>OU342631.1:13708698-23708698 GCA_910589415.1 Malachius bipustulatus | reverse complement strand
GGGCAAATATTTCCATCTTAGGTGCAGGAACTGAGTCAATTTGGGAACTGTTGGAACCCAATCGAATAGTTAAAGATAAATTACCGCGAGTGACTGTAGCAAATGGACAGCCACAAACAGTTCTAGGTACTGCAGTTTTGCCTATTTGTTTTGAGGATAGGTTGATTGAGTTAGAATTTACAATTATCCCTACTATATCCCACGCTGTTATTTTAGGTTCTGATTTTTGCAAGCAGGTTGAGTTGGCTATCGATTTTAAAAATCAAGTTTTCGACATTAATGAGATTACAGGAGAGACTCCAAATTTAGGTACTTATCTTGAGGAGTTGTCAGAGGAACAACAGTTGGTTTTAGATAAAGTGATAAAGCAGTACGAATTACTTGCTTCGAAAGCTTCCGGTCGTACGAGTGAAATTACACATTTCATAGATACAGGTTCAGCTAGACCCGTGAAGCAGAGGCAGTACCCTCTGTCTCCTGCTATCACCAAATTTTTACATCAAGAAGTAGATTCAATGTTAAGAGATGGAGTTATAGAGGAAAGTAATTCAGCTTGGTCAAGTCCTGTTTTGATGGTTCCAAAAAGTGACGGTACCTACCGTATGTGTTTTGATGGTCGTAAGATAAATGAGTTGACTGTTAAGGATTCCTACCCACTACCGTTGGTAGATAGTATTTTGAGTAAAGTAGCTGGATCTACTTATCTATCTTCGATTGATTTAACAAAGGCGTTTTGGAATATTCCCTTGGAGGAAACCTCCAAGCCCAAAACGGCGTTTCAAGTTCATGGTCGAGGTCTTTTTCAGTTTAAGGTTATGCCTTTTGGGTTGTGTAATGCGGCGCAGACGCAACAACGGTTAATGGACCACCTATTTAGGGGTACTAAGTTTGAAGATCGAGTTTTTACTTATTTAGATGACATTATTTGTGTGTCCAATTCGTTCGAGGAACACATTGCCCTTCTTACTGAAGTGTTGGAGATTCTCACTAAAGCCGGGTTGAAAATCAACCTGGATAAGTGTAAGTTCTGTAGAGATTCGTTATCGTTTTTGGGTTATGTGGTAGATAGGAAAGGTCTAAGGACCGATCCAGGAAAAGTTCAGGCTATTGTTGATATGCCATCACCTAAAACTACCACCGAAGTTAGAAGAGTAATTGGAATCCTCCAATGGTATCGAAAGTTCATCCCTAATTTTTCCACCGTGTCTGAGCCAATTACATCGCTTATTAAGGGTCGTAAGAAGCACACTCCAGTTATTTGGACGGAGGAAGCCGAAGAGGCTTTCCAAAGTCTTAAGGAATTGTTGGTTTCAGCTCCCATTTTAGTCAAACCGGATCCCAATCTACCTTTCTTCATTCAGACGGATGCAAGTGACGTAGGGGTGGGGGCAATTTTATATCAAGTTAAGGATGATTTTGAGCACCCTATAGCTTATGCTTCTAGAAAGCTTCTCAAGACTGAGAAGAAAAATTACACGGTTACAGAAAAGGAATGTCTTGGAGTTATTTTCGGTATCGAAAAATTTAGGTGTTATGTCGAGGGCACAGAATTTACGGTTGTTACTGACCATGCCAGCCTACAATGGCTGTATAAAATTAAAGATCCAGTCGGCAGAATTGCTAGGTGGACAGTCAGGTTGAGTGGATTTAAGTTCAAGGTTGTCCATCGTCCCGGTAAGAATTTGGTAATGGCTGATTTTCTGTCCAGACATATTTCTTTGATTAATGTTAAATCTTTTACACCAGACACCTGGTATGTTGAGATGATTAATAAAGTCCGCTGTAACCCAGCGAAATTTCCAGATTTTGACGTTAAGGATAATATTTTGTATAAACATATTAGGCCAAAACACGACATCCAGTCCAATTTTTCAGACTGGAAAATAGTAGTTCCAACTGAGAATAGGAAAGAGGTTTTTGTTGAGTGTCATGATCATCCGACTTCAGCTCATTTAGGTATTTCAAAGACGTTGGCAAGAATTTTGGAAAATTATTATTGGCCAGGAGTAAAGGAGTCAGTGAGACGTTATGTTAGATCATGTGAGACTTGTGGTGCCCACAAATCCACAAATCAATCTCCAGCCGGTTTAGGAGGAGATCAGCGTAAAGTTGACTTTCCGTTTCAGTCTATTTCTTTAGATTTTATGGGACCTTTCCCAAGATCTAAATCAGGAAATACCCAATTGTTAGTTATTACCGATTCTTTCACCCGATTTGTTATAGTAAAACCCCTTCCTAAGGCCACTTCGGCCAAGGTCGTGAAAATTTTGGAGAGAGAAATCTTTTTGGTTTATGGAACTCCAGAGGTCGTGTGTTGTGATAATGGTAGTCAGTTCAGGTCTAGAGAATTCAAAGAATTAATGAAGAAATATCAGGTTCCTAAGATCTGGTATAATCCCAGTTACCACCCCCAGGTTAATCCAACCGAAAGGGTGAATAAAGTTTTGGGGAGTGCTATAGCGTCATATATTAAAGATGACGATCATCGAACATGGGACGAACATATTTTCGAGATTGCTCAGGCAATTAATACCTCGGTACATGAGTCCACAGGGTACTCACCCTCTTTTTTGGTTTTTGGACGTTACACACCAGTGAATGGTAGTTTTTATAAGGATGTTGATTATAGTTCTTTTGACCCAGTCGATTTTTCCAATCGACTTAAATGGCAGTCCGAGGTGAGCAAAGTTCCTAAACTTTATCCACAAATTCAGGAGAAAATTAGAAAATCTTTTGAGAAAAATGTTAAGAGGTATAACCTTCGTAGGCGAGAAGTTAATTATCAGGAAGGTGATAAAGTGTGGAAGAAAAACTTCGTTCTTTCCAAAGCGGTTGATAAGTTTTCTAAGAAATTAGCTCCGAAGTATGTCCCGGCTATGATAAAGAAAATTAAAGGTACTGGTAAGGTTGTTGTTCTTTCAGATCTGTCAGGAAAAATCCTGGGAGATTTTCACGTAAGTGATATTAAACCATTTGTTGAGATCCCGAATAGCCAGTGTTAGTGTAGAGCGCGCTTTAGGGGTGACCTAGTTGTGTTGTATTCAAGTTGGCGCCCCTAGTGTAAAGCTCCGTTCACACGCAAAGGCGAAATACATCCTATTTGTTTTTAGTTTGAGAATTTAGAAAGAATTCGTTTAGTGTGTCAATAGTAAATTTTTCAGTAAATTTAGTTACGGTTTTGGAGAAAAAGTAAAGGCTGTTTAGAGTCAGGAGTCTTTGTAGAGGTTGAGTCGAGTTTAGAGAAAATCCTTTTATAGGTACTTAGGTTAAGATAATTTGAGACTGATAACGTTAGCGTACAAATTAAATAAATTTAGCTAACCTACCAGTAATTGTTGTTGAGGTAGAGGTTGAGTTACACTTTAGTCATGGCCAGACTAATTTGTAAAATATTTTTAAACGGTCGCGTTAGAGCCCCATGCAAATAAGTGAGCTACGTGACTAGGCGTTGGGTTGAGTTGATTTAGGTGAGTTCTTAATTGAAAATTTCGAGTTCTGTTAGAGTTGATAATTGGCATAATCTAAATATAAATCTGAGCTGTTATCATCCTAACAGTAACTTTCAGGAACGATCCGTTGAGTAGAGTTGAGAATTGAGGTAGTTATAAAATTTTTAGGTTGAGATTTTTAAGAAAAAGCTCCTGATGATAAAAATCTTTTCCATTCCTTTGATTAAGGTTAAGTCGAGTCAATATTTTTAGCTAGAGTTTGAGATTCAATAAGTACAGTTAGTTTAGATTTAAGAATTCTTTCAGTTGACACATTATCTCGAATATCTTTGATGGTGTTTAATTTTGGCGGAACAACATTAACCGGGTGGTTAATGAGTTATGATTGGAAATTAACTATACAGATTTTGACAAGAAATTTTGAGTTTTAAAAGTCTCTTCATTTGTAAGAACTTTTCAAGTTTGCTCTTTTGAGAACATTTGAGTAGTGTGACAGTTAAAAGTAAAAATCTTTCTCTTTGAAAATTTTTATTTCCTTAATAATTGAGATAGAGTTCGTTGGTAAGTAAAACCACATATAGGTCCAACGTTTGAGATTTGATTTTCTTTTTGAAAATCTTTATTCTTTAATAATTGAAATAGAGTTCGTTGGTAAGTAAAACCACATATAGGTCCAACGGTTGAGATTTGATTTTCTTTTTGAAAATTTTATTCTTTAAGATAGAGTTCATTGGTAAGTAAAACCACTTCATAGGTCCAACGATTGAGATTTGGTTTCTCGTTTGAAAATTTTCTTTAGACAATGACAACATCTTTGGGGTTATTTTTGGTACTTTCCACCCTGGTGTTACCTAAAGAGAAAGTATCCAGCCATTTTTGAAAATAGTTCCAGTGGCTGATTTCTTGTATATATTTCTATGCGCTTCTTTCTTTTTTCTTTTTCACTGTTTTCAGTATACATCTAAGTTCGCTTTTGATCTTTTATCTCTTCTTTAGGGTCCTTTTGTTTGCCCTTTTCCGCCCTGCCCCGTCTAAAGTGAAAACGACAATCGGGTCCTTTTTCGTCCTTTTCCGCCCTGCACCGTCTAAAGTGAAAACTGACAGTCCTTTTAGGACAATATAGTATGTTTACCCTTTGATGACAATTTTGGATTGGGAAATTATTTCCAATTTCTTTTAAGTAAAGTAGGGACTTTACTCCCTATATTTTGACGTCGAGTTCCACCTTAATCAACATATTAGTATAATTCTGAAGGTCTAACACGTTTGTGTAAGTTTTAGAGTAATGAATTGGAGTTGAGATAGTTTTGAGTCTTTGAGTTTAGGTGTCTGGGTAAGTCTCGACGGGTTCTTGGGTAAGAATGGCCGCACAGTTCCAGTACCACTTTGAGTCATTCAGTAGAGAAATTTAGTGACGTAGGTCTCAGTAGAGGAAAATCTTGGAAAATTAAATCTGTCTTACTACTGATACTTAGCGTTCGCATTAATGAATTTTGAGAAATAAAATCCGAGTTGGAGTTTCAGAATTTCATCTATTCTTGTGCTTTTGATAACCACTTGACTGAATCTTGTTGAATAATTTGGACGTTTTTGGAAAACAATTTTGACATTTTTGAGTATAGATCATTTAGATATCCCGATTTTGACATTTTTGAGTATAGATAATTTAGATATCCCGATTTTGACATTTTTTGGGTATGAATATCTTCGATATTTCGGTTTTGATATTTTGAGGTATGAATAATTTTGATTTGGAAGTGTCCAGATCAAAATACTTTGAGTATGAACAATTTTAACATTTAACCCGATTTAGACGTCTTGGAGTTTGAGATGTAGGTAGAACTCTTAGGTTTGAAATTTTGTTAGGCTTTTCTAAGTAAGAGGTTAGTTTTGATTCTTTTGGATAATATTTTTAATTTTATTTTATGGATGAGTATGGTGGTGGAGGTTATTGGTTCTGGTATAGTCTGTTCAACCAGAGGTTAGGGAAAATATTTAGCTTTCTTTTGAAAAATCTTTAGTTACAAGGTAGTGTACTAGAGGGGTGCATTATGTCATTTCCAGCCTTATAAATGGAAAGGGCCTGCCGTTTAGTCAGTTGTGGAGCCCCCGACTGATGAAGTAGGAGGTATAGTCACGTGACATGCCAACCACAGGGGCCAATTATTTGAGCTTCGCTGCATAGGCAAATATTGCCACCATAAGAGTTTTGTCTTTTTGAGTCCCTTTGTGTTCTCATAAGACTCAACTTATTTTATTGAATTATGTGTAGAGCGGAGTTAGTTTCCGAATAACGGCAGTCAGGTTTTCCTTTTTGGAGCCTGTTTAACCTAGTTTTAGTAACCAGAGTCCTACTGGCGGTTTCCGAGGTCAGGGCTCGCCCATATTGCTTTGTGTTTGAAACATGGAGTGTTTAAAACTTGTTCTTTCTGTCTTTTCTTTCGGTTTGTTGGGATTTGTTGATTGTTGATTCGAGAGGAGTTCTCTCGGAAAAGTTTCTTGTGGAGACTTTTCCTTCCTTTTTACAAGGGGGGGTGTGCAGCGTGCCTTGCACGCTACGTTTTCTTTTTCAAAATTTTGATTCTCGATTTAGAATATTTTTATAAAGTTCAGAAGAGTTATGATTGACTGTACATTTTTGCTGGTGTAAGAGGCTGTATTAGGCAAAGATCACGAACGAACATCTGGCAGCTATTAAGAAATTCCTGCTTTTGTTATTTGAGTAAGACGTAGAAAACATGTCTGGTCGATTTTCTGTCCCGGTTCTAGGTTTTCAGAGTTTGAAAAGTATATCATCTTATGCGAATTAATTTTCCGCGTCTAACGAGACCACTCTCATCTTGCTACTCTAGATTTCCGATTAGTTATCCAGATAAAACCTAAAAGATTATTTCTTTGGGTGTGGGTTAAAAAAAAACATGAAAAGATAGTCGAGAAACCCATAAAGAAACATAAAAAACTTGCATTTCGTTCTGAGACACGACAGGCCTCGAGTATATGCGGATTCACGATTGTGAAATTTAAGTTTGGATAGAGGGAGAACGGAAGAGGTTGGTCGTACTGCCAAAAGTGTACCAAAGTATAAGAAAATCGATCCGACAACGTCGCGTGCGAGTTTTAAGTGTTGCATACTGTCAATGATGAGATTTGGAGTGGAAAGTAGGTCAACATTTTCGGTTAGACGGTAGTTGGGGCGCATGAGTAGCGTCACCCCAGAAAAATTATAAGTAAGGGTAAGAGGACGCGTTAGGTTCATTTTTGGGTCTTAGTTCGGGAGGTCATGTAGCTTGTCTACAAGTTCGTAAATTAGTATTAGTCCCTTGTGTGAGCATCCATAGATATTGTTATGGTGAAGTTATTTCTGTGAAAGATGCAGTCTTACGTAAGTAATCTTCTGAATTTAATTTTGGTCATTATAACTAATGTTCGCTTTCTTGTCTTTACAGACAAGGGACGTGGTCTTGGACTTACTTACTACTAGATTTAGTTTTGGACTTACTTACTTATTATTGGATTTAGTTTTAAACTTATTTTGGAGTTTCAAGTTCTAGAATGTTAGGTCCCGACTTCCAGTTTTGATTTTTAACTACTAATTTCCGATTTCCAGTTTTTGATTTCGATCTTTGAATTTCTAAGTTTTAACTTTTGATTCCTGAATTTTAATTTCGAACTTCTAGTTCTGAGTTTTGAGTTCCAATTTTCAAACTTCTGATTTACACGAAAGTTTACATAAAGATTCGATCATGTGGAGGCTTATGTAGGTACCTACCTAGGTAGGTACACCAGCCTGTGTGAAAGGTGATATTTGTAGAAGCTTGGAAAAATAAAGAAGAGTGGTGGAGTTTAGTTTGGAGACATGGAAGGTTTCATCAGGCAGAGGTCCTAGCACTTTGATATTTGGTCGTCACAAGGTAGCAGGGAGAGCAGTCCAGCTCATCCGGCACCTGGAGCACCAACCAAGGGGTGCTAACACCAGCACAAAGGCAGTTCCAGTAACCATGCCGGCCTATGCTTTGATCATCGCGCTTAATTAGGTTAGAGGAACCTTAGTTCGTCAGTTTTGAGATGGAGTTTTGAATAATAAGGTATGTCTTTATGAGTGAATAAACTTTTGCTATTTTCCGATAATCAAGAAAATTAAATAAATTCAAGTACAGTGTTTAATTGATTTCATCACCTATGACTTTCTAAGTGAATTTGATTTTTGATAATATGTTATGAACTTTTATTGTGGTCAACAAGTGACTAATGTAATGGTTATGTGTAAAAATAATTTATTAAATTTATCGTATGTGTTTAGGATTTCGAGTTAGAGATGATCATTTTCTAAATTAAATTTTGAATTTCAGATTTTGTAGGTAGATACCTGTTTTTATATTGAAACTTTTGCTTAAGATAAATTTAAATTTTTGAGAAATAATCTCTGATCTAACTCCAAGTTCTATTCAGAATCATACCTATGTGTTATAGTTTAGAAATTGTTTAATAGAATTTGAGCTTTGGAAATTTTTATCTGAACTATTGAAATGATATAGGTACCTATCTTGAATTTTAATCATGTAAGTTTGATATCATTGGTAATAAGGTAATATTTATATTTGAATATTTGAGTCAGGATTACTGATTTTAATTATTAAATTGATTGTTGATATGTAAGATCTATTGGTGATTGCCAGTCTATTGTACTGATGATGAAATTGATTTTAATAAATCTTTGTATTAAAATTCAACAATTTTAGAGTTTTAAGTATCAACCCTCCTCATGTTCTTTTAAATTATTTATTCAATCAGTAGAGTAACATCAAGAATAAGGCGATATATCCTGGTATATTTTGGTGAGGTTTATTAATTTTTGGTTATTGTTTTTAAAATTGTTAGGAGTTACTACGGGTCCAGTCTGGTTCGGTGAATGCTGGATTTTCCAGAGGAAGGCCACATTTATCTGTCCCGGGCTGGATAATCACAACGAACCTTTTGGTGAAGTTTGGTTTTGGTTTGATACTTTGGAAATTTAGACGATCACTTTTCAAAATTTAAAGTTTATTTTTGTTTCGACATTTAGAATATTTGGGTGGGGCATTCGAAATTTGATATGTCCTACTCGACAGGCCAATGTGGCTAATGTTACAAATTTGCCTAGTCACATTGAGATCTGTCAATAGCCACCTCCTTTTTGGGGTTAAGGTAAGTGAATTATTTTTTATTAATCAACTTTTTGAGTGGGAGTAAGCGAGGGGGAGGAAGGCTCCAGACGATGTAACAGTTTTGTTCCCTGAAAACTGTCTTCTGTATGCCGATGACTTGAAAATGTTCCGGGTAGTAAAATCAGCTGACGATGCGCAGTGCTTGCACATTGATCGGCTCCACTCATGATGCCTATCAAACGATCTAAAGTTAAATATATCTAAATGTAGTGTGATGACCTACCACAGGAATAAAAACCCTGTTCATTACAGTTATAATGTGGACGGTACACTTTTGCCAAGGGTGGAGCTGATTCGTGACATTAGCGTTATATTTGATACTGGGCTCACGTTTGTTCTCCGTATAGAGTGTATTTCAAGTCTGCGCGTAGATCGTTTGGATTTATAATCAGAAACTGTAAAGATTTTTCAAATGCTGACACCCTTATCATGCTATAAGAGTCTTGTCCGATCAAAACTTGAATACGGCTCCGTGATTTGGTCACCGGTCTACAAGACACACGTCGACACTCTTGAGACAGTTTACCGCAAATTCTTGAAATACCTTTTATTTGTGATTGATAGGGTGTACCTTCCTCGGGGCTTCCCAGAAAGCCTACTACTGCATAGGTTTGATCTGAAGAGCCTTGAAAATCGTAGACAGGGCGCTCAAATGGTACTTTTGTATGTACAACATAACCAATGCAAAGGTAAACTGCCCCAGTCTACTCCAACAAATCTCTGATTACGTGCTTAGATTTATGACTCGGAATGTCATTCATGTTATCTCGATACACCTCGCATTAGATCTCTGCAGTCATTGCCGCTTCAATCCATGTCAGACTGTATCATGAATTTCAGGATTCAATTGATATAGGTATTATTTAATACCAGTGTTAAAAGCATATAAGACAATTCTTTTTAAATTATTAAGTATACCTATACATATACCTACCTGATACCTAGCATACACCATTTGCTTAGTTTGCATTGGCAACATTTTTAGATGTTGTTTTTCAAAAATTAATTTTTTTGTATAACTCATCCAAAATAGCTTAATATTTTATATGAAATTTCTTGTATTGTTTTTCTTTTAATTACGCTAACTAACACACAGTTATGTGTGTGTAATTCAACCCAGGGACGTACCTATTCGTACCTACGGTAGATAGGGTTCCAAGTTTTTTACCCCCCAATTTTTACGGCACTGAATAAATTTTGGGTTTGCTATATTTTTCCAAAAACTAGACATTTCTGGTACAAAAAATTTCTAATTTTCGAAAAAAGAACATTTTTAAGATTTTTTTTTAATGTGATAGATTTTTGGTTACCCTAATTTTTTTAATACAGAATGACATGAAACTCCAATATGGCGGCCATAAGAAAAACAAAAGTTGACTGTGAATATTCTGGGATCTAGTTGACTTTGAGAATTTTTGAAATGTCAGATGGATAGCTCTTAACGGCTTATGTAAGCCTAAAAAATTATTCACGAATCTCCAATAATAAAAAAGATATGGCAAAAACAAGAAATCTCGATTTTTAAGTTTTTTCAGGATATTTCAGGAACGGTCACAGATATCTTATTCTTGTTTTGTCTGGAAGGATTCGAAATCCTAATTTAACAGACCCTGTATCTGTTAGCGTTTAAGAGATACCAATGGTAATAAAAGCGAAAAATTTTAGGGGGTCATTCCTTGGCCCATTAAAAAAAATGTTCCCATTAACGTGGGTCTGAAAATACACCGTTTTTAAGATACGGCTGCCAAAAAAGATTATTTTTCCAGATTTTTAAAGATATATCCGGGAACGGTTTGAGATACAGAGCTCAACTTTTATACATATGTCTTATCATTGATACAAGCTACTTTTTTAACACCAATTCTAATTTTTTCTTGTACCATTGACAGAGATTTTGTATATTAACGGTGACGTGATTTTGTAATGGCTATTATATGTATAGGGATGACTTAATAATAATTCTAATTTAAAGCGTTATTAAGACGAGATGAAGGAAAGCGACGTTCGAGATCGGTGATCTGGTCTTACATGTGGTGAACTGGTGAATGAGCAGCACTGAGTGTGCCGCGCTGGTCAGTCTGAGCTTCCGGATACTTACTGGAAAGTACTCGGGAGAGGAAGACTCAGATATACATATAAGCAGCACTATCTCGAGTGAGGAAGAGTAGAGGGTTTTCAAATATCACCCGTAATACATCTCTAGTTTTGATAAATGTGTTAGATAAATGTAAAGCTGTGTTTTAGATGAAAATGTTAGAGTTACATGAGTAAATAGTGTTATTAAGCCACGTGTAAATTAATAATTAATGTGTAGTGCGTAAAAATAACTATCATTATTCCTTTAATAAATAATTGATTGATTGAGTTTGAGATTACCTTATATAGACGAACCTTTCACCGTCAATCCGTTACCATATATACCAATAAGAGAGAGTAAAAAATATATTAACTCTTTAGTACAGTGCGTGAGAAAAGTAAGGAATAAATTCGATAAAACGAAAAGCGCTGTTTTTTTGAATAAATAAAAAAATAGGTCGATTTTGTTTTTGAGTTGTTCAACTTTTGACATAATATTGAGCTATACAGGGTGATGCGCGAAAAAGTGGTAGCGTCATCGGCATTATTTTTAAATAGCAACCCTTATTTTTTATTCCATTTTTTGATGCTGCATTCAATTGCCAGTACGGTAATGTAATCAATTTGTAACCTTAAAAAAGGAAATTTCTGAGAAAACAGCTTGTGAGTCGAAATTGTGCACTTTTTACTGATGTGAAAATCGGAACATTAACAATAAAAAAAATTTTAAATCAAATAAAAATTACTGTTTCCATGGTAATTTTATCCATGGTAATCTGTCTATTAAATTAAGTCTATTAAATTAAATCTGTTAAATTAAATTAAATTAAATTAAAAATCTATTAAATCTGTCTATTAAATTGATTCTCTCCAAATTAAGTTATTTTCACAGAAATTTCGTCATTTAAGGTTACAAAATGATTACATTACCGTATTGGCAATTGAATGAAGTATCAAAAAATGGAATAAAAAATAAGGGTTGTCGTTCAAAAAAAATACCGATGACGTCACCACTTTTTCGCGCATCATCCTGTATACCCCAATATTATGTCAAAAGTTCAAGAACTCAAAAACAAAATCGACCTGTTTTTTTATTTATTCAAAAAAATAGCGCTTTCCGTTTTATCGAATGTATTCCTTACTTTTCTCGCGCACTGTATGTTATACCCAGTAATTATAAAATTTTGGTACATGTAAGGGACTGTTATTATGATAATTGCAGTAATTAACAAAAGGCAATGTAGTTGTTATGTCAGCAGCTCCGAAATTCTAATTTATTATTGACTAATTTTTTGTGCACTCCTGCGTAGGTAGGTACCTACATGTAGATAGGTATTCTTAGAAGTACCTTCATATTTCTATAGGCACATTTCAGCATTCTATTATAGGTAGGTACTTAATGCTGAAGCTATGTTAACGTGGAAATCAAGAGTTACAATGAAGGGCATAAGCGTAATCAAATCGTTGAACGTTATTCGAATAACTGGTCACGTGATTGGTATAATTCCATTCTTTAGTAATTCTTATGATGTATCACGTCATCGAATTTGGCAAAAAATCTTGATTATGCTGGCAGTTGTTGTTTCATTATCTCACACGATATATTTTATAGCAAATGAGCTAATCCCAGAAATGTCCAAAGCAGAACATCTATCCCTGATTGACAAAATCGTAGCCCTAGCTGATTTTTTGATGGTGTGTTTGGTATTTCCTGTTGCTGGTCTAGAGGCTGTAATTTGTAGTCCACAGAACTGGTCGAAATTATTCAAGATTTTATCGGAATTAGATTCAAGAATTCCTCTCAACATTTATGGTAAAAGATACATACGCACTGTAAATTTTTATCTAATCTTCCACTCGATTGTAGCGGTAACCATAGTTGGCTTACAATGTAATTTAGCAATTCAAAGCGGATTTGATACAAAATTTAATTTCATTATGAGCTCCGCATTCTGTATATTAATGTTCATGCATACTTCGTTCACTTACATCGTCTTTATCTGGGCATTTAAAAGCAGATATAGCGATTTAAACCGTAACTTTTTGGACAAATATTGTGAAATTTATTGTCCAAGAATAAAATGTAATGGTCTATTTTGTAGAAAGAATACAGCAAAGAATATCGCACTGATTACTTGCAAAAATTATATATCACTTGCGGAAGCGATCATATCATTCAATAAAATATTTGGAACACAAATTCTTTTATGTTATAGTAGTTATTTTTTTAGTATTCTAGCTTGCTTGAATTTATATTTTTTAAATACAAATATTGGAGCACTGGATTACAGCATCATTTTAGGTACTATACCTCGGAGCTTATATTCATTCGTAAGTCAAAACAATTGTTTTATTATAATGTTTGAGATACTATTCACTGAATATAGTACCTACTAGAAAATTTTATTTCTTTTCAGGTAATGGTCGTTGCTACTTCCTTAAGTAGCGGCTATGTAGAAGAACGAATCGCGTGCATTACGAAAAATTGTAGAAAAATACAGCAAGATTTCAGAAATCAATCACAAACATACAATGAATTTGCATTATTGACAAAAACTTTTAGTATTTGGGGACAAGAATTCTCAGCTGCTGGTTATTTCACTGTAAATAGGAAGACATTGGTAGCATTTTTGACTGCAGTAATAACATATTTAATTATCGTAATAGAATTCAATATCAATATTAATAACTAAATTTGCCTTCAAAACAAATGCACTGAAGTTCTTTCTAAGATATATTTAATCTATAATATCGTCAACCGACAATTTTTGAAATAATCTGTAAAAGTAACTGCACACTTTTAAGAAATCTGTAACAATAATAATTATACTGTAAGTAATATTTTATTAGTAAAATAATATATTATCGATTTTGTCTGTATTTTGTATTTCCCCAACAACCTAATTTTTGATTAAAAAGCTCTTCTAAATATATTTCCTCAGGAATGTCGCTCACTGTACTTATTAGTGGTAAAACGACCAAATAGTATACAGTCACTGATGGTTAAAATTACCTTGGAATTCTTTGAACCTGCACCGATTTTTATGAACATTTGGGATCAAGCTTACTTCACCCGTAACTTCAAAAGTGACATGAGCTCGACTTGAGCTTTTTGAGCTTTATTGGTGACATTCACCTCTTTTGCAAAAAATTGAAAAAATGCAAATTAAAGCAATTCAATCAATTGGTGAAAATCTTGTTTAGTTAAATAGAATAAATATTCTGTAGCATTTTGAAGCATAATTTATGATTTACATCAATTTTTCAACCCTTAAAAACCATCCCTTAAGTCGAAAATCTTACTCAAATAAAAAACTGATATTTTAGCTATCTACTATAAGTCGATTTAGATTCTACTCAAAATGTTAATAAAAAAATAATCTCTTTGTTTTTTATTAGCTTTCATTTTGGTAACAACAATTTTTTTCTAAAAACGTACAGTCGTGCGCGGAGTTATTTATAATAAACAGTTTCAAAAGATCCATTTTTTCATGAAAAATCAACATTTTCAATCATTAATAATTCAAAAAATATTAATTTATCGAGAAAACTTTATAGAATATATTTTGTTGATGGTTTTTACCACAATCATAATTATCTAAATATTTGTTATTAGCGGTAACCTCCCTACCTACGCACATGCTGACTCCACCGCGAATTCCTTTCTTAATACCAGGGGGCACCCCACTGTATCAATCCCCTCACCTTTGCATGCGGGGCTCTGCATAGGTGGAACACCCTTCCCTAGCTACTCGTGGGATCAACCATGGTAAGAAACAAAAAACCAAGAAATCGCGGGACAACACCGCAAACCAGACTGCTGACCGAGCGGGGCTTGTCACCCGTCAAGACAGTCGGCAATCTAAACAATCCTTGTGCTCGAGACCACCTCGAACGCAAGAAGAATGCTCACTCATTGGCAAGAAAAGGAGCATCGACACCCTTCATAGAGTCAGAACTATTCTGTGGCTTCGAAGATACTTTCTTCAAGCAGAACTCCAAAAAGGAAGAAGAAAACTGAGAGAACCCCATTGGAGGAACCTCTCGGGATTGAGACAAGCCAAAGAACTTCTCGGGAATTTTAACCGAGAGAGGTCGAAGATACTCTTCAACCTCAGCAAGGAACGTCTCAGAACACTGACGGGATTCCTAACGAGACATAGCAAGCTCAAGGAACACCTGAGGAAGTTAGGCATAGAAGAAAATGGCGTCTGCAGATTTTGCGGGAAAGGAGACGAGACACCACGTCACCTGCTGCTCAACTGCGATGCGATAGAACTCAAAAGAAGCAATGTTCTGGGCCACCACCAGCTAGAGGCAGGGAACTTACCCGACCTTGATCCTCTCAAAATCCTGAAGTTTCTTAAGGAAACGGACGTGGAGAGGGTGCTTCACTAAAGGGATTCCACACCAGGCGAAGCACAGTAGAGGAGATACAATAGATCTTTTAGGTCGCAGTAACTTAATCACCCTCAAAATACAAATACAAAAATAATGAATTTATAAACAGATGCGAATCTAAAATTTTGAAAAACATCTGCTACCTAGTAAAAGTACACCACTGGTCAAGTACACGTCAGAATAGTTTCCTAATCATTGGCACTCATGTAAATTCCACACGTTATAGTCCAATAAAGTCTAAAAAGTCATACGTATCGATTAAGAATACACATCCTTTTGATAGTTCGATTTATTTTGTTTCATATACGTGGTTTTTATAGTAACCCCAGTTTGTCTAAACACTCCATCCCGCATAAATAAGTATACGTCAATATTGGTTTTGAATGAGAATTAAATGCACAACACAAAGGATAGAATGTCATTACGTTAATAAATTTTATGTAGTTGTCAGTGGCTCTCAAACTGACGTAAGCGGCTTAATTCGTTGTTTGAATGATTCCTTCAATAATTTACGCATGTTCACAACTTGACATTTAACTGTTTGACATTTTCTGGTGAAATTGAAAATATTAATTCGGACGGTTTGTAATACGTCACATCTGACTTTTTAAAGTTAATCCTACTATAACAGCATTGATATATTTATCATCAGAAATATGTTCAGATTTTAGATTATCAAAAAAGTTTGCTTTGAAAGGTAATTTATTTTCCCCTAGCTTACTAAACGATTCAACGTACGAATATAGAAAAACTCCTTTACATCTAATCGAATTAATTTTTAGTGTATTTTTTAACAAAAAATACACTATTGAGGACGACATCACTTTTCGAAAATCACCCAAACTCATCAAATGTCCATCGATCATGACCCCCAGATCACGAAAAAGTAGTTTTCCAAAATTCACCTGTCCACGATATATATATATATATATTTATATATATATATATATTTATATATATATATATATATATATTTCTCCAAAATCGCGAAATTTCGATTTTAAAAACGCTCCTGTGGCTTTATCTTTTAAGATTAGTGAACGAAATTTTGGGTCCTTGTAAAATTTGGGAATGACGTTGGATTTTCGTTGAAAAACTTTCCAAAAGTCCCATCACTTCTACAGGGTGTCCCTTCAAAATTCCAGGTATCCGGTTTTTGTCATCTCATTTCAGGTCGCAGTTTTGAATCTAGGAGGCTGAAATTTTTGTGGGAGTAAGATATCTATAAAAACTGGTCTGGTATTGTACTTGAGCAAAATCGGTCGAGCCGTTTCAAAATGGCGGTCATTTTAATTTTTGAAAAATTTGCTAATATTTGAACCCCTGTATGAGCAAGATGGGAAAAAAACTTTGAAATCAAATTAACAGGATTTGAAGAAAATTATTGGAAATTTGAGTTAATGCAATAAAATTAGCATATTTTCCATTAATAAGCCAGTGTCGTGGGTAGGAAAAAGGGTGAAAATGTGTCAATTCTATAACCGTTTATGAGTCCATTTTTGAAGAAGTTGAACCGAAATTTTCCATTTTTTTTTGCTTTAACATATAATTTGATGTCTTAGCTTCAATTCTCCTCGATTAATGTAGCACTTTAAACGAAAAACAAAAAAGTTTTTCGCTTGTGCAAAATTAGCTTGCACTTAAATCGATGAAATGGTTCGCAATTTCTTTTTTATTTTTTTTTCACATTCAATTATGAATGGTTCTGAAAATTAGAAGAGCAAACGCAACGACAATTAAATCACCTACATGCGGGTGAAAAAAGTATTCAAATTGGTCTTTTAATAACTAAGATATGACTAGTTTAAAAAATAAAATGTGTAGGATGAAGTATTGGACGTACTACATATACCTACTCGATCATCGCTACATGTTTGAAAGGCACCTTTAACTCAGTTAGTTAGGCAAGCGAACCCTTGCCTAAATAGTAAACTGTTGATGCGGGTTCGAAACCACGAGAGGGCTATTCTTTTAGTGTATTTTTTAATAAAAAAATACACTATTGAGGACGACATCACTTTTCGAAAATCACCCAAACTCATCAAATGTCCACCGATCATGACCCCCAGATCACGAAAAAGTGGTTTTCCAAAATTCACCTGCCCACGATATATATATATATATATATTTATATATATATATATTTATATATTTATATATATATATATTTCTCCAAAATCGCGAAATTTCGATTTTCAAAACGCTCCTGTAGCTTTATCTTTCAAGATTAGTGAATGAAATTTTGAATCCTTGTAAAGTTTTGGAACGACGTTAGATTTTCGTTGAAAAAAATTCCTAAAGTCGCGTTACTTCTACAGGGTGTCCTTTCAAAATTCCCCATATCCCGTTTTTGTCATCTCATTTCAGGTCGCAGTTTTCAATCTAGGGGATTGAAATTTTTGTGGGAGTAAGATATATATAAGAACTGGTCTGGTATTGTACTTGAGCAAAATCGGCCGAGCCGTTTCAAAATGGCGGCCATTTGAATTTTTGGAAAAATTGCTTTTTTTTGAACCCCTGTATGAGTAAGATGGAAAAATAACTTTGAAACTAAATCAACATGATTGGAGGAAAATTAATTGAAATTTGATTTAATGTTATAAAATTTGCATTACTTTTATTAATAAGCCAGTGGCGTGGGTAGGAAAAGGGTAAAAATCGCTAAATTTCTCCAACAATTTATGAGCACATTTTTGAAGGAATTAAATTGAAATTTTCACAGTAGGCAACTATACTAATAGCCTCTAGCCCTTAAAAATTTCAAGAAGTAAATAACAAAAATGGCGGAGTTATTTGAATTTTTTTTACATGATGTTTATTTCTCTAAAATTTTAAAAACGCTCCTGTAGCTTCACCTTTCAAGATTAATGAACGAAATTTTTTACTCTTGTGAAACTTAGAGATGACGTTTGATTTTCGTAAAAATAATTTTCCTAAAGTTTTGTTACTTTTACAGGGTGTCCCTCCAAATTTCCAAAAAAAAAAACGGTCATGAGGCACGGTTTCTGGTCGCAGTTTTCAATTTAGGGGGCTGAAATTTTTTTTGTAGTAATATAACTGCAAGTAGTCGGTCTTGAGTAAAATCGGAATAGCCGTTCCAAAATGGCTGCCTTTTAAATTTTAGGAAAAATTGATAGATTTTGAACCTCTAAATAAGCAAGTTAGAAACAAAAACTTTTAAGCAAAATTAGCATTATTGGAAGAATAGTTATTGAAATTTGAGTTATTGCAATAAAATTTGCATTTTTTTATTATTAAGCCAGTGGCATGGGTAGGAAAAGGGTAAAAAAGGCTAAATTTCTATAGTCGTTTATTCTATTTTTCTATTTTTATACGAATCGAACTGAAATTTTTCCAATAGATAACTATACTAATAACCCTTAATTCTGAAAATTTTCAAGAAGCAAATAAGAAAAATGGCGGAGATATTCGAATATTTTTAAATTATGTTTATTCCTCTAAAATTTCAAATTTTCAGTTTTCAAAGCTCCCTTTTCACTTTTTCAATTCTATTGAAGGTAGTGTAAAAAATAGTATTTTTTAGGTAAAGTCAGCCAGTGGCGGGCAAAGGAAAAGGGGCAAAATTGTTCAGTTTTACCATTTATTTTGGTTTTGTTAAATTTAAAAATCCATTCTAAGGCACGTTTTCAAACGAAGTGAAATGCAATTTTCACAGTTAACCACTACACTAATATGACCTGACTAGGGAAATTTTCAGAAAGCCAATTTAAAAAGCGGTGAAAATATTTATAAATTGGATCGCTTAAAAATACACTATTTATGCGATTGATGCGCAAGAAGGTTTTTTTTTGGTAGGTAGGTGGTTTTCCGCTTTTCCCCCCCAAAAAATCGGATTATTTTTTCATTATATTCATTATAAAAAAAAAATAGGAAGAAAATATTTATTATTGAATCGCATAAAAATACACTATTTCTGCGATTGATGCGCAAGAAGGTTTTGTAGATCTGGAAAGAAATTTTTCAATCCCAGGCATTGATCATCGGATAAATTTTGAGTTAAACTATCCAATGAACTAGAGAAGAACCTGTAGCTGTCTATGAACCTCAATTTCATGAATACTGGTGTGGTGTCGTTGACTTTGGACTGGTTTGAATATTATAAAGTGGACTGTATTTTATTTTAATTTCATAAGATTAAATATGTGAAGCCACAAATACAGCAACTATGAAAAGAATATTTTTATAAATCTACAATAATTTTAATGCGCTCTATCTCGTTTACATTTTTTGAATAATAATAATTCGTCATGACGACGATTTCCTCTGTTTTCTATAATTAGAATCCCAAAAGGACACCTGAGAACTTGACCCACTTATTTGGAAGAGGCTTAAACATCCTCCCCCCTTTGGAAGTCCTTGGCTTTCAAAATTATTAACAAACACTTTCAGAGTTTATAATACAAAATGATTATTAAGTAATTTGTTGAATCAATTGACAGCTTGCAAAAAAAAACTGCGCTTCAGTTGTCCTACACTATATAGTTTGTTCTGACTGTTGCTACACGTGCAAGTCCATCTTTACCATGGTGGAAATCTGTAACACGACCTAAATGCCATTTTGAAGGAGGGAAATAATCTTCCTTAATTACGACCAGGTCTGAAATCTTCAAAACTGATGATGATTGTTTCCATTTGACGCGGAGTTGAAGTTCACTGGTGTACTCCTTCATCTTCATCTATCTATTCCAAAAGTGTTGATGCAATTTTTGAATGAGTTGATTGTGGGAAACACTCGATTCAGGGATATGATGTAAATCTGGATCAGCAACGGTCGTATATGGACGGCCAATTAAGAAATGTACCGGAGTTAATTGAATGAGATCCTCATCAGGATTGGAGGAAATTGGAGAATGGGGTCTTAAATTTAAAGTTGCCTCTATTTGAGTTAATAAAGTGTAAAACTACTCAAAGGTTATAAGGGCTTTATAACAATAACAATAACAACATCATTTATTTCAAACTGCCAAAATACATTATAATAATTGGGTTGAAACAAGTCAAAAATTACACCCCTCAGATCAACAGAGCACACAACACACTCAAAAGTCTGATATATTATATGGTTCTAACTCTACAAGAAAATTAAACAACTTCCTCTTAAACAATTTGAAATTCTCTATTTCTTTTAAATACTTCGGCAGTTTATTGAAAAATTTTATAGCTGTATAAAAAGGTCCTCTCTCTGACATCGTCAGTCTATGAATATACCAGCAACACGTTTCAAATAATGCTTCCCATAGTCCACCTTGGTGAGGAGAAGCAGGAGGAATAAAACTCCATGATATGCCTTCATTTTCTGAAAATTCATTAATCTTTCTTAGGTTTTTTGTCAAAAATGTATTGCAATAAAAGCTTCTGTGGTCAGATCAGAAACGATTTCTAAAAGTGTACTGCTTTAGTACAAAAATATACAAAAAGACTTACATAACATTTAGTCACCTTGCAACCTCTCCCCTCTGTCTGTCTTTAATATGAAAATATCCAGCATAATCGATTCCAGTAAAAAAAGAGAGAGAAATACTTTATTTAAAGTTGTGCTGCCTGTCTGTGACAGGTTGCTTTTATACACAGCATAACAATTAATCATAAAAAGACAATAACATAAAAATTTTAACAATAATTAACAATAAATATGGGTATGAATAATATTAATCGTATCAATTAAAATCTTTTCACATGTCATTTAATTTAGCGCTATCAATTTTAAATTCACAAAAAAAATCTATTACACTTTGGCCGACTGTCCCACGAGATCCAAACCAAAGGCCAATTACTTTCCAATTTCTTTCTCCAAATTTATCCTGAAAATTTTCCGCATAAAATGGAATACATGGTTCATAAATTTTTTTTTTCTCTGTTATAATTTTCGTGTCCTGAAATAGGTCATTAGTTTCATATCTAACTGTAGGGTCGATAATAAATGCATTTTTTGATTTCTTGTCAAAAGCAATAATGTCTGAAAATATGTTTAGTCCTGTTGTATCTCTGCCATATACTTCTTCAAAGCATTCATAACCTTTTTCACGAAGAATTGATGTTATATGATGTTTAACATTATTATGACGAGCTGTTATCTTCGCTGAGTTGCTGCTGCAGTTGCCTGTGACATGAAAAGGGGTTTCAATCTCTTTACCGCATTTGCGGCAAAGGCGGTCACCATTGACATCAACACCAGGAACACCTCGAAGATTAGCATAGTTGCAGTTGAGTTTAATAGCAGCGGTCCATTCAGATGAAGAAAGTGAATTTTTTTTATGAACAAAAGAGTTTAATTTGGATGAATTTTGAAAAGTGTGAACACCGATTCCTTGATAACCTTTACTGCTCCATATATCAAATGATATTTTTCTTAGTTGATTCCTCATAATTCTAGAAGTATTTCCTTCAACACCTAAATTTATTTTACATTTATTCATTTCAGCAATAGAATCAAAACTGCGACTGAGAAGTAAATCTTCAATCTGGTGAAGTTTTTGGGCAATAGAAAAATGTTCTAGTTGAACTTCCCATTCAGTCTTTAAAAGCCCCAAACCACGAAGATTACGTGGTGCATAAAACATTTCTGTTGTTGTTGAAGCGGGTAAACCAATGATTGTTTTGACACTTCTTCTTATCATTATGTCAATTTGATTTGTGATGAATTTTGGTATTTTTGATAGAGGGGCACACTGAAGAGGATAAATTAACATTGGGAAAATATATTGATTTATAATGTTAAGTTTTTGGTCAGGTTTAAGTAGATGACTGACAGTTAATTTTTCCAAGTTATTATTGAAGTAATTAATTATGTTTTTATCGAATATGATCTCTTGCTTAAATGTACATCCAAGATATTTTATACACGAAAATTTATCAATGCATTTTATCTTTTCATTGCTTGACAGCTCTAAAACACCTTCTGTTAATTCTCCGTTAATTATCATTATAGCATTGCTCTTTTTTGGATTGACATTTAGACCAACTTCATTAAAGAGATTTTGAATCAATTCTACAATAGAATGGTGGTGATGGTGTAAGACGTTCAGTTGGCAGATTTCCCATTGCTTTAACTGTTTTTCTGGCTAAATTTTTTCCAGACAAAATCCAAAACTTTCTCTTATACTGTATAGAAGCATTTGCGGCCCAGAATGAAGTGTTAGAATATGATAATATTCAAGAAGTAAGTTTGTAAATCGATGATTACCCAATAGAATGGGATGCTTTTTATTATAAGGTAAGCTTGTACAGTCAAGTCTACCTCCAACACGCGTAATGCTTTTTTCCATTTTTCCATCAATAATGGATTTACTTGACACAAAACAAATTTCCTTTAGTTAAAGCCTTTTTATTTTGCAGTATTATTATTTCAGTGAGAAATGTCTGAGTTTGGGAAATTCTGATTAAAACATTAAACGCATTGTTTTGTAACGAAGTCCGGAAATCCGGCCTTCGTTTTTGTCTTAGTGTCAGTGGTTGTGCAAGAGATTCCCAGTTATTTACGTTTTTCATTGTCTTTTGTTATTTTTAAATTAATTAAATCAATCAAATCATGAAGCAAAGTCGAGTCCCGGTTAGTTTCCCAATATTTAAATTTATTATTAATATACCTACCTACTGGGTTTTTTATGCATAAGCCGTAAAAATAACATTTTTAAATCGTCGAATTCATACACCGAAGCTGAAGACTCCAATCGCCGAGGAGATAACGCTACGCGATAACGGCCGCAATCGCAGGTAAATTGATTAATCCAAGAGAAAAACAATGTTTATCGCTAGCGTGGCTTCGATTCTTTTACAAATTTAATGAAAATTTTTAAATTACGACCGCGGTAGGGATACGGGCATATAAGGCCGGAACGGAAAATAATCTCGCTCTGCTTTTCTTGGTTTCATCCGATTTACTACGATCTACAAAGTGTTAAGCGTTATTGTTTCCGCCCCGTCTGGGAATAGTGACCGGTGTTACTCTCTGCTGTTCCGAATTTTATTCGAGACGGTACTGTCCACGAAGTGTTTTCGAAAATTGTTGATTCCGCCCCGTTCCGGGATTAGTGACCGTGTTAGCAATTGTGAGTACCTGCGCAACCGTTTTAGCAAAGCCGCGACCGTCAACGAGAGTTTCCCGCAAAATAATAACAAGGTAGGTACCAAGGTCCCTTAAGTTAAATAGGTTGCCTCAATCATCGAGTCGGCTTGGATTGGTTCGATGCGATTACGTCATCGCTAGACCTCGTTTGACACGCCCTCCCTTTACTTACATAGCGTACTAGGGAATATCTGTGTATTTATTATCATATTATAGGTTTCGAAAAGAAAATCATTGTTGACATGGGAAAATATGTGTACCTAAGTATATTTTTTATGATAACAAATAAATGTAGGTAATACATTTGTGATTATTTAAATACAAAATACCTAAAAGCACTATTAGAACTATGGCATAGGCATTCAACATTAAATAGATAGGTAGAGAACCTATATAGGTAGGTATTATAGTTATGACCTTTTTAGCCTGTAGGTACCTATATGTACTTAGTATTATAAAAGTTTGCGAAGATTTTTATAAACTTTTAATTAACAAAATTATCTGCAAGTAAAGATTTTTTTAATGTCATAATAATTTATGAAAATACCAAATTTCTTCTTTATTTATCATCTTATTTATTTATGTAGGTTAGGTAAGTATATAGATACCGACCTAGGTAAATTTAATTTCAAAAGATTCTTTATGCAGGATGTTTCATAACTACTGAACGTCAGTATTGTAAGATTTTGGCATGATTTTAAAACAAAAAGTTCATAACTATTATCCTATACCTAAACGAATCGTTTTCGCTTTACATTTTTTGATTCACATCAGGGTGTTGCAGTTTTAAAAAAACGATAGTTTTTTTACAGTAACTTTTATACTAACCTAAATATTTTGTGAAATTAAGTAGGTAGGTCTTCTAATATTATACTTACATCAAGCTTTGCGTTTATTATTTTTTATTAAAAAATAATTCTAATTCAAACTGCTAATTTCTTGCCAAAATATTTCAGTTACAGTGAAGTACATACGTATGTAGGTATACTCACCATTTTTTTTTTTGAAATTTAAAAACTTTATAACGAAGTAATGAAAATTGTTTTTATGTGTCAAAAATTATTTCGGAAGTTTCAAACAAAATACAAGCATAAATTACTACAATGGTAAACTTAAGCAATACCTAATTCTTACAATAAAAAGAGACTTTATATTTTTTATTATTATAGGTAAGTAGGTACCTAATTAGTTAACTAAAACTATATGATGGCAGGTATAAAACGTAAAGGTACCTAAATAGAAATTATGATATTGATTATTATTAATACATTAATGTCATTAATATCATGAGCAGCAAATAGATAAATAGATAAAAAAATAAAATAGATAACCTTGTATCTATTAACAATAAGAAAATAAAAGAATAAGAAAGAACTACCTACTGATTTTAAATTGTATTTATGAAATAATAAAGAAATGTTTATTGAAAAAGCTACTTCGTAGGTACCTATATATTTTGCGGTCAAAAACTACACTAACTTTCTATATTTTTTCCTTATTTTTTCCATTATCGGTTCTCCATACCTTTTTGTTGATTTTTTCTTTTGACCGCTAAGTTTACAATTTAAGAACTTTATTCTTATAAACATTCGTTGTTGAATAAAGCTTTGAATGACACATTCTGGTACACCAATATTGATGACTGGAGAAATGACCAAATACGAATGCGAAATGCCTGCATTTAGTGCATTTTACTGCATATGCCAAGGGTGCCGGCTCGCTTTGAGGTCTAGCAGTGACGTAACGCTCCCCCTTAACGCCGCGCAGCCGGCGCCCACAAACTAGATGAATGAGGCAACCTATTCAAGTTAACAGACCTTGGGTAGGTACCATCAAATATTGAGTCGAATTTAATCGTGCCCGTTTGTCGTGATTCCATTTATTCCCGTCCCTCACCGAGATTAGCGACGTACCCGATAGATTAGGTTCATTAGGTACCATCAACCCTGTCGTAGCGTAGAGAATTATTTGGCCCTTACTAGGAGTGCACTAGGCGGTGTGTGTACCTACGGACGCGTGATACCTGACTTTCCATGCGGTGTATGGCCCGGCGAGTCAGGGGTTAACGTCGAAGTAGTTACGCGGCCATATAGGGATTCACGCCCGAGGCGTAGGCGTCTTTCCATGCGGTGTTAAGCCCGGCCGGACGCCGCACCTCAGGAGTGTCTCCGTGCGAAACCGTGTATCTCTACAAAATTATCGTCCTCAGCAACTATTAGCAGGGTTACATCGCGCCATACCTCTCCTCTCGTTACATTTTTACTCCCGCGCACGGCCGAAATACTCCGCCGTTCGTCGTATTATTAATTTTTCGCAAACAAGAACCGTCGCCCGTACATTTTATTTTATTTAATCCGTATTACATTATTTTACCGACCAGACGACTCGCTCAGATCAACCGCCGAACCTGCAATATAATTAGTTTAATAAGGGATACAAATATAGCTTGTTTTCATTTATCTGTGAGTTTTATTTTGTGTGTGTACTGTTACCAATTACAACCGCCTTCTCGCCCACATCTTCGCTCCGTGAATTGCCCAGCGCTCGTGGCTCCGTGCCTAAAGACCACGCGGTCACGCACGATTTTATTTTATTGATTTTTGCGTCCAACCAACCGACCCCTGGGCTAATTCCGTCTCCAGTGAGCTACCTTAGGGACAAGGGCACCATAACGGTGTCAATTGTGTGAACGGGTTCAACAGGGAATTCAGCGAGAGATTCCCCGTGGGAGTAAACCCTTCCAAAAATCTGGCGCCCGAGACATCCGAAGGTGAGTACCGCCAAACCACGAAACCGGATCCTCAGAACGCGAACAATCGTCACAGTTTAATTCAAAAACTTTTAAAGCACCGCTATGAACTTCCTGTTTTGATTTTGAAGAGTTGTTGATAAATCGAAGACAGTACTTTTTCTTATTCTTATCAGTTTATTTAAATTTGAGTAATTATCAAAATTAAACGATTCAAGAATAGTCTTTGCAAGGAGACTCATTGTCGCCTCTCTCAGTTCAGGCATATCAGAAATGGAATTTGGAAACACCGGCCAACTTAAAGAATCACCAAGAATAAATAATGGACCGTGCCACCAGGATTTTAAGCTTGATAATTCCTGAGGATTCGTACCTCTAAGCTTCGAAAGATTTTCAGTAATAAAACTTGACATACTGCCACAATCAAGTAATGCACGCACTGTGTGGGAGGCGACCATTTTTATTAAAAATATTTACAGATACTGTGGAGAGTAAAGTCTGACAATTTTTAGTAAATGAATTTAAACTAGCTATATTATTTGTTGCAGCAGTTGTGTCATTTTGTCCAGTTGAATCAGCCACTCTGTAACATTACTGTTATCAGGAGCTCCGACTGAATTAGGATCGCTATATTATGATTTCTGTAATGTTTTAAATGAAGCAATAAGTTATGAAACTTAGAATGACATATTCTACAACCTGCAGATCTGCAAATTCCAGTAGAATGTCCTTTACGTAAGCAGTTTAAGCAAAGAAGCAATCTTTTCGACTGTTCAATTCTTTTTCAACTGGTAATTCAAGAAATTGAGAGCATGAATAAATAGTATGGTTGATCTTGCACACAAGACACTGTGAATTGCCAGTATTATTGATCTGTAAAAATGCCTTTGTAATAATTGACCTTTGTGACTGAGCTTCACTTTCAAGATTATCACCAAGAGTTTCCAGTAAGTCAGCGCGAGTTTTTAAGAAATCATAAAAACTTTCTAAACTGGGATTATCATCGTTAATTTTTAACTCTTCCCAATAACGTTTGCTTGTGGGATCTAGCTTTGTAGTTGCTAATTATGACGTCCCAAGATTCAATTTTTTGACCTAACGTCTGTAATGCACGTACACGTGTTTTGTTATTGAATCTCTAATTAAATTTTTAAGAGCAGATGGAGATTCTTTTTTAATTTGTTTAATGCTGAACAAGGAATGAACATGATTTTGAATGAACATACGTTTGTTGTCATATCTTTTTTTTAATAATTCGGAAGCCAATTGATAACTTGCTTCCGAAAATTCTAGGGCTGATAAATTAGGATGTTTCACTTTGACGATGTTATGATAAAAAAAAATTATGTTAAAAAGGATGGTAAAAAGATAAAAAAAGCGAAAACGCTACATGATAAGAAATAGAAATATATGATAAGAACATGATAGAATTTTGTGCGCTCTTCTCGACTTATCCTGTATACGTAACCTTATATATTTTTTAAGCGTTGTAATGAAATTACAGTCTTTTGCTTTTGGTTTTCCTCTTTTGTCAATTTCTTTTCCTTATTTGTCAAATGAGTTTCATATTTTTCTATCTATTAATGATTATAGTCATTGATTTATCAATCAATTTCCTTTTATGTCAAATCAGTTTCACTTTATGTCAATTGCTTTTCCTATTTACGTGCAGTGACAGTATCATAATATTGAAAAAGCATTTGATAAAAAAGGAATCTCATTTGACAAAAGAGGAATTTCAATTGAAAAACCACGCACTGACGTTTGATAAATGGGAAAAGCATTTGACAAATTAGGAAAAGCAATTGACAAAAGACGAAAACCAAAAGAAAAAGACTGTATTATAATAACTATTTCTTGTTTACTGTAGCGTAAATCAATATTTAGAAAAAATTAAGCATTCCTTAATGGTCGTTTTGCTGTTTATCCTTTTGAATATTACTAAATAATTCATATTCTCACTATAGTCGCTATGAATAATATAGATATGTCTCATGAATTTAATATTAGCAAATATAAATTCAGGGACACCGTTATACATATGTATATTTTTGCTGCCTATCTAATCCATTATTTATAATATGTATTATTATTTCCACATCAGATTTTACGCTATACTGATGGCATGATCACGGCCATAACAAAGACAAAAAGTTGACGTTTGATAAATGGGAAAAGCATTTGACAAATTAGGAAAAGCAATTGACAAAAGACGAAAACCAAAATAAAAAGACTGTATTATAATAACTATTTCTTGGATCTAGTCGGCCTTGAAATTTTTTGAAACGTCAGAATAGATAGCTCATGAGAAAGAGAATGGTTATCGAAAAACATTAATAGACAACTTATTACACAAAAAACAACACAAATTAGCCATAAACCTCATTTATTCCCAACAAAACAATGAAATCAGAAAATTTTCATCACTAACGTACTTTGGAAACATTTCAACACAAATATCAAAGATAATTTCTAACATATCTGCATTTAATATTTAATTTAAATCGTTTATCAGCAATGGTTCTGTATTGCTGAATGCAAAGGAAAAGTTATCTAAAAGTAACGAAAGTAACAGAATAGTATTAGAGAAAAACTCGTTTCGAACCATTTTAGACGCATTTTTTGCAATTTTCGCAATTATACACAACGCTCTCGACGAACAGCAGAAAGGCAATAGGTATTAATAAAACTACTGCAACGAATCCACTCTTAAACGCTGAGCTAGCCTAGGTAATATTTATAGTTACATGCAAATTTCATTTTTTATTTCCATACATTAGTTTTGACTCGCTTAAAATCAAAAGGAGGTAGCTAATTAGCTAACAATCTACTGTAAAATTTTTATAAGAAGGCGAACGGCTAGGCGTGAACTGCGCATCTTGCGAGCTTTTTTCACCACCACTGAGCATTTACATTTTATGAACGGCGGAGATACTCTCTTATCAGCCTTATCTGGTTGATTGTTTTTTCAACGTGGACACCGACTTACATTGTTGTTATTGGACGACAAAAGTTTATGGAGTCGGAGACGGTAACCAACCGTTCAACTCAATATGACCTTATTCGCCTTCCTATAATAATTGGACTGTAGCTACTTTGTTAATTTTGCCATCCTTATACCTAACTACTAGAAGAGAAGTACAAGTAAAAATTATACAGATAAATATTAATAATACAAGGTAAATTACATAAACGACAACTGTTATTATAGAATTCAATGTAAAAATTATGTACTAGTTATATCAAATTGAATTAACACAATCAAATAGGTCAGTATTGCTGCCATTGTCGATTTTAGTGTTCTCCTGTTTATGGTGAAAAACCCAGCAGCTGAGAATTTTGGCGCCCAGATACATGCATTTTTTGTCAATAGCAATAATTCATGTTGCATCTGTGAGCCCTTTGGTAAATCTTGCAGTAATTTATGGCATAAGCTTTTGAAGAAAACGCCTTTTTCTTGTACAACTGCACAACTTAGCGATGTCACGATAAGTCCTACCTGTAAAAAATGAATTAAGTACCTATTAAACTATAATTTTTCGTGATTCATTTTTCATCTATCAATATTGCAAAATACCTACAATCTTGTAATAAATAGGCGTTTGTTGTTTTGATTTTCGTTCGTAATGTGGCCATTTTATGAAATTTGTTGTAAAAATTAAAAAAATTATTTATCAAGCAATAAGAAATTTCGAATTGGCATAAATATTTGCCAATATTATTAAAAAAAATCTGATAATTTTTTTGAGAACACGTTTTTAGAGCACTTCGCAAAAATAAGGGTTTAACAGTTCTCTCTCAGAGTTTTACATCCGTAATCTATAAAAAATAACTATTTACTTTGTACATAAAAAAGAGTTTCATTCAGACATCAAAATTTTCTATTTGCTACAATATTATTAAGACTCAACCAGAGCTAGACAGGGCTTGAGGACTTGTGACTTTAAAAAGGACTTCAAGCTCTTTAAGAATTTCAATTCCATGGCTTGAAGCCCATTTCAAAACGAAGGCTTGTGGCTTTGGGCTTGAATTCCTTCATTGAAGAGATCTGGCATTGTGAATGCAAAAAATAGCTTCAATTCATTCTGAGGGCTTCCAAAGCTCTTGTGGGCTTATAAAGCCCTCAAAAGGAATTAAAGCCCTTTTGAATTCACATTTCCAAAAATCCCTTTAATAAAGAAAGACAGAAGAATAAGCTCTTTAAAACAAAAGTGAATATTCTTGCAAGTTGCACTTCGCAATTCGCATTCTGCTGCTGCGAAGACGGTGGAAGATTTTGTACAAGGATGTGTAATTTGGAAAATTCTCAAAAGAATCGATCTTTCGGGACTAACTTCACGAGGCCCCCACTTTTTTCAGAAAATGAGTTGTGATGTGGTAAGTAGCAACAAAATTTGAAGTTTTAGAGTTCCTGTATATTTTAGCAAATAGTTCCGCGTCTTTTTTTTTACAAAATTTTGAAAAAAATTGCCAAAAATATGTTCAATTAGAGTTCTGGGTAGTCTCGACGAGTTCTCTAGAAAATCTCTCTTCCACTTTTGCGAGAAATCAATACTTTAATCGTCAATTTCGAAAATGTTTTCCAAAAATATACCTAAACAATAGGAGTTATGATAAGTGGCGGGGATTAGGCATAGAGTTGCGTGGGGTTTTTCGTCCCTACAATATCTACGACACTGGGAAAATTGACATTTTAAAAGGGCTTTTTTTACCACTAATAGTTTCTACTTGAAAAAGGTACTCTTGGTCATAATTATTGATAACGTGAGCTGTTTTCGAGAAAAAAGGCCATTTAGGATGAATAATTCACTGTGGATGTTTCAAAACATTTGTCGAAAATCAATGGCAAAAAACTTCGCTCAATCCTATAAAATATCTGCAAATGGCACATGAAAAAAAAACTGAATTGGAATTTAAAAAAAGTAGCTTAATCAATAATATGCGACATGTAGAATATCTGAGTTCTATATCTCAAACAGTTTCCAAGATATCTTAAAAAATACTGTAAAAATAATCTTTTTTCGACACCTTTGTACCTCAAAAACAGACCCCTGTATTTTTGACTAAATAATCTGCCGTTGTTATATTTTTTATTTATTAAATAATTCTTTAAAATATTTTTAAAATATCAAATAAGTCAATTTACAAAAGCGATTATTTTTACTGTTTTTTTCTGGACTCCCTGATAACGTGCTGAAGATTTGTTACGCCAAACTAGGGACAGCCTGTATATGGGAAACATATTTCACTATACGAAATGAATTTTTAAACTTGGTCGGGTTTCCGTCCTTTGGAAGTGCAGTTTAAAAAAAAAGGAGCTAGCATCGGTCTTAACTATGTACCTAGATAAGACAAAGTCTCTCCACTTCAGTAATTAAGGGATTCGAGAACTAGCTCATTCTACCCAGACACAAGTTTACCAAGTAAATAGTAGAATAGACGACACAGACAAGCAGAGCGAGACTGAGAATCGAACTCATTCCGTGGCAGTCCATCGGTTTAGCAGTCTGCGCGTTAAACCGCGAAGCCGCCGCCGGCTCAGGGTTGAGGCTCAACAATTTTAATAAATTGGTGCTACTTTAGTGTTTTCATGGTCGCAAAATAATTAGGTATTCATGAAGATAATTATTTACATGACAATTATATTTGATTTCAAATTTCGTGTATCATTTTGATCCATTCTATTTTATCATTTCAGCTCAAACAACTAATTTTTATAAGCCTAATTTTATACTTACAAAAGAGTATAAGGTGAGAGGTACAGATAATAAGATTATGTCCTTCTCTGGTGACTCAATTACTGAACGCAGATAATAGTAGTTCAAACATTCTAAAATTTTTAATAAATGACAGGCATAACTAAGAAAAATCTGCCAGCCAAATATTTTGTTGAGTAAAATGGTGGCGTAGCCCAGAGTTGTATAATTTTTACGTGTTACTTTTAAAATAACTTTGAGCTCATCATTTACCATTATAATATTATTCGACGGTCCACGCAGAAGAGTCCTCGAGCATCCTTTCATGAAAAAGCAATTTAAATCATCGTATCTGTTTCGAATAGTCCAGACGAACGCTACATATGTAAATGAAAATTGCATGAATATCATGGTATCAAATAAAGGAAGAAAAAATTCATTTATAGTCTCTTGTAAACCCATCATATTGATGAAGGAATACCATTGCGTTGCCATTATAAAAAACAAAATAAGGGAGTGTAGAATTAAAAAAAATGTTATGGGGTTTTTATTTGTATTCTTACATATTGTTCGGGGAATATTCGAATCTAAATATAAAAACGCTCTAAAGATACGAGACCATCTCTTTGAACTGAAAAATACGGCCTGCAAATGAGCAACGCTACAAACTAAACGAGTGAAAAAATGGCAAATGGGTAGAGCAATCAATTCCGTAATATTTAAATAAAGTGCAATATATACTGTTAATTGAAAATGTATGGAATAGATTGTATAGGAGAACAATATGATTGATAGAGATATAGCTGCTATTCTTTGAAAATTTTGAAATATGCATTCGAAATTATTGTTCATCAATGGAATAATACCCAGAGCTTGACCCATTAAACGAACGTAATATAACGACTTGGATGATGGGTTTGATGGGTCTGAATGTGACATGGCAGAAAAGAGAAAGATTTATTCGCCTATACTTATTGAACGTAAAAAATTTATTTTTTTTCAAGAACAGGAGTAAAAGTGGAGAAATAAGGGACATAAAACAAAATATGACAGCATTAGAGAATGACGTAATATTATTTTATAATATTAATTATTATTATTAATTGAGAATTATTAATGTTTTTGGTAGTTTTATCTCCAAATTTTATGTTAGTTTTTGTACAAATATTGTACATTATAGCTATCAGCTACCATCTTTGTCATGAAATTCAACTAAAATGGATTGATCAATAATTTGCCTACTGATGGTCAGTCGGTAAAATAAACAAAAAATTCGGTGAAAGTAGGTAGATGCGTAAATAAATTTCAGGGACATACCTAGAAAACAAATTATTAATATTCCATTATTCAAATAAAAGGTAAGTATGCAGACGTAAACATATTTTTCTGTTCAACTTTTTAGACATAAACAAATAGTTAAGAATTAAATCCTCTTAAGAATAGTTATAAAATAATCATAATTTTGTATTGTAAGTATACACGGTGTTGAAATAGTCTCGGTACCCTTCTATAAATCCTTAAATTTTGAGTCTTGATTAATGTGATGTAAAAAATTATACAGGATGTTCCTTGGCTCAGTAATGTACAACTTACCAAACTCCCTTTTCTGGGAAGTGGTTGGTATTACCTTCTCACGTTCCAGCATTTTCGATGTCGCCTTTACGACTCAATACAGCTCCTCCTATAAGGGATACACGGTAACATAATCGCCATCGAATAATAAGAAAACTAGATCGACATACCTGTTATCTATTTACAACATCACAATTGTTTAAGCAACTGCTTCCTTACTATTATGGATTTCGGGTAAATTTTCGATAAGTCTCTGAACTAAACCTTTCGACAAATAGCCTCACTTGGGAACCTTGCTTTGATTTCACTTCATCTTTAGCCTAAACAGAAATGACATTTCTCCTTCTTTCTTCTATAATTATACAGGGTGATCCCGAAATGGCGGACACGAACAGCACTATAACTACAGCATCCATTGTGGATTAAAGATTCTAAGTTGAGCCATACTTTTTTCTCCAGTATGGCTCACTTAAGAAGATATGACCACTTTTGTGGAAAATAAAGTCACAACACTGCACTGGATACCATTCTTCAGGCAGACAAATAATGTGTAGATCTCTACAATACCCAGATAGATGTTACCATGGAAACATATGAAATGGAAACACAACAAAGCCTAAAACATAATCGTTGCTCGGATACGACATAGTCGATAATATTATTCAAAATCTCGAATTCGAACAACGATGTCACATTGAAAATTTTGTTGAACTCAGGGTATAGGTAAACTTTGAATGCCTCTAATTCCGTTACCGATAATAAAAATAATAAAAAACAAACACTATCGTAATAGTTATGTCAAATCATGTGCTTTGCAAGTGGAGGTTGTTCAAATTACACCGCCATTTTGATTTAAATTTAAAAAAAAGGACACTCTATAGTAACGAAGCCGAGGAAACCATTTTTGTTTTAAATTTACAGTCTTTCTGAACATCATCTACAACACCCTGTATACCGTGTCCGCCATTTCGGTATCACCCTGTATACTATTCCTGGTATGTGACAGGCAATAATATACTTAGACCTTACACACCATTGCATATCATGAGGTCAAAAATATTTGCAAATAATATGGAGACACAAATAGAATCAGTCATACAATGACGCACTTAGCACCATTCATATTTAAGAGAAATAGTAACGCTCGAGAAACAATAACAAAACCCAAGAAAAACAATCAAATCTGTTGAACACTTTTTTTTTTTTTTAAAGAGGGAGCATCGGTCTTAACTGTGTAGGTAAGACATAGTCGCTCCACTCTGGTAATTTGGCTTCGAGACGAACTCATTAGCCACAGACACTTCTATATAATATTTTCCTTATAAACGTTCGATCGCTTGTTTTACTTTTCACAGACATTCGAAAATGAATCTGAAAAGTAAAGCGGGCCGAGGTGAGTTTCGAACCCGCGATCTATGGCTTCGTGAGCCAGCGGCGAACCACTAGGCCACGCAAGTCACGTTGAACACTTCATTATATTAAATCTAATACAAGAAAAAGTGCATTTACAACAATTTTATTTAGAATTACAACTATGTACTAATTATATCAAATTGAATTAACACAATCAAATACGTCAATACTGCTGCTATTGTCGACTTAAGTGTTTTCTTGTTTATGATAAAAAATCCAGCAGCTGAAAATTTTGGCGCCCAGATCCTTGCATTTTTTGTCAACAGCAATAATTCACGTCGCATCTGTGAGTCTTTTGGCAAATCTTGCAGTAATTTATAGCAAATTTTTTCAAAGTAAATGCCTTTTCCTTCTACAGCTTCACAGCTTAGAGTGGTTACGATGAGTCCTACCTGCAAAATACGAATATAAGCATACCCAATAATAATTCATTTTTCGTCTATCTAGTACACGTTCATCAGTCAAGGAACGTGGTGTAAAGTCTAAGTTGGGAGCCGCGGGGTGGGTAGGGGAGGGCCCACTTTTTGGGTTTCCTGCTATATCTCAAAAATGGTGCGTCATAGGGAATGGGTTAAAGTTTTAATTAGACAATTTTAAGAACTTTTATTTTTTATATGAAAATTGTTTCCTACGACGATGTCAACTTCCGGTATCCGGAAGTGCGGCCATCTTGAAAACATTTTCATTTAATTTTTCGTTGTTACTTATTTACGAATTTTTTTTTATTTGCAGCTCCAGGACCAATTGTCTCTGAGATACACTACCTTGCAGCCTTATTTTGACCACCCGGTACATTTAAAATTAAGATTTAATATTTAATATCAACTATTTAAATATTTAAATATTTACATTTAATATTTAAGATTAATATCAATATTTATTATTATGTATCAATTACAATGATTGTCTATAGTCCTATAAACAATAAGCATTCCATGATCGACTGATCGAGTGTTACAGTAACTGTTCCATCTGATTGCGAGTGTGTGAAAAATTACAGATACGTGCCATATAATATAATTTGCGCGATATACAGGGTGTTGATTTTCATAGCGGGCCATAGGGGATTAGCATTGCGAAAGTGGTTTTTGAGGATTCCTGCTCGCCGCTTAAACTGACAGAAATGGTTTTGGTATCAAAATGAAGCTAAAATTATTGCGCATAACGCTTGACATCAGAAATTAATTTAGTTTCACGTTGATTTCTAAAATTCTTCAGTAAAAATTCAAGTAATTGTTAATGTTTAATCTCAAAATAGCAAGCCTTGCCTAAACAATAATGACGTTTCTACGTTGAAATCAAACTGAAAAATCGAGATTTCTTGTTTTTTAGGAAGAATTAATTAGCCTTTTTCGCTCTTCAGATAAAGAGCTCTCTATGGCAGATAATATACACAGCCATCTAGAACTTCCCGAAGCTAAAAACAGCACTGTTTCGGTCTATGACCTCATCAGTGCAGCACATCGAGAAAGTGGATGTGTGCCATCTGTCCTGGAGAGCTAGCTCTTATTCACTGAATTAATAGGGAACACAGTGACTTGAAGAGACTTTCGCCATCTTTTAATGGAGGCAAGAATCACCGGCAATGAATGCCAGCTTGAGACCATATTTATCCTAAAGTGGGAGAAAATCCCATTAATTCTCCATGATTTGATTTTACTCATCGCTCTGTTAAAATTTTAATTTATAATTCTTGATTGGGCTCAATGGCTCAAAGCATAAAACTACAGGTCGCTGTCTCCGATGGTCGCAACCTGGCATTCATCACCTGTGGTTACTGTCTCCTTTAATAGATGGAGAGAGGCTCTTCAACTCACTGAGCTCCGTGCTAATTCAGTGAATAAGAGCTGGCTCTCCAGGATAGGCAGGACACACATATACTGGTCACTTCTCGATGTTTTGCACTGATGAGGTCATAATGAGATCGAAAAATCGCTGTCTATAGTTTCGGGAGGTTCTATAGATGGCTCTGCGTGTTGTCTGACATGTAGAGCTCTTTATTTAAGGAGCAAATTCATTTGAAAAAAGCCTAGGTATTAATTCATGATGAAAAATAAGAAATCTCTATTTTTAATTTTTTTAGGATATTTCTGGAACAGTCACAGAAATGCCAGTCACAGTTACAGATATCTTGTATGTCTCAACGGTTTACGAGATGGCCACAAAATAACCTGACCTTTTAGCGTTTACGAAGACACACATAGTGAACTCTGAGATTATAGTTTTTGTATACAAATTTGACCATTGTATTATTTTTTCGTTAAAACAACTCATAATAACTAATTTTTATAGACATATCTATTAGTTTTAAACTTACAAGACCATATAAGGCGGCAGGGGTAGATAATAAGATAATGTCCACATCTGGTGATTCAAATCTTGAATGGAGATAATAATAGTTCAAGCATTCTAAAATTATCAAAAAATTTAACCCAAAACTTAAAAGCATTTGCCATCCAAATATTTTGTTGAGTAAAATAGTGGCATAACCCAGAGTTATGTAATTTTTACATGTTACTTTCAATGTAGCTTTGAGCTCATCGTTAATCACAATAATATTATTAGAGGGTCCATGCAGGAGAGTCCTGGAGCACTCTTTCATGAAAAAAACATTCAAATCATCGTATTTGCTTCGGATAGTCCAGACGAAAGCCACGTATGTAAATGAAAATTGCATGTATATGATATAGTCAAAGAGAGGAAGAAAAATTATACTTAACGCCTCTTCTAGGCCCATTATACTAATTAAGGTATAACATTGCGATGCAATTATAAAAAACATAATAAGGGAGTGTAGAATTAAAAAATATGTAATGGTGTTTTTATTTGTATTCTTACATATTGTTGAGGGAATATTCGAATCTAAATATGAAAATGCCTTAAAGATACGTGTCCATCTCTGTGAACTGAAAAAGACGGCCTGAAGATGAGCAACAATATGAAGCAAACAAGTGAACATTTGGGAAAGGGGCGAAACGATAATTTCCGTAATATTTAAATAAAGTTCATCAGTATCAACTGTTAATAATTGTAAATATATAGAATTCATTGTAAATGATATAAAAATGATCGATAAAGCAACAATTTTTTGATAAATTAGAAAGGCGCATTCATAATTATTATTATTCATCAACGGAATGATTCCAAGGAGTTGACCAATTAAACGAACGTAATGTAGTGACTTGGATATTGAGTTTGGATTTGACATGACGTTCAATTTTGAGATATAGAATTCCTCTTATGCTTGAACCTAAAATACGGAATTATTTACCAGAAGCAGCAGGACTTTCTATTTCTACACGTAAAGTCAAAATAATAACAGAAGTTGTGTATTCTTATGTATCTTATAAAGAATCTAATGCACACAATTCAATTATTTTCGAGTTTTATTCCAGTTTTTCGTAGCAATATCTTCAAGAAATAAGTCAGTTATTGCGCTTGGTTCTCTCCCTTAAATTATTGCAGCTGTTTTATTATTATTATTATTATTATTACTCACAACACAAGTATTAAAATGAGTACATTATTTTACATGAACTATACTGCCTTCGTCATAAAATTCAACTAAAATGAATTGATCAATAATTTCAATAACTCGCTCCGTCGGTTTAGCTTTACTTATGCCAAAATATACATATTTTAAAGACACAGGTAGGTACAATTAAGTATAAATAATTAATTATTAATATTCCATAAAGTTCTTTTTTGTGCAACTGCCATTAAAAGTCGCACTTTTAACAACAGCTGACAGTGTTAAAAGTGATTGTTTACATGGAAGCGTGTTAAAAGTATACTTTTAACACTAGTGTTAAAAGTACTTTACAACACTCGTGTTAAAAGCAATTCTATCAAGCTTTTTCTGCACTTACATTCATTGAACTACATTTTCTCATGATGGAATCAGACAAAATTTTAGGTAGTAAGATTTTTTCATATTTTTTTTATTACTGGCAAACATATTAATAAAAAATAAGTACCTCGTTAATAATTCAAGACAATAATAATTGTTCAGAAATTGCAATCAATAATAATTATTATGACATCTCTTTTATTTGTATGCATGCATTTGTTAGTAACCATAGCGTCGGCAACGGTTGCTATGCATAGTACATTTGTACTTATCTGTCATATTTTAAAATGCAATTTGACGTTGAGTGTCAGGCTAAATTCATCAATTTTATTATCAAAATAGAGCAGTTTTACAAAAACCATTGTATGATATTCGTCTTAGAAGTGATTTAATTTTCCTTGTGAATTTGTGAAATTCGCTCCGCTACGCTTCGCTCATTTCACAAACCTTTTCACTCACAAAATAAAACGTCACTTTTAACACTAATATCATAAATAGCTATTAATTAAAAAAAATTTATATACAGGGCGTTAGGTAAACAGGCAAAAATTCAAGTGGTTATTCCTTGGCCTACACTAAGAATATTTTGTCCTATGATGATTTCTGAAAAAACCCTTTGTTTCGACGTTACAGGCTGAAAAACTTGTCATTGACATAAGCATTTTCGATATTTAAATCGTTAATGTAAATAAAATAGCATACGATGGTATGTCATTTAATATGCCAATAGTACGACGTACTCCAATGAGTTTACCAAGTACAGAAAATTGTTAAAGATAACTTGGAACGGCTGTTTTATTTTCTAACGCACCAGTGGACTTCATTTGAATACCTATTAAGTCTTGTCACTGATCATCGCCTGCATCGGTGGCATTTGTTTAGATTGAGTGACGAATTTTATTTCGGACGTTTTTGGGAATGTTTTAAAAAACGATTAAAAACAATTAAAGACACAAGTTACTTTAAGCGAGTTTAATTCTAAACTGAAACTAAAACATTACATTTTCTCGTCATTCCATGATGAGTTAATTCATGGGTAAATATAGAATACGCTGATTCGATGGAAACTGCTGCTCGAGTCTTGAGACAATCCAAGGAATCTAGCTTTACATAATAAAGTATATCGATGGTGAACTGGCAATATGTCCTATCTGAAATTTCAGGCATTTTCCGTTTATTGTGTTAAATTGTTCTATCTGCTATTATACACGTTCAGCATGTGATTAATATTTATTGCTAAATTTAAGTATATGTTACAAAATAAACATACGTATTTTTTTCTTGTTTCGGAAATTCTAAATTTAAAAAAATAACGTTTTTTTCGCTTCCTGACCAATTTGCTTTTTTGAGATAGGACTTATTGCCAGTTCACCATCGATATGGTATCTTAATATTATACAGGGTGATCCAATCCTAGATTCGTAACTCCTCCATCCCTAGAGAAGAACCCTGGGGTTGGCAAATGCTGGGTTCGTAATTTTTAATTCTGGTTGAACCCGAGTTTCCGGCATTGGAATTTTCTTAAATTTATTAACACAATATACAGGGTAATTCATGCCCGGCTTGCTTGCAGAGGCGAACGTGAACAGGCGTGCTCTTTCCTTCCAGCAAGATGGGGCGGCACCACCACATTTTTCTCGACAAGTCAGAGAGCATCTCCACAATCGTTGGTTCGGGCGCGGCGGCCCTCATACCTGACCACCTAGGTCCCCCAACCTCACTGTTTTAGACTATTACCCACAGACTATTACTGACTATTACCCACTATTTTTCCCACAGAAACAAGTCAAAAAATTAATTTGAAGGAATTCAGACGAACATTAAGTAAAATATGTCTGCTCGAAAACGATAATTTACTGAGAAGTTTTATTTTGACTGTTTTTTCGAGACGGTTTGGGTGTGCCGTTCCAATTGAGGAATGATTTCTATAGAGTTTTTTCTTATCTTTTCAAATTTGATGACAGTTTTTCAGAAACATCGTCAGAAAATTAACTTTTTCAACAAAGACCATGGGGGCAAAAAATTTCAAGTCCGGTCCTGGATTTTTAATTAACTCAGAATGCTGTTTTGATGAATTTCCGGAATGCACCATTCCTAGTAAATTTCTACAAAATATGTCCAGCCGTTTCAGAAATATCGCCTATCAAAGTTTTGTACCTGAGACATAAAACACCCTGTAACTTCGTAACCAATCACGAAAAAAAAATTCTTTTGTGGTTTTCGACCCGCCTTGAAGTCCGCTTATCAACATTGGTCTATGTAAGGTCACTCATGAATCACCCTGTATAATATAAAGCATCGGTAAATGATTAAGCAAATTAATATAACATAAAGCATAATTGTCCAAAAACTTATTCTATGAAAGTGTATAGGTACCTTGGATACACTATCCAATTTGTTGTTTTTAATTTTCAAAGCTCCTTGTATACTTTTGATTTCATCAAGATTTACAGAATCTAATTTTAAAGATTTAAATTTTACAATCGAATTTTCCATTTGATTAAAATCAAGGTCTAATTTCGGAAGTTCCTACAAATTTCGATTTGTACCTATTTTGAATATTCTGATAAGTTTTTATTTTCATGTCTTTGTTTTCACTTCACAATAAGGGCTTAATTCTAACACTTATGGTACCTTTGAGCGAGATATTTTCCGAATTTGTACCACACAATTGAATAGCCACTGAGTTTTCTGGAGATTTCACAATCCGCTGATTATTTTCCAATTTCTGTACTTTGATATCTTCAATCTCGGTTGACACTTGTCGACGACAGTTTGTTATGTTGTTTGCGAATCTCAATATCTGGATTTCACAGGGACATTTTTCTTCTTCACGAATTTTCTGTGGGTTTGTTTCATGACATAGGTATTTGTTCTTGATGACTTCTTGACATTTTTCGTTTGAAAACATGTAGCTTTGCTCATTTAGGATGAGGTATTTGGACTCTGGTAAAATTGTTTTAAAGGAATTCCGGACTGGTGTCGGTAAAGGATATAAATGATAATAATTATAAACCTCGTCTTCTACAATCGGAATTTCTAAAATCATTATTATTTTGTTTTGTTTACTGTAACTCTTTATATTTAGAGTTTTCTCCATTAGTAGCAAATTGCTTAGAGTTGGTTTAAAAGCTAGTCTATTCTTCGTTTAAATGGCCTTCGACCATTTGTATTTCATTCAATAGATCTTGAGGATCAACAATTGAATTGTGAAATGTGTTCAACTTAACAAATATGTGATAGCAACTTCTAATTTTTCCAACATGTCATAAATTATTTGGAATTTAGTAATCATTTGGAAAGTTACCATTTGTATTAAGAAGTAATGATGAGTTGCAGTTTTTTCTAGTTCGATTGATTTTATCACTTGTTCGAGCTGCATGATTCTAGATTCTAATGCTAACTGATTGTGTGACAGAACTTTGATATTATTTTCAAAAGTTTCAATTGATTTTTGAAGTAGTGTAATTTGATCTTTGATCAATGTTTTAATTTTTATTTGGTTATCATACAACGTACTAATTGCTTGATCATATTTTTCGGCGTCTGATTCGTCTAAGTTTCCTGTAATTGCTTTAATTACTGATCCAAGTCCGTCTATAAGACCTCGATTTGATCTTTTTTGAATTAACGGATTTATTTGACTGATTTGCAACATTATTTTGTTGTTTAGTATATTTAGTAGATTATAGGAATTGTAAAATTCTCTGGCATAGCCATCTTTTGTTTTATTACTTTCTAATGCTGTTTTGAGTGCATGAAATTTTGTTTGCAAGATGTTAAATTCATTAATTATATTACTAATGTCAAATATCTGAATAAAAGACCAATTGTCAATTTTATTCTGGGCATTACCTAGTTTTAGAGGTAGCAGGCCAGGGTTGTCATTACAGTTTGTGTCTTTTGGTCGGGTCAGTTGACTTGCTGAGTAGGAGAGGATCCTGTAACAAGAGGGGGTTTTTTGAGTTCTTTGATATGAATGATTTCCTTCTTGTTTTTATTATTTTTACTTGTAATTTCGACACGATTTCTTTCCAATAAATTAGTAATCTCATAGGGTCCTACAAACTTATTATGTTTCTTATTCCTAATATTTGGATTTTGTTTAAAAACTATTTGACCTAAATAAAATTATTGACTGGTATCTCCTTTATCATTATTTTTTGAAACTATTTTTTCTTTATTAGATTTCAGGGATTCCTTCACTTTCTCATATACATGTTCTGATTTTTTCTTATGTTCTTCTGCATACTCGTTAAAGAATGATTTTGGCAGAAATATTTCATTAGCGTTTCTGGATTTCGTATGTCCAAAAGTCAGTTCGTATGGCGTAAAATTAGTAACACTTTTGCCCGTATTCACAAAACGTTCCGGTCCTGTAATATCTTGAAAATAATAAATTAAATGAATGAGATGGAGCTATACAGTTTATTTGCATTAAAATGAGATGGAGATAACTGATTACGTAATTATTTGGTAATTATCGTTTGTGAATACGGCCATATGGATTGAATTATTGTATCCAATTATGGCGTAATTCATTAAATTATAATTTTCTTTGGGAAATTTTTCTAGCAATATTCTGAGATGTTCGATACCTATGCTCAAAAGTTCGCGGTCTATTGCGCTATATTTTTGTTCACTTTCATTAAGGGTTCGTGATGCGAATGCTATTGGCTTATCACTACCTGTAGTATTCTGAGAGAGTACTGCTCCAAGGGTATTGCTTGATGCGTCCGTCGTTAAAATAAATTCTTTCGAAAAATCAGGGTACTGTAAGATTGGGGCATTAATTAAGAGATTTTTACATGTATTGAAAGAATCAATAAAATTTTTATCATGCTTGATGGAACTATTTTTCTTTAAACATTTAGTCATCGGTTTTGTGATCTAAGCAAATTCTTTAATAAACTTTATGGAATAACCGACTAAACCTAAAATTTAAGCTTTTAATCTCTTTTTGCGTCTTTGGCAATGGATAATTTTTTATTGTGTCAATTTTGTCGGGATTCGGCTTAACACCGTTTGTTGTTATAACATGTCCTAGGTATGATACTTCTTTTCTTAAAAATTCTGATTTATCTAATTGTATTTTAAAATTTGCCTGTCTGAATTTTTCAAAAACTGATTGTAAACGTTCGATATGTTCTTGTAAGGATGTACTAAAAATTACTATATCGTCGAGGTAAACTAGACAAGTTTCATTTTGAATACCACCTAAAATATTGTCCATTACGCGTTGGAACGTGGATGGTGCATTTTTGAGTCCGAAAGGCTTTCGTTTAAACTCATCATGGCCGTTCTCAGTCGAAAATGCTGTTTTTTGAATATCAGCAGGTGCATTTGGATTTGGTGGAATCCATTTGCTAGATCCAAAGTGGTAAAGTATTGTATTTTTTCCAATCTTATCAAGTATATCCGTGATATTTGGAAGCGGATATTTATCCCGCTATATAACTATATAAGAGTCTTGTCCGATCAAAACTTGAATACGGCTCCGTGATTTGGTCACCGGTCTACGTTTTGGTTTTGCTATATTTTCCAAAAGCTAGACATTTCTGGTACAAAATATTTCGAATTTTCGAAAAAAGAAGAAAAGATTTTTTTAATGTGATTGATTTTTGGTTACCCTAATTTTTTAATACAGAATGACATGAAACTCCAATATGGCGGCCATAAGAAAAACAAAAGTTGACTGTGAATATTCTGGGATCTAGTTGACTTTGGATAGCTCTTAACGGCTTATGTAAGCCTAAAAAAAATTATTCACTAATCTCCAATAATAAAAAAGATATGGCAAAAACAAGAAATCTCGATTTTTCAGTTTTTTAAGGATATTTCAGGAACGGTCACAGATATCTTTCTTGTTTTGTCTTGACGGATTCGAAATCCTAGTTTAACAGACCCTGTATCTGTTAGCGTTTAAGAGATACCAATGGTGAGCTCTGAGATAAGGACACACTGTATAACGTTCCACGGACTTGGACACATTATACAGGATTCCTAAATAAAAGCGAAAAATTTTAGAGGGTCATTCCTTGGCCCATTCAAAAAAAAGTTCCCATTAACGTGGGTCTGAAAATGCACCGTTTTTAAGATACGGCCGTCAAAAAAGATTTTTTTCCAGATTTTTTAAGATATATCGGGAACGGTTTGCGATACAGAGCTCAACTTTTATACATATGTCTTATCATTGATACAAGCTACTTTTTTAACACCAATTCTAATTTTTTCTTGTACCATTGACAGAGATTTTGTATATTAACGGTGACGTGATTTTGTAATGGCTATTATATGTATAGGGATGACTTAATAATAATTCTAATTTAAAGCGTTATTAAGACGAGATGAAGGAAAGCGACGTTCGAGATCGGTGATCTGGTCTTACATGTGGTGAACTGGTGAATGAGCAGCTGAGCAGCACTGAGTGTGCCGCGCTGGTCAGTCTGAGCTTCCGTATACTTACTGGAAAGTACTCGGGAGAGGAAGACTCAGATATATAAGCAGCACACGAGTGAGGAAGAGTAGAGTGTTTTCAAATATCACCCGTAATACCACAATACATCTATAGTTTTGATAAATGTGTTAGATAAATGTAAAGCTGTGTTTTAGATGAAAATGTTAGAGTTACATGAGTAAATAGTGTTATTAAGCCACGTGTAAATTAATAATTAATGTGTAGTGCGTAGAAATAACTATAATTATTCCTTTAATAAATAATTGATTGATTAAGTTTGAGATTACCTTATATAGACGAACCTTTCAACGTCAATCCGTTACCATATATACCAATAAGAGAGAGTAAAAAATATAATAACTCTTTATATGTTATACCCAGTAATTATAAAATTTTGGTACATATAAGGGACTGTTATTATGATAATTGCAGTAATTAACAAAAGGCAATGTCGTTATGTCAGCAGCTCCGAAATTCTAATTTATTATTGACTAATTTTTTGTGCACTCCTGCGTAGGTAGTGAAATGGATCGCACCTAGGTAGGATGATAAGGGAAATATTTCCATTGCCCTCGTTAAAGCAACACAAATCGTAAAAGCAAACAGTGCGAGAATGTAGGTACGTGAATACCTGAAGGTAAAATTGTTAGAAAATTCAAACACAGCCACCCGCCGTTACATCAAGTAAACGATCCCGTCAGCACATTAAATATTCATAAAAGAGAAATCGCTCATTCCAGCGCTTTAAAAAGACATCGGAAGGATCGGCCGGGCTAGGGTAGACACGACCAGATGGTTAGGGCAGGCATTGTGTGGAGACACTCTCCGTCCGCGTAATGAAAGAAAAGAAGAGCTGACCTACATACAAGAACGAGTGGAAAGAAACAGACCGTGTGAAGGAATGTGAAATCAGAACAAAACAATGGCTTCAAGCAGATACAATGGTAACTCATTAGTTATTACACCTACGATAATTAAAATTACACCAATCGATAAAACGAATAAATAAATAGCAACAGCCAAAAATCCACTATGGTACCTAAACGGCAAGTAAGGGGTAAACGCGAAGTGAAAGTTGTGTCGGTGTAATTATAATAACTAGACACAATAAGAAGTACCTAAACGCGTCGACCGATTTGAAGGAAAATTTAGATAGTACAGGTTTAGGATAATTCAGTAAGGTAGCTGCGAGGTCAACTCGCCAAATCTCAAGACAAATGAAATACGATTAAGGACTAAATCACAGAATGAGAGCAGTGTCGATAAGGTTCATTATTGCGCGGTGTTTAGAAATCGGGCGACTGCTTCTATAAAAGCAGACGTCTTCCAGCAACTCGGTACCCAGAGATGGCATATTGTGGACTCCGGGATACCTAATCCTATCTTAACCTGAAAATTCGAATCCAGAGATGGCATAGCGGACTCCGGTCGAATTTCCCTTATCTACCTTGGAAAAACTCCAGTCGAAAACCCGAAACGAGCAAATATCGTTTCACCCCAATTTCAAATCACAATTCTAAACTTCCTTAATAAAATTCGAATCCAGAGATGGCATATAGCGGACTCCGGTCGAATTTCCCCTATCTACCTTGGAAAAACTCCAGTTGAAAACCCGAAACGAGCAAATATCGTTTCCCGCCAATTTCTAATCACAATTCTAATAAAATTCGGATCCAGAGATGGCTTTAGCGGACTCCGGCTGAGTTTTCCTTTACCTATCCCGGGAAATGCCCGTGAAACATACTTCATTCGCATCTCGAACTCAAAATTCGCAGTTGGCAAAGTCTCGTCGCACCAATTCACTAGTAGATGGCAGAGCGCCTATCCCGAAGGAATTTCCTTCACAAATTAGAGAAAATCCATTGAGAAAATAGTCAGGGAAGATCTTTCTTCGAAACAAAATCCACATCAATAAATAATTAAACAGATTCGCCAAATTCACGAGCGCAGATCCCATTTTAAATCAAGAAAGATAATCAGCTAATAATTAGGCGGCATCAGCAGAAATACCTAGTAGGTACCTACTTAATCACGTTAGCCAGTAAAGATTCCGCGGCAAGAAGCAATTTCTCAACAACAAATAATTTACAAATGTATAAATAGGAAATCGAGATAGAGCTAGGAGCAAAAACAAACCCAGGAGGAATTAATAACCTGTGAATAAAACGGCTCATGATCAGAAATAATTTAATCAGGCTATTTTTCGAGGAGTGCAGATGTAGGATCACGCAAATGTTAGGCAATAAAATGTCCCTTTAAAGTATACGACATGCTAGTAAACGAAAGTGAAAACGAACCATTCTTCCCATTGTGTGGCGCTATATGACAGGAACTCACCACAGTAGGTTACAGGTCTAGATCGAACGAGGCAGCGTTGTCAGATGTAGCATCCGCTACTTCGCAAATATTATCAGGAAATACTAATTCCATTACAACACCCAATTAGGAGTTAAAATACGTACTCTATTTCCAAACGTTGGGGGAGGCATTCACCTCGATGTCCAGGTGAAGACCTCCGTTGTACCAATACAAGAGTATACCTCTTTAAAGTGGAAATCGTACAACAGGGCAAAAGTACCCTCAGAGCAGGACAGAGTAACGCAAACCAAAGCAAGGTTGCCAGGTGTAATAAACGCCCAATGATGTCAGGAAATCCAATAATCAAAATAAAGTTAGGATCATGAATCGCAATTCACAAATAAAAATCCAAAGCAAATCAAAATTAATCTCGAGTATGGGAAAGCCAATTTAGATCCAGAAACCAAAGTATCATTATAAGGTCGTTTTTCCGAATCTCTTCTAACCAGATTCTATACACACCTGAATCTTATGTGACAAACGTTATTATTATGTTCTCATCATACTATCTACGCTCTTTGGGTTGATAGGTCGACGTACTCGTGTTACTGGCGGACCGGTGGCTGGTACCGTACAATCAAATAAGTAAATTTGTCCGTAAACATGCCTAAACACGAATGAGGGATAAAAGTCCAGCATTTCCAATCATTAACTAGATTAATGGTTAAAGAGTCGTGGTCTGTAGTATGATCAGCTAATAATCACGTTGAGGAACAAAGATTTTCGAACGGAGCCAACATGCTCCGGGAAATAAATTAAGGTGTGTAGAAAAATCTACAATAATACAGTTGATTAAGGTTTCAATCCGATAAGTACTCAAATGACGAGTAAGGTAAATCACCAGGTATAGTCCAATAAAGTCTAAAAAGTCATACGTATCGATTAAGAATACACCTCCATTTGATAGTTCGATTTATTTTGTTTCATATACGTGGTTTTTATAGTAACCGTCCAGTTTGTCTAAACACTCCATCCCGCATAAATAAGTATACGTCAACATTGGTTTTGAATGAGAATTAAATGCAAAACACAGAGGATAGAATGTCATTACGTGAATAAATTTTATGTAGTTGTCAGTGGCTCTCAAACTGACGTAAGCGCTTCAATTCATTGTTTGAATGATTCCTTCAATAATTTACGCTCGTTCACAATTTGACAATTAACAGTTTGACATTTTCTGGTGAAATTAAAAATATTAATTCGGACGGTTAGTGCGACGTCACATCTGACTTTTTAAAGTTAATCCTACTATATAACAGTGACCAATGCCTAAGGGCTAGGTAACATATGTGAAATAAAGGTCGCCTGACGAGGCAGCATCGACGGGTGCAATAAAAGGTAGAACAAGACAAATAACCACAAGGTATACAAAGTGATAACTAAATACAGTATCACCCAGGTTATGAATTAAATAAACGGAGGTGAAATAATTCACACTCCCAGGTAAATCAACTGTGAAAATAAAATCATTAAATAAAAGAGAATCGGAGAGAACGATTTCATAAAAGATACTAAAACATTCAAGAGAAATGGCAACCCCTTACTTGAACCCACATTCGAAAGGCAAGACCATCTTAATCGGCCCGAACCACCGCATCCGAACAAGAACCGCTATTATAGTTAGGCAACCAATATGCCACCAGATGTGTAGGTGCGGTGTTTAACTCACGTTAGACTTACTGGCGACGCAGCTAGACATACAGGGTGATTCTCCCGGTGGAAAATACACGACAATTTCGTAAGAGAAATTGAATAGGTAATAGACAGACATTTCCGCATTATCCCGGATCGTCTGAAAACCAAAGTGGTTGTATTCTTTAATTAATTCAAGCAGTTGCTTGAAATGAAATTAAGGAACTAGAAAATGGAAATTAGGCAAAGAAAATCGTCGAATAGGTAATGAGTCAGACATTTCCGCAATATCCCGGATCGTCTGAAAACCAAAGTGGTTGTATTCTTTAATTAATTCAAGCCGTTGCTTGAAGTGAGATCAAAGAATCTAGAAAAAGGAAATTAGGCAAAGAAAATCGTTGAATAGTTAAACACACAGACATTTCCGCATATACCGGATAGTCTGTAACCGAAACAAAAGCGAAAACGAAATAATAAGACATTCCCGCATATACCGGGTAGTCTGTAAACGAAACAAAAATAAAAAGAAAGCACAGGTGTGCAAAAGAGTGGAATCCGAAATGGATTATAGTTTGAAACATGGATGAAAGGGATCCCTCTTCGCTTTCCATTTTTTTTGTACTCTCTATGCAAAATCACAGCCCATCTCGCCATTCACCATTTTACGCCTTTGCAAACAAATTCTCTCGCTCATCACTCGCTTTTAAACTCCCTGATAGAAAGCCAACAGTTAACAACAAGTCCCAGTTAAATTCCCCGCTTTTCCGACAAAAGAAAAATCCCAGTAGGTTCTTTGCGCATCCTTTTCGGCCATAGTAATCCTGGCATACCTCAATCAAAGAGCAGGGGCGACTACGGTAATTGCGGTAAACACAACGTAGGAAAACACAGCGGTCCTATTAGGAGAAATTAGGTAAACGAGACGATCACACGGTGGCTTTTCGCCACAGAGAAACGGGCCGGGGTTCTCTACGTTACAGTAGGTACCTACATGTATATAGGTATTCTTAGAAGTACCTTCATATTTCTATAGATACATTTCTGCATTCTATTATAGGTACTTATTATTGCTGAAGCTATATGTTACCGTGTAAATCAAGGCTTACAATGAAGGGCGTAAGCGTAATAAAATCTTTGAACGTTATTCAAATAACTGGTCACGTGATTGGTATAATCCCATTCTTAAGTAATTCTTATGATGTATCACGTCATCGAATTTGGCAAAACATCTTGATTATGTCGGCAGTGATTGTTTCATTATCTCACACGATATAATTATTTTATAGCAAATGAGCTAATCCCAGAAATGTCCAAAGCAGAAAATTTATCCCTGATTGACAAAATCGTAGCCCTTGCTGATTTTTTGATGGTTTGTTTGGTATTTCCTGTTGCTGGTCTAGAGGCTGTAATTTGTAGTCCACAGAACTGGTCGAAATTATTCAAGATTTTATCAGAATTAGATTCAAGAATTCCTCTCAAAAGGATGGTAAAAAAAATAAAAAAAGCGAAAACGCTACATGATAAGAAATAAAAATATATGATAAGAACATGATGGAATTTTGTGCGCTCTTCTCGACTTATCCTCTATACGTAACCTAATATATTACGTAATGAAATTATTATAATAACTATTTCTTGTTTACTGTAGCGTAAATCAATATTTAGAAAAAATAAAACATTTCTTAATGGCCGTTTTGCTGTTTATCCTTTTGAATAATACTAAAAAATTCATATTCTCACTAGTCGCTATGAATAATATAGTCTCATGAATTTAATACTAGCAAATATAAATTCTGGGACACCGTTATTTATACATATGTATATTTTTGTTGCCTATCTAATCCATTTATAATATTATTATTTCCACATCAGATTTTACGTTATACTGATGGCATGATCACGGCCATAACAAAGACAAAAAGTTAACTGTGAAAACTCTAGGATCTAGTCGGCCTTGAAATTTTTTGAATCGTCAGAATAGATAGCTCATGAGGACTTATATGAAACTACAAAAAGAATGGTTACCGAAAAACATTAATAGACAACTCATTACACAAAAAACAACACAAATTAGCCATAAACCTCATTTATTCACAACAAAACAATGAAATCAGAAAATTTTCATCACTAACGTACTTTGGAAACATTTCAACACAAATATCAAAGATAATTTCTAACATATCTGCATTTAATATTTAATTTAAATCCTTTATCAGCAATGGTTCTGTATTGCTGAATGCAAAGGAAAAGTTATCTAAAAGTAACGAAAGTAGCATAGAAGAGTATTAGAAAAAAACTCGTTTCGAACCATTTTAGACGCATTTTTTTGCACTTTTCGCAACTATACACATCGCTCTCAACAAATAGCAGAAAGGCAATATTAATAAAACTACTACATACAACGAATCCACTCTTAAACGCTAAGCTAACCTAGGGAAAAAGATTAGTTACAAATTTCATTTTTTATTTTCCTGCATTAGTTTTGACTTGCTTAAAATCAAAAGGAGGTAGGTAGGTAGCTAATTAGCTAACAATCTACTGTAAAATTTTTATACAAAGGCGAAAGGCTATAGGCGTGAACTACGCATCTTGCGAGCTTTGTTCACTACCACTAAGTATTTATATTTTATGAACGGCGGAGATACTCTCTTATCAGTCTTATCTGGTTGATTGTTTTTTCAACGTGGACACCGACTAACATTGTTGTTATTGGACGACAAAAGTTTATGGAGTCGGAGACGGTAACCAACCGTTCAACTCAATATGACCTTATTCGCCTTCCTATAATAATTGGACTGTTAGCTACTTTGTTAATTTTGCCATTCTTATACCTAACTACTGGAAGCAAAGTACAAGTAAAAATTATACAGATAAATATTAATATACCTACAAGATAAATTACATAAACGACAACTTTATTATAGAATTCAATGTAAAAATGATGTACTAGTTATATCAAATTGAATTAACACAATCAAATAGGTCAGTATTGCTGCCATTGTCGATTTTAGTGTTCTCCTGTTTATGGTGAAAAACCCAGCAGCTGAGAATTTTGGCGCCCAGATACATGCATTTTTTGTCAATAGCAATAATTCATGTTGCATCTGTGAGCCCTTTGGTAAATCTTGCAGTAATTTATGACATAAGCTTTTAAAGAAAACGCCTTTTTCTTGTACAACTGCACAACTTAGCGATGTCACGATAAGTCCTACCTGTAAAAAATGAATTAAGTACCTATTAAACTATAATTTATCGTGATTCATTTTTCATCTATCAATATTGCAAAATACCTACAATCTTGTAATAAATAGGCGTTTGTTGTTTTGATTTTCGTTCGTAATGTGGCCATTTTATGAAATTTGTTGTAAAAATTAAAAAAAATATTTATCAAGCAATAAGAAATTTCGAATTGGCATAAATATTTGCCAATATTATTTTAAAAAATCTGATAATTTTTTTGAGGACACGTTTTTAGAGCACTTCGCAAAAATAAGGGTTTAACAGTTCTCTCTCAGGGTTTTACATCCGTAATCTATAAATAACTATTTACTTTGTACATAAAAAAGAGTTTCATTCAGACATCAAGATTTTCTATTTGCGTGTACAATATTATTAAGACTCAACCAGAGCTTGAGGACTTGTGACTTTAAAAAGGACTTCAAGCTCTTTTTAATTTCAATTCCATGGCTTGAAGCCCATTTCAAAACGAAGGCTTGTGGCTTTGGGCTTGAATTCCTTCATTAAAGAGATCTGGAATTGTGAATGCAAAAAAGAGCTTCAATTCCTTCTGAGGGCTTCCAAAGCTCTTGTGGGCTTATAAAGCCCTCAAAAGGAATTAATGCCCTTTTGAATTCACATTTCCAAAGCCCTTTAATAGAGAAAGACAGAAGAATAAGCTCTTTAAAACAAAAGTGTGTGAATATTCTTGCAAGTTGCACTTCACAATTCGCATTCTGCTGCTGCGAAGACGGTGGAAGATTTTGAATAAGGATGTGTAATTTGGAGAATTCTCAAAAGAATCGATCTTTCGGGGCTAACTTCACGAGGTCCCCACTTTGTTCAGAAAATGAGTTGTGATGTGGTAAGTAGCAACAAAATTTGGAGTTTTAGAGTTCATGTATATTTTGGCAAATAGTTCCGCGTCTTTTTTTTACAAAGTTTTGAAAAAAATTGTCAAAAATATGTTCAATTAGAGTTCTGGGTAGTCTCGACGAGTTCTCTAGAAAATCTCTCTTCCACTTTTGCGAGAAATCAATACTTTAATCGTCAATTTCGAAAATGTTTTCCAAAAATATACCTAAACAATAGGAGTTATGATAAGTGGCGGGGATTAGGCATAGAGTTGCGTGGGATTTTTTGTCTCTACAATATGTCCCGACACTGGGAAAATTGACATTTTAAAAGGTCTTTTTTACCACCAATAGTTTCTACTTGAAAAAGGTACTCTTGGTCATAATTATTGATAACGTGAGCCGTTTTCGAGAAAAAAGGCCATTTAAAGTGAATAATTCACTGTGGATGTTTCAAAACATTTGTCGAAAATCAATGGCAAAAAACTTCGCTCAATCCTATAAAATATCTGCAAATGGCACATGAAAAAAAAACTGAATTGGAATTTAAAAAAAGTAGCTTGCATCAATGATATGTGACATGTAGAAGATCTGAGTTCTATATCTCAAACAGTTTCCAAGATATCTTAAAAAATACTGTAAAAATAATCTTTTTTTGACACCTTTGTACCTCAAAAACAGACCCCTTTATTTTTGACTAAATAATCTGCCGTTGTTACATTTTTTCACAATATTAAATAATTATTTAAAATATTTTTAAAATATCAAATAAGTCAATTTACAAAAGCGATTATTTTTACTGTTTTTTTCTGGACTCCCTGATAACGTGCTGAAGATTTGTTACGCCAAACTAGGGACAGCCTGTATATGGGAAACATATTTCACTATACGAAATGAATTTTTAAACTTGGTCAGGTTTCCGTCCTTTGGAAGTGCAGTTTAAAAAAAAAGGAACTAGCATCGGTCTTAACTATGTACCTAGATAAGACAAAGTCTCTCCACTTCAGTAATTAAGGGATTCGAGCACTAGCTCATTCTACCCAGACACAAGTTTACCAAGTAAATAGTAGAATAGACGACACAGACAAGCAGAGCGAGACTGAGAATCGAACTCATACCGTGGCAGTCCATCGGTTTAGCAGTCTGCGCGTTAAACCGCGAAGCCGCCGCCGGCTCAGGGTTGAGGCTCAACAATTTTAATAAATTGGTGCTACTTTAGTGTTTTCATGGTCGCAAAATAATTAGGTATTCATGAAGATAATTATTTACATGACAATTATATTTGATTTCAAATTTCGTGTATCATTTTGATCCATTCTATTTTATCATTTCAGCTCAAACAACTAATTTTTATAAGCCTAATTTTATACTTACAAAAGAGTATAAGGTGAGAGGTACAGATAATAAGATTATGTCCTTCTCTGGTGACTCAATTACTGAACGCAGATAATAATAGTTCAAACATTCTAAAATTTTAAAAAAATGACAGGCATAACTAAGAAAAATCTGCCAGCCAAATATTTTGTTGAGTAAAATGGTGGCGTAGCCCAGAGTTATATAATTTTTACGTGTTACTTTTAAAATAACTTTGAGCTCATCATTTACCATTATAATATTATTCGACGGTCCACGCAGAAGAGTTCTCGAGCATCCTTTCATGAAAAAGCAATTTAAATCATCGTATCTGTTTCGAATAGTCCAGACCAACGCTACATATGTAAATGAAAATTGCATGAATATCATGGTATCAAATAAAGGAAGAAAAAATTCATTTATAGTCTCTTGTAAACCCATCATATTGATGAAGGAATACCATTGCGTTGCCATTATAAAAAACAAAATAAGGGAGTGTAGAATTAAAAAAAATGTTATGGGGTTTTTATTTGTATTCTTACATATTGTTCGGGGAATATTCGAATCTAAATATAAAAACGCTCTAAAGATACGAGACCATCTCTTTGAACTGAAAAATACGGCCTGCAAATGAGCAACGCTACAAACTAAACGAGTGAAAAAATGGCAAATGGGTAGAGCCATCAATTCCGTAATATTTAAATAAAGTGCAATATATACTGTTAATTGAAAATGTATGGAATAGATTGTATAGGAGAACAATATGATTGATAGAGATATAGCTGCTATTCTTTGAAAATTTTGAAATATGCATTCGAAATTATTGTTCATTAATGGAATAATACCCAGAGCTTGACCCATTAAACGAACGTAATATAACGACTTGGATGATGGGTTTGATGGGTCTGAATGTGACATGGCAGAGAAGAGAAATATTTCACCTATAATTACTTATTGAACCTAAAAAATTGATTTTTTTTCAAGAACAGGGGTAAAAGTGGAGTAATCAAGGGACATAAAACAAAAATGACAGTAATATAGAGAATGACGTAATATTATTTTATAATATAACTCAACTATTTTTAGACTTAAGGACAAAATAATAATTGAGAATTATTAAATTTTTTGGTAGTTTAATCTCCAAATTTTATCTTAGTTTTTGTACTTCTATTTCTCTCTTAATTTACTGCAAACGGTTTGATATTATTTCACACGATTATTCAAATATTGTATGTACATTATAGCTATCAGCTACCATCTTTGTCATGAAATTCAACTAAAATGGATTGATCAATAATTTGCCTACTGATGGTCAGTCGGTAAAATAAACAAAAAATTCGGTGAAAGTAGGTAGATGCGTAAATAAATTTCAGGGACATACCTAGAAAACAAATTATTAATATTCCATTATTCAAATAAAAGGTAAGTATGCAGACGTAAACATATTTTTCTGTTCAACTTTTTAGACATAAACAAATAGTTAAGAATTAAATCCTCTTAAGAATAGTTATAAAATAATCATAATTTTGTATTGTAAGTATAGACGGTGTTGAAATAGTCTCGGTACCCTTCTATAAATCCTTAAATTTTGATTCTTGATTAATGTGATGTAAAAAAAATTATACAGGATGTTCCTTGGCTCAGTAATGTACAACTTACCAAACTCCCTTTTCTGGGAAGTGGTTGGTATTACCTTCTCACGTTCAGGCATTTTCGATGTCGCCTTTACGACTCAATATAGCTTCTCCTATAAGGGATACACGGTAACATAATCGCCATCGAATAATAAGAAAACTAGATCGACATACCTGTTATTTATTTATTTATTTATTTATTTATTTAATACTCCCATCAACAAGCCAATAGCTTATATCGGATGGGGAAAAGTACACAAATTAATATAAACTTACAACAATATGAAATAAAAAACGTAATTAAGAGTTTACAATATTTAAAAAAAAAAACAGAAAGACTACTTGTGACTACTCAAACACCAGCTGGTGAGGCAGGCTATATCAGGTCAATGTGTTAAGTTAAAAAAAGAAACAACATAAAAAAAATAATAATAATAAATGAAAGTAAAGGCAAACTAAGGACTAGAAGAACTAGACGCCGCCAGTAAAAATCGTCTAAGTTGAAGTTCGCTACACGAAAACAGATCAAGGTTCCCATCAACCCTATTAGCAAGGTCACACATGCGATTTAAAGGAGAAAACAAAAGAGTATTTGTCCTTGCGGTTTTAACTCGCAGAAGATGTTGTTGCCTCAGTGTAACTTGGGGAGCATGGAAAGAAATCTGGGAAAGGATATCAGGAGAGTCAATGCGTCCATTCAACAAACCCCAAAGGAAACGCACAGAGGTGTACGTACGTCTCGCTTCAAGACTGTTGAAGTCAAACTCAGCAAGAAGATCAGAGTGCGGGAAGCCTACAGGAGGATAAGTACCTGTGAATTTAAAATGAAGAAACTTCAGGAAACGTCGGTGTACTCTCTCCAGATCACTAACTTGACATCTATATACAGGCGACCAGATAATCGAACCGTATTCGAGCTTGGGTAGAATGAAGGCATGAAATAAAGTTACGAGGGTAGTGACATTTCTAAAATCCCAAGTATTACGAATAATGTAACCTAGTGCCCTAAACGCAGAGGAGCAAGTATTTTCAATATGACTATTGAAAGAGAGTTTGGGAGTAAATATTATACCAAGGTCTTTGAATTCAGAGATCCTCTGGAGAGAGTGGTCCCCAATTGAGTATGACGCTTGGAGCATATTACACTTAAGGCTGTAGGACATAACATAGCACTTAGAAGTGTTTAATGGTAATTGGTTACTACTGCACCATGTGTTGAGACGGTCAAGGGAGCGTTGGAGCCGCTGGCAATCTTCAAGCGACTTCACTTCACAGTAAATTTTTAAATCGTCTGCATAGAGAAGATGATTGACCTCAAGACCATCGACAATGTCATTAATAAATAAATTGAAGAATAGCGGACCTAATTTAGAGCCCTGAAAGACACCCGACTTGACTGGATAATCGGTAGAGTTAGTGCCGTAATACAAAACATATTGAGATCGGTCGGATAAATAATTTGTGAAAAAGTTAATAAGGGCATCAGAAAAACCGAAATTTGATAGTTTTAAAAGAAGTAAGTCATGGTTTACTTTATCGAAGGCCCTAGAAAAATCCATATATACTACATCAACCTGGGAACGACAGTCGATAATCTCTGAGACGTATTGGGAGAAAGTAAACAGGTTGGTAATAGTGGACCGACCTTTCATGAAACCGTGCTGAGCTGAAGAGATGAGAAATCTAACGTGCGGGTATAACACTCTGTATAAAAGTTCCTCGAATGCCTTCCCAAAGTTGGGTGCTATACAAATTTGCCTGTAATTGCAGATCTCAGTTTTGTCGCCTTTCTTGAAGACGGGTATCACCTTGGAACGTTTCCACCGAGTCGGATATCTTCCAGAAACAATTGAAAGGTTCAAAATTTTGGTGAGGGGGTAGGAGAATATTGAAGCACAGTCACGTAGGAGAAAAGAGGGAATGCCATCTGGACCGGTAGTTTTAGAGTTTTTGAAAGCTTTCAGAACACGGCATACTTCAGACTCAGTAAATGATGACACGGTAAGCGTAGAAACATTTGATGCCGAGAATGTATTCACATACGTGTTTTTGTTCACAGCTACCGGTGATTGATCGAAGAAGTCGCGGAAGGACATAAGAATATTGGGAAGACCAGTTACAGAGCTACCACTGCATTTCATAGTATCTGGAGGGCCGGGAGGACCTCGACGTTTATTGACAAACGACCAAAATTTTTTTGGATCACTAACTAAGTGTTCTTCAGTCTGGGAAATGAAGCTCTGATACGAATGTGCAATATCACGCTTAAGTGATGACCTGAGGTGTTTGAATTCTCTATGAGCGTTACAGTTACCAGACCGTTTAAAAGAACGATGAAGATAGGCTTTCCTTTTTAAGTCGGCTATAATTGAATCCGTAAACCAAGGTGGATATCTATACTTAGGAGCAGGTTTTGTTTTGGGGACGAATAATTCGAATGCATTAAACAGTACTGAATAAAACAGATCACACGCCGCGTCAACATCCGTACAAGCATCAAGTATCGAGCTCCAACCAACAGCAGAGAGATGTTCATACAAGCCCTGAAAATTTGCCAGTTTAAAATTGAACGAAGGGACAGAAGACTTTGGGTTCTTAGTGTTTGTAGGTAAATCTACCGAGTCAGATGGGAAATGAATTTCCAGAGCAGGATGGTGATTATCCTCTCTAACCAGAGGATCCTCAGCTCTAAGGGAATCCAGAGGGAAATCCGAGAGAACGAGGTCCAGAATACAATTATTGCAGTTCTTCACAGAGTTAAGCTGAACAAGATTTAGTGCTTCAAATGTTTGGTATAAATGTCTAACGTTGGAATCTATTTACAACATCACAATTGTTTAAGCAACTGCTTCCTTACTATACAGGGTGTCCTAGCTTATTCGAAGCGGTCTCTGTAGGCCAAACGATTGATTTTTTCCAAAAATTTTTTGCAAATTCAAGTACAGGATCACAATGGTCATAATTTAAAATTATTTTGGAGTATACAGAGTGTCCCATATGACAGTGGCATGTCAAAGTTATGTTTTTTTAAATGGAATGCTCCTATGTTATTGCATTTTTAGATTGTCTGAGAAGAGAAAATAAGATTGGCTTTTACCGTTGGTGTTTAAATTCAGAAGTTTTTGAGTTATAAACAAGTGAACATCGTCATTTTTCAAGTTCAAGGCCCTGTACAATGAAAACGGTTCAAGATAGAGAAAAACGGCTTACATGTCCCTATTTTAACTTTTTATGTACTATCCTATGGTATAGAAACATTTGTACTTTCTTTGATTTTTTTATTTGGCGACGCGTGGAGAAATCTCAGAATTTTTCAAATTTTTTATCACCCTGTATAAATATTTCATCCACATCATAGGATAGTACATGAAAAGTTAAAATAGGGACATGTAAGCCGTTTTTCTCTATCTTGAACCGTTTTCGTTGTACAGGGCCTTGAACTTGAAAAATGACGATTTTCACTTGTTTATAACTCAAAAACTTCAGAATTTAAACACCAACTGTAAAAGCCAATCTTATTTTCGCTTCGCAGACAATCTAAAAATGCAATAACATAGGAGCATTCCATTTAAAAAAACATAACTTTGATATGCCACTGTCATACGGGACACTCTGTATACTCCAAAATAATTTTAAATTATGGCCATTGTGATTCTGTACTTGAATTTTCAAAAAGTTTTTTGAAAAAGTCCATCGTTTGACCTACAGAGACCGCTTCGAATAAGCTGGGACACCCTGTATATTATGAATTTCGGGTAAATTTTCGATAAGTCCCTGAACTAAACCTTTCGACAAATAGCCTCGCTTGACAACCTTGCTTTGCTTTTACTTCATCTTTAGCCTACACCAGAAATTACATCTCTCCTTCTTTCTTCTATAATTCTATACTATTCCCGGTATGTGATAGGCAATAATATACTTAGACCTTACACACCATTGCATATCATGAGGTCAAATATTTGCAAATAATATCGGGAGACAAATAGAATCATTCATACAGACACATACTTAGCACCATTCATTCTTAAGAGAAACAGTAACGTTCGAGAAACAGTAACAAAACCCAAGAAAGAACAATCAAATCTGTTGAACATTCATTATATTAAAATAAATCTAATACAAGCAAAAGTGCATAAACAACAATTTTATTTAGAATTTCAACTATGTACTAATTATATCAAATTGAATTAACACAATCAAATACGTCAATACTGCTGCCATTGTCGATTTAAGTGTTTTCTTGTTTATGATAAAGAACCCAGCAGCTGAAAATTTTGGCGCCCAGATCCTTGCATTTTTTGTCAACTGCAATAATTCATGTCGCATCTGTGAGTCCTCTGGCAAATCTTGCAGCAATTGATAGCAAATTTGTTTAAAGTAAATGCCTTTTCCTTCTACAACGTCACAGCTTAGAGTGGTTACGATGAGTCCTACCTGTAACATATGAATAATTAAGTATACCTAATAATAATAATAATTCATTTTTCTTCTATCTAGTCCATCAGTCAAGGAAGGAGGTGTATAGAGTGTGTGAGCAGGTACCTAAGCGATCGCTTCAGAAACTTGTTCAGGGTGTTAAAACACCAAAAGTCCTGACGTCTAAGTGGAGAGCTGGGAGGTTGGGAGGGGACGGAGAAGGTCCTTTTGGACTTTCCTGCTATATCTCAAAAATCATGCGTACTAGGAAATGGGTTAAAGGTTTAATTAGACAATTCTACGAACTTTTGTTTTTTGGATGGAAATTGTTTTCTATACGATTTATAAATCCGGCTTATTTATAAGTCTTGAAAATATCCTCATTGAATTTTTCGTGGTTACCTACTTATGTCCGAAAAAAATTTTATTTGAAGCTCTAGGACCAATTGTCTCCGAGATACAGTACCTTGCATTGCAGCCTTATTTGGTCACCCATGATCGACAGATCGAGTATTACAGTAACTGGTCCATCTGATTGCGAGTGCATGAAAATTCACATATACTTGCCATATTTTATAATATTAGTTGCGCGATATATATTACCTATACCGTTTTATCTGTTTATTATTTTATCAATGAAAAATTCAATTGATTTTATAATTTTATAACACCTGTCCTCACAATACGGGTAAACAATTATATGTCTTGAGTGTACCAGTAAATAATAATAGCACAATGTATCTTATATGTGATTTCATAGTAAAAGTAAAAATACTGTTCGGTTCAAAAGCACTGTTTTACATATCACTATTGTTTTCATCGAATGTTGTCTATTTTATAAATCTTACATAATATTTACTCTGTGGCTTGGACTATTGATCGCTACTTTTTATATGTCCACGTCACAGTGGTACTTTACAGCTAGTGATCGTAGGAAAAAGCATTTTCAGTGCACTCATTACTTTAAAAATTAAAAATTCATGAAAATAAATATTTAGATGATAGTTTTTGCATAATAATTGTCCATGAATTTTAAGAGAACAATTTACAAAAAATCTTGATTCTTTTTGTTATCCGCCCATTCAGCTAAAAATATCTCATTTTAAATGTATAGTTTTATACTTACAAAAGAGTATAAGGTAAGAGGTGCAGATAATGGAATTATGTCCTTTTCTGGTAATCCAAATTCAGAATGAAGATAATAATAGTTCAAGCATTCTAAAATTTTTAAAAAATGGCAGGCATAAATTAGAAATACTTGCCAGCCAAATATTTTGTTGAGTAAAATGGTAGCATAACCCATAGTTACGTAATTTTTACATGTTACATTTAATATAACTTTGAGCTCATCATCTAAAATTATAATATTATTCGAGGGTCCGTGCAGGAGAGTTCTGCTGCATCCTTTGATGAAAAAACAGATCAAATCATCAAATCTGTTTCGGATCGTCCAGACGAAAGCCACACGTATGTAAATGAAAACTGCATGAATATGATGGATTCAAAGAAAGGAAGAGAGAATTTGATTAACGCCGCTTGTAAACCCATCATATTAATCAAGGTATACCATATTGATCCAATTGCAGAAAACAAAATAATCGAGTGTAGAATCAAGTTGTAGTATATTTAAATTATTATCTTGAGTTTTTGTGAATATGATAAGTAGATCCACCACATAACTGGCGACGAGGTTTTGTTATAAATACGAGTATTAGTAAATGTGAACTAGTGGTCAAGATGCCGCCGAATAAGGAAGAAACTGTAACTCAAGTGCCAATAATAGGACACCTCAGAGAATTCGATCCAAATACTTCCAGCTGGTCCTTATTCAAACCAAGACTGGAAAACTATTTTCAAGCAAATGGAATTACGGACAAAATTCGTATGAGAGCTGTATTGCTAAATTTGCTTTCTGAAGAAGCCTACAAATTATTATATAACTTGTGTCTTCCAAAATTACCTGAGAGCAAAAACTATGACGAGCTTTTGAAAATATTAGCTACACATTTTCAAGACGAAGAGTCAATTTTTTTTTCCCGGTATAAATTTTACACCGCCAAGAAATCACCTTCCGAATCTCCCAAGGAATTTGCTATTCGATTAAGAAGTTTAGCTGCGTCATGTGTTTTTTCGGAAGAATATTTGCAAGTGGTTCTGAGAGACATTTTCATCGTGGGATATGACAGGGGTGCGGTTCAAGATCGTCTTTTTGAAGAGTCAAGCGACGCTAGTCTAGCAGATGTTCTCAAGATCGCCAATTCCAAGTCGATCTCACGAGATTGCGATCAACGTCGTATCAAGACAGAAACGGACATCTATCACCTGGCAGGCAATCATGCTCCATCAAAATATGGGAAACCTGCAAGAGGGAATGTGCATCATCCTGTCCACGGGCCGACAGCAGGACGAAGTCCAACCCAAACTTCCCATAAGTGCGCAGTTTGCGGAAGGAACAACCACGACACAGATAAGTGCTATTTTAAAAATTCTAAATGCCATATATGTAATATAAAAGGTCATTTAGCCCCGGTCTGTAGAAATAAGATGAAATATCCCAAAAATAAAACAAAAAATTTTAATAATTTTCTAGAAGCAGATTCAATAAATGAAAATAAAAATATTTCAGAGAATTTAATTTTCAATTTAAATGCAGATAATGCTGAAAACGAATCTTTTGATAACGCTAATAATTCTTGTAATAATTCAGAACGAAATAATGCTATTTATTTATCAGTTAATTTTGGTAAAATTAAACATAAATTTCAGCTGGACACAGGCTCCAGCATATCTTGTATATCTGATAAAATGTATCAGAAAAATTTTAAGCATTTGAAATTAAAATTAACAAATAAAATTTTTACAGTTTATGATGGAAATAAAATAAAACCTTTAGGATTTATTGAAGATAATATTACTTATAATAATTTAGAGACAAAAATGATATTTTATGTAATAAAAAATGGAGGTCCACCAATATTAGGTAGAGATTTTCTGAAAAATTTTGAACTTAAGTTACATGAAATACATTTTTTAAACGGAAATAATTTTAATGAATTAATTACGGATTTGAAAAATAAATATAAGAAATTATTTTCCTCGGGCTTCGGAACATTTAATAAGGGGACCATTTCATTAAAATTGACGGACGAATCTGCTAGTCCAAGATTTTTTAGACCTAGACCAATACCATTTTCGATGCGCGATAAGGTTGAAGAAGAGCTGCAACGACTCTTAAGTCAGGGAATTATATATCCTGTGGATTTTAGCAAGTGGGGAACACCTATCGTTCCCGTTCTAAAACAAAATGGCTCGATTCGCATATGCGGAGATTTTAAATATTTAAATCAATATTTAGAAATAGACCAATATCCCTTACCACGTATCGAAGATTTATTTAGTAAATTGCAAGGTGGAAAATGTTTTTCTAAAATTGATCTTTCGCAGGCTTATCAGCAAGTGCTCTTGGATGAGAAATCTCAAGAACTGGTCACGATCTCAACCCATAAGGGACTATTCAGATACACAAGACTGCCTTACGGAGTGGCTTCAGCTCCATCTAAATTCCAAAAAATCATGGATGCCCTTCTTCAGGATATAGAAGGCGTTGTGTGTTTTTTGGACGATATTTTGGTCAGTGGTAAGGATCCAATTGAACATAGATGTAATTTAGATAAGGTGTTAAATAGATTAGAATCCTCTGGATTTAAATTAGCAATAGAAAAATGTGATTTTAACAAAAAACAAGTTAAGTACTTAGGTCATATAATAGATGGTGATGGTCTTCACACTTGTAATTCAATAACAGATGCTATATCTAGATCTCCTATACCAGAAAATGTGACACAGTTGAAATCGTTTTTGGGTACTGTTAATTATTATTGTAAGTTTGCACCAAATCTTTCAATGGTGTTGCATCCATTATATAAACTTTTGAAAAATAATACTAAATGGGTATGGAGTGAAGAATGTCAAAAATCATTTGACGATATCAAGGAAATGTTGGTTTCATCTGATGTGCTTGTTCACTTTAATCCAAATTATCCCATATACCTGTCCACAGACGCTAGTTCTTATGGGGTGGGGGCGGTCATATCACATAAAATGCCCGATGGTTCTTTGAGACCCATTGCTTATAGTTCCAGAACATTGTCAGTCGCTGAGGAAAATTATCCACAGCATGAAAAAGAAGCACTGAGCATAATATTTGGGCTGAAAAAATTTAATCAATTCTTGTATGGTCGAAAATTTGTCTTAGTGACGGACAGTCACCCTTTGACAGCAATTTTTAATCCAAAAAAATCGATTCCTCAGTACTCCGCGAATCGGTTGAAGCGCTGGGCAATTATGTTATCAAATTACAACTACGACATTCAATATGTAAGAAGTAAGGATAATTTAGCAGATTGTTTGTCACGGTTGCCATTAACGAATAAATTTAAAATTAATGAACAAGCTGAAACTGACGTTTCTTATTTGAATTTTTTCTCCGACAGCCAAGGAATAGTTGATTTTAAATTAGTTAAGGAGAAAACTAGTTCTGATAAAATACTTAAGACGGTTACACATTTTGTAAAATATGGCTGGCCTAGAAAAATTTGGAATGTTAAAATTAAACCATATTTTAGGATTAAAAATGATTTGACTTTGGAGGAAGAGTGTTTAATGTGGAATAATAAAATAATCATACCTTTAAGCTTGCGGCAAACCATTTTAAACAAACTACATCAGACTCATCTAGGAATTGTTAAGATGAAGAATTTAGCACGGAGTTATTTTTGGTGGCCAGGCCTCAATGTAGACATTGAAAATTGTATTAGTAGTTGTAAGGCTTGCTGCACACTTAAAGATAATCCTCCAAAGGTTAATGTCAATTTGTGGAGCTGGCCGGAGAAACCCTGGTCCAGAATTCACATAGATTTCTTAGGCCCCTTTCATAATAAATATTATTTAGTCCTAGTGGACGCCCATTCAAAATGGTTAGAGGTTTTTCGGGAACCACAATTTCTTGTTTAAAGGCCACTTTTGCTCGATTTGGGCTACCGGATCTGATAGTATCCGATAATGGGAGACAATTTTCTTCCACAGAGTTTAAAAATTTTATAGACATGAACGGCATTAAACACCTTACCACTGCACCATATCAGCCCATGTCAAATGGAGCTGCAGAAAACTCTGTAAGGACAGTCAAAACAGTTCTTAAGAAATTCTTAATTTCAGATAGTCATAAAGATTTGAATGCCGCTCTTTATGATTTTTTGTTTTCGTACCGGAATACGCCTCATATAACGACGGGTGTAACTCCCTCGCAATTATTATTTGGGAGAAAGTTAAAACTACCGTTCGATTCTTTAAGACCTGATTCTGTTAGTGAGACGATTAAGGAACATGTTAAAAAGAAGCAAAATAATCAAGTAAAAAATTTTAAGAGCAGTAGAGAAAATAAATTTTCGGTTGGAGAGGAGGTCTTAGTTAAAGATTGTAGATCGCCTAATGTAAATTGTTTTATTAAAGGTATCATTACAAAAAAACTCGGTAAATGTATTTTCATTGTTGATATTCCGGAATTGGACTGTTCATGGAAAAGGCATGCAAATCAGATCAGAGTATATGCAAAATCTAAGGGAATCTATTTACCTGATTTAGACAAATCAAACATAACGATGGATGAGCCAAAACATGAACGCCCAACCAGAATAAGACAACCTCCATCAAGGTTGATGTATTATTGAAATTTACTTATTAATTTAGTTTGTAAATATTTCAAATAAATTGTAAATATTGTAATAAATTTATTTTATTGTAATTCATAATTATGTAGATCCATTGGTCACTTATCTATTAAGTTTGTTATGTAAATATGTAAGTAATTTATCCATCCCCTGGGAATGTGTTTAAAGGGGGAGGTATGTAGTATATTTAAATTATTATCTTGAGTTTTTGTGAATATGATAAGTAGATACACCACACAAGTAATATGTCATTGAGTTTTTATAATGTATTCTTATGAATCATTGATGGAATATTCGAATCTAAATATGAAAATGCCCTAAAGATACGTGTCCATCTCTTTGAACTAAAATAATGCAAATTTTATTGCATTAACTTAAATTTAAACTAATTTTCTTCTTATCCTGTTAATTTGATTTCAAAGGTTTTTTTACCATCTTGCTCATACAGGGGTTCAAAAAATAGTCAATTTTCTGAAAATTCAAATGGCCGCCATTTTGGAACGGCTGGACCGATTTTTCTCAAGTCCAATACCAGACCACTCCTCGTAGACATCTTACTTTTACAAAAATTTCAGCCTCCTAGATTGAAAACTGCGACCAGAACCGTGCCTCAAGGACCGGATTTTTGAAATTTTGAAAGGACACCCTGTGAAAGTAACGCGACTTTTTGAAATGTTTTCAATGAAAATCTAATGTTATTCCAAAGTTTTACAAGAATCCAAAATTTCGTTCACTAATATTGAAAGGTAAAGCTACAGAAGCGGTTTTAAAATCGAAAAATCGTGATTTTGGAGAAATATAAAACCAGATATAAAAACGGGGGGAAACGGTTTTTTGCCCTCAAGTTATAGCTGTGATTCATCGGATAAAAAAATTTCCGGTGAAAAAACGAGAGAAAAAAACATTACTCACATGCAGAGATATCGTCGTTTTGGTTTTTGTTTTTTTAAGCCAAAACGGGAGTCACCAAGAGTAATGAACGGAGTTGGAAGCATAATTCAGGGGTAGGCAATGAGTTTGGAGGATCGAAAAAATTCATCCCTGTAAATTCATGCTTTCTAAGGGTTTTGGCAAATTTTTGTGTGGATCGGTGTATTAAGGACGAAACAAGGGGGGGGGGGGCATAAAACACACGAAATCGAGCTCCTACAGTTTTTGCCTCATATCGCGCAGCAAAAAATCTAATTTTCTTTTACTTGTTTATAACTGCCTTATCCTACTCAACTATTTTAAAAAATAGACAATGTCGTCATTAATGAGCCAAGGAATAGCCTGTATAAAGAATGTTATGTTAATAGAATATAAATTAAATAAAAAAATCGACTTGTTTTTTTTTAATTTTTCCAAAAAATAGGTAAGTACCTACTCTCCGTTTTACATAACCTATTCTTTATTTTTTTCGCCCTCGGTATATGGTTTCGTATATCCTTATTTTTTTAAAATTCTCTCCCGCCCCCCCTAATCAACGTACAGAGTCCGGTCTGGGCTCGTTTTCAAGTAATTGAAAAAACCTTTCGGTTGCTCAGCAAAAATTTCCCCACCACTTCCCTTCATGATAAGAAATCCAATAAACTTTTTTTCATTTTTTGTTTTGGCCACCATTTGTTTATTTTTTCAAAAAAAAAAGTTTAAAAAAATCGATCGATAGGCGGTTAATCCAAGAAAATTAGTTTTTTGCTGTGCAATATGGAGCAAAAACTATTGGAGCTATGTCCGATTCCGTCTGTTTTAGGTCCCCCCCCCCCCACTTTCACCCCTAATACACCGATCCGCACAAAAATTGACCGAAGCCTTTGGGAAACAGGGATGATTTTATCCATCCCTAAACTCATTGTGTCCCCCTGAATTATGCTTCCAACTCCGTCCGTTAAAAAGAACCAAAACGGGGATATCTCGGTGAGTAATGGACGGATTCAAGATTGCGCTACACCAGAGGTTGTGCGCTTTAGCGAGATCTCGGTTTTTTACCAGAAAAATTTAACTGCAGGGGCAGAAAACCGTTTCTCCCTGTTTGTATACCTCGTTTTCTCTCCCCGCCCCCTTCCCACCTCCGAGATTTGCTCCAAATCGGTCACCTAACAAGAGTGGTCCACTAAGTTGACAAAAACAAAAAAAAAAAAACCTTCTTGCGCATCAATCGCAGAAATAGTGTATTTTTATGCGATTCAATTCTGAATATTTTCACCGCTTTTTAAATTATTGGCTTTCTGAAATTTTCCATAGTCATGTCATGTTAGCGTAGTGCTTTAATGTGAAAAATGTTCTGTGATAATTTCATTTCATTTCGTTACAACACGTGCCTTAAAATGGATTTTTAAATTTAAAAATCAAAAAAATTGGCAAAATTTTACAATTTTGTCCCTTTTCCTATGCCCGCCACTGGCTAACTTTACTTGAAAAATACTATTTTTTACACTACATTTAATAAATTCGGAAAAAAACTGAAAGGAGAGTCTTGAAAACCGAAAGTTTGAAATTTTAGAGGAATAAACATCATTTAAAAATATTCGAATATATCTCCGCCATTTTTATATTTGCTTCTTGAAATTTTTGAAGGTTAAATGCTATTAGTATAGTTGTCTACTATCAAAATTTCCGTTCTATTCCTTCAAAAATAAGCTCATGAATGTTTATAGAAATGTAGACATTTTTACCCTTTTCCTACCCACGCCTCTGGTTTATTAATAGAAATGATGCAAATTGTATTGCATTAGCTCAAATTTCAAATAAGTTTATTCCAATCTTGTTAATTTTGTTTAAAAGTTTTTGATCTTGCCTATTTAGGGATTCAAAATCTAGCCATTTTCCAAAAATTGAAAAGGCCGCCATTTTGGAATGTCTTTACCTATTTTACTCAAATACAGTACCAGACGACTACTTGAGGGTATCTTACTACCAAAAAAATTTCAGCGCTCTAGATTGAAAACTTCGACCAGAAACCGTGCCTCACGGACGGTTTTTTTTCTGAAATTCGGAGGGACATCCTGTAGAAGTAACACAACTCTAGGAAAATGTTTTTTACGAAAATCAAACGTCAGCCCTAAGGTTTATAAGAGTAAAAAATTTCGTTCATTAATCTTGAAAGATGAAGCTACAGGAGCGTTTTTAAAAATTTAGAGAAATTAATTTAAAAAAAACATCATGTAAAAAAAAATCGAATATCTCCGCCATTTTTCTTATTTACTTTTTGAAATTCTCAAGGGTTGAAGTCTATTAGTATAGTTGTCTACTGTAAAAATTTCAGTTTAATTACTTCAAAAATGTGCTCATAAATTGTTGGAGAAATTTAGCCATTTTTACCCTTTTCCTACCCACGCCACTGGCTTATTAATAGAAAAAATGCAAATTTTGTTGCATGAAATTAAATTTCAAGTCATTTACTTCCAATATTGTGAATTTGATATAAAACTCTTTTTCTATCTAGCTTATACAGGGGTTCAAAAAATAGTCCTTTTTCCAAAAATTAAAATGGCCGCCATTTTGAAACGGCTCGATCGATTTTGCTCAAGTGCAATACCAGACCACTCCTTGTGGATATCTTACTTCCACAAAAATTTCAGTCTCCTAGATTGAAAACTGCGACCTGAAATGAGGTGACAAAAACCGGATGTCTGGAACTTTGAAGGGACACCCTGTAGAAGTGATGGGACTTTTGGAAATTTTTTCAACGAAAATCTAACGTCATTCCAAAAATTTGCAAGAATCCAAAATTTCGTTCACTAATCTTGAAAGATAAAGCCACAGGAGCGTTTTTAAAATCGAAATTTCGCGATTTTGGAGAAATATACAGGGTGGGCCATCGAAAAGGTAACAAGCCTAATAGTTTGGTAAGTGAAGATGTATGCGAAAAACGCCGAAACAGGTCGATTTTGTTAGCGAGGGGGACATATTTTCGTGACAAATTTAACTACCCAAGTTCATCCCCTTGGCAGGGGTAGCTACCCCTTTGCTTATCATCATAGGGAACAGATATCGGGTGATACATCATTTGAAAGCCACTCGAATTCTCTTTACAACGATATCCAAAATTTTGGGTTTCGCTCACATACAGGGTGGCCCCACGAAAACGCAACTCGCCTTAATAACTTGAAAACTGAAGATGTGAGCGAAAAACGCCGAAACAGGTCGATTTTGTTATCAAAGTAGGCATATTTTCGTGACAAATTTAATCACCCAAATTCACCCCCTTGGCAGGGGTAGCTACCCCTTTGCTTATCATCATAGGGAACAGCTATTGAGTGATACATCATTTGGGATATCGTTGTAAAGAGAATTCGAGTGGCTTTCAAATGATGTATCACCCGATATCGGTTCCCTATGATGATAAGCAAAGGGGTAGCTACCCCTGCCAAGGGGGTGAACTTGGGTAGTTAAATTTGTCACGAAAATATGTCCCCCTCGATAAAAAAATCGACCTGTTTCGGCGTTTTTCGCATACATCTTCACTTTCCAAATTATTAGGCCTGTTACCTTTTCGATGGCCCACCCTGTATATATAAATATATATATAAAAATATTAGATTTGTTTTGGCTGTAGGTAATTATAAAATATTGATAATTATGTTGGGATAGCAGCCAATTAAAAAACGCAGGTTTTCTCTTTTTTCTTTTTAATTAACCCAAGCTTTCGAGCTTTTCTTTAGCTCTTCTTCAGGGGTACTGAAAAGATTAACAATAAATAATTGTAAGTATAAATGAAAAATTAGGAACTAAAAAATTACATAATACTTACAGAAATTGAGTAAAAATTGAAGATGTTAAAAAGTTAATCATTTTCATGGACAAGTGTAGTGGATAAAAACATACAAATATGAACTAATAAACTAATAACTAATAACAAGAACTAATAACATAGGAAAGTTAATTCCAAAAAAGGGTTTAAAATAATTTAGAAGTTTTTTACATTTGAATTACATATGAATAATTTTTATTTAAATTTTTTTTTGAAAGATGTCAATTTGATCATTTTTGATTTCATTGTAAGGAAGGAAGCAGGTATTAATTAGTATTGTAACACACAAATACCTAGATATTTACTGAAAAATAATCGAAAAAATATTTAACAGAGTAAAAAAAAAAAAAAAAAAAAAAAAAAAAAAAAAAAAAAAAAAAAAAAAAAAAAATTTTGAAAGACACTAAATATTTGGAAATTATTTATTCTTATTTTTATCTATTTCTAATAAAAGACTATAAATATTACTTAAGTTGTCTATGTCTTTCTTAGAATTTATCAAATTTGGTCTTTGTGAAATCCTAACCATTTCTAAAAATGTGCGTTTAAAAGTGTTAACTTCAGAATCTAAAACTATGGAGTTGTTATAGTCTGCTTCGTGACCAGTGGAAGTAATATGTTTTGTTAAAGCACAAGCGTCTGTCTTTCTTTTTATATCACTTTTATGAGATGTTATGCGGTCCTTAAGATTTCTTGAAGTTTGTCCTACATAATTTAGATCACAGTTTAGGCATGGTATAGAGTAAACAACATTTGATTGTTGTAGTGTAGGTGTTTTGTCTTTTAATTTTGAAAACAATTGTTTGACGGTTTTTTCAGTTTTAAAAGCAACTTTATCTCTTTCAGAGGTTTTAAGGATTGAAGCTAGTTGTATTGAAATAGGTTTATTCAAAAATTTTTTTTTTTTTTTTTTACTCTGTTAAATATTTTTTAGATATTTTTCAGTAAATATCTAGGTATTTGTGTGTTACAATAACTTCACTTTCTTAAACAATAAATTAATACCTGCTTCCTTCCTTACAATGAAATCAAAAATGATCAAATTGACATCTTTCAAAAAAATTTAAATAAAAATTATTCATATGTAATTCGAATGTAAAAAACTTCTAAATTATTTTAAACCCTTTTTTGGAATTAACTTTCCTATGTTATTAGTTCTTGTTATTAGTTATTAGTTTATTAGTTCATATTTGTATGTTTTTATCCACTACACTTGTCCATGAAAATGATTAACTTTTTAACATCTTCAATTTTTACTCAATTTCTGTAAGTATTATGTAATTTTTTTGTTCCTAATTTTTCATTTATACTTACAATAATTTATTGTTAATCTTTTCAGTACCCCTGAAGAAGAGCTAAAGAAAAGCTCGAAAGCTTGGGTTAATTAAAAAGAAAAAAGAGAAAACCTGCGTTTTTTAATTGGCTGCTATCCCAACATAATTATCAATATTTTAAATATATATATAAATATATATATAAATATATATAGCGCTATAGTACCATCCTGAACCAAATGTATGCTTCCGTACGGTTAATCCTGAACCAGTCGAACAAACCTGAACCATATATGTGGTTCAGGATTGCAGACCCTTGTTAAACGGCTTAGAGTGACCTCTAGATAGCGTGGTATGAATATGAAAATGGTTCAGGATGGTATGAAACTCCAAACTTTAGTTCAGCCTATTTCCGCATTTTGTGATGATGGCGCTGCAATCGCGTCGTTCATATATACATGTATATGTTTGCGTATGGGGGACAATCCTGAACCATGCGAGAGTGCCAGGGCGACAGCTCGGCTCGAGTCTTCGCCGCATGGCTCAGGATGGCCAAACCCGTTCCCTCTTATACTATTAATATTTATTTAATAGTCTAAGCTAAGCGTTCCCTGTATAAAACTCTTTTGTTCACGAATTGAATGGAATGGTGTCAGATTTCAGCGAGATGCCATGATACTTAAGATTATGGTTTCATTTGTTGTCCTGTTCAACTAAGATTGTTGTTCGTTTTTTAATCAAAATAATGTACTTATACCTACCTACCTATTGTTATCTCCTTAGGTATTAGCAAGACGATTTGAGGTATTTTTCGGAATTATTTCACTTTTTCTCACTTTTTAACCACATAAAAAAAATTGCAAAAATTTTAGCATAATATAATGACAACATAAAAACAAAATATGACGTGTGCTATATATTTTTTTTATCAAATTGAAACATTACCGAGATGAAATTTCTTGGTAAAACGTTAATGTTTTTGATTACAATTATTACAGTAGAACATTCCCACCAATGAATCAGTCTAATAATTCTTTTTATAATTTTAAACATTTTGAGGAACAGGAAACTTTCCGTTATACGGATAATAAAAATAAAACACGAAAAATGAAGACTTAGAAAGATTTATGATATTAGTCATTTCCAAATTTCGCAAAAAGTCACAAATTGTTTAGGACTTTGAATACAACTTTTTTAAAGCGATGATTTAAAAGGATACAAAACAACTTTTGTAAAGTAGTGTTGTTGTAAGGCTGAGTCTTTTTATTGTATTTCGTTTCGTTGATCTTTTGCAGACATCAACTTGCGCTTATTTTTAAATGGCATGGTAAAATATTATTTGCGTTTTTTGAGATTTTTGCTACATACAGCCCAAAGGACCCCGCATAATCCTTATGGGAATTGGCTCCCGGTTAAATTTGATGTAACTATGATGATCGGTAGTATTCAATGAGTAGCTCAGATGTCTCCATGAGCGTAGCTTCCCAAAAAGTCTTGTTCTCGAGATAAAAGTCTAAAAATTAATTTTTTCTATGACTAGGGATGAAAAATTGCGTTTAATGAAATAAACTTGTAAACAGCCGTATTAAAGGTTTAAACGCGAGAAATCTTAGATACCTAGTTCATTTGTTAAGATTGAAAAGCTGCTTCTGTATCAGTGGTTACATTTGAGGTCTGATGAGTAATTTTCGAGAATAACGGGAAAGAGTTTTCATTTTATGTTATCATAGCCTTACCAATAGCCTTGGCTGTGACTTTCAAACTGGATTTTTTTGCGCTTTTGTTTGTTGTAGTTTTTATTGTTAAAATTACGACAATGATAAGACAAAATGAAAACTTTTCTGTTTTTCTCGAAAATGACTCAACATACCGAAAATGTAACTACTGAAACATAGACAGCTTTTTAATCGTAACAAATGATCTCTCTAATTTTCTCTCTACAACAAGTAGGACGGCTAACACTTTAAAATATATCCGTGACTGTCATGATAGGAAAAAATCCATCTTCAAGGGTGAATATCTCGAAAACAGAACTTTTTGGGGGGGCTAAGCCCATGGAGACTTCTGATCAACTCATTGAATACTACCGATCACCAAAGTTGCAACAAATTTAACCGGGAGCCAGTTTCCATAAGGATTCTGCGGAGTCCTTTTGTAAGAGCCTTTCTTTTCATCTATTTTACTTCTTTTTTACTTTTTTTTTACTTTTTACTTGGCTACAAAAATTACGATATTATCTCCTTTATGGTTCATAATTTAGAGACAATATTTGACTAACCAGAAGTTTTATTACATCAAAAAAGTTAAATATGCAGGGTGTCCCTTGAGTCCCTTGACTCGACAGCCATAGTCTTAATAAGGTCCTTTTTTTAAGATCCTCCAAATCCTTGAACTGTTTTGAAAATACCTTATACATATTTGTCCAAAACTCGTTTGCTTTCAAAAGCGAAAATAGATTTTCAAGGGGAACATAAAATACAACTTTTTTGCCAAACTGGTGTTCACATATACATAAATGTTATAGATTATCTTTTAGGTCAAGGCATGACCGCAATGTGGAAAAAAAAATTACTTGAGCTGGCGGTGGCCTCGGGGTTTAGCGTGCAAACTTCTAAACCGTTGGACTCCCTCGGACTCAGTTCGATTCTCAGTCGCGCTCTGGTTGTCTGTGTCGTCTATTGTTAATTGGCAAACTTGTGTCTGGGTGGACTGAGCTTGTTCTTGAATCCGATAATTACTGGAGTGGAGCGACTTTGTTTTACCTACATAGTTAAGACCGAAGCTCCCTCCTTTAAAAAAAAATACTTTTTGACTAGTAATATTATAAAATTTAGCAAAATTTTGGCAATTTTTTTTTCATATTTCCTATAAAATACAGCTAATATTTTTTTACGTAGGTACATCTTATCGTATAGCAATATTTTGTAATATTAAAATAAAATTTGGCTACTTATTATTTATTTATTTTTTTTATTTTTAGGAAATAATAAAAAATTACCAAATTTTTATAACTTTAATATGGTGGTAAAATTGCTATTTCTTATTTTTTTAATTTTTAACTTTTTCAGCATTGAGGTAAATTATTTTTATCAGGCCTGCAAGTACTTAAAATAGAAACCAACAGACAATAATTATTATTGCACTATAATACTAATATTGTAATATCTATATAAATAAATACTTACTATAAATTATTCATAATCAGTGAGTTTGGCAAAAAAATGTTGCACAATTCAAAACCTATTTTGATTTTTCTTCGTAGGTTGTTTGGTTTTCGAGTAATTTAATTTTTTCTATAGAGGCTGGGCGCTAACAATTAATTCGAAAGCTTGACAGAGAAAAAAGAGTTTTCTTTAATTTAATTGACTGCAATCCCAAATAATTCCTAATATCATTATACATAACTGGACAGTCGAAATTAAACTACTAATCCATTTATGATAATATGATATATTATATTTTATGATATACCTACGGATAACTCGAGGGACTCTACGGATAACCAGTTATTAGAAAAAAAATATTTTTTTACTAAAGCTTTTTTTTTGAGGGGGGGGGAGGGACGGGCTGCACTCTCAGAACTGATTTTTGTGGACTTATGTTCTATAACCTCTTCACTAACAGTTACTGAAGGAAAATCTTAGATAATATTTTTTATGAAATTTTGGTACATTTTTTACTTTACCGACTGGGCTAATAATACTATAATAGAAAAGTAACTCGTCGGATCATCCATCAGCTCTAACCGAACTGGGGTTGGGGTTGAAAAACCAATACACTATTGAATCTTGTTTTTCTTATTCCTATTTTCCCGCGTTTATTGCTCATTGCCACAGAAGTGTCTGATAAATCAAATGAATATTCCATAACAATTTAAATAAAAAAAAAACAATCCCTGCCGCAGTGGCGGCTATGAAGTGATATGAAGTAACTACCTACCTCTTTACCTATTTTTAATTATAAATAATGTATTTTTAAATCGGAAAAATGTTTTTTAAAATTATAATTTTTTCTTATTAGTAAAGGTATTAGGTAGGTAATTATTATTATTCTTTTTAATTTGAAATTTTATCGCATTTATATATAGCATTTTATACGGTACCTAAATAAAGGTAATAAAGTATGGAGCGCCAGTCTATTTATGTATCGTAAATTATTACATATTGGGATCCAGGGTGTGATTTGATGTCGAATACTGGCGCACTGGCGGTAGGATTTTTTCTGAAAGACAAACATTGTAAACATTATAATAACCGGTCTAGCACTTCAGAATAACCCATCACTTCTGTTTACAACATAATTCCATATTTTAAGGGTTCCACATTTGAAAGAGCATCATTATTATATTGTAATAGTTCTCCAACGCAACCTCAAGTTCTTCTTCCCGCTCGTTCTTCCCGCTCGTTCTTCCTAAATAACCAATTTTTTTTAAGACTGTATAATAGTTCTCCAACGCAACCTCAAGTCCTTCTTCCCGCTCGTTCTTCCTAAATAACCAATTTTTTTTAAGACTGTATTTTTTACTTTTTGTTCATTTTATACTTACCTACCTACTGACTTTTGCGTTTATCTTCATGACAGTTTAAATTTTGTATTTTATTTAGTACGGATTTTGATTTCAATCAGGACAGGTCTAGGTGTTATACATCAGGGTGATTTATAATCAAGAAAAAAATTACACAAGTACCTATTCAGTATCAGTATTCAGTATGACACTTGAAACAAAAAACTGGTATACCTACATTTTTTTATTTAATTAGCTTCCTTACAAAGTTATTTACAAAAACATTTTTTCTTCTTATGTAGTATTTTAATTGCATACAGAAAACCAAAAACTAAATTCTTTATCTCAAATGGCATTCTGAACACTTGTATAAATTTATTACATAACCTACCTAATTTTAATTATTATAAATCACTACATGTTTTTGCTTAAAAATATGCAATCCAGTTAGTGATATTGGTATAATACATCAGGGTTAGAACTATTTAAAGGGCCTCTACAGGGATATCATAAACCATTAAAGATACGAGTTCGGTTAAATTACAGAAAAGTTGCGCTATTTTTAGATGAGTATTTTACGAAAAAAATTTTGAAATACTATCGCCAGTATTTTCGGAAATATCCTGAAAAAACTGAAAACTCTAGAAATCTAGTTTTTGACATATCATAATTTCTTATATTCACCCATATTATTTTTTTATGTCGTTCGATATGAAAAAAATAATTGAAACCAAAAATTAATAAACTTCAGAAAAAAAAATTCCAAAATTTTTACTCTAATTTTTTTCAAAGAAAAACAGAAAATTTTTCGCAGAAATAGGTCAATATGAAGTCATACTGCTTGCCTTATAGTTTTTTTAATTTCTCTATGATATTCGGTCCAAAAAGTTGTCTTTGCTTTTAAAAGAAGAACAAAAAAAATTTAAATTTATTTTTTGAAGTTTATTAGTTTTTGTTTTCCATTATTTTTTCATACCGAACGACATAAAAAACAAGGTAGGTAATTATTACATCCGCGTGTCCTAAGTTCCATCAATTTTTTCGGGACCGAGGAGCGAAATAGGGGTGCTGGGTGGGTAAGAATCTAAAATAATAGCCATTGCAAACTAATATTAAGGTCAGAACTAAGGCCTCTTTGACACTACGGTCGAATTGCAATTTTTTTCTTCACATTCAGGACAAGGGAAATCTTCGAGATCAACAGTAGCACGATTATTATTTTTCATTTGCATTTATTTTGCATTTGCATTCCAAAAAGCGTGACATTTGATCACTATTATTATAGTCTGGATACGTTATGAGTGAGCTTGGGAACTTATGCCGGTACTGGAGCGTTCAGATGATGAATCTGCCGCCGCCTTGCATGTTTATATATGTATTGTTATGGTATTCCTTTTTCCTCCCTTATCTTATTTATTATTATTAATTCTATTTTTTTTAAATGTAATACCATCAACAAAAAATTTGAATTATTCTATGAGGGAACTCTCTTTCGCAGGTGGGTTCAGATAGATATTTCAGTACTATTTTCCAAGTTTGATCAAAATAAAATGTAGAAGAATTAGTTTGAAATTATTATTATTTTTTTTATAACTTGTAACTTACAAACTGTTTTTCAAAATGAAGGAAAATCTAACCTACCTAGAGCTCTGAATCTGACTATTTTCTATCTAATAATTTAAATCAATAACTATAAATAATTTGAATTAAATAACATTCAATTTTGTGTTATCTACCCTACCACCATCAAACTTCCTTGCACCTTTCTCCAGGAAATTTACTCCAATTCTCCTTCTATTCTCTAACCAGCTATTGTTGTATAGCTTTAATTTTCTATATAATTTCTTTCTACTTATTATGTCTTCTTTTCAACGCTCGTAGTATCTATATCTTCTTTATTATTTATCAAAAACCTTACTTCTTCTCTTCTTCTATAACAGCAACAGCTACCATCTCCTTTTCCAATTTCTAGTTTTCTGAATAATTCCTTTTCCCAATATGATTTTACGTGTTCTTCTATTTTTTACTCGTCAAGATTCTTTCACCTGCTCCTTTAATTTAAAAATTTTCTTTTCGTTGCTTATATTATTCCTTGGTTTAAAACATCTCTTTTCTCCTCTATTTTCCTGCTTCCTTTTGTTCTTGCAAAATAATTTCTTTCGTCCTTTTACTTTTTTCTCGACAGATACCTACTCTTCAAAATTTCTTATTCATTAATTATTATCCCCGTGCTATCAACATCCTTCCCCTTCACTTTTTTTTATGCACTCATTTTTTAAACAATTCAAATATATTTATTTTTTACATTTATAATTATTAATTACTAATAATTTTTATTTGTTACAAGTCCATAAATTTAATTGTCATAATATTCAAATTAGATCCGAAAACTTGAAATCACCGGTTCTTACAGCTGAACCCAATTTTTCATTACAGTATACAGGGTGTTATGTAATTGAATGTCAATATTTAAGGGGGTGATTTTTGGGTCCATTTTAAGAAGAAAACTTCATAATAACGTATGTCCTAAGAGTCTTAACTTTTGAGATGCAGGGCGGTAAAGTTTAATTAAAATAAATAATTTTTTCGTAATATCTGTAATACAATTTTAAACGATTTCACCAAGATTTAAATAATGACAGTGATATTTAATTGACAGTTGGTGGAGTGTCTTTATAAGATACCATTTCTCACCCTGGCAGGGATTATTTCTTTTTAAATTTTACCGACTAGTATTTATTTAATTCCTCTGGCACTTCTTGTCAGTCCCGATAATAAACTGGTATGGCAATAATACATTGGCGGTTAGTAATCAGGACAAAGTGCGGGAAGAATTATTATGACATCGGGAAAATAGGACTTATAGGATAATAAACAAGTTGAGGTTGTGTATTATTGCTTTCAAGGATGAGAAGAATATGTTTGTATTGTTTATATTGAATTAACAAAACAAAAATAATATTATTTTTTCAACATTTACCATTTTTGTGTCTTTTCCAAAGCGAATTTTTGAATCTACAAAAATGTGTTTCTAAATAGAGTAAAATAAACTGGAGGACGTGTAGATAAAGCTAAAATATTTAGAAAGTTTAAATAATTTTTTTTCCGAAAATGCTTTTTAACCGAGATACAGGGTGTTTAATATAAGTATCGTTATTACGAAACTGGTTTTTATTTTATCTTTTTACAGAGTGGACCAATAAAGGGAAAATTTCTATAGGTATAACCGAAGCACCGCCCAGTGGAGTAGAATCCGAGGTCACCGCTTAGGGCAGCTTTTTTCTCGTTGAAAATTTCTGAACCGGTTTTTTAATTATTTTTTATCGTTTTTCAGAATGCCAGATTTAATTGCTATAAAAAAGCAATACTTTCAAAATTTTTAATAACCGTTTTCAATAAAAAACCAATTGTAGCGTTTTAAACATTTTTTATTTTTTTATTAGTTTAAGATAAGTCCCATGAATTTTGAGGCTTGTAGATAAAGCTGGAATACGAAGAAAGTTTATTTTTTTTTTTATTTCCTATCCACTGATTTCGATAAAAATTCAAGTGAAGCTTTTTTAATAACATTTTTTTATTAATCATATTTTAATTTAATCGTCTAAGATAAGTACCCTAAATTGAAGGGCTTTTAGATAAAGCTAAAAGATGAAGAAAGCTCAAATAAATTTCGTTTCGAAAATGTTTTTTAACCGAGATACAGCGTGTTTCAAGTGTCATTTACAAAACAAGTTTTTCAGCACCCTGTATCTAGGATAAAAACAACATTTTGGGGAAAAAAATTTGATGATGATGCGGTGCGCGTCCTATCAAAATTTTGAAAGTATGGGTACTTTATAGCAATTTAATCTGGCATATACCCACAATTTTTCCACATACGAGTTATCAAATAGAAAACCTGTAAGTATACAAAAATTCAGAATTATTGATCCACTCTGTAGAAAGATAGGTACAGTACAGGGTGTCCCGTATCGTTATGTTCAAAATTTTTGAGCATATAGTACTTAGGCTTAATTTTCAGCCCAAAAAACCCAAAAGTGACAGGTCTATCTCGTTACGAAGTTACAGGTCTAAGAAAATGACGACTAGTAAATAACAAGATTCAACTTTGTAAGCCACACAAAGACATGTGTTGTGGTTTAGGCTAATAATTTATTGTAATGGTAACGACATGAGTAAACGTCACCGAAATAAACATTAGTAGAGGTTTCCCTGCTCATACGAAATGGCATTAGGATTCAAAAGGATGCGGCACCAGCATATTTCGGAATTGGTGTTTGTAACTAAATACCAGAGAGAAATTATTATTTGATCGTATTCAGCAAGCTGGTCAAGAGATAGGTACGCGAAAAAAGACGAGAAAACTGTTACTTTTGCAATAGGCCTTCGAGCATAAGCTTGTATTCAGCAAGGAATAGGACATTTTAAACACATGATAAACTAAAGATTTGGTCAATAAAATAAGTTTTATGTGGTTTTAAAAGTTAAATCTGGTATTTACTAGACAGTATTTTCTTAGGCCTGTAACTTCGTAACGAATGCAGATAGACCTGCCACTTTTGCATCAAAAATAGAAAATTTAGTATACGAAAAAATTACAAAATACCTTTTTTTGGAATCACTCTATAATAGCTTTCTGCTTCTTTTCTCTAATTCGTATTTTTTTTTAATTTTCCAACGATTAGGTAACGAGTTACTAGCAAAAAAAAATACTTTTTTAACCAAAGGGATGGGTTTTTTTGGTGAAGGGGGGGACGCCCCACACCCCCAGAACTAATTTTTGTCTATTTATGTTCTATAACCGGTTCATTACCAATTATTGAAAGAAAATCTTAGGTAAGATTTTTTATGAACTTTTGCTATATTTTTTACTTTACCGACTGGACAATGTGTTCCGTTATTAAGACTTTCCCCCAATTTTTTTTCGCAAAAATTACTTTGTACAGGGTGATTCATTATAATGTCGCCCCCCTTTAACTTTGTTATTTCATGTGTCCCAAAAAAATTAAAAGTGGGGTTATGTAGGTGCTAAAAAAGACTTTTTTATACGTGTAACAAAAATTTGAAAGTAGATCAGTATACAGGGAAAACCAAAAATTTTTTTTTTTTTTCAATGGATCACCCTATATATGAATTTATTTTTCGATTCCTCGTAAAATTCTAAGCATAACTTATATAACATACCGTATACCTAAATTCAAAGGCTTCTGAAATATTCGCATTTGAAACATCATCAAATATTTTATAAAACACCTGTTGCAAATCAAGAAATCTAACAATAAAATGCTCTACTGGGCCTCCATTTTTTTCAACACATTTTATAAGGGTTTATAAGGGTTGTTCGCATTTTCTCCAATGAATCTGTTATGAATTCTGGGTTATTTTAATTTAAATTATTAATTTTAATCCGTATCAAATCTTTTAGATGATCGAGGTTTTCAATTTGGTAGTCATACACACGGTTTTTTCAATAGTTTCAAATGCGAATATTTCAGAAACTATTGAATTTAGGTATACGGTATGTTATATAAATTATGCTTAGAATTTTACGAGGAATCGAAAAATAAATTCATATATAGGGTGTTCCATTGAAAAAAAATTAAATTTTTGGTTTTCCCTGTATACTGATCTATTTTCAAATTTTTGTTATACGTATAAAAAAGTCTTTTTTAGCACCTACATAACCCTACTTTTAATTTTTTTGAGACACATGAAATAACAAAGTTAAAGGGGGGCGACATTATAATGAATCACCCTGTACATACAGGTATCTGTGAGAATTCCTGTAAGAAATTATAAGCTAATCCGAATAATGTTTTTATTTCAATCAAAATTAGGTAGGTCGGTACTATTACTACTATTTAACTATAAGTTGTTTTTTTACGCTAGTTTATTTGCCTAAGTAAATATTCCTGAAATGAATGGAATTTTAGAGCGCGACAATAATGTGATATAGGGAGTATAATATTAGAAGACACAATGAGCGTGTATAGGTATTCCACTAGATTTTTTTTTCTTTGTTCATTGGCTAGAACAGCAATAAATAAATATCCGAATATCCGGAACATCCCCCTGGAGCTGACAGATATTGGTCTTGCTTGGTCATAAACTACAACCGGTTCATTCTGCATAGTACAAAATTACAAAAATACAATAATTCACTATCATCTACATTATATAATTCAGTTCTAAATGTTAATTAAAATATGGAAATTGTGATTATTAGATTTATGCGATTTGATTCTGGTTTATTTTAATTATACACGTCAATTTAAATGAGATAAACTATGTTGCAAAGGTTTGTGTCAAATGACCCTAGAATTGGAAAAATGATTCTGAAGTTTTCTGTGATAATACTTGATGATGACAACTACATTAAAAATACAAACCTCGAAAATACAAACATACCTGCTAGAGTCATAATTCGAAAATCCACAAAAAAAATCCACAATGTTTGTGGAAATTTTGTGAACAAATGGTTATTTAATAACCACTTTTAAACACTTAAGAATAATAATAGCATTATATGTGCGCAAAAATTTTAATTTTATTTTTACCCTTTTGCGAGATACAGCCCTTTAAAAGTAAGTATCCAGTATCCTAATACATAATTTGAATCGGCGGAACGCTCTACTATTGGCTTGACGTCACTACCTCTGTCTGAATCTGGTGGACCCGCGCCCCACAGTTCTCATGCATAACGCCGTAAACCAGGCATTCCGCTTCGGTGTCGTGTGAGGTGGTTTACGTTAAATGCGCACATTATTGCTAAGAAATTTAAAAGTATAATACAAAATATAAAATTACACGAATATGGAAGAAGATTTTCAAAAGGCCGACTCACATAACTTACCAACTGTCGATGTTACAACAATGGTACTTAACACAGTGGTTCTAAAGCAGACCCGAAAATACAGGGTGTCCAATATTCCATGGACATGGAGCAACCACAGATTACTGAGGTAAAAAAAAGTCGCTCGGACCAAACTTATCTCTATATCAAAATGCTCCGTTTGTCCGTTAGAGGGCTTCAAAGTCTTTTGAAAATTTTAGTTTTTTGAAATAGCTCAAAGTCGGCTGATTCCAATTCGATGAAATTTGGTAGGTAAATTTCTTATTAAAAGTACTAATTTCTGATGTACATGATAATTTGATGGAAACCCTGGAGGGGTGAAACTACCCCTACCCTCCATTAAAATCGATCGTAATTGTTGATAGGGTAGCAGGAACGCTATTCATGTTTTTTTGTTTGAAAGATACATCGTTTTAGCCCATTTTTGGTCTCTTACAAAAATCTATATCTTTCCGAGGTGCTATGTGATAAAATAAATTAGTCGATGATAACTAAATTTTTATTTCATTCTTTTAATTTGAAATCAACTTTTCAATTGTCAGGTGATTATTTGATCTAATCTCATAAAAGATGCTCGATGTGGGCGCCGGTTTGGACCCTAGAAAGTTCCATCCTGCGCAAAAAAATGATTTTAACTTTTCTTGGAACCTCGTCGTTTTGCAAACTGTTTACTGCGTTTGAAAAAAATCGTTTGCAAACACCTGAAAAAAAACCGAACCATACTAAACATCTTTTATGAGATTAGATCAAATAATCACCTGACAATAATTGAAAAGTTGATTTCAAATTAAAAGAATGAAATAAAAATTTAGTTATCATCGACTAATTTATTTTATCACATAGCACCTCGGAAAGATACAGATTTTTGCAGGAGACCAAAAATGGGCTAACACGATGTATACCGAGTGACAAGTTTCAAAGCAGAACATAGGCGAATAGCATGGGAAATCACATATTTGCAGTTTATTTCTCACCACTTTCATCTACAAGAACGGTAATGGTGTCTATCGAAAGAGAATTGTTTTCTGAGCATGCTGATACCAAACACTTAATAATTAACAGTTTTTTTATCGTGTCAGAAGAACTTAAACATTTTCAAAATTAAAAAATGAGCAGCCATGACATGCTAAATTTGGATAAATTTTTGGCTGTCAAAGCAAATATTTTCGATTATTTAATTTATTCTAATTCTGATTGAACATCACTAAACAATTACAAAAATCTTCATTTACCATCATTTTGTTTTACCAAAAATTGACTATGAAAAATAAACACGTACAATAATTGAACTAAACCAATAACAGAGTACAACAAATATTCAAATAGTCCTTCATTTTGATATCAATATTCCCACCCTTTTATAAATTGTGTTTCGGGCTTCAGACTTGTCCGAATTGTTGGCTATTAACGAGTGCACATTCAGCAATGACTAGCTCTGTAAATTTTGTTTTTGGTAACCCCAAGATCCCAAGAAAAATCACAACAAGGATAAGCTGCTAAATCGGGAGATCTGGCCGACCAGTTAATAATACCACGGCGATAAAAACGCGTTTCGCATTAGAATAGCCATTATTATTATTATTCATTGACAATCTTTTCAGGGAAACGCGTATTGGTAATTAAAAATGTTTGTTTTGACAGTAACAAAATTATTCGAATTAGGCATGTCATGGCCGCTCACAATTTTAATTTTGGAAATGTTTTAAGTTCTTCTGGCATGGTAAAAAAACCTGTTAATTATTAAGTATTTGGTATCAGCGTGCTCAGAAAATAATTCTCTTTCGATAGACACCATTACCGTTCTTGTAGATAAAAATGGTGAGAAATAAACTGCAAATATGTGATTTCCCATGCTATTCGCCTATGTTCTGCTTTGAAACTTGTCACACGGTATATCTTTCAAACAAAAAAACATGAACAGCGTTCCTGCCACCCTATCAACAATTTACGATCGATTTTAATGGAGGGTAGGGGTAGTTTAACCCCTTCCCGGGTTTCCGTAAAATTATCATGTACAGGGTGGGCCAATAAGCGAGGTAAGCGGCTGTATCTCAGAAACTAATAATCGTAGAGAGTTACGGTAAAAAATTTTATAGGTTAAGTGGGCAAGGGAAAATGCTGGAAATTATTTTCAAGTTTCCAAGATGGCTGCCAGAGGGCGTTTGCACCATCTTGAATTGCATAAAGTTACATTTCTTGTGATTTTCCCCAATGAATGTAACAAAAAAGTATTTGCGTTTTAATGTCAACTTAAAGTCGAATATTTTTTGTAAAAACAATTTTTCTCTATCTTTCGAAATAAAGTGGTGGGGGGTATTTGAATGTTGTTTTAAACAAATGCCTGTAACTTCGAAACGGCTTCAATGGATTGGATAAATTTGGTATCATAGGAAAGAGCATTTCTTGTGCTTTTAAGTTTTTTGTGATAATGACAATTGTCACTTACACGGTCGCCGATAGAGGGCGTTATTCGATATTATAACCAAAATATTGGATTTTCTCAAAAAATTTAAATGCAATGATATGACTTTTTTTGACTAGAAAATAGACAAATGATCAACCAATAAGCCTGCGTAAACCGCATCTTAATATCTTTTTCCTAACTCAAATTATTAAAAAAATACCAAACCAAGAAAATTCATACATCCCCATTTAAAAATGCATCGGTCGCTTTCGATAAGAAGGCAAGTAGTAGGCCATGGAAATAAAAGACAGACTCCTAACTCAAATTTTGGCAAGTAACGTCAAACTTCTGTCACACGCAGCCCACTATTATTGTTGATTGCATATAATTTGAGTACTTTTTAATCAAAATGTCTCTAACAAATAATGAAGCCGTTGACATGATTGCGATTTATTTCGAGTGTTTTCAAAATGCAGTTATAGCTGCAAGACAGTACGCGGCACGGTATTCAGATCGCCTTTCATTACGGAAGAATGTTTCCGCGCTTGGTACAGCGATTACGCGATACTGGAAGTTTTTGTTGTCCTAAAAGTCGCAGTTGTCGCAATGGAAGGACCGAAGAAAATATTATCAATGTCTTGGCTTACACAGAATTTTATAGACATGTAGAAACTAGAACATTGTCTCTAGACTTGGGAATAGCACGAACAACTGTTAGAAATATTTTGAAAGATTATAGGTGAATAATTTTATCTTATTCCAAGTATCTTAGCACATATATAGTTGGCCCAGAAATACAACGAAACGACTTCTGTCATTTTATCAATTTTTGGATTATTGATATATTGTTGAAGTGATAAAATATGGCAATTTAATAATTAGATCATTTCGTTATATCTCTTGGTCGACTATACCCTCAAATACAAATTCAGTGTTATTCTGGTTATATTATTTTTTACTACTGATAATGTTGTTTTTTACTTTTATATTACATCCTTACCACATAGTCTTGCACCAGGCGCTAAATGAACAAGATTTCGATAATAGATTAAATTATTGTCAATGGATGCTAGGCATGCTTGAGGAAAACAGAAATTCCTTAAAGGAAATTCTCTGGACCGACGAGGCTACCTTTAATAGTGATGGTAGAGTAAACGTTCATAATGCATTATTGGTCCGCTGAAAATCCGCGTTGGTTAAGAGAGAGAAATGCAGCACCAGGGACGCTGGAGCCTAAATGTGTGGTGCGGTATCATTGGGGACAGAAGTATTGGACCTTACTTTTTTGATCAAGCTTTAACTGGTAACCGCTTCTTAGAGTTTTTGATCAACGACTTGCCAATTTTGTTGGAAGATGTGCCACTCGAAACTAGGAGAACTATGCTTCTGCAATTAGATGGTTGTCCGGCACATTATTCAATTAAGGTCCGAAACCATATTTACGGGACCTTTCGAGGACGCTGGATAGGAAGGGGGAAGCCTATTTCCTTGGCCGGCAAGATCTCCCGACTTGACACGTCTTGATTTTTACTTCTGGGGACGCTTAAAAGACATTCTTTTTCAAACTCCACCAACAACACGAATGGGTATGGAAAACAGAATTCGAAATTCAATTCCTCAACTATCAGCGGAAGAAATCGAGGCTGCGGTTCTGTCGACACAAGAAAGACTGGAACAATGTGTGGAATATGACGGAAGGCAATTAAAACACAGAACATTAATCTTTTTTCAAAATGGGTCTTTTTCAGGACCACAACTTTATTTAAAAGGAAAATCGTTACGAAAACGCGTGAGGAGTTTGTCTTTTGTTTCCATGGCCTACTACTTGCCTTCTTATCGAAAGCGGCCGATGCATTTTTAAATGGGGATATATGAATTTTCTTGGTTTGGTATTTTTTTAATAATTTGAGTTAAGAAAAAGTTATTAAGATGCGGTTTGCGCAGGCTTATTGGTTGATCATTTGTCTATTTTCTAGTCTAAAAAAAGTCATATCATTGCATTTAAATTTTTTGAGAAAATCCAATATTTTGGTTATAATATCGAATAACGCCCTCTATCGGCGACCGTGTAGGTCACAATTGTCATTATCACAAGAAACCTAAAAGCCCAAGAAATGCTCTTTCCAATGATACCAAATTTATCCAAATCCATTGAAGCCGTTTCGAAGTTACAGGCATTTGTTTAAAACAACATTCAAATACCCCCCACCACTTTATTTCGAAAGATAGAGAAAAATTGTTTTTACAAAAAATGTTCGACTTTAAGTTAACATTAAAACACAAATACTTTTTTGTTACATTAATTGGGGAAAATCACAAGAAACGTAACTTTATGTAATTCAAGATGGTGCAAACGCCCTCTGGCAGTCATCTTGGAAACTTGAAAATTATTTCCAGCATTTTCCCTTGCCCACTTAACCTATAAAATTTTTTACCGTAACTCTCTACGATTATTAGTTTCTGAGATACAGCCGCTTACCTCGCTTAGTGGCCCACCCTGTACATCAGAAATTAGTACTTTTAATAGGAAATTTACCTACCAACTTTCATCGAATTGGAATCAGCTTTTGAGCTTTGACTTTGAGCTATTTCAAAAAAACTAAAATTTTCAAAACACTTTGAAGCCCTCTAACGGACAAACGAAGCATTTTGGTATAGAGATAAGCTTGGTCCGAGCGACTTTTTTTTTACTCAGTAATCTGTACTTGCTCCATGTCCATGGAATTTTGGGACACCCTGTATAATAAATTTTACTATTTAATATTAAAATTTTTTTATTAAATAGAGAATACTAATATTGCGGCACCGTGCATTGGATGAATTTTAAAGTCTCGTATCTTTTTTAGTTTTTACGTTAGAGCAAAATCATTTTGAAAAAATCTTGGAGCACATTATTATGCTAAAACTCGTTTCGGTGAAATTTGGTTGGTGGGGGGGGGGGGGGGGTGTAGCTCGACGTCAAGCCACACCTCACATGCAAAAAATTAAAAAACATATAGGGGGTAAGTGTTTTCAATGTCTAGTACTACAAGTGATCTTGTAAACTACTTCTGTTAGAGGAACAACGGTGGTATTTTATGATCAATAGCTGTCAGCTCCCGGGATTAATTTATTGCTTTCCTTTTAGTTGGCTAGTGGCAATAGTGGCATCCTCATACCTACCCTCTGCCTCTTGATGCTATTAGGTACATATTACATATTGGTATTTCTGAAGATTTAAAACTATGAATCTGTTTGTTATTTACTTTCCTCTATTTAGTCACCCTATCAGATTGTTGAATTATATTTTAAAAATGCGCCCTAAATTTCCATTAAATTTATTAAACAAAACATCAAAATAAGAATTCTCATTGTATTCATAACATATTTTATTTAGTTGAACAATGGTCACCAAATTTTATTAGAAGCCATTTAAAAACCCAGTGACCAGAATATCTTAAATTTCCTCTTACTTCTAATGTCAGTTACAAACATCTCAGAGCAATAAAATTATTTAAATCAAAAAACCGCCGCATTAATTTTGGCGTATTATTTTATACGAGTATGTAACTGCATATTATGGTCTACTAAGGGCCGGTTGTTCGTACGTCAGTTAAAAATTTTGAGATAACTACTGATTTTAAAATGCCCTGTATTATCAAACCATTGGTCTGATATTTCTGAAAATGAATTCTGCTCGCTTTAAGAAGAGTTAATCACTGATTAAAAATACAAGATCATTAATTATATTCGCCGTATTTTCAAAATTTGCAATTTAAAATCAGTAATTATCTCAAAATGTTTAACTGACGTACGAAAAACCGGCCCTTAGATAATATTTTTTCAAAGGAAAGATATTTAACCCGTCAATGATCTGACCGGTCAGGTTCTGGTCAGGTTAGAACACTTTCTTTGAAAAAACAATTTCAAATGAGCCGTGTTGGGAAACACTTTTTGAGTTCAGATAGTTCAGTTTGTTAGCTGCGTTGAGCTGCACTCCCGCCCCCCCCCCCCCCCCTCCCACTCCGGGAATATTAAAAATGAACTGCATCAGAATTATCTGCTTATTATGTGCTAATTAAGTTCCAAACTCGATGGTTTGTGCTCCTTTATTTATATCTATTTTAGGGGTGGAGAATATATCTATAGTAACACCAGGAAGGTATTCATTTGCTTTGCAAATGCATGGTTAGCCAAAAAAAAAAAACGGCACTAAAAATAGGTTTTCAGAGTACGGTCATGGCGAGAATTGTGAATAACTATACGTCGAGTCTCGGAAGTAACAACTTGACGACAATGCGAACTGCTTCGAAGCCTACGGAGCAGGACCTGCATTATATCCGCTTTCTCATATCGCATCCAGAATACAGGGATTAATGTCACGCTTTTTGGAATTCAAATGAAAAATAAATGCAAAATTCAAAATAATAATCGTGCTACTGTTAATCTCGAGGATATTCCTTGCCCTGAAAATGAAGAAAAAAATAGAAATATAGTCAAAGAGGCCTTAGTTGTGACCTTAATATATTAGTTTGCAATAGTAGTTTTTAGCTTCTTACCCACCCAGCATCCCTATTTCGCTCCTCGATCCCGAAAAAATTGATGAAGCTTAGGATACGTGGATGTAAATATTTACCTTTTTTAATTTTTAAAATGGGGTAAGTAGTTTTTCGAGCGACATGAACATGCGTTTTACAAAAAAAGTGAATAGGCAGTTGTGAGAAAAGACGTGGTTCAGAATTGTATGAACCATCTAAAATATATACAGTGGTTCAGCTCAGCACAAGTATGATGGTTCAGGATGGTACGGTTTTTTTTGTATAAAATAATAAAAAATAAATTTCTTTTTTCGTGACGTATATGTTCAAAAATATGATATTATAATAATGACAAATAAATATACGCCGAGAGACGGGCTCCAACTGCTTATTTAAGCCATGGTTCAGGATGGTATGAAATTTCGACTGGCTCAGGAAGGATATAAAGATCTATAAATATATATATATATATATCGTGGGCAGGTGAATTTTGGAAAACCACTTTTTCGTGATCTGGGGGTCATGATCGGTGGACATTTGATGAGTTTGGGTGATTTTCGAAAAGTGATGTCGTCCTCAATAGTGTATTTTTTTGTTAAAAAAATACACTAAAACATTTCACTCAACGCAATTCATTTTGAAGGTAGGGTAGATAGAGATACATAATATTATGGGCCGGTTGCACAAAGGTTAATTAAAGATCGGCCAGATAATTACTGATTTTAAATTGCAAATTTTGAAAACATGGTGAAAATTTTCAATGATCTTTCAATTTTTATCGGTAATTAACGGTAATTAAAATTAACTATCGGTAATTTTAAAATCAGTAATTATCTGACAGATCTTTAATTAACGTTTGTGAAACCGGACCTATGTATTACCTATGTCGTGTGTTGAGAATTTAGAATTTTAATAAATGGATTTTATCTTCGTTACTAATTATTTTAATTGTTGGAGAATAATAATACCTATTCATGAAATGAGTTATTTTACATTACAGGTTTTTGTTTTTCAAATTTTGCGTGATTTTCATAAATCAATTTTCAAAATTTGTTGATTTTTCTCCACTTTCGTCATTCCATTCAACTCAATATATTTGACCACTAATTTTTATACATATGCATAGTTATATACTTACAAAAGCATATAAAGGTGATAGGTGCAGATAATAAGAATATGTCCTTTTCTGGTGACTCAATTACTGAACGCAGATAATAATAGTTCAAACATTCTAATTTTTTTTTAAAATAGCAGGCGTAACTTAGAAATACTTGCCAGCCAAATATTTTGTTGAGTAACATGATAACATAACCCACCTGTGTGGTTGAGGTACCCATCAAACGCGTCCCAGGTGGCGGATAGGGAACTGCCTCACAGTGATCGATAGTGAGTGAGGTTAGCAGCGGTGATAGAGCTCGTCGGATTTAAAACTCCAGACTGGCAGCTCAAAAAGCCCTGCCGCGGACCACCTCCCCCAACCTAGTTGTCGTGTCGTGACTAAAGGGTTTGCACAGGGGTTTCTTACGGCGCCGGAGAACGTCTAATTGTTGACTATCCGTTAAACCGTATCTCTCTGCTGCCGTGGACATGTCTCGCGAGCAGAGAGATGTGGGGGTTTTGGCTTAACCGCCTGAATCAAGAGGAGACAACCTCATCAAAAACCTAAATCCTGAAGCGGAGGTCCAGGCTGATAGGATGCGTGGCTGGATAGGAGACCAGTCTCTACTGGACCTAACCTCGGGGCACCGGGCGAAACCCCGTTGTACATAGCCTCCCCATTCCATGCAGGGCTCTGGTTTCGGGGAACATCATTTTCCCTAGCTTCTCCTGGGAACCACATGGAACCTAACAAGAACTTTAGCTCCGACGAGGGGAGCCATACCCTCGATCTCCCGGAAACGGAAGAACTAATGGAGATTGGTACCAATCCGACTCCAAATAACAGTCCGACCCCGGAAGATCGGGAAAGGGCGACGTTAAAGTCCCACATTCCCCGAATCTACGGGTCAGGAAAAGCTCTTGACTGAAGAGGGGTCCGATAAGACGGACCCTTCTTCAACAAGAAAACCGCGACTATCCGGAGCCGCAAGGAAACGGCTTAGTCGTATGTTAAAAAGCGGGACTGACTACCAGACCGCTTTGAAAATAATCCTTGACGAACGTGACGCAGCCGGATCAATGGAGAGGGGCACAACCCCCCCAGAACGATCCATCACTGCGAAGCGAGGGAGGTCGGAGGAAAGCACTCCAACTGAACAGAGGCCAAAAAGGCCCTGCGAGGAAGGAGCTGCTAAGTTGTCATATGGGGACGCTGCCGCGGGTGTACGGGTTGGGATTATCCACCCGGACCATCCGAGGGCGTCCCTGAGTGACGAGCAACTGGGCGCTGTGCAGAGGTCAATCCTGACCGCTGTAGAGGAAATCCCAGACGGCGGGCCAGAGGTCAGATTCGAGCATTGCTCGAAACGGCCTGGATGGCTACTCATTACCTGCGCCGGGGAGAAGGCGCCAACTGGTTGGAGGCTTCAGTTAATGACCTTAAACCGTGGGAGGGCGCTCTCCTAAAAGCGGTGAGAGGTGATGAGATCCCTAAACCTCACATCTGTGTGGCCTTCATCCCGGATGATGACGAAAATCGTCTCACTCCGGATAGGGTGCTCACTAGGCTGAGGAAAATGAACACGGTTCTGAACACGCGGGAGTGGATTGTTCTACACCGCGAAAATTCGGGACCAAACATGGACCTTCGCCGTCGACGAAGCGTCCATGAAAGGACTTGAAGGGCTAGGGTTCCGACCCTACTTCGATCTCAATGGGAGGGTGCTTTTCCGCCCTAAGATCCGAGGTGGGGGAATAGCCCAAAAAGCCCCTCCAAATGAAGGTCTGATAAGAGACCGGGCCCCCCCGAAGGTGAGCGAAAAACCGCCCCTTCTGGCAGGGGAGCGCCCAAATCAAGCTGCCTTGGCAGGGCCGTCCGAGATGCGGGTTGCCCCAGATCAGAGCGGCCGCAAACCGCCTGGTAGGGGGACAGCCCCTCCTCGGCCTGGGCCGTCAGGGCACAAATACAAGGGGGGGAAGGGAAAAATGAACCGCCCCCCCAGACAGAAAGAAAGCTCTGGTGCTACCGGGAAGGACAAATCCGCCCGGCCTGCACCAGAAAAGAAATAACCCCCCCCCCCCCTCACCCCATACCCTTCATGTGCCTAACATCCCAATCTACCACCCAATTTCCCCTCCACAATTCCCACATAAAATGTATACAACTCAACCTCCAACATGCCACAGCAGCAAGTTATGTTCTTGGCAGGAGGTTCATAAGAGAGCAATTTGACATTGCGCTACTCCAGGAACCATGGCTGGACAAGTAATGGCAAAATCTGGCAAAATAAGAGGCCTGGGAAACTTATCTGCCAAGGTGATAGCAGTCGGCTCAGAGCATTCGCCGAGAGCCTGCATCTTGGTCAAGAACAACCTAAACTTCTATGTCCTTTCAGACTACTGCGCCCGAGACATTACGACAGTCAAAGTTACTCTCCCGGTGGGGAACAGCAGAACGGAATTAATCGTCTGCTCAGCATACTTCCCGGGAGATAGATCTGCCGAACAACCTCCTCCTACAATAGTGCGAAATCTGGTCGCCTATTGTCGTGGGAACAACCTACAACTTATCGTTGGATGTGACGCAAACTCGCACCACCTAGCTTGGGGGAGCACGGACATCAACGAAAGAGGTGAGTCGCTCTATAACTTTATAATAGGTGAAAAACTTATTGTGAATAACATCGGCTCCAAACCAACCTTCGTCACAAAAAATAGACAGGAGGTACTAGATATAACATTCAGCTCAAACTTTATAAGCAATAGGATAACCAACTGGCAGGTATCCTCTGAACCTTCCTGCTCAGACCATAGACAAATAGTGTTCGACATCGAAATAGGTCATAGACCTATTGTGGAATATCGTGATCCAAAAAGAACAGACTGGAGCGGATATGAAAAATCCCTCCAGACTGGACTTGAGACCGTTATCCCCACAATAAAAAATCGTGATGATATTGAAATTGCGGCGGAACAAGTCCGGAACGCAATAATATCAGCCTATCACGAAAACTGTCCACCAAAAACGAAGAGAAACGACAGGAAAGTCGACTGGTGGAACAAAGACCTAGAGAAAAGAAGAAAAGAAGTTCGACGACTCTTCAATCGAGCTAAAGAGATGGGTAACTGGGATGAATACAGAACTAAGCTAACGGAGTACTACAAAGAGATCAGACGATCTAAAAGAGAGTCCTGGAGAAGGTTCTGCGAGAGCATCCACGATCTGCCCCGCAGCGCCAGAATTCACAAGATTCTCTCAAGAGATCCGACACAGCCATTTGGCTCGATAAAACGACCAGACGGTTCATTTACGGACTCAGAAAAGGAAACGTTAGAACTCCTAAAGGAAAATCACTTCCCAGGTAGCTCGCCTCTGTACAATCAGTGGCAGCTGAATTCCGGAGGACGTATAAATCGACCTCAAAAATCGGAATGGAAAGTCTGCCGCTCGATCATTACAGCCAAGGCAATTGAAAACGCTGTAAAAACTTTTCAGCCTTTCAAGACACCTGGAGAGGACGGCATCTTTCCTGCCCTATTACAAAGGGGCATAAAGATACTGACGCCCTCTCTTATAAAATTATTCAGGGCTAGTCTGGCATGGAACTACATTCCATCCAGCTGGGCGGCAACAAGGGTGGTGTACGTTCCCAAAGTGGGCCGTACAGGGTGGGCCAATAAGCGAGGTAAGCGGCTGTATCTCAGAAACTAATGATCGCAGAGAGTTACGGTAAAAAATTTTATAGGTTAAGTGGGCAAGGGAAAATGCTGGAAATTATTTTCAAGTTTGCAAGATGGCTGCCAGAGGGCGTTTGCACCATCTTGAATTACATAAAGTTACATTTCTTGTGATTTTCCCCAATGAATTTAACAAAAAAATATTTGCGTTTTAATGTTAACTTAAAGTCGAATATTTTTTGTAAAAACTATTTTCCTCTATCTTTTGAAATAAAGTGGTGGGGGGGTATTTGAATGTTGTTTTAAACAAATGCCTGTAACTTCGAAACGGCTTCAATGATTTTGGATAAATTTGGTATAATTCGAAAGAGCATTTCTTGGGCTTTTAGGTTTCTTGTGATAATGACAGTTGTGACTTACACGGCCGCCGATAGAGGGCGTTATTCGACATTATAACCAAAATATTGGATTTTCTCAAAAAATTTAAATGCAATGATATGACTTTTTTTAGACTAGAAAATAGACAAATGATCAACCAATAAGCCTGCGCAAACCGCATCTTAATATCTTTTTTCTAACTCAAATTATTTAAAAAATACCAAACCAACAAAATTCATATTGCATTTAAAATGCATTTAAAAATGCATCGGTCGCTTTCGATAAGAAGGCAAGTAGGTAGTAGGCCATGGAAATAAAAGACAAACTCCTAACTTAAATATTGGCAAGTAACGTCAAACTTCTGTCACACACGCAGCCCACTATTATTGTTGATTGCATATAATTTGAGTACTTTTTAATCAAAATGCTTCTCACAAAATTAAATAATGAAGCCGTTGACATGATTGCGATTTATTTCGAGTGTTTTCAAAATGTAGCTATAGCTGCAAGACAGTACGCGGCACGGTATCCAGATCGCCTTCATTACGGGAGAAGAATGTTTCCGCGCTTGGTACAGCGATTACGCGATACTGGAAGTTTTCGTTGTGCTAAACGTCGCAGGCGTCGCAATGGAAGGACCGAAGAAAATATTATCAATGTCTTGGCTTACATAGAATTTTATAGACATGCAGAAACTAGAACATTGTCTCTAGACTTATGAATTTGTTGCACGGACAACTGTTAGAAATATTTTGAAAGATTATAGGTGAATAATTTTATCTTATTCCAAGTATCTTAGCACATACCCTCAAATACAAATTCAGTGTTATTCTGGTTTTATTATTTTTTACTACTGATTATGTTGTTTTCTACTTTTATATTACATCTTTACCACATAGTCTTGCACCAGACGCTAAATAATCAAGATTTCGACAATAGATTAAATTATTGTCATAATGGATGCTAGGCATACTTGAGGAAAACGGAAATTTCTTAAAGGAAATTCTCTGGACCGACGAGGCTACCTTTAATAGTGATGGTAGAGTAAACCTTCATAATATGCAGTATTGGTCCGCTGAAAATCAACGTTGGTTAAGAGAGAGAAGTGCAGCAGCAGGGACGCTGGAGCCTAAATGTGTGGTGCGGTATCATTGGGGACAGAATTATTGAACTTTACTTTTTTGATCAAGCTTTAACTGGTAACCGCTTCATAGAGTTTTTGATCATAACGACTTGCCAATTTTGTTGGAAGATGTGCCACTCGAAACTAGGAGAACTATGCTTCTGCAATTAGATGGTTGTCCGGCACATTATTCAATTAATGTCCGAAACCATATTTACTGGATCTTTCGAGAACGCTGGATAGGAAGGGGAAGCCGATTTCCTTGTCCGGCAAGATCTCCCGACTTGACATGTCTTGATTTTTACTTCTGGGGACGCTTAAAAGACATTGTTTTTCAAACTCCACCAACAACACGAATGGATATGGAAAACAGAATTCGAAACTCAATTCCTCAACTATCAGCGGCAGAAATCGAGGCTGTGGTTCTGCTGACTCAAGAAAGACTGGAACAATGTGTGGAATATGACGGAAGGCAATTTGAACACAAAAGGCATTAATCTTTTTTCAAAATGGGCCACAACTTTATTTAAAAGGAAAATCGTTACGAAAACGCGTGAGGAGTTTGGCTTTTGTTTCCATGGCCTCCTAATTGCCTTCTTATCGAAAGCGACCGACGCATTTTTAAATGGGGATATATGAATTTTGTTGGTTTGGTATTTTTTAAATAATTTGAGTTAGGAAAAAGATATTAAGATGCGGTTTCAGAAAGCTTATTGGTTAATTATTTGTCTATTTTCTAGTCTAAAAAAAGTCATATCATTGCATTTAAATTTTTTGAGAAAATCCAATATTTTGGTTATAATGTCGAATAACGCCCTCTATCGGCGGCCGTGTAAGTCACAACTGTCATTGTCACAATAAACCTAAAAGCCCAAGAAATGTTCTTTCCAATTATACTAAATTTATTCAAATCATTGAAGCCGTTTCGAAGTTACAGGCATTTGTTTAAAACAACATTCAAATACCCCCCACCACTTTATTTCAAAAGATAGAGAAAAATTGTTTTTATAAAATATGTTCGACTTTAAGTTAACATTAAAACGCAAATATTTTTTTGTTAAATTCATTGGGGAAAATCACAAGAAATGTAACTTTATGTAATTCAAGATGGTGCAAACGCCCTCTGGCAGCCATCTTGGAAACTTGAAAATAATTTCCAGCATTTTCCCTTGCCCACTTAACCTATAAAATTTTTTACCGTAACTCTCTACGATCATTAGTTTCTGAGATACAGCCGCTTACCTCGCTTATTGGCCCACCCTGTACAGAGCCACACCCTAAGTCATTCAGACCCATTAGCCTTACATCCTTTATACTGAAAAGTCTAGAGAGAATACTGGATGTACACATCAGGAGGAGTGTCTTAGTTTCACACCCTCTGAATGTGCACCAGTATGCCTATCAAGCTGGCAAATCAACCGATTTGGCACTTAATAACCTCGTGGGGAAGATCACCAAGTCTCTTGACAACAAAGAGATCATGGTGGGAGTCTTCCTCGACATAGAAGGAGCATTTAACAATGCATTACCAAACTCACTGTATGAAGCAGCAGTTTCCAGAGGAATAGAACCGGTCATAAACGGCTGGATCCGTAATATGCTAGATAGTAGGATGATAACGACCTCGATGGGAGGAGTTGAAGTCAGTTTCAGGCCGGGGAGAGGGTGCCCACAGGGAGGAGTACTCTCCCCCCTACTATGGACCCTTCTTGTAGACGACCTGCTGGCGATCCTCTCCCTATGGAGAGTTGAGGTTCAAGCATATGCGGATGACCTTGTAATAATGATCAAAGGAAACTCCGAGAGGACAATATCCAATGTCCTTCAGGAAGTTCTTCAAGTCACGTATCAGTGGTGCGAGAGGGAGCAGATGTCTGTAAATCCTCGCAAAACTGTTATAGTACCATTCACTAGACGAAAAAGGCTGGAAGACCTTATACCACCTACTCTTCAAGGAGTAGTTATACCATTTGCGGAGGAGGCTAAATATCTAGGTATCACACTTGATAGGAAGCTACTATGGAACTCCCATCTGGAAAAGATTATCCACAGAGCAAAGCTCTCCCTATGGAGTTGCAAAAAGATCTGTGGAAGAACTTGGGGCACTGGTCCCAAGCAAATACACTGGATATATGTAACGATCATTAGACCAATGATCGCATATGGCTGTGTAGCTTGGTGGTCCAAAGGCTTACAAGCCTTGGCCAAAATGAAGCTGTCAAGTCTGCAAAGACAAGCATGCCTGGCAATCAGTGGAGCAATGAGCACCACACCGTCGGCGGCTATGGAAATACTTCTGGACCTTCCTCCACTCCATATATACTTGGAAAGAGAGGCCAGATGGACAACGTACAGACTACTACAGGTAGCACGAAGCACACAAATGGCTTGTGTCATGGAACGGACCAGTCTACTGGACGACACTCAAAGTCACAGTCTTCTGGGTATGCCCTCAGACATGATGCCATACACAACAAACCACTGCACTGCATACAACGTCCTCTTTCCAAGCAGAGACGAATGGGAGCGTAACTCAAACGACCTCCTCAAAGCAGACCTCACGTGGTTTACCGACGGTTCAAAGACTCCAACGGGAGTTGGATCCGGAGCGTACGACGCTGGGTCAAGACGAGAATTCTTTGCAAACCTGGGTCAGTACGCAACAATATTTCAGGCAAAAATTTATGCCATTGTACTCAGCGCGCAGATGCTGGATGAAACGCACTGCACGCGGAAAACAATTAAAATCTTCTCAGATAGCCAAGCGGCCCTAAAAGCCCTTTGCTCCATTCGTTGCAATTCCAAACTAGTATGGAACTGTCAAGCAGCACTCAATGAGGTAGCTAAAAACAATAACTTGACTCTGGTCTGGATTCCAGGTCACTCCGGCCTTGGAGAGAACGAAATAGCCGACTCTCTGGCTAGAAGAGCAACTGAATCCAAATTTACAGGACCGGAACCTGCTCTTGGCATATCCTCAAATACTGCCAAAACAACAATAGACACCTGGGCGGAAAACAAGGTACTTCGGTACTGGCAAACTCTACCAGGATTAACTCACTCTAAGACCTTCATTGAGGGACCCTCGAGAAACAGAGCTAAAAAGCTACTGGAACTCAAAAGGACTGACCTAAGGGCCCTAATAGGCCTATACACAGGACACTGCAAAGTGAACCACCACTTACACAGGATGAATCTAGCCGATAACGCAGAATGTCGCCTGTGTTTGGAGGATGTAGAAACAGCAGAGCATGTTCTATGCAACTGCCCCGCCTTGGGAAGAACCAGGCACTCAACGTTCGGAAAAGTACTTCTCTCTCCGAGAGACCTGGATACATTCACACCATCTAAGGTCATTAGCTTTTTAAAAAGCAGTGGCCTGCTAGAGTGGATGTAAAGTACTTAGGTATGAGCCACAATAGACCGCTTGGTCGCAGTGGAGGTGTCACTAATCGACCCACTCATTATATAACTAAACTAAACTAAACTAAACATAACCCAGAGCTATGTAATTTTTACATGTTACATTTAATATAACTTTGAGCTCATCATTTATCATATTTTTCGAGGGTCCACGGAAGAGAGCCCTTTCATGCTTTCATGAAAAAACAGTTTAAATCATCGTATCTATTTCGAATAGTCCAGACGAACGCTACATATGTAAATGAAAGTTACATTAATATGATTAAGTCAAAGAAAGAAATAGAGTATGTACTTAAAAACGTATCTGTTAAATCGGTCATATTATTCAAGGAATACCATTGCGATCCAATTATAGAAAATAAAATAAGCGAGTGTAGAATCAAATAATATGGCATGGAGTTTTTATAATATGAAAATGCCCTAAAAATACGAGTCCATCTCTTTGAACTGAAAAAGACGGCCTGAAGATGAGCAACAATATGAAGTAAGCAAGCGCTCAATTCTGAAAAAGGTGAACTGAGCATTTCCGTAGTTTTCAAATAAAGTTCAGTATCAACTGTTAATTGAAAATATATACATTTTATTGTATATGATACAAAAACGAAAGATAGAAATACAGCTACTATTCTTTGCCAAATTAGAAAGGCGCATTCATAATTATTATTATTCATCAACGGAATGATTCCAAGAAGTTGACCAATTAAACGAACGTAGTGTAGCGACTTGGATGTTGAGTTTGAATTTGACATGGCGTTTATTTTGAAGAATTCAAATTAATGACAGAAGTAACGAAGGTCTCCTTTTCTAAGAACCTCTAAGAATACCAAATTTTTTTTTTTCAAAAATTTTATTTTTTTTCAAAAAAAAGCACATAGAATTTTTTCCTCGTATGATGTTCATAGAAATAGGTATCACAGCAATTCAAAAATTTTATCTTATAGCACAGCTAATTCAACTTATTTGATATACCAGGAGAAAAATAACACTCGAATATTATTTCAGGGTTTCATAGCTCTCTAAACTTCAAAATATAAGTCAATTTTTGCGCTTTTTCTTCCCTCTTAAATTGATGCAGTATTATTATTAATCGTAATAATTATTATTTAAATGTGAAGTTACAACTCTTAACTGCCTTTGTCATAAAATTCAACTAAAATGAATTGATCAATAATTTCAATACCAGCGGTTTAGCTATACTTACTATTGCGTAAATAGATTTTAGGGACATATACAGGGTGATTGATTGAAACGCCACATTAGAAAAAATTCGACTTCCAAATGATCTAGGAATCTGAAATTTGGAACTTAGGCAACATACCTTGTAACGTCCTTTTTTTTAAGGTTTGTTACTTTTATTTGCCTTCAGACAGTTGGGATGACAAACACATACATGAAAAGAATCACAACAATGTGCTAAAACGAAATCAATTTATTTATTTAAATTAATAAATCAAAACATCGTGAACCGATTATATATTCTTGGTTTTCCGGCTGGCGTCGAGTTCACCTATCGCAAGGGGTGTCTAGGTCAAGGTCATCGCTCAAGCTGGTCGCCTGATGCCGTCAGATTGCTACAAAAACACACAAAAATACAAGATTAAATGCACCTACCCGTGGAGCGACTGCAGCACGGGAGCGAGAGAGATATAATAACACCTCGGTTGGTGTCGATTCAGATAAGGGTTTTTACCAACAGAAGATTTCTCGATGCCGTGATTCTTGAATAAAAACTGGTATTTTATCAAGGCGGCAATAATTTGAAAATTAAATAAAAATGAGTTCGATTTTATTCTGTGGTAAATTTAATATAATGATTTCTGATTGACATAGTAACGCTCTATGGCGTTTTAATGACTTAAAATTTATTATCTTTATTAAAAATGAAATTATTTACAAATCTAATAAACTACATGGGAATAAAATCTCTGCTACCGCATAATTGATCAACTTTCAATTATAGGATAGACAGAAGATTAAACTTACGTCTAGCCGACTAGATCTTCCATGTGCAACTTACGTAGAAGATCTCGATCGGTGACTTGGCGCTAGAGCAACATTCTAGCGTCTAGGGAAAGGAATTGACACCGCTCCGGAACAATTAAATCAGGGCAGGGCAACATGCTACCACTGATTCGCGTTCGATAGCCCGGAGGGCGCGCTCTGGTGATCCACCTGGAGGAAGGTCAACTTCCTAGCTCCAGCGTGAACTTGGATGAATCTCGCGCAACGTGCGAGATTCGGGATTGGATTAAAAGTACATAAGTGGAGGAGCAACTTTCCAACACTTCGTTCCTTTTTGGAGGATTCGGAGAGCTAGCAGAATATCAAAGGTCAACTTCCTAAGACGTCTGTATTCGCTCTCCTCGATTCATTCTTCGTCCGCTGCTTATATAGCCGGTTTTCGCGTAAACAACGCCGTGTTATCGGGCGCGTCCCTTTTTTGCCTGTTGCTTCTTCATGACAACAACAACATTCCTTTATTTAATTTGAAATATTACAAATTTTACCAGTGACGCTAGTTTTCGACCGTAAACAACGCCGTCTTATCTCTTCAGTTGGCTTGGCTTCGGTTTCTTATCTGTTACTACCGTCTTTTTGAATATTAATATGAGACATTTTATAAAATATTATAACGAACACCGCTCTGGAGAAATTCTAGTAATTACTTCTTGTAACATTCTAGTGCACCATTTGCTTGTTTGTTTACATTCTTTATACTGGATTAGTCAATGACATGTTCGCGACAGTTCCAGTCACATGTCATGTGACACATCGACATACAGACGTTAGTTCTATGGATTTCTGGAGTGGGCACGCCGAACAATCTGACATTTCCAGAATCCACGAATCGACGGGTGCAACGTTCGAGAAAGTACCTACTGTTTCGCTGCCCGTCCGGGGAGCTATATAAGAGTAGCCTCGCGGTTGCATAAAACAGTTTAGTTTGGACATTGAGTGAAGTGAAGACAGAGAGCAGAGCAGTAACTAGTGGAAGCTGAACAGAGCAGTAGTGAAGTGAAGTGTGAAGTAAGGGAGCCAGTAGTGACAGTATAGCGAATTATAAAGAGAACAGCTGTGTTTAGTGTGTTGATTATTTAGAATTAGAATTAGAGGTTATAATTTGGATTAGTGAATAAAGTAATTTGTAAGACTTTTTTTGGTGGTGATTTATTTATTGTGAGACCCGTAACAACTGGTGTCAGAAGCGGGATACGGATTCCAGCAAGAAGATTAATTAGTTAATGGGTAAATTAAGAAGTGGAAAGGAAACTGGAAGCGACAAAATGTCTGAGCAAATGTTGGAGGATATGATGTTACTGCTCAAAAACGGCGAGGAGGAGCAGAAAAATATCATGAAGAAGCTTGAAGACGGCCAGGAGGAGCAGAAAAATATTGTGAAGAAGCTCGAAGACTCTGAAGAAAAGCTTCTGCAGCAACAAAAAGACTCTGAAGAAAAGCTTCTGCAACAACAAAAAGATAGCGAAGAAAAGCTGATGCAACAGCAGAAGGATAGTGAAGAGCAGCTGCTAAAAGTTATCCTGCAGCAAAGAGACGATTATGTTTGTGAACTAAACAAAGTGAAACAAGACATTGACAGTGTTCGCGATGAAGTCGGTGGTGTTCGCGATGAAGTGAAATGGGTAGAAAATCGAGTAGAACGGAAAACGAAACTGCTGGTAGAGGAGATCGAGAATAAACTCAGAACTCTCGAAAGTTCTGAGGTGAAGCATCCTCCGTGTGCCGTACCGACTAGCAGTTTTGGCGCGAAAGTGAAACCACCAGCGTACGACGGAACAACTCCTTGGACTGCGTACAAGATGCAGTTTCAGGCTGCATGCATGGCCAACGGGTGGAACGACACAGAGAAGGCAACGGCACTGGTTCTTGCGCTTCGAGGGCAAGCTGTGGACATGCTGCAAACACTGCCGGTAGAACTGCACTCGAATTACAACCAATTGAGTGCAGCATTAGAACTTCGGTTTGGTAATCGCCATATGGAGCAGGTGTTCCAAAATCAGTTAATGAGCAGAGTGCAGAAGCCGAACGAGTCGCTACAGGAGTTCGAAGCTGATGTCAACAGGATTGTCCATCAAGCCTACCCAGACTCGCCGCAGAACTTCAAGGAACAACTAGCCTCGCAAACATTTGTCAACGGGATACGAGACACTGAAATACAGAAGATCCTGCGCATGTCACATTTGACAAAGTCCAGCGAAGCGTTAGTTAGAGCGCTTGAGATAGACGCAGCAATAAAGGCGTCCAATGGTAGGAACTTCTCCAAGGTACGAGCAGTGACAATTAATGAAGATAAAGAAGAGAATGTGACTACCATATTGGAAAAGTTGAATAAGATGATGGATAAGATCTCTGAGCAGTTGAATGATGGGAAAAGAGGTTGGACTCCAAGGAGGGACGAAAACAGGAAGCAGTGCTACCGTTGCGGTTCCAGTTTTCATTTCATACGCAATTGTAAGGCTGGTGAGCAGACTCATCGAAGTAGTGGATCCCTGGAACAAAGACCAGGCAGGGAAAGGAGCAGAACCAGAGATAGAGGTATCTATCGGGAACGGGAAGATCTTCGTCCGCAGCAGGAAAACTAATTTCAGCCAGTGTGGAGGGGCGAATACTGGCTGACGACATCAAGGCCCCTAAGTTCGGTTCCACCAGAACACCGCAGTGCCATGTGAACAGCCAAGACAGCAGAGGGCGACAAGATGTTTTCAAGACATCTGGTTCGTGGCGAGACAGAAACGGGAGCGAAAGGCCCAGCTTCCGAGTGGAGAGCAAAGGTTTCTCGAGGAGTGAGCGAGACTTCAGACGGGGCGGTGGCTGCTGGCGGTTTGGTGATGATAATGGTCATGGTCGCAACCATGAACGGAACTGGAACGAAGAAAGACGCCCATTCAGGCGATTCGAGCACCGGAGTGACAGTCAGGGCAGTTTCATCAGAAACCCGCCACCGGCAAATGATGAGCAGGAGAGTAGGTCATCGGAGCATCATCAGAGGCCAAAGCTGACGTTGGCGCCTCGTATTAAACCGATTGAGGACAACCGGAAGGAAGAATGCGTTCGAAGGATCGTGATCAATGAAGATACGGCATGGACGATAGAAGCATGCAGGAAAGAGCAAGAAAAAGGCGAAGACATCGGAGACATTTTAAAACGTAAAGAAGAGAATGGACCGAGACCAACGTGGGCAGAGGTTTCTCCACGTAGCCCAGAATATAAAGCTCTATGGTCACAATGGGAGTCGCTGCAAATCGAAAATGGTCTGCTGAAGAGAGCCTGGGAGAGTGCCGACGGAAAGAAGATCGTCATGCAGTTGGTGGTTCCAAGGAGTAAAGTTCCGAAGATTCTCGAAGTGATCCATGGAGGTACATCAGGAGCTCACTTCGGAGTGAACAAAACACTAGCGAAAGTTCGAGAGAGGTTCTACTGGGTGAACTGCAAGGACGATGTCGAAGCCTGGTGCCGTAAGTGCGAGAAATGTGCTGCAAGCAAGGGCCCAAGCAGAAGACTGACAGGTGCTATGAAGCAGTACAACGTCGGAGCCCCATTCGAGAGGATAGCCATAGACGTAGCAGGTCCTTTTCCAATCAGCGACAGCGGCAATCGCTTTATCCTGGTTGCCATGGATTATTTCAGCAAGTGGCCTGAAGCATACGCCATACCGAACCAAGAAGCTGCTACAGTTGCGAGAGTCTTGGTGGATAATTTAATTAGCAGATTTGGCGTACCTTTAGAGTTGCATTCCGATCAAGGACGAAACTTTGAATCCCAAGTTTTCGCAGAAATGTGTAAACTCCTCGGGGTAAACAAGACAAGGACTACACCTCTCCATCCACAATCTGACGGTATGGTAGAACGGTTTAATCGAACAATGGAGGAACATCTGTCGAAGGTGGTGAGCAACAATCAGCGAGATTGGGACCAGTACCTGCCTTTGTTGCTGATGTCGTACAGGGCAGCCATCCATGAGACTACAGGGCAGACACCAGCCAAGGTTGTATTCGGCAAGGAGATTCGGCTACCCTGTGATTTGGTGTACGGTTCACCAAGCAGTCCACCATCGGAGATCAGAAATTATGTCGACGAATTAAGAAACTCCATGGCAGAAGTGCATTCCCTAGTCAGGAGGAAGATCAAGTTGTCCAGCGACCGAATGAAGGCGAGGTACGACTTGAAGGCAAACTCCGGCGGCTTCACAGAAGGAGACAAAGTGTGGTTTTATAATCCAACTAGGAAGAAGGGTTTGTCGCCTAAGTTTATGCCATCCTGGGAAGGGCCTAACACAATTATTAAAAGGATAAACGACGTGGTGTATAGGATACAGCGGAGCGGAGCCCCCAAGTGCAAGATGAAGGTAGTCCACCTGAATCGTCTGGCACCCTACTGTGGAGACAGCGAATAAGTCCGTTCGAGCGGGACGCTCGAAAATAGAAAGGGGGCAGTATAACGAACACCGCTCTGGAGAAATTCTAGTAATTACTTCTTGTAACATTCTAGTGCACCATTTGCTTGTTTGTTTACATTCTTTATACTGGATTAGTCAATGACATGTTCGCGACAGTTCCAGTCACATGTCATGTGACACATCGACATACAGACGTTAGTTCTATGGATTTCTGGAGTGGGCACGCCGAACAATCTGACATTTCCAGAATCCACGAATCGACGGGTGCAACGTTCGAGAAAGTACCTACTGTTTCGCTGCCCGTCCGGGGAGCTATATAAGAGTAGCCTCGCGGTTGCATAAAACAGTTTAGTTTGGACATTGAGTGAAGTGAAGACAGAGAGCAGAGCAGTAACTAGTGGAAGCTGAACAGAGCAGTAGTGAAGTGAAGTGTGAAGTAAGGGAGCCAGTAGTGACAGTATAGCGAATTATAAAGAGAACAGCTGTGTTTAGTGTGTTGATTATTTAGAATTAGAATTAGAGGTTATAATTTGGATTAGTGAATAAAGTAATTTGTAAGACTTTTTTTGGTGGTGATTTATTTATTGTGAGACCCGTAACAATATAAAAGAATCGAATTTTGTATTTAAAAATTAAAAATTAATTTATTATTTATTAAATTAATTGTATAATTCGACGTTGCGGCGTCGTGACGCTCGACGTAACGTCACAACCTAATAACGAGTCAAAATGAAATATTACCAAGATGGCAGCACATTTAAAAATGGTGAAAGCAATGGCCATCTTTGTTTTTTTAAATAGGACACCCTATATTTTATTGCATTTTCAGATTGTCTGAGAAAATGTAATAACAATAATGTTTATAGTTGCATTTTAAATTGAGTAGGCTATGAGTTATAAACAAGTGAAAATCGCAATTTTCCAACTTTAAACCCATTTACCACAAAAACGGCCCATAATATCAAAAAACGGCTTACATGTTCCTATCTTAACTTTTTATAAGGCATCCAATTATGCAGTTGAAATGTTTATACAAGGTGGTGAAAATTATCAGATTTTTCATCACCCTGCATAAACATTTAAACTATACAGTAGGATACCAGATAAAAATTTAAGATAGGGACATGTAAGCCGTTTTCTGATATCTTTAGCCGTTTTCGTGGTAAATGGGTTTAAAGTTGGAAAATTGCGATTTTCACTTGTTTATAACTCATAGCCTACTCAATTTAAAATGCAACTATAAACAATTTTGTTATTACATTTTCTCAGACAATCTGAAAATGCAATAAAATATAGGGTGTCCCATTTAAAAAAACAAAGATGGCCATTGCTTTCGCCATTTTTAAATGTGCTGCCATCTTGGTAATATTTCATTTTGACTCGTTATTAGGTATGTTGCCTAAGTTACAAATTTCAGATGCCTAGATCATTTGGAAGTCGAATTTTTTCTAATGTGGCGTTTCAATCAATCACCCTGTATATATAATAGGTATCATTAATTATGTTACCATGGAAACATATAAAATAACAAGTCCAACAAATTTTCAAACAATTACCGATGCGAGGATACGTATCCGATAATATTATCGAAAATCTATTTTAGCGCCATTATAAAGTCCCAATTTTGTAGAACGATGCCACATTGAAAATTTTATTGAAGTCAGGAAATTGATGCAATTGTATGACGTCCGTTGCAGATAATAAAAAATAAATAAAACATAAATTATATCAAAGTAGAGTCCCGCTAATCCGACCCCTCGCTAATCCGAATATCCTCGTAGTCCGCGAACAACCCTCCAAATTTTTAAAGAAATTACTTATTCTCGTAGTCTGAACAGTCATCCAAAAATATCCTTATAATCCGAACAGTCTACCTCTTCAAGCAAACATCTTGATAAAAATAATAAAATTGTGTGCGTGAGATATGTGATGTACCAAAATGTTTTGCAGGCTGAACGAAATTTACGACTTCCAGAAAATAAAAACAACCGAATGCTGGGAACATTCGATCGAGACAATTGTCTGTCAGTCATCTTCGCAACTTTTTGTATACTTTTTCCGAATAACATATAAAAATGCATGGGTACATAACTATTTTATTTTCTATAAAGTTTTTTCATGATTTTCAGGACCTAATTCGCACGCACTCGCGCTGTATCGATTTTAGATTCACTAATCCGCAAATATTCGGACTAGCGAAATACGGGCCAATTCGAATATTCGCTGCTCCGAACAACCATGTGCCTGATATGATTCGGATTAGCGGGACTCTACTGTAGTTATGTCAAATTATGTGCTTTTTCAGTGGAGATTCTTTAAATTTTATTGCCATGTATTTAAATTTTTGAAAAAGGAAACCGATAAACATCCACAATCCAAATCCAAAGATTAAAAGTAACAATAAATCGATCTGACAACTATGTTTTGGCAATCGTAATGCTACGAGAAATTTGCGGAAATCTGACAATACCTAATTTTCATAAGTGTATTTCTACGGGGTGGTTTCTGTCACCCTAATATGGCTACTTCGTGTAGGTATACTGAGTGTGATACAAGATATACATGCAGGATCTCGAATTTGTGGCCATCTCGAATCCGTCAAAACAAACAAGATATCTGTGACCGTCCCTGAAATATCCTGAAAAACTGAAAAATCGAGATTTCATATGTTTTTCGTGATGAGTTAATTGACCTTTTTCGCTCTTCATATAAAGAGCTCTCCATGGGTCCATGGCAGATAACACACAGAGCCATCTAGAACTCCCCGAAGCTAAAGACAGCACTGTTTCGGTCTATGACCTCATCAGTGCTGCACATCGAGAAGGGGCCAGTGGATGCGTGTCATCTGTCCTGGGTAGCCAGCTCTTATTCACTGAATTAATAGGGAACTCGGTGACTTGAAGATCCTCTCGGCATCTATTAACGGAGGCAGGAATCACCGTCAATGAATGCAAGCTTGAGACCATATTTATTTAAAGAGGTAAAAAAGCCCTTTATGACTCTGTTAAAATATTAATTAGTAATTACTCATTGGGCTCAATGGTGAGGGCATTTGACCGCAATCACTGGCACTGTCCGACAAGTATGGTGATTCCTCAAAGCACAAAAACTGCACGAGGCCGCTGTCTCCGATGGTCGGAAGCTGATTATAACGGAGCCACTGAGCTCCGTTATAATTCAGTGAATAAGAGCTGGCTCTCCAGTACAGCAGACGACACACACGCAGTGGTCACTTCTCGATGTTTTGCACTGATCAGGTCATAACGATACCGAAACACCGCTGTCTATACTACGGGAGGTTCTATAGATGGATCTGCTTGTTGTCTGCCATGGAGAGCTCTTTATTTGAGGAGCAAATTTATTTGAAAAAAGCCTATTAATTCATGATGAAAAAAAGGAATCTCTATTTTAGTGTATTTTTTTAACAAAAAAATACACTATTGAGGACGACATCACTTTTCGAAAATCACCCAAACTCATCAAATGTCCACCGATCATGACCCCCAGATCACGAAAAAGTGGTCTTCCAAAATTCACCTGCCCACGATATATATATATATATTTATATATATATATATATATATATATATATATATATTTATATATATATTTCTCCAAAATCGCGAAATTTCGATTTTAAAAACGCTCCTGTGGCTTTATCTTTTAAGATTAGTGAACGAAATTTTGGATTCTTGCAAATTTTTGGAATGACGTTGGATTTTCGTTGAAAAAATTTCCAAAAGTCCCATCACTTCTACAGGGTGTCCCTTCAAAGTTCCAGACATCCGGTTTTTGTCACCTCATTTCAGGCCGCAGTTTTCAATCTAGGAGACTGAAATTTTTGTGGAAGTAAGATATCCACAAGGAGTGGTCTGGTATTGCACTTGAGCAAAATCGATCGAGCCGTTTCAAAATGGCGGCCATTTTAATTTTTGGAAAAAGGACTATTTTTTGAACCCCTGTATAAGCTAGATAGAAAAAGAGTTTTATATCAAATTCACAATATTGGAAGTAAATGACTTGAAATTTAATTTCATGCAACAAAATTTGCATTTTTTCTATTAATAAGCCAGTGGCGTGGGTAGGAAAAGGGTAAAAATGGCTAAATTTCTCCAACAATTTATGAGCACATTTTTGAAGTAATTAAACTAAAATTTTTACAGTAGACAACTAAACTAATAGACTTCAACCCTTGAGAATTTCAAAAAGAAAATAAGAAAAATGGCGGAGATATTCAATTTTTTTTTACATGATGTTTTTTTTTAAATTAATTTCTCTAAATTTTTAAAAACGCTCCTGTAGCTTCATCTTTCAAGATTAATGAACGAAATTTTTTACTCTTATAAACCTTAGGGCTGCCGTTTGATTTTCGTAAAAATCATTTTCCTAGAGTTGTGTTACTTCTACAGGATATCCCTCCGAATTTCAGAAAAAAAACCGTCCGTGAGGCACGGTTTCTGGTCGAAGTTTTCAATCTAGAGCGCTGAAATTTTTTTGGTAGTAAGATACCCTCAAGTAGTCGTCTAGTACTGTATTTGAGTAAAATAGGTAAAGACATTCCAAAATGGCGGCCTTTTCAATTTTTGGAAAATGGCTAGATTTTGAACCCCTAAATAGGCAAGATCAAAAACTTTTAAACAAAATTAACAAGATTGGAATAAACTTATTTGAAATTTGAGCTAATGCAATACAATTTGCATCATTTCTATTAATAAGCCAGAGGCGTGGGTAGGAAAAGGGTAAAAATGTCTACATTTCTATAAACATTCATGAGCTTATTTTTGAAGGAATAGAACGGAAATTTTGATAGTAGACAACTATACTAATAGCATTTAACCTTCAAAAATTTCAAGAAGCAAATATAAAAATGGCGGAGATATATTCGAATATTTTAAAATGATGTTTATTCCTCTAAAATTTCAAACTTTCGGTTTTCAAAACTCTCCTTTCACTTTTTCCGAATTTATTAAAGGTAGTGTAAAAAATAGTATTTTTCAAGTAAAGTTAGCCAGTGGCGGGCATAGGAAAAGGGACAAAATTGTAAAATTTTGCCAATTTTTTTGATTTTTAAATTTAAAAATCCATTCTAAGGCACGTGTTGAAACGAAATGAAATGAAATTATCACAGAAAATTTTTCACATTAAAGCACTACGCTAACATGACATGACTATGGAAAATTTCAGAAAGCCAATAATTTAAAAAGCGGTGAAAATATTCATAATTGAATCGCATAAAAATACACTATTTCTGCGATTGATGCGCAAGAAGGTTTTTAAGTTTTTGTAGAATTTTTCAGGAACAAAATATGCCTGTCAGTCCAGTCACAGTTACAGATATCTTGTAGGTCTTGACGGATTCGTGATTCGATTTAGCGTTTACGAAGATACCCATAGTTAACTCTGAAATTATAGTTTTTGTAGAAATGTCAATGATATTAATAAATTAATCTACCGAATTTGACCATTGTATTATTTTTCCGTCAATTCAACTAATAATAACTAATTTTTATAGACATATAGGTATTATATTAGTGTTAAACTTACAAGCCCATATAAGGCGGCAGGTGTAGATAATAAGATAGTGTCCACATCTGGTGATTCAAATCTTGAATGGAGATAATAATAGTTCAAGCAATCTAAAATTATCAAAAAATTTAACCCAAAACTTAAAAGAATTTGCCATCCAAATATTTTGTTGAGTAAAATAGTGGCATAACCCAGAGTTAGGTAATTTTTACATGTTACTTTTAGTATAACTTTGAATTCATCATTAATCACTTTAATATTATTGGAGGGTCCATGCAGGAGAGTCCCGGAGCACCTTTTCATGAAACAACAATAATTCAAATCATCGTATTTGCTTCGGATAGTCCAGACGAAAGCCACGTATGTAAATGAAAATTGCATGTATATGATATAGTCAAAGAAAGGAAGAAAAATTATACTTAACGCATCTTGTAGGCCCATTATACTAATCAAGGTATACCATTGCGATGCAGTTATAAAAAACAAAATAAGGGAGTGTAGAATTAAATAATATGTTATGGAGCTTTTATATGTACCCTTATAAATCGTTCGTGGAATATTCGAATCTAAATATGAAAATGCCCTAAAGATACGTGTCCATCTCTTTGAACTGAAAAAGACGGCCTGAAGATGAGCAACAATATGAAATAAGCAAGCACTCAATTCTGAAAAAGTGAACTGATCATTTCCGTAATATTCAAATAAAGTTCAGTATCAACTGTTAATTGAAAATATATACATTTCATTGTATATGATATAAAAATGATCGATAGAGATACAGCAACAATTCTTTGATAAATTAGAAAGGCGCATTCATAATTATTATTATTCATCAACGGAATGATTCCAAGGAGTTGACCAATTAAACGAACGTAATGTAGTGACTTGGATGTTGAGTTTGGATTTGACATGACGTTCACTTTGGAGAAAGAATTCCTCTTATGCTTGAACCTGAAATACGGAATTTTTTCCCAGAGTAGCAGGACTTTCTATTTCTATACGTAAAGTCAAAATAATAACAGAAGTTGTGTATTCTTATGTGTCTTATAAAGAATCTAATGCACACAATTCAATTATTTTCGAGTTTTATTCCAGTTTTTCGTAGCTATATCTTCAAGAAATAAGTCAGTTATTGCGTTTGGTTCTCTCCCTTAAATTATTGCAGCTGTTTTATTATTATTATTACTATTAAAATGTGTACATTATTTTACATGAACTAAACTGCCTTCGTCATAAAATTCAACTAAAATGAATTGATCAATAATTTCAATAACTCTCTCCGTCGGTTTAGCTTTCCTTATGCCAAAATATACATATTCTAAAGACACAGAGGTACAATTAAGTATAAATAATTAATTATTAATATTCCATTAAGTTCTTATTCAAATAATAGTTAAATATATCAGACATGAACAAGATTGTTTAATTATTGCAACCTTAGATGTAGGTAAACAAATAATAAATAGTTTTTTCTACTCTTTTTGAATAATATTCCAATTATTAGAGCTTTTTGGATAAATTATGAAGGTTATTATCGGCAGGTATTGAATTATAGTTCATAATACCTGGCTCTTGTCCAATCACAGCAACTAGCAATTCATAATCCACGCGTGCGCAGTCGGTACTCGGTACTGGGAGTTGTTTCAAGCAGGAAAATAAAAAAATATATATTTTAATTAATATTTGTTTTTTTATATAGGGTGTTAGGTAAAAATGCGTCAAAAATTCAAGTGGTTATTCCTTGGCCTACACTAAGAATATTTTGTCCTATGATGATTTCTGAAAAACCCCTTTGTTTCGAAGATACAGGGTGAACAACTTGTCATTGCGAATTGCGATAAGCATATTCGATATTTCTTAAAACCGTTAAGTTAATGTAAATAAAATAGTGTACGATAGTATATCATTTAATATGCCAATAGTACGACGTACTCCAATGAGTTTATCAAGTACAGAAAATTGTTAAGGATAACTTGGAACGGCTGTTTTATCTACTAACGCACAAGTGGATTTCATTTAAATACGTCTTGTCATTGATCGTCGCCTGTATCGGTGGCATTTGTTAAGATAAGAATGAGTGACGTTTCGCTATTTTTTGACGTGCTGTAATATCTAGTTAGTGAAGTCCTCTACCATGAATCACTATACGAACGCCGAGATGACTGACATGCATTCCATGTATGGACTTGCTGATGGCAATTAATTACTATACTATAATTACTATACTATACTATACTACAATTAATTGCTAGATGATTGTACGTTGAACGGTTTCCGGGCCGTAAGATCCCCGACCGAAAAATCTGCGAAAACATTCGCCGACGTCTTCAAGAAATAGGCTCATTGAAACGAAGAGTGGAGGACCAGGACCAGGAAGGCCAATAACAGTAAGAATGGTACAATTGGAAGAGAATATGCTGGAGATGATAGAGAAAGACCCAGGCACATCTTCTCGAAGAATTGCAAATACTTTCATCTCGTTATATCGTTACTTTTCGGCTCCGTACTCCGCGTACACGTACCTTGTACACGCGTACTCCGCGGTCACGCGTAATTCAGTTTTCAAGGAATGCTCACATATTCAATCGGCTTATGTCATATTTATTTTATATTTTCTGTTGATATTTTTGACACCAGCGTTTCCGATATTAAACAGAAAAGTCTTTAAAAGTAATTAAAATAAATGTCTTAGGTATAAACGTTTTTCCTACATTGTTATAATTTTTATCTGTCTTTTTTTACTTTGATTCCAATTTGTTTGTAAGTGACCTGCTAAATTTAAGTTTTCGTTGTGTTTCCTTCATCTTTATTTGTCTATGCCGTTGATGAGTGTAAATAAATATATAAACAAACAAATAAATAAACAAATAAAATAAAAGTCATATTTATTTATAGCTCAATTTTTTTTATTATTACTAATATCAAATTGAATTAATACAATCAAATATGTCATTACTGCTGCCATTGACAATTTCAGTGTTTTCTTGTTTATAGTGAAAAATCCAGCAGCTGAAAACGTGGGCGCCCAAGTTTTTGCAGTTTTTATCAATAAAAATAATTCATGTTGCAGCTGTGAATTTTTCGGTAAATCACGCTGTAATTTAAAACAAATTTTTGCAAAGTCTGCCCCTTTTTCCTCGACAACAGCGCAACTTAGTGATGTTACGATGAGTCCTGCCTGTAAAATATTTGTTAGTATAGAAGGTAATTAATGATTTAATTTTAATTATGTTAATAAATAAAGTTTTCTGCATTTATCAAAAAAGATCAAGCTGTCGCATTGCAATTGAAACTCAAGTTTTGCGATATTAAAGCCGCGTTCTGAGCGGGGCTTATAGCTCAGAGAATTAAGACTACTAATCTGTTGTGACTGCTACCGTCTAGGTTCGAATCCTAGCTCGTCATGATTGTTTGTGTTCATCTATTTAACTATTTATTTCGCTACAAATTTGTCTGTGGATGAATGAGCTCGTTCTCGAAACCAAATTACCAGAGTGGAGCAACTATGTCTTATCTACATAGTGAAAACCTTTCCTCCTCCTTTTATTATACAGGGTTAGAACTATTAAAAGGGATACTGAAGGGATACTATAGGGATATCCTAAACCATTGAAGATACGAGGTCGGTTAAATTAGAGAAAAGCTGAGCTATTTTGTGGCCATCTCGAATCCGTCAAAACATGCAAGATATCTGTGACCGTTCCTAAAAGATCCTGAAGAAACTGAAAAATCGATAAATCTTATTTTTGCCATAATATCTTTCTTAAACTTGGAAATTGACAAATAATTTTTCGTAGGCTTACATAAGTCGTTATGAGCTATTCATCTGACGTTTCAAAAATTTTCAAAGCCGACTAGATCCCAGAGGTTTTCACAGTCAACTTTCGTTTTTCTTATGGCCGCGAAATAATTTAAATTAAACACTTTATTTCATTAATCTAATAATAGTATATTATGCAACGAGCTTATAATGAAGGCTATTAATACGCGAGTATGATGGTTAAGATACGAGCCGTAGGCGAGTGTCTTAACCATCATAAGAGCGTATTAATAGCCATTATCTGCGAGTTCCATACACTATTTTTTCTACGACCCTTTTTTATTTCATAGAAAATAATAAAAAATTATATATTTTAACAATGACCCGTGTACAATTGCGGATCATTGAGGTTAAGATAGGTTGCTATTTGCTTACGCATATTAGGTACCAAATTTTCTCTTCGTCGCTAAGATTATTCTGCTGAGACATGTTTTAGTATCAAGTTTAAAGGGCACTACTCACTACTGCGTAATTTTTATTATGCGAAGTTCGAATTCCGAATTTTACGCTTTGATTTTGAGATTAATAATAATTTCAATAACATTGACAGGCAATAATTACGATATTGTTTACCTGCGCAACGCGACGGTCGCAGCGTTGCCGCTTTGAATTCTATCACGGAGCACTACGAATAATATAATACTTTATCTTCCTATCTTTTACACGATATACCTACCTATCAAATTAATTAAGGTAACGTAAAATCTTGATAAATTTTCTTTGAATGTTACTTATGTTTTAAATTAAATAAACGTTCAGAATTTTTTTTCAGAAATACAGAACTTATACCACAAGGCAATTTTTGTCTTGAGTATGACAACTCTGTGACTTCGCGGTTGGTTTGGACCGACCCGATTCCCCGATTGTGAGCGAAAAGGAACCGATTCGATTGCAAATGCTCCTCTGCCATTTAATAGCTTGACCAGTGCTTTAATGAAAATTTGTATCTTAATGAGACCCATTAAAGCACTGGTGATTCATATTTAATACGCATATTAAAGGTTAGGAGTAGAAAAAATTCTTTTTTATAAGTTAGACTTACAATAGAGTATACCGTGAGAGGTATAATAGAAAAGTATGTGACAATATCTATTATTCCCAAATTCCAATTCAAGAAATAATAATTCAAGCATTCTAAAATCGTTAAAAAATTGCAAGCGAAACTTAAAAGTATTTGCCATCCAAATATTTTATTGAGTAAATTTGTAGCGTGTCCCAGAGCTATGTAATTTTTACATGTTTCTTTTATATCTTTGAGCTCATCTTTTAATACTATAATAGTATTGGAAGATCCACGCAGAAGAGTCCTGGCGCACACTTTCATGAAAAAACAGTTCAATTCATCGTATCTGTTTCGGATTTCCCATGCGAGAGCTACGTACGTAAACGAAATTTGCATGAATATCATTAAGTCAAAAAAAGTTAGAGAGAATGTGCTTAACATCTTTTGTAAACCCACTATATTAATCAATGAATACCATTCTGTTGCAATTATGAAAAACATTACAACCGAGTGCAGAAGTAAATAATACGTTACGGAGCTTTTATATGTTATGTAATACATATTCCGAGGGATTTTCGACTCCAAGTCTAAAAATGTCTTGAAGATACACGTCCATCTCTTTGAACTAAAAAAGACAGCCTGAAGATGAGTAATCGTACACACTACATGAGTGAACAATAGTCGGATGGGTGTTAGGATCCTCTCCGTTATATTCAGATAAAGTTCTTCATCTAATATTTTTAACTGATAGTATGCAGAATTTATCGTATAGAATGAAAGAATGATGGATACAAATGCAGCTACCATTCTTTGTGAAATTTTAAATACACATTCATAATTCTCATTCATTAATGGAATTATACCCAGAAGTTGACCAATGAGTCGAACGCTGCCTAACGACCTGGACGATGTAAAGTTTAATCTTGACATGACATTTACTTCAAGGAATCGTCATATTATATTACACAGAACATCAAAAGAAATTTCCCGGCCAACAAGGGTTGATTCCTGCAACTTCAAAATCACGACAATAGTAAATTATTTCTTAGAAAATCACCAATCAATAACAACATTAATAATTGTTTTCTTGTCTTGTGTGATTGGAATAAGCCACCCTACAATTCTGAATATTGTTCCAGAAATATAAATAAGCTTCTAGGTACCTACTTAAGGTCATGAAAATAATATTACATTATGCACGTTAAAAGATTATATTTATCATTATTTTTGTGTTTATTTTTTTTTTTTTTTGAGTTTAGCTACGGTAAGTATAAGAACTTATCAAACATTTGCTCTTTCTCTCAGGCATGCATAATTTATTGTATTCGATTGCCATGAAATTAAACATAAACTGATAAAAAATGTATGCCTATACAGGATGATCCCGAAATGGCGAACACGGCGGTATACAGGGTATCGTAGAGAATGTTCAGAAAGACTGTAAATTTAAAACAAAAATGTTCCTCGGCTTCCTTACCGAGATATAGGGTGTCCTTTTTTTAAATTTTAAATCAAAATGGCGGTCATATTTAACAACCTCCACTGGCAAAGCACATGATTTGACATAACTATTACTATTTGTTATATAGTGTTTGTTTTTTATTATTTTTATTATTGTGAACGGAATTACGGGCATTCAAAGTTTACCTATTCCTTGAGTTCAACAAAATTTTTCAATGTGGCATCGTTGTTCGAATTCGAGATTTTGAATAATATTATCGAATAGGTATCCGCGCAACGATTATTGTTTTAAGCTTTGTTGTGTATCCAGTGCAGTGTTGTGACTTTATTTTCCTCAAAAGTGGTCATATCTTCTTAAGTGAGTCATACTGGAGAAAAAAGTATGGCTCAACTTAGAATCTTTAATCCACAATGGATGCTGTGGTGCTGTCCGTGTCCGCCATTTCGGGATCATCCTGTATAAAGTGACACACGTTCTTGTATATCATGGACGAACTAATAGTTGCTATAATAGTCTACACAGTGCTTACTTACATCACAGTGTAGGAACGATAGAGTCCTCTTTTTGATTGCACAGCCGGCATGTTGCATCTCGTGACTACATGTAGCATGCCCTGCTTGCTACTATTTTAAGAAAGTATCAATTACGGTTTGGTAGAGAAGTTTTATAAGTTCTGAGAATGAGGTACTTGACTGTACTATTTTTGAACATTTAGTCAATAATTGACTGTACAGGAGAGAAAGAATTCAATGCACGAGTGTAGGCAAAAAATATCCAAATCCTGCGAATTATTAAATTATGCGTAGTTTGAAACTTTATACTCATTTTCTCTTTTTAAATTGTATTTCAGGCAACGTGAAGGGTACCTACAGATTCCAAAAAATTTTCTGAGTATTTTGATATGTAGTTCATTTAGTTTCGGCCAGGATTTAATTTATGGCTAAGTGAATAAATGAATTTTACCGAACATAAGGAAGCGGTTAAGGCATTCTATGTCCATAAATTTCATGTAATAGCCTGCCGTCAGACATACAAACTGTTGACAGGATGTGCATTTTCCCTAGAGGAATAAATTAAGTACGTGGGCGAATTGGCGTGAAAATGGCAAGTAAAAGTGAATCTAGAATAAAAGCGACAACAGCGGATAAATGACGCTGCAGGTACACATCACGTGATTTTTCAACGAATGCATGAGTGCTCATTGGTCGAGAGCCGAGGTAGGGGAGAGTTGGCAGGTAGAATGCTGGCAATTTTCAGTTCCTATCGAAAGAGATTTCGCATTTTGTTTTGAGCATTCAGACGTGAACCAACTTGTAGTTTTGTGTTAGTCTCAGGTTTTCATTTTTATCATTTGTATTGAAAAATGTATTGTCCAGAGGAAACTCTAGTGAAATGCTCTTCATATAAAATAAATCGAGGAATAATTTTCACAAGTAAGTAGTGCGCTATTTGTATCGGCCAAATGATTTAAGAAAGTTTTTATTTTCAATTATCAAAGATAGGGTAGCAACCCTAGAGTCAGATATACCAGCCCCGGAGTCAAGTTTGTTTCCTCTGGAATTCAAGTTCCCCAATGCCGGCGTACCGAACGAGCTTTGACACTAGAGGATGAACTAAATCCGGACGTTTTTCCTACATTGTTATTAAAATTTTTATCTGTCTTTTTTTTAAATTTGATTCCAGTTTGTTTGTAAGTGACCTGCTAAATTTAAGTTTTCGTTGTGTTTCCCCCATCTTTATTTGGCTGTGCCGTTGATGGATGTAAAAAATAATATAAACAAATATATTAAAATAAAAGTCATTTATTTATAGCTCATTTTTTTTATTATTACTAATATCAAATTGAATTAATACAATCAAATATGTCAATACTGCTGCCATTGACGATTTCAGTGTTTTCTTGTTTATGGTGAAAAATCCAGCAGCTGAAAACGTGGGCGCCCAGGTTTTTGCAGTTTTCATCAGTAGAAATAATTCGTGTTGAAGCGGTGAACTTTTCGGCAAATCTCGCTGTAATTTAAAACAAATTTTTGCAAAGTCTGCCCCTTTTTCCTCGACAACAGCGCAACTTAGTGATGTTACGATGAGTCCTGCCTGTAAAATAATTGTTAGTATAGAAGGTACTTAATGTTTGAATTTTAATGATGTAATAGGTAAATAAGGTTTTCTGCATTCATCAAAAATGATCAAGCTGACGCATTGCAATAATTACTGAATCTCAAGTTCTGCGATATTCAAAGCCGCGCTCTGAGCAGGGCTTAGATCGGCGGGTTAGAGTTAGACTACTAATCTGTTGGGACTGCCACCGTCTAGGTTCGAATCCCAGCTCGTCATGATTGTTTGTGTTCGTGTATATAACTATATATTTGGCTACAAATGTGTCTGCGTGTCTGAATGAGGTCGTTCTCGAAGCCAAATTACCAGAGTGGAGCAACTATGTCTTATCTACATAGTTAAGATTCCTTCTTTTATTGTATAAAGAAGAATGCCGCATTCTCACATTAATAACTGAATCAATAGAGCAAAAACGCACGTATAGACAAACGCACGAAAGAAACTTAAATTAAATGAACACAAATGAACAGGAACAGCTTGATAAACATAACACTAATCGCTGTTTAAAAGTCTATATCATTGGCCACTATCCGTGCGTAAAATGTTCATTCAATTAACATGCCGAGCTGTGCATGAGTGACATAGCATGTAGAACATAAGTATTCACGTCAGTCCTATAAACTAAAACCGTCAATTCAAACTAACGTTTTATTACTAGTCGCAGAGAAATTGTACTATCTGGTACTATAGATAATGGTACTATAGACGTTTATATATTTGATGTTTTCGATATATCTCGACAAGGTATCTCGCAAAAAGTCATACTCTCGCAAGTATCTAACTTAAAAATGAAAGTATCGCAGTCGCACCCAAGATTTTGTGTGATTCGGATTGCCCAAAAGGATTTCGAGTTTGTTTTCGCGAGTCAGCAGCTCTATCCTTTATTTTTCTGTTCTACTGGATCTAAGCTCAAAAAAACCGCAAACAAATCTTCTACATGGTGATATGTGCAAGAGTGCAAAATCACTCAACGGTTTTGATACCCCCGTTTTGACACATTTGAAATTTTAAGTCGAAGTTTTTGCGATTTTAGGCCCAATGAAGCAGAAAAATAAAGGATATGGCTGCCAAAGTTCAAAAACAAAATCGAAACCCCTTGTGACTATCAGAAGTTATCCCCAATCAAAATTTTCAATTTTGCAGTAGTTTAGATTAAGCACTTATTTCATTCATTTAATAAAATTCCTTTTTTACGTATTTATAGACTTACAATAGAGTAAATGGTGAGAGGCATACTTGTCATGTATGCGTTACTATCTAGTGTTTCAAAATCCCAATGCAAGAAGAAATAATTCAAACATTCTAAAATCGTTAAAAAATTGCAAACGAAACTTAGAAGTATTTGCCATCCAAATATTTTGTTGAGTAAATTGGTGGCGTAGCTCAGAGTTATGTAACTTTTACATGTTACTTTTAGTATAGCTTTGAAGTCATCTTTAACCATTATAATATTATTCGACGGTCCACGCAGGAGAGTCCTCGAGCATTCTTTAATGAAAAAACAGTTTAAATCATCGTATCTGTTTCGGATTTCCCAGACGAAAGCCATATATGTAAATGAAATTTGCATGAATATAATTAAGTCAAATAAACTTAGAGAAACAGTACTTAAAAACTCCTCAAGACCCATTTCTAGATTCGCGGTATACCATTCTATTGCAATTATGGAAAACATTACAAACGAGTGCAGAATTAAATAATTCGTTACGGAGCTTTTATCTGTTATGTAATACATATTCCGAGGGATATTCGACTCCAAGTCTAAAAATGTCTTGAAGATACATGTCCATCTCTTTGAACTAAAAAAGACAGCCTGAAGATGTGTAATCGTACAAACTACACTAGTGAACAATAGTCGGATGGGTGTTAGGATCCTCTCCGTTATATTTAAAAAATATATATCATCTAATAATTCTAACTGATAATATACAGAATTTATTGTATAAGATAGAAACGTGATGGATACAAATACAGCTACCATTCTTTGTGAAATTTTAAATACACATTCATAGTTTTCATTCATTAATGGAATTATACCAAGAAGTTGACCAATGAATCGAACGCTGCCTAACGACCTGGGCGATGTAAAAATTAATCTTGACATGACATTTACTTCCAGGAATTGTCATATATTAGACAGAAGATCAAAAGAAATTTCCCGATCAACAGGGGTTGATTCCTGTAACTCCAAAATCACGGCAAAAGTAAATTATTTTTTAGAAAATCACCAATCAATAACACCATTAATAATCGTTTTATTTTTTTGTGTGATTGGAATAAGCCACCCTACAATTCTGAATATTGTTTCAGAAATATAAATAAACTTCTAGGTAGGTACCTACTTAAGCTCATAAAAATAATTATACATTATGCATGTGAAAAGATATATTATCATTATTTTTTTGTTTCTTTTTTTGGGAGTTCAGCTAAGGTAAGTATAGAAACTTATCGAACATTCTTTGCTCTTCCTCTCAGGCATGCATGATTTATTGAATTCGATTGCCATGAAATTAAACAAAAACTGATAAAAAATGTATAAATAAAGTGACACACCTTCTTGTATATATCATGGACGAACTAATAAATGCTATACTTATAGTCTATGTATACAGTGCTTACCTACATCACAGTATGGGAAGGATAGAGTGTTCTGTTTTTGATTGGACAGCCGCCATGTTGCATCGTGACTATATGTAGCATGCCCTGCTTGCTACCATTTTAAGAAAGTATCAATTACGGTTTTGTAGGGAAGTTTTATAAGTTCTGAGAATGAGGTACTCGACTTACAATTTTTGAACATTTCGTCAATAATTGACTGTACAGGAGAGAAAGAATTCAATGCACGAGTGTAGAAAAAAAATCCAAGACCTGCCAATTTTTAAATTGTTCATAGTTTGAAACTTTACTCATTTTCTCTTTCTAAATGTATTTCAGGCGACGTGAAGGGTACCTACAGATTCTAAACATTTTTCTGATTATTTTGATATGTAGTTCATTAGTTAAGATAGTTTCGTCCAGTATTTAATTTATGGCTATGTAAATAAATTAATTTTAGCGAACATAAGGAAGCGATTAAGGCATTCTATGGCCATAAATCTCATGTAATAGCCTGCCGTTAAGAGATACAAATTGTTGGCAGAAAATGCATTTTTCCCTAGAGGAATAAATTGTGGACGTGGGCGAATTGTCGTGAAAATGGGAAGTAAAGGTGAATCTAGAATAAAAGCGACAACAGCGGATAAATGACGCTGTAGGTACACATCACGTGATTTTTCAACGAACTAGTGCTGATTGCTCGAGAGCAGAGATAAGAGAGAGATGGCAGGTAGAATGCTGTCAATTTTCGGTTCGTATCGGAAAAGATTTCGTATTTTGATTTGAGCATTCAGACGTGAATCAACATGTAGTTTTGTGTTAGTCTCAGGTTTTCACTTTTATCATTTGTATTGAATAATGTAGTATCAAGAGGAAACCCTAGTGAAATTCTCTTCATATTATAAAATGAATCGAGGAATATATTTCACAAGTAAGTAGTTCGATTGTTCTATCGGCCAAATGATTTAATAAAGTATTTCTTTTTAATCATCAAAATCAGAGTAGTCCCTAGGGTCAAGTACCAGCCCCGGAGTCAAGTCCCAGCTTTAAGCTTCAGCTCCAGAAGTCCAGTTTGTCTCAAGTTAAAGAATTTATGGATTGTTCTTTCGCCTCTTTTCTGGATTTCTTTAGTCGTTTCCTCTGGAATTCAAGTCCTCCAAGGCCGGCGTGCCGAACGAGCCATGACACTAGAGGATGAATTAATTTTCCGGATTTTCTTCCTACATTGTTATAATTTATATCTATCTTTTTTTAATTTGATTTCAGTTTGTTTGTAAGTGACCTGCTAAATTTAGGTTTTCGTTGTGTTCCCCCATCTTTATTTGGCTATGCCGTTGATGGGTGTAAATAAATAAATAAATAAAATAAAAGTAATTTTATTTATTTAAAATTATAGTTCAATTTTTTTTATTATTACTAATATCAAATTGAATTAATACAATCAAATATGTCAATACTGCTGCCATTGACGATTTGAGTGTTTTCTTGTTTATGGTGAAAAATCCAGCAGCTGAAAACGTGGGCGCCCAGGTTTTTGCAGTTTTCATCAGTAGAAATAATTCGTTTTGAAGCGGTGAACTTTTCGGCAAATCTCGCTGTAATTTAAAACAAATTTTTGCAAAGTCTGCCCCTTTTTCCTCGACAACAGCGCAACTTAGTGATGTTACGATGAGTCCTGCCTGTAAAATAATTGTTAGTATACAAGGTAATTAATGATTTAATTTTATTGATGTTAATAAATATAGTTTTATGCATTTTTCAAAAAATATCAAGCTGACGCATTGCAATTGAAACTCAAGCGTTGCGATATTAAAGCCGCGTTCTGAGCGGGGCTTAGCTCAGCGAGTTTAGACTACTAATCCGTTGTGACTGCCACGGTCTAGGTTCCAATCCCAGCTCGTCATGATTGTTTGTGTTCGTCTATTTAACTATTTTTTTCGCTACAAATTATTTGTCTGTGGCTGAATGAGCTCGTTTTCGAAGCCAAATTACCAGAGTGGAGCAAATATTTCTTATCTACATAATATAGTTAAGACCGATTCTCCTCTTTTTATTATACCTATAAAAAAGAATGCCACATTCTCACATTGATAACTGAATCAACAGAGCAAAGACGCACGTATAGAAAAACGAACGAAAACGAACTTAAATGAACACAAACAAACGGGAACAGCTTGATAAACATACCGCGAACCGCTGTTCAAAAGTCTATAATACCTATCCTTGGCCACTTATCGTGAGTAATAATTGTTTGTTAAATTTGCATTAATAGAACGTAATTCCTATAAACTAAAACCAGCAATAAAATGAAAGTTTTACTACTAGCCGCAGAGGAAATGTGGTACTATCTTTTTGATGGTTGTTGTGAGAACTAAATTTATATTTTTTGGACTTTATTTTTATTTAGACGTTTATTTATTTGATGTTTTAAAAATTTTTATACCTCGACAAGTTATCTCGCAAAAAGTCACACTCTCACAAATATCTTACTTAAAAATTAAAGTGTCGCACCCAAAATTTTGCTTGATTTCGATAGGTCACAAGGGATTTCGATTGTTGGCAGCCACATAATTTATTTTTTTCTTGGGTCTGAAATGGATCGCACCTAGGTAGGATGATAAGGAAATTATTTCCATCGCCCTCGTTAAATCAGCCCAAACCGAAAAAGCAAACAGTGCAAGAATAGGTACGTAAATACCTAAAGGTAAAATTGTTAGGAAATTAAATCGCAACTACGCGCCCTAAAATCCAATGAAATATTGAAGTCAACAAATTAGATATTCATAAAAGAGAAACCGCTCTAGCTAGTAATATTCCAGCCTCTAAAGAACGTCCGAAGGACCAGCAAAGCTAGGGTAGAAACGCGCCAGATGTTAAGGCAGGCATTGTATCAAGACACTCTCGAACCGCGTGACGAAGAATAGGTGACCTACATACAGACCGGGTGGAAAGATTTGTGAAATCGTGAATCAAACAATAACCCCTTGCAAAGACAATAGTAAGTCGCTAGGTATTACACCCACGATAATGGAAATTTCACCAATCAATAAAGCAAAGAAATAAATGAAGGTAGCCAAAAATGCATCGCGATTCCCAAATAGCAAGCAGGTGAAAATACGAAATGAAAGTTAAGCCGGTGTAATTATAGTAGGTCGAAACAATGAAAAGACGAAAATGCGTCGGCAGATTTTAAGGAAAATTTAGGTAGTGGAAGTTCAGGACAATTCAGTAAGGTAGTCGCGAGGTCAACTTGATAAATCTCACGAGAAGTGAGATATGATAAGAAATAAAAGGAATCAAATCACGATATAAGGCAGTGCCAATAAGGTGCATTGTTGCGTGTTGTGTTTAGAAAGCGGGCCGCTGCTTCTATAAAAGCAGACGTCTTATAGCAGCTCAACAGAGATGAAGATCAGCTTCCAAGCAGGTCGCATCTGACTCCTTAACTCTTTAGTTGTTGGCCAGAGACGACGTTTACGTGAACTCCGGTCAGCAACTCCTTTAACCAATAATTCAGCCAGAGACGACGTTTATGTGAACTCCGGTTGAGTTTTCCTTCATCTACCTGAGAATTTCCATTGCCAATTTAGTTAGGGTCAACTCGCACCCGAACAAACTTCTAAATCGCAATTCTTAACCAATAATTCAGCCAGAGACGACGTTTATGTGAACTCCGGCTGAGTTTTCCATCATCTACCTGAGAATTTCCATTGCCAATTTGGTTAGGGTAAAATTGCACCCGAACAAACTTCTAATCACAATTCTTACCCGATAATTCAGCCAGAGATGACGCTTGTGTGAAGATCTCTCTTTGAAATAAAATCCACATAAATAAATAATCAAACGGATTCGCCAAATCCACGAACGCAGATCCCATTTTAAATCAAGTAAAATAATCCGCTAGGAGTTAGGAGGCATCAGCAGCAAATACCTAATAGGTACCTACTCAATCACGTTAACCAATAAAGAGTCCGCGGCAGGAAGCAATTCCTCAACAACAAATAATTTATAAATAGGAAATTGAGATAGAGCTAGGAAGAAAATGGACCCAGGTCAGGAATGAATAACCTGTGAATAAGTGGAACGGCCCATGATTGGAAATAATTCAATCATCCTATTTTATCCAAGAGTCCGAGTTTATTTAGTGCAAATGTTAGACAGGAAGCAGTCCCTTTAAATTATACGATATTGGAAAGTGAGAGGAATTCCCTCACTATTATATTGCACCATAAATGAAGATCGTGTAGCGGATCACCCCCAGATACAGATAGAACAGGTCTAGATAGAGCAAGTCAGCGTTGTCAGATGTAGCACCTGCTACTCGCAAATATTATCAGGAAATATCAGTACATTACAGTAGAAACATTACAACAACCGATTAAGATTTATAATAGGTACTCGATTATCACACGTTGGGGGAAGCATTCATCTCGATGTCCAGATGGAGACCTCAGGCAGCCGTAAAAAGAGCATGACTCTTCAAAGTGGAAATCGTAGCAAGCAACGGTGCAAAAAAGCACCCTCAGAGTAGGATAGAGTAGGCCAAATCGAAGTAGGGCTGTCAGGTGTAATACCTGCTCATCAAAAATAACAGGAAAAACAATAACCGAAATAAATATCGGATTATCAAAAGCAATTCAGCAAATAGGAATTCAAAGCAACCAAAAACAAATTAGTCTCGAGTATGTGAAAAAACAATCAAAATCAATCAAAACAAAACTCCTTTAGCACATCATACGAATGTCAACTCCATTCAAAATTTAAAAACAAACTCCGCAGAAAATTGCTATAAAATGTTATTGCCAGTCTGGACTGAGTTATCTGCTTTCTAAACAGGTGTTAGGGGTAAAAACCTGGACCACGGTGAAATCGATGGTTGGTCTCGATTATAAAACCCACCGGCTCTAATATAGGTATTCATAAAAATTCCAGCATTCAATTATTACCCAGGCAAGCCCACGGGAACCCTGAGGAATAATTATAGAATAGCGGCCTAGTTTGGTCAGTTGGTCATCACATTTAAAATAGCACAAGAAACTGCGAATTGCAGAAAACGTCGTATTCGAAATGATAAGGTATATATTAACTCACCGCCTTGATAGGTCAGGTAGAACAAAAAGGTAGCCGCAGGGCAAATAGGTATTGACGGTCCAAAAGAGGCCAAATAAAGGTAGCCCAGTGAGGCAAAACGACGACACAACAAATAAACAAAATGAGTTAAAACAACTAGCATGAGTATGACGTCAATTCAGGAAAACCTAGCTTTCATAATTGAAAAGCAATTGGAAAGACATTCGTATAATGTTTAATGAGGAGGTAGAAATCAAAACAAACATGGCAACACTGCTCTCGATATCCAAGCCAAGCTAGCAACTCGACAAACAGACAGACATTTCCGCCATATCCCGGATAGTCTGTAACCAAAGTGGTTGTATTCTTTAATTAATTCAAGCTGTTGCTTAAAATGAAATCAAAGAAACGAAACAAAAGCAAAACGAAATAATAAGAAAGCACAGGTGTGCAAAAGAGTGGAATCCGAAATGGATTGAAGTTTGAAAAATTCATAAAAGGGATTCATCATTCGCTTTCCATTGTTTTGTACTCTCTATGCAAAATCACAGCCCCTCTCGTCCCTCACCATTTTACGCTCTTGCAAACGAATTCTCTCGCTCATCATACGCTTTTAGACATCTGACAGGAAGTCCACCGTTAACAACAAGTCTCAGTAAATTTCCCCGCTTTTCCGAAAGAAATCCCAACCAACCGGGATACAATGAGTCATAGTAGGCTCTTTTGCGCATCCATTTCGGCCATACTAATCCTGGCATACCTCAATCAAAGAGCAGGGGTGACTACGGTAAACACAATGGTAATGACAACGGTAAACACAACGTAAGAAACCACAGCGGTCCTATTAGGGGAAACCCAGAGGTAAATAGACGATCACAGTGGCTTTTCGCGAAAGACGAACGGACCCGGGGTCCTATCGTTACAGGTCTAAACTCGAAAAACTGCAAACAAATTTTATAGGGTGATATGTATGTACCTATGTAAAATCACCCCACTTTTTTACTACCCCCTATTTCCAAATAAATTTTTCTTCTGTGTTTTGGTAAGGACATTTTGAAGCTTTAGGTTTCACCTCGAGACAGTTTTGAAATTATTGTAGGTTCTACACCTGTTGAAATTTTGCGAGCTAGTTTAGGCCCAATGAAGCAAAAAAATAAAAGATATACATCTGCCAAAGTGCGAAACTAATATCGAGACCCCTTGTTACTATCGGAAGTTATCCCCAATCAAAATCAGGCAAAATTTTGTTGTGCGAAATTGAAAATGTCACACAATAGTAGTTTAAATTAAGCACTTATTATCATTAATCTAATAAAATCATTTTTTACGTATTTATAGACTTACAATAGAGTATACGGTGAGAGGCATAGTAGTAAAGTATGTGACACTATCTATTATTTCCAAATTCCAATTCAAGAAAAAATAATTCAAGCATTCTAAAATCGTTAAAAAATTGCAAGCGAAGCTTAAAAGTATTTGCCATCCGAATATTTTGTTTAGTAAATTTGTAGCCTGTCCCAGAGCTATGTAATATTTGCATGTTAGTTTTAATATATCTTTGAGCTCATCTTTTACTATTATAATAGTATTGGGGGGTCCACGCAGAAGAGTCCTGGCGCACTCTTTCATAAAAAAATAGTTCAAATCATCGTATCTGTTTCGGATTTCCCACGCGAGAGCCACATACGTAAACGAAATTTGCATGAATATCATTAAGTCAAAAAAAGTTAGAGAGAATATACTTAACATCTTCTCAAAACCAATTTCTATATTCCCGGAATACCATTCTGTTGCAATTATGAAAAATATTACAAACGAGTGCAGAAATAAATAATACGTTATGGAGCTTTTATATGTTATGTAATACATATTCCGAGGGATATTCGACTCCAAGTCTAAAAATGTCTTGAAGATACGTGTCCATCTCTTTGAACTTAAAAAGACAGCCTGAAGATGAGTAACAGTACAAACTACACTAGTGAACATTAGTCAAATGGGTGTTAGGACCCTCTCCGTTATATTCAGATAAATTTCGTCATCTAATATTAACTGATAGTATGTAGAATTTATTGTATAGGATAAAAGAATGATGGATACAAATGCAACTACCATCTTTTGCGAATTTTTAAACACACATTCGTAGTTATTATTATTCATTAATGGAATTATACCAAGAAGTTGACCAATTAAACGAACGTAATGTAGCGACTTAGATGTGGAGTTTAATCTTGACATGGCATTTACTTCAGGGAATCGTCATATATTAGACAGAACATCAAAAGAAATTTTCCGACTAATAGGGGTTGATTCCTGCAACTTCAAAATCACGACAATAGTAAATTATTTCTTAGAAAATCACCAATCAATAACAATAATAATTGTTTTCTTGTCTTGTGTGATTAGAATAAGCCACCCTACAATTCTGAATATTGTTTCAGAAATATAAATAAACTTCTAGGTACCTACTTAAACTCATAAAAATAATTATACATTATACACGTCAAAAGATAAATTATCATTATTTTTGTTTTTCTTTTTTTCTGGAGTTTAGTTCGAATAGACAGTAAATAAGAATTTTAGCTTTAGCTAAGGTAAGAATAAGAACTTATCAAACTTGCTTTGCTTTCACTCTCAGGTCAGACATGCATAATTTATTGTGTTCGATTGCCATGAAATTAAACAAAAACTGATAAAAAATGTATATAATATAAAGGACATGCCTTCTTGTATATCATATGTACGGACTAATAGTTGCTGTACAGTCTATACAGTCTATATATTTCTATGACTGAACTTCTATGACATCTATTTCCCATCTCCTGTGTTAAAACAGAAAAGCAACTCTAAGCCGACGATATGGCCATACCACCGAAAAAATTGCTAACCACTCTGGCACGAGAGCCTCGAGCAACAGAAAAGTCTCTGGATCGTCGAACTTTCTACATAGAGTTTTGAAATATGAACCCAAGTGTTTTGGGGGCACTGCCAAACACAAATTCAACCTGCGGAATAAAAGACAAAGAAGTGTCGATCGAGTGAAATACCCAAAACCTAGACCCTGTCAGTAGGAGACAACTTGATTGGTGCCTCTTGTATATATAAGACACAACCGTGCATTTAGGGTTGTTGAGGTGCATGTACATAGAGTTGTGAGAGCACCAATCAAAGTCCTCCTGTGAACCCAGCACTTCGGCGTCCGACCTCATCAATGTCGCAAGTTTTATATCATCCGCGAAATTCTTCAAAAGTCCTCTGACATCATTAATATATACGTTGAATAATATGGGTCAAAACACAGAGCCCTGAGGCATCTCTGACAAAACATGAAAAGATATCCATTTGTGGCAACTCAACAAAAATGGAGCTATAGAAAAATAGCTGAGAACCCGATGCAAGTAACGGGCAGAAGCAGTTGATGATTGACTCTGTCGCAGGCTTTCTTATTTGAGATTCGTATAAATCACTTTTGTCTGATACCCCCGTTAAAATATCAGTGTGAAATTCGTTTAAAATTAAAATTTGCGATTATTATTAGTGTATTTTTTAACAAAAAAATACACTATTGAGGACGACATCACTTTCCAAAAATCACCCAAACTCATCAAATGTCCACCGATCATGACCCCCAGATTACGAAAAAGTGGTTTTCCAAAATTCACCTGCCCACGATATATATATATATATATTTATATATATATTTATATATATATTTATATATATATATATTTCTCCAAAATCGCGAAATTTCGATTTTAAAAACGCTCCTGTGGCTTTATCTTTTAAGATTAGTGAACGAAATTTTGGGTCCTTGTAAAATTTGGGAATGACGTTGGATTTTCGTTGAAAAACTTTCCAAAAGTCCCATCACTTCTACAGGGTGTCCCTTCAAAATTCCAGGTATCCGGTTTTTGTCATCTCATTTCAGGTCGCAGTTTTGAATCTAGGAGGCTGAAATTTTTGTGGGAGTAAGATATCCACAAGGAGTGGTCTGGTATTGCACTTGAGCAAAATCGGCCGAGCCGTTTCAAAATGGCAGCCATTTGAATTTTCGGAAAATTTCCAATTTTTTGAGCCCCCGTATGAGCAAGATGGCAAAAAAACTTTGAAATCAAATTAACAGGATTTGAAGAAAATTATTGGAAATTTGAGTTAATGCAATAAAATTAGCATATTTTCCATTAATAAGCCAGTGTCGTGGGTAGGAAAAAGGGTGAAAATGTGTCAATTCTCTAACCGTTTATGAGTCCATTTTTGAAGAAGTTGAACCGAAATTTTCCATTTTTTTTTGCTTTAACATATAATTTGATGTCTTAGCTTCAATTCGCCTCGATTAATGTAGCACTTTAAACGAAAAACAAAAAAGTTTTTCGCTTGTGCAAAATTAGCTTACACTTATATAAAATTATTAAATCAATGAAAGGGTTCGCAATTTCTTTTTTATTTTTTTCCACATTCAATTATGAATGGTTCTGAAAATTAGAAGAGCAAACGTAACAACAATTAAATCACCTACATGCAGGTGAAAAAAGTATTCAAATTGGTTTTTTAATAACAAAGATACGACCAGTTTAAAAAATAAAATGTGTAGGATGAAGTATTGGACGTAAGTACTACATATACCTACTCGATCATCGCTACATATTTGAAAGGCACCTTTAGCTCAGTTAGTTAGGCAAGCGAACCCTTGCCTAAATAGGAAACTGTTGATGCGGGTTCGAAACCACGAGAGGGCTATTATTTTTTTTTTGGTAGGTAGGTGGTTTTCCGCTTTCCCCCCCCCCCCCCCAAAAATCGGATTATTTTTTCATTATATTCATTATAAAAAAAAAATAGGAAGAAAATATTTATTATTGAATCGCATAAAAATACACTATTTCTGCGATTGATGCGCAAGAAGGTTTTTTTTTATAACAACTCCTAAATTCGGTCAAAATGCTTTTGAGTAAGCTAAAGACCAAGAAGATTGAAGAAGAAGGAGATTAGCTACTCTTATAACTCGTTACAAACTTTAATAACTGTAAAAACAAAGGACGATTGAATGCTGCTTAAAATTTTTTTTTTTAATTCAGGCATGTTCTTTGGGGTTAAATGCATTTTCATCTCTTCTTATTTATTTCAAACTCCAGCCTTGTCCCGTTTTTTTTTATCTCAAATTTTGGTCCCAATTATTTATGAAAGACATTTCACCTAGAAGTGAAATTCGTTAATTAAGTAGGTATTGATATTTAAATATTGTCTCGCAAGAATTAAATTGTCTTGTTATATTTTAAGATCACAAATTTTGTGAAGCGACGGCAGAGTTACCTTAGCTAGAGTTTAAACTGTTAATTGAAATATTTAAATATTTAGTTTGAGATATTCCCATTATATTTTTTTGTCTTCCAATTGTATATATTGATGTAAATATAATTTTTATTGAACTCTTGAAGGCTTTTTCAACATAGGGATAGCCTCGACTAAAATAGTCTAGAAAAATAGAAACAAGTAAAAGCATAAGCGAATTTTTGATTCTTTTTTATAGCTTAGGATATCATTCAGAAAACATCAAAATTCTAATCAAATAAAGCATCTGGCATCCCACTCTGTTACTTTTATCTCTATTTAAATTACTACTCTTTATGTAGGAGAGAGTTTCACATTAGTGCAGGAATTTGGCGCCTACTTTGAACTTTGAGCGCCTAATAAGATTAGGCGGTCAACCAAAACTCTGCAAATGATCACACTTCCTTTGTCCATTTAACACAGAATAACTAATTTTATTTCACCTACTGGTTATATATTATTGTGTATGCACTTACGAAAGAATATAAGGTGAGAGGGATGGATGATAACATTGTGTCCTTATCTGGTAATTCAAATTTTGAATGCAAGTAATAGTAGTTCAAGCATTCTAAAATTATCAAGAAATGGCACGCAAAACTTAGAAGTACCGGCCATCCAAATATTTTGTTGAGTAAATTGGTGGCGTAGCCCAGACTTGTGTAATTCTTACATGTTGCATTTAATATAATTTTGAGCTCATCATTTACCATTATAATATTATTCGAGGGCCCACGAAGAAGAGTCCTCGAGCATTCTTTCATGAAAAAGTAATTCAAATCTTCGTATCTGTTTAGTATTGCCCAGACAAAAGCTAGATACGTAAACGAAATTTGCATGAATATGATCAAGTCAAACAAAGAAAGAGAGAATGTACTTAACATTTCTTGTAAACCCATTATATTAATCAATGAAAACCATTCCGATGCAATTATGGAAAACAAAATAAAGGAGTGTAGAATTAAATAACATGTTATGGTGTTTTCATAAGGATTCTTATATATATTATGGTGTGGAATTTTAGAATCTAAATCGGAAAATGTTTTGAAGATACGTGTCCATCTCTTTGAACTGAAAAAGACGGCTTGAAGATGAGCAACAGTACAAATTATACGAGTGAACAATTGCGAAACGGGTGTAGCTATCATCTCCGTAATATCTGAATAAACTTCAATGTTTAATGTTAATTCAAGATATACGTAATATATTGTATAAGACACAAAAATGATGGATGCTAACACAGCTACAATTCTTTGCGAAATTAGAAAGGCGCATTGAAAATTATTATTCATCAACGGAATGATTCCAAGAAGTTGACCAATTAAACGAACGTAATGTAGCGACTTGGATGTTGAGTTTGGATTTGACATGACGTTAACTTTAGTAGAGAAGGAATTTGTCTTATACATAGGTACTTGAAGAAAAAAATAGTCTTTTTCGAAGAGCATGGGTAGAAATTGATTTCTTTCCCTAAAATCATGACAAAATGTATGTTTCTCTAATAATTAAAGATCGGATATGCGCACATAATGATGATGTTAACAATGTGAAAGGAACTAACAATGATCGAGTCTTATTGATCTTCTTTTTCTCCCTTAATTATACAGTGCTTCCCAAAAGTAACGGATAAATTCAATAAAATCGTATGAAGACGTTTTCTTTTGTTTTGCTCGGACACGTCAATCGTTATTTTTGATTTGCCATCCACGCATGTCTTTTTCGACCCCCACCCTTAATCTCCCAAGGGGTAGCTACCCCAATTTTAAAAATTCAAATGGCAAGGTACCCCTTGCGATACCTTGATTGATAGGTTTTTTCATCCTGAATATAACAAGAAAATTTTTTTCAAATCGGTTCATAATTAACGAAAATATTCAGCAAAATGTCATCGAATAAGGCAATAAATAAGCGTATTAAAATTAAATTAAAATTTAATTAAAATTTTTTCCTATCTTTCTCTCTGAATTAAATTAAACTAAATTAAATTAATTATGAACCGATTTGAAAAAAATTTTCTTGTTATATTCAGGATGAAAAAACCTATCAATCAAGGTATCGCAAGGGGTACCTTGCCATTTGAATTTTTTAAATTGGGGTAGCTACCCCTTGGGAGATTAAGGGTGGGGGGTCGAAAAAGACATGCGTGGATGGCAAATCAAAAATAACGATTGACGTGTCCGAGCAAAACAAAAGAAAACGTCTTCATACGATTTTATTGAATTTATCCGTTACTTTTGGGAAGCACTGTATAAATTCAGACGATTTAATATTATTATTAAGCACTATAACCGTCTTTGTCATGAAATTCAACTAAAATGAACTGATCAAAGATATAATGATCAGTTGTTGAACATAATGCGTTGGTATATATAGGTGTGTAATTATTAATACTCCATTAGTTTTTTATTCAAATGCCTAGTACCTATCAAATATAGAACAATCTCTTTAAATATAATGTTTTATATAAATAAATAATGCTACTTTTAGACTTAAGTACCTACAACATCAAACAACTCCTATAATAAAAAGTCTCGAAATAATAGACAAACAACGTTTGATAGAGATCTAAATAAAACAATAAAAGGACTAAAATTTATGTTTTCAACCCTTACTTCGTAGAATCTCTGCATACTTATTGATTATGAATAAAACACTAATGTTTTATAAAATATTTTACAGTAGAATTTTATAAAACATTAGTGTTTTATTCATAATCAATAAGTAATAAAAGGACTGAAACAAAATTAAAATAAATTATAATTGGTAATGATAAATTAATGGTGATTAAATCTATTCCCTTATATTACGAAAGTTGTCAATAACAAAACACCTTGAATTCTTCTTCACAACATCTGTAATGAAAACTAAAACAGTGTTGTAAATTTTTTTTTCTACTCCCAACCTTTAATATGCATATTAAATATGAATCACCAGTGCTTTAATGGGTCTCATTAAGATACAAATTTTCATTAAAGCACTGGTCAAGCTATCCAATGGCAGAGGAGCATTTGCAATCGAATCGGTTCGTTTTCGCTCACAATCGGGTCGGCAAGCCAACCGAAGTCACAGAGTTGTCATACTCACGACAAAAATTGCCTTGTGATATAAGTTCTGTATTTCTGAAAAAAAAATCTGAACGTTTATTTAATTTAGAACATAAGTAACATTCAAAGAAAATTTATCAAGATTTTATGTTACCTTAATTAATTTGATAGGTAGGTATATCGTGTAAAAGATAGGAAGATAAAGTATTATATCATTCGTAGCGCTCCGTGATATAGTATTCAAAGCGGCAACGCTGCGACCGTGACCGTCGCGTGCGCAGGTAAGGAATATCGTAATTAATGGCTGACAATGTTATTAAGATTATTACTGAAAATCAAAGCGTAAAATTCGGAATTCGAACTTCGCATAATAAAAATTACGCAGTAGTGAGTAGTGCCCTTAAACTTGATACTAAAACATGTCTCAGCAGAATAATCTTAGCGACGAAAAGAAAATTTGGTACCTAATATGCGTAAGCAACCTATCTTAACCTCAATGATCCGCAATTGTACACGGGTCATTGTTAAAATATATAATTTTTCAATCTTTTCTATGAAATAAAAAAGGGTCGTAGAAAAAATAGTGTATGGAACTCGCAGATAATGGCTATTAATACGCTCTTATGATGGTTAAGACACTCGCCTACGGCTCGTATCTTAACCATCATACTCGCGTATTAATAGCCTTCATTATAAGCTCGTTGCATAATATACTATTAGTGTATTTTTTAATAAAAAAATACACTATTGAGGACGACATCACTTTTCGAAAATCACCCAAACTCATCAAATGTCCACCGATCATGACCCCCAGATTACGAAAAAGTGGTTTTCCAAAATTCACCTGCCCACGATATATATATATCGATATATATATATATATATATATCGTTTTCTGATTTATTTTCTGAATGGCGCGAGTTGCCGTCAGGTCGGTAGTTCCGTCGTCCATCGGTAGATGTAGCGTTTTTCTCCGGGTCACTGTGAACCGGATGAAGGATTTTAATAACGTCTCGAGACCGATGGCAGTCTGCAATTACATCCTCCAGATGTATCTATTCGATATATCACACTGATGAGCTCATAATAAGAGCGAAACGGTCCGTCTGTGATTTCGATAGGATTATTTGGAAGGCTCTGTTTTGTAGACTGCCTGAGAGCTCGAAGAGCCAAGCCCATTATTATTATTATTTTGTATTTTCATACAGCGGCTCGGTTAATATTTTTCTAAGTATTTATACTCTCATTGGGCAATGATGGTGACCTCTGCTGGCTGCGCAACAAAGCCAGACGAAAAGTCGATGCCTCATAGCATATAAAACTGCACGAGGCCGCTTTTTCTGAATGGCGCGAGTTGCCGTCAGGTCGGTAGTTCCGTCATCCATCGGTAGATGTAGCGTTTTTCTCCGGGTCACTGTGAACCGGATGAAGGATTTTAATAACGTCTCGAGACCGATGGCAGTCTGCAATTACATCCTCCAGATGTATCTATTCGATATATCACACTGATGAGCTCATAATAAGAGCGAAACGGTCCGTCTGTGATTTCGATAGGATTATTTGGAAGGCTCTGTTTTGTAGACTGCCTGAGAGCTCGAAGAGCCAAGCCCATTATTATTATTATTTTGTATTTTCATACAGCGGCTCGGTTAATATTTTTCTAAGTATATATATATATATATATATGTATAATGTTGATTTCAGGGACATATTTGATGCCATAATGTAAACTTCCGGGACAATCAGCAACTTCCGGGTCTGGCTCGGAATTTTTATATGTTTTAAGAACAGTTCCGGGACTGTCTTGGAAGTTGATGTCCCGGAAGTAATCTCGTAAATTATACTTTAATAATAATATTTGGAGATGTCTCCAAAAGGTGTCATTAACATTTCAACTCAGATTCCTGAGTAAGAAGATTTAGATTAATCTTAAATTTTCTACTTCATAACCGCCATCTTCTTCAAGATACAGGCTTTCAAATTAATTAGGTCAACCGAATACTCATTTTCTAAAATAAGTAATAATTTTAAAAAATAATGAGAAACTACTGCTACTGTTATAATAATTAATAACCTCGCATAGTTTTAGAAACATTTACATGCCAAGTGTTGACGCATGACGATTATTCAGCGCGTACTGAGAAAATTATATGCCTTGGATTATTTAGAGTTTTCTTACTCCAACCTCGAATTTGTTGTACAATAAAGCCGCGCTTGTGATAGCACGGAGTTAATTAGAGTTTATACCCGTACGACATAATATAACTGGACCTTATTATTATTGAATTATGTAATGTGGTAAATAAATATAAATAATGTTTATAAATAAACATTTGTACTTCGTGTTCATATTGCTTAGGCCCGTATTCATCAATAAATATAACCCCTGGTGTTATATTTTGGAACATGGCATTGGTTTAAAATTCGTAGCGTTCGTAGGGTTTGAGCATTAGACCTATCAGCTGTCATAAAATTCTAAATATAACCCCAGAGTTATATTTTGAATGAATACGGACATTAGTGGTATAAAATGCAAATAAATAATTAGAGTAGTGTTTAGTTTGTAAATGACTATATTTCTGTAATAAATAATTGATAGAGTCTGAATTTGCTCTTCAGACAAACCATTCAACGGAAATGCGTTACACTATTTTTAATGTTACATTTTCCTTGTCGGCCGAGAACTGTTTTATACGCATGCGCCACTGACTGCTTTTTAATTTGTTCATCAAAAGACCAAAGGACAAAGGACACTTTCTCATTGCTACTTTTTTAGCTCTACAAAAGATGGCGCTTACAGAATTTCAGTACAACTTTAAATCATGCCGATCGCCCAAAAACAGTTCTAGTCGCGTATGTTCTAGTTGTTGTCTGCTACTCTCCACATGACGTCATGATATTTCCCGAATTTCGCACCAATCTGATCGTATCTCCGTTGATCGTCGTCTGATGGAAAAAGTCATTGCAGATTCTAGATCTACATAATCGACTTCGTAGGAAAAGACACCAGAATCTTTCAAATCCATCACAGTTTAATATTTCTTGAAATAAAACTGTAATTATCCAAAATTAATGTTTATCTCGAAAGGGTAAATATCTAAATTTTTTATCGATCCGACTAAAATTCCGAAAAAATCACACTAGCTAAATCGTGGCTCGAGACCACGGAAATGATGGAGAAAATATTTCAGAAAAACCGGAAAATGGTTTTTCCAACCGGAAAATGTTTTTTTCATTTTCCGCCTCCTAGAAACGATTGAAATATCCGATAAATGTGTTCGATCAAAATTTTATTCGTTGATGTTCAGTAGAGAAGCTTTCGAAAATTTTCTGCTTTCGAACTAATCTGATCTTATCTCCGTTGATCGTCATCCTATCGAAAAACTAATTGCGGATTCTTGACGTACCTACACGAATTAGTAAGCATCGACTCCTAAATCATGCCGATCGCCCAAAAACAGTTCTAGTCGCGTATGTTCTAGTTGTTGTCTGCTACTCTCCACATGACGTCATGATATTTCCCGAATTTCGCACCAATCTGATCGTATCTCCGTTGATCGTCGTCTGATGGAAAAAGTCATTGCAGATTCTAGATCTACATAATCGACTTCGTAGGAAAAGACACCAGAATCTTTCAAATCCATCACAGTTTAATATTTCTTGAAATAAAACTGTAATTATCCAAAATTAATGTTTATCTCGAAAGGGTAAATATCTAAATTTTTTATCGATCCGACTAAAATTCCGAAAAAATCACACTAGCTAAATCGTGGCTCGAGACCACGGAAATGATGGAGAAAATATTTCAGAAAAACCGGAAAATGGTTTTTCCAACCGGAAAATGTTTTTTTCATTTTCCGCCTCCTAGAAACGATTGAAATATCCGATAAATGTGTTCGATCAAAATTTTATTCGTTGATGTTCAGTAGAGAAGCTTTCGAAAATTTTCTGCTTTCGAACTAATCTGATCTTATCTCCGTTGATCGTCATCCTATCGAAAAACTAATTGCGGATTCTTGACGTACCTACACGAATTAGTAAGCATCGACTCCTAAATCATGCCGATCGCCCAAAAACAGTTCTAGTCGCGTATGTTCTAGTTGTTGTCTGCTACTCTCCACATGACGTCATGATATTTCCCGAATTTCGCACCAATCTGATCGTATCTCCGTTGATCGTCGTCTGATGGAAAAAGTCATTGCAGATTCTAGATCTACATAATCGACTTCGTAGGAAAAGACACCAGAATCTTTCAAATCCATCACAGTTTAATATTTCTTGAAATAAAACTGTAATTATCCAAAATTAATGTTTATCTCGAAAGGGTAAATATCTAAATTTTTTATCGATCCGACTAAAATTCCGAAAAAATCACACTAGCTAAATCGTGGCTCGAGACCACGGAAATGATGGAGAAAATATTTCAGAAAAACCGGAAAATGGTTTTTCCAACCGGAAAATGTTTTTTTCATTTTCCGCCTCCTAGAAACGATTGAAATATCCGATAAATGTGTTCGATCAAAATTTTATTCGTTGATGTTCAGTAGAGAAGCTTTCGAAAATTTTCTGCTTTCGAACTAATCTGATCTTATCTCCGTTGATCGTCATCCTATCGAAAAACTAATTGCGGATTCTTGACGTACCTACACGAATTAGTAAGCATCGACTCCTAAATCATGCCGATCGCCCAAAAACAGTTCTAGTCGCGTATGTTCTAGTTGTTGTCTGCTACTCTCCACATGACGTCATGATATTTCCCGAATTTCGCACCAATCTGATCGTATCTCCGTTGATCGTCGTCTGATGGAAAAAGTCATTGCAGATTCTAGATCTACATAATCGACTTCGTAGGAAAAGACACCAGAATCTTTCAAATCCATCACAGTTTAATATTTCTTGAAATAAAACTGTAATTATCCAAAATTAATGTTTATCTCGAAAGGGTAAATATCTAAATTTTTTATCGATCCGACTAAAATTCCGAAAAAATCACACTAGCTAAATCGTGGCTCGAGACCACGGAAATGATGGAGAAAATATTTCAGAAAAACCGGAAAATGGTTTTTCCAACCGGAAAATGTTTTTTTCATTTTCCGCCTCCTAGAAACGATTGAAATATCCGATAAATGTGTTCGATCAAAATTTTATTCGTTGATGTTCAGTAGAGAAGCTTTCGAAAATTTTCTGCTTTCGAACTAATCTGATCTTATCTCCGTTGATCGTCATCCTATCGAAAAACTAATTGCGGATTCTTGACGTACCTACACGAATTAGTAAGCATCGACTCCTAAATCATGCCGATCGCCCAAAAACAGTTCTAGTCGCGTATGTTCTAGTTGTTGTCTGCTACTCTCCACATGACGTCATGATATTTCCCGAATTTCGCACCAATCTGATCGTATCTCCGTTGATCGTCGTCTGATGGAAAAAGTCATTGCAGATTCTAGATCTACATAATCGACTTCGTAGGAAAAGACACCAGAATCTTTCAAATCCATCACAGTTTAATATTTCTTGAAATAAAACTGTAATTATCCAAAATTAATGTTTATCTCGAAAGGGTAAATATCTAAATTTTTTATCGATCCGACTAAAATTCCGAAAAAATCACACTAGCTAAATCGTGGCTCGAGACCACGGAAATGATGGAGAAAATATTTCAGAAAAACCGGAAAATGGTTTTTCCAACCGGAAAATGTTTTTTTCATTTTCCGCCTCCTAGAAACGATTGAAATATCCGATAAATGTGTTCGATCAAAATTTTATTCGTTGATGTTCAGTAGAGAAGCTTTCGAAAATTTTCTGCTTTCGAACTAATCTGATCTTATCTCCGTTGATCGTCATCCTATCGAAAAACTAATTGCGGATTCTTGACGTACCTACACGAATTAGTAAGCATCGACTCCTAAATCATGCCGATCGCCCAAAAACAGTTCTAGTCGCGTATGTTCTAGTTGTTGTCTGCTACTCTCCACATGACGTCATGATATTTCCCGAATTTCGCACCAATCTGATCGTATCTCCGTTGATCGTCGTCTGATGGAAAAAGTCATTGCAGATTCTAGATCTACATAATCGACTTCGTAGGAAAAGACACCAGAATCTTTCAAATCCATCACAGTTTAATATTTCTTGAAATAGAACTGTAATTATCCAAAATTAATGTTTATCTCGAAAGGGTAAATATCTAAATTTTTTATCGATCCGACTAAAATTCCGAAAAAATCACACTAGCTAAATCGTGGCTCGAGACCACGGAAATGATGGAGAAAATATTTCAGAAAAACCGGAAAATGGTTTTTCCAACCGGAAAATGTTTTTTTCATTTTCCGCCTCCTAGAAACGATTGAAATATCCGATAAATGTGTTCGATCAAAATTTTATTCGTTGATGTTCAGTAGAGAAGCTTTCGAAAATTTTCTGCTTTCGAACTAATCTGATCTTATCTCCGTTGATCGTCATCCTATCGAAAAACTAATTGCGGATTCTTGACGTACCTACACGAATTAGTAAGCATCGACTCCTAAATCATGCCGATCGCCCAAAAACAGTTCTAGTCGCGTATGTTCTAGTTGTTGTCTGCTACTCTCCACATGACGTCATGATATTTCCCGAATTTCGCACCAATCTGATCGTATCTCCGTTGATCGTCGTCTGATGGAAAAAGTCATTGCAGATTCTAGATCTACATAATCGACTTCGTAGGAAAAGACACCAGAATCTTTCAAATCCATCACAGTTTAATATTTCTTGAAATAGAACTGTAATTATCCAAAATTAATGTTTATCTCGAAAGGGTAAATATCTAAATTTTTTATCGATCCGACTAAAATTCCGAAAAAATCACACTAGCTAAATCGTGGCTCGAGACCACGGAAATGATGGAGAAAATATTTCAGAAAAACCGGAAAATGGTTTTTCCAACCGGAAAATGTTTTTTTCATTTTCCGCCTCCTAGAAACGATTGAAATATCCGATAAATGTGTTCGATCAAAATTTTATTCGTTGATGTTCAGTAGAGAAGCTTTCGAAAATTTTCTGCTTTCGAACTAATCTGATCTTATCTCCGTTGATCGTCATCCTATCGAAAAACTAATTGCGGATTCTTGACGTACCTACACGAATTAGTAAGCATCGACTCCTAAATCATGCCGATCGCCCAAAAACAGTTCTAGTCGCGTATGTTCTAGTTGTTGTCTGCTACTCTCCACATGACGTCATGATATTTCCCGAATTTCGCACCAATCTGATCGTATCTCCGTTGATCGTCGTCTGATGGAAAAAGTCATTGCAGATTCTAGATCTACATAATCGACTTCGTAGGAAAAGACACCAGAATCTTTCAAATCCATCACAGTTTAATATTTCTTGAAATAGAACTGTAATTATCCAAAATTAATGTTTATCTCGAAAGGGTAAATATCTAAATTTTTTATCGATCCGACTAAAATTCCGAAAAAATCACACTAGCTAAATCGTGGCTCGAGACCACGGAAATGATGGAGAAAATATTTCAGAAAAACCGGAAAATGGTTTTTCCAACCGTTTTTTCCAACGTACACGTAGGTACTCAACGTGCAACAGAAAGCAGCTTTTCAATCGTAACAAATGACTCATTGACCATTTCTCTCTATGGAACAATGGGGGGGGGGGGGGGGCGGCATTAAAAAAATGCCTGATGTAAATCAATCTTCATTTTGAATATCTCGCCGGTTCGGTACGCGATTTATCTACTAAACAATCCATTATTCTGCGATTTATAGATCTATAAAGTAGGTAGGTATATATTATCATTATCTAACATTTTTTAATTTTGTCATTATTAAATAACAGATTAGGGTATACCTATACAGGTGTCTAAAAATTGACGCCCGTGCTCTTGAGATTCGATTAATATGGAGATAAAAAATTGAAAATATAGAGTGAAAAATTTTCCGTTTGCGCTTCGTTGAAAAGTTATTGTGGAAAACAGCAAAAATTTAACATTTCAACAAGAAAAATTGAAAATCGAAATCATCACTTAAATACCTATTTAGAACAAATCCTGAACATCTTTTTTTTTAAATACCATTTAGTTACTTCTAATAAAGTGTTGTTGAAATGTTAAATTTTTGCTCTTTTCAAGAATAACTTTTTAACGAAGCGCAAACGGAAAAATTTTCACTCTATTCTCAATTTTTATTTTATCTCCAATAATCGAGAATCTCAATTTTGTCAATTTTGAGACCCTGTATTTCTAATACCGGATCTTGCATTAGGTAGGATACATTCAGCAGATCGGTGTCATGTCAAGTCAACATTAAAGAGATATAGTGAAATATGCCGATGGGGTCAATGGACTGAAACAACATAATTTCAGTCATCAGCTGATTGTTCCCTATTTCATTTATTATTCCCACGTGCTGTATCTCTTTTCCTAACCCAATAAATAACCTAAAAGATTTACGGAACGAGGATTTAGTTCGATGACAGATGACACAGACAAAACACTTTTTCAATCTGGGAATATAAGCCATCAGGAACGACCATACCTAGCGTTCAAACAGCTGAGACTGCAAGAAGATGTTTGTATATGGCGGACACGACCAACACATTATCCGTTACTTAAATAACCAATAATATGACACACTGAACCAATAAAGAGTAAAACTGTGAATGTCTGAACAACAAAAAGAATCTATTAGATGTTTCAAAAGGACTTTTTTGTTCAATTCCCGATGTTTTATAGTTATTGAAAATCTAAGTTAACAAGAAACGTCAAATAAACTATAACGTTGTCAATTGTCAATGTCAATCAACATCAATAAATATATACGAATTACGAGCATTAAAGAGAGAGATAAAAGAAATCAAAAGCTAAAGTCACTCGTAACGTAAGCGTATGCGTAAGTGAACTGTAAAATGTTACGTGTCAAAAACCGGGAATTATAATTTTATGCAGGTTTTTATTGAATTAAAAGTCCAGCAGAAAAAGAACGGTTATAGAGCTGGCGATGGAAGGGTGAAGAATATGGAAATTGGAAATCAATCGTGAGAAGAGCAAGTTGGTAAAGCTACGCAATGTTAACCATTGCTGATATTATATTAAGTTGTTATATTGTATGAAAATGTATAATATTTAGTTTAAGGTTCTTTACAAACAACTAAACTTTATGATTATCTACTTAGAATGTAAAAATTATTCAAATTTTTATTTAATAACATGTAAAAAAAAATCTATCGTTTATTTACTTTATGAAACAATAATTTTTAATTGACAATGTAAAGGCTAAATATAGGACCGGATTGTGTACTGGCTTACATTATGTATGGTTTGTGTGTCGGCTAAGATTAGTTCTTGCCAGGCTGGAGGAGGGCGCTATTTTGTAGTCAATTTTAGTGAACCTGCATTACCGACACTCACGCTCACTAGGGTATCGCATTCTCATTCTCACAAAAAGTTGGGAATGTCAAATTGAACTTCAAAAACGTCCAGCATAGAACGTACAACTGTCTAAAAATTCACATAACTTGTTATTAAGTCCGCGTATTTTCTAAAAAGGGTAAACTTCTGATGCGTCGTCAGATGATGTTTAAACAATAAAAAGATGGCCTTCTACTTGTTCGCGTTGCCTGAAGGTAAATTTCCTAATATTTTAAATTGTTGATATTAATATGTTGTTATATTGTATGTAAATCAAGGTTTACTGCAAATAACTAAACTTTATATGATTACCTATTTAGAATGCAAGGAATATTCCAATTTTTATTTAATAATACGTTTTAAAAAATGTCTGTTTTTTATTTATAAATAATAATTTTTGTGACACTTGATTTTTTTAATAGCGAATGACACGAAAAAAACAATATGGCGGCCATAAAAAAAACAAAAGTTGACTATTAAAACTGCAGGATCTAGTAGTCCTTGAAAATTTTGGAAATGACAGATGATAGCTTTTGATGACTTATGTAAACCTACAAAAATATTTTAATTTCTTTTCGATAATAAAAAAGATATGATTGAAATAAGAAATCTCCATTTTTAAGTTTTTTCAGGATATTTCAACAACGCCTGAAATTTCTATAAATTTTCTTTCAGATTCTTAATAAGCATTAAATTGTGCATCTTTTCTCTAATTTAACCCACCCTGGATCTTTTACCGTTTCCGAGATCCCAATGGTGAGCATCGAATTGTTAACCATCCTGTATATGGTGCTTCAAAGTTGAGCTATATTTTGCTGAACAGGCCTAATAAATTCGAAACAAGAGGTCGGAGACCCATATTATGTATTTGCATTTGTGAGTAGTTTCAAAAAATTTAAAAATATGTAGACCTTCGTATTAAAAACAAAGTAACTTAATAAGGTCATAACCCTGTATATAAAATGACGGCCATTCTGAAATTAGTTTACAAAAAACGAACGCATTGTCACAAATGACATTTATTCTAAATAATTTTTCGTATCACCTATAATAAGTTCCTCTATAAGGTACAGAGGCAAGTTTTACCTATACTTATGAGACATCCTGTACATATAGATTTTACTGTCCTGGAACTGATCGAAAAACGTATTTAAGAGAAATCTAGTATACATCTTAGTTTTGAACACATTTTCAATAACAGGTCATTAATGTATATGAGAATATGATATTATATTGTATTTTTAAAAATGTCCCTGTACTTTACGATTTACACATATATATATATATATATATATATATATATTTCTCCAAAAACGCGAAATTTCGATTTTCAAAACGCTCCTGTAGCTTTATTTTTGAAGATTAGTGAACGAAATAGAGATGAGCTTAGCAGCGATTTTAAATTCACCGGTAGAACAGCGACGGTGACTTTAAAATATTAGTTACTTTTAACAGCGACCAGTGATCACCGTCTCTTCCACTTAGTTTCGTTAGTTACTAATCAGTTACTTACCTAATCAGCCCTGATTAAGGTGGTCACTGCGACGGTTCGAAATCACTGTTCATGAATAATTTAAGTTTGTCTACATACTAATAAGTATAGTATGACAAGTCAATTAATTAATTAAAGTTTGCAATTTAATATCGCAGCTTAAGGAATAGATGATTTATAAATATAAAAAAATTAAATTATGATTTATTTATAAAACAAATTGGAATTAGGTATTAACTTTAACCAGTTCACCAGTAAAAGTCGCTGTTTAGGTCACCGGTAAGGGATCACAAATTCACTGCCAGTGACAGCGACTTTTAAATATTAGCGACTAAATCACCGGTAGTGAAATATCGCTCATCTCTAGAACGAAATTTTGGATCCTTATAAAACTTTGGAATGATGTTAGATTTTCGTTGAAAAAATTTCCAAAAGTCGAGTCACTTCTACAGGGTGTCCCTTCAAAATTCCAGAAATCCGGTTCTTGTGGTATCATTTCAGGTCGCAGTTTTCAATCTAGGAGGCTGAAATTTTTGTGGGAGTAAGATATCCACAAGGAGTGGTCTGGTATTGCACTTGAGCAAAATCGGCCAAGCCGTTTCAAAATGGCAGCCATTTTAATTTTTGGAAAATTTGCTATTTTTTGAGTTCCTGTATGAGCAAGATGGCAATAAAACTTTAAAATAAAATTAACAAGATTGGAAGAAAACTATTTGAAATTTGAATGAAAGCAATAAAATTCGCATTATTTATATTAATAAGCCAGTGGCGTGGGTAGGAAAAGGGTAAAAATGTCTAAATTTCTATAACCGTTTATGAGTTCATTTTTAAAGAAATTGAACTGAAATTTTCACAGTAGGCAAGTACACTAATATCCTTTAACCCTTAAAAGTTTCAAGAAGTAAATAAGAAAAATGACGGAGATATTAATATTTTTTTCATATGATGTTCATTTCTCCAAAATTTTAAAACCGCTGCTGTAGCTTCATATTTAAGGATTAGTGAACGAAATTTTTTACCCTTGTGAAACTTCGAAATGACATTTTGATTTTCGTAAAAAAATTTCCTAAAGCTGCGTTACTTCTACAGGGTGTCCCTCCAAATTAAAAACAAAAACCGTCTATGAGGCACGGTTTCTAGTCGCAGTTTTCAATCTAGGGGGCTGAAATTTTTTTATGAGTAAGATAGCCACAAGGAGTCGTCTGGTACTGTATTTGAGTAAAATCGAGCCATTTCAAAATGGCGGCCTTTTCAATTTTAGAAAAAATTGCCAGAATTTTGAACCCCTATACCTACCTACCTATAAGCAAGTTAGAAAAACAAATTTAAACCAAATTAACACGATTGGAAAAAAATTAGTTTAAATTTGAGTTAATGCAGTAAAATTTGCATATTTTTCATTAATAAGCCAGTGGCGTGGGTAGGAAAAGGGTAAAAATGGCTAAGTTTCTATCTATAACCGTTTATGAGCCTTTTTTGAAGGAATTGAGCTGAAGTTTTTCCAGTAGACAACTATACGAATAACCCCTAACTCTGCAAAATTTCAAGAAGCAAATAAGAAAAATGGCGGAGATATTCGAATATTTTTACATCATGTTTATTCCTCTAAAATTTCAAATTTTCGGTTTTCAAAATTCCCCTTTCACTTTTTGCGAATTTATTAAAGGTAGTGTAAAGAATAGTATTTTTTAAGTAAAGTTAGCCAGTGGCGGACACAGGAAAAGGAAAAAAAAAAATTTGCCAATTTTTTTTTATTTTGTTTAATTTAAAAATCCATTCTAAGGCACGTTTTCAAACTAAATGAAATGAAATTTTCTCAGTAAACCACTACGCTAATATGACCTGACTATGGAAAATTTCTGAAAGCCAATTTAAAAAACGGTGAAAATATTCAGAATTGAATCGCATAAAAATACACTATTTCTGCGATTGATGCGCAAGAAGGTTTTTTTGGTAGGTAGGTGGAGTTTTCCCAAAAAAAAATCGGATTATTTTTCCATTATATTCATTATAAAAAAAAATAGGAAGAAAATATTTATTATTGAATCGCATAAAAATACACTATTTTTGCGATTGATGCGCAAGAAGGTTTTATTACATCATGACGGTCTTATAAATCAGAGTCATGAGTAGCGGCTGTGGTAGAGAAAATTCACAAACCCGTTATTATCGAAATGAGTGGCACACGCAATATTATGTATTTGTTTAATAATTATGTATTTGTTTAATAATTTCCATTAAATCGCATCATAGTTACTGAAATTTTTACTAAAATGAAATTTACTAAGAAAAAAATTACTGAAATTTTATATTAACAAAATTTCAAAGGGAAATTATTGTAGTGGTTCTTCTTGCCAGGAAGATTCAGAAAGCAACCTGTGGTACTTATGATGATTTTATTAAAAATAGAGAATGTACAATGAATTGATCTTGAATAAAAACTTATCAAAAGTGATAGTTTATTCTTGAAGGCTCTTCTTAGCGTTCTTGGTCTTGATTAGACTTGATGTCTTGAGCTCTTGGGTTCTCGGATTCGGAGTTCTGACTTCATACTTTTTTTTTGTCTTGTTGACCTGATTCTAGATTCTTTCCGAGACTCTTTCTCGACTCTTAACTCTTAACCTACTTAACTTTTAGATAGCTAGATAGATTCGTCGTGAGGGGGTCATTATTGTGACCCATCAGGTCAGCCTCTTTAAGGAAGCTGACCATCTTGACTGTTGCTAATGTATTCAGATCCTCCGATGTGAGAAAGTTTCTCCCTAAGGTTCGTAGTCTGGTTATTCGTTTTCCTTTTTCTCGGGGGATATTTTTGTTTTTCCTCCTGGTCCACGAACTCGAGCTGTTTCTTGGATTCGTATTAGAACCGATCTCCACACAGTTTCTTCAGTTGCCTGGAGATCGAAGTTTTGGCTCTCCTTGTCAAAGCATATTTGTTTTACACACACCATGGATGTCCCAGGAGTAGCTGGGAAAGGTTGGTCCACTCACCGTAGAGCCCGCATGCGAGGAGTAAGGCTCAATACAGCGGGGTCCCCTGAAGTTATGTTTGCTGCTAAGACCAGAGTCATGCATCTGGTGTGCTTCTGACTTAACCATCACGCTGTCCGGATGGTTAAGTCAAGACCCCCGCATATCCTCTCCGTGCGCGAGACATGCCAACGACACAGAGTGATATACGGTTTGACGGAGAGCCCTTATTCGGACATTTTCCGGCGCCGTTGCCCATAGTGCAGACATTTAGTCACAGACAAAAAAAAATGTCTACGGAAAGTGACCCTAAAAACTCGTTTTGAGCTTCGGAAATGATCGCTGGAGGCGTACCAGTCATGACCAAATAAAGAATTTAATCTTTCTCATTCATTATTTTTCAAAATTAGAGTAGTATATTCAAAATATCAAAATGTAATATAGCTCGATTTTTTTATCTTGAAGTTTTTTCAATAACTCCATAAACAGAGTGGTGGGAGAACGTCAAAGCTTTGGTTATTCAAATGTCGATTATTCTGGTTAACCTCATCGGAATTTAACACGATAATAAGTTTCGTTATTACAAAGAGTTTTTCCTTTTTCTGTCGATTGCATTTTACTAATTTTTCATTTTTTTTTACCACCGCACCTGCTAGAAGGCGTTATCTGACGTGAAATCAAAAATTGCGATTTCTCTAAAATAAAATAAAAATGTAGGTACATTCAACACAAATCTGTTCTCTGTAACTCGTCAATAAGGGCACAATAGGTCTCATTGATCTCAACAGGTCGCAGTGCACACCTACGGAAGGCCTCGCATTCATTACAACTGGTCAATAATGTCCATCGTAAAAGGAGTAACAAGAGATGAGACGATAAATTGCTGTTATAATAATGATAATAATAATAATAATAACAGAATGTATTTCCAACAGGTACAGGGAAAACCTAATAACTGGAAACATTCACACAATCAAAAACTAAAATAAGCTAATAAGTCAGTTTGTATGCCTAGATACATTAACAAATCACCCAGAAAACTTAAAGATAAAACTAAATATACAATACAAAGTAGACAATGAGGGAGCAGAGCACGAGCTATACCAATAATGAATGCGAGCAATTTGCCCTCATATGCATACTATTCCTCCCTATCTTTACCTTATAGCAAGTTACGTTGTACACCCTCAACCATCCAGCAGGTTTCGGTGTTACTCTTCACTAAAGCAATTAACAACTTGTTTTTTGATCTCTCTGAAAGAGTCAACACTGATGTCACACCGATCAGCAACTACGTTGAATTCGCTACACATTAATACCACAGGCGAAGTCGATAGGACATTCGTTCGACAAGTAGTAACACCGAAGGTGGGCACGCGACGAAGATTAGTGGTAGTGGGTACTCGGAAATCAATTCGTCCAAGAAGCCAGGGACAATCAATATTCCCACCAACCAAGTTGAACAAAAATTTCACATTGTTGACGATTCGTCTTATGTATAGGGAGGTAAGATTGAACCTGTTCAACATCAGCGATTGGCTATAACCCACTGGAGGGTAGGTGCCATCAATTCGAAATAGCAAGAACTTCAAGAACTTCCGCTGGATTCCATTTAAACGATCGATATGAATTCTATATGTTGGATGCCATATCAATGAACCATACTCCAGATGTGATCTCACCAGGGCGCAGAACAAATTAATAAGGGTTTTCGGTCTCGTGAACTCACGGCAGTTTCTACAAATGAACCCCAGGGACCTATATGCCTTCCTAACAGTGACATCAATATGGTCCCCGAAGGACAGCTTTGGATCGAAAAGAACACCCAGATCCTTAAAAGATTTAGACCGACTTAGAACCTGGGCACCAACACAGTAGGAGTAATCAATAGGAGATTTCTTTTTAGTGAACGTCATGGAGCAGCACTTTTCAACATTCAAGAATAGTTTATTAGTTAAACACCATGATTCGACAGAGTCAACATCCCGCTAAAGTTCCAGACAATCCTGGATAGTATTGATACTCATATAGAGCTTAAGGTCATCTGCATAGAGAAGTTTGTTGCATTTAATATCATTTCCTATGTCATTAATGAAAAGCAGGAATAGGAGTGTCCCAAGGTTTGATCCCTGAGGGACGCCAGATGTGGGAGTGAAGCAACCAGATGTGAAATTGTTGTATCTTACATATTGTGTGCGCTCTGTGAGATAAGAATTAATCAAGTCCAAGAGCTTGGATGAGAAACCATACCCGCTCAATTTTCTCAAAAGGACGAAGTGATCAATCCGATCAAAGGCCTTACTAAAATCCGTGTAAATAGTATCTACCTGCCCACCACAATCAACATGCTCAGAAGTAAACTGTTTGAAACAAGTCAGATTGGTGATCGTGGAGCGCCCAGCCACGAATCCGTGTTGATAAGTAGCAATACGCCCCCTTACTGCATAATATAATCGCTTGTATACCAAAGATTCAAATGTTTTTGAAAAATTGCATAAAATGGAGATGGGCCTGTAGTTTTGAACCATGGTGTTGTCTCCTTTCTTGAAAACGGGGACAATAGAGGCTCGCTTCCAAAGCAAGGGGAATTTAGCAGTGCGAAGAACTAAGTTGAAGATCACTCTCAAGGGAGTCACGAGGACCTGTGCACAGTTCCTTAACACAAAGCTTGGTATACCGTCCGAACCCGCTGTCATCTTATTAGACGACCCCTTTAATGCCGTGAGTATCTCTTCATCCGAAAAGAAAGAAACAGAAACACAATCGCAGTCCCACGGTAAATCGGGGGCATGATCGAGAAGTAATGGGTCTGAATCAACAAATACACCTCCAAACTACGAAGCAAAAGCATCTACTATCGTCTGGGGGTCAGACATCGTGACACCTTGAAATTTGAGTTCACCCAGTATACGAGTATGAGACTTTTTAACTTTAACATCTGACCATATTCTGGCAGGATCGTTAGAAATAGCCTCCTCACTAGAACGCACGAAGTCACTGTATGCCAGAGAGACAAGCCTTTTGACTCGTGAGCGCTGGGCCCTGAAAAGATCATAATCTTCCACGGATTTACTCTTTTTGTATCTTTTAAAAGCGTTGTGCTTAACCTTGACAGCCCTAACAAGTTCTGACCCAAACCATGGTGGGTAACGAAGTCCGGGGTGATGTCCCCTGCTGTACCTGGGAACACACTTGTCAAAGGTGCACCTGAGAACATCATAAAACCGCTGACAGGCCTCATCAACGTCCATACAATCATCGAGAAAGCCCCAGTCAATGGAAGCAATAGAACCATATAGGGCAGGAAAATCAGCCCTCCTAAAATTGTATTCCCCATCCTTTTCACCACGCGAGAAGTTATGAGATTTGCTCAGGGAGAATTCAATATCGATAGCCAGTGACGGATGATGGGTATCTTCGGTAACGGGGAAAAACTCGGACTTCGAGACCCTACAAGGATGTACTGAAAGCATAAGGTCAAGAATTCGGCCCTTCGAGTTGCGGGTGTTATTGAACTGGCAGAAGTTATTAAGCTCACAAAAATTCTGGAGTGCACGACCGAACTGGCAGCGAATTCCGGATTCATACGAAGGCGTATTAAAGTCACCAATGATGAAAGTCTTATAGTCTTCGTGAAGAAAATTGCCAATTAAATCGAGAAAGAGTTCTCGGTTGAAAGAGTTATGCGGTTGAGGTGGATGAAGAAAATGGACAAAGCTAATTTCAAGGAAATGAACTTGTCTAGGCAACATAAAGTTGTTCCTTTCTTGGCTGTAAACAGAAAAATGAAAATTCACGATGACATTGTTGAAATAGATCGGACCATGAGTTAAAAAATTATCTACAGTTTGAGTTGACTCCTTCCTTATCTATCTCTTTTTGACAATGGAGGCATGCGATAACCTATAAAGTCTTCATTCTTCGATCTATTACCGTCATTATCAATAATTGTTGAACAAACCTAACAATCCGTGTTCATTGTTGATGGTGGAATGCTTTTTGATCGCGTTAAATGGCAATTGGAGCAACGTTTCAGCGTATCTATGAACTTACATCAGACACTTGAAAAACAATGATGGGAACAATGTTGTCGTTGTTTCAGAAACCTATGAAGAAGATTTATGGACGAAATTTATGGAAAGATTCGCCGTTTCAGGAAAAATAGTTCGATTGATTTTCGCACTTCGCATTTTGAAACTCGCACGAGATAACTTTCTAGGCAACAGCAGGTAATAACAAATCTCGACTTATAGGTAGGTATATCTTGATCTATAGGTACGAGAGTTTCATCAAAGCGACCATGAAAAATTCCAGAGCTGCTCAATTAGCTGCTGCCTCATACCGAGGATGCATCTTGAAGAGGGTATATCTTCAAATTCAACTGTGGCTCGGAAATAAGATATATTCATCGGAGTGGGATTGGATACATGGTCGAAAACTTCTGATGCCCATTGTGATTAACCAACAATCAGCCCCAGAGAATATCCGTAAAACAATTTTTTGCAACTGTCAAAAAGGATGAGGATTGTGGTTGTAGAAAAAACAGGACCATTGCAATGTGTGGTGGTTGATGGTTGCAAAGGAAGCAGTTGCCTGAATGCAGAACCAATTACACATATTGAAGACTTGGATGAAGGCAAAATTATTGATGATCACATCGATGACTAGATTTGAGTGGAAAACTACGAATACCCTATATTTAAATGACTTGTTATTTTTATTTTTTTCACTAATTTTACTCCCAGGATCCTCAAAAAAAAACAACTAGACAATAATTTATCTGTTATGAATAAAATAAAATTTCTAGAAATTTTTTTTTTGTATAACAATTTTTTGATTTGGAGGAAAGCAAGTCTTCTCAGGTTGTAAACTTTACTTCTTGTGCTATGAAGTGATTCCAACCGGTTTCATTCAAGTCCTTTTGGTAATCGTTGGAATTCCGAGGTTTTAACGTTATATCTTCTATAGCGCGCCTGGATCACTAATTTTGAAAAATAATGAGAGAATTCCAATTTTTTATTTGGTCATGGTTGTTACGCTCCCTAGCGGTCAGGGCAACTTTCCTTAAAACAAGTTTTTTGCCTGAGGCTGTACGACGCTTAGTTGCTGAGGTATTCTCGATGACGATTCTTAATGACTCACCCGGTACAATTAATAGGGGTATTCACGAGGTGCTTCGCACTTTCCTACTTTTACTAAATCATTATTAAATTTTGTATAACACTGCCTACGAACTATCATGATTTCGTAAAAGTACGCGAAAGTATAAAACATCTCGTGACTACCCCTATATTAACTATTAAAGAGTAAAAAGTTATACCTACAGGTGTCCCATTTATTCTTCAAAACAATCCATGATTTAATTTTAGGGATGTTAATACCTAATGTTATTATAATCTGTTGAACCTTTCGTGAATTTGATTTCGTGAACATAATTAATAATAAAAATGAAAAAATACAAAAAAATCTTGGAAACAAATTTTAATTGTTCTCGTAAACGCGGTATGGCCTATCCAAATTTTATGAGTATGCCTTTTTATAGAAATTTAGTCTCGCAATCAAAAAAAAAATCAATAAAAATTCCAAAAAACTGTTCAGAGTTTTTTTTTTATGAGGTAAAAGATAAAAGATGACGATGTCATGCGCGACTCCGGATTCTACGCCACTGGGTCCTTTGGTGTTATACCTACCCTGGATTTTTCTGTAATAACGAGTTATGGCGTTATTACCTAAAAAGAAAACCTATAAATAATGCAAAAATTCAAAGTTTTTGGTCCACTCTGCTATGGTAAGTTAGAAACTGTTTTTTAGCGCCATCAGGTACCGGAACATGGAATGTTTTGAAGTGTAAATGAGACAGCCTATATATTTCTTTGTGCACGAACAGGTTGAGGTATACATTTAAAAACAGGTGTCTTTTTTATCTTCGAAGGTGCATTTGACTTATCATTATTATATAAGTTTGAATATTATATTTTACGAGGTCAAGGTAAATTACTGTGAAGTTTATTGATTATCGTGACATATTTTTTTTAAACACTCTTCACTTTTTGAACGATATCTAATGCAACGACACCTACTATTTACACGATGAGTATCTAAACAAATTATAAAGTCAATTTTTCATATCCCAGTAGAGTGTTGTTTGATCATTAGGCAAAGGTAATGCATAAATTACCAAATCGATAAAATTTTAAAACAACCTCCTGGTACATGCATGAGAATAAAATATACTTAGGTTTTTTCCAGAATTTAGTTTTATAAATTGATAACTGTTCGGATCCGATGCGCACTTCTAACAAGTAAGACAACAGCAACAGCCAGTAAATATCCTGCTGCCTAAACCTCATGCAGAAGCCTATTTTCCAAAATATTTAAAGTTGTGAATTTTTCCAAGAATAATAGATCCGCTGAAATAGCACTTCATAGCTGAAGAAAATTATCTCACTTTTTAACTCGCAATATGACAGTATCGCCCACTCTTGAATCTTTGAAAATGATGAAATTTTTTTATATGTTTTTGGGAGTCATACCAGGGATGAACAGTAGTAATGAAATCGTTTTTGCTACACTACAAAAAGTTATCGCTATTGCATTATCGTTCTTCTTATTTATAATTGAAGTACTTAGTGTCTATTATGGAATACAAGAAGAATCTGGATCGTATATTTATGTAACAATATTAATCATTATAGAGACCAATCAAGTGGTGACCAGAATTTTGGTCAACACAATTAACCTAAACGCTGCATTTTGGAGTTCTAAAGCTTGGACCGAAATTTACGTGCTCCTTTCAGATTTAGACAAAAAGATTTTCAGAAGAAGAAGGGTGATTGAAAAGAAGAAGCTGAGCATCAATTTTTATTTCTTTTTGCACGCTTTCATTGCATTTTTTATGTTCTTATCATCATTCATTGGATCAATCTATAATCTTGGTTGGGATAAGAAGATCACTTATTTGCTGTATTGTTTTGATTTATTGATATTTATGCAATCGTCATTCCTATACGCGACATTCGTTTGGATAGCAAGATGCAGATATTTTGATCTAAATGATGATTTTCGAAAGGAGCGTTTCAAATTTTGTTCGTCTACTTGCAGCATTTGTAAAGAGAAAGTCTTTTTCACTTTCAAATTATTTGTGAAACAGTACACGTCTTTGGGCAACTTTGCAAGTTTAATAAGCAAAATATTTGGATTACAAGTTTTTCTGACATTCACTTGTTATTTTTTAAGTATCTTGGATACAGCAAACTTCTTATTTGTAAGTTTTTATTCGCAACAACTAACTAGGAATGTCGTCCTTTCTACTACTCCACCGTTTTGTTATTGCCTTGTAAGTAAAATTTTAACCTGGTTTTTAATGGTTTTGTTAAATCGCATCATAAAGTTCATACTTTGCTTGTCATTTCAGTTTCAAAATGACAATCTTTTACGCATACAAGTGCTTATTAAAAGTATGTTCTTTTATGCACTTGTGTTTAAAAGTGAAATAAAATGGCAATTAAAAGCCAGTTTTCTAAAAGCCTGTCACTTTGACAAATAGAAAATACAAATTTCTAGAATTAGGTATTCATATTTTGTTTTTTTTTTTTTTTGGCGAGTTAGGATTCACAAATATTGTTAGACGTATTTTTTGCTGCAGTCATCATGACTTGCCTTATTGTTATCATTCAATTTAGTTGTAATTATGGTACCTAACTCCTTGACTGGACTACAACCTATATACTATACATGGTGATTCATGACTAATGCGACGTAGTTAAATGCCAGGTATGGGACGTCGAGGAAATTCTAATCTGACTTTTTTTCCAACAGTTATACGAAGATGCAGGGTGTTTTCCATGGTTGAGCTTAAATTTTAAACGCGGTGATATATTTGCAACGGATTAATTAAATTCAACAAAATTTAGCAGAAACACTCTTCTACTGAAGCACTTCAAGATGACTTATCGATAAATTGAAAATCCAGGACCGTACTCGAAAGGAAATAGTTTGCTGTTTTTTGACAGAAAAGCGAATTTTCCGATCGACTTTCCGGAAGAAACGCAGCATCGTAAAATTGCTATAAAATAAAGTATCTTAAATCGAACGGCATACTTCGACCAGTTTCACAAAATACTTGCACCTGCCTAAACTTTATAATGTTAAATTTTTCCGCACAAACTGTTTTTAATGTTCCTCAAAATTCATTGAAAAAAAAAGCTGTCGTACTACGAATTTATGGGATAGCCTATTGCCAGGATTTCAAATTTAGTAACCAGGGCCGTACTTTAAGAAAATTTGTTTCATTTTTTTTTACAAAAAAGTATATTTTCAGGTAGACTTTCGGAACAAAACGATATCGGATTCGGAAAGTACAATAAAAATGCTATGAAATGACCTTCGTAAATCGAACGGCACACTTCAAACGGTTTCACAAAAAAAGATCATCAAAGTAAGAACTTGTCTAATCAAACTATACCTAAACTTCAAAATTTTCAATTTCGCCCAATGTTGCTCAAAATTCATTTGAAATCATTTCTTTTCAAGTACGGTCCTGGATTTACAGTTTGTGGATAGGTCATCTTAAATCTTAATGTGCCTCGATAGAAGAGTGTTTCAGCTAAATTTTGTTGGATAGCATCAAACCGTTGCAAAGATATCGCCGTTTAAAATTTAAACCCAAACATAGAAAACACCTCTTGTATCTTCGTACCTGCTGGCAGAAAAAAAAATTGTCATAGATTTAGACTTGGCATTTAACTTAAGCACTTGGCGGCGTTCCAAAACATCAGCCCCCACAACTCATGAACACTAAAACATGTATTACTTGTTGAAAAATCAAAATCATCCTAAAATGCCTGTGGCTTTATAATATTTTTGCAACATTTCTTAAAAGATAGAATAATTAACGTTTATAGGGACTCTCTATACAATAACGTAAGCTGAACATTGACAGAAAGCCGTAGTTTAGTTTAAATTTGACATACGTACGACAGACTAGAACAGTAAAGTTAAACAATTGACATTATAAAGATTGAATACAGGGTGCACCATGTATCCTTCTCTATATTGGTATCTCCTGAACGCTAATAGATACAGGGTCGGTTAAATTAGAGAAAAGATGCGCAGTTTTGTGGCGATCTCGAATTCGTCAAAACATGCAAGATATCTGTGATCGTTCCTGAAATATCCTGAAAAAAACTGAAAAATCGAGATTTCTTATTTTCCTCATATCGTTTTTATTATTGGAAATTAATAAATAATTTTTCGTAGGCTTACATAAGCCGTTAAGATCTATCCATCTGTCATTACAAAAATTTCAAGGCCTACTAGATCCAAGAGTTTTCACAGTCAACTTTCGTTTTTCTTATGGCCGCCATATTATTTTTTTATGTCGTTCGATATGAAAAAAATAATGGAAACCAAAAATTAATAAACTTCAAAAAAAAAATTTAAAATTTTAATTCTTAATATTTCAAAGAAAAACCTAATAAAAAAATCGTCGAAAAACGTCAGCATTTGTAAAATACGCCAAAATAGTGCTTGCCTTATGGTTTTTTAATTTATCTATGAAATTCGGTCTAAAAATGTGTCTTTTTTGTAAAGAAAAAAGAAGAAGAAAATTTTTTTTATTTATTTTTTGAAGTTTAACAATTTTTAGTTTTTATGATTTTTTTTATACCGAACAACATAAAAAAACACTATGGTGGCCATAAGAAAAACGAAAGTTGACTATGAAAATTCTGGGATCTAGTCGGCTTTGAACATTTTTGAAATGTCAGATGGGTAGCTCTTGCCGACTTATGTAAGCCCACAAAAAATTATTCATTAATCTCCAATAATAAAAAAGATATGAAAAAAATAAGAAATCTCGATTTTTCAGTTATTTCTGGATATTTCAGGAACGGTCACAGATATCTTGTATGTCTCGACGGAATCGAGATGGCCACAAAATTGCGCTCCTTTGGATTTGTTTAACCGACCCTGTATCTGTTAGCGTTAGGAGATAACAATATAGAGAAGGATACATGGTGCACCCTGTATAATGAGGTGAGTTTTTTTTGTCGAGGTGAGAGCAGAGACAAGCACCATAATTTCACGCTCGAGATGCATACAACATTTTTTAGACAGCTTTATTGAAATAGGGGAAGAAGCGAAATAATAATCATAAAAATGACGCAAGGAAATTTTGTGTTTAGTTCAAGTTGCTTGTTCCTAACTTGCTTGTTCAAATTATTTTCGCTCTAATGCGCGAAGGACTACTTGAATGAAAAAAAGTCAACATTATTTTATGGCTGTCTAAAAAACAGTTTATGCCGGAGTCCAAGATGTTAGAAAAGAGATTTCATTGATGTCGTGTATGATTAGTCGAGTAGCTACTCGTTTAAATACAATTACTTTTTTGTAATTTTTTTGTGTACAGTTGCGGCCAACCACATGTTAACGCGGTAAACATATTTATCTATTTACACTGCTAAAGAAGGACTGAATTACTATGTAATGATAAAATTCAGCTGAAATTACCATGACAACAAAAAATCCGTTCACATTTGGATGGAAACAACTGTACAATTACATACAGGGTGTCCGGGAAAATGTGGGAAATCTCTAGGAATCAGATAGAAGTTTAAGAAAAAAAAATGACAAGTTCCCATATTTTTTTTTCCTAGCAGCCCTCCCTACGGAGATACAGCCTCCTAAAGGACGCCACTGGAAATCAATTTTTCTTGAATAACTTTTAAACTACTTGATTACATTTAATGAAAATTAAAAATATTAAACAGTAGTAAGGACCTCTTAAAATACTGCCCCTAAAACATAAATTAGCTTGTTTAGTTTACCAGGGGCGGACTAGGTTGTACATTTTAAAGCTCACATTTTTAACACCCTGCATGATAAGGAGTTATAAAAAAACAAATTTGAATACCTTGAACATTAAGCTACAGAAAAGGTACTCTTGTTCCTTGTCGATAAAATGAACCGTTTTCGAGAAAAAATAAATAAAAGAATTAATGTTTCATTTCTATTACATTGTACTAGAACTACAATAATAATTATTGTTGAACCCACTTATGAAATGTTTTATTGATTATGAAATGAAACATTAATTCTTTTATTATTTTTTTTCCCCGAAAACGGTTCATTTTATCGACAAGGAACAAGGGTACCTTTTCTGTAGCTTAATGTTCAATCCAAATTTGTTTTTTTTTACTCCCTATGTTTTTTTTGTAACTCATTACAGGATGTTAAAAATGTAAGCATTAAAATGTACAACCTAGTCCGCCCCTGGTAAACTGAACAAGCTAATTTATGTTTTAGGGGCAGTATTTTAAAAGGTCTTTACTACTGTTTAATAAATCAAATTTTCATTAAATTTAATCAAGTAGGTAGTTTAAAAGTTATTCAAGAAAAATTGATTTCCAGTGACGTCCTTTAGGAGGCCGTATCTCCGTAGGGAGGGCCGCTAGGAAAAAAATTATGGGAACTTGTCATCTTTTTTTTATGTTCTATCTGATTCCGAGAGATTTCCCACATTTTCCCGGACACCCCGGATACTCAACTATCATTACCTACTATTATGTTTCAGTTGGCCGTTTTGGCTTTATCCATGAACTGCGGCTTCGCTAAGGAAGAAGGCGCCTCGTTCATAAGAATTTGCCGCAAACATTTAAATAATTTGCCCCACAACTCCGATATACTCCGGAAATGTGTACTACTGACTAAAAGTGCCGAAGTTTGGGCTCCAAAATTTACAGCTGCTGGATTATTCGAAGTAAATAATAAGACTTTCTTGTCGTTTTTTGCTGCAGTCATTACTTACCTTATTGTTATCATTCAATTTAGTTGTAATAATTATGGTACCTAACTTAGTAAGTATAACTGAAGATACTATAGCACTAGCACTATAATATATATATATATATATATATATATATATATATATAGATAATTTTTGTCAAAGTGGCACCATTTATAGGTGAAATTTGTCTTTACGACACCCAATTTTACGTTGTGGCACCCGACTTCGGGTGCCGATACGTTTTACGTGTATAATTTTTCTGTGCATCGTCAGTGAGCATTAGAAGCGTCTGACGAAGTTTTGGGTGGGTGCTGGATGGACAATAATTCTGAACGAACATATTGATTAGTTCGACCATCTTCCGATGGGGGCGCTGCATTTTATACAAGTGTTTATAAATGTGCAAATATTGTCTAAGTGACACCCTTCAAATAAGTTTGCGCTTTAGCACCATAAGTTTGGCAACACCGATGCAGACATAATGGGCAATGTTTCTTGTTGAATATATTTCAAGGACAAAGATTTTATTTCTCCGTTCCGTTCAATCAGCTGTTTATATTCGAGGATAGGAATATTATTTTATATTTAACAGTACAATAATTTGTTTCGCAACAGAGAAGAATTGAATAATAAATATGTAATAAATAATTATGTTCCTTTGATCATAATAACAATACTTTGATCAAAGTAATAAAAAAATAAAAAAATAAAAACCTCTCTATTGATAAAAGCAAATACTTTTAGTTTAATGTATTTGATAAAAGTCATTCATATAATAGGTCCACAAACTAGTATAGAATTGCCTTAGCATAGAAATTACATTCCATTTTAATAATTTATTTAATTTGGTTTTTAATTTTAATGTTTTCTAATTGATAACTAGGGTTGGTTAGATTATAGTCCAGTAATAAGTATAAAAATGTTCATCTGAAAAACTTGGATCTGAAATTTTTTCTTCATGAACTGTTAGTGGAAGTATCATATATATCATAAAACTACTGTAATAATCATATAAAAATAGCATTGAAGCGGGCGGTAGCTCAGCGGGTTATACAGGTGCACCATATATCCTTCTTTATATTGCTGTCTCGTAAACGCTAAGAGATAGTAAATGCGCAATTTTGTGGCCATCTTGAATTCGTCAGTACATACAAGATATCTGTGACCGTTCCTGAAATATCCTGAAAAAAAATTAAAAATCGAGATTTCTTATTTTTGCCATATCTTTCTTATTATTGGAAATTAATAAATAATTTCTTGTAGGCTTACATAAATCGCCAAAAGCTACCCATATGACTTTTAAAAAATTTTGAAAGCCGACTAGATCCCAGAGTTTTAATAGTCAACGCTTGTTTTTCTTATGGGCGCCATCCATATTGTTTTTTTTTTATGTAGTTCGGTATGAAAAAAATAGTGGAAACCAAAAATTATTAAACTTCAGAAAATAAATTTCAAAAATGTTTGTTATTCTTTTTTCTTTAGAAAAAATACAACTTTTTAGACGACTGAATATCATAGAGAATAAAAAAAAAACACAAGGCAAGCAGTATGACTTCATATTGACGCAATTCAGCTAAAAAAATTTTACTCGAAGTTTATTAATTTTTAGTTTCCATTATTTTTTTATATCGAACGACATGAAAAAAAAATATAGCGGCCATAAGAAAAACGAAAGTTCACGATGAAAACTCTAGGATCTAGTCGGCTTTGAAAAGTTTTGAAACGTCAGATGGGTAGCTCTTGGCGATTTATGAAGCCCACAAAAAATATTTAGGAATTTCTAATAATAAGAAATATATGGAAAAAAAAAAGAAATTTCGATTTTTCAGTTGTTTCAGCATATGTCAGCACCGACTGAAAACATAAAAAAAAATCAGATTCTTATTAATCATCAAATTGCGCATCTTTTTCTCTAATTTAACCGACCGGCAATATAGAGAGGATATATATGATGCACCCTGTAGAGTGAAGACTACTAAACCATTGAGACTGCCACTGACTGGGTTCGAATCCCAATTGCCATGCATGTTTGTTTATGTTCGTCTATTCAACTATTTATACAGGGTTAAAATGATTTTACAGGTCACCACCAAATGTCTCTCTGGTGAAACGAAGTCGATTGAGGTCAACTTATCTTAATACAAAGTTGCTTGGTTTGGCAACTAGGAATTGTCAAACCGTCAATTCTGAATCTGATAATTTTAATTCTTGACAAATCAAATTGTTATTTATTATAAGAGCTAAACCGCTAAAATTTTTTACTTATGTTATTTTTTTTATGAAATTTGGTATGACGTTATAGTTTAATGGGATAAAAAGTTCAATACAAAAATAAAGTCATGATGTTATTTCATTGGTATAGTTCATGTTTTTTTTTAGGTTTCACAACCTTTGAAATTCTATATGCCAATGGAATTAAAAAAAAAAAAAAAATACCGAGCATCATAGATTAATCGCCTCATTTTCTACAAAAAGGTACTCCTGATAACCTTATCGTTTAGAAGATAATGGCATTTAAATGTCATTATCATTTTTATATGAAATTTCGTTTTTTTCCAAGGGATTTCCTTGATTTAAATAATTGAATAATAATAGTATATTGTGAAACAAATGCGGAAAAGAGAAAATTTCTCACGATTGTGAAACAATTGTGACACGAGACGAAGTCGAGTGTCACAATTCACACGAGTGTGAAATTTCTTTTCCGCACGTGCTACACACAGTACTTTTCCTACGACCACAATTTAACAGATTAATTATTTAACAAATTTAACACTTTTTTTTATTATTATTTAATAAAATAATTTAATTATTTTTTCAGACTACCTAGGTAGGTATTATTTTCAATTCTACCAATAACTTTTTAATATTACTATTATACAGGGTGTTAAGAAAATGACGGATAAACTCTTCAGTACCTTGTAGGGGACACTCAGTAGAGTACGGGAAAAATAATTAAAAAAATTCTGGTCTTCAATTCGGTGAGATAAAAAATGCCAAAGTTAACATTTTACTATCTTTGTTTTTCAGTATTTGGAAAAAATAAATGATTTTGCAGATATAAAAAGGGTACTTTAATCGTTATCAATTAAAAAAATTGCTTAAGATGTATTACTGGCTTGGAAAATTTAATAAGAATTTTTTTTCTTTTCTAAGATGCTGAAAAAAAAATCATTTGGCAACAACGATTTTGATACCTTGACGACCTACATTGTTAGAAATTAGACGAAATTACCAAATACCAACTGTTATCGTGTTGAACGTTGCAAAATTTATTGTTCCATATTTTGCTTATATCTTTTAAAATGTAGCTCTGGAATTTTTTAAATTATTTTTCCCCTACTTTACTGAGTGTCCCCTACAATGTACTGAAGAGTTTATCTGTCATTTTCTTAACATCCTGTATACTGTTAAATCATTGAATTCTACCGACAATATAATTATTATTTATTATTAGACTCCGTATCTAAACTAAAAATAAGTGACGTGGAGCGTGGAGACGTGGTAGATATGCAACTTCCACACAACGCAGTCGCCTGTGCGTCGTCGATTGAAGTTAGAGGTGTGAGAGTTTTCACGTTCGCGAATTTGATTTGAACGCTACCAATGCTGTTATTAGCGATCAACTCGTAAATTTTAATAATTACTGCCACAAGTGAATAATAAGTATATTATATTTTATAGTCTTGTCGGGTTCTATGTTATCCCATTTGTGTTTATTTTATTACCTTGAAGCTTTAAATGAATAGTTATTCCATTAACAATAAAAGTAACAGTTGAGTTTTCAGTTACCGCCCATCACTATTGTTTACATTAAAACTGTACGGAAACGATTTTTGGCTATGCCTTATGTCACTATTTGTCGCACAGTTTTGGATACGTGAGAAATCTGCTAGTTTGCGCACAAAAAACGATGCGCAAAGTAGTGTTTAGTATAATAGTGGTCGTAGGAAAACTATTTTATTATTCTATTATGTAAATCAAGGAAATCCCTTGGAAAAAAACGAAATTTCATATAAAAATCAACATTTCAATGCCATTATCTTCTAAACGATAAAGTTAGACGACTTTTGTCAAGAGTACGTTTTTATAGAAAATAAGACGTCTACGTTCGGTATTTGAAATTTTTTTGGGTATAAATTCTAAAAACTCATGATCTACGCCAATGAATTAACGCCGCGAATAATTTAATGTTGCACTTTTTATCCCATAAAACTGTAATGCCATACCAAATTTCATCAAAATCGCTTTAGCGGTTTAGCTTTCATAATCAAAAAACAATTTCAAAATTGATACTTTGACATCCTAGTGGCCAAACCAAGCAACTTTGCTTGATTTCGCCACTGTGCTGTGTGGTGTGTGCTGTGTGCTAATATACACTGTTCTGAGATGAGTCTCTATCAGCACGAAACACGTGTCTGTAATTTTCACCTCTATACTCACAGCACAACTTATGAATGGCAGACTGTTTTACAATATGCCATTTCTCTTTTGTCCAAGCAACTTTGTACTAAGATAAGTTGACTAAAATCGACTTAGTTTCACCCGAGGAAAATTCTTTGGCGGTGAGCTGTAGAGTCGTTTCAGGGACACCCTATATAGTAAGTATGTGTCTGTGGCTGTATGAACTAGTTCTCGAAGCCAAATTACCAGATTGGAGCGACTTAGCTATGCCTCATCTATACATGTAGTTAAGACCGATTTTCTCTTTTAAAACAGATTTGGGGGACTTCCTATCGCCTTCCCTCCCCTCCAAACAAAATCGTCATCACTCGTTAACCGTGGAAGATATCAAAAATTGCTTCTTATAAAAAATCTTGGCTAATTTCCTAAAAAATAGTTTGAAAAAATTGCAAAATTTAAATGCTCGTGAATTTTTGTTTGTTTATTTAAAATTTTTACCGCTTCCTTATGAATAAAGCGGGTGTTGAAAAATAAGATCGAATATTTGAAAGGGGTTAAGTATTGACCAAAATAAGTAAAAAAATCTTAATAAACATGAGTCTGCAAACTGACGGTTTCAGAGGTATGGAGAATTTTTAATTTTTTTAACATTTTTTATATTTATACTAACGCATTTTTTTTTTATTTTGTACAAACAAACGATAGAAAGTTACAAGCTTAACGAAAAGATAATGATACGAGTACATGATAAAAAAGGCGATTAAGGTAATAAAAAGAAAATAATTTTTCACAATATTATTCTTTTTTTTTGCAAAAAAAAGTATCCTCTTCTTAGCACTTAATGTGTGTTTATTGGATAATAACCGACTAGGATCAGAAGATGCAATTTTTTTCGCAAAAGTTAAATAAAAAAAATAGAATCATTTTTTTGAAAAATTATTATTTTTTTCTGCGACGGGAAAAACGTGTGACATTTTGGCAGGCATAAAAAATGCCACTCACGTACCGAGCATTCACGTACTGCGTGATCTACTCCTCGCCCCGGACGACCGCGACTTATATGAACTGTTTTTTCCCCGGTAAAAAGTAAATTAGCAGGGAAAAAATGAGCACTTTTTCCCCGAAATGGGCGCCTATACTGTTAACACTCGGATCCCATCAAATTTATATCTAACATGGACACGAAAAGTTCATGGACATTATTATCCTTTAATGTCCAAATGACATAATTATTATGTTATGGGAATTTTCATAAAAATCAGTATCCATATTATTAAATTCACTCATCGAAAACTTAAAACGTACAAGGATGGATCTCTGTAAAACATTCTTCGATTTTAATTAAACTGGCATTTATGAAATTAAATCCTTATTGCTGGAAAGTCAAGCAAGTTAGAAAGAAAAATCAAAAGAGTGTCTTAGTAGTTATAAGCACCTATTATTAGTAGATATGTAAAAATTATAAAATATAATTATTATGACTTGGACTTTTTGTGGTTTTCACTATTCACAGGCCCATAAAAAATAAGCGACTTTAATATATGAGTCATAAAATAATGTATTAATTAGCTTTGAGTTCAAATTTGTAAGTAATAGCTATTTATGATATTAGTGTTAAAAGTGAAGTTTTATTTTGTGAGTGAAAAGGTTTGTGAAATGAGCGAAGCGTAGCGGAGCGAATTGAACAATTTCACGAACAAAATAAAATCACTTTTAAGACGAATATCATTCAATGGTTTTTGAAAAACTGCTCTATTGTGATAATAAAATTGATGAATTTAAAATGACACTCAACTTAAAATTGCATTTTAAAATATTTAGATAAGTACAAGTAGTGTACTATGCATAGCAACCGTTGCCGACTCTATGGTTACTAACAAATGCGTATATACAAATAAAAAAGACTCTATAATAATTACTATTAATTGCAATTTCTGAACAATTATTATTGTCTTGTGTTCTTGACTAGGTACTTATTTTTTATTAATATGTTTGCCTGCAATAAAAAGAATATGAGAAAATCTTACTACCTATAATTTTGTCTGATTTCATCATGAGAAAATGTAGTTTAAAAAGATAATGTAAGTACAGAAAAAGTAGATAGAAATCTTTTTAACATGCACTGGTGTTAAAAGTATTTTTAACACGCTTCCATGTAAACAATCACTTTTAACACTGTCAGCTGTCGTTAAAAGTGTGACTTTTAATGGCAGTTGTACAAAAAAATGTTTTTCTTCAAACGTCAGTAAATCAGACATTACTCGACTCAGTAGCCGGTCTCAAAGTTTCACTTTTCCTCCGCCGGAGCTAAAGTGTTGCCAAGCAACACTTTACCTCCGCCGGAGCTAAAGTGGTGCCATAGCAACATCAACATACAAACACATACCTGTATTAAGAATCAACTATTGAAATTTTATTAATGTAGGCCCGTATATTCATCAATAAAATTCAACCTAAGATATGAAAACTCTCTAGTTTATTATTATCTAATAAGGTTAAAAGGAATTTGGTATTAATCAAACATAATCTTTGGAAAATCTACACCGAAACGAAGTAATTCTGTGAAACGTCATAATTATACCCGAAGCCGGACGGTCGACAGTCGGCTTCAGTCGAGTCGAGCTCGTGCTCGGCTCAGTCGGTTCAAACGTCAGAAAAAAGTTGGGTTATTGCGAGGTAAACAAAAATAATTATTATTCCGTATTGAAGTTTGAATATTGAACACAAGGATAATAATAATTATAACCATATACCTTGGTACATAAAGGAATCCAACATCTTATATTTTTATTATTAGGTAGGTATTAGTGTACAGTTATTGGTACCTACCTACAATGACCTACATATTTAACATTCAACTTCTGACTGACTGGCATCATCATTAACAGAAAATGAAAAAATTGACCAAGCAGGGTCTAGCAAGAGGTAGGTAGATGTTATCATTAATTTTATAACTTACTTACAAACTTTTATAACGTTTTTAATTTTGATTTTGCGATGCTTAGTAGTTTAGTTACATAATTATTATTATTTTATTATTTTTCTTTAATAATTTCAATAATAATTTCTCGATGTTCACTGACGTTGATGACAGTGTCAATTTGACAGCGCCGCGTTTCTATAGAAGCAGCCCATACTCCATATTCACCTACTTATACCAGTCCAAACCTTTTGAAAATTCGCTTTCCTTCAATTAAAAATGATGTTCTTGCTTAAATTTGCCCACGTTTGAAGAAAAAATAGTATATTTTATTTGGAGGAAAAGTGACTTTTCATGGCTTGCTCTCTATTATCAGCCTCACTTCGTTCGGCTGATAAACACGAGCGCGCCATGAAAAGTGTCACTTTCCCTCCGTATAAAATAATATACTATTTTTACCATTACAAAATTACCAGCACGTTGAAATATGCAAATTATTTGAAAATTTAGATAAGCAAAAATTTTACAATCGACCTCATAGTTTTATTGTTTCTAATCATTTAATAACTGAAAAATACATTTGAAAAAATCAAAGCCTAGTTAAAATTTGACAAACTTCTCAACTACTGATAATTTTGTAAATGTGAGCATTTCTATTCCTAACTTTCTCTGCATCGAAACACTACTTTGATTGAACTAAAAGCTAATAAGTTAAAAACTACATTCCATTTATGTTGGTACAGTGGTTTTTATGGGGACGACGACGCGACACCTCAGAATTAATTTTTTAGTTATTATTTTTTTATTTTAAGATAATTTCAACTTTTCTAATGAGAATCATTGAATTTTTTTTATAGAAGCTTACTCCAATTTTGTTTCTTTTTTAATGTGAGACAATATTACTACTGACGAACTACCCAATAAAAAGAGCCACAAAATATGTATTATCAAAATGGTTAAAATGTTAATAATCTTTTCTTACCAGCAGATTATGAGTAAGAGTTTAAATGCTGTGAAATTTTCTAACCGAAAATATTTAAAAAATTATCGCCATCGGCGCCATATTCGCCGGGTCACTAATTTAATTTCTTTCGGCCTCCCCTATAAAAAATGCCACTGGTTTAAGCCCCTCTGAATAGTTCAAATATATATATTTTTTTAGCGGCCCTTTTAAGGTGTCGTAGGTGCGATTTTGTGTAGTACCTAGTGAAAAGACTAGCGACGGAACCTTTGCTATCTTATCATATCACACCCTGGATTTTTTTTTTAATTTTATCTGGATTTGGAAAGACTAAAACAGGGTTTCCACATATGCATTTCAATGCTGAATGCATATATGCAGCATTAAATTGCACCCATGTTTACACTAATGCAGTTTACTGCTGCATTGCTGCATGACAAGGCTGATAAATGCTATTTTCGATTGTCATTTGTTGAACTGTCATTTTTAAGACATCACATATTATGGTACCACATGTTTTTTTTTCAAACTGTTGGTTAGTACTACAAATTAAATATCCCAGCGAATTCACTAGAAATGCATCCTAATCAGGCATGAAAACGGAACACGTTCTAATTTCGCGCATGTCCATGCGCATGGTGCTTTTTCCTAGAGATGCATAATGTGAATACAAAAATGCATAGGTATGCATTTTGATGCTGTAACGAACATTTATGCCGCATCGAAATGCACATATGGAAACCCTTCTTAAGGACTGTATTTAAAAGTATTCTCGTGCATTGCGCGAATTCATGCTTTTTCCAGCTAATTTCATTCATGCAGATATTCCTAAAATTTCCGATTATGTTCAATTCTTATAGGTAGGTACACTTTCTATACGAATAGTGGTAGGGTGTCACTTAGACCTGTAATATCACAAGTTCATACATTTTGGTGTCATTTAGACAAATGTTAACAATGGTGCCAATACGCCAACCACTCGGAAATTTTATTTTATATGCATAAAATGATCAGATATCTTGGCAACGCTGTAGGGTGTCAGTTTGACCCTTATTATCACAAGTTCATACATTTTGGTGCCATTTGGGACTCGATTTACATGGGTGCCAGTATAACCACAAAAGGACTTTTTATTTTATACGTATAAAAGTGTGGGTGCCAGATTGTATATGGATTACGTGGGTGCCGTAAGATGCAACCAATACGTATATATATATATATATATATATATATATATATATATATATATATATATATATATATATAGTCGACCATCGTATCTTGTGACATCCGGTAAAAATTTCGACGTTTCTGCATCCACCCTCTAGAGTGACAATAAAAGAAAAAGAAAAATATGACTTTCTAAACACGACGTGAGGAAGTTATTGCAACATTAAAAATAGAACTATACACGAAAAAAAAAATTGGTTTTTGCTATCACATTGACATCCTCTGTATATTCGATATACATTTTTATGGAATCAGCGTTATGACATCCATAAAAATTTCATCGACGTTATGACATCCCCACAGGGTTGCCAGTTATTTTTAAGAGTATAAAGGCGGCGCGCGAAGTTTTACAGTAATAGCCTACTGAGTCCTAGGCATTCTTCTGTTTACGGAATCTCCAGCAGCGATTGACCTACAACACTAGTGGCAGTCCTACTCAAGTATCTCTAAATGCCACCTGTTTTAAGACGCCGGGCGCCTCTCGACTGCTACCCTTTGATCTCCGCTGGTGGCGTATGATTATAAAGAGAACGTTTGAATTGTCGCATTTTCTTCTATGATATTGTCAAGTCAGAATTAGATTAAATTAACTAAATTAATCTCAGGCCGGAAGTGATCGTTGAGTTTAGCAATTTTGATATTAATTTTGATTTTGATACTATTTTATTTTAGTTGGTTTACGTTATGTAATTGCAGTTATTTGCCTCGGTTATTTGGCATATTGTCATTGCGTATTATTGTGGGTTCACATAATATTATGAATATAATTTTATTGAAATATTAACTATAATAATTTTCACATTTTAACAGAGATTATACATAATGACGTCAATCTACATAATATTATATCAGTATAAAAGTATAACAACTATATAATAATTGTTAGAATTCGAATTTACGCCTAACCGCCTCTGACTAATGTATGACGAGGCCTCCTTCCTTAAAATGATAAGCAATCTTACAGGCAGTAGCGAGTAGCGAATCGACCGTGAGAGACGAGTAATTATTATTATTGATTTACAAAATAAAGGAAGTTCGTTATTATAAAGTGGTGTTTTATTTTATTGAAAAATACAAAATAGAAAAATCCCAACAGGTTATGGGCCCAGCACGCTTCCACTGCGCCATAGTATAGGAATTTTGATTTAATTTTAAGTGGTTGTGATCTTAATAATTATTATTGTGAAGTGAATAATTAATCATAGGGCGATTGGAAAATGGCCGGAGAAATGGATCGTGAACTTGATGTGAATCAAGAGCTGCGTGAGTACCTACTATAATTATTGCATTAATTAATGTAAAATTGCTTAACGCAATTTGAAAATGAGTGCATGCATGCGTTTTCTTTGTTAATGTGGGTGAGAAAAATTATGAGATGAGCAAAAATATGTACGTACATAATAAAAAGGAAAAATAATAAAGTTAACTTTATATCATCCCGAGAAGGGACGATTGAATGAAGCGGAAGTTATCTGTGTGTGTCTATTTGACACGCAGGATTAAATAAAATAAAAATAAAAATCACTGCATGATCATGGCATGTGAATAATCTTAATTCCGGAGATTATGATGAGGAAATTTTCAAGCGATGTGTGGAACGGTACCAAAAAAGTGTTTCAACTCGACTACAACCATCAACCATGTGGGGGAGGAAGTATCAATTAGCTGCAGTGGGGAGAGAGTGCTCTTCCACACAGAGACGCGAAGCGACCCCTATCAAGCAGGTTGGTTGTATAATGTATATTGTTGGTTAATTACTAAGCACTATTTTGTGTACACAATCAAAAAGAGTTTTATACAGAGACACTAGGTTTATTTTTGTGTCCTAAATTTGATTGATATATAAAACTAAACAAACCTAAGAGAAGGGCTTGGAACGTGAGTGTCCCACAGTGTCCAAGTTATTCGAGTAGTTGATTATGTTATCTTGTGTTCAGATTACATATCAATTATGACTCGCTTTAGCCTGGTTTGCTTGATGTACGGTAAACCAGACTGAGCGCCGCTTATTTAAAAACGGAAAATTAGGTTTGTATTTTAGTAGTAGTAAATCTGGTTCAATAGATAAGAGCACCATGGATGCGAGAGAGTGGAAAGCTGTGATAGATTGGATTGAAAAACAAGATGGAGAGGGGCCCTGGGTGGTTATACCACGAGTAAATCAAAATTTTGAAAATGTTGATTTAACTGGAGAAGATGAGGAAAGATTATTAAGAGATGAGACAGATAAAAGTGGAGATGAGGTAGAAAAAGACGAGGAGAGACGAGAAAGAGAGATGAGTAAAGAAAAGACAAACCAAAACTTCCTCAAGTAGTGAAGTGGAAAAACTAAACTCTTTGACATCTAGGATTGCAGATAAGATAAGCAAATTAGATGAGATATTGAAGGTGGTAAAAGAGTTTTGTGTCACGTCTACCAATATGATAAAACAGTGCCAAAAAGCACTGATTGGTGCGCAAACTGGTATTTCCAATATGGAAAGAATTCATTAATCTATTATTAATGAATTGGAAAAATAAAAGGCAGCATTTTCCAAGCAGATGAAAGCAATGAAAAAAAAAAAAAAAAAAACTGCTGAAGTAAATAGGCAGTTAGTTGAGATGAGAGCTAATTACAATAAAATAAGTAATCATTATATGCAGACGGAAAATATGATCAGAGATGAGGATGACAGAGGAGATGAGACAAGATCTGTCAGTGAAAGTGAGAGACTGAACGTCGAAATTGTGAAATTAGTAAAAAGAGAGTTGGAAAAGTTAGTTTGTGAAAGACGCGAAAAAGAAGATTCTGACAACCTGGCAGATAAAGTTAAGTAAACTCTTAAATTTGAAATAATAAGTAAAGATTCCGGTCTGAGACGCGATTGCAAATTAACATTGAATACAAAATTCGAACATATTTATGATTAATTTACCTCTGAATTAAAAAGTCACGAATTACTTTACATAATTGACCCTGAAATCACCTCAAATAAAGATAAAGACGCGGCGACGGTTGAAAAACATAAATACAAGGTCAGAGATATTTTAATTAATCATTTAGATCAAACTTATCATTCGAAAGTAATTCAGATAAAGGATCCTGTAGAAATTTTAAATAAAATCAGAGAATTAAAAAAATGTGAGCGCAATCTCTCATCAACTACAATACGAAAACAGCTGTATAATATGCAGTACTATCCAAATAAACAAAATGCTTCTGATTTTTGTGACAAGTTCGAAGATGTTGTTCGAAATTATGAAAACTTATCAGGAGTCGTGCCCCTACCGGAAGGTGAAAAAAGAGATGCGTTCTTTAATGCTATTATGACCACGGTTCCTGAAGTACAATCCGTAGAATTCATGACAAAGAATTTTACTGGGAAAGGTCTCAGTTATGATCATTTGAAATTATTTTTGATGCAAGCGGAAGCTAATAAAAAGCAGTCTGCATCATCAGAAATTAGAGCTGTTATGAAAGCTCATGGACGAGATGCGAAAGAGAGATGCTATGAGTGCGATGACATCGGCCACATAGCAATTAATTGTCGTTTCAGAGGTACTGGACTGAAAAAATGTTACGAGTGTGGTCAGGTTACTAATCACAAAGCAGCTGATTGTCCAGTAAAAAGAATAAAACAGTCAACGTCTGAAAGAGGCAGGGTAAGTTATGGTTCCAACAGAAGACATTATTACAAGTATAATAATAATTCGAGAAGTGGTAAATATTGTAACGATCCTCAAAACAGAGGATTTAAAAGAAAAGCCTTTGATGAGAATGAGAGGAGTGGAGACGCGAAAAGATTTAAAAGTTACAGAGGTCTACAAGAACGTGAAGTGGAATGAGAAAGGATGGAAGAAGAACCAGAACAAGCAAAAGGAAAAGAGTGGAGACGGAAACGTGAATGACGCAAAATATGCTAAAGGTGAGTTACTTTCCACTAATTTATCAAATAATCATTATTATGACTTAGAAATTGAACATGACCAAAGTAAAATCTTTACTAGATTTCTTGCCGATTCGGGTGCAACCGAGCACCTATCTAAAAGGAAAGTCATGTTTAAATCATTTGATGAGACAAATTATGTTAAGATTAGATGTGCTAATAAAAATGCATCAGCAGATCTCAAAACGGAGGGAGCAGGTAATATTTGAAGTTGTGTTAAATAATAATAAGTTGTTTGAAATCGAGAGCGTAATATATGCCAAAGCACTATCGGAGAATTTATTATCGTCGAGGAAATTTGCAGAGATGGGTTTTAGTATTTATTTAGATAACAAAAAAAATTGACATTTTCGATCCGGTCTCGAATGAATCTTTTATAGCTGGGATGTATAATAAACCTTATTGGATAATAGAATTCGAAGTAAACAAAAGTAAAAACAAAAATGAAAATAACTTTACAAGTAGGAGAATTATGGCTAATTTAACCGAAAATGAGCGAGATGCGAATAATGCCACCCGGTATAAAACTAGAAGTGTGACGTTAAAAGAAACCAAAGAAAAACTTGAATTTAATGAGCAACGAAGAGATGAGAGTAAAAATAGGAATAGTCAAGGGGATGAGATGGAATTAGAGGGGACAATACTAAACGAAAATAGTATAATAACTGGAGATGAGAATTGAGAAAATAAAACAGGGGGTGAAAAGAAATTCATTTATGAGAACTCAAATTTTGATACATCAATCTGGGACAGGAAAATTCATGACATAGACGAACTACCCATTGTAGAACTGCCAAATATAGAGTCACCATTCAGTAAAAAATATAAGATATTCGCAAAAAATAATAGGGCTATGCTCTGGCACGTTAGACTGGGGCATGCCTCTATCGCCTATCTAAAGGCTTTGCAGGGTAAATTTCCTGAAAATAAAGAACTAAATGATGCAATTTTTGATGAGTCAATATTAGATTGTGAAGTATGTATGATGCCAAAGTTTAAAATGTTACCTTTTAACTCAGTACGGAGACGAGCTACTGAACCATTACAAATTATGTATCCATTCGGATATCATGGGGCCTATTACTCCGTTATCACACCCCAAGCGGTACCGATTTATTGCAGTATTTGTTGATGACTACTCTAGAGTAGCAATGGCATATCCAATGAAGGTGAAAAGTGAAACAGGTTATTGTTTTGAAGCATTTGTTAGAAGCGCTCGAAATTTATTAGGCAGAGATGCGAAAGTGTGTTATTTGAGAACAGATCAAGGTACAGAGTATACAGGTGGTTACGCCATTGATGTCTTAAATAAAAAAAAAAAAAAAAAATTAGGTGTAGAGTTGCAACTTGCAAGTCCAAATACACCACAGCATAATTGCGTTTCTGAATGGTTTAATCAAACCATACAAAAGAAGGTAAGAGCATATATATTTGATGCAAAGATACCTGAAAGTATGTAGGATCTTGCTCTAAGTGCTGCTGTGCATGCCTATAACAGAACACCTCATAAGTCAAATAACATGGCCACGCCACTACAAAGATTTGCTCCAAATCACAATTATGACATAGGTCAGCTGAGACGGTTTGGATGCGTTGCTTATATTAAAGTTCAAAGAAAGACGGGTCCCAAGTTTAGATGCGAAGGGAGACGCGTGATCCTAGTAGGTTACACACCTACTGGATATCAGTTCCTAAAACCTGAAGAAGGCAAATTTTATGAAAGTAGAGACGCGCGTTTCAATGAAAAACTAGTATATGGAGATGAGATAAGTATGAGAAAGACAGCATAAAAGACTGGCCGGTAGAACAAATTGAAATTAAAAAGAGAAGTGGTTTGTTGAATTTGCTGGAGATGAATCTCAAAATGAAGGAACTTTAAAACCGGAGGGAGAAGCGAAAAAGAAAAGAGGTCGACCAAAGAAACAGATTGCTGTCTCTGAAAAGAAAACTGAAAATCTAGTTAATGATACAAGTTTTTCTAATATTGAAAAAGATGAGGAAAAGAGAAGTCAGCTACTAAAAGCAGTTATATTCAATGATGAGACTGAAAAAAAAAGGACGAATGAAACAAAAGAAAGGATTTATCACGCAATGATTGCGGAAAAATCAAGACCCAGTGTCTTATAGAGAAGCGGTTCAATCTAAGGAGTCTTCTTTGTGGCAGGAGACAATAAACGAGTTGGAGTTGGAATCCATGTATAAAAATGAAGTATGGTCACTTGTCGATCGACCGACTATATTGAAAAATAACCGAAGAGCAAACATCATAGACTCAAAGTGGGTATTCAAAAAGAAAACCGACAGCGGAGGTAGAACAAAATATAAAGCACGACTTGTAATAAGAAGGTTTCAAAGACCAAAATTACTATGATTTGAGTGAAACCTATGCCCCTGTGTCTCGATTACCTTTAATAAGATCTATTTTTGCCATTGTTAATAAGTATGATTTAGAGATGTGTCAATTAGACGTTAAAACTGCATTTCTATTTGAGATGAGTGAATTAGGAGAACCAAAGAAATTTCTGGGAATTACAATAACTAGAGATGGGGAGTCCCATGAAATTCTACTTGGCCAAGAAAAATATGTAGATAAGATTTTAGAAAAATTTCAATTTAATAAAGAATATCCACAGAAAACCCCTATATGGTTACTACTCAAGTAGCTAACAGAGAAAGAAAACAAAGAGAAGAGAATTTTGACTGTGAAGTAATAAAAGAAACCGAGACGAGGGACAATGCACCCTATAGGGAAGCTAATAGGCAGTTTGTTATATCTGGCTGCAGCCACTCGGCCAGATATCTCTTTTGCGGTGAATGTATTAAGCAGACACCAAATTAATCCCACTGAGAGTGATTGGCAGATGGTCAAAATAGTATTCAGATATTTAAAGGGAACTAAAACTTTAAAATTAAGATATACCGGAGAGAAAGAAGACCTTCAAGCTTATTCTGAAGCAAGTTTCGCCGATCCTTTACCACTTGCCAGGCAGAGTATGTTGCGATGAGTGAGACGTGTCAGGGATTGATTGCAATGAACAAATCATTGAAATTAATTTTGAATAAATCTTTTGCCCAATAAAATTGTGGTGCGATAACAAAGCGGCGGAAGCAAGTACCAAGACAAGTGGGGGCAACAAGTTAAGACATATGACTGAGATGCGAGAACACTATGTAAAAGAGTGTGTAAAAATCTAGTAAAAATAAAGTGGATCCCTTCAAAGGATCAAATTGCTGACATATTTACAAAACCTCTATCATTCGAGATGCATAAATATTTAGCTGGAAAAATTATGAACAGTCCTTTGGTAACTGATGGAAATTAATTACTAATTCTATTTTGTTTCACAGGTAACTAACTGAGAAGGAAGATACCTCGGTATACTTGAGATGCGAAAGGGGAATAAGTTATAATAAGTCTATTTGAATTATATTGTTTAGTGTTTTGAAATAATTATTATTGTATAAGTTATAAAATTTTCAAGTTAGTTTTTCTTGATGAAGAATGTGTCTTTGTCTATGTACATTGAAACTGAGATGCGGTGGTTTATTGCTTAAGGATATGAGAGGCGCTTAGTCGGGAGGGAGTGTTAGAATTCGAATTTACGCCTAACCGCCTCTGACTAATGTATGACGAGGCCTCCTTCCTTAAAATGATAAGCAATCTAATTACAGGCAGTAGCGAGTAGCGAATCGACCGTGAGAGACGAGTAATTATTATTATTGATTTACAAAATAAAGGAAGTTCGTTATTATAAAGTGGTGTTTTATTTTATTGAAAAATACAAAATAGAAAAATCCCAACAATAATAATAATAATAATTAATACGAAAATATTGGTATTCCAGCTCCATCAGAAAAATCCCTAATTGAGCGCCATCGTTTACGACTTCTTCTAATGCACATACTGCTCGCTCTAATAATTGTAGCACATCCAATTTTTACTCTGAGCCAATTCATAATAATGCTATAAGGAATATGCCATTTTTCGACTAGTTGTTCTGCAATTCATAATAATATGTGGGTTCACATATTATCACATCGCATATTATGTATTCCGAAAATTTCGCTCCTGGTACGAGTATTAGTTTCTATTTTGCCTAATAATTTTACTAATTATTATAAACGATATCATTTAATATTGCACTCAAAATATTTTTGAAAATGCTATGATATGTTTTTTTTTTTTACTTTTTCCCATGGAAACTTATTGACTAAGTCCTTAATACGGCTAAATTTCAAAATTCCATTTTTTGCTAGTCGACGTCACCAAATGAAGCTCCGGCAGTGTTTTGATGTTTTGGTAAGGATTTCTCTTTTCATACAATGCATGGTAATTTATGAAGAATGAACGATCCAAAATTTTTGAATCTTTAGGTAAGTATAATGGACATCAAGATAATGATGATAAAGTACAACATGCCTTATACCAACTTCGCTTGTTTAACAGCTATAATAAGGTTTAAAAGTTGAAACTTCAGTAATTAAAAAAAATTTTGAACAATTTCTAGAAATTTCATGGCATCAACTCCAAAATTTACACACAATATACGTTTTCTGCCATAAGAACAACATAGGTAGAGTACAAATTTTATAAGAAGGCGAGAGTTTGACAAGAATTTGTTAGTGCGCAGATACGTTAGTCGTCACTACTGCCGAATCCAAAAATATTTGTTGTCCAATATCAACAAAGTTAGACGGTGTCCGCGTTAAAAAAACAACCAATCAAATAAGGATGATAAGAGTATCGTCGCCGTATGTAAAAGCTCAGTGATGCATGCTGGTTAACTCGTATCGTACTTAGTTTAAATACTTACTCACTTATCATTTAAAATATTTAGAATTACGTGCGCCGCGCCACTGATGCAATTTCTATTCTGATACGGTAGAACAGTTAAAAAGCCCACAAGATGCGCAGTTCACGCCTAGCCTTCTTATAAAAATTGGACAGCAGGTACTTGAAACCAATTTGACGTAATTCATACGTGAGGCTAGTTATGCAGGGTGTCCCTGAAATGACTCTACAGCTCTCTAGCAAAAGATTATGAATTATAAAAGTCAAATCGCTGAAGTGATTTTGATGAAATTTGGTATCACGTTATGGTTTTATGGAACAAAAAGTGCAATACTAAAATTATTCATGACGTTAACTTTAAGTTAACGTCGCCAAACTTTATCGTATAGAAGATAAACGCATTTGAATGTTGATTTTTATAGGAAAATTCGAATTTTTTTTTTCATGGGATTTTTTTGATTTACAACAAATAATAAAATTAATTTACATTTCATTATTTGGACATTCAAAATCGCATTTGGACATTCAAAATCGGTTTTGGGCATTTAAAATATCGCATTTGCGATTTATCTTCTAAACGATAAGATTCGGCGACTTTTTATCAAGATTTCCTTTTTGGTAGAAAATGAGTCCACTAATCTACTCTCAGTATTAAAAAAAATTTTAATTCCATTGGTGTAGAAGTTCAAAGACTGTAGAGCTTAAAAACCCATGATCTATGGCAATGAATTAAGGTCATGAGTAACTTTCCTTTTGCACTTTTTATCCCATAAAACCATAACGTCATAGCAAATTTCATCAAAATCACTTCAGCGGTTTAGCTTTTATAATAAAAAAACCATTTCAGATTTGACATTTGCGACCAGACACTTGATATCCTAGCGGCCAAACCAAGCAACTCAGGACTAAGATATGTTGACTTAAATCATCCGAGGAATATTCTGAGAGCTGTAAAGTCATTTCAGTGACACGCTGTATAGCTTACACTCATACACTTTTAGTTTATTAAGGCCATATAATTCTGTTCGACAATGATCAAAATGAACCGAAAGTCTTAAAAATCATCCTTTTTACGTAGGTACAACTGCATGGTACTCTTGTTTAAATTTTATACCTATACCTCTATCAGTTTTCTAGTTTTTATTAATTAAAAAGCAAAATGCATCAAGCTTTTCAAAGCAAATATCTCCAAAAGCGATAAACTAATGAATTGAGCAGGGGTAGGATTTCTATTTAATAAAGAGCATACTTCAAGATTTTCGATGAATTTTGACCACTGTCGAAGAAAAAAGCAATATGTCCTAATATACAGGGTCATCAGTTATAAGCGTACGAAGCGGCCATATCTCGGGAACTATTGGTCCTAAAGCATAAATTAAAAAAATTCCAGACCTAAAGTTACCATGAGAAATTTAGTAAAAATATTTTCAAGATGGCCGCATTTCGGGAATACCGGAAGCTGACACATCAATAAAAGTTAATAAATAATAAATAAATAGACAGTCATCTTTGTTTGACAGCATGGAAACCATGAAAACATTCTCCAAATTATAAACTTACATTTACATTAGAAAATTAAAATTGTGCCAGAGTTATTTAAACAGGATTATATTTACATAGCGAGGTACCTAGCTAAGTACCTACATACTTTTCTTTTTGCTAAAAAAATATTTTTCCCCCAGAATGTGTTATAAAAAAACACAAGGCAATCAATGAATTCAATATAAAAATTTATACTGACGCCATTCGATGAAAATTAAAAAAATTTTTTCCAAAAAATTTTAATAAACAAAAATTATGAGATATTATTTTTTAACTGAATAACATGAAAAAACAATACAGGGGTCCCAGCTCATTCGCAGCGGTCTCTGTGAGCCAAACACGATTGATTTTTTTCAAATTTTTTTTTGCAAGTTCAACTACAGGATCACAATGGGCCATTATTTAAATTTATTTTAGACTATACAGAATGTCCCATAATATGAGAGTGGCATTTCAAAGTTATGTTTTTTCAAATGAAATGCTCCTATGATGTTATCACATTTTTAGATTGTCTGAGAAGAAAAAATAAGATTGGCTTTTACACTTGATGTTTAAATTGAGAAGTTTGTGAGTTATAAACAAGTGCAATACGCCATTTTTGAAATTCGAGACCCTGTACAACGAAAACGGTTCAAGATATAGCAAAACGGCTTTCATATCCCCATTTTAACTTTTTATGTACTATCTTATGGTATAGAAACATTTGTACTTTCTTTGTTTTTTTTTATTTGGCGACGCATGGAAAGATCTCAGATTTTTTCAAATTTTTTATCACCCTGTATAAACATTTTATCTACATGTTAGGATAGTACATGACAAGTTAAAATAGGAACATGTAAGCCGTTTTTCTCTATCTAGAGCCGTTTTCGTTGTACAGGGACTTGAACTTCAAAAATGATGATTTTCACTTGTTTATAACTCACGAACTTCTGAATTTAACCACAAACTGTAAACAATCTTATTTTCTCTTCTCAGACAATCTAAAAATGCAATAACATAGGAGCATTCCATTTAAAAAAGCCATAACTTTGATATGCCACTTCGGGTTGCATGCTAACATAACGTATAAACAATGCCTGGTATAATTGCGCAGTAAGTTATTGTACCAATAGGGAAAAAATTCAAATTAACGTTTAAAATTCAGTATGAAGTGAAATAAATTCGCTTTCTATTTCCGGATGCAAATTTAGAAAGAATGATAAACATTTTACTGAATCATTTTTAAATAATGAAATGGGAAGTTAAATGAATGTTAGGTAAAACAGTATTATAATATTAGGGACTAAACAAATATTATATCAATACAAAGAAATTAATAAAACCCTCACAGTAGACCAGTGGCAGTAACTGCGTAGTATATGGTATAGGATAATATTATTATAAACCGTTATAATAATAATGTTAACCCTTGTGAAATTCCTTAATAAGAGGCGCGGTATTTATTGACCTGACTAATTCTTCTATTCATCTGAATACTGAATGCATGGACCTAAACACCCATTACGTTCTCTGAAGTAGAAAGACCACTTCAACATTCTTTTAAAAATACTTTATACTTTATGATAGTGTTCGTATTGAATAATATTTTATTGTGCATTTTGCTTTGTAAATAAATGAAAAACATTAGTTCTTGAACTTGACTACATTCAATATTGTTTAAAAATGCGCTTTAAATCAAGGTAAATCAAGTAAAACGTGAAAACGATTTTATTAGATAGGTACTTAACCATTCTCATGCCACTATCAAAAAAATCACTGAATGGATAATATGCAAAATAATGCATATTTTTTAATTGTTTTAATGCTAAGCGCCTATCTCATCAATGCAATTTTTCGTATGGCCAGACTCTGGTATATCGAGCGACTTTAGGTTAAATTAGAGAAAAGTTGTGCTATTTAAAGATGTCGTGTATTTTGCAAAAAAAATTCATTATTTACACCCGCGTATCTCTACAGCCGTAAACGTTAAAATACAGGGTCGGTTAAATTAGAGAAAAAGATGCGCAATTTGATGATTAATAAGAATCTGAAAAAAATGTTATCGGATATTTTCAGTCGGTGTTGAAAAACTAAAAAAAAAAATCGAGAATTCTTATTTTTGCCGTATCTTTCTTATTATTTGAAATTAATAAATAATTTTTGTAGGCTTACGTAAGTCGCCAAGAGCTACCCATCTGACGTTTCAAAAATTTTCAAAGCCGACTAGATCCCAGAGTTTTCATAGTCAACTTTCGTTTTTCTTATGGCCGTCATATTATTTTTTATGTCGTTCGATGTAAAAAAAATGGAAACCAAAAATTAATAAACTTTGGTAGAAAATTCCAAAATTTTTATTCTTCTTTTTTCGAAGAAAAACAAAAAAATTCTCGCTGAAATACGTCAATATGAAGTCATACTGCTTGCCTCATGGTTTTTTACATTTCTCTATGGTATTCGGTCCAAAAAGTTGTATTTTTTTAAAGAAAAAAGAACAAAAATTTTTTTTATTTATTTTTTGAAAATTATTAATTTTTGGTTTCCATTATTTTTTTCATACCGAACGACATAAAAAATAATGTGGCGGCCATAAGAAAAGCAAAACTTGACTATGAAATCTCTGGGATCTTCTTGGCTTTAAAATTTTTTGTAGTGCCAAATTGATGGCTCTTGACGACTTATGTTAACCTACAAAAAATAATTATTTAATTTTCAATAATAAAAAAGATTTGATAAAAAAAAATACTGTTTTTTTTTATTTTATTTTTTCAGATTTTTCAGGAATTAATCAAAATATTAGGGATATTTAAATCAAAATTTCTGTTTTCAACCCTTACTTTGTAGAATCTCTGCATACTGATGGATGATTAATAAAACACTATAATGTTTAAAAAAATTCTACTACATATACATAGTTTAAAAAATTTTCAAAGCCGACTATTATATCCCAGAGTTTTCATAGTCAACTTTCGTTTTTCTTATGGCTGCCATATAATTTTTTTTATGTCATTCTTATGTCATAAGAAAAAAATAATAGAAACCAAAAATTAATAAACTTCAGAAAAAAATAAATTTTATTCTTCTTTTTTCAAAGAAAAACAGAAGATTTGTCGCTGAAATAGGTCAATATAAAGTCATACTGCCTTGCCTTATAGTTTTTTAATTTCTCTATGAAAAAATTGTATTTTTTTTAGAATAAAAAAGAACAAAAATTTTTTTCTATTATTTTCCAAAGTTTATGAATTTTTGGTTTCCATTATTTTTTTCTTATCGAACGACATAAAAAAATAATATGGCGGCCATAAGAAAACCGAAAGTTGACTATGAAAACTCTGGGATCTAGTCGGCTTAAAATTTTTTTGAAACGACAGATTAATAGCTTATAATGGCTTATGTAAGCCTACAAAAAATTATTTATTAATTTCCAATAACAAAAAAGATATGATGAAAATAAGATTTCTCGATTTTTCAGTTTTTTCAGGATATTTCAGGAACGGTCACAAATATCTTGCATGTTTTGAAGTATTCGAGATGGCCACAAAATAGCGCAACTTTTCTCTAATTTAACCGACCTCGTATCTTCAATGGTTTAGGATATCCCTGTAGTGACCCTTTAAATAGTTCTAACCCTGTATAGTAGAAATTTTTAAAGCATTGGTGTTTTATTAATCATCCATCGATATTTAAATTGTTTTTCGCAAAACACCCATCTCAAAATAGCACACCTTTTCTCTTATTTAACCGACCTCGTATCTTCAGTTGCTTAAGATATCCCTGTGTGAGTCGCTAATTAAATAGATCTAAACTCTGAATAAACGAGCACAATAAATAATAATTGTTATTATGATTCTGGCACCGAATAAAAGCTTATCTGTGAAAAAAATGCTGGTGAAGATTTAGATTTTTCACCAGGATTATCTTTAGATATCATTGAATCAGAAATAGTATTTCAAAACTCCATTGCATATTTGTGTCCGCAAAAAGAAAAATATTTGAGATTTCAATTGTCGCGAAAAGCTAAAGAAATGTTAGCAAGTTTCTCGTAAACTATTTTTTTTACGTCAAATTTGTTTAGGTGTTATCAAATTTATTTATTAACGAATTCTGCTCAAAAATGATCTTATACAAAATTTATGCAGAACCAATATTAGTGTAGGTAGAGAAGACAGAAAATAATTTTTCTGCGAAAAAATCCTGGGAAAATTTTGCAGCGGGATTATCTTTATTTTGAGATACTATTTCTCATGTCAAATATTCCGTTGAAAAATTTTCACCCGGATTCATTTTCCAGATATAAAAAGTCAGAACATTTTTCTAAAAGTTTGTACTTTCATTAAGTCGCAAGTCAGTGATACATTTTAAGCAATTTTTTTCAATTGATAACGATTAAGGTACCCTTTTTATATCTGCAAAATCATCTAGTTTTGGCAAATAACGAAAAACAAAGATATAGTAAAATGTTAACTTTGGCATTTTTTATCCCACCAAATTGAAGACCAGAATTTTTTAAATTATTTTTACCGTGCTCTACTGAGTGTCCCCTAAAATGTACTAAAGAGTTTATCCGTCATTTTCTTAACACCCTGTATTTAATGTAATGACTAACGACTTAGATAAAAATACTGACTTAATTATTACCTAATAACAACAACAAAGAAAACATGAATTAATTTCTATTCACATTTAAAACATAAAAGAATAAAAGGAACCTAGTGCCTACAGTGTGTATCAAGGACGGAAGAAGGCTATTTCAGAGAAGCGATGGTCCCTTTATACCTAACACCTAATAATTCAAATATTAATGGGTGATTTTAGTTCCTTTCTTTGCATGTTACAAGAATGCTGTAGGAATTTTCATCCAACACTGTTGTCAATTTTAAGATGTCACAAGATCTATAGCGCAAGAAGTTAATATACATCATAAAAACTGCAGATGTCACAAGATCGATTGGTTATGATTTCTAGCAGTATATTAATATACTGCACCGAACGTCGGGCGCGCCACCTCCACACTATACGCTGGAACTACATTATACGTCTCTAGCCATAAAAAACTGTTTTTTGACCTCCAGCTCAAATTCAGCCTATCTTCCTTTATTAACTATCTCTGTCTAACTAACACACGAAACGCTGTGGCATCCGATTTTGGATGTCACAACGTCGGCGGATGTCGAAGAGATAGCAAAAATTATACGTCAGGATGTCACAACGATGATTGGATGAATCTATATATATATATATATATCCTTGGGAAGTATAACGACTTCGTTAGATCAAAAACTTCGTATGGTGATTACGGGGATGGAAGTCTAGGAGTCAAAAGAATACTCTTGTGTTCAATTGCCGACGTTTCGGAAATATATTGTTTCCATTATCAAGACACTACAAGTCAACAAAAATTTTTTAGTTAAACAATGTAAAATGAGGATGACAAACAACAGGACTACTTACGAACTAGTGAGATTAAGCTCCACATGATGTTAATATTATAGAATTCATTAGGTGACCTCATGGTCCCTTCCTCTCTGCTTGTCAAGATTATTTAAAATTTTTCAAGTAAAAATTGGATTTAAAACTTACACATTAAAAACTAGGAACTATTGTAGCGTGCGCTTTTCCGTAGTTATCCCGAATGAATTTACGCATGGAAGGACTTCCAAGATGGCGTTTCTTTGGTTTGGTACCCTCCGCAAGTTCTATAGTTTGAGGTATAGTAACAGGATCGAGTTATGAGTCTGTCAGTCAGAGCCGTCAACTGCCAGTCAGAAGAACTGAACGTCAGCGCAGTGGAGCAAGGTGGACGAGGACGATATCGATTTTATTTGGTGAAGGAGAACTGAACGGGTTAGTTGCTTCTTGTTTGGTTGGAATATCATTGAGTGATGGTGTTTCAGTGAGATGGTGTTATTTCGTTTGTTATCTCGTGTAGTGTGGTTGAAATAACACAGGTATGAAGTTGTGGTGTTAGTCCTATTTAGCAAAGCTAATTTCCATGTCATTTTCTAAACAGGAAAGAAAGCCTGTCAATCATGCATGGATGGGAGTAAGAAAGCTCGACTGGAACCGACATAATGGCGTCCATCTCGGTAATAATAAATTAGCGCTTTGTTGATTCAGATTAGTAATTATAATTATTTTATTTCAGGGCTTTTCTTTTTTTCCTTTTTCTGTTTTCTTTTTAGTCTCTACTTCTAGTTCCATGTTTCTGCGTTTCGAGTTCTAGTTTTATTTCTAGAATTCGATCTTTCGGATCCCTCCTTCGGGGTGGATCTATAATAAGATCTATCGTTTAGTCGTTTATTTTATTTCCAAAATGTGCTGATGGTGGTCTCCGTTGAGAAATATCCCATTTTCAAGCACTGGGTAGAAGAGCATAATTCTTTTTGGAAGTAATGGCGTTCTACAGACAAAGCCGGACCTAACCAACTGGAGAGGGAGTAGGCATCACAGTCTATCTCATTTCTTTTGGATCTTTCTGTTGCAGTCACGTTTCATCAAGAAATGTTTGGAACTCCAAGGTACCTTGTAAATTCTTTTGTTTCATTTATTTTACATTGAATTTTCTCTCTAAAAAGAGAGGAAGTAACTTCATCAGATTGCGTTATTGATTTTATCAAGATGGGAATTTTTATTATTTTAATAATTGGGAAATACTTCCCCAATGTTGTTAGTTTTAGCTAGTGAGTAGAAATGTTCAATTTAGTATTTAATCTTAATCTAAATTAATTATCAGGGAGAATTAATTGGCCAAATTTAGTTAGTGTTAAGAATGTGAATTTTTTTTTGTCAAGTACCTAATGAAGGTAATTGGTTGATCTAGAGATCAACATTTTTTTTTAGTTTACTATTGTTCTATTTTTAAGAAATGTTGCTAGTATGTAGATGATAAGGGAGAAATCCAAGATAAATTTTCTTTTGTCTCACAATACAATATACCGTTAGCTGGGAAGTTTTATGTTTTTAATTGGAGAAGTCCAATAAATTGTTAAATTCTTTTATGTGAGTTTTATTTTTAGTATCTGTATGGCCTGAATAATAAAAAGACACAACGTAGGGCAGGTCAGTTATGTAAATTTTGAATCAAATATATTTTTTTATATTTAGACGATCATGTGGACGAATTTGTAGTTTCATCATCATCATTTTTTTTTTAATATTTTACCCCTCTGTCCTGTTTTGTGTACAAACAAATTTGAAGGTACCTGGATGGGATCAGAGGGAGAGACACCTTCCTTTCGCTTATTTTTTTTTTAGTTTTCTTTTTGGCCTGATTAATCAAATTTTTTTTTTTTTTTTTGTGATCGAGCGAAGGAAGGGTTACACTATTTACATGTTTTTTCTATTGCACAAGTCTACATCTCAGTTAAATTACTTATTTATTGGCAGGGGATCAGTCAGAGATGTGATGTAGATAGAGTTTTTCATGAAACTAATTGACTTCATTTTTGACAGTACAATTTTTACTTTTCAAAATAATTTCTATAAACAAATAATGGGTACCCCCATGGGCTCGGTAGTCTCCCCAATTTTTGCAGCATATGTGATGGATGATTTGTTGGATGATTGCTTACGAGACCTTCCCTATCAGATTCCATTCATTAAAAAATATGTAGATGACATTATCTGCGCAATACCGGCAGACCAAATAGACAATTTAATGGATTCTCTGAACAACCACAACGCATATCTTTCATTCACGGTAGAAAGAGAAAACCAGAGGAGTGTCCCCTTCCTAGATACTAGAATTATTAGAACAGATACCAACCAAATTATTTTGGATTGGTACTCAAAACCAACTAGTTCAGGGAGGTACCTCAATTATAATTCATACCATAAACACAAAATAAAAATCAACATGATCCTAGGTATGAAGAAGAGAATCACAACTATTAGTCATCCTACATTTATTAACAAAAATTAAAAAAAATTAAATAACATCCTTTTAGATAACAGTTACCCTGAAAATTTAATCAACAAGCTTTTGTTCAGCAACTCATCTACCACAGAAAATCATAATCAAACAAATTCAGAAGGGCTTACCGACACTCTGACGAGTCTGAACATCCCTAATGCACAACCCCAAATAAAACATTCTAGGATTGGTTCCTTGCCATACATAAAGAAGGTCACTGAACAGCTTGCGAACATCATTATGGAAGGAGTTAATGACATTAAGATAGCCAACAGGACGGTCAGAACAATAGGAGGATCTATTTACACTAGATTAAAAGACCCAACCCCCCCATTAAAAAAGTCTAATGTAGTTTATGAAATTCCTTGTAGGGATTGTGACGGTGTATACATAGGACAAACTAGTAGACAGTTACAATCACGAATTACGTCACACAAAAGTGATTGTAGACGAAATGTGGCTCGTTGCGCCCTTGCCAGTCACTGCAGGGAACATGACCACGAACCTGATTATGGGCAGGCGAGGGTACTTGACTCTGAATCACACTACAACAAAAGAATATTCTTGGAAATGGTAGAAATTTATAACAACAACTACTCTATAAATAAAAGATCAGACATCGAAAATCTTAGCACAATTTACAGCAATATACTAAGATTAGATAATAGAAGTAGGTCAAGGAACTTTATAACACCCTCAACGGATGACAGTCTTTCAGCATGAATGGTTGTTTCAGTTTGTCTCAATTCAACTCCTATCTCTCTGAAAGAGCAGACTGACTTAATAATCTACAATAGTTAGACCAAAATAATATAATTAAAAAGAAGAACTTGCTTCATCAAATACCTAACCTCACATTTTCAAGAATTATTATAATAGATTAAAATTTAAAAAAAGTTTTTGATAAATTGATAACCACATTCCAACTAAAATAATTAAAGCCATGCCGTTCTCCTTGTGGGGACTTCCACCCTTCAAGTAACTGCCTTAAAAATAAGTAATTTAACTGAGATGTAGACTTGTGCAATAGAAAAAACATGTAAATAGTTCCTAGTTTTTAATGTGTAAGTTTTAAATCCAATTTTTACTTGAAAAATTTTAAATAATCTTGACAAGCAGAGAGGAAGGGACCATGAGGTCACCTAATGAATTCTATAATATTAACATCATGTGGAGCTTAATCTCACTAGTTCGTAAGTAGTCCTGTTGTTTGTCATCCTCATTTTACATTGTTTAACTAAAAAATTTTTGTTGACTTGTAGTGCCTTGATAATGGAAACAATATATTTCCGAAACGTCGGCAATTGAACACAAGAGTATTCTTTTGACTCCTAGACTTCCATCCCCGTAATCACCATACGAAGTTTATATATATATATATATATATATATCTTTTTCAACGGGATGATTTGCGGTCTTATCCCCTCTATTAAAATGGGTTAAAGAGGACTGCAAAACTGTTTATCTGAGACTGCAAATTGAACAATTTGGGACCGCAAAACATCTTCACCCCCGTAGGGGAAATCAAACGGTGATCTACAGTCACAACTAACTGAACTGTTACTTTGTAACTGAGACTTCCATCGGATAATTTGAGACTTGGAATTAGGTATTTAAGACCGCGCTGTTGCCAATTCTGAAAATATTTTTGCAATCGCGCTGAAGATCCTGTTGCAGAAAATTATTTCAAAATTGAAGCCGATTCAGATTCACGATGCAGCGCAAAGTGGATTTTCGATTGATTTGAAGTCATCGAGCAACTCGCGACATGAAATTAGGTATTTAAGACCGCACTGTTGCCAATTCTGTTAATATTTTTGCGATCGCGCCAAAGATCCTGTCGTAGAAAATTATTTCAAAATTGAAGCCGATTCAGATTCACGATGCAGCGCAAAGTGGATTTTCGGTTGATTTGAAGTCATCGAGCAACTCGCGACTTGAAATTAGGTATTCAAGACCGCACTGTTGCCAATTCTGAATTTTTTTTTACGATCGCGCAGAAGATCCTGTCACAGAAAAATATTTCAAAATTAATGCCGATTGAGATCCACGATGCAGCGCAAAGTGGATTTTCGGTTGATTTGAAGTCATCGAGCAACTCGCGACATGAAATTAGGTATTTAAGACCGCACTGTTGCCAATTCTGAAAATATTTTTGCGATCGCGCCGAAGATTCTGTCGCAGAAAATTATTTCAAAATTGAAGCCGATTGAGATCCCCGTTGCAGCGCAAAGTGGATTTTCGGTTGATTTGAAGTCATCGAGCAACTCGCGACATGAAATTAGGTATTTAAGACCGCACTGTTGCCAATTCTTAAAATATTTTTGCAATCGCGCCGAAGATCCTGTCACAGAAAATTATTTCAAAATTGAAGCCGATTCAGATTCACGATGCAGCGCAAAGTGGATTTTCGGTTGATGTGAAGTCATCGAGCAACTCGCGACATGAAATTAGGTATTTAAGACCGCACTGTTGCCAATTCTGAATTTTTTTTACGATCGCGCAGAAGATCCTGTCACAGAAAAATATTTCAAAATTAATGCCGATTGAGATCCACGATGCAGCGCAAAGTGGATTTTCGGTTGATTTGAAGTCATCGAGCAACTCGCGACATGAAATTAGGTATTTAAGACCGCACTGTTGCCAATTCTTAAAATATTTTTGCAATCGCGCCGAAGATCCTGTCACAGAAAATTATTTCAAAATTGAAGCCGATTCAGATTCACGATGCAGCGCAAAGTGGATTTTCGGTTGATGTGAAGTCATCGAGCAACTCGCGACATGAAATTAGGTATTTAAGACCGCACTGTTGCCAATTCTGAATTTTTTTACGATCGCGCAGAAGATCCTGTCACAGAAAAATATTTCAAAATTAATGCCGATTGAGATCCACGATGCAGCGCAAAGTGGATTTTCGGTTGATTTGAAGTCATCGAGCAACTCGCGACATGAAATTAGGTATTTAAGACCGCACTGTTGCCAATTCTGAAAATATTTTTGCGATTGCGCCGAAGATCCTGTCGCAGAAAATTATTTCAAAATTGAAGCCGATTGAGATCCCCGTTGCAGCGCAAAGTGGATTTTCGGTTGATTTGAAGTCATCGAGCCACTCGCGACATGAAATTAGGTATTTAAGACCGCACTGTTGCCAATTCTGAAAATATTTTTGCAATCGCGCCGAAGATCCTGTCACAGAAAATTATTTCAAAATTGATGCCGATTTAGATCCACGATGCAGCGCAAAGTGTATTTTCGGTTGATTTGAAGTCATCGAGCAACTCGCGACATGAAATTAGGTATTTAAGACCGCACTGTTGCAAATTCTGAAAATATTTTTGCAATCGCGCCGAAGATCCTGCCACAGAAAATTATTTCAAAATTGAAGCCGATTCAGATTCACGATGCAGCGGAAAGTGTATTTTCGGTTGATTTGAAGTCATCGAGCAACTCGCGACATGAAATTAGGTATTTAAGACCGCACTGTTGCAAATTCTGAAAATATTTTTGCAATCGCGCCGAAGATCCTGTCACAGAAAATTATTTCAAAATTGAAGCCGATTCAGATTCACGATGCAGCGCAAAGTGGATTTTCGGTTGATTTGAAGTCATCGAGCAACTCGCGACATGAAATTAGGTATTTAAGACTGCACTGTTGCAAATTCTGAAAATATTTTTGCAATCGCGCCGAAGATCCTGTCACAGAAAATTATTTCAAAATTGATGCCGATTTAGATCCACGATGCAGCGCAAAGTGTATTTTCGGTTGATTTGAAGTCATCGAGCAACTCGCGACATGAAATTAGGTATTTAAGACCGCACTGTTGCAAATTCTGAAAATATTTTTGCAATCGCGCCGAAGATCCTGTCACAGAAAATTATTTCAAAATTGAAGCCGATTCAGATTCACGATGCAGCGCAAAGTGGATTTTCGGTTGATGTGAAGTCATCGAGCAACTCGCGACATGAAATTAGGTATTTAAGACCGCACTGTTGCCAATTCTGAAAATATTTTTGCAATCGCCCCGAAGATCCTGTCACAGAAAATTATTTCAAAATTGAAGCCGATTCAGATTCACGATGCAGCGCAAAGTGGATTTTCGATTGATTTGAAGTCATCGAGCAACTCGCGACATGAAATTAGGTATTTAAGACCGCACTGTTGCCAATTCTGAAAATATTTTTGCAATCGCGCCGAAGATCCTGTCACAGAAAATTATTTCAAAATTGATGCCGATTTAGATCCACGATGCAGCGCAAAGTGTATTTTCGGTTTATTTGAAGTCATCGAGCAACTCGCGACATGAAATTAGGTATTAAAGACCGCACTGTTGCAAATTCTGAAAATATTTTTGCAATCGCGCCGAAGATCCTGTCACAGAAAATTATTTCAAAATTGAAGCCGATTCAGATTCACGATGCAGCGCAAAGTGGATTTTCGGTTGATGTGAAGTCATCGAGCAACTCGCGACATGAAATTAGGTATTTAAGACCGCACTGTTGCCAATTCTGAAAATATTTTTGCAATCGCGCCGAAGATCCTGTCACAGAAAATTATTTCAAAATTGAAGCCGATTCAGATTCACGATGCAGCGCAAAGTGGATTTTCGATTGATTTGAAGTCATCGAGCAACTCGCGACATGAGATTAGGTATTTAAGACCGCACTGTTGCCAATTCTGAAAATATTTTTGCAATCGCGCCGAAGATCCTGTCACAGAAAATTATTTCAAAATTGATGCCGATTTAGATCCACGATGCAGCGCAAAGTGTATTTTCGGTTGATTTGAAGTCATCGAGCAACTCGCGACATGAAATTAGGTATTTAAGACCGCACTGTTGCCAATTCTGAAAATATTTTTGCAATCCCGTAGAAGATCCTGTCACAGAAAATTATTCCAAAATTGAAGCCGATTCAGATTCACGATGCAGCGCAAAGTGGATTTTCGATTGATTTGAAGTCATCGAGCAACTCGCGACATGAAATTAGGTATTTAAGACCGCACTGTTGCCAATTCTGAAAAGATTTTTGCAATCGCGCCGAAGATCCTGTCACAGAAAATTATTTCAAAATTGATGCCGATTTAGATCCACGATGCAGCGCAAAGTGGATTTTCGGTTGATTTGAAGTCATCGAGCAACTCGCGACATGAAATTAGGTATTTAAGACCGCACTGTTGCAAATTCTGTTAATATTTTTGCGATCGCGCCAAAGATCCTGTAGCAGAAAATTATTTCAAAATTGAAGCCGATTCAAATTCACGATGCAGCGCAAAGTGGATTTTCGATTGATTTGAAGTCATCGAGCAACTCGCGACATGAAATTAGGTATTTAAGACCGCACTGTTGCCAATTCTGAATTTTTTTACGATCGCGCAGAAGATCCTGTCACAGAAAATTATTTCAAAATTGGTGCCGATTGAGATCCACAATGCAGCGCAAAGTGGATTTTCGGTTGATTTGAAGTCATCGAGCAACTCGCGACATGAAATTAGGTATTTAAGACCGCACTGTTGCCAATTCTGAAAATATTTTTGCAATCGCGCCGAAGATCCTGTCACAGAAAATTATTTCAAAATTGAAGCCGATTCAGATTCACGATGCAGCGCAAAGTGGATTTTCGATTGATTTGAAGTCATCGAGCAACTCGCGACATGAAATTAGGTATTTAAGACTGCACTGTTGCAAATTCTGAAAATATTTTTGCAATCGCGCCGAAGATCCTGTCACAGAAAATTATTTCAAAATTGATGCCGATTTAGATCCACGATGCAGCGCAAAGTGTATTTTCGGTTGATTTGAAGTCATCGAGCAACTCGCGACATGAAATTAGGTATTTAAGACCGCACTGTTGCAAATTCTGAAAATATTTTTGCAATCGCGCCGAAGATCCTGTCACAGAAAATTATTTCAAAATTGAAGCCGATTCAGATTCACGATGCAGCGCAAAGTGGATTTTCGGTTGATGTGAAGTCATCGAGCAACTCGCGACATGAAATTAGGTATTTAAGACCGCACTGTTGCCAATTCTGAAAATATTTTTATGCCCGCGCCGAAGAGTCTGTCACAGAAAATTATTTCAAAATTGATACCGATTCAGATTCACGATGCAGCGCAAAGTGGATTTTCGATTGATTTGAAGTCATCGAGCAACTCGCGACATGAAATTAGGTATTTAAGACCGCACTGTTGCCAATTCTGAAAATATTTTTGCAATCGCGCCGAAGATCCTGTCACAGAAAATTATTTCAAAATTGATGCCGATTTAGATCCACGATGCAGCGCAAAGTGTATTTTCGGTTTATTTGAAGTCATCGAGCAACTCGCGACATGAAATTAGGTATTAAAGACCGCACTGTTGCAAATTCTGAAAATATTTTTGCAATCGCGCCGAAGATCCTGTCACAGAAAATTATTTCAAAATTGAAGCCGATTCAGATTCACGATGCAGCGCAAAGTGGATTTTCGGTTGATGTGAAGTCATCGAGCAACTCGCGACATGAAATTAGGTATTTAAGACCGCACTGTTGCCAATTCTGAAAATATTTTTGCAATCGCGCCGAAGATCCTGTCACAGAAAATTATTTCAAAATTGAAGCCGATTCAGATTCACGATGCAGCGCAAAGTGGATTTTCGATTGATTTGAAGTCATCGAGCAACTCGCGACATGAGATTAGGTATTTAAGACCGCACTGTTGCCAATTCTGAAAATATTTTTGCAATCGCGCAGAAGATCCTGTCACAGAAAATTATTTCAAAATTGATGCCGATTTAGATCCACGATGCAGCGCAAAGTGGATTTTCGGTTGATTTGAAGTCATCGAGCAACTCGCGACATGAAATTAGGTATTTAAGACCGCACTGTTGCCAATTCTGAAAATATTTTTGCAATCCCGTAGAAGATCCTGTCACAGAAAATTATTCCAAAATTGAAGCCGATTCAGATTCACGATGCAGCGCAAAGTGGATTTTCGATTGATTTGAAGTCATCGAGCAACTCGCGACATGAGATTAGGTATTTAAGACCGCACTGTTGCCAATTCTGAAAAGATTTTTGCAATCGCGCCGAAGATCCTGTCACAGAAAATTATTTCAAAATTGATGCCGATTTAGATCCACGATGCAGCGCAAAGTGGATTTTCGGTTGATTTGAAGTCATCGAGCAACTCGCGACATGAAATTAGGTATTTAAGACCGCACTGTTGCAAATTCTGTTAATATTTTTGCGATCGCGCCAAAGATCCTGTAGCAGAAAATTATTTCAAAATTGAAGCCGATTCAAATTCACGATGCAGCGCAAAGTGGATTTTCGATTGATTTGAAGTCATCGAGCAACTCGCGACATGAAATTAGGTATTTAAGACCGCACTGTTGCCAATTCTGAATTTTTTTACGATCGCGCAGAAGATCCTGTCACAGAAAATTATTTCAAAATTGAAGCCGATTCAGATTCACGATGCAGCGCAAAGTGGATTTTCGATTGATTTGAAGTCATCGAGCAACTCGCGACATGAAATTAGGTATTTAAGACTGCACTGTTGCAAATTCTGAAAATATTTTTGCAATCGCGCCGAAGATCCTGTCACAGAAAATTATTTCAAAATTGATGCCGATTTAGATCCACGATGCAGCGCAAAGTGTATTTTCGGTTGATTTGAAGTCATCGAGCAACTCGCGACATGAAATTAGGTATTTAAGACCGCACTGTTGCAAATTCTGAAAATATTTTTGCAATCGCGCCGAAGATCCTGTCACAGAAAATTATTTCAAAATTGAAGCCGATTCAGATTCACGATGCAGCGCAAAGTGGATTTTCGGTTGATGTGAAGTCATCGAGCAACTCGCGACATGAAATTAGGTATTTAAGACCGCACTGTTGCCAATTCTGAAAATATTTTTGCAATCGCGCCGAAGATCCTGTCACAGAAAATTATTTCAAAATTGAAGCCGATTCAGATTCACGATGCAGCGCAAAGTGGATTTTCGATTGATTTGAAGTCATCGAGCAACTCGCGACATGAAATTAGGTATTTAAGACCGCACTGTTGCCAATTCTGAAAATATTTTTGCAATCGCGCCGAAGATCCTGTCACAGAAAATTATTTCAAAATTGATGCCGATTTAGATCCACGATGCAGCGCAAAGTGTATTTTCGGTTTATTTGAAGTCATCGAGCAACTCGCGACATGAAATTAGGTATTTAAGACCGCACTGTTGCCAATTCTGAAAATATTTTTGCAATCGCGCCGAAGATCCTGTCACAGAAAATTATTTCAAAATTGAAGCCGATTCAGATTCACGATGCAGCGCAAAGTGGATTTTCGATTGATTTGAAGTCATCGAGCAACTCGCGACATGAGATTAGGTATTTAAGACCGCACTGTTGCCAATTCTGAAAATATTTTTGCAATCGCGCCGAAGATCCTGTCACAGAAAATTATTTCAAAATTGATGCCGATTTAGATCCACGATGCAGCGCAAAGTGTATTTTCGGTTGATTTGAAGTCATCGAGCAACTCGCGACATGAAATTAGGTATTTAAGACCGCACTGTTGCCAATTCTGAAAATATTTTTGCAATCCCGTAGAAGATCCTGTCACAGAAAATTATTCCAAAATTGAAGCCGATTCAGATTCACGATGCAGCGCAAAGTGGATTTTCGATTGATTTGAAGTCATCGAGCAACTCGCGACATGAAATTAGGTATTTAAGACCGCACTGTTGCCAATTCTGAAAAGATTTTTGCAATCGCGCCGAAGATCCTGTCACAGAAAATTATTTCAAAATTGATGCCGATTTAGATCCACGATGCAGCGCAAAGTGGATTTTCGGTTGATTTGAAGTCATCGAGCAACTCGCGACATGAAATTAGGTATTTAAGACCGCACTGTTGCAAATTCTGTTAATATTTTTGCGATCGCGCCAAAGATCCTGTAGCAGAAAATTATTTCAAAATTGAAGCCGATTCAAATTCACGATGCAGCGCAAAGTGGATTTTCGATTGATTTGAAGTCATCGAGCAACTCGCGACATGAAATTAGGTATTTAAGACCGCACTGTTGCCAATTCTGAATTTTTTTACGATCGCGCAGAAGATCCTGTCACAGAAAATTATTTCAAAATTGGTGCCGATTGAGATCCACAATGCAGCGCAAAGTGGATTTTCGGTTGATTTGAAGTCATCGAGCAACTCGCGACATGAAATTAGGTATTTAAGACCGCACTGTTGCCAATTCTGAAAAGATTTTTGCAATCGCGCCGAAGATCCTGTCACAGAAAATTATTTCAAAATTGATGCCGATTTAGATCCACGATGCAGCGCAAAGTGGATTTTCGGTTGATTTGAAGTCATCGAGCAACTCGCGACATGAAATTAGGTATTTAAGACCGCACTGTTGCCAATTCTGTTAATATTTTTGCGATCGCGCCAAAGATCCTGTCTCAGAAAATTATTTCAAAATTGAAGCCGATTTAGATCCACGATGCAGCGCAAAGTGGATTTTCGATTGATTTGAAGTCATCGAGCAACTCGCGACATGAAATTAGGTATTTAAGACCGCACTGTTGCCAATTCTGAATTTTTTTACGATCGCGCAGAAGATCCTGTCACAGAAAAATATTTCAAAATTGGTGCCGATTGAGATCCACGATGCAGCGCAAAGTGGATTTTCGATTGATTTGAAGTCATCGAGCAACTCGCGACATGAAATTAGGTATTTAAGACCGCACTGTTGCCAATTCTGAAAATATTTTTGCAATCGCGCCGAAGAGCCTGTCACAGAAAATTATTTCAAAATTAATGCCGATTGAGATCCACGATGCAGCGCAAAGTGGATTTTCGGTTGATTTGAAGTCATCGAGCAACTCGCGACATGAAATTAGGTATTTAAGACCGCACTGTTGCCAATTCTGTTAATATTTTTGCGATCGCGCCAAAGATCCTGTAGCAGAAAATTATTTCAAAATTGAAGCCGATTCAAATTCACGATGCAGCGCAAAGTGGATTTGTGATTGATTTGAAGTCATCGAGCAACTCGCGACATGAGATTAGGTATTTTAGACCGCACTGTTGCCAATTCTGGTAATATTTTTACGATCGCGCCAAAGATCCTGTCACAGAAAAATATTTCAAAATTGGTGCCGATTGAGATCCACGATGCAGCGCAAAGTGGATTTTCGGTTGATTTGAAGTCATCGAGCTACTCGCGACATGAAATTAGGTATTTAAGACCGCACTGTTGCCAATTCTGAAAATATTTTTGCGATCGCGCCGAAGAGCCTGTCACAGAAAATTATTTCAAAATTAATGCCGATTGAGATCCACGATGCAGCGCAAAGTGGATTTTCGGTTGATTTGAAGTCATCGAGCAACTCGCGACATGAAATTAGGTATTTAAGACCGCACTGTTGCCAATTCTGTTAATATTTTTGCGATCGCGCCAAAGATCCTGTAGCAGAAAATTATTTCAAAATTGAAGCCGATTCAAATTCACGATGCAGCGCAAAGTGGATTTGTGATTGATTTGAAGTCATCGAGCAACTCGCGACATGAGATTAGGTATTTTAGACCGCACTGTTGCCAATTCTGTTAATATTTTTGCGATCGCGCCAAAGATCCTGCCACAGAAAATTATTTCAAAATTGATGCCGATTTAGATCCACGATGCAGCGCAAAGTGGATTTTCGTTTGATTTGAAGTCATCGAGCCACTCGCGACATGAAATTAGGTATTTAAGACCGCACTGTTGCCAATTCTGTTAATATTTTTGCGATCGCGCCGAAGATCCTGTCACAGAAAATTATTTCAAAATTGAAGCCGATTCAGATTCACGATGCAGCGCAAAGTGGATTTTCGATTGATTTGAAGTCATCGAGCAAGTCGCGACATGAGATTAGGTATTTAAGACCGCACTGTTGCCAATTCTGTTAATATTTTTGCGATCGCGCCAAAGATCCTGTAGCAGAAAATTATTTCAAAATTGAAGCCGATTCAAATTCACGATGCAGCGCAAAGTGGATTTGTGATTGATTTGAAGTCATCGAGCAACTCGCGACATGAGATTAGGTATTTTAGACCGCACTGTTGCCAATTCTGTTAATATTTTTGCGATCGCGCCGAAGATCCTGTCACAGAAAATTATTTCAAAATTGATGCCGATCTAGATCCACGATGCAGCGCAAAGTGGATTTTCGGTTGATTTGAAGTCATCGAGCAACTCGCGACATGAAATTAGGTATTTAAGACCGCACTGTTGCCAATTCTGAAAATATTTTTGCAATCGCGCCGAAGATCCTGTCACAGAAAATTATTTCAAAATTGAAGCCGATTCAGATTCACGATGCAGCGCAAAGTGGATTTTCGGTTGATATGAAGTCATCGAGCAACTCGCGACATGAAATTAGGTATTTAAGACCGCACTGTTGCCAATTCTGAAAATATTTTTGCAATCGCGCCGAAGATCCTGTCACAGAAAATTATTTCAAAATTGAAGCCGATTCAGATTCACGATGCAGCGCAAAGTGGATTTTCGGTTGATGTGAAGTCATCGAGCAACTCGCGACATGAAATTAGGTATTTAAGACCGCACTGTTGCCAATTCTGAAAATATTTTTGCAATCGCGCCGAAGATCCTGTCACAGAAAATTATTTCAAAATTGAAGCCGATTCAGATTCACGATGCAGCGCAAAGTGGATTTTCGATTGATTTGAAGTCATCGAGCAACTCGCGACATGAAATTAGGTATTTAAGACCGCACTGTTGCAAATTCTGAAAATATTTTTGCAATCGCGTCGAAGATCCTGTCACAGAAAATTATTTCAAAATTGAAGCCGATTCAGATTCACGATGCAGCGCAAAGTGGATTTTCGGTTGATGTGAAGTCATCGAGCAACTCGCGACATGAAATTAGGTATTTAAGACCGCACTGTTGCCAATTCTGAAAATATTTTTGCAATCGCGCCGAAGATCCTGTCACAGAAAATTATTTCAAAATTGATGCCGATTTAGATCCACGATGCAGCGCAAAGTGTATTTTCGGTTTATTTGAAGTCATCGAGCAACTCGCGACATGAAATTAGGTATTAAAGACCGCACTGTTGCAAATTCTGAAAATATTTTTGCAATCGCGCCGAAGATCCTGTCACAGAAAATTATTTCAAAATTGAAGCCGATTCAGATTCACGATGCAGCGCAAAGTGGATTTTCGGTTGATGTGAAGTCATCGAGCAACTCGCGACATGAAATTAGGTATTTAAGACCGCACTGTTGCCAATTCTGAAAATATTTTTGCAATCGCGCCGAAGATCCTGTCACAGAAAATTATTTCAAAATTGAAGCCGATTCAGATTCACGATGCAGCGCAAAGTGGATTTTCGATTGATTTGAAGTCATCGAGCAACTCGCGACATGAGATTAGGTATTTAAGACCGCACTGTTGCCAATTCTGAAAATATTTTTGCAATCGCGCCGAAGATCCTGTCACAGAAAATTATTTCAAAATTGATGCCGATTTAGATCCACGATGCAGCGCAAAGTGTATTTTCGGTTGATTTGAAGTCATCGAGCAACTCGCGACATGAAATTAGGTATTTAAGACCGCACTGTTGCCAATTCTGAAAATATTTTTGCAATCCCGTAGAAGATCCTGTCACAGAAAATTATTCCAAAATTGAAGCCGATTCAGATTCACGATGCAGCGCAAAGTGGATTTTCGGTTGATTTGAAGTCATCGAGCAACTCGCGACATGAGATTAGGTATTTAAGACCGCACTGTTGCCAATTCTGAAAATATTTTTGCAATCGCGCCGAAGATCCTGTCACAGAAAATTATTTCAAAATTGATGCCGATTTAGATCCACGATGCAGCGCAAAGTGGATTTTCGGTTGATTTGAAGTCATCGAGCAACTCGCGACATGAAATTAGGTATTTAAGACCGCACTGTTGCAAATTCTGTTAATATTTTTGCGATCGCGCCAAAGATCCTGTAGCAGAAAATTATTTCAAAATTGAAGCCGATTCAAATTCACGATGCAGCGCAAAGTGGATTTTCGATTGATTTGAAGTCATCGAGCAACTCGCGACATGAAATTAGGTATTTAAGACCGCACTGTTGCCAATTCTGAATTTTTTTACGATCGCGCAGAAGATCCTGTCACAGAAAATTATTTCAAAATTGGTGCCGATTGAGATCCACAATGCAGCGCAAAGTGGATTTTCGGTTGATTTGAAGTCATCGAGCAACTCGCGACATGAAATTAGGTATTTAAGACCGCACTGTTGCCAATTCTTAAAATATTGTTGCAATCGCGCCGAAGATCCTGTCACAGAAAATTATTTCAAAATTGAAGCCGATTCAGATTCACGATGCAGCGCAAAGTGGATTTTCGGTTGATGTGAAGTCATCGAGCAACTCGCGACATGAAATTAGGTATTTAAGACCGCACTGTTGCCAATTCTGAAAATATTTTTGCAATCGCGCCGAAGATCCTGTCACAGAAAATTATTTCAAAATTGAAGCCGATTCAGATTCACGATGCAGCGCAAAGTGGATTTTCGGTTGATGTGAAGTCATCGAGCAACTCGCGACATGAAATTAGGTATTTAAGACCGCACTGTTGCCAATTCTGAAAATATTTTTGCAATCGCGCCGAAGATCCTGTCACAGAAAATTATTTCAAAATTGATGCCGATTTAGATCCACGATGCAGCGCAAAGTGTATTTTCGGTTTATTTGAAGTCATCGAGCAACTCGCGACATGAAATTAGGTATTTAAGACCGCACTGTTGCCAATTCTGAAAATATTTTTGCAATCGCGTCGAAGATCCTGTCACAGAAAATTATTTCAAAATTGAAGCCGATTCAGATTCACGATGCAGCGCAAAGTGGATTTTCGGTTGATGTGAAGTCATCGAGCAACTCGCGACATGAAATTAGGTATTTAAGACCGCACTGTTGCCAATTCTGAAAATATTTTTGCAATCGCGCCGAAGATCCTGTCACAGAAAATTATTTCAAAATTGATGCCGATTTAGATCCACGATGCAGCGCAAAGTGTATTTTCGGTTTATTTGAAGTCATCGAGCAACTCGCGACATGAAATTAGGTATTAAAGACCGCACTGTTGCAAATTCTGAAAATATTTTTGCAATCGCGCCGAAGATCCTGTCACAGAAAATTATTTCAAAATTGAAGCCGATTCAGATTCACGATGCAGCGCAAAGTGGATTTTCGGTTGATTTGAAGTCATCGAGCAACTCGCGACATGAAATTAGGTATTTAAGACCGCACTGTTGCCAATTCTGAAAATATTTTTGCAATCGCGCCGAAGATCCTGTCACAGAAAATTATTTCAAAATTGAAGCCGATTCAGATTCACGATGCAGCGCAAAGTGGATTTTCGATTGATTTGAAGTCATCGAGCAACTCGCGACATGAGATTAGGTATTTAAGACCGCACTGTTGCCAATTCTGAAAATATTTTTGCAATCGCGCCGAAGATCCTGTCACAGAAAATTATTTCAAAATTGATGCCGATTTAGATCCACGATGCAGCGCAAAGTGTATTTTCGGTTGATTTGAAGTCATCGAGCAACTCGCGACATGAAATTAGGTATTTAAGACCGCACTGTTGCCAATTCTGAAAATATTTTTGCAATCCCGTAGAAGATCCTGTCACAGAAAAATATTTCAAAATTGGTGCCGATTGAGATCCACAATGCAGCGCAAAGTGGATTTTCGGTTGATTTGAAGTCATCGAGCAACTCGCGACATGAAATTAGGTATTTAAGACCGCACTGTTGCCAATTCTGAAAAGATTTTTGCAATCGCGCCGAAGATCCTGTCACAGAAAATTATTTCAAAATTGATGCCGATTTAGATCCACGATGCAGCGCAAAGTGGATTTTCGGTTGATTTGAAGTCATCAAGCAACTCGCGACATGAAATTAGGTATTTAAGACCGCACTGTTGCCAATTCTGTTAATATTTTTGGGTTCGCGCCAAAGATCCTGTCTCAGAAAATTATTTCAAAATTGAAGCCGATTTAGATCCACGATGCAGCGCAAAGTGGATTTTCGATTGATTTGAAGTCATCGAGCAACTCGCGACATGAAATTAGGTATTTAAGACCGCACTGTTGCCAATTCTGAATTTTTTTACGATCGCGCAGAAGATCCTGTCACAGAAAAATATTTCAAAATTGGTGCCGATTGAGATCCACGATGCAGCGCAAAGTGGATTTTCGATTGATTTGAAGTCATCGAGCAACTCGCGACATGAAATTAGGTATTTAAGACCGCACTGTTGCCAATTCTGAAAATATTTTTGCAATCGCGCCGAAGATTCTGTCACAGAAAATTATTTCAAAATTAATGCCGATTGAGATCCACGATGCAGCGCAAAGTGGATTTTCGGTTGATTTGAAGTCATCGAGCTACTCGCGACATGAAATTAGGTATTTAAGACCGCACTGTTGCCAATTCTGAAAATATTTTTGCGATCGCGCCGAAGAGCCTGTCACAGAAAATTATTTCAAAATTAATGCCGATTGAGATCCACGATGCAGCGCAAAGTGGATTTTCGGTTGATTTGAAGTCATCGAGCAACTCGCGACATGAAATTAGGTATTTAAGACCGCACTGTTGCCAATTCTGTTAATATTTTTGCGATCGCGCCAAAGATCCTGCCACAGAAAATTATTTCAAAATTGATGCCGATTTAGATCCACGATGCAGCGCAAAGTGGATTTTCGGTTGATTTGAAGTCATCGAGCCACTCGCGACATGAAATTAGGTATTTAAGACCGCACTGTTGCCAATTCTGTTAATATTTTTGCGATCGCGCCGAAGATCCTGTCACAGAAAATTATTTCAAAATTGAAGCCGATTCAGATTCACGATGCAGCGCAAAGTGGATTTTAGATTGATTTGAAGTCATCGAGCAAGTCGCGACATGAGATTAGGTATTTAAGACCGCACTGTTGCCAATTCTGTTAATATTTTTGCGATCGCGCCGAAGATCCTGTCACAGAAAATTATTTCAAAATTGAAGCCGATTCAGATTCACGATGCAGCGCAAAGTGGATTTTCGGTTGATGTGAAGTCATCGAGCAACTCGCGACATGAAATTAGGTATTTAAGACCGCACTGTTGCCAATTCTGAATTTTTTTTACGATCGCGCAGAAGATCCTGTCACAGAAAAATATTTCAAAATTAATGCCGATTGAGATCCACGATGCAGCGCAAAGTGGATTTTCGGTTGATTTGAAGTCATCGAGCAACTCGCGACATGAAATTAGGTATTTAAGACCGCACTGTTGCCAATTCTGAAAATATTTTTGCGATTGCGCCGAAGATCCTGTCGCAGAAAATTATTTCAAAATTGAAGCCGATTGAAATCCCCGTTGCAGCGCAAAGTGGATTTTCGGTTGATTTGAAGTCATCGAGCCACTCGCGACATGAAATTAGGTATTTAAGACCGCACTGTTGCCAATTCTGAAAATATTTTTGCAATCGCGCCGAAGATCCTGTCACAGAAAATTATTTCAAAATTGATGCCGATTTAGATCCACGATGCAGCGCAAAGTGTATTTTCGGTTGATTTGAAGTCATCGAGCAACTCGCGACATGAGATTAGGTATTTTAGACCGGACTGTTGCCAATTCTGTTAATATTTTTGCGATCGCGCCGAAGATCCTGTCACAGAAAATTATTTCAAAATTGATGCCTATTTAGATCCACGATGCAGCGCAAAGTGGATTTTCGGTTGATTTGAAGTCATCGAGCCACTCGCGACATGAAATTAGGTATTTAAGACCGCACTGTTGCCAATTCTGTTAATATTTTTGCGATCGCGCCGAAGATCCTGTCACAGAAAAACATTTCAAAATTGATGCCGATTGAGATCCACGATGCAGCGCAAAGTGGATTTTCGATTGACTTGAAGTCATCGAGCAACTCGCGACATGAAATTAGGTATTTAAGACCGCACTGTTGCCAATTCTGAAAATATTTTTGCGATCGCGCCGAAGAGCCTGTCACAGAAAATTATTTCAAAATTGAAGCCGATTCAGATCCACGATGCAGCGCAAAGTGGATTTTCGGTTGATTTGAAGTCATCGAGCAGCTCGCGACATGAGATTAGGTATTTAAGACCGCACTGTTGCCAATTCTGAATTTTTTTACGATCGCGCAGAAGATCCTGTCACAGAAAAATATTTCAAAATTGATGCCGATTGAGATCCACGATGCAGCGCAAAGTGGATTTTCGATTGATTTGAAGTCATCGAGAAAATCGCGACATGAAATTAGGTATTTAAGACCGCACTGTTGCCAATTCTGAAAATATTTTTGCGATCGCGCCGAAGTGCCTGTCACAGAAAATTATTTCAAAATTGATGCCGATTTAGATCCACGATGCAGCGCAAAGTGGATTTTCGGTTGATTTGAAGTCATCGAGCAACTCGCGGCATGAAATTAGGTATTTAAGACCGCACTGTTGCCAATTCTGAAAATATTTTTGCAATCGCGCCGAAGATCCTGTCACAGAAAATTATTTCAAAATTGAAGCCGATTCAGATTCACGATGCAGCGCAAAGTGGATTTTCGATTGATTTGAAGTCATCGAGCAACTCGCGACATGAAATTAGGTATTTAAGATCGCACTGTTGCCAATTCTGAATTTTTTTTACGATCGCGCAGAAGATTCTGTCACAGAAAATTATTTCAAAATTAATGCCGATTGAGATCCACGATGCAGCGCACAGTGGATTTTCGGTTGATTTGAAGTCATCGAGCAACTCGCGACATGAAATTAGGTATTTAAGACCGCACTGTTGCCAATTCTGAAAATATTTTTGCAATCGCGCCGAAGATCCTGTCACAGAAAATTATTTCAAAATTGAAGCCGATTCAGATTCACGATGCAGCGCAAAGTGGATTTTCGATTGATTTGAAGTCATCGAGCAACTCGCGACTTGAAATTAGGTATTTAAGATCGCACTGTTGCCAATTCTGATTTTTTTTACGATCGCGCAGAAGATCCTGTCACAGAAAATTATTTCAAAATTGATGCCGATTTAGATCCACGATGCAGCGCAAAGTGGATTTTCGGTTGATTTGAAGTCATCGAGCATTTCGCGACATGAAATTAGGTATTTAAGACCGTACTGTTGCCAATTCTGAAAATATTTTTGCGATCGCGCCGAAGATCCTGTCACAGAAAATTATTTCAAAATTGAAGCCGATTTAGATCCACGATGCAGCGCAAAGTGGATTTTCGGTTGATTTGAAGTCATCGAGCAACTCTCGACATGAAATTAGGTATTTAAGACCGCACTGTTGCCAATTCTGAAAATATTTTTGCGATCGCGCCGAAGAGCCTGTCACAGAAAATTATTTCAAAATTGATGCCGATTTAGATCCACGATGCAGCGCAAAGTGGATTTTCGGTTGATTTGAAGTCATCGAGCAACTCGCGACATGAAATTAGGTATTTAAGACCGCACTGTTGCCAATTCTGAATTTCTTTTACGATCGCGCAGAAGATCCTGTCACAGAAAAATATTTCAAAATTGATGCCGATTGAGATCCACGATGCAGCGCAAAGTGGATTTTCGGTTGATTTGAACCCATCGGATAATTTGAGACTTGGAATTAGGTATTTAAGACCGCGCTGTTGCCAATTCTGTTAATATTTTTGCGATCGCGCCAAAGATCCTGTCGCAGAAAATTATTTCAAAATTGAAGCAGATTCAGATTCACGATGCAGCACAAAGTGGATTTTCGATTGATTTGAAGTAATCGAGCAACTCGCGACTTGAAATTAGGTATTTAAGACCGCACTGTTGCCAATTCTGAATTTTTTTTACGATCGCGCAGAAGATCCTGTCACAGAAAAATATTTCAAAATTGATGTCGATTGAGATCCACGATGCAGCGCAAAGTTTATTTTCGGTTAATTTAAGAAACGTCTGAAGTATGTAAGCCTAAATTTTGTGTCAAATTCTTAATAAGCATAAAATTGTGCAACTTAATATCTAATTTAACCGATTTCGTATCTCCAACCGCTTCCAAGTAAATTAAAGTTTCTTATACAGTTACTGTCTTCATAACGTGTAACGGTTACTAATTTCCCCTCCATCCCCTCCACTTTATCAAGGACCTCACATCATCCTTAATAAGAATATATTAACTGCAAACAGTTTTTGAGGTCCGACCGCAAAAGCTCTATTTGCGACCGCAAAAGCAGTTTGGACTGCAAAGCATCCCTTCGGAGTAAATAAAAGACCGCAAATCATCCCGTTAAGAAAGATATATATATATATATATATATATATATATATATATATATATATATATATATATATATATATATATATTATAGTGCTAGTGCTATAGTATCTTCAGTTATACTTACTAAGTTAGGTACCATAATTACAACTAAATTGAATGATAACAATAAGGTAAGTAATGACTGCAGCAAAAAACGACAAGAAAGTCTTATTATTTACTTCGAATAATCCAGCAGCTGTAAATTTTGGAGCCCAAACTTCGGCACTTTTAGTCAGTAGTAGACATTTCCGGAGTATATCGGAGTTGTGGGGCAAATTATTTAAATGTTTGCGGCAAATTCTTATGAACGAGGCGCCTTCTTCCTTAGCGAAGCCGCAGTTCATGGATAAAGCCAAAACGGCCAACTGAAACATAATAGTAGGTAATGATAGTTGAGTATCCGGGGTGTCCGGGAAAATGTGGGAAATCTCTCGGAATCAGATAGAACATAAAAAAAAGATGACAAGTTCCCATAATTTTTTTCCTAGCGCCCCCCCCCCTACGGAGATACGGCCTCCTAAAGGACGCCACTGGAAATAAATTTTTCTTGAATAACTTTTAAACTACCTACTTACTTGATTAAATTTAATGAAAATTTGATATATTAAACAGTAGTAAAGACCTCTTAAAATACTGCCCCTAAAACATAAATTAGCTTGTTCAGTTTACCAGGGGCGGACTAGGTTGTACATTTTAATGCTTACATTTTTAACACCCTGTAAGGAGTTACAAAAAAAAAACATAGGGAGTAAAAAAAACAAATTTGGATTGAACATTAAGCTACAGAAAAGGTACCCTTGTTCCTTGTCGATAAAATGAACCCTTTTCGAGAAAAAAATAACAATAAAAGAATTAATGTTTCATTTCATAATCAATAAAACATTTCATAAGTGGGTTCAACAATCGTAGAGTTCTAGTACAATGTAATAGAAATGAAACATTAATTCTTTTATTTATTTTTTCTCGAAAACGGTTCATTTTATCGACAAGGAACAAGAGTACCTTTTCTGTAGCTTAATGTTCAAGGTATCCAAATTTGTTTTTTATAACTCCTTATCATACATCAGGGTGTTAAAAATGTGAGCTTTAAAATGTACAACCTAGTCCGCCTCTGGTAAACTAAACAAGCTAATTTATGTTTTAGGGGCAGTATTTTAAGAGGTCCTTACTACTGTTTAATATTTTTAATTTTAATTAAATGTAATCAAGTAGTTTAAAAGTTATTCAAGAAAAATTGATTTCCAGTGGCATCCTTTAGGAGGCTGTACTCGTATCTCCGTAGGGAGGGCTGCTAGGAAAAAAAAATTATGGGAACTTGCCATCTTTTTTTTTAACTTCTATCTGATTCCTAGAGATTTCCCACATTTTCCCGGACACCCTGTATGTAATTGTACAGTTGCTTTCATCCAAATGTGAACGCATTTTTGTTGTCATGGTAATTTCAGCTGAATTTTATCATTACATAGTAATTCAGTCCTTCTTTAGCAGTGTAAATAGATAAATATGTTTACCGCGTTAACATGTGGTTGGCCGCAACTGTACACAAAAATATTACAAAAAAGTAATTGTATTTAAACGAGTAGCTACTCGACTAATCATACACGACATCAATGAAATCTCTTTTCTAACATCTTGGACTCCGGCATAAACTGTTTTTTAGACAGCCGTAAAATAATGTTGACTTTTTTGCATTCAAGTAGTCCTTCGCGCACTAGAGCGAAAATAATTTGAACAAGCAAGTTAGGAACAAGAAACTTGAACTAAACACAAAATTTCCTTGCGTCATTTTTATGATTATTATTTCGCTTCTTCCCCTATTTCAATAAAGCTGTCTAAAAAATGTTGTATGCATCTCGAGCGTGAAATTATAGTGCTTGTCTCTGCTCTCACCTCGACAAAAAAGTCTCGCACCTCATTATATTCAATCTTTAATGTCAATTGTTTAACTTTACCGTTCTAGTCTGTCGTACGTATGTCAGATTTAAACTATGGCTTTCTGTCAATGTTCAGCTTACGTTATTGTAGAGAGTCCCTATAATCGTTAATTCTATCTTTTAAGAAATGTTGCAAAAATATTATAAAACCACAGGCATTTTAGAATGGTTTTGATTTTTCAACAAGTACAAGTTTTAGCGTTCATGCAGTTGTGGGGGGCTGATGTTTTGGAGCGCTGCCAAGTACTTAAGTTAAATGCCAAGTCTAAATCTATGACAATTTTTTTTTCTGCCAACAGGTACAAAGATATAGTACGATTAAGTTTAAAAAGTCATATGTGACGTCATACTAACCGTCCGAATTAAGATTCTTCATTTCACCAGAAAATATCAAACGGTTAAATCTCGAGGTGTTAACAAGCGTAAATTATTAGACGAATCATTCAAACAATGAATTGAACATTTTAAGTCAGTTTGACAGCCACTGACAACTACATAAAATTCATTCACGTAATGACATTCTATCATCTGTGTTGTGCATTTAATTCTCATTCAAAACCAATGTTGACGTATATTTATTTATGCGGAATGGAGTGTTTAGACAAACTTGACGGTTTATATGAGAATCACGTAAATGAAACCAAATAAATCGAGCTATCAGAAGGACGTGTATTCTTAATCGATACATATGACTTTTTAAACTTTATCGTACTATACAAGAGGTATTTTCTATGTTTCAACTTAAATTTTAAACGGTGATATCTTTGCAACGGTTTGATGCTATCCAACAAAATTTAGCTGAAACACTCTTCTAATCGAGGCACATTAAGATGACCTATCCAGAAATTGTAAATCCAGGACCGTACTTGAAAAGAAATGGTTTGTACTTTTTTGACATTTTGACATAAAATTTTCCGATCGGATTTAAAAAAAAAAAAAACGGCATCGGATTCGGAAAGTACAGGAAAAATGCTCTGAAATGAGCTCTTAAATTGAACGGCACACTGCGGCCAGTTTCACAAAAAATAAGATCAAATTAAAAACGTTGTTGCATTTTACAATCGATTTTTGTGAAGCTGGTCGAAGTGTGCCGTGCGATATAAGAAGCTCATTTCATGGAATTTTTACTGTACTCTTGGAATCCGATGACGTTTTCGCCGAAGATCGATCGAAAATTAATTTTTCTGAAAAAAATGGGATCGAATTTTTCTCCAAGTACGGCCAGGGTTCCTAGAATTAAAAGTCTAGAAAGAGGCTATCCCGTAAATTTGCAGTACATCAGACTTTGCAATGATTTCAAATGAATTTTGAGCAATATTGTTAATGGCGAAATTGAAAATTTTGAAGTTTAGGTATAGTTTGATTAGACAAGGTCTTACTTTGATGATCTTTTTTTGTGAAACCGTTTGAAGTGTGCCGTTCGATTTACGAAGTTCATTTCATAGCATTTTTATTATACTTTCCGAATCCGATATCGTTTTGTTCCGAAAGTCTACCTGAAAATGTACTTTTTTGTAAAAAAAAATGAAACAAATTTTCTTAAAGTACGGCCCTGGTTACTAAATTTGAAATCCTGGCAATAGGCTATCCCATAAATTCGTAGTATGACAGCTTTTGAAATGATTTTCAATTAATTTTGAGGAACATTAAAAACAATTTGTGCGGAAAAATTTAACATTAAAGTTTAGGCAGGTGCAAGTATTTTGTGAAACTGGTCGAAGTATGCCGTTCGATTTAAGATACTTTATTTTATAGCAATTTTACGATGCTGCGTTTCTTCCGGACAGTCGATCGGAAAATTCGCTTTTCTGTCAAAAAACAGCAAACTATTTCCTTTCGAGTACGGTTCTGGATTTTCAATTTATCGATAAGTCATCTTGAAGTGCTTCTGCTAAATTTTGTTGAATTTCATTAATCCGTTGCAAATATATCACCGCGTTTAAAATTTAAGCTCAACCATGGAAAACACCCTGCATCTTCGTATAACTGTTACCAAAAAAAGTCAGATTTAGAATTTCCTCGACGTCCCATACCTGGCATTTAACAAAGTCGCATTAGTCATGAATCACCCTGTATAGTATATAGGTTATAATCCAGTCAAGGAGTTAGGTATCATAATAATTACAACTAAATTGAATGATAACAATAAGGTATAAACAGCAAAAAATACGTCTAGGGTGCGTGAGCAGGTATCTAAGCGAAGTGATTTCTTCAAGAAACTACAATATTTGTGAATTCTAACTCGCCAAAAACAACAAAATATGAATAATTCTAGAAATTTGTATTTTCTATTTGTCAAAGTGACAGGCTTTTAGAAAACTGGCTTTTAATTGCCATTTTATTTCACTTTTAAACACAAGTGCATAAAAGAACATGCTTTTAATAAGCACTTGTATGCGTAAAAGATTGTCATTTTGAAACTGAAATGACAAGCAAAGTATGAACTTTATGATGCGATTTAACAAAACCATTAAAAACCAGGTTAAAATTTTACTTACAAGGCAATAACAAAACGGTGGAGTAGTAGAAAGGACGACATTCCTAGTTAGTTGTTGCGAATAAAAACTTACAAATAAGAAGTTTGCTGTATCCAAGATACTTAAAAAATAACAAGTGAATGTCAGAAAAACTTGTAATCCAAATATTTTGCTTATTAAACTTGCAAAGTTGCCCAAAGACGTGTACTGTTTCACAAATAATTTGAAAGTGAAAAAGACTTTCTCTTTACAAATGCTGCAAGTAGACGAACAAAATTTGAAACGCTCCTTTCGAAAATCATCATTTAGATCAAAATATCTGCATCTTGCTATCCAAACGAATGTCGCGTATAGGAATGACGATTGCATAAATATCAATAAATCAAAACAATACAGCAAATAAGTGATCTTCTTATCCCAACCAAGATTATAGATTGATCCAATGAATGATGATAAGAACATAAAAAATGCAATGAAAGCGTGCAAAAAGAAATAAAAATTGATGCTCAGCATCTTCTTTTCAATCACCCTTCTTCTTCTGAAAATCTTTTTGTCTAAATCTGAAAGGAGCACGTAAATTTCGGTCCAAGCTTTAGAACTCCAAAATGCAGCGTTTAGGTTAATTGTGTTGACCAAAATTCTGGTCACCACTTGATTGGTCTCTATAATGATTAATATTGTTACATAAATATACGATCCAGATTCTTCTTGTATTCCATAATAGACACTAAGTACTTCAATTATAAATAAGAAGAACGATAATGCAATAGCGATAACTTTTTGTAGTGTAGCAAAAACGATTTCATTACTACTGTTCATCCATGGTATGACTCCCAAAAACATATAAAAAAATTTAATCATTTTCAAAGATTCAAGAGTGGGCGATACTGTCATATTGCGAGTTAAAAAGTGAGATAATTTTCTTCAGCTATGAAGTGCTATTTCAGCGGATCTATTATTCTTGGAAAAATTCACAACTTTAAATATTTTGGAAAATAGGCTTCTGCATGAGGTTTAGGCAGCAGGATATTTACTGGCTGTTGCTGTTGTCTTACTTGTTAGAAGTGCGCATCGGATCCGAACAGTTATCAATTTATAAAACTAAATTCTGGAAAAAACCTAAGTATATTTTATTCTCATGCATGTACCAGGAGGTTGTTTTAAAATTTTATCGATTTGGTAATTTATGCATTACCTTTGCCTAATGATCAAACAACACTCTACTGGGATATGAAAAATTGACTTTATAATTTGTTTAGATACTCATCGTGTAAATAGTAGGTGTCGTTGCATTAGATATCGTTCAAAAAGTGAAGAGTGTTTAAAAAAAAATATGTCACGATAATCAATAAACTTCATAGTAATTTACCTTGACCTCGTAAAATATAATATTCAAACTTATATATTAATGATAAGTCAAATGCACCTTCGAAGATAAAAAAGACACCTGTTTTTAAATGTATACCTCAACCTGCATGTTCGTGCACAAAGAAATATAGAGGCTGTCTCATTTACACTTCAAAACACTCCATGTTTGGTACCTGGCGCTAAAAAACAGTTTCTCTCTTACCATAGCAGAGTGGACCAAAAACTTTGAATTTTTGCGTTTATAGGTTTTCTTTTTAGGTAATAACGCCATAACTCGTTATTACAGAAAAATCCAGGGTAGGTATAACACCAAAGGACCCAGTGGCGTAGAATCCGGAGTCGCGCATGACATCGTCATCTTTTATCTTTTATCTCATCAAAAAAAAAAAAAAAACTCTGAACAGTTTTTTGGAATTTTTATTGATTTTTTCTTGATTGCGAGACTAAGGGCCGGTTGTTCGTACGTCAGTTAAAAATTTTGAGATAACTACTGATTTTAAAATGCCCTGTATTATCAAACCATTGCTCTGATATTTCTGAAAATGAATTCTGCTCGCTTTAAGAAGAGTTAATTACTGATTAAAAATACAAGATCATTAATTATATTCGCCGTATTTTCAAAATTTGCAATTTAAAATCAGTAATTATCTCAAAATTTTTAACTGACGTACGAACAACCGGCCCTAAATTTCTATAGAAAGGCATACTCATAAAATTTGGATAGGTCATATCGCGTTTACGAGAACAATTCAAATTTGTTTCCAAGATTTTTTTGTATTTTTTCATTTTTATTATTAATAATTATGTTCACGAAACCAAATTCACGAAACGTTTAACAGATTATACAGTCTTTTTCTTTTGGTTTTCGTCTTTTGTCAATTGCTTTTCCTTATTTGTCAAATGCTTTTCCCATTTACTAAACGTCAGTGCGTGATTTTTCAATTGAAATTCCTCTTTTGTCAAATGAGATTCCTTTTTTATCAAATGCTTTTCCAATATTATGATACTGTCACTGCAAGTAAATGGGAAAAGCAATTGACATAAAGTGAAACTGATTTGACATAAAAGGAAATTGATTGATAAATCAATGACTATAATCATTAATAGATAGAAAAATAAGAAACTCATTTGACAAATAAGGAAAAGCAATTGACAAAAGAGGAAAACCAAAAGCAAAAGACTGTAATAACATTAGGTATTAACATCCCTAAAATTAAATCACGGATTGTTTTGAAGAATAAATGGGACACCTGTAGCTATAACTTTTTACTCTTTAATAGTTAATATAGGGGTAGTCACGAGATGTTTTGTACTTTCGCGTACTTTTACGAAATCATGATAGTTCGTAGGTAGTTTTATACAAAATTTAATGATATGATTTAGTAAAAGTAGGAAAGTGCGAAGCACCTCGTGAATACCCCTATTAATTGTACCGGGTGAGTCATTAAGAATGGTCATCGGGAATACCTCAGCAACTAAGCGTCGTACAGCCTCAGGCAAAACTTGTTTTAAGGAAAGTTGCCCTGACCGCTAGGGAGCGTAACAGCCATGACCAAATAAAAAATTGGAATTCTCTCATTATTTTTCAAAATTAGTGATCCAGGCGCGCTATAGAAGATATAACGTTAAAACCTCGGAATTCCAACGATTACCAAGAGGACTTGAATGAAACCGGTTGGAATCACTTCATAGCACAAAAAGTAAAGTTTACAACCTGAGAAGACTTGCTTTCCTCCAAATCAAAAAATTGTTATACAAAAAAAAATTTCTAGAAATTTTATTTTGTTCATAACAGATAAATTATTGTCTAGTTGTTTTTTTTTGAGGATCCTGGGAGTAAAATTAGTGAAAAAAATAAAAATAACAAGTCATTTAAACATAGGGTATTCGTAGTTTTCCACTCAAATCTAGTCATCGATGTGATCATCAATAATTTTGCCTTCATCCAAGTCTTCAATATGTGTAATTGGTTCTGCATTCAGGCAACTGCTTCCTTTGCAACCATCAACCACCACACATTGCAATGGTCCTGTTTTTTCTACAACCACAATCCTCATCCTTTTTGACAGTTGCAAAAAATTGTTTTACGGATATTCTCTGGGGCTGATTGTTGGTTAATCACAATGGGCATCAGAAGTTTTCGACCATGTATCCAATCCCACTCCGATGAATATATCTTATTTCCGAGCCACAGTTGAATTTGAAGATATACCCTCTTCAAGATGCATCCTCGGTATGAGGCAGCAGCTAATTGAGCAGCTCTGGAATTTTTCATGGTCGCTTTGATGAAACTCTCGTACCTATAGATCAAGATATACCTACCTATAAGTCGAGATTTGTTATTACCTGCTGTTGCCTAGAAAGTTATCTCGTGCGAGTTTCAAAATGCGAAGTGCGAAAATCAATCGAACTATTTTTCCTGAAACGGCGAATCTTTCCATAAATTTCGTCCATAAATCTTCTTCATAGGTTTCTGAAACAACGACAACATTGTTCCCATCATTGTTTTTCAAGTGTCTGATGTAAGTTCGTAGATACGCTGAAACGGTGCTCCAATTGCCATTTAACGCGATCAAAAAGCATTCCACCATCAACAATGAACACGGATTGTTAAGTTTGTTCAACAATTATTGATAATGACGGTAATAGATCGAAGAATGAAGACTTTATAGGTTATCGCATGCCTCCATTGTCAAAAAGAGATAGATAAGGAAGGAGTCAACTCAAACTGTAGATAATTTTTTAACTCATGGTCCGATCTATTTCAACAATGTCATCGTGAATTTTCATTTTTCTGTTTACAGCCAAGAAAGGAACAACTTTATGTTGCCTAGACAAGTTCATTTCCTTGAAATTAGCTTTGTCCATTTTCTTCATCCACCTCAACCGCATAACTCTTTCAACCGAGAACTCTTTCTCGATTTAATTGGCAATTTTCTTCACGAAGACTATAAGACTTTCATCATTGGTGACTTTAATACGCCTTCGTATGAATCCGGAATTCGCTGCCAGTTCGGTCGTGCACTCCAGAATTTTTGTAAGCTTAATAACTTCTGCCAGTTCAATAACACCCGCAACTTGTGCAGCGTGCCTTGCACGCTACGTTTTCTTTTTCAAAATTTTAATTCTCGATTTGGAATATTTTTATAAAGTTCAGAAGAGTTATGATTGACTGTACATTTTTGCTGGTGTAAGAGGCTGTATTAGGCAAAGATCGCGAACGAACATCTGGCGGTCGTTAAGAAATTCTTGCTTTTGTTATTTAAGTAAGACGTAGAAAACATGTCTGGTCGATTTTCTGTCCCGGTTCTGGGTTTTCAGAGTTTGAAAAGTATATCATCTTATGCGAATTAATTTTCCGCGTCTAACGAGACCACTCTCATCTTGCTACTCTAGATTTCCGATTAGTTATCCAGATAAAACCTAAAATATTATTTCTTTGGGTGTGGGTTAAAAAACAGGAAAAGATAGTTGAGGAGACCCATAAAGAAACATATAAAAAAACTTGCGTTTTGTTCTGAGACACGACAGGCCTCGAGTATATGCGGATTCACGATTGTGAAGTTTAAGTTTGAATAGAGGGAGAACGGGAGAGGTTGGTCGTACTGCCGAAGGTGTGTCAAAGTATATGAGAGTCGATCCGACACCGTCGCGTGCGAGTTTTAAGTGTTGCATACCGTCAATGATAAGGTTTGGGTCTGAAAGTAGGTCACCAGTTTCGGTTGGACAGTAGTTAGTGCGCTTGAGTAGCGTCATGCCAGAAAATTATAAATGGAGCTAAAGGACGCTTCAGGTTCATTTTTCGGTCTAAATTCGGCAGATCATGTAGTTGGTCTAAAATTCGTGAATTAATATTAGTCCCTTGTGTAAGCACACATAGATATTATTATGGTGAAGTTGTTTCTGTGAAGGATGCAGTCTTACGTGAGTAATCTTTTGAATTTAATTTTGGTCATTATAACTAATGTTCGTTTTCCTGTCTTTACAGACAAGGGACGAAGTTTTGGACTTTCTTACTACTAGACGTAATTTTGGATTTAATTTTTGGACGCAGTTTTGGACTTGCTTACTTATTATTGGATTTAGTTTTGGACGTAGTTTTGAACTTTAGTTTCGACTTACTTTTGAGTTTCAAGTTCTAGAGTGTTAGGTCCCGACTTCCAGTTTTTGATTTTTAACTACTGATTTCCGATTTCCAGTTTTCGATCCCGAACTTTGAATTTCTAAGTTTTAACTTTTGATTCCTGAATTTTAATTTCGAACTTCTAGTTTCTGAGTTTTGAGTTCCAACTTTCAAACTTCTGATTCACATGAAAGTTTACATAAAGATTCGATCATGTGGAGGCTTATGTAGGTAGGTACCTACCTAGGTAGGTATACTAACCTGTGTGAAGGGTTACATTTGAAGAAGCTTGAAGAAATAAAGAAGAGTGGTGGAGTTTAGTTTGGAGGCATGGGAGGTTTCATCAGGCAGAGGTCCTAGCGCTTTTATATTTGGTCGTCACAAGGTAGCAGGGGGAGCAGTCCAGCTCATCCGGCACCTGGAGCACCAACCAAGGGGTGCTAACACCAGTACAAAGGCAGTTCCAGTAACCATGCCGGTCTATTCTTTGATCATCGCGCTTAGGTTAGAGGAACCTTAGTTCGACAGTTTTGAGATGGAGTTTTGAATAATAAGGTATGTCTTTATAAGTGAATAAACTTTTGCTATTTTCCAACAACCAAGCAAATTAAATAAATTCAAGTACAGTGTTTAATTGATTTCATCACCTATGACTTTCTAAGTGAATCTGATTTTTGATAATATGTTACGAACTTTTATTGTGGTCAACAAGTGACTAATGTAATGGTTATGTGTAAAAATAATTTATTAAATTTATCATGTGTGTTTAGGATTTTGAGTTAGAGATGATCATTTTGTAAATTAAATTTTGAATTTCAGATTTTGTAGGTAGATACCTGTTTTTATATTGAAACTTTTGCTTAAGATAAATTTAAATTTTTGATAAATAACTTCTGATCTAATTCTGAGTTCTATTCAGAATAATACCTATGTGTTAGTTTAGAAATTGATTAACAGAATATGAGATTTAGAAATTTTTATCTGAACTATTGAAATGATATAGGTACCTATCTTGAATTTTAGTCATGTAAGTTTGATATCATTGGTAATAAGGTAATATTTATGTTTGAATATTTGAGTCAGGATTACTGATTTTAATTATTAAATTGATTGTTTATATGTAAGATCTATTGGTGATTGCCAGTCTATTGTACTGATGATGAAATTGATTTTAATAAATCTTTGTATTAAAATTCAACAATTTTAGAGTTTTGAGAATCAACCCTCCTCATGTTCTTTTAAAACATCTATTCAATAAGTAGAATAACATCAAGAATAGGGTGATTATTCTGGTATATTTTGGTGGGGTTTATCAATTTTTTTTGTTATTGTTTTTAAAATTGTTAGGAGTTACTACGGGTCCAGTCTGGTTCGGTGAATGCTGGATTTTCCAGAGGAAGGCCACATTTATCTGTCCCGGGCTGGATAATCACAACGAACATTTTGATTAAGTTTGGTTTTGATTTGATACTTTGGAAATTTAGACGATCACTTTTCAAAATTTAAAGTTTATTTTTGTTTCGACATTTAGAATATTTGGGTGGGGCATTCCAAATTTGATATGTTCCACTCGACAGGCCAATGTGGCTAATGTTACAAATTTGCCTAGTCACATTGAGATCTGTCAATAGCCACCTCCTTCCTTTCGGGGTTAAGGTAAGTGAATTATTTTTTATTGTTCAATTTTTTTGAGTGGGAGTAAGCGAGGGGGAGGAAGGCTCCACTCGAAGGGCCGAATTCTTGACCTTATGCTTTCAGTACATCCTTGTTAGGGTCTCGAAGTCCGAGTTTTTCCCCGTTACCGAAGATACCCATCATCCGTCACTGGCTATCGATATTGAATTCTCCCTGAGCAAATCTCATAACTTCTCGCGTGGTGAAAAGGATGGGGAATACAATTTTAGGAGGGCTGATTTTCCTGCCCTATATGGTTCTATTGCTTCCATTGACTGGGGCTTTCTCGATGATTGTATGGACGTTGATGAGGCCTGTCAGCGGTTTTATGATGTTCTCAGGTGCACCTTTGACAAGTGTGTTCCCAGGTACAGCAGGGGACATCACCCCGGACTTCGTTACCCACCATGGTTTGGGTCAGAACTTGTTAGGGCGTCAAGGTTAAGCACAACGCTTTTAAAAGATACAAAAAGAGTAAATCCGTGGAAGATTATGATCTTTTCAGGGTCCAGCGCTCACGAGTCAAAAGGCTTGTCTCTCTGGCATACAGTGACTTCGTGCGTTCTAGTGAGGAGGCTATTTCTAACGATCCTGCCAGAATATGGTCAAATGTTAAAGTTAAAAAGTCTCATACTCGTATACTGGGTGAACTCAAATTTCAAGGTGTCACGATGTCTGACCCCCAGACGATAGTAGATGCTTTTGCTTCGTAGTTTGGAGGTGTATTTGTTGATTCAGACCCATTACTTCTCGATCATGCCCCCGATTTACCGTGGGACTGCGATTGTGTTTCTGTTTCTTTCTTTTCGGATGAAGAGATACTCACGGCATTAAAGGGGTCGTCTAATAAGATGACAGCGGGTTCGGACGGTATACCAAGCTTTGTGTTAAGGAACTGTGCACAGGTCCTCGTGACTCCCTTGAGAGTGATCTTCAACTTAGTTCTTCGCACTGCTAAATTCCCCTTGCTTTGGAAGCGAGCCTCTATTGTCCCCGTTTTCAAGAAAGGAGACAACACCATGGTTCAAAACTACAGGCCCATCTCCATTTTATGCAATTTTTCAAAAACATTTGAATCTTTGGTATACAAGCGATTATATTATGCAGTAAGGGGGCGTATTGCTACTTATCAACACGGATTCGTGGCTGGGCGCTCCACGATCACCAATCTGACTTGTTTCAAACAGTTTACTTCTGAGCATGTTGATTGTGGTGGGCAGGTAGATACTATTTACACGGATTTTAGTAAGGCCTTTGATCGGATTGATCACTTCGTCCTTTTGAGAAAATTGAGCGGGTATGGTTTCTCATCCAAGCTCTTGGACTTGATTAATTCTTATCTCACAGAGCGCACACAATATGTAAGATACAACAATTTCACATCTGGTTGCTTCACTCCCACATCTGGCGTCCCTCAGGGATCAAACCTTGGGCCACTCCTATTCCTGCTTTTCATTAATGACATAGGAATTGATATTAAATGCAACAAACTTCTCTATGCAGATGACCTTAAGCTCTATATGAGTATCAATACTATCCAGGATTGTCTGGAACTTCAGCGGGATGTTGACTCTGTCGAATCATGGTGTTTAACTAATAAACTATTCTTGAATGTTGAAAAGTGCTGCTCCATGACGTTCACTAAAAAGAAATCTCCTATTGATTACTCCTACTGTGTTGGTTCTAAGTCGGTCTAAATCTTTTAAGGATCTGGGTGTTCTTTTCGATCCAAAGCTGTCCTTCGGGGACCATATTGATGTCACTGTTAGGAAGGCATATAGGTCCCTGGGGTTCATTTGTAGAAACTGCCGTGAGTTCACGAGACCGAAAACCCTTATTAATTTGTTCTGCGCCCTGGTGAGATCACATCTGGAGTATGGTTCATTGATATGGCATCCAACATATAGAATTCATATCGATCGTTTAAAGGGAATCCAGCGGAAGTTCTTGAAGTTCTTGCTATTTCGAATTGATGGCACCTACCCTCCAGTGGGTTATAGCCAATCGCTGATGTTGAACAGGTTCAATCTTACCTCCCTATACATAAGACGAATCGTCAACAATGTGAAATTTTTGTTCAACTTGGTTGGTGGGAATATTGATTGTCCCTGGCTTCTTGGATGAATTGATTTCCGAGTACCCACTACCACTAATCTTCGTCGCGTGCCCACCTTCGGTGTTACTACTTGTCGAACGAATGTCCTATCGACTTCGCCTGTGGTATTAATGTGTAGCGAATTCAACGTAGTTGCTGATCGGTGTGACATCAGTGTTGACTCTTTCAGAGAGATCAAAAAACAAGTTGTTAATTGCTTTAGTGAAGAGTAACACCGAAACCTGCTGGATGGTTGAGGGTGTACAACGTAACTTGCTATAAGGTAAAGATAGGGAGGAATAGTATGCATATGAGGGCAAATTGCTCGCATTCATTATTGGTATAGCTCGTGCTCTGCTCCCTCATTGTCTACTTTGTATTGTATATTTAGTTTATCTTTAAGTTTTCTGGGTGATTTGTTAATGTATCTAGGCATACAAACTGACTTATTAGCTTATTAGTGTATTTTTTAACAAAAAAATACACTATTGAGGACGACATCACTTTCCAAAAATCACCCAAACTCATCAAATAATGTCCACCGATCATGACCCCCAGATTACGAAAAAGTGGTTTTCCAAAATTCACCTGCCCACGATATATATATATATATATATATATATATATATATTTATTTCTCCAAAATCACGATTTTTCGAGTTTCAAAACGCTCCTGTAGCTTTATCTTTCAAGATTAGTGAACGAAATTTTGGATTCTTGTAAAGCTGAGGAATGACTTTTGATTTTCGTTGAAAAAATTTCCAAAAGTCACGTTACTTCTACAGGGTGTCCTTTCAAAGTTCCCCAAATCCGGACTTTGAGGCACGGTTTCTGGCCGCAGTTTTCAATCTAGGAGGCTGAAATTTTTGTGAGAGTAAGATGTCCACAAGGAGTGGTCTGGTATTGCACTTGAGCAAAATCGTCCGAGCCATTTCAAAATGGCGGCTATTTGAATTTGCTGAAGATTTACTATTTTTTGAATCCCTGTATGAGCAAGATGGCAAAAAAACTTTCACATCAAGTTAACAGGATTGAAAGAAAATTAATTGAAATTTGAGTTAATGCAAAAAAATTTGAATTTTTTCCATTAATAAGCCAGTGGCGTGGGTAGGAAAAGAGTGAAAATGGCTTAATTTCTATAACAGTTTTTGAGCACATTTTTGAAGGAATTGAACTAAAATTTTCACAGTAGACAACTATACTAATACTCTTTAATCTTCAAAAATTTCAAGGATCAAATAAAAAAAATGGCGGAGATATTTAAATTTATTTTACATGATGTAAATATCTCTAAAATTTTAAAAACGCTCTAGTAGCTTCATCTTTCAAGATTAGTGGAAGAAATTTTTTACTCTTGTGAAACTTTGGGATGACGTTAAATTTTCGTTGAAAAATTTTTCAAAAGTCGCGTTACTTCTACAGGGTGTCCTTTAAAATTTCGAAACATCCGGTCCTGTGGCACGGTTTTCTGGTAGCAGTTTTCAATCTAGGAGGCTGAAATTTTTATGGGAGGAAGATATTATCCACAAGTAGTGGTCTGGTATTGCATTTTTGAGCAAAATCGATCGAGCCGTTTCAAAATGGCGGCTTTTTGAATTTTAGGGAAAAAGGCTATTTTTTAGTCCCTGTATAAGCAATATAGAAAGAAAACTTTTCACAACAAAATAATGAGGATGACAATAAAAGACTTGTTTAACGATTGAATGTAATATTCAGACCCGGGACTGCTTGATTTAAAACCAGCACCAGCACCAGACCAGCCGTTTTCATCGCGCTCGGCTCGGGCGGGACCACCCATGCAGATATGACTGCTCCTGCCAACCCCAATTGCAGAAAATAAAAACTCCTACAAACCTGTATTAACAAGATTGGATTAAAATGATTTGAAATTTGAATTAATGCAATAAAATTTTTATTATTTTCATTAGTAAGCTAGTGGCGCGGGTAAGAAAATGGTAAAAATGGCTAAATTTCTTTAATTGATTATGAGCACATTTTTGAGGGAATTTACCTGAAATTTTCGGAGTAGACAACTACACTAATAGCTTGTAACTCTCCAAATTTTAAAGAAGCAAATAAGAGAAATGGCGGAGTTTTTCGAATTTTTTTACATGATGTTTATTTCTCTAAAATTTCAAATGTTCGGTTTTCAGAACTCGCCTGTAACTTTTTAAAGTTAGTCAGTGGCGGGTATATAGGACAAGAGACGAAATTGTTAAATTTTGCCAATTTTTTTTTGGTTTATTATATGTAAAAATCTATTTTATGGCACGCTTTCAAACGAAATGAAATGAAATTTTCACAGTAAACCACTACGTAAATTCGACCTGACTATTGAAAAATTCAGAAAGCCAATTTAAAAGGCGGTAAAAATTTTCATAGTTGAATCGCATAAAAATACACTGTTTCTGCGATTGATGCGCAAGAAGGTTTTAGTGTATTTTTTAACAAAAAATACACTATTGAGGACGACATCACTTTTCGAAAATCACCCAAACTCATCAAATGTCCACCGATCCTGACCCCCAGATCACGAAAAAGTAGTTTTCCAAAATTCACCTGCCCACGATATATATATATATATATATATATATTTATATATATATTTATTTCTCCAAAATCACGATTTTTCGATTTTCAAAACGCTCCTGTAGCTTTATCTTTCAAGATTAGTGAATGAAATTTTGGATTCTTGTATAGCTCTGGAATGACTTTAGATTTTCGTTGAAAAAATTTCCAAAAGTCACGTTACTTCTACAGGGTGTCCTTTCAAAGTTCCAAACATACGGTCCTTGAGGCACGGTTTCTGGCCGCAGTTTTCAATCTAGGGGGCTGAAATTTTTGTGGGAGTAAGATATCCACAAGGAGTGGTCTGGTATTGCACTTGAGCAAAATCGGCCGAGCCGTTTCAAAATGGCAGCCATTTGAATTTTCGGAAAAGGTCCAATTTTTTGAGCCCCCGTATGAGCAAGATGTCAAAAAAACTTTGAAATCAAATTAACAGGATTTGAAGAAAATTATTGGAACTTTGAGTTAATGCAATAAAATTAGCATATTTTCCATTAATAAGCCAGTGTCGTGGGTAGGAAAAAGGGCGAAAATGTGTCAATTCTATAACCGTTTATGAGTCCATTTTTGAAGAAGTTGAACCGAAATTTTCCATTTTTTTTTTGCTTTAACATATAATTTGATGTCTTAACTTCAATTCGCCTCGATTAATGTAGCACTTTAAACGAAAAATAAAAAAGTTTTTCGCTTGTGCAAAATTAGCTTACACTTATATAAAATTATTAAATTGATGAAATGGTTCGCAATTTCTTTTTTATTTTTTTTCACATTCAATTATGAATGGTTCTGAAAATTAGAAAAACAATCGCAACGACTATTAAATCACCTACATGCAGGTGAAAAAAGTATTCAAATTGGTCTTTTAATAACAAAGATACGACCAGTTTAAAAAATAAAATGAGTAGGTATAGGTACCTGACTTACTACATAATATATCTACCCCATCATCACTAGAAATATGAAACGCATCGTGGATCAGTTCATTACATCCTTTCTTAGTAAACTGTTGGTGCGGGTTCGAAACCACGAGAGTGTATCATTCTTTTTTTTTTGATAGGTAGAAAAATCGGATTATTTTTTCATTATATTCATTATAAAAAAAATAGGAAGAAAATATTTATTTTCTTCAAACGTCAGTAAATCAGACATTACTCGACTCAGTAGCCGGTCTCAAAGTTTCACTTTTCCTCCGCCGGAGCTAAAGTGTTGCCAAGCAACACTTTACCTCCGCCGGAGCTAAAGTGGTGCCATAGCAACATCAACATACAAACACATGGCTACCTGTTTAAGAATCAACTATTGAAATTTTATTAATGTAGGCCCATATATTCATCTAAAATTCAACCTAAGATATGAAAACTCTCTAGTTTATTATTATCTAATAAGGTTAAAAGGAATTTGGTATTAATCAAACATAATCTTTGGAAAATCTACACCGAAACGAAGTAATTCTGTGAAACGTCATAATTATACCCGAAGCCGGACGGTCGACAGTCGTCTTCAGTCGAGTCGAGCTCGTGCTCGGCTCAGTCGGCTCAAACGTCAGAAAAAAAGTTGGGTTATTGCGAGGTAAACAAAAATAATTATTATTCCGTATTGAAATTTGAATGTTGAACATAAGGATAATAAATTATAACCATATACCTAGGTACATAAAGGAATCCAACATCTTATATTTTTATTATTGGGTAGGTATTAGTGCACAGTTTATACCTACCTACAATGACCTACATATTTAACATTCAACTTCTGACTGACTGGCATCATCATTAAAAGAAAATGAAAAAATTGACCAAGCAGGGTCTAGCAAGAGGTAGGTAGATGTTATCATTAATTTTATAACTTACTTACAAACTTTTATAACGTTTTTAATTTTGATTTTGCGATGCTTAGTAGTTTAGTTACATAATTATTATTTTATTATTTTTCTTTAATAATTTCAATAATAATTTCTCGATGTTCACTGACGTTGATGACAGTGTCAATTTGACAGCGTCGCGTTTCTATAGAAGCAGCCCATACTCCATACTCACCTACTTATACCAGTCCAAACCTTTTGAAAATTCGCTTTCCTTCAATTAAAAATGATGTTCTTGCTTAAATTTGCCCACGTTTGAAGAAAAAATAGTATATTTTATTTGGAGGAAAAGTGACTTTTCATGGCTTGCTCTCTATTATCAGCCTCACTTCGTTCGGCTGATAAACACGAGCGCGCCATGAAAAGTGTCACTTTCCCTCCGTATAAAATAATATACTATTATTGAATCGCATAAAAATACACTATTTAATAATAAGCTAGTGGCGTGGGTAAGAAAATGGTAAAAATGGCTAAATTTATTTAACTGATTATGAGCACATTTTTGAGAGAATTTACCTGAAATTTTCAGAGTAGACAACTACACTAATAAACTTTAACTCTCAAAAATTTCAAGAAGCAAATAAGAGAAATGGCGGAGTTATTCGATTATTCGATTATTATTTTTTTACATGATGTTTATTTCTCTAAAATTTCAAATGTTCGATTTTCAGAACTCGCCTGTAACTTTTTATCGTTAGTCAGTAGCGGGTATAGGAAAAGGGACGAAATTGTTGAATTTTGTCAATTTTTTTTTGGCTTATTATGTGTAAAAATCTATTTTATTGCACGCTTTCAAACGAAATGAAATGAATTTTCACAGTAAACCACTACGCAAATTCGACCTGACTATGGAAAAATTCAGAAAGCCAATTTAAAAGGCGGCAAAAATTTTCATAATTGAATCGCATAAAAATACACTATTTCTGCGTTTGATGCGCAAGAAGGTTTTTTTGATTTCACGTCAGATAACGCCTTCTAGCAGTTGCGGTGGTAAAAAAAATGAAAAATTAGTAAAATGCAATCGACAGAAAAAGGAAAAACTCTTTGTAATAACGAAACTTATTATCGTGTTAAATTCCGATGAGGTTAACCAGAATAATCGACATTTGAATAACCAAAGCTTTGACGTTCTCCCACCACTCTGTTTATGGAGTTATTGAAAAATCTTCAAGATAAAAAAATCGAGCTATATTACACTTTGATATTTTGAATATACTACTCTAATTTTGAAAAATAATGAATGAGAAAGATTAAATTCTTTATTTGGTCATGACTGGTACGCCTCCAGCGATCATTTCCGAAGCTCAAAACGATTTTTTACGGTCACTTTCCGTAGAAATTTTTTTTTGTCTGTGACTAAATGTCTGCACTATGGGCAACGGCGCCGGAGAATGTCCGAATGTGGGCTCTCCGTCAAACCGTATATCACTCTGTGTCGTGGGCATGTCTCGCGCACGGAGAGGATATGCGGGGGTCTTGACTTAACCATCCGGACAGCGTGATGGTTAAGTCAGAAGCACACCAGATGCATGACTCTGGTCTTAGCGGCAAACATAACCTCAGGGCACCCCGCTGTATTGAGCCTTACTCCTCGCATGCGGGCTCTGCGGTGAGTGGACCAACCTTTCCCAGCTACTCCTGGGACATCCATGGTGTGTGTAAAACAAATATGCTCTGACAAGGAGAGCCAAAACTTCGATCTCCAGGCAACTGAAGAAGCTGTGTGGAGATCGGTTCTAATCCGAATCCAAGAAACAGCTCGAGTTCGCTGGACCAGGAGGAAAAACAAATATCCCCCGAGAAAAAGGAAAACGAATAACCAGACTACGAACCTTAGGGAGAAACTTTCTCACATCGGAGGATCTGAATACATTAGCAACAGTCAAGATGGTCAGCTTCCTTAAAGAGGCTGACCTGATGGGTCACAATAATGACCCCCTCACGACGAATCTATCTATCTATCTAAGAGTTAAGTAAGAGTCGAGAAAGAGTCTCTAATCAAGTCAACAAGACAAAAAAAGAGTACGAAGTCAGAATCCGAGAACTCAAGAGCTCAAGACATCAAGTCTAATCAAGACCAAGAACGCTAAGAAGAGCCTTCAAGAATAAACTATCACTTTTGATCAGTTTTTATTCAAAATCAATTCATTGTACATTCTCTATTTTTAATAAAATCATCATAAGTACCACAGGTTGCTTTCTGAATCTTCCTGGCAAGAAGAACCACTATACAATAATTTCCCTTTGAAATTTTGTTAATATAAAATTTCAGTAATTTTTTTCTTAGTAAATTTCATTTTAGTAAACATTTCAGTAACTATGATGCGATTTAATGGAAATTATTAAACAAATACATAATATTGCGTGTGCCACTCATTTCGATAATAACGGGTTTGTGAATTTTCTCTACCATAGCCGCTACTCATGACTCTGATTTATAAGACCGTCATGATGTAATAAAGAAATTTACAACACTGTTTTGGTTTTCATTAAAGATGTTGTGAAGAAGAATTCAAGTTGTTTTGTTATTGACAACTTTCGTAATATAAGGGAATAGATTTATCACCATTAATTTATCATTACCAATTATAATTTATTTTAATTTTGTTTCAGTCCTTTTATTGTTTTATTTAGAGCTCTATCAAACATTGTTTGTCTATTATTTCGAGATTTTTTTTTATAGGAGTTGTTTGATGTAGGTACTTAAGTCTAAAAGTAGCATTATATATTTATATAAAACATTGTATTTAAAGAGATTGTTCTATATTTGATAGGTACTTACTAGGTATTCGAATAAAAAACTAATGGAGTATTAATAATTACACACCTATATATACCAACGCATTATGTTCCTCAACTGATCATTATATCTTTGATCAGTTCATTTTAGTTGAATTTCATGACAAAGACGCTTATCACCCTTATATAATATATAGAAATTTTATTAACTATTTAATAAAATTACATCTTCCCAACAGTCTGGGTTGTAAGAAACAAAGAATACTTAATAACATTGATAATAATACAATAAAAATTTTTTTTAAATAATTAAGTTACTATGTACTATATAAATGATGTCTTAATATATAAATGGATTTTTTTAAGGTGATGATTGCTATTGATTTTAATAATTTTGAATGTAGTCCAAATTTATGACAAAAATCTTTAAAAAAATTCGTGATTGTTCCCCGAGCACCAATAAATATACCTATTACTTCAATACTATTTAATTTGTATGATTTTTTAAAGAAATCAATTGTTTGATTATATATTAATTGTTTTTCTAGGTTAACGTTCATAGGTTGTTTTTCGTCAATTTCAAACCGTATAGTTGGGTCTATAATCCAACCTATGTTCTTTTTTTTATCAATTGCAAGAATGTCTACTCTACGTGTACTTCCCATATTTTCTAAACAAGTTACTTCTTCAAAAACTTCAAGTCCTTTTATTCGTAAAGCATCTGCTATCATATTTCTGACTGTATGATGACGGTGATTGCGTAATCGTTCACTAAAAGGACATGATCCAAGAACATGAGGCAAAGTTTCACAAACGAATTTCTCATTGTTAGAACAATGTCTACAATGGGTGCCGTCTTTGGACCTTCCAGGGAGAACTCTTACGGGAGCAACTTCACCGATGATTTTTATAGCATCTTTTATTTCTGATATGGTAAGTCCGCTACGATCCAGTAAGTTGTTGGCAGGTTGATATTCTTTAAAAAGAATCACACCTCTACCTTTATGAGCCATGTTTATCCAGTTCTGATATTCTAATTCACGTAAAAAAGATCTTAAATGTTTTGTTTTCTCGTTTATTAAATTTTTATCGGTGATTTGTAATTTTTCTAAACATATACGTTTTTCATCTAAAAGATTTCTTGTTTTTGAGATTGTTTCGTCATTTGATTGTTCTAATCTGTTACAGATATTGAAGTGCTGTAAATATGCTTCCCAACTAGCACAAAATAATTGTAGACCTTTTTTATTTTTTGAAGTATAAATCATTGAATTCGGTAAATCAGATGGTAGATCTAAAATTTCTTTTAATGTGCATCTAATCATTTTGTCGATATCATTCAGAAATTGTTTCGATAGTGAAAGCAGTGGTGCTGTTTGGAAATTGTACGTTAAAATTGGCCAAATATAAGTATTCAAAATGGTTAATTTCTGATCTTCTTTAAGGTATGGATGGGCTGTTATAATATCAAGTTTCGTTCCTAATTTTTTAATTATTTCCGATTTGTCAATTACTATTTCATTATTAAAATTTACTCCTAAGTATTTAATACTTTCATTTACGTTGATGGTTTTTATTTTAAATCCATCTAAATAAATTTCATCTTCCATTATTTTACCATTAACAATATTTATGATTTTAGTCTTGTTAATGTTTAGATTTAATCCAATCTCATGAAAAAGTTTAATTGTTGTTTCATATAAAATCAGAGCATTGGCTTTTGATTTTCCAATTAAAACTGTATCATCAGCAAATCCTAAAATATTAATTGGCTGTAGCTGATTATTTATCTTAAAACCAAGTTCATTTGTAATGTGTTCTTCTGATAATTCATCTAATATATGATCTACACAGAGATTGTATAGAGCTGGTGATAAAGGAGAACCTTGCATAACACCTCGTTTAAGTGGAATTTTCTTTGTTTTTCCTTTAATTGTTTCAATTTGAGTTGAGTTATTTTCTTGTAGATTGAAAATAATTTGCCTTAATTTGTTAGGTATTTGTAAAGATTCAAGAGTAGCTCGAATATGATCATGACCAACATTATCATATGCTTTTTGAATATCAAGATATATTAAACAGCAATCTCTTTTTTCTTTCTTGGCAGTTTGTAAAATTGAATTGATTATTGAAGTATTGATGTATGTGCCGGGAGTTCTAATAAAACCTCTTTGGTTTTTATTAAATGATATATATTCTTTCAGTCTTTTATCGAGAATTTTTTCTAAAATTCTTCGTAAAATTGAACATATAGTTATGGGTCTCCAGTTGGTAATTTTAGATGGATCGCCTCCTTTGTCAATGAGAATAGTTCTAGCTTCATGAAAGCATTCAGGAATAAAACCAGTACTTGAGATGAATGTTGCTATTTCTGCTAAAACCTCTGAAGTCTTTCCATATCTTAAAACTCTCATTAAAATTTTATCAGGACCGGGTGCAGTGTCAATCTTAAATGATTTCATTGCAGTTAAAATTTCTTCTTTGGTAATTTTAGAGTCATAAGTTAAATTTATTTCTTCTTCATTATTAAAATTAGATTTTCTGTTATAAGAATGTCGTATGGATTCATTATTTTTTGAAAATAATTCAGAAAATTTATCAAAAATCTCATCTAATTTTAAGGTACAGCTTTTATTTTCTTTGTTTAGAATTTTATTTATTACTTTTTGTCGTCGATTATAAAATTCAAATTGTAGTAAATCATACTCATATTTTTCTTTTCTTTTCGTTCGGTCAGATTTTGTTTTTCTTAGAGGATTAGAACAATTTTGATATTTACAATTTTGAGAAATTATTTGTTTTTTCTTACGTTTTTCATAATATTTTCGTGCGGGATGTTTAGGTCCAGGTAATGTATGAATCGAATTAGATAAAAAATTTGCAAATTCCTTAACCTTTATGTTGAATTCTTCTTTATTATATTGTTTATTGAATTCACGTAGCCATTTTTCTATATTAGCTTTAAATGATTCGATTTTTATGGAATTTACTTCATTGATTTCTTGATTGTCACTTTCAATAAACATATCATCAATTTTAGAGTGTTTATCCATTAATGTTTTTCTGTATTCGTTAGGATGAGCTTTAGTTTTATGCATTATAACACCTTTATTATTTTTGAATGTTTTACCACATAAGTCACATGATGTATTATCATTTACTTTATTATTTAAGTTATTTACCTCTCCAGAAAAATTAGAATTTTGGATGTTGTTCACATTTGAGTGAATCCTTGATATATCCACTACTATTGAATTTTCATTTTTGAAGGTCTTGTTACAGTTTTGATGGGTCCTTTCGTTGGGGTATGTTGCTGCAGTGCAGGGTTTGCTATTTTTGAAGTCTGAATTTTGATCATTAGTCTTGATATCAGATTTCTTTGATTTTATTCTTGAGGATTTTCTACGACTCTCAGGTTGGATTATTTCAGATTGTTCGGATTTACATTCTGATTTTTGTTGATTACTTTTATTATTGATCTTATTACTTAATTCAAATGGCGTTTGATCTATTGATGTTAATTTATGTGTCCGGCTGTGGTGTATCTTGAGTCCATTTTTATTTTTGAATTTTTTGTAACACTTACTGCATGATATTTCAGAATTTTCATTTTGAAATATTTTTGATTTTGATGATTCATAAGAGGGTCCTGCTTCATTTAAATCACTAGGAATAATAGTCCAGTTCTTGATTTTTGTGTAGAAATTTCCACTATTAGGGTATTTTGGTGATAAATATCCATTTTCGAAAGAGTTGTCTGATGACAGTGACATGATTTTAGTAATACTCCATAATATAAAATGAAAAATCTACAATAAAAACTTTTAAAACGACGCGTATTATAAAACTTGATAATCTAATAACTATTATAAAATACTTCTTTAAATATGATGTATAAATAATGTATAATTTAAAATATTTTAAAGAGAAAAGTTTTATCATGACTTTGACGTTCAAAGAATCTCTAATTTCTCAAATAAAAATCCAATAAGCACTATACATATGTATAGTGCTTAATAATAATATAAAATCGTCTGAATTTATATAATTAAGGGAGAAAAAGAAGATCAAAAATACTCGATCATTGTTAGTCCCTTTACAGGTTAAGTTAACATCATCATAAGACAAAACTATAATAGAATGGTGTCGACATTATGTGCCCATATCCTGATCTTAATTATTATTAGAGAACTATAAATAATTTTTGTCATGATTTTATGGAAAGAAATCAATTTTTATCCATGATATTGGAAAAATACTATTTTTTTCTTCAAGTATGTTTAAGACAAATTCCTTCTCTACTAAAGTTAACGTAATGTCAAATCCAAACTCAACATCCAAGTCGCTACATTACGTTCGTTTAATTGGTCAACTTCTTGGAATCATTCCGTTGATGAATAATAATTTTCAATGCGCCTTTCTAATTTCGCAAAGAATTGTAGCTGTGTTAGCATCCATCATTTTTGTGTCTTATACAATATATTACGTATATCTTGAATTAACATTAAACATAGAAGTTTATTCAGATATTACGGAAATGATAGCTACACCCGTTTCGCAATTGTTCACTCGTATAATTTGTACTGTTGCTCATCTTCAAGCCGTCTTTTTCAGTTCAAAGAGATGGACACGTATCTTCAAAACATTTTTCGATTTAGATTCTAAAATTCCACACCATAATATATATAAGAATCCTTATGAAAACACCATAACATGTTATTTAATTCTACACTCCTTTATTTTGTTTTCCATAATTGCATCGGAATGGCATTCATTGATTAATATAATGGGTTTACAAGAGATGTTAAGTACATTTTCTCTTTCTTTATTTGACTTGATCATATTCATGCAAATTTCTTTTACGTATCTAGCTTTTGTCTGGGCAATACTAAACAGATACGATGATTTGAATTGCTTTTTCATGAAAGAATGCGCGAGGACTCTCCTTCGTGGGCCCTCGAATAATATTATAATGGTAAATGATGAGCTCAAAATTATATTAAATGCAACATGTAAGAATTACACAAGACTGGGCTACGCCACCAATTTACTCAACAAAATATTTGGATGGCAGGTACTTCTAAGTTTTGCGTGCCATTTCTTGATAATTTTAGAATGCTTGAACTACTATTACTTGCATTCAAAATTTGAATTACCAGATAAGGACACGATGTTATCATCCATCCCTCTCACCTTATATTCTTTCGTAAGTGCATACACAAAATATACAACCAGTAGGTGAAATAAAATTAGTTATTCTGTGTTAAATGGGCAAAGGAAGTGTGATCATTTGCAGAGTTTTGGTTAATCGCCTAATCTTATTAGGCGCTCAAAGTTCAAAGTAGGCGCCAAATTCCTGCACTAATGTGAAACTCTCTCCTACACAAAGAGTAGTAATTTAAATAGAGATAAAAGTAACAGAGTGGGATGCCAGATGCTTTATTTGATTAGAATTTTGATGTTTTCTGAATGATATCCTAAGCTATAAAAAAGTATCAAAAAATTCGCTTATGCTTTTACTTGTTTCTATTTTTCTAGACTATTTTAGTCGAGGTTATCTCTATGTTGAAAAAGCCTTCAAGAGTTCAATAAAAATTATATTTACATCAATATGTACAATTGGAAGACAAAAAAATGTAATGGGAATATCTCAAACTAAATATTTAAATATTTCAATTAACAGTTTAAACTCTAGCTAAGGTAACTCTGCCGTCGCTTCACAAAATTTGTGATCTTAAAATATAACAAGACAATTTAATTATTGCGAGACAATATTTAAATATCAATACCTACTTAATTAACGAATTTCACTTCTAGGTGAAATGTCTTTCATAAATAATTGGGACCAAAATTCGAGATGAAAAAACGGGACAAGGCTGGAGTTTGGAAAAAATAAGAATAGATAAAAATGCATTTAACCCCAAAGAACATGCCTGAATTTTTCTAAATTTTTAGGCAGCATTCAATCGTCCTTTGTTTTTACAGTTATATTAAAGTTAGTAACGAGTTATAAGAGTAGCTAATCTCCTTCTTCTTCAATCTTCTTGGTCTTTAGCTTACTCAAAAGCATTTTGACCGAATTTAGAAGTTGTTATAAAAAAAATAATAATCGCAAATTTTAATTTTCAACGAATTTCACACTGATATCAGACAAAAGTGATTTATACGAATCTCATTTAAGAAAGCCTGCGACAGAGTCAATCATCAACTGCTTCTGCCCGTTAGCTTCATCGGGTTCTCAGCTATTTTTCTATAGCTCCAGTTTTGTTGAGTTGCCGTAAATGGATATACTTTCATGTTTCGTCAGGGATGCCTCAGGGTTCTGATGATGTCAGTGGACTTTTGAAGAATGCTCTCTATTCGCGGATGATATAAAACTTGCGGCATTGATCAGGTCGGACGCCGAAGTGCTAGGCTCACAGGAGGACTTTGATCGGCTTTCCGATTTGTGCTCTCACAACTCTATGTACATGCACCTCAACAACCCTAAATGCACGGTTGTGTCTTATATACAAGAGGCACAGCACCAATCAAGTTGTCTCCTACTGACAGGGTCTAGGTTTTGGGTGTTTCACTCGATCAACACTTCTTTGTCTTTTATTCCGCAGGTTGAATTTGTGTTTGGCAGTGCCCTCAAGATACTTGGGTTCATATTTCGATACTCTATGTAGGAAGTTCGACGATCCAGAGACTTTTCTGTTGCTCGAGGCTCTCGTGCCAGAGTGGTTAGAAATTTTTTCGGTGGTATGGCCATATCGTCGGCTTAGAGTTGCTTTTCTGTTTTACAACAGGAGATGGGAAATAGATGTCATAGAAGTTCAGTCATAGAAATATATAGACTGTATAGACTGTACAGCAACTATTAGTCCGTACATATGATATACAAGAAGGCATGTCCTTTATATTATATACATTTTTTATCAGTTTTTGTTTAATTTCATGGCAATCGAACACAATAAATTATGCATGCCTGACCTGAGAGTGAAAGCAAAGCAAGTTTGATAAGTTCTTATACTTAGGTAAAGCTAAAATTCTTATTTACTGTCTATTCCAACTAAACTCCAGAAAAAAAAAACACAAAAATAATAATAATTTATCTTTTGACGTGTATAATATATAATTATTTTTATGAGCTTAAGTAGGTACATAGAAGTTTATTTATATTTCTGAAACAATATTCAGAATTGTAGGGTGGTTTATTCTAATCACACAAGACAAGAAAAAAATTATTATTGTTATTGATTGGTGATTTTCTAAGAAATAATTTACTATTGTCGTGATTTTGAAGTTGCAGGTATCAACCCCTATTAGTCGGGAAATTTCTTTTGATGTTCTGTCTAATATACGACGATTCCCTGAAGTAAATGTCATGTCAAGATTAAACTCCACATCTAAGTCGCTACATTACGTTCGATTAATTGGTCAACTTCTTGGTATAATTCCATTAATGAATAATAATAACTACAAATGTGTGTTTAAAAATTCGCAAAGGATGGTAGCTGCATTTGTATCCATCATTCTTTTATCCTATACAATAAATTCTGCATACTATCAGTTAATATTAGATGATGAAATTTCTCTGAATATAACGGAGAGGATCCTAACACCTATCTGACTATTATTGACTAGTGTAGTTTGTACTGTTACTCATCTTCAGGCTGTTTTTTTAAGTTCAAAGAGATGGACAAGTATCTTCAAGACATTTTTAGACTTGGAGTCGAATATCCCCCGGAATATGTATTACATAACATATAAAAGCTCCGTAACGTGTTGTTTATTTCTGCACTCGTTTGTAATGTTTTTCATAATTGCAACAGAATGGTATTCATTGATTAACATAGTGGGTTTACAAAAAATGTTAAGTCTATTCTCTCTAACTTTATTTAACTTAATGGTATTCATGCAAATTTCGTTTACGTACGTCGCTCTCGCGTGGGAAATCCGAAACAGATACGATGACTTGAACTGTTTTTTCATGAAAGAGTGCGCCAGGACTCTTCTGCGTGGACACTCCAATAATATTATAATAGTAAAAGATGACCTCAAAGATATATTAAAAGTAACATGCAAAAATTACATAGCTCTGGGACAGGCTACAAATTTACTTAATAAAATATACGGATGGCAAATACTTTTAAGTTTCGCTTGCAATTTTTTAACGATTTTAGAATGCTTGAAATATTTTTTCTTGAATTGGAATTTGGAAATAATAGATAGTGTCACATACTTAACTACTATACCTCTCACCGTATACTCTATTGTAAGTCTATAAATACGTAAAAAATGATTTTATTAGATTAATGATATAAGTGTTTAATTTAAACTACTATTGTGTGACATTTTCAATTTCGCACAACAAAATTTTGCCTGATTTTGATTGGGGATTACTTCCGATAGTCACAAGGGGTTTCGATTTTAGTTTCGTACTTTGGCAGCTGTATATCTTTTATTTTTCTGCTTCATTGGGCCTAAACTCGCTCGCAAAGTTTCAACAGGTGTTGAACCTACAATAATTTCAAAACTGTCTCAAGGTGAAACCTAAAGCTTCAAAATGTCCTTACGAAAACACAGAAGAAAAATTTATTTGGAAATAGGGGGTAGTAAAAAAGTGAGGTGATTTTACATAGGTACATACATTTCACCCTGTAAAATTTGTTTGCAGTTTTTCGAGTTTAGACCCAAGAAAAAAATAAATTATGTGGCTGCCAACAATCGAAATCCCTTGTGACCTATCGAAATCAAGAAAAATTTTGGGTGCGACCCTTTAATTTTTAAGTAAGATATTTGTATGAATTTTTGCGAGAAAATTTGTCGAGGTATAAAAATTTTTAAAACATCAAATAAATAAACGTCTAAATAAAAATAAAGTCCAAAAAATATAAATTAAGTTCTCACAACAACCATCAAAAAGATAGTACCACATTTCCTCTGCGGCTAGTAATAAAACTTTCATTTTATTGCTGGTTTTATTTTATAGGAATTACGTTCTATTAATGTAAATTTAATAAACTAAATAAACATTACTCACGATAAGTGGCCAACGATAGGTATTATAGACTTTTGAACAGCGGTTCGCGTTATGTTTATCAAGCTGTTCCCATTTGTTTGTGTTCATTTAAGTTCGTTTTCGTTCGTTTTTCTATACCTGCGTCTTTGCTCTGTTGATTCAGTTATCAATGTGAGAATGTGGCATTCTTTTTTATAGGTATAATAAAAAGAGGAGAATCGGTCTTAACTATATGTAGATAAGAAATATTTGCTCCACTCTGGTAATTTGGCTTCGAAAACGAGCTTATTCAGCCACAGACAAATTTGTAGCGAAATAAATAGTTAAATAGACGAACACAAACAATCATGACGAGCTGGGATTGGAACCTAGACGGTGGTCAGTCACAACGGATTAGTAGTCTAAAATCGCTGAGCTAAGCCCCGCTGGCTCAGAACGCGGCTTTAATATCGCAAAGCTTGAGTTTCAATTGCAATGCGTCAGCTTGATATTTTTTGAAAAATGCATAAAACTATATTTATTAACATCAATAAAATTAAATCATTAATTACCTTGTATACTAACAATTATTTTACAGGCAGGACTCATCGTAACATCACTAAGTTGCGCTGTTGTCGAGGAAAAAGGGGCAGACTTTGCAAAAATTTGTTTTAAATTACAGCGAGATTTGCCGAAAAGTTCACCGCTTCAAAACGAATTATTTCTACTGATGAAAACTGCAAAAACCTGGGCGCCCACGTTTTCAGCTGCTGGATTTTTCACCATAAACAAGAAAACACTCAAATCGTCAATGGCAGCAGTATTGACATATTTGATTGTATTAATTCAATTTGATATTAGTAATAATAAAAAAAATTGAGCTACAATTTTAAATAAATAAAATGACTTTTATTTTATTTATTTATTTATTTATTTATTTACACCCATCAACGGCAGAGTCAAATAAAGATGGGGGAAACAAAACTAAAACTTAAATTTAGCAGGTCACTTACAAACAAACTGGAATCAAATTTTAAAAAATGACAGATAAAAATTATGACAATGTAGGAAGAACGTTTATTAACTTAATAAGACATTTTTTTTAGTTAATATAACAATTAATAATTTGATATTATAGAAAATATCAAATAAATATCACAATAGCCGATTGAATATGTGAGAATTCGTTTTACGAAGTATGCGGAGTATGGAGTCGAAAAGTAACGATATAAAGAGATGAAAGTATTTGCAATTCTTCGAGAAGATGTACTTGGGTCTTCCTCTATCATCTCAAGCATAATCTTTTCCAATTGTACCATTCTTACTGTTATTGGCCTTCCTGGTCCTCACTTCGTTTCAATGAGCCTGTTTCTTGAAGACGTCGTTGAATGTTTTCGCAGATTTTTCGGTCGGGGATGTTACGGCCAGGAAACCGTTCAATGTACCGGGTGGGCATCTAAGAATGAACAGCGGCCATATCTTGGGAAATATTGATCCTACAGTTTCAAAATGAAAATTTTCCTGTTATAAGTGACTATGCGAAATGCAATGAAAATATTTTCAAGATGGTCGCTCTTCCGGAAATACCGGAAGTTGACACCTACTTCGTTATTTTAACGGGGACACCCTGTAAAATATTATATTTTTTAAATGTCTGAAGAAATCGAATACAGGTGGTTTTCACCACAGGAATTTAGATTGAGCGGTTTATGAGTTATAAACAAGTGAAAATCGCATTTTTTCAACTTCAAAGCAGTGTAGAACTAGAACGGCTCAAGATATCTAAAAACGGCTTACATGTCCCTATCTTAACTTTTTACAAGGTATTATATTATGTAGTTTAGATTTTTCTACAGGGTGATGAAAAATCTGGTAATTTTCATCACCCTGTATAAAAATTCAAACCACATGGTATGATACCTTGTAAAAAGTTAAGATAGGGACATGTAAGCCGTTTTTAGATATATTGAGCCGTTCTAGTTCTACACTGCTTTGAAGTTGGAAAATTGCGATTTTCACTTGTTTATAACTCATAAACCGCTCAATCTAAATTCCAATGGTGAAAACCACCTGTATTCGATTTCTTCAGACATTTAAAAAATATAATACTTTACAGGGTGTCCCCGTTAAAATAACGAAGTAGGTGTCAACTTCCGGTATTTCCGGAAGTTCGACCATCTTGAAAATATTTTCATTGCATTTCGCATAGTCACTTATGTCAGGAAAATTTTCATTTTGAAACTGTAGGATCAATATTTCCCAAGATATGGCCGCTGTTCATTCTTAAATGCCCACCCGGTAGGTACATACAATCGTCAATCGTCTAGCATGTAATAAATTGCCATCATCAAGTTCATACATGAAATGCATGTCAGTCATCTCGGTGTTCGTATAATGATTCATAGTAGAGGACTTCACTAAAACTATTAAGAACACGTCAAACAGCCAAACGTCACTCAATCTAAACAAATGCCACCGATGCAGGCGATGATCATTGACAAGACTTAAAATAGGTATTCAAATGAAGTCCACTGGTGCGTTAGAAAATAAAGCGGCCGTTCCAAGTATCTTCAACAATTTTCTGTACTTGATAAACTCATTGGAGTACGTCATACTATTGGCATATTAAATGACATACCATCTTATGCTATTTTATTTACATTAACGATTTAAATATCGAAAATGCTTATCGCAATGACAAGTTTTTCACCCTGTATCGTCGAAACAAAGGGTTTTTTTCAGAAATCATCATAGGACAAAATATTCTTAGTGTATAGGCCAAGGAATAACCACTTGAATTTTTGCCTGTTTACCTAACACCCTGTATATAAATTTTTTTTTAATTAATAACTATTTATGATATCAGTGTTAAAAGTGAAGTTTTATTTTGTGAGTGAAAAGGTTTGTGAAATGAGCGAAGCGTAGCGGAGCGAATTGAAGAAATTTCACGAAAAAATAAAATCACTTTTAAGACGAATAGCATATATACAATGGTTTTTGTAAAACTGCACTATTATGATAATAAAATTGATGAATTTAGACTGACACTCAACGTCAAATTGCATTTTAAAGTATTACAGGTAAGTACAAAAAATGTACTACGCATAGCAACCGTTGCCGACGGTATATGGTTACTAACAAATGCCTGCATATACAAATAAAAGAGACGTCAAAATAATTATTATTAATTGCAATTTCTGAACAATTATTATTGTCTTGAATACTTATTTTTTATTAATATGTTTGCCAGTAATAAAAAGAATATGAAAAAATCTTACTACCTATAATTTTGTCTGATTCCATCATGAGAAAATGTAGTTCAATGAATGTAAGTACAGAAAAAGTAGATAGAATTACTTTTAACACGAGTGTTGTAATGTAGGTACTTTTAACACTAGTGTTAAAAGTACTTTTAACACGCTTCCATATGTAAACAATCACTTTTAACACTGTCAGCTGTCGTTAAACGTGCGACTTTTAATGGCAGTTGCACAAAAAAGAACTTTATGGAATATTAATAATTAATTATTGATACTTAATTGTACCTACCTGTGTCTTTAAAATATGTATATTTTGGCATAAGTAAAGCTAAACCGTCGGAGCGAGTTATTGAAATTATTGATCAATTCATTTTAGTTGAATTTTATGACGAAGGCAGTTTAGTTCATGTAAAATAATGTACACATTTTTTTTATACTTGTGTTGTTAGTAATAATAATAATAATAATAATAATAAAACAGCTGCAATAATTTAAAGGAGAGGACCAAGCGCAATAACTGATGACTTATTTCTTGAAGATATAGCTACGAAAAACTGGAATAAAACTCGAAAATAATATTGAATTGTGTGCATTAGATTCGTTATAAGAGATATAAGAATACACAACTTCTGTTATTACTTTGACTTTCTGTGTAGAAATAGAAAGTCCTGCTGCTTCTGGAAAATAATTCCGTATTTTAGGTTCAAGCATAAGAGGAATTCTATCTCCAAAGTGAACGTCATGTCAAATCCAAACTCAACATCCAAGTCACTACATTACGTTCGTTTAATTGGTCAACTCCTTGGAATCATTCCGTTGATGAATAATAATAATTATGAATGTGCCTTTCTAATTTATCAAAAAATTGTTGCTTTATCGATAATTTTTATATCATTTACAATGAATTCTATATATTTACAATTATTAACAGTTGATACTGATTAACTTTATTTAAATATTACGGAAATTATCGTTTCGCCCCTTTCCCAAATGTTCACTTGTTTGTTTCATATTGTTGCTCATCTTCAGGCCGTCTTTTTCAGTTCAAAAAGATGGACAAGTATCTTTAAGGCATTTTCATATTTAGATTCGAATATTCCCTCAACAATATGTAAGAATACAAATAAAAACACCATTACATATTTTTTAATTCTACACTCCCTTATTTTGTTTTTTATAATTGCATCGCAATGTTATACCTTAATTAGTATAATGGCCCTACAAGAGGCGTTAAGTATAATTTTCCTTCCTCTCTTTGACTATATCATATACATGCAATTTTCATTTACATACGTGGCTTTCGTCTGGACTATCCGAAGCAAATACGATGATTTGAATGTTTTTTTCATGAAAGAGTGCTCCAGGACTCTCCTGCATGGACCCTCCAATAATATTATTGTGATTAACGATGAGCTCAAAGCTACATTGAAAGTAACATGTAAAAATTACATAACTCTGGGGTACGCCACAATTTTACTCAACAAAATATTTGGATGGCAAATGCTTTTAAGTTTTGGGTTAAATTTTTTGATAATTTTAGAATGCTTGAACTATTATTATCTCCATTCAAGATTTGAATCACCAGATGTGGACACTATATCTTATTATCTACACCTGCCGCCTTATATGGTCTTGTAAGTTTAACACTAATAGATATGTCTATAAAAATTAGTTATTGCACTTTATACCTACGTACTTAATAATTGTTATTGATTAGTTATCTTGACTATTTTTATTTATTATAGTACTGCTTGTGTGCTGTTAACCTGAAATTCTATGTATACTGTTGCCTTGTAATTGGTTCTGTATGGAACTGTTGGGTAATAAACATTATGTTATTATGAGTTGAATTGACGGAAAAAATAATACAGTGGTCAAATTTTGTAGATTAATTTATTAATATCATTGACATTTGTATACAAAATTTATAATTTCAGAGTTCACTATGTGTATCTTCGTAAACGCTAAAAGGTCAGGTTATTTTGTGGCCATCTCGTAAACCGTCAAGACATACAAGATATCTGTAACTGTGACTGGCATATCTGTGACTGTTCCTGAAATATCCTAAAAAACTTAAAAATAGAGATTTCTTATTTTTCATCATGAATTAATACCTAGGCTTTTTTCAAATGAATTTGCTCCTCAAATAAAGAGCTCTACATGTCAGACAACACCCAGAGCCATCTATAGAACTTCCCGAAACTATAGACAGCAATTTTTCGGTCTCGTTATGACCTCATCAGTGCAAAACATCGAGAAGTGACCAGTATATGTGTGTCCTGTCTATCCTGGAGAGCCAGCTCTTATTCACTGAATTAGCACGGAGCTCAGTGAGTTGAAGAGCCTCTCTCCATCTATTAAAGGAGACAGTAACCACAGGTGATGAATGCCAGCTTGCGACCATCGGAGACAGCGACCTCGTGTAGTTTTATGCTTTGAGCCATTGAGCCCAATCAAGAATTATAAATTAAAATTTTAACAGAGCGATGAGAAAAATCAAATCATGGAGAATTAATGGGATTTTCTCCCACTTTAGAATAAATATGGTCTCAAGCTGGCATTCATTGCCGGTGATTCTTGCCTCCATTAAAAGATGGCGAAAGTCTCTTCAAGTCACTGAGTTCCCTATTAATTCAGTGAATAAGAGCTGGCTCTCCAGGACAGATGGCACACATCCACTTTCTCGATGTGCTGCACTGATGAGGTTATAGACCGAAACAGTGCTGTCTTTAGCTTCGGGAAGTTCTAGATGGCTGTGTGTATTATCTGCCATAGAGAGCTCTTTATCTGAAGAGCGAAAAAGACTAATTAATTCTTCCTAAAAAAACAAGAAATTTCGATTTTTCAGTTTTTTCAGGATATTTCAGGTCACATATATCTTGTTTGTTTTGATGGATTCGAGATGGCCACAAAATCGAGACCCTGTATATCTTGTATAACACTTAGTATACCTACACGAAGTAGCCGTATTAGGGTGACAGAAACCACCCCGTATACATTTATGGAAATTAGATTTTATCAGATTTCCGCAAATTTTTCGTAGCATTACGATTGCCAAAACATAGTTGTCAGATCGATTTATTGTTACTTTTAATCTTTGGGTTTGGATTGTGGATGTTTTTGGAGATGTATGGTTTTTTTAAAAAAAATTTAAATACATGGCAAAAAAATTTAAAGAACCTCCACTGGCAAAGCACATGATTTGACATACATAACTATTTTAGTTTTTTATTTAGTTTATATTTATCTGAAACCGACGTCATTCACATTCCACCACTTTTGGTATTTTAACACCCTGAACAAGTTTCTGAAGGAAACTGCTACGCACTTTACACCTATTTCCTTGACTGATGAACGTGTACTAGATAGACGAAAAATGAATTATTATTAGGTATGCTTAATTATTCGTATTTTGCAGGTAGGACTCATCGTAACCACTCTAAGCTGTGAAGCTGTAGAGGGAAAAGGCTTTTACTTTGAAAAAATTTGCTCTAAATTACTGCAAGATTTGCCAAAGGACTCACAGATGCGACGTGAATTATTGCTGTTGACAAAAAATGCAAGGATCTGGGCGCCAAAATTTTCAGCTGCTGGATTTTTTGTCATAAACAAGAAAACACTTAAGTCGACAATGGCAGCAGTATTGACATATTTGATTGTGTTAATTCAATTTGATATAATTAGTACATAGCTGTAATTCTAAATAAAATTGTTGTTAATGCACTTTTTCTTGTATTAGATTTAATATAATGAATTGTTCAACAGATTTGATTGTTCTTTCTTGGGTTTCGTTACTGTTTCTCGAACGTTACTGTTTCTCTTAAATATGAATGGTGCTAAGTATGTGTCTGTATGAATGATTCTATTTGTCTCCCGATATTATTTGCAAATATTTGACCTCATGATATGCAATGGTGTGTAAGGTCTAAGTATATTATTGCCTGTCACATACCGGGAATAGATGAAAGAATTATAATTATTATACTATAATTATAATTATAGAAGAAAGAAGGAGAAATGTCATTTCTGGTTAGGCTAAAGATGAAGTGAAATCAAAGCAAGGTTGTCAAGTGAGGCTATTTGTCGAAAGGTTTAGTTCAGAGACTTATCGAAAATTTACCCGAAATCCATAATAGTAAGGAAGCAGTTGCTTAAACAATTCGGATGTTGTAAATAGATAACAGGTATGTCGATCTAGTTTTCTTATTATTCGATGGCGATTATGTTACCGTGTATCCCTTATAGGAGGAGCTGTATTGAGTCGTAAAGACGACATCGAAAATGCTAGAACGTGAGAAGGTAATACCAACAACTTCCCAGAAAAGGGAGTTTGGTAAGTTGTACATTACTGAGCCAAGGAACAACCTGTATAATTTTTTTTTTACATCAAATTAATTAAGACTCAAAATTTTAGGATTTATAGAAGGGTACCGAGACTATTTCAACACCGCGTGTATACTTGCAATACAAAATTATGATTCTTTTATAACTATTCTTAAGAGGATTTAATTCTTAACTATTTGTTTATGTCTAAAAAGTTGAACAGAAAAATATGTTTACGTCTGCATACTTACCTTTTATTTGAATAATGGAATATTAATAATTTGTTTTCTAGGTATGTCCCTGAAATTTATTTACGCATCTACCTACTTTCACCGAATTTTTTGTTTATTATGCTGACTGACCATCAATAGGTACTCAAATTATTGATCAATCCGTTTTAGTTGAATTTCATGACAAAGATGGTAGCTGATATACCTATAATGTACAAAATCGTGTCAAATAATATCAAACCGTTTGCAATAAATTAAGAGAAAATAGGAGTACAAAAACTAACATAAAATTTGGAGATAAAACTACCAAAAACATTAATAATTCTCAATTATTATTTTGTCCTTAAGTCTAAAAATAGTTGAGTTATATTATAAAATAATATTACGCCATTCTCTATATTACTGTCATTTTTGTTTTATATCCCTTGATTACTCCACTTTTACCCCTGTTCTTGAAAAAAAATCAATTTTTTAGGTTCAATAAGTAATTATAGGTGAAATATTTCTCTTCTCTGCCATGTCACATTCAGACCCATCAAACCCATCATCCAAGTCGTTATATTACGTTCGTTTAATGGGTCAAGCTCTTGGTATTATTCCATTAATGAACAATAATTTTGAATGCATATTTAAAAATTTTCAAAGAATAGCAGCTATATCTCTATCAATCATATTTTTCTCCTATACAATCTATTCCATACATTTTCAATTAACTAATATATTTGATGAATTTTATTGGGATTTAGGTTCTAATTTAAATTTGCCACTAAAGATACTTTACAGAACAAATTAGAAAAACTTTTAGAGCTGACTGATATGATATGCTGATGAGTCCATAATAAGGACGAAACGGTACCGTCCATGTCATGTCTTCAGTCTTCTCCTCGCATGCTGTACGAAAGTTTTTCTAATTTGTTCTGTAAAGCGAATCTTTAGTGGCAAATTTAAATTAGAACCTAAATCCCAATATAATTCATCAAATATATCATATAATCAAATAAGTGGTTCAATAATAATTATAAATCTTTTTCAATTTTTTTTTTCAAACAGTATATATTGCACTTTATTTAAATATTACTGAATTGATGGCTCTACCAATTTGCCATTTTTTCACTCGTTTAGTTTGTAGTGTTGCTCATCTTCAGGCCGTCTTTTTCAGTTCAAAGAGATGGACTCGTTTCTTTAGGGCATTTTTATATTTAGATTCGAATATTCCCCGAACAATATGTGAGAATACAAATAAAAACCCCATAACATATTTTTTAATTCTACACTCGCTTATTTTGTTTTAGTGTATTTTTTAATAAAAAAATACACTATTGAGGACGACATCACTTTTCGAAAATCACCCAAACTCATCAAATGTCCAACGATCATGACCCCCAGTTCACGAAAAAGTGGTTTTCCAAAATTCACCTGCCCACTAGTCAATATAGTGTATTTTTTTATTAAAAAATACACTAAAAGGTACTCTTGGTCAAATACTGTTTCGAGAAAAACAGCATTTTATGATGAAAGTAGCAACATGTTTTGTTGTGGACAAAAACATCACTTGTTTTTGAATGTTTTTTTATGATTTTTGTTTCACTGCCACATATTTTTTCTTTAATTTGCCCTCTTAATGTAGATAATATTAATGACAAGATGTGTACAAAAACTGGGCTCTGTATCTCAAACAGTTCCTGAGATATCGTCAAAAAACTGAAAATAATTAATTTTCTGACACCCTGTGTCTCAAAAATGGTTCTTTTGCGGGCCCATGTTAATAAGAGTTTTTTTTTTCATATTTTTGAACGATCTATCACGTCCTGAAGTCCTATATACATATTATTAATCACCCTGTATACAGGGTGTCCCAGCTTATTCGAAGCGGTCTCTGTAGGCCAAACGATGGATTTTTTCCAAAAAAAATTTGCAAATTCAAGTACAGGATCTAAATGGCCATAATTTAAAATTATTTTGGAGTATACAGAGTGTCCCATATGACAGTGGCATATCAAAGTTATGTTTTTTTAAATGGAATGCTCCTATGTTATTGCATTTTTAGATTGTCTGGAAAGAGAAAATAAGATCGACTTTTACAATTGGTGTTTAAATTCAGAAGTTTTTGAGTTATAAACAAGTGAAAATCGTAATTTTTCAAGTTCAAGGCCCTGTATAACAAAAACGGCTGAAGATAGAGAAAAACGGCTTACATGTCCCTATTTTACTTTTTCATGTACTATCCTATGATATAGATGAAATGTTTATACAGGGTGATAAAAAATTTTAAAAATTCTGAGATTTCTCCACGAGTCGCCAAATAAAAAAATCAAAGAAAGTACAAATGTTTCTACACCATAGGATAGTACATAAAAAGTTAAAATAGGGACATGTAAGCCGTTTTTCTCTATCTTCAGCCGTTTTCGTTATACAGGGCATTGAACGTGAAAAATGACGATTTTCACTTGTTTGTAACTCAAAAACTTTTAAATTTAAACACCAACTGTAACAGCCAATCTTATTTTCTCTTCTCAGACAATCTAAAAATGCAATAAGCAATAACATATAGGAGCATTCCATTTAAAAAAACATAACTTTGATATGCCACTGTCATATGGGACACTCTGTATACTCCAAAATAATTTTAAATTATGGCCATTGTGATTCTGTACTTGAATTTTCAAAAAGTTTTTTGAAAAAGTCCATCGTTTGGCCTACAGAGACCGCTTCGAATAAGCTGGGACACCCTGTATTACCGATACCGATTTATCTGTTTGTTATTTTATCACGAACGATTGAACTGATTTTAGCATTTTACAATACGTACCTATACCTGCCCTTTCAATTCAGTTAAATAATACTTATACATAAATCGGCATAAGAAATGGTATACTAATATGTGATTTATTAGTAAAAGTAAATACTGTTTCAAAAGCGACTGTTTTTCCCATCACTATTATTGTTGTCATGGAATGTTGTCTATTTTATAAATCTTACATACCTAGTGTCTATTCTATATGGTTTGGACTATTGATCGCTACTTTTTACGTCAACACGTCATTGTCATAACTGCAAAACTGTAGGTACGGTAATGCACTTTGCGGTATGGTATATGCCTTTATGTCACTTTCCCGCACAATTTTATAAACGTGAGCAGTCTTATAGTTTTCGTACAAATAACGATGCGCAAAGTGATACTTTGTATAATAGTGGTCGTAGGAAAAATTATTTATATTACCTGCGTACTGAGTGAAAAACAGAAGTAATGTTAGAAATGAATTATTTAACTGCTATAAAAATTAATATTAAAAAGCCGAGCGATTCATAATAGGTTTCTGTTAGAAAACTGGCGCGCGAAACTGAAATTTTGAAAATGTAAAAAAAATAGCATTACCTTAATTAATTTTATACACCACAACATCTTCCCCTCTTATACAAGACTTAAATCCGACCATCCTTGGAGTACTTACCTACTGCTCACATGTTTGGAGCTCAGCTCCTAGACATACGCTGAGATTACTCGACTCTATCCAGAAAAGAGCCATTCACTTGATTGGGGACCCAGATTTGACAAAAAATTTAGACACTCTCGAACATCGAAGAAGAGCAGCTGACCTGAGTTTTTTTTACAGAAATTTTCATGGAAAGTGTTCAAAAGACGTGGCCCAGCTCGTTACACCTCGTACCACTCTTTATCAGACTTCTTTTATGTATAGAACCGCATCACTTTGGAATAATAGCATTCCGCAAAGAGCGTGTTTCCCGAAGTATAAACCTGCAGCGATTTAAGGCCAACGTGAATCGATATCTCCGCTCATGCACCGCTCCCAGAACGTCATAGGGATTTCCCTGCAGTGCATGTGCATTTTCAATAAAAAAATAACAGGCGTAGGTATACAGAAAAGTCGGCGAAGCTTATGTAGAAGTACAATCATGATGCGGGATTGACAAAAATGGCTCTAGTCGCTTGGGGGTGCATAACTCCTTTCCCTTACCTCCATATCGCACACCATAATGAATGTCGCCAAATCTTCTCAGAAATGATTCATCAAAACGTCCAAGAACGCTTTCAGCAAAGTCTGCATCGTCAAGTTGGAGGTATGGTACGATTAAGTTTAAAAAGTCAGATGTGACGTCACACTAACCGTCCGAATTAATGTTAGTGTATTTTTTAACAAAAAAATACACTATTGAGGACGACATCACTTTCCAAAAATCACCCAAACTCATCAAATGTTCACCGATCATGACCCCCAGATTACGAAAAAGTGGTTTTCCAAAATTCACCTGCCCACGATATATATATATATATATATATATATAAAGGAAATGATTATTGGGCTTTTTCTCTTAAAATGCACTCCACGGCAACCAGCAACACAAATCCAAGCAGATCCGGAGCCACGGACAGCGCTGTTTCGGCCTTCTTTGGCCTCTTCTGACCTTCAAGATGTCAGAAATAAAAATCTTATTAGATGAAGCATTGCATTAGGTCATGTGACACCTGAGAATTGGCAAAAATGTATCCAGCATATTTTTAACAGGTTGACTGCCAGTGGGTAAATTTCAAAAATTCCTCCTATGGCAATATGAAGTATACTCGTATCTATGAAGTTAAAAACAGGATTCGCGTTTCTTTTTGGAAAATAATTACTAAAAACCCCAATCGGTCATATATGACCGCCCGGACACTGGAGACCTTTGGCGATCTCCAGTGCCCGGGTGGTCATATACGGGAGACCGGTACCCGGGCACTGGTGACCCAAACGAGCCACCAAAGGTCCCCACTGCCCGAGCGGTCACGGTATCGGTCATCATCAAACATGAATGAAAACGTGCACATCATGCAGGTGTCGGTTATCAAAGACTGCTGCAATGCTTGTGCCCGTCTCCCGTCTCAATATTTCTTGTTTACGATAGGTGAATGTTTGTGCTTGTGACTAACTTAACAGAATTAATGAATTTAATACCTACTGGTAAAAGCCAGAAACCTGGAACCTGAAAGTTATACCATGCAGCATAGTCTCTGTTGTCTAGGCGGTCATGAAAAATTCATAAATCCTGCATGACCGTTTACTGCGCAGATTAGGAATTTTTATTGAACGAAGAGTTCTAGCGGTCATATATGACCGCTAGGGCACTGCAGTTTTACGTAGGAGTGGTCATATATGCCCGCCCTGGCAGTCAACCTGTTAAAGAAGAATCTCGTATGTGGGATCTGGATGTACGCGTTGAAGTAATTGTTGAACCTTTAAGTTTTGTTGTTGAAGAGAACAGTGATAGTGATTCCGAAACTGATTGTGATTCTGATAGTTCATCTGAAGTTTAGAAATAATCTTATTGGGTATGTACTTTTCTTATCATAACATATGTCATTATCTCGTAATCGTATAAACACTGTATTTTTCTGAAATATTCTCAGTTAGTGCATCCCATATCAGATTATTATGCACGGCTATGATCTTTCTTACTCCGCGCGTCTCTGTTCCCCGTTTGATGCGATGATTCACTTTGTCGTTTATTGGGTAAGCGGTTATAGCTGGTTATAGTCAATAATAGGTTAGTTAATACCCCGTAATTTAGGCAGCCCACCATACAGCAGCTATGCATAAGCTATTGCCAACTATATGGAACTTCTATCTCTTATAGAATTTTAAACACCTAATACTAGATATTTTACGGTCTTTTTATGTAATAAGTTTATTGATGGAGTTACATTTTAATTATGTATCGATAATTTCGAGAAAATCGGGAAATGAAAAATTATAAATAATAACGTAAAATGACGAAAATTGCGTTACAAGCGAAATCGAAATTAAGTATACCTAATGTGGCAACAGAAGCAACTTTTTAATCTTAACTTAACAAAAATTATTTTGTTGAGGCAGAGATATAACTTTTTTAGTTTGCTATCATAGGCAAAGTCCCGTATTCACAAAGCGTTTCTGTCCTGTAATATCTCGAAAATAATTAAATACATGGGATGCAGATATGCAGTTTTTATGCGTTAGAGTGAGATGGGTATAATTGATTACGTAATTATTTAAGAAATTATCGTTTGTGAATACGGGCGAAAGACAATTATGTATAAACAATTTGTATCGTATCACATTAAGCACCAGCACTTTTTATTACACTCCACAAATTTTGACTTCCACCTTCAAATATTTTCAGTTCTTCCGTTAGCGCTTGGATTACAATCACCACAGTGATGTCATGCGCAACGCGCATGATTTTTCAGTCTCAGTCTGATATTCCTTGTGTAGTTGGGTCTGTGGTTTCTGACGCGACTCCGAATCCAGAACATCGAAAGTCAACATTGTCATTTCTGTCAATTCAAAATGGTAATTAGATCAATTATTGATGGTCTTTTTACAAATACACAATGTTGCCGTCTCATAATTAAATTCCTGATGATAGCAGTTTTCAGATATCAATATCGATTTGAAAATTGAAAGCATATTAAATTATTTCATGTAGATGTAGATTATTAATAATTATTTAAATATTTATTTCATTTCATTTTATGTTATTGTGCTTGTGGTCAATTTTAACAGCCTTATTAGGTACGTGCATAAGGGGCACTAACTTAATTATTAATAAATAGGCGCCTATGCGATTCAAAAATGATTTTTTATTTATGACAACAGAAAACATTATATTAAAATTATTGGAATTACGTTAATAATTATTAATGTCTAGCTAGTTCGTCATTTATAGCGCTTATTAATTTATAATCGAATCGATAAGGAAATAAGGAATATTGTTTAAAGGTAGTGGCAACGCTGCAACTGCAGCGGAATGAAAAACTGTTTTAGAACTACGGGCATTTTGGTGTATTTGTATTGGATGAAGATAAGCAGGGTATTCCATTGATTGTAAAAAGTTGGGACATCCAAGGAAATATGGAAGAATGTAATAGTCCTGACGTATGTAGAACTTGTTTATCCGAAGAAGGTGAACTACAATCAGTATTTACCGCTAACGAATTGACTGGATTGAATATACATTTGGCAGAAATGATTATGGCATTTACTTCAGTACAGGCAAGTATAAAATCTTAAGCTCTGTATAAAATTAATTTTGCACCAAGCACCTTCATTATTACCTATGGCTGCTCAGTTTCAGTTTAAATTTTAGGATAATTTTATTTAAATTCAGGTACCTCTACCCACCCACTTTTCACTCTTAATCAGGATACTCTGATCTGACAGTTATAGGTATATGAATTATGAAATGAAAGTTAATACTGCCGTTCCATTAATAATCTAGTGGGATTAATCTCATTTGCACACCCTGGCATTATTGGCTAATTTTTGACATAATTTGAACAACAAAAATTTACCAATACCAACCGACACCAATATTACTACCCTTTTTTTTTCAAAACTAGTGTCTAATAACTCCTGTGTGTGTTTCTGAAGCAGGAAACTGGACAATAGTATCCCTAAATAGTTACCTTACTATACACAGTGAGAACGTTTTATAGTCCCCTCCTGATCTTACATTTTTATCTACTGAGATAGAGGCAGTATGTACTTTGAAACAAAAACTAAATCAAATGTCAAAGATGATGTTACAGTCGCTGTCAACTTCAAAATTTTTAGGGGCATGAGGGGGGTCGTATGAGACCTCATTTTAAAATTTGATAATTTTTTTAATCGATGATGTTTATAGCCCTTTTTGAATTCTGAGCCGACTAGTAAAGATTTAAAACTAACATAATTTTTCTGTAGAATACCTTTAGAATGAGGTCTCACAAGACCCCCCCATGTCCCTTAAAATTTTGAAGTTGACAGCCATTGCGACGTCATCTTTAACATTTGACAGATTAGTTTTATGTCAAAAAGTAGTAAAATCCATGACATTTGATTCAGTTTTTGTTTCAATGTTCTATCTCATAGCGAATTCGAGTTGGCTGCACTTGCTCGGAGCGAGATCGATCTGCCTCTGAATCAGTTCTGCCCAGAATTCTGCCCCAGTCCGGAGCAGAATTTTCGCATTTCGACTCTGTATGGAACCGAACTGTGTCTGGTTAGGCCAGAACCAGAGCAAGAGCCAGAGCGCCATGCACCGGTGCAGTGCAGTCTGCATTTTCATATTAATTATAGCCTTCTACTACCTATCCCTATCCTATACCTATACCTATCACGGTTGTTTGTTGTTATGATGTTATTCTTATTATAACAGAGTCGTGGAACTACAAGGCGTGATCCATTTTAATTATTGTAATAAGTTGTAATTCATACAATACGTAAAATGTACTTATCCACAAATTTTTGGTTTAAGGAATTACTAGGAATCAGTATTTAATTTTCCCGCTATTTCTAACCTCAAAATTTACGGGAGTGCACCGTTGCACCGTCAAATTTGACGGTGCAGTTTATTTTGCTCCGGGGCAGTTCCGCCATACGGCTCGAACATATTTTCCTATGCACTGCCAGAGAGCAAGTGTAACTCGAACACAATTACGATATGCACCGCTAGAGTTCACTTTAACTCGAATACGATTACGAAAAGCACTGGAACAGAGACCTACAAATCGAACACGAGATTCCGTCTCGGTGCGCACCCGGAGCAGAAAAGTGCAGTAACTCGAATTCGCTATCATTCAGATGAAAAATTGGAGGGGTACTTTATAAACATTCTCACTGACACAAAGATTGTCAAAATTGGCCACTAACATAATTTTTGTACGTATAATAATTGAAAAACCTTTAAAATGAGGTCTCACATGACCCCCCATGCCATTAAAAAAATTGAAGTTGAAGTAAAATTTTATCAGAGGGGGACAATAAATGTCCTCGCTGTATAATTAGTTTGAGTATGTATTGCCTATTTGGACAAGGGACATTAAATTTTTGGAGGAGTCTTCCAGTACATAATTTTGGTTTCCAAAAAATTGACTTTTGACCACAACCTTGCCAGAAATTGAAATGGATTAAGTGTCCTGCTAAGCGCCCCCAACCTATAAGCTTGTGGGCGCCAAATTATGGAATGTATGAAAATTACCGGTGCCTCACTTAAGGTCCCCGAATTGTTCCCTTCAGCTGTCACTCTCATTCTCATGCATCTAAGGAGGGATTGTTAATTATCAATATTTGACATCAGATGCATTATTATTTTCATTATTATGTAGGCAATAATTAACCTGTTCATTAAAAAGCATTATATAGTCCAATAAAGTCTAAAAAGTCATACGTATCGATTAAGAATACACCTCCATTTGATAGTTCGATTTATTTTGTTTCATATACGTGGTTTTTATAGTAACCGTCCAGTTTGTCTAAACACTCCATCCCGCATAAATAAGTATACGTCAACATTGGTTTTGAATGAGAATTAAATGCACAACACAGAGGATAGAATGTCATTACGTGAATAAATTTTATGTAGTTGTCAGTGGCTCTCAAACTGACGTAAGCGGTTCAGTTCATATTTGAATGATTTCCTTCAATAATTTACGCTCGTTCACAACTTGACAATTAACTGTTTGACATTTTCTGGTGAAATTAAAAATATTAATTCGGACGGTTAGTGTAACGTCACATCTGACTTTTTAAAGTTAATCCTACTATAATAAAATAATCATATCTTACAAGCACAAGAGTCTATAAATTGGAAAATGATTTTTTTACCACAACTGAACAAAGTAATGACAAAATTGAGGGCCAAATGGACTGTACATTTACAACTTACTTCACAAATCGTACTTTTTAGTTCAGTTTCCCCCTATAAGTAGTACCTGCATAGAATTTTTCATTCAACTTGTTCAGAAATTAAAATACAAATTCTGACTTTTTTCCCCTTAATTTCTTGTACGTACATAATATTTCCGTCCTTTTCTGCTTCAAATCTGCCAACTAAAAGAACCATAATTCTAAACAATGACAATATAAAACAGTTTTATTATTCAGCATTTATTTATAGTTATTTATATTTTAGGTGAATTTCGGTGACGGTCTTCCAGAGAAAATTTGTAGTTTCTGTGCAGAAAGCACTGTCAAATTTTATTTATTCAAACTGAAATGTGAAGAAAGCGACAAAAAACTTCGAGATAAAGTCAAGCAGTTGGATCTACCAGCAGCGGTTCCAGATGTGCCGGATACGTCTGTTCAAACTGACGAAAGTGCAGTCATTTCGGCAGTAATTTTAGAGCCAGAAGTCTTGATTAAAAATGAAATTGAAAATTCCGAAAACAAGGCGAAGGTTTCCGAAGAAAAATCATCAGCTGAAGAAGCGCAATACACCGAGGAAACAAACGAGGATTTTTTCTATGCTTTCGGTCCGAACAATAGTGACTCTGATGACCCAGATAACAGGCAAGATGCACTGGTGAAAGAAGAATGTGATACTAACAAAAAATGTCCGCACTGTGATGAAAGTTTTACCAAATTGTCTGCCTTCAATCGACATCTCAAAACCCACGCAGAGTATAAGCCTTTCGAGTGCAGCTTGTGCAAAAAGAGGTTCACAAGGAGCGACCTTTTAATCAGGCATAAAATAGCTCATGCTATTAAACTTAATAACAAACTGGTTAATTTCAGTGGTGATCGTGATAGTGATAGTGATAATAGTGACAGTATTGATAAGAAGGATTTTCAGGTGATCAAATCAGAGGGGGAGTCTTTATCTTGTCAAGAATGCGGTGCAGCATTTATTAACGACGCTGAATTAAAAACTCATTACGAAACTCACAAGTCGCTGTCTTGTAAAGAATGTAAGAAAAAGTTCACAAAACAAATTCACCTACGAAGGCACATGAAGATTCACGATGAAAAGAAACCTTATGTTTGTCATTTATGCAACAAGGGATTCATTCGGCATAAACAATTGACTAATCACTTGAATGTCCATTCAGGTGTTAAACCTCATGTTTGTAAAACCTGCGGAAAAGGTTTGTCAATACCTTTTTTAATGGCGATTAAGATTTTATTATTTTGTAATTTTCAGGCTTTAACCAAATATCGAATCTGAAGGATCATACGCGCACTCATAACGGAGAAAAACCGTTTTTATGTTCCACCTGTGGTAAAGGTTTCAATCAGTTGGGTAACCTCAGGCAACATAGTATTAGACACACCGGCATTAAGGCTCATTTATGTAGCACTTGTGGCAGTGGGTTTGCGAGCAAAGGTGAACTTTCTGCGCATCTAAGGAAACATACAGGTAAGATGATATTTTTTATAATAAAATAAAAATAGTTTAATGTGGATGATTAAGTCCACATTACCTCGGATAACTGAGACTCTACTGTATTTAATTTCTTATCTTTAAAAGATTATCTCTTTTATCGAATTTTACTCTTAATTAAACAAACAATACATCTTTCTTACGTGATTATTTATTTAAAAAATTATCAAATAATAAAACTTGTACTACTGTCTACTATTTTTCGCGATTACTAGTACTACAAATAAATTATGCTGCATGGGTACAGCAGCTGGAGAGTTTTATTGTAATTTAAATTGTCCTCAGTAGACTTATTTCTATTTTCAGGAGCCAGGCCTTTTGTGTGCGAGGTCTGTCATCATGGATTTACAACCTCGAGCTCTCTAACGAAACACAAGCGTATCCATTCAGGCGAAAAGCCGTACGAATGTGACGTGTGCAAAATGAAATTCTCAAGATCGGGGATACTGGCACGTCACAAAAGAATCCACACCGGGGAGAAACCTTACCAATGCACGTTTTGCACCAAAGCGTTTGCCCAGTCGAATGATCTAACTTCACATTTGAGGATCCATACTGGTGAAAAACCGTACATCTGTGATAGTTGCGGCAGTGCATTCCGGCAAAGTTCTGCTCTTAAAAGTCATAAGAAGACACACCAAGAGAAGAACTCCGTGTCTGTCGACACTAAACCATTTGTGGGCATAGTACAAACAGCGTTGTTGGGTATTTTCAATGATCATAATGTGTAATGTGAAAATTTAGTACCTACTCTTAATTTGATATCGTTTCCTTTTCCTCACCATCGTGTTCTGTTGGCCTATAGTCCTTTCTGCGTAAAAAAAGAATAAGGCCTCAAAAACTTATTACCTCTGAAGTGCCATTTCAGTTCTTTTATGTACCTAATGGTGAAATTGCAACAAGTGAGTTATTTAAAAGTCCTTCATATCCTTGAAAATCAAAAATTTGTATTGTCAAAAGAGTGTAAGCAGAATAAGCTTATAAGTGGGTCATCATAGATATTTAACATGAAAACACAGTTCCCTGTAAATCCAGGCTCCAGGCTTATCGTTAGTATACCTACATTTGGATTTTTTTTTTAGATTTTCAATTTTTATATTTCTGCGTTAGAATTAATTTATTCAAAATTAAAAGTAATTAAGTAAATTTTAGCTATTGCCAGAAGTGCATGTTAAATCTCTATGACCCACTTAGAAGTTACCATCCTGTATGTATATTTGATTCTCAGTTATTCCATATTTATAATAATTTGCCTTATGCAGTTATTGTCTGTGGATCAGTATCTACTTACACTTATCTGCTATTTACTTTAATTCTTTACCACACTTATGCCGTATTCACAAACAATAATTACATAATTAATTAAATGAGTGTGATGGAGATATGCAGTTTTTTTGAAATAGAATGAGATGGGGGATAATTGATTACGTAATTATTCAGAAAACTATCGTTTGTGAATAGGGACATTACACTACTCGAAGTACAAAAAATTTGAAGTTGGTACCTAATATGTGTATGAAAATTTTTTGTAATTTTTGAAACTATTGGGGGAATTTACAAAAGGGTTCAAATGGGAGATATACAGTTTGTGTGCATCAGAATGAGGTGGAGATAATTGATTAAGGAATTATTTTGAACAGAATCCTCTGCGAATTTGTCCTATAGCAATACTATGTAAAACTGTAGTTAAACTACAATAAAGTCTGTGTGTAAATTAACTCTCTCTTAATTATTATATTATATTATGATATTAAAAAATACATGTTCTTTTCTTTCTATTGTTTCTCTCCATCTTCAAGTTATATTGGAGATGACGTATGACGTCAGTGGGCGGCACTAACGGCAATGCGACCAAATACACAGGCATTTGACAATTGCAGGGTTGCCAATTTCACTATAAACCTTGTCCTCAATGAGTCAAACTTCAAAACCACATTCACTACCTGAACTTTAAATTTCAATTAAATCACGGCAACTGACAACAATGGCAATTTCACCACTGTGCATATTTGGTACTATTGCCACTTGGCCCTTACCAGTCACGTCACACTGACAGCGTCTGATAAAACACCCGTTCTTTGATGTGCATTTTCGAATCATACTGAAGAGAACCGACCTATATAACAACTGCGCATTAGGGTGCAGCGTTAAAATAAATTTTTTATTTGGAAATTCTAACGGGGATCAAAAGAGGGGATTTTAGGTTAGAATAACAAAATAATAGAAAAAAAAATAAAAAGTAAATTTTTTCCACCCCCGCAAAATTTTAATTTTTTTAAAATTTTTTTTGTTTTAATTTCAAAGCCTAATGGGACAGAATGTATCCAATTTCAAGAGCAAAAGTCACCAGTTGTTTTGTTTTTTAGTTGCAAAGATGTTTTCCACTCCCGCAGTAACATACAAAAATTAATAGGTACCTACCTAATTTTGAGAAAAATAATCGATACACTTTTTCCAAAATTTTAATTATTTATTCCAAAATAAGGCTCCTAAATCACTAAAAACAAAGAAAAATATAATGTAAAATTGTTATAGAGTACTTTATTAGAATTGAAAAAATCTTTTTTTGTATTAAATTTTGGCATAACCTGTCTGGAAAAAATAGTGTTTCTTATAACACCGTCACGCTTCTGTGAATCAGTTACTAATATGGAAGATTCGGTTATAAGCTTTACTGCCCTTTCTACTGCTTGGGTGTAACATGGGAACTTCAATATTTCCTTAAAAACCAAATAATCAAATTGATTTTCCACAATCTCTCGCAGATCGTCTTCAGATATCTTTCTCAACAAAGGTGGTTCGGTAAGAGTAAATCCCTGCCAGTCTTCAAAAAGATTACAGTTTCTCTGAAATTAAATTTGGGTAGAACAAATGGACGAAGTTCTGTTTGAGAATGTGACTGTTTTAGAATTCGTTTAAATGCCAGTTCTCGAATGACTTTATTGGAGTCCGCAAACATTGCCAATAACATATTTTCCGGGTGTCCAAAATACCCATTTCTTTGGATAACTGGATCGATGACATCTAATAGTTTCTGTGGTAGATACCTTGGACCTTGATCATTTAATGGTATCAAACAGATGCTTTGCATCATAAACACATGATGATTTAGTTTTGATGGCAAACCACATCGGGGCATAAACCTTCACAACGAATTCCGCAAGAATTTGAAGAATTTGAAGATTTTGTGATGGGTTTTGGGTGGAAACATAGAGCCGTAAAATTCGATTGGCAGTCGTAAGCCATCTAGAATGAACTAATTTTCCAGGTTACCTTTTTAGTAAACCTTCGTCACATAAACCGGTAGAAACTAGCCGACAAATATCGAAAAGATACCTCTGATCTGTGCTTAAAGTTTATGCAGAAATATCTGGAAATGTAGCAGTTATTACAGCAAAATTAACTCTAGGAAGTTCTTCGCAGTTTTGAAGTGCCTTTCTATTACTCCTGACAAAACTTTTGGTCCTTGTGCACTGCCATCTAAGTGCTGAATCAAATGTCGTAGCGGGAGTTCATTTGCATGCAGCTGACAAATGAACCACTGGACCGGAGCTTTGATATGCTGTTCCAAATGTACAATAATGCCAACTTTATGCCCTGTATTAGTTACGGTCCCATCGCAACCAATAACTTCCAAATTGTTCAAGGACTGGTGAGAGCCATCAATGAATTCTAAAATGCTTTTAAAAATATTTGAAGCACTGGACGATATCGGTGACACGTGTCCCAGATAGTAAGAATCCGGTTCTCCGATCAAAACAATGTGTTCTTCAACATTAGTCGTTCGGCGCTTCAAATCTTCAGAAAGTGAGCTAGTTTGGTCCTTAGTCCTTGCGACCGTCAAAATATAATCCTCGGATTGACTTTTGATCAATGTTTCACCAGAACGGAAGTCGCAGCACGGAACACGAAAATCAGGAGCACATGATTTTCATACCTCCCTCCGCATTCGTCCGCAACACTTCTTTGTCAACGTCCTGAGATTAGGTACTTCTGCGTTAACTGGTACGCAAAATAGCAGTGGCGGGGGTGGAAGATGATATCAGACAGAAAAATGAAAATATACAAAAAGTCTCTATTTATAGTAATCTTATATTTAAGGTCTATTGCAATAATGAATTCTGTGAATTATTTTTGAAAAAAAAATTGGGGGTGGTGGCGGGGGTGGAAATTCAAAGAATTTTTTTTTTTTAATTTTTAAATGTGACTTCTGATCAAAACCCAAATTTTAATTCCTGTTAAATAAAAAAAAATAATCAAGAAAATTTCGGGGGCGTTGCGGGGGTGGAGGGAATTTTTTTTTTTTTAATCTGGAAAACTTTACTGCTTATACACTGTAAATTCCAACTTTTGCCGGATATTGCTTTTTTTGAATTAGGAAAAATTTTTTTTTACCTATATGTAACGCTGCACACTACTGCGCATGGTTCAAATTGTAAACTTTAGAGCCAAGAAATGCACCCAATTTTTATTTTTATTTGTCAAGCTTTCAAAGCTATAAACGTCAGTTCTGTCAATGTCATTAAACCACATGTAACAGATAGCGAGAAATTGAAGTCAGGCAGACAAGTCACACTTATTACTTTACTTTTCAAGTTTGAGTTGTGAGAGTCGGACGTTCCGTTCCGATCAGCTGTGTTCTTTATTATTTTTAAACAATGAAATCCAAACAAGGTGAAAAACTAGATAGATCACAAGCCAGGGTAAAAACCACAAACGGTAAGTAATTGTTGGCTATTTTATTTGAAATCAGGGAGGGAGAATTTTAAATTCAAATCAAACATTCAGGGCGGGAATCCAAGCAGTCATTCATGACAGACAAGTTGACATTTCAAACGTCAAAGGGGTTCTTCTTTTTCAAAACCTTTCAGTCTGGGGGCCACATTACTGAATTTACTGCGCATGACGCAGAACCTCCATTTTGAGAGGTTAGATAGTTTACATCACAGATTCTTTACCGTCAACCAGGATGCAGGTTTTTGGGTAAGTTACACTACAATAGGATCATGATTTAATAAATGTGATTCGTTTGATTGGATCACAACTCCTACATCGAATAGAGCAAAGACGATGACCAGTGACCATCCGGAAAGACTAATGGCCTGTGAACGTTAGTTCACAATGTAGACATTTTCAAAAGGGGCTAATTTATATTCTTCCAGTAGACAATACATGTTAATTTGTTTTTATTTGAATAATCTTCCATCAGTAATTGATTACCTATTTTAAAACTTCATCAGTACGTGAAATACCTGAGTGTTGTGTCCGTGTCCGTCATTTCTAAACCCCTTTTTTGCGGTCGCTGATGTTTGGATGGTCTTGGTCTATCCGGATGTTTTTTGTTTCTAAGGTCACTGCGCACATTGCGATTGTTTGGCGCATCATAATTGCGCATTTTCATGGGCCGAGCTCCTCGCTCACCGGAAATTTCCAGAAAATGAAATGACCATGGATTTAAAGGGCAAGTTAGCTCTACAGTTATACTTTACGCTTTTAAAAACATCTTGATACTTTCACTTTTCACACTTTAAACATTTAACTTTCATATCCTGGTTCAAAGTCTGTGCACATAATTATTTCAAATTAAAGGAGTATAAGAGTTTTATTACTGTTTCGATCCATAAAAATAGAGTAGATATTCTAGTTAACAGTTTACTGTCATATAGGGACAGGGACTTGAATAAAAATATATACTTCTGGTTCTGGTATTAAAACATGTAAAACCATCACAGGGCAGAAAATTATAGGTTTTAAAATGGCGATTGGCAATTTCCGTCGCAAACATAAAACATAAAAGCCTAACAGGCCTTCTTGGTGTTTTTAACTCTTCGGCCCGAGTTATTTTTGACATTTAAGTGATGACGTTTTTGAAATTTGACACTTTTGGCAGAATGAAGTTAGTTAGATTAATGTTAGGTTAGATTTGAAAAATAAACTCTTCTTCGTACTTCGTAGAATAAACTTAAATTTTTTTAAGATCTTTTGTGATTATTATACGACTTAGCTATGAAAAATATTAAATATTGCCGTAAGAAATATAAGTAATTGTGTATATTTCTTATATACCATTTGTTGATATTGTTCTACAATACTTACCTAGCTCCTAGCTGAAGAGCAGGTTTCAAATTTCAACCTCAATCCTTGGTAAAAGTTATATCATTTTTTCTAATAATTGCATTGTAAACAAAAATGAATAATTTTTTGTTTCGTTTAACAAACATAATTACACATCAAACTTTACTGAAGTCAAATAAAACTCTCAGTGGCCAGTTTAGAAACTATGCATTCAAGAGCGATCTGAAAATCAAATGGGTTCGTCCTGAGAAAATCCCATGCTTCAAACCGGAGAAGAGCGGAGACTTGGAAGGCTTGCCCACTCACGATCAATCACAATTTCAGTTGGAATACAGAAATTGCAAAGAATTAGAAACTGCTGATGACCTGGTGAAGAAATTATTGTCACTGGAATTCGCTCCAGGTAAAAGTATCGCAAGGCTGAATGTGAGGTGTATAATGGATAGAGTTCAAAATCATAAATACGACGAAGGCTCCATTGAAGCTAAAATCGCTAGATGGACGGGTGTTATAAGAGCTTGGCAAGAATTGATGGAAAGGTTTCCACGAAACGTCAAACTGAAAGTGAAATTGAAAGAATTAATCGACAAAAGAAAGAAACATCTCAAATACTTGCGAAGATGGGATTACAAGCGTTTTGAATGGTTGCTAGAAACGCTCAATCTGGTTTACAAACCGCCTCCAAATCATTTTCATTGGATCACAAGAAAAGAGTCACTGAAAAAACTCACCGATAAGTACTGTGATAATCTGCGACAGGAACGGTTGAACCGATACAAGCTACAGTTGCAGGCCGAACAACCGGCCTTCCTTCAAGAGAAAATTCGTTGTCTGGAGTTCATACGTCAAGAACAAAAGGATTGTAATGTTGACGTTACAGTTACACAGGAAGAGATTGATACAATTAAGATGAAATTAAAAAAACTTGAGGATAGTAACTCTAAGAGCTCTTAGAGTTTAGTTTGAAATCAATTATAACATGTCACTAACAAATTGGCTCAAATATTTTCGCCATCTGGGAGATCTTAATTTGTAAAATAAAAATGTTTTGACATATAATTGTGAATGATTTTATCAGTCTTGTTACCTCTCTAAAATATTTGAGATTCCCCTTATATGCACCCAGAATTGGTACTAATGGGTTCATCCAGATATTGATTATAATAATAAATGAAAACTATCACACCATTGGACATATTTTCAAATACTTACCCTTGTCCTTCAGACTCGGGTAATTAATGCTTGTCAACAACTTTTATGGAAACTTATGTGATTTTTGATAATCACGATTTCACGTGTATATGAGAAGCAAATAATTATTCTAGCATCCCAATGCAAGGTTGAAAAAAGGCCTGCATTTGCATGAGTTTGTAATTTTTTTATTACATATATCACATACAAGACATTAGAGCAACAATAAAAACACTAGTCTAGAACATTTATTGAAATGAGATTACATAAAAAATAAGTTTTATTGTTATTAAAATACCTTACTACAGCTATGAACTTCTCCTAATCTATCAAAAACTTTGCTTTCAGTATGAGTAATAAAAGAACATTCATGTAGTTGCTGTAACCGTTCACAACCTACAGTAAGAAATAGGCTATGGGTGGAGTAAAACCCTTCAATTATTCCTAAGAAAAATAATTAGAAAAAATGCAGCTTAACTTATCAAAAAGGTACAATTTACTTCATAGTATTCATCTAAAAAAATTAGAACCATTCGTATTCAATAATTATTAACATAATAAATAATTCTTTACAGATAGGACAATAATGAAAGTATAGTGAAATAATTAAATTTATATTATGTATTCTTGTATGTGTAGTGTCTGTCTGACTGATACATACTGATGAGTCCATAATAAGGATGAAACAGTACCGTCCCTGTCTTCAGTTTCATCTCGCATGCTGTGCGAAAGATTTTTAATTCGTTCTTCAATGAAAAGTAGCAAGTTGTTTTAGAAACTGAATTCCAAGGAATCTCACATTTATGTATTTGGAAATGATTAAATAAATGGGATGAAGATGATATACAGTATGTAATTAAATCAATTTGAAATAATTGAACTCTCCCTACCCTCTATTATTATAGTAAATAAATAATTTAAAATTTCAATCACAATAAAGACTAATTTTGAAGCTATGAAACATGGTTACTCATAATGAAATAATCGTGGTTTTCTACCAAATCAGTTTTTTTCACAGGGAATTGAAATAAAAATTTGAGGTAGGTACCTATTGAAAAAAATGTAATAAACTTATACTGACATGGAATTGTTTTCATAGTCTAGTCTAAGCGGTAGGAGTTATGAACGGTCTTAAAATGTCATCAGTCAATTGGTTTCACTTAAATAGGAATATCAACCTTGGAGTTTCATGTTTTAATGGATGATAAAGAAATTTGCACAGCAAACGTACATAAACACAATTATAACTTTCTTAATGCTTTCAATATGAAAACAAAATCAAAACTAATTTCAGCTTACGAAAATAAGTCAATATGAAGGCTCAATGAGAGTTGGATACAGGATACACTAATGATTTAGCCGTTTTAACAGACCGTTAAAAAATCAAAACATGTTCGGAGTTGCGTAGAAAACCATCTCCCCGACAATAATGAATTTTCAAAGTTTAGCACTTGTTTTTGTGGAAAGGTACGTGTGCTGAAATACAACTTTCACTGAGGTTGTTGATTCGAATAAAAAATAAAAACTTATCCAAAAATATGTCCTAAAATTTGTCTAAACCTATAGAATTATTATTAAATTTGACTATGTTTTGTGAATACACAATACACATTATGCATATAGTGTGATTGATTAGTAAGCATACTTACATGTACATAATATACAGGGTGTCAATTTGAAAACTTGCCACCCCCAAATTCTTCCTTGAAAATTTTTTTTCAAAGAAATCCCGAAACAGGTCAATTTTTAAATTTAATTTATGTTCTATTGACGTAAAAATATTTTATACAGGGTGTTCCTTGACTCAGTAATGACGACATTGTCGATTTTTTTAAATGGGACACCTGTATATTATTACATTTTCAGATTGTCTGAAAAAATCCAGTAGGAATGGTTTTTACAGTTGCAGCTTACATTGAGTAGGTTATGAGTTATAAACAAATGAAAATCGTAATTTTCCATTTTGAAAGCAATGTACATCGGACACGGCTCTAAATATCGAAAAACGGCTTACATGTCCCTATCTTAACTTTTGAAGCGATATCCTATGATGTAGATGAAATATTTATACAGGGTGATCAAAAGTCTGATAATTTTCGTCACCCTGTATGAAAATTTCATCCACACAATAGGATACCGCTTGAAAATTAAGATAGGAACATGTAAGCCGTTTTCCGATATCTGTAGCCGTTTTCAAAATAAGCTGCTTTGAAAATGAAAAACTGCGATTTCCATTTGTTTATAACTCGTAATAAGCTACTCAGTTTAAACTGCAACTGTAAAAACAATTTATATTGGATTTTTCCAGACAATCTGAAATTGTATTAATATACAGGGTGTCCCATTCAAAAAATAGACCATATCGTCGTCACTGAGTCAAGGAACACCCTGTATAATTTTTTTTTACGCCAATAGAACATAAATTACATTAAAAAATTGACCTGTTTCGGGATTTCTTTGAAAAAAAATTTCCAAGGAAGAATTCGGGGGTGGCAAGTTTTCAAATTGACACCCTGTAGAATATAGGTAGGTAGTAATAAAGAGAAGGAAAATAGACACTGGGTTGGATTGATAATAGTTTTAGTAAAAGAAAAATTGAGGATCAGAATATACAAAAGCTGCAAGAAACAGCAGAGTTATTTTCAGTTTTAGAAGAATTTTTTCAAGAAAAGCGAAAACATATTTGATTCAATGTCTGAATACATAGGGACAAGTGAACAAATTAGTCCCCTGCTGAAGACTCTTATATACAACAAATCCTCTTATCTTCATCCCTCCTTCTATCGTGATATTCCTCTTTACTTCTGATTGAGAAGAACGTTAAAAAATTTCATATTTTTAACAGAAATCATAATTCACAAATAATTTACCTTTTTTGCGATATCCTGAATATGAAAACAAATAATAATACTAAGGGCGATATAGAACAAATAACACCCTAGGTTGAAGTTTCTACACCGAGGCTGTTATTTGTGGTATCAGCCCGCGCATTGTTATGTAGTTACTTTGATAACATATTGCCTAAAATTAATTTTATAACTTGGGCCGTTATCTTCCATTTAAGCCCTTAGTCCATCCCATGCTATTATATTAAACTTAAGTACAAGATAAGTGGTCCATTGCCCCTAGAGATGACATAAAATAGATTATGAATATGAACACTAACAGCCCGTTTGGTAATGATCTACTTAATGGAAGAAATACATTCCAACAGAAAAAAGAATATTAACAGAAAATAACTACACTAAGAAAAATTATTATTTTATTTACACAGATAATTTATACAATGTGTCCCCAGATAGGTGAAATTCTTCTATGCCTTGGATGTTTTCAAAAAAAAAACTTCTCTATTTCTGTAAAGTGACTTTCATGTGGTATACGCTAAAAAGTAATTAAAAAAAGTTGTTTAGAATGAACGCAATACCAAATTTGTCTTTGTTCTGGAAATTTGGTAAACAGGCCTAAATGTTGATTTTAAACAACTTTTTGTCATAGTTGTCGTCTAAAAGGCACTCAACTGAGAATTTTTTTGAAATTTTCAAGGCATACTTGATTTTTCAAAAGTGAAATTATGTTAGAAATAAGTCTTAACCAAACAATGCTGGACCACCAAAAAAAAATTAAAATTCAAATTGCGATTTTTTAATTTTTCACCTATCCAGGGTCACACTACTGTAATTCATTGAATTCATTGACCTGCTTTTTTCAAGTGACAAGTTCCAATTTGTATAAAAAAAAAACATACATATAAGTAAATATCTTGGAATATATTTAAAAAAAAAAAAAGGATAATAGACACGATTGGTTGGAACTACGACCGTACATGAGTTTCTATATTATGAGTAAATGTAATCACTAATCACGATCAAAAGCATACTGTTATAGGTGTCTCTCCCAAGTTTACTGAATTTTTTAAATAACTTCCTCAATAATTCTATCTACTTTCTTATCTAGCAACCTCAATCAGAAGAATTTATCAACTTCTTTAAAAAAAAAGTGGCCTTCAATTAATAAATCGTGCCACCTACTTGAATGCCCATATTTACAAAAAAAAAGTGGGGACATTGTTGATTTTCTGTTGTATTGATTATCTGGATTTGCAGATGATTCAGTTACGATCCAACTCCAAGTCACCCGAAAATAACAAGGTTGTAAGTGACAAATAGTTCTTGTCAACATAGAACTAAGTAACTTTATACCAACCCACACTAACGATTTTTCTTCAAAAATGTAACATTCAACCTTGTAATTTTGGGGCGATGTCCAGTCCTGTGAACTTGTAGCTATAGCCAATAATGAGACTTAAAATACAGTGCAAAATTTAAAGCCAACAAAAACTGACAGATATACTGGAAGAGTACAAAGACTAGGTTTTAGAACAAACCAGAAATTTTTACAAAAAGCTCCAGAACCATGAATTACCATTTTTTTTTTTTGTCCTACATTATCAGAAAATAGTCACTGTTCGGAATTTGGAAGTAACTTTGTATAGTAACTATTACTGCAAAAAATGGTGTCTTTCATTTCATTCCCTTTTTTCATTATAGACTTTTTTTTCCTTGAAAATGCATCCTCGTTAAATCATATTTTATAAAATAGTAAACAGACTTTTACCAGCAAGTTCAGTATTCCATTCTAATTCAAGACTACATTTCTAACGCTATTCTATTAATAATAATAATTGAAAGATGTCATTTTAGAAATCAGAGAGATAAAACATGAATCATACTTGAAAGTGCCAAGCTAATTAATTTAATTGTCACATTCTCTCAATATACAGAATTTATAACCTTCATATATTTGGATTGTATTTTCCCAGATTATCGGAATTATTCTTTAAATCAGGCCACGCCTTTTTCACAATAAGTCGACTTTATGATGATTACAGACTTATGATCCTGACCCTATTTTACTTAAACCAATTACTGAATTGAACTAGAGTGAAACTGAAAGAGTAAACTGAAAGAGAACTAGAGTTTTTCACCTGTTTATATATAAATCAGCCTCTATTTCAATTCAAATTCCATTAAACTAAAAAATTCTTCAGTTGTAAAACAATGTCGGTACGTAGGTACGATTATAACTATTTAATTCTAAAGGTCTAGACGTTTCGAACTTATAGAAAGCAATTTAAGTTTTCTTGAAAAATGAACTTATAGACTTCGACCCGCTGGCAGCTTTAGCTCTGGCCTTTTCTTTCGAACTAATAGTCGCGGTTTTGGGCATTTTCTGATCAGGTTTGCTCAAGTCCAAGACGTTCGACGCGCTGCTCTTATTCTCTTCCTCCGTCTTTGGTTTTTTCGTGTCAGCGGGAGATATGCTGAACAAACTTTTCCTTTTTAAATTCAGTTGAGCTTCTTCGGGTAAATTTAAATATTTCGACAGTTTCTCACTGAGATCGTCCATTAAGTATTCTGATACGATTCCGTGAGCGTATCTTAAGTAGGCAACGTTATCGGACGCCTCGTTCTTCGATGCTATTACGACATTCGAGGAGATCGCACCGCTGCTAACGTGTATGTTCTTTTGTTTCAAAATATCCGCAACCCGTTCAGTTTTCTTTTTTAACCAAGCCAGTGTTTTCTCTTCGTTGTACTTGAATGCATTCAGTTCCTCATTTCCCTACAAAAAAAAAATACTCAAAATAGTGGCAAGGAAAAAGACAGCCTGTGTGGGCTACCATACTAAGGGTGGTATGCTAGAAACTAAATATCGCATTTGACAGCGCTGTTAACAACGGCACTGTTGTTAAAAATCACTTTGACATGGTCACGTGACCATGTTAAATGCTTTAACATCGCCATGTCAAATTTCATGTTGACAACGGCGTTAAAGCTGAAATCACCCAATTTGGTATGCTAGAAAGGAAAACCGAGTAGGAACAGTTGAATGTCAATGTTAAATGGCCATGTTACAATAATCACAGGGTATGGATCGATTAATTATTATTAGCTGTCAAATTTTAGGAAGATTTTTAATAAATCCCGTATTATTCCAGAGTGAAGTGTTTTTCTATGTTTATTTACAGTGTCATCACAACTAAATATCAACAATCTTGTTCCATAAATTGAAAATTAACCTATTTTTATACTATAATTTCAGTTTGAAGTATTTTATAACCCCTTCTATTATACAAGATCTTAATTATTAAAAATTGAATACCTGACAATGGTGGGCATCAGATCTTGAATTTCCAAAATTTTTCTTCCAGAAAGTACCTAGTAACTGTAGAAACACAGCAGGGACGCATTTAGATTGAAAAAATAACGTAATGTTATTTAAGGAACATACTTTACCATGGGCGGAGTAAATAGGGAAATATTTATTATTTTTCCTGCTTGATGTGTATTTTTCATTTAGATTCAGAATAAAATTAAATAAATAAAAAAAACATTTAACCATGGGCAGACCAAACTGGGTTTGTGGAAATGTTATTTAATTAAATTGTTTTTCTTGCTTGATGTTTACTATTACTACTTTGAAACGTTTACGTTTTTTATTATTTGTTACAACACAACACAATAGTATAGATCATGCGCATGCGTTCAGTAGGCACTAGCCAACATCTAACAACGCGAGACCAAAATCGACCTCGACCATCTCGGATCGCCGATTAATTACGAAATTGAACAAATATAACGAATAACGAATACAAATACAATACAATACGAAATTGAACTTCGGTTCGGCTTCGATCTAGTTCGTGAATTGTTCTTAGCCTGTAATCAGTGTTATCAGCGAATGTACAACGTTGCCGCTATTGTTCATGTTACATTTTTAACTCGATGATGTTACCTAACAACAGTGTCAAATCATGAATATTTCGTTCTAGCATACCGAATTGATTTTAACAACAATGTCAGATTGACATCGGTGTTACGTTAACAACGCCAAATGAGATTTTCTAGCATACGACCCTAATAAAATAAAGTCAACTCTCTCTAACTTGGCATCCCTTAACTTAAATTATTTTAAATGTCAGTAACTAGCTTCTGGTGTATTTTCCCATTTAATAATTCCTCTATATCTCTCATTCTTTAGCTATTCTAGACAGTTGAAATATCAGCTGTTCTGACTTAATGTTGACTTTTCAGAATAACAATAGTCTTCTTCTTCCATCAGGGTTAAGTACTATCACTGCTATCTCATAGCAATTTGTAGGAATTGTAGCACGTGTCATAATAATTAATTAACATTACAAAATTTCAATTGTTGCTTAGGTAAGTCTTTTTAGTTGTCCTACTTAACTTAGAACTTTCTTGACCTTGAAAATTTTTTTCATACTCCCTATAACTTGAACTTCCCCTAACTCAAACAGCTCAACCTGGCAGGTGAGAATTCGACTTAGAGAGAGTTGACATTATCAGCCATCATAACTATAGATAAGATGGTCTATTATTAAGACCTGGCCTATTTAGCCACAAATTTTAAAATTAAAATAATTTAAAATTAAAAGAACACATTGATTGAATTTACCTTCCTGTCTGCAATTAAACCTAAGTATTTAAGCCCGGTAGATTTCAAAAGACGTTCTGTTTCGGGGAATTCTTCGTCTCTCAACAATTGATCCAAAGGTACTGCTTGAGTGGAACAATATTTTCTCAAGTAGGGTAGAGCTGAAAATTAAAATTATAATAGAGAGAGACCTTCCAAGTTTTTAATTCTACACCCTTTCCAGTTGTTGTAATTCAGAAAGTGTAACTTGTTATTCAGATTAGTGAAAAATTAATATTTGTAATTTAGAAAGCATTAAATGTAATTCATAGAGTAAAACATCTCATTGAATCTATCACTTGTAATTCAGAAAGCATAACTTGTAATTCAGAAAGTACAACATGTAATTGGGTCTAGTCATTTGTAATTTAGAAAGTGTAACTTGTAATTCAGATTAGTGAATAATTAATTAAAATCCAGAAAGCATGAAATGTAAAGCAGAAAGTACAACTTGCAATTAGTCAATAATTGTAATTCATAAAGCATTAAATGTAGTTCAGAAAGTACAACATTGAGATGTTAGTTGTCTCAATATTAGTTACTTGAGAGAGGCGAGTTGTAATTTAGAAAGTTAACTTGTAATTCAAAACTGATTAGTCTAAGTACAAACTATAATTTCTGCATTACAATAATTGACTAATCTGAATTACAAGTTACACTTTCTAAAATGCAACTAATAAGTCTTATAACTACATGATACTTCTTTTGAATTACAATAATTGAGAAATCTAAATCACATTTAATGTAAAGCTTTCTGAATTACAAGTTACACTTTTTGAATTACAACTGGAAAAGGAGTGGAAAGGAGTAGCCCTAAGATTTCAGTCTTGGCTCCAATGAACATCGAAATTACCAGATTCTACCTTTGCAAAATGCAACTAATTACAAATTCCCTAAGTTAGCGGCAAAGTTATGGCTTTCCCGGGAATAATATAGGTCAAAACCGATTTCTAGCACAAATAAACATCAATGGGATTTGCACAAAATTATAAAATAAGTACCTAAGAATATCGGATCTATAGGAGTTGACAATTGCATTTTCCCATCACTTTTCACAGACTCCTCGATAAACCAGGACCTCTTTCCATTATTAAACGTCAAAACTTCTTGTACAGAATTGTTGGCCGGAGAAAAGAGAAACACGGCAGACTCTCCGGTGTTGGGATGGCGAAGAGTGACAATGTCGGGAGTACCAGTTCCAGTGTACTGATCTGATAATTCGAGTGCTTCACCTGCAAGGTGGAAAAAAGAAAGTTGTAAATTACAATGATTAATCCAATTATTAATGTGCAAGTCTAAAAGCTATTTTTACTTCTCCTGTAATAGTAGATGGACTGAAAATAAAAGATGGACTGTTTTTTATATTTTTTACATTTCCGTACGCTTATAATAATAAGTAATCGAGGTGTAATTAACTTTACCTTTCACGATAAAAACCCATGAATTTGTTGGTTGCTGTACATTCGACTTGATACACTTCTTGGGTGATGCTTTAACTCGAGGCATGATTGAGACTGACGAAAACAAAATTTCGCTCTAGACTAATAATTAAACTACAATCTCCGTTATTTTGTATTTCATGAAGAAACACATAATAAGCAAAAGGATAAAACTGAAAACATCACATTAATATCGGAAATATAAGGCATATTTTTATGCTTTTATGATGGTGCTTTTATTATGGAAATGCAAAGCGATTCAATCATCGCAATCGTCGCGCGCAACAGAAGATGAAAAACAAAACAACAAAACAAAAAAAACGACCATCATTCACAGCTACGGCGATTATTAGCAGCTATGCTCGTGAACTGATGCGCACGAGCGATTGCGCAGTTAGAAGAGACAACTCTTTTCTTCAGAATTTCTATTTTAAATGCGATTTCAGCTAAATTTTATATAAAACACGTACCACGTCATGATAGTAACATATTATGACTTTAAAACTTATAATACAATCACCCCTGAGGAAAACAACGGTTCTCCTTACTCACCCTGTAATAAAACAATACACGACTTATCCCACTATGCACGGAACCTAAATGAAACGTTGCAATTGTCACGGTTTTTGTTTCTTCCGTAACATCCCAAGAGAATAGTCTCAGAATGGATAATGTATCGTTTTTTTGCAACCACCCATATGAGTCCAAACATGGCAGTTACTTTTGAAATTACAATGAAACCTTTTTTAACGTTTATGAATAATATCTGTAACATTTCTCGAGAGACACTAATCTGGCACAAGTTTTACGATATTTCCAGGTAGCTTTGCTATGTGTATTTCACATGCCTGCGACTTAACAGTATTTGCTATGTTGTTTCACTCAGGCTTCTCATGAAACATGTTCCCAATGTAACACGTTTCTGGAACAGTACCTATGCCTACTTATGGAACAGAGTTTCAACTGAAACGTTATGAGGGCGGACATTTAACGTTTCATAAACGTCTCTGCATTTTTGCAGAGACAATTACACCACCAAACGTTTCAAGCTATCGTGTCTTCGTTTCAGTAACATTATCAGGGCCGGTTTTAGCACTGCCAGCGCCCTGGGCGAGATTTCTATACGGCGCCCCCCTAGCAACCGTTACAGGTATAGGGATAGGTATAAATTGTAGAAAGGGTCCTTTATAAGATAGGATAAGATAAGATAGGATTCAAATAACGGTTAACGTTAGAGACCAACCTGGTGACCTGGGGGATACCCCCCAGACGAAAGGGGGGTACGGGGGCTCTCCCCCGGGAAAATTTTTTGAAAAATTACTCGCAAAATGTTAATTTGAACGCTTTTTTTATCTATTTAAAAGTATTTATTTTATTTATTATACCATTCATATTTTTGGCTGGAATGAACTTTTTTCAATAATTCAAGGATTTTTTCGCTTAATTTAGGGAATTCACGAGTAAGTATACCTCGAACTATGAGCGATGGGCTATAAAGGGGCGCCTGCGGCGCCCCTTTAATTCGGCGCCCTGGGCGGTCGCCCAACCGCGCCCCACCCTAACGCCGTCCCTGAACATTATAGATACCAGTTCTTTGCACAGTGGGATTGGTGTGTATTCTCGACATGTATTAACATCTATAATTCAAATGAAAAACGAAAAATCAAATACTGAAAAGTTCAAGTGGAGGCCGATGAACTTAGCGATAGATAGGAATTTAGCTGTTTGTAGTGTGCATAGGTAGCGCATCATTACATGTTTTTTTTTCGAAATAATTATACACTTTGAATATTATCAAACCTTAAAAATATATTGTTGTCTTTATACATAGTAGGTGCACATCCTGTTTTTCTACACCCTGTCACTGCAACACAGTGCTAAAATGGACTGGCTGCTTTATTTTCATTACAGCCAGTATTATAAAGGCCCATTAGCTAACGGGTAGATTTCTGACACCATTTTTAAAGCTAATATCGATGTCAAAGAACTTTTATTTATATTTTTGTAATCCCTTCCATACCAAAAATCACCAAATTGCTATATTTTCCACCCAGAGTTGATAATTTTTCTAGAAACAGTCCCAGAAATCCGCCCGTTAACTTAATGAGCCTTTATAATACTGGCGGTTTTAGTCTTATTATTAGTTATTGAATCTACGATTTAAGTATTGTAATATCCAATAATAATTATAATTAATTAGAATTTTGTGTCAATTTTGCTCAGCTTCGGTCTCAGTAATTAGAAAACGAAACAATAACAAAAAAAAAAACGCAATTTTTTTGTAAACTTTCGTATAGGTTCGATTTTATCAATTCCACGAACCGTGATCCTGCGCCGTGAGTAAATACAGGATCCAGTCCTGAACCCTTCCCGTCCAATCCGAGTGCGTACTGCGGGTGTCCGGTGGCTCCGGTGTGTGTGTGTCCATGGGATGGCGTTTCCGTTTCCGAATCATGGAGAAATCTGCTACCGTCTCGCCGTATAACGAAAGTAAATATTCTTTTTAAATAAAATTTTTAGCAGTTTTATTTGTTAATAGCTAGATTTGCTTTTTATAAATGTTTTACGTTATGTTGCATTGATGTTTCTGAAGATGGTTTTAAAGGGCAAATTTACCAGCAACACGTGTGAATAAAATCATTTCGGTAAAATCAATAACAGATGATTTCTCATTTTTGAGAAAAATACGTTTATAATGTAATTTAATGATTGATTGAGCCGATTAATCATTCTTTTTGGATCGTTTGCTAATGGGTATAGATTTCAGTCTGTGTCTGAATTTCGTTTAAAAATCGATGAAGCTGAATCACTCGGCGCTCAGGTGTCGGCTGGATATCTTATTTGAATTCGAAAGTTGCGATTAAAATTGGCGGGAGCCTGATCGGAGCTCAAATTAAAGTTTTTTAATTTGATCTAGATCATCATAATAATTAATTTTAGTCGACATTTTAGATTACATTTCGGCATGAATCTATTTTTTTTACAAGTAAATATATTGATGAATCAATAAAGAAATTGATCCATAGTTGAAACAATTTTTACCAATTATTACCTATTACACAATATGAGGTAAACTGACCTGCTACCACCTATATCTTTACTTTACACTTATACCATTACCAACCCAAGCAAACATGCAAAGGGAAGATTTGGCGACCGGTTCTTATACAGAGGTGTCTGGAAATTATGCGCAAAAAATTAAGGGGGTGATTCTTCTTGATAAAATATTGCCAATAGTATCTATAATTTTTTTTCGAAAACTCACAAATAAGAAAGTTATGAGCCTTCAAAGTTGATTTTTAAATCAATATTTTTTTATAACTTTTTTTCTAGTGTACGGATTTTCTTAAAATTTGTCGCACTTGCCATTGATGTTGCTTTGCACCCTTGGTCCAAATTAGACTGGAATCCCTTGAATTCAAGAGGCCCTAATAAGTGCCCTTGACCTTCAAAAAAGCCCTATAACTTTTTTTGTAATAACTTTTTCTGAGTTTTGAAGATGCACAATAATTGAAGAACATGAAGAAATATTCGGAAAAGGTCCTCTTTGTCTATCACGATAAAATGACCTGTTTCCGAGTAAAACTGTTTTAAAAATTTGCTTGCAATAAAATATTGATCACCATAAATAATTATGATCATTCTGCAACAATCCCAAAGCCTCGCCCAAAGCATGCTTTGGAAATAGCTGCAGCGTTGCCTAGGAAACAAGACGTTTGCTTTGGATTTAATTTTGACAGCAATTTTTTTTTATTAAAATAATTATTTTATTAAAAAAAAATCATTAAAATTTTTTAAAATTTTATCGTTTCCAAGTCTATTTATATACGAATGTCTCTGTTTTATGCATAACTAGGCAACCCTGCAGCTGTTTCCAAAGCATGCTTTGGTATTGTTGCAGAATGATCATAATTTATGGTGATCAATTTTATTGCAAGCAAATTTTTTAAACAGTTTTACTCGGAAACAGGTCATTTTATTGTGATAGACAAAGAGACCTTTTCCGAATATTTCTTCATGTTCTTTAATTGTGCATCTTCAAAACTCAGAAAAAAATTTTACGAAAAAAATTATAGGCCTTTTTTGAAGGTCAAGGGCACAAAGGCCTCTTGATTTCAATGGATTCAAGTCTAATTTGGAACAAGGATGCCAAGCAACATCAGTGGCAAGTGTTGTAAAATTGTAAGAAAATCAGTACACCAGAAAAAAAGTTATAAAAAAATATTTATTTAAAAAAATCAACTTTGGAGGATTATAACTTTCTTATTTGTGAGTTTTCGAAAAAAAATTATAGATACTTTTGGCAATAGTTTATCAAGTAGAATCACCCCCTTAATTTTTTGCGCTTAATTTCCGGACACCCTGTATTGTATCATGATAATTAATTTTGATTATTACATAAAACAGAAAAATGAGTTTCTAAAATGTGTGAGTTAAATTTCATGAAATTCGATAGAATAAATAATAAAAATGAAAATAATAAAGCCTGTCGTGTATTTGGACACCACTATTTGATTAGAAATGGCAAGTCTTGCTTTATTTTCTATATAAGGATGTATAATTTGTATTTGTAGACATTAATTAATATACTCTGACTTGTTACAGCTTAATAACTCCTCCGCATCAGAATGTCCAATATAAGGGATTTCATCGAATACAACTGAAAACATTTTTAACCTTTATCAATAATCCAGAAGAATGTTAGAACCCTACTCTCCTGATTTAATATGGCTCGTTGTTTTGGGTTTCGTAATAGCTTTTGTTCTTGCCTTTGGTATCGGAGCCAACGATGTTGCGAATTCCTTCGGGACCAGCGTTGGATCAAAAGTACTTACCATAGTTCAGGCCTGTTGTTTAGCAACGTTTTTTGAAATCGCTGGTGCTATTCTTATTGGTGAGCTATGAACTTTAATTTTTATTGTTAAAAATGAAGATGGTAGAAATAGAAAAATTTATAATTACTAATTATTGTTAGATTCATTAATTATTTATAATTTACCTATTTATTATCATTTCCTTAGAATTTGTTATGTAGATAATATGTAGGTACGAGTGTTTGAGATTTATTTGGCTTGCTTTTAAACTGGGAGTTCCTAAAATCTAAAAATTGTTTTAGGCTTTCTGTTTTTTCTCTTTTTTGTTTATTTTCTTTTTCTTTATCTCTTTTGTCTGAATTATATTCATTTTCAACCTTAGATTTATTGTTATTCCTTTCCTTTTATTTTTTTTTTTTTAGATTCTGTTTATTATTTAATTTTGGTAAATTTAACAGGGACAATATTCTTTATGCCAAGGCGCATTATCATGCATGGTAACTTTTAGTGAGACAAATTTGGGAGTAGGCCCCCTTCGAGAGTTTGACTATTGACAATGTGTCCTTAAGATGTATTAAACATTTTGTTACCAATTTAAATAAAATAAATTTATGTTCTCAATCCTAACTTGGTGGAATCTCTACACATTGATGATAGTTAAATTTTAAAATATAATTTTTTTATTTACCTATCATCATCATTTTAAACCGAAAATAATGACAGCCAGTATATTAAAGGCTCATTAAGTTAACGGGCAGATTTCTGTAACCGTTTCTGAAGTAGATATCGACTATTTGAAAAATATGGTTTTATTTAGTTATTCTTGGCATGAAAGGGATTACAAAAATGTTAATAAAAGTCATTTAACATCGATATTAGCTTCAAAAACGCATACAGAAATCTGCCCGTTAGCTTAATGAACCTTTATAATACTGGCTGTGAATCTATTTTGTATCAGAAAAATATTTTTATTGGCCGAAAGCAACATAATATGTAATTTTTGGTCTCTCTGGTATGTACAGGTGGGCCATATAAAAGTTGCATTTTGAAAATTCAATAAAAACGAAACTAGTGAATATTTTTTCAAATTTCCGGTTTTATTAGAAAGATTGGACATTGAAATTTATGAATGAAACACAATTTCATTTAAATGGCTGCCACGGCTGTCCCGACAGTACCCCATCCGATCAACCCAAGTTGTCAATACATTTTCGATTGTTCGGGCTTCAATCTCGTGAATTCATGTTTCAAAGCCTCAATCGTCTCTGGATGATTTGCGTAACATTTGTCCTTAACGGCTCCCCACAAAAAATAGTCCAACGGACTCAAATCGCAGCTCCGAGGTGGCCAATTGACATCAGAATTTCGGCTGATTATTCGGTTTTCGAAAAAGGTCCCCAAAAGTTCGATTGTTGCGTTGGCTGTGTGGCAAGTTGCGCCGTCCTGTTGAAACTAAATATCGTCCATGTCATTCTCTTCAACTCTTGGAAACAAAAATTCATTGAGCATGGCACAGTAACGCTCGCCATTGACCGTAACGGATGCTCCTTCATCGTTTTCGAAGAAAAACGGGCCAATGATGCCGCCAGTCCAAAATACGCACCAAACCGTGACTGGTTGTGGGTGCATTGGTTTTTCAATGGTGACGTATGGATTTTCCGTTTATTGACATAGCCTCTGAGGTGGAAATGAGCCTCATCTGAAAAGATGACTTTTCGGTAAAAATGCCCATCTTCGGCCAGCCCATGAGGCTTCAGTTGTTGGACTAATTGAACCTTGTAAGCGTGCATACCGAGGTCCTTATGCAAAATTCGCCGCAGAGAAGTTCGAAAAATGTTCATTTCTTGTGAACGATGACGAGTTGATGTTGATTGATGTTCGGCCAAATTCTGTGCAACAGCAGCAATATTTTCGGGTGTACGCACTGAACAAGAGCGGGAACGAGTTGTTTTGGCAACCAACGAACCAGTTGCACGAGCTCGCTTCATGAAATTGTCCACAACTTGACGTGGAGGCACTCAATTTTTGCTCATTTTTTTTTTGTAAATTTCTCACAGTTTGGATAGAAGACTCACCACTTTGGAAGTAAGTTTTCAATATATCCCAGTTTTCTTCAAGCGTATAGAGCACCATTTCGTAAATTTCAGACTTTCAACTAACAATCTGTCAAGTCGTAATATGACATTTAACATTCATATACTTCAAATAACTAGTGGTTCAAAATGCAACCGCTAGATGGCCCATTCTTTATATAGAAGTAACTGTATCATTTATTTTATTATTTTAGGTTATAAAGTATCGGATACGATGCGTAAAGGCATACTCGATATAAACCTATATAAAGACTCAGAAGTTGAATTGATGTTGGGATCCATAAGCGCTCTAACGTCCAGTGCTGCTTGGTTGATTGTCGCTACATTTTTGAAGTTGCCAATTTCTGGAACCCACAGTATTGTCGGTTCAACTGTCGGATTTAGTTTAGTGGCCAGAGGTACTGAAGGTGTACACTGGCTTACTTTAGCAAAAATTGGTGAGTTTTTATATTTTAATAATGAACAGTAGCTTTACAGTTACATGATTGAAAATTATATTGCCTTATAATTTAATTTTATTATGATAACAACAACTATGAGAACGCTAAAACACATTAACAATTAGTAGCTGGTTTAATTAACAAGGCAGATTTCTGTGTTCATTTTTGAATCGAAGATCGCTGTTGAAAAAAAAAATTACCCATTTTCCTATCCCAAGTAGCATTTTACAGTAAATTTACCTCAATTTGCCATAAACTAGGTCCAAGATTTTATTTCCTTAACCTAAATTACGTAAAATTTACTTCTAATTTACATACCGAAGACCTAAGTGAGAGTAAACATTTCCAATTAGGAAATTTTAACTATAAAGTCTGTGCTGGCCAAATAGCTAGTAAAAGCTAAAGGCCACAAACTCTAAAGAAGAAGAACTATAAAGCCCATTAAGCGGGGAACGTCTCAATAATTGGAGACTACAAATAAATTTCACCAGATTTTTGTGAGATAATCTTACAAATAAATAGCAGTACTATGACTATAAGTTTTGAACTGTATGGTTAAAATTACCTTCAAGTTGAGAATAGGTACACAATGTGGTAAAATTAACCCCCTAATTTCCAACAACGTTTAGTTATTAGTTGTTAATGTCTTCAAAGTAAAAATTACTAAAATATTACTTATAAAATCCTTGATAGTTTAAACATAGGTAAAATATAAGTTTTTACGATGAAAACATGATAGAATTTCTTTATCTTCATGGAAATGGCCAGTTTTAGCCCGGGCAAAATAAAAATATATTCGCGCACATAGATGATCATGTGAACTTTTGAAAAAGTTGATTTTATTTTGATTTTCAGTTGCATCCTGGTTCGTTTCGCCACTACTGAGCGGAGTAACATCCGTACTATTATTAACAGTCATCAAACACGGAATTCTAAGACGACCGGATCCAGTAGAAGCCGGCTTATTCTCGCTCCCTCTCTTTTACAGCTTCACCGTCTTGGTAAACGTGTTTTCAGTTGTGCTCGATGGTCCTAAATTACTTCACATGGATAATATTCCTTTATGGCTGGCCGCCGTTATTAGTCTGTCCTTTGCATTTGTAACAATGATCATTATACGCTTACTTGTAGTTCCGTGGCAAAGGAGACAGATCAGGGCCGAATTACAGTGTAATGTAAATGTCAATTTTAATATTGGGGAATCTTCAGGTAGGTTTTCGTTGGTAAAGAGTTTATTTCCGCTCAAATAAAGCTTGTTCCACAGATACGTCTCCGGAAGGCAGTCCGAAAAAGCCCGACAGGAATTCTACAAATCTCGAACGTCAGCTAACTGTTATAACGGAAAGTACTGAGTTGCGTGCCATGGAGAACAAAATATCGTCTGCTAAGTATATTTTTCCAGAAACAAGTGATAAACAAGGCTACATGCCAGCTAAAGAGACTGAAATACATTGTAGACCTAATCAGCTGAAACTCGTAGAGAGCGCCGTGGACGTGAATCCGGCTCTGTCTCCCAGTTCCAGTGGCGTGCCGTTGATAATGAATAAGAGTTTAGTTAAAATGCAGAATGACCAGAGTATATGCGCCGTCGAACTCCAAGAGAATCCTGACTTGTTTGTAGAGAATAAGAGCATTTCAAAGTTGTTTAGTTTTCTGCAAATCCTGACTGCTATGTTTGGAAGTTTCGCTCACGGCGGGAATGATGTGAGGTATGTGGTCGTTGGAAGAAGTCCCTCTCGAGTGTATTAATTCGGCAAATTTCTAGCAATGCAATTGGGCCACTCGTTACTTTATGGCTTATATATTCGGAAGGGAGTGTTCAACAGAAATCTGAGACTCCCATATACATTTTATTATATGGCGGTTTCGGTATTGCTGTTGGACTGTGGCTCTGGGGAAGACGAGTGATCCAAACGATCGGAGAAGACTTGACTACCATAACACCTTCCACGTGAGTTTGTTAAAATGTTTTCTTATGAATATCGATTCATCGATTCATTTTATTTCAGCGGATTTACTATAGAAATCGGTGCAGCATTTACAGTATTATTCGCCAGTAAAATTGGCATTCCTATTTCGACTACTCATTGTAAAGTCGGATCTGTGGTATTCGTTGGGTATTTTAGTTCTTCGAAAAAAGGTGTTGACTGGCATCTATTTAGGTAAGTGCTTGTCGTAATTATTATTGAAATGTCAGTAATAATTGAAATAAAACTTCTTTTCAGGAATATAATTTCTGCTTGGGTAATCACTCTACCAATCGGTGCACTGCTTTCGGCCGGCACAATGTTTTTATTGAAACTAGCTTATAGTTGGTAAAAGGTAAATGTCGTTGGCAAGTAGGTTTCAGTTATTTAGATTTCTAGTCAATGTTTTAGGCTAGAAATATTAGACGCGGAAAAAATTATCATAAAACTATACCACTGTAAAAAATAGCGACAGAAAAAGTGTTCTGAATTTTGAAAAACTGTCTATGTGTTAGAATTCCAAGAAGAGTAGTCACATTATAATATTTAACCATCAGATGCAGATTTTGTTTCAATAGTGCTAGTGCTTGTGGAAAGTAATTCTATGGATAAAGTAATTTAATTCAGCTTATACAGGGGTCGAGAAGTAAGCCTTGATTATTGGACTTGAATGGCTTTGGTTTCTTTTTCAAACGGTTGTTATAGCCTTCATAGTCTGATTTAACAGATAACCAAAAAAAAAAGGCTGGTTACAGAAAACGTTATTTTCATTCTTTTATAGTCACTATCTAAAGGCTCCACAGCAACCCTTCTAAAACTGGTAGTGGGCGGCTCATGTTGCGGGTTCCCAATCAGGCGTCACAACAGGAACTACTTGGGAGTTTTGGTGTCATAAAGACACCAACAAAAATCCGTTTCAATTAGTAAAATGTAAGGAAGATCCTGTTTCCCTGATTTAATTAGATTTCGCTTAATTTTCATTAAAAGCGGAAACAGAAAAATTCTCAAGAACAACTTCAGCAGGAATTTTTCCGACAATTTTCTCACTTCAATTATAATTATTGTACTTTTCAAGCCATCCAAAGCATTCGTGACTATAATATAAAAAGTTAACCTTCTAATAACTTTTTATTTCTGCTCATCTCCAGGGAGGTGAGAAAAGTTTGATTTTGATTCTACTTCCTGATGTCTTGGAAGTTTGTTGGAAACTTGGGACAAGGTCAATGTTAGATAGAAAGCTCGACCACAGTATTTCTGTTGTGTAGTCTCTGATGAGATTACTTTATCGAGTCCAGGTTGAATGCCTACTTCTTGACCGCACTGAATAATATAGGGTGACAACTAGAACTAGAGACAACTATCTTATGAGTCTGGACATTGATCAGAAAAAATGTGCAGTTTGAAGAGTAAAAAATAAAACGTTACTATTACAGATTATTCTGTTATATTAATATCTATAATAGAAAACATTATTAAAACCTTATAGTTGAAATAATTTAAGCTCAAAGTTCCAAAAATATTCTTCACCTTTTACTGAAAATAAAAACGTATAGATACTCATTTTCCATACTCTTATTATAGGGTCTCTAGTAAACTATTAAAAGTTATTAGCTTTGCTGTTAGATTTAAGTGTTAACAACAAACTTATCAAAGAAGTACAACCAAAACAAGTAGAACTTTCCTACTATAATAATAGTGGTGGATTTAGGAGAGCTATATAAAATTTATAATAAAAGCCACAATAAAAAAGATATATTTTTGCAATAAGTTCTAAAATGAATTATTACCCAAGATTTGTTTCATATAATAAAGAAATATACTGAATAATAGATGTAGTTGGATTAGTAGGGAACCTTAAAACTCGTCAAAAAAATCAAAAGCATTGCCAAAATCCACCCCCACTAAAAAAGTACTTCTAATTTCTAACTGTAGATATCTCGAATTCAGATATTTTATTATTCAAAGTACAAGCACTATTTAGAAAATATGTTAAATTTTTTTAACATTATTGTGTACTTACAATTTTGTACCGGTTTTTGTGCGTATAAGTGTTTATTACACACATTCATTGAGTATTTACATATTTATACACAACAGATGTGTCGGATAAGTTGAAAGTTTTCTTTTGTACTTGTAAAATGAAAAATATGTACTATGAAATCGTATAATAATTATTTTTTATACTTGTAATATTATAAGGAATGGTTATGAAGAACTTATTGTATTGTTACTTGTTATTTACATGATAAAAATGGCCTTAGGTAAGAAAGGGAAAATCAAGATTATGATGCACATTAAGAACAAGAAAATTATAAATTTAATTATTTTTAAAACACAAATGGGCCTGTCAATGTTAGTGAACATTATATTGAATAATTTTTAATTTTTTGACTTTCTCTGTTTTGTTGTCATTATTTAATTTTATGGCGTTCTTAGATGAGATTTCCTTATGCAATTTTCATAAAATTGAAATTTATTATTAAAAATTGTTCACTTAAACATATACAAAAATTATATGCATAAACTCTTTTAAGAGGTAATCAAAATATTGTACATTAAAATTCTGACCGAATTTGAGCTCATATTATTTTGGTTTATGGTAGTTCATTAAAAACCCTGTAATATTGCTCCAGGTTATAATACAACGGCCCGTTAAAATAAGTTTCAGTTAAAACATCTCAGTTATGGATGCCTCACCTCCATTTCCTGATTCTTTTAATTCTGTCCTGCATTAACATCTTGAAAAATTATCTGAACTTTACTAATCGACATGTTACATCATGTAATTTGTCCATTAATTGGGTTATCCCAATAAAAATAATTAATACATTGATTGCATAATTGGTAGAATTTTAATGAGTCTTTTTGATTAAAAACTAAGAATAATTTCTGCTATTAAAAAGGAATGACGTATTAATAGTTTCTTTATGCATTACCAAAAAATCGTTAAAGCTTTAATTGATGTAATAATATTTCATATACCTAATTTAATTTTTTTTTTTATTAATTAAACTTCCCCAGTTTGTGTAAATTGATGCTTGTAATCGAATTGATTTGATTTTTAATAAAGCTTGTAAAAGTTATTTATTAGAACTGTAACAAATTCCTACGTTAGTAAATCCTGTAACATTAGTCTGTCTGTGATTGTATGTAATAGGTAGGTATACTTCCCTTACAGTCTTTAATCTCTAAAAAGTTATTTTTGCAATTTTAATAAATTTACATTTATACCTACTCAAGTAAATTTAACATTGCTTCAGTAACAAGGCTCATTCATTTTTTGAGATTGAAGACGGTGGTTAGTATTGTATCAGTAGCAACAAGGATTCAATTTTTTTCAGTTGGTAATGATGAAAAAATTCTAAAACTAACTATGGCTGCACTGACAATTTAAATAATTTTACTGTATGAAAACAAATAACAATCCATATTATCGATACGCCAATAAAATAATGCTTCCAAAACTAAAGGCTAGGATTCAAAACCTGACTGACATCGGGGAATCCCTTAAATTAAAGTCCCCAAATTTTTAATATCAAATAATGGAATCAGGTGATATGCATGCCATTGTTAAAAATTTTTAATAATTGTTGCTTACTTGATATTTTTGCTTAATAAATAGTTATGCAATGTGATCAACATTAACCACTTCAGAGTTAAATAATAATAACTGATAATACAACTTGCTTCGGTATGCTTATTTAAGAAGTGTTTAATGTTGATCACTCTGTACAAAAATATTTTTAGTGATTAAAAAAAATTACTAGTCTAGTCAGCACCTCTTATTTTTTAATAATATTTATTTTAACTTAAATATTTCTTATTGATTTTTATTATTAAGTTTTTATGTTTATATAAAAAGCCATACCTACCATAAAATAAATAATTGAAAGAGAAATAAATTCCTAAAAATCTAAGGAAGTTGCTAGATGTGCTCAAAATATAACATTAAGTACAGGAAAGAGCTCTAAATTGAAAACCTCATAAGTAAATGCTTATTCTACAGGATGAATCAAGAATCAAGAATCTTATTCTGGTAGAATTATATCTATTCTATTAGTCAAGTATACAAATTAGATACAAATAACATTGTTTCTAAAAAAACATTATTTTTTGTTTTCAAATTATTTCGACAAAGGGGGATGTTGGAATGTCAATCACTCATAGCAACAGGAATAAGAAATTTAACTGACCAAAGTGTAGCCAATTTTAACAAACACAACCCCTTTAGGAAGGTCGTTCGTGTACTTATTGTTTGTTTATGTATGATAGATTTGGGGATGTATTTATAGAACCAAATAGCTAAATGTTAAAGAAGCTTCAAAAAATAACCTGTCAAGGTTCAATACACACGACCTAATTTATTTATCATTGGGATATTGAAAATTATAGTTTTTCGATTATTTAATCAATGGATTTATTTCAGTGTCAGTTTTATTATTGACATTATTTTAATTGCCCTTTTGAGTCAAACAGTGGATAAGTCTCCAATTATTCCAGCTTTTTTTACATTTATTTAACTGAACCTTCTTATCAATAAGTTATTTGAGATTTATCTACTGTTTGAATAGCACCCTCTAGAGGATAAAATTTAATGTTTGTCGAAAATTATTTTTCTATTAGTTGACAAAATAAATTTCTTGATTGTAACCGAGTATCATTTTCTCACACATAACTTGCGCAAAGTAGAAAAAATTGTCTTTTTGGAGCCCCCTTAAGCATGAACACTCGCTTTATTAAGAAAATTAATAATTGATGAAAACAATGAAAGAGAGAGAGAGAGAGAAAGAAACTGTAAAGAGTTTTCTACAAATAAGGAGTTGGGAGGAAACTATATCTGCCTAACCCAAAAAATTATAATTTGCCTTTATTGTCAAACAATATTGTCCATATATTATTTGTGTGCAAAAGTGTCCCAATTTTCTAAGCTGTTCATAGATGGAGCCACAAGTTTTGTTTCAGCTTTGAGGTGACTTCATCTGTCAACAGCTTAGAAAGTTGGGCCAGTCTTGCACTCAAATATTGAGATAGGGGCAATTGCTAAACAATAAAACAAACGTTTTAAAGACTGGTAAAGGATTCCTCTACAGAAAAAAAAAACTAGTAAAGAAAATCTTACTGGCTCGTTCTTCAAAATATCAAAAGGTTAAGTTGAAAATTGAAGTTCCTCAGTGTGCTCAACTCTGAAGCCTACCAGCATTACTTACTTTGAATTTAATGGAGGAACCATCATAATACAGGGTTTTATTAATTAACACCTCCATCGGCTGCAATATTGTAGTTTTCTGTGTTAAAATAGAGAGTAGTACCTACTCTATAATATGTTCATGTTCCAACAGAAAAACTTCTGTGGATAGGGAAAAAATAACATTTCTGCATTTCATTATGAAATCAGTGGCTCACCGTCACCAGCAAATCAGGGCATCAATTACCATTTGTTATTGACCAAATTAAAATTATCATAGCAATCAATGAAAGTCTACACCTTTTCCAGTTGTAATTGAGAAACGATTAAATGAATTTCAGAATGCGTCAAATGTAATTGAGAATAGTCAAATGTAATTCAGAATGCATCAATTGTAATTGAGAATAGTCAAATGTAATTGAGAAACCATCAAATGGAATTGAGAAAGCGTTAATTATAATTGAGAATAGTCAAATGAAATTGAGAATGCCTCAAATGCAATTCAGAATGCGTAAATTGTAATTGAGAATAGGTCAAAAATGCAAATGAATTACATAAGATCTTAACTTAAAAAAAAATACATATTCAACTATAAAAAACTATGCATGCATAAAAATCCTAATTACTACATAGAACGCTAACAATTGTCCAACTATTGTCCAACTAGCATTGGTTCCATAGCAGCCTCGTGGAACGTGGTTGAAAATACTGGGACTTGTATGTGAAATTTACGAATTTTACAAAATCTCAATTTCAATTGATCCATTCTGAATTCCATTTGATACTTTCCTAATTACATTTAACGCTTTCTCAATTCCTTTTGATGGTTTCTCAATTACAATTAACGCATTCTCAATTACAATTGATGCATTCTCAATTAAATTTGACTATTCTCAATTACAAATGACGCATTCTGAATTATATTTCACTATTCTCAATTACAATTGATGCATTCTGATTGACTATTCTCAATTACAAATGACGCATTCTGAATTACATTTGACTATTCTCAATTACATTTAACCGTTTCTCAATTACACCTGGAAATGGTGTAAAAATTAGAAAATTGTAATTATCGCTTGTTTATAATAACTCAAAAGCTGCTCTTTTTTTAATGCAACACTGTATAAGCCATGTACTAATATACATGGCTTCCCATTAAAAAAATAAAACGCCTTGAGAACACCTCGAGAAAGCAATTCTCTCAAAAACTTTCTAGCTCAAATAGTCATGAAGTTAGCAATGGTGCTTAGTTCAAATGGTTCATTTGGTATAGCGAACACTACAGGGTGCACCATGTATCCTTCTCTATATTGCTATCTCCTGAACGCTAAGAGATACAGGCTCGGTTAAATAAGAGAAAAGATGCGCAGTTTTGTGGCCATGTCGAATCCGTCAAGCCATGCAAGATAACTGTGACTGCTCCTGAAATATCCTGAAAAAACTGAAAAATCGAGATTTCTTATTTTTGCCATATCTTTCTTATTATTGGAAATTAATAAATAATTTCTTGTAGGCTTACATAAGCCGTTAAGAGCTGTCTATCTGATATTTCAAAAATTTTCAAGGCCGACTAGATCCAAGAGTTTTCAGTCAACTTTCGTTTTTCTTATGGCCGTCATATTTTTTTTTTATGTTGTTCGATATGAAAAAAATAATGGAAACCAAAAATTAATAAACTTCACAAAATTTTTTTTAAATTTTTATTCTTCTTTTTTCAAAGAAAAACCAAAAAAAAATCGTCGAAAAACGTCAACATTTGTAAAATACGCCGAAATAGTGCTTGCCTTATGGTTTTTTAATTTATCTATGAAATTCAGTCTAAAAAGTTGTATTTTTTTTAAGAAAAAAGAAGAACAAAAAATTTTTTAATTCATTTTTTAAAGTTTAACAATTTTTAGTTTTTATGATTTTTTTTATACCGAACAACATAAAAAAACAATATGGTGGCCATAAGAAAAACGAAAGTTGACTATGAAAATCCTGGGATCTAGTCGGCTTTGAAAACTTTTGAAATGTCAGATGGGTAGCTCTTGCCGACTTATGTAAGCCCACAAAAAATTATTTAGTAATCTCCAATAATAAAAAAGATATGGCAAAAATAAAAAATCTCGATTTTTCAGTTTTTTCAGGATATTTCAGGAACGGTCACAGATATTTTGCATGTCTTGACTGATTCGAGATGGCCACAAAATTGCGCTTCTTTGGACTTGTTTAACCGACCCTGTATCTGTTAGCGTTAAGAGATAGCAATATAGAGAAGGATACATGGTGCACCCTGTATAGGCACCTTTTCAACTTCAGATTGGGAATTGACTATTTCAAATTGAGAACAAAGATTCAATTGAGAATATTCATTTTCAAATTGTGAATAATATATCTCAAATTGGGAAAAATTAATTTCAAATTAGGACAACCAAAAAAATTACAAGGCTTGCCTAAGCTAATAGTCCGGGAGCCAGCGACATTTTTCAATGTCTTATTTGATAAAGCTTGATTCATCTTTTGATATGTCGTAATAATATAGCCTATCAACAAAATCCACTCCTGCCACCTCAATCGCGGGACAACGCTTATCAGCAGCTTATCAATGTTGTAAAAAAAAACGAGTAAATGACAAACATGATAAAAGCTGAAACTTTACCTATCGTTTAATGATATATTAGTTAGAAAAAAAATCACCTCCTGCCACCTGTATCGTAGAACGATGTACTCCTGCCATGGACCTAAAGATGTGAAAAAAAAAATTTGATGTAAATGATAAAAGCTTAATTTTTTCTTACCGGTAGTTTATTAATGAAGAAGGCAGAAAAACTTATTCTGCCAGCTATTTGTCGGAACCTGGCCTCGGCAGGAGGTTGTGAAGTTGTTGTTGGATAAGTGACACATACAGTACAGGAACGACTCTGAAGTCATCTCAAAAAAAAATCCATCTATTTTCTCTCATTTTTTTGATAAATGATTTTACAAAAACATTATAAAAATATTGATAGGTATAAAAATATTTATAAGTAGGTATGGAAATATTGATTTAAACAATTGATAAACAGAAATCATTATTGAAATATCAAGTCACGCTAAATCTTCTTCGTCAGAATCCTCACTATCGCTTATCTATTGCTTATCGGTCACAATAGCCAAACTGTTAGAGTTTCGGTCAAACGATCTCTAAAGTGCAGCATGGCTTCGTTTGGTCAGTACTTGGATGGGTGACCAAAATTCTAGTGGTAAAAAAAAGTTCCGTGACCGATCGTGCTCCGGGAGGTATACGTTAAAAAGGGGGTCCCGGGTGCTTCACAGCAGTCGTTAAGTTACGTCAGAGGCCCTTGGGTTACTTGAAAACTTCTGACACTTGGGCTTTACCACAGCCATACGATATTATTATTATCATTATCTGGTTGCTGGTCATTTCCTCGGGATTATCTACTTCCTCGGCATCATATGCTATGTAAAGTGAGGTAAAAGGGATATTATTTCATTACCTGGAGCATTGCTTCGACTAGGATCCGCAATTACGACTTCGCCAACTAAAGTTGGTAATTGGTCGACTTCAAACCATCGAAATTTCAACTTCTCTTTTATTTCTTGCCATCCACAATCGCATGGAGACAGCAAGGTAGGATGTTGAGAATGTGCATTGGACCATATACTGGAGATATAAGCGGATCTGAGAATTTGTTGTCGCAACTCCGATTTGCACGGTGGCAAAATAGATCCGTCAAAGTTCTTCGTTTTTAATTTGAACTGCTCCTCAATGTCGTTGCATTTGAAAGATTTCATGAAAATAGCCAGTCAGACCTCATTAACGTCTATTAATTGTTTGCAGCCATACATGTCGCAAACAAATGTTTCTAATGTTTCGAAAATAGCATTTGTTTCGAAGTCTGGATAATTCGGTAATTTCGAGAAGGCTTCGATGAATTTAGGAACTTCTGCAAAATGGTGAATGGCCGATTCTTGCCCTTTTTGATTCTTAATTCTTAATTAATAAACTACCGGTAAAAAAAATTCAGCTTTTATCATTTAAGTCAATTTTTTCTTCTTCACATCATTAGGTCCATGGCAGGAGTATATCGTTCTACAACACAGGTGGCAGGAGGTGATTTTTTTTCTAACTGATATATCATTAAACGATAGGTAAAGTTTCAGCTTTTATCATGTTTGTCATTTACTCGTTTTTTTTAACAACATTGATAAGCTGCTGATAAGCGTTGTCCCGCTGGTGCGCCGGCAGGAGTTGATTTTATGTCAGGAAGGCGTTAATATGACACAAAAATAATGAAATGATTCTTAATCAAATGTGGCAAAAAAAATGTTGCTGCCTTCACAATAACTAGAAAATAATATCCAGAAAATCATTGGGGTTGAAGCTAAATTAGGTTAATTTGTGGCTCATATTAAGTCATTTATACCAGAATTTTATGTTCAAATTGAAAACTATCATTTTTGTGTCCCCATGCCATTCAAAATTTTGAAGGTGGCAGGGACTAGAACGCCATGTTTGAACACTCAAGTCCGGCCGCATGCATGAAGGTTCCCAAGCCATTAAGAAGAAAAACAAGCTTTTGCACCAAAGCTTTATCTCACTTAGCTCAATTTAAAGCTGAGGAGGGGGAGGGTGTTATAAACTTATATTTCCTGATCGAGGTTAAGAGAATCAAATTAATCTAAAAATGTTCATAATTCAGTGGGGTAACAGGGTTATGGATCATTTAATGTTAAAACAACTCTAAAATCAAATAAGATAATAAAAGTTATTTTTTGTAATAGATTAACAGACTTCCCCCACGATGTAATTTGAAGGAAATTTGGAATCTAATTTTGGAAACGAGTTATCTCAAGTATGGTAAATTAATAAAAATCGTACATGTACCATAATGAATATATTATCAATATAATAATTATTATTCTTTGACAAAGTTTTTGAATGCCAATAAACTGTCAGTTAAAAATAAAATAACAAGTTAACTTACTCTTAACAGATACCTTCTATAAACAATTCATTGTTTACGTTAAAAATAAAAGTAGAATGAAACTGGCTGATCAAGTTTTATCAAAAATTTGAACTAATTTTACATACACACGGTGGTAAGTGAGTTTAATATTAAAAACTAATTTATTGTACATTGTACAAAAACACCGACTTACAATTCCTGTAAGAAAAGTTAACTTAAAAATAAATAACTTGCATAGATTCTCACGTCTACTCTGGTAAAATTTCCTCGGCATCTTCGAGAGCCTCTTGCTCTTGCTCTTGCTCTTCCTCCTCGTGTACAACGGCATCGTTATCTTCAATTATGGTCACCTCGTTAACGTTATCCTCGAGGGTGACTTCGTTCACAAACTCCTCCTGATATTCCTTAGTGGGGGCAGCGGTGGCCACCGTTCCCTCAAAGACATCCTCGGTCAAAAAAGTTCCCTCTTCTTCTTCAATGATTACTTCACCGCTCCCTTGGGAATCGTCGGCATCATCTTCTTCCTGCTAAATTAAAACAACTCTTCAGTTTATATATAAATTTCAAAGGATACGATCTTTATGGAAAAAATGCCTGTTCATTTGTTCATACTTTCTGTTACTACTAACATTCACAATTAGAGTCCCTACAGTAGTACCTTATAAAATAAAAAAATTGAATAATTATTGCTAAATAGCATAGTATAAAACTAACATACCTGCATGAGTACATGGTCATCATCGTCAGCATATTGCACGATTTCATCGTCTCCCTGTTCGTGAATCATTTCCCCTTCCTGGTCCATGCCTTCGTGTTCGTGCTGCATCCCGTATTCCTCATCTTGGGGAATGAGTTCCTCGTCGTGACCCACAACCAGCTCCGTGTCGGGCTCGATGATCTGTGCCTGATGTATGAAACCGGTCTCGTGGTCCAGTAGTTCTGGTTCAGTTTCATCGTATTCGCTTTGTTCCACTTTAATGAACGGCTGCTGCTGTGGCTGCTGCTTCACTTTTGTCACCTTCTTGGCTACTTTGGGAGTTCTGTAGATGATGGTTTTGGACTGGAAAGATCACCATTGTTAACTCCGAGTGTATTGTTATAACAGAACATAGAAAGTTAGGATATAAGGAACTGAGGTTGTGATCATTTCTTGTTAGTGAAATTTTTGGTCTATTAGATTCTGGAATGCAGTCGCATGGAACATTCTCGAGCTGTTCTAGACAAATGAAATGACGAATAACTGTTCTTCTTCCACCTTTGCGTTCGTATTCTAGAATGAACTCGATAGTGATGCTAACGAATATCAGTCTAGAAAGTCACTAACCAGTCATGACATAAGAGCACCAGTTCTGTTCCTGAGTTAGGACAAGGTGAGTTTCGTAACAGTATGAATGGGACAACTTACACTGCTCGGTGATTTTCCTTTTGGAGTCTGAGGGATTACTTTCAAGAGAACATTTTTCCCAGAAGCTGTCTTGACCATGAGTAGATTCGAAGGAAGATTTTCTGCACCTTGTGTAACTTCGACTTCTTCTGCATGCGCAACTGTAATCGGCTGACCTCTGAAACGGTAAGATCTGCGGCGTTACACAAAATTAATTATTATGTTATTCTCAACCACTACTCAAGTAATAATAATAATTGTTAAAAGTATTCTAAACTAAAGACAACTATTCATTATTATTAATTTACTAAATAATAAAAATGAACACGACTAAATGTAGAAAAATACATAGCACCATTACTAGTATTACCATTACTATTACCTACATCTAACATTCATTTTTCAATACAAAATTAATTAAAACTACGTTTTTTTGCATAAATTTCCTTTAGGACCTATCAATTTTTTATCTTGCAATTTTCAAAAAGTTTACAATTTAATAACGCAATTAGGGGAAGCATTTTTTTTAGTAGCATAACTCGAGAGTAATCACGAACTACCCTAATCAGTGATCAGGAATATAAAACATTTCTAAGGTGACTACAGAAATTTCAGGGGTAAGTTTGGTCAAAAGGAAATTTTCGGTTAAAATTGTTATTAGAAGGTAGAAAGTCACAAATTTCACACTGGTGTTTTCAACACTTGTTGATATCTACTTAAAAAAAGTGAGTGCATAAAAATTGACATTCACTCACCCTTTCTCAGCGGAATTGACTGTCAGTCCGTAATGGATATCCGGCTGCCAGGGATTGAATTTTTCGTTGCTGTCCTGTTCGTCAATGTATACGTTGCTCTCGTCATAATCGGATTGGCTCTCTTCACTGCCGACGCCTTCGACTCTCATCCGTTTTCTCTCCTTGTGGAACACGTCACCGTTTCGTCTGCGCCTCCTCGTGATAGTGTAATGCATAGAGTCGTAGCCTTCGCGTCTCATCATTTCGGGTAGGTATCGTCGGCGGGCATTTATGAACCAGTTGCTTATCTGAAGTACCGTCAGGTTGGTCTCTTGGGAGAGCAAGTGCTTTTCCACTTCCGTGGGATAAGCGTTGAATCTGTGCTCGTACAGCCAGCTCTTCAGTATGCTGACCGAATCCTTCGGCAGGTGACCTCTTCTCTTGACGGTCGGTCGCATGGTCTCGTAATGGAACATGATTTGATGTTGCTCGTCTTCCGATCCGGTCTCATTTTCTTCTTCTTCGGCGCTGCTCATCGTCTGAAATCCTTGATGTTCTAAAATGAAACAATCAAGATGATAGGTTTTTTTTTTTTGGTTTTGCAATTACGTAGTAAAATTGAGATAATATCAGCTTTCTTTTCTATTGGCATCGATCGTTAACTGACAACTATTATTTTATTCAAATTCAAATAAGAGATGTTTTTTATTCAGAAATTACTATCATAATTAATGTTGTTTGCGAGGTAACAGTGTTACTTGGATTTATTTGAAACTGGAGGTTGGGAACATCGAACATCTGTTCTTCTTGTTTATCTAAATTCTGGTCTGTTTGAATCTACAATGTGGTCGTGTAGAAATTCTACAGTTTATTGAATAACATGTCAGTTGATTTGTATATGTTCCAGAAAAGCTCTAGAACTAACTGAGGCTCTCGCACGTGCCAACTGAGGTGTTAATGTTAATTGGTGATTATGTCACATTCAGAAACGTCCGTCTAGAACGCAACTGTCGTCATCTGGCGGAATTTATAAGAGATGCATAATCGCAAAGAGGGAGTGTTACTACCAGCAGCTATTAGAGAAAGATCAGTTGGAGAGTCAGGGACAGTAAGTAATGAGCAATGGAGATTAAAGTTGAATATGTTATAGCAGTAAAATCACAAAGAAATCAAAGAAGAAGACTTGTAAGTGGATGTGACAGTTTAGTTGAAGGAGTGACAAGCGATTGTGCAAGAGTACAAGAGAAGAGTCATCTTTAGTACTTTGAATTAAAAATTTGTAGACGGGTAGAATAAACAGATTGAAGGACTCATGACAGTAGTAGTTTAAAAAGAACAAGTGGAATTTTATGTAGAGGTTACTGTAAAGTAAATAAATAAATAAATACATATTCATTTCAGTGCATAGATTCGGCACAATTCTAATTTCTTTGCTTTAATATTAAAGCTTGCGCTAACTGGCAAATTAAAGAATTTGCTTCAAAATTCAAATGTCATTGTTACACCATTCCAAAAGTTCAAAAAACATAAATGTCAAAATTGCAAGACGAGAGATTCGATTGCTTCAAGCTAAGGCAGTTCAATGTCGTGTTTGTACTATTTTTAAGCGAGTGCGCTAATTTATCAGCAGTTCCAAATCTATTTAAGCAGAAGCAAATGGGTTAACATTAAAGCAAAGTAATTGGAATCATGCTGATTATCTCATAAAATAAAACAACAAAATATATAAGAATATCAATTATTCATATACAGAGTGTCCGTTTTTTGAGGCTATGTTATAGGCATCTTTGCTTATTCTTCTGCCCCTAGAAAATTTCAAAAAATATTTGGCTTACATAAGTTTATGTATAAATTTAGGAATTTAACACATATACTCATAAATTAGCTTACAAATACTTATAAAGCTCAGATCCAAAATAGTAGTTACTAACTGACATTACTGAAAAAGCAATTTCCGAGAAGCGGCACGCAGAAACTGATGTTTAGAGGAAAATTTTCTGCTTGCCACTTATCCAAAATAGTTTTTTAGTAATATCAGTTAGTGACTACTATTTTGGATCTGAGCTATAGATGATCTCCTTCTATTTATTGAACAAAAATGTTCTCTCTTCAAAAAATATTCAATGAAGCATTTTCAAACCTTTCGCCAAATTTCTATTTTTCATCAAATTTGTTTGAAAGTTGCTTCTTGTCGGTTGTTTTTCTAGACAAAAAAAATAATCAAAAATTGACCAAAAAATTACTTGAGCACGCGCCAGGATATCAAATTTACATAAAGTCTCGCCAAACCGTCATTGCTAGCTCCATTTTAAATCAAAACAGTGACCAAGTACCTACTTCTCAATTGGGCCTTTTCACTTGTTGAATTAATTTGGACTAAAAAAAAAAAAATAGATTAAATTTGATTAAACCTTTGAGAAGTTTCTGCAATTTTATATTGCACATCAGTGTTAAATTAACCTTTGCACAGCAGCGGTAAATTAACCTAACTGATTGTGGAATGCAAAATTTCTTGCTTTTGCAAAATTTAAAAGTTACAAATGCAAAGTTTCTTTTTGTGGAATAGGACCCCGGTCAGACAATTAGAAAAAAATCGAGTTTTTTAAGAAACAGTGAGTCAAACTTTTATTTTTTTTTAAGATTTGTAGTTAAGTCTTGATCCGAATGAAAATTAAAAAAAAATACTAAAACGAGTTTTAAATTTGGGAATCATAAACAGAGGAAAAAAAATAAATAAATTTACATAGCCTGGTTCGAATTATTGTAACTTTTTTGTTCTGCTTAATTCAGCCTCTTACCTTTTTGATTATATTTGGTCTAAAACTATAAGAAAGATTAATTACAGATTTTTAAAATCTGTGTAGTACAAATGAAAAATGAATTTAAAAAATATAAATTTTTGGTTTTCTGGATATCAGAAAAACGAGAATATCTCATTTCTGTTTATGTTTTTCAATGTAACAAGAGATAAAAACTACCTTTTTAATCTTGACATTATTGAGGCACTTTTTATATGAAAAATTCAAATATTATGACATGACTATTTTTTAATTTTCAAAATGGCCGAGATATACTTGTCAGCAATTTTCTTGTGGATGTCATTTTGGATTTTCATCTTTTTGAAAAAACTTTTTTTCTGGTTAAACGATGTCATCACATGTGGATTTTCATTTTTCATGTTTTTATTATTATTATTTCTATTGTTGTACTGTCTGATTTCTGTTTCACTTACAGGTGAATCTGAAAATAAATAGCAGCATAAAAATTTTTGAATTTTGTTTCCAAGGTAACTCTTTGAAAAATTGAAAACTTTTTCCTGATTTAACTGAATCTCATAAAAAAAAACAAAAATGGCTTAGCCTCGAAAAAAGGACACCTGTAGATATACTTATTTTTATCAATTTGACGTAATTTTTTTGTCAAATTTAAACATTTTATAATTCTGGTTTTAAGAACAAACATGTTAAAAATAACAATAATAATTGTGGAAATGCTCATTATTACTAATACTAAAGACTACAAAATAAGTGGACACAAATGTACCTACCCAAATACAATAATTATTTAAAAACATTACAATAACAGTTATAAACCCAATAATAAATCAGTGAGTCGCCAACTAAATACAAACCAAAAGTGTTTGTTATTATTAAATAGGAACAATTCTAACTAACTAGAGACATACTTAAATTGCAGTAAAAAGAAATCAAAAAAATCCTAATACACACCTGGCAAGTCGGGCAAATAACAATCTGGAAAAAATTGAAAGGATCAAGATTTCAAGCAACAAGGGTAATTTAATATTATCATAAAAATTGTAAAGTTGGCAAAAATAATTTTTTATAAAGATAATAAATAAGTTCATTTCAAAATACATAATTGTTTTTATCCATTTGTATTGCACCATTGCTGTATTAGACCATAGACCGGTCCAAGGAATCCAAAATCCTCGCCAAAACCCAACCCATAAATCAATACAAAATAACAATTCCAGGTGTAAGTGAAACCGTTATCTTAATTTAGATTTGACTAATGGACTGTTTATCTATTTTTTATTGATTGCAAACGAGACAAGATAGCTTGTTGATGGACAACCTACTCGTCATTTAAACATCATAATGGTTGTTCAATTTTGTAAGAGACCTGTCCTGTAATGCATACCTCTGTACCTACTAAATTTTATACATTTTTATTTTTACAATAACCAATTTACTGGCTGTTGACATTTAACTATAAAAAAAAATAACAATAGTTTTTGTTTAGTGAAAATATTTCATTTGGACACTTCGTTGCCCCCCCAAAAAAAAAGAGCCTAAATAAGTCACATGATTACTGGGGGTAAAATTAAATTTCTGTCAGGTGATTTTTCAATCTCCAATAATGTTTACTATATAATCTATCTACTTGAATCAAGAGCAATATTAGCGATATTAATCTCCAATCATATTAGCAATAATAATAACCAATTATTCTGGACGATAACAACTTGGCAACATGGCGTCCAATATAACCTCAAAAGTACTCAAAAATGACAAGAAAAGTACTCAATTATGATTATTACGCCCAAGCTGTCAAATTATATAAACCTATACTGCCGTTTTACCTGATTAGGGCAGATTAGGGTATCTGCAAAAATACAGCTTTGAGAAAATTGAATTTTAAGATTTCTCAATATGCCATCCTTAACGTTTGAGGCAACAAATTGATTTTCATGGCATGTCAATGTTTTATTGCAAGTTTTTTAATAGTGTAGACTGTAGATACAAAAAAATTGAAGAATATGGATACTGAAAAAGGCATATCTACATGAACTGATCTACAGATTTACTTTTGATAATAATTATATTGACTGTCTTGTTATGAACAACGAGAAACAAAGGAGATATTATACAGGGTGTCCCAGCTTATTCGAAGCGGTCTTTGTAGGCCAAACGATGGACTTTTTCAAAAAACTTTTTGAAAATTCAAGTACAGAATTACAATGGCCATAATTTAAAATTATTTTGGAGTATACAGAGTGTCCCATATGAGAGTGACATATCAAAGTTATGTTTTTTTAAATGGAATGCTCCCATGTTATTGCATTTTTAGATTGTCTAAGAAGAGAAAATAAGATTGGCTTTCACAGTTGGTGTTTAAATTCAGAAGTTTTTGAGTTATAAACAAGTGAAAATCGTCATTTTTCAACTTCAAAGCCCTGTACAACAAAAATGGTTCAAGATAGCGAAAAACGGCTTACATGTCCCTATTTTACTTTTTTATGTACTATCCTATGGTATAGAAACATTAGTACTTTCTTTGATTTTTTTATTTGGCGACGCGTGGAGAAATTTCAGAATTTTTAAAATTTTTTATCACCCTGTATGGACATTTCATCTACATCATAGGATAGTACATGAAAAGTTAAAATAGGGACATGTAAGCCGTTTTTCTCTATCTTGAGCCGTTTTCGTTGTAGAGGGCCTTGAACTTGAAAAATGACGATTTTCACTTGTTTATAACTCAAAAACTTCTGAATTTAAACACCAACTGTAAAAGCCAATCTTATTTCCTCTTCTCAAATAATCTAAAACTGCAATAATATTGGAGCATTCCATTTAAAAAAAACATAACTTTGATATGTCACTGTCATATGGAACACTCTGTATACTCCAAAGTAATTTTAAATTATGGCCATTGTGATTCTGTACTTGAATTTTCAAAAAGTTTTTTGAAAAAGTCCATCGTTTGGCCTACAGAGACCGCTTCGAATGAGCTGGGACACCCTGTATACATGTGTCCCATAATATACGGGTAATCTTCCGTATTTGGGTGGATTTTTGTAAAAATAATTCGAGCAAGAGCTATAAATATTTTTTCTCCGAGGCACCCCTACAAAGATATTTCCTCTTGAAGTTGAAAGAAAATCAATTTGTTGCAATAACTTTTTTTATTGGTCGACCAATTTTGTAAATTTTTTGGTTTAATCTTGTATTATTTAGGATAGTGTTTACTAAGATTTGGTAACATTATACATAGACTTCGGTGTGAAACAACCCCATCATTTACTTGAAAAAAAAACATAGAAATAACGATTATTACAAATTTTAAAGGTTAATTTTCTGTTTGGTTTGATATTTTTTACATAAAAAATGTATTTTGATTTATTTCGATACAGTCAACCATTGGATTAATTTATTTTCAATAAGTGAAAGATGCAAGAAGTTTTCCAAATTTGATTAAATTTGATGAATCAAATAACAAGAAAATTAATTATTATTATCTTAATAATACATATTAGTAAAATTACTATACAGGGTGTCTTGCTAAGGTTGGCCACCGGCCATATCTCGGAAACTAATGGGCCTATAACCTCAAAATAAAAAATTTCCAGACATAAGTGATCACGAGAAATTCAACGAAAATATTTTCAAGATGGCCACACTTCCGGAAATACCGGAAGTTGACACCTACTTCGTTATTTTAACGGAAACACCCTGTAAAATATTATATTTTTTAAATGTCTGCAGAAATCAAATACAGGTGGTTTGCACCATTGGAATTTAAATTGAGCGGTTTAGGAGTTACAAACAAGTGAAAATCGTCATTTTTCAAGTTCAAGGCCCTGTACAACGGAAACGGCTCAAGATATCTAAAAACGGTTTACATGTCCCTATCGTAACTTTTAATGTTTCATCCCACTATGTGGAGGAAATTTTAATACAGGGTGATGAAAATTATCCGATTTTTCATCACCCTGTATTAAAATTTAAACCACATAGTAGGATACCATGTGAAAAGTTAAGATAGGGACATGTAAACCGTTTTTAGATATCTTGAGCCGTTTCCGTTGTATAGGGCCTTGAACTTGAAAAATTACGATTTTCACTTGTTTATAACTCCTAAACCGCTCAATCTAAATTCCAATGGTGCAAACCACCTGTATTTGATTTCTGCAGACATTTAAAAAATATAATATTTTACAGGGTGTTCCCATTAAAATAACGAAGTAGGTGTCAACTTCCGGTATTTCCGGAAGTGCGGCCATCTTGAAAATATTTTCATTGAATTTATCGCCATCACTTATGTCTGGAAATTTTTTATTTTGAGGTTCTAGGCCCATTAGTTTCCGAGATATAGCCGGTGGCCAGCCTTAAGCAGACACCCTGTCTTTATATTTTTTCTTTCACGTGAATTACTGGAAGTTTAACCCCGAGGTCTATGTATGAGTAAGTGCTAACAAAGATTAGAAAACACTTATTTAAACAGTTCAAAATAATACAAAAATAAACCACAATTTATCAAAATCGATCAACTAATAAAAAAGTTATTGCAAACAATTGATTTTCATCCCCCAAATTCAAGAGATAGGGGTGCCTCGTCGAAAAATGTTTATAGTTATTTTTCAAATTGTTTTTACAAAATCTACTCAAATATGGGAGATTATCCACATATTATTATGAAACACAGTGCTTTGTAAGTGCTATCTATTTTACATAAAAAGATTTCAAAGATGACTAGATCCAAGAGTTCCTTTAGTCAACTTTTGTTCTTCTCATAGTTGCCATATTATTTTTTATGTCATTCGATCTAAATTAATTTAGGTAAACCAAAAAACTGCTAAAGTACTCAATAAGTGAGGTTGTATGTGCCTGAAACCGGTATGAAATTGCATAACTGTATGTTGTCAAGTGGATTTTTTAGTTCAAAGAGGCAGATGTGTACTTAATTTAACACAGATATGCCTTATTACACTAAAAATATCACATACGACTTTTTCAACTAAAATCTCCTGCAGAATTTCATACACGCCCGTCCTATTTCGCTATTCTACCGCATTATTTGTGTAGATACGGCCTTAGTTAGATTGGAATGAACAGTATGAAATGTACTTTTAAGCTAAAAACAGGTAAAACTGCAGATAAGCCCTTTTCAACTAAAACGGCAGTATAATAAACATTATTTTATATACTATCATTGACATAAAAGTATGTAATTATTTATAACAAAATGACAAACTAGCGTCCATTATGACAAGAGAAAGTACAGATAATGAGCTCTCTTTGGTGGCTACTACGGAACAAACGCGTTTAACTGTGAAAAAAGTCTTGCTTTGAAACACCTAAACACTAATTGGTTATTAAATTGCCTTATCAATAATTCTTCTTGCAAAAAATTAACAAAAATTATTTTATTTTTCTCACACTTCATTGAAATAATTACTAATTTCTTGAACTATTAATGATCTCAAAGCTTCCCTTATTTGAATTTTTTATTAATTGACATTTTTAGGCTGATCCTGCTCCTGCATAATTATGGACATTCCTCTTGGTGCAAGTATATAAAAAATAGATAATTATGTGTTGATATCAGCAAATTATTCAAGGTAATCCTTTGACAGGTCATTTGAATATCTAATACTTTTGACAGCTGAATATTTTCAAATAGAGATGTGACAAAATGATTTTAGTAATGCTGACATCACACCAGCTTTGTTGCCAAATATTAAAAAACTAAAACTGAAGTGAAAAAACATTCTATTGTTCTAACAAGAACAAGAAAGTACAGTTCTGTTCAAATAAAACTGGGACGACTCTTGTAACGCAACTGTCAATACCACTTGTTCATATTATAAATCTGTAACTATTTTGTTGTGTTGTGTTTGTGGCTTTCAGCATGTTAGTTCATTGTTAACTTGATTTCATTAAATATTTTGACGATACTTAACAACAGAAAATTTATTATAATTGATTGCGGTAACAAGAGGTTGTAACACATTTACAGCGTTAAAGTTTACTTAAGCAGGTATACCTTAAATTAATTAAAAGGTGAAAAAGAGATTGTTTTCTCAAGCTAAAATTCATAACGACCTTTTCCCTAAAAATATCGTGTGTAGATTAAGATTCACAGACCTTAGATAGCTCAAAGGGACGATTTTAGAGCGCAGATCACACGCCAGCGTGTAAATGGCCCGGTGTCACGCATAGGTTACGTCATAATTTTGGCAAATAGCTTCTAAGGAACATGACGTAACCCTTCGCTGATTGGAGAATAGCTAGTACGCGGACAGCAAAGCGGAAGCCTGAGGACGGCCATGACATTGTTCCATCTATAAGCCACATTTACACTAGAACATTAAAACTGTCCCAGATTTATTTAAACGAAACTGTATGTCAAATAAGTAAAAATTAAATGTCATACTGACAGTAGTTATGTAATTTCGGTACAGTCAAACCTGGATAAGACGAACACTGAATAAGGCGGAAATCTACGGAAATTTCTCCCGGTCCAGAATTAAGCTATACACATTATGTGTTAACTTCCACTGCTCAAGCCGGAAACTGCGTAACGCGGAGACGGAACACGTTTTTTAATCTTATGCACGCAATTTCACCTGCATAAGACGGAGCGGACCGACGTCACCACCTTTACTCTTTACCTAGGCATGTTCTCGCGCATCTATCCTACTCTCACTTCTCGGAAATTTTACTGCGACAATAAAAACTGTCTGTAGGTGTAGGTACTTATGTACTTCCTGTTTGTTTAGTCCTGTTCGGATTCAATTTTAGTCAATTCTAAACTCTCTAACCGTGAGCATCAAATTATTTTTAGTAGGTACATATGTAGGTACTGTTTTTTCCGTGCTAAGCAGGTTCGTTCCGGTTTAGACAGTTGTTGTTGTTTAAGCCGGAAACCTGTATAAGACGGAATTTATTTTCGGTCCCAGGTGTTTCCGGGTTATCCGGGTTTGACTGTAATTATGGAGATGAGCGGCATGGGTATAGGGCGAAATGACTTATACTATCGGATAGCTTGTGTCTCCAGGAGTATCTTTTTGCGCCGGCAAGTAATAGTCGAGAAATAAGGCCTTAAAGTTTCATCCTTAATTTAATACGTGTATTCGTACATATGCGCTCGAGTGGGAAGCACGCTCTCCATCGTCGTGTGTCCGACGGAGAGCGAGCTTCCTGTTCGAGCGGATATGTACGAATACACGTATTAGGGCAAGGATGAAACTTTAAGGCCTTATTTCTCGACTATTACTTGCCGCCGCAAAAAGATACTCCTAGAGATACAAGCTATCCGATAGTATAAGCCATTTTGCCCTATACCCATGCCGCTCATCTCCATAATGACCGTAATTTCTACTTTAGGTTTGATTGTTTTGCAATTTCTAAACATGTCCATTGTCCAGTCCTTTTAACAAACAATTGAGAGCATTTATAGCAAATTTGATGGAATATTTTGAAACGAAAAAGATTCACGAATAATGAACTGACTAAAGGGTTGCAAGAACAGGCCAAAAGCCACAGCAAGATTGAAAATCAATTAGACAAGCATGAATGATGAGCACACATGACCTGTCAAATAACTACCTTAAATAATAATAATATGGCACATGACTAAATAAATATGTAAGCTGTTAATTCAAAATTCGAAAGTGAGGATTTAGGAAGTATTAGATTTGAATAGGTGGTCATGGTTCAATTAAATCTCCAGCCTATGGCTCTATACCACTGCCTTTTCTAACCACATGTTGATAAACCCCAAAAAAACGGCATGTTATTTGAATTTAACCACTGAAAAAAAAAACACAAAACCGGCAGTGGCACCCAGGCAGAGTGTAGACAAGGGAGTCTCTATCGGCAGGAGGGTTCCGTTGAAAAGGAACCCTAAATATTGACCGACTCACTGTACCTAAAATTATATGGCTAGTTTTATATCCTTACCGATTTCTTCCTCGTGTATCTGGTACTGTGGTGTAGACATTTTTGCTGTAGAATGGTCACTTGAATCCAAAATTCCAAAGAGTCGAGTAGAAGCTTCACCTTCACCTCAGGCAACCTATCAAATTTTCAAACATATTAGATATTTGGCGCGTTACTTCGCCGGGGGAAAGTATTCATTTAGCCTAATAAGCAATGTAAATGTTCATTCCATTCAGCATTGACGATTGCAAGTAAAACAACAACTTAGAGTACACGAGATACACGGTGCATGGTATGATTGATGATTTCCAAAATATCGCGCTATCTCGGGTATAGGTCAACATGGAAAATTGCTTCGCGTGACGTCATCGAAGAGGGGGATGGGTGTGTAATTACACTTGAGGTAATGCTTCTCTAATTATTAAATCGGGACGTTCTCCCCGAACTCATAATATTATCCTAAATAATAACTAATTTATTTGACCGTTTTTAATAGATTCGGATTAATGTTGCGGGTAAACTTCAATGCAAACGTCAATATCTCAGGTTAGATGATGTGACATACAAAAGTCTATTTTCATACCAGTGATTGACGTATTAACGACTTCTGTCCACTGAAAACTTCACTATTGATTTTGCAAAGGAAATAACGCGTATTTTGCAACTTTCTTACTCGAAAATTAATCAAAATGCCACTAGGCCACGCTTTAACTTTTCACGAAGCCAAGAAACCAAGCACAAAACTCCATTTCATGGCGTTATTACATGTTACATGGGAGATTACTACATCGATGTTCGTTAGGTTGGCACAACGGTATAAGGCGGTTGCGAGAACGGTCGCTATTTGTGACGTCATCGGTTAGTCAACCAAATAACAATATCGCTAAAAATTAAAAATATAGCTCTTGAATCAAGATATGTGCGTTATATTGTACCAACTATAACTCCACCTAAATGAATTGAATAAATATTGTCAATTTCGATAGCCAGTATTGAATTATTTATTACCAACATATACCAAAAGATACCAACTGCGGTTATACTCGTCAAGGTCGACTCGACGACTCGACGCGACCGTAGTCGACCGTACAAGTTGGCCATGCATGGCTGTAAAACAAATCATAGCGTCGAGTTTTAAGTGAAAGCGTATTAAGGTGCGTTTACATTATATCCTAGCCGAGTCGCTCGTGAACCGCTCGCGGGTAATTTATTTTATATCGAACTTTCAATTATTGGTAGGTATATTTAATTAACCATCTATGCAATATTTTTTTATTATTTACTTACTTGAATAAATCGTGTTTTCACGAGAGGGAAATTACATTATATTGATGATGATGAAGAGTAATGCCGCTAATTTTATGAATATTATTTCAACAATAATAACGCAATATGATTTCGCATTTTCGCATGAAAAGTTTTAAGATAGGGACATGTAAGCCGTTTTTCCATATCTCGAGCCGGTTTCAGTTTTTGCTTGGGAAAATCGAAAAATGGTGAATTTCGTTTATTGAATTTCACGACTATACCAATTTTAATACAAATTCTTTCAGATATTATGAAAATATGTCCGGTAAGTACCTCCTAATCTCTCAGGAGCATACAGGGGAGGTCCAAATAAACCTAGTCTGTCATAAAAAAAAACATTCCTAAAGTGTCCCTAATAAACGGAGATATAGAGTCCCAAAATGGTACCCTAAGATTTATTTTTTTGGCTCTAACTTTTGAACCGACCTGTATAATTTGATGAAATTTTAATTTTTTTATAGAGGCCATAAAGACTCATTGAGCCATATCAGAGTGGATGTTTGACGTCCTAAAATTAAAGGAAGTCAGGAACGGACTTCATTTGACACTCACTGTGTCAAAGTTTTGACAGGTGTCATTTTACAGAGTTGAAAACTTATTTTTTAAATACGCTGGTCATTCATCTTCACAAAAGGTACTCTTAATTTATTTCTATAAAACTATAGCGGTTCTCAAGATAAATCGACTTTTATGCGAATTTTGATCAAGTTCCGTCAATAGCAATCCATTTTATGTAGGTAGGTTTATCAACAAAGAACCTGATTTTTACCTGTTTGTGTTTAGCAGTAGTAAGTTTTGAGTGATTCGCATACCTAAAAACCGATTTATCTCGAAAACCGTCAGTTTTACCGAAATAAATTAAGAGCACCTTTTTAAAGATGAAGTATTAGACTATTCAAAAAAATAGTTTTTAGCTCTGTAAAGTAACACCTGTCAAAATTTTGACTCAACTAGTATGATGGTAAGTCCATTCCTGACTTCCCTGACGACGTCAAACATCGACTTTAATATAGCCTTATGGCCTCTATTAAGTGTTTAAATTCCATCCAATTATACAGGTCGGTTCAAAAGTTAGAGCCAAAAAAGTAAATAGCGGGGCACCCTTTTAGGGCTCCATATCTCCGTTTGGGGACACTTTAGGAAATTTTTTTATGACAGACTAGGTTTTTTTGACCTCGCCTGTATGCTCCCGAGAGATTAGGAGGTACTTACCGGACAGGTATATTATTAAAAAATCCCATTTGAGAAAAGACTTTTTCAACCACTTCATAACATCAAACTTTCAATTGTTTTTCTGTTTTCGCCCTTGTAATGCGCGGTCAAAATTCTCCTTTGATAATTTCAGCGACTTTTGCATTTGCTCCAGTAATAATACATACCTACTCATGAATTAGCAATAATGGTGACGAAATAACTTGGACACCCAAATAATGTTTGGGCTAGATGATTTTTTTTGGCCGAAACCGGACGTCATATTATTACTATGGTATCATATACAGGGTGTGTCACAGGCATTTAAGGGATAAGGCATAATATACATATAATAATTGAGAAATAAAAAATTAAATAAAAACAAATTTGACATTTAAAATAGTACTTATGTGGTATTGTTGGATTCGTACAAATGTATAGAATCCAAAAATATAATAATATATAGGGTGTCCTATTTAAAAATAAAAAGTTGGTAACATTTACGGAAAAACCGGATGTGGGAAAAAATTCAATTTTCTGCTAAAAAGTGCGCTCTATCGAGAATATGCGACGTAACAAATTTCAAAAAATTATCTCAAAAAATAAAGAAAAAAAGGGGGTCTACCATGGCCTGTGATACACACTGTATATGTGCATCTAAAGAGGCAAAAAGTGTCAACAGTAACTAGGTACTTAAAAAAAAAATTTCCTGCTGCAGTTTAATTGGGTAGTTATACCTACCTTATCGTATAGAGCGCCAATAATTTATAGTTTTGTTTTGACGCATAACTGCATAAGCTAATGAATATCATAAATCAGGGAACAATAATATTATTATAATCACCATTGCTATTTTTGCGTATCAGTATACCAGGTAGCTAAATGCACACATTAAAAGTAGAATAATAATTATTATTTTGATTGGTTTATTCCAATCAACAATTAACGCATTAAAGATATTACCATTTAAACTAACTGATGCTCTTATCAGTTATTATGGGTGTTAAACTGTTGAATAATTTTTGTTGAATGAGTCATCTAATATTATTCGTGTATGTAATGGGAGCCCTGTATGTGTAATACCCTCCAGCACTGACTCTGCTGACTCAAGCTCATCTCAATTTTCATCAGTAACATCATTAAAATGCACTGCGCATATTGCTATTGCATTTTTTATGCATGAAGGTGACCGGTTTATAAGCAACTTTCAGCTCGGTAAAAGTTATACAATTCATTATTAGGCAGGTACCACACATGACAGGTTTAATGAAATATACTTAAGTAGGTACACTTAATTTTGCTCTAAAGCGCGTTTTATTTCCCGCAGATACAGGTATAAAGTGTTAAGCTTTGGAAGAAAAAATCAATTTTATTGATAATTAAACTTTTTTCTCAACTTCGGAATATATGTATGTTTAAATATTCATGGAGGGGCAACATTTTGGATTATAAAAAAATACAATAAATTTTCCAGACGTTTTATCAGAGAGTTTTTTTTTTAATTTTAGTTATTTTTTCTTTGAAACCCTCAAACTTTCTATGTCACTGGAGATTAATATTTTTTTAAACTATATAAAATTTTATATTATTATAAGCTGAACAAAAGGTCCTATAAAATCGTATTTTAAGCTTAAAAGAGACTTTTTTTAAAATCAGGCCTCGTTTAGGAAATATTTCCAAAATTGTTCTTCAGTTACTCAATAAAACAAATTTGCTGGCGCAAGTCTGTGAAATTGTAAATTTTGAACAAAAAAGAGAAAAAATGGACAATAAATATTTGGATGTTTTTATAATACATCTATTTTTTTATATCTACTTTATCAATATCAGGTTCTAAACATATTAAAGCCGCCTTAAGCCGCAATAATCGATATAATTAAATAGATATATCTTCTAATTCTCCACTGCTTTTTTTTCAATTATCACTGATATAGTATAAGTGTGTATTATTAGTATTATGTCATGGTACAAGGGTACCTACTAATCATATTAGCTATAGCTTTAGTACCTTAACTTAATGCAATTTAATGAAATAAGCAAGCAATAAGTATATATTAAATTGTATTAGTATTGTTTGCTTGCTAACTTATAATAATAAAAGGTAGGTAAGGTGTATTGGATATACCTAAATAAATTTTTGTTTAAATGAGTATAGTATCAATATCAAGATAATACTATACACACTACCTTAATATCACAATAATACTTTCATATTACAATATATTTATTGTTTAAGTACCTACTCAAGACTAATATTTTAATAATTATGTACCTATCTTTATAATCATAAACTATGCATACAGTGCATTTATTTTAAGTGTTGCCATAGGGAATAGCATGTAAAAAAATACACCCTATGTTAACTTATGTTGTCTTGTACTTTGGAGGTCGTTTTTAATTTTCAATAATAGTACATGTCATCTACTTTGCAATACGACCTTTCAGAAAAGCCGGTCATTGTTCAATTTTATGATACAGGCTGTCCCATTGAGGTGAAAAAACTGCAAGAAACGGTAAGAGATGCGAAGTCGGTTAAATTACAAAAAAGTTGCGCTGTTTTGAGACGAGTATTTGGCAATTTTTTTTTTCTCAATATTCCCAGAATTTCCTGAAATATCCTGAAAAAACTTGAAACATGCAGATTTATTATTTTAGCCATATCTTCTTTATTATTTGAAAAAAATTATTATTTTTTTTGTAGGTTTACATAAGCCGTAATAAGCTACTTATTTGACATTTCAAAAATTTCCAAAGCCGACTAGATCTTGGGATTTCCAAAGTCAACTTTGGTTTTTCTTATTACCGCCATATTGTTTTTCATGCCATTCGCTATAGAAAAAATCAAGGAAACAAAAAATCCAACACATTGCAAATAAATTTGAAAAAAATTTATTCTTCTTTTCCAAAAATAAAGAAATTTTTTTTTTACCGAATGTCAAAAAGTGCAATTTTTAAGTGTTGCCATAGGTATAATATGTAAAAAATTACACCCTATATTAACTTATGTTGTACCCATTGTAATTTAGAAGTCGTTTTAAATTTTCAACAATAGTAGCTACCTACCTACATGCATGTCATGTAGGTACTTTACGATACAACATGTCAAAAACCGGTCCTTTTTAAATTTTAATATTTAGTCCTCAATTGAATTATTAAACTTTAATAAAGGAGTCGGAATAAACAAAGTGAGTTAAAATTATTAATTTTTTAGAGAACATGTGAACATTTTTTATTCACAAATAAAAACAACAATAAAACCCAAATAACTAAATTACAATGGGTACAACATAAGTTAATATAGGATATAACCTATGACTACACTTAAAAAATGCACTTTTTGACATTCGATAAAAAAAAAATTTTCATTACCTATTTTTGAAAAAGAAGAAAAATTTTTTTCAAATTTATTTGCAATGTGATGGATTTTTTGTTTCCTTGATTTTTTCTATAGCGAATGGCATGAAAAACAATATGGCGGTAAAAAAAAAACAAAGTTGACTTTGGAAATCCCAAGATCTAGTTGGCTTTGGAAATTTTTGAAACGTCAAAGTAGCTCATTACGGCTTATGTAAACCTACAAAAAAAATAATATTTTTTTTTTTAATAATAAATAAGATATGGCTAAAATAATGAATTTGCATGTTTCAAGTTTTTTCAGGATATTTCAGGAAATTCTGGGAATATTGAGAAAAAAAAAATGCCAAATACTCGTCTCAAAACAGCGCAACTTTTTTGTAATTTAACCGACTTCGTATCTCTTACCGTTTCTTACAGTTTTTTCACCTCAATGGGACAGCCTGTATCATAAAATTGAACAATGACCGGCTTTTCTGAAAGGTCGTATTGTAAAGTAGACGACATGTACTATTATTGAAAATTAAAAACGACCTCCAAAGTACAAGACAACATAAGTTAACATAGGGTGTATTTTTTTACATGCTATTCCCTATGGCAACACTTAAAATAAATGCACTGTATAGCATACACATATACCTACCTACATTGCATTTTATTATTATAAAAATATGATATATGAATATTATACATTTTATTTCATACAGTATACATTAATAAGTTTATTGTATACAGGGTGTTTCATTAATCAGTGCAGAAAATTCAATTGGAGATTCCTTGCTGAATTTTAAGGGGGGTTTGTCATAAAAAATAAAGCCTCCCCTAAGAAGTTACATAGTCCCTTAAAGTAGGGTAAAAAATTCACATTTATCGATTTTTTTCTGAAATGACTTGAAATAAAAAAAGACGGCTAGGTATTCGAATACTACTATGTACCATGAAGCCTCCATATAATTACATAATTTTATGCACCCTTGTTCTCTGCAAGGGTGTGAATCACACTATATATACCCCTAAAAGTTTTTTTTCAGAACTTTTTTCCTAAATTTTTTTTTATCTTTAAATTCAAACTTAGGAGTGCCAGTTCAATTGAAAAGAAATTTGTCTCTTGAAAATTTCACGAAAACTTAATACTTTTCCACTAAAGAAATAAAATAAGGGCGCATGTATTCAAGAAAATTGTGCCCATTTTGAGCACTGTCTTAACAATTAAAATATTGTTAATTTAAATTAAATTGATTGTGTTTATTGTTAAGTATGTTTTTTTGTGTTATTTAATGTTTATTTATTTCTATAAATATTTTACATATTTTACATATTTACATGTTTTTATAAATTTGTTTGTAAAATCACACTTATAATTATTTATGTAAGTCCGCTTATTTTATTTCTTTAGTGGAAAAGTATTAAGTTTCCGTGAAATTTTTAGGAGACAATTTTTTTTCCAATTGAACTGGCCCTCCAAAATGTGAATTTAAAAATAAAATAAAAATATTAGAAAAAAAGTTCAGGAAAAAAACTTTTAGGAGTAGTATGATTCACACCCTTGCAGAGAACAAGGGTGGATAAATTTATGTAATTATGGAGGCTTCATGGTAGTAGTATTCGAATACCTACCCGTCTTTTTTTTATTTCAAGTCATTTCAGAAAAAAATCGATAAATGTGAATTTTTTACCATACTTTATTATGGGGATGTAACTTCTTAGGGGAGGCTTTATGAATTTTTTTTATGACAAACCCCCCTTAAAATTCAGCAAGGAATCCCCAGTTGAATTTTCTGCACTGATTAATGAAACACCCTGTATATGTTTTTGTTAAATGTTTTTTTTCTTAATATACAGGGTGCCCGGAAATAGCAGAGGTATACCTAGAAAAAAATGTGATTCTACATAAGAAAATAAAAATAAGACATTTCCTTTCCCATAAACTTATGTGCCCAGATCTACCGGTTTTGGGATACAAGGGTGGAAAAAAAAAGTTTTTCATCAGTTTTTTCCCAATATCTCGAGACCCGTATGAGATAAAATGTTCAGCTCTTACACACTTTGTGCTCATTATTCCTCGTGTTTTCACTCTAAAATAAAGATTAAAAAAATCACTGACATTAGATTTTGGTTTCATGCAATTATATAATTTCTACGCCACTGCGATTTTGTTTTCTACACCAATAAGGTACTCTTGGTAAACATCTCTAAAGTTCACCGTTTCCGAGAGAAACGGCGACTTATACGATGAAATACTCGCTTTTGATGTTTCAAAAACGTATATTATCAGAAAATGAAGGATACAAAAAAGTTCGCTCAGTCCTTATTAAATCTGGAAAAAAATTAATTGATATTGAAAAGATGGCAAAATATCAATCATATATGACATATAAAAAAGCTGCATGAGTTACCTAGGTATGTATCTCAAATACGGTTCCCTAAATATTTTCAAAAAACTGGATTTTTTTTTATCTCTAAAAAAATGAATTGATTTTAAAAAGGATGAGGCTATCAATCAAATGACATATACCTACAAAAGCTGAGTTCCGTTATCTCAGACGGTTCCAAAAGAGTGTTATTTTCAAAAAACTGGAAAAATGATTTTTTTACTGTTTTTACTGCTTTCGAAAACGGTGCATATTGTTATAATAACAGACCCATGCTAATAACTATAGGTATTTTCCTTAAAATAATGCAGCCGGGTATCACACCTTGCATTTCCCGAAACACATTGTTTTGAAACACCCCCTATATACCTAAATATCCATAGGTACGAAAAGTGGAACTCGGAAAAATCTTTTTAGGAATGTTATACAGGGTGATTCAAAATTCAATGCAAAGATTTTAAGGGCGTATTTACCAGCCAAAAATAAAAAAATTTTTTCATATACTCGTATGTCCTAACTTCCTTCGTTTTGTAGATATACAGGATGTAAAATTAAAAAAAAAGCAATTTTTTATTAATTTTTCAAAAACCTTTCAGCCGATTTAAATAAAATTTGGTAGGCTTATTTGTCGTTACAAGGGCCTCCCTTTGATGGGAATAACATGAATTTATTAATTCCAGTGGCGTCTCAGGGGGCCACCTACTTGAAACTTATAGGTAAAATTATGGTACGCCACTGCTCTTTTGACAATTTATATATATTTTTTTAAATTAAGCGGTCAATAATGTAACTTTCTTGCCTCCTGAGCTTTACTCGTATCACATCGATCATTGAGATTAATTTAATTTAATTCAGGTAGCCCCCTGAGACGCCACTGGAATTAATAAATTCATGTTATTCCCGTCAAAGGAAGGCCCTTATGACAAAAAATAAGAACATAAAATTTTATTTAAATCGGCTGAGGTTTTTGAGTAATTAATAAGAAATCGATTTTTTTTTCAAAATTTTACACCCTGTATCTAGAAAACGAAGCAAGTTAGGACATACCATGATATGAAAAAATTTTCTTATTTTTGGCTGATAAATGCGCCCTTAAAATCTTTGCACTGAATTTTGAATCACCCTGTCCCTGTATAAAAAAAGAATTGCGCGGGTTTCATTTCATATTTAAAAATTTGAAAAGATTTTTCAAAAATTGGCCGGCAACACACTCCAGTCCCAGTTAAATTTGAGTTCTGTGTCTTCTATTTATTTGATAACTCGAATATTTAAAAAGTCGCGAAATTTAAAAATAGTTTCGAAAATTGGCAAAAAGAAATTTCAAAATTTACCAAATCTAAACAATGAAAATTGATTAAAAATCAATTTTTTTTCCTTTTGCATAATTCCAGAACCCTTTTTTATTATTTTGAAGATACCCACAGCGACTTGCCCTCATTAGAGAGCCGCCACTGTCTGAGTTTGTTTTTATCAACCTTCAGCTTTCTTTTTCTACCGTCTGCCGTCCACGTCTAGTCTACCGGGTCAGAAAAAGCGTCTAGCGCCACCGCCGCCACCAAGATCCCGACTTCACTTCAGTAAGGTTACGAATCACAGGAAGACAGAACGATAACGGTGGATTTAGTTATTATATTATAAATTATTGGTAAGTAGTAATATGCGGAAGCGGAGGTTCTGGATCTGGAAGCTGGAAGCTGTAATTCCGAAAACAGGATTCTTGATGACGCTAGACGCTTGTTGAATCAGGAATCAGGTCAGACAGAAGACAGATTTATTTTTCATTTAAACTCATAACGCGAGTAATATAATAAATACCGCTAGTTAAATAACGCCAATAACGTAACTTTCCCCTCTCATTCTTGCTCACTTCAAATTCCATCACTAGTTTTAGTTTCCCTTCCCCTTCCAGTACTATTACACCAATCGTAACGCACTTCGCCGTTCAGTGGCTCATTCATTGGTATTTTGGTGTTGGTATTGGTTTGGTATATTTTAATTTTCGGATTCGTATTTCGTACTCTCAGCAATTCGCAGTTTCGTTTTATCGTTTTCGTTCCAGTTCCAGACAGTGCTAGACTAGACAGAGTACAGAGTGCAGAGTACTCAGACTCACAGTCGGTGTTTACTTTGTGAGTTGAGTGGAGTGGACAAAATTTCGTAAATCGATATTATAATCGGACTGAGGTTTCCTGTAGGTTCCTTTGCTCAGAACCGGAGCCGATTAGGCAAATTTTATTGGGATCAGAATTTTATTTGATTAAAAATTAGTTGCGTGTTGTTGCGTCGTTAAGGAATACTGAAATATAGTGGCAGAGATTCAGGTCAGTCGATTAAGTTCGCATTTTTTACAATTTTAGTAAGAATTTGGAACTATTTGTTTCAAATCTTGCATGCATGGTTATGTTAATATTTAGTTTTATTTATCGTTTTGATATTTATTTTTAGATCGCAATAGCTAAGTATATTTGTTATTTACACGCTCACATGGCATGCTAATCTCATCTCATTATTATTCTTTAGAAATGCGGCTTCTAATTATTTTTTTTAAGTAACAGTTAAGTAATAGGCACCATATCATTGAAATTCGGTTTTATATTTTCGTAATGATCAACAAGGCCCTGCTAGGATTAATAAAAATCACCCGCCTACTAATACCCGGCCTGCTTGATTACTTAACCCCGCCTGCTTTACTACTTATCGCACAACTTTTATTAAAAAAAAATGAATTTTTCAAAAAGACTGAGCTCAAAAATAAGTACCTAAATGGATGATTTTCAAGAAATACCTCTTCTCTTCCTTACTTCCTTTTATACCTGGGACAAAGGAACCATTTTTTATCCCCTTGTCCCTTGTCAAATTCATTTTTATAATTATTTTGTTTAACTTCTGCCTTTGGGCCTGCTCCTGCAGCCCTTTAGTCAGTTCATTATCTATGAAACTTTTCCAATAGAGTCCCCAGACCTGAACCAGAAATTAGACAAATAGAGGTCCCTAATTTAAGCATGACACATTTTTAAAAACTAATGACGAAGGGATTTTCGAGCTCTTCAATGGTATTTTCGAGCTGCCTCTAGCTTTCACCGTTTTCCCGGAAAATAGCAATTTTCTTTTTTTGTAATGCTTACATTACACCTCTGACTTTTGTTAATTCAATATGTGGAGAAACCCAAACAGCACAGGAATTTCAAGCTATTTTCGAGCTAATCAATGAGATTTTCGTGCTGTTCCTAGCTCTCGTAATTTTCTGGAAAAACGAAAAAAAAAACAGCTTTTTCGTGCTAGAATTGGGCCTAAATTTAGCAAGTACGTACTCCCGGAAAAAACGAAAAGCTCAGGAATATCCGCTCGATTTTTAAATGAAAAGTATTTAAAAAAAAATGACCGGTTTTTTCGTTTTTCCGGGAAATGACGAGAGCTACAAACAGCTCGAAAATCTCATTGAATAGCTCGAAAACAGCTCGAAATTCCTGTGCTTTTCTTTTTTTCCGGGAGTACTTACTTACTAAATTTAGGTCCAATTAGGCACGACAAAGCGTTTTTTTTTGTTTTTCCGGGAAATGACAAGAGCTACGAGTATAAACAGCTAGAAAAATTTTTTATTGAATAGCTCCGAAATAGCTCGAAATTCCCGAGTTTTTCGTTTTTTCCGGGAGTACGTACTTTCAAAATTGAGGTCAAATCCTAGCACGACAAAGCGGTTTTTTTCGTTTTTCCGGAAAATTACGAGAGCTAGAGATAGCTCGAAAGTCTCATTGAGTAGCTCGAAATTCCTGTGCTATTTAGGTTTATCCACATTTTGAATTAAAAAAAGTCAGGTGTAATGTTAAGCATTACAAAAAAAATTGATATTTTCCGGAAAACGGTGAAAGCTAGAGACAGCTCGAAAATACCATTGAAGAGCTGGAAAATAGCTCGAAAATCCCTCGTCATTAATTTTTAAAAATATTCATTTTTTCAAAATGTGTTATGCTTAAATTAGGGACCTAATATAAAATAGTTTTATTAATTTTGTCGGGTCTCAATTATAATCTTTTCTACCTAAAAATTATAATTTTTCAAAAATATACTGGATATTACTGTATTTTTGAGCTTCCAATCCAAGGGACTACTTCAAAAATAATCTGCTGCCTCTGCCTAAATGCAAAGAGTTTTGTTGTCTCTATGTCAGTCTGTCATCTATCAAAAATCACAACCAATTTTCTTAGGATCTCAGGAACTACCCCCTGAAACTATTTGCCACACTATACTTATACAACAAAACCTAAACACAGCTACACTCTGAAGATGCATTTTTTTAATCCGCAGAGCGATAGGATTATGTTAAAAGAAAAATTATAGTGAATTCGAGTTGGCTGCACTTGCTCGGAGCGAGATCGATCTGTCTCTGAAACAGTTCTGCCCAGAATTCTGCCCCAGTCCGGAGCAGAACTTTCGCATTTCGACTCTGTATGGAACCGAACTGTGTCAGGTTAGGCCAGAACCAGAGCAAGAGCCAGAGCGCCATGCACCGGTGCAGTGCAGTCTGAATTTTCATATTATAGCCTTCTACCTATCCCTATCCTATACCTATCACGGTTGTTTGTTGTTATGATGTTATTCTTATTATAACAGAGTCGTGGAACTACAAGGCGTGATCCCTTTTAATTATTGTAATAAGTTGTAATTCATACAATGTAGGTACTTATCCACAAATTTTTGGTATAAGGAATTACTAGGAATCAGTAATGGAATCAGTAGTTAATTTTCCCGCTATTTCTAACCTCTAAATTTACGGGAGTGCACCGTTGCACCGTCAAATTTGACGGTGCAGTTTATTTTGCTCCGGGGCAGTTCGCCATACGACTCGAACATATTTTCCTATGCACTGCCAGAGAGCAAGTGTAACTCGAACACAATTACGATATGCACCGCTAGAGTTCACTTTAACTCGAATACGATTACGAAAAGCACTGGAACAAAGTCCTACAAATCGAACACGAGATTCCGTCTCGGTGCGCACCCGGAGCAGAAAAGTGCAGTAACTCGAATTCGCTATTAAACTTCCAAGGTTGAAAATTTGGACTTCTAAGTTATGACAAGTATGGCAAAAAGGCTTGACAAGTATGAAATTCCTTTACCCTGAATGTACTTGATTGACTGAATATGCCAGATCGTAACAAAAGGAACAAACATCAAGGGGGACTCGCTTATTGGAAAAATAATTAAGAAAGAGGGATTTTTTTTTATTAATTTTTTAAAAGGGAGATGTTCTCAGTTGACCAGAACGCAACCATGCAGTTAGTTTATTGTAACTGCATGTTAGTGTCATTTTTAACGTGAATCTCGTCAAGTCGATGGGCCGAAACTTTCCCTGATCTTTCTCTATTTTTCTAAGTCTCGATATTTATTCAATAAAGTGAAAAAAACTACAGAAAGGGCCTCTTGTTGCATTTCAATAAAATTAGTTGTTTTTTAGACTCATTCTTTTCATTGATTTAAATAAATCTAATCAAAAGTTGTTCGACAAACATGAAAAAATTAACTGTACTTAATTGTAGGTAATTAAAAAATTTATGGTAGAATGTCGTGATATTTTATTTATTTACTTTTGTTGAATTTTATAAAAATGATATTTATTTATGAAATAAAAATACACTCGTGGTTCTCGTTTCTCTGTATTCATTCTTATTTCATCATTACTATTATTATATAAAAAGAAGAATGTGTTGCCTTATTGCCAACCTAACAGTAAATTAAAACTGGACAAGTTTATACCTCAGTCGACCAACAGATATAGTAATAAAACTGCGCAACAAACTTTTAAGGTCCAAGTAGTCACATCTGTAGGCAGATAGTGCCTTATTTATTGGTTACCTGGTTCCGGTAAACCAATGAGAAGGGCATTCTAAGGTTTGTGTATATAATTCTTGTGTATAACGTCTGCCTACCTGGATTGTAAACTTACCGCGCACTTTTATTACTATATCTTTTGGCCGACTGAGGTATAGTTACCTACCAACTTAAATTATTTCAACATAGAAAATAACTACAATTTTGCAAAAAAGTTGGACCCTGTTAACTCCAAGATTGATAATAATACACTAATATACAAGGTATTTCCGAGGGTGTTTCTAAATGAAGTACCATAAGTTGGAGGACGTGTAGATGAAGTTTAAATATTTAAGAAAATTCGAATAAATTTTTTCCGAAGTTGTTTTTGAACCAAGATACAGAGTGTTTAAGTTCGGTTAAAAAACATTATAGAAAAAATTCTTTGAAATTTCTTCATATTTCAGCTTCGTCTAGTCTACACTCCCTCCAACTTATGGTACTTGATTTAGAAACACCTTGTAGATACAAGTAATATGAATATGTATTAGGCAAAAAAATTAAAATAACTAATTATTAACCTTCTTGTATTGTATAAGCAATAAGCATTACCTCTATGTACAAAATGTACATACATAATTACATATACTACATACAGAATGGAAATTTGTAAGTGGGTCATAGGGTTTTAACATGCGAATTCAGTTTTGTGCAAATGATATCTCCAGTTTTCGATTTAGTTAGAGAAAGCTTACAAAGGGAATAAATAATTTTTGACAATAACAATTTGCATTCAACGATCCTATTTTCACTTAAAACAATTTACTAATAATGTAGAAATGTCCAAAAGAAAGCTCTAATTAATTTTTAAATTTCCATTCATTTGCCGGTTTTGTCCCGCACTAAACCATTACCAGAAGTTATTTCAATAACATTTTATTCTAAAGATAGCCTGGAGATAATATTTGCATGCTTAATTCTTATGACCCACTTACAAGTTTCCACCCTGTATATCTATATCTTTTAAGTACTTGCTAGAAACCAGTAAAACTACTAATAAATTAAAGAAAATCGGAAAATCCATTTCGTTTATCAGAGGCGCATTTATTGTTTCTTCATTAATTATTGAATATCAATTGTAAATTTCTCATTAATCACTATTGTTATCACATAACATCCTTATAATCCCTAACATGATTACCTACTGTGACATTACAACATTAGCATTGTAGATTAAGTAACTTTGTTTACATTGGCAATTACCGCATAATAAGAACGTTTTCAATAATAAATTGCATGGCTGGCACGCATGCACATAATTATCACCTTAGTTTTTGCATTTAAATTTTGTAGACGATGTCTTGTTCATTGTTCATATTTTTGGGTCCTATTTAATTGTTACTTTTCTGTCAAATCAAAAACAATGTTGATTTTTTTTTTATTATAAAAATCGGTCTCTTCTCTACTGGAGCTATTTAATTTAATTGATAATTTCATGATGCAAGAAGTGATAAAAACAAGATAAATATTCAAATTTATTTCATGGTGAACTTTAATGTAATATCATAATGCACTTCCTGAAATTATCACTAAAAATCTAGTAACCCTGGCACCTTCTTGAAAAAGTGTCTGGATCCATACATACAAGTACCTAGTCCGAGATGGTAGCAACTGAAAAAAGTACCAACGCGATTGTCATGTTAGGAAGGAATTCTCCAATCCTCTAGATTTTAATTATTTATTTGGTAATTTTTTTCAATGTCCTGTTTTTCCTTCAAAATCATTATATTATCATTTACAATTTACATCAAGTTGCGTTTAAGTATTCAGGAATTTACATTTACACTCTACCAATTACTTATTCTTTCTAGGTTGAGTAATCTTTATGCTTAAAATAGATGTAAACATACCTAATTACTTGATTAGAGTCCATTGTATTACAATTGCATTAATGGAGAAAATCAACTGGACCTTGTTCGGTGATTAGCTTTTAACTTCTTGAAAAAAAATTGGATAACTCTGGACATAAGTCTAGATAGAACCGAAACAGGATACTGTGAATTTATTTATTGTTTTCCCTGTGAATTGGTTTTAAATAACAAAACATTTTTAAATTTAATATCAAAAATTGCATGAAATTGAGCAACAGGATATAGTTGCATTACTCAACTCTGTTCATTAGACTAGGACTAGATAAGTGTTAAGTACATATTAATTATTATAATCTTATTGTTTATAAAACTGGAAGTACATCATTATCTCAATTTTATGCACTTATATAATATGTATTAAGGTCTCCTGAAGTCCTGAGGCCCTCCCCTTCAAATTTGGAGTAGATAAAAAATTTTATTTCTAACATAAAATACAAAGAAATTGAATTTTCAAAATACCATCATTAACCTCATTCATGAATAATGAGTGCTGCGCAGTTGGTCATTCAATCGAGTACTGCCTCCCTACTAGCCTTTTTTGTTTGTTTTGTAAGTCCCAAAGGTAATAATGTGGGGTGTGGTGGTGACCTTGGTGACCAAAAAGCAGTTGGAATCGTGCTATTTATAAAATCTAAGCGAACCAGATTTAACAGGAAACCTGAAATACGGCAATTGTTACAGACTGAATAAATGGCTGAGGCTTGGGAAGGTCCAAGGAAGCAGGGCTTGTATGACCCGCAGTTTGAACGTGAGGCTTGCGGTGTCGGTTTCATTGCTTCCATTGACGGAGTTCGAGAGCACAAGATTGTCCGAGATGCACACCGTTTGGCCATTTCTATGAACCATCGAGGCGCTTGCGCCTGCGATAACGATACGGGAGATGGAGCCGGTGTACTGACAGCTATACCGCATGATTTTTACTTTGTCAAACTGAGGTAATTATGTTTCTTTCTTTTTTTTTCTGTTTTTATTGTTAAGAGTATTTTTGTATTTATTTTCAATGCAATTTATAAATATTTTTATTATTTTAGAGACGAGCAAAATGTTCAGTTGCCCCCTTTTGGACAGTACGCAACAGGAATATTCTTCCTGGATAAGTTGCATCATCAAGAATCTGAATCGAAATTTGGTGCTTTGGCAGAGGAATTGGGAATTAACGTGTTGGCTTGGCGTACCGTACCAACCGACAATTCCTCCATAGGAACCGTTGCAAAGAATTCGGAGCCATTTATGAGACAGGTGATTTTGTTATTTTGTCTGGGATGATCCGTTTGTCGTAACAAAAATATTTTGCGATCTCTTATAATAAATTACGAGTTTATGTAACTTATTTCGATGACTTTAGATGACATAACAATGTTTTCTAAATATAATTTATTTAATTTACATAATTAATTAAGAACGCACCATCATGTATGTGTATATCTCAAAAATAAGGTCGCACTTTGCAACCTCTTAATCTCTCGTGTTGATTTACGTCGTAAATAAGCATTTTTCTACTAGCCATACTTGTTTTGATGCGAACAAGTACCTAGATATAGGAAGTAAGATAATAATAACAGAGCATTAATCATGTATGTAGAATGTAAATATTTCTGTACACGGGTTGTAAATTTGCCAATTTGATTGTGGATCATGCATGATAAAATTCGTTTTAATTTTGTATGCTTTGAAATAAATTAATTATTATTTATTTACAGGTGTTTGTAGCTTCCAAAGAAGCAATGTCTGAATTGCAATTAGATAAGCGCTTCTTTGTGTTGCGAAAACGTGCCAGTCACGCAATTCCAGCTCCGGGAAAGAGGTTTTATATTTGCTCTTTGAGTCGTAGAGTTGTAGTTTATAAGGGTCAGTTAACTTCAGATCAATTATGGACTTATTTTCCAGATCTTGCCGATCCGTTGTATGATACTTATTTAGCCTTAGTTCACACGAGGTTTTCCACAAACACGTTTCCGAGCTGGGAAAGGGCTCACCCTCTTAGGTAAGCTATGGCCGTTTTATTACCCGGGAGATTAATTGACAAAACTAGCGAATGCTCATGAACAAAAAAATATTATTTTTCTCTGCTGGGGCAAGTATTTTGCTGTAGTTCTATTTTGCCATCTATTTCTGCAATCAAAAACAAATTTGGAAGCTTGAACGGCTACATCTCAGTCAGTTTTTATTCAAAAATCTTTTTCAATCCACCATTTTGAAGGGAATTTAATCTACTTGTTTTCCTGTGAAGCAATGCCTACACGTATTTCTGCTCAGAAAAAAATTAAATGCAATAAAAAGAAAATAGAAAGAAAAAGTGGATTTTTGCTTTTTTCAAAATATTTTGACACTAGAATTATTTCCTAATTTTGTAAATAAACTGTTTTGATGTAAAATCGCATTGACTACATAAAAATCCTTATTAACTATACCTGAATTTTGCTTCGTTTTAGAGATATAATTAAAAATCTGGAAGGGGTGCAGTTTTACCTCTATAATATCTCCAATTTCCATCCTCTAAATCACTCTACGTTTTTGTAATCCTTAATGCCCAGTTGAAATAAGGATTCATGCAATAAAAACCTGCTCCTTTCTAATTTCTATAACACATCAATAGCCTATGTATGTAGAGAAATAATTCAATACTTGATAAGATCAAAATTGAAGAGCAATGACCTGAGAATATGTGTCATCATGAGAATTTAGCCAAATCTCATACTTTATTCATGTGAATGTTATGTAAATTTTGAAGGACAATCTCTCATCTTAGATTTTATTCTGACTTTCAAGATCCTCTTTGGAATGAACGATTGATTTTTCACATTTAAATAAAAGTTCTATGTAAAACAAATGTGACAGCAAAATAATTAGGTGAGATAGGTAAAGATGATAATGATAAGCAATTAACATGTTTAACATCATAAACATTTAAAAAATTATTATAAATCAAAAGTAACTATTATTCAAATTATAGTTACATTTTTTCATTCAAATATTTTTTGCCTACCATTCCTGGAAATGAGTCATTTTGACTAAAAATATATATCCGAAATGATTCTTTTCCTCCATAGGGAGACCGAAATTTTTGCCACCCAATTTTATAGATTCTGACAATCTAGACACTTTTCCTTTTAGACATTTTGTTTGGCGTAAACCTGCCCTACATTTCCGAAAGTGACTCATTTCAACCAAAGAATATGACCGACAGTTTATTCTTTTCCTCCCTAGGGAGGCAAAACGATTGATCTCCCGATTTAAGTAGATTTTGACTATGCTACACTTTTTCATTCTAGACTTGACATTTGTTTCATTTAGACCTGCCATTATCATTCTTAAAAGTGACTAAAGCAATATAAATAACTCAATTAAAAAAATATGACCGAATGTGATTATTTTCCTTCATAGGGAGGACTAGATTTTGACAATCTAAACACTTTTTCATTCTAGACTTGACATTTTATTTTAGTTAGTTTTTTAGTTATTTTTTTGATTATTTATTTAGTTATTTTATATTAGTTTAGACCTGTCATTACCATTCTTGAAAATGGCTTATTGCAACTAAAAAATATGATACCTAGAAAGTATTACTTTCTTCCCCAGGAAGAGAATAATTTTTTCCCTTCCGATTTAAGTAAATTCTGACAATCTAGACACTTTTTCATTCTAGACTTGACGTTTGTTGGGTTTAAACCTGCTTGTCATTCCTGAAAATGGCATTTCAACTAAAAAAAAAACAAACATGAACAAATTTTTTGTCTCCTCACTAGGGAGACAAAATTGTTTTACCACTCGATTTTGTATATTCTGACAATCTTAAATTTCTAGACATTCTAGGCTTGACTTCATTTGTTTAGTTAAGACCTGCCATCGTCTGAAAATGACTTATTTCAACTAAAAAAATATGACTGAAAGTGATTATTTTCCTCCCTAGGGAGACAAAATTTTTAGCCCCCCCGATTTTGTAGATTCTGATAATTTAATCACATTTATTTTGTTTAGACTTATTTTGGCTTTTAAGATAGCAAAAATTTCTGTCTACAACTCATTTTTGGGAGGCTTAGGCCCCCTGAAACTCCCTTCTAGTGTCATTAAATTAAATCCTTTTACCTTCTGCTGGGAAAAAAATCACGAGCCACCACTGCATTGGTATAGCATCAATAATAATATTCAAGAAAGTAATTAAAATTGTAATAAAGAGCAGCAAGTTATAAAAAGTGTAAACAAAATAACATTTTGAAAATGTTTTAGGTACATTTATAGCAATTATAGTTATAGCGCCATACTTGCTTCACCCAGTATAAAATTGTATTTAATACAATTGGCCCTAAATGATGTCTAACTGTCGTGTTTCAGAATGCTGGCCCATAATGGCGAAATAAACACACTGAGAGGTAACGTTAACTTCATGAAAGCCAGAGAAGGCGTGATGCATAACGATGAGTTTGGAAGCAGCTTGCAAGATCTGTACCCCGTAGTGGAGCCAAATCTATCTGACAGCGGTTCCGTAGATTGTGTTCTTGAATTCCTGGTTCATGCTGGCAACCGAGCATTGCCTGAGGTGTGTAACAATATTTTGTTGTCGATCTGTTTTATCATATTTGATTTTTAAGTTTGTTGGACATGTTGCTAATGAAATATAATTTTCCATCAGGCTGTGATGACTATGGTACCGGAAGCTTGGCAGAACGATCCGACAATGTCCGAGATGAAACGTAACTACTATCACTGGGCGTCTTGCACCATGGAGCCCTGGGATGGTCCCGCCTTGATTTCTTTCACCGATGGACGCTTCATCGGTGCCATATTAGATCGTAACGGTTTACGTCCTTCCAGATTTTATTTGACTAAAGACAACAAGATTATCATGGCTAGTGAAGTAAGGAACCATTTAGCAAGTTTTTATCGTGTCTTATAATTGAATCTGTTTAATTTATTATAGGTTGGAGTGTATGATGTCGACCCTTCTGAAGTTGTCCTTAAAAGTCGTTTGAAACCGGGTCGGATGCTACTTCTCGACACGCAAGAGAAAGTTTTCGTTCAAGATATGGAACTTAAAAAGCAGATTGCCCTATCCAGGCCTCACTCGGAATGGTTAAAAGAGCAGGTACTGTTTTAATTATTATTGTTATTGTGTTGTATTATTATAATACTTTTTCTTATCTGAAATTATTATGCAGAAATCAAAATACTAATTGTATTTTCTTTATTTTTGCATGTATTGACATTCAACAGATGGTGAGTTACGGTTTTGAAAACGAAATTCGTAGTGAAAATTGTTATTAACTTCGAACTTAACTGTAGAAAGTAGTTTGATAACAGTAGTGAAATTTTTATTATTTTCCTGTTACATTCGTCGTCTTCATTTATAATTTGTAGTTCTTGACATTTGATCACTGGTTTTGATTTTTAACCAATTTTTTATTAACCTAGTGCACCAATACTTTAGTAATGTTCATTTATAACGAGACCAATCTGCTAATAAATAGTAAGCACCGGGAGGAAATTCTGTAGTTTACCAATGTTGGGAGAAAGGAAGGAGATAAATAAAAAGAAGTGAGAAAGTGCAGGATAAATAATCAAAACTTGCAATAAGTGTGAAAATTAAAATATAAAACAATGTGATTTAACTAAAATAATATTCATATAAATAAATAATTTATTTCAAAGCCTTTGTTGGACAAAATATAAAAGTGACATTGATGCTATAAGCGGCATGTTGTGTAATTGAAATTTCTTCTTAAAATATGGTTGGTAATGCTTTTCCCCCTTCCCCTGAAATGGACAAGTTCCTAATTTGAAATTAGTGTGAAAATTGATGATCAATTTAAATAAGACATGTGTAAGATATAATAACTATTAAATGATATGGAATTAAATAATTATAATCAATAAATAAATTAACAATTTAAATAAACTATAATACAATAATTAACATAAATAATATATACCTGATTACTACAATCTTTATAATTATTAATAAGCTAAAATTGTAAATAAAAAATTAAAAGATTGCTCAATAATATGAAGATCTCATTATAAGATTGTTGATATTTTAGGATCAATTTATTGGTTCTTTGTAACTGAACATTACTGAACTCTTGACAAATGCCTAACACTATTTTTACGGTAGCTCGTGGTAGTTTTATATATCATCGGCGTCAAGATTAACTAGTGCAACTAGAAATGTGTTTCATAAGACTTTTTTTTTGTACCAAATGTGTATAACAAATTTTACTCTTCATATTTTTTAGCCTATTAAACTTACCTCTCACCTTTGCATCTTCAGGTCGATGATTTATTTATAACATAGACTCTATTATTGTTCTTAGTTAGTACTAACTTTTCATACATACACTAAATTACTCGCAATTTTAAAACTTTAATCACATTGTGCTTAAAAGGAATAAGCTCAGAATATGGTCTGGTTCTGGTGAAGACAAGACATCGATGTTTCACTGAATATTCTCAGCTCATCAGCCTGCCATATCAACCGAAAACCGAGGAGAGGAGTGTATCGAATATAGAAAACTGACGACATGTCTAGTCTTAAAGGATCGGAAAAGGTTGATGTCTTCATCAGCACCAGACCATCTGAGGTGGTTTCGTTCAGAAAACTTATAATTATTCGATTATTATATCAGTTTGTCACTTTAACACGTGCTTTAAAAAAATACCAATAAATTCCATTTTATACCAAAAGAATGAGGACCGAAAACTGGAAGCCGCTGGCATGCTATCATAAGAAAATATTATTACTTGCGAAAATTCCAACTCTCTGAAGTGAAAGGGAAGAATTTGTAAAACTTTTAGTCCTGGTGGGTTGAAATTTGACTCTTTTAAACGATAAAAAGTCCTATGAAGGCTATTGGAAATGGGAGGAAACACTTAAATGTCTGAAAGATCAGGTTGAAATTTAGCAAAGAGGTACCTAGGTACCCAAAAAATTTTGAAATGGAACAGATTAGAGGATATTAAGTTTTTTTTCTACACGGTACCACCTATTTGGATTTTTCTTGGTGCTGGTACGACTGCCGAAGATTAATAAGTTTGCTAGTGCTAGTGCTAGTGCTGGTAGTTTGTGCATTTATGTTTTTACATTGTTTGTTAGCATTGTAGCTGCTAGTTTTTGTTTTGTCGTTACACTATTACAATATTATTTCTTTAGATCACGATGCCAGAATTGAGACAAGCGCATTTAGATGCAGGTCATCCGGCTAAACCAAAATATGAACCTAGTGGCCTTGCTGATAAGCGCTTACCATTACATGGTTATTCTACTGAGACAATTCACTTACTCTTGTTGCCCATGATCAGTAACAAGTAAGTGTCTCTACAATTTATCAAGGTCTTAGAAAGAATCCAAACATTAATTAAATAATACTTTTACAGGAAAGAAGCCTTGGGAAGCATGGGAAATGATGTTCCCTTAGCTTGCCTCTCTAACTTCTCACCGTTACTTTATGATTACTTCAAGCAACTCTTTGCGCAAGTAACGAATCCGCCAATCGATCCATTCAGGGAGAAGGTCGTGATGTCACTGCAATGCCCGATCGGTCCGGAACATAATATTCTGAAGCCCAGTTCAAGACAAGTTCACCGATTATGGTTGAAGCAACCGATAATATCAATAGCCGATCTGGCCGTATTCAAATTGATCAAACACCGGAATTGGAATTCGCGTATCATCGACATTACAAGTCCAGTTTCCGACGGGATTCCCGGGTTTCTGGAGAGACTCGACAAGATCTGCGAAGAAGCGACCGAAGCCAGTAAAACAAACGAAATTTTGATCTTGTCTGATAGAAAAGCCGGACCCGATAGGGTTCCCATTAGCAGTTTACTGGCTTTAGGTTGGTGTCGGTATTGTCCAATCTTTTATTCTCTACAGTATTATCTGCAAATTTTCAGGTGCCGTACATCACCATTTGATTGAATGCCGTGCTCGCATGAAAGCGGCGCTGGTAGTAGAAACAGCCGAAGCTAGAGAAGTTCATCACATGTGCGTTCTTCTTGGATACGGTGCTGATGCGATATGTCCCTATCTCGCTCTCGAATTGGCCTCCGGTTTGAGAGACCAAGGTCTTCTCGACACAAATCTCACTGATGAAGCGATATACCAAAACTATGCCCAAGCGATGGTGACTGGTGTCAGCAAGGTAATGGCTAAGATGGGGATTTCAACCCTTCAGTCGTATAAAGGGGCGCAGATATTTGAAGCGGTCGGTCTGGCAGATGATGTTATAGAAAAATGTTTCAAAGGTATCGTATCGTATCGTATCGTTGTTACTGTACGTGCGTTTTTGTATAGGATTCGTTTGTGTTATAGGAACTCCGTCTCGAATAGGTGGAGTGACGCTGGAGATTTTAGCAGGTGAAGCTATGGAAAGACATAAGAATGCTTACGGTATTGCGTCTGATGATTTAATATTACGTGATACCGGAAATTATCATTGGCGTGCCGGTGGTGAGAAGCATTTGAACGAACCGGCTAGCATTGCAGCTTTACAGGTAGGTGGTAGGTCTCCTCGCTTAAGTATAGTCTATTCCAACTCTATTGGGACTAGTTGGCTATGAATTATGAAAATGATCAATCCGGTATCATACAAATAGAGTAGTAATAGACTATAATTGTTAAGTAAGAGTGAAAATTGTCTGAATTTATGCTTTTTGTCGATGTTTTGTTCAGGAAGCAGCTACAAATAAAAGCCAAACAGCGTACGATAAATTCAGAGAATCAACAATGGAGTCTGTAAAAAATTGCATGCTGCGCGGACGACTCGAGTTGAGGACACTGGATGAGCCTCTTCCGCTATCGGAGATCGAGCCGGCGAGTGAAATTGTGAAACGATTCGCTACAGGAGCAATGAGCTTCGGATCTATCAGTTTGGAAGCACATCAAAGTCTCGCAGTGGCTATGAATAAGGTAATTCTGCTTTGTCATTTCTTTCCTAAGCCTGCCTAAACTATGTTTCCATTTGCTCACACTGTATAAACACACTGACCAGCAAAACATGGGCCATCCTTAATTATTAAAATGAAAATATAAAAATTGTTATTTCAACTTGAGAGTGGTAACAAGATTGAAGTGCCACTTGTTGATGATCATAAATAGGTTAAAAATCTATAACGAAAAAAAAATTACAGATTGGAGGTAAGAGTAACACTGGCGAAGGTGGCGAAGATCCAGAACGTTACTTGGACAGTGAGCGAAGATCGGCAATAAAGCAAGTTGCATCGGGCAGATTTGGCGTCACTTCATCCTATTTGGCCCACGCCGACGATTTACAAATAAAAATGGCTCAGGGAGCAAAACCCGGAGAAGGGGGCGAACTACCTGGGTAAGAAGACCAACCTCTTGAAAAAAAATCCCAACTACAACAAGGAAAAATTAATATTTCTAGGTACAAAGTCTCGGCAGAAATCGCCCACACTCGTCACTCGATTGCCGGCGTAGGGCTGATATCTCCTCCGCCCCACCACGACATCTATTCCATTGAAGATCTGGCGGAGTTAATTTACGACCTGAAGTGTGCCAACCCTCGGGCTCGGATTTCCGTGAAGTTGGTGTCCGAGGTCGGGGTGGGTGTCGTCGCCTCGGGAGTTGCTAAAGGGAAGGCTGAACATATCGTCGTGTCGGGTCATGACGGGGGCACCGGAGCCAGTTCTTGGACTGGAATCAAAAACGCAGGACTGCCTTGGGAATTGGGAATAGCGGAGACTCACCAGGTGTTAGTTTTGAACAACTTGAGATCCAGGATAGTGTTACAGGCTGACGGACAGATTCGTACAGGTTATTTTTTTTTAACATCACTCAATTTTAACAATCAAAGTCTTGATAAAATAAAATTTTTTCAGGTTTTGATGTAGTAATAGCTGCCCTACTAGGTGCAGACGAAATAGGTTTCAGTACAGCCCCTCTGATAGTGATGGGCTGTACCATGATGAGAAAGTGCCATTTAAATACCTGTCCCGTTGGTATTGCAACTCAAGATCCCGTTCTGAGGAAAAAATTTACAGGACAACCTGAACACGTTGTCAATTACATGTTCATGTTGGCCGAGGAAGTCAGAAGTCACATGGCCAAACTGGGGGTGAGTAAAATAAAACATTTTCTTGTATTTATTATTTTATTTTACTCAGTTAATCATCGTTATCTTATTAATGTAGGTCCGTTCATATCAAGAGTTGGTCGGTCGTACGGACTTACTGAGAGTTTCAGAAAGTGGTACACCGAAAGCGAAGGCTCTGAACTTGAACCTGATCCTGCAAAATGCTCTGCACATGCGTCCGGGGGTGAACATTAAAGGGGGCTCCGACAAACAAGACTTCCAATTGGAACAACGACTTGACAATCAGTTGATCGAAATATCTAAACCGGTCATTGAAGGAACACAAAAGAGTGTAGACATCGAATTGAAAATTAGTAATGAATGTAGAACGTTCGCTTCCACTCTCAGCTATTATATTTCATGGTACGATCTGAAGAACCATTTTAATTATTTCAACTAACTTGTTTTTTTTTTTAGTAAATACAATGAAGACGGTCTTCCCGAAGGCAGCAGCATTAATATCCGTCTGACAGGATCGGCTGGTCAAAGCTTTTGTGCCTTTTTAGCTAAGGGAGTAAGTGTTACTTTAGAAGGAGATGCCAATGACTATGTGGGTAAGTTTTTTTTTTATTGGACCTAGAACTTGAATTCTCAAATTTAAATACTTGCATTTATTTTGGATTTCAGGTAAGGGTCTCTCAGGCGGTACTGTAGTAATCTACCCGCCCAGAACTTCTCCGTTCGAATCTCACCTGAACGTAATAGTGGGCAATGTTTGCCTGTATGGAGCCACGTCCGGGAAAGCTTTTATGAGAGGAATCGCTTCTGAAAGATTTGCAGTAAGAAATTCTGGAGCTGTGGCAGTACTCGAAGGTGTTGGAGACCATGGCTGTGAATACATGACGGGCGGCGTTGTTCTAATATTGGGTATGAATAATTTTCTTATTATTTATTCTGAAATTATAGTGATAGGTTGTTTTGCTCAACAAAAAAAAAAAAAAAATTAAAATAGCCAGGCATTTTTGGAACGAAAAACATCCGGTTTTCCAGGCTTATTAAACAAAGGGCTTTTAAAAATGACAAATGATGTTGCGCATCAGCATAAATATACTAATAGATTATAAAACATCTGGAAGGACTGTACAGTCCAGACAGTTTAGATTGTCAGACAGGTGTTTGAATATGGCGGATACAACATATTCAGTATTCACACCAATATTATGGTGTGTTGGTAATTCAAAAAGGAAGTAATTCCCAATAGAACTAGATGCATGGAAACACCACAACTAACAATAAATTAAGATCTGTATTTCAAAAAATATAAATTAGTCCCTGTTGCAAATGTCCATATTGTCAACTGTCGATATGTAAAGTGCCAAAAGTATAGGTGTTTTAAAAATGGCGGTTTTCGTAGCATTCACCAGAACAGCCAATTGCATTATAGTCCTTCTGGATGTTTTATATTCTTTGCTGTACACCTAACCTAAACATTAACAATAAATTAATTATTAATTTAATACAATCATGCATTTTTTGTCATAATAAAAAAACCAAACCTGACACTTTGTGAGGTCTTCAACAATAATTTATTGTTATTATATTGAAAATTATGCAATCAAACTTTATGTAGCTGTGTTCTGTCAAACTGTCAAGCTTCACGATTTGAGGTTATGTTATAGTTGAGTACTTCTTTTTATTTCTTTAATTATGGCTTCCATACTTTTGTGTATCACACCAGTTGAAGGTTTGTCAGTTTATAAAACTGACATTCTGCTTTGCATTGTTGGGAGGTACATTTACATTTTGTTTCATGCAAAATAAGTCCTTAAAAAATAACCTCTTAAGCAAGGAGAAAACATTTTCTTTATGCTGCATTATGGAACAGGAAAGCAGCTTTTTTCTGAACTTTTTACTGATAAAATAATGTGGTTTTCAGGACTGACAGGAAGAAATTTCGCCGCCGGTATGTCTGGAGGAATAGCTTACGTATACGACATAGATGGAAAATTCTCTACGAGATGTAATCCGGAATTGGTGGAGCTTTGTAAGGTCGAAGATAAAGCAGACGTGGACCTGATAAAAACGTTGCTTGTCGAGTTTAAAGACCTTACGGGAAGTCTGGTCGCCGGAAAATTGATTGAAGAGTTTGACACGAAGCTCAAAGATTTCGTGAAAGTTTTCCCTTATGAATATCAACGTGTTTTGAAGCAAAACAAGGAGCAAACGGTGCATGAGCCCGTTAAAAATGGTCCCGTCGAACCAAACGTATTAGACATCGAAGATGCTGTTGCTAATGTGACTATTGAACAGAAGAAAGCTGAAAGAGCATTAGACAAGACCAGGGGTGAGTACTTAAACATTTATTCTTTTGAGGATGAGGTTCATTTCATTTAAATAAGAACCCAAATATGTAAAGGAGTCGAATTAAATGAACAGCAAGTTATTGTTTAAAAAAAATTTACTGGTGGGGTAATTCTCCGTCGTCCCCAAAAGGAATATTAACAATTTTTCTGAAAATCATGTTTTAGGTTTCATGAAGTATCCACGAGAAACTTCCCTATATCGGCCGGCAGATAAGAGAATGAGAGACTGGGATGAAATATACAATTTCACGCATGTTCGTAAAGGACTTCGAGTGCAAGCCGCTCGTTGTATGGAATGTGGAGTGCCCTTCTGCCAGTCAAACTCCCACGGATGCCCCTTGGGAAACATTATCCCGAAATGGAATCTGCTCGTCTTCCAAAACCACTGGCGCCAGGCTCTCAGCCAACTGCTCCAGACAAATAACTTCCCGGAGTTCACTGGGAGGGTCTGTCCGGCTCCTTGCGAAGCTGCCTGCGTGCTGGGAATATCCGAACCGAGCGTCACCATCAAGAACATCGAATGTGCCATAATCGACCACGCTTTCGAGAATGGCTGGATAGTGCCTCAGATCCCGAAGATCAGAACCGGGAAATCGGTGGTTATAGTCGGGTCGGGACCGGCCGGACTTGCCTGCGCCAATCAGTTGAATAAATCTGGGCACTCCGTGACCGTATTCGAGAGAAACGACCGGGTCGGCGGGCTTTTGCAGTACGGGATTCCCACCATGAAACTGAGTAAAGCTGTCGTTCAGAGAAGGATCGACCTCTTGTCCGCCGAAGGAATAGTCTTCAAAACTAATGTTAACGTAGGCAAAGATATATCTGCAAAGGAACTGGTCGAGGAATATGATGCTGTTGTGTTTTGTACCGGAGCAACTTGGCCCCGGGATTTACCATTAACAGGTATATTTTTTTATCATTTGATGTCTAATAATTCTGGTATAATCAAGATGTTATAAAGCAACTACCAAATAATTGGTTTAAATGAAACAGAATTTGAAGAATAATAATGTTCTAGGTCGTCAGTTGGGAGGAATCCACTTTGCAATGGAATTCTTGGAAGGCTGGCAAAAGAAACAGTTGGGTGGCGTTCACAAGGGGCCTCACGCTAAGGATAAGCACGTGATAATAATCGGCGGTGGAGATACGGGCTGTGATTGCATAGCTACTTCTTTGAGACAGGGTGCAGCTTCCATTACCACGTTTGAGATTCTCCCGGAGCCGGGAGATAAGCGCTCCAAAGATAACCCATGGCCGCAGTGGCCCAGGATATTTAGAGTTGATTACGGGCATGAGGAGGTGAGTTAACTAATTTGACGGTAGTCTCACAATTAATTTATATTGCTTGATTTTTAGGTGAAAGTGAGATATGGTGCTGATCCTCGTGTATTCAGCATCATGTCTGAAGAGTTTGTTGATAACGGTAAAGGGCATATCGGTGGTATTAAAACTGTGAATGTCGAGTGGGCAAAAGATGATACGGGACGATGGCAAATGAATAAAGTACCAGGATCAGAAAAAGTTTTCCCTGCTGATCTTGTAAGTTAAAGTCATGGGAAAATTTACTTTTTATTAATTTTTTTAAATTTATCTTCTATGTTTATGGTAATTGATACAGGGTGATGAAATCTGAGATTAATAATAAAAAAATGTTCAGAAATATAAATAAATTTCATTTTTTGTTGATTTTTCTTCAAGGTATTATTGGCGATGGGTTTCCTGGGTCCCGAATGTGCCATTGCGGATCAGCTGGAACTCGAGTTGGATGCTCGTTCCAACTTCAACACTTCCGATTATAAGACTAGCTTACCTAACGTGTTTGCTGCCGGTGGTGAGTAAAGCAAAATGCACCACATGTACCACATGCAATAATAATTTGTGATATTTGTTGCAGATTGTCGCCGTGGTCAGTCTCTCGTCGTGTGGGCCATATCAGAAGGAAGACAGGCAGCGAGAGCTGTTGACAAGTACCTTTGTCAAGGTAGAACCACTTTACCTGGTCCGGGAGGAGTTATTCAGCCGTCACCCGTAGATATACCGTGTCCTGTTTAGTTATTGCGAAATATTTAATGTAGCTCGTTTATTAGAATTAAGTATTAGATCTTGTTATCATTGTTATTTAAACATGTTTATTTTAATTCTGGAATTTTAAATATAAATAAAGAAAGTTGAAACTTACCGCTGTATCGTATATGAATTTATACACAATTTTCCTTTAGAATAACAACTAAAATGATGTCTAACAAAAAAAAATGAACTACCGTCAAAATAAAATAATCACCAATACTACTTTGACTAATTCACTGACACTACTGTCATTTTATATCCGTCAAGTATTCACTACTAAACAGCTGGTAGCTCTTCTCTAATTCACTTCACAATAATTGTACTGCCTCTGATAACACAAAACTAGATTTCACTGGATCACTAGACCTCTCTCTTGCTCTCGTCAACTACACCAACTAACTGACTTACTAGCTCTCTGTCTCTGGTAGTACTTTCCAATTATGGATGGATCTTGCTCTAAAATAGCATTCGAAACTCGACTGACTGTTTAAATAATCTGTCTCTAACTGTCCAAATGAGCTGTTTTTGTTCACCTGTCTACTTTCTCTTCGATAATACATTTACTGTTTATCTGACTCTTAAACACTCAGTTCTCCTCTAGACTTTGTAACGTACTTTTGTACGTACCAATTTATAAATACCAATGACACCATAGGCAACCCGTCGCACACGTATGGTGGTTGGATGGTGGCAACAGTTTCGTGTCGTTCGACGCGACGGTATAGGTGAACACGTCTAATTGATGTGATCTAGTGAATGCGCCTAGCAGGAGTCCTCGAGTTTCAAGTGACCTCGATAGTCGAGAAAATCGAGTCAACCTCAAAGAAACACCTGAATTTCGCTTTCCTTTTCTTCCTGGAACTCGCGGAATGCACACCTATCCGCGAATTTTTCCGCAAACGGCGTCGTGAATTCTGTTTCACAATTTACCGTGAACATCAATCTTGTCTTTGGCTTGGTGAGTGATATAAAATGTTTTTCATGGCTTCTATTGAGTTGTGCTGATGATATTTTTTAAATACAATGATGCTAATCTGCATTTTCAATTTCAGCAAAATTAATCCGATCGAGTTTCGCTTATGGCTTCACATGTTAACTTTGCTTGATCAAATCTTGAGGTTAATTATACCTTGATGATGGTACTGAATTTCATGTACCTTTGGTAGGCCAGACTCGACCGGATCATGAATCAAATTAAGAAGGAATTCTGATATATCTGAAATTTTCAGCTTTTTGTACGGAGCTTGTTTTTTGTACGGAGAACGTTTTTTGTACTGGATTCAATTTTTATACCGAACACGTTATTCTACTGGACCTATTTTTCCGTATTGGACCCGTTTGGCACCAGACCCTGCTTTGTTGGTACTGGCCTGTTTTTGGACCGGGGTTCTGTCATACTGAAGCCGAAGTGAAGTCCCATTTCATGACCTAGAGGACCAGCCAGCTACTGCTATCCAGACTTACACCTACAACACAGCTGACGAAGAACACCTGCCGAAGTTAAGTCTAGTTCATTACTCCAGTAGGTACCAGCTCACTGTTTCATTCAGCAACAGCTCGACTCACTTGATTATTTTATCATTGTTAACCATCGTCAAGGAGTTTTAATGTTACCATTCTATCTGTGATATATAATACTGTGATTTAAATAAAGAGTGCCTGTTGTTCTGCCGATCCGCCTGTTATTTGTGAACCCTCTGACTAGCAGCTTAATCCACGACCCGTGTCATATATTTGTCTCATGCTCAAAACTGATTTATTTTTCCCTCCCAGGGCAAAATAATTCGTTTCAACTTAGCTTTTATTCCTCCTCATCCACAGATAGATTTTCTACTCAAAATGGGCTCAATTTTTTCCATTACCTTGGGGTACATGCATGTCAACTGTCAATACTATTCAAAAGACTAAAGGAGATCAATTATTCAAAGTCAGAGATAATTCCAGTGAAACATTTATTGAACTCGCATACAAACAGAGTCATATAAAACTTTTAACATTGTTTTAAATTTAATTGTTGATAGATTACACATTATGAAATGTCAATTGTTGAAGATGACAACTATCAATTATTAAAACTGTCTTAGTTTTTGTTAATATTTTTAACATTGGAATTTGAAGTAATTAAATGCAATCTGAAACACTTGAGAAATTAAATGTTACAAGCAAATATATTAATATTTTTTTATAAATCCAATTTCCCCATCTTCAGGAGATGCTGAAAAACTTAGAGAAATATCTTGCTCTCATTTTGCTCGTCGTCACCTATAAATATCTTGCTCTCATTTTGCTCATCGTCACCTACAACTTCTTCAACACACTGTACTTGACTTTCAGCAGCATTATGTTTATTTCGAACATGCTTACGAAGCAAATAAACAGTCGAGAATGTTTTATGGCAGGTGATACATGCATGCGGTCTATCGTGAGTCTTCATATGTTTATTTACTCGACACGGGTGATAAAACCTCATTTCGCACACTTCACAAGCGTAAGGTTTATCATCTTCATTTCTGGTTCCGGAATGTGAGCGCTGGTGAATTTTGAGATCATTAGAGTTTGAATAGGCTTTCGAACACACTTTGCACTTATACGGCTTAAAACCGGTATGGACCCACATGTGTCTCGTTAATCTGGTGGAACTTACGAAACCCTTTCCACATTCGTTGCACAAGTACGGTCGCTCGTTGGTGTGATACGTTCTAATATGCAGACGCAAGTTATCGGCTTGACTGAACGTTTTCCCGCAATAATTACAACAGAACGGCAAACTTCCCGAATGAAGGACTTTATGTCGTTCGAGGTTGGACGCAATCTTGAAGGATTTTCCGCATGTTGAACACAGGAACGGCTTATTTGACTGGTGAGTCCTTAAATGACCTTGGACTCCCGCCCATCGAACAAATCCCTTTCCGCAGATTTCACATTTGAAGGGTCTTTCGCCGGTGTGCGTTCTCATGTGCACTTTAAAGGTGCTGGGATTCGGATATTTTTTACCGCAAATCTTGCAAACGTAACCCTTTACGGTCATGTGACCTTTCAAGTGTCCAATAAGTTTCTTTCGTTCTCGAAATTCCTTCTTACAGATGCTGCACTGTAAATTAGTATTGAAGCAATCAAACAGCTTATGGTGCTTTAACGTCTCTATGCTTAGAAATTCTTTATTACAAGTCGGACAGTTCAATAATAGTTCTTCCGAGTCAATGGATTTTTTGGCGAAATCGGTTTTTACAACGAAAGGTAAAGGTATCAGAGGAGGGGTATCAACTAATGAGGGTGTGGTGGTGGTGGTTTTGATTTGTTTAGTTTCAGGTTCAGGCTTTGACGTTTCAGTGTCAAGCGGGATCAAGGGAGGCGGATCGCTTGAAAATAAATGGCTCGTTATGGTATTAGGAATAGAATGATCAGTAGTTTCAACTATTTCTTCAATTACTTCTAATGCAGGATATTGAACTTCATCATCACAACCATTACCATCATCATCACCAGCACCACTCTCAATTAATTGTTTTTCAGACAAATCATCTTTATCGCTATTTTTATCCTGAGTTGATAACTCAATTACACTGAACGACTTGTCAATGAGGTAACTTTCTTTTCTCGAGCAATCTTCAGTACTTTCGGGTAAAGGCTCTGGTTGATTTTGTTCCACATCGGTATCGGTACCGGCACCAGTGTGTAGAAATTTGCTGGAGTCCCTATCTAGACTGGTGTCGGACATAATCTGAGCATCGCTCACTGCTATGCCTAGAATGTCTTTTTCCATTACCTTGATGCGATTTCTCAAAAACTGATCGTTCTTCTCAACTTTTTTTTTGTAGGTGTAAAATTTCGCAATTAAATGGAAGCATGTTACGCATATCTTCGGTGGCAAACCGTCACTTTCTGCAATCTAAAGAAGATTCTGATGAATCGAACTGAATATTCTTAAAAAAAAATTTGGTAAATATGTACATTAGCGGCATGGGTATAGAGCGAAATGGCTTATACTATCGGATAACTTGTGTCTCTAGGAGTATCAAGGTACCATTGAATTTTTGAGGCGGCAAGTAATAGTCGAGATATAAGGCCTTAAAGTGTCATCCTTGCCCTAATACGTGTATTCGTACATTACGCTCGAACGGCGGGAAGCACGCTCTCCAGTCTCCATCGTCGTGTGTCCGACGGAGAATGAGCTTCCTGTTCGAGCGTATATGTACGAATATACGCGTATTAGGGCAAGAATGAAACTTTAAGACCTTATTTCTCGACTATTACTTGCCGCCGCAAAAATTCAATGGTACCTTGATACTCCTAGAGACACAAGCTATCCGATAGTATAAGCCATTTCGCCATATACCCATGCCGCTCATTTCAATAATCACCAAAAAATTTTTTAATAATTGGACCTGATATTATTTATGTAAAAAATTGCATCTACCTACATAATATCCATAATATCAAAATTTGAAAATGCATAAGGCAGTCATCAAAGCTTCCTTGCTTACCTCCACTGATGTAATGCTTTCCAACATATTGGGAATTTTCGTTGAAAAAATATCTCTCAGGTGGCCTCTTTCTGTTAAACATGTCCTGCAAAGTTTACTTATGGGAATGACTCTTTTATTATTCAATTTAAACATGATTAGGTTTCCCTTACTGAAAAAAAATAGGAAAATGAAATTGTATACTCATCCACTCTGGATCAACTTATAATAATAACCCTGCTATCATGTTAGGAAGTTGAAGTTGTTACTTTAATAAATTACCTAAATTAACAGCGGGATTTCCCTGAATTCACTTCTTAATTTAATTTATTGCAGGTATTAAATAAATAATAACAATTTCATATTGAATTGAGTAATTATTTAATATCAACCAGACCAAACCAGCGGAAGCGGATGTTTTATGTTTTATTCTTTTATTTGTTATTTTTGTTGATTTTATTCGTTGCTTCTTCTTCTTCCTAATTCTGATTCTTCTTATTCTATATTTATGACTCAACTGAACTGTGTTCGAAAACGTCACTCCAGTGCGCAATGGACGCCACGCCATCGTCGCCATCAGTGGGCGGGGCAAACAGCTAGGGCTCCAAACATAGAGATAGAATAGAGAGGAGACGACATGACGTGAGGACGTGACACAGATAGGATCAGGTCCGCCATATTGATACTACTTTTATGTCAAACTTATGCTATTGTCTTGAGTGAAGGCTTTTTGTGATGTTTCATTTGATTTAAGGACTGTCTTTAAGATTTTTGGTGTTAAATCGAAAAAAACAAAGATAATGGTTTCTTGTGCAGTTCGTACCTACTGTAGTAGAGACTGCGTTGATAAAAAAAATCCTCCGAAATAACATTCCAAAGGTAAGTGTCAACAATATACAGGACCGTACCTATTTGCATAGTATACTAAAAATCTAAAATTGAAAATGACCATGATTATTTGCCGGATATTTTATATTCTTTTATTGACTTGAAAACACAAAAGTCTGCAATATCCATCTGAAGACGTGTTAAAAATATGTATGAAACACATTTCATAATTTTCATAATTTCATAATTTTCTCACAAGAAACATTTTTATTTATGAAAATTTTGCAAATAAAAATTAAGTCTGACCCTGTCGAGTCGCCATATTGTTACTCCTATAAGCTCCACCCAGTGATGCCGTTTTTTAATGTAATATTAGGTGATCATAGCGGCTCCTTTCTTTTCTATCTCTATGGCTCCCCAAATAAACAAGCATTTGACAGTTGCAGGGTTGCCAATTTCACTGTACACTTTTGATTACAGTAAAAGAAAAATTTTTAGTGATAAAAAAATAACTAATGGGTTATGTTGTTAATCATCCACACACGGCGTGAAGCATCCGAAAAGTATAGTTTCATGGCAGGTGGGAGGAGCTTAACTTTACGTTAAAGGATTTCGTCGGTCTCAGGACGACACGTAACCGTAAGCATAAGCTTTTACTTATGTAGCACCAGTCATAAGATAACTATATAAAGCATTGAATCTTGTGATTACGTTTACGTCGAATGTGAAAGGTGCCTTTACGCTTCATTGTCACCACTGTGATAAATAGAGCCACTGTACTTGTATGTTTGTATGTTTGGATTTGACAGAGACTAGAAGGATGAACCTATGGTACCTGTATTACCGACACTGACGCTTGCTAGGGTAGGGAATTCTCATTCTCACAAAAAGTTGGAAATGTCAAATTCAACTTCAAACACGTCAGTTTTCCATAAACGTACAACTGTCTATAAATGCATAATTTGTTATTAAGTCAGCGTATTTTCTTAAAATGGTTAACATTTTGCTTCCGTAGAGGATCTTTCAACAATAAAAAGAGTTTTTACTTGTTCGCGTTGTCTAAAGGTAACTTTTTACTATTTTAACCTTAATCCTTTATCAATATTTATCTATTACTGGGATATTCTGGACAAAGAATGCAGCCAGCATTTTACAGCAGGCAGTTAATAATGATTGCAGAAAATATATCGGTTTTATTACACCTTGACGAATCTTATTTTTAAGAATCAGTATGCGGAGAGTTTTATAGGGGTACTAAGAATAAGATCACTCTGCCGTCCCTGTTCCGTGTGTCTACCAAGACGCTTTTTCTCAATAACTTTACGCTTGATATCGAGTTAAAAATTATACCCAATACTAAAGTCTACAGCTTCCTAGACCCTCGACCCGTAATATGTATTTAAAACCCACTAAAAGAGGATTCCTCGAGTTCGATTCGTGTTATTATTTTGTTTCATTTTTTAAACTTCGCTTTTTTCCAATTGATACCTACGCCTGTGATTAAATGTGCCAAAAATATGACATCCATCTGTTAAAACATAACCATGTTAAGTAAACGTCAACGAGTTAATGCGCAACCCTAGTAAGCGTTAATGTCGGTAATACAGGTACCCTAGATGAACCATCATAATGACGCCCTCACACAAGCAACGGTCATACTACGATGAAAACACCGACACCTGTTTTCATCCAATCACCGAAGTTAAGCAACGTCAGGCGTGGTCAGTATTTAGATGGGTGACCACCTGGGACCACTATGTACCTTTGCCCCCAATAAAACTTTTTTCTACATATTACAATAATACATACTTTATTTTTTTTTATAAATAATCAGTCAGTGATTCGCAAAAATAAACCATATTCATTTCTTCCAACTAAAATTAGAGGGGACCGCCCCAAGTCGGCTTCACTATTATAGTAAAATAGGGATGTACAACACAGACGTACCCTATCTTTTCGATCTTGACAGAGCGAACTTTTCAATGATGGTTTGTCCATAAGTAAGATATGTCTTTTCTTCTCCTGAAACGAGGGATTCGGGGGTGCGTAACCAGTATGAACCGGTGCGTGTGCTATCTAGCTTGCCAATATTGCTCCAAGATCCTAGTCCTGGTGGGTTAATTTTGATATTGATCTGGGCGCATTGGGCGCGCATTACAGGTATAGGGGGGAGGGCCTCTTCGGTCGATGTGTGCGTGCATGCGTGTGAGACAACATCTTCATTAGAGAAGGCATGGGTAAGCGTATACCTTACGTTTTCTTGGGCAGTATTGGATGACAGTTTGTTCAACTTATTGGTAAGTAGGGATGTGACTGACGTCTTCGTTTCGCACTGGGCTAGAGTCTTTGATTCTTGAAAGTAGTGGCAGTAGACAGTCATGATCTGAATTACATTAGCGAACCATGATACCGAATTTTGCATACACATGAATTTCAATATGTCCGAGATGTCGGTCTGGCCGTCGATTGTCGGGAGTTTGATCTTCTTTCCGTATGTGTTGAACGATACGTTAAGAGGGCCATCGGCTTCGGCGAGAAACATTAATCCCGGGCAGAGGAGGGCATCTCTTTCGAGTTGGTTCCACTGGTTGGCAGTGAAAACATGCCCGTTGAGGGTGCGTTCTGCGATGTTATTAAAGGTTTCGGCTTTCGTGAAGTCAGGGATGTTGTCTGCTGGAGCGTTGATCACTAAATTGGCAAAACCAATCAGCATCGGGATATTTGGGATGAGGAGCTCATAAGAGTGGGCTTCATCTCCATATATCAGGGATTGTGCTGTGAGGGGTCCAAGAACACTAGGAATAGTTGGGGTTACCATTCGGGATAATTTATTGATGGGGGTAGATGGGGCAAGGGTAGAGAAAAAAGTTACCAATGGCCCTGGAATAGGGACATAATCCAGTGGATAGAATTTAGTAAATAGCATGAACGCTCTTTCATGGGCGGGGGTCGCGATACGTGCAGTAATCATGGCTCTCAGTGTTTGCACAATAAAGAGGATACCAAAATATATACGGCTGATAAAAGGGTACCAGCTGTCTTCCTGTCTCTTGAAGTAGAAGTTTTGCTTCATGATCTTGTCCATTTCGTGGATAAGGAAGTACATGTTGCGGGATGATGGAATAAACGTCGAAATGTCATACGTGGATACTTCAATCAGTCTGGAATTTAAGTAAGGGCGAAGAATTTCTGAAAAAACATATTCATTCGCTTGATCGGTCTTTCTCGTTTCTGGCATCTCTGACATTTTCGGGGCAGGTGCTGGAAGTGCGCGATCTCGGTTTCTGGCTAAATGGGGCCAGGAAGTTTCACTGTATAGATCTTGTTGATTGAATCTGGGATGTGATTCCTTGACCGGGCTACCAATTGTGGTACCTGGATAGGGGATTGCAAGATTATTCCCAAGTCTCAAGTAAATAATGTTCATTAATCTCGGCCTCTTGTTGAAGATCCATTTAATTTCAAAGGCAAATTGTTAGGGGTGTGCGAACCCTGAATTATTTTTCGAACCGAACTCAAACCCGAACCTGGTCTAAAAATAGAAAAATACTAATGAACGGGAGAACCCTTTTGTTGATGTTTAAACTTTCTCGAACCGGAGCCCGAAGCAAGCCCCAGATTCCCAAGAAGTAACCGAACTTCGAACTTATCTCGAACTTTGCCGAACAATCGGCCATTAAATTATTGAATTCTTGAAAAACACCGAAAGTAAACCTTTTTGAAAAGCATCGATTTAATTTTTTCACATAATTATGACTACCTACTTGAGTATTAAAAACAAAACATTGCAGAATTATTATGCTTTACCATTACAAGCATTTTTCAACTTAACGGTCTTCTTGAAAGAGTAGGCTTTCACAACTTCACAATCAACGAACGAACGACGAACGATAACGATAGATGATAGATAAGATAACGAGAAGAAAGAAAAAAAAGAATACAAGAATAAACTTTTTTTTTTCAATGTCAAATGTCACTCATTTTTACGTTAACAGATTTCCAATTAAAGTCATCTGTCTAAAATTTAAATTGTCAAATAGTATCCTAGTATAAGCTCAGGCTCAGAGTAATTGGCCGCTTTCAGCAGACGATTGATGGTGTTTCAATAATTTGATTTAGCACTTCGCGCAGTGTTTTCATTCAACAATAAAATTTATAAAAATGCTCCTACGGGCAATTTTTCAAAGTTTTTTATATAAAATTGATGCCCGTTGAAATCAAATTGTAGTATGAGTATGATATGTGGGTAACGTTTGACGATATTTTATTTTGGACTTACGTATTGTGTACGTTGCTGAAATCCAATATTACAGGGAATGCCCAGGGCCTAGGCAAATAGGCGATTGATGTATACTAAAAAAATATGATTTTTCAAACATGTAAAATAATAACAGCCAAGGGTTCCCTAAAGAACTGCGTTATAGTCACAGAGCCCTTTAAGTGGTAACGCGGTGTCTCTCAGACACTGACACATTTTCAATGTACTATATTTTTGTTATTACTTTTGAAATAATTTTTTTAGTTCGTGTTATTCTTTCACTGTACCTTTAGGAAACTAACGCCAAAATCTCATAATTTTTGTGCACACAAGCAGCGAGTAATAATTTTTTTAAGTATAGCATGTCCTGTTCTGTGTCTGACAGACACCGGGTTACGTAAAGAATACTTTATTTTTATGATTAATTACACCGAATTGTGGAAAGGAAACATAAATATTGCTTTGTATAAACTTTTCATTCATCGAAAGGAAGTAAATAAATGTCTCATAAAGAACATTATTTTCTATTATCCTCTTCACATTCCTAAAAGAAATATGCAACTTTACGTTTGCTTCAATTTATTGCACATCTCGGAAAGTAACATAATGCAGTTTATTGCAGCCATAAATAAAAAAAAATATTATCAAATATTATTTGATTATTTTATTGCCAGCTATTGACTAGGAATTTTAACTTAATTTTTTGAGATTGTTATTTTAAAAGTGGTATTTTTTATTTTTTGTCAAATAAAAAATAATTAAACACAAATGTATCCGATTATTATAAGTTCAAAAAATTAAATAACAAACATAATATATTAACATACATATAAATATTGCATAACCCTCCAATGATGCATTTATGTCTTCCGTGCCTGTGAGACACCGCTTTGGCGTAAGAGTAAGTCGTTCCACCTTTTAACGCCGTTAGTCTGACAACACTGTCCCAACCCTTGAAATGAATGTTTTAAGATTGAAATTATTTATCACAACAAAGTGAATAATTATAAATGAATCTGACGATGTATTTGAAGTATTTTCAATAACAATTCAATGAAAGATAACGAAATAATACGTTATCTGGGCGAAAAACTACTAAAACACGTGTTAATTATTTAAAAATAGATATTTATTTAGGCGACATATTCAGTGAAAATCGGCAAGTATACCGTAGTATTAGTACAATAATTAACAGTTTAAACTACTTGCACTACATATAATTAAACTTTAACTTTAAGTTCCCCTCACTTAATATCTAATTAATAAACTTGTAATAGTAATAATTCTGGTAAACTTCATCATATACCCGTCTGTTGGTAAATACCAGTGAATCTGGCAACATTGCACGACCATCAGCTGTTCAGGAGGGGCATGCCTATTATTTTCCCAATCTGATCTGATGTATCCAGTCAACATTCATATTTCATACACATATTTTAGATGACTATGTTTATAATGCCTCTCAATTCGTGTTTCAAAATATCATTCCTCTCATTATTAGCTAGGGCTAGGAATAGACGAAGCGATTTGCTTGCCGATTTGATCGCCAGGAGCCAGTTCGGCGGATTTGCTCGTGGCGAGCAGCATCGACAGATTTTTCAAGTCACACCATAAACGCCCACGCTAATCGTACGAATTATCCGTCGGAGTGGCTCATCACATGCAAATGTGTACGTTTATGGGGAAACTACACGATTTATCGGTCGGATTTGCGTGGCTTGTGATCTGTAGAAAATTTCAAGAGGTCGCGAGCCATGCCTAAAATCCTTTTTTAACGCTTATACATAGTTGTAGTTAGTGAAAATTATTTTTATGCGGTATTTTTAAGCTAATCAATATTTGATAATAATGTCAAAGTATAATAATAATAACAAAAAGGGAAAACGAGCTGCTGTGAGCGTATCGCGCTAGTCTGACAGAAAAGTCTGTCCGTTTATGGCAGAAAATACTATCAATCCGTGCCAGAGGCGTCTACGGTGCTGGCATGGCGCGCTGAGTTACCACAGACGAAGAGATTTATCTTCCGGGTTTGTTCGTGGCGATCAAATCGGCCAGCAAATCGCTTCGTCTATTCCTAACTATAACTTTTTGGCATGTTTAAATTTATAATGTGTGGTAAAAGCACATTTCTTCTCTGTTTCGTAAGAACATTCATGACATTTATACACTTCAGTATCTTTTGAATGTTTGCATTTATAATTTTGAGTCAAATAGTGTATAAATCTCGTTTCAAAAGAGCATTCCCGACATTTGTATACGTCCGCATCTTTTAAATGTTTACATATGTAATGTTGAGTCAAACAACTTTTTCTTCTTGTTTCATACGAACATTCCTCACATTTGTACACAGGAGCATATTTTGAATGTTTGTATTGAAAATGTGTTGCCACAGCATATTTAGTTTTGGTTTCATATGAACATTCATTACATTTATAAATTTTAGCGACTTGTTTGTGTTTGCGATTATAATGACGGATGTAACTGGATTTCTTGTTTGTTTTATAAGCACAGTGCTTACAGTTGAACCTTACTTCTCTTTGGCACCTATTAGTCTCACTTTCTGATGGCTGTGATAGATTTTTTTGCATTAAGTCTGCTTCATTCTTGAATATTTCAACATTGCTTGATCCACTCGTCAGCTCCCATACTGGTATGTGTTCTTCGATATCAATTTCTTCTTCTTTTAATTCGAAATTTTCTGATTGCACTTGAACATCATCTTTCGAGTCTTCAGGTTCATGTTTTACTGGAAACGGTGAATAGGTCTTCTCGAAATTGTTTAATTCAGATGACTGATCGAAACTTGGCACATTTTGTTCGTTTTCACACTTCACCTTTAAGGAGATAGGCCAGGGGTCATCGAACTCAACATTTTTTGCTGCTTCCTTTTTAATAATCATTTTATCCTGTTGAGCACCACAATAATTGGTTTCATTTAAACTCATGATGTTAATTTTTCTTTCAAAATGCTTCTATTATTGATATGATAAACTAAACTCTCTAAAATCTTATTACTCCCTATGTATACAAATTACAAAACTCTACAGTTCAACAGTTCTGCAGTTCTGCCACAGACACAGATCACAGAATAAGTCTATACGCTAAGTAAGTATCGGATGTTTGCGGAGCGCGCGCCTCCTCGTGGATTTTTTTCGCACTTTTGTGCGGCATACTAATTGTTGACAGCTCGTTTCAATAAAATGAAACCTTTCTTAAAATCATTATTTGGAAGTGTATTTCTAGATTTTTGAATTTATTATGACTACAATAATTATTATTAAAAGTCATTTCCAAGCACCCAGTCTCGACTGCTTTCGTTTTAAATCGTTGAGAAATGGGCGAAATCTCATGATGAGTTTTCACATGAGCGATGTCAGAGAATACGTTTACATGGTACTTTTCTTCAAGGAACCGCTCTTTTAGAGAGACTCCTGGTGCACATAGCACTCATAAAAATGAAAAAACCTATTATTGTCCCATTGTTCAGGTGATATATTAATTGCTCCATTAAAAAAATATCACCTTTCTTATCAAAACATAATAAGTTCACATTTCATCTCATGTTTTTGGGTTTTTTATTCAGCTTATGTATAATAAGTCGAAGAGTTTTGGACATATTTTGCAGCTGTAAAGCAAGAAAATGTTACCCTTTTGTCTTAAATACAGCTCGAAAAAATTATAGCAGCAGTTATTGCTTTATTAGTATTAATTATATGCCTTTAATTTATTAACTAAAATTTTTTACTTTAATTTACTGGCTAAAGAAAGATTCAGGAGTAATAAATACGTATATGTAATCGCAAGCATTTATGGTACTCGTGTACAACAAACCCTTCCCGATTTTTTTTATCCCTGAACAACCTCAAGTTTGCAATGAGAAATACATTAAAATGAATAGCGGGCACGCAGGACTTGCCGCATGAAAGTGTCAAATTTGCCTATTTGGTGGCGCCACAATAGTAACTTATTTATCCTATAACCTCACCACAGAAGAACAAACAACTATAACCTTTAATATAGTCTGTGTGATACAGAATATTTATTAAAGGATTATTTATTTCTGGAGTTCGGACTGATCGTTTATTCATTTTTAGTAACTGTCAGCTGTCATTGTTTTGACATATGTAGATCGTCAAATGCAAAGAACATCAAACATTCTGCTTCTTTTAGGGCACTTGTTTTGATGTTGGACTAAGTTTGCTAGGTACTGCTTTCACCTATCACGATCACTTCAAATAGGTGAAGAAGGCCTCTTCACAATCGACATAAATGTAACCGCAAGATTCAATGCTATGTTACACCTTACACCTTATATGATGACTAGTAGTGCTACATTAGAAAAAGCTAATGTTAACGGTTAATGCTACGTCCTGTGCCCGATGCAATCCATTTACGTAAAAGTGAAATATTTCATTATGGTTACGTTTACGGAAAATAAATTATTCATCTCCCAACGACTGCGCATACTCCTTCGATTCTCTAATCTCAATCCTTATTTGCATTGGCAGTAGTTTCTGAGAAAAATGTAGGTAGGTAATAAAACAATCATATAATATACCTATCCTTAATAATAATTATTACAATTATTTATGTTTTGTTTTCTATTTGTATCTTCTTTTTCAAAAATATGGCCCTCTGCTTGAAAATGTCAAATTAACATATAATCAGCCAGTATTATAAAGCTTCATTAAGCTAATGGGACGATTTCAGGTATAATTTTTAAAGCTAATATCGACGTCAAATAACTTTTATCAACATTATTATATCCCTTTCATACCAAGAATCAATAAATTGCTATATTTTCCATCTACGGTCGATACCTTTTCTAAAAAGGGCCCCAGATATCTGCCCGTTTACTTAATGAGCCTTTATAATACCCGCTATTGATGAATTTGTTCAACATGGACAGGGAGACTAATATTATATACGTCTCACGTTTACATTGAATGTGAAGGAGCCTCTAGATTATAACTCGAACTGTCGATCCAGATTCGAGTTGAAACCCTAGCTTCAATCAGTTCCAAATTTCGCACACTCCCACAAATTATGTAAAATTGAAGATTTACTTTACTACATCTATCTGCAGAAAAGTCATGTGGGTAAATTGATCCTTCTCTCTGCATCATGCACTCTTTTGAAAGACCACTAAAATTAGATTAAGCTCTAGTAGAAGTATCTGACCTTTTAGTTTTGGGTAAATAATAAAATTAATGCATTTCAAGGGCAAAATTTAAAAAAAAATTAATTACTACACTAAATATTAAAAAAACAAAAGTCAACTATAATAAATTTATTTTCATCATCATATGAAATTACAGTTTTTAAATAGTACATACAACTGATCAAAATATAGTTACACATTTACTTGTTATCGAGAAGTTAAATCAATTTAATAAAATAAATCAGTACAGCAAATGATTTTAACCTTATATGTAATAATAACATACAATGTCATTTCACGATCTTTGTCACATTAAATTTATAAATTGAAACTAAATCATTCAAGAGATACTACTATATTATAATATGAAACATTAAATTCAATCTCTGCTCATCCAGAACAGAAGTTTCAACAAGAAATAAGTGAATGACACTCCGAGTATGAGCTTCTCCTTTTGAACTCTATTAATTCTGTCTATTTCTAAATCTATAACTCTCCGGTTCAGTTTGGCTAACTGCTTACGCAAATGCAGGACTTCTTGCGAAGAAGTTAATGAATCACCACCTGCACCGACCATCGCTAACGTGTCGTTGGCCAACATGGAGAAATCGGAATCATTCAAATTCACTTTCATATTCATATTATTTCGATCCAGCTCTTTATCAATCTCTTCCAATTCTTCCACTTCACTTATTCCGGGGTAGGAGTATTTATCGAGAGTAAGACTTCTGGGCGGAGTGGCTACTCTGGGGATCCCGGGATAGGGATCGTTCTGAATGAATGAATTATCGTAGACTATCTCTCTTGGCGGTGCTGTAGTACCTGAAAAATGTAAAAATAGTTAGTATCAGGCAAAATCTATTTAGAGATGAATACTGTCATAGTAATTCTTTTTTTATATTTCTGGCTATTAATTGAGAAAGAACGAGCACGTTAATTTAAAACACTTACAGTGAAGAAAGCCTGATCTGAATAACACAATCAAGGCATTAAAAACCATCTGCAAATAGAATTATTGTTTCAACCAGACAGACCTGGGCACAAGTATTTGTTCCAATTCTACGTAAATATGGTCTAATATCACCTAGACCTAGAGGTAGGTATATTAAAGTAAAAACTTGTAAATGACATTTGAAAACAATGCAACAATCATATTATTATGTCACACAAGTTTTAGTTGATTGAAGAGTTTTATAATAATAGCGAGCCAAGTATTGTATGTACATTCTCAATCTCAAGTAATGCTTAGAATTTTAATCCAATAACATAATGATAAATAGGACGTGTTATGAAATTCATCAGTAAAGCTTGAAGGAAATAATCAGTGATGGTCAAATTAAAGCAAATTGAATTTCATTTCCTCATTTCAAAGACTAAACATAATTAGAAGCTCTTCTTTGATACACATCAAAAAATGTACTAACTCCACTATACTTGACTCTTGGCTCGCATCTCTAACTGTTCCTTTCAATAGCACTCGAACTCCACTGAGACCCGTCCTGACACAGCCGAATGTTCTTTTATACCTAACAATGCGGTACGTTGTCGTCTTGTATGCCTTAGGCTTATGTTTTGCAAACGCGCCCTAAAAGACCTGTACCTACCATATATTAAAATGTATTGGCACGTGCCTTTAAAGGTCTGTTTCGATTAAATGAAAAGACCATAAACATCGCTGCCATCGTCAACGTATTAAATGGTATTTTGAGGTTAAGATGATAAGGTAACATAAGAAGTATTACAACATCTTGTATTAGCCACAAGCTTGTCATGGAAGTTTTAGATGCAACCAAGTAAAAGTGAGTGCCAATTTGAGATTAGGGGTACACTGCCAAAGTTCTATTAATAAAAAAACAATACTTAACTCAAACTGGTTGTTAATGAGAGAAAGGAACAAAAAAATAACTTCACCTCCCACTCGGGAATCAAATTTGATCGAGAAGATAACATACCAATATGTTGATGGTGTCCGGTCACTAATATTCTCTCAGGTACATGCATTGTCACGTTATTATCCCTCGGGTAACCGCCTTGAACCAGACCATTAGCATTGGGGTTGAAGCTAATTTTATCAGGGACCTTCATTTTTTGATTGATCTGGATTTTAAAGTTTGCATCCGCCGTGAATGCGTCTTCTGGGTAATGAGTGGGGCTAGTGCTCGCCGACATTTTCGAAACTGCAAAGGAAAAACTGATAAGCACCGAGGATAGGATAACAAAGATAATTCTTTTCATCAACAAAATGGCTTAAATAATGAGAGATACGAAAGTAGGTCTTTCAAACAATAATAATTATGGTAAGCATGATTTGCAGATATTTATTGCCTTACCTTATAAATCACACCCAGCAGTTTTAAGAATCAAGCCACACTGCATATATTAAAGTTTCATTATTATCATTGACAATGTTTATTTTAAATTATCTTACCATTCCCTTTACCAATAAATAATATATAAAATGGTAATTAACTCTTTATAATTTTTTTTAATAGAATTACGGTGACGGTTGTTGACATTCCACGGTGAAAATTTTGAAAAGTGATAATCACAAATGACAATCTATGACATGCTGTCGATCATGACTGTCACGAGTGTCATGTTAAATAATCTTGGCCGCGTTAAGTTAACAAACCTGTAATGGAGGCAATTTTAATTTTAAAAGAGCTCTTTTCTTTACTTTACATCCACATTCATACCTCCCATGCCTGTGATAAAATCATAAAGTACCCATATGTGCCATTTTTTAAAATTAAACCAAACTATATATTTAAGGCTGTGCAAGTGCAATGATATACTTAACTTGTTTTATAATAAATAATTCATTTATTTTTTATATTAGCATTAGAACATACATTTTGACTAAGCTTTCTGACTTTTATAGAAACTTAATTTAGGTTTAATAAATTTCAAATACCTATACTTTGAATAGACTTTTAGTAATAAAATTTTACTAAACTGAACTGAACTGTGATAATTAAGATCCAATTCCGTGTAAATTATTAGCTGAACGCGTCGGGTAATAATGTAACCTGCGACGTATAACTGGTTGCATAACCACTTTATCAACTTTAAATTGTAATTTTTTCTTAATTTCAATTTTGTAATTCCTTGACGATTGAACATTTGTTGCTGTCTGGGAAATATATCTTTGAGATTAAATTTTCAAATTTGTAATTTTTCATACAAATATAGTTATGTAATTATAAATTTAAAAATACGCGATTAGTACCTATTAGGCCTATTTATTAGACCTATATTATTGCAGCACCGTTTTTATCAAAATTTTCAAAGACTTTCATTAATAAAATACAGGGTTTCTGAAATTATTAATAAGAAAATAAGAGGAATATCCGAATGCAGGGTGTCCCAGCTTATTCGAAGCGGTCTCTGTAGGCCAAACATTGGATTTTTTCAAAAAACTTTTTGAAAATTCAAGTAGGTACAGAATCACAATGGCCATAATTTAAAATTATTTTGGAGTATACAGAGTGTCCCATATGACAGTGGCATATCAAAGTTATGGTTTTTTAAATGGAATGCTCCTATGTTAATTGCATTTTTAGATTGTCCGAGAAGAGAAAATAAGATTGGCTTTTACCGTTGGTGTTTAAATTCAAAAGTTTTTGAATTATAATCAAGTGAAAATCGTCATTTTTGAAGTTCAAGGCCCTGTACAACAAAAACGGCTCGCAAGATATAGAAAAACGGCTTACATGTCCCTATTTTAACTTTTCATGTAGGTACTATCCTATAACGTAGATGAAATGTTTATACAGGGTGATAAAAAATTTGAAAAATTCTGAGATAATTTCTCCACGCGTCGCCAAATAAAAAAATCAAAGAAAGTACAAATGTTTCTATACCATAGGGATAGTACATAAAAAGTTAAAATAGGGACATGTAAGCCGTTTTTCTCTATCTTGAACCGTTTTCGTTGTACTTGAACTTGAAAAATGACGATTTTCACTTGTTTATAACTCAAAAACTTTTGAATTTAAACATCAACTGTAAAATTAAATCTTATTTTCTCTTCTCGGACAATCTGAAAATGCAATAACATACCTATAGGATCATTCCATTTAAAAAAACATAACTTTGATATGCTACTGTCATATGGGACATTCTGTATACTCCAAAATAATTTTAAATTATGACCATAGTGATTCTGTACTTGAATTTTCAAAAAGTTTTTTGAAAAAGTCCATCGTTTGGCCTACAGAGACCGCTTCGAATAAGCTGGGACAACCTGTATACCTATAGGAACCTTATTGAAATTACTTGTTTAGAGAACAATGAATACTTATACGGACGAAATGGAATTTATTGTAGGTTGTAAGTTAAAAAGCTTCATTTAATTTTTCAGAACCCTCTTTAGGTAAACCCTCTTTGTTCCTGATTCGGTAATTCGATCCGAAACGGTTTTCTGCTGACATGACAGGAATGACAAATTGCCAGACCAGAATAACACATATTTTTGCCTAAATACCAGGTTCTGTGTTCTATACATTAGTATGGAAATTGTGTACAGTAACTGACAGTACTAAAAAAAAAGCAATTTCGGAGAAGAGGCAAGCGGAAAATTTTTCTTGCAACGAAAGTGCCTGCTTGCCGCTTTTCTGAAATTACTTTTTTGGAAATGTCAGTTACTGTACACAATTTCCGTACCGATGTATAATAGGCATGTTCGAGATTGCGTGAAAGTTCTCCGTGAAACTATCAGACATTTCTAGACTCCACGGCCAACGCGGGTATATACTACGACTACGCCGACAGCTAGACCTGTCGGCACTCTAGCAGTCAGTTGTGATTGGAAGTGGACGACTGAAATTAAGACTTTAGACTGAAGTAAAGTGTAGAATATACAAGCGTGAAGTGAAAGAGTTTAGGGGTTGTTACTTTGTTAGTGCCTGTGTATGTACCTATGTGTAAATAAGAGAACAGCTGATTATTTAGATTTTGAAATTATTTTGTTATAATTTATACTTAGTTGTGTTAGAGAATAAATAATTTTGTAAGACTTTTAATTTGGTATTAATAAAGTATAAGACCGTAAAACTTATTTTCTATTCCATCATGGTACAGAAATATTAATTCGTATTATTTTATTTTTTTTTATTTATGGACGCGTTAACTCTTTTAATAATAAAGGGTACTCAACAAAAAATAGAGTGAAAGTAGTTTTTGACACTTGACAAGCGTCTCGCGGCAATCCACGAAGCCTTTTTAGCTTCAAACAAGCCAGTCTCGCGAGACGCGTGTGTTTGTTGGGATATAAGTAGGGGAAAGTAGCCTGCTACTCCAAGGTGTATATGAAGTGAATATTATGCTAGTTCCAATGTTAGAAGTTAGAAAATTTGTATATTTTACAGAAGTCATGGTCAACCGTTAGTCTAATAATATCTATTTAGGTATTTGAAAGTTTTGCGCTTTCCTAACAGCATATTTTTATAGTAATCCAATAAGTATTTCTATAGTGAAATTTACTGTTTTAAAGCTCCTAACACGCCACATACCCCCGTCAATATACCTAAGTATAAAGTTGGATAATCGGTTCCCTCTATAATAATTGTGATTCCTGATCCGCTTAAGTCAACAAGCTTAAAGTAAAGTAATCGACTTAAACTAAACGACTACAATCATAAATCATATTAGGTATGCAATAACGTTCTTAACATCATTTTAAGATTAATGCGCCCCAAGCCCCAACTGATTTTTAAAGTCTCAAAACAAACATTCCCTGCAGATTAATCGGAAAAATAAACAAATATCTGGGTACCTATACCCTACAATCCAATCTGAAATCCGAACATTGTAATTATGCTCCATTTATCACCCTTCCCTTAAATGTTTTTACTACCTATGCTACATGCTACATTCAATCTGAATAATATTTTGTTCGAACTATTAACCAAATTCTTATTGAGGGGTAGCTCGGAGAATTTTTTCCAAATATCTTAGAAATGGAAGGTGGACGGAGGGCTCCTGGAGATCAAGCCAGTACAATAAGCAAACAGGTTAGGTATGGGAGAAGTAATGGACATCGAAAAAAAATACAAAATTCCGATATAATGAGGAAGTGACGTTGAGGAAAAACAAAAAATCGTGGTTGCCCAAAAAATCTTTTTCCGGCGACCACCTGCGAAAATGACAAATATCACCCTAGAATTGAAAAGTAAAATATCACACTAGAGTGATATGATTAGTCAATCGGTCAGTTAATACTCCTTTAGGTTAGGCAGCCCATAATACACCTACGTACAGGAATTTTGGACGTGTAGGATGAACGCATGGTTCAATAAACAAATAAATCAGCCTATGTACCTATAGTAGTCAAGTTTCTGCTACTTAAGATACTCTCTTTTATGTATGTATACAGTGCATTTATTTTAAGTGTTGCCATAGGGAATAGCATGTAAAGAAATACACCCTATGTTAACTTATGTTGTCTTGTACTTTGGAAGTCGTTTTTAATTTTCAATAATAGTACATGACAGCTACTTTACAATAGGACCTTTCAGAAAAGCCGGTCATTGTTCAATTTTATGATACAGGCTGTCCCATTGAGGTGAAAAAACTGTAAGAAACGGTAAGAGATACGAAGTCGGTTAAATTACAAAAAAGTTGCGCTGTTTTAAGACGAGTATTTGGCAATTTTTTTTTTCTCAATATTCCCAGAATTTCCTGAAATATCCTGAAAAAACTTGAAACATGCAGATTTATTATTTTAGCCATATTTTCTTTATTATTTAAAAAAAATTATTATTTTTTTTTGTAGGTTTACATAAGCCGTAATGAACTACTTATTTGACGTTTCAAAAATTTCCAAAGCCGACTAGATCTTAGAATTTCCAAAGTCAACTTTGGTTTTTCTTATAACCGCCATATTGTTTTTCATTCCATTCGCTATAGAAAAAAATCAAGGAAACAAAAAATCCATCACATTGCAAATAAATTTGAAAAAAATTTATTCTTCTTTTCCAAAAATAAAGAAAATTTTTTTTACCGAATGTCAAAAAATTACACCTTATATTAACTTTGTACCCATTGTAATTTAGAAGTCGTTTTAAATTTTCAACAATAGTAGGTACCTACATGCATGTCATGTAGGTACTTTACGATACAACATGTCAAAAACCGGTCCTTTTTAAATTTTAATATTTAGTCCTCTTATCTTAATATTTAATAAAGGAGTCAGAATAAACAAAGTGAGTTAAAATTATTAATTTTTTAGAGAACATGTGAACATTTTTTATTCATAAATAAAAACAACAATAAAACCCAAATAACTAAATTACAATGAGTACAACATAAGTTAATATAGGGTATAACCTATGACTACACTTAAAAAATGCACTTTTCGACATTCGATCAAAAATTTTTTTCTTTATTATTGAAAAAGAAGAAAAATTTTTTTCAAATTTATTTGCAATGTGATGGATTTTTTGTTTCCTTGATTTTTTCTATAGCGAATGGCATGAAAAACAATATGGCGGTAAAAAAAAAAACAAAGTTGACTTTGGAAATACCAAGATCTAATTGGCTTTGGAAATTTTTGAAACGTCAAATAAGTAGCTCATTACGGCTTATGTAAACCTACAAAAAAATTAATAATTTTTTTTTTAATAATGAAGAAGATATGGCTAAAATAATAAATTTGCATGTTTCAAGTTTTTTCAGGATATTTCAGGAAATTCTGGGAATATTGAGAAAAAAAAAATTGCCAAATACTCGTCTTAAAACAGCGCAACTTTTTTGTAATTTAACCGACTTCGTATCTCTTACCGTTTCTTACAGTTTTTTCACCTCAATGGGACAGCCTGTATCATAAAATTGAAGAATGACAGGCTTGTCTGAAAGGCCGTATTGTAAAGTAGATGACGTGTACTATTATTGAAAATTAAAAACGACTTCCAAAGTACAAGACAACATAAGTTAACATAGGGTGTATTTCTTTACATGCTATTCCCTATGGCAACACTTAAAATAAATGCACTGTATATAATTTTAAGTGCATATGTAGTTGATGTCATTTCAAGTTTTTCTAATTCAATCATTACTTTTCTTTGTAAAGTTATCAAATAAAAGTATGAAAATTTTAAGATTGTGCATTAATTTGTGGTTGTAGAAAAAATATTGTATATTACTATTGTGGAAAATGTCATTTCACACTCGTGGGATTGCCTCAATCGGCTAGCGCCTCGTCGACAACCAGTCTCCTACTCGTGTGAACTGGGTCATTTTCCACAATATAGTAATGAAATATAGGTAGGTACTATATTACCCTTCCTGTTGGTTTGCTATTTGCTCAAACAGCTCTTATACACATGTATTTACAACTTTGAAATATGACTTGAACTCTTGAACATAAATTTTGAAAATTATTATCTTACAGAGAAATTTTCTTTCCCAAGCTTAAAGCATCCATTAAATTTTCATCATGTAAAATTCATTAAAATAATTCGCCCAGTTTGATGCCAAACGATTAAGACAATGCATCATCGTTTAATGTATCTTTACATACTAATAAACTTGCAAGACATGCTGCTAAATTTAATTAATGGATTATAAGCTCCATATTACAGACTTAGAAAAAGGATCCCATTTTCCTCTTTCAGTTTGTACATAGGTACATACATCATACACCTAATTCTTGTTGGTATTATAAAAATTAGAGAAGTGAAGAATTCAATATTAGGAAAAATTACTAAATAAATAAGCAACCATTAAAATTAAGCGCCATATTGATGAGATAATTTTTTATTATAGGAATATTATAGGAAAAAGAAGTTATTAAAATATCCAAATTATTCGCGACGATACTTTAATTTTAGAGTTAAATGCAATGATTCATAAACTCGAAGAATAGTTTTTTGACACTGTTTTGGGATTGATTATGGACGAACTCAATTTCTGACCGAAGGACCAAAATGTGTTCCATTTGAATTGGATTAATTGATTTTATTTGGATAATCAGGAATGCGGATTATTTAAGGAATTCGCGCAAACTTACGGTTATTGAAGTAGTCTCGGTTGTAAATCGAGGATACGTAACTTCTTGGATAACTGGACTGCGTAGATAAAAAATGTGTTTATATGTAACAATGCGAGCGACGCGGAAAGCGCGTATGTAGACACTTTCGTCGAGGACGAGAAGCGAGTCTTGCGATTGCGAATGTTGGAGATGAACTGCTTTCTGTTGGTCTGCAGGATATATTTTCTTCTCTCCTGTAGACCCTTTTCTCACTCTCGGTCCAGGTACACAGGTGTTGTGGTTTGGTTATACAACCCGCAACGGACATCCAAAGTGCTTTGACAGTGGTTTACACACATCAGGAAGGAAGATTGCGGAAGAGCAGGATTGAATTAAGTAAAAAAATGTAAAATGAAAAATGGGACGCAATAGACTCTTTTCAACAATTAAGTATTTGAAGATCTTGATGTGAGAGAAAAAATGTATACCTAGCTCTGCGCTCACTGTTTCGTTCAGACACTAAAACTGGTTGAAGAAAATATATTATATGCGGCAGTGGAGGATTCTATTGTCACACAACTATCAATGGGATGATTAGTATAGCGGAGATTATAGAAAAACACGGTTGGTGCCAGAACTAAGTCCTGAGGTACACCATTCTTGACCGAAAGGGGACCATAAGAGAAGAGTGACCTTTTCATGACGAATCGAGGGAAAAGAAGAATTTAGCAGGGATATAGGACAGTAGTTAGGGGAAAGAGATTTTCAGCCCTTTTGCGTGGACATCAGTTGATTCGTATCCAAGCAATCCCCCATCTACACGAAAAAGCACCCTTGTCGTGTGATGTTTCTAAAAGTCCAGTTAAGATTGATGAGAGTTCTGGGGGAATACTTATTCAGAACGATAGCAGCCTTACCATCCAGACCAGAGGATTTTTTGTTTGTTTTTATATAATTGAGGAATAAAAGGATTTTTTGAACGTTTTTGACTTAAAAGATTATTTATCATTTTCTAGCCGCCATGGCCTAGTCATGGAAGGAGAGTATTATAGTGGTGGAGTACAGCTGGCCAACTGGTATATAGTGAAGTATTGCATGAGCAAATATTTCGTCTTATATTTTCTGAAAATATTGAGATAGTTTTACTAAATTTTTGGCTTACGTTTGCCTATTTCAGCGACATGAAATTAATGATTTACTGACTCTATATTTGAACAGGGGAGTACTTTCTTCTTTATGATGTCAGTTTTTCCAATTTTAGGCTTTAAGGCAAGCCTTATTGGTACCATGCAGGTTTTTGTAAGTTGTGAGGTTTAGGACTCTTAAACTGTATAAGTAGGATGGAAGCTTCAAATGCCTCTGATGAGGATAAAAAGAGGTAAAAAGAGAAGAAATTCCATATTTATAGGTTGACAAAACTTTACTGCAAAGCTGTACCTACGTTTTGATGTGTTCTCTCCTGTGGTTGGAAAATATCTGAGTGTTTAGGAAAGGATCTGTGTTTTGACGGGTCAAGTAGAATTGAATTTGTAATGATCCAATGACTCGAGCCTAAGAGATGGATGTTAAAAATTGCTCAGAATTGGTGATGAAGAAAAGCAGCAAGCGGGACTGATATACAGGGTGTCCCATAATATGTGGGCAATCTCCCGGATTTGGGTAAATTTCATAAAAATAAATGAAAAAATAGCTATAAAATTAATTCCTCAGAGACACCCCTACAAAGATATTAGCTGTTGAAGTTGAGGGTTGAAAATCAATTTTTTGCAATAACTTTTTTATTTCTTGACCGATTTTGATAATTTTTGGTTTTATTTTGTATTATTTGGGACTGTTTAGAATAGTGTTTCATAATCTTTGGTAGCACATACATAGACCTCGGGATGGCATAACCCCCTCAATCACTTGAAAGAAAACAATAAAAATAATAATTTTACAGTTTTTTAAGGTTAATTCTCTTTTTATTTGACATTTTTTACATAAAAAATGTATCCTTATTTATTTCGATAGAGCGAACCGTTATCGAGATAAACGTCCTTCTAATAGGTGATGCGTCGCAGGAACTTTCTAAATTTCAAGTAAATTTTAACAAGATGACTGACCTTTGACAGTAAATTGAGCAGGAAACAAAACAATAACTAAATTAAATACACGTCAGTGTCAAAAATTTCATTTCATGCAGATTCAATTCTAACTGATTTTCTGCGTATTCAGCTTTTGTGTAACTCATTTTAAAATCAGTTAGAATTGAATCTGCATGAAATGATATTTTTGACACTATTTGACGTGTATTTAATTAAGTTATTGTTTTGTTTCCTGCTCAATTTACTGTCAAGGGCAGCCATCTTGTTAAAATTTACTTGAAATTTAGAAAGTTCCTGCGACGCATCACCTATTAGAAGGACGTTTATCTCGATAACGGTTCGCTCTATCGAAATAAATAAGGATACATTTTTTATGTAAAAAATATCAAATAAAAAGAAAATTAACCTTAAAAAACTGTAAAACTATTATTTTTATTGTTTTCTTTCAAGTGATTGAGGGGGTTATGCCATCCCGAGGTCTATGTATGTGCTACCAAAGATTATGAAATACTATTCTAAACAGTCCCAAATAATACAAAATAAAACCAAAAATTATCAAAAACGGTCAAGAAATAAAAAAGTTATTGCAAAAAATTGATTTTCAACCCTCAAATTCAACAGCTAATATCTTTGTAGGGGTGTCTCTGAGGAATTAATTTTATAGCTATTTTTTCATTTATTTTTACGAAATTTACCCAAATCCGGGAGATTGCCCCCATATTATGGGACACCCTGTATTGAGTTATCTATAGCAGATGGATCTGTAATTAATTCCAGAGAGCTAATCTATAATGAGCATAGGTACTTTTATTCAGTGACCTCAAGTTGATTGGGACTTGCCAATTTTAATTTTAATCTCTAACCGAAAACTGTTAGTATAATAACACATAATCCTGCATCATCTCAATATATTTATTTAGTTGCGGCATAAGTCTATGATGTAGTTGTGGCGAATAAACGACGCTGTATTTTCAACTTAACGCATTGCAACCTAATTAATGTTTTTAATTGTGTAAGCGCGGCGCCGTTTTAATATCGTGTAAGCGTCTAATGAAAAGATCCCTGGGTAGCGATACGATTTTAATAACCACCCCCGGTGTAGACAAGGGACTTCATGTGGCTGATATTACATTGCCCCTTCTTTTATATATGCTGTTCGATAGGCATAACCGCTCTGTGTGCATGAACTAGGAACTATAATATAATGGATATATCCTCTTAATTGAGTAATCTATTTTATGCAAGAAATTAAAAAATAAATTCGTACAGGGTGATTCAGAATTGATGATGCATGCATGAGAATACAAAATGAAAATGAGTATACATTTTGGTTTGTTAGCGAAAAAAATACTCGATAAGTAATTTTTTTAGACAAGTATAAAAAAACAAGTTGGTCAATGAAACAAAAATGACCCAAATCTGATATGATGTCTTTAGATTTTACTGGGAAAGAATTTTAAATCCGCATAAGATTGGGTTCAGGATTAGGGTTCCTAATACTCAGGCACCATCAGTTACTTTTTTTTCCGTAACTGATCATTGTTCATAAAGCGTGTCATAATAATAATAACAAGAAGTTTATTTCTGCTTGCTATATCGTTTATTAATAAAAAATAATCTAACAACAAGAACCCATTATGATAAATTTGGAAGTCATTTTCAGCTTTGTATACCCATCTACCATCACTTCTCTGTAATGACTATTCTGTATAATGACCAGAAGTTATGTCTTATTTTTTTTAGAGTTATCTTGAAGAAGAGTCATGAATCATCATGAAGTTAAACTGTTCTTATCACTTCTAGACGGGTAAAATGAACAATAATAAATCGAAACTGACGTTCTAGACTTCTAATTTTCAGCGTTTCATGATCAATTTTTTATTTAGCCAGAGTACTGGCTTGATCTTGATATTCAATACTTACATAAAACAAATATTTCTTTTTATACATCCTTGGAAAGGTATTTTTGAGGAGATTTTTTTCTGGTGACTTTAAAAGGTAGGTACACCATTTAAAAGGTATTTCTAAAGATCGCATGTTTCTCGAAATTTTCAAATTTATATTCTGAAACTCAAAAATCGTGTGTTTAAAATTTACAAGAATTTTTTGAATTTTTGTGGTGTACATACAATAATTGAAAGTTTGACATGGCATAGCTTTTTTTTTATTTTTGGAATATAAACGTGAGACTTTCGAAAAATGTTCTCGTTAAATACCATAATTAAAAAAAAACTGTTTTCGTCTTCTGACGTCATTGACCAAAAACCAATGAGGTCATAATAATATGTTACATTCCAGAAGATGGCGTTAAAAAAATCGTTCTGTTAAAGGCACAATTGACATAGGTAATAGTAAACGTCACATAACGGAATAATTATGAAATTTTGTAAAACTTTATCATCACTGTAGTGATAAAAGAGACATTTTTAGGATATTTTTGCTTATAACTAATAAGTATATGTGACATAAAAATATACTTTCGATGGTTTTTGAATTAAGACCTTTCAAGTGACCCATACTTTGTTTGATTGATAATAAAAAAAATTCAATTCCATAATTATTAGGTACTTTTCTCAAAAAAAATCTCAATGGTCATATTTTGGAGGAGCTTCGTATCTACTTTTCCTACTTTTAAGCAATCATCACTACGTAGTTCTGATAACCAATCAGATTAATTTGTTAAATTTATTTGTAAGTATAAGGTAAAACGACGAACTGTCATAATTTCATAAAAGTGCAAAATACGAAGCACGTCGTTAATGCGCCTGTTATTTTGGCCCAGATGAGTGTTTGGGGATAAAATAGGGGAGAGGTTTTTAAAACTTTGAAAATTTTTGCTTACAGGTTGAGGGTCAGTTGCACAAACGTTAATTAAAGATTTGTCAGATAATTACTGATTTTAAATTGCAAATTTTGAAAATAGGGTGAATATTTTGAATGATCTTTTATTTTTTATCAGTAATTAACTCTTCTAAAAGGGGAATTTATTTCCAGCAATATCAGACCAACATTTTTATAATACAGGGCAATTTTAAAATCAATAATTATCTGGCAGATCTGTAATTAACGTTTATGCAACCGGACCTGAAACACATAAAATAGAAAGCTTGTGTATACCTACACCGTTGATGATAGCGAAACGAAACAAAATGTAGGTACTGCAAACGGGAGGCCAAAATGCATTTTGTAAAATTATTTTCAGGTAAACAGGGATGTCCCAATATCGCTGTACGCCATGCAACTTTGTTAACGGAAATAGAACACCCACCCTGTATATTATTACATTTTTATATTATTTGAGAACAGTTTAGAAGAACGGTTTCTAAAGTTCAAGTTTATAATGAGGAATTAAAAAAAAAATTGTATGGTTGTGGTAAAGCCCAAGTGTCAGAAGTTTTCAAGTAGCCTCAAGGGCCTCTGACATAATGAGAAATTCATAAGTTCTTGTTAAAGAAGTCAACTGTGAAAACTGTTATTTTTCAATTTTCTTATAAAATCTGAAAATGTATAATAATACCTAATATACAGGGTGTCATTTATAAAATAACAAAGTTGCACGGTGTATTGGACCCTCTGTGTACCTGGAAATAATTTTACTAACTGCACTTTGGACTTCCATTTGCAGCGCTTTTTGGTTCATTTTGATATCTTTAACGGCGTATAGGTGGAATCGAGCTTTCCATCTTAGGTGACTCACCCTGTATAATACATCTCAAAAATTGTGCTAAAAACTATATATCTTTACAAGAATACTAAAAAGTTAAAGAAGTTACCTTACATCAAGGCCTTATCACAGCATATTTGTTTCACTGGCGTGAAAGCCACCATTTTTTTAGTTTCTAAAAAAAAAAAAATTAGAGATATTGCTATAATTTTCCTGGAAACTTTCTCCAAATCTAATTAATTTTAAATATTACTCAATTTTCCCGTCCAAGATTTTCGGATTTTGGCACCTATACAGCAGGAAGTGCATGTTTTAAACATTTTTGCAAATATCCCAAAAACTTTTCGTATGCAAAAAATTCAAGAAAAGCTTACGTCAAGGCCTTACAGGCCTTACTTACTTGATCAGAAACAAACAATATTATACACCTCCATTTATTTTACCTTTCTCGAAATTTTACATTTTTGACAGATCGCTAGCGCTGCTAGGTAAGTATGATATTTCTGGAAACTTTCTCCGACTAATTAATAATAATTGTGAATATTTCTCAATTTTTCGGTCCAGGATTTTCGGATTTTCGAAACTATACAGAAAGTGCATGTTTTAGAATATTTTTTTCTAATACCCCAAAAACTTACGCATACAAAAAATACAAAAAAAAACTTACGTCATGACCTTTCTCAGGTCTTATTTACTTGATCAGGAAGAAACAATTATTATTACTTGTACCGCCATTTTTTCTCGAAACTTGAAATTTTAGAGAGACCTCTAGGTAAATGATTTTCCACCCGATTTTCATATACCTACCTACCTAATTATGATTAAAATATTTTCTAATTTTTCGGCCCAGAATAATAGGAAATAGATGATGGGGGACAAGTTTTTTTGAAAATCTGCATTGTACAGGATGTCCCAGTTTTTTCTCCGCAAAATTTATTATTAGATAGTAAATTTTCTTTTGATTAAAAAGTTTTTTATAAACTTAGTTTTTTTTTTCAACTCCATAGCATGCTACAGTTACTTAATTTGATTTTTTTTAAGGTCAGTGGCGTACATTTTTCTTTGCTTACCAACTTACCAATTTACCAAAAATACAAAAGGGTGCCACCTCTGGATGCTATATACTGATGGACATTCTATACTTGAGGTTAAATGAGCTCCTTAACTGCAAATAACAGTGCCAAATTTCATTAAAATCTAAAAAAAAAAGTTTTAGATCTTAATTCAAAAAAAAACAATTCAAAAAAAATTATTTTGGGACACATCACTGTCCATCTCAAAAATTGTGCTAAAAACTATATCCAGAAATACAAGAATACCAAAAAGATTAATAAAAAAATATGAAGATAAAATGAAAACCCCAATTTTTTTATCAGAAAATTCAAATTTTAAAGAGACCGCTATAATTTTCCTGGAAACTTTCTCCAACTCGAATTACTTGTGAATATTTCTGAATTTTTCGGTGCGGGATTTTTGGATTTTCGAACCTACTTTTCGAGGAAGTGCATGTTTTTAGACCATTTTAGCCATAATATCCCAAAAACTTTACGCCATACAAAATATACTAAAAAATCTTACGTCAAGGTCTTTCAGGCCCTACTTATACTTAATTAGGAAGAAACAATAATTACCATAATATTTTTACTTTTCTCGAAACTTAATAAAATTTTAGAAAGAACCCTACGATTTTCCTGTAGGTATACCTAATCTTTAAAGGACTCATATTATTTTAATTAAAATATTTTCTAATTTTTTGGCCTAGAATAATCGGAAATAAATGATGAAAAGATAATCTAATAAAATCTTCCAAGCTTTCTCACAGTCGTTTTATATCTAAATTAACTATCTCCAGAAATTTAAATATAAAACGACTGATCTTTATATGGGGTAGGTCGTACATAATTATTATAAGAACGATTAATATTCTGCGGTGTCATTTTTTTGTGAGAAACGTTAAAAATTTGGAAATTAAACTGAATATCATTCTGTTTTGTGTCTGAATGAGAACTTAATGGAATTCCGGCCGCCGATCTGTCTACATCAGCAAAACAAATGAAGGCAGTTCCTAGAAATGGCAAGGTTTAAAACAATTTATTATATCACGACACCTGCGAGCGGCATCGTATATTTTCGAGTCTGGGACAACAGAAGATTGTGGGAAATCTACCCGAATCCTTACAAATGACACGAAATCTCCAATAAAGTGCCTCTTGATACCTGCTCATATTGAAATTGATCTCTCACGTTTACGTTACCCCTACGGACAAAACATCACAACAAGGTAAATTTAAAAATATATCTCCATCTCCAAGAGGAGTATGTTATTGTTCAGTGTGCAGTCTAATGTTCAATTATTTTTCTTTAGAGAGATAGGCAACTGATTTTTCTAGATTACCAGAGTCATTGCTTAAGATATTAAGTATCATCAGAATAATTGACATTAACACTAAATAAATTGTTCCATATATTGAAGAGTATCAGGTGGATGTTCACTTAGTAAAACACGTTTACAGCAGGCCTGGTAAAGTTCAAGCCATGTCCTAATTTGGTTAGGACAAGCCGTTATCATTTTGAGACAAAAACTAAAAATCGAAAAAAATTCAGTTAGTTGTCTGAACGGTTCAAGGGGTAAAAAAATATTTTCGAATTTTGGTTTTGAATGACGGCCCTGAATCGATACATCTTTTCCGGAAAAAACCGGCTCAAGCAACGACTATATTTCCTTAAAAATAATAATGACTCAAAAAATCGCATTGCTTCACAAAACATTGCTGGTGGAACCGGCTATCCCGGTTTCCCTCATTTTTTCAGGGAAGATTCGCATTGACATGGAGATCGACATACCTATAAGAGAATGAAAGCGACAAGCCGTTATCATTATTTATAGATGAAAACTAAAAATAGAAAAAAATCAGTTTTTTACAACGGTTCAAAGGATAAGAATCGATTTTCGAATTTTTTTTGAATGACTGCTCTTGAAACGTATGATATTCCGGAAAAACGGTTATCCGGATTTACCTTGTTTTTTCAGGGAGGATTCGCATTGACATGACGATCGACATAAAATATACCAATATGAAAATGAAAGCGGCATGACGTCACCATTTTAATGACAAAATAAAAAATCGCAAAATTTTCAGTTTTTTTGCTCGAACGGCGGTTCAAAGGGTATAAGCACCAATTTGATTTTTTTTTTTACTTTTTTTATGAGTGCCGGTCGTTCAAGCGATGTTACATCATATTCCAGAAAAACCAGACCCTATATAACAACGTCTGCATTTTCTAAGAAATAACAAAAACCCTAAATGTCGCATTAAAAAAAAAATAAGTCGTGTTGGTAGTGGGACCGGTTATCCCGATTTCCCTCATTTTTTTTGGGGAAGATTCGCATTGACATGACGATCGACATATGTACCTATATGAAAATTAAATCGGCATGACGTCATCATTTTAAGGAAAAAATTAAAAATCGCAAAAATTTCAGTTTTTTGAGTGAACAGTTCAAGGGGTTACAACCGATTTTTGGCTTGATGTTGACATTGACATTATCACCGACATAGATGAAAATAAAAGTAACATGACGTCATCATTTTGATAAAAAAATAAAAATTCAAAAAATTTCATATTTTCGCATTGTCTCAAAAAAGTGCGGTTAAAAAGCTGGTGGGAACGGTTATCCCGATTTCCTTCATTTTTTTAGGGAAGATGCGCATTGCAATATTTGCAATGACGATCGACATTATGTGAAAATGAAGGCGACGTGACGTCATTACTTTGAGAAAAAAAAGCAAAATCTCAGTCATTGCGTGAACGGTTCCAAAAAATCGCATTCTTAAAAAAAAAGTCGCGTTGCTAGTGGGACCGGTTTTTTCGGTTTCCTTTATTTTTTCAGTGACGTTTCACTGATTTTTTGTTGATAAAAGTTGATAAAATATTAGTTTTTCTCGTACCTATAATAATATGATGTACCTACTTTTATATTTCTAGCGAAAAGTTCAAAATATTGTAGCGTTTATTTAAGAGGCCATTGAGGCGCCGAGGTGGCGAGTTTGCTACAACTGACCACTGCGGACAACGCTGAGTCACCGTATTTTCTCTTAATTGTAGAAGGCAACGTAGCAACTCATTAAAATGAATTGTAAGAATTCATGAATCACATCACCGTAATCACATAATTCTAGACTAGGAATCTAGAACATTTCTACCGCCTCGGATTGCATATATAAATCAACTGCCTTAGGAAGAGACTTCAGTCTTGAAATATAAGTGAATAAGCTGTGAACAAAATCAAAATAAGTAAGTACTGGAAATAAGTTGTGCTATATTAAATGTGTTTACAAATAAATAGGTACTATTAAGTAAATAAGATTACGCTAAATGTACATGAATAATTAAATAAATATTTAGTGTATAGTGCGTGTGAAAATAACTAGAAGTCTTTCTCCAATAAAAAATTGTGATTGAGTCTGCATGGGATTACTTTACAGAGCAACCTTTTAACACGGATTCGTTACAATATTAAACTAGCTAGAGGAATAAAGAAGTAATTTGTTTGTGTTTATGAATGATAAATAGATAAACACGTAATAACAAAAAAAATATCTTAAGAATAATTCAGTCAAGATGATATTTACTCAGTTTCTTAGAGTGTTGTGTGTGATGCCATAGGCCAAAAACTTATCCATCCCTAACTCGCAATTAAAACGAGGGTGCTGTACTGATGCTGTAATGATGGGTGCACTAAGAAGCGTCGATAGTGTAAGTGTAACGTTGGCCCCAGTGACATCATCAAGCTAAATCATTCACTAATATCGACATAGTTAATCCGGGTGTTCTTATCCGGGGCAATAATAGTGGTGTTTACAACACGTGACGAAATTAAAAACTGTCCCCTTGATCTGATTTAATTAAATTATTTAGCGGCGGTGGGATCCTGTTTGTTGACTGAAGGCTTACGCGGGGATTTCGTCAGTTTCCAGAGACTGTAATATCAGGGTCGACTGATCGGGGGTGATAGATCACCATATTAGGGTTTATTAACTTTGCCTTCTATCCTTTTACTATTAACGGAGACGTCGATAAAATAGACACTTCGTTTGCCGCAAATCGTTAAATTGTTATTCATCCAAAAAATTGATTATATACAGGCTGATCAGTAACTCGCGCACTCCGAATACATGGCGATATAGAGCCCATTAAAATTAAGGATATTCAGCAAAAAAAAAAAAAAAAATTGAATCCAACGGTTGGTTTTCAAGTTACAGAGCTTCCCTCATCCGAGTTTAAAGGTAATTTTTTCAATAACCGTGATACAAATTAATGAAAAATTCAGGTTACTGTAATGTCTGGAACGGGTACCATATAATTCATCCATTTTCCACAAAACCTCTTTACAGAGGAATTGAGAATGTTAGTAATTGATACCATACCTAAATTTGAACGAAATTTGAAGTTTGGCAACCGCGTAAACTGAACTTATAGAATATAAAATATTCAAATGCCTTCGTTGCTATGGAAATAAAAATAATAACAATACCATCTAACCCGAACTTATTCACGTGTATAGTGTTGCCACCTTTTTTTTTACAAAAATGGTCATATCTTGGGAAGAAAAGAATTTACAACACTGCAGTAAGAAAATTTACCACTCTTAAAAAGTGAAGCTTACCGCAGCATGCTCTGAGTGCGCGAGTTACTGATCACCCTGTATATACCTACCTATAAGTTAATTTAAAAATTTCCAGATTTATGTTACCTATACCTATACTAAACACTTAATGAACTTGTATAGGCAAGCATCGGTAATATATTTTTTCGATGACTTTAATAAAATTCACTTTTCTTCACGGTTTTTCGGTTTATTAATAAAAATTTCTTATCGAATACGGATTGCATTTCTTAGTGAAAAATTCAAAAATAAAACCGAAATTCTTAGGGACATAGGTGAATACTTTTAGATAGATTGCTATTTCTTATGACTTTAAAATAAAAATATTCAAAAAATGCCCTTTAGAAAAAGAACAGAAGATTTTTTTAATGAACTTTGAAGCTCCTCATATAAATAAGCTATATGCATAAACTTCACATTGCCAAAATTGTTGCCAAAATTAACGGTCGATTATTATTATTTTGAAAAAAAATTTGTTCCAATAAAAAACTTGAATTTATCAATGAAACATAATCAATAAATAAGTGGCAACATCTCTTAAACTAATAACCCATCTCTATCAAAACTATCCAAGTCAAGTTAGCCACACTTCGGCTAGCCACACTTTCATCCATCAGGACGAGGTATTTCGAATAATTTTCAACTTTTTTTTTCTTTATTTACGGCTTTAATGGAAAATATTTGGTTGTTTTTGTTGATAATAATATTATGAAATTTCACTCAATAGAACAAATCATCGTACAACGTACTTATACTGAAAAAAGCGTAATTATTGAAACGCCACGGCCAGCTAAGCTTTCGGCCACGATTTATTCATAATGATGATCAGCCACGCTTTTGGCCACTGACTGAAGAAACTGAAGAGTAAATTTTGCTTAAATATTGCTCAAAAAATCCTAAAATTTCATCATAATGACCATTGACCAGCCACGCTTTCGGCAACGGACTGAAGAAACTGAAAAATCATTTTTGCTAAAATTATGTAAAAAAACAAAAAAACGATCATAGGTAGTACCTAATAATGATAAACGCTTTCGACTATGGACTTAATGAAGGCTGAAAAAATAATTTTTGCAGAAATTTTGATCAAAAAATCCCGAAATTTCATCATAATGACCAGCCACGCTTTCGGCAACGGGACAAAGAAACTGAAAAATCATTTTTGCTGAAATTATGTGAAAAAAACACATTTTTTAAATAACGACTTACCACGCTTCCTGCTACGGACTCAAGTACCTACCTAATAAACTGAAAAAATAATTTTCACTGAAAATTTGAACAAAAAATCCCAAAATTTCATTATAATCATCACCAGCTAAGTTTTCGGCCACGGACTGAAGGAACTGAAAAATCATTTTTGCAGAAATTTTGTAAAAAAGAACGAATGTTTTTAAGAATGGCCAATCATACACCTCGGCTACGGACTGAATAAAATGAAAAAAAAATTCTGAAATTTTGATCAAAAAAGTCGGATAAATTTCATAATAATCGCCTACCACGCTTTCAGCCCTGAACTTAAAAATTTAAAAAAAAATTTGCTGAAATTTTGAAAAAAGATGATTATAGTTTCTGAAAATGGCCAGTCACGCTTTCGGCTACGTATACTAGCTTGTTAAGCTGAAAAAATAATTTTTACTGAAATATTGATCAAAAAATCACGAAATTTCATCATAATGACGAGGTCACGCTTTCGGCCATGGTCTACTGAAATTTTGCTCCAAAAATCCCGAAATTTATTAAGTAGGTATACCTAATAAGCTGAAAAAATAATTTTTACTTAAATTTTGGACAAAAAATCCCTAAATTTCATCATAATGACAAGGCAAGTTTTCGTCCGCGGGCGCGAACTGAACAAACTTAAAAATCATTTTTGCTGAAAAAAAATTAAGAATGGCCATATAGCCATATGCACGTCGGCAACGGACTTATTAAGCTGAAAAAAAAATTGCCGAAATTTAGCTCAAAAAGTCCGATAAGTTTCATAATAATGGCCTGCCACTTTTTCGGCCACGATCGAACTTAAAAAAAAAATTGCGGAAATTTTGAAAAAAAAGCGATTAGTTTCTAATAATGGCCAGTCATCTTTTCGGCTATTTCGGCTATGGACTTAATAAACTGAAAAAATAATTTTTCTCGAAATTTGGCTCGAAAAGGCCGAAATTTCATAATAATGGCTAGCCCGCTTCCGCGGCCACGAACTTTAAAAACTGAATTTTTTGCAGAAATTTTGATAAAAAAATCTAGCAATTTCATCATAATAACCAGCCACGCTTTCGGCTACGGACTTAATAAATTGAAAAAATAATTTTTGCTAAAATTTTTGCTCTAAAAAATCTGAAATTTTATAAAAATGGCCAGCTATCCCGGACTTGATAGACTGAAAAAAAGCTGAAAGTTTAGCTGAAAAAGGTCCGAAATGTTATATAAATATTATTATCAACAAAAACAAAATATCAAATATTTTCTATTCAAGCAGTGAATAACGAAAAAACTTTTGCTGGATATTAGGTAATATAAGTCCCTTTCCCTGGCCGAAAGCGTGGCTGGCCGAAGTGTGGTTGACTTGGATGTCAAAATTTTACAAGAGTAAAAAAATATTAAAAATGAATGCTTGTAAAAACCCATACCATCGAGCCAGAGGCGTACGCAGGAAAAAGTTGGGAGGATCAACGTATTCTACAACCCCCCCAGCTGCCTCCGGTGGCACTTCGATTTCTGTATGAACAAAATCCTGCTAAAAGTGGTCGTGATGATGGGAAAGAAATATGTGCAAAATTTCAACTGAATATTTTGAAAAGCAACGGAAATAGTAATAAAAAACTTCGTTTAAAATGTATACCGTTGGCACCCTGTATCTTTAACGAGGGACGCCTAAATGAAAAAAAATACATACACTAAAAGGACATGAGGGAGTCCCATTATTTTTGGTCAAATAATCTGTGGTCAGGAGCTTGACCTATTAATTTGTGACACCTTGTGTACAGGAAGCATATTAGATACTTAGGTATACGTATACTGAGAGGATGTATGTATACATAGGTACATATCTATATCTAAATAATAAGAATGTAAACAAATCATCATATTATATTTATTATGTATAATTCGAGTGAGTATATCCAAACAAAATTACAATAACCATCTACCCGGAAACAAACTCTCCGTCCTGAATAAAGTCCACTTTACCACACAATCAACACGAATTATCCCGGTAATGACTGAAGAGAGGGATGGCTGCTCGTTTCCAGGACAAGCACGTGCCTGATGCCCCGATGCTGATGAGCAGCATTCACCAGACAGGACAATGTGCTCCAATTAGCTGGAGGACAAGCTTATCACCTGATTATCGACATGGGCATCTGTGCGGGACGCCGTCATATATTCCGGCAAGACAGACGGGGGTGTATGGAGAATTATTGGAGATCTAGACCGCTTATTTGCTCTCTCTGATGTGACTCGCTAGTCGCTACCTTATTTATAGTCAGTGAGCATACTGAAATAAGAGATAGGAATGTTATGATTATTTATACATATAGAGGGAGGTTATACCTACCTATATGTAGGTACATTACATTCTTATCTATGTAAAATTGTATTTTTGAATAATCGTCAAAATTGACAAACAGACTATGTTAGTGTTTTTACAAAAGTTCTTTTCTTAATTAGAACTTTACTTATAAGTACAGTTCGCCGGTGCTATTGCTTAGGTACCTTTCCGAATTCAGTTGATGAAATAGGTGAAATATCAGTTGAAAGGTATGTTGTTTCTCAATTAAGTACCACAAGGCAGTTAGGCGAAGAGCTTGAAATTTTAATGGCTAAAAATGGCGGTATTCTCACGGTATTGGCATAAGTTTAAAGAGTCTATTGAAGATAACACGCAGCGTCATGATGTCGGAAATCGAGAAAATCCGTAAGTTGATATTAGTCTGGTGATTATTAACGAGAAACACTTTTGTTTAATAATCGATCGAGCTAGTTATCTATTTGTTGCAGATATTCCAGACAATTAGGTATAATTGCGTCGACAAACAGATATTGCGACGAACATTTATTCCGAAACGTAGTTTCAGGCGAGAACTACCAAATGTGAAGTTTATTAATTCACGAAGAAAAACGCAAGATGTTTTTTTAAAGGCGATGGACACAAGCAAGGTATAAATATTGCAAGATAACAAGATATACAGGTGGGCTTTTCTCTACTGCTACTGCTATAGCATAGCCGTCCACCGGCTTCCGCTTTGCTGTCTCCGTGTTCTAGCTATTTCCCAATCAGCGAAGAGTTACGTCATCTTCCCTGAAAGCTATTTGCTAAAATTATGGCCGGACTTGTGCGAGATACCGGCCACGTCACCTACGACCTCCACGTATTAGTTCCACGCTGGCATATGACCTGCGCTCTAAAATCATTCGAGCTATCTAAGGTCTATGAATCTAAACACGATATTTTTGGTAAAAAGGTCGTTTAGACTTTTATCTCGAGAAAATCATTACTTTTCGCCTTTTAATAATATAAGATATTTGTAAAGGTTCTTTAACCCATACTATATAGATTCTTTTGTATTCATAAAGCAGTAGCAAATGGGTTCCCCTCACATGCATGGCGATTAATACCCTAAACAGTGACTTTATGTCATCTTAACCGTTACTTAGGATAAGTATAATCCTTTAGTCGATGAGAAATGCTAATATTTTTTGATAATTATTTGAAAAAATCTCATAAACCCTTAATTAATCATGATAAAGACCTCTGATAATAATATACCTATATAATTATAAGTGCAGACGTTTTCATTATTATCTTATTTATCTTGTATGACGAATGAGTTATATTTTATATAAGAACGTAGATCGATAATTACGAGAGTATGCAATATATTATTATATTATATTCATAAGCAACCCCATGTTAGGATTACTGTGAAGGGTCCGGGGGTGTGTGTCATATTCACCTGACGTTACATCTGAATGACAATGGCCTCCTGATTCGGGGGCGGTTCGATCGTTCCAGAACACGTTATTCCAAACATCGCCCCGAGTTGGAGATTACGCTGGAAACTAGAGATGAGATGAGAAATCGTACAATACTATAATACTCGTCTAAATGAATCGATTATTTGAACTAATAAAAAAAACTCATTTTTCGTTTTTGAAGTTTTTTCGTTTCAGAACTAGGTATGTATAAGAAAAATTATCAGTACTCTCTTATTACATTATTGAAGTTGAAGTATGAATCATTGATGGTGCGGTTATTCAAATGATTGCTGTCGATGATTCAAAATAGAAGTAATCGAAGTAATCTCTGAATTGAATCGTTTTGTTTTAAACGAGAAATCTTATTCAAATTGTTATGAAAATCAGAATAGAAAGGGAAAAATCAAGAACAAACTTGTTCTTAAAGTTCATTCTAGAAGGCGCTATTAAGGTTCCATATTAGCAATGTCAGTAGATGGCCTTTGGCAGCTCAATTCAAAGTCCATATGATACTTTTTAACAGTCTTGCATGGGTTAAATTGTATACCGAGCTGGGATTCGAACCTAAGATGATGGTGACAGCTTAAACGGCTTAAAAGTCAGAAACCTAAATCACTTTCAAGTTTTTTTTTAATGTTTTATTATTGAACGATAAAATCGATTGATAAAATTGATCGAATCATCGTTACCCATGATATAAAGATCAGTTATGTAACGGATACTCTCACGCATCTTTAGTCTTTTTATGTATCACAAGCTATTTCACGCTGACCGATCTTGGCGCCCTTATCTACTTCCATCGCCGAACCCCGTGCATCTCATTCAGGGATATTATTATAACAAAAGGCATAAAACGTTTGTCATATTTTTTACGGTTTTCATATTTCACTGTGTCTGTTTTTTTCTGTAAGGTGTTTTGAATAATTTTGAATAATTTTATAACAAAGGTAGTTTGTTTTCGTAGTAGACAGTCGTAAATTACATCAGGTCGTATTGGTTTGTATAAGTTTTAATGGATGTTTTACTGCCGCTGTTAACATATTTATACGTAGGTATATGTTATATATGATGCGAAGTTTTCATGAAATTTAACGTAGGTACTTACCCGTTTTACATATTTACAGGTAAAAAGTTTATGTGTATTGTCTAAAATACATAATATTGATGTGTACATAATTTTTTTGCTCGGATGTTGAACTGATGCCAATGAATACCTAATATTATATTTTTTTGTGTTAAACTCATTCCTATACACTATACAGGGTTGTTTGTTTGGTAACTGGACGGTCAAAATCAAACGCCATGTATGAAATATCGTATTTTAAGCACAAAAGAGAGAATAACTTTTTTCAAGATCAGGCCTCGTTTAGGAAATATTTCGAAAAATGTAAAACAAAGGTTGCAAAAAAATAAATATTTTTGGTAACTGGACAGTCAAAATCAAAGCCCATGTATATAATTGCATTTTAAGCATAAAAGAGATAATAATTTTTTAATACAAGGCCTCATTTAGGAAATATTTCCAAAAATGTAAAACTAAGGCTGCTAAAAATTAAATATTTTTCAGTAACTGGACGATCATGTATAAAATCGCCATGTATAAAATCGAATTTTAAGCATAAAAGAAAGAATAAGTTTTTTCAAGATCAGGCCTAGTTTAGGAAATTTTTCAAAAAATGTAAAACCAAAGCTGCTGAAAAATAATTATTTTCCAGCAACTAGACAGTCAAAAGCGAACGCCATGTACAAAATTGAATTTTAGCATAAAAAATTGAATAAATTTTTTAAAGAGAGGAAATATTCCCAAAAATGTAAATCTAAGGCTGCTAAAAATTAAAATTTTTCAGTAACTGGACGATCAAAATCGAACGCCATGTATAAAATTGTATTTTAAGCGTAGAAGAGAGAATAACTTTTTTCAAGATCAGTCCTATATTTTATGAAATAATATTTCCAAAAATGTAAAACTAAGGCTGCTAAAATATAAATATTTTTTAGTAACTGGACACTCAAAATCAATCGCCATGTATAAAATCGTATATTAATCATAAGAGAAAGAATAACTTTTTTCAAGATCAGGGCTCGTTTAGGAAATATTTCCAAAAATGTACCTAAAATGGCTGCAAATTTTTTTTTTTGTAACTGGACAGTCAAAATCGAACGCCATGTATTTAATCGTATTTTAAGCATAAAAGAGAGAAAAACTTTTTTTTTCAAGATCAAGCCTCTTTAGGAAATATTTCCAAAAATGTAAAACTAATAAGGCTGCTAAAATATAAATATTTTTAGTCATTGGACACTCAAAATCGAACGACGTGTATAAAATCGTATTTAAAGCATAAAAGAGAGGGTACTATTAAGATTATCTTTATTTTAATAAACAGCTTCAACCGTTTGAACCGTTTGAGTAGGTCATTGAGGCAGGCTTGGTTATACATAGATTCTTTGCAGAACAAATTAGAATCTTTCGCACAGCATGTATGAAGCGAAAACTGAAGGCATGCCGGTACCATTTCGTTGTTATTATGGACTCATCAGCATATCAAATCAGTCAGATAACACACACAACACATACCATACGAAAGATTGGAAGTAATACTTATACTAACGAGTCTGTTGTGTTTGTGAATTTAAATTTAAATTTGAAATGAAGTAAGTGGTAGGTAACCAGAAAAACAGATACGCGCGCTTGATATTCTTTTTGCGCGTGGAGATCCCAAGGATTTTCAGGTTTTGAGGAATCGGAGTGTGGCTCTTTGAAAACCTCTGCATGTGTTTTGTATTGTCAGACCAGCAGATATATGATTGAGGAATTATTTTTCCCACAGTGAGAGTGGATAAATCTCAAATAAAGCTTCAATATAATAAAAAAAAAAATAAGAGCAGCTAAAATTATAAGGTCATATCGAGGTCTATTTTTTCCAATTTTAAATATCAGCTTTATTTTGAACGCAACTGCTATATCTATCAAAGTGTTAAAAACAACTCGTGGACACGGAAAAATTGGTTGGTTTAATTTGCACGGCGCTATTTAATGGGAAGATTGCACGCAAGAAACAACATGGCGCTGTTAAATCTGCCAGTAAGCAGCAGCTTCCAATTTATTAACAACGCGACGCCGCACAATGATTATTTACATATACAGGGTGTATCTTGACTAATGGCTATAACTGCAGGGATTCTATTTATTTTATAGTTGAGCCAGTTTTTCATAATAAACATGCACCTTTACCGGTTACTTGAGCTAGTATAGGTACACACACACTCATCGACTCATCCTCTAACTAGGGAGTTGACCTAATTAGAGATTCTTCTTAGTCGTTACTTTTTGTCTGTTTGGGGACTGAGCGAAGAACACAAAAATTAAAACGGCTATCACGCCTTGACGAGGAGCTGACTTATCAATTTTGTCCCTAAATAGCCTAGATCGAGGTGCTGACTCGTTCAAACCTATCCACGTAGGCTAAGGAGTTGACTTAGCTTACAATCCTGTTCTTTTCTATGTAAACTGGAATACCATCTGAACTGCATGAACTACTTATCCATAGAATATACGATACCTCGAATCCTGAATTTGTGTTTGTTTGTTTGTAAATATTATTCTCTAGTGATCTAAGGAGTTGACTCAATTGAATAATTTGTGAATCCATGAGTTATTGTCAAATGCGATATTAATAATCGAATTATTGATATTATAATTAAGTAAATTTGTGAATATTTGTCCTTATTTGCAACCAGAGGTGCTGACTCAGGCTGGCTATGTTATAAATTAATCCTCTGTTTCAGAAAGACACCAATAGCAGGCAACGTTTATTTTTATTCATTTTTATCGCAAAATCCTGTAGGTTCCCCACACAGTCTGCAGGGCTGTTGCAACGCGCAGCGACGAACGCAGGTGTGACCGGCTCTTTACTATAGATAGACTAACCATCAGACATCGCCCTTATCTGCCAGGCAGGCATTTCATTTCGCAATAAAAAAAGTGCTGGCGCGGTTGTCGTAATTTCACGACCTTGAATCCAATAAAATAGAAATTTATGATTTGTCGTACGTTTGCTTATTAGTTCTTCCTCACTACTTATAAATCAGAAGACAAATTGAAGCATCCACAGACTGATGTCAATCATTTTAAACAAATCATTCGGCAGCTTGGATTAAAAAAGCGACATACGTACCTAAGGATTCTGACTTCTAAACAAAAAAAACTTCCCTCTTCAATTTGGTCCATTTTTGTCCTCCAGGGCTAGCAGGTGTGTATGGGGCTACCAGTAACCTCTGAAGTTTGTGGTTTTCTATCCATATTTCCTATGGCCAATCTTGAAAGTGGGTGACCCTCTCTCTGCAGGTATATAGGGCCTATCAATTATTACAAATTTCCTTCTAAGCTGATGAGACAATGATGCCTCATGCAGGAATAAGTTGCTCTTTGATCTGTTTTTTACGACGGCGTATAGTGCCACAGCGCAATTTTTTTTATATTTCGACATTTCAAATCTCAAAATTTTGAGATTGCAAAGGCAAAATTTTGTGATATTTTGCTGCAATGTTGAGTTTAATTCTCAAAATTTTGTGTTGTAAATCTCAAAATTTTTAGAATTAAAGTCAAAATATTGAGATTTAAATTCAAAATTGCGAGTTTTGAAATGTCGAAATATTGGCACTGAAAGCAAACAACCATTGTTGTTAGGCAAGGTTAAATGCGCATGTCACTCAACGAAGTCCTGCATGTGTTGCGTGATTTAGTAGCTGAATTTTGGCCAGAATCTGATACGTCAGGTCTTTGGTCGTTGTTAGGTTCTCTCTCCCCCTTGAAATTTACAACCTCTATAGGGCCTTTTCTTCTATCTATTTTATATTTTACTTTTCCTTTTTTTTTTCATTTTCTTGAAATTTCAGGGAAAAAACTAACAATGGCCAATGAGCTGACTTATCAGGTTTCGATCACTCTGGTTTAGACCGATCAATCTGGTCATCTTTTTATTCAGTAAAAATCGATACATATTATCGTAAAATCAGTACAACCTGGCAACACTGTGCTGTATTCCAACTGTATTTCAACAGTGGAATAATACCTACTTCTGTAGGCTGACTAAAATTTTGAGATTTATTCCCAACACTTAATCTCAAAATTTTGACTTTGCAATTTCAAAATTTTTACTTTGAAATTTCAAAATTGTGAGACTGAAATTGACAATTTTGAGTTTTGAAATGTCGAAATATTAAAAAAAAAATTTTTTTGCTGTGGCACTAATACGCTGTCGTAGTTTCTGGAATAAGTCACCATGCAAACTTAATACCTATACCTATACTCTTATAGTCACGCACTTGACTCGAATATTGACAAGGAGGTGTAGGTGCTAATATTGGATTTTTATCTGCACCAGAATAAAAGAATAATCTACCCACCTATGTATGGTTCTCAGTTTCTATTATAGAAAAAATTGATATTATCTTTTATTTATTGTATTATTATTATCTAATCATTCTATATTTGAAAAGTGAGTGACGAGTGCGTAATAAAATAATGTTATGAATGCGTGGTGAGTATGTTATGTACGTGTAGAGTGGAATAATAATTGTCTTTCACAGGAGAGGTGAGATGACCGTCCGATTGGCGAGCCTGGGGCTCCTCATCAACGCCTAGCCGCCATTGGCCGTTCGACGATTGTCTTACATCGCCTCCATCATGTATGTTACACACACTTATTCTTGTTTTGTTTGGTTCCATTAGTGCTGGCCTAGCGGATTCCCTCCGTAATTTATTTCAATTAACGCACCGTCGAACACCGAACATTGACATTCGGGTTTTATCATTCATTCATGTTTATGGTAATTGATTCTTTCCTTAAAAGTATACAACTAATTATTTATTCAGAATGGAGATTTATTTTAAACGATTTTATGTAATGTGTTCTTGTCTGTATTGAAATCTTATGTGTATATGTGACGGCTAGACGAACAACATTCTTTTATACGTCATGTATTTATTTATAAGTACCTAAGTAGGTATTATTATTCCCATCGCTATTTACCTATTACCTAAGTGTTTACATAGTGTTTGTTGTTGATGCGAATTTTCTCACAGCTGGAATTTACAAGATAGGTACCTATACTTATGTGTAGGTATACCTCCAGATAATTTATTAACGGAATAAGAGATATCATTAGGATATATTAAGTATTATTAGAGGTAGATGTATCTATCTATACCTAATAGAGTAGCTACCTAACGATAGGTAGCTTTGTACCTACACTTATAGGTATAGGTATACTTTGTACACTTTTCTTCACTATTCATATATAAATCCAACTTCTACAATAATAAGCTATAAGGTAAGTTAGGTTTTAGGTAGGTATAAGTAGGTATGAACTTTTTTTTGTTAGCAGCTCAAGCAAAAATGTCTTGTGTATAATAGGTACATACAAAAAGGAATCAGCCGCAACTAAAATGCACGATAAATACATAGGTACGGATGTTTAGAAAGGTTTCATGCACAAATCCAAGGTTTGACTCTATCAGCGGATGATAAGCCAAAAGAGTTAAGTTTTGTGATATGTCAGAGATGGCTCATGGTTCATGGTATAGGTGTTCGAGCAACCAAATTTTTACGTTTGGTTATTGGTTTTACGATTGATGGATAAGGCCAAATTCAAGAGAGATGGCATATTCAACAATATAGGATTTGGTTTTGGTGGAGGAAAATTTGGGGCGACAATTCGTAGAAAACAATCAGCAAGTTTATTTGTTCCCGTATGAGTCGTCATTGTTTGTTTGTTTGTTTGTCGCTAGATACGGAAATCGGTTTTTAGGTCCCTGATGCTGCAGCTATTTAGGCTTATTGTATCTTTCCGTAGCTATTGGTTCTTGGCTATTCAAATAACTCTGTACCCTTCACAAGGTTCAGAAGTTTGTTTGCCAAGGCTTTCCCCGCAGTCATGTCATTGGTATTGCTTCCCATGATTGAGTGTCGGGTTCGATTTAGTGCTGCGGGCACTCAAATATTACATGGAAAGCTGTTTCGTTTTCCTCATTGCATAGTCTGCATGCTGGTTCTCCATTGAAGATACCCACCTTCTTCAGGTGTTGTCTCAGGTGGCAGAGTGTCCTGTAAGAAGTCCCACCCCACCACTTTTTTAACTTGCATTCTGTTTAAATGCAGTAGTTCATTGGCAAGTTTTGGAGATGATTCTTTTACTACCATCAACTTGCTATGTTTGTTGCCTGGTATGTGGTTCCAATATGCTTTGTGTTGGTTACTTGTCCAACTAGCTATCGCGCCACGTATACACTTACTATCTTTTTCGTAGTTCCAAACATTGGTTATCTGGTCCTGTGAAGGCGGCTGCCGCGGTCCCTAATGATACAGACATGCTGTATCTGGGGGACACTCCATACAAGCCGACTCCTGCTCCTATCGTCTGTTTTGGAACCGTCTGTGTACCAGATCAGTCCTCTTTTCAGACATAGCTCTTCCATTTGTTTCCATTCTTCCCAGTCGATAAGGACTTTGAAGCTTTTCTCAAATGTGATTTTTGTGCTCATCCCATCAGAGTGCATCACAAGTAATGGGTCATTGATGAAATGTTGTCGTCATTGTTGATGATCATCTCATTTCATTGAGCAATGCCTACTATAATCGCTTAAGGGCTTTCCATAAAGGCTTTTTTTGGTGGAAGTTCTGCTGGAATTTATTAAAAAACTCCCATGCACTAAACATTCGGCATCAAATGTGGCTGCCAACATGATGGTGCATTTTTCTGCATTCTTCTGTACATGCACATGCCATGCAAGTTCGTCAGCATTTAGATACGTTTGATGGTACTTACGTTCGCCACAGTTCCGAACCAAAAAAAATAAAGTTTGTTGAATTCCCTTGAAAATGAGCACGGCTAGAGTTCGTAACCCATTCCTCTCCCGTGTTATCAATAAAAGAAATTCAGTTTTTTTTAATCCTCTCCAGCCCCTCCTAATCAACAGACAGAGCCCAGGCCGAGCTCATTTTCAAATGATTGGGAAAACCTTCTTTCGTTTGGTTATGAAAATTTCCCCACACCCTCCGATTGAACCTTGCTTCGGACGTCCTGCGTGGATATCCTTTTGATGCGGCATCAGTATTGCCACCTGGAATCCGTACTCTCTTCCAACCGATTTCTTTTTTTTTTTTTTGAGTTCTATGCTGAATCCTCGATAGTCTATGGTTTTGAATTACCGAGGTTAGCCTTCATTCCTAGCGGGCTATAGTTCCTTCCGCGTCCCCCCATTTTTCAGTTGTTTTATATTTATGTGCAATTTTCTGAGTGAAGCTCTGATAAGTTTTTTTTTGCAGGTGTTCCTTTTTATAGTCCCCCTCTCGACTTGCTTTAGGTTTATCTTGGTCCATTTTTGTCCCACGAGTACAAGAGAAGTAAATATTTATCATGGGGAACTCCAAACAAATGATACACATTTATAGGTATACATGCAGATGGGAGTGCGCCATCAATAGATTGGATCCAGTATAAAGACTGATCTTCTATCCAGCCAAGAATCCTTTTAGAATCCACTTACAATCAAAGTTTTTGACGGTTGTCTCCTTTTGTTTGGTTAAGGCAATTAAGCCCAGAGTTCCGTATATCTTCCTGTACTTAAGACATGTTCACGACAACAGAGAGATACGATTTATTGGGTAGCCCAAAAGTACGCATTCCCCGGCCTCGTTATTTGACCCCCTTGCAAATTTTTACTAAGACACGATAACTATTTAGTTTTACTTCCGACTAGCTCTATCACCTCTGTCGACCTTACTCATTTGCGCTTTTTTTAACGTCAACCCATAATAGGCCACCTGGGATTCGTCTGATGTGGGCACCTCAACCTTTCAGCAAAATCATTTTGCTCTTAGTAATAACCGTCAAAAAACACCGTGTGCTATTAATATACCTATTGCGCATGCTTAATGTTGCACAATTTGAGATTATGACTTTTCAGGCATCATCAAAAATATTTTTATTATTATTGTACTTCTGCATGCGACATCCTTCCTAAAAAGTGATGATGTCACTTTGTCGGTGTTTTTCGGTGGAAAAACGGCCGAACCGCCATTCTTCGTCGGATAGGAAGTTGAAATTTGGCTCGATTGAAACGGGGCACGGGCCAATAAAGCCTATTGAAAATCATCAGGTTCGGGAAGACAGAAAACCTACAGAAAATCCGTTCCCGGGAAGTGTTATTTTCTCGTCAATTCAAGTGGTTAAAGTTGCAACCTTCGGGATGAAATTTGGAGGGACATAGCTAGGCACCCTAAAAGATGATCGACCTATTGAAAATGGGCCTGATCCGAGAATTTTAAATCCCCCGATCAGGGCCGTACTTTTTTTTCGCAATGTACCACATCTAATACCTCTGGAGTTTTCTCGCTAATGGTAGATACAACGCGAAGAGATTCTGTTGAGAATGTTTTTTTGGGAAACATAGACGTAGAAACTTTATGGAGATTGTATTTCGAAAAAAGGTGCCCTTTAAAATGTAACATTAAAGTTGTTTTTCTTAGGTAGGCGAATAATTAAATAAAATTATATATTTATGGTATTATTTTTATCTTGGATATGTACAAAAATGCGCTGTCAGATTTGACATATTTGACAGCTGTCAAATTTGAACGCTGTCAAATAAAATTTCTGTGCTTCGCGCGACCTGTTCCTTGCGTTTTCAACAACACTTACGCCCGTATTCACAAACGATAATTTCCTAAATAATTACGTAATCAACTATACCCATATCACTCTAACGCATAAAAACTGCATATCTCCATCTCATTTATTTAATTATTTTCGAGATATTACAGGACAGAAACGCTTTGTGAATACGGGCCTTAACGTATTAAGTACTGTTTTGAAAATTTGGAGAAATTCGATGACAGCTGTCCAAAAAAATCCGCGCTTCTCGCGACCTGTTGCTCTTTTTTCAAATATTTTGAAATTTAAATAAAATTACATTTTAATTAGTAAAATTTCGGACGCCATTTATGATGACAGTTTTTCAACTTAGAAAACCTTCTATAATTAAAGGGCCGAAGGCCCGTAGTCGCCTTCAGGTCTTGTTTTTTTTTCTGATCTAATAAAGATAGCTAGTATCATAATCGTCGGTGTTATCAATTATTGGTAAATTGAAACAAGAAGAAATTAAAAAATTAAATTCGATTAACTAATTCGATCCACTTTTAATCAATTTAATTAAATCAAGCATTCAATTGACTGACAAATCATCAGAGCTTCGTATATTTAGGTATGTCATTGAAATAAAAAAGTTCTTATAAACACACCTCGTACATATAATAAATCTCGAAATAGGTGATGGGAGCCCTTTGATAAAATCTCAGATTAAAATTTCATCTGCTTAATAAGCACACAGATATGTCAAGAGTGGCTAAAGCTATTGGAGGAATTAATCAAATCCTTTTGCTTGCCCGAAAAGACCGCATTGTGGTCACGCTGGACTGTAAACAGGCTACACCAGGACTTCTTTTGTTCGGACCAGGACCACTTAATTGGATTATAAATTATATCAGGTTTTTCTCGGCCCTGAAGAGCGGCAAACTGGGATTTATGGCAGTCATATTTATTTATTGGATTAATACATGTAACATATTGCCAACACACGAGCGATATAAATAACTGGAGAATGTATGGTATTAATTTACTGGACTGGTTCTTTATATAAAGTGTTATATATTGTCTCGTGAAGTGGTGGAAGTTTGCGATAAATGAACATGATCCAGGTGAAATATTGTTGAACAGCATGGGGATGATAAAATGGGAACGAAAACGAACTGATAAATTCTCTTCCAGGAGTTCCAAGGGATGCCTTTTATTTGCTACATATAACAAGAGAATTCATCGAGAAGAAACGTTCTGCCAGTTGTTATCAAAGAACATTTTTTTCTCTCGGAATATATAGTCTAGTTCGATATCACCTACACATACCCATACCTATATATAATAATAATTAGAATAATGAATTAATTCTTTAAAAAGCTACCAAAAAAATTAATGTTCATTTTGATTCTTAATATAAATGCGCGAGGGTTTAGTTTAGAGGTACCTACGTATATAAGGTATAGGTATACGAGGCATGCATTTGTGACGGGATACATTCATCAATCAATAGGCCGGATGGGTCATCAATAACACTAATAGTTGTTCTTGTAAATATAAAATGCCTTCCATATACAAGAACAATGCACTCTATTATGAAGGACTCGACCAGTACCGTTCCGAGCCAAGGAGAATAGATCCTATTGATAGACAATTAATTATATCACGTTTAGCTACGTTAATGGTACGCTAAACCAAATTAAAATTCATATGCCAAAGAATTGTATTATGATTTTCATCAGTTCACCTGGCATCTCTAAAGCTTCACCTTTCGTAAATCATCTTTCTGAAAGGAGATGGACTGTCAGAACAATTTCAAGCTTTTCTCGATATAACGGTGCCGAAAACAAGAAAGTTGTTTATTTTTTTTATTATCGCATTTTTTGATTTTAATTTGAAAAAGATTAAAAAATAGAAAAACGATGTACTTACCTAAACATTTAATATAGCGACCAGTGAGATCATTGAACATTATACACTGTTGCCCGTATTCACAAACGATAATTTCCTAAATAATTACGTAATTATTTAAATGAGTGAGATGGAGATATGCAGTTTTTTTGCAATAGAATGAGATGGGGATAATTGATTACGTAATTATTTTGGAAATTATCGTTTGTGAATACGGGCGTGTGTCTCTTGGATTTCTGGACATAGGGAATTCCCATGTTAAAATAAACTATTGGAAATATTGGCTCCCCTAATTATTTTACAGTAAAATGTCAAATGTAAAATTTCTTAAGGAAAAAAAGCTGCTTCTTATGCTACAATTGCATTTTCATTTGGTTCATCCGTTTTCGAGAAAATCAGGAAAAACTTAACGGTTTTTCGTAGTTTTTCAAGGTTGCTTTGATTTTGACAGATAATGCTAAAAATTATTAATTATTGTCAATAACTGATTGTTTAAAAGTAATTCATTCATTATTAAAACTTTAAGTGGCAAAGTATTACTTTTTAAAGGAAAACTTGTTTATAAAAATGAATTATTGAAGAAAAACCATTGCACCAAAACACCATTGAAGAAAAAGTTAAATTTATTGAATGGCACTGCTTCTGGCAATTCACTTATAAATATTATTAGAGATTTGATATTATCTTATTAGCATTATCTGTCAAAAGCAAAGCATCCTTGAAAAACTACGAAAAACCGTTCAGTTTTTCCTGGTTTTCTTGAAAACGGATGAACCAAATGAAAATCCAATGATAGCATAAGAAGCAGCTTTTTTTCCTTAAGAAGTTTTATATTTGACATTTTACTGTAAAATAATTAGGGGAGCCAATATTTACAATAGTTTATTTTAACATGGGAATTCCCTATGTCCAGAAATTCAAGAGACACAGTGTATATTTATAAAGAAATAGTTTGGAGCAATTGCTGGAAAAGAAGTTATTGGAATATACTGATTCCTTTAAGTTTCTCCCATCAGGAGGGCGGTCCGATAAGTACCTACTTAGCCTCACCGCCCGATGGCGCCACTATCGCAAGATAAATTTACTATCGTGTAGTACATTCTCTCGTAGACGGCTACTGGCTACTGTCAAAATTTCAGCCGAATCGGACTCGTAGTTTGGTTTTCACCATATTCTTGTTTTTGGGAGGGAAATCACGCAGCGAAATCAAAGAACGCTTGTATGTTGTGTACGGTGACTCTTCTCCTTCGATGGCGACCGTCAAAAATTGGTTTAACGAATTTCAGCGTGGTCTCACGTCGGTTTTTGATGAGCCACGCCCAGGTGCCCCGAAAACTGCTACTACGGAGGATAACGTGACAAAAATCCATGACCTCGTATTGGCAGACATCCGATTGAAGGTACGCGAGATAGCTGAGACAGTACGCATCTCAAAAGACCGCGTGGGTCTTGTCCTGCGTGAAATTTTGCGCATGAGAGACATTGTCGGTGTGATGGGTGCCGCGTTTGCTCACTCCGGACAACAAGCGCAACCGTGAGACCACTTCAGAGCAGTGTTTGACGCTGTTTAAGCGCAATCCGAAGGAGTTTCTGCGTCGTTTCTCGATCGTCGACGAAACATGAATCCACTGGTACACGCCAGAGACCAAGGAACAGTCGAAACAGTGCGGATTTCATCCGGTGAACGTGCTCCGAAGAAGGCAAAGTCTGTCCTATCGGCCGGAAAAGTGATGGCCACCGTTTACAGGGCTGTACTATGCCGAATTATTGGGCCGATTCGACGTCGAATTGCAGAAAGAACGGACCCATTTAGCGAAGAAAAAAGTGCTCTTCCACCATGACAACGCACCGGCTCATACACCTACGCCCTCGCCACGGCCAAATTGGTCGAATTGGGCTACGAACTGCTGCCCCATCCACCGTATTCCCCAGTTTTGGCCCCGTGCGACTTCTATTTATTTCCAAACTTGAAAAAGTCACTCGCCGGGCAGAAATTTGAGTCGAATGAGGAGGTCATCGCGGCCACGGAGGCCTATTTTGCAAACCTCGAGAAAACGTATTTTTCAGACGGGTTAAAGAAGTTGGAGCATCGCTGGGTCCAGTGTATCGAGCTAAAAGGAGACTACGTTGAGAAATAAATCGCCACTTTTCCCATAAGACATCCTTATCTCATATGTGTATCTGCCGAAAAAGCAAGAGCAACCGAGAGGCATATTATGCAGAAAAGTTCCCGCTGGAGGTCGCCGCACCGGGTCCTTTACTCAATACCGTCTTTACAGAACCGCCGGGGTCGAAGTGCGGATTTCTTTAGCGTCGGAGAAGAAAATCGCGTTATTATGATGCAGATGATGATCCTAAGAAATTAGCTAGGTGGTGAGTATTTGTTGTTATGAACTGTCATATCAATCTACGTCATAGGTTTATCTTCAGCTCATAGGATTTTGAAAGCACATCGCTTTCATGCCTATCCTCCTCATCGCAGGTATTGAGCACACCAACAACAAACTGTGAGGCATTATTTAAAGAGAATGACGCAGAAGCCAAACTCACCGACGGTATAAGAACAAATTGCCAATGACGCATCAGAGAGTTTTTCAATTGCGTAGGTAATCGGTGATAAAGTGACCTTCAAGAACGATAACATCATCACCTCGGTATCTCAATATCTGGTGGGGTATCTCATTGGTGCTATCTAATAATGAGTGCCATCTAATCTCCAATAAAGGCTCATTGGAGGATTTCCATTTGGACACTAGTAGACGAATGTAAGCAGGGATTACTTGGAAAATACATTTCTACACCCTGATTTTCTCTGTTCTCTTATGGAATGGGGGGGAGGGAGTTGAAAGGAGTACGTTATGAACGAACCAAAGAAGACTGGAAGATATGCAGATATGCAAGACACCAGTTGAGAACATGTCAGGAACATCTTGGCGGAATTCTTTCAGCGGAAAGTTTTGAAAACTGGCTGAGAGTTTTGTTCCTGATCGATCCTGACCTTTTTGCGCAATCAAATTTTCGTAGCATCGTAGCACAGTTGAATATTTTCTTAGATCTATCTGGAATCTGAAATAAGAAAATGAAAGTTTCCTTCATTAAAAATGGCATGCTATAATGTCCCTACCTTTAGGGGAGGAGGATTCCAGCCCCAATCCATATAACCATCTCCTGCTGGGAACCACACAATTGTTTTGTGGTATTTTTTTTCCTGAGAAGACATTGCTCAGCCAGGTGTAAAAAATCCATTCAGAAAGTTCAACTTCCCAACCAAGTAATAATTAACGAAAAAACCTGAAGGAAAAAAATCGAATTAAAGTTTGATACATATTTTCTTGGATTTAACGAAAATAAAATGTCCAGTTAAAAATTGTGATTTTGTTTTAAAAAATTACACCTAACTCCCACCCCGGAGGGGTAGGTACCTATGGGGCGAAACTAGGGTCTCTGACTGTAAAGCTGTTGAATGCTGTCATCAAAACGGGAGTCACAGGGAGTAAAGGACTGTTTGGAGGCCTAATTCATGGGGAGGCAATGAGTTTACAGGGGCGAAATAATTCTCCCCTCTAAATTCATGTTTCCTAAGGGTTTCGGCCAATTTTTTTCGGATCGGTTTATTAGGGGCGAAGGGGGGGAGGGGAGAGGAGGGGAAACATAAAACACATTAAATAGTATCGCGCGTTTTGCGTGACGTTACTGTTATTTTGTATATAGGGGGTAAATGGGAACGACAGAGTTCCCATTTACCAAAAATAAATCCAATTTTATTTAACTTAAAAAATAATACAATTACCTCCCTCTCGGGAGGGTCCCTACAAATTTATTATAGCTCTGTCTAATATTATGACTATTGTTATAATTTCAAAAAGGGCAGTATCACAACACTGAGTGTCCTGGAATGTCAGCACCTAGTTCCCTCCTAAGATGAACTTTAACAATATAAATAAAATGGTATACTTACAACAACATTCCTATTCTCAGGGTAACTTGTGCCCGTTCGCCGGCTTGTCCGGAGTGGAGATCAGATGACCCAATTCTCAGTTTTGGGCGAGCTGATTCAAGTATGTCCAAAAGGGCAAAGGCACAACACACCAACTTAACTAACTCCTTTCGTGAACTTCGCGTACCCCTGGATCCGATTACTGCGGAGTCCCCCCGGGTCAGAACTCCGCCGGGTCCAATTTCCCCGGGTCAGAACTCCCAAGGCGCGACCGACCAAACCTTTTATTACTTCCCCCCGTCATTCTGTCCGTCGCCCTCGTTTCTGGTGTGGAGTCGATCACTTTGCTAGATCAAAGTCCACGTGCGAGCTCGAAAAGTGCAAGTCTGCATTTCCTAATAATTCTGGCACGGCCTTGTTACACTGTCTTCAATTACTTGCTTGTAATAACAATATATTTCCAAAATATGGCTCGTGTCTTGAGTAACTGCAAGCTTGCACGTTGTTTGAAATAACAAATAAACTTTGCGGTAAGTGGTTCGTGTGTTGGCCTGATGAATTCAATTAATTCAATTAATTGTTTGTTATATTTTCTTGATCCTAATAAATCCTATAACTCCTGAGCCCTATGTCTCCGCTAGTGCCCTCTTGACAATAGAACGTTATAACTACCACAGTTTTTGCCCCATATTGCGCGGCAATTTTATTCGATTGGGCGACTATCGATCGATTTAATATTTTTTATATTAAAAAAATAAAATAAAGAAATGGCTGCCAAATCAAAAAATGAAAGAAAATGTTATTTTTTGTCATGAAGGAAGGGTGTGGGGGGATTTTTATAACCAACCGAAAGATTTTTTCAAAACCTTGAAAATATAGTTTTTTATTTTAATTTTTGTTATTATTCGCTGGGCTTTGTCCGTTGATTAAGAAGGGAGGGAGAGGGTTTTGAAAAATGGAATTTCTTTTATCGATAACACGGGAGAAGAAAGGGCTAGGCACTTCTAGCCGTGCTCATTTTCAATGGAATCAAACAACCCTTTAGTTTTTTTTTGGTCCGGAAATGTGTTGAACGCGCAGATACATAAAAGGTAAGTACTGTTATGGTATACCGTCTTCCCCCTTTCTCTAAATTTATTATTATTGCTTTTATAAAAAAACTTAATACCATAAACAATAAATTTAGAGAAAGGGGGAAGACGGTATACCATAACAATTGGCGCCCAACGTGGGGCTACTCTCTTTTAAATAATCAAAGGCTACTCTCTTTTAATTAATCAAAGGTTTCAAAATTTAAAAATCAAAATTTAGTTCATTAGATAAATAATATAAATCACAGAAATTTAGAGTATTGAATGGTAGTTTTCTAAAATATAGATAAAAAATAGTTAATTGTAGTTAGTTTAATAATTGTAGCATTGGCCGGAGTAACGTTGTAACTTACATTTTTACGGGAGGTGCAAAAATGAACCTTGGCAAGGTTATTGAATGGATAGTTTTCATTTGGCGATTCCTAAAATATCATTTAAATATGATTAAAGGGAAAATTATACAAAACTTATCGTTTTGGTGGAAGCATTCTGCCTATTTAAACCTCCCGAAGTGAAAAAATCACTCCAAAAAATTATGTAAGTTACAACGTTACTCCGGCCAAGGCTCCAATTATTCATTATTTACAAGATCTTGCATTAAAATTAAATAGAAAATGTCGAACCAAGATAGAATCTAAAGAATCTAAAGAAAGATTATAATAAAGAAAATGAGGGAGATATAACACAAAATTAGAATAAATTAGAAGTAAATCAGAAACAAGATAAAATGGAAGAAACAAAACCAGCAGAAGCCAAACAAGACATTACAAACATTGCTATGTTAAAGAGGATAGATGAATATTTTAGGATGATGATGAAAGAAATTAAAGAAGGAAGAAAAGAAATAAAAGATGAAATACAAGGTGTTATGGAGAAAATGGAAAAAATCAATGAAGAAATAAATGATAAAATTGAACAAAACAAAACAATCTGTGATGATAAAATAGAAGAAGTTAAAAAAGAAATACAAAGTGGAATAGAGAAAATGGAAGAATTTGACCAGAAATTTTCTGAAAAACCTATCAAGAAATGGGATTGGAAAATAACAGAAGATAAAAATAATGAATATATTGACGATAATTTAGTACTGGGGAATGACAAATTGCTTAGAATAGAAGTTCCAAATAAATTACCTAAAATTAATGAAGGCCAAATAAAATTTGTCACACACAATCATTATGGGAAAGAAGAAAAGAATATAAAGAATGAATTAAATAGTATTAAATATGAAAATGAATTATATGAGAAGAAAAATGATTATAATGGAATAAATATAGAAGATTATATAAAATTGATAAAGAAAACTGAGAAATATAGCTTAAAAATAAAAGAAGTAATTAGAAATTATAGGGGATTAGTTAGAAAAGAAGAAAATAGTATTATAGTAATGTGTTGTGTGCATAAATTTGTGGTCAAAGATACAAAATATTTAAACAATAGTATTTACCCAATAGGTGAGTTAGAAAGAGAGAGTAAGAGGAAAATTAAAACTATTAGAAGGGAAAATGATCAAAGACTAGAAGAATTGATGAAAGAATCAAGAAAAATTAGTAAACTTGAAACAATTATATTAAAAAATAAGGAAATACTAGAAGAATTGATGAGAGAAGCAAGAAAAATTTGTAAAACGAAATTAAATGGAATAATAAACAAAGAGTAGAAGAAGTGAGAAGAAAAGTAAGAAAGAGAACTAAAATGAAAAGAATTAAATTAAATAAGAAATATTTAAAGTTGAATGGCAAGAAAGTCAAAATAAAATAAATTTAATATTTAGAATGTAGATTTGTATATAGAAATAGGAAATAGGTTAGAATTAGATTCATGAGTTAATTAGTTAGTTAGTTAGTTAATTAATTAGTAGTTTAATAGAAAATTATCATTCAATTAATTCTAAATAAATTCAAAATTAATTTCATGTAAATTTTGGGAAATTGTTATGAAAAATTGGGTTCAGCTGTAGGAAGGCAGTGATTTTAAGTTGGATCTAGTTTGAATGTTATGACAATTAATTTATGACTTTAAACAAATAAAAATTGTTAATAATAATTGATAATTGAAAAATGTCAAAAAGAAAATTTTGGGATTGTTTGAAAAATCAGGAGAGAAGAAAAAAGTGAATGGAGGAGAATGTTGATAGCAACGAGAAGAATTGGAAGGGAGGAAAAAAAATTTGAAAAGTAACTATCAGAAAAGAAAGTAAAAAGGTAAAAAAGAAGTATTTAGAACAATTAAAGAGAAGCATAAATGATATCGAAGTGAAAGAGGAATAAGGAGTAAAGAATTAGAAGAAGAAAAATTTGAAAAGGAACTGTCGAAAATAATAAGAAATTAGAATTAAAATTTTTTTGGAAGAGTAGCGGTCAAGAGATAAGTAAAAGAACGAAAGAAATAATAATTAAGAGAAATTTGGAAGCGGACTGTCAGAGAAAAAAGTAAGAAAAGTAAAATAATTATTTGGAAGAAAAAAGGAGATGGGAGAGTAGAGGAGAGTAGAGGAGAGAAGAGAATTTAAACCAAGGAGTAATATAAGCAGGGAAAAGGAAAGATTACAATTAGAAGAGCAGGTGAAAGAATTTTGACGAGTAAAAATTGAAAAACACGTTCATATTGGAGTAAGGTGCAAGGAAATTTGAGGTGCAAGGAAGGACACGGAATTGTATGTGATTTGGTTAAAATTATTTGTAATTGTTGTTTTAAATTATTAAGTAGAGAATAGCCAATTCAGAGAGCTCGAGGTAGGTTTTTGTAGTATTTTTTTTATGTAAAATTTTTATAAAATTACAAAAGTCATAAATTAAAGGATTTGTTTTATAAAATTTCACATTTAGATTCAAATTGAATTAAAACCTAAATTTCTGATCTGAACCCACCTGGGAAGAGAGTGCCCTCATAGAATAATTAAAATTTTATTGTTTATGGTATTAAATTTTTTTATAAAAGTAATAATGATAAATTTAGAGAAAGGAGGAAGACGGTATACCATAACAGTACATATAAAGAAACATACCTATAAAGTGCGCGAGAAAAGTAAGGAATAAATGAAACGGAAAGTACCGATTTTTTGTAAAAATAAAAAAACAGGTTAATTTACTTTGTATGTTGATGTAAAAAAATATACAGGTTGTTCTTTGTCTCAGTGCTCAGTAAAGACGAAGTTGTCTATATTTTCTTAAATAGGACACATTTCCTGTATGTTATTGTATTTTCACATTTTTCTCCCGGTTTCCTCGCCCTCCACACCTAAGAGACTTGCGCCAAGTCGACCACATAACAAGAGTGGTCTACTAAGTTGAATGAAAACAAGAAAAAAATTAAGAAAAAAAAGAGCGTCGTTTTTGGAAGATTTTGACGCTAGATCTATCCCGCTATTACATCATCAGCTTGTGCAATGTATTCTTATAGCACCTCAATCTAAAGTAATATACTTAATTACATTTCTTCTGTTAAAGCCAATAAGGAATTCTTGACAGCTTATTGGATTTGTTATTAAATCTATGCAATACTATTAATTTTTAATGTACCTGGTAATATGGCCAGCAGAAATTTTATTTTTCAAACAGACTCTCTCAACAACATTGCATATTATCAATATCCTTATGTGAAATAATAATTAATTATTGCGTATATGTACATATATCCTATAAAAAATAAACTATAAGTATGTTGGTATACATATACCTATAATAATTTCACTTTCTAATAATAACAAATATTGACTAGGTATACCTATGATACTATTTGCATGCATGTGGAAGTCGATTTCGTGACTGAGACAGATAGGATCCATAATTTATACACCTGGCCCGTGACAGACCTTGCGATGAAAAATGAGGGTGTGAAATGGCAGGAGAGGAGATGTTATTAATATATCGATATTCGAACTGTCTGTCGAAACCTGTTTAGTCATTCGGTTGGAAAATTACTTTAACTTTGATGCGATTCAGTTTCAAAAATTCTGCCAGTGAACTATTTAAGAAACAATCAAATCTTCTAATTCTATAAAGGACCGTTTTGTCAGGAATTTTAAGGCTGCATGGGATTTTTGATCTTCATAATAAAAATGTGACCTACCTGAGACGGTTAGTTGTTGGTAAAAAATTAGCAAGTTCTTAAATCCGTGAGGAACAATAAAATACTTTCGGTTGTTCTATAATTATGGTTCCAAATCTTTTGATTTCTGGCAAGAGCGCCGTTAATAGAAATTTCATCAATATCGAGAATCAGTTCTGGTACCTATATATGTGTAAGTATCTGGTTACCAATTTCACGTTTTCATAATCATCGAATAAGAAATTACCATGCAGAAGTAACCAAATTCTAAAAAAACTTTCTATTAATTGAATGCAATAATTGCATAAACCCTGCTCTAAAAATTTTTTTGAAGAAAGGCCGTTATTGAATTTTGAAACCTAAAATTCATAAAATAGCTTCAATTATTTCCTCAAATCCAAGATATAAAACTGACAGTGGCAATGATTGGAAAGGAATTATTGTTATTATAGGTATAAAGCGCGATATTGTTCTTATTTTAAGTTCTCGCATACATAAAAATGCAATTGTTTGTTTTATTTTTTAAATTATTTATTTCCACTGCATGGAGAAATCCAGATATATGGTCTAGGGGGGTTAGTAACAATATAACGTCCAGCTTTTTTCTGATCATTCTTTATTCTTAAAGCATCTGGTTGTCGTTTCTTGGAGAAACTAAACGAGAGAAAAAAGTGAGGAGAAATTGATCTTAGTGAAATCAACAAGAAACTGAGAGAGGGAGAGAGAGAAAAGGCATGCGTATGAGTAGATAAGTGAAATATGGATTCAAATATTACATACAGGGTGTTTCAGAGATATAGCGCCAAATTTTTCACCTCATAAATGACGTTTCATTTAAAAGGTACTTACAGGGTGTCAAAGTTTAAAAAAATATAACTGCTTTGGTTATAACTCGTGTAAATTTTAACCGATTTTTGGGCTCTTTAATTCGGGTATTTCAGGTTTTGTAGATGTCTTCCAGTGGCGTAGGTATTTAGGGTTGATTCTCCTTTTCCCTACCTATCTTTTACGCCACTGAATTTATTGCCAATGACAAAACTTAATTAAATATCCCGTGCTCTTTCGAACAAAAAAGTATTGTTTAATTTTTTGACACGGTGCACCGATTTTGATTTATTTGAATTTTTCTCAGGCAATGTCAGTAATCTAATATTAACGGTTGGCGGCCCTTTTTCCCTCCCTATATTTTACCCCTGTTACTATTGGAAATAAAAAAATGGTTATTTAATATCCCATGCATATTAGAACAACAAAGTATTCTTTAATTTGTTTAATACGCCGCACCATTTTTGAGATATTTGCAGTTTCCTCGGGAAATGTCATGCACTAGTCATTCAGAATAATAGAGGAGAAAGTGGCTTCGACCCTGAATATCCACGCCACTGGAGTATAATACATCTACAAAAACCGAAGCAGCTAAGTTAAAGAACTTTGTTTGCTTATTGTTCATGCCGAGATTCATCAAAATCGGTTTAAATTTAGGGAAGTTATACCCAAAAAGTGTTTTTTTTACTTTGACACTCTGTGTCTTTTAAACGAAACGTCATTTTGAGCTGAAATTAATTTTTTCAACTTATATTTTTTAGAGTAGCTCCTTTAAATTTGGCGGTATATCTCTGAAACACCTTGTATAAAATTCTCATACAATCCAGGTACTACATTATAATCGGGTGAAAAGACGAAAAGTTAGCGACGGGAGTGGCTAAACATCCGGCTGCGGTGCGATGATAATTCATTACTTAATCTATATTATTTCCTGAATGACAATAAAATGCCACATATTGAAGTCATGTGAGAATATTGCACGCGCAAAAATATAAAAATCCTGAAAATGTATAATGGGCAGTTGTTTCAGTTCAAGATCATTTTTACAGCTACGGAAATCTGAACTTCATGCCGGCGCTTTCAGGGCCCGGAAAAGACGAGTTTTCACAACATCGTGATATAGGGTTGATCTTTCTCCTTCTCCATCGTGTGAAAAAACAAAAACCCCAGCAACGAAAGAAGAGCAGTTTTTATAGCGGAAAATCGAAAATAATAAAAAGTATGAATATCAGGATTCGGAAATTCAAAAATTCATGGAGGCCGTTCTCGTTCTGGGCCCGGACAAGGCGGATTTTTACAATGGCGTAATAGGGTTGATCTTTCTCCGTCGTGTGAAAAAATAAACACTCCAGCGACACACCAAAGGCAGTTTTATATTGATTTAGACAAAACAGACAGTTATTGATAGTTTCTAAATAATTATTGTTTCTTGAATATTTATTGTAAATTGTTTCAATGGGATTGTTGGCAACAATAATACCAACAATTAAATAGGTCTCTATATCTATAATGGTAACCATTGAAATGAAGTCTAAACAATTTCTCTATGGATAAAGTTTTAGTATTCAACATAATATCGTACAGCGTACAGGGAAATGTTTTGTCTACGCAAGGTATGAATAGAGCGACTAGTAGGTACTCGCACGGTAGGACATAATTTTTTTTGGCCTTGTACCGTTAAAAATGAAAACAATTTCATGTTATCTGTTAAGGAACTTAAGAATTTCACCAATAATTACGGAAATCTAAAATTTTAACACCGATGATGCAGATATTGAATAAACGTCGAAGCTTTGCTGAAAAGGTAGTTTTACTTACTCTAGTAAACCTAAAATGTACCAAAATATCTTCAGGAAACTTTGTTCAGATATCCAGCTGTAAAATGAACTTAAAGAATTACCCATTACCTATACGTTGCAAGGATTTTTTGTTTTTGCGTGTAACTCTTCTTACATGACTTCATGATAAGGCATTTTATAGTCATTAAATGAGGCTGGGTAGAAGGAGCAAGTTCTCGAAGCCATAATTACTGGAGTGGAGGGACTTTGTTTTATTTACATAGTTAAGACCGATGTTACTCCATTATAAAAAATATATTGTCATTCAAGAAATATATACAGGGTGTTGATTTTCAAAGCGGGCCATAGGGGATTAGCATTGCGAAAGTGGTTTTTGAAGATTCCTGCTCGCCGTTTAAACTGACAGAAATGGTTTTGGTATCAAAATGAAGCTAAAATTATTGCGCATAACGCTTGACATCAGAAATTAATTTAGTTTCACGTTGTTTTCTAAAATTCTTCAGTAAAAATTCAAGTAATTGTTAATGTTTAATCACAAAATAGCATGCCTTGCCTAAACAATAATGACGTTTCTACGTTTTGACAATCCAATAATATCTATTAAAAAAATTCACGGCAAATAAATCGCGAACCCTCCTGTAACTGGCTACACTGTAGTAGGTTTTCACCATAACGACTCTTTCTTGGTTTGTATAACCCATTTTTAAATAGAACCAGACTTTATTATTGCCTACTGACTTATAAAGTTTTTTATTGGATTGTCGAAACGTAGAAACGTCATTATTGTTTAGGCAGGCATGCTATTTTGTGATTAAACATTAACAATTACTTGAATTTTTACTGAAGAATTTTAGAAAACAACGTGAAATTAAATTAATTTCTGATTTCAAGCGTTATGCGCAATAATTTTAGCTTCATTTTGATACCAAAACCATTTCTGTCAGTTTAAACGGCGAGCAGGAATCCTCAAAAACTACTTTCGCAATGCTAATCCCCTATGGCCCGCTTTGAAAATCAACACCCTGTATAATAGAGCAGATTAAGTAATGAAATTATCATCGTACCCGAGCCGGATGTTTAACCACTCCCGTCGCTAACTTTTCGTCGGTAAGTTCACTCGAGTATAGGCATTAATACCGCCAATTGTCGAATTGGTTTCGAAATTCGATCCAATTTTTTGTTCAAGTTCTTACCGCGCGAAAAAGACTGCTTGCCCTAATCCTTTACACCATTTTATAGATTTGCATTTGTCGAAAGAATTAATAATTATTTTTTAATTTAAAAATACACTGAGGTATTCAACATTTTATTCTTCATATATACAGGGTGTTTCTTAATAACATGCTAAAACTTCAAGATATGATTCCTCGGGTCATTTTACGAAGAAAATTTTATGTGAACGTATGTCCGCAAGGCCTTATTTTTTTTCTACAAGATTTTGAATTTTTGTTTTTCAAGAATTATTTTTTATTATCTCCGAAAGTTAGTAGTTTAGATATTCTTTTGAATTTTAGTATGTCATGCTAATGGATGTGTAGAACCACATAATATGTGAATTAGAAAATATTTTCAATTGATCCACTCTGACATTTTCTCTTTTCAAAATAAAATAAATATTATTCGCTAATTTTGTTAAATTAATCTAATTTTAATTTAATTGATAGTGCATCCGACGAGAAAAACGCAACAGACCGTTTTCATGTAGAATTGATCAGACTAATCAGAAAAAATATCCGTACGGCCAAATGTCAGGGGCGCACCATTTTTTTTTAAATATCAGAGGACACGTTTACAGGGCGGAGCAATAGAACAATTTTTATAACTAAATTGTGTAGTTTTATGTCCTATGAAGACGTGCCAAATTTGAGAAAAATATGTAAACTACTTTCGTAGATAATAAGAAATAATTCTTGAAAAACAAAAATTTAACACCCTGCAGAAAAAAAAATTAAGGCCTTGCGGACATACGTTCATATAAAATTTTCTTCATAAAATGACCTAAAGAATTACACCCTGAAGTATTAGCACGTTATTAAGAAACACCCTGTATATTCCTGAAAATGATAAAACTAGGTCGATATCAGTTTACATTTATATACCACTGACATAGAATGAAATGACAATTAAAGATTCATGAAAGGTGAGGCATCAGGTAGATATATATTTAGAAAGGAACACTAATAATCGTATCAAAAGAAGATTTAGTTATTTTGAATACAATAAAATACAATAAAGAAATAAGGGTTAAGTCGGTGCCCATCGGTGGATCATCTGCAGAACTTCCACAACACTCAACTGGACGACCGCGAAGGTAAGATTAATGACCGGTCCGATCTGATTCGATAAACTAATGAACTATTGTGTTCAAAATAACTTATTCGCTCGACCACGGACAAATCGGACTACAATGGCCCGACTATTATGCCTGAATATATCGAACATGTTACGTTTATATAATCCTTGAAGGAGCGAGGAATATGAAATACTAATACATATACTGCTGATACGAATTCCTTTTGTGCACCAGACAGGCCCATTGTAATCGTTATTGCCTTTTTATTAATATTAAATATCACGGTAATGATTTCAATAAAATTTTATTTTACCTTTATCTTGTTCTCGAAAAGGATATCCACGCGGCTTGTTCATTTAATTATTGTGTCATGGATCATGGATGTCGTGTAGCTGTAATATAGAGCACTTTCTTCCTTGAGAAAGATTTGGCATTTAGGTGCATTACATAATTATTCAAAAAGCGTTCAAGAGGAATGACCAAAAGTTTGTCGTAGAAGCAACTAATTTTTCTGAATAGGTAGGTATACCTTTACTTATTGTTACCATGATCCTGTATAAAAATTTAAACCACATAATAGTAAGATGCAATGTAGCAAGTTCAGATAGGGACATGTAAGCCGTTTTCCTCTATCTTGAGCCTTTTTCAATATAAGCTGATTTGAAAATGGGAAATTTTGATTTTTATATTTGTTTAGAAACAGCTCACAAATTACTAACGATATAGGTATATACAGGCTGTTCCATTTGAAAATCAAAAGTTGATGTCACTTCCGGCTACTTCCGGAAGTGAAGTCAGGTTTACGATAGATGCAAATGATGTCAAAAGTAGTTCTATAAATACTTATATATACTTCGTTGGAGATTTCAGATATTAAGATGAAATAAGAAATCAGTTATAAAGCGTTTTTCGAAAAACACACGGTATAAATACAAAGATTTTACCCAAAATAATTTCAAAATGACTAAATTATTTTGAAAAAGAAACAATAAATGTTTTGCCCCTACTGGGCATAATTTTAAAGTTTAGCTTGGAGTGCATGGAGTCACCTGCTAGATATACATACATACATACCTATAAGACTCCATTCTCTGTTGATTTCAACCCTGAAAATGTTTCAGTTTCAGCTTCGAGGCAGGCAGGCAGCCTTCAGTCCCCGGCATATTTCGGGAGGGAGCTAGTGCGTGTGCCTCGTCGGTCCCCACGGCATTGTCGCGGTCTCCATGGAGACACCTCGCAGCAGGGGGCGTGGCAATCGATACTCCCCCGACACGCACCCCGGCCAAGCACCCCCAGCAACCCCCTATAACCCCCAGTGTACGCATCGCGACGACACAGCGTCGAGACGGTGGATGACTGGTTGTAGTTGTATATAGCGAGACCTTGTTGTCCTTGTTTCTTATTATGGAGGCTAAAGAAGCGAGTTAATGGCACCAGATTCAGCGGAATCAAGATTTCGGAATGAAGGAGCTTAGTCTGAATTTTAATTAAACAATAAACTAATCTGCTGTATGTATTTTCAAACGGGTGACTGTTATCTTTCTTATTATTATTATTAAGGTGGTGTTGATTATTTAGGAATTTATTGTTTTTCGGTTTTAACTTCATTCTGTTGGTAAATAATAGTGTTTTTCTTACAAAATATAAACTTAGTCCTATTTATAGGTATCTAAGTGTAAAGCGAGAGTTGGTCTTAATTAAAGTGGAAGAGGATAAGTACAATTGAATGATTTTTCATTCTTTTTCATTGACGTAGGTATAGAGTGAAATTTGAGGTCAGCATAATTTTTGAATAAAATGGAAAATTAAATGGAAAATAGAAATACATACAAACAATACAAACAAACAAAACAAAACAATCAAACAAACAAACAAATACAAAATAAGACAGAATAGAAAGAAAAATAAAACAAAAATAGAAAATGTAATTTCATGCAAGTCAGGTAATAGTATATAGGTATCTACCTATGATACATAATTTTATTATTGATAATATTAAAATTAAATGAAATACGTTAAAGACGCATAGCTAGCTCCTAACCTAAATATTCAATTACACTTTTTCAATCTTCGAACATAAAACATCAGGAAGTACCTACCTACCGTTCATGTGGACGTATGTCCGCAACGGCGTAATTTTTTTGCTACAAGGTATTGGATTTTTGGTTTTTGACGAGTTTTTCTTTTTCTTTTATTATCTTCGAAAGTCGTTTAGATATTTTTTTCAATTTTGGCCTGTCTTAATGGGACATAAAACCATTATACCTTAGCTAGAAAAATGATTCCACTTTTTCTATTTCTACCTTAAAGTCACGTCAATGGCGCCGTAACTTTCGTGGCAGCCATTAAAAGTCTTATTGATCCACTCTATTGATATTTTCTGTTTAAAAAAAATATTCGCCAATAAGTAGCTGCTTAATTATTAATAAATTTAAATTTCATTGCTTTAATCTTGAACGATTCATCTGACAAGAAAATCGCAAGAGACCATTTTCATGTAGAGTTGATCAGACTATAAACAGAAAAAATATCCCCACGGCAAAATGTCAGTGGCGTATACTATTTATTTTGTAAAAAAATGTCATAGGATAGGTTTGGAGGAACGCCACTGGATGAAGAAATCGAAAAATTTTTCTAACTAAACTATATGCGGTTTTACATTCTATTAACACACACTTAAATTTAATTAAATACCTATCTAAACTATTTTCGGAGATTAAAAAAGAACTCTACAAAAAAAAGTTCAACACCCTGCGTAGAAAAAAATTTAATATCTAATTTCTTCATAAAATGGCCTGAGGAATCACATCCAGAAATTTCAGCATGTTTTTATGAAACAGCCTCTATAACGTACTGAACTAACAAAAAGTAAAGTTGCGAATTTCTAAACAATAAGAAGTACCTACCTATCAGATGTTCAAAATGGCATTTTCCATAGCGCGTTCACCAGAACGGTCAATTGGAATTATAGTCCTTCCTGATGTTTTATATTCAAAGATTTTAGTTAACAATAAACGTCAACAATAATAACATAATCTGTCAAGTTTCAAAATAATCGATGAATCAAAAAATTATTAAATTTCAGTAGGTAACTATATGATGTAATTTAATGGAAATTATTAGACAAATATACCTACATAGTACTGTGTGCCACTCATTTCGACAATAAGAGGTTTGTGAATTTTACACGGCGTGTTCCCTCATGAGATTAACTTTTGAATTATTCGATATATCGAGTCCCTATACCGGCTTAATCGTTATACCATAGCCGCTTAGCCGCTACTCTTGACTCTGAGATTTATAAGACCGTGTTGTAATTGAAAAAATAGAAAACATTTTTGATTCTCATTACACAGCAGGTGTGTTCCCCCTCTTCCCCTTTTTCTATTCTTTCCCTCCACTTTTATTGTGATTTTCCAAAAAATATCCTCAATCTAATAATTCGTCTTATGATACTTATTTAATAAGGTGTTAACGTGAATTGGCGGTTTAATAATTGATACAATAGTTATAATAGCTCTATGAACGATCCTAATATACAAACTCAAAAAATGTGGATTTTAAACGAAAATAGGGTTTCGATTTTCTGATGACATTCGAGCCTCCCTATAAATAGATGTTACTTCGTAGCGATTCTGTTTATTTGAATAAACGATCTTAAGGAAAAATGAGTTAGCATTTGCAACTGTATGAAATTATAAACAGGTGGGGTGAGCGTTTGCTTCGCAGATGACGTCACAGGATGGGAAAATGTTTCTAAGGGGGGGTGCGAGAAAATAATGAAATGATATCGATAAGGTAATAAGTTCAAACTAGGCGCCAAATTCCTGCACTAATGTGAAACTCTCTCCTACATAAAAAATGCCCGTATTCACAAACGATAATTTCTTAAATAATTACGTAATTAATTAAATGAGTGAGATGGAGATATGCAGTTTTTTTGCAATAGAATGAGATGGGGATAATTGATTACGTAATTATTTAGGAAATTATCGTTTGTGAATACGGGCGAAAAAGTGGTAATTAAATAGAGATAAATAGGAAAAGAAAGTAAAATGGCCGAGGTCGCGATTTTTATAGTTCATACATTTATTTAACGCGGGTTTTCGCTTTCTTCTTTAAATGCGCGTCACACTCCATATTTCTTCCTCATAATGACGCATGACACTTAATTCTCTAAACATCTACACACGTTTTAGGTCGTTATTCAAGTGTTACGCGGAATCTACTGATTGTGGAATCGAAAACAGAACTCGATATTCTAAGTACGGTCGCTGGAAAAGAGAGGTCGCAAGCTGTTTCAATCTAGTAAATAACAAAAGTAAAATTTATTTGCGCTAATTGCCTTAACGCCGTTAGGTCGTTACATGCTAACGATTATTGAGATAATTCAGTTATGTCCATCACTATAGTCAGCCACATGACGTCAATTTCTGCGCATCGCCGTAGAATACCGTGCTTGTTTCCAAGCTAATCACCAGGGAGCATATAATTATGGATAAGCAACGGCGCTAGAAAAAGTGACTATACCAAAGCCGGCCACATTTGCAGGTTCGCAGAGCGCCCGTCAGTTAGCGCGCCATTCGATTGGCGCTGATAATTACTGGAAAAGCATATTACATGTTAAGCAAAGCATGTTAATTTTTCCAATTACTATAAGCGATAATAATAAATATTGAAAAATTTCAAATTCAAAATTCCACTGAGAAAAATGAGTGAAAAGCTGAAATTTCAACAGTTACCAGTTTTTGGCTAGCTGTATGAAAAAACTTTCATAAGTGACATTACATTTAATGAATACCTACCTAACGAATTTTGCCAAAATTTCCTCCAAAATACTTTTAGTTTTGGAAATATTATGGTTTTTGTAATTTCGGAGTTTGTAGATAAACGCCATACCACGGATCTAGTGTGCTGAAAAATAAATATTTTGAAAAGCAAAAACTTGGTAAAATAACTGGGACGCCTCTAGTTAAAAATTTCTTTGTTAAAAAAATTATAATTCTCTACATCTAGTGGTCTGTACCACCCATCTGTACCCAACACCCATTCATATTAATAAGTTTTATTAAAATATCTGACGTATAGTTTCAGAACTGTGAAAAAAAATTATCAGTAAGATCTTTATCACCCTGTATAAATGAAGAAGGGTTTAGAGGAACAGGTCGTTTTTGTCTTGTTTCTATTCAGCAGTATTTAAATGCGGGAAAGCTTCATTGGTTGTGGGATACTATACGGGATCCGGCAATCAGCGGATTCAATTAGTCTAATTAACTGAAAAATAATTGACGTGCGACTGTCAGTTGCCTGTCATTGCTGCAGTTTGTCTATTATAGTATGACTCATTTTGCATTAAAGCCGTTGTCGAAAATCTTTTCGAGCTCAGTGCGAGAATTTCATAATCTGTGGCGGTGAGGTTTGAAAAAAATCAATTTATAGACAAGGAAAAATACAAAAATACAATTTTTTTGAATTACGGACATATTTCCAAATTATTTAAAAATTCGTCGGATTAGTACCAAAGGTAGAAAATCAATCTATTATCTTTGTTCTGTGTACAGTTTTAGAATTTATTTATCAGCAATGACAAAAGGCAATTTAAATTGAGTCAGCTACAGTCGACATGCGCCATCACCATCAACATTTACCTGAACAAAGGAAAACTTGATAACTCTTTGCCATCTCAAAGCGAATTCAATCTATAACTCTGTATATGAGGAGAGAAAATCCCAAAGGATGGGTATGGGTAGGATATTAGTTCTGCCAAATCGGAACGTCGAGATGGCATTCCGTGTCAAAGCGAAGTTGAATAAGCGGCAGATAGATTCTGGATGTATCAAAAATGGAATTATTATAAAGGTCGATCTGGCAGGCTTCACTAGCAAACGCGGAGGACAATAATTACAGAGTGAAAGAAGCCATCTCTTTGTGCCCGCCTGGATGTGACACGAGTCATCAGGCAGGGGCTTTATGTGCAAAGGAAGGAAGCGGGAGCATCTGTAACGCTACTGCGCCCCCAGAGCCCAGAGCAGCGCCTCCCTAACCACTTGTAGATCTACGATTCTTCTGCGCTTCCATCCGGTTACGACTCTACAAATATGCGCGTTTATTGAATTCTGCAAAGAAATTTTTCATTTATGAGTCTACCAATGGCTACGTCAGAGTGATAACTTCTGCATTTGTTATTTTAGCTTAAGAATTGAAAAAAATCGCAACAAGTGGACAAACACTACTGTGACTTGTCAGGAAAAAATAAGGTTTTTTGTTAGGTTTTAAGGTAAGCTGCCAGAAAAATATCCAAATTTCGTTTCTATGAAAATATCACTACAATAATAGACAATAATGCTCAAATTAATAGAGTGCGAAGGAAAAAAAAACTGATGGTTGGCCATGACTTTTGTAACGTGTGTCAATATGCAATTCGTAACATTGGAACTATTCTCTTCACAAATTGAATTATCTGAACTCTGAACTCAAAAAGTTTCTCACGACATGTCTGATTTGGATTTAAAAAAAGCTGCTGCGCATTTTGTAGTGTTTATTTCAAAGGTAGATGCTCATTTCCAAAACAATTTCATTTTCAAAGGAAAATAAGCCAGTGTGGCGAGACGCTTCTCATCTGAAAGAACACAAACATAACCTTAATCTAAATTACAGATTTTTATCAGAACTACTGTATACAGGGTTATTCACGGTATACGCCACGGAAGATTATGGCCGTGTCTCTGGATTTTAGGATCTTTTTATTTCTGGAGTGGATAGAGATCCGGCAGAGGTACGTTTTAAAATTATATTCATAATGTACAGGTGTCCCAAAAGCATGAAACATATCAAAGTTATGTTTTTTTAAATGGAATGCTCCTATGTTATTGCATTTTTAGATTGTCTGAGAAGAGAAAATAAGATTGGCTTTTACAGTTGGTGTTTAAATTCAGAAGTTTTTGAGTTATAAACAAGTGAAAATCGTCATTTTTCAAATTCAAGGCCCTGTACAACGAAAACAGTTCAAGATAGAGAAAAACGGCTTACATGTCCCTATTTTAACTTTTTATGTACTATCCTATGGTATAGAAACATTTGTACTTTCTTTGATTTTTTTATTTGTCGACGCGTGGAGAAATCTCAGAATTTTTCAAATTTTTTATCACCCTGTATAAACATTTCATCTACATCATTGGATAGTACATGAAAAGTTAAAATAGGGACATGTAAGCCGTTTTTTTCTATCTTAAGCCGTTTTCCTTGTACAGGGCCATGAACTTGAAAAATGACGATTTTCACTTGTTTATAACTCACAAACTTCTGAATTTAAACACCGACTGTAAAAGCCAATCTTCTTGTTTCTTCCCAGACAATCTAAGACTGCAATAACATAGGAGCATTCCATTTAAAAAAACATAACTTTGATATGTTTCATGCTTTTGGGACACCTGTACATTATGAATATAATTTTAAAACGTACCTCTGCCGAGTCTCTATCCACTCCAAAAATAAAAAGATCCAAAAATCCAGAGACACGGCCATAAACTTCCGTGGCGTATACCGTGAATAACCCTGTATATGAACAAAAATGATAAGTATTAATTTGTAGAAGACACACCTTTTCTTCTGTTTCACTTCTCCAAGGCCATAGTTCATTTTTGGTTGCTCACTCTTTATAGTTGCAAATTACAGTGCTGTGACTTAGAATGTAACTTCAAGAAAGGCTTCTTGTGATTTGAGGAAAATGGTTGCCTTCTAAGCCGACAGCTGCTGGAAGAAAACATCACTGAACGTCACGCTGTTTCGAAAAGCGCGACCTTAGGTAATAAATCTATTGAAAACTATACTTTTTAACTTTTTAGAAGCAACTCTTTTTTACGAGGGTTGTTGATATAAGGGTTGGTATTGTAGGACTCTATACCTTATACCAACCTAATAAAATAATATTAGAAGAAAATTTTTTCTCTCAGGTTCTAGAAATTTGTATAATATAATTTTTTTTAAATAAGGGACCTTGCAGAATCCTTATGTGAATTGGCTCCCGGTTAAATTTGATGTACCTATCCTTGGGGGCCAGTATTATTCGATGAGTTGATCAGAAATCTCCATGGGCATATAGCCCCCCCAAAACTCTCGAGATATTTACCTCTGAAGATGGATTTTTTCTTTCATGAGAGCCATTTATTTTTAAATGTGGTTTAGAGATTGTTTTAGAGAGAAATCTTGGATAGCTCATTTGTTAAGATTGAAAAGTTACTTACTTCTTTTGTTTCAGTTACATTTTAGTCCGTTGACTCGTTATCGAGAAAAACACGAAATACTTTTTATATTATTTTCCTAATTCCATTGACTTTAACAAAAACTGATTACAACAAACAAGAACGTCAAAAATTAAAGAGATAAAAATTTTTCCCGGAAACAGAAGCAGCTTTTCAATCTTAACAAATGATCTATCTAAGATTTCTCTCTAAAACAATTACAGCGGGTATTATAAAGGCTCATTAACTTAACGGGCAGATTTCTGTGCCAGATTCTGAAGAAGGTGTCAAATCTAAGGGGAAATTTTTTTAACTTGTCCATTCTTGACATGAAAGTGATTACGAAAATGTATAAATAATAGTCATTTGACGTCCATATTAGCTTCAAAAACGAGCACAGAAAACTGGTCGTTAGCCTAATGAGCCTTTATAATACTGGCTGACATTAGAGGGAGCCAACATTAATAAAAAATAAATGCGTGAGTGTCATGAGAGAAAAAATCCATCTTCAGAGGTGAATATCTAGAGAACATTACCATGTTTATCTTCCTGTTGACTATTTAGTATTCTTGTTTAGACAATTTGTGCTAAAATGTCCCTTACATTTCCAAACATTACTGCCATATGAAAGTCATATTACAGCCGTTTATAATATTACAATATTCTAAATATTTGAAGATAGTTTTCCTTGACATTGTGATTTAAAGTGGACATTTTTACTACATTTAAAACATTCTACAGGGTTGTTTTTCTGACTTCCAGTAGCCTTATTGGATTTGCTTCTCTGCCTTAATATAAAAGAGTTTTGTGACGTAGGTTTGCTCGTTATTTGACTAATCTTCATTTCATCTATTCTCTTCTAACCTGATACAATCAAACAAGTTGCTGAGACTTTTGTCTGCTTTACTGACATTGTCCCGCAGGCAGTTCGAAAGTGGTGAAGCTTTAGCAACCTTCCTGCAGACAAACCATCAGCTATAACTGTTGAATCTGCATGCAATTCCCAAAAAGAGACTTATTCTCATTGTAATTGACCCGAAAAAATTGTCGTTGCAAACTTTTAATACACACATCTGATATTTTTCCATTCAAGGTGTCAAATTTTGACAATACAGGGTGTCCCGTAATTAGCGTGCAATACAGCAGATTCTATTTTCAAAAATATGAAAAAAAGTTCCTATAAAAATAGGTCGAGAAATGCTTCCTAAGGGGGCTACAGCCCCCCAAAGGGGAGCCCATGAAGATGGTTTTTATATAATATCTTCGAATCCGTTCAAGATAGAAAAGTGAAATTATGGGAATTTATCAAACATTTTATGGCCAATAAGATGCAATTACAAAAATTTTAAAATTTCCATCAGGGGGGGGGGGGGGGCAGATAGGTAAAGAGTGAGGTTAAAACCACCCTAACTTTTTTTGTACGTACCTCGTGCCAGGATTTGATATCAGATTATGAAATGTTGAAGTTTTTTACACAAAAAAGGTCATCTTGCTGAATTTCGATAACATGAACCATTTTCGCTTAAAATCGATTTGAAAATTACCTTACATGGCATAAAAATTCATAATGAAACACAACTAGAGAAAAATATTCAACGTAGGCCATGGATCACGGGATGTAATAAGTGACAGGTTGTTTGAAAATTATGTTTCACACTAATTAAGTAGCAGAAAAAGAAAATTTATTGAGTACTGGTGTTTGTAAAAGTGGAACATTTCACTAACCAAGAGCTGGCAGACATGCACTTCGTGTATGGATTCTGCAATGGTCGTGCTCTGGCGGCTGAGCATGAATACCGACGACGATTTCCAAATCGAAGAGCTCCTACACGTCAAATGCTCACCCGCATACGTCAACGTTTAACGGAAAATGGCAATTTTAGACGTGCTCGCGCGGTCAGAGGAGACCTCATCATAGGAATCATGCAGTTGAAAACTTTTGGGCCGACGAAAATCCGCGATTAGTATGACGGAAAAGCTTCCAACGTAGATTTTTGGTGAATTTATGGATTCATCAGCATCTTCTCTATAGGTACCTTCAAACTACACTCCAACTCCATCAGTAGCAACATTTTCTTGTTTTTTAGGGTTAGATTTAACTTGAACCTATACATGACTCGTAGTTTACATTTCCTTGAGCATCTTTCATCAAACAGTCCATTTGAGACCGCAGGGTTTCCATCTTGACTTAATTTATATTTGCTGCTGATGGATCGCAGACTTTTATAGAGTTAACTTCAAAATTCATGCAAGGGCACACGCCTGATGAAAAAATGACTTTAATAGAGTTTTTGCACGAATGAGGTTTATATTAAATAAAAAAAATTAGATTTTTATATTTTATTTAAATGAACCATTGACAAAAAAATGTATTCCAAAAAGGATCCAGCAATTTATAATTTCCGCTATATTAGAACAATCAAAAGCTGTGAATTTGATAAACAGAGCAAAGCTGTGAATAGGAACGATAACTGAGATTTCGCAGAATCCACGCGTGCGCAGTCGGTACTAGCAGTAGTTCCAAGATGTAATAAAAATAACCAAAAAGAAATTGATTAAAATAAATTTTACTTTTTTGTATAAGAGTAGAAAATGCATAGTATTATATTCATGATGATGGCCATTATTCTGACATAGCATTTAAAGCACAAAGTGGTTCGTGAAATCAAAATTCCCTTGACTAAATAGAAAATTTCTTAGATGTTAGATTCTCCCATCTCCAACATAATTTTTGATATTTTCCCAGCATTTTTTTACCCTAAAATTATTCTCAGTAGTTCACAATGCCTGATTTCGCGGGTGAGTCAAGCACATATTTTTATAACCCCCATAACACGAAACTGTTCAACTGTTTTCACCCTATAAATAAACACCGCTCATAATTCATCATAAGAAAACAAAGCTGTAGATTTCAGATTTCACCCTCTAGTTTGGGAGTATTTGCTTTGCCAATATCCAGATAACTTGTTGGGTATATTATTAGAGAGTGGGTGAATGGTTTTGTCAGAGTCAGTAAGGCAGGAGTAATGCTTATGAAATCCCTCATTAAGCTCGTGTATGCGGACACTTCAGATGCAGGACCAGGACGCGTGCCACCCGTCTGCAGGAGACAGCCAGTGGCGTGCAGCGCTCCTCCCATCTCATTACCGGGACTGGGACGACAAAATCGATCGATGTACTTACCTACAACCGATATAGACGTAAATACCATTTGGTTTGATGATCTAAACTGCGTTTCTAACCATTCTAACCAACTATAGATGAAGAGAAATCAAAAACCATAATTTATTTAGGAGATTTCTTTAAATAAGAAGTTTCATTTTCAGTTTAATCAATTGGTTTGAGCCAAATTGATACATGAGCGTTGCTTTTCCTTAAAATTTGCCGATATTGAATACTAACTGGCAACAGTGTCTAGTTTTTGACTTTTTCCAATTGAGAATAATTTTTTAAAGGTAACCGCGTTCTTTGTACAAAATTTATTAATGCTGACCGTGTCAAACAACAAACTGCCACTTCTTATGCATGGACAACTCTTCGAAAGAATTGAAAAGAGACCCCCCAAAGCAGGAGAACTGGGACACTGTCAAGGAGGTAGTCCAAAAAACTGGAGTTGTTGCGGGTATCAGATCTTCCTACCGTTATAAAGCTCTTCTTGGGTTATATTATGTTTCCTGTACTTCCCCAAAATGGGATAGATTTTTTCCAGGCCACCTAGACCGCCTATTTACATTAAACATGTCTCACACGCTCACATTCCAGAATCAGAACTACTGAGAGATTAAAGTAATATTTCGAACGAAGTAAGGTAAAACAGACTCTGCAGCCTAATTTTTCTGACCGATATGTTTCACATTCCTCTTTTGATTATTCTTGGGATACTTATCATGCGATGGAAAGGAGCCTGTAAGAATGAATTCTCTCAACCAAAACTAACATGTTTATATGTTCCAGGAGAGTCGACCCAATCTGCTCTGCATGCCATGGAATGCATCAGCAGTTCAAGTAGAAGTGAGATCCTTGTGAAAAAAGATGTGGTAAGTCGGGAGCGAGAAGGTAAGATATCTTGAAGTGGTCCTTAACCAGAAGTTATGCTGGAATCTTCGTCTTCTAAGTCTCGCAGCGTCTCCTTTAGAGGCTGCTGATCATCATGGCTATTCTAGTATTTGATAGGGATGACAGACCAAAGCATTCTCGCAGATTAGCTGATGAAATTCCACGCCAGCCCACCTTTCTACGGCCTTTGATTTTCCCCTGTAGAATTCAAATTTGGAGCTTCTCCGGGAGATGTGCCCCAGGAATTCAATCTTTCTTCCTTTGACGATAAACAAAATTTCCAGTTCTTTGTTAATTCTGTTCAAAACTTGCTCATTTGTAACTACATTCAGGAAATCGTCAGTAAACGCCTTCGTCAGTAAACATCGCAAAGGCTTCCAATTTCCTCGAGGTTTCCATTAAGAGTCCAGCCCCCCAACCCATACAGTTGTCAGTTTTAACTGACAACACAACACCATTCTTTGTTCTTAGGTACAGCAATAAATCCTTAGCCTTTAACAGTTTCTTCATTTCAGTCATTTCACTGAATACTGCTCTAGCTTGCTGGATTCTTGCTATAGGATTTCTTTTCTATGGGTGCTATCATAGTGCCTAATTGTAAGTATGTTGAAATAAACACATTGAAAGTAAAACAGTAAAAACTCTTTAGAAATATCGCAGAATAATGGGAAGACATGTCACCCAAAACGAGAAAAGTAACATCAAATGCGCGGTAAAGCTTTTCCAAATAATGGAATGCCTTCTGCATGGCCGTAACAGGTCCAAAGAACCCCCCCCCCCAAGAGGAAGATGTATTGAACTTGACACCTCTACACCTATGCTTGAAGGATCTGGCTATAGAATCTGCAGTCTGCACACATATTACAATAAGAAGAAATGTGGAGTCCTACAGGGAGACTTTGGATACACTCGCGTATTTTAAGGAAAGCACAGCACAGTTGAAAGTGATTTTACTGCTTTTGTGTGCGGACAGTATCCAGTATCAGAATTATTTATTCTTTCAGTAACGCTCTCTATAGGTCGCTGGTAAAAAGTGTCTCCAATAATGTAATGAAACGGTTCCTATTTTAACCGTTTAACGTGACTTATTAACATTTATATACCGTTTGCTTGCATGGCAAGTTCTATTAACTATTCCATCGGTTATCATAATGTTATCATGGAGGGAACAGTCATAACAGATTTCAGTCGGGATTTCCTGCTCTGCTAGGTCATGTAAAAGAAAGCATGTAACTCATCGCAGTGTGACACATTGCACTGACAAGCGCGTAGAGGTAACGGCGTAAAGCATGCAGAGCGTGAACCAATCCTGGATGGAAGACAGAGGAATGTATGCTTGTTCCCTGCTAAGTTATCAATGCAAACTACCATTACCGAGTTAGTGCTTTCTTTACAACCGAAGAACGATAGTGATGGGTTTTTTGTATGGAATAAAATGTTTTGTTCTTATCAGACGAGTCAGGATTTATTGATTAGGCAGCAATAAGGAACTTAAGATGAAGCTCAGGAAGGGGGTGCATGATAGAATAATCGGATTAATTGATTCTTATCAGTCTACAGTTTTTGCTTGTGAAAAAATCTTTCAGGAATCTCGACTATGGAGCTCGCCTAAAAAATAAACAGAATAAGATGAATGTCCCCATTTTGGTGCCCAAAAACATGGGAGAAATATTCTAACTAAGATCTTTTCTAAGAGACGAAGACAGCGGAAAAGTTAGAGGTGGAGGGAACGAATTTTCAGAATCGGTAAAGAAAGCAACAGAAACTTTATGCCATCAGAGTTCAGGATCGAAATTGCCTCCAACAAAATCGAATGATGATTCTCCAGGGCCATCAGGTCATTAATTAGATAAACTAAGTATTCATGGAATTTTATGTTTTATAATCTGGTTGGAGAATTGGATATGGGAGTGAAGTAGAGAGGAGCGAGTATCACAGTAATGAATAAAGGAATTGGCATAAGTGATAGAGAGTATACTCGTATAGATCATTATTATAAAATGGATGAGAAACAGAGGGATGGTGCCAGAACTGAGCCTTGAGTATCCCATCAGTGTTAATCGGATCGTGACTCAAGACTGACCGTTCATCACAATTAATAGGACTGCGTCGGTGAGCAATGATTATTATACAGAAGAATCGATTAATTTTGAATTGATAGGTGTCCTCATCCTAAGCAACAATGCGATCGCTGGATGCTCTGCCGATGTATGAGAGTGTCACGACGATTAAGCGAGTGATTACTGCAGTTGAACAGTACTTACACTGACGACAACGCAAAATTTTACCATTGAAGCAGTATTTTTGAAGGAAGTCTTGTAAAAGGTGGCTAAAAATAATTAGGTATTATCTTTTTTACTGGATCATATTTGCTCAGAAAAAAGAAATGCTTGGAGAATATGTGCTATGTCGTGCTTATAATCACAAATAAGAAAAAACTGATGAGTATAGGTACCAAAAGTTAATCTGAATATTTCCCTGGAAGCCCCAAGGAAACAAAAAAATTTATTGATAGGCTTTCACGGTCACGGCTGGCTTCAATTGAAACCATTATTGATCCATCATTGATTCCGGGCTGTTTTGCCGTGGTCAATGGAGATTTGCTCCGAACGTTTCGTCTAGAGCTGCGGTAGACATCATCAGCGGTTATGTGTGCACAAGCGCAAAGCGATTCTTCCACTCCTCGTGTTCACTGATAACTAACTGATGGTCGGCAGGAAGCCGGAAGATGGCTCCTATTTATAGGGTGATGTCTTACCCCATCTACTAGCTATCTCCATTGTAGTATCGGCCAGTCTCTCCGAAATTATTTAAAAAAAAATGATTAGAGAATAAGCCTTTTTACCTCTATATATACCTACTTATGGAAAACACCCTGTATATTTTTATGTGAAATTATTGCTGTCTCAATTCTGCTAATGGAAAGAGCGATACTTCTATCTTGTCATGATGATGGCAGGTGACATTGGAACAAGAAGAGCTAAAAATAAGATATTGCTATTTGGCAAAGGAAAAAATTGTTATTTTAAAGGATCCTGGATGCCTTTTTATAGAATCATCCTGTATCAGGACAAGTATTTATTGCGCAAAAGTTCGAATTTGAGTTTTAACAGAATTACAACATCAAATTTGAGTTTTAAAGTCAAAAAAGTGGTTTAAAAAAATCTCTGCGCATGAGCGGAGCTGGAAACCAAACCACACACAGCATCGATTTTATTCAAATGTGGCAAGAACGTGTGAAGTAATTATTGCAGGTCAGAGCTGGAAGCGGGACTGATATAGGCAAAAAAAAGGGAAAACAGAGATAAAAAAAAAGATTGAGGAGTAAAGTTCCATAAAAAATCCACTAATAGGGCGCTGATGGTGTTGGTGGAGATCAGCAATCTATTCATATTGTATAGGTGTTATTATTATATCGTAGTAATGTTGTAGATAATTTTAAAAAATTAACACACATTATCGGATCCTATAGAATAGAAAACGGTACATATACCTACCACTTCAGATTCTTAAGAAAATGGACTCATTGCTAATTAATAAAAAGGGAAACAATCGAATATACATACCAGAGGTTATTCAGGACAAGACCACCCCCAAAGTGTGTTTGGGATTGTTGTTGCGGCCACGCATGTCGTTGTCGTAAATCAACGCCTGTTATGAATTATTGAGAGGAGCGTATGTCGTTGATTGCGGGCGAGGGGGTGTAATGGCGCGGAAGGGGAACCACCCTCCCGGCTGCCACGCTCCTTGACTCGACCACCCCGTAAATCATACAAGGGGCGGGGGCAGAGGAGAGATGTAATCCCGGAGGAGAGATCAGCGGTCATTATCGAGTTTGGAGATATTTAATAAGTGTAAGGGTTGATGATTAAAAAGATCTAGTGTGAAATATCGCCGAGGGGCATGTTTAGTCAGTGTGGTTTATATAGAAATTTTTTGTATGCAACATAGAATTTTGAAAATGAAATTATTTTTTATTTGTAAGTTCATACAGGGTTTAAAAAAAAAGGTGTCCTCAAATTAAAAACGTGATTCCTATTAACATGAGTCCACAAATGTACCGTTTTCGAGATACAGGGTGTCAAAAATAAAAAATCAGTTTTTTGACAGTGTCTCAGGAACTATGAGATTTCATTAAAAATTTTTATATTGCAGTGAAGCAAGTCATAAAAAAAAATTATCAAAAACAAGTAATATTTTTGTCCATATAAAAGAAATTGCCACTTTTATGTTTTTCCTCATAAAATGCAGTTTTTCTCGAAAACAGTTCACATTAAAGCTTTTAACCAAGAGCACTTTTTTATGTGGAAAACATTGACAGTTTAAAATGTGTTTTCACAATGTCAATTTCCTCAGTGTCGTAGAAATTAGGGAAAAAAAATTTCATGCAACCCTAAAATCTCCGCCACTGTCATATGAAAATTTTTTAGCTAGCATTAAAAAAGTAGCCAATAATAATACCCCGATGTGTACAAAAATTCAGTTCTATATCTCAAACAGTTCCTAAGATATCGTCAAACAACTGAAAAAAAAAATTTACACCCTGTATCCCGAAAACTGTGGGTATTCGGACCCATGTTAATGGATTTTTTTCACAACGGGCCTAGGAACCTTTTATTCTCTGACACATGTTTTGAAACACCCTGTATAGGTATAGAAAAATTTATTTATCTAATTTTGAAATAGCAGGAATACAATTCTCCAATAAGAAATTAACGTACCACCAAGAAATAACCAAAAGGTAATTTTTTGTAAAAACTACTTGTCCGATTTGGACCAATTTGGATTTTTTTATAATGACAGGTTGTCTCCTCCAGAAAGTTAGTGTATTAGTGTTTTTTATGGAACCATATTTTTGATTAATCCCCCTGGTGTAGCAATGAATTGTGTGTGAAAAGTGTTTTTTTTTTCCTAAAATTTTAAAAACCCTGTAGAGTTCAAAAATGTTATTATCAACTTAAAATTAAAATTACACTATTGCCCTATCTTTTTGTAAGATTTTTATTTTATTTATAGGTACTAATCTTGACTTCTATACAATTTTATAGCATAACATGTTATTATTCAAAATTATTAGAGAAAAAAGTAAAAAAAAAAATAATAAACAAAAAAGTATTTTGACGTATTGTTATTAATATTAATTATATTATTATAGTTATTCGTAGTTATTTTAATAGCTATTCATTATTTACTTGATTTTACAGAAAATTAGATAGGAAAAATCGAGACAAGATAAAAAGAAAAAAAACAATCGGAAGTGGGAAAATATCAAGAAACAGGATGACAGAATTATAAGAAACAAAAATGAAGAGACAATAGAAACACAAAATAAAAGAGATATGTCGGAGACAGCACGAGTCATTATAGAAGATACTGGTAAAGATAAGCCAGAAGCATAAAAAAAAATTACAAACATTATTTCTATGTTAAAGATGATGGAAGAAAGTGGTAAGAAGATGATGGATGAAAGTATTAAGAAGATGATGAAAGAAATTAAAGAAGGATGAAATAAACATAATAGGAAGATAGAAGAAACAAAAAAAATAAATAAAAAATGAAATACAAGGTGTTATTGAGAAAGTGCATGGAAAAAATTAATGAAGAAATAAATGATAACATAGAACAAAACAAAACACTGTAAATATAAAATAGAAGAAGTAGAATAATTAAAAGTTAAGAAAAGTGATGGGGAAATAGTAGGAAAGAATATAGAAAAACAAATGTGACGGTAAATATCATACAAAGTGAGATGGAAATAATACATGAACAAGTACAGAAATTTTCAGAAGCCATTAACAAAGAAAAGGAAAATAGAGGAAAGGAAAACGAAAATATCACAATCGAAATGGAGAAAATTAAACAAGAAATAAAGAGGACAATGGACAAAGGAAGTATGAAAGGGAACGGGAGACAGGAAATAAGAGTAATAATACCTACAAAAGAAGAAGAAATTATACAGGGTGTCCCAATATTCCATGGACATGGAGCAACCACAGATTACTGAGGTAAAAAAAAGTTGCTCGGACCAAACTTATCTCTATACCAAAATGCTTCGTTTGTCCGTTAGAGGGCTTCAAAGTCTTTTGAAAATTTCAGTTTTTTTTTAAATAGCTCAAAGTCGGCTGATTCAAATTCGATGAAATTTGGGAGGTAAATTTCTTATTAAAAGTACTAACTTGTGATATACCTACATGATAATTTGACGGAAACCCGGGAAGGGGTTAAACTACCCCTACCCTCCATTAAAATCGATCGTAATTGTTGATAGGGTAGCAGGAACACTGTTCATGTTTTTTTGTTTGAAAGATACGTCATTTTAGCCCATTTTTGGTCTCTTACAAAAATCTGTATCTTTCCGTGGTGCTATGTGATAAAATAAATTATAATGACTTGAAAATAAATTATAATCACGACAATTTGTCGTGAAAATTTATATTTTGGTAAATACAACTCCAATAGCATATACATGACAAATTACGCCACATGCAATTGTATAGTTATATGCACAACATTTAAAGCCGGAGATGCGTCAAGAAGAAATAATTTAAGTTTAAACATTGCAAGACAATTTAGTCCGCAAATTGCAGAATTAATTTCTATTAAAAATATAAAAACATTAGAGCAAACTAAAAATTATTTAATGAGGATAGAAATAACATCTAGAAATGGGGAAAAACGAAAACGAATCAGATAATAGAAATAATCGAAGAACAACATCAGGTTTAATTTAATAGGAATGGGGATCAAGGTTATAATGAAAGAAGATAATAATATGATCATCAAATGATTGAATGCAAATAAATATATAAAGCACGGAATATACCAAAATAGAAATAACTTTCGACCAAGATATAACGATAATGCATACAGAAATTATAATACTCCACAGTGAAATGGAGGGGAACAAATAGTATTGCGGGAACAATAAAATAGGTAAGAATATCCAAGATCACAGCACAATCAAAACAATCAAGGAATGGAAAGGCAAGTGAAAAATATAAGAAGACTTGAGAGGGTTTCTTCGTGTCAAAAAAATTGAAAAATGTGACAGAAATTTTATTAAATTTGAAAATTTCGCTCCTGGTATTAATTTATATTACTCATGTTGATTTTTCTAATTGTTATAAACAATATTAACTAAAAATGCTGTCAAAATATTCAAAATTCAAAATTAAACTGAGAAAAATGAGCAAAAAGTGGAAATTTCTAAAATTATCACTTTTTTGGCCATGTATCTGTATAAAAAATTAGATTCTTTCATTACTGACATCTCATTTGGTAAATATCTAACGAATTTTGCCCAAATTTCCCGCAAAACGAGTTTAGTTTTCGAAATATCATTCATGTTCTTTGTGCTTGTGAAGTTTAGAAAAACGCCATTTTCTATGAAACCAAAATTCACACCACGGATCTAGTGTGGTCAATCTTTCAAAAAGCACAAACTTATGGCAAAATAATTTAAAAAAAGATGGAAAACAAAAAATTTTCCCATATGGCGCGAATTTTTTGGCAAGCACTGTACCTATGTGATTACCTACTACCTATTTTATTAAATTCAAAAATTATTGATTAATTAGTACAAAAGAAATGATTTCCTCTCTAGAACAGTTCAATAAATATAATTGGAATGATGTTGTGTAATAATAAAATAAAACGAACCCCAAGTACCTAATTATTTTCTGAAGGATAACATCAGTCCTAAAGCAATTAAAATAAAGACAAATGAGTAACAAATGAAACAAATTTAATTTTAATTTATGATTTAGGTTGAGCAAGTAATTCTGATTTCAGTTTTCGATAAAACAAGACAGCAGCTAGCAGATGCATTTAAAGTCAGCGTCTCGCAGACTTGCCAGGTGCCCCCCGGTATATTTATATTGTGTAATATCAATACTGGTTCGATTGCCGAGGTGTTAGTTACACAGACCAAAGGCTATTTATTTGTATCAAGCAGATTTTCATTCTGTTTTATGTCTTATACCTATACAAGAAATAAATATTTACTAAGTAGATAGACACGGTATAGCAGCATTTTTGCATTGTGTTAAATGGACAAGAGCGTATGAGAAAGAGTTTCAATGGTAGTGAAGTAGACCACCCCTAGGTATGGCAAACTCTTTTCAAAATTAATTAAAATAAAAATTAAATATATAAATTAAATGACGAGGTGGACTACGTGGCAACATAGCAGAATCAAGCTGTACCATCATTCATACAAGATGTAAGTAAAGAAAATTATTGAAATCAAGCTACACCTTCGAAATTTTACATGATGATAGTGAATAAGTTAGACAACTTGAGAAAAATACCAGAAACCAGTTATCAACACGGAAAACCCTTGAAAACTCCAATTAAACATTTGAAACAATGAAAACTACCCGAAAACGTTTAGATAAGCCAGCGAATTTTCATACACAGCTACCCCTGATAAATGCTCAAATTCGAAGATATCAATTAAGAAAATCCCATCACAGACAGCTCCAGAATAAACGAATAAAGTTTGAACAATCAATAAACCTAAAACCGCTAATTAACCCGTTAAAATGCGAATTTCGACTCGAAGAAAAAACACCTACCTATAGAAAATTCTCATACACATACTTTCAGCTGCTTTCCCGATCCCAGAAAAGCAGGGAAAGCTGAAATAATTTGGTTTCTCGGATAAAACACAAAGCAAGCTCATAACGGTAAAGAAGTAACGGAAGTCGAATACAATACATCGGATGAAGACAAGGGATGTCTCAACTATAAATAGGCTCGATTTTTCAAGAGAAATTCATTCAGAAATCTGATCCAGATCCTGAAACACCCGAGTTACTAAGCCTAGAAAGAAGCAATTCTCCGCCTAGAAGAAGTAACTCATCCTCTCATTACCTATACCATACGCCGAATATACCTATTTCTATCTTCATGCCAAGACCTGCCCTGTAATTTGGAAAGCTTGTCTATTTAAGAGAGCCAGTCATTCTGGAACGCTTAACTACCCAAGAGAGCCGATTATAGCTGTCAGGTTTGACTGATTTGGGATTTCCTATAACAGTTTCCCTCGAGAAGTTTTCTGTTGATAAGTAACAACACCGTCAATCAGTCAAGTCACTGCCAAGTCTCGCCACTGTCCCGCAATGTCAGATCTACAGTCAACCACCGATGCCGCCGCCCTCGTCGACGCCGCCCTCGTCGACGCCGCCTCCAACACCGCCGCCCCCGATGTCGCCGTCACCGATGCTGCAAATGGTCCAGAACTAGCCCAACGATCTCCTGTCACTCCATCTGTTCGAGAAGGGGCCAATATGCAATTCTACAGTCTTCAATCAGGTGGTAACCCAAATCCGCACGCCATCATCCAACAATTGAATACAGGTCAATAAAAGTCGGTATTGTATCCAAATTTTATGACACCTCTTCTTGTTTATTTACTTAACACAGTTTTTCTTTTGTTCACTAGCATCAAAGAAGGAGCCGGGGTGAAAGCAAGGCAGGTTACTCGACTACCCTGTACAATGTTGCCTAACTGTACGAATTTTCTCCACTTTTAATCCACTTTAGAAAATATTTGTTAAAATACGTCAAATTTTCACTGTAAGTAAAATTTCCACTTTAGTTTGGTCAAAATGAAAATGAAAAGGTAAATCTTTGAAATCACAAACAAAATTTGGTTTTTCCTTGGACTGAAATTGGTACTGATGTTTATTTGCAAAAAGCCATTCAAGATTCATGAAGTTGTTTTCTCAACTTAAAAAAAGTTTATGTGCACGACTTCTTTCCCCTTAAATAATCTCAGACGTCCTATTAACGCGAGGTATACTCTTTTAAACTAACTCGCATCAACAAACACTTACTAACAAAACGGTATACCGCCGTTAGGAGAAAAGTGATCACTGACTAGGTTGATCATTCCTCTGCAGGCGGGAATGAATCGCAAACATGGCCGGCGGTGAGTTGAAGACCTTGCACTCTCGTAAAGTGTTGATATGCCGTTTATGGTATTATTTAACTGATGGAATTCTAGCACAATAAACTCCACCCAATTCAAATTCAAAAAAAAAAAGAAAGAAGCAAACAAAAAAAAAAAAAAGAAAAGAAAAAGAAAATAATATAATAAATGAGGTACACATTTCATAACCAGGTGAAAATGGTCAAAATAGCAAAGGAAAAGGAAAAGAGAGATTGCCGTGTTGCAATTGGTCTGAAAAGAAGGTGTGGTTAAAATTTTGGGAAAATTCCTCCTGCGTTGCCGAAACTCCGGCTACCTTAGTTTATCAAAAGTAAAGTAACTTAAATTAAATACGAATTTGTCTGAGGTGAAATAAATGTATTAAACTATCCTTTTGTTTTCTTTCCACCATTATTTCTGCATACCTTATCCAGGAACCTATGAGGTTACCTACAAAACAAGGCACAACTCATTTGGGGGTTTTCAAAAAAAAAAGAAAAATAAAAGATTTTTCTAGACGATCATCGAGCCAGGGGGGTGAGTGGTCACACTGGTGCCGTGCCGCAGGATAAGGGAAAATAGGCAGAAGTAAAGGTGGAAAGGGAGATCATGAAAATATTTCACTTTATTATCGTATCACAGTTAATCTACTCTCGTACTGAATTGAATACAGGTGACGCAGCCGGAGTGGAAGAAGGTATGGAGGCAGACCAACAGCCGGAGGGCGCAGAAGAGGTGACTCTGACTGATTGGTTGAGAGAAATGTTTTCTGAGCAAAGAGCATCCATGCACAGCCTTCAACTAGCTCTTTGTGGAAGTATAGAAAGGTTGATTCAGGAAAACAGGGAGACAGCTAGAAACTTTGACCGAAGACTGGAGGAGACAAGGACTATATCCACAGAAGGAACCAGACCGACAACGAATAACAATCAGCAAGCCCAGGAAGTAATGACTGATGTTAGAGCTCGCACAACTCCCTTTGCTGATATAGTAGGTGGGACTCAGGTTAGGTCCAGCCCAGGAATTGAGATACCAGCCACAACTTCTGGTCCAAGCAGCATCATCCCCGCTAGCGCAACACAAGCAGTCGCATCAACCATTTTTTATACCCAAGTTGACCATCCGCCTAAGTATCCTGGTGAACTATTAGGAGAAGCTGAGCCTATTCAATACCTGGAAGATTTAGGGCGGTACTTTCTAAAGCATAGAATACCCGTAGAGCAACAGCTAGACACGGCAATTGAAGGTTTGCAAACGCATGCCAAGAACTGGGCAGCAATCTACCAGCATACTTGGTTAACCTACGACGACTTTAAGCGGGACTTCCTCAAGAACTTCTGGTCCGCTCAAGAGCAAAGCAAGTTACGCCATTTAATTGGAACTGCCGTTTGGGACAATCAGCGTACTATGTGCAGACATTTCGCATATTATGTTAGATTGGCAAAATTTTTAACAGAACGAATTCCCGAGGAGGTATTGGTTGCTAGTCTAATGCGCCATTTTCCAACTCATATTCAGGCGTTATGGTCGCTAACCTCCAGACACACGTTAGCAGGAGCCGCTGAATTCTTAAAGACACAAGAAGACATTGTGAATTTCAACCGACCAGTAGTAGCTAGAGTTCAGGCCCCGGTAAAACGCCCAACACCGTATACATGGACCGCAAACCGACAAGAGAACTCTAAAACCGGACCCGCAGGAGGTAACTTCAAATCCAGCAACCAGGGAAACTCCGGGTTGTCAAATTAAGCAGGTCCGAGGATTTGACCCCAGTACCAACACGACCTTCAAGACCTATACCTACCGCCAACTTCAAAGCCAAGGTCAAGCAAAATTTAAATGGACCATGTCAATCGTCTCCAGAGGAAACAACGTAGGAGGGAGCGACTAGCTTTAAAGAAGAAGACCAGGAAGCTGATGGAAAACAAGCAACCGACGAATGTTTAAATTTAAAATTCCATTAAACATTAGTCGCGGCGGGCAGTGAAGTAGACCACCCCTAGGTATGGCAAACTCTTTTCAAAATTAATTAAAATAAAAATTAAATATATAAATTAAATGACGAGGTGGACTACGTGGCAACATAGCAGAATCAAGCTGTACCATCATTCATACAAGATGTAAGTAAAGAAAATTATTGAAATCAAGCTACACCTTCGAAATTTTACATGATGATAGTGAATAAGTTAGACAACTTGAGAAAAATACCAGAAACCAGTTATCAACACGGAAAACCCTTGAAAACTCCAATTAAACATTTGAAACAATGAAAACTACCCGAAAACGTTTAGATAAGCCAGCGAATTTTCATACACAGCTACCCCTGATAAATGCTCAAATTCGAAGATATCAATTAAGAAAATCCCATCACAGACAGCTCCAGAATAAACGAATAAAGTTTGAACAATCAATAAACCTAAAACCGCTAATTAACCCGTTAAAATGCGAATTTCGACTCGAAGAAAAAACACCTACCTATAGAAAATTCTCATACACATACTTTCAGCTGCTTTCCCGATCCCAGAAAAGCAGGGAAAGCTGAAATAATTTGGTTTCTCGGATAAAACACAAAGCAAGCTCATAACGGTAAAGAAGTAACGGAAGTCGAATACAATACATCGGATGAAGACAAGGGATGTCTCAACTATAAATAGGCTCGATTTTTCAAGAGAAATTCATTCAGAAATCTGATCCAGATCCTGAAACACCCGAGTTACTAAGCCTAGAAAGAAGCAATTCTCCGCCTAGAAGAAGTAACTCATCCTCTCATTACCTATACCATACGCCGAATATACCTATTTCTATCTTCATGCCAAGACCTGCCCTGTAATTTGGAAAGCTTGTCTATTTAAGAGAGCCAGTCATTCTGGAACGCTTAACTACCCAAGAGAGCCGATTATAGCTGTCAGGTTTGACTGATTTGGGATTTCCTATAACAGTTTCCCTCGAGAAGTTTTCTGTTGATAAGTAACAACACCGTCAATCAGTCAAGTCACTGCCAAGTCTCGCCACTGTCCCGCAATGTCAGATCTACAGTCAACCACCGATGCCGCCGCCCTCGTCGACGCCGCCCTCGTCGACGCCGCCTCCAACACCGCCGCCCCCGATGTCGCCGTCACCGATGCTGCAAATGGTCCAGAACTAGCCCAACGATCTCCTGTCACTCCATCTGTTCGAGAAGGGGCCAATATGCAATTCTACAGTCTTCAATCAGGTGGTAACCCAAATCCGCACGCCATCATCCAACAATTGAATACAGGTCAATAAAAGTCGGTATTGTATCCAAATTTTATGACACCTCTTCTTGTTTATTTACTTAACACAGTTTTTCTTTTGTTCACTAGCATCAAAGAAGGAGCCGGGGTGAAAGCAAGGCAGGTTACTCGACTACCCTGTACAATGTTGCCTAACTGTACGAATTTTCTCCACTTTTAATCCACTTTAGAAAATATTTGTTAAAATACGTCAAATTTTCACTGTAAGTAAAATTTCCACTTTAGTTTGGTCAAAATGAAAATGAAAAGGTAAATCTTTGAAATCACAAACAAAATTTGGTTTTTCCTTGGACTGAAATTGGTACTGATGTTTATTTGCAAAAAGCCATTCAAGATTCATGAAGTTGTTTTCTCAACTTAAAAAAAGTTTATGTGCACGACTTCTTTCCCCTTAAATAATCTCAGACGTCCTATTAACGCGAGGTATACTCTTTTAAACTAACTCGCATCAACAAACACTTACTAACAAAACGGTATACCGCCGTTAGGAGAAAAGTGATCACTGACTAGGTTGATCATTCCTCTGCAGGCGGGAATGAATCGCAAACATGGCCGGCGGTGAGTTGAAGACCTTGCACTCTCGTAAAGTGTTGATATGCCGTTTATGGTATTATTTAACTGATGGAATTCTAGCACAATAAACTCCACCCAATTCAAATTCAAAAAAAAAAAGAAAGAAGCAAACAAAAAAAAAAAAAAGAAAAGAAAAAGAAAATAATATAATAAATGAGGTACACATTTCATAACCAGGTGAAAATGGTCAAAATAGCAAAGGAAAAGGAAAAGAGAGATTGCCGTGTTGCAATTGGTCTGAAAAGAAGGTGTGGTTAAAATTTTGGGAAAATTCCTCCTGCGTTGCCGAAACTCCGGCTACCTTAGTTTATCAAAAGTAAAGTAACTTAAATTAAATACGAATTTGTCTGAGGTGAAATAAATGTATTAAACTATCCTTTTGTTTTCTTTCCACCATTATTTCTGCATACCTTATCCAGGAACCTATGAGGTTACCTACAAAACAAGGCACAACTCATTTGGGGGTTTTCAAAAAAAAAAGAAAAATAAAAGATTTTTCTAGACGATCATCGAGCCAGGGGGGTGAGTGGTCACAGTAGACACAATAAAGGTCTAAGTATAGGAGTAATTATTATTCTAAATTTTTGAGATTAAAAAATTAAAAATTGATTTTTTCATCACTCTATTATAATAATTAACATTAATTAATCTGTCTCCAAACGGAAAACGAAAAAATCAAATATTATGTGCGATATCTGCGTTTGAGACCTGTCCGATATTTCAACTTGAAGGGGTGAAAAAGGAAATAAACATAAACCTATTTAAAAATAAATAAGCAGCGTAATGATAAATTTGCACGGTGACTGGTTCCATAGAAGCAAAGACAGTCTGAATGAAGCTGAATGGGGTTTGAGTTATATCTGCTAAAACGACTGATCCGGTGGACAATGAGAAAATTTAAATGATGTATTGTTTGAGGGCGGCAAAGTCAAGTGAGCAGAATGCTATGCTACTGGGTGGGTGGTCTTCATTTGTATTGACAGCTGATAGTCCACAATATCCTAAACTGGAAACGGAGTTAGCAATACTATACCACACTGGCTGATCGTCTTTATATAAATACCATTTAAAATATACCATTAAAATCACCATTCAATCCACATACCTCTATGTATATCAATAATAAAGAAAATGACGCTTGTACCGTGCTTTAATTTCAAAACTAGACACCTCCCCTCCCCCCACCGAATTTATAGAAATGTGATCTGAAGATGATAAACCTGAAACAGGTCAATTTTATAATTTGATTTACTTTCTATTGATATAAAAAAATTATACAGGATGTTCCTTGACTCAGTAATGACGACATTGTTTATTTTTTTTAAATAGAACACCCTGTATTTTATTGTATTTTTATATTTCCTGGAAAAATCCAATACCTACCTAATAATTATTTTTACAGTTGCGGTTTAAATTAAGCAGCTTTTAAGTTATGAACAAATGAAAACACCGAGGTTGAGGATTATCTGCGACTTCTCTCCGTTGCAGTTCCTGAGGAGTTCGTTGGCTTGTCTCAACCCTGTCAGGTCCCTGCAATGTATTTTTCTCAGTTTTTTCTTCCTTTGGGAGTTCTGCCTTGAAGAATGGGTCTTCGAAGCTACATAATGACTCTGGTCCTATAAAGGATAAGATGATTTGAGACTACAACTCGCATTAAAAATAATAGTTATCTTAAAGTAACTTATAAACGAATAACAGTTCCAGTAAATAACAGTTACCACGTATCACACTCTTAGAAAGTTCAATAGAGTAGTCTACTGTACAATATTTCCTATATTCGACGTGTAGCGAAGGTTTCGACATCGCCTACATCAATTTGCACGGTCAACTATAAAAAAAAAACATTGCCACTATGCCAGGTTTAAATATTTGCATTCACACGAAAATCTCTATGCGTCTCTTATGAAAAAATTCAGGAATTGATTCCTTGGCTCATTTTAAACAAAAAATTCCCTATTAGCGTGTCTTAGGGAAACACTGTTTTTTGGATACAGAGGGTGAAAAATTTGAGATAAAAAAATTATTTTTACACTTTTTTTGGAGATATCTCGGGAACCGTTTGAGATACAGAACTCAGATTTTGTACATGTCATATCATTGATATAGCTACCTTTTTATTACTAATTTTTTTTATGTGCCTTTGGAGGAGATTTTAGGATTTAGAGAAGTTTTTATCCTTCATTTCAAAAATGGGCGGTTTAAAATGTTCTTTTAAAATGACAATTTGCTCCTGCGGTGTCGTAAATTTTAGAGCCAAAAAATCTCAGGCAACCCTTATAATCTCCGCCACTGTCATATGAAAAATATTTAGTCAACAACATATTAATATTAAGATATGCACAAAAGTCGAGCTCAGTACCTTAACCTACCTACCTCAAATGTTTCTGAGATATCTTAAAAAAACTGGAAAAAAGTATTTCTTTGACCTTACGGTATCTCAAAAACGGTGAATTTTCGAACCCACGTTAACAGCAACTTTTTTCCTTATAGAATGAGCAAAGGAATCAACCCCCACCAAAATTTTTGGCACCTGTTTAGGATAACCCTGTATAGTAAAGAAAAGTATGTAAATTAGAAATGTCTAGCAGCAGCAATGCTCCTAATGCTCACGTAGTGCACTTGAGACATAATTTTTTGTACCTCAATGCAAGTGAGGTAGTATGCGAGAATCGAACCAACGTGTGGTAGGTACTGAAACGGAGACTGCGATGAACCAAATGATGGTTTTAATGATCCCCGTGCCAAGTATTCTTTTGAAATTTAAAGCTGCTCAACGGATACTGGCTGTATCAAAATTTTTATTAGTGGTCAGATTTTATATAAACAAATAACTAGTTCGTTTATATTGGACAAAGTTTTAATAAGTCAACAGAATATTTATACAAAATGAGTACAGTAGGAGCGGCCAAACCTCCCGTTACTCCTCAAAGAAATAATTTTAACTTATGCTATAAAAGTTAGAACACGCAGCAATTATTTAACGGAAAAAGAAAGAGTTCACTGAGACACCCTTTTTGGGTTGTCCATTTTTGAAATTATTATGAGACAGAATGAGACACCCTTTTTGGGTTGTGCATTTTAGAAATTACCTATTCAGTACTCACTGTGTTGCGGTTTAGTTTTGTAGCTGGTATAGTTGGAGTTGTGACGATGAATGATTTTCTTTGATATGATGATTGGTGATGATTTCTGGCTACGTTCCCACGGAGGAAGAAAAATACCAATATCAGGATGGACTAGGGATGTGCTCAGGATGTAGATACACTGTTTATTCATAGGTTAACAACGATTGGTAAATATTCATAAGCTGGTTTGTAACGTACACCTTGTACGTACCGGCTAAATGCCAGCAACACGGAGACAACGGCGGGCGCGCGCAGTGAGTGAGTGATGGTGGCGTTTAGTGCACGGCCGACTGGAGGCCTCGAGTTCGTCGACTTCGGCCGTCGAGTCTCGTCGACCTCGACTGTCGAGTTGAAATCTGCGAATACCTGCGTTTTCACCTTCTTTTCACTTCTGGAATTCGCTCAGGAAGGTCCACGCAAATACCTGTCGCGAATAATAGACATAATGGCGGCTTGAACTTACCGTTCATTATTAGAAACATCACACACGTTTTTGGCTTGGTGAGTGTCGTAAAATGATTTTCTTAATTGTGTTGGAATTATACAGATCATATTTTGTTGATACAATATGCTATTTTTAATTACAGCTTTTATATCCGATCGAGTTTCGCTCTATATCGAGTCAATCACATTTTTGTCCGCACTTTATCTTGAGGACGGGACATAATGTATGTACCCGTGGCAAGCAGACTCGATCGGACCGTTCATTCATACAAGAGTGTCTCTGATACGTATGATATTGCAGCTTTTTCCTGGAGGCAACTGCTTTTTCCGTACCGAGAAGAATTTTGCGTACCCAGGCAGATTGAGGCAGATTTTTCCGTATCAACCTTGCTTTTTTTGTACCGACGCCACTTTTTCCTGCGAAGTCCACCTTTCGAACCAAAGTAAGTTCCTGGAGCCAAGCCTGAAGATCCAGTCCACTACCAACTGGACTTGTACCTCGCACTGAAGGGCACCTGACCCGAAAATCGTCATCCTCGTACTGGAGAGCCATACGAAGATAAGTGCCCTTGTGAACCATCAGTATCCGATCCATTCATTCGACTAGCACCGCACGCTCTTGTTTTTTTATTATCTGTTAACCGTGCTCAAGAGTCTGTGATAACATCTGTGATTTTATTTTGATAAAGAGTACCTGTTGTTCTGCTGACCTGCTTGTTATTGCTGACCCTCTTAGACTAGCGACTCAACCTACGACCCTTGGTGTTTTTTTTTTTGTCTCATGCTCTCAGCGACTATTTTTCCCCTCTAAGGGTTAAATAGTTCGTTTCAAGTGGCGACCAACGTGGGGCCATTAGATTAATTAATTAATTAATAATTCGTTTCAAGTGGCACCCAACGTGTCTATCTGCAAATAGTTCGTTTCAAGTGGCGCCCAACGTGAGGCCATTAGATTAATTAATTTCGAACTTGTCTAACGAACTGCAAATAGTTCGTTTCAAGTTTTAAAAATACTTAGGGTGAGTATTAATAATAGTTTTACTATTAAACGTATTGATATTTACTAGAAGATGATTTTAATTATCAATAGTAAGTTCGGGATTGATGCCCTACCGGAAAAGACGCCTCACTGAAATAGTTTGGCAACTATGCAGCAGGTAGTGCCAGTTGTGTGCGTTAGTCGTTACTGTAACGTGCCTGGTTGTGTGTGTAGTTTTATAGTAAACAACAAAAAACCCTTATTTTTAGGTGAGTTATTTACAAAAATATATTTTCAGTACTTCGAAAAATTAATCACGATAATCCTATTTGTCTCGCATATCTTAGTAAAAGTGAATTTACCGCATTTCTTGGACTTGAAGTATACCTTCAGACATGTGGAAGGTTAAGTTAAGAGTTGATTCTGTTAATCTAGCGCTAAATTTGAATTTGATTTTTAGCTGGGGCATCTTTACCGGACAATAGGGAAAGATGCCCTGGCTAGAAAAGTGGAAGATGCCCCTCATATAAAATACTTTTTTTAATTTTAAAGTATGCCAACTACATACACGCGCACCTCAGATATAGAGGGACATGGACGGAGCAACAATAATTAAATGATGCCATACACGCGGTAACCAATAATTTAATGGGAATTAATGAAGCCTCCCGCACATTCAAAGTACCATCTAGGACACTGTACGCCGAAGGATTCAGAAAGGAGTGACTGGAAAAATTGGAATGGGTCGTGGACCAGTACTTGGTATTGAAAATGAAAGAAAGCTCGTTAATCATTTAAAGAAACTGCAGAGTCGTGGATTTGCAGCTACTATAGAGAAGATGTGAGAGTTCTGGCGTACAACTTTGCTAATAAGTAGCCTAAGTATAAAAAATAATTTTTCTAATGGCAAAGCTGGCTATGACTGGCTAAACTCATTTTTAAGGCGTAATGCCGATCTCTGCGTTAGAAAATCTGAAGGAGTATCCACGGCTCGAGTCAGAGGACTAAACAGGTAAATATTTGGATGTTTTATTCGTTTGTGTTCGACAAAATTCATTTGTACATCAACATTCATTAATTCATTAATTTATTTTAGTTTTTCCTCCATTTCTGACAAGTAGTAGATAATTATTTTACATTACTGCGAGATGTCCTGGAGGAGCATCAGCTTTTTGATAAACCTGGTCATATTTATAATATGGATGAAACTGGTTTACAACTAAACAATAAACCTAGCTTTGTGCTGGCAGAAAAGGGCAGTAAAAACGTGATGACAGTAACATCTGGAGAAAAAGGTGAGACCATAACGGTAGTAGCATGCTGTAATGCAGAAGGAACATTCTTGCCCCCCGCTTGTATAATGAAGGGCAAAAATAGAAAAGCGGAATACGAAGATGGAATGCCTCCTAGAACCGTCATATATATGTCAGAGAAATCGGCCTATAAACTCCAGCATTTTGGAATGGTTAAAACATCACTTTATTCCAAGGAAGCAACAAGGAAAGGTTCTTCTCATAGTAGATGGTCATACGTCACACTGTAATGTTGATACCTTGGAGTATGCAGAGGAAAATGATGTTATTGTGATGAGTTTACCCAGTCACACAACCCATTATTTACAACCTCTTGACCGTGCAGTATTTATTTAAGTCACTAAAGTCGGCTTATTACAATTATTCTTGTCAGGCGTGGATGAGAATCAATCCTTCACGTCAAATTAAACGTTTGCAGTTTGGAAAGCTGCTTTATGAATCATGGGCGAAAGCTGCTATACCCAAAAATGTAATCTTGTAATGTAATTATCTTCTTTTAGATCCAGTGGAATATATCCTTATGATGCAAACGTAGTGCCCGATTGTGCTTTTCTGATGCCCGAAGGGGCTACCGAACATCGAAGTCCAAATAACAATGATTTTTCTGAAGAGACAGTTTCCAATTCTTATTCTGACAATTTGCCTGGGGGGATAGAACATGTTCCAGATCGAAAAGATCATCCACCTAGCTTAACGAAATGTGGATTACACGCAAATATTTCAACGAATGACAATCCAATCTCAGGACCATCTTGGGAATTCGATGAGCTTCAAGAACCATTGAAAGACGTCTGCATTTGTTGATGAAGTTACTCCTAGCAAAATACTAGAGAGAATCGATCCTGTTCCAACTATTAAAGTTCAAGAAGTTACTAAACGTTCACGTCCAGTTGCAGCAGTAATGACAAGCCCGGAGTTTTTAAACGAAAAAATAAATAAAGTAAAAGAAAAAACTGATAAAAATTTGAAGAGAAAGACGACCAAACAGACCGAAAAGAAACACATGAAACCTAGTAAGAAAAGAAAATTAAGAATAGATGAAGATAGTACAACAGATACGGAAGAAAGTGTGCATTATGAAGAACTTAGTGATGAGGAAGACAATTCTGAATGCGTTGGTTGTGGAGAAAAATATTCTTTTACAAAAAAGAAGGATGAATGGGTTCAGTGTCTGCACTGTACAAAATGGTCACATGAAAGCTGTTCGAAATATGAAAACCTTTGTCATTTGTGTGGAAAAATACTCACAATGAAAAAAAATGGTTTTGTTCAAATATTTCTTAAATTTTAGTTTTGTTTGTATTTTTAGTCTTTTACAAGTGGGAGCCAAGAAGTGTTTAGTGTGTTAATAGTCAGTTAGCACAAGAGTATCGATGTTATTGTTTGAGTTTTATGCATTATTAACATGAAAAAATGTGTTATTTTTTGTAAGGGCATCTATCCCCAACTAGTGTGGCATCTTTACCCGTTAATCCGGGTAAGATGGCAAAAGTGGATTTTTCGTTTTTTTTTTGTTGTCAAATATTTATATATTGATTGCTTGGATGATTTTTATGTTTATATAAGAGACTATATTTTCAGTTATATCACAGCACAGTTGTTATTTAATTTTTCCATATTTTGATATACAAAAGATGGCCATGGAAAAAGGTGCGGCGTCAATCCCGGACTTACCGGGGATTACGACTACGAAATCAGTAAATTACGAATCCCATCCCGGAGTAAACTTATGAGCGGAATAGGTACCTACATAGATCAATTTTTCTAAATCTTCTCTTCTTTATTTTATGCACCTGTGGTTTTGTGCCCTCATATATGTATTAGTCCAGCAACGACAAAAATCAACATTCTTTGTCCTAAAGAAGAAATAAAAATTGATGTCGAAACGTTGACTAATAATAAATAATAAAACTCAAAGTAAATCAAAAACTGCATAAATATAATGTATATTATTATATATGTATAATTGGTTATAGAAATAAGAGCTGCAATAGTGCTACTGTAATGCATGCACGATGCATAATGCACAATTGAAGTTTTCAAGTTGAATTTCTGTTTTAATTTCAAGCAGCTTTGTTTTACAATCATTGATGGTGATTATTGTATTGTTGAAGAACATGACTTTGAAATTTGTCAGCCAGATTAATTCAGAGACAAAATACCCACTCAACCAATTCATTATTTAGCTCGCGGACAATTGTTCGGAATTACCTTCATTTGAATTCTTGGAAGCATTCCAAGTATTTATAAAGTCGTCTGGAGACCTGGGACACTATCGGTTTTATCTGCATTGTATGATAATTCCTATAAGAAGAATTTGATCACAAACCCCTTTGTATATTAAAATAACATATACATACATACATACAATAAGGCTTCATAGTTATTTTATTTGCAAGTAGGAAATGCTTACTAACATAAATATACACGCACGCACGATTATAATAAATAATGCTACCGATGTAAATGCTAAAAATAAATGTTAAGCTGCTTATGCATGATTTAAGTAATATAAATTTGGGAGCCTGTAAATTTTTCCTTTCTTGTAGGTAGGTACATATACAACATATAAGTTCCGAGTCTTGTTTACACGATTCAAAGCAGAAGCTGTGTCATTTTAAGAATCGATTAGCATCCGCAAAGTCTTTTATGTTTATTGTTTTTATTGGTTTACCGATAAAATTGCAAAAGGAATTCGACCTGTCTAGTTCAGTTACAATTGGCAAATTATGACATGTCGGTAAACTGGCCAGAACAGAACGATCTAAAATTCTAATGATGAGCAGTTCATCCATATAAGAAACGGTCGTGTAACAGAATTGGAAATAAATATAAAACTGATAAGATCAGCATCAAATAATGGAAGTCATAAAAACAATCAGATCTAGAAAGGTTATCTGCGTCTGCAGAAAAACGGTGTTTATAATGCCATTGTTCGTTGATGTGACGCCGATGTGGAGATAACCTCAAGTTCCTGAAGCACAGAGTCTGATCATTCCCGTTTCTCCTATAAATCCTGAATCGGCAATTCAGCTACACACTCGCCGGGATCGCTCAAAGCATTGTCTTCATTTTCACCCTCCCTCTGTCTTTATATGTTGTAGGGGCACTTTGATAGTCAGATAACTCTGGATATTTATGACACTTCTGTTTAATAGTTCGAAAAAAATATATACGAAATGTTTAATGGAAAATGTAAAAAGATTATTGTTATCTGAGAACGCGGTTATAGGATTACAATGACGATTGAAGCGATTTTATTAGTCTTTGCATGTTCAGAAATTGATTAATTGATATGCGCATTCTGGATGTATTTTTTATGGGATTTAACGCCACATGCAATAAAGCCAAAAAGAAAAAGACTAAAATAAATTATTAACACGAACCCGTTCATTTTCGCGTATATACGGGGGTATACATCAGTTTTTAGAGTAAATGGGATGATGGGGATGATGGGTTATCAGTCACGATACTGAAATATCGTGAAAATAAAATTAAAAATCGAGACTTCTTATTGTAGCCATAACTTTTTAATATTATAAAACTATCTGAAATATTTTTTGTACCTAGATAAGTTTACATGAGTTGTCAAGAGCTATCAATTTTTGATCATTCAAAAATTGTCAAAATCGACTTGATTCCCGGGTTGTCGCAGTCAACGTTTTTTTTTCGTATGGTCATGTTGGTTTTTCATATCACTCGGTATAACGCAAGCCACTCAAAAATCGAAAAATCGATAAAAAAGTATTTATTTCATCGAATGACGTCATAAGCAAGAACCATTCATCTCTTAAGAAAATTAAACTCTCTATTGATCAAATTTTTTTTGGGATCTGGATAAGGTATAAATTTAAATGACAGTTTTTTAAGTCAAATCCAAAATTCAGTCGATTTTTGTCATTTTTTCGCAACCTCCTTAAACTTCAATCCCTTAGGGGTAGGTAAACACCCCTATGAAATTTTTTAACGGAAAAGGGGTTGTGGGATATGTCATTTATTTTGAAAGGTAATCTCTCTATTCATCCAACACCCACTTCTGGGATTTTGACAGGTATAAATTGTTTTTTTCTTAGACTATATTAATAAATATGGACCGCGCCTTCCCTATCTTAGCTTGAAGTCAGTTTTGGTTTGTTGATATTCTCTCTCGCACTCATATGCTGTTTCTGGCGGGGTAAGGGGAACGACGTAAAACGTAAACAAACAGAACGCAACGGCAGTGGCGCGCTCGAGTTCAGTTATAGGAAATGTAATAATTACATAAATTATAATAATGATCATAATATTCATAATATTATTATTTTATTTGCAGTTTTTGTTACAAAAAACATAAATTATGGGAATACTAATAGATATTAAATTAAGAAAATATATACTTATACCTACCTATACAAAATAAAAGGTACAAAAAGGTAATAACAATTTAGCAAATAAAAAATCGATAGGAAAGTCGGAAAGCAATATACATCAGTAGGTACCTAAAATATTTTTTCAATTTCTTACATATTTAGTTGATTTTATTCTAAAAATTAATTAAACGAACCTAATTGAAAATTATGTCAGATACCTAATCACTAATTTTAAAATGCCCTGTATTACTAAAGTTTTGTTCTGATATTGCTGGGAGTGAATTCGTCTCAATTTTAGAAGAATTAATTGCCGATAAAAAATGAAAGATCATGGAAAAAGTTCACCACATTTTAAAAATTTGCACCTTAAAATTAGTAATAATCTGAAATTTTTTTAACGTTCGTGCAACCGGGTCAAAGTCTTCTATTTCATATTTTTTGATGATATTGTTTGAATAGTATTCCCCCTCTCCATATTCTGATTATCTTAAATTAGAGGTTGACAATAATAAGAGGTAATATACTTTCAAAAATCAGTATTTTTTATTTATTTAAATGGAATAATTTTTCCAAGTTGCATTTTTCAAAGTATTCAGTCGGTATTCAGTATGCTTTCGAAAATTAAAAAAAAACTGTCAAACAATAATTGTTTTCACAAATTAAAAGATAAAACACTTACACTACGCTACGCCCATGAATGCTTTGTTTTGATTGACGGCTTTGCGTTGCTTACGTAGGAAACTGATAGACTTACCTTCTTTCGAAGTTTTCTCAAAAACAGAACACGTTTTCGCCACTTTTTTTTAACTTAATTGAAAAATTAATTATTAAAGCTTAAAACGAGTGAAAGCTAGAGCTGAAAATATAAATAACAAGGAACTTACAACTGTTTGAAAAACACGAACTCTTATTATGGTATAATGTAAACAAACGGTCTGACAGGATGTAAACATTCATGTTGCCAGATGTAGCAAAGGAAAACGGGTATAAGGGATCCATCGATGTTTATTTCCCACGAATAACACTAGAGAGGTTGCGCTTTTTCATTGTAAGTGCCAGTTTCATTTTTGATCTGGCATTCATTGTTTTGAACAGTCTTGTTTGAAGAGAGAGGGATGTCGGAACACTTTTTCAGTGTTTTTGTCTTGGTCCATATTTATTAATATAGTCTAAGGTTTTTTTAGTCAAATCCAAAATCCTGTAATGTTCGTTTTTTAATTTTCATTTTTTTTGCAACCTCCTTCAAACTTTAACCCCTTAGGGGTGATAACCCTTTGAAATTTTTTATGGGAAAGGGGTTGTTTATATAAATATATCATTTATTTTACTTTACATTCTCTATTTATCAAAATATAAACATTTGGGCTAATGCTTGATCGGTAATTTTAAATCGCGCGGAGACTTTTTAGTTAAATCCTTTTTGAGTTAAAGACAATTAAATAAATTAATTGCCTTTTTTTCGCAACCTCCCTCAAAATTTAACTTCTTAGGGGTGAATAACCTTTTGAAATTTTTTAATGGGAAAGGGGGTTGTGTGATATGTAATTTATTTCGAAAGGTAGGTAATTATTTACATTCTCTATTTATCAAAACATAAACTTTTGCGAGGATGCATGATCGGTAATTTTAAATCGGCAACTTTTGAGTCAAATCGAAAATTCAATCGATTTTTGTTTTTTAATAGTATTTTTTTCGCTTTTTGTTTTTTAATAGTCTTATTAAGTCTCTTAATAGTCTTTGTCTCTTTTTTTCGCAACCTCCCTCATATACTTCCCCCTTAGGGGTGAATATCCTTTTGAAAAATTTTTTATGGGAAAGGGTTGTGTAATTTGTCACTTGAAAGGTAATTACTGACATTCTCTATTCATCAAACACAAACATTTCGGATTTTTATGGGTAAATTTAAATGCATCAGCGTTCTTTTTAATCAAATCTAAAATCCCGCCGATTTTAGTTTTTTAATTGAAATTGTTTTCGCAACCCAGTTCCCTTAAACTTTAACCCCCGTTGGAGGGGTTGCTACGTGATTCTGAATCTTTCAAAGTGGCATATCTCATTTGAAAGGTATAACTAATTTCCCTATACATCAAACGTAAACTTTTGGGATTTTGATAGGTAAATTAAATGAGCCCCTTTTTAGTAAAATTCAAAATTCCTTAGATTTTTGGATTTTAGTTGTTTTTTCACAGCCCACTCCCCTCTAACTTTAACCACCATTGGAGGGGTTGCTACGTGGCTCTGAAATTTTCAAAGGTGGAAAGTGGCACATCTCATTTGAAAGTTAATTAAATTCTCTATTCATCAAACGTAAACTTTTGGGAATTTGATAGGTAAATTAAATAAGAATCATTTTAGTTAAATTCAAAATTCCTTCGGTTTTTGTATTTTTATTGTCATTTTTTTTTATTGGATTTTTTTCGCAACCTCTCTCAAACTTCAACACCATAGGGGTAAATGGTAAATGCCCTTCTGGAATTTTTTATTGTGAAAGGCGGGGTTGTGTGTCATTACTGTCATTTGAAAGGTAATTAAATTTTCTATTCATTAAACATTGAACTTCATTAAACTTTTTGAATTTTGATGAGTAAATTTAAATAAGCGTCTTGAGTCTGAGTCAATTTCAAAAACCCGTCGATTTTTGTTTTTAAATTGACTTTTTTTCGCAACACCGCAACACCCCTCAAACTCCAATCCCTTAGGGGCAAATACCCGTCTGAATTTTTTTATTGTGAATGCCGGGGTTGTGTTACATGTCTTTTGAAAGGTAATTGAATTTTCTATGAACAAACTTAAAACTTTTGTTTTTTTTTAGTATTTTTTTAGAATATTAATTGAAAAAAATTCAGTAAAATTACAAAGGTTACATTAGCAGGTAATGTAGCCTTTATAACTAAAATTTTTGTTTTGCAAGAAATTTCTCGAAATTTCGAAATAAAATTGACGATCACAATAATTCAAAGAGTTTATGTTTGCTAAATAGAAAATTTAATAACCTTTCAAATGATACAAGTGATAAAGGGGTCACATATATTACCCCTATTTGCATTTGAATATTTCAGAGAGGTAGTTTCCTTCCGGGGGGGGGGGGGGGTGAAGTTTCGTGGGTTCTTGGATTTGATTCAAAAGTCGTTCTTTTAATTGTATTTATGGGGGACTACAGACTCACCTGGTATACCTACCTATAAAGCAGAATCGAATTCATTATTATATCCACTGGATGACAGAATCAGTTTAAAGATAATAAATTTAATGCAATCCACGTTTATGCAAGTAGAACAATTTACAGTATAAAATAAATGACACAAGAAGGGAAATAGAGAATAAAATAAACAATCAGCGAAGCATGTCTCTGAAAACCTGTAAACGATTCTAATTTTACGCTGAAACCATATAAACATGTTTGTAGAGAGGTGCGAGCTTCATGTGTACACATTTATTACGCAGGACTTCATGCAGCTTTCAGTGAGAACCAGATTTAAACGTGTTGCATCACAGTCTACTGGTGTAAAACAAGAGCCCCTCTCACATAACACGTGTAATGACGGCTGCCAATCGGGCATTAAAAGTCACACCTCGACATTCGAACGCGGCTTCAAGTGAACTGCAAAGTTTAAATTATAACAGGCCAGTTTTTCCAACACTGGCGACGCGATAGACAAAAACCTGGCATCTTTGTCCTTAAAAAGGATCCAACGATGTGCCTTTTTTAGTATTATAGACGTGAAGTTATAAATTGCAATAAAATTTAATCTTATTACTGGCTAGTATAAGACAGTTACTCTTTTTTAGTCTTTATAAAACAATGTTTTAATATTTTATAAGTCGATCTATTAAAGTGAAGTTATTGGAGCTTTTCGCAGGAATAAAAACTAGGGACGACGTGTTTGGTGTTCTAATAAATAAATTATCATGCCTTTTGATTTGAACCACATTGTATCATTCCTGTATGTAATAAATAAATTAATGAGAGAGAACAAGAAAGAATCTAATGGAGGAATAAAATAAAACAAAAAAATTAAAAACTTTATTTTCCATAATATTAAGTCGAAAAAAAAATATAAATAAAAGGTAATTTGTTGTTTTATTATTAAAGTTTTCTGTTCTCTGTCAAACGACATAATCGGCATTATTGCACCAGAATTTAACCAAGTAATAACGATCGATGTACTTGAACCAGAAGTAAATTAAGAGAGGGTATATGAGCTGGTAAAGTGTCGGTAAATGTGGACGGTTCTCAGGCTTTGATCTCGAAATACACTTAGTACCCGCTGAGAGACGTTATAGGGCGACTATTACCGGGGGTGGAGCGATAATATAACAGGAAAGTGGAAAATATAAATAATAACGCTCATATATCCACTATTTTATTCCACCCTCAATGGTTGGACTCGCGGGAAAACCCGGGATTTAATTCATAACACATGCTTCGTTCACACCAGAATAAAATGAACGTGATGTAATATAATGTTGTGATTCGCACCTAACAAGATTTTTCTCGGAGAAATTTTAAGTGTACCTACTTTATGACGTTTTTACACATTTTTGGTGTAATTTTAACTCAGAAAAATAATTTCAAATTAGAGCTTATTTACTATTTCTCTTCATTATCTCTTCATTATTTGTCATAACTACACTTTGCGAGCAAAAAAGGCTTAGGACTCAGCAAAAATTCTAAACTTTGGGTAGGTAACTCCTTATTGTTCTTGATTTTTTTTTTAATTTTCCAACTGGTGATATCTTTATCTTTCTCCACTACACAATTATCGCAAAAAATAAAAACTTTTTGGGCCTTCCATGATAACTTTTTTTAGTCGACAGGATTCATGTTTTTCGCCTTCAAATTTTTTTTTTCAAATTCAAATTGTTGTCAAAATCAACTAACTGGTCTCAAATCTTCTCGTTTCCATCTTCGTATCCACTCGACCATGATCTGGTTTCTGCAGACTTATGTTTTGACTTTTGAGGCAGAGACTGCCGCAGTCTCATATAAAGTAATCAGAGATTACCGAAATTTTATACCAGAGAGATTTTTAGGTGAACTAACGGTTGCACCACGGCATCAAATATTTACAATGAGAGATGTCAATGACAAGGTTTCATTTTTTAACTCGTGTTTGGTTGAATTATTCAACACGCATGCTCCTTTCAGAACCGTACGAATTACGAAACCACGTGCACCATGGCTGACAGATAATTTGAGATTTTTAATGAGTTTGCGAGATAAGGCACAGCAAAAATGGAAGCGAACTCGAAATGTGGATCACTTTAATTATTATAATAGGTCTCTGCGAAATCGAGTGACTCTGTTGTGTAGATCTGAAAAGAAGAGCTACTACCAGAGCTGTTTAGCCAACGGAGATACCAAAACAATCTGGAATTATTTGAAGCCTCCAAAAAGGTCTCATGTTCCTATTCATTTGAATGATCCTGAGGGTTTTAATGGGTTTTATATGAATATTGATGTGGGTACTCCCGATTTGAATATCACTACATGAACACACTACAAAATGGCCAGGCTTGATGGCATTGATTCACCACTAACGTTTCACTTTGTTCCGTGCGAGCAGGTGCAGAATTTACTCTGCTCAATCAAATCTCAGTCTGTGGGCTTTGATGGTATTGGCATGAGTGTGCTCACACTTTGCGGTGATATTATTATTCCATATGTAACTCATATAGTGAACTGTTGTCTGGAGACAAGTACTTTTCCAGATGCCTGGAAGATTGCTGTTGTTAAGCCAATACCAAAGCAATCCAATCCAACATGTTTTAAAGATTTCAGACCAATAAGTATACTACCTGTGCTTTCTAAAATCCTCGAAAAAATAATGTGTGAGCCAGCTATCTAGATTTCTTGATAAGCACAGTATTCTGCCTGTAAGACAGTCGGGTTTTCGGCCGAGATATGGTTGCAGTACTGCTCTTTCTGATATCAAAGACGATATCTTAAAAGCTAAGGATGCAGGTCTGGCTACGGCACTGGTTCTTTTTGATTTCAGTAGAGCTTTCGATACCATCTCCCATGTTATTGTTGCTTGCCATTTGTGAGCATGTGGTATTTGGTGTGGAGGTTTGCAATATGTTGTCCAGTTACCTGAGAGGTCGTCAACAAATGGTTCAGTTGGATGATAAAATTTCGACTCCGAGGTATGTAACGTCGGGGGTACCGCAGGGTTCGATACTTGGACCCTTGTTGTATACAGGGTGTCCCGTATCGTTATGTTCAAAATTCTTGAGCATATAGTAGGCTTAATTTTGAGCCCAAAAAACCAGAAAGTGACAGGTCTATCTTTATTCGTTACGAAGTTACAGGCCTAAGAAGATTATGACTAGTAAATAACAAGATTCAACTTTGTAAGCCACAAAAATTGCCACACATGAGTAAACGTTACCGAAATAAACATTAGTAGAGAGTAGAGGTTCCCCTGGTCATACGAAATGGCATTAGGATTCAAATAGATGCGGCACCAGCATATTTCGGAATTGGTGTTTGTAGCTAAATACCAGAGAGAAATCATTATTTGATCGTATTCAGCAAGCTGGTCATGAAATAGAGGTACGCGAAAAAGACGAGAAAACTGTTACTTTTGCAATAGGTCTCCGAGCACAAGCTTGTATTCAGTAAGGAATAGGACATTTTTAACACATGATAAACTAAAGATTTGGTCAATAAAATAAGTTTTATGCGGTTTTCAAAGTTAAATCTGATATTTAGAAGACATTATTTTCTTAGACCTGTAACTTCGTAACGAATAAAGATAGACCTGCCACTTTTAGGTTTTTTAGGCTTAGAAATAAGCCTACTATATGCTCACAAAATTTGAACATAACGATACGGGACACCCTGTATACTTTATACCTTTGCGCTGCCAAAATGTATTAAAACCTGCTCTGTTCACTTGTATGCGGATGACACCCAAATATATCACTCTTTTCATTGGGATAACATGCGGTTCGCAATCGATTGCATAGAACGTGATGTTAAAGCGTTGCTTGATTATGCTGAGGGTCATAGTCTGTCTCTTAACAAATCAAAAACTAAGATTTTACTTTTTGGTCCTCAGCGTTTGATGGAGGTTTTCTTGCCAGTTTTTACGATTAATGTGGGAGATGCAGCTGTTGGGGTTGTCCCAGAAGCCAGGAACTTGGGGGTAATATTTGATAGCTCGTTGCGGTTCAAGAGACATGTCACTGAGTGCATTAGAAAGGGATACTATCAACTTAAATTAATATATAATAAAAGACATTTTATGACAAAAAAATTGAAGTCCAGTCTCTGTGATTCTATGGTACTCTCTGGGCTGAACTACTGTGATGTTGTCTATGGTCCCAGTATTGATTCTGCGGATGTTCGCAGAATCCAAGTTCTCCAGAACTCCTGCCTTCGGTTGATATATGGAATTCGTCGTCGACAGCGCATTACGTATAAATTAAATGAAAATAAATGGCTTGATATGACCAACAGGAGACTCTTACATGCATCCTGTTTCTATCACAGGATTTTGCTGTACAAAAAACCTCCATATCTACTTAATAAGATCACATTTAGGTCGGATGTGCATAATCTCAATGTCAGATTTAGGGGTACCCTATCAATTCCAACTCACAAAACTGAAGCTTTTAATAAAGCTAGTTTTAGCTATCAGATCGTGAAAACTTATGGTCCCCTCTCTGACGTTTTGAAGGGCATGACTGATGGCAACTTTAAAAAGAAATTCACTGGGGAGTTGTTTCGGAGGCAGTGTGCACAGCTTACATAAGCGTATTTGTTTGAATATTTGCAGCCTCATTTTGGGTGGGCGCTCGCACTTTTGGATGGCACTTTTGTTACACATAGTTGTGTTTTTGCTTTTTATTTGTATTATCTGTATTATGGGTGATATTACAGGGTGAGGCGCGAGAACCTTAGGGCATTTTTATATGGAGAAGTCCTGGGAGTAGAAGTCTAAAAATTTGTACGTGTATGATTTCGGTTTTGCCGAGCTGAACTAAAATATTCACAACCCCTCACCATTTCCGGTTATACCGGAAGTTGCCATCAACTTTCTTATTTTAAATGGGACACCCTGTATATTATTATATTTTCAGATTGTCTGAAAAAATGCAATAAAAATGGGGTTTACAATTCAAAATTGTACCGAGTGGTTTATGAGTTATAAACAAATGAAAATCGCAATTTTCCATTTTCAAAGCAGCTTAGGTCGAAAAGGGGTCAAGATATCGGAAAACGGCTTACATGTCCCTATCTTAACTTTTCACCTAGTATCCTATGGTGCTGATGAAATTTGTATACAAAGTGATGAAAAATCAGCGATTTTCAAAAAAAAAAAATTAATAAAAAATATTTTTTTTTGTAGGTACTCCAGCGTAGTATACAAAAAGTTAGGATAGGGACATGTAAGCCGTTTTCCGATATCTTGACCCGTTTTCAAGCTAAGCTGCTTTGAAAATGGAAAATTGCAATTTTCATTTGTTTATAACTCATAAATTGGTCGTTACAAATTTGAACTGTAAACATCATTTTTATTACTTTTTTTCAGGCAATCTGAAAATGTAATAATATACAGGGTGTACCATTTAAAAAAATAAAAATATAGCAACTTCCGGTATAACCGGAAGTGGTGTGGAGTTGTGAATATTTTAGTTCAGCTCGTCAAAACCGAAATTATACACGCACAAATTTTTAGACTTCTACTCCCAGGACTTCTCCATATAAAAATGCCCTAAGGTTCTCGCGCCTCACCCTGTACCCTGTATATGTACAGGATGAATATTTTGTTTTTCTTTTTGCTTAGAATAATATTTGATAGAATATGAAAACGTTGGAGTCTTTCTTACATTTATTTACTTTTGATAGAAATGCTGTTTAGTGTTTAATGATTTACAATATAAATTGGCATTTGAATCAAGGTCAAGGAGAGCAGGGGCATATCAATTCTTGATATGCTATCTGGCCTTCGCCTTATCCACTAATTTGATTTTTTTTCTTTTGCTTGGATATCTATTTTGTATGTGGAATTTTGTGGAATAAAGACATGTTATTATTATTATTATTATTATTATTATTATTATTAAATACCCTTTGGACTTTTCAAGAAAAGTGGAAGAAGTAATAAAAAAACATATTCTCCGAAAAACTGAGCTAAATTTGATAATTTTAAAAATCGATAAAAAAATTCACTGTAAAACCCTAAAGTTTCTTGTGACCACTCTGTAGTTAAGAAAGATATAGGTAGGTCTTATTTCCAAAATAGTTTCGAGGGATAAGCGCAACAATCTCCCTGAACCGGTTGGAAAAATCCAAAACATTTTTTTCAACAACGGGGGATGTGTAACGGTGCTTACCTGGGTCCCTGCAGATTGTGTTAAATATCCCTGTGATTCCCTGATTTCTGTAGTTGGTCTCTTAGTCCGGAACGATGGAGAAATTTTGTATGGGAGGAGATACGAAACCAATGAGACAAAATAATTTTCCTTAGCCCTTATTTATTTGAACATTTACATTGTCTAGCAAGGTGTTGGCAATATTATCAGTTTTATACATTTTACATCCAGTTGGTATTACTTACAATTCGCCTTAATGCTATTTAATTGAAAAGAAGAGAAGCCTTCACCTTGTAGAATCGTTTCTGGGCTTAATTATTTACAAAACATTTTAACTAAGAGAATTCGTTCATATACGAATCTTTTGTTTGAGTTTGCCTATTCCATGTTTGTACCTTTGTTACCTAGAGAACTCATTTATCTAAGTTTCTGCCTTTATATGGCGATAACTTGATTTTATTCTATTTTGCTGACCAAGTCCTTGATTGAGAATGAAATTATCTACTCTTTCAAATTATTCCAGTAATTTGATTGCAATTTATTTATTAATAATCATACATCAGTTTGTTTCAGATGTTTAAAACTTTGTGTATGCTCCTGGTATAAATAATAATTAGATGGTTTGATTTATTCTCCTGAATCTATTCATTCCAAGAATGCCTTTGTTTGTAGATAAAATGCTTTTGTTTTTCATGATTTTATTAGACAGAATCCCAGTCTTGTTTCGATTTTGCGTAACGAAACAGTAGGTAAATTTTAAATAAAAAGATAGCTTGTATTAGAGCGAAATGAAGATCTCAGTTTTTTTATTATAATTCAAATAAATTTCCTTCCGTCGATATTTCGTCAGTCTAGTTATTTACACATCCAAGAATGTAGACGGTGACGGTATTGTATCGTATTATTAGAGTTCAATAAACATTCCAGAGGAATTAATACATCCTTTTTCAGGGCTGTGGCGTATTACGCACTTGTCTGGTCGGTTTCGACATATTATGAAATGAAGGCATTGATCATAAACTACAAAACTCTCTGCCTCGAGATTTAAATTATTTTATTCTTGAAGGACCGGAATTTTTACAACAGCAACAGTTATTCATCTAGTCTTTACGAAATTATATTTTCCCGTGCCTACATAATTTTACAGCAACTAACAGTTTCATTTATTTAAAATCTGGTTCGATTGGAATTTATGTTTTAATTTATTAGATTACTTATTTAATTGTCAGCTCATATTATTCGATTAGACTGAATTAATATTTCTTTAATAATTATTCACAGTTTTGACTTTGTTTATCAGAAATTTACAATTTGCTATTCTTTCCGAAATGTACTAATATTCAACTGTGATTTGCTAGATCTTATATGAAATTTTCAATGAGTTCTCGCGGTACTTTAGGCTTTACTTATAAAATAATTCATCTGAATCTTCGGATTGGTTCGATTTAGCCCTTGATCTGGAGTCCTTTGTGGTATAATGACCTTTACCATTTCTCCTCAGTTTCTAGAGAAATACGAAATTACGAAATTAGACAGTACCTACGTCTTTATATGCAAGTGCTTATTATACACTTAATTAACAAAAACAATTTTCGGCTTTCAAATTGTTACTTTAGAAACTCTCAATTTAAAATACTTTGTCTATCTTTGGTTGTTTAAAAATTTTATAAAAGTTTCGTTTCGTTGTACACATTCTGAAATTGATAAGCTTGCTTATTTGATTCATGGACATTTATGTTGATGACTGCATACAAGATTTGATTGTTACTGAGTTAATAAACTTTAAGGCTCATTTCTTAATAAATGGCTTTCTGATGAATTTAATATTTAGTCATTTTCACACTTTTAGGCTAATCTCGTTTATTTTGGTTGAATTCATTAATTTATTTCGTTTTTATTATAATTTGTCAGATTTCCTGACATAATAAGTGTTGCCAGTTTGGGCAAATCTAATAAATTGTTACAATACGCTCGCCGGCGTTTATAGGTCAATGTCATAATACGCTCACCGGCGTTATTTGATCAATTAAAATTATTTATGTATTGGTTGTCAATTTTGACTTAGCTTTTATTTGCTCATAAGATATTGCCAGTTTTGGCTAATGTTGGTCGGTTTAGCTTTTGTCACCTTTGGACTTGTTTAATTTTTGTTTGTCAGTTTTTTACTGATGTCACCTTTGGACAAATTTAATGATAGTTTATAATATGTAGCCATTTTGGCTTGTGTCACCTTTGGACAAGTTTTATTATTATTTATAATATGTTGTCATTTTGGCTTGTGTCACCTTTGGACAAGTTTTATTATTATTTATAATATGTTGCCATTTTAGGCTTGTGTCACCTTTGGACAAGTTTTATTATTATTTATAATATGTTGCCATTTTAGGCTTGTGTCACCTTTGGACAAGTTTTGAGACTGCCTTACATATTTGTGATTTTGATTCATTTGACTTGTTAAATTTATCAACGCCGAGTTTTCCCTTCTCTCTTTTGATATATTAATGGGTTACTGTTTAATTTACCAAGTTATAGATACGCACAACGGCGTAATTCCCAAAATTAGACCAATTCAACCAATTCGAACAATTTGTATAACTTCGCTCGTCAGCGGCATCGCTTTGCGGCATCGTTCGTCAACGGAATATTATTTATTACAATTTTTTATTATATTTTTGCTCCCCACGAGGGCACAGCAAACCAGACCTTCGCTCGCCGGCGGTATTTTTATTTATTTGTATATCAATTTATTATTTATTTATTTATTTGTTTGTTTTTTTTTTATATATATATTTATATTGTTACTTCCCCACGAAGGCACAGTAACACTTCGCTCGCCGGCGGAATACCTAAATTATGTTGGAGCTTGATGACGATTTTAATCTAGGGAAACGCTAAGATATAGGTTACTCGGAAGAAAGACTCGAATTCCACACGCTGCCGGGGCCTAGAATCCCAACAACGGAAAGACGAGAGCACGCTAAAAAGTTTCTACGCACTTCAAAGCGTGTTACTTTCTTACTAGAAGATTTTTTGTGATTCTGAAATCTGAACTGAGTTTATGACGTTGTCTTTCTGAAACCTGCCTGATCCACGGCGCTCAGCCCTTTTTACAGACATTGTTTTTCTCGGAGATAACGACTCTGCTACACGCCTAGAGAGCCGTAGAGCTAGTCTAAGCGGACCCGAGCTACCCAAAAGCAAAAGCGTCTAGGGCTAATGCTCAGGTTTCATCCTCATCCTAGAAAAAGTCTTTCAGAACAGGACTCCGTGGACTGTCAGCTAGCAGAAATGACAAGGTCGGGAATTATCATATTTGTCCTAATTTCTCTGGGAGTAGAAAAGTAGAAATTGTCTTATTGGAAGTGGCAAGTCAAGAGTGACTCTTCCTATAGTTGAAATAACAGTTCAGAATATTTTGAAAGTATTTTAGAAATTCAAGGAAAGCAATTTCTTTCACTGATCATCCTTTTGGACTTAGAAATGTGTATTTTGACAGTTTCTATTTATTTGTTGGGTTTTGCTTCCTTGTCAAATGACGAATAATTTGTAGATCTGTATTAGATCTGCATTAGGAATTATAATAGAAGTTGTTTGATGCTTATTTTAAAGCTCATTTGAAACTGAGAAAGTTGACATGAGTAACGACGTCATCGTGCCCTGAGGCGAACGTCTCTATGGTGTCTGCTGGTAGGTATCAATCCATGATAAAACATCTTCGACGTATTTTACGTTGTGATCGAGATTATCGATCATTCTGTGTTTTCTTGGAAGTTAAAGATTAAATAATTTGATAAAAAAAATATTCGTTAAGTATTATTTGTTTTACTTATTTCAAGAAATAAGGCCTTTCACCCAGTCACTAGGTTCCCAGCAATATGCTTACGGCATTTGCGACAAACTATCCAAGTCAATCAGTGGCTCTTTGTTTCCAACAAATCTGACTGTACAACCTTCAAAATGCAGAAGACCAAAAATAACCCATTAACATCGTTTTCTAACATTTCGAGAACGTATATTTTTCATATATGGACAGGTGTTTTACATTCATTGACCAACACTCACACTTCACACCTACCTATTTCTTATCTTATCTAAGTACCTATTTCTTATTTATGTTTATAGTTTTCCAATCATTGTCTTTATACACACGCTCTTCACAAATTGCTTTGCGAAAAGCCCCTGGCGTCATATACAAATACACATACGTTCTAAGGAGTTTTATCTTTAGTGATAATGATTGCTGATCAATTAAGCCAAACTCCCAGTCGCGATTTCTATGAGAGAAAAAATCACATATCTGACTTTTTTCTTGGGAAAACTAGGTCGTTATATTTATTTTGTAAAGATAGAGATGCAAGCATAGCATACAGGCCCCACCCTGTACCCATGTGCATTCTATTATCATAATATTTATTCATAAAAGCTCATAGCTTATTTCATTTTAATGCATGCTTAAATGTCATGTAGACAAATTTTATAAGACACTTTATTAGTAATTTTATTGTTATTAGATAATCAAAAGAATTTTACTTCAGTTTGTCTTTTCAATAGACAGTGTTTGTAATAAAATTTATATGTAACAATTTTATGCAGCGTCAATGAGTAATAAATTTAGTAAATGTATTTTGTTTGCAAGCCTCTCTCATTCAGAATATAATTTTGTGGTATAGTTTCTAATTGCATAATTATTTATACAATAATTATACTTAGTCATAATAGTTCACCTTTCCCATCCATAAATCCACACAACATTTAAAATCATACCTTTTATAGGAATAAAAGAAAATCAACAATTCAAATTATTCACAGAGCAAATAATAATTTTGTGGTAACTTTTCTTCCAACTGTCATTTATTTCGTGTTAGCTATTTTAGGAAAATTCTATTTATTAGTAATTGTATTAGTATTTAATATTCAAATTTTGGATATTACAATCCTTTCAAGAAATTAATTAGTTTGATTCGTTTTCCAATTTGGACTGGAGTTGGAAAATAAAGTTTTCACTTAAAATTGAAAAGATCTGACCTTTTGTAATCCCTCGTTGTCCTTCACAGGTACATAGTTTGGCTTTTATACTACAGACTTTCTTCAAATTCTTCCCACATCAACATGGAGACTTATCATAACTTTTGCCACAGACTCTAGATATAATGACCCAAAAAATTACCGTATTTTGATATGACACAAGTCTTGGATACTTTCATTTAATTTTTGTATCTTCACATTATAATCGCTTATACTTATTCGATTATATTTCGGGATCTAAAAATAGACCACGTCTAACTCAATTTACCGCCTAATACCAAGTGAGTTTCCAATTGCGCATTTTGCCTTCCAGACGCTCTTCACACATTCCTTTTCCGGAACTTATCCCCACTTTTCTTAATTTTGCGTATGTCGGGAATAAGTTTGTTATGATATAGCTGTAGCCATCTAGTTGTAAAATCTTTCCCTACTATATTTTAATACAGCAATCATTTCTTCACACAAGAATTCTACACCATCGGTAGCGGTTCCTATCAGACTACAGGCTTCTTTAACCGTCGTCGGTAGTTCGCGTATCAGGGGAATCCCCGGACGACCAGTCAGACCTGTAATATAGATTCCTTGCTGGTAGATCTGATCCACCGACTCGCACCATCATTTACGCTCGGTCGTATTCCTAGTGATCCTATTATAAGTCTACACTTGTTTAGATATATTTCAACACTCGACACATATTATCATGGACTTTTAATAGAAGGAAATGATTAAAAAAAAATTTCTGCAGAGGCTAGGGGTCGGTATATTTCAGATGAGTTACCCAATCATTCAAATTTTTGCAAGTGAACTGATTTTGCTCGCGAGTGTATACGGAGGGGAAATTACTTCAACCCACACTAATTTCCAGATTGACACTGTATAAGTACAAAGTGTTTAGTTAGAGTAGTGATGCTTTGTATCATTTAGGCTCCAAAAAAGTCACTTTTAGAATTTTTCAATTGATTGTTTTTTAGATGGTTAATGAGATAATTGAAAGATCTCACGAGCCCGCCGAAGGCGGGCGAAGTTTGATCTCAATTATTCGAGTGTCTCGCACGAGAGATTACGAAGGTAGTATCACTACTTCTATGTCTTGGACCACAAGTTCAGAGCTAAAAATATAAACAAAAGCGCTTCCCCGTTACCATAGCGTTCCCTAGTAACTATTTATTCATTCGTATAAAGCAATTCTATTTTTCATTTTACCTGAAATGGGGGTGGGTAATATTTATTAGTATATGGGTGGGAATCTCTCGTGCGAGACACTCGAATAATTGAGATCAAACTTCGCCCGCCTTCGGCGGGCTCGTGAGATCTTTCAATTATCCTTCGTGTCTCGCACTTCGAGATTACGAAGGTAGCTGTTCAGAGCAACCATTCCCTTCATCATTTAAATATTATTTATTTAAATAATACAGAGTAAAATGAAAATATGGGCCAATGAATGCTCCAAGTATAATTATAAAACCAATAGTATTTTGGTAGTAATGTAACTCAACAAAATTATAAGGGAATAGAAATATACTTAACAGATGTAAGTACTGAATGATAGTATTGATTCTGCAAACATATATTGCTGACAACAATAATTATTGGTTGTTGATAAAAATCGGCGAATTCCTTTGAATTCGACGACCAACCAGCCACTTTCTAAATTTCTTCGAAACTCATACCTTTTCTGACATGCGTTAGATGTCGACGCATGTCGCGTAGAATGCGCGGTAAACATTTTATCCACTCCTAAGGACAACAACGTTGATCTAATACAACGACTAATTGTCTCACTTTTAATTGCCTTTTGTGGCTTGTTAAAAGAAACAAACAGTGAGTCAATAATATTCCCTAGAAGGTTTTTCATCACCATCAAGTACTGGTTAAAAATTTTGCGCGATACACAAATTCAGGTTTTTCTCGGAAGAAAACAATCTTCAGCACTGGTTGAGGAATCCCTGGTCGAAAAGTTTTAATTCTATCCGGGAATTCTGGGATACGTATTTCAATCTTGCACTCCAACGCAATGATATTATAGAAATCTTAACTAACGCCAAGATTTGACAGCGATAAACGGTGCCTAAGGGCAACAGCGACACTAGCTTTTCTGTCAATTTATTCAAGGCCAACTCTTCTAGCGGAAACCACGTTGTCAAGGAACCAGATCCACGTCCCACGTGGATTCGTACTTGGGTAAACTGAGCCTTATCTTTTAAGATACTCTGATGAAACGACTTATCAGCTGGTTATTCGTAACATCCTCCCCTGATATTAATGGCAGTGCCACTCTTGCGGAATTCAGCGTACTATGCTCAGCACCATCTCTCCAAGAGGAACTTAAAAATTTTCAAAATCCCCACTGATACATCATACGGATCCTCATAATTTCGCCAAATTCCATCGTCACCAGAGCTTAAGAATCCTATTATATTTTTTTTTTAACGTGGATTCTGTTGAAGAACCGATTGAAATGTTAATCGCTTCTTAAGGTGTATCTTTCAACAATAACGCCTGGCTGATAACGTGGCGGCAGCCAAGATAAGCTTCGCCGCCAGTAGATTCACGTGTTTTGCAAGGAGTCTAACATATTAGGATCGCTACTTCAAACCAGATCCAATCCCCTTAGTGATAATTTTTTGAAACCTCGAAACTGACCTGAGTCGACCAGCGAGGTACAACGGCGACAGCTTCTGCCCTGTCACTTTTGATAAGTAATAAAACATTCAATCAGACCCACTGATCGTAAATGCCTCAAAGGCGAAAGCCCCATCAGGGTCTCTTTACCAAGGCAACAGTCTGCGTACTTAGCATTTCTTCTACAAGCAAATAAATATTTTTTCACAGGTTCCCGAGCTTCCCATAATTCTTTTAAATACATAGTTCGCCAGTTCCCATCCGGCTTCCGAATTATCGATACGTGATGAAGGATCCGCTTCGTCATTTTCCTTTGAGGGAATGTATGAAGCGTAAACCCATAACTGAGGGGCCTCACACCAGTTTCATAACTCGCATGCTAACACATGAAGAGGAAAATAACGGATACCTCCCATCCGATTGATGTAGGCTATCGTCTCCCTATTATAGACTATGAGCAAAACAGCTGCATCCCTCAGATAAGCTGCAAATCACTTCAATGCGAATAAAACCGTCTTAAGCTCCAAATGATTTATATGAAGATTCCTCTCCAAAGTCCACTGACGGGCTCGCCATTGCAAAAAACATCCCATCCGGACAACGAAACATGAAAATAAATCGTTCTCTAGTACCTTTTGCTCCTCACTTTCCTACTAGCCTTAGGCAAGGCCTTCAGTCACCAATCTCAGTTTCTTAGAATAAACTTCGCCACTGACATGAACGCATCGAAACAAACCTAAATTTTTTCTAAGGCTTGACTCTGCTCTTTTGAAGAATCTACAAAATTTATTCAAGGCCAAGTTGTAACAGGCTGTACTCGACTGCAGGACGGCAAGCCATCACTGACCCAACAACCTTGGCAAACACACGAATCTTCAACTTCCTTTTTTTTTTTTTTTATAGGGACTTCTATCTGCTTTCACATCGTGATCTTTTTATCTGTGGTGTGGAAGCTCAACTCTCAGGGTATCAATTTGAATCTAAAAAGAATCCTAAATATTTGCATCGCCTCTCAGGCACCAATTTGGACTTGTCACAGTTGATGATAAATCCTTACCTCTCAAGTAGTTCGATGGTTTGAGTCAGATTCTCGCTGCACTCTTCAACTTGGTGGCCTTAAGATAAAAATTCATCTAGGTACACCACCGAGAGTGAACCTCTCGAGCGTAGATAATTTATTACTGGCTTCAATAACTTTGTAAGAGTCAATGGGCACGTACATAGGCCAAAAGGCAAGCAAACTTGTGAATCTTGCCATTAACATAAACCTCAAAAACTTGCGATGTGGCCCCATACTGGAATCAGTAAATAAGCATCTTTCAAGATAAAGGTATTCAACTCCTTCAAGTTCAGAATTATGCTGGACATCAGACTTGGGAACTAAGAAAAAACGGCGGAAAAAACTGACTTGAAACTTCCTAAGTCTCCACAGTCGCGTTTATCGAAAGCAGTCTATCAATTTCCAATTGGATGCTCACTCCTGCTCCGGCCATCCTCTGGATGGTAGAGAGTAAATCTGTGCAAGGGTTGACTCGAACGGCAATTTATAAACTTTCTCTGTTTGAATAATAGACTTGTCATCAGAGATCGCTTCCCAAGTTTTCACAAAATGTTTTAGGCGACTCGCAAAAGTACTTACGTTGCTGCGATCGTAGCATAATCGTTTATTTATGTAGTTTATGCTAACAAAAAACAAGGATAGTTTGTTAAATTGCTCCAATCTTATCTCTTGGATAAGACAGACCAATATAATCTCTACTATACCTTCCAGATAAAGCATGATTATCAAGTGAGACATTTTATACCTCTCGGTCAAAACATAAAACAGTATAAACAGATATGAATGTTATATTATCATATCAAAGAAAAACTATCGCATCTCGTGCTAAAGTTTAACCATAAACATTATTTTCTGTATCTCTCAGGGGTGCTAACGACTCGATCAATGGGGCCAATGCTGTTAGAGCAGATCCCGCTAACTTCTGTCTCGCGCCAAAATATTTGTCCATCTTCAGAGCCGACTAGATAGATAGATAGATTCACTGCCACCTCATATTGGCGGCACGAATGACAGTTCACCATTCCTAGGATACTTTTCCATCAAAAACTTTTTCTTTAGTCCGTCCGACAAGTATTTCTTCCAGCGCGCTGCGACACTGGAGTGCAGAATCAACTCAGGGTCCTCGCGTATACATGTTCTTCCCCAAAGATACGTAGCCCATCCTCATCCAACTCCCAAGGAGTCCGACACCCTCCGATGTTGCAGATGTCGACTGGAGTATCCGGATTTACACTTTGGATGTACTCTAAGTTCATATCCACGGAGTCTCACCCCAGAGCGTTGGCATTCGCAGACAGATCAATGCCATATCCAAAAAAAAAATTTATTTATCGCCCATCGCAGCTAATCGTATGTTTATGTAGTTGATGTCAACAGAAACATGGTTAATTTGATTATACATGACTCCAATCTTAACTCTCGGATAAGACAGAACAATATAATCTCTACTTTATCTTCCAGATAAAGCTTGACTATTAGTTGAGTCCTTTTGTACCTCTCGGGCAAAACAAAGCACTTATGTGGTTGATGTCAACGAAAATACGGTTAAGTTGGCCATACATGACTCAAATCTTACCTCTCGGATAAGACAGAGCAATATAACTTCTACTTTTCCTTCTAGATAAGGCCGGATTATTAGTCGAGTCCTTTTATACCTCTCGGGCAAAACAAAGCACTCATGTGGTTGATGTCAACGAAAATAAGGTTAAGTTGTACATACATGTCTCAAATCTTACCTCTCGGATAAGACAGAGCAATACAACTTCTACTTTACCTTCCAGATAAGACCAATATTATTAGTTGAGTTCTTTTATGCCTCTCGGGCAAAACAAAGCACTCCATACATGACTCCAATCTCACCAGTTGAGTCCTTTTATACCTCTCGGGCAAAACAAAGGACTCATGTAGTTGATGTCAGCCAAAACAAGGTCATTCTGTTGATACGTGACTCCAATCTTACCTCTCGGATAAGACGGAGCCATATAATCTCTACTTTACCTTCCAGATAAAGTCTGATTATTAGGTGTGTCCTTATTTATACCTCCCGGGCAAAACAAAGCACTCGTATAAACAGATATAAATGTTATGGTATATCCCAGAAACGCAATCGCATCTCGTGCTAACGTTTAACCATAAACATTTATATACCTTCACTGTTTGATGCGTTTGTCTCAGACGTCATCGACGTTGGGGCATCTCGTGCCAAGACAGCATCACAGCGAAATCCGTCACAATATCTTCCATCCAGTCTTTGGACGTTCTTTCCTTCGAACGATCTCGGTTTCTGGATCTCTGATGATTATCCATTACTAAAATAGAACTGAAAATTTATTATACGAAAAACTGACGTGTGGTCTGTTTGACACAAAAGAAATGAATGAATAAATAGTTACTAGGGAACGCTATGGTAACGGGGAAGCGCTTTTGTTTATATTTTTAGCTCTGAACTTGTGGTCCAAGACATAGAAGTAGTGATACTACCTTCGTAATCTCGAAGTGCGAGACACGAAGGATAATTATGATCAATATTGCTTTAAAAATTCTGTGGAGTAATAAATCAACATTTATTGAGCAAGTATATCATCAATATTCATAGCTTTCACGAATATGAAAAGAACCTAATCAAATACGATTGTTCAGTGTAAGCAATAATTATAATGGATTTTTGAACATTGGTATACGATGGTCCACTGAGGAAAGTAGCATCATGCACCACAGGCGCGTCGTTGCTATAGCTGAAGATGTTGTATAGGCATGTCTTGCTACGATTCCAGCAGGTCAACGTGATCTTCTGAGAGGGAAGCCGAAAACAAAAAACGATTAAATGCTGCCCAAAAATTCAGAAAAAAAATCAGGCATGTATTTTGGGAAAAAATAAACACTATTCGTATTTTTTTGCATAATCCTGCCTTCTCGCGGAAAATATTAACAAAAAAGATAGCAGATTAGGCCAGTCATATGGAACATTAAAATTGCAAACTAACGGCTAGTTCTGATTTTTTAATATGTTGTTAGACCCACTAAAAGTTTTCAGCTTTCAAAAACCTGTGCAGCTTTATTTGGCATTCTCAATATAAGTCCTAAACTATGCATTTTTTTGTAAAATATTCTTTATACGTTTTTAAAGTAAATAAAATTGTTATAATTTGAGACCAGAACCAGCTCTGTAGGTTCAATACTTGCCAAGATACAGCCCTCCATTTTTTTACATTTTTTTCTAAAAAAAAATTAATTTTAAAATTTGGTCAATTTTCGACACCGATATCGGGGAAAATACTCATTTTACCGGTAAAATCATTGATAAAGACGGTGTTGCAAATGTAATTAGCTTTAATTTAAGCAAAGAACGACGTCTGTATGGCATATATAGCTTACTCACAAATCTTAAATATCAACAAATTAAAAAACTGCATTTTTCACAAATTTGCTCTGTTTAGTTCTCACAATGGTTTGATGTCGACATGTTTGTCGACGTCGTCTTCTCTTTCTCGGCAATTTGACGTTATGGCAAGAAACACCGGAGCAAAATTTGCAGAGTTCCGAGCATTTGAGGCCTGATTTTACGCAGGTACAGCCGCCTCCGCTACAACCTTTCTTGCACCCGCATTATAAAAATTCAGAAGGGAGGGGGTGTCACTTCGCTCATCATTATTCTTGAAATAAGCCCCTGTTCGATCTTTTTCCATGCCCATCATTGAGTGGCTTCTTTTTCCACCCTAAACCACTTCTGAACTTGGTGGTCATAAACTGTTTTTACAATTTTTTTGTAGCGCTGATCCGGCATCTGCGATGGCTTGGTAGGCTGAATTAGGTTGGAGGAACATTTCATCGGTGATGAATTCAACGTTTTCCTTAGTTGCGCTCCACAATGTGTTCTTACCATGCCGGAAGAGTAACAGGTGGTGTCGCACCCAGTGAAGGTGTGGAGAAACAACTCAAATCCTGGAGGGACTTCGATATCTCCACGATTGAATGAGGTTGAGGAATATTGTAAGGGGCCAGAGTCACCTCTGCCACTTTTCTGGAAATAGCCATTCTTCATAGCCGATTCCAAACTATTGAAAAGGACAAGGAGATCCACATTCTGTCCAATAATTAGCACTGATTGAAAAGAGGTGCTCTTATCAAGTGACGATGTCGTAGTCAGAATCCTCGACTGCCTGATTTGTCTCAATTTCCTGACTTTGGAAGGTGGAGCAATTTGACTCTTCAAAGATAACTGCGTTACACTGCAGAGAACTATACCGCCTTACGCGTTCGGCAGTTTTTGTGTTCTTCTCTGCCCCATCCTAAGGATATCCATCAAAGATCACAGCAACGTTTCGTCTGAAATGATTGAAGGTGTAGCTGACGTACCCTGCGACCATATCCCTCATACACGTCGGAGTCGTTATGATGCCATATCACCTTGTGCAGTAAGTAAACCCCATCTACCACAACAAACGTGTTGGTTCCTATAATTTTACGCGTAAAATGAATATTTTCCCCGATATCGGATGTCTGCGTTTGAATATGGACGAACCAAAATTCTGCTCGAAGGACCAAAATATGTTTGCGGTTAATTAGGATAAAATTAGGAATGACGGATTATTAAGGAATGCGTGTAAACTTACGATTTTGAGGATGCGTAATTTCTTCAACGGTATGTAAAACTTCGAGCAACGCGAAAAGCCGCGCATGTAGACACTCTCGTTAGACGACAAAATTCGATGCGGCCTCAATGGAGGACGAACTGCGAAACTCTAAAAGGACTGCGTCGTGCTGGTCTACGGGATACTCCTTCCCTTCTTTGCCCCTTGGTCACTCTCGGTCCAGGTGCAGGTGTTGTGATTATATACAACTCAACAGACATCCAATGTGCTTTGACAGTAGTTTAGACGTAACAGGAAGGAAATTTTGCAAAAAGTTCGTAATTGCCTATGCAGATCGTAGTTACCTATAACATGCCTACAACATCTCCATCACCAAGCGGCGGTGTTTGCGATGCACGATGCCATTTGTTTAGTACGCTTTTGTATACTATTTAGCTAGGTACCTTCACTATGGCTATAGCAAAAAAAATTGAGCCTAGCTGATTAACAATATTTTGCTACGCCACTGGTCAGATCTTCAATCTTCAACGTTTCATTTCAGGTTCCATAATATATATTTTCAATTATTCATAAGTAGACTTACCATCATCATGCACCACCCTTTCTAAATAAATATTTCTTACCATATTCTTACCCACTTTTACCCCTACAATTGAGTATTTACCAAAAAGAAGAAAGAAGTAATCTTAGAGTTAGAACAAGACGACGAAATCAGTCGTATCTGTATAAGGTATTCTATGTATTATAGTTTGGCGGATGATACATGGTATCCTAGCAGGCAGCGAGTGGTTAACCGAGGTCAGGTCATCTTTGGAATGCGTCTCATTACCATTATCATTTCATTAAACGTGAGCAATCATTTATAACCACCTGTCACTTGGTGCTCCGTCCAGTTTGCCATTGTCTCAACCACTGGCTATTAACTCTTAGCAATGTTTACCTATGTTACGGATTGACGGCCCTAGAGTTTTCCTTCAAATAACATACATCACACTGACGTATTCACCATTTGAATAATGGATCTACTTAATTGTTCCTAAATGCCTCGCATCACTCAAGAAGAAGTTCTGCATTACGCCGTGTTATAATAACGTAAATATTGACTTATTGGACTGTGAAAAATTAGAATCTCCGTGGGATCGATTCAGATGAAACATTTTTATGATGCTTATATTTTATGCCTGCTTGTTTCTGCCCATCGGGTGACCCCGGACGGATGCCGACATCATCTAAGTAACAACGGGAATATTTTTAGTTCTTATCGCTCAAGAGTTATTATTTTTCAGTAGGAGAGGATTCAACACTTTTTGACAATTATGCAACGATGACCACAACTCTTTCGTGACAAAATGACATTGCTTTTCAGATAGATCTTCATTTATGATATATTCCCATTTCTTCTTTGGTCTCTTTTCCTCTTATTCCATCAAAAAATGTAATTATCTAATTTTCCTGTCAAAACGTTCTTCATATCTCCTCTTTTTCATACCACCACCACTGTTGCCTCTTTTTCTTTAATTTCTTGTTGTTTTCTGTATCACTTTTACTTTTACTTTCCTTGTTTACATTTTTAACTTTAGGATTAAATAAAAGTAGATAAACTCGAAAATGATTTAAATAATAATATTCAATATTTGGTAGTTAGAGCAAACTCCTTTCGCTATTTCAATTAACAATTAACAATTAACAATTAAACAATAACAACTGCTCGATCATAAAATTCGTGTTATATACGATGAGAGAGACAGCTCAATTACCATGACCCAGGATAACATAAACATAAACAACAAAGTCCCGAAATCCTAATGAAAAGTCGGTGGAATGTCTTTAACTTTATTGCATGATGAGCTTATTCCTTTTGATCCACCACCACCATTATTGAGCCTATTGATGTGGTTTATAGACCACTTTCACGGTTAACTTTGATAAAGATCTAAATAAACCAGCAGGGATGTATATTGTACCTATGCGGTGGTGAGATACCAGGTGTGGTCCGAAAGCGTGGCCAATTCCAACCCGAACATTCCTAACATGATTGCAATCTCAAACACGCGGTTTCCTAATTCTAATTCACCGGACCCGTATCATCATCATCGTCTCTTGCATTCTCTGATGATGGGAGGAGGTATGTGTCTGCCTCTATTGGTCCTGACTAGGACAAAGCCAGGACTATAATAAATTAGAGCCGTCTCTTCTGTCTGTGTGCTGGACAGCTGCAAATCATTTATATTTATTGATTTAGAGTTTAATTGATTGTTTTTTTTTGTTTGATGGGATTACCCTCACCATTCTTTAATATATTCAACGGATGAATATATTTAATAAGATAAATTAACTGTTTTACATAATAATTATTATTCCTTCTGGAAGTACTGGATAGGTACCCTGAACTTTTTATTACAAATAAAAAAATCCATGAGGGAACGGTAGTTTTGCTCCTGACTTTTCCTCATCCAAAACCGATTTTGCCTACCTTCCGAAAAATTGTGACCGAACTGACCTCAGCAATTTTTTTTTTAATTGGCAATGTAACTATGAAACTTTGTTTTATGTTGGTAAAATTTAAAAACTTCTCAATAGATATTTTGTTATTTATTTCATGATGATTTAACTGGTATACCTATTTTTGGCAACCATTTTCGCAATTAACAACCAAATTATTGAGTTTCCGGCAAAGTGGAAGAGAACTTCTCTATATAACTCTTCGGAGGCTTCCCAGAACTTTAATCAGAACTCATTTTCGCCATTTTTTTCAAGATTTTGCAAAAAAAATTTTGTTGCTACTTATCACATCAGAACTCATTTTCTGAACCAAGTGGGGACCGAGTGAAGTTAGCCACTGAGGTGATTCGAGTCTTGCTGGTGTTCTCCAATCATCCTAAATTTTATTTTGCATGAAGGGAGCGTGAAGTATGGGTGGTCCAGCCTGCTTTGGACAAGCTGAATATTTCCAGCGAGGTGGTTTCTTTTATTCTGTTTAAAAATTGTTCTTTTTCCTTCACGTTTCACGGAAGGGAAGACAGAGTCGAGGTATTCGGGACTGAACGGATACGGGGAAAACCGGCCAAGAGAGCCTGGTTCGTATAATATCTCCGGCCAGATTTTACTATTGGATTGTTATTACGGTGAGCCGTTATAGTTGAACTATTTCAACTATTAGTAATAAATTACCAGTAACTAGCTCTCGATTGAAGTTTATAAGTGTTGTCTATAGCTTATAGTATTATAAATTTGTTGTTGTGCTTAATCAAAGAAGTGAATAAGTTATGTGAAATCTCTTTGTGCTGTGCTACACAATCGAATTTCACCTTAACCACACGGATAAACCTTCGGATACTACCCCTTGAATTGACGGTGGTAGTGTTGGAGTACCTACTACTGTTTTTCAACTGATCCAGCCGCCAGCAGCATCCATACGTTACTAGTGTGAATTAAATCTATTTGCCGTCTCCCGACTTGCAACGTAATCCTTCCAGCTTTAATTGGAGGTCAAGAATAGTAACTCTGTGAGTCTTGAATTATTAATAGTTCTACTGAGTGAGTTTTAAAGCATTTACCATTGATTTTCCTGGAAGAAGATTTCTATTTTATAAAGATGTACTTTTAGAATAAGGTGATTATTGTTTCTTTCAGAGTCTTAGGGAGGTCGACCGCCTAATTGCACTCATTTTGTAATGTGTGAATTTCTATTAAACCTATAATATTTAATATTGGTTTATTTGTAAAAGAGATACCTCATATTAATTTTAGTAGATGAGAACACCGAACGATGTTTTAAAAGGACCTACGCCGCTTCTATAAATTTTTATGTGTTTCAACTGGTTCAAGGCTCGGTAGGTAATACACCCGGGGACTTTGCTCCACTCGTTTCACCACACCACCAAACTGATTTTTGCGTTTAAAAATCTTTGTTCCGCGGAACTCTTTAAAATTTATATACAGAGCTTTCGAACTATTCTAGTTCTACTTAGCTGTGAAAAATTTAGTGGTTTCATGCGATTCGGGGCTATTTCATGGGAGTCGATCAAATACAGAGCACTCTGCATTGCATGGATTTAAAAGGTGTCGTATTTTTTCAGTTTTAAAGTCATTCAACATTTAAAGTCACAAGAAAGCAAAATCATTTTGGAAAGAATTCTTAGCGGATGATAGGATGATATCATTCTTCTGCAATTTGGGTAGGGGGGGAGGGGCTTGTAGCTCGACGCTGACCTACATTATTGTATTATGGGCTGAATTCAAAAAGTGTCTTTTTCAGTTTTAAAGTTCGAGAAATATAGTTTTGGGAAATCTTGGAGCACATAGTTAGCACATAATTCTCAGCGGATGATAGACTCATTCTGCTGCAATTTGGGTAGTGGGGGGGGGGGGGGGGGAGTTCGACGCTGAGCGGCACCTTGCATTATGGGCTAAATGCAAAAAGTATCTTTTTCAGTTTTAAAGTTAGAGAAAATCATTTTGAGAAATCTTGGAGCACATAGTTAGCACATAATTCTAAGTGGATATGATAGACTCATTCTGCTGCAATTTGGCTAGTGCGGGGGAGGGGAGGGGGTTGTAGCTCGACGCTGACCTACATTATTGTATTATATGGGCTGAATTCAAAAAGTGTCTTTTTCAGTTTTAAAGTTCGAGAAATATAATTTTGGGAAATCTTGGAGCACATAGTTAGCACATAATTCTCAGCGGATGATAGACTTATTCTGCTGCAATTTGGGTAGTGGGGGGGGGGGGGGTGTAGTTCGACGCTGAGCGGCACCTTGCATTATGGGCTGAATTCAAAAAGTGTCTTTTTCAGTTTTAAAGTTCGAGAAATATAATTTTGGGAAATCTTGGAGCACATAGTTAGCACATAATTCTAAGCGGATGATAGACTCATTCTGCTGCAATTTGGCTAGTGGGGGGGGGGGGTGTAAGCCGACGCTGAGCGGCACCCCGCATTATGGGCTGAATGCAAAAAGTATCTTTTTCAGTTTTAAAGTTAGAGAAAAATAATTTTGGGAAATCTTGGAGCGCATAGTTAGCACATAATTCTAAGCAGATGATAGACTCATTCTGCTGCAATTTGAGTAGTGGGGGGGGGGGGGGGTATCTCGACGCTGAGCGGCACCCTGCATTATGGGCTGAATTCAAAAAGTATCTTTTTCAGTGTTAAAGTTCGAGAAAGATAATTTTGGGAAATCTTGGAGCACATAATTAGCACATAATTCTAAGCGGATGATAGACTCATTCTGCTGCAATTTGGCTAGTGCGGGGGGGGGGGGGGGAGGGGGTTGAAGCTCGACGCTGACCTACATTATTGTATTATGATGGGCTGAATTCAAAAAGTGTCTTTTTCAGTTTTAAAGTTCGAGAAAAATAATTTTGGGAAATCTTGGAGCACATAATTAGCACATAATTCTAAGCGGATGATAGACTCATTCTGCTGCAATTTGGGTAGTGGGAGGGGGGTGTAGTTCGACGCTGAGCGGCACCTTGCATTATGGGCTGAATTCAAAAAGTGTGTTTTTCAGTTTTAAAGTTAGAGAAAAATCATTTTGGGAGATCTTGGAGCACTTAATTATCACATAAATCTCATCGGATATCAAACTCATTCCAGTGCAATTTAAATAGTGGGGATGTAATTTAATAACGTACACCCCCCTCTTTAAAAAATTTAGCCCCCCCCCATTAAAAAATATAAATAAACGGGGACAAAATTATTGAGTTTTTCACATATACATAATTAGCACATAATTCTTAGTCGATGATATACTCATTACAGTGTAATTTGGGTGGTAGGGGGTGTAGCCCGACGTCGAGCCATACCCCCATTTTAAAAATTAAATAAAAAGAAATAAACGAGCACAAAAATATCGAGCTTGTCACATAACTAGCACATAATTCTGATACAGTTCATATCCCATATTCCCTGAGTGAGGGGAACGCACCTCAATTTAAAGTCCTACGCTGAGTTCAGTCGATTAAATAAGTGTAATGAAGAAGGAGAAGTGTATCTTCGTCTAATATACGAAAAAAATCCAAATCAACGCTCGCTGGTGCCGGTGCTGGTGATTATTACCGTCCCATGCATCATGCGGCTTTGTATGAACAACTTGAAACTTGGAAATGGAATTCAAATGTTTTAATAAAGTTAAATATTGAGCAATAGCAAGAATAAACCGTATAGTTAATAATTATCCGTAGGTACATTTACGACCAGAACATTAGCTACTCTCCTTGCTAACCAGTTTTGAAAATCATTTTCAGATAACATAATTTCTGTAATTTACAATCTTGTACAGGTACCTACGTTGGATTCGGTCGGATTTTTATTACAGCAGCAATTCAAAGTACGCATATTATTATTGCCTTTGAAGTCGAACGTTTCAAAATATGTGAGCATTTAAAATTAAAATATTTGATAATTATGTGAAATGTTCTTTCATTTTACTGTAACGGCTTTAACAGCGGGAGACATTTCCTCATTTTATGCCATTTTGGGATTTGATATTGAGTATTTCATAATATTTAATTTACCAAAGGATTCGTATTGCCTTTAAATACTGATCAACCAGTTCCCAAGAAAAATCATATAGGAAACTTATATACCTTTATATGTGTCTATACAGGATGGTTAAACAACTTTGGCAGTTTGCTATATAAAGTTAATATATTATTTGAATAATAATTCAATTGAGCTTGCTAAGAAAACGTCATTAGTTTGATTGCGTTTTATTTCATTTCTAATCGTTTAACAGGTCATCGGCCAATGAAAATAGCCATGGTTGATTCTACCACTATTTGCGAAATTTGACGTGTTTCACTGCTTGAAGAAATTGAACTCCCCTTTTACCTCTGGTCCTGAAAGGGATTGTGCTTCAATATTTGCTCGATCATTTACTATAAAGGATGTTCCAGTTTGTATGTTCATACAATTGTTTTATTTTTTATAAAATTTTGGCTCTAAAACGTTTTAGCTTTGAGATAGAGCATGTTAAACTTTGATTACAAAATCGTCTTTTTGTAAATATCTTGAATGTACTTTACCAAATATTGTTGAAGCTTGACAGTTTCATTTGCTGTAGATAAGGGGATAATTTAGCCCTTAATAGAACAAAATTATCAAGCCCAGTGCCAACTTTAAAAAAAGTGCGCCGATGACTTTTTCTTTAATTTCAATTTTAATTTTTTGGATTTCTTTTTTAATATTCCTTTAACGCCACTGGGACGCCACTGGTCTTAATAATTTGATTCTAGTTTCTAGTTAGGGCTAAATTACCCTTTACTACAGCAAATGAAACTGCCAAATTTCAACAATAAGTATTCGGTAAAGTGTATCCAGGATATTTTCGAAAAAACAATTTTTAATAAAAGTTTAACACCCTGTATCTCAAAAATAAAGCGTTTGGAGCAATACTTTGTAGGAAAAAATTTAATTATTTTTACGTGCTCTACCGTTTGCCGGAGTTATGAACTTACAAACTGGAATATATACAGGGTGGGCCACGGTATACGAAACGGAAGATTATGGCCGTGTCTCTGGATTTTAGGATCTTTTATTTTTGGAGTGGATAGAGACTCGGCAGAGGTACGTTTTAAAATTATATTCATAATGTACAGCGTGTCCCAAAAGCATAAAACATATCAAAGTTATGTTTTTTTAAATGGAATGCTCCTATGTTATTGCATTTTTAGATTGTCTGAAAAGAGAAAATAAGATTGGCTTTTACAGTTGGTGCTTAAATTCAGAAGTTTTTGAGTTATAAACAAGTGAAAATCGTCATTTTTCAAGTTCAAGGCCCTGTACAACGAAAACGGCTGAAGATAGAGAAAAACGGCTTACATGTCCCTGTTTTAACTTTTCATGTACTATCCTACGATGTAGATGAAATGTTTATACAGGGTGATAAAAAATTTGAAAAATTCTGAGATTTCTCCACGCGTCGCCAAATAAAAAAAATCAAAGAAAGCACAAATGTTTCTATACCATAGGATAGTAAATAAAAAGTTAAAATAGGGACATGTAAGCCGTTTTTCTCTATCTTCAGCCGTTTTCGTTGTACAGGGCCTTGAACTTGAAAAATGACGATTTTCACTTGTTTATAACTCAAAAACTTCTGAATTTAAACACCGACTGTAAAAGCCAATCTTATTTTCTCTTCTCAGACAATCTAAAAATGCAATAACATAGGAGCATGCCATTTAAAAAAACATAACTTTGATATGTTTCATGCTTTTGGGACACCCTGTACATTATGAATATAATTTTAAAACGTACCTCTGCCGGGTCTCTATCCACTCCAAAAATAAAAAGATCCTAAAATCCAGAGACACGGCCATAATCTTCCGTGGCGTATACCGTGAATAACCCTGTATAGGTACATATTCTTCAATATGTCTGTTAATATGCAGAGCTCCCATAATTTCCCCTCACAATGGAAGTTATCCAAAATATGTTCGTTCTTCAAGGAAGAAGCTTGTATCATACCGGGTGTTCAATAATTAACACGTCTCGAGTTGGCTCTGAAGATGGAAACTTATGTCTTAACTTGATTTTCTATTAATACAGAATAGTAGACTTATTAGTAGACAAGTCTATTCGATTTTCTATGATTGTGATCCACTGTCACGGTTACTCACCTGTAACTGTTATTTGTTACGAGTTGTTTCGAAATAACTGTAATTTTACTGCCGGTTCTTAGTCTCAAATCATCGGTATTTCATCCGTAACTCTGAATCCTTCAGTAGATAACCGTCAAATAGTCACAAACAGTGTTTCTCGCTCATGGATATCCCAAGTAACGGAGATATAGGAACTGTCACTGATACCTAATTATGTTCTCCCAACTCTAGTCCAAGCGCAATGAAATTGATGTAATGTAAACAATATGACGTTGGTGACATTGGACGATTATTGACTTACTGAAGGCCGTTCTTTCTTAAAAATTAATTAAAAAGAATTAAAAAAAAATTCGCAATGGGAGTAATAGGCTTCATGGAATTTGGATGTTCTCTTTAGATCTGTCTGGAATCATTATCATGATTGCAGACCCAAGAAAGCCTTCTAGTGCCTCATCAAACTCAGTGCTCGGATGGAAGTTGCTGTAGAAACCTGCTGTTTACAAGCTTCTTAGAAATGGTGCTCACTTTTGTTCTTATTCAGTGATATAGCAGTGGTAGTCTACCTACTCAGAGACATTCCTGGCAGGTGAAATTTTTGTCAATAGTTTTCCCAAAACTTACAGTGTTGATCAGTTCCCAGAGTTATCGCACAAGAATTTGTTGGTTTGAAAACTTCCGAAATAACCGATTTCGTGAAAGAGATCTGTGAAGTTCGAATTTTGCGCGCCACTGACTTTTTTTTAAATTAATTTTTTTATTAAATTTTTTTGTCAAAATAATAGTTAGACTTTCTTCCGTGACGCTACTGGACTTAATAATTTTAATAATAATTGATGAGGCTAAATTATCCTCTTGTTACTACAAACAAAATTTCCAAATAAAAGAGTATTGAGATATTTACGAACATCCAATTTTTTTGTAGGTAAAGTTTGACACCCTGTATCGTAAAAACTATAAATTTTCGAACCCACGTTTCTATGAACTTTTCTTCTTAAAATCACTTAAAGAAGCACCCCTTGGAGTTTGGCCACATACTTGAATAGCACCCTGTAGTGTGCCTTTACCTAAACTATCTGCCTGGATCATGCGGCAGTATTTGTAGTCGTAACTTCAGACCATCTTGAAAAATCGGGAGTGCCACAGGGCTCAGTGCTTCGACCACTATACTGTTTTAATTGTTCTCTGCGGAATTGCCGCCGAGCGACTTATCTTGTGGCAGTCTTATTTACTTAGATGACCTCAAAATATTTATAAAAATGGAGAGTCGACTGATGACGGGAATTGCATAATGGTTTGGCAGTGGGTTCTTTGTTGATGCCAAGTGCCACGAAAATTATTTGCAGTGTAACGTCCTTTAACGGAAACCTTTGCTTTTTATTTTATTTATTTAATTTTATGTAATTTTTTGCCCGACTTGTATAAAAGGGAACCACTGCTGCGACTGTCTCATCAGAATTTTTGGACTGGAGAGTTCTTGGCAATGTTAAAAATATTTGCATTCCGTTGTGGTTGTTGTCTAATGAGCTCTAATCTTCTTCAGAAAATTTAAATGCATATTATTATATTAATGTGAAAAATATAAACTTTAGTGTATGTGAAACTTTAGTGGCTAATGAGCTAGCTCTTTAGGCCAAAACTAATAGAGTGACTAAAAGTACTCGAGGCATAACTCAATGCATGGGCTCTAGTAAGACCCAGACCAGCAGAGCAAACAACCATTCCAAGAATTACACACGTTATAATGGAGATCTCATACAGAAATTTGATTATGTTTTTTTTGTGTTTTGGGAAATTAGCTCTAAAAACTTTCAAACCTTCAAATCGAGCTCTTTCGTTCGTCTGAAGACGGTCCTGACGTTTATGTTAGAAAAATCAACATTATACATATTACCAAATGTTGATTTAAGCCATGCATGCATGTATTATAATGAGCAAATCATATTGCTACAGAAAAAAGAAAAATACATATTCATATTAATAGTATTAACAAGTTTTAAAGTACATTACACTTTAAAATTTCCTGACAGTTCTATACATCACACAGTAGTTAGACAGATAAGAAGAGCTAATTCTTGGGATTATTAATTAATTATAATACTATTAAGATAACAAAGTCTTCCATGGCTATCTCTTTCTAGACAGACGTGAGTACCAGGAACACCTTTAAATTTGTGATAATTTTTTAAGCATATCGATCAATGCCACTACATAGGCTCTTCTGATAAGTGATAAGGATATATCCCTATTCAAATTAATAAATTCATTATACAGTCTTTAACAGGAACATTACCTATACAAGAACTTTATTTTTATTATTATTTTTCCCCGCATGTAACTTTATTGGTGATCAAGGGATATGCAATAAATTAAGCGAATTATATTTTTATTTCGAAAACAACCAATAAAATTAAAATTTTGCTTTAACTTGCTTATTGTCAAAAATTTCAAGGTACGATTATATACAGGTTGTCCCAGCTTATTCGTAGCAGTCTCTGTAGGCCAAACGATGGACTTTTTCGAAAAACTTTTTGAAAATTTAAGTACAGAATCACAATGGCCATAATTTAAAATTATTTTGGAGTATAAAGAGTGTCCAATATGACAGTGACATATGAAAGTTATGTTTTTTAAAATGGAAAGCTCCTATGTTATTGCATTTTTAGATTGTCTGAGGAGAGAAAATAAGATTGGCTTTTACAGTTGGTGTTTAAATTCAGAAGTTTTTGAGTTATAAACAAGTGAAAATTGTCATTTTTTAAGTTCAAGGCCCGGTACAACGAAAACTGCTAAAGATAGAGAAAAACGGCTTACATGTCCCTATTTTAACTTTTCATGTACTATCCTATGATGTAGATGAAATTTTTATACAGGGTGATAAAAAATTTGAAAAATTCTGAGATTTCTCCACGTGTCGCCAAATAAAAAAATCAAAGAAAGTACAAATGTTTCTATACCATAGGATAGTACATAAAAAGTTAAAATATAAATTAATTATTTTATGTTATAATATAACATAAAAGAAAACCGTTTTTATTTCAGAAAGGAAAATCGGCGAGTAGAAAGTTGCAACAGCGGTGAAAACAGAAAAACAAATTTGAAAGTACGCACTCTGTTAATATCGAAATCAATAATTTTATAGCAGTGACAATATTATGTATACGATTTTTAGTTTAATTTTTTATGTTATAATATTTATGTAGGCATAATACTTTGTCGTTACGGACATTATGAAGACAGTCGATGTAGATATATTTCGAAAATGATTATTAATATGTCTGTATAAGAAATCTTCGTTAAATATTTGACTATTTTACATAAGTTAGATATAGACCGGATCGAAATAGATAACTCGTTGTACGTATACGCCCGGCAAGATCTATTCATCGGCCGTAATATGTATTAAAATAAAGTAAGCACAATAAAGCCCACATGACATAATATAAACATATGTAAAGATTATGATAATGTGAATGATAAATTTCCAGGGAATAATGTTAGTGACGCGTAAAGCTATGTCTATGACACCTGCTTAGCCTTGTCACACCAATTGTCAAGTAGCTTATAAAGAGCCTTGTTACCTCCTCTTTTATTAATTATAGTTAAAGCCACTAATCCGGATTTATATTACACTTACAATATTATAATTATCAACAACGCGTATAGGTATAAACGGGTGTATTATAACCGTCCTATTTGTGTTTTATACCTATACCGCATACAGCATTCAAATTTATCCACAATAAATGTTGAGTGAATTCAATCTAGGTAGACATATTATATAAGTAACTACCTCACAAAAAAATTCATTATTAAATATTTTTTTTACAGAAATTTCTAATTCGAAGGACCACTACACCTCGAACAAGAAAATGTTATGAAAATCGCAAATACAATATTCCTGAAAAACAAAGACAAAAATCTATGAAGTCAGAGACGTCGAAAATCAAAATGACTAAGTCAACTGAAAAAGGACTATATAAGAATTCCGCAAAGATTTATGAAAACTATGAAGGCGTCGCTGAAGCCTGGATCGTACCACGACGGTCCTGCGTCAGAAAAGTAGCGCTGAGCATTTGTTTCGATACATTCAACAAATTGGCGGGAATTTTTCCAGAACAATGGATGAATGTTTTTGCTTATTAAGAAGGACGATGACCAGTGAAGCAACCCTTCTCATACAGGTCTATTAGCTATTTGTTTCCAATTTGTATGACTGAAGTAAAAATGGAAGCGATCCATCGGGGATCGAGCCCCGGTCTTCTGGATGCCAAATTCTGCGCGCCAAATAATCAAACCACTGGACTAAAGGCCTTCCTGCTAATCAACAATTGTACTAGCAAATTTGTGTCAAGTCACCATATAGAGATGGGGCGACTTCGTTCCTGGACAATTCGGTTTCCGAAAAGAAAGAGATATCGCTGTATTCATTGATTTGGATGCCCATTTAATACGGCCAATGTGACATAGTCCGGTCAGGTCAGGAGAGTTATACCCCTCATTTGCAGAACGTGTTAGAGAAAGCTTGTCAGATAAAAAAAACTCTTGCGGGGGCTCAGAATAGCGAACACAGAGAGATCGGGATGACGTGTGGTGTTTGGTGTTGGTGTTCAACAGAGAAAGGTCCGGGACAAACTTTGTAGAACAGCTTGAACGAGGGAGTTCTTGCGATTGGAGCTCCCGGAGGGGACCATGTAGTTTGACAGAATTCGCAGTTGTCGCTGATGGTAAGAGCAAGAGAACGGGAGGAAATTACTCATTTGGAGAACGAATCACTATGGCAAGAATTAGTAAGTGGATGGTATGCTACGAACGCTTAGACTAGGCCCGAGTGGGATGAAGTCTGTATGATATCAACAAAGGGACACCGTCATAAAAGAATTGGGATATGTTCAAGACGTCTAGGGCTGCAAAACATGGAGTTGAAGTTTCACAGCGCAGATTAGATCGGTTATTCCTAAGGTCTTGAAACGCATCAGCACCGTTAGCAGATTACTACCAAACGTGTGAGGTATGAGAGGTAGTAAAATAAGAGGGAAAATTTTCACTAAAAGAAGGAGAAACATACCTGTAGGTCTCACTGGGGGATTACTGGTGGTAACTTCATTTCCCCAATAGATCCAATGATAGTTCTTAGTTCTATATAAGGATGAAGACTATTCAATATCATTGAATTCAAGAATTTTTCTTGTAGATTTTTAGGCTTAGATCTACATACATCATTTCACTCCCAGAATAAGCGTCCCGCGAGAAAAATAGAGGTTACGCAGGGGTAAGAATTAAACGCCCTCATTCACGCATAAATGGCAAGGTTCGATGGAGGGATGGAAGAAAGAGGAGATGAACTACTGAACTTGTTCCATAAACCCAACCCTGGGTGTAAAGACAACATGACAAGGTCAAAAATACGATAAAGCAATGATTGACGGGCCACGGCTGGTTTACTAGCTTCAGAACAAGACACTCCAGAACCTATATACTCTGTTCGAATGCAGGGAGTAGACCTGGAAGAGAATGAAGATGGAAAGGCAATTGGTGTCAAACTGGACGCAGGTAATAACCAACACAGACATTTGGGAAAAATGAAACAATTCATAGAATTGTTGAAAAGATTCATAGAAAAAGTGACGAGGAAAAAGGAAGAGGAGAAACGAGGAAGGGAAATTGTCTCGACGATTGATTGTCATTCCAGTGTTTCACTGGAAGGTGCCAGGCTAAGAGGAAGGACTTTTAGTCGGTAGGCGATCCCCGAAAGTCTAATGCAAATTTTCAAAACTCAATTAAAAAAAAAATCGTCATAAGAATGTTTTCTTAACCACTTGGTCGAATTCTGTAATGAGTAAAAATCTCATACTCGGAGCATCATTTGTGGCATGATGGCATGATACAAGAAGTTAAGGCATCTAATGGTTAGTTTTCTTCTTCTTCTTCATTTGGTGCTACTGTTTCTGATTAATTGGAAATCGAAGGAGTTAACTCAATTGCTTTTTTAGTTTGTAGCTGGTAATCTAATCTTATTGATATGATACTGAATTACCACTGTTAAGAAAGTATAGCTCTTCGGACAACCTGATATCTTTTTGAGCTTTAACTTTACTACTTTAAAAAAGCTTTCTAAGTGCTTAGGTACAATTTTTCAAAAGCAATCAAATCTATTAAGTTGAATCTCTGTTACAATAACAAATGCGTATGAAACTTTCTTCAAATGTACGCCTACACTTTGTCAAAAAATGGTTAAGAGATGATTATTTGGGCTAAAGTTATTGACTATACACTGAGAAGCAGCAAATAATCAAAAAATATGTCCGCGCATAGAATTATCATTTTTTACATCAATTCCCAATAAACTCTCATCAGTTATTAGAATGGATGATTCAACCGTAAAGCAGTATTATAATAGGTACCTACCTTATACCTATACCTACCTAGATCCTTTCGTGCGTGTATTTGAAAGGTCTGAAGGATCATTAATATTTGATAATATTAAAGCGTATAGTGGATGCGCATTTCTTCTATGCCCGCGTGTAATGAATTTATGGGTCGGGGCGAGTCTCGAATTTATTATAATAAGATGAAGATCGTGTTGTGTCTCGGATTCCGCGCATTATTTATGGTCTCTGTGGCGTTTCAATCTATCTATCCTCTCTCTGGTTCGGTTCGGTCTGGGAACGTTGGTGCTGGTGCTTGGTGCTGGTGCTGGTGCTTTTGCCGGTGGTGCCTGCCTGCTCGGGCCGGGCCAGTGGGCGTGTGGAAGCCGGCTAATAATAACCGGGATACTTATTAGATTACCGTAATTACCCATTCGTGAAGAAATATTAGCTCTCGAAGGGCGTTTTATTTGTTGGTTTTACGCTAAATTGATAGGTTGTCCGCCAGTCATCGTTAAACCTATAATTAACCGTCACTTCCGAACTTTAAATATCTGCAAAGCTCTCATGATTACCCACCACTGCGCTAATAAACCTCGCGAATTACTTCTTATTATACTCGCACTTATTATAGCTTAGGTATCTACATCATAATCAGTAATCAGTATAAAGAGGCAGATTTCTTAATCACCTATACATACTACACATCTTCCATATTTTTTATAATAATAATTATGACTATATGAGCATCAAATAATTTTTTTGTAAATAAATATGACTTACAACACGGTAATCCCCCCATCCCCCCGCTTGGACTAGGGCGGTGGGAAACTTCAAAATGTTGAACGGGTATGTACAGGGTGGATGACTTCCCATTGTCCATCTTGTATGCTTACTAAAACTATGAAAGATACAAAGAAAGTTAAACAAGGAAATCTGTTTCAATAATGTAGAATATCAAACTTTGTTTTTTTTTTTTTTATGGGAAACCCTATATGCTTATTACATTTGCAAGTTATCTATAAGAAAAAATACAATAAATATTTTACAGTTGGAGTTTGAAATGAGCAGTTTGAGAGTTATAAACAAGTGAAAATCTCTATTTCCCAACTTTACACCAGCATACCTCGAGAACGGCTCAAGATATTGGAAAACGGCTACATGTCCCTATTTTAACTTTTCAAGTTGTAGGGGGTGACTTATCAGCTCCTACAATAATCAAATTTTTCATCACCTTGAAATGATCCAGATTGTCTGTACAAATGTCAACACGCATGCTCGTCGTCAGTGAGCCTAAAAAGGGACCCTAACAATGCAAACAAGAGCAAAATATGTAATTGTCATTTTAGTTATCACTTTGTCAGTCAGTCATGTCAATGGCAAGTTACTCTAGGGATGACCGGCTTGCTATATGCACAAAGGGTGCCCAATCCATAAAAATAGAAGAAGAAGAAGAAGGATAACCGGCTTGAACAGCTGATTTAGGTTTACTTTTATATCAGCCACTAAAGAAGGATATTTTACATTTTTCGTATAATTGATTATTATATTGGCTTTTATGTCTATTCAAAATAAGCCAAATAGGTAGGTACCTAGATATTTCCTAATTCATCTTTTAAATTAAATAAAAAAAAAATTTATAAGGCATGCACTTTCATAAATAAGGGTTGGAATTTTTGTCACAATTTTACATTTCAGTGTTCATTCTTGGGGTGTTTTTACATACTAATATTGTATGTATCGTTCCGAACTGAACTAAACATGTGTTTTTGGGGCACTCTCCTATTTTGTTGTAATTTAAAACCACATTTTTCGTCTCTATTTAATTATGTTACATTCGTAACTGCATTTTTTCAATTTGTGTGTCAAATGTTTATTTGAACCTTTTACATTTTATTTTATACTATTTCCTGAGAATGTAATCTAACCGAACGATTAATTGATCAAAACAATCTTGTGTTCCTTACGAATAATATTTTGGAGAATCGATCTATATTCCATGTCCATGCGTATTTTCTAACCATGTATCTATTTATTATGACTCGCCATGCTTTTATCTCATGTCACATGTTTGTTCACTACCTCTATTTTGTCTTGCGGCTTCTTATTTAATCGATGCCATATTTAAATTATTTACAGAACTTCCTTGACTTAATTGATATTTATTGACTTATACCTTTTTATTTATTTTTTTATACTTCATGGACATATTTATTTGACATAACTACTGTCCAACCGCTTATTATTTATCTTGATTTCAAATTGATCATTATTGAAATGTAAATTTACGTTAACTTATATTGTAATACTTTTCTGTGAATTCAATCAACGTTTATATTTATTTAACATTCTATTCTTGATTTCCGTCAAACGCAATTCAAAAGAGCGTACAATTTCGATTGATAATAATTGTTTACCGATCTTTTGAACTAAGTATGATATGAAAGGACCTTACGTGAACCTAACTAACATTTCCGTCCTTGCCAGGGAGGTCAAATAAACAGTTAACGGGTAGCATCCTAATCGGACCTCGGACAGGGGCCTCCCCAAATCATAAGCGGGTCCGGTACAGAATAAATTTAACACCAATTAGAAAAAAAAAACATTTTGCGAACAGCGCCATCAGCCACTATACGACTCCAAAATCCCGTTTCAAACAAACTTGATATAATTTTTGCCCCAGAATCCGATTCAACAATGAAAAAATAGGGATATTCATATTATTTATGATTTTAAAGTTGTCTCCAGCCCCCCTCCAAAAAGAGGGGTATCTGGCCATGTTTCTTTTATTTTTTTGAATCCAAAGTGTGTATTTCTCGAAATATTTAACCGTTTCCAGACTTTTTGGACACCCAGTATAATTTAATAGGAAAATTATATCCTAAAACTTATGTAGATATCTATTATACAAGTATATCTATGCAATAATGGTACATGTATCATAGATTTTAAATGGATATAGGCTATAAATAATAAGATACCTGCGGAAGATTGCTCCGGACTCCGGACTAATAACTTATAAGTAGTTACTAATACAAAGTAGATATATACGAGGATACTTGCGGCAGTGAGGTAATTTGTATGTAAGTGCTGCACAACTCACAGTTACACGAGCATAGTTTAAACTTTTCCCGAAGAAGTTGTCTCGAGTTGCCGGTGTTGCGCTTCTAGAGCAACATCCAATTACGGGCTTGGTTATGTGCACTCTTTGTTGTCTGTGAGATAAATAAACTTGTGTTCCTGTTGTAAAGCAGGGACGTGGCATTACAAATTTTTTTTTTAATTAGAGAAGGGTCGAAGTATGCATTTTTGTTGCAAAAATAAAATTTTCCATCTCATGAAATCCTGTTGCATTTATTTATTTATACAGGTGTCCGGAAATGGGATGTACCTACCTAAAAGAGAAGTGATTTGGCATTAAAAAATAAGAGTTTTTTCTTATAACCTTATATGCCCAGATGTATCGTTTTTGAGATAGTCAAAAAAGTTTTTTCACAGTTTTTTGAAGAGAAGATATCTCCGAAACCGTTTGAGATACAGAACTCAGTTTTTATACATATGTCATATGATTGATATTAGCTGCCTTTCAACTATCAATCCTTTTTTTTTTAATGCGGCATTGGCGGATATTTTAGGATTAAGCGAAGCGTTTTTGCCCTTCAATTTCGGACACACATTTTGTAACAATCAAAGTGAGTTTTTCTTTTCATGGTAAGTATGGCTATTTTTCTCGGAAAATATTTATATGTATAGTGCTGTCAACCAAAAGTACCATTTTGGTGTAGAAAACATGGGCAGTTCTAAAGGGCTTACTAAAATCGCATAGTGGCGTAGAAGTTTGGGGGTTGGAACCCTCAAAATCTAGGACACTCTTTCTTGAAACCTTTCTTTTAGAGTGAAAACAAGGGGATTATGAGCACAGTGTGTATATGTATAAGAGCTGAACATTGTATTTTACGGCTCTCAAGATATTGTCAAAAAACTTTTAAAAATAGCAGCACAACAAACTATTTTCTTTAACGCTGGCCAATTGTACTAATAGTGACTTTATATAGCTATACTCCTCTAGCTGAACTGACTCACTTAATAATGATATTGTTTACTTCTATCGTTAAATCTCCATCTGATCTTCCTCTAATAGCTGCTGAACTACTCTTCTCTCTGCGACGACGCATCTTTTATATATCCTGACAGGTGAAGACAGTGACGTTCTAGATGGGTATTTTCTAACGGTCACGTCCCCGTATGTCAATAAGTTGACATATTCTAGACAGTAAAGTAGGCGCGTGTTAACCCTCAGTTCATTCTAGACCCACTCTTGAATACAATATGACAGACCAACTGTTACGTCATGTCTTGATCAGCTGTAATATTACTGTACGACCATGCGCACTCTAGATTCCAACAGGATTAATATTCTGGACATCCTTCTCATAAAAAATGCAGAAAAATTGATTACAAATTCTTCATTGGAAAGGGTTTTCTAAAGATTCAATCAATTTTCTAAGGAAAGTAGAAGTTATGCTTCTTCTCACATTTTTTAACTAATCTCCCGAGGGAGCTAAGGTGTGTGAATTCCTAAACATATGATGACCGTTGGTTCTATGTCCAGTCGCTTAATTGAGAGTTTCTCCAGAAAGCCCCTTATACGATTACCCCCCCCCCCCCTTGTATAAGGGGGGGGGGTAACGATAGTAACTTTCAAAGTTACAGAAGAAATATGGTAAAAAAAACTTTAGCGCCATCTAGCGTCAAAATTAAGAGTTATTGGTTTTAACTTAATTTTCGTAACTTTTTCCCTCGATTTCTGAAGTTATCGAGATAAAATGTACAGGCTGTTCCTAAACACCAGGTACATATGGAAGGAGGTAATTTGTTGGCTTTGTAGGAAGTAATTGTCCGCAACGGCTTCGTTACCAATCTACAGGGCGTGGAAATTTGAAGATTTTTTATTTATATCTCTTTGAGGTTAGTCAAACTTTAGTCAAACAGTTAGTCACACATGCCAGTTTTAATTTTCAATAGGTGATGCCGACTTAACTGTCAAAATTAATGGAAATGAGAAATTATAAAAAAAAAAAAAACAAACAAGTGCCTGTTTTACTATTTTAAAAATTTTATTCTCGTCTAACGAATTAGAGTTTCTTTTTCCTTGATAACGGTTTCAGCTGGAAAAAAAGGTATAAGGAGACCAAAAAGATTCAAAATAAAACATCACATTCTTATTGTATTTTAGAATCTACCAGGCGCATCGACAAAAAGTTCAGGGGGAGAAATGGGGGTGAAATGGGACATTCAGGGGAAAAGTCTCTCTGTAGATTATTATAGCCATTTTTATGCCAAATGATGGAAACCCTACAGCGTACCCTATATTACAAATTTGAGGTAAATATCTCAAAAACTATGGGAGCTATAATAAACAATTTCTTTCTAATCTCAACACCTGTATATCAGTAAAGAATCGTTTTCAGACCTATGGTTTAGGAGCGTCCTGTATAAACTGTATATTTATAATTTTCTAGCTGTAGCACCTTAGTAGGTAGGTATTATAACAGTTTTCCTAAAATTTTATAATCAATCCGTTCCGAATATAAATATAAAAGTATCCCGATATTCCTTCTCGAACTTTCTCCAATTCTTCGATAAAACTCAATACCTACGTTAATAAATTAGCGAGGACAGTTTGACCACTTGAGTAGCCGTTCCGTGGGCCATACTTAAGGAGCGGCTTCCAGACTACGCCACTGCCGGCGGCGGGCTCGCATCGACCAGCAATAATAAGAGTAATTCCAAGCGGTCCGTGATTTACAGCCAAGTTGCATAATGCGCACTGCATCGGCAATCGATCAGGTTAATTACAATTCGAACCGTGCTGGCCCCCCCACTGGGCACCCGGGGGACCCCCGCTGAGCCACTGGACGTCCCCACGCCCCGCAGGACGGAACAAGGCACGCGTTCTGTAATTAGCCGAATATGTTAATGGTTCTATGAGGTTTCTTTATTTCGATTGTCTCTGGATGTGCGTATGAGTAAAACGGTAATTATAAGAATTTTGAGAATTTTTTTAAAGCTATTATTAGGTATAATAAACCCTAAAGGTATATGAAAATCAAGAACATTGCTGAATAGAAAAGTTGTGTATGTATTTTTTTTTCTTATTACTCTCGTATTTTTGTTTCAAGTCAGTGCCTATACCTATACGTTTTTATTAAGTATATGCATGGAAATGTAGACACAAACTTACATGGGTACCAATAAGCGAGTCGATGGTCGCGAGATAGAACCAAATCTTGCTGTCCGACGCCACCAAACATTCCTGTCGTCTCGCCGGGTTGTCATAATTAAAAATTATGTCCTGAAATCCTTGCTGCTCAGTTCTCAATGAACCCTGGGTGTCTCATTCACGTGCTTTCGCTGCCGGTGTATATGCCTTCCCACGATTTATCCATTCATATGATTTCATTTTATTGATTACGACTTTGAACTTAAGTACCTCGAGGATCAAAACATGATGTCCTTGTTAAGATAAGCCTTATGAGTGGATTCAAACTTTAAAATTCTCTTATATACTCGTCGTATTGAAGTAACTTAATGAATTTTGTTAATTACATGGTCAGTACCCTTTAGGCACAAGGATTATTGAACAGATTTAGGTATATCTATTAATTTTTCAATTTTCCTTTCATTTAACTGTATTTTTTCATTTAAAAGAAGAATTCTAAAAATAAAACTAAAAAGTTGGTTCGCAATTTATGTCACCTTAAGAAATGTGAACGAATCTACAGAACTCAAGAATCTGTAACTGGGATCTCTATAGAGGGAAGCTTAAGCAGGGGCTGAAAGATTGTCCCTATTTCATTCAATTCTACTTGCTCTTTTAAGCAAAGAAGAGACAAAAAAGAGACACCATGGTGGAATCGTGGGTTCTCCTTCCTGACGCCGGAGACAGTTTAATCGGGCTAAAAAAAAACCGAAGGATCGGAGACATACAAAAGCTCTTGTCGGAAATAGAAGCGATTAGAAGAAAGCAATAAAGAAGAATTCTGGAAAAGGAAGTGCGTAAGAGATCGAAAGAATTCGAGACTACCAGTGGAGGAAGCAGATGAACAATCATAGAAGACTAGGGTGACTTAAAACAATACGGGGAATGTACAGCCAAATAAATATGGGAGCGAAATTGCCTTGCATCATAAAAATCTTCTGGCCCAGATGGATTAATGTCAATAATGCTATACAACAGGGAATAGGGATTCACTGACCATATCATTGTGCAAAATGTTCAGAGCTACTTTTGCTTTACACTATTTACCACTGACATGGAGAAAGGTTAGAGTTGCATTTGTACTTAAACCAATCTTCATACCAATCAGCGTAACATCGTGTATATTAAACGATTAAAAAGGTGTTGGATAATTACTTAAGAACAGAAGTACTGGAGAGGGCGCCATCATTACACCCAAACCAACTTGCATATCAAGCGGAAAAATTTACGGAGATCGTCCTGCATCAGTTAACAAGAAAAATCAGGAGTATCCTGAAGGTAAAAGAAACAACTATTTGTGCCTTTGCGTGGGTATAGATGCAGCTGTTAACTACATTCCTCAGGAAGTAGCCAAAAGCTCTCAAACAAAAAGAGTAGCAAACAACACAGTTTCTAAATAAATATCCTTGTATAAAAGATGTTAAGAAAACGAACAGCTATAACAAAAATGGGACATCAAGATCAGCACAACGAGAGGCTGTCCACGAGGATGAGTACTATCACCTCTGATGTGGAGCCTACTGGTAGATAAATTTCTTCGGAAGCTATCGAGCCAAGACATCGATTGCCAAGTCTAGTCCGAGAACATAGTGCAGAATCGTCAGAGGGAAGTTCAAAAGCCAGTCAACACTCAGTGACATAAACAAAGAGGACTAAACATCGTAAGAAGATGGAGCTCAGTGGGCCTGAACATAAATCTATAGCAAAAACCACTGTCATACCATTTACCAGGAAAAGAAACCTTCGACTGAACACAATCAGCCTAGATGCGGTAAACACATCGAATGGAAGCTAGAGGTTAATTATCTAGGAATTATACTATTAGACAGCAAAGTCCTGTGGAAACAGTGTACAGGGTTATTCAAGAAAAGGTACCCATTAGACGTATCCCGAAAACGTATCGGAATTTGATTCCAAAAATTTAGTAGCGATTTGTTTTGACGAACGAATTCCATCTTTCTAAAATATTTGTAGATTTCTGGCTCTCCCGGTTATATGTTATAGATGGGCATTCCATTAAAAAACAACAAGATGGTGACAATTTCCGGTATAGCCGGAACTGCCAGGGATCTAAAAATAATTTAGAAAGCTAGAGCACACGTCAAAAAAAAAGGACATTTTTGGAATCAAATTTTAATACGTCTTCGGGATACGTCTAATGGGTACCATTTCGGGAATTACCCTCTGTATATGAATGAGGAGATCAGCAGAGTTACTGGAGCCAGGAACATTGCAGGAAAGATCTGGGGATGTATCCCGGTTACACTGGGATGGATGTAGACCATGATGGTGAGACCTTATTACAATCACTTACGAAGCTGTGGCTAGGCAGGCGGAACTATGAAGAAGACTGCAAAGAATACAGAAATCTTTTGCGTATGAATAACAGGAACCTTGAGAACATGTACCACAGCGGCAGTGAAGGTAATTTTGAACCTCACAATACCACACCTGGTGGAGCAAATTGTCGCAAAAATAGTTTATCCATTGGCAGAAGGGATCAATTCCACCTATCTAATGAGAAACACATTACAAGCGCTCCCAAAGACTCAATAACTAAAAAATACAGCTTCAGTAACAAAAAGGAACTGACAAATGAGTTAAACACGTACAATCAACAATCTCAAGCATACCATAAAATGGTACAAAGAGCGATCAAAAACCATCGAAGGAGCAGGTGCAGGAGTGTGGGACCTGCCCAAGTAACAATTTTCGTTTTATCACAATCCTCAGAACTTTCATAAGAACTTATTATAAAATTATTTATAAATCTACTTTGCTGTACCAGTAACTTCAGGAGTCTCATAAATCCCAAAAAGGCCCAGCTTTTGACGCTCTACAAGAGCTTATCAAAACCTACTGTTTAAATCGATCATAAAACCTATTGGTCTTACAGAGGTCTTGACTGTGTTAGCTCCTTGCACTCTTGAGGAGCTTAATAAAACCCAAAATAAATACATTTGGTCTTAGATAAAACAGTTTTGGATAAATTGTATTCATTTTGTTACGGGGTTTTATACCATATGGTTTTATCAAGAATCTCAAGTAGGTACCTATAAGGAAAGGTGGATGTTGTAGACGGACATGCAAAGATGTCTTTCGCTATCTTATACCTACCTATATGTAGTTCAGTAGGTATACTCTTGGCAAGAGACTACTTTTGCTGTTTGTATTCTCAATTTTTCAAACGAGCAACACTTTACTGTTGAAGTATATGAAAATAGTTTCAAAAACAAGATCCCCCTCAGAATAAAATTATTTGAAGAGTTTTTCAATAAACAATAAATTTTGGTAAATTATAAATTATTTTCATTATTGATATAAAACTGCAATTATATTACGTGTATTCAATCGGGAAATGTTTTTTATACTGAAATAATATGACACTAGGTGCATTTATTGGATTTCACTTGTTTTTATGCAAACATTGAACAATGGCTGCCTCCTTGCTAAAATGAAATATTTTAAAAAATGGCCGTTCTGGTGATAATACTATTTATTCTTTCTTTAAATCATTCTTTAGAAGATAAGGTTTTATAGTGGTAGTGAATAAGTCAGTAAGGACTGGACTAAGTATATTCATACTTAATATAGCTAGTGAGAAGTACAAATATTCTTGTGCAAAACAACTTAGATTTGTTTAAATTCCAACAATTTTGATTAAAACTAAACGGTTTTATGACAAGAATCTCTTAAAACTATATAACTTTAATGCGGTTTTAAGACTGCATGCTACAATCTCGTTTAAGACCATCATAGGTATTCATAACAAGAAAGAAGAAGAATGACAAAATAACCTCAAACCTCACTCTTACTCAATTCAATTTAAATAATAGGTAATAATGTGTTTGTGTATAACAACACAAAGTCAAAATTGTAGGTGGTTCATCATAATTATTAGGAGATTGAAGGTGTTGGACAATAGATACCTAATAAAAGATTAATTATTAAATAAATTTCTATTCCATTAAAAAAAGTTAGTTCTCATTTTACCACTGTTTCTTCAGGTGCCGGTGCCACTGATGGCGATGTTTGAATTCTTGAGATACTATTATGTACATATATTGATAAGTCTTAAAATCACTTTTGTTTTTCTTTTGAAATGACCGCTGTTTTTTTGTTTTTTTCTAGTCACGAATTCCAATTTGCAATAGAATAATAACAATTCCTCCTAACCTAACTTTTCAAGAAGATATGGTTTTATTTAAGACTTAATGAATTTAATATTTATTAGAGCGAGGCACTTTCTTCTTATGGAACATTTTATAAAGGCTACAATTTTTGAACACGCAAAGTTTTAAAACGACATTGAGAACACCTACAAGATTACTACGAAAGCAATTAAAAAACATTTTTAAGACTATCGAGTTTTATTGTCATCATATTAAAGCAAACTTGCTTTAAAAGATTCTTTAAGTCTAAAAGGATTTATTAACTAAAAATAAAAGTTCTCATAAAGCTATCATAAAACATCAGCCTAAGCAAATCTAAATAGTTTTATAATTTAGTTTTAAAACATACTGCAAGGCTGTTCAATAAATCCTTACGCACTTGAAATACATTTGGTTTTAAATAAAGATACTTTAAAGTCAATTGCTCTTCTACCAACCATTATAAAACCTTCATAAACCATACTCAGGACTAAATAACATTTAAATTGTTACTTGGGTGGTACTATGAGAAAGTACACCAGCATGTTGCAAACGAAAATCCACGCTACTGAAAGATACGCTCAATTGAGTTTAGACAAGGACTACACAAAGCAAAAAAAAAAAAAAAAACTACCTTAACGGATAGCCAAGCTGCGATTAAAGCACCGAGTTCGTATACGTCATGAGTTCAAAAATGCTGTGGGAATGCCTAATGAAGCTAAAAAAAATTAGACAAAGGGAACAAAGTGGCTCTCCTTTTGGGTGCTAGGGTATACAGGTGTAGAAGGCAATGGAGAAGCTGACAGCCTAGCAAAGCGAGGAGCAAAAACGCCGCTCACAGGGCCAGCGGAATAGAGGAAAATGTTCTCAAAGACAAAATAAAGAAAGAAGAGGAAACTTTAATACAAAACCTCTGGAAAGACCTCCCAGGATTAAGACAGACCAAATTAATGCTTGGGAAATACAGCCAAAAAAGATTTGAAGTCTGCATCAAACCAACAAAAATGGTTTGAGAATGCTTTGACATTTATTATTTGACATTATAAACTTGGAACACCAGCACACCTTAGCTAGATTGGTCTACAAAATGACCAAACCTGTAGATTCATCTTTCGAACCATTGAAACTCTTAAATCTTCTTCGAGAATTGGAACTGGATGAGGTGCTGGTGCTATAATCGAACATTCACTAGAAGAAGAGACACAAAAGATCTTCTAGGTCGTAGTGTAGATATATCCCCATTACCTAACACAATACCAGTAACATGGAGAAAGGCTAGAGTGGTATTTATATCCAAACCAAGGTGAGATTCCTAGCTCAAGCAAAATTCTTTTGACCAATTAGCTTCAACCAATTGAACTATTAGACATGTATTATTTACGGGACGAGACATTGGAAACAATTCCACTGAATCGACCCTCATTATGCATACCAAACAAGTAAATCCTGTGAAATTACTCTTCATGAACACACAAACAAAACAGAAAGGGTTCTAGTTAATAAAGAAATTGCACTGGGAACTCATGCAACGAGCTCTGAGCGTAGTAAAAAACTATGTCAATCGGAAGGACTTTCAGTCAACTCTATACCAAGGCAGAAATAATTTCCTCTTTCACAAATAGGAGGAATCTTCAAAACTTAAGGAAACTCGGATTTGGAAGAAATCTTTTATAAACCTTATAGGGTACTAATATCAATAAATGGAATAAGAGAATATGAAAACAGTTCAAGAAAGCAGGATCAAGGTACGTGGTACACGATGGGTGGATCCAAGAGAGCAACCAATGCTGAAGGAAAGTAGTATAGGAAAAGGAAAAGGGAAACTAGCTTGGCCAAACTAGCAGAAGGTAACTCTGTGGTGGACAACAAGATACCAGTAAACAAAAAAAAAATAAAAAAGTGGACCTAATGGCAAAAGTACGGAAGCGTAGAAGGGCCACACACTTATTTTTTTTGTTATACCTAACATTCCGACTTGTATCTCGGAATTCCTACTTGTAACTCGGAATTCCGACTTGTAACTCGGAATTCCGACTTGTATCTCGGAATTCCGACTTGTAACTCGGAATTCCGACTTATAACTCGGAATTCTCATTTAGATCGTGAAAACCCATACGATACAGTGTAGCTGGTTATGGAAGCGTAGTACTATACACTTTTTGTATGGAATTAACGTACCCGCTTATAGTATACAGGGTGCACCATATATCATTCTCTATATTGCATATATCTCCTAAGGCTAAGAGATCCAGGGTCGATTAAATTACACAAAAGATGCGCAATTTTGTGGCCATCTCTAATCAGTCAAGACATACAAAATATCTGTAACCGTTCCTGAAATATCCTGAAAAAACTGAAAAATCGAGATTTCTTATTTTTTTCATATCCTTTTCTGGAGATTAATTGGAGATTAATAAATAATTTTTTGTGGGTTTACATAAGTCGGCAAGAGCTACCCCATCTGACATTTCAAAAATTTTCAAAGCCAAGTACTTAGATCTCAGAATTTTCATAGTCCACTTTCGTTTTTCTTATGGCCGCCATATTGTTTTTTTATGTTGTTCGGTATAAAAAAAATTATAAAAACCAAAAAATGGTCAATTTCAAAATATAAATTAAAAAAAATTTATTACTCTTTTTTATTTACAAAAAAGACAACTTTATAGACCGAATTTCATTAGATAAATTAATAAACCATGAGGCAAGCACTATTTCGGCGTATTTTAACAATGTTGACGTATATCGATGATTCTTTTTGTTTTTCCTCGAAAAAAAAGAAGAATAAAAATTTGAGATTTTTTTTTTAAGTTTATTAATTTTTGGTTTTCATTATTTTTTCATATCGAATGACATAAAGAAATAATATGGCGGCTATAAGAAAAACGAAAGTTGACTGTGAAAACTTTTGGATCTAGTCGGCCTTGTAAATTTTTGTAATGACAGATGAGTAGCTCTTGACGATTTATGTAAGCCTACAAAAAATTATTCATTAACTTTCAATAATAAGAGAGATATGGCAAAAATAAGAAATTTCTATTTTTGAGTTTCTTCAGGATATTTCAGGAGCAGTCACAGACATCTTGAATGTCTTGACGGTTCGAGATGACCATAAAATTCCGCATTTTTCTCTAGACCGACCCTGTATCTCTTAGCGTTCAGGAGATAGCACTTAGAGAAGGATATATGGTACACCCTGTATAATAGGTAAGTAAGATTTCCGAGATATAAGTCGGAATTCCGAGTTACAAGTCGGAATTCCGAGTTACAAGTCGGAATTCCGAGATAGAAGTCGGAATTCCGAGTTACAAGTCGGAATTCCGAGATACAAGTCGGAATTCCGAGTTACAAGTCGGAATTCCGAGATAGAAGTCGGAATGTTAGGTATAACAAAAAAAATTAAGTGTGTGGCCCTTCTACGCTTCCGTACAAAAGAGATCATCATCAGTACCGGAGCCAACGTACTGTATTTTTCGCTGCTCCTCATCCAAGCAATGTCTTTGAGTGGTAAAGTGTCCTTATCGTTTTTAATTTTAATACTTAATTATTATTATCAACACTTAAAATTTATTCATGTCGCTATTTGAATAGAGTTTGAATTAATACACGACAATAAAAATAATAATAATACGTTATTTGTGTATATTGCATTGAGTCAAACATCTCGCACGAGTTACCTCTGTTTGTTTCCTATCATCCTCATCTCAATAATAAACCTTTCGATATACATATACCTAACTGATATCGAAATAATAATCACGGTGATTCTCATAAAGGAATAATAATAAGTGATCGGTACTGATCTGATGCTTGGCTGGAATCTAAATAGGCTTATTAAATAATGACTTTTAACTATGCTTGAATAGATCGGCGATTGGTACCTGATTAATAGACTCGGGTACAAGAAAAGAGGTCGATAATCAAGTGAAAGGACACAGCGTGGTCTTGTTGTCAGAGAAACGCCCAATCTATTGATAACCGAGCGGACATAGTTTGTTATGGGCGTTGTATTTCTGCATGTCAAAACTTAGTTTACATTATGACAAATATGTTCAAATTATAAAAAATATGTTTCACGCACATTCATACATGCATTGTTGAAGGCAACGTTTAGAACATGTCTTCTTGTGAATTATAATTGAATAAAGAATCTGGATTCCTGGATTCCATCAAACATCAAAAAATGCAGTATGATTTAAAAAAAAAACACACATCTAGCATTAACCTTGTGTCCTAAAATTATTATAAAAAAGCACTGATGGGGCTGATTCTACTCGAATTTAATGCCATAAGTTCCATCACATTTTTTCGCAATCTCAAAAAAATATGAGCTAGAGGCTCTTCAAAATTCTTTTTTCAAACAATGCTCAATTTTCTATTTTCAAAATCTACAAAGCATGCTTTGGGATCATTCATAGCTCAACTGGCACCAAAGTAACACTAGCACTGAGATCGGAACTTGAACTCGGTTATCAATACGTAACCGCCACCTACGACTTTTTAGTAGAAATAACTTTGTTTTACACTAATAAAGTCGCTAAAACTTAATTTATATCTTTAATGATAAGTACTCCATAGTGATAGTAAGTCCTAAGTAGCTTTCAAGGTGTTGGAGACGTAGTAGTTACTAGTAGAATAACAACAAAGTGTTTGGAACTCAAATATGTCTAATAGGTGGCGAATTATGGTAACAGATACTAACACTAATATTACTTAAATGCGTCTTCAAAGTTCCACTTACTTTAAAGTAGTTTTGATAGTCGCCGCGACCGGCATTCTGGGAACCTCTAACTGGTTATTCACTGTTTATTGAACTAGTTGGTAATATTTAATAGTGGCAGTTATGTTGCTGTTACCTCTAGAAGTGATCGGATCCGTGAATTGTTACCATTTAGTAGCAGAAACCATTCAATTTAACAATCAAGTAATTTTCACCATATAGTCCCGGTGACAAATATCCATGTAACATTTTTTATACGTTGACTACGGGTAAAGACATTACCAGAGATTTAAAAGAGGCATTCGATAACATTTTACAGAAAATTGAATGCACAGAAATATTTTAATACTCGATTTGAAATCGATTTAAACGTAAGTAACACAAAGACGAACAGAAACAGAGAGATAGTAACAAGCTACAATCAACAAAGCGACCCATAACCTAATTAACATTCGTCATTTATTTGAACATTCTTTTTTCTGACTATATGAAGTGACAGTGATAATTCGTGTCACAAAAAGTGACACGGGTATTGCTACGTTCCAGCGACTTTTAAGTACCGTCGGCGACTTGCAGATATCGAACTTTAGTTCCATTTGGCAGTTTGTGGTTAAAATAACTTTATAGTTCCATTTTCCAGTTTCTGTAACGACCATTAAGAAACATTTACTTTGAAGTGCCATATTTTAGTGAATTCTTATTTCAAAATGAAGATTGAAACAAGGTATTTTTAAACATTTATTCAAAAATAATACGTCAATGAATTACTTATGAGTTTGAAACTTCTGAAGAAATAATAAAAATTAGTTTTTACAACCAGAGCATGCTATTTCTTAAATGGAGTGTCCGTTGTTTTTTTTTTGTTTTCTTTTTAATTATCTTTTAATACGAATTGCGGGAACGACTCAGAAACGTTATAGGCACCTTAAAATCATTCCCCATTCTAGCTTGGGGCGATAGAAACCAAGTCCAATTTAATGCTGGAAAAACCCAAGCAGTCATCTTCTCCAAAAAGACCAACGTTTTGGAGCCAGATATGGTGATGGCGGGACACTCTCTTACCTCAGCGTCATCTCTTCGTTTACTTGGAGTGAGCCTCGGAGCAAACATGTCTTGGCATGATCATGTTGCAGGTCTGGCGAAGAGTGCTTCTCAAAAACTTGGAACGCTCTTCCGCACGAAGAAATTTTATACACCACAACAGCTTCTCCTCTTATACAAGGCTCAAATCCGACCATCCTTGGAGTACTGCTCAAATGTTTGGAGCTCAGCTCCCAAACATAAGCTGAGACTACTGGACTCTATTCAGAAAAGAGCCATCCGCTTGATTGGGGACCCAGATTTGACAAAAAATTTAGACACTCTCGAACATCGAAGAAGAGTAGCTGACCTGAGTCTGTTTTACAGATATTTTAATGGAAGGTGTTCAAAAGACGTGGCCCGCTTGATGCCACCAAGAACAAGACCGGGCAGAAATACACGTCGAGCCGCAGACGCTCATCCGTATCAGGTTCAGCTCGTTACACATCATACCACCCTATTTCAGACTTCTTTTATGTATAGAACCGCATCACTTTGAAATAGCATTCCAAAGGGCGTGTTTTCCGAAGTATACAACCTGCAGCGATTCAAGGCCAACGTGAATCGACATCTTCGCTCATGCACCACTCCCAGAGCGTCATAGGGATTTCCCTGCAGTGCATGTGCATTTTCAATAAAAAAAAGACACTTAAAAGTTCCTTGGGTAGTCGGCGCTACGTTCCATCGACCAATTGTGCTGCTTAGGAGAAATTGCCTTGGAAAGAAACGTTGTGACATTTGTTTTGACTGATAGAAGTTTCATGTGTTTTTTCGTGCAAAGGTTTTAAAAAAATTATAAAAAGAAATATTTTTGCCGAACTATTAAATCAATCAACTTTCAAAGTTTAGGATTCAGTTCATATAGCTCTACAATGTTACTTAATATCCTGCAAAAAAATTAAGAACTACTTTTTTCCAACCAATCAAACAAACCAACGTTAAAAGTTTTTGAAATCCAGCTATTTTTTTTCAAAATTCAAGCAGGCTTCATTTTGAAATATATTGAACGATATGGCTTAAACGCAACACCAAACCAGTCATTCCACAAAACTATAACTTATTGTTACTCTAAAATTTGACTCGTTTCTGATGACAATAACGCAATCTAGCCAACATAATAACGTTCCTATATCAAAGTTAGAACAGCAAATAATAACGTTTTCTAATATAATCTAAAACGCATATAGGTATCCTTTCTGACGAGTCGCATCTGCATACCGAATTGATATTAGACCTTCCCGCACGCGTCAATCTTATGTTTCTCAGCGTTCCACTGTCATCACTTGACACATGTTTATTTTTTAAACTGTCCCTGTCTTCATACACAAATAAATAACTTTACATGTGTAAAACACAAGTTCTCATCTTGATTAAAACGCATAACAAAATGTTTAAACGTGACAGATTGAGGTGAAGACTCCACGTGTAGATGATAATTGAAAATACTCGGGATTTCATGACAATATGTGCTATTAATTAAAAAAAATAAAAGTCATCACACGTACAGAGTGATGGTCTTGTTGGTGTTCTGTTTTGAAATTTTTATTGTCGAAAAAAATCTCGAGAAGTCAGAATAAGTTCTTCAGTGCTCCAAATAAATTTAAATAAAATAAAAATTTCAATCTTTCCCGTAAAGTATGAGGCATTACTTGGTTCCTGTACAGGGTGTCTCTAAAAGGTGGGAAAAAATTCTACCACAGGCTTAAATATGCGCATTTAACCGAAATTATTTATATAAAAAATTGCACCCTTATATCAAGGTACAGTCCTTAAAAGGTGGTCAGATAGGTACACGTTTTCCAGAAATAAAATAAATAAGAAACTTGAAAATTTCACCGCCTGTTACTATTGTTAGAAGATAAATAAACTGACAAAGTCTTGCAAATATTGACATACTGGTGTTCCTATTTTCCATGTCACTTATCACTTTCTACCCTTGAACTTTATTATCCACACGCTACTGATTGATTCTCTATTTTTTTCATCAAAAAAGTAAAGTATTCCTCAACTTTTTTTCCTCTTATGTTGGATAGTTTCCCCGTAATTAATTTTTTGAGGACGACATATCACTTTACGAAAATCAATCAAACTCATCAATTTTCCACCGATCGTAACCCCCGTGCAGATCACGAAAAAGTGGTTTTCCAAAATTCACCTACCCACGATATACAGGGTGTCGCCAAAAAATACCACCATAACGTTATAACACAGATTCCCGAGCAAAAAATACGACGATTTAACCAAAATTATCTGTCCAAAAATGCACCCTTTTCAAGATACAGCCCTTAAAAAGCGAGTCAACTAAATACACGTTTTCCAGAATAAGTCAAAAATGAATTAATTGAGAAATTTTACCAATAAACTGACATAGTCTTACAAACATTGACATACAGGGTGTTTCTGTTTTTGATGTCACGTCTCACTTTTTACTCCAGAACTTACAGATAAAAATCCGTGCGTCACTGATTGATTCTGTATTTTTTATCAAAAAGCTTAAGTATTACTAAATTTTTGGACCTGTTTTAAAGTATTGTATCTTGCATGGTTTTCCCAGAATTAAATTTAATGATGGACTCACATCACGAAAAGTATTTGTGAAAATCTCATTTCACAAAAACGACTTTAATCACATTTATTGACCTTGGAAATAATCGTATAGTAGGCAGTGAGGTGAAATTAAAGTGAAACTTTCTCTTTCGCACTTTATTTTTTTACTTATTTTGAAAAACGCGTATTCAGTCAAAAGGGATCATGAAAAAAGGGACATTTTAGACATAAATAATTTCGGCCAGAACGGCATATTTTTAACCCAGGAATCCGTAGTGGAACGTTGTTGTTGAAATTATTATTTAAATTGAAAAAGTGATTCTCAAAAATACGAGTACCTAGTGTAGTAGGTTCATCAAAAAAAAAATAATAATAATAATAATTACAAGAAATTTATGCAAGATTCGAAACTTTTATAGAAGGGAAAAAAAGTTTAGTAATACTTTAGGCTTTGAATAAACAATGCAGAATCAATCAGTGGCGTGCGTATAAGAAAGTTATGTAGTAAAAATTGAAATGTGACATCAAAAACAGTAACATCCGCCTGTATGTCAATGTTTGTAAAACTAGGTCAGTAGGCGGTGGAATTTTGAAGTTTCTCAGTTAATCCATTTTTGACAAAAAATTTCCTAAATTCGCGTTACTTGTACAGGTGTCCCTTTATTAAAATTTTCAAAAAAGCCGTCCATGAGACACGGTTTTTAGATGCAGTTTTCCCTCTAGGGGGCTGAAATTTTTGTGGGAGTAAGATATCCATAAGCAGTGGTCTGGTATTGCATTTGAGGAAAATGAGCTGTTTAAAAATATAGTGGCCTTTGGAATTAGAAAAAATTGTTATTTTTTGAGCCACTGTATAAGCAAGATGGAAAAATTTTTTTTAAACTAAATTAACAAGCTTGGAAGAAAATTATTTAGAATTTGACTTAATGCAATAAAATTTGCTTTATTTCTATTAATTACCCAATGGTGTTAGTAGGAAAAGAGTTAAAAATTGCCAAATTTTATTACCATTTATTAGCACATTTGTAAAGAAAACTGAAATTTTTAGAGTAGACAGCTATACTAATAGCCCTTAACTCTGAAAAATTTCAAAAAGCAAATAATAAAAATGGGGGAGATATTCGAATTTTTTATCACATAATAGTGTTTATTTCTCTAAAATTTTAAATTTTCGATTTTCAAAACTCCCCCGTAATTTTTTTCGAATTTAAAAGTAGTGTAAAACAGCGCATTTTTTAAGTAAAGTTAACCAGTGGCGTGCATAGAACATAGGGGCATAATTGTTAATTTTGCCAAATTTTTATATTTTGGGTAAATTTGGAAATCTATTTTATGACACGTTTTCAAACGAAATGAAATGAAATTTTCATTAAAAAATTACAGAAAGCGGATTTAAAAAGCGGTGAAAATATTCATAATTGAATCGCATAAAAATACCTACACTATTTATGCATGCGATTGATGAGCAAGAAGGTTTTTTATCATGGATTTACTCTACTGAAAAGGTATTTGTGAAAATATCTCTTTTAATTTAAATAATAAATTCAACAACATCGTTCCGCCGCTGATCCCTGGGTTCAAAATATGCCGGTTTAACCGAAATTATTTATCTACATATATGTTCAAAATGGCCCCCTTTTCAAAGGCACTGTCCTTTAACCTTTATGAGTCTAAAAACCTAAAAAGCAACCCTTAACTTTTTCCCGGTGCCCAGCTATAGCCATAGATTTACTTTATTGTTTTATATTCAACATAAGGAGAAGTAATTAAGTAATGTTTTGCATTCACCCTTGAACAATAATATACTCAGTGATTGTAGCTCTATATTTGTAACGATTAATTTCTTTACGGGACACTGATGAGACTCGGTTACGCGCGTTAAAAGCAAATTAGAAGAATAGTTCTTCCTTAAATTATTATTATTTTTTAATAGTTTTTTATTTTGTTTTTATTGTTATATTCTTAACATTTTTTTGTAATAGGTACTTACGTACAACCGATATTACCAAGATACATAAATTCATCCCTTAAATTAAAAATGGTGGCCTCCCATTTCGGAATCCGAGGGGGTTGGCTTGGCGGGAGTGTTCTAGTGCCTTCCTCGACCTACCATTAAAATTTTGTTAAACTTCTAATTAAAGCAATTTCAGTCTTTTTTGTGACTATATTTGAATGGACATAAATTGCAAGAGAAAAATTCCACAGTTAGGTAGAATAATATTTTTATTTCCACCATCACCACCATCAACGTTTTTAGGATTAATTTTTTAAAGGCGCGATATTGCCACGGCCGCTGACCTCTCTTCGGAAATTGTAAATTTAAAAGTCACCCCATAATACGAGAAATATAAATTAATATACAAATAATTTCTGTTATAAATCATCGATTGTTAACCTTGTAGAATAGCGCGACGAAACATATCAGGTTTTATTGGCACTCTGTTACGATATTATGGATCCAAAGGATTATTTAACGAGCCACTCGTGAGTCCGGAGGCTGGGGTTCGAGCCCGGAGCCTCGCTACCTCCGGAATAACAAATGGTAAGTAAACACACCAGCCTATTCCAGACCGGGTACGGGTAATACAATATAGAGATACAAAACGCGAAGCTACAACATTCTTGAGATTTTTTATAGCCCTCTTCATCGGTAGATGCGAGCTGTATTAATTTGATTTTATTTTATTGTGACGTAACTTAATAAATTTCATCGAGGATACCTGAAAAATGAAAGAGGTGGCGCCAGACTACCGGCGCCAATCACAGAGCTCATATTCAGGATTTTATTTCAATAAAGAGTAGGTATTGTTCAATACAGTTATAGACCAGGTTCCCTTCATTACAGAACTACTCTAATTAGTTGTTTAAATTTATTCTAGTTCTTATAGATGTTATTAGAGAGATACCCCGTGAAGAGGACTAACTATACCTATATCATTTGAAATCATCCTGTTTTAGGATTTGTATATATAAGTAAGTTTTCCTACTACGCTATACCTATAATAATAATTGTATACATATGACAGCTTATGGGTTTTGTCTCATCTGGAGCGGTATTATTTCTGTAAAATATTGCCAGTTTGCAGCATATTGTCACTTAGTTGGATAATGACATGGAATATGAATAAAATTTTACGAACAGGTTTCATTTCTTTTTTTTCTTCATAATTAATACTTTTTATAAATGCAACAATGTCTGGTTCAAAATCATTATTTCTAGTTTATATTGAAATAAATGATATTTTATGTCCAATTTGTTTTTTAATCAATAAATGGTAATATTTTCAATTTTATTTCAATAATAATTATTATGATTGTTATATCCTTTATTGAAGGCTGCCAATTCTGCTGTGAAAAATACATTATTATTTGCACAGACAACCATAAACATAAACAACATAGGTATAATATTATGTTGTTCCAACATTATTCCAACAGTAATAATTTACTCCACAAGATACCTATAATAAGCTATACATATACAGTCAAATTGCCAACTGAGGTGGAAAAAATTGGGAGCAGACTTGATTTTTGCTCTGGTGTTCCCTGAAGGGTGCCCAAACCCAAAAGGTTAAATTAGCGTCTCAATAAAGCATTCAGTGGAAAATCCACCGTCTTTAAAAATGGTGGAATTTATCCTTAATTTTGATTCTTTATTATTTATTGATCTTTGTGTTAAAAGTGTTTTATAAGTATAATGGAAAAAAATGTAAAACTTGTAATTTTCACAATTTTTTATACTGTAGCCGAAAGCGCTTTATTACTTGGTTTCCAGTGACGGCTCGTGCTTCAAAAAATTGGGTCGGCCAGCCAATGGTGGAAATAAAATGTACGACATTATATGTGGGGGGGGGGGGGGGGCGGGGGAAAAGGTCCCCGGAAAAGGCGATGAGGGCGAATTTTTTTAAAGGTTCAAGGTCACGCGAATTCCCATAAGTTCAAAATTTACTTATATGTAAAAATATAGGAAAAATCGTCCAAACCTATGCAGATTAGATTACCTGAACAATTTGTCAACTAATATTACCTGTAAGTATTATTTATTTAACAGCATTTTAATGAAATCGAGTGTGTAACTAACTGTAAAAGTTTAGGTAGTGGAGACTTTTACACATCACTGTAACTCAATTTTATTTACGTAGGTATCACATAACAAAAATAACAAAACAATAAAACAATTACAAAAATACCGATAAAAAAATATAAGCTTTAAAAAAATTAACTCTTGAACAAAAACAACGTTATCCTATATAAATATATATAGGTACTTATTATTATAAAATATTGATAATTATATTGGGATTGCAGCCAATTACACACAGGTTTTCCCTTTTTTCTTTTTAATGAACCCAAGCTTTCGAGCTTTTCTTTAGCTCTTCGTCAGGGGTACTGAAAAGATTGACAATAAGATAAACAAAAAATTGTAAGTATACACGAAAAATTAGAAACTAAAAAATTACATAATACTTACAGAAATTGAGTAAAAATTGAAGATGTTACAATGTTAATCATTTTCATGGACAAGTAGAAGATAAAAACATACAAATATGAACTAATAAACCAAATAAAAATTAAATAACATAGGTAAGTTAATTCCAAAAAAAGTTTTAAAATAATTTAGAAGTTTTTACATTTTTTATGAATTATAAAATAAATTTTTAAATTAAATAAATAATTTTTATTTAAATTTTTTGAAAGACGTCAATTTGATCATTTTTGATTTAATTGTAAGGAAGGCAGTAATTAATTTATTGTTTAAGACAAATAAGTTATTGTAACAAACAAATACCTAGATAATTTACTGAAAAATAATCGGAAAAAAAATTCTTATTATTATATTTATACTCCCGTAAAAAATTCCATAAACCTAAAACTATTCATTTTTATACATTAATTCAATCCTTCTGGGTTTTGCAGTTGCGAAGTCATCAATAATTTTATTGTAGAAAGTTTCGTCTTTCGCCAATTCTTTGACTAATCCTCGCTCAATTCCCAAAATGGACAAATTATTCAGACGCGACTGGGCCATAGTATTTCTGCTGTATGATTTGATTCGCTTTAATGCTGAAAAGCTTCTTTCCACAGATGCTGAAGTTGGTGGGAGGGACAAAATTAAACAGAAAAGTTTATATACTTCCGGAACGTCAGCAGTTATTTCATTTTTATAAATAAATTCCACCAAGTCACTAATTTTTGGAGAATTTCCGAAGATTGTTGGATCCGAATACAATACCTGCAGTTCTCGTCTTAATTTTTCATTATTAAAAAATTCCTTGTAATTGGTGGTCAGAGAACTGAATAGTTCTTCTGGAAATTTTCGGTTGAATTCATTAAATCTGTTATGATTTGTTAATTCTAAAAAATGTAGGGAGGAAATGTCTTTAAACCTTATTTCAATTTGAGTTATGAGTAAATCCAAAACTTCGAGAAACAACCTTTTCATGCTCAATGAATTGTCACCGTTTAGGTCATTTTTACGTCGTTTGGCACACGGCGGCATTACATCCGATAGTTCTTCGATTTTAGAATATATATTTGTAAAATAACTATCTTCATTTCTAATTTTCTTGAGATTGGACAGCAGTAACATAAGTCTCTCGTTGCAGTATGTCATGTCTGACAATTTGCTCTGAATAATGGGGAAAACTGGATCAGTATAAGAAAATATCAAATTGAAAGTATAAAGGAGAAACAAGAAGTCAAAATCGTTTAGTAATTTTTTGAAACCGTTGGATTCTCTTATCGAAATGTCATCCCATTCATCAAAATGTTCAATTATATGGTCAAAAACTTCAATTAAATTTATTCTATTATCGAATAAAGTATTCACAATACGGGATTTGAAGTTCCACCGAGTTTCCGAGTTACTAGGAAGTCTTCTTTTACAAATTGCATCCAAGAGATTGGTGCGTTTGGTTGATTTTGTGAAAAAAGCCGAAAATCCTGATACGTTTGAGAAAAATATTCTGCATTCCCTTATCTTTTTGGAGGAGTCCTGTAGTACCAAATTGATTTTATGGGCATATAGCAGTGAGTAAACAGGGCTTGAGGAGCAATTGACTTTACTTTTCTCTGTAATCCGTTTAATTCACCAGCCATAACCGCCGCCCCATCGTATGTTTGTCCAATCAATTTTTTTTCAATGTTCAAGTGGCCGAAATTATCGATCAGTACAGTAAAAAATCACTTGCGGATCGACCATCGCTGATGTTAAAAAAACCGAAAAAACGTTCTAATAATTTGCCATTGTGGACGAAACGAAAAATTATGGACATTTGGGAGAAACAGCTAATATCTGTTGTCTCGTCAATTTCCCACGAAAAACACTCAGCACTTTTAACTTCATCCTGTATCTTTTCCTTCACCGTTTTTGTCACTGCTTCAATTAAATCATTCTGTATCGTTTTTGACAGACCGGTAAAAACAGATGAAATTTCAGGATTTATAAATTTATTGAAGTTCTCGTCCAACGTCGCGGCAAACTTTGCCAATTCCTTGAAATTACCCTGATTATCAGAGGTCGCTGTTTCGTCGTTGCCCCTAAATGACATCTCTTGCGTTGACAAAAATATGATCATGTTTATTAAATGTTTGATCATTTTCCGATTTTCCCGAACCTCTTCGTTGTGTTTATTTAAAAATTCCCGACGAGCACTATCCAATGCATTCACGATGTTTTGTTTGCCAAATAATTTATATTTTAGAGCAGCGAGCGTATGTTCTTTTGATATTTCATGCTTGACTAAAGCGCGATGAACTTCCTTTAAATTGTCATAGCCAGTTGAATTGTATGGATTTTTGCTTACTGAAAACATCACGCAATACCAACAAAACAATTCGTTTGTCGTACAGCACTTTGGAAAAAGTGCGACTATGACCAGCTTTTGCTTGCATCAAATTTCGACCTATATATGAACAAAATATCGGAAGTTCAATATTTCCCCTATTTTTTCATCTACCTTCCTTTTTTTCGGACAATTTGACTGTACTGCGCGAGAGAGAGAGAAAAAAACTGCTAGACCTAAATGACGGGTCAAGAGAAAAATGTAATAAATTTTAAAAAGATCTGTAGTTTTTCTTTCAACACCTCAAAATAGAGAGATCGAGTTAGGTGCTAAATTTCTACTCTAACGTGTCACTCTCTCCCCACTTCCAATACAAAAGAAAAAAGGAAAGGGAAAGTTTTGGGATGCCAGTTGCCTTTTAAATTTGGAAAATAGTTTGATGCCATTTATAAACCCAAGTAATAAAAAACAACAAAAATTCACTTAGGTTTCTTAACGTAGGTATTTCTTTTCCAACTGGGAATTGTCCCCGTCTTGAGAAACCACTCTTCTAACTCGCATTGATTGTCTTCGGTTTCTATGATAGTTTGATAATTGCAAAACGAAAACTGAAGGTACATTCTAATTTACTCGAACTGTCTCGTCAGATGTAAACTTCACCACTTTTATTAAAAGAGTTCTTTGGAGATAAAAGATAGCTCTACTTACAGGTGGGGTTGCCGGGGTTCAAATAAATTGATCAATTGAATGATGCTTGTAGGAGATTGCAACAGCAAACCAGTCGTTTCTCTTCTATCAGGGCCGAGACTAGCCTATTTACCGCCTGCGTGCCGATACAAAAATTGCCGCCTCCTCGCCCCCTCTTAAGAATAAGAAATGTCTACCTAAGGGAGGGCAAAAACAATTTCTTTTATTTAAAAATTAAACACCAATAACAATTTTCATCATTTATTAGATTAGGTTCATTCTGCTGCGCCTGTGGGTTTGGGGGCTACGGAATATATCCCCCGAGAAAGAGGGCCGGGGCTTCGGGAGAAAATTTTGGAAAAAAACAAGTGAAAAAATGTTAATACACTAAGCAATAACTGCTTTCATACTGGTACATTTTCGCGTTACGTTTGAAGGACCACATGCCGCGGGACAATATTAGAGTTGAATGCGGAATTAGGTTATAGAGCCAACATCTGGTGTCAATATGGTCAAAGCCTTCGTTAACTACTTTTATTATAAAACAATCTGAATCGGGTTCGGCGTTCCGCGGGTAGTCCATACAGGTCAGAGCCGTCCTATAGATATTCGGCGTCCAAGGACCACTGGAAATAATGCGCCCTTTTTCATAAGAAAATAGGTGGTTAATGCCGGGAACAAGCTAGTGACTACTGATGGATTACGAAGTTAGTACTGAAGTTACATACTGCTATGGACTCTGAACTTATACTAGTAGGTAACGTTTGACAGAGGCCCCAAAGAAAATGCGCCGCCGGCAAAATTTTCCCATTAATTGAAAATTTATTTAGATGTGAAAACTAATAACTAAATTACAAATAAATAAAAAAAACTTCAATAAAAATTGAGCCCTCAAATGGCTTGCGCCCCTGGGCTACAGCCCTATTTAACCATGTTTTGACCCTGAATTTTATATTTTTTGTTATTGTTATGAATTATGATTGTATTTTTGCTTCCGCCCGCCGCCCCTATATACTTGCCGCCTGCATGTGGGCACGCACAGCACACCTTGTAAGCCCGGCCCTGTCTTCTATGATATAAAGTAAATACCGTACTGATCGTAGATGGTGTTGCTTGGTGGGATGGCGACGTTCACGGGAACATTTGTATTAATTAATTAAGTCTCTCAAAATCAAAATTTTCACAGCCTTAGATGTTTTATTTAATCGCGGCCAGGGCCAGGAATGATGGTCTAAATCGAAAATGATTAATTATTCGCGTTTTACGATTCGATATTTGGAAATTTAGTTACTGTGTTTCAACAACGGCAATATGGCAGCAGAAACTTAAAGTCTCTAAACGGAGATAAACACTCGTTGGCCCTTCAGTCTTGGACTCGAATGTGGTTAAGATAATTGAATAGAAACGATTTAGCTTCTAGTTGTGAAGATAAGAGGTAATATAAAAGGAAATAAATAAAAATTCAGATAATATGCAGGTAAGGCTTACCGCCCTTTGTCCATCAGGCAAATCCGCTTTCCTTGACGGGCATCGCCTCTTCTGTCTTGATGTTTAAAGTTCTCCTTATGCCATTTCTGGCCTATGATATATTCTCAACTCTTGTCTCTTCTCTTCTCCTTATTCTAGATTATCCCTTTTTGGTATCTACGATCCACCCATCAAGTGATGTTGTAATCGCAAAATCGCAACTGACCTAAGGTCCGTGAATTTTTTTTACTTAGGGGGAGGGGATCTCTTGTTGAATAATACGTGCGGGAACTGGGGGAAAATCTGATTAAGATAAATACTTAATCGTATATTATTAACGGTTGTTTTACCTTTCAAATATTTAATAGGTATACAGGGTGAGTCACCTAAGACGGAAAGTTCGATTAACCCTACCCCGTTAAAAATGTCGAAATTAGTCAAAAAGCTCTGCAAACGGGAGGAGAAAGGGCAGTTTGTAAAATTATTTTCATGTATGCAGGGTGGCCCAATTTCGCTGTATGCAACTTTGCTATTTTATGTAGGAGCACCTGTATATTATTACATTTTTACATTTTATGGGAAAATTCAGAAGGAATGGTTTTTGAAATTGAAGTTTGTAATGAGCAATTTGTGAGTTATAAACAAATGAAAATCGCCACTTTTCATTTTGAAAACAGGGTACGTCGGAAACAGTTTCAAATTTTGAAAAACGGCTTATATGTCCCTATTTTTACTTTTCATGTAGGTACGATCCGATTCTGGGGATGAAATTGTTGTTACAGAGTGGTGGAAGATCTCATTATTTATTTACCCTATGTGGAAATTTAAACCACAGAATCGGATACCTACCACATGAAAAGCTAAAGCAAGAAGCTTTGAAAAGGGAAAATTGCGATTTTCATTTGTTTATAACTCATAAATTACTCGTTGTTGCAAATTTAACTGTGAAGACCATTGTTATTGAATTTTCTCAGGCAATCTGAAAATGTAATAATATACAAGGTGTTCTTTATAAAATAAGAAAGTTGCATGGCATACAGCAGTATACCTAAAAATAATTTTACAAACTACACTTTGATGTTCTTATATACGTTTATAGCTCTTTTGAACGGTGTAGGTGTAATTGAGCTTTCCGTCTTAGGTGACTCACCCTGTAGGTATAGTTTGTTTAAGATAAGAGATTTTTAGAGAAGTTATTAATATTTCAAACGCGCAAATGGGTATAAGTTATAGGCAGGTAGGTACTCTAGTACCTAATAGTAATGAAAATTAACTGACCATCAAGTCTACATGGCAGATTTAATATTTGCTACTTGCCAAGTAGGTATGAAAAAAAATGTCACCAAGGACACTCTTTATATAGCCAGTCCTGTTAAAAGCGAACTTCAACGAGGCACATACCGCCGACCGGTATTACCTACATAGGCATATATAGGCAATGAAGAATTATAATCATCAACTGATTACCTAACAAATGATTGTATCGGCAATGATTTATTCAGTACAAGGAGTCCGCGTTATTAAACTCATGAGTGGGATATTATTTAGTCGGTTGTGCCAGTGAATCACTCACCCCCTCCCCTTCGAGACACGAACATCTACTCCCAGCAGGGGCCGCGTCTGGACAATACGCTCTCAACTTATATCCGTTTTTTATCCTTTCTGTTGGCAGGCAATAAAGATGGAGGACCTAATTTTCGGATGAAATATCTGCTATTTATTACATCGTCTTCGCTTTTTATGGTCATACGTTCCCTGTTATTTATAAATAAACGATAAGACATTTTTCATGTCCAAGTTCCTAATTACTCTAGTCATATACTTTGTGATCAGTTGTGTCCAGGGAATACACGATACACGATATATCTCAATAATTTTTATATGGGAACGCACCTACGTGATGAACGAACATTTATGACGATGTACTTGCGGACTTTTCGTACCTGCAATCTGCAACACGAAATCAAACATTATGGTAACATTTCCTGCTTGGACACTGGAGACGAGAAGAGTCAACCAAAATCTGCCACATCTGACGTAGATACGCTGGAGTAAGCTCCAACTCCTCAACTTCTTATTAATTTGTTAACAGGTCAGGGATACCACTGAGATGATGTGTCTGTATGAAAAGTAATTCAACAGCTGGATGGAAACTACTTATTACTTCTAAGCTGGGGTGTCGAAAGAAAAATGAGTACTACAACAACTACCTATAGATTATTCATTAAAATTTGAATTGGTGACAAAAACAAATATAGTGACCCTTAGTTCTCCAACCTTAACTAGGGGGGGGGTAATCTTAGTAAGGTAAGAAAAAATCTAGCCTGAACAATGACTTAGTGGAGGGGGCTAGTGGAGGGGAATTATCTCCTCCACATCTCTAGGAAATTATTCCCTAGGGAACTCGTATATTCTCTAGGGGTGCATGGGAAGAAAACTTTAAAAAATTTAGCGCCATCTAAGGTATTATGAATAGAAAACAATGTTACAAATCCTACTTACTTACTTTCAGCCGGAAAATCCGAATCTGCAATAAAAAAGAGGGCTCCTAACTGTAATTTCAAATTCACCTCAGCTCTACCTACGTATATGGAGGGAGAAGGGGGAACAATAATCTCTAGGTATTTTCAATTGTTCTAAGCTGCTCCCTGCGGAGTGGGGGTAGGGGACAAGGTAGAGATTCGTATCATTGATGGATGTCACCCTTCCAGACAAGCAACTTTAATTACTTACCCGCAATTTTTTTACCCGATGCGTAAATTTTTACATATTTCAAAGTCTTGTAATGGGTAAAAAATTGTCTTCTATTAAAGCCAACTATGATTTCCACGCATTAAGAAAAATGTTCATTGTATAGATGAGGGACCAATGGGCCACTCACTCTCAGGTATACCACGTACTTACTCAATGGTATAGGTATACCATTCAGGCCCATTATTTATTTGACGATGTTTGGAAATTTTTCCTTGCCCTTCTCGAATAGCTCATTAGTTTGAGACCGACCTCAAAAAGGATCGGTGATCAAAGAAATCGTTCGCCTGTGCAAGTTTTACCCCCACCCCCAGTACCCCTATTCGCTCCATAGTACCCTTAGATTCGAAAGGTCATTTCAACAAAAAATTAACTACAAGTTATGAAACTACAAGGAAAATGAAATGTAACAGTGTAAAAATGCTAGTAAAGTGCGAGTGGCCCGTTAAGTATATTGTATCCTCCTGTTATCCTTTTAAATTGTTTCATTTTTGTTTTTTTTTCTAGAAAAAAGAAAAAAAGGGACCATCGGTCTTAACTATGTAAATATAAGACATAGTCGCTCCACTCTGGTAATTTGGCTTCGAGAATGGGTTCATAGAGCCACAGAATACAGACAAATTTGTATGGAAATAAATAGATGAACATACACAACCATGACGAGACTGGGATTCGAACCTAGTCGGTGGCAGTCTTAGGGCCGCCGGTTGCGGGAACGTAATTAAAAATATTTCAGATAATTACCGATTTTAAATTTCAAATTTTGAAAATATGGTGAATATTTACAACGATCTTTTACCTATTTTTTTATCGGTTATTAACTTTTCTGCAAGGGAGTAGACTTTCTTTTCAGCAATATCAGACCAATATTTGGGTAATGCAGGGAGTTTAAAGATCGGAGATTATCTCACAAATTTTTAATTACGTTCGTGCAACCGAGCATGAACGGCTTAGTAGTTTGCACTCTAACCCGGCGAGCTACAGCCCGCTCTAATTGTTCCTTTATAATTCTAATAGTCAATGAGAGAGAGTGAAAAGATGAAAAATCGGAATATCGAGAATAACTCGAAAACAAAAGACGATACCTAATTTTAGTTTCCACCATTGACGTTTACTAAAAAAAAAAGAGATCGAGGATACACGGTCCATTTTTCAGTATCTCTTATACTTAGTTCTGGAGAATAAAACATATAAATTTAGCCACCCTCCACCCTCTGCAACAATACAAAATACAAACTAGAATCCTTATAATAGCTGAAAAACTTCTTAAATGGTAAAAAAGAAAGCTTGAGATTTGAGATATTTTAGTTTATAAGGTGAGACGTTCGAGTACAGGCAGAGTGGAACGATTTATTCTATAAATTACCAATATGAGTCGTCGTCACGCTCATTGCTGCTAATTGGGAACTCATCCGTCATAGCAGACTTCTTCCCCCTTGATGATCGTCATGGTCCTGAAGTTGGGAGGAACCCAACGCATTAAGGATATTGTTCAGGCATAAGCTCTTAAAATGCCAAATCGGATGAGGAAGTCGAATCATTTCACGCATGTCTCATGGAGGCATAGCAATGGCAATGATCAAGAAAGACAAATTTAACAACCATTTGTACTTGGACTCCAAAATTGGTGTAGTACGGACTGACCGTCTCGTAAAGTTCTCACTAAAGAAGCAACTCTTCATTTTTCGTTTTCAAAATGGTCAACAAAATCGTCAACAAAAATGGTGGGTCTTCCCCCAAATCCTTAATCCTTAGTCCTTAATCCTTGATCCTTAATCCCCACCCAGATCGACTTCATTTCATTCTTACATCTAAAATCTGAACTATAAAAACTTCTCCGCTATAACCACATAAGTTTGAATTTACCGTTATAAGAAAGACGAAACAAGTCATAATGTTTATTATTCTAATTCGTAGATATTATATTGGAAACGAATAACAAGCCGTGGATGGATATAGTATAGGTAGGTAAATCTGAATCCTGAATTGTATAAAGGTACCTACCTACTTGAATTCCTGGATAAGACAGTTCATATTGGAAAAGCGTATTGGATCTGATGCAAGGCTCGTATCCGCATGTCGATTACCGATAAAATTGACTTATTGACTGCCTTCCAGAATTTACAGCTCTGAGTGGAAACGCTGTCAGCCGATGCCAAGGCAGATTACGGGCACAAATATTCCTATTTATATAGCTTATAGTCAGTAAAAGAGGTAGGTACATACTAGTACTATAGCACTAGCACTAGACGATTTCATCGTGAAAACTAATCTTTTCATGCTATTATATCTAATTTTACGGACCTTTTAATGCAACGGTAGCGATTTTTATCATACGAGAGTCCCAAAATGCGCAATACGATAAAATTATAAAGGAATTACAGGATAGTTATAATTATAAGTAATAATAAAACCGAGCCTGTTGGATTTATAAGTACCACCTATAAAGGAAGATGGATGAAGAGCAATAATGAGCAAAGCAGTTTAGTATAACTGATACTGATGGGTCCCCTTTTATACCTAGGCATTAGGGGTTAAAAATGTTGAAAAATATACAGGGTGTCCCATAATATGTGGGCAATCTCCCGGATTTGGGTAAATTTCGTAAAAATAAATGAAAAAATAGCTATAAAATTAATTCCTCAGAGACACCCCTACAAAGATATTAGCTGTTGAAGTTGAGGGTTGAAAATCAATTTTTTGCAATAACTTTTTTATTTCTTGACCGATTTTGATAATTTTTGGTTTTATTTTGTACTATTGTGGACTGTTTAGAATAGTGTTTCATAATCTTTGGTAGCACATACATAGACCTCAGGATGGCATCACCCCCTCATTCACTTGAAAGAAAACAATAAAAATAATAATTTTACAGTTTTTTAAGGTTAATTTTCTTTTTATTTGATATTTTTTACATAAAAAATGTCTCCTTATTTATTTCGATAGAGCGAACCGTTATCGAAATAAACGCCATTTCAATAGGTGATGCGTCGCAGGAACTTTCTAAATTTCAAGTAAATTTTAACAAGATGGCTGACCTTTGACAGTAAATTGAGCAGGAAACAAAACAATAACTTAATAAAATACACGTCAGTGTCAAATATTTCATTTCATGCAGATTTAATTCTAACTGATTTTCTGCGTATTCAGCGTTTGTGCGTAACTCATTTTAAAATCAGTTAGAATTGAATCTGCATGAAATGAAATCTTTGACACTATTTGACGTGTATTTAGTTAAGTTATTGTTTTGTTTCCTGCTCAATTTACTGTCAAAGGTCAGCCATCTTGTTAAAATTTACTTGAAATTTAGAAAGTTCCTGCGACGCATCACCTATTAGAAGGACGTTTATCTCGATAACGGTTCGCTCTATCGAAATAAATAAGGATACATTTTTTATGTAAAAAATGTCAAATAAAAAGAAAATTAACCTTAAAAAATTGTAAAATTATTATTTTTATTGTTTTCTTTCAAGTGAATGAGGGGGTTATGCCATCCCGAGGTCTATGTATGTGCTACCAAACATTATGAAACACTATTCTAAACAGTCCACAATAGTACAAAATAAAACCAAAAATTATCAAAATCGGTCCAGAAATAAAAAAGTTATTGCAAAAAATTGATTTTCAACCCTCAACTTCAACAGCTAATATCTTTGTAGGGGTGTCTCTGAGGAATTAATTTTATAGCTATTTTTTCATTTATTTTTACAAAATTTACCCAAATCCGGGAGATTGCCCACATATTATGGGACACCCTATACCTAGAAAAAGGCGAAAATAAGAAAACAAAGTTGTTTGGGAGAAAGCGAGAGCAGGACGGTTGAAGTAGAAATAGTATAGGTGATAGAAAAAGTATTGGAATTAAAACTCCACCTTTATCAATCACCCTGTATAATGTTAGCATCATAATCTACTACTTACTTAGAATTATTATTCTCCATCCACTTTTTACTATCGAACGACCCCATTAAGAATTCGTTAAAGACTACGATCGTTAGGTACTCACACGCAACAATAATCAACCTGCTCAACGATAAAACGGATTGCTTGGTTTGTTGGTTGGTAGGTTGGTTGGTTGGTAAGTGGTCGGTGTTCGGGAGCGATGCAAAATAACTGCGAGTAGCCGCCGTTAACTGATGGAGATATTCTAATGATCGGGGTGAAGGCAAGGTGTGAGCCTCCCACGCACTCCGTAATGAGCCGGTGTTGTTATTAATTATACGGGGTGTCCGGGGTGTGAGTGTGAGGCGGACGCACCTGTGCCTTCTGTACATGCAGAGACTGTCCTCTGGATATATCTAACTCCAACCGCCCCGTGTAAAGCGATCTATTATTGTAACTGGTGAGCTAATCGTATATAGGATTGGATCAATTTCTCGATATGTGATACGTTAGGTATATATGCGAGACTCGAGATCGTAATGTGTGTATGTTATAATAATATAGTCGTTTATGGAAAGAAAAAATGGTAATAAAAATAAATTTTAAATTTGTTATTTTCTTTTTATTTTTCCTATACCTACCTACGAATAGTAAAATTATCAACCAACACCTGTGAAATACAATACAATATGTGTAGATCGTAATTTGGTCTAGAGGAATCATTACTCTGACCTATAATTCATTGATTAACTATAAGTACTGCGACAAAAAAAAATCGCTCCAATTTTAGAAAACACTTGTCCCCCGCCAGATATTCTACAAAAAGACGGGGGACGAAGAGCTCTAATAGAAGGCCTGCGCAGGGTCGGGAGATGTAACATGTATAGACTGCAAAGTAAGGGGAATTGTTCATTATTTGGTGAACGTTGATAAGTTAATCCTCAGGATTAGAAAATTTGGGAAAACTCGGAAAATTTTTGTCGTCAAAATTTGGCTTTAAACTTGTCTTGACAGCGTCCTGTATAAATTCGTGATGGGTTCTCTTTTCCTTGCCACTTTGACATATGAACTTTCCTGTCGCTTTTCAGCAAAACTGACTTAAGTGCAGTTTTATCTCATCGCTTAAGTGACGTACAGGAATGTCTCATTGCACCCACCAGTTGAACAAATAATTTTGCCCATCAACTATACCATAAAGCCACAAATTATATAGCCCAAAGATAATCACCACGACATTTAATTTTTCCATTTTTGTGTTACTTATTGCTCCAATTTTAACTTAAACGATCCCTCGACGAGCTTCATCGACTACTGGGAGGTATTTGACTGCGTGCGCATCGAAATCGAATCCTGAGAGTATCAGGGATATAGATGCGCCGGAGACCTGCGCGGTATCACCATGCTTACTGACAAACTGAACGAGTTAGATTAGACGGGAAACCGAAAATAAGCGTCTGAGCGGGGGTTAAATTAAATGGCAACGAATTAGCTGGTAGTGCTAAATGCATAGACAACATCGTGGTAAAGCTGGTAACTTCAGGGGAACCCCAACTATAGGGCTAATTGGGTTATTGCCCCATCAGGGCGTAAGCCTTTTGGGAATTCCGGCAATTTTAGCAATTTTTCTTGGTGTAATAATTTTTCTCGTCTATTTTCTCATGTACAGGGTCTTCCAGATATCCCAGCGAGCTGTACTGTCAACTACACAAGAACATTTTGAAGTTTTCTAACGATTACCGACCTTTTTATACCGAATAAGAAAATTTTACTTATAAAAGGTAGGTACATTGATTTATTTCTAAGATTATCCTTTCCATAGCTACCTACTTATGCGCTATTAAATAATATTTTCAGAAAGGGTTGAGTTAAATCCATGATTAATTGCATAAATACAGATATCACATACATCCTTGTATCTTATATGTTGAGTATTCATTAATTTATGAACATACAAAGTATCTCAAAAGTTGCATAAACACTATAAAAGCTGTCTTCTAATAATATATTAAATTACATTTAGCTGTAAATTATATTAGTTTTATATTCATCATAATCCGAGATATATGAGGATATACAGGGTGTTCATTTCAAAACTTTCCGCATTAATATAACGTTTCTTGTATGCTTCAATTTCTTTTAAACAACACGTCTTTTAAAAAGGTATCTAATGAATTGTATAAATGTTTCACCATTTCACTCCCAATCACCCCTACTTTGAAGTTTCAAAAAGCACCCCCTACCTTGTGATACGTCATTTTAAAGAGAATTTGAATTTCAGTAGAAATATACAATAGTGCTCCGTGTATTGAAATCGATTAATTTTTACGAAAGTTATAAGCAAATGAAATTCATAATTTTCCATTTTCATATCAATTTATTTTATAAACCGGTTATTAAAGATACGGGAAAACAGCTTACATGTCCCTATATATCTTAACTTTTCAAGCTGCAACCTATTGTGAGGATGAAATATTTATACAGTGTAGTAAGTACAGTAAGATAGGGACATGTAAACCGTTTTCTATGAAAATGGACAATTGTGATGTTCAATTGTTCATATAGCTCATAGCTTCCGTATAAATAATCGATTTCAACACACAGCACCATTAATTGTATTTCTACTGAAATTCGCTTTAAAATGACGTATCACAAGGTAGGGGGTCTTTTGTAACTTCAAACTTCAAAGTAGGGGTAGTTGGGGGTGTGAGGGTGATAACATTAAATTCATTGGATACCAATTTTTAAGCTTCCCCTTTATATTTAATACACTAAAAAAAAAAAAAAAAAATTAAATCACGTCAAAAGTTATCAGGGAGGAAAGTTTTGAAATGAACACCCTGTACAGAGACAAAAAGTTCTATTGTAATAATTTTTCCTAAAAATATTTTTCAAAATATTGTGCCATCTAAATTTTGTTTTACTTTGATGACTTATCTGGATTCCCGTTATTTACATTCTCTCTTTCTCTCTCTATCTCTCCTTCAGTCAATATTATAAAGGCTCATTATAGGCTATCGGGCAGATTTCTTTGCTCGTTTTTGAAGCTAATATCGACGTCAAATTACTTTTATTAACATTTTTGTAATAACTTTCATGTCAAGAATAGATAAATTTAAAAAAAATCCACTTAGACTCGATACCTTGTTCAGAAATGGCCACAGAAATCTGCCCGTTAACTTAATGAGCCTTTATAATACCCGCTGTTAGACAAATAATTAATAGTTGGCTGATCCGCGATATGACAGGAATATTCTGGCATCTGGGCATTCTAACACAGAATGTAAGAATATTTCCGCGCATGTTCTAAAGAGTTCATGCTGTGTCTAGAGCTAACCTTAAATATCAGTGAACATTCCAGAGCTTTCTAGAGTCCACGCCCGGCGCGTATATAAGAGTGGCAGTAGTCAGTTAGCTTAGTTTGGAAGTTACTTTCAATTGGAGTACTGCAGAATACAAAGTAAAGAGCAGTGGTGAAGGAAAAGAAAGAATGTTTTGACAAAAGTGAAATCAGAGATTATTAGAGCATAGTTGTTTTAGCATAGTGCGTAAATGACTGATTTAAATAAAAATTAATAATTATAAACTACCTAGGTATAAGTCCTAAGTATTTTTGATTTGAAACAATAAAGGGAAGAACGTTACAATATTATTTGAATAATAAAGTTGTTTATATTTTTCTCTAAAAAAAAATCACCGCCAGGTACATGAAAAAATATCCTTTTTACCCCTTGCAGGAGTGGAATTGAGTGGTAGTGGTGTTTGGGGTAATCGCGCCTTCGAGGAACGACTTGCCCTTTTACTTGAGGGATGACAATCAGCCTGAAAACGGGGGTGAAAAAAGAGAATGAGCGCAGTGAAATTTACTTTAAGGGTAGTTTGTGTTCAATTTCGAGGGGTTGTCCAGAGTAAAAAATTCATTTGATCTCGGATTTGTTTTCAGTACTCTCGAGAACAGGCTTTAAAAAAAAGATACTTCTCAGTATCTAAGATACAAGACTGTATTTTGTATCTAGATACTTTCTGAAAGAAGTATCTTGTATCTATACCTAGATACTTTTTAAAAGTATTTTGAATCTATTTTTAAGTATCTAAGATACTTTGCGAAATAGATACTTTTCTACGTTGCAAAAGCTACGTCTTGCGCAACATTGCTCGTTTGATTATGTTGCTTGCATAAGGTCTAGGTCATCTGTCATCAGGAAATTTCATAGTATTTCTTCTATTTGTATTTTTCAAGAGGGTATATCTTTAAGAAGCTTTTAGTATCTAGGATATATTTAGTATCTAAGATACTTTTAGTATTTAAGATACTCTTAGCATCTGAGTTGGTTTTTGGGGGTATCTTAGAATAGTTTTAGGAGTATCTTGTATCTAAGATACTTTTTAGAAAGTATCTAATATCTTGTATCTAGATACTTTTTAAAGTATATTTCCCAGCACTGCTCGAGAACTAGGGGAAGGGGGAGGGTGAAAGAAGAGACTTCTTAATACTGAAAATTGGGTATAATATCGGGCTACATCCCGACTCTTGATTTATATCAATAATTAATAATAGTAAAATCATAGAGCATCAGAACAATTTAAAAATAATAATAATAATAATAATAATAATAAGACTTTATTCTCTCACTTCAAATACAAATAATAGTACCTATATAAAACAATAGTTATCCTAAACTAGATTGTGAGTGAGAAAAAAAGGCGAAGGACAGTTTGCACTTGTATAAGTACACCCTGATTACCTTAACCCGTAAATAAATAATTTGCATACTATAATCCTACCCGAGAAATCACCTAAAAAAACTTCAACACACCAATAGGTAATAAATATATTGCCCATAGGCAATGCACAGTGCACAGCACAAGTCAAAGCACACAACTCACCCATGGCTACTGCCCTGGTCACCAGAGAATACACTTTATGCCACAAGCAGCATAGAGTTGTACAAAAACAAGTCAATAGAGAAAGATGAGAACATATCACAAACGCAAAGTCTGCTCACCGAATAAAATCTGCCAATAAGATTTCCTGAAAGCCCTAACATTAAAAGATTTAAAATTATCAGGGATAAAGTTGTATACACGAGCGATTTGGTATCGGAACGAGCGCTTAAATGACTCCGTTCTATGTCTAGGTATATTTAATTTTCCCCTGAATCTTACATGGACATTATGTACATCTGTACGATAGGTTATTAAGTCTGACAGATAAGGTGGAGTTTTATACAATATTATTTTGTGATACAGACAGGCTGCATGCAAAAGTCGTCTTGCGCCCATATCAAGCCAGCACACCTCACTAAGCTTATGCGAAATAGGATGGCGCCGACGTATGCCATAAACAAAACGCAAGCAGGAGTTTTGCAGCACCTGAATCCGTCGAACATCCTCCTTAAGAATACTCGGCCCATAGACAAAGTCACAGTAATCCAGTCGCGAGAGAACCAAGGCGTTACATACCGTTGCTTTCGTCTGCCGATCAAGAAGCCCCCTCCAGGAATATAGTGTTCTCAGTTTAAAATAAGCAGATCTCAAGCACCGTGAGATGTGAGACCTAAATCGAAGAGAGCTGTCAAGTATCAAGCCCAAGCTACTTGCCTCTGAGGAAGGAAAGACAACAGTATCTCCAACATTTACAAAGAAGTTGTGAGTCAGTGCTGCTACACTAGATGGTGGACCAAATAACAATAACTTGGTTTTAGAATAATTAAGACGAAGACAATGATTCCGCGAGTAGTGGAGCAAGGCCTTTATATCCTCATCCATCCCGGCAGCAGCACTGTCGGCCTCATGCGGTGAAAAAGACCTATAGATTTGAGTATCATCTGCGTATAGGTGACTCAAACAGTGTTTAAAACAACTTGGCAGAGAAAACATGTACAGGGAGTAGAGAAGTGGGACATAATGGAACCTTGTGGCACCCCTGTTGTAATATTTCCAAATGAAGATTCCAAGTTCGACATCCTCACAAGTTGACGTCTACCTGAGAGATAGCTGGTCAGTAATGAACATGCAGTCTCACCAATGCCAACATGGGAAGCAACAGCGACCAGAGTTCTATGGTCAATGCTATCGAACGCATGACTGAAGTCAAAGAGTACCAATGCCGTCATCATACCCTCATCCCTTGCCGCAAAGATGTAATCAGTGATAGACATAATGTTTGTCCCACATGAGTGATGGGGTCGAAATCCAGATTGACACGAAGGAAGTATGTTGTTCGTCTCCAAATACGCACTCAGCTGCCGGTACATAATCTTCTCAATCACCTTTGAAAGAGCAGGCAAAACACTTATAGGACGTAGATCACTAAACTGAAGAGGTGAAGCAGACTTCGGCACCGGCACTACAACAGCCGATTTCCACGCATCAGGGAAGCTGGACTTTTCAAAACAAACATTAATTATATGTGTAATGTATGGCATTATTATATCCCCACACTGAAGTAACATACGAATACTAATACCGTCGAGCCCAACCGCATCCGTCCCGATAGAATTAAGGACATCCCGAACAATGTCAGGGGAAACGTACTCGAAATTGAATTCCTGGTGACTATCCGGCAGGCCTGAAAATTTTTGGTTTTGATAGTAATGGACAACCAGTGGGTCAGGAGCCATACCAGACGACTTATCTAGAAAGAATCTGTTTAACGCTTCTGGATTACGCAAATGGTCAGGTATTTCATTCCTGCTCTCAGACTTAAGGGCTCGCCAAAATGATCTCATATCCCTCCGGTCAATACAACTTCTGAAGTAATTTCTCTTCTCAGTCCTGCACATACGAGTCACCCGGCTACGCAAGATCCTATATTCTTCAAGATGATCGATGCCACGAGTCCGCCTCCATTTACAACGTGCCTTATTTCTTAGTTTTATAGTATGCTTTAAACAATCGGTCATCCACGGTGAGGACGGTCTCGTAACACGGATCCTCCGCAATGGTGAATGCGCATCAAAGAGATCAATAACCATACGGTTGAAAAGTTCAACCTTCTCACTGACATCATCAATTTTAACTATCAAATTAAATGGTGCAAGAACCAGATCAGCAAGAAATCTATCATAGTCAAAGCTCCTGTAATCGCGCCTTGTTCTAAATTGAATCGTTTTTTGTGGTAACTCAAAAATAAGCTCACAAAACACTGCCTCATGATCCAACCTAAAATCAGAAAGAAACGAGAAAACGTCAACCGATCTAACACAACCTTCACCAGAAACAAGCACATGATCGACGAGAGTGGATGATGTCGCTGTTATTATAGTTGGTGAATCGACTACCTGACACAGACCAAAAGTTGACCAGAAGTCGGCCAATCTCCTGACTCCTACACTTCCTTCATCTAACAAATCTACATTAAAGTCTCCAACACAGATTAGTTCATCGCAAGTTGAAAAAATATCTGCAACAGAACTATGTAACTGACTTAAAAATTCGTTATGAAAGTTATAATGGGGATTGTATACAACGCCAAGCGCTACTCTCTTACTCCCCAGCTGAAGCCGAAGCCACAGCTGCTGAGCTGCTCAATACTATCCTCAGTTGGAAGTGTCTCAAATTTTATTTCATACCTTAAGTATACTGCGACTCCTCCCCCTTGCGCCCCCGTCAACCTATCACGTCTTACAAGAGCATAACCCGGAATGGATATATCCTCATCAGATGTCACATGCGACAACCAGGTTTCCGTAAAACAAAGTACATCTACACCAGCACCAGAACAGTATGCACGTACATCAGATATTTTCGGAGCAAGAGATCTTACATTAAAGCAAAAAAGTTTCATCTTAAATAATTATAATCGATAAAGTACCTACTTGCTTAAAAAAAAAATTCTTCATGGTAATATATCGTGCAGAGTGCATATACCTACGAAGCCACATAACACTAATATACATATAATTACATAAGCACAAAAATATGGAATCAAAAAGTACAGTCTCGGGTATCTGATTAACTTCAGTTGTAATTAATTAAATATACAAAATTAAATTCAATGCAATATTACACAGAAAAAAATATAAAGCAAAATAAGGTATCTCTAGGTTTCCAGGTATCTCCCACAGTGATTGTGATTGCTCCCAATAAAATTAGTTTGAGTTCATTGCAACGGACAGTTTGAGAATATCCTCAGTTTCATTGATCACCAGCTTCTGGTTATTATGAAGAACACATATTCTGCCATTATTAGTCCAGACCAGCTTCTTATCAACAACTTTTTTAATTTCATTCAATAGTTGAAGTCTCTTCCTAGTCAAATCTTCCGTAACAAATATCTTTGTGCTTCTCAACAATTTTTTATTTTTAAGAATTTTGATTTTCAAGTCCAGATTTTGAAATCTAACAATGACGGGCCGAATCCTACCTTCTTTTAATGAGCCAACACGAAAACATGTAATGTTCTCGTTTCCCATTACAATATCGAGTTTATTAGTGATAATATTAACTATCTCTTTCTTCAAATTTTCATTTTTTTCCTCTTTTACGCCGCTAAAACGCAAGTTGAGATTCTTTGATTGTTGTTTTAAAGAAATAATTTCGTTTTGCATATTTCGGTTCAATAAAATCATTTCGTTAATTTTCTCTTCATAAAATTTACACTGTTTATCAAGTTTAACGCTAATTTCCTGTACCTACCACCATATCTGAGATGGATTTGATTAATTCTTTATTTTGAATAAAAGATGTTTCTATTGCCTTAAAAACTAATTTATTTATATTCTCCTGTTCTCGGGTATTAGGCATATTTGTTATATGTAATAATCAACCAATGTACCAGAATATTCCAAGAGTAGCACACAACAAAATTTATAACTCACTAGAAATCACTTAAAATCGAAATATTACTGGAGCAACACAAACAGTGACCTACTCGGGGGACGACATCAATCAATCCAATCAATCAAAATATGACTATGTTTTATGAGTATCAAATTAACCCCAAACAAGAAAGTTTATTTTGTTGCTATATCGGTGGTCTCCCGCTATTTATAGGTTTAACTTCATGCATTTAACTTCAATTTTATCCTGGCTCTGAAACGTCTAAGCTCTGCGTTATGATTTGATAAATAGATTTTTTACGTTTGGGGTCATAAAAGAATGTTGCTTTTGATTTTAGTGCAATATAAGTCATTGTTAATAATTATTGTTTTTGTTTTGTTTTTAATCAACTTTGTCAAGGAATTAATAATACTCTCCTTTTTAGAATAAAAGACAAAAGTATAAGCACTTAAACCAGGTAGATTTTAATTGTGGGTCCATGCGGGAACGATTTATGCAGAAGAAGAATCACCCATGTATGGGGACTTCATTTATTATAATTAAACATTTAAATAAAAGAATATATTTTCATGTAAAAATAGCTCAAGTCATTTCATACTTTCCATCAAGCATTGTGGTTCTTTCACGAGCAATTGTTGGAGGTTTCGTAATGTTCATTACTTCAACATTTATTACCTCGTAAGTTGCCATAAAGGCATGCTTAATGTTGTTGATACTAATTTAGTGAAGCATGCTGCGTGTTTTCATAAAATATTAAAAATATATTTCTCGAATTAATATGTTGTCTTTTTTAATGGGCACATAACTTTGGAGCTGAATTTATGGCGGGTTGAATTTGAATATTTATTAAGGGGGCTTGTTTTTTCCTCTCTGTTACCTGTCCCATTCTAGACATATTTTCATGTGTTTAGAATGTAAAGAATGTGAACATCTTTCGGAATCATTAATTATTTCCAAGCTTCGGCCACAGTCAGGTGATAATTTAGATCATATGAAAGCTGTTGCTTATGAAATATGAGTTATGCGACTCTATGTCTTTTAATTGAAAGCATTCTTCGGACTTAGCAGCTAATACTACATATTGAATGTAAATATCATCCCATTCGCCTCTTATATAAAACACCTTGGATGACAAGACGAATAAAAGTGTCTAACATGATTTAATGTAAAAGGAGTTAGTTTTTTCTCAATTTGCGAAAGAATTTCCACGCGTCTGTCTAACTTTGAATATATCTGATAATATTTCTACATATTAAACATTATCGAATTATTTCTACAAGTTAAAGGTATTCAAGACTGTCAATGAACTGGTTTTCGAGGCTAAAGGTAGAGATATGTATACAAAATTCAAGGCTTGGTGACATCTTTTCTTAATTCTCGTATAAAGACGAGATCTGGGTTCTTCTAGACAAAAAAACCCATATTTTATCGCAAAATTATGTAGGGCTGTTTCTTTAAAATTGTTAAATTATAACATTTTCAATTGATTTTGTGTAAATTTGATAATACCAGGGCCAAAAAAACACAAACTATTTGTATTGCTTCTTCAAAAATTTAAATAAACAATTTTGAGCTTCAAATTTCAAAGCTCTAATTTTGCGACGTCATTTTCTTAATTGACTTTACTTTACCAATAATAATTAAAAATGATGTTGATTACCAAAGTGACGTCACAACGAAACAAAAAGAAGGAAAATGATTTTCTCGAAAACGACTTAATCAATAGAAAATCCAGTTAATGCATCAGAAGCACCTTTTTTCCACAACAACTGTTACATTTAACATTTTACTGCATGTAAAATAATTATAGCCAATATTCACGGCAATTGATATTTGCCATGCTGGCCGTGTTAATTTAATTCAAAAGGGCGTATCTACAAATTCATCCAAAAACTAGTTACAATTTGTCTCCACAAGTACTATCTATGTATTAAGAACAAAAGGGGCATTTCAGCATTATGTTATATAAGCGGTAGACCATCTCAAAAAAAGGCGTATCTACGAATTAATCTGTTTTATTAGATTGAAAAGGCTTTCTATTTATGTTCATTGAAAATGACGTATCTATTCATACATACTATGTTAGAACTAAATGGCGTATCTGCAAAATTCACACGCAGATACGCCTTTTACTCTTAAAAATTTGTATGCGATTGCGCGCGGTCTTTTGGAAGAGTTTGAGCTTATCCATGTCAAGAAATACCTACTACCGCTTAGTACCTAACTTACAAAAAAAAATAAAAAAAATAGACGTATCTGCCAAGAGTTGTAACTTTTGTTAGCTGAAATGGGCATATATCTGTTGTCGAAAGTCATGTTTGTATGTAAATAAGTAACGAAGCTCATCAAATAAACCCACAGTAACTTTTCCTAATTTTTATGATTATCACTATGAAATTAAATTAACAGTTCATATAACTGATTTCATGACTTTTTTTATGAAAATTTTAAAAGCCAGTTTTCCTTCTATGTTTTTGCAGATACGCCCTTTTGAATTAACACGTCAGCATTGGAATTCACTATGTTCGGAAAATAAAATGAAACAATAGGTAGCTTAACAGGATTAATAATTTGTTAAAGGGGTTTTTGAAACTGAAAGTTTTTTATATAAACAACTCATCTTCTAATAAATACATAATATAAAATAAATAATAAATGTTTTTTACAATAAATCCTAAAAAAAAATTGAAGGATTTCAAATCGGATACATTCGCCAGTCACTGAAGTGTCTATATAGGTTCATCTTCGACCAACCCTGTTGGAACCACAAAGTATTTCAGGAATGTTGGGATATTTTAGAATCGGGAAAATGTGCAACCCGCTCTTAATATTAATTTATTTATCGCTCATGAGTTCATACGGAGTTTATGATGATTTTTTTTTACATTTCTTTACATTACATTTTTTTAACTTTTTACTCTCAAAATTATAACAATTCACAGGTAGGTATGTATAGCGATAAAAAAATCAATTTCCATAAAATATCTCATCAAACTTGGAAATTGGGAAATTGGAAAATTGCTTCCTCCACCAAACAAGAAACACGTCCTATATACAGGGTGTCGCGATTAACTTTACGTGAAAAAATCGAAATAATTCGGTTGTTTGGTGGTAATGCGAATTAAAAATTAAATAATTAATAATTAAATTAATATTAAATAAAATTAATAATTAAATTAAAAATGCGAATTTTGTCATGAAAATTGGTATATGGGCATAAAAAATATTCTGAACAACTTTTTCTAATAACTTTTTTAGATGTCTCTAACGCGAAACAAAATACATCAGTGAAAACCGGATATAACGACATTGAGGGGACCATCAATATGCGATCGTTATAGACGATAGTCGTTATAGGCAATTAAATGCATTTTTTAATAACTGACACCACATACCACATACCACATGATATTATGTATGTAAATTCAAAGGATTAAGAGGTTTAAATAAGTAATACGTATATAAAGGCATCACAATTTTCAAATACATATTTATCTACCAAAAATTTATTAATTTTTGAGGATACAGGTAGGTATGTACAATTTTAATTTTTTATCATGTTCTGAAATACATATTTAGTATGTATGTATTTTATAAGTCTCAGTTTGCTCCTGAACCATCCTATTCGGAGAAATACCTAAATCACCTCCATTGTCCGATCACAATAAAAAACTAAGTAAAAACAGGCCCTCGCCCGACGACGGGAAGCGTAAAATTCAGAATTTACAGCATAAACATCCGTCGGTCGTTATAACCGACACGATTCCGTGAAAAATCCAAGATCACTACGTCGCAATTACCGATACGTCGCAATAAGCGATGTCGTACTAAACGGTTTCTATGTGGGACTAATGGGACTTCGACATTTGGTCGTTATATCCAGAACGTCGTACTAAACGATGTCGTTATAATCGGTTTTCACTTTTCACTATATTGAGAATCGGCTATTTGTCAATTCGTAGTAGGCTAAGCTTAAAATTCCTTAATTCTGTTAAGTATCTTAAAAATAGGACCCATCACCACTTATGACTGTGCGAATTTTCAAATCTGTATTCATTTAAATAATTAAAATATGGGGGTGTCTTAATCTTAAATACGACAGCCTGTATATAAAATAATATTAAATGAATGAATTAAATAAAATACGTAGGGACCTATTTATACTTTTTATACTTTAAGAAGTGAATTCTATCAAACACGTACATCATGTTCTTGTTCGCGGGATAGTGATCACCCTGTATAAATAGGAAAATTTTTTGACAATGTTGATTTTGTGGTATAGTGAAACTAGAAAATTTTTTACCTAAATGCTCCTGCAGGTCTGGGCTTTATATTTTAGGCTTTTTAATACGAAATTTTGAACTGCTGTAGAACTTATGAAGGACTTTGATTTTTTGTCTATATTATATAAATATCGCCGAAAGTCACGTGTGCTTTGTAACAGGGTGTTCTTTCAAAGTACGCAAAAACCCATTCTTCTCACCACGATTCAGATCACAGCTTTCAGTCTAGAAAGTTGAGTTTTTCGGCATTTGGACATTTCGAAGGGGGTGGTTTGGAACCGACAGAAATGTATGGCTATTTTTAACGGAGCTCACAAGTAGTATACCTACTCGTAGATACGGGCGTAAGCGGCTTCCCTAAGACGGGAAATTCCATAGAGGTCATCCCAAATGTGCCGTGCAATCACATAATCGATATGGCTGTGGCGCTCGGTCCATGATGACATTCGACGCTTACATATTTCGCAGAATTCTACTGGCACTGGGGAGCCTTCTGCTCTTAATTGTGCGCATCTCTTGGGGAATTTCTCATTTGTGGAAAGCCGTTTAGGGAGTCCTTAGACTTCTGAGGATGGCTTTAACTTACTGACGGAAACTTCCGAGACCTTCAACAGAAGGAACTCTTCATATAAGGGAGTAAAATTTTCGGTGTTTCCGAGTTGGGCCATATTACCTGAGTGACTCTCCGAATCCATGAGGGGCTCTTTAATCTTACGGTTCAGTTGGGCCGAGGAATTTCTGGGAACCGTTTAAGCCAATGGAGACTTGGTTGATTATTTTTCATAGTTAATTTCACTCCTGTATCAGACCACAATGCCAGATGTAATAGAAATTCTGGAATTTTATAATTCCGGAATACATATAATTAACACTTGATGTATAAACTTGATTTTGTAAACTCTAGAAAATACATTAAATCATTAGTGCATCTTTTTATTTTACACTAAACAACAGAAACATGAAACAACAATGGAAAAGTAAACGTAAAAAAATAAAAGTATGCATTTATTATTTCTTGGTCCAATAATTTACTACGGGAGTCAATATTTACAATAATGTCAACATGGATATATGGAAAACACGAAAGGTCATGATTTTGTTACTAACAAATCATAATTCGTCAATACTACATATTATCATCAATCTCTTGAATTCAGTAAGTGACACAAAACTTATTTCGAAGCAGTTATTCAAAATATATCTGGCAACACTGCTCTATAAATGGGGCCTCAGAGGAATTTCTTGCCAGTTATGTTTAATTATCTGTGTATATCGTTTTTCGCTCAACTGAGCTGTGGCATTACCTATCAACAAACAAAATTCTTGGCCCAACTCGGTATCTCCCTACTTTTCATGGGAGTAAGATATCCGCAAGTATACCTAGTGGTAAGGTATTACATTTGAGCAAAATCGGTGGAGTCGTTTCAAAATAACAGTCATTTGAATTTTCGAAACAATTGCTATTTTTTACCCCTGTAATAAGCAGGACGGAAAAAAACTAATCTAAGAAAAAGAAAAAAGTAATCCCATGGTTAAATTTTGGAAAATCTCACCTTAGAATACAAAATATAAAAAATAATGAAAATGATATCTAATTTGAACTTATTCATATAATGCTCAGTGCAATGTCGCCGCTCTTATTTTTACAAAAATTGTCATATTTTTGGAAAAAGGCCTTACAGCACCGTGGTAAGAAAATTTACTATAGGTAGGTACTTTGAATTAACTCAACCCTATGGCCATTTAAATAAATTCAATAGGTACCAAGGTACCTAGTTACTTATAGTCTTCAGAAAAGGTTAAAATCGAAGGGATGGTTAGTTTTTGAATAAAAAACTTGATTTTTTTTAATTTTTTATTTACTCTCACTGTCCATACATATACAGGGTGATTGATTGAAACGCCACATTAGAAAAAATTCGACTTCCAAATGATCTAGGAAGCTGAAATTTGGAACTTGGGCAACATACCTAATAACGAGTCAAAATAAAATATTACCAAGATGACAGCACATTTAAAAATGGCGATGGCTGTGGCCATCTTTGTTTTTTTAAATGGGACACCCCATATATTATTGCGTTTTCAGATTGTCTGAGAAAATGTAATAACAATGGTGCTTATAGTTGCATTTTAAATTGAGTAGGCCATGAGTTATAAACAAGTGAAAATCGCAATTTTCCAAATTTAAACACATTTACCACAAAAACGGCCCATAATATCAAAAAACGGCTTACATGTTCCTATCTTAACTTTTTACAAGGCATCCAATTATGCAGTTGAAATGTTTATACAGGGTGGTGAAAATTATCAGATTTTTCATCACCCTGTATAAACATTTAAACTATGCAGTAGGATACCAGATAAAAATTTAAGATAGGGACATGTAAGCCGTTTTTTGATATTATGAGCCGTTTTTGTGGTAAATGGGTTTAAAGTTGGAAAATTGCGATTTTCACTTGTTTATAACTCATAGCCTACTCAATTTAAAATGCAAGTATAAGCACCATTGTTATTACATTTTCTCAGACAATCTGAAAACGCAATAATATATGGGGTGTCCCATTTAAAAAAACAAAGATGGCCATAGCCATCGCCATTTTTAAATGTGCGGCCATCTTGGTAATATTTCATTTTGACTCGTTATTAGGTATGTCGCCTAAGTTCCAAATTTCAGATTCCTAGATCATTTGGAAGTCGAATTTTTTCTAATGTGACGTTTCAATCAATCACCCTGTATAATATTTAAGGAGTAAATCAATAAGTATGAAAAAATTAGAACGTAATTTCTTGTTGGTTAAGGAAAGATTTTCAAATAAAGACAAATCCTTCGCCCTTTTCCTGTTGAGATACGATCCCTTAAATGAGGTGCCAAAGACTAGTTTTTAATTTTTTCCTCAACGGAATGAGAAACAGAAATGAAAATTAGTGTCAATTATTTTAAGGGGTAGAAAAATGAACCCAATAAATTGTTTCACAAGTAATTATTTTCTTTCAGCTGCATGTACCACTCTTTTAGAATGTATTTTGGATACCTTGATCTATTCTGGACAAAAAAAAATCTATAACTTTTGTAGATTTAATGATTTTACAAGGAAAAAATTAATAGAAATTTAATTCGATAAAGGGAAGATATTTAATTGAGCTATGTATAGTTTGTCTAATTATTGTATGTCAAACAAAAAAATAAATAAATTGAAATTTATTTCATTCCAACTAAAAAAAAACTCATCAATATATTACAATATCCATAACCAAAATTAGTAGGAATTAGACCTCTTATTCCCACAATTATCTAACCAAAACATAGTTAAAAATAACACTCTTTAAAATCAAATCTTTCGTCCGGCTTCTTCTCTATGGGCTCGTAAATGTAAAAATAAAATTTTAATTGCCGGCGTCAGACTTTTTATGACAGGGCCCGATCTGTAGAAGCAAATCACTTCGGTTGAGAAAAATTGACTTTTCATATGGGAATTATAAATGTTTGTCTGTTTAACTAAAACATAATTAATTAGGAACATGATGAGTTGGGATTCGTTATGACTCCGGGCTTCATGATTAAAAATGAGCCAGTCAGTTGTTTGTTGGGTTCATTAATAATCATGGGATCGGTTTGCAGGAATCGTGGAAGGAGAAAACATGCAAATAGAACCAGCGCACTATTCTAATTTAATTATGAACTGAATCCAATTATTACTTTACGCTTTATCTGTAAATCGCAATTTGTTTGATTTGAAAGGGAAAGGGTGAACGATCTGATACATTTATTTTTTTAATTAGACAAAAGAATTTCTATATTTTATTCTAAAATAACATTATAATAATTAATTATAACACATTTGTTGAATTATTCTTTATCGCAATGAAAATTTGGTTTCATATAAAGCCATCGTGGAGAAAATATTTTTTTGGTTATCCTCATTTAACACGTTGACGATGAGCTTTCATCCAGTGGCGGCTTTTAAGATAGGGCGAGTGAAGTGCCACTTCAACAGTTTCGAAATAAAAAATTGTTTTTCTTAAATTCAGCATGACTTTTTGCAAAGTCCGATTTGCTTCATTTTATTGCAAAGCAAGTCTTGGTGTAATTTTTTTCAAGGTCCGTTTTTTCCCAGATCCTGTCAGATCGATTATGTTTTTGGCGAGGTCCAGTTTAGCAAGGTACTCTAATTTTTTAAAAGATTAGCTCGAAAATTGGAGCTTTTTTCGAGCATTTTCTAGCCGCGCATCTGGAAAAATATATTTTTTTCAAGGTCGGTTTGAGAAGATCTGGTCAATTCGATTTTTTCGTTCGTTTTGGGAAGGTTTTTTACTTTTAATTTTTCTAGCTAGCCTGCTCGATTTTTTTTTGCAATGCCCGTTTAACATGCCTTGTCAGTTCGATTGTTTTTTTTCCTTTTTTGCAAGGTCCAGTTTGAAAGATCCTATCATTTTTTTAAGATCTGGCCAACTCGAACATTCGAGCTTTTTTGGAGCGTTGTCAAACCGCCCTATTTTTTTTTCGGATTGTTTGACTAAGATCCGGGTCAAATCAAAATTTTTTTTTGAAAAGTCAATAGACTGACCCGACTTTTGCAAAAATCGAATGTACGAGCTGACAAAAAAAACGAGCTGGTCGGATTTTGCAAAAAAATTATTTAGAACTGACCGGACTTTGTCCTGATGTGCAGAATCTCCACTTCATACTAACTTTGCAATTCACGAGTCGACACTGATTTCATCTTGCGAATGACGTCCTCTAATAACGAAAAAAGATTGGATTAATCGTTGCTGATTGGTCCTTAAATATTGAAAACATTTTTATTTCCCATAATTTTGTATTCTTTGTTCTAATAATATATCCATCAGGGAGAAGAGGTCTGCTGTGAAAAGACGAGAGAGACGTTTTATTGTTGAATTTATGTAATAAATAAATTATTAATATTCTTATTTTTATGATTTTTAGACGAATTTACTTCCCAAACATGAATCGATCTTTTTGCTGAAGTACAAATTTTCAGAATTTTCTTTTAATATGAAACTCCGGAAACTGGGAATCTGCATGGGTAGAGGAATGTTAAAAAAGAAACTGTAGCGATGAAAGGGAATAAGGAAATCATAGAAACACAATATTATTATATCAGTCATATTTTATTTACATGCGATCTTTTTAAATAAAATGTACATGTAGAGATCTTTCAATAATTATGTACAGCCTATGTACAATATGTAAAACACATAGCGATGACGTACTAATTACTAAAATATTCTGTTATATACAAAGTATATTTACAAATGTGAAAATTGGAAAATTTATATATACCTAATAATAGTTATGCGTATTTAAATACATAATTACAAAATAGATTTAATTGCACAAAGGATAAATATATCATTAGTATTCACAGTCAATATAATATCAGTTAAATGTCATCTTGGTAATTAAAAAAATAAATAAATAATTTTGTCTATAACGGTGTAAATTTCTAATTGAATGGCTTGATTTATCAGGAGTATAAGGAATAGAATGGTAAAATGAAATATTGAAAGAACAAATTGCAAAAAAAATCAATAAAAAGACCAAGACCGAATTTAAAAATATTTATTTGTCAAAAATTTGTGATAAGTACTATCATACGACGAGTCTTATAAAAAAATTGGTATGTCAAAAGAAGAATATTAATTGTAGCCTGTTGACATAAATTATCCCATTCCTGATATGTTTTCGTGAGTAAAATAAGGCCCTTTAATTATTCACAGAGATTGATTGCGGAATTTTTTTTGGTTGTTTGCTTTCTACGAATTTAATTTTTTTTTCAATAATTTTCAAATATATTTTTTTTTATATTATCCGTGCTTGTGTCTGCTTTGTTTTCCCTTGCTTTTATTTATATTTGAGCGTTGTGTATTTTAATGCGAATTTTTTTTGTATCTGTCTATTTAATTAATTAGGAGCGAAGAGAATTATGTGTTTCTATCAATATGAGTGAGGATAATAATTATTATTACGAAAACGAAAATAGATTAAATATTAAAATTTAATTATTACCAAGACAACATTTTAATAATTAACAACCTCTACATAAAAAAATACATTCAGCTTGCGTAATGTGAAATTAGAAGCCTATTATTACTATTAAACCAACGAGATCATAAGAGAAACTGTTGAAAAAATATATTTTTTTAAGTTCATCTAAAAGTCTAATTGGAGATAACTGCAATTACATCTAACAGCAATTAAAAAAAAGTATCGGTTAATAGGTGTTTGAGAGCAGCTTTTTGAGAAATTGCATAAATAAAAAATTATTTAATAAAACAGTTATTAATATTATATTTTATAATTGCATTTTAGTTAATTGCAGTTTTGAACAACTGGTCTTAAATTGATTATTATCAGTGCAAAAAAAAAACTCAGTTAATTGTTATACAAAAAATACACCAGGTTGGTTAATAAAAAACAAAATGGTAGGTAAACAACAAAACAAAACATTAAGAGGAATTTCGGTCTGATTTTTGGAATAAAAAAAAAGCAATTAGACCAATAAAATTTGTTTCATCGCCTCGGCAATATTTATGTACAAAAGCGTCTACAAAATTAACTAAAATATAAAATAACACAAAAGCGTTCGAAGATCATTAACTTGAATGCTACTAATTTTTTTAATAAGATCGATTTTTAAAACTATGCACATTTTATTTAATCGTAATAATAACAGAGGTAGGGACGAACGAAAATTCTTCTTTTTGGCAATATTTTTTTGCAAAAAAATCTTCTTGAATCGGTGAAGAAATTGTCTGACGAATTAGGGCCTTTCCGGGTTTAAATAAAGTTGACTCTGATTAACTTTTGCGAAGGAGCTGAAGGATGTTATAGTATTATACTGCTAGGACTGATGCAACGGTTGATGATGATATTAATGTGGAAAATGTATTAATTAAGTCCAATAAAGAGATCAATTCAGAAAAAGAATACACTTAGAAGAAGGTATATGGCTCAATTCTAAGAGAAATTTACAAGACGCCCTCAGAAAAAAAGCAGGGGAACGATAGTGTTCGTGCCGCACACTCTCAGAATAATTAAATTTTTTTTTTTATATATTATGTATTTTTGGGTTGGTTTCTCATCTTTGGGGTGTATTCACTTTCATTATTGTTTTATTTTATTTGGTATTGATATATTTATTCGTGTTGCTATGCTGCGGTTTGCGTCATTGGTATTTTTTTCAATGGTAATATCAGATGATGTTTGAACCGCGTATTTGTTATCACTGGTGGGAGTGCGCAAGCCCTACCGACAAGAGACGTCGTCCGCGCGATGAAGAAGAACGAAAAAAAAAGACTCTCTCACGGCGACTATAAGTGAAACTAAAATTCAATTCTCTAAATTCTCAATTAATAATCATACTTAGTTCGTGTTGTGTCATCATCATCCACCTACCCCAGGAACAGACAACCGGAAAGTGTGGCCACATCATAGCATCGCTGCTAGACAGGAAGGTGCTAGAGAGCAATTCACCGGCGGATAGCGGTGATTCGGGTTTGACGATATCCAGCGGCGACGACCCAGAATGCATGGCTGTGATATTCGAATTCCTCCACTCGCTTATAATAGAGCTGCGAATGACTGAGCTGGTGCCTCTTTACCCCGTCTTTGCGAGACTCTCCCAGCGCTGGATTCAGACTGATGTGGTCTCATCTCCTGCCCTGGCAATCATGAGAGCGATTGCCATTGATCCTACGGTACAAGATAAAACCTCTCTACTAGAACCAATAGTGATGGTGCTTCCCATATTCATGATGATGTTGAATAATGGTCAGAACTCCGAAATTCCCACTCACATTGAACACAGCAAAAAAACCGGCTCTCTGTTACAGTTACTTCGAGTCATGGTTAAGGAAGAGAGCATGCGAACTCGCATAATAGAGGAGCTGAAGGTGGAGTCGATATGCAGGGTGTTTGTGCCGCTGCTGGGTGAAGACAACTCTCCCAGACTCCGAGCCAACGACTGGAACACCTGCTCTAATGAAGCAATCAGCTTGTACGTTCACGCTGTAGCTCTTGTCAATGAGCTTGCCAGGTACGACAGCAACTGGATTGAGCTACAGAATAGTCTCTCTAATAACAAGCAGATCCACATGGTGCTGGCTCAGTCACTCTTCACCAGCTCGGTAGAAGTGAAAAGCATCACTCTGAGTATGATCGGGGGCATTCCGATTGAAGGCATATCCGATGCCATGTGGCGTCTGCAGACTGTCATACAGATCGATTCGCCTGACACAAGAAAATCGACCGAAACAGTTACTGGTCCTTCTAATGACATGCATTTTCCGGTTCTTTCGGTCAGACAGATAGCTAGGTTGGATGCGGTGCTGGATAATCTTAAGAACGCGGGACTTACAAGAAAAGAGCCATCCGCTTGATTGGGGACCCAGATTTGACAAAAGATTTAGACACTCTCGAGCATCGAAGAAGAGTAGCTGACCTGAGTCTGTTTTACATATATTTTAATGGAAAGTGTTCAAAAGACGTGGCCCGCTTGATCCCACCAAGAACAAGACCGGGCAGAAATACACGTCGAGCCGTAGACGCTCATCCGTATCAGGTTCAGCTCGTTACACCTCGTACCACCCTATTTCAGACTTCTTTTATGTATAGAACCGCATCACTTTGGAATAGCATTCCAAAGGGCGTGTTTCCCGAAGTATACAACCTACAGAGATTCAAGGCCAACGTGAATCGATATCTCCGCTCATGCACCGCTCCCACAGCGTCATAGGGATTTCCCTGCAGTGCATGTGCATTTTCAATAAAAAAAAAAAAAAAAAAAAACGCGATGTCTTCTTCCACGTCACCCCTGCCGATCACCACTTCAGACGTTATGGAGCTGTATGAGTACAAGCTGGCGTCGATGGGGCCGATGGGGCACGCCGAGCGCTCTGCGATGGCTTCGGTTGAGGCGGCCAGCGAGCGCTGCATTCACCTGCAACATCGGACCGCACAACTCCAGGCTGAGCTCACTCGGCTTCACCAGCTGCTATACCACTCGCAGCAGTGCCACGAGCATGGCGTTCGTACACTCGATCTGCTCAAAGGGCAACTCAGGGGGCAGGTGCAGGAGCTCACCGCCAGTTTGGAGGTGGAAAGGAGTAACTATAAAACATGCAGTGCCCAACTAAAAGAGGTTCAGCAAAAGTTAAGCATCTCAGAAGAACAGAACACTAAATTTAAGCAAGTCATAGGAAAGTTGGAGGAAAGTTCCACTAAGCTGGAGAAAGTGGTGCAGAAAAAGGAAGACACTATCAAGAAACATGTTGCCAATATCGATAATCTCAACTTGCAAATTCGGGACTTACAAGAAAATCTGAAAATTACAAGATCTGAATATGAAAAAACAATGAACGAACTTGAAGAAGTGACGACAGAACTACAAACGAAACGTCAAATTTTAGACACAATCACAAAAGTTGCCACAAGTCAACATAAAAGCAAATAAAATAGAAACAAGGTGCAAATATGATTCAGGACTTCAGGTATAATTTCGATAAATAATAGAAAAAAGTAGTTATGTAATGATATTATTGTACAAAGAATTTTTTAAGTATTATACATAGTAATTATCATTATTTTAATAAACTTTTTATCTTAAAAAAAATTAAAAAAAATAAAATTTAATTATTCTGAGAGTGTGCGGCACGAACAGATAGTAAGAATTAAATCAAGGCGAGGAGTATAAAAATATTATCGAAAAAAGGCAAAGTTCTAAAAGAAGTTCACTGAAATTGTTTTGGGGGAAATTATTTTGACCCACGACTATTTTCTCTTCCAAAACTTGATGAACTGGTTGGACGAAAATAGATTTGACCCTAATTAGGAGATCATTGACGAGGCGAATTATTTTGAAGGGATGCTAAATGCTAAATAATAAAAATATTTACCAAAAAAGCGATTCCTATAGTTAAATTTTTACCAGACTTCGCCGTCGTGTATCACTTAAGGAAATAATTTTATTTAGACTCGTATTTATACATACATAGGTACCTAATCATAATTTTGAAGTAATGTCATGAAAAATAATTCCATTAAACAAATAACATCAGTGGGTCAATGAGTATATATTTTCTCACTTGTCAGTTTACAAGAATCGCAGTCCCAAGGCAAAAAGTAAACCAAGGTTGGTAAGTAAACTGACAAGTGAGTACAGTAACTTTATAATTTTTGAACACCTACAACAACTCACATCTCACTTTCAGTCGTCCCGAGGATGAGGTAATGCCCGAAACTGGTCGACAAAATATTTTATGAATTTTAACCAAATTGACTCACTGGTGCTATTTCTTTTATTATATTATTGTTGAGGCCGCTTAAAGGTAGCTTCCCTCCTCGGGGATCCATCGGCTTGGCAAACCAGGTCGCCAAGTCACAAGCTCAAAAATGTTTGATGGTAAAATCGCGCTTGCATTACACCTTTCCAACTAACAACAAACTACAATCGAGCCACTCAAGCCGTCGAGCTTTGCCATCATTTCCATGGCGTGTGATTTGGCGAGTCACGGACCAAGCTTGCCGAGTCCCGAGCCGCGGTAAGCCACCTATGGCTGGACTCGCCAAGTGACGCGTGACTTGGTGAGTCCTGCACCGTGGAAATTAGAACTGAGAAGATTCGGTGGCTTGGTTGGCAACGCATAGGGTATAGCGCGGGGTTGGTGAACTTGTGACTTAACGAGCTTGGCAGCTACATTTAGCCCAACTTTTCAGAACTCTAAAATGACCAAAAAGAGCACGAACAAAATTATTTCCCTCCAATTCTCCAATTTCGATTATTCACCCTATAAGTAATAATAAATTCAATTTTCTACAAAAATATCTACAACCACAACAGTTTCACAGATTAAAATATCACATAATTATTTACAACGATTAAAAGCATCAATAAAAATTCCGCTTTTTGAAACTCATCCGGAGTATTACATTTCATGCTTCCAAAATCACACAGCGCAAGTTTCCTGCATTACAAGGCAACATATCTACATCACCCAATCCATTAATAGGCGGCGGCTGAATGGTGCAGGTTCCCAAATCCTCCCAGGCCCCCCAAAGGATCTCTTATGTCGGGCGTCGTTGGCGTTGATTGGCATAGGTACCAATCGCTGATGCCTCCCGACGTCTGATGTGTCTGATGACTGGTGACCTGGAAAAAATATTAAATTCTTAAGTTTTATTTTATGATTAATGCTACCCATCAGTACAGAGTGGCAATACCTCATAGTGACAAATCATTGACAGTTTTATACGGTCCAGTCAGCTCGATTTTTTGAAGTCTGTTTTTTTAGATTCTTTTTTGCTGCAAGATCCGGTTTTACAAGAGGCCCGGCGAGATCAAAAATGCGAATTATTCAAGGTTCGGTCTGCTCAAAAAATAGAGCTTTTTCGAAACCGGGCCAGGAAAAAAAACACGGTGACCGACCTTACAAAAAAAATCGAGCTGACCGGGCCCTTTGTCAAACCGTATAAAGCATCATGATTTACAACGCCATTTACGCCAAACGTACAATGAATTAACAAAACACTACCTTTCACATTGTCTGTCACATTCGTCTGCTTACCTGAGGACTGGCGGCTACGGAAATGCTCCCGGCGGAGGAGCTGTTGGAGTCCTCGCCGTCGCTGTCGTAGTGTGGGGGTGACCTCCCGGAACAGCCATGCACTTTCATGTGCTTTCTTAGGGAGGAGGGGTGTGTGTAGGACTTATCGCAGCCGCTCACTCGACAGTTGTAGGGTTTGTCGGAAGTGTGCACATGGGAGTGTTTTTTCCTGTCGGAGGAGTTCGCAAAACGGCGGTCGCAGCCCTCGTATTCGCACTTGAACGGCTTCTCACCTGAAACAAAAGGAAAGGGTTGATTAGCGTTTGCGGTTTTGTGTTTTTGTTGTGGTAGGCTTGCATTATTTGGTCAACAGCTGTGTTTTTAATGGGTGTGTGCAATAATAAAAATTATCGATTCCGAGCTCCTGATGATGTCACGAAAGAATATTGAAGGTCCATTGATTGAAATTATTTTTATTTTATTTATTGTGTTTCTGAATAAAATAAAGTGATGTTATTGTCTCAAAATGTAAAAATCACAAATTTATTATATTCAATTTTTATTACAGGTGCATGGGAGTTACTACTGTGTGTAACGCATTTACGGCGTTAAAGTTTATTTACGCATGTTTAACGTCGATTAAAAAATTGTTTTCTCGAGCTAAAATTTCTAGCGACCTTTTTCCTAAAAGTATCGCGTGTAAATTCACAGACCTTTGATCGGTGTAAAATCACGCACAAAAATCGTCGACGTGGAAGTAACCGTTCGAGGACCGATGAGTTGAAAGTCCTTTTTGGACAATATCGACAACCAGGTCTCGGGATTGATCCAAAACGGGACGTACTTACGACACGCGACTGGAAGAGGAAAGCGTCGGCGGACAGGACCTATACGACGCGAAAAGCTCACCTGGTGAATCTACCTTACCTAAACTTTATCTTTTTATCTTTTTCGATGCCTGTAATCTCTTTAAACAAAAGCACAACAGTTTCTAATAACTTAATGAAATTTGAGTTTTCTTGAATCCAAAACCAACGAGTGTTTTGGTTCGTTTCAAAAAACTACGTTTCCAACGAACGAAATTTAACTGCGCGGCCATTGTGATTCTTTCCAGGGACAGTGAAGAATTTTCATCAACATCAATTTAAAATCCAAGCGTGTTGCCCGATTAAACGAGAAGGGTTTCCGGCAAATAATTACCCTTAATTACCTTATTAGACTTTCCGACAGTGACCGACGTCAACATCAAACGTCGCGTGCTGCAATCATTCACTTTATCTCCTAATAAGTAATGGAGAAAGACAAACAACCGATTGCTGTTATGGCTTCATTCTTTTGGTCGACTAAATTTAGGAAGGTACCCAAAAAGAACGAACTCCAGCAACGTCAACTGTAAGTAAAGTTTCCTTTTGTGACACTATCAGAAAATTAATGCCAATCTCCAGAATCCAGTTCGCAAGTTTTGAGTAGGTTTGTAACAGAGACGAAGTTAATGAACGTGAAAAAGTGTTTTCATGTTTTAATTATTGTAACTTAAATCTGGAAAAGTTTGAGTCTGGTGGACCAAGCAGAAACTTATAAATATCTTTGTACATTGGAATACTATTAATTAGGCCGAAGTATCTATCAGATATTAATTATGTTATGCGCATGTCCCCAAATTCATGTAAATAAAGAGATTGTTAAGTTGAATCAAGGTTTCTAAAGATAGGGACAACTCTTATTATAAATTTCTACGGGGAAAAAATCCTTTTCTTCTCTTGACCGTCACAGTTGGGCCCCACGAAAATTTTTCTCTCGCGCAACCTCCACAATGATACATGATTTTGTGATGTTCTAATAAATTTAACTTATTTATTATTATCCAGTCTTCAGAGATCGGAAACCGAAAACTCTTTCATGTTTTAATTTTAATAATAATATTCAAGCTTCTGGATCGCTGTTGCTGCTACTCAAGAATTCAAGAGCTGTTGAGAAATTTTAATGACAGTTATAAAATTAGTTGAACTTGTACATGATCATCTCTGCATGTGTTTTATCTTTATCGCTATTTTATCTTGTCTTTGATAAAAAATTACAGTAGTTTAAGTTTATAATGACGTAAGTATACCTACGAGTATATGAACGTTTGGTCAGTAGAATGCGATTTTGACTTATATTGTGGGTATATTAAAATAATATGGTGTTTGTAATATTATGTATTTAAATTTATGGAGGTCTTTAAAATAGTTAATTAACATGAACAGTTAAATTACCAAGTTGTATACTTATATAAGGTAAAGGTATATGGTATAGTAGTGTTGAAGAGTTGTTTGCTCGAAGAACTAAAAACAGAACTATAAAATAATATGAAGTGTTAATAAATAAAACAAGGGTCTATTTGCTCAATTAAATTGGTGCTTGGGAATAATTCAAATTATATTATACTTATTCAGAGCGGTCAGTGTCCATGATATCAGATCTATCCACAACTAATTTAAACCCAAATTATATTTTAAATTCAGAAGTAGGTAGGTGAATTCTGAATACTATAAAAGTATAGATATACATATATCAAACGGTCTATTGTAAGGCTCCGAATTGAAAGAAAACGGTCGTTTATCACATTTCGTCCGCATCAACGACTTCTCTACGAAAATTTGTGAATAATGGATCCACTCGGTTGCGGTTCGACCGCCAACAAAAACATAATAAAAAGAAAATTTACTACGTTTTTTCTCTGAAGTGGGCATTGACTTGACATGTGAAGAACTAAGCCAACTGTTTTATATTTATGTCCGTTTACCTGATACCCGGTGTCCGTCAAACGGGCAGCTTGTTCTCCGCCATCATAGGCCACTGTCTTAGCTCTCATAGTCCTTCCCCAGGTACGGTTTGATGGGATGAGAAGATGAAGTGACCGATTAGGTGGATCTGGAGTATCGCGCCCGAGTTCAGATATCTCCCTTATCTCGCTTGTGTCATCTATTTTAAACGTGTGTTGGAATTAGTTGGATACGTGTTTTCCATGGGAAGAACAACTCGCTAACGCTATATGGAACTCCTTTATTAAAAACAATTTACATCAGTTAGTAGTTGTCAGTCAGAGGTTAATAATTTCAGTCTTCTTGCTATGAATCTTGTCAGATCATTTTATAACCGTCTTTTTTTTTTTCTTCTGCTGGAATTTTATAACCATATATGACTATCTGATGACTTATGATGAACCGTTTATATGATTGAATTATTTCTTATTCTAATCTGCCTCAGTAAAAAAATATATAATCCTCGGAATCTTAGTCTTTCATGACGGCTGCCTTCAACTGAAATCATAATTTGATAACGGACTGTTTTGCCGTGGTTGGTGGAGATTTGCTCCGAACGTTTCGTCTAAAACTGCGATCGACATGCATCATGTTCACGTCTTCCAGACGTCCACACCCGTAACCGCTGATGATGTCTATCGCAGTGTAGACGAAACGTTCAAAGAAAATTTCCAGACACTAGTCCGGAATCAATTCTGATTTCATGCAGTTTAAATTTTAGACATTTTTTGTTATCTTTTTGTTTTTACTTATTACTGTTCAGTATTCCCATTTCCGGTAATACCGTTTCCTAAAACTTCAAGTCCCGGAGCTTGAATATAGAAAATAATCCAAGCGGAATTTTTCTGAATTATTGTCTCCTTCAAAAAGGCACTCCAATTCCGGTAAGGATGTTAGCACACCTTGACTCGAAGAAATCCCCACAAAAAGTAGCGTTGGGCTAATAGCGAGAGAATGCCATGGGAAAAAGGGCTATAAAATGATTGCCAGAAAATGCATTTTTTCTCGAATTTTTTTATAATGAAGCGATGTTATAAAATATTCCTATTCTTAAATCCAAAAATTCAGTTTTTATTACGCCCCTAGCGGTAGTTTTAGAAGCTCAATAATATTTTCCAGTAATTTCTCGAGGTCACTTTCCTCTTAAAATTATTTACCCTAAAGCTGTGCGACGAACCGTTCCTGAGAAATGGCCGGCGTCCATTCTTAGTTGCCTATACCCGGTACATTACTAGTGTGGAAAGTGCCATTTCCCACTCGTGGCTTACGTCTCGTATGACAACAATCTCCCACTCGTGTGAAATGAGTCACTTTCCACACTAGTACTAGTAATGTAATAACACAAGTCAATAAGTTATCCACGCTTCGGCCAGCCACACTTTCGGCCAAGGAGATGGACTACGAATAATTTACAGAAAATTTTTTCCATTGTTTACGGTTTAAATAAAAATTTTTTATATGTTAATAGTTTTTTTATGTTGACAATAAAAATTTTTCCTGAAATTTTTCTCAAAAAAGTCCGAAACATCGTAATAATGGCCAGCACACTTTCGATCACGAACTCACGAAGCTGAAAAAGTAATTTTTGCCGCAATTTTGCTAAAAAAATTCCGACGCTTTCGGCTCGTCGGCCACGAACTTGCGAAATTAAAAAATTGTTTTTGTTGCGGAAATTTTGCGAAAAAAAATCTGAAATTTCGTAATAATGGCCAGCCATGCACGCTTTCGGCCATGAACTTTTAGGAAACTGAAAAAATCATTTTTGCAGAAAAAAGTTCGACATTTTATAATAATGGCTATAGCCACGCTTTCGGCCAATGCATCATGACTTAAGAAACTGGAAAATAATTTTTGCTGAAATTTTGCTCAAAAAATCCAAAAACTTCATAATGAGGACCAGCCACGCTTTCGGCCACGGACTTAAGAAACTGAAAACAATAATTTTTGCTGTATTATTGACAAAAACAAACCCAAAAATTTCCCATTTAAGTCGTAAATAAACGAAAAAAAAAATTGCCGGAAATTAATCGAAGTCCTTCTCCCTGGTCAAAGCGTGGATGGCCGAAAGCGTGGCTGGCCGAAGCGTGGGTAACATGACTTGGGTAATGTATAATATATGTACTATTATACGTTAGTAGAGGTACCTTTCTCTTTATTTACTTTAGATGAACAAGCCAAGAAGTTGTAAGTACCTAGATGAAACTTGCATGGATCCACCTCCATGAACCAAAAACCCTCGAAATAGTTGATTTCTACTAGAGATTCTACATTGAAAAAGCCTAAGACGTTATAATCAGACAAAACGGGCATGGCCACAAATGTTTTGGGATGCACCTCGAAAATGACAAAACTGCCAACGGTAAGAATTCATTGAACCACTTATTTGAACCGTTTTATCAACGTTCTTAAAGAAAAACGCCCATCTCGTAAACAAACCAATTTTTTCATCAAGATAATCTGCCTTATATAAAGTTGCCTTGGCCAAAATTCGTCAATACGCAATGAGTTGATTCCACATCCACCATAATCAATAGATTTGGCCTCCAGTGACTATTTTCCCTTTTTCCAAACTTGAACAAAGGACTGGACAGAAAGATATGATTATTTTGAATGGATCGAAAATTTTTAAAAATTATTTGTATTATTATAGTGATTTATGTTATTATAGAGTTCTTATTATAATATGGTACACCACAAGAGACGTAGGTAATAAAGTATTTTTTCGATATTCTCACAATGGGATAACAGTTTTGTTATTGGTATAAACCCAACAAAATTGCTCCAGCAACGACAGAAAATATACAAAACGGAGGGAAATGTCTCTACCTTATCAACCGGTAATTTATTTAGCATTTACGAGCTGGAAGGTAGAATCCCGATGGCCTGGGATAATAATAAAGGTTCATCAATTTAACGTGTGCCTAGCTGACAATGGTCTCATTATTCCCATGCCTCTTCTATTATGCGAATGTCTCGATGGTCATTTGTCACGGTGCTGGTATTGTGATCTGGACCCGCTTTTTGCAGATTCTCAAATCTGCGGACCTGATTGTTAATATCCTCATTCCTTCCCACTTTAATCGATGAGCATTTGATTGCACCCCAATCGAATTCAAAAGAGATCGTCGTTAGTAAAAAAGCAGACTAATCCATCATCCGAGTTTATATTCCACACTCGAATCTCAACATGGATTGAATAAAAATATAATATATCGAGGAGATTAAAAAATTCCTCGCGATTAATCAAAGTTAAAGAATAAGATTCCGTCATCAACACGCGGCATTGGTACCGCAATAATAAGTTTTAACTGGGTGTAACAAATTATTTCACCTGCGGGTTCAAGTTTTTTTCAGAAATATTGAGAAGAAGAACTATGAGAAAAACACGATATTGAGAAAAGTACGTAATAAAAAAATATAACTATTACGATTTCCATATTTTTATAAAGTGGCACAAGTTGGCCATGAGGTAGGTACCTAATAAGAAACGTTGTGCTTAGACCTCGAAATTGGTTAAAAACTACCCTTAAAGGAACTTTTTCCAATCTTCGCGCTCACTCGAGTATAACGTCAAGTTTCTTGAGGAATAATACCCCAAACATCCGTTTCCTTTGATTTCGCCCCTGCATATGGGGGGTAGAAATTGATCTTTTGGGGAGAAAATAATTTTTTCCTATTTGGAGAAACTGATATTTTTAAAAGAGTTTTCTTAAAATTTTTCATTATTCTCGGAAGAACTGGAAAGAAAAATATACCTACGCGCGATTAATATACACAGTGTTATAATTATATAAGTATGGGGCTGAACTTCAGAATGATTATTTGAGTGATTATAAGACGAAATGTTCATATACCTAAAGCATAAGCTGGAATTGCATATTTTCCCAGATAGGCTTTTTTTTCGAAAACATCTTGAAAAAACAGCTTAGCCAATATTGTTGCAATTTAGCAATTTTTATTTTCTGTAGTAAGGGGCTAATTTAACCCTAACTAGGTTAAGATTATTAAATTAATCCTCTCACTATGGTTAAGTGATCAATTTGTGCTCTGTGTTAGTAAGATGCATTGTACTGATGAGTCCCAAACAGGACGAAACACGTGTCTTCAATTTCCACCTTAACTCACAGCACATTATTTCTTGTCTAAAATTATCAAGTCCAGTGGCGTCCCGGGAAGCACCTCGGAGAATATTATTTTGAAAAAAAAAATTGAAAAAAAGTACGCCAATGGCTTTTTATTGAATTCTTTTTTTTTTCAGATTAAATAATTAAAAATATAATGTTTTTGTAAATTAAATTTTTTTCGTATCTTGCTTCGTTTTTGAAACAAAAAAATTAGAACCACTTTATTGTACCTATATGACATAAAACCACATAAAAAAAACATAAAAAATGAAATTTTTAAGTGGTTTAAAACAATTTTTATAACACTTTCTATGACTAGAAGAGAGTAACAGACTATTGATTTGAAAAAAAATTACCTACCAGATAAATCCTATAGTTATGGCTAGTTTCATTGTTTTTTTTTACCTTGTCCGGGGACATGCAATAAAGTGCTCTTATTTTTTTATTTAAAAAACAAAGCAAGATACAAAAACCTCACCAGACGATAAAGTTGTTAGTTTTGCTTATTCTGAAAAAAACCATTGGCGTACCTACTTTTTTTAAAGTTTTTTCAAAATTATATTCGTTGGGGTGCTTACCGGGACGCCACTGGACTTGATAATTTTAATCTATAGCTAGGGCTAAATTAACTCCTTACTACAGCAAATAACACTGCCAAATTTCTACAATATTGGGTAAAGTACCTTTAAGAAGATATTTTCGAAAAAGTAAATTAAAAAAAAAAATGCAATACCCTTTATCCTGGAAAAGATGCATTGAAGTTTGGCCCCCTACTTAATTAACACCCTGTATTTGACGGATATATTGCACAGTTTCCAGTGCGCATCTGTTCCATTATGGAGGTGCCTATACACGCATTTACAAAGAAACAGATTAGTGGTGGTCATTAGAGTTGATTTTAGTGCCTAGTTCGAAGAAAAACATCACCTCCACAAATTAAATTTAGGTATTATCTTGAAAATAAATCCATTTTCTACCCTCTACTGGTAGAATTGAGGGGTCAGAGTTTTTGGGGCAATCTTCTCTTGGGGGATTTGACGTTATACTGGGTGAAAGTTAGAAAAAAAAAAACAGCAGAAAAATGGGAGTGGAGGAATTACTGTAAGGATGGCTTTGGTCCAATTTCTGGGGGTTGCCCAGGGTATAAAACATCATTTTACTCTTTATTCGGTGTCAGCACTCTCAAAAATGAGAGGGGGGAGACTAGCGATTCAGAGTTTTTGAGACACCGACTCTGCTGTTCGTTAGAATTTTTTTTTTGAAATAATTGTTAAAATCATGAAAGAGCAATTTTTCAAAAATTAAGCAAGATTCAATTTTTTTCAATTGTCAAAATAAAATTCAATCTTTAGTAGAGATTCAACATTTTACCTACACGTTATAAAATTTTTCAAAAATTGATCAAATCAAGTTTTTGAAGACGCTTTACAAAATCGTCATTGCTTTTTATATTGCGGAAACATCGATTTAATTTTTTTAACCGAAAAATTTACCAGACCATTATTCAGAAAAGAATGTAAATTTCAAAAACGATCTTATGTTCAGAGAAAACAGTATGGCGGCGTACCATATTTTTTTCAAAAATATTAGCTTAAATATTCCACCAACGCCATTGGAGAAATAATGAATATTTTTAATGAAATTAAGACTTTTATACAGTCTTTTTCTTTTGGTTTTCCTCTTTTGTCAATTGCTTTTCCTTATTTGTCAAATGATTTTCTTATTTTTCTGTCTATCAATGCATTATAGTCATTGATTTATCAATCAATTTCCTTTTATGTCAAATCAGTTTCACTTTATGTCAATTGCTTTTCCCATTTACGTAGGTATACAGTGATATTATAATAAACATTGGAAAAGCATTTGATATAAAAGGAATCCCATTTGACAAAAGAGGAATTTGAATTGAAAAATCACGCACTGACGGTTGATAAATAGGAAAAGCATTTGACAAATTAGGAAAAGCAATTGAAAAAAGAGAAAAACCAATAGAAAAAGACTGTAAATCGGTAAAATTCGATTAATGAAATCAAAATCGCTGAAAATAAATATCAAAAAACTAATTATACAAAGCTTTAATTAAATAAAATACATAAAATATGGAAATGACTGGTAGATATAGGAAAAAAAGTGAGCAATAATTTGAAGAGGGTAGTTACGGAACGGACCATAATCCTTAAACAGCATAAGTAAACAGTCCCCATTGTGCCATTGAACTCGAATGGACATTCTTATAACTGTTTACTTAGGATTTATGCTAACTGCCCCATTCATGTTTTTGGTCACTTTTATTACTACCATAATATATTATCAATCATTCTAACTGTGATTTTCATATTTTATGTATTTTATTTAATTAAAGCCTTCTAATTGTTTTTTTTTTTATATTTCTTTTCAGTTTTGATTTTTTATTATTCGAATTATACCCATGTATTGAAGGAAAATAGATTTTTTTTAGCCACTTTATCACTAAATTACAATTTTCATCGCTGGTGCCCGAACGTAAAAAAAAATATATGAAATTGATTATGCACCATTCTATGGGCCCGTTTTAATTACACGAATTCTGAAAGTTTCTTTTTTATCTCTAAAATGAATCTCCATATCGCGGGTGGACATATAAGTGATGGACAACCCTGTATAAGAAGGCGTAAGTGTAACCTACCAATTTTCACAAAAAAATCGAAATTGTTGTTAAAGCTATTATTAAAAAATTTCTTCTTGAAACTTCAACATATAAGGTTAATTCAAAAAGTGTTTATTTCCCAGTACCTATTTATACCTATATAAACTCACATTACATCAGAGCTTTTTGAAACGTGTATTCATTTCGTGACTATGAATTCGTTATTCCTCTTTTTTTTTGTAAAGTTGTTTGAGCGCTGTCAAGTCAATTTGTATCAAATAATAGATTACAAAGAACTGTCAAGGATAGTAAGACTAAGAAGTAACAGCCTATCAAGCGAACTATGATTTATGACATTAAAATGAATTAGCAGTATCGTGTAAATCTGTCCTTAAACACAATCAGATACAAAATAATAATTTACGGTGAGAATGACTTGCCACCTTTGCCGGGGCGTTATGAATAATTCTTCTAGCGCAGAGCTTTGTTTTATAACGTTCTGCAGGTCTAGACATCATGGCTCTGCTCTGAAAAGGGTTTCGTTCGATCCTCTATAATTAGTTTGCAGCCAGTCTGTTATGATAACATACTTTTTAAATTAGATTTCACGTCAGATTTTCCGCATTCTTCTCATATTAACATGACAGATTTTTTTAGACCATCAGTCAACTAAATTATTACAGCAGGCACCAGCACCAGCACCAGCACCACGCTTTCCTGAATCTGAAATCTATTCTTTTAATTCCTCTGTTTCTGAAATAATGACAAATGAAGTTTGCAAACAATCATGCGGGTAACAACGGGATTCTACAATTATTAATTATTAGTTAATTAGAGGTAAGTATATACTTTACAGAAAAAAAATACGTCTACCGGAGTGAGTATAAAAATCACTTTCATTATTAAGTTATTAAGTCAGTCATTATTAAGCAAAAGATGCTTTCAAAAAAGGTGCGGAGTGTGATAAAATCACGACTAAATAGAGTTGTAGCTATAATAAGATATGATAATGTTATTGAAAATCAATTTATGACAGAAATGCAAAGACACCTAATACTCTTGTTTATGTATTATACAATATAAATACTCTTCTATTAAAAGCTAAGCGTTAATCCTCGAACAATCACGCAGCACTAAATCAAAAATAAAATCCGTTGTGACATTTTGTATACACCTCGGCTTAATCCACCTTTTTATCAAGATGTTTCCGAACTGATTCTATCAGCTGCTTCAGCAAACATAATAGATTTGAAACAGATTAGAAGCATTTTATATTTATACCTAATATAAAGGTAGGTGCTAAAAAAATAAGTCAATTTGACATTGATACACTGGTGCTGCTTATTCTCATTTAAACCAGTTCTGCATAACTCGAAAAATATTTCTCTTATTAGATTCTTATACTCTGCTGGGTATTCTATAATCCTTCTGCAGCAATATTGGCTCCTATGTAGAGTAGACATATCACTTTTTTAATCTAATAAACTAAATGGCTTCAGGAATATGCGAAGAATATGTTGAGCTTTTATCTGTTCTTGTTGTTTTTAATTGTAGAAAGGTTTTTTTTGTCAAGAATTAGCTACTTTTTTGCGGAAGGTTTCTTTTAAACTGCTGAAGTTTTGTTTTTCCTTCTATTATACATTTTAATATGCTTATTATAAATAATAAATTTAACTATACCTACTTAGAAAGAAAAAAAAAATTAAATAAATTACGTGATTAGTAAATTAGCCCGTAACATTCAAAAAAATTCTATAAAACACGTACTAGAATGGCAGTCAACGGGTATTTTCATTTAAAAGTCACACAGATCTTGTAAACCAGTTTCGGGTATTAAAGCATCCTCAGGACAAATGAAAATAAGATGTATGTTGATATAATTTGTCTTAATGACAAAGGTCTTGTTATAATCACTTAATTAGTATACAAGAATATATGTCCAGCAGTCTAAAAACAGAAACTTTAGAGCAAAACAGCAAAAGAGGATGTTGCGAAGAGATTACAGACCACGATAACGTTGAGGGTTAAACCAAAAGAGGCTAGCCGAAAAAGTTTGTTTCCCAGTACCTACCCACAAACTGGCGCCCGAGCAGGGGCTTAAAGAAACGACATGCATTTTCCCATTATATAAAACATATTCTGACAAATTTCTATACTTAACAGTAAAGACTGGAAACCTTTCATTTAATGATTTAACCACCTTTTCCTTAAATAAATGATACATTTTCTATGAAGTAATCCACTTTACCTAAGTATATAAAGATCAATTTGCATTTTACTAGAAGTAATTATTAATTTATAATAATAATATTGTTAATAACGATTAATTGACATACTCAACGTCTTAAACTTCAAGTTTCATCTGGTGTCGAAAATATCTCAACGCGAGGAGAAAGAGAAGAAAATATAAATGCAAACAATCAGCATTCTACAGGCCACCACTGACTTATGGCGCAGACGAGCGGTGGGTCACCGCGAGGTCAGGGGTCACCCCGTTCTCCCCGCGCGCCTCCTCCCACGCCACTGCCCCGCGCGTTCTCAAGGAATGCTCGCAGCTCGGACCCGAAATCCCATGTGAAATCACCTCTTTCTCATGCCCATGCCACTCATGCACCAGCACCATCGGGATGATTTGTTAAAACGGTCATCCAGTACATATTTCCTAATTATCACTCTTCGAGTATTCTATCCTATTAATATATCCTCGAAGATGTAGTCGATATAGCGCGAAAGAGAGACCGTATCGTATACATATACAGTGCCATTAATATTCTCAAGGTGACAGCTCAAGATATTCTTATTACAGTTAGCAAAGTTACTGGACAGACAATTGTATTTTTTATGTTTTTATTTTATTTTTTATTTTATGATGAATAAGTTTTATTAGTGTTAGCGTATATATTTACGAATACCTCAGTGTGTAATTACTAATTAGGTACGTATACATACATACAGTCTTGTGATGTTTTCATTCTGCTTCTCTGGGAGTTGCATGCAGAAAAGTTAAAACATTTGTAAATTTGGCCTTGACACATAATAATAATTAATCCTAATATCTCAAACCGATCGTTTGTGTATAGTACACCTTTTATCCTGTTATCAATCCAAGGGTACCATGAATTTTTCCAGAATTGAAGGTTCCCCGTTTTTGAAGTTTATTGTCATACAATTTATATTAGGTAGGTAGTGAATCGTTTGCTTCGAAGAGAAGCTAAGACCTTGAAATGCAAACTTCTTTAGATAATCATAGAGTGCCTGGTAATCGGGGGACTCTAGATATTCATTGTTGGGATGCCAGGGTTCCATCCATTTTAAATTTTATAAAAGGGTGAAATCGTCACAATTAAAAGTTTCCAGCAGACTTTCACTTTTTTTAAGAAGAATCGCTTTTTTCTGACGTTAAATTAAAATCCGGGCAGGTATTTATCTATAGAACCATGAAGACAGGACCTCCTTGGCTATTGTCACCGGTCTTTAGAAACCCAGACAGTTTTATAATCTCCCATAAATTTTTCTTCAGAAACGCCATAAATCCGTAACATGGACAAATTTACAACACCAACTCACCAGCTGGTAAATGAAGAACAAATATTAACCGGCCTGATTCCTTTGGAGGCCCCAGACTTCCTAATAATAATACTTTCATCTTGCGGAAATGGTGATGGTGATGGTGATGGTGATGCTACAAATACTCGAAATTTACCCGAAGCAGTAGCAACTATTTATTTATATTTATGGTCTCAACATAAGGTGACAATTGTACAAAGGTGGCAGCACCAGCACAGTCGCTCTTTCATAATAGAGCCAAGTAAAATAAAATATAAAACTTGTCAGGGGAACAACGCTTGATAAATAGCCCTTTGCGATCAGGGGTTGGGCCGGGTCTAGTGCAGGGTTGGCTGAATCCGAGTGGAAACGAGGGACGCTTCGATCGAAGCCGCTCGATTACGAGCAGAAGGCTGAATTTGCAAACATCCACAATGAGACTGTGACTGAATTTACTGGCCCTGGTGCTAGTGCTATTTTACACCAATTTGTCCCTTTGTTTTTGTTCCCTGATTCGTTTAATTTTGTTAACATGCACGCACAAACATCCAAAAACGATACATCTCGATTGCGTATAAATTAATTCTGAATTTAACTAATAGGTACATAGATATACCTTCTGAAATTAATTAACAAATTTCATTATTTTATGATTTAATTATTTTATTACATAGGTAATTAAAAAGCCTTCGGGGCCATTTTAAAACTTGAATTTGAAGATTTCAGTTATTACTTTTTAATGTTTGACGGAACTAAACTCACCGAAGACAATCGGACTTTGAAAAAGAACAATATATAGAGACAAAGAAACAAAAAAGGCTTACAAATAAATCTTCAAGCAAAGACGAAGAAACCTTGTCTCAGAAATCAACAAATTAAAATATTTATTTATCGATTATAAGATTAATTAGCGTATATATGTAGTTAGAGATATGGCGACATAAATGCCTTGTCGTATCTCACAAATGGAAGAAAATCAGGTTTTTATACTGGGTGATCAGTTATTAAGGGTACGGAACGGCCATATCAAAAGAAATTCATGAAAAATATTTTCAAGATGGAAGTGCGGCCGGCTTGAAGATATCTTCCATGAATTTCTCTTGATCACTTATGCCTGAAAAATGTTTACTTTGAGGCTCTAGGACCAACAGCTCCCGAGATATGGCCACTCCGTACCTTTAACTGATCACCCTGCACCCTGTATATACTTAGTTCCTTAGTTCGCGTGCTCTTCCCAAAAACCGTCTTGTCAAGTAAGGATTAAACGCGCTGCGGTCAGCGAGACTATACGGCCTTTTGCCCAGTTACCCGAGCGATTTCAAAAAGTATACCTACCATTTGGAAGAAAATTACTAGGGGGCATCAGGCAACCTCCCCCCCCCTCCAATTGAGGGAAAATAATTTCTCTTACGGGATCTCCAAAAAATGAAAGAAAATGAAAAAAAAATACAAATTCGAACTTGAAAATTGTCCGAGAAGTCATGCAAGTTCGTGACTGAGAATGTAGGAAAAAAAATTGCTCCATGTGTCGGCATCGCCAAACAACAATTTTTCTAAATTTAAATGGATTTGTTGTCTATCTTCTGTTTAATTATTGTACTGGAGGTTACAGCAACAAGCAAATTGGAAAAATTCTTCTCTCAATTGAAGGGGGATTTCTTCTAAATTGTAACAGTTTTTTGAAATCGCTCGAGCAAATCTGGGCAAAAGGCCGTAGTCACTTACCGCAACCCGCTATAGTCCCGTGCTTATCAAGACGGGGGGATTGTGAGAAAGGGACTCAAACTATAATAAAAACCTGTTGGTTCCATTTGGGAGATTTACAAGGCATTTTTGTCGCCATCTGTCTAACTATAAGTGGGGGAATTCTGGAAAAATCCCTCCATCCAATGGCAAATAATTAGGTATATTTTGACACTGTTAAACCAACCGCATAATGAGAAGAAGGCTCTATAATAACTGTAAAAAGAAAGAATGGATGATCTTCCTAATACCTGCCATCAGCAGAATGTACCTAGGTATGATTAAGCGCTGATGAGAAAACTTTCAAAGAGCTTTTCGGATCAAGGAGATGGAGCGAACTTGAACTTAGAGCATATGCAATAATATGATATTATGGTACCTATTATCTACTAATTACTTTACTAAAAAAATATATGATTCCGTGTTTTGAACGAAATAGACTTATCGGGACTGTCTTTTAAGTTACAATGCAATCAGAGGAGACTTTTTGATTTTCCAGACAATCACTGTTCAGGAAAGGATCAAAGGGGTTGTTTCTAGTAATGAAAAAAAACAAAACCAAAACAGTAATAAGTAGTCTTAGACCTTGCACATATGCAGTATTGGTTTTTATCTTGCCTGTCAAGCAGTGGCGTAGCTACACTGCCGCTAGCCCCTAGATAAAGGAGACTAAAAGAAGCGAACTACGGTTATAATAATTTTTTTTTCAAAGAAAATAACTCAAAGAATACTATATTTTTGTATTTAAGAGTCTTATAAAAAAAATGTCGCTGGGGGATACTGCCTACCCCCCAAAACCCCAGTTGTCCACCTGACTGATCACGTCAATCTTTTAATTCAACCATGTTTACAGATTCCAGCGAACCAGCAGAAGACCAACGAACTAAGAAGAAACTCTGATGAGTTACTTCTTAGGGAGACGAGACCTTCGAAATGGTGTGTATCGTGACCTTCGTTTATGAAACAAAACACAATTTTTTCTTTTTTGAAATTTGGCCGAATATGTTTTACTCAGTGAGACCTCTGCAAGGATGTATATCTGCAAAATGAATTAGCTATAACGAAGTAGAGGGTTACCATAAAAAAATGATTGACGTAATTAAAAATAAAACAACGTCATAATAATGTTACAAGTACTCAGAGAGAGCATTTTGAAAAAACATCGACCTGTCAAGACAATTGCCATATAGAATCGTGTTATCATGACGGATTTATAAATTTTGTTCTAAATTTTATACAAACGTTATATTATGTTTTCCTTGCTTTGAACCTGTTTAAGTATTTTTATTTTACTATACCTACAAACTTTTCGATCATGTTTCTTAGTTTTCATCAGCTGTTCATGCACATAGAAACTAAGCGACGGTCTTAATAAATTGTGAAATCCCATCAAGTACCTGCTCAAAGGTGCCCGAACTATACCTATATACTATAAAAGAGAAAAAAAAAGAACCGAAGGTATAATATGAACCGTATAACTCAATTCAAATTAATTACAGTGCATGTCCGACTTGTTATTAATCGCACTTACACAAACATAAATAAGCGAAATTCATGGCGAATAATTCAAAATTATAAGCACGGAACTGAAGATTATGAATTATAGAAATGTATTATGCATATTTGAATTATATCGATCGTGGTAATGTAATAAATACCAGATGTCACGATTAAAATATGTGTCTTTCAAGAATGGCAAATGTCGATTTATATGGACCTGTTTTTTCATTGTGATGCTTCGCAATTTTCAAGTCACATTCGCGAGTGGGCTACACGAGTTTATGGTCGTGACGTTATCCTTAAACCGAGCAAGCAGCCAGCGTAAACATTAAGCTTCCTTTTTCGTATCCTATCGCTGTGAAAAAGGAAGAAGAATGTATCTGTAACATGCGAGATTATTATGTGCAGATACGGATTACAGATATAGAAATGACTTGGATTAATTCTATCTCACGTAAGGTATATACGCACTATGTGAGTATGATAATTATTATGATTATTTTAAATTCAATCAGACGCGCAATAATAAATATGACTTCCTGTAATTCCCAATAAGCCCGCAATTCTTTAAACTCTTTTTATTGCTTTATATTATCTCAGTGATCCAGTAACTACCTTGAAGAAGAAAGCAAACGTTACACAATTATTGGCGCCCAACGTGGGGATCCATCAAGAAAATGGTAGAAATTGGTAAATTTTTCAATAGCTGTGAGAAGAAAGAATATAAAGTAGTAATTATGCCAGTGTATAATTTAGTAATTTAGTAAGTATATAGCTTATACATACAGTGTGTGTCACAGGCATGGTACACCCCCTTTTTTTATTTAATTTTTGAGATAATTTTTAGAAATTTAGTACGTCGCATATTCTCGATAGAGCGCACTTTTTAGCAGAAAACTGAATTTTTTCCCCATATCACAAAGTACTAACTTAAGTGATTTATGGATAAATTATGCGCACCGGAATGATTTTTTGAGTTGGATTCATTTTTTTCAAATGGTACCATATTGGTACCGAGGTACCATCTACTAGTACTCTTAATAAGGGACATTTTGGTGTGCCCATTTTGCATCTGTGACGAACACAACTGAAGTCATGACACACTATATAATTGAGAAATAAAAAATTAAATAAAAACAAATTTGACATTTAAAATGGTACTTATGTAGTATTGTTGGATTCGTACAAATGTATAGAATCCAAAAATATAATAATATATAGGGTGTCCCATTTAAAAATAAAAAGTTGGTAACATTTCCGGAAAAACCGGATGTGGGAAAAAATTCAGTTTTCTGCTAACAAGTGCGCTCTATCAAGAATATGCGACGTACTAAATTTCGAAAAATTATCTCAAAAATTAAAGAAAAAAAAGGGGGTGTACCATGACTGTGACACACACTGTATAGGAATTTTTACTTATTTTTGAACAACAAAATTTATGTGACTTTTAAACTGTAATCCTGACAGAAATCAGCGATTTACCCTGCTTTAAAGTAAGGTATCATATAAAATATTGGGCAAATTATTTTTATTCAGAAAACAATTAATTGCAAATCTCTCGTTCTCGTTTTTGGCTTCAAAATGAATAATTCTCTGTAATAATTGTTTTTTTCTTTATGAAAAGTAGTCATATCAATTTGAAATTAATTATGTTTCCGGCGCTAAACAAAGAGTTTATCCATTCACTTTTGAAGTACGTTGTGTAGACTGTAGAGTACAAAGTGAAAATCCATCTTCTAGATAAAATCTCAACAGACCATTCTATAGTCAGCGATTGGAATCGAACAGAGGATATAGTCGTCGGTTATAACATGCTATTAAATCCTCCTGACATTCTGGTATTTTATTCTAAATTCACTGTAGATACGGATAACGTATACATATATATAATATATGGATGCATTTTTGAAAACGATGTTATGTATCACTTGCCCTAACTTAGAATCAGATAACTTTATTCTATCAATGCTATTTTCTCGTTTAAGATGTTTGAAATCTACATCATCTACCTATAATGGTATTATTAAGGTGTGTACTTAATTGAATAGGATCGTGACACTACAATAATTAAATGCTTTCACTTATACATCACATGGTTCAATAGAGTTGCTTATTGTTGCTTCAATGGGTTCTTTAATTACATTTTGTAACAAACTTATTTGAACTCTTTCTACAGATGTAAATTAATTCTGGCTATAGTATCGTCGTATCTTCACAAAGTTCATTCCCCAAAGAGATTCTCGAAAGTATTTCAGGTACCTACATGTCAGGTTTTTGATCGTATCAGCTTTTTGACAATATCAATTTCCAGGATTTCTGCCCTAATGGTATCACTGTTGGAGTTACCAGTGAAAAACCAAACAGATATTTTCTGTCATCATGACAATGTAAATATTGCTTTGGTAAAGGAAACGGGCGTAGAATTAAAAATTTTCAGATTTACCATTTTCTTCGATGGCCTATCTAGCCAATATCGAGAAAATGTGCAAAATGTATAAGGGTGGGGTTTCAATTTTATTCAATAAATTTTGTTTTATAATAATAAGCAATAAGTCATAATTTCTGGAAAACCGGTCAAGATTTTGAAAAAAATATATGGTACTCTTGAGGTTGCTGCGAGGTTTTTAAAAAAATGTATCACGTGAACCTATGTTATTGTAAATTCTTAAGGGAGAGCGGAAACGCAAGGGTGGAGTTTTATTGAACTCGGACTTACAATGTTACAATAATAATGAAGCAGCCATTTCTGAAAAATCAATCGAAATATTTTGAAAAAAAAACTCTATTTCTCTCGAGGATGGTGAGGCCTTTCTAAAAATGCATCACGTGACCCTATGCTATTTAAAACTCTTAGGGGCGGGGAGCTTTAAACACAAGAATACATATTCGATTTTTCATTGAACTTAGATTTATAACCAAGCAGAGATTTCTTGAAAACCAGTCGTAAGATTGTGAAAAAAAAATTATGTTACTATAGAGGTTAATGAAACCTTTCTTAAAATGTATCACGTAATCCTATGCTGTTTAAAATTCTTAAGGGAGGGCTGAAATACAAGGGTGGAGTTATTTTATTGAACTCGAATTTATAATTATTATTTCTAGGAAACCAATTGACATATATTAAAAAAAAACTTTTCCTCTCTCGAGGATGATGAGGCCTTTCCAAAAATGTATCAGGTGATACTATGCTATTGTAAATTCTTAGGGGAGAGCTAAAACGCAAGAATGGAGCTAATTTTTTTTTCAATGAATTTTGATTTATAATGATGAAGCAGCAATTTCGTGAAATCCAATTGAAATATTTTGAAAAAAAAACTATGCCTCTCTCAATGATGTTGAAGCCTTTCTAGAAATGTATCAGGTGATACTATGATATTGTATAAATTCTTAAGGGAGAGCTAAAACGCCAGAGTGGAGTTAATTTTTTTTTCAATGAATTTTCATTTATAATGATGAAGCAGCAATTTCGTGAAATCCAATTGACATATTTTGAAAAAAAAAACTATGCCTCTCTCAAGGATGATGAAGCCTTTCTAAAAATGTATCAGGTGATACTATGCTATTTATAATTCTTAAGGGAGAGCTAAAACGCAAGAGTGGAGTTAATTTTTTTTAAATCAATTTTGATTTATAATGATGAAGCATCAATTTCGTGAAATCCAATTGACATATTTTGAAAAAAAAACTACGCCTCTCTCAAGGATGATGAAGCCTTTCTAAAAATGTATCAGGTGATACTATGCTATTTATAATTCTTAAGGGAGAGCTAAAACGCAAGAGTGGAGTTAATTTGTTTTTATGAATTTTGATTTATAATGATGAAGCAGCTATTCCGTGAAAACCAGTTGACATATTTTGAAAAACAAAACAAGTTTCTCACGAAGATGATGATGCCTTTCTAGAAATGCATCACGTGATCTTATGCTATTTAAAATTCTTAAAGAAGAGTTGATATGATATGAGTTTTTATAAAATTTGGTCTCTTCTAAGAGATGCGTGATGGATAATCGAGAATATTTCGTTGCTGGTTTTATTAGACTGCCTAATTTTTGGTAATTTCGTGGAAATGAAGCTTCTTTCATGAAAAGACATTCTGCTTTTATTGAAATGTTATATACCCAAGTTAAGAGGGCAATGTAAGTATATGCACCATGCAATCGCTGTGGAATCGCAGAAACGACTCTGGGAGGCCTAGAGACCTGCGGAATGGAAAAAAAATGGACTACACGCCAAATGAAAATGAAAGAAGTAAACCAGTAAATGTTAATAATTTTCTCATTACCTTATGTAAATTAAAATGACTACTGACTGACTATAAAACTATAAAAAAGTATATATGTATGACTACGATATTTATGTACATATTACATTTAACGGCTTCAGTTTTCTCATCAAAAATTCATCCTAATATATGTATAATGGAGATTTTCTGACATAACAAAATACGAAAAGATTTATACATTAAGATTATTAAAACTACCATGAACGGGTGAAGACCATGGCCACACATATAACACATATCTGTCTGGTTCCACATCATATGTAGATATATCTTCAGACACGTATTTCTGGTAGCTGAAGTATCAAATTTCACCACAACTACATGAACGACGACTTGTCCAGCACTGCTACATAGGATATTCCACCTATAGGTAAATAATAATTATGATGATCAATTCTTATTGAAAAATATAATAACGGGAGTGAGGATTATGTATGTAGATACCTATGTATGAAGATGTATGTTTGGATCAAATTAATATTATAACATCTCTAGGATGATTTTTTTTTTTAATTATAGAAATAATAATGAAGTACTTCTGGATATTTTATCATGGTGGAATACCCAACCGATTGCCCACTGAACACAATTTTAAAGTGTTGCTGAAGATGGATAGCCAAGATTACCCTAAAGAATGTGATTGTGTAGGAGCTCAACGTTTATAATTTCGCTGACAATTGTTTATAAAGCAGTAAAACCTGACACCCTGGAAGGAGGTAGTTAATTTTGTAAGCCACTTATACCACAAAATAATACAAAATGCTGCATCGGAGAGCTAATAAGTATTAAATTTCTTTGATCCCGAGGTATTGCCACTAAATCGTAAAACGATACAGGTAGGCTGATTAATCATTTTCATAATTTTTTGTTTTTTATACGCAACTCATCTTTTATTTATTGTTGTATTTTTCTATTATTTTATTTTTATAAACTTTGATGCTATATAATATAACATCTACAGGACCTACATCCTATGGTCCAATTATGGCCATCCACTTCAGATTTAGACACCAGCGACGACAAAAAAAATAAAGAAGGCTTTATGTCTTCAATAATAATTAAAGATTGTTCTCAAACGAAAATTATAGTTACTGTTATAAAATAACTGGATTACGGTCCTGATGCAATGTTTCTGGAAGCTCTTTTAATTCTCATGAATACATACACGCACGGACAATGTAAAAATATTAAAGGCTTCTAATTCCGTTGCTTGTAACATGAAAATACACTTATTTCATACAACGAGCATTTAAAATGAAAAGAATTCAACAATAAGTGGGAATCTATTTGCAGCTGTGAAAACACAATAATTATCTCGCGTTAGATCAAGATTTCGTTCATATTCGCATAAATTCTTACCACCGGTCTAATTGAATTTCAGTATTACGTTTTCTATTATTATTTAATGCAGACAGAACGAGAGATCATTAAAGAACGAAGTCAGGTTGCCAAACAATAAGAGAACTCTCATAACCGGAAACTGACTCCATGTTTCATGATTTGACAGCTGACAGCACAATGCCTTTTCGATCATCCACCTCATTTCGTCAACACAGACAAATCACGGCATACTTAGATTGATTGAAATTCGTTCGCCGTCCATTCTTCTACGTCATCTTGGGTTGGTGTAGTTTAATTAAAATACAGCATAAATCATCCGGGAATGTTGCACTAACACTTCAATTTTTATTGAGCTTAGGTAGGTATTCATTTCGAATATGCTTGGACATTGAGCATATTGAGCAAAGGGACGGTGAGAAAGAACACCCAACTAGATGTTTAAAATTTTTTAGTTTTTAATTTTTTTTTTGGTGAAAATGTACTTTGATGATGTTAAAATAATTAATTTAAAAGAAATTAATGGAAAATCGTATCATTTTTTTACAACTCAATTAAATACACGACTACGACCAGGACTATTATAGACAAAGCCGAGCGGAATAAATCTATCAAATGAAGACATCGAGTATCCATTACATGAAGCAGCTAACATGGCTGCTTGCAGCTGTCAGATCTGTCCAACCATGAGCGAGGAACCCTATCCCATCAGAGAGATACACATTTAAAATAAAGCGATTATGCTGATATAAACTTAATCCGCCATTATATTCGCTGCTCGCTACAGTACGCCAGCCTATAATAAAATACGAGCACAATGGCAACGAAACTAATCCTAAACAGTTTACTGTAACTGTCCAAATGACAATAAACATGTGAAAACAGCGGCGATGCCACGGAGGGGGCCAATAGAGCGATCCACCCCTGAGAATACAAAAAAACCATACCTACCACCTTTGATGCCATTGTTTTTAGCTTCTTTTTTAGCACTATACTAAACTTTGAAAACTTGTTTAGACTTGTTTTTCTGTTTACATTTAAGCTACATTTACTGGTTTATTTACCTATACCCATAGTTATTTTATTATAATAATATTTGATCTGGCATTTTGCTTCAATCCTGGCAGGATTTAGAGTTCCCAGGGAACAGTTTAGGGACAGTAACAGATATTGTTCCCTCATCTAGATTCATTTTTTAATTCTATCTTTCCTGACGCAGTTTATCCTTGCTTGCAAGACCATTGCTGCATAGGAATTAAAGGTAGAGTGCAGTGAGCAGCGTCAAGGACGAGCAAGTCAACCCAGCACCCTTCGTAAGAAGTGTATCCTGCACCCTGGTCCTTCGTACAGAATCCGAACAAGCTTTTCGGCCTTACAAGCCGACTTGTTAAACAAAATCCTAATTAACATCAACTCCCATCGGAATCGATTTCCCATTAAGGGAATCATTAATTTTGGTCATTCTAACCTGATTGGTTCCCCATTAAGAGAACCATTCAGATATGAAAAAATAATAGTGAACGACAACACCGCAATGAACACTATACAGAACCACTGAACTGAACTAAGTTAGGTATCCAGATTGACTATAAAATAAGCATATAGTGACATCAAATCCGTCATGACATTTCTGAAATCATATCTCTCTGGGCCGTAGAATATAAGACGTTAGGAAGGATTATAATGTTATAATGTTAATTGGCATTTTTGGCACTTTGGATGTTGATAGTTGTCAACGGTGGCATCAGGTGTTTCGACGGTATATGAGTTTTTTCAGTTTTTCAATTTCTTTAAACAATAAAACGACGTCACAATTTTTTTCTGTCGTGTCATTTTCGAGCTATGGAATAAACTTTGTGCTTTTTTAAATGTAGGTAAGCCATAATTAGCTACGACATCATTCAATATGCCTTTTTTTCTAAATACAACGATATGGTTTTTATACTGAAAATAAAGCCGTTATGACGGTTTAAAAAAAAAACACATGTTTTTGTTATAACTCGAAAATGACAATACAAATAACAAAAAATATAACGCCGTTTTATTGTTTATAAAATCGTCTAAAAATGTTTTCCTTTACGATTTTTCTCTAATCCCAATAATAAGACCGGTATCCCAGTATAAAGAGATCCCAGGAATTTTCTTTATGTTAAATATCTAGGAACCCATGGAGAGTTTCAAAATACAAAAGCTTTTTCAATTAAGCTCATAAAACTGCACTATTTTCCCCATTTAACCGTTTCTCTAACTGCAGTAGTTTACGAAATACCTTTACTAAACATTGAAAAAAACGCACCCTATATTCCTTCCGGATGTTTTATATTCTAATTCTAATCTCAGGTCTTTGATATAAATAAGAGGCTGCGTTCAGAATACCACGAATAAGTCAAATGAGTCACCCTATTATGCAAATGGAACCATAGTAGGTACCGGATCTTATTAAGTAATATTTCGACGAATTAAGACAGTAGTAAAGTGAATTGTCAAGAAGACAATTCACAAGAAGACAATAATATAATTTTTTGAATAAAGCAAATTAATTAAATAATACAATCATTTGATATTATTTGATTTGTTCACCGCGACGCCACTGTCCCAAGTATAGGTAGATAGGTACCTATAGGTACTTTGGAAATAGTAATGACTAATCGTATCAGTTTTAAGACGTTGGTTGCGTTCTTGATACGGTATCATCCCATCTTATAGAATTAAGCGGATGATGAAGAATGAAAGCAATTTTAAGAAGAGATAAAGGTAAATGAACATATTTTATGGTATACGGTGTGTGTTTTCGTATAAAAAATGCTCATTGTCTCGATTGAATAGAGCTAGCAATAAGGCGGGGTTCGGGTAGCTGTTCCCAATATATCACCTTACATGTGGTTTGATTCTGCAGCTCGACAAAAAGGAAATTGCCTGTAATTATGTCGAATACACCGTTTGTATGATGCTCTAAAAGCTTTAGGTTTCTAGTTACAATTTCATTTTAGGTCCCGTAAATTTAATTTTCAATAAATTGAATTTATTTTCTAATATTTTATTAACATAAAAGAAATATTTCGCATTATAGCGTAGAGCCCTATTTTCTAAAATAGGCAGAAACGGACCGGGAGATATCCCACAATTTTTTTTTAAACTGCTCTTCCCATGCATCAAACATCTCTTAAGTGTATTATATGATACACAGAAAAGGTACTTAGTTCAGTTTGATTGAGTTCCTTTTTACTTCTGTTCATATTAAGTATAGCATCTGAAAACGTGGAGTTACTCCTTATTTAAATAATTGTCAGTTATGAGAGGCAACATCCTGTATATTTATAAAATATAGCTGTTATCAAGTCGTAACGGTTTCTTTAAGCAGAAAAGTATATTAATTTTTGTGCCAGCATCTAATTATAATAAACTCGTTGATGTTATTAACGATGATCACATATTACATCAAAATTTATAGTTATTTGAGTGTATTCGGAATCATAATAATTATATCTCCCATTAAGAAAACCTTGAACTTACATTTTACATACCTACCTACGAAATATGTAAGCGCATAACTGAAACTAATGGGAACATACAACACCTGTTAGTTTTCCTTCGAACTTATTCCTAAGACGAGAGTGATTTGAATAAGTGACCAGGAAAATCATTGAGCGTGGTATATGATTTTTGAGTAAATTCATGATAAAGGAATAAAATAAAGGAATTTCTCCTGTGACCTGTGATGATGATATTGATGATAAGTTCCATTACCACAAAGTGGCCTAAATGATGCGGTAATGATCGAAACCATCGATCCTAGTTCAATTATTACATTGTGATTTACTGATGCATAAAAACCGGGGTCGTCATACAAATTCTTATTGGGTCAAAATAAAAATAAGTTCCAACCCTCAACGACGAAACCAAGAAGCTCTGATCTGAAGCCGCAGTCTCTTATAAAATCGTTACATTTGAATGGACTCTTATTTCCGCCACGCATCTCTCACATAATGAACAGTCTATTCAGGGAGCCGAGAGTTCTCCGGCGTTGTTCTCGTTCTCCGGGGGCGACTCGAGAGCGCGCAAATATTTACCTGGGTGCTGAATGAGACCCGGATTATCCGGACTTAGTGCACTTACTCATTCCGATGAGCAGCTTCACCGTAAACGGCTAGTTATTTGTTACCTTTACACCTTGTAATTTGGCAGGAACGCGTTTTCTCGCATCCGTGTTTCCGAGGATTATTTACCTTGTAAAAGCAGAATGAACGTGTTATTGGTTTTTGCAAACAAGCTCGAGTGCCTGTTGGCTTGGCTCCCATTCTCGGTTTGTAAGTGGTACTCGAGGAACACAACACTGTGGGCATCAAAGAAAGGTGAATCAAACCGCAGCAGGTATCGTTCGACTCGTATCAACAACTTCAACAATATTATTCGAGAAGAATCAAGTATCGATTGAAAATATTTACACAAGGAAACGGTTGATTTTATTTGTGTGCTTACAATAATAATTCAAGACAAGGGGTGCTAATTTGGTGTCAATCAATCTCCTGCTTGTCTTTCAAAAAAATCAAACAATTTGTTTATCTTTTTTTTTATTGAAGGAAGATTAGTAGGTACTTAAGACGGTCAATTGATCGGCATGACAATAAATTTGATTTTACTTTTTTTTTGTAGCTCTTAACGTGTTCTTGATTGCCTTTTAGTCAACAGTGATGGGATTTTTTTGCAATGTTCTTATTCTTCTGTTATTTGTTCTTATCATATTAGGTAAAGTTTTTTTTTTATTGAGATAGTAGAATTTATAGATTTAATTAATTACAAAAAAGCATCTTGTCCAATAAGCTCAGAAAAATTAGAAAAAGTGTCATTTTGTAATAATTTGAAAATATAAGAGATTCTTTTAAAAACCAGTTTTTTTGTTTTCTTTCAGTTTTAAATTTTTTTATACGTTTAGCGTACCTACAACAAAAATACGGTGTGATGTTGCCAACTTTAGGTACCTACTAGTAAGATCAAGTAATTTTAATCATTTGTAAAAAAAAATTCTAGCCTGATATGACAACATTGCGTATGTACTAATACAGTAGAGTAAATAATATTTATGTCTTTGACTATGAAGCAGCAGGATTGGTATTTTACACGATGTCGAAAGAGTCTTACATTTTTTAACTGTAAAAAATACCAAATATGTAAAAAAATGTAAAATTCTTAAAAATTAGGTTAAAACTAAACTTTTCAACTTGCTAAGTAGGCCAAGAACTTCGCCCAGTTCCATCGCCATCTTCAAAGAGCTGAGAGAGAAAAAAAGAAGAGAATTGAGGATGTTTCTTCCAACCTAAGATGACTAGAATTTGATAAGGATAAAGGATCACTGATTTCTATTTGTACCTACCACTTCTATAATAATTGCTTGCTACTACTATAATTTTCTTTCAAGAAATGCTGGGAAACCATAATAAAAAGTTTAAGGGAAAACGTTGCGTGGAGAGGCCCTCGACGGCATCAGAATTATGCAAAACTATGATTTGAATACATCCAACAAGGGAAAACTTTTTTTTCTTTCTCAAATTATATTCTTTGCTTATTCTTATTATTTTCATAACTTGTTACCTATTATTTTATATTTTTCACGTTTTTTACATTTTTGACACCCCTTTTTTAATTTTTTACTAGTAAAAAACGTCTAAATTACTCTGCCAACCCTGCTATGAAGATCTTTTTTGGTCTCCAAAATATTTTTATTTCATTTTTTATTACAATCCTTCCTTTAAATTTTCCTAATCGAATCACACCAAAGAAGAGTTATTGAAAATGCTGCCGCTCCAGGAGATCATTCTGAGATTCCTTACTGATGACGGCGCAGTGAGTCCTATTTTGTATCTCTTTTCTATACGGTTTGTGAAATCCTTGAAAAAATGACAAACCCCCTAATTAAGCTCAGCTAATACCTGACCCTGACCACCTGGACCTATACTTTAGAAAGCTATTAATCCCAGAAGGCCGAGAAAGAAATCCTCTGCATTCTTGGCATAGATTTCACGACAAATTCCTCTTATAAAAACTGGTTCCTGGGTTGAAAAAAAAAAGGGTAAAAACTGGTGTTTAAATGGAAATCTGACTGTATTTTTTCGTCCTGATAAGCGAAATCAAAATTCTTAAAAGGTTTTTTCATATTCAGAGACGAGCCAATGAAAAATAATTTTTTTTTCCAAATTACAACTTTTAATCCAAAATACCTTATGGGAAAAATGTTGCTTGCTAGTGGCCATTTTCTGTTAAATTGACTTAAAAAATAAGTATTTCTATATATATTTTTTTAAATTTAAATTAAGAGATAAGGTAGCTAAAGTAAAACTTTTTTAATAATATTTTTTTCTAGAAAATTTAATTTCTATTAAAAAAAAGTTAAAAAATTCCAGTTAGTACCTACCTCATATTTTTGAAAATATTTCCATTAAATAAATATCGGTAAATGAACTTATGCATGAATCTTATCTTCATGGATCCCCTGTATATTTATACTAAGAGACAAATAAGCTGATGGAAGCTAAAAAATATTGTATTATTTACAAAATAGTTCATGATTTGACATCTGTCAGTCAACTTTTTCAACATTAACATCTTAAAGAAACCTGATATTAATGCATGCCACACCATACAAGATATATGTGATAGTTTTCGACATATGGCAAAGACAGCTATAAAATTACATTTACTGTATACATTCCAGATAATAATAATAATAATAATTGATTTAATTAAGTATACAGTGTGACCCATTTGTTCTTGAAACACCCTGTAGAATCTTAAGTTATGGTGCGATCTTAAAAGTATATTTCTTTTAAATCATAGAGCTGAATAAACTATATTTTGGGGCCTACTAGATCAGTGTTTACTTGTAAAATATCAAAAATTCATATTAGCGATTTTTTTAGAAAAAAACTGGACACGCGACAGGATTCACCAGCTCTCAAAATGGTACTGTATTAAATTTTATTGGAAATGACAGAGTAATAAAGGATTGCAGTTATTTTAGAAATTCATAATAATGCTCCGAATTTTCATAAATTTATTCGAAAAGTTCAAACAAAAGCTATCATGAGTAAAAAAAAAAAATTAAAAAAAATTAAAAAATTAAAGTAGGTACCTACATTATCACCAACTAGACGTACAATTTCTATTTTGTCTCTCAAAGTTATCCATGCTTATTACCACTAGACACGTTGTACCTAACTGAATTATTGGAATTATCCTACAAATTTATTTGTCACCTATTTTGACAGTTGTTGGATACTTTGAGTTTTTCTCATGGATAGTTTTTGACTTTTTCGAAAAAATTTATCAAAATTCGGAGTATTATTATGAATTTTAAAAATAACTGCAAGATCCTGACATTTTCAATAAAATTTAGTACCTATATACAGTGCCGTTTTGAGGGATGGTGAATCCTGTGGCGTGCCCAGTTTTTTTCTAAAAAAATCGCTAATAAGAATTTTTGATACTTTACAAGTAAACACTGATCTAGTAGGCCTTGGATTTTGTAGGAATGAGACGCTTTTTGCTCCCAAAATATAGTTTATCAAGCTCTATGATTTAAAAGAAATACATACTTTTAAAATCACACCATAACTTAAGATTCTACAGGGCGTTTCAAGAACAAATGGGTCAGGTATACAACTGTATATAAAATAGTAATGTTTCTATTTTTTTTTCAATACCTACGATATAGTAATGTTAATGTAAAAAAAGTTGTATTTAAAATATGGATATTATGTTAAAAGAAAAAAAAAAAAAGAAAAGAAAATGTACAGAGGAAATTGCACATTTAATAAATTTATTTATGTATTTGTACACTACTCGAACCTTGTTTTCTTATTTTTGTAATAAAACAAACAGAATAATATCCATATAGGTATATAATGGGAATGATAGTACAACGTAAAAAGCGTCATGATCGTAGATAAAAAAAAATAAAAATAAATAAATTTGCACATTCTTTTTTTTTATAATTAGCATGAACATGATATTATAAGTAGGTAGTATCTATAGATATAGATACTACATTCATAATTTAAAGATATAGATACATATATGTGGGTAATATGCTAAGATTCAATCGAAACTACACCCACAATTAATAATTTATTTTTTTATTATAACTTGGTACCTACCTAATTTATTGTTTATTTTGATGTATAAGCAAAAAAATTCATAAATTTTTCACTTAACAGCTAAAGCCTTATAATTGTATTTTGAACAGTTTCTTGGATTTTAACGTTAATTCGATAATATCTATTTTTATCGAAAAATGTTATTACTGATTAATTCTTTTTCAATTCAGATTGAGCTCGTACGAAATTTGTACCATTATCGGAATAAACATGTGAAGGTTTACCACGTCTAGAACAAAATCTACGAAAATTGTAATAGAGCCTTCAGATGATAACTCCGCCGTTACTAACCAGATAAATGGCTTTCATATTGAAGCAAGATATATAAATAAATAATAAATAAAGAAAGAATAAATACACAGATATAGAATAGGCAAGAAGAAGAAATTACGAACCAATATTGTTTGAATCAACCCCTAATGGTGAATATGCAAACACTTCGATTCATCGCTGCCTCTAAAACCGGTGGGGGTTTATCGAGTTACAAGAACGTCTAATAAAGTGCAATTAAATTTTTTCATTGCTTTATAATTCGATAAGTTTATTCTGCCTCGTTATTATTGATGTTTTTTTTCAATTCAGGCTGAGCTCCCACGAAATTTGTGCCATTATCGGAATGAACATGTGGAGGTTTACCACGTCTAGAACAAAATCTAAGAAATGTTACAATGAAGCCTTTAAACTCTGTTATTAATAGTTCAAGATGAATGCGGCTTACATAATTGAATAAATTTGGTTAGTTTTTCTAATAAAAAATAAATAATAAATAAAAAGTGCTTGTATTTTTGTAATTTTTTTACTATTAGTATTTTTTTTCAAAACAATAACGCAAAGAAAGAAAGATAGATGTGAAGAAATTACGAACCGTTGTTGTTTGAATCAACCCCTATGGTGAATATGCAAACACATCGATTCATTGCTGCTCTAAACCAGTGGGGGTTTATCGAGTTACGAGACAACCAACAGCTGGGCAATGATTTCCTCCAACACTAAAAGCCCTTAGGGATTTTGACCAACCCCAACCCTATACCCCTAGTTACATTATAAATCAGTATATATATACACACATCTAATAGTATTATTATCGTTTATCAAGTTACTTATACCTACTTTACGTAATATACACCGTGTTTTATATTAAGTCGGCACTATTGCTAACTTCGTTATTTTTTAACCTAGAAAGTCGGTTAAATTAGCAAACTAGTAGTATTTTTTCTCCTAAATAAAATGGCGAAAACAGAAAAACAATTGAACATCGCGTTTTCGAGATATTTAAAAAAATGGATATTTTTTATGGAACACCCTGTATATTTTTAGATGGATCGGTTGCAAAATTTTTTTTAAAAGAAAAAGTCTTTATGCACTATGATCCTAAAATAATAAATTCATTGATTATTTATTATTTTACTACTCCTAAAGTAGGCTGCGATAATTAATGTAATTTAGTGTACCTACCTACGTAATGTAAGGTAAAAAAATATATCGTCCTCAATAGTGTATTTTTCAATAAAAAAATACACAAAAAAAGGAGTTGTTATATTGAAAAGGATTTAATTTTAAATAAACAAATAACAGAACTTGTCTGTGTTTTAAATTAAGTCGGCACTATTGCTAACTTCGTTATTATTTGAACTAGAAAGTCGGTTAAATTAGCAAACTAGTAGTATTTTGTCTCCTGAATAAAACGATGAAAACAGGAAAACAATTGAACATCGCGTTTTCGATATATTTAAAAAAATGGATATTTTTTATGGAACACCTGTATATTTTTAGATGGATCGGTTGCAAAAATTTTTTAAAGGAAAAAGTCTCTATGCACTATGATCCTAAAATAATAAAATTTACACACAAACAAGTTCTGTTATTTGTTTATGTAAAATTAAATTCTTTTCAAGGTAACAACTCTTATTTTTAGTGTATTTTTTTTATTGAAAAATACACTATTGAGGACGACATAATTTTTTTACCTTACATTACGTAGGTACACTAAATTACAATAATTGTCGCAGCCTACTTTGGGAGTTATAAAATAATGAATAATTAATGAATTTATTATTTTAGGATCATAGTGTATAAAGACTTTTCCCTTTAAAAAAAAATTTGCAACCGATCCATCTAAAAATATACAGGGTGTTCCATTAAAAAAATTACATTTTTTTAAATATCTCGAAAACGCGATGTTCAATTGTTTTTCTGCTTTCGCCATTTTATTCAGCGGCAAAAATACTACTAGTTTGCTAATTTAACCGACTTTCTAGGTTTAATAATAACGAAGTTAGCAATAGTGCCGACTTAATATAAAACACGGTGTATATGCGTATAAAATACTACAAAAAAATAATTTTTTTATTCAATTTATGTACCTAATAAGTGTACCTCTATGACATCGCGTCGAGTGTCAGGGAACTAAAGCGTTTAGTCAATGATGCCGTTTGTTTATTTTTCCAGTAGATATGAATTATTCCGTAGAAATAATCTCGAGGGCTGCAATTATTGACATTATTGCTTGTTGAGCGGTATAATTTGTGATGCTGATAAATAGGGTAAATAAAATTTTCACGAGTCGTCTTTGAGATAGGGAGATAAGTAAGAGAGAGAAAGAGAGAAGAGCAGTTCATGTCAGCCATTTGACAGTTCTGTCAAGTTGGGGATTCTATTTCTTGGTGAAATTTTACAAACTTGATCTCCAAAACAAGATATCTAATATACGTGTAAATTTCGAAAAACATTCCCCGTTATCTCTTTGCCCATCTTCTTTCTTCATTGCTGCATGGTGCATGGTCACCTTAATCCAATTATCCGTTAATCAAATTCATAACTTATAAAAGGACGAATAACAAGAATTCTAAAATTCATGGCAAGAGGTATATGGTATAGAGATCGAGAGGGACGGGATAATATTACTTGGTACCGGTAGTAGTATAACACAATCAGGGGCGCATTCTCCTCGCATTCACCATGAATGAGCGTATTTCTAGTTTCCACACAGGAGTCCCGACAAACAGTAATTACAGCTCGAGATGAAGTAATTCAGGGCGCCCGGACTGTGTAATGTGTTTGCGTTTATCTACTCCTGTCGCTCGCCCTTTCCCCCACCCTGTTCCGGGATAAAGGGAAAAAGACGAGCCGCGATTCGGGGTCTTTGAGTATAGAACAATTTAAATGCATGAATGATGGTTGAGGTGAATTTTGATTATTTTGTTTACTTATTATTTAGAGGACATACAATGGTTCTGCTTCGTACAATATTGAGGAAGGTTTCCGAGACGTTACAGTAACAATGTCTTATCCTTTTATTTTATGTCATATTTCAGAAAATATATCAATTTTTTAATGGTGCATTAAGATTTTTTGAATGGGTTTCTTTGAAGCAATGAATTATGATTCAAGACAAGGATGCAATATCATCAACATACATTCTTCTTATTGGTTATGGTTACCTTGGCTCAATATATGCCTATACCTGATGGATCATAAAATCATTGCGCACTTTTACTTTTATTGTTGTATCGGTTCGCTGCCCGGAGTATATGTATAGTTGCAAATTAGAATTGCCAATCATCAGTTCCAATAGAATTATCTAGATAAAGTTAAGATAACAGAGCAAGGGCCGTGTGGTGACATCAGTGGCGCCCAACATATTTCTGGCATCAGAAAAACCTTAGCATCAGGAAAAAAATTGTTGGAACTTTCAGAAAAATAAATGACTATATTAAATCAATATATAAAAAGTCGATTAAAAAATGAAGGCTTTTTGAAACATTTTTTTTGGCGCGGTATAATTATACATACCTACCTGATGCCTAATAGTTAAAGAAATTGAAAATTTGTCAACCATTTAACTTGAAAAGGATTAAATTGAAAGGCGTGCTCCGTTTTATTCGTTTATACGCTGCAAGTTTCATTAAAGACATATTCATGGCAAGTAATAAAATTTCCATACTTGGGCATTTTAGAGATATTTGTAAAAATTAAAAGAAGTAAGTAATTATGATTGAAAAGAAGTTTTTTCAGCCGTAATTATCCAAAACTTACTTCAAGCAAATCGCCATCACCTAATCCGAAACTGAGCAAAGGAATTCCGTAAACAATGAAAGAGATAATCAGAGATAAACAAGATTAAGACGAATGAGTCTGAGTTGTATTGGCACGACGAACGACAACGCCTCCTGCCTCTATTTGGAGGGAGGAGGAAGACGCGTGAAGTCAGACACTTTTTCTTCTGGAAAATTTTCCCCAAGATTATTACACAAAGCCAGAAAATGTGAATAAAAAATATAAAGCATAAGATTTTGGTTAGGAACTCTTTATTTTATTGTAGATTTGGATTTTATGACTAACAATACGTAAAATTTGTCTTATAAATTTTTCTCGATTTATATAGTTCTTTTCGGTCAATTTCTGTTGGTAGGAAAGACAAAAAAATTTTTTGTCGATTACAGCTATATCATGAATCTAAAAAAATGTTACAGAATTGTTAGTCGTAAAATCCGAACCTCCAATAAAAAATGGGTTTCCTTAAGTAAACTTTAAAATTCTCCCCTCTCCCCATCTGCACGGGAGGAGAAGGGGGAAGGCAATTTCCCACGTGTTTTCAGCCATAAAATCCGAATCCGCAATAAAAAAGTGGATTATCATTTAAAATTGCAAATTTGCTGCCTCCCACCCCAAGGGGGTCATTATAAATGCCCTCCCCAGACGAACAACTTTTATAACCCACTTTTTTGATCTGATGAGTTTTGGATAACATTTCAATGCCTTATCTTCAATTAAGATGAGCACCCTATATGTATAAAAAAAATCAACGAGGTAGATACAAGATGAAATCGTCACTCATATATTTCGATTTTCTCCAATTTTTCCTTCCCGGACTAATAATTTATAAGAATCTTAATTTCGGTGCAACAAAGGGATCTGCGGTCAAAAGGATGAGTATCTCACGGCTCGGTTGTACAGCGGAGGCTCCCCGGGGAACATCGATCGCTCACATGTCTGCCGCTTCCTGCACTGAGCAACATGGCCGGCCAGAGAATAAAACGGCAACAACGGCGAGGCAGGAATAGGGAATAGGGATAGCATAGTTGCTGCTGCCGGATCAGGACTCAAAAACCTATAACATTATTACTGCGATGAATGTTTTTTTTTTATTAACCTATCAAATCAAGTTTGCAAGTGTCATTTTTGTTATGATTAAGTGGGAGTAATGAAACCATTTCGAAAGGAGACGCAGGATTTTTTATCCTTACCTATTCTTTAATAATTAAAAAAAGCTAATTTGAACACGCAGTTATAAATACATATATGTATAACTGCACTTATACTTATATATTTCCGAAAATGATACGCAAAAAACTCGTGGGAGGAGGAGGGAGGGGTGATTCTATACAGGGTTATTGACGGTATACGCCACGGAAGATTATGGCCGTGTCTCTGGATTTTAGGATCCTTTTATTTTTGGAGTGGATAGAGACCCGGCAGAGGTACGTTTTAAAATTATATTCATAATGTACAGGATGTCCCAAAAGCATGAAACATATCAAAGCTATGTTTTTTTAAATGGAATGCTCCTATGTTATTGCATTTTTAGATTGCCTGGGAAGAAAAAAGAAGATTGGCTTTTACAGTTTTGGTGTTTAAATTCAGAAGTTTTTGAGTTATAAACAAGTGAAAATCGTCATTTTTCAAGTTCAAGCCCCTGTACAACGAAAACGGTTCAAGATAGAGAAAAACGGCTTACATGTCCCTATTTTAACTTTTTATGGACTATCCTATGGTATAGAAACATTTGTACTTTCTTTGATTTTTTTAAATGTGGAGAAATCTCAGAATTTTTCAAATTTTTTATCACCCTGTATAAACATTTCATCTACATCATTGGATAGTACGTGAAAAGTTAAAATAGGGACACGTAAGCCGTTTTTCTCTATCTTAAGCCGTTTTCCTTGTACAGGGCCTTGAACTTGAAAAATGACGATTTTCACTTGTTTATAACTCACAAACTTCTGAATTTAAACACCAACTGTAAAAGCCAATCTTCTTTTTTCTTCCCAGGCAATCTAAAAATGCAATAACATAGGAGCATTCCATTTAAAAAAACATAGCTTTGATATGTTTCATGCTTTTGGGACATCCTGTACATTATGAATATAATTTTAAAACGTACCTCTGCCGGGTCTCTATCCACTCCAAAAATAAAAAAATCCAAAAATCCAGAGACACGGCCATAAACTTCCGTGGCGTATACCGTGAATAACCCTGTATAATGTCACAAGTTTTCCAATAAGATTTTTTGAACACTCAATAATTACCTACAGAACTTTTGAAAACTATTTCAGGGGGTAGGGGAGTTAGGTCGCGCTTGATACCAAAAATTTAAATTAATTTATTTTTTCACACAAGTCAAGCTAGCCACGCTTTGGCCAACCACACTTTCCACCAGGGAGAGGGACTGCGAATGTTATTCAGCTCTTTTTTTTCGTTATTTACGGTTTTAATCGAAAATATTTGATTTGCTATAAAATTATCGTAAACTGAAAAAATAAAAACGTAATTGAAACGCCACAGCCAGCAACGCTTTCTTCCGCTTTCGAAAAATAATTTTTGCTGGAATATTCTTTAATAAATATTCTACGCTTTCCAGCTATGAACTTGAGAAATTTGAAAAAATCATTTTTGCTGAAATTTTACTGGAAAAGTCCGAAATTTTATAATAATGCTGGCCACGCTTCCAACCACGCACTTAACAAACTGAAAAAAATCCTTTTTGCTGAATTTGCCTCAAAAAATTCATCATGATGACCAGCCACGGACTTAATAATCTAAAAAAAAATCATTCAAGTTGAAATTTGCTGAAAAAAGTACTACATTTTACAATAACGGCCAGCCACGCTTTCGGTAACGACTTAAGAAACTAAAAAAATAATTTTTGTTGTAATTTTGCTTAAAAAAGTCAAGAAAATTCGTAATATTGGCCAGTCGCGCTTTCGGCCACGGACTTAAGAAACTGAAAAAAAAATACTGGCAGAAATCTTGCCGAAAAAAGCCCGAAATTTTAAAATAATGGCCAACCTCGCTTTCGGCCACGACTTTATAAATTGAAAAATGTAATTTTTGCTGTAATTTTTCTGAAAAAATCCAAAAAGGTACCTATAAATAATGCCCAGCCACGCTTTCGACCACGGACTTTATAAACTGAAAAAACAAACTTTTATACTGAAAATTTGCCGAAAAAGGTCCGAAATGTTATATTAATATTTTATTATTATCAACAAAAAACAAAAATTTTCCATTCAAGCCGTCAATAACGAAAAAAAAATTTTTGCTGGACAAAACAAAGCTCCTTCTTACTAAGCCGAAAGTGTGGCTGGCCGAACTTGACTTGGGTTAATTTTTCATGCAGGGTCGACTTTAATATACATAATTGAAAATTGAAGAGTTTTTTGAATTTGATGTTTTGAATTGAATTGAAGAGAAAATTGAAGAAATTGAAGAGTGTTCCATATAATATAATTTTATTACCTATATCAACTTGGGCCTGTAACACCTAAAGAAACCGAAGGTGACAGAAATTTTTTTTTCGAATAGGTATAAATAAGCGAAATTATAGGTATAAATAACAAAAAAATTTGACCATTTTTGGAGTCCAGGCCTGTGATTACCTAGATAAAAAATTTTGCCATATTTTCATGTTTATTTAATCAAGCGTGACTTGTCATGAGCATTCTTTTTGTTTTCTGTGTAGGTAAAGGGTCTCTTCTGCACGAAATATCGAAAAATTTTATTAATAGGTAAGTAGGTATAGTTGTCAACAAAACCTTGAAAGTAATTTAAATTAAATTTGTCTGGTTTGATTTAAATAAATGTACTTGTCATTATTATTACATAATCCAACAATTCACGGGCAAATGAGTGAAAATTTGAAAATTAATTCAATTTTCTTTTGGATATTTCTTCATTATTATAGTGAAGCCTTTCAACTGAAAATTGGCTCGTTAAACAGAAATCGTCATTGTCAAATTATTTTTTTTTTACATTTTTTTGAGATATTATTTCCACAAAACTGAATTTGCATGTTAAAACCTTATATGACACTTATTATCCAGTCTGTACCTATATATGACGCCATAACTCGGGAAGTGGTCCCAAGAATTAATTTTTCTCTATCCACAGAAACATTTTTAGAATAGAAGAATATATTTTGAGATTTTCATCACTCATAAAAATAGAAAATAAACCCGGACGATTAGATGAAGATTTAACATTTATTAATCTAAAATCGATTTCAACACGGAGCTCGACACGTTAATTATGATTATTAAAACTACCTACCTATGTTTAGGAAAGGTATATAAGGTGAAGTGTGTGTGCTTTACGGGAAAGCCTCAAGGCGATCTATAATGGGGCTGCTACTGAGGTCTAACCTAATCCTAAGTTAATAATCTAGATCCAGCCTCTGTCTACGCTCACTTTACCGCCTAAAATATGAGTTATCAGGAACGCCCAACAGCAGCGTCAGCACTGTAAAAGGCTATTAATAAATTCTTAACTACATATATATGTATATAATGTACCTATATCAAGGTGGTATCACTAAAAGAGTAGAAACAGGGATTTATTTTCCGCAAAATCTCCTAAAACGACCAGGCATAACAAGTTAGCAACAATCTCCATAATTATAGCGATATACAGAAAAAAGGGCCTTTCATTCCATATATCTCTTTTTTTTACAAAAAATTTCAGCGAAAACAAAACAAGTCTTTTGACTTTAGACTAATTGCTACTTATTATACTTATAACGGATTGTTATCCAATAGATAAACAAATAATTAATATTAAAGCGAAGAGTTTTCTAATCATATACATATTATAACGAGACACCCTCGCAAACAATAATAAGTATATATACGTATTTGTTTCAGCCAGACAAGGAAATGTCACCTTCGTGATAGTTTCAGTGATATAACAAGAGTGACACCCCTCTCCAGGCCAGTGCAAGAGAGTCTACTAAATGCCAGAATGGTTCCGCATTATACGCATGTTCGAGATTGTATGCGTAGAACTGTCCGTGAACTATCTGACATTTCTTGACTTACGGCCAATGGATATAAGAAGAGCTGTCTTACTGTCTTCACTCTAGTGGAGTCAGTTGTGTATGTAAAAGTAAATTGTGAAGTGTGAAGTCAGAGTAAAGTGACAAGTGTGAAAGATTGGAAATAAGAGATTTATTTATTTAGATTTAGAGGTTACTGCGCTATAATTGTGTTATTTGTGTTGGAGAATAAAGAATGTCATAAGACTTTAATATTGATTTTAATACGTATGAGATCCGTCCCGTAACAATATACAGGGTGATTTTTAAGTTTAAAAGAGTTATTCTAGTTTATTTCCTGTTAAGTTGTCGTATAGTATTATTTCCTAAGTATAACCTTATAATAATGCAATTATTGTTATTTTGTTTTATTGTTTACTTGCTTGAAATTAGTTTAGTTGCCCGAGTTAAGCACAGGTTGGACTCTCATTTTTGAGAACCATTAAAGGCTTTATTTTATTTAATTAATTAAGAAAATGTATTTAAAAAAAGTTTGCTTTAATGAATTCTACAGGGTGTTGGAGGGGCCAGGAGTTCTGTATCGTTTTTGATTGTAAAATTCTTTATACCCATGAGAATATGCAAATAGACTAACGCTCGTTCGTCCACTCCCATTTCAATGAAATGGTCTAAGAAATGTTTGAAGAATTTAAATATTTCAAGTTTCAAGCGTCATGATTCTTAAGCTTCTGTCAGTGGTTGGCATGTTTCTTTTTGGTTGATGGACACAAACTCATCAAGAGATGCCACATATATTAGACACGCTATGTCTCTTTCACTACTTCCGTTGTATTTTCTGGTTTCTGGGAATTATGGTTTCTCAAGATTTCATCTGCAAATTCCGAATAATGACGTTATTCTTGTTTAGTAGGTATATTCAAGTTGGTGCATGGAATTGTTGTACCACAACATCTTGAGGTAGCGATTTATTTTATTGCGGGAAAATTTCCTTTCTCATTAATGATCAAAAGGTCATTTTAATCAATGTTTTCAAAAAATTTAATAAAAGCTACCCTCAAATAAATTATAATTATTGATTTGTAGAAATCTTCTGCCTCACTAGTCCATGACCTACCGCGCCAGTCTATTTTTTCTTCCTCACTCTTTACTTTAATAAGACTACCGGGTCAGCCCATACATAAATATCTATAAGACAATAAAAAACTCCCGTGCTACTTGTTATTTAGGTGATATGCATACAAATAAACGACATCCCTCTCTGATCTAAATGACAATGACCTGGCCCGTCTGACAATGCCTTCTAATGACTATTTTGACATACAGTGTACAGTTGGGGCGTCATTGTGCCCCTTCGTATGTGCACACCCTCGACAATGGTGAAGAGGAGCCTGGATTGGCCTCGATGGCCCTCCAAGTTACCATTCACCGTCGCCTCTAATCGCCTTCCGACTCTCCTGGACCCGGGACTATTGTACGCAATCACCCGAGTCGTGTAATCGCCGAGGAGGACGCTTTCAGCTGTCGGGTCAGGAGTTCAACGGGTGGATGATTGGTCTCAATAGGATCGTGAATAATTTTTTTTTAGATTGTGATGTTCGATGAGCAGTGTCAGCTGGTGTTTTATTTTAACGTTGAATTGTTGGGGGATGATCATTATGCTCATCAAGAGTAATAATTTAATAATTTTAGTTTCTCTCTGTTGTTATTAGGAGATTGCATGAGGAATAAAATGTGAAAAAATCGATGTGACTATTAGGTGCCTATAATACTCGAAACAAATATTGTCAGAACCAAAATTTAAAATTTTTCGAACTACAGGTGTTTGGTATAATTGGACAGCCAAAATGACTGGACTGGTCATGTATAAAATCGCATTTAAGAATAAAACAAAGAATATATTTTTTCAAGATCAGGCATCGTTTGGGAAATATTTTCAAAAATGTAAAACTTAAGGCTGCAGTGAAAAAAATTTTTTTTTGGTAACTGGACAGTCAAAATTGAACGCTATGTATACAATCGTATTTTAAGTATAAAAGGAAGGGTAACTTTTTTCAAGATGAGGACTCGCTTAGGAAATATTTCCAAAAATGTAAAACTAAATGTTGATTTTATTCATATAGTAACTGAAGAACAATTTTGGGAATATTTCCCAAACGAGGCCTGATCTTGAAAAGAGTTATTCTCTCTTTTATGCTTACAATACGATTTTATACATGGCGTTTGATTTTGACTGACCAGTTACTAAAAAGAATATTTTTTCACTGCAGCCTTAGTTTGACATTTTTTGAAATATTTCCTAAACGAGGCCTGATCTTGATAATAGTTATTCTCTCTTTTATGCTTAAAATACGATTTTATACATGGCGTTTTAATTTTGACTGTACTCAACAATATTTTTTAGGAGCCTTATTAGTTTTACATTTTTGGAAATATTTCATAAACGATGCCCGATCTTGAAATAAGTTTTTCTCCCTCTTCTGCTTAGAATACGACTTTATAATGACGTTCGATTTTGGCTGTCCTTGCTTATAATATTTCTTTAAGGAACAATAATAACTTTATGTGGTTGCTTGGAATAAACAAAAATTGATTTTTTTCAAAAAAGCGTTTTCATAAATAATTTAACTTGCTTCTAGTGGAATCATTTTTCTGTGGTAAAATACTTATAGGCAGTTCCCACGTCACTATAATTAACGCCTTCAGAGTAAATTACTTTGACCTGCACATAATTCCCTTCGCTCACGTTCCCTTGGCAATAAGTCACCATCTCCAGGGTCCGAAGGACAAAACTGTAATAAGTTTAAATGATTTCAGCCATTAAGAGAGAAATCTCTGAACGCTCAATAACAGTAATATATTACAAACTCCACAGATTGGCTTTTAACCTGGTCAGAAGAGGCGTGTATAACCATCGGTAAACAAAATTGACAATAGGTTGAGTGAGCAGCTTGGATTCTTTCCAAGAATAATCCCATTGTTATACCTATTTCATTCTAGGAACTTTTAGAAAACGTTTCGTTTCCGTATAAGCATTTAAAACCTTATTCTTTTTTCATCACGCATACCACCAGCACCAGCACCATCACGGCTGACCGTAGAAGTGGGTATTCGCTACATTTTACTATGTCTAGGACACCATTTATATATACCTAATATGTGTGGTATATCTACCTGATATCTCTATACACTGTGTCTCTTGAATTTCTGGACATAGGGAATTCCCATGTTAAAATAAACTGTTGTAAATATTGGCTCCCATAATTATTTTACAGTAAAATGTCAAATGCAAAACTTCTTAAGGAAAAAAAGCTGCTTCTTATGCTATAATTGGATTTTCATTTGGTTCATCCGTTTTCAAGAAAATCAGGAAAAACTTAACGGTTTTTCGTAGTTTTCCAAGGTTGCTTTGCTTTTGACAGATAATGCTAATAAGATAATAATAAATCTCTAATATTTCTAAGTGCAATTGCCAGAGTAATGTCAATAAATTTTACTTTTTCTTCAATGGTGTTTTGGTGCAATGGTTTTTCTTCAATAATTCATTTTTATAAACAAGTTTTCCTTTAAAAAGTAATACTTTGCCACTTAAAGTTTTAATAATAAATTACTTACTTTTAAACAATCAGTTATTGACAATAATTAATAATTTTTAGCATTACCTGTCAAAAGCAAAGCAACCTTGGAAAACTACGAAAAACCGTTAAGTTTTTCCTGATTTTCTCGAAAACGGATGAACCAAATGAAAATGCAATTGTAGCATAAGAATCAGCTTTTTTTCCTTAAGAAGTTTTACATTTGACATTTTACTGTAAAATAATTAGGGGAGCCAATATTTCCAATAGTTTATTTTAACATGGGAATTCCCTATGTCCAGAAATCCAAGAGACACAGTGTATATTGTGTTTAAGTGTGTGTCCGATACTAAGCTGGAAAACAAGATTTTATCTTGATTGGTTTGTAAACGAAGAATAAAGATTATAAAATGCGCTATATAAAGGTATATTGCAAAAAGAGTGATAAAAATCTGGGTCTGCTCAAATTAATATCAGTTTTCTTCCTTTATGCTCATATGATTTTACATAAAAGGGTATAATAATAATAATACCTAGTGCCTGAGTTGTTAATCAAACTATAAGATCATTGGGCCAAGGATATTGTGGAAATTAGCAGCATTTATACAGTAGAAACGCGGCGAATATAGAAATTCAATCAATAATATGAGCAAGGGAGACTTTACTTGACAAGGATATAGATGTAATAAAAAATAACGGCATTTAAAGGCAATTGGAAAAGTCAAACAAGAAATAGGTAATTTGAATTTATTTTTATGCATAGTTGTGGGGATAACGTTACGGTCCCCGCTCATCTATCTCTGTCGGTATTATGACATCATCCACTCGCGCTATCTTTGTTTTACTTGTGGTTCGGCTACATATTATTATACAGGGAGTAACTAAATAAGTGTAAAACATTTAAGGGGGTGATTCCTCATCGAAAAGCAGATAGGATCTTTCATATAAAGAAACTTCATTGGACCATCCCTTGTTAAGATACAGCCCCTTAAAGGGGGTACATAAAATTTGTTTTACAATTTTTTTCACAAGCACTAGAAAAGTTACAATATTGAAACTAATCTGACATTTCCTACTACCAAAAAGACACACTTAGCCAGTAATTTATTTGGTTTACCCCATGGTTGTAAGGGGTGGAAAGCGCAACCCCCTAAACTTATTTCCGATGCAATTTTTTGTCTTATTATCTGTTTACCATTTAAAAATTCATTTCCAATAGCCTGTTTCATTCTAAACAAAAAATGTCTCTTGAATTTTTTGCACAAAATAAACCAGTTCGCAGCAAAAAATTATTTTAGGAACAACTACAGAGATACATCGTCATAAATGCGAACTGGGTTTATTTTGTGCAAAAAATTCAAGAGACATTTTTGTTTAGAATGAAACAGGCTATCGGAAATGAATTTTTAAATGGTAAACAAATAATAAGACAAAAAATTGCATCGGAAATAAATTTTAGGGGTTGCGTTTTCCATCCCTTACAACCATGGGGTAAACCAAATAAATTACTGACTAAGTGTCTTTTTGGTAGTAGAAAATGTCAGGTTAATTTCAATATTGTAACTTTTTTAGTGCTTGTGAAAAAAATTGTTAAACAAATTTTACGTACCCCCTTTAAGGGGCTGTATCTTAACAAGGGATGCTCAAATGAAGTTTCTTTATATGAAAGACCCTATATTTTTTTCGATGAGGAATCACCCCCTTAAATATTTTACACTTATTTAGTTACACCCTGTATTTTCAAGACTATTTAGATAAGTACTTATATTATAAAAAAAACCATCCTTTGGGAAGAAAAACAAGCTCAATATAGGTCGTCCATTTGTTAATTGAATCTGTCTTCAAATAAGTCTTTCAAGATCAAGAGTCGTGATCTAGGCTTGAAAAATCTAGGAAAGTTCGTCAGGAAAAACTAACATCAGTAGGATTACGTACAATTATCAAACGCCATGTATAAAATCGTATTTTTAACATAAAAGAAATGACTATTTTCAAGATCAGGCCTCGTTTAGAAAATATTTCAAAAAATTTAAAACTAAAGCCAAAATTAAAATGTTTTATTCAGTAACTGAACAACATTTTTGGAAATATTTCCTAAACGAGGCATGATCTTGAAAAAAGTTATTCTCTCTTTTACGCTTAAAATACGATTTTATACATGACGTTTCATTTTGTCTGTCCAGTTACTAGTTTCATGCTTGGGACGTATAAAAATGGGAATGAGACAGGATACGCAGCAACGAGTTTTCGCTAGCTCCACCCGTTCAGGTATACTTAAGTGAGTGATTTCAGGAAACTAAGTAATGATGAATTATGACATCAGCAATGCCGAATTAAGTGTCTTTTTACGAATATTTTATGTGCCAGGTCGTCACTTTTTGAAACGAATCCTCCTATTTGTTAGCTTTCCCCTGCATCTTCATCCTCTCCTACACTGATCATTCCCAATAATTTTTGTGTCCCGAATACCTAATCAAATTGAGGTTTTTGCAGAACGTTTTAGCAGTTTTTTTTTTTTTTAATTATATACCTACCTATTATTGGTATGGGAATTTTGCAAAGGTCTACACGGGGGAGAGGGGGGGAGGGTCGAGCCTAGAAAATCGGTCATAACAGGTTGTTCTACATCATTTATAAAATAGACGATGTCGTCATTAGTCATTACTGAGCCAAGAAACACCCTGAATAAAAAATGTTACGTCAATAGAAATGAATAAATAAAAAAAAAAAAAAAAAGAAATGAATAAAATAAAAAATAAAAAAAATAACATAAAATAAACATATGGATTTTCTTCTCAACTCAATATTTAAAGACTTATTATTGAATTGTTGAGTCGATTCACTTTTATACATAATATAACACAGCACATTTCTATAGGTACCAATTTTGATTATTTTATGATAATGGTGCGTAGTTTATATAAAAACAACTTACCGGTATGCGTCCTCTTGTGAATTTTCAGGTTCTCGCTCCTCGCAAACACTTTCCCACAAGCGGGGAAGGGACAAGGGAAAGGTTTTTCACCGGTGTGTACGCGAATATGGTTGACCAGTTTGTATTTAGCCTTGAAGGGGCGCCCGTTGCGGGGGCAGTTCTGCCAGAAGCAGGCGTGCGTGGTGCACTCCGGCCCCCCGACGTGCTCCACCGTCAGGTGGGTCACGATTTCGTGCATGTTGGTGAAGTGCTTCCCACAGATCTTCCTCGGCGCCGGCTGCTCGGGGTCCGTCCAGAGGCACTGCATCTCTTGCTTAACCGTCGGTTGGCGCATATACCTGCAAAAGAAAATTCATCAAAATCTCAGTTTGTGAATTTTATTCATTATTTATTATTTATTTCAGAAGAAATAAAATTCTGGACAAAAATTTCTAGATTACAATGTAGTAAATTAAAGAAAATTTTTCGTATCACGTATGGTGCACAGATTTTACATGATGCATGTCCTTTATATACACTTTTCCAAATGATTTATTTTTTAACATACAGGGTGTTTAATTACTTAACCTTAATAAGTATAGGTACTTATTTTATTGAACATTTCCTAATAAATTTTAAGGTATAATTCGGCGTTTAATTTATTTTCTCGTCAGAAATCTGTGTCTACATACACATACTGTGTCTACAAGATTTAAAGACAGCTCAATCTGAACCAAGTTTGTGTAAAAAAAAACTCCTGTTAAATCATAAAAAATACTTATAAATTATCATCCAATTTAATATTTTTGGTGGTAGTAGGTACCTCTATTATACCTATACGAGAGCAAAATTACTTTCTTTTTTTAAACATTGAGCATTTTTGAGTATTACCATCAATAATTGCTTTTTTGTTCCAATCATAATACTATACCTTCTTCATACCATTTTTTTTCTTCATAATTTGTCATTGGTGAATATTTATTAGGATTGAGCGAAGTTTGTTTCGCCCTTCATTTACCGACACATGTTTTGAAACATCCAAAGCGAGTTTTTTTTGCATCGTACCTATATCCCGTATTCCAGATATTTTTAAATTCAAGTTGGCTGTGTTATTTCTTCTTAAAATTGTAAGCCCTGGAGAGCTTACAATTATTGTATATAATTTATACAATATGCCATTGTAGGATAATTTTTTCTAATTACAAAAAATAAAATAAGTTTGAAGTATGAAAACAATAAACTTAATAATAATTATTGTGCCCTTGGTTGCTATTTACTAATAGTAAAAAGTATATCTAATTATTGGCCTTCCATTATTAAAGTTTAAAGTTCAGTTAAAAAGTTCATCATCACATTTAATTACCTCTGTCAATCATTCTAAAACTAGGTACTTAAATGCCAAAGATGATGATTTGGAAAAACACAAAAGAACATAATTCATTATAAAAACATTCAAAAGAATGAAGGAGAGAATTCCAAAATTCCAAATAAAACCTATTTTTAAAGTGAGTTCAATATACCTACTCGAAACCATATTATGCTATTTTGGCCGCGTTATAGCGTAGTTAAAATATAAAATCAAATTTGATAGAAACATCAATAAACTTAAAAAATTTAGCTTGTCAAAGATAATTCAAAGTTTAGTATTCGAACCGGCACCAACGCATAATTCAAATTTTCCATGGCGAATTCTGAATTTAAAAATATCTGGAATGGGATATACAGCATGAATACTATAGGAAGGCGAGAGTTTGACGAGAATTGGTTGGTGCGCAGATTGAGCTCCGAATCCATAAATGTTTATTGTCCAATATCAACAATGTTAGTCGGTGTCCGCGTAAAAAAAACAACCAACCAGATAAGGCTGATAAGAGTAACTCCGCCGTTCATCGAACAGGTAAAAAGTCAGTGGTGTGTACTGTTTAGCTCGTGTCGTATATTTATTTAAAATAGGTGGTTTCTGTCATCGTGTCGTGTGTAGGTACCGATGTTTTTGTTATCATGTGTTTTATTGATTAATATATTATTGTTATTAATTTGTTATTAATATATTGCTTGCCAGTAAAATAAGTACACATCTACTATTTTAGTTTTTTTTCCGCATAGGTACCTTATCTTAAATAAATTCGAAATAATTTAACCGAGACTAATTCATATAAATTGGAATACTAAACGTAGATGTCCATATTGATTTTTTAATTGAAGATTGATAATTGACTTATCATTTATACCTAAACATTTAAAATATATTAAAAATATAAAATATTTTTTATTATGTGCGCGGCGCCACTGATGTTATTTCTAGTCTGTTATGGTGGAACAGCGTTTATCAGTTCAATGGGTGGAACAATTAAAACCGGCAAGATGCGTAGTTCACGCCCAGACTCTTGCCTTCCTATAAAAATCATAGTATACTTACTTACAGACAGGGCATGAATCAAATAATTATATGTATCTCTATACTGCTATATCTGTAAACGCAAAGATACGCAAAGAAAATTAGAGAAAAAGTTTTGATGATTAATAAGAATCTGAAAAAAAAATTAGGATATTTTCAGTCGATGCTGAAATATCCTGAAAAAACTGGAAAATCGATTTTTTATTTTTGCTATATCTTTCTTATTATTGGAAATTATTTTCAAAGCAGATAAATACCAGAGTTTTCAGTCAACTTTTTCAACGTTTTTCTTATGATCGCCATAAAAATTTTTAATGTCGTTCGGTACCTATGAAAAAATAATGGAAACCAAAAATTAATAAACTTAAAAAAAAACAAAATATTTCTTCTTCTTTTTACAAAGAAAAGCAAAAAAAAATCGCTGAAATACGTCAATGCGAAGTCATACTGATCTATTTGATCGAAAAAATTGTCTTTTTTTAAGAAAAAGACGAACAAAAATTTTGGAAATTTATTTTTTGAAGTTTATTAATTTTTAGTTTCCATTATTTTTTTTTCATAGATATCGACCGATATAAAAAACAATATAGCGGCCATACGAAAAATGAAAGTTGAGTATGAAAACTCTGGGATCTAGTCCCAGAAAAAAAAGATTTTTCAGTTTTTTCGGGATATTTCAGGAACGCGGTCACTGATATCTTGTAGGTATAGATGTCTTGACGAGATGGCCATAAAATTGCGCATCTTTTCTATAATTTAATCAACTCTGTATCTACCTCTTACCGTTTACGAGATAACAATATAGAGAAGGATATAATTATGATATGGTGCACCTTGTACCTATACCTACCCACAAAGGTATTTTGTAAATTACATAAGTTACACACACCATATAGCTCTTCCTTGCGTCTTGTACCTATCTATAACTTTTACCGTCGGAACGTTTTAATGGGAATAACTCATGTCATATCGATGATAAAATTTTCAAATAAAACTTTTTAGTATACCTACATACCTACTTGGGTACTTAGGTATATGTTTGTAATAAATGTTATATAATATGTTAGGTTCCTTTATGTAATATTATATGTTATATATGTTTATATGTATATAGGTATACCTCTTCGAAAACTCTTTGAATTACTTTTGGCAAGCTAAATTTTTAAAGGTTATACGTATAAGAATGTTTTTAATCAAATCTGACGTCCATTATATATTTTAATTAACTTACGCTAGGTATAGGTAGGTACCTATAGCTACACGCTGCCAAAATAGAAAAATAATATTTTAGTGTAGGTAACTTACGTAGAGGTATTCTACCTACATTAAAAATAGAATTGATTTGGAATTCATCTCCTTCATTATTTTGAATGTTTTTATAATAAATGTGGTGTCTTTTTTTTTTTTTTTTTTACCGATAAAAATAAACACAGTCAACTTGAATTTAAATACATTTGCAATGGGATAGGTAGGGTCGTTTGAGAAATTTGAGGTAACTTCAGTCGTTTCTGAAATATCCTGAAAAAATTGAAAACTCCATACCTATTTCTTATTTTTATCAATATCTTTTTTACTATTGAAAATAAATGAATAATTTTTTCTAGGTTCACATACTTGAGTCGTCATGAACAGATATCTATTTGATGTTTAAAAAAATTTCAAGGCCGACAGAAACACTGACTCGCTTTTCTTCGAATATTACCTACCTACCTATACCTATACAAGCATTTAGACAGTTCTGAATTAAAAATGATTTTTTCTCAACTGATGAGGATATTGTGCGTAGATACAGGGTGTTTAATTTTAAATATAAAAGTGTCATTTTAGATTTAGAAGGTGATGCAAAATCGAAAAATAAGTGGACTATATCAGCAAATATTTTTCAGAAAACGTAATCAGGGAGGTAGAAATCTTCAATTAGTTAATTTTTAATAAAATTTGAAAAATAAAAATTATCACAGTTTGCAGATACAGATAAATGTTTAACCTATAATAGGTATAAACAAAAGAGGGTTTCAAGTTCTTTTCAATTTAGAACGTAATCCTACCTAGGTATAATCTAAAAATATGATCATCTGCACGTGCATGGAAAAAAACCAGAGGTGTAGAAAATAGAACCACCCGATATCTACGCCGCTGGACAGTTTTGGAAAAATTTATTGCTATAATAAACAGGTATATGTATCTATCTCAGAACCAAAATACATGCACTTGTATAGCAAATTTTAAAACATCACTCAAGCGGTTCGTTTCCACCCAAATCCAAATCCAAATAAAATCGTCCTATAATAACTATCAAATAAATTCGCCATGATGCATGCATCAAAGTCACCATAATAAGCCATACTCATCAGAGCTCTGGCATTCGGGTTCTTTAACCCAACAATCCTTATCTTCTTTCTTCTTGCATTCATATGATAAGCGTTTTGGTTTATGCGATAAATTATAAATAATCGAAATGTAAATACTTTGATTTTTACTCGACTATGCCACTTTACAAAATTAACCGAAATTCTGATAAAATTAGGAAACAAAAAAAAAAAAATCTACGCATCAACAAAAGGTTTCCTGCATGTACCTAATAACAATCTGTTCCGTCCCATAAAATCTGTGGTGCAATCACGGAGTATAGGTATTACCTTAGTATAATAATACAATTATTACAGGACATATTTTTTAATAACTTTTTCTTTAGGATGTATTTTTCAAAATAGGTATACATAGGTACGAGTACGAGTAGGCATAGACACAGTTTTTTTTAAACCGCGCTTACAAAACTCGCACCTGATAATCATGCGCTTCTCAGAATTACTCCAGTAGCATGTTTCAGTTCTCAAACTGATGCATGTCAAAATCGTGCCATATTTCTACCTCGAGCTATGGATATTCTTCCCTTAAAACAGGTAGGCCATGAAAAAAAAAGTTGCGCAGCCATACACCACTTATTTTTGTAATTTTCTAATTTAACTTTTTTTAGTAGATATAACTTGAATAATTTATAACTTCTTTAAGAAATACCTACAAGTACAAAGCTGCATGGACCTTAGACCATAACATCTTATATGGTCTAAGGCTCTAAGGCATGGATAATAAAAAGTCAGGGCTCTACACGTTGAGGTATAATTTACTGATCTAGACACCTTCAAGACACTCACCTAAAAAACGCTCCGGGTGGCGCATGATGTGGCATAGCCATATGATGGTGGTTCAGGTACTGGTGGTGGTGATGATGATTCGGCTGATAATAATTCGAATAATGATGCGGATGCTGGTGGGGCATCTCCGTGTGGTGATGAAACAGCACGGGATCACTGGGCGCCGTCTGCGCGGCCGTCGGGAACTCGTGATGTTCCCTCCGTAACAAAAAATCCCTAGTCGCGTACCCGGCATGATGATTTAGGTGCCCCATGTGGGAATACCCGGCCTGGAAGTGGTGATTCTGGCCGGGGGGCCCCACCTCGGGCGCCGTCATCGCCGCCGCCGGGTTCTGATGCGGCGACGGTATCGTCGCTCCGCCGCCGTGGTGTCCCGGACTCATTTTAATCCCGTACGCATCGTTAGGGGGACTCATCTTGAGCCCGTAGGAGGCCAGATGGTGCCCCGTGTCCATGAAAGCGTTCAACATCGCGTATCACTGTTATCACTTATCCTCAGGAGTCCCCGTGTCACCGGATTTCGTTATCTGTAACATTCCGAATTTCAACATGAATTTTATTTGTTTATCTCGTTTTGCGCGACACTTCTTGCTCTCTTGGTCAGGACCACAGAGTACGAATAAAGGTAGAGTTGAGCGATCGGAGATCACAGCGTGACTGGGGAAGTTCGAGCGAGCCATGCCGACGTGACCGTAGGAGGGCGTTACTGCCGGGCTTGCGATTGGCCGGAAAGAGAACCCCTGCTATTGGTTCACAGAGGGAGGGGACTGCTAGTTGGTTAGCAAGGCGCCAATCGCGCCAGGAGGTGGTGCTCGATGACACGTTGCCGGGACTTGTTGAATTCCTCCACAATTACTATTAATTATGTCATGTAAATTATCTGTAGCTAATACGGTAATTTATTGCTCTTGTAACAGATGCGTGGACAATTTTTTATCTGTCATTTATTATTCTTTTTTTATTGGAAGTATTTTATATAGGTAGTGGTGGGTACCTATATTTCCGGCAGTTCGCGCGTGATTCTGATGTGAAAATTTACGCAAAAACAAAACAGGAAATATATTTTTTTTAATAAATGGAAATGTGTTAATTATAGAAATGGACTTAGGTTTTACCGTTGAGGACAACGCAGAGACTATGGAGGTGCTTACCGCTCACAGATGATGCATCGGTGATTCCTCGACTTATACTGTTCTTAGGAAAGTCTTCAATTTTATTTTACCGTCCCCGTCCCCAAACAAGAGAATCAGATTTTTTTCCCTAAAAATTTTCTACATTATAATATAATATAGGTACCTAATACCCCTAACGTCTTTTTCTTTATCTGATGCGCAATTTTATATTTTACTGTTCTTCTTTCATTTTATTAAAATTTCAGGGGAAAACCTAACCTGACCAATGCATGTACCTTTAAGGTATTGAAAAAAAGAATAAATATTCTCGAAAGTTCGACAATAAGGTAAAAAGAGCATCCTTTAGCCCAATCTACAGTCGACAGAACCCCCAAATTTCTCAATTTATTATATACGCATTCCTATACTACCATGGTAGGTATACGAGCAAAGAGGTACATACCTGGTATCAATACCAAAGACCTAACCGGACTTAGGGGGGATAGTAGAGAAGAATTATCGTCTTTAAAGAAAGGCGCACCTCCCTAACCGGGCACAGGTAAATTGCACACCAGTAATCCATTTACGACTTGGACATATTTAAGTACCTGTAATCTCATAGGTAAATTCCACACCGAGACCCAACAGGTAAAGATACTCGTACGCTGATATCTTAAAGTGGTATAGTCGACCAACAAGAGATATAACGAAATGATCTAATTGTTAACTAAACTGTTTTTTTTTGCGCCGGCAAGAGTAATAGTTGAGAAATAAGGCCTCAAAGATATCATCCTTGCCCTAATACGTACCATCGAACATGATATGCGCTCGAACAGGAAGCCCGCTCTCCACGAGACCGCAATATAGATATTTTACCGGTTCCGTCACGTTTTTGGTCAAGGTAGGTTTTTTTTTCATTTTACGAACATTTGAAGGAAAAAAAACCTACCCTGACCAAAGACCTGACTTACTGCAGCAAATAAGTGTTTTAATATTATTTGTAACCAATGATGACACTTTAAGGCCTCATGTCTCAACTACTACTTGCCGGCGCAAAAATTCAATGGTACCTTGACATTTCTAGAGACACAAGCTATCCGAAAGTAACAAATCGCCCTATACCCATGCCGCTCAAGTAAATATTCACCAAATAAAACTACTATTGTATCAGAAACTTTTTATCTCCATTAGATATTTTATATTCATTGGGAGAAAATGCAATGCTTATTGGCGTATTTTTTAACTAAAATTACGATTTCTTATTGCATGCATTAGGAGACTTATTTAACTACATATTTACAAGAAAAAATCTACCTATAGGTAAGTATCTTTATTCTGGTTCCTCTGTAACAGCATTAAATTATACTTCCTTGGTGTGGAAATTACCTATAAGGATTAAAGACCTTTTAAAGGTTGGTGTGCAATTTACCTCTGGGATTAGAGAGCAGGTAGACTTAGGGCCGGTTGTTCGTACGTCAGTTAAAAATTTTGAGATAACTACTGATTTTAAATTGCAAATTTTGAAAATACGGCGAATATAATTAATGATCTTGTATTTTTAATCAGTAATTAACTCTTCTCAAAGCGAGCAGAATTCATTTTCAGAAATATCAGACCAATGGTTTGATAATACAGGGCATTTTAAAATCAGTAGTTATCTCAAAATTTTTAACTGACGTACGAACAACCGGCCCTTAGTGTGGAATTTACCAACTCCGCCCTAACCTGATGTAACCTTTTTCTTTATAGGTATACCTACATAGTTCCTTCAGTTTTTTAGATTATTTATCTCAAATTTGGAATACAAGTTACGCTGCTGCGTATATAGGAATTACATCTTTGGGCAAGCCCCATTATTGTGAGAATAAAAAGGAAAAAAATTTTAAATTTTTTTTTCAGGGGTTTTCTACCATTTTCCCATTTTCTACCATAGCAATAAACGATTTTGTGCGCGTGGTGTGCCTCTGGTGGATTGTGTTTTCTGGTTTATTTAAAATTTTTGGTTCTTTTATAGTTTCTTTATTAATCTACAACCGTTATCGAGAAAGAAAATGATTTTCTGTTAGGTATTAATTACCTAGACGAAATTTAAAATTTTTTCAATGGTAAAGCAGGCTCGAGATTTTATTTGGATAGGTAATTTTATCGCTTGTTTTCTTTCACAGTTCATTCGGCACTACACCTGTTGAAAACTAAAGCTTAGATGACCATTTGACTAAAGTTTGATTAGGTAGGTACTGCAGAAACTATAAAAAGAAAAACAAAGAACAAACTTGAAATTAACAATACCCATACTATAGGTACCTACATCGGTAACGAAGCGGTTGCATGCGGACCGCTCAAAAAACAACACTAGGTAGGTATATAAACTTTATGTTATCAAAGACATCCCTGACATAGGAACTTTTTCAGAAAAAAAATGTACCTAGTAAGAATAAGTATAAGATCACGCATGTAGAGGTTACAATTCATATAGGTCTTAATTCGGGAAGGAAAAGGTTATTGAAAAATAGATTACCTACATCTCATAAAAGTGATTGTAAACACAAAAAATCTATAGCTGTGCTTTATCAGAACACGCACAATTAAAGAATAGTCACATTCTAAATTTACAAGAGTATCAGTCCTATGTTACAGAAAAAAAAACTGGAAGAAACGAATTTTTCATGAAATGCATGCTGTAGAAATATCGAAACACCCTTCTGTAATTAATTATAAAAAGTCTGATGATGTTGGTGGTCTTAGTTTTATTTATTCTGAATAAAATGTTATTGTACTTGACATTCTTAACAATAAAAATTCATGAAAAACTAGACCACCTTGCAGATTAATATATTCATCTTTGATGTTCATTGTCACTAAATTATTATTATTATTATTATTATTATTATTATTATTTTTGTGTAAAAATTGCTCGTTTAGATTATTATGTCTTTGTTGTTTTGCTTCAGTGATGGTTTGCTTTTTTGAACCTCATTTAGCAGTAGGTACCTATATAGGTACCAATTATATATTTTCTTTTATAATAATTATATAGTAGGTATAAGGTATTTGAAATTGTTTAATAATTTTTACCTACAATTACCTAATTATTATTGTAGATCTTGAAAAAGGAATAAAATATTCTCAAAAACTCGATAAACTAAAAAAAGTATTTTTTAGCCAACAGAACACTAATTTTTCTCAAACTGCGCTTTACATATACATCTTACTTATAATATGTATAGTGATATATTAGCTACTTTTTTTTTAATACCTACTATTAGGGTTGCTTGAAATTTTTTGCCCCTAATTTCTACGACATTGAGAAAATTGCCATTGTGAAAGCACATTTTTATAAACTGTCAATGTTTTATATACCTACATAAAAGATGTTGTTGGTCAAAAGCTTTAATGTGAACTGTTTTTGAGAAAAACAGCATTTTATGATGAAAAACATACTTAAAAGTAGCAACATGTTTTGTTGAGGAAAAAACATTACCTACCTATAGGTACCTACTTGAAATGTATGTTTTCAACCCTTACTTTGTAGAATCTCTGCATACCACTGATGGATCATAAAAATCATTATTTATATCATTTTTATCATCCATCTACTTTACCATTACCTATTATAATGTTTTATTTTTTATGATTTGTTTTACTATACCTACCTATCACATAAAAAAATTAATTAGCCCTCAAGCAGCACTCAGATAAAATTAAAAACAAGATGTGTACAAAAACTGATTTCTGTACCTACCTAATATCTCGAACGGTTCTTGAGATATCGTCAAATAACTGATTTTTTTACACCCTGTGTCTCGAAAACGTAAATTTGCGGGCCCATGTTAATAGGAACTTGTTTCTTAGATCGAGGCAGGGAACCACATGCACCTTGCACCTTTGAAACACACTGCATTTCTGATATTAAGTAGGTATAGCTTATTGTATATAGGCTTCTTGAAAGGGAAGTACCTACATATTTAAAAGTAAATGCAACATGCAACAAACAAAAATATTTTTTCAATGTGCTAAACTATACTGTGAAACTTGATGCATTTTTGAATAATTTATTTCTGGACCATTCTGTTCTATTGGCTGGAATTCTATAAGTAAATAGTTTTAAGTCCTTTAAATTTAACTTTAAAGTCCTGAAAATGTTTAAGGATGAGAACTTGCATCCTATACAATACATGTTGTTAATTATGAATGTGAATAATATATAACTTTATTTGCAAAAATTAGCACATTAACAAATTTAAAGAAAAAGTGAAATATCAACTATCACAAAAATGTCAGAGGCTAGTTAATGCAAATTGGCGAGGTTAGCTAAGCTAGCTAATTCTAAACCAATATTTTGTTTTTTATTAAATAATTTGTTGAAATTATTTTTATTAGCTATTATAGGTACCTATTAGTTTTTATTAAGATTTTGTTTTGATAATAAATTTTGTTTATATTTAATTGAAAATGAATTTGCATGGGTTGAAAAGTTTTATGATACCTATCTGGTACTTCATTGTATGATTTACTACTTAAATATGTAAATGATTTTTTATATATCATCTGTTTATTAATTTTAGGGATGTTAATATTGTTGTTATACCTATCTGGTTGATCTTTCGTGAATTTGATTTCGTGAACATATTTTGGATCGAAGGTATTCTGGCTTAGAAAAGAAAAGAATTTTATGAACTGTGTTAACAAAATAAAAAGTAATTTTGTTTTCTATATTAAGCCAGTTAGATTTTATCAGAAAAGGAGTTATGTGATCTCTCCTAGGTACGTTATACCTATATGAATCTTAAACAAGAATTTTGTGTTAACTTGGAGACAATAGTTAAACTGGGAGAGCACTAAACTTTCTGTAAGTCTAATTTTCAATGCTTCAGGCAATAATTCTTTAAGATGGTAAATTTTATTGAGACTATAATATGCCCTCCTAAGTAACTTATATTAACATGATCATTATATGATAGTTTATCGTCCATAGTTAATCCTAAATTTTTAACAGATCTTTGAAACATTATGGTATTTTTATCGATGTATAATTTCAAATTTTCACTATTGATTTTATATTTTAAAGTTTCACTTCCAAAAATAATAGCATTTGATTTAGATACATTTAATTTTAGCTTATTCAATTCAGACCATTCCGAAATTTTCTGTAAAGTGGCATTTACTTTCAGAAATACATCAGAATAATCCTCTAATGAAATAGGAGTAACGAACTAACTGAGTGTCATCATCAGCATAAAAATGTGGCTTACAAAATGATGATATTGAAACTGATAAATCAAAAGTATATATGTATATGGAGAACCATATTGGTCCCGCAGTATAGATCCTTGTGGAACCCCTTTATTTATAGGTATTGGCATAGATTTTTCTACGTTACCGTTAGATGTTGTTTGAACAATTTGTGATCTATTGAGTAAATAATTTTGGATCCAATGAATAGCTGAAAGCGACAGTCCAATATATTTCAATTTATTCATAAGAATATTAAGTATGGTCAATAGTATCAAATGCTTTTGAAAAATCAAGTAGCACAAGTAAAGATCCTTTGCTATTGTTATAATTATTTAGTATTTCATCATTAATATCTAACAGCGTAAATGTGAACTTTCTGTCAAGATATTACCTATAGGTAGTGACAGAAGACAAGTAAAATAGTTATGATTTTTCAGGTAGATAAACCTGAAATGTCTACAGTTAAACGTGGTTTGGCCAAGTTTGGCTCACTCAAGTGGAAAACGCTATACATACCTACCTACATATTTTCAATTGTGAGTTTGTCAATAAGATTGGTAAGATAACATTCTCAAGAAGCCTTCTGAGAAACAGCAACAATATAATATACGAAACAGTTGTTTGGAAAAATTCTTGAAACTGAAAGTTAAAATCGAAAGTAAAAATGAAATTATATTCTGCTCCCTTAAAGTTAAGAGTTTTAAACGATTTTTTGCCATATAGGTACCTAATGATTTTTTTACCGTTTTGTGTATTTATAGGAATACCTACTTACTTAGGCTTTATACAGGCTGTCCCGTAATTAGCGTGCAATAATGAAACAGCATCAGATTCTATTTTCAAAAATATGAAAAAAAGTTCCTAGAAAAATAGGTCGAGAAATGCTTCCTAAGGGGGCTACAGCCCCCGAAATGGGAGCCCATGAAGATGGTTTTTATTTAATACCTCCAAACCCGTTCAAGATAGAAAACTGAAATTTTGGGAATTTATCAAACTTTTTATGGCCAATATGATGCAATTACAAAAATTAAAAAATTTCTATCAGGGGGGGTCAGATAGGTGAAGAGTGAGGTTAAAATCACCCTAACTTTTTTTGTATGTACCCCGTGCCAGGATTTGAGATCAGATTATGAAATGTTGAAGTTTTTTACACAAAAAAGGTCGTCTTGCTGAATTTCGATAACATGCACCGTTTTCGCTTAAAATCGATTTGAAAATTACCTTACATGGCATAAAAATTCATATTGAAACACAACTAGAGAAAAATATTCAACGTAGGCCATGGATCACGGGATGTAATAAGTAACAGTTTGTTTGAAAATTGTGTTTCACGCTAATTAAGTAGAAGAAAAAGAAAATTTATAGAGCAAAAAAATGGCAAAAATTTTCAACAGCATGATTCCTATGATGGGGTCTCCCCTGACCGCGAGCACGTCAAAAATTGACATTTTCCGGTAAACGTTGACATATGCGGGTGAACATTTGACGTGTAGGAGCTCTTCGGTTTGAAAATCGTCGTCGGTATTCATACTCAGCCGCGAGATCACGACCATTGCAGAATCCATATACGAAGTGCATTTCAGCCAGCTCTTGGTTAGTGAAATTTTCCATTTTTACAAAACAGTACTCAATAAATTTTCGTTTTCTTCTACTTAATTAGCGTGAAACACAATTTTCAAACAAACTGTTACTTATTACATCCCGTGATCCATGGCCTACGTGTTGAATATTTTTCTCTAGTTGTGTTTCAATATGAATTTTTATGCCATGTAAGGTAATTTTCAAATCGATTTTAAGCGAAAACGGTGCATGTTATCGAAATTCAGCAAGACGATCTTTTTTGTGTAAAAAACTTCAACATTTCATAATCTGATCTCAAATCCTGGCACGAGGTACATACAAAAAAAGTTAGGGTGATTTTAACCTCACTCTTCATCTATCTGACCCCCCCTGATGAAATTTTTTTAATATTTGTAATTGCCTCTTATTGGCCATAAAAAGTTTGATAAATTTCCAAAATGTCACTTTTCTATCTTGAACGGGTTCGGAGGTATTAAATAAAAACCATCTTCATGGGCTCCCCTTTCGGGGGTTGTAGCCCCCTTAGGAAGCATTTCTCGACCTATTTCTATAGGAACTTTTTTTCATATTTTTGAAAATAGAATCTGCTGTTTCAGTATTGCATGCTAATTACGGGACACCCTGTATAATTTATTAATCAAATTATACCTATCCTATAACTTAAAATTTCAGAAGAATTAAATCGCTTTTAACAGTAAGCGTCATAATATACTTTATAAAGTAATAACTTACATTATATATTTGATGAATTTTTATTGGGATTTAGGTTATAATTTAAATTTGCCACTAAAGATTCTTTACAGAACAAATTAGAAAACTTTCGTACAGAATGCGAGAAGACTCCAGACATGGACGGTAACGTTTCGTCCTTATTATGGACTCATCATGGTTTGGATCTGACTAATATATGATATGCTGATGAGTCCATAATAAGGACGAAACGGTACCGTCCATGTCTGCAGTCTTCTCCTCGCATGCTGTACGAAAGTTTTCTAATTTGTTCTGTAAAGAATCTTTAGTGGCAAATTTAAATTAGAACCTAAATCCCAATAAAAATTCATCAAATACAGGGTGTTAGTTAAGTACGGGGCCAAACTCCAAGGAGTGCTTCCTTGATTGATTTTAAGAAGAAAAGTTCAAATAAACATGGGTCCGAAAATGCATATTTTTCAAGATACAGGGTGTCAAACTTAAAAAAAAATCGAATGTTCGTGAATATCTCTAAACTCTTTCAATCAATTTTGTTGAAATTTGGCAGTTCTGTTTGTAATAACAAGAGGGTAATTTAGCCCCAATTAGATTAAAATTATTAATTCCAGTGGCGTCCCGGAAGACAGTCTAACTAATATTTTTGATTAAAAAATTGGGCGCCACTGACTTTTTTTTATAATTTTGTATTTTTTTCGAATTAAGCAACTAGAAATACAAGTATTTTATCTCTTGAGTTTTTTTCATATCTTGCTTTGTTTTCGAGAAAAAAAAATAAAAGTTTGACACCCTGTATCTTGAAAAATATGCATTTTCGGACCCATGTTTATTTGAACTTTTCTTCTTAAAATCACTCAAGGAAGCACCCCTTGGAGTTTGGCCCCGTACTTAACTAACACCCTGTATATTATACATTATAATCAATTAAATAAGTGGTTCAATAAAAATAATTATAAAATGTAATAACTTACCTAAGTAGGTATTATAATTAATTTCCCATTATCATTTTCCAAGAAATCCAAGTTAGGTATAGGTATAAGGGACCTACTTCATTAATATAAATATTCACAAATACTTGCTCCTTATTATCTCTATAATTCTGAAAAGCATGATGCTTTAAGAGCTAATGCTTATGCTTTACTTCACCCCATTGTATTAGGTATTAGGTACCTATTATATCCCAAAGGTAAATATTTTAAATACCGACTTACTAAATACTTGACTGATTTATATTATTTTCTATTTACATAAGTATACCTCTTTATACTTTCAGTCAGTAAATTGATTTATGACACAAAAGTCTTCAGCCAAGCAAATCTTAAGAATAGATAGGTATTTAGTTGTCAAATATATGAACTCTTCACAAAATGCTTTCCAAGAAGGCGTATACTTTATACCTACCTATACACGTGGTCAGCTGATTTATTCATTTGTTCTTTATTAACGAAAAACAGATAGGTACCTATAGGAAACGTATCAAGTACACACGTGGTGGTAAAAGTAGAAAAGTCATTAGATACTCACACAACACAAACTTTTATATACTTCCGAGAAAATTCAGGGGGTGATTGATGAGATCATTTTAGGAAAAAATGTAAATATATCAACTTATATGTCCTAGGAGGCTCAACTTTTTAACTACAGGGTGTTGAAGTTTCAAAGAAAAAAAATCGTTTTTTAATAATAACTTTGATAGAATCAAGATATTTTCGTGAAAATTTGTGTACGTTTTCCATGCATCAAGAGGCATTTCCCAACGTATAACTTTTAGTAGCAATGTCGTTCGTGCAAGTCGCGTTACACTTAATATTAAAAAAAAATAGTACGCCGCTGCTTTTTTATGGAAATAAAATTATTTTTCAAATCATGTTTAATTTCTGAGTAAATATGATCTTTTTCCTTTTTTTCAACCGATGCAAGGATTTCTAATAAAAAAATACATTAGGTACATTTTTCTAGGCTATTGCCTCTTTCTGAAACGGCGCTACAGAACTGCAGAAGTTCGATTCAATCTGTATTCCGATAGAAAAAAACGTGTTCTCATGCATCATATCTGACTCTTAAAAAAATGGCCTGTGGATAGTTAACGTCGTTGGTAACGTAAATAAAAGCGAAACTGTCGAATTTGTGAATTTTATTTTATATTTGTAAAATCCAACTCTCTACACAAACACAGAGGTTTCTAAACATATGATATTTATTTTTTATCAGAAAACCTTGCATCGGTTGAAAAAAAATCAAGAGATCATATTTACTTAGAAATTAAAGTTTATTTAAAAAATAATTTTATTTCCAAAAAAGCAGTGGCGACTATTTTTTTTCAAAAATATTTAGTGTAACGCGACTTGCACGAACCCCACTGCCACAATAACTCAAAGTTATACCTACGTTGGGAAATGCCTCTTGATGCATGGAAGATGTACCTACACAAATGTTCACGAACGAAAATATCTTGATTGTTATCAAAGTTATTATTTAAAAAAAACGATTTTTTTCATGAAACTTCAACGCACCCTGTAGTTAAAAAGTTGAGCCTCTTAGGACATACGTTTGTACCACGGTATATCTTACACCATGGTTTATGCAAATTTTTTTCTTAAAATGATCTCATCAATCACCCCCTGAATTTTCTCGGTTTGTTTTAGATACACCCTGTTCATTTTAGATACACCCTGTATAAGGCCTTTAAAAATGCCTCCAATCGGAGTTACACCTCTTTAAAATGTACAAAATCAAATAAGGTTTGTAAGTACTATTATACTTATTTTAATTTCTCGGATTTGAAGAAACAAGAAAGAAACATTTTTCATATTAAAATATACCCAACTTCACCTTATCAAAGCCTTCTCAACTCCCTCAGAAGGAGTTGCAAATTGCAACCCTTATTAATGAGTTTTATCATGCATTGTACATTTTTATGATGTTTCAAATTGCATGCAATTGGAAAAATAGAATTTCACTGCTTCTCAACAACAATCCTACCATCTTCCTATTATACCCATGCACGCTACTATAACTTAAACGGAAAAATAAAAAATAAAATTACACAAAAGTTCGTGTAAAACGTTAATCTCGTCCTGGTAATTTTTTTTTCTTTTTTCTATCTCATAAATAAAGGGATAAAAAAATACAAATTTTTACGAAAATTCAAATGGCCGTCATTTTGAAACGGCTTGATCGATTTTGCTCAAATGCAACATCAGAGACTATTCGTTATGGATACATATTTTACTAACATAGAAATTTTAGTCCCCTGGATTGGAATTTGCGGTCTGATTTGGTGCCATAAAAATGTTTTTTTTTTCGAAATTTGAAAGGAAAAAGGAAATTTTTTCATTAAAAAGTAAACGTCCCCCATAAGTTCAAGCAAGAAACATAAAGCTACAGGAGGTGTGTAAAATTATTATTATATTAATAGAAAAAGTTATATTTTTTCCACTGGTGGGAAATTTTGATAAAAAAAAGGAGTTACCTTATTTGGTTGGTCGCTGGAGATTTTCCTTTTCCCAAACCGTAATTCTTGTTATAGCACTTTCCCTCCGACAGGCACTATTACGATAATGATCGCGTAATTGTACTACAGCGGGATCAACTTTTGATTTCACTTTTAACAGCGGGTAAGCGGGTTTTTTAAAATAAAAATGATAGTCCTAAGTAGCGGCGATTTTCGACTGCGGCGGAGAGTGTCTTCTTCTTCTCTTCTTCTTGTACCTTCTCGCTGCGCGGACGATCGGTAACTTAGAGGAGTAGGTACAAGGATAGCGGGAATTTCAAATTTACGGATAAGTGTGGTTGTATATTATGTGAAAATAAATATGGCCAAACCATAGCCGGCGGCCTTGAAGTATTGTAATACTTCAACAGAATAAATGATTACAATCTAAACGAGAATAAACCCCAAACTTAAACTAAAAATATTAATAACTAAAAGAATATATACAAGCAGGGTAGGATGCGGATTTATTGACTTGGTAGAGGACAAATGCGAACCACAGGGCGAACATAGCTGCCCGTTTTGGTCTTCACCTTTACTACGCGAACTACTCCATCCTTTCCCGGATAGACCTCCTCTATCACCCCTAAGGGCCAGCATAATGGCGGGAGTTTATCTTCGCGAATTATTACAACCTGTCCTTGTGCCGCGGGACATGCTTCAGTGTTCCACTTTTCCCTAGCTTGAAGAGTCGAGAGGTATTCAATATGCCATCTTTGCCAGTAAGATTGGACTAACTTGTCAATCAGAGCATATCGCTGTAAACGATTTACTGGAACGTTGTCTAAATTTTCAGCGGGAATAAATTTCAGCGGAGTAAGATTAAGAAAATGGGAGGGCGTTAATGCAGTTGGATCCGAAGGATCATTACTTAGACAACAGAGAGGACGCGAATTCATTAGCGCTTCGATTTGAATGAGAATGGTATTGAGTTCCTCGTAGGTTAAAATCTGATTGCCGATTACTCTAAAGAGGTGAGTCTTTACACTCTTAATATTACTTTCCCATAGGCCGCCCATGTGAGGGGCGTATGGAGGGTTCAACTTGAATTCGATCTTTTGCGGCGTTAAATCTTTAACGATCTCTCTAGCGAAGTCCTTGGAATATACCAAAGAATAAATTTCATCCAATCGTCTGCGTGCCCCGACGAAGTTTCTGCCTCCGTCACTGATAATGAGAGACACGGGACCCCGACGAGAGATGAATCGTTTAAAGGCGGCTAGAAACAGATCTGTCGAAAGATCCGACACTAATTCAATATGTAAGGCCTTAGTGACCAAGCATACGAATAAGCAAATATAAGCCTTTTGGCTTTTAACTCCGCGTTTTCTAGTTAGTGTGATAGCTAAAGGTCCTGCGTAATCAACACCACACTTAGCGAAAGGTTTGTGTTGACTGACGCGAAATTCAGGTAGGCTTCCCATCAAAGGCGATAATGATTTTGGATTATTTTTAAAACAAGGGTTGCAAGAATGAACCACCCTGCGTACAAGACTGCGACCAGACAATATCCAATATTTATGGCGTACTAGAGCTAACAATAAAGTAGGGCCTGCATGACATCGTAATATATGATGATACTCGACCAATAACTGAACGATGCGATCTCTGGATGGTAACAAAATAGGGTGTTGTTGTTCATAACTAAGCGGTGCATTCTGTAAGCGACCTCCTACTCTGAGGATCTCGTTTTCTATAAATGGGTTGAGTTTGCGTAGTTTGAGACGACAGGACTTTCCTGACTTCAAAGCTTGGATATCGTCTTGAAAATGTGACTGCTGAACACATTTTAAAATGTAATTCTCGGCTTTGTCCAAGTCCGAAACTGAAACTGGTCCCTTAGAACTCAGTTTTTTCGAGAAGCGTAAAATTAAAACCACTACCCTGAGTAATTTACTCCATGAGGAAACTCGATCAGCGAGAGTATAGATTGGATGAGGCTCGGGATTAGCGATTTGTACAACTAGTGACAATGCCTTAGTTTCAGGCATATCAGCGAGAGCGGATTCTTTTTTGAAAGGCGTGATAGACCATTGGTGTTGCGGGGAGGAGATCCAAGAAGGTCCTTGGAACCACATTTCATTATCGATCAATTTACCGGGAGTAACAGGGCGAGATATTATGTCACTGGGATTGTCCTTTCCTAGCACATGATGCCAATGCTCAGGATCGACAATTTCTTGAATAGCGGCGGTTCTATTGGCAATAAATGTTTGCCATCTATGCGGGGACGAGTGTATCCAGGCCAAAGTGATAGTGGAGTCAGAGAATGCAAATATTTTATCAATTGCGCAACGAGAATGGAAACTATTAATGACTGATTGTATGAGTAATGCGAGAAGATGAGCAGCACACAATTCCAATCTTGCGAGTGATACCCTTTTCAAAGGTGCAACACGTGATTTAGCGCAGAGAAGAGAAACATTAGTTGCTTTCGAAGTCAGCGAACCAATGCGAATATATATCACCGCGCCATAACACTTTTCGCTAGCGTCTGCGAAACCTAATAGAGTTATAAATGAGTCTTCAAAAATACCTATGTGACGAGGAATATTAACCTGCGAAAAATTAACGAGCTCAGAGTGAATTTGAAACCACATTCTTGAAAGGTCGTCTGGCAGCTCTTCATCCCAGTCCAGCTCACGCTTCCAGCACTCTTGTACTAGAAGTTTCATGCATGCTGTTAAAGGAGCGATCATACCTAGGGGATCAAAAAGCGATGCAGTAGCTGATAATATCGAACGTTTAGTAGCGTTGAAATATTGAGAATCAGAGTTAGTTCTGAAAATAAAATTATCGTCAGCCGGGTTCCAGCGTAAGCCTATTAGCTTAGTTTCTGAATCAGAGTCAAATCGGACATTCTTACATAAGCGAAGTTCCTCGGGAATATGTCCCAAAAATTCCAATGAATTAGAGATCCATTTAGTCAGGTTGAAACCTGCACTTCTGAAGAGAGCGTTTAACTGCTTATACAGTTCGAGGGCTTCTACAGGGGTACGTACTGAATGCAAATAGTCATCCATGTAACCGTAAGTTGAAGCAATGGGTGCCGCTTGTGGATATTTATCACCTTCGTCACTAACTAACCTTCTGATCACGCGCATGGCGAGATAAGGCGAGCATTTTAATCCGAATGGTACACGTTCAAATTCATAGATGTCCATGGGCTGCTCAGCATTAAATCTGAAAAGTATTCGTTGGAAGCGGCGGTGTTCCCGTTCGACTTTGATCGAGAAGAACATTTTTTCTAAATCAGCTGATACCGCGATAGCGAAGAGTCGAAAATTGATAAGCAAATCGAAAATATTGGACTGAAGGTTAGGCCCACAATACAAAATATCGTTAAGACTCTTTCCAGAAGATGTCTTACTGCCAGCATCAAGAACAACTCTAACCTTTGAAGTATCCTTATCAGGCCGATATACGGCTCTGTGCGGTATATAATATGCATGAGGGGGCGGTCTTGATTCAATTACTTTATTTAAGAAACCTTTATCAATGTATTCTTGAATTGTTGCGTTATAACCTGTGCGTAAAACTATGTCTGAATCTAGTTTCTTTTCCAACGATAATAATCTGCGCTTAGCGGTAAAATATGAGTCCCCCAATTGATCAGGAGTCTCTCTAAAGGGCAATGAAACGACGTATCGACCATCTGGTTCGCGCAAAACATGATTATTGAAGATTTCCTCGCATCTTTGTTCCTCAGGACTAAGAAATTTACGTGAAGGAACCGATTCTAAATCCCAGAATTTCTGTAGCATGTCATCTAAGCTTGTTTCCTTTCCCTGGATGACTGCGTGTAGGCCGTAAGAATTATTTGGCTTAATTTCTGCACATTTAGCTTCGCCCATCATTAAATAACCAAGTGTGGATTGGACCGCGATTATTCCGGAGTTAGGGTGAATGATCTTTTTTGATAACAACAGATGCGGAAACAACCCTGAACCGATGACGCAATCGATTTCTGAAGGAGAGAAAAATTTGTCGTCTGCTAAGAGCGTGCCCTTGAAATAATCTAGAGCTTCTGTGCTTAGTTGCGCGGTGGGCAAATTCCCTGTAATCTTTTCAACAACTGCGGCTTTTATCGTGTATTGATAGCGAGAGTCAAATCTAGATCGAAAACTGATAAGAGTATATCCTAGGATAGGACGTACCAACATACCGATCCCATGTACTGATGATGATTGATAATTAATGATCAAGTTTAATCGTTTACAGCAAGATTCAGTAATAAAATTAGCATTTGAGCCGGTGTCTAATAATATTCGAATACTGCAGTTCAAGTCGGCTTTACTGTTATCACAAACATAAACTCGAGCGGTAGGTGAAACATCAGTATAAGGACTCGAAGAATTATTTGTATTCGTAAATAAGCACTCCTTGCTCGGGGTTTCATGCATTGCATTTTATTTTTAAAAACACTATCTGCTGCGTTCACATTTGGGACAGTAGCATGCAACTCAGTTGCAGGAACGATTTTTGTCGTGGTCGACAGCGATAATGGTTTATTATCTTGAGAGGCCTGGGAGGAATTGAAACTATTGAAATGTAATAACGAATGATGACGTCTGTTACATTTGAAGCAGGTTCTTGAGGATCTACACTGTCTAGTTTCATGAAAACCTAGACAGTTTTTACAGTATGCGTTTTTTGACACTATATCGTATCTAGCGGAAACATCCAAGCTAACAAACTTTGGACAGCGGAATAGAGGGTGCTTGTCATCTGATTGACAAACATTGCATGAGCGAACTGATGAGTTACTATTTATTACAAATGAATGGAAAGAGGATTGCTTGCCTTTTGAGATATTTTGCGAGGAGGATGCGGTTTTCGAGGGAGAAATATACGTTAATGGTCTGATAAGTTGTTGGGTGCGCGTCAAGACTCTAGTTTGTTCTTTAACAAATTTTTCTAAAGAAGCGTACGTAGGTATTTTTTCCAAGCGAGAATCTTGCTCAAAAAGGTTAACAGTGTCCTTATCGAGTTTATTCAGAGCGATATGCGTGATAATAAAGTCAGCCAAATCTGATAGGTTGACGGCTTTTAAAGCGGCAACTGAAGCACAAAAGTACTCCAGAAAATTGTCTAAATTTTGCGGTGAAGCATTGACAATGGGTTTAAACTTAAACATATTATTCAAGTACTGAACAGCGAGAGTGCGAGAATCTTGATATTTTTCAATCAGCAAGTTCCAAATAATAGGGTAGTTAGAAGCAGTTGGCAGCACAGCACCCCGGCGGTGACCGACAAGGCCGATCCGGAAAGTTTTGATATTAAGTACTGAACGCGTTCAGCGTCTGTGAGCTGTTTATTTTCGTGAATCAATTCTTTAAAATTTTGATAAAATAATGGCCAACGAATAGGGTTACCATTAAATCCTACTAGTTCTAATACCGGTAGTTTTTGTTGCGGTTTAGTTACAGCAGGAATATTGGGTTCGGTTTTGATTTTGGTCAAGTCGGCTAAACTTTGTTCAGTAGTTTTTATATGACAATAGATCTCATCAAATGCTTCTGCAGCTTTAAAGGAGGGAGTATATTCGGGTTTTAATTTTAATTTTTCAAGGTTCACATCCTGCACAACCTGCATATATTCATCCCTAACTTTATCTAGAGTTTTTGTACGTGCTAGAAATCTTTGATTTCCCTCTGGGGTTCCAACTGATTTACTTAAATCATATAAATTTTGAGCAATAGAAAATAAGCTCTGTTGCTTAGCTTCTAATACTTTTAATGTAGACATTTCAAAAGTGATATCTACTTGATAAGACAGCGACAATGTCGGCGTTTAATTTTATGAATAAATGAATGATTTAAATTTATCAAAAAGATTTAATATTAAGCGTGTATTATGTATTATTGAGGATATAATGGACTGTAATATGTAATGATCGGGTCGTAGGACCAAAAATTATGGTGGGAAATTTTGATAAAAAAAAGGAGTTACCTTATTTGGTTGGTCGCTGGAGATTTTCCTTTTCCCAAACCGTAATTCTTGTTATAGCACTTTCCCTCCGACAGGCACTATTACGATAATGATCGCGTAATTGTTCTACAGCGGGATCAACTTTTGATTTCACTTTTAACAGCGGGTAAGCGGGTTTTTTAAAATAAAAAATGATAGTTCTAAGTAGCGGCGATTTTCGACTGCGGCGGAGAGTGTCTTCTTCTTCTCTTCTTCTTGTACCTTCTCGCTGCGCGGACGATCGGTAACTTAGAGGAGTAAGTACAAGGATAGCGGGAATTTCAAATTTACGGATAAGTGTGGTTGTGTATTATGTGAAAATAAATATGGCCAAACCATCCACTATAGCGTAAAGTACGAAAAAAAAATTTTCCAATCGTCTTAATCGAGTTTTTATTTTTCTATATTTCTAATAATATATAAGTTAGTTTTCCAAATTGCTAATAAAGGCTTAAAAAAATTATCAATTTTTTTCCAAAATTTCAATGGCCGCCATTTTGAAACGCCTCGACTGATTTTGCTCAAATGCAATACCAGACCACTCATTATGGAGGTCTTATTCCCACAAAAACTTCAGACATCTAGATTGAAAACTGCGATTTGTAAAATGTTACCACAAAAATATTTTTTTTTTAATTACATGGAAAGAACAGTCTGTAGACGTAACGAGACTTTAGGAAACTCCTTTACCGAAAATCGAAGTTCCTCCAAAAGTTCTACTACAAGATTTCAAAAATTCGTTCAATTAGGTACCTATTTTGAAAGATGAAGCCAAAGGGGCGACTTTAAAATCGAAAAAAACGCTGGAGATATACAGGGTGAGTAACATACAGGGAGAGTTTATATAGGGAAATGGCGCATTTCCCTAATAGGGGGCAATCCGTGCGGCGCTAGAAAAATAGTAAAAAATAATTATTTCTTGTAAATTGACCGAGATATGAAGTGGTAAAATTAAGAAAAAAAAGAACTCAACTTCTATAATAATGACAGTTTGAAAAAATTTGTTTGCTTAAAAGAGATACTACAGCCTTTTTTTCAAATGTCATAGACATTTTTTTATATCTCGGCTTAAATTAATTAAATTGGTTCAAATTTAAGTACCTCTATGAATGAAATTAACTTAAGTTTCTTTTTCATTGGGGAAATACCCGAAAACTGAAGTTAATTAAGTATACCAGAAAATTTAAGTTAATTTATGAGCCCGTACTTTTAAGCAAAGAATATCTTTAAACTGTCAATATTTTAAAGAAGTTGAGTTTTCATCAACGTTATTACCTCATATCTCGGTCAATTTACAAGAATTTTTTTTTTACTTTTATTACTGTTCTGCACGAATTTCAATGTACCGTTGAGGAAATGCGCCATTATAAAAACTCACCTTGAACCTACATATAAATAAATTATAATAATGAAAAATAATTAACTGATGAGTCTTATGTTCTCTGATGAGTCACTTGGATCCGGATGAATAATTTAGACAAGACCGAAACAGCTGTCTGTGATGGTTTCGGAATGTTTCTAGATTTCTCTTCTGTTTTGTTGTCTGTTATTTTTCTTCTTTAAATAAATAAATAAATAAATAAATACATAGCATGGGCTGGTAAATTTTGGGACTTTTTAGTGATCTGGGAGTCAGGATCAATGGACATTTGATGAGTTTAGGTGATTTTATTGAATTAGTACCGCCCTGATTAAAAAAATACACTAAATGATACCCTGAACAGTTTTTCTTTGACAGTTTTGTTGTGTAGATACAATAATAATCCTTTATAAAACGCTCTTGAGTAATTTTAGGTATTGTTATCCCTCCAATTGAGTTATGAGAGTATAACTGCGACAAACAGCCAATTTCCAGCTTTAATTAAGTGGTTTCAATTAATTGCTGGAAACAATAATAATTCCGTGTAATCGTTCTCAACGAGGATATTGAATTCAATATAATATAGCTCGTAAATTCAATTAGGGCCAGGATAAACGAGCATGTAAGGATTAAAGATGTGCGCTTTTGTTTCACGCTCATCTAATATCTGCATGTAAATTTAATTAATTTTAAGACCGTTGCTCTCATCACAATTGCCGTGGAGGGGGTAAAAATATTGTGGGTATGTACCTATAGGTATACTTAATCCAACGGAAGAACCTTTTTTTAATTTTAATAAGTACCTTCTCGCTAAGCTAAAAGTAATCAGAACTTTGTGCAAAAAGTTCACAATACTTGCGTTATTTTTTTTTTTGCATAGGATGGGAGAAAAATATTAATTCTTATAAATATTTGGACTATAATACTTATCTAACTATATTTCAGATCATCTTTCGATAAGTCAGACTATCAATTACATATACTTATAGCCTTTTTCTGAGCTCCACGCAAGATCTTTAAAAAATACGAGGTGCACAAAAAATCTGAAGATGGTCTATAGTATCTTGAGAAATGCACATTGGATCAAAGAACTAAAAATACATCCCAATAATTTCAAAAGCGCTGTCTATACCTAGATACCATCAAACGCTTCCTAACGCTTCAAATGCATCCCCGCCTTTGGGGTAAAGGCAGGAGGACAACTTAAAATCTTGAATGGGTGCTCTTATTTTTTTTATTATTGTAGAATCGAATTCTACGACAAAAACTACATTAAGTTTATTTGAAACGGTTGTTTCGTTTCACGCTATAACCGCAAACAATTTCTATAGAAGAATGAAAAATAAAATAAAGTAGCCATTGCAATTACTTATAAAGCAGCAGAAAATTGTGTTAAATTTAATACCCTCTCCCCACAACAATGAGGAGAGGAGTTGCGGGAAGAAAAAGTTTCAAAAAATGCTATAAATAATATATTTTTTATTCATGATTTTTTTTAGAAAAATTGTTTTCAGAAAAACTTTTATGCTCATCGTCAGGCGGGTATTAAATTTTACACCACTTGAGGGATGTTTTCAAGTAAAAGAACTCGTACCTACGTACACTTTATTATATTTAGTTCTTCCCTAGAATTTCTTGCGCGAGCTTTAAGTACGAATTTTTTGCAATTACAGCGCCATCTGAAGCGAATCTAAAAAAAAGATTTCAGGCTTTCCTAACGTCATTTTTGCAGTAGAATACGATTCAGCAAAAAAAATAGGGGTGCCTATTTTTTTTTATATAAATTGCCTCCTGCTTTATCCCCTTGGATGAGAGTGGGAATAGGGGATCACTTCATTGCGATAGAGTATTTTTGCTCTTTTGGATCAATTTTGCATTCCTCTCGATAAGTACTTTAATGATCAGATGTGCTCAAAAGCTCAATCATTTATCCCAACGATTTCTGGAATATCGTCGTAGGTATTAGCAAAATTGAACAAAAATTTGTACACCCTTCTGTATCTCGAAAACACATTTCCGGATACAAGTTAATTGGATATATTTATTCTATCTTAAAATGAGCCATATGGAATCGCACATTTGATTTTCGACACACAATGTCTTATTTGAAACAAATTTTGTATGCAAATGAGCGAAAAATGATAACTAAATATACAGAAGAATACACCCAGCTGAATAACATGACGGTATACCTCTCCGTTGATATTGAATAGTTGTTATAAAATATACATAAATAAATATTCCATTTATTTTTTGTCGTGACTGAAAAAAATAGTGATTACATTTCGATGATGATTATTTGCCTGGAAACATGACACATAAAAGAATCAAAAGCATAACACCACTACTTGACATTCATTCGAAGTACCATAGTATTTGAGTGCAATTCAGAGTTTCAAACCCTTTCAATATGAGACTGACTTTCAGTTACATCATAAGGTTCATATTTTACAATCGATTTAACCCAACAATGCTTCCACTATCTAATTGTTTGAAAAGAAAATACGTTGCGGAATTTGAATAACTAGCACCAGGCACCAGCACCCTTTTGTAATTGCAAGGTAAAATCACTGCAGGGATTTCGTTTCTTTGAGAAGAACAAGGCCCAGAAGGCATAATTATGATGCAATATCTCGCTGAGCTGGAAGAAAGCCTGCATCAGAATGGAATCTGGGATCGAAAAGACATCAGAATTTCGCCAGCGTCACAATAGACATTGCCCCCAATGTGACTTCATATACAATAATTAAGGGCAGGAATAGCACGTGTAACTTCCGGTTCAAAGGGGCGACAAAGGTATATGTAATTACACGCTGGACATCTTAGATTCGTGGGAATAAGAAATACCCTCTTTGTTGATTTTGATTCCACCTTTGCCTATTTGACTTGCTTTATAGAAATTGCTGTAATAATAATGGAACTGTTGACGCGTTAGCATATTTAGCCGAGACCGTTTGTCGTTTCAAGTATTGTCTAATTCCGTACCTCTGATGGACGGCTTTTAAATTGGGCTGCTTTATTTCCTTCGTCGTTTTATCCCGCGAGACGTTTTATAACCGACGATCCATTGAAAAAATCCATTTATTTAATAAATACAATTATTTACCAACTTCACCTATGATTGTCGTTTATATTAGGTAGGCATACCTACAGGGTCATTATTCTTAACCTCTAAGTCTAAGTATTTAAGCAGAAATAAAATAATGAATGATAAAATATTTCAAAGATTATAATCAGAATTTTGATTATTTTGGATTATGGATTCTCCTTGGATCACACATAAAAAACTCTTCGTTTTTTTACTGCATGTTAAAATAAGTGTATGAGTCCAAAAACATGACAAAGTTCTATTTTTACAAGATTCACCATTTTGGAAATATTTTCACTCAATAGATCGAAGGGCGTAACTGCTGCGTCCAAAATTTGAGATCTCTATAAGTACGTGTTTTCCATATACCTACTTCTAATAAACTACTCAAAAAAAATCACCCTGTATACTTATAAGTATAATTAATAAAAGGAGGGTCGGAAAAGTCTGAAAACGGTCGAATAACATATGGTTATTTTTTCAAACCAGAGCTGTGTTGAATATTTTTATGAAATTTCCAAAGCTCAGAAAAGAAAAAAAAATCTGAAGAGAATAAATTAAGGACACCTTCGATACTAAAATCCAAAAATCAAGAAATTTCCTTCCAATATCAAGAAAAGAAATCCAGGTCCGTATTTAAAAAACTAAAGTTGAGGATGACAGCGGAAATTCGAAACGTGTAACCCCCAATCTTATTACATATTTTGATAGCAAATAAAAAGTGGCCTTGAGAATGTCCTTTCATGATGTAGCTCGACCTGTATATTTGATATAAAACAATTCTTAGGATTTTTATCATGTTTTTTTTTCATCACAAAATGCCGTTTTTCTCGAAAACGGTTCACATCTTTTAAGAGAGCTTTTAACGACAAGAGTGCCTTTTTACGTAGAAAACATTGACGGTTTGAAATACTCTTCCCCGCATAATGCCTATTTCCCTAGTGTCGTAGAAATTAGGAGCAAAAAAACTCATGTAACCCTTAAATCCCCATCACTGATATGAAAAAAAATTACATACTCCTCAGGCTGCTAAGCTGATGCCATCACTTCTGTTGACGCTTGATTTCAGTTGTGTGGTGAATGAATGATAAGGCGGGTGTTCGAAAAAAATCCGTTTTGGAGTAGGCCCTGACAGAAAGAGGTTTCCACTCTTAATCCACTCTTTATTACAACTGACAGCTCTTGATTTTATTAGGTTATGACAGTTTTGTCAAAACATTCAAGAACGTTTAAAAAATAGGCACTCACTTTATCGACATTTTTATAAAACACATAAACAAAATCAAGAATTAATTCATTCAAGGATTCTCGTAGACACATTTTAATACACGGTTTCTTACTCCAGTAAAGGCACTCTGTAACTGTTCACCTGGTGTATCGTTTATCTCGACGAACTAATCCTCTCAATTATTTGACTTGACTTCGTTAACAGTCTCACACAAAATATCCAGTCCTCGATGTAAATGCATAGAAAGAAATCACATTTAAGCTTGCTGAGCCTGGCTGGCTGGGTATCTGTATATTACGACAGATAAGTCGATCTTTACACAGATCTTTTTCACGAAATCTATTGCTTCGGAAGTTTTGAAACCGACAAATCCTTGTTCTGTAACTCCGGGAACTGAACCTACACGATATTCTAAGCCATGATAAACCTGCAAAGAAGTATTGGTGAACACTGTAAGTTTTGGGAAAATAATGACAAAAATTTTACCTGCCAGGAATGTCTCGGAGAGGGTATACTTTCACTGCTATATCACCGAATAAGGACAAAGGTGAGCACCTTTTATAAGAAACTTGTAAACAGAGAACTACATAAACTTTCATCCATAAGCACTGAGCTTACTCTAGAAGTTTTTCTTGGGTCTGAAATCATGATAATGATTCCAAACAGATCTAAAGATAACATCCAAATTCTATGAAGCGTACCATGAAGCTTATCCTACTCCCATTGCGAAAATAACTTTCAACTATAGCAGTTTTTCGCTCTTACGTGAGCGCTTTTAATTAATTTGAACAACATAAATAAATAAGCAAACTTCAGTTATTTATTTAACTGAAAAAATAACGGCCTTCAGTAAATCATTAATGCTAAAATGCCACTAACGTCATATTGTTTACATTACATCAATTTCATTGCGCTTATTGGACTAGAGTTGGGAGAACCTAATTAGGTAGAAGTGAAAGTTCCTATGTCCCCATTACTTTGAGATACCCATGGTGAGAAACACTGTTGACGACTATTTGACTACTGCAGGATTCAGAGCTACGGCAGTAAAATTACAGTTATTTTGAAACAACTCGAAACATATAACAGTTACAGGTTAGTAACGGTGAAAGCGGATCACAATCATAGAAAGTCGGATAGACTAGTCTACTGATAAGTCTACTATGCCATATTAATAGAAAATCAAGTTAAGACATAAGTTTTAATCTCCATAGCCACCTCGGGACGTGTTAATTATTGAACACCCGATATTTTCTATGTACCCATCCTTCCTTTATTCTTCCTTGGTCTGCTGATAATTGACAATTCGGTTTTTTATTGATCACTGCTAGAGAGAGTTACGGTCTTAGATCCTAGAGTTATCAGGTAAGGGTTCTAAGAACCAACGTGGATGTTCGACAATAAAAGTGTTCTACTTTTCCCAAATACAATGACAATTAACATCTTGGGCTTATGTGCTGGGGCAGTTCTGTCAAATTAGAAAGAGCCTTTGTCGTGCAAAAGAGGATCCTTAGACTTATCTTCTGGGTACCCATGGGAAGTTCATGCCGATCACTATTAACAGGTATTGTCTCCTTAGAAGATCGTCGGATGGAGAGAGGGAGCTAGGCATAATATCGCCTGGAGCTGTTTTTGGAGGCTACTCTACACGTCAAACGCTTAATATCCATCAACATGCACCAGTTGGTGGGCACCAAGCAGTAGTCTCCGCAAGTGTCGAACCATTAGGAACAGTTATATCAAAGGTCGTTTCTCTTCGGAACCGCTATGGTTTGGAACATGTCTTCCCTTTGGTCTCCGTCGCCCAGGTCCTTCTCCATCAGCTTAAATCGAGAGTATACAGGGACATTTAACACATGATAACCTATACCTCCATTTCATTCCTCAGGTTATCTCTTAGGTTAATATTATGGAACTCTCCATATAGAGTTCCATAATATTTTCTCGCATCATCATTATTATCTACTCAAGCACGGAAATGACAGAATTTTTATTTCTGGATTCTGTTAAAATGAATTGATTTTTTACAGCTTAGATTAAAGTAGAGACCTCTGACGTAAACATTTTATTAAAGTAAATCTGGATAATGCGATTCAACACGAGCAAAATAAACTCTATCGCAAACATAGATCTTGCCGTTCATCAACATCCCTCTGATCTCGACAATGTCGCATTCGCGTTATCTAATCACTGCAGCCCCCTTCTGACCCTTTCCTTTATTCCATCATCAGCTCTTAGCATCAGCGATAACGGGATCGGGCTAAGTGGTGTCGCGAGAATAACACTGATGATGAGGATAAAGTAATGCAATTGTACTGCGGGGGTGCATTGGCACTCTCACCCCCGCTGCTTACATTGCGGTGGGGTAATTGAATGGCCAATTACCGCTAGGGATCCATTATAGTGGGTGCACTGGGAGTATGAGTCCTAATCGTATCATATCAGCGGTTTAAATTGAGTGTATCTGTTGATTGTTTTTACTTGTTACTCTTATCTATTTATATATGGTGTCTCATTCATGTCTTCTAATATACTAATGTGGTAAGTACTTACCACATTTTCAAAAAAAAAACATACATCAAAACTAAAGAAGGTTGTAGTGTAAATTGTAGAAAAATTGATTGTACAAAGAGAATTTCTGCTTATCATAGAAACAAAACTTCACGCAGTCTGAATAATTCGACAGTCCCGGAAAAAATGTATAAAAATAGTAGCACTCTGTTATACTGGGAAAATTTGTAACAGTTCACTTTATTTATTTATCAGCATTTCGGTTTTATTTGCATTTTTTACCATCTCAGGGCTATTATTTTGGTGCATTTTAACAACAGAGTTATTGGCAACTTTCCATGCACCTCTTGGGCTTCTACTCTCTTGAAAGTGAGTGGTGTGTATAGGATCAACATATTTACCGTCATTAGTACCTGTCTGCCAATTGCCATCTCCCAGTTCCTTCAATATCTTTGACGTTTTCAGATTTTCTGGAACTATCAATTAAATTTCTTTTCCTTTTCAGCCAGCGTCCATATACCATACAAATAGCTTCGCCATAGGTATAGGTTGCTGTAAGTACTTACCCTCTTGAACATTTCAAGCATGAGAATTACTATATTTTTCTATTAAATTAAATAATTGTTGCATAAATTATTTTATTCGGACCTGCATAGGTGTCTTTACATATTAGGTATTCATTTTAATGATTATGCCAAGTTGGGCTTTAAAATGCCCGTGCAGAAACCGATTCACAACTGTTGCTTTACTACGAACATTCAGTGATTGAGCCGTGATTTTATAACCTTTCCCTGGGAGCTGAGTGATCTTTTTCTGGAAGCTGATTCGTCGTTCCTTGGAAGCTGATTAGCAGTTTTTTGAATTCATCCGTCATTTTGATCAATAAATTTGCGAGCGGGTCCTGTAAAATGATTCAGTCTTACTTGACAAGTAGAACTCAAACGGTGAAAATTAACAAAAGATTGTCAGATGAATGTGAAATTGATATGGGAGTTACCCAGGGATCTATTTTAGGTCCCCTTCTTTTTCTGGTTTATAGAAATGAAATGACCTTCCTACCAATTGATGGCTTTTAAGGAGGTACACATTAAGGGTACAACTCAATTTTTTTTCTATATTTTTTTATATATCGTTTTGAAATTTGGAAGTATATGCAATTTTTACCTGCTTCCAAATTCCGGGAGGGATACCAACTTTTTAGTTTTTATATGGGACACCTATATATTATTGCATTTTGATATTGCCTGATAAATTTCAATCAGAATAGTTTTCACATCAGTTAGTGCTTAAATGGCGCAATTCACGTTGAAAAAAACGGTTCAGCATAAAGGAAAACAACTTTTTCCTTCCGGGGGCCGTCTGATTCAAGATCGCCGGAAGGACCTCAGCCTCATGGGCTTATTGTTCTTAACTGAACTTAATTAGCTCTTCAATTTAATAGCATAATTTCCAAATTGATTGGTGCTGGTTTAATAAAATGAAACAGGTACCTACACCTAATTAATTAAACAATGACGGGTTGAAGTGTCATTTAGAGAACCATAAAAATTGAGATTCAGAGCACGGAGCTATAATTTAAAGTTAGATAAGCATTTTTCAAACATAACATTTATTTATAAAAAAATCTATGAGTTTCAGGACCTAAATTAAAATATTAAATTATTTTACAAAAAAATCACTCCACTCAAACATGATTTATTGGGATCTGATGTAATGTAGCCTAGCCCATAGGCGTCACGCGTCCTCATTCTTATGATAAATGGAATATTTGTAGTCCTATCCCGCGACCAGGTGGGACACCTGCGGAGACGGTGGTCGTAAACCAGGAGTCCACCATAGAGAGGAGATTTGTGGTCTAGCCCTTCCTGCTGATGTGCTCGATGATTTACAGGCCTCATCTCACCTTCCTCCATGGACACTGACGCAAACGTAAATCATAAACTGTAAATCATTACCTGTGATGGTCTTCTTCATTCTATCCATCAATATTTATACCTGTAATGTTTTATATCTCGAAATTATTAACGTTAACTCGGTAAACTTTGAAATCCTCCTGAAGTAGTTGTTAAATTTAATTTCTTATTATTTTATAAATTAGATATTTCCTACTATAACAGTTTATTGTTTATGCCGTTATTATTCGCTATACCTACCTATGAAATCGAATTTAATGGTTCGAATAATAAAAAATAACTATGGAGACTAGATTTACCAACAAGGACAAGATGACATCCTGGATTCAATAAACTTTCTGGATGTATCCAAATAATAGTAATTTGAGTATAAGAATAAAGCTTTTGGACCCTTAAAACTTTGTTTATTTGTTGATTTTTCATTGAATCCGACGATATTATTGTAACTTCTGCTGAAAAACAAAATCTTGGAGAGTTTGACGAATTCAGGTTTAGGAATCTCTATACTCTGGTGAGAGTTGCGATATGTAATTTTGATTTAAGTAACTTCGCTAAATTTATCAAAAAAATTCCAATATTCCAACAGCGGTGAAGTCAGCAAGTAAACTCCATACACGCTCCATACACGTTCGGGCTTGCCTCTCATCTATTTCTGTCTTTTTCACACACTTTTATAGTTAATTACTATAATACCTATATGTATATGGTCTCAAGATGCAAGTATGTATGTGTTATTAATGAATTTACGTGGCCCAAAAAATGTATAAGAAATTTATAAGAAAAAATTGATAACATTACGTAAAAAAGCGTTGCTAGTGGGACCGGTTTTCCCGATTTCCGTCAAATTGCAATACTTCCAGTTTTTTGCGTTAAAGGTTCATGGGGTAAAAACCGATTTTCGAAATACAGACCGTGTTAGGGGCCGGTTTTTCCGGAATATGATGCATAGCTTCAAGGACCGTCTCTCATCAAGAAAGAAAAAACCGTTGAACCTTGAACCGTTCACGTAAAAAACTGAAATATTTGCAATTTTCTTTTTCTCAAAATGATGACGTCATGCTGGCTTCATTTTCACACAAGTATATAGATATTCAACCGTAATGTAGATGCTCTTTTTCTCTGATAAAAAATTAAGGAAATCAGGAAAACAGGTCCTACCGTCAACGCGACTTTTTTTTATGAAAAAATGCATTTTTTTGAATTTTTTTTTATAGAAAATACAGGCGTTCTTACAGGCCGGTTTTTCCGGAATATTATGTATTGCTTCAAGGACCGTCTTTCATAAAAAAATTCGAAAATCGGTTTTTACTCCTTGAACCGTTTACGAAAAAAAAATTTTTCCCGGTTTTTAATTTTTTTTTAATGATGACGTCATGACGACTTGATTTGATGACGTCATGACGACTTGATTTTCACATAATGTCGGTCGTCATGTCAATGCGCATCTTCCCTGAAAAAATGAAGGAAATCGGGAAAATCGGTACCACCAGCGACTTTTTAATGAAAAAGCGATATTTCGGAGTTTTTATTTTTAATTTTTTGGAAAATACGGGCCGTGTTAAGGGCTGGTTTTTCCGGAATATGATGTATCGTTTCAAAGACCGTCTCTCATTAAAAAAATTCAAAATGCGGTTCTTACCCCTTGAACCGTTCACGCAAAAAACTGAAATTTTTGCAATTTTTAATTTTTTTCTCAAAATGATGACGTTGGCTTAATTTTCACACAAGTAGATATAATGTCGACGCTATTTTTTCCCTGAAAAAATTAAGGAAATCAGGAAAACAGGTCCTACCGTCAACGCGACTTTTTTATGAAAAAAATGCAACTTTTTGAATTTTTTTTGTATAGAAAATACAGACCGTTCTTACAGGTCGGTTTTTCCGGAATATTATGTATTGTTTCAAGGACCGTCTCTCATAAAAAAATTCGAAAATGTTTTTTACTCCTTGAACCGTTTACGCAAAAAAACAAATTTTCTGTGTTTTTAATTTTTTTTTAAATGATGACGTCATGACTTCATTTTCACATAATGTCGGTCGTCATGTTAATGCGCATCTTCCCTGAAAAAATGAAGGAAATCGGTAAAATCGGTACCACCAGCGACTTTTTAATGAAAAAATCGATATTTCGGAGTTTATATTTTTAATTTTTTGGAAAATACGGGCCGTGTTAGGGGCTGGTTTTTCCGGAAGACGCTTCAAGGATCGTCTCTCATAAAAATTTTTAGAAAATCGCTTCTTACGCCTGGAACCGTAACCGTTCATGCAAAAAACTTAAATTTTTCTGTTTTAAATATTTTTCTCAAAATGATGACGTTATTTCGGCTTGATTTTCACATTATTATGTCGATCATCATATTGATGCATATCTTCCCTGAAAAAATGAAGGAGATCGGGAAAACCATTCCCACTAGCAACACGACTTTTTAAAGAAAAAAATTGATATTTTTTGGAAAAGCGTTTGTTTTGGAAAATACTGACATCCCCACTTCAATAAGAAAGGAAAAGGAAAGGGAAAGTTTTGGGATGCCAGTTTTCTTTTCAATTTGAAAATAATTTGATGTCGTTTTATAAAAATAATAACCCAAGCAATAAAAAAGAACAACAAAAATTCACTTAGGTTTCTTTTCCAACTGTATGAATTTCTAATGGGAATTGTCCCTGCATGTCTTGAGAAACCTTTCACGAAAAGTTTCACAGCTATCGTTTGTGAGCTATCGCGGCCAGGAAGATGGATTAAATCGAAAATGATTAATTTCCGGGAACACTTTTGTTTATTCGTGTTACGATTCGATATTTGGGAATTTAGTTACTGCGTTTCAACAACAGCAATAAGACAGCCGATTGCGAATACCTTGCTAGAGACGCAAATTCCCGAAACCGAGATGAACACTCGTTGGCCCTTCGGTCTCTGACTCGAATGTGGTTTAAATAATTTAGTAGAAACGATTTATCTTCTAGATAAATAGTTAAAAATAAATAATCGGTCACAATAGCCAAGCTGCTAGAGTTTCGGTCAAACGATCTCTAAAGTGCAGCATTACTTTTCTTGGTCAGTACTTAGATGGGTGACCAATTATAGTGGTAAATAAAAAAGTTCCGTGACCGATCGTGCTCCGGGAGGTACGTTAAAAAGGGGGTCCCGGCTGCTTCACAGCAGTCGTTAAGTTACGTCAGAGGCCCTTGAGGCTACTTGAAAACTTCTGACACTTGGGCTTTACCACAGCCATAAGATATTTATTTATTTATTTATCTTCTAGATAGATAAAAATTCGATTAATATGCAGGTGAGGCTGGCTCTCTCGGCTGCTCTTTCCAATCAGAAACTCTTATGTCATTTCTGGCTTGTAATATTCGCAACTCTAACGCGTCTCTTCTCTTCTCCTTCTAGATTATCGGTTTTGGTATCTGCGATGTACGCATCAGATGATGTCGTAATCGCAAAATCGCAAATGACCTAAGGTCCGTGAATTTAAACACGATGTCCTTTTAGAAAAAGTTGTTAAGAATTGTTGCTCGAGACAACAATTTTTATTTTAAAGTTAAAATACGCGTATTCAACAGCACTAATGCGTTACAAATTGATAAAATCTTAAAATTTCACTTTTTTTTTGAAAAATTTGTAAATTTTTTGAGAGCTGTATTATGGTAAGTATTGAACCTACTTATATTCTGCGGTCTCAAATTATATGCAGTAATTTTAGTCTCCTTTAAAAACATATAGAAAATATTTTATTAAAAAACGCATAGCTTATGCTTATTATAGGACTTATTTATAGGTAGTATTGTGTACCAAAAAATATGCGAAAATTTCGCCTATTTTTGAGTGCAGCAAAGTTAGTACGCAGGTCTTTTGAAGCTGCAAACTTGGATTAATGCTTAGACTATTAAATTAATGCTACTGCATGGTAGTGGTATACTAACAAGATATTTAAAAATCAGAACTAGCCGTTAGTTTGCGATTTTAGCGACTTCTATTGCTAGATATGACTGGCCTAGAAAGACATCCATAGAAGCCAAATTTTCTGAGAGTCAATTTTGGTCGATAAAAAAAAATTGATCAGGGTTTCAGTGAACCCTTTCTACAATCAAGAAAAGTTTTATTGGAATAAAATGGAATAATCTCTCCAGGATACTGTTCCTAAAACAACTTCGTTTAAGCTGTTTTTTTTTTAATTTATATAAATTATTGTATAAAAAAATACGACCAGAAAATATTTCACACATAAATAGGTAGACTTCATGCACTTCTAAACAGATCCATATAGAAATTCAATTATCAGTTTATGAATCATAAAAATGTTTAGGGAAACAATAACTTTTAATTCTATTAATTGAATATTCATGAATGTTTGAGAACATATTTTATGACCTGAGAAGTGATTTATTTCATGGGTTTTTAAACATTAATAGTTTATAATAATCTTGTTAGTCTAATTATGAAGGTATTTGAACCGTTTATAAAAATTCAACGAGCAGACGAATAAATGCATATACTAAGATTCATTCAAATGGTAATAATTTTCTGCAATTAATTTGCATGCTTCAGAAATTAAATAGAGTAGTCTTCTTCGGACGTTGAGACACTTCACATGTACGTGACTTGTATAAGTTTTTGTTTGCTCTATTATTGACAGAAGAAAATATGCTCTTTTCTCTTCTGCGCATTAATAATTTTACAATTTTTTTAACTTCAAGCTCCGGATATCTATATAAGGCCTAAAAATATAAAAATTAAGAGCAACCTACAAAATTAAAAAAAAAAAAAAAATCGAATTCGAAGTATCTCATCAGCATAAAACGCAATAACATTGTGTACATCGCTATAGCTATGGTTTCAACTATAACCTTGATTCTTATTCGCTTCCTTATGCAACTCTCTACAAATTATAACGTTTTATATCTAGATCTCGGATTGATGCTTCCAATTTTATTTCAATAGAAAGTATAAACATTCAATGAAAAGATTAATCAAATTATCCAATTAATTATTGTGAAAATCAATAGAATTCTATTCTGAAAGTTGACAAATTGATGGAAAGGGGAATCACAAAAACTGGTCATGAATAGCTTATACATTATACAGGGTGAGGCGCGAGAACCTTTAGGGCATTTTTATATGGAGAAGTGTTAGCAGCAGAAGTCTAAAAGTTTGTACATTTATCATTTATGATTTCAATTTTGACGAGCTAAACTAAAATATTTTTTCCGGTTATACCGGAAGTTGCAATCAACTTTCTTATTTTAAATGGGACACCCTGTATATTATTACATTTTCAGGTTGCCTGAAAAAAGGTAATGAAAATGATGTTTACAGTTCAAATTTACAACGACCAATTAATGAGTTATAAACAAATGAAAATTGCAATTTTCCATTTTCAAAGCAGCATAGCTTGAAAACGGGTCAAGATATCGGAAAACGGCTTACATGTCCCTATCCTAACTTTTTATATACTATACGTTAGAGTACCTACAAAAAAAAATATTTTTTATTAATTTTTTTTTTAAATTGCTGATTTTTCATCACTTTGTATACAAATTTCATCAGCACCATAAGATACTGCGTGAAAAGTTAAGATGAGGACATGTAAGCCGTTTTCATCTATCTTGACCCGTTTTCGACCTAAGCTGCTTTGAAAATGGAAAATTGCGATTTTCATTTATTTATAACTCATAAACCACTCGTTCCAATTTTGAACTATAAACACCATTTTTATTACATTTTTTCAGGCAATCTGAAAATGTAATAATATACAGGGTGTCCTATTTAAAATAAGAAAGTTGATGGCAACTTCCGGTATAACCGGAAATTATGGAGGGTTGTAAATATTTTAGTTCAGCTCGTCAAAATCGAAATTATACACGTACAAATTTTTAGACTTCTACTCCCAGGACTTCTCCATATAAAAATGCCCTAATGTTCTCACGCCTCACCCTGTATAATAAGTACTTAATTTTAGAAAATTTTATAGAAGAAGAGCTCCTGGTTCCAATAAGCTACATTAAAATTTATTGCTTAGGTACCTACACCATTAAATTTATTTTGCCTTAAATTATTTTTTTAACTTACTAGGTATAAGCTGTAAAAAATATTAACGCGCAAGATTGAGAATAATTAAATATTTAATTTTATTAAAGCTTTTACAGAGATTTGAGATAATATGGTGCAAATTCAAATTTAGTCACTTGATCGTGAACGCTCATCGATTGGTATGACGTCGGTAACTTAAGGTATATCTAAGAAGCGTCTCGCGGTACTTTCTTATTTGAAGCTAAAACATGACGCTCTTTTCATATTGTTTTTCCCAAATTAAGGGAAATTACTTGAACTGATAAGAATCTGATCGATCAGGTCATTGCCAGGTTAGATATCTATTATATACATGATCTTGAGGATATTAAGGAGTCTCTGATATGTTATATAAAACGCAACCAACCGCCAGTGGTGAATGTCCATGTGAATAGTGAGTGAAGTGCCACTTCACGTATTTCTAAATAAATAATTGTTTTTGAGTTCATCAGCTTGATTTTTTTGCAAGGTCCGATCAGCCCCAAAAAATATTTTTTGCCAGGTCAGCTCTTCTTTTTTTTGCAAAGTGAGGTTTGACAAGGTCACGTCAGTTCGTAACTTTTTTTTTTGCAATCCAGATTTGACAAGGTTTCGTGAGTTCGGTATTTTTTTTGCAAGATTCGGTTTGAAAGGTTGTGCTGGCACGAATTTTTTTTATAACATCAGGTCAGCTCGAAAATTCGAATTTATTTTCGAATCTTATCAACCCAGGCATTACAAGAAAAAAATTCGAGCGATACTTTGTCTACCTGGACATTGCCAAAAAAAATCGAGCTGGCTGGACTTTCCTAAAATTGAATTTAAAAGCTGATCGGACTTTGAAAAAATGAATTTTGGAGCTGACCGGACTTTGCCAAAATTGAATTTGAGCTGACCGGACTGAAAAAATCGATTTTTTGAGCAATACCGGACTTTGAAAAAATCGAATTTTAGAGCTGACTGGACTTTGACAAAAAAAATTTAGCGCTGACCGGACTATGCAAAAATCGAATTTTAGAGCTGACCGGACTTTGCCAAAATTGAATTTGAGCTGACCGGACTGAAAAAATCGATTTTTTGAGCTGACCGGACTATGCAAAAATCGAATTTTAGAGCTGACTGGACTTTGCCAAAAATACAATTTTTGAGCTAATCGGACTTTGTCTAAACCAACTTGAAAAAAAAGTAAAAATTTCATGCAGGCCGGACCTAGTCCTGTCAGAATCTACACTTTCACTAATCCACGAACCGCCACTAGAATTGGCATCAGTCGCATCCAATAATATTCACCAGTTAGCATACAGCAATTTATCCACCTGATGTAAATCCCCTATCCTGGAAAGCCACAATATACATGTTGTCAAATAAAAATTCTAATGTGAACAATGTCAGACTTGTCAAAACAAATCATTTAAGACTTCGATTCCAAACTCATACTTTAATTTTTAAAAAGGATTTTGGACTCCTATTTCATAACAGGATGTATCAACTGCTTATTGGGATTCACACAGCAATAAAGGAAAAGACGAGACGGTTTATTATTTAAAATTTTTGATTTTGTACTTTCGATGCTGCCGGTTTTAATTTTTGTTTTTTTTTTTGCTCTGGTTCCGGCTTTTTTCAGCTTTCGCCCAAACAAAAATTAGTTGGGAACACCTTATCTTCAGTTACAAATTTCATATCGAAGTCCAGGTTCTGCTCCCTATGGCTGTAAGAAAAAAGTTGGACTTTACTTTTTTGACTCCCCCTTCAAGGGGTCTTTTCTCAACAGGAGAGAGACGAATGATTTATTTTTATTTGAAAAACCTGCCTGATTTTCACGAGGAATCACCCCCTATTTTTTTACATTTATTCATTTACTCCCTGTATAATTGCGCGTGTTTTCATTTCCACCTTGGTGATGCGGTTGTGGTGGAAAAATGTATAAAAAACAGTTTAGCTGAGCAGCCAAAATTCTTCAACGCAGCCTTTTGGTGAAAAAAAAAGAAGAAACGTCATATGTACGACTAATTTTAGTCTGACATTTCAATTTTTATAATTTGGAATATTTAAAGAATAGAATAGAATATTTTGGTTTTCTTCCCGTTTTAAATTGTCTGACACGGTTGGCGACAAATGTGATGTCGGTGTGATGTTGCTACGTAGTGGTTAAACAGTAATAAAATGTTTGTAAGTGTTGTCACATTTCAGTCATAATTTTTCAAGCATAAAAATAGTAATTTGTCAAAAACATTCTACTCGTAGATATGACATCACTGAGGTACTTTTTCAAATGACTCTAAGTATTAATCTTTCTATAAGAAGCAGGCCATTTTTTAAATAAGTAAGTAGATCTCAAACTAGTTGGCTCTTAACGCTTATTGTGATTAGTGTATCAAACTGACATAACAATAAAATAATAAAAGTCACAACAAATTTGTCAAGAATAAAATCTCGAATTTTCATTATTGAAGACTATCAAGACAATAAAGAGCATTTATTTCGATTTACTCGATGAATATTTACATAAAGAAAGACGTTGAAATACATCAAGATGTGGTGCATAAGATACCTCGACCTCCAAATGCTTTCATGTTGTACGCTAACGAAAAACGAAAGACCATGGCTCAAATGTTCCCCACCGAATCAAATAAAGAAATTAGTAAGCGTTTGGGGAATAGCTGGAGATCATTAGAAGAAGATGTGAAGAAAATATATTTTTCCAAAGCCAAGTTAATCGATTTAGAGCATAAAAAACGCTACCCTAACTATGTTTACAACCCGAAGATAGCAAGAATGCGCAAAGCCCTGCGAGTAGCAACCAGAGATCGTTCAATTGGTGCATCACCAATGCTTACGAGACCGAACGCAAGACAAAATTCCTGGATTCCATCGCATGGAGAGCAAAATATCGTTTTACCTTCCTTCACGAATTTCTTGGAGAGAGCGGGCTGCAACTACTCAATATCTGACGGTAAGCACTATTTTTTATGTTCCTTATTTCTTCTTCAAAAAATTATTTCAAACTTCAATAATTTTCCCGTACCTACAGGAAGCTACATCCAGATAGATCATCCATCAAACCAGGGGCAACATTCTGATTGGTCCCGTTACCAAGTTACTACAGAGGCAAACTCTGTGGGTGAAAACTTCTTAATCGTCCCTGATGGTATTGAGCGACAACCTCATCAGCAAAAACAACCTGCTAGTTTCCTTTTGAATGATCCTTATTCTTGCAATCGTCCTGCCTGGTTCCAAGAACTACCGAGGAAAAAGAGTTTGGATATTTCTCAACTGATTTCGCTTAAAGTCGAATCTGATGATTCGACGAAACAAATTATGGTATCTTCAGTGGAAGAGAAAAGTTGTGAAGAAGTATGTGAAAAATCGAATGAGACTGATGATTCCATTCCGAATAATGATCAGGCTTCTGCTGAAGTACCACAAACACAAAATATTATAGAAGAGAATGATCAATATCTTGTCAACACTTCTTCTGGTCCGCAGAGATACACTAAAGTTGATTCTGGAAAAGTTAAAATTGAAAGCAATCAAACTGGTTTAACTAGAGAACAAATTTACTTACCTCTATCAGAATATACATTTTCGGTACCACAAGAGCTTCTCAATGACGACGTTCATTGTCACAGAGAGTATATCATTAAGTATTTTATGAATATGCCTGGTTACGAGGTTTTCGATGTAAAAGGTTCAGATGAACAAAGTTTTCCTTATGTAGCGTTTAATTCTACCTTTATGGATAGAATGGAGACTAATCCAGATTTCGTTGAGCAATCTCCGAATTTTATTCCAACTGATGTGGGATACATTCCAATGTTTGACTACAATATCAGAAATGGAGGAACGATAAATTTTCAAACCGTGAAAAGAACTAGACAAGATCAACAAGACTAAAAATTTCTTCTGATATTAAATATTAATTATAATTTTTTTTTTCAATTACGTTTAGTAATTAATTATCGTTATGTTCTGTAAGATTTTAATAAAATTAATAATTTCATGAATATATTTTTCAAATTCCAAGATTCTAGAGCGGGGACTCCACATTGCCTCAATAAAAGCTCATATAGGAACTGTGAAGGAGTATCAAAAGAAATAAAACTTTTTTACATCTTTACAAAATACAAATGAATATTTAAACCTATTATGCCATTATTCAGTAACAACACATCAACATCAGTAACTTCGTCGGCGATTCTCGACAAAAACAAAAGATTATTATTATAGCTGGCAAAACATCAATTTTCGGTCGTGTCCTTATGTAGATCTGATAAGGCCCTACGGGATTCCTGCGGTCCTTCAGTGCTCCAGTGGACGGACGACTCAGCATTTCAGTCACAGGCGGAGCATATCACATAAGAAAAGGGGCTGTAGAAGCCAATAAACATAAATTATCCCACCTTACATGCCTTGGAGTTATCAAATATATCTTATATGCCAAATTCGAACATCGACAATTTAGATACTAGAAAGATACTAGAAACTACTAGTTACATCTACAGACTAGTTACATCGAAAGTATTAGGTAAAAGTTTGCTGAAACCGTCAGAAGAATAGGTTACTCAGTGTCAGCGTGCGTGAAACTTTGATCGAAAAATAACACTTTATTTTTACTTGGATGTTTGGATACAGGGTCAAACAAAATGGCAATACCTAAAAATGTTTAATTACTTTCCAAGTTTTATTGAATTTTTCTGTGTTTAAATGATTTATTTTATTTAATTGTAAATTTCGCCAATTTTTTCATTCTTATATTACTTATAGGTAGATATTGGTATCTAAGTTACGCCCATGAATTAATCCCAGGCTTCTTTTTGTAATATTCGAAAAAATAATAAAGGACGAAATACTCATCTCTTGTGGTGACCGAAATTGTCATCTTTAATGACTTCTTCAAAATTGATGGTCGTGTCTTTGAAATTGTGCCATCATTTATAGGTAAGAGACGCGTTTCGACATTTAATATCGGCCTCGGCTCGTTTCTGATCCCGAAGATAAAGATCTGTGGGTTCTTCTCTCATGAACACCATGCTAGATTAGAAATTTTATGTTAATTCCGATTGTGTTCATAATTTGGTTTGGTCTTTGTAAATTAATAGTTGCAATATTTTAATTCTTCGAAGAGGGTTATTAATTTTTAGAGTTTATTTACAATAAAAATTACATAAACCGAAAACTATACAGAGGAATATTTTATTCATTAATTGAAAATTGAAACCATGTTTTCATGTCAGAAGAACAACTGACTATACATTTTAATGGCTCTTAACATGGAAACATTCAAGTTGTTTATAGCTCAGATTAGTAAACTGATTTGCATAATTTTTCGAGTTACATGTTTCTAGTTTGTATCGAAATTGAAAACTCGTAATAGACGTCAAAGAAACGATCGTTATTTCAATAGGTAACACATCATTTGGTTATGATTATTTATTTGTAAATATAGAAATGGATAATTTGACTTTTCCGAGACATATTAAAAACCGCCTCGTTACCAGGATGTGTGGGAATAATTTACCTAGAGAGTGATTTTGAAATGGCGCCCAGAAAGTTCACGGATGATGTTTTAATAGTGATCATAAAAATAAATCTTTTCAAACCTCCCCTGAAAATTAACAACCCTTTAACCTGACAGGATCACAAGCCTTTATAATTGTTTTATTTTTAAATCGATACTTTGGAGACCCAATTTATTTTGAATTATTTTGGTCTCTTAAAAATTCCGCGTAAATATTTTCCACAAAAAATACGTTGTCAAACTTCAGGATATTATACAGGATGTTAACTGCCAACATAACGTACAAACTACAGAAAGTGATTGTTTCAATAAAAAAGTTCCTAATTAACATGAATGTGCAAACGCACCGTTTTCGAGATACTTACTTTAACAAAAAAAAAATTAACTTTACTTTTTTTACGATATCTCAAGAATCGTTAAGGCTACAGGCTACAGCTTTTGTACCTACAATTTTTTTTTTTTACAGTGCTCTAAACCAATTCTTGAGATATACATAATATGTCAATGGTGAAGATTTTACGATTTTAGGGTTGCGTAAGAGATGTGCATAATCCCATAAATTTTACACGACTCGAGAAATTGGCATTTCATAGCAAATTCCAAAGCGTCAATGTTTTTTAACACAAAGAAGATACTCTTGGCCAAAAGCTGCAGGAGGCACCGTTTTCGAGAAAAACTAAAAGTACCTAATTCATAACAACTTGAAAGCATTACAAAAATTGGTTTGTTTGTTTAAGTTTTTATGAATTACTTAATTTTAAATATAATTTTTTTGTTCATATTGAATTTTTTATGTTTTTGATAATAAAATGCCGGTTTTCTCGAAAACGGTACCTCCTACAGATATTGACCAGGAGTCCCTTCTTTGTGTAAAAAAGTTTGGCGCTTTGAAATCTTTGAAATTGGCTGTCAAAAAGCCAATTTTTCGAGTTGCGTAAAATTTAAAACCAAAATAATTAATAGAAACTTCTTTTTTAAAATATCTTTGATCTTTGATACCAATCTACATGTTTTTGTGATATGTTTCCAGTGGCGTTCGTGCAAGCTATGAACTAAGTGTTTTTAAAGGAAAAGATGGTATATACGCTTCTGTTTTCGTATAAAGGATGATTCTTTTAACCTGAAATATTCAAATATCTCGAAAAGTAAGCACTCTGCGGAAATTTTTTTTCTTAATTTGAATTAACATGTCTCAACTCAGAGGTTATTGACACAGGCACAACAATACAATAAAATTACATATTTATTATTGTGGATGTATAGAATTTAAGAAATTACTTAGATTGTATAAATTGGAGTCTTTCAAAAAATTTAGGATGTCCGTGAATTTGCTCGGAGAGTTGAGGATGTCTTTGGTGGTTCCTATCAGGTTGTAGCGGTTTCGGTTTTGTCTATGTAGCTCGCATTCAGATAGAATATGACTTATCGTTAGGCGGCAGTGGTTGCAGTGTTCGCATATATACAGTGTGGAAAAGCCAAATGGAATAAATTCGATAATAAATCAATGGAGATGGGTGCAAAAAAAAGGTCGGACACGTCGACTAGTATTTTTGGTTGCGCATTTTTTTCAGTGAAAACTTTTTATACAGGATGTGTCGTGTAACAGTGCTCAATACCAACTTTCTTCTTTCAAATCAAACACCCTATATATTATTACATTTTCAGATTGCCTGAAAAAATGTAATAATAATGGTGTTTATAATTAAAATTTGTAACGAGTGATTTTTGAGTTATAAACAAATGAAAATCGCAATTTTTCGTTTTCAAAACAGTGTAGATACACCAATAACGGCTCAAGATGTCTGAAAACGGCTTACATGTCCCTATCTTAACTTTTCATTTAGAGCCCTATTAGGTAGTTTAAATTTTTATACAGGGTGATAAAAATTATCAGATTTTTTTTAAATTTAAAATTCATAATAGGGTACTACATGAAAAGTTAAGATAGGGACATGGTAAGCTGTTTTCCGACATCTTGAGCCGTTATCGGTGTATACTGTTTTGAAAATTAAAAATTGCGATTTTCATTTGTTTATAACTCAAAAATCACTCGTTACAAATTTTAATTATAAACACCATTATTATTATATTTTTTCAGGCAATGTAATATATATGAAATTGCAATATTACAATGAAAATGTAATAACATATAGGATGTTTGATTTAAAGAAGAAAGTTGGTATTGAACACTGTTACACGACACACCCTGTATAAAAAGTTTTCATTGAAAAAAATTTGCAACAAAAAATACTAATCGACGTGTCCGAGCATTTTTTCGACCCCATCTCCATTGATTTATTATCGAATTTATTCCATTTGGCTTTTCCACACTGTATGTGGGTGGGTCTTCTGAAGCCATGAGATAGCCGTGAGTTAGGCGGGTGTGTCCAATTCTAAGCCTTCATATAACGATTTGGTCCTTTCTATTCAGGGAAGGCATCTTTATGGGGTTAACGTGATGGTGAATTGCAGAGAGTTTTGTGTTACACATATTCATATTCCAGTGGTTCTCCCAGGTTGATGTGACCATTTGTTTGATGACGTGTTTGAGGTCTTGGTGGAGCTGGATCGTTTCGAATGGGAGGTCAGATGAGGACGCTTCTTTGGTTGATCTGTCTGCTTTTTCGTTGCCCGGGATACCGACATGTGCTGGAGTCCAGACAATGGTTACTGGGATACCTTTTTCGGCCTGCGAGTGACATGCTTCGTGAATGTGCTGAACTATTGGGTTTTGTGAGTAGATGTTCTTTATTGAGGATATAGAGGATAGGGAGTCGGTGCATATTGCTGTAGGTGTATTTATGGGAGTGGAAAGAGCTTTATGGATGGCGTAAAGTTCTGCTGTATGTATGCTGCATAGGCTTGGAAGCCGAAAAGTTGCCAGTGTTGTATCTGTAGTCGTGACTGCACAGCCAACCCTTTGGCTACTCTTGGAGGCATCTTGTGAAGAGGAGTTTGTCGAATCGATGTGAGTCTACTAGCTGATTAAAGGATAGTTTGTGGAGAGCAGGTGCTATATCCGTTTTGTTATCGTCGCACAAGCTTGTGTTGATATGCGGCAGTTTCTTGGTCCAGGGGGGAGTGTGTGAAAAGTTGATTGGGGTAGTAGCTTTCAGGTCGATATTTCCTAGGATGTATGGAAGTGTGTGTGAGATGGGGCGTACGGTACGGGTTCTGTTATCGAGGTCAGGGTGTTCAGGGATGCTTATTAATTTATGTGTGGGGTTATTAACGTTGGCGGAGATTCTGGTAAAATATGATAGCAATAGTCTTTGTCGTCGAATGAAGAGGGGGGGTTCAGAAGATTCGATATTGACGCTTTCGGAAGCACTTGACCTGAAGGCATCCAGACAGATTCTTAGGGCTGTGTTCTGGACTACGTTGAGGGTCTTCAAGATTGACTTGGAGGCGTGCATGTAGAGAATTGAACCGGAATCCAGCCTGGAACGTATCAAAGACCTGTAGATTTTAAGAAGTGAATCTTCTTCTGCTCCCCACTGATGGTTTGCTTGAGATCTAACAATGTTAAGCCTTTTAAGGCAGTTACTTCGAGTAAATTGGATATGATGTCTCCAGGTAAGTCTTCTCTCGAAGGTGACTCCCAGGAACTTGTGCCTGTCAACTATTGCCTCCAAGAGTAGCCAAGGGGTTGGCTGTGCAGTCACGACTACAGATACAACACTGGTAACTTTCCGGCTCCCAAGCCTATGCAGCATATATACTCTGCGGAAAAATGTATTTTACAAACGGCGATTTTTTTCAGTAGGGCACATTATTTGAATACAAAAACCACCCTATACCCCTTACCCCTTCGAGGGAATGGGGAACTCAGAAATTTTTAATAGCAACTCCAACTTTTTTTGCGAATTCTCTTTTAGCGACATAAAATGGGCAAGATTTATCTTAAAGATTTTTTGCATTTAATAACAGATGGCGCTGTAATCGAGGAAATATGATTTTGCTAATTTTCTTCATTATTTTCGGAAAAATGGGCACTCTGTCTGAAAATAAGTGGTTTTTTGAGATTTTTTTTTCGAAAATTGAAATCGACCGTCATTTATTTTAACATTTATATTAAGGAATCTTATATTTTCTGTACTTATTTTCTGTTACTATAATGTAGGTATATAACAAAATTAGATGCTCGAAAGAAGAAAATTAATAATTTTTAGCATCATCTAATATTTTTAATAATTCCTGTAGCATCTTTTATGTAATAACTTTTAAAATTTATTACTGGTTACATTCCCTCTGCTGCAGAAGTAATTAAAAAGAAAACTTAATTACAAGCCAGCAGACGTTGTTTTGAATCCTCATAAATTAATTATGTTTATGCAATTTCTTTATCAGTATAGCTTTGCATAGCGAAGGTTAAAGCGAACGGCTCCGTTTATGGCCTACATCTATCATTTTTTTAGGGTTACAATATAGATTTTAATCTTACGGTAATTTTCTTATTATACTTTGGTGAACTGCCCCGAAATAAATTTCCATAAAGCGGCGCGGTTCAGCAGCAAAAATATTATATCTGACTGAAGATGTTGGAACAGATAACGAAGTCGTAAATTGGAGTCGAGCCAGGACGCGGAATTATATAAAAGTTATAATAACAATATTAATAACAATAGCAAGCTTTGTCCCAACCCACAATGAAAAGCCACCCTTGATCTCCGCGGGAGCTCTGAAGGGAACAACAGTGACATAACATCTGCACTTCGTCTGCAAATTATTATAAATGCCCTCAGAAATAAAAAGAATTAATTTACTGTTGAGAATCTATCGAATTTTTTATTGTAACACCCTTCTGTTATGAGACTTCTATTCTTTAATCGGTCCGAACGAGATCATGCTGGTTTTTATTAATTGTAAGTATTAATTGAAGGGAATATAAAATTATTGTCCATGATGACTGAACGAAGATTTGTGAAACTAATTTAGGAGTGTCTCTGGAGATAATTTGTGTTATTATTCAAAAACATTATTTCTGAGACGATTCGAGGTTTTTGAGCCTCGGGGGTTGAAAAAAAATCTAAATCAGATTTTATACTGCTAGTGGTAGTGGTAGTTCAGCAGTGAGGCCAATAATTCGACATCATGTAGGTAATATAAGAGAAATTTTCAAGAAAATTTTAGAAAGAAAATATTTTTGCTGGGCATGAAAACTTATTTATTTGCCTGTATCACAAATACAACTAGTGATTTTTGCTTTGTCAAAAAATTTTGTTTTCAAAAGGATCAAATAAATTAAAAACTTTTATTTCAAAAATAAATTTTAGTACCTCCATGAATTTTGAACCAAAAAAATGGTCATAGTCCGATAAAGAAAATATCTAAATAAATAAAGTTGAATATGGATTAATTACTCACCAAACAATAATAACTGAATATTAATTAATTGATTGTTATTAATTTAATTGAGCACTTAATTCACATAAAGTTTTAATGTTATTTCAACTAATCTTTTGAAAACATTCTCCACACATAATATATAGAAGACATTTCTTAGTACTACCCCAAAGAACAAATTATACAGGGTCGAATTTAGAAGAAGAAGAAAGCCAAGATGGACCACCCGTGAAATTCGTGAATCTGTGACGTTGTAAACATTCCCAAATAAAAGTGTCATTTCGAACGTCTTCACAATGCAACTAAATATATGGCCCATAAACTAGACCAGAATAGCTTTTCATGCAGTAACGTAGAACGTAGAAATAGACAAATTTCTAAATTTTGATGGATTTGTCTTTCTGGGAATTAACTTTAGGGTAAAGTTTTAAACGAGCTTCCTTTTATAAGAAGAAATTAACATGAGAAATGGTCAACTTCAAATCTTGACGTAGGTAACTGTTAGCTGAATAAAGAGAGCCATATAATTCACACTGCGAAGGCGTTAGGAAATCACAAATCTTTACCACAATTGGTTCAACAGTATTTAAATATAATTTATAGCCCTATATCATGAATATGCATGTATCTTTTTGCCCCAGTTCTTAAAGTAATCATAATTAAATTAATTAATTGCTAATTGGATAACATGGGGTAGGTACCTATACCTATTAAAAAATTTAAATAAAAATAACTTATAGTAGATAAAAGGGGTCATTAAATTTTGAACATCATGACATCTCATTAAGTTTTTCACAAACCAGGGATCTATTTCACAATGAAAACTTTTCAACTTTGCACTTTTCACTTTGCATTTGTTGAAATCTTCCACAATGCAATATAAATTTCATTGTCTCAAATTAGTATAAAAAATTTGCAGTCCTAAATTAACTTTTCAAAGCAAATAATTTCCTGCTTTGCAAAGAAAATAAAATTGAAAAGTGAAAAAAGGAAAGTGCAAAGTTGCAAAGTGCAATTTTTTCAAATTTTATTCTGTGAGCCTATCCTACAAAAAACTTTGCGCAGCTTTGCACTTTGCGATTTTCAGTTTTCAATTCAGTCAATAGGTCGAGTTAATTTAGCACTGCTGTGCAATATAAAATTGAAAGGAAAGTATTTGCAATTTTATATTGCAATGGAATGCTAAATTAATTTACCTGATTGGGAAACGCAAACTTCCTAGCTTTGCAGAAAATTTAAAATTAAACAGTGAAAAGAGCAAAGTGCAATGTTGTAATTTTTTTTCTGAAAAGTGCAAAATGTAAAGTTACAAAATGCTTGGTTTGCCATATTTTTTTGTGAGATATAGGAAAACTTAAAAATTTTGCACTTTGCACTTTTCAATTTTTAACAAAGCAAGAAATTGGCATCCCACCACCAGGAACGAAATAAATGTAAAATGTAACAGTAAAAAGTGCAAAGTGCAAAGTTGCATTTTTTTGTGAAGAGTGCAAAGTGTAAAGCTTCAAACTTGGCCAACTTTTTTGCGACAAAAATCGTTACAACTTTGCACTCTACAATTTTAATTTTTCAATCAATCAGGAAATTGGCGTTCCACCATCAGTAGGTCGAGTTAATTTACCACTGCTGTGCAATATAAAATTGAAAAGAAAATCTTTGCAATTTTATATTGGATAACAACGCAACTTATTGGATAACAACGCAAATTATTGGATAACAAAACTAACTTAATTGATAGTGAAACGCCAATTTCCTGCTTCGCAACGAAAATAAAAGTGAAAAGTTAAAAGTGCAAAATCACAAATTTTTTACGTACTAAAAAATTGCAAAGTCTTATTTATTTTAAATTACAACGGAATGCTGAATTACCTTAACGTATTGTGGAACGCAAATTTCCTGCTTTGTAAAAAATTCAAATTTGAACAGTGAAAAGTGCAAAGTACAAAGATACTATTTTTTATAAACGTGCAAAGTGTAAAGTTGCAAAGTGCCAAGTTTACACTTTTCACTTTTTCAGTTTTTAACAAAGCAATAAATTGACGTTCCATGCACCATCAGTTGGTCAAGTTAATTTAGCACTGCTGGGTAATATAAAATTGAAAGGAAAGTATTTGCAATTTTATATTGCAATGGAATGCTAAATTAATTTACCTGATTGGGAAACGCAAACTTCCTAGCTTTGCAGAAAATTTAAAATTAAACAGTGAAAAGAGCAAAGTGCAATGTTGTAATTTTTTTTGTGAAAAGTGCAAAATGTAAAGTTACAAAATGCTTGGTTTGCCATATTTTTTTGTGAGCCTATTCATAGGAAAACTTAAAAATTTTGCACTTTGCACTTTTCAATTTTTAACAAAGCAAGAAATTGGCATCCCATCACCAGGAACGAAATAAATGTAAAATGTAACAGTAAAAAGTGCAAAGTGCAAAGTTGCATTTTTTTGTGAAGAGTGCAAAGTGTAAAGCTGCAAACTTGGCCAACTTTTTTGCGACAAAAATCGTTGCAACTTTGCACTCTACAATTTTAATTTTTCAATCAATCAGGAAATTGGCGTTCCACCATCAGTAGGTCGAGTTAATTTTACCACTGCTGTGCAATATAAAATTGAAAAGAAAGTATTTGCAATTTTATATTGGATAACAACGCAACTTATTGGATAACAAAAGTAACTTAATTGATAGTGAAACGCCAATTTCCTGCTTCGCAACGAAAATAAAAGTGAAAAGTTAAAAGTGCAAAATCACAAATTTTTTACGTACTAAAAAATTGCAGTCTTTTTTATTTTAGATTACAACGGAATGCTGAATTACCTTAACGTATTGTGGAACGCAAATTTCCTGCTTTGTAAAAAATTCAAATTTGAACAGTGAAAAGTGCAAAGTACAAAGATACTATTTTTTATAAACGTGCAAAGTGTAAAGTTGCAAAGTGCCAAGTTTACACTTTTCACTTTTTCAGTTTTTAACAAAGCAATAAATTGACGTTCCATGCACCATCAGTTGGTCAAGTTAATTTAGCACTGCTGGGTAATATAAAACTGAAAGGAAAGTCTTTGCAATTTTGTATTGCATGGCAATGCTAAATTGACTTGACTGACTGTGGAACGAAATTTCCTGCTTTTCAAAAAAATTTAAAATTGAACAGTGAAAAGTGCAAAATGTATAGTTGCAATTTTTTTGGGAAAAATTGCAAAGTGTAAAGTATCAGAGTGCAAAGTTTTTTTTGTGTTTCCATTCCATAAAAACACTGCAACTTTTAACTTTTTACTTTTCAATTTTTAATAAAGCAATAAATTGGATTTCCACCATCAGTAGGTCGACTTAAGTTAGCACTGTTGTATAATATAAAATTGAAAGGAAAGTCTTTGCAATTTTGTATTGCACGGCAGTGCTAAATTAACTTGACTGATTGTGGAACGAAATTTCCTACTTTTCAAAAAAATAAAATAAAAATTGAACAGTGAAAAGGGCAATTTTTTATGAAAAGTGGAAAGTGTAAAGCTGCAAATTGTAAAGTTTGCCATTTTTTTTGAGATACTGTTCCACAAAAATCTTGGCAATTTTGCACTTTGCAATTTTTAACAAATCAAAAAATGGGCGTTCCACCATCAGTAGGTCGAGTTCATTTAGCACTGCTGTGCAATGTAAAATTAAAAAGAAAGTATTTGCAATCTCATATTGCATGGCAACGCTAACCTAACTTAACTGATTGTGAAACGCCAATTTTCTGTTTTGCAGCGAAGATAAAAGTGAAAAGTTAAAAGTGCAAAGTTGAAATGTTTTTATTGTGGAATAGGAAAGTGCAAAATTGAATTTTTTTGCCCAATAAAAATTTGCAAAGTCTTTTTCATTTTATATTAGCAATGCTAAATAATTAACTTAACTGATTGTAAAACGCAAATTTCCTGCTTCCCAAAAATTCAAAATTGAACAGTATGAAAAGTGCAAAGTTCAAAGTTGCATTTATTTTTCGTGAAAACTGCAAAGTGTTAAGTTGGCAAGATTTTTTTGTGAGCCTATTCCACAAAAAACTTTGCAACTGAATATTCAATTTTTAACAAAGCTAGAAATTAGCGTTCCACCATCGGTACCTAGGTCGAGTTAATCTAGCACTAAAGGAAAGTCTTTGTAATTTTATATTACACGGCAACGCTTAATTAACGTTGAATGTAAATTTTCTGCTTTGCAAAAAAAATTAAAATTGAACAGTAAAAAGTGCAAAGTTGCAATTGTTTTGTGAAAAGTACAAAGTGTAAAGCTGCAAAGTACAAAGTTTGCAAAATTGTCTTATGAGCCTATTCCACAAAAAAAGTTTGCAACTTTGCACTTTGCATTTTGCACTTTTCAATTTTTAACAAATCAAGACACTGGCGTTCCACCATCAGTAGGACGAGTTAATTTAGCACTGCTGGGTGCTGGGCAATGTAAAATTGAAAGTCAAGTCTGTACAAATGTGGAAGTGGAACGGTTAGTTTTCTAAAAATGCAAAATGAAAAGAGCTAAGTTGAATTTTTTAATTGTGGAATAGGAATAATAGGTCCAAATGCATATTGTAGATACCAAGGCATAAAATAATATAAGTACGAGACTACCTATAAATTGAATAATCCATATTTATATGTAGGCAACACACATTTCTCTGAAAGCCCACATTAGGGGCAGTCAATACCTATTGATTTTATTATAACACCATGGGCCAGTTGCACAAACGTTAATTAGAGATTTGTCAGATAATAATTACTGATTTTAAATTGAAAATTTTGAAAATAGGGTGAACATTTTGAATGACCTTAATTGTTTATCAGTAATTAACTCTTCTAAAAGGGAGTAGAATTTATTTCCAGCAATATCAGACCCACATTTTGATAATACAGGGCATTTTAAAATCAGAAATTATCCGGCAGATCTGTAATTAACGTTTGTGCAACCGGACCCATGTGTCATCATTCAAGATTAAAATTCCTTTTTTTACGAAAAATGAAACAATGAAACATTTAGGGAAATCTGGGGCTTGTAGCTTGCATAACAAATTCATTGACTAAGTTATTATTATAATTAACTATTTCATTAAGTACCTATAACATTTTATTTATTTATAATTTATTCATAATTTATTTGTAATTTATTATCGTGGAAGGAAATATATAAGGTGGAAGAGAATTATGTAGAAAAAAGAAATCCTGGCTGGAAGAAGATGGCAATGGAAGAAGAAGAAGAAGATAATATAACTTTATGTGATATTTTTCCTGCGGCACAAAACCGCAAAACTTGGGTCTGCCGCTCCAGACCTCTGCAGCTCATCCTCCGCTCTGCATCTTTTCAAAAATTTTCAGTTGTTTGTCTATCCAGTTTTTTGTCTCAGCTTCGCTACTGAAATCAACAAAAAATTCATATTTTCTACAAATTTCAACAGCATTATAGAAATGAGAAGTGGTTGTGTTTACTCTTTTCCATCCCCTAAGCTGGGGATGAAACATTAAGTATGGTTTGTGACAGAAGTATACCTTTTTTTTTTCAAGTATAGATAATATGATTTATTATCAAATTTGTAATATCAAATTGTCTCTTATAAATTTTTTCCTCAACTAGGTACTCTATTAAAAAAACTTTAAAATTTCTGAAAAATATAATGAGACCACCCTGTATAATGATATTATATTATAGTTAGACACAACTTGGTTCAATACATCCATTTGTGAATAATAATTTTATTGGTTTGCTTCACCATAACTTATTTTTTATACCTAAACTCACAATACATATTAAGGACGTATTGGAAGAACATTTATAAGTATTGAAAAAAATTATTAGCCGCCTTAAGAATGAAATAAGAACTTAAGAAGAATCGAAGCAACCTTGATTGGAAATCGTAACATTACAATACAAATGAACATATTAAAAGGATGACCGAAGTTCAATTTGCATGCTTTCATGATTTAATTCCAGTCACAATGTTGTGCTGTTAGACAGCCTAATACATCGGCAAAAGTCATTAAGGAAAATCATCGAGGAACAATTAAATCACACGAACCCGCGGTGTCCTCAAAGGTGTGAGAATAAGAATGGAGTTGAATCCATCAACACACACGTCTATATCACTTGGATTAATTATGTGAAGCGGCGATTTGCCTTTGAGGGCAGCCCCCTGGTGACATAATCGTTAATGAATAATAGAAACGGCCTAATGATTTGCACATTCGTGTTATTATTACCGGTGTTATTATCATTGCATTGAGACCAGATTACTCGAAAGCCGACCCTTTGTTGCCCGGTAATTGGTTACTGTTGTACAAACGGTTCTGAAGTAACGCTGCCACAACAATTTTAGGCTCGATCTGACGCTCCACTTCTTCCATATCATGAACTTTTAATGCTTTTCAAGGTTACCGATTACTTTTTTCCTTATTAGTAGTTCTAAATGGTCATCACTGCTATACGTTGTTGATGTTGAGGCCATTATTAAATTAATTATATCGAAAGAATAGATTTGAACCTGTTCAAAATGATTCTTAATATTGGTGTAACGTAAAAGTAAAATGAACCGAGCCCATCGATTTAAATTATGATAAGGGTTTAAGTATATGGCATCCAATAAAAGGTCACCATTGAAAATGATGACGCTTTGAGCCCTTTTTATCGCTTTTTTTGTGGTGTTATCACAAATCTGCGTATAATAAGAATAATAACAAGTAGAACTTACGGTCCCACCAAGCTTCATGGTGGCTTGTGGAGGGGATTTCACGGCATCGGGCCATCAGTCCATACACTTGGGAGTGCATGATTCTAGATCAATTAGTTCAACTTCCCAAACCAAGCCAAAAGATTCAAGAAATCGTCAACAGGTAATTGGGACTCTACTCAATAAAAGGCGAAAAGATCCTTCTTTCCGCCCTTTCAACTTTCTAGGTGAGCCCAGAAAAACGGCAGTCAACACGCCCTAGTTCATGACCAATGAACAAATCAGGGACGAAACGGCGCTCGAACAGCTATGAGATATAATCACAAGGCTGACCCTCGCAGGCTCCTGAATTAATGGAAATCAACGAAAATCCAACAGTGAGACAAGACAAGCACAGGGCGTTGAAATTAACTCGAGAAAAGTGAAAACCCACCCTCCCCAAAAAGTGACAAATACACTCAAGTGAAAATTACCCAAGTGACAGAGACGACCAAAAGTTAAGAGAAGCAAACAAAACAACCGTGAAAGGGAAACCGCGAAGTGACCGAGAAACGACCCAAAGAGCTATACATACCGATAAGTCTACTCCAGTAAGTCTTGAGTAAAGTGGAGAAAAGAGTCATTCTGAAAAGGATACAAGAGTAAACATTGAGACATAACGTTATCCCCTACCACTGTTCAAATTCAGAAGATAACACTTTACAATCACAACTAATAAAGTGACCATGACAGGTTCCTTTTTTCTTGACATCGAAAAAGCCTTCGACGAGATCAAGCATCAAGGCTATGCCTACGAAATGAAACACTTCGGCATCAACGGAAACTTGCGACATCCGTGATCAAAGACTACTTGATCGGACAGGACGAATAAAAGCCGGAGTCCCCCAAGGCTCGGTAGTCGGTCCAACCCTCGGCAACACCAACACAGACGACCTCCTCAAGCTCAAACAATCTAAAATAACCCAATTCGTAAACCACATGATGATTTAATTCCAGCGTGAAGACGAGGATCGTGAGAAAAGTCCTCCAACAGACTTAGATCTATTAACCAAATGGTTTGAAAAGTGGCGAAGAAACCAAAACAACCGAAGTACACTTCAGGGACTCCACCGAAGAAAAGAGACCGAAATCCGAAGAAATAAAAAAACAATGAGACGAAAATAAAATCGCAAAGAGAGGCCAAATACTTAGGGAGTGATCATGGACCAATAGCTCAACTTCTAGAAGAACCATTAAACTGGTAATAAGGTCGCTCTACACATTAATAGGTACGACTAAAGTGGAACAAGTTATAGGTGAGCAAAGTTAAATCAGCAAAGACACCAGAATGCCAGTCAACGTGCCCTGATTCGTGATCGAACGGGGCTCGAACGGCTATACGAGATATAATCACGAGGCTGATGAAGACAATGGAAATGTACGAAAATCCAACAGTGGAGCAAGCCATACAGGAAACGAACCAAACACAAAATGACACAAAATCTTCAGTGTAAAAAGAATACGACAATACTCAAGTACCCCTCCCCCAAAGTGATAAAGACATTCAAGAAACTCACCTGGGACGAAAATCAAATCGCAAGGAGAGGCCAAGTACTTGGGAATGATCCTAGACCGAAAAATTCAACCTCCCGATTCAAGGCAAAAAGATTCAAAGAACCATCAAACAGGCAATCCGGTCGCTCTACCCATTAATATATCCATCGCAACCTCGCTGTAAAATCATGACCAAAGTCTTACCGTACAAGAGCAAAGAGAAATCAACAAAGTCGCCAGAATGACAGGCAACGTGCCTTAATTGAATTAACAAACAAACCAGGGACGAAAGGGGCTCGGATAGCCATGAGATATAATCAGGAGGTTGATGAAGAAAATGGATATGCACGAAAATCCAACAGCGAAACAAGCCATTCAGGAACGAACCATGAGAACACAAAATGACCGGACATCTTCAGTGTAAAAAGATATACGCTGAAGAACACATCACTCAAGATAACAGTACCCCCCCCCCCCCCCAAGTGACAAAGCCACTCAAGAAACTTACTCGAGTGACAAAAACACACTCACAGTGAAACCTCCAAAAAAATTTCCTTCAAAGCACTTTTAATTTTTAAAATACAAATGTTTTCTGTAATTTTGAAGTATAGATAAACACCATTTTCTCTGTAGAACTAAAATTCCTATCACGGATCTAGTGTGGTCAAATTTAATCTTTCAAAAAGCACAAACTTATGACAAAATAGTTTATAAAAATGGAAAACAAATATTTTCATGTGATGTGTACCTACCTACTTTTTGACGGACACGTTATACCAACTATTGACTTGGAGGACACTTAAGATCGAACGATGGAGTTGACGCTTCAGCTCCAAACTTTGACTTGCCAACGCCAACACTGCTGGAAGCCTGCAATGCAAAACAAAACGAAAAGAAAAGGCAGGCACCAGGCACGTATAATATAAATGTCTTTATTGCTTATTGAAATACTACCACTACGCTGCTATTATCATCACGAGCAAAGCAAATCATATCCTAGCACCGGGAATCGTGTAGTACATGATTAAATTCCGGATGAAAGGTTACCGTACCTAGTCCGATGACGGCGTCGAAGCGGGATAGGGAGACCCCCGGTGTTATCTGCATGTCCTGCGGTGTATTGTCTCCCGCCACACGTGCTCCGGGCTTTGTGGAGGGCCCGAACACACCCAAAGTGCTGCTGCTACCTCTTCGAGTGCCGACTCCGCGTGCGACCTAAGATGATAGGTAGGTATGCCAATATTGCGTTGCAGGTCGCCAATAATAAAATCACTTTCGTCATATTTGTTCGTTATATTGAGACGTTGGAGATTCAATAAAGACTGTACGTCCCGAGAAATCCGCTGCCGGGGAGAAATGTTAATAATATATGAGTGCATGAGGATGGGGATGGATGGAAAGGTTCTTATGTTGAAACTTGTAGATATATAAAGGTGTCCCATATTACGTATGCTTGAGCTATAATACCCACTGAAGATGGTTCCTGCTCACTATTTTCGAAACACGCTAAGAGTTAAATAATTGAAATATTCCAAATTTTGCTTTTCTCATAAATCCGCTCATGATAAATCTTAACAACCGATCAGAACTTCATTTTTTTGGGGGTAGTTCCGGAAGGGTGGAAGTTTAACCCCTTAACTGATTTTGAGATGGTAATTTTGTTGATTTAATAAGTAATACATTCCGATTCTATGATTCTATATGGAAAAGTACAGGGAAAAGGTACTCCAAATTTATTATTTGGTAATGTTGTTTTTCAGCTTATATAGCAGATACCTATAAGACTGCATGTTTCAGCTAACTGTGGATGCAATTTTCATCCAAGACAGGACTTGTTTGAATCCACCCATTTTTTATAGCAAAACTGGCTCAAGTGATGTGAGATTTATTTTCTGAAATGACAGAGCTTTTTCAGGTTCAGGTTTGACAGAGCTTTCTTCAGTCAGCAAAAAGCGTTCTTCGTTAGCTTTGGTGCTTTTTTCAATTATAGAGGTGCTTTTTTCAAGCAGCATGGTTGAGATTGTTCCATTACTGACAACAGATTACGCTCAACTTGCAAGAAAACTGTTTTCGGGTGTGATGGTGCTATTTTCAGGTCTGAGAAGATCCAGTCGGTACAGTCCTTATCCACTTTCTTCATTGGTGCTTTTTTCAGCTGTGGGAGTGCTTGCTTCAAGCGACACGGTTGAAGTTGTTCTATTATTGTGCATGGATAAGACACAGTTTCCAGTTTCACCATCAAATACTATTAGGAAGCTGTTTTCAGATGTAATTTTACTGTTTAAGGTATGATAATGTCTTTTTTCAGCATTCAGACATTCGTCCTTTGCAGTTAAGGGATCAATTTTTCAGTTAATAGAGTATAGTTTTTTCAATACCTACTTACTGACGCCTTTTTTAAGTCGTCACAGTGTTTTTCAACTGCTTGGGAGTTCCGGGAGCATACTTTTTCGAGTGACTTCCTCACATTCTGCAGCGGCGATTGTTCTTTTTTCAACCAGAATTGTTGAAGTAGTCTTATCACTGGAAGCTAATGTGACTTACCTTCTTACGGACGTCTGTTTCCAGTTGTCACGAGTGTTTTTCATCTGCTTGGCAGTTCCAGGAGCATACTTTTTCGAGCGACTTTGCAACTTTCTCCAACGGCGATAGTTATATTTTCAACCAGAATTGTTGAAGTAGTTTCATCACTGCACAGAGAAAACAGTTTATTTGAAATTAGTATTTTAATTTATTTGAATACAATTTATTTGATTAAAACATTTTTCTTTTGATTGAAAATTAATTTATTTACCCTAAATAATCCCATTTATTTCAGTTTTTTCAATTATTTGTTTGAATTGGTTCAGGTACACTTTTTTCAAATCAAACAAATAAATTTGCGAATTATTAAGTATGTATTTAATTTGAATAAATTATAGTTAGAAAGAAACACGTCAGATTAATTTGATTTTATGCATCGTTTATTTCGTTCAAACAAATCTTATTTTGTTCTAAATAATATCACTATTGCAATAAGAACGTATGCTTTTCATTGAAATAAAAATAATTTTGATTGAAAGAAGAATATTTTACCATGAATTTGTTTGAAGGAAAGAAGTATTATTATCAATCCAAATAAACGAACAATCAAAATGAAAATAAGGAATTGTTTGGTTTTATTTAACTGCACCCATTGACAGAGAAATAAATAAAACTTTGAATCAAGTATTAACTTTTTTGATTTGTCACAGATTTGTTGTTGTACATCACGTGATGTAGCGTCTGTTTCCTCTGGTGGCGACTGGAAGGACTACACTACCCCAGCAGGGTTGGTGACTGATGGTGTTGGTGTAAAATCATGGCGTGGTATGGAGTTGTTCATCAATCCCGCATTGTTTTCAGTAATAATATAATTAGTGAATAATAATTTATTGGAATAGGCGAATAAGTATAAATATTAGCTGCTGTTTTGTGTGTTCAGTGTGTTGTATTGTAACAACGGAACAGTAATACCTAATAGATGGATATACCTACCTAATGGATATTGGAGAATCTCTGTCCAAATACAATCTGATGCACACGGCACTTGTTAAAGGTTGAAGGTAAGTACCTAAGTACCTGGTAGCTTTTTTGTGTAATATCTCTTCCATTATATTGCAAACTTGCTACAAGAATTAGGGAATTTAAAATATCGTTCTGTTTTAGATGAAAATACGAGATTTCTCCTCTATGAATTATTAGAAGAAGCCAAATCATTTGCAGAGATGTCTGATGGTCCTGACCAGCTGAAACTTGAAATCCGTCATCAATGAAAATGAAAATTATTGTTCTCGTGGGAAGAAAACGTATATTACTTAAGGTACAAATGTTGCAATATTAATATTTTATGATTACGAATGATTAGGTTGACTCTGTTGTTTTGTAGTTAGCTTATTACTGTTTTTTGACAATAAAAAGTATAATGCCTTATTATTATAATCTATTTTTTACCTAACCTAACCTTTTACCCACGGGGACATTGACAAAACCAAACAAATATTTCTTTAAATTTTTTAATGTAAAATTATTTGGTTCAATAAATTAAAGTTTAAAATCAAATAATAATTTATTTCAAATAAACAAGCGAAAAATTAAATCAAAGAATTCTCCCTGTTATTGAAAACAATATATGTTTGAATGAATAACGGAATTTGTTTGATTCAAATAAATTTTATTGAATATTGCAACATTAATGTTGTTTGATTCAACAAAGTCTATCCTCTTAAATTTCAAACAAATAATTGAAAAAATTCAAATAAACTTTTATTTCTCTCTATTGAAACAACAAATTTGTTTAAGTTGAATAATTTTTCTTTCAACCAAACAATTTCTTTTCTCTGTGTGGAATAAAATGTGACTTACTTGCCTACTTACTGACGCCTTTTTTCAATCGTCACAGTGTTTTTCATCTGCTTGGCGGTTCCGGGAGCATACTTTTTCGAGTGACTTTGTTACTTTGTCCAGTGGCGACAGTTCTATTTTCAACCAGAATTGTTGAAGTAGTTTCTGAAAGCATCACTATAGAAGCAAATGTACTCACTAGATAAGTAAAATTTAAGTATTTATTTTCAACACTAGTCAGAGAAGAAAAATTAATTGCCTTATATCGTTATACCCAGTTATCTTCTATGGATGCGCCACTGTGTCTCCTTAAAATAAAAAATATGACTCTGCACTAAAAATCCCCCAGATATACACCATGCCACTTACAAACTAATAAAACTAACTCAACAATCCGGCTATTTTTATAAATCACCCAGATTTACAATCCTTATAAATATAAACTCAAGACAACAGCCCGACATCTCCATCGTTTCAAGCGTAACTTTGAACCCCCTTCCCTGCGTTGAGACTTTTCACCCTTCCTTTGTAGTCTGTGTGTATAATACCGAACTTCTGGAAGAGCTAGTTGTGCAAATCATCTGCTCCCATAACTATAATCGTTGACAAGTCCATTTCACGGCATGTAACCGGGGGCAGGCAAACACGCGGCCCGGCCGGGGGTCCCCGGCTTGTGGGGGGCCGCGAGCTGAGACAAGAGGGCGCGTGCTGGGGGTCCGGGCCACATGGCTAGCCCGCCGGGTGGCGCGGGGCATATGCAGTGGCAGAATCTGCGGTGGCCTAATTGACAGTTTAGTGTGCAACGGTTGTGTGTTGCGTTTAAACTTGGGTAGGTCAAGGGTTGGGAGGTTGTCGTTTGGGGGTGGGATGAACGACATATAAAATAAATTTTATTAATAACCTTTTTTTTTTTTCATAAAATATCTAAAACCTTGCGAATATGTATGAATAACGTACTCGCTTCGGCGGTACATACAGGGTGGGCCATCGAAAAGGTAACAAGCCTAATAGCTTGGAAAGTGAAGATGTACGCGAAAAACGCCGAAACAGGTCGATTTTGTTATCGAGGGGGACATATGTTCGTGACAAATTTAACTACCCAAGTTCACCCCCTTGGCAGGGGTAGCTACCCCTTTGCTTATCATCATAGGGAACAGCTATCAAGTGATACATCATTTGAAAGCTACTTGAATTCTCTTTATAACGATATCCAACATTTTGGGTTTCGCTCACATACAGGGTGGCCCAACGGAAACTAACTCGCCCTAATAACTTAGAAACTGAAGATGTACGCGAAAAACGCCGAAACAGGTCGGTTTTGTTGTCAACGTAGGCATATTTTCGTGACAAATTTAACTACCCAAGTTCACCCCCTTGGCAGGGGTAGCTACCCCTTTGTCATCATCATACGGGACAGCCATCGAGTGATACATCATTTGAAAGCTACTTGAATTCTCTTTACAACGATATCCAACATTTTAGGTTTCGCCCACATACAGGGTGGCCCAACGAAAACGTAACTCGCCTTAATCACTTGTATGTAGGGCACCCTGTATGTAAGCGAAACCCAAAATGTTGGATATCGTTGTAAAGATAATTCAAGTATCTTTCAAATGATGTATCACTTTCGCTTACATACAGGCTGGCCCAACGAACACGTAACTTGCCTTAATCATTTGTATGTAAGCCACCCTGTATGTGAGCGAAAATCAAAATGTTGGATATCATTGTAAAGAGAATTCAACTAGCTTTCAAATGATGTATCACTCGATAGCTGTTCTTTATGATGATAAGCAAAGGGGTAGCTACCCCTGCCAAAGGGGTGAACTTGGGTATTTAAATTTGTCACGAAAATATGCCTACTTTGATAACAAAATCGACCTGTTTCGGCGTTTTTCGCGTACATGGTCAGTTTCCAAGTTATTAGGGCTGGTTACGTTTTCGTTGGGCCACCCTGTATGTAAGCGAAACCCAAAATGTTGGATATCGTTGTAAAGAGAATTCAAGTAGCTTTCACATGATGTATCACTCGATAGCTGTTCCCTATGATGATAAGCAAAGGGGTAGCTACCCCTGCCAAGGGGGTGAACTTGGGTAGTTGAATTTGTCACGAAAATATGTCCCCCTCGATAACAAAATCGACCTGTTTCGGCGTTTTTCGCATAACTCTTCACTTTCCAAATTATTAGGCTTGTTACCTTTTCGATGGCCCACCCTGTATACTAAAATTGGAACGAACGATGTATGAATAATACGACATTTTGATAGAGCTTATATACAGGGTGGTCGCATGCTCATGAGACTGTTTGATTCGTTGCGTCTATGGGGCCAATTTTTTTATTCATTAGTAACGGAAATAGTACGTATGATAGTTCGGCTAGAGCAAGAGCCCGCGACTGCCGGACCTTCGTTATTTTATAAACGCTGAAAGTTTATGTGCGCATGTCCCACAGGTGGGAATAATTCAGCGACTATGGAGTTTGGATCATCGTGGCTTTGGCAAGTAACTGTTGAAAAAGACGTAAAATCACTCCTCCAAATCTTTGAAGTATAAATGGTAATTTTTTTAAGTTAAAGGGTATTTAAGAATAGGGAAAACTAGGCGAAACATTTCTTTTAAAAATTTTATACACCTTCAGCTGTTACCTCGTTACCTGCCAAAACTACGATGATCCAAACTTCATAGACGCTTCATTGTTCCTACCTGTGTTGAGGACATGCGCAGAGAAATTTCCAGCGTTTACAAGATAACGAAAGTCTTGCAGTCGCGGAATCTTAGTCTAGGGAGAAATAAAAACAATTACAAATAAAAGAAAAACACATAGAAAAACAGATAAAGATAAAAAATATTGTCAATTTTTATACCACACTTTTGGAAAGGCATGCACTAAGAATAATCCGCAAAACTGGATTATAATTTTTTAACACCAATAGCATGTAGATCTTGCTCTGAACGTTGTTGTTTATTTTCTGTAATAAAATAATATTTTCATACGTAACACGCAAGGGTCAATTTTACGCTTTCACGTTAATGTTAATGATGTATCCAATAAGTTGTCAAAAGCGCTATTAAAATCAAACATACTGCCAAGGCATATATCAAACGACTGTCTATAGTTAAGCAGTGTTATCTATCAAAACAAAATCGTCCGCTGATAGCCCCATAAACAATTTCGTGTAATTGGAATATGTCGCCGGTCGGTAATGAGTAATGTTGGGACAACGTAACACTTAAATGTCAATCATTGGTCATGAAAGATTCATGGCACCTTTGAATGATGATAATTACATCGACAACTACCCTAATGAACAGCGAGTAGGTAAGTGGGTGACGAGCCATCAGTGTGGGGAAGTAGGTCGCGTTGTCTACCACTGCAATGATCTACACCTACTTGACCAGGTAAGTCAGGAATAATTATTGCGCCATTATCAAGTGATTATAATGTACCTCCGAGAGGGTAGAATTTAAATTTATTTTCTAATATTTATTCCCGTTTTAAATAAATTCAAGCCCCTGAGATCAACAAATCAAAATAATACTAGAAATTTGTTAACGTTTCGTAATCTTTGTGTTTTTGTTTGTAGCTAAATAATACGGTAGACTTTGTTTGTACATTAGAAAGCTCCAAAGGCTTTTAAAAAAATTAGTTTTTTCAAATTAGCTGGAAATTGTCTTCTCAGAATTTGATCAAATTTGGTTGGATAATTCTGAATAAAATGTATCAAGTTACAATGTGCATATCTACCAATTGGTATTACCTAAGCTCGGGTATCTTCAGTGGCGGTTTCTCCATTAGGTCATTTGGTCAATGACCTCCCAAATAAATTAACCAACTCAAGTAATTTTATACCGTATAATAAACTAAACTAATAATAAAAATTATATTATAGTTATGTAATAATTCCAGTAATTAACTTTACTTATATAATTATGTAGTTGTTTTTTTATAATTACCGGGAAGATAGTGCGATGGTCTGGGACTTGGGTCAAGGGCAGCATTTGACCTCGTTGGTTTTAATAGGATTAAAGAGTAAGATGCCTTTGCCTATGTGCTGGAGCGAGATAGGTATAATAGTAACTTTGCCTGTATTTAAGACGGTCCTATTCTGTCAAGGTCATGTTAAAAGCTTAGTTTACAGATTTCTGCAAAAGATTAAAAATATCTTTTAGACAAAAAATTAATAACGGTGTTTCTACTACCCTTGCAAAAATTACTATAAATTTTAATCACATGGATAGAGCGGTAGGATAGTTTGATACCTTCTCGGATTAAAGTCAAGTTGCGATACGAGTTATGATTTTTCATAAACAATTAAATAATCAAATTTTATCAATTCATTATTTTTTATTTCATTATTTCATAGCTTTGATCATTTATTAAGTATTATTACTATTAAACTTGATGAACATATGTCTTTAATATAAATTGATTTTCGGGCAATTAATTCATTTGAGAATTTTGATCATTAACCATTATCCATATTTAAATATTGTTTTAAATACAAATAACACATGACACATGCTTTTATACAGGGTGTATCTAAATAACACCGAAAAAAATTAAGAGCTGATTCTTTGATCAAAAATAAACAAAAAACTTCGTATAAACGTGTGTCTAAAAATGCATCTTTTTGAGATCTTCTTCTTAAGGTGCCGTCTTCTTGCGAAGGTTGGCGACCATCATGACCAATTTCACTTTGCTGACTGCTGCCCTGAACAGGTCGTTTGATGTACAGTTGAACCATTCTCTGAGATTTCGAAGCCACGACATCGGTCTTCTTCCCATGCTTCTTTTCCCCACTATTTTACCCTGAATAATCAGTTGCAGCAGCTTGTATCTTATACCTCTCATTACGTGGCCCAGATATTGGAGTTTTCTGACCTTTACCTCTGCAGACAGTTCCAGGTCTTTTGAGACTCTCCGTAAGACTTCTTCATTAGTAATTCTGTCAACGTATGATATCCGGAGTACTCTTCTGTAAAGCCACATCTCGAAGGCATCTATCTTTTTGAGCATTTCTTTTGTTAGAGTGGCAGCTTCTATTCCGTAGAGTATTATTGTAAATATGTAGCATCTTAGCATTCGTATTTTAAGGTGGTTACTTAAAATTTTGCAACAAAAGAATTTCTTCATTTTAATAAAGGTGTTACGTGCTATTTCGATTCTCGTTTTTAATTCTGATGAGTAATCATTGTTGTCGTTGATCAGGGTCCCTAGATATTTATACTTATAGACTCGCTCTATTATCTGATGATTTACGATCAGTTGTATATTTTGATTTGGTTTTTTGGTAAAGATCATGAATTTTGTTTTATTAAGGTTCATATTCAAACCATAATGGATACTTGTTTCATACGCTTTCTGGACCATTCTTCGCAGGTCATCCAAGCTTTCTGCCAGCAGTACGGTATCATCTGCGTATCGTAAGTTGTTTATAGGAATTCCGTTTACTACCACTCCAGCTGCTTCACTGTGTAATGCCTCTCTCATGATGACCTCTGAGTACATATTAAACAATAGCGGGGAAAGTATGCACCCCTGTCGTACACCACGTTTTATGTTGCTGCTTTCCGTATATTTATTATCTATCTTGATGTTTGCTGTTTGGTCGTAATATAAGTTTTCAATAACTCTGGTGTCTCTGTTATCTATTTGCTTTTCTCTCAGAATTCTGATAAGTTGTTCATGACGGACTCTGTCAAATGCTTTCTCGTAGTCCACAAAGCAAGCGTATACATCCTTATTAACATCCAGACAGCGTTGAGTCAACACGTTTATACTAAATAATGCTTCTCTCGTGCCAACTCCACTACGGAACCCGAACTGTGTGTCGCTGATGTCGTTATCCAGTTTTTTATACACACGGTTGTGAATTATTTTAAAAAATAATTTGAGTGTATGACTCATTAGGCTTATGGTTCTATGATATTTACATAATTACATAATCTTGCGTTGGGTTTCTTGGGAATCACAATGAAGCTCGACACTAACCAGTCTGTTGGTATCGTTCCTGATCTGTAGACTGCATTAAAGAGCTCAGCAAGCGCATCCAAATTATGTCCCTCAAGCAGTTTTATCATTTCAATTGGTAGTTCGTCTGGACCAGGTGCTTTCCCGTTCTTCATGTTCTTCAGCGCATATTCTATTTCATCTGTTGTTATTTCTGGTCCGGTTTCTATATCATTTTCTGGGGGTAAGGGTCTATTTCTGTCATCTTCGAACAGCGTTTCGATATATCTTTTCCATGTCTCAAGCTTTGATGTCAGCTCCACCACTATATTCCCATTATATATTTTTGAGATACAGGGTGTCAAAAAAAGATTATTTTACCAGTTTTTTGAAGATATTTGGGGAACCGTTTGAGATATGAAACTCACCTTTTGTAAATGTCATATCATTGATATTTATAGCTACTTTTTTAATACTGAGTTTTTTCATGTTTCATTATAGCGGAGATCTCAGAAATGAGCGAAGTTTTTTGCCCTTAATTTTTCGACACTTGTCTTGAAACATTCAAAGCGAGCTTTTCATCGTAAATGCCCGTTTTTCTCGAAAATGGCTCACGTTAGCAGTTATAACCAGTATCTTTTTGTGTAGAAAACATTGACGGTTAAAAGTGTGCTTTTAAAATATCAATTTACCCAGTGTCGTAGATATTAGGGGCAAAAATATCCCCCCAACCCTAAAAATCTCCGGCACTGGCATACTTAAAAAAGGTAGTTAGCATTAAAATAGTTGCTAATATCAATGGTAAGATCTGTACAAAAGCTGAATTCTGTATCTTATACTGTTCCCGAGACATCTTCAAAAAACGCGAAAAACAATCTTTTTTTGACACCCTGTATCTCAAAAAGGGTGCATATCCAGACACACGTTAATAGGAAATTTTTTGTTTATTTTTTATCAAAGAATCCTCCCTTAAATTTTTTCGGAGTTATTTAGATACACCCTGTATATCTTATTCAAATGTTCCCTCTATCTACACAGTTGCTATTTAAATTTTATTCATAAACTAGGCATATGGGTGTGCTTACAATAAAGGATTTATAACGATGGGTTAACGCTGGGGTAATTTGTTTGTAACTGTAAACGATTGAACTATGATTTTTGTTCAACCAATCGGTAACAGTTCAACTGATTTCATTAGAAGTGTCTGTAGCCAATTTTACCCTTCCAAATTCTTGGTGCCAAACGTGATAGTAGGACAGCACCAAGGCATGTTATTTTTGCCCTCTGTTTATTTATATTTTTATGTGTGTGTATGGGGTACAGGGCTAATGATAGTTATCTGAACTGTAAACGATATTTTGTTTTCATGTAATGTCATAATCTTTGAACGATGAAGTACGTTCGTAATCTCGAGAGTTTTTTTTTTTAACTTATAAACGTATTTCAAAGAGGTTTTTCTTGTTAAATCATTCAGTTAGGCCTTCGCTTTGGGATATTTTAATCCGGGGCCACATTACAGATTGGTCCGCATGACGCAGGATCATATAGACTTTAGTTTAGGGGTTAGATATGTTGTTACATTACAATACAGAGTTTTTCTATACTGCATCCTCTGTAGGATGATCCACAGGTGTTCTAAATGGACCCATTATATGAAAAACCTACGTAACTACCAAGCAAGGTAAATTCAATGGATTTTTTTTTTTTTTTTTTTTTTTTTTTTTTTTTTTTTTTTTTTTATCTATTAGGTAATGAACCCAGTTAATGAAAACTCATAGTTTTCCTATTATTTCTATTAAAATAAAGACAAGTGTAATAAATTCAAAGAAAAGCTTACCTCGTTAAATAGACAAAAATTAATTAAAGAACTTATTTTCCTGTGTCCTTCTTATTATCATTATATAGATGGGTATACCTATAACATGATTGAGATTAGATTTTACCTACATTAATAATACATACCCTATATGTATAAACACCTACTTAAAAATAAATTCACTTTATAGGTATACAAGGTCAAAATTGCCGCCCATCATTAATTAAAGCTTCGTGTTAGACGTTACTTATCTATAGTTCTGTTAATTACGAACATAAAATTACAGCTTACACAAATAGAAAACAAATTGTACCTCATTTTATTTCATTCTATCTTATGTATTCTAATGCATACTTGCATAAACAGCGATCAATCATTACGATTAGCTCCTGCAACTTAGTATATTGTCACTCACGCAATTCCAATTACAACAGTCCTGCTACGAGAATAATAATAACTCCTGCTTACTTGAGTTAATGTCTTCTCCCGGGGAACATGATATGGATAAATCAGGCGTCTCGCCTAACAAACAAGACAAGAGCGTTGATGTTTTTACAGTTCGCGTTCCTTCTTACAGAACCAAATCCGGGAGTAAAGGAATCGTTAAGACCATGCTACGTCATGAGAATATAATCAGACCCAGGAGGAGTGGTGCGTCTTGGGTTGCAGCTGTCAATAGCCAACAAGTTAACAATACTCCAGTATTCAAAATAGGGGAATTTAGAGACGAGTCAACCATGCTGGAACATTACAGGTGGGTTGTGTTGTATAAGGTAGAAAAGAGTTGTTGATTGTATTTTAGTTGTTGACTATAGTCTATAGGTAAGTGATAATCATCGTTGGAAGACGATGGGAGTCGTGGAAGATGACCGAAGTCAACGCTATATACATATACCTATAAATGGTGGCAAAATTACTCAACGATTGCCATTCGATTATTCAACAACAACGTACAAAGTTTTGGGTAATAATGGTAAAAACACATAAGGTCATGTAGTCGGAAAAAACGGGCTCAAAAAACGCTCAAGACTTATTCTTAATTATTCTTTACGCAACCGTCATTTCTTGGTCCGGATCCCATCCTTTCTTAATCGTAGACCAATAGAGAAGATGCAGAATCGAACAGGCTATAGAACAATCTTCAATCTTCCTAAAACTCCGAACATTTCTTAGAGGCAGGGACGTGAAAATGCAATATCTGATCCGTTCTTCTGTACGATGTTGAGACATGGGCGTTGAAAGCACTAATAATCAACAGAATTGAAGCCTTCGAAATGTGGGTCCTGTGACAAACGTTGAAGATATCGTGAATCAATCACATGAGAAACGAAGACGATCTCGGACAGGAGAAATTGAAGAAGGGTGAAGAGGAATAGGCAGAAATATCGTGGCTGAGAAATATTCGTCAATGGACGGGAATAAAGGGCTTTCAAGAACTACAGAACGCTGCAATCAACAGAACAATCTGATGAAAAAGCGATTATATAATGCCAACACGCAGGAGTCGCAGGAATCTGCAAGGCACTTCAAGAAGAAGAATCGTCATTTAACTTCAGTAAAGGCAAAATTCTCAAAAAATTTATCGACTTAGGGAGGTTTATGGTACAAAATAAATGTAACTAAGTGGAGAGTTCGCCAAAGACTACAAGAGGTTTGGCTGAACGCCTGCATGCCAAGAGCTGGTCCCAAGTAACTCGACTACAATTTTGTTCGAGAGCACTTCGACTGGGATCTTCATCAATGAAGCAATTTATGGTTTACTGATGAGTCGGTTCTCTGTACATTCTCCAAATGGACGGAAACAAGTTTGGAGAGACAAAATGGGGAACGACTTGGAACCGGAAAGTCAAGGAAACGAACTTGGAGAGGGTGCTACATTGATGGGATTCCATACCAGTGGAAGTATACCATAGAGGGGGTTCAATAGATCTCTTGGTTGCAGTTTGCAGTAATTCAATCACCCTGAATAATTTTTTTTTTTCTTCAAGAGCCGTCTGATACAGGATCGCTGGAAGTACCTCAACCTCATGGGCTTATTGTGCTAAGCCCCCTTTCCTTCATGTCACCCATTCAGTCAGTCTGGTCCCCTGAACTAGTTTGCATAGCCCCATCACTGAATGAGTGTCATATTCTTCCGGACCCCATTTTTGGTTGTCCGTATATTTCCTGTCTCTCCGCGTCCAGAGCTTCGCATTCACACAGGACATGTTTAGCTGTCTCTTGGGCCTTGCTGCATTCTCGACAGCACCTTGAATAATTACAATACAATACAATTATGGGGAACGAATTTTTAGATTTGTTGATGAAGTGCTCCTATTTTCAGTCCCATGCTTGACTCATTACGAAGTCCCATAACGGGAGTCCCGTAATGATGGTGCGGGGATGGTGTGGGTAGGAATATCAATGGAGGCCTTTACGGAATGCTGCGATTTTTTCGATTTGTTGACAGAGTGCTCCTATTTTCAGTCCCATGCTTGACTCATCGTTACGAAGTCCCATAACGAAGTCCCATAACGAAGACCTTTACGGAAGTAGTCTTCATTAATGAGGGCTCAATGACTGCACAATGGTATATAGAAGAAGTTTTCACCGACCGATGATGCATTGGCTCCATTTATTGGTCCAGATTTTCCTGAAGCATCAGGATAACGCCGGACCACATGTAGCAAGATGCGTCAATTGATACTTGGCACAGGTTGGTGTATTCGGAAACTTAACTGGCTAGCATGTTTTCCGGACGAAAACTATTCTAAAGAACATGTTTGAGAATGTTCTTTAGACGTGTTAGAACTCGTGCCATGGCACCAACAACAATAAACGAGCTTCGCGTAGCACGCTAAGAATAATGCGATAATATTCAGCAGAACACTATTCGTAAGCTCATTAGTGGAATGCCACGTCCCATGTAAGCAACGATTGGCCCAAGAGGAGGCAATATGAAATTATGCATTTTAAGTATTTAGTTTTCTGTGCCTCTAAGTTGACAAATACTTTTCCTTTATTTATGTTGGTGTTCATTAAAATGAGAAAAAGTGTAATTTTGTTTTGTCTAGGATAGGAAGTCTATTAAGTGGCTATGTTTTTTGCACTTGAGTGTGTTATGTTTTAATGAAAATATGTTATTTTGCAGGACTTTATCACATAAAGGTATTTGTAATAAATTGTATGAAATTGTAAAATTTCAGGGAAATAAAATATAACAAACCACACGATCACAAACATAAGCATATAAAGAAGAAATTTTTGACGCACGTGGAAAATTATTGCGAGAAAACAACTCTTCATGGCTTGCGTTATGTAGGTGATCCTTCTTTATCTTTTGGAGAAAGGTAAGTTCGTCTTTTGTTTCACCCAAACTGAAAGGTGTGTAACTGGTATGACGATACTTATCAATAACGGACCATCTGTTTTGAAAATTGTAGAATTTTCTGGTTGGTATCCTTCGCAATGGCAGTTGGATTTGCTGGTTACTATATTTACGATATTTTCCAAAAGTGGAATTCAAGCCCAGTTATTGTCAGTTTCCGGCCGAGAGATGCAGATTTAACTTCAATTCCGTTTCCAGCGATCACAATATGTAACATGAACCAGGCCAAAAAATCTGAAGCTGAGAGAATAATACAAAACGGGTAAGTACTCACTTACTTGGTATTTATTGTGTATTTTCGAAAAAGGCATGTGTGGGACACGTTCCCTGGTTAAATTAATTAATAATTTAAATTGGACAATGAGCCCCAATACTGAGTATTGTTTTGGGTATGAACCAAAGGGGATTATAATTGCTTATATGTTATTCTAAACGACATGCATTAATTGAGACTTTACAAATTTTAAAATAAAACAAGGGGGCCACATTACCAACGGGGACACCCTTTTTCTTCATCTGGGAAAACCTTTAATCTTGGTTTAATTATGGAAATTGGTTAATTTGCACATAAAACTACACGGATTTTAACTAAAATTTTATTTTTTGAAGAAACTTTGATCATTTATTATTTATTACCGTAAACTTGACGAATATATTATGTGTTTTTAATTTAAATTGATCTTGGGATAATTAATTCATTTGGGGATTTTGATCATTAATCATTCTTTAATTCAAATAACTATGCTTTGATATTTTATTCAAATGATTCGTCTATCTACAGTTGCTATAGTACGATGAAGTTTAAAAAGTCATATGAATCGATTAAGAATACTCATCCTTCTGATAGTTCGATTTATTTTGTTTCACTTACGTGGTTCTCACAGAAACCGCCAATTTTGTCTAAACAATCCGTCCCGCATAAATAAATATACGTCAACATTGGTTTTGAATGAGAATTAAATGCACAACACAGAGGATATAGACTGTCATTATACGTGAATAAATTTTATGTAGTTGTCAGTGGCTGTCAAACTGACTTAAACCGTTCAAATCATTGTTTGAATGATTCCTCTAATAATTTACGCTCGTTAACACCTTGAAATTTAACCGTTTGACATTTTCCGGTGAAATGAAAAATCTTAATTCGGACGGTTAATAATGACGTCACATATGACTTCTTAAACTTAATCGTACCATATTTATATTTCATTCATACAAAGGCACTCTCTATAAGACTTCCTGGCGGGATAACCTCAAATTCAAAGTTTAAAGTCAGGGCGGGAATTCAAGAGAGACCTGTTGAATGACAGAAAAAAGGACATTTCAAATGTCAAAGGGGTTCTTCTTTTTGAATCGTTCAGTTAGGCATCGGTCAGCAGACATTTTAGATAGGGTGCTGCGTCATTGCTATGGTACGCATGACGCTGGATCCTTATTTAAAAGGTACGTTACACTAGAGACCACTCCACCGAGTATATTGCGCCTTATTTTCGCCATAGCCCTACTCGCGAGCTTTCTGCTTTCTCCCGTTTGGCGAGCTTTCCATCTTTTGGTCCAAAAATCCATGTCCATGTATGCGATGGGATGTCCAGAATAATCCAGATCATTCTCCTATATCATTCATTCTTCATTTATTCACTCATTCTATTATCTATATTGTTGGTTGTAGTTATTGTTGGTGTAGTTATGCGCTGTTACCAGAACAACTAAAAATTCCTTGGAGCCCACTTCACGCCTTGTAGCAATATGAAGTATACATTTTTAGGGGACTAAATTTTCTCTGAAAACCAATAAATTGTTTCTTTTTATTTCATTTTTGCTTTTAGGACGGTAGCGGAGAAGAAATTATTAAGCGATTCCTGTAAAAGAGATGTGTCGTTTAATGACTCAAATGAAGATGGACCTAATTGGGAAACAGTTCAAAGTTACCTTGTCAGTGTAAGTCACTGATGAATTAAACACGAAATTTAAATTAATAAATTAATTTAAAATGCTATCAATTTACATTAAATGAATAACTATACAGTGTGTGTATAATAAAGGTGGTAACAAAATTAATAATTCTGGTATACGACGTTTCTATGGAAATTCCTTTCTTTGAATTGCCATATATTCTGACTTGTAACATATTATTATGACGCCATTGGTTTTTGGACAATGACGTCATCGTAATTTTTGTTTGAGCGACAATTCCCTACGTGTGATATAGCATATTTTACGAGAAATTACAAATTTTTATCTCGAGAAAAAAATAAGAAAAAAAAATATTTTTAAACGAAGGTACTACTAACTTTCCATTTCAATGTTTTCTTAAGAAGAACATTTCGTCAAAGTTTCACAAGTAGATTCGTAAATTCAAAAAAGATACGGCATGTCAAACTTTCAATTGTTGAAGACTTTAAGAAAAAAAAAAGTTGTAAATTTAAAAAACATGCCATAACTTTTTTTAATTTACGAATGTACCTACATATAAAACTTTGTTCTTGTTAGATAGACCTTCTAAATGGTGTAGAGTAAGACCTTCGTTTAAAAAAATATTTTTTCTTTGGAGAAAAAAAATCAGTAGGTAATATTCTCCTTAAAAGACCTTGTGCAACAAAGTATTAAAGTTTGGTGTTGCCATTTAAAAAAAAATATGGCCTTAAAACTTCCCGATTTTTTATAAAGCCCAGAAGGTTTTTCCATTTGTTCTTGTAGTGCAGCTGACCCAAAGTTGTTGAATCTGAAGCTACTGTACACCTGAGAAGGTAATATTTTGCCTAGGTGAGGAGTGAACAAACGACGAGCGGAGAGGATGAGTATAAAAAAAATCGGCGCTTCCTAGTGCTGTGAGCACCGATTCTCCCCCTCTACTCTTGGTTTAGCTGCCCAATCTTCGAGGTCGATACAGTCGCTTTTGGAGATTTCTGATTATTTATTTAATTGATTTATTAAATGTGTATCTTACCACCAGTGGTAGAATTTGTGGATTTCTGACTAGTTATTTAATAAATATTTTGTACTAAGTATGGGTTAATAAAGTATTGTTTAATATACAGGTAGGGCAAGGTTGCGATGATATGCTGAAAGTATGTAAATGGAAGATGGATAAAATTAGTTGTGATGATAATTTCAACAATGACTTAACAGATGAAGGTTTATGCTGCTCATTTAATAGACTACCCCCAAAATATATTTATAATCGACCGTGAGTGTTAATATTTATATATACCTGCACTGCGTATGCATATTATGTCAACATTCACTCATCATTTTCAAACAAATACATATTGTTAAGTTCTATAAGTTGTTCCAGATGCAACTTGATTTTTTTAATAGTGGAGTGCCAATCTATCAATAAGTTGTCACCCTGTGGGCCTTTTAGAGTACCCGGCTGAAATTTTCAGAAATCATAGTTTATGGCCTAAATAACTCAAATCCGAAGTCGTCAAAAAATGTCCTGTGCAAAAGGCACTATTCAAAATTTCGAATTTTTCAAAATGTGATAGTATATTCAAGTGAAATTTTGTCGTGATTTTGAAAAATTGGCACGGCAAAGTTTCACTTGAATATATTATCACATCCTGAAAAATAACCGAAAATTTTGAATAATGCCTTTTTGCACAGGAGGATTTTTTGACGACTTCATCGGATTTGAGTTACTTAGGCCATAAACTATGATTCCTGAAAATTTCAGCTGGGCACTCTAAAAGGACGACAGAAATGTTTTTTATTTACTCCCATTACCACTCTCATCTCTCTCACTCTAGAATTTTTTACGAGATTGTCTATCACAAAAGATCTCAATAACAACAGTTTTTTTCTTTTTGGAAAATCTGTAATTTTTTTTATACTTACGTGTTTAAGGGATGAAATCAGCATACTAAATCAAACTTTTGCGAGTGTAGTATACGATTGGACACCAGAAAAAGGATTTGAAAATACAGATATCGATACCTATTATAACGATAACGGGATACCAAAGAGGCCGCTAGGTATATTTATTTTTAGGTTATATTTTTGGAATAAAAATTTTAATGAAAAGGAACACGTTTTAGGTGCTGGTGTTCATTTAGGACTCACGTTGGTACTGGATGCGCAAGTAGACAACTACTTCTGCTCATCGACCAACAGTATTGGTTTCAAGGTACGTTTCACAAATGGCTCATATTTACTTCTTTTTCGAGCGAAAAATTATTTTGCATAGCTATTTATAGTTGTGAAGGTCAAATTGGCAACAATTTCCCTTTAGCTGAAGTTTATAAGAAAGTCATTTTTGGATAAACGATATGAATTTTTGAAGTAAGACTCCTAACAGGACGATTGATATTGATACATACATTAAACAGCAAGCTTCCAGAAACCCGAACCTACTGGAAAGATCAGTGAGTTACGATCACCGGGCGCTTGCGCCGACAACGCGTGCTCACTTTGAGGAGCCTGCTATAGTGGAGTGTTTCAAGCATGAACTGGTAGATTTCCAGGATTTAACCATTTAATTTGTCAAATCTGATAAAGTAACTGACATTTGTTGTATAATAATTTCTTTATAATAACCCTCCTTATAATAATAAAAAAAGATTTTATAGAAAGTCTCTTGACGTTTCGAGAATGTCCGCTCTGTGACGTATAAATACGGCAATATCGGCAGGGCATGCGAGTAGTATGGTTTGGAATGTTCTATTGACGGCAGCTACTGAAGTGCTCATGAAGCAAGTCTTTATCTGCCATTCTATTGAAGTAAACAACAGTTCTGATAGAAAAGTATCGTGGAGTTAAAAAAAGAAGAATCTAATTCTATGAAAGAAGAGAACATTCTTGTTACAATATTATGATACAATAAACTGAATGGAAATTGTTCTTATTTCCGACACTGTAAAGCAGATTTAATAAAAAAAAATATTTTTAGATGGTCATATCGAATCCAATCGAAACGCCGAAAGTACAAGATTTCGGGTTTCTGGTAAGTCCAGGAACAGAAGCACGTTACAGGCTTGTACCCACAATCAGAATGGCTTCAGATAAAATCAGAGGTATCGAAGTTCGCAAACGCCAGTGTTATTTCTCTGATGAAAGACCTCTCTTATATTACAAGTAAGTAAGCACAATTATTAAGACTCATTATCTGCGGAATAACTAGTTTTGTTTAAATGTTAGATGTTAATTTAATAGTTATAGAAAAAGTATAGATATCTACAAGAATTTTGTAGAGCATAATCATCATTCTAATTAAAACACTACAGTCATAATAAATAATTATAATGAAACAGTTATTTAAAAAAACAGGTACTACAATAATTATTATTATAAATGACGATTATTTGTTTATACAATAACAAACAAGGATCAGCGAGTACACGAATATATACAATCTTATGAGGATTATGGGGTACCATACCAGCAAACTTACCTATAAATGTACTCGTCAAATAACACGTCAATCGACGGTTATCTTTAGTAAATCTAAATCTTTAGTACCTAAAGCTGAGGTGTAAGTGAAGTTATCCACACCAATCGAAACTCTCGATAATAAGTTGTAACGGGATTTTTCTGTGGGTAGAGGTGAGTTCCCAGGAATGGATATTTGCCCTTTTGTACCCGTGACAAGTCGATTTAAAATTTATGACATTTATTAACAAACTATCGTATTTACATAATTGTAATTGTAAAACTATATCAACATTGGTTAAACTACTTGTCCTGTATCCTTGATTCTGTCCAGACCGATGAGTGTTAGAGTGGGCCGGCTCTCGTTCCGCAAAGTGGTCTTACTGGCCACAGATAGCTGTGCCGGGGCGTAAACTGTTCCTATTTGCTGCTTCCTTGTTATCGTCGTCGATACATTCACGGCCCGTCCGCCACCGCCAGTAACTTATTCGCAGTCGAGCCGTCTGTGTCGATCTCAGCCGTCCCTGGTACACGCGCCGGGGAAACTACTCAGGAAACGTCCTCCGTCGGCGGGCGCTTTCTGAAACAAAAACCGCTCCCGATGTCTCACTGCAACCTCGGGGCGGATATAAGGGAATGAAGGGGTCTGGCGGCACCTCAATGCAGCGCCGGCTGATTACGTATCCTGATCGGTCGCCTACCAGAGCTCACTGCACTCTGGTTGCGATTCCGATGTTGGATTACGGTTCGGTCAATTCAATTCATCGACCTCCTGTATCCGACGGGGCACTCACTACATGCCCCAACTGATCTCCAGGCTCAGTTCACCTAGGAGAGAGAGTTGTTCGTAAGCCAATTCCTCACGATGCTCTCTCGAGTCTTCAGCTGGTGCTCTTTATATAGCCGGTGCTGGTGGAGATAACCTGCTAATCACTGTCGTAAAAACTGTATCATTCCAGATAAACCCCTCTAAGGATGAAATAAATAATAATTATCAACGAAAGCCTCGGATTTCGTTACAAGGTCTACCCACCATTCACGTTTTTTTAAATTTAATAGTTTCTCCCTGACGTTTCATCTCCTATCATTCGTCTTTTTTCATATAAATTTTTCATACTAAAAGGTGCTTCTAAGTGGAAGTCGTAGGCGTGCTGCTGGATTATTGATGTGAATAAACAGATAACTTCACTCACACTTCAGCATCCGCGTATCCTCTTGGACTCGAAACTCGAACTGAAACTGAAACGTCAAATTGAAATATTTCATCAGAGATGCCCTCATTTAGAAAGACAGTTTATTCTGAGTTTCTGAGCTCTTTGTGGAAATTGACTGTTTTGACAATGAGTCACGCGAGAGCGCCACCGTTCGCGGGTAGCAAAACTAACTTTCTGTTAGCTTATTGTTCATCCTCCTTGGAACCAACCAATACCAAATCAGTAATAAACTCAGTAGTACTAGTACTACATGAACTCAGCAGATTACGCTACTGTTACAGTTTAGTTTTTTACTTTAACAAAGTTCATTGCTCATATAGTACCTAAGTCATGTTTTTGTTTATTGCTCTATAATCTGTAGATCACTGATTGGACTAGTTCACACCTTCCGATTGTTTGTTTTTTATCTGTCAGACATGCTTCATTTTATTCCAGGCAATAGTTGAGAAAAATTTTTCTGTATCACGCGATACAAAAAAAAAAAACAACAATAAAACTTCTTTACTGTAAAACTGCAGAATTATTACGCACCCCGAAGGTATTGTAACTTAAAATAAAACTGGCGAATTAATAAAAATCTAACCAAAGTCGCCGTGAATATAAAATTATTTGAAATACGTTGCTCAAACTGAAGAGCGCTAAATAAAACGATAAAATCGTTTTAGACTGTTTTAGATTTTTTTTAGACAGTTCAAGATTATGATGGCATCTCGGATAATTGATGCCACCACGGTCAAAAAAAACGACGATTTTCTCTCATCCAAAATTAATTTTGTTGCCTTTGAAGGAAAGCTGCACTCTTTTATTTCTATTTCTATATTATCTATAAAATATTCTATTACTTCCATATTATTATTATTCTTCTAGTCTGTCTTACCTGCTTGTAGTGGAAGTGAAAGTGTTTCAAGTGAATGTGCCTTATAGTTACTTTAGTGAACTTTCAGTGTTAAAAGCTCTTAAACTATCTTCGCATTTTTCAACTCAACTCTGTGAAGCGCATGATCAATGTAGAGAATAGAAAGACAAACTCTGGATTTGTTTGTAAGTTCTTTTTTTTTCTAATATTTTCCCTTTATAAATTTTATGTGCCTTCTTTATACTACATATCTTAAACGGTAAATATTTATGTACCCATACACAGATAAAAAATAAAAAATATTTTTTATACTTCTAAAATCCAAAAATGATAAATGCTTTGGATAAAAATATTACTCTTCTTTTTTTGAATTTTTTATTGAGTTTACTTATGTAATTTTTTTATATTTAATCAGATGCTAAACTTAAGTTTTGTTCTAGACACTACAATTTTTTCAATTGTAGATTTGAATGTGAGTCTAATTACACATATAAGTCATGCGGTTGTGTGCCATATTTTTTTCCAAGTAAGTATGAAGAAAAATTTATGTCATTCCAAAAGGTGTGGTATAAATTTAGTTCAATACTCCATGCGCAAGCACCGTCCTTTATTTTCTGTTGCTCAACCTTGGGAGGGAGGGGGTTCTTAGTGTAAAGGAAAATTCAAGCCTATAGTCTTATACGTATATACCTACAATATAGAGCGCAGAAATACCGAGATCCCTTACCTTACATCCCTCAAAATGCACTTTTTTGAAATAAATTAATCGGAATCCCGTATTGTAATCTGGGAGCCGATCTGTCGTAGCAACACTCATCGAAAGTACACACTTTCCCGTATTTTTTTTCTTGTTATCCTCATTTATATCAAGCTGGAATCAAGTACGGTCAAACCTTGATTGTTTATAGTTTTAGAAGTCCTCCTCACAATTCTTTATGGTTTCTATTATTAGTAGGTAAAAACTCATGGCACGTGAATATCTTTCGATGTTACAGACAATTGCTCAAATTTTATGCAGTTTGTACCACGCTTTATGGAACCTATGTAATATACACCATTACCTGCCATATAGGTACAGGATGAGGACTTTTTGTACTTTTTGTGCTCTTTTTTTTATTTTTTTTTATATTTTTATGTTCTTTTTTGGGGCTTACAAAATAGCGGAGAAAAACTAAAAATTGCTCTGGAAATTAATGAAACTGAGTGCTTCTGTATTATTACCGTTTACGAAATCCTTGGTTGGTTTAGTACAAAACGTTCCCACCCTGTATATTAAAGCTGTTCCATTTTGACGTCTAATCTATGCATACATAAATATTTCAAGGATTCAGTGGAATGAAAATATGCAGCATCGATGAAGCTGAATGTGTAAAAAGGATTAAAGGTAAGATCGCACAACCTATACTTACTTTAATTATTAAAAAAAAAAACAAATGGTAAAAATTAACGCATTACTTCAAGAAATCGAATAATTTCACGTGATATTGTTTATAATAAGCTTTTGGGCAAGGAACATGGCAAAAATAACGAGTAATTGTTAGCTCATCAGTCTGACATAAACCACAACCATGAGAGGAGTGTGTCGAACAAAAAGAGCCAAGGACCTAAGTATATTGTAAATCCTATGGCACCGGAAACATCGTACTTACATGACATGGTGCCATCTATAGCGACTGAAAGTACCTATAGTGCGGTTCCGAATCGGAAGATACCTTATCAGTTTTGCCGGTTAGAGAGCTGCGGGGAATAAACGTAAGGGAAAAGCAGATGTCAGTGGCGCCCAACTTGCCCAGTTTGAAAGAGGTGCTTCTTCTGAATACGATTGTAATAAATTTTTTCTACTCCTAACCTTTAATATGCATATTAAATATGAATCACCAGTGCTTTAATGGGTCTCATTAAAATACAAATTTTCATTAAAGCACTGGTCAAGCTATCCAATGGCAGAGGAGCATTTGCAATCGAATCGGTTCCTTTTCGCTCACAATCGGGTCGCTCCAAACCAACCGAAGTCACAGAGTTGCCATACTCACAACAAAAATTGCCTTGTGATATAAGTTCTGTATTTCTGAAAAAAAATTCTGAACGTTTATTTAATTTAGAACATAAGTAACATTCAAAGAAAATTTATCAAGATTTTATGTTACCTTAATTAATTTGATAGGTAGGTATATCGTGTAAAAGATAGGAAGATAAAGTATTATATCATTCGTTGCGCTCCGTGATAGTATTCAAAGCGGCAACGCTGCGACCGTCGCGTTGCGCAGGTAAACAATATCGTAATTATTGGCTGTCAATGTTATTAAAATTATTATTAATCTCAAAATCAAAGCGTAAAATTCGGAATTCGAACTTCGCATAATAAAAATTACGCAGTAGTGAGTAGTGCCCTTTAAACTTGATACTAAAACATGTCTCAGCAGAATAATCTTAGCGACGAAGAGAAAATTTTGTACCTAATATGCGTAAGCAAATAGCAACCTATCTTAACCTCAATGATCCGCAATTGTACACGGGTCATTGTTAAAATATATAATTTTTTAATCTTTTCTATGAAATAAAAAAGGGTCGTAGAAAAAATAGTGTATGGAACTCGCAGATAATGGCTATTAATACGCTCTTATGATGGTTAAGACACTCACCTACGGCTCGTATCTTAACCATCGTACTCGCGTATTAATAGCCTTCATTATAAGCTCGTTGCATAATATACTATTATTATATGTGATCGTCGAGCTAATAATAATATTATTATTATAACAATAATATTAATAATAAGCCCAGGGATAATTAATAACTCTGAAGACTGTACAAACAGAAACATTATAGTTAAATTAGCACACAAAATTCTGATGCTGGTGATGGACAAGATCCTTAAGGCCCGGTTACACGGTCCGTGGTTCGGCGAACCTGTCTCGAAGAGCCGCGAACCACGCACCGTGTGACATAGGTGGCTCGCTATGGGCTCGCGGTTCGTGGTGTATGGTTCGCTGTATCCATCGGGAGTCGGTAAATTTGCACAGAACAAAGCGGGCGAACCGATAGGTTCGTGTAGGTTTGTCGTCGGTTCGTGCTGGTTCGCCATATCCCGAACCAATGATCAGTTTTGCAATTTATTTTATGACAATTTGTGTCTTTTATTGCATACAGGCGGAAATTAAAAGTGATCTTAGTTAGGAAATTGATAGCAAGTCTTCGTATACTGCTTTTTAATGGTATAATCGTAATTGATTCCGGGCACTTTTGCCGTGGTCCCTGGAAATTTTCTCCGAACTGACATGATCGGTGGTTACGTGTACATTGATAATTGACTTGACAGTTGGGAGAGCGCTCCTATTGCTTTCAATAAAACAAACTGGGTTCCATATTGTCTCGGCGAACCGATTGCGAAAAAATACTAAACGAGCCACGAACTGTGTGACCATCCCTGGTTCGCTAAAGTGCGAGTCTCTGCGAACCACGCACCAGTTCTGTGGTTCGCCGAACCACGCACCGTGTAACTGGGCCTTAAGAATTCCTTTTAATCAAAAGCAATAAAAAAAAACTTAGATATTTTACGGAATAAAGCTATTGGTTGAAACTATTATGGCAGTGTAATCACACTTCTTAAATTTAGTTGCTAATGTTTAATTAAAAAATAAAAAATTAATAAAGATAAGCGCGAAGCAGATAAGAAGAAGTGTCTTCCGGATAAAACTGAATGATTCGGATAAAACTATAAAATTAAGTGAGTTTCGAACACACTTAAATACGACTTCTTTGAATCACCAGTAAAGAACAAATTTGAATTCAAATCTGATAATGTCTCTTCCGATTTGGAATTGAAGTAGGTTATTCATCGGTTATTTATTGGCGGAGAATTCTCTGAATTAATCTGGACTGATAGCAAAAATATTGATTCAGGCAGTGACGTGCAAAAAATGATGCTTATAACTCTCACTATGGACAAAATCTTCTTAATTTTCACCTGATAATATTCAATATATCAACTACGCCGCCTATGGCAGGTGCAATTGGATGAAGGTTTTAAATGATAAACACTCATTATCGAGACAATTACAATGATAAGAGCGAACAAAAAATCGAATGTTCAGGGTGATCCATGCAAAAGTGTAAAATTATTTCTCTTCACTTATACATTTAGATAGAACTTTTTTGAATCACGAGTATACCGATAAAAATTTTATTGCTTATCGACTTTTAAGAATTCTCCGCCAATAAATAATCGATGAGCTGTACAGGGTGCGGCGCGAGAACCTTAGGGCATTTTTATATGGAGAAGTCCTGGGAGTAGAAGTCTAAAAATGTGTACGTGTATAATATATGTTTTGACGAGCTGAACTAAAATACTCACAACCCCACACCACTTCCGGTTATACCGGAAACCGGAAGTTGCCATCAACTATCTTATTTTAAATGGAACAACCTGTATATTATTACATTTTCAGATTGCCTGAAAAAATGTAATAAAAACGGTCTTTATAGTTCAAAATTGGAACGAGTGGTTTATGAGTTATAAACAAATGAAAATCGCAATTTTCCATTTTCAAAGCCGCTTAGGTCGAAAACGGGTCAAGATATCGGAAAACGGCTTACATGTCCCTATCTTAACTTTTCACGTAGTATCCTATGGTGCTGATGAAATTTGTATACAAAGTAATGAAAAATCAGTGATTTAAAAAAAAAAATTAATAATTTTTTTTATTTTTTAGGTACTCCAGCGTAGTATACAAAAAGTTAGTATAGGGACATGTAAGCCGTTTTCCGATATCTGGACCCGTTTTCAAGCTAAGCTGCTTTGAAAATGGAAAATTGCAATTTTCATTTGTTTATAACTCATAAACCACTCGGTACAATTTTGAACTGTAAACATCATTTTTATAACTGTTTTTCAGGCAATCTGAAAATGTAATAATATACAGGATGTACCATTTAAAAAAAGAAAAATATGGCAACTTCCGGTATAACCGGAAGTGGTGTGGGGTTGCGAATATTCTAGTTCAGCTCGTTAAAACCGAAATTATACACGTACAATTTTTTAGACTTCTACTCCCAGGACTTCTGGATATAAAAATGCCCTAAGGTTCTCGCGCCTCAGCCTGTATACAAAATAACTAGAAATGGGCAATTTTCCACGAGACATAGCAGAAAATAATCCTCTTGTTCCTGTTTGGTTCTTACTTTATGATTTGATCGACTAATAACATAAAACGAGGCCCCATAGAAAATCTATTGAGCCGTTTTTGCGCTCCAGCTTTTGTTTCCAAAGTTGTGCTTTTAGTGAACCCCGAGACTTGACGTTTTAGATTCACTGGAGGAAAAACGGTATGTCCCGTTCTAATCTACGGCACTACATTTAGTCGAAGTGAATTTTTTTAGATTTTTCTAATCGATTTCGCCATTTTCCCACCTAGGTTAATTAGGTCCCACCTATATAATGAAATATGGTTAAAATATATTTCTTACAAACCCAGAACCAGGAACACTTATCGTGTTTTCGCATAAATCGAGGCCGCTGATTACAAATTACAACGATGAAATCAGTTTCTCACCAGCTCGCTTGGAAAGCAGAGTTATCATTTTTTCGCCAACAAATAGTAGAAAGAGGTCAATTTCGAGGACACGTAACCAAAAATCCTCCCATTCCGATTTTGTTTTTATTTTTTATTTCATAGACGTAGTGCTGAAGCCTTTAAAAAATAAGGTAAAAAGTGAAAAAAAATTATAGTAGAATGAAACCCATTGAAAAAGGAAATTAAAGAAGGGCAAAAAGAAATTAAACATTCATAATATTTTAACGAATAAGAAACACTGGCGAATACGCGAAATATTCTGGATTTTAGGGATGAATCAAGCGGTTTTCAGGAAGAATCGAGCTGATGACCTGAGTCGAGTGGATTCGAGTTTTTTTTTCGTTTTTCGTTTTTTCTGACGACATTTACCATAGTAATGTATATTTTTACACTATCCAGAAAGTAGAGATTTCAACGCACCAAAAAAAAGCCCACCGACTTTTTTAAAAAAGCAGATATATTTTGACACGAGAATTTTCGATTGAAAATTAGGGTGCTTTTTCGTTATCAAATTAAAATAAGGTGAAAAAATTAATTTTTCAAATCCAAAAAATTACAGTGTGTTTGGTACTATCTAAAAAAGGTGAGTTTTCACCAAATTTCGCGATTTCTTTTTTGTAATCGATAAAAATAAAAAAACAAAAACTTGGTTATTTGAATTTTTTGCATACATTTTGAGGTTATGTGGAAAAACTGTAAATACAAAAGTTGTAGATCTTTTTATTACCTACAACTTTTTCATTCAACTTTTTTCCATATATAGGACTTTTGCCGGAAATCGAGATAAATCGATTTTTCCCCTAAAAAACTCACTCCCTCCCTCAATGAGTCCCTCTTCCCGACCTCAAATCGCCCGTAATTTATTTTTCCTTTCATTTATGTTATATTATGTTCATTTTTCCATGGGTTTCATCCTACTATTTTTTTTTTTTTTTCAAAAATAATCGACTCTGGTCTATTATTATAGACCAGGTCAGGACTATAATAGTCCTTTCTGTTCATAAAAATAGGTTCCAATTGAGAATCTTTTGGGCCGTTTTACCTCTGCAAGGTTTTCCTCAAAGGTGCCTGCATTAAGTATTTTCGAACGATCAAGACAATAGAATGAACTTAAAAAATGACGAGAAAAAATTATTCGGGAAAGTAAAAAAATGAAACTCGTTCGTCTTGCGTGGCTCTAACTACTACTTGAAAGCGCATGAGAAAACTCCCACCCAGATTCTGCTGGATCGTTCTTGAGGTTGTTCATTGTTCCTGTTCCTCAAGAAGAGTTTCTTCGAAACTATCTGGAGGTTACAGGACATTTGACATTTGAGGGATCTTTTTAGAGCACCCCACTAAAGATGGGATGTTCGGTGGGTGAGAGTGGCCACTCAAGTAAACTATTATTTACTTCGTTTCGTTGAAATAATACTAGAGGATATCTGGAGCAACGCAAAGAAATGTTCTACATTTTATGTTTATGCCGAGTAAGCCGAACGATATGAGAACACATTTTCTTCTATCGTATTTTTTATCTAAGTAAAAAAAATAACATTCCGATTTCCTGATGTAGGTAAATTAGAACCAACTCGAACGAGAACAGGAAAACATCACCAATCCAGCTCATCGACTTTGGTAACGGCTGGGACGAACGGTAGTAGTTGGAGGTCAGTATCCAATGACTGGGAGCTTATATGGTTGGCTGATTCTTTGCTGATTAAATCGTCTACATATCTCTGACATGTCTAAAATTAACGAGAACCATTTTTACTGCATAATGTTCTTTAAATTAACCATATTTTTTATAAAAAATCTCAAGAATCGTCAAAAAATAATAATTCTCTAGGTGATGCGTTAATTTTGACAAAGTTAATTAATTGGTATGTAACAAATTGTACTTCTACGTAAACTATTCTATTGTATGTCTATTTTAATCTAATTATGTATTATGTTTTATAGAGCGTGTTCTGGATAAGATGAAATACCTTGAGGGGTAAGGTTTAATTAATTTTAGTCAAACTATTCAGGCAATTTGACTTCATATAAAAAAACTCTTTTGTAGAAATAATTCTTGTAACTGTCTGCCCAACTGTCATCAAGTGAGCTATACAAGAGTGTCCACCTACGGAACATTAAGTAATCCGCTTGACAATCATTACAATAGCATTCTTGGAAATTTCTCAAATAAAAATTTTTTGTAAGTTCTCGCCATAATTGTTAAAATTACATTAAAATATCTAAATGAAAATTAATTACTTTTTAGAGAAAACACTGTGATTGTTTCCTTCTTTTTCGATCTCAGTGACCTTACTATAATATCCAAGTCAGAACTGCAGGGTTTTGCACAATTCTTATGTGAGTACCTATATTTTGCACAAATTTTAAATTTTTTTAACTGTATACCTAAGTATAATGTAGTTGAGGAAATAACACGTGCAATAATTTTATCTTTTGCTATCACAGGCACTGTCTTGACGATAATTAAGCACTAAACTAAAAATGATATAAATTCAAATGCGCAAAAAACATCCGCGAAATAAAAAAATACACCCGCCAAATCAAATAAGGTACCTAAACAAGTTAAAGGACACTTCGAGAAAATGAAGTTGAAGACTATTATTTGACACTGTTAGACTGTTCGAGAATGGATAAGTTCTGGAAACAAATCCGGAGAAAATCTAGAAAAAGCCTGTATCTTTATACAATAAGGTGTCCAGGTATGAGTGTAAAAGCTACACGTGGCGACCTTCCTTCGACTATTTTGAGTAAAAAATCTTAATTCAATAATGCTCTAAACCTCTTCACGGTGCCACACGAGGTCATCAAAGTTAGAAATTCTGGGTCACAAATATGCATATTATTGAACTTCTATTTCCTTTTCCAGTTACGGTTAACATTTTCAAAGACTTTTGCAAAGTCTTATTTCATTTAATTTTCGTAACAGTGCAATTATTAACTTTTTTAACATTTCATAAAGTGCTTTTTTTTAGAAATGTTAAAAAAGTTAATAATTGCACTGTTACGAAAATTAAATGAAATAAGACTTTGCAAAAGTCTTTGAAAATGTTAACCATAACTGAAAAAGGAAATAGAAGTTCAATAATATGCATATTTGTGACTCAGAATTTCTAACTTTGATGACCTCGTGTGGCACCGTGAAGAGGTTTAGAGCATTATTTATTGTATTAAGATTTATTACTCAAAATAGTCCACGGAAGGTCGCCATGTGTAGCTTTTACACCATACCTGGATACCCTGTATAGAATCCTATTTTATGTCGTTATTGAAGACGGGTTTTGGTTTGTTAGTGTCAATGATTCATTTAGAAATTGTTAAGTATAGCAATTTATTAATCCATTGATGGATGCTCCATGGATACCCCAGAACACCCTTTTTATCGTCGATTGAGGTGCAAAAAAATCCATCTGATCTACTGTGGGTATAGGTACCCTACTCTGATCTGGATTATCACTTAGGTACATTGGCCCCTGTTTTTGGCTTTTCTCGAGATATTGGCTAGAAAATTTTTTAGACAATGATGGGATTCGAATCTACACATCAACGACCTGGGGTTTAGACTATGCCTTGATAGCAATAGGTATAATTAAAGTTTTAATTAAAAGTAATACAAAAGGGAATTTTTTCAGCTTCAGCGGGAGGATTGTTCAGTTTGTGTCTTGGATTCAGCTGCGTGAGCATATTCGAGTTGTTATACTACACCGTTGGCAAATGGCATGTTTTAGTGAAGAAAATATACAAAAAAATTATATGTCCAACTGCTATAAAACCGTTCGTTAAATAAACTGAATTATTATAAAATAACTTAAATATATACAGGGTGATTCATGACTAATGCGGTGTAGGTAGGGGACATCGAGGTATAGGTAAGTCTAAATCTATGACAATTTTTTTTCTGTCAACATGCAGGTACGAAGTTACATGGTGTTTTCTATGTTTGGGTTGAAAATTTAAACGGCGATATCTTTACAATGGTTTGATGAAATCCAACAAAATTTAGCAGAAACACTCTTCTACCAAGACGCACTTCAAGATGACCTATCGGCAAATTGATAATCCAGGACCGTACTTTAAAAGAAATATGTTTGAAGTTTTTTGTCAGAAAAGTACATTTTTAGGTCGACTTTCGAAAAAACGCTATCGTGTTTGGAAATTACAGCAAAAATGCCATGAAATGAGCTGTTTAAATCGAACGGCACACTTCGGCCCATTTCACAAAACAGATCAAAGTAAGAACTTGCACCTACCCAAAATTTAATTGTCAATTTTTCCGTAAAATTGCAGAGAGCATGATTGAAATGTTAATTTTAATATAGATAGTATGCCATAGTTTATCAGGGGAAGGTAACTAAGGGAGAAAGTTGCTGAAATATTAGAAAGGCGGCCGTCTTGGCCTCACCTTGTACCGATTTTAATGGATTAATAAAGTTGTATTTTTTCAAAGTGTATTTTATTGGGAGATAATAAGTACCTACCTACATAACAAAATGGTTACCAATGGTTCTCTACAATCCATTTGAAAATAATTCAAAAGCTGCAGAAAATGTGCATTTCTGTAAAAAAATATGCGAGTAACTTTTCTTCAAATACGACCCTGGTTACTAGATTTAAAATTATGGCAATAGGTTATCCCGTAAATTAATAGTATAACAGCTTTTGGAATGATTTTTAATGAATTTGGAAGAACATATTATATAGAAACAATTTATGCGGCAAAATTGAAAATTATTGAAGTTTAGGCAGGTGCCAATAAAATAAATATAAATTCTTACTTTGGGCTTATTTTGTGAAACTTGTCGAACTCGCCTTCGATTTAAGAAGCTCATTTCCTATCATTTTTCTTGTACTTTCCGAATCTGGTGCTGTTTTTTTCGAAGGTGGGTCGGAAAATAAGCTTTTCTGTCAAAAAAATACAAACCATTTTTTTTTTCAAGTACGTCCTGGATTTTCAATTTGCTGGAACAGTGTTTTTGGTAAGTTTTGTGCAGTGATATTGCCGTTTAAAATTTAAGTTAAAACATAGAAAACAGCCTGTATATCTTCGTACCTACCTGTTGGCAAAAAAATTTTGTAATAGAATTAGACTTGATGTCCCCTACATGGCATTTAACTACGTCACATTAGTCATGAATCGGGCGTTACAAAAGGCTACGGTTAAAAAATTTAAAATGAAATTAAGTCAAGTGTAGTAGGTACCTGACCAAAAATTGCTTATTTGGTACATTTTGTTTTTGACAAAAAGCCGAAAAATATTGGTTTTACCAAAATTTCTGATGAAATCAGTGTATATGGTTTGTCCAGTGAGTGTTGTCCGGTGAGATGCCACACTGATCCTGACTATAAACGATTCCATTTTATACGTTTTAATTCGTACTAATTCTAATTATTACAATTATACGAATCAAGTCAATTATTGTATTATAATATTTATATTATATTAATAATAAATATGGTAATTATAATATAAATCAATTATTATAATTATTGTACGAATTAAATCTCATAAAATGAAATCGTTTATAGTCAGGATCAGTGTGGCATCTCACCGGACAACACTCACTGGACAAACCATAACTATCAATAATTGAAATAATTATTTCGTTACAATCATAGAAGTATCTACTCTTTGATAGTTTGACAAGAAGTTCCACTGTCTAATTACTCTAATTTCTAAGTACTGTTATACTTTTGTAACACCCTGTAACTGTTCAGTGTTTAGTAGGTAAATGTAAAAATGGTCAGGGTCTTTGGCTTGTATGTTGTATAAGACTATAATCACAACCTCAGACTTTTCTGCACACTTCGCCGAGCTTCTAGTTCTCGTAACAACAAAAACATCCATTCCTAATAAATTGAATAGGTGTAGGTGTATATTCGAATAATAACATCAACATTTTTCGTTTGTGTTCTACTCCGTGTTTGCTGATGGGATCACTATATAAATTTAAAAAGCCCCGACGATTCAGGTTCCGGTTCAAGTAGACGGATATCAATAACTAGCGGTTGAGCGAGCGGGATCAGTCGGAGGTCAGTTCCCATCAGAGACTAAAAGCAGGGGAGAGTTTCTTATTCGGGGTCAATACATCCAGACTCCAGAGAGACTAAAATTGATAATGAGCATTATATCTTTCTAAAACACTTGGATTATTATAATAACATATTTACTATGTGTCCCTATACAGGGTGATTAACAATTCGATGCTCACCATTGGGATCTCGGAAACGGTAAAAGATACAGGGTGGGTTAAATTAGAGAAAAGTTGCACAATTTTATGCTTATTAAAAATCTGAAAGAAAATTTATGTAAACTTTAGGCGTTGCTGAAATATCCTGAAAAACTTAAAAATTGAGATTTCTTATTTCAATCATATCTTTTTTATTATCGAAAAGAAATTGAAATATTTTTGTGGGGTTACATAAGTTATCAAAAGGTATCATCTGTCATTTCCAAAATTTTCAAAAGACTATAACTAGATCGCAGAGTTTTCATTGTCAACTTTTGTTTTTCTTATGGCCGCCATAGTGCTTTTTTTATGTTGTTCGCTATAAAAAAAATCATAAAAACTAAAAATTGTTAAACTTCAAAAAATAAATTTAAAAAATTTTTATTCTTGTTTTTTCTTTACAAAAAATACAACTTTTTAGATCGAATTTCATAGATAATTTAAAAAACCATAAGACAAGCACTATTTCGGCGTATTTGAACAATGTTGACGCATTTCGATGATTTTTTTAGTTTTTTCTTTGAAAAAAGAAGAATAAAAATTTTGGAATTTTTTTTTTTGAAGTTTATTAATTTTTGGTTTCCATTATTTTTTCATACCGAACGACATAAAAAAACAATATGGCGGCCATAAGAAAAACAAAAGTTGACTATGGAAACTCTGGGATCTAGTAGTCCTTGAAAATTTTGGAAATGACAGATGATACCTTTTGATGACTTATGTAAACCCACAAAAATATTTCAATTTTTTTTCTATAATAAAAAAGATATGATTAAAGTAAGAAATCTCCATTTTCAAGTTTTTTCAGGATATTTCAGCAACGCCTGAAGTTTACATCAATTTTCTTTCAGATTCTTAATAAGCATAAAATTGTGCAACTTTTCTCTAATTTAACCTACCCTGTATCTTTTACCGTTTCCGAGATCCCAATGGTGAGCAACGAATTGTTAACCACCCTGTATACAAGTGTCCCAGACTTAATTGACCAGACCATTTCTCATATACAGGTTGAGATAATCGTACCGAATAAAGGGAATTTTATTATAATTTTTAAAGCTCTATAACATGACAGAATGAAAACAACCCCCACTTCAACATCCCCTAATAAGTTATAGCCTCCACTCTTAAAAAAATGAATACCCTGTATATACTTTCGTATTTTGCTCTATTCACCTGTTTTTTCAGTTTCAAAATTGGTTCAGAAATAACCATGCAAGAAAAGATTCATCAAGATGGTCAATGACTTTTCATCTGAACTTTCTCTGAATCACCTTAGCTGTCAAAATTTATCAATAATTTGGTCATAGTTTTTAATTAACAGGCCATAGTCATCATTAAGGTTCATGTAAAGAATGCTTTGGCTCTTGTTGTATTTTTTAAAATTTCCCCATAAATCAGAATTAATAAATAAATTATTTGGACTTGAATTATAACAATGACTATCACCTGCCTGTTTAAAACTATGACTAAATTATTGATAAATTTTGACAGCTAACGTCATTCAGAAAAAGTTAAGATAAAAAGTCATGACCACCTTCATGGACCTTTTCTTGGTTATTTCTCAACCAATTTTAATCTGAAAAAAACAGCTGAATAGAGAATCGCATTTTTTTTACCATGAATAATTTACAGGGTGCTATTCATTTTTAAAGGGTGGAGGCTATAACGTAAGGTTATTCGGTTCAATTATCTCAACCTGTACTTATATGAGATATGGTCTGGTCAATCAAGTCTGGGACACCATATAAATTTGAATAAATCAAACAGATGTGAATTGGCAGTGTACCTATTTATTTTTATTTATTATCGTGATGTAAATGCAAGCCAATCACTCTAGGCCTATAAGTATTTGTGTACCTATTATATGTATTCAATCATTTAGATTTAGAAACTGTCATATCTTCTTGGTAGCTGTGAATGTTAAAAAAACAAAAACCGTGTTTTGGAACATATAACAATCCTCAATGTTTTTTGAATCTGATAGCTGCAAGAAATGTTCACAGTTTTCATTCTTATTATTAGAATAAAGTAGATAATAAATAATGATTTATTGTGAATTACTTATTTGTACAAATTATTGATCTATTTATTATTATACAGTTACAATATAATTATTGAAAATAAATTATAGGGGTGAGTTGTGTGTAAGCATTATTTTGTATTGTAAATTTATTTTCCATTTAAAGTTACCTAAAAAATCTAGATACTTTCCCAAAAGTGCTAGGATCTTTTTTAATTCCCACTTTAGAGAGATATATATTTTCAGGACGTACTCAGAAAGAAATTGTCGACTTGAATGCCAGTCTAATTACACATTATTAACATGTAATTGCATACCACATTTTTTGCCAGGTAAGATATGTCAGACTAGACTCCTTTTTTTATTTATTTTACTTATTTATTTATTTTATACTTTGGTACTTTTTTCTACTACTTTAATTTCTACTTTTTTAATACTACTCATTTATTATTACTTGCACTATGAGACAGCACCATTTTCAGGAAGTAGTGCGACAAAAAGATGCGGAAAAGGGGATGACCAATGTGTAAACAAGGCGAAAGGTAACTTGATATTTTTACCTGAACAAACTACACATACCTACTCATGTATAATTATTATTTACAGAGGACATAGAACTGGTAATTGGAAATGCGTTAGTATATTCAAACTTTTTTAAAATTTTTATATTATACCTTTTCAATTTTTTTTCAGAACCAGCTGTAAATGCTTACAAGGTTGCAGTGAACTCACATTTAGTAAAGTATCTTCTTACAGTAAACTTGCAGAGCATCTCAATAAATCGCAGCAAGTAGCCAACGTTTCAGAAGAATATTTTATGTTAGTATTATTTCAAAATTATTAAAATTAAAATTTTGGCCATATTAACGATTCTAAAAGTCACTTTCACCATGTTTCATTGCATATAAGTACTTACTTTTGTTGTATACAAAATACCTTATAAAAAACCGGTAAAATTGGCAAAAAAATTTCTTAAAATTAGCTTATGAAACTTTTAGGGGGCAGCACTTTCTACCTCTGACAAACATCATGCAGAAGTGAAAATATTAAAAATTCATATTTCAATAAAGCGGGCAAAATATTTATTATTGGTCCGATTTTTCTCTTTGGTTTATAGTAGACTTTTGACTAGTTCTCTACATTGTGTGCAAAAACCTCATCTAAAAGCTACAGATCTTTCATCTCCAAATCAAGCACTTCTAAAAAATAATTTATAAATTTAGTGGTCGATTTATCTTTAGATCTATTTGAAAAAAAAAACTGGTACATATAAGATATCATTTTTGAGAGATTTTTTTTTTTTAATGTTCCCAAGCAAAAACTCCTTTCACGTCAACGTCACCCTAAAAAATGAACAGTCACAAGATCTGACTTGACCTGGGAAAATCTTCTGTAGTTTCTCTCTATAATGTGTACAATGCAAGAGACTTTTTTAGTCAATCCTGAATAATATTATTTTATTTTCAGTAAAAACATGGTTATACTACATTTCTTCTTCTACAATAGTCGATTTTCGGTGTTGATAAAAAATGATTTATACGGATTTACTGATTTTTTGTGTACGTAAATTAAATTCTAGAGAAAAATTTGTTTCACTGAAGCCATTAATTTTCAGCTAGTGTCGGAGGACTTCTGGGCCTCTTTATGGGATTTAGCTTTCTAAGCTTTGTGGAAGTTGTATACTACATTACATTAAAGGTGCTTTGCGGAGTGATTAAGTCGAAAAAACCGGAAAACCGAGTCAGACTCGAAAACCCGTTTCAATACAGCCATCAATCAGGACATTATCCTTTTAGAAAATAAATAAGCACTGTACACAATAAAAACTAATAATAAATATTATAAAATGTTGCTTTTCTTTAAATACACCTACTTCCTTCAAACAGAATGACACAAAATAATTTCCTTAAAAGATTTTTTATTGCTGTACCTGTTCATACTCGCACTCTGCCAATTTGGTTTATATTGATCCTAATCCAAAAAAGGAATTAATTTTTTATTTATTTTCTTCCAGTATGTATTATATTACAGCCCCAAATAACTCAATGTAGGATGTAGGTACCACTTTTGGCGCCCATATGCACCTAAAAAATAAACTGAAAGGACAAAATTCCATAAATGAGTATTAGAAATTTACTTTATTATGCTAACAAAAATCTTAAATAAATAATCTTACATCAATTCATAAAAATACACATGTATAAATCGAAAACTTCTTTAAAAAACAGATTTTTTTATTAAATATTTAATTTTTAAAGAGTGACACTGCAAGTCGGATATTCATAACAATGAAAGGCAAAACGTAACATGTAATAACATCGATATTTCAAAAATATGTGAATAAAATTGCGAATAAACTGTGCAATTATAAGAACTATTTATTGAAATTATTTCATTAAAAGAATTGCTGGTGAAATTTCCATTAATGTGTTTAATAACTTGGAACAATCAAAAGCTTAATGACTGATTACAAAAGCAATTATTTAAATTCTCTGACTTACAACTCCATCCCTTAAAAATAAAAATAAATACAAACTGTATCGTTATAATGATAACGGGAAATTTTAATTGTCAAAATCTTTGGCTGTACACAAAGTATTACATACGAATTTGTATGTCAAGAATTGAAAATATCAGATTCACTTATGGAAGTATTCAAGCTACTATTACTAAGTATCCTAAATATAAAAAAAAAATATAAGAGAAAAAGTTATAAAGCACTTATTTCAATTAGTATTTATGATGGACAAAACTGACAATGGAGAAATTTGCATTAAATTGTTGTTTCATATATTTTATTTAAAATAATCACTTTTGTTAGGTACTTTATTTTTAAATTGTCATCATACCTTAATGAAAATGTAATAATCATGTAATTTAGTCAAGATCAAATAAAAGGCTGTTTCATTAAGCAGTATTGAACAGTACAAAAATTTCACTCAATATGTTTTTCAATATATTTTTAAGAATTCAAAAAAAAATTAATCTGAAGAGAAAAATAATTGAGAACAAAAAAAAATTAAGGGATTGCTGAAGGTATTTCAGACAGAAAACTATTCATAAATATTTATATCCTCATACCTGCAGATTTTCAGATACAGGGTGTTAAAAATTTTTGTATTTATTTAGATGAAACGAAAGAAAATAAAAAGTATAAGATAAAAAAATGCAATATGTAAGAGGCCTTCATGGAATATCATCACAATTCATGGTTACTAATATAGATATAGAAATTAATTAAATTTTAGATATTTTGGACTTAAGGTCCAAAAAAAAGGTGATGTTCTTTCCAGAACCACCATTTTCTAGTGACAAAATGAGAGCAACAAGGTCATGCTATGAGAGATAAATAGATAATTGCATATAAATTTTCATAGTTTGGTTATATTGTTATATTATAAAATTTATTATGATTTTTGAATTCATCTTTCTTATTAACAAAAATGACACAATCTGTAAAACAATTCGAGTCCTTAACCACTTCACTTTTACAATGGCATTAAATAGTAAATATATTCAAGCTAATAATTCTTGGGGCCTGGTTGTATAATAAATGTTAAAGCTATTTTAACTTAGTCACTTTTAACTATCATCGAAAACAAATGTAAACTAGGTGAAAGACCCTTAAATATTGAATCTTGTAACTTTGTGAATTCATTATAGTAAGTGGAAAGAATATTTGAACACCCTGAGGCTGTGTTGAGGCCTACCCCACAAAACGAATTAAAGCGTGACATTGTAAAGACATTATTTGCAAGCAATAAAGTTAGTAACCTTTTCCTGCAGGGGATTATTCCAACAATATTTAATTCATCTTCTTCTCTATGATTGAACTCGAAACAGCAAATACAAAGGTGTTTTTTTAAATTTTAAAATATACCTGTTGGGGCACCCTTCTCTGTTTTTTTTTTCACATTGCAGACAATTTATGAGAGTTCAAATATGTATTCCACTTACTTTACCAGCAATCAACTGATATTAGTTAAAATATTCAAGTTTGGCACTGAGTAGATCTCTGATGAGCCTTTTTGTCACGTTTATCATATTTAATAAAAATCAATTGCAATCAAGATGAGTGTCACAAAGTAACAAAATAAACAGTGTCTAAAGCGATTTCAGTTGCAGGTACGACAAGCAAAGTATCATAAACTTGAGTGTCCTTCAAATGATTTGCATTATCCTTTTAATTATAATTAACGTACACCAAAAAATAGAATACTGCCTACCACTGCAACCAGTCAAAATATTAGACAGGCTGTTTATTTTTGTATTTTGAAAAGATCCAATTACTATTAAGAAGAATAATTAATACTGAAATCAAGCAAACTTTTCAATAATAGTAAGCCTATTTCATGAAATCAAACAACAGATCGTATAAATTCCAAAATCAACAGTGTCAACCATAAATAAAAACTAAATCGAATTCACCCCAGATAACAACAATAATAATAATCGGACAATAATAATCTGTAATCATTCCATCCAGAATTACTTAGGTCATACGGTAAAATAAAAAGAATACTAGCTAGCACCATACAATAATAGATCCTATTTGCGCGCATACTCACAGTCATCGACTAGAAACCATTCACAGTAAAGTTACAATCCCTATTTCTAATATCACACACACATACACGCCCGTTATACATCAACCTCACCAGTCACCACTGCAACTCGGTAAAGAGTGAGAGTAATCCTGTTCGTGATCGTAAGTATCATAATCATAATCGTGAGTAGCACCATGATCGTAATCGTAAGTAGCACCATGATCGTGATCGTAAGTAGCACCATGATCGTAATCGTGAGTGGCACCATGATCGTGATCGTGAGTAGCACCATGATCGTGATCGTGCGAAGCACCATGATCGTGATCGTGAGTAGCACCATGATCGTGATCGTGAGTAGCACCATGATCACCATGATCAAACTCTTCATCAACCATGTGCACTAGGCTCCTGACTATACATTCTTGAAAGTTGTCGTTGGATGTAGTGCTGGAACTATTGCTGGAAGTATCGCTGGATGTCTCACAAATGTTACGGTATTGTCCGTTAATGCTGTGATGGTCGGAGGCGTTGATGAAGTTCCCGCCGGCGGCACCGGACTGCTGAGACACGGAACGGACGGCCCGCATGATCGGGTTCTCCCTTTGCTGGGTGAAAGTTCCGCCCTGGGTGCCACGGTTACCCGAGGCAATCAGAGGCGTGGTGTCGTCGGTGTCAGACTCGCTGTCGGAATAGTGAGGAGCTTCGTCGTGGGCAAACACTTTTCTCTTGCAAATCGGACAGACTCTACGGTTCTTGGTTAGCCATGGATCTATACATTTTGTGTGATACACTGTAAGTAATAATAAAGTATTTTTTAAACTATCGTCGCTCAATTTGTAGAAAAATGTCATATTCTTGTTAAATTTATACTCTGGCTATAAGCCTACCATCCAATTCGTTACACCTAATCAACAAATAAATCATAAATCTTTCCCACTCCCTCGATTTTTTTTAATGCCTGTATTTGTCTCTGTAGCACACCGGATCTCTCCCAAAATTCTTTTAATCCTATTCCTTATTTTGGTATACCTGTTACAATAATTATCATTCTCATAGGTTACCTTTATTTTGCAGTTTCGATGAGTACAAAATTTTGCAAAAATCACTATGTTGGTGTCAGGTTTATTATCATAAAATGATTTTGTCTTAAGACTTTACAAACTGCAGTTGAAAACTTACGACATTCGAGACATACACTCATAATATGAAATATTTTCCTTAAAACGGTCTGGGGAATCCCCCCGGGAATTTTATACGCAGGGAAAAAGAGCAATTTTTTACTTACCGTGGTTGCATGGAAGAACTCTGAGCTTTTCTCCTTCCACATAATCGTCCAAGCAAATAGCACAAGTTTCGTAAGGATCTCCTTTCTTATATTTACAGGTTGGAATTTTATTTAAGGTAGAAGTGGGCAATCTATGCCTGTGTCTTCTTCTGCGGTCTTTTATACATTTCACCACCTGAAAATTATAAAAAAAAAATAGTGAAAAAAGTAAGTGAAAGAAAAAACAAAAGAAAAATAAATGAAAAATTAATTTAAAATTTGCAAAGGAAGAATATTATTGAAATGAACTGAAACGAGGACAATATGCATGAAATTCCGAATCCATAAAGACGACCAAGGTGATCTGCTTAAGAATAAGAAGTTTTTTGTTTTCAATTTCAATTTCATTCAAATCAATTTCAATTAAAAAAAAATTGAGAACAAAAATGTTAAAACTTGTCATTCTGTTTTCAGAGGGAGATTATGTTTACTTGTTTCATCCCCTAAGCGAGGCTGGTAGTTTTTTTTAAATTAGAACACATCTACTTTTATTTTGGAATTTGAATAATTATTAAATTATGGAAATAATCGCTACCTAATATAAAATATTAATTGTCTCATAATTTTTTCCTAAACTGCACTATTTCGCAAAAAAAAATTATTAAAAATGAAAAACTAAGATCTTTTTAAATAAAAAAAGGCATTAAAGAAAGTGTAATATAACTCATGTTTTACCACAGAAATAAATAAAAAGTATTATTTTCAAAAATCATTATTACCATAAAAATAACCATTATAATAAAGCATATCCCTACGACTATGGCGAACGGTATCAACAAGTGAGTCTGGATATTATACGGCGTTTCGCCGGTAATCACAACGAAATAATTCTTGGTGGCATAATGGTCTCTCAACGTGAACCCAGAAGTTTCACTGACAAAAACAGCCGGGATCAGGATGCCAGTGTCATTGTTGGCTGTCATTTTCACCAGTCTGTCAGAAAATACGTTGTGAACGATGACCGCATCGTAGCCGGCAGTTTGAGCCACTCTCACTTTCTGCTCGAAGGAACAGTTCCTCTCATCTGTAAACCTGTAAAGAAAAAAGGTGTAAATCTACTATGTTTAAAAAAATGATCTGATATCATTGTGCAAAAAGAGCAATCATCACCTTATTATAACTTTCCAAGAATGTCAAATAAAATTTTATTATTTATAGACAACAGTTCGACGTGCGCAAATAATACTTTACCACCAAAAATCTCGGTTTAAGAATCCCGAGTTTAAGCCCCAGTTTAAACTACAGTTAACCTTAAACTAGCAATGAACAAGGATCATTTGTATTTAATCTTGGTTTAACGTTAAACTAGGTTTAAACTAGGATTGAAAAAACGACCCCTAATGATTTCAAGTTTGGATTTGATTTGAAGATTATAACAAATAAAAATTATTAGTATTTAATAATTAAAAATGTCAAAAATAAAAAAATGAATGAGAAAAATGTTGATAGCAACAAGGGAATTAATTAAGAGGATTGAAATTGAGAAGAGCGTCTGTCAGAACCAGGTAAAAAAGGTGAAAATAATTATTTGGAAGCACAAAAGAGATAGCAACGAGAACGTAAGGAAATCAAAAGGGGATAAATTATAAAGAAAATCAACTTGAAAAGAAGTGAAAGAAACTTAGAAGATATCAAGAAAATTTGGAACTTAAAAATTATATTTAAAAAGGAAGGAGAAGCAGAAAAATAATTTTGGAGAACCTGTGAGAGACATGTATAAGAAAGTTTGGCAATTGTAAAGAAGAAGAAGAGAAGCAGCGAGAGACGAAGAGAGTGAAAGAGAGAATTAGAAGATCAGGATAAAGTGAAGCAAAGCAGCGAGAGACAAAGAGTGAAAGAGAGAATCAACAGACTAGAAAAAGAAGTTTCTATGGAGAAACAGCAAGAGATAGAGAGAGAGAGAGAAATAGAAGACTAAACAGAGTAAAAAGGGATATTGTAAGATATTGATATTATAATTAGTTTTAAATTATTAGTGTAGTTTTAACAAATTTTAGAAATCAGAGAGCTCGAGGTAGGTTTTTTTTGTAATTTGTATAAATAAATATTCTGTCAAGTCATAAATTAGACTATTTGTTCAAAAAAATTTTCATATTTGGATTCAAGTTAAATTAAAACCAAAATTTTTGTAACTGAACCCAACTGGGAAAAAGAGTGCCCTCAAAGAATAATTAATTTTTTTTTTTGTTTATGGTATAATTTTTTTTAAATAAAAAATAATAATAATAAATTAGAAAGGGGGGAAAAAGGTAGGTATACCATAACAGTACACTGCTTTCAAAATGGAAAATTGCGATTTTAATTTGTTTATAACTCATAACCTACTCAATTTAAACTGCTGCTCTGAAAACCATTCTTACTGGTTTTTCTCAGAAAATCTCAAAATGTAATAATAAAAAATAATGTACTATTTAAAAAAATAAACAATGTAGTCATTACTGCCCTCTACAGATATTTTTCTTTTATTTTTTGTAAATATAAAACGCGATACGCTGTTTTTATTCTATGCCTGAATACCAATACAAACTCAAACTAATATGGGTAATCACATCGTAACTGACATGTAGTGACATCGTAACTCGTGAATACTGTAACTTTTCAACCCCCCGGCCTGATTATCTCTAAGAGAAATCTTTCGTGATCGTCTAAATACCTAAAGGACTGCTTACGTCATGCCGCTGTTACTTAAAGTAACCCACATTTGGTTCTTTTGTGAAGTATGCCAGAAGTAAATAAAACTAAACACAATGCATTTATGGAGCCCTACTCCACTATTCAGTTGACAGGTCTTATTATTTGCAAAACATCAAAATAAAGAGAGAAGAAGAGTGTTCGCTTTCATACATTTTTCAGACTCCTGGACACCCTTCCCCCTCCTTCATTTTTTTCTTCCGATATTTATAAAGTTTTCATAATAGCTATTATGTATTTTGTATTATCGTAAGTAGATATAAGATGCTTTCATCAATCAGCATTAACTTACAGCTTTCACGAAGCTCAAGATACGACTGAATTATTTCAAACAAATTTTATTCACTTCAATCATACTTCCAGTTACGGTATTATAATTCAGGCCAATTTTTTGGCAGATGAGATACGATAAAACTATTATTCTCAAAAGTGTTAATTATTTTTTTGGAAAAATTGCAAAAATTGTGATTTCAGCTAATAAAGATTGCATTTTTTTACAGAAAAAATGTCTAAGCTCATTTTTGCAACAAATCGAGATACGATGTTGTGTATGTCGAATTATTGCACAATTTTTCTATACACTGTGTTGCATTTTTTTTTTAGGGAAAACGCTACAGTGAATATTATTAAGGATCCAAGCCACTCTGGTTTAAAAGCTGACAGTTTCCTAGGAAATTGTATAGTATCCTAGGGAACCTAATAGTTTCCAAGGAAACTGTATTTTTTGAAGAATGTCATTTATTTTCAAAGTATTGTTGAAATATTCTTTACACTATTTCCTATGTCTCCTTTCCTATGCAACACGGTGTATAAATTTAATTAGTTTATTTTGTATTCAGCTATCAGCAACTACTATCACCCTGATGGATTATATGAAAAAATTACATACTTCTTTATAAACAATAATAATTATTACAGCCGTTTAGGTACATACAAAAAATTACCCATCAAAAAATGCATTTTTCACCACCAATAATATAAAAATCACATTTCCAACAGATAATTTATGATCATCATTGTAATGGCACATTATACACATTGAAAATAAATCTAGCAATTAATTTACGATTACGTATTATTTACTTACTTACATTTATGATAAGAGTCCAAATTTAGATGGTGAAAGTTTACAATGCGAGCCCGTTTCTCGACTGCTTGGCTAAAGACTGATTTCTAACACAATTTTTTCAGTTTTGAAAAATCAAGTATGCCTTGAAAATTTTCAAAAAACTATTTTTCTATTAAATAAAGTGACTTTTATATGGCAAATATGACAAATTGTTAAGAAACAACATTTTAGGCCTTTGCACTAAATTTTAAAATCACTGACCAACTATCAGTTTTAATATCTTGAGTTTTTGTTAAAATATAATTTTTTGATTTGTGACAAACATTTTTTAAGAAACGAAAAAAATATGGTTAGTCAATAACCTTGATATTTATTAGTATAGAGACCTAAATGTTAATTCTTAACCATTTTTTTTTAACTTTTCTCATATTTGCCATATAAAAAGCACTTTACAGAAAAATAGATTTTTTGAAAATTTCCAAGACACTCGATTTTTCAAAATTATAAATATGTTAGAATTGGTATTTAACCACGGCCCAAGAAATGATGATCCTTATACAGGGTGTTCTACAAGCTCTATGACAAACTTTGACAGATGGTAGGTTGCTTGATTTTAAACATATTTTTTTTAATAAACATGGGTCCGATTCGTTTTTGTTTAGAAGTTACAAGCATTTAACCTTTATTAACAATCAACAATAAAAATTTAAATTAAATGATAATCACAAAACTTAAGACTATAAAAATTGTTCGAAATGTCCACCCTCAGCTTGAATGCAAGCCTCACATCGACGAACTAAAGATTCGGTCACTCGAAGAATGAGATTTGGATCATTTCTTATTTGGTTAGCTGCATCTTGGATTCTTTCAAGTAACTGCTGATGGGTAACGATTTCAACATGGTAGACCAGCTGCTTCATGTGTCCCCATAAATAAAAATCCAGAGGATTCAGATCGGGAGAACGAGGTGGCCATGATATTGGACCTCCTTGACCTATCCATTTATTCGGGAAATGTTCATTTAGCCAAGCAGCAACTTGTCTTCCTCTATGTGGTGGTGGACCGTCATGCTGATACCACATATATTGAATAATATTGAGCTGCACGTCATCAATAAACTCTAAAAGGTCGTGTTCTAAGAAATGTCTATATAAAGATCTGCATTTAAACGATATTATCGATCATTTAGAACATGCACAGGTAATAAATTATTGTTGAAAATGCCACCCCAAACGTTGACACTGAATCGTTGCTGAAATCGTCTTGGTCTAATTGCAAGTGGATTTTGCAACGCCCATACATGTTCATTATGATTACAAAAAATTAAAAAATTAAAAAAAAAATTACGATTCTTTAAATGCTTGTAACTTCTAAACAAAAACGAATCGGACCCATGTTCATTAAAAAAAATATGTTTAAAATCAAGCAACCTACCATCTGTCAAAGTTTGTCATAGAGCTTGTAGAACACCCTGTATATTTACTAAATAAAGGTAGAATTGAATAAAGCAAGTCTATCAAATGAAAAAAAAATCAAATAGGAACCATAAAAAATGAGTTACTTTGTACTATTATTAATAATTATTGTACATACACCTAAAGTACTTAACTGTTCTAAATATTAAAAAAAAAATGCATTCTGACATAAGTACCTATAAGCTAATAGAAAAGACAGAAAATCTTGGGATTTTTTTTATGAAATTGATCGACAAAATTAAACGACTAAACGACTAAAATTATTATTATATAGAAACATTAGAGATCTGAGAAGAAAAATAATTATTACCTGGGAATAATAACTGCCCATTTTCTGGTTTCATTGTCATCGATGGGTGGTAGTGCAGTATAGTTGCAAGCGTCTGGTGGGTTCGAATAAACAAGCATAGCTCGGATTGCTGTAAGAATAAATTATCAAATTATTAAAACAAACAAAATTAAAATAATCAACAATGTATGTGAATTTCGATCAATAAATAGTAAAAATAACACCAACACCAACACCAACGCTACTGACATAATATTCAACCTTCGATTATCAATTAATACTTTGGTTTTAGTTCTTACAAAAATAACAATAATTACGATAAGAAGTGTAATAAAATGTGAAGATTTACACGACCTTAGAGACAACACAGAAAAATCTCCCTTATCACGTTTCTGTTAATATGCATGATTTCATGTAAATAGAAATAATACAGAAGTATAGTTATTTATTATTTGTAATCTGTAACTAATTATTACACAAATTGATGAATTTTTATAGTTTCTTCAACCTCGCATTTAAACTTTCTAAAGCTTTATTAAAATCATATTTTAGGTAGTACTTTATAATATCAAAAAAGATAAAAAAATTTAAAAACTACCGTTTTAAATATTTAATTAATTAAAAATGGAATGGTGCCAGATTTCAGTTATCAGCTAAGATATTTAAGAATAAATTTTTCTTTTATACCTTTCAAGCAATCCTCTCTATGCAATATTGTTGCTTAATATTGAATAAAATATTGTGAATTACACATTAGCAAAACGATTAGAGATTAGTTTATGAATGACATTATTTCACTATTACCTCACTTTCAATCACGATAATAATTGCTACTGTCATAATTATAAGCACAAATTTTTAAAAAGTAGATACATCATTGAATTTAAAAACGTCAATTGCTAAAATTAAAAATAATTTAATAAATTGACATTGCAACCAAGTCAAATAATGCTGTCAACATGACAGCTCGATAAAATCATAGTACATAATTATCAGTAATTTAAAATTGTAGAATTGGTATTAAAAATAACCAACCGATTATTATGCAACTTTATACCATAAAGCTTCATGAAAACTGGCACATCTTCGATCGTACCAAATTTTTTTTTACAAAAAGATTCGGTATTCCTTACTGGTATACCGGGTGCTTATAACATGAAAGAATTCGGGAAGTGATTACCCCATGACCCTCCCTAAAGACTAAAAAATCTCAACCAAATGTTTTTGCAACATTCATTTTTATTTTTCTACATAGTGAAACTAAACAGATACATGAAAGGTGTTCTAGTTTTTTGATAGAGACCGGCCATATAATACAATTTATAGAATTTTGCAAAATATGTCAATAAACCGAGCTTTTTTATTGTTTATAAACAGAAAATAATTGCCAGATACGAAAAATTGAAAACAGAGAATCTACATATAAGCAATAATTAAAAATAAAATGAATGAGATCTAGCTTTTTCAGGTCAAGATTTTGATCCATAATGAGAAAACACGGCACTCATGTTGTTGATACCTGTTTCAAAGTATGTAAATACTTATGCAAAACATTTCCTACACATTTATCTAACATGCATATAGGGCATAGGGTGTCCCCTAAGGAGCGGATAAGCTCTTGTATAATGGATACACCTTGTATAATATTTACAAGCTAACATATCTCGATTCATTGATCATTCAAAACATCCAATCAATAAATTCAACGATCGATTAGCTTTTCAGAAATCAATATCTTCAGTGGTTAAGGTTGTCGCTCACAAATCACAAATTGTTCACTTGTGATTTGAACAAATTGTTCATCCCCATCACTTTACCAAAAAGAAATAATTTATTGTATAAATAAATGCTGTAGTTGTCAAAAATCATGTCAAATAAATGGAAGTGGTACGTCAAGAACTTTTCGCTTCATCCTGAGGTGCAGCCAAATGTGTATACTTATACAGTGTGATCATATAGCCCACCGTATGTCATTAATTTGAATGACATTTTCTATGGTTGCACAAGGATCTGTAGTGCAAGATGTGCAGATAAAATAAAAGTAAAAATTAGGTAATATTTATCGAAGTAAATATTTAAGAAATTAAATAAAATTGAAAAAAATATTTTAAAAACTTAAAAAAGAATAGTAAAAGAGTTACAGTGACTTTATATAACTAACAGTGTGTCCACTTTTTAATTGGATAGACATCTTGCAATGTCACCCAACAGGATGAAGGTAAACATACGAATGTGTGGCGGCTAGGAAGCGTTAAGCAAAATATAGACGGGTGGGAGGAGGAGCTTAGGGTCTATTGTCCACAATGTTATTTTTTATTGTCACTATAGTAAGAAGAGTGATTACTGAGTAGTAATTAATGACCTTCCATTTTATAAATAACTGACTAGATATCTGAAAAAACCTTGGTAACAATCATTAAACTGGACGATCGGTAATTATTACTGGTAGGTAAGCTGATGGTAATATTATGGTAACGACCCTCTGTTCTATTTCATTGAACAATTAGCTCCAATTTCATGTTTTGTTTTTGTAAACACTCTTTTGTTAAATTTTATTCACAATAATTCACAAAGTATGTACTTTTTTTTGTAATCTGCAACAATTCTTTTATTACTTTTAAAATTACTTTTAAAATTACTTTTTGAGTGTGTGATTATCAAACTAAACTATGAGTCCCAACTATGAGCATTCTATGAATAATACTGTTATTTTCTATTTTAATTTTTTAGGAGATTGACTTTTTGGACAGGCCAGGTACACTTCATTTTTTTTAGCTCCCTTTTACCCATCAATATTAATAATGTAAGCAGTGACCAACCCTGTGTATGCATTTTTTTAGCAAGTGAAAGTAACTTTTTTATAAATGCCTTTTTTGGCACGTATCGGTGTAAATGTAAATAAATAAATAAAATACAATCGAATGTTGAAAGGAATACATGAACACAAAGAGTTCACACAAAAACTCCTGTTCTCAAGATATTTACCTACCTCTGAAGAAGGATTTTTTTTCAATAATGACAGTCACACATACAGGGTGAGTCCCGTAAGAAGATGGAAAGCTCGATAACACCTACATCATTAAATATATCGAAATGAACCAAAAAGTGTTGTAAATGGGAGGGTGGAGTACAGTTTGTAAAATTATTTTCAGATATACAGAATGACCGAATATCGATGTACGCCATACAACTTTGTTATTTTAAATAGGACACCCTCTATATTATTACATTTGCATATTGTTTGAGAAAAGTCAAAAAGAATGGTTTGTAAAGTTGAAGTTTGTAATGAGCAATTTATGTGTTATAAACAAATGAAAATAGCGATTTTCCATTTTCAAAGCAGCTTATATTGAAAACGGCTCGAGATATGGGAAAACGGCTTACATGTCCCTATCTTAAATTTTCATCCGGTGTCCTATTGGATGGATGAAATTTTTATACAGAGTGGCAAAAAATTTGATTATTTTTATCACCCGGTATAAAAATTTCAGCTACATGATAGGATACCAAATGAAAAATTAAGATAGGAACATGTAAGCCGTTTTCCTCTATCTTGAGCTGTTTTTAAGAAAAGCTGCTTTGAAAATGGAAAATCGCGAATTTCATTTCTTTATAACTCATAAATTGCTCATTACAAACTTCAACTTTACAAACGATTCTTTTTGACTTTTCTCAAACAATATGCAAATGTAATAATATGTCCTATTTAAAATAACAAAGTTGTATGGCGTACAGCGATATTCGGTCATTCTGTATATCTGAAAATAATTTTACAAACTGCACTTTACCCTCCCATTTACAGCACTTTTTGGTTCATTTTGATATCTTTAATGGTATAGGTGTTGAGCTTTCCATCTTAGGGGACTCACCCTGTATATCTTAAAATATTGAACGCCCTATTTGTTTTGGAGAGAAATTTTAGGCAGATCATTTGTTTGATTGACAAGATTGAAATGCTGCTTCCATTGCATCTTCAATCTGTTGAGCCATTGTTCAGAAAATCGGAAAAAAGTTTTGAACTTGTAGTCATTTTTGTAATAGGCTGACGTTTTTTTATTTTTGACGTTTTTGTTGTAATTTTTATTGTTAAAGTCAATTTAAATTAGCTTTTTCCAGTTTTTCTCGAAAATGGCTCAGCAGACCTAAAATGTAACTACTGCAACAGAAAGAGTATTTCAATCTTAACAAATAATCCATCCAGGATTTTTCTCTAAAACGATTAGGCGGGGCCAACATTAAAAAACAAATGTGTGACTCTCATGAGAGAAAAAATCCATTTTCAGAGGTGAATCTCTCGAGAACAGGTGTTTTTTGGGATGTTATGCCTATGGAGACTTCTGATCTACTCATCGAATACTACCGATCCCCAAAATTTTAACAAATTTAACTGGGAGCCAATTCCCATAAGGATTCTGCGGGGTCCTTTACGAACTTAATTAATAGAAGATATTTTTCATCTTATGACAACTACCAGAGTAGCCATCATTAATCAAATATAATAATTAATTACACCTCTGACTATGATAGCTTAATAATAATTATAATTCAATAATGCCGATATTCCCAAAGATATTGTGATTATTTTCTGGCTCGTTAAATTTTTTATAGTGAAATCTGCTCGGAAATCTGATTGCCTAAACTTGACTTTAGGCTCCGCCCCTCATAATTTCTGGCCAATCAGATATCAGAATAATTTAATACAGTGGAGTCTCGCTAATCCGAGTCCCGGTGTTCCGAGCTTCCGTGTGATCCGAGCTAAAAATAGAATTTACACGATCCGTATTAACCGAGCAACATTATGCTAGGTTCCGCTTTATTCGAGCTATCGCATTCCCTGTTAAAGTACATACATACATACATACATACATACATACATATGTATGTACTATACATATTATGAATGTGTACATAATGTACATACAACTACGCATCTGGTAAAGTATTAGAGAGGAATGAGAAATAAGTCATAAGCCACTTGATATTTTATTACACCCTGTTCCTATTAGGTACATATTTCAGATCTTTTTAAGAGGCAAACGGAAATATGTATTATTTTTTATGTAGGTATAATACATAAATATGCGCGCACCTACATACAGGCATGCAGATGTACATATGTATGTAATTACATATGTCGTGGGCTCGATTTAAGCGGAACAAAGTTCAGCGACGGTCGGATTAGACGGATTATTTTTTCATCCGTGAGATCCGAGTTTCCCGCAAATCCGAGCACCGTCCGGTCCCGTTTAGCTCGAATGAACGGGACTCTACTGTACATCAAATTTCATCAATATTTATTTGGGAATACTGACATAAGCAAAAACTGTGTGTGTCTGTGACTTTTTCACGCATCTTAACATTTTCAAGTAATCTGACCATCAGAAACCAGAGACAAAAATTTAATTACATAATTTTCCTACTCCTGCTTGTATAATCTTACTCTCATTTTAAATTAGGTGGTCTATATTTTATTTCTAAGCTCAACTCAGTTGCTTAAAGAAAACACCACATGTCCGCAGGACGAGTCTGGTTCAACTCAGTTTCGTTAGAAATAAATCGACAGACTTATCGCAAAAATTCAATCACTTCTTGTGATATTACTACTGATCATTTCTTACTTATTATTCATTCAGTTAACAAGCACATTATTTCCTTGATTTCATCTGTTTGAATATTTTCTTACTAAATAGGTAATTACCCAAAAATAATTAATTTCACCTTAGCTGAACCCATTGTGCTTAGGGTGACTAAGATACACTTAGCTAAGTTGCAAAGCTTCCATGGATAGGTACCTCCGAAGTTTCATAACTAGCATCGCTATCCAATAATAATTATAAAACTTCAGGGCACACCCTTAATTTTGTGAGTGCTTTGTCCTTCATATCCTAACCACTTAACATTATTACAATATGTAGAGCTGAAATATAGGCTATGAAACTCCAAATAAGTCAATTTTAGAGGTATCTGCAATGAAATGTATGGATTTGGACTGTTCCTGGAACTCATAACAGCCATTTTCCCAAAAACCGAGTTTACGCATTAATAATTGCACCATCTTCAGTATTATTGAATTTTTGTGATATCTGTATTCACAAAAAAAAAATTAGGATGACAGTTAAATAATTGTTAAATTTTGAACTCTGATACATGATTGGCTGCAACTTCCAAGAGGTGGAGTTAGTAATTTTTCCTCCAATTGGATATTCAATTCAAATAGATGCAAAAGCAAAATATTATAACAAGTCAGCTGTCATTGCGATTGCGATTCCTTTGTGAATACTGATATCTAAGAATTTATGCCTATTATTGCATGTACCTATAGATAGATAAGAAGTAAGAAAGAAGTTCAGGGTAGGTCAGACAGACTCTGAAAATACAATCCAAGGTAAAATGACCAATCAACTTACGGTTTGAGAGTTGATTGCCAAAAGCAGCCACATAGTCTTCAAATTCTTCGAAATAGAACTGAGATGCCTTGAAAATTTTGTAATTAAACATCATGAAACATAAAGTACCTACGCATTTGATACTTACGTAGCTTATTGCATAAATCTCCGCATTACTATAGTTTATATAGAGCAGCAAAAAACATAATATGTCTTTCTTCAACATTTTGATTAAATAATCTAAGGCCCAGAGCACATAATAATATCCACTTTCTCATAAAAGTGACGATGTTTACGCAAATATACAACACAAAATCAAATCATGTGTTAGCTCACCCATCAAATGCCATCAATAATATGAAATAATTGTTAAGCCTGTAATAAAATGTGAGATTTATTTACCTTTATCTGATTAACAAGATATCTTAAGAATTTTAACAACTAAAAAAACGAAATTGTAATTAGAACTGAGACGAAGGAATAACAATAATTAATTATTATGAATAATATAAGCAAATAAACCAACCATTAAAAAGTTTTACGTCAATCAATTGAATTGAATGTTCTTTCTTGTTATTTATTATTATTAACAATTATTTACGTCTCACTTTAGATAATTATAATCCGCCCTTCTATCCTTTACATGCCGTTATCCTTCAAACTTTACCTTCATCCTTCATTCTCGATAACATATTCTTCTTTTTCTCTTCTGCTCAAAACTTATTGGCCTGGAGTGATGGCTCGTTTTACCTTAGAAACCAGAACATCCGGAAAGACGATAGTAATAAGCTGCTTTCTTTCGATCGTAAATTCGTGATCCGAATGCGTTATAACGCGTTTGGATTCAAACAGGGGTGTTCTTTCGTAAACGGATTCATCCCCACTCTTTACCAGATTTGGATCGCGATCCGTAATCCCCTCACCCCTCCGAATCGTAGAATTTTTAGGATCGGAACGGATTGATCCGGATCCGAAAAACGTAACCTAAGATTCCTAAGAATATGTTTACGTTTTCATACTTTTATGTTATGTCTGTTTATTCTCATTTTGTTCATGTACATTTTCGAAAGTAATGGAACAGTCTTACATTTGTGCCATTTTTAAATATTATAAATAAAAAAATTAAAAATTATTATTATTATTATTATTGTTAATTATTATTTCGTTTTAATAATTCGACTTTATCAATTTTTTCCATTTATCTTACAATAATAATAATTCGAATCAAGTTTACACTTCCCTTTCCTGTTCTTTCGTCGCGATAAGAAACGGTCTCCTATTGAATCCGCGATTCAGTGATCCCGGATTCAACTTTCAGGATCCATGATTCAAAGTGGCTGAGCGAAAGAAAGCAGCTATAGACAACACTCAGCAGCGTCGCTGTCTATTCTTTTTTATGAATGTTGTTATTTTGTTATTATAAGTTATAACAAATACGCTAGACTATAATACGTTCAACTTCGACTGAAAACCGGCAGCGAGGCGACACTAGCGAACCTGGCGGCTCGAGGACCGCTACAGTTGTTCTACTGGGCCCGGAATAGAGATGGGAAATACTGTTACCGAAGAGTACGACCGTTCCAATCCAACTGGTACCGCGACAAAATACCGGTATTTTGGAACTGTTTAGCCATAGCCACATCGCCGACTGGAGCGGAGCCGTAATCGCGACACGCATACCCTGACCCTCGGAACGGTATCTCTACTATAAACTCCTGCTCCTGGAGTGCTGGAACTGAATTATGTATAATCATAGTTCCTTGTTCCACGTGATGTTTTAGCCCATATGGCCTTGTATCTTGTATTTCATCTTTGTCCGTACTTCGGTTCGGTACGTATACCTATGTAGGTATCTTCATTTTTTTTTTCTTACAAGACTGAAGTAAATGAAAAAAATTTTTTTTGCTTATTTCACATTCCATCTCAAGTATTTTTTCATTATATGTGATACAGTTACATATTTACATTTTTATTTGATAATTATTATGTTATTACTTATAATTTTTAAAGAGTCAAGTATACCTATAATTATTCCTTTTTTGTTTTCTGGCTTGAAATTTTTACTTTTTTTAATTTTCTTAGTGTAGTGTAAACTACCTTTTAAAAATCCTGGTCACATGGAACCAAATCTGTAATGTAACATGGGTCGCCTTTTACGTCTTGCGCAGTAAAGTCAGTAAGGTGGCCCCCAGACTGAATGGTTTTGAAAAAGAAGAACCCCCTTTGACGTTTGAAATGTGAACTTGTCTGTCGTGAATGACTGTTTGGATTTCCCGCCCTGAATATTTGATTTGAATTTTAAAGATTAACCCGCCCCGATTTCAAATACAATGACCACATCACTTACTTACCGTTTGTAACCGTTATTTTTACCTTGGCTCGTATTTGTAGTTTTGGCTCGTGATCTGTCTAGTTTTCACTTTATTTGGACCTTGTTGTTGTATGTGTAGTAACCTTATTTTGGTTCGTTCGTAGCAAACGCTACGAAAATACTTTGAGAGAGTCTTTTGTTGAGAGATAGGAGATTTAATTTAAAAGACAGAGTTTCCCCTTTGAAATGAATTGATTTATTGACTTTTGAATTGATTTGAATGTTTAGTCTGTTTACCCAGTGATCCCGAAAAGGGTTTTCCTCCTAAGAAAGTTTATAGTCACGAGGAAAAAAAGAAAACCCAGTAAAAACAACCGACCTCGGACTTGCAAAGTGCCAAGAAATAAAATACAAAAACATACAATGAAAAACACACAACGAAACACATACAATGAAACGTCGACATGTTAGAATCAAGCATTTGCTTGGGCGTTGAGGGGTGAGAACTAAATCTCTTGTATTATGGTAACCTGTCATTTTAACGTTAGTCTTTGCGAACCGTTTAGTACCTGTATAGAAAAGACATAACAAAACACACATAAATTAGACCTTGTTGATGCGGAAGCCTAATCGACTTTCTCAACAACCCGGACTAATAGAAAAGACGTAATAAAACACACATAAATTAGACCTTGTTGATGCGGAAGCCTAATCGACTCTCTCAACACCTCCGTGGACTAATACCAAATAAATAAAATCGATTCCAAAGGACATCCAACGTTAAAATGAGACATAACCTATACAACAGATTGAAGCGTCGTTGTCTAATAACGTCGCGATTCGTGAGTCAAACATACAAAATCATATCGCCGTTTCATTTAGGATTTTACATAAAAATACACCATGACAAAAACGTAAAATACAAGAGACACAACATAATATCGTCACCGTTTTGGTGCTAAATTGACATTGATAAACAAATCTGTTATATTCAGGAAGACCACATTTTATCTTTCTATTTCAAGGACTCATACCTCCTGAAAAGGAAACAAGACACACAAAAATGCATAAAAACAAATAAATAGATCGGGCGAGTAAATCAATGGCAGCAATAAATAAATATAGGTCAGAGCATGTAAAATCAGTAGCAATAAATAAATAGGTCAGAGCATGTAAAATCAGTAGCAATAAATAAATAGGTCAGAGCAAGTAAATCAGTAGCAATCATCAAAATAAATATATAGTTTAGAGTCCAGGAAATATGAAATACAAAATGAGGCCAAACATATTATACAGCAGAGGCGTTATCGATCCGTAAAAAGACAGTCCTCGATAACAATTTAGAAAAGAAATCAAATTCATCCATGCGTGTCGCTCGCATTCCAAAACAATAAAATTTCAATTTAAATAAAATGATTAATGATCAAAAACCCACAAAGGCAATTAAGTTTGACGAAAATGACAAAGAAGTTAAAATTCACCAGTAAAATGCAATCAAAGACATAATAATATTATACAGTGTGATCGTTTAAATAGTTTCATGAATAAAATGTAAATAAAATTGTTGAGAGCAGAAAATAGTTTAAAATACAAAGAAAATGTGATCATGGTAGAATAAACTGTTTTTAGAGAAATGTGCTTGATCATAATAATAATAATAATAATAATAATAATCAAAAGGGCATGTGCTGGTTCATTATTTCAATAAATAAATTTAAATGATTCAAATAAACAAAGAGATTGAATGAAAAACGTGGTGTTAAAAGAATCATGCTTTCTGTAAAACGTGGTGTTATACAATTGGTGTTAAAAAGGGGCCCTACTACCTGCACCAATTGTATGATTTTCATGAGATAAAATTAAAAGTCGAGCAGCACGTGTTAATTTACCAATTAAAATAGATAGCAATTGTAAACCTCTTTACACACAGAAATAATTATTAAAACACTATGGGAATGGGCCCCCTTCATAAGAGTACAAAATTAACCAAAGGACACGTGTGCCTTCTTACCATTGTCTTTTTAAATAAATGATGTTTCTAACAATAAATAAACAGTAAAAAGGTAAGAGCTAGCCTCTTGTAATATTGTAACAACAAATAAATAAGTAAAAATAACTTACGTGCTATAAATAAACAAATAACAAATGTCTAACCAAACAAAAATGAGAAATGATGGAAAGCAGCTGTGCATATGTTCACTGTCTCGAAGTCAGAAATGAAGTGAAGTCTGAATGCTGAGAGTCGACTAATGACAAAATGCCGTAGCACGTTTTTGGATACGTTGAGTGACTGACAAAAATGACGTTTCTGCTTTGGAAGCTTGAAAAGTGACAAGTGACATCTGGATACACAGAATATAACTGAATAAGATCGACTCTTAAGTTTACAATTTTTAACATACGCAGTTGTCATATGGTTTGGGTCCTTTCATTAGAGGACCGAAGTAGCCTTGCATAACTAGTCAGTAGGTACTCAACGATCCCATAGAGAAATATCGGGTCCGGGGTCTGGGTATAATGATTAAGTATCAAGCAAGAAAAGTAATCAAGTAATCAACTCAACGTATCAGATACTTGTGACTAATGTATCAATATCTACTCGATACTGTTATCTGTTGCACATCACTATGGTGCAGTGTGTTAGTTACAACTCGCGACACTAGATGGCGCTGCCACAGCGGCTGCCTTCGAAATGCATGTAAAATTGCCGGAGTTGGACGTATTATAATAGTCTAGTGTATTTGGTGCAAGTTAGTAGTGTCACAGTATAGAGTCAGGTCAGGTTAGGTCAGTAGTGTGTAGTCACTTGGTGTAGTCAGCTGTTTGTGTCGTGTTTTGTTTTGATTATTTAGAATAATTATTAGAGGTTATAAGTACTTGTGGTGTTAAACAATAAAGGAACTTACAGACTTTGGTGGTGATTTATTTATTGTGAGACTCGTAACAATATTTTTATAATTTCCGGTTTTAAATTTTTCCATGACAGAGTCAAATTTATAATAGCGTCTGTTAAGGAAATAGATTTCAGAGCTTCACCGATATCCTGGCCGATTCCAATAATTTGAAGCTACATAAATACATATAGATTCACTATTTCGAGAATCAGTGTTCACTCTACAGAATACATTAGGAAAAATACGTCTGTTCACTATTTAGAGTAGTTCACTGTACAGTATGTTCACTATATCGCGAATCTACTGTATTTTGATAAAAAATGTAAAATTTTTTAATATACAGGTGTCCCAATATTCCATGGACATGGAGCAACCACAGATTACTGAGGTAAAAAAAAGTCGCTTGGACCAAACTTATCTCTATACCAAAGTGCTTCGTTTGTCCGTTAGAAGGGCTTCAAAGTCTTTTGAAAATTTTAGTTTTTTTGAAATAGCTCAAAGTCGGCTGATTCCAATTCGATGAAATTTGGTAGGTGAATTTCTTATTAAAAGTACTAACTTCTGATGTACATGATAATTTGATGAAAACCCGGGAAGGGGTGAAACTACCCCTACCCTCCATTAAAATCGATCGTAATTGTTGATAGGGTAGCAGGAACGCTGTTCAAGTTTTTTTGTTTGAAAGATACATCGTGTTAGCCCATTTTTGGTCTCCTACAAAAATCTGTATCTTTCCGAGGTGCTATGTGATAAAATAAATTAGTCGATGATAACTAAATTTTTATTTCATTCTTTTAATTTGAAATCAAATTTTCAATTGTCAGGTGATTATTTTATCTAATCTCATTAAAGATGCTCGATGTGGGCGCCGGTTTGGACCCTAGAAAGTTCCATCCTGCGCAAAAAAATGATTTTAACTTTTCTTGGAACCTCGTCGTTTTGCAAACTGTTTACTGCGTTTGAAAAAAACCGTTTGCAAACACCTGAAAAAAAACCGAACCATACTAAACATCAGTAGATAGAGTTGGACAGTTCTGGCCCAAGGTCATGGCCTTGGGCTAGAACTGTCCACATGTAAATGGTACATATGCTTCAAGGTCAGATCATTTCAAGGTGAAATTTTCAAGGCCGAGCTGTTGTGGAGAGTTCTGGGACAGCTTGGCCTTGAAGATTTACACGTGCCGGTTCTAGAACGACCTTGACCTTGAAGCATATATACCATTTACATGTGGACAGTTCTAGCCCAAGGCCATGACCTTGGGCCAGAACTGTCCAACTCTATCTACTAACATCTTTTATGAGATTACATCAAATAATCACCTGACAATTGAAAATTTGATTTCAAATTAAAAGAATGAAATAAAATTTTGGTTAGGTACCATCGACTAATTTATTTTATCACATAGCACCTCGGAGAGATACAGATTTTTGTAGGAGACCAAAAATGGGCTAAAACCAATGACGTCTAAATAAAATAGACCCAGCATTCCATTCATAAATAATAAATAATCGAAATCCATCATCTAATTTCTATCCTCTTGTGAGTGGGAAAAGGAGTGACCGATCGCATAAACAGAGGATTGCGGTGAAAATGGCAACGCTGTCAGAGACCTTTGCGACGAAAGCCAGTGGCGTAGCAATTTTCAAGATAATAGGTATTGGTATATTGAGGGTGATCTAGTTACTGCGACCTAAAAGATCTATTGTATCCCCTCTACTGTGCTTCGCCTGGCGTGGAATCCCTTTAGTGAAGCACCCTCTCCAGGTCCGTTTCCTTAAGAAACTTCAGGATTTTGAGAGGATCAAGGTCGGGTAAGTTCCCGGCCTCTAGCTGGTGACGGCCCAGAACATTACTTCTTTTCAGTTCTAGCGCATCGCAGTTGAGCAGTAGGTGACGCGGTGTCTCGTCTCCTTTCCCGCAGAATCTACAGACGCCATTCTCTTCTATGCCTAACTTCCTCAGGTGTTCCTTGAGCTTACAATGTCCGGTTAGGAATCCCGTCAGTGTTCTGAGACGTTCCTTGTTGAGGTTGAAGAGTATCTTCGACCTTTCTCGGTTAAAATTCCCGAGAAGTTCTTTGGCTTGTCTCAACCCTGAGAGGTTCCTCCAATGGGTTTCTCTCAGTTTTTCTTCTTCCTTTTGGAGTTCTGCTTTGAAGAAAGTGTCTTCGAAGCCACAGAATGGTTCTGGTCCTATGAAGGGTGTCGACGCTCCTTTTCTTGCCAATAAGTGGGCACGTTCGTTTCCCTCGATTCCGGAATGACCCGGTATCCACTTGAGGTGAATTCTATTTTTCTTGCCTAATTCGTTAAGTTTTCCTAGGCATTCCCAAGCCATATTGGAGCTGATGATCGGAGAGCTCAGCGTTTTTATGGCTGCTTGACTGTCCGTCAATATTTCTATTTCTTTGTTTTTGTAGTTTCTGTCGAGGTTTATTTGGGTACATACTTCTATTATTGCGTGTAATTCCGCTTGAAGTATGGTTGGGGATTTTCCCATTGGTTTGGAGTACATGGTGCGTGGCCCATAGATTCCTGCCCCAGTTCCCTCGACGGTTTTAGAGCCGTCTGTGTACCATTTGATCGTACCTTCTTTGAGAGTGCAGTTGGAGGTGTTGTTCCATTCCTCTTTCGTAGTCAGTTTCGTGATGAAGTTTTTCTCGAAACTGAATTTCTTAACAGTTCTGTTAAGAAATTGATGAAGAGTCGATGCCGATGTTCAGAACCCTCCCGGTGCCTTCTTCTCTATTGCTGAGAATTTTCCACAGATTGGTGTGGGTTCCCAGATTCTGTGTTTCCACCAGACTCAGCAGTTTCTTGGGGTCGAGTCCCTGACTTCTTGGAAATAAGACAGTGATGTTTTGCGCCCTTGGGATGTCATCCCCCAGGCACGGCATCAACTCTTCTCCTTTCCACTGATTAAGTTTCGGAGCATGCTCCTTTACCCAATCAGCTGTTTCTGCTGTGAGACAGTCCAACAGCAGCATACTGGCTCGAAAGTGTATACCTTCGAACTGGAGCTTGCACGCTGCTCCTAGCGACATCTCCTCCACGATAGCATCTTCTAGAGTGGTTAGTTCCTCCGTGCTAAGTGTTTTCTCAGGATAGCCCTTGGGAAGCACGGCAATCCTGATGCATTTGATAGCGCCTGATGCGTAGCTGGTGGATGTCCCAGGTGAACTAGCAGTGCCGGTGTAACTACCCTTCGCTGTCATCTTTCTTTTTACGTTCGGCCTTTGAGGGGGGGTTTTTGCACTCCTCTTTGCCGGCCGATTCTTGGTTTCGGATTTCTCCTCGACCTTCTGGTTAATGGCTTTTTGCCTAGCTGCCTCAGGTGTCATGCCCTGTGTAAGGTAGCGTAGGTACCATTTTACTTTGGCCCCACTTAGCCCTCTTCTTCTGGGGTCATCCATGCCCCCAGGTTGACCGAGAGGGGGGAGGGGTTGCTTTCCAGGTTTCTTGGGTCGCCTGGCTTCTTCAGTTTTGGTGTCTCGCTCTCGAGGTGAGCTCGAGTGCGAGGGACCAGCCTGCTGGCTCTGGTGGGTGGCATGCCCCACTGAACCAGCAGTTTGTTTTGCGGTGATTTCCCGCGATGGTTTCTGTATTTTCTCCTTATTCATGTTGTTCCCACGAATAGCTAGGGAAGGGTTGTTTCGCCCAAGCAGAGCCCTGCATGCAAGGGTGAGGGGTGTATACAATGGGGTGCCCCCTGGTGCCCCAAGGTTTAGTCCAGTAGTGGCTGGTCTACTATCCAGTCACGCATCCCATCAGCCTGGACCTCCACCTTAGGATTTAGGTTTTTTAGCGAGGTTGTCTCCTCTTGGTTCAGGCGATTAAGCCCAGACCCCCACATCATTCTGTCCGCGAGACATGTCCACGACAACAGATGATACGGTATATCAGATAGTCCACAGTCGGACATCTCTGGCGCCGTTACCCCTAGTGCAGACCTTTAGTCACGACACGACAACCAGGTTAGGGGAGGTGGTCCGCGGCAGAGTTTTGAGCTACCAGTCTGGAATTTTACCTCCGACAAGCTTTATCACTACTGCTAACCTTACTCACTTACGCTCATTGTAAGGCCATCCCCCTATCCGCCACCTGGGGACGCGCCCGATGGGTACTCAACCACACGGGATTTTCAAGATAAATAACGAAATGCAATTAAGATAATTTATTCAAGACGAAAAATAGCGAGTTCTTCATACAATACTTTGTATGATTTTAATGGAATACCATCATACTTATCTGTCTGTATGAAGATTAATCCTAATTTTCTTAGATGCGGATATGATATGATCCGATATGATTAGAAAAAAAAAGCTACTAAAAAAGTGATGGTTCTAAGGCTTCAATAATTTAAAAAATGAACGTACAATGTAACAATTAGATGTTATCTTTTATATGAGTAGTAATTCGATTAAAAATGCCGTATTTTTTATTTGTTAAAAGTTAGAAGATTGCAAGATATCATTATGTATTGAATATCAGTAAAGTTTGAAAAAATTGTTGTTTTTTTTTTAAACTTACGCACAAGGTTGTAGGAAACGTGGCGTTTGCTTGTCAAAATTAATAAACCTGCATTGTAGGTACTGAAACATATAGCCCCTGGGGCAGGCACATTTTCGACAAAGGTAAACTCCTTAAAATTCGAATATGAGCATCATCGGTAGGCAACCAGAAATACAGCCCCTTAAATTTTCAAAATCAGCTTATTCAGAACATAAGAAAACTCGGGAAGTTACCAGTCAGCATCCAATTAAGATATGTCATCAGTATTTCCAGACATAATACGCCTAAATAGAGAAAATGCCGGGAAATAGGAAACCTTTGATAAGTTACATGCCCAGAAGTAATGAAGCAAGTACCTACCAGCACCATATAAATTACAACTCATTTAAATAACTACGTCTGATCCATATATGAAGAAAATCTCGGAAAAACTCAATAGGAATGAAAACTTCAGAACAAAACGGCTTGATCGTGAAGAACTACCTTATCAAAGTTTATGAAATTAAGGCAGTTTATCAACAAGTAATAATACTATCCAGGGAGAAACTTAAGTAACTGAAAATCCCATTAAATAGTAAGAAAAACTGAGATTTAACCACTTCAACAAAAGCAACTGCACTGAAAACTTCCACCGGATATAATGCCTAAATTACAAAGCAACTTCCTTGAAATAAATGATATCGAAACCGGAAAAGTGTCAGCAGCTAGAGAATTGCGAGATAAACCGATTGAGATTAAATTTGAATGAGTCACGTGGAAGGAAAGCCTAGAAAACTCAGAGTAAACTGTATGAGATAAAGGAAGAGAGAGCGATTTGAGTGACCTACTTTAACATACAATGGAATGTAGCGAGAGAAGGGGTTCAGCGACTATATAAGACCGCCGAGATTTTGATTTGACTTCAGATGATTCTTTATCTATCCGTCCTGTACCTAAAATCTCTGTTGGCTTCGAGAACCGGAGATATCCCATACCTACCTGTCTAAGATCTGTGGCTACTGAACCGGATCTTTTCCGACGCTTTTACCCTCACTTGTTGTCTGTGGCTTCGTGAACCAGATAATAAGTACTTTTTAAACCTACCAACCAAGTTTCCGAAGTCTCCTAAATAATTTCGTCATCATGAGTAAGAGACAGTTGCGAAATCAAGCAATCGCTTCGCCAATGCCCGTGCCCGTAGTAAAGAAAAGAAACAAGACAAGTAAAAGTGCCACTGAAACACCTGCTGTGCTGCCCAAGACGAGAAGACGGACTCTCCAGGAGGCGGACCACGTTGCCATGTCGTCAGTTCCGGCTACCGTATCCAGTCCAACCGACCTGGCCGAGCGAGAGCGGAACCACGTCCCTCCACTAGGACCAGCATCCATTTCCTCCTCTAGGAAACCTGCTAATGTTACAGGTGAAAATAAATTGTTAAACTTAAATTTGTAAATATTTGAATTTAGCTCCATTATTATAGTTACTGCTCTCTTTGATATTTCTTTCTTTTGTCACAGGAACCGATCTACGAATCTGCCAGGACCTGCCTGTATGGTTGCAACGTTTCTCAAATTAAAAATTCAACATATATTTTCAAATCAAATCAGAAAGAATCACAGGGTTAAAAAGATCACAGTAAATTACTTTTCAGACCAAAATCAAAACCAAAATCAAAGAATTCAGAATTTAATTTAATTGCATAAATTAGGTAATCTGATTGGGAATTTTTCTTATGTATTGTATAATAAATTGTTAGGGATGAGAGAACAGGACTGAGTCAAAGATGATCAGATCCATACGAACATTCAATCGAGACACATACTTCTGTACCTGATAATAAATTAGTTCAGTACAAGGGGGTGCATCTATTCTCTTAAACACACACAATCTGATAGGGCAAAAGACTCATTGGAGACCATCGATTGCCGTGGCCAGCAAAGCAAGTCGGAATGTGGCACAATGAATGTATGTGTATGGCACTAATTGACAGGGAAGAGAATGGTCTGTGTATTTTCTTGTGAGCCATTTTGTTATTTCAGTACAAAATAAGTTCGGGAGCTCGCGGTTCTCCTTCTGTAATGAGTTATTCCGCAATCATATGAGACTAGCCACCAACCCTAAAACACAGCGGCTAGAAAGTATCGTATTTAGAGTAGGTATCATAATTAGAGTAGATTAGAGTATATAGAAGTAGCGCCGTCAGTCTGTGTTTCCCATCCTGTCTTAAGGATTTCCACAACCAAAATCAAATCTACAAGGGTTAAAGATCAGTGCACTTGGCCCCACGCGACCAAGTTGCAACTTAATTTGTGTAATTAAAATAAAATCACCTAACTCCAGACAACACCCCATTTGGCAACCCTGCCATCTGAAAGGGAAACTGAATCCAGTCGGGACAGCTGCAAGTGCTGCAACAACAACAATAGTAAAAAGTGGGAGGTCGAATAGTTTAGAAAGCGAAAGCGAAACAGGTACTCGCCACTCCAGTGAATAGGGCCCATAAAATGAGCCTAACAAAAGGAATCTCTTGGCCTGGAATAAAATGTCAATAAACATAATATTTGAGAAGCGTTACGTAATTCCATACCAACCTAAAATTAAATTAAATAAATCAAATAAAAGTTTGAAATAAATAAAAATATGTATTGTAAAGAATTCTAAAATGGTAAATAATTCAAAAGGTGTAATTAAATTCAAATAAGAGCAGTAATAGGTGTTATATGAATTTGTTTGTTTTATTTCTCTGTTTAATTAATCTCTGCAACCCCATCTTACGAACTGAGGGTAAACTACGAAGAACAACGAGACAACGAAGGGTTCCAAATTTCTAGAGATCACATGGCCAGGGGGGTGGGAGGTTACAGTACCTATATAAAAAAAAGTTGAAAAGTTTGGTTTAATTTATTTTTCAAATACATATCAAAATAATGTATATGTATTTCAATAGGCAAACCTAATACATAGTAGCTAATATATTTACAAAATATTAATTTAATAACGTTTTAATAAATTATAATTGAAACAAATTACCTAATTAATTATAATACATATAAACCATGTTCAAATCTTAAGTCTACTATTAAGTGTATGTGTGCTCTAGAGTATAATTGGCCAAAATGACATTATATTTGGTATCATATTTTACAAATCACACCCAAATTTATGAGAATTTCAAGAATATATTATACAAACATAAAATCCTACTGCACTATTCCAACTCTCGCAAAAAAAGAGAAATCAGACCAAAATACACATCAAATTAGCTTGAGCAGGTCCTTAAGTAAAACATAAGCTCTCTTTTAAAATCTGCAAGTCAAGACTTATGCCCGTATTCACAAACGATAATTTCCTAAATAATTACGTAATTAATTAAATGAGTGAGATGGAGATATGCAGTTTTTTTGCAATAGAGTGAGATGGGTATAATTGATTAGGTACGTAATTATTTAGGAAATTATCGTTTGTGAATACGGGCAATAATGTCCTTTACAGAATTTGGTAATAAATATTCTCTAAGCCTCTTAAAAAATGATGTATTCATAGCTCTTTTGGTTTTAGTTTTCTTAATGTAAAAAGCATGTCTTTCTCGAGTTGGGTAGTTGTGTACTTCCCTATTGTATGAAATGTATGCTGGTATAAGATTTTTTTGTATTTTATATACAGGATTTTTTTTTAACTTTCCACGAACCGTTTATGCATACTAGCATAAACACTAGTGCCTCTCTGGCTTCAGGCAAGGTATCGTCGTCGACGTTGGTCCTATCCTGTGAACTTTTGCCCAGTCCACTCCACTTGTCGCCTTATTGACATTTCATCAATCACGAGATTGCATAATAATTGCCTCTAACATTCTTTTTGCTTTAATTCAAGGGCCTTAAGGTCTTCTTGTGTAAATCCTGGACTATACCATCGACAGCTCTAAACCACTTTGAAATCGTTTCTAAATGTGGCAAAGAGCGATTGAAAGTATTCCTTACAAAATAATAGGCTTTTGGGGAATAGAATGACAATGTTAAGGCGAATGATCTAAGGTTAGGGTTATACTTTTGTCTAGTTGGCCCTTTTGGCATTCTTTCGAATATGTCGAGAGCAGATCCCGAAAGTGAGCCTGAAAAAAATACAAAATATTATATAGATTCTTCTCAGCTTCCGTCTTCTGTAGCTCAGTTAATAATAAAGTTATACTTACTTTTATTATAGACTCCGATGTCTCTGATATCATGAATTTTTCCTTAAGATAACACCGTAACTGCTTCAGGGAGGTAATTTTACGTTTCAGTCGCCTAGCTGTCATTTGCAAGTTGTGGATCTTTTTTCGCTGAATAATGTCCCGATTTTTTATAAACTTCAAGTTTCTACTGCGTTTTTCTGGAGTAGAGAAATCACTACTTCCCATATCTCCGATATATTTCCTCTTCCTACCGGAGAAAATAATAATTACCAATTAATATGTTTAATAAATAACTAATAACTAATAATGAAATAAACCCTAATAAAAAAATTAAATACCTTATTCTAATTGGAATTTTCTGCTTTAATGACATGTTCTCAACAGAAAATGTAATGGATGATGTCGAGGAGGAAATACTTCGCTCTTCACAGCAACGAATAAAAAAAAGAGTAGCTGTTAAAACAAAGTTCACAAAAATATATTAATAAATGAATTAATTAATCATGTAAGAAAAATAACACCTATAGGATGGGTGGCGAATTATGACGAAACATTCTGTACATACATACCTACCTATACAGGGACTACAGGGAGTTTCCTCATAGTTCGCCACCTATCTTATCTTTTTTATTTGACGTTTTCGAAAAATGTGTTTAAAATAAAAGTTCAATGGTTTAAAATGAGTTTTTTGAAAAACTTTATTTCACATATACAAAGTGCTTCGGAAAGTCTGGTCCAACTTCCTTATTTCAAATTAGTACTCAATTTTTTTTTTTTTTTTTTTTGATTTTTGTATTCTGCTGAAAATTCTAAACATTTTTTATATGTATACTTAAAGTTGACGTATAAAAAGGTGTTCAGTTTCTAAGCCACGCAACTTCAAAATAAATGGATTGCATATTGCTGCCTAACTTTTCATGCCCTATCCAAGGCCCTATCAAATAATTTCAATTAGGTAAAATAAACAAAAAATCCTTTAATAAAAAAAAATATATTTTTATTTAAATTGGAATTTTTAAATAGTCTTGGATAGAGCATATAAAATTAAGATAGTAATGTGCAATTCGTTTCTTTCAAAGTGGCGTGGCTTAGAATCTATAAGCTGTCAAAATACTAAAATTGCAAAGTTTCTGATGGTAAGATCTTTAATAAGTCAACTTTAGTTAGGTATAGGATGTGCTATAAAAAATGTTTTGGAATTTCCAGGAGAATACAAAAATCGAAAAAAAGAGGTACCTATAGGTACTAATTTAAAATAAGAAAGTTAGACCACGTCCAGACTTTCTGAAATACCCTGTAAAAAACTAACGTTTTTTAAGAAACTCACTTTGAACCATCAAACTTTTATTTTGAACTTTTTTTTACAAAACGTCAAATAAAAAAGATGATGGGTGGCGAACTATGAGGAAACACCCTGTACATAATACATTTACCTCATGTAATATAATGAAATACGTTACCTTGTCCATAGTCTACTTTCTGATGCAGTTTCTGTACTGAGTGAAGATGAGGAAGGAATTTTCATCCATTTTTTCTCCAAGTTACTATAGGTGATTCTCTGCAAAAAATATATTCAATAAAAACATGCTCGATGTTCTTCAATGATCAATGAATTACTTTTTTTTCTTGTCTTTGACTTTAACTTACCTTAAAGGACTTGCAACACTAACGATTGGTACCTACTGTTGGTGATAGCAAAAATATATCATTTTGGTTGCTGTCTAGTCCATATGTGCCATAAGATTATCCTGACCCCTTGAAAATACATAATATTATACACAAGGAAATCTCAATATACCTAAAAAAAAATTACCTATCACATATTATGCTTGGAAAACCCTGTTTTATTAGATTGGTTACAATATCTGAATATTCAGAGCTGAAATCGAGGCTGAAATATAAATAAGTATCTAATAAATAACAATTATTATTGTACAAAAAATTTAAAAATAATAATTATGTTGCGTTATATTTACCTAGAAGATGAAGGGTCAACAAAAATTGAAGGATTAGATGTGCCTTCTACCATCATTACGAGTAACAACTTCTTAGGGTGAAAAGTGATCCGAGCAAATATCTGGTCGTCTTGGTATATGAGGACCATTTTCCATATGAAAAATGGAAAGCCAAAGCAACCTCTTCTCCTGATTCACAGGGAAGCTAAGACAATACATACTTTAGCATATTTAACTAGTAGATTAAAAAAGACATTCATAATATTTTTTGTTATTTATTAGACCCTCAATAAAAATGTGATTTCAAACAGAAACGCAAATCTTAGGAAGGACCAGGTGTAACAGATTAAGTTGTAAAGTCATCCAATTTGCGAATATCGTCTGAGATAACGGTATTAGAGGATAAATTTACTGATTTCCCAAATTTTCTCTCTGCGATACGTCACTGACATAGACCTAGAATATAATGGACGAACCTTTGAGACTAAAATTTGTTGCCAACCAAAGTTAGGCAACCATACATACAAGTAAGGGCAAAGGCAAAGCGACGAATTCAATTCAACAAAACAAATTCAAACAAAGAATAATCAAAAATTCCGCATTCTTGGTGTTTTTTGAGTGATAGAACAATAATTAATGTTAATATTATTATCTGACATTAGTATAAATAAATAAATATTTATTATTGGCCTTGTATGGAAATTGTAGGTGTATAACAAATAGATCTGATTTGAATATCCATACTGGTTAAAAGCATATTAATATTTACTTTAAATATCTTCTCTGTGGATTTAAAATTTAATATTAATAATGGTCCAGTCTTGTGCAGCTTATAATTGTGTAAATCGTGTATCAAAATTAACAGATATATATTTTCATAGGTACTTAAGTGAAACATTTTATCTCTGTAATTGTAATAAATAGTTATTCTATTAGAATTACACCATATAAAAACAAATAATAAAGTCGTGTTATTATAATTTTTATGCATTCATTTTCTTATTCTTTAAAAATAGCCATGTTCTTCCTATAAAATACCTATGTGTAATAAAAACAAAAAATTTGAATTTCGTATTATTTCTTCATATATTATTATTTAGTAGTTTTTGCCCTTACAGGAAATGTTGGTTGCCTACCTTACACAATAAGGTAGGCAACCAACATTTCTTGTAAGGGCAAAAACTACTCTTACACTGGCAACAAACTTAGTATAGTAAAGCATTGACAACTATCAGTCCATTATATTCTAGGTCTATGGTCACTGATATGACAGAACCTTACTTATTAGTACTTACCTACGAAAACAAACTTCTGGGTTTAAATCGTCTCTTTTCTTGCAAAACAAGCAAGTTCGCACCATTGTCTATAGTCTTTCATTTTAAATTGGTGAAAATAATAGCACTAAAGAGTTTAATTTCCACAAAACACTCGTCTAAATGGGGACAACACCGCACTCGAAATTATGAATGGCAATGGCATCGTAAAATTTGTTTTGTGTACTATTTTGTAGTCTAGTAAACATGTGACGTTGCCGGGCATTTCGTGTTTCATTTCTTAACATTGAAAATTATATTAAAATATGAGTTAAATCACGTCTATCCCATTATTGTTATTAGAAATATTATGCTATTTAATTATTAGTAAGGAATATTTCGCGCGGTTTGTATTGATAATGTCTTGTTAATATATTTACGTCATGGTTTCAAGAACGATAGATTCAAAAATCTGGTCACAGTAACGGTTTGGCAAACATGCAATTGCGGAGGGGCAATGTTATGTAAAAATGTAAACAAGGGGGTCTATTTTATTTAGACATCATTGGCTAAAACGATGTATCTTTCAAACAAAAAAACATGAACAGCGTTCCTGTTACCCTATCAACAATTACGATCGATTTTAATGGAGGGTAGGGGTAGTTTCACCCCTTCCCGGGTTTTCATCAAATTATCATGTACATCAGAAGTTAGTACTTTTAATAAGAAATTCACCTACCAAATTTCATCGAATTGGAATCAGCCGACTTTGAGCTATTTCAAAAAAACTAAAATTTTCAAAAGACTTTGAAGCCCTCTAACGGACAAACGAAGCACTTTGGTATAGAGATAAGTTTGGTCCGAGCGACTTTTTTTTACCTCAGTAATCTGTGGTTGCTCCATGTCCATGGAATATTGGGACAGCCTGTATATGATTTCCGTAAGTCCCCTAATTTTATTTATTAGAAAATCATAGATTAAGCTAACGCGGAATTTTCAAGAAACAAAAATAATAATTAATTCTAAATAAATTGACATGTCTCCAAAAAAAAATTAAGAAAAAGGTAAAAAAAATCTAAGGGTAGTGTGGTTCACCCCCTTGCAGGAAAGCGGGATGTATAACATTATGATGACATTATGAAGGTAGTTTTTGATTTTAAAAGTTTCTTTTTTATTTCAAAATCATTTCATTAGAGCAAAATACAGGGTGCACCATGTATCCTTCTCTATATATTGCTATCTCCTGAACGCTAAGAGATATACAGGGTCGGTGTTAAATTAGAGAAAAGATGCGCAGTTTTGTGGCCATCTCGAATCCATCAAAACATGCGAGATATCTGTGACCGACCGTTCCTGAAATATCCTTAAAAAACTGAAAAATCGAGATTTCTTATTTTCCTCATATCTTTTTTATTATTGGAAATTAATAAATCATTTTTTGTAGGCTTACATAAGCCGTTAAGCGCTATCCATCTGACATTTTAAAAATTTTCAAGGCCTACTAGATCCAAGAGTTTCACAGTCAACTTTCGTTTTTCTTATGGCCGCCATATTATTTTTTTATATTGTTCGATATGAAAAAAATAATAGAAACCAAAAATTAATAAAACTCAAAAAAAATTAAAATATTTAAAAGAAAAACCTAATAAAAAATGGTCGAAAAAGTCAACATTTGTAAAATACGCCGAAATAGTGCTTGCCTTATGGTTTTTTAATTTATCTATGAAATTGGGTCTAAAATGTGTCTTTTTTGTAAAGAAAAAAGAAGAAGAAAATTTTTTTAAATTTATTTTTTGAAGTTTAACAATTTTTAGTTTTTATAATTTTTTTTATACCGAACAACATAAAAAAAAACACTATGGTGGCCATAAGAATAACGAAAGTTGACTATGAAAATTCTGGGATCTAGTCGGCTTTGAAAATTTTTGAAATGTCAGATGGGTAGCTCTTGACTTATGTAAGCCCACAAAAAATTATTCATTAATCTCCAATAATAAAAAAGATATGGCAAAAATAAGAAATCTCGATTTTTCAGTTTTTTCAGGGTATTTCAGGAACGGTCACTGATATCTTGTATGTCTCGACGGAATCGAGATGGCCACAAAATTGCGCTCCTTTGGATTTGTTTAACCGACCCTGTATCTGTTAGTGTTAGGAGATAGCAATATAGAGAAGGATACATGGTGCACCCTGTAGATAAATGAGAATATTTTACCCCATCCAAGGGACTGTAACTTCTCATGGGAGGTTGAAAAAAAAATTTCTTCATGAAAATCCACCTTATTCATCAAGGAATATCCACTTATTTTCAATACTGATTTGTACCTACTTGAACACCCTTTATATGTATATCTAAATTTTCGATGTTTGAAGTTTGATGTAGAGGGAGTCTCAATATTCCATGGACACTAAGCTGACATAGACTCCTAGGGTTAAAATAAATGGACCCTAAAATATTAAATTAGTACTTTTCATAAGTAATTAAATTTCACCAATCAAATTATATCAAATTAGGATTTCAAGCAAATCCAAAAAATAAAAATTTTTATTAGACTTTTTACTTTATAATTTTGGTATAAAGATAAAGGTCTGGTTGATTTATTTTGTCCCCATCAGGTATCAACGCCTGCTGTTTTTTTATAATATTGGAACACCCTGTATCATGAATATACATATGAAATTAATAAAATGAATATAATTTTGAATTTAATTCTTTCGTTATTTTGATTTAGTGTTTTTCTTTTGTTTTTCCTTTTTTGTGAATTATCAAGCTTCGGTAACTCGAAGAATAAGAAATTCATTTCGCAAACTGTGATTGACAAAAAAGAGAAATGGACACTCATTATTTATCTCAAATTAAACAAATCTTCTACACTACTTACATCTTTAAATGAATCAGTGCATAAGTAATAATTACTTTTCAGTCATAAATAATAATTATAATAATACTGCCCTCTAGTTCTAATTCTCTTTTAATAATACAAATTGATAAGATAACTGATAACCTTTGGCCAAACTCATTTTCTGAACAAATTTTATTTATCTTTGATACAAAATTTAATCTGCTTCCTGTCGTAAAGAGCTGAAAAATATTACTTTTGTTTGATATCTGGAATTGTGGAATTACTGGACTATTTAATACTTTTTGACAAATTTGATTACAAATCTCAACTTTACAATTATTAATGACAAATACAAAAAAATAATAATAAAATTGAGGCATTAAATTTTTTATTACAATAGGTATACAAAAATTAGTTTTTACATTTTAAAATAATTACTTACTATCACAAACAAACGGACAGTTTTACATTTGAATATAAAAACAAATAATCACAAGTCTTAATTTAGTCAGTCTTTCTGAAATTTGTCATTATTCTGGTTTGTACTTATGAATAATTAGAAGTTAATAAACAATTTATATTATTGCAAACAAGAGAAACAAGTCTTACTAATGTTAAGAGTTAAAAATAAATATAAATTATTACTGAAATACAACCTTAATTATTAAGTTTTTCGTTCTCTCAAAACCAACTCAAAGGGCTTCGAAGGAACAGCAAGCATATTAAAATTCATAACCAAATCTATTTCATCCAAATTTCTCAGCTCTATTTCGAAATTATCAATAAGCATTCCGGTAAGCATCTGTAACTGAGTCTCGGCCAATTTCTTCCCGATACAAGACCTGGTACCGACAGCAAAAGGAATCGTAGCTTGCTCTTGCTGCATTATAAACCGATCGTGATGATCGCTATCCTCTCTCAACCAACGGTATGGCCAAAATGTCGCAGCTTTATAATTGAAATATAACTCATTTCTGCATGCCGGGTATAACGAAACCACCATCAGAGTCTTTTTAGGGATACTGTAACCTCCTATTACGACATCATTTGGCATATATCTCGTCAGGAAAGGAACGACAGGGTATAATCGGAGTGTTTCTTTCAGGATATGTCTTCGAAATTGTTGCTGCTGTTCAGGATACTCGAGGTATTGCTTTTGAACTTCGGGGTGCTTCGCGAGACAATAGATAATCCATTTCATTGAATTAACTGTGGTTTCACCTGCTGCTATTGCGAGATCTGTCACTATTCTCACTATATCGTCATCACTAACTCCTTCGTCGACTAGTTTTTGTAAAAGACCGTCACTTTTTGGATTCTTCAGCTCCTCCAGTAAATATCTAGTGTCACACAGAGCATTATGAACTTCTCTCACGAAACTTTTCCATCGAGACATCTTATACCTGCTGAGATAAGCTGCTCCGGGCGACAGCTTTGATGCCGTGTAAGAAATCATACGAACCCAATAGGGGAGCCAGAACGGATTTGATTCTATCAGAGATAACGATTCGGTGTACTGCTTCTCCCCGACCAGGATACCAATTAAAGCATATATGACCCATTCATAGAGCTCCCGTTCCAATTCCAAATCAGGTATCACCACATTGTCTTGATTCAATTCCTTCAATCTCACAATCATTTTCGTACAAACAATCCTGCAAACATCGTCGATCCATTTCTGCTCAACTTTGAGTAATATTCTATTCAAGATCTTCCTGAAGTGCATCCATTCTTCACCGATCATCAACGTCAAGCCTCTCGTGAACCCGTACTTCTCATTCTCATTATAAACTAACCACGGTTCAGGAATGAAACGGTCGGGGTATTTACCTTCATGGATGAAGACGTCTCTCATTAACTCAGGGTCGCACACGAAGACTACCTTGGTTGATCCAATGTTGTCTCGATAAATCGGACCGTGTTCTCGGTGCATTATTTTGACGTACTCGTGTAGTTTGGGGCTTCTCATGATTTCATACAATGATCTAGTTGGGATGTCATCGAAATCGAGTGCTGTCTGAGCCGGTAACGGACGAGTTAAATGTATTGTTCTCCGGATGATTCGAAACATGCTGCTCTAGCTAACACTGATGGTACTCTGATTATTACCTAGTTTCTTTCACACCTAGCGTTCTCGTATTACCTATTATTACACCGGTCAGGTTTATTCACTTTGTTCTATCCTATCTAATCTCGCGGAGTCTAGGAAAACACGATTCAAGATGCGATCTCAAGACGGGTCGTTACACATTACTTTAAGTACTTGGAGTATTATACTCGGCGTGCTGTATCGGTTTAATAATGTAATTTAAGAGACGATGGGCTTGAACTTGTACGTACTTACATACAACGCGTACGCTATTGTAATAAATTAATGTGTTATTATATAAAACGTCAATTAAGCAGATCTAAAAATAACAGCGAGTAGTTTTAAAGTAACAATATTGACGATTTCTGGCTGGAAATATATGTTAAAATATTGATAAATTTTATCGACTTGATACGGACTGAGGTAAAAAGTCAGGTCAAAAAATGAAAAGTTTATTTTTAAAATTGATACGAGATGCGAATTTATTTTAATGACAATTTTGCTTGGATTGTATTAGGTAGAAGAATATTCACCTATCATAATATGAGATGTATTAGGAATGTTTATTATTTTTTTTTTAACTTTAATCCTTGCAAAAATTACAATTAATAAATACTTATCTTTTGACGCACTCTATACATATAAAGACAAAAATTAGGATTTCCTTCAAGAATAATTTTGAGATCTTGGCTTGCTCCACTCGTTCCGTTTGCTCGATGATTTATTTATTTAATACCTACCATACAATTTAAGTGTTCATTCATGCTGTTTAATGATCACCTTCCTTCCACCTTTATTCTTTTTTCTTTTCGTCTTTTTTTTTCTACTCATTGCTTAAAATGATTCCCTTATCTAAACTGCTTATTTCACCTTTCCACACAGGTCCACTCATCAATCATAATAATCTTAATCATAAACGATTTGTTGTAACTGAGTTACTTATGTTAGATTCCATATGAAATATTTGAATTTGCGCGCTCTGAGAACCAGAATGACCGTCCTCGCAAGACCCGAAACTCTTTAGGCGCATGCGACGCTCACACGATCCGCCGTAGTCCAGTCATTTACAATGAATTACAAACGTATACGTACCTGGAACGGGCCCGTAGTGGGGGACATGTGAGGCAAATCCATTGGCATAGGCAACCCGCACTGTGTACGGTAACCTGTCTCTTTCTATCACATTATGATTTTATGGAAGACACGCGAAATAAGTATTATTTTTAACTTTTGAATATTTTATTTGGAAGGAATTCTGACGTTATGTATGAATAAATTGTGTAAAACGATAAAATAAATATAAATAGACAATTTAAGAAAGAAATTGATATAATAAAAAAAATATTTCGTAATTAAATAATTATGTTTCAGAATGGGCTGAAATTTGCAATAGTACTTACCTCATTGTTTTTTTTTCAAGTTTTCGGTGCATCAGAATTTTGCCTTCTTTATACAAAATAAGTTGAATTATATTTTTTCTGACACAACTTGGTCGGTTATGCACAGTTTAGCACGTTTTGAAATAAAATAAAAATTTAAATGCATTAATGTTTATTCAAATTTTATAAAACTTTCTACAAATGAATGTTGTTCTTTACAGGATCAATTAAATTTAAAACTACACTGAGAGAAATATTTTTCTTGAGAGAACTAAAGTCTGGAGGTATTTCCTCCAGATAATTTATTTGGTTACAGCAACAACTTTAACATTTACACTACCAAATCTTAAGCTGGGTTTATACAACTTTAATTTTGCAGTAGTTTAGCCGCAATTTTAAAAGTAATTTAGTTTTTACATTAGCACATTAATTTGGTGTTTATACAAATACGTACATATTAAGGTTTATTCAGCATGTTCTTAATTGACAAGTTGACATATTTCTTACTATTCATATAACTTACAATTTGTAAAAATAGTGCTTCTGTTGCTGGCATTTCAAAATCAGTGTCTACAAGAACACCATAGTTGACATTACCAAAAAATTTACCCACATTTATGATCCCATAAAACTTGCTTTCTTATGGACATAGAATCGATTATGCAGTTTCTTAAAAACGGTTAATCATGAACTGCTGTTTTTAAAAATTCCAGAACTTCACTTAAAATACCTGGCTCACAGTTCAAACTACTCAACCGCTTTCTTATAGATAGTTCTTCCATTAGGCAGTACAAAATATTTACGTAAAATATCCCGTGCGGTTGAGTACCCATCGGGCGCGTCCCCAGGTGGCGGATAGGGGAAGGCCTTACAATGAGCGTAAGTGAGTAAGGTTAGCAGTGGTGATAAAGCTTGTCGGAGGTAAAATTCCAGACTGGTAGCTCAAAGCCCTGCCGCGGACCACCTCCCCCAACCTAGTTGTCGTGTCGTGACTAAAGGTCTGCACAGGGATTATAACGATGCCGGAGAACGTCCGAACGTGGACTCTCCGAAAGACCGTAAAACTCTGTTGTCGAGGTTATATTTCGCGAACAGAGGAATACGGGGGTCTAGGCTTTAACGCCTGGACCAAAAGGAGACAACCTTTAAAAACCTAAATCCTACGGCGGGAACCCAGGCTAAAAGGATGCGTGGCTGAATAGTAGATCAGTCCCTTCTGGATTCAACCTCGAAGAAGTGGCGCACCTTCGAAAATAAATGCCTACCATACGTATGGAGCCCTGCGTATGGTATTTCTTTAATAGCTCCATTACTCGTGGGCCATATGGACCAAGAGACACCTTTCAATGCAGACCTTACCTAAACCTAACTGGGGTGCTGGTCAAGCGACTAGGTGGGTAAAGGGCAGAGGGAGCAGAGAAGATGTAACTGAAAAAGCTGAGTAAACACCGGCTGAGAAGGGCAGTTGGACTTCTAACAGGACACTGCCCACTAATAAAACGTGGATCCTTTTGGACAGAAAACCTGACACAAAAGGCCAATAACTAATTTTCCTCATGGGAAAAAAACCTAAGGGAGAAAATAGTGCAACTTCAATGCAGACCTTACCTAGGCCTAACTGGGGTGCTGTTCAAGCGACTAGGTGGGTAAAGGGCAGAGGGAGCAGAGAAGATGTAACTGAGCAACTTCAATGCAGACCTTGCCTAGGCCTAACTGGGGAGCTGTTCAAGCGACTAGGTGGGGAAAGGGAAGAGGGAGCAGAGAAGATGTAACTGAAAAAGCTGAGTAAGCACCAGCTGAGATGGGCAATTGGACTTCTAACAGGACACTGCCCACTAATTACACCTCTCAATAATAATAGGAGTGAAAAATATCCCGGATTACAGGAGATGCGGGGAGGGGGAGGAAACCCCATACCACCTAACAAGCACCCATTGGACTCATACTGAAATACTTTCGGGAGATGGGACCGATGAGATAATTATCCAAAGGGGTACAATAAGCGCAAGCTTCAGTACAAGGGCTTTGAACCTACCCTAGAAGTAATACGTAAAATATTATACGCTTTTGGTGAATAGAAGTATAAAGTGTAAGCAAATTGTTTCATTAAAGTTGAATATATCTGCGTTGCCCGGAATGTATACACCTTCATCTTTACCTTTTTGGAGTAGTACAAGTTCTAAGGGCAAACCTAAAAAGAAAATACTCTGTATATATAGTTTTTGACTTTAAAAATTGAATTTTGTAGTTTTTACCTTCAAAATGTTTCTTTAATAGGACTTCGTCTAGATTTTCGTTACTATGTCCGCTGTTTGAAATTGAATTTATTACCTCTTGCATGTTTGATAGTTTTACATCTCTTCATTTAGTTTTTGTTTTAGAGTTTTTACTTTTCTACGCAACAGTGTAACTCTGTTATCTGGAACATTGGTTTCAGAATCAACCAATATTCGATTTGGTGAACTTAACTGTGAAGATAAATCGATGCTCGTAGATGGTGAATCAACACCCATACCCATATGAGGGCTAGGTTGATCAACATTTTCATTCTCAACATCTATACGGACATATTCTACAAAAAACAAACACTTTTCGTAACTATTTTCATATCAGGGAGGTTCAAATATTTTTACACTGTTAATTTTTTTCACTAATACATACGATTCGTTTTATTATCCTGCGAGGTTTAGAAACTTTTGGTATGAAAATATAGTAGGTACAGCATCAGGTTTTAATAACTTAGCGGTACATCCTGGTTTCGTTATGTAATCAGTTGCAAGAAAATGATCGCCACAAAGCTTGCTAGTTTTAGATGGTGTCCAATTCTCCCGTCGAACTGCTTTTATCCATAACTTTAAGGTCGTTTAAATGGAAATCTATAAGAAATAAAAGTACTTATATATTTTAATCTCCTTTATAACATTGTTAATTCAGTATGTACCTATATTATTAACCCTATTTAAAGTGACTCAAAAAATGAGATGAAAATGGCAGCTAGGTGAAATAAATAGATAGGTACTTTAGTGATAATAATGATGAATACACATAAAATAATGTTGCATGTTGGTATTTATAGTCGACCATGAGATTTAATTTTTATGACTTGCAACAATATATTTATATCAAAAATACAAAAATTGATAAAATGACAGAAGTCGTTGCGTTATATCTCTGCATGATGGTCCAACTATATAACCCATTGAGATATAAATAAATAATTAAAAAACTAAATAAATAAACTTATAGATATATGGGTAAACCCAATAATTGAGCCATGCAATAGGTTAAACGCTACAAATCTAAAATATAAATATTTTTAACTGAAGGTAGGTACCTATATACTTACCCATGAAAAGATATTTTCCGTTTATCTTGCTCGTTTTTGCAGCCATAGGCAACACAATAAATCACCATTGTTATTATTTATTATAACAAATTAAAACTAAAAACCATGCGACTTCAAAAAAACCACGTGCAGGCAGCAGCACAATTTCTTCCTTTTTTTTAATGAACACACCGAGATATAAATAAAAACCAACCAACGTCACACCAAGTATAACCAGTTAAGATTCAAAGTATTTGTTTCTTTTTCAGAAAATAAGCCCCAAGCTATTTAATTTTCACTTGAAAGATAATTTAAGCACCTGCAAGTACAAACACCAAATTGCTTGTAAACGAGTAGAACAGAAAGAGGTTACCGTAACGCAGGCTATCTCTCTTTCGTTTGCCCCTGACACAGATCTCGCTACTACAGAGCACGATCGTCACCGTTCCAGGTACGTATACGTTTGTAATTCATTGGTCATTTACGCTTAAATTATACACCGTTCACTTATTATAAAAGAATTGGGTTATGGTGTAGGGTGATAGAAATCACTGGGTATAACCGCTGTCAATCATTGGCTGGAGTTTGGTTATGTCTCTTTTTTATGAGGTTGAAGTTTTATGGCAAGGAACAGGACATAGTTGCCAGATGGATTTTTGATATTTTTGGTATTCTTCTTATTATATTTATATTTACATCTTTGGGGGCTTTTTATTTTGAATCATTTAGTCACATATTGCAATCTATAACTAGAACGCAATGTCGCTGGATCTATAAGATCTTAAAATCTTAAAGCTTTTCATAAGAGTTTGAGAAAAAGGTTATCATGTAATTTTGCCAAGTTAGGAAAATACACAAATGTACTTTTTGAATATAAAATAAAAAACTTGAATCAATTATATTAATTTACTTTTAATAAATACATAGCAGGTAATTAAAATATATCAGTACGTTTATTAAAATATTAAAATATAGGTACGTAAATGAAAAATATTTTTCGTCAATTCGTCGGTTATTCGGTATCGTAGTAGTGTGTCGGAAACCAGCCAAAGATTCTGGACTTCTGGCTTCTGGCCCAAGATTATCCCCCATTATCAATAACCGCTACTGCATCCTGCTTAGAATCAGAATCATCTTCAGCTCTCTGATTTTAATAAGATTTTCACCATGTCCATTTGTTTCGTCCAGTCCTCCGAAATAAGTTTTTCACAATGATTATATTAATTTTGTCACATGTCAGGTGTACTTACATTTTGAAAGCTCTTCAAGACATACATTCTTTACTTTATCCTTTTAGAGGGAAGCTGCTAATTTACGTGCTTGTATAGTAAAGTTTACAATACCCCCATGTCATTTCGATTGGGTTGTATATTGGAAATAGATTATTGCAAATCTTCCGGAAACACAAAAATTTCATAATCAGTGCCTGTTTTATGTGGGCTGCCCAAGGGTGTAATATCAAATTTGTCTTGTCTAATAATACTTGCTAATGCCACGGTCTGACTACTATTAAGAGACAGTAATTACCAGCAATTTAGCAGATACAGATACACATACTCAATACTTACATTCCAAATATATTTCACCTTCTGAATGACTTAAATGTTTGCTCAAGTTTGGACTTTCTGGATCTTAATCATTGAAATGCTTTCTTAATGCGGATTTATTCATCTTATGTCCGTATTCATCAAACTTCAAAATATAACTCCGGGGTTATATTTTGAAGTTTGGTGAATACGGACAATAGAGATATTATTTTCGTCATTTTGCTCTTTTGAAATTTAAAATGTCAAAAATTTAATAATTTTATCTGTCAGTATGAGAAAAATTGATCAGAGTAAAAAATCATCCTAGATAGATATCCTACTACTAAAACTTCAATTTGACAACATGGCTGTTAATCAGCTGAGACACTTTGAGTGATTTGACAAATGTCAGTCTATACTTAACCTTTAATATCTCGATCAGCTGATATTGTCAATCGAGATCTAGGGAGTTTTCACTTTTGCAAACCTAAAAACAAAAGTTCATGGCCACCTAGTTCTTTTTTAATATGTGAACGGTGTATAGGTAAGAATCTCGGAATTCGAAATACCCAGCTGTAAGTCTGTAAATACTTGTATATTGACACCCTAAAAGTTGTCTCAAAACCTACATATTATTATGGTAGGGTGTACGCAACTATTAAATTTCAAGGTCAAAGCACAGAATAGAATAATCAGAATACAAACTTCAATAAAAATAACGGGTACGCGCATCGGCTCGCGCGGGTTTAGACGGGGTTAGCACTCAGCGGCAGTCAGCGGCGGAGCGCAACGAAGTCAGTTAATCTATTAGTATATCGCTCGTTGCCTGTACTGTAGTAGCAGTGGCGGAGTGGCGCTATTCATAAGTTTATTCTGTGTCTGTGGCTATTCTATAACCGCGAATTTCATAGCTTTATACATTTAAACCTATTAGTACGAGAGCCCACGACCAAAACCATGTATCATCGTTTTACGGCCAAAACCGTATCAAGTCGTTAGATAAGATGATCCTGAACCCTACTAGGTGGGTGGTAACGGTCAAAAGTGTAGCAACTGTGTGGGAGGCCATTTCTGCTATGTCAAAAAAAATAGGCAGACGGTATTATCGTATTACGTCTGATATTGAAAATGTACATAGATTTTGTCATTTTATAACGAAAATGTTTGTTTTCAGACATTTTGCGCGTAGCATATGGCCTGAGCGCATTTTTGAAAATGTCAAAAAATTTAGCCGAACTGTATTATAGCAACCCGGTTCAATTTTTTTTTTTAACTTTTTTATGGATTCCGGGATTGCTAAAATACTGTTTTCAGACATTTCCGATGTCGCCTATAATCCCAAAAACGAAAAGAACGTTCCGGAGTCGCCCGGCAAACGCCCTGGCGCTTGTTACAATCCTATGGCAAGAAAGGCTATTTACTTCTTACGCTCCTGTCCCTTGCATCATTACAGCGCATGCGGCAGCAGGCTATTCTGACAGTTGTAACGACGCTCACACCGCTCATTCAGATTGCTATTGTACGATTAAGTTTAAAAAGTCATATGTGACGTCATCCCAAACAGCACAAAGTAGTCCAATGGACATCCCTCTATGTACCAACGGACGTCCATAGGAAGTCCGTTTTTGTCCTATGGACGTCCATGGGACGTCCATTCAGTGTCCATTTGTCACAACTTTGGACATCCGTAGGGAGTCCTTTATCGGACGTCAATTAGGGAGTCCGTTATCGGATGTCCATAGAGAGTCATGACTTTTACTGCAGCATTCATATAAAGAAATGAGTGATCTTGACTAATGATTTTTATTTTTTAGAAGATGACTTTGAAGATCCTGATCGTGGTCTGGAAAGTGATTTTGATGATGACGACGATGATTATGCGTCCGACAGTGACTAAAAACACATACACATCTCGCATCTTGTATCTCCAAATAAACAGTTTTTTTTTTACTTTATCCCAATTTCCTTTTGTGCAATTTATTGAAGTCCTTCAACTTCTGTTCGACGGTTTCGGGTAAGCTCTTTATTAATCATCATCAAATAATTTACGGGTCGCAACTTATTCATTGGCTCGTAATAACATAGACTTCAATCGCCTCAATACGATTTTTGAATAATTTCGGAGTATCGAAAAGTTGTCTGATTAGTAAGGTGCTACACTGAATTTGTCTGATATAAATTTTTTCTACATCTAGACAACTTATTTTATAACGTCTATAACAATTTTCAGACGAATTGCTATGTTACCGATCGTTAAATTTTTTTAACGTTTTCAAAACGGTCTCAAAATTTAATGTGCTCACATTTTCTTCTGAAAAATGATTATTTCATATACACTGACCCAAATTCACTCGTGAAAATCATTTTCAGACGTTTTGCTATGATACTTTTTTTTGTTTCATTTTTAATTTTTTTAAGTGGTCTCCCGGGTACACGCTACGCTAGTGGCGTCTGAAAAACTTATTTTCGATATCTTAGAGGTATCATTTAACTATATTCTGAAAATCAGTTTGGTAAAATTTTTTGACATTTTTGAAAATTTGGTTAGATCGGACGATACACGGAAAATTTCTGATATTGCGATTTTCGGGTTCAGAATAATCGAATCTATTAATTTGATGCGGTTTTGGTCGTATTGCTATGAGACAAAAATTTTGGTCGTGGGCTCTCGTACTATATGGTTTAAATTAAATATCCTTTTCGACATCCATGTGAAAATTTTCCAAAGATTTATGTGGCTAAGTTATATTTCAGAATGAAATTATTTTATACAGTTAAATTCATTAACAGGAACTTTAAAAATATAAATAAAAATAAATTGATTATCTGGAAGCATCAATAAATTTCAGGGTCATTATTTACATCTGCGGCTCCTACAGTTTCACTATGGAACTTATATAGGGGTGGAGAACATACCTATAGTAACACCAGGAAGGTATTCATTTGCTGGGCAAATGAAAGGGAAAGCCACAAAACGGTATAAAAAAATGGTTTTGAGAGTGCGGAGGGAGTGCGGTCCTGACAAGAGGCACCGATTAGATGCCGCGATTCCGGATAAAACCACTTCACCATAATTGCCAAGCATTCTATTCTGTGTTAGAGGTTCACAGAGGCGGACTGAGCGATATATCCGCTTTCATTACGTGTTCAGTCCGCACAGGGATTGATGTAATGATTTTCGGATTATAAATTCAAAATAAATGCAAAATTCAAAATAAAAATCGTGGTACTGTTATTTTCGAAGATTTTCCTTGCCCTGAAAGTGAAAAAAAAATAGAAATTCGACCGTAGTGCCAAAGAGGCCTTAGTTGTGACCTTAATATTAGTTTGCCATGGCTGTTTTTACTTTCTTACCCACCCAGCACCCCTATTTCGCTCCTCGGTCCCGAAAAAATTGATGAAACTTAGGAGCCGCGGATGTAAACAATTACCAATTTCAGTTTTGGCTTCAGAATGTAAATTGTATATAATATGTATTATAATAGCGTTAATATGTTTTCTTTTGTTTTTAGACTTTTTTACTACTTTTAGAATAAGCTCAATGTAGAATTATGTATTTTGTTTTTTATTTCGGATATGCCTTATCGCTTTTATAGCGTACGTGAAGAAAAAACTTTCGTTTCAGTTTTGGCTTCAATTAGGTAGGTATACACTTAGGTTTGTAAATTGTATTCAATACAACCTTTTTAATCCGGACACAGGTTAATCCCGACACTCATTTCTCAGAGTCATAGTCCGGACGCACCTCGGTACTCCGGACAATGAAACTGGGAACTCCTGAAAATCCTGAAATTATAAAATATGTGCGTATTTCATGTTAACAAAACTAAACTCAATTCCTCTAGAACACACACTTATTGATGTAAAACAGACATTCATGTTTTGTATTCTATATACAGATTCAATAGCTGGATGCCCTTGAGCTCGAGATTTATTGCCCTTTATTACCCAGATTTCCGGTGTATTGAAGAATCACCAGCCCAACTACCCTAATAAACATCACATCAAATTTTTCGCTGCAAAAACTTCCTAACAAAGCACTCAAAGCAGAAATAGGTGCTAAAAAACAAAAAAAAAACATCACCAATTATTTTCCTATACATAATAATAATTTTATTGTGATTTAGAATAATTTTTTTCATCTACTTATTCATTCAGACAAAATGTACAATATGATACATATGAAATTACATTTTTTCAAATACATCCAGTAATCCGGACAAATCGCTAATCCGAACATACCCCGTGCATTTAATTGTCCGGATTAAAGAGGTTGTACTTTGTACTGTATAGGTATTATAATATTTTTTACTAATAAAACATTTTTTTGTGTGTTCCTGTAAATTTTGTGTTTTTTTTTTGTTTTTTGGTGCATTTATCCTAACAAGTGTGCTGATTTATTCAATGATTTTCTAAAAAAAAGGAAAATACTTGAGAAGTATCAATATAAAAGGAACCTTTATAATGTAATATCTAAGAATTAAAATCAAATTATTCAAAATTAATTAAAAATTTAAAAAATAACTAAAAAAAAGTAAAATCTAAAAAAGTAATAAAAAAAATAACAACTATAAAAATGTTCCAGAACCACTGGTCAGCCTGGTAGGCTGTATGTGATTTTCTTTCTACTTTTATGGCTTTGAAATGGTTCTATTCTTCTATTATATGCGCATTTATGACGAAGTCATTTACCGTCATTTAATTCTTTTGTGGATTTTATGGATCTGTTAACCTTTATTTTATTACTAGCTATCACTATCACTACTACTGTTGTAATAATAGTAACCTGATACACATAATAGATGTTTTTGAAAACATCTATAATATAGTAATAATAAAATAATATATAAACATATATTTTTAGTACGCTCCTGTGCGCTCTTGCACAAACTGTTTTCATTAGTTTTGAATGCGGGCCATATTGACGCCCTAAAAGTTGTCTCAAAACCTACATATGGTAGGGTGTACGCAACTATTAAATTTGAAGGTCAAAGGTCACAAAAATCGTTTTTTTGCGCTTTTTTGTAATTATCTCATTTCCTATGGGTTTTTTGCTATTTGTATTTATTATCAATATTATAGAATACAAAATTCTCTACAAATTTTGTTTAAAAAGATTTTTCATACTGTGAACCGTTTTTGAGATAGAGGGCGGAGAGCGCGCGGTCACAGCATCACTTCAGGTCAACCGGTGCCTCCGGTGGAAAACGCGCCAAAATCAATGATTATGAATATTTGTCAATTTTTATTAACTATTATATTATATTTTATCATTTTCTTCATGCATTAAATCTATATCGGTAATTTTATTTACATTCGCGGCTCCTAAGTTTCATCAATTTTTTCGGGACCGAGGAGCGAAATAGGGGTGCTGGGTGGGTAAGAAGCTAAAAACAGCCATTGCAAACTAATATCAAGGTCACAACTAAGGCCTCTTTGACACTACGGTCGAATTTATATTTTTTTCACTCGGTTTTGAGAGTGCAATGAAAGTACGGACCTGGCAGATGCCAAGATTACACATCGAGTCTACGGGATGTAAGCACTTGAGAACAAAGCCTAGCTCTTCGATACTAATTCGGGCACGTACTTTGCAATATATCCGCTTTTTCATATCGTGAAAAGACCACAGGGATTAATGTTACGATTTTTGGAATATAAATGCAAAATAAATGCAAAATTCAAAATAAGAACCGTGTTATTGTTAATCTCGAAGATATTCCTTGCCCTGAAAGTGAAAAAAAATAGAAATTCGACCGTAGTGTCAAAGAGGCCTTAGATGTGACCTTAATATTAGTTTGCAATGGCTGTTTTTAGCTTTTTACCCACCCAGCACCCCTATTTCGCTCCTCGGTCCCGAAAAAATTGATGAAACTTTAGGAGCCGCGAATGTAAATAAAATTACCGATATAGATTTAATGCATGAAGAAAATGATGAAATATAATATAATAGTTAATAAAAATTGACAAATATTCATAATCATTGATTTTGGCGCCTTTTCCAACGGAGGCACCGGTTGACCTGTAGTGATACACTGTGACCTCTAGCCTCTATCTCGAAAACGGTTCACAGTATAAAAAATTTTTTTTAACAAAATTTGTAGAGAATTTTGTATTCTACAATATTGATAATAAATACAAATAGCAAAAAACCCATAGGAAATGAGATAATTACAAAAAAGCGCAAAAAAACGATTTTTGTGACCTTTGACCTTGAAATTTAATAGTTGCGTACACCCTACCATATGTAGGTTTTGAGACAACTTTTAGGGCGTCAATATACAAGTATTTACAGACTTATAGCTGGGTATCTCGAATTCCGAGGTGAACTTACTATAATGACTGGACTACCGTCGGTCTGGCCTGGGAAAAAACAAAAAGACGCAATTGCGTGGTTCCCAGTTCCCAGCGACGGAGACGGTTCGGTTCGCTTGACCCTGTCGCCAATTTAAAATAAACCGCGTATTCTAACATCAGGTGTGGGGTATGAGATCCGCTATCTCGGATAAGAGTCGTGTGATAGCTGTGATAGTGGTAGGTGAAAAGACTCAGGGCTCAAGACTCTTATTTAGTCTTTTGCTTTTGGTTTTCCTCTTTTGTCAATTGCTTTTCCTTATTTGTCAAATGAGTTTCTTATTTTTCTATCTATCAATGATTATAGTCATTGATTTATCAATAAATTTCCTTATAATATAAGGAAATTTTATATATTTTGACATATTATGTCAAATCAGTTTCACTTTATGTCAATTGCTTTTCCCATTTACTTGCAGTGACAGTATCTGTTCGGGAAATAATTAGTTAATTATTAAGATTCATTCAAATTCAAATCGAAAGTTCTCCCGCCATTTATAATCTCGCATATCCTTCCTGTCCTTAAATCTGGCAGTCGGAACTTCAATATACAGGGTTATTCACGGTATACGCCACGGAAGATTATGACCGTGTCTCTGGATTTTAGGATCTTTTTATTTTTGGAGTGTATAGAGACCCGGCAGAGGTACGTTTTAAAATTATATTCATAATGTACAGAGTGTCCCAAAAGCATGAAACATATCAAAGTTATGTTTTTTTAAATGGAATGCTCCTATGTTATTGCATTTTTAGATTGACTGGGAAGAAAAAAGAAGATTGGCTTTTACAGTTGGTGCTTAAATTGAGAAGTTCGTGAGTTATAAACAAGTGAAAATCGTCATTTTTCAAGTTCAAGGCCCTGTACAACGAAAACGGTTCAAGATAGAGAAAAACGGCTTACATATGTCCCTATTTTAACTTTTCATGTACTATCCTATGGTATAAAAGCATTTGTACTTTCTTTGATTTATTCATTTGTCGACGCGTGCAGAAATCTCAGAATTTTTCCAATTTTTTATCACCCTGTATAAACATTTCATCTATATCATTGGATAGTAAATGAAAAGTTAACCCTTAACTACGCGCGCCCTGAAATACAACATAACTATTCGCGTGGTGTATTTTGTACACCAGGTCTAAAAACCACCATAAAACAACCAGTTTTAATATAAGTAAAACAAATAACGTAAATAATGTTAAGAAATACTTGCCATACAAATATTGAACAAAAAACTTAAATGCAAAAGTATGAAACAAAAAAAAATCTTAAAAAAGCAGAAAATTGCACCAAAAAAAAAAAAAACGTTTTTTTAAGTGACTACTCGCTTTCAGCTTTCACTCATTGTTTCATCATCGTTGATAGTGCACTTCGAACAAGTACTGACAGTATAGTTGCATGTTCTTTGCATACAGGTCTCCCACATGTATGACACGACATGGTCGTCATACCCAATTTTTCTGTCTTCCGCAACAAAAGCACCTTTTTCGTATTTTTGTTGGTGGTTCTTCACACTGGCACTGACAGTGCGTGTAAACAACACTTCACCAATAGGTTAGATAGCCACCCCGAGTGCGCATGAAGTATAAAGCAAAAATGGCCGCCACCATAGTTATAGTGGTGTACAAAATACACCAGCGCGAGTAGTTAAAGGTTAAAATAGGGACATGTAAGCCGTTTTTCTCTATCTTAAGCCGTTTTCCTTGTACAGTGCCTTGAACTTGAAAAATTACGATTTTCACTTGTTTATAACTCAAAAACTTCTGAATTTAAACACCAACTGTAAAAGCCAATCTTATTTTTTCGGTAAATGTTAAGGAGAGTGGCCACTCGCATTGACATGCGATTTTTACACTATTCTGTTGCGATTTTTATGTAGTTTCGCATTTTGAAGGTGTTTTTTCCCGGTGTTATCCCAACAAACTTACGGGACCGTGGAGCGAATAGGGGTGCTGGGTGGGTAAAATACACGCACTAGAATCTATTTTCGCTAGTTTTGAATACTTCTATTAAGGTCACTTTAAAACTAAGGTCACTTTTTCTCTAACAGAGAGACGCTTTCGTTAAGGTCATCCGAGCAGAGAGGCATCACCGCTTGCCAATTATTAGCTTCCTCGCTCCGTCCCTGTCGCCATTTAAATTTCAAAGCGTAAATATTGCACAATATTACATATTTTGGTGGTAGCCTACTTCCCCTTGTCCCCCCCCCCTATCCTCATTTCCCCTCCCATTGTTTTGTCCCATCCCAAGCAACAGAATACAGTGCATTACGAGAACGATTTACGCATTACGCATTTATGGAAAATTAAATATACACTCACCTGATGTACATAATTCCATAATATTCCGGTTACACCAGTTGACAATTTGTTAGGGCAAGGAAAATAGGGTGAATATCTAGATGAGCGGCATGGGTATAGGGCGATATGGCTTATACTATCGGATAGCTCGTGTCTCTAGGAGTATCAAGGTACCATTGAATTTTTGCGCCGGCAAGTAATAGTCGAGATATAAGGCCTTAAAGTGTCATCCTTGCCCTAATACGTGTATTCGTCATATGATTGCGCTCGAACAACAGGAAACGCTCGATCGTCGTGTGTCCGACGGATAAGCGAACTGCCTCTGATCGCGCGTATAATGTTCGAATACACGTATTAGGGCAAGGATGAAACTTTAAGGCCTTATATCTCGACTATTACTTGCCGGCGCAAAAATTCAATGGTACCTTGATACTCCTAGAGACACGAGCTATCCGATAGTATAAGCCATTTCGCCCTATACCCATGCCGCTCATCTAGATATTCACCGAAAATTGTCCCGCTCGTCCGCAAACAGAACATACCCCCGCTCCATCACTTATCTCACACCCCGTACACGTATTATATTCGCACTGCATGTTGTTAGGTGGACCGTGGACCCGATTGCTTCGACCTCCAACTTTAAACTAACTCTTTCCGAATTCCGATACGATTGCGAGTCTATAATTACATGTTGAATGTTTCAGTTGCTCTTTCGCGACGGTTTTACCCCTACGCTGGCCCCCCTCCACTGTGTTGAATGTTTCGTTCCATCTCGATTCATTTTTGTTTATTTACGTGTTTGAATTTATTCCCATTTATTTCAAGGGTCGCCTTCCGCTTCCCATTACCCACAACCTGCATCCTCCGGCGATGTCAGTGACCTTAGTTACAACGGCTGCTACTAGTGTATTACCTATCTAATGCCAGATCCGTATTAGAAATAATTTTCACCCGTTTTCTTCTAGACCCTATAACTCCCTTATTATACATTACCGGCAGATAAGATTTTTACCACGAAGTTCCTAGTGACTAGACCTATCGCGTGGTATATATAGTATGTTGGAGTGCGAGTGGCCACTGTTCTTAACAATGACCATTTTTTCTTCTCAGACAATCTAAAAATGCAATAACATAAGAGCATTCCATTTAAAAAAACATAACTTTGATATGTTTCATGCTTTTGGGACACTCTGTACATTATGAATATAATTTTAAAACGTACCTCTGCCGGGTCTCTATACACTCCAAAAATAAAAAAATCCTAAAATCCAGAGACACGGCCATAAACTTCCGTGGCGTATACCGTGAATAACCCTGTATTAGTGAACACTTGGAGAGTGAGTGAAAGAATTCCTGCAAGAAAAGGACAAGACGCGCAGGAATAGTATACATCGTCTCAAGGTATAAGGAAGCTCGTAAATAATAAGTACCATAAAATATCTGTAAACTGTCTGCAGATATGGTTTATGACGACAATGGACCGCACTAAGGAGAAGTTTTTTTTACACTACCTTTAAATTCGGAAAAAGTTACAGGAAGGTTTTGATAATTGAAAATTTTAAATTTTAGTGAAATAAACACCATGTGAAAGACATTTTTTTTCAAAATTTTCAAAAAATTCGAATATTCGTCCTTTTTCCATTTCTTCTTGAAGTTTTTTAAAGTTAAAAGTTTTTAGTATACTTGTCTACTGTAAAAGTTTCAGTTTAATTCCTTCAAAAAAGTGCTCATAAACGGTTATCGAAATTTTGCCATTTTTACCCTTTTCCTTTAGCCTTCTTCGGTGGACATTTGATGAGTTTGGGTGATTTTCGGTAATCAATAGTGTATTTTTTTATTAAGAAATAGACTAAAAAATCTAAATGAAATCTAAATAATAATATGTAAAATTCAGGACCTTTTCTACTCCAGCCGTTTTTGTAAAAACGAAAGGATGCTTAAAACCTTAATGCGGCCCTGACCGGCATTAGTGCAGGGTGAGTGGATTTACCGTCCCAGGTGTTTATTTACATTTCTTTCTATTGTTAAGGGGTAATTTGTGGACAGATTAATGATGGCAATATAATTTACGAGCTTCCTTATACCTTGAAACAAACTTTACCAAGTACCTATAAATATACAGGGTGTCCGGTAAGTACCTCCTAATCTCTCGGGAGCATACAGGGGAGGTCAAAATAAACCTAGTCTGTCATAAAAAAAAAATCCTAAAGTGTCCCTAAACGGAGATACAGAGCCCCAAAATGGTACCCTAAGATTTACTTTTTTGGCTCTAACTTTTGAACCGACCTGTATAATTTGATGAAATTTTAATTTTTTTATAGAGGCCATAGAGTCTCATTAAGCCATATCAGAGTGGATGTTTGACGTCCTAAAGGAAGTCAGGAACAGACTTACCACCACACTCATTGTGTCAAAGTTTTGACAGGTGTCATTTTAAAGAGCTGAAAACTTATTTTTTCAATACGCTGGTCGTTCATCTTCACAAAAGGTACTCTTAATTTATTTCGATAAAACTAGCGGTTCTCAAGATAAATCGACTTTTATGCGAATTTTGATCAAGTTCCGTCAATATAGCAATCCATTATGTAGGTAGGTTTATCAACAAGAACCTGATTTTTACCTGTTTGTGTTTAGCATTAGTAAATTTTGAGTGTTTCGCATACCTAAAAACCGATTTCTCTCGAAAACCGTCAGTTTTACCGAAATAAATTAAGAGCACCTTTTTTAAAGATGAAGTATTAGACTATTCAAAAAAATAGTTTTTAGCTCTGTAAAGTGACACCTGTCAAAATTCTGACTCAACAAGTATGATGGTAAGTCCGTTCCTGACTTCCCTGACGACGTCAAACAGCGACTTTAATATGGCCTGATGGCTCTCTGTGGCCTCTATAAAGTGTTTAAATTCCATCCAATTATACAGGTCGGTTCAAAAGTTAGAGCCAAAAAAGTAAATTGCGGGGCACCCTTTTAGGGCTCCATATCTCCGTTCGGGGACACTTTTGGAATTTTTTTTTTATGACAGACTAAGTTTATTTTGACCTCCCCTGTATGCTCCCGAGAGATTAGGAGGTACTTACCGGACACCCTGTATACATGGTGTCCCAGCTTATTCGAAGCGGTCTCTGTAGGCCAAACGATGGACTTTTTCAAAAAACTTTTTGAAAATTCAAGTACAGGATCACAATGGCCATAATTTAAAATTATTTTGGAGTATACAGAGTGTCCCATATGACAGTGGCATATCAAAGTTATGTTTTTTTAAATGGAATGCTCCTATGTTATTGCATTTTTAGATTGTATGAGAAGAGAAAATAGGATTGGCTTTTACAGTTGGTGTTTAAATTCAGAAGTTTTTGAGTTATAAACAAGTGAAAATCGTCATTTTTCAAGTTCAAGGCCCTGTACAATGAAAACGGTTCAAGATAGAGAAAAACGGCTTACATGTCCCTATTTTAACTTTTCATGTACTATCCTATGGTATAGAAAAATTTTTACTTTCTTTGATTTTTTTATTTGTCGACGCGTGGAGAAATCTCAGAATTTTTCAAATATTTTATCACCCTGTATAAACATTTCATCTATACCATTGGATAGTACATGAAAAAGTAAAATAGGGACATATGTAAGCCGTTTTTCTCTATCTTCAGCCGTTTTCGTTGTACAGGGCTTTGAACTTGAAAAATGACGATTTTCACTTGTTTATAACTCAAAAACTTCTGAATTTAAACACCAACTGTAAAAGCCAATCTTATTTTCTCTTCTCAGACAATCTAAAAATGCAATAACATAGGAGCATTCCATTTAAAAAAACATAACTTTGATATGCCACTGTCATATGGGACACTCTGTATACTCCAAAATAATTTTAAATTATGGCCATTGTGATCCTGTACTTGAATTTTCAAAAAGTTTTTTGAAAAAGTCCATCGTTTGGCCTACAGAGACCGCTTCGAATAAGCTGGGACACCCTGTATATAGGAGAGTACAGCATCCGTTAAAAAGCACTAGGTCAGGACCAATAGGAAGCTTTTCCTGCTAGAAAGAGAAAGTGATTTATCTATCTCTCTTCACTCGTAACCGATTCAAGTGCGATAAATAAGCTTTATTCGGGTTTCATTTCTTGAATCGTTCAAGAACCGTCCTGGGATTGCGCAGAACTAGTTGCGCAATCGTGCAGTTCTAGGAACCGTTCTCGGATTGTCCTGGAAGTGTCCGCGACTTCACAAAACTCGAACAATTCCGAACTGTTATAAATCTTGTAAATGGAAATCTTTAAAAGAAGAAGAACTTAGAACCTAACCCTACTTTTCAATATGTAAAATTAAAATTCAAATAAAAAACGCAAAGCAAAGCATATACTGCTCAACTTTTCTTTTAGTGAGAAAAGCGCTTTTGTTTGCGACACGCAAAACACAGTTTATTTATGTCTTTGTTTATAATTTTTGTGAATTTACTCAATTTTCTGATAACCCAACCAGTACCTAGGTAGGTACTTAATAATGGAAAGTTCATCTTGCTCTTCCGAAGAGTCTGATGAGGATAATGATGAATTGAAAAGGATATTTTGTATGTAGTCATCCAGTATTACCTAGGTATGCCTATTACCAATTACTTATCTAATAATTAACCTGATCAATAATAGTAAAAACAAAACAACAAGTCCACAAGATCAACAAACGCCAGCGAGTACCGTCCTACCGTCAGTACCGTCGTCGTGTATCGTGTAAAATGAAAATGGGCATGCGTGAATTGACAATCCGAAATCAGTTCTTACTCCAGAGCGAGGACTGGTTTGGACGGTTCTTGAACGGTTCTAAAACGGTCCTGAGTTAAACCAAAACAGAGAACTTCTGTCTCAGAACTAGTTCAGGATTAGTTCTACAAAACCCGAACGCATGAATTTCGACTGCGCAAACTCCTGACAGTCCTAGAACGTCAAAGCCTAGAACAGTAATAGCAAATACCTTAAAATATAATACCGGACACTTCCTCTCAAAACCTCCGTCCTAGGGAACCTGCATTACCGTTTTACTAGGGTAGCGCATTCACTTTTTGACGTTTACTAAACACGGTTATGTTTGAACAGCTGGATGTCATATTTTTGGCACATTTGGTCACAGGCGTATGTATCAAGTGGAAAAAAGCGAAGTTTGAAAAATGAAACAAAATAATAACACGAATAGAAATAGATAATCCTCTTTCAGTGGGTATTAAAAACAAAATTACGGGTTTATATAGGATCTACGAAGCTGTAGACTTTAGTGTCTAACACGTTGTTACTGAGAAAAATACGTTTTAATACGCGGACTTAATAAAAAATTATGTGAATTTTTAGATAGTTGTACGTTCATGGAAAATCTGACGTTTATGAAGTCAAATTTGACATTCTCAACTTTTTTCCCAACTTTTTGTGAGAATGAGAATGCGCTACCCTAGTAAAGCGGTAATACAGGTTCCCTACTCCGTCCATTTTTACAGCGCCCTCATGCAGGAACTGGGGCCACTATAAGCTGTTTTTAAATTCAAAGTTAGGTAACTTTTCACGGTTTTTGACAGCTGCAGTCAGTGATAATTAATTACATATTATAATTTGTCATTAGTAATTATTGAACGTTTTAGTTTCAAGTTTTGAAAGGACCCAAACCATATGACAACTGCGCATGTTAAAAATTGTAAACTTAAGAGTCGATCCTATTCAGTTATATTCTGTGAATTCAAATGTCACTTGTCACTTTTCAAGCTTTCAAAGCTGAAACGTCATTTTTGTCAGTCACTCGATGTATCCAAAAACGTGGTACGCATTTGTCATTGTGTGAACCCTCAGCGGTCAGACTTCACTTGATTGCTGACAACGAGAGAGTGAACACGAGTCGTAAGCTCAGCTGTTTTGGTTATCTAAAAGTTCCCCCGCATTTTGTTATTTGTTTATTTATAGCACGTGAGTTTATTTTTACTTATTTATTTGTTATAGCAATATTACAAGAGACTAGCTCTTACCTTTTACTGTTTATTTATTGTTAGAAACATCATTTATTTAAAAGGACAATGGTAAGAAGGCGCACGTGTCCTTTGGTTAATTTTGTACTCTTATGAAGGGGGCCCATGCCCATAGCGTTTTAATAATTATTTCTGTGTGTGAAGAGGTTTACAATTGCTATCTATTTTAATTGGTAAATTAACACGTGCTGCTCGACTTTTAATTTTATCTCATTAAAATCAAATGGGGCCCTCCTTGATGGTAGGCTACCTACACCAATTGTATAACACCACGTTTTACAGAAAACATGATTCATTTTGACTCCACGTTTTACCGAAATCTTTGTGTTATTTGAATTATTTAAATTATTTATTGAAATCTTGAGCCAGCACATGCCTTTTTGATTATTATTATTATTATTATTTTGATCAAGCACATTTCGCTAACAATTTATTTTACCATGTTCACATTTTCTTTGTAGTTTCAACTTTTTCAGCTCTCAACAATTTTATTTACATTTTATTCATGAAACTATTTAAACGATCACACTGTATAATTTTATTATATCTTTGATTGCATTTTATTGGTGAATTTTAACTTCTTTGTCATTATCGTCAATTTAATGAACATTTGCTTTTTTTATTTTAATTTTGTTTATGCTAAATTAATTTCACTTGTGACTTGTTTGATCATTAATCATTTTATTTAAATTGAAATTTTATTGTTTTGGAATGCGAACGGACACAAGTACAGACGAATTTGATTTCTTTTCTAAATTGTTATCGAGGACTGTCTTTTTACGGATCGATAACGCCTCTGCTATATAATATGTTTGGCCTCATTTTGTATTTCATATTTCCTGGACTCTAAACTATCTATTTATTCTGATGCTACTGATTTTACTTGCTCTGACCTATTTATTTTATTGCTACTGATTTACATGCCCGATCTATTATTTACTTGCTGCCATTTATTTACTCGCCTGATCTATTTATTTGTTTTTATGCATTTTTGTGTGTCTTGTTTCCTTTTCAGGAGGTATGAGTCCTTGAAATAGAAAGATAAAATGTGGTCTTCCTGAATATAACAGATTTGTTTATCAATGTCATTTTAGCACCAAAACGGTGACGATATTATGTTGTGTCTCTTGTATTTTACGTTTTTGTCATGGTGTATTTTTATGTAAAATCCTAAATGAAACGGCGATATGATTTTGTATGTTTAATTCACGAATCGCAACGTCAGACAACGACGCTTCAATCTGTTGTATAGGTTATGTCTCATTTTAACGTTGGATGTCCTTTGGAATCGATTTTATTTATTTGCTATTAGTCCGGGGTGTGTTGAAAGTCAATGAGGCTTCTCGCATCAACAAGGTCTAATTTGTGTGTGTTTTATTACGTCTTTTCTATTAGTCTGCGGAGGTGTATTGAAAGTCGATTGGGCTTCGTGCATCAAAGGGTCTAATTTATGTGTGTTTTGTTATGTCTTTTCTTTACAGGTACTAAACGGTTCGCAAAGACTAACGTTAAAATGATAGGTTACCATAATACAAGAGATTTAGTTCTCACCCCCCAACGCCCAAGCGAATGCTTGATTCTAACATGTCGTCGTTTCATTGGATGTGTTTCGTTGTGTGTTTTTCTTTGTATGTTTTGTATTTTATTTATTGGCACTTTGCAAGTCCGAGGTCGGTTCTTTTCACTGGGTTTTCTTTTTTTTCCTCGTGACTATAAACTTTCTTAGGAGGAAAACCCTTTTTGGGATCACTGGGTAAACAGACTAAATATTCAAATCATTTCAAAAGTCAATAAATCAATTCATTCAAGGGGAAACTCTGTCTTTTAAATTAAATCTCCTATCTCTCAACAAAAGACTCTCTCAAAGTATTTTCGTAGCGTTTGTTACGAACGAACCAAAACAAGGTTACTACACAAAACAACACGACGGATGGTCCAAAACAAGGTAAAAACTAGACGAACACGAGCCAAAACTACATACACAGGTAAATCATGAGCCAAGGTAAAAATAACAATTACAATCGGTAAGTAAGTGATGTGGTCATTTATTTGAAATCGGGGCGGGTTAATCTTTAAAATTCAAATCAAATATTCAGGGCGGGAAATCCAAACAGTCATTCATGACAGACAAGTTCACATTTCAAACGTCAAAGGGGTTCTTCTTTTTCAAAACCATTCAGTCTGGGGGCCACATTACTGAATTCACTGCGCAAGACGTAGAACCTCCATTTTGAGAGTTCAGATAGTTTACATCACCATTCTTTACCGTCAACAAGGATTCAGGATTTTAGGTAGGTTACACTACAGAATTGGTGCCGTGACCAGGATGTAAAAGGCGACCCATGTTACACTACAGAATTGGTTCCATGTGACCAGGATTTATTTTAGGGTGTTTACACTACAGATTTGCTGCGTGTGACCAGGATATACTTTGAGCTAGTCAAGTAGAGATTGGAGATTTAAAAAAAAAAATTCAAATTCAGGGGCAAAAATGACAGGTTTCCCTCAGTCAAAAAGTCAATCAAGAAAAACACATGTTCGAGACAAGCGTTCAATCCAAAAGTTTCAATTCAGGTAGGCGCAGTCCTTCAGACACATTCAAAACGATCGTTAAATCAAACAAAGAGACAATCAAGTGCGCAGTCCTTCCGACAACTTCAAAACAGTCACGTAAGCCAAAAACGTGAAACCGCAGGAGCGCAGTGCTTCACACACGATCAGGTAGTCACAGGTAAAATTCAGTTCAGGGGCGCAGTGCTCCACTCACAAGTCACAGAGTCACAACGATTCAGGTCAGGAGCGCAGACACACAGTCGAAACACGACCACACGAAAACACTCACGGGGCAATTCACAATGGAAACACAACCACCCACACACTCAAACACTCGTTCAAATCATGAACACCGACACTCACACACGTTCAAAAAACACAGGGTTGTTCACGACAGGGATGCAGACATTCGCACACACACACGAGGCACTTAGGGGGTCATTCAAGTAGGGGTGCGCACACACAAAACACCAGGGGGCCATTCCGAGTAGGAACGCACCCGTTCGAAACACACAAGAGACATCCAAAGTAGGGGCGAAACACTCCGCATACACTCAAAAATCATCAACGCTCATTCAAACAGGAGCGAAGGCATTCAAGCAGGGGCAAAGTCATTCGCACTTGTCCAAATCAATCAGGGCGACATTCAGACAATCGTGACGACATCCAGACCAGGGGCGAAGGTCATTCGCACATTTTCAAATCAACTCAGCGGTAACAAAACAACGACACACACACACATTATTATTATTATTATTATATTATTTCTTGTTTGAATACAATACTGCTGTGTATATTTTGGTCCACAGAAGCGGATTCGAGCATTTTCCACGAAGCTGCTCATAATGGAACCCGAGGGACTGAACACGAGTGCGCCTAACCAGGACAACAACGAAGACACCACAATGGATCCTAGGGACGAGGAGATTCGGGAGCTGCGAAAAGCGTTGCAGGAACAGGGCGCCCAAATAGCTATCTTGCTTCAGCGACAGCAGGGTACTTTGCCGGGGGTTCCAGAAGTACCAGTAGAGCGACGAGAAACCAGTACCTCGACAGCATCCTTGATGTCCCCTGAGACCAGCCATGTCTCACCACCAACACCACCACCCAGACATTTGTCATCGCGTGTGAATAGTCAACCTGGGGCTATGAACATCGGATCGGAGACAGGTGATTCCGACTGGAAGCGCGTGGCCTTGGCGCTGGCCGCAAAAACCACACCGATGACCACGTTGGTGAATAGGCCTGTGTTCCGGTCGCTCGAAAAACATCACCCGGTGTTTTTCATACAACAAGTGGAGAAGTATGCCAAGTCGATTGGGGCTTCACCGATGGAGACGCTGGAAATCGCGCAAAATTGCTTATTAGGCCCTGCGGCTGATTGGGGAAATGTATGTGCTGCTGCGTGTGATGGATTTGACGATTTCAAGCAAGTATTTTTGAAGTTTTATTGGTCCAGTGAACGGCAATTCGCCGAACGTGTCAGGTTGGGCAATATGAGATTTACGTCCGAAAAGTCCTTCTCCATGACGGAATATTTCCTCAGGCAGGTCAACTGCTATAAAAATTTTTCACCCCCCATTCCCGAAAATCAAGTGGTAGCAGAAATAATGGCGCAGTTCCCCATCGACATCCAATCTTTGTGGACCACCGTTTCAGATCGTTCCATATATCCAGTGCCGTAGAATTTTTAGAACGGCAGGTTACCATTAGGAAGAGACCAGTGTCGTCTAACCAAACTATTCGCCAGGGACACCCTTATGCATCAGATTAGTTCTCTCTCGCCCTAGTTCATTTTTTTTCCCCTCCTGTCAAAGCCATTGTTTCAATTTCTTTTTCTCTACTATCTTTCTTGTCATTAAAGTCCAATTTCAGAAAACCATTTTAGTGTCATTGTGCGAAAATTCTGTTTCTAACGCAATTCTTGAAGTAATTTATAAATCTTGTCTTCCACATTCTGGATCTTATAATTGTTCTACAACCCATCATGCATATACGATTTGTTAATGAAGAAACAAACACAGAGGTAACAACATGTTAACGAGCCGTCACTGTTTTCCATCAGTTATGCAGACCACGCACCAAATTCGTCTCCAGATCAGTGAAGTGTAGTGCTTTGTGAAGTGTATCAGTTCAGGGTTAAGAATTTTTGCAAAACATTGTAAACGACATGTGTCGTACTAGATTTTAAAGGAGTAGGAAATGTCACCGCATGCACAGTTGTCGTTTGTCAAATTTTAGAGTGAAATTTGTCTCTTTCAAATTCTTTTCACGATCCAAATTCCAAGGGGCGTCTGAAAGGACCCAAACCATATGACAACTGCGCATGTTAAAAATTGTAAACTTAAGAGTCGATCCTATTCAGTTATATTCTGTGAATTCAAATGTCACTTGTCACTTTTCAAGCTTTCAAAGCTGAAACGTCATTTTTGTCAGTCACTCGATGTATCCAAAAACGTGGTACGCATTTGTCATTGTGTGAACCCTCAGCGGTCAGACTTCACTTGATTGCTGACAACGAGAGAGTGAACACGAGTCGTAAGCTCAGCTGTTTTGGTTATCTAAAAGTTCCCCCGCATTTTGTTATTTGTTTATTTATAGCACGTGAGTTTATTTTTACTTATTTATTTGTTATAGCAATATTACAAGAGACTAGCTCTTACCTTTTACTGTTTATTTATTGTTAGAAACATCATTTATTTAAAAGGACAATGGTAAGAAGGCGCACGTGTCCTTTGGTTAATTTTGTACTCTTATGAAGGGGGCCCATGCCCATAGCGTTTTAATAATTATTTCTGTGTGTGAAGAGGTTTACAATTGCTATCTATTTTAATTGGTAAATTAACACGTGCTGCTCGACTTTTAATTTTATCTCATTAAAATCAAATGGGGCCCTCCTTGATGGTAGGCTACCTACACCAATTGTATAACACCACGTTTTACAGAAAACATGATTCATTTTGACTCCACGTTTTACCGAAATCTTTGTGTTATTTGAATTATTTAAATTATTTATTGAAATCTTGAGCCAGCACATGCCTTTTTGATTATTATTATTATTATTATTTTGATCAAGCACATTTCGCTAACAATTTATTTTACCATGTTCACATTTTCTTTGTAGTTTCAACTTTTTCAGCTCTCAACAATTTTATTTACATTTTATTCATGAAACTATTTAAACGATCACACTGTATAATTTTATTATATCTTTGATTGCATTTTATTGGTGAATTTTAACTTCTTTGTCATTATCGTCAATTTAATGAACATTTGCTTTTTTTATTTTAATTTTGTTTATGCTAAATTAATTTCACTTGTGACTTGTTTGATCATTAATCATTTTATTTAAATTGAAATTTTATTGTTTTGGAATGCGAACGGACACAAGTACAGACGAATTTGATTTCTTTTCTAAATTGTTATCGAGGACTGTCTTTTTACGGATCGATAACGCCTCTGCTATATAATATGTTTGGCCTCATTTTGTATTTCATATTTCCTGGACTCTAAACTATCTATTTATTCTGATGCTACTGATTTTACTTGCTCTGACCTATTTATTTTATTGCTACTGATTTACATGCCCGATCTATTATTTACTTGCTGCCATTTATTTACTCGCCTGATCTATTTATTTGTTTTTATGCATTTTTGTGTGTCTTGTTTCCTTTTCAGGAGGTATGAGTCCTTGAAATAGAAAGATAAAATGTGGTCTTCCTGAATATAACAGATTTGTTTATCAATGTCATTTTAGCACCAAAACGGTGACGATATTATGTTGTGTCTCTTGTATTTTACGTTTTTGTCATGGTGTATTTTTATGTAAAATCCTAAATGAAACGGCGATATGATTTTGTATGTTTAATTCACGAATCGCAACGTCAGACAACGACGCTTCAATCTGTTGTATAGGTTATGTCTCATTTTAACGTTGGATGTCCTTTGGAATCGATTTTATTTATTTGCTATTAGTCCGGGGTGTGTTGAAAGTCAATGAGGCTTCTCGCATCAACAAGGTCTAATTTGTGTGTGTTTTATTACGTCTTTTCTATTAGTCTGCGGAGGTGTATTGAAAGTCGATTGGGCTTCGTGCATCAAAGGGTCTAATTTATGTGTGTTTTGTTATGTCTTTTCTTTACAGGTACTAAACGGTTCGCAAAGACTAACGTTAAAATGATAGGTTACCATAATACAAGAGATTTAGTTCTCACCCCCCAACGCCCAAGCGAATGCTTGATTCTAACATGTCGTCGTTTCATTGGATGTGTTTCGTTGTGTGTTTTTCTTTGTATGTTTTGTATTTTATTTATTGGCACTTTGCAAGTCCGAGGTCGGTTCTTTTCACTGGGTTTTCTTTTTTTTCCTCGTGACTATAAACTTTCTTAGGAGGAAAACCCTTTTTGGGATCACTGGGTAAACAGACTAAATATTCAAATCATTTCAAAAGTCAATAAATCAATTCATTCAAGGGGAAACTCTGTCTTTTAAATTAAATCTCCTATCTCTCAACAAAAGACTCTCTCAAAGTATTTTCGTAGCGTTTGTTACGAACGAACCAAAACAAGGTTACTACACAAAACAACACGACGGATGGTCCAAAACAAGGTAAAAACTAGACGAACACGAGCCAAAACTACATACACAGGTAAATCATGAGCCAAGGTAAAAATAACAATTACAATCGGTAAGTAAGTGATGTGGTCATTTATTTGAAATCGGGGCGGGTTAATCTTTAAAATTCAAATCAAATATTCAGGGCGGGAAATCCAAACAGTCATTCATGACAGACAAGTTCACATTTCAAACGTCAAAGGGGTTCTTCTTTTTCAAAACCATTCAGTCTGGGGGCCACATTACTGAATTCACTGCGCAAGACGTAGAACCTCCATTTTGAGAGTTCAGATAGTTTACATCACCATTCTTTACCGTCAACAAGGATTCAGGATTTTAGGTAGGTTACACTACAGAATTGGTGCCGTGACCAGGATGTAAAAGGCGACCCATGTTACACTACAGTTTCAAGTATAATTTCAATTTAAAGTTACTCTCAAAGCATTATATCAGCGGATAATTTTGTTGCGTACGCAGTTAAATAAGCATTTATAATGTACCGCTGTATTAAAGTGAACAAATGTCTGGAAAATATGTGCTGTGTGCTGTGTGCGGTTGCATTATGGATTGTTAAGCATGTCCAGATCTTTCCACGGTGTTCCAAGCAGGAATAAAGAATTATGTATAAAGTTAACTTTCGAAGCCGCGTAAATAAACTTATTAATATTTTATAACTATTGAAGAGAACCGACCTATATAACAACTGCGCATGGTTCAAATTGTAAACTTTAGAGCTGAGAAACGCACCCAATTTTTATTTTTCATTTGACAAGCTTTCAAAGCTAGAAACGTCAGTTCTGTCAATGTCATTAAACCACATGTTAGCGAGAATTGAAGTCACACTCAGTAGTCACTAGTCATGTTCACTTATTTTTTTCAACCGGCAGAGAGTGAAGGTCAGAGGGTTCGATCAGCTGGGGTGCTCTTCATTATTTATTTTTAAACAATCGAATCCAAACAAAGCCCATGTGAGTACTGTTTATCCTAATTTATTAATATCTGTTAGGCATTGTGATATCTCAAGAGATCAGATCATATCGTTTAGTTTATTTGTTTGTATTATTCAATTTGTTTATTTAGAAAAAGACTCATGTAAAACACGTGTTTGGTCAAGCTAATTAATTATTCAAGCAGAGCCACATTAAGTTTTAAATAATTGTTTTGTATTCAAACGAAAGGAGATAGCTTATATTTTATTCCAACCAGCATGTATAATTTGAAACTTCACGTTTTGTAATTGAAAGAATTTTAAAACAGGGCCCCCATGTAGATACTCAAACGCACCTGCAGTAACAGTTTAATAAGTTTATTTCAATACGTTCAGCGACATGCTAGTTTCAATATTTTATTTTATTGTCTAATTTCAAATTGTTTAAAAACATGTGACCACTACCACATTTCATGAATTAGATATTTTCAGTGAATTAATTTCTAACCGTAGAGACATGCTCGATCTCATTTACATTATTCAAATTAACCTAACAGTTTGTTACTTTTTGAGAAACTTATACTTGAATTTTAGCTAATTATATTTATTTATTGTAATCTTGAAATTGCACATGCCTTTTGACTAATATTTATTATTGTGGTTATTATTATTTTATCGAAGCACATTCTATTTTAACGATATTCACATTTCACACTGCTCACTTATTTAACCTTTCTTTTTACTCGTTACCATTTCTTTTCTCATTCTTTTATTCATGAAATTATTTAAACAATTTATTTATTTTGATTGAACTAATTTGTACATAAAACCTCATGTGACTTTATTTCATTTGTGAGAATGCTTGCTTCGATTATTGATTATTATTATTTCCGATCTTTATTTATTTCTAAATTATTGTAGTCAAAAGGGTTGAACCTCATCACGTTTTAAATGCCATGCTTTATTTTTTACCTACAGTTCATTCAGCTGATTTGTTTAAATTAATTATTTCACCTTTTCTAAATAATGAGTTTTGATTAAGGGATAATTTATAAAATAAGGGTTAATTCTAAATTGGTTTAAAGTAAAGTTTATTGAAAAATTCAACTTCACATTCCTGTAGGTAGATAGGTACCTACGAGGGGCTATATCTTAACGATCTTATTTAATCACATCTCTCATACACGTGCATGGTTTTTATTTGAAATGGATTAACAAACTATAAAGGATTTCTTTCTCATATTTTATATTATTGTATCATTCTAAACATGCTAGGGACACACCTTTTATATTTATCACTAGGTCATGAAGGCGCGCATACGCGCGCCCTTATCTGAAGTGATCCCCGAGTTGAAGTAATCTTCACAACTAACATTATGCTCCCTAACATTAATATTGTACAGGATACCGAGGCGCGAAATAGGGGTGCTGGGTGGATAAGAAGCTAAAAACAGCTATTGCAAACTAATATTAAGGTCACAACTAAGGCCTCTTTGACACTACGGTCGAGTTTCTTTTTTTTCTTCACTTTCAGGGCAAGGAATATCTTCGAGATTAACAGTAGCACGGTTTTTATTTTGAATTTTGCATTTATTTTGCATTTATGTTCCAAAAATCGTAGCATCAATCCCTGTGGTCTGTTCACGATATGAAAAAGCGGAAATAATGCCAGTACGTGACTATACGTTTCGAAGCGCTTGGCATTGTCCTCAAGTGGTTACATCCCATGACTCGACGTATTTAATAATCGCATCTGCCAGGTCCGTACTTTCATTGCAATCTCAAAATCGGTTCTTAAAGCCGTTTTGTGGCCTCCCTTTCATTTGCAAAGCATATGAATACCTTCCTGGTGTTACTATAGGTATGTTCTTCACCCCTATACAGGCTGTCACATTTTAATGTCCCACCCCGCATAACTTTTGTCAGTGACCTTGAATCAAAAATTGTTTGGAGGGGGACATTCGATGGCACTAATACTTTTGACCTTGGGTACAAGGTTCAAGGTCATTCAAGGTCAACTTTGTTTTTTAAATGGAACTTCCTATTTTTGACATCGGCAATCGATTGCGCGTGAAAAAATATGAGACTTTTGTCTGAAACTTTTTTTCTGAAAACGCAAATTTAATCGACTTATGCAGCTGCCAAAATTAAAAATTTTTAAGTTTTGTGAATTTTTAACTCGAGAATGGTAGCTTTCTAAGAAAATCCGCCCAAGACAAAAAGTGCTTGGATTTGCGCAAGGAACCGTCACGAATTTTCTTGAACACAGGCGCTGAAAACAGAGTTTTCGTTAATTTTGAGCTATTTCCCAAACAGCACAAAGTAGTCCTATGGACGTCCAATGGACATCCCTCTATGTACCAACGGACGTCCATAGGACGTCCGTTTTTGTCCTATGGACGTCCATGGGACGTCCACTCAGTGTCCATTTGTCACAACTTTGGACATCCGCAGGATGTCCGTTACCGGACGTCCATAGGATGTCCGTTATCGGACGTCCATAGGGAGTCCGTTATCGGATGTCCATAGAGAGTCCGTTATCGGATGTCCACAAAGCATTTGCTGATAAATATCTTAGTGATGAACAAAAGACAGAAAATATTCGATAAGTCTTGAAATTTAGAGTTTTGAAAAATCCAATAAATGTAGTGATAGGTATAGGGTATATACGGTAATTTTCTGTTTTGAAAACAACGTTGATAACGGCTAAAGATACAGGAAAACGACTAGGTACTTACCTACTTACGTGTTTCTATCATTAAGTTTTACGTAAAATCTGGTAATTTTCATTGAAAAGTTGTTACCAATTATATTAGTTTTATGATAATATTGATAAACTTAATGAAAATATTCGTTTTTGGATTTTTCACAAACTCTAAAAATTAAAGATTTATCGAATTTCTTTCTTTTGTTCACTGTATAATGCAGATGTCTTCATCTTCACGCTAGCAGTCTTGAGTTTGATGGGAATGACGGAAGTCTTTCCTTGGGACGAATTAATGTATAATGTAGGACTGTGCATGGATTGTATGATAGTGGAAGAATGGAAGATGGGGTGGTTAACGCGTGCGTGCGCACTTGTGCTGCTATTCTCTTCCTGTCTGCGACAGCACGTCATGCGCAATAGTCAAAAATAACTCGATGGACGTCCAATGGACGTACTTTTGTGGACGTACATAGGGAGTCCGTGCGGAGAAGTCCGTAGGACGTCCATTTATTGTCCATGGACCAATGGACGTATAATGGATACTCAACGGACGTCCATAGGACACTCGGTGCTATCTGGGTTGTACCGAATGAAAAATTAAACTTTTCTTGATGGAAAATTGTTAATTTTGAGCTGCTTGTACCAAAGGAATAATTAAACTTTTCTTGATGAAAAATCTAACTTGTGGTTCTCTTCTAAACCTCACCATTTCTCGACTTGAAAATTAAAAATTTTTAAAATTTTCAATTTTGAAGGCTAAATTAATTGAGAAAATTTGCGTTTTCAGAAAAAAAATCTCAGACAAAAGTCTCATATTTTTTCACGCGCAATCGATTGCCGATGTCAAAAATAGGAAGTTCTATTTAAAAAAACAAAGTTGACCTTGAATGACCTTGAACCTTGTACCCAAGGTCAAAAGTATTAGTGCCATCGAATGTCCCCCTCCAAGTTGTACAACTTTTGTACCAAACAATTTTTGTTTCAAGGTCACTGACAAAAGTTATCCGGGGTGGGACATTAAAATGGGACACCTGTATAGGTGCCATAGTGAAACTGTAAGAGACGCGGATGTATATAATAACCCTATTTTTTTCTTCACTTTCAGAGCAAGGAATATCTTCGACGTTAACAGTAGCAGAATTATCATTTTGAATTTTGCTTTTACTTTTCATTTATATTCCAAAAATCGTAACATCACTCCCTGTGGTCTGCTTGCGATATGAAAAAGCGGATATAATGTGGGTCCGTCTCTGCATACGCTTCGAAGCGCTTGGCATTGTCGTCAAGTGTTTACATCCGAGACTCGGGGTATTTAATGGGCGCTTCTGCCAGGACTGGACTTTCATTGCACTCTCAAGATTGATTTCTTATGCCGTTTGATTTCCTTCCCTTTCATTTGCAAAGCAAATGAATATCTTCCTAATGTTACTATAGGTATGTTCTCCACCCTTATGTAGGTGCCATAGTGAAACTGAGTTAAGGTGCGATGTCCCTCCACTCCATTCAATTGGTCTGTTCTTCATGGTCTTCCCAACTCTCTTCTAAGAAGGACTTTCTTAGTGCAGGCCGCTGGACCCCCCTCCATGTGCCATACACTAGTATCTTCGGATATATTTTCAAGAACATGTTCGTATAGGTACATGCACAGGTGTTAGGTACATTTCACATGCAATATATCGCATTTTTTTACCTTGAAAGTCTGACGACGCTTTGGCGAAATAACATATTTCGCTTCTGTGACTGCAGCTGATTATCATAGTTTCCCGTTTCATCAATGGACATCGATTCCGATATACTCTTGAATTTTAGTTTGAGTCTATAATTATTATTGTTCTTCATATTTTCAAAAGCAAAATAGAATCATTGTGAATCTTGATACCGAATTGTTATAGATTTACCACAAATTGAAGAACTTGTAACGGGATTTTCGGTAATGTCGCGACGCCAAATTCAACAAACTTCAGATTATTAAATAGTAACAATGTAAGCTTTCAAGCCTAATCGTTATTGTCTCATTCGGCTTATTAGATTTCGTACACAAACTATCAGAATTTTCTACTTAGAGAATAATTCAAACGTACAAAATAGGTAGGTGTGTAAAATATTATTATTCTAATATTATCACTGTTTCCTGTTTACTCAGGTCACCTACCGTACACTCACCGTGGGATTCCCCCGAGTCTAACTAACAAATGTTGAAGAAACGTTTATTTCAGAATATTTAAATTGATAGTCAGACTTCAACTTTGTCCATTACGCACATTTTGAACTCTAATATCTCTAATACATCCAAGTTGTCTGCGATATTGTCTACTCGTCTCCTATTACATCTGAAATTCTTCATAATATGCCCAACTACATTGTACGGTGTTGTCTCTTATCTGAATCTTATTCATATTCTTTATCTGATTCTTAAACTGATCTGGGTCTTTCAACGACGAATCTTATTTATTATCTTTATTTAAATCTTAAACTGATATTCAATCACACAACATATGCTACTTCTTGTTTTATAAATACTGATTTTAATGGAAAATGTTGCATTGAAATTTTCGACACCACATCTAACATTGGCAGCGGTGCGTGACACTCGCATTTCGAGGCCTCACCCTTCACATATCTGGGATCTACACAGTTTACGCGCCATCTACCGAAATATTTCTCGCGTAGGAGTCATCATTGTATCGTTTAGAGGCCTCAACCTTCACATCTCTGGGATCTACATAGTTTACGCGCCATCTACCGAAAGATTTCTGGCGTAGGGGTCACAATTGTATTGTTGCATCCTCAACCTTCACTTCTCTGGGATCTACACAGTTTACGCGCCATCTACCGAAAGATTTCTCGCGTAGGTGTGTGTCATCATTGTATAGTTTAGTCACTGTACAGATTTCGCTTTGTGTGATAGCAGGGATCTGTACACTCCATCATTTACAGCGGTGAGCGACGCGCGCATTTCGAGGCTTCAACCTTGTACGTGACATCTCGATTTTATATAAGGATTATTTTGCGATCCACATGACTGCTCTATTTATTTGTTTTTACAATTCATGCCTGCATTTATTAACCTATGTGTGTCAAAATGTTTATTTAATTCTTCCACATTTTACTAAATGGTAATTTTCTGAGAACGTAACTAGACCATTTATCGAACCAACCATTTGTGTGTCTCCAGAATAATATTTAGTCGACTCGCCTCTTTTTTTTATTGTATAATATGTTTTAACCATTTTCTAACTATCAATGGCTGCCGTCCACATTTTATAACCATGTACTTACTTATTATGTTTTGCCATGCTATTTATCTCAGGTCACATGTTCGTTCTTGATTCTTATTTTTCATGCCGTTTATTTAACCATTTATTTGATCGTTTATTTAATTGATATCTTATTTAAATTGTCTACTGAACATTTTTGATTTAATTGCTGTTTATTAACTTATACTCTTTTGATTATTTACTTATATTTTCATGAACTTATTTATTCAACAAAACTGTCCAATTGATTATTGTGTATCTTGTTTTCAAATAGATCTATGTAATTGTAAAGTCAGGTTCTCTCATTTTTCTGTGAAACTAATCAACGTCAAGGTCATTTCTCGTTCTTCGTCAAACTCAATTCAAAAGGGTGGATCATTCTGATTGCTAATTGTTTACCGAACTGTTGAACTAGAATGTATCGGCCTTATGTGAATCTAACTAACATTTTCGTCCTTGCCACGAGGGGGTCAATTAAACAGCCACTGGATAGCATCCTTAACCGGACTCTGGAAAGGGACCCTCCCAACTATAGGTGGGTAGCCTCCTTCACAGGACCTCATTACAGTGTCTATCTAACAAAACCCATTCTCATGGTTATCTTGAAGACCTAGATTTCTGTGATAATGCTTCAGTTTAAGATGATTCGCGCAAATGAGTCATGAATGAGGGTTCAATAGTTTGGTGACGGTTGTCGAGACGATTGATCTACACTTTTCAGGCCAACGTTGATTCTTTTCATTTCGGGATGCTGATCGAGATTTTTCTTGGCCACGCTCTTTTTACTCGGGAGTCCCAGCGAGCGTAAAAGGCACTGTTAGGTTTCTCTTAGAATAAAGTAGGTGTTTTTAAAATGCATTTGTTTCACTAATCTCAAACCTCCCACCTTTTGCTTCATGTCTGTGTATAAAAGAACCAATAACAAGGTAAGAGGTTACTACGAACACAACGGATGGTCCTAACAAGGTGGAAAACTAGACGAACACGAGCCCAGGTAGATAATGTCACGAGCCAAAAGGTAAAACACGAGCAAAGGTAAAAACCCCCAGAACGTAAGTAAAGTGATGTGGCCATTTATTTGAAATCGGGGCGGGTTAATCTTTAAATTCAAACTCTCAAGAATTCAGGGCGGGGAAACCTCAAATTCAAATCAAACATTCAGAGCGGGAATTCAATCAGTCATTCACGACAGACAAGTTGACATTTCAAACGTCAAAGGGGTTCTTCTTTTTCAGTCATTCAATTTAAGGGGGCCACATTACTGAATTTATTGCGCATGACGCAGGATCTCAATTTTATTTTAAAGGTAGTTTACACTACAGATTTGGTGCCGTGACCAGGATGTAAAAGGCGACCCATGTTACATTACACTATGCTGATGGAAATAGGAACAAGAAATAGGTTATAATAACATCGATGAATGACGAAATTTTGAAAAAGTGTGGAGTGTCGAAGCCGATTTCTCACCATATTATTTTGTACTGATCATTTCAAAGAGGAAAATTTTGTTAATCCAGCAAATAATAGACCTTTAAAACTGCAAGGAAGCACATTATTGGAATTGCGGCAAATAAAAGGCTTACACTTAGGTATATATAGCGATTCAATCTTTTTGAAATATTCATACCTAAAGATATTAATAATATTGTGTGTAATAGTAGTTAATTATTGTTAATATAATAAACATATTGAAAACTTTGTTGTTTATTGTTGTATTATAATTCTTCGTCCCGATTTCCTCTGTCTATTCCGTCTAATTAATTTTAAGGGCTTTTCTATTCAGCGTTGATATTTAAAACTCCCGCTATGTTTCACCAAATTTAATTTTTAGTGGCCCCAGTTCATGCTTGGTGGCGCTGCTAAAGTGGACGCAATAGGGAACCTGTATTACCGCTTTACTAGGGTAGCGCATTCTCATTCTCACAAAAAGTTGGGAAAAAAGTTGGGAATGTCAAATTTGACTTCATAAACGTCAGATTTTCCATGAACGTACAACTGTCTAAAAATTCACATAATTTGTTATTAAGTCCGGGTTTTAAAACGTATTTTTCTCAGTGACTACGTTTAGATACTAAAGTCTACAGCTTCGTAGATCCTATAAATCCGTAATTTTGTTTTTAATACCCACTGAAAGAGGATTATCGATTTCTATTCGTGTTATTATTTTGTTTCATTTATGAAACTTCGCTTTTTTCCACTTGATACCTACGCCTGTGACCAAATGTGCCAAAAATATGACATCCAGCTGTTCAAACATAACCGTGTTTAGTAAACGTCAAAAAGTGAATGCGCTACCCTAGTAAAACGGTAATTCAGGTTCCGTTCCCTAGGACGCAACCTGTTGCAATGCTATAGGTATAATAGGAGTGTCCGGTATTAATATTTTAACGTATTTGGTAATAGTAAAGCTATAAATTCCCGCCGATTTCGAATTTCGATGTTTTCTTTGATTCATGCAAGTCGATTTAATTCTGAATTATTGAAATCTTTATTATTATTCTTGTTATTATTATAAAGAAAGATATTATCGGAGATTGCGATTTAGCATAGTTTCACCTTATTAGAGTGTATAATTCAATTTATAATTTTGTTACTAGTATTTTCTTTGTTTCAGTTGGTGTGTATTGTATTTTAGGTTAGGATTCGTACCTAAGCTAAAATTATTAATTTAGGTTCTTAATTAATAATATCCCCGAATAATAATTATTGTTTTGTCATTGCAGCGAAAATAGACTAGTTTGCAATATTTGCCAGAAGAAATTTTCTAGAGTTTCAGGGAAAAATCAACATCTGAGAATCATGCATAACCAAATATTAGAGGGAAAGGCGAAATTTATCAAGTGCCCGATTTGTCCACAAGAAAAAAAAAATCCTTTTAGTCATCATGACAATCTTCTATTGCATATGACTCGGGAACATGGCATCAATATTAAGCAGTCTATTTTTAATTTTAGGGATATGGAGGAATTTGAAGCTTGGAGAGCAGACCAACGGTGAAAAGTATATGTATTACAGTTGTAATCGCAGTGATTTAAAAGGTATGGATTGACGTTGTTGAGATAAATATAAGTACAATAACATTTATTACTGTAGGATTCAAAAGCAATTGCAACAAAAGATCGATGAAAGCCGAGGGCAGTATTAAAATTTTAGACGCAGTGTGTCCATCGAGAATAGTAGCAAAAATAACTGAAAGTGGTAAGTGTGCAGCTGGTTTTTTAACTTATATTTGTTCTGTTGTTAATTAAGATAGTAAAGTCTATTTTTTATTTAGATGGACTTGTCAAACAGCTGTCAAGTTGGTACCCTGTGCAATCTTTAAACAGTAATTTTCATATTGTCGGATGGTAGCCTGTTTTCTTGACCTTGGCAAAAAATTTACGTTGTGACTAAAGTAACGGCAACATTCCCCGATTCGGGTATAGGCTATGACGTCACCTGCAAAACATGTTTCCTTGTTGTAAGTTCCACTGTTATAAAACGCAAATTAAAAACTTCAAATTACTTTATTTTCTCTGAAAATAGTCCTTTTTTAGTAGTTATTCGTTTTTTGAGGACAAAATTTAACTGTTAATTGCTTGGATTGACTATATCCAATGACGTTTTGCGAAAACTAGGTCTACTCCCTGAGTCGGCACTCTAGTCACAGCGAAACGCGAAGGAACTGAAAAGTTGAAGTTGTCAAATTAACAAACCAAATTATCAAATTCAAAATTATTAAAATGCTCAGGCAGGTAAATTTATTTCAAAAGAAAGAAAAGAAGGAATCATCAAATGCTCTATAAACAATAGCGATTGAAAGATGTTTCTCCAGATTAAGCAAAAATACTGTTTAATCAGATTCCTTGAAAAATTCTTAATAAATTATTAAATAATGTAAGTACCTCTTCTATTTATCAATAATAGAGTTTCTTCTATTTTCAACATTTTTACATAAAACTAAGAAGGAATCGGTCTAATCCTACATACATAAGATTTATAAGAGTAAATAGCTAAGGTACTTACACCTACAAGTCTCTAAAATTTTCCAATTTACCTCTAAAAATTGAGTTTATAGTTTTTTTTTGGATTGAAATTTTGAAATAAAATGACATTTCAACTAATGGACATAACCTAAATTAATTTAGTAACTATTCTAGTGACTATTTTAGTAACAACTATCACCATAACCAACCTAATCAGTCTTGTTGCCAATCGTTCCCCTAGAATTTTGACTTGGTGGAATCCATCTAAATAAAAAATAAAGTATATTTTAATTTTTATTAAGGATCAGTCAATGTGAAATTCATTGAAACACATGCGGGACATGAAGATGAATTAAGAACGAAATGCCTTTTGAAAGAAGACCAAGAATTAATTGTCGATCAATTAAATGCGGGAGTTTCAACTGAGAGGATAATACAAGATGCAAGGAGAATATCAAACAATCAATTGCAGCGACGTAATTTAGTTACAAGGACAGATCTGAGATATCTGGTAAGAAAATTCAACATCGATAAAAAGCGAGACTCAGATGATATGATAGCCACACTATTGAAAGTTGAAGAATGGAACAGAAATGGGAAGAACCATGGTTTTTTATTCAAAAAAATTGGTAAGTAATTATTATATTGAGTATGCATGCATGTAGGTAATTTTTATCGTAGGAAGTTTTTTTTTTTGGTGGTGGTATTAAATGTTTTCTAGGAGAAAGTCATCCTTTGTTAATGGATGAAGATTTTGCTGTAGGGTATATGAATGATATAATGGAGAAGAAACTAAAGAACTTCAAGACGGTAATATGTGTGGATGGTACTCATGGAACAAATCGACTTAATTTTGAATTAACAACAGTTTTGGTGAAGGACGAACAAAATATGGGTTTCCCGGTGGCATTTTTAATTTCTAATAGAGTGGATCAACTTGTTCAAGAAGTTTTTTTCAGGACACTAAAAGAAAAAATAGGATAAGATATTCAAGCTGATTATCTGATGAGTGACGACGATCCAAAATACTACAATGCATGGAATTTGGTAATGAATTCTAAGAAAAAAACAAGAAGATTACTGTGTACCTGGCATGTTATAAAAAACTGGAATATACAAGGGCGGTCTAAGCTGAAGCGGGAAGAAAATAAATTATCGATGAAGAAGGAAATGAGAAAAATATTGAAGGAAACCAAAGTTGAAAATTTTCTAGCTCTTGAAGAAAAATATTTAAACCATTTGAAAGAAGAAGGAGAGGTTGATTTTTTGAAATATTTAGAGAGGCAAGTTAACTGAATTTTATTATAAGAAAAACAAAAATATAAATTTTATATCATTTTGCCTTGATCATTCATAAATATATTTTTCAGGTATTATTTTCAGAGTGACGAAAGAATTATGATGTGGGCGCATTGTTTTTGAGTCAATGTGGGAATTAACACAAACATGGCAATTGAAAGTTTAAATAAAGTATTGAAGCATAATAAAATGCAAGGAAATAGAAATATTAGGTAGAGTTTTTCAATATAATATAATTATTTAATTTGGTATCACTAAAAACTACTACCTACTAATCAACATTTCAGAATTGAGAAATTGTTAGATTTATTAGAAGAACTTGTAAATGAAAAAATGTGGAAAAGAATACTAAATGTGGAGAGGCCGAATTCAGATAATTATCAACATAAGGTGACAGTGAAAGCTCATTTCGAGGGAGAAAAGATGAAGCACGTTGAGCCAATTGACGTTGGTAAATTTCAGGTAAAGTCAACCAGTGGTGAGAAATTTTACACAATATCTTGTAATGATTTATGTGATGAGGATTGTAGAACTAGAAATGTTTATTGTAATGAATGTAAAATATGCATTCATAGGTATCTCTGTGACTGTCCAGAGAGAACGGTTAAAACTGCTTTATGTAAACACATACATGCAGTAGTTATGTATGAAAGGAGAAGCGAGTCTGTTTTAGGTCTATTGAATTCTGAGGAAGAGAAACTAATAGGGGATGAAGGTATTTTGTGCATCCAGGAACCCACTGCAAGTAAAAGCCATTATCAAGAGGAAGTCACCCAATACATAGAGGAAACCTGCAAAAATCAAAAAGAAGAAAAAAAATCTGTTAGTTTGGAAAGAAACCAAGAGGTATTATACAGATCTATAATACAGAATAAACAAAAACGAAATACACTATGAAAACATTTCAGATTACTATTGAAGAAGTGAGCAATTTTGTCAAGACGTTGGATGAGGATTCACTTGGAAAATTTCAAGAAATGTTCAGGACGTTCAAGAAAACTTTGGAAGCAAAAAATGTTCATCATACCAGCAAGAAAAGAAAAGTAGAGAAACAAACTTATTATCCGAAGAAAAATTAAATTGTTTTGTTAAAACGCTTAAAAATATAATATTATATATAGGTACCGTGTGACAAGTTTCAAAGCAGAACATAGGCGAATAGCAAGGGAAATCACATATTTCGCACGCTTAGTAATATAGTGACACAACTCGAAAAACTTGAGTTTTTACTTTTAATCATAAAACGACACAAATTAACACCCTTTACATGTAGGTGTCCGATCGAACTCGTAATTCCCACCAGAGGCCGCTATAGATATATATGTGTCTCTTTCTTACAAAATGTGATGACCCTATATTTGAAAAGAAAACTGACTTCAGTCAGACTTATGGCACTTATGCCACCGTGCATTGAAGATGTGTTAAGTGAATTAAGAACCTATCTAACTTCAATAAAACCTAAATAACTGTTTAAATATTCTTTAATAGTAATGAAACATGAACGACATGAGTATGTTCAGGCTTTTTTTGCGATTTGTCGAAAATAGCTTTTTTCGTTTTATGTCACTTTATTACTAAGCGTGCGATTTGTAGTTTATTTCTCACCACTTTTATCTACAAGAACGGTAATGGTGTCACACGTTTTCCTGAAAAGATTGCCAATTAATAATAATAATAATAATAATAGCACAATATCTACAAAATAATAGATCCAAAACACTGATGAAGCATATGCACCACATTTTCAAGACAGTAAAAACTCACACAAAACATGAACATCATAACCAACACATCACTGAATACATGGACACCTTAAAACAGAAACTTGCAGCCAAAACGCAAAGACTACGTAGATACAGAACATGCACTCAGCGAAAACAACACAACAAACAGTTTACAGAAAACGAAAAAATATTCTATAGAAACATGAATCAAAATAGTTCACAGAAAAATAACTATGAAACACCCACAAGAGAAGAACTCACACGATACTGGTCGTACCTTTGGTCCAATCCGGTCCAGCATAGCAAGGACGCGAGTTGGATCAGAGAGGAGGAAAAACATACACAAAACATCACAGACATGCAATTCAGCGAGATTACACCACGAGACATAAGCGATACAATCAAAAACATTCATAACTGGAAGGCACCCGGGATAGACAACATCCATAACTTCTGGTACAAGAAGTTCACATGCCTACATCCGAAACTGGCCACACATTTTACAGATATCCTCAATAATCTGCAGAACACACCTGCATTCTTTACACAGGGCATCACATATATGATGCCAAAAAACAATAATACAGAAAACCCTACACAATACAGACCAATAACATGTCTCCCAACAATTTACAAAATTCTGACTTCAAACATAACAAACAAAATATACTCTCATCTGGAAAACAATAACGCATTCACAGAACAGCAGAAGGGATGCCGCAGAAACCACATGGGATGCAAGGAACAACTCCTTATCGACTCAGTGGTTCTGCGTCAGGCACATAGACAACATAGACAATTAAACATGGCATACATAGATTACAAAAAAGCATTTGACAGCACACCACATACTTGGCTGATACACATATTAAACATTTACAAAATTCACCCCACGCTCATCGCCTTCCTCGAGAACATTATGACACACTGGAGAACTACACTACGTCTTACGCTCAATAAAACAACTATAACTACAGAAGAAATACCTATACGTCGAGGCATATTCCAGGGGGACTCATTGAGTCCACTGTGGTTTTGCCTTGCCTTGAATCCACTCTCAAACATGCTGAATAATTCAAATTATGGATTCAACATCAGAGACCACAAAACAACGCACTATACTCTGTCGCATCTGCTATACATGGATGATATAAAATTATACGCATCCACACAAACACAGCTGCAACATCTGCTGAAAATTACACACACATTCTCACAGGACATACATATGGAGTTTGGGTTGGAGAAATGTAAAACTCTCAACATCGAAAAAGGAACCCTGGTGGCAGGTGAATTCGCTCTTGAAAATGGCGACAAGATTGAATCCATGGAAGAGGGCGAGGTCTATAAATATCTTGGTTTCCAGCAGGCCAAGCTCACAGAACATACACAAATAAAACAAACACTAAGAAAAACATACATAAACAGACTAAACCAAATATTAAAAACAAAACTGAATGCCAAAAACACAATAAAAGCAATAAACACATACGCTGTACCGACACTGACATACTCGTTTGGAGTCATACAATGGACACAGACAGACTTAGAAGACCTCCAGAGGAAAACCCGAACAACACTCACAAGACACAAACAACATCATCCTAAATCAGCTACAGAAAGGCTAACTCTACCTAGAGAGATGGGGGGAAGAGGCCTTATTGACATACCCAATCTGCACCACAAACAGATAAATAATCTTCGAGAGTTCTTTCACGCAAAACAAATCACGTCCAAACTACACAAAGCCATAAATATCGCAGACAGAAACAACACACCTTTAAACCTACATAACAAAAACTTGGAGCTACACATAACAGATAATAATACAAAACAGCAGTCGTGGACCCAGAAGGAACTCCATGGGAGACACCCCCATGAGCTGAGCCAGAACCATGTCGACAAACAGGCGTCGAACAAGTGGCTTAGTTGTGGGAACCTTTTTGGGGAGACCGAAGGGTTCATGATTGCTATACAGGATCAAACAATAAATACTAAAAACTACAGAAAACATATACTCAAGGACACCACAATCACAGACGATACATGCAGAAAATGTCATTTATCACAGGAAACAATACAACACATTACAGCTGGATGCAGGATACTTACACAAACCGACTATCTACATAGACACAACCAGGTGGCGAACATTATACATCAAAAACTCGCAGCTCAGTACAAACTCATCGACATGTATACACCATATTACAAATACAACCCGCAAACAGTATTAGAAAATAGCACTCACAAATTATACTATGACAGAGCCATCATCACAGACAAAACAATTCATCATAACAGACCAGACATCACATTAATAGACAAAGAAAACAAAAATACATATATAATAGATATAGCGATACCCAATACACACAATTTGCAGAAAACGGACACCGAAAAACATACAAAATACATAGATCTAGCACAGGAGGTGCGGCGCCTCTGGAGGATGGACAGGGTAGTCATCGTACCGATAGTCTTGTCCTCTACAGGGGTTGTACCATATACACTACATAAAAGCTTACAGACACTCAAAATGCACAAAAATACGTACATAGAACTACAGAAAGCCACAATAATAAGTACATGTCACATCGTTAGAAAATTTCTGTACGCAGACATACAAATAGATGAACATCCGACACATTTAACAGAATTGACACAACACACAAACTAAACACATGTAGTAGAACTTCTATGGTGACCTTGTCTTGGTGATAGCCCGACATGGTTGCTTGCCGCCGGGAGATGAGACCCGAGATGCTACATATATGCAGAAGAAATAATAATAATAGTAATTAGGGGGGAAGAGGCCTTATTGACATACCCAATCTGCACCACAAACAGATAAATAATCTTCGAGAGTTCTTTCACGCAAAACAAACCACGTCCAAACTACACAAAGCCGTAAATATCGCAGACAGAAACAACACACCTTTAAACCTACATAACAAAAACTTGGAGCTACACATAACAGATAATAATACAAAACAGCAGTCGTGGACCCAGAAGGAACCCAGTTAAACCTACATAACAAAAACTTGGAGCTACACATAACAGATAATAATACAAAACAGCAGTCGTGGACCCAGAAGGAACTCCATGGGAGACACCCCCATGAGCTGAGCCAGAACCATGTCGACAAACAGGCGTCGAACAAGTGGCTTAGTTGTGGGAACCTTTTTGGGGAGACCGAAGGGTTCATGATTGCTATACAGGATCAAACAATAAATACTAAAAACTACAGAAAACATATACTCAAGGACACCACAATCACAGACGATACATGCAGAAAATGTCATTTATCACAGGAAACAATACAACACATTACAGCTGGATGCAGGATACTTACACAAACCGACTATCTACATAGACACAACCAGGTGGCGAACATTATACATCAAAAACTCGCAGCTCAGTACAAACTCATCGACATGTATACACCATATTACAAATACAACCCGCAAACAGTATTAGAAAATAGCACTCACAAATTATACTATGACAGAGCCATCATCACAGACAAAACAATTCATCATAACAGACCAGACATCACTTTAATAGACAAAGAAAACAAAAATACATTTATAATAGATATAGCGATACCCAATACACACAACTTGCAGAAAACGGACACCGAAAAACATACAAAATACATAGATCTAGCACAGGAGGTGCGGCGCCTCTGGAGGATGGACAGGGTAGTCATCGTACCGATAGTCTTGTCCTCTACAGGGGTTGTACCATATACACTACATAAAAGCTTACAGACACTCAAAATGCACAAAAATACGTACATAGAACTACAGAAAGCCACAATAATAAGTACATGTCACATCGTTAGAAAATTTCTGTACGCAGACATACAAATAGATGAACATCCGACACATTTAACAGAATTGACACAACACGCAAACTAAACACATGTAGTAGAACTTCTATGGCGACCTTGTCTTGGTGATAGCCCGACATGGTTGCTTGCCGCCGGGAGATGAGACCCGAGATGCTACATATATGCAGAAGAAATAATAATAGCTATTCTAATGCGGGACGCGTGTTTATCGCTGTGGTACTATTAATAATTGGCCGGCCATTTAGCACCTTTTGTTGTGACTTTTTTTGGGATCTTGGGCTTACCCTAATTAAACAAAATTTACAGAGCTCGTCGTTGCCGAATGTGCACTCGTTAATAAACCAACAACTCGGGCAAGTTCGAAGGGCATTTTTTAATAGAGTGGGATATTGTTTACATCAAAATGGAGGACTATTTGAATATTTGTTATAGGTAGTTATTGTTTTTGTTCAATTATTTATTTTACGTGTTTATTTTTCATAGTCAATTTTTGGTAAAACAAAATGATGGTAAATGAGGATTTTCGTAATTTTTTAATGATGTTCAATCAGAATTAAAATAAATTAAATAATTGAAAATATTTGCGTTGACAGTGAAAAAGTTATCCCCGAATTTAGCATGTCATATGGCTGCTCATCTTTTAATTTTGAAAATGTTTAAAATATTCTGTCATGATAGAAAACGGTTAATTAGCAGGTATTTTGGTATCAACATGTTCAGAAAATAATTCTCTTTCGATAGACACCATTACCGTTCTTGTAGATAAAAATGGTGAGAAATAAACTGCAAATATGTGATTTCCCATGCTATTCGCCTAAGTTCTGCTTTGGAACTTGTCACTCGGTATATGTAAAATAAATATTTAAATATAAATAATGTCTTTATAATTAATATATTTCGATCAGTTTTAATTAAGTTTTTATAATATCTATATAATGTTATATGAATAAGTGAACGACATAAAGTTTATATTCAAGTCTTTATTTTCATATCTGTAAACAGAAAATAGTGTAAAATTTTTGAATTCGATGTACAATTATTATTATTAACTAATATTATTATTATTATTTATAATATGCTATACAAACCAAACCCTGTTCAGCAATGTATTCCAAAATTGTCAATATTAAAAAAGTTATATTTAATAGTAATTGTAATTTTTCCCCTACAAAAATTATTTATGTAAGTATGTAATAAATTCAATAACAAAGTAGGTATGTTCATTTGAGTTTATAATAAAAAAAAACATGTAAGTATAGATATTATTATTATTGTTGTTTTTGGTTTTTATTTTATTTTTATTTATTTATTGAACCAGTTTTTTAAATATACATAGAAAAGTACATGCTTCTTCTCCAGCATATTCTCACAGAGGTAAATATAGTTACCTGTTTGTGAGACTGGCTACCTACATCTAAACCACTAATAAATCTAAACCTAAAAACTAAAATCAGGTTAGTTGAAGACTTTCAATCAAACATCTTTGAATGTTCTCCTTTTATTTCTCTCTGTTTTCCTTTTTTTTTCTTTTTTTCTGCTTCAATAAGACGTTTCATGCAACATTATGGTTTTCAATTATCCATTTTTTCAATTCTTTTTTTCTTCTTTTTTTGTTATCTATAGTTTTAAATTCATTTGGAAGGCTATTAAAAACATTAATTGCTTTAGCATAACTTCTCTTACCACCTACTTTTAATGATCTTTTTGGCAATTGAATACTTTTAAATCTGGTAACTCCTGTCGACTCAGAAAATGTCTTCGATAAAATTTCGTAGTAATATAACACAGATTCAAGGGCAAATTGTTGCTGTATATTGCAAGGAATATTTTCATACACGAAGTTGTTTTTATTGATTATTTTTAACAATTTATATTGTAATCTTTGTAGTTGCACAATTTGTGTTTGATAGGCTCCTCCCCAAGCTATTATTCCATAACTTAGGATACTGTGGAATAATGCGTAGTATACTATCATTAAAGTGTTTCTCTGCATAATCTTCGACAGTTTTCGAAAAATAAAGACTAGGTATTTTGTTTTTTTTAGTATTAATAAGTCTATGTGCATTTTCCAGTTTAATCTATAATCTAGGTTTAAGCCTAAATATTTACAGCATTCTACCCTGTTTACCTCTTTATTTTCGATAGTTATTTGGAATTTTTCAGGTACACTGTCACAATAGTTACCAAACGTAATATATACAGTTTTATCAATATTTAGTGATAATTTATTTAAAGCTAGCCAGTCAGAGATTTCATTTAAATGGAGGTTCATTTTTTCTTCCACCTCTACCCAATTTTTTCCAGTTGTTAATAAAGCAGTATCATCTGCATAAGACACAATCTGTCCCTCAGGCGAGTCCACAAGCAAATCATTTACATAAAGGACAAATAGGAGCGGTCCCAGGACAGTTCCCTGTGGAACACCCATATTCACTTCAACAAAACTGTTTTAGTCCAGAAAAAATAATTATATTTTGTTATTATTAATAAATACCTAGTTAACACAAAGTAATAGTCGTAATAAATGTGTAGTCGTCCCCAACTGCATAGGTACGTAGGTATTGGCTATCCTATCAAAGAAAATTACATTTTTACACAGTGGTAGAGATAAACTATGTATTTTTAAACTTGCCGCTCTTTTCTACATCATCTCATGCGAGAAATAGATAGACTCTCTTTCTAGCAGGAGAAGCTTCCTATTGGCCCTGACCTCGTGCTTTTTAACGGATGCTGTGTGAGCACGGCCATCTATTCTCTATTCTGTGGTCGGGCAGTCGCCATCGCCAGTTCGCCAGTCGCCACCATCGCAGGTTACCCCACTCTATAATATTATATTATCTTTATGAGTAAAACACCTAAAACCTAAAATGTTTTCCCCAAGATTGTACCAAAGACTGAAATTCTTCAACCTAAGATTTTACAGTGCAAAAAGTGTGCGAGTTAGATTCGCCCCGAGTCCCACCGGTCACCTGCACTTTGGCGGGCTACGAACTGCCCTCTTCAATTATCTCTTCGCTAAATCCAACAACGGAAAATTCGTGTTACGTATCGAAGACACCGATCAGTTCAGGTCCAAGCGCGTCAAAGGGGCTGCAGAACAGCTCTACGACGATTTGACATGGGCTGGGATAGAATTTGACGAAAGCCCGTACGATGGGGGCCAGTACGGACCTTACACTCAATCAAAACGATTGCAAATCTACAGGTAAGAGACGGTTAGGGAGATATAAATTATACCAGGTGGACAATAATATTATTTGGACAGAAAACAGCTGTTCTATGAGAAATAATGATTTTTTGTTTTTTCCGTGTACTTATAATTTGAAATGAAACCATGGCAACAATTTCGTAATGATACGATTCCTTCAGTTTGATTATTTGTCAATGAAAACCCTTGTTGCTTGTTAACAGATGGAAACTATAATTGGAACATTTTTCCTCAGTGACCAGGTTAAAAGGTTGCTGCAAACAGGATCCGCTTATCACTGTTTCTGCCCCAAGGAGCGATTGGATCTGTTGAGAGAAGCAGCCCGTAAAGTGGGGGGAGTCCGTAAGTATGATAACAATTGCCGGAACTTATCTAAGGAAAAAGTGGATGGTCAGTTGATGGAAGGAGCGGCGTATTGTGTACGATTCAAAGTAAGATTTCTTGATGATTCGTTTCATTGTAATGATTCAAGATCCAAGTAGCTTCAGCCGGGTCTTCTCGGTTTCCAAGATCTCATCTACGGGAAGAGAGCTTACGACGCAGCTCGCTTCGAGGGAGATCCGATTATTATGAAAAGCGACGGGTTTCCTACTTACCATTTCGCCAACGTCGTCGACGATCATTTTATGGAGATATCGCATGTGCTACGGGGAGATGAATGGCTAATCTCGACCACTAAACATTTACTTCTTTATAAGTAATGTTCATTTCTGTAACAAGTCGTTTATTTTGTTGATTAATTGGATTATATTTTTAGGGCTTTTAATTGGGAACCACCACTCTATGGTCATTTACCGCTATTGATGAATTCAGATGGAACCAAGCTGAGCAAACGTCAGGACGATGACAAGGAATCAATATTCTCTCGTTATAGAAAGAACGGGATATTCCCTCTTTCAGTTATTAATTTTATCGTGCATTCCGGAGGAGGTTTCACTAAAGATCTACAGCAGAATGTTAAACCTTCCTGTTATACGTTGGACGAATTGAAAGATCAGGTAAATTTTGTTATAAGAAGCCAGTACAATAATTTTATAGGGCAGCCAGGCCATTAGACAACACTTTTATCTATAAGACCAGCAATGTGATCCACAAATTCGTTCTAGTTCCGTCTCGACTTGATCAAATCGCACCCAGGACACCTAATGCCCGAGCGACTCATGGAATTTAACAGGCTCGAACTGAAGCGACGACTTGGCAACAAATCGGACGAGGCAAACCTGATCGCGGAAGCGAAAGAACTTCTCAGCTCCCATTTTCGTGACAAGTAAGATTATCAATCTTACAAACCCCTCCCCTTCTCCCCCTCCCCCATCTCACTCTCTTCCTTCTCCCTCCCTACAGTTCTTACCTACCTCCCTTTACCACTTCCGCCCACCCTTTGTCTGTGGAGAAAATGTTAAAACATTTCCGGTCCATAGGTCCCCGGAATTGAGGCTCCAGCTCTCGGACGAGCACATCCGATTCGTGCTTCATTGGTCGATCGACCGGATAGAAAAACTGTCCGATCTCGTGTCTCACGATCTTCGGTTCTTGTGGACCGTCCCGGAAGAGATGGGCGTCGATGAAGGAGATTTGGGCGTCGTGGAGAAACTCGGTCGGGATTTGGTGCAAGTCGAGGAGTTCCGGAAGGAATTGTTGAAGGTGTTCTTGAAGGAATTTGCTGATAGGAACGGGGTGAAGTTTAGTGGTTTTATGAAGCTGCTTAGAAGCGTTCTTAGCGGCCTTAAGGTTAGTTTAATTACTTTATATTAGTCGCTTCTTTTGCTTGAAACTTTGTGTTTATGCAACAATTTTGGTTTTGGTATTCTAATAACCGCAATGACTGCTTTATTATAATTTTTAAAAGTCTTGTTTATGATAGTTAATTTTATGAAAAGAACTAAGAATAATGGCCATTTTAACACTCCTTGTTTTTGGATCGAAATGGATCGAATTATTTCAATTTGAGAGATGTTTCAGCTTGATTTAGGTTCAGTTTCAAGTTATTTAAATGTGAAACTTCCAGTTTCAAGATCTTATTGAATGCTCTAACAAACTAAAAAAAAAAAACTTCTCTATTTCCACGGTTAGTTCAAAAAAGGTTCTTCCCATGCTATTGACTTATTTTTATAGTTTTGTTCCTTCTTGCATAAGCAAAAAATACCAATTTCTATGAAAATTATATGAAATTTAAAAAGGTTGCTATTTTGAAACGACTCGACCGATATTGCTCGAATGTGTTAGTGTAGATTGCTTGAATTTATGTAGATGGAAAAATGACTCATCTTTATGTTATTTGTTATTTTAATATATCAGGACGGTCCAGGAGTGGCGGAGATGATGGAGATGTTGGGAAAGGAAAACACCGTAAATAGAATCGAGATGTGTTTGAATAAAAATAAGATCAGGTGAAATAAATTTAATTAACGTATCGTTTGTAAATATTTTTATAAAATCAATTTCTTTTAAAAATAATAACATAATAAATTACATTTGTCTTTATTTAACAGGTGTAAAGTCTTGCCGTTAGTCATAATATAGAAAAGAATAATAAAAAACTTTCAGGAACAGATTTATCATAATCATTTCTTTCATTCCCCGAGTGGGTGAGGATGCCAAGTAGAGGGAATAGAATTCTCATCACCGCTTTCATTATTAACCTTAACTTTACGTTAGATACTTAATTTTAATCATAGTTAAGATTACCTCTTGTTATAATCAGTCCACTAATTTTGGGCTTGAGGATATAATAACATTTTGAAAGTAGGTCCATTCTAATTGAGGTTTTATTGAAATAACAGAATATTTTACAATTATTTTACAAGTATCAAATGCTTTGGTTGTGTTGTTTTTTTATTTTGCTGTGTAATTTTTTTTTATATCTTTGTCCTTCACACCATACTCATTGTAATGGGTGTAATGTCGCGAAATTCTCATTTTATAAACAAATATTTCTGGCAGCAATTATCTGTCACAAATAAAAGATTTTTGTTGCCCCGTTTTACAGAGCTCTGACCATAGTAGCGGTTGCAAAAATAGTAAAACTTGTACAAAAGCTCTTACAAAATGCTTAAAAATGCCAAGAACTTTTTCAGAAACCATCAACCCTTTACATCTTTTCTCATCTTATCACTATGTTCTGTCTTCAATTTTGTCAAATTTCTAATTTCACAAATCTCACATTTTGAGATATATAAAAAATTGGAACAAATCAGGAAAAGTTTAGGGCATAATTTTTATTTAATATAATTTTTTCCTCTGCATTGGAATTGCAAAAATTTCAAGGTTTTTTTTTTAGAACCAATTTAAATCCCTTTTGCCCTTTGTTTGTCCCCTCAATTTTGAATCTTCTGACTGAAAAACAATGAAAAGATGTTTAGAAATGTTGTAGGATAATTTCCCTCCTCCCCCTGCTGTGCTGAATCTCGAAAAGTGTAAACATTTTGAAATAAAAAAATTGTTGCAAAAATCAAAGACCCCTTTCCTCTCATACAGCTATAGAAAAAAGCTTAGAAAAAATTTACTCACGATTACTTTACCCTTCCCCTCTATTTGACTCTCCCAAATTTTCAGCCTGCCCTCGCAATCAAATTTTCTTTTTTTTCCCTCTCTTTCCCTTTTGATGGAAAAAAAAACTGCTAAAATATATTCAGTTCTTTTACTTCGTGCATTAAACCAAATCTCTCTATAAAACTACTATAAAAGCCCAAAAATCGCAAAAAATAATTGTTTAAAACGAGATTGTAATACATAATGAAGAAATATTCCACGTGCAAATGAACTAAGACGGTCCAGTCTTATTAAAAGTAAAAGCGATGGTGAGACTTTCTGGAATTTCCTTACTTTCATTCACTCTCCCACTTTCGACGCCCTCTCCTTTAAAAAATCTTCAGTTCTAGAAACATATCAGCAAAAAAAACTTAGGTGCTAAGTAGAATTAATCACTCCTTTCTATAACATTTTGTTCATTAATTAATAGTTATAATCAATAATAAAGTAATACATACAGTAATAATAGCCAAAAGGAATTCCAACATTCTATTGCTGTACTCTAAGTCTGCTTCCAGTAACATATCACAGAACTCTAACAGTCTTCAATGAAACAACAACAATATTAATACATACAGTAATAATAATAATAAATCAATAAATAAATAAATAGAACATAGAATTATGATATATAGGGTGTATCATTCCCAAGTCATTCTTTTGTTTTGAAGTTATCAAAGTAGAGAATGAAGAAGTTACGTTCGAGCATTTATTACTCTGGTACTGGTATTCCTCATAGACAATTTGTCTAGTAACTTTTCCTTATACCTCTTAAGAGAGAAAAAGTGACGTATGAAATGATACACCCTGTATATGATCAAAAAATACATTCTAATGCAATCACAGGTGATAAACCGGTATCAATCGATAATCGCTGGAGATATTTTCGAAGTTGAAACAGATTCTTTGGTCCAGTTCGTTTGACAATTATTATTCATTGGCTCTGTGACTAAACAGCGACGTGACAAAACATCCGTTACAAGCGTGACAGAATAGTCTTCTGTGAAAAAGACTTAAAATTAATTTACAAAATTCACATCACTTTTATTATCTGCAAAAAATGACTACAGCGCCGTTAATTGTAGCAATAATTAATTCATGTCCGTGTCATTTTATCGAAATTTTAGGGGAAAACATAACAATGACCATAATTATGATCTGTCCACTAGGTTCTAATTAGTTTATGGTCATCTCCATGTGGAAAACTTAACTTTTAAATTTCAAATTCACATCCGAATTCAAGTTCATGAAAGCAAGTTCATGAAACTTGTAATGCCCATGTGGAGTATTGCGGGTTTTATCGTTGTTTTGTCACGTTATTATTTACTTACAGAGCCGTATTCAGGGATTAGTTTGAACAAATACATAAAATCATTCTTATTAAAAGATCTTAAAATCTAGGATGGTTACAGCTAGAAAGACACATGCAAGTAGCGGTCACAGGACACGGGAAAATGAAGAGGGTGACAGTATTTTATGATAGTTTTTAAAATCGATTCAACCCAAACACTTTCTATATTTGTTCAAACAGATGTAGCGCCTCTATATTTTTATGTCTCTGTTGTGTCCTATTTCTGTGCTGATTTCGATTCTTAAGACTAATCTAATTTCAATTGATTGTACAGCTAAGTATGTATAATTAAAAATAAGTTAGTTTTAGATATTTATTTACATTGTCAATGTTAAAGTGCTGTAAAATATTTACAGTGCGTTACTTTTATTTAAATTATTTTCAATCAAGTGCCGGAAATTAGATAAATGATCGATCTTTTAGGTAGCAGATAATAGAATGGTCTAGAAGAGGAGGCCTTACTTTTTTAAAAGATTAAAATGCACTTCCCGCTGTTAAGGCCGATCCTAGTCCTGCTTGTTTCTTGAAATTTAGACATTTAGAAAAATATTAAAATTTGGTTTCTTGGTTTAGTTAATTTAATTTAAACGTGTTGGTCTTGGTTCTTTTCTCAGCGCTGATCAAACGATCGAAACATTAATTTCTATTATACAATACGTAATAGGTACGAGTACTGGGACATTTAGACCTAAACTGAACCCGGGGGATTCAAAGGTGATCAGCTCAACTCCATTCGGTTCTCTTTCCTAGAACAGAACGAATCATTATCACTCATTGACTATTATGAGTCATAACTGATGCGGTAGCGGTAAAAATAGACCAATCAGGGTTTTTTTTACAATTTTTTTTTAAAGAAATTCAATTCTATTGCATGTCAGGGGATGAGGATTTTAATTTATTACAGAGGTGAGTATCTAATGGAGACAATATGTCAACCGTTTCGCGACGGGATAATTAATAATTGATAATTGATTTCTTTTGATCTCTTGATAAAAATTTCACGGCTCGAGAATTTGAGTAAAAAATGGCATCATAAATGAAAATCGTAACCTTTTTAATTTATACAAATAATTATAGCGTGAAATCAGGAGTTAATATTCAGAAACAAAAAAATAATTGAGAGAGACTTATTCCCAATCACCTTACAGTAATTCCCCGGGTCCGCTGTTTGTGTCTAATAACGACTCTCTAGAGTTAAAGTAATTAATCGATCGGTCCCAGTGTAACTTTTTACCAATTAAAAAATTGTGCTAGAATAAGAATTACGTACTACGTTGTTACATGTAGATTTCTAATAAAACTCCGGGTTAACGACAAAATTTAATTTTACCGGGGAAATTTTATTTCTAACACACCCTTTATACGTGCCCCCGCTCGGGTGGGCACTAGTGTTTTAAGTTCCTAATTATCGTAAAATATTTTTTGCTTTTTCTCATATTTTTTATACCGATTAGGATAATAATTGGACCCTAGTTCTAAGTAGAATGGTTTAGTATTACAGCGTGGGTGGCAGTCTTCAACACTGCTTGCAAGGTTTATTATTACCTATTTGGTTGATGGATTAGTTAAGTAATCAATTGATTAGCTACTTCTCTTAATACACTAGTACAAGGTCAGGTATAGTACCCATAAAGTAGTTGTAGGTAAAGTCCATTTCAAACATTTTGGCTTGTTTTGTGACTTCCCCTTTCATGTATAATAATTTATGATAATAATTGTTACTAATTAGATTTGAAACATTTTTACAATAGCTATTATTGTAAGAATGTTTGCCACTATTTTATTAGGTTTGAAATTTATTAATCACCTAATTTTTTACCGAGCTGGAGCTGTGGGAATACTGATAAACAGAAGATTGTCACGATTTTTTGTCATGAAATTGATTTAAAAAAGTTTTGAGTTCATTTGCTTTTTCCTGAATAAAGATTATTTCATGCAATTCTAGGGACGCACATGCCAAAAGATCTGAATTGGACTATAATCGGGATCAGTTTGTATTAATATATCGCATATGCCTACATTGGGTCTCATTTTCTTATTTATTTTATATTATTATTAAATAACGAACCTCATGGATTTGTTTATTAACAAATAATGGGAGCTATTTATCTATTGTTATGTATTATCTCATGTTCTTTGTTCTTATGGTAAGGTAAAATGATTATCTCATCTTCGTTGACTAATTGCTATTTGTTGTCTATAGTGACGACGATTTTATGAAAGAGAACAAATCCATTCAGTTGCTTCAAATCACAATAATTAATTAGGTATAACAGTAAATACACGTAGGTATATAATTATGTATATGTATTGCGTAATAATTTGATTCCAATTGGAATGAACATGACGACCTGAAACTACTTTTCATGATTTTAACAATGATTTCAAACCCCTATTGAAAGTCCTAAGTTCGATTAAGTGATTAAAGACGACGATGCGGAGTAGTCGTTTTTTATTCAGTTATCAAAAGTGGTGGTTCTTCTTCTTCTTCATCTTCTTCATTTATTTTTCCCATATTTATGATACTCTACTACAAACCCACTCCTCTGGGTTTTGTAGAGATTGTTGTTTTTTTCACTAAATTAAGAAAAAGTAGTGTTTCAATCGAATATCGAGAGATAATCATTGCTATATTTGCTATATCTTCTGCTCTTAAAAATCCATAAACTTCACGTTTAACGCTTCTATAACTTTTTCAGTGATTAGGAGACCTAATTGGTATATCAGATCTCTAAAAATCTCAAAAAAGTCTCTAGATTTAGCGATAAAACTACTAGTTGGCAACACTGACAAATTCTGGAAAATGATTTAGAGAATAATTGGCAGGGAAAGTTGCAATTTCTCTACGTCGAAGGGTCTTTTATAAGCCATATTACTACAGAAAAAATTAGATTTTTCATTTTCTTATTTTAATTTTTGCATTTTTATAGCATTTATTTTTGGTGAAATTTTCCTTTGAAAATTTTCATTTACAGGTAACTTCATGATTGCTTAGCTTGAAATGGTCTTTGTTTATAGGCATATATAAAATCTCAGAATCTAGGGATAAGTATATGATTTTGGTAACACTTTGAGTGTGGATAGCTACAAAAATGTTAATTTTGTTGTGAAAATTGGGATGAAAATCCTAAAAAAAATTTAAAAATTCCTCCCTTATGGCTTATAAAATTTCCAAATGTAGTGAATAATCTCAAAGTTTGGCAACACGGTCACTTATATAGCAATAACTGTGACAGAATTTGTTTGAATACGCTGTTGCCAAATAAATATGTGATAATAATATTTTTGGTTGATGAAATTCAAATTATTTTTCTAAGATTGACTCAATTTTAATTTTTAGCACGATAAACCGACAAATGCTCACCTCCACAATTCAAACAGCCTTTACCTTCTCTTCCTTCCAAAAATACAAAAATCGGTTGCAACTGGCAGTAATTTTGAAGTTCGGCAACACACAGCTTATGATATTGGTTTCCTGCAGTATTGCCAATATAGGTATGCCAGAATTAATTGTTTTAAAGAAAAAAGAGAAAAAATCATAATAAGAGATGAATGGATTTTTTAATTATACATATTTTTAAACTTTCTCCCCAAAACATAGAAAATCTTCAAGGTTATTGTTCAACTTATTGTGATGCACTGCTGCCAAATCGTGCAGAAATTAACTTATTTAAAAAGTTTTTTCATTGATGATTTTTTAATTACTTATTGTAATTTTTTTGCAAGAAAAATTTTCATGTCTTGAACAAAAACCCCCTTCTTCCTCAAAAAAATAGGAAATCTCCTAATATACAGAATAAACTTGATGTTTAGAGCGTTAAATAATGTCTTGAGTGGGTTTTTCCAGATTTTTTCTTAATCTTGTGCAAAAATCGATAGAAAATCGCAATATTTTCCCTGAAAAATCAATTCTTCCATAAACATAATGGCTGAAAACTCTCCAGGTATGGGCAAAAAATAATACTAGGCGGTTAGGCGATAATGTGGAATTGCCAGGATTTCATCCTTTGAAGCTATGAAAGGTCTTCCACCCCCTCCCCCGCCCCCCAAACACAAAAATGCCCAGAATACCATAGAAATTGGACAAGGAAGTCTCATTAAAGAAATTGTTAGTTGCATTGTTGTCAAATTGTGTTCAACTTTGCCTTATCATAAAAAATATATTTCTTGGAACAAAATTAATTCCACTCAAATTATAAAAACAATATCTCCAGAAATAGAAATTTTACAAGAGCCTCAAATACGACAGACATTTATTTGCGATGTTGATTAATTATGGAAAATTGCCGTTAATTCAATGGTAGAAGGACAAGGTCATTTTTTGTTTGTACCTACCTATTTGTTCCTGAAATATCAAAAATCTTAGGAACGCGAAGATCTCGTACCACTTTTGATAACTGATTCCCCTCAACACCCATTCATGAATATCTTAACAAGATAAATAATTGTTACCTATACTTACTTTACTTACAGTACCTATAGACTTACTTGGGAAGCTACCACACTTAATCGCTATACATTTAAAAGGCAATACGAATTGATTATCTTAGTTCAGTCCCTTTTCCAGATGTTACAGCTCTCCTTCGAAAAAAATAAATAGAAAATTACTAGCACTAGCACTGGCACTATTACCAGTACTAGCTTGAGTGACAATTGACAGCAACAGATAATCACACATCCCTTTCTGCCCTGCATAACAAGAATGCGTAGAACAAGAGAGGCATGAGCAACTGTTCAGAATAAAATTTAGGTCTATGCAATGTAGACGTATTGCTAGGAAAAGAGTAATTGCTTTAGATTTAGAATATTAGTTTTTCATCCTAGAAATCAAGCAGGAAAATGCGAAAGTAAAGAGGAAAGTGTCTCGAAGCGAACCTGTTCTTCATTGTTATTCATATCTGACACAGTCCCTAATCTAAAACCTTATATGTAATTATTTTACCTAATATATCAGGAATCACAGTGAATCTGTTTACATTTACTTATCCTATACTCTAATGAATGAGTGTTTTCTTAAATAAAAACGGGATAATGATGTTAAATTAGTACTAGTACTAGTACCTACTAGGTACGACCACTGATCGATCTTGAGGACCAGAGCAAAATCCCCATTATTGCTTGAAAATTTTTAGATCCCTCGTGTCACACGATCTTCTAAATGACAACAGTCATACTTACTCGCACAACCAGATCGATCAGTTGTCACACATCTTATTATGAACATTTATAAGCCCTGATTCAAATCCTTAATGGCTTGCAGAATCCTCTTAACGTGACCGACTTTGGTAACCCCGAGATCCTTGAGGTCTCGTCTGGCAAGCGTCAGCAGTTCTCTGCCGCGAATGTCGTTCTTCACGAAGCTATCGATATATTCTGATAATTGCAAGGTCTCCAGCCAGGTCGCCACTTCTTGGGTTCCCCAAGATGCCACTTCTCTGTGACAGTTCTTCTTGCCCGAGGGTCCCAGAGATGAAGTGTTTTTAGCGCTGCGGAACTTCAACCAGAATAGGCCTTTACGCTTATGCTCCGGCTGAAAAAGAGCAGATTTGATTAGTTCATGAAAAACGTAAAAAGTGTGACTATTTCGTGGCAACTTGCGTCTAAGCTAAGATCAAAGAATCCTCCTCAACATGGCGAAACATGCTCACAAAACGACCATTTATGCAGGTCGGAATTGAAAGGAAACGACGATATTTGCAGAATAAAAACTGCAAATGATGATTGCTATTCGGATCAATAATATTGATCTTACCATGCGAATATGAAAAACTTACATGATCATGGGCTGGTTGTAGGTACACCAAATTCCCAGAGCCGGTTTCATACATGACGCATTTCCTCAGCTCCATCTCCATATTAGCGAGACTGACGCTGAGCTTGTTTTCTAGATCTTCTCTCAGCTTGAGTTTATCACCGCGATCATGGAGTAAGCAACAGCTATCCTCGTAGAGATGTTTGACAGCGGCCACCAGTTTAGAAAACTCCTAGAATAAAAAATCATTCCTTCAAATCATCTCTACACTAATAAATAATGAATCATACTTCTCTAAGCTGTGGACCATCGAGAATCCTTCCTCCAGGATGGACCCTCTCGAGACACTCCTCAGCCTTCCCGCACAAACTGTAAAGATCGGCGCTCTCACGCGGATGACTGATCGCCAGCATCTTGATCCATTTGATGAGAGTCGTAGAGCATTCGATAAATTCGATCAAGAGATGATACTCATCGTCTGAGAATAAGATCTCCGGTTCTGTTGTTGGTAGCGACTGCAATTTTTAAATGGTAATTATTAGTAACAATAAAATGGAATGATCTAACCTTTCTGGGAGCTGGATCAACGAAAGTAACGACTCGCTCCCTGGTAACTGGAACCGCTCCACTGAACGAGTGCTGTCTGATCTTCTCCAGGTTTACTCCCAGGAAAGTTGCTTTCGGTTCACCAGGCATGCTTTGACGCGTCAGGCTGGTTCGTCCTTTATCGTGGGAGGTGATCGACGATCTCGGCTTGGACGATACCGCGCTGAGACGTTGCTTCTCTTCCCAAGCACGTAGGCTGTTCTCGAGGGCCCTATTCCGGCAGAGCATCTGCATTCGGTTCTTGTGGAGAATCCGGATTATACCCGGTGGTTGAATCCACGCTTCTCCGTCTACTTGAATTGGAACTCCTTCATCTCCTAACGATAACAAGAGAAGATTGACACTAAGTTTTTCGTTTTTCAAAGATGTTCAGAAGACAACTTGTCTATTGAGATTGTAACTACTCGTGAAGACCTAAGTTACCTTGCCCCTGTATACTTTTTTGCCCAAAAATCGAGACCAAGATCAAAACTATGAGAGTCGTGGTCTTTGTTTTGCACATTCGGTCTCGGTCTCAAACATGCGTGTCTGTTGCCGTCTTGGTTTTTCTGCAAGATCGAGACCAATACTGTAAAGACCAAGATCGATTCTGCTTCCATTAGCTTCCAGCCTTGCAGACTTCGATCAGTGAATCGATTCTACCTGAAAGATCTCTGACTTACCGCATCCATTGTTAACCTACCTAAAATATTGATTTGGATGCTGTGACATTGCGCGATGCGGTGATGCTGAAGATTAATCAATCTGGATGCAGCCATTTGAACCGAACCGAACACAGCCACCACTTCCAGGATCTTATCATCGAATGATGGTGCTAGGAAGATATCATCTTCCTTATTACCACCCCAGAAATTTATACCACCCATGAAACTGTAACATTCATTATCAAGAGCGATTACAAAATTATAAATTTTACATCATTGTAAAATCACCTGGGAATGTTAAGAATGACGATCCCCTGCAGACTGGGCAATGGTATCCTCTGACCGTCACACTCGAGCTGCACTCGCTGCTCCAAGTTCTTGTACGTTTTCTGCAAGAACTGCTTGCTGCCCAGCACCCCGTACCACATGTAGTTCTTGGCACGCGATCTACACTTCTCTGGATGCTCCTCGCGCTTGTGGTGGAAGTCGAGGGAGATCTTGGCATCGATTCCGATGCCAAAGTAGTTGTTCATTACACAGCGCTCATAGTAACCTTCCAGGAGCGTCTCGTCTGGATCTATTAGGGGACTCACAGCCGCACACAGCGTGTCGGCGTTAGCTAGAAGACATTTGCTTATGAAACCACTCCCCGAGCTCACATCTAAACAGAGACAGAAAGGAATCGGTGGTGAGATCTAAGGGTACATTCTATGACCGGTTCAGCTACTAAGGATAAATCACAACAGTTATATTTCACAATTATTATTAAGGGTGTTGAGTGTAGTTTGTTTGCTTGTTGGTTAGCGACCACAACACAAGACCCTTAAAAGTTCATCAACAAGCATGCTCCATTTATTGTTTCGACGACTTACTAGGCCATGCAGGTAATCGCACCAACGGGTTGATGATGGGCAACTTCCTATTGACTCCCGGCTCCGGTTCCCTCCTGCTCTCCCTACGTCCTTCGTCGTGGTATAGAGCGTTGTTGGCGTTTCCGGCAGCTTGAGCGAGTGCGGCCGCGTCGGCCGGGCTCAGCATGGAGCAGCACGAGATGCGTCTCGTAGCGGCCGGCGAGCGTGTCAGAAATTGCTCCTCGGCGTCGACGGGCAGGTGGTCGAAACCTTCGTCGGGGAGTGCTTCTTCGGGGGGCTGCAACCGCTCCAGCCGCTCAGCGCGTGATTGCTGCGAGTTGACAGGAGAGGGCGGTTCGACTACTACGCACACCTGAGGGAATCTACACTGAAACATTGCAGAGGGGGCCGGTTAGGTACATGCGGGAAGGGGTGGAACTTTCGGGGTTGAAAAGTAGCGGGTGGTGCGAAGAGAAATGTTACGATGATGAATGGTAGGTGACTAACTGTCCTAGTATCGGGGGAGCTTTACAGTATTAGTATTACAAAACAAAAAAGGTACATACAACTTCAGCCTTAGTCTCGTCTTTCTTCTGGTCCTCCTTTTCTTGCACATCGAGCTCCAAAACTTTCAGCGTCGAAGTGGACACATTGGAGAGTTCCTTCTCGATCTTGTTCAAGTGAAGATTCGATCCTAGCGGTGTTGATTCCATGTCCACTTCTTCCATTAGAGTGCTTTGTCTGTTGACGTTGGCTTCAGTTTTTGAGATTTTCGTCGTCGGTCGTTTCTTGAACGATCGTCTGGCTATATCGCTACCTTCTTCGAATTGTGCTAGGCTGCAGTATTTCTTTGGTTCTGTTTCAGTTTTGTTGTCCATGTAGATGAAGGCACGATTTTCGAAGCCGAATTGTGTATCCTCGTCGATCTATCAAAATATTAAATCAAACTTTTTAAATATTAATCAAAATTGTGACAAACCTTAGTCTTGGAGCTACGTCTGGATTTATCTATCGAATTCCTGAGACTCTTCCTCCTGACAGTCTTCAGTTCTCCTGTTTCACCAGGAAATAAAGTCGATTCATCGGTGTTGGTCTCCAGACTGTCCTGATCGAAACCGTACATCGTTTCTCCCAGCATTGAACTAATATCGTCCATGAGGGATTCCCCTTGGAGGGGGTCGGAGTTCGGGAATGTGTCCGTTTCCGGGGAATCGATGTGGCCGATATGACCGTTAACGTCCTCCCCGTCGCTGCCCTTACGGGGATAGAAACTCTTCTGGTCGAGGATCTCCGAAGCGATGCTCACCTCTTCGTTGGATATAGCCGACAGGATCGAGCTGCATTCTTTCTCCTCGTCTTTTTCCATTTCCGGGTCCGGTTTATTGGTTAGAGATTTCGTGCTGAACCGTCGTTGTGATTCCTGAGAGATTTTCGCTGACGCGATCGCTGACGATGCTTCGTTGACTTGTTGTCTTTCTATTGTTCTTAGAGTGGCGCAGGTGTCCAAGAGCAGGATCTCGGTCTCTTCGACGCACTGGTGCACTTGACTCGATCTTCTGCTGTCGGCAAAGTCGGGTGGTACGGGAAGAGCGATCAAGTCCGGGTCGTCTAGTGTTGAATCTCTCCTTTCGTCTGGTAAGGGGGATATATTCGCTAACCTGGCAGTGATTACTGAACTTGTGGGAGACGGGCAGGAACTTAGATCGGAGTTAGAACCGGATTCTCCTGCCGCCGATGAAAGTACTCGTACCTGAAAGTATAATTACATAAATGAACGGGTCGATTGTTATTATTGGTAGAAATACTTTTAGTGAATCCATTTTCATTCCATCTTGCCCATATCTTCCGCTTTGTTTCTCCAAATCGGTACTGAAAGAGATCTTAACTGTCGGTAAAGCAGAGCTCGATTGTCTGTTTTGCTCATCAACAACTTGCTCTGTGTGTTCGACCAGATTTCGAATTGCTTTCTTGAAACTATTTGCTCTCTGAATGAGGGCATCTTTTTCTCGCTCTACGAAACGCGACGTACGGCGATGCTTACGGAAGTTGAAGTTGCTCAAATCTTTCTCCACCTGAAATTAATATATTTAAATCAGTCTTGCTCAAAGTTTTCCCCTCTTAGAAAGTTATATGTGAAAAACCACGATCCTCTTGGTTTTGCACGCGCTGCCAAATTAACTTACCTTATCACATTTCACTTTATCAAAAGACATTTCGCTTTCCGTATCTTCCTGTTTGGATTTAACCGAGGAATGCTCGTCGATTTCGCTGCCGCCGCCGAAATGACTGGGATCGATTTGGTCGCTGGTGAGCGTATGCAATAGCAGATCGAGCTTCTGTTGCAGTACCTCACCTTTCTTGTTTAAAATATCGTCATCTTTCGTCAGTGAACTCTCTGCAAGTTGCCCCGCGAAGTCTTTAACAGTCTCGCAGAGTCTCTTCGCCGAAGCCAGGATAAGCTAGAATAAGTACCACGTAAGATTGGTTTTGCAGATATGACAGAGAAACTTACCGATGTATCATCGGATTGTAGGATGTTATGCAAATGCGTTACCAAGTTATCCTCGTACTTGGCTATCTGGGAATGCAGGAGACCATCCGGTTGACCGGGAACTAGGGAGAGCTTAGGCATGGCGATGGTTCTCTCGAAGGCTAGGATACTCCAGCGGTCCAGCATTTTCGTGCTGGAGCGCTCGTATTTCTCAAGGAGTTGTGGGAGATGGGTGTCGTCGTCGCAGGAAGACCCCCAACCCAACACCCTGGCTAGATCGTTACCGGTACCGAGAGGTAACACCGCTACTTGACATTGCTTCTGCAAATTATATCGCCTTGCCTGTTAACAACTTAACGCGTCTTGACTAAATAAAAGTTCACTTACGTGCATGTCTAGTTTGTCGATTTCCGAGAGCACCCATCCAACGGAACCGTCTCCGCTGCACACTAAAATTCGGAATGGATCGAAGTGTCTGAAGAGTTTCAGGCCCAGTCGGGGGCCGGTCGAAATGAGATCGAACACCTGCGCCGGATTAAGAAGCTGCTTGAATCTGCGTAAGAATTTCACACCCTGATTATCACCTGCAAAACGAGAATAAGTTATGAGTAATGCATCCGCCTTCGCACTACATTTTGCCTTTCAGACGCGAGCAATCCCAGAAAGGCAGAAAAGTTCGATAATAATCCAACCGTCAATTACCATCGCTCGATCAATCACTGCCACCGCTGGAAACTGAAAACACCTGGGGAAGCTTTCACTTGGAAGCATTTCTTGGAAATGTTTGGGAATTTATTGAATACATGTGGATTCCTGGATTCCCTTGAGCCTTTGTGGCTTCAAGGAACAGCGGTTCCGTCTATGCGTTAGGGTATCTCGCCTCGCAGCTGGAAGCTACGCGCTTTATCATCTTCAGGATTCAATGACTTTGGAAATGAGATTGCTATAGACGAGATGGAATTTAAATTTTGTTGTGATTTCTTGCGAGAAAGTTGTTAGTCAGTTTCTTGACGTGTGAGTTGTTGTACTGATTCGGTCCCTAACTCGATTAAGTTTAACTGTAGGAATTTGAAAAATCACTTTTTTATCGTTGTGAATTTGTTTACCACCAGGAAATATTGAAATGTTTCATTTATACGGCGGCGAGATGGCATCTGAAAATAATTTTACAAAGAAGAGGTCCACGACGATAGCAGTGAAGACTCGTTGCATGGGTGAATAATTTCAGGAATCTCTTTCCTGCATTTTTCTGTAAGAATGTTTTCTGGTGTACCTCATAATGTAAGGAAGGCTCAGTCATCACTTTAAATTTTTATGTAAGAATGTTCTTTGGGTTTCCTGCATTTTTAGTCTTGCGTCGGATATGGTTATAACATGTAATCTTCGCGTAAGAATGTTTCTTTGCATTTTACCAAAATTAAACTGTCAAAAACAAAACTTTTTCCAGAACGCTTCACGGTAAACTTCATGTCGTCTTCAGAGCGTCTGAAGAAGTAAAATTAACGTCGAAGGGACGAATACTGACCTGATTTGGAATTAACGAAGACCAGCAAAGGGGAAGAGGCCTGCGGTCGCACGGCCTCCCAGGCCTCGTCCTGTACGGAATGTAGAGCGGTTGGCGGCACGACGCTGACCCTTGCCGGGCCTAAGGGGCACCCCGGGGGTAGCTGGGGCCGGCACTGCGTGTGAACTGTCGCGCGACACCACAAACAGCGCCAGTCTTGCAACCTAGAAGGTGGAAATAATTTTTTGGACATAGATCGAATCCTTTCATGATACAATTCAAATTTGTTTAAATTATTTTTTACTCTGGCGGGATTCCGCGGTTTAAAATAAATATCTCCTAAAAAGTCCCCTTGTTCATCCATCATCAGGCGTCGATTGACTTTTGAAGTGTTTTCCAGTTTAAGCGCGAGAGAGACGGCCAACGATGTTTCAATATTGAAACTGCTCGGTATCGAATCAATTCCCGACGGGGCTGTCCCGACGTAATTGGCCGGGAGCCGAGAGACGTACCTGCACTAGGAAATCGGGTCACACTCTCCATGCTCACTTAAGGGAGCTGTTCCGGCAGTAATGGCCACCTTTATGGTGGTCGATTCACTTTATGTTGCGGGAGACGCGACACGTGAATCTGATATCTATAAAGGGAACGACTCGAGCGGGTCTCGATTCCGATACGGGAATCGATGGGAATTTTATAGACGCCCGGGCAAAGGGAGGAAACCCGATAGGAAAGTGTGTCGTCTCTTACGTGCTTTCAAAAATCACTCGAAAAATTATTCTAGAAGTGCATATGGGAAGCACCGGATGGATCTGAAAGTTATTTTACTTACCTCAGTACTGACCCGCAGGTTTTATCACATGCGCAGCATTTAGCTGATACTGGAAGATTTCCTTCTATCCATTGGTGAGGCATTTTGATTGTCTGCAAAGAATGATCCAAGAAGTTGTTATGACAGTTTTTTTGAATAATACGAGCAACAACTTTTTTTTATAAATCTCCCACAAAGGTGTCTTTCCAGAAAGTTGCCTTAGCAGAAAGAAGAATTTTCGACAGCAAGACTCACCCCATCTTTTTCTTCGATAATCTCCCCGCCGATGGAAGCGAGCGTGGTCCACTTGCAATTGTTGAGCGCCTTGGGGGCGCACCGCTTGTGCACCTTGCACTTGCACACCTCGCAGGAGAGACCGTGCGAGGTGACGCCGCCCAGCGCCTCCCTGCACACGTTGCAGTAGGTGGGGCGGGCGTGCGAGGTGGCGTACCAGTGGTGGTGACCGGCCAGGCATTCGGGCGGTTCGGCATCCGTGAACCGACGCTCCCGCGACGCCGTATTCAGGGCGCCCAACCACTCCTCCATTTCTCGACGACTCTCCGCGCACAGAACCAGCGATCTGAACGGGGTGATCACCTGGAAGAAATGTTACCAATCGCTGTGTGGAATCGTAGAATGTAAGAATCTATAGCAAACTAAATGGGGAGGGACAATCGACGATTGACTTTTAGACAATGCCTTGCCGACCAAATGGGGACAGGGATTGGGTGGGTTTCATCTAAACAAAATCGCCGGGGAATGGTTTGAAAGTTGAGAGACAATTCAGGCAAGCTTGGGAAAGGTTCTTGGGAACAGTGAGATCTTACAAACTTGAGTTTAAGCAAATCTGGACAAGAAATGATCGGTTGAAAAATTTTGGGTTCTTATAGAATATCTTTTAGATCTTTAGAATATCTTAGACGTCTTTTGACGTCTCATCCGACCACACATGTACAAGGAATGGTTTCAATGTTTAGGAGATAATAACTCAGGAAATCAGAATTGGTGACTGCTTTTTCTGATATACGTATCTAGGTGGGGACACGTCTTTAGAGCTTGAATCCAAGCAGAGTTGGACAAGAAGTAGAATCTTGAGTAAATGAGGCATGTCAACTGTCGTTGGAGGTCTCATTTGACCAAATATGAACAAGGAAGAATTTGAATGCTGGGGAGACAATTCAATGTTTCTTCTAATATTTGTCGTTTCTAGATGGGGACGCCTCTTTAGAGCTTGAATCCAAGCAGAGTTGGACAAGAAATGGTTGATAAATGGTAGAATCTTGAATAAATAACACATGTCAACTGTCGTTGGCAGTCTGGAGGAATAAATAAAGCATGGTTTGAATTGTTGGGAGGGAAACAATGCATAGGAAGGTTGTTAATATCAAACATAGATATTTACTTAGTGCCAAATAAATCAAAGGATTTTACTCGAGTAAAAACAAAACCTAAAAAAAAAAACAAGAGCATGCGAGGCTTATGTGAAAGCCTCTAACGTTTCCAGTCAGAGTAAATGGTAATGTTCTTTCCACATCTGCCACGCTCTAATAACTCCCAACGTAATCAGACTAACTTTACATAAAACTAATCATGTTACAGCTAGTAAGGATTACTAGAGTTAGTGTTTGCATTCAACTGACAACTGACATTTAGCTTTAAAACAAGCGAGTTGACTCATCCTCTCGTACGAAGGTGCTGGAGCTGAAACTCAGCGACAATAATTGAAATCTCGCCTGCTCATACTAGTCCCTAATTAAATTCTGAACTAGTTTCATGTAGCCTTGCGGGTAACCAGAAAATATCAAAGAGACGTATTGTCTGAAATTTCTGCTGGCTGGCAAATAGTTGGCACTTTGCAGATTCAACCGAGCAGCTTAACTACGGACGCTGCATAAATTGCGATTGGTCTAGAAGGCTTTTTAGTTAGTTACTTCATGATAAAGAGGCGTCGACATAGCAGCAGGGAAGACTCTACTCTAATTAAGTTTGTCAATTTATAAAATTCAGTTGACAGAGGAAGGGGATTGATGGAAAGAGTTTTTGTGGGCGATCAAATTCATTTATCAAAATGCCAGTGCAGGAAATTAATTTCACATAATCGAACTGATAAGGCTATTATAATATTAATGTACAGAGAGCTTCATTCGAAGTATAGAGACTTGAATCAGTCCCAAGAAAATTAAAAATATGATGAGAATTTGGGTAATATCATCATGTCGGCTACCTCGGAGCGGTAAAAGATAGCTGCATTAGGGAACTCAACATCGTTTCTGCTTATAGGTCTCGGTTACTTATGCTGGTTTCTCATTAAGAATGAAAATGGTGAGTGGAGGAGCGATTGTGTAATTACCTTTTTTTATTAATATCGTTTTTAACCCTTACCTGGAAACTGTGGTTGACGTTTTTGGTTGAACACTCGGCTAGGCACAGGTCGGTGAGTTCGATTTCATCGAAAATCACAGCCTGGAACAAAATATTACGTTAAACAGCAGCACTTTATGTTTTTTGGAAAATTGGGGATCACAACAATTTAAAAATAAATCCACCATGATGATGTTAATAATGAGGTCGCTTCCTTTCGAAGTTTTACAGATTTTATAAACAGATTTGGGCTCTTTTTTATTAAAATAGGCCTCGAAGGCCTACGCTGAAATAGAGTAGTCTCTTGGGTGGCTAAGAAGAAAAATTTACAAGAAATTATATGTATCTGATAAATAGGACCAGAAGGGAAGATGTGTGCAGACAAAAAGTTCCACAATCTGCAAACTACGTTTGAAGGAACGCATATCCCTGGATTCCGCAGCTAGACAATATACACTATGCATAGATGAGCGTTTTTCAGTCTATTACGGTTACAAGCAAGCGACGGAGGAATGATAAATGTTTCAGTTCTTCAGTGAACTACGATAGGAACATGGGTGCAGGGTACGACTCTTCCATCGAATATCAAGATTTTTCTGGACGATTGTATTCTGGTAACGACCCTCGAAATAGTCGGGCCACAATGCCAGAGAACAATTATTAGATACCGAATTTCGGTGGAGTTTTTGTCAAAATATTACAAAAAAAGACATGTTCAGTGCGTAAATTTAATTAAATTCCAATCAGTGCACTGTGGACGTAATAATTGCTCTATCTGTTATCTCAGCATACAAACACGACCATCACTTCACGATACATATTCTAATTAAGCAAACACGGGGCGAGGATTTAAGCTATAACAATAATATTCCAAATCAATACCCTCCATCGGTGGAACCAGCAACAACCGCATTACGTGGAGCGTTTAATTTAGGTCCGAAATGTGCCTCTTTTATCACGACAGATAATACGGACGTGTATTAATAACAATACTCCTCGAGGATGGGGGATGGGGCTGCCAATCAGGCCCGACGAGCAGCGTCACGTTAGAGTGACGTTTGGATAAACCGCGGCCGGGACGCTGATCAATTCGGTTATCCCTTTTCAAGCCCTCGGAACGAGGCTTACAGCGGGTGACGTTTCTGTTGTCTAAAAGGACAACGGATGGCTGCGGTGCTTGTCGCAGACCTGAATTTATTCGTAACTAACTGTCAGTGTCTTTTGTACGTTTGTTACGTGCACTGTTATGCTTGAATTTATTTTGATCAGTGTATTTCAAGAACGTTCCCTCCTGTCCTTTCAACCAGGGAGCTTTCAACTAAAAATATCTTCAAACTGTACACATCCATAAATTGCTTTTGTTCTTATCGGCGCGCTGAGGCCGTGACCTATAGCTTTTCGCGTTGTTTTTCCCATATGTTCCCACGTTTCCTGACTATTCGGAAAATACGGTTAGAGAATTCAGTGGTGTGGTGTGGTTTGTTTACATTTTTAGTTCATGTATCTAACATTTCAATTATTGTTACATGTTGATAGAACTTTTGGCAGTTATAAATTTGCAGTTATGAGGAGTTTTTTCAATTGTCAATGCAGTGACAATCCGCAGTCGCGTTTTATTTATTAGCGATCTTAAAACTTGTATCGATTAGAGATTCTTATCCCAATTTTGTTACGGTTGGCCGAGTGTTTGTAATTTGAGGGGGCGAGAGCGACTAATTCCGTGTGCAAATAAAAATATTCCCGAAAGAGTTTGTTTCACAAATAATCCTTTTTATTCTCCGGCATAGTTCTGTAAGCCCGTCTGGGACGAACCGATATTGACGATTATTTAAAAACAGGCAGAGTGGGCAAATCGAAAACGTCGACTTTCTCGCTGAAAACTTCCGTCGTCGAGTTCTCGAGCTGAAACTTTCGAATGCGTAAAGTTGAGGCAAGGCGGATAGGTCAAAACTCTCGAGTTTACATCCATTTAGGGAATCTTTTGTTTTATAAACAAGGGTCTCTCGTGAGATACCGTTTCCCTGCGCGGCTACTTTCTGAAGAGGCCCGGGACGGTTTTCATATCCCAAGAAAACCACTTACTTATGAAAGCATGTCACAACGGGGAAAAGCGTCGGTCGGACAGAATTGTTGAATTCGAATTATTTCATTTTCCGAGGCTGCAAACTTGAGATGTTACTTCAACATTAATACATACATTATAGTTACTTTTTCTCTGATGCACCCTTGAAAAGAGATTAATTACTCGACTACCTACCAGCTATCGATACTTCAGCTTAACTAATTTTATTCTGGTATAGTTATATAGTGGTCAGCAGGGATTTAACAGAGCTGCACCGCTGCACGCAACTTATATGGTAAAAGGAGCAGTTATATCGGTCTGGACATGAATCTTAGATCCCGGTTTTAACACATTCATCTATCTGCCCGAGGGAACGTCAGAGAGTACGTCAGCTAGTGACGAAAGGTCTCTAATTTGCTCGTGGAAAGCAAGTGCGAAAGGTGAGTGACGAGGGATCCTCTGCGCCAGCGATTTATCCCCACGATTGGCAGGTAAACATCCCATTGACAGGGAGATTAATGAACGGCTGGATTGTTCAGTTGGGTTGTTTGTCAAAGTCTTTGCCCTTCCTTCACGTGTTATAAACCGGGACAGGGGGGATTTATAATATCGGAATCGTGATGGGTTGTATAATTGATCATTACACTATGTACTTGAATACTTTGATGTCACTGCAGGCAGATGTAATCACCTTAATAAATACGCGTTGGTGAGTGCGTTTTGGAAAATATTTTGCACATTTCGCTTTACTATACATCAAAGGTTTCACTGATTGCAAGTCACACAGTAAATTCCGGTTAAGGTACGCCACAGTTAACGAGTAGAATGGTCAAAGAGACTGATGGGAGTATTATGTCAATTGGAAAGTTGTGTCGAGCTTTTGCCATTAAAAATAATGTCTCTCAGGGATTCAATCAGTTACCAAAACTTTTTTTCTGTTCAAAATTTACATCTATGATCATATGGCGTTAAAGTTTATTTACGCGTACCTTACAACGAAAATAGAATTGTTTTAGAAGTAAAATTCCTAGCGACCTTTTTCTTAAAAGTATCGCGTGTAAATTCACGGACCCTTTGATCAGTATAGAAAACATCACCTGAGACAGGCTCGGGGCGTGACCGCGATCGGACGCGTGGTACCTACGAGGTGAAATCCTCACCTGTAAAATTTACCATATCTAGATTTCATCTCTTTATCTTTTCCCGTGCCTGTATCTTTTCAGAGAAAGAAGTACAACTGCTTCTAGCATTTTACCTTCACGAAATTCGATTTTTGAATCCAAAACCAACGAGTGTTTCGGGTCATTTCTAGAAGAAACTATACTTTTCAACCGAACGTCACTTAACTGCGTGACCATTTGTGATTCTTTCCAAGGACAGTGAGGAATTTTCCTCTCGAGCAAAACTCCAAGCGTATTTGCCCGATTAAATAAGAGTGTTTCCAGCAAATAATTATTTTAAATTGCCTTATTAGACTTTCCGGCAGTGACCTACCTCAACACCGAACGCCTTGGCCTATTTAAATTTCTGAAGACCCGCATATCCTCGTTCCAACAATTGCTAAAAATGATCGCCAAGCGAGATCATCAGAAGAAACAGTTCATTTCTGAAACAAACAATTATCCTGGAAAATTTCAGATTTGAATTTGTGATGAGAGATAATTTTTATGTACAGCGTCCTGATTGTAATATCTTGTGTAGGGGGGCGTGAGAGAAAAAACTACTGAGTAGTCCACAAATGTATGGTTGATCAACAGGAAGACTTTAACTGAGACTAAAACAATCATTCCACGATATCTGGTGTCCCTCACGATTCCATGTTTACCTATACCATTTACATTAAACTAAGTAGGTACTTCTTGGCTAAAATTCAAATTTTATTTTATAACGATGAACGTTTCGATCTTCTGGCGGTGTCCCTCAAGGTTCTATCTTACCACCACTCTAATTTACATAAAACTTCTCGTCTCTATTTAAACCATAAATTCACCTCTTTTTTAATAAATCTTATGTTTATTATTTACAAGCGGTCACCAATAATTGTTACAGGATCTTGCAGCAATGGTATATTGTATTGTATTTGTCTAACCGCCATTTACTTGGAATTGTGCAGGAATTCAGAAAAAATTCGCATACACTCGGGACATGAGCAGTAATATGAAAATTGGCCTACATTTTAAAACAATTCCTGCAACATTATTGTATTCAAGAATGACTACATACGTAGGTGGATAAAACAATCTAAAACTCATTTCTGGTTTTGTGGTTTTATATCATTTTTCAGGCATTGCAGGAAAATTTTCCTCCAGCTTACTTAGAAGAAATGAATTCAATTTCATACGCCAAAAACCGCTCGCATATAATATACTCGTACTTCCATAACGGGGGGAGGAATTCAATTTCAACTTTAAAGTTCTCCTTGCGACATGCACTCGATCCCAACTTCTCAGTCTCCGGACTTCAACTTCCTCCAGCTCCAGCAGAGTACAATGTGGAAAGTTCCAGCGGCACCGGCAAGTGTCGTTAATCTTCCCCGTGACCTTCTGTAATGCTCTGTCGTATCGAATAGCAGCCCTCCATGGCTTATTTGATGAATATTAATATCGCGTCCCTTTGTCATCTCAGCAAAGGGACGGACTGTTCTGTTAATCAAACTTGATTTAGGAACGAGACAATACCGGGCCGGACAGATCTGGTTATGGTTATTAACCGAATCAACCGGATCTTGACATTTGCGTCGTCTAATTTCTGCGCGTCATAGCTGTCTGAATGTTATGCAGATTCGGTGTCCCTCATCCCCCATCCCCATCCCCACGGGAGGATATCACTGTTCTCTGTTTATTTTATATAAGCCGAATCATGTTTCATTTATATTTCATATCCTTTGCTCGTTCTAAATCTGTATTTCTTATTAAAATTTCAAGCCAACCGAAGCAAGCAAACCGATATTGCTTGTAGGTGGTTTCCTTGCAAAATAAACACCACGACTCGGCCGTATTTGGTTTGTCTACCTGAGCTTGCACCAATAACTTCTGATCTCGTGCTGGATTTTGTTTACAATACTGCTTCGTGGATTTAATATCGACACTCGGCTGCATCGGAAGTTTTCGATCTGTTATGGGTCTCGTCTCGAGAAACTCACAACTTCAATACGATCTGCATGACCTGAGCTGCGAAAGAGTTCTCTCTCCTTTTACGATGCTCAGGAAATAGTGTCTAGGATAAGTAATGGATCGTTATATATTCTTTAAGAAGTAGCAGGTTACAAGTTACAAGTATAAAAGAGAGATATATCAAAAAGTTCCGGGACGCTGTAACTTTTGATCAAATTATAAAGTTGATAAATCGCGTTATACATTAGGTATTATAAGCAACTATCGCTTTCACTTTGAGAGTTCGAGCTTTACAGGAGGATGTCTCTTCTCATTCAAGGATACATGAAGGATGTTCTTTTTCTACTAATAGGTAACCTGTCTTATCAGTGTCATGATACATTTCCGACGACTGGAATTAGTGTCTTACGTAAACTCGAAGTTTCTTGTTTTTAAGCGTATTGATCTTTTTGATGGGCGTATTATTTTCCTGACAGGATCAGGGGAGACAATAAAAAATGAGCCATTAGGAAATCAGTAAGTTATGAAAGATCCATCACTCTTCTTGATTTATTCCACTACACATTGCGTTTCTCAAGAATCCCTATCACGACCTATATTATTTATAGGAAATTATCTCTTTCCCAAAATTCAAATTTAAAATCTGTTACGATTTTTAATTTGACAACTTTCTACTTAGGGCCGGTTGTTCAAACGTTAATTAAAAATTTTCAGATATTTACTGATTTTAAAATGCCCTGTATTATCGAACCATTGGTCTGATATTGCTGAAAATGGATTCTGTTCCCTTTAAGAAGAGTTAATTATTGATTAAAAATACAAGATCATTAATTATATTCGCCATATTTTCAAAATTTGCAATTTAAAATCAGTAATTATCTCAAAATTTTTAATTGACGTTTGAACAACCGGCCCTTAGAGATGTAAGAACCACGAGGTTTGGTGGTCCTGATGGTTGAATGTTATAACCTCTGTACAATTTACCTATCACTATCTCTTGCCCCAATTCTACAATGAATTGCAGTTTTCAGTAATAGGTAAGCGAGATCATTGAGACTTTCACTACTGCTCTGAGACTGAAAACGGAGACACACCACAACATATATCGTGTCCTTCAAGATTCCATATCAAGACCTCTATAATTTCCATTATATCATCTCTCTCTCCAAATTCTAATCTTAAGTATGTTATACGATTAACTTGCGTGGCCACTATGACGACTTCTTACTTAAGGATGTTACAACCACGACGTGTGGTGTTCCTGAAGGTTCAATTCTGCAATGAATTTCAGTTTTTAGTAATAAAGCGAGATCATTGAGACTTTAACTATTGCTCTTAGACTGAAAACGGAGACATACCACGACATATCGTGTCCTTCAAGATTCCATATCAAGACCTCAATAATTTCCATTATATCATCTCTCTCGCCAAATTCTAATCTTAAGTCTGTTATATGATTAACTTGCGTGGTCATTATGACGACCTCCTACTTAAGGATGTAACAACCACGAGGTGTGGTGTTACTGAATGTTCAATTCTGCAATAAATTTCAGTTTTCAGTAATAGGTAAGCGAGATGATTGAGACTTTAACTATTGCTCTGATACTGGAAACGGAGACATACCAGAACATATCGTGTCCTTCAAGATTCCATATCAAGACCTCAATTATTTCCATTATATAATCTCTCTCGCAAAATTCTAATCTTAAATCTGTTAGACGATTAACTTGTGTGGTGTTCCTGAAGGTTCAATTCTACAATCTATACAATTTACATGAAGTTCTCACTCGTCTCATTCCATGCACATTCAAGTCTTTATTCAATTTCTGTTTCCTCTAATCTCTTAGAGTTGGATAAACGATTGATTCGTGACTATTTTGAGACTAATTCTTGTTCACGTGGAAAATATAATCAGAGTAGCCCACCACATGTTTATAATAGTGTTCCTCGAGGTTCCATGTTAGTGTCGATACGATTTACATTACCCATCTCTCTCCTCGTATATTCGTATCTAAAAAGCGTGACAACTATTGTAAATTAACTCCAACAAGATGCTCTTCTGATAACTTCGTACTTACTATAGAACTAGAGAGATCAATTATTATTATTATTAGAGATTAGAAATTGAGACTAAGAGCTTTTTCATTAAAATAACCACTCATCCATCTTAACTTTTGTCTCCTGTCCCAGTTTCATTCGTCTTATTACAAGAGCGCGTCCGTCGTTGATTAATTAGCTCCCGAGCACCATCAGCGTTTGACGAATCATCTCTGACAATGACAGAGACTTGCTGACTTGCCGGATTAGAGCGTTTACGTTTTACAATTCGCTAGTAAATTAGAGCACGTACAATTTATCGAACGTTTCAGGTTAGTTGTTCGACTCTTGTAATCCCCGGGCATAATTTGAATTATGATTTCCCCTCGCGCGCCTCACCAATTCCGTTGCCGATCCCTACGCCACCTGATTAGCCCCCGGTGCGGAACAGACAGGAATAATTAAACAATAATTAATAGCCGCAGAATTCGGCTTCGATCGGTAATAACAGTCACATTTATATGGCTTGTAATTATTATTAGGCTCGTACTAGTTTCTCGTGCCTGGGAAACTATTACGGTAATGCTCATCAACTCAATAACAATACAAGTTACTAGGTAGGAGATACGTAAAGGGTATCGATCCACTTTCCACTTTAATCTTTTTGCAGTTCGAGGACTAGGACCACTCTATACGAATAAGTACTTAGTTCCAATAATTCTACTTAGGTATAATAGGTTTCTTGAGATCTTACAGAAATCCAGCAACGACGGAGTATCTCCCAATAAAAGCCTTCCTTATTACAAGGAGATCTTCAGTCGGGGCATATTACCAATTTTAGGGTCCCGCAATCTCCGGTACTTTAAAGTAGGTAGGTAGAGGCACAGAGATTTAATTGGAGTGTTTGATACACGCTCCGACTGTTATTCATTTAGTATTAGCGTCGTTAATATCCGGAGTAGTTTCACGAAGGAAGCGGCGTACTGTCAAACTGATTATTAGGAGATTCCGCAGCGCTTTTACCATTACCACCGTCGTTGACATTCATATATCTGTAGCCTGTAGCCTGTATTCATAGCCTGTATTATAAACTGGGATAAACTTGCATGATAGCCATGTAATTGTTTGGGATGTGCTAAATTAAGATGATAAGATTGTGTTGTCCGGTGTGGTGATTGTGTGATGATTTGAGAGCCGCAAGAGCTGTGGGGTGTTCTGAACTGATTGATCTGAGAGGTGGGTTTCGGGGTAACAGGCAAGCGTTCCTACCCCCGATGTGGTATGTATATGGACCAGTCAGCTCCTAATGACTATGCGCGCTAAGAACTTCAATTATTTATGAGCGAGTAATCAAACTATAGCTCTTTTGATTCCAGGTATTGTTTCTTCAATTGAAATGGTGTGGGCTATGATGCCCATGGGTTCTCCTCTGAAGTGGTCCTTTCTGGTTAGATGAATAGTGTTGGAATGGAGGTGTTGAAACTCTCTGAGGTGTTGAAAGGACCCAAATAACTGCGCATGATAAAATCGAAACCAAATGTCATTTGTTACCTTTCAAGCTTTCAAAGCTAGAAACGTCAATTTTGCCAGTCACTCTCGGTATCCAACTTAACAGGCGGCGCAGCGTGTCCTTAAACGAATTTTGTATCTTAGAAACTCACGAATCGAAGCGTTAAATCGACGCTCCAATCTGTTGTATAGGTTAGGTCTTATTTTGGCGTTGGGTATCCTTAATAATCGAACTTTATTTAATCATTGAGATTATTGTAACAATGGCGATTAGCTCTACTTTAATTATTTGTGCTAGTTATTGGTAGTTGTTCTGACCGTGACTTGCAACGGCGATTAGCTCTTGCTATGCCTGTTGCTATGTCTTTTCTTTACAGGTACTAACGGTTCGCAAAGACCAACGTTAAAATGTCATGTTACCACAATACAAGAGATTTAGTTCTCCGACTTCAACGTCCAAGTAAATGCTTGATTCTAACATGTCGTCGTTTAGTTAGACCTCGGTTCTTTCTCTGATCTGATTAGCTGCACCGAACCCGGCTAGGGAAGGGTGATAAGAATGAATAGAATGAATAAAACGATTGCTTTCATTTCAGCGGAAAATTATATGTTTAATAATGTATCCTTTCTCTCAATAAATGGCTAGCTCAAGCGTTTGCTACGAACGAACAGGGTAGAGTTATAACGAACACAACATGGAAGGTCCACGGGGTTAAAAGACTAGACGATCACAATCACAGGTAAAATCCAGGGGTTTCAAAGGGGTTAGAATCACATCGTCCATTTTGTTTCAAACATTCGAAGATATTTCAGGGCGGGAAAATTTCAATCAGTTCACATAATCCCTAAGACTTCAGGGCATGACAGACGAGTCGACATTTCAAACGTCAAAGGCGTTCTTCTTTTTAAAATCATTCAGTTTGGCCTTCGATGTGGGGCATTTTAGTCCGGGGACAGATTTGGTCCCTTGACGCAGGATCAGGCATTAGTTTACGGTTAGATAGGGTGTTATATTATAATAAATAAATAAATTTCTATCTAATTTCCCCTATATAGGACGCTAGGGACCTGGTAATACGATTATAGTGATTATACGTTAACTAAAACTGAATAATGCATAAATATTGTATGTTATCATAAACATCATGTTGTAAATACATACATGGTTTGTTTTACATAAGCTGAAATAATAAACTAACCGTTTATTAAAATTAAAAAGATAATAAGATAACATTTATTGCTAGTTTAAAATGACGAAAGATGGACTAATAATAAGCGCGTTTCATTACTAAATAGGTAAAAAAAAACCGTAAAGTAAGAGAAGAGACAGAAGACAGATCGATTTATCAGCGGGAGGTATAAAATGGGCGTAAGGGGGAAAGGGGCCGGGATAGAGAATTGGAATTCCTGGGAGATTTAAAATTGCAGACGTAAAGATTTGTGTCCTGCTCCTTCGGGATTCCTTATAGACTCCTTGGAGATATTGGGGACTTCGGAATAGTGCGACATAAATAAACGATTTCACACCTATGTAAATTTTATGGTGAAGGAAAACCTTATAAGGTGCTTATGGAGGAAGAGCGACGGTGCGTAAAAGTTACTCAATTTGTTATTTCAATCAAGCTGTGACAACTGAAACGTGTTTTTTCTTCCCAAAAAAGGTTATTGGACGAACCTTCTATCTAAATTCATGGCATGCTATAATAATCCTTTAACCAGCTAGATCTCAAGAAATAATTATAGTGCTAACAGGGACTGAAGGAAGGGACAAGGACGTGTTAGATTCACTCTATTATGATCACTTCTGACGAGGTAATGAGAACAACTTTGCAGTCCTCTGCGACCCGCGGAATCGTCAGAATAAGCCGCGTCCTCATATAACGAATGACAGAGAACACATAAGAATATGTGAGGACGCTGCAACAAACACAAACGGACACAAACAAGCAACACGCGCAACAATCCGGCTAGTTGTCGATACTACAAAAAAAAATCGTTCGATCATTCGTCTTAAATTTATCAGGATGTTTCGGTTCGTTTGAATTCATTTAATTTCGTTTGAGAACCTCCGTGTTAGCTCTGTCCATTCGCGTGGATGCGCCTTTATAAGTGCCGGGAAGTTAGACGACATCGAGAGTAATAATATGTAAACAGATATGGCTTACTTGTGCAAACTGTTCGACAACGCGGTATTTACATAGGAGTTAAGAGCATCGACGCTACCTAATATTAAATCTTGGTAGGTCATTTTTTATATCAATATTGGGACTGGATCACCTTATATCCCGTCAGAGTAACTTTTGTTTGATCTGTCAAAGAATCGTATATTGATAGATCATGCACCAACGTACATTATTCTTCCAATCTAAGAAGTCCCTATCTTAAATCGAGCATATCTAGAGTGCTTAGACATAGACAGAAATACGTTCTGTCATCTATCATCTTCCAAGAGACGTGATGTATCAGCAGGATGGATCTCAATCCCGTTATTATTCACATATGAGAAATGTTTGAAGTCGAGTGCATATATCCAGGTTACTTATTTCCCCGGATCTATTTGAATTTTTTATGCTGCCTCTACCATGCAGAAAAGTTTATTATCTAGAAGCCCCGACAGTAGCTGAAAGTAAGAGAGAAAGATTACAGCTCAATTTTGCTACAAAGACGTATCTATTAAGGGAGCAGAAATCGACGGCTGTGTTCGCTAGATGAGGGCCATCATTTTCAGGTCTCAGATCAACCTCGCCGATCCGGTTTTATTTCAGGTGGGTTGTTAAAGGTTACGATAGCCCGTTTCGATAAAAACGCACTAATTCAAAGGACCAAAAGACCGATAATCTGGGAGTGTTTAAAACCCTTTTCTGAAAGGCAACAGCCGGAGTGTTAACAGCGTAAGCCGTTTAGAGATAAAGATCACTCCATTTGTGGCCACCCGGGCAGAAACTTATGGGAGCGATTACAACTAACCGTATCCTTGCTCTCTCTGAGGGAGGGAGAAAAGAATAGGGAACGAATAGAGCACGCTAACTCGTTCCCGGTTCCGATCCAGAATCCAAGGGATGTAATCTAATGAATGCGAGAAGGAGGATAGCTCCCCTATTATATGGGTCAATAAATGCGAGAGATTTCGAGGTCTAAACGAGACGACTCCGACTCTCCTATTATCTCCTGTAATTTGAAATAAAACCGGGACAGGTGTTTGCGCCGTTTCATTTTAATGCGCGAACTCTAATTTTGTTCCTCTCATATCATAGAAGAGGTTCCGAGAAACCGTTATCTTGCTTACTTTTCCTTACTTTTCCACTTTTCTAGTCTTTTTCGACTTGTTTCGCTTTACCCGGCTCCGACCAATTAGTTGTAGTTGAGCGGGTTCCGGCTGGATTTTAATCGTGCACTACGAGGGGAGTTTTGAGGAGTTTCGCCGAAAGTTTTATCCTTCGAGACGCTCCATTAACCGGAAATGTTACGTGTTATAATATGCCATTGTTAATAAAACAACGGGTATCGATTTCCCATAATTTCGGTCAAGAAAATGGGCCTTCAACATCAGGGAAAAGGTCATAAATTAATAATCAACATCGTTCGGACCGAAAACACGTCCATTATTCAAGAGAAACGTTCATGATGAATAGCTGCAATATACAAGGTGTTTCCGGGGTGGCTATGAGCTGTGATGCATAATTTCTATTTAACCATCTATAGGTGTATATTAGGTAAGCCATAACTTATGCCGGTGATGACAAGCCCTGACAACCCTGAATGGATAATTCTGCTAGGTTCAGCTGAGCTAGTTCGTAGGTAGCTTTTACGAAATTTATAGATCTGGTAACGTTCCACCATATACTATTACCACGTTTTTTCGTAGGTTTTATTTAATTGACGTAAATGGCATCACAATTGCTTTTTTTCTCATCAATAATTGATTTCTTTCAATCTTTCCTCTAATATCGATCGCAAGGTTTCGTTCAATGGAATGTAGGATCCAGTGTCACGCGACCATCTGTAATGTGGCCCCCGGACTAAAATGCCCCAAATCGAAGCCCAAACTGAATGATTTAAAAAGAAAAACCTCTTTGACATTTTGACATTTGAAATGTCAAATTGTCTGTCGTGGATGTCTCTGTTGAATTCCCACCCTGAATTCTTGATTTGAATTTAAGGTTAATCCCACCCTGAAGGCTTAGAGATTATTTGAACTGATGTCTTAAGCAAAATGACCAACAAAATGAATCGAACAACAGAACTGGAAAGCTCACGCTTTGTTGAGAAGACGAACTTAGATCAGCTGTCAGAAAGTGGCATGCTGTTTCAGTCTAACACATGTTGCCTTATGGCAGACTAGATTAAATACACCAATTATATGGGTTTGTTGCTCATATGCGTTAGACTAACATAGACTGCCCCACCTCCCCCTAACGGCTAGCATCGTGCTCTTTCTAACGGTAACGAGGCGGATCACTTTTAGAGTTGCCAGCGCAGGAGAGAGCGTATTCCAATTCTTCTGTTCATTTCAATGGCATATCCGAACTTCCTATTACGTCTTTGGCATGTCAGCTGAAAAGGGGCTGAAAAGGGACCGACACCGATCCCTTTGGCAAGTCGTTCTCCATCTCCACAAGTCTTGCCTCTGTCTCCAAAAAATAATATTCTTCAACAAAAAAATCTACTTTTAAACAAGCATAGCTTGAGCAGAGAGTAACAAAAAATCAGAAGCCCTCAGAACGGCATCATACGCGCCTAACGAAAACAAACCTATCAATTCTCGAGTAAATAAAAATCAATCATTCCTCGTAAACAAAACTATTCAGACGATGTTGACCAAACGCTATTCGATTCGACCGCGTGTCTTGAGAGAGCTTTTATTAAAATAGTACCCGAGGAAGAAACAGAAATATTCCAGAAATAGTCTGACCCCGCTTGTTGTTGCATCTGTATGACCGACCGGCTTATAAACAGCGGCCTGTTCAGCGTTAGCGTTACTCGACTCTTCGATCCCGTCATCATCCTCCCGCCGGCAGTTTGATTAATGGAGCAGACAACGATCCTTCTCGACGTAATAAAGCCCGTTAATATTCGTTACTTGCATCGCGAGAATCTGATCCCGGTCGGTACACGGAGGTGCACTGACTGTTCTTCCAGGAATAAAAATCCTGCCGAGATTATCAAGTTACGGGATACACGAGCATGAGTTATGTGTGTTGGAAATTTTGCGTGGAGTTATTTATGGAAGCGCCTACAACTTATAAATTACTTGTAATGCACGGAACACGGAACGTGACTTTTTTTATAACTTATTCCGCTTTCGTTTTGGATCCTGGAATCAACTACCGAGAGAACTGGAGCTCATCAACGTTGTTGCTTGTGCATGCTGATGTTATCAAAACACGAGAGTTTATAATTTATGAGCAAAAGCTCCAATCAAGTGAAGAGATTTTGTCTTGCAACCATTATAGTTCTCAGAATGTTGTAACATCTTTCGTGTCGTTGCCGTTTGTAACAAGTTGAGAAAGCAAGTCCAGTAACAGAGGCTTGCCATGGTAAAGCTTGAAAAAATTCACCCAATCTTGCAAAAATGTCAATTTAGATATCATGGCAAGATTTTGAGAAATATTTTGTTAAAGCATTGGGAAAAATGGAAGATGTGGAGTCTTCATGTAGGTAAATGAAGATTGGTCAAGTGAAGATTGTGGTAAAAATTCTAGGAAGCTGCCACAAGACACTGCTGAGGAGATTCGTCGCGAATGCCCAAGAATTTTACAGCGAGCCAAGTCGCCAAAAAGAAACATCACCAGATATAAAAGAGCTTCATTTAGGAGTCTCAACGCTAACAAAAACATCGTTATGTTTTCCGCAGAGACTACTAGGAGAAAATCAAAAACATCTTGACCCCCAAACATACAAAAAACTTTCTAGAGATCCTACGAATCGCATCCTCCGAAAGACCAACCAGCTGGTTATAACTTCCACCATTCCCGATCAACGGCAAATTATGAACACTGAAGCCAGGACGCCCAGACTTTACGGGCTGCCAAAGATACACAAACATAACGTGCCTCTTCGCCCAATTGTCAGTGCCATTTTTTCCCCGTCATATTCTCTGGCCAAATATCTAACCAACCATTGTAGCCACACGTCGAATCTAAAGAATCCCATATTAGAGATTCGGGTTCATAGAACAATTCATAGAAAAACGTGAATCTTTAACCCTTCATTGCAGTGAGATTCTCGTCAGTTTTGATGTCGTTTCCCTTTTCACCATGGTACCCATCGACGAGACCATTCAACACATTCAGCGCATCTTTCCTCTCTCTTGGTGTGTGTGTACTCACCATACCGTATTTTCAATGGAATGTCAATTCTTCAATGAAGATAAGGAAAAGAAGGGGACCGAGAACACTACCCTGTGGTACCCCAGAGGAGATCGGAGCGAAAAATGATCGCACAGGTCAGTCATTAGACCCAGTAATCTGAACCGCTGCATGTGTTCTTCCCTGAAGGTAGCCTGTAGGTAAACCAAGAAAGGAGGCACTCGTGGCAATAGAAGAAGACTTTGGAGGGATTCAAAAGCCATCCCACAGTGCGCACCCCCATCTCCATGCCCTCAGATATGAAGTTCGTATAAGTTCCACAAGAGCATTCTGGATAGATCTGTTTTTAAGGAAACCATGTCGGGATCGGGAAAGGATTCCCTGTTTTGTCAAGAAAGTCAAGAAGACGAGACGAGGCAAGCTGGAAATCGTGTCGCTACCACATTTTTTTCCGGATCATTGCGCAACACAACAAGAACAGAAGAACTAAGCCGGTTGAACGGAAAGTTTAATTTGCTCAGAAGAATCATTGAGCTGAGTATTTGTGTTTTTTATTTGTGTACTTGACGCGTTGTGCGCAAGCGTCACAAGTCTGGTGGTCGAATCTGATGCACTTGTAGGCGTGTTCAATTCTCGGACATGCGCGTAAGACTAACAAATATGCTTTGACGAGGAGAGCCAAAACCTCGACCTCCAGGCAACTGAAAAAGTTGTGTGGAGATCGGTTCTAATCCGACTCCAAGAAACATCTCAATTCCGCTGGACCAGGAGGAGAAACAAATCTCCCCTGAGAAATAACCAGATTACAAACCTTAGGGAGAGACTGTGTCACACCGGAGGACCTGGATACATTGACAACAGTCGAGATGGTCAGCTTCCTTAAGGAGGCTGACCTGGTGGGGTTAAAATAGCACTAGCACGACTAGATGTAAGCCACAATAGACCTACGGTCGCATTGGAGGTGTCACAACGGCCCACTCACGATGAATCTAATCCAACGTTAAGCGAAAGCAAGTGCGTTAATATGAAAGCAAATCAACTGGAATCGCGGCAAGCGAATCTTGAGTAATTAAAGAAAGCGAAGAGAAAACAACTCAGATGTTCGGTTTCTTTTTTTTTTTTTGAAGTAGAATTAAAATAAACGTTCAAACCAGGATTGAAAGTCGTCTAGGTAATTTTTTTTATTAAAGGAGTCAATTTCGCAGACAAATAAATTTAATCAAATCCACTCGACTCGGCCGAAATTAATTATTTCAATCAGCATGGAAATCCCATCGAGATCCACTAACTAGCAGCTTGCGGACAGAAAATGGAATTATAAAATGAGACCATTATTACGCCCGCTCTTCCCCTCTACCCCAGTCCCGATAATTCGACAGGTTTATGAAAGTTTTATCGGGAATTTCGACGAAAAGTTGGAACAGTTTTCATCGTTTCGACATTGGACGCACAAACTGGGCTGAACTATTTGGAAAAGTCGACCGTGATCAGCCTATCTGGTTTCATTCATTGCAAAATGGAGTTACCGTTGTTGGTTTACCGGGAGTAGGTGCATAAAAAGGCCATAAATTTTATGCCCCTTTATTTGGACTCACGCTCTTCTATATATGAATCAAAACACATTAAAAATTAACATGGTCCTATCATATTGTATAAAAGCAAACCACTTTGACTATGTAATAAAAAACCTTCTTTCTTGTATCTTCATAATATTGTACATAAATACGAGGATATCTGTTTCTATGACTATATTATGAAGAGAGATTCCTGGATCATTACAAAAATAACTCGCTTTCGCGTCAAAAAGCAGCATCTCCTTTGTGTCTTTTTCTCAAACAATACCAGCCTGAAGTAGTTCCAGGAGGAATGGAATCCCCCTGCCCTTGCAAGGATTCTAAATACTCGTCGCTGAATGCAATTTTAATATAAAAACGGAGCTGAGTTGAAAATGGAGCCGCAGCAGACTCAGACGGGATCAATATAAGAAAGAGTACAATAAAATTGCTATGAAACATCGATAGAAGCAGCGAAAAATTAGAAATTCCAGAGTATAAAAGCAACTGAGGGAGTAATTAGAATTGCATACTTGTTTGTTGTACTGATATACATATTAGTATCGATCCGGGGGAGTACCTATTGTTTGAAACGAGTACAGAGTTACGCTTTATAGGGATTCCAGGATTTTATTCCCGCCCCAGTTCCTCGTATCATGTTTTATAGAACGATGAAAACATTGATCCAATCTTTATCTTTGTTTTTTACATGTAATAGTAGGTACACGACGATTTGTAGCTTATCCTGAAAATATTGTGTGCTGGAAATATTATAATCCTATTTTTATAATATTATTACATATGAACCTATTCCCGACAGCAGAAGTGTTAAACTGCGCATTAGGGAATTAGGCAATGACATAACTTTTCTAATTAGAAAGTTGTAATAGCCGGGCGTATGTATATCTGACGCGGTGTGGTTACCTATTACTTAATAAACCTTTCAGGACTCGGGAGTTATTATATGAATACTGAAACGCTCTAAATTTAATTAATGTTCGATAATAATTCTAATACTGATACCAGTTAGTTAGGTACGCCTTCAAATGACATATTATTACCCGCGGTTGAATTGAGAATTATGTATAACTAGTATCAATTTTAATTGGAGAGGTAATTGGAATTGGAAGTGGCCAAATAGAATAACAATTATTATAAAGAAATTTTGTTACGTAATTCTGCGCTGCTTTCAAAGCTTCATATTTTCGGTTCTTGAAACGCCCCTGGAGCTTTATTGCTTAAGTGTTTTGCATGAAGTTTGGATTATTGTTTAGAACTTATGGAGGAGTTTCGACTTTCCCTTCAAAGTTCGCAAGCAATTTGCATTTTTATTATTAGGTTGCCAGTGGCGTAGATAGGAAAGGAGACAAAATTGCTGAATATATGTATACATAATATTATATCCACTATTATGTGGGCACGTTTTCAAAGGAATGTAGACACACATAACATACTAATAAGCTTTGACTTTGGAGTATTTCAGGAATCACATCTGCAAAATCGTGGAAATATTTAGTCCATTTTTAGAGAAAATTTATTATCACAGTTATTCCCCAAGAACAAGCTGGTTTTCGTCCAAACAGAAACTGTTGTGATCAAGTATTATCACTCACTACTCACATCGAAACAGGTTTTCAAAAACAGCTGAAAACAGGAATTGCCTTAATTGATCTAACATCCGCATATGATACTGTTTGGAAAGATGGCCTTCTTCACAAATTATACAAAACCATTAACTGCAGAAGAGTTGTTACCTTAATTGATAATATGCTATCAAACCGGAAACTTCGAGTTTTCATTAATGAAAAAAGCAGCAAAGTCAAATACCTGAATAATGGACTTCCTCAAGGATCAGTACTAGCACCATTATTGTTCAACTTATATACCAGTGACTTACCAGAGACTACCTGCAGAAAATTCATATACGCTGATGATTTGGCTCTTTCTTATCAACATAAACGTTTTGAAGAAATCGAAAATGTACTAAATGAAGACATACAAATAATGGTAGACTACTTCAAGAAATGGCGTCTTTGCCCCAATCCCAACAAAACCGAAGTATCTTGTTTCCACCTAAACAACCACGAAAAACATCGAAAATTACAAGTCTCGATGGACAATGTAATCTTGAAACACAATTTCAATCCAGTATACCTTGGAGTAACTTTTGATACTTCATTAACCTACAAGCCGCATATTGACAAATTGCGCAAGAAACTTAAAACAAGAAACAACCTTTTACATAAACTTGCCGGTTCGGATTGGGGAGCTCATGCAGACACATTAAGAGTTGCAAGCATCTCACTTGTGTATTCTACGGCCGAATATTGTTGCCCAATCTGGATGAATAGCGCTCATGTCCATAAAATTGATTCTGAATTGAACACTACCATGCGAGTTATTACTGGTTGTATTAAGTCAACTCCAACACCTTGGCTGCCGGTAATTTCAAACATTACACCACCAAGAATCAGAAGACAAATAGCGGCTAAGCGAGAATTCGACAAATGCACACCGGAATTTCCAATCTGGCATGATCTTCAGAATCCTCCTACAACAAGACTGAAATCTCGAAATCCATTTTGGCAACAAAATCATGAGATCTTTTCCCCACTGGATTCTTGGAAGTCTGAATGGAGCGTTCAGAATGTTTTTAATCATCACCTTATCCAAGATCCAACAAAGGAAGTTCCCGGATTCGACCTACCTAGAAAGCTCTGGAGTAAACTGAATCGTTTAAGAACTGGCCATGGACGCTGTAACTCAATGTTATTCAAATGGATGGCAGTTCCAAGTCCAAATTGTCTCACTTGTGGCGAAGTTGAGGAAACAATTACTCATATTGTAGAAGAGTGTCCAGAAACTAAATTTCTTGGCGGTTTCAATGACATCCACCGCCTTACTCCAGATGCAATAAATTGGTTACAAAGTCTAAAACCAATATGAACTGAATGGTGTGTCTAGGTTTTTTATGGGGTTTTTCCCTAGACTGGCTGGAAAAGCGAATGCTTCACCATGATATCAACAACTCATCCTTATATTCTACAAACCGTTCTACCCCCCACAATGATGAAAATTCTACAATATTGTACTTATAAATCATATCCACATCATCCTTCTAATTTAAAATGTAATAATTCATACGAAATATATATATATCACAGTTATCTTTAAAGAGACACGAAAAAGGTAAAATTGGGGAAAATTTGCGTATTTTTATTTTAAAGCCGACTAGACCCCAGTGGATTTCCATAGTCCACTTTTGTTTTTCGCATAGCTGCCATTTTCCAATTTAACCAATTTAACCAAAAATATATTTCAATAAAAAAATATTTCAAAATGATAATAAATTCAACTTTCATCAGTATGCAGAGATTCTACCAAGTGAGGGTTGGGAGCATAAATTTTTATTCATAATGATCTTCTCTTTTTTGAAGGCAAAAAATTTTTTCATCCAATGACGTCATAAGCAAAAAAACCATTTACCGAAAAACCGTAAGACTAATAATATGACGTCATATTGAAATCATTACCTGACAATGACGGCTTTTCAGATAAAGTGCGTGAAGTGATTTATTTTTTATTTTTTATTGCAAGGTCCGATCTTCTCCAAAATTCTTATGTTCGCGAAGCTCTGTTTGAAGAGGTCCTGTTAGTTCTATTTTTTGCAAGGTGAGATTTGACAAGGCACAATCAGCGAGAATTTTTTTTGCTTAGGACAATGTCTGTTTTGACACGGTCCAGTCAGCTCGAATTCTTTTTTGCGATTTTTTTTTAATATTTGGTAGAGCTAGAAAAATTTTTTTTTGTCTAACCTGCTCGAATTTTGTTTTGCTTAGGGGAAGGTCCATTTTAACAAGGTACCTTCAGCTCTAAAGATTTTTCTTTTGCAATCCAGGTTGCTAAGGTCCAACGAGCTCTAAATTTTTTGTTAACGGTACGGTCATGTCAATCATGTTTTTTTAGGTTTTTTTCTAGGGAAAAATTTGTTTATCAAGGTTTTTCAATCATTTTATTTTTTTGTTTTTTTGATAGGCCCGGTCAGCTCGAAAATTCTAACTTTTTTTTCGAAACTTGCCCAGCTGGACCTTAACAAATTATTTAAGGAGGCCGTACCATATCAAACCGGGCCTTACCAAAAAAATTAACCTGACCAGTCCTTGCAAAAAAAAAATTTTCTACCTGACAATCGGACTTTGCAAAAATTGAATTTTCGAGCTGAAAGGACTTCTTTTTTTATTTTCTTGAAATTTTTAAGTTATTAAGAAATTGTCAAACTTGCCACCCCTTCCATTAAAAAAAAATGGGAACTTGCCAAAAAAATAAAAAATCGAGCTGACCGCCGGACCTTGCATAAAAACTTTTCGAACTGAGCGGATGCTGTGTAGAATCTACACTTCACTGACTTTGCAGCCCACGAGCCGCCACTGTATATGTGAACAACAGATTAGCTATTTTTCAAAAAAAAAAAAAGTTTTGAAAAATATTCATTTTATATGATAGACTATTGGTTTTTTTTTATTTTTTCGAATGAAAAATAATAAAACAAAAACTAAAGTTGACACTGAAAACTAGTTAGAATCTAGTTAGCTTTAAAAAATTTTGAAATGTTAAATAGATAGATCCTGACGGCCTATGTTAACCTACAAAAAATAGTAAAAAATAATAATAAAAAAGATATGGCTCAAATGAGAAGTCTCGAATTTTCAGTTTTTTCAGCGCGTATGTCAAGAACGACTGAAACATTCTAAATGTCTTTTCAGACTACAAATCAGCACAAAAATACGCAACTTTGCCCTAATTCAAGTCCCAATTTATCGGTTATCGATATTTAACCGAAATCAGTAGTAAAACCAAATTCTGGACCACGTTGACTGGCCCAGAATCGGCATAGCTTTCAATCATCTAAAGCTAGACGATGACGTCAAAAAAATTATACTGGCGCTGGGGGAAAACCAGTGCCTGTGTAATTAAACAGGGTTTGTATAGACCGAGAAAATCTGTGAAAACGGGAAAGGGGAGTGAATTTGAAAAAACTTCAAAAAGTCAGGAAAAAATCAAGGAATTCAGAAAAAAAAGTTACAAAGTCGGGGATTTTTTATTCGTTACCTGGAATATTAGAAAAAATCCTTGAACACGTTCATTTTTTAATTAGTTTGATTGGTCATGGTATACTGAAATTTTTTATATTACATTCTTATGACCAAAATTTTGCCTGTTTGTTGACTTTAATTTTTCGCCCAAAAATAAAGATGTTACAGTGATGGCCGTTTTTTCTAAATGTTTCTGTATTTATGGAAAATGTTTCCTTTCGGGATCTTAAAACTTTACCTTTTAATTTATTTTATGTACCCACTTATTTGCAAAAAAAAATAATTTTTGTAGAAAAAGGATGCCCCTCCGCAATATTTATTCTTAATCAGAATTACTGCAAAAAATTTTCTTTTATCCCTGAAGAGAACCAACCTATATGCCAACTGCGCATGATAAAAAAATCTAAACCTTAGACTAAAACCATCTAAAACGTAGTCTATGGGTTCAAATATCATTTGTCAACTTCCAATGCTAAAATTACAATTTTGTCAATTTGGTTAGGTTCCTTAACTTTCATACTAAAAATCGATGTTTTAAAAATATCTCCTTTCTCCCAATACTTGGCTAATTCAAGCATTTTCGAAGCATTTTCTCGAAAAAATGGGGTTACAGCACAACCTAGAAGGTCCAAGGGTTTCATTTCATAACAAGACGATCACGAACGTGGAGTAAAAGCGTGAGGTTAAAGGTTTAAAGGTTTAAATTATTCAGGACGAGAGCGCTTCAATCAGTTCAAATACTCTCTAAGACTTCAGAGCGGAATAACCTCAAATTCAACAGAGACATTCATGACAGAGAAATTGACATTTCAAACGTCAATTTTTTTTTAAATTCATCGGTTATGTTTCTATCATAGACATTCTAGTGACCAGGTAACATTATACAGAATTTGATGAGCATGACGCAGGACTTTATTTGGCCAGGTAGGGCACACTACATTCTTATTTGCATCACTCCTGGTGAACAAAATTGACGAGACGTCGATTATAATCATTAAATCGTTTCCAAGGTGAAAATCGAAAATAACACTGAAAGGGAATTTCTGCAGCCACTCCTCGCCGCTTTAACGCCAGTTCTTCCTCTGAAGATTAGCCGAATAGCGAAACCCCAGGAGGGGCGCCTCGACGAATATGAAAAGAGTCGCGAGCGAAAAATTTATGCGACATCACAACAAAAGCGTTGCGTATTCCTAACGACAAAAGGAAAAGCGCATAATAGAAAAAGCGTTCTCTTTCCAGGAACTTTGTTAACTCTGAAGACGGACCTGGCGAGACTCCTGCGTCTAACCCTGTCACGGGCGAACGAGAAGGGGTAGTAGCGAGCCCTCTGTCCTTGACCAGGCTACCGGGCATTGAACATCGAGATTTTAAGAAAGAAGCATCGACGGTGAAAAATTGAGTGTGCCATTTACATTTCATTATTTTATATGGTTGTGTTCACCTAAATTAAAGTTGATCTTCTTAAATAAAATTTACTAAAGAAAATTGATATTCTTTAATAAACCAAAATCAAATATACAGTCCACTAATAATTAACATGGTCCATCGAGCAAATCAATTAAAAGATTTAAATAATAATAATTAAATTAATAAATCATTAATGTAAATTAATAAATCATTAATATAAATTAATAATAAATCAACATCACAAATTAAAAGTGCAAGTAATAATTAATAAAGTGCTGGAGTGCCAACTTCAAGTCAAGAGAATAATACTACAGACTTCATCCTGCTGATGTGAGTTCTTTCCATATACCTACCTATTTATTTACCTCTCTATAATAACTAATCGGTTTCAATTTGTTTGAATTTATAATGTCGCTTATAATAATTCGCGGTTATACTAAAGGGAAAGTCACTCGCTTTAAAAACTATTTTGATGCAATCGAAAAAGATAAATTGAACGAGCAGGTAATCTCACGATTAACTGTTCGGCTAGAAGCATTTGAACCTCTCTTGGAGGAATTCAACGAGGTTCAGACCCTCATTGAAAAGGAAAATTCAAATAACAAACTCGAGGCAAAAGCTCAAGCTGAATTTGAAGCAGCTTGTTTAATTGAGAGAAAAGAGTTCGAGGATACATATTTTGATTACTTAGCTGATGCTAAGCGCTTGTGTGAAAAATATAATAGTGCAATTGAAATTAAATTAAAAACTGATCGCAGTAATAATAGCGGTAACGTCAAAATTGACAAAATTAACAGTAATAATGCATCTGGCTCTGACGTTGGTAGCGTACCAGCAAGTAATAACAATCATTTTGATAGTGGTAGCACAGGTGGTAGCGCTGGTGCTGGTGCTGGTGCTGATTCTGGTTCCCTATCTTCCAATATTCCTAATGTGGGGAGTCAGTCAATTCATAATCGAATAGCCCTACCTAAAATAACCTTGCCGACGTTCAGAGGGAAACCAGGTACTTGGGTAGAATTTAGAGATGCCTTTAATGCACTCATCCACTCAGATAACACTCTATCAAAATACGAAAAATTCTATTATTTGAAAATGTCATGTAAAGATGAGGCTGCTGATATATTGCAGGCTATTCAAGTAACCGATTCTAATTATACAGTAGGTTGGAGGGCGCTGATTGATAATTACGAAAGTAAGGCGCAATTGATACATGAACATATACAAGCAATTTTAAATTTACCTATTATGAATAAAGAATCTTGTCAGGATATAAAATGTTTGTATCTCGATCTAAATAAACATTTGAGGTCACTGGATAATTTAGGTGAGAAAACCGAGTGTTGGGATCGATTAATTATACAGATAATTGCAAATAAGTTTGACAGTAATACTGACAAGGAATGGCAGGCTTACAATTGGGATGGGGAATTACCTAATTTAAGTGATTTAAATAAATTTTTGAAAGAAAGAATTACAATATTAGGCAAGATTGAGTCTAGAAGATCAATCCAAAAACCTAACGTAAATAATAATCATAATTCTAATAATTCACAAAATCAATATTACAAGAAGAAGAATTTTAATAGTTTTGTGGCAAGCACAAGTAAATTTAATTATTGTAATTATTGTCACAAAAATGATCACTTGATATACAGTTGTGAACAGTTTTTAAAATTGCCAATAAATTCAAGAATTTTGGAAGTTAAAAAATTAAAACTCTGCCTAAATTGTTTAAAAGACAATCATTTGTCTTGGAATTGCAATGTGCGCAAATGTATAAAGTGTAACAAACCACATAATAGTTTATTGCATTTAGATTATTTAAATACAAGTGATCAGGGTCGATATGACAACGTTGCAGTCGACGAATCTAATAAACAGGGCATAAACTTCGACCAGTCTACTAGTTCTGCTACCAACTCGGAAATAATACGAAGTGGAAGTAGTAGCAGGAATTCAAAAACTGTGAATAATAATAATTTCGCCCAGGTGCAGGATCAGAGAGTCCAGACAAAGGACAAGGCCACCGTAGCTGTTGTTAACATGAGTCATGCTACATTGCAGGACGAAATAAATAGGCCGATGCAGGTTGTTTTAGCCACTGCAATAGTCCAAGTAGCTGATGATAAAAATAATTACCATTACTGCAGAGCATTACTGGATAATGGCTCTCAAAGCCATTTTATTACTCAAAATTTGTTAAATAAATTGAAATTAAGAACGAATAGAGTTAATTTTTCAGTGAAAGGTGTAGGCGAAAATGTGAAAAATGTAGACAGCGAAGTTGAGATCAATTTAAGATCTTGCGTGAATAATTTTCAGACAAATATCAACTGTTTAATATTACCCACAGTTACTGAGAATTTACCACTACAATCATTCTCCACGAACAACTTGAATATTCCAAGCCATATTCAGTTAGCTGACCCTAAATTCAACGAAACAAATAAAATTGATATGCTGCTTGGTGCTACTCTGTTTTGGTCATTATTATGTCCGGAACAAATTAAATTAGGTCCTAAACAGCCAGTTTTACAGAAAACCAAGCTGGGGTGGATTATTTCAGGAAACGTTATTTGCGATAATAATCGGAGCGCAAATAAATGTGTTTCATATTTAAGTATCAAAGAAAATAATAAATTAAATGAAGAAGTTGCCAAATTTTGGAACTTAGAAGACGTTAATAATTGTAAAATAAATAATGTATTGTCTGTTTCTGATCAATACTGCGAACAATACTTTCAAACTACTACCCGTAGAAATGAAACAGGTAGATTTATTGTGAAAATTCCTTTTAATAAATTGAAGGATCAATTGGGCGATTCATATCAAATGACCAGAAGTAGATTCTTATCACTGGAAAAAAGATTAAACTCTAATCCAGAACTGAAACTGGAATATTCCAAATTTCTGAAGGAATACTTTGAGCTAGGGCATATGAGTGAATGTGACACAAATAAAAGTGAAACCGGAGGTGACTTTTATTTACCACATCACGCCGTAATTAAATCGTCTAGCATAACTACAAAATTGCGAGTTGTGTTTGACGGTTCCGCAAAAACCGATTCTCAAATTTCACTCAATGATGCTCAATTTAGCGGTCCCAAAGTACAAAACGATTTAACAGATTTATTATTGAGGTTTCGTATTTATAATTACGTGATTACTGCTGACATTTCAAAAATGTATCGCCAAATATTAATAGATGAAAGTGAAAGATCTTTCCAAAAAATATTGTGGAGAGAAAATTCAAATGATGAAATTAAAGTGTTTAAATTAAATACCGTAACTTACGGAACCGCATCGGCTCCCTATTTAAGTATAAAATGTTTGCACAAATTAGCATCTGATAATGCGTCCACATATCCAGTAGCCAGTAAAGCAATTAAAACCGATTTTTACATTGATGATCTAATTACTGGAGCTGATTCGAAAAATGATTTAATTCAAACCCAAAAACAAATTACCAATATTTTAATTTCTGCGGGATTCGAATTGAGGAAGTGGATGAGTAACGATTCCAGTATGCTGAAAGAACTGGATTTAAATTACAATTTAGACAGTATTGTTTTACCGTTAGGTGAAAATGAAAATAATAAAACACTGGGGTTGCAATGGAACCCGCAGTCTGACTCAATTAATTATTTAATGTCTGACATATCCCTGCGTGAGAGTCAAGTTACAAAAAGATCAATTCTTTCTACAATATGCCAAATTTTTGACCCCTTGGGTCTCTTGGGTCCCTTGTTAATTAGGGCCAAATTAATAATTCAAATGATGTGGAAGATTGAGATTACATGGGACGAATCCATCCCGCCAGACATACTGGTAATTTGGAATAAATTTAAAGATGAATTAAATCTATTAAAACATGTAAAAATTCCGAGACAAGCATTGTTTTCTAAATGTGTTATTATTGAATTACATGGATTTTCGGACTCCTCGGAATATGCCTATGGGGCCTGTGTTTATGTCAGATGTGTATTTTCAGACGGACAAATTATATCGAATTTACTGTGCGCTAAATCAAGAGTGGCGCCAATGAAGCAAGTAACTCTGCCCAGACTTGAATTGTGTGCAGCAGTGCTGCTCGCAGAACTAGTCCGAAATGTAGATATAGCGTTAAATATTAAATTTACCAAATATTTTTATTGGTCGGATTCGACAATAACCCTCTCTTGGATACGAGGTGAGCCAAGAAAGTGGAAGACGTTCGTTGCCAACCGTGTCGGTGAGATTCAATCACTTACTAATGCTAGTGATTGGTATCACGTTAAGTCTGCCGATAATCCAGCAGATCTGTTGTCTAGAGGCATTTCATCTATGACTTTAATAAATTCACAATTATGGTGGCACGGACCTGAATATTTTAAAGATGACATTGCAAATTGGAATTTAGAAAATAATTGTGATTCCGAAGCAATCATCCCAGAAGTAAAAGTATCTCATACAGTTTTGTTCAGCGACAATTTGAACATATTCAGTAGATTTTCAACTTTATCAAAATTACAAGGTACTATAGCCTTTATTATGCGATACTATCATAATTCAAAATTGCCCCCAAAACTAAGAACTTTAACTCCAAATTTAACAATTGATGAAATGAATAATTCTTTAGTCTTATTAATTAAGTTAGCACAAAAGGAATGCTTTCCATCAGAATATAATAATTTATTAAAACAGAAACCTGTTGATTCCACAAGTAATATTTTAATGTTGAATCCATTTTTAGATAATAAAGGAATGATAAGGGTAGGGGGTAGAATAAAAAACTCTTCCATTTCATTTAATAAACGTCATCCTTTATTATTGTCACATAAACATAACTTAACGAAATTAATTTTTAAACACATTCATGAGAAAATGTTACACTGTGGTGCACAAACTCTTCACTACACTGTAAGGGAAGAATACTGGGTTATTTCCGGTCGTAATGCTGCAAAAAATACAATTAGAAATTGTCTTACTTGTTTTAGGGTGAATCCTTGTACAGCAAGTTACATGATGGGTAGTCTTCCTACTATTCGAATAAATCAGTCATTTCCTTTCATTAATGTGGGTCTCGATTACGGGGGTCCCTTTATATTGAAAGATAGAAAAACTCGTGGAGCCAAATTCATTAAATGTTATGTGTGTCTTTTCATTTGCATGTCCACAAGGGCGGTACATTTAGAAGTCGTATCTGACTTGACGACAGAGTCGTTCATGGCAACATTGAAAAGATTTATTGCTAGAAGAGGCAAGCCTCAAAATTTGTATTCCGATAATGGGACAAATTTCAAGGGAGCAAACAATGAAATGATGAAGTTATTTGAGTTTTTAAAATCTGAGTCGACCATAATTCAATATAATTTAAATAAAGAATTAATAAAATGGCACTTTATACCTGCCAATTCTCCTAGTTTTGGAGGTATATGGGAGGCCGGAATAAAAAGCGTTAAACACCATTTGAAGCGAGTGATTGGCTTAACGAAACTTGAATTTGAACAATTTTGTACTTTTTTATATCAAATTGAAGCCGTATTAAATTCCCGTCCAATCTCTCCCATTTCATCTGATCCTGAAGATTTGACGCCATTGACACCAGGTAATTTTTTGATTGGTCGACCCCTGACTGCTCTTCCAGAAGCGAATTACCAAGAAGTTCCAATAAATAGACTTAATAAATATCAGCATATTCAGCAACTAGTTCAACATATGTGGGCTAGATGGTACAAAGAATATATCTCAGGACTCCAGGCAAGAATCAAGTGGAAATCCTGCAATTCAAATCTAATTAAGAAAGGCATTCTCGTTGTCATCAAGGATGACAATCTTCCTCCATTAAGATGGCAACTGGGTTGTGTTATTGATCTCCATCCAGGAGATGATGGGATTGTACGAGTGGTCACCATTCACACACATCATGGACTCCAACGACGTGCAGTCAATCGAATTTGTATGTTACCTGTTGAAAGCAGCATCTTTCAAGGCGGGCGGCATGTTAACTCTGAAGACGGACCTGGCGAGACTCCTGCGTCTAACCCTGTCACGGGCGAACGAGAAGGGGTAGTAGCGAGCCCTCTGTCCTTGACCAGGCTACCGGGCATTGAACATCGAGATTTTAAGAAAGAAGCATCGACGGTGAAAAATTGAGTGTGCCATTTACATTTCATTATTTTATATGGTTGTGTTCACCTAAATTAAAGTTGATCTTCTTAAATAAAATTTACTAAAGAAAATTGATATTCTTTAATAAACCAAAATTAAATATACAGTCCACTAATAATTAACAAACTTATATCGATCTTTCGTGGCGTTAAATTTCGACGCGGTTCATAATTCTGAGAAATATAAATGTTCGTGGATTCTTTAAGAGGATGGGAAGGTCGATTTATAGGAGTGTACAGCGAGTACAATGGAAGCCACTTGGAAATATTGATGACCTGCTTCGGATCAATTTTCAGTTCAATTCAAGTCTGGTGCAGAATTCTCCCTCTTCTATTATTGCCTCTTCAATTATCATTTATTATTGTATGGTATGTATATAGAACGGTATCTTGATGAGTGAAGTCTTTTCCGGGCCTGAGTCGGAGGGAAAGAAAGTAAGAATTACCCATTACCCACCCAGTGCCAGTGCCACATCGTACGAGGCATTTATTTTTATCCGTTTTTCACCTTGAAAGGACTGGGTAGGTACTAAGAAAATTCTTTGGCCATGAAATTTCCGAAATTTCACTTGAGCACGCAAGATTCCCCGAGCTTATTGACGAGTAGGGAAATTCCTTTTCACGTTCTGTGTATTTCGATCCTGCAACCTTTGATGAACTCGCAGGATCACCGTGCGATAAACTAAGATAAACTCTCCTGGTGGTGATCGTGGGTGGCTCGAAAATCAAACTCACAAAAATAACAACAACATTCTTGTTTACTTGGTTTATAGTATAATGTGACGTAAGTACATGTAGAATGTAGATACTTGGAGCGTACAAGAATAATTATTAATCTAGACTAAGCTGCTCATTTGAACTTCGACTCCCTTATGTTAAATAATTAAATTACAACGTCACATTTAGATAGATGGTCAGGTCCTTCTGCCAATGGATATTATAAGATAACATCATCATCTATTATAGCAAAATTGGAATCAAAAAAGGAATCATCTAATAACACTCATCGGGACGCTCTCACTATTCAACAAATTGATTATTCACCGAATTCTCTTCCTTCAACAATAATGGAAATGTGAAGCGGTTTTTTTTCGGAGCCAACGACGATGTCTTTATGTCGAAATTCCTGGATGATATTGATGGTTCTGTCCGTTTTTCAGTTCCCAAGTGACTCCCTCATTGTACTCGTTCTGCCGATGCTGCATATTCCTTGACAATCATTCCAGGGACATAATTTAATTAATTATTTGAATCGATTCCAAAGCTGTCTCTAACTTTGTAATAAATACTCTGCCAATAAGGAGAAGAGATAAAGTTTCAGTTTCCTGTCATCACCTATTCATCCTTTTATTCTTGATGAATTTACAAGAGCCGTTTCAATTACTGCTAAAAGGCTGAAATTGCGCGAGATGGAATGACAGCTCTAAACCGGAACTCCGACTAAAATTGAATTAAAAATCATCGACCAATCAATTAGCGACGTCGGTGCATGCAGTCGCACCAACCCTAATTACATAAAGTCTCTGCATGATGGAGTTGGAGGGTCCAGAATCCGGGACGAATGTTTTATTGATAATAACTTTCGTGGATAATTTGAAGCGGAACAAAGAGACCAGGTGACGTCGCATTATCATTGATTCTAAAGTGGCAATCCTACATTTTGAATTAGTCTGCGGAGAACGAGAGGCTTCATGATTAAAAATTTATCGTCTCGGGAGCGGCAATCTCGTTTTCTGTCGCGGTTCAATTCATCCATTTTGATTCAAGACTTTTTTCTTTTCAATCGTATAAGATTGGAACAAGGTTTGACACAAAGAATTCAAGAAGAGATACTTTAGAATTCCGTTACCATTTATACAATCGATTTTTAAATAGTCAATTTTACATTATTCCTGCTGTTTTTAATATCAGAAGTGGGATATTTTTCTCTTTTATTCCTCGAGAGGTGCTGCAATGGAAATTCCCATCTATTAGACTTAGTGAGGTCGCTCGCCTTTATCGTAGCGTGTTATATTATATCTATTTCATAAATCATGGACGGGAGGAATAACCAGAATTATCTCCATCCGACCGGGATCTCTCTCCGGAGCTACATTACTATTAGTTATAGGTTGACTATAGGATTCGGGATGGAATTACGATGATATCCATGATATCCTGATTAGTTTAGTTATCCAGGGAGGCCGAACAATGCGAGTGTAAGTTTAGGGAGTCAGGCTGATTACTCGTGTTGAAGACTTGCCAACAAGATGGAAACAGGCTTTACCATGTATCTGCTTTATTAATTTCTGGTGCTGACTGAATTGCTTATATCAAAATAATCTCATTACAACAGAGACAATAGAACGTGTGATTCAAATTACTGTAATTATTGCTGCTCAAGAGAGAGAGAGCTTTCACTTTATTAATTCCAAATTAAAAGTATCACAACATTCTTTATTCTTTAACACAACTATAACCTATAACAATATTCTCCAAATCTAAATAATCAGCTGTTCTTTCACAATCACTTCACTCTGTTCTCCTTATTCTTTACCATAGGGCACTTCTCAATTACAACTTCTACACTACAACTGACTGACTCTCCAGCCACGGCGGTTCTTATACATACCTATAGTTCCCTGATGTGCCATCAAAGTGGCGTATCTCTAGACACGACCATAACACAACCGCGTGTTCTCGAACATGCTTAGAACGCAGAGTCATATCACTAGAAAACCCTAGACAAAACAATAAAAAATCCAGATCCAGAATACTTCGCCAGTGCACTTTCGTTATAATATATTTTGCTTAAGAATAATTCAACTCTACGTAACAATGGCGGAGGAAAGAGAAGAGAATAGAACCCTGAAAAAGGGTAAAAAGTTTGATTAGAGAACAACTAGATCTCAAAACTAGATCTAAAAGAAATCATACCAGAATTGCAATGGAAGAAGATATAAAAATCAAAATACAGCCCAAATTGGTAGCAAACACATGTGCGAGAGTAGCACCAGCAAGAGATGGGCAAAAATACCAAGACCATGAGTCCTGGTATTGATCTTGGCCTTGTCTGTGAAGTCTTGGTCCCGTCTACCAAACGTGCTATATGACTTTAAATAGTCAAGAATAAAAAATTCATGATAGAGGAAAATAATAAAATTGCCACGGAGCAGAACTCCGGGAACTGCCCGCACTGCGTCGTTCAGGTTTGCCAAAACTCTACTCGCACGTCCCAATCATGGCCCATAGGATCGCGTACCCCGCCCAGTGCGTAAGGTGTGTAGCAGACGAGAGAGGGTGAGGGACGTTCTACGCCCAAAAGCTGAAACTCCTTGGTTAAGGAAGTGGAAACTCTAACAAAATGCAGAATAACAGAATACGAGTACACCCTACTAGGGCTATTCGGTGCACCTAGTTGCTTCCCTCGAACCTCACATCTGGTTATTCGAGTGGTAGACATGATCTCCTGTCGCCCGGTGATTTTGTGAATTTTAAATAGTTTTCAAATATTCAGGGGCTTGGTATAAACATCGATTATGTCCACCAGCACCTTCAAAATGACCATCCAGACCTCCTGATCCTCGTTCCAGGCAACTATACATCTGCGAGACATTTACTGTTTTTCTCCATGCGTGATGAGGTTTTTTGCTGTCGCGAGGGGAACAACTTGAACCTTCTCTATAATCTGGTTCAAACTGATAGCAGGGGGACCACAAGGTTTAACGGTTGGCTCTATAGTTCTGTAAGCGATCGGGGGGCCATCGGAGAGATCCTGAAATTTTTGGGAGCCAACGATACCCTAGCCCAACAACAGCATCTTGCTCAAACTGATGCCGCAGAAAGGGAAGCTGAGAACTTTCCAATTAGTTAGTTGTTAATCTTCGACAACATCTCTTATTCACATAAATATCCTGATGCTTCTATAGGGTCTCGGTCTCTATACCTCTTGGAGGGTCCAATCACATTCTTCTGTTTTTGGGCCAAGTCTTATCCAATAATTCCAAATAATCCGCAAAAAGAAGAAACTTGGGGTACTTGATGGAAATAACAACATCATTGGTAAATAAAAAAATTCTGAAATTTCTAAAAAAAAAAGCAAATTTCTGGATAGCTGGCGCTTAAAAACTGTCAAACTTGAGACGTTTTATAAATCCCCTGACGTTTTGGTAGAAGTAGTAATGAATAGAATTAGTCCTGGTATTGCGATCTTGGCCTCGGTTTTGCAGACCAAGACCGAATGTGAAAGACAAAGACCAAAAGGTTGTATATCATGGTCTTGGTGTTGCGTTTGCTCATTACTATTAGGCAACCATAAAACATATACTCCCCCTCCCCTCGACAGAATGTCAAAAACCGTCAAAAATCTTCAGATCTTCTAGCGGCAGAATGTTTGTACAAAAAAAGGCTTAATTTTTTTAAAGATTTCATGGAAAAATTAGCCCACTGTGAGTCGGAATTTTTTTAAAGATGTTATTATTAAAAATATAATAAGACGAAAAAAGTGAATAAAAGCGATACGATATTGCAAGAAAAGCAAGCTGCTCCGGATTTAATTCTAAGACGAATGTAACTTGAAGTCACTTCAAGAATAATAATTAACGAGCGGGAGACATCGACATATCAACCTAACCGACTCTACGAAAACATCAAAGTTTCCGCGAAAATTCTCAAAGCTTTGACGGCGCCTAGGAGCAACCGAGCATGTTATCAACGTTGGTGGAGGAGATAAATATGTCTGTTTCGCTGCTCTGAAACGGCATGCTCTACTTGACAGTTGACAGTCAGTTTAATTCCAGCAGATGACGTTATACACAAATTAGGGTCAGGTAATGCTCCAACTCCAGATGTTGTCGAACAGTATAATTATTATTAAACAATAGCTTGATGTTGTGTTGATAACGTTCTAGATTCTTAGTTCTTGGGAATAGAATAACTCGTGTTGCGCTAATTTATAAATTAATTACTGTGATAGGTAAATATAATAGTGACTTGCGTGGCCTAGTGGTTCGCCGCTGGCTCACGAAGCCATAGATCGCGGGTTCGAAACTCACCTCGGCCCGCTTTACTTTTCAGATTCATTTTCGAATGTCTGTGAAAAGTAAAACAAGCGATCGAACGTTTAAAAGGCAAATATATAATATAAAAGTCTGTGGCTAATGAGTTCGTCTCGAAGCCAAATTACCAGAGTGGAGCGACTATGTCTTACCTACACAGTTAAGACCGATGCTCCCTCTTTTATAAAAAAAAAAAAAAAAAAAGGTAAATATAATTATTATAATATTGGAGCTTTCGTTTTAATTAATTAACTTGAGTCGACGACGACGACCGACACCAAGGCAGCTAAATTTAACGTTGCTTGTGTACCAATTTATCACAAGAAATGTATCATGTTGTATATAATGTAGAGGCAAACGTAATTAAATTACACTAAGTTGGATTAATGGCTGCTTAAACATGCATTTTCCTGCGATGTAAATAAAATAATGCCATGTTAAGAGTTTTTTCTTTTTTAATAAAATTGTGCCACTGGGGACTTATGCCAGCATCTTCCAGGCTGAAATAAATGCAGTTGGGCTATGCGTTGGAGAGAATACCAGAAGGAACTATCGAGGTAGGGAAATCTATATCCTCTCCGAGAGTCAGGCTAGCCTGAAAGCCCATGCAGCTTATGAAATCAGATCAAAACTGGTCTGGGAATGCCTGCAAGACCTCATTGACTTAGTCAGGTGCAACGTGGTGACACTAGTTTGGGTTCCGGGTCACCGTGGGACGCCTGGTAATGAGGTTGCAGATCAACTAGCCAAGAAAGGCGCTGGGATGAACTACACTGGGCCCGAACCAGTGTTTGGCATCCCAAGGAACACTGTACGCGGGGCGGTGGCTCAGTGGGTAAGAACCCAACATAGAGCACACTGGAACCGTATAACAGGAAACAAACATGGTAAGGTGATGATCAAGGAGCCCTCTCAAAACCTTGCCAGACAGATACTGCAACTAAACAGAATGCAGATCAGAACGGTGGTGGGCCTTCTCACAGGACACTGCCACCTAAGAGTACACCTACATAAGCTGGGGATATACACAGAAGAACCAGTTTGTAGACTCTGCAATGATGAAGATGAGACAGCTTCTCATGTGATATTCGAGTGTCCAGCACTCGCAAGAACGCGCTATGCGGTCCTGGGACTCCTCAGCCCCGGGAGCCTGTTGGCGGAAAAGACCTTGGTTAGCGGACTGCTGAACCTTGTCAAAGGAACGGAGCTCTTCTAACCAAGGAAAATTTAAATGTGAGAAATACAATAAGCCCGCTGGCTTCAGTGTTTGGGACCGCATAAACCATATGTCACATTTAGTTAAAATACCAAATACCGGCACATTTGGGTTTAGGTTATTCAAATTGGAGGATCTGTTATGCCACCATCACCAGCTTTGGGTGAAATAATTCCTGATCATCAGAGAGAAACAAACTGCCCAGTTCAGGTAAATGTTTCCAGTCTGTGAAACTGCTCGAGGTTAGAAGGTAATCTAATTATAGACGCCCACAAGCTGCTAACGATCCTGTAAGTACTCCAAAACCTTTTTTTATTCCCTGGAAGCTGAGTTAGAAGAATCCCGACAAGTTAATGAGTGCTATCAAACTCTAATTTCCCTTAATATCATAATTTTGGTTCAAATTATGTGAAACGACGGCAGAGTTAACTCAGCTAGAGTCAGATAATTTCAATTGTCAAATTAAATATTGAAATATTTAATTAGAGGTATTCCTTTTACATCTAATGAAATAGAAAATTTATTTGTTCTTTAAGAACATGTGTACATATAAATGTAATTTTTTATTGAATTCAAGGCTATTTTTCAACATAGAGATAACTTTGACAAGAGTAGTCTAGAGAAAATAGAAACAAGAAAAATCATAACTATATTATGAACTTTTTCGGGATATTCGGGCGGTTGTGAAAAAGCAGATTACCGATTCATTCGCAATACATCTTGAGCAAGTACAAAGTGCTCTAAAGGATGATCCAACTCAGTTTTGGGCGTTCATTAGAGAAAAAAAGGCAGCAATCCCGAATCCCGCCTTCTATCAAACTAGGTGATAGGGTGTATACTAATTCGGAGACTGTTGTTAATGGTTTTGCGGAGTATTTTGAGGGCGTCTATGTTGGGGATGGCAGCGCGTGCATGGGCGAGTCGATTGGTGCGCAGACTTCGTCAATTGATGTCGGGTTTTTGGATGAGTCGGTGATATTAAGGTCTCTAAAAGGGCTGAGGGATAGGATGACAGCAGGTCATGACATGATCCCTAGTTTTGTTATCAGGGACTGCAGACACGTTTTGATTGAACCCCTACGTATAATTTTCAATAAGTCGCTGCGCACCAGCGTGTTTCCGGAGGTATGGAAAATTGCGAGACTCTGTCCAGTCCATAAAACAGGAGATGTCTCTGATATTGGAAATTATCGACCCATATCTATCCTCAGTAATTTCGCTAAAGTTTTTGAAATGTCAATATATTCTTGTCTGTATCCGGTGGTCAGGAGCTTGATCTCTACTGATCAGCATGGATTCATGCGGGGCAGATCCACTATGACTAACCTAGTGGCATTGACGCAGTACATGTCTGAGATTCTGGATGATAGGGGACAGGTTGACGTCATATATGTAGATTTTTCGAAGGCATTTGATCGTATAAGCCACTCGGTCATTTTAAGCAAACTGAAGAGCTATGGATTCTGTAGCGCGCTAATATCGTTCCTTAAATCGTATCTTGAGGCCAGGCAACAATATGTATCATATAATGGTTTCAACTCCAAATTTTTTTTATCTAGCTCTGGTGTTCCGCAGGGCTCCAACCTGGGTTCTCTCTTATTCACCCTTTTCATCAACGACTTAACTCAGTCGGTGGATTGCCGTGTACTATTGTATGCTGATGACTTGAAACTGATAAACCGCATAGACTCTTTCATGGATTGCTTATTTTTACAGGAACAGCTTACTGGACTGGAAAGGTGGTGTCGTGATAGTTGTCTTGATGTAAACATGTCCAAATGTAAAGTGGTCTCTTTTAGCCATAAGTTGTCCACAGTGTTATATTCATATTCGTTGAGAGACTGCGCACTAGAAAGATGTTCTTTGGTTAAAGATCTGGGAGTCTGGTTTGATGACCGGCTGACATTTAATTATCAGATTCGACACGTTACTTCATGTGCACTCAAAATGTTGGGATTTGTGATCAGAAACTGTAGACATTTCACGAATATAAATGCTCTGAAAAGCTTATATTTTAGCCTTGTTCGCTCCAGACTGGATTACTGTTCCCTGGTGTGGTATCCTTATTATGAGGTTCGTGTAGAGGAGTTGGAAAGGGTGCAGAGAAGATTCATGAAGTTCCTTTTTTTTTGTCGATGAGGGGGTGTATCCCTGTCAGGGCTATGATAACGGGTTACTTCTAGCGAAGTTTCAAATGTTGTCCTTGCGAACTCGGCACATGATAGGCAGTGTAATTTTTACACATAAATTACTGCATGGTTTAGTTGACAGTCCACAGATTTTGTCTCAGCTATCGTTCTTCGTGCCTACCGGTAATAGTCGTAGCCATAATACTTTTTATAACAGACCTGCAAAGACTAACCTCGTGCTTAAGTCACCTCTCTATGTCATGATGCACAATGTCAACCGGATTTCTGAATATAGCGATATTAATTTTGATAGTCAATCAACGGTACTACGTATATCTCTCCTACACCTAGCACATGAACACGACTTATGAGTGTTGTTGCTGTCGGTAGCTTTTAGCTTTAAGAGAAGGAAAACTGTATAATTTCATTTGATTGTTGTTTTTTACTGTATTAGTTAGTTATTAAATACTCCCTGTTATAGGACTTGTTCCGTTGGGTATTATAATTGGTTAAAATAAAAATAAATAAATAAATAAATAACCGAATTTTTTGATCCTTTTTTATAGCATAAGATTTCATTCAGGAACATCAAAATTAAAAATTAAATAAAGAATCTGGCATCCCCTTTTTTCTTGTTAAAATCACCACTCTTTAAGTAGGAGAGAGCTTCATATTAGTGCAGGAATTTGGCGCCTAATTTGAACTCTCGACTTTGGTGTGGGTGTGCATAAGAAAGATAAGAAACATCTTTTTGAAATTTTATTATCTTTATTATGCAGAGATATAAATATCTCCCTCTCTCTCTCACTGAGTCATAAAGAGTTAAATAATTAATCTTAGCTCAAAAAAGAAAACGTCAAAGGAATCAAAGAAATAATCAGAGTGGAAAAATCCTTCTCAGCTATAAATTTCGTTATCGTTTGAATGTCTATTGTATTGTAGTTAACAGCAACAATATTTCAATTTTCGAATAAACAGAAACCGTGTTTCGTATAAATCGTATAAGAACGAAACGAAACATCCTGAAAGCATTCATCAAGACGATATTTACAGTCAAGAGAATCTCTATTAAATGAAATGTCAGTAATATTTAAAATTAGAACTTTGCTTACTGGAGGCAACTAAAATCAATCCGATGAAGATGAAACTCCATCCTCCGGCAAATTTGTCGAGTAGATACTCTTCGAAAGGTTAGAGGTGTAAAAACCCGCTTTCTGAAAGCCCCCCAATTCTAATTAATATTGAAAACGCTTCACCTTTTCGAACATGCATTCGCAAACTACTAACACTAACTACTCCGGTCTCCGGTAAAGTTTTTAATTACTCGAACTTTAGTCTACGCGATAATTATTATTATAATTAGAAACCTATAAAGTTTGGCGATTATTATTTTATTATAATTAATTATTGGTGAACACGACGATGCTAGTGAAAGTTCTGCTAAATTTTGAAGTTGGAGCAAAGTTCGTTTAATAATAAATCATGGATTGCTTTAATTATGAAATCCTCGACCCTATTGCTTCCTGCAATAATTTAATAACCTGCGAAGTTATTAAAACGTGTTTGTCTAGTCGGGTGAAATCGAGTGAGAAAAGGCAAAAGTTGGATATTCTGCTCGAAATTACGTAGATACCCCCAATAAGAACTTTTCTTATTGGACGGTTGTAATGTAAAATGTAATTGTAGCAGGATCGTCGTTTCGTAACGTAACGTCGTATAATTAAACCAAAAGGGGTAGTGACTATGCTTAAATCTTTCGGAGATCATGAATCCTGCCTGATACTGTTTCAAAGCAAAGATTCACGTTAGATTCCCCACTATGTTAAGAAGCTTTTGCCAGACGCTTTTCCGAGAGACGTTAGTGTTTAGGTTGTTTTAGCAAACATTACTTTCAACAAAAGGGTAATGAAGAAAATTCTGGAAGATGTTAGTACCAAAATAACCGTGTAATTAATACGACATGAAAAAAACGTGGTATTATGTTCAAAAGTTGCTCTTTGATAGGTAGGTATATATACCTAAACTGCCATGACTTCATTTTGAGGACTAATTACCAACCTTCGTGCCAATTAATGAAGAAGTGACAACTGAACCTGACCAGTTTTAGGTTCAAAAGAGACTAAAAAGACTCGAGTGAAGATAATTAATTGAAATTATTATTAAATAATTTTTAATGGTTGCCTCTATATGAGAAAAAATCATCAAATAGCTCTTAAAAAAAAAGAGGGAGCATCCATTTTAATATTATAAATAGTATAATAACGAGCACAAACAACCATGGCAGCTGGGATTCGAACCCAGGCGGTGGCAGCATCAACGGCTTAACAGCTTAACCACCGCGCTACCGCCCGCTCGCTTTCTTACACCGAGTTCGAGATTGCAAGGGCAGAACCAGGCGCTGCCGACTCGTTTTTCGAGTCCCGCCGGATCAAGACCTATTATCAACGCGTTGGTATTCTGTGGTGTTGTCGTCTGCGAAAATTTGCACACTTTATAGGACAAGGTTAAAAGACATGCGGACGCATCTTATTATGTTATTAGAGAGCCAGCCTTGAATCAAAATAATGAACCGTGATTGGCCTGCACTACCACGTGACGTAAGGAATGTTCATTCCAAGACCTAGGAAACCGAACTGTTCCCTAGGAAACTCAACTGTTACCTGGGAAACCAAACTGTTACCTAGGAAACCAAACTGTTACCGAGTAAACCGAAATTGAATTTCCTATAATAATAGGTAATGATGGAATCTAAATTGTGGGCTGCAATAGTGAACGGCATATAAATCTGTCCCTTTGAGTTACCAGCTAGGCTACGTGACGTAGACTATTTAAAATTTTTACAAAATGAATTAAATGCGTTTTTGGAAAATGTTCCATTACCTAGCTGTTCGTACATACAAATGTGGTTACTACACGATGGAGCTCCTCCACATATAGCTGGTCCAGTTCGGGATCGGGAGTTCCTTGAACAAATATACCATGAGAGATGAATAGGGCGGGGAGGAGGCATACAGTGGCTGCCCCGTTCCCCGGATTTTACCCTTTTGTTTTTTTTTTCTGTGGGGGTGCTTCAAAGAACTGGTTTACGCGTACCACAATGTACGAGAACTTCGTGAAACGATCGACATTACGGCTAAGCGAATTCGAAATAATGAACGCGCTTTCAGACGACTGAAACAAAATTTCTTGCAACAGTGTCGAATGTGTATTACAATAGAAGGAACACATTTTAGGGCGAAATTTTCAAAATTGAACATTTTCAACTAAATTTGGAAAATTTTCATTTTGAATGGGTATAGGTAATCGTAGTAAACGTGATATTGGACAATGTTAGACAGTCAAGAGCTTCTATTAAGCGAAAGGGCCATACCGTCGCGATGCAGAATGCGTCGTGGATTCGCTCGGTTCCAGTACAGGTGCACACAGGACCGTGGTTCAACTCGAAGTCATCAAGAGTACTCTATTGTAGTGCCCTTTGACATAATCGAGCGCACTGTTGTCCCTTTCCCCTCCCATGGTGCATAATTCAAAATAACGGAGGGAATTTATGGAACAGGATACTCGGGGAGGGAACACCTTCTAAGACCTATATTCGGAACTTAAGCAATGATAATTAGAAAGATTGCCATATTTTTGATGAACTATCGCATTCAGTCGTCTTCTTCCATTCGGGGTTTACCATTTTCGATTAATAGAAGTGAAGCATTTAAGAAATATTTTACTTTTGTGTGAAAAAATGCAGTTTACACTGCAAGGACGAGGAGCACCGTCGTATGGGAACATCAAATTCTCTTATTGTAAATTGTATGTCCTAAACGTGTTATTCAAAATAGGTACTACACATATAAATATATCCTGAAAAATTCTTCAAAAAACATCGCAACCTAATTTAAAAGTAGCCGCTTGTATGGCATAATGAGGAGAAGCTCCATCTCTATTGGAATATCAATTCATTGAAATAATATATTTTCCAAAAGGCGGATGAAATATACATAAAACATAAACGTAACACGTAATGCGGAGGGGCACCATGTTGTTGAATCATCTCAACCATCTTCCAGGAATTCAAGTTTTTGCCATCAATGATGAATACATTTTTGGGTGTACAAAGCTTCGGTTGTTGGATTATCAATCCATGGTGAGAATTTTGGTCTAACCGGTAAAAGAATTTCGTTTTTTTTTAACAGATTCGACTGTATCAAAGTAGCAAAAGCAATGAAGCAAGTTTCAATGAAGACGATCTTATTAAAATATAAATGTAGTAGTAATTTATTTTGTTTAAAAACTATCGTTTCGAAAAAAATTGTATTAAAATTATTATTTATCATTGTCTCAAAAAGCTTACTTCCTAGTAAAATAAAGGCAAAAAATGGCGCTTGATAGTAGACTACATAGAGGTAATGTTTAAAAAAAAAATGTTTTGTCCATTTCATGAATCGAATTTGCAAAATAAATTGAGACGGTGATCTGGAAGTGTGCAAGAAAGCTTCCTGTACGCGAAGCAAATTTCGCGGACCCATTTATAAGGTAATTTAATGAATTAAAAACAACTGCTTGGAATTTATGGAATAATACACACATGCACAACTTTATTAAAACTTTTAATAACGAAATTTGCATGCTTCCCGGCCCCATTATTGTTCGTGGAACTTGAGCAAGGCCGGTGCTTATAGAGAGGAAGATAAATGCAAAATGCAGCTTTAGCTTGGCTTTTAAGCTCTTTTACTGGTAAATCTTGAGCCGGAGCTAATACGGTTAGCTTTTCTTGTCAGACTAATACCTGAAGATTAAAACTCCTCGCTGCTCCCATCTAATAAACATCAGTTTATTGTAGAGAAAAGAAAAATTATCCTCACCTCACAGCCTTCTGTCTTATCTTTTCTGAGTTGATATTTGGAGGATTTTGTTGAAATATATTTTTTGTAAATATGAATTTACGCGTTCTGATTTTGTTAACGTAATGACTTAGGACTTAGCTGTAGTGGTTATATATCCTTTAAAACGTAAAAGCGCTCAGGTAAGTACGGTAAGGTATAATGTTATGGTAATTTATTCATAAGTTTGTGTACCAAGTCATCGAGAAAAGAGCCGTTTTCCTCTCTAGAATCAGCAGGAATCAATTTATGTATATCTGGATAAGAGCAACTTCTCAATTACTTCTGAAATAAAAACCCATTTTTGTCTCGAACTCTAAACCATGCCCTAGTTATTGATGAGTAGTTATTAATTATGCGTACCTCAATAATTACTTGGACAATTTACCTGGCATTCTGAAGAGACGTGGAGTTGAAAATTTTCAGCAGCTGAAGCTGAAAGGGTGAAGAAGTAGCCGCGGTTTGTTTGTTATTGTGTAACGCGCAAACATGAATCGCGTGTTACAACCGTTTCAGCGCGTCGCCTCTGATCGCAACGGCCGCATCGCTGAAACTGTCGGTCCGTCGGTCCTGAAAGCGCTGAAACGGATCGCGGCTGAAAGTCTAGGCGTACAACCGCCGGTGCATGTAAATGCTGAAAGGGGGTGAATGCGCTGGATGGTAAACTGGAAACTGGGAGTGATATGAGCATTTTTTGCACGTCAGGAGGATGCGCCCGGGCGGTGTCGTCGTTGCCTCGATTCAGGGGCTGGGGGTTTAATAATGTTAATAAAATTTGAAGAACTTCTGAGAATTGGGGAATCAATTTCTGACTTAATGAGACCTTTAGTCGTAAATCGGAAACGGGGATTGTTTCGTTTTATGGCTTAGTTTAAATTTTCCGAATTTATGGAATAATAAAGCGGATTATTGAAGGTTTTATTTTTATAAATTCAATGCAAATCAGCCCCTTTATTCATCCTAAAATCTAAGATAAGTCCTGAAAGTGACGTTCAATTTATTTTTGATTTTTCCCAAACTCTCAGTTCTGATGAGATAGAAAGTCATTTTCAAGCAATTTTGGAAAAATCTCCAAAAGTAAACCGTAAAACATCCAGAAAAAATTTTTACGCAACTTTTTTGTGTTTTCAGTTCTGATGGTGGTTCTTTAGATTCGAAATAGGTTTATTCCATTATTATATTCCTAATCAGTATTGCAAGATCTAAAATTCAGGCTTAACCACTGATTTGATCGCTTCAGTCTGCTTCAATAGTAATTTCACCCAGGTAACCGTTCCCACAATCCTCGAGCATCTCTCCCCCTTTATCCAATAGTCACACCTGTCAGCTAGACATAAACGGGTCTCACCGTTGTCACCCTGGAGGCGGTTCGGTGGCTCCGGAATCCCCCGCCCCGGCCTCCGGGCTATCCATGACGTCATTCCGTATCGCTCTCGTCCCTAGCGAGGTCGGAGGGCGGCAACAGGATGTGGCGGCGGAGCCCGGGATGTCTTATCTGATTGTAAAGGTCCCCTCGACGATCTAATAGGCTTAAGGGGGTCAGGGATGCTGACACAGGGGGCTAAGTCGATTTTCGTGGGTCCTGTAGGTATATGATCGTTTTGTTCGAGAGTGTTCGTGAGTGTGAAAGCTAATAATATGGCCTAAATTTTTGTCACGGAAAGTTAATTTTCAGCCCGTTGGCAGCAAGAGAAACAAGTCTTTTTCCGTTACCATTTTTTTTAGCTGTACTAGAAATAGTCTTTATTATCAATTAACTGGTTTATGTATTGTCTAAAAAAAACCTATTGGAAGCGTTCGATATAGCTAAGTGTTCAATATTAGCTACTGCCGATATGCGACTGATGTCACTGAGGCGATTTAACATGGAAAAATGCGAAGAAGCATGTTATTATACTTATTTTAACTTATGATCCGGTGGAGAATTGGTCATAATCTCCCAAATCGATCAAGAATTTGATGTTTTTTTCCCAAATTCAGCTTTTTCATTTTACCATTTCTTTGAGCCTCTATCAGTGTTCAATCTAATACTGTCGATATTTTACTGACATTAAAATGGGAAAATATGTTTGATCGTCATTCAAACAATCAAAGGGCATGTGTCATCTCTTTTTTGAAAAATCAACAGCGCTGATTTGCTTGAACGAACGAGTCAAAGTCGTAGGTTGTTGTTTGACAGTGTGCAAAAACTTGATTAGTTGATTTGTGCCGTCAGTATATTTAATCTGCCAATGCTTGCTGCTCCTGACATATTACTGAACTGACTTTAAGAGCCGATTTGATCAGGTGGAATTGGTTGTCTGATCAAAGGACAATCGCCGCTTTGTGAATGTCTATATCACAGACTTGTGTATAAACTGATCTACTGGTACTTATACGATACATATAACATACGAACATACAAAGGATATAATAATACTAGCTCAAGTGGAAAATATATGAGAAGAACGTCTAGAAAGCTCGACTTTATCGCCCATACAAATCACTACCTTCTTTAGAATCACTACTTCAATGATCTGGAGCAGTTCGGGAACAGTTGTTTGGCTCAAATAAGAAGACTACACCGTCCCAGTCCTTGTTCCCTTGTGAATTAACTTAATCCTCGACTAATTGGGACAAACGCTCTTGTATTGTGGAATATGCGCTCCAGGTTTCTCGTTTGTTGAACGTATTGAATGGGATTTTATGTAAGCCCTAAGGGAGCCGAGTAAATGCCAGTTTCAGGAATATCTCTTACCTCGTATATTTTCATGACGGTCGAAGGAAGCCTGATGTTTATTAAAGATAATCTGGATTTTTTGCAGGTTTTTCCACTGCGTTATTAAAATTAACTTCCGGATTATAATTTCAAATTTCATCTGGATAAATTAAAGCAGGCATTCAAATCCAGAGAAATATAAATCCTAATATTTCCTCTTTTTATTATCCACGTCGAAAATGTGGGAAACGTGCTTATCGCATGACATAACGCACGCGACGAGGGACAATTATTATTAGATAAGTCGTTAAAACTTTTATCCCTCCAAGACCAATTACGGCGTCTCGGTCCGAAAATAAGGGTAATAATTTGTCTCACGAAACGATATAGAGAGCGAATCGTTTGATGTATCTCAAAAGGCGACTCTTTTACTGCTGAAATGTGTGTAATTAAATATACATCACTTCGGGAATGAAGAAGGATACATTTAGGTGCAATTTTTCCTTATCTCCGCTTTGGGGAAACTTTGTCGTCTCCTCCAAACAAGGATAATGGAAGATAATGGGGATTCCTGACGGCTGTTTTATGCTGCAATTTACAGGTACAATTAACATCAGAGAGGAGGGTTATTATTATTATAAATCGCTTCAAACTCGAGAGCATCGAAATTTACAAGCCCTCATTATTCGAGACAAGAGGAGTGAAAACAAATTTACTTACTCGCTCCTGCATTGCTACACTGTAATGTCTATTTATCATTTTCTGTCTGCCAATTATATTGTATCATTCAACTTCTTTGGTGTCACTTTGTAGATACTGTCTAGTATTGTAAAAACGTCCATACAGTACTAACTACACACTTATTATTTATAAGACTCTTCCTCAAGTAGTTGATTTATATATCCAATCCGAGGCGATAGAACTATTATTGTTACAGTGAACAATTATTGATTTATTGGTAAAATTATTAAAATACATTAATGAGTTGCCATCTAATCGAAGTTAACCTGATCTGACCTAATAATCTGAGTTTCTTCTTAATCTAGACTAAAACGGCGAGGAAGGTAGGTATCGATAAGAAGATGCTACGGTGAAGCATCTTTCAGGATTAAAAGTCAGTGTAAGAGAGGGTTGTTAATGAATGGAATAGCCTCAAGCTGATTTTTGTAGCAGGATCGGAAGAGTTTTTATCAATAACACGCTCAAGTGTTCGGGTTTTTCCTATTAGACGAGTTTTCTCTTTTAGACGAGTCTTCCACATCTAACTATCAGATTCATCTGCACTCGATTCTAGCTCGAACAGAAACAATAAATTACCTCCCGTTTCTTCTCTTAATTTCCTCAATCTTGTGGTGTTTTTAATTTAGAAGAAAACCAAAAGCTAATCAACTGCGACGAATCAAAAAGTCTCATTGGAATAATAAAACACTGTCGTTGGAGTTGACGGTGAAATGATTTGAAAGAATTCTCATCTCCCTAGACGTGATTTAAAGTAAATTCAAACCTGGATCGTTGCACGGGTAATTAGATCGTTAAAGTGGGAGTTCTCTTGAAATATGACACTGACACTCATCTGAATGATGAAGCTTTGTCTTTGTAATATGAATTTAAATGGAAATTGCGTGGCATTTGAAAGATAATCCTCGGCTAATATTTACAGATTGAGGGAGAAAATTAAAAGGCACTATTAACCGTGAAAGGAAATACTGCACTCGTGAGAAAGCGCCCAATAAAAATTTTAATGCTGGATTAAAAATTAATCATCATCAAAAATACATCTTCCAGTCGCAGTCATCCAGTCAAGCTGATAATAATTATTGGCTGTAAGTAGCTCTATCTCTTATTTTTATCCCTTTCTATCCCACTGTGGAGTTTAGCTGGTCCATTTTAGTGTATTTTTTAACAAAAAAATACACTATTGAGGACGACATCACTTTCCAAAAATCACCCAAACTCATCAAATGTCCACCGATCATGACCCCCAGATCACGAAAAAGTGGTTTTCCAAAATTCACCTGCCCACGATATATATATATATATATATACCGGGTGTCCCAGACTTAATTGACCAGGCCATATCTCATATACAGCTTGATATAATCGAGCCGAATAAAAGGCATATTATCATCATTTTTCAAGCTGTATAACATGGCAGCATGAAAACAACCCCCACTCCAACATCCCCTAAGTTACAGCCTCCACCCTTAAAAAAATGAATAGCATCCTGTATATATTTTTGTATATTCAAAACCAGTATTCGATTCTCTATTCAGATGATTTTTCAGATTCAAAATTGGTTGAGAAATAACCAAGAAAGGTTCATCAAGGTGGTCATGACTTTTTATCTGAACTTTCTCTGAATGACTTTAGCTGTCAAAATTTATCAATATTTTGGTCATAGTTTTTAATTAGCAGGTCATAGTCATCATAATGATGACTGTGATATTATTAAGATTCATGATAAAGTGCTTTGTCTCTTGTTTTATTTTAAAAAATTTCCCAATAAATCAGAATTATTAAATAAATTGTTAAAAACTATGAATAAATATTGATAAATTTTGACAGCAAAAGTCATCCAGAGAAAGTTAAGATAAAAAGTCATGACCACCTTGATGAACTTTTTCTTGGTTATTTCTCAACCAATTTTGAATCTGAAAAATCACCTGAATAGACAATCGAATACTGGTTTTGAATATACAAAAATATATACAGAGTGCTATTCATTTTTTTAAGGGTGGGGGCTGTAACTTAGGGGATGTTTAAGTGGGGGTTGTTTTCATGCTGTCATGTTATACAGCTTGAAAAATTATAATAATATGTCTTTTATTCAGCTCGATTATCTCAACCTGTATATGAAATATGACCTGGTCAATTAAGTCTGGGACACCCGGTATATTTATTTCTCCAAAATCACGAAATTTTGATTTTAAAAACGCTCCTGTAGCTTTATCTTTCAAGATTAGTGAACGAAATTTTGCACTCTTATTAAATATTAGGAACAATTTTGATTTTCATTAAAAAAATTTCCAAAAGTCGCGTCACTTCTACAGGGTGTCCCTTCAAAATTCGGAAAATCCGGTTTTTGTCACCTCATTTCAGGTCGCAGTTTTCAATCTAGGAGACTGAAATTTTTGTGGAAGTAAGATATCCACAAGGAGTGGTCTGCCATTGCATTTGAGCAAAATCGACTGAGCCGTTTCAAAATGGCGGCCATTTTAATTTTTTGAAAAAGGACTATTTTTTGAACCCCTGTATAAGCTAGATAGAAAAAGAGTTTTATATCAAATTCACAATATTGGAAGTAAATGACTTGAAATTTAATTTCATGCAACAAAATTTGCATTTTTTCTATTAATAAGCCAGTGGCGTGGGTAGGAAAAGGGTAAAAATGGCTAAATTTCTCCAACAATTTATGAGCACATTTTTGAAGTAATTAAACTGAAATTTTTACAGTAGACAACTATACTAATAGACTTCAACCCTTGAGAATTTCAAAAAGTAAATAAGAAAAATGGCGGAGATATTCGATTTTTTTTACATGATGTTTTTTTAAAATTAATTTCTCTAAATTTTTAAAAACGTTCCTGTAGCTTCATCTTTCAAGATTAATGAACGAAATTTTTTACTCTTATAAACCTTAGGGCTGACGTTTGATTTTCGTAAAAAACATTTTCCTAGAGTTGTGTTACTTCTACAGGATGTCCCTCCGAATTTCAGAAAAAAAACCGTCCGTGAGGCACGGTTTCTGGTCGAAGTTTTCAATCTAGAGCGCTGAAATTTTTTTGGTAGTAAGATACCCTCAAGTAGTCGTCTGGTACTGTATTTGAGTAAAATAGGTAAAGACATTCTAAAATGGCGGCCTTTTCAATTTTTGGAAAATGGCTAGATTTTGAACCCCTAAATAGGCAAGATCAAAAACTTTTAAACAAAATTAACAAGATTGGAATAAACTTATTTGAAATTTGAGCTAATGCAATACAATTTGCATCATTTCTATTAATAAGCCAGAGGCGTGGGTAGGAAAAGGGTAAAAATGTCTACAGTTCTATAAACATTCATGAGCTTATTTTTGAAGGAATAGAACGGAAATTTTGATAGTAGACAACTATACTAATAGCATTTAACCTTCAAAAATTTCAAGAAGCAAATATAAAAATGGCGGAGATATTCGAATATTTTTACATGATGTTTATTCCTCTAAAATTTCAAACTTTCGGTTTTCAAAACTCTCCTTTCAGTTTTTTTCCGAATTTATTAAAGGTAGTGTAAAAAATAGTATTTTTCAAGTAAAGTTAGCCAGTGGCGGGCATAGGAAAAGGGACAAAATTGTTAAATTTTGCCAATTTTTTTGATTTTTAAATTTAAAAATCCATTCTAAGGCACGTGTTCAAACGAAATGAAATGAAATTATCACAGAAAATTTTTCACATTAAAGCACTACGCTAACATGACATGACTATGGAAAATTTCAGAAAGCCAATAATTTAAAAAGCGGTGAAAATATTCATAATTGAATCGCATAAAAATACACTATTTCTGCGATTGATGCGCAAGAAGGTTTTAGTGTATTTTTTAACAAAAAAATACACTATTGAGGACGACATCACTTTCCAAAAATCACCCAAACTCATCAAATGTCCACCGATCATGACCCCCAGATCACGAAAAAGTGGTTTTCCGAAATTCACCTGCCCACGATATATATATATATATATATATTTATATATTTATATATTTAAATTATGAATGTAGTAATTTTTAATTTTCAAATAATTTATATATTTATATATTTATTTCTCCAAAATCACGAAATTTTGATTTTAAAAACGCTCCTGTAGCTTTATCTTTCAAGATTAGTGAACGAAATTTTGCACTCTTATTAAATATTAGGAACAATTTTGATTTTCATTAAAAAAATTTCCAAAAGTCGCGTCACTTCTACAGGGTGTCCCTTCAAAATTCGGAAAATCCGGTTTTTGTCACCTCATTTCAGGTCGCAGTTTTCAATCTAGGAGACTGAAATTTTTGTGGAAGTAAGATATCTACAAGGAGTGGTCTGGTATTGCACTTGAGCAAAATCGACTGAGCCGTTTCAAAATGGCGGCCATTTTAATTTTTTTAAAAAGGACTATTTTTTGAACCCCTGTATAAGCTAGATAGAAAAAGAGTTTTATATCAAATTCACAATATTGGAAGTAAATGACTTGAAATTTAATTTCATGCAACAAAATTTGCATTTTTTTTATTAATAAGCCAGTGGCGTGGGTAGGAAAAGGGTAAAAATGGCTAAATTTCTCCAACAATTTATGAGCACATTTTTGAAGTAATTAAACTGAAATTTTTACAGTAGACAACTATACTAATAGACTTCAACCCTTGAGAATTTCAAAAAGTAAATAAGAAAAATGGCGGAGATATTCGATTTTTTTTTACATGATGTTTTTTTTTAAATTAATTTCTCTAAATTTTTAAAAACGCTCCTGTAGCTTCATCTTTCAAGATTAATGAACGAAATTTTTTAATCTTATAAACCTTAGGGCTGACGTTTGATTTTCGTAAAAAACATTTTCCTAGAGTTGTGTTACTTCTACAGGATGTCCCTCCGAATTTCAGAAAAAAAACCGTCCGTGAGGCACGGTTTCTGGTCGAAGTTTTCAATCTAGAGCGCTGAAATTTTTTTGGTAGTAAGATACCCTCAAGTAGTCGTCTGGTACTGTATTTGAGTAAAATAGGTAAAGACATTCCAAAATGGCGGCCTTTTCAATTTTTGGAAAATGGCTAGAGTTTGAACCCCTAAATAGGCAAGATCAAAAACTTTTAAACAAAATTAACAAGATTGGAATAAACTTATTTGAAATTTGAGCTAATGCAATACAATTTGCATCATTTCTATTAATAAGCCAGAGGCGTGGGTAGGAAAAGGGTAAAAATGTCTACATTTCTATAAACATTCATGAGCTTATTTTTGAAGGAATAGAACGGAAATTTTGATAGTAGACAACTATACTAATAGCATTTAACCTTCAAAAATTTCAAGAAGCAAATATAAAAATGGCGGAGATATTCGAATATTTTTAAATGATGTTTAATTCCTCTAAAATTTCAAACTTTCGGTTTTCAAAACTCTCCTTTCAGTTTTTTCCGAATTTATTAAAGGTAGTGTAAAAAATAGTATTTTTCAAGTAAAGTTAGCCAGTGGCGGGCATAGGAAAAGGGACAAAATTGTAAAATTTTGCCAATTTTTTTGATTTTTAAATTTAAAAATCCATTCTAAGGCACGTGTTCAAACGAAATGAAATGAAATTATCACAGAAAATTTTTCACATTAAAAAGCACTACGCTAACATGACATGACTATGGAAAATTTCAGAAAGCCGATAATTTAAAAAGCGGTGAAAATATTCATAATTGAATCGCATAAAAATACACTATTTCTGCGATTGATGCGCAAGAAGGTTTTTTTCATTTCAGGAGCATTGGAATTATTTCGGGTCTCTTCGAGCGCCTCCTGCTTATATCATTATATCTTAAAGCACGCTACAAACGTATAAAGCTCACTGTTAGCGCGAGGACCTTGGACTATTAAATTATAAATAGTCGAAGGTGGTGACGTTTATAATAGTTCTCCCTAGTTTTTGAGTCCCCCCTACCCGATTGAGATAGAACTTCGGAATAAAAAAAATTAAATTGCAGGAATTTCACTAACTACTTTTTGACGTTCAACTAATGTCTCAAAAATGTTAAAAATGATGTTGCAATCCCTGTCAATTTCACAATCACAAATTGCATGGGGCTGATGTGAGACCTCATTAAAAAAGTTTTCTGATTTCTACGCAAAAATTATGTTGAGTTCAATTTTGACAGGCTCTGTGTTAGTCAGGACGTTTGTAGTCCCTTCCCCTTTAAATTATGAGCCGACTAAGATAGTTTGGTACTAAAAGCAACAGTCATTTCGACTTTTTTCCGCATCCCCTGTATTTTCTACAATGTGAAATTATTTGTCTTCGACATAAAATTTGAAGTGTTGGCTTCAATTCGTCTCGCATATGTTGACACTTTTATGTTCGAAAATATTCTTACACTTATTTTTTTAATTAAATAAATTATAAATTAATGTCTTTTATTTTTTTAGGTATTGTAAGTATGATTGAGAAAATTAGAAGAATAATCGCAACGACTAAATGCACGTGAAAAAATTATCCACATTAATCTTTTAATTACTTAAATTTTTTATGCTGTTAGAGGAAACATCGGTCTTCCCTGTGTAGGTAAGACACAGTCGCTCCACTTTAGTACTTTGGCTTCGAGAACTAGCTCATACAGCCACAGACTCATTTGTAAATATACAGGGTGTCTGCTTAAGGCTGGCCACCGGCTATATCTCGGAAACTAATGGGCCTACAACCTCAAAATACAAAATTTCCAGACATAAGTGATCACGAGAAATTCAATGAAAATATTTTCAAGATGGCCGCACAACCGGAAATACCGGAAGTTGACACCTGCTTCGTTATTTTAACAGGAACACCTTGTATATTATTATATTTTTTAAATGTCTGAAAAAATCGAATACAGGTGGTTTTCACCATCGGAATTTAGATTGAGCGGTTTATGAGTTATAAACAAGTGAAAATCGAAAATTTTCAACTTCAAAGCAGAGTAGAGCTAGAACGGCTCAAGATATCCAAAAACGGTTTACATGTCCCTATCGCCTATCCTAACTTTTCACGTTTTATCCCAGTATGTGGAGTAAATTTTAATACAGGGTAATGAAAATTATCCGATTTTTCATCACCCTGTATTAAAATTTAAACCGCATAGTAGGATACTATGTGAAAAGTTAGGATAGGGACATGTAAACCGTTTTTGGATATCTTGAGCCGTTCTAGTTCTACACTGCTTTGAAGTTGGAAAATTGCGATTTTCACTTGTTTATAACTCATAAACCCGCTCAATCTAAATTCCGATGGTGAAAACCACCTGTCTTCGATTTCTTGAAACATTTAAAAAATATAATACTTTACAGGGTGTTTCCGTTAAAATAACGAAGTAGGTGTCAACTTCCGGTATTTCCGGAAGTGCGGCCATCTTGAAAATATTTTCATTGAATTTCTCTTGATCACTTATGTCTGGAAATTTCTTATTTTGAGGTTATAGGCCCATTAGTTTCCGAGATATAGCCGGTGGCCAGCCTTAAGCAGACACGCTGTATAAATAGTGGAATAGACGAATACAACACTCAAGGCACGAGTAGGATTTTAACCCCCACGGTAACAGCACCTTCGGATTCGTAGACTGCTCTTCTAACCTGCTGAGCTACCGCCCGCTCCTACTTAAATCTTATAACAGAAACATTTTTAAGAAAGCGATCGTTCCTTTTAGACGAGATATTTTCAAATCTTTTTGATTTTTTTGTTTACCTATGAAATTCTTTCATATCTTCATCTTCTCTATTACTCCTAAAAAATATTAATGAAAGATACAAAGAATACAGGGTGTTCTACAAGCTCTATGACAAACTTTGACAGATGGTAGGTTGCTTGATTTTAAACATATTTTTTTTAATAAACATGGGTCCGATTCGTTTTTGTTTAGAAGTTACAAGCATTTAACCTTTATTAACAATCAACAATAAAAATTTAAATTAAATGATAATCACAAAACTTAAGACTATAAAAATTGTTCGAAATGTCCACCCTGAGCTTGAATGCAAGCCTCACATCGACGAACTAAAGATTCGGTCACTCGAAGAATGAGATTTGGATCATTTCTTATTTGGTTAGCTGCATCTTGAATTCTTGCAAGTAACTGCTGATGGGTAGCGATTTCAACATGGTAGACCAGCTGCTTCATGTATCTCCATAAATAAAAATCCAGAGGATTCAGATCGGGAGAACGAGGTGGCCATGATATTGGACCTCCTTGACCTATCCATTTATTCGGGAAATGTTCATTTAGCCAAGCAGCAACTTGTCTTCCTCTATGTGGTGGTGCACCGTCATGCTGATACCACATATTTTGAATAATATTGAGTTGCACGTCATCAATAAACTCTAAAAATTACTATTCTTTAAATGCTTGTAACTTCTAAACAAAAACGAATCGGACCCATGTTTATTAAAAAAATATGTTTAAAATCAAGCAACCTACCATCTGTCAAAGTTTGTCATAGAGCTTGTAGAACACCCTGTATATCACAATATACAGAATGTCACAGCCTCACTCTTAAATTCCTTTCCATAATCTAGTTTTTATTACTAATAATTCCTGAAAAAATTTACACTCTCCTAAGCCCGGGGCAAGAATCCTGGTACATAACGTCATCATATTCAGATATTCGTAAAGTCCTTGCGTTAAGATAATAATAACAAACGTGTCTTGTAGCAGGGCTCTTCGTAATCTTTCCAAGAAGGCACCGCGGCTATAAATAAATCCATGCACGTCTAGGGATGGAAAATAATTATAAGCAGAACAAGCTCCTTTCGTCCTTATTATCCTCACCTTGACTGTAACTTCTCAGTCTTTAAGGGATTATGAACGAGCTTCTTGGAAACTGACAAGCGCGGCGTGATTTATAGTTTGAAGTTTCTGTCTGCATAAATTTCGTTATTGAAGTTGTAGCTTCCAGAATTAACTTTACATCCTCGAAGAAGAGCTTTGAAATTTGACTGGGCGTAATTGATTCATAAAATTATCTATACCTGACGGCTTCCGTTCTACAAATAGGCTACACAATCTGGTTGGAGTACTTGTTTTGCTTTATCAATCGTGGTAACTTTATAATGCGATTGGCGCTTCAGTTACGAAAACATTGAACTGCATGAAAGATTGAGATTCATCATATTACGCACGCAGCCTCGTTCAAACGCACTTAAATTAGTATTTGATGCGATCCTGAGGTACATCGTCCTTGGTACACTTTTTTCAATTACTTTATAGGTAGGTATATGTGACAGAATTATTTTTTGCAACACAAGAAATAGGGTACACGTTTGATGAAAAATACGACGTTGGAAGAGCGAAGGTGATGATGTGCGATCCTGAGGTACGCTTATTATGGATATTTCATCAAATTATTGTTTATACTTCTGCTTTATGATCCATGATGTAGGATATGAAGAGTGAGGGTTATGACATGTGACAAAATGGGAGACGATTCCCAGCTAGCAGTTTTTTTCTAATACGATTATGCTTATGAAATAAATCTATAATGTGACAAGTAAACTTCATGATTTCAAGGTTTACACGAAACTTTTTGATTTCTGCTAAATGGAGCTGTTTCATTCTTAATAGGGCTGACAGACCCTTTCAAACCCTTTTAGCTTTTCCAGAAACACTATAAGAAAAATATAATTTTAAGATCTACCTTGACAGCGCCATCACAAAACAGAAACAGTAGGGAAACCCTTGTCTTCTTGATTCATTACAACGTTTTTCTGCTTATTTAGACGAGTATCTGGGATGGACTTTAAATTGAATCAAAAACTTTCCTATCAGACTGGAAGTCAAATAAAACAGGAAGCAACAAATTACCCAAAAATATGAAGAGTGGACTAACTCTGAATTTTTTTCGTCGTAAATGCTTCTTATGCAAGCAAATTTTCATTAGAAGTAACCGAACTCGACGCTCTCGAAGCTCGAAAGCTCTCAGAGAGGAGCCAACAAAAAGACAAGGTAAGCGCCGTGCGTCAATCTGGAGGTAAATAACACAGAAGTTCAACGGAGCGTCATTAAACGGGCTAAGATAAACAGAAAGGCATTGTAGCAGGCCAGTGATGAGAGTCCTGCTGCCGGAAATCCCTCTTCATCCCGTTTCTTGCTGCCGCGCCCGAGCTATTAAAGTTCGTGCCGTGTAAGGATCAGCACCGAATCAAAAGCTGTAGGATCAGGAAGGATTTTAATAGCCGGCGAGAAAAGTAAATCTGTCGACTTAACAACAACCGGTAACTTTGGCGAGTTGGGAAGAACTTTTTATTGTATAAGCTCTGATCCAGGAAGGGAATTTATTTCTGGATCGAAGTAAACAAAAGCTCATAGCTCCTGGAGGTAAAATAATTAAACCAATAATTGTTCTGTTATTATTAAGAGACTGGAAAAAAAATTTCTTTGTCTCATTTTCTTTCAATGAATATTGTTACATCAAGGATCTTTTCATCCGTTTTAATCTATCAAAACTAATCGTCTCCGGGGTTTAAATTTAGAAATTTTAATGAGATTTTCCTATGAACAGATTACTTTCCTTAGCAGATTATGAAGCTTTTCAGTTTCCCATCAAATCTTAAATATTTACTTTCAACTTCCAGGAAATTTTCATTTTAGTTTTAATTATAAAGACAGGGGATTAAGAGAAGACTGTTTGCATTTATGACGCAAATCCAATTTTAGAACAAGTTTTGAACGACCAAGTTGGATTTGCAAATTAGCCAAACTTTTAATACATGAGTAAGTAAATCTTAAGACCAATATTTTGCAACCAATGATGAAATAACTCCGTCAGTAGATATCTGTCACGCTGTGCGTTTGCTAAGAAACACTCTAGAGCCGCCATTTTTCGTCATAGGAAGTTGAAATTTGGCTGCTCGATTGAACAGGCGCACGGTCCCACGATGCCTAGTGAAAATGAGCGGGATCCGTTACCGGGAACTGTATTTTTTTTCGGTAATTTCGTTGATTATGAATAAAACACTAATGTTTTATAAAATTCTACTGTATATTGACGGATGGTAGAAACGTTACACGTGTTTCGCTACTTTTCATGTAGCATCTTCAGACGTAAATAAAATTATTGATACAGTAACATAGCAACAGTATTACCTAAGTGATCATGAAACAAGTAACTAGATTTAAATGAATTTTTAAGAGAACTAACTAGATCATAATGTATTTCTTCAGAATCTTCTTAGTTGTTGATATCAAGAAGAAAATCAAGTAGTGGAGAACGATATGTGTCTAGTTGTTCATTTATTACTGTGTATTGTTGATTATGTAAATGTCTGTGGATCTCTAGAGATTCAAGAAAATTTAATTTAAAATAATGATCACAATGATGTAGTAATTCAATTTTGTTGTTTGCTGTTAGAGTGTGATTGTTTTCTATTAAGTGTTTTGCAAAATTTGATCTTTCTGGATGCTTGAGTCTGTAAGAGTTTAGGTGTTCGTTGTATCTAATTTCTAGATTTCTACAAGTCTGTCCTATATAAACTGAATTACAATGAGAACAGTTTAATCGATAAATTCCAGGTTTCTGTAATTTAGATAACTTTTCCTTTGCATTCAGCAATATAGAACCATTACTCATAAAAGATTTGAATGAAATATTAAATGTAGTGGTGTTAGAAATTATCCTTGATATTTGTGTTGAAACGTTTCCAAAGTACGTTAGTGATGAATATTTTCTGATTTCATTGTTTTGTTGAGGATAAATGAGGTTTATGGCTAATTTGTGTTGTTTTTTGTGTAATAAGTCGTCTATTAATGTTTTTCGATAACCATTCTCTTTTGCAATTTGTTTGATAATAGAAATTTCTCTGTTGAAGTTGTTTACTGACATTGGTATCGTGACAGCTCTGTGTATCATTGAATTATATGCTGAAAGTTTGTGTGAAATTGGATGATTTGAATCGTATGGTATTGTCATATTTGTATGTGTTGGTTTTCTATAGACAGAAAAGTCAAACTGATTATTCAATCTCGTGATAGACAAGTCTAAAAAGTTTATAGAATTATTTTCCTCACATTCTACAGTAAACCTAATATTTGGATGTAAGCTATTGATGAAATTAAGAAAGTTATCTAATTGTCTAGAGGAACCTACAAAACAAGAAAGAATATCGTCTACATACCTAAACCAAAACTTGATACTATCTGCTTTGTCTGAATGGAAGATTTTCTTTTCAAGACTATTCATGAAAATATCTGCTAAAATCGGAGAAATTGGACTACCCATTGGAAGGCCTTCATTTTGAAGGTAGAACTTATTATCAAAGGAAAAGTAATTTTGGGATATACAAACATTGAATAAATCCATTACTTCAGAGATTTTATTGAAAATGGGCCGAGAATTTTAAGACCCTCGTTCAGGGTCGTACTTTTTTGCAACGTCCCACCTGTAGGATTTTCTTCTCGGTAACGGTACATCGCGAAGAGATTCTGGTTGCACAGTCATTTTGGAAAAGCATAGACGTACAAATATCTTAAAGATCGTTTTTCGAAAAAAAATTTAGATCATCCGTAAAAAAAAATTTGGCGCTCACCTATCATTTTTCGCATTAATTCGACTTTGTTTCAAACTTTTTTTCAACTGATCGAAAAAATAACAAAATAGTGTGATAAAGACTTTCGTTACCTACAAAAAAGATATAGATATGGTTTTGTACTCTCAAAGCTGGCAAAACTGACTTAATCGGGAAAAACTTCGGCAGGTCATTCCGACTGTTTCTGTATTTTCTAAACCGTGAAATTTTTTTCAACTTTTTTTTCTTGAACGTAAAATTTAAAGTGTTGGCTTCAATTCGTCTCGCATATGTTGCCACTTTTATCTAAACATAAAAAATTCCTGCCTGCTCGAAAATTAGCTTGCACTTATTTTTTAAATTAAAAAATTGATAAATTAATGTATTTTAATTTTTTTTTCATGTACTTTATGTATGATTGAGAAAATTAGAAGAACAATTGCAACAAAAATTATTTCACCTAAATTCAGTGAAAAAATTATCCATATTGGTCTTTTAATAACGAAGATATGACAAGTTTCAAAAATAATTTTTATTAAAAACGTGGTGTAGGTGTAGCCCCAATTCGGTTAGTAGCTTGGAGAAGTGGGTAAGGGCACTGCCTGGCAGTTCGAGAGTACGGGGTTCAAATCCACGAAAGGATCATTTTTTGCTGTGTAATTTTTTTATAAAAAAAATTAGCTGTCAGGTTTTTCAAAAAATTCTCCAGGCTTCGCAAAAATTTCAGACGCCATGGTATCTATGCGAAACTAACTTTTACGCGCGATCTCAGAAGGCCTTTTAGCGACATAGAAAATGGCTACACGAAAAAACATAACAAAATTTAACTTTGACGGGGAATCTATTGAAACTAGGGCCGAAGGCCCGATGCCGTTTGCAGGCCAAGGTCTCGTTTAACCCTTTCCTTATCGCTCAAGTAATTTTAACCGCTATATTCAATACCTTTTGAATTAAAGCTTTCCGCAATTTATGTTACATTCGAATTGGGGCGTTCGAATTGCTTTAAAAATTCAATTACTATAAAAAAACATTAATTCATCTTGTAACTTATGTAACAAGCAAGACCTCGCACGTTTCAGAAATATAGGCAATACCGCAGTTTGCGTATAAGACTCGTGAACCTAAGTGGAAAAAATTAAGTCACAGACTTTTTGCTTAATAAAACATGTTGGAATAGCGATAGTTATGATATACGATCCTGAGGGACACCGGCGTTGATACATTTTTTTTTGATGCACCTATTATCGATGTACCTACTACTTTTTACATAAAATGGATGGGTTAATTGTCAAAAAAGACGTTGCAGTATCTGTCAATTTCAAAATTATAAACGGCATGGGGCCGATCTGTGAAAGCTCATTTTAAAGGTATTTTAATTATTATCTTCACAATTATGTTAGTTTTCAATTTTGACAGTCTATGTGCCAGTGAGGACTTTTATAGTTTATAGTAACGTTTGAAAGGTAATTTTTGCCATTTGGTCAATTATTAAATGTCAAAAAGTAGTAAGATCCATGACATTGAATTTGACTTTTGTACCAAAGTTCTAACTCATTTGACTCATTGTATTTAATGGAGGGAGGGGCTACAAACGTCACTGATAAACATTGTCAAAATTGATAACTAACATAATTTTTGCGTAGATAAAAAATGCCTTTAAAATGAAGTCTGACATGACTCCACGCCCTTGAAAATTTTGAATTTTTCAGGTACCCCAATCAATGACGTCTAAATAAATAGACCCAACATTCCATTCATAAATATGAAATATTCGAAATCCATCATCTAATTTGTATCTTCATGTGAGTGGGAAAAGGAGTGACCGATCGCATAAACAGAGGTTTGCGGCGAAAATGGCAATGCTGTCAGAGACCTTCGCGATGAGAGCCAGTGGCGTAGGGTTTTTCAAGATAATTATTATTTCCTGTGTATTTAGGACGAAAAATAGCGAGTTTGGGTTACTTTGTATGATTAATGGAATACCGTACTTATCTGTCTGTATGAAGATTAATCCTATAAAACACTTTTCTTAGATGTACAGAAAGCCAAAGCAACCTCTTCTCCTGATTCACAGGAAAGCTAAGACAATACATAGGTACTTTAGCATATTTAACTAGTAGATTACAAAAGACATTCATAATATTTTTTGTTATTTATTAGACCCTCAATAAAGGTGATTTGTGAAATTTTTGAGACAAATGTATAGATATTTCTAAATTAAACAGGAACGCAAATCTTAGGAAGGAACTGCATGGTGTAACAGTTGAAGTTGTAAAGTCATACAATTTGTGAACATCTTCTAAGATAACGGTATTAGAGCAGGATAATTAGAAAATTGTAAATATTGAACCAAATTGACGCCGATGATGTATATTAGGGATTATTTTGATAATTGGGCTTTAGGTTCCGGCTTATTACTATTTTCGAAGTTACCAATCGGAAGTTTAACGTTTCGAGACTGATTAGTCCCTTGATCACAGTTAATAATAAGTAAAGTACAAATAAAAATTTAAAAGTAAAATTAAAATATAAAATATAATTATGACATTTAGATTTGTCAAAATCTAAAACTTCGAAAATAGTAAGCCGGAACCTAAAGCCCAATAATTATTATCAAAATAATACCTAATATACTTACAATGGGACGTACTGTTGAAATTTGTCACAGTAGGTACCTAATTGCAATGTTCAGAGGATAATTTTACTGGATTTGCCAAAGATTTTTCCCTGCGGCGACTACAGCACTGATATGAACATAGCCTTACTTACTGGTACTCACCTACGAAAACAAACTTCTGGGTTTAAATCGTCACTTTTCTTGCACATCAACTAAGTTCGCACTATTGTCTATAGTCTATAATTTTAAATTGGTGAAAATAATAGCAGGAAGCAGTTTAATTTGGTTAAAATACCCGTGTAATGAAATCAAAATAGGGACAACACCGCACTCGAAATGATGAATGAATTTTAAAAATTTGTAAAAATATCGTAGTCGCGTAAACATACGACGTTGCCGCGCATTTTGTGTTTCATTTCTTAACATTGAAAATTATATTCAAATATGATTTAAATGACGTCTATCCCATTATTGTTGTTCGAGTTTATTAGAAATATTATGCTATTTAATTATTAGTAAGAAGTACCTCGCGCGGTTTGTATTGATAATGTCTTGTTAATATATTTACGTCATAGTTTCAAGAACGATAGTATTCAAAAATCTGGTCACAGTAACGGTTTGGCAAACATGCAATTGCGGAGGGGCAATGAATGATTCTATAAAAATGTAAACAAGGGGGTCTATTTTATTTAGACGTCATTGACCCCAATGTCATTTTTGACATTTATTTAACATTGTTATTTAATTTCATTTCTGTGTCAAAATCTCTCATCTCATTCGGCTCATAATTTAAAGGCGCATGAGGGGGCTATTAAAAACGTCCTCACTGTAGAGTTGCAAGAGCTAAAGTAATAATATGCGATCCTGAGGGACACCTACTTTTTGCACTTTTTATGAAAGTTTTTTCATCATATTTTAATTAGCGTTCCTTCTCTCCTTGAAACATAGGAAATCAGAACGACGAAAACAATTCACAATCAGAACACTTCACACACTCTTTTTGAACAATGCAACAAGATTGCTGGTTAATCTTGTGAGAAACAAGATCCCCCCCCCCCCCCAAAATCGAACATCATGATATGCGATCTTGAGGGACATAGCCGTTCTCATTTTTTTTTCAACGTTTCAACAAAATTATTGTTAACGACATTTTTGATTAACGTTTCTGCTTGATGAAGAATTTAAAGTATAGGATGGTCATGATATGTCCGATCAGTGTCTGCTTTCAGGAAAACTTTCATGATCTAATTATTCACCGATACCTACCATCAGTAAAACCAATTTATGTTATTGAAAGTCAATCAAACCTTTTCACGCCAGCTTCATCATCCAATATTTACTCATTAATTCCGGGAGATTAAAAACAACTGGACGTTTCAATAACTCATCAGAGCTTTTTGTTTTGGCGAAGTAAATAAAATATACCCTCTCAGTGAAAGTTAAGGAACAAGCAGTGAAAAAGAGTAATTATTTGTATTTAAAACGAGCGCAGAGGATTCCCTGGTTTCTGATAGAAAATTCGTTTGAAAAGCAACCGCGGGCGAACGCTGGAGCGTTTTATCTTGAAGCTTTTCCAGGTCCTCAGGTCTACAATTTCTCCGGTACCTACTAAACAAATTATATTCTGTATTTTCTTATAATAGCACCAAGTAAAGCGATCGAAATTCCACTACCAAGTTTCTTGCTAAAAAAAAATTGTATCATCAACGGTAGCTCGGCAATATTGAGACGCAAGTGACTTGGAATGCGCGTTCCATATGAACGTAAAAGAAAATCCTCGACGAAATTAGGAAAGCTCAACAACCGTCGAAGGGAACAAAATCCAGGCCAAAGTCTGGCATATTAAGGAGACAGTACCTGGGAGTGAATCGCGCTCTGGCATAAAGTTGGTCTAAAAGTAACCGAACAAAAGGTAGCATTCTCTCTCTTGAAAAGGGTAATTGAAATTAAAAAAAAATATGTCCACTTATATTTTAATTGAGTGTAAACTCCATTGTTTCAGATCAATAAGTACTATAGTAGTGAGCTACCAATTATAGAAAAAAAAACGCCAACTTTAGCGCCAGCCTTCGCTGTACACAATCCATTAGCGCGCCGAGTGTTTCAGTATCAATATTGCATTAACAAGAATAAACCTCCAATGTTGTAGTTAAGTGTCTCGTCCTATATAAAGTGCATAAAGTCCATTTTCCATTAGGATGCCCCGTCGATATTTTATACCGATAGCCTTTATAGGACGTTAACGGTTCCATTATTCCCGCAAGAGTCCCCCAGCGTAGATCGGACGCCCTGTCGGTCGACCTTTTCTTTCCGCAGATATGTGGCTACGTATCGATTTTTCCGCAACCGAGGTAATCTTATAAAAACTTATATACCTATCTATCTAAAGCTACATATTGCTCCTTTTACGAATTCACTTTACTCCAATAACTGCCCCGAAATGGAAGCAAAGACAATATCAAAGACGAAATCGAATAAAGCCCCGATATGCGGGATCTCATATAAGGGCTTTTCCGCTCATAATAATTCCATCAAGATTGCGAGGAGGACGTTTTCGACAATGAAGCGGAAACTCTTATGTGCTGGTTGGAATTATATGAGCGCAGCTTTGCTTTGGATGGGGAATCATTCGCTTATTTGAGATAATATAGAAGTCAGTGATTTTAGAATGATACTGGTATTAAAACTCCTGTTTTTATGAAACTAATTCAAGTTAGAACTTAAATGATTTATTTCTGTCAGTTCCTAAGACCGCTGCCTGCAGTGATTCGACTACTAGAAGTCTTAGTAAAACGTAAAGGTCATACAATTCAGGCAATTCTTAAAAGCACTGTTCAAAACTACCTCCTCAAACTCCTAATCACGTGATCATCTTTTTCCAACAGTGGCGGAAACTGCAGATTTGAGACTATCACACTACTTCGCAACAACTGAAATTGGAGCCCAAGCACTTCAGTAGCTAAGTTTTGAGAAGCACTGTTCAAAACTACTTCAATTCCAAGCGCTTTCGCATGATAATCTCCTCAAATAGTGACGAAAACTGCTGATTCGAGGCCATCACTACTTAACAACAACTGAAAGAACCCGAGCACTTCAATCGTCTTTCGAAGGCACCGCTGAAACCACCCGAATCCTAAGTTTAAAATTTTATCTCTTCCAATAAGTGACGAAATTGCTGAATTTAGATTGCCACTGCTTCAAAATCTGTTGGTTACACTAAAATACTTCGCTAAAACTCACAGTCCCAGCTTCGTCAGTTGTCAAGTTTTAAGAAGAACCGCTGAAAAACAGCTTCAATCGTAAGTAGTGGCGGAAATGCAAACTAGCAGCGGCAGCTCCAACAGTTCAATCAAAATTTAAGCAGCACAGGCCAAAGGCACTTCAATAACCTGCTCCTTCACGTGGTCAACTTCAATCCAACAAGAAGCAGAAATTGTACCAACTCAATATACCTAAACAAATAAGCGAGTGATGTCTGAATCATAACTTTCAAAATGATGTTTAAGGAACGCTCCAGGATATCCAATTTAACTTTCTAATCACGAATTGTTATTAATCTGCAATATATCAGAGTTTGGTTAACTAAGCCACATACTTCCAAGTTCTCTAATACGTTCTCCAGCGATAATCAAATGCAAGAAGTTTCAATAGGAGTATTATTAAAGTTAAACGCAAACATAAAGGAGAACTAAGGGAACATTAATGGCACATGAGGATCCAGATAAATTTAATTGCAGGTTCTTGATCTAATTAATTTGATGCATCGAAGCAAATAACTTAATTTAGACCAAGCGATCACTATGGTTAATTCCACAGTTTCTGGGAAACGTTTCCGAAATAGTTAGTTGTTAGCAGGGAGGAGGGCGCGCGGGATCTCCTGACATTTGACGTCCTGATCGAGAATAAAGTATTCATTATGGCATCGATCCGAGTGTCTTGTACCGTTTAAGTGGCTGTCACTCTGCTGTGAATGTAGGTCATGAATTATTTGTCAGTCCGGATCATGATAGGACCTCTCACGAGTGATCCACAAAACTTCAGACGAGACGAGATCGAGGATTATCTTGTCTATAAAAGACAAGCTTCGAGGATGCTTTATTTTTATCGATGCATTAAATGAACGATGATGGCTTCTTGGGAGCAGCCTGTCAATTATCAAGCTTTTTGTTCATATAGTAGGTATATGTCAACGGGAATAAAAATATATCGCTCTATATTACGATGACGTTTTAGAAACAATTATCATTCTGGTAGGGGAGATTATATCAATGAGTGTTAATAAACGCGCGCCACTGATCCTCCCTCACCCACATTCATGGCCCCTTAATCAAGCCCAGGCACCAATTGATTGTCAATAGCAGCGCCATTGTTCCGTTGCTCTAGCGGGTGTATCCCTATTCCTTTTTCCTATGTCAATGGGCCCGGATTAACTCTTTATCGGGATCATGGTCGCACTGACACTATTGATTCTAGAAAGAGACTGCTCTGTTTCTTTCCCGGACCAAGTTTTAAATAATTCACTCATAACGTGGAGAAAAGACCTGATCCGTAAAAATATTTATGTATTAATACAATAAGATTACTTTCTTCTGCCATTACAGTAGTGACTTCAAACACGGGACTTCGTAAATTTTGTTTTGATTAATTAATTCGAGAAAAATGAAGCGCACTTTTTGAAGACAAAGTAGTCGATTTTTTCAAAGCGGTTCTCTAACTAAGGCCGGATTTGCGTCACCAGTTTCGCTCATAGAGAATCTGAAAGCTGTCTAATCCAATCACGGCAGTTGCATCAGATTAATGTTTTAATGGAAAATCTCCAAGTAACAGAATTAATTGGTTTATTTTTGTTTGCGAATTTATCAACTGACAAATTCAGTGGCGCTGATTCTCTAACAGACATCGGCTTCTTTGTTGGACTTTCCTTTTTGGAAATATGGCCATAACTTTTTAGAGTTGATCCAACAGATGCATTTTGAACCTTCAAATTTTTTGAGCTTTTTTATACAATAAAACAACTTTTGGGGTGCAGATGGTTATTTTTCTTTAAGAGGACCTGATCAACTTTTTAACGCCCAAACGCTCAACTTTCGTTCAATTCTGACGAAACTGATTTTTATCAAAATTTTACGCCAACGACCCTCCTCAGGGCCTCTATTTCTTCTGATTCCAAGGAGCCTGTGTTTGGTGGAAAAATTCCAACAAACCACCCACCAAGACGTTCGTAGAACGTTTTTTCTTCTTCAGCAGGTGCAAGCTCAACTTTCTACGCGTCGTCCAAGTTATTTCCCACAAGTGGGACTTATACCTTCTCAAGAAGAAAATAAAACAAATTCTGGGGTGCAATTGGTTTTTTTTTTCTTTGAGAGGATCTAATCAACTTTTTAGAGACAATTTTTATTACTATTCTGGCGAAACTGATATTTTTACAAAAATTTCTCTTTTCTCTCAAATTTCTTCTGATACCGAGGACGCTATTTTTTGTTAGAAAAATTGGAACAAACTACCCACTTAGAACATTTCTTCTTCTTCAGCAGGTCTAGTTTAACTTTGTACGCGTCATCCATGCTGTTTCCCATAAGTGGGACTTTTCTTCGTCAGAAGGTGCTAGCTCGACTTGTACGTATCATCCGTATCATCCAGGCTGTTTTTCATAAGTGGGACTTAGGCCTTCTCCAAGCGTAGACAGTTCTCAGCGTTAGCGACGCGCGAAGGAAAGGAGATAGAGGCGATAGAGGTGTGAAGAAAGTGGGTCGCGGTGAACGAAGGGCAGCAAGCCTCTCCTGCACATTATTTTAATGTTGATCAATTACATTTTATCTTACCTCTTATCGTCATAACTAGAATCTAAATCGTTTCTACTACACATTCGCGTCCGAGACCGAAGGGCCAACGAGTGTTTATCTCCGTTTATCTCCGTAAATTTATTTCAACTACAACTCCACCTGTAAGTAGAGCTATCTTTTATATCCAAAGAACCCTTCTAGTATAAGGGGTGAAGTATCCACCTGGCAAGACATTTCGAGTAAATTAGTATCTACCTACCTCCAGTTTTCTTTTTGCAAGTTTCGAACTAGCAGAAACAAGATAATCAATACCAGTGAAGAGTGATTTCATGACTTATGTGTAAAATTTCAAATGGAGCTGTAACGAAATCCGAGGCTTTCGTTGTTAATTATTATTTATTTCATTCTTAGAGGGGTTTATCTGGATTGATACAGTTTTTACGACAGTGATTAGCATGTTATCTCCACCAGCACCGGCTATAAAGAGCACCAGCTGAAGACTCGATAGAGCATCGTGAGGAATTGACTTACGAACAACTCTCTCTCCTAGGTGAACTGAGCCTGGAGATCAGCTGGGACATGCAGTGAGTGCCCCGCCGGATACAGGAGGTCGAAGAATTGAATTGACCGAACGGTAATCCAACATCGGAATCGCGACCAGGGTGAAACGAGCTCTGGCGGGCGACCGATCAGTATACACAGCCGGTCGGCGCCGTATTGAGGTGCCGATCATCCCCTAATCCCTACCCGGCCTGTATTGAGGGCCGGATCCAGTAACAACCGTCCCGAAGTCGTAGTGAGGCATCGGGAACGGCTTTTGTTTCAGAGAGCGCCTGCCGACGAAGGTCATCGCCCAGACGGCCCCGAGACGCGTATCTTGCATACGGTCGGGGACAGCACAAACCGTACGACAGCGGCGGCATTACTGATGGTGAGCAGGTGAGCGGCGAGCAGCGAGGACACCAGCAGCAGCAGTACCGGAAAGGCCAATGGTAAACGAGGCCGCCTTCGACGCGGTTATCTGTAGCCAATCCGGTCGCTATCCAGAACGATGGCCACCACCTTTCTCTCACTCAGAGGACGGAGCAACCCTAAGATCAGTTGTATGGATAATAGTATAGTCGACCAAGAGATATAACGAAAAAATCTAATTATTAAACTGTCATATTTTATGACTGCAACAATATTTGAATAATCCAAAAATTGATAAAATGACAGAAGTCGTTTCGTTATATCTCTGGTCCAACTATACTAGATCGATTTATTGTAAATATACTTCTTATGTAAATAAACCCTAACTATTTAATCGACTTGTCACGGGTAAAAAGGGGCAAATATCCATTCCTGGGAACTCACCTCTAACCACAGAAAAATTCCGTTACAGAGCTCAGTTAGGATAGAGTTCCGGGTATATGTTCATTAGACATTTTTGACTTGAAATCACCCCAGCAACACAGTCCCAGGCTATGGCAGTCATTTAGTGTGATACCCTGTATAAATTCTTATTAATTATTCTACTTCGTCTATGTTATTCCAGGTCATTTTCTCGATCTATCGTTGAGTTGTCGTCATTGAAACAGTTTTTTTTTTTACAGACCTTGGAAAAATAATTATTTTTTTTAAGTTGCATGTTCCTATACCTACATCTAACGAAATATGGAAAGTAATAGAATGACATTCTAGAATAACATATTTTTTTCACTGGGAAACCTGTAGCTTTGAAAAAACCGCCTCTAGCTAGAATTTATATGTCTGGAAGAGTTTTTTTTTTTCAATGACACGCTCAAATGTTCGCTCACGATTTCTTTTGAAAGGAATTTTCTATACGAAACCACTGATTAACAGACCCTCGATTCTATACACTCGTTTCAAATAGAAGTGATTACTCTTCTGAGCTTTTGTCCTGTAATTTTCAGCGAGAGGGTGTGGGTTTTTTTTTTATTTCACCAAAACAAAAAGCTAATCAGCTGTGACGAGTAAACCTCATTTTTTTAAAACATCGCAGATCGAGTGTCGAGGGAGCTGGCTTCAAATGGTTTGAATGATTTTTAATTTCGCGAGATGTTGAATTGTAAATTTCAAACGTTAATCCTTCCCGCTTTGTAGACATTTATCTCATTTAACAATCATTTTAGACACAATTTAGAAACTTAAAGATGGTTCCGAGCCAGATAAATGCAGATAGCCTGAATGAACTGTCCATAAAGGAACAACGCCAAAACTGAAGAAGAAGAAGGAGAGATCATTTGAATCATCTGAAAACTGAAGCTTTTTTTTAAATTTGAATGGAAACTGCGTGTAATCGTGGAATCGAAATAAAATCCTGCTGTTGGTATGAATCATCCTGCACAGTGAATAGCAACCTCGCAAAAACCCCAATAGTCTCACACATTATTCGTCCGAAATTAAAGAAGTTCTCGTAAGTATCACTCTCGATTAACTTTACAGTAGGCGCTCAAAATAGGAAAAGTTTTCAAATCCAGCGACTCAATTTTTACATTCTGAACGGAATTCCTATTCCCATTCCTAACCTAATGAATAATACAGAAGGTCGTTATTATGCCTGACCCAGTTTCGATCCTAGCGGGAAACTTTGTCTTCTCCGAGGGGAAACTATTTTATTACAATAATTACTATCGTTCGACCAATCCCAGCAACCGTAGATCCGGATGTATGAACATGAGATGCGTCTCTTTAATTTTAATTTACTCTACTCTGCTCTTAGATCCAAATGTACGAGTATGCGCTCTTTAAATTTAATTTACTCTGCACCTAGATCCAAGTGAACATGGGAAAGCTCTCTTTAATTTACTCCAATAATAAGGGTAGGTCGGGTATTATAAATTTGACGTGATAATTAATTAAGGCTCCCTATTATTCTGGACGTGTAGCTTGAAATATGACAGTAAGAAAATATGACAAATAAGAAGAGTGTCGCGTTGAGTGTTCTAGAATGTTCTGAATTTAATATTCCAGTCTTAAGCTGTATGGAATAATATTGTCATTTCACAGTGTAGTAAAAGTGCTAGTCTCTGTAACGCAGAGATATTTAGTCTGAGGCTACTGCATACCCCTTTATGGTAGAAGTCTTTGTCATCTATTTTATATTGGGACAGATCCAGCCCCCCCCCCCCAAACTAGTAGTATGAGACCCTTCGATTCAGTTTAAGCATGTTGGTCAGCCTATTATTTCTGTCCCGACCGGCTGTGAACGGCCTATTAGTCTATCTGCTGACTGAGTGCTGCTACCCAATACTTCTCTGAACCTTTTTGGGCCCATTCCTTAATAGCCTCGATTAAACCTTTCGCCAAACCAAGTACAGACTCCGGTTCACGAAGCTTCGCCTAATGATCTTGTAGCTCGACCTGGTGTTGCGTAATGTCCAGGAACTTATACGTTCTTCTCAGTCAGCTTGTCTAGCGTCTTCCCACATTTGTAGAGCAGCGCAGGGCTATTTCTGCACTAGACCAGCGATTTTGTGGTATACATGTATAAAGTAGCCTCAATTACCTCTTCCATTCTAGTTGTCTATAAGATGGCGTATACCCCTGCTTGAAAGTTCAACATGGTTGATTCAAGAGATCTCCCTACCTATTTCTTAGAGGTATAAAATAAATTCCCCAAAATACTCATTCCTGGGGCCATTTTTTAAAGAAATTAGAAAAAAATAATTCCTCTTCCTCCTATTTTTCCTTCACTTAGAAGCTCCACGCAATGCTCGAGTGATCGAGTGATCCTGAAGTTTCCCCTGAGCAAAGAAAGACTTGACGTGTATATGTATACCTTGGGTTACTTAAAATGGCCGCCCATTGTACCTGTATCTTGAAATATTCGAACTTTGGACACTGCACCGTGAATGTCGCTCTAATTCTTGATCACCAAGGGATGAGTCTCCATCATTACAATAATTAAGGAGAAAACCCCATAAGAAACTCAGGAACGCGGCAATACTAATGGATAAAGCAATAAACGAAAGGCAAAAACAAAAACCTTGTAAATGATGACAATCCCATTAGATATTAGATATTAGATATCTTCCTTACCAATTAAAGAGTTCTCCTCAAACATGACTTTCTGCGCGGGCCAGTTACCAGACTTACTCCGTTCCTAGGTGAATTCCCGATTAATTTCAGATAAGTCCCTGAACTACCTACGACAAATAACCTCACTTAGCAACCTTGCCTTGCTCGATCCGCCCTCGTTTCAAACTTCGAGGCTCTCTATTTTCTCTCTCCTTCTTATGTAGGTTACTGGTACCATTCCTTTTTGCTTCATAGATTCTACCCCGATCTGGTATATGACTCATGCATACGGTCAGGACAGAAACCATTCATATTTACGAGAACGGTAACATTCTAGAAAATCTAATAAAAGAAAAAAAAACGCGATACAATATGACAACCTTTGATGTTGCAGTATAGGCATTAAACGACCAGGAATCTTGAAACCCACTTCAAGGAAAATGTTGGAATCGTTCAGCCCAAATGTCATATTTTTAGAAATTCCATCTTAGTACGGCCCATGGGAGGAACTTTTTAATAATAAATTTTCCTCGTCAACTCTGAAATCGTTCGCAATTATTCTTTTACACCCTGTACATTTCAAGCGCAGCAGCTTTATCGTTATTCAAACTAATATTTCACATTTCACACACAATTCACGATTATTTCTATTGCAATGGAAACATTTTCCAACAACTCATCCATCACCGATGGACACATCGATATAGGAGCGATCGATTCGATACCTACGCGTGACTATAGGAAAACTGCAAAATTCAGTCCGCACGAGTGGCGTTGAAACGTTTTTCTTTTTTTTTAACAAACCGGCGATTCTATTTAGATTAGATTGCAAGACATCAAAGTACAGTTACAGTCTATCGTTCGTCCATGGTTCACCTGTCAAAGTTACTTTTATATTTATGCGTTTTTGATTCGATCCAGTTACGCTGGTTTAATATAGGTATCCCGGATTTGGAGTATTTTCGACTGACCGCTTCACCCTTTAAGCGAGTAATGTAATGAACGTCCCTGAATTCACGTATTGATGGAAAAACTCTCTGAAAAGCTTCATGCATGGATACAAACAGCGGATGGAAAGAGTTTGAATGCAAATTAATCTCCCACTCCATGGCTGTAGAACGGGTTTAATCCTTTTTTGAACTCACATCAAATAATTTTAATTACTGTTTTGAATACGGTGACCGCAAAATAAAACCTGCATTAAAGGTTTTAAGCTATTTTAGTTTAAATTCGTGTTATCTAAAAACCCACTAGAACAAAGTTGCAAGATTTTATGCTTATTAGGAATCTGAAACAAAATTTAGGACAACTTCAAGTGTTCTTGAATTATCCTCTTAGGGCCGTAATTCTGTTTTTCATTTCTGTCATTTCTGTAGAAATAAAAATTTATTTTTAATCTTTTTTTGGAAATAAAATAACTTGTTTTCTCCTAATGTCATATTTGTAAAAAGTCACTCTAATATTGAAACATATAGCCCCTGGGGCAGGCAAATTTTCGACAAAAACTCCGTAAAATTCGAATATGATTATCATCGGTAGGCAACCAGAAATACAGCCCCTTAAATTTTCAAAATCAACTTATTCAGAACATAAGAAAACTCGGGAAGATACCAATCAGCATCCAATTAAGATTATGTCATCATCAGTATTTCAAGACATGATGCGCCTAGATAGAGAAAATGCCGGGAAATAGGAAACCTTTGATAAGTTACATGCCAAGCAAGTAATGAAGCAAGTACCTACCAACACCATTATGAATTACAAATCATTTAAATAACTACGTCTGATCCATATCACGAAGAAAAGCTCAGGAAAATTCAATAGAAATGAAAACTTGGGAACAAAACGGCTCGATCGTGAAAACTACCTTATCAAAGTTTATGAAATTAAGGCAGGTTATCAACAAGTAATAATACTATCCAGGGAGAAACTTAAGTAACTGAAAATCCCATTAAATAGTAAGAAAAACTGAGATTTAAACATTTCAACAAAGCAACTGCGTTGAAAACTTCCACCGGATATAATATCTAATTACAAAGCAATTTCCTTGAAATAAATGATATCGAAACCGGAAAAGTGTCAGCAGCTAGAGAATTGCGAGATAAACCGATTGAGATGAAATTTGAATAAATCACGTGAAGGGAAATCATAGAAAACACAGGATAAACTGTATGAGATAAAGGAAGAGAATGCGACATGGGTGACCTACTTTAACATACAATGGAATGTAGAGAGAGAAGGGGTTCAGCGACTATATAAGACCGCTGAGATCTGCTGAAGAATTGATTCTTTATCTATCTGTCCTGTACCCATAATCTCTGTTGGCTTCGTGAACCGGAGATTTCCTACCTACCTATCTAAGATCTGTGGCTACCGAACCGGATCTTTTCCGACACTTTTTACCCTCGCTTATTATCTGTTGGCTTCGTGAACCGGATAATAAGTCCCTTTTTGAACCTACCAACCAAGTCTCCTAAATTATAATTGAGAATCTCATCATGAGTAAGAGACAGTTGCGAAACCAAGTAATCGCTTCGTCAATGCCCGTATTAAAGAACAGAAGCAAGACAAGTAAAAGTGCCACTAAAACACCTGTTCTGCCCAAGAAGAAACGGACCCTCCAGAAGGCGGACCATGTTGCCATATCGTCAGTTCCGGCTGCCGTACCCAGTCCAACCGACCCGGCCGAGCGAGAGAGGAACCACGTCCCTCCACTAGGACCAGCCACCATTTCCTCCACTAGGAAACCTAATGTTACAGGTGAAAATAAATTGTTAAACTAAAATTTGTAAATATTGAATTTAGCTCTTTATTATAGTTACTGCTCTCGTTGATATTTCTTTCTTTTTTCACAGGAACCAGATCTACGAATCTGCCAGGACCTGTCTGTATGGTTGCAACGTTTCTCAAATTAAAATTCAAAATACTTTTTCAAATCAAATCAGAAAGAATCACAGGGTTAAAAAGACCACAAAAAATGTAAGGGGAGTAAAATCTCAAAGGATAGGAAAACGAAAGAATTCAAGGGGCAAGGAAAAAGAATTCAAGCAACATGGATAAAATCACTTTTCAGACCAAAATCAAAACCAAAATCAAAGAATTCAGAATTTAATTTAATTGCATAAATTCGGTAATCTGATTGGGAATTTTTCTTATGTATTGTATAATAAATTGTTAGGGAAGCGAGAACAAGACTGAGTCAAAGATGATCAGATCCACACGAACATTCAATCGAGACATTACTTCTGTACCTGATAACAAATTAGTTCAGTACAAGGGGGTGCATCTATTCTCTTAAACACACACAATCTGATAGGGCAAAACACTCATTGGAGACCATCGACTGCTGTGGCCAGCAACGTAAGTCGGAATGCGGCACAATGAATGTATGTGAATGGCACTAATTGACAGGGAAGAGAATGGTCTGTGTATTTTCTTGTGAGCCATTTTGTTATTTCAGTACAAAATAAGTTCGGGAGCTCGCGGTTCTCCTTCTGTAATGAGTCATTCCGCAATCATGAGACTAGCCACCAACCCTAAAACACAGCGGCTAGAAAGTATCATATTTAGAGTAGGTATCGTAATTAGAGTAAATTAGAGTATATAGCAGTAGAGCCGTCAGTCTGTGTTTCCAATCCTGTCTTAAGGATTTCCACCACCAAAATCAAATCTACAAGGGTTAAAGATCAGTGCACTTGGCCCCACGCGACCAAGTTGCAACTTAATTTATGTAATTAAAATAAAATCACTGAACTTCAGACAACATCCCATTTGGCAACCCTGTCATCTGAAAGTGAAAACCGAATCTAATTGAGGCAGCTGCAACAACAGTGGTTGTAAAAGTGGAATGTGAATGGTTTAGAAAGCGAAAGTGAAACAGGTCTCTACTCCAGTGAATAGGGCCCATAAATCAGCCCAACAAAAGGGATCTCCTGGAGTAAAATGTCAATAAACATAATATTTGAGAAGCGTTAAGTAATTCCATATCACCCTAAAATTAAATTACATAAATGAAATAAAAGTTTGAAATAAATAAAAATATGTATTGTAAATAATAATTCTAAAAAGGTAAATAATTCAAAAACGTGTAATTAAATTCAAATAAGAGTAGTAATATAGGTGTTATATGAATTTGTTTGTTTTATTTATCTGTTTAATTAATCTCTGCAACCCCATCTTACGAACTGAGGGTAAACTACGAAGAAGGACGAGACAACGAGGGGTTCCAAATTCCTAGAGATCACATGGCCAGGGGGAGGGCGGTTACAATATTCAAACGCACTTAACGGTAAAGGATCCAATAGAACGGTGTTTCGCCTCAAAGTTTTTATCTGAAACATTTTTAGCCATCAAGGATTCAAAAGTAATTCGCACCAAACTCTCTCGTTATTTACCTAATTAATTTATTCGTTAAAAAAATTTAATTACGATTCTGTGTAACGAATAAAACCCGAATTGCTAAAAAAATACTCCGCATTATCATCCAATTAGACCATTTCAAATGTAATTACCGTTTGATCAATAAGCCCAAATTCTGAGAACAATAACTGGTTATGCTTTGGCTGTAATAATCAGCAAAATCCAATTATTGAAATAATTCCCATGAAACCGCTTTCTAGAGAAGGGTTGCAAATTACAATGGAGAGTCTTAATTAATTTATTTCAACCAAACAACCACTCACAATGTTACTGATTTGATAAGACAGAGTGGGAGTCGAACGCGCGATAGTTGGAGTATCGCTTGCTTAATCATGGGGGTTAATTGTTTAAAATTGGGTATCTTAACAAGATATGTCAAGGAGACGACGACTGAGTGTTTGGGTAATCACTGTTAATAATTTACACAACCCCTTTCTCATAATTATAACTCTCAGCTTTAATTAAAACGTTCTCTAAACGACTAAAACAGAAAAATACAATCCTATCAATTAGGTAATTATAAATTAGGAAATGTCGAATATGATTTATTAGTTGATCTAATTTCCTATTAAGTAGACTTGCCCAGGGCTTTTTTGGACCCTTTTTTGTCTGCACCACATCTAAAAGCTCACATCTGAAAGCAATAGGTTGTAAAGAGTAGAGGGTAGAATAAATAATTCGATTTTTTTTAACATTAAGTATCCGTTGAAGTTTCAATTTCAATGACGTCAGCTTTATAAATAAAAAAAAAAAAAATGCAATAAAAATCGTTTTCCCAAAACTAAAAGCGCTTAGAACGCACGTAAAACCTTTAAACCATTAACAAATGATTAGGTGTCGAACGTGATCAAAGAGAGGATTTTGAAGTTGCTGATTCAACGTCAGACGAATTCTATGGGAACCTAAACAGTTAAAACCAAAAGGCAGAGCTAAGCGTAGGTTCTGACATTATCCTAATGAGGAAGAAAGATGGGAAAAGTAACGGTCATCAACGAGAAATGTGATTGGAAAATAAGTAAATTGAGGTAAAATTTTAAGTCGGGAACTCACAAATGTGAGAACGTACCGAACCAAAATGCAAAGTTGGGGAACCAAAAAATTAGGAGAGTGAAAGGCAGTCCTTTCTGAGCTGTCGGCGTAACAGTTTGGGAAGCCACGAGCTTTTCTGACATTGAAAAAGAATTAAAGTCTAAGAGACACGTCGCGTTATAACCGCGAACGGGATCCTAGTATTAAAGTCAGTTTTCACGATCGATAACGAAATCGAAAAATGGACTCCTGTGTAACGTACATTTTGTACGTACTGGTTAAATGCCAGCGAACCGGAGACAACCGCGGTGCGCGCGTCGCATAAGTGAGTGATGGTGGCTTTTAGTGCGGTGCAAACACGGCCGGCTGGAAGCCTCGAGTTTCGTCGACCTCGACTGTCGAGTTTCAATCCGGTACGCCGATTCCTGAGATCTCACCTTTCTTTCTCTCCTGGAAATTCGCTTGAAGAAGGTTCACGCAAAATACCTGTCGCGAATAATTCATCTAATGGCGTCTTGAAATTATTGTTCAATATTGGAAACATCACCCTCGTTTTTGGCTTGGTGAGTGTCGTAAAATGGTTTCTTTCATTGTGCTGGAATTGTACAGATCATATTTTCCTAAAACAGTATGCTATTTTTAATTACAGCTTTTAAATCCGATCGAGTTTCGCTCCGCTTGTAAAATTTCGTCGATCACATTTTGATCTCAACTTATATCTTGAGGACGGGACATAATTTTATGTATCCTTGGCAACAGACTCGATCGGACCGTTCATTCATACAAGAGTGTCTCTGATACCAATGAAATTGCAGCTTTTTCCCGGAATCAACTTTTTCCCGGAATCAACTTTTTCCGGAAGCAACTTTTTCTTACGGACGCAAGTTTTCCTGGAAGCAAGTTTTTCACTTCAAGCACGAATGCAGCACATTGGTTGTGCCTGAGATCAAGTTTCCCACCAGCTAAGCTTGTTCCTCGTATCGGAGGGCACCTGATCCATTGGCACATACTTGTATTACTGCAGGAGCAGCCAAATTGACCACTGTAGCAGCCCACCTGCCGGCCGCCGAACCTGTGCCATCCGTGCCCCCGGCTGGAAGCTTTCACCCTCGCACCGGAGACCCTACGAAGCTAAGTGCCTTTGCAGATGCATTTTTACACGATCAGTTCATTCGGCTAAACTACACGCTCTTGTTTCTTTATTGTTGTTAACCGTGCTCAAGATTCTGTGATAATTACTGTGATTTTTTAAATAAAGAGTACCTGTTGTTCTGCTGACCCGCTTGTTATTTGTTGACCCTCTTAGACTGACAGCTCAATCCACGACCCTTGTTGTCTTTTACTGTCTCATGCTCTCAACGACTATTTTTCCCCTCTAAGGGTAAAATAGTTCGTTTCACCTGAAATGAAAAATGATAAATCCCCTGGAGAGGACGGAATGGTCGTCAAGGCTCTTAAACTGGAAGGCAATAAGTTATTGCAAGCTCTCAAAACTATGTTTAATGAGTGTCTTGAACAAGAAAAGACACCACAACAATGGAATAATTCAACCATCACCCTATTACATAAAAAGGGGACATTACCAAACTTGCTAATTATCGCCCTATCAGCCTGTTGAAGTTTTTCACCCGAATCATTGCCAACAGATTGAGTGCAAAATTCACAAAGTCGGGCTGAAAATTACTGTGTCAAAGACACAACTAATGACGAACCTTGTGCTCAGTGAAAGTGTGTTGTAATAACCATATGGATACAAAACCACCACATAATGTATCTTGGCAATGAAATTCGTATAAGTTGAGATAATCAAACGCATGAACTGCTGAGGCGAATAGGGCTGGCGTGGGATGCATATGGAAAACTGAGGAAACTTTTTAACCAGTGTGTCTTACCTGTCCTAACCTATGGTACTGAGACCTTGACGCTGACAAAAAAGACTGTGCAGAAAATCAGAGTAACACAGCGCGCAATGGAAAGATCAATGTTGGGTCTGACCATCGTGGACCGCATAACAAACACTGAGCTAGAACTAAACTGGTTCACGCATTGGACAAAATAGCAACCTTAAAAATGGAATTGGGTTGGGCATATTGCGAGGATGCGAGACAACAAGTGGACCAAGCGGATTATAGAGTGCGGAGACCTGGACAGAACGCCATAAGAAAAAGAGGACAACCACCAAAGAAATAGTCTGATGATAGCAGGCCTATACATACAAATTGGATACAAGAGGCACAGAATAGAACGGCGTGGAAGCAATCTCGGGTATCTATAATTAAAAAGAGAGAATAGGCAAGTATACTCAACGATTAATAAATAAGGAATGAATGCAGGTCGTATGAGTATAAAGCACATACAGTGAAATTACTAGCCTCTGTTACATGGGGTCTGAGTATTTCTCCATCGCCCTAACATTTTTCATACTGGCAGTGCCTGAAACTCAATCGAGAGAGTTTCCATCAAAACAACAACAGAGCCACCAGAGTACCAGAACAAGAACAGACACGTTTTTCACTCTATTGAGGCTCATTAGTGTGCTGCATCTGGAGTATCCGGAGGATGTTGTCGAATCTCTGAAATCCCCCTAGGTCTTGAGCAAATCAGTTACACGGTTCTCCGTGTGGTTTAAACAGAGTGACATTTAGCGATCAGTCTGAAAAACTAATCGTGAGTTCACTTCAAGATTCATTTTAGTTTCAGACGTCACCAATGCCAACGATATGATTGACAATCATGAAAAAGAGAGAATAGGCAAGTATACTCAACGATTAATAAGTAAGGAATTAAGGAATGAATGCAGGTCGAATGAGTATAAAGCAGAGTATACTATGGTGGCTCTGTTGTTGTTTTGATGAAAGCTCTCTCGATTGGAGTTTCGGGCACTGCCAGTATGACAACTGTTATGGGCGATGGAGGAATACTCAGACCCCTTATGTAACAGGCTAGTAATTTCACTTTATGTGCTTTATACTCATACGACCTGAGCTAATTTCTGAGCAATCGTTTTAAAACTGGAGTTGCAAAAATCAAACTAAATCCTCGCGAGTAATCCTATTTTATAAAAAAATCCTAAATCGACTTCCTCAACCCCTTTCTCATTATCTTAGCCAAGTTTATTTTGAACTTGTTTTTTTTTGCCTGATTGGTTCTTCAAATTCTGAACTGTTATTTTCTGGGACAGGAAAATTTTAACAGGAAATTTTAATAGGGCAGGAAAATTAAATCCTAGTAAGGAATACTAAATTAGAAATTGTCAGAATCCCATGAAATTTCGAAACAACCTGAATGGATCTAAATGGAACCGGGTTAATTGTTCCTTGCCCAAGTTCAATCCAATACCAAGAAATCCTAAATAAGAAGTTTCCCAAAATTGAAATCACATTCCAGATTTCTTTCAGGTTTCTTCAAATTCTCGGTAGCCATTGAAGACAAATTAAATACCATCAAGTTTGTATTTACAAACCCAAGGTTCCCAAGTTTTATTTTATCTCAAAATCTGACAATTTTTTAAGGGAAGCAAAAAATTCAATCCTATAATAATGATCGAGTAATCCGAAAATTGGTATAAATGGCTCGATTTTAATTTAGACTAAATTTGCCCGGGCCTAAATGGAACTTCTAAATTACATAAGTCTCTAATATTTAAAAATTTTGAGCAATCGGCTTAAAACTGGAACTGGAAATGTAAATCCTTTAGACTCGTAGCGAGTAAATTATATAAATTTATTAGGATCTGCCCGAATTAGAGCTGGTCGACCATTTTCGTATAAGATCTCCCCATGTTGGGCCAATTAGTCTCGGGATTATTTATTATACCTACGTACCTTTAATTCAAGTACCTACCTACTTACAAAAGCCAGTTACTGAATCTAATTACGGAAACAGAGAAAATGAAAAAATTACATTTTCTCGTTACGTAATTTAGGTGGTATTTAGAGCGTGAAATCGGAGTATCTTTAATTTATCCCCCAGCCAAGACGGAAGACTTTTCACAAAATATCAAAATGGTTAATTAAAATTTAAAAGAGAGAATTAAGGAAAATACAGAAGCCAGTTTCCTTTGATCGTTTTAAACAATGGTACTGATCCTATATATAGTTAATTATAAACTTGTTCTTCTTGCTTGTTCAAGTCACTTCAACGCAAAGACTGCCGCGTTATTAAAATATATATCTACTTACCGCATAATATACAGCAAAAAACGTGAAATTCTAATTAAATTCCTCTTAATTTCCATGAAGAGCCTTTAAAAAATTGGTATGTATTACGATCGGCCACTTACTTAGAGTAAGTATGAAACAAAAACGTGAAATTATTTTCCCCTTCCAATGTTAATTTCTGCAAATTAATAACAACGAAGTAGTTGCGAGACACAAAAGCGGGCCCGTGTTAAATTCCCCTGAAAAACCTGCTCATGTCATAAAATAAATAAGCTCGTCCGGGATACTTCTTTGTTGATTTTCTACGTACGTTCGTAGAACTCCTAAATTCCCGGGAAATTGAACAAATACCTTCACCTAAGGCAATCCTGGTGCGCCTACGTCAGACCTCCATTTTCCCTAATGTAATACAATAATAATACATATCTGAAAACTGGAAACCTGGAGCGGCTAACAGCTAGGCCGGTATTAAAGAGAGAGAGAAAGGTATCGTAATTTTATTTGATTATTATTTCATGAATGATGGGCTTTTCATGAAACGTAATAACATATAGCTTGAAGATATTCTCGGAATCGATACCTACATCGTTTGTTTCCATATTTTGTTGAAAGAATTGAAATAAAACGCAATTATTTTCTCCGAAGAGTAGTAATAATACCTATCATAGAACGACCCTCAAGGTTCAATCTTACCTTCTTCTTATTGCTATTGTAGTTTTTTTTAAGTAGTTTTCTTCGTGTCCATTATAAAAATATGATTGAATCTAGAGACTCCTAATATGAACGAACTCATACCATTTTTATTTTTTCAATAACCGACTAGAAAAAGGAAAAATGACAAGGTAAAGGCGAAATGAATATAATTAAAAACCAATCAGCAAATTAGTCAATACTTTATGTAAATGAAAATAAATATAGCTCTAAACGAACTCAACTCTCATATCCGTACTTTAATTAATTGTTTCTGCATAATTAAACAGCACAAAAGCAACTCGGGGAAATATAAACAATTATTATTTATGCTGGCGTCCCAATAACATATTCACCTGGTGCTTTTTAATCTGTTCTCAAACATAACTTGAGACTTTAATTTGAAAAAATTTTTGTCTGAGAAACTCCGATCAAATTTTCGAAAAATTGATCAAAAACGATCATTAAGTACCAGAAAAACTTTTAAGCAGAAACGAACTTCAGCAGCAAATAACGTTTTTCGGAGCATACAGGACTTTCTAACCGTCAAATGTAAACAAAAGCGGCTGAAGTGTTGAAAACAAAAAAGAGAAAGCTCAGGAAACCCGAAGTAACGAGACGTTCAGAGAGTATCAGAAAAACCCTTAGAAATAGAGCCAAAAGTTTGACGGTAACGAGAAAGTTAAAAGCGCACCTCAGACTCGAAAAATTAATCTAAAACGATCAAAAAATATCAGTAAACTTATAAGAAGTAATGAGCTTCACAAGAAATGTCACGTTTATTAGAGCACAATCTTTTTGCCCTAGAAATGGAACTTTAATAAGCGGCTGGAGTGGCGAAAAGACAACGAGATAGCTTAAGAATACCGGAGGACTTTCTAACCGTAAAAAGTAACCAAAAGCGGGTAAAGTATTGAAAAGAAAAAAGAGAAAGCTCTGAAACCCCGAAGGAATGAGACGTTTAGAGAGTATCAAAAATTAATAATCTTAGAAATGGAGCCTTAAGTTTGACGGTAACGAGATAGCTACAAACGCACCTCAGACTCAAAATTAATCTAAAACGATCAAAAAGTATCAGTAAACGTATAAAAAGTAATGAGCTTCATAAGAAATGTCACGTTTATCAGAGCACGATCTTTTTGCCCCAGAAATTGAACTTTAATAAGCCTAGTGGCGAAAAGACAACGAGATGGCTCAAGAATACCTAAAGACTTTCTAACCGTCAAATGTAATCAAAAGCGGCTGAAGTATTGAAAAGAAAAAAGAGAAAGCTCAGGAACCCCGAGGAAGGAGACGTTCAGAGAGTATCAGAAAAGCTCTTAGAAATAGAGCCAAAAGTTTGACGGTAACGAGAAAGTTAAAAGCGCACCTCAGACTCGAAAAATTAATCTAAAACGATCAAAAAATATCAGTAAACTTATAAGAAGTAATAAGCTTCACAAGAAATGTCACGTTTATTAGAGCACAATATTTTTGCCCTAGAAATGGAACTTTAATAAGCGGCTGGAGTGGCGAAAAGACAACGAGATAGCTCAAGAATACCGGAGGACTTTCTAACCGCAAAAAGTAACCAAAAGCGGGTAAAGTATTTAAAAGAAAAAAGAGAAAGCTCTGAAACCCCGAAGGAATGAGACGTTTAGAGAGTATCAAAAATAATCTTAGAAATGGAACCTTAAGTTTGACGGTAACGAGATAGCTACAAACGCACCTCAGACTCAAAATTAATCTAAAACGATCAAAAAGTATCAGTAAACGTATAAAAAGTAATGAGCTTCATAAGAAATGTCACGTTTTTCAGAGCACAATCTTTTTGACCGAAAAATGGAACTTTAATAAGCAGCTGGAGTTTCGAAAAAAAACGAGATAGCTCAAGAATACCGGAGGACTTTCTAACCGTTAAATGATGTAACCAAAAGCGGCTGAAGTGTTTAAAAGAAAAAAGAGAAAGCTCAGGAACCCCGAAAGAACGAGACATTCAGAGAAAAGCTCTAAACGCACCTCAGACTCGAAAAATTAATCTAAAACGATCAAAAAGTAACAGTAAACTTATAAAAAGTAATGAGCTTCATAAGAAATTTCACGTTTTTCAGAGCACGATCTTTTTGACCGAAAAATGGAACTTTAATAAGCAGCTGGAGTTTCGAAAAAAAACGAGATAGCTCAAGAATACCGAAGGACTTTCTAACCGTTAAATGATGTAACCAAAAGCGGCTGAAGTGTTTAAAAGAAAAAAGAGAAAGCTCAGGAACCCCGAAAGAACGAGACATTCAGAGAAAAGCTCTAAACGCACCTCAGACTCGAAAAATTAATCTAAAACGATCAAAAAGTAACAGTAAACTTATAAAAAGTAATGAGCTTCATAAGAAATTTCACGTTTTTCAGAGCACGATCTTTTTGACCGAAAAATGGAACTTTAATAAGCAGCTGGAGTGTCCAAAAAAAAACGAGATAGCTCAAGAATACCGGAGGACTTTCTAACCGTTAAATGATGTAACCAAAAGCGGCTGAAGTGTTGAAAAGAAAAAAGAGAAAGCTCAGGAACCCCGAAAGAACGAGACATTCAGAGAAAAGCTCTAAACGCACCTCAGACTCGAAAAATTAATCTAAAACGATCAAAAAATATCAGTAAACTTATAAGAAGTAATGAGCTTCATAAGAAATGTCACGTTTATCAAAGCACGATCTTTATGACCGAAAAATGGAATTTTAATAAGCAGCTGGAGTGTCGAAAAAAAAAACGAGATAGCTCAAGAATACCGGAGGACTTTCTAACCGTTAAATGATGTAACTAAAAGCGGCTGAAGTGTTGAAAAGAAAAAAGAAAAAGCTCAGGAACCCCGAAAGAACGAGACATTCAGAGAAAAGCTGTTAGAAATAGGACCAAAAGTTTGACGACAGCGAGCAAGCTAAAAACGCAACTCGAAAAATTAATCTAAAACAATAAAAAAGTGTCAGTAAACTTATAAAAGTAACGAGCTTCAGGAGAAATGTCACGTTTCTCAGAGCACGACTTTTTGTCCAAAAAATTGAACTTTCTTAAGCAACTAAAGTGGCGAAAACGTTATTGAGAGAGCATCAAAAAAATGCTGAGAAATATAATCAAAAGCGTCAAATGTGTCCATGATATAATGAGAAAGCTTAAAGGCACCTTAAGTGTGTAAAGTTAATCTGAAACGATCAGAAAGTGTCAGGAAACTTAGTAGAAATAATGAGCTTCACAGGACATAATAACGGTTTTTATTAAAGCATATTTTTCTAAATGGAACCAAAAGCAACTGAAGTGTATATTGTAAAAACTCTCAGATATACATATATAATCAAAAGCAATAAAAAAATGTAGACAAGGTAATAAGAAAGCTAGAAAGCACCACAGACTCGATTTCTCTCGAATTCTAAAGGTTTCTCAGAGCACTTTCCACTTAAAACAACAAACTAAAATGGAACTGAAGTGACGAAAAGAGAATGAGACAGCTCAAGAGTATCTGAGACTTGCGTGATGAGAATTCAATCTAAAACGTTGAGAGAGTGTCAAAAAAATCCCCAGTAAGGAAACCAAAAGCAATTTAAATGACGAAAGGGAGAGGAGGGTGAACTTATGGAGCAATAACTTGGCCCAAAATGTTCGAAGAGTATCAGAAAATCTCTGAAAAATACAACTAAAAGCAATCAAAAGTGTCGACAAGGTAATGAGAAAACTAGAAATCACCACAGACTTGATATCTCTCGAATTCCATAGGTTTCTCAGAGCACTTGCAACTTAATACAACAAACCCAAATAGAACTTGCGGCAACTGAAGTGGCGAAAAGACAACGAAACAGCTCAAGAGTGCCTGAGACTTGAGTGATGAGAATTCAATATAAAACGTTGAGAGAGTGTCAAAAAAATCCCCAGTAAGAAAGCCAAAAGCAATTTATATGATGAAAGGGAGAGGAGGGAGTACATGAACACTTATGGAACAAGAACTTGGCCCAAAATGTTCAGAGAGTATCAGAAAATCTCTGAGAAATACAACCAAAAGCAATCGAAAGTGTCAATAAGGTATATGAGAAAGCTAGAAAGCACCTCGAACTCCAAAAGTTGATCTAAACCGATCAGAAAGTATCAATAAAACTTGTAAACAGTAATGGGTGACAGAAGAGATGTGACGTTTTTAAGGCATTAATTTTTAACAACTGAAGGGTCGAAAACACAACAAGAAAGCTCAGGAACTTTTGAGAAACAAGAACTTCCAAAAAGTTCAAAGCGTATCAGAAAAACTGGAAAAAAAACAAGATATTCGACCAGAGTCAACAAATTTATGGAAAACGTTCGGAAAATTACCAGAAAACTTATTAAGAGTAAGCTTCAACAGAAATTCAAGGTTTTCCAGAGCACGACTTTTTTCAGGGTACCATCAAAATTGGTAGACCAGACCACTTACTTTAAGCCTGGAAATAGAACCAAAAGTAATCACAAGAGTCGGAAAGCAGCGACGGGAAAAATTGGCACTTTATGATCGATGAAAAACACTCCCGCATAAATACCAAAATAGACCACTTTTTGGCCTGGAAATTGAACCCAAAGCAGAGAAACCTGCATGGACCTTAGAATTGAAAAGTTGATTCAAAATATTTGGAGAGTATCTGAAAAAATTGAAAACACTTGTCAGCCTCACTAGAAAAGAAAAATGCTCTGAATAACAAAAAACAGAGTGTCCATTTTTTTGACTGGGAGATATGCAATCAAAATTCTCGAGAAGACCGAGCGAGCCCTTTTCAGCTCGACATAGGACGACAAAGTAACTAAAATTGTCGGTGCTTCAACATCAACGAGGAAGCTCACAGAGACCAGAATATTCTCCAATTAATCAAAAGTTATTTAGGAGGGTCAACAAGGCTAGGGAAGCCCATCAGCGGGGAAGCCAACTCCTGGTCCTGACCGTTGCAGAACAGTAAGTCGTTTTGGCAAAGTTATATACATCCTTAATTAGGAAACTTTGTTTTAATACGCATTACTGCAAAAAAGTTTCAGCCGCCTCGTATAATATATTTTTGTACCTAGAGCTATAGGTTCCATTCAAATTAAGATCTAAGTACATGTCATCAATAAATTTAATAACATATTAATGAAATCCAAACAATGTGGAATGTATTCCGCCGCGCTGCCGCTTGTAACAATTCTCTTCGAGACCGTGAATATCGTTTTTGTGATGACGCAAGATGTTCGACATTTATAAGGCCATTTTATTCCCCATTCTTTTTATATTGGCGGTAAGTCTTCAAGTTTATTCCTGCATTTATAACTCCACCTATGTCTCCCGAACATTTACAGCGCAATATTATTTTACGGCCGTAAATGGCGTTTCGATGGTCATTAGGAAAGAAAGTTGCAGCATTGTTCGTAGTTGCGTCATTGTATGTCGTAAATTTTTAACACCCTCTACTATAATGTAGCTCTGAATGAGTTTCTCTTTGAATGCTTTAACGTAGAGTAAGTGTTGCCATTGAGAGCGTGGATGGGGGTCAAGCCGCTTGAGTTTTTTATTCGCAAGAAACGTTAGTTGTTGCTTCGGTAAGTTAGTCATAAAAAATTGGAGCAATTTTGACTTAAATAATCATGTTTTTTTGGCGCTATGATGTTCAAATATGGCTGGCCTTTAAATGGCCTTTTTATTAAACTTTTGACTTGGGTTGAAGATCCAGCAATTCCTGTAAAGTTGTGCAGGCTGATTACAAGTGCTAGGTATTTGGTCGCTTCACCTTATGGTGCTTCTTTTTTTGTAGCAAGCTTCCTCGGAGGTGATATTTTTGGAGCCCGCCTTTCTATTCACAAGTGCTACGTGATCGCATTTACGCTATGGTGTGACATTTTTGGTACACAATTACTTCGAAATTATTACACTTCCAGAAAGGGGTTGATGATGGATGACATAGAATCTTGGGGAACACCAATCTGCTTTCAAGTTCTACTTGGTCGCGATTATGTCATGATCATTTTCTAATCAACTTTTCTTGTAGATGAATTTTTTTGTATTGGAGATAGTGTTGATAATGACAGAGACTTGGAGAATGTCGGTCTTTTTCCAAGTAGTATTTGGTCGTAATCAAGTCATTGTGTTTCATTTTATTATGGAGATTATCTTCATCTTATATAGTAAAGAGTACCTACCTTGAAGAACTAGAACAAGTCACTATCTACACAGTAATAATCTTAAACCTCCACAATATTCAAGGTCTGTGAGGATTGCCAACCAGACGACATGAAAGGTAAAGTCGACTATTGCTGGACCAACAGAGTAGATTTTGTGGACAGGGTGTCTTACGCGTCCAAAAACGTCCTTAACTTCGCCAAAAGGAAGCTCGGAGTTGGAATCGAGGAAGAAATAGCGCCACCCACAGTAAGTTGAGCTGCGAAGAGTAAACTTCCAAAAGTTAGGAGAATTTCTGTTTCAGTGCGAGTATTACAAGTGTATATTCGGGCAACTGAGAGCTGTGAGTGTACGTTTACCGCAAATGACTCTTGGATCTAATTTTTTTTCTTCTAGTTGAACGGGAACGGATTCCCAGTGAAACAGAAATTGCAGGATTATCTGGAAGGACATGTCACAGTACGGCAAGATCGTGATCTGTCTGAACAGCTTGATAAATGCTTCGACGCCTTGTCTCAAAGTATAGGTAAAAAATTCTGAAGAAGCTCCGCCTGTAAAATTTTGTCATACTGAACTTTCAGTTTGACTTGCAAAACAGGCCGGGCTTGGAAAGCTGCCGAGATATTTCTCTAAAGCTAAATTTTTCCAGTTCGAGAGACTTACTTTGACGGTGATGTCGGATCAGAGAATCCTCCAGTTGACAGTTAGTAATAAACAAAATATCGACGCCGTTATTTTGCTTCTAATTTAAATCTTTTCCAGCTCTGGTTTCCGCTGATGAAAGTGACAAAGAGCAAAACAGTTGTGACAAGTGCAAGGAACTCATGAAATGTCTCTCTTATCATAAAGGGGTAAGTAAGGGCTCGAGTTCGAGCGGAATAATAAAGGCATCAAAACGATTTTTGTTTTCAGTGTCATGTGTTCGTGTTTCCCTGAGTTGGATGCAAACAATGGAATTTTCCGGTCGGGCGGCTTCATAATAATTAATGAAAGTGGACTTTTGCTTTGTACGCCTGAAATTTGTAAAATGTTACCTAATATACTTCAGAAATCTAATGTGGTTGGAATATTTTGAGATAATTGTAACCCCTTAAAGTTTGTAAGTTCGAGAAAAAGTAAGATAACAATTTTCTTGAAGCTGTAGGTAGGTATGGGTTTCTTTTAAAAAAAATTTATAAAAAATAGGACGTCAAAATAGGATTATAATTCAGAGGTATTACGCTAATTATTTATACAATTGGTAAAACTGCAGAATATGTTTTTTTTTCCAAAATAGGATGACACAAATAAAAAAAGAGAATATGTAACATCAAAATGGGATTAGACTAATTCAGAATTGGATTCACCAAACAAAATAGGATTTCTTTTTTAAATAAGGTTTAACGTGGATTAATGGATGCAGCTTTTAAAAACGAAATGAGACAAAATATAAAATAGGATTACATAAATTTTTAATAGGATTCATAAAAAATATGATATAAAAATAGCCTTCAAAAGAGGTTTGATCAAATGAAAATGGGATAATGTGTTATGGGAGTTCGTACTAGACTAATTCAAGATAGGATTACGTGAATTTAAATGAGATACGCCTCTCAAAATGGGTTTAATTATTTTATATATCGAATAAGGAAAATTGAAATATGTTTTTTTTTTCTATTTGAAAATGCGATTCAATTAACTCAGAATGAGATTACATGAATTAGCACAAATAAAAAAGATATTATGTGACGTCAAAATGGGATTAGACTAATTCAGAATTGGATTCATCAAACGAAATAGGATTTCCTTCTTAAAATAAGGTTCAATGTGGATTTATGGATTTGGCTTTTAAAAACGAAATGAGACAACTGTAAAATGAGGAATTACATAAATTTTAAATAGGATTACACTAATTCAAAATGGGATGACACAAATTAAAATGGGATTCTGATATAAGGAATAGCCTTCGAAAGAGGTTTACCATATGAAATTACCTAATGTGTTATGGGATTACGTACTAGACTAATTCAAGATAGAATTACTTAATTTAAATGGGATACTTCTCTCAAAATGGGTTTAGTTTTTTTATATCGAATAAGGCAAATCGAAATTTGATTTTTTCTATTATTTGCAAATGCGATTCAATTAACTCAAAATGAGATTATAGTGGCGTCTATGAGTCGGAAAACACCCGAATTTTTTCAGACGCAACGAAACCACTTTCCTCCCCCGTTTTAGAGGGTGCTGAACAGGATGGCGTAGGGAAAATTTCTTTTTCGGGTTGCGTTCACACACCCTATTGACCAAAAACCACCCTCTTTTTTAAATCTCCGTTCTGATGCCCCCGGGTCGCAAAAACACGTGCAACTCGCTTCTGGGGATGCCTTGTATCTAATAACAACTGCCCGTCACCCTACTTCCACCCCCTTGGCCAAGAATCACCCTCCAAGGGGGTTGAAAATGTGTTTTCTTATTAATCGGGCAACCTGCCTCATCCCCCCGTTTTCAAGTGTGCTAAACACGATGGTCACTATCTTAGACTTCTACCATCCGTTTTCATCCCCCCAAATCGAGTAAAACACCCGCCAAGGGAGTTGAAAATGTGTTTTTTTAATTAATTGGACAACCTGACGCATACCCCGTTTTCAAGGGTGCTGAACACGATGGTAACTACCTTAGACCTCTATACCACCCCCTTAAATTGACAAAATCGCCCTCCAAGGTGGTTGAAATCTTTTTTTTTTATCGAGAATGTTGGAAATGTTATTTTGTATCATAATAATTTACCGCGCTTTCTATTGGGAAAAATATGGAGAAAACGTTTTTGTTACTTTACGCCGGGATATAATAATATGTATAACAATAAATGTAGAACATACAAATGCACATGCAAATACAAATAGAAAATATTGAACAAATTTATGTACCTACTTAGAAATAATAATATTATAATGATAATCTTTTAGTAAATTTAGGGGAAAAACATTTTTGGATGTGGAATTACATTTATTTATTTATTTTATTTATTTATTTATTTATTCTTTATTCACCCAACGGAATACAGATTCCAATTACAAGGTTAGCAATCAACAATAGTAAAACACAAAAAGTAAAAGGTGATTCTACATTGCCAAACCGATAACAGTCCATCTCGATATAAGATCAACATGCATAATATGCATTTCATAATTAATCAACCAACATAATTAAACATGCATTAGTGTGGTCGGTAAAAGCAGTCGGTAAAAAAAAACAAAAAACAAAAAACAACAGGTATACTATTATGGCTTACAAAAGTACTCTTTAGCAACAGACAACAAGGTTCCCAATGTACAGCTGAAGATGTCACACCATGCAGAGATCTGATTATAACTGCTTGCTATAACATATAAAGGTGACCTTAGCATGAGGTTAGTGTAAGCCCTAGGCAACTTAAATACTTGGTGCGTTCTAGAACCACTTCTTGCTGGGTGGAGCTCCAACATATCCCTGACCACAGGAACATCAATGCGACTATTAACTAATTTATACAGTATAGGACCAAACCTGACACTGTTCTTCGACTGGCAAGTGACTGAAAATCAAATTCACGAAGAAGCAATCCATAATCGTATCCCCTATCCGGATATGTTCCGTGCCTCTTGAAAAACAAAAACTTTAAAAATTTCCTCTGTACTCTCTCTATACTACTCTTGACGCAATCGTCTAGGGAATCAATCTTCATAAATATCTTGAGGTCGTCTGCGTAAAGCAATTTACCACAGTTTAAATGATCCGGCAAGTCATTAATAAAGACGGAAAATAAGAGAGGACCCAGATTTGAACCCTGCGGTACGCCCAGTGAGCTCACATATGGCAGTGATCTATGGCCACCGTATGCCACACAATAAAGCCTGTTGTCCAAATATGACGCAAAGAACCTACAAAGACTGGGACCAACGCCAAAGTCAGACAGTTTAGATATAATCCTATCATGTCTGACCCGATCAAAGGCTTTTGAGAAGTCCGTATACACGACGTCAACCTGCCCACCAGAATCAACAATGCTTGAGACGCATTGTGTAAACGATACCAGATTAGTGACTGTTGAGCGTCCCTCAAAAAACCCATGCTGATGAATCGTAATCCGATCCTTTATCTGCGGGAACAGCCGACCATACAAAGCCATCTCAAATACTTTAGCGAAATTATTGAGAAGGCAAATCGGTCTGTAGTTTTCAATGTTCGATGGATTCCCGGACTTCAAGACAGGGCACACCTTCGCCTCACGCCACCGGTTTGGAAACTTACATAAAGTTAGTGACTTGTTAAAAAGTATCTTCAAAGGGATGTCAAACACACTTGCACAGTCTTTCAAGATGAACGACGGAATGCCATCAGGACCAGAGGTCATTTTATTACCCAATCTATGTAGTGAACGAGATACGTCTGTCTCCGAGAGAGAGAGAGAATTTCTATGATATTCGGCAAAACAGAGGCCTCTAAGGTCTCAGCGTCGGTCGAACCATGACCATCTCCAGAGTAAACATCAGAGAAGTGTCTCGCAAAGCCATTCACTATCGCTTGAGGTGTGTCATAGGAGAGACCGACATTATTCCGCAGAACACCGCCAATACGTGCTCTCTTTCTCATCTGATTAAAATGCCTCCAAAACGACCCCGGATTATCAATTACCGAATCCTGAACAGATCTCAAGTAAGCACCATATGCATCCCTAATCTGTCGCTTCAAGCGTGATCTTAGTTCCTTAAACTCATTATAATCAGACACTACACCATACCTCCTACATTTCCTATGTAAAACCGCCTTCCGACGCACACCCCTCCTAATTTCGGGCGTGAACCAGGAAGGATACCTCGATCTCAGAACCCCAAAGCGAGGTACAAACTCATCAAAGATTTTATAAAGTTCGCAATAGAATGCATCACAGGCTGTGTCTATATTCTCTATGTTATGCAAAAAGTTCCAATTTACTGACTCAAGAGCATTATACAACCCATGAAAATCTGCCCTTCGGAAATTATATGAGCGTGACGAGGATCCGAGATCAAAGCGTTCCCTCCCACCACCCAATGATACTTCCATGGCCAATGACAAAGCCGGATGATGAGAATCTTCCTTGACCATGGGGCAGTTATCACGCACTACGGTGACATCAAAATTAGCTAAGACAAGGTCAAGCAAGCGTCCCCTCTCATTAACAATCGCATTACTCTGTGATAGGCTATTAGCTAACATGAAATCTCTAAGAAGCACAGATCTTGGGTCAGCAGCCGCTGAGTCATGAAAATGAGGTATATTAAAATCTCCCAGTAAAATCAGTTTTACATTTGCTGCTACTCTTCAAAATGAACACCACATCCTTACGTAAGAGTAATAGAAACGTCTCCATATTTTTCCCAATAGAAAGCACGGTGAATTATGATACAAAATAATATTTCCAACATTACCGAAAAAAGAAATTTTCAGCACCCTTGAAAACGGGGGTATGCGGCAGGTTGCCCAATTAATAAAAAAATACATTTTCAACCCACTTGAAGGGTGTTTTCTTCGATTTGGGGGGATAAAAACTGGTGGTAGAGGTGTAAAATGGTTACCATCGTGTTTAGCATCCTCGAAAACGGGAGAATGCAAAAATATTCAGGATTATAAGAAAGAAACATTTTCAACCCCTTGGAGGGTGGCTTGTCCAAGGGGGTGGGCGTAGGGTGACGGGCAGTTGTCATTAGCTACAAGGCATTCCCAGAAGCGAGTTGCACGCATTTTTTTTCGACCCGGGGGCATTAGAATGGAAATTTTTTAAATTGGGGTGGTTTTTGGCCAGTAGGAGGTGAACGCAACCCAAAAAACCTTCTTGCGCATCAATCGCATAAATAGTGTATTTTTAAGCGATCCAATTTATAAATATTTTCACCGCTTTTTAAATTGGCTTTCTGAAAATTTCCCTAGTCAGGTCATATTAGTGTAGTGGTTAACTGTGAAAATTGCATTTCACTTCGTTTGAAAACGTGCCTTAGAATGGATTTTTAAATTTAACAAAACCAAAATAAATGGTAAAATTGAACAATTTTGCCCCTTTTCCTTTGCCCGCCACTGGCTGACTTTACCTAAAAAATATTATTTTTTACACTACCTTCAATAGAACTGAAAAAGTGAAAAGGGAGCTTTGAAAACTGAAAATTTGAAATTTTAGAGGAATAAACATAATTTAAAAATATTCGAATATCTCCGCCATTTTTCTTATTTGCTTCTTGAAAATTTTCAGAATTAAGGGTTATTAGTATAGTTATCTATTGGAAAAATTTCAGTTCGATTCGTACAAAAATAGAAAAATAGAATAAACGGCTATAGAAATTTAGCCTTTTTTACCCTTTTCCTACCCATGCCACTGGCTTAATAATAAAAAAATGCAAATTTTATTGCAATAACTCAAATTTCAATAACTATTCTTCCAATAATGCTAATTTGGCCTAAAAGTTTTTGTTTCTAACTTGCTTATTTAGAGGTTCAAAATCTATCAATTTTTCCTAAAATTTAAAAGGCAGCCATTTTGGAACGGCTATTCTGATTTTACTCAAGACCGACTACTTGCAGTTATATTACTACAAAAAAAATTTCAGCCCCCTAAATTGAAAACTGCGACCAGAAACCGTGCCTCATGACCGGTTTTTTTTGGAAATTTGGAGGGACACCCTGTAAAAGTAACAAAACTTTAGGAAAATTATTTTTACGAAAATCAAACGTCATCTCTAAGTTTCACAAGAGTAAAAAATTTCGTTCATTAATCTTGAAAGGTGAAGCTACAGGAGCGTTTTTAAAACTTTAGAGAAATAAACATCATGTAAAAAAAATTCAAATAACTCCGCCATTTTTGTTATTTACTTCTTGAAATTTTTAAGGGCTGGAGGCTATTAGTATAGTTGTGTACTGTGAAAATTTCAATTTAATTCCTTCAAAAATGTGCTCATAAATTGTTAGAGAAATTTAGCGATTTTTACCCTTTTCCTACCCACGCCACTGGCTTATTAATAAAAGTAATGCAAATTTTATAACATTAAATCAAATTTCAATTAATTTTCCTCCAATCATGTTGATTAAGTTTCAAAGTTATTTTTCCATCTTACTCATACCAGGGGTTCAAAAAAAAGCAATTTTTCCAAAAATTCAAATGGCCGCCATTTTGAAACGGCTCGGCCGATTTTGCTCAAGTACAATACCAGACCAGTTCTTATATATATCTTACTCCCACAAAAATTTCAGTCCCCTAGATTGAAAACTGCGACCTGAAATGAGATGACAAAAACGGGATATGGGGAATTTTGAAAGGACACCCTGTAGAAGTAACGCGACTTTAGGAATTTTTTTCAACGAAAATCTAACGTCGTTCCAAGATTTTACAAGGATCCAAAATTTCATCCACTAATCTTGAAAGATAAAGCTACAGGAGCGTTTTTAAAATCGAAATTTCGCGATTTTGGAGAAATATATAAATATATATATATATAAATATATATATATATATATATCGTGGGCAGGTGAATTTTGGAAAACCACTTTTTCGTGATCTGGGGGTCATGATCGGTGGACATTTGATGAGTTTGGGTGATTTTCGAAAAGTGATGTCGTCCTCAATAGTGTATTTTTTTTATTAAAAAATACACTAAAACCTTCTTGCGCATCAATCGCAGAAATAGTGTATTTTTATGCGATTCAATTCTGAATATTTTCACCGCTTTTTAAATTGGCTTTCTGAAATTTTACATAGTCAGGTGATATTCGCGTAGTGGCTTACTGACAATTGCATTTCATTTCGTTTTAAACCGTGCATGCCTTAGAATGAATTTTTAAATTTAACAAAACAAAAAAAAACATTGGCAAAATTGAACAATTTTGGCCCATTTCCTATGCCCGCCACTGGCTAACTTTACTTAAAAAATACTATTTTTTAGACTACCTTTTATAGAACGGAAAAAGTGAAAGGGGAGCTTTGAAACCCGAAAATTTTAAATTTTAGAGGAATAAACATAATATGTAAAAATATTCTAATATCTCCGCCATTTTTATTATTTCCTTCTTGAAATCTTTGAATTTTGAAGTTTATTAGTATACTCGTAGTTGTCTACTGGAAAAATTTTCGTTCAATTCCTTCAAAAATATGTTCATAAACAGTTATAGAAATTTAGCCCTTTTTCCCTTTGCCTACCCACGCCACTGGCTTAATAATAAAAATATTGCAAATTTTATTGCAATACTTTAACTCAATATTTTATAACTCAAATTTCAAATAATTTTCTTCCAGTAATGTTAATTTCGTTTAAAAGTTTTTGTTTCTAACTGGCTTATTTAGGGGTTCAAAATCTATCAATTTTTCCTAAAATTGAAAAGGCCGCCATTTTGGAACGGCTCTTCTGATTTAACTCAAATTCAGTACCATACGACTACTTGCATCTTACTACCAAAAAAATTTCAGCCCCCTAGATTGAAAACAGCGACCAGAAACCGTGCCTCATACCCGTTTTTTTTTTTTTTTGAAATTTGGAGAGACACGTTGTAAAAGTAGCGCAATTTTAGGTAAATGTTTTTTTGTAAAAATCAAACGTCATCCCTAAGTTTCACAAAAGTAAAAAATTTCGTTCATTAATCTTGAAAAATTAAACTACTGGAGCGTTCTTAAAATTTTAGAGAAATAAACATCATGTAAAAAAAATTCGAATATCTCGGCCATTTTTCTTACTCACTTCTTGAAATTTTTAAGTGTTAAAGGCTATTAGTATAGTTATCTACTGTAAAAATTTCAGTTCAATTGCTTCAAAAATGTGCTCATAAATTGTTAGGGAAATTTAGCCATTTTTACCACTTTCCTATCCACGCCACTGGCTTAATAATAAAAGTAATGTAAATTTTGTTACATTAAATTAAATTTGAAATAATTTTCTTCAAACCCTGTTGATTTGGTTTCAAAGTTTTTTTTCCATCTTGCTCATACAGGGGTTCAAATATTAGCAAATTTTTCAAAAATTAAAATGACCGCCATTTCGAAACCGCTTGACCGATTTTGCTCAAGTACAATACCAGACCAGTTTTTATAGATATCTTACTCCCACAAAAATTTCAGCCCCCTAGATTCAAAACTGCGACCTGAAATGAGATTACAAAAACCGGGTTCATGGAATTTTGAAGGGACACCCTGTAGAAGTGATGGGACTTTTGGAAAGTTTTTCAACGAAAATCCAACGTCATTCCAAAGTGTTACAAGGACTCAAAATTTCGTTCACTAATCTTGAAAGATAAAGCCACAGGAGCGTTTTTAAAATCGAAATTTCGCGATTTTGGAGAAATATATAAATATATATATATATAAATATATATATATATATATAGCGCTATAGTACCATCCTGAACCAAATGTATGTTTCCGTACGGTTAATCCTGAACCAGTCGAACAAACCTGAACCATATATGTGGTTCAGGATTGCAGACCCTTGTTAAACGACTTAGAGTGACCTCTAGATAGCGTGGTATGAATATGAAAATGGTTCAGGATGGTATGAAACTCCAAACTTTAGTTCAGCCTATTTCCGCATTTTGTGATGATGGCGCTGCAATCGCGTCGCTCATTATATACATGTATATGTTTGCGTATGGGGGACAATCCTGAACCATGCGACAGCTCGGCTCGAGTCTTCGCCGCATGGCTCAGGATGGCCAAACCCGTTCCCTCTTAGACTATTAATATTTATTTAATAGTCTAAGCGTTCCCTGTATAATAAAACTCTTTTGTTCACGAATTGAATGGAATTGTGTCAGATTTCAGCGAGAGGCCATGATACTCAAGATTATGGTTACATTTGTTGTCCTGTTCATCTAAGATTGTTGTTCAATTTTTAATCAAAATAATGTACTTATACCTACCTACCTATTGTTATCTCCTTAGGTATTAGCAAGACGATTTGAGGTATTTTTCGGAATATTTCACTTTTTCTCACTTTTTAACCACTTAAAAAAAAATTGCAAAATTTTAGCATAATATAATGATAAGATAAAAGTAAAATATGACGTGTGCTATATATTTTTTTATCAAATTGAAACATTGCCGACATGAAATTTCTTGGTAAAGCGTTAATGTTTTTGATTACAATACAGTAGAACATCCCCACCAATGAATCAGTCTAATAATTCTTTTTATAATTTTAAACATTTTGAGAAACAGGAAACTTTCCGTTATACGGATAATAAAAATAAAACACGAAAAATGAAGACTTAGAAAGATTTATGATATTAGTCATTTCCAAATTTCGCAAAAAGTCACAAATTGTTTAGGACTTTGAATACAACTTTTTTAAAGCGATGATTTAAAAGGATACAAAACAACTTTTGTAAAGTAGTGTTGTTGTAAGGCTGAGTCTTTTTATTGTGTTTCGTTTCGTTGATCTTTTGCAGACATCAACTTGCGCTTATTTTTAAATGGCATGGTAAAATATTATTTGCGTTTTTTGAGATTTTTGCTACATACAGCCCAAAGGACCCCTCATAATCCTTATGGGAATTGGCTCCCGGTTAAATTTGATGTAACTATGATGATCGATAGTAGGTATTCAATGAGTAGCTCAGATGTCTCCATGAGCGTAGCTTCCCAAAAAGTCTTGTTCTCGAGATAAAAGTCTAAAGATAAATTTTTTCTATGACTAGGGATAAAAAATTGCGTTTAATGAAATAAACTTGTAAACGGCGGTATTTTAAACGTTTAGACGCGAGAAATCTTAGATACCTAGTTCATTTGTTAAGATTGAAAAGCTGCTTCTGTATCAGTGGTTACATTTGAGGTCTGATGAGTAATTTTCGAGAACAACGGGAAAGAGTTTTAATTTTATGTTATCATAGCCTTACCAATAGCCTTGGCTGTGACTTTCAAACTGGATTTTTTGCGCTTTTGTTTGTTGTAGTTTTTATTGTTAAAATTACGAAAATGATAAGACAAAATGAAAACTTTCCTGTTTTTCTCGAAAATGACTCAACATACCGAAAATGTAACTACTGAAACATAGACAGCTTTTTAATCGTAACAAATGATCTCTCTAATTTTCTCTCTAAAACAAGTAGGACGGCCAACACTCTAAAATATATGCGTGACTGTCATGATAGGAAAAAATCCATCTTCAGGGGTGAATATCTCGAAAACAGAATTTTTGGGGGGCTAAGCCCATGGAGACTTCTGATCAACTCATTGAATACTACCGATCACCAAAGTTGCAACAAATTTAACCGGGAGCCAGTTCACATAAGGAATCTGCGGAGTCCTTTTGTAAGAGCCTTTCTTTTCATCTATTTTACTTTTTTTTTTACTTTTTTTAACTTTTTACTTGGCTACAAAAATTACGATATTATCTCCTTTATGGTTCATAATTTAGAGACAATATTTTTGACTTACCGGAAGTTTTATTACATCAAAAAAGTTAAATATGCAGGGTGTCCCTTGACTCGACAGCCATAGTCTTAATAAGGTCCTTTTTTTAAGATCCTCCAAATCCTTGAACTGTTTTGAAAATACCTTATAGGTACATATTTGTCCAAAACTCGTTTGCTTTAAAAATAAATCTGATTTCTTAATTATTGAGGTTTAATGCTGTTATCCGTTAGATTATTAAATAATATCATTGAAGGTATTTTGATTATTACACACATTCTTATATGTGTGAGGACGTTCCAGTGAGGACGTTTATAGTTCCCCCCTACCCTTTAACTTCCGAGCCGGACGAGATAGAACTTTGCTAATAGCTATTTATGATATTATTGTTAAAAGTTAAGTTTTATTTTGTGAGTGAAAAGGTTTGTGAAATGAGCGAAGCGTAGCGGAGCGAATTCAACAAATTCACGAACAAAATAAAATCACTTTTAAGACGAATATCATACAATGGTTTTTGTAAAACTGCTCTATTATGATAATAAAATTGATGAATTTAGAATGACACTCAACTTCAAACAGCATTTTAAAATATTACAGATAAGTACAAGTGTACTATGCATAGCAACCGTTGCCGACGCTATGGTTACTAACAAATGCGTGCATACAAATAAAAGAGATGTCATAATAATTATTATTGATTGCAATTTCTGAACAATTATTTTTGTCTTGAATTCTTGACTAGGTTTTTATTAATATGTTTGCCAGTAATAAAAAGAATATGAAACAATCTTATTACCTATAATTTTGTCTAATTTCATCATGAGAAAATGTAGTTTAAAAAGAGAATGTACAGAAAAAGTAGATAGAAATATTTTTAACACGACAACACGAGTGTTGTAATATATTTTTAACAATCGTGTTAAAAATATTTTTAACACGCTTCCATGTAAACAATCACTTTTAACACTGTCAGCTGTCGTTAAAAGTGTGACTTATAATGGCAGTTGTACAAAAAAAAAAATTTTGTGCAACTGCCATTAAAAGTCGCACTTTCGACGACAGGTGACAGTGTTAAAAGTGATTGTTTACATGGAAACGTGTCAAAAGTACTTTTGACACTAGTGTCAAAAATATTTTTGACACTAGTGTCAAAAGTAATTCTATCTACTTTCTCTGTACTTACATTCTCTCATTGAACTACATTTCCTCATGATGAAATCAGACAAAATTATTGGTAGTAAGATTTTTTCATATTCTTTTTATTACTGGCAAACATATTAATAAAAAATAAGTACCCAATCAAGAATTCAAGACAATAATAATTGTTCAGAAATTGCAATCAATAATAATTATTATGACATTTCTTTTATTTGTATGCACGCATTTGTTAGTAACCATAGCGTCGGCAACGGTTGCTATGCATAGTACACTTGTACTTATCTGTAATATTTTAAAATGCTGTTTGAAGTTGAGTGTCATTCTAAATTTATTTATTTATTTATTTATTATTTATTTATTTATTTATTTATTAATTTTTAGTTTCTATTATTTTTTTCTTATCGAACGACATAAAAAATAATATGGCGGCCATAAGAAAAACGAAAGTTGACTATGAAAACTCTGGGATCTAGTGGACTTTGAAATTTTTTGAAACGTCAGATGAATAGCTCATAACCGCTTATGTAAGCCCACGAAAAATTATTTATTAATTTCCAATTGTAAAAAAGATAATTATGGCAAAAATAAGATTTATCGATTTTTCAGTTTTTTCAGGATATTTCAGGAACGGTCACAAATATCTTGCATGTTTTGACGGATTCGAGATGGCCACAAAATAGCGCAACTTTTCTCTAATTGGACCGACCTCGTATCTTCAATGGTTTAGGATATCCCTGTGGTGGCCCTTTAAATAGTTCTAACCCTGTATATTTTATGATATACCTACGGATAACTCGAGGGACTCTACGGATAAACAGTTATTAGCAAAAAATATTTTTTTACTAAAGCTTTTTTTAAGGGGGGGGGGAGGGGGGGCTGCACTCTCAGAACTGATTTTTGTGGACTTAGGTATATGTTCTATAACCTCTTCACTAACAGTTATTGAGGGAAAATCTTAGATAATATTTTTTATGAACTTTTGGTACATTTTTTACTTTACCGACTGGGGCTAATAATACTATAATAGAAAATTAACTCGTCGGCTCATCCATCAGCTCTAACCGAACTGAGGTTGGGGTTGAAAAACCAATACACTATTGAATCTTGTTTTTCTTATTCCTATTTTCCCGCGTTTATTGCTCATTGCCACAGAAGTGTCTGATAAATCAAATGAATATTCCATAACAATTTAAATAAAAAAAAACAATCCCTGCCGCAGTGGCGGCTATGAAGTGATATGAAGTAACTATATCTACCTCTTTACCTATTTTTAATTATAAATAATGTATTTTTAAATCGGAAAAATGTTTTTTAAAATTATAATTTTCTCTTATTAGTAAAGGTATTAGGTAGGTATTTATTATTATTCTTTTTAATTTGAAATTTTATCGCATTATATCGCATTTTATACTAAATAAGTACATATATACTAAATAAAGGTAATAAAGTATGGAGCGCCAGTCTATTTATGTATCGTAAATTATTATTGGGATCCAGGGTGTGATTTGATGTCGAATACTGGCGCACTGGCGGTCGGATTTTTTCTGAAAGACACAAACATTGTAAACATTATAATAATAATCAAACTAGAGAAGTGTTGCAGCCACGGCGGACGAACCGGTCTAGCACTTCAGAATAACCCAGCACTTCTGTTTACAACATAATAATTCCATATTTTAAGGGTTTCACATTTGAAAGAGCATCATTATTATATTGTAATAGTTCTCCAACTCAACCTTTTAAGTCCTTCTTCCCGCTCATTCTTCCTAAATAACCAATTTTTTTAAGACTGTAGTTTTTACTTTTTGTTCATTTTATACTTACCTACCTACTGAGTTTTGCGTTTATCGATGACAGTTTAAATTTTGTATTTTATTTAGTTCGGATTTTGATTTCAATCAGGACAGGTCTAGGTGCTATACATCAAGGTGATTTATAATCAAGGAAAAAATTACACAAGTACCTATTCAGTATCAGTATTCAGTATGACACTATTGACACTTGAAACAAAAAACTGGTATACCTACATTTTTTTATTTAATTAGCTTCCTTACAAAGTTATTTACAAAAACATTTTTTCTTCTTATGTAGTATTTTAATTGCATACAGAAAACCAAAAACTAAATTCTTTATCTCAAATGGCATTCTGAACACTTGTATAAATTTATTACATAACCTACCTAATTTTAATTATTATAAATCACTACATGTTTTTGCTTAAAAATATGCAATCCAGTTAGTGATATTGGTATAATACATCAGGGTTAGAACTATTTAAAGGGCCTCTACAGGGATATCATAAACCATTAAAGATACGAGTTCGGTTAAATTACAGAAAAGTTGCGCTATTTTTAGATGAGTATTTTACGAAAAAAATTTTGAAATACTATCCCCAGTATTTTCGGAAATATCCTGAAAAAACTGAAAACTCTAGAAATCTAGTTTTTGACATATCTTAATTTCTTATATTCAGCCATATTATTTTTTTATGTCGTTCGATATGAAATTTAAACCAAAAATTAATAAACTTCAGAAAAAAAATTCCGAAATTTTTACTCTAATCTTTTTCAAAGAAAAACAGACAATTTTTCGCTGAAATAGGTCAATATGAAGTCATACTGCTTGCCTTATAGTTTTTTTTAATTTCTCTATGATATTCAATTTAAAAAGTTGTCTTTGCTTTTAGAAGAATAAAAATTTTTTAAATTTATTTTTTGAAGTTTATTAGTTATTGTTTTCCATTATTTTTTCATACCGAACGACATAAAAAACAAGGTAGGTAATTATTTACATCCGCGTGTCCTAGGTTCCATCAATTTTTTCGGGACCGAGGAGCGAAATAGGGGTGCTGGGTGGGTAATAATCTAAAATAATAGCCATTGCAAACAATATTAAGGTCAGAACTAAGGCCTCTTTGACACTACGGTCGAATTGCTATTTTTTTCTTCACATTCAGGGCAAGGAAAATCTTCGAGATTAGCAGTAGCACGATTATTATTTTTCATTTGCATTTATTTTGCATTTGCATTCCAAAAAGCGTGACATTTGATCACTATTATTATAACAAAAAGATGAACGACATATCGTAAAACGATACGTCATTCATTGATTTCATGCTGTGAGTCAGGGGTGGAAATTGTAGACACGTGTTTCGTCCTAATTGGGACTCTTCAGTATAATGTATCTTGCTAACACACAGCACAATCTTAGTCACTTAATAGTGAGCAAAATGATAAAAATAAATAAAAATAAAATAGCACGGTGGGTTCGGCTTTCGCCATAGGATGCAACCCCAGGCAGCTAAAATCTTCCTACATAAAATCTTCCTACAATATCTTCCTAGCTATAATCTATCCTACCTTTACGCACATCGGGAGGCACTGCACTCAGTTGTTGGCATGCGTTTTAGCTGCCTGGGGTTGCATCCTATGGCGAAAGCCGAACCCACCGTGCTATTTTATTTTTATTTATTTTTACGATTATTATAGTCTGGATACGTTATGAGTGAGCTTGGGAACTTATGCCGGTACTGGAGCGTTCAGATGATGAATCTGCCGCGTCCTTGCATGTTTATACAGGGTGTTCCACGACATGACTGCCATAGCTTAAGGGTAGGTGTAGTTTTTCAAGGCGATTCAGGATCTGGTTTTGAAATTTTCCTGAGGCCCTTCCGTTTCGATTATACAGGGTGATTTGTGCAATTTGCCGAAATCTTTGATGAGCGATATCTTTTGAACGAATTGATCGAATTTAACGAAATTTGGTAGATATGCTCTACTAATGACACTTAATACCTCGCATTTTGCGCCGATTCGAAAACTGCAGGGCCGTACTTATTATTTTGATATCTTTCGGTTTTGTCGAAAAGTTCAGCCTGTATGCATTTTATTCAAAGTTTGGTGCCATTCTCTAAAACTACGTGAAAAATGCTACAATTGTGGTAAAAAACTACTTGGCATTATTAAACTGAATCGAGAAGAAATTTAAGTTTTTTAGTTTTTTATTCGGGATTTCAATTCATGTGTTGTTGATAATTTAAGAAAAATCAAATGTGGTTTTTTAAAACTTGCGTATTTTGTAGTTATTTCAAATAAATTTACTTTATCTACAGATTTAGCCAAGATTGGGGACCCTTCTACATCAGATTGTTTCGAGCTAAAAATAAGTTTCAACCGCAAAATAAATAACACAATTTAACACATTACCACATAGACAAACAAGTATCCACATAAACGAAACAGGAAGAAAAATATCAACAAAAAATTTGGGAAGAAAAACTACAATTCAGTGCAGGTAATGGTCAAGGAGACCACCCATCAAACTCAACACATTTCCTTGACTTATTTGTCTATGTGGTAATGTGTTAAATTGTGTTATTTATTTTGCGGTTCAGTGTAGTTTCAGTGCGGTTCAGTAATCGCCAGTGATATTATTGCATTTGATCCAAAAACAGACTCTGCCTTTATTATCGACCCTACAATTCGTTTTGAAAGTAATGACTGTCATCAAGATTATAAAATTCAATTAGAAAAAAAGAATATTTATGAAAAATGTTTTAATTTTTACCAGAGCAAATATTCACCAAGTTTTGGCATGCGCAAATGGGAAGTCATCGGCCTTTGGTTTGGTAGTCGTGGTACAATGCGGTAAAAGTGTAATTGAATTCTTCAATCGCTTTAACCTGAACTCAGAAATAATTAACGAAATTTCTGAACAAATTTTAATAGATTCCATCAGAATCATAAACAAACACATTTATTCCTAAAATTAATGTTCTTTAATTATTATTTATGTTACAATTTTTAATATTTATGTCATTTTTTTTTATTGATCGATATGCTGTGTATTAATGCAACCCAAGTTAAATGGGCAGTCCACTTTATTCAATAAAGTTTTTCCTTTAATAATTTTTATTTGTTACAAGTCATAAATTTAATTGTCATAATATTCAAATTAGATCCTTGAATCCTCTTCCTAGAAGAAACTTGAAATCACCGGTTTCTTACAGCTGAACCCAATTTTTCATTACAGTATACAGGGTGTTATGTAATTGAATGTCAATATTTTGAGGATGATTTTTGGGTCAATTTTAAGAAGAAAACTTCATAATAATGTATGTCCTAAGAGTCTTAACTTTTGAGATACAGGGCGGTAAAGTTTTATTAAAATAAATCATTTTTTCGTAATATCTGTAATACACGTACCGCTCTGGATATTTTAATGAAATTTCGTATACAGGTACTCCGCATCAAGGGGCATTTTTTCATGTACCGCGTTTGATTTTATTTCCACTTAGTGACGATGGTGCACGATCGTGTAGAATTTTACCGGCACATTTTAGCAGACATTGATGGTACGCCACTGATTTCTGTTCAAATAGAAATCTTTTTTGAGATCCCCATTCATTTCCAAGCAAATTTGATTCCTTATTTTTTTTCAGTCCCATGCACGGTTTTCGTTAAAAAAAAAAAATCTGTTTCTCTACAATATCACAAGATTGTCGTTAAATGACAATAAAAAATATAAAAATATTCATAGGTAAAATTCTGCAAGATGTCACTAGTGGAGATAAAACGAAATGTGGTACATGAAAAAATTCCTCTTGATGAGTAATACCTGTCTATTCAATTTTATTAAAATATCCAGAGCGGTGTTACAGATATTATGAAAAAATTATTTATTTTTAAAAACTATTACCACCCTGTATCTCAAAAGTTAAGACTTTTAGGACATAGGTTCTTATGAAGTTTTCTTGTTAAAATGGACTCAAAAATCACCTCCTTAAATATTGACATTCCAAAACCAGGACCGGTGCTAACCAGGACCGGACTCCCTAGACCGATTTTTAGTGCCTTTTTTTTGCTAACCATGCATTTGCAAAGCAAATGAATACCTTCCTGGTGTTACTACGTCCTTCACCCTTATAATAAGTGCCATAGTGAAACTGTAGGACACCAAGATTTAAATAATGACAGTGATATTTAATTGACAGTTGGTGGAGTGTCTTTATAAGATACCATTTCTCACCCTGGCAGGGATTATTTCTTTTTAAATTTTACCGACTAGTATTTATTTAATTCCTCTGGCACTTCTTGTCAGTCCCGATAATAAACTGGTATGGCAATAATACATTGGCGGTTAGTAATCAGGACAAAGTGCGGGAAGAATTATTATGACAGCGGGAAAATAGGACTTATAGGATAATAAACAAGTTGAGGTTGTGCATTATTGTTTTCAAGGATGAGAAGAATATGTTTGTATTGTTTATATTGAATTAACAAAACAAAAATAATATTATTTTTTCAACATTTACCATTTTTGTGCCTTTTCCAAAGCGAATTTTTGAATCTACAAAAATGTGTTTCTAAATAGAGTAAAATAAACTGGAGGACGTGTAGATAAAGCTAAAATATTTAGAAAGTTTAAATTCTTTTTTTTTCCGAAAATGCTTTTCAACCGAGATACAGGGTGTTTAATATAAGTATCGTTATTACGAAACTGGTTTTTATTTTATCTTTTTACAGAGTGGACCAATAAAGGGAAAAATTCTATAGGTATCAGTGGTATCACCGAAGCACCCAGTGGAGTAGAATCCGACGTCACAGCACAGGGCAGCTTTTTTCTCGTTGAAAATTTCTGAGCCGGTTTTTAATTTTTTTTTTCGTTTTTCAGAATGCCAGATTTAATTGCTATAAAAAAGCAATACTATCAAAATTTTTAATAACTGTTTTCAATAAAAATTCAAATGTAGCGTTTTCAACATTTTTTATTTCTTTATTAGTCTAGCCAGTCTAGCTAGTCTGGCCAGCGAACCTAACCTGACCTGACAGACAGGTCATAATAACCGGGTTAGGTAATATCTATTAATGAAAATATTTATAGAGATATATGTCCCCTTAACAATATATAAAATGGCTGGGTGGTGGTGTGATAAAAAATGACCTCGGAGTTGCTCTCCATTCCAGAATATCCTTCTATTGATAATTGAAATAACTGGGGATTTAGTAAAAAACGACAACGCAAATATCAAGAAAATAAATCTATTGAAAAGTTTTATTTATTTTTTGAACTAATTTTAATAAATTTTCTCAAAAGGTCGAAAAGAAAATAGCGTCTTCATCTCGCGAAGAATAGCTATTATCCACTCAAACGTTCCAACACTCGCCTGTGAAATTTTCGTTCTCGTGAATAATAGCTATCATTCTTCGCTCGTTGAAGAATATACTATTATAAGACCCACAATAGACAGACAATTTACCATATTGTAATATGTACCTACCAAAAAATATTCATAATCAGAGAGGAAGGCAAAAAAGAGTTGTAAGTATTCATGTCCCCTTCAAAACCCATTTTTATTTTTATTTATAAGTTGTTTGGTTTTCGAGTAATTTCATTTTTTGCCAAAATTTAAAGTAACAAAAAATTCGTGAGCATCAAAAATAGAAAATTTACAATTTCTTAAATACTAAATAACTCTAAAACTATGACATATACGAAAAAATTGCAAAATCACTCTATAATAGCTTTTCTGCTTCTTTTCTCTAAGGTAATACGTATTTTTTTAAGTTTTCCAACGATTAACGAGTTATACTAGCAAAAAAAAAAATACTTTTTTCACCAAAGGGATGGTTCTTTTTTGGGCGAGGGGGGGGGGATGCGCTACACCCCCAGAACTATAATTTTTGTCTGTTTATGTTCTATAACCGGTTCATTAACAATTATTGAAAGAATATCTTAGATAAGATTTTTTATAAACTTTGCTATATTTTTTACTTTACCGACTGGACTATATGTGTTCCGTTATTAGGGCTTTTCCCGATTTTTGTCGCAAAAATTACTTTGTATAGAATGAGAATTCCTTTAAAATTATTCATAAGCGAATCCGAATAATATGTTTTTATTTCAATCAAAATTAGGTAGGTCTGTACTATTTATAAGTTGTTTTTTTTTTTGCTAGTTTATTTGCCTAGGTAAATATTATTCCTGAAATGAATGGAATTTTAGAGCGCGACAATAATGTGATATAGGAGTATAATATTAGAAGACACAATGAGCGTGTATAGGTATTTCACTAAATTTTTTTTCTATGTTCATTGACTAGAAGAGCAATAAATAAATATCCGGAACATCCCCCTGGAGCTGACAGATATTGGTCTTGGTCATAAACGACAACCGGTTCATTCTACATAATACAAAATTACAAAAATACAATAATTCTCTATCTACATTATATAATTTAAGGAATTCAGTCCTAAATGTTAATTAAAATATGGAAATTGTGATTATTAGATTTATGCGATTTGATTCTGGTTTATTTTTATACGTCAATTTAAATGAGATAAACTATGTTTCAAAGTTTTGTATCAAATGACCCTAGAATAATTGGAAAAATTATTCGAAAGTTTTCTGTGATAATACTTGATGATGACTACATTAAAAACAAAACCTCGAAAAATACAAACATACCTGCTAGAGTCATAATTCTAAAATCCACAAAAAAAATCCACAATGTTTGTGGAAATTTTGTGGACAAATGGTTATTTAATAACCACTTTTAAACACTTAAGAATAATAATAGCATTATATGTGGGCAAGAATTTTAATTTTATCTTTACCCGTTTGCGAGATACAGTCCTTTAAAAGTAAGTATCGGAGTACATAATTTGAATCGGCGGAACGCTCTACTATTATTGGCCTGACGTCACTACCTCTGTCTGAATCTGGTGGACCCGCGCCCCACAGTTCTCATGCATAACGCCGTAAACCAGGCATTCCGCTTCGGTGCCGTGTGAGGGGGTTTACGTTAAATGTTATTTGCGCACATTATTGCTAAGAAATTTAAAAGTTTAATACAAAATATAAAATTACACGAATATGGAAGAAGATTTTCAAAAGGCCGACTCACATAACTTACCTACTGTCGATGTTACAACAATGGTACTTAACACAGTGGTTCTAAAGCAGACCCACTGATAGAGAATATTAGTAGAGATACTAATATTGCGGCACCGTGCATTGGATGAATTTGAAAGTCTAGTATCTTTATTAGTTTTTACGTTAGAGCAAAATTTTTTGAAAAAATCTTGGAGCACATTATTATGCTAAAACTCATTTCGGTGAAATTTGGTTGGTGGGGGGGTGTAGCTCGACGTCAAGCCACACTTCACATGCAAAAAATTAAAAAACACATACCTACGGGGTAAGTGTTTTCAATGTCTAGTACTACAGTGATCTTGTAAACTACTTCTGTTAGAGGAACGGTTAAATGATTACTTCCCCTACTTAATGGGGAAGTAATGCAGTTTTATGAATTAAATTGAAGCAACTTTTTTTAATCTCTGGGTTCCTATAGATATTTGACATAAACATTTCGCATATTTCTTTATATTGATATAGCATTCTTATTATACTAGGTACTTCTAAATGCAGTTCCATAAGTTGGAGGGCGTGTACATGAAGCTTGAATATTAAGAAAATTCCAATAGTTTTCTTTTCCGAAAACGTTTTTTAAACAAAATACGGGGTGTTTAAGTTTCGATTTAATAAACTGGTTTTTATTATATATATCTTTCTACAGAGTGGACCAATAACTCTGAATTTTTGTATACAGTCTTTCTATTTAATAACCTGTAAATAAAAAATAACCTAAAAAAATTCTGGGTGAAATCGAAGAACCCAGTGGCGTAGAATCTGGGGTCCCATGACACCTTATTTTTTTCTCATAAAAAAATTCTGAACCATTATTTTTATTGCGTTTTTGAAATGTCATATTAAAATGCTAAAAAAGCTGAAGTAAACGCAAAGGAATTATTTTTCGAAAATGTTTCTTAATTGAGATACAGGATGTTGAAAAACCTGTTTTGTAAATGACACTTACACAACGTCTATCTCGGTTAAAAAACATTTTCGGAAAAAAAAAATTCTTAACACTTTAGCTTCATCTGCAGCCTGCAGCTCTTCAATTTATATGGTATTTATGTTTAACTATTAACTAAAAATAATAAAGATAAAAAATGTAAATAAAAAGTTAAGAGCGCTACATTTGAGTTTTTATCGAAGATAATTTTATTGAGTCCTATCGAAATTTAATAAGTACCTATGATGGCTTTTTGTATCAATTTAAAATGGCATTTCCAAAAAGCAATAATAATAATAAAAAACTATACATGCAGTACACACAGTATAGAGTTAGTAAAAATATCCTCCCGCGGAATACACTGTGTCTTATTTGCTTAATTAGACATTCACCTAAAAAAATTGATAACTATTCTGTTTTGTCTAAGAGTTCGGTCAGTATTTATATTTGGCTATCCTACAGTTTCACTATGGCATCTACCATATAGGAATGGAGGACGTACCTATAGTAACACCAGGAAGATATTCATTTGCTTTGCAAATACATGATTAGCAAAAATAAAGGCACTATAAATCGATATAGGGAGTCCGGTCCTGGTTAGTACCGCGTATAACATGGTAAACAAGCACTAGAAGAAGTGCTGAAGTGGCCTATCGCGTCGTAGCGTTGCCGACGATACAGAGACGGATCCGAACGAATATAGCTTTCTATATCCTGGGTACGATATGACCCAGACTATAGGGATTGATGTCACGCTTTTTGGAATGTAAATGCAAAATAAATGTAAAGATCAAAATAATAATCGTGCTACTGTTAATTTCGAAGATATTCCTTGCCCTGATATTGAATAAAAAATAACAATGCAACCGTAGTGTCAAAGAGGCCTTAGTTGTGACCTTAATATTTGTTTGCAATATCTGTTTTTAGCTTCTTACCCACCCAGTACACCTAATTTCGCTCCTCGATCCCGAAAAAAATTATGGAATAACTTAGGAGACGCGGATGTATATATTTACCAAGAGTTTTAATACTTCCCCATCATCGTTTGTTCCCTCTAATGAAATGAAATATCTTGCTTGTCGAATACCAAAACCTGCAATACTGCAATGAACAGATATCTGCAATGAACGGGGAAATACCCAAGCACCTATAACGTTCAATATGACAACAGCGCTAATGACTTGTGATGTGATGAAGTTGCATGTCTATTATTAGGTAACACGTAAATTTGAATCAGTTGTTGCATTGTAAGATTTTTGTTTTTTTGTATAAAATGAAACAAAAAAGAAGAAGAAAGAAGAAAATGTGAAGCGTCAGGTAAACAATATATAAAGTCCCTCTGAATCGAGGGACTCTAATCAACAACTGTCTGAAATCTGCAATGGTTACGCCAGGATACTAAACCACAACCAGGAATATTATTAATTAATTATAAGGCAATAATTGAATGGTCGAGTTATGAAGTTACTTAAAAAATCAGGATAAAAATGCCTGACGAGGCCCTCTAATTCTTGTAGTTATGTTCTTGCATAATTTCTATTAGAGTTCTTATAGCTTAAAAAACATTCAATTGCAAATAAATGATTGTACTTACTTACTTTATAATACCTACATTTATTTATTTTCACATTTTTTGTTGGGTATTAGCAAAACCAAAATAAAATTTAATATACAAAGGAGGGAATTATGTATTTCAAAAAACCCTATAATGATATCTTTTAATAATAATATCCCTTGAAGAATTCTATATAAATGTTTTATCTTTCATTGTCGTTAACTTTGACCGACTAATTTCCATCGGCAAATCAATTTATTAATTAAGCCATTTGAAAAAATTTGCTTAAAGAATTTGAAGAGCTTCCGAATAATGAAAGTAAAATTGTTTATTCCTCTTATTGGGGTACGGGATACACTATATTGGGGTACACTCGCCTACGGCTCGTATCTTAACCATCATACTCGCGTATTAATAGCCTTCATTATAAGCTCGTTGCATAATATACTAATTAAACATTTATTTATTAATTAAATGAATGTAGGTATGTATAACATAATAAAGTGTGAGCCATAAAAAATTGACTTCTAATCCGCGTTACCAACACAAATTTATGTTCACCACTAAATCGTCCTGGTATTCCCACTAAAAAATCACCAGAATTTTGAAAATAGCCTCGTAGGAGAGGGGGGAGGGGTAGCGCCGCATCCGAAAATGGTTGAAAGTTCAAGGTTTTCAAACATTTTCCAGTAGTTGAAAATTTATTCAATCTTAAAATAAAAAAATTAAAACCAATTTTTGTAGTCAATCAGCTACAGGAATTAACAAAAAAAATTTCATTCATTATTATTATTATCAACCAGCAAAAACAATTTTTTCAAATGAAGTTTCTCAAGTCCTGTTTCTTAATTTACTCATTAACGTACAATACAACATAAATATTATGAATGAAAAAAAAAATGAATGAATAACGGGTGGTATTTTATGATTATGATCAATAGCTGTCAGCTCCCGGGATTAATTTATTGCTTTCCTTTTAGTTGGCTAGTGGCAATAGCGGCATCCTCATACCTACCCTCTTGATGCTATTAGGTATTACATATTGGTATTTCTGAAGATTTAAAACTATGAATCTTTTATTTACTTTGCTCTATTTAGTCACCCTATCAGATTGTTGAATTATATTTTAAAAATGCGCCCTAAATTTCCATTAAATTTATTAAACAAAACATCAAAATAAGAATTCTCATTGTATTCATAACATATTTTACTTACTTGAACAATGGTGACCAAATTTTATTAGAAGCCATTTAAAAACCCAGTGACCAGAATATCTTAAATTTCCTCTTACTTCTAATGTCAGTTACAAACGCTCAGAGCAATAAAATTATTTAAATCAAAAAACCGCCGCATTAATTTTGGCGTATTATTTTATACGAGTAGGTAACTGCATATATGGTCTACTTAGATAATATTTTTTCAAAGGAAAGATATTTAACCCGTCAATGATCTGACCGGTCAGGTTCTGGTCAGGTTAGAACACTTTCTTTGAAAAAACAATTTCAAATGAGCCGTGTTGCGAAACACTTTTTGAGTTCAGATAGTTCAGTTTGTTAGCTGCGTTGAGCTGCACTCCCGCCTCCCCACTCCAGGAATATTAAAAATGAACTGCACCAGAATTATCTGCTAATTATGTGCTAATTAAGTGCCAAACTCGATGGTTTGTGCTCCTTTATTTATATCTATTTTAGGGGCGGAGAATATATCTATAGTAACAAGGAAGGTATTCATTTGCTTTGCAAATGCATGGTTAGCCAAAAAAAAAACGGCACTAAAAATAGGTTTTCAGAGTACGGTCATGGCGAGAATTGCGAATAACTACGCCGAGTTTCGGAAGTAACAACTTGACGACAATGCAAACCGTTTCGAAGCGTACGGAGCAGGACCTGCATTATATCCGCTTTCTCATATCGTATCCAGAATACAGGGATTAATGTCACGCTTTTTGGAATTCAAATGAAAAATAAATGCAAAATTCAAAATAATAATCATGCTACTGTTAATCTCGAAGATATTCCTTGCCCTGAAAATGAAGAAAAAAAATAGAAATATAGTCAAAGAGGCCTTAGTTGTGACCTTAATATATTAGTTTGCAATAGTGGTTTTTAGCTTCTTACCCACCCAGCACCCCTATTTCGCTCCTCGATCCCAAAAAAATTGATGAAGCTTAGGATACGTGGATGCAAATATTTATTTTTTTTAATTTTTAAAATGGGATAAGTAGTTTTTCGAGCGACATGAACCTGCGTTTTACAAAAAAAGTGAATAGGCAGTTGTGAGAAAAGACGTGGTTCAGAATTGTATGAACCATCTAAAATATATACAGTGGTTCAGGTCAGCACAAGTATGATGGTTCAGGATGGTACGGTTTTTTTTGTATAAAATGATAAAAAATAAATCTCTTTTTTCGTGATGTATATGTTCAAAAATATGATATTCGAATAATGACAAATAAATATACGCCGAGAGACGGGCTCCAACTGCTTATTTAAGCCATGGTTCAGGATGGTATGAAATTTCGACTGGCTCAGGAAGGATAGAAAGATCTATATATATATATATATATATATATATATATATATATCGTGGACAGGTGAATTTTGGAAAACCACTTTTTCGTGATCTGGGGGTCATGATCGGTGGACATTTGATGAGTTTGGGTGATTTTCGAAAAGTGATGTCGTCCTCAATAGTGTATTTTTTTGTTAAAAAATACACTAACAGAAATTTGCCCTACGCCACCGTGTTCAGCACCCTCGAAAACAGGGGGGGAAAGTGGTTTCGTTGCGTCTGAAAAAAATCGTAAATTTCGGGCTTTTTCCGACTCATAGACGCCACTATTAAATTAATTAACACAAATAAAAAAGAGATTATATGACATCAAAATGGGATGAGACTAATTCAAGATTGTAATCATCAAACAAAATAGAAAATAAAGTTCAAGGTGGATTTATGGATTTAGTTTTAAAAAACGAAACGAGACAAATGTAAAATAGGATTACATGAATTTTAAATAGTATACGAATTAATAATGGGATGACACAAATTAAAATGGGAGTCTGCTATAAAAAATAGCCTTCGAAAGAGGTTTATCATATGAAAATAGGATAATGTGTTATGGGATTACGTACTAGACTAATTCCAAATAGGATTACGTCAATTTAAATGGGATATTCCTCTCAAAATGGGTTTAGTTTTTTTATATCGAATAAGGCAAATCGAAATATGATTTTTTTTTAAATGCGACTCGATTAACTCAGAATTAAGATATGAGTCAAAAAGGGGTTAGGTCTTCAAAATCTGATAAGAGGAATTCAAAACGAGATTTCGATATTCTAAATGTGAGAAGTCAAAATTGAGGGGATTACGGAAGGTACAAGAATAATTCATATATTATGAAATCGATTAAAATAGGACTTCCTTTTAAAAATAGGATTCAAAATTGATTTAGTTTTTTCATATGGGTTACGAAAATATAAAATGAATTTAGGTCTCCAAAATAGGTTTGGAGAAAACAAGAAAATTGATTGTAAAAAATCAAAAAAAATTCCTCTGGAATACTTTTTATGGATAATTTTATAAAGGCCAGTTTTATTTTTTAATTATCAGCGCGCGTTTCTTCGGTTACCTAAACATGATAAAGATATAAAATAAACACCAAAGAGGCCTATTCCAGAAATAGCGAAATTATTGAATTATTCATAACTAATACCCACGTCACAGCGACCCGACGACATTTCATGACGACTCTGTATATCGATCACGTTGACGTGCACCCATAGGTAGCGCGGCTCAAGTGTAGGTGAGAGCCTGACTGACGCATATTTTTGTTACCGAAATTCCCTTTTAATACAATTATTATCATTAACCTTTCCAGAGCCCTAAATTCCCTAACGACATCATTAATGGTCTTCGCAGAACGTGACTAATTTCGACAGTTTTCTGACGTCAATCTGTTAAATGAGTTAATATTACCCATTTCATCACATTACCGGCTCTCCTTTCCTTACAAATTCTCCATGATGGCCATTCACGTCCAAATTACATCTCAACTTCATGAATGAACTGTAACATGACGTTCGTGTCAAGTACCTACTAAATAAAGTTTCAAGCTCACGTGTTCTTTATCTAAACCTACGTTTTCTGCTTTTTTTCCTTGCCTTTTTCTCTGTATTTTTCAAATAATATTTACCAGATATTTTAGGATTTCGGTTCCTACTCATAAATTTGATCAGGACTTGACTAGTGACGTATTAATTATTCTTCTGCCACCATAAGTAAGTAGTCTTCTTTTTACCATTATGCTTTCTTTCTCTGGCAACAGATTTCTTTTACTTACTCTCAGGAGGGGGTGCTCCCCATGATGCACTAATTCAAAGATGTTTTGGTTCGGAAAATACCTATCCTAATATTTGAACATTGTTGTGTGAAGAAATTTTTCCCATTAAATCAAATTTAAAGACATAAGGTACCATCAAGCTAATTCGAAAGAGACAAATACGTTTGCAACGTGCCAGGAATCGGAAAATAAGTCGACCTGCTAGAATCCCACGGTTATTTTCATTTCGCCAAGTCGCGCTTTGAACAGCCACTCCAAATATACACAAGAGTTATTAGAGGCGTTAACTCGGTGTGCATAATAAAATCAATTTCGGTCGCGTCGTATACTCGTGGTAATTGAGGTCGGGAAACTGTCATTACTCTGTTTGCTCGACCAGGAATAATAAAGAAAACGGGCCCGTTGTCCGCTTAGGTACCTACGTTATTAGCGTTATTACCTACGTGGACACACCTTGAGTGCTGACGTCATACTGATTAAAAACGTGGAAAGTTTGTTTATTGATCTTGGACTCGACAGGTTTTTCGGAGCTCTTGAAAGCGCTGTTTTTTGTCCTTTTTGTTGGCAATTAGGATGTTTTTGCTCGCGGCTTGTGTTTCTAGCAGCTCGTAACTCTTGTTTTGTTTATAACGGACACCTGTATATTTATATTACATTCTACGCCGGATGTTCCGCTGTAGCGTTAAGTAATATTTAATTTACGGTGCCTGATGAATTTTTAATTATATTAAAAAATGCATTAAACATTTTATTGTGTCTTCTGCAAATAGTTTGAAAAAGTATAATGCAACATCCTGTACATGATATCATGACAAGAAAGACAATTAAATTACCGTTAAAACGATATCAAACTCGATATACCGAAGTCTAACCGTTGATGAGATATTCGAGTTCAAAGTTTCTCAACAATAATATTCAACGTTGATTTTCCAAGAAAGTTGATCTCGTATATCCCTACTTATGTATATCGAGTTTGGTATCGTTGGAAAGATCTTGCTTTAGTCTTTTTGGGTGGGTCGTAATATACAGGGTGTTATGAATAATTAGTTGTTAAACCTGTTGGAGAAAATTACAAAATCAAAAAAGTAAGATTTTTATATTATTCAATCAAAATTTGAAAATTTACAATTATTTGTTAAAAAGCCAACTTTTTTAAAAAGATAATCGAGTGACATTTCAAACGGTACCAGACTCGATAGGCAAAGTGCAACCGTTGGGGAAACACTTCCAGTTCAAAATTCCTCAACAATATTCAACATTGATTTTTCCAAGAAACTTTGATCCCGAATATCTCTTCAACTATTACACTTATGCATATCGAGTTTGGTATCGTTGGAAAGATCTTGTTTTAGTCTTTCTCGATGTGTCGTAATATACAGGGTGTTATATATAATTTATTAAACGTGTTATGTATAATTTGTTAAACGTGTTATGTATAATTTGTTAAACGTGTAGGAGAAAATTAACAAAATCAAAAAAGTAAGAGTTTTTAATTGAAAATTGACAAAGACTCGATAGGTTTAAGTGCAACCGTTGAGGAGATAGTTCCAGTTCAAAATTCTTCAACAATATTCAACATTGGTTTTTCCAAAAAACTTTGATCCCGAAGATCTCTTCAACGATTACACTTGTGCATATCGAGTTTGGTATCGTTGGAAAGATCTTGCTTTAGTCTTTCTCGGTGTGTCATAGTATACAGGGTGTTATGTATAATTTGTAAACGTGTAGGAGAAAATTACCAAATCAAAAAAGGAAAAGTTTTTATTATTATCCGATCAAAATCTAGAAACTGAGAAATATTTATTTAAAAGCGAACTTTTTTAAAAAGATAATCGAGCGACATTTCAAACGGTACCAGACTCGATAGGTTTAAGTGCAACCGTTGAGGAGACAGTTCCAGTTCAAAATTCTTCAACAATATTCAACATTGGTTTTTCCAATAAGAAACTTTAATCCCGAATATCTCTCCAACGATTGTACTTACGTACATGGAGTTTGGTATATGTAGTTGGAAAGATCTTGCTTTAGTCTTTCTCGGTGTGTCGTATTATACAGGGTGTTATATATAATTTGTAAACGTGTAGGAGAAAATTAACAAATCAAAAAAGTAAGAGTTTTTAATATTATTCGATCAAAATCTGAAAATTGACAAAGGCTCGATAGGTTTGAGTGAATCCGTTGAGGAGACAATTCCGGTTCAAAATTCCTCAACAATATTCAACATTGGTTTTTCCAAGAAACTTTGATCCCGAATATCTCTTCAACTATTACACTTATGCATATCGAGTTTGGTATCGTTGGAAAGATCTTGTTTTAGTCTTTCTTGGTATGTCGTAATATACAGAGTGTTACAATTAATGTATAATTTATTTAATCAAGTTCACTTTGTTGATAGTTTGCATTATAATTGCTAAATCTTTATCAAGTACATATGCATCAATTTGCATATTAGTTATTTATGATTTAGACACTAATGCCCGTATTCACAAACGATAATTTCCTAAATAATTACGTAATTATTTAAATGAGTGAGATGGAGATATGCAGTTTTTTTGCAATAGAATGAGATGGGGATAATTGATTACGTAATTATTTAGGAAATTATCGTTTGTGAATACGGGCGTAAGACTTCTAAAACAAAGGAGGGCCTATATTGTAGAAGTTAGGTTGCTTACACGAACAACACTCAAATCTAATAAATTAATTATAAAGTGTAGAAGTTATTCAAAAAAAAGGCACTAACAAAAAAATTCATTAAAGAATCCACAGTAATCCACCCTGCTAATGAAAAAAATCTGGTCGCAGATTTAGATGAAAGAACCTCCGGCAGAGGGCGAATCGCTTTATCCCGGAACAAGGACTCCATCATCCGGCTGCCCCGCACGTCCTCGCCGTATAAAAACCGCGAATCCCGGTTTTTAGTACCCTCCTCTTTTAGACCCGACTTGTTTCTGGATAAAGTGATTGACACTGGATGAACTCGTTCGCCGTTGTGGCTGGAGAGCTGCAAACGTCAGAAACGTTAAAACCGCGTTGAAAATTCTGACGGTGTAAAAGAGATGGAAGGGTGACGATAACTTAATTGTCTATGCGTTTCAGAAGAGAGCTCTCAACAAAGCTCTTCTATTTTAAGGGTCCTCGTCTGAAAATAGAAACTCTTGTTTATAAATAAAGCCTGACGTCTGACAGTTTCAAGTGCAGGAATCTCAAAGAGAGAGAGAGACAATAGATTTCAACGAGAACTAATATTGTATGCTCAATTATGAGTTTTGGAACTATGTATAATGTTGAGGAGAGCTACTGTCTCAAGATCGACAGCCAATGCTATGAATCCTATAGCTTTGATAAAGAATTATCTGCGTCAGAAACATGACTATAAGAGTGGCGTAAAGCTGATGTTGATCGAAAGAAATACGGCCTTATAGCTTAAAAAATCAGATTTCCAAAAAATATGTTGATTAGGACATTGACTCTTGGGGATCTCTAGATGGGAAGTAGTAGCAAGTCGAATAAAAGTTGTTGGCGCAAGCGATTTTTTGATAAGAATCACCAACTCATAAGTACTCCAATAAGACGTGCATAGTCTTCAATTAAGGCATAACTTAACTTTAGAAGATACAAGAATCCACATCAGAAGTGAGCTGTCCTCGCCATCCCTCGTCATCGTCAAAAACTTTTCAAGAATTCAAGTTCGAAACGGCCTACAAGCGACCGGCCTTGAACTTCCACCCCTCTCCCATCCGCGTCTCAAGTTTAATGTAAGTATCAAATTATTCGATGAAAGTTTATTACAGCAGAAGTGATTATTCTGCAAGAGATGTTTCAAATGAAACCGTCCTGGATATCTCGAGGTAATTATTTAGATTTATCGAGGCGAGAAAATATCAAATGGCCGGATTTATTTTTCATTATTTAAGCTCCTATGACTTATGCATGGGACCCGTTTTTCTTATCAGCCCCGAGGGATGAAAAAATGGCGTGAAAGAATGGAAGTTCTTCGATGAAAAATTGCCGCTGAAGCGAATAAATCTCTCCGCTGGAGAGGCGACTGGTCCGTTTCATGATTTCGTCTGTGTTGCCAAGGAACGCGAAAAAATAAAGAAATCATTATCGCTGAAACTTTCAGAATTTATACAGGGTGGACGCGATTTTTTATCTTGATTTATTCGATTGTTGTGGTCTTAATACCTCCTTAATAATCATCAGAACTGTATTAACTTTGGAGATAAATAAGGAGAAGAAGAGGCAGGTATTAAAAAGATAAAAAATTGACAACTGAAGACAAGAAATTACAGAAATGTAATTAATTAAATAGGAATCTTTATTTTCCACCATTTTTTTTTCAAATTTATAGTTTCGGCAGATTTTTTGGCTCATTCTTTCTATTTATTTATATACCGACATATCATAAATATACCGACAAACTTTTAAGGGTACTAAGGGCGTCAAAACAAACTTTTTTTTCTAATTAACATTTGTCCAAAAAGGCTTCGTTTAAGAGATACGGGGTATTCAAATTTATCAAAAATTTCAATTTTGAATTAATATTTCAAACAATTTTTTGACAATATTGTTGAAATTTGGCAGTGTTAGTTGCAGTTATAGGGAGCTCCATTAGCCCCAATTAGATTAAAATTATTAAGACGAAAGGCGTCTAGGTGGGGGGGTAACCAATATTATTGCAAAGAAAAATATACGCCACTGACTTTTTAAAAATTTTATTATTTTTTCAGATTCAGCAACTAAAAATAAAACTTTTATGTCTCTTGACTTTTCTTCGTATCTCCTGTCGTTTTGGAGAAATAAAATAAAAACCGCTTCAACGCATGTCGAAAAATTGATTTTCATTTTAATGGCTTTATTTGATCAATTTTTCCAGGTGCCTTGAGCGGCTTTTATTTTATTCCTCCAAAACGATGTAAGATACGAAAAGATATTAAGAAACATAAAAGTTTTATTTTTAGTTGCTCAATCTGAAAAAATAATCAAAATTTGAAAAAAAAAGTCAGTGGCGTACATTTTTCTTTGCAATAATACTGGTGAGGGTGCTCCCTTCCCTGGACACCACTAGATTTGAGAATTTTAATCTACTCGGTGTTAAAGGAGTTCCTCATTACTACAAATAATATTGTCAAATTTCAACAATATTGTCAAAAGATTTACAATCGAGTGTAAAGCGATATTTCCTTCGGTCGCTCGTTTAGGGGTGAGATTTCCCCAAAAGTTTGAAATTTTAATAAGAAATTGAAATTGTTGTTAAATTTTAACACCCTATAGGTACCTATGTCGGAAACGAAGCGTCTTTGAACAAATGTTTATAAGAAAAAAAATGTTTGTTTTGACTCCCCCTACTACCTCTAAAAGTCCTATTTTAAAAACTTATCTGTGGAAGTCTACAAGACAATTTACTCTATTAGTGCAATTTTCAAAAAACTCGGTGATTTATTATCCCCCATGCACAAAAATTCAGTCTCTTATACATACAGGAAAGTCACAATATGTTTCTAATCCTATACAAACCATCATCAGAACTGAAATTTCCCCCATAATGTACAATTTTTTTATTTTATAACTATCCCTAACACGCTAATAGTTTCTCAAGAGGTAATCGATTTCGTTTATGCAATCCTCGTGGTCTTTTTTACCAGTACAAATTTTCCAAAAAATGTCAATTCTGAAACGATATTAATTTTATAGAAACGGAATCATCAGTAGCAATCAGTAACGATATCTAGCAGGACGGCGATTCTCGTGTTCGTCAAAACTCGTCAACCTCAAAATTTGACGGAGATTTCATGTGAACTCTCACGTGGGAATCGACTCCCACAAACACGAGAATCGCCGTCCAGTTCTTGAGTAGACTTAGAAACAACACTAAAGACGAAGAAGTTGATCGTAGACGCACTTTTTAGAATAATTCTCCTCAAATTTCGACTAAATACCTATTAGAAGGAAAATCGGCCCTCGAGTGAATTTTCTCATTTGATAGGTATAGGAATGAAATTTTAACTCCGTCATTATCTTTCAATAGATATGATTAAAGGTAGTTTTTTATCGTTATAGTTAAAAAGTGGGTGACATATGAATTAACATTATAGATTTTGCAGTTTAGCAGACCTATAATAGTAAAAAGCGTATATTTTTCATTCTCATAGCCTTATTTTGAAATTTGGCAGATCGCCGAGTAATATAGGACTGGGATTGGGACATCAGGGACAACATTTGACCTACCTTTGTATCTTTGGCGTAGTATAATTTCCGTCCTTTCAGCTTGAAGTACCTTCTCCTCCATCTCTGGAACGACGTTTGTTTCAGTAAGTATCCCTCTTTGATGGAAGCCTGGAATGTGAAAATTCCAGCTCTTAATTTTGTTAGATCTCTTATTAAAGAAGCGCGCTTGGTTTTTATTTCCATGTCTTTTTGTTATTGAAGATGGAGGCTTTTTGAAAAAAAAAACCTTGATTAATTTGACGTTACACATAAAATGACGTCTCGCCCGAATGTTGTCTTATTATGATTACTTTATTTGAAGATGTCCATCCAATTTGAAATAACTCTTAAAGACACCTGACAACAGGGATAATTTTGCAAAATATTGCAAGCTTCCGAGCTACTTACCAGAATATCTTTTGAGAAGTTAGTTTTTAGAGAGATAAAGCAGCAACCTACACACCCATCTACAAATATGTACAATAATTACGTTTCTGATCATACTTATCAAGTAACTCCCTCTTTTGTCGCCCTTTTTACTCTAGAAGTTTTGAGTAAGTTCGTTTTATGAACGCATAGCTTGAACGTAATTTATCCTCTTTTTCTTTAAGTGATGGACAGTCTAGTCGAAGTATCACTTAAGAGCGCTCAAGGCATTTCGCACCGAAGTATGGATATTACACGTTGAAACAGTATACTAATTCTGCTTCCATATTATGTACAATTTTTATATTTTACACTGATGCGTAGCCGAGTGGCAGTACCAATTCAAGCGAGCAATATACATATTTCGCGCACACTACTCTAGACATTTTTTTTATTAGTTGAATTTATAAAAGAAAGGCCCATGCAATTGCTTCTTAATACCTACCTTCAAAAAAATTCTCCCAAACAAATGCATTGTTTTAGAATATTCCGCAATGTTCTTGAAGGCTTTAGAATTTCTGGAATATTCCAGGGACGTCTAGAATAGTCCAAAACTTTATAGCATGTTCTGGAATATTCTAGAGCGTCCTGGAATGTTGAGGTATGATAATATGATAAGAAATGTTCTAGAATATTCTAGATTATTTCAGAATTGTACAGAATATTTATGAATGTTTCGAATTGTTTTAAATTTAAGAATGTTCCGGAATGTTTATAATGGTAATGTTCTTGAAGGTTTATTTAGAATCATCTGAAATGCTCGAAGGTCTTCTAAAGTGTTCCAAAATGATCTAGCATGTTCTAGAATGTTCTGGAGTATTCTAAAATAACGCGCAAGAGAAACAGCCGAGTAGGTATATTGGTAATTCCCCGAGAACTAAAAAAGCCAGCAGAATAAAGGGCTACGCGTTTCTGCATGCTCTTATTGAGATTTGGTTTGTCTGCTTTCTTTTTGGTTTTCCAACAGTATTCTTGGCCCGTTAGTGTTTCTGCGCCATATTTGTTGGAGTACCGGAAGTGTTGTCTTGCTTATTGTTCATTTGTCCGCCATATTTAAGACCCGACACAAAGTGTTTTGGAAGTTACTGCTGAAGTTAGAGCTTCAGGTATTCAAACTAATATAACGCTGAGCATCAGTAAAACCAAATCACAACAAGAATAAAGGACCATATACAAGGTGTCCCAGAAATATTTATTCATAATTATTTTCAGGCGTGATAGGGGACATCGAATCAAAACAAAAATTTCTATAAAACATATACCGGGTGTTCCGTTTAAGGTTGGCCACCGACCATATCTTGGGAACCATTGAAAACATCGACGTCAATGTCTGTAAAGTTCCAAACAACAACAACTCGTGTTCGCAAAATGGCGACCCGTTGTCTTCCGTTGCAAATACCTTCATTGGCCGAACGGCCTAATCTTAGACAAGGAAATAAGAAAGTGACTAAAATAGTCCTTTCTGACGTTTTTACTTCTTTGGTAATTCCAGTATCTACAGGGTGTCCCGTATCGTTATGTTCAAATCTTGTGAGCATATAGTAGGCTTATTCCTAAGCCTAAAAAACCCAAAAGTGGCAGGTCTATCTGCATTCGTTAAGAAGTTAGAGGCCTAAGAAAATAATGTCTAGTAAATACCAGATTTAACTTTGAAAACCACATAAAGCTTATTTTATTGACCACATCTTTAGTTTATCATGTGTTAAAAATGTCCTATTCCTTGCTGAATTCAAACTTGTGCTCGGAGGCCTATTGCAGAAGTAACAGTTCTAATTTCTCGTCTTTTTTCGCGACCGATCTCTTGACCAGCATGCTGAATACGATCCAATAATAATTGCTTTTTGGAATTTAGTTACAAACGCCAATTCCGAAATATGCTGGTGTCCCATTTATTTGAATCCAAATGCCATTTTGTATGAGCAGGGGAACCTCTTCTAATGTTTATTTTGGTGACATTTACTCATGTCGCCACCATAACTATAAATTATTAGTCTAAACCACAACACATGTGGTTGTGAGGTCTTCAAAGTTGAATCTTTGTTATTTACTAGTTATAATTTTCATAGGCCTGTAGCTTCGTAACGAATAAAGATAGACCTGCCACTTTTGGGTTTTTTGGGCTCAAAATTAAGCCTACTATATGCTCAAAAAATTTGAACATAACGATACGGGACACCCTGTATAGGTAATTAGATTGTTTGACGGAATTATTCAAAGTGGATATGTCGTTCTTGTCAATTAAGCATACCTAATAAAAAAAATATTTGCACGATCTCAAGTTAAGTGGTAGGTAGTCTAATAAATCTAATAACTTATGACACCTCCTGGCAGAATATGAAAGCCATCAGGCTCGCGCCGCGGAGGATCTCCCCCAGGAATATCCGAAGCGTCCCGCTGAGACAGAATTTGAACTTTTATTGAATTTGGGAGTACATGTTTGTTTTACGTAATGGATTCTTGGAGACCCGGCAACGACAAAACTTGGAGAATTCATAAATCATAAAACGGTTTCATCGGGTGTAACTTATAATTGAGAGCAGGTCGATTTATTGGAAAGCCCTCGGAGGACCTCGTAAATTAGATTTGCATTTTTATGGCTCATGGAAATGTCGCATTTCTGCAAGGTAACCTGCTGTCTCTGGTGTTATTATAAATTTTCCAATTACCAGTTGGGGTCGTTGAATTTTTCAGAGAAAGTGAATTTGTTGTTTGATGAATGACGTAGACAAAGTGGGTATTGTTATCCTCATCTGTCACTTATCATTTCTGATACTTACGCTTACTTAATATTAGGTTTACGTGCACCTATTGAAATTGCCTCTATAAACACTTTGGAGGCGCCATTTATTTGTCCTAACAGGAGGTTGAAATAGACAAATGACGCGCGGTTCCACAAATCCTATCGAAAATGAGAGGAATTCATTATTAGGAGTGATATAATTATCTAGAAAAAGTGACAGATTTTAACTTTGACAAGGGAGATACCTACTGACATGATGGGTAAAGACCCTTTATAGCCTCTCACAGGACCAAAAGGAAATCTTGTTATGTACCTTCCGCATTCGTAACGCAATCCTAACTTGTAAGCATCAAACTGCTGTATTTATACAAATTCATAATTGCAGCCGGTGTAGGAAATCTTTACTAAAGTGTATTTTCGCGTCGCATATTCCCTCCTCCGTCCTCCCGGCTCCTTGAGTCGGAATAATAATTTACCTGGCAATGGAACTGTTCCAGGACTTCCAGAAAGCGTTTGTTTCTTAACGAGTCCCATTTATCAGCAGCGAGTTTCGTTTTCTGCAACAATGTAAACTTAATTGCGAGCTCATTATGTTCCCGGCATATTTACAGCGAAAATATTTTTCACCGTCCGAGTCTGCGACGACGGGCAAAATTAGCGAACAATGCACACGCGAAACAATGCGAGAAAATTATGTAGAGATTTTTTTTAATTAGGGGGTATTATTCCGATAATGATCGGGCTTGTACAGCGAGAAGGGAAAAATAAACCTATTGAGATACACAGCATCCGGAAAGTCTCGCCAGATCAATAATACTTGTGAAAAACTTGTTCCTTATCGCTTTCTGTATGAATCTGTATGAATACCTATACCTACTCGAGTGATTTTTTGACTCGTCTAGCTGTCACCTCCTCAGATTGGTCGCTCAAATGATCAAAATGATTTCTTTTTAAAGAAATCTGGAAATTTTTAGCGCGAAATTTGATACCATCGATTGATTATGTAACTCGGCTATCACCTGCTCGTCAAATTTCTGTCCTAATGATTTTTGTACTCGGCTGCCACATCCCCGGGTGCATTTCATATTCTGCTAACGACTTGGTATATATTTTGCTGAGGGGAGCTGTGAAATATTAAAATCTTGAAGGATTTATCCCCTCCTTAGATGCTCAAGTACTTTGGTCTTTATTGTCTCTTAATAAACTGGATATACTTATTTCAGAACAATTTTTTATCATTAAACGCGATAATAGAAACCCTCCATTGTTTATCAAGTCCTCCACCTTTTCAGATTGCATATTTGCTTGGTAATCACTAATCAGTATGTATTACGTCATTAGATCTTTTTTTAAGTAAAATTGTGTAGTTTCTGATAATTAATATACCTAATGATCTCATTATATTTTCAACTGCCCACGGGTTGATGTTTCATTTTTTTTAAGAAATATTGTATTAGAAAGTTTGTCATTTTTAATGAGTATTGTAAGTAGCCCTCGTGTGATTCCTGAACTCGGCTTAGGTACACCATCACTTTAACTTGGTTATGACCTAATCGGATGCGCATCAGATTTCGTGTTCTTGTTTTGTTTTTTTTTAACAAATGCGGTTGTAACCTCACGGTGACTTTAAAAACTTTCAAATAAACCGTTGATGAAAATCCAGGTGTTTTTGTAAAAAATATTAAGTTCATGCATGACGTCACATGGAAATAAAACATCAGAAACCTTGTATTTGTTTCCCTACCAACAAAGCAACTTGGAATTAAATTAAAAATTTCCTTGCGTCATTTATATGATTTTTATTTCGATTGTTTCGCTTATTTAATTCAATAAAGCTGTCTAATATGTTGTATGCATCTCGAGCGCGAAATTATGGTGCTTTCAAATGATTTTTGAAAAAGCTCCTATTCTCAAGCGCCAAAGTTCAATTTCGCGCACTAAATACATAAATAACTAATGTTTTCCAAAGTTTTCTTTATACACTCCAATTAGATAGCAATATTATATGAGCGACTATGAAGCCATTATTCACGAGATGATGATAATGCCACGAGCTTTAGTGAATAATGGCCATAATCGCGAATGTAATACTATGCTTTTTCTACTCTTTTATTTATAAAAAAACAAATTTTAATCAAAATATATAATTTTTTACGCTTGGAACAACTTCTAATACCGAGTACCGACTGCGCATACGGGGATTTTGAGAAATGTCAGTTATAGTTCCTATTCACAGCTTTGCTCTGTTTATCAAATTTGCAGCTTTTGATTGGTCCACAAGCGGGTATTATGAATTGCTAGTGTATCTGTGATTGGACAAGAGCCGGGAATTATGAACTATATAATTCAATACCTACAAATAATAATCGTGATAATTCATCCAAAAAGCACTAAATTATAATTCGAATATAATTCAATAAGAGTATACTTTATTTTTTATTTAGATGGATTCCACCAAGTCAAAATTCTAGGGGAACGATTGGCAACAAGACTGATTAGGTTGGTTATGGTGATAGTTGTTACTAGAATAGTCACTAGAATAGTTACTAAATTAATTTGGGTTATGTCGATTAGTTGAAATGTCATTTTATTTCAAAATTTAAAATCCGAAAAACTATAAATGCAATTTTTTTAGGTAAATTGGAAAATTTTAGAAACTTTTAAGTGTAAGTACCTAGCTATTTACTCTTATAAATCTTATGTTTGTAGGATTAGACCGATTCCTTCTTAGTTATAGGTAAAAATGTTAAAAATAGAAGATCTATCATTGACAAATAGAGGTACTTACATTCATTAATCATTTTTAAAGAATTTCTCAAGGAATATTTCAAGGAATGTGATTAAACTGTATTTTTACTTAGTCTGGAGAAACATGTTTCAATAATAATTATTGTTTATAGCATTTGATTATTCATTCTTTTCTTTCTTTTGAAATAAATTTACCTGCCTCAGCATTTTAAAACCTTCTTGCGCATCAATCGCAGAAATAGTGTATTTTTATGCGATTCAATAATAAATATTTTCTTCCTATTTTTTTTTTATAATGAATATAATGAAAAAATAATCCGATTTTTTGGGGGGGAAAAGCGGAAAACCACCTACCTACCAAAAAAAAAGAATAGCCCTCTCGTGGTTTCGAACCCGCATCAACAGTTTACTATTTAGGCAAGGGTTCGCTGGCCTAATTAACTGAGCTAAAGGTGCCTTTCAAATATGTAGCGATGATCGAGTAGGTATATGTAGTACGTCCAATACTTCATCCTACACATTTTATTTTTTAAACTAGTCATATCTTAGTTATTAAAAGACCAATTTGAATACTTTTTTCACCCGCATGTAGGTGATTTAATTGTCGTTGCGATTGCTCTTCTAATTTTCAGAACCATTCATAATTGAATGTGAAAAAAAATAAAAAAGAAATTGAGAACCATTTCATCGATTTAATAAGTGCAAGCTAATTTTGCACAAGCGAAAAACTTTTTTGTTTTTCGTTTAAAGTGCTACATTAATCGAGGAGAATTGAAGCTAAGACATCAAATTATATGTTAAAGCAAAAAAAAATGGAAAATTTCGGTTCAACTTATTCAAAAATGGACTCATAAACGGTTATAGAATTGACACATTTTCACCCTTTTTCCTACCCACGACACTGGCTTATTAATGGAAAATATGCTAATTTTATTGCATTAACTCAAATTTCCAATAATTTTCTTCAAATCCTGTTAATTTGATTTCAAAGTTTTTTTCCCATCTTGCTCATACAGGGGTTCAAATATTAGCAAATTTTTCAAAAATTAAAATGACCGCCATTTTGAAACGGCTCGACCGATTTTGCTCAAGTACAATACCAGGCCAGTTTTTATAGATATCTTACTCCCACAAAAATTTCAGCCTCCTAGATTCAAAACTGCGACCTGAAATTAGATGACAAAAACCGGATACCTGGAATTTTGAAGGGACACCCTGTAGAAGTGATGGGACTTTTGGAAAGTTTTTCAACGAAAATCCAACGTCATTCCCAAGCTTTACAAGGACCCAAAATTTCGTTCACTAATCTTAAAAGATAAAGCCACAGGAGCGTTTTTAAAATCGAAATTTCGCGATTTTGGAGAAATATATAAATATATAAATATATAAATATATATATAAATATATAAATATATATATATATATCGTGGGCAGGTGAATTTTGGAAAACCACTTTTTCGTGATCTGGGGGTCATGATCGGTGGACATTTGATGAGTTTGGGTGATTTTCGAAAAGTGATGTCGTCCTCAATAGTGTATTTTTTGTTAAAAAATACACTAATAATTTTGATTTTGATAATTTGGTTTGTCAATTTGACAACTTCAACTTTTCAATAAGCTTCTTAGCGTTTTTCTGTGACTAGAGTACCGACTGAGGAACCAGACCTAGTTTTCGCAAAACGTCATTAGATAATAGTCAATCCAAGCAACAGTTAAATTTATCTTCAAAAAATAAAAATATCTATTAAAAAAGGACTATTTTCAAAGAAAATAAAGTAATTTGAAGTTTTTAATTTGCGTTTCATAACAGTGCAACTTACAACAAGGAAACATGTTTTGCAGGTGACGTCATAGCCTATACCCGAATCGGGGAATGTTGCCGTTACTTTAGTCACAACGTAAATTTTTTGTCAAGGTCAAGAAAACAGGCTACCATCCGACAGTATGAAAATTACTGTTTAAAGATTGCACAGGGTACCAACTTGACAGCTGTTTGACAAGTCCATCTAAATAAAAAATAGACTTTAGAAAAACCAAATTATTAGTCTAATTTTAACAAAGGAATCGATATACGTATTGCTATAATAATTGCTATCTGTTGAATGATAATGACATTTCGATTGAATAATGAGCAATATAATGTCAATTTTTAAACGTCACTGTAGTACGGTATTATTGGGCAGTTATTTCCTACTTTCTGCGTTCTGCTTGCGTGATTTAAAAGTCCCTAATAAACCTCAAATTTTATTAAAATACCTGCTCTTGAAGACACTTTAGAAGGATTTTGGTTTTTAACCAGTGGCAGGAGCAACTGTAAATCATGATACTAGGAAGATGAAAGCTTGTCAAAGGTTGCAATGAAAATAAATCTTTTAAAACGCTGCCGACGTTGTGGCTATACCTCCTTCTTCTATACTTCAACGACTTTCGCACACTTTGTGTATTTAGCCATGTAACTTATTGTCTTATTTTTGTTGGGGAAATTCTTTCCCATTTATCTATTTCACTTTTTGAGCATTTCAAGAAAATTTTACTATAATGGAGAAGTTATTAACGCAAACGCACACAACACACAACACACAACATAGGGTAACGCTGTTCTCTCCCCAGGGCGCTAGCAGATAAATATTTCTCTTCGACCATTTAGTAATACGTTCTTTCCCTTCGACCATTTAGTAATAGATAGGTACGTTCTTTATACTGCCAATTTCAGTTAACTATAATGACGTACATTCGTACGGATGGAATGTTCATTCCCTCACCGCTTGCGATGAGGGAATGTTCTAAGCCAATTACTGCTCGGCATTTTGACAACTGATTTTCGGAATTCAGCTCTGTGACGTCAACCAGTCAAGATAACGCCAGCACGGCTACCTATCGCGCTGCTAGCGCACCTAACCTGACCTGACAGACAGGTCATAATAACCAGGTTAGATAATATCTATTCATGAAAATATTTAACAATATATAGAATGGCCTCTGCTCACAGCACAACATTAATGGATGGCATGTTGTCTGACAACATGTCATTCATCTTTTGTCTAGCAACGCCTAGTAGGGGCTTTACCTACTTCATGCACACCGGGAGGCACTGCACTCATTTTTGGCATGCATTATGGCTGTCTGGGGTGTATCCTATGGCGCAAGCCGAACCCACCGTGCATTTTTTTTTTTTTTTATTTCAATATTGTATAAAATGACTGGGTGGTGGTGTGATAAGAAATGACCTCGGAGTTGCTCTCCATTCCAGAATATCCTTTTTTGATAATTGAAATGACTGGGGATTTAGTAAAAAACGACAACGCAAATATCAAGAAAATAAGTCAATTGAAAAGTTTTATTTATTTTTTGAACTAATTTTAATAACTTTTCTCAAAAGGCCGAAGAGAAAATAGCGTCTTCATCTCGCGAAGAATAGCTATTATCCACTCAAACGTTCCAACACTCGCCTGTCGGCCCGTGTTGAAATTTTTGTTCTCGTGGATAATAGCTATTATTCTTCGCTCGTTGAAGAATATATTCTTCAACTACAATTATTCTATTATCTTTAATAGTAATATATTAAACCAATAATTTGTTTAAAATTACTTAACACCGTTTGAATTAACCTAACGCAACTTTTTCACCCTTTAATCGAATCTGTATTTCTTGGGGAATCCCCGTGATGGGTGTTATTATTACTACCTATTTAAGTTATTTTATTAACACATATGAAGCGAGCACTGATCGAATCTTTATACACAGGCGAATTGCAATTGTTGCTATGCGGTAAACTGTTTCAGTGGGATTGTTTGTAACAATGCAAACAGTTAAGTAGGCGTCTATGGTAGATAACTTATTTTGAAATAGAATCTTTAACGTTTTCCCTATGTAACTTATAAACGTTCACTTTTCATCATCATAATCGTACAGGGAATTCGCTTAATAATGTATAATTCACACGATATATTGATAAGCAAGAAATATAGTTCCTTTTTGTATGTTTCGATAATAGTAATTATTATTATTATTATTATTAAAGAAAAATATAGCGCATCTTATTTTTCAAAATCTGATTAGATATGATGTCTTGTTGTCTAAATTTTAAATCTTCCCTGAAATACGCGTACTATAATACAACCCACGGGCAACATGCTGAACGTAATAGTAAACGTAAGACACCTGTTGACTTGACCCGATTCTGTCGCTGAACCTCAAATTCTACCCGGAATTGATTTTCCTTTCCTTTCCACCATCAACCCAGTCCTTATATTGTTCCCCCTAAAATCGTTATTTTCCCGTTACAGAAATAACCGCTAGTTTCGTCTTTTGTACTCGCTCATCATAGGTATATGTTAAAATTAATTCAATTACATAATATTATATATTACAATAAATATTATCATACTATACATTTGGTATCCAACTAACTAAGGTATGTACAAAGAATTTTAAAAGTAAAAAAAGGAGAGTGAAATATAATTAATTATTTGAATGGTGTAATAAATTAGACATTCCATAATTTCTTTCAAACAATACCAATCCAATCCGAGAGAGAGAAAAAGAGAGAAGGGGAAGCGTATAATAAATAAAAAGGCAGCGTGCAATAAGCATTCGTTTAATAGTATTAAAAAAAATCAACGAAGTGTGGCCAATTAATAAATAACAATAATCATAAAGGTTCCGGTTTATCAACCAATCAACCAACACCAAAACCACCACGCCTACCGGAAGAAAAACAAACAACAAAAGCATTCATAATTTAAATATAAATAACGTCATGTACAAACTGTCTGATTACTCTAATAATAATAATAATATGACACAAGTGCAGGGGGGGAGGGCAGGCAAATCCAGGGCAATGCGATGCGAGATGCGAATGCGACCTACCGATAATTTAATATCGCGGTTAGTTGACAAACGTCTATGAAATGACTTGGCCGGCTCGATCTCCCCGTCACTCTCGGAGGACTCGTCTCCCACGGGAGACGACCCGTCCATACTCTTGGCACTTTTCTCACCCGTCGCCGCCATATCATACTGCATACCGTTGTACTACAACGCCGACATTTCTCTTCTTCTATTCTATATACTATTGGTCCTGCTTTATTTATAAATTCAGGACACGCTAGTCTGCGGTTACACCAACAGGTGGCGCGAGTGACGCGCACAGCAGACGCACCTGTCCGTAAACGTAACTGTCTGCTGATGCTGATAGTGGAACCCCGCGTTGCCAAGTGTCGGTGGTTTTACGAGAACAGCGGGAATTCTGCGAGTGTATTGTGTAGCCAGAGTGTACCCATCCAATGGGTCAGCGGGTAAATTTGTTTTTTTTAGGGTAAAAAATATTTCTTTGATTCTTTACCTAAATTGAATCTTTAAAGCCAAAGTAAATTGCTTTAGCCAAAGCGCACTCTTATTTATGTTGAAAAAATCGACTGTGACAAAAGAACAATTAATTATTCAAATCTAAAAATTCCTATTATAGCCGGCTATAACCAATCCTCATTTTTAATTTTGCGGCTAACATCACTTACGTGACCACGGAGCCTAAATATTTAAATTAGGGTAAATAATTTCGAAACAATCAATGCAATAATGTAAAAGGAATATTTTTACGTCACTTCATAATGTGATTGAAACTGCTATCTAGCTAACCGAAATCCTGCTGGTTTTGGTTATTGTGGTTCAATAGGTAAGGAAATTTTAATTTTTTCCGTATCCCTATGTACCACATATAGGTATCACCCATGTTGTTTCAATAATAAGAGCGCAAGATTTGAATTGCGCGCCATGTTTGACAGTCATAATGTCACATGATTATGACGTCACAGATTGAAAGTTGACAGATGGGAGTTAGTAAACATGGAGACGCAGTAGAACAACGCTTCCTGATTGTCAAAAATAACTTGAAAAATAAAATGACGTAGTGGCAATTAAACTTTCACCATTTTGATAATGATTTTTGACAATGAGGACGCGTTGTTCTACCGTGTAATGCTCCATAATGTTTACTATAACGCCCATTTGTCAACTTTCACTTTCGATTTGTCACGTCATAATCATGTGACATTATGACTGTCAAACATGGCGCGCAATTCAAATCTTGCGCTCCTATTATTATTAGGGACCACACTACCGCAAAAATGTGGTTGTGCATGGTAAACTTGGTTGATAGAGAAATAGGCAGTGATGCAAAAATACCGTAATTTTCAAATCTGGTTAATTTGCTGGTGAAATTACGATAAAATTGAACAGTCATTATACTGTCAATTGTCACAACATAGTGGCGTCATTTGCCATTAGTGTCAATACATGATATATAGATATATTGTCAAACTTATTTTTCGTTCTTTTATTAAGCATATAACTATAGCAAATACCTTAAAATATAATACCGGACACTTCCTCTCAAAACCTCCGTCCATTTTTACAGCGCCCTCATGCAGGAACTGGGGCCACTATAAGCTGTTTTTAAATTCAAAGTTAGGTAACTTTTCACGGTTTTTGACAGCTGCAGTCAATGATAATTAATTATTATTAATAATTTGTCATTAGTAATTATTGAACGTTTTAGTTTCAAGTATAATTTCAATTTAAAGTTACTCTCAAAGCATTATATCAGCGGATAATTTTGTTGCGTACGCAGTTAAATAGGCATTTATAATGTACCGCTGTATTGAAGTGAACATAATGTCTGGAAAATATGTGCTGTGTGCTGTGTGCGGTTGCATTATGGATTGTTAAGCATGTCCAGATCTTTCCACGGTGTTCCAAGCAGGAATAAAGAATTATGTATAAAGTTAACTTTAGAAGCCGCGTAAATAAACTTATTAAAATTTATGTTTTCAACCCTTACTTCGTAGAATCTCTGCAAATTATTATTTTATTTATTTATTTATAATAAGAATAAACTTATTAATATTTTATAACTATGCTGATGGAAATAGGAACAAGAAATAGGTTATAATAACATCGATGAATGACGAAATTTTGAAAAAGTGTGGAGTGTCGAAGCCGATTTCTCACCATATTATTTTGTACCTACTGATCATTTCAAAGAGGAAAATTTTGTTAATCCAGCAAATAATAGACCTTTAAAACTGCAAGGAAGCACATTATTGGAATTGCGGCAAATAAAAGGCTTACACTTAGGTATATATAGCGATTCAATCTTTTTGAAATATTCATACCTAAAGATATTAATAATATTGTGTGTAATAGTAGTTAATTATTGTTAATAATGTTAATATAATAAACATATTGAAAACTTTGTTGTTTATTGTTGTATTATAATTCTTCGTCCCAATTTCCTCCGTCTATTCCGTCTAATTAATTTTAAGGGCTTTCCTAATCAGCGTTGATATTTAAAACTCCCGCTATGTTTCACCAAATTTAATTTTTAGTGGCCCCAGTTCATGCTTGGTGGCGCTGCTAAAGTGGACGCAACCTGTTGCAATGCTATAGGTATAGGAGTGTCCGGTATTAATATTTTAACGTATTTGACTATAGTATGAAAATCACTGGATTTCAAAGACTTTTATGACACTAGTTTGTTTGACTGCCTGATATTAGTTGCCTGAATATTTGGCTTATTGGCTGCCTGAAATAAAAATAGGTTTTGTGTTTTTACGAACCAACTTTCACTGCAAGGGTATTCACGAGGTCTTCTCGTACTTTCCTACTTCTACGAAATCATCAGAATATAAAAAACATACGTACGGAAGGACTCTGATGTTACACATTGACAGTTTACAAATTTTACAATGTGGACATAATTTTAGAATGTATTTATCAATCTGAATTATTCTGATTTATATATGAATATAAAATTTATGAAGTAGTACGCTGTAATAAATAAGTTGGTTTGAATAAAGGGGAATGTTGTGTGTTGTGTGCGCCACTCCCCGTCGTATTCAAACCACTTCTCGCGGTCGCAGCGGTTTGTACTGTATGGTCTTCCGGATGTTCTATATTAAAAAATTTGTTTTTATGACAGAATTGACAGATCGTATATAAGTTGGCAGGCTGAAATACGAAAGTTTTGTATTTCCAAGCAATGAAAGTCTGTGCGTAAAAAAAAACTCAAAACCTTCGTATTGCAGGCAACCAATCAGAAGAGTGTTAATTTTTCTGTGAAACTATAAACTCATAAAAGTCTACGAAATCCAGGCGAACTTTTAATATAGAACATCCCGAAGACTATACCGTCAAAGCATCTGATGGCAGCTTGCTGTTGGGGCAGCCGAATAACTTGAATATCTCTCTTTTATTAACTTGAATAGCTTTCGCTTGAATAACTGAGATCTGTCCTGTTCGAATAGAAAAATCAATTATTATACAAAAATAACAAATAAAAAATCTCTTTCCAAAATATAAAATTGAAAAAAATCACATGGCCATGTTTTATTAATCATTTTGAAAGGATCCAAATCATTATTAAAATTAACTGCGCAAACGTATACCGCCATTACAGATGATAGAGATAGAGACGAGAGACCACTTCATTTTTTTAAGGGGTGAATGGTCACTTTATAGAGCTTGAGTGCTTATTAGAATACGGAACAGAGTTGAAGTATTATGTCAAATGGCAAAAAACTTCAATTTGTTTGACATTTCAGAGCACAATTATTGAGGTTATAGAACTTTAATTTTATTGTTGTGTATGTGTGTTCACTGTGTTCTGTGTTGCTGTGTTGTGTGTTTTCATGAGACAAAAGCCAAGCGGAAGAATTTGACCGCTTTTTAAAAAATCATCTCCATTTTTCTATGTTTTTACTTCAGAAAAACAACCCGCGTGCTCTGTTTTACCTTCACCGCCGCCCGCAAACATAATTTTCATCCTTAAATCTGACACAATTAATCCAAATGCACAGCTTCCAGGCCCAGCTTCTTGTTAATTTCGTGGCAGAAGAAGCGTCGTTCACTGAAAGTTGAGCCACACAAACTTGAAGATGAGTTTCTCGAGTGACGAAGTTAATTTCTTAGTTTATAGGTATTTACAGGAATCGGGTAAGTGACCTTCAAAAACACCCTCAAATCAAATGACTGTTAATCACAATATTCTGCGAATTGCAGGTTTTCAACATTCAGCTTACACTTTCGGAATCGAGTCGCACATCTCACAATCGAACATAAATGGAGCCCTGGTCCCCCCGGCTGCCTTGCTCAGCATTTTGCAGAAGGGCCTGCAGTACACGGAAGCGGAGATTAGTATAGGGGAAGATGGAACGGAACAGCGATTAGTGGAGAGTTTGAGCCTTATCGATGCAGTAATGCCTGACGTTGTCGCCAGCAGACAAAACCAGGCCAATCAGCAGAAGCAGGCGATTAAAATGGAAATGAACGACACTAATGGGGAAGAAGGTATGTGTGGTCTTCAGAGACCATCATTATCGCACTGTGATCCTCAAACATCTGTGAATATTATGGTTGTCTTGTTCTCTTTTGTTTGAAGGTCATAACATGATAATTGAAGCCTTGCAAGCGAGTTGCCAGCTTCACTGATGCACTCTCAGGCCTTCAGTTATTAATCATACTGAGCACTTTTAAATTGGGTTGGTTTTTAGCCGTAGTATCCACTCAGAACGAAACAATGGATGTGGACCAATCCATCGAGATTCCAGCATCAAAGGCAACAGTTTTGCGGGGGCACGAGTCGGAGGTGTTCATCTGTGCATGGAACCCGACCACAGACTTGCTGGCGAGCGGGTCAGGTGACAGTACCGCTCGTATCTGGGACATGTCTGACAACGCCGTCAGTGCCAACCAGCTCGTCCTCAGGCACTGCATCCAGAAAGGTGGGACCGAAGTGCCCAGCAATAAAGACGTCACGTCCCTCGACTGGAATGTGAGTCTCTCGTTTGGGATCCGGGACTCGGAAACGATTACTAACTGGTTTGTTTTATTTCACAGTGCGATGGAAGTTTATTGGCAACGGGAAGCTACGATGGTTATGCGAGAATATGGACTACCGACGGTCGTCTTGCGAGCACTCTGGGTCAGCACAAGGGGCCTATATTTGCTCTTAAATGGAACAAACGTGGAAACTATATTCTCTCTGCCGGCGTGAGTGGATGTATGGAAGTAAGAAAGATCGATCGATTGTGATGCGTTTGCTATTTTAGGTGGATAAGACGACGATTATATGGGACGCGGCGAGCGGTCAGTGTACCCAGCAATTCAGTTTCCATTCGGCGCCCGCTCTGGATGTGGACTGGCAGACAAACACGTCGTTTGCGAGCTGCTCAACCGATCAGTGCATTCATGTCTGTAAACTCTCCATGGATAAACCCATTAAATCTTTTCAAGGACACACGGTATGTATCACGCAATATTCTCTCTTTCAATCCATTCAATTTATGTTTCTTGAGAAATATTCCATACAGAAAAAAATTGTTCTGAGATTCCTATCCCACAGCACATAATCAAATCCGAATTGATTCCAGAACGAAGTGAACGCGATCAAGTGGGACCCCCAGGGTAACCTGCTGGCGTCCTGCTCGGACGACATGACCCTGAAGATATGGTCGATGAAGCAGGACACTTGCGTGCACGATCTCCAGGCCCACTCGAAGGAGATCTACACGATCAAGTGGTCGCCGACGGGACCCGGCACCCAGAACCCGAACATGAACCTGATACTGGCGTCGGCGAGTTTCGACTCGACGGTGCGTCTGTGGGACGTGGAGCGCGGCAGCTGCACCCACACCCTGACCAAGCATACGGAACCCGTCTATTCGGTCGCTTTCAGCCCGGACGGGAAGTTCCTGGCGAGCGGCAGTTTCGACAAGTGCGTGCACATCTGGTCAACGCAGTCGGGGCAGCTGGTGCACAGTTACAAGGGGACGGGGGGCATCTTCGAGGTGTGCTGGAACTCGCGCGGGGACAAGGTGGGGGCCAGCGCGTCGGACGGCAGCGTGTTCGTCCTGGATCTCAGGAAGCTGTGAGTTTCGTCGGGGCTTGAGGAGGTTCTGCTCTGATCTCGAGTTGTATCGTTTTTTCATTGAGTGACAGTAATTTTTTATTAATTAGTCTAATAAATCTTATTAGAAATTTGAATTTGTGAATCATGAAGCAGTATTCAAGAGGGGTTCGGTGTAGAGAGGTTTTGTATCATTAAATTTAGGGAGGTTTGTTGAATGGATCATGATCAGAGTTGTCAAATTCAAAATTTTTCCCTAAATTTGAAGATGGTTATTGAAACCTTGTAGACTTTTGTGTATGTAAGTGAATTTTCATGATCAAGTTACTGATTGTAAATTGTAACACTACCTCTAAAAGAAAAATTTAAACAATTAAATTATCATGATGTTTCAAACAAAAAATAAAGGTCATACTGTGCATTTTTTTTCTAATGCTAATAATGCACTCAACTGACATGGTAATTTGTAATTGTCTTGCTTGCAGAATTTTATTTAAAACTCGATGATCGTTGACTTTTGATGGTGCAATTAAGAGGTATGGTTGACAAAAGTTAACTGAAACTGAGTACTGTTTAGTGTTTAACTAGTTTAGTAAAATTATTTCTACATAAAAAAACGTCTGACAAAAATTCCAGTCGATTTCCCAGCTCCGATAATGAAATGTTAGTAAAATGGGCGGAAATTCGAAGTAGAATTTGCTGGTTAATCAAGGCAGAAAGGATCAGTTCACAGCAGTGTATTATCCTCATGATTTCTATCAAGTGTAATTAATTAGTTATCTTAGGCGGTGTAGATTTAATTTTTTCAAAATATTTTATCTGGTTTAAACTATAATTTATATATTTCGATACTCTGTTGTTTAATTTTTATTACCCCCACCTCTCCTTTTATCTGAATCAAAAAATATAAATTAATGAATCTGAGTTAAGATTTATGGTGTCCGGTACTCCGTACTCCAATTAGAAAAGACATATTGCCCTGTACAATAAAGCTGAATACTGAACGTTTATACATAGGGAAATTGTTAGGCTCTATTACTCTATTACAACAATTTACCATAGCAGCTATCAATAGCAATTTGCCTGTATATAAAGTGTCAGCATTCGTACAATATAAACAATTTCAGACATCACCATAGCTACCAGCTCCATAAAAGACTGTTGAAGTTTTAAGTAAATTCAAGGACATGGTTTGGTATTGAAAAATAAAAAATATGTTACTGTAACCTCCTTTTATAAGCATGTAAATTGTCATGATCATAGTAAGCATGTATTAAATCGTACATGTGCTTAAAAAAATACAACAAGTTATCGTACTGTCCGTTATAACTATTAATACTATTACTATACAAGGAATCGAAATTAACAAAAGTATCTTCGTTAAAACAATTATAAATCCCTTTATAATTGGGATTAAATCCCCATAAATGTACATGATATTCAACTAGGAATTGATGGATGGCTTCTATGGTGGCGAGATACCACCTCGGGCTCCCTCTCTGATGCCTCCAGAACTGCGATATTCTATTCTCTATGACCACACAGGGGATCTTATTCAACTTCTCGTCTTTGTAAATACCTTTACTTTGGTTCCATGTGCTGTCAATAAAGATAACTTTAGAAACCGGGACCGATTTTTTTTTATTACTGCTTGTGTTATTTGCATTTGCGGTTAATTGTACTTCTTGAAAATTTCTATTCCGTAGAATCTTCTTCAAAGTGCACGGGCTGTGTCCTTCAGGTAGAGATAAATCAGGGGGGCTTTGGATGTTCTTGATTTCCTCGTACGAGTCTGCGGCTAGCAGTTGGCTTACACTGATCGAACTTCTGCTGGGGAATATTAGAATCGCTTCCTCGTTTTCATAGCTGGGGATGTTCGGGTAGGTGTATACCGAGACGTCTTGGGGTGCCAGAATGGCGGCGTGGCCTGAGGTGCTTTTACCGTCGATTTCTTGCTTGTGTTTGATGATGTCAATTTTCAGTGGGAGCTGGAATAAAAATTTGTCAATTCTTTTGTTACAGAAAAATACTAAAAAGTTGGCTAGTTACTTTCACTTGTGGTATTTTGCCTTCTAGCAGTTTAATAGGGACGTAGCAGGTATAACAGTAAAATTTCCTGGATTTTCCACAATTGGGGCAAGGATGACGACCTTCCAGTTGCCCCAAAATTGAATCATCACTAATTTTAAAACCTTCAAATGGCACCGAATCTAGGTAAGCTCTCCGAGCTTCCTGACTTTTCGGATTTGCCATTTCATTAATCAATTTTAGATATTTTAATTCAAAATAACTTAAATATTTTGCAAACTTTATTACTTTACGAATTTCAAAATTTTGAGCGTTAACCTAACCTAGCTTTTATGCTGTCACTTAATGACAAGTTGACAAGTGAAACCAGTGAAAGCGTCACAGTATTATGTACGTCACCTAGCTGCGCTCAGTAACACGCAGTCGCGTAAAAGTTGTATAGTATAATAATAGTTCATATAAAAAAGTTTATTTATAAGTTTAATATGTCATCGTTATTTGAACTTTTTAGTTTTTATATATTATCCTATGATGTAGATGATGTTTTATACAGGATGATGAAAAGTATCATATTTTTTATTCCTTTGTATAAAATTTCATTTACATAGAAAGTACTCAAAAAGTTAAAATAGGGCCATGTACGCCGTTTTCCTCCATCTTGAGTTTTCGATGTACACTGCGTTCAAAATAAAAAATTGAGATTTTCACTTTTTTATAACTCAAAAATCTACTTAATTAAAACCACAACTGTAAAAACCATCATTATTGAATTTTTTAAGGAAATATGATAATACAATAATATCCCTGGTGTCCTATTTAAAAAATGGACAATGTTGTCATTATTGAACCAAGGAACACCTGTGTAAAAATATTTTGCATCAATTAAAAAGTAAATTAAATCACCCTATTGAACTATTATTCCTTTTTTTTCATAAACTCAAAATTGAAAGATTTATTAATTGTTTCAATGTAATAAGAACTCACCTATCTCTGATTAAGCAACCCTTTACTTTTATAATTAATATTAACAGCGAAATAGTCAAAACTGGAGCTATTAGATATAGAGGTATGATAATGGGTCATCAGATCATTCAGGAATGGACGTTTACGTATAAAGAAATATTCTTTACACATTTCTTGCAAAGAATATGTAAGCAATGTAAAGAACACGTAAACAATGTAAAGAATTCGTAAACAATGTAAAGAATTCGTATGCAATGTAAAGAATTCGTAAACAATTTAAAGAATACGTAAACAATGTAAAGAATTCCTATACAATGTTAAGAATTTAAACAATGTCAGCTATCGCTACCACTGCTATCAGTAACGTCATTGCTGTAAAAAGTTTCACATGTCAAATTTACACAACTTGGGCTTATTGAAGTTTGAGCACAAGATCGGGAAGATGGTTTAGTTTAGTTTTATTAGTAGGTATCAGAGATTTACTACACTTTCACGTCTCTGGTATCTACGCATAGGCAAAGCAGCAGGAAGAAGAAGTAGTCTCGGAAAAAAAAGAAACAGGTTGTAGCCAAGTTAACTGAACCCAACTATTATTTTATTATAAACATGTAAACCAGTAAATCGTTTTGTTATTGAATTTATTAATTACTTTATTAAAAAATAAATAGACGTGGACGATCAGTAAATACTTACGTGATAATAAATTTTTAAATCTTTCATAACCTTATTCATAGTAAAATTAATTGTTTACATTTCTTCTTCACTTTCTTTATGTTCTTTACATGAAAATGGGCTGTGTTAACAATTAAATTGTTTACACGTAAAGAATTGGATTGTTTACAATTAATTGTTTATACGCCCATCCCTCGTCCTCCTACGTCAAATTTGTTGCATTCTTGTCTTGTTATAAGGATTACCATTTTCATTATAGTAATGAATAATCGTATGTTTTGTTGGTTTGTTTGTGTGCTATCCTGAGCTTTTTCGACGTTCTTCCTTACGCTTTTAGTTCATTGATAGTTGGCAGATTACGTTAACGTCAGTATGCGTGTCAATTGTCATTAATGTCAATGTAACAGTCTTGCTCTGGATTGGACGTGTTACGTCAGAGAGTCAGAGGCAGAGCCGACGAACATTGGTGTAAGTGTAAGTGCAAGGCAAGTGCAGATCCTCGGTTGAAATTCCTCGCCGTAGGTAGTGAAAAATCGTTGTTTATTTAGTTGTTTTCGATCTGTTTTATTGTGAAATCAGTGCGAAAATCCACCCCAGCATCCCTTGCCGTACCTCTCGAAGGTAAGAATAACCCGATTATTACTCCAAGAGCGATTTTCTGCCAGATTTACCAGCACTAACGTATCGGTGTTTCGTTAGTTGTTAATAAGCCCAACCCTTGTGGTGACAATGGACAAAAATAATCTGCAACGAGTACCTTTAAATTCATAAATATCGATAACGGGCGGCGATTTCGGCTGTAAATGTTTACGAAATTTTAAAATGTGGTTCAATAATATGTATGTGGAGCATTTATGTTTAATTACATCATACTTTCACTCATTTTGACAGATTTCATGTTATCTAATACATGTTACATCTACATGAAAGGTGCATAATCATTACTTGAGCATATCTTTTCGTATTGAAAATCCGTTCTATTGTTTGTTGCTGTAATTATTACAAAATATGCGCAGTCGATTTGCTCTTTTCGCGTTTTTTTACTAGTTTTTCTTGTTAAGTAATGACTTCATAACACCCATTACAGTACTAACAGGGACACCATCCAGTAATGACTACCATTATTGCTCACTTTTGTCTGTCCAATCGTTAAATGTTTCTGATAAGTAGACCGTAGTAGTGGTGTGCTCTTGAACTACATCATAACAACAAAATGGTTTATTGTTATTATGATCAATAATAATAATAATAATCAACAAGATGATCAAAACATTCATCCTTTAATTGCAAATAACAGAGAGGCATGTGTGCAGCTTTTGACCCTTTGAGGTTGCAATTTTACCATATTCCAATCCACCTACCCATGTGCTTGGTCACTTTAATTTATAAGGAAAGCTATAACTGTTGTTCTGCTGAACGTTCTAGAACTAGTAGTAAGTATTTCTATCTTTTTACTGCAAAAAGCAGAACAAGACTTGTCAAACCATGTTTGCCTCCTTCTCTTTCCTTTTGCATGCATTAATAATTGCTTGAAGAAATATGCAGCAAATGATATATTGTGTTTATATTATAAAGAAATGAGGAGAAATCTTCATAAAATTTACCTGGAGAGAAGTAGTAGAAGGTTGGGTTGAGGTTGAGGTTGACATTTTATTTAGTACACGTTGTATTGATCTGCCTTCAGATCGGGAGTGCTTCATCAGAAATCTAATGTAAACCAGATAAATAAAATTGAGTCGGAATGGGCCGGAATAAATTATATAGGTACAGGGTGTTTCAGTGATATAGGATCAAATTTAAAGGGGTAGTTCCTCTCAAAAATTCCTTCTTGAAAAAGGAAATTTCATCTCAAAATTACGTTTCGTTTAAAAGATACAGCAGGGTATCAAACCAAGTAAATTTAAACCGATTTTGATGTAGAAACCGATCGTTAATTCTACTATTTTAAGTTTTGTAGGTGTCTTCCAATGGCGTAGATATTCAGGGTGGGAGCCCTGAATCTTTTTTAGAACAATTTAGAACAAAAAGTCTCGAAAAAAGTATTCTTTAATTTTTTCATAAGGCGCACACCATTTTTGAGATATTTGAAGTTTTCGAAAATAATGTCATCAAAATTATTGATTTCATTAAAAGTGGACTTGAATTTTTATGCAAAATGTTATTCCTAATGATCAGTGATATTGCCTGAGGAAATTTCAAATATTTCAAAAAACAGTGCACCATATGAAAAACATGAAGGAATACGTTTTGTTCTAAAATGCATGGGAAATTGAATAACGATTTTGTAATAATTGCAATAAAATGAGGGGTGTAAAAGACAGGGAGGGGAAAGCTGCACCTAACCTGAATATCTACTCGTGTTTATTGTTCTTGCCAAGCTTAATCAACATCCTGTATCTTCCTTTGGTTTTACATTCAAATACCAAACAAAGTTTATTTTGAAATTGAAATGAAAAATTTTAAATAAAAAAAAAATTAAACATTTGACACATGGCTATGAACTTTTTTACTTGTAATGGTCCATACTACTGCCCCCTTAAATATTTCCCTTTCCTCCTGAAATATCCTGTATTTATGGGAGGAACTACCCCTTCAAATTTGGCTCCATATCACTGAAACACCATGTAGGTGTATCAAGCAAGTATCTTGGGTTGCATGTGCTAAGTGCAAGAACTCCTTATACATAATAAGTAGTGTCTTTGGATAAAAGTAAGAAAATTAGAATTTTTTTCTTCAGGCATTTGAAGCACAACCTATTTCTGTTTTATTAATCCATCATTTACTTTTAACCTGTCACAGTTTCTTTCACCTTTTATCAATCCTTTGACCTCTCGCTCTTCTTTTAACTTTTGCAATTCTGTACACCTCACACCTCTCTATATACTATGTTTCCTATATCTTCATTTGCATTGCAAAAAATTTCTTCCCAGAATTCTCCCTAACAATTACCGGGAGGACGGTCATACAAATTTCTGCAAATATTTGACCTCTCCCGTCTCCCCTATTCTTTTCACACTTGATATTCCTTTCACGTCCCACTATTCTTATAATCTGTCGCTATTTCTTTCACCTTTTATTATTCTTTAACCCATTGCTGTTTCTTCCTTATATTGCTGCAGTTTGGTTTTCTGTAGACTTATGAGTCTTATGATTTATAATTAGGTGTAATAAATGTACCCAAGTATTCAGCATGGCCTGAAATTTGTGAGAAAAACTGGTAATATTTTTTTTATTTAGCTTGGAAATCACCCTGTATATTATTAAGTTTAATTCCCTATTCTGAGGATTCACATTAACAAATTTCCACAAATGTTTTTCCTATTGCTTTTGTATTACAGCCATCTTCGCTATGACTTGCTCCAATCGAATAAATTATCTATCCTATCTGATCATTTTTTGCTATGCCCTTCCTCTTTGGATATTCCTTTCAACACTATTGCTATTACTTTTACCACCTCTCTCTCTCACTTCTTACTAATATTTTCACATTTGTTCATCATATTATTTTTTATTACTCGAATCTCTCTCGATTCCATTTGCCTTTTGCTATTATTTTCATTGTTGCTGTCATTTTATCTTGCTGTTCCTTTTAGTTTGATCTATTCTTTTTTATTACTTTCAATCTTTGTATTTCTTTCACCCATTTATTATTCTTTTTTTACCTCTCCCTACTCCTTTGACCTCCCTTTTTCACTATTGCTTCAGCAGTCGTTTATTGTTTGACTTATCGCTATTGCTCTAAATTCTGGCCATTCCTGTAACCTTTCGCTTTTCGTTGTTTCTTTCGTCACTGTTCGTTTTATCTCTTGCTACAACTTACATGTATTTCTATTCTTTTTAACTTACAACTACTCCTTTTACCTTTTTTTTTTATTTCACAAAAGCTCTACCTCTACCTTTTTTTCTGAAGCAATATTAATACTACCCGACCTTGTATTAAATTCAAACGATGAATTTAACGCCTCTTCAGCTATGAATGTAAAATTTTAACAATCATAACTGACTTGTTTCCAGTACTTTATTGCTTTCGCTAATTATGCACACATTTTAAATATCCATTTGAATACTAATAATAAGACACGGAATGGCACGTGAAACGAGATATGCTCTCCTCCATGTGCCAGAATATAACTTCATATTTTGTTAACTTTAATTATTAATTTCTTGAATTTCTTCCCAGCAACTATTTGATTTAACGATGCATTTTGATCATTGTTGAACTTATAACATAATTGAGTTTAACGAAAATATCACAGTCACCAATAACAACTGTTTGCTCACATCCGCTTTCATTTCTCTCTTCTCATTGGATTGGATTTAAGTCATTTTTACTGGTTAATGGTTGTTCCGTCAGTGGTGACTCCAGATTCGATCATTAGATGAATATATAGTAAACCAGGAACAGTGAAGCAAATAGCAGGAAAAACACGACCAGTGAGTAAAATCTTGAATACGTCATTTCGTTACAATGGTCAACTTAATCTTCAATAATATCTCATTTAATAATTATTATTCTTCAGGGATAATTATTTTTATGAGATTACAGGGCCGTGATTGTGTATACCAGAAAAGAATAACTCATAATCAACAAAATGAACACTACCACTGCGTAAAATTGGTTATTGGTCATTTTTGTTGTAAATTAATCTAAACTGGACTCTTTCTGTGTTCGATTTGAATTATTCTAAGTCACGTTGACATTTTTTTTTATATTTTAAACAAAAGTAATAGTTTGAAAGATAATTATTATTGTTGCAGATTTTTGTGTTTATAATAAAAATCATTATTGATCACAAGCGACTAATACTGTGTTGGCTGAATGATGCTAGGTATGTAGAAAATACACAGGAGAAGATATACACCGTTCACTTATTATAAAAGAATTGGGTTATGGTGTAGGGTGATAGAAATCACTGGGTATAACCGCTGTCAATCATTGGCTGGAGTTTGGTTATGTCTCTTTTTTATGAGGTTGAAGTTTTATGGCAAGGAACAGGACATAGTTGCCAGATGGATTTTTGATATTTTTGGTATTCTTATTATATTTATATTTGCATCTTTGGGGGCTTTTTATTTTGAATCATTTAGTCACATATTGCAATCTTTAACTAGAACGCAATGTCGCTGGATCTAAGATCTTAAAATCTTAAGCTTTTCATAAGAGCTTGAGAAAAAAGAGTTTGGTTATCATGTAATTTTGCCAAGTTAGGAAAATACACAAATGTACTTTTTGAATATAAAATAAAAAACTTGAATCAATTATATTAATTTACTTTTAATAAATACATAGCAGGTAATTAAAATATATCGGTACGTTTATTAAAATATTAAAATATAGGTACGTAAATGAAAAATATTTTTCGTCAATTCGTCGGTTATTCGGTGTCGTAGTAGTGTGTCGGAAACCAGCCAAAGATTCTGGACTTCTGGCTTCTGGCCCAAAATTATCCCCCATTATCAATAACCGCTACTGCATCCTGCTTAGAATCAGAATCATCTTCAGCGCTCTGATTTTAATAAGATTTTCACCATGTCCATTTGTTTCGTCCAGTCCTCCGAAATAAGTTTTTCACAATGATTATATTAATTTTGTCACATGTCAGGTGTACTTACATTTTGAAAGCTCTTCAAGACATAACATTCCTTACTTTATCCTTAGAGGGAAGCTGCTAATTTATGTGCTTGTATAGTGTAGTTTACAATACCCCCATGTCATTTCGATTGGGTTGTATTGGAAATAGATTATTGCAAATCTTCCGGAAACACAAAAATTTCATAATCAGTACCTGTTTTATGTGGGCTGCCCAAGGGTGTAATATCAAATTTGTCTTGTCTAATAATACTTGCTAATGCCACGGTCTGACTACTATAAGAGACAGCATTACCAGCAATTTAGCAGATACAGATACACATACTCAATACTTACATTCCAAAATAATATATTTCACCTTCTGAATGACTTAAATGTTTGCTCAAGTTTGGACTTTCTGGATCTTAATCATTGAAATGCTTTCTTAATGCCAATTTATTCATCTTAGAGATATTATTTTCGTCATTTTGCTCTTTTAAAATTTAAAATGTCAAAAATTTAATAATTTTATTTGTCAGTTTGAGAAAAATTGATCAGAGTAAAAAATCATCCTAGATAGATATCCTACTACTAAAACTTCAATTTGACAACATGGCTATTAATCAGCTGAGACACTTTGAGTGATTTGACAAATGTCAGTCTATACTTAACCTATAATATCTCGATCAGCTGATATTGTCAATCGAGATCTAGGGAGTTTTCATTTTTGCAAACCTAAAAACAAAAGTTCATGGCCACCTAGTTCTTTTTTAATATGTGAACGATGTATAGCTATAAAGGGCGTAATGCGCATTAAGAGAGGATGGAGAATCTATAATGCTGTCATATTGAAACAAAATTAGCGAAGCGACAACAATTTGCAACAAAGCGACAAATTAATTAAAAATTGACAGGTGGCAAGTAATTCAAGTGAGATATTCGTCTTTTGTGTTTACAGTGTTCATAGCGTACTTTCATCTCTCTTCACTCAATAACCCTATACCTAGTACCATTCAGCCAACACCGTATATTTTTCATGAAGTTAGTAAGAAGTATGAAGTTGCAACATAATCGGTTTGTTACTTTTATGATAATGATAATGATTTTATGAATTGTTGGCAGCATTCGACTTAGTTGCCATGGTACCTAATTTAATAAATTAATAAATTATTTAACTAATTGAAGTTTCAAAATTCAAGGTGTCTGTTTTGTATGCACGAGTGCGGTACTATACCTCAGTCGGCCAAAAGATATAGTAATAAAAGTGCGCGGTAAGGTTACAATCAAGGTAGGCAGACCTTATACACAAGAATTATATACACAAACCCTTCTCATTGGCTTACCGGAACCAGGTAACCAATAAATAAGGCACCGTCTGCCTACAAATGTGACTACTTGGACCTTAAAAGTTTGTTGCGCTGTTTTATTACTATATCTGTTGGTCGACTGAGGTATAGTGGCATAATGCCAAAAACTAACCTCGAATCCTTTTGCTAATGAGTAATTGTCAATATTTTGTTTATTTATCCCAATTAACTATTGTCAGTTTTTTTTTTTTTTTACTTTACAATAACCTCCATATAGAGAACTGCTTCCTCTTAAGTATCAGATCCTTCAATCTGTTTATTCTGTCTGTCTAAACCACTCACAGCACTATACACACTCTTCTTTACTTCCAACACTTGTACTAATGGTCCTTGTCACTGCTCTAACTCTTTACTGAGCCTTCCATATCCAAAACTATGCTATACTTTCACTGTTCGCTTGGGTACTAGCCCCCTCTCTCCTCTCTCTCTCTCTCTCATTAGCTTTCCTTCTGTCTTACTTATAATCTATACTGACTAGTTTCTTGTTGATAACACTCTCCAAATGGTTGTCCTCTGGTAGCTTTCAAAACTGCATTGACACTATGTGCGGATTGCGCATCTTGTCTTTACCATGATAGTTGACAACAGTGACATTTCTGAACGGTCATGTTATCGAACGTCAAATGTCGCAAATTGACACATTCTAGAAATAACAGTTGATGCCTGCGAGAGTCTCAGTTCATTTCATTCTAGAGCTATTCGGGAATAATCGACTTACAAAATGACAGGTCAGCTGACCCGACATGTCAACTCTCAAACTGAAGAATGTTCCATACGACTGCATTCTAGATTCCAGGAGGCCATAATCTAAGCGAAAAAGAAGACCAGATGTTCTTAACCCGACTTCTCTGTTTATTATTGTGAAAATAATAAGAAACAAATTTATTCATAATAATCTATCCATCATGTTAAAAGTTTAGAAGATCCTAACATCGTATCAAAGGCGGATCCTCTCCCAGTATGAAACAGTTAAAAAAGCTCAATCTCTTTTTCCCATTTTTTTACCCTGGAGCCTGATGGAGTCCTTTTATTTGTGCACATTGTGATGGATGAGTTAGTCAAATGCTTAATATGAGCCAGACTAAGAAAGTCCCGGTTCTAGCATTTCAGAAATTGTCAGTTCACTTTAAAAATAATGTGAATATTCTTGGAAAGGCATTCTGGGCCCTATTCCACAAAAAATTACTTTTCACTTTGCAGGAAATCAAAGCAGGAAATTTGCTTTACACAATCAGTGAAGTTAACTTGACACTGCTGTGCAATACAAAATTGCAAAGACTTTTGCAAATTTTTGATAATAGGTGAACACAAATGCAAGTTAATTTGTTCTTTTTTTTTTTAACATTTGTTTTCAAAGTTATGAGAACTAAATTCTGTTTCCCAGGTATGCTCAAGAACCCAATCGTCCGACCATGAGTCCAGAGGACGACGACGCGGATTTCATCCGCTCCCTCAAACCCGTCAACTTCCCGAGCAGCGCCCTCATCCAGGGCTCCGACCTGCTCAGGGGTTACTTCAACCGGAACGCCGGCAACTTGAGCCGGAACGTCCCCTCGAAACGGTGCTGCGAAAAGTACGCCGAGGACGAGCTGGTCAAGAAGGACAGCTACGACGAGCTGGTGAGTTTTCCCCCGCCATCGGACCCGCAACGCTCGCGTTACGATAATTTCTCCGGTCTCCGCAGAAATGCACGGTCCCCGGGGTGCCCAGATCGACGTTCCTGGTCGTGTTCAGTCCCGACGGGGCGCTGGCGGCCTCCACCCACGGCAACCACAACATTTACGTCACCGACATCAGGACCGGGAAGAGCGTGAAGACGCTGGAGGGGCACCCAAGGACACCGTGGTGCATCGCCTTCCATCCCACCTCGAACCAGATTCTCGCCTCTGGCTGTCTGGGCGGTCAGGTCAGGATATGGGATCTGAGTGTAAGTAATTTGTGTAAATATTTGTTCTTCCTTTTTGCAATTCATTTAGTACCTTTGGTACATTGCTATTCGCGTTTTCGGAGGAATTTATTATAGAATTTTCATCACACTACTAATGCATACAAACACACAACCAACAGCGGTTATTATAAAGGCTCATTAAGTTAACAAGCAGATTTCTGTGGCTATTTTTGAAGAAGGTATCGAGTCTAAGTGGAAATTTTTTTAATTTATCTATTCTTGACATGAAAGTAATTACGAAAATGGTAATAAAAGTTCTTTGATGTCGATATTAGCTTCAAAAACGAACACAGAAATCTACCCGTTAGCCTAATGAGCCTTTATAATATTGGCTGTAAATAATTCCATCTGTAGTGAGATCATATAAGCGAGTCATCTGACTGACCATCTAGCAGAATTATACGTTTTTGTCAATTACAGGGCGGCAGCGAAGTTTGGACTGCCGAGAATCAATCGGTCATTGCGTCCATAGCTTTTCATCCCAACGAGAGGGTGCTCGTCATCGCCACGTACAACGAGATCTACTTTTGGGACTGGAGCAGACCGATACCATTCATGCAGTGCGATACCGGAAACGTCAAGGAGAAGGTGAAACTTTCCGCTCATCATCAGTCTGGATCCCGGAGTCACTAATATGGATTGATTGCAGGTTCGCTACGTGGCGTTCGATAAATTAGGGTACAAATTGATCACCGGTATATCAAACAGCATTCAGGCGAGATGGGAAAGAGCCAGGGCCCCGGTGCCAGTTCCGAGACAAGTCGAAAGTTCTACCAATCCGTACCGGAGGAGGATAACACCTCGTTTGGTGCATACCCAGGTATGACAGTGGCTCTAATTTCTTGATTTTTTTTTTTGTTATCAACTCGACTCTTCCAGGAGTCACCGACCGCACCGTCGATAAGGGACAGGGAACGACGCATCACGCTCTGCTACAGAAATCTGGTTAGGGAGTACGAACAGCTGGTGCAGCGGTACTTGCAGCTGTATCGACCACCCCGGATGGTAAGCTACTACTTATAATTATTTATTACACTTCTGGTTTTTACTGGCACCTACTCCTATTGCATAACAGAACTTATCATCATATTCCATTTCCAGATTGACCGTGGTACGGACCCGATGGAACACGTTCAAAGCACCAGTACTCAGACAGCAGGCCCATCGACAAGTAGAGCTCAACCGTTGATAAGACCCCGACGTCAGGTAAAAGCAACCCGACTGACTCACAACCAGGAAGACTCCCGACCCGTGACGAGCGAAGAGAATCGACAAGACACCAATCCTGCTGTGGAGGACCCCCAACCGTCAACTTCGTCGGGTACAAGCACCGCTTCCCTCATGTCTCCCAGTAAAGTCCGCTGCGTGATAAAGAAGCCGTCACCTGTTTCGGTCAGAATCCAGACTGGTACCAGTAGTATAGACCTACCACCCCATCCCCCGATGAATTACGCATCATCCCGTAAACACAAGGCTTGCAGTTGCGGCTCAGATGATCGTGAGGAGAAGAGACCAAAGATGCAGGACCCCGCGGTCCCACTAGAGACGACTGCCGCTCAGACCTTGTTCTCTTCTAGCCCGGTCGAATCACCCAGAGCGAGTACTTCCCAGACGAGCATGGGCACCCAGACACAAAACCCATCAAGGTTGCTCGTTTTGAGAAGCGATCCGAGGGATCCGCAGCCATCTACAAGCCGCGGTACCGGCGACGGTAACGATACGATCAACTCTTTGGGCTCAGAAGCGAACGACGCCTCGCAACCCGGGCAGGTTATGGAGATGCGTATCCGATGCACCAGAAGATCGACATCTAGCCAACCGTCGACAAGCCACGGGACCCGATCAGCCACCTCATGCGGTTCGACTCAGACTGGCGAGGAAAATTCCGAGTATTGCAATGAGTTCTTGCGGAATGCCGCCAATGATCTTCGATCGAAAGTCGTGCCGATACTCAGGGCCGTGTCTGATTCTGACAAGGAAGAGCTACTTAGGTATTTCTTCTTATTTTTTTTTTATTTTTTCTTATTTATTTATGTAAAGAAATAAGGACACGAGTATACTCGTGTCATCATCTTCTTTCGGTTGAATGTGTCGCTATTTCGTAAATGGAATTTCTGCATTATAAACAGTTTGAAAAGTGAACTTCGTTCAGGAGTAAAAGTGGGTCATACAGGAAACCACCTGGTTATAGAGTGCTCACCAGACGAACAGTGCTGACCTGACCACGGAGGTGTAATGATGTTATAAATAGACTTTTCCTAGAGAATTAACAAAACCTGAATTAGAGGCTTTAAATGTTGTTTCTTTTATTTTTACAGAGAAACGCAATTTCGTCTTTATTTCATTAATTACAATCAGAAAGAGAGGAAGGAATAATAAAACTTATTACATTTATTTATTTATCCATTACACGGGCAAAGTGATATAATAATATACAACAACTTATTATATCACCAAAATACAAAACTATACAGTATTACAAAATATATCCACATTAAATAACAACTATGTTGAAAAAAGGACCTTATGGTACATTAATCTCTTATATCTGGACAACCGAACGTGATTAATGTCTATTTCACCCAGCTCATCATTGAAAATGTTACAGGCTCTTATCAATGTATCTCGATGCCTATACTCCGCAGAGTATATATCTTTGGAGAAAGTAACATTCGTGGGTCAAAGCATCGTAGCTGGCACGTGCCAGCTTATTTTTATTTATTTTATTTTTATTTAAGCCTTTATACTACATACCTCCACGGCATTCCTAGACATGGCAGTTCTTATAGATTTTTCTTTGTGTAGGTGCGAACAATTAAAAAACTCAGTTGAAGGACATTTGGCGTTTAGGCAAAAGTCTTTACAACTTATTAACCTTAAATTACCAATAAAACTCTAATGAAACACTTTGACGAGGCGTAAAACTAAATAAATCAAACAACTTCCAGAATATTCAAGGCCAACCGAGAGAACATAATCCGACCCGGTACCCAATTACCATCGCAGATCCCCAAACGTAGCCGCAGACCCGTCGTGGACACCACCACGTCCGACAGCAGCAGTTCGGACGACGAAACCAGCCAGCCCGGACGCTCTCAGGCTCCGGACGTTCCGTCTCCCGAACGGCCGGTCCCATCCTCCGACAATCGTCCCAGGCGACCCCTGCACTTCGCCAACGAAGACTCTTTCCAGGACGCCCCGTTGACCGGCGAATCTTCCATCGATGGATCCGGACCATCTAGAGATGTCGGTGCCAGTTTTTCGAGCAACGCGCCGCCGCCCGTCAGGAATTTCAACACCGAACTGGAGCAGTTAGTTACTTCGCTACTGTCGGAAATCGAAAGGAGCGGCGACGGTAACGAGGGTAACAGCAGAAGTGACGGGAACAATCCTCAGGCCATGCAAGAAGTGAGTTGGTGTTTTTGTTCCTCTCTTCAGAATTACATGTTTGATTTGGCTCATTCACTGCTATTTCATTAAGTTAGTTGTTTTTGACCAATGGCCCCTTTAAGATGGGTGCATTTTATGTTTGCATTATCATGTATTCTGTATTCTGTCTTCTTGTGGTTAATAAAGATATTCTATTCTATTCTATTCGATTTCTTGTGTACAGCAGCAGGCACCTCCCACGGAAAATCCGAGTCTTTCAAGAATGATTTCAAGAACTATCTCCAGAACTTTCACAGAATCCAACTGGCGGAGACCAATTTTCTTCGACAGGCTGTTCAACGATTATGTTTCGCCGGTTGATCTTCGTAGCTACGGTAGCAACAATGACGGAAGTTCCGGCGGCGGCACTGCTGGCAACAATGGTAGCTCCGTGGAGATGCGACAGCAGGTGCTGGGTGTCATTCCGAGCAACATGGAAGGCAATCAGAGAGTAGAGTGGAGCGAAGGCGCGCAAGCCCCGTCGGAACCGATTTTCGGCAGGGTTTCAATTTCGACTCACGCCTCTCAGGACGACCAACAGAACTTGGGGACCCGTTATCTCCCCGTTAACCTGTTCACCGTGTATCGCACAACCTCGGTCAGCATACAGCCTGCTTACACAACGACGGTGACCAGAAGCGTTACCTCCGAGCCGACCGTCGCTACCACGTCTGGGTTTTCTCATCACACTTCGGACAGTCCTCCTGAAAGTTACAGGTGAGTGTATTGATCTAAAAGGAGCGCATTTTGATGGTAATATTTAATTGCTATAAAAATGGTCCCCCCCCATATTCTATTTTGCAACAATTTAGTCTTGTTATTAGGTAGAGATGTGTAATTCTCTTTACCCCCGAGGGACCCCATTTATCATGCAGCAAGATCAATTATTGTAGGTGTACTTTTTTTCTATACTGGACTGACGATCACCCATCCAAGTGCAAATTACATGTGTCCTGCTCTTAACTTTCAATGCAGGTGGAGGGGGTTCAAAAAGAAAAATTCCTAAAAATTAATGGATGTTCACTTATTTTTCTATGCAGCTATGTATTAACAGCCATTTTTTTTTTAATACCCCGTAAATAACAGATCGTATCTCTTTTGCCTTGGGTGTTTTCCCTCTGAATCTTCACTCTTAAATCAACTGATGATTGTTGAATGAAACTGAAGGACAGAATGTTTGCTTTCTAGATATCGATTGGCCAGACAAGACATTACGACCCATTCTACGTCGTCTCTAAGCGACGCTCCTCGTGTTTACGGCGAAAGGGGCACGAACGGAAGCGGCGACGCCGGTTATCCGAACGAGTCATCTTCAGCATCGTCGTCCAGATCGAACCTGCTGCCTCAGACCAGGGCTGTCACGTCGACGCCGATCTACACGTTCAGCACCGGTAGGACCGGTAGGTTCGTCTCGTCCTCGCGCCGTGTATCGGCCTTCAGACCGATCAGCTTCAGGCAGGTCGAGGAGAACGATTACAGTACATGTAAGTGATAAGCTTCCTTCGACGTTTTTTTGTATAAATGCTGCGACGTTTCAGTGGCCCTTGTATCGATGGTAGCAGCCAACAGGAGCAACGATCAGGCGGGCAACGATCAGCCGATCAACTACTCGGAGAGGGACAACTCCGAGGTCGACCACGCTGCTCCCCGACAGCAATTCGAGTCCCAGGCAGGCACGGAGACAACGTCCGGTGGCTCACGCGATGAGGACGTACCCGCGACGGCCTCTTCGCCTCCCGGATCGAACTATCATGCTTACTTTGCGCCGCCGGCCTTCTCGCCCCTCAACCCGGAGAACATCGGTATCGGAAACATGTACTCAAACATTGTCTCGGATCTCGAGTCGAGCCTGATCGACGTGAGGAGCCTGCGCGGCAGCACTCGTCCCGGCGAGATATCGGACATGCTGAGCAGCTTCTCGGAGAGGCTGGAAAATATCATGGAACAGTCGAACACCATCTTGCGCAACCTGAGGAGCTCCATGGATATGCTGCCGGGAACCTCGACCAACAGACAGGTCCGGGAAGGTGAGTGAATTAATTTTTTATTCATTTAACATATCTAGCCAGGAGCCGGCCCCCTGTAATAATTACAGGACATAACACAACACACAACAGAATCTTATAATAAAATTTAGCATGGCTCGAAATTCTCAGTTTGAATAATTGATGTGTTTGTAGGTAATGTGACCGTTGGCGACGATGCCGGGTTTTACGTAAGAGATCAGAGAACGGATCCAGTACCGGAAAGCGGTCCGCCAGGTCCTCCCAATTCCACTGTTGATCCTATCGCCTCGGATCATACGTACCCGAGAAATTTGGAGCGACCCTCGTCCAATTCCGGTAACATTTCACCTTTAATGAGCAGTTTACATTTCACCATTTCGCACATCCAGCGTCAGGCAAGGCTGCTTCGGAGACAGGTAATTGCGATCCCGTTCCCTCATTGTTCAATCTGTAACGTGTTTGTCTTTAACTAACAACAGGTGGAGAGTATTGAGAGAATCGACCGTGCGATGCTGGAAGTGTCGCAGGTCCAGCTGATCCGTCAGCTGGTGGTGGAGCTGATCCGTCATGCCCTCACGCTGACTTACCACAACCACCGGACGGGCATGTCCAGCGTACGTCACATGATGGCCGGAACCAGGATCAGCGATAACAGTCCCAGCGATTCACCCTCCGAGGACTCACGTCCACCCTCCGCAGTCAATCCTACGACCGAGAGTCAGCCGACGCCAACCCAACCAGGTTCTTCAGGCGGGTCGGCAGAGCCTCACCCTCAGCCCCAGCCCCAGCCCGAATCGGGTCCATCTGGAATAGACAGCGCGCCTACTGCTGCTCCACCCACTGGCCCTCAGGCCAGGTTACGGTGTTACGGGCACGGACGCAAGACATACCCGCCCTCAAGGCTGCTGCGTCTGCACAGGCAGTGCAGGAGGACTTGCTTCATCCAGTTCACCCCTCGACGGTACACGGGCAGGCCGGACAGAAACCACAGGCAGAGCGGTCTGAGCAGGACTTTGTTTAGGCCCGACCCGCCCAGGTTCCATCCCGTCAGGTGCAGTCAGGGGGTGCTTCAAAATCTAACTAGGCGGTAGGTGTTGTAATTAATATTATTGAATAATAACTAAACTGCATACAGTAGAGTCTCACTAATCCGGCACTATTAAAGACTAGGAAGTTCCGGATTGTTGTATTTTTCGGATTAAAAGATATATGGGGGAAATTCAAGGTTGATAAAATAAAGCATTAAAAGGGTGTTTAAAAGGCCCAACAGTAAGTATACAAGTTTGAGTAAGCTTGTTAGTTTAATAAGCTTACAAGTTACTTCATGCTGAGGTAGAAAGGAATCTTCATCTTTCAAGGAAAGTTCATCTTTTCATTAAAAATAAAATTAAAAACAATTCGTTTAATTTATTGTTTCCCCCTATTATAAAACCGCAGACTGGAGCTGGTGTTGACGGAACAGATGAGACGTTATACCATATCGCAGGACCCGCAGGCCGGCCCCTCTCCCCATTCTCGTTCGTCAACGGGCAGCGCCCGCACTCACGGACACAGTCACGAGGATGGTGAGAATCGGATGGTTTTAAGACTGCACGGGTGCTTGCTTCGCATGAGCCGCGCCTTCCGAACCGGGAGCATAGCGACTATACTCAGAAATTATCGAACTGACAGCGCCGCAGTCGGACCCGAAGGAGCTCTCAGGTAAAAAATCCTCTAAAAATCTCCTCTTATGGTCAGTAATAATAATGTTGATAATGTTTGGTCTTGATGTCCTCCTCTAAATCTAAACAATTCCAGATATAATGCGAGACACATGTTGACAACGGTGGTTGACGAGCTGAGCAGGGAACTGGAGAGTATGACTTTTGTGAGCATAGATGCCGGGGACCGTGTGCAAATACATGACATACTGACGATGTCTTTGCTGCTCTCCGAGCTTCTGCTTTTGCAAATCGTTGATTCGATTCCACCGCCGACCGGCATGAATCTCGACCCGGAGAGGGAATCTTTGACCACCAGGATTGATCAGGTAATTGATATCTTGGTCTTGTCAAAGTGATGGTTGAAAATGTATTAATTCGACTTTTTCAGATGTGCGAGGAGATGCTTCAGAACAGGTACTCCGGCTATTCGGCTCAACTGACAAGGAGTCTCAGACTGATGCGTGTGACGATGAGACACGCCTACCGTGCTCTCGGGCAAACTTACAACACCCGGAGGAACGCGATGAGACCAAGGAGTGTCTCCGAGAGGAGACAGCTCGTCGGGTCCATCAATAGGTGCCTGAACACGATCCAGAGACGTCGAGGGAATACAAACAATCCAAGTGGTTAGTATTGTGACGTAATTTTTAAATACAATTTTTACAACGATCATTCGTTTTTTTAGCATCTTCTTCAAACGAACAGAGCTCCTCCGAGTCCCCGAATCAGACCACGCCCAGCAACGAGAGCGAATACTTCAACACTTTACATGACTTGATCGCCCGCTACTCGGACAACGCGGTGCCGGTAGCAGTGCCGAGACCCACTGATAGCGAGACACAGTCGAACCAGATTAATCAAGCCAGCGGCACTGGTGCTGGCTCTAGTTCCGGCACCGGCACAGGTGCTGCTTCTGTTTCCAGACTTCTGGGTGCCAGGCCGGGAAACAACAGCGAGAACGACGACGACAATGACGAGGACGTGATCGGGTGGTTCCCACTGACGGGCGGTCCTCCACCCAGGAACAACCCGTCTGCGCCTGCGGCCGGAGGCATCCGGTATCGGAGCGTCGGGATAGGGGTCAACAGAGAGAGGGAGACGGGGCGGCAGGTTCCCCTGGTGCAGGTTAGTTTCTGGTTTAGCTTTCAATTCTGTTGATCGACGGTAAAATATCTCGAAATGTTCGGCAGGTAAATGACGTTCCGATTTCCATCCCGGAGCCGTGGCCCGGAAGTGGTACCCGTCAGCCGAGGTATTACATGTCGCGGAACCGCTTTGCCGAGACGATCTCGGAGCTGCGTTCCAACCCGACGTTTGGGTTCTACAGGCCCCGTTTTCTGCACCCGTTCTACGATAATCCGTTTGATCCGGACATGTACGACTCGCACAGGGAACAGACCAACGACACTGGTGACACTGTCAACACTCCGAATCACCGTATTCAGGCATGGGATATGTCGAAGGATGTCTTGCCCATGATTAATAACCGTACGTGTGCTTTCTATTTATTTTTGGGAATCTTTCTTTGAACCAAAATTATGCAACTTTTTAATAATATACCACAATGTAACAGAAAATCATAATTCTGAGACCTTGAAGAGTTGATTTAGGAAAATTTGATGTTTTATTGATTGTTTCTAGCAACCAAAAACTTGGTCGTGGGGGACTGCAAGATCCATAACGATGCGAGCGTTGACATTTCAAGCGACGGTACCATACTAGTTACGTTATTACCTTCCAGTAGATACGTTAACGTGAACATTACAAACAGACTGGGTGAGATTGATGAAACATCTCGTATTCTTATCTGATTTATAAAAATTACTTATCCTTGCAGGAGTGTACAGCTTGAAATGGGAGACACTGGGTCAGTGTCTCTGGACGACGGATTTCTACCAGAACGCCGTTTCCGTCTCTCTATCGCCTCTCAGTCGTCACCTGATTGTTGGACTGGCTTCACGCAGGGTGCCGATAATGCCCAACGAGCGCTGGACCATAGCTCGGATATTCAGGATCGAGGTGGCTCCCCATCCGAGGGATTCCAACGAGCAGGTTTACAATCTGATTTTGATGAGGGAGTTGGAACAGAAGAGGGACGGACGACTGGCCCCTCATCGGAGCCTGAACTGCATCCGTTGGTTGCCCGTGTCGGGTCAGGGTCTCATCTACGCTACCAACACTGGGCAACTCATTATTTTAACTTAGTCGGTGTAATAATAACGATGGCGCGATAAGTTGAGTTCCCTACGATTCGCTTTATTATACGATTATTATTATTAATAATATTAATGTGTTTGTAAGGTATTTTCATAGTTTATTTTCTATCTGTTAAGATTTGTGTTATATTTGATTAATTCCGGGGAATTTTATGGAATATGTAAAGTTGAGTTGAATATTTTACTGATGAATCAATATTATAATAATTAATGATTCAGCATCCCCGTGTGTTTTTATTTAAAAGCTGAAGATTCTCAAGTTATTATAGTCTCCGGAGTACTCTCGAGTTGACTGGGGCTTGGTGGTGTAATTTGATCTGTAAGTTGACGAGCAGTATTGCCAGTAGCGAAATAGGAACGTCAGGTTTTGTTATGAGAAAGGCGACAGTATTTTATTTAAGGTTGATTTTACGAGCACATAGCATGTGAACTCCGGGCGAGTGGATATTTTTTTATGTAAATAATTATAATTGTGATAATTACTGCTATTTACTCTTGTATGGCTTACAATAGTTTAATTTTTATCCTTCAGCAAATCATGTTAATGTAGAATGTTTAAGTTATTGAATGAAATGTGCATTTTCAGTTTGTTAGAATTATTATTTTAATTAAAAATGTTTCGCTTGATTTAATTTTTATCATTGGATAGATAAACTTTTTGGCTAGGAATAAATAAATCCCAATTGCTGGACTCGAGTAACGGTTCGTCGTTTCATTTGATCCCTGAGATAGCTACCTCTCCTTGGAGTTATTTTCAAAGTTATTTTGGAATAATATTCATGCAATCCCAAAATCCAGGAGAAAAATTAAATACACCAATAAAAAAGAATGTTTTACGGTATTTCCTTTGGGTGGATGCGCCGATAAATTGGAAAGCCAAGTTACTGAATTGATTATTTTATTAATTGCTTACTTTAACTGCTCACACTAACACTACTTATATTAAAATATTATAATCTCACCACTAATACGGTTTCTATAAATCACACACCGTTAGGTGTTTATTACACAACACTACCTTAACTATCACCTTATATAACACATTCACTTATTCACTTGTTATTCCTTTCGCAGTCTTAGTACTGGCAGCAGGGAGATTTTCTCTATATTAAACTCCTTAATGTGGAAACATACTCTACCTCACTGCATTTTTGCATACGCCTTTAGGTCCCTCTGTGTCCCAAATGCACAAAAGTCTACAATTTGGGCGGCCCCACCCAACATACCAGAGGCGGAGTTAAGTGCCGACAGATTTGCCGTCGACTCTTGACAATATTTATCAAATTTTAAGGAACAATTATTGTAGAGTTGGCAGCACTGGATGTAGACTTATTATTCAATTGACACCTTTTAGCTTTAGCAAAAAATCGTTAAATTAAGGGAGTTAAATTTTCCCCCCATCAAAATTTAGGGGAAAAGTACTTTGAACTAATCGTTTCTTGTCTATTTTGAACTAACTAACTTGTCTCAAACCTACCAAACATAGTAAAATTTACAAGTAAATCTAGGAAAAAATAAATAAAGCAACACTGATGATTTACACATTTATAAAACTTCATGAAAAATTTAAAATTTTAGGAAATTCTTGAGATTAATTTGATCCAGTTTCCTGAATATAAAATTGAAGAATGTAGTGGATTTTGAAATAACTACTCGGTTTTTTGTTTTTTTATTTACAACAAATCATCAACATCTATTTTGAAAGTTTTTACATGTTTGTACATCATCATTTCATTCAAATGATAAAAATAGTATATTATTTTATACGGAGGGAAAGTGACACTTTTCATGGCGCGCTCGTGTTTATCAGCCGAACGAAGTGAGGCTGATAATAGAGAGCAAGCCATGAAAAGTCACTTTTCCTCCAAATAAAATATACTATTTTTTCTTCAAACGTGGGCAAATTTAAGCAAGAACATCATTTTTAATTGAAGGAAAGCGAATTTTCAAACGGTTTGGACTGGTATAAGTAGGTGAGTATGGAGTATGGGCTGCTTCTATAGAAACGCGGCGCTGTCAAATTGACACTGTCATCAACGTCAGTGAAGTGAACATCGAGAAATTATTATTGAAATTATTAAAGAAAAATAATAAAATAATAATTATGTAACTGAACTACTAATCATCGCAAAATCAAAATTAAAAACGTTATAAAAGTTTGTAAGTAAGTTATAAAATTAATGATAACATCTACCTACCTCTTGCTAGACCCTGCTTGGTCAATTTTTTCAGTTTCTGTTAATGATGATGCCAGTCAGTCAGAAGTTGAATGTTAAATAATACTTACCTAATAATAAAAATATAAGATGTTGGATTCCTTTATGTACCTAGGTACCTATATGGTTATAATTATTATCCTTGTGTTCAATATTCAAATTTCAACGGAATAATAATTATTTTTGCTTACCTCGCAATAACCCAACTTTTTTTCTGACGTTTGAGCCGACTGAGCCGAGCACGAGCTCGACTCGACTAAAGTCGACTGTCGACCGTCCGGCTTCGGGTATAATTATGACGTTTCAAAGAGTTACTTCGTTTCGGTGTAGATTTTCCAAAGATTATGTTTGATTAATACCGAATTCCTTTTAACCTTATTAGATAATAATAAACTAGAGAGTTTTCATATCTTAGGTTGAATTTTATTGATGAATATACGGGCCTACATTAATAAAATTTCAATAGGTAGTTGATTCTTAATACAGGTATAGCTATGTGTTTGTATGTTGATGTTGCTATGGCACCACTTTAGCTCCGGCGGAGGTAAAGTGTTGCTTGGCAACACTTTAGCTCCGGCGGAGGAAAAGTGAAACTTTGAGACCGGCTACTGAGTCGAGTAATGTCTGATTTACTGACGTTTGAAGAAAAAAATAATTTATCCTACTTTTTTATTATTACCTATGAAAAATACTTCTAGAACTGACCCCCTTCACAATCTCAACTCTGGGAGAGTCCGTTAAATTCAACAGGGCTTTCAAAATTGTCTAATACCACAGCGTCATCTTCATGGTCCCGTCCGGTTCTTTAGGTGTGTCCAAAGTGCTGCCTTGCCTGGTTAGTTTCTTGTAGATGGATCTTCGTTTTGTTTGTTCTAGAGGAGTTTCCTCAGTGACTTCTTCTTTCACTTGTTCGAGTTCTAAATCTTCGTACGAGGTTACCGGAACTGGTCTGAACACAGAGGACAGATATCAAGATCAAAGCATGTTTTAAGAGAAATGGTACACATGTTTACTTTATCAGTCTACCTAACTTCATAGAAATTTTGTCATTTCAATAAAAAATCTTTCAATCTCTTAGGATTATTACCTTCTTAGGTAATAAATGCTTTTTTGGTCTTGTAATGTTTTTCTTGACCTATAAATAGTTTGGCAACTTTCTAACATTTTCTTCAAACTTTTTCATAAAAATTGACATATTTTCTTTAAATTTACAATTTTATGGAAAAACTGAAGCATGCATAGTAAGACTTCTTACTATTGCTTTTTCAAAATCCTTATTTACCAGCAAAACAGCATTTTCCTGTCATAAATTCCAAGCCCCATTAACAAAAATCTTGAAAGTTTTCGATAGAAATATTCAAAATTTAGAAACTTTTCTAATTTTCAACAAATTTTCCTACCAGTTCACCCAAAACATAAATCACATCATTTACCTATCTCGAATAAACAAAGTAACTTACTTCAAAGGAATGCACCTGCATAAATCTTTCATGGAAAAATCCTTCCCGAACTCCTCTCCTTCCTCAACCGTCTGCGGGAGACGGTAATGCAAAGTCTCCGGCAATCTCAACACACAGAGACCCCCGACAATAGACATCGCTCCCATTATGGTCAACGGGAGAGGAGAATTATCGGTTCCCTAAAAAAATAAATAAAATGAAATAAAACTCTTTTGAAAGCGGCCATATCATACCAAATAAGTCACGAAAGGGATCACCAACAACCCGATTCCGGCCACATAAGCCGACACACCCATTCCCACTCCCCTCAACTGAGTGGGGTACAATTCCCCACAGAAAGGGTATACGATCGTTAGAGCCGCCGAGGCGGCCGACTTGGCAACTAAGTACAATACGAGGATCGTAGTTTCTTGTTCTAAAATAAAAAAAGAAATTGTTTTCACGATGGAGTCGACTTCTCATCCCCATGATTACCTGGTGGAGTGAACCCACTGGCCAGACAAGTCGCGCTGCAAATTATCAAAGAACAACTCAGAGGCCATCGCCTTCCCCAATTATCGATAACAATCCAAATACCCAGCACTGCGGGCAGTTCCGCCACGGCCGAGAGCATAAAGTTCAGATACGCATTACTCCCAAGAGCCGGCCCATAATAACACAACCCGACATAAACCGTCTGGCTCACGAACCAAGTCACAGTCACCAGGCAGGTCTTCAGTCTCATATTCGGGGTACCACAAAGCGAGGATAGTCCATAGCTTTTCTTCATCAAAGCTTCCTCGCTGGAGGTCATTGTGTGGACCATCCTCTGCTTCAATTCCTGCTTGAAACTGCTGGGGAGTTCTTTGCCGTTTATCCTGGCCAGACGTTCTATTATGTTGGAAGCCTCCTCGAATCGTCCCTTGACCAGTAACCAGCGAGGACTCTCGGGGAGAAACGGCCAGGAGAGGTAGAATATCGCGAAGGGCATTGACGTGGTTAAGGTGAGAGTTTTCCAGTCTCTGATTAGGTATGCAACTCCGGCCAGAGTTGCCAGTGCTATGGCGTATGTGAAGCATATCAGAATTGTTACCAGGGAACGGAACTTCGGACCGACAATTTCTAGTGCTGGAAAAATTGCCATTAAGGTAATATACAGGGTGTTGAATTCATTGTTCACCAATACATAAGGAAATAACATGGGAAACGGGTTGGGAGCGGCACCTGTCTCAATAGTCTGAATTAAAAAAAATAATAATTTTCGGTAAATTTTGTAGGCCAAAAATTTTATAACTTAAAAAATAAATTCTATAGGATCAGGCCATGGGGGGGTGCTCGGTTCAAAGCACTTTAGCTGAGGAACTCAAAAATACTTTTCTTAACAATCTGAATTTAGAATTTTTTAAGATATTATTGAAAAAGTTGAAAAAAACACCAGCTATTTAAAAATTCCTCCCCCCTATTTCTGAAACTAATGAAACTCTAGAAGAGGTGACGATGAAAATGTTTTTTTTTAGAGATTACAAAAATATTTATCTCGAAAGTTAGCGTATTCAAGATATCTCCAAAAATGTGGGAAAGACACTCCTCTATCACCGCCAAAATTGGTAAATGAAAAATGTTACATAAAAAATTTCATTGACAGGCGTGTGCTTATATTTCAATAGAAAAATATGGCGCTCCTACAATATTCTGTTTACAAATTTCAAGAAAATTAGCTTTTCAAAAAATTAATCTGTTTCATCTAAATGAAATTGAGATATAAATCAATTTGAGACAAGCACGAGGTTGGCAATTGATTTTGGAATTTCTACCCTAAATTATGACTTACTAAACACACTTACACAGCACAAAAGGAACTTGATAGAAGGAAGGGATCGTCAACCCAATGACACTTCTACTACCGATCCACCACCAAAAATCAGTCGAAAAATAACTCATAACATTTCCCACAAGCAAAGTCGTCAAGCAAGCAAAATAGGTCTTCTTCCTGCCGATCGTGTCCATCAAAACTCCAAAAAAATACACCCCAAAAAGCCCACCCAGGTTCATAGCAACCAGAGCAAACGTCGGGTACATCTCCTTCTCACACACCAAATCAAACTGAAAAAGCAAAACCATGAATAAAAAAATTAATCCAAAAAAGCAACCATAAACTCACATCTATAACAACACTTGAAGACACCCCACTGGTGTTAGGGTTAGTGTTATACACCCAACCATCCAGACACCCCTCCAACCTCCAGGTAGACGACTCATTTCCATCCGCTTCTTCCGTATGATTATAATAATTATACCTACTGCAGTGGGATCGACTCCCGTTATTTTCTATTAATAACGGAACTCCCTCGATCTCAGCGTCCAGGTCGTTGATTAAGCTTTGATTTAATTCGGGAAGAGCACACCAATGATCGGGAGTGAATGTCATGAATAGTTGATTGAAGGCGTTGAAAGCGCAAGGGAAACATGAAGGGAGACATATGAGAAATATTATCAATTGCTGGTAACGGCCGAACTCTCCTACTTGAGACAGGAGATCGTCTAGATCCAGGGAGTGCTGCAGAATTAATTAGTTTTAATCAATCGTTAATTTTTTATGAATTCTAAAGAGGTACAACTAAGAGAAAGTAGGTTAATGTCAAGGACATAGGGTGATAGTTAATTATTATTGACCTCCAATTACTTAACGATACATTCTTATTGAGATTGGTAACTTGATGAGGATATAATAGCTTAATGATAGATTAAACTAAATTAACAATACCTATGACCTTTAAACTAATAGTATCTATTTAGGGAAATTATATTATTAGGTATGTCAAAGTTGATAATTTATTCCAAATAATAATTATTAGTCTAAGTAATAAATAGACACTTACTTCAGTTGCTTTGGATTTTTCTGTGTGATCCATGTTGCACTACATAGTATGATGTTTAAATTACCTTAATTGATTAATAAGGGAAACCATACCAAGCTCTCATTATAAGATTACCGTCCCCTTAACTGAAAATCAATTTTTTAATTACACCTTTTTAGGTTTTATGATTATTTTATTGTCCTTTGTAATTGAGTCCTTAAAAATTGTAATAAAAATAATTTTTTATCTATCTAAATACATACCTAGTTATTATAGAGAAACTTTTTTTAATTGAAAATTGAAACCAAATCAGACTTTCAGGTAGAATTAGGTATAATAAAAATATTCATTTTCTCGATAAAAAAAAAACTTGAAAGTATGTATTAGCAAAAAATAATTAACAGACAAAAACAAGGTTTTAAATAATTGAAACCTTCTTTACTTACAGGTCTTATAATCTTACTATCTGTGATTGTCACTATGATGTAGCCTCGTTAATTAAATGAACTAAATAAATAATTAACAAGTCTCTAATTTAGGTTGAAGATTATTAATATAATTTATATTTACTTTAGCAAAGCAATGCTTAAAATTATAAAATTTTCTTAAAGCTTTAGATTGTTTTGCTAATTTTATGGGATCTTTTAAAAGAGGCCAGGTCAGGTCAGGTAATGTTGTTAAACTCTGATTCATTCACAGCCATGGCCAGTTAGACTCATTTTTTGAGTCGGGTTAGCCCAGTTTTGTTAAATTTTACTATTCAGGTGAATTTTTTCTAAAATTAAAGTTTTTCTTTTCTTTTCAGCTATTTTGAATATGAGATGGGATTTTGAAACAAAAAGGTTTGATTGAAATAGTTTCTCAAAAAAATAAAAAAAAAGGTCTCAAGCAATTTCAAAGAGGTTTATGTGTGTTGCAAAATGCAAGGCTCTCCTCTAAATTTGAAGTGTTTTTTCAATTTTGAGGATATAAATTTTTTATCTCCTTTTTCTAAATAAATTTGTTACTTTATTTAATTTTTCCCTCCTTTTTACTATATGTAGTTGGTCACATGATTATATAAAAATTTTGGCTCATTTATGGAGCCAGTTACTCATTTTAAGAGTAAGGTTAGCTGTTTTTTTTTAATTTAACTGGTCAGGTCAATTTTTTCTAATATTATAGTTTTTTATTTCTTTTCAGCTATTTTGAATATGAGTTATGCGATTTTGAAAAAGAAGTTTCAAGTTTGAAATAGTTTCTTAGGGAAATTAACAAAAAAAAAAAAATGTTTCAAGGAATAAAAAAAATTCTCACGGCACATTCGGTATTGCAGAATGCAAGGCTTTCCTGAAAATAACTGTTTCTGCAAGTTTCAGGATATACTTTTTTTTAATCCTTTCATCATCATTAATCAGCTATACATACAGTCGTCCACTGCTGAACATAAGCCTCCTGTAAAAATTCTCACTCCTCTCTCCTTTGCGCTGCATTCATCCAGTTTGTGCCGATGAATTTTTTTTATACAATAATTAATGAAATTGGCGGATATGATAAAACGCGTAGAAGTCAAAATTCCATATTATTCGATTTTACACATTAAGAATATAATTATTCTTCCACTGAGAAATGAAATCAAATCCCTTTTCCATACATGAGTCATTTTTTATATTTCTTGTGCATTATACTTTTTTCAACCAAGTTCACACTTTTTTCGACTTATATACTAGTTTCCCCATAGGTACATCTGCCAATTTTTCCTCGATTTCACAGAATTTCAGATAAAGTTTGGCTCATTTATGGGACCAGTTGCTCATTTTCAAAAAGTCTAGTTAGCCAATTTTTTGAATTTCTCTTTTTGGTGATGTAAATTTAAACTGAAAATGGAAAACTTGCACAATTTTTTTATTTTTTATTTGGGGTAATTCAACAATAGTTTCCTTGAGTTCACTTTTCAACTTTTTTTCAAGTTGAACAATTTTTGGTCTAAGCTAAAAAATTTTTGGAAAAAAAATTGAAAACAGCAATCAAAAATTGATCTCTTAGAAGTTTGAGGTTACAAAAATAAATTATATTAAAAAAACTAGTAGCACTACATAGGTACTTCGAAAATGACAAATATCTCTCTAGAGTTGAAATAGTATATTATGCAACGAGCTTATAATGAAGGCGAAGGCTATTAATACGCGAGTATGATGGTTAAGATACGAGCCGTAGGCGAGTGTCTTAACCATCATAAGAGAGTATTAATAGCCATTATCTGCGAGTTCCATACACTATTTTTTCTACGACCCTTTTTTATTTCATAGAAAAGATTAAAAAATTATATATTTTAACAATGACCCGTGTACAATTGCGGATCATTGTGGTTAAGATAGGTTGCTATTTGCTTACGCATATTAGGTACCAAATTTTCTCTTTGTCGCTAAGGTTATTCTGCTGAGACATGTTTTAGTATCAAGTTTAAAGGGCACTACTCACTACTGCGTAATTTTTATTATACGAAGTTCGAATTCCGAATTTTACGCTTCGATTTTGAGATTAATTAATAATTTTAATAACTGACAGCCATTAATTACGATATTCTTTACCTGCGCAACGCGGGTCGCAGCGTTGCCGCTTTGAATACTATGTCACGGAGCGCTACGAATGATATAATACTTTATCTTCCCATCTTTTACACGATATACCTACTTATCAAATTAATTAAGGTAACATAAAATCTTGATAAATTTTCTTTGAATGTTACTTATGTTCTAAATTAAATAAACGTTCAGAATTTTTTTTCAGAAATACAGAACTTATATCACAAGGCAATTTTTGTCGTGAGTATGATAACTCTGTGACTTCGGTTGGCTTGCCGACCCGATCGTGAGCGAAAAGGAACCGATTCGATTGCAAATGCTCCTCTGCCATTGGATAGCTTGACCAGTGCTTTAATAAAAATTTGTATCTTAATGAGACCCATTAAAGCACTGGTGATTCATATTTAATATGCATATTAAAAGTTGGGAGTAGAAAAAGTAAAATATCACACACATTAGGTTGGGCAGTTTTTTTATGGAATTTTAAATACTATACCGGGTGTCCCAGACTTAATTGACCAGGCCATATCTCATATACAGGTTGAGATAATCGAGCCGAATAAAAGGCGTATTATTAAAATTTTTCAAGCTGTATAACATGACAGCATGAAAACAACCCCCACTCCAACATCCCCTAAGTTATAGCCCCCACCGTTGAAAAAATGAATAGCACCCTGTATATATTTTTGTATATTCAAAACCAGTATTCGATTGTCTATTCAGATGATTTTTCAGATTCAAAATTGGTTGACAAATAACCAAGAAAAGGTTCATCAAGGTGGTCATGACTTTTTATCTTTAACTTTCTCTGGATGACTTTTGCTGTCAAAATTGATCAATATTTAGTCATAGTTTTTAACAGGCAGGTGATAGTTATTATTATAATTAAAGTCCAAACAATTTATTTAATAATTCTGAATTATTGGGAAATTTTAAAAAATAAAACAAGAGACAAAGCACTTTATCATGAACCTTATGATGACTGTGACCTGCTAATTAAAAACTATGACCAAAATATTGATAAATTTTGACAGCTAAAGTCATTCAGAGAAAGTTCAGATAAAAAGTCATGACCACCTTGATGAACCTTTTTCTTGGTTATTTCTCAACCAATTTTGAATCTGAAAAATCATCTGAATAGACAATCGAATACTGGTTTTGAATATACAAAAATATATACAGGGTGCTATTCATTTTTTTAAGGGTGAGGGCTGTAACTTAGGGGATGTTGGAGTGGGGGTTGTTTTCATGCTGTCATGTTATACAGCTTGAAAAATTATAATAATATGTCTTTTATTCGGCTCGATTATCTCAACCTGTATATGAGATATGGCCTGGTCAATTAAGTCTGGGACACCCGGTATATTTTTACGCATTTTTATGATGTAGACCCAAAACAATAAAATCCAACAGTTTACTTGACGTTTTGTAAAATTAATTTCAAGCATACATTCATATTGATGCCAATATTATAGTTGTTATCCTCGATATACAAATAAATAACAAAGAAAAATGTCTCTATTTGTTGCAAACTCCATTATACAATCAAATTTTAGATACCTAATAGGACCTACTTTCAATTTCTACAATTCTAAATTCTATTGTAAGTTTTTCTAACTCAATCATTAGTTTTCAAATAAACTTAAAGTGTCATTCCACACTTGTGGGATTTTCCTTCTTCCACACTATCAATGTAATATACTATGTATTCCTGTGCAATATAAATTTAATGGACTGGTAATAATTCATAGTAAGTCATCAGAACACCCTCTTATTAGATTTTCTGATCCTTTTAGGTAATTTTTCATAGCAAAAGTCTTGGTGAAATTAAATATATCTTCATTGTTTTGCAGACAAAATATTTTTTTTCACAGCAATGTAAATGCGAGATAATTCATTAAAAGAGCAAAAGGGCGGAAATAAATAAGTCGCACACGTAAATAAATGAAATATTTATTTCAACTACAAAAAAATATGCCCACATACGGGTAAAAAAGGAATTTCAAAGAGAAAAACCCGTTATGCTAAACTGAACAGAGTGCAGAAGATGAAGAAGAAAAACTATAATAATAATAATAATAATAAATGAAAACAAGAGAGAGAGAGATAACCTAAAATACAACAAATTTTGATATTATTTGGTCAATAGGCACCCTAGACATGGTAACATTAAAGATACATGAGAGCATCGCCACTGACGTCAATCGATCTCGAATTTGGAATCATTGTGGCGCCATCTTTCACACGGCACTTGAGCTTAACTTACGCTAATAATATAAATTCAGTCTTCGAGTCACACTTACAATAGAGAAGAGAACACTGGCAGGGAGATCGGCGGACGTCAGTGGGCCTGCGTGCGGGGGTGTACGAATTATATAACAATCAACCTTAGCACATGGCACAATCAGAACAAAACATTCAATCAACTAAACGCATTCCACATATTTACTCAACTTGCCTTTTATCTATTTATTTATTTATTCATCTAGGAAACAGACTCTTACTCATTATATTTATCATCGATATATTGTAAATCATTAGAAAACTGTAGCAACTAGGACGTACGTACCAACGGAAGCGAGAATTTTGAAGAAATTTGAAGAATTACCCTTCTATTTTTTATATTATTTAAAACGACACGACACTTTGACTGCAAAAATTGCTTCATAAAATATACAATTATTCATTTTAATAAAAATTAATAACAATTTTTACCCTTCAACAATACATAAAGTTTGCTTTCTTTGACACCTCTTCAAAAAACTAATAGCAATAGTAATTTGTTTATTCTCACTATAATAAAATCCCACTTCTGATTATTTCTTGGCAATCTATCTGAAAGTTTCTTTTTTAAAACTATTACATGTTTCATATAAATAAAATTTCTCTAAAAATAATGTAAATGAACATGGCAACAATTTATTATAGGGATCTGGAATGTGAAATTTTGCCCAGTAAGCTACTGCTGCCAATTTGTACTATTGATAGTTGTCTGGGACATCATTTTTCCTTTATATTTTAGATGGAGATTTGCTATTTTTCAATAGAAATATGAATAGATGAAACCTCAATTTAAAGTTCGTCACTTCTTCATACAAAAAATTCACAGGTTGTCTTTTTTTTTTGTTGACTGAGGGGGCCACCTCCACTGTGACTTCTATTGTGGCTGTGTTGACTATGGGTAAAGAAACTCAATTTCACTTTTCGATATAAAAAGAACGCTGTTACCAACTTGTGCTGTTTCTAGTTGCAGGGTAATCAATTTTTATCCGGGGATTATAGAAAAAAATGTAAAGACGTCAGGGATACTCAACTCAATTAAAAGCTAGCCACATCTCCATCAGAACATGAAAAAAGACACAGTTTATAACTTTTGTGTTTGACAATAATTAAATTATTTTAATTACCAAGATGAAAAAGTAGTAGAAAAAACTTAAAAAACATAAAAACCAAACACTAAGAAGAGTCAGAGCAACTTGATCTTGCTTCAAACTAATTAAATTTTCAATACGTCACCATCCTGAAATACAAACTCTAAAACAAATAAAAGTAAAACATTACCAAATTACAGGTCACTACTAACAAAAAAAGCAAACTTTACCACAGAAACACTGTTTAAACAAAAAAAAAAAAAAAAACACAATTTTTGCATCAAACGCTGCATGAAACAAATAACTAAATTTAAAACACCGGTCTACCAACATATCCGACCCGACAATAATACTTTGGAACCTTCTCTTATTGGTATAAAGAAAAAAAAAAGAAATAAAACTATTTTGTTCCTCTGTTCTTAGGTGTAATTTTGTGACACTTCATACTTTTTCTGCTTTGTTGTAAAAATTATAATAATAACAGGTAGTATGTAATAGTAGTAGTAAAGTAATAAAATAATTTAGGCCCGTAGAAACACTAAAGCTATCTTATAAAAATGATCTCAAAAATACATTCGACTTACATACAAAATAACAAACATACAACTTACATTCTAAAATTTCATACAGCCTTATTAACGTTCACTGACGAGCCCGGAATGGAACGAGACGATGCGCGAGTACCGCCGCCGGGGGTACCGTTTCGGACCCGTCGATGCTAAAATATCACACATACAAGGAATTTATAATTATAATCGAGGAATTATAATTATGAATATTTGAAAAGGCTTCGCATCTTCTTATTTCATATTAATTTATTTATCATCTATAAAAACTAATGGAACGACTCGTTTGTCTCTTATATCATCATTAGACCTCGGATTATATGCAAAATGCATATTTTTGCATATTTTGCATTTTTTACACACAAAATGCATTTTTTTTTAGAAAACTTGCATTTTTCTGCATATTGTGTTATTTTTTCCACATAAAATACTTATTTTGACAATTTTATTGGCGGATATACTAAAAAAAAATATATAAAAACCAAAAATAAGCTCAAAGTGAATCTTGTGATGGATTTTTCATTTTTTTTTTGATTTAATTGCCTTAACCTTTATTTAACCTTTTTGAAAGTGTTATTTTTTTAGATATTCATTCATGATTATACTCATACTAAATTTATTGAACCCCATTAACAACTTCTTGAATAGAAATAGTCTTCGTATTGCAGAGGAGAGGCCTAACTTTTAAGGTAAAGGTAAAAGCTTTTGTCACATCTGCGAAATGCAAAGAGATTGAGGGCAATAAAAGTTGGGTATTTTGTTGGTTGTAAATAAAGTTTCCTATCCCTTGTCAGTGCATTTTAGTAGATTTTCAATGAGAAATGAGCTTAAGTATTATACCGGGTGTCCCAGGTAATAGTAACTACATGGGGATTTCGGAAACGGCAAGAGATACAGGGTCGGTTAAATTAGAGAAAAGTTTCACAATTTGAGGCTTAATAGGAAATTGATTTTTTTTTTTTTTATATTTTCAGTCGTTGCTGAAATATCCTGAAAAAACTTAAAAATCAAAATTTCTTATTCTACCCATATCTTTTTTATTATTGAGAATTAATTAATTATTTTTTGTAGGCTTACATAAGCCGTTAAGAGGTATCCATCTGACATTTCAAAAATTTTCAAAGACGGCTAGATCCCGATCCGAGAGTTTTCATAGCCAACTTTTGTTTTTCTTATGGCCGCCATATTGTTTTTTTTATTTCTTTCAGTTAGAAAAAAATAATAGAAACCAAGAACTTCAAAAAATAAAATTCAAAAATTTTTATTATTCTTTTTCCTTAGAATAAAGACAACTTTTTAGATAGAATATCATAGAGAAATTAAAAAACCATGAGGCAAGCAGTATGACTTCATATTGACGTATTTCAGGGAATTTTTTTTTGTTTTTCTTCGAAAAAGAATAAAAATTTTTGAAGTTTATTTTTTGAAGTATATTAGTTTTTGATTTCCATTAATTTTTTCATACCGAATGACATAGAAAAACAATATGGCGGTCATAAGAAAAACAAAAGTTGGCTATGAAAACTCTGAGATCTAGTTGGCTTTGAAAATTTTTGTAATGTCAAATGGATAGCTTTTGACGACTTATGTAAGCCTACAAAAAATAATTAATCATTTCCCAATAATAAAAAAGATATGGGTAAAATAAGAAATTTTGATTTTTCAGTTTTTCAGGATATTTCAGCAACGACTGGAAATATATAAAAAAATCAAATTCTTCATCAAATAACGCTCTTTCCATATTCCCATTTAATATTTATTCATATTTAGGGGTCTTTATGGAGGTATGACTGACCAGGAATAAATACTAGAGATTAGTGCTGCTCGTAACTACAATCAAACCGCTCTTGGAATTTTATTGATGCAATTTTTTTTTCTTGGTAGTCCCTTAATGATTACTAGCTTGTTGAATTCATAAAATGTGGCTATTCGATAAGAAGTAGGTACTTGTCTTATCTCTTGGTGAACATTTTTCATCAATTGAATTGTAGTATAGGTATAAGGTATAGCCAAACGGAGAGGGCATAGAATCTGTATGGAATTGAACAGAAAGGCGGAAGAAATTTTATCTTTTATATGATTTTATGTAAATAAAATAAACTTATTGAAAACAATTTATTGCATTTTTACTATTTTCCGTTAAATAAACATTTTGCATATGTTTTGCATATTTTGCATATTTTGTTGAAAAACCCTGCATATATATGCGCATATTTTTGTAATTTTTCTTGCATATAATCCGAGCTCTAATCATTATCAACCGAAGCGAAGCATCATTTTTGCTCCTAATAATAATTATTATTATTAACCCCTTTTTTGGCAACTAATGGAAGCCTTTCCTAATCACAGATTCTTTAATTTTTCATCTAGAAAAGTAACTCACCATCCTATTTTAATCAAGCTGTTTCTCGTAGTTATTATTATTCATTATTACTACTACCAGTGACAGATCGTAAGACGAAAACAAAACAGCTTGATTCGAATTGAACACACAACCAAACACCACGCAAGGCACAACCAGGCCTCACAGAAAACTTTCATCATAAAAATAAACACACGCTAATATTCTTGTTTTCCATTTTTTCCTGAGTGTGAAGTATTCATATAAATTATTCTGATTTGGAATTTGTATACATAATACACAAGTAGTTTTATGGACAGTTTTAGTTTGTTTCTAATTATTTTTCAGCCTACGGCATACTTTTAACTTCTCAGTTTATGTCAGAGCAGGGAGACACTTGGATATAAAAAATGACAAGAGCTGTCTTATTAATTCAATGGTCAATCATTATGCTGCCATCTTATTCAACTAAAGAGAGTCAACATGCAATTTTGTTATAGTTTTTTTACACTTATAAAAAAAATCAAGAAAATTAGTCACCTGATAATTATTATTATAATCGTTCATTCATTTTTAGCTGCAGTTTCAAATTACAGCAGCTGAAGATCAATAAAAATTTTTAAAAAGACAGCCAAAATACTTTTACATACAAGTGAACAAATACTTTGAGTGAATTAATTTCCTTAATTTTCGATTGCATTTGGAACATTCAGGCGTTAGACATATTAATCCTATGTTATTCTCAATCAATTAGGGCTGGTTGTTCAAAAAATGTAATCTTCATTATTGGCATCTAAAGAGAGTCTACTAGTTGATATATGTTCTGATGAATGGAACAGGAACTGTCAAAAATGTCAATAAAAACATAAATCCGTTATCCTCAATAGATTACAATGTTCAAGGGAATTACCATCAGCAATTCAAGAAATCCTACCGGTCGAGATATGTATTTTGAACAACAGGAACTGTCAACTGTCAAAAATGGACCGGTAAAGCTTCTCTTCAATCATCTATCAGTGAATAATTAAAAAATTTAATATTTTTTGTACAACCGGCCCATATTACACGTGAGCAAATAGTTTCCGGATATTTGAAGTAGGCTGTGACACTATTTTTAATATCTTTCAATACTGAATCTCGTCGTAAATTGTAAAGAAGCAAAATTTTACATTTTACACTTTCACAGATTTCCACAACCAAATCCAAACGTTTCACGCACCATTTTTTATTATTATTATTATCGATGATAGATCCGTAATTTAAATCCGATCGTTCGTTATCTAAGAGACATCTGCTAACGATAGACGTTCAACCGACAAACGAGAAGTTAAAAGTGTGCCGTAATTCTCAATCGGTCCGACCTGAAGCCAACGAAACCGCCGCCGGTGCGATCTTTCAATCAATAAAATCGGACGTGCATCGTCGATACCTTCAGACCGGACGTTACAACTTTGTTACAAACTCGATATGTGAGAGTGTTGGGAGTGTTTACAAACCGGAGACTAAAGATATATCGAAGAATCGAAAGAAAAATGAACTGGACAGTAAACAGAGCGGGGCGATCGGTGCGATTCCGTTTTATTATTATTTTAATCACGACGATTTACTAAGACTCGCTACAATAAACAGTAGCGACTAGTCGTCGCTACACAAAACAAGGTGCAACTATACCTTTTTTTCTCGCCATATCGCCCGGCTCTGTGAAACGAAGAAAGAAATATACAGAGATATTAAAATAGATATAAGTAAATAGTAGTGGGAGTTGTACCGGTACCGGCACCGGAGTCCCCCGGGTACCCGTTCAAGTACTCGAGCGTACCAGGAGAAATTAGTCAAATCGCAGCAGGATTTTCACCACACGATACTAATTTAAAAAGTCTCATCAATTCAACAAACAACTAACAGACGATCGATACATCGGTCACTGACTGCACTCGCAGAGTCCACGCAAACACGCCTCACCCCGACGATTTTTGTAATTTTACTCAAAATTTTCCTTTTGAAAATCAAACCAAAAACATTATTATATTACACAGCAAGAGGGAATTAACTCTACGAATTTACGATGACGAAGACGACAAACACGACGACGAAACAGCGACAGATGTTTCGTCTCCAGTCTCGTCTCGTCGCAACGATACCTAGACAGTTGAGAACGTTGTTTTTTCAGGTTAGAATTTTGTTGCTTTCCTTATGTTAAATGTGAGTCCAATATCGATGACCAGGCTTTCGCTGCTACGTTCCCTTCCGCGGAGGCGCAACTGGACATCATCGTGAATCTGGAAACAGACAGACAAGAGACAATGAGCGACAGGATGTCGGTGACAGTGCTTCACGGACAACCCTCCTGTCGGAGAGGGCACTAACTAGGGCGGTGGTATTTGCGTTTCTCTCTTAAAACTTTTAGTTATCTTGCAGTGATTGAAATTTCTGGCAACTTTGAGAGCCTGAAAGTAATATTAAAAGCCATCGTTCATTGCTTATCACATATACGTCACGTTAAATTATCAATTCACAGGTTAGTTATTGTTATTATTGTCCTCCTTAAATAATCTGATGAATGGAAAAGTATTATTGTCATGGAGTGCAAAAATTATGACATTTGGCACCATTTTGTTATAGTATATTTTACAATAATTATTATGTTTAATTATTACTTTGAAGAATGATTTATATTAAAGACTATCTTTTTTATTTGAATAAGACACCCCAGTCAAAATTCTAGGGAAACAATTGCCAACAAAAATGGTTTGCGGGGTTATTTATTGTTACAATAATTACTAAATTATTTGCCGCACTTTCTGTCTAAAAGTGTCGCATTCTTCCGTTCCCCCGGCGCCACAGCAGATTTAATCAAGTATAGGCTAACAAGTAACGGGTCGCTCTGAATCCAATCAAATTCCTAAGGATCAGTGCAGATTTTTTTATCAATCTACTTGACCTAATACTCTTCTGTAAATAAAATGATCGTTTAATGTAAACGAACTCATCCCTTTGTTGTGTTTTTTTTTTTATAAGGAAACACGTTTTACCACTATCATTTCCATCAGTCAGATTTAATTCAACAAAACAATAAATGCCAAGAGAAAACAAAAACAAATAATCTCTTCTGAATTCTGATATTCACCCCAGTCAAAAAAAAATAACACCCTTTCTCCCGGGTCTCAGGAAAAACACCAGACATTCCAAAACATACCACCAGCCCTAGTAAGAACAAAAAATCAAAAACCAAAAAAGGCGACTCACCAGCTGGCCACTGCAGCAGCCGTCGAGTTGGTCTTCAGCTTCCTAAGCTCCTTGGTGGCCCAGGTGGCGAGCGTCTTGGTGCGGCTGATTCGGCTCCTCCTGCCCTGCGTCAGCATGTCGTTGATCGCCTCGAGGTCGAGCAGAGGAAGCATGGGTGGGCCGAAGGCGGAGCATAGGTCACCCACCAGACCGGCGGCCACGGCCACAGTCCCGTCAGAGTGCTCGGAGTCCTGGGCGACGACCGTAATGAACTGCACTATGAACGGGATGTGCGGCTCTAGCACGGCGATCTCGGGACTGGCCGACGGACCGTCTCCTTTCAGGCCCTGCACGATGCCCGTGTAGGCATCCAGGACACCCTCGCGGAGCTCGTTCAGATAGTCCATCATGTCGAAATCGTTACGGTCCACCTGCAATCATTATAGATTATTATAACGGTATTCTGTGATAAAATCAGAAAGGAGCAGAGTACCTGTGCCTGGGAAGCTTGAGCCAGAGTGGACAAGACGATGTCCAGATACTTCTTGAACTCGGGCCCGATGCTCAGGACGATGTCCCCAAAGACGGAGAGAATCTGTGGCTTGACGCTCCGATGGACAGACTGATCACTGAGATTCTCCAGGAGCAGGGTCATGATTTCGTCGCAGTACGGAAGGGCCTTCAACTTGAGCGCCCGGAATATGTCGCCGGTCAGGCCTACAGCAGTGCAACACACCTGATATTCCTGGTGATTCTTCAGTCCCAGGTAGAGGAACGGTTTGAACGCGTCCATGTACTTGAGGAAGCCTTCACCGAGTACTTCTACCAGTGTCGAGACGGCCATTAGGGCATCTTCTTGGACACCTGCAAGTTACGATTCTTAGATCTTTACTTTGGCAGCAAACAAGAAGGTTAGTGTATTAGCAAGATGCTAAATAAAGGTTTATCTTATCTTATCTTACATCAGTTCATTTAATTTTCATTGTCCAATAAACATTCTTATAATAATAATAATAATTGTTATTATTATTAGAATGACTGTACAAATGTTAAAAAAAAAACTGACCTTCGCTCTTACATGAATTGGAATTAAACATAGTCAGCATGGCGGCCATGATGGCATCGGAGATCTGCGGGGCATCCTCGGGTGTCATCTTCCGCAGCACGCTTTGTAGGGTGCCGCACAGCAAGGACTGCAGATCATTGAACTGCGACCGGTCGTTGTGGCTGGCGATGTGCTTCTCGAGCTGCAGGACGTGCTGCAGCTTCTCCAGGATAAACATTGTCGTGCGTTGGACGGTTGCATAGCAATCGCGTGGACTGTTCTTCACCATCTCCATAAGAGCCTCGAAGGCGGCCGGTCGGAGGTTCGCCTGAGCACCGTCGGCGCGATCCGTCGTCTCCAGGAGCTGCGCGACTATGAACTGGTAGTACGGCGAGAGAACGTACGTGTCTGGCTGGCCGGTCTCCTCGTTCATTTCGGCGGCCTCGTATGCCGCCTCGGCCAGGCCTGAGAATGCCCAGCACACGTTCGAGGCCACCCTCGGTTCGGCCTTAAGCCCGCTGACGAGGCTCTCAAGCAGCGGCTTGAGGTAGGTCTCGTTGATGACGGCCTCTGGGATGATTTCACAGATCCTGCCAAAGGTCCAGGCAGCGGTGTCTCGGACGGCGACGCTCGTGTCGTACATGAGGTCGATCAGGGTCGGCATGGCTTGCTCGACGAGCGGCTTTAGGGCGCTGCTCTCCAAGCCGCCGAGGATCGAGCCGAAAGCCATCAGGGAGGCGTCCCGGAAGCGCCAGTTCTCGGACTTGATGTTATCCTTAATAAAGGGAAGAACGTACGGCACGATCAGATCCTCGCAGCAGCTGGCCAGTAGCATTAGACAGACGCCGGCCGCCTTACTTGGGTTCCAGTCGTCCTCGTCGTCCAGCTCTTCTTGCTTGGTCAGTTTTTGCAACAGGATCGGGACTATGTATTGCAGGGCGCCGCGTGCATAATGCTTCGACGTCCTGTTTTCAAATTGATAAATAAATACCTTGTGAAATGGTTACCAGCCAATTATTTATAAAAATTAATAACCAATGCAAAAAAAGCTAATAACAATAACATAAATGCTTTTTGGAAAATAAATTAGTAAAGTTTATTTTTTATTCAGAAGACTTCTCCCAGTCAAAATTCTAGGGAAACGATTTGAAAGAAGACTGATAGGGTGTTATTTCTTACTATATAGGGTGATTCTTATAGCCTGAAACATTTACTCTGCAGATAAATGTTTTTTTGAAAGTGATTTTATTCGGTGAGGGACACCAATTTGTAAAAAAAACATTTTTCCGTAGAGTGCTTACTTTTCGAGATATTTGAATATTTCAGGAATCACCCTATATAATGTATATTAAAAGTGTAAGGGCCTACCTATTTTCGTACTGATTACACTGAAACTTTACTAATAGAACTGAACAAGCTAAAACTTTGCTGCTTAACTGATTTAAATGATAAATTTAAAACTCACTTAAGCTGAAAGTTTTTCAAACTATTATTAAAAACAATAGCAACTAAGGTGAAATTAGACTTTAAATTTCAAAGTGACAGTAATTTTCCTATGAAAGGGCCCAAAGTTATTTGACTTATAAGAGAAATTTATAAAAAATAAAGGTACTCTGCTTTTTCTGACACCTTTTACATTTGATGAAACTACACAGTTTCCTTTTCTTCATTTTTTTTTCAAAATATTGAAAATTGGAAGAGAGGATCTATTGATTTGACCTAAAATTATTCTCTCATTTTAAATTAACTTTTTCACACTTTAAAGTTGCTCTAAGTTTGACAACTAAAAGTTTTTTCAAGGTCATAAAAAAAACGACCATCCATTTTCAGAACAGGTTTGAATTACTGTTCAAAGTTTGCACAGGCTACCTACCAACTTGACAGCTGTTTGACAAGTCTCTACAAATTAAAACGACTTAGTTTGTCCTGTCCTGAGAGAAACACAAGTCTCCTAAAAACAGCTGGAATGTTCACAGAATCCATTTCTTATAACTTGAAATTTCATCTTTATACAGGGTGATTCATGGGCGAATTGCAACAATCAGTTTCGGTTTCAATGGGATTGGTTGTAACAACAATGAAGTAGGCATCTACGGTAAGCATTGAAATTGAACCCGACAATTCTCCTAAGTATAAATGTTCAGTATTTGCACGGTATAATAACAAGTCATGGGTTTGATAGGTTACAATAAAATTCAGACGAACAGACTACTCACCGAGTGGGCGGACGTCCTAAATCGTTGGCCTCGCTCTCCTCAATTGCTAGGTCAACCTCTTCATCGCTCACGTTGGACCAGAACTCGATTCCCTGCAAAGCAACTGCATCATTGTCAGATCGCATTGCTTCCAGAGTGATCGGAAACAGAGCGGGACGCATATAGTGCTCCATGTACTGGTAGTAGAGGGACATGATCTTCACCAAACATTGCAGCGCGGCGACCTTGATCTGCGAGTCCAGACTTTGAGTAGCGTCGCATACGACCTGAGCAAAAAATATATTACGTTAACAATTTCTCGTCGTATTCATCACATCGACGAGTTACCTGCATGATGTAGTTCCTTTCCGTTTCCTTCTCAAAGTTCGCCTTGGTGAACTCTAGCGAGTTCAGGAGCGCCTGTGTGGCGGCCAGCCTGACGTGCCCGCTCGGCTCCTGCGAGCTCATCCCGTGCATTATGGCTGTCAGGATGTCGTTGGAACGTAGCGCCAGCACGTCCGAGTCGATCTCCTGACAGATGTAGCCGATCGCTTCCAGGGTTGCTTCTTTCTGGGTCTCGGTGGAGGCCGCGTCGCACACGTTCTTCGTTAAATAGGGGATGAGGTCGGCCCATTGTAAGGCCGGCAATTCCGTCACGGCGATGTAAGCGACGCACTGGGCCGCCGAGGAAGGTCGGTTCGCCTCGGTTCCCAATGCCGCGACCACCTACAAGATAAACTCAACGTCCATCGGGTTTTTCAAAACCGGGGCAAATACTCACATTGGTCTTTATGTAATTTCGAATGTCCTCAGGGAAATTGAGCCACCTCTGCTGGTACTGGGCCTTGATGTTGGCGTCTTTTGAGGTGAGCTGATTCTTGAGCTGCAATCCGGCCGCCATGCGGGCGACGGGGCTGTTCCCGCCATGCCGTAAGATATCAGAGAGGGTCTTTATGAACTCGAGGGCATTGGTGTTTGCCGCCTGTTCGAGGAACGAGGAGGCTTGTTCTAGCTCGTTTTTGTCTGAAAGTGGGGCAGATATTCAAGCTAGCGGTTTCGATTATTTTAGAACTTAAGGTTTGGGGTAAGTTAATGAACTGATGCCATTGTCAGTATCACCATCTAACATGGTTAGCAACAGCAGAGTTAGAGCTGGCCAATCGAGCAAGAGGAAGAGGTGTGGGAGGTGAGGGGGGTGTTAAAATAACTTTTAAAATGTTTGGGAGCCACTGAAAAAAGGATTCTTTCATATTATTCCGTGATAAGCAGCACAGCGACCTTGGGATTAACTACAGGTTGCCTAGTTTCAGGTGCTATTATTCAATGAGAAAATCAAAAATAATAAATATCTTGAAATGTTCTATCAAGATAAAGACACTAATAAAAACAAAGGAGGGGGTACCCGTAATAGGTGTCAAAATTCCTAAATTTTGGAAAACACTGAAACATAGACCAAAAAGCCGGTAATAGTGAATGGGGATACGTCAAATAGCTTGTCTGAAGTTTGAAATCAAAATAACGGCAAAAACATGGAAACAGTAGTTGTTGATGCGGCAAGTCAAGCCAAGGAAGGAAAAGTACCTCCATGGTAATGACCTCAAGAAAGTTAGGTTATAGTGGAGTATCTATAAAAGATGACTCAATCCTAAACCGTGATCCATTAGCGAAATATGTAATAGAGACGCTAGGAAAGAATTCGCTGGCTAGAAAAGTGGCCAAGAATGCGCTACGCGTTTCATGTTTGATTTGGTTTGGCTTTGGCATGTTATAGATCGGCTGACATTGCATTGCACTCACCTGGCGAAACGGTTTTCTCGAGAATTTGAATCAACTGGATGGCTTCTCCGTGCATCTTGATCGCTTCTCTTGGCTCTGGATCTTCTAATGAAATCTTCGGTAACGAACCTGATCAATTTTCGACGACCGGCGAACGCCACATGTAAATCGTAGAAGAATGTAGATTCACAATTAAAAAAGTGGCAGGTGAGCTGCTGATTCGGAGTTCAGCGCGCAATGACAGGCGTAGACGGATTAGTAATCGTTATTTTAACACCACACAAACCGACTGATCGTGAATAAAAGCTTGATAACGCGATGCCAATTACGAGACTGGCTGCGAAAACCGCCGATTCTATTTTCAACTGATATGATCGATTTTCACAATCACTCCCGCAATTACTAAACGGCGGTTGTAATTTTTTTTAACGTAGTCGGGTATTTTTCGTTTTTTCTGAGCCGTTACTTAGCTTGGCGGATTTAGTTCAGAATTTAGGTTCGGTTCGATTTCGTTTCGTGAAAATCGTATCGTACGTAACTTCGTAACTGTTCGGAATTAATTATGGCGGGCTCCTTTCGTTCGATTAATCTAGAAAATTACATTTCCTCCGCCTTCCGTCCTTCATTAAAGATTGACCTTCGCACACTTGTGCATTTAGTCAGCTCAGCTTCAACCTTATCCTGGGGTGCGTTCATAAATAGAAATAAACGTTTTTGTGTCGCTTGAGCTTATTAGGTTACCTGTATTACCGACACTCGTTAGTGTCTTTGTGTCGGTAATACCGGTACCCCAGCCAGAGGTTATAATATGGAGATTAGAGATGCAACGGCGCTGGAAAAAGTGACTACACCAACCAATACCCAATACCAAAGCCGGCTACACTTGCAGGTTCGCAGAGCGCCCGCCAGGTAGCGCTCCAATCGACTGGAGCTTGATTATTGCTGGAAAAGCATTACTGACATATAGGGTAAAGGCTTAGACTATAGGAAAAGGTTCTCTCGACACAAAAATAATTAGTTTAGACACTTGTTTTGCTCCCAGATCAGATAAAAATGATGAATCAATCAAAATAAAAGGTCTCTGAATGGCGTAAGTTTCCGGGAAACTAATTATAATTTTGACTTTGTATTTTCACGGGTCGTTTGACGGTATAAATGGAATCTTTCATGGCAGACGGCAGTAGTGCCTTAACCTCAAAACAAATGCTTGTGACAATTGAATTGAAAATAATAAATAAAATATCGTATGAGCAAATGAAAACGTAATTTAGGTAGGCCTTGGAAAAAATTTCATGTCTTAGATTGGATCTGTAAAACTGTAATGTAGGTATTAGATCTGTAAACTCATTATTCTGACATTGCATTCTTCTTGTTTTCCTAAATTCGCAAATGTGGCCTTTACACTTTCAAGTAATCTCCCACTTTCGACAAAGTTAGGCAACCAATTAATCCACCATTCAAAAAATTATTTATTGTCAAATAATAATAATTTTAACATTATTTGCTGAAATAAGATACATCAAGTTTTTAAAATTAGTTTTGTATTTCTTGAATAACACAGACATTAATTCGCATTAATAATTAATTAATTAATACGCATTCGGAGATTATTCCAGTTACTGTGAAGTTTGTTGAATTATTGACACTGTAAAACCCGTTAAAATGTCCAAGTCAAAGCAAAATAAGGATTAATACCTACTAGTTTTCCTTAGTCTGCAGTTTGCCCTTTGTAAAATGGTAGGTATTTATTAGGGCCCTATTACTTATCAAATTATCTATATCTACTTATTAAGTATAGGAAAGTCATTTATTTAAGTATTTGCACCTGAGGGTTTAACAAAAATACACACCAGAAAGAATCCTCCACAAGATATAAAAATAAAATCAAACAAGAATAAAGTAACATAACCAAGAAAATGGGAATAAATGTTTACACTAGAGATGTTTACACCATAATTATATTAGGAACTTTCTTCCCACTCCGCAGTTGCACTCATGCTCATGACAAAAGTTAAGTCTGTGATCATCAGTGCCTTTAGTGGTGGCCATTTTTAAAGAGGGCAAACTCTTCTGGAAATAATGTTTATAAATTTTTGGCGGACAGTCGGTCGCCCAATTTTTTCTCTCGAAAAACTATTCCTATATAAAGTTGGTATCTCTGTGCTTCTCCTAAATAACTGTGCCAACGGAATCTTCTTTACACCCTTACCTAAAAAAGTCCAGATAGGTTAAAAAAATAAATACGGCCCTGAAGGTGAAATGCGAAATGCGTTCATAAACAGACATGAACGTTTGTGTGTCTAACAAACTAACAACCATGCAATGCCTAACATTTGCCGGAATATCGTCAGATTTATTCCATTTTATGAACGTAATTCGAACGAGAAAAAAAAAGGAAATAATAATTCAAAAGTATTATTATGAAATATATTCAAAAGAGTATTATATATATGTAAGTAACTGTCAGGTTCACACTTTTTAAAATTTGATACTATTATTTGCAATTTACTAATATTATGCACAGAATTGATTCACACATGTGTTACTTCAACACTCCGAGTACTTCAAGCGTCGTCATCGGGAATTTATGAACGATGCTAGATTTTTATACATCCAGCGAACTGGTTGTTTATATGAACGCATCCAGAGTTTTTCATGTATGCAAAGTCGTGTAATTCATGAACGCACCTCAGACCACTCAAAATCACAAAATAAGAAAAATAAGACATTTAAAACTAATGACAGTGATTTGATCGTAGGACTCAATCTAAGACATGAAATTTTCATTTGCTCTTACGATATAGGTATACTTTATTTTTTATTTAGATGGATTCCACCAAGTCAAAATTCTAGGGGAACGATTGGCAACAAGACTGATTAGGTTGGTTATGGTGATAGTTGTTACCAAAATAGTCACTAGAATGGTTACTAAATTAATTTAGGTTATGTCGATTAGTTGAAATGTCATTTTATTTCAAAATTTAAAATTAGAAAAATTATAAACGCAATTTCTAGAGGTAATAAATTGGAAAATTTTAGAGACTTGTAAGTGTAAGCACCTAGCATTTACTCTTATAAATCTTATATATGTAAGATATTAGACCGATTCCTTCTTAGTTTTATGTAAAAATGTTGAAAATAGAAGATCTATTCTTGACAAATAGAGGTACTTACTATTTTTTAAGAATTTCTCAAGGAATATTTGAAGGAATCTGATTAAACTGTATTTTTGCTTAATCTGGAGAAACATCTTTCAATCGCTAATGTTTATAGCATTTGATGATTCATTCTTTTCTTTCTTTTGAAATAAATTTGCCTGCCTGAGCATTTTAATAATTTTTAATTTGATAATTTGGTTTGTCAATTTGACAACTTCAACTTTTCAAGTTTCTGGCGTTTCGCTGTGACTAGAGTGCCGACTGAGGACCCAGACCTAGTTTTCGCAAAACGTCATTAGATTATTATAGTCAATCCAAGCAACAGTTAAATTTATACTCAAAAAACGAATAACTTCTAAAAAAGGGCTATTTTCGAAGAAAATAAAGTAATTTGAAGTTTTTAACTTGCGTTTTATAACTGAGCAACTTACAACAAGGAAACATGTTTTGCAGGTGACGTCATAGCCTATACACGAATCGGGGAATGTTGCCGTTACTTTAGCCACAACGTAAATTTTTTGCCAAGGTCAAGAAAACAGGCTACCATCCGACAATATGAAAATTACTGTTTAAAGATTGCACAGGGTACCAACTTAACAGCTGTTTGACAAGTCCATCTAAATAAAAAATAGACTTTAGGTATGTAAATAATAATAATGATGTTTTGTTTTATTTTTTGCGGTTTTTTGTTTTTTTAGTGACGGTATGAGGAAATTATTAAATTTTATTAAGGGAAATAAATCAGTGTACATTTGCGTGAATGGGCGAAATCGCTAAGCTTATTCATTCAACTTTAAATTAACGCTAAAATGTTGTGGATTTACTTTCAGTCTGTTTCAAATTAAATTCACTTCCCATTTTGGTGTATTTTCAATGATGCTCAAAACCTAGCTCAAATGAAATGTCATTTTATATTTTTTGAAATGTAATTTCAATTTGATCATTTCAGATTGACACGTCATTGACAGTTCGGCCATATTTCCTTGGGGGGCAAACAATTTCGTTTGACGTTTGATTGAATCTTTGTCGTTTATAAACGCGGAGTGTTTTCAAAGGTGTAATAAGTTGTTAAATAATAAAATTGTGGGCCAATCTATCGAAAATGACTCATTTTTGTAGTGTTGTGAAATGTCCAAGGCTTTCTGAAAGAGATATAGTGTTATTCTTTCGATTTCCTGCTGTTTTGGCCAATAGAGGAGATAACCTTAACGGACTGTCTGATGAAAGAAGGAATGCATGGATTCATGCTTTGAAATGGGGGCCTCTAAATGAAATCCACCTAAAAAATGGTGGTTTGTTCGAGACATTTTATAACTGGTAAGTTCAAGTAACATAGTACCAATCTATAGGCTATTAGTTGGTCATAAAATGTGCTTATTATTGTTCAAGAATTAATATAGGTATAGTACGTACTATTTACCGTGACATTTTACCGACAAAATAGCGATTAGCGAAGACTTTACATGAAAACCAAAATTCTTCAAGAGAAATTGTGTCCAAGAGAAAACAACGACTTACCTAAACAAACGGAAAGTAACATAATTATTTATTATTAACATTAGACATATTTGTGTATGCGGTATGCCCCCCAGAGAAAATGGCGGACCATCTGTCAAAGTCAGCTGTTAATTCTGGAATGATCAATAATAATAATTATTGTGAAAAGCATTTAATTTAGAGGTTAAGGCACTACTGCCATGAAGTTAGATTACATTTATATATTTACCGTCAAAAAGACTCGCGAAAATACGAAGTCCTATAGACCGAATAGCCGCGTACAATATACGATTATTACGTCTTTTTCTGTATCGAAATTAGTACCCCATTCAGAGACCTCTTATCGATTCATCATTTTTATCCAATCTGAGAGCAAAATAAGCGACTAAACTGGGTATTTTGTTGTCGAGAGAGCCTTTTCCCTATGCGAGCAATGATGTGCCAGTGTCGATCTAGCACCAATTGGTTTGCGCGCTAACTGGCGGGCGCTCTGCGAAGCTCCAAGTGTGTCCGATTTGGTAGTTCTATTTTTTTTATAGTTCTCGCTAGTTATTTTTGCGGCTTATTTGAACGGTCCGTTGTTCCTCCATGTAATAATAGACTCCTTGGTGAAGACCAATGTTCCCTGCTTGAAAAAAAATCTTGTTAACATTGTTGTCATAACTCATGTTATTGTCCATGGTTCGTATCGTCAAAAACAAACAACAAACGAAGGTAATGTAATGACGTCAAAGAGGCAAGAGGCCGGCCATTGACGGAGTCAGTGGCGCTCGCGCTGGCGACTGGTGAACAATAATACAGCATAGAGATCTGTTGGCCATCGTCTTTTGTCTGCTATTCTTTGGCGATATACGGCGATATTTAAAAGTGCAGCAGGTGTGACTTTCTAATGGTTACTCATAGATGGCAGTATGGTAATCAAAGATTTTAAGCAATGTTAGCTTTATTTTATAATGAAATTTGTGTCCATATTTACCTACCTGTGGAATATGTTGCAAAATGTTACCTAGGTACATGTTGCAAAAAAGCGCAAATTAAGTAAAAAAATTATATGAAACGCAATGATTATTTCGTGAAAAAAGTAAATAGGTACCTACCTACCTACTTGCATCTTTTAGTTGTTAAAATATCGAAAATAAAGAATTAAGTTGATTTAAAATTGACAGAAAATAGGGAAAATAATTTGAGATGACCAAAAACACTAAAAATACAGTAAGAATGCACAAATTGAAATAATAGTATATTGTATACCTAGGCGGTAAAGTGGCACTTTTCAGGCCTCAAGAAGATATGGCCAGGCGAGGCGCAGCCGAGGCTGGCCACTTCTTGAGGCCTGAAAAGACACTTTACCGCCGTGGTTTACACATAATTTTTTATCCTACACAATAATAATAATAATAATAATAATATTTTTTTTTAATAATGTTTTGAAAGAAAATTTATTAAATACCTACATATTATGTTTGCTTAATACATTACTATCAGTAAGCGTAGATTAGTTAAATTACAATCAGTAATTTATTTATTTATTTATGGATAACATTAATAGTGAACGTTGGATTTTGAATATTACAATAATTATTATTGAAAGAAATTCCTTGTTTGGATAAATTTGACATCAGTACCTCACTATTAGTATTTAATTTGCTGGGTCTTGCTGGTCTATTGACATTGACAGATTGACATACAGCTATAAGCTTGCTTGCTTCTGGTTCCCTCTGGAAATAGCATTCAATTGCAATTGGGTGGCCCTCTAGCGTGAAAATACAAAAATAATTTTACCGCCTAGGCAGGAAAAGTGGCACTTTCTCCGGGGGCATGCAGTCGAGAAAGTTCAATTTTCTTATGGGGTAGGATAAAAAGGAATTTTTCTTTCACAACGTTATGTCAGTAGATTAGCACTTCATCGACAGCGTTCGCAAGAACCTTTATTGCACTCCAAGAGTAAGTGCTGTCACCGTCTTGTTTTAGTTAAAAAACCGAAAACGTTATACAGGGTGTGTTAAAAAATAAGTATCAAATATTTGGAGAGGGTACAGTAATATGGACCAAAATAGTTCAAAAGATCCTCCTTGACTTTTGACTTCTTTTGGTCCATATTGTACCCTCTACCCTCTCCAAATATTCGATACTTATTTTTTACCACCCTGTACATATTACAGAATGTTCCAGGCTCAACAGGGTCCCAAAATTTGAGGTTTTGCAGATGAGCGAATAAATATTAAGAAAAAAGGAAACGTACGCGCACAATATCACTAATAAAACTATTATATTTATATTTTTATTTCTTTTATTGCTATACAGGGTGTTTCATTTTTTCCCACAGTAAATTTAGTAGCTGATAGAGGATCGCAAAATAAGTGGACTTTCGTCACAAAATATTTTCCAGAAAGGCATAATAACAGAGGTAGAAGTCTTCAATTAATTTGTGTTTGTATTCCACATAATATACTTAATAAAATTGGAACAATAAAAATTATTGCAGTTTGCAGACATAGAAAAAATAATGTTTAATTTACAATAGCTGGAAAACGATACCTAATATCAAAATTTTGCAAGAGTATTTTTATTTTCAAATTAGAACGTTCATTAATCTAAAAAAATTATCAAGAGTTTCATTATGAATTTTTATGCCATGTAAGGGAATTTTCAAATCGATTTAAGCGAAAACGGTGCATGTTATCGAAATTCAACAAGACGACCTTTTTTGTGTACAAAACTTCAACATTTCATAATCCGATATGTGATCCCGGCACAACGTACGTGCAAAAAAGTTAGGGTGGTTTTAACACACTCCTCACCTATATGGCCCCCTTATAGAAACTTTAAAATTGTTGTAATTGGCCTTATTGGCCATAAAAAGTTTGATAAATGCCCAAAATTTCATTTTTCTATCTGGAACGGGTTCGGAGATATTAAATAAAAACCATCTTCATGGGCCCCCCTATCGGGGGCTGTAGCCCCCTTAGGAAGCATTTCTCGACCTATTTTTATAGGAACTTTTTTTCATATTTTTGAAAATAGAATTTGCTATTTCAGTATTGCACGCTAATTACGGGACACCCTGTATATCTATCACAGAACCATTTGTACCAAACTTGAACAACATCGCTCAAGCGGCCTTAATAATAACGTTATTTCCAGAATTCGCTTTTCCCATTACTTCTGAAGAAATCTACCTCCGTTATTATATCTTTCTGAAAAATATTTTATGCCGAAAGTTGACTTATTTTGCGATTCTCTATCACCTCGTAAAATGACACTGTTAAAAAAAGAAGCACCCTGTATACTTACAAGTGTAAGTTGTCATTTAAATAACATCGTCTCGCTAATGCCAAAAAGTAACCCTAGATAGAATTTTAATAATAGAAATAAATAAACAACGCAAAAATGCAGACTTGAAGGTTGAAGGAATAGAAAATTGTGTTTTTCTTAGAACAGAAAAAGTATGATATTTTATCCCCTTTGGAAGGTATAAAAATGTCACTTTATATGAACTGCTTTTTGCCGGGGAAAAAAGAAAATTATCAGGGAAAAAAGTGGGTATTTTTTCCTCGATACTAAGTACAAAAAGTACTTAAGTACAAAGGTCACCCAGTTTGAAAATTCAAATTCAATAACATAGATCAACATTACGACATTCTTCCCAGTTATCTAATTACGTTTTTCGATGTCCTAACATCGGGGTTTTCTTGTCACAGAAAAAAATTGTATATTATACACAAAAAAATTGCGATTTTAGCTCTTGATGTGTTTGCTCCCTCCGCTAACGCGCCTGGAACGAAATCACATCTCGAGCTAAAATCTATTACTTTTTTCCCTTGTATAACAAATAGGTAACTACTATTATTGCCAATCTGGGAATACAATTATTATTATTATTATTATTATTGTGCGATGCTCCGGATTATGCATTTTACTTATTAACGCCTTCTTTATAGAGAAATGAAAAATAGAAGACTAACTCAAATCGATTAGAATTAGACTGAAAATCGTATTACCCAACATCAGCAAACAGCGCGAAACAGTTTCAGTTTTCTATTTCCGTGCAAGTTTTGTTTGGGGTTTTCCTGCCAGAGGAATCGCTATTTCAATGTCGACAGGAACGACTTGGATGAGCAATAAAGAACAACAATGCAATTAACATTCTATCCGGTCTGGAGCATCGCAAAAGGAAGCCAGGCTGTTTCTAACAAATTTGAAAAACGGCGAGATAGCAGGGACGCCTGCCTGCCTGCACTAGTAGAACTGGAAGAATTCCAACAAACTATTAACTTTTCTTTTATAAATTACAATAATTAAACTTGTAGAGCACTGGAGTGGGAAATAACAGGAATAAAGTTATATGTATACAGGGTGCACCATGTATCCTTCTCTATATTGCTATCTCCTAACGCTAACAGATACAGGGTCGGTTAAACAAGTCCAAAGGAGCGCAATTTTGTGGCCATCTCGATTCCGTCGAGACATACAAGATATCTGTGACCGTTCCTGAAATATCCTGAAAAAACTGAAAAATCGAGATTTCTTATTTTTCCCATATCTTTTTTATTATTGGAGATTAACAATTTTTAGTTTTTATGATTTTTTTTATATCGAACAATATAAAAAACCAATATGGTGGCCATAAGAAAAACGAAAGTTGACTATGAAAATTCTGGGATCTAGTCGGCTTTGAAAATTTTTGAAATGTCAGATGGGTAGCTGGGTAGATGGGTAGCTCTTGACGACTTATGTAAGCCAACAGAAAAATTATTCATTAAACTTCAAAAAATAAATTTAAAAAATTTTTATTCTTCTTTTTTCTTTACTAAAAAGACACATTTTTGGACCGAATTTCATAGATAAATTAAAAAACCATAAGGCAAGCACTATTTCGGCGTATTTTACAAATGTTGACGTTTTTCTACGATTTTTTTTTAGATTTTTCTTTGAAAAAAGAAGAATAAAAATTAAAAAAAATTTTTTTTGAAGTTTATTAATTTTTGGTTTCCATTATTTTTTTCATATCGAACGACATAAAAAACTAATACGGCGGCCATAAGAAAAACGAAAGTTGACTGTGAAAACTCTTGGATCTAGTAGGCCTTGATAATTTTTGAAATGTCAGATGGATAGCTCTTAGCGGCTTATGTAAGCCTACAAAAAATTATTTATTAATTTTCAATAATAAAAAAGATATGACGAAAATAAGAAATCTCGATTTTTCAGTTTTTTTCAGGATATTTCAGGAACGGTCACAGATATCTTGCATGTTTTGACGAATTCGAGATGACCACAAAACTGTGCATCTTTTCTCTAATTTAACCGACCCTGTATCTCGTAGCGTTCAGGAGATAGCAATATAGAGAAGGATACATGGTGCACCCTGTATAGTTAGGTAGGTATAGTCGCGAACTTTTAGTGTTTATTGTGATGCCGGGAATAGCAAGCTCGAGAAGTTGCTTGAAACGAGGAAAACTCGTATTAATCAAAATAATATTTTGACGCGGTAGTCGGTTATAATACAAAGCAATCATTATTTTAAAGAGATTACTTCTTGTAGAATGTAGATGATGCGACAGGTGGAATCCTGGATAAAATTACGCTTTGCGTATATTATACAGGGTGTCCCGTATCGTTATGTTCAAATTTTGTGAGCACATAGTAGGATTATTTCTAAGCCTAAAAAACCCAAAAGTGGCAGGTCTATCTGCATTCGTTACGAAGTTACAGGCCTAAGAAAATAATGTCTAGTAAATACCAGATTTAACTTTGAAAACCACATAAAACTTATTTTATTGACCAAATCTTTAGTTTATCATGTGTTAAAAATGTCCTTTTCCTTGCTGAATACAAGCTTGTGCTCGGAGGCCTATTGCAAAAGTAACAGTTTTCTCGTCTTTTTTTCGCGTACATATCTCTTGACCAGCTTGCTGAATACGATCAAGTAATAATTTCTCTCTGCTCTGGTATTTAGTTACAAACACCAATTCCGAAATATGCTGGTGCCGCATCTATTTGAATCCTAATGCCATGTCGTATGAGCAGGGGAACCTCTACTAATGTTTATTTCGGTGACGTTTACTCATGTGTGGCTTACAAAGTTTAATCTTGTTATTTACTAGTCATAATTTTCTTAGGCCTGTAACTTCGTAACGAATAAAGATAGACCTGTCACTTCTGGGTTTTTTGGGCTCAAAATTAAGCCTACTATATGCTCAAGAATTTTGAACATAACGATACGGGACACCCTGTATAATATTATGAAAGCATTTCAGTTAGGTATTCAGTATCAATCCCATATACATACAGCATACAGGGTGGCCCAACGAAAACGTAACAGGCCTAATAACTTGGAAACTGAAGATGTGCGGATGTGCCCGAGAAACGCCGGAATAGGTAATTTTTTTCTATCGAGGGGGACATATTTCGGTGATAAATTTAACAACCCATGCTCTATTAGATGCTCAAAACTATTAGATACAGGATACAGGGCGAATAGAAAAAAACAAATGTTCTTAAGAATTGCTTCCTTTTCTTTGGAAATGTGCGGAGAGCATAATTTTTAATAAAATATCGCACTTCACTGGTTTTTCGCTGATTAATATTCAGGAGAAACATCAAAATTGAGGAATCGTTGTAAAAAGAATTTAAGTAGCAGTCAAATGATGTATCATTCTCGATATAATATACAATGTGTCCCAGATTCGCGTCTCTATACAGGGATCTCGGCTCCTATTACACTTACAACAAAGGTTAAATGGGGAAAGTTTTAGGGGAAACTTTGTGCATTCGATAACCGGTTTCAGATTTACGATCGGTCAATTGATTTTGGAAATATCGCCCAAAAACTGAAAATGGCGGATTTTGTTTTTTGCAAATAAGTCCAAAACGGTTAATTTGACAGCTGTCAAAATGTGACATTATCGGGACACTTTTTTAAGACGAATAAGATAGCGTGTATGACAGGTGTTAATCGTCTTTTGTTATTCCGCAACCCGCCTCAACTTTCGTTTTTCTTATGACCGCCATGTTGGATTTTTCCTTTTTTGAACGCAATTTATTTTTCTGATAACTAAGATGTATAACACTACGAGTTATAATATTTAAAAAAAATCCAATATGGCGTCCATAAGAAGAAAATATAGCTTTTCGATTTTTCGCCATATTAATTTTGTCAGGACACTTTTCAACAAAGAATACAAAAACAATTTTCGAGTCTCTAGCATTTTAAGATGGCGAAAAATCGTTAGTTCTTATCTTTTCTTCGTATGGACGCCATATTGGATTTAAAAAAAATTATAACTCGTAGTGTAGTAATCAGAAAAATAAATTGAGTTCAAAAAGGGAAAAATTCAACATGGCGGTCATAAGAAAAACGAAAGTTGAGGCGGGTTGCGGAATAACAAAAGACAATTAAGACCTGTCATACACGCTATCTTATTCGTCTTAAAAAAGTGTCCGGATAATGTCACATTTTGACAGCTGTCAAATTAACCGTTTCGGACTTATTTGCGAAAAACAAAATCCGCCATTTTCGATTTTTGGCCGATATTTCCAAAACCAATTGACCGATCGTAAATCTGAAACCGATTATCGAATGCACAAAGTTTCCCCTAAAACTTTCCCCATTTAACCTTTGCTGTAAGTGTAATAGGAGCCGAGATCCCTGTATAGAGACGCGAATCTGGGACACATTGTATATTCGTTTGAAATTACAAATTGCAGTCTTACGATTGTGTTGTTTACATGTTGTTTAGTTTATTAAATTACAATATGATTGGTTTCGTCGATCATGGGGAAAAGAACGATCTGTAGGATATTCTGATGTGATGTTGACATCATGGTGAAGCATTTGCTTTGAGAGATATAGTCTAGGGAAAACCCCATTAAAAAACCTAGACACACTATCCTGTTGAGATTGGTTTGAAGTATTTCAATCACTTTGCAGCATCCGTCTGAGGTTATCTGGCTGTTAATGTAGATTTTGTTTACAAGAGCTTCAAATTCTGTAACCAGTCTATTGTTTCTGTGGAAATTTCATGAATTGCTTGAAAACCTCCAGAAAATTTGGTTAAAGGACATTCATTGACAATGTGATTTATGGATTCTTCAGGATGTCCGCAAATACAGGAAGCGCTTGGTATTAAATTCCATTTATGTAACATTGAATTACATCTACCGTGTCCTGTTCTTAAGCGATTTACTTGTATCCCCAGACTTTCCTTCTTATTTCAAAAATGTGTTGTTAAATAAAGAAACACTTTTATTTCGCCAATCATTTCTCCATTCATCTTCAATTTTAAATGGTCGATCCACGTATGTTTCTAGCCACACAGGTCTTCTTGATTTTAATCTCGTTGTTGGAAGATTATTCAGGTCCGATGTTATTGAAAAATCATCTAGAAATGTTCGGTATTTATTCATGATTTTATGTGTTGCTTGTTGTCTTCGGAGATTAGATGGAGCAATATTTGATAAAACAGGTAACCAAGGGATCGGAGTTGAGGAAATTGTTCCAGTAATAATTCGCAATGTTTGGTTCAGTTGAATATCCACTTTTGATTGATGTACACTGTTGAGCCATACGGGTGCACAATATTCCGCTGTTGAATAAACAAGTGCAAGAGCTGATGTGCGAATTGTTTTTGCATTGGCTCCCCAAGTCGTTATCTGTGCTCTATGACTTAAAGCAAAGGGGTAGCTACCCCTGCCAAGGGGATGAACTTGGGTAGTTAGTATACTTGGCAGAAAGTAGTAACTTTAATGACTGTCACTACTGACAGCTGAAGCTTCTAGATTAATAGCCCTAAATCGCTTATAAATCTGATATTTTTTTGTAACTTTTTATACAGGTGTCCCAAAACTCAACGCCATCCCTTGTAGGGCTGATAGGCCAAGTCATGAATGACCAGAATATCATAACATAATCTTAGTAATAAATGATTTCTTTTCGAGATAAGTGCCGAAGTTAGGTCATGAAAAAAATTTCTTCAATTGGGGAAAAAAAATTAATTTTCCTAAAGGTATGGCACGAGAATATTCCTTCGGCACTAGATCAATAACAGGCTATGCAGCATTGCGTAACAAAATTTAGACTGCAAGAATATGAAACTTTGTAACTGTGGCACTCGAAAAACTGATAATATAAGTATCGATTTTCACACAATTCATAAAAGTACCATTATCTCGATAAGAATTTTTTTTACTAAGATCATGTTATGATATTCTGGTGAGTCATGAGTTGGCCTATCACCCCTTCAAGGTTGACGTTGAGTTTGAGTTGAGTTTTGGGTTGAGTTTTTGGATACCCTGTATGTCCAACGTTTCTAGCTAAAGTAAATTTTTTGATTTGAAAATTGCTGCTTTTGATTATTTCTCCAAGTTTTACGGTATTTTTTGAGTTTTTTGGAATTTCCTTCTTGTTAAGTGATTTGCGTATATGTATGAGTAAAATGAAATTTTGGACATTTTTAAACAGGTATCAAATAGTGTCAGAATTCCTGACAGTGGGCACACCAGTCGGTTATGTGGAAATGCTCCCAAAACGTGGAAAAAGTTCAAAATTATATAACTAGGTACTAAGAATTTTTCGAGGTATCTTCATTTCAAAATATTGCAGAAAATCGCAAGAAATGTTCAGTTTTTCTTTCATCCTTGATACATGCTTACTCAAAAAGAAAAGCTGCGACATTACTTTCATATTAGCTCAAAATTTCAATGAAATTATCCCACTTCTGACTTTGGTATACGACCATGGTGCGTCCACTTGTGTCTTCAGCCTTGGCTTCAACCTTCAACCTTGGCTTCAGATTGGGGAGTTTATTATTTATTTCTATTTTTGGGATGAAAATTTTATGCTTTGGTGGGTCTTTTTAAATAAATAAATAAATCTCTTAAATGCTTTTTGGAGGGCAGAATCATACCTAGTTTGAAGAATTAGTTGAAGGACACATAACTGACAAGATAATATTTGAATTCATTTGGATTGTTTATCTTGAACGACGTTGGCAGTTTATGAAGACAGTAAGTTGACGATAACCAGGGGCAGACGCTATCCAAGTTAGTCGCATTGATATTAGAATAGTTGCGACAGAGCATAAAAAAACAGTTTTCCGAAAATAATAAGAATTATTTTTGACCAACCTCATGAAACCCATCAGTCTCTGAAAAGCTCTGAAGGTCGCTGAACGACGATTTCATAGGAAGAGCATCGACATCCAGGCCAGAGTTCTGAGAACGTTTTTCCAAAAAAACAAAGAAATTTTTATCATTTACCTTGCGATTGGAAATTTTTAACGATATTTTGATTTTGACGCCGAAAAAATCAAACTTTAGAGATATTTTTAGAAATATCTTATGATTTTTGAAAAGATTGACTTCAATTTGACCGCATCATGACCGACATATCGCTCATCTGTAATATTTTCACCATTATCATCAACTCAATTTAATTAAAAGCGCTGTCGCTCCAATAATTAAAAATAGAATTCTTCTCCAGCAGCACTTTTCATTCCTTCCTCAAGAGCACAACAAAACAATTCAATTAAAGGAAAGAAAGAAAAGAGCGGTCTTCTAAATAAAACCAGCAACACTGACCGACCGCAACGATTTACGTCCCGATACGTCTTAAAATAATTACACTAACAGATGTGCTGAAAGTGAGGCTGAAACTCCTGAAATTGTTTCCATTTGCACGCGCGTCGTTTCAGTATTTCAGACTGGTGTAGTTTGTAATTAAATCAGCGCAGGATTGATCGAGTTGAGTCAGGTCAGTGTCTGTCTATCCCTAAATAGACCTCATACTTATATGCAGAATCCTATACCTACCTGATCAGATAAACTGTTAGCTCTCCATACAACCAACAGAGATTTGAGGTTCTAATATACCTACTTCACCTCCAGTAGACGAAAAATAGATTAAATAGATGTTTTTGATTTTATTCCCATTTATCTCTAGTTATTCCAGTTTATGTCTTTTACTGACAATCCCTTATACAATATGCTCATGGACAGGAAACATTTGGTATACCTCAAGGATTCGTTCTTAGTACTCAACTATTCCTAATAAATAAGACTTATTTATTCATAAATATATCAAAAGAACACGGCGGGGAATATTTGACAGTAGCTTATCACCGGGAAGAAAATAAATCCCTCGTTTTTGTGGTTTTAAGTTTAATTGGTTGAGCTCATTTACCAGAACTCAATTATTAAAACCTGGTAAATGAACCCAAAAAATCCAGAGAATGTATCATTATAAATGGTTCAAATAAAGTCCTTCCAAATCTCACCTGGAAGTAATTCCTAGTAATTCCAGATCATCTATACCTACCTACTTATTAATTAAATCCCGAGTTAAATCCTCATTTTTTCTTCGATTCTAGAAATGAATAAGATAATCCCGATAAATTGAACCATCGAACCAATTACTTACTTATCTGGGACGTGAGAAATATACAGAGATCCTCAGATGAGCACACGTCTCCAATTCCTGTCAGGGATTCAAACAAAGATCGCTATCTCGATCCATGATGGTTAATTATACACGCAACGTTCAATTGACAACACTGCTTATTTGGTTATTATCTATAGGTACGCAAATTGTAATTGCGACTTTGATTAATTAATACCCGTGCTGCCGCTCGTCGAGCTAGAGCTGTAGCTATTCAAGTGTCAGGTAGTTAATATTTTCAATTTTGCTTTATCTGTGGGATCTTTCTGGAAAATTAAGTGCCTTCTTTGTGCTTGACGTATGCACTCGCGTCTGCTTATTTAATTATTCGTTATAAACGTGTAGGTGCTTAATTTATTTATCGCTGTTACACCTCTACAAAGATGAGGCCACTTATTTATTGTACCTATAGTTAAAAGGCAGAGAGTTATAATACATTGAAGAAAGTTTAAAAATTAAAGAAAGTTTCCAGAAATATCTAGAAAGATCGCTTAAGTCGTTGAGATTTGTAGTATTAGTAGAAAATTAAATGTTCTGGATAACTTCCAGAATTTGTAGTTTTGCCTTAATAAGGAAAGCGAAATAAAAAGAAGTTTTTAGAAATAGCTGGAAAAGTGATAATTTTTTAAATGACGTAAGGGCATAACGGAAACTGGAAGGAATTATTTCCAGCGTAACAGAAATGACTAGAAACATGCTAGCAGTGCATGAGACGGTACATAATTCAGCCCCTATTTTAAATTACATAAAGCACACAATCCCCTAGAAGTGGAGTATTTTTTTTAAGGAATTACCACTTCTATGAAATCATATCGCACGAGATGCGCTCTAGTCTACGTGACGTGGACGGGAAGTAATAAAAATGAAAATACCAGCAACGCGGGATTGTGTGCCGACGAAAAATTCTTTAAAATGTATAAAAAGGAAACTGGCTCGTTGACCCCGGTAATCAGTCACGACCGTCTTGATTATTTACATGCAGGGACTTCCCCGCAAGCACAGATGGCCAGGGTGGGACAGTGTGCGGAGGAGTAGTACCGGCGACTCGGACGTAGAGCCCGCATCGGAACGGATTTTCCGTTCTTTATTTCAATAAACGTTCTTATTTCAATTTGTACAGGGTGGGCCAATAAGCGAGGTAAGCGGCTGTATCTCAGAAACTAATATTCGTAGAGAGTTGCGGTAAAAAATTTTATAGGTTAAGTGGGCAAGGGAAAATGCTGGAAATTATTTTCAAGTTTCCAAGATGGCTGCCAGAGGGCGTTTGCACCATCTTGAATTACATAAAGTTACATTTCTTGTGATTTTCCCCAATGAATGTAACAAAAAAATATTTGCGTTTTAATGTTAACTTAAAGTCGAATATTTTTTGTAAAAACTATTTTCCTCTATCTTTCGAAATAAAGTGGTGGGGGGTATTTGACTTTTTTTAGACTAGAAAATAGACAAATGATTAACCAATAAGCTTGCTCAAATCGCATCTTAATATCTTTTTCCTAACTCAAATTATTTAAAAAATACCAAACCAAGAAAATTCATATATCCCCATTTAAAAATGCATCCGTCGCTTTCGATAAGAAGGCAAGTAGTAGGCCATGGAAATAAAAGACAAACTCCTAACTTAAATATTGGCAAGTAACGTCAAACTTCTGTCACACACGCAGCCCACTATTATTGTTGATTGCATATAATTTGAGTACTTTTTAATCAAAATGCTTCTCACAAAATTAAATAATGAAGCCGTTGACATGATTGCGATTTATTTCGAGTGTTTTCAAAATGTAGCTATAGCTGCAAGACAGTACGCGGCACGGTACCCAGATCGCCTTCATTACGGGAGAAGAATGTTTCCGCGCTTGGTACAGCGATTACGCGATACTGGAAGTTTTCGTTGTGCTAAACGTCGCAGGCGTCGCAATGGAAGGACCGAAGAAAATATTATCAATGTCTTGGCTTACATAGAATTTTATAGACATGTAGAAACTATTTAGAACATTGTCTCTAGACTTGGGAATTTGTTGCACGGACAACTGTTAGAAATATTTTGAAAGATTATAGGTGAATAATTTTATCTTATTCCAAGTATCTTAGCACATACCCTCAAATACAAATTCAGTGTTATTCTGGTTTTATTATTTTTTACTACTGATTATGTTGTTTTCTACTTTTATATTACATCCTTACCACATAGTCTTGCACCAGACGCTAAATAAACAAGATTTCGATAAGATATTAAATTATTGTCATAATGGATGCTAGGCATACTTGAGGAAAACGGAAATTTCTTAAAGGAAATTCTCTGGACCGACGAGGCTACCTTTAATAGTGATGGTAGAGTAAACCTTCATAATATGCATTATTGGTCCGCTGAAAATCCGCGTTGGTTAAGAGAGAGAAGTGCAGCACCAGGGACGCTGGAGCCTAAATGTGTGGTGCGGTATCATTGGGGACAGAAGTATTGGACCTTACTTTTTTGATCAAGCTTTAACTGGTAACCGCTTCTTAGAGTTTTTGATCAACGACTTGCCAATTTTGTTGGAAGATGTGCCACTCGAAACTAGGAGAACTATGCTTCTGCAATTAGATGGTTGTCCGGCATATTATTCAATTAATGTCCGAAACCATATTTACTGGATCTTTCGAGAACGCTGGATAGGAAGGGGAAGCCGATTTCCTTGTCCGGCAAGATCTCCCGACTTGACATGTCTTGATTTTTACTTCTGGGGACGCTTAAAAGACATTGTTTTTCAAACTCCACCAACAACATGAATGGATATGGAAAACAGAATTCGAAACTCAATTCCTCAACTATCAGCGGCAGAAATCGAGGCTGTGGTTCTGCTGACTCAAGAAAGACTGGAACAATGTGTGGAATATGACGGAAGGCAATTTGAATACAGAAGGCATTAATCTTTTTTCAAAATGGGTCCTTTTCAGGACCACAACTTTATTTAAAAGGAAAATCATTACGAAAACGCGTGAGTAGTTTGGCTTTTGTTTCCATGGCCTCCTAATTGCCTTCTTATCGAAAGCGACCGACGCATTTTTAAATGGGGATATATGAATTTTGTTGGTTTGGTATTTTTTAAATAATTTGAGTTAGGAAAAAGATATTAAGATGCGGTTTGAGCAAGCTTATTGACTAGTCATTTGTCTATTTTCTAGTCTAAAAAAAGTCATATCATTGCATTTAATTTTTTTGAGAAAATCCAATATTTTGGTTATAATGTCGAATAACGCCCTCTATCGGCGGCCGTGTAGGTCACAACTGTCATTGTCACACGAAGCTTAAAAGCCCAAGAAATGCTCTTTCGAATTATATCAAATTTATCCAAAATCATTAAAGCCGTTTCGAAGTTACAGGCATTTGTTTAAAACAACATTCAAATACCCCCCACCACTTTATTTCGAAAGATAGAGAAAAATTGTTTCTATAAAAAATGTTAGACTTTAAGATATAACATTAAAACGCAAATACGTTTTTGTTACATTCATTGGGGAAAATCACAAGAAACGTAACTTTATGTAATTCAAGATGGTGCAAACGCCCTCTGGCAGCCATCTTGGAAACTTGAAAATAATTTCCAGCATTTTCCCTTGCCCACTTAACCTATAAAATTTTTTACCGTAACTCTCTACGATCATTAGTTTCTGAGATACAGCCGCTTACCTCGCTTATTGGCCCACCCTGTACAACATCCCCTTTTAACCCTTAACTACGCGCGCCCTGAAATACAACATAACTATTCGCGTGGTGTATTTTGTACACCAGGCCTAAAAACCACCATAAAACAACCAGTTTTAATATAAGTAAAACAAATAACGTAAATAATGTTTAAAGAAATATTTGCCATACAAATATTGAACAAAAAACTTAAATGCAAAAGTATGAAACAAAAAAAATCTTAAAAAAGCAGAAAATTGCACAAAAAAAAAAAACGTTTTTTGTAAGTGACTACTCGCTTTCACTCATTGTTTCATCATCGTTGATAGTGCACTTCGAACAAGTACTGACAGTAGTTGCATGTTCTTTGCATACAGGTCTCCCACATGTATGACACGACATGGTCGTGCATACCCAATTTTTCTGTCTTCCGCAACAAAAGCACCTTTTTCGTATTTTTGTTGGTGGTTCTTTACACTGGCACTGACAGTGCGTGTAAACAACACTTCACCAATAGGTTAGATAGCCACCCCGGGTGCGCATGAAGTATTAAACAAAAATGGCAGCAACCATAGTTATAGTGGTGTACAAAATACACCAGCGCGAGTAGTTAAAGGTTAAGCAATATTCACATAAGTTGCTTCCGAAATAAGCGCTTTTCCTTCAAGCTACATGGAGGGAGAGATGGGAGCTAAGTGTTTATTGATTTGTACTTATGTTTATTGGGTTTTATGCCAAGTCTTCACGTTGTTAGTGAACCAATTTAAGTTACTTTGGAGCTCGTTAAAGGGGTTCTAGTTGCAAGCTTAAATTTAGCCCCCGCATGGATGTGTCACAATTCACACGAGTGTGAAATTTCTTTTCCGCACGTGCTACACACAGTACTTTTCCTACGACCACAATTTAACAGATTAATTATTTAAAAAATTTAACACATAAATTATTTTTTCAGACCACCTAGGTAAGTAGGTATTATTTTCAATTCTACCAATGATTTTTTAATATTACTACTGATATACTGTTAAATCATTGAATTCTACCGACAATATTATTATTATTTATTATTAGACTCCGTATCTAAACTAAAAAAAAATAAGTAACGTGGAGCGTGGAGACGTGGTAGATATGCAACTTCCACACAAGGCAGTCCGACTGTGCGTCGTAGATTGAAGTTAGAGGTGTGCGAGTTTTCACGTTCGTGAATTTGATTTGAACGCTACCAATGCTGTTATTAGCGATCAACTCGTAAATTTTAATAATTACTGCCACAAGAGAATAATAAGTATACAGGGTGTTCTACAAGCTCTATGACAAACTTTGACAGATGGTAGGTAACTTGATTTTAAACATATTTTTTTTAATAAACATGGGTCCGATTCGTTTTTGTTTAGAAGTTACAAGCATTTAAAGAATCGGACCTTTTAGAGATTATTGATGACGTGCAACTCAATATTATTCAAAATATGTGGCATCAGCATGACGGTGCACCACCACATAGAGGAAGACAAGTTGCTGCTTGGCTAAATGAACATTTCCCGAATAAATGGATAGGTCAAGGAGGTCCAATATCATGGCCACCTCGTTCTCCCGATCTGAATCCTCTGGATTTTTATTTATGGGGACACATGAAGCAGCTGGTCTACCATGTTGAAATCGCTACCCATCAGCAGTTACTTGAAAGAATTCAAGATGCAGCTAACCAAATAAGAAATGATCCAAATCTCATTCTTCGAGTGACCGAATCTTTAGTTCGTCGATGTGAGGCTTGCATTCAAGCTGAGGGTGGACATTTCGAACAATTTTTATAGTCTTAAGTTTTTTGATTATCATTTAATTTAAATTTTTATTGTTGATTGTTAATAAAGGTTAAATGCTTGTAACTTCTAAACAAAAACGAATCGGACCCATGTTTATTTAAAAAAATATGTTTAAAATCAAGCAACCTACCATCTGTCAAAGTTTGTCATAGAGCTTGTAGAACACCCTGTATTATATTTTATAGTCTTTGTCGGGTTCTATGTTATCCCATTTGTGTTTATTTTATTACATTGAAGCTTTAAATGAATAGTTATTCCATTAACAGTAAGTAACAGTTGAGTTCTCAGTTACCGCCCATCACTATTCTTTACATTAAAACTGTACAGAAACGATTTTTGGCTATGCCTTATGTCACTTTGTCGCACAGTTTTGGATACGTGAGAAATCTGCTAGTTTTCGCACAAAAAACGATGCGCAAAGTAGTGTTTTGTATAGTGGTCGTAGGAAAAAAGATTATCTTTCCAGTATTTTGGAGATATCTCAGGAACCGTTCGAGGTACAGATCACAACTTTTCTACAGGTCTTACCATTGATATTAGTCATACGCCAGTGGTGAAAATGAAGGGAAAAAACCTCGCTCGTTCCTAAAATATAAATGCCAAAGTACCTGAAAAAATAATCTCCAAAAATCTGGCCAAATAATCATTTTTTGACATCCTGCATCTAAAAAACGGTGCATTTCCGGATACTCGTTAGTGGTAAATTTTTGTTTATTCTTGACCAAAGAACCTGCCTTTGATTTTTTCGCAATATTAAAGATACACCCTGTATATCCAACTGTATAAGCCTTATTATAACTGTCACGAGTAAAATCGACATAATTACCGAGTTAAACGGTAATTTCCAAAGATATAAGAGCTATTGTTTTGAAGAATCATAAATGGTCGATTTTATTGGTTGATGTGATGTATGAACAGGATGAAGCTCCTCCTCATTACGCGACGTGACATTAGCTCTATATCATGTAAAACTGCAGTGTTATAGCAGGTCAATTACCAGGGTAATAAACATAAATCCGCATTTGATCTTCGAATAGTCGAATCACGATCATACCATAGAAGAATCGATGCAACTAACTAATAGTTCAAAGTGAAACCGTTGATAGGAGAAGCAGCGGCGGCGGCCGCTTTGTCGGGCCATCCCTGGGCATAAATCAAGCACTTTCTCTCCTCAGCCTCACCTTATCTCTATATACTCGTACCACTCATTCCTTAGTGTATTATATAAATAGCTATAGCATATAGGATACTATTTACCCAGGAATAATAATAATAATAATTATTATTATTATTATTTAGATTATCGCCCGTATTCACAAACGATAATTTCCTAAATAATTACGTAATCAATTATCCCCATCTCATTCTATTGCAAAAAAACTGCATATCTCCATCTCACTCATTTAAATAATTACGTAATTATTTATGAAATTATCGTTTGTGAATACGGGCATTGTCTATAATAGTACAACGACTGTATGATGAATCCAATTAACCGAATCGTTTGTAGGTAGGTAATTATCAAGAATCAATCGTAGAAATGAAAATAAACTGACAGTCGTTGACAGGAAAATGACCACGCGAGCTGAATAATTCAATCGCGGTCAGACAAAAGCTCCTATACTTGAAGGGGTAGTTTTCCCCGAAACGTGCAGGGCAGACACATGCTCGCTGATTCGATGAATAAATTAATGAGTCGGGGGCGCTTTGTAGCTGTTGCTTCTCTTCTGACCACACGATGAATTATTTCAATCAAAATCGACCACACAAGACCGCTGCCGAATCGGCTACGTAATTGACTTGCGGTTTGAAATTATTATTATTTCTAATTCCGTATTATTTCTAATAGATTAGGTTTCTCTTTTGCTTATGCTATATTAGCTGCGTGGTCGTTCAGGTGTACTCACTGTCAAGAAATTTAAATAGACTACATAATCAAAATTATTAAGAAATTCGAGGATGTTTTTGGAATTTTTCGGATGATTTTTTTAGTCTAATAATGTAATAATAATTGCAATAAACACCAATAATTTATCCTATCCGGAAGGAGGTGTCAAACAATACGTAATGAAAGTACGACCAGTTTTAAAAGCTCCCACTTCTGACACTAAATATGAGGTGTAATTGAGCTTGAAGGTTTTCGAGCTATCTAACATTTTAATTCTTCTGTAGTTGCTTGTTAAAATTATCCAGCACGATTACCACAATTCCTGTAGGTATACCAGAAAAATAAACCGAATAATATTCGGGAGACTATTAAAAATGACAGGTTAAAATCAATCACAGTATTGGTTATTGGCAGACATAAGCAAATTATTCCCCACACTGACTTCCTGGTGTGTATTATAATATAGGTGTGATCGACAAAATAGGTTTGAAAGTGGGAGATGCGTTTAGTTGGGGGTTCGGGATATAAACAGTTTGCCATTTCAGCTAGGAATGAAAAGTTTTATCAGCGTGATTAGGGAAATTTTGACAATATCGTCGAGGTGTTCATAAAAGAGAACAATCACCCATTCTGGTTTCGAAAATCACTTATGATTCAGATCCTAATGGATACTCTATTCGAGATCCAGTTACTGTCAAGTCCAGCCGTATTAGTCCAACAATGCACAGTCCCCCGGTGCAAAAAGACGTCGAAGCTCTTCTTATTCTAGGAGCCCTTCTCGTTCTTTCTTATTGCAATAAACCTTCTCATCCGTTTCTCGTTCCAGAAGTACTATTATAAGAGTCGAGGCAGGAACCGACCTGGAAAGCTTACTAGGAACCCATTCTTAAATTTTCTTCGAGTTTTTAGTAGTAACCACTGTGATTGATTAATTATTGATTGATTTAGTAGTGACCACAGCGAAAAAAAAAGCCGCGGAGGGAGGCAAACTCTGGTGTAGTCTGATAAATCATTCCGAGATAATTTTTTTTTAATTGTCACTAAAAACTTTCACCATGAAAATGATTTTTCTCGGGTAGATATCTTAAAGACGGGAACAACTAGTTTCATAATCCAGTAACGTCGAATCTTGTTAAGTGTGAGAAAGAGAGAGAGAGAGAGAGAGAGAAAGAGACGTTTTGTCAGTAAATTGATTAAACTTCATATAAAAAACGTCCTACTAATCGTTTTCCCTCCCCATTCATTCACTAATCGAGCGGATTACGCAAACAGAATTATCTGAAAAATCTTTAATAACAGATGGAGTTGCAGGAGCCACAGTGATTGAGCGGTGGAATCGCCTGGAACGGATACAAAAGAAGGAACCATCAATATGAGTCAGGAACGGTCAAAATAGTATCATCGTTGTCAGAGATCATTCCCCCGAAATTTCCTGCAATTTCAGTCTTTTAATATAATTGCGCTTTTCTTTTTTATAAATTCACAAATCATGAAAAACATTATTAGGTAAAAATAACTTCTGGAAAAATCTTCTACTTGGTATTTTCGATACAATAACGTAGTCAGTTTGTTATACCTTATACAATAATGTTGTCCCTCCGGATATCAAAATAGTCTTCGGCGTGATATAATCTCCGAGGACTCGTTCCAGCAAAGTGGCTTCCGAAGAAGTCGACCTCAAGTCCATGTAGAATCGGCAGCAAGACGATGGGCTCTTTGTGTTGTCCATAATATCTTACCATAATTACAAGGCGCTGTTGCGTACGATCGATCTCTGATCAGATATTAAGATGTAACTTGTCTCGATTCGAAAAAGGAATTGTCTATTATATTGTAATGGATTCGCTGCTTCTCTTATCTTAGACCAGTAAACTCGCTCCTAATCTTTTATTTTGCAAATATTATCATCACGAGTGGCCTGCTTCGTTCAAGTTCAATAATGGGAGGTGCAGTTGTCGCCTTTATTGTTATCTACTGAATCAGCGAGCTGTAAGATAAAATTGCATATCCCAGCAAATTACAAAAGTTCTTTGTACGTTAGATATATTATTAATAATATAATAAGAATGGTAATCTTAATCTTGCACTTCCTGTTATGTGTCGTTTGTCCTTTGACAAATATTACATGAATGCAACACTCCTACAGACATAATTAAAACCTGAGCTGTGAATACGCTTTCATAATACTTCTTAACGAATTAGCTTAAAACAATAACGAAATATAAATAGCCTGTAACTAAGTGACAGACAGTTTGGTGGAAGTGAACTGAATAATGACATTGCACGATGGATATAAATACACCCAAACAATCGCGTCTATTGTCCGTCAATTAAGGATTTAAGAGGATAATTAATTAGGTTGCAAGATAAGTAATAGACAGTGACTAAGACGACATTATTCGCTATAGTTACTGCAAAATAATAGTTGATAAATAATCAAACCCCTTGAGGTTTCTTTGGATTCCATTTAGTATAAAAATTCGATATGACCTCCTCTCTCGGAAGGAAATTTTTACATTGGTGATCCAAATGATCATTGCAATGACAGTTGAAACATTAAATTTGATGTAGGTCACCAAAGACCACCATAGTTAATAATAATTTATTTATGAGGATATGTTTTGAAAAATAGTCTGTCTAAACTGTAACAGGCAACCTGAACGTCATTCTAGGACTACCTTTGCTTATTATTTTTTGTGGAACAATTATATGGAAAAATAGGTAAAGGAAGCAATATTCCCAGGAAATTAGTGAAAATGGGAGAACCAGGAGAATTAATCTTGTTTCAGAAACGTTTCAAGAACCCGTCAGAACGGTTAAATTATAACATTACACTCATTGACAAAATTGTCGCGAATTTTTTGACGCCGATATTCAATAAAATAATTTTAGGAAAAATACACGAACCCAAAAATTTACTACATTAAAAAAAAGAGCAATAGTAGGTAAGTAGGCATTCTTCTAAAAAAAAAACGATTCTCTCATATAATGTCATAAAAAAACAAGGCAAATAATATGACGTCATAGTGACGTCGTTCGGTGAAGGAAGTTTTTTTCGAATACATAAGAATAAAAATTAAAAGGTTAGTTTTGGTTTCCTTGGTTTTTTCTATGCCCAATGACATTAAAAATCAATATGGCGGCCATAAGGAAAAAAAAGTTGACTTTAAAAATCGGAGGATCTAGTTATAAGCTTTGAAATGTTTTGAAATGTCAAATAAATAGCTAGCTCACAACGGATGACTTACTTATTAGAAAATTATTTAAAATAAATAAAAGTCAACTTAAACAAGAAAAAATTACTTTTCAGTTTTCTCAGCATATTACTTTTGTACAACTTTTGTTTCAGATCCTTGATAAACATAAAATTGGGCACAGTCTAATACGCATTTATAAAGGGAAAACCTTTACATTTATTTATTTCTCCAAAAGTGCAGATATCCAATTTTCAAAACGCTCCTGAAGCTTCACCTGTAAAGATCACTGAGATAAATTTTTAATACTTTTAGAATTAATGGAGGACTTTTGATTTTTATCAAAAAAGCCTTTCTAAAACCACAAATTTTCTACAGGGTGGCCCTTCAAAGTTCGCCAAAACGTGTGCTTGTCACTCCATTTCGGATTGTAGTTTTCACTTTAGACAACTGAAATTTTTGTAGACAAAACTCTTGTTCAAAGGAACCGGCAAGTCAAAATTTCTGTATCCATTTTATTTTTATTTTTTTGGAAGGGATTGAACTGAAATTGTTATTTATGCTATTCACTATTATGTTAAAAACTATTTACGCGATTGATGACAAAAAAAATTTAGTCCAGTCAAGGAAAAAGGTATAACGGGCGTGAGCAAGATACCTATAAAGCGATTCCTTCAGATTAACTTGTTTAGGGTGTTTTGCGGGGCTACATACCAAAAGTCCTGACGTCTACGTGGTGAGCCGAATGGAGGGGAGGGGGAGAATGTCTCACTTTTGGAGATTATATCTCAAAAACGATGTGTCGTAGGGAAAAATTTTCATATAATAAATAAAAGTTCGTAAAATTGTGTAAGACTTTTATTCTGTACGTGACTTTCGAATTCGGAACCGGTTCTGAGTTTTTGAGAAGTAGATTTTTCCGAAAAAATTCATTTTACCTCATATTTTTTATCAAACATTCCACCTTTGGGGTGTTGGTTGTATCTCAGAAACGGTGTTTCGTAGGGAAAAATTTCCTTAAAATAAACAAAAGCTCGTAAAATTACTAACTTCATATTTTTCATCAAACATTCCTTTATATCGTCTTAAATATTAATCAGAGAAAATGCATCTAAAAGAAGTTGTATAAAATTCAATTTCCTTCTAGAATATATTTCATATGCCAATATGTATTTCATATCGGAATGGCCGAGAAAAAATATGAGATGAAATGATTTTTTCGAAAGAACCTACTTTTATGGGGCTTGTAACTCAAAAACGGTTGAGAATTCGAAATCACGCGTGTACAATAAAAAATGTATATTCAGATTTTGAGATATAACCGGTATACCCCCCAAAGTGGAACATTTTTGACGTCGGGACTTTTGGTATGTGAACATCCTAAGCACCCTGAACAAGTTTTTTAAGGAATCGCTTAGCCTGCTCACACAGTATGCGCCACCTTTTGGGCCATTCGTTGACTGGACTAGATTTAAAAGGCTTGCCTATTTTTTATGTTTTTTTTATTCAAAACCTCTTATCGCAAGGACACTTCGTACAAACAACCAGTTTCCTGGATTAAGTCTTCGTCGATTACATATGACCCCCACACAATCATTGGAGATTTTGACGTAAAAAATAGAAATCCTGCAACTACTACTGTTCCAGCGGACGTTCCGAGTAAATAATAATAATAATAATAATAATAATAATAATAATAATAATATATAATAATAATATAATAATAATACCTAATATATAATAATAATATAATAATAATAATGCATATACTGATAGACACAACACAGTAGCAAAAATAATACACCAAGCCATTGGACTCCACTATAATCTTCATGCAGACTCTCAACCCTACTACAAATACACACCGCAAACAATACTGGAAAATCAGGATCACAAATTATATTGGGACCTCACCATCCAAACTGATAAAACAATCATGCACAATAGGCCAGATATCACGCTTGTAAATAAATAAGAAGACGTAACATTCATCATTGACATCGCAGTTCCATTAGACTCCAACATAACAAATAAATACGCAGAAAAGAAAACTAAATATCAACCATTAGCCGTAGAAGTTGAAAGGATATGGAAACAGAAGTCGGTTTACATCTTACCCTTTATAATATCAGTAACTGGAATCACGCCGCACACATTCACACAACATCTCACAGAACTCCAGCTGCCACATTACATACATACACAGGCGCAAAAAGCAACGATACTTCAAACATGCAACATCACTCGAAACTTCTTAAATCAAAGATAATGAAATCTGTGTAGACTTGGCCTGAGCCCGTCTGCATGGATAATCTCACCAGCTATGATGCTGAGAATGCTGAGAATGAATCGAATAATAATAATAAAGTGCCTTTATTATTTTTTTTTTTTGAATTTGTTATATACAATCCAACTCTACAGAATATAAAGGGGCGAAGTCTAGCTATTGCTACTCTACTCTCTACTTAACCCTCTCATCACAATAAGTATAAAAACACAAAGACAAATCAAAGATAATGAGAACAAAATATCAATTTGCTACACACACAAGAACAATTTCAAAACCAAAACATTACTATATCAGAAATTCTTATCGTAACTATAGAAAAACTCCAAGTACAACCTCCCAACCTTAGATCACCACGAAACTTAGCACTAGCCTTCTTCACCCGCATCTCTGTAGTCTACAGGCGACTACAAACGTAAAAAATCTTCCCAATCTCGCATTGCAAGGAAACTTCGTACATATCCTTGATTCAGTCTTCATTGAATGGAGATGAACTCCACTTGCGTTGTTGAACCCCAGCTCGCACCGGCCTCATCAGTGATCGGCGTGGAAAAAGAAAAATTCTATAACCTATGCTTGGTCAATTTTATTTTTGTCTCAGCAGAACTTTACATAAGCAAAGGTGGTAATTTTTTATATGACTTCAGTAGGTCGGCATATAAGAAGCTAATTATAATGACGTATACCTATTTAATAATTATTGTTATGTCTTATATGTCTCTCTTTTCTCTTTCCATGCATATAATGTATATAATGTACACCTATATACTAGCCCAGCGACAAGATATATAAAGCGCATCGTACCATGAAAATACACGCATGAAGGATTTCGTTTAGCCAATAAAATGTCAGCTTACCGTGTCACAAATTAAATGAGATAGCCAATAGGAGCTGGTTTAGCTAGGTAATGTAACACGAGAGGTGTAGATATATCAACTATCACATTAAGTAAGAACAAGTAATAATAAAAAGAAAATAATAATAATATATAATGGTGCTGGTGCTGTTACGAAACATTTATCTCGCGTATATGCAAATTTCAGACGAGTCTTTCTAGGTAGGTAATAGGTAGGTAATATAGGAATAACAACTCTAACTCTATTGGAATTTTATTTCTATTTCGTGATGAATTCTTAATTTTACGTGAGTGGGATTGTTTTTAGTTAAAAAAAAAAAGTGCGGAAGTAATATAATCTTATAATAATCCGTATATTTACTGAAGAGAGGTCCTGTAATAAGAGTTTTTGCATTATAATGTAACACATTTACGGCATTAAAGATTATTTACGTATACTTAATGTCAATTATAAAAATTGTAGCGACCTTTTTCCTAAAAGTACCGCGTATAAATTCACGGACCCTTTGACCGTGGTAGAAAGCATAATTTGATACGTTCGTCGCACGCAGAAAAAGCTATAAAAAACCTTCTTGCGCATCAAACGCAGAAACAGTGTATTTTTATGCGATTCAACTATGAAAATTTTTGCCGCCTTTTAAATTGGCTTTCTGAATTTGTCAATAGTCAGGTCGAATTTGCGTAGTGGTTTACTGTGAAAATTTCATTTCATTTCGTTTGAAAGCGTGCCATAAAATAGATTTTTACATAATAAACCAAAAAAAAATTGGCAAAATTTAACAATTTCGTCTCTTGTCCTATATACCCGCCACTGACTAACTTTAAAAAGTTACAGGCGAGTTCTGAAAACCGAACATTTGAAATTTTAGAGAAATAAACATCATGTAAAAAAATTCGAATAACTCCGCCATTTCTCTTATTTGCTTCTTTAAATTTTGGAGAGTTACAAGCTATTAGTATAGTTGTCTACTCCGAAAATTTCAGGTAAATTCCCTCAAAAATGTGCTCATAATCAATTAAAGAAATTTAGCCATTTTTACCATTTTCTTATCCACGCCACTAGCTTACTAATGAAAATAATAAAAATTTTATTGCATTAATTCAAATTTCAAATCATTTTAATCCAATCTTGTTAATACAGGTTTTTAGGAGTTTTTATTTTCTGCAATTGGGGTTGGCAGGAGCAGTCATATCTGCATGGGTGGTCCTGCCCGAGCCGAGCGCGATGAAAACGGTGCGCGCTGGTCTGGTGCTGGTGCTGGTTTTAAATCAAGCAGTCCCGGGTCTGAATATTACATTCAATCGTTAAGTTATTAAACAAGCCTTTAATTGTCATCCTCATTATTTTGTTGTGAAAAGTTTTCTTTCTATATTGCTTATACAGGGACTAAAAAATAGCCTTTTTCCCTAAAATTCAAAAAGCCGCCATTTTGAAACGGCTCGATCGATTTTGCTCAAAAAATGCAATACCAGACCACTACTTGTGGATAATATCTTCCTCCCATAAAAATTTCAGCCTCCTAGATTGAAAACTGCTACCAGAAAACCGTGCCACAGAACCGGATGTTTCGAAATTTTAAAGGACACCCTGTAGAAGTAACGCGACTTTTGAAAAAATTTTCAACGAAAATTTAACGTCATCCCGAAGTTTCACAAGAGTAAAAAATTTCTTCCACTAATCTTGAAAGATGAAGCTACACTAGAGCGTTTTTAAAATTTTAGAGAAATTTACATCATGTAAAATAAATTTAAATATCTCCGCCATTTTTTTTATTTGATCCTTGAAATTTTTGAAGATTAAAGAGTATTAGTATAGTTGTCTACTGTAAAAATTTTAGTTCAATTCCTTCAAAAATGTGCTCAAAAACTGTTATAGAAATTAAGCCATTTTCACTCTTTTCCTACCCACGCCACTGGCTTAATAATGGAAAAAATTCAAATTTTTTTGCATTAACTCAAATTTCAATTAATTTTCTTTCAATCCTGTTAACTTGATGTGAAAGTTTTTTTGCCATCTTGCTCATACAGGGGTTCAAATATTAGCAAATTTTTCAAAAATTAAAATGACCGCCATTTTGAAACCGCTCGACCGATTTTGCTCAAGTACAATACCAGACCAGTTTTTATAGATATCTTACTCCCACAAAAATTTCAGCCCCCTAGATTCAAAACTGCGACCTGAAATGAGATGACAAAAACCGGGTTCATGGAATTTTGAAGGGACACCCTGTAGAAGTGATGAGACTTTTGGAAAGTTTTTGAACGAAAATCCAACGTCATTCCCAAATTTTACAAGGACCCAAAATTTCGTTCACTAATCTTAAAAGATAAAGCCACAGGAGCGTTTTTAAAATCGAAATTTCGCGATTTTGGAGAAATATATATATATATATAAATATATATATATATATATAAATATATATATATATATCGTGGGCAGGTGAATTTTGGAAAACCACTTTTTCGTAATCTGGGGGTCATGATCGGTGGACATTTGATGAGTTTGGGTGATTTTTGGAAAGTGATGTCGTCCTCAATAGTGTATTTTTTTGTTAAAAAATACACTAAAAGGGGCTTTCTTATTGGCCCAAGGACGGTCTCGGGTACCTATGCCGCGCGACTGGAAGACGAAAGCGTCGGCTGAAGGGGGATGGAAGACCGGGCGGACTGAGTACGAAGAACGCGAAAAGCTTGCCTGTATCTGTAATTCTATCTTACCGAAATTTCATGTTCTATCTCTTCCAATGCCTCTCTTAAACACAAGTACAATACATACATACATATAACCGCGCGGTTCGATCTAAAATCCAAGCGTGTCGCTCAAATAAAGAAGACTGTTTCCGGAAAATAATATTTTTTATTAACTGAGAATTTCCGTCAGTGACCGACTCTAACATCGAACGCTGCGTAACGTTTTAAATTTCAAAAGACTTCCATAGAATTAATGCGAATATTCCTGTGACATCACCATTTTAGACTCCGCGATCCAGATTATATCAAATTTAGCAACCGACACTGCCTCAAAAAATCATAAAATCTACAGGGAAGACCAGGATCCAATGTTCAAGTGAGCAATGCCGACAATGTTTTTAGGGCAAAATTGCTAAAGTTTCCTCCCTAATATTTAACCCCATAGGATAACGATTTACGCCTGCTATAGGAGGGTGGACCTCGGAACGTAAAAGGGAAAAATGATACAAGAAATATACATATACTTACAGGGTGTGTCAAAACATGCGTCAGGGAAAGGTGCGATTCTCTGACTCATTAGAAAAAGTTCTTGTTAACATGGGTCCCTCATTTTTTTTTCGTTTTTTGGACTATGTTTCAGGAACCGTTTGAGATACTCAGCTTTTTTACACATCCTGATCATTTTTTTTTTCTTAGCGCTAATTGAGATTTTTTCATATTACAGTAACATAGATTTAAGAATTGCGTGAGGTATTATGCTCTTGAACCGGTTTAGAGAAAAATTGCTATGATGAAAAAAAATCATGAAAAATAAAAACAAAATGACGTATAGGTCGACAGGATAAATTACCATAAGAGGTGACAATTTTCAATAATTTTTATGATTTTTGTTGTTTTAGTGTATTTTTTAATAAAAAAATACACTATTGAGGACGACATCACTTTTCGAAAATCACCCAAACTCATCAAATGTCCACCGATCATGACCCCCAGATCACGAAAAAGTGGTTTTCCAAAATTCACCTGCCCACGATATATATATATATATTTATATATATATATATTTATATATATATTTATATATATATATATTTCTCCAAAATCGCGAAATTTCGATTTTCAAAACGCTCCTGTAGCTTTATCTTTCAAGATTAGTGAATGAAATTTTGGATCCTTGTAAAGCTTTGGAACGACGTTAGATTTTCGTTGAAAAAAATTCCTAAAGTCGCGTTACTTCTACAGGGTGTCCTTTCAAAATTCCCCATATCCCGTTTTTGTCATCTCATTTCAGGTCGCAGTTTTCAATCTAGGGGACTGAAATTTTTGTGGGAGTAAGATATATATAAGAACTGGTCTGGTATTGTACTTGAGCAAAATCGGCCGAGCCGTTTCAAAATGGCGGCCATTTGAAGTTTTTGAAAAATTGCTTTTTTTTGAACCCCTGTATGAGTAAGATGGAAAAATAACTTTGAAACTAAATCAACATGATTGGAGGAAAATTAATTGAAATTTGATTTAATGTTATAAAATTTGCATTACTTTTATTAATAAGCCAGTGGCGTGGGTAGGAATAGGGTAAAAATCGCTAAATTTCTCTAACAATTTCTGAGCACATTTTTGAAGGAATTAAATTGAAATTTTCACAGTAGGCAACTATACTAATAGCCTCTAGTCCTTAAAAATTTCAAGAAGTAAATAACAAAAATGGCGGAGTTATTTGAATTTTTTTTACATGATGTTTATTTCTCTAAAATTTTAAAAACGCTCCTGTAGCTTCACCTTTCAAGATTAATGAACGAAATTTTTTACTCTTGTGAAACTTAGAGATGACGTTTGATTTTCGTAAAAATAATTTTCCTAAAGTTTTGTTACTTTTACAGGGTGTCCCTCCAAATTTCCAAAAAAAAACCGGTCATGAGGCACGGTTTCTGGTCGCAGTTTTCAATTTAGGGGGCTGAAATTTTTTTTGTAGTAATATAACTGCAAGTAGTCGGTCTTGAGTAAAATCGGAATAGCCGTTCCAAAATGGCTGCCTTTTAAATTTTAGGAAAAATTGATAGATTTTTAACCTCTAAATAAGCAAGTTAGAAACAAAAACTTTTAAACAAAATTAGCATTATTGGAAGAATAGTTATTGAAATTTTAGTTATTGCAATAAAATTTGCATTTTTTTATTATTAAGCCAGTGGCATGGGTAGGAAAAGGGTAAAAAAAGGCTAAATTTCTATAGCCGTTTATTCTATTTTTCTATTTTTGTACGAATCGAACTGAAATTTTTCCAATAGATAACTATACCAATAACTCTTAACTCTGAAAATTTTCAAGAAGCAAATAAGAAAAATGGCGGAGATATTCGAATAATTTTTAAATTATGTTTATTCCTCTAAAATTTCAAATTTTCAGTTTTCAAAGCTCCCTTTTCACTTTTTCAAATCTATTGAAGGTAGTGTAAAAAATAGTATTTTTTAGGTAAAGTCAGCCAGTGGCGGGCAAAGGAAAAGGGGCAAAATTGTTCAGTTTTACCATTTATTTTGGTTTTGTTAAATTTAAAAATCCATTCTACGGCACGTTTTCAAACGAAGTGAAATGCAATTTTCACAGTAAACCACTACGCTAATATGACCTGACTAGGGAAAATTTCAGAAAGCCAATTTAAAAAGCGGTCAAAATATTCATAAATTGGATCGCATAAAAATACACTATTTCTGCGATTGATGCGCAAGAAGGTTTTTTATGTTGCTTTCTCAGTTTTGTAAAATAATTTCCGTTTAATTGTATTCATACTCTTTTTAGTGTTTTTTTCCTCATATAATGCCACTTTTCTCAAAAAGGTTCACAGTAGAGTTTTGACGACATTTCAGAAACCGTTTGAGATACAGAACTCAGCTTTTATACTCATCTTACTGTTAATTTTTTTTTTTTGAAAGCTAATTCTTTTTTTTTCATATGACAGTGACGGAGATTAAGGGATTGTATAAGGTTCCTTACTCTTAATTTCTATATGACACTGGAACTTAATTAAGTATTTTAAAACGTCAATGTTATTTTCTGTACATAAAAAAAGAGGAACCTTGTCAAAAGCTCTAATCTAACCCAGTTTAGACAAAAACGGCATGATTGTGATGGAAAAAATCATGAAAAATAGAAACAAGATGACGTATAGTTTGACTTACCATAGATATAGATATAGAATTACCATAAGAGGTGACCATTTTCAACAATTGCTATGATTTTTCTTGTTTTTTTGTTATGATTTTTGTTGTTTTTTATGTTGCTTTCTCAGTTTTGTAACATAATTTTCGATTAATTGCTTTCATACTCTTTTTTGTTTTTTTTTACATCATAAAACGCCTTTTTCTCGAAAACGATTCACAGTAGAGCTTTTCGACGACATTTCAGGAACCGTTTGAGATACAGAGCTCAGCTTTTATTTTTTTTTTGAGCGCTAAACAATTTTTTTCATATGACAGTGACGGAAATTTAAGGATTGCATGAGGTTTTTTGCTCGTATTTTCCATATGACACTGGAAAAATTGAAATTTCGATAGAACATTTTAAGCCGTCAATATTTTTGTACATAAAGAATGAAACCTTTACAAAAGCTCTAACGTGAACCGGTTTAGAGAAAAACAGCATGATTATGATGAAAAAATTATGAAAAATAAAAACAAAATGACGTATAGGTTGACAGAATTACCATAGGAGGGGCCATTTTCAACAATAATAATAATTGTTATGATTTTTGTTGTTTTTTATGTTAGTTTCTCAGTTTTGTATAATAATATACCCTTTTTCGTGTTTTTTTTTCATCATAAAATGCCATTTTTCTCTAAAACTGGTCACACTAGTGCTTTTAAGCGAGAGTATCATTTTTATGTAGATGAAAGCATCGACGGCTTGAAATGTTATTTCAAAATGCCACTTTTCCTGGATTGTTGAAATTAGGAGCAACACAACCCCATGCAACCCTTATAAATATCCACCATTGTCATATGAAAAAACAAACATTTGGTCCTCAAAAAAGTAAATACTAATAATCCTGATAAGACTGTCAAAAGCTGAGTTCTGTTTCTCAAACCTTTCCCAAGATATCAAAAAGTCAAAAAACTTAATTTTTATTTGACCCATGTTTATATGAACTTTTTTTACTAAGAAAGAGCCAGGGAAATTGCACCTTTCATTTTCCGCCACATTTTTTGAAACAACCTGTATCCAGTTCATTATTTATTATTCCAGAATACCGCGACAAGTGTAATGATTCATTCATAAAATAACTGAGACACTGATCTAATCTAATCTAATAAACTGAATTGAAGAATTATTATTAATTAATGTTATGGATATGGAGGTCTCATTAAATTTAACATGTAATAGAGATTGCGAAAGATGTTGAGATAAATTGATATCTGACTTTGACTTATCGCGGATATTCAAGTGAAGCGCGGAATGTGGTATAGAATTTTAATGGTATAATTGCGGTCAATTTGATTGGTTTACTTCGATTTGTTCTTATGCTACTGAAGCAACAAAAAAGGGAGAATGTTCTTATCTATTTGATTAAATCTGATGTCATTATTATTCATTAATTTATTTAGGTGAAGTTGACTATTATTGAGAATAAACTACAATAAATTGACAGATTTTACTGTGACCTGTGACGATTCAGAATATGTATTGTTGCATGGCTCAACCTGCTTCTAATCCTGAAAGCCATCCACAGAGCTGATTATTTTAAACGTAGGTTAAAATGGATCTACAATAATTATTCGATTTATCTCGATTTTGGTTTCTGGAGGTTTTAGTCACCCTATACAATATGTGTCCCAGATTCGTGTCTCTATACAGGGATCTCAGCTCCTATTATACGTAAAGCAAAGGTTAAATGGGGAAAGTTTTAGGGGAAACTTTGTGCATTCGATAACCGGTTTCAGATTTACGATCGGTCAATTGGTTTTGGAAATATCTGCCAAAAACCGAAAATGGCGGATTTTGTTTTTCGCAAGTAAGTCCGAAACGGTTAATTTGACAGCTGTCAAAATGTGACATTATCCGGACACTTTTTTAAGACAAATAAGATAGCGTGTATGACAGGTGTCAATCGTCTTTTGTTATTCCGCAACCCTCCTCAACTTTCGTTTTTCTTATGACCGCCATGTTGAATTTTTCCCTTTTTGAACTCAATTTATTTTTCTGATTACTACACTACGAGTTATAATTTTTTTTTAAATCCAATATGGCTTCCATAAGAAGAAAAGATAAGAACTGACGATTTTTCGCCATCTTAAAATGCTAGAGACTTGAAAAGTATTTTTGGATTCCATGTTGAAAAGTGTTAACAATTAGTATGGCGAAAAATCGATAGTTATTTTTTCTTCTTATGGACGCCATATAGGATTAAAAAAAAAATTATAACTCGTAGTGCTATACATCTTAGTAATCAGAAAAATAAATTGCGTTCAAAAAAGGAAAAATCCAACATGGCGGTCATAAGAAAAACGAAAGTTGAGGCAGGTTGCGGAATAACAAAAGACGATTGACACCTGTCATACACGCTATCTTATTCGTCTTAAAAAAGTGTCCGGATAATGTCACATTTTGACAGCTGTCAAATTAACCGTTTCGGACTTACTTGCAAAAAACAAAATCCGCCATTTTCGGTTTTTGGCCGATATTTCCAAAACCAATTGACCGATCGTAAATCTGAAACCGGTTATCGAATGCACAAAGTTGCCCCTAAAACTTTCCCCATTTAACCTTTGCTGTAAGTGTAATAGGAGCCGAGATCCCTGTATAGAGACGCGAATTTGGGACACATTGTATTATAGGGATATAAAACTAAACAAATGACATAAAGTCCAATAAAGTCTAAAAAGTCATACGTATCGATTAAGAATACACATCCTTTTGATAGTTCGATTTATTTTGTTTCATATACGTGGTTTTTATAGTAACCGTCCAGTTTGTCTAAACACTCCATCCCGCATAAATAAGTATACGTCAGCATTGGCTTTGAATGAGAATTAAATTAACAGCGCAAAGGATAGAGTGTCATTACGTGAATAAATTTTCTGTAGTTGTCAGTGGCTCTCAAACTGACGTAAGCGAACAATTCATTGTTTGAATGATTCCTTCAATAACTTACGCTCGTTCACAACTTGACATTTAACTGTTTGACATTTTCTGATGAAATTAAAAATATTAATTCGGACGGTTAGTGTGACGTCACATCTGACTTTTTAAAGTTATTCCTACTATATCGCTACAAGTGTCAGTATAGTAAAATCACTGCCGCAGAATTTTTTGTCAAGGTACTGGCCACTTCTTCTAAGTTTTAATACATTATTGTATGAAATCCTCATTCAACCTCAAGATAGGAAGCAGATATCGAAGAGCCGTTTTCACCACTGTTCATAAAAGAAGCTCGGGAGAATTTACAAAAAAAAGTTGTTCATTAAATTGCCAATAATTATCTTATATAAGCCTTTTAGCTTATTATAATACATACAATTTGACATTCTTCGTAAATAGATTCTTCTAGTATTATTCTAGTAACCTCAAGATTCTTGTAAATAAAAGGCTGATAAAAGCAGACCACCTAATAGAACAAGAGAATTCCAGGCAGTAGAACTATATAAAGGTAACTAACGAACACCTAAAGAGATGGTTCGATCTATGTACGAGATAAAATAAATCTAGACGAAGAAACAGGAAGCTTCCAAGTTCCACACTGTAATAATTGGAATTAATCTGGTGTAACACGTCTCCATAATGAGTTACAATTAATAATAATTATTATCCCTTATAAAGAAGCGGCAGAGGCTATTCTCGAGTCTCGATGATCAGCAGCAGTGGCTTCGTGTGTCCCATTTAACTGAATAACTCAATCTGTGTTTAGCATAAATGCACATATCATTATTGGCCAATTCTGCGACGGTAATACGGACAAGATAAATGATGATGATAATAACCTGATCCAGTCAAGGATGCTTCTCAGCGACGGCACGGCTGGGCTTGAATCTGCAAGGAGGTGTTCGATTCTCGGAAATTTACTTAGAAAAGATAGTTTCAGGATCGTCTTGCAGATACTCTTATCGGCGTTTGCACAAGTTATCATTAAAATTTAACCAACTCTTAAGTCACTTGCCAATCGGTTAACCTTAATCGGAGCTCGTGTATTCAAATTATAATAAAGGAAGCTCTTTGGATTATTTCTCTCCTGCTCATAATCATGATACTCTTACATTCGTCACTCGGCTGGATTAGAAATTAAAATCTAATTCCCAGACTTACTATTTATCTATTTAAAAGCGATTATACAGGGTGTTACTGAATAGGTGTTACAAACTTAAAGGGCATGTAGGAAATACAAAAATAGGCGATAAATTTCCTGTAGACATGGGTCGTTGGAGCTTTAGTTTTCGAGATACAGGGTGTTAAAGTTCTTCGAAAAATTTAATATTTTTTGAATATCTACAAACTGGCTGATCAGAATAACTCGAATTTTTTGACAGCTGTTGTACTAATTGAAGTACATGATTTGATACTCCCATTGAAAAATTATTCAATCCAGTGGCAGAGATCTGGGTGTGTTGTTACATTTTTTATGAAATTATTTCTACGCCACTGACTTTTATGCAAATTTGTTATTTTTGGTAGATACCTCGTTTAGTTTAGAGGAAAAAAGTCATTTATGTTTTTGTTGTAGGACGCACTGTTTTCGAGATACTTCGCAATGTAGGAATTCGTACGAGGTAAAATATCCTAAAAATCAATGCTATTGAGTTTTTCCATAAATTAATCATTTTTTTGATCGTTATTGCAGCGTGTTACATTACAAAAAGCTTGCATGGGTTCCTACATTGTGAAGTATCTTGAACACAGTGCGTCCTACAACAAAAATATAGAATGACTTTTATCCTCTAAACAAAACGAGGTATCTACCAAAAATAACAAATTTGCATAAAAGTCAGTGGCGTAGAAATTATTTAATAAAAAAGGTAACAACACACCCAGATCTCTGCCACTGGATTGAATAATTTTTCAATGGAAGTATCAAATCATGTACTTCAATTAGTACAACAGCTGTCAAAAAATTCGAGTTATTCTGATCAGCCAGTTTGTAGATATTCAAAAAATATTAAATTTTTCGAAGAACTTTAACACCCTGTATCTCGAAAACTAAAGCTCCAACGACCCATGTCTACAGGAAATTTATCGCCTATTTTTGCATTTCCTACATGCCCTTTAAGTTTGTAACACCTATTCAGTAACACCCTGTATATAGGTATATATATAATTATTTATTTTACATTATGTACTTACAATATACAGTTATTTATTTCTTGAAATATCCACTTATTTATATGCAGGTATAAGTGATTTATTTATATTAGATTACTTGTTATGCAAATTCTTATTTTGCTCAATTCTCCACTTAAAAATTAATTCGAATCCCATATGTCTGATATTTCTCTAACTTAAGCCCTTACCTCTGAGAAATTGCTAAACAATTTGTAAGAAACAATTTTCACGTGTTTATAACTCATGAACAACTCAATTTAAACTTCATCTTGTGATGCGGTTTTCGGGGTTCTGCAGTTTTCGACGTCTGAGATAGCTTGTGGCTATAATAAAAATAGATTGAGTTATAAGATGGTCTTTATTAAACGATAAAATAAAACAATATCTCAGTATTTGATGTAATAATAATATAAATTATTCGATGGGCACTTGTGGCGGGTATAGCGTCCAGACGGAGATACAGCGGATGGGTTAAACGCCAAACAGGACTGACACAGCTGGCGGCGGTGGAGAGTGCAGTAGCCAGGCAGGACTAACACAGCTGACTACGGCGGGTGGATGGAACGCCAGACAGGGCAAACACAGCTGGCGGCGGTAGCGGGTGCAGTAGTCAGACAGGACAACCACAGCTGACTACGGCGGGTGGATGGAACGCCAGACAGGGCAAACACAGCTGGCGGCGGTAGCGGCGGCGGCGGCGGGACTCCGGGCACGGACTTACACGGCCGGATAGGGAGCTTCACCAGTCGGGACAAACACAGCCTGGTAGAAGAGCTCAGGACGGAGGCGGACGGAAGAAGGTTGCCTTTTCGGATCGGTCGCTTGTTTATATAGCCGGGCCTTATCGCTCTGGGTCCCTCTCCGCTACGGTGGTGGAAGCCGGTGGGGCAGTGGAGGTGGCTGGCCGTCGCATCTCGGCCTGTCCAACGCGGAGCAGCGTAGATCCTTTAGATAACCCGTGCGCTCGAACAAAAATAAAATTAATCCAATTCAATAATAAATAAATAAAATACACTTCGTTACACCCCCCCTTTACTTTCCCAAAAAAAAACACACGAAAAAAAACAACTGTCTATAATCGGTTTACACCCAAATCACCGGAGGGATCCGCTGGCACCGTGATCCATCGCACCTTCCCATCCGCAGACCTCAGGAATTTCTTCTTAGATTTCTTTGGGCAAGGGTTTGGCGGTCTCCTTCGAGATTCCTCCACGCCTCCAGATGATGCCAAAAACAATTATCCTCTAACTTCTCTGGTTGTTGTCGGATTTCTTTGGGCTTTGGTTCATCGGTTCTGCCCGATGGTCTTCTACACGCCAGGTGTATTCTGACTAAAGATTGGTCGGTATCCTCGTAATTACTGTTCGGACTTATTTGGGCATTAGTTTGGGCGTCTCCTGAGGAATTCTGCCACGCTTCTAGATGATGTCAAAACTAATGTCTTGTATCTCCTTTGGTTTTCGTCGGATTTCTTTGGGCTTTGTCTTATCGGTTCTGCCCGATGGTCTTCTACACGCCAGGTGTATTCTGACTATATATTGATCGGTATCTTCGTAACTACTTTTTGGAAATATTTGGGCATAGGTTTGATCGTCTCCTGAGGAATTCTGCCACGTCTCTAAGTAATGCCAAAACAAATATCCTGTATCTCCGTTGGTTTTTGTTGGATTTCTTTGGGCTTTGTCTTATCGGTTCTGCCCGATGATCTTCTACACGCCACTGATATGCCAAAACGGAAGAACAGCTGTGGACGTCTTGTCCTGTCACGGTCGCCAATTTGTGATGCGGTTTTCGGAGTTCTGCAGTTTTCGACGTCTGAAATAGCTTGTGGCTATAATAAAAATAGATTGAGTTATAAGATGGTCTTTATTAAACGATAAAATAAAACAATATCTCAGTATTTGATGTAATAATAATATAAATTATTCGATGGGCACTTGTGGCGGGTATAGCGTCCAGACGGAGATACAGCGGATGGGTTAAACGCCAAACAGGACTGACACAGCTGGCGGCGGTGGAGAGTGCAGTAGCCAGGCAGGACTAACACAGCTGACTACGGCGGGTGGATGGAATGCCAGACAGGGCAAACACAGCTGGCGGCGGTAGCGGGTGCAGTAGTCAGACAGGACAAACACAGCTGACTACGGCGGGTGGATGGAACGCCAGACAGGGCAAACACAGCTGGCGGCGGTAGCGGGTGCAGTAGTCAGACAGGACAAACACAGCTGACTACGGCGGGTGGATGGAACGCCAGACAGGGCAAACACAGCTGGCGGCGGTAGCGGCGGCGGCGGCGGGACTCCGGGCACGGACTTACACGGCCGGATAGGGAGCTTCACCAGTCGGGACAAACACAGCCTGGTAGAAGAGCTCAGGACGGAGGCGGACGGAAGAAGGTTGCCTTTTCGGATCGGTCGCTTGTTTATATAGCCGGGCCTTATCGCTCTGGGTCCCTCTCCGCTACGGTGGTGGAAGCCGGTGGGGCAGTGGAGGTGGCTGGCCGTCGCATCTCGGCCTGTCCAACGCGGAGCAGCGTAGATCCTTTAGATAACCCGTGCGCTCGAACAAAAATAAAATTAATCCAATTCAATAATAAATAAATAAAATACACTTCGTTACAATCTATAAACACCAGTCTTTTTTCTCTTCTCAGGCAATCAAAAATAACATCAAGGGATACCTTCATCTTTCATGCGTTAACTGCCTCGGGTACAAACACCACCAGGTGGTCATTGCGTAACGACGGAAAACTAGGAGAACGTGGTCGTGTTTACTAAACTTTTGGCAGCCTCCGGTCCCTTTACTTCACTCTCCAGGCACCGATCACCTTTATTTAAAACAACAGCACCCATAAAAAGAAAAACGAGACCCAGTTTGTGGAGCGCCGGACTGGGGACGGGAAGTAAAATTACTATACATCTTTTTCTGTAGCCGGACGCGCTAGCCCCGCGTTTTTTTAGGAGAGCATCCCTGAACGTACCTTTCTGTCTGAAACCAGAGAGATATAATGTCGTTGTAAAACTGTGTTTTTTTTACCTTGAGGGGTTGGTTGTCCAGCTGGGTTGGTGTTACCTCTCAGAATATGCGATATGCACATTAGAAGTTTTATCAAAGTCAATTTTTTGGCTCTCTTAAAAAAATTGTCAGAAAATTATTATTATTGCGGGTGATGGCGCTACCGTGCCTCTCAAGCCGTCGGGCACGATCAAGCCGTCCAGCCACAAGGCAACTGTCTATATTGTCTTATGGAGAGCTGCCCCTGATCCTGTATAAAACCAAGTTTGATTTTTTTTTAAATCATGCACGGTTTACTAGCAGAAAGCAGAGGACCCCCAGACACGAATCAATGGAGTGGTACCGGTTGTCAGGTAATATGGTCTGGAACTTACCGCACCAAATAAAAAAAAAACATCTGAAGCGCACCTGAAGAAGAAGTACATATTAACAAGCAAAACTTGACATTTGTAGTGTTTTTTAACTTGTGCAACACCTGAAGACACATTTTATGCTAATTATTATCATTACCTGACCTGGCCTGTATAAATGCAAGAAGTTGCCTATTTAATTCTTTCATTTCTTAATGGGGGAGTAACGACATTCAACAGTTCGTTGAGCGTGCCTATTGATTTGACTGATTGATTTGACAGAGAATCGTCATAGCATAGCTGCTGCTGCTGGGATAGTTAAAAGGGGTATGATTTGAGCGCACGAGCGCTGGATCCATCTAACCGACCAGAAAACCTCAATAATTAATCGAGATCCTGCTCCGATTAGCATAAGCACGATCGACTTAACGTTAACGAATCAACGAGGAGATTCGAAAAGTAAAACGAAGAAATGTGCAAAAAAATGGCAAACAGAAATGTGTTGTTCATAATATGCAAATTGTCCAGCGTGACTCGTAGAACCTCCAGCTGTCCTGTCAGATGCCGTGCCCGGCAGGTACAGGTACTCCTCGGCTCCGGTACTCGTTCGTACATAAAAGCTAATTGCATGACTGGTACAAGTGTTGTAGTCTCATCTCTGCATGCGCTCTGCTTGCCTGCCTGCCTCTTCCTATTAAGGCCTGCCTGCTCTCCCTTCATGATCTCGTACATGCTTATTAAACATCGCCCGACAATAAAGGCTATCTATCGACGGCGATCTCGCATGGTATCGCACCCAGCTCAGCCTTATGCCTTATACCTACCTAGGCCAGCTAGCAGAACTGCTAATTATTGGAGTAGTTAATAAGCCAACAAGGTGAGAGTAAGTCGTCTGCGAGACGGGATCGTTTAATCGACGCTGGAAGGACGATCTTCCGGAGATTAAATGTTTCCTTTCTTTTAAGTGCCTAGTGTTGAGTGCTGAATCTTAAAAGATAATTAATAGATTATGATTCATTACACAATTTGTGTACTAATTTAATAATAGAAAATCAATCATTGTACGGGTCTACCTTCGAAATAACTGCAAGGACCGTCAATGGAAAATTATGAGTAGGTGCCCACCTAAATGGAAAAAATAGTGATAGACCAATTATTACAAGACAACAAAATTGGGCTCACTACTGTTATATGGCGATACAAACGGCGAAAACGAGTACCAGTACCGACTACAGATCTAAAGTTCAAATCTAAATCGCTGGGATCATGCAGGATTAGTGGCCCGCTGATCTAGGAATAATGTGACAAGGAACTAGATAGGCTGCCTGACAAGAAAATGGCGCATAATACCCAAAAAGGCTTAGAGAAGTAGTGGCGAAGGCAGGGAACACCAACCTGTTTATAGATAGGTCAGACTGATATGATTAAACTGCACCAGAGGGATCTTCCGCTACAAGTTGGTGTGATCACAGGTGACAGTCGTCAAATTGATACCAGCAGTTATGATTAAAAGACCCCTAAACTACTAGTCTAGCGCTGCAGGGAGAAATGGTGCTCCTTGAATTAGAACTGGGGCTTTCTAAGACCGAATGAAGAAACAATAATCCGCTTCGTGTGTGGTTGTCTCAGGAGATAGCCCGACAGATAGGACACGAAGGTGTGCTTGGATTATAATAACAATACGATCGCAACAACTCAACTGCTGCGAGCCGGGGCATTTGCACAAGAGAACTGGGGCACCTCCGTCCGCGAGTTCCATTATTACCCCGTTTATCTATCAACACATCGGTCCGGTGTGTATCGCATTTCGCATTAGATATACAGAGGGAGGTACCGGAGCTGGGCTGGGAGCCCCCATCGTCCGATGCATAACACTCGGTATATGCGAAACGCGCTCTTCCCAGCATTGTTTTCCGCTGCCGCTAATCCATTATGGATTGTGCAATGACGGCTTTCGATTCGATTGCTGCTGCCTTTTTTATGTCGATCGATATTGAATCGATTCCTAGAGGTAGGCGTTCCGCGGTTCTGTCTATTGTTATCCCTGGTACGGAATAGAAATCCCCGCCAGTGAGAAAAAATTAACGCAATTGTTTCTAATGTGTCTATTATACCGACGTATATACAGCGTGTTCTTTAAATAATTTGTAATCATTTCATTTTATTAACCCCCATGCAAACGTTTTAGCGAAAGTCTGATTAATGGGTGCCGAGAAATTTTTGGTTCCAGGCTTTAATTTAAAGACAACTGTTTGATTGCGTAGGTATTATTTTTATTTGTAAGAAAGTCTAAAGCAGGTGATATAATATATCACACTTCACCTGCCGGGTTGAAATGGTACTGAAATTACAGATAACGATCTTCTTACTATCCGTTATTCAATCCATTCAATCATGCTAAATATTATACCTTAATAAGTGACAGCCAGCGAAGTTTGCACATTCATCACCGACACTAGTTACCCATCAACGATATGCGTGGTGTTTTCAAACATGATTACATTTATCCGAATTATCTGACGGTAGAATTGGAGAAAAGAGCAAGAGATTACTGTTATTTTACTTTGCACCAATGATGAAACGACATGCGTTGTAGTACGTTCCACAGTTTTTGCATTATCATCAAGTCACCTGATCCAGAAATGGCCAATCTTTGCTCAAGACTACTGCTTTTGTCATTATTGATCCTGGTCGTTATTGATGATATCGTTACTATACTTGTTACAGAGATCTACTATTATATTACAGTAAATAAGAATATAAACAATAGATAGTAATAGTGATAAATAAACACAAAAATTCGATAAATGTTTTAATTTCAGAATTTGAAAAAATCTCAGCACAAGTAAAATTTTAAATTCATTTCTGTATTTTGATTTAACTTTTATCAGGAATTTTTTGGGTTTAGTAAGAAGAATCGAATGTTTATTGTTAGGTTGAGGAAAAAATTCTTGTTGCGACTGAAAACTGATCTTTGAAGCGAATTATCTCAAAAACTTAAAAAAAACAAAAATATTTTCTTTGCACGTAGACTTGAAATTTATTACTAAACTTTAGCAGTTTCACCCTAGAAAAGCTAGGCTTAAACTACCGTTACTCGCCTTACAATATTCCCCCATGATTCTGATTCTATAAAAAAGGCTTAATTAGATAAGCAGAGTCTTAAGTCATATATTTGCTTTTTTTCGGAAATATAGAGGAAAAATCATCTTCAGAGTGCCCCGTTTGGGGGGCTGTAACTGCTCCTAGGTTTATTGAGAGAATCATAATAATTATTATTTTCAATTTTTTTTATCCCGTGTGTACTTTCCAGCACATAGTTAACGGGTCATCCGGTATACAGTTTTATTCGTGAAAGAATCATTCAAAAATTAATCCATTTTCGGAATTATTGGGGAGGGGCAACGTTCTCATAAAAAAGTTTGCAACAAAAGTTGTTTGGTTTTGAGGGGGACATCGTTTGCATACAGAAACTCCCACCCCCTGCTTTGGAGTGGGGGTGATTTTGACGATTTAAATAGGAACCCCCATTTTTTGTTTCGGGTTATATGATTCAGCGTGGAGGAAAACAAACTTTTGTATAATTTTTTTTTTCAATTTCCCCCTCATCCCCTAAACATGGAAGAGAAAAACGCGGCTTTCTCGAGACTTTGATTAATTTTTCATGACTTGACAATTGCTTGGAGGAAAAATTGCGGTGAGTAGAAGTTGTTTGGTTTTCAGGGGGACATCGTTTGCACACAAAAACTACCCACCCCCTGCATAGGGGTGGGGGTGACTTTGACGATTTTAATAGGAACCTCCATTTTTTATTGTGGGTTATGCTTCAGCGTGGAGAAAAGCAAACTTGTGTATGAAAAAGTTTTTTCAATTTCGCCCTCATCCCTTGAACATATGGAAGACAAAAACGGCTTTTTGTTTAATTTAAAAAAATTTTCATACAAAAGTTTGTTTTTCTCCACGCTGAATCCATAACCCGCAATAAAAAATGGGGGTTCATATTTAAATCGTCAAAGTCAAAGTGGTGGGTGGTTCTTGTGTGCAAACGATGTCCCCCTTAAAACCAAACAACTTTTGTCCCAAACTTTTGTTCGCAGAATGTTACCCCTCCCCAATAATTTCGAAAATAGATAAAGATGGATCACCAGGTATTTTGATAAAATAAAGAACAATATTCATAGTTATTCATATTCTTAAAAATATATTTTACGTTTCTATGAAAATCGCTTTGAAAATACGATTTTATTTTTTGAAATTCCATCTTCTGACGTGTAAAAAATTCTTATTGGTTTGCGAACAATGACGTCATAAACCGATGATGTCATCATCATGATTTTTAAAATAGCAACTCCCTGCTTGTGATATATCGTTTTGAAAGGTTTTTTTTTGAGGAGAATTTTTGACAAAAATTTTAATTTTTTCGCGAAAGAAAGAAGACACACGCGATTTTTTTTAAAGAGGGGATCGGCTATACACTTCATTTAGTGAAGGGATTTTTGCATTTTGTTTAAAAATAAACATTGTAACTTTTTTCACCCTTTTTCACTTTTTTGGGCCTCATTTCGAAATTTATTCCTGTGAGCTTTATGCACAAACAAAACATGCCGTACTCTTTTTGGATTTACCCTTTTTGGAAATGTTCTTCTTAGGAAGACCTTCGAAATGAGATATATAGTACAACCCCCTCTTAAGGAAATTATCTTCTTTTTTTTAATTCAAAGGAAATATTCTCCTTTACAGGAATTCTCCAATAAAAAGATCTTCGTAGGAGACCGCTATTTAAAAAACCATTATGATGACGTTGTTTTGTTCAAAAATAAATATTGTAACCTTTTTCACCTTTTTGTCATTTTTTTTGGACCTCGTTCCCAAATTTCTACGAGTGAGCTTTATGCACAAACAAAACATGCCATACCCTTTTTGGATTTACCATTTTTGGAAATGTTATTCTTAGAAAGACCTTCGAAATGCACAACCCCCTCCGTATAGCACAACCCCCTCTTAAAAAAATATTCTCTCTTTTTTTTTAAGTTCAGAGGAAAATATTCTCCTCTGCAGCAATTATCCAATAAAAAGACCTTTGTAGGGGACAGCTATTTAAAAAATCATGACTACGACGTTATTTTGCCTACAACCAATGACGTCATAAGAATATTTTACACGTCAGAAGACCGTATATTAAAAAACAAAATCGACTACTCAAAACGATTTCCATAGAAACGTCACATAACGGAGGTACCTATGTTTTTTTTTGTTCTTTTTGTTAAAAATCCTGTATACCTATATCTGATTTTTCTGAAATGTGTGTTACTACAATAAGGAAGAAAATTATTTCCATGCTCGTATGTCGCTTTATTAAAGCGCTACCAGATCCTTATAATTAAGTCCTGAAGACTTTAAGTCAGGGAAGACTATTAATTGCAGCGTTATAGATAGTCAAAAAGAAGTTCTAATTTATATTTCTATCACTTTCACATAAATAAAGAGGAGCGATCATGATAATGCAATCATTTAACACCCTGTAGATTTAGCCTTGTTCTTGTTCTTGTTCTATAAGGAAATTTACTTCATATTCCACGAGCTTCATTGAGATAATTGACAGACTTGGACGCTTTGTTCGCTACTTGTTGGAAGATTGTTTGGTAGTAACCTCGGTCCAAAAATGACCTTTTCACTCGTAATTTCCGAAACAGATTCAATGACGAGAGTAAAAAAAACTGGAACGCGCATCATGCATGATCTTTAATAATTGTTGTTCAATTGCGGATTTTGATTGAACGAGATGACAGTTAATTTGGTGGTATTCTCTTCTAGTCTTCGGCTGTGGATATCCGTGATGGGCATGACCGGTTTTGCCTCACCGTTGCCGTTGAGACTGGAGGGTAATGCAATCGGGCTTGTCAAAGGTTGACACCTGCAAGGAAGTTGAATTCGTTAATAGGAGATGTATTTTTAATATTAATTTATAAAATAAATAGATAAATAAATATTCGTAGGTAGTCCTTTGTTTTATTTATATTTTTGTGAGATTTTACAAGAGAGAAAGGCTAGAAAATAAAGAAAAATAAAGTTTTGCAGTCGCAAGTCAAGTCAAGAGGGTTAAAATAAGGCTGATTAAGTACAAATGTATATTGTGGTGACGTATACCTAACAGTAAGGGGCGAGATATAAGTATCTCCTGTATCTCGAAAAAGCGGAAAGCTACAGAAGAAACCCCTTAAATTTCTGAACTGCTCGCAGTTTCTATATCGTCTGACGGAGAATTTTTATTAAAATCGAAGAGAACAAGTTTTTTCTACCCGGTAGTTTGAAACTTTAATGAAAAATCGATGTCTTCAGAATGGGACGTAATAATTTTGTGTGAGCACAGCTGACAGCCATACCAGTTGGTCAGTGGCGGCTGGTGATACTTTTCACAGGCAGGTCATTTAAAAATCGCCGACCACCTAAGAAAGGAAAATAAACAACTCCCTAAATGCGCCGCAGGCGCAATTTTTTTGAGTGTTCAAGGTCACGCAATTTCCCAGTAGTTTAAAATAAAATTAAAGAGTTTTGAACTTGAGGTCTATTCTTCTCTCTTTGCAATTTGCAAATTTTTCAATTACAAGTTCATTGAAGTTTTCAATAAAAACCGAAAAATCAGAAACCGACACCAGCACCAGCACCACCACGTGTTCGTATTTCCGTCGAGTCGTGTCTCGTCTGCGTCTCTCTCTCTCTCTCTCTCGTCTACACCGAATCCCGATTTCCCGAACCACCAAACCACACAGCACGCACTTCCGCACACCCGCCGCCCGGCGGACCGGCGGACCCCCAATCGACAGTAACTCGACTGACAGTGATTTTCCCGTGTTGCCGCGGTACGTTTTTTGATGAGAAATTAAAAATGTACCAATATGGTACTTTTTCCAATTAAGTATGTTTATTTAATTACTTAGCCTAAATGACATAATTTTAAATTCATAATGGTTGATTCAAATCAATATTTAAAGCTACAAAATGTTCATTGCGAGACATAATATACAATTTAAATATTGCATACCTACATACAATAATAGGCAAGTTTAAATAATAAAATTGCAAAAATGAAAAAATGTACCAGAATAGCATTGAACTTTAACATTAAAATGTAGTACCAGCGTACCAGCAAAAATAAAATGTACCAAATGTGGTACAAATGTACCACCGCGGCAACACTGCACATCGAAATATCTGATCTCTGGTCCCGCCCCGTCTCGGCGTTGACCTTCAAGTACAGAATGGGACCGTCTTAAATACAGGCAAAGTTACTATTATACCTATCTCGCTCCAGCACATAGACAAAGGCATCTTATTCTTTAAACCAAGGTGGTCAACTGCTTCGTTGACCCACGTCCCAGATCCTCGCCACTATCTTCCCGGGAATTACAAAATAACAACTACCTATACTATAAGTAAAGTTAATTACTGGAATTACAACATAGTTATAATATAATTATTATTAGTTTTAGTTTATGATACACTATAAAATTACTTGAGTTGGTTAATTTATTTGGGAGGTCATTGACCAACTGACCTAATGGATAAACCGCCACTGCAGTTGGTTAAACAATCCAGTCCTCAGCTTTCTCACAAAACGAGAATTAAAATTTTGAAAAGCTAAAAAAAGCCAATTTTTAACTTTGAACGTTCGTATCTCGAGAACGCGAATTCGCAGGATAAAACGGCTTTCATTTTCGGAATTGTTATCGTCTGGCACTTCTTCTTGAAAATTTAAAGGCGCCGCAGTTATTGGGCGTGTCAAAGAATCAAAGAAGAAAAAAATCGAAAAATAAATCTTCACCCGGAAAATGATCTTTCTCCTGTATCTGGAAAACGGGGAGAGCTACAGAAGAGAAAATTACAGGTCTGAACTTCTCGCACTTTTATCGTCTAACTAGGTTTTCATTAAAATCTAAGAGAAATAAATTTTCCGAAACATTTGTACGTCCGTAAAGTCCTCAATTTTCTCACAAAACGAGAATAAAAATTTTGAAAAGCTAAAAATGGCTAATTTTCAACTTTGAACATATCTAGAGAATGCGAATAATTATTAGCAGGATAAAACAGTTTACAGTTTCGGAATTGCCAACGTCTATCAACCTCTATTGCAAATTTTTAAGGCGCCGCAGTTATTGAGCGTGTCAAAGAATGGTTTTTTGAAAAAAATAATCCTTCACCTGGAAAATGACTTTTCTCCTATATCTAGAAAACAGGGAGAGCTACAGAAGAACCGCTTACAGTTCTGAACTTCTCGCACTTTATTTTTTTTAATTAAAATCGAACAGAAATTTTTTTTGAAAAATTTGCACACCCGGAAGTTTGAAATTTTCATGAAAATTGATATCTTCAGAATGGGATGTAATTTTAATTATGTAAATTAATTCCTTCTCTTAGATACTCGACACAAGTAGTAGATCGATCCCTATAAATTGTACATTCCTTGAAAGCCGCGTACCTTGACACTGCCTGCGCAAGAAGGAACCTTGATGGCACGCATTGTTTGCGCGGTTAATTCAACGAATTCGGTCCGGCGTTATTGGAGGTAAATAAAGCACACAAGCCGAGAAAGCAGATCCGTAATAATTCATTGTGTGTGAGTGACATGTGTCTAGCCATGAATGTAGCACTGATTTGCATTGTTGTTGCTCGCCGATTTCAATAGATAATCGCTTGTAAGTGGCTGTATGGATCGTTGGATTATTTTAGGTGCGCTTTTTATCTCTTGCGTATACCTAGGAAAACCAGCGGCGTTGCTGGAGATAGAAACTAGAACTAATAGAGCGACACGATTTTATTTTATTTGTTTATTTGTTTATCTTCAACGTCCTGGTATTCAAGAAGGGTATACTCATGATTAGATTCTTAGTTATTTGTGTTCAAAAGTAAAGAAAAAAGTAATTGTGTGCTAGTATTTAAAGCTAGAAGCTAGTGCTACCACTGTCTGTTAAGTCCGGTTCTTAATTAACGAAGATGATGTTACAAATTCACGGCCCAGATTCTCTAGCCAAGGAATTGCATTAGCGCGGCATCTAGAGCGGAGACGTAGGTCCTGTACGGCCTTCATTGTCCCATTATGCCGCTCTTCATATCACCCGGTGTTGGGCAATGCAGTCCGCCTCCCGCCGCCGCCCATCAAAGGGATCGCTTTATTTCAATTATTGCGCGTTCGGTTTCGCAAATCTAATCGTATCATGTCATGAGGTGCCATTGTTGTACCAGGTGTTGTTGCAGAAATAGTACGTGCTGTTGCCCGCAATTGTGGCTCTTTTCAATATTCCATTTTTTCCGTTTCGTAATCGATAAATTCTCGATTTATTTATTAAAAACAAAACTCATGACCTAGTGCTGGTGAACGCGTATCGTATTTTCTCTATTAGATCTCTTTTATTTACCATTCCTTTTGAAATGTTACGAAATTTTCCTATTAAATTACATCTTGAATTGATGTAACAGATATACAGGGTGATTCTTTTAAAGCGCCCATTACAAAAAGTACGACTTCTAGTTGATCTAGGAATCTGAAATTTGGAATTTAGGCAACATACATAATAACGAGTCGAAATGAAATATTACCAAGATGGCGGCACATTTAAAAATGGGGAAAGGAAGTGTCATCTTTGTTTTTTTAAATTGGACACCCCATACATTATTGCATTTTCAGATTGTCTGAGAAAATGTGATAACAATGGTACTTATAGTTGCAGTTTAAATTGAGTCGCCTATGAGTTATAAACAAGTGAAAATCACGATTTTCCAACTTTAAAGCCATTTCCAACAAAAACGGCTCAAGATATCTGAAAACGGTTTACATGTCCCTATCTTAACTTTTCTTCTAGTATCCTACTGCATAGTTGAAATGTTTATACAGCGTGAACAAAAATCTGATAATTTTCACCACCCTGTATAAACTTTTCAACTCCATAATAGGATACCTCTTTAAAAGTTAAAATAGGGACATGTAATCCGTTTTCTGATATCTTGAGCCGTTTTTGTTGGAAATGGTTTCAAAGTGGAAAAATTGTGATTTTCACTTGTTTATAACTCATAGCCTACTCAATTTAAACTGCAACTATAAGTACCATTGTTATCACATTTTCTCAGACAATGTGAAAATGCAATAATGTATGGGGTGTCCAATTTAAAAAAACAAAGATGACACTTCCTTTCCCCATTTTTAAATGTGCCGCCATCTTGGTAATATTTTATTTCGACTCGTTATTATGTATGTTGCCTAAATTCCAAATTTCAGATTCCTAGATCAACTAGAAGTCGTACTTTTTGTAATGGGCGCTTTAAAAGAATCACCCTGTATAGGTAGGTAGGTGTATCTTATTAGTCTAAAGAAATCAAACAAATCTTTCTCTCAATTCTTCCTCCCCCCAATACTAGCTGGATATTTCTTCTCGTATTTACTGATACTCCTCTTGAGCGACAGTGTTTCTTGTGCCGAAAAAGATATTCTCAATAGATTTGAACTTGCTCGATTCGACTTACTAGGTTTAACTTGACTCTTAATTATCAATAATAATAATAAATACCAAATAGTCATGTAGACAGATTCTTAAAAAAAAAAAAATGAAACCTAATTTTTCACTAAAACTTCTCCCCCCCCCCCTCCTCCTTAACATAAGTCGATTTCTGCCGCAAGCAGGAATAACTTCGCAGACTCACCGGTGGAACGGGTGAGGCAAACCTAGCTGGCAGGGTTGAAGAGATGGATTGTGACCTAGGGAAGTGAGAATTTGTCTCACGTTCTGAGTGTATGTTGGTAGAAAGGAGGGGATGACGTGTGGATTTGAATCAAAAAGGGTTTTATAACTGTTGGAAGGGGGTAATTGAAACAGTTGGGATTTGCGTATAATTATGTTTGAGGGCACAGAGGTGAAAGGAGAGTTCGCCGGTAAGTGCAAAAAGGAGTGGTGCAGAAAGCGCCAATAACGATTCGCAAGGCTGTCGATTGTTGACTTCGATAGTCTTAAGATAGGAGATCCTGGAGGAAGAGTAAGCGATGATTCCGTAATATGATTTCGTAAGAAGCTTGTTGGTATCAGCCCCTAGGAATGACCAGACAAGGCTCTCATAAGGTTGCGGCCGCTAATGTACCCTTTGTTGATCTGATCGATATTCTGATTCCAATAACTGAGCTTCTTGTCGAAGACAACGCCCAGGTATTTTATGTAGTTGATAAATTCAATGCTTTTGCCTAGGAGCTTGAGGAAGTGGGGCTGGGGACTCCGTAACTCTTCCCTTGCTAAAACACATACCTCCTTCGGCATCAGAAAACTTAAAACCAGGAGGTTTGCTTCATTGCTAGAGATCGGAGATGGAGGACTGGAAAGGACTCATGCAAACTTATGCAAAAAGAGTTTGGGATTTTTTTTAATGATGTAATTGAGGGGATCTTTATCTAAACCTGCGGCTTCAGATCATACACCGAGTTGTTGATATAACGTGATAGTGGAGCCCTGAGGGATGCCATTATTAAAAGTTCTGCTTTCAGATAACGTGATGTGGATGATTTTGGTTCTATTTCTGAGGAAATTATCAATGACGGCTACACATTTCTTGATAGACCCAACTGCTGTAGCTGTTCAAGACTTGGGTGAGTCCAGGTCATATCATATGCCTTTTCTATTCTGCAATAAGGTCTTGTTTATAGGCGAATACCTCTTGAACCTTTCTGTACAATGGAATCATTGCGGTAGCTCGGTTTCGTCTAAAGCCGTTTTGGGCAGGATGCAGCAGGTTGAATTCCTCAAGGTGTCAGGAAAGTCGGTCGTTGATTATTTTTTTAAGGAGTTTACACTTCTTACTTAAAGAAATAGGACGATAAGACTTTATTTGGTTGGTTGATTTATTAGGCTTTGGAATCGGAACAATGTGCAATTTTGACCAAGCAAGGGGGAACTCGAGCTTCCACTAAAGACAAATGTGCTGGACTCGATGATTTTCCCTATGGCTTCCTTAAATATATATTTGGCTCCTATTGCCAAAAAACATTTCTCTGTTTGTATAATCAAATCTGGCACATTTTGACATTAAACGAGAAACTTCTCGTGATGATATCACGGTAGTTGTCAAATTTACTATTCAGATGTGATGCACGAGTTTAAAATCGGTCTTTTTACCTTCATATTGGTGACAAGGAGCGTTTAAATTAGAGAAAACTAGAACTAATTTTCATATCAGTTAAATGATGCCAAATTTATCGAGATACTTTGTGGAACAACCGTTCCTTGCTCTAGAAAGAACTTTTAGCGGTCCTTAAAATAATTTTAAAAAATCGCGGATTTTATATCTCTGTGATTTTTAATTTGAATAACAATAATTTAAATTTGGATAGCTCTTCGGAAAGAAAACTTGTTTACTAATTCAACAATCCGCTGCAAGAACCGACACCTGGGCTGGGATGTATAAGAAGAAGAATCTCTGAAATAATATCCCAGTCATTATTTTAAACAACCGATTCTTCGGCTAAGCCATAAACAATCATGAATACCATCAGTTATACCCATCCGAATAACATTTTAAATTGCGAATTAGTATCGACGTAAAAAACAAACACTGCTAAATAAACAAATCGTTAAATTTTAATAGCCGTGCAGATTCTTTTTCCATGCACTTGTAAGTACTTTTTATATGTAATTATAGGTTGAAGCGTCCAAGGGAAGATACGGAATTGGCGAGAGAGAACGACGTTTTGAGTACAAGGATTTCTTTATGCGCAAGTTCGCCTGCAGATATTTCGGAATTACTGTAATTAGGTACTCTTTGGCAGAATAGAACTTCACTTATTTCTTATTTCTTCTTGTAAGTTAAATAATACTCAATTTTATATGTTGCAACTGCGTTGTTTTATATTTGTTTACCTATTTATTACTTTCTATTGCCGATACTGGCATACACACATAAATTATAATAGTCAACAATCAAAACTACTGATTTTTATTGAAATGATCATGCATGCCCAGGTCCAGAAACATTGCAATTTGAATCGCGTGACTTGATTTGTTTGATTGCTAATTTACAATGCGTTTAGCTTGTAACGCATTAGTGGCGTCAAAGTCTATCTACGCTTATTTTAACGTCAAAATAAAAATTATTTTATCGAGAAAAAATTGTTAACAACCTTTTCTAAAAAAACAGCGTGTTTAAATTCACAGACCTTAGGTCAGTTACGATTTTACGATTGCTATATATCCTGACGAGAAGCGTATATATCTAAAGCGATATAGGTAACTAGAAAGAGAGGAAAGCAGACGCGCGAGAAGTGGCGAATGGAAGAAAGGACAGACGACATAAGGGTGGCGGATCCATCCAGAGCGCGCGATCGGGGAGGCCGACAAGCTAGAACGAGGAGACGAGGCTAGACTGTCAAGGTGGGCGGTTGCGTCGACGAACGGCGGCAAGCCTAATCTGTATCTTACCTGAATTGCTTTTCTATTGCCGTTATCCTATCTTTTACCTTCACAATTAGAAGGTAAATCGCTTCTACAAAATTGTCTTGATAACATCCGAGTCCTTCGGCCGTGGACTCGGATATTATTCGGACCGATGTGTCTATCTCCGTTTCGAGAATTGCGTCTCTAAGAAGATTCTCGCAATTTAGCAGCCATATCGCCATTGTTACATCGCAATATCTAAATCAGCAACACGCGAATAAACATACTATCTGTCCACTGAGAGTTGTCCGTTGTCATGCCACACTGATTCTGACTAAACAATTTCATTTAATTCAATAGAAGGAGTAAGAAACATAACGAGATGATGTATTCTTAGTTATCACAACAGACAACTCTCAGTGTACAGACTTTAGCTGTTTCTGGAAACATCATTTATGATTATTACAGTACCGATTTTTATATCGTGGAAGAGAAACGATTAAGTTGCTGTTTCAATCTCCTGGAAGCATTTCCCATTTGGTAGAGTTATATGAATCACGACAGCTTCACCTGTAAGTACAGCTATCTTTCATATTTAAACAACCTCTGGTGGTAAAAGTGAAGTTTCCATCTGATAAGACAGTTCGAGCATATTAGTACCTACCTAAGAAAACATTACCTACTTGAGAGCTTTTCCACTTGAGAGCAAAATACCCTCTGAAGCCTTTTGCCTATTAAGCGTGATAACTTTCCCATTGGGAGGTCAATCTGTTCTCTGGAGTGTTTTCTTTAAAAGTAATGAGTTACACTTTTCCGGTTGAAGCTTCTCTTTTCAGTATTTCAGCTGCATTTTTTCGCTTAATATAGCGCAAAGAAGTTCAGCCTATTCTTTATAAATTCAAGTAAGATAAGATAAGTAAAAGGATAAGGTCGGTTTCATTTCGAGCTGTTTAATTAATCTAACTGTTGCTGTCCTGTGAGTTGTTAATTCGCGAGTTTTTGTTGAGTTGTAGTTCTAGTGATTCTGCACCTGGGAATGTAGATTTTACGTAGGTAATCGCTTTGGTTGCGTTATAAAGTTTGATTTGCTTGGTACTTGAGTGAATATTATAATTATACCTGCTTATCTCTGTGCGGAAAACATTTTCGTTATCACCGCACAGCTGATGCTTTTATCGCACGACTGATTGTCCTACCGTGTCGACGTCGTATCTTATTAGGAGGATATAAATTAATAAAAAAAAGGTAAATAAACAAGCAGCCCGGCGATATAGAAGAGATAACAGCTGATTCCTGCTTTTACTCTACTTGTCACAATGGATACCTGTGGAATTTGCTCTAAGGTCCTTGAGGGGCTTTCTGCTAAATGTCAGGAATGTCTCAGATCCTTCCACCTAGGCTGCGTACTTTTAAAGGAGGATGACTTGAGATATCTACAGGTTCAGAAGAAGTGCTGGAAATGTCCGATGTGTTTGAAGGCTGGTCGTCGCCTGAGAAGTAATTCGTCTACAAAGTCGGGTCCGCTGACTAATGTCATGATGCCACCTCCTGTGGACCCATCAACGAATTTGGGAACTGGTTCACCTGTGGGATCGGTCATTTCCCCGGATCCCTCCATATCATTTACTGGCGAGTCACCAACAGATAAATTGGGTGCAATATTGTGCGAGCTTAGATCTATTAGAGAGATTCAGGTGAATATTCAGACTGACATAGCGTCAATGAAGAAAACCCATACAGATTTTGCTGATGAAGTCAAAATAAAATTGGCGCAATTGGGTGGATCCTTGGATCTCTGCAGCGCTTCTCTTGCAACTCATGCCGAGTCCATCAGTAGGCATGAAGCTCAGATTGTCGAGATTGCGAACAAGTTGTCAGTGATTGACGATTCACTTAGAAATGCACCACGCGGTCAATGTTCGGAACAGGCGCATCGTGAGAGTGAGAGGGCCTTCAATCTGGCACTCGAGGAATTTAATGAGAGACAAAGGCGCCAGCGTAATTTAGTTATTTTCGGTGTGTCTGAGTCGCCGCATGATGATCTGCAGCTGAGGAAAGCTTCTGACCGAGGATTTGTTACTGATCTGTTTGGCGCATTGGGCTGTGGTATCAGTCTGACGGAGCGGGTTGTGGTCTCTAGGGTGGGAGCTCGATCACCGAACAAAACTAGACCAGTTAAGGTGGTGATGGGTCTGGGGGATGATGTTCGGTGCCTACTTAGGAACTCTAACAGGTTAAGAAATCTCCCCAATTATAGAAATGTGTCCATATCTGTTGATCAGACACCTCGGCAGCAGGCTGAGTACCGTGAGATGAAAAAACAGCTCGCCGAAAGAAGGCGCAACGGTGAGAATGATTTGAGAATACGCCGTGTCTCCGGTATACCAAGGATCGTGAAGGAAAACTGAGTGGACCCAACGGATTTACTGCCTTGGATATGTATTATCAGAATGCTCGGAGTATACGGGGAAAATCGCAAGAGTTTTTCGCTGCGTGCGCGGATTGTGAATACAAAATTATCGGTTTGTCTGAGACATGGTTGTGTGATGGGAATGTTGATGGTGAATTTTTTCCGGAATGTTACAGAGTTTTCAGAGGGGATCGTAAATGTGATGTTGTGGGTTCCGGGCGTGGTGGGGGAGTGTTATTAGCGGTGAACAGGGAAATTCAATGTGTTGAGCTCGAGCAAGACTTGTTTGAAGTAAGAACAAACTTACCATTAGTGGATATTGTTGGCTGTAAAATTATATCTAAGAAATGTAGCTTGTATGTAATTTGTGTTTATATTCCGCCGACAGTGCCACTGGCAGACTTTGAATATTTTCTTGATATGTTTGAGCGGCTCAATCTTGGAGATTCTAAGCTGATTTTGCTGGGAGATTTTAATATACCTCATTTTCATGACTCAGCGGCTGCTGACCCAAGATCTGTGCTTCTTAGAGATTTCATGTTAGCTAATAGCCTATCACAGAGTAATGCGATTGTTAATGAGAGGGGACGCTTGCTTGACCTTGTTTTAGCTAATTTTGATGTCACCGTAGTGCGTGATAACTGCCCCATGGTCAAGGAAGATTCTCATCATCCGGCTTTGTCATTGGCCATGGAAGTATCATTGGGTGGTGGGAGGGAACGCTTTGATCTCGGATCCTCGTCACGCTCATATAATTTCCGAAGGGCAGATTTTCATGGGTTGTATAATGCTCTTGAGTCAGTAAATTGGAACTTTTTGCATAACATAGAGAATATAGACACAGCCTGTGATGCATTCTATTGCGAACTTTATAAAATCTTTGATGAGTTTGTACCTCGCTTTGGGGTTCTGAGATCGAGGTATCCTTCCTGGTTCACGCCCGAAATTAGGAGGGGTGTGCGTCGGAAGGCGGTTTTACATAGGAAATGTAGGAGGTATGGTGTAGTGTCTGATTATAATGAGTTTAAGGAACTAAGATCACGCTTGAAGCGACAGATTAGGGATGCATATGGTGCTTACTTGAGATCTGTTCAGGATTCGGTAATTGATAATCCGGGGTCGTTTTGGAGGCATTTTAATCAGATGAGAAAGAGCGCACGTATTGGCGGTGTTCTGCGGAATAATGTCGGTCTCTCCTATGACACACCTCAAGCGATAGTGAATGGCTTTGCGAGACACTTCTCTGATGTTTACTCTGGAGATGGTCATGGTTCGACCAACGCTGAGACCTTAGAGGCCTCTGTTTTGCCGAATATCATAGAAATTCTCTCTCTCTCGGAGACAGACGTATCTCGTTCACTACATAAATTGGGTAATAAAATGACCTCTGGTCCTGATGGCATTCCGTCGTTCATCTTGAAAGACTGTGCAAGTGTGTTTGACATCCCTTTGAAGATACTTTTTAACAAGTCACTAACTTTATGTAAGTTTCCAAACCGGTGGCGTGAGGCGAAGGTGTGCCCTGTCTTGAAGTCCGGGAATCCATCGAACATTGAAAACTACAGACCGATTTGCCTGCTCAATAATTTCGCTAAGGTATTTGAGATGACTTTGTATGGTCGGCTGTTCCCGCAGATAAAGGATCGGATTACGATTCATCAGCATGGGTTTTTTGAGGGACGCTCAACAGTCACTAATCTGGTATCGTTTACACAATGCGTCTCAAGCATTGTTGATTCTGGTGGGCAGGTTGACGTCGTGTATACGGACTTCTCAAAAGCCTTTGATCGGGTCAGACATGATAGGATTATATCTAAACTGTCTGACTTTGGCGTTGGTCCCAGTCTTTGTAGGTTCTTTGCGTCATATTTGGAGAACAGGCTTTATTGTGTGGTATACGGTGGCCATAGATCACTGCCATATGTGAGCTCACTGGGCGTACCGCAGGGTTCAAATCTGGGTCCTCTCTTATTTTCCGTCTTTATTAATGACTTGCCGGATCATTTAAACTGTGGTAAATTGCTTTACGCAGACGACCTCAAGATATTTATGAAGATTGATTCCCTAGACGATTGCGTGGTCTTGCAGGAGCAGTTGGAATCTCTTATACATTGGTGCAGAGAGAACAGATTGGACCTTAATATAAAAAAATGTAAAATCGTTTCCTACACGAGAAAGAAAGAGCCCATACAGTATTCGTATTCGATTTCATCTGGTTCTTTGAAACGCGAGACGTATATAAAAGACCTTGGGGTCTTGTTTGACAGTCAATTATTGTTTGGTCGACATGTACAGGGCGCGGTTTCTGATTCACTCAGGATGCTTGGCTTTATTATCAGAAATACGCGCAGTTTCACCAACCTGTCTGCTGTGAAATCGCTCTACTTTGCGTTTGTTCGCAGCAAACTTGAGTATGCTTCTGTTGTTTGGAATCCATATTACGAGACTTACAAGAGTAGTATAGAGGGAGTACAGAGGAAATTTTTAAAGTTTTTGTTTTTCAAGAGGCACGGAACATATCCGGATAGGGGATACGATTATGGATTGCTTCTTCGTGAATTTGATTTTCAGTCACTTGCCAGTCGAAGAACAGTGTCAGGTTTGGTCCTACTGTATAAATTAGTTAATAGTCGCATTGATGCTCCTGTGGTCAGGGATATGTTGGAGCTCCACCCGGCAAGAAGTGGTTCTAGAACGCACCAAGTATTTAAGTTACCTAGGGCTTACACTAACCTCATGCTAAAGTCACCTTTATATGTTATAGCAAGCAGTTATAATCAGATCTCTGCACGGTGTGACATCTTCAGCTGTACATTGGGAACCTTGTTGTCTGTTGCTAAAGAGTACTTTTGTAAGCCATAATAGTATACCTGTTGTTTTTTGTTTTTTGTTTTTTTTACCGACTGCTTTTACCGACCACACTAATGCATGTTTAATTATGTTGGTTGATTAATTATGAAATGCATATTATGCATGTTGATCTTATATCGAGATGGACTGTTATCGGTTTGGCAATGTAGAATCACCTTTTACTTTTTGTGTTTTACTATTGTTGATTGCTAACCTTGTAATTGGAATCTGTATTCCGTTGGGTGAATAAAGAATAAATAAATAAATAAATAAATAAAGCTTATTATAAAGCTACACGTGAGCCTATTGACTTTTCATCTTCTGTCTTCCTGCTAAAGTTTTTCGCTTAGGGATAGTTTGAGTCTATAAATTCTCTCTTTAAAGAGTCCCGACAAGTCTTTCGACTGAAGCTTCACACTTGAGAGTGACGACGTAAGTTCCCTGAAGCATCTAAATGAAGAGTGACGATTTTTTCTTCATCTTCCAAACAAAGCCTCTCGTTTAAAATTTATTCACTGAAGCTTAAAAATATTTTTCTTCCAATTATGAGCTATAGCCACATCTCAGAAGCATCTCGCTTAAATGGCGATGATGCTTGATGATTGCATAAACATAAATTAGTTTTTCGGTTGAAGTTTCACACTTACGAGTCGTTACCTTTCAGCCAAGGATTTAGTCTGTTCTCTGAATAAGTGTCTCATTAAAAGTTTCGAGTTTTTCACCGCAAGGTGTAAGGTGTGCTGTTCCCGATGAAGCTTTTTGTTTAAAACAAAAAATTGTCTAAATGATGAAGCTTTCGCTTAAGGAAACGTTAATATGAATATGAAGTTAGCTTTTGCTGTGATGATGCTGCCTTAATAACCCGACCGTAACCGGTTTAGACCAATATTAAAATATACCTAATTTCCAAACTAGGCGTTGGTATAAAATTTTTATCAAAGATGAAAGATTCTTTAAAGATAAAAGATAAAATATAAAAGATAAAAAATAAAATATAAAAGATAAAAGATAAATTAAGTGAGAATATAATGAATATGGAAATGTACAAGTTTCGAGTTATTTAAACCATCATCAGAGCCAATTCAATAATTTTTTCGTTGTTGGATTTCGATTAAATTTGGTATTTGGCAGTATTTTGAGGATATATTTTTAAAAGCAATAAAACGGTAAGTCCTAAGTGTGAATTGATGTGATTTGTGTAATTCTAATCATAAGAAATCTTGATTTTTGAGAAATATTTTCCTTTAGCAGTCTGGTCTAAATTCAAGCATGTTATTACAGAATCAATGATTGTGTTATAAATGTATAAAGGTTTATCAGATTTTGGATTTAATATTAGTGGGGTTATTGGAAAGCAAGAGATTGTCGACTTTGCTGTATACATTTTATAAGTATTAGAAAATTATTTTGTGAAGGTGCTTTAGATAGAAACTTTGAAGATTTTGGTATATAAAGTTCTATAAAATAGATTGCGTAATTCTCAGATGTTTTAAACGAAGGTTTCATAGGCATCTTCTGGCTTCTGTTTGGTTTTAGTGAAGCCCAACCCAAATTTTTATATTTATCGAAATTCCTCAATAATTAAAAGATTACCTCTCGTCTCTCTTTGATTTATCGCTTGAATATTGACTTAATTATGCCCAATGTTCTAACATATGAAATAAGATTCCAATTTCTATTAATATAAAAAAAATTGCATAATCAACCGAATTTCTTTCATATAAATAGTCCGTATTAACATAATTGCGGAACACTATCAATTTGATAAATCGTCCTACCTACACTCACGGACAACACTATTGCATATCTTCTGTTTAACAAGGATCATTATCGATATTTTGAAGTTCGCAATATTTCAATAGGATTAATTGAGCCTAATTATGGACAGAACAAGGTATCCCATCATCAACCTATTTTGCATTCCTATCTTAATGAATTTTTAAGCTAATTATTTATCTCGAAAAAAATATTTTTCCGGTGTGCTCAAGACATGCTGAATATTAAATTAATCGTTGAACCCTGATTGTTTCTGACGGTTGCTTTGTTAAATATAATTTATAAATAACACTCATACCGAGGCGCGTTAATTTAAATAAAATTTCAGGGTTTCTTTAATAAATCTCTGCCTGTATGTATTAGACCCAAGAAATTTATCTCGTGTCTTTGGGTATGATGAAGATTTTTTCAAGGATTTTAGATTTCTTTTTATAAATTTCTAGCTTGGTGTTTGAACTGAGACTAAAACTCGTGTATCTCCTGTTTAAAAAAAACACCAGACTTGAATTTTTGAGAGATTTTTTGAGTTACAGATGCACGTAAATTTACAAACATTATTAACTTTTTAATTTTTTTTTTAATTTAATGTTTTTTTTTTATTTTTAACGATGAAAAACTGCCACAACTTCGCACAGAGAGTAGTTTAGAACTCCTGAACTTATTTTATTATCTAAATTTAATACACAAATCAAGTTAGCATCGCTTCGGTCAGCCATGCAGGCTGTCGGCCAAGGAAAGCGACTTCGATTAATTTCTATAGCACAATTTTTTTTGTTATCTATGCTTAAACGAAAAATGGTTTGCGTTTGTTGATAATAATTAACATTTCGGACTTTTTTGAGCAAAATTTTCAGTATTTTTTTTTGTCAGTTTATCAAGTCCATGACCGAAAGCGTGGCTGATCATTATTTTACGTTCGTGACCGAAAGCGTGGCGTGGCTGGCCATTTTATAAAATTTCGTGCTTTTTTCAACAAATTTTCAGTAAAAATTATTTATTTCAGCGTCTCAAGTCCGTAACCGAATCGTATCTGGCCGTTATTGAAAAAAAATCGGATTTTTTAAACCAAACTTCAGCTAAAATGAATTTTTTAGTTTCATAAGTCCGTGACCGAAAACATTGCTGGCCATTATTATAAAATTTTTGACTTTTTTCAGCAAAATTGCAGTTTATTAAATCCGTGATCCAAAGCGTGGCTTGCCATATTATTATAAAATTTCGTACCTTTTTCAACAAGTTTTTCGTAAAAAAGATTTATTTTAGTTTCTCAAGTTCGTAGCCGCAGCGTGTCTGGCCACTAATGAAAAAAACAGATTTTTTTAAAAAATTTCACAAAACAGTAAAAATTATTTATTCCAGTTTCTTAAGTCCGTAGCCGAATCTTGTCTGGCCATTATTGAAAAAAAAAATAGAATTTTTCAACCAAATTTCAGGAAAAATTATTTTTTTTAGTTTTATAAGTCCATGGCCGGAAGCATTGCTGGCCATGAATATGGTTATTAAGTCCCAAAGTTAAGTTAAAAAATTAAAGTCCCAAAATTTAAGTCTAATAAAGACCCAAAGCGTGGCTAGCCTTTATTCTAAAATGTCAAATGTCGGACTTTTTTCAAGAAAATTTCAGCAAAAATGATTTTTGCAGTTTGCAAAGTCCATGGCCGAAACGGTTGCTGGCCATGATTATAAAATTTTTTACATTTTTCAGCAAAATATTTTTTCAGTTTAGTGTTCGTGGCCGAAACCGTGGTTGGACATTATTTTAAAACAGACGTTTCTTCAGCAAAATTTCAGCAAAAAATGATTTTTTTTAGTTTCATAAGTCCATGGCCGAAAGTTGCTGGCCATGAATATAAAATTTTGTCTTTTTCAACAAAATTTCAGCAAATATAATTTTTTCAGTTTGTTAAATCCGTGGCCGAAAGGGTTGATGGCCATTATTACAAAATTTCGTGCTTTTTTCAACAAATTTTCAGTAAAGTTTTTTTTCAATTTATTAAGTTCGTGGTCAAAAGCGTGGCTAGCCATTATTATAAAATGTCGGACTTTTTTTAACAATATTTTAGCAAAAATTATTTTTTCAGTTTTCAGTTCATAAAGTCGTGACTGAAAGCGTGGCTGACAGTGGCATCTGATAATTATGGATTTTTTAAATTTTTAAATGATTTTTATTAGGTAAAATTTCATAATAACATTATTATCAACAAAAACAAACCAAATATTTACCATTTAGGCCTTAAATAACTAAAAAAAAGTTAGCTGAAAATTATTCGAAGCCCACTTCTTTGGCCGAAAATGTGGCTGGCCGAAGCGTGTCTAACTTTTCTTTGGTAAATTTAATATTGTCCAAAAAATTCCCAAATCCTATAATTTTCTGAACCATTTTCTGAAAAAATCGATAATGAAGATTGCGTAAATCTAATAATTTATTTTTTAAGAGTCTCTATCTTCGAAGTGCAGACGTCACTTTTGTTCTCTTTCTAATCAAGGAATTCAAATTCGGTTGCAATAACTCAGTTAAAAATTACTTAAATTTTGAGAAGAAAAGGAACAATAAACCGCTTGGATTGTAATATCCTGGTCTTCAAGATACAAACGTAGCCATGAACTTTAATAAACAACCGATTATTATTTCCCGCTTGGATGTAAACAAATATTGTCTTGCAAATTCTTTTACCAGCTTTTTTATTTCTGGAACTTCTGGCTTTTTCTTCTGGAACTTGAACTTTTTCTAAGATCTTGGAACGAGTTTCTGCTCGGATTGAAATAAAATGTTTTCTTGATCATTCTTTGACCAGCTTTTTTCATGTAGAATTTTGGAATGTCCATTGTTCGGCAGAAATAAAAATCAAACTTTTGATACCATACCTGCGGTTAGAAAAAATTGTACTTATCTGTTTTGTACATAATATATTATTACAAATTTTGTGACTAGGTACCTAAATTGTATTCTTGAATACAAGAGATCGCTTATATCATGCAGTTATGATACTCACTTTCAAGAATAATTCATCCGGCATCTTAATATGCAACAAGAAGAAAAAGTAACAGTTTTGCACTTCTGCATTGTTATACATTGCGCTCGTATTTCCTCTACGACAAGGTCGAGCAGCCTGAGAAACATTCAAAATATTCACGACTTTTTACCTTGTAAAAAAAATCATTTTTTACGGTGACCTCAATAAATCAATAAACAATTGCATGGAATTATCATACATAAGTAATTGGCATGAATGGTGCAGTTTACTGTTTAATTATTTGTAAACAAATCATTGATTGCAACGTGGACTCCTCCTATCGATTGGATTTGTTCTCTCGTAAGACTACTTACGTGGGTACCTACTACTTGTTATTATTCTAATTTCAAAATTGTTCATTTTATTAACTTAACCTATTGAAAATAGGCATAGGTTTCTCAATTTCATATTTTACTTGCTAATTATTTATTGCTATTCTTGACTAATTTCTCTTAATAGAAAGACTAAGAGCTATTTTTATTTCAATATTTTAATGACGATCATCTAAATTTACTGTATAAATATAGTGTCTACATTGTGGTACAAACAGCCAATGAAATAAATCCAGTATCTCAATTATTGTGGATATCTATAAAAAAATCACGTGAAATCTCGACTTCAGATTCTCATTAATGGCATCCTCCAACGTACAAATGACCGGTTTCGGATGCTAACCCATCCTCAGGACAACTGCAAGTGATGGGCATCCTGAGGATGGGTTAACACCCGAAACCGGTCGACAAGATATTTTATAAGTTTTGAACGAAAATTTATGAAAAGAAATGAAAGAAACGCAAAGAAATCATTACGCACATACTTAACTAACTGATCTACCCTTAACTTAATATAGTTAATAATTAGCTGACCCTACATTTTATTCCGAAAAAACGCCAATACTTTATTATTATGAAAAAAAAAACACGGGACAGGACCGACAAAATCTTCACAAAGCTGCTCACAAGATTTACAATTTCACGGTAAGTTTCTGTTAATTCCCGAATAACTTTTTGTCTTGGCGCCACGATCTAAGAAACAAATACACGAGAAGGGGTATCTCAAGTAGGTACAACTATTTGAAGGATCGGATACCATAAATTTAATAATATTCTTTTCGTAAATAATTCAGGTTCATTAGCAGCTCTGTAACGAATTCCTAAGAAATTTTTATGCAAAATTTCCAGCGTTCTTGTGAGATAAAACCGCGAATAGATATACGATACAACAACTAAAAAAATTCTATTATTCCGTGATGGCGTCCACTGTCCATAAATTTGACCAGAACAAAATCCAAATCAACTTCAAGGTGAGCCGTACTAAAATTCATGATTTATAATCTCACCGGACCTGTTGAAAACTGCTATTTAAATATTTCGTTTCTCGTTGTAATAAAATTGGAATTGCAGAGATGGAGATGAGAGTCAAACGCGAATTTTTGCTTGTTATTGGTCGTCGCTGTAGGCTTTTCTGTATATGTATACGTTACAATTTGCATGAAAATTTATACTAGTCCAGCATTTACGCACTTAATATAATGGATTGTGTCACTTTGTCACACGTATATTATGTAGTTATAAGTTTTTATGAGTTATCACATCAGTCATTATAATGAAAGGTGCAACAGGTATAAGAAACCCGGGGAAGGTGATTCCCCTGTAAAAAACACCGTAGGAATTACGTCGCACACCAGGAACTAATTGGGGATATCAATATTCCAAGAACATACTGTGGACAGCATTCCTCCAAGGAGCTATACTAATCCAATTTCAGAAGGGAGCTAAAATATCGGCGAGGGTGCTAACAGGTGTTGCAGGGCAGACAATCTGTGTAGAAATAGTAATCTCTCCGGGATGTTGAAAAATAGTCTTAAGAAACGATTAAGAAAGATGATTTCTCAAAAATTCGCAGATCGAATGGTCAAGGTAGAGGTTAAGTTAGATTACGATATGAATTTGTTAGAGACCTTGATGAACTCAAGAATTATTGAGGTAGCCTCGAAAATCAAACAGTTATAAAATTTAATTAGGATCTTTTGATGATTTATTAGACAAATTTACCCAGATTTAAAACTTTTATCGGGGAAGGGATGGCACTTCACGTTTAGGGAGCTTTCTTGTTCAATATTATAATGACACAATTATCAAAATAAAATCATTCATACGTTATTACACCCATTTGATTTCTCAAATATCGCTGTTTGCTATCGGATATTTTGTATCGAGGAAGGAAGAGAGAATGCAAGTAGTGCATAAATTTATAGATAAAACTGTTTGTTCATATGTTGCTATGGCAATGGCTCGATTCCTTGGCACTCTGTTACTAAAGTCACAATTATTAATTTTATTATTTGGAAATTATTTTACATGGAAGAAATTTTTTTTCGCGGTGTTTGAACCAGTGTACCTTCGAACGACAGTCAAGAAGTTTACCTGCTTGGACACATAGGCCTGTTATAAATGAATGCCAGAAATGCTGATATAGCTACCTACCGTTTGCCATTTGATTTTTATTAGAAATATCAACATAAAATACAAAATATGCGTGTTTTTACTTTTTAACAATAATATTTGTAATTTTAAAAAGTTTTTTTGGTATTGTTAAATGATAAATAACGTTTAGTACCTTATTATTCGATGGAATTGTCTCAACAAATACCAACTCGACCTTAACGATTTATTTTCATTAACGGGATATTTTTTTTATATGCAGTTACTTTCTTATACTTACTTGCATGTAGGCAATTTAACTCCATCCGCAGAAAAAATCACTTGAGCGCAAAGCGCTCTCGTATTTTTTTTCAACAGCTGTCGTTAAATTTCCAATGCAAGTAAGTATTCGAGATCAACTGTATAGAAATATCCGGCTAAATCTAAGCTCTCGTGGTATTACCCCCGATAATATATCAACATATCTAAAAAAAAATGATAATAGATGACAAAAGATGATTCATGACATGTAGAGTCTAATAGGGTCTAAAATGTAAAATGGTCTCCGGGCATTTAAATACGAGTTGCTTCAGAGGTCTACTGCATTGCGACATATTTTCCCATCAATTAGATGGATGGAAAATACAAATTACTATTTAGGAAAGCTCTCAACTAAATTAAATTATTTTGAAGTTAGAAAGCTACCAAAATAGAGATCTGTAATGATGGTAATATTACAGGTTGGCATATGTCGTTGTATTATTTGCCCTATTAATGGAACCAGAAATAGGTCTCTTTAATGAGAGATGGCTCCAGCAGTAGTATAAAATATTTATTTTACACAACTCTATCATGTAGCGTTACACATGTATCAAGATTTAAAGCTTCTATATTTTATATTTGTTTATAATATCTATTCTTCCAAGAAAAAATGACAATAATGACAGTAATTGAGTGATTGATATCTTCTTATTTATGGGCTCACGAGTTTGATCTTCTTCGTTGGAAGGTAATATAGGAAATAATTAAGGTCTCTAAATTGGAGAGGATTTTTTTAAATAGAAAGATTCCTAAGAGAGGTACGCCACTGTTGGAGCCTTCGAAAAAATCGTCTTTATTGAGTTAATTATGAGATTTTAATTTCATTACACATGAAAAGAATTACGGTGTCCGCAGTTCCTGCAGATGTAATTTATGCTCGCATGTCCCAGATAGATTTATATATACGGCCAAGATTTATTGTTTTAATCTGCATCTATGCATACTAATCAGAAATATTTACAAATATTAGATTGCCAAATATACAAGCGAAATTCGATAGGTGTTTGTCAATAACATAATGGTGGATGGCTCATTTTGTTATTCGATTTTAATGATCTATTACCTTATTAACATTATTAACGGTTAAGTTTTATTTTAAGGCGCCGATGAGGAGATGAATTTTTTTATATGCGTCTTCAATTAACTGTTTAAAAAAGCAGGAAAAATACTCGCGTTTTTTTGCATGGAACAATTTATTAAAAATTGGTGGATTTGAGTCGAAAGGAACATTTTTCCTCAGTTCAGCACATGCGGAATAAGGAAAAATTGCTCCAGATTATTCATCTCTTCTCTTGGATTTTTTTAATAATAATAACTTTCGAACTCAAAGAGATATGGCATAGTTTGACACTACATTTTAATAGATACGAAAGTCATTTTTTTTCTGGATCGTCGTATAATTATTTTCTTGATAATAAATTATAATAAACTTTTTTTAAATAAAACGGTATCATGAACATTAAAATGTGTGTTAAATTATATTTACGATTATCTTGCATTATTAAAAGGCGAAAAGAAATTATTCTCTTTTCGGCGACCTTTTTACCAAAAATATCGTGTGTAGATTCACAGACCTTTCGTTTACGCGAAGGGACAATTTTAGAGCGCAAGCGATAGGCCGGCGTGGAAGTACCTAATGCATAGGGTCGGAGTTATCATGTTAGATCGCGCGCTAGACACGCTAACTTATTGGCAAATAGATTTCAAGACGATAACCCTGATTGGCGGTATGGCCAGGACGCGAGACAAGAAAGCGGAAGCGGGTCTACGGCCTATAAGAAGGGCACCGGCGGAGAACGAAGCAGGTCGCTTTGCATATCTTCATATTATAAGGAAATATATCTAAATATTTACCTTTGCCTGTGTCTATTTGCCTTTTAAAGAAGTGCCAAGTACCTTGCATTTTTCTTCGCGAATTAATCAACTTCATATCTTGTCGTTCTCGTCTGAACTATGCGTTTCGAAATAAATTACCACCGCCATTGTTGTTCTTCAACGCAGATACCTAAGCGCCTGGAATATCTGTAACAATTAACTAACTTACTCGGTCAATTGAACGAGAGTGTCTTTCCGTTAATAATCATCAGATTAATATCAACTTCCGGAGTTTCTCGATTTTAAAGATCAGGCGCATTAATTTCAAGATGCTAGTTTCTTGTGAAAGCGGCCGTTTTAAACAATTCCATTTTCAAACTCTTTTACATTTTACCTCCCTGTATCCTCTTTCAATGGTAATAAAGGAATTGTTATTTTGTTAGAATCATGATGGCTTTTTAATAATAGGGACTACTATTTATTAGAATTTTTAAAGTTCAAATGACATAAGGAGAAATCTGAGATTTTTTTGGCACTTTTTGTTTTAATCATAGGCAGTTGGTAAGAGAGTCGAGATGAACCACGCCCATGGCGGCGGTGGAGCGCGTACCCGAGCGCCCATATAACTATTCACAGGGAGTTCCAATGATCATTATAGCCTGCTAGCTTCAAACAGGAAGGTAAGTTCAGGAGGAATGTTCTCTTCCTAAAGACGCGGATCCTGCTAGCCCTCCGGCCGCAGAAAGAGATGCATAGTCATTTACTTTCCGTCTTCATCCCGGCGCTTCACAAATTGGGTCTCATTTTTTTTACAGTGAGTGCTATTGTTCTAAATAAAGGATATCGGTGCCTGGAGAGTGAAGTAAAAGAACTTAGTTTTCTCCTCGCTACGCAAATGCCACCTGGCAGCGTCTGTTCTCAAGGTCGTAAATGTGTGACAGATGAAAATCTGGTGAAGGTATCATCATTGCATACCTACCCCCAAAAATCTCTGCTTGAAGAACCTACCCACCCCACAGGTTCTCCTCTCGCATCGTTCAGGAAAAATACGAGCAGGAGTTCGTCGTCATTGTTGCTGTTTTGATTTTTTTCCCGTAGATGTCGTGTACTAGTAATTTTTCAATCGTACGGAGTATGAAGGTGTTATTTTGTCATACCGATTACAATATTTCCAAAAAAATGTAAAAAATAAACACTTTGAAAACAAGTTTCATTGTCTTTCATTCAATATGAGTATACCTAACGCAATAATTACTTACCTAATAATTGACATCTTACACGATTTTGATCGCATATCTTATCCCGTTTTATTCATCCTCAGCAAGGATAATTGTTTTAAGTACATATTCTAATGTAATGTTAGTAAGAGCTACTATGTACATGCATGTGATTATAAACATTACTCAAGTCTCGAATATACCGAGATCAGTTATTCATTAAAGTATGTATTACTCGGGAATATCATTTATCACGAATGCGTCTTCTCCTATGGAATGGAATAAGACATTTTTAATTTGTAATTAGTAATTTAATTTCCATAATATTGTTGGTAGGCAAATTCAGACCTCACACTGTCTTAACGTTGTTCGTATGCTAATTATGATAATATTTAGATTACATTGCGCTAGAATGAATATGTAATTTTATGTTTGAAATGAAGATAATGGTAATTATTGCTGATATACATGCAAGTTTGCGCGTTTACAACTATGTGCGACTAATATGCACGAGAACTAAGAGATCATTATTTATAAATTATGTTATTTATCGTTTTTTCATTCTATTCTTAGGCGAGGTAAAATTAATTTCATTATAGACTATTATTTTTTTTATATGTACATAATTTGATCTCAAGTAAAAAATTAAGGGAGCTTTCGAATAGAATCCAAAACTATCGATCGTATTGGTTCTTCGATAAATACACTGAAGCGAGTAGTGCATAATCATAAAGAAAATAGCATTGAGGGTGCCTGGGCAGATTCACCATTTTTGGGATGTAGTTTTTGATCCAACATCTTTAGACGGTTAAATCTCTTTCCAGAAATAGAAAGAAATAAATCTCAGAAATAAGACAAACACTCCCGCTAATAAAATCTCTACCTTATGAACGCTTCAAGAAACGATTAAACATAATTTAATATCCTCGTTAATATCTCATAAATAACTGATTGGTCATCAGATACCAGAGGTGCACTCAGCGCCGTGCATTCACACCATTACAATAAATGTTGTAACGTCACTCCTTGCCCATGTAATGTAACTAATATTATAATAATATATTAGATAATAATAGTGCCGGCCTTAGGATATGTGCAATCCGTGACAGATCCCCGTATTTTCGAAATACCCGCTTTTTAATCGTTCGGTGTCGTGCGTGACCGAGTCGCGGAGATCTTAAGGTGTGAACGTGTGAATCGGGCGGTCATTTTACTGCCGAGTCGGCTCTTAACTTCTCTATAATTTCAGCTCGATAAATCCCGATAATTGTGGTAATAAGAATAAGTGTTATTGGTCTATTGATGACCTTACCATGATGATGTTTCGATTTTTGTAACTCAATACTAATTGCTACTTGTCTTCTTTTTGCGGTGATTGTAACAGTTATAACATAGCCATTTTCCAGTCCATCTTATTTAGGTACAGATTCTTCGAGGTCAGAAGAAAAGGAAGAAATGCTCGATCTTCTTATTAAGGTGGCCCTCGTCCCTTGTCTCTTTGACAACGATACGATTTAAAGGGTTGATCTTATTTTAATTATTTCCCAGACTGGGACATTCTAGCTTATAGTACGGCAGCCCGTTACCAAAATTTTCTGTCATCGCGCCCGAATCGAGTAAACTATTAATCGATAGTTTTTTTAAAACTAAGAAAGTTTTTCCTGATCGAAAAAGTCGTACAACGTTGCCGTAACCCGTCAGAGTAATTTCAGTAGGTAAAAAAGTAAACGGTAATTTTGTTACTCCGCCTGCTCTGTTCTTCATGTAATCTTATTAAAAATTTACAAAAAAACATGAATCCATAGAGAACGGAAGTTTTTGATATTGAAATATTTCCATTGTTTAAAAAAAACATGTATAGAAAAATTGTCTGAAAAAGTTTCAGCGCCCGGTTCAAAATTTATTTTAAATTATTGATAGGACATCCAAAAACGGTAAGTAGAGTCGAACGGATGTTTTCCGTGCTGCAATTGTTACCACTCGGAAAACGCTGAGAGGTAGCGGTTTCCTCCTTAACCCTTTCGATTGCCGTTTCATCGTCAGTTCAGCACGAGCTGGGGACCCAAAATAATTCTTGCTACGATTTTCAGCACCCGCGCTCTCTGATTGGCCGACTGCGTTCGACCAATGAGAGAGCGGGGGCAATTAACATCGACGTCAGCTCATTATCCCGGTCATTATCGCCGGCCGGATGGCATAAAACCGGCCGGCCAAGTGCCGTTCACTCACTTACAGTCTAGTCTCTTCGTCCAGCGGTGGCTTAAGCCGTTCGGACTCGACTTTTTCACTTCGCCTAGTCTCTTCGTCCAGCGGTGGCTTAAGCCGTTCGGACTCGACAAAACGCACTCTTCGTCCAGCGGTGGCTTAAGCCGTTCGGACTCCAGATCGCATTTACTCGCTCCGACTCGCCCGCCATCCAGCATCATCACCAGCCTGGCTATTTAATTTACTACGTCTTTTATTCGCTTCACCCTACCCACCATCTCCATCGTAAAATTGAGACGATTGAGTTCTTTCGCACATAGGTAACTCCGATACACCTGGCTCCTCCCCTGGACTGCGAGGACCCTCTTGTATCAGTTGGCGGACCCAACGTGGGGCTCAACTTCGTGGACGCGAAGGATTCGCGACCCTGACCTACCGGACCACCATCATAGTTCTTGGACTTAAACCAAGTGGCGCCCATCACGATCACCGGCATCTAGCAAGATGCCCCCGACGACAAGAAATCAAGCAGCAGCGACAACCACCACGACGACGTCGACGACAACGAGAACAACCAGCGGGACTTCGAACGCCGAGAACCCGCCGTCCACAGCCACGATGCATCCGGCTATAACAGTTGAGGCGCTGGCAGCCACGATGAACCAGGCCTTCGCAGCGATGATCCCGGTGCCGGCTCCGAGAAGACCTAGACGACCTGAATTCGCCGGATTGGACCACCAATGCCCCAAGAGGTTCCTAGAGGAGTTCTCGAAGTTTGCAACCTCATTGGGCATCACCGAGGACGCGGACTGGGTGGCAGAGATCCGGGAGTGCCTGACGGGATCAGCAGCCAGTCAAATCGACCGCTGCCTCAGCTTTGCAGACCCGCGGCCTGCCGAGGTGGAGCAGCTATTATTGGACCACTTCGCCAGCCCAGATGTACTCCGCAGATTGAGATTCCACCTGGAGATGGAGCTGCAGCAGCCGTCGGAAGCCGTCGCCGATTTCGTCATGGCGAAGCGGCATCTATGCATGCGGTTACACCCGGAGGAAGACGACGCCGGCCACTTGAAGCGGATCATTCCGCTCATGCGACCGGAGCTGCGAACTTTTATTATGTTTCAGGACCCGCAGACGTTCGCAGACCTCTACACTGTCGCTAAGAACCTGGAGGCGGCCTTCCCACCGACCAGCCGCAAGCCAGCGGCCCCGACTCCCGCACCCCGGGCACCCACAGCCTCGACACCACCGCCCTGCTGGTACTGTCGCGGGCCACACTGGAACAAGGACTGCCCCCGCCGCCCAGAGCAACGTCCGGGAAACGGGAGAAGCGCCGGCCCCACACACCACCAGGCGGCCGGCGCGACATCGCAGCCCCAGCAGCATTGAGAGCAGACACATCCAGCCCCCTGGAGGAGCACACCTCCGGACGACTCCCCGAACTGCCGGATCTGCTGTCCAGGGACCCCGAGGAGGACCCAGCCCGCAGCCATGGGGAAGACATCGGTCGCCTCTGCCTCGCTGCCTTAGACGGGGGCCATCCAGGTGCCCAGCCAGTGCTAACTCCAGGTGCCCAGCCGGTGCCACCTCCAGGTGCCATACCGGCGCTGCCTCCAGGCGCCCTCCTAGCACCACCTCCAGGTGCCGGACCAGCACCACCTCCAGGTGTCCAGCCGGTGCCGCATCCAGATGACAGAAGACCACCACCACCTCCAGGTGCCCAGCCGGTGCCGTATCCAGGTGCCAGGACAGCGTCACCTCCAAGGGCGAGACCGGCGCCACCTTCGAGGGCCAGACCCGCACCGCCTCCAGGTGCCCAGCCAGCGCCCCTTCCAAGGGCCAGACCAGCGTCACCTCCAGGTGCCCAGCCGGTGCCGCCTGCAGGTGCCAGACCAGCGTCACCTCCAGGTGACAGACTAGCACCACCACCAGGTGCCCAGCCAGCGCCCCTTCCAAGGGCCAGACCCGCGCATCCTCCAGGTACCAGACCGTCGACACCTCCAGGTGCTAGCACAGCACCAACTCCAGGTGCCACACCAGCACCACCTCCAGGTGTCACACCAGCACCACCTCCAGGTGCCACACCAGCACCACCACCAGGTGCCACACCAGCACCGCCTCCAGGTGCCACGCCAGCACCACCTCCAGGTGCTAGACCAGAATCGCCTCCAGGTGCCGGACCAGAGCAACTTCCGAGGGCGAGACCAGCGTCACCTCTAGGTGCCAGACCCGCGCCACCTCCAGGTGTCACACCAGCACCACCTCCAGGTGCCACACCAGCACCACCTCCAGGTGCCACACCAGCACCGCCTCCAGGTGCCACGCCAGCACCACCTCCAGGTGCTAGACCAGAATCTTCTCCAGGTGCCAGACCGGCGCCATCCCCAGGTGCCAGACCGGCGCCACCTCCAGGTGCCAGGCCAGCGCCACCTCCAGGTGACAGACCAGCACCACCTCCAGGTGCCACACCAGCACCGCCTCCAGGTGCTAGACCAGAATCTTCTCCAGGTGCCAGACCAGAGCAGCTTCCGAGGGCGGGACCAGCGTCACCTCCAGTTACCAGAACCGCGCCGCCTCCAGATGCCGTACCGGCGCTGCCTCCAGGCGCCCTCCTTGCACCACCGGCAGCCGTGCAGTCACTGGAGACACTGGCCAGTGAAGCAGAGCGGGCGCAGCGACGAAGCTCGGATACCCGCGACCTGATCTCGCGGGTGGAAACCGCCTGCAGGTCCCCACGCCCACGAACCCATGGGACGACGCTGTGGAGGAGACCCTTTTCACCCTCAGACGCCGCCACAACGCCGCCACCCGCATGTCACCGGCCGAGGTCGTCCTGGGACGCAGCCTGGCCCTCCCCGGTAGCTGGCAGCTCCCGGATCAACAGCCGAGGTACCCGCAGCAGCGCCGTCGCCTACAGGTCGCCAGGGACAACCAGCGGGCCTACCAGCAGAGACAATACCCCGCCGGAGGCAGATTCCCGGACATCCAACCAGGGCAGGAAGTCCTCATCCGGCAACGGGCGCCTGGCCAGTCTTTTGGGCCAAAGTGGTTGGGTCCCTGCCGAATCAGCAGGCCAGCCGGCCCCACATCCTACTATATCGGCGAAGGGCGGCGGACTACGAAACGACACGTCGGTGACATCCGGCCGATGCCGCCACGGCGTCGGGCCCCCTTGGAAGGGAACATGTATAAGTGCAGTGATAAATCGTAACTGTAATCTGTATTGTGAAAGAAATGGAACATTATAGGTTAAGGCGATTTGTAAATTTTTTTTTTTTTTTGCTGTATCTTGTACATTTTTAGGTTAAGGTTTATTTGATTTTCATTTCCTCGCTTTTCTTTTGTAATTTGTTTTTCCTTTATTTGATTTTCTTTTGTTTTATTAATAAACAGGGTCAGGTCTGGTGCATTATAGCTGGATGGATGGCGAGCTCCCGCGGGATTACGAAAATCGTCGCAAGAATTATCTCCGAGACGGGGGAGACTGTTACCACTCGGAAAACGCTGAGAGGTAGCGGTTTCCTCCTTAACCCTTTCGATTGCCGTTTCATCGTCAGTTCAGCACGAGCTGGGGACCCAAAATAATTCTTGCTACGATTTTCAGCACCCGCGCTCTCTGATTGGCCGACTGCGTTCGACCAATGAGAGAGCGGGGGCAATTAACATCGACGTCAGCTCATTATCCCGGTCATTATCGCCGGCCGGATGGCATAAAACCGGCCGGCCAAGTGCCGTTCACTCACTTACAGTCTAGTCTCTTCGTCCAGCGGTGGCTTAAGCCGTTCGGACTCGACTTTTTCACTTCGCCTAGTCTCTTCGTCCAGCGGTGGCTTAAGCCGTTCGGACTCGACAAAACGCACTCTTCGTCCAGCGGTGGCTTAAGCCGTTCGGACTCCAGATCGCATTTACTCGCTCCGACTCGCCCGCCATCCAGCATCATCACCAGCCTGGCTATTTAATTTACTACGTCTTTTATTCGCTTCACCCTACCCACCATCTCCATCGTAAAATTGAGACGATTGAGTTCTTTCGCACATAGGTAACTCCGATACACCTGGCTCCTCCCCTGGACTGCGAGGACCCTCTTGTATCACAATGCTCCAGGGAATGCTACGGAGTCAGCACTATATATTCTGTATGGTCCGTGCTCGTGGTACACGGCGCGCGCATACAGCGGGCATGGTGTGTGGCTTGGTTGTCTATAGCAATACAGCGTCTATGCTATAGTCCAATAAAGTCTAAAAAGTCATACGTATCGATTAAGAATACACATCCTTTTGATAGTTCGATTTATTTTGTTTCATGTACGTGTTTTTATAGTAACCGTCCAGTTTGTCCAAACACTCCATCCCGCATAAATAAGTATACGTCAACATTGGTTTTGAATGAGAATTAAATGCACAACACAGAGGATAGAATGTCATTACGTGAATAAATTTTATGTAGTTGTCAGTGGCTCTCAAACTGACGTAAGCGATTCAATTCATTTTTTGAATGATTCCTCCAATAATTATTACGCTCGTAAAAATTTCGCAAACAAAAAAAAAAATCAAAAATAAAAATTTTTGATTTACTGAAAATGACTTGACACACCAATGCAAGTATAACAATGTCCGTTAATATTTTTTTCTCACTTTTCAAGACACAAGAAATAATTTGTACCAGGAAACGGAGCAGGCGGGATAACTCGATCAGCCTTTAAAAAAAAACACATCTGAAATGCAACCCTTCATTTGCGCAACAATGAAAACGTCCGTTCTTATTTTTTTCTGTTAACGAAACATTCAAAATTATCTATGATCAGGAAAACGGAGCGGGCGCGAAAGGTTTAATTCCAAACTGTCACAAAATTTAGATTTTTAACGAACCAAAACCACTCACAACTCGGAAAATGTCAGTAACTATATCTATCCTATTGAAATGATCATTCTTCGTAAAAATAACAAAAAAACGGACCGGGCGCGATAACTTATTTATTCCCTTAATCTTTACATATATTCAGGTGTTTTTCAACCACTTCGCAACCTTGCCTAAGTCAGTACACTTGAACTTTTCTTCTCAAAACTTCATGAATCAACCGAAAAAACCAAAAAAATTGCGGGCGGGATCAGGCGAAAATCTTGGTAACGGGCTGCCGTACTATTAGATTGATCAGTTAAGTCGCTAACTCTTTTTAACAATTCTGGTACATCTTTGCGTTAAAAAAATCTTAGCAGAAGAAAATTATTCTACCTGACTCTGAACAGTTGTTTAAAGGAGCTTTCGCATTCTGAACCGAAATTTTTTTGAATTAAAATCGCCTTTGGGCAGATTTTGACCGTTTGGTAGGTACTCAAGTGAGCTCCAAAACTAGCAACACCTATAATAAGGAGATGCAAAGTAAATTTTTGTGAATTTAAATGAAGCTCCACCAAGTCACTTCACATAATCAGAGAAGCTTCAAGCAAGAAAAAGAGATAAAGAAAACCCAGAACCTTCATCTCTGATTAGAGTTTATGTAATTTAGTCCCTCTACCTGTTCTGTTACCGAATTTTTCCTGATCTAGCCCTGTTTTGTTTTTATTTCTCAAAATCATCTTCAGAGAATTGCGAATTTATGGCACATTTTGGGAATCGAAATCAAGCTTCGCCGAATTCTCACCTCTGGTTGCATTTTATGATTTTTTGTCTTCATTTACAGTTTCGGGAGCTCTTCACTTACCAGTTTCTTTCTTAATTTTTGCCTTCAATTGTAATCTAAATGTAATGGGACATAACCTAATATATTCCATAAAATAAGTACAAAAATATTGTTTAATACCTATACAGGGTGTACCAGCTCGATTTAGACAACGGTAAGGGCCGTGTAGGTCTCGTCAAGACGAAACGTTTTTTTATTTGAAGTTTTTGGATTTGAACCTTCGTTGCGGAAATATGGCCGACTTCCGGTTTTTCGTTTTTTGGCTCCAGTTTCGGCATTTTTAGGTTCTCGTCCAAACTGAAACTAGTTTTGGAAACTCCTTAGCTTCAGTTACAACTTTCATATTGAAGTCAAGGTTCTATCTCTGTTGGATTCAAAATCTTAATTTTTCAATTTGATTCAATTTGAATTAATTCAAAGACTTAGGGTCGGTTGTTCAAACGTTAATTAAAAATTTTCAGATAATTACTGATTTTAAAATGCCTTGTATTATCAAACCATTGGTCTGATATTGCTGAAAATGAATTCTGCTCCATTTAAGAAGACTTAATTATTGATTAAAAATAAAAGAGTATTAAATATATTCGCGGTATTTTCAAAATTTGCAATTTAAAATCACTAATTATCTCAAAATTTTTAATTGACGTTTGAACAACCGGCCCTTAAAATTTAAAGTCTTGGGCATGTCGCCATTTTGAATCCAACAGAGATAGAACCTTGACTTCAATATGAAAGTTGTAACTGAAGCTAAGGAGTTTCCAAAACTAGTTTCAGTTTGGGCGAGAACCTAAAAATGCCGAAACTGGAGCCAAAAAACTAAAAACCGGAAGTCGGCCATATTTCCGCAACGAAGGTCCAAATCCAAAAACTCCAAATAAAAAAACGTTTCGTCTTGACGAGACCTACACGGCCCTTACCGTTGTCTAAATCGAGCTGGTACACCCTGTATATTTATTTATGTGTGTATGTGTGTATCCGATAATAGCAGTTCAAGATTCTCAGAATCTTAAACTAGAACTTGCTCGAAAAAAAAATGATCGAGGAAAGGGATCGTAATTCTGATTTATTGGTGTTAATTTTCCACGGGAAATCAGCCCGTATAGTTTCTTGGTAATAAATACATGTACATAATTTATAAGTAGTTAAGATACCGAGTACTTAAATACAGTAGTGGTAGTATTAGTTTAGTAGTACTGGGAATGCTAATAATGATAACTTCCACTGAATTAATAAGAGACGTCCTCGCGATAAATCCAGCATTGACTGTTTTACGAGTACTGGCTTTACTGGTAGTAAGTACCTGCGTTATGTCGATGGACAAGATTCTCAATAGTGGGCACAGGGTTACATAAAGGTAGGTACTAAAACAAGAATATAGCTCGTAAGGCATTGCTTTTGTTAAAAGAGATTTTTGAAGGAGTAAAAAGGACAAAATAGGGTAATTCAGTACCGAACATTATAATCCCTTTCATCCCGTAATAAAATATACAGAGATGATTAAAAAAATTAAAATAAAAATGGAAGTATTTTATTTTATTTATCAGAAAAAACAGGATATCATTGTGAATATGACAACATCCCCGCATACTGTTTTCAAATAATAATCCAAAAACAGAAAATTTCATTAAATACCTCAATTGCTGTTTAAAGAAAAGTAACCTCATTCCCATTTCTTAAAAGGTATGAAAGGTAGGGTGTTTATTATTGGCTTTTTCCAATTTAGCCCCTTCAAAAATTTTCTTTTTAAAATTGGACGAGCTTGCTCGAGGTGTTTTAACATTTTTTCATAGGCCTGTATGAAATAGTTCGCTGAAGAGAAGACAGTTATAATACATAATAGCTTAGGAACGTGTAAGGTGTTGAAATCATAGTTGATTCAGGGCTGTTGTAAGGGCGCTTTTTGATTCCGGACGGAGTGTAAGGAGCTATCAAAAATGACTCTCGATTATTCATATTTTTTGACACTTTTAACCTGTCTCATATTTAGGTAAAGTTTCCCAAGAACCTATACATTAAGAAAACTCGGGGATTTATAGCAAACAGAAAAATAATTCAGTTTAATGCTTAAATCCTCAGATTTCTCGAAAAACGCTGATAAAAAGTTTTCAAGGCATACACTTACAAATCATCATTTTTAAAACTTTGAGGATCTTGATAACGGAGAGTTGTTTACTTACAAGGCCCAAAGTTGATGAGCTTGTCAAAAAATCGTTTTGAAGAAACTGTCACTAAAAACCTTCTCGAACTGTACCTCGAAGACGAAGGGAAAGCTGCCGCACAACCGATTACGGTTCTGAACTAGTGCTCATAATTTATAAAGTATAAGAGGAGATTCCCTCTCTCGGGAAGTTGTTTCCTGGTCGTTGGTGAGAGGGCTCAGTAATATTTTGTCCAGGGAGCGATGTCGGCGGAAGCCAGCCACCGGCAGGGCAACCCAAGCCGGTAAGGTCTCGAATATGAAGCTAAGAAGACTCCCATTTTGAAGACCAACATTAAAAACCTTTCCCAACGGTTGCAAACAGCTTCGGTCCTCCATGTTAACAGCGGCTAAAGTAAACAATAATTATTATACAACAAGCACCTATTTGTCCTTGAGAAGACATCTCAAAAAGCGGAAGAGCCAAATATGGCCAACGGCATATGGATGAAGAAGGCAAGGGGAAACCACTGCATTAAGGGTTCAAATTAACATCCCAAGAAAAAAAACATGGCAAGTCGTGCATATAACTCGGCCCCTAGTCCGTGGTAGACCTAAGATGGTCAAGGAGTGCTAAGAATCCCCACGAAGAAGAACCCTAAGAAGAATGAGCATGGACAAAGAACTACTTGGAATTTTCAAAAGACGAAAGACAAGTTACCTGGATACATACACGTATAGAGGTAGAAGATACAAGTTCCTAAGAGGAGGCTAAGATTGCAGGTAGAAGAAGGCCGGGCACAAGTCAGTACTCATGGCTAAGAAACGTGAGGGACTGGACTGGTCTAAATTCACAGTCACTCCTAAGAATAGCACATGAGGACAGATAACGATTTGCCGAAGTTGTAGTCAACCTTCTATGAGAAGACGGTACCTTAAGAAGCAGAAATTTTCATTTAAGTCGTAGAGAAAAATTTTCCTAAAATTTTTTCACCTCTAATAGGAAAAATAGTCTCACGTCTGCGGTATAGTATAGTCGAGACAGTCCTGACGAATCAGAAAAACCTTCTAGTTAACACCGGTAAGTTTAGTTTATGTCCAAAAAATGTCCAAAGTCCAAAAAACGCTGATAAAAAGTTTCAAGGCTCAAAAATCATGCCTTTGAACCCCTACATCTCGAGAAAGGGAAGAAACAGGATAAGTTGATTTCAGTTCTTGCCATGGCCAAATTATATCGAGCAAATTTTTAAACAGCGTTCAAAAAAATTGGATTTCAGCAAATGCCATTTTTCTGCCTCTTGATTTTTGTCATAAATGAGCTGGAATGTTACTAGATAGGTACTAGACTGTAATGGGATGCTATTAAATAATAAACTTTTTGAAATAACTCCTCTTTATAAAATAAATATAACTCTTTACATTCATGCTCGTCCGTTTTAATGGTAACTGCATGGCGGTTATAATAATCTGCAATAAGCCATGATATAGCGACGGTATTAAATAAATTTACGGTATAAACATCCCGATTCCCGGCGATCTCAACGGTAATTGCATGGGTATTTGTCGAGGCATTTGTTTTAATCTTCCGGCATCTCTACGGGGAACTGAAAAAGCATAGGAATGACTAAGAATATATGGTGGTGTTGGAGGAGAAATCTTCAAGAACATGTATCATCTAATTTGTAATGTCACAATAATGATTTGTCATTTAAATAGGTATAATATAACTACTCCCCCGTTCTTATTCTTGAAGTAGTCACGAGAATTTAATAATGTTGAGGCTTGGTAAGGAAAATGTGACGCTTCTTATATTTTCTGCATATAACTAAGCGGTATAATAATTGAATTATTGAACGCTTTAAGATCAAGAAAGCAAGTCTAAAATCGAGCAATTCTCATGCAAATCGCATTGCGCAATAATAAGTGATCGGTCATCGGTTTTTGCTATGATTCAGTTGCATGAATTTTATAAAATCCACCTGGATTTCCTAATAACAGCGTTGTAGTTCGCTGTGCTAACACAACAATAATGGTAAAGTGGTGTGTGTTAATCTTAATCCCGGTGCTATTTTCATTATCCGCGAATAGTGATACACTAAATGCAAAACACAATGCTGCTTTCTCTCGTCACGATTTTAATTAAAATAATACACCGAGTGTTGCCACAATACGGAGAGGCAAGGCTCCGATGTGCCCGGCCGATGTGCGATATTGCTTGCTTGCGATGGACAAACAAATTATTATTTAAATTTTTGAATAACCGTTCTCTAGATCATCGATTTTTTATATGGGCTAGTTCTTATTGTATAGATAGATTCAATAATCTATTGACTCATATTATCCATTCCGGGCAAATTATTATACGAAACAATCAAAGTTCTATAAATGCAGAACTAGCTGGTACCCGCGGTTTCATCGCGTGATAATAATAATGATAAAACGTACACCGGTTGTGGAATAATCGAAGCATTTTATTTTGGACGTTATTACATGGTCCTTATGGTAAGTATACATAAAAAATCTCCTGTGGCTTATGGTTCTTGCGGCAAGCAAAACACCGTTGTTCCCGCCGTTTTTCAAAATAACACAATTTTTTTAAAAAATCATTTTACTTTTGAGGGTTTTTACTACTGCCTTGGTATTTGAATTTTGTAAAATTCAACCTTATCGACCGCCTACATACCGTATAATAATTCTCTGTTTTGTGTCAAGCGGTTTGAGCTGGAGTCAGCTCATGTGAGTCAGTCACCTAACGATTTTACAGGGGTATGTTGGCAGAAAAGAGAGAGGAGGGAATTACCTGACATAAAAAGAGATATGAAAAAAGCGTAATGTATTTTCTTTATAAGTCTAGAAAATATCCGCTCATTAAAGTAAAGTCGAATGACGGAACTTGTGTGGATTAGAATATAAGAGAGAAAAAAAAGTATAAAGTTCCCGTTAGGCTGGCTGGTATGAAACGAGTGATGCATTAAAAATGGTAACCGGGAATATCTCAGAAACTAATCGTTCGATCTCAGGCAAAAGTTTTTTTGAAGAAAGTGGCCCTAAATAATCATTTGAAAATAGTTTTGAGCTTCTAAAACGGCCACTAGGGGCTAGGGGGCGTAACAGCCATGACCAAATAAAAAATTTAAATTTTCTCATATTTTTCAAAATTAGGGTATATTCAAAATATCATGGGTGCAATGCTTAAATAGCCTCGATTTTTTTTATCTTGCCAGTCACCCTCAACGGAATTTAACATGATTAAAATGATTACAAATTTCTATCGATTGCATTTTACGATTGTTCATTTTGTTACCATTGCAACCGCTAGAGGGCGTTATCTGACATGTAGGTAAGGAAATATCGACTTAAAAAAAAAATAATATTTATTTTTAGATAGGCAAAAGAGAATTAAATTCTTTAGGTGTCATTGAAAACGGCAGCTGAATAATTTTCGCCCAACTCTAGATATCTGCCAGCAAAGTTGATTTTACGAATTTTCAGAGTTAGGTATCCATGCACGGATCAAATGGACCAATCCCTCGGATAAAATTGCTGAAATCCAAATATGTTTATAGCGATCAAAAGTCTCCGTGGCCGTGAAGTGAATATGTGTATACATTTATGTGATTAATGATACAAATGGGCTATTTTTCATTTTTTCTGTTCAGCGCGTTGGTAACTTCGTTATTATTTGAGCTACGAAGTCGTTTAAATTAACAAAAGTGAGGATTTTTTTTTCGCTTATTATTACAGTGGTGAAAACAGAAAAACAACTGAAAGTTCACGTCATGAGATATTCCTATCTTTATATCCAAAAATTGCATTTTTCAGTTTTTATCACTGTGATAGGTGACAAAAATTAATCATGTTTACTAATTGCACCGACTTCATATTAGCTCCAAGTATACCGAAGTTACCAACGGTGAACCTAAAAATAGAAAGTAACCGATTTTCCATCACCCTGTATACATATTAACTTCACGCCCGTGGAGTTCCAAATCCTGAAAATTCATAAAATCAACTTTGTTCGCAGATAATTACTGTGAAGCGAAAGTTATCCAGCTGCGACTTTTCAATGACACATTGAGAATTTTATTCTCCATTTTACCATGTAAAAATAAATTTACCTAATTTTTTTTAGAAAAGTCGCGATATTTTCTTACATGTCAGATAACGCCGTTTAGCGGTTGCGATAGTAACAAAATGAAAACTGCGTGAAATGCAATCGACAGAAGAAGAAAAACTTTTTGTAATGAGACAAATCTTGTTAAATTCCGTTGAGGTTAATCGGAATAATCGACTTTTGAATAAACAAAGTTTTGACGTTCCCCCATGCTTCCAAGCATCAATAATTAATTTATGGAGTTATTAAAAAAATCGAGGTTATTCAAACATTACACTCATTATTTTGAATATACCTACCCTAATTTTGAAAAATTCCAATTCTTTTATTTGGTCATGGCTGTTACGCCCCTTAGCGGTCATTTTATAAGCTCAAAAGTATTTTTAAACGAATTTTTATGGCCACTTTCCCCAGAAAAAATTTTCCTGAGGCTTTATTCCACGCTTAGTTTCTAAAATAATACCAGTAACCATTCTATTAATGACGCACCCGGTACAATAAAGTATTCCTTCGGGCCAGATGAAGTTATTTTACATGCAAAACGATTTTTTCTTACTATATTTAGCACGCAATGTATCTAAAAAATATTTTACGTACTAATAGCATACTTAGCTTCTAAAAAACATATTTTTAATTATTGCATAACGTTAAACTTCTTCACTTTCCTGCGTCTTAAATTAATTCAATTTTATTTATTAAATAAATTGACATTGAATCGCATCTATGAAATCCGATTAAGATTCTGAGATGATTAAAAATTAAATGAGATAAATGTTTAATTAACATATTCGAGTACCAGAAATAATTAATAAGAGGGTGTGGGCTGGAATTTCAATTATGATTTATATGGAGACTTTAATGATCGATTAGACGAAGAAACCTGGAAATTATAATTTATAAGAAAATAATTATCCTAATATCTACATCGCTGCTATTATATCTAATCTTTTTTTTTTCATCGAGGTGTTATTTTCTTCAATTTACCCTCGTAAAAGGAGGTATCCAATATTGGCACCCTTCAGAACAATTATTAGGTATTCTTCCATAAAAATTAATTGTGCTCATTATTTTTTTCTAGCACTGTACTCACCATTATAAGTTTTAAATTTAACGCTAATAATATTTAATCACGCAATAAAAAAGCAACTTAAACAACCCCAGTTACCATACTATAAAAAAAAATTAAAAGGGATCGGTCAACTGTGTGTCCACTGTCCATACTTTACATACTGATAAAAAGTAAAACATGATTGATGTATGGTAGTAATAAAAGTGACCAATAATCTGGAGAGGGTTGTTAACTACCGCAAATCCTTAAGCAGTCAGAAAAATACCCAATGTAGTGTGCCATTGAACTCGAATGGGGATTAGTTTAATTATCACCTTTATTACTACCATACATCAATCATTCTACCTGTCATTTCTATATTTATGTATTTTATTTCAATAAAGCCTTGTAACTATGTAGTTTTTTTCCGTGATTTTATTAATCGATTTCTACCGATGTATTAAAGAAAAATCGTTTTTTTTGCCACTTTACCACCAAATTACAGTTTTTTGTACCGCTGGTGGGCGAACGAAAATAAAATACTTAAGCGGACATTAGTGATGGACCACCCTGTATATAGTTACCGAGAGACAAGAAACGTTATAGCATAAAATATACAAAAATATTGGCAAAGTCACTGCCAAGAGGAATTAATAAGTAGATCTGTCACTTTGATTTCTTAATTTATCGTAAGTATATTATTATAGAGGTCGGTTTTTTAAATAATAATTAATGCCTGATTAACAGTTTTATATGGATAAATGTATACCTGAGTACCAGTACCATTTAGTAAAGGTTAGTAATTTATTATTTATTCGATAATTTTACTGCCACGAATAGCCATTAATCAAACATCTATAAATATAGATACGCCATAAATAAAGAAACGACTGAGATTTTTTCCAAAAGGAGGCAATATAGTGCTCACATATTTCCTCCTATCGAGTCAAGGAAGTAAAAACTAAGAATTGAATTATATTCAAGTGACATGAATGAAGTGATTTTTTTAATTTTTAGTTCGATCTCTATTTCTCTCATTCTTATTTCCAAGCAGGAGAGAGATAAATCCATTGCGGATCTACTTTTTCAGACAGTCTTATATGTATGTACATAATACATATCTGCATTATTCCTTATATAATTCTTCGTTAATTAACAGCTCCAAACAACGAGTTAACTTGACAACAATCACATAAATAACTGAATTGCATTGCATGCGTGTAATAAAGTATAAGCAGACGCAAGAAATCTTAAATGCAACAACGTTTCTAAATGAAGGAATAATTTCAAACAATGAATATGTCTCAAATGAACAGAAACAGCTAATATACAAAACATTAGAGAATGACCATATTTTTTGGACTTTCAGGGATTCACTGGTTCTTTTAAACTATTTTGTGATTCACTGATAAACAAATTCCAGATTCGGTAATTTTCATAAATTTCCGGTAATTATTTTCTAAAAATAATTATGAAGGGCAATGATTATAGTCCAAAAAGTCTGGAAACGGTCAAATATCTCCAGAAATACACATTGGACTCAAAAAAGAAAAATGTTGCCTTAATAAATTTAAGAGCGCTATCCAGTGATACCAATCGCGACCCCCCACCCCCACCAATTGGAGAGAGGTGTGCATTGGCAACATCAGAATCTTGAATGAGTACCGATATTTTTATTGCAGAATAGGATTCCACGGCAAAAATTACGTCAAGTTTGTCTGAAACGTTTTTTAATCACAATAATTTTTTCCGTAATTTCTCAAAAATTCTGTAGAGTACAAGTTCATTACGTAAAAACGGCCATTGAATGGTGTGAAATCCAATACACCCCTACCAGAATTAGAGAAAAAATGGGGAGCAATTTTAAAATGCTAAAAAACCGCCGTTTTTATCATTTTTGAAAAATTTTCAAGAAATATTGTTGTTCCGAACTTGTACACGAAAAGTTGGTTGCATACCACAAGTATAATATTAGTGTAAAATTCAAAATTATACGCAAGGACAGCAGGTGTGTGCATTTACCGTCCCTTCTCCTACCACCCTATCCCCGTTTTCACGAAGAAAAGCGTTCACACGTCTGGATGTGACCGACACTCTTCCCTACCAGCTTCGAAGAAGTCAACATCGGTAGTGAAATATCGCTCATTCAAGTCGGTGTCCATTACGATCCTTCGTGAATATTACTCATACTCAAACTAAAATCTCTCAACTCTTATCTCGTTAACCGGTAATTAAAGTGATTCGCCCTCGTCGGATTCAGTAATAGCAAGCAGCGAATTTAAGCGACTGACACCTCTCTCCAAGGTACTTAATTGCATTATTTTATACTGCCTTGCTTTGGTCTCATTCATTCATTTTTAAACATCAAAACCATAACAATTGTTTCTCGAAAAATCTAAAAAATATTGGCATGTTAATATTTTAAGATAAATCAACTACTAATAGAACTAACTAACTAATAGAACAACCTAAAATTTAGGAAATTGCTTAGAAATTACGAAAAAATATTATTACGATTACAGCGCCATCATCTGGCATGATTTGACTTGACGTAATAGTTGTGCTAAAATCCGATTGTGCAATAAAAAAGGTGCACCCATTCAAGATTTTAAATTTGCCCCCCGCCCCTGCCGAAGAGGTGAGAGTGGGGGGTGACGTGTAATGTGTATTTCTCGATATATTTGTCCGTTTCCAGACATTTTGGAACCTCTGTATATCAAAAATCTCCGTGAATTTCCAAAATCGTAATGCTTTTCACATAAATTTTCGGAATTATCGTTATTTCCTAAAACTTCTGGAATTACCGGTTTTTCATAAAAATCATAAATCCCTTGGCTTTCATGATGTTCATAAATTTCAGAAGTCTTTTTTTGATAATTTTTTGAAAATAATGAGTTGATTTCCAAAATAAAGTTGTGAATTGCAGATTACGCATTACTTTCGTTTTACATTTCCTTTCGCCGTACAGAAATTCTCGTCCATTTACCCCTAATTCCTCTTATTCTTACAAAAATTGTGACCAAAATCAAAATCGACTCGGCCTCCTTTCCCCACATGCAAACAATGCGCTCTTTTACAAATGGAATATCACCTTTTTTCTTACTTCTGGTAGTTCTTTCTTCCTCCTCAAACTTAAAAAATGCAAAAAAATGTCTCATCTCAAAGACAGCGTAAAAATCACTTAACGAGACTTAAATTCCGTTTCAACGTAAATTGATATTGATATAAAAAAAACACTAAAAACTGGAAATATCGAGACGACTAAAATTATCATATTCACTCCCACGCAAGCCTTTTTGCGATCTTCTATAAAGAGCCAGTTAAAGAAAAAATTTCGATCTTATCTCCATTTATACCCGACTTATCTTGACTTGTACACTTAGCTACATAATAATCTTAAGAAACATTGACCGTAAATTCAACATACACCTTGTCTGTCTAATAGTCTGTAAGTAATGAATTGAAATGGTTGGGATTAATAAAAAAAATGCAAGACCACCAGGATGGACTCTCATACGTCTGCGGGGCATAAAAAGTTCTCTAAACGCTTAACTACCATTACCATCGGATAAGTTGCAAGAGGAGAGAACTCTAGGCCAACGACGACTTTTTACAGGAGACTGAGTTGTAGCCGAGACATGACTTAAGAAGCCGCTTTACTACTTTATGACCCACGCTGCAGCCGTAATATGATGGGTCGTCTCTTTAAATCGCCGATTTGAGAAATAAAAGCTTCACATCTTGTGTTGTGCCGTCATGTCTCTGAGTTATTGTTAAGTGCGGTGTATTTGTCTTATCTTCAGGAAGCTTTCTTACATCCTTCTCAGTTACAAGCTACCTACCTACTTGAACACAGTTTGCTGGGAAATACAAAGAAAATATTTTTATGTAAAAATCTAATTAAGTATAAGATTACTTAATAATAGTCAATAAGTCTTTAGAAGTTTAAGAAAAATTTATCAGTCTTGTCTTGCCAATTGTTGATGTTAAAAACTTGGTAATCTGTTTCGATATAAGCTGAACGCCTATAATGACAGTTTCAACTAATCATGTGAAATAATTTGAACTATTTTGAACTCTCACACATTTTCAATATTATTTTTTTGATTCCAATTGGCGTGTAGCTTCATTCATGCAGGGACCTTTTCTTGAACCATAAGTAGGTCAATGTTTTGAAATTCGATTTGTTTCGAGACGTCACTTTTTTGAGTTTTTTTCACTTTCTACGTTCATAGATAACAACTCTTACTTGTTTGAATTTACTCCAAGTTTCAACTTTCTTAAATAATATGAACTATTTTGAACCCCCAAAAAACAGATTTTTCCTCTAAAACCAAATTTCGATTGGAGTACTTCAGGGATCTAGTCTTCAATCACAGTTTTTACCTGCAGGGGCTTCTCAAATCTCAAATTTTAAGACCGTTTGAATTATTTCTAAGAAAGCTACAAACACTGGCTGGAAAATGCAAATCTGGCAGAACAATTGATTCTTCTACTGAACATAGGTTGTGTTTGACGTATACAATATTTTTATGACGTCATTGGTTTCCGGTCAATGACGTCATCATTATGATTTTTCTAATTGCAACCCCCCTAACTTCTGATATATCGTTGCAAAGGGTTTTTTAAGGAGATTATATTCCGCCAAAATTTAATTTATTTTTCTCATTAAGAAGAAGATTTCCTCAAAGTTTCACATGTACGTACATTCGGAAATCAAAAACTTGCATGTTTTTTGCGTATAATAAGCTAATTAGAGAAAAATACAAAAGGAGGTGCAAGAAGGTATGAGCACGACCCCTCTTTAAAAAATTTTCTTCTCAAAAAAAGTGAAAAATTCGGCGGAAAATTGTCTCATCAAAAAGATTTTTGCAAAGATGTATCACAAGTAGGGCGTTTCTATTAGACAAATCATGACAATGACGTCACTGAACTAATGACATCATAAGAATATTTTACACGTCAGAAGTTGGCATTTTGAAAAACAAAATTTACCTGTCCAAGCGATTTCCTTAAAAGAAGGGGATTACAAATTTTATGCGTTATCTTATCATAACCGTGTATAAATAGATAAGGGGTTGAAATAGTTTCACTAATTTAATAAAAACCACATAAGAGTAATATACTTCATTGTATAATTCTCTTCAACAAAGAAATAAAATAGCAGTTACAAAACATGTACAACAATCAATGACAAATCATTGTTCGCGAGCACCAGTTACATCCTCAAACAATTCCTATTAAATTCGTTGCGAAATCCGACCGCGTATAAAATAATCAAAGTCACATCTATCAGACAAAAACCCATTCGTCTTCGTCCAATTATTACGACCGGCCGAAACCTTGCACTAATCTCGATTGTCATTCCCGAAACAATCCTTGCGATCACGGTCCATGTAATCGTTCTTGAAGTAAATATTAAATAATAACGACCAGTAACAGTCATTGTCCGGGTGGCAGGGCAGAGGCGGCTATTTGTTCTTTATTATTCCTCGACATTCTAACCTGTTCTAATCATTTTATAATAAATATATTTATATTTTTGATTTTCTCGAGCATATTTTTTAAGATTATTATTTTAGATCTTAGCAGGGCGGCTAAGAAATAAACAAACCTTCCGCCGTGACACCTTCGCCGCTTCTTGGAAATGCCTGTCTAGGAAGCCACGATTTGGCCTTGTCATGTCAGTGGGCGTCTAGCTTGGAATTCGGATATCACGTCAAGACATAGCGGAGAATAAAAACGGACGGATGCATCTTGATGGCCTTCTATTCTGTGATGCAAAATACCCAAACAATAAATAAAGTAACGGGATCTAGATGACGATCACGTCCACGTGCAGAAGTTCTCAAACCATTCTGTTTGAACTCCGGAAAAGTTTCTCGTTATCAAAATCAACATCAGATTCAGAAACGTGGTAACCAAGTAATTCTTGGTTGCGTTTCTTCACACATAATTTTCATGAACTTTCTCATGGCTTTCGAAGAGATTGGAAGATGTATTTTGATACTTTTGCCAAAACAAGATTTTCTAAGCCAATATGAGGTCTCCAATGTGTTGAAAATTTAGAATATCTCCCGATTAGGCCAATGAAAAAATCGTTGCATCATATTGAACATCATAAATCGATTTCGAACATTCATTCAGAATTGCCACGAAGTAAAATTCCCAAAAATATGGTTTCATCAAACTTGATTATTTACCAAAATCACAATTAGGTATATTTTTATTAAAATGGCGCTCATCAGTTTCCTCTTCTACTTTAGATGTAGACTTATTTTACTGTTAAGAGAAAAAAATATAATTGCTTTTTAAATTTTTAAAAAGACATCTTCTGACGTTTAATATATTATTATGACATCATTGGTTTTTGACTAATGAACGTCATTATCCTTTTTTTGTAATGGTAACCTTCTCTGTGTGATATATTGTGGCAAAGGTCCTTTGAGGGGAAAACTTTCAACAAAATTTAAAAAAATAACGAGAAAAAAAGGTAAAGAAAAAAACATCCAAGTCAAGTTAGCCATGCTTCAGCCAGCCGCGTGCTTTGGGCCAGGGAGAGGGACTGTTTCTTAGCCCATGGCCGAAAGCGTCTTCTTCTTAGGACGCCGTCTCCCTACGAAGGTTGGCGATCCAAATGGCTATTGTTGTGCGGGAAACCGCAGCTCTGAAAATTTCTATGGATGTCTGTCCGAACCATCTACGTAAGTCCCTCAGCCATGAGTTTTGTCTACGACCGACTGATCGTTTTCCTTCGATCTTTCCTTCTATTATCAGGCGGAGAATCTCATATCGTCTGCCTCTCATGATATGTCCTAGGTAGGTACTGCAGCTTTCTCTCCTTGACTGTCGTGAGGAGTTCTTTGTGTTTACCCATTTGCTGCATAACCTCTATGTTTGTCTTATGTGCCGTCCAAGAAACTCGCAGCATTCGCCTGTAGGCGTACATTTCGAACGCATCGATTTTCTTTTCTGTGGTTGTATCAATGGTCCAGCTTTCACATCCGTATAGAAGGACAGGGAAGATGTAGCAGCGAAGTAATCTGATCCGGAGGTCTAGGCTGAGGTCCCGGTTTGCCAGAAGTGTCCTCATGTTATTCAGGCTTTTCCGTGCTTGCGCAATTCTTGATCTAATTTCGGTCTTTGGGTCGCATTGCTGACTGACGAGTACACCCAGGTATTTTATAGATGGCACTTGTGTAATGTTCTCTCCATTGATCACTAGAGTAACGGGTCTTGGTGATTTTGAGAATATCATCAGTTTGGTCTTGGATGTATTCATATAAAGCCCATAGTTCTCACTATACTCCACAATAAGGTTCACAAGGGATTGAAGTTCTGTTATAATGCTGGCTATCACGACGGTATCATCTGCGTATCGAAGGTTATTTATATTGATTCCATTGATCTTTATGCCTGCATTTGAATTTTCAAGAGCTTCAATGAATATCGCTTCAGAGTAGAGATTAAAAAGTAGCGGGGATAGTACACATCCTTGTCGCACGCCTCTTTTTATTGCTATCTCTTCCGATGTGGATCCTTCGATTTTGACTGTTGCTGTTTGGTATGCCAATAAAGTTCAGTAATGATCTTTAGATCTTGAGCATCGATCCCGGTTGATTTTAGGATGTTGATCATTTTTTGATGTGATACACAGTCAAAAGCTTTTTTATAATCAATAAAGCACGCGAATACATCGACATTCATGTCCCTACATCTCTGAGTCAGCACATTCAAAGAGAAAAGAGCTACCCGTTCCATTCCTAAAGCCAAATTGCGAGCGATCAATTACGGACTCACACCTTTTGTATATTCGGGTATGGATGATCCGCAAGAATATCTTCAAGGCCGAAAGCGTGAATGACCATTTTTATAAAATTTCCATTTTTTTGAGCAAAATTCCACGAAAAATTTGTTTTTCAATTTATTAAGCGCGTGGTCAAAAGCGTGGATGGCTATTATTATAAAATTTCCCACTTTTTTCAGCAAAATTTAAGCAAAAATTATGTTTAAATTTCTTAAGTCAGTTGCCGAAAGCATGGCTGACCCTTATTATCAAATTTCGGATTTTTTTTAACAAAATTTCAGCAAAAATTTTTTTTTCAGTGCATGGCAGAAAGCATTGATGGACATAACTAGAAAATTTTGGACTTTTTTGAGCAAAGTTTTAGCAAAGTTTTTTTTTCAGTTTATCAAGTCCGCGGCCAAAAGCGTGGCCGGCAATTTTTATAGAATATCGCCCCTTTTTCAGAACATTTTCAGCAAAAATGATTTTTTAAGTTTTTTAAGTCCGTTGCCGAATGCATGGACGACCATTATTATAAATTTTCGGATTTTTTTAACAAAATTTCAGCAAAAAAATTTTTTTTCAATTTCTAAGCCGATGACTGAGTGCGCGGATGGCCATTATTATGAAATTAGGAGTTTTTTTTAGGCAGAATTTCACAAAAAATAGTTTTTTCAGTATATCAAATCAGTGGCTAAAAGCGTGGCGGGAATTTTTATAAAATTTTGGGCTTTTTTATCAAAAATGATTTTTTTCCGTATCGATGTCCATGGCCAAAAGCGTGTCAGGCTTTGTTATAAAATGTCGCACTTTTTGCAGCAAAATTGCAGCAAAAATTCATTTTTAAGCTTATTAAGTCCCTGGCCGAAAGTGTGGCAGTCCAAAGCGTGGTTAACTTGACTTGGGTGAAAAAGGTGATGACACAACTACACCATTTGGAAGGCCTTTTTAAGGGACAATTTCACGAATATTTCACTTTTGTATTCGTAAACTCAAAAAAGTTAAGGCGTTTTTTTTTTTTAAATTGCAACAATTTTTTAATTTTTTGTGGTGTAGGTACAACAACTGAAAGTTTGACGTGTCATAACTTTTTTGATTTTGCGATATTAGCCTTTCGAAAAATGTTCTCTCTGAAAAGATTGTACCTGTGACATGATTAAAAATTTAAATTAATTAAAAAAATTAATTTTCAATCTCCTCAATATTCGCAAAAAGAAATAAATAAATTTAGCGGAAAATATTTTCATCATAAAGATATTTACAAGGATGAATCTCAAGTAAGGAGTGGTCATTTTAAAACAATATGATGACGTCATAAGCCTCAAACCAATAACGTCATTATAAAATGCTACACGTCGAAAGATGGCTTTTAGAAAAATAAAATCGACCTGTCAACACGATTTCCTTTGAAACATCACATAACGAAATTACAAATTAATAGACTCCCTACTTTATCATCACACTGTATATTCTCCTTTTTTGTGCTTACCAGAAAAGGTTTCTAATCATCTGTGTTTTTATAAGATTCTTCTTTTACGTCTTAGATCTTATGAAAAGAAAAAAATATGAAAGAATGAAAGAATCATACAGCAACCTTTCAACCATTTTTTGGAAAGTGGTCAGATAAAAGACCCTGCAATATTGGTGTTCCCCAGGGATCGGTCTTGGGACCGTTATGTTTGTTGTCTATATAAATAACTGCGGCCTTCTCAACTCGGCGAATTCTATACTCTAATGTTTAATGTTTGCTGATAATACTAATGTCTCTGTTGCACAGGGTTCCTTACCTGGTTCTTCTGGATCTATGCGATAGAGCTGCTGTTTAGTGATTGCGTTATTGGTCTGTGATATTAGTGTTTTTTTTTTTTTTTTGATGAGTGTAACAAATTTTTGTTTTAGTAGCACAATAAAGTAAACCAAATTATAAATGCTTAATTTGGGAGGATGTATACGGTTTGAAATATTTATATCTATAATTTAAGATTTTTTCCAATGTCTAAATGTTTTGGATGTTAAAACGATGGCATTAATTATTCTTCTCTATCTCTCTCTTTTTTTAAACGTTGTAATTTTTTAATTGCATCAAGTTGAATTTCTAAGAAAATTATATAATAAAACTACGTTTTTACAGAGATATGGATCATAACTTCTGTTTCAGAGCTCCTAGAAAAACTTTGGTACCGTTATTAACTCTATCTAAGAATTTCTAAATCGAAATAAATAAATTTCTAAAAAAGTCTTTTCGTCCTTTTTTTTTATTTTTTTCAAAAAAGTCATAATTTTTTGACAATTAAACAAGAGCTCTAATATCATCTAACAATTCTATTTCTAAAATGGTTTTATCCCAGAAAATCCGTCTTTAATAAGCAGAATGTGGGCAAAATATTTCACAATAAATGTCCGAGCAGATAAATGTTCTAAAGCAGGGAGGGACTGGGAAAAATAACCTCAGGACAAACATCTCCTGAAGCAGCAGCTTACCAATCACTGGTAATAAATCTAAAAAAAACAAGAGAATACAAAAACGAACAAAATACCTCATTAATATTCATCATAACGAAAGCATGGACATTTTTTTTCTTTTCGTCCTGATTGGGAACCGCTGTTTGTATGAGTGTTTTATCGGTAACTCTACGCATCGCATTCCTCATAAATTGTCAATTCTGATATGTTCGCTTATGTAAATCGAGACCGGTGACAAATTATAATGATTTAACGTTCAGATAGGCGAATTACTTTGCTTGTCCTAAGACAGCCACTCAGGTAGGAGATTCTAACATGACTGGAAATTAGTCGGAAAAATTTTAAACGTCGCTTACTGTCAACCGTTTTTGGTACGGTGTATGCGCTTGTACGCCGTAAGAGGAAATGGAAATATTACTATACAAGATGATGCTGTCATCTTTTACACTTTTACACAGACTTACAAATTTGACAACTTCGGTTCTATTTAAATAATTTGTCTTTTCATGTGTTGCAATCTCGTTTTTTAAACGGGTATACAAATAAATTACAATAACCCTTTTCACAGAAATCGTTTCCCTAGGACAATTCCGATCTATTGATATTATTATTAACGTTAAAATCAATCCTCTGATCAACGTGACTTGGGTGTAAGAGGTATTGCTTTGTGATTATCATAGAAAAATCAAGTAGGTAGGTAGGTATACTAACTATAAAGATTATGGAGGTGGAAATGTTAATTGATTTTAATTGCATATAATGTACAAATATTTAAAAAAAATGCTTAAGCAATAAACTTCAAAGTAAACCGATAAAAGAAAAGCATACCTAGTTAATAATCAGTCGAGCAGGACGTTCCCAGTAACTGGCAAGTATTTATAGATCATAAATACTAAACATAATCATAATTGAGGGTATAATATATCATAATTTAATTACCTAAAAAAATTGAAACGGCATAATAATTGTAATGATTATTAAATAAAACGATCGAAGTTAATTTACCTACGACGTATTATATAAGCTGATTTTTCTTTATATGCCTACATGTACTATATAAAATATTATACATATGTAAATATATAACATATTATATATTATATTTAATACATAAGTAAACGTCTTTCATTTAGATTAGTGAATTTATGAAAATTTTGAAAACTATGGTGAAAGTTCCGTAATTGTCAGAAAAAAGCTTCTTAACACATTCACTACCCTCAACGCGCGACGCGCGTTTAGTGTTACTTACAAACATATGCCCGCACCGCGCCAGGCGCGTTGCTGATTTCAAGAAAAATTTTTTTTTTTTTATTAAAAAAAATGAAGAAGGAGCCGCGTGGAGTAGGTAAGTACCGTACCTAACGCGTTGTTAGGCACCGCGCGAAGCGCGTTGATTAGGCACTATGTAAAGTATAACCTTTTCCTGTGCCCAAAACGCGTTACGCCCTTTTTTGATTTTTTGCTTTTCAAATTTAACAAATATATTTTTAATTGGACTTTACACTCACTTATACTAGTAAAAACGCGTTTGGCTAAAATTATATGCGGTGGCACCTGACTCTGACAACGAATTTTATAGGAACAGTGAATGTGATAATATAGGTCGACAAAACAATTTCACGCGATTTTAATATTTGCTGCGATGCGCATGTCAAATTCTCAATCACAAGTTTTTTTTTTTTCAAAAACTAACTTTTATTATGAATAATATACGAACTCATAATTATGTCCTCTTATACCCTCCTAGTTCGGCTGTTATGTTCCTTTTGCTTCAAGTGCGATTTTTATGAAGAAGAAAATATATAAAATCCATTTCTTGTTAAAGGCATCAGATTGAGCTTTTTGGTGCTGTTAGGCTTGGTAAGCTCCGCTAGTCCACAAGTATGGTGTCCATGAGAGTGACTGGAAAAAATACGATTTTTGTACATCCGCTTGGCAAAAAGTCATAACATCAACCTTAAAGTTAATTTTTTTAAAGTAAATGTTAAAGTAAAACTTACTTTGCTCCTTTTATGAAAATTTCGTTATTAGAGGAAAACGTCAGCGATTTTTGTAGCTAACTAAAGAAAATGGCTTCGAAGTGGAAGAATTCATTTCAAGTTATTTTCCGATTTGCTGCGATGTAAAATTCACAAAAAATTTGAACAATCAGCCAGTAATTTTTGTTTTCAAAATTAAAACTGCTCGCGATTAAAACGAGAGCACCAAACGCCACAAACTCCTTTTATTTCTATCAAGTTATTATTCTCAACCCCTTTCTTAACTGCCAAGAGTTCGAGAGTTTTTTGGAAAAATAATCGAAATATTAGAATCACAGGAAGGTTAGAAATTGTTGATTTTTTGTTGAGTTTTGAAATTGATTCTTTCAAATTAGCGGTGATGTAAAATTTATAAAAACTCCTCCTCTTTACTTTTGACTTAACAAAGTTTTCAGTTTTTGACAATTAAAACGAATGTTGATACTCTTCTCCATATCTTCTTCGTCTTTGTTGTGTGTTTAGCGTTTTTAGCGCAAAGTACCGTCAAATGATTTCCCAACGAATGCTAAAAAGCTACAGGTAATATTATGCTTTAATCCAGGAAATGATCAAATTCCATCAAATAGGATTTCAAAATTTCAAATTATAACGTTCAATTTCACCCCGAGCAAATTTAGGGAAGGCAAAGAACACTATTTAGCAGCCAGCTAGCTCATAAATGAAATTTCACTTATTGTTTCGGCAATGCACACAAATGAATGAATAGCATCACAGGTCGAAGAAAATTCACAGGCCCATTTTAACAGTTTTTATTAATGAATAGAATAGATCATCTTCTTGGTCAAGAGAAATTCCAATAATAAGACGAATATAATAGATAATAACAAAACTAAAACATCACAAAAAATATAATAACCAAATAGAACAATCCTCAATATCACAAAGAATAAATTTTGTAATAGATGGTAAAAAAACACAAGTTATAGTATCACAGGACAGGTAGGTAATAAAATATAGAATTTATAAAAATGATTAAATAATTGAACATGACATATTATAACAATTACATAGAATAAGATGAACATCAAAATTCACACGATGACTTAATGCTTTACTAAGAATTTAAGAAATTAAAAAAAACTCACTGTGTTTTCAACGAAATGCTCTCGTACACAAATCATATAAATAACACTTAACCATTTTACACTAGAAAATTCCTGACTACAGGGTTTTCACAAACTAATATCAAAATGAATCAACCACAGAGTACCCCTCCACAAAATCAGAGCCAACAACAACCTAAACAAAATGGGAACAGCTATGCTAACGCAGCAAAATCACAACTATACCCAAAAAAGATCAAGCTATAGTCCTAGACGTCGTCGATCAGTTGAAAATCAGCGACTACGTGATCGCGGTCGGAAAAATTCTAGGACCAATTAATATTTTATTTGCGTCCCGAATTTCAAAAAATAGAATTTGTATATACCTGTCATCAACCATAATGGCACAAAATTTCGTAAGAGACCATGAGAAAATTACTATAAAAGAACAAGACATCACAGTTCGACGCCTAATTACCCCCGCAACTAGGGTAATTTTATCAAACGTCTGCCCCTCAATACCCAACGAGTTATTAGAGTCAGCACTAACAAATCTTGGTTATAAAATAGTCTCCACTATTTCTTTTCTCCGGGCCGGGATTCAAGGAGAAGAATACGGCCACGTTCTTAGTTTCCGGCGACAAGTTTACGTCCAGCCAAATGACCAGCTTACCGCTCCTGCCTCCATCCTAATAAAACACGAAAACACCGATTATAGGATATTTGTAAGTTCGGGAGAGCTAACTTGCTTCTTATGCAAGCAGCCAGGCCACAGAGCGGATCAGTGCCCTAATCAAATCTTGAGCATGACAAATCCGCCTACCGCAGATAAAGACCCACAGCCCCTAGACCAGATAGCCGCGCCAAATAAGCAACTAGAAACAGAGAATAATCTGTCCCACAATTCAGCACTATTAGACCACCCACCTGAATGTTCATCTAAGAAGAGACCAGCGTCTCAAACCACAGCATCTTCAATAAACCAAACTCCAGACTCTAGTCCAAACCCCGGAAAAGAAAACCAGAATAATTTTGAACCTTTCATTGCTCCAACCAGTTTACCCCCAATTAAAAGAACTCATAAAAAACCAAAGATAACCTCATCATCTGAAAATATCACCCCACTCGATGTACAACTACTACCCCTCAAACCCCGCCTAGAACAATCTTCCCCCTCCCATATACTTTCCTATGAGGAATTTGTAGACTTCCTAGAAAACGTCGCCGGTAACCCAGATCCCTTGAGTGTAGCCAAACAATACACAACAGAGGTCGAAAAGCTATTAATAATGTTAAAGGAAACATACCCATTCCTCACACAACGCGGTCTAAAAACAAAATTTTCAAAGCTACAAAAGAAAATTCTCAGGCAATTAACCGAAAACCCAAACGACACTCTGGAAGACTCCTCAGACCTTGACACAGACCACTCACAACAAAGTTCCTTTTAAAATCTCGCTTTCTTGACTTTCATCCTTCAATGGAATACCAATGGGTATTTCGCCCATCTGGAAAAACTTAACCTCTTGATCGGAAAAGACAAACCAGTCATTATTTGTTTACAGGAAACCAACCTTAAAAAAGACACAACTATTAGAGGCTATACCTGCTATTCAAAGAATAGAACAGATTATAGAAAAGCAAGCGGCGGAGTTGCCTCCTTCGTGAGTGTAGCATACCCTTCTAACAAGATTGCGCTGGTGACAGAACTCGAAGCTGTGGCTTTCTCCATGCAAGTGATAAATACCAAAATACATATGAAGACTTGAAATAAAAACTGGGCTAAGTGCCAAAAATTCGAAAATTGTGTTAAAACTTAAAAACAGTGCTAAACACCATCGCCAACAACCTATAAAGCGTGCTATGTGCCAGAATTATCAGAAATGATTTATTCATTGACTTATTTTTTCATATCTGTGTAACAATAATATAATGTCATAAGTAAAAAAATCGATTATCTAAGAAATTAAATTTTGGCACTTAGCCCGGTTTTTATTTCAAGTCTTCATATATGTAATGTATACATACCCCCCGGCGCGGAACTCGATCGGTGTCAGCTCAGAGACCTCTTTAAACAAATTCCTTCCCCACGCATTATTTTAGGAGATTTCAATGCACATAATGTGGTCTTTGGCTGCCAGGATACAAACTTTAGAGGTAGGCTTCTAGAACAACACTTCGATCAAGCAAATCTCACTCTCCTAAACACAGGAGCCCCCACTAGATTCAATGCCTTCAATGGAAGCTTTAGTGCCATCGACTTAGCCGTTTGTTCTACAACTCTGACTCCCCGATTAAACTGGAAGACACATAACCATCTGTACGGTAGCGACCATTTTCCCATAAGGATAGGCGGAAACCTAATCGAGCAACCTACCCCCAATATACAATTCTCTAAATGGAATATCAAACACGCACATTGGACATCATTTTCCGAGGAAATTGATAATAATCTGCATCTTGTAAAACACTTAGAAAACAATATAAACGTCTCAGTCACAAACTTTACTGAAATTGTCAAAAATTCTGCTCAAAATCATATCGGAAAATCCACCTTCCCAATAAATCGTAATCCCGTCCCCTGGTGGAATGAAGAATGTGCCACAGCAGTAAGAGACAGTAAACGCGCATTCAACAGATTTAAAAGACACAACACCCTAGAAAACCTACTAGCGTTTAAAAAACTTAGAGCCCGCGCCCGTTTCACGTTGAAAACAAATAAGAAAACTTCTTGGAGGGAGTATGTGTCATCCATCAGCCCCTCTACAACCACCTCCGAAGTGTGGAATAAAATTAGGAAGATGCGAGCTGTGAAGGCCGCTACCCCTTTCAGTTTAGTAAATGAACAATCCCAACTAGTTAGTTCAGAAATAGAGGTCGCGGAGACTCTCGCCGATCAGTTCCACGCGAATTCAAGCAACGCAAACTTCGATTATGGTTTTCTGATGCGAAAAGTTACCGAGGAACTAAACAAAGCCTATAATCTCGATAATAATCGTGAGCACCCTATAAATATTGCGTTGATCTTTGGGGAACTTGAGGAGGCTCTCATATCCACAGGAGACTCCTGTGCCGGACCAGATGATATCCCTTATTGCTTCCTAAGGCACCTATCTCAAAAAGCTAAAGAAATCCTTTTAAGTATTTATAACCAAATATGGTTGAAACACGAATTTCCCCCAACCTGGTCTGAATCGCACGTCATCCCGTTTCTGAAGCCTGGCAAACCTAACCACCAAAAATCTTCCTTCCGACCCATTTCTCTTACATGCACGATGTGTAAACTGCTAGAGAAAATCATCAATAATCGCCTTACCTGGCATCTTGAGGAGCTCAACCTGCTGCATACTGCTCAAAACGGTTTCAGAAAGCACCGATCGACAACCGACAGCATAGTGCAATTAGAGTCCGAGATCCACGAAGCCATGGCCAACAAACAAAAACTCGTAGCAGTCTTTTTCGACTTAGAAAAGGCCTACGATATGACCTGGACCCACCCTATTCTAGTACAGCTCGAGAACTGGGGACTATCTGGAAATATACTTGCCTATATAAAAAATTTCCTGGACAACAGAACATTTAAAGTGAAAATAAACAACACTTTATCCAAAAGTAGGAAACTAGAAAATGGCGTCCCCCAAGGGTCTATAATAAGTCCCACCCTGTTCCTCGTAGCTATTAATAACTCGGTTAATAAACTGAAACAGCCGGTTCGGAGTAGTATGTACGCGGATGATATTCTCATTTACCTTAAAGGAAAAAACACTAAATATATGCAAAAAACTCTCCAAACTGCCTTGTTCGGTATGCAACAATGGAGCAACCAAACAGGGTTCAAATTCTCAGCTCTCAAGACACATTGTGTATGTTTCAGCAAGGGAAAAGTCGTAGAATCTCCTCTTCTTCGACTTAATGGTAGAAGCCTCGCGTTTTTAGATCAAATAAAATACCTCGGCGTTGTGTTTGACAGCAGATTAAACTGGAAGCGGCATGTTGATCAGATCAAGGTGGGGTGCAGTGGTGGCTTGAACCTGATGAGAGTCCTCTCTAGTCACTCCTGGGGGGCCGACAGCACCACTCTGCTTTTAATATACAAGAGTTTGATCAGATCTAGGATCGACTACGGAATTGCCTCCTATGCATCCGCCAGAAAATCATATCGAAAAGTGATTGAAACCATACAAACCACAGCTTTGAGAATTGCCACCGGGGCTTTCTGTACAACTCCAACTCAAAGTTTGTTCGCACTTACGGGCGAAATGCCTCTGGTTTATCGAGGCAAACTTGCAACTCTAAATTATGCGGCGAATGCATCCCAATACCCCAAGAGTCGAAGCTACCCCCAATTACTCACTAGCAACTTCAAATCCCTCTTTGACTCAAACTCTAATATTACTCCTCTTATTTACGAAAGAATACGCCGCATGGAAATAGAATTGCATATCCGCATCCCAAGATCAAAAACACCTCCTCCCCACTCTCCACCCCCTTGGACGTTGAATAAACCACAAATAAACCTCTCGCTCACAAGATTCAATAAAGTCACAACTGGCCATCAATCGCTTACTGCACACTTCAAAAAACTTATCTCCCAATACCCTAGATATATAGAAATATACACAGATGGATCTAAATCTGATGGAAAAGTGTCCTGTGCTGTAATTACTCCTACAGAGGAATGGGGATATCGACTACCAAGCTCATGCAGTAGTTTCACAGCTGAGCTGTATGCTATCCTTAAAGCCATAGAAATCATAAATGCCTCTCCCGTACATCGTTACGTCATCTGCTCAGATTCATTGAGTTCACTCACGGCCTTAAAGCAGCTCTACCCCAAAAATCCACTGGTAAAACTCATAAAAGCTAGACTAGCAGAGAGCTCAAACAGAACTCTCTTTATTTTTTCTCCTTCACACGTTGGCATCGAGGGAAATGAGAGGGCAGACAGGCTAGCAAAGATAACAGCCGCGTCAGAACACCAACAAATTACCAATGTCCACTTTCCCAATGACCACAGATCACTCATCAAAACGGAAATCCAGGGACTGTGGCAAGACGAATGGAACAGAAGCCAATCTCACCTGAGGACAATCAAACCCTCTGTCACAAGTAAGTTACCCCTACCTGAACTCAGGTACGACCAGGTAAAACTGAGCAGAATAAGACTGGGTCACACAAGACTCACTCACGCCTTCCTACTATCCAGACAGAACCCTCCTACCTGTACCACATGCAACATTTCACTGAGCGGATGGAGTGCTTTAGCTGCTAAACATTAATATCATTAAAACTAGGTAATTAATAATAGAACGGAGGTTTCTCGAGTTTTAGCAGGAATTAATTAACCCTTGGACTGCTGCGGTCTCTTTTAAAGCATTACTCTCCCTAACTTATCGGGAGCCGAAACGAATCGACCCGAACGCTAGCATCATCGCCGTTCGCCGTTCTTACGCAACCCTCAGTAGCCCTATACAGGGTGCTGGACGAAATTACCATACCCTGCGTCACGAAAATATTTTATTGATGAAAAGGGTAACGAATGGAAAGGCTATTGAAACTGTTGAAAGAACCGTTACAAAATGGGCTAGGTACTTATTATATAGGGTGTATATAAATAACACCGAAAAAATTTAAGGGTTGATTCTTTGGTAAAAAAATAAACAAAAAAATTTATATTAACATGTGTCTGGAAACGCACCCTTTTTGAGTTACAGGGTGTCAAAAAAAGATTATTTTTACAGTTTTTTGAAGATATCTGACGAACCGTTTGTGATACAGAATTCAGGTTTTGTACATACAGCTAATATCATGGATATTAGCAACTATTTTAATGCTAATTCTTTTAAATATGCCAGTGGCGGAGATTTTTAAGGTTGGGGGGATTTGTTGCTTCTTATAATATCTACAAAACGGGGTCAATTTATATTTTAAAAGCGCACTTTTAGCCACTTTTTTTTTTAAACAAAAGAGGTAGATTGACTGTTAAAGTGAGCCATTTTCAAGAAAAACAGTAATCACGATGAAAAACTCGCTTTGGATGTTTCAAGAAATCTGTCGGAAAATAAAGGACAAAACTTATCTCAATCCTAAGATCTCAGCAAAATGGCATATGAAAAAACCTGGAATTATACCAAAAATGTAGCTAATATCAATAATATAACTTGTACAAAAGCTGAGCTCCATATCTCAAACGGTTGCCCTGATATCCTAAGAAAACTGGAAAAATAATCCTTTTTTTGACACCCTCTATCTCAAAAACGGTTAATAGGACTTTTTGTTTATTTTTGACCAAAGAATCAGCATTTAAATTTTTTCGGTATTATTTAAATACGCCCTGTATAAAATTTATAAAAATTCGCTCAACATTCTTCATCCTTGCAGAAAATATTTGCCATTAAAACGGGGCAAGTGCTTCAAAGATATTTCTAGTGTTAGTGAATTCCTGAAATTTATGAATAAATCAGTTAAATTATTCATCGTTATAAACCCCGGAGGGTTTTCTTGTAAGCCTATTGCTTCCAGCTTTATCACACTTCATTCTGATATAGAAAAAGAAGAAAATAATTCTAGCCTATCAGTAACAGGAAATGACCGAGGTAACGCCACTGCTTTACTCGCCGCCTCGTCTCCACAGAGCTAATGAACACAGAACACTAAAATGGAAATGAAATGAAATAATAAAGCTGGGACATTGCTGATACCGGTAATGGTACCCGGTAGCCGGGACATCACCAGGTGACAGTAATTATAGACCATTATAACATGTCCGTCGACCAATAGTGATAGTGATTACCCAGAGGACCTGCGGCGGTGCTCCTATTTTCTCAACGGCGCCCACCTGGATAGATGGGCTTCTTATCTTAAATGAGAGGAAATGTCCCATTAGACTGGAGACTGCTTTCAGCAATTATTATTTCGAGTTTACATATCTTGATTTATGACATGCGAACTCATCATCGAGTGAGTCGTAAACGTAAACACATTTAAAAAAATTTTTTTTATTTTTTTTTTACGTTTCTTGATTTAATTTTATGCTTACTTTAAGCGTTAACTACATAACTACAGTTTTTAATCAAGTGTTGATACAATAAGTTTCTCTATTCCCCTTCACTCTGCTGATATATTATTTAAAACTTAGGGGGGTACTTTCAACGTGTCGTGAGACCTTTTTTGATAAAAGGTAAGGGAAGTGAAAAGAAGGTAAATCAAGCCAGCTTTACCGATAGCCGATGAAAAATGTTTGACGCGTTCTGTTCAGCGCGGAGATATGTCCTGACTAGTCGAGTTCTTTCGTGCAAGCGCTGCGCGTTCGGTTCGTTGGGAGTAAAATGTTCAATCAGGACGCGCACCTTATCGCTTAAAAATTGAAGCAATGTTTATAATCATCCTTTCATCTGGTCCACCATGTATAAATAAATCAAGGAAAGTTAAATTTTTCTGTCTCTTACGCCTTGAATAATTCAAATGAATCGATTTCCTTACTTACACGATGGCCATTTATTCGGTTACTGTTTGTTTCGTAACACTTAAAAGATGTAAATTTATGCTTCAAAAAAAAATTTACGTGTTCCGATCGATGGGATTCTAGTGTGTTGGCGAAAATTTTATCTTTTTACGATTTGCTATTGGTTTTTTTATTACCCTAATGCAATATTTATAAGAAATCGCGTCTTTTTTTGTAAATATATGCCAGAAAGATTAAATTATATTGTTTCAATTCATACCTGCCTCGTCTTCTTATGTTAATACGATCTGTTATCTATAATTTATTTCAGACACAATTTACATAAATAAGCAATTAAGGGTGTACTAGTTGATTTTAGATTCTCGTGGTTTTTTTAATTATTACAAATGAATTTACATAAATTCAAAATTTAACACTTGTCACCTTGACTAACACCTGATAATGACTATATTTTCGTGCATAGACTTATTCTGTGCGTAATAATTGAAAGAGTCGACGATTAATCAAACGAATTTATGGTAGGATGTCACACTTTTTATGCGCTTTTATTATTAATAGATATGATTATGTTTTGCTTTTAGTTTTTTTTTTTGTATTTTTTTGAATATACGAGTAATTGGAAGCAAAACTTGGAATCGATGGTTTTTTAACAAAACTGCTAATTTTAGAAGAAGTGTAGAGGATGAAGAATTGTGAGTACTTGTCGCCTTGGTATAATAGGAGCAAGTAGGTAAATATAAATATAAAAAAATGGTTGAATCAATGGAAAAATTTTGTAAATACGACATGGAGAATAACTAATGAAAATAGAAATCATTCCAGCATAAGTCACCAAATTAACCAGAAGATTTTAGTGAATTTTACTGTTGCTTATTCTGTAGTGGGTCCCAATGATTTTCAAAATATCTACCAGCTATCTCAAAAAAGCTGAGGCTGTATTGAAAAATTGAACAAAATTCTTCACTGTTCGTGAAAAGATCATGATCGCCGCGCAGTGAAATGACGTTCGTTTGACACGTAGTTTCTTAAAATGAACCGAAACGGTCGTTGGTTTTGGATTCAAAACTCTAATGACGTTAAGTTAAGATAAGTTTTATCCGGGCAGAGAAAATCTCCATGGACCACGGAACAACAGCCTGGAATCAATACGGTTTCAATAGAAACGGGCCGTGAAAGCTTACACACATCAATCATATTAGAGCTGCCCTACTTATTTCTTTAAAAAGATGCAGGCACGGGAAAAGATAAAAAGATAGAATTTAGGTAAGGTAAATTTTACAGGTGAGGCTGCAATGCCTTGTGCCCGCTTTTCTCTTCCAGACGCGCGTCTTAGGTCACGCGTCCGCCCGTGGACCAACGAGAAAGCCCCAATGTCACGTCACTTCCACGTCGTCCCCGACTTCCACGTGGATGCTTTTCGTGCGTGCGTCGCACCTTACAGGTGTTGCCCATTTTACACTGATCAAGAGGCTGTGAATTTACATGGATAGTGTTAAGAAAAAAAAGGTCGCTAGGAATTTTTGCTCGAGAAAACAATTATTCTATAATTGATGTTAAGATACGCAGAGTGTTTGTTTGCTGGGGACATGACTTTTATCTATCGAGATGATCATGATAAAGAGCTTACTGAAATTGACGATGAATCACTCCCGTTTGTGCGATCACCTCTAAATGGGCTTCTGGTGAACAAACAAAAACTAGATTTAGTGTGGTGCAACAGGTAGAAAAGTCTTTTACCTTTAATAGCATTTATCGGGACTCTTGTCTCTTTTTCAGAAGTCATATCATCGGTCTCAAAAAAACCTTACTTGCAAGGCTATCTAACACCTCATAGTTATCCATCAAGGTCATTGCTTAAAAGTGCATATGTAGCCTTAGTCGCCCTTTATACCTATGATTTCTGCAATTGAGTATTGAGTATCTTCATCTCATGCCAGCATTTCTACTGGTCTTGAAGTTGTTTTTTAACGCCGACTATTTGGGCCGAAAAGAAGTTGATCAAAGATCAATTTTTACCCTGATTTGATGTTTTACTTTCGTTTTTTGATTTGCGTTTTTATTAAGAATAAAAGAAATTAATTTTTATTGAATCCTAATGAGGAAATCGAGGATCGAAAAAAGCGAAAGAGGAAAATTTTATTGATTTTTTGTTATGTGTAAGAAAAGAAAAAAATTCATGAGAAGTAAACAGAAAAGAGTAAAAAAAAAAGAATCTGAAAATTTTGCATTTTTCTCAGCTGTTCGAAACGAAATATTTTTCGGATAGCCTAGGCATATTATTTTCTCACCCTTTATGTGTTTTTGGGTGGTTGAAAACGAATTTGAAGTCTGCTGGCAAAAATTAGACACGGAACTTTGTTTGTTTTTCACTTTTTGGGTAAATTTTTGCAATTATTTTTTCAGCTTTTGGTCTATAAATCTCAGAAAGGAATTCAGAATTCAGCAATCCATTCTTCCCTTAGACAAATTATATTGTCGAAGAATAGTTTGGTCACAATAGCCAAACTGTTAGAGTTTAGGTCAAACGATCTCTAAAGTGCAGCATGGCTTTGTTTGGTCAGTATTTGGATGGGTGACCAAACTTGATAGTGGTAAAAAAAAGTTCCGTGACCGATCGTGCTCCTTGAGGTAAGTTAAAAAGGGGGTCCCGGCTCCTTCACAGCAGTCGTTATAAGTTATATCAGAGGCCCTTGAGGCTACTTGAAAACTTCTGACACTTGGGCTTTACCACAGCCATACAATATTTATTTATTTTGATTGTCGAAGATTCTACCCAACCAATGAGGCGTGCCTCATGACAATCGACCCTCTCATCAGCAACAATGCCTGTGCTCAGAGAAAATAAATGATGGCTTTTCGGGAATGGAAAATGTTCTTGCAACCACGGATACATTTTGGCACAATTCAATCCTTATCATCTCGAATAGATCCTCATTTGCTCACAAACAGGATGCCCAGCTGTGAATGACATGGTACATCTGGTTTAAATATACCTTTCTTGCCCCCACTCAATGGGACAATGCTTTTTTTGCGCGCTCTATAGGCGGAACGATCCCCCCCCTCAAAAAAAAACGTTTCTTATGAGAGAAAAAAAAAACAGAAATGTGGGAAATTTTGTCTACTTTAATTTTGTGTAGAATGGACGAGGCGAGAAACGCTTCCTTTCTGAGATTTAGACGAAAAACTGAGAAAAGTGAAGAACATTGGTCAAAAAGTGAAGAAAAGGAAAGTTCCGGGTCAAACTATTGCCAGAAAACTTCAAATTCGTGTTCAGTTACCTAAAAAACAGCTGATAAAATCAAAACTATATAGCAAAACTTTTTAAAAACCGCGCAATGGGAATTTGTTTTCTTCTTTGGCGCGCTCTACCGGCGGAACGTTTGATTTCAATTTTATATAAAATAGGCTTGTCGAATAAATGCTTTCTTTCTGAGATTTAGACGAAGAACTGGAAAGGTGCAAAGATTTGGGAAAAAAAATTAAAAAACAAAGTTCCGGGCCAAATTTTTGCCAGTAATCTTCAAATTCGTGTTCAGCTACCCAAAAAACATGGAGGGCGAGAAAATCAAAACTAAGTATAGCTAAACTTTCCTCTGAACCCCCATTTTATTACTAATATGCCTGTAGCCTAGTACAACGAGTAAATTTTGTTAATTTTTCGGTTCAAAAAAAAAAAAACTTACAACTATTTAATGTTTTTTTTTGTTTTTTAGTCCTTAATATTTTTAGTTGTCATAAGGCGTTTTTCTTAATGTCTCGAAAATGGCCCAATTATTGATGTTTTTTTCGATTTTGGTTTGACTCTGCGAGCTTCTGCATGAAGTTTTTTAATTTTGGGGGTTACAAATAACAAAGAAATAAGTTTTAAGTACTGTAAATTTAGGGTACCCACTGAAGAACAGGTTGAACTGTGAAGTGAAGTGTATATTTATAAAAGAAGGACGTGGTAAAAAATTTGAGAAAAGAAATAAAGAAAAAAATTCTCGCTGCATGTTGGAGGTAGGATAAGTTGTGGTCATTTATTTTCCCACGATGAATGTGCCATGCACTTAATTTTTTTCTAATATTCGAGACAACATACCAGAGGTGTCTCTGCCTGAGTACTTCAGGAATCCAATAAGTCTTACGCAAATTACCTATAACACCTCTTATTCATACTGAACGCCCTCGGGACATTGAAAATTCTCTTTTAAACACCCTGTATGTACCTACATCAATATCGAGTATAGGCGTTCAATAAATACAGATACGGGTTTGACATGACAGAATGAGCTCTTAGATGATAATGATTAACATTGGTAACGGATGGTTAAATACGGTTTGCGTAACCGGGTAACTACAAGATGGGATTACGCATGCAGATCGCGCTTTTGTAAACGTTTATCCGGAGTCCTTGATTAGCTGCAGCCAGATAGATGCAAGGATAATAATAATAATCAATTATACGAAAAGGATATTCTAACAGAGATTGAATTCTTCAATATACTGGGTGGTTGTCTCTGGGAGTTAATTATCATCAACTTTTTCTTCGTTTTTATTTTGTCAGCACCAACAGGTTTATTTAATGCGCGAAATTTAGGATGAAAAAAACTCAATCACCAGTACCACTATAAGAAAAACAAAAACAGTCTGGCTCCCTCGACAGTTTGGATAAATATAATAGGACCTTGAATAGGCCCTTAAGGTACTCCAAATGATTTATTGTGCGTTGTTTTGATTGGGTCCCTTTGGCGTTATAACAATAAAAATAAGAGAGAGATATAATTTACGCAAAAATGTATTTCTGGATCAAAGGACAGGATTTTTTCTACGTGGGAGTCTTGTTAGAACTAACCTGGGTTGTGCGGTTGGATTGTAGTGAAGAAGCGGCTTCGAGTCTAATTATGGGTGAGTAGTTCAATAATTCTATTTCGAGGCCATCTAATCCAATCGTTTTCAGGCAGTACTATAGGAAGGATGTGATTGGTCCTGGGAAGGAAGTGACGTGTTTACTCACGGAAGAACCATCTCCGCTGCGGAACCAGAAAAGTTATACCCATTAACATTTAAAATATTATAATTTCTTTGTAATATTTATCGAATAATAAAATGACATTGTACTAGGATGTATCGGTATACTTGGGTGAACGCCTTATCTATTTTACCGTAAATGCTTCAATCTCATCATCAATTATTTAATCACAACGTTTGTGCAATACAATTAATTACTACAATTTAGCCGAAGACTTGACCGTGCGGTTAGTATGTTCCAGTAATCTGAGTTAACTATTACCTGTACGTCTAAGGCCAGATCAATTTAGATAATGTTCAGTTGTAACTTGTAACTGGTAAGGTAGGTAAGTAGCAGCTGCAAATTTCACACACAAAAGACACTTAAATTCGGATTGCAATTTCAAATTACCATCAGAATGATTACAAACAAATAATTAATCGAAGATTTGACAAGAAACATGCATGTTGCAATGGTAATAATAATAAAAAGTACTCGGTGGTAAGAGTAATCAAGGTTTTTCTATGGTGAGAGGGCTTGAAAGAGTCTTATTTGTTAATCGACGATTTATAATTAAATTAGGTAAGTATAAGTACTTCGTCCGAGAGCATCCAAGATCTAATAAAATATTCATAAAAATACAATTAATAATAGACGTGTGCAAATTAAGTATAAGAAACACTGTCACGCACAACGCTGCTTAACTGGATTGATTGATTTGGCATTCGGTTTTATTGTCTCTGAGATCGATCCTATCAGGATAAGAACGGACTTTACCACGATCTAGAGATAGGTGCATTCCTTGTCTTCTTTATTGCCGTTGCTTCGTAATTACGAATCAACGTTCCATCTATTTCTTCTCTAGTTGGTCCCTGAGAGATCTCAGTTATTACCTTCACAGATATCCTGTTTCGAGGCTCTTTAAAAAAAATTCTGCAGAACGCGTAGAAAATCGGCGCCTGTATAAGAGGGTCTTGACGTTTTTCTTCTCCGGAATGCTTATTAATTTTTAATGCTTCAGTCGAGTGTGACCCCCAATCCTCGAAGATGCTGCTTGACGACTGCGATCAATCCGAGCCTGTTTAAGTCGAAATGAATAGTTCTATGGTTTTCCGGCCGATTAAATCTTAAGCTCGGATGATACTCAACGGATTGATTTATAAACGAAGACGTGATGTTGACAGCGTGAATCAATAATGAACCAAAGTAAACGGAAATCAGTAAAATTTTAATTTTTGTAACAAAATTGAATAAAAAAATCCTCACCAAAAAACATAAAACCCAACCTTATTTTTCTTCACTGCAGCTACCCAGGTACGGCCATATCGGTAATTAGAAATAATAATCCAATTCAAAAATATAAAAAAGTCAGATATTAAGATCGAGTCAGTTTTATAGAATCCTCTATCAACTCGCTATATTAAATCTTGACATTTAGAGCACCTTTTTTCGGTTCCTAATTAATTACATCAGATCGAGATGCAAAAATTTTGTCACCCGATCATCAATCCAGTTCTCATGCCTCACCTCGGATATTTCAAAACGAGACAATCGTACAAGGAAATCGACGTGAGGTGGTATTATTTTCCAATAGCTCAGGCTCTATAAACAATTTCCTTTAGTTTATGTAATAACAGATCACCATTAAATAAATTAATAGTATATAATACACAAACCAAGGTCTCTACATTATTGATATCTTGCACCGTAAGGCAGTTTATAACAAATCGCCATCTCCATCGCCATACCATCGACGGCGGCATTACTAGATGACTGTGTCTACGTTACCGGTGCCTGTTTAATTTCTTTTACTTCTTTTACATTATTATTGACTCTTTCGCGATCATGACTTAGATATTCAATATCTTCAACCATAGATTTACTGGAATTCTCCTACAAGTTCTGATATGCTTCAGCGCTCATAAACTTCTATATGGTAATAGGAATTCTTCAGGTGGTACTGGTAGTCGTAGGAGTTAGGGAAGTTTCTAACGCGCTAGTTAAGGTAATTCAACCCAGAATTCTAGAAGATGCTACGAGAGGTCATACAAACTCCCAAAATTGGGAAAGACCCTAACTTGAAAACAGAAATTTAGGCGAAGAATAAAAGCAGTCAGAATTGGGGATCAAAGTGACGCTTTAATAAACCCAGAAGTAAAAGAAGCACGTAAAAAAGGTTCAAAATTAGGCTGTTAAAAATTTATCACTTTATAAGAAAAGCTAAGGTCAAAAGATAAAATCGAAGATGGTCAAAAAGCTTCAGAATGAGGCAATATCTTTGAGGATCCAGAATTGGAAATGGCCCAAGAAGAAAAGTGACCAGTTCGCCGATCTTCTTAAATCAAGTTTGAGCATAATATTAAGAGTGGTGAAGCTTCACTATTTATTTTGACGTAAAGAAAGTGGTGCGAAACATAAGTGAATCGAGGATTCTGGATAGCAAAGATACTACCCCATCTTTGCAAATGAAGCTTACGCAAAAATCTAACAAGAGCCGAAACAAGGGATGCTAAACAAGCTAAAGAAGCTTCACTCGTTGTTTAAAATTAACACAAGACTGGTACTTGTACTGATACTGATGATAGTAGGAGTTAATGAAGTTTCTAACGAGTTAGATCATAAAAACTCCCAGAATTGGGAAACACCCCAAGTCGCAAAAGAAATTTAGGTGAAGAATAAAAGCAATCAGAATTGGAGTTCAAAGAGACGCTTTAATCGGTCAAGAAGTAAAAGAAGCACGCTAAAAAAGGGTTCTCGATTAGGCTGATAAATAATTTTAGCTTCAACTTTATAACAAAAACTGAGGCCAAAAGATAAAGTCGAAGATGATGAATATCTTTGAGGATCGGGAATTTTAACCGAGAGAATTAACAGAACACTGACGGGATTCCTAACGAGACATTGCAAGCTCAAGGAACACTTGAGGAAGTTAGGCATAGAAGAAAATGGCATCTGCAGATTCTGCGGGAAAGGAGACGAGACACCACGTCACCTGCTGCTCAACTGCGATGCGATAGAACTCAAAAGAAGTAATGTTCTGGGCCATCACCAGCTAGAGGCAGGGAACTTACCCGACCTTGATCCTCTCAAAATCCTGAAGTTTCTCAAGGAAACGGACTTGGAGAGGGTGCTTCACTAAAGGGATTCCACACCAGGCGAAGCACAGTAGAGGTGATACAATAGATCTTTTAGGTCGCAGTAACTTAATCACCCTCAAAAATACAAATACAATACAAATACAATATCTTTGAGGATCCAGAATTGGAAATGACCCAAAAAGAAGAATGGACAATTCGCCGATCTGCAATTCGCCGATCTTAAGTTTGAGCGTATAATATTAAGAGAGCTGGGATAGGAGATGCCCATAAAGCTGAAGCTTTATGTACCTAGTTTATTTATTTTACAAAGCTTTATTTTATTAAAGAACTAGATGTAAAGAAAGTGGAGCGAAACATAAGTGGAGCGAGGATTCTGGATAGCCCAAGATACTAACCCATTTCTGTAAATGGAACTTATGCAAAATCTTAAAAGTGTCGGAACAGGGGAACAGACTATTAAAGCTTAATTCTTTCTTTTAAAAAACTTAACCATTTCTCTACATAAAGGCTAGAACAAAAAAAAAACAGTCCAGGAAAAGAACTCAGAAGAGTCCAGGAGAAGCTTCGATCACATTCTTAAATGAAGCTTGAGCGTCGTATGAAGCATAAGAGGGTCCAGGATGGAGAAAACCAATATGCTTCGACGGATCTCTGTAAATTCAGCTGAGGAAAAATATAAAGAAAGACGAGAGATTGTTGCGCAAGCAGCTGTTTCTTTAAAAATAACTAGAGTACAATCAATATGAAATTTGAAAGACACAAACGAAACTGAAGAGATACTTGAAGGAATTTAGAAGTGGTTTCGTAAATGAAGCTTGTTTTTAATTTGAAGCGAGTGGGTATAGGGGATGTCCTCGAAGCTTCACTCATTATGCATAAAAGAATTGGAAAATAAACTGAAGCGAAAAATAAGAGGATTCAGGATTTTGGATTTTTAAGATTCCTGGAACGTTCGCTATAAATGAAGCTTAAAAAATGAAGCTAAGGAAAAATATAAAGGAAGCCGAAACAGAGGTGGCAACAAAAGCTTCACTTTTTTTTTTAATAACTAGAAGACAAACTGATATTTGAGAGAATTTAGGACTGGAGATAACCGAAGAAGCTTCGTTAATGAAGCATGTGTTTAATATGAAGCGAATGGAGATAAAGGATGTCCTTGAAGCTTCACTCTTTCTTCATAAAGGAACTGGCAAAGAAACTGGAGCGAAGAATAAAAGGATCCAGGATTGGGGATTACTAAGATTTCTGACCCGTTCGCTGTAAATGAAGCTAAGGAAAAATATAAAGGAAGCTGAAACAGAGGTTGTACCAGAAGGTTCACTTTTTATTATTTTTTTTTAACTAGAAGGCAAACTGAGTTATAATATGAGAGGATTATGGTCCGGTTGCACAAATATTAATTACAGATCTGCCAGATAATTACTGATTTTAAAATGCCCTGTATTATCAAAATGTTGGTCTGATAGTGCTGGAAATAAATTCTACTCCCTTTCAGAAGAGTTAATTACTGATAAAAAATAAAAGATCATTCAAAATATTCACCCTATTTTCAAAATATGCAATTTAAAATCAGTAATTATCTGACAAATCTTTAATTAACGTTTGTGCAACTGACCCATGTGAGAGTTGAGGTTTGCAATGAAGCTTCCACTATAAAAGAAACTGAGGCGATACATAAGAGAATTTAGGATTGGAGATGATGAAAAGAATTCTATCTTTTTAAATGAAGCTTGTTTTTAATATGAAGCGAATGGGGATAGGATCTCTATGCTTCATTCATCAAAAAACTGGAACTGCAGCGAATAATATGAGGATCCAGGATTGGCGATTACTAAGACTCCTAGCCCGTTCGCTATAAATGAAGCTGAGGAAAAATATAAAGAAAGCTGAAAGAGAGGTTGTCCAAAAAGCTTCACTCTTTCTTTTAAAATAACTTTAAGACAAACTGAGATGTAATATGCGATGATCTAAGATTAATAGGATTAGTAAATCCTAAGAAACTTCACCCAAACTTCATAAATAAAGCTGAGACGAAAAATGAAGAAACTGTAATCGGATTAAGATACATAAGAAGCTTGACGATTTTTACAGAAGAACTATAAAAGAAACTTAGGCTTAGGAATCTCTAAGAAGCTTATTCGCTTGTTCATTTTAAGACAATTTCGAAAAAAACTCTCTGAACTATAAAGAGAATCGAGTTGGTGATTATTAGTTTATAACTAGTCGATAATAATATAATTGCACAGCCTCGTATTTTGATGGTTCGAACAAGCGGTAACGCAGACACTTCGTGAACGAACAGATCGAGAGCAGGAGATCCAAGGCCGGCAATCTTATTTCTCTCCTGATTGTGGAATCCTCGAGACATAGCTGGGATTGTTCCCCTGCATGGCTGATGTGGGAATCGTCCAAGCCTTGAGAAAGAACCGCAAGTATATGATCCCATTAATCATAGGAAAGAGAAGGAAGCGAACTGCACCAGTCCGGTACCTACATATTAATTTATTAATCCGGTATTTGATTGTAGATACGACGCAAAGCGTCATCTATAATGCATAAGTTGTGTAATGTTGCGGATAAGTCACCTTGGACGTCACTCGAGCTTCTTCTTCAGATTGATATATTACGGTTTTATCATACCTATTAGAATTCATCAAGTGGATTTGTCAATTTAGGATTCTTTTGTTAACGACTGCAAATCAACATGAACGAAGGAAAAAAGTGCCTACCTATTTTAAAAATTTGGTTACAATCAGATATAAACGACAGTTTGTGACATTTTTCTGTATTATTTATGCTCTAAAAGTGAAAGATCGGAATCTATAAAGAACCTTGCAAGGTTTTTTTTAAATAATTTTTTAAAGACTCAAGTGGTAGCCTTCTTAATATGAGATTGAAATAATAATTATTCATAACTCGTCTAGTTCAAAGTGAAGAGAATGGAAGATTCATAATGTCTCAGCGACGGGGGTCCAGATAATAAGAAGAGCCTCCGGCTTGAGTGATTGAATATTGAATGAATAATGAGAACCATTTCATGGGTTTATTCACAGAGTGATTTGACGGAACTGATTGGCTCTAATATTTTTGATTCCTTGAACTGGAAAAACTCAAACTAACATGAGGTGCATCAGTCAAATTTCGATGGATGCATGCATGAACTCTTGTAAAATAGGCCAAGTATTGGCATAACTGGGGGAGCAAAAGAGAAAGAACGAATGAGTTATCTGAACGTAACAGCAGTAATTCATGGACGTGCCGCAGCGCGAACTCCCATCAATTATCATAGCGACGATAAAGCAAATAACCCGATTTGACATAATAAAACAGAGTCACCTGTCAAGTGGTAAAATCGCTGTGCAGTCACGATAATTACGGCCTGCATCCGCCTATATTACTTCTACCACGCCGCACCGTTACCTGCTGCTTAAGAATTATTATTAAAATAACTCCCAGATCTAATTTATCCGTTGCGAAATACTCGGCTTTCATTTATAAATAAATCTGGGCAGTGCCGCTCGTGAAGAGGAAGAACGAGCTTTGCGCCGATTGCCCGCAATGTCCCGCAACGTCACCTTTGACTTAGCATTTAATAAGATCGGGGGGTAATAAATTGATAAATCGCGAACGGGAGATAAATAAATCATAAATGTTTATATGCAATCGCTGGTTCAGTCATGTTTACCGGGTTCTGTTTGAGAATGTTGACGTAACTGATCGGTTTTCCACCTCTAATTTTCTTGGACTAGGTTTTTTCCGAGTTCTAATAAGCTAAATTATAAAAAAATATTTCATTCTGAAGATGTTTCAGTGACTGGAAACAGGCTTAAATTAGATCAATTGAAATTAATGGAAAAAAAGGAAAAATCGAACCCAGAAATACCTTAGAAGAGACAATTTTTAATTTTTGTTGCCACAAAAGAGATCACATCTAAGAGAATCTAAGAGATCGTTAGATTTTCCTCCATAACCCTTAAAAAATCGAGAAAGAAAATGAAAAAGCGCTAGAAACCAAATTTGACAGTAATCGACGGTAAAAGCTGGCACCAATTGTTTCAAAAAATTTTAAATTTTGGATATTTTTCGCCGCTACTTGTTTTTGACAGTTCTAACGATGTTTTAACAGTAAGAAACAAGCTTATCGCTACGACCAAATATATCTCAAGTCAGCATTTCGAGAGGTATCAAAATATGGCAATTGGTCTTCTTAAAAGAGAGGGGGCCAGAATTTGAGGCCATGGGTGGCAGAATTTTGGTATAAGATTGAAAATTTCCGTATAGGTAACAAAATTACACTCAAAAATCAAAAACTTTATTTCTATTTTTGCTTGAAAATTTATTCTACGATAAACTGGATCACCGTGAATTCTAAGTTTAATAGTTTTTTGTTTGCTGAGGCTACCATTTTCAAAATACAGACAGTCTTGATTTTTTCCCACCTTCAGGCGAACCTGCAAGCCTTCCCGTGTCTATAGGAATACTGTGGAGGTAGATTGATTGGAAGTAATGCTTGTTTACACCCTCGACTTAAACTGATGCAGCGAGCAGTAGTTTTCTTCTTGAAAAAGAGGACACCAGAATTTGGGACCACGGATGCCAGTATTTTGGGATGAGATTGCAAGTTTCCGAAATGCTACTCAAAAACCATTTTATTTCTGTTTTTTCTTCAAAATTGATTGTATGATAGATCGAATCGTCATGCATGATTTCTAAGCCTAATAGTTTTTTTGCCGAGGATACCATTTTCAAAATGCAGAGTCTTGATTTTTTCTTAATTTTTTTTTTACCCTCAGGCGAACCCGTGACTAGGTATAGGAATGCTGTGGAGGTAGGTTGAGGAGAAGTAATGTTTGTGTACACCTTCAACTTTAACTGATGAAGCGAGCAGTAAACCAAGATGGCGATTTTCGAGTTAGTGGGAATGGAACGATCACCGAAGATCGTTTCCATACAAACTTCTAATTCTAATTCTAAGAATTCTAATGAGACATTCCCAACTATGTTGTTCGTATTCTTGAACCATCGAACCTCGACTAATTCTAGCGAGAACCTCACTTACAATTTTGCCAGGCTTTTGTTCAGATTTAGACCAATTTATTATATTGTAAGATTTCATGATATAATTGTGTTATATTTATTATTCTCTAGATCAAAATTGATGGTGGTATTTAACAGTAATAAGTTTTATGTGAGCTCCCCACGAACTCAAGAATTGCCGTCCAAGGGGAAAACATATGTCCGGGTAGCAAATTCCAAGGCAGTTTTATGGAGAAAAGATCTTTGGTACACCATGGTTCTACACTTATGGATGAAAACTGTGTATTGGTGAGCACCCGGCGTCCAAAAACACCTCTTGGCTGAATCAGGAATTCAAGCTCCCTAAACCATTTCCCATGGAAACTTTTTGACACTTTTAGAGATAATTCAATATCAAAAATGGAAGGAACTGGTTAAAAAACCTTTAGAAACCAAATTTGAAGAAAATAATTTTAAATTTGTCAAAACGGATTAGAAACAGTGAAATTTCTAAATGCAAACGTGACTATGTTTAAGCGCGACTCGAAACATGTTGATACTCTTTTAATAATTATTACATAATCTGAAACAACCCTTCTCTAGTCAAAGAGAACAAAATTTACCTCGAATGGATACCAGATCACACTAAGATTGAGGAAAACGTGCCGACTCATTGGCAAGAAAAGGAGCAGCAGCTGCCTTCATAGGATCAGAGCCTTCAAGTGGTCTTGAAGACACGTTCTTCAAAGCAGAACTCCAAAAGGAAAAAGGTAAACTGAGAGAAGGTAAACTGAGAGAAAAACCTCTCAGGCTTGATCGAACTTCTTAACTGAGAAAGGCCAAGAAAACTCAACTCTTCACCCTCAACAAGGGAAGTCTCAGAATGCTACCGGGATTCCTAACAGGCCATTGCAAGCTCAATGAACAGCTGAGGAAACTTGGCATAGCAAAAGATGGCGTTTGCAGATTCTGCAGGGAAGAAAACAAGACGCCTCGTCACCTATTGACGAACTGCGGAGCACTAGAACGCTAGTTCTGGGACAACACCAGCCAACGGAGGGGATCTACCCAGGCTCGATCCCATTCAAATCCTGAAATTCCTAAACGAAACGGGATTGGAGAGACTGCTGCAATGAAGGGAATACACACCAGAGAAGTAGAGTAGAGGGGGCACAATAACTATTAACCCTTAACTATTTCTGCTTTTCTGGCAATTTTTTTTCCAAAAATTTTATTCCTAAAAAATTCTTCGCTACCAAGTGAATATCATCAAATATGCTCTATGTCAATCTATTTTGTAATTTTGAGTAAGCCTTAATATTTTGAACTTTTTGTAATTTTTTTTGAGCTATTAGTCGGGACGATTATTAGTCGAGTTCTTATAATATCTTTCTTCTATGAATAAACAAGACAACTATAGGAATTGTCTATTGTTTTGTTACATGCGCAGTATGTTCGTGCGAGAAGACATATATTATCCACTTACCACACAAATACTTAATAGGTATAATAAGTATATAATATTTCCACTTATTTCTTGTATGTTGTATGCATGTGAATAAGAAAGAAGGGTTACCGTTCCAATCTGACATTGATCTTGCTTCAGTGGAGAACCAACACTGATTGAACAATTAAACCTAATTAAGATCGCTATCAATAATTTTTAATTAATTCCTGTTAGTGTGTAAATTCGAGCGGCCCACTAAATAATTATTTCATCATTCGGGTGTAGTTTTTTTCCGACTAACATGCGCCAACACGGATATTTTTCTAAAATTTATCTCTCAACATGCAGTACCATTATCGTGTGCTACTTTATGAGTAATATCCTATCAAACTTTCGCGGAATGCCTTAGATAAGATAGAATGAGTTATTGGTAGGTCGTCCGCGAAACCAGGCAGAATGTCGTTTTGAAAAATTACCCCCCATTAGAACAGTAGGAATGAGATCATAATAATAATCTGGTCAGTTGTAAATAATCCAAGGTACATGTCATTGGAGGCAATTTTTATCTGAATAAACCTGAGTGAGTAGAGAGGCTGGATATAAATAACGCTCTGTATAACCAATCGTCGATGCCTAATACTCGTAATAAATTGTTATTAGTAACGTGCTAATTGTTTATATTTTATCTTTATCATACTTGTCAGAAAGAAATATAACGTGCACTGTTTATATCTCTTATAGTGCTATTTATTATAATAATGTGGTGTTACTTTATTACTTCAGTGTGGCTTGATCTATTGTGTTAGGTACTAATCTCAAAATTATTTAGTGTTTTGTTCTTTGCTTGATAATTTGAATTTTTTTTTTCAAAATTGTTTATATCTATTTTGAGCACAGTAGGTATTCACTATTGTGATGACAACCCCGGATATCCGGGAAATTGGCTGGAATCGGAGCTGGCTGGAGTCGGACGGATTGCTCGGGCGCCAGATTTTTGCAGAGGGTTTACCCCCCGGGAAAATGGACTCGCTATCTTTTTCCAATTACCTGAGTTATCACACAATTGGTACGTTAATCGTACCCTTGTCCCAGGGCAACTCAATGGAGAAGACGGAAAATACCAGGGGTCAGATGAGGTTATCACAAAAAACGGACGCGGAGCGGCGGTCTTTAAGCGCTTCCCGCATTTTATGTGGCACTCCCGTTGAGCCAAGTTTTTTTGCGAGTATCTTGAGGATCACGGTCGGTGGTGATAATAATTGAGGGTCATGAAGTGATATTAATAATAGTTTTATTATTATCAGAAACCAATATGTATAATCAAAAAAATAAACAAGGCCCTCCCACAACTTGATTTCAATAACAATTGCAAATATCATGTGTTAGCGATCGACTTCATTACAATATTAAAAACATGGTAATATCGATTTCGTTGAATTAATTTTAATGTATTTAGACGCATCTTCTTCGTTAATTAATTTCTTTTAGGAAATTGAAAGTTGCATGGTCACCCAAAGATCATCACCCGAAATTCAGAATTTTTTGCAATATTGTGAGAATTTAAGGACATCATGGACCACTTTACTTTGTCTGCCGCTTTTCTGAAGATTTCTGTAGGTAGCTGTTTTTCCTCCCCATTGCTTCAAGTTTTTCACCCAGGACGCCCGGCGCCTATCCGGTCCTCTTTATCCCTTCACCTTTCCCTGTATGGCCAGTCGCATCAACTCATATTTCTCATTTCTCAATATATGACCAAAGTAGATCATTTTCCATCTCTTTGTAGTGTTTTCATCTTCTCTAAAACCTACTCTTTTTTCTGTTTTGTCAGGCTTCAGCTCCATACAAGAGGACCGAGAATATGTAACATCTCAGTACTCTAGTTCTAACTTCTATTCTTAATTTTTCGTTGTAAAGTATTGTCTTCCATCTTATTAAAGGCATTTTTGGTGATCTCAATGCATCGTTTGATTTCAAGACTCCGATCCCATTGTTCATTCAGCTCGTAGCCCAAGTAGCTGTATTTGGGTACTCTCTCTAAGGGTGTTCCTTTAACGTAAATTCTTTCGCCTTCAATTTTTTTCTTACTGATAATCATGATTTTTGTCTTTTTTGTGTTCAGAGTAGTTCCATCTCTCTCACAGTATTGGGAGGTGCGATCAACCAAGATCTGATCTTTCCGACAACCATAATTCCTTCACCTCCTTGATCTTCTGTCTGATCATTTTGTTGACGTTTTTGTACTGCTGCTCGTTTGTATTCTTATGTTTCCTTCTCTTCCTCATCAACTAATTTATCTCTCGTGTTATCCATTGCTTATCTCTAGGTGATTTACCTTCCTCCAGTTCTTGTTTTGTAATGTTCCTCAAGCTCTCCCCCAACTTTCTCCGTTTTTCCGTTACGCTAAGTTGCCCCTGCTTTTCCACTTCATGAGCTTCCTCGTGTATTCGCCCCCTGACTTGTTGGGAAACATCAGCCTCCTCTATTCTTCTCAAATTGCTTCTCGGAGCTTTGGTGGTCATTTTTGTTTTCTTCAATGCTTTAGCTGATAATATCACGTTACGGAATCTTTAGTTCATAATAATGTAATCAATCTGGTTCCTTGTTGCGTTATCATCCTCTCCAGGGGCTTTCCATGGATATATTCTCCGGCCTGGTAGTTTGTACCATGTGTTTTTGATAGTGAGTTTGTTTTCTTTGCAGAACTGGACTAGGTTTTCTCCTCTTTCATTTAGTTTTCCTAGTCCTTACCTACATACAGCCTACTTCCTTTCTCTATATTAGCGTTAAAGTCGCCCAGAATAACATTTACTGCCTCTTTCTTAATTTATTCGAGTGTTTTGTCAACGTCACCGTAAAAATCACCGTCTATTTCTTCCTATGTGCTATTAGATGTTGGCGCGTGCGCTGCTATAATGTTTATATTGCACAGCGTAGCGGTTAATTTCAGTATAGTGCAATTCTATCCGTTACTGGTATAAATCCTTTAACTGCTCTTTCGGTTTCTTTGTTGATAACTATAGCTACTCCGTTGCGATTTTCTGGGGTGCTGTCTCCAACGTAAAAAAACACATAATTGTCTATTATACTTTTGCCGCTATCCGGCCATCGAACCTCACTACATCCAAGGATGTCTATCTCTAAATGTCGCATTTCTTGTGTCAGGTTATGAGCCTTTCCTTATTTGCACAGACTCCGTACGTTCCATGTAGCTATTCTTTTGTGCATTTTCAGCTGTATTTCTGGTCGTTAAGATCTTATACCCAGCATATCATAGGGGTTTCGCTTGTTGAAGACCTTAGAGGCCCTGTGATCTATTACATTTGTGCCTCCCCCCCCGGGTCTCGGTTTTCGATTCCGTGATCAGTATCGTTGATCATGATGACTGATCTAGGGATATCCTTCTAGATCTTTAATGCGGTAGTTTCCCGTTGCTTTCCGCATCTCCAGGCCGTTGACCATTCTTGATTCTTGATTCATCCGCCTTTAGAGACGATTTCTCGCCTCTAGGGCAAGAGGGTGCCCTTATTCCTACTAGTTCATCCACCCGGAGCTGTTAACTAGTGTTGAAAATACAGTTGAAATTGGAAAATGGTTATTTTCATTTGTTTATAACTCATAAATTACTCGTTACAAAATCAACTGTGAAAACCATTGTTACAATGATTTGTATTATTGTATTCGCTGAATATGAATAAAAATTCAATTAATAAATGAAAAACGAGTCTATAAATAAATTATGGGGGAACACTGAATGTATTTTTCTCACCTATGCAGTTTTTCATAGCTGTCTTTGCGTGTGCATGTTAGAAGAAACATTAACCTTTCGTTAGTGATACGGTTATTACTGTTACAATTACTGGTGACTGCGTTATAATAGTAATCGTTATATGCAACACGGCACGATTAAATGTTTTATATACTTTACGATTGTAATAATTAAAACAATGCACAATTATAATCCACTTGCTATTTATCTCTTAAACCGTCCACGAATAAGTGTTTTGTTCACACACACTTTATCCTGGTAATTGCTATTTAAACTGTTACATGACTCTAGGCAATTATAATCGTGCTAATTTTAGATTTATTTATCTTCACTATACTTGTAATTCTAATTATTGTTATTATTCTGTACGCCGGTATATCTTTTTAAAGGTATAAGTGTACCTGTGTAGGGTCATTTTCTTGAAAGAATAATTCAACATTTCTTTCATTTGTACCTACGTCTGGAGTTATCTACAATATTTCCCTACATTCATGTTATAAAATCGGAGCCAGACTGCTGTTCTTGATAGTTACTTTGGAACGATTGTTACTTACATAGATTGCAGATATTCAAACGTAATACGCTAAAACATTCTCGGAACTTATGCAATGGGTTCTGAACACTCTGGAGGAATAATTATTTAATGAACAACTGCAGCAGGTAAGCAACCGTGTCAAGTATCTTGGTCAAGTATCATCAAGTACTCTCCTAAATGGAGAACAGATCTGGATCCTACAGCTACAGAAGATCATACACGAAAGCAAAATGACCTTGATGGCGTGTATAAAGTGATCTGGTAAAAATCGAGGGGTCTAAAATTATGCATGGTACTCACGCCATGAGGTCACACCACACAAGAGGAATGGATGAGAAAGGATGAGGGATCGAGGAGTAACATCTCAAAAAAACCGGGGTTCAGTTTGCTTGTAAGAGCCCCTTGTACAGAGTTACGGATGAAGACCACAAAGGCGAGGAAGGCGACAAAGTAAGCAGGACTTTAATACAGCGGATCGGCTTAAGTGGCAACCTAGCCTGTGGGGACTGGATACTAACATAAAAGCACATTCCAGATCATGTCTGACTCATATTGAGCGGTGATCAACAGCGTCTGACCCAGACAGGACGCCTGCAGATAAAGGTCCTCCCAAATAGGGTTGTGGCGTTAGGTCTTAGCATCCTAACATGCATAAAAAACCCCGGGTAGATATCCACACCTCGAAAAAATTGAGCTTCAATATGGAAGCGGGGGCTGTCCTGTCCAATAAAAAGTGGAAAAGAACCGAGAGAAAACTTCTAGTCGGTACCTGGAATATCCAGGAATGAAAACTAAAGACACAGAGGTTCTGGAAGAGTTCAGGAATATGAACATGGACATCCTTGTAATTAGCGAAACCAAAAAGAAGGGAGATGGCACAGAAAGTATCATATATGTGTTCCACTGTTGGAGCGGGATCAACAAGAAGAAAGTTATCAAGCTATAGAGACCAATAAATGAAATAATAATTAGGATCATTCTGAAAATAAATGGACGACCTATATCTATACTTGGAATATATGGTCCAAAGAATGATAGGCGAATAACAGAAAAACAACGTTTCATGGACAAAATGCATCTGAGAATTCTCAAGATAAAACCCTCACATCAAAAATAATCCTAGCAGAGGACCTAAATGGAATACCATAGGATGGTTCAGCGAAGATATATTGAACGACAACGGATAAAGATGGATACAGTTCAATTATTATAGATTACAATATTATATATAGCACCATAAAGATCAAGGATGTCAAGGTCCAGAGAGGAGTTGACTGTGGTTCAGATCATAGACTATAGTAGTGGCAAAAATGTACTTCCCCTACACTAAAATATCAAATATTGAACAAAAACAGTCAAACAATAAACCGGGATGCAGTCACTGCAGGAGGACCTGTAAAGAGACTTGTACTAACGACGCTTGGACAAAAAATTAGAAGAATTCACTTACGAAAGGTAGTGCAGATATTTATGAAAGAATCAAAATTCTATGAAGGAGGCAGTTAGGGAAGCCTTAGGAGAGGATAAAACTCGTAATAGATACAAAGAAGATTTATCAAGGGAACGAGACTGAGTATAGAGGAGAAGAAAGTATGTTATAGTAAATATCTGAGTACATACATATAGTGCGAGGCACGCGAAGAGCAGAGAAAAACAAAGAGAAGAACAAAGAGAAAAGTAAGAAGAAGAAGATGGGAAAGGACATGCGAATGAATAGACCAGCATACAGGGGGATTAGAAGCTCAGAATCTTGGAGAGTACTCAAAACACTCAGAAGAGCAGAGGTGGGAGGAATATTACAGAGAATTACTCACGGAGACAGGACCACAATTCATGATAAAGGAGGAACAAACAATATCAGAGTACACTTAATAAGGAAGTCAAGCAAGCAATTAGAAAAATGAAGAACCGAAAACCCAGCGGACCTAGAGGAATACCACCAGAGCTGATTAGGTATGGAACGGAGAAACTGTTTCGTATAATATACGGAATGTTCTTCAGAACTCTAAACAGAGTGGATCCGACTCTGCAACATGTTATAAAAAAAAGATGGCAAAACAGAGTAGTTATACATCATGTATTTGTCGATATTCCAAAGGCGTATGACTCAGTCCCTCGAAAGAGAATTTGGGAGTTAATGTCAGAGGTATTATACCAAATAGAGTGATCAGAGCGGTAAGAAACTTGTAGGGAAATAATAAAGTGACAATGAAGATCTGAAATACTGAATCAGGTAGCTTCAGAACAATCAAAGTGCTGCTCCAAATTGCTCAACACCACCCACACTTTTTAAGATATTATTGCGACAAACACTGAAGCTGTGGAAAGAGAAATGTGGAGGAGTGGAGGTACCGATCAGAAACAGCCATCTTTAACCTTGAACTTCGCAGAAGATCAAGTAATCATCACATACGAAGAAGAAGAACTGGGGTTCATGATGAGTAAGTTGGAAGAAGAGTGAAGGGATGACATGCAACCTAAGAAATACAAGACAACAAATATATTAAGGGAACAGATTAAATATCTGGGATTTATAATATCAAAAAATGGTACAACAGAGGAAGAAACCAGGCCAAACTACGACATGCATTAGGCAACTTAACCCCGTATTTTGGGATAGACATACACCTAACAAAGACCAATACAACAAGAATCTTACCAATATAAAAGCACAGAGCATAATGAGATGACAATGGAGCGGAAATGTGAGTGGTAATAAACAAGAAAAACAAGGGAACGATTAGGTCAACAGAGGTGGACTTTTGAAGAATAAGCTGCTGGTTAAGTAGAATAGACCGAATAAGAAACGATGATGAAATCAAGAAAAATGAATGTAGAAAAGGAGGTGGGGGAACACATCGAGGAGAAGAAACTTATGTGGTATGAAGAAGTTAGACGAGTGGAGAAGAAAAAAAAGAGCGCCCAAGAAGATCATGAAGAGATGAAGTGGACGAAAGCAATGGAGATGAGACCCCTATTACAGGACGAGGATTGACAAGATAATGACTCATGGAGAGAAAGACTGAAAGTAGGTTGAAAACATACTTCAATATGTTTGAAAATCACGCATTTCTCTAAAACTATCCAATCGAGCGATTGGTACAAGTTTCTGGAAGGTTGAGAACCGAAATCTGTCAACGATTTTCCTTTGATTGGAAGATGAGCACTTCTGCAAAAGGTGAGATTTTCAGCAAAATCATCATGAATTGTTGTGCAGACTGGACATAAGCGATAGACCACTCTCTAGGTACCTAGTCAAGATTTGAGAGTCCTATCAGAGTATCAGAATATCTAAAGTGACTTATATTGAATTAAGGAAAGTTTCCCTGATATTTCCTATGGTGGCAGAACTTCTCCCGCCAGTGACGGACCAGATTAAGGATAATTAATTTAATGACTAAATCAATTATTTGCAGTATCATTACCAACTTACCTAATAACACATTTATATAATAACGGCAATAACAATCGCATAGTGAGAAGAAGGAAATGTGGAAGTGCGTTTTGTTATTCAAACTGAAAGAGCCGAGCTGGATGGAGCTGATACTTACAATACGTCTAGCGGCAATCAATTGCATTGTGTCGACTGGGATAATATAAGACCGAAGAAAGCAGAAGCCCCGATGCAAAGGCGCGATTGTTAATAGGATTGTCCATCAAAAGCCTTATTACGACACACGCACTCACTCACTCACTCACTTACCGGTAAATCTCCTTTAATACCCATCACCCATCACGATCCATGAAAGACGTGGTAGAATAATCAATTATTTATCAAATACCTTTAGTAATTGATGATTTTACTTTCATTTAATAATAATTATTATACAAAATAGTAATCATTCTAGCCATTATCACCTGATTTTTAAGAAAGGTACCGCGCTCTTAGAGCTTATAGAGAAATGAACGAATTAGATATAGGTAGATTGGCATTCCAGTCACGTACCTACAACTTCTCCCTAAGCCCCAGTAGCTCTCCAAGTTCGAGCTATTCCTGGAAATAGTTGTACCTACCAATAATACTGGTGCCAATTCCAGTCAGTATACTCTTCTCTCTAATTAGATCGATTGATGAATTCTCGTTAATTAATGTAGCTGAAGTTATATAAGGTAATGATAATTGTGTGTCTGATGAGCTGTTAGGATGACGGTTTGCTATCCTGCTAATTAACAATAACCGTTCGTGATTCCTTCTTCATCTTATTTAGAGACAGATCGTTACTGGTTAGTGATTACGGGTTACTGTATGAGGAGCTTAAAGACGACGCTGGTAATTAAACGGGTTTTGCTGTTTCGGTTTTGGTACGGGTTTGTGTTTAGTAGGAAAATTTTTAAATTCCTATACTTTCATTACCCGGAACAGCTTGAGTTAATTGATATTAAAAAAGTGTAAAAAATTGCACCGAGTTTCTTCTGCATGGTGTCAGCCTTTATGAAATTTTCCTTTAAAAATGGTATATTCTCGTCAAATAAAAATCACTCTGTATCTCTGATTAGGGCAAAATATGCTCAAGCCTAAATTTTTTGTGTACAATCAAAAATAAATATTTTCCCCATATGATGATATTTTTTGGCGGACATTGTATAAATTGAAGAATCCAATTTAGCATAAATTTAGCTTGAAGAAAATACCACGTCAGGAGGATTCTTAGATAATTGAGACACTCTAAATACCAATTAAAACCAGCTCCGAGTATATGACAACTATATGAATGAGCGCATGATTCGTTGAATAGAAATTCCATCAAGTCGACTAATTAATTTGTTTTTAATTTGCTACAGCCGGTAATTTTGTTGTCAAAAAGCGTAAAAGATTATTTTGTGTTTAGAATATCAACCGTAAAATTCAAGTAGCTTTACGTCAATCTAAATGTTTAAATCCCCAAAAGTTACTATCCGTTGATCGTTGCTATTAATTTGGCACTACTGGTTTTTTTCTAATGTGACTGAGATTAATTATTATTTATTATTATCGGCGGTGTTCCACTCGGAGGAAACTCTAATCGAAAATTCAATCTTCATTGATTTTTTATACTGCGACAAGCGCGATACATCTAAATGTACCTACCTATCTAGTCCTGTTTTTATGGGAAAAGTTTGTGTGATTTTTTTTTTTTAACAGCTTAAAATGTATTTAATTTGGCAGGACGTACTTCGTATTGACATCTAAGACAGCAAAAAATTAAATGTAAAAATGTTCCACAATTTTTCAGAAAATTATCCGTGCTCCAGATAGACCGTAACAGTTTTCTTGTTGCTTTTAGATCAGATTTATATCAAGAGTTAGACACGAACGCTCAAGACTCTCATAAGACGCTCTAAGATCAATAGATTTTTTGTAGTTTCAATTTTTTGTAGTCACGAGTGACTCGAATTTTCCTCAGGCAGGGAACCAGGCAAACAGTTTTCTTTGGATCTGATTAGTTTAGGGCTGAGAAGGGTCTGTGTATTGTCTTTTCGGTCAAGAATCGTTATCTCAGTACAGAAACAGGTCCGGGAGATTCGCGGTCTTGCCTCTGTATTTGAATTACTAAACAGTCATCTAATTAGCCACCGCCACCCATCCTGTCGTAAGGATACCAATCGAAACACATCGGGAAGCGCAGTGACGCAGATATTAGGGGGGGGGGGGGGGGGAGGGAAACATATTATGGTTATCGTTGAAATTCTTCTCATGTCTGTTAAGGATAAGACATACAATAAGTATACTACAAAAATAAAATAGATCGATGTGATTAATTTACATTTCAACAACTTGAGCATTCTTTATTGAGATAGGAGACAAAGGAGATTTTATTGCATCAAATTTATTAAGAAAGAAATATGGTAATTATGTTACAATGGCCAATAGAGCCAATTACATGGGTACACGTTTTCATTCACGGTAGCCAAGCTAACCAATAACATCGATGGTAATCTCCCAACTTCCATATGCAGATAATAGGCAGGTTAATGATTGTCTTCGCCGCTGATAGGTCGTCGGACTGACTTAGTGACTTCTGTCTGAAAAACTGGTACACGTGCATCTGAGCCATCACGTACCACCGCATACGAGTGCCTTTAACTGTTCGCCTTTTATTTATATTGTCCTATCGCGGATAGATCGCTATCTTAATGTATATCAGGTAAGAGTTGATGCGAATTCCATATTTCAAAGAGAACAAACGCTGAACACTGGAGTGTTCTGTGATAACTATGATAACCCTCAGGTTAACGATCGACGCCGAGACCGAGATAACTCTCCAGATCTTATCTCTGTTTAAATTTCTTCACTGAGTACATGCACTTAGTTATCGAGTGCAAATTTGTCGGCACGATTAGGTTCCATTTTATTTCATTATTCTACAGCTCATAAAATTAATACTGCAGCATCCTCATTAATCTTGATCATCGAAACTTACTACCTTTCGTTGACCATTTATGAACAATCTCTTAAGTAATTTTATCATGATATTGGAGCTGGTGTTTCTCACTTACACACTTACACCAGCGAATTATAAATTATTCAATCATTGCAGATAAGAAAGTGAATATTAATAAAATAAGACGAACTTAATTAAATCGCCCCGTGAAATATCTTATTGATGTATCAATTTCGGACTGACGTTTATTTGTTTTAATGCTCCACATAATAATAATAATAATAAGTTAGGTAACATTTCAATCAGGAGGAAAGCTTGTGAAATAATCCGCTCTGAGTGGTTTATCTCGTTTCGTATCTCGTGCTTGTTATGAGGATTGAAGGGTGTGGATGATGTCTGGGATAATGGTGAATTATTCAGTCATTATACGGTATTAACATGTCAAAAATTGGTTTCTGTGTGACATAATATTGTTAAGTAAATTCTACTGTTTTGTCCCAGTATGTGGGCTTTTAATGATTTGCTGAATTAATGTCACCGCTATTTATTTCAACAATTCCATCAGGGTTAAATCGATTATGATTTAACTAAGTTAACAAGTATATAGAACTATGGGAAATTGTTTCTCGTTTGATAGGAATTAACTGCCTACCTACTCTAATCGCTCCGTAATTAGCATTATTGCTATTAAGTTGTAGGAGATAAAATATTGCTATTGCAATGAAGCAGGTCAATTCCGGAATTGAAATAGGTTCCAATGCATGCGATTTTCAGTTCACAGTTTCAATGTCGGAAAAATGAAGATTTATTTAGATAGTTTTTCTTTAAGTACATATTTTTAAACTGTAACGCATTTAGGGCGTTAAAGTATTTTAACGAATATCTTATCATTAAAAGGCGGAAAGTTGTGATTTTCTTGAAGCAAAAGTCTCGACGACTTTTTTACAAAAAATATCGTGGATAGATTCACAGACCTTTTGTTTAGGTAAAGGGACAATTATTATTTTAGAGCGTAGGTCATATTATGCCAACGTGAAAGTATACGTGGAGGTGACCGGGCAATATGAAGTAACCCATTCGCTGATTGGGGAATGGCTAGGACACGGAGTCTGGAAAGCGAAAAGTCGATAGACGGAAGGGAAAAGGGCACATACGTCGAGCGCGAGAACATTTTCGCGTTCGAGCCTCACGGTTTGGATTCCGGGAATAATAGAGTAGCGTCCACCTGTTTTCTAGTTATCTTACCTATTTTTGTTATAAATCTTAATACCTACCTGCGTCAACTACCTTTTAAAAAAGCGATGCACTTTCCGTTTGTTTTCCTGAATTAATAAACTTCATATCTTGTCGTTTTCGTCTGAACTACGTTTCGAAATAAATTATCTACGCGATAGTTATTCTTCGTCGCAAGTAGCCAATTGTCTGGAATATCTGCAACAAATAACTGACTAACTCGGTCAATTAAACGAGAGCGGTTTACGGATAGTAATCACCAGATTAATATCAACTTCTGGAGTTTTTTTTTATTTCCAGCATCAGACACTGCGCGTTATCTTTAAGAGACTCTTTAAAAACTAATGCCACAATCTTGTGAATGAATAGTGACCAATTTTTGAGCCTTTCGTCTGACTTAATTGTACATGTATGGTAATGGATAATGAACTAATTACCATACAATTAATTACTAGTTCACCTATTGCATCATTTTAATTTGGAAAGGTATTTATGCAATAGCATCAATAAATTGTGGGTAAAGCTTCAATTTTTCAATTTTTCTGTCATACAAAGAAATTAAAAAAGAGGCGAAATCAACACCTTTGAAATCGAACGACTAAAAAAGCATTCCTCCAGTATCATACCATACCTCCAAGATTCATGAGTTGTTTTAATTGAAATGAAGGGACTGAAATTTATCGAGTGATGAATCATTTCATGTTTTATTTAATCATTTCAAAAGCCTTTGTATAAACTTGTAAGAAGCGGAGGCAAGATCGATCATTCTTGTCTCTTATTTCTTGCGGTTAGCCTCTCTCGGGGAGTCACCTTGCGGTTGGTGAGGGGCTGGTAACCTTTTGTCCAATGCCAATCGCTTACTTGGTAAGGCCATCCCCATTGCATACGATATGTGGAGGCAGAAGCCAAGTGGTCAAGGAGAAACCGAAAACACGCAAGAAAGGTTCACGTGAACATCCCAAGGCAGAACTATGGCAAGTGTTACTCATCTCTCGGTTCCTAGTGCGTGACATGAGACCCTAGTTGCTCAAGCTATGCTAAGAATCCCCAAGAAAGTTATAGGCATCACTCGGAAGTAGAAAACAAGTGGAAAATGGACTGAAGTTAGAAACATGAATGCCAAATCTTTAGTAAGAACATCAGGAAAGTCTCATTACATTGTTGGGAAATGACGGGAATGAACATAAATATTCTGGGCTGTTTCCAAAAACGTAAATATGACCATCAATGTCAAAAAGGTAAAGGTATACGGAGGAAAGGGTTTATGAAACTTGAGCGATTAGGCCTTCAAGATCATTTTCGCTGCTCCCACTGGCCACCACCACCCCAATCGATCACATGAGTATATTTTTCATAAACATCTGAAAACTAGTGCAGGCCGAGCCAGGATCCAGGATCGCACGACTCTTGGCTCCGGCGTCAGCTTTCGACACCGCTCTGCACCACTAAGCCCCTACGTCAATGTATAACTATTCAAAGCAAACGAGCAAAGAGCTTGACAAATTCGGATAACTACCTGGGATGCTGGAAAGCAAGATATCTGAACCCGGAAATAGAAAGTCGATGCAGCATTATATAAAAAGCAATAGACACATTCCTTATTAGGATCTATGAGGTTTTTCTAACAAACCCCATCTCTTCTTCTTCATATGCCGTCTCCTCTACGAAGGTTGGCGATTGATAAGACAATTCTAACTTTCGAAGCTGCTGTTCTGAATAGTTCAGCTGTTGTTTTTACAGATCATGAATTCCTTAGCCAGAATTCTTTTCTATGCCCAGGGCCGCTCCTGCTGTCAATTTTTTTCCTGAATTATCAGCTGTAATAATTCGTACTTGTCTCCGCGCTTTATATGTCAAATCTAAAGTACTCACATTTTCGTTTTTTGATGGTTACTTGTTCACGATCAGTTCACGATATCTGCAGCATGCGTCGATATGCCCACATCTCAAAGGCGGTAATTTTTTGGGACAAATTTTCTGTTAGCGTCCACGTTTCCATACGATACAAAACCACCGGGAACACAGACACAGAACAGTTGAGAATACGCTTTCTGAGCTCGATGTCACAGCTGGGCTTACAGAGAAATGTCTTCATTTTCATAAAGACATTTCTGGCTTGTTCGATGTGACACTTAATTTACGACAAACCCCACAATATCGTTAAAAATAAGAGACAGATTTAGGAAGGATCGAACACTCCATCTTTTTATATGAGGCCGACGCCTGGATCCCCAGAGTCCTCTGGAGGATTAGAAATGCGGGTCATGAGTAACGTAGAATGCTCAAAATTTCATAGACGGAACACATTTCCCAAGAAATGGTCTTGAGAAGAATGAACGTGGATAGGAAAATATGTGACGAGCATGGTGTAAGATATTAAGGTGAGCGAGCGAGAGCTGGAGCGAGAAAGAGTCATGCAGGCTCTGACCTTTTACTCTTACACGTTAATTGGAACTTTCAACTATATATTTGTATTTTTTCTGAATAATTTATAAACAAAAATGGGTAGAAAGTGCGTTCTGCCTAATTGTAGAAGTTGGTGCGATGAAACCACCACGGATATTCCATTGATTGGCATATCAAAACTTAGATTTTTTTAAATGAGAGCATTAGAGCACGCATTTATCAATGAATAAGCGTGAACCCCTGCTAGCGCTTTCTCAAGTTTAAGCCACTCCCAGGTTTGAGCTGAACACCGGCAACGACCCTAAACGTGACCATTTCGCCTCCCGTTTAAAACTACCGTCAGTTCACCTTGTATTTCATACACCATGGTGACGAGAGATCGGACTGGTCTAAATTCAGAGACACTTCTGAAAGTGGCGGGACATGGAGTCATTTTTGGCAACCCTCAATGAAGACTGCTTTTGAAGAAAAAAAAGTAATTCCTGTCTCGACAGTCACGTGACGTCAGGTTCATATCGGATATCACTTCGAAGCAGAACTAAGAAATACCTTCTTGACAATTACTTGTATGTTGTATGTAACCGCCTTTTCTTTTAAGGTAAAGGCGGTCAAATAATTATTACTGAAATATTCAAAGAATTTCCATGTGCATGTAAAGCAAAAGATGACAACCTTCATAGCAAATATAGCAGTTTCCTACAATGCTAATATTTTTAATAAATACAATTAAGACATCTATAACTTGATTAATGATATAAATAAATTAGTAAATGCATCTAAAGCCATTGCAGAATAACGGCTCGATGAATAATAATAATTATTATTAGATAACAAAATTAAATTTAAATTTAATAATAATAATTATTATCTATAATAATGCAAGCCGGTTATATTGAATGGGATCCCTTTTCTTGATGATAATATAATCATTATAATTATAAATAAACTAGGTATCCCCAAGTATTAAGTATTAGCGAGTACGGGTAATTATGATGATGGTGATGGTGATGGTGATGGTGATAGCGCTGTTACTTTACGGGTAATCTCGTTGACCTCTATAAATTTTCATGAAAAGATGAAAAAACTTGAAAACCGTTAACCGATTATCTTTTGATGTATTATTATAGAGTGTCTTTTGAATTATGATTTCATTATTTATTTATCCAGAACCGACATAGCTATAAGACTATTTTATTAGATAACTTATGGTTTATAAGATAATGTATGGTTATTATTATAGCCCACAAAAGATACATTGGAATAAGGATTACATTTTCTGCTTCTTAATATTTACATTAATACAACATATACAATAACTGAATAGTTTTGTTTATTATTATTCTACCATACAGGGTGTTCTACAAGCTCTATGATAAACTTTGACAGATGGTAGGTTGCTTGATTTTAAACATATTTTTTTTAATAAACATGGGTCCGATTCGTTTTTGTTTAGAAGTTACAAGCATTTAAAAAATCGTAATTTTTCAAGTTCAAGGCCCTGTAAAAGGAAAACGGTTCAAGATAGAGAAAAACGGCTTACATGTCCCTATTTTAACTTTTTATGGACTATCCTATGGTATAGAAACATTTGTACTTTCTTTGATTTTTTTAAATGTGGAGAAATCTCAGATTTTTTCAAATTTTTTATCACCCTGTATAAACATTTCATCTACATCATTGGATAGTACATGAAAAGTTAAAATAGGGACATGTAAGCCGTTTTTCTCTATCTTGAACCGTTTTTCTTTTACAGGGCCTTGAACTTGAAAAATTACGATTTTTTAAATGCTTGTAACTTCTAAACAAAAACGAATCGAACCCATGTTTATTAAAAAAAATATGTTTAAAATCAAGCAACCTACCATCTGTCAATGTTTGTCATAGAGCTTGTAGAACACCCTGTATAGTCCAGTAAAATCAGGATTTGATTATGGATGATCAAGATATTATTATATAAAAAAGGAAGTTTGAGGGATTTCCTAAAAAAAGGTTTGTTGTAATTTTTTCACATATATCATAGTTTTCGATCTATTCAATATTTAAGAAATTGCAAATTTTCTATTTTAGATGCGCGGGAATTTTCGTTAATTTTAATTTTTTTATTTTTTGACGCGCAGCCTCTAGAAAAAATTAAATTACTCGAAAACCAAAAAGCTTATGAAGAATAATCATAAAAGATTTTCAAGATGTCCAATTTGTGGGGAATTTAATTCTCTACATTTTATGTCCTAATAGTTTTTTTGATATTCGGTTGTTTATACCAAATATCACCCATCATAAACACCAGCGAAGGGGTTGAACAATTGCAATTTTTATACTTTTTCACCATTTTCCTCGCAAAAAATGCGACATGTTTTTAAACGAAAAAGTTGTTCCTTGAACAATTTGCTACAAATTTTTCTTATACAACTTCATCGAACAATTAACTCTTTTCGTCCGGGGACGCGACAAAGTTCTGTAAGTCGTAGAATTACGTCCAACAGCGTATTTTTTGGTCCAGTAAAATTAGGATTTGATTATGCAATCAAAGTGGTAAAAACGTAATTTTGTGTCGGTGTTAGGGGGTCCTTGGTGAGTCTAAATCCAAAAATGCGATCTCCTCCTACTCCTTGTGGAAAATACGCCATTTTGGTTTTAGGGGATGAATTTGTTTTTTTCATTTTACCACGTTGATTAAGTTGTTATCGAAAAAAGTGTTTAACAATTTTATCATATTTCGGGGAAATTTTTTCAATATCTGTTTCCATTTTTATAATAGCCTTGGCTGTGACTTTAAAATTGTATATTTTTTAAATATTTGACGTTTTTGTTTGTTGCAATTTTTAATTGTTACAGTAAAATTGGTAAATACGAAAATCGCAACACAAAATTAAAACTTTTTCCCGTTTTCCTCGAAAATTACTGAACAGATCTTGCAGAAAAATGTTACTACAGCAACAGAAAAATCAGCTTTTAAATATTACCAAATGGTCCTACTAAGATTTTCCTCAAAAACATGTATGGTGGCTAATATTTAAAAATTTATGCGTGAATGCAAACGACTGTCATGAGAAAAAAATACATCTTCAGACGCGAGTTTTAGTTGCGCCCATGGAGACTTTTGATATACTCATAAAATAATACCGATCCCCGAAGTTATAATCAATTTAACGGGAAGCAAATTTTTATCAAATTTTGCGGGGTCCTTTGTAGAGAATTTTCCTCAATTAATTATTTATTGTAAATATAGAAAAAATGCAAAGATGCTAATTTGTAGAGAATTTTTTTCTCCATAAATGCCCGTATTCACAAACGATAATTTCCTAAATAATTACGTAATTAATTAAATGAGTGAGATAGAGATATGCAGTTTTTTTGCAATAGAATGAGATGGGGATAATTGATTACGTAATTATTTAGGAAATTATCGTTTGTGAATACGGGCATAAGTCAGTTATTACGCTTTTTTCAAAAAAGTTAATTAACGTTGTAAAATGCAAAAAACAAATTCCTCCCGTAAAACGAAAATGTGGGCTCATGTGGGAAAATGTTGGGTCGACCACCCAACACCCACATAAGTCACAAAATTTCCCTTTTTACCCGCTTTAATTGCATTTTCAGTCTAAGTTCACTGAAGTAACAGTAAAAAAGACCTTTGTGCTTATAAAATAGTGTCCTGTTATTTTCTGGATCTGGAATGTGGTCCTATATGGAATACTCTTCAGCTGTTCTAGACAGTTGACATGGCAATGCAGTATTATGAGTATTATTTTGAGTATAAAATAGAGATTATTTTGCCACGTATTGTGCAAGAATAAACAAAAGTTCTGTTTAGATAGATGAACTGGCAGTTGCAGTATGAAGGAATAAAAACAAAAGGAGATTAAGAAGAAAAGTGGTTATTTTATTTTGAGGTTATTGTAATATAAATAGAGACTTCAAATAATAATAAATAGCTATCAACTTTTGTTATATTATTAAGTAAAATACATTGATTTATGTGACAATATAATATTAGAATATAATAATTATTATAAAACTAATATCAATAATGGAAAATTCCTTGAGAGCACTTTATTGTTATTATTATTACTACCTATATTCTTGTTGTTGTTTCTTGTCTTGTAGAAAGAAGATTAACTTCAAATGTAGCTGGAAAAATAAAAAAAGCTTAAACATTCTAGAGGAATTGTTTATCTCTGAGCCACCTCAGGTTTGATTTTTTTTAATTTTGTAGTTTGAGTTGTAGGTTGAGAGTTGTAGTTTGAAAGTTTGAGAGCTGAAGTACCACAGAATAAGGTAGTCATAAAGTAGAAAATAGAGTGAATTGATTGTGACAAGTGAAGTGAAAGAATATAGTTGTTGTGTTAGTACTATCTATGTGTAAATAAGAGAACAGCTGATAATTTAGATTTGGAGATTATAGTTGTGTTAAAGATGAAAGAATTTTAATTTGGAATTAATAAAGTGTGAGACTGTAAACATTGCTGAAAAAACCAAACCTATCTCCTAATTTATGATTTTTAATTTGTAGGTATACGGTACACATGCCTACCTTTTTCGTCTTGGGAATGAGAATCTCGTAAACTGACAAGTGGTACATTAAGATTTGAGTAAGATACTGAGTACAATTTTTGAACAACTCACAATCTCACAACAACTCACTCACATCTCACTGTCAGTTGTCCATAGGATGGGCCAACGCCCGAAACCATCGGCAAGATTTTTTATGAATTATATGCAAAATAATATATACTTACTCGTTGACCCAGTGATGTTATTTGTTTTATTGTATTGTTGAGTATACTATGGCTAATTTTATGGATATTCTAGCGGAATTCTGGCGGCTAACTTCTTTATGACGCAGTGAAGTAATCGATGCTAGAAGTTTTTTTTAATCCTGTAAGGGCAAAGCTTCATCAACTCGATAGAAAGTACCAATAAAAAGAAATAAGTGTGTTAGGTTGATAAAAAACTTTCATAAGGCCATTATTCGTAATGAAGAGTTGTAAAAAAAATTAACACATTTTTTACCTACGATGTAATGTTATCGACAATACGTAAAGAAATTCCTCGAAAAAATTCAAGGAACGTGTCAGCGTCCAAAATATATTTATACTAAATTTCATTACAATGTTGCCAGTTGCCAGTACTTTCAATAATATAATCCTAAAAATTTGGTATGAATTTTTTTATAACAACCTATATCTCGAATGTACGGATCCCCTTACGATTTTTTTTTTACTAACCTAACCACACTAATTTTTATTTCTTTTACCTTTCCAAGCAACGGAGTCATTTTTTTTTAGTCACCTGTATGTAAAAATGTCACTTATTACCGAAGTAGTTTGACTTTTTTTCCAGTGACTATTAGAGAGACAAGGATGAAATAGTTATTTGCGTTCCAGAGGGTTAAGTGACTTTTTATATTTGAGGTAATCGTTTGAGGATCCAAGCAAAGCTGAGGTACTTTTAAAACCACCGAAGATAAAAAAGAGAAATAATGCCAACGCGCACTACGCCGTTTTCCTCACTACCACAACTACAAATTACAAAATAAAAAAAAAAATAAGGGAAAAAATCAAAATCGTAACATTTATTAATGACGTTTTGAACTAAGAAAAAATCAGACAGCACACCCAATAAAGCTTTTCTCTCTCTCTCTCGATAATCTGGCTCCGCTAGATCTGTCTCCATTCTCATAATTTTGATTGTTATAACGAACTGTGGGATTGTTGAGACCCTCTGCGGAAAGTTACCTGCTGCGGTAAGTCGCTTTTTTTTCTGTCAATATAGTCTATAGTTAGAGTCTTTATTGTCTTCATTTTAAACACCATGTTTTACTTTAATTGTACAGTCGACTTTTTAGCAATGAAAAAATGTCAACTTACCATCGTGTTTTTGAGAAAAAAAATGTTCACTCTACTTATTTTGGAACACAGTATTTTCTTCTATCTCTTCACTAATAATGGCGTTATAGGTAATCAAATTTTTGTTATTAAATTCCCCCAATAATTTCTAGTAATGGGAAAAAACATGGGCCAATATGAAGAAAATCTATAAAAATTATTAGCGCGCTAAATTTTTTATTTAACATCAATAAACTTCATCCATAAATCTTTCATGAAGCTCTGGGAAAGTATATAATTTGGTAGAACTGAAGGGTTGAGAACGAAACCAATCAGAGTAAGAAGCCTACAACAGGAGCTAATCTTATAAAAATGAGAACGTGATTCCGCTACGATAAATAAATTTATTAATCGTGTCTCATACTGTAATTTAAACTGTTATATGACGAGGAAGTTGGAGAGCCTTCATCATATCGTGGACCCGCTGTTCTGGATACTGGAAGCACGAAGCAGTCGCACTGAAATTTATTGTTTTTGTCAGAGTCGGTTGTATTGGTACTGGTAATGGTACTTGCACTGGCATCGCTATTGGTTCAGGTTCCCACAATGCAATTATTTGAGTAACGTATTCGATACTCCTGGCGTAAATATTATATCCGAAGCTGGAACGTGAAGGTATGGCATGTCAGTGCAACAATAATTAAAGCGAAAGCTTCCTGGGAGGGAGATATTTTTTTTATTCCTGCTAGTTTTGTTGAAAATTAGTGGTAAAGATGAATCGGACGAGAGGATTCCATAAAGTTCACTGATTATTTTCCAGGTCTTATCGTTCTCTTGTAGTGAGCCTAATTTTCCTGACCCTCACATCCAGATCAAAATATGAAAATTAATTCGATTAGAAATACGTACAATCGAAGCCATTGCTGGAAAACTGCCTGTTCAATTTCGATGCGTGAAGATGGAACCAATCGTTTAATCAAGACCATATAAAAGATGTCTCAATAAAATAGAAAGTCTTTTTGACATTGTATTGAAAATATTGCAATTGAGCCTCACCCTTAAAGGTTAATTGCTTGACTTGCTTGACAGAAATTTTAGGAAATAATTTCTGAAAAAATAGGATTCAGTGCAAAAGTTTTGTTGCGTCCATTCTTCTTGGAAAAACGCAAGTAATGGTATCGGTGTCATTTCTAATTAACCTATGATCAGGGATCAAGACTCCGAGTCAATTTTTTCGCACATATCTCTTACAAAAACATAACAATAATTTACGAAAACAAGTTACCTGCGTAAATAAATCTGGTTAGAATAGAAGTAACTGTGAATATTGCTCGTGTGATTAATTCAAATAAACAAGCGCATGCATGTCGCTGCTTGGACCGGTGAAGTGAAGTAGACAGGATATCGTCCGAATTATGCAGCTGAATGACCTTGTCGGACTTACCTTGCCGCGAGGTCACTTCTTGTCGCAGTTTTTAATAGCAAACTAGTCGGATACAATCTGATCGTTTCGCTGGTCATTTCCATTGTGACATAACTGTTAAAATCAAGTAAGCTCTTCATACTTATGAAAAAAGTGATTATCCCGAATCTTTAAGAGATACACCTCCTTAAGAATCACCTCCTCTCTGGAATAACGACGACCGTATCATTTTTTGTCTGCATGAGAATTTCTGAAAGTGTTATAATAAGATCCCTATAGATACAACCCTTTAGGGTGTTCCTCAAGGATCAGTACAGTCTCCCACATATTTCCATCAATTAAACAACGGACAATGTAGACCGATTAATAAGCAAACAAGCAGATAGAGATAGACTCAATTATCCCATCCCGAAGAAATTAGCCTCGTCTAATATTCATGAGCATTGTTAGTTACTTTCACGCGTAACAGCTAATAAATAATCTCACCATCCTTATATTCATGCACTCTTCCTGATGTCTTCTTATTGCAATCGGAGATTCTTCCTATTGTTTAAGTAGGTACAGTGCGTTTTATTTCATTTGTTTATATAGTTGCAGAAGAAGATTCAGATGCTGCAAGAACCAAGAACTTCAACTCACCGGGATATGATCGGTTCTGCATTGCTTTTTCAGAGCTTTAAGTAACAATTCTCAAAGCTAGAATTGTTAATTTTTTTATTATAATATTGAGTTCTGAGGAATGAGATATGGTTCTCATCCTCATCCTTATCCTAGCGGTAAGTAACGGACATTTTCGTTTAAACTGGTTCAGTATAATCTAGTACAGGTAGGAAAGAGTTATAAAAATTTTCTCGTCACACCATTCATAAGTCTCATCTTCATCTCTTAATAATCTAAGATACGAATATCGAAGACCTGAGATAATATATGAGATACCCTCCACGGTAAGTAGCGAATCTCCTTGAGTGATGCTAGAAAGTTCCGTGTATAATTCATTTGTCCACCCACACGGATAAACATTCCTTTCGGCCAGTTCGCCAGCAACGGCACCAGGTATGTTACATGTCAATTGCTCTCAAAGTTATTCCAGCGGATTCAACGTGAGTAAACATATTTCGCTCGTTATGTAATTTCGTGTAATTCAAGCCCGATAATCATGTTTCCGCAATGCAAGGCTCCGACAAACACAGATTCTCTATTATCTGCCGATGAGGTCCTCTTTAAGAAGCGCTTTGTTCTGGCCGATTTGGAATGCGCTTCTAGAGATAGTGGAACGTTGAAATGTAAAAGGTCAAGATGGGTCCCTATATTGGCGTTAGTAGTGGTGGATGATTTTGTTGCATTATAGTTTTAGAATTATTAAGGGAATAGCTAACGAGATAAACGAGATAACAATTTTTTATGACGTCAAAATGATGTCATAACAACTGCTTAGTTATTAGTCTTGGGAGGAAAGTCGATTTTTTTCTGAATGCTTCACTTAAGTAGTTACTTTTCCATAATTTCTTAAAAAATTAGAACCATACCCCTCTAGTGACCAAATATCTTTAGTGTCTCTGTTGCTCTGGAGGGCAATGTCTCCTCGACAGTAATTTATTTATTTAAAAAAATTATCAATGACGGCCAATCCGTTTACATCGAATAACAATAAAGATCCCTGAACACCGAAGACATCGACGTTTCACTGATTTTTTAGCTCATCAGTCTGCCACATCAACCAAGGACACACCAGAAGAGGAGTGTGTCGAATAGAGAAAACTAAATACCTATATGTAGGTAGATTCTCCCAAAGACGTCTGTACTTTATTACTCCATTCTTGACTGTTGATTGTAAAAAAAATCATATTTTACGGTTTTCCGGATTAAATCTCAGACACGAATTTTCGTCCAAATCTTGCCTAATTTATGTTTTCATTTGCCCACACGATACAATGAACTAATCGACAACAACTTTTTTTCACAGTAGGTACTGTCGTAAGTGCGACTATAAAATTTAAATATTTCAGAATCCCCAGCAGCGTTTTCCACTATCATATCTCAACAAAGCCCACTACCGATCATTACATTTATTAAATAATAACTTCATGAATACCAAACATGTATTGTTCTAATTCGAAGCACAATCGTAACCGATAATTAAAACAAATAATTTTTGCATATCGTCTATATCACGCATGGCAATGTCGTAACGGTGCAGCGCTTACTGATTTGGAGCCGAGATATCAAAGACAAGTAAACATTATTAATACGTTCCAAATCGGTATCCCGAAAATCGAAAATAAAATATCGCTGCCCGAGGTATGATTTAGCGGTTGTCAAGGCCTACCCAACCGTTTTGGACGCACGATTTATTATCAAGGTGCGATTGTTTCACTCTGTATAAATCAACGGGAACCAGTGGCCCCCGGCTGCCGAGCGCTGTGCCCCCCGAACTAATATAATATAACGTGAAGCATTTAATCGACACCAATTCTATTAGGACATAAATTATTTCCTATACCTACATAATGTATTGTGTATCCAACAACAGTGCAACTCTCTTGGGAAATTTGTTAACGATTATTTATTTTTATGATCTCGGAAAAGACATTAAATAAAAGCTGCTCTTTAAACAACTAACCGCAACAAAAGACATTATTTAATAACTTTCTTAAGATCCTAGGAAAGATACAGGGGTAAATGGTAAATTTTATTTCAAGAAACAGTTGACTTTCTTTTCAAGTTATCTTCTCAAGAAAAGTATTCCAAAAAAAATCTTCGATGTTTTTGTTAGAATTGCTGTTAAGAAATTTTGACATTGTCCTTAGTAACAGAAAAAAATTGTGACGGCATGACCAAAAAGTTTTTTTTGCGACCACGCAGTATAGTTCAGAAAGAGAGGTGCGCGTATTTCTCAAACCGTTGCGAGGAGGGATAAGTGCAACAATCTGCTTGAACCGGTTGTAAAAATTCTTGTTCTACCTTCTCTAAGATCTAGAAAAAAAATACATTGGGAAATGGTAAATTTAATTTGAAGAACTCGTACACGTCTTCTTAAGTGATCTCAAGAAAACTTTACAAAAAAAAACATACTCTTCGATGTTTTTGTTCGAACTGTCGTTAAAAAATCTTTCATTGACCGTAAGCAACTGTCATTCAAAAGTCAAAACTGACATCTGATTGATAATTTTACAAATCGTTCAACACATTATGTAGAAAAGAATTGTCGCACCGGTACCGAAAAGTTGCTTTGTGACCACTCTGTAGTTGAGAAAGATTATTTTTATTACTTTTTTCGTATTTTTTCCGACGTCACCTCGGGAAATTATAGAAGTAGTTTCCAGGTTTAAAAGTAAGAAGTCTTCGGGCTTGGACGAGATTCCCTCCTTTGTTGCCACGCATTGCTGATCTTGCGCAGCCATTATCAGAAATTTACAACAGCTCCTTTCAGACTGGTGTATTCCCCGAAGATCTCAAGGCAGCGTCAGTTTAGCCCATTTTCAAAAAGAGCGACGTCAAAAACCCAGAAAACTACCGATCGATTAGTCCACTATCGGTATTTGATAAAATTCTTGAATCCCTTGTCTCATCTCGTCTTATTGACTTTCTAGACAAAACAGAGATCCTTTCCCGCTCCCAGCACGATTTTCTTAAAAACAGATCTACCCAGCCAGCTCTTGTGGAGCTTACAGACTTCATATCTCAGGGTTTGGAGGAGGGAATGCGCACTGTGGACTGGCTTTTGGATCTCTCCAAGGCCTTAGACAGTGTGTGCCCCGAGTGCCTCATTCGGAAACTGGAGAATGTGGGAGTTCGTGGATTGCCTCTTTCTTAGTTTACCAGCTACCTACAGGGAAGAACACAGGCGGTTCAGATTACTGAGTCTGATGGCCGATCTGTGCGATCACCTTTTGCTCCAATCTCCTCTGGGGTGCCACAGGGTGCCACATCTTATCTTCATTATCGACCTGGGCCCCAAAATTACCTCCCCTAATTCACTCTGTTGTTAACTATGCTGATGATACAACAATTATTCTTATTAGGATAAAACCAGGCGACCTTCCTAATCTGATAGATGCCGTTCAACTTCCGTTGAAAAGAGCAACTTTATGGCTCAAAAGGTCAATAAACTAAAACTCAACTTACACAAAACTGAGTTGATTGATTTTCACTCTAGCCGATCACGTCTTCCCCCTTTACCCTCCATACCCACCGACGGTGCCTTGATCGAGCCGAAGGGTGTCGTGAAGTTTTTGGGCTTCCACATCGACCAGAACCTAAACTGGTCTGCTAACACAGAGATCATTTGTGCCGTCGCCTTGCTAATAGTCTGCTTCCTTCTCAGACGCCTTCAGCACACGGTGTCCCCTGAGATTCTTCTCTATGCTTATTATGGGCATTTCAACAGCCACGTGAACTATGGGCTGGTCGTCGGGGGTGGGTCTGAGAGATCTCTCCGAAGGGTTTTTCTTCTTCAAAAGAGAGCGATTAATATCCTGGTAGGCCTGTCAGTGCAGCAGTGATGCAGAGGCCATTTCAGGCAGCTTGGACTTCTTACCGTGCCTGCTTTGTACGTCTTCTCTCTACTCAAACTGATTTCTGTACCCCATACCTACCTGCAATCTGATATTAAAACACCTAAAACCCTCAGCCTTGATCCATCCTTATCATAGAGTTGGAACTATACCTCGATCGAGACCTGATTCTTTTAGTGTCTCTGCGCGTGTCGACCCATACGGTTCCTGGTGTTATGTTGACTAGGTGTGCAATTTAAATTTTTACTTGTTTGTCTTTATGGTTGTTTTTATTATTTCTATAATAACGCTGTTGTACTAAGCAATGACTGTTGTACTTGTAATTCAAGTACAATACAGAAATTTGTAATTGTAATTGTAATTGTAATTGTAATTGTAAAAGATAGGTGCGTATCTATGTGCGGATACCTAAGTGCAACAATCTGCCTGGACCGGTAAGTTAGTAATAATAATACAAATATACATTTTCCATTCTGACATGACTATTACGCCCCTAGCGGTAATTTATAGAAGCTCAAAAATATTTTTTGGGGTCACTTTCCTCCTAAAATTTTTACCCTAAAGGTGTGCGACGAGATGTTCCTGAGACATGGCCGGCGTCCATTCTTAGTTGTCCACCCGGTACATTAGCATCAATAAAGACTCTGAAATCTGAAATCTGGAGATCTGGGTGAGTTGTTACCTTTTTATTAAATAATTTCTGCGGCAATGTCTTCCATGCAATTTTTTTATTTTACACTCACTTGGTAAATTTATTTTACTTAACACTCTGTATAAATAGAGGATGTTAAAGTGAGCTGAAACTTCTTTCCCGAATGTACGATGATCTTAATTTCAAAATTTTCAATCAAGAATTCGATCTTAAAAGCTTTGAGATCAAAATAAACATGTAAATAAGATGAAACGGCACTACCTACGCAAAGCATGAATTAGTTTTGTATTTTCACCGTGAATTTCACTCACATTGGCCCGTTTTTATGCAGCATCGAATCCAACGGTCTAAACACTTTTTAGCATCCCTTGTATACTTTTCCAATAAATTAATTTATACAGGGTGTCAGAGAAAAACGAAGGATTGTTGTATAGTAAGTACTAGATAACCCATCAACTATACGCTAAGAAATCTAAAACTTGCAAGAATGTGAGATAATTTCCAATTTGTCTCATCCAAGTAAAAAATTTCCAGGCAGAAAGTCGGTTTCAAAAGTCTCTAGAAGAAAATAAATAATTCCCTTCAGATTTTTCTTTACCTTCATATGTAAATTCTATCAGATTTGCTTGAATTCCAGGAGCATCGTAAATTCGGGAATATTCCCAGACCCACGCACAAGCAATGCGGTTGGCAGCTCCCAGGCACCCAACTTTTTTAACACAACCTTAAGTTTTACCATCCCTATATAGATTACATATTTTCAATCTAATTAGAGTGAATTTGAAAGTTATTAGAGTGAGTTCGCGAGCATTGTTTCGCAGATTTTTTTTACATAAATACGTTTACCAAGTTGAAGCAATCTCTCTATTTCCTCCTAAAAAATAAACGGTTGTTACAAAATCGTCCCACTTTTCTTCTCTCGCAGTCGCAGATTTTATTTCAATCCGAAGATGTAATCATACCATATATCCAAAATTACGTTCCAATGTTTACAGATACCGTTACAAGAACAATTAATCAATAACAGTCAAACAACATCTTAAAAATCTATCAATTATTTAATATTTAAAATACGCCTGCCATTAATTGACATATCTCTCTCTTATTATATATTAACGAAACCACCTCTCTCCAGGCCCACAATACCACTAATTCCAAGCCATAGGCGTAGATCTGTTCCATTATACCGGACCTAGATCTTTTTTGCTCCCAGCCGAAACAATTAATATAAATATCTGCCTTCAACCTATCGCCAAGGGAGCTCTTTGTTACTGTTAATTATGATATGATTTTTAAGCTGACTGACAGGCTTGTCGATATATGTGGGTACCGTATCGGCTACCGGTACTGTGTTCCATAAAAGACAGCAGGATTAATGGTACTGTCAGTAAATACGGCTTAACCCTCCATTGTGATGACAAGACTCTGGCTCTGGAACAGCCGTTATCACATACTATCTGGATTCATCTAAACTAATAATAACAATAACTGTTAAGCGAAGAGAATAATAAGGAATTTTTAGTTTGATAGGTACCATTCGATTAATGGATCATTATTGGCTCGTTAAACATTGCTCGATCTATTATTACTACATTTTTGATTTGGGAGGGATGTTTAGAAAACTATATGTACTTCTTCGGGAATAATTTCATGACAAGTCAAATAACTCTCTAATTATTAGCTTATTATTTCTAGTAGTCATTGAATTGAAATTAAGTTGTGACCCTCTGTATAATACAAGCATTTTACTAGAAAGATTTATAAATAGAAGTAAGAGACTTCAGACATCATCATAATCGTTTCTTTTATTTTTCTCATCTAGCAGGGAAATGGAAACGGTAACCACCTATTTAGGGACTTTTACGATTCAAATCTCATAGTCGGTACAATTGCGCCCCGTCTCGTCTCTCTTTCTCTCTCACTCGACTCCTATCATTTCCGCGTTTGCGACGGTAATTCTATTGTTTGCAATTGCAAACGTGGGCTTACCGATGCTCTAGTCCCCCGGCAATAATCATTGTGTCAACTTTTTAAACACTTCAATAGCCAGAACTAATACGTAACTATAATATATTTTATTATTGTTCGTTGCTCAAAAGTGAAACTCACGGCTCTGAGCTACGATGAAAGAACAAAATCGAAGAGAAATTCAAGTATTTCTAAAGCGCCTATAATAAGATGTGTATATTTTTTGACCTAATTTGCAAAAAAAATCCTCCACTGAAACAAGTGTATAGTTTGATAGTGATTGTATCGCAAGTTAAGGATGGTTTAGTTGCCGAGGTAATTGTATCATACACTTGAGAACCAAGATATAAATCTGTGAAATAGTTATATTAACTGATAAAATGTTTGCTATTACTAACTTGCTGATTGAAAAGGTGATTCTAACTAAAAGATTTACTGAGAAAAAAGTTTCGTTTGGAAACGTAATTTGCTAACTGAAAACACGATAGGTAACAAAAAAAGCCGTTACTAACTGAATTGTGTCTTAGCAAGAAAGTGGCTGCTAATTTAAACGTAGGTGCTATTGCTATTTGAATGATTGCTGATTGTGAAGTTGTTTCTAAGCTGAAAAGCGGTTGCTAACTGAATAAGTTGCTGCTAACTATTTAGCAGTCGCTAATATTCAGGGAGATTCGAAGCTCTATAACTGCAGTTGCTAATGGAATGATGTGTCTTTTGACGCATATTTGTTACTGAAAAATGGTTGCTGATTGAACACTAACTGGAAAAGCGTTGCTAACTAGGCAGGAGATTGCTAAAAAAAGTGGTTACTAACTGGAATAATCGCGTCTTAGCAAGAAAGTGTCTACTACTTTAAACATAGGTGCTACTTGAATGATTGCTGATTGAGGAGTTGCTTCTAAACTGAAAAGCGGTTGCTAATAACTGAATAAGTTGCTGCTAACCATTGAGCAGTCACTAATATTCATGGAGATTCTACGTTTTTTGACTGCAGTTGTGAAATGGATCGCACCTAGGTAGGATGATAAGGGAAATATTTCCATCGCTCTCGTTAAAGCAGCACAAATCGTAAAAGCAAACAGTGCGAGAATATAGGTACGTGAATACCTGAAGGTAAAATTGATAGAAAATCAAAGCGCAGCCACCCGCCGTTACATCAAGTAAACGATCCCGCTAGCACATTAAATATTCATAAAATAGAAGCGCTCTAACTAGTAAAATTCCAGCGCTTTAAAAAGACATTCGAAGAGACGGCAAAGCTAGGGTAGAGGTTGACCAGATGGTTAGGGCAGGCATTGTGTCGAGACACTGTCGGTCCGCGTGATGAAAAGGAGAGCTGACCTACATACAAGAACGGTCGGAAAGATACAGACCGGGTGAAATCAGAATTAAACAATAAGCCTTTGCAAAGACAAAAGTAACTCATTAGTATTACACCTACGAGAATGAAAAGTTCACCAATCGGTAGGGCGAATTAATAAAGGAAGGCAGCCGGAAATACAGCGTGATACCTAAACGGCAAGCAGGTGTAAACGCGAAGTGAAAGTTAAGTCGGTGTAATTATAATAACTGGACACAATGAGAAGTACCTAAACGCGTCGGCCGATTTGAAGGAAAATTTAGATAGTTCAGGTTCAGGACAAATCAGTAAGGTAGCCGCGAGGTCAACTCGCCTAATCTCAAGACAAAGGAAAATACGATTAAGGACTAAATCACGGCATGAGAGCAGTGTCGATAAGGTTCATTATTGCGCGGTGTTTAGAAATCGGGCGACTGCTTCTATAAAAGCAGAGGTCCTACCGGAGCTCGAGGCAGATGAGATCAGCTTTCGAGCAGGTCAAGTCTGACATAACCCTTTGGACGTAAACCCGACGAGAAGGCGTCTCAGCGAACTCTCGGTCGCCCAATCCTTATCAAAACTTTACCCTTGGACGTAAACCCGACGAGAAGGCGTCTTAGCGAACTCTCGGTCGCCCAATCCTTATCTAAACCAAACCCTTTGGACATAAACCCGACGAGAAGGCATCATAGCGAACTCTCGGTCGCCCAATCCTTATCTAAACCAAACCCTTTGGACGTAAACCCGACGAGAAGGCGTCATAGCGAACTCTCGGTCGCCCAATTCTTATCTAAACTTTACCCATATAAATTTGCAAACGAATTCTCTCGCTCATCACTCGCTTTTAAACTCCCTGATAGGAAGCCAACAGTTAACAACGAGTCTCAGTAAATTTCCCCGCTTTTCCGACAAAAGAAAAATCCCAGTAGGTTCTTTGCGCATCCGTTTCGGCCATAGTAATCCTGGCATACCTCAATCAAAGAGCAGGGGTGACTACGGTAATTACGGTAAACACAACGTAGGAAAACACAGCGGTCCTATTAGGAGAAATTCGGAAAACTAGACGATCACACGGTGGCTTTTCGCCACAGACCAACGGACCGGGGTTATAATCGTTACAGTTGCTAATGTAATAGTGTGTCTTTTGACGCATATTTTCTGACTGAAAAATGGTTGCTGATTGGAAACTAACTGGAAACGCGTTACTAACTAGACAGGAGATTGCTAAAAAAGTGGTTACTAACTGGAATAATCGCGTCCTAGCAAGAAAGTAGTTACAATTTAAACGTAGGTGCTATTTTTGAATGATTGCTGATTGAGAAGTTGTTCTACGCTGGAAAAGCTGAAAAGCGGTCACTATTTTAGCAGTCACTAGTATCAATAAGGAGATTCGAAGTTTTATAACTGTAGTTGGTAATGAAATAGTGTCTTTTGGCGCATATTTTCTAACTGAAAATGGTTGACGATTTCAAACTTTCTAGAATCACGCTGCTAACTTGACAGACGACTGCTAAAAAGTGGTTACTAACTGGAATAATTGTGTCTAAGCAAGAAAGTGGTTTCTAGTTTAAAAGTAGCTGCTAACTGAATCAATGATTGCTGACTAAAAAAAATGTTTCTCAACGGAAAAGCGGCTGCTAACTCTTTACCAGCCCGTTTTTTCAGGTAAATTCGTAGTTCTAAAACTGCGATTGCTAATCTAATACACAAATAGACCAGTAATAGAAGACCGAGTTATAAAGTTGAATTCTGCGGGATCCGTCTCTAATAAGTAGATAATTCGCTTCATAATAATAAAATATTTAATTCAGTCTTTTCTCTTTTAGGAAGATTGCCATTGATTCATTCGATCGATACAAATCATATGAGTCTAATGGAATAAACAGCACTGTTTCGTATTTATGAGGCTCATCAGTTTGCAATACCATATGGGGACCATAAAAGATATGGCAGATTGAACGAATAATAATATTAACTCACTGTTAGACTCACTGTTAATATACCGAAGTGCAAGATTTTTACGATATGTAAGAGGAGAAGTGGCTTCATGTACAATTATAATTTCAATGGGAATGTTATTCCCAGAGTTGATTTCATAAGGGATCTGGGTGTCAGTGTCACTTTTGACAGGGATTTTAATTTCGGTCTCCATGTTGACAGCATTACCTCGGAGGCTTTAAGGAGCTTGGGTTTTATTTTCAGGAATGGCAGACATTTGAAGGACTTGTCTACCATCGACATTGTGTTTAATTAATTTGTTAGGTCCAAATTGGAATATTGTGCCATTATATGGGATCCGCACCATAAGTGCAAGATTAATCTTGTGGAATCTATTCAAAGGAATTTTTTGAAATATAAGTACAGATCATACCATACCTACTGACGGAACTTACCCGGAAAGAGGTATTGACGAGTCACTGCTGCTCCGGAGATTCGGTGTAGCTTCATTACAGACTAGACGACATGTTGCCCTTATTAAGTTTTTGTATGATTTGATGCATTCGACCATTGACTGCAGTTTACTGCTTGAAAAATTGAATTTTTTCTGCGATCCAACTCTAGGCAGTCTTGCACATTTTACTGTGACACACCAGGAACCAATGTTTTGCTGAGGTCTCCTATTTATACATATAATATGTGTAGCTTGTATAACATTCTGCTGCAGGACTTTGATGTTTGGTGTGCAAAATTTGTCACGAAAGGACCAATGGTCTGTGAAATAGTAGTTATATTTGTGGTTTATCTCTGACTGTTGTTTTATTAGTTATGTATGTTTTTTATTCGTCATTCTGTTTGTATATTTTATATTGTACTTTTTTTTTGTATTGTATCTGTACTCTGTGCATATTTTTCTCATCTGTAACTGGCCTTATTGGCTGTATGATGAAGTATTAAATAAATAAATAAATAAATAAATAAATAACTAATACTATACAGGCTAATCTTGAAATGGCGGTCACGGTATTTATACAGGGTGTTATAGAAGATGGTCAGAAAGACTGTAAATTTAAAACAAAAATTATTGTTTCCTCGACTTCGTTACAGAGATATAAAGTTTCCTTTTTAATCGTAAAGGAAAACATTCTAGACGATTTTATAAACAATACAACGGCATTACAATTTTTTTTATTCGTCGTGTAATTTTCAAAAATATATAGCGCCGTTTTATTTGTTTTAAAATCGTCCAACTATTGTTCTCTAATAATCCCAATAATAAGAGTTCTATCAGTAAAAACAAATTCGCGAAATTTTACTTTTGCCAAATATCTAGGAACCCATGAAAATTTTCAAAAAATACAAAAGTTGCTTCAAACTAAGCTCATAAAACTGCACTACTTTCCCAATTTAACAGTTCGTTTAACTGGAGTATTTTACCAGATCTCTTTACTAAACATTGAAAAAAACTCACCCTGTATAACTATAGACTGACGTAAAAATCTAAAAAGACAGACAGTTATCTAATTGCAATAAACTAAAGTTGTAATTAACCAAAAGAAAATCGTTAAACTGTAAAAAATCATTAATTATTATTGTCCTCTCAAGCAGCTCAAATCCTCATCGCTAAATTCCTCAATTTTATAAGCTTTCTTCACTTCTTTCAGATATAGAAACGTTCAATAAAATCAAGGTAGTTCAATTGAGCAAATTTGATTCTCCATCCGCTCTGGTAAAGTATAGACAATACATAACAATGCAATTTCCTGTAATTACTTTTTAATTAATGAAATCAAATAAAATATAAAAATAACGTATAAGGTGTGCGAGTATGACAACAATTAATTCTTAACATGTTTCGAAATGATCACTTCTCTATCTTAAGCCCAAGACTCCTATAATGCATCTCGATTTGAGATAATAATGTGTGGAAATAAAACCACTTGGGTACTATTTTGGCGGAGTGAAACTTTACGTTCTTATTACGCAACTGCTTTCGCAACGAACAACTCATGATCCTCATCCTTATACATAGAATTAGAATTATATAGATAATGCTGAATGATAATTAATTTCAATCCAATTTATGGCACCGAACGAGCATTTATTCAAATATCTGAATTTATAGCAACATTAAATAAGTTCCCCTGCTGCGTTTGTTGTACTGTTTATAGACTTGGGTATATTTATGTTCTCAATTTCCCATTTCAAGGCATTTATAATATGTTTAACATGGGTATATTTCATCTAAACGAACGGAAAAACGGATGCAATAAAAAAATTATAAATATTTAAAAATGTTTTATTTGAATACTTGTATCACCTTGAAATGAGTTAGAAAAATATACATCTAAAAATTTTGTTTTTTTTTAGAATAATTTTTTTTATAATAAAAAAGCTTCATGATTAAGCTTAATGATTACTGACTGCAGAGCATATACAGGGTGTCTCTGAAAGGTGCGGAAAAAAAGCTACCACAAATTCCTGAGGCCTAAATAAGCCGATCTAACCCAATTTATCTCCGTCCAAAAGTAAATGATTTCGGAGATACAGGGTGTCAAAAGTTCAATTTGGTTTCCGTTTTTCTTAAATAACTTTTTTAATAATTGGTGTATTTTCACAATATTCGGCTGAAGGGGCTTTTGTGGGGTGAAAAATTAAAAACTGTAATCATTTTTATTGTAAAATTTAGAGGGCGCCACCTGCGGTACCTTGAACACATTCAAAACGAACTATCTTTTTTGGGCCACTCTGTATTTAACTTTTAAATAAAAATTCTTATTCTCCAACGTCTTGTCCCAAAAAAAGGCATACGTGGTAAGAGTTGATTTGAGCAGCCGTTTCTGAGATATCTGGATTAAAGAAAATCACTACGTGCATGGCCAGGCCTAAGTAAGTAATTGTATTAATTGAACACAATTTAAAGCAAAGGCGTTGAATTAAAATAACTGTCACTGAAAGCTACAAAAAAACGACTAGGTACATAAATGTGGATTTAACTTTATAGGTACTTTAGTTAAAACAGTCAATAAGAGATTTATCAACAACAAAAATTTAGTTTAATTTAATTAAAAAAAAAATGCTTTTATCAAATGTTCAAAATGATCTCCATTTTCGTGTATACAAAGATTTATACGTTTTAAAAAATTAAATTGAACTCTTTGGAGCATTTCGTGATCATTTTTCAAAACGTCCATTCTGGTTTCAATACGTCTCCTTAATTAACCTTCTGTACTTATTTACTATGGCCTAGAATACACAAGGGTTTTCAAAGTTCCCCATAAAAAGTAATCCATCGGTGTCGAAGCAGGCGATCGAGCTGGCCAACTTGTGGGTGCATCATTGGCTCTACCTATCCATCTATTTGGATACTGTTCGCTCAAATAATTACGTACATTTATCGAAAAATGTGGAGGAGCACCGTCATGCATAAACCACATTCATCTTTGAAGTTCCAAGGGCAGGGGATCAAACAAGTGTGGTAATTCGTTTTGCAGATGTTCCAAATAATTTTCGCCATTAAGTCGAGGTGGTAAAATGACAGGACGAATTATGAAAGTGTCTATGATTCCTGCCCACACATTGATCTTAAACTCATGCTGATATGGCTTACTTTTAATAAGTAATGGCTTACTTTAACCGCATGAGGATTTTCACCAGCATAGACATGTACATTGTGCAAATTAGTTATGCCACTCCGCGTGAAACAGGCTTCATCTGTGAATAAAATTCCTTGTGTAAAGTTCCTATCGTGATTCTTCTTGGAAATGAACCGGCAGAAAGCTAGACGTGGTTCATAATCATGGGGTAAAAGTTCAACATGAAATGGGTGCAGTAATTGTTCTCTGGTCACCCTGTTAACAGTATCTTTGCATACACCTAGCTCTAAGCACAATCGTCTGGTGCTGAGTTTAGGATTTTCTTCAATCCTATTTATTCCTCAACCTCTGGAGTTCTTATCGTACGTGCACGACCTTAATTAATAGAAACAGGCGTAAACCTACCTGTTTCACGAAGACGTCTTTCATTAAAGGTTTTATTTGGTAAACGACGATTCGGAAATCGTTCACTGATAATCTGCAAGATTCTAAACCATTTCCTTGGCAATATCCAAAAACCAATAACATATCGTTCATTTCTTCATTAGTAGGTATACTGTACGGCCATTACTAAAGTAACTTTGAAAATTGTTTGACAATTATTGCAGTGTATGCTTGAATTGTTTTTTTAGATTCGATTTGACACCAATTACTTACTTGGTTTATAGTGACAGTGATCAAATAGTGCCTTTCGGACTCTTCCGATAAAAAGGGTGGCCCCAAAAGAGTGAACTTCAACAGTACGCGCACCACAGGCATATGTGAGAGGTAGCTCACACCTGAAACCTGGTATGGCACTTTAAGTAAAATAATTTTAATTCATTGCCTTCGCTTTAAATTGTGTTCAATTAATACAATTACTTACTTAGGCCTGGCCATGCACGTAGTGATTTTCTTAAATCCAGATATCTCAGAAACGGCTGCTCAAATCAACTCTTACCACGTATGCCTTTTTTTGGGAAAAGACGTTGGAGAATAAGAATTTTTATTTAAAAGTTAAATACAGAGTGGCCCAAAAAAGATGGTTCGTTTTGAATGTGTTCAAGGTACCGCAGGTGGCGCCCTCTAAATTTTACAATAAAAATGATTGCAGTTTTTAATTTTTCACCCCACAAAAGCCCCTTCAGCCGAATATTGTGAAAATACACCAATTATTAAAAAAGTTATTTAAGAAAAACGGAAACCAAATTGAACTTTTGACACCCTGTATCTCCGAAATCATTCACTTTTGGACGGAGATAAATTGGGTTAGATCGGCTTATTTAGGCCTCAGGAATTTGTGGTAGCTTTTTTTCCGCACCTTTCAGAGACACCCTGTATAGACGATAAGACACAATTTTGTATTATCCACCACTGAGGAGCACATTTCTTGAAAGTTCAAGTACTATATTCGTAAACTCAAAAAGGTCGGAATTTTTTCAAATTTTTGTGGTGTAGTTATACACGGTTAGAACTATTTAATAGGCGACTACAGGGATATCTTAAACCATTGAAAATGTGTGGTCGGTTAAATTAGAGAAAACTTTCACACTTTTATTTGCTGAAATATCCTGAAAAAAACTGAAGAATCGAGAATTCTTATTTGAAGAATCGAGAATTCTTATTTGTTTCATTATTTTTTATTAGTGAAAATTAATAAATAATTTTTTGTAGGCTTGCATAAGTATAGAATACAACTTTTTATACCGAATTTCATAAAAAAAATAATTAAGGCAATTTTATGACTTCATATTGATTTAATTCGGTGGAAAAAAGTTTTTTTTCGAAAAGAAGAAGAAAATTTTTTTTTTAATGGCAATAATTTTTGGTTTCCATGATCTTTTTATACCGAACAACATAAAAAAATGATATGGCTGCCATAAGAAAAACAAAAGTTGACTATGAAAAATCTGGGATCTGGTTTGCTTTGAAAATTTTTGAAACAACAAATGGGTAGCTCTTGCCTGCCTGTGTAAGCCTACAAATAATTATTTATTAATTTGCAATAGTAAAAAAAGACATGAAAAAAATAAGAAATCTCAGTTTTTCAGTTTTTCAGGATATTTCAGCAACTCCTGAATTTTTTCTAGATTGTGTTTTAGATTCTTAATAAGGTTAATAAAATTTTCCAATGGCTTAAGATATCCCTGTAATGGCCTATTAAATAGTCCAACCCTGTATAATAACAATTGAACGTTTGACAATTGACATGGCATAACGTTTTTGAATTTGCGATATAAATGTGAAACTTTCGAAAAATGTTCTTCTTATTGGGAAGATCTTCGAAATACTACCTGAAACATGATTTTCTTTTAATAAAAACTGTATTTAGCGGAAAATATTCTCCTTAAGAAACGGTAGCAAGGATGTATATTAAGTTGCGGGTAGCCATAAAAAAAACGTCACTGACCAAAAACCAATGACGTCCTTATAATATGTTACACTTCAGAATCTTCGTGCATTGTAAAAAACAAAATCGACCTGTCAAAGCGATTTTCATAGAAATGCCACGTGAGTGAATTATTATAAATTATGTTTCAAACATAAAAAAATAAAAAAATGTTTCAGAGAAAAAACTTTTTTACAAAAAAACCGCGCGCCAAATTTGAATGTTTTCCCCCACTGCTCCCACCCCCACAATTGTAATCGTATTTTTTAAATAGGACACCCTGTATATTATTAAATTTTCGTTTTGTAGTGACTTTTAATTTTTAATGAGCAAGTAGGATGAGCATTAAAAATTAAAAGTCACTACAAAACGAAAACACCAGCTAGAATAGATATAACTTCCAAATTTCGTATAGCATGTGTGGTTTGGATCTGACTGATATGATATGCTGATGAGTCCATAATAAGGACGAAACGGTACCGTCCATGCCTTCAGTCTTCTCCTCGTATGCTGTACGAAAGTTTTCTAATTTGTTCTGTAAAGAATTTTTAGTGGCAAATTTAAATTAGAACCTAAATCCCAATAAAATTCATCAAATATTATATTATAATTAAATTTAAAGATTGTTTAGAAAATTTAATAAAAATGGTGTTTATATATCATATATACAGATGTCCCATAATATGTGGGGAATTTATTTGGGTAAATTTAGTAAAAATTAATTTAAAAAAATAGCTATAACGTTTATTCCTACGAGACAACGAAAGATATTACTCCTTAAAGTTAAAGGTTGAAAATCCATTGTTTGCAATAACTTTTTCATTAGTTATTAGCCGATATTTTTGAAATTTGGCAGTAGCATTTTTGGTAATAAAGAACCCCTTTAACCCCAAGTAGGTTGAAATTATTAAGCCCAGTGGTGTACAGGGACCCTCACCAATATTATTGCAAAGAAAAATGTACCCCAATGACTTTTTAAAAATTTTGATATCTTCTTCAGATTATGCAACTAATAATGCAATTTTTTTGTCTCTTGAGTTTTTCTTCGTATCTTTTCGTTTTCGAAATAAAAAAAAATTGAGTCCACACTTAATTGCATATCCCTGGCCACACAAGCAACATGGGGAAAATTTTTTTTTTGAAATTATAATTTTTTTATTATTTCTTATTAATAATATGTAACAATAACAACAAATAAACACTGCATTACTTAAGTACATTTTAACATCCAAACTAAGGAATTTTATTATTTTAATTTTTCCCCATGTTTCTTGGTTGGTCCAGTAAGTGGGCTCTATTTTTTATTTCGAAAACCATCCAAGATACGAAAAAACTCAAGAGACAAAAAATATGTAACATTAGATGCATAATCTGAAAAAGCTATTGCAAAAAATAGATTTTCAACCCTCAACTTTAAGGGGTAATATCTTTCCAGGGATGTCTTGTAAGAATAAACATTATAGATTTTTTTTTTTTTATGAGAGCGTTGAGAGAGGTGAGAGCGGTGGGTGTAAAAGTTCAAACTGAAACTTACGTTTTTTTCTGAATAATGAATTTCACTCCATAAATGCGTTCCACACTGTATAATCAACAAGCGTTCAGGAATACTGAATACCTTTTAACTAACAGTTAGAGGCAGGTTGTTGAAATGAGGCATTAGAGGTAATTGAAATTTCCCAGTCCAAGCATAATAAAGATAATTAGAATAAAGTTCAACATTTACTTAATAGAACAAAACACCAGCTCGTGATGTAGGTAAATAAGAATTACATAAATATTTGAAACAATCAGGCAAAGACTTTCTTTCTTGATGGATCGACACGACAGCGATAATTATAAAATAAAGCGAGTCAGTCACAACATGACAGGATTCGATTAAGAACGAATAAACGCATCTCATCATCAATTATGATTAACGAATCCCCGAGAGGCTATAATTGAATAAATTACCAAATTAACAGCAACAACAACGCAACTAGTGCTAGTGCTATCCATGTCTGTCCGTCTTTCTTTTAGAAATCTAAAATCAATTTGCTATACTTACGGGCTAGCATCCTTGTAAATTTAATAATAACTGACTGATGCATGCATGTATTCAGACAGAGGATATATTATCGTTATTAATCCCTTTACCCTAAAGGCAACCAGTTGCATTATTATTAGCTTTTTTAGTGCTGTATTGGTACTGGTTCTGGTTCTGGTGCTAGTGTTAGTACTAGTACTAGTACTTTCTCATCTCGGTTTATTACCTCATGAGATCCATGAACGCCGCTTGTGCAACGTGCAATATGTAAAGCTTTTGTTGAAATGTTAATGTGTATCCATGTTCACATAATCTCTATAAACATCATGATCATGAAGAGTTAGACTCTTCTTAGATTGGTTCCTATCAGGCAACTTATATGAGGTAAATCTTAGCCGAGGAACGCGTAACGTAACTGTTTGTGCAAAAGTGTGACCAAATGGCACCTGACCGATCCGTCAGAGTATTAATTTGTACATTAATTCAATGTGCTTCCTTGTAGTTGCAATAACTGTATTACTAATTTTTAGCTTTTTAACGGGCAATAAGAAGTATCTACTGGAAAAATTTGAAAAATCCTCGGCTGGCTAACGCACTTTTAGCAATGCAAAAATATCAAAAATACAAGACAGGGGTTTCGATAAAACTACCAGCATTCATTCTATCGCATCCAACTCTCATGTTAGAACCCATAGTACTAATACCGGCGTATCAGGAACAACATAACCTATAAATATCAGCATTTTAAACAGAATTAGAACCTTTTTGACAGTATCACCACAGACTTATACACGGTTCTAAATTCGAAGGACGGAAAAGGGTGTGCAATCTATATTGACTAATATAAGAACACAGTTGGATACGCGCTCCACAAATTAGCCTCAGTATATGCTGATGTCAAATTCCTTGTCAGCTTTTAAAGAAATTAAACAAAAAGACAGATTTATATTATTAGCAGTAGTAATTAAAGGTGAGGTTATGCGCTATCCGCTCGTTGACACTCATATAATTCCGCGGTCCTGTCTTGTCTATTATCAAAGTCGTCTTGATGGACCCTTAGACGCGTTATGCTCATTGTCGACTTGTCGATCCCTGCTCCTATATTCGAGGCTCAAAAAACGAGAAAAGAGAAAGAAAAAAGGAATAAAAATTAAGAAAACAGAAAAGAGGAAAAAGAACACAAAACAGAATCGGGAAAAAGTAGAGAAAAAAAGTAATAAATAAAAATAAATAAATATGAGCGAAAAATATATTAGTAAATGGAAAAAAAGGGGAAAAGAAAACGAAAATAATAAAAATAATAAATGTCACTCCTGCATTATAGTAGGTAGTTGCTTTATGAATGTTTGTAGATTTTCTCCACCGACTTTTTTGTTTGTCAGGGGTGCCTTCCAAAAGTCTGTGACTGATCGAGAGAATTGTTCTGTTTCATCCCATCTTTCTAATTATTAGGGACTCCTCTAGGGTTATTCCCGCACATCTCCCTTCCAACCAATTTCTTCCATTAAAGTGTACCTACGCTCTCGTGGAAAATGAAATGGAAGATCATGGGTTGCATACCCTTAACACCCACGGACAGCCAAATCCGAGTGTTCCAGGTAGACAGCGCCAAGTGTCAAGGGAGAACCAACCCAACGCCCAAGACCAGACAATTCATCGGGACGCCAGACGAGCAAGTCAAGTAAACATTGCGCTTACCACAAACTGAAGAGAATTTATCTCGGAAGTCGCGGTGACGCGTTTAAATTTATTAACCGCGCTGAAGAATAATTGTTCTTCTTCTTCAATCAACTACTTGTGCAGTGCAGCATCTAGATAAATCGTAAGTACACGTTCTCTTATCCTAGTTTGTCATACTTATAATTAATAAACCTTTTACCTTATCATTGAGATACGCCGTGCTAATATAATCCACGCGCGGTTAGCTGACTCAAGTCAGCTCCATAAACGACCTGAGAAGGTTTACAACAATTGACAAGTTTTCCAGGACACAAAAGGCAGTTACAGAAGTCTACATCGCTCTTTCCCTAAAATTAAAAAAAAGAGTCTTGTACTCTTAGAGTCAACTTCTAAGCCGAAAGGGTGGAAGACTGATGGAGGCTGGCTCATCAGAGAAATAATTGCTATTCCTTTAGGCTGCAGTCTATGGTAGCTCTGCCAAAATAGCAAATATCTTGGATTGTAAAATCCAAAATATTTGGTCTAAGTATTTAATTTGAGAAGATTTTCAGATATAGCCACAAGTAGAACGAGGCATGAATCTATTTATACCATAGAAGACAACCTTTCTTCCTTAGTTTACTTCTGCAGATCAAACTGCTCTAAAGATGACTTGTAATTTTGGAAATGGACCTCAAGGAATTCATTTTCTCTAATCTATAATTCTAAATTATGTCAAAATTGTCTTCACTTTTAAATTTTGTGAGAAGGTGAGACGGAGACAAAAAAATTTGGAAGGAAATGTATCTACGTTTTTGATGTCTTCAAAAATGTAATGCCCACAAAAAGTAGTAGTTTTCAGAGGTCGCCGAGTGTACCTTTTTCCCGTAGGAGCGGAATCGGTTTATTAGAACATCGTATCTATATAACATAATTATAAACAGCCCCGCTACGGATCGCTTTACCTTCCGAGTTTATTTTTTTCAACTACTTTGACTTCGTAAATGACATTTCTGTACACCCACCTACTACTTGAAGTGAACTCGTTTGCAAGTAATTTGTAATATAGGTAGTCGGCTTCAAGTAATAAAGACGCCTCAGTTCAATTTTACATAAATGAGAGATTTACCTACTGCGGGAGACTGGAAAATGTTCCCTAATTTAAATGCGCATTCCGCATTCTTCCCAGATCAGTGTTTACATTTCCCTGATTACTCCCAGTCCCGCAATAACAGAGTGGATAAGTAAGTATGACGTTTGTTCCTTCGAGAGTGTAGGCGAGGGTTCAAGTTCAATAACGAGGATAATGAGGGAGACCGAGATATTGATATGGGCTGCTCTCTCAATCTGCTTAACCTGTCGGATTCAATTCACCTTTAGCCGGGTTGTCAGGCTGTTGATATTTTCCCACTTGAGGGAGATTATCCATTTACTCAAATATACAGCACGATGTAGCTGGTAAAGATTCGTGGTCTAATTGGAAATAGGAGGAAACTGACAATTATTATTATCGAAAAAAATAGTAAAGTAAAAAAATTTATAAAATCGAGATGGCCATGGGAGAAATAACGATACATTCCCTCCAGAGAATTTAAGTCGGTACGTGCATTTTTTTAAAAGATTCCTGCAGAGTTCTATACCATTTTCTTCCTACTGCAGCAGCAATAATAAAACCAATGCAATCCAAGTGGAAGCAAAAGGTACCTACCGCTTAGACAACGGTCAGAAAAAAAAGTTGGCGCTCGAGCTTCATCTCAATTTAAGAAACGGAACATTTCTTGTAATAATTATTCTAGTTTAACCGTCAACTGACAACATTGTCTGCTGTAAATTTACGACGTAAAATCAGTCGTCCTCTAAGATTTCCTGCGCCCTGACGAAAATATCCACTGATCTGGGAGCTCCGCTCTAATATAAGAATGCGTGTGGGATCTTAATAACGCCGGCAGCCCTATGCATCAGCCGGATTTAAGGCTTCCTCCTCCGCCCTTATTGTTTTCGGGTCCTGCAACCGACGTCGTTCCCGTTACTAATTACCCGCTTGATGCAAAACAACAACAGGTCCCCGGATTCAAGCCGCGTGCGGAGTCCCGGAATGTAGGTATCCAGGTGCATGGCGTCATTCGACTATACTGGAGGACAGGCAGAAGTTGGTTTCTCAGGAATTGTTTTAGTAATTTGAGTAAAAATAAAGTCGTACTTACGTCAGTATATTTTGAGTCGTTTTTTTAAATCACGGGCAGGGTTCTTAAGTCGCAATAAAGTGCTTAGATCTAGGATGATTCCAGACACGTGACCTAAGATTGAAGAACATGTGGCCTGAAGATTGATGTTTAATAAATCAATAAATTCGCATATTATTGAATTTTCTGGTTAGAATTATAATGCTGCCGAGTTCCAAAGAGGACGAAAAGCAGCTGCTGCGCTTTTTACAAATCGCTTGTTATATTGCTTCATAGAAACTTTATTAGATTTATTATAATTTATAAAATCTTCTTGGACAATTTTTTCATGGAGACATCCAGAACGCGACAAAAATTTTTCCGCCAGTTCTTCCGCCAACAATTTTTAACGAAAAATCGGATTTCTTATAAACGATCTAAACTGATAGACTTATAACAATAATTGATAGACTTTTACCTTTTTTTCTAATACGTGAAACCATAACTTCAAAATTTTAAATTCCAAAGTTTCTAATAATTCCCACAACGGTATAATTTTTCATCAGATTTTCCTGAAATTTGTGGTTATGAGGCTCATATTTTCTGTTTCTCGATATAAATCTGGCCTAAAAGTAATAGGAAAGAAGTAACAGTAACAGAGAGCCTCTATTTTGGAAATTTTAAACTTTAGTAAGGAGATGATTTTATTTATAAAGTAGTCGTCGATTTACCATAAAAACAAATTCACAGAAAATTCCACAAATTTCTTTTTTCACTCAAAAAGATTAAATTTCCTAGAATCATTTTTTAGAACAAATGGATATACATCGAAGCGCTACTGTTTCTTTTTACTGTTACGAACCTGTTTCTTCGTAAAAACCATCATCAGTGCTGAAAAAAAAACATATTATAACGAAGGAACTAGGAACATTAGAAATATTCTGAATTCGTATTTGTTTACTTTCTCTACAATTATTATGATAACGCAGCCAATTTCGCGACATTTATAGTTGACATGACAGGAATGACATATTGACAAATTAACTCACATTCTACTAGATGCAAGAATGGTTCCACGTTCTGTACGTTCTGTACGTTCTGTTCAAGAACGCGTCGTAGTGTTTAGAGCTACGTCTGAGACTTATACAAGATAAGGGAGCGCCACCATGGTCAGTCAGTTGTAGTTTGGAAGTGAATGAAAGCTGAAGTACCACAGAGTAAAGAAGTTAGAAAACAGAGTGAAGCGATTGTGACAAGTGAAGTGAAATCAAAGTGGAGATAGTTTTTATATTAGTGGTAGCGGTAAATTTGTAAATAAAGAGAACAGCTAATTATTTGGATTAGGAGGTTAATTTTCATCATTAAAGTAACAATATTCTTAAAAAATTGACGTAAATAATTGTGAGTCATGGTCCGATTTTTCTTAAATTTGGTTTGCTGGGGTATTTTGTCTCGTTATTTCCATTTCTTTGTATTAATCTGATCTAAAAGTTCAATAAGATCAAATAATAGGGTTCAATAAAATCAAAAAAAGCACAAAATTTTCTAAAAAATTTAACGACAATCGAGTTTCTTACGAAAAATCTTATTAAAAGACGAACTCTGTTTCTATAACTTTATAAAAACCCATCACCAGAGTAAACGATTCAAAGAAATAGAAAATAAACCTGGAAGTGAAATTTTCGACCCGATTAGGTACCATAAAATTATCTTATAAAAGTACCTCAAGAAACATTTTCATACCAGAGATCCGGTTCCACTGTTGCCATATCAATTCCTAAGTAGGTATCTTTAGTTTAAAAAGAGATTACTGACTGATTTTCTTTTTAAAGCTTTAAAGCATCTTTTAATGCTTTTTTTTGGTTTTAAAGGTTTTCACATTTTTTGAGGAAGATAATTGTTAGGATTAATAAATGGTTAGAAATACTTTCCCCCAGGAAATTTGATGAACTAATAATTTTCAAGTAATGGTCGTTCAATTCCTAGTAATTTAATGAGTTTATGTAACAATATACTGCATTCTATTTCTAATCTACGCCCGCATAAAATAAATCTTGCATTCATTAGAGCCCCGTATTTTAAAGCTGACTCAAGCTCAAGCGTTTATTTTATTACCTGTAAAACATGAGTTATAAAAGCAGGAATGAAATAAACTTTATGATCAAACAAAATATAAATGGCTCAACGTATATTGCTCTTATTTATAGCAATAAACGAGATTAATAGTAATAGAGAAATCAAAGAGTTCTCCTGCCTCAAAAATTATTTCCTCTGCTGTACAAGAACATAAAATTAAAGCTTGAGGTCCGGTTGCACAAACGCTAATTACAGATCTGCCAGATAATTACTGATTTTAAAATGCCCTGTATTATCAAAATGTTGGTCTGATATTGCTGGAAATAAATGCTACTCCCTTTAAGAAGAGTTAATTACTGATAAAAAATGAAAGACCATTCAAAATATTCACCCTATTTTCAAAATTTTGCAATTTAAAATCAATAATTATCTGACAAATCTTTAATTAACGTTTGTGCAACTGGCCCTCTCAGTTTACCCGAAATATTCCAATAAATTGAGCGCGGATTTTAGAAGGCGATTTGGAACTATTCGCGAAAACCTATACACCTTTGTCTAATGGAACTATATGACATAAAATTTACATGAAAGTAAAAATTTATGCTAGAAACTCGATCTTCTAGTATGACAACATCGAGAGGGATACTTTGTATGTGATTACTTCTTATTTTATAATATTATGCATTTGCATATTTATTATGCAAATCCTTGCATCAAGTAATAATGTTGCAAGAAAATGCATCTTGTTTCCAATCAGACAGTTTACTTGGACATTTGACGCCCATCATTGACGACAACTATTATAACCTTATTAGTTTTAAGAAAGTTGCGCGGCTTTATACAAGCTTTCAATAAAAAACAGACTCTCCTCTTTCATGTAGTTCTTGTTCAATTTATGTTCGCCATGAACCAAAATGAAGTAAAAATATCGGTATCCCCTCAGAAGTTTGCTTTTTTAATAGCCAGAAACAAAAACAGATTTTTATAAGATAAACAATAATTGCTATCGCTATCGGGTGTTCATTAATTAGCACTTCGTGAGTAGGCCGTGGGCCATGGACCGCAGAACAATTGTCGCACATGGTCGACAACAGTGTTATAAGTAGTAAATGTATACTTCTGAGATAATGAGCTCCTAAGATTTTGACATTTTGACAATTAACAATAAATATCAACTCTGTTATGTAGTTGGATTTCAAAGTCTACATGCAATGAACACCTGATTAAAAATAGGGTCATAATTTACAAATTAATGTCACTGTTATGATGAAAATTATGCTGATAAATCAAAATGAAATAAGCACGCGGACTGAAGTCTCCATCTAAGTGACAAAATTTTCAATTATCTTTACGTCAGTGTTACCGGATGAAAATACGTGCTATTTTATATTTAATACATAAGAAACCTCTAAATTTTTATTTCTAAGCTTTATGACCTTGTTGACGGCCATATGCGATGTCATAACTTGATTTCGTTTTGTTGAATATATGAGATATAGACCGTTTTACATTGCGAGTCAATGCGGGTCAAATTAATGTATAAACATTGTTCCTCTCACATGGGTATCTTAAAGTAACGAGTAATTTAGATCTGTCGCTACTCCTTAATTCGGTTCTCCCAACTCTAGTCCCAGCTCAATAAAATTGATATAATGTAAACAATGTGACGTTTCTTACTTATTGATTTTCTTAAGGCCGTTCAATTTCTTTTTTTTTTTCAAAAGAAATGGTATTAAGGGTAATAATCAATAAGATTTAGACAAAACATTAGACAAAGAAACTAATTACTGAAGTTTGGTTATTTATTCATATTGTTCAAAATAAATAAATGCGCTTGCGTAAAAAAAAAACTGCTACAGTTGAAAGTTATTTTTACAATAATTGGAGTAGGTACACTTACTAAAATTTTGATGTTGCTCTCTTCCTGGAATAATTATTATCATGTGGTGGAGCCCAAGAATTCTCGAGAAAACGTTGAACGATATTTTATTGCAAAAATCTTCAATCAACTTAGAAAATATCGTGAAATGAGTGAGCGGCCAAAATACTATAGAGACCTCGGGAGACGTTTAAATCGCTCGAAACATATGAAAAGTGATCCTGATACGTACATCAGTTCCACATTCATGGATGTAATGTGCCTACATGTTTCTTAGAAATGGGACTCAAATTTTTGTCCTTAATCGAGTGATGTGGTAGTGAAAGTATCCCTACTCCGAGACATTCCTGCCAGCTGAAATGTTTGTCAATAATTTTTCCGAAACTTGAAGTTTTTAGCAAGATCTTCTTGCAGGATTAGCGTGGTTTCAGATATGGTGTTCAGATATCCAGAATTATAGAACCAGAATGGGTTTTTTGGAAAAATTTCACAGATTCTCGAGTGAAACCTATCAGTCTTAATACACCCACACCGTAGCCACCAGATTCTTCAAGCTTAAATGTGATTTATTTAAAAGGATTTTTCTGAGACTGTTAACGATGTCAAGATAATCGAGAGAGAAGTCCGTCCAGAACAAAGATACATTCGACTAACGATTATTACAGAGTTTCCTTAGTGGAGTGAAGAACCGTGCATTAAAATGTGTCCAGGAGAGTGAAGCAGGTAACTTCACCCACCTCTTAGTGCCTATTTTATTAACGTTCTTGAATGTTTTGACAACTGTAATTATAATAAAATTAATGACCTAACTCAACAATATCAAGAATTGTCAGTTGTAAAAAGTGGATTAAGTAAAGTCAAACCTCTTTGTTTACTGTCAGGGTCTACTCCAAACGGAATCGTTTACATGTTGCTTGCGGAAATTGAAAGAAATGTTTACAAGAAGATCAGTTTTTAAGATAAATTAAAAGTGTTCACTGTTCATCTAGTAACTCGTCTGGAGAAGGCTATGACATAAAAGAGGTTTGTCTTAACTTAATTCAAATTTTCATCCGACACATCTGAATTTTCTTATATCATAGAGCCATTATAAACAACTGCTCTAGCCTAACAAAATTCTGAGCTGTCAGATGAAAAGTTGAATTAAGCTAAGACAAAGCTCTTTTATGTCACAGCTATCTCTAAACGTGTTAGAGAAGATTTGAGAACTATTGGTCGAGTCAATTTTCAAAAAAGCTTTTTTTAATGCAGTAAAAGCACATCAAAACTATCCTAATTTCAAACTCACAATTCATTTGAGTTATGTTTTCTCACGGTAAACTTGTATACATTATATTATTCAGATAAACTGCTCAAATTTTAAAAAGAATAATAATTTTATCATACATCGGGACCATTGCTTCATAACTTATACATACAGGGTGGCCCAGCGAAAACGTACCAGGCTTGATAACTTGAAAACTGAAGATGCTCGCGAAAAACGCCGAAACAGGTCGATTTTCTTATCGAGGGGGACATATTTTTGTGACAAATTTAACCACCCAAGTTCACCCCCTTGGCAGGGGTAGCTACCCCTTTGCTTATCATCATAGGGAACAGATATCGAGTGATACATCATTTGAAAGTTACTTGAATTCTCTTTACAACGATATCCAACATTTTTGGTTTCGCTTACATACAGGGTGGCCTACATACAAGTGATAAGGTGAGTTACGTTTTCGTTGGGCCACCCTGTATGTAAGCGAAACCAAAAATGTTTGATATCGTTGTAAAGATAATTCAAGTAGCTTTCAAATGATGTATCACTCGATATCTGCTCCCTATGATGATAAGCAAACGGGTAGCTACCCCTGCCAAGGGGGTGAACTTAGGTGGTTAAATTTGTCACGAAAATATGTCCCCCTCGATAACAAAATCGACCTGTTTCGGCTTTTTTCGCGTACATCTTCAGTTTTCAAGTTATTAGGCCTGGTACGTTTTCGCTGGGCCACCCTGTATAACTCCAAGGTAATAATTGGAGCTTCCGCAAATTTAATTTCCATCAGGCAAAACTACTTCCCCGCTCCTGCTCTAAAAAAGAAACTAAGTAGAATGAGTTATGTGAACTGTTGTTAAATTTTTTTTTCGTTGGAAAATTGTCTCGAGAAGACTATTAGAGTAGATTTTTCCCAAAACGTAATTGCCGACAGGAGTTTTTTGATGCAGTTTTGTTCTCCCATCCTCAGAGATACCCAAAGTACAAACTTAATACAACCCGAAGGCGTTGGCCGCCATCTTAAATTTAGGAGGTGAGTTTCTTTTTCCTCATTACCTCAGTAGTTTTTGAGTTTTGGGCAAAACACTCATTTCCAAACTTATGGGGAATTCAATTCTCTACATTTTAAGTCTTAATAGTTTTTTGATATTCTTGTTGGTTGTAACAAATATCATGCATAATAAGCATAATAACACAATAAGGACTTGAAATGCAATTTTTGCACTTGGAAAACGCTTTTTCATTAGTCGAGCAAATATGTTAAAATCCCTAGATTTTGATCTGCATATTTGCGGGTGAAGGAGACATCGGATGAAAAAAATGTTTAAGATAATAATATGATATTCACACGAAATAATAGTCCGCGATAAAAAATTGCAGTTTGGTTGGAGTGGGGGGTGATTTCTGTGCTCAAACGATGTCCCCCACCAAATTAAATGTTGTTTGACCGAATTTTTCTTTCTTAAGCACTGGTGGTCAGAAATAATAAACTGGGGGGATGCTTAAAATGGATCATCATTTAGAAAAAAAGGTCAATCTTTGGTTCAACATGCATAATCTTAGTGAGTTTTGATTAGAAAAATATTATGAGAATTAACTTGTGAAGAGAAAGAACTTCAAAAAACTCGACAAGCATCGACTTAGTGATTGCCTAAACTTTTGGAGAATAATTAATTAATTAATTAACTACTTGTGGTTAATTAACAACTTCAAAAAATGTGAAAAAATTGCATGAATGCAAATTTGTAGAGAAAATTTTTCCCCGTAGCATAAGTTACAAAAAACAAATTCATCCCCTAAAACCAAGATGGCGGCTTTTCCACAAAGGGTAGGAGGTCGCATTTTTGAATTTAGACTCACTATCGACCACCCTACAACCATACAAAAATCCGTTTTCCCCGCGTTGATTATTGCGTTAATCAAATTTAAATATGGTACACTTTTTGCGAGGAAAATAGTAAAAAAGTGCCAAAATTGCATTTTAACCCCTTCGTTTGTTATAAAAGAGCGAATATAAAAAAAAAGTGATATAAAAAAAACATTAAAAAAAAATTGAAAATGGCGGCCAGCGCCTGGGGGTAATTTGTATTAATTTCTGAGGAGGTGGGAATAAAACTGTATCAAAAAATTTCTCCTAGCAATTAACTTTTGGGTTTGTCTTTTTTCCGTCTAAAATAACTAGGCTACTTACTAGGAGGTTGACTCAAGTTATTAGGAACATCAAAAACAGATCAAGTGGTTTAATATTTTTAGAAGTTTGCGCATGATTATTTAAAAAAAATTAGTTAATTAAATTTTTTTTAAACATCCTAGAAAGTTCTTTTTCTAGTTCTTGAATTAACTTAAAATTTTCTGATACAATCGTTTCTACCTGCTCATTACCGAAGCAATAAATTTAATTTAAAAAGCAAATCGTGGTAATGATCTATTACGATCAGTGAACCTGCTAAATTCCTAACCTTTCCCACCCCGACTCCAAAATCTGCAAGTTTACAAACATAATTTAAAAGTCGTTAAACTAGAAAAACTATAATTAAAACCTGGGCAATAAACTAAAATAATTTCCCAGCCAGGCAGTCATGAATCGTATGGGTTTCTAAATTATAGTAATCAAACTAATTGCGTACAAAAAACCGATTAAAGCAGACCAGATTCGCACCTTAGATGTAAAAAATTTACTAAACGGTTAATCGGTTTGATTGTTGTTAAATAACCAGCTCCGACAAACTGTTTGTGCGCACTGTAATTAAATATCAATCTGTTGAAATCCGGCTTCTAATTAGGAAGAATTAGATTAGCTACAATCACTCCGCATTCATTATTACCTATTATGATTCATTATCGCTACCTACAGTTATTATTATTCATTTAATTATTATTGTATTTTTTTACATGCAAGGAATTATCAAACAATCAAATTAACTATGTCGAGGAAACGCTCTAAGAAATGGATATTTTCATGAAGTATCTTGCTAGTTTATCACCAACTTGATTATGAGCAATTCTCTTCTTATCACAACCAAAATTTTCTATAACTTCTATACAATAATTAATATCAGAAGTGTAGTCTACCTCTGTTAATAATTATAGCCCCTGAATTAACATTGCCGCTGGCGCGGATCTAGAAGACAATTACAGAAACCTGAGAAAACTCTCAGCGGTGTTGCATCGGGAATCATCTTTACTAATGTAACGGAGAGGACCCTGGCCCGATGGTCTTTCGAGAAACGCCACCGTGTGATCGTCTATTTTTCAGAATTTCTCCTAATAGGACCGTTGTGTTTTCCTCGTTGTGTTTACCGTAATTATTACCGTAGTCACCCCTGCTCTTTGATTGAGGTATCAGGCGTCATCTCTGGCTGAATTATCGGGTTAGAATTGTGATTAGAAGTTCTGTTCGGATGCTATTTGACCCTAACCAAATTGGCAATGGAAATTCTCAGGTAGATGATGGAAAACTCAGTCGGAGTTCACATAAACGTCGTCTCTGGCTGAATTATCGGGTAAAGAAGTGTGATATAGAAGTTTGTTTGGGTGCGAGTTGACCCTAACTAAATTGGCAATGGAAATTCTCAGGTAGATGAAGGAAAACTCGCCGGAGTTCACATAACGTTATCTCTGGCTGAATTTTTGGTTAAAGAAGGATTTGCAGGCCGGAGTTCACATAACGTCATCTCTGGCCAACAATTAAAGGGTTAAGGAGTCAGATGCGACTTGCTTGGAAGCTGATCTTCATCTGCCTGGTTTGCTCTAAGACGTCTGCTTTTATAGAAGCGGTGGTCCGCTTTCTAAACACCACGCGACAATGCACCTTATTGGCACTGCCTCATGTCGTGATTTATTCCTTAATCATATTTCCCTAATTACGAGACTTAGCGCTTTGACCTCGCTACCTTACTGAATTGTCCTAAACCTGAACTACCTAAATTTTCCTTCAAATCGGCCGACGCGTTCTGCACCTTTCCATTGTGTCTAGTTATTATAATTGCACCGGTTCCATATTCATTTTGCATTTTCACCTACTTGCATTTTCGGGACCACAGCGAATTTTCGGCTATTGCAGTTTATTAATTCGCCCTATCGATTGGTGTAATTTTCATTATCGTAGGTATGATACCTAACGAGTTACCATTGTCTCTGCAAAGGCTTATTGTCTGAATCATGATTTCACATTCCTTCACCCGGTCTGTTTCTAGGTCAGCTCAACCTTTCAATCGGCGCGGGGTGTATTCATAGAGGCATCTGGCAATATTTATCTACCCTTGCGGTGGCCGTCTCTTCGATGTTGTTAAAAGTGCTGGAACTCCACTAGCTAGAGCGCTTCTATTTTATGAATATTTAATGTGCTGGCAGGAATCGTTTCTTGCACTGTTTGCTTTTTCGATTTGAGCTGATTTAATGAGGGCGAAGGAAATATTTTCCTTCTCATCCTACCTAGGTGCGATCCATTTCACTAACAAAAAAAAAATACTTTCCAGGAGAAAATAAATATGCTGAAAATAAAAAGTGTACAGTATATTTTTTGATAATATTTTTAAGTAAGCGAATTTTATAATGCATGTGTCATAAAGACGTTTTTGCCAGTTCCAAGATCCATTTAGGAGAGAATATTAATCTCAGAACAAATTATGCTCCATCAATTTCAACAGTAACTTATTAATCCTTTATAATGTGATACGTGGTGACAGCTTTATTAATGAGACTTCGAAAGTGGGAAGAAGTCACTGTTTCAAGTCATTATTAAAAATCCAGGATATCTTCTCGCGAATTAATTCATCAAAAAACGGTCCTAGAGGTATCTTGACATGTGGGATGATATACTGATTCTCGCAGTTTATTTATGAATACATTTATATGTATTGGAATTTAATAAATCATCATGAACATTTTCTCATAACCCACTACAATTATTAAAACTTTTCAGGACTGCATTGAAATCGCACACATAAAATTAGAACAAAACTGTAACAACTGTGTCATAAAATCCGCAAAAAACCTCATATACATTATCCAGCTGATTAATTTACATTTAATGGCACAGATTCGCGCAGTAACTTTACAAGATTAATTACATCGTTGTCATGTCCTATTTGTTATTATTATTAGTCGTTAAGTACTCGTAAAATTAGGTCTACAAATACATCATTCATAACGATGCGCATTAAATTGCTGACTCGAAACAATTCATAAAATATCCATCATTAAATAACTTCTGCGATACTTCGTCAGAGGTGTCAGAGAGGCTTTAAATGGCTTTTTAATAGCTGCTTGAATAAATCTGAATTATCCAGGCCATGTACCTATCTGTCTGCCGCAGGTTGAGGTGGGGACCCTGGGTCGGTCTCCGGACGTCAAAAGTCTGTGTCTTCTATCTAAGTCAGATGTTCATAATCGAAACAATCAGCACACTCTTACCCCCCAAGCCGTCAGTCAATTTTTGTCAGTCAATCAGTATGTGTAAGATCTCTAAATGTTCAGTCCAATATCTTGAGACATAGATCGGTCACAATTGCAGGCAACTATCCCGAAACCTCTTGAAAAATGAGCATGAATTTCTCTTATCCACCTTCCGCCCTTATAAACATGTATCCCTGAGAAACCATTGAATACGAAAATGGACTCGTACACAAACGTGTGGCAAACTTCTCTCAAAATGTTTAACTGGATAATTAGCACGAGTGAGCGACTTCAGCCATAATCGTCAATCGAAGCGTTCAAGTCTCAGAATTCAACTTTGTTTCAGAACTTTCAAGTATGCAATTTGATACCAATTATTCGTCTCCTTGCAACCTGTTATGTGTAATGGTTGAAACCACTTTTACAAGTTGATGATACCTCTTATAGGTGGGCTAACCTCCAGCTCCTCTGAGAAAAACCATTCCATTTGCAGAGCAAGCCAAGTACCTGGAGGTCATTCTGGATAAAAAGCTCACTTGGAACTCCCATCTGGAAAGAGTCCACAGAGCCAAACTCTCTTTGTGGACGTGTAAAAGGATCTCTGGCAAAACATGGGGAATCGCAACCAAACAAACATACTGATGGCTTTACGTAATGGTCGTCAGAATTATGATTGCGTATGATGGTAGTACCGCTTGGTGGTCAAAAAGCCAGCAGGTCATGGCCAAAGAGAAGCTGTGGTGTCATTGGTGCTATGGAGATCCTACTGGACTTAACACCTCTCCATATTTACTCGGAGAGAGTTCAGATGGATTACACAATATAGAATGCTATATTGGCTTTTTTATAACTTGGAACGAACCAGGTTACTGGAGGACATAGAAAGTCACAGTCTACTGGGTATATATGCCCTCAGATATAAGACCATCATGAACCGTTCTGCTTAAAGGGTCCTTCTCCCGGAAAGAGACGTATGGGATGACAATCTCCTAACAACAGATTTCAGATGGTTCACCGATAGATCGAAGACATCCACATCAGGAATTGGAGCTGGGGTGTGTAGCGCTGCATGGCTCGAAGAAAAGAGACTTCTCGAGCCTGGACCTTCACGCAACCACTTTCCAGGCATAAATCATAATAATAATAATAATAATAATAATAAATCTCTTTATTGTACCATTAAATTCAACAATCATTGATTAGTACAATAGCGTTGTAAGCGATGATAATAATTCACAAAACAAAGAACAAACCGCAGTAGTACACATAAATTCGCCTGCGTAATCAAAAGGTCATACGCAAGCGATTGGCATTATAACACATTGATCACAATCACAAATGCATCAGAGAAAATTGAGAAGAACAAAAATAAAGGAAAATTTCCAGAATCTAATGCTAGTCATTGTATACACTACATTGTCGTTTACAATTATACATATCCTAGTGACAAGGTGCTAGGTTAATGAATCAATAAGGGTGTGGAGGAAGGGGGGGAGGAAGACAGAATATCCATGGTAGAATAGGGTTCCAGGTCTGTGAGATAACTTCGGAGATGTGCCTTGAACTGAGAGAATCCAAAGGTTGCGGGGTCTATCCTGAAGTGATTAAGGAATTTTATGGCCGTGTACGTGAATGTCCTTTCGGTGGAAGTGAGATGGTGAGTTGGTAGTTTGAAAAGATTAAGCCTGGTCTGATAATGGTGTGTGAATCGGAAACGATCAAGTTTGGCTTGATGTTTGTAAATCAGTTTGAGAAGAGAGAAGACATAAACAGCAGGCAACGTGAGGAGACCGAGACGCCTGAAGTGACCCCTACAGGACTGATCTATGGACAAGCCTGCCAGTATCCTGATAGCTCTCTTCTGCAGAAGAAAAACTCTGCGTAAAGAACTCTGTGATCCGCCCCATACGGCCAGGCCATAGGAGATGTGACTGTAAAAATGTCCGTAGTATGCGGAGAGAAGAACGTCATGAGACACAGTGTGTTGGAGTTGTTTCAGAAGGAAGCAGGAGCTAGCAAGGCGTCGGCACAAGTGGTCAGTGTGAGTCAGCCAGTTCAAGTTTTGATCGATGTAAAAGCCCAAGAATTTCACAACCCGCGTAGGAGAGATCTCAGTACTAACGGTTGGGATGGGCGGTAAAGGAGGAAGGCGAGAACGGCAAGAATGGAAGTCAATCAACTCGGTTTTTGTTAAATTCAGTCTTAGTTTATTTTCTCTAAGCCATAAAGATGCTGCTTCTAATGGAAGTTTAGTTGATCTTTTCCATCTTTTCCATAAAGCTCTGTGCGCAATTGTAGGATAAGATGCGCTGCCAATACAGATCTGTGCAGATGTTTCAATTGTAACGAATATAATGACCTGCCAAAAAATTGAAATATGAACGTAATTTGTCATAAGTGTGCTGATAGTAGTTATACTCTCCTGAAGATCAACTTTTCTATTTTCCAACAACGTGTCTGCTGCTAGGACCTCTCCAGGTTCAACTGAAATAATGACGACTGGGTGGGAAGGAGCTGTTCAAGAGCCCTTTTTGCCGTTCTCAAATCATGGTGGGACTTCTACTCGAACCTTACGATCTTTGATAAAGGCCAGAAGATCTTTCCATGAGAGGAATTCTACATCTTCCATAATAGTGCCTCTGACCCAAAAATGTTGAGTCTGAGTCAATATACACTTCGCATGGGATAGTAATATCTGCGGTGTCTGTAGAAATATAAAAATGAGCTTTTTCAAACTATAGTTTTTCTTCTCGATGACGTTCTTAACACCGAAACTCAATAATTGTCTATTTAATGTCATAATTTTTTTCAAGCTTTTATCACTCTAGGCTGGTGGGTTTTATCCATCCTTTGGTTACCGATTAGAAATTACGCTTGAAGAATTTGGGCTCCAGTCTCTTGTTGGCAGACATGTCGACCACTCTGTAATAGTTTTGCATCGAGTGTTGAATTCGACTGTTAACTGTCTCCCTCTCTTCCCTTGCGTATATCAACATCAATGTTCCTAATTAGGGATTACGTCAACCCAGAACATTTTCTTCCAACGGTTTGTCTTATATGTCTTCACCACCTCCTTATTAATTTTGCTTATTCTTTGTTTCTTCTGTTTTTGGTATTCCCGCCTTATTTATATGAAATGTATGTATTAGTTTTTCTTGAAGTATTTTTGCTAATAAAAATTTTGATCTTATACAATTCAATTTCTTCATACTCAACAACTGCATCCGGCTCAAAGGACCATTACTTCGTTTACAGGCATGAATAAAACGATAATGTTCAGGTAGAGTTTGAAGAGTAGTTGTGTTTATTAGGCTATTTTTTGAAGGTGATCTTCTTACACGATGATTGTAGTAGTAGGTAATGGTTACACCTACGGCATGGTCACTTAAATAGAGCCATGAATTTTGGAAGAACTAATCTAAAGAGATACAAGCAATAGAGACATCGTTAAGATCTAAGCGAGCAACGACAGTGGGAGTGTATTCAGATGTCTCTGAATCTCAAACAAACTGACAAGATCTGACACAGCGCACGTTTGAATGAAAACGAAACACGAACGAGCAACAAATTTAGGACAAGATCAGAAGAAGCGGCATCGAATATTATTAATATGTTCTGCAGATGACGTAACTGTAATTATGCATATGTGTGAAGATTTGCATCATTATTATTCACAATCCGTCCCGTCCTGCACTAGCATATAATAGTTTAACGAACGTACCGCTCCATTCTGGCTGACGGGTATAAATAAATGTGGCGAAATTCGTTGTCGGTTGTCGTTCTAATTGATCGTTCGTCTTTATTAATAAATTAATACATCATTACGAGTTTTGCTAGACTCTTAACAAACAACTCCATCTTAGTCTTCTTCTCGGCGCTATATGGGGTTAGTAAATTAATTTCATTTCCTAAACTAATAATAATTACGCTCTCGGATATGATGAAAGAAAAAAAAAAACAAGAGCTCCATGACCAGAATAGAAGAATTTTAACACTAATTGCTGATAGTACATTTTAAGACAAGGCGAGAAGAGTGATCATTGACGAAGACACCGTGTTTCCCAACAGTAAAAATAGTGCACCATCACATTTGGCATCATAGCGACGTAGAATAATAAACATTTTGCAATTGATCTCGCAGCTGATACTTTTTTTTGAAATTGGGGTTATTGAGGTCTACTGGAAGATCTTTTTCAAGCAAAGTATGTTTGAAATTTATTATTTAAATCAATAGACGTATCTATTGATCTTATACAAGGTATAGTACCATTATCATGTACCAATGTAAGTATGAAGAGAAATGTTCCGCAGGGTCAGTAGCATAACTCTTCACTCGCGGATAGTCTATAAAAAAATAAGTGCATTTTTTTATAAATTATGATCGAGATTCTATGATCGAGAGTCTACGCTAGGGAAATACAGAGCTTTTTTTATCTCTCACCATTGGAATTTCGAGAACTAGCAGAGATACCTACAGGGTTGGTTGAATTACAAAAAAGTTGCATAATTTACGCGTATTAGGAATCTGAAACAAAATCAAGGTAACTTCAGTCATTGCTGAAACATCCTCAAAAAACTAAGAAATCTAAATTTCTGGTTTTAAACACTGCTGAAGACATGGATGGCCATTTCGCTCTTATCGGAGCTCATCTGCAAGCCCTATAACCCACGAATCTCTTATTAGTTTTATTATTGAAACAGGTTCTTACTCTTTTTATTTCAAAGCAAAAGTCTTCACTTGTCACAACCACTTCACTTTTCTCTTTCTGTGGAACTGATTTCCAATCTGAACTGTGTTCCAATTGAAACTAACTATAGCTACTGTTACGCACACTTATATACACGCCGGATGTGATTCTCAAAAAGCTCCAGGAGCTTAAATGATGTTATAGCATAGCTCTAGATACAGCCGCGCTATTTCGAACACCGAATTTTTCTGGGCATTCTGTATTAAAGTATAATTAAAATTAGAATGTTCCAGTTATGTCAGGTAGAATTTTGGAAAATTTTCGAAGCTGACTAGATCCCAGGGTTGTCATAGTCTAATCTAGTTTTTTTTATGGGCGCCATATTGGGTTTTCATGCAATTTTATATAAAAAAAATCAAGGAAACAAAAAATCTACAACATTAAAAAAAATCAAAATTTTATCCCTTAATTTTTTTACCGAATGTCAAAGAAAAATTAAAAAACCATAAGGCAAGCAATATAACTTAATATTGACGTCATTCGATGTTTTTTTAAGAAAAAAAAAAGGATTTTTAATAATTTTTGGTTTCCTTGATTTGTTTTATATAATATGGCGAGCATAAGAGAAATTCTGGGTTCGAGTCCTACTCGTGCCTTGGGTGTTGTGTTTCGTCTATAAAAGTATTTATATAATTAAAGATTTCGGCTACATGAGCTAGTTCTCGATGCCAGGAATTACCAGAGTGGAGCGACTATGTCTTACCTATGCAGTTAAGACCGATTTTCCCTCTTTAATTAAAAAAAGAGAGAAACAAAATAAAAAGTTGACTATGAAAACACTCTATGGGATCTAGCCAGCTTTGAAAATTTTGGAAAACTCGGATGGATAGCTGACGACTTAGGTAAATAATAACTTACGTAACCCTAAATAAAATATTTGTTTATTTCAACAATAAGAAATGTACAGCTAAAATTAGAATCTCCATTTTCAGTTTTTTTTCTGGATACTTCAGCAATTTCCAAAGCTAGCCTCTGAATTGTGTTTCAGGTTCTTAGTAAGCATAAAATTGTGCAAATTTCCGAACCTTTATCTTGCGAAATGTAGTTGGCGTGGTGAGAGCTAAAAAAAAACGCTCTGTATAGGCTGTTTGTTGAAAGATATCAAAAAATATTTATATTTGATTATTATAGATAAACCAATGTTTAAAGAAAAGACGTGTATTATTAGAATTAGGCCCATATTTGTTTTTATTGTCCCCTATCCGATAGTTATTGCCAATTTTTCGTAAAGTGTGCAGTGGCAATATACAGGGTGTCCCACGACATGACTGCCATAGCTTAAGGGTAGGTGTAGTTTTTCAAGGCGATTCAGGATCTGGTTTTGAAATTTTCCTGAGGCCCTTCGTTTCGATTATACAGGGTGATTTGTACAATTTGCCGAAATCTTTCTACAGATTGTTTCGAGCTAAAAATAAGTTTCAACAGCAAAATAAATAACACAATTTAACACATTACCACATAGACAAATAAGTATCCACATAAACGAAACAGGAAGAAAAATATCAACACAAATGTTGGGAAGAAAAACTACAATTCAGTGCAGGTAATGGTCAAGGAGACCACCCTCAAACTCAACACATTTCCTTGACTTATTTGTCTATGTGGTAATGTGTTAATATTTTGCTGTTAAAACTTATTTTTAGCTCGAAACAATCTGTAGAAGGGTCCCCAATCTTGGCTAAATCTGTAGATAAAGTAAATTTATTTGAAATACCTACAAAATACGCAAGTTTTAAAAAACCACATTTGATTTTTCTTAAATTATTAACAACACATGAATTGAAATTCCGAATAAAAAACTAAAAAACTGAATTTTCTTCTCGATTCAGTTTAATGATGCCAAGTATTTTTTTACCACAATTGTAGCATTTTTCACGTAGTTTTAGAAAATGGCACCAAACTTTGAATAAAATGCAAACAGAATAAACTTTTCGACAAAACCGAAAGATATCAAAAATAAGTACGGTCCTGCAGTTTTCGAACCGGCGAAAAATGCGAGGTACTAAGTGTCATTAGTAGAGCATATCTACCAAATTTCGTTAAATTCGATCAATTCGTTCAAAAGATATCGCTCATCAAAGATTTCGGCAAATTGCACAAATCACCCTGTTTGATCGAAACGAAAGGCCTCAGGAAAATTTCAAAACCAGATCCTGAATCGCCTTGAAAAACTACAACTACCCTTAAACTGTGGCAGTCATGTCGTGGGACACCCTGTATATGCCACTGTGCAAAAAATATATTATGAAATAAAATGTAATAGCACGGCGTTTTAGGTCGTTTACTGTTAAGCCGAGACAGCCGACGCTGTCACCCTGTGGGTTCTAATCCCAGTTCGGCATGGTTGTTTGTGTTATTGATTTAACTATTTATAAATTAAAAATTTGCGTCTTGCTAAATGAGCTTGATTCTCGAAGTAAAAATTACTAGAGTGAAGCGACTCTGGCTTACCTACATAACGATGCTCCTTTTCTTAAAAAAATCAGTTTTTACATTACACAGGGCGAGATGGCAGAGATCGGAACACTTTTTTGGTAAAATTTTTATATTTAAGAGATAAAACACAATATATTTCAAACGCCCACCTACATCGTTTTTCACTCTGCATGACTGAAAAAAATCAATTATACAGGGTGACTCTTCCAAAAAGTCTCAACATTTAGTTGTTTTAAATACTTATATGACACTATGTAAGTATATTAATACATTTTCAGATATTCTGGGAAAATTAACTCTTTAATTTACTTATAATAAGCCAACAAAAATCGAAATATTGCATTTTCAAAGGAGTTTGAAACGAAATAACTCTTCATTTGGTGTTCTAGGGTGTAAATGAAATATCTATACAGGGTGTTTTTTTTTAATATTTATGAAAACTGCATTAAAATAGAAAAATTGCAACTTTCTGGAAAGGTCAGGGAATACAAAGTCTCTTGGATATTTATTTAAAAAAAGGAAAGTAGGTGTTGAGATCTTTCAGCTGTAGATCATCTGTATAATTGAAAATATGTTTCAGTAGTGCAAATGTGCAAATGAGTGAAAAAATAATTTGGGGGGAGAGGTTAATTTTGTTGTATCTTTTACCTATGGTTGGAAAAGAGTGTTTCGATTTCTCACTACTGACTCACCCTGTATAATATATGTAAGTTCGTTAATGCAGTAGTGAAACTTAAACTCCATTAGTACGGCGACAGAACTCAATTTTTACTATACTGTTTATTTATTATCTTATTTATTGTTTTATTTGACTTCATGCCAGCGCGTAAGGTACAAAAACTCCTGCTACTTAGGTAAGTGAATTGCAAGAGAAAATTATACTTACATAATAGTTTGTAAAAAGATGTACCTACGCATATTAGTCCAGGACGTTTCCATAGACGCAAATTGATATAAAAATTGATCTAAAGTAATGTAAATATTCATTAGTTTTCGTCTCTGATAGCTCTTTCTCATGCACCAAAAAAAATCGAAAGTGTTCCTAAAAGCGTACAGAAAGAAATAATAACCTCATACGTAAGATCTGGAAATTACGAGTACGGACGCTTTAACTATACCTAAATCTTTCACAATCGCAACATTAATTTGAAAGAACACAGAATCCTTTATCTCTTCTTATAATGACACAACACATGCGGTTATTACGGGCCTATATTGCCAAATTATCGGATATTCGCTCTTACAAAATCGGTCTCCTAAATCGTGTGAAAAAAACGAGGATGGAAGCCGAAGCTCGGTCACGTCAAATGCCGTGCGATATGCCCGTACAGTAATTTGACGGTGTGTAAATTAAAAGATAATTGACGACTCAATTTAATAAACATACACACAGCTAGCAGATGCCTTCGTCGACATTTGCGGTTTACACAAGATCCAACGTATCACGGGGAAGATCTGATTGACCTGTGACTTCTGCCGGAAGAATCCGAACACTCCGTATTGTATTAATTGTGATTAGGTAACCTCTCTAGTCATATCACGACGATTATGTGGGTTAGAAGCGAGCACGACATTGGAATTCTAAGGGTTAAATATGCGGAAGTGATTTTAATTGAAAGTGAAAGATTTGAGATCTGTAATGGGGAATTTCGACATGGATCAATCTTATTTTTATTCCATGACAGTGGCGGCTTTTGTTATGCAAGAATTATGATGTGCTCATATTTAATTGTTGTCTATATACAATTTAGGTACAGGTAGATCAAAAAATTAACGATTATTAAAAACGATTGAACAAAATTTTAAACAATACCTAACTGGTCCTTCGAGCCTGATTGATTCAACAGGTGTCGCTTTCATCATGATGTGATCCTTCGAGCCTGATTAATTTTTTGTTATCAGAGCAGTTTTGTAAAGCGTTATTGAGAAAATTTATACCTTTTTGTCGTGATTTATTTTTTTCATATATCTGTCAACACTTTGCTTATAAATTTTACACTCTCTTAAGTGCAAAACTTCTTTCTTAAATTTCTAATCGCTTTTTTGTTGATAAAAAACTCCTTCCATTTGAACGCATATTCCCAAGTTAAAATCAAACCCACCACTATCTATCCATTTCACTATCTAAAGTGTTCACTATCTAAGAGGCTTCATTGTATAATTATTATTCAAAGTTGAGTAAGAAAGCTCATTGTGGATGCAGATTCGCCATTGTTCCCTTGATTTGATGATTTATTATGTGCGAATATACGTGTAATGCACTAACAAATGCACCTGCATTCTTCATCGCTGATTTACGATCTTAAAGGCAATTTGAATTGCAGAAGAGAACAAGTGGGTGCGTGGAATAAGTGGAGATTAGATGGAGAAAGTGTTAAAATATTTTTTTATTTGAAATATTCTAATAAGACGTCTCAAATCACTCCCTTATGGCATTCTTCCAACAGATATTTCATTGTTAGTAACCTCGATTGTAAATCAGCCCCAATTTGCTGTTAATAAATTGAAATTCTTAACAATAATTAACAACTGTTTCTCGCACAAGCCTCTGAATAACTCACTAATAGGTACCACAAAGAAAAACAAAGTCCACATAGATCAAGAACTTTTTCTAAGTCCCTAATAATTATTAAGTCGGAACTCTGGCAGACAGGTAAAATAGGTCCTAATTGCGAAACAAGCTCGCTTCTAACGAGATGCAAAATTTATGAAGCGCCCACTCCAATAATAATATTAAGAATGGCGAGATTTATCGATAATATAAATTCCTGCAGCTTTTGTATGATTAGCGCTTATTTAAAGCCACCGCGAAGAAGTGTGTTATAAATTTTAATGCTCTCTACATATACAGGGTGTTGAAAAAGTATCGGTACCCTCCCATGAATCCTTATTAAATTATGAGTTTTGAAAAAACTAAAAAACAATCAAATTTATAATTTAATTTACTTTCTATTGACGTAAAAAATTTTTTTACAGGGTGTTCCTTGGCTCAGTAATGATGAGATTGTCTATTTTTTTTTATAAATAGGATACCCTGTATATTATTGTATTTTCACATTTCCTGAGAAAATTCAATAATAATGAGTTTTACAGTAGTTACGGTGTAAAATGAGTTATAAGCAAATGAAAATCGCTATTTTCAATTTTCAAAGTTGTTTATATTAGAAACGACTTAAGATATCGGAAAATGGCTTACATGTCCCTATCTTAATTTATTTTGCACTATCCTTTGATTTATATTAAATTTTTATACAGTGTGATAAAAAATCTGATAATTTTTATTATTGAAAATTATGCACATAAGTGCACAAAAGGTTACAACAAAAACATGTAAGCCGTTCTCCGAATATTAAGCCGTTTTTAATGTAAACAACATTGAAAATGGAAAATAGCGTTTTTCATTTGTTTATACTCACAGCCTACTCATTTCAAACTGCAACTTTAAAAAACATTGTTACTGGATTTTCTCAGAAAATACGAAAATACGAAAATAAACAGGGTGTCCTATTTAAAAAAAAGATAATTATTGAGTCAAAGAACACCCTGCATTATTTTCTTACATCAATAGATGGTAAATTAAATATAAAATTGACCTGTTTTTATTTTCTTCAAAACTCATAATTTAAGGATTCTTTGAAGGGTACCGAGACTTTTTCAACGAAACAGACTTCTGGCTGAAGCTCTGCAGCTGGGGACTAGTAACCTTAGATTTTGTTCAAGCTTAAATAAGAGCGGCTCTTCAGGAACTCATAATGCACACCGGGAGATCATAAAGCTTCAAAAGCTTCATTCTAACAAATATCGTTTCTCTCAGCAATTTATATATTTTTTTGATTTCATTGCCTGAAAACGGGATATCTATTATTCTCAAATTATAAGAGAAGAAGTGATTATTAAGGCCGTAGAAAGGTCAGATTCTATTTGATAGAATCTCAAAAATTATTATATTTCAAGTAGATAATTCTTATTACGATAGTTAACCTTAATAATAATTTGCGTAGATAAATTAGATGTTTATGGTATAGTAACATTTAAAAGGAATGTTATATATCAGCGAGATTTAATTTGAGAAGAGCGAACGGGCTGGAATTGACTCTCTTTCGCCGATCCCGTTTGATAAGCTAGCCGAACTCGAATGAAGGCTCGGGGTAAAGTACTCATTCACACCATGGGCACAATTATTCCGGTTCAGCTTATCTCCGTATCTCTCCGTCTAGCCCACTGAAGGTACCGCTCAGTGGATTAGATTTGTATCTAATAGAGCGTCTATCTTCAACACTTCTAAAACCAAATTCATTCAAAAATTCCTTCTCTGAGTTACCTGTTACATCAAAATGTAGAAATGTTGGAAAAAGGGTTGTACACTACTTTTTCAAGATTGAGAAAATGTCATTTATATCCAGGAGATGAGGTAACAAAACTTCTGATGATAAATGCAAAGACGACCTGAAATTCAACCTGTTTGCTGAAGGAAAGTTTAGCATCGCAGATGAGGCCAAAATCCTTGAATTCAGTTATTCTCCTAACATGGCAGTCGTTAATAAAATAAGAGCAATTGGTGTCGTTTGAAAAATAAATTTCCATGCACAATAATCAAAGTATCTTGCAAGAAATTTCCAGAGCATCACCAGACAACCGTTTTATGACTCTTAGATTTTCAACAATCTCATTAATGAGCAAGTAGAAAAGAATGGACCCTGTTTGGAGCCTTAAAAGACACCAGAAATGGCCATCATCCATCATATAAAAACGTGACATTGGCATTCTACGGTTTTAGGAGCAAATTGGGTAAATTTGGATAGATTGATGACAGTAGAATGATTTTCCATGAGGGGTGATAAGAGAAACCTGAAATGGAGGATATAGAAGCCTATTATTGAAGATAGGTATAACCTTAGTAAGCTTCCAACGAGATGGATGATGACCAGAGCAGATGGCAAGATTAGATGTACTGGAAAGAGGAAGAGAGAGAAGAGGACAGGTACACAGTCTCGTAAAAGAAAAACTGAAATACCTTCAAGATAGGTATGCAGTTTTTGTGCCTTTAAAGGGTTTAAGAATTTCACAGACTTCATCCTCTAATAAGGAAGATTGGATAAAATAAGGGTAAAATCGTGTGAAAAAATCGTTCCATTGATATTCATACTGTTGGGAACACCTAAAGAGCATCGACGATTATTTACAAAAGCCAAACACCGGAAGCGCTTTAGACCTGCAATGGCGAAATCCCCAGTGAAATCGTTTCCGCGGAATTGAAAGAACCTCCATTATTATTCAGAAAAAAATTACTTGGCAACCGAATATATCTTCAAAGTCAGAGCAAATTTCCCTGAAATTACAAAAGAGTTCATTATTTTTTATCCATGGGAATTTTTGCCCGCTTATTCCAGACAATCACATCTTGAAAAAGACACAATACAGTATACGAAATACAATATACAATATACAAGAAGACAATATACACAGTAGAATTAACACCAATAGAAATGGCAATAGAATGATTCGCCATCATCGATAATCATCGAGCTCTGTTGGACTCGTTGGCAGCATTATAAAGCATCCAAGCAAACATAAAACTTTACACGTAATTCTATAAAAATTACCTGAAAAACGGAAAGTAGTCTTTGTATGAGTGGAAGGGCATTTAGGTATCTTTGGGAATTAAATCGCCGCTAGACTGGCCAAGAAGAATAAGATAGACTGGCACAGAAAATCAGGATGGAATACTTCACAACCTCCAACATATTGAGATGTAGAAGCCTGGGAATCCGAATGGAGAATCTATGGCTCCAACATTAACAATCCTTATACAGTAATTCACCGAAACTTCCCATGCAACAATATAATTAATAATCAATTTCTTCTAAAATTATCACAGAAAAGTCATCTTGATGAAAAATGATGCGGATTTATTTATTGAATTTTAATTCTTCAATTAAATTTTGACAGATATAACAGACGAGTAGTTACCTACCTGTGTCTCAGAGATGGATACTTTTCGTAAGCATTTCATAAATCAAACTCGCAATAATTATCACTTGCAAAAATGTTTGTCGTCATCGCGAATTTTGTCAGTTTTAATTTTTTTAATGCTGAAGCAATGTTGATCTTGGTGTTGAAAGTTCATCCGGCAGATTATAATAATTTATTTCATTATCCAATAAAGGATTCAATTCAAAAGTAAAAGGCTTTTTATCTCGCCGATTGTTTTTATGTACTGGCGTACTTATCTTCTCGCAGGTATGCGCTTCTTACGTAAGATATTATTAACAACAGTTTAATCTCTCCGAGTTGATCGTAATGCTTGATGGAATGACCTACTCATATTATCTTTTTTTGCACTAAAACTTATAATGATTCTATTTCCAAGTAGGTATGGGATTGTAATTATTTAAAATTACAGTTTGTGTTATTGATTGGTGATGTATATTTTGAAATTGAAAAGTTGAACCTACTTTTATGAAAAGTTTTTTTTTTAGTTTTTGTCCAAGAGGTCAGCTAACTGACTTCAGCTTAATCAAAATCAGCTTAAGTTTTTAGCGGCTGTTTCTAATTACTGAGCTCTAAAAGTGCATCTTTCAAATGGGTAATAATCAAGAACAGTTAACACATCAGAAGAACTAAGAAGAAACTTATCACTAAAAGAAATTGCTTGAAAAAATCCCAAGAAAATAAAACGGGCATTAATTAAAAAACTATGGATGGGCGATCAAATGGATTAGATAAAATAATCGAGCTTGGATGAATTGAAAATAGAAGAGAGAAGAGTAGCAAACCGTAACAATCATTGTGGAAAACGGTTCCGAAAATCAAAACAAATCAGCAGAAGAAGACAGATTCTATGTGAAGACTGTGTGCAGACACAAACTACACGAGTCTGAGCTTTATTTATAGACCAAACTGAGGCTTCGAATAGAATCTGGCATGAGTAAAAGGTCTGCCTAGTAAAATCCCATCCTACTCGGCTCCAGTTTCAAGTATGTCGCCAGTTTCCTCTCTGATAGACGTTTAAATGTCGTTGAAGATGAGGAGCGCCATCTAGCTAACTCCCCAACTTCAACAACCAACTTAAGAGTACTGCAAGGCTCATTGGCATCACCCACTTTATTCCTTCTACAATACATAAACGACCTGCTTAGTTTAACATCAAACCAGATAACTTATGGTCGAACTCAATGCCCTCAAAACACAGAGTGCATACTTCCAAAAGGTCTGAGCTAACTGGGCTGACAATGTGTGATCATACCTACATAAATTTCTAGAGGCTTTAACGGCTGATGCCAATCACAACAGACTCACGCTGTCCTAAATAAAATGACACTCCAACCTCAAAAGAAAGGAGGACGCAGATCTGATAGCTCGGCGACGTCCACTCATTAAGGACAGCATGGAGAACGCTGGCAAAATGCACCCGTCGGCTGCTTTCCCAAACAAATTAAACCGGTAACTACAAACAAACTTACCAAAAAATGTCTGCAAATATCCAGTGCATTGCGGACTAAACAAACATCTCCACACGATGGGAATCAACCCTGGCCCTCTATGTAGAGAATGCCACGAAGACAACTACCGATGTTTGACGTACATCAACCACGTTACAACCAAGTTCCAAGAGACCTGTCCAGTTCTTTCTGAGGCTGGGTTGAATCAAGGAGAGAGGCTCCTAGGGGAATGAGGAAGCACAATGGGCCACTTGAGGCCTCAGTGCAGCGGATGACTTTGTTCTGTCTTCTCACCAATCCAGAATTAAGACCTACATAAAGTGCAGTGATTATTCGTAAATCCTTGAGTTGACTGTTACCGCAAACAGTTAGCTTCTCTTGGGACACTCATGTTACTGGTCTTGTCAAAGAAGTTACCGAAAAACTGGAATTTCTCATCTGATCTTTTTCTGATTCTCTCCAGAGGAAAACAATTCCCATCATAAGCGAAATTTCCTTAGAAAATTGCGTTGGTGCGTGATATCTCCTCGTTGTATTGTTTCTTCCTTGGGAACTGCTCTATGAAGAGCTCGATCATAATTCCGCTCAGAGCTGTTTTTGGACGCTGCACACGCAACATACAGTTGATCTTCGCAAGTATAGAACTATAAATACATCAACACAATGATCGTTTCACCTTTCACCCTAGACTCCGGTGCTGATGCTTTGTAATTCGCTACACCGATATGTCATTCCTCTGATCTACTCCTCCCACCACCAGTTTAAATCGAGGATACACAAACATTTACTATACACATCATCCTATTTCCACAGAATTCGTAGATCGCTAGAGTGCTTATATGGTAACAAAAAAATCAATTTTGTGTTGTTTTTTTTTTAACCTGTCATCGTCTCGAACATATTCTTTGGCTGCAATATGATTCATGAATGTGTTATTGAAAATGAGGAATCATAAGTATAAAATCAATAATTTAGCCCTCGTTATTGAAACAGCTCTCTAGTGAAATCATGAAGATTTCAAGCTCGCTCTAACTATAAATGCTGACTATAACTTGGAACCTTTTTGTTTTATTTGTATTTGAATTTAATCCACCTATTATAGACGATATATGAGTACGGTGTGGAATGGGTACGGTGCAGAAGTATATCTCATCACTCAATAATACCACCTAAGGTTCTGCTTTGATCGATTGTACATGTAGCGCAATTATTAAACCGGGTAAAAATATTATTGTAGAGTTGTCAGAATGATAATTGTTTCATCTATTACCAACTCGGATTATTATTAACTTTAATGAATTCCGCTTTATTATTGTATTATTTACTTGTACGCATGCATCTACCCACGAATACGGGTAATTTTCGTGCCTCGTTACCTCATTACTGTTACCATGCATTATTGCAATATGTTTTGAAACAAAATAGCTTCAGGTTAAAGTCTGGCTCATCAATTCTCTCTGAACTAGACGAGACGAGATGATCCTAGACGACTAGATAACATTAACCAACACGGGTCACGTTATAAGAAGTGATGAGTATGTGATTCTTCTTCTTCTTCGAACTTATGATTTTGATTGTATGATAAATCATAACTTAGGTATGTACACATGTACATTATACATTATGTACTAGATCAAAGAGTGAGTTTCCAATGATTTATTAGATTGGAAGTTGTTAGGTTGAAGATTGCAATCTGATTGTTGCAGTGTAGGCAATTCAGTGTGGGAAAAATGGAATTTTGCAATCGTGTGTTTTTGCTGGCATAACATAACATAACATAACAAATCATTGTCACGTATTGGTTGTTAGTTAATTTTAGTAATCGTTAGTAGTAGTAGTAGTAGTTGTAGTGGTAGTGCACGGTAATAGTAAGTCGATAAGTAAAAGAAATCGGATGTTTCACAACGATTGCGACTGAACTGCAGTAATAGGAGGACCATTATCTTTAATATTGTAATAATAATTTACGAAATATTATTCATTAGTGGCTGAAGACTTTAGTTACAGCTAATCATATCTTCTCAATTTATTTCATAGATACCTTATTGACAGATGGTGATGTTGGAGGATCTAATCTTCATTCGACCTGGAGCTATCTCTCATTTTGAGGTGGTAGTAACCACAATTTAGGAAAAGATTGTGGATAAATTCGATCAATGAAAAATGAAAATAAATATTTTGTACAATACAAACAATTTTATCGCGTGTATGATAATAAATAAATAAAAGGAAAATAGCATTAGTGCCCCTTGCCAAAAAAGTGAAACTGGGGGGGGGGGATTAACCTTAAAAAAAAACACGTTAAAAACAGATCAGGTCACTTTGAAAAAAAAAGAAATTAAGTTGTATCAAGAAAAAAGGACAGAAGCTGTGACATAAGGACTGGCACGGATGGAATAACATCACGACCTTATAATAATTGTTCCGTTGTTTCTATACAGATTGCTATGGAAAATTAATTATTAATAGACAAGGTAAAAAAAAAATTCTCATAGCTTAGAAAGTGTTTAAAGATCTATTAGAATTTCGTATAGATTTATTTATAAAAGTCACATTTTTCAAGACATGTCAAGTTCAAGTACAAAAATACGTGATGTCGTACAGGACTTTCTTTTAGAAAGCTAGTAAACAAATTTTTTGTAAAGGCAGGTAAGGTTTTTCACTAATTTTATTAAATGCCGTTATATAATGACGTCTCATAGGAAATTGAAACTATTTTTAAAGAAAAAAATGTAAGTCACATATTTAGGTCACATTTTTAAGATAAAGCTTAAAAAAAAACAAAAAACTACGTAAAGTCAATTTTCTTAAATGTTGAGCTGTATGAAATTAAAAAAAATCGAAATTATTTTTTAAAGAAGGTCTATTTCAACATGCTTGTTAGTTTAGAGAGAGAGATAAAAATTTATCAGAACTCAGCATAGATTTTTTATGAATGATACATTTTTCAGAAGACAGATCGGTTATTTTTAACAAAAATGCACGAAGTTTCTTCTTAAAGACTACTCTAAAAGCCCAGGTCTCTTAACAGTGAGCCAATTTTCTTACAAAATGAATTTATTTATTTTTTTTTAATATAGCAAAGTTATTTTTTGTAAAAGCGTAAAGTCCCTTTTTTATACATTCTCATAAGTTTAGGAAGAGTGATTAGAATTCAGTATAGATTTATTTACAAAAGTCACATTTTTGAAGCCATGTTAAGTTTTTTTTTTATTAAAAGAACTTCGGTCTTATTAACTATACAGATAAGACAAAAGTCGCTCCACTCTGGTAATTTTGGCTTCAAGATCTAGCTCATTGTACCCAGACATACAATTAATAAAAATAGTCGATTAGGCGAATACAAACATCCATGGTGGGACTTGGATTCGAACCCCGTCGGTGGTAGCCGCAACAACTTAATCGTGATAACGCTAAGCAACTGAGACACCGCCTGCTCCGACGTGTCATGTTATTTTGTGTATAAAAATTCGTGAAGTCCTTCTTGCAAAGTTTCATTTAGATTTAGAAAACCAGATACTCTCTGTACACTGAGAGTTGTCCGTTGTCATGCCACACTGATTCTGACTAAACAATTTCATTTAATTCGATTTGAATCGTATACTTATTTCTAAGTCGAACCAGATGTGGTATCGCAGTTCGTGTCAGTGGCGTGTGTTGAGGAATAATGAATATCCTACAAATATATTATTTCGACAAGTTATTGACGAAGTAGAGCCTTGCAACTTTTTGATAACAAATATTATATAATGCAAGTAAATAAGAATCATAATAATTATTGTTATCATCATGATAGAAATATCATGTCACCTACCTGCTGGTTGCCGTTTAAAAGAAAGAATAACACCTCCGTTTTCTTATTTGCAAGTAAAATATTCCAGCAATTTTACCACAAGACCACGTACTAGGGAGTTCAATCGTTTCCCAGGCAAAGCAAGGAAGTAGATTTTTAGGCATTCGAGCAATTATAATAAGTTACTCATAGTTTATCACAGGATACAGGTAATTCTGCTAATTTCGTATTAAAAACGTTTCAAATCACAAGACAAACCTTATTATAGTATATTTACCGCTGACACTGACACTACTGATAGTAACGACGACAATCTAATCGTAATATCGTATCAATCTAAGCGTATCAAGACGCGAGTCGATACTTCCGTCTCACTCTCGCTCATCTTTTTAGAATTGCTGACGATTCAAACGTATTTCTGACAATACGTCCCATTTTAACTGGATTGACTATGCAATGCAATAGAAGGAGTAAGAAACATAACGAGATGATGTATCCTTAGTTCTCACAACAGACAACTCTCAGTGTACAGACTTTAACTCACTTTTTTGAAACGGCTGGTGTGGTATTTCACTCTTTTTATTAAATGACGTCTTTATGAAAAATTGAATTATTTTTAAGGATAAAATGTAGGTACACCCTTTCAAAGAGTCCTTTTTTTGAAAATCTGATTAAAATTATTAGAAAGATATGTCATATTTATTTTATTTAATCACATTCTAAAGACATGTAAAGCTTTAATAAAAACAAAAAACAACGTAATGTATCTTCTTAGAGAGAAAATGTTCATAAAAAGTTAAATTTTTGAAAAAAAGGAAAGTTTTCTTAGAAAAATGTCCTTTTCAACATTTTTATTAGTTTATTGAGAAAGAATTAAAATTTATCAGAAGTCAGCTAGATTTTTTTGTGAAAGTGACATTTTTCAAAACAAATTATTTTTTTATAAAAAAAGGCGTCAAGTCTTTTCTTAGAGAGATCATGTAAGTCACATATTGAAGTCACATTTATAACACAAGTAGTGCTTTAAAAAAACAAAAAAAACGTAAATTATGGTCTTAGAGAGACAATTTTCTTAAAAAGCAAACTGTATTAAATTTTTGGAAAATAATCAAAGTGTTTTTTAAGAAAATGGTTTTAGACAAAGTTTTATAAAAAGGTCATTTTCAACATTCTTAGAGAGAGCTAAATTTATGAGAATTACGAGTAGATTTTTTATGAAAGTCACATTTTACAAGACAGATCGGTTATTTTTCTTGAGAAAAGTCTCTTTTTAGAGAGATTATGTAAGCCACATATTTATTAGACAAGTAAAACTCATAAATAACAGAAACTATGTAAAATTAAAGTAGGTAAATTAGGTAAAACAGTAGGTAAAGTAGATATCTTATTTGGCAGCTAATTTTCTTAAAAAGAGAACTGGTATGAAATTTATATAAAAAAAAATTAATTAAAAAAAGAAGTTTTTTTTTAAAAAAGGTCCTTTTCAACATTCTTATTAGTTTAGGAAAGAGCTAAAAAATTATCACAATTCAGCGTAGATTTTTTATGAGTCACATTTTTCAAGACAGATCTTTTTTTTTAGAAAAAGGCGTGAAATCTGTTGTTAGAGAGATTATGCCAGCCACATATTGAAGCCATACATTTATAAGATATAAAGCTTTTAAAAAATAACAACTACTTAAAGTAAGTATCTTCTTAGAAAGCCAATTTTCTTAAAAAGTGAACTGGTATGGAATTTTGGAAAAAAAAGAAAGTTTTTTTTAGAAAAAGGTATTTTTTTAACATTTTTATAGTTTAAGAAAGAGCTAGTATCAAAATTCAACGTTATTTTTTTTTATGAAAGTCACATTTTTCGAGGCAGATCGGTTTTTTTAGAAAAAGACGCGTGAAGCCTCTTAGAGAGATTACATAACGATGGTGAACTGGCAATATGTCCTATCTGAAATTTCAGGCATTTTCCGTTTATTGTGTTAAATTGTTCTATCTGCTATTATACACGTTCAGCATGTGATTAATATTTATTGCTAAATTTAAGTATATGTTACAAAATAAACATACGTATTTTTTTCTTGTTTTGGAAATTCTAAATTTAAAAAAAATAACGTTTTTTTCGCTTCCTGACCAATTTGCTTTTTTGAGATAGGACTTATTGCCAGTTCACCATCGTAAGCCACATATTGAAGCCATACATTTATAAAACAAGTAAAGCTTTTAAAAAACAAAAAATACGTAAAGTACCTACCTAGGTCTCTTCTCAGAGAGCCAATTTTCTTAAATATTGGCTCTCTAAATACTGTATGAAATTAAAAAAAAAAATCAAAGTTTTTTTTAGAAAAAGGTCCTTTCCAACGTTCTTGTTAATTTAGAGAGAGCTAAAAATTTATGAGAATTCAGCGTTGATTTTTGTATGAAAGTCGCATTTTTCAAAACAGATCTGTTATTTTTTTTTAGAAAAAGGCGTGAAGTCTCTTCTTAGAGTAAGCCACATATTGAAGCCACACGTTTATCAGACAAGTATAGCTTTAAAAAATTTTTTTTTAAAAAAAGTAAAATAAAAAATACGCTAACCTTTTTTATGAATTCTCATAAGTTTAGAAAGAATGATTAGAACTCAGGATAGATTTTTTTAAGTCATTATTTTTTACAAGTAGGCGGTTAAATTCGTCTAGTCTAGAGAGTTCTCTGAAAGCTTAATTAAAAAATTATTAGAAAGGTAGGTGCGCTAGCGATACTTACTGACAATTACTGACGTTTTCACTGACAATTCATGTTAATTTCACTGACAATTCTTGTTAATTTTTTTTAGAATACAGTATAATAGATTTTTTGTAAGTCACATGTTCCATAGTAACCATAGGGTATTAACAAGACAGGTTAAGTTTTTTTTTTTTAATACATAAAGTCCCTTCTTGGAGAGCTTTCATATAGAAACTCACTGTTTGGAAAGTGATCAGAGGCTTTCTATTCTGTTTATAAAATCACATTTTACAAGAAATGGTAAGTTTTATTTTTTATTATTATTACGATTTATTTAATTCATCCTTTTAAGACAGTTTAAACATAAGGTCTCTTCTTAGAGGGTAAATTTTCTTGCAAAGTTAATTATATGAAACACTTTTCGGAAAAAACGCAAGATTTTATTAAATAAACATTTTCAAGATTTTAGGAAAATATTAGTTAAAATTATAGCCGGCAATGTTGCTAGAATTTACAGCCTGCAATATTTACTGTTCCCCAAAAACGAGAAAATGAGCTTCCTGTGATCTGACCTTAAACGACCATAGTGCAGCTTATGATTTGACCTAGTAATTGCTTTTCTTGGTCCTAGCCACATTAAAACTCGGACCTTTTCATTTAAAGGGTTCAAACAACTTCGAATTAGATATTTTGTTGTGATTGACGGTTGCAACTTGCTACCGCTTGGTGTGTCCCAGGGTTCTATTTCTCGGTACAAATTATTCTCCCATAATTTTGTATAGAGATTACGGTTTTCAGATTACGGTTTTCAAAAGTCGATTTTGAAAATAATCATGGCGACATATTGGTTGTTTGGTTTGTTGCACTTGCCCCTTTTAGGTGTTGACAGAAAAACATTCAGTAGAAAGGATCGACTTTCTTTTTACTCCACACCGTCTATCCCATATTTTCTGTCATTTTAACCGGCTGATTAGTGTTCCACGATCTGGATGATAATACATAATATTTTGCTTATTGTTTGTTTGATTTAATGAATAATTAGATGAGGACAGGTTTGAATCCTAATAACTGTTCCTATGCTACGCCGATATAAATTTGATGAGATCATCAGGATGCGAGGCTGGCTGGCTGTGTTAATAATACCGTTAATAAATCCTTTGCATCAGATTACAGTATTAGTTGTTAGTGTAGGTAGTAATTTGAATAACACTTTTAGTTATTTATTGCCGAGTCTCATTTTTATTTAGATTTTATGTATTTGTTTGTTAAATTTAACTTCAATGACAGTTTTTCTTAAATTTATCATATTTTAAAAGATCTCGCGACCACCAGGTTTTCTTACCAATCATTTCAGGTACCCAACTATAGCGCAACCAGTTATTGTTATCGCATCTCTAATCTCTCTCAAATCATGAATCAAGTTTAGTTCCTCTCTTATTTTCTTCGCATTTTCGCTTGGACTTATTGGAAGCTGGAACGCGCTTTACATTTATGGACGTACCGAAGCTCCCTAATTAGTTTAATTATTGCAGTTGCCAATTTATTTATAGTCCAGTCCAAATTTAGCTTTTGCTCAATGATTCCTTCCTTATAGAGCCTTCCAAGATTCTGTATTCCCATTTATGGTGATCGCTTTCTCAATGGATGCTTAATTATTCTTCTTTTAGATTGTTCGCAGACTCTTGTAGCCATTACTACTTTAACTCTTTTGTTCATCTTTGTATAACTCAAATTTTTCTACTTATTTTTATTTTTTGTATTGCTTCTATGTCATTATTTATCAAAAAAATGTTATTATTAAGTTTTCGCAAAAAAGGTCAATTCGTAATTTTTTTTTAATTATAGGAGAATAAAATCAAAATTCTCAATTCAACTAATTATTATTATTTCAGAAAAGGGAGATCTACTGAACTTTACTTAAACATTTCGATCACTTTATTGAGATTTAAAAAAATATACCGACACAAAAGGAGGTAATTCTTTGACTTTGACCGTTTCGTTACCGATCTACAGGGTGTTGAAATTTCAAGAAAAAAATTGTTTTTTTCTTTATAGCTCCCATAGTTTTTGAGATATTTAGCTCAACTCATGAACTGTTTTGCAATACGCCGCTGGGAGATGATTCTAACATACAATGTGAATTTTCTGTTTATTCAGAAACTTTGTGCTCTCCGATAGTTTTTTTGTCTCTGTCACCGTCATCAATAAAAAAAGAAATATTTCCTCTAATTTGTTAAAACGAAACTCAAGTTTTTAAACCAGTAAACAGGCTCTGATTTTTTTTTTATAATTTCTCATTTCCCCTAATTTTGACCGTTTAGTCGGCACTGCATGTTAAAAATTAAGGCTGGGATAATCTTGTGTGACTAACTGTTTGACTAAAGTTTAACTAAAGTTAAGGAGCTATACAGGGTGTCCCATAACATGTGGGCAATCTCCCGGATTTGGGTATATTTCGTAAAAATAAATGAAAAAATATCTATAAAATTAATTCCTCAGAGACACCCCTACAAAGATATTAGCTGTTGAAGTTGAGGGTTGAAAATCAATTTTTTGCAATAACTTTTTTATTTCTTGACCGATTTTGATAATTTTTGGTGTTATTTTGTATTATTTTGTACTGTTTAGAATAGTGTTTTATAATCTTTGGTAGCACATACATAGACCTCGGGATGGCATAACCCCCTCATTCACTTGAAAGAAAACAATTAAAATAATAATTTTACAATTTTTTAAGGTTAATTTTCCTTTTCTTTGATATTTTTTACATAAAAAATGTATCCTATTTTATTTCGATAGAGCGAACCGTTATCGAGATAAACGTCCTTTTAATAGGTGATGCGTCGCGGGAACTTTCTAAATTTCAAGTAAATTTTAACAAGATGGCTGACCTTTGACAGTAAATTGAGCAGGAAACAAAACAATAACTTAATTAAATACACGTCAGTGTCAAAGATTTCATTTCATGCAGATTCTAACTGATTTTAAAATGAGTTACAAAAACGCTGAATACGCAGAAAATCAGTTAGAATTGAATCTGCATGAAATGAAATCTTTTGACACTGACGTGTATTTAATTAAGTTACTGTTTTGTTTCCTGCTCAATTTACTGTCATAGGTCAGCCATCTTGTTAAAATTTACTTGAAATTTGAAAAGTTCCTGCGACGCATCACCTATTAGAAGGACGTTTATCTCGATAACGGTTCGCTCTATCGAAATAAAATAGGATACATTTTTTATGTAAAAAATATCAAAGAAAAGGAAAATTAACCTCAAAAAATTGTAAAATTATTATTTTAATTGTTTTCTTTCAAGTGAATGAGGGGGTTATGCCATCCCGAGGTCTATGTATGTGCTACCAAAGATTATGAAACACTATTCTAAACAGTCCAAAATAATACAAAATAACACCAAAAATTATCAAAATCGGTCAAGAAATAAAAAAGTTATTGCAAAAAATTGATTTTCAACCCTCAACTTCAACAGCTAATATCTTTGTAGGGGTGTCTCTGAGGAATTAATTTTATAGATATTTTTTCATTTATTTTTACGAAATATACCCAAATCCGGGAGATTGCCCACATGTTATGGGACACCCTGTATAAAGAAAAAAAGAACTAAGTTTATATGAACTTTTAGAAATAAAATCAATGAATTACCGCCTTTAATATGTGCCTGATATTCAGGAGCACCCTGTATAAAACCAACTAGCTGATGATGTATTTTTTTTTTGTAAGATTGTTACTCACTCCCTGTATGAAAATTCTTGGCAGAAATGTAGACTTTTGGGATCTTCAAACCTTTTTTCAATTATCTCTCGATTAACCAAATCCAGCACGAAAGTCCTGGAGGCAAAAATCGGAAGGCTCGCAAAAATAGAGAGCTGGGGAAGTTTAAAAAAATCCTTGATTCATCCTGGCAACGAATCAGACTTTTCAAAAAAAATTATACCAGGGAAAAACTACTCATCAATAAGACTTCAATGTAAAAGAAAGTGCGCTGATTCTCAGATTCCGCATCCAGCGTACATAATGAAAAGCACCCTTAAATATACCGGGTGGCTGACCATACCTCTATACATAGGACATTGCCTAATAATACAATAATTAGGCAATGCTGGATAACTTAATTAGTTAATAACTTAATTACAAGCGAGCTCTAACTGGTGTTGAGTGTCCCGGTGTATCCCAGGGTATCCCGCCATACCTACTTGCGCAATACATGACCAAGAGAATAATTATTGTGGAACCTAGAAATATTTTTCTCTATTTTTTACGATAATAAAGCTGGATATTTTCTATATCTTGTGCTGGATCTGTCCGTTTTGTTCCTTTGCAGATTGAATCGATTCTATTCTGATCAGTTCTATTACTTTTTAGTTCGTTTGTGATACCGATTTGGATTTGATGGAAAAATAAAATTCGCAATATTTTTATTATGTCTGCATGGAGATAGACATAAATCGATTTATAGATATACAAAGTGGTTTTATAATATCTTTCATTATCAAATTTATATGTAATAAATTTAAATTATTGAACCGACCACGCCTAGTACCAGTAGTCCTATTATAATAGTACCTACTAGCTTAGATTTTAGTGTTAGTGCCAGGACTAGGAAGGCTTATATTTATTATTTATGTTTATACATATAATGGTTGATGTAATAATCACCTACACTCCACTCGAGATAATAAAAGTCGCTTCTGAAATTTCCTTACCGGAATAATAGAGTACTGTCCACACAAGGTAAACCAATCTTTAAAAACCGGGCTAGGTCAAGTCAATGCACCTGAGGCGCTTACCAATGAACGGACGAACGAACGGGTCTTTTGAAGGTATGCAAAAATTTCGGATAATTATAATACTTAACCTAATCGTTTTCTATTATCTTAGTTTGTCGCCACTGTTAATGCTCTTATAAAAAAATAAGACATTGTTTTAATAGCTCGTATAATAGAAGCAGCGAAATTATGATATGATCTGTGAAATTTTACGACATTTTAATTGCTTCCAGCCGATTTGGCCCTAACTCTCTGTCAAGGTAAACTGTCCTATTTGTATGTTAATTCAATAATAAAATACTTAATATATTATGTGATGTGAGTGTCTATCTTAAAATTATACCGCTAGATATGCGACTTGGAGTTTTCCTTAGATTATTTTATTATAGTCATTCGAATCGTATTAATCAATTATTCTCTGTTAGCTCAAATTGAAAATACCCCCAATAACCCCCCACAATTTTGAATTTTAAGCTAACATTTAATTTTAATATACCGGGTTGCTGAACATATACCTCTGTACATAAGATATTGCTCAATAAATAATACAAAATAGTTTCCATGTTAATGGAATTAATCACAGCCTATTATTATCATTGTCAAGGTATTTTGAAGTCATTAAATTTAAAAATAAATCGACCTAAAATAAGAAAAATTTCGTTGTCGATCTTTCTTGTTTTTCTTTAATTTAAACTACATAATAGGATACCACAACCACATGAAAAGTTAATATAGGTTACACGTAAGCCGTTTTAAAATTTCTTGAGTAATGTACTGCTTGGAAGTTTCAAAAATCGCGAATTTCATACAAATCACCATTCCAGTTGTTTATAACTCATAAATTACTCAATCTAAGTCCCAATAATTATGAAAACATGTATTCAATTTTATCAGACAATTAAAAAATATGGTACGTTTCAGCCAAAGTGGACATGACGTCATTGAAAACAAAAATGCAAGTTCTCCAGCCTTCAAGATCGAATGACATTAGCGCAACTTTCGGCTAAATCGCTAACAGATTTAGATTTTCTACTGACAAGTTTTTCTTTTTGGACTGGGTCATGTTGCTCCAGCATTTGCAAAGTCAGGTTTTAAGTACCTACAAAATAAAAATAAATATTTATTATACGGCGCATGTTATACCTACTCGTATAATAATAGTCTCCCCTGAAGTGATAGATTCTTCACTACATTCCTCTGCGCTAGCTTCTGTTTCTGTTACTTCTGGAGCTGTTTAAACGGTAGTATATACAGACACTCAGGATCATCATGCGTGTTGAAGACCTGGCAACTGCAGCTTGTCGATCTAGACTTAATTATAAATCATTTCAACGCCTGCAGGTTCGATGGTCTCACTTATGATGGTGGGCGTCGAGACGGTGTAAAATGCATACGCAATGGGGCTCCCGATCATTGACAAGATGAGTCTCTGGCGCTGGTATAATTATTATTCACGATGCACCGATCGAGTCCTGATAACTGACTGCGTTAAGTAATTATTATTAAAATTTATATGGTGGGTCTATTAATATTTAATTATCGAAGCTCTAGGTGGACGTTAGATGAGTTATGTGTTATAAAAATGAGAATGCATGAATGAAATTATCGCTCTAGCTTGCAGCCGTGAAGAAAATTCTAGTAATATGGAGAGGTGTGATGTCTACGTGTGATAATTTTATTTATTCTGTTTTGTTTAAAAGTTACGGCGTTTAAATGGTAACATTACTCTTGATGCCTTTAAAAAATTTAAATGAAATTTGAGTCGTTATTATCAGACGTTTGCCTGATATATTGAATGAGCGAACAGGAGACGAACCCTGCAATTATCGTCGAAACGGTAAGTAAGAGCAAATAAATCAGCGAATCTTTCAGGACGTGTTTCGGAGATGTAAGATTTTATCTAAATAGCATCTTATACGACTCTGAAACACTTTTTAGCATCAGTAGGTATGCGGTTTTGCAAATTTAGATATATTCATATAGCCTCTTGCTGTAAGCTCATTCATAACATTTTATAATTACGTACCTGGTCCAGGAAACTAAGTAACATATTGAGGTAACCTGATACAATCTAGACATTGTAAGCTAGCGCAAGCGCTACGCTTTGGGGTTTTTATAACATTATAATTATTATTAGCGAGACAAAATATAGTCAGGATGACATAATTTTGCTCCTAGTATAACTGCAGGAAATACACGTGTCTTATTTATTAGTATTGATAGAACGCTTCATTTTACAATCTTTAATGAAGCGTCCCACGGACAAGCGCGTCTACATGAATATAGCGTATCACAGGATAAGATCGCAAGAGTCTGGAAGAATCAGAACTATCGCCCATTGGAATAAGCTTCAGGCTTCAAGTATGACATGTTGCAGATAAATGAGACGATATGAGATCTTACTGACGGTAAGATAAGATATCTTTACAATTGGCGTCTATTTCGTATACCATGCTGGCTGAAATATGCCGGGGGTATTAATTGAATGAACAGGGGCAAAAGATTAAACAACATGTAACAAAAGGAGAAGTCGATACTAAGAGACGTACTATCCCAAACACCTGTCAATTTTTCGTGACACAAGATGCAATTTTTTGTCGCTTAGCTAATTTCCGTACCAACATGACAACATACAGATTCTCTATCCTCTCTTAATGCGCATTACCCCAACATAGCTATCTTCCTCCTGTATATTTCTACATCCCTAACATAATACAGCCAATAGTATGTGCATATGTTATAGATAGACCAAATTTAGCTATAGTTATTGATGTGCCGGTCACCTCGTCAATTTACGATTAGTTTCGATTTATTTATTCCCTATTAAGAAACTTCGAGACTATTCTGGAACAATCAACAACCGGAAGTTTCTTTTATATGACAAGATGAGCGACATGATTACCAAGCTCCATCTACAAGTTTTAAGAATGGAGCAGCATTTATCCATCCAGGCTAACAAACACACTTGAAACGAATTATTTTACCCTTAGAGGGGAAAAATAATCGTTGAGAGCAGAGAAAGGGTCATGGATTGAGCTGTCAGTCTAAGCGGGTTCACAAATAACAAGCAGGTCAGCAGAACAACAGGTACTCTTTATTAAAAAAAAATCACAGCTAGTTATTATCACATGGAAATCTTGAGCACGGTTAACAAATCAAATAAACAAGAGCGTTGAGGTGAGCAGAATGAAACGGTTTGGTAAAAAATTGGCCAGTGAAGGACACTTATCTTCGATTGTTCTCTCCCGCTGGAAGATGGAGGATTTCAGCCGGGGGTACTGGAACTTCACAGGTTCGGCTGCCAGTTAGTGGTCCAGAATGAGCAGATATTTAGGTTCCAGTATAGAAAAATTTTTCCAGTTTGGAAAGATTCCAGTAAGAAAAAACTCCAGTCCTAAAAGTGTGCTCCGGTAAGAAAAGTGTGCTCCCATAGGAAAAGCAAGCCAAAAACACAGATGATGTTTGTGATATTTTAAGTGAAAATTCAAGACGCCATTACGGTAAATTATTAGAGGTATTTGCAAAAACGGTCTTCTTTCTTCAATTTCCAGGAGAGAAAAGAAAGTGGAATCTCAGGTATCGGCGGACTCGACCTCCTCGCCTATCGAGGATCGAAGTTCGAAACTCGAGGTTGACGAAACTCGAGGCTCCGGCCGGCGCGTTCGCAACGCCGTCGACCGACACGCACTAAAGGCCACCACCACTCACTCACGAGACGCGCGCAACGAGGTTGTTTACGGGTCACTGGCATTTAGCTAGTAAGTACAAAATGTACATTACAACTTAAATTTATTAAAATGGTGAAACAGAAATTATTTTCTCAAGAAAAAATTAGAAATAAGTCTCAACGACCTTTTCAGTAAAAATATTCTGTATAACTTCAACTTCCTTGTACAACTTGAAGGAAAGGGACACTTTTTAAAGCGCAACGCAGAGAGACCACTCGAACATCCGCACATTTTGACGCAAGGAAAATGGTATATTATTGACGAGACGTGACTAACCGGAATTCACACCTGATTAAGAAAAGATAGAAGAAGTCTTCATTAGGTGACATCGATGAAATCTCTCTGATTCGCTAGACGAGTGAAGACGCAACGCGAAGATAACCGGGACTCGGTGAGGATTTGAATAGATAGAGAGAGGCACGAAGAGAAGCAGCAAGCGCTCCGTAGACGTCGGGAGATGTAAAGATGGAGTAAAGCCCACCTGTTATTATCTGCCTACCTTAATTAAAACTAATATCGCAGTATCTAGGCCTGTGTCTCTAGAAGTCTCAAGAAATTTTCAGAGGATCAGCATTGCGCGGGCGGTACCGCAGCGGCTTAGCTCACTGACTGAAGTCGTTGACGCTGCCTCTGTCTGAGGTTCGAATCCCAGATCGACATGGTTGTTTGTGTTTGTTTCTAAACCTATCTATTTCTTTAAAACATGTCTGTGGCTAAATGAGCTCGATCTCGAAGTCAAAATTAGCAGAATGGGGCCACTGTTATGTCTTACCTACACAGGTAAGACCCGTGGTTCCTTTTATAAGAAAAGAATCAGCATTTTCTTCGTGAATCTGATTTGATATTTTGAAGCTAAGCAGTCGTTTTTCGGCAGAATTACGTTTTAAAATATAGACGCCATTTACCACTTTACGATGGGAGTGAAAAAATCTACAACGAATACCTGATTAATTAGATCAATTAGGTACGTAGGTAAGTGATTTTCCGTTTATAATCGCTGAATAATATCGTATTTATTTCCGGTTGTTTCCACCATCAGCCGTTGCGTTTAATTTAAAAAAAAATTTAAAGTTATTTTCTAAAAATCTATGTGACTGTCATGACTTATAGTAGCGTGTGTGAGTCGGAAAAAACCCCGAAAATTGTAAATATTTTGAGCCGGAACAAGATTACTTCCCCCCTCCGTTTTCGAGGATGCTGAACACGATGCCGTTGTCAGAATTTCTCTTTGGGGTTGCGCAACCCCTCAAAACGGCCAAAAACCACCCCCTAGAGAGATAAACCGCGCTTCAATCCATTTCCCTGCAAAAAAAACCTTCCCCCCGTTTTCGAGGATGCTGAGCACAATGGAGGTGCTGGACATCGCGTGCGACCCCGACCAACCCCTCCACCGGCCAATACTCACCCTCGTTTGTTTAAATTCAGAAGTTTTTGAGTTATAAACAAGTGAAAATCGTCATTTTTCGAGTTCAAGGCCCTGTACAACGAAATCGGTTCAAGATAGAGAAAAACGGCTTACATGTCCCTATTTTAACTTTTTATGTACTATCCTATGGTATAGTTTGTACTTTCTTTGATTTTTTTATTTGGCGACGCGTGGAGAAATCTCAGATTTTCTCAAATTTTTTATCACCCTGTATAAACATTTCATCTACATCATAGGATAGTACATGAAAAGTTAAAATAAGGACATGTAAGCCGTTTTTCTCTATCTTTAGCCGTTTTCGTTGTACAAGGCATTGAACTTAAAAAATGACGATTTTCACTTGTTTATAACTCAAAAACTTCTAAATTTAAACACCAACTGTAAAAGCCAATCTTATTTCCTCTTCTCAGACAATCTAAAAATGCAATAACATAGGAGCATTCCATTTAAAAAAACATAACTTTGATATGTCACTGTCATATGGGACACTCTTTATACTCCAAAATAATTTTAAATTATGGCCATTGTGATTCTGTACTTGAATTTTCCAAAAGTTTTTCGAAAAAGTCCATCGTTTGGCCTACATATACATAAAAAAAGTCACCCATTTCGAGGGTGAGTATTGACCGGTGGAGGGGTTGGTCGGGGTCGCACGCGATGTCCAGCACCTCTATTGTGCTCAGCATCCTCGAAAACGGGGGGAAGGTTTTTTTTGCAGGGAAATGGATTGAAGCGCGGTTTATCTCTCTAGGGGGTGGTTTTTGGCCGTTTTGAGGGGTTGCGCAACCCCAAAGAGAAATTCTGACAACGGCATCGTGTTCAGCATCCTCGAAAACGGAGGGGGGAAGTAATCTTGTTCCGGCTCAAAATATTTACATGTTCGTCCGACTCACACACGCCACTATTAATCCAGGAACAACTCCAGTTTGTCTTCAAGAAATTACATGTGCCGAACCAGCCAGTTAGGTATACCTTATAATTATAAGTCAATTGTGTTGTTAAGTATGGGTTTCACACTTATTAATCTCAGATTTGAGTCTTACAAAATTCTTTATTCTCCAACACAACTATAACTTATAGCAATAACCTCCAAATCTAAAATAATCAGCTATCCTCTTATTTCCACACAACTAATGCTCTTCCACCACTTGTCACTTTACTCTGTCTTCTACTTCACATATCACAATTCAATTTTAACTAAATACTACCACTGGCTACGACTGACTGCTATATGTCTTCCTCACTCTGTGATACTTCAGCCCTCTTTCACATCCAAGATACGACTACTCACTAGTACTAGAGTGTCGGAAGCTCCTCTTTTATACCCGTTGGCCGTGGAGTCTAGAAATGTCTGATAGCTCATGAAGAGTTCCACGCAATCTCGAACATGCGTAGAATTCGGAACCATTCTGGTATTTAGTAGAGCTGTCAGTTACTCTCTTACACTGGCCGGTCAATGTGTCATTCCTGTCATGTCACTAGAATTGTCGCAAAAGTGACATTTTCATGACTGACTGAGTTATAAAAATTGTGAAGTAAACAAACAAACAAATACGTATCTAGAATAATAAATTGTTCACGAGTGTGATGCCTCGTTATTATAGTACCTATCTTAATTATTTGCTTATCAAGTGAATTTTGCAAAAAAGGTGAAAAAAAACATTTTAACCATCTTTTAAGTTCCATGAACGGTTTTTAAATGAAGGAACTGAAATTGATAAAGTGATTTCATGTTTCCAGAATCTCGATCTATCTCCTACCATAAAGGGATTAATTGAAACAGCCATATAAAACGCTTAAAAATAATTTTGCCGTTTTTGCTCTGGGATAAGCGGATTGGGTGGTACTACTCGTTCGGCACGATATATAAAATGAATGATAATTGAATAAATAAATATCAGAAGTGATAATTATAGGAATCAATGCTCACACTAGCGCACAAGATAATAAAAATGATTAAAAATGCAGCTTCTTCTTCACGGAATCATTATTTCAACTCGTGGAAACGGTTACAGATGTATGGAATGCAAGACGTTACACGCAAAACTATGTTGCAAAGACTTACCAGGAGATCCTCTCCTCTCGTCTATCGACAATATAATACCTTATTGAGATTGTTAAATTAATTACATAATTACACATTGGAATACGAGATAATTGACAAGGGGCAATTACATATCACACTCTGCCTCTTTTCTATCTAATATGCCTCAAAGACGGCATGCCAACGGCGGACGTGCCGATTGTTTCAGTTCGCCTTTTTAGTAGCCGCTGAAAAAAATTAATTAATCCGAGGATTCTTGACCCACATCCAGCAATTTCGTTATGTCATTTCATAACCTGTCATTATATAGGCCTTTCAGAGAGGATGCGAGCAGGCTTTGTGATGATAAGTTTTTTTCTTATATGCGGATTGGGTAAAATTAAATTCATCTCATTAATTATTAATTAAATGATGATTATTAAATAAATAATTATTATTGATGGACATGTATTATTGAAGAGAAATATTAATCATTATTATTGCGAGAGATTTTCATTAAATCTGGAATTGAAATTCTATGTGCCATCACACATCTCTCATAATAATAATAATAATAATAAACATGTATTTGAAATACCTTCATATTGTATTTTTTAAATATATGTATAATTAACTTATTTTATTTCATATTATTATTAAATTACACTTCTAAAATATTAGCTAACTTACATTGCTCTACATATACGATTGTTTTTTGATGTCTTTTTCGTATACTCGTAGAGAAAATATCGCCTTCTGCTCTCGAATAAAGGCTATTGTTCTTCTGTATTCTAATCGCGAATAACCTATGCTGTCTTTCCTGATTAAAAAAATGAGAGTGATAGAATTCTCCGAGAGAATCTAATAATTGACAACACGAAAGTAGTAGTAATTTCAGTCTCTAGCTGGCACCACGTCATGTAAGTCACGATGTTTCCGATACTACGGGATCTAATATGTACATACATACATACATAATCTGCACGTTTACAGCTTTGGCTGTCTAGTGTCTACCCTCCCTCAACTGATTTTCCATTCTTCTCTGTTGTTCCAGCTGCTTCCGTCATCTAGACTCTTTCTCTCCATTACCTTATCTACTTCATTACGGAATGATTTCCTATAGGTCTCCCGCGCTTTCTCCGGCCTGAAGGGCTCCAGTCCGTAATTCTAACCCTTCTGACATGGCCGTACCAAATGAGACGTTTGACATTCTCCTTCTTACCTCCTCGTTTGGTATTCGATCTCTTCTTGTGACGATTACATCATCACCAATATTCCATTTCTGTGGCAGTAACTTTGTTCTGATCATTTTTGTTGATAATCCAGTTCTGAGGTCTTTAAGTCATAATACTTCTAACTAAAGTGTTAAATATCAGCTGTTTAGTAGTCTTGGTGCATGATTTGTATGTTCTACAGTCCATTTTTTATATCTTCAGTTGTTCCGTTCTAGGTGTTGGTGAAGCCGAGGTATTTGAAGATTCGTTCCTACATAGCGACGTTCTCTGTTTTGGAGAAGTTGATGCTTAGATCGTTCTTCTGTAAGTTTGCGGATCGTATAGGAGAGATCTTCATGATCCTGTGCCACCTCAACCTTTTTTTGCGTTAATACCATATCGGGGGGTTTCCTTCACTTGAGAGCTCGTTGCCATTTATAGATCTCTATCTTCCCAGTCTGACCAACTCTTCTTGGTGTTTTGGTTTCATGATCTCCGTAAAAAACTTTGAGACCGTGTTCCAGTTTTCCCTGGATTTCCACATCAGCTTATTGACCATGTTAGTCTCGTTCATCTCTTCTTTCAGCTTTCCTTCCGCCTCCTTCCTATGCTCGCTCCATCTTTGGCATTGAAACATAGTGTCCCTCGCCGTATCCCTCAGATCACAGTACGCGCATTTGTTGTCTTCGGACCTCCCTATTCTTGTGCCACTACAACCTGGTCATCGGCGAAACTTAAAGTGTATAGGTGTTCACTTCTAATGGGTACTGCCATTTCTAAACGTCTGTCCGATTCGATTGTTTACTTTAACTCTAAGCGAGTTATCTTTACATAAGTTTTTGGTAGCTTTCATCAAGTTGAATCCTACTTGGTCTTTCTCTATTTTGTCCTTCATTCTATCTTCCAATTTCTCTTTGAGAAGTTTCCCGTAAACCCGGTCCAAAGTTGAAATAACACTCATGCCTTTATAACGGTGTTGTGTTCTCAAAACCTCTAGTCTATTCTCTGTTAGCAGATTTCGGTAATATTCTTGCCACTATCCTTCATGAACGTGTGTCATGTGTGTTCTTTTCCTATTGTTGTTAATGACTTTATTATTCGCCAGGCTTCTGTACCCCTCTGGCCCCTCCCATTTTCTGTTCTATATTTATGCATGCTGGTTCCAATGTCTCGTTTTTTCTCCACATTTCAGCTTCTTTACCGCTCTATTTTTTCATCTATATCAGCTCTCCAGGTCATGAGCTGATTCAGATTCATTCATCCATTTTATAGAGTTGTTTCTTCTGTGACTGTTTTAGTGTTTTCCCTTATGCTGTCCTTTGTATGTGTCCGGTTCCTTGGCTGCTTCTCTCCCAATGCCTCTCTTGCTGCCTCTTGAATGCTGGTCTTTATATCTTCGTAGGTTTCTTCCAGGTCTAAATATCCAAGTTCCTTTTACTTCTGTTCTAATATTCGTTGGTAATTGGTATGATTGTCATATGGATTCGCATGTAATAAGTGTACTTATTTCAAATTTCCCTACTTTAATTTCAGTGGATGCTTCTGTGGCTTCTTTTTCTCTATTCCCTGCTATTCTTATCCAAGAGAAAGTTATTTTTGCCACTAGGAGTCTGTGATCGCTGCCACATTTGCTCCCCTTTTCACTCTAACGTTTTTCACTCTCGATACTCGTCTCCCAGTTCCGCACATACCTAGTCCATTTCCTTTTTATCAAAATTCCCACTCCAGTTTTAGCTCGCTTCTCCTTTCCTATTCCACTCCAGCAATGAAACACCCCGTCTATACTGTTTCTGTTGCTCTGCCCTTCTTCTTAGTTTCACTGAATACAAGTAGATCGACGCCGCTGTCCTGAAACTCCCTGATCAGCTCGGCGCTTTTTGTTCTTCAAACTTGTATGTTCCACGTTCCTTAGATCATTTCCCTCCTTTTGCTCTTCTTACACTTCTTGTTTGCTCCTTTTCGGTTGAGTTGTAAGTTTTGGTTTCGATTACCTTTTGCAGAATGCCCCCTCCCTTCCTATGAAAGTGTGAATTACCACCCGGGGATTATAACTTTTCTTTTCTTACAAGCATCGGGGTTCTAATACCCGTTGCCATAGCCCCCTTTCCTGAAGACCATGTTAATCAGTCGGCCAATCTGGGCACAAACGCTGTTTGTAGCCGCCCACTATGGATCAGACGCTTCTGTTTGTTTGTTTGGGTCCACCCCAGGTATTTAATTTCCTCAATAGCCCCCATATCTGGGAGGCGCCCGATGGGGGACTAACTAATCCCACACGGGGAAAGTCTAATATGTAATGAGGTAAAAATACTCAGTAAAGCAAAAAAATTCGAGATGAGCTCTTCCTCTACATCCTCAGCCGAACTCAAGTCGACATTAGTGAAGTGATCTCTTGCAGCCTAGCAGATCCAAATCAGGGAAACCGTCCATCCTGAGAAACCAAGCTGTGCTGATAAGCTGACCTGATACCGAGGAGAGTATAAAGACCAGAGCTACCGACTCAATCGTGAATATCGACTCCAACGCTTCACTGATAACATAGTAACAACATCCAAACGATCAGCACTGGATATAACTAGCTCAATTTGAGAAACTGTCCAAGAGGAAGTGATTCAGTTCAAGAGAATCCAACGATGCCAACATCATTCAAGAACCGATCTATACATCAATACAACCATGTGAAAAGAAAACCGTAAAGGCCAAGAATTTGATAATTCATATCTGAGATCCCATTATTAGTAAAACATCGATGTCTCTGTCTTCGCCGACCATTTGAGGATGTGCCGTTCAAAGAATTTTATTGTTGTTCTCTAAATTATGCTTTGATTCGTCTTACACATAAGATACAAGTAAAAAAGATTTTAAGCTTGTATATGCTTTAAAGTTCTGGCGATTTGGTGACGAGAGTGAATGTAAGATTATTCTTGGAATAGAATTAGGCTTTAATTGGGTATAAGTAGATTATAGGAACAAGTTTGGCGAATTATCAAATTCCTAATCGATCAGGTGATATGACACATGATAAATTTCAACTACGCTTTATTTCGACCAACACTGCACACAATTCCAAGTTATGTCAGTGCTTGGACAAGCCGTTTTTCATACCTCCCACGCACTCGCAGGGCACGTTGTTAACGAAATAAAATCTTAAGATATAATAAATGATCGCTCATATTTCAGTGACAAGATATACGACTACACTGCATTGAGTAAGTCTAAATAACTCTGTTGCAATAAATGCTGTGACCGAAAAAGTTCTGCAAAGTATTAAAAAAAATTCTTATAGAAGTCTTACGATTAGAAGGATAGAAGAATCAATTATTACTGTTAACACAGATTGCAAGGAGAAGAAATCGTCTCTCTCCTGCCACGTCTTCACCTTTATCTCATCCATCAAGCTTGATAAGCTGTTAATTATTTAATCATAACTTGTATCGCCATTTCTACCAATCCTTTATTACCGAAGAGCTCGTGTATGATATCAGATACAACCAGCAAATACGCAACTACTGATTATCCATCCATGGAGAAGTGCCCGGATTATTAATTGACATTTAAATTATAAATTAATAATCGTTCTGGCCGGATGAAGTACCTACTTACAGGTGCACCGTGACGGAATGGCGGCATGACGGAGGTGGTCTCTGACATATTGACAGTCTAATAACAGTCATCTGTCGATCTGTCTGCGTTATGAGATCTGCAATATGAGAATGAGATGACTAGATGCAATAATGGAGCTTTATACCGGAATACCTACTTAATTCAGTTTACGCTGCAGAATTATTGCTAGAACGATGTGAGCCCTGCTTAACTCCTCTTACCAATAAAAATTGCATTTAATAATAATTTATAACACAATAACCCATCTAGGAAGATCCTATGATATTTTAACGAATATGCTATTATGATGACATTTAGCTGGTTCGATGAGACAGTTCTCGATGACATATTGCCAAAATCACTCACGTTCTACAAAAATACCAGAAAGGCTCTGCGTTCTACGCATGTTCGAGATCGCGTAGCCGTGACGGGTAACGCAACAGATTCCTGCCTGCGTCTGGAGTCATTAGTGAAACGGGCAGAAATCTAGCTTAGTGAAGTTGGCACCCCTAAAGTACGAATTTTTGTAAAATTTACACAAACGAATTCCGTTTGAATTTTATAAAAATTTGCATTTAGGGGTGCCAGCTTCACTGAGTTCAGAAATCTCTAGATCCACGGCTGTCGTGTATGTAACAACAGTAGGCACTGAGAGTTCAATTGTTGTTAGGAAGTGGATCAAAGCTAAAGTACCACAAAGTAAGGAAGACATAGAAGACATAGTGAAGTGATTGTGACAAGTGAAGTGAAAGAGCATAGTTATTATTTCATTGAAATGGATTTTGTTCCAACAACAATCATTTCAATTACGTAGGTCATACATTAATTTTTGTAAGATCCCGAAGTTTCGATACTGGGAGTACCCGACGAATTTCTTCAGTATTTCAATGTTTATGGTCCGGCAAGAAAATTTTCTGTATTCTAATAACTGATTATGCTATTAGACCAAACTCGTGGAACCTTTTTTGGAGCTCCCTCGCCGACAAATCAGCTACTAGATTTTCTCAAAATTTTAAAATGGAAAGCTGCAAAGGTATTCTCGAAGTTCTCCAACTCCCAGGTTGGTGTATATCTGTGTTAAGGAGTGAGGTGAGTTGGAGTTCATCCGTGTTACCAGAATCGATTTCGCACGATTTTTAATTGAAACTTCGAACTTGCCCAATAACCACGAGAAGTTAAATAGGCTTGAATGATTGATTCAAGCTCTTTGAAGACTCTTCTTTGTATCAAATGTTTGTCTATATGACAAATCATGGTCATTCGTTGTGAAGAAGTTACTTGTTTGAAATCCTGCAAAAACGTCTAGAAGATGTTCGAACATCTACAAAATGGCTCAAGTTGAGGCAAATCAATTTTCCTCGTCCCCAAACAGGTTAGGTACCAATTTGAGAATTGTTCATAGCATTTAAAGTCTGTGCAACCTTTTCAACTGGTAGGAGATGGTTCTATCCACTGTTTTTTGATCATTACCCTAGCCTCCCTGTTGAATCTCCCGCACCTGCAACCCCCTTTTACCACCTCTTGCAAGAATGGTAAAAAAAGCCTGAACACAGGTTACTTTAAGTTTGTGATGGTCTAAAATCATTGTTTTAGGCTCTTTAAAACCCCAGAAACAATTTTATTGTAACCGAAAGGCAATCGTTTTGCAGATTTCTACAGCACATTTCATATTAAGACCCATGTAGTTTGAGAGTTTTGACAATTTTCCTGTTCTTGCAAGTCCTGAAGACAGTTTCTCAGATGTCTTTTGTCAGAAGCACATCCTCGACTGCTAAGTTAATATCTGGATAGCCCGTGTCAAGTTTTGAGGCGCACCGAGATTGTGAGGGTTTTTGAGAATCATCAATATTAATCATCATTAATAACTTAGAACGTCCATTGACGAGCTCTTGGTTTTTTTGCTTCTATTTTCCTACAGCGACACCCAAGGATGGTGCGTTCCGGTATTCAAAAGAGATGCGTGTCCATGCATATGCAACTTGCGTATTTGAGGACGTCTTTGTTGATGTAAAATATTAAGTACCTAAACCAAAGATTGGATAAAAGTTATAAAAAACAGAAGTACCTAGTGTTGGTTCTAGTTCTAGTTCTAGTTCTATGAACTCGCTCACACCAAGTCTTAAGAGTCCCATTATAGGTAAAGAGTAAAGACAGAGGTCATGGGATCCTAATAGAGATAGCGCCTTGCATATCGGGAGAAAGCCAAGACAGTAGGAATATTTATACGAGAACGTTCCGCCAGGACATGCTTCTGTTCTTGTCGGTACACCATTTCCCGTGTTCTCTATTCCCGATAGGCCATCAATTACCGATGCATCATGGAGCATGCCATTGTCGTTATCGACGCTCAGTCACTTATTTATCGATACGGAACAGTTATTCTTTTTCGCCTGGAATGCATGCGCTGCTTCATGCAGACTCGCATATATTCATATCATTATTCTCTAACAGCGAACTCTAGTATATCTTCTTACGCACGGATTTATCCTTACAGATCTATCGGCTGTTTATTTACTCGATTTCGGATTAATGTAGTATTTAGACGTCCATGTCAATGGCTTTATTCAGTTTACTGCCCCATAGAATTTACCATGAGCCACGATGGTTATAAGTTATAAATTAGTTATACAACTCCGGGAAATCTGTGAAAAAAAGTATAAATTCTATGCATTGTAAAAGATAAACTTGTCGCATTTGAAGACAAGTATTCAGAGTTGCCATTGGTTTCCGAGAACGAACGTATATAAACTAACAGAAAGCGGTTGTGGTGGCAACGATATGCAATATAAGATATAAGGATAATAAAACCTGAGGTAGCTGCAGTGGAGAATACTGTACGGGGGCTGCTTATATAGAAAATGAAGTTAAGTTAATTTTTTTATGGTTGTCGCTTCCAATATACGTATAAGAAGAGAATAAGTCCTATTTAGAAGAGGGCAAAAGAAGAGAGATGAATAATTTTTCGATTAATTTTCGTTCATATTCACCGAGCAATCACAACCCTTATAGACAAAAGAGTCAAAGTCAGGGTAGTTTCGTTCATTACTCGGTCACTATTAATCTATGGATCGTTAATGAAGATATGCGATATTGTGTAATTATAACAAAAAGAGAATAAACTGTCTTCTGCAGGCTTTATTATAAGGGAAGCGATGAAATGAGGGGACCACTCACGCGGATTTTTCTGAGGAATGTAAGCGATCTGTCACATCTCTTTAAATGCTTAGATTGAATTTCTTGAATCCAATCAGATTCTTAAAAATCGAACACGTAGACCAGTGACCTCCAGATCGCAATTTACTGGTTGTGGGAGATCAGTAGATCGTCCTCCCGCCACCCCCTCGATTGATTTCATGGTATCTGGAAATCATGTCGCCGAAGACGTGAGGATATTTTAATAGGCATCGAGGTGCAGCGGTAATAATGTAATAACCAGTAGGCGACCTGAAGGATAATATGTGATTAGGCTTCTATCAGAGCGACCGCCGTTACGCTCGATGGCTACCTATCGGTGAGCGAGATTACCGACAATCGCATAGGGAGCTAGTTCTTCAATTAACAATTACATGGAGATGTGAAGATCGCATTTGTCCTCAATAGTTATGGAAATAAAAACCGAGATGAATGCTTGATAAAAGCCAGGCTGAAGAGGTTTAAAAATAAATAACCCCACAACACTTCTGAAAGATTTGCGATTAAAATTTGCGCTCGAAAAATGCCATAATATTCCAAGTGTTGTGGAAATTACAGGAAAAAATCACGGCAATTGTGTATAAAAGCTGAGTTCCGTAACTCAAATAGTTTCTGGAGCCACCACTGTTAGAGCTACAAAATCTTTGTCTGAATCAACAGGTGTTGCATAATCCAAGGACTTAATACGAGCTAAGAAATAGAAATCTGAAGGATTTTAATCTGGGGATTATCATCCAAATATTTATTGAAAATCGCTGTTGGTGGTTTCCAGCATGTTTGGCATAAGAGTTATCAGCCATCTGTGACAGTTGCGATTATTAAAAGCTCCCTCTCTGTCATATTGCAGTAACATGGATCTAAATCCAAAAACAAAATAAATAAAAAACGTTTCGTCTTCAAGATCTACATGCCTGTTACCATTGTCTAAATCGAGTTTGAAACACCCTATATATTGTTGCTTGTCTAGTTACCGATTTCAAATCACTGCAAAATAAAATTATAGAAAAGCCAAAAAACCGACAAGAGTCTAATGAACAACCAGACTTTTAATTGAACTAGTCCTGATTCTTAACAAACATTTTCGAGAGCTGCTAGCTAAAAAATTACACGCGATAGACAAATGTCTTAATAGAAAATTCAGAATGCAGGGGTGCAGTGGCAAGTATCTTCAAAGAAACCAAAGACAAAGGAAAAAATAAAAGAAGACGAGACGATATAACTAAGCGATTATCCAATCCAACCAGTAACATCCCGAACGTTTTATAATAATTCAATAAGAAAGTCGATAGCATGCAGTTCTCTCCATTACCATACCATCGGTGAATTACCGGTTGATCTGGTAAAAAAGCTGAGGAGTAGGTCGTTTATTATTGTTATCCTTGCATCCATTAAATCGTGTCCGCATACTATCAGAGTATTAAATGACTGTAATAAGTCGAATTACGAAATCGTCGATTACAGTTATTTTGTTGTCGGAGAATACGAGCAGGGAGGCGTGCAAAAGCGACATGGAGAAGGTACTGATGGTACTTTGAGTGGGGTTTGTCTAGATCTAGGCTAGAAGCACGCAGCAACGACCTCAGCATTTAGTACTATACCATCACCATCAAGGATGTTAAACTGAGTATTTCTTGAATTAATTTTTTTTTTTTAATTCTTATTCTGGATAAAATTTTGATCCTAAGCTACCAAGAGAAAATTTATAACCTCCATTCGAAAGCTGGTAAATTTAGGTAGAGACAGAATCAATTAACGAATTTCTAGTGGTAGATTTACGACGTTCTTTTAAGTGGCATCACTTGAGACATGAGAGATAAGGTAAAGCTAAAGATATAATATTCATAAAGTGGATAATAATAAGCTGCATGATCCCCCATGAAATATGACCAATTATTGTAAATTGCTATATCGTTACGAGTACGCCACTACTTACCCTGGATATTTTTCTTCTTCCTCTCCTCTTCATGTTTAAGATGTCCATATTTAGACAACCTAATAGCGACTAATAACAGCATTAACAGCGAAACGGGATAGTTCAATGCATCTGCAACAATCAATGATTGTTGATTTATTGCCTGAGTCGTTATTACGGGATAGCTCTATCATAAACAGCGTTGTCAAATTATGATCTAATAAAATAGTAACATTGACACGAAAACTAACTTTTCAGTGGTTAATGTAGGTTCCTACCTCTAGCGAGAAAAGTGACAAACATATTATCTACCAAGCAACTTTATTGTAGTTGATTTCCAGGTAAAAATGATCACAATTTAAGGAATAATGTTACAACAAGACAACATCGATCACCGTACAAGGGACCGACTCTGGATCCAGCTCGAGTATCATTTGATTAGACCAATGTCTAATGTCTGATTTAGAAAGAAATGAATAATTTATCATGAGGCCGGAATCTGGGCAGCAAGAAGATTTACAGACTTATTATAGCAGCGCTACGAGGTATGTACTCCGTGAAATTGCAGAGGGAGTATTATAAATTATTCATTACTTTCTAGGTATGTTTGTTCAGAGTTACCGGCGCAAAAGTAAGTGAACAATCGAGCTGTTGTTCATCTCAAGCGGTGACTTTTGTTGACCGGTTTACGTAATAAGTAACCAACCAGATCATGTGAATTGGCTTGGCTGAAATAATGAAATAATAATATATGCTCTGATGATGTTGATGCTTCATCCCCTTTGGTATTAACTCATCTTGATAATAATTGAACCACAACGTTTGGCTTTTTTTATTGTTTATTGTTGGAGTTATGAACGAAAAAATTATGAAAACTAATTAGGACGAACTGAAGCAACAAACGACAGACCAGAGACACTGACACCAACCGTTGGCTTAGAAAGTGATGACATGGGATCGAGTAATTGCAATAATTGAGTTCTAAAGCAGCGCGAACAATACTGTGGGAAAGTAGTACGTTCTAAGCGTAAGCGATCAGGAAACACACATATGGATAAGAAGCTCGGCTCAATCGCGCTAACTTTACGTAACTTAATCACTCACGAAATTGTCCGTTGTTTTCTTTTTTCGTTTCCATATAGCACCAGCAGCAGCACCGGCATCGACACCGGCACCTCGTCTCTAGAGAGGCCAGAGCCAGAGCAAGAAGAACGGAACGATTTGCAGTGTTGCGATTATTTTATGGACGATTGCTTCATCTTCATCCCGGCTCAACAATCAATAAAAAAGCGTTGTTATTAGAATTTTTGTTTACTCCTATAATAATAGTGCGCTGGTGATGGTGCTGGTGCTGGTGCTAGCGCTAGCGCTAGTGCCAGCGTTAGTCCTGGTGCTAATTCTCTGGTAATAAATTTATTTACGACCCGCTTTATGAGGCCATCATGTAAAGCTTGGGAAAACGTAATAAAAGTAATTCCACTGCGAAATTAGTGATTTGAAAATGCATCTATTAATTATTTTAGATGAGTTGTGGGTTTACTGCACTTTTCACACTTCATACCAAACGTAACCTCAGAGACGTTAGTTACTTAGTTAGAGACTTATGCCCGTATTCACAAACGATAATTTCCTAAATAATTACGTAATTAATTAAATGAGTGAGATGCAGATATGCAGTTTATTTGCATTGGAATGAGATAGAGATAACTGATTACGTAATTATTTGGTAATTATCGTTTGTGAATACGGGCATTAGTGTGAGTGTCAAAGTTTTTTGGTCGGCTGATCGAAGAACAAAAAAATCGATTGTAAGATTCAAAAATCCGTTAAAATCGACAGGCACGCAATTTAGTAAGCGTGTTAATTCAAAAGGCCGTACCAGCAAAATTATAGAAGTTGAGAAAACTGACTTCTAAGATTTTCAGATTTGCCATGAAATCAGTTATGTGCACTGAGATACGCCCTTTTTAGCTAACATTAGTTACCACTGTCACTCTTGGCAGATACCTCTTTTTATTTTACTTAACATAATTTAGGTACATGGTTTGAAAATATAAAAAAAAAAATACTTGCAAAAAAATACATAAAAAAGCTGTCGTAGGTATATATTGACATAGACAAGCTCAAACATGAGAAACTAAATAATATTGTAATATTGTTTATTACAATATGAATTGTAATCATAACCTCAAAATCTCCCAAAGACCCCGCTATTACCAGCTGTTAAGACTAGAAGGCGTATCTGCGTGTGAAATATGCAGATACGTCATTGAGTTCTAACATAGTGTGTAGATGCGTCCTTTTCTATTAACAAAATCAGATACACCTTTTTCATCTAACAAAGCAGACTAACTTGTAGGTACGCCCTTCTTTTAAGATGGTTTACTGCCTATATAATGCTGAAATACGCCATTTGTTCTTAACGCATAGATGATATAGGTATACTTGTGAAGACGGATTCAAAAATGTTTCTAAAAACAAAATTTTTGGTGAATTGGTGGACAGGCCCTTTTGAATTAACACGACAGGATAATGTTTCGTGTCTAGGCTGTGGGAGCGAACTGATTCTAATCATATGAACCAACATTATGATCTATTAATAGCTGGAAAACATAATTTGCTGGCTGCGCAAGGAGAAACGAGATATATTTTGAAACAAGATGTTTCGAAGTAGCCGCGCAAATTTCTCCATCTGATTTCACTAAATTACCATTTTGACTGTTGACAAAATCAGTTTTGGCTTTATTTTTAGTGTGTCGTGCCAAATATGCCATTGATTCATGTTTTGACTTAAATTTAACATCAGAATTAACAGGGTTGTTTAATTTTTGAAAATTATCTTTGGTTTTGTCGAATAACACTTTTTTGTCCTAATTTTTATTATGAAAAGGGTGTTGCAAAAATCTTGTTATTGCATTTTCTAATTATTCTAATTCTTGTTAAGTTCCTTTCTGATTAAAAAAAATTTAAAACTTTTTTATGCAACATTGCAGATGATAGAACGAAACTGCCGGTCAGCAATTGCCACTAAACATGCACGCACCGGCAATTTACGGAATTCGCAATGAACGACAGCTTCAACTTTTCGTGCTTTGGTAGCCAAATTTGGAATTGCATGACAACGTTGGAGTTGTGAGACGTGCGCATATCTCTGAACGTGCGCACGTTCTGAACGTTTAGGCTAAGCATATTAGGAATAAAATTTATTTTTTTATTTTTTTATTTATTTAATGCAAAACAAACAGACTTACAGTCTAGTTACATGTTTTGTGAACAATATTTTTTGTAGCCACATCAGAATGGCGTACAACAGAATTAAGCACCGACTAGCTGAACAGTTAAAACAGTCATACTATACAGGTGATTCAAAATTCAGTGCAAAGATTTTAAGGGCGTATTTACCAACCAAAAATAAGAAGTTTTTTTTCATATATTCGTATGTCCTAACTTGCTTTGTTTTCTAGATACAGGGAGTAAAATTTTGAAAAAAAAAATCGATTTTTATCAATTTCTCAAAAACCTCTCAGCTGATTTAAATAAAATTTTATAGGCTTATTTGTTGTCATAAGAGCCTTCCTTTGATGGGAATAACATGAATTTATTAATTCCAGTAGCGTCTCAGGCGACTACCTGAATTAAATTAAATGAGTCTCAATAATCGATGTGAATTTATTACTTGTTTTAATAGGGCCTGGCACAGATTTTGATTTTTTTCTTGGAAACAAAGCTAGATACGAGTAAAGTTCAGGAGGCAAGAAAGTTACATTATTGACCGCTTAATTAAAAAAAATATATAAATTGTCAAAAGAGTAGTGGCGTACCATAATTTTACCTGTAAGTTTCATGTAGGTAGCCCCCTGAGACGCCACTGGAATTAATAAATTTATATTATTCCCATCAAAGGAAGTTTCTTATAATGACAAATAAGCCTACCAAATTTTATTTAAATCAGCTGAAAGGTTTTTGAGTAATGAATAAAAAATCGATTTTTTTTTCAAAATTTTACACCTTGTATCTAAAAAACGAAGCAAATTAGGACATACGATTATATGAAAAATTTTTCCTATTTTTGGCTGGTAAATACGCCCTTAAAATTTTTGCATTGAATTTTGAATCATATATATACAGGGTTATTCACGGTATACGCCACGGAAGTTTATGGCCGTGTCTCTGGATTTTAGGATCTTTTTATTTTTGGAGTGGATAGAGACCCGGCAGATATGGGTTTTAAAATTTTATTCACAATGTAAAGGGTGTCCCAAAATTATGAAACATATCAAAGTGATGTTTTTTTAAATGGAATGCTCCTATGTTAATTGCATTTTTAGATTGCCTGGGAAGAAAAAAGAAGATTGGCTTTTACAGTCGGTGTTTAAATTCAGAAGTTTGTGAGTTATAAACAAGTGAAAATCGTCATTTTTCAAGTTCAAGGCCCTGTACAAGGAATACGGCTTAAGATAGAGAAAAACGGCTTACATGTCCCTATTTTAACTTTTCATGTACTATCCAATGATGTAGATGAAATGTTTATACGGGGTGATAAAAAATTTGAAAAATTCTGAGATTTCTCCACGCGTCGACAAATAAAAAAATCAAAGAAAGTACAAATGTTTCTATACCATAGGATAGTACATGAAAAGTTAAAATAGGGACATGTAAGCCGTTTTTCTCTATCTTGAACCGTTTTCGTTGTACAGGGCCTTGAACTTGAAAAATGACGATTTTCACTTGTTTATAACTCAAAAACTTCTGAATTTAAACACCAACTGTAAAAGCCAATCCTATTTTCTCTTCTCAGACAATCTAAAAATGCCATAACATAGGAGCATTCCATTTAAAAAAACATAACTTTGATATGTTTCATGCTTTTGGGACAGCCTGTACATTATGAATATAATTTTAAAACGTACCTCTGCCGGGTCTCTATTCACTCCAAAAATAAAAAGATCCTAAAATGCAGAGACACGGCCATAATCTTCCGTGGCGTATACCGTGAATAACCCTGTATAAGTAGAAAAAAAAACATAGGTACATGAAATAAAGAATTCGGAAAGCAGAATGTGCGAGAACGTAAGTACCTGTATACAGACTGTCCGTTTTTCGCGTGCCACTATGGGGATCTCGCTTATCTTAAGAGATACGAAGTTGGTTAAATTAGGGCAAAGTAGCGTATTTTTGCGCTGATTGATAATCTGAAAAGAAATTTGAGCTGTCATTATTAGTTGTCAGAATATTTCAAAAAAACTGTAATTTTCAATTTTTATTTTTATTTTTTTATTCAAAAACCAATCAAGCAAGCCATTTTTAACTGAAATATTGTTAAGACACTTTTCAACAAGGAACCCAAAAATAATTTTACAATAGCTCTAGCACTTGAGATAGAAGAAAATCGATGGTCAGCTTTGTTTTTTCTTATGGGCGCCATATTGGATTTTTCCATTTTTAGATTACTTTAATTTTTCTCTTTACAACGATGTATCACACATGTTATTTCATTATTGAATGTTTGGCGAAAATAACATTTCTTATCTTGTGTCCAGAGTGCTTTGAAGAAATGTCAATGGTCTTTTGTTTTCAACAAAACTTTGACGATTCGACCAGTCGTCTGCGTCGACATTGAATTATTAATCGAAGAAAAAGCCACTTTTCAAATAAAGCAGGATGGGGCGCCGCCTCATAATGCTGGTAGGGTGAGAGAATTCTTGTCAGAAATGTTTCCCAACCAAGTAATTGCAAATAATGGCGACGAACGCTGGCCAGCACGGTCACCTGACTTGTCCCCATTGGACTATTTTTTGTGGGGGCCAATGAAAAATAAGATTTATAAAACATTGCCTGCCGACGTCGATGAACTTCGACAACGAATTGTTACCACACTCAGGCACGGCATTAGAAGGAGAGACGTGTTGAGAGCTGTAGCGAATCTTAGGAAAAGGGTGCAATTGTACTTGCAATTAGTTAAGGGGAGATTTTTGAACACACATGCTGTGAACACATTACCAGTTGGTAATTTATTCGTCTTTGTTAACCATTGTTTAATTAATAATTTTATTTGAAAAGTGGCTTTTTCCTCGATTAATAATTCAATGTCGACGCAGACGACTGGTCGAATCGTCAAAGTTTTGTTGAAAACAAAAGACCCTTGACATTTCTTCAAAGCACTCTGGACACAAGATAAGAAATTTTATTTTCGCCAAACATTCAATAGTGAAATAACATGTGTGATACATCGTTGTAAAGAGAAAAATTAAAGTAATCTAAAAATGGAAAAATCCAATATGGCGTCCATAAGAAAAACCAAAGCTGACCATCGATTTTCTTCTATCTCAAGTGCTAGAGCTATTGTAAAATTATTTTTGGGTTTCTTGTTGAAAAGTGTCTTAACAATGTTTCAGTTAAAAATGGCTTGCTTGATTGGTTTTTGAATAAAAAAATAAAAACAAAAATTGAAAATTTCAGTTTTTTTTTAATATTCTGACAACTAATAATGACAGCTCAAATTTCTTTTCAGATTATCAATCAGCGCAAAAATACGCTACTTTGCCCTAATTTAACCAACTTCGTATCTCTTAAGATAAGCGAGATCCCCATAGTGGCACGCGAAAAACGGACAGTCTGTATAGAAGGAACTCATCACACTGGTACTCTCCTAATGATTTCCTTGAATTTCCCGATAGGAACCTCCATCAAAGCATCATCCACCATGCTAGTGTACTGATTAAATAAACGTACAGCAGCAATTATAGGTGAGTTCCTCCTCATATCAGTGCGACAGTATTGCTCATGGAATAAAACGCAAGAACGGGTTTCAAGATTTGGTCTATGTAATTGTATTCTGGAAAGAAGAGGACAGCTGATTAGTTTATGGAAGATTGTACAAATAAACACCAATAAATATGTTGCCCTCCTTTGCTCCAACGTTTGAATTCCAAACAAATCCCTAATAGGCTGATATGATGAACAAGGCGGTCCCACACCATAATATTTGTAATGCAAATATCCCAGAAATTTATTTCGAACTTTCTCAATTTCATGATTTAATACAGCCGTATAAGGTGACCATACTACTGCTGAAAATTCCAAGTTTGACCTAACAAACGAATTATATAAAGTGACCAACGTATTGACATTATTAAAATGTGCAGAATTTCTGAATATAAATCCCAAGCTCCGCAGTGCAGCACCCTTGATACCTTTCACATGATGACCAAAGTGCAATCGAGGGGAAAAACTAACCCCAAGATCCCGAACCTCGGACACAATTTTCAGCTCTTTGTTATCCATACTGTAATTACATTGAATCTCATTGCATCTCAAAGTGTAAGTCATCTGCATACACTTGCTGACGTTAAAATGTAGCTTATTCAATTTTGACCAGGAAATTAAACTATTCAGATCATTTTGAATTTTAACTGCATCTTCATGGCTATTCACCGAAGAATACAACTTCAAATCGTCAGCATACAACAAAATAGAACAATGTTTTGTGCAGGTTGTTATATCATTAATAAACATAATGAACAAAAGCGGCCCAAGGTTCGAGCCCCGAGGCACGCCAGATGAAGCAAGGTATCCTGTTGATAGGGTTTGTTTATAGCTTACGAACTGCCAACGATTCGATAAATATGACGATAACAGTCTCAGGAGACACCCGCCCAAACCAAAGGAACCTAATTTAGACAAAAGCAGAGAGTGACTTACCCTATCAAACGCCATAGCAAAGTCCGTGTATATTACATCTACTTGTCCCTTCTCATCCAGTACTCTACTAACGTCATCACAAAACTTCACCAAGTTAGTCTGCACAGATCTCCCCTTCAGAAAGCCATGTTGAAACTCAGAGATTCAGGAAAAGTATTATTTTTCAAGGACAAATTAATCAGGAACTGCAAAGGAGGGGCAAGAGATTCAGCGCAACCCTTATAAATATAACTTGGCACTCCGTCCAAGCCACACGATTTCTTAGGCTTCAATTTTCTGATAGCTTTCAATACATCAGTGAGTTGAATATCTTCTATGTGCAGCAAATTCACATTGGATATTTTCACCGGCATTTTGTGTATCATCCTCGGAAACTGACTCAACATACACCGACTCAAAAAATTCTGCAAAACTATTGGCAATCTGCTGCCTTGAAGTGAGTTCTTCACCGTTGTATGTGTATGTTCCCGTATCCTTCGGATGTCCTTTCTTATTATTTACAAAATTAAAAAATCTTTTAACTCCACCATCACTAGAAGTTAATATATCCTCCTCCACATTCCTTAAATAAGCCTTATTTATAGTCATCAGCAATATCGTTTTTAACCTCACGCCTTAATCTTCGAAATTCCTCCATATGGTGTTTTGAACAATTTTTATGTTTCAGAAAATATCTCTTTAATTTCAATTTATTTATAGTCTCCACTGGTAACCAGCGAGGGTACACTTTTTTTTTTAGTTTGCACCTTGGCACACATGCATCTATAATAACAGAAAGCTTTGTATTAAACAACTGCACCGCTAAGTTAACATCATTAGAAGCATATACATCCCCCCAATCAGCACTATCTAGCATCCTACAGCAGGTTGAAGTCAGCTTTTCTATAGTTATAACATACCACATCTTCTTCCCTAGCAACATTTCCTCTAATTTCGTCCCTACTATTCCCGTCCAAAATGGGGGTTGAGAGGAAAGTTTTGCTATATGTAGCTTTATTTTTCTCACCCACTATGTTTTTTTGGGTCGCTGAACACGAATTTGAAGTTTTCAGTCCTCAAAATTTGGCTCAGAACTTTGTTTTTTGCCACTTTCCACCCAAATCTTGGCATTTTATAACTTTTTTTAATTTTTGTCCTGTACCTCAGAAAAAAACGTCTTTTCTATAAACCCATTCTAAACAAAATTAAAGTAGACCAAATTTCATACATTTCTCTTGAAAAAACGTTCCGCTGGTAATAGAACACACCCAAAAAAACGTACTCTATTTTCAAAAGATGTGCTATAGTTTTGATTTTCCCACCCACTATATTTTTTTGGGGTCGCTGAAAACGAATTTGAATTTTGCAGGCTAAAATTTTTCCCAGAACTTTGTTTTTTGGCACTTTTCACCCAAATTTTGGCATTTTAGCACTTTTTTAATTTTTTGGCCTGTATTTCAGAAAGGAAGCATTTTTACGAGAAATCGATTCAATACAAAATTTAGACAGACAAAATTTCCTACATTTCTCTTGAAAAAAGTTTTTGGGGAAGAGTAAACCCGTTCCGCCGTAGTGGGGTTGTGAAAAGTTTTGCTATAGTTTTGATTTTTTCACCCACTATGTTTTTTGAGGTCTCTGAGCACGAATTTGAAGTTTGCAGCCTAACATTTGGCCCAGAACTTTATTATTTGGCACTTTTCACCCAAATGTCGGCATTGTAGCACTTTTTCAGTTTTTGGTCTAGGTATATCTCAGAGAGGAAGCATTTTTTCGAGAAATCTATCCATTACAAAATTTAAGTAGACAAATTTTCCTGCAATTCTTGAAAAACGTTTTTGTGGAAGAGTAAGCATTAGGCTAGTAGCGCCAAAAAACTCCCATGGCTTGATGTTTTGGAAAGTTTTGCTATAGTTTTGATTTTCTCACCTACTATGTTTTTTGGGGTCGGTGAGCACGAATTTGAAATTTGCAGGCTAAAGTTTGGCTCATAACTTTGTTTTTTTGGTACTTTTTACCTAATTTTGGCATTTTAGAATTTGTTTCAGTTTTTGACCGGTATCGCAGAAAGGAAGCACATTTTCGAGAAATCTATTCAATACAAAATTTAAGTAGACAAGATTTCCTACATTTCTATTGAAAAATGCCGTTCCGCCAGTAGAGCGCGCTAAAAAATATACTCCCATTGCGTGGGGTTTTGGCAAGTATTACTGTAGTTTTAATTTTCTCACCCACTATGTTTTTTGGGGTCGCTGAACACGAATTTGAAGTTCGCTGGATAACATTGGATAACATTTGGCCCAGAAGTTTGTTTTTTGCCACTTTTCACCTAAATTTAGGCATTTTGGCTCTTTTTTTGGCCGATATCTCAGAAAGGAAGCGTTTTTTCGAGACACCCGTTCTATACAAAATTAAAGAGGACAAAAATTTCTTTTTGTCTTTAAAAACGTTTTTGTGGAAAAGTATAACCATTCCACCGGATATGACAGTGGAATAAGAATCCCAGTTAAAGTAAGAACTTTACCTGCTAAAAATGGAAAATTTCAACTAAAAAAAATGTTAGTATATATGTATAACGTTTAGATTATAATAGAACCCGTTTCGAATATAATATTTCATTTTCAATCGAAAATCGAATTAGGATAACGGGTAAAAAAAACTAGCGAGTCTTGTGACCTTTTCCCTTTCTATTTTTTTGTATACACATTTTTAAATATATTTACCTTAACATTGTTATTTATCATCGTCAGATAGGTTTAATATGAATATGACGTTCAAGAATATGCTGTATGAGCAGCCTCCTTCAGATGTTCCCTTTTAAAATAATTAGAGAAGCTTCCCACTTCTTTATCGCTGTGGGGCCCTAAATCCGGCCCTGCCTACACCCAGTCTGCACAAAGAGACCGATTTATTTGATAGGACTTAAATCTGTCGATATCCGGCTTCCCCTTTTAGATAATAACATATAGGTATTGTACCTGTGACTCAGAATTATCTCAAGGGAGTTCGATAAAATCTGTGTAGGTTTGAATTTTCCCCACGATTTTCTACAGTCTATATATTTACTTACGTCATTGGAAGAAAAGAAATTTTATACTGCTCTAAAGATTATTTATAATAGCAATGAAGTTATCAAATTATTTTATGTATTGTGTTTTATATTATGCAAACGGAGGTCGGTGTAAAAATTATGAGTAATTTGTGAATTATTTTCCACGTTGTAACGAAAATGGATTCGTCTAGTGAATAGTGATGCCTGTCCAATGTCACCGTCGTGTCTCGAGAATGTAAAATTAAAAAATCACCTGCATTTGAATTAAATTTGCATTATGTATAAGAATTTGCCAAAACACACACGATCAATTGTGCTAATATCTTTTTTATTTTTAGATACTCCACCTCATACATAATCAATTATATAACTATCAATTTCTTTGACTCAGTCAGGTAGGTATTATAGTTTTTGTCAATCTTTTTTTATAAAGTATGACAAGAATCCTCCTAGAGACGAGTTCCATAAAATGATACCCAGAATTAGCTTCTTCTGGTTGTAATTTATTTATAATTCCTCTTTTTGTAATAAACAATTTCGACTGTATCTATGGTAATATATTGTAAGCCTTACTAACTCGCCAAGAAGAATAAAAAAAAAACTAAAATTTTTTAAAATTAGATTACCGATCGCATTTTGAATCCGACAATAATTGTCGGTCGGGAGTGCTTCGGGGACCTAGTCTGCTGTCGATTTTATTCTCATTTTAGATGTTTAGAAAACGGAATTCAAGATTCATTATTCTCAGGATCAGGAACCTAATCTACCGTTAAGATTTTTCGTTTTAATGATTTTTAGATCAATTAGCTATACCAAAAAAGTCCTTACTTCATGACTGGCATTTTCATTTACTGAAAATTCAGGCAAGATCTGAAGTGTTTCTTGAGTATTACATCATGATTTATCCAGCCATCGGTAGTGTCAGTGTCCTTGCTTTAGATTGCTCTAAAAAGTCCTATTACCATCGCGAAGTGCCTCGGGGATCTATTCACATGACTTTATTATTCTTGTTTATGTCAAATCGTCGTAATTACCTGTAGCCTATAATAATTACCTCTGGGTTCTATTCCTAAATCGACCGGCATTAATTTTTGGTTTCCATGATTCTTTTTATACAGAGCGACATAAAAAAACAATATGGCGGCCATAAGAAAAACGAAAGTTGACTATGAAAACTCTGTGATCTAGTCGGCTTTGGAATTTTTTTGTAATGTCGAATGGATAGCTTTTGACGACTTAATGTCAACCTACAAAAATAATTTATTAATTTCCAATAATAGAAAAGATATGGTCAAAATAAGAAAATTTGATTTTTCAGTTTTTTTAGGACATTTCAGCAATTGAATTATATCCTGAATTTTTTTTAGATTCTTATTAAGCATAGAATAGCGCAACTTTGCTTCAATAATTTAAGTCCGTGTCTCTTCTAGTTTCCGAGTTCCCAATGAAGCTCGAATTTGACTCACCTTCTGTATCTTCAACCGTCTTGTTGTGACCGTGGCTTCGATGATTCTTAATTGTGTGTGCTGTTCTCCCCACTTTTGCCGCCAGAATTCTTTACCCGAGGCTGTATCCCAGATTTCATATCCTGGAATAGTATGGTATTTTGGCATGGGTCCCCCATATATTACACGCTTCTTGTGCCACTAGGTCCGTCTCCTCGTTTCCCTTTATCTGAATCTAAATCCAGAGTGATAAAGTCTAAATCCAACCCACTTCTGTACGTTATCTATGGTTTCTTCCGATTCTTGTCTTGAAGGTTCTTTTTCGCAGGAAGCTGTAGATATAAAATAAGATGTTACCTCGGCAGGTTCTTCTCATCAGGTAATTGTGAAACGCCATGTTGTCTCAAAAGCCTTTTCTAGATCGTAAAACTGCTACTAGATCTTGCTGTTTAGCGAATGGCTCTGTTATCTTCGTGTAGAGATGAGTGATGCTGTCATTAGTCGATCTGCTTGATCGAAAGCCATTTTACTCGTCTGGTGTTGGTGCTAGGTTGTTCTTTTCTAAATACCACAGCAGTCTTTTATTTACAACTCGTTCGAGCAGTTTGTAATTCCAGATACAGGACAAAGAAAGTTTGTTGGAAGATACCTGATCCTTTGGCTTATTCCTCATTCTTTGGCCTATTTGCTTTGTGAATTGACAGTAGAGTGACCCTTCTCCATGCTGTTTTAAATTAGTTTTCCGCCCATATTAAATTGAAAACTGTAGTGTCTGGACGCCTGATATTCTGTAAAGTCCAGTTCTGCGTTCGATTCTTCCCAACTTTTGTTATTTAAGTCCTCTGTTGCATAGTTTGAGTCGCAGGTGAGTACTTTACGAATTTTTCTGATTTTTCTGCTGTCATTACGGCCCATTGTGGAACAGATGTAACGAGGTCTCCATTGCTTTTCTTGAGTCCAATTATAGGGGTCATTTTCCGTGATCCCTTGAGAGGATCAAGGGAACTTTAATAAAGTCATTCCGTTATAAGATGACTGATCTCGGCAAAGAATGGCCTTTCATCAGGAGGTCATAAATGTCAGGTAAATGAGTGCATGAAATTTAGACCTTTCATGGTATGAGTGATTTCAGGAAATATTATTTGTCCTAAGTAAATAGAGTTGCAATGAGCTTCACGGTTTAATATGAGGTATTGTTAAGAGATCATATTGTCATCAGTAGATTCTTAACCCTTTCCGGCCATCTTATAACGAAAGGACTATAGCTATTTTATCCCATTCTTCGTTAATAGGTGTTTGGCTCGTTAAGGTAGATGTATAATTCTCCGATCTCTACGTGATTACTCTTTTCACTATAAGGCTATTTTTTCTGTAGTAGGTAATTCCAGGGCTACCAATATTCAGCTATATCCCATACCAGTAATACAGCTACTAATATCCAGTGAGTTCGAGGCAGTTGCAGTCAGAATACATCCTACAGAGATCACATTGTGAAGAATCTACCTGCCAAACAGCCAAGCAATCAGTGAAGAAGCAGGCATCTATCAATTAATAAATTAACTCCCACGTCCATTTCTTCTATTAGGAGCATTACGAAATATGGGGCTCAAAGAGAACCGACACGAGAGTTAGAGTAATCCAAAATCACCTACTGAATACAAATGTACTCTTGAACTCTACTGCCAGTACACATTTCTGCGCTGCCACAAGAACTCACTCCAGTATTATAGATCTGAGCTTCACCTATCCTAATTCGTGTAATTATTATCGGTGGCGAGTTCTGGACGATCTTCATGGGAGTGATCATTTTCCGATACTGATAACGGACATTCTGGCGAACAAACACACTTCACAGCCATTGCACAAATGGAACCTAATCGGTTCCATTTGTTTCTCCATAACCGGGAATTTTCGATTTTACAAACGCCCCTGTAGCTTTATCTTTAGTGAACGAAATTTTGGACCCTTATAGGTATAACTTTCGAATGATTTTTGTTAAAAAATTTCGAAAAGTTTCGTTACTTTTACACAGGTGTGCTTTCAAAAAAATCAGGTACATGAAGCATTGGTTTCTGGTTGCAGTTTTCAATCTAGGGGATTGAATTTTTTGTGGTAGTAAGATAATCACAAGGAGTGGTCTGGTATCGCATTTGAGCAAAATCGGTTTGGCCGTTCCAAAATGGTGGCTTTTCGAATTTTACAGAAAATAACTATTTATTGAACTCCTGTGTAAGCAAAATATTTAAAAAAACTTTGAAACCAAATTAACAATATTGGCAAATATTGTTATTGACAAAATATTGACCAATGCAAGAAAGCCCTGAATCGAAATTATTCTTGTTTTGATTTTCTCCAGAAGAGAATTGGTAAAATCAGGATCTATAAGACTAACTTTATTATTTTTTAAATATCTCAAAAGTGATACTTCGAAACACTAATGGAGAAACTTCCTTGATCTAAATTCTACTCATACGTCACGAAGACATTTTTAGCTTTATTCTCATTTATTTACAGAATTACAAATCGTTAGCAATACAAAGGATAAATATTTCAATCTAGTCTAACTTCTGGTTTAAAAAATCCCACGTTCGTCCATAAAATACGATTTTTCGTCCTTGTAATATAAATAAATAATAATTAACGCTATTATCGTCATTGTTTGAATGACAGTAATCTTTAAACGATGATTTATTTTATGATATACATTTTATAGCGTAATAGCAAAATACAGTAACTGGAAAATCATGGTACTAGTTTTCCGTTTATGTCATGAAATTACTGGTTACGGAACAACGGTAATGTGAGTGCAAGTGCGATTTATCAGAAGGATAAACAATCGTAAGTGTCCAACTGGAATCGTTGTAGAGGCGATAATCTTCAAAGTAAATAATAAAGTGAATCATTTAATTACCGGCATTTTTACCGTAAAATATTCAGTTACGATTGAAAACAATCCTGAATTACCCATTCAGCATTAGTAATCATTATGAATACTTAAACAGTAAGCTGCTGTTTGTTATAGAGATTATCTTACGTCTTATTTGTCAATGTCATCTTGTAGACTTATTAATAACAGAAATTCATTATTATTATACATAATACATGGAGGAATTTATAGTAACCCACAATTATTTAACACCACTATATTAATGGAAAGATGGGATGAACAAAAAATTGAACCCTTTTAACAATAAAATAACAAAATGTAATTATTAACTTGGACTCCAATTTAAATAGTGTCGCTTTTCCTTTGGGTATTAGCTCGCTAAAAGCAATGTCCTCCCAGGTGAACAGTGCTGCCCTATTGTTCACAAATTCCCTCCAGTTTTAATTATTTAACTCCTTAGGCCGATCGCATACTTATACGACATTTTGTTTTCGACGTGTCGACGACATGTTGCTTCATGTGCAACATAACGATTACAATGACGATTCACATACCCAGCAGACACGCTGCTGCTGCAGACTTGAAGAGACTTGTCGCCCATAAACGCTTCATACACTGCTTGCTCCCAAGTGACATTTCGACGGCTGAAACGACTAGGTCGTATGTAGGTATATACAGACAATACTATTGCATCGCATTCGACGACATGATGTGTTGTAGTATTGTAAGAAGATGTGCGAAGTAAAAATTTTTGTTATGACATATTGAATGTAATGGCGTGTCTGCAACATGTCATCGACATGTTGAAAACAAATGTCATATAAGTTATGCGATCGGCCCTATTAACAAGTCTACTTTAAGAAATTAAACTTAATTAACATAAATCCCATACTCGGCCATTTTGACAAAGAATTCGTCATGGAATTTACTCATCTTTAAAGAAATCATAATTACGAGAGCTCACTGACAAAAGTGAACCGCAGACGCTGTCGCTAGATGGAGTTTTATTTATTTATTTATTTATTTATTTGAAAGAGTCTCATCGACAGCACAAAAAATACCAGTTAGGATGAGCCATACGGAAATAACAGTTTGCAAAGGACTTTCACAGAGTTTCAGCGTTTTGCATAAGTCAAAAATTCATAGTCAAAAAAAAACACGAGAAAAACAGAAAAAGTTGCAAAAATTTCGCTGTCTTTCGAATATTTGGTAAAGCTTATGAAAATTTCTTTTGAAACCTTCAAATTCGGATTCGCCACCTCAAAGTAAATATAGCACCTCAGACAAATTGACTACATATTTCAATTTTGCCACGAGAGGTGCTTCTTCGCTACCGTTTTACTGCGACGGGCCCGAGCCCGAGCCTGAACCATACGCCAGGAGCTAGCGCCGAGAGTAGATATTGTTATGGTTCGCAGGGACTGTGCTTTCTCTACTCTTTTTTGAAAATTTATTTTCTTCTTTGATTCCCTCTTACCATAAACAATTTATTTATTTAGGGGGCCTTTCTTTTTTAAAAAACTAATAAAAGTTTAATCTGTATGAGACCTCTATGACTCAGAGTGAGTTCAAGTATTTTTTTTTTAATAAATTTTTTAAAATTTTCATAACCTATAAACTTCTATTGAAACTCAAATTTTAAACTTGTTTGGGTTTTATTACAATAAGAAATTTTCCAAACAATAACACTTACAACAACTAACTTAAAAATAACTTAAAATTACTCACAGTTTGTTCCCTTAATGAATCTTCTTCGTCACCGACTTTCTGTCATTAATTTTTGACAGAAGTCCCTCGTAGGTTAACGAAAGGAATAACCCACGGAATCAGCTGTTGAACAAAGCTTGAAGTCAACTCTAGTAGCCTTGCTGTTAGTGTGTCAGCAATTTTAATGTAGATCTCTGCGTGGATATATCCAATTCACTGCTACGTTTTTCTATCTTCAATGTCAAAATCGCAGAATCCAAATCGCTGCACGGCTGTACCCAAATCAAACTGCAATTGTCAGCTGCCTGCTAGCCAAATCTCCGCACGGCTGTATCCAAATCTAATCGCAGTTGTCAGCTACCAGCTAACCAAATCTCTCCTTCTAACCTATATGTTTCTTCTTGCAGTCAGCTACGGCCTCTGTTCTTTTCCAAATTCTTGATGTTCGAAAATTTTCACGATGTTCACGATGTTTACGATGTTTGGTTATGATTTCGTGGTTTACACTGATTCACTTGTGTTTTAGGAATCTCCACAAATAATCGTTGTTTTTCTATTTATAGTTTTTCTTGTAACTATGTAAATTCGATTGTTATCTGCTTGACAACATATTATTTCTCACTATGACAGCGGATAATTTTTGTATTTTCCTTCCAATCAACATCTATGAAATTCATTTCTCTTCTGGAGTATAACACACAAAATCCTCTTTGGACATGTTATGTTTTCCCCATTCTAACAGCCAATTTCCCTGCTACTAGAGTTGCTGTTCTTTTCTTCAAAATTGTGACTTTTTATAATTTTATGCTTGACATTTCCCCATACACTCTAGCTAACTTATTCTAATTATTCTAATTATTTTACAAAAATTATTCTATGACATTTCACCTTATTATTACAATATTTACTATTCTACTCTCCCAAACAAATCTAAATATTCTGTTCCAATAGAAACTTTTTCTAAAGCTAAAGACTATTCTTCATGAAAGAAAAAAAAAACTATTTCTACGTAAATAAGCGTAATGAGCTTTTTATAACAAATTCCCCTAAATTTGTATGAAGTTAATTTTCAATGTCCATTTATAATTAACTGCATACCAATTTATAAATAACCTTTTTCTCTATAAATCATCTTATTCTCTTTTCATTGTCTATTTCCATTTAACTCCTTTTTTCTTTAATTTGTATCCCAGGAAGATCATTTCTTTTCGATAAAATTGTAATTTTTCAATATTTATTTTTAATCCTGCATCATCCAATTCTTTAAATATTATTTCGATGTGCTTCTTATGTTTTGGTTCATTCTTCGAGTGTATCAAAATATCATCTATGTAATGTAACGCAAAATCCTCATGTTTGTCCATGAAACTATGTAGTGCCCTAACTAACGCCGAGCTTGCACTTTGTAAACCAAACGGGACTACCTTAAACCTATACAACACCCCATCAACGGTGAAACCAGTATAATCTCTACACTTTTCTTCTAACGGAATTAACCAAAAACTGTGTTTTAAATCTATTTTCGTGAACCATTTTGCTTCTGTTATTCTGCCAAATATAGCTTCTGTATTCATCGGAGCTTCATATTGCGGAACTGTGTACTTATTTATATTTCTTGCATCCAAACATAATCGTAATTCTCCATTACTTTTCTTTACAACTACTAGCGGGTTTATAAATCTTGTGTTGCTTCTTTCAATTATTCCTTTTTCTAACATTTCTTGTAGATTTTCATTTACTTCTTTCCTATATTTATACGGTATTGGGTACGTTCTTGTTTTAAAATTTTCTATTCCTTTTACTTCTATTCTGTGTACATAATTTTCTGCAAATCTATTCTCCTTCCTTACTAATCCCCTATACTTCATTAATAACTCTTTTATTTCTTCTTTATACTTTTCATCATATTTCATTTTACTCATGCTTTCTTCTATACTATCATCACATTTCTTCATATTCATATTATATAACACATTTTTTACTCCATCTTCTACCTCACTTCCTTCATTTTCATTCTTATTATGTACCGCAAACTTTATTTCTTCCCCATTTATATTTATGATTTTCTTCCTATAATTTATTATTGCTTTATTTCTATTTAATTCGTCTGTACCCATTACAATATCATTGTTCATACTTTTTACCACTAATAGTTGCGTATCGATGCTTGTTTCCTGAAATGCTATTTTTGCCGCTACTGATCTGTTTGTTTCAAATATTTTCTTGCCATTTGTACTGATTAACGTTAACACTGGCACTTTAATTATATTTTCTTTTAAACTAAATTTTTCTATAATTTCTTCGTTTATTATTGAAGCTTCCGATCCTGTATCCACTAAAATTTTTGCTTGCTTATTATTTATTTTTCCGTTGATGTAAATTAAACTGTCTAAATCGTTGTTATTTTCTAATCCTGGTTCATTGACATATTCTTTGGGATGTTCGTATTGATGTATGTTTAAATTTGGTTTGTGCCTTGGGGAAAAACCTGCTGCTCCCCATTTCTTACTTCTTCATGACTTTCTCTTCTCTCATTTACTTGCTCCTGCTCGTATCTTCGTATATTATTAATTTGCCTGTCTCTTCTTTCATTATCAACATTATGTTGTGATCTTGGATATTCTTGTCTATTCATCTGTCCTCGTCCTTCTCCTCTGTTCCATCGCGATGTGTCATTATTCCTATTTCCGTTGTTTCCATCGTATCTCGGTCTGAAATTATTTCCATTACCATTCCATCTCATTCTATTTTCAGTTTGCCCTCCGTTTTCATATCTTTGATTCCTATTCATATTGAAATTCGCATTCTGTGAGAAGTTTCTTTGAAAATTTCTATCTCCTGGTTCTTTCCTATCCTCCCCAGTCCTGTATGTTCTTTCTATTCTCATCAAATAGTTTGTTAATTGATCCAAAGTTTTTATGTTTTGGATGGAAATTGTCTCTGAAATTTGTGGACTGAAATGTCTTGCAATGTATAGTATCAAATCTTCTTGTCTCAATTTTGGCTCTAGATGTTGTCCAGTATTATACAAATATATTGCATAGTTTGTCATACTTTTATTCCCTTTTTTATCATACTTTCCCCAATATAATTTTTCTTGAATTCTGGCCTGTTGCACTTCTCCCCAAAAATACTTCAAAAATTGTTCCTCGAAATCTTCTAAACTGTTTATTTCACTTTCTTTTGCTGCATACCATAGCGATGCATTTCCAATTAATTTTGTCCTGATAACATCCTTTACCTCGTCTATATCTTGTATGTTCCTTACTCTATTCTTTATCATTTTCATAAAAGTGTTAGGATGTATTTTTCTACTGTCTCCATCAAAATTTATTCCGTCTTCCACTGTTGGCATTACTACTCTAATTTCTTGCCTTGCTCCTCCAGTTCCTACACTGTTTTTTCTACTTATTTCTTGTTTCATTTCTTGATTTTCCTTTTCTCTATTTTTTTTTTCTTTATTTATAATTTCTGATAAATTATGCACTTGTTTATCTATCACTATCACATCACTCTGTATAACTTGCACTCTAGAATTTGTTTCATTCAAATTCTTTTCAATAACATCAACGACACTATTCAACTTCTGATCTGTATCTTCTTGAATTTCTACTCTCACTTCTTCTATTTTCTCATAAATGATCGCTTTATTTTTCTCTATTTTATCATTTACTTCTTCTTTAATTTTTTCTATAGTCCCTTTAACACTCTGTATTTCGTCCATAATCTTCTTACTATTTTCTTCCATCTTCTTACTATTTTCTTCCATCTTCTTACTATTTTCATCCATCTTCTTACTATTTTCATCCATAATCTGCTTACTAATTTCATCTATTTTCCTACTGCTTTCTTGTAAAATCATCTTACTATTTTCGTCCATCTTCTTCATTAACATCACCATCATATTTGCGATTTCTTGATTTGACCCTTGTACTTCTTGTTCTCTTTCCTCTTTGTCTAATTGTTCACTTTGTTTCTTTGTGTGTGACATATTAACTGGTATAGATTGTTATAAAATTAATTTCTATGAATTCCTATACCTGTCTACTAAATTGAATCAAACTTGAGTCTAGTTATCAATAAAATAAAAATAAAAACTTACTAATACATAAGTTTACTAGACAGAAATCTTTGTGTTGGGAATTACCTTATTCTGAACTGTTATAAATGAAAGAGCCCCACGTTGGGCGCCAATTTTGTTATGGTTCGCAGGGACTGTGCTTTCTCTACTCTTTTTTGAAAATTTATTTTCTTCTTTGATTCCCTCTTACCATAAACAATTTATTTATTTAGGGGGCCTTTCTTTTTTAAAAAACTAATAAAAGTTTAATCTGTATGAGACCTCTATGACTCAGAGTGAGTTCAAGTATTTTTTTTTTAATAAATTTTTTAAAATTTTCATAACCTATAAACTTCTATTGAAACTCAAATTTTAAACTTGTTTGGGTTTTATTACAATAAGAAATTTTCCAAACAATAACACTTACAACAACTAACTTAAAAATAACTTAAAATTACTCACAGTTTGTTCCCTTAATGAATCTTCTTCGTCACCGACTTTCTGTCATTAATTTTTGACAGAAGTCCCTCGTAGGTTAACGAAAGGAATAACCCACGGAATCAGCTGTTGAACAAAGCTTGAAGTCAACTCTAGTAGCCTTGCTGTTAGTGTGTCAGCAATTTTAATGTAGATCTCTGCGTGGATATATCCAATTCACTGCTACGTTTTTCTATCTTCAATGTCAAAATCGCAGAATCCAAATCGCTGCACGGCTGTACCCAAATCAAACTGCAATTGTCAGCTGCCTGCTAGCCAAATCTCCGCACGGCTGTATCCAAATCTAATCGCAGTTGTCAGCTACCAGCTAACCAAATCTCTCCTTCTAACCTATATGTTTCTTCTTGCAGTCAGCTACGGCCTCTGTTCTTTTCCAAATTCTTGATGTTCGAAAATTTTCACGATGTTCACGATGTTTACGATGTTTGGTTATGATTTCGTGGTTTACACTGATTCACTTGTGTTTTAGGAATCTCCACAAATAATCGTTGTTTTTCTATTTATAGTTTTTCTTGTAACTATGTAAATTCGATTGTTATCTGCTTGACAACATATTATTTCTCACTATGACAGCGGATAATTTTTGTATTTTCCTTCCAATCAACATCTATGAAATTCATTTCTCTTCTGGAGTATAACACACAAAATCCTCTTTGGACATGTTATGTTTTCCCCATTCTAACAGCCAATTTCCCTGCTACTAGAGTTGCTGTTCTTTTCTTCAAAATTGTGACTTTTTATAATTTTATGCTTGACATTTCCCCATACACTCTAGCTAACTTATTCTAATTATTCTAATTATTTTACAAAAATTATTCTATGACATTTCACCTTATTATTACAATATTTACTATTCTACTCTCCCAAACAAATCTAAATATTCTGTTCCAATAGAAACTTTTTCTAAAGCTAAAGACTATTCTTCATGAAAGAAAAAAAAAACTATTTCTACGTAAATAAGCGTAATGAGCTTTTTATAACAATATTTACGTGCACTGTTGCCACGTCCTCGCGAATTTCTACAATCAGTTCAGTGGGATTTTAAGCAACTTTCGGGCGCTTAATTGGGAATGAATCTTGAATTATTACAAATTAGTCTTTGCTTTAGATGTGCCTCCGACAAATAGTAGTGCCCAGCGACGGAGATAAGATTTTTTCATTCCTATCCCCTAGCTTTAAATACAAATTAAATTTTTCTTTCGAAATTGTCGAAGTCTTTCGAGCAATTGATTTGGGTGATATTTTGCTCGCAAACTTGTCTTTAGATGTGCTTTCGACTAATAATAGAGCCAAAGTGTCACAAAGTCCAGGGGCGGAGATATTATGTTTTTTTTTCCAGGCGCTAGCTTAGAGTGCGAAATTTGACTGTCTTCCGAGCAATTAATTTGGATGAAATTTCGTACGCGAACTTGTCTTTAGATGCCTGCGAAATTTCATCTAAATTGATTGCTCGGAAGATAGTAAAAATTAATTTCGCATTTAAAGCTAGGGGTGAGGAATTAAAGCAAAGACTAATTTGTAATAATTCGAGGTTCATTGCGAATTAAATGCCCGAAAGTTGTTTAAAATTCCATAGAACTGATTGTAGAAATTCGCGAGAACGTGGCAACAGTGCACTGAAATATACTTTCGGCGCTAGGTTCAGACCCGTTTTAGTGCGCTGCATTTTCAGCACACCTTGGTTAAAATTTTTGGTTAACCAAAATATTATAGATATGGCTTGTTAGTTCTCGCACATAGTCCAGCGAGTAATACACATCATCAAAAGAAAAAGATGTTTTCAGACAGCCAATCAGCTCGCAGTCCAAGTTGGTCTGGAAATTTCAACTAAACTTGAATGCTCTAGCAAAGAGAAATGAAGTAACTCTGGTCTGTATTCCGAGCCATGCTGAATGTGGAGAGAACGAACTTGCCGACTCTCTGGCCAGGAAAGGTGCCGAATATGAATTCATTGGACCAGAACCAGCATTTGGTCAATATCACCAGATATTGACAAAACAACAATACGCAATTGGGCTGAGAGGTAGGTAAGTCCTTCAGCACTGGCATTGGATCATTCGAAAGCCTTTATGGACTAAAACGGACTAAAGAACTATTGGAGCTTAACAAGAAAGAATGAAAGTCCTAATAGGTCTATAATATTCCGGGCACTGCAAGTTAAACCATCATCTGAATAGGATAGGTTTAGTGATCAGCGCTGAAGGCCCCCTGTGCTTGGAGGATGACGAAACAGCAAAACACATCCTATGCGAGTGTCCTGTTTTGGAAAGAACCAGACGGCAAACCTTCGAGAGAAACTGCCTCACACCGGAGCACTTAGAAATATTACTAATGGTCAAGATGGTCAGCTTCCTCAGAGAGGCTGACCTGAGTATCGCAATGACCCACTCACCGATAATCTAATCTCCAATAGAAATCAGAAATATCCCGGAATTATCATATTATATTCCAGTTGCTTGGATGAATTTCTTTTTTTCGCTGCTTTTGTCTAAAATCAAGCAGGAATCTTCCCGACATTTCAATCGCTATGACGTTTTAAATTGAAAAGCAAAATGTATCGATTGAAATATTTTATAACATGAAAACAATATGAGACGCAAAAGTAACCCTTCAATGCGCATTAGATGGTAAAATTATTTAGATCGTCTTGTTTGTTTATTTCAGATTTGGCACGCTTCGTGAAATTTATAGTTATACATTCATGAATGATTCATTTATTTTAAGAAATGTAATGTAACCTAGGTAGGTAAGGGTTGTGGGATTTCCCAACAAGTAGAGTATGGGCGGTATATTTATTTAACTGGAGAATTTTAGTGGAAAACTGAGGACGTTACGACGTTATTTGTATATAGAGAATGAGAGAGATACGGAACAATGTCTAAACAATTCTAAACGTTTCCATTTCACTGTTCCTGTAGATGGTGGAATTTTTTATTGAATAATTGTTACGCAGTTGTAAACCTAAATTGTTATTTTAAGCTCTGAATCCTCACTAAATTACATCTACGTGGGTGGGATACATCGACTACGGTTGTACTCGTATAATTAGGCAAATCTTTCAATTTCATTGAATTTTAGCAGAATATTTGCATTAGAACTGTAATAAGTACCTACCTATAACGAGCGTCATATGGCATGAAAATCATCATTGATCAACAAGAAGGTGATATATTATTATGACGATTACGCGGCAAATCTTTGAAGAAAAAGTGAAAGTGCAGGGTGAGGAAAGCAAACACTTAAAGAATACACACCAAGCAAAGCGATAGCAAGTGACGGTAGTTCAGAATAAAAAAGTGTAAAAAAATAAATGAAAAAAGGGTAGGGATCACTATACACAATGATCCCTATGGAACCTATGTGAGGATAATACACATGAATAAAAGCAATATTTTAATGAGCGAAACTCGGAATAGAGTAGGATGTGGTAACAAAGTCGCCGGTCTTGGAGAAAAAATATATAAAAAAATATTGGAGCCGTGATTAATGACCCCTGAAGAACACGGTTACGTTATTTCAAGTTTAATTTGTTGATTAGGTTCTTTACCAAATAAATGATACAGAAATTTGAAACCTATTTCAGCTTATCTAAAGCTTCATTAGAGGTGAAATTTGTTCGTAAATTTTGACAAAAAAGGCGTCGAAATTAAAAATTTTGTAGTGATGATTGGGATGAAATCCTATTTGCGGGGTTGATGTCTCAAACTTTTAAGTTCAAAATAAAAACATGCACCAAATTCTTATTTTTAGTTAGATTTTTTTCAAATTAAAGTGCGATTAAAACAGGGATATGTGAAGGTGTACCATCATATTTAAACCACTTTCTATCTCGTGTATATCCATGGAAACTGTTAGCGTTGTCAAATATTGCCCTTCTTGCTGTACGGCGGCGGTCTTTTAGTTTTTCCCTAAATCAAATTGCCCTAAATCAAAAACGCTTTATTTTGATAAGCGATTTATTAGTAAAAAAAAATAACGCACTGTCCCTTATAACCCCTTAAGTTTGGCCACCTTTTTGAAACATCCTGTATATGGTTTTCAAAATCTCAGACTGTTTCGAATTCTAAAAAAACATCATCAGAACTGAGAAATAGAAAACATTTAAAATTGAACTGAAAAATGAAAATTTGTGTAAATTTTGGTAAATTTTCTGATTTCTTGATACAAATCTGGCATAAAAATATTTGGATCAAATTTTTATCCGACTTATTGTGTCTATTGTACTTTGTTTTAATATTTGAATATTTCTGCAAGAAATGTAAATAATTTCAGTTCACCACGAGCAAATACTCCTTCACTTATAAGACTTGATCCGAGTTAGTTGTACCTACTCGGATATTGTAAATTTAGTTCTCACAATACAGGCCATAAATCTCCGAGGCACGACAACGCGCTGTTCTTGCTGTTGAATTCTAGATACAATTTAGAGATTGCAGCTAAAGATCACACAGGTTACGAGTATAATGTGTTGAATTACCTCAAATCTACACCGCCTTGTGGTGTTCCTGTATTCCATACCAAGTAGAGACTCTCCGTACCAGGTAGGAAATAAAAGTTTCCTCCAAGTTAAAAAAAATCATTCTCTTGTTATCAATTTGCGTGAGAGGTCCTACTCATTTAAATAAGAAGATTTAGGTAAATCTTCGACATTAGTCTAGATTTCACACTCTCTATTTTCAAGCCAAATACTTTTAGTTATTGCAACTCTTCTAATATTTCGAATACGTCGAATCGCTCTCTCTGTCTCTTCATAGCTAGTACGAGACACAATTTAAACATTTACCACAGTGACTTGTAACGCATTCAGTGAGTTAAAATATCTTATATCATTAAAAGACGGAAAGTAAGAATTTTTATGAGGTTAAAGTCTCGAAGACCTTTTTACCAAAAATATCGTATGTAGATTCACGGATCTTTTGTTTATCCAAAGGTAAAATTTTAGAGCGCAGCTCATATTCGTAAAACGTAAAACTATAAGTGGTGGTTGAGGTGACGAGGTGTCGCCTCGTATAATGCCAAAATATGGGCAAATAGCTTCCAGGCAACATGTCATAACACTTCACTGATTGACGGAAGGGCAGGAACGCTGGCTGGGTTTCCGTCATGGCTTTTCAGTTCAAATAAAATAAGAAGAAATAAATCTAAGATAGTTTATTTCTATTTGGAACTTTCAGGAAATTCAAAATTCGTAAAAATATTACGAATTTATGTCCGCTAAAAATGTTCTTTTTATAAACACAATTATTACCTACTCCCGCAAATCTCTGTTTGAAGAACCTGCCCAAAGACTTCTAGATCGAGCCTCGTATAACGAGTATTATAACCTTTTCTGCCACTTGGATTTTTTAACATCAAAGCACCGAGTCAGCCGTGTTCCTTGTTCTTGTTGCACGGACTCAGAAAGTGTGCCAATTATATTTGACGGATTATCGAAATAATGGACAGGTGGTTATGAAATCTAACTGAGAGATAAGGGAGAGAGTGTGAAAAATTCCATATTCCACGCCGATACGAATCTCGAGGCATTCTCTCGTTGCTTCCTTGACGCGAAACTACTGCGGATCAAATCACGAAAACCCGAAGATCTTGAGCATTAATTAGAGATTAGGACACGATTTTACTTTACCTCATCGAGATGGCTTTTAATGAATTCCTTGTCGAGTCCCCCGATAGGGGGGAATTGCGCCCCCACATCCACATAAAACACCAGGAAATATCCGGAAGTCGAACATTGGGTCGTAAGCTGCAACATAAATTCAGCTGGAATGGAGAGCAGTGGATTCCGTGCAAAGCTCTCATTTAATAAATCAGGCCAGTGGTAACCAGCGGTCTTCAAAATATTTCTCCTTCTCTCAAGACTCTTTCAGGGTGATCTAAGAAACTCTCTTCTTGTATAAAATTAATGTTAAAAAAGCTGTTAAACAATTTTGTACAATTTTATTAATTGTGATCATTTTCATATTATATTGAAGCCCATATTAATGGAGACCGTTCTTAAATAAAGAAAAAAAAGGCTTAAAAGACTCCCGTCTTTAGGCATTTTTATTGTAAATTTTCTAAAAAATGGACCTGGTCTTGGTCTTGTTTTTTTCTGTAAGACCGAGACCAAGACTGCAACAACAATAACGATTCTGCTCATTACTAATCAGAAGGAATGTCCAAAGAAAGTCAATAATGAAAAAGTATAAAAAGCGGCAGAGAAACTCAAGCAATCAAAACTGTTACGTTCAAATAATCGATTCCTAAATCTTCTTTCCTTTTCTCAAAGACCTAGTAACAATTGATAGTTAAAGTTATTCGATATGAATTTTGTTCACACCGCTATTATTATTTATAGTTATATTATAAAGCAAACATTTAACTGCAATCTGAATCGATTCTGGTACAGTTTGAGGACCACAAGTGTCCCGGCCTCGGCCTTGAAACCCCGGGTCGCACCCACCAGGCTGGCAGCCAGGTGGTGATCGATCCGGGAGTGCGCGTGGGAGAGAATTGCCACGACCCTGGCCGTGACGTTGCGACCCTGGCCCTGATAGTTCGACCCCGCGCGGGTCAGCCTCGGCCCTTTAACCCTCCTGTGCATCTTGTCTCATTGCACCCCCGACACTCGAGTCATAGTGACACTTCAAAGGGGGCGCAGGTATTTTATGGAAGGACATGGTGGAATCCATGACGACATTAATGCCAGAATACGGCACTGGTAGCGTGCAGTGGAACTTATTTATGTTTAGGAGGATAGTAACTGAAATTTTGTCCATGACCTTTTCTGGATTTTTTTTGCCTTTAAAATGTGAAATTTGTAGAGACTGAGGAGTGAATTAATTGTGTAGACTGTAGAGGATAGATGTTTCCGTCAGAGGCGGAGAAGGGGGCGAAAAATTGTATTTTATTATAATATGATCAATATGATGAGAGGAAAACTGTTTAAAATAGTTTTGTCGCTGTGGAAAATTTAAATATTCTGGTGTAACCTATCTAATGTCTTTTAATAAATCATCAATCAAAAGACTATAAATCATCATCGACTACTAATTTTTTTTATATTGAAATGAATTTGAAGCAGTTAATTAACCATTTCTCAGAAGATTTTTCTCATAGTTTATTGAAGATTTTGACCAGAAAATGTCAATTATTCAATTTCATCAAAAATTCTATGAATATCTTAAGCGTTTAGAAACCGTTGATTACAATGATCTTTCAATTTTAGAAGAAATTTGAAAAAATGGTTCATAGATTGGTATTTTTGGCAAATTTTTCCAGAAAATATAAAATATGAGACTCCTCCATTAACCCTCCAAAAATCATAATTCAAGGGAGGTAATTTAATGATCCTTTGATATTTTGTGATAAGTTTAAACTTGAGAAAATACTTTACTAAAACAGATTCTACAAATTTTCCATTTCTCAGAATATTTTTCTTCTTCACTCCCCCATAAGCTCTTTAAAAATAATAAATCAAGGTTGTGGAAGCCAGAAATGTAATTATTATTTGTAAGTTTCTGAAAAATGTGAGAAAATGGAAGGATTTATGGAAATCTTTAAAGTTAATCCTTGCATATTTGTAGAATTTCTCTGAGAAAATAAGAAATATTAGATCCTCCATAAATCCACCAAAAATCATAATTCATGAGAGGTAATTTAATGAAGACAATTTTGTGAGAAATTTAAACGTGAGAAAATATTTTACAGATTCTTAAATTCTTGCATTTCTCAAATTTTTTTTTGCGAGCTCTCTGTATTTCTCTGAAAAAAATATAAAATATTTTACTCCCCCATGAACTCTTTATAAATAATAAATCAGGGGTGTAGAAGCCTGAAATGCAAAGATTATTTGTAATTTTGTGAAAACTGTGAAAAAATTATTCAGATTATTAAATTAGGTATGGAAATTTTTCAAGGTTTTCCTTGCAGGTTTTTTCAGAGAAAATATTTAAATATTAGATCCTCCATAAATCCTACAAAAATCATAAGGGAGTAAATCCAGGAAATTTAACGATCATTTGCAATTTTGTGATTGCAATTTTTTTCTTGTGAGCTTTCTGTGCTTCTCTGAAAAAATATAAAATATTTCACTCCCCCGTAAGCTCTTTAAAAATAATAAATCTGGGACGTAGAAGTCAGAAATGCAAAAACTATTTGTGGGTTTTTGCAAAAAATATGAAAAAATACTTCATGAGTTATTCAATTTTGGAAATTCAAGATTTTATGTTTGCAAGATTTCTCTGAAAAAATAATAAATACCTATTAGATCCTCTACAAATCCTCCAAAAATCATAAATCAAGGGAGTAGAATCCAGGTAATTGATGGATTATTTGAAATTTTGTGATAAATTTAACCCTTAATAGCTACGTCAGGGTCAAAATGACCCATCGGTTCCTGGCTTCCTCTGCTAAAAACTAAGTGCATTAAGTGCGAGAGGGTGCCGTCTCAGTATTCGTCCAGACGTTCCCAAGGTGTGAGTACATCTTAGTATTACCCTAGTGGCGTGTTGCATACGACTTGATTGACGGTCGCTGGGTCAAATTGACCCGGGGATAATATCCACGTTATAATTTTTTTCACATTTACTAGGGTATTTTGTCAATGTTTGACAGTGTATTTGGTATAGCCTCCGACTTGCCCTTCGAAAAAGGACCAAAAAACTAGTACCTATTGCGACAGTTGCAAAAATACAGTATGTCGGAATTGTGCCAAAAACTTATGTCCAAATTGTTTCCAATGAGTAACTTATTAACATTCATGTTGAATTTTGGTTTATTTTTGTTTATCCTTATCAATTTATTAAACCTTTAATTTATTAACCTTTTTTTTTTGTTATTATTATTATTATTATTATTTTTTAATCTGGGTCACAATGACCCGTGGATAGCTCAAAAGCGAAAATTTTTGAATGGTAGCTATTAAGGGTTAAACTTGAGAGAATGCTCCACAAATTCTTGAATTTTTCAATTTCTGAGAATTGTGAGTTTTTTGTGTTTCTTTGAAAAAATATAAAATATTTTACTCCCCCATAAGATCTAAAAAAAGTTTCGGGTGTAGGAGCCAAAAATGCAACGATTATTTGTAATTTTGTGAAAAATGTGAGAATATTCTCCATAGGATAATATATTCCGGAAATTTTTGAAGGTTTTCCTTGGATATTTTCGGGATTACTCTGAGAAGTTGTGAAATTTTGTGTTCGGTAGCGCTATCCTTATAGAAATAAAAAATGCTTCATAGATTCTTATATTTTTTCATTTCTCTTAATATTGTCCTTGGGTGTCACAAGATGTATCTGCATTCCTGTACAAATCCTTTAACAATCATAAGTCGAGGGAACTCATAATTCAGGTGTGTATTTATTATCTTCAATGTTGAAACAAATTTGAGAAAATGCTTCATAGATTCTCAGTCTTTAATTCATCTCAAATAGCTTTTCCTAAAATTTCTGTGATAAGATAAATTTGGCTATTCCCTAAGAAGATTTCATTTAATTGGGACTAGCTTTCACAAAGCTTTGACAGTAAGCTCTATAAGCACAAGAAGGTGTCCCACAGGATTCAGTTCTTAAACCATTTATCTTTCTTGAACATTATTTATCGATGATAATACAATGGAATTGTCGGTATTTCTTTGGGGATTTTTTTATGAATTTGTTCGTGACTAATGTCCCCTCTTCTAAATACATTGTAACATAAACAAAATGAAAAATCTATCAATAAATTTGAGGTTATGATAGAAGATAATATCACCATATTCAGTTGCGTTAAAATAAGTTGAGCTGGCAACACTGCTATTTATAATAAACAATAACTGATTATAAATGGAGATGAAGAATATTATTACTGAACGATAGATTATGTTAATTGTTTATTGTTATTTTTGATATTAAGAGTAAATATTTAAAATAAAACTGCGAATAAAGATAATAATTATAAGAGAACATTGAGAATTTATTACAAAATACATAATATCAATTTAGAGCAGTCAGTCATTTGCAGATTGATTAAAATTTCAAGTTAACGATTCTCATTTCACGTAACAGATTCATTTCTTCTGCACCATAGTTTAAGCTCATTAATATTTTACATAAGAGGAGACGTCATCATTGAAGTGCTCTGGAATTTAATAATTATAAAAATAGCTGCCTATAATAATTGGCGAAAAGCTCTTCTTGACAGCGCGAGTTTAAATAGACATTTAATAAAATTATACCTGGAAATTGGATTGACTGGATCTGTCCGGAAATTCGAAGATATATTTGCGGATATTGAATTAGAAACGACGATGCACGGGTCCACGTTTCGTAATGCTGACGTAACTGGAGTACGCTGGAAGGATGCTGCTAATAGATCTCGTATTTATGAATTAAATTATTGTGCCTGATTAATTTAATGATTGACAGAGTTTTTGGGGAAGATTTCTTGCTAATTTAAAGAACAGACGTCAATGAAATATTATAAATAGCTCGTCGACATAACTAACGATACTCTTGTTCAAAGAAAACCTTTAGAAAATTATTAATGTACTTAAAGTAGCCAGAACCCGCTGAACTCTCATCTTATGTTTATTTTATTTATTTGCTTTATTATTTATGTATTTTATTTTATTTAATTTTTTTATATATTATTTATTAGTATTTATCTGTATATTGTATTTATAATTTTTTTTGATTTTATAAAAAAACTACAAAATTAATTTTCATGTTATGCAAATCGGGCCATGTACTATGTACCTACTTGTAATTTAATATTTTGTACCCACAAATTTTTAATTTCAGGGAAAAACTGCAGGAGATCTTTTTTGCTTAGAATGCTTTGTGGAACTATCTAAAAATAAATTTTTAATTGGTGAGATACGAATAAGAAACAAGTTACTTCGAACACTAGGGATGGCTCTTTCATTCTTTTATACAACCATCCTAGTGAAAAATCAACGAGATATTATTATTTGACTGCCTTTTTGATAAAGTGTGTTCTATTTTATTTTTGTACCTTTTTTGCATTAAAGAAAATACCTAATAAAACACTGCTTTTTGGCGCCTCCTATAAAGAGCTGTGTCTTAACAGGGGATGCTCCAATGAATTTTTTTATGAAAGACCCATCTTATTTTTCAACAAAGAACGAACAAAAACCTGAATTTTTTGCAGTTATTAATTTACACCCTATACCGGGTGAGTCAGTTTTTTGTAGCAGGACTTCACCAGTTTATAGAAGAAATAGCTTGGAATAAAAATTCCCATAAAAATATGACCGAAAACACTTTGAAAAAAAGATACACGATGTTGAAAAAAAAATTTTCAGTTCCTCATAAGTTGGGCATTTCTTAAAATTTTAATGCCCTACTATTTCAATCAACGATTATATCAAGAGGTTATTTATTATGATTTAGAGCACACAAAACGGAGAAAAAAATCATCAGTGTAACACAAGCTCAACAACTTCTACGCCCATGGACTTACAAGACCTTACTTATCATGGTTGGATTCCATATAACTAAATAGACTCAATTTACTTAAAAACTAGGGGCAATTTCGAATATTCATAAGTATACCTGTTTTTGTATGAAAAGTTCCGGTATTTCATTTTTGTCTTCAGGCGAGTCTTGCAAGTTTATGGGCGCGGAAGTTGTTGAACAAAAAGTGGGAATATACCCTGTATCTACGCCACTGGTGAATTTATTTATTTCACTCTTGGTTTTCTCCGTTTTGTGTGCTTTAAATTTTACATAAGTATAATAAATAACCTCTTATATATTTTTTTTCTGAACTATGGGTTTTCTGAGCTATGGGAATTTTTATTCCTTAAAACAGGTCTTCTACAAACTGGAGAAATGCCGCAAAAAAAAACTGACTCACCCTGTATACTTGGACAAAAAAGTTAATTTTAGATCCAAACTAAGGTTGGCAATCCAAAACTTCGTTCTCCAAAATTCATATTTTGGGGGAAATGTTAAGGGACTTGTAGAAATCTGTGGGTGCATGATGTCCATGAAGAAATGTTCTTGAAATTTACTTCAATAGGAGCTTAGAGACCTGATTCTTTTGAATCAGATTTTTTAATGCTACCGAAAAAAAATGGGCAGCTCTTTTGAACGGTCCCAAGTACTGAAAGTCATCTCTAAAGAATATGTTTTGGGAGGCTATGTTAATTGGTGAAATAGCACGTTTCTATGTGATTTTTTTTCATTCGAATTATCAGATATTCTTTTTTAATTTTTGCCAAAAATCTGGTTTAAATCTGGTTCAAAAAAAAAGACTTATTTTTTCAATTTTTTTAAACAAATTTAATCTTTTTTGAATGTTCACTATTGAAAGTTTCACTATCATTTTTAATTTTTTTTAGAAATTTCGAAAGAATCATGGATGTTCTTTTCTGCTAAATATTTCTTTTTAAATCGTTTAAAATTTTTCTGTCAGCATTAGAATGTGTGTATATAATGGCTTACTTAATTCAGCAAGAATCTTGTGAAATAAGTTTTTTTGCTCTTCCTGAAATATTCTATAATGAGAGGGCCGAGAACATTTTGAGAGTAGCCTAGTTTATTCATCGAATCGATCTGATTCCGGCATTCTGTTGTGGCAGTACCAGTCGCCGCGGCGCGTCCGCAACCTCCCATACGTGACCTCACGACTATGACGTCGCTTCTGCGGGCCAGGAGTGAGAGACGGCGCTCGAGTGCCGGCGTCCGGGATCGATAGCCTGTGACGTCACTGTCCGCAGTGACGTCAGACCCGGGAGCGCGACATTATAATGGGACGTTCGGAGCGGCAGTAGCGAGTATGACGAGGGAAGCCGTCGTCCCAGCATCGCATCCGTAGCCGCCGTCGTCGCCGCCGCCGCCGCCGTCGCCGGTCCATCCTCGAGCCAATCGCTCGACGCCGGCTCTCGCTCTTGGAGACTTGGAGAGGAAATTCTTGGCCGGTCTTGCCATTACCAGTTCCAGTTGTTACCACTACCACCGCTCGCCTCGGCCGGCTCGCGTGTTTCAGTCCGTTTCAGCCGGTGCGCTCAGCTGACGCCTGAAAACGCGCTCGCCGCTCTTTTAATCCGCGGCGGCACACGTGCTTCTGCTCTTTAGTGAAAACGAAAGTTACCTTCATTTTATAATATATTGTTGTTACCGTTGTTCTTGTTAGATTTATATTTTTAAGAAGTGACCCAAGTGACCAATTCTTCCTATTATTCATTGTTAACTGTATAGGTAATAATAACTCCTCTACGACTATAGCTCGTCAATGCTTGTGTGATAAATTTAATCAATTATTATTAATTAGACGTTTAATCAATCGTTAATAATTGTGCATTGAATAATTCACATTCATTCACTCATTAATAGTGCATATAAGTGTTCCGTGGTATTAATTAATATATCAACAGATTTATATACAATTTAATAATTATATATGCCGAAGAACTGTCCGAACCAAAACAATGTTAGAGAAATTACTCGGCCGGCACATTCCTAAATAATGTGATCGACGCGGCGCAAGAACTAACCGAGTTTTCTTGATCTTGATGAATCTTTTGTCAATATTCGACGTGGCTTCTCCTTTTGATTTCTTCGAGGAAGGCTCGCGCTCTGTGACAAGTTCTCCCGAGTTACTGGAAGAACTCCAACAGACCGCAGGTGACTTTGTTGTTAATTGTTGTATTGTTCGTTGTTCCCACCCACCCCTGTGGCCACCAGTGCTAGTGCACGTAGCTGATGTAATAGATAAGAGCCGTCCCATGGTTGTTGCATGCGGGCCATGATGGACGCCGTAGCCGGCGCCCCCCGCGACGACGCCCCCTGAGATGTCTCTCGCGTCGCTTCAACGACCGCGAGGATGAGGTCTGGCTCGGCCGCCGCCGCAGCTCTCAGACAGCATCATTACAGAATCCAGCCGCCTCCAGCGGCCCAGCGCTTTAGAATCGCAGCCCCACAGACTGATTCTAATAACAACGAGACGCCCTTCCATTGCCATCTTCAGAACAAGTGTATGTTCGAAATTATCATGTTTTAGCTGTTTGCATCTTGAGAGAGCGGACTTTTCTGCTCTTATTAATGCTTTCTGAGCGGTTTGTGGGTACTAACAGTATTCAGTAAGGTAGGCTATAGGGTTGTTTTTTTAGAGCGTTAATCTCGTTATTTTAATGAAAGAATTGCGTTAAAAAAATTAGGTAAATGTAATACGTTAACGTTACAAGGGAAAAGTTTCATAAACAAGTTGTTTATAAGGGTAATTCATGTTATTTTCTTTAAATACCTAAGTATTTTTAAAAAAAATGGAAAAGCGTGCGCATTTTGCAGGATTTTCTATTAGTTTTTTTCAAATTATTGATGAATAGTTTGTTCTAATTATGCAGAAAATATTTAATTACTGAAGCACTCTTTGAAAGCTTTAAATCCTAAATCTCGATCTTTAAGACTCCCACTACGGAGTGCTAGAACGCTAATTAAAAATGATTATCCAACGATGGTTTTACATGTAAAATTCCCGTTGATGGGCCATCATTGGTTAATCATTTTTAATTAGGTTCTAGCACTCCACTCCCAGTATTTGTGAAAATTCATCAACAGCTAAATTTTGAAAATAGTTGCCTACAATTAATGGAGGTTCCCACCTGATGCTCATTCCATTTTTTGGACCAAATCTCCCATTAAATTGCCAGAACAAAAAATTAGGACACCTCTATTGAAAAAGTATCAGTTGAATATTTTGAGAGACTACTTTGGTTTCAGAATAGCAGAAAAAATATTTATTGTAGCGCATATTTTTGAAAGCGGTAAAAATTCGCATTTGAGGAGACTTGTGAAAATTTGCCGATCATCAAATATCGATCAGATTTATCAAAATATACAGACCTACTTTTTAAATTTTTTAAAACAAATTTGATCTAATGCCCTAAAAATTACTAGGACACTTCTAAAGAAGAAGTCGCAGGGTTGAAAAATAAACAAATAGATAATTAGAAACAAATTATTTTCTTAACTCGAATAAGAGAATTTTTTTCGAAATTTTGATACCCTTCGAGTCTAAGAAATGCGTGAATAAAAATTAGGGATCGTATGATAAAAAAAAATCGTTCTCTAAAAGCTCCACAAAAAAAGTATTATGTTTATAAAGGTGTCCATGGGGGACTAGCCAAAAAATACTGATAGCTCATTTTTACAATTTCCTTAAATAAAATTATTGGTACTTGTTTATCAATTTCAGAATAAAATAAAAAACAGAGAGTGAATATTTTGAAAGCGATGTAACTGCAAAAATTTTCTAAACCGTATTTGCTAAAAAGACATTGAGCTTTCGCAAGTATTTGGACCTAAAGCAATCCGTAAAAAAAACGTTTCTTCAGACGTGAACAAAATCAGCTCCCTCAATCCAACGTAAAATAAATCCTTCATAAAAATACAAAAATAACTCACGTCCTAACACCCACGATATACATAAAAACGTGCAGAAATAAAACCTAGGCACAAGACTATAATAATGAAAAAACTGACACGATTACGGCAACCTGCTTGTACTGATCTGACCTTTTTAGTCTCGTGTAGGCTTAAAATAAGTACCACTTGTTTACAACCGGGATGCCGGGAATACGAGCGGGGAACGTGTCCTGTCAAGACGCTCCAACTGGAAAACGAAACCCCTCACGTGAAAGAAACTCTATCACATACATGTGATTTTCTCTGACGACTAATAATTCTGGTCAGTTCAAGAAATAGGAATTGTTTATTAATGCTATAGGAATTGGTGGAACTAAAATAGAACCTAATGCATGGGTCATTTATCTATTTTTTCTCTCTATTATTATTCCCTACTGTGTACATTGCACCTATCTACTTATAATAGAGAACTAAAGAACTAAAAATAAAATTTGAAAACTTGGATTTTCCAAAAGATACAAAGGGGACTTTATAGGTATAAATGACAAAAAAATTTCGCCAAAAAAAGAGTTCAATATTTGGGATCCAGGCCTGTTTGATTGGATATCAAATTTTACCATAATATAATTTTTGATAAATCAAGCATGCCTTGATTGACAGGAGCATTATTTTTTCTGTGTAAGTATATGGAAAGTCCTCTTCTGCAGGAAATATCGAAAAAAGTTGCTCATCAGAACTCAATATTATGGACGCATGCCGAATTTCACAATCATCAGCCTATACATGGATTTTTTACATTTTTTGCAATATATTCAATATTTTCAATATTTTCCTTTTTTTGTAATTTTGTAATAATCGGAAATACTTTGATTCAAATGCCTTAGAAATATTGGCGTTAGCTTTCCTACAATCTGTGTCCCAAACGAGTGTAGTCTATATAAGACTAATTAAATAGTATTTCTTTGGAAAATTAAGTTTTATTCTTAAGACCTCGCTCAAGACTTTAGCATACAGCATATTTTTAGAGGTTTGTTGGTTATTAATAGCCTAGTAAATCAAATCTCTTCACGTGTAAAATGATCAAAAATTCCGAAAGAATTTTTTCCAATAAATATATTCAAACCCCTGAGAAAAAAGTACTAATTTTTCTGAAACACAAATTGAACAACTAGGTTAAATAAACATGAAAATATTGTCAATTTTTTTTATCTAATCAAGCAGGCCTGGACCCCAAATGGTAAAATTTCAACTCGAAATTTTCCTGACATTTATACCTACCTATAAATTCGGTTATCCTGGACCTGGGACATACTGTATGTACATTCTAAAAACATTTTATTTTTGTTGAAATAAATAATGTTTTTAAACGCGGATCAATCTGTAAATTAAATCTTTGAACATATATCAGAAATAGTAGTTGTCCTGGTATTGATCCTTGAGGTTCTCTCTACTGTTGCCTTACCTAACTTCCTAAAAAAAACGGAAAACGATATTTTGTTTAATTTTCTACAGTACAATGATTTCATTTTAATTTTTTTTTATTTTGTTTTTTTTTACAAATTACGCTACTTGATATCTCTAAAAATACTTTTTAGTTGGATTAGGTATAGTATTTTCGCCAGATTTCATCTTTAATATCCCTAGATTTAACTTAAGGAGAACTTCAGGATTTGAATTAATTAATAGAAGAGCTTATGAGGAGTCATTATTGAGAGACCTAAAACTCAATATCATTAGATACCTACCTTGATTATTTACATATTAGAATTTTTTACTCTCTACGCAAAGAAAGAGGAAAATAGTTTTTTCAAGAAAAAAATTAGAAGCGCTTCAAAATTTAAAAAAAATAATTTGTGAATTTAACTTTTCCAATTCAGGATGTTTTTTCTGTTCTCATTATCTCTCTCTCTCTCCTTCCCTGTATATATTTTTTTTAAATTTAATCATTTATTGTTAAAAGTTTACTAATTGTTTTGTAACGAAAGTAATGATTCATTGGACAAGGAAATTATAAAAACACATAATATGTTTTTACTTTTATATTTTAATACCTCTTTAGTTTCTTATATTACCTATAATAGGTATACCTGACATAAAAAAAAATTCAGTACCCCTGACGAAGAGCTAAAGAAAAGCTCGAAAGCTTGGGTTAATTAAAAGAATAAAGAGTAAACCTATGTTATTGGCTACAATCCCAACTTAATGATCAATATTTCATATTATTACCTACAGCCAAAAGAAATCAAATATTTTTATAAAAAAAAAATTTGTCGAACCAAGTAAAAGCCATAGTGAAGAATTAGAGCACTTTTAATCACAAGATATTGGGGATTTCTGGAATAAAACTCAGTGGGTTGTGTTTTTGGGCATTCGACATGGTCAATATAAAAATTTTAAGTGGCTTTTGTGAGGTATGAAAAAATTTGAAATTTTCCAGATAATTGTACAGTTTTTTCAATCGATTATCTTCTTCGGTGTAGTTTTCTGAAAACAGAATTATTGTCCTCGTGAGTTTAACAGAAATTAATCACGTGACTGTTTTTTGACCGTGGATGATGTGAATAGAAAATCATAATTTTCCAATACGTAAATTATTCATTTGAGCAATCAAAATAAGTATATTGAAAAAACAATCATGAAAGAGTAAACAGAATTTCTGTTACTTTTATTAACATCGAGGCAGATTTTGTAATTTAAAATTCCTCATCGTTAAATAATGAACCATTTTTTCTGATGATTCAATAAATTTTTCTGAGTTTTCTCGAAAAGGCAAAGTGTATTTTAGATACAATTACGATTTTTTCAGCAGGTTAAACTCCTATTGAGCATATAATAAATAATAACTCCCCAATCAGCTTTTATATTTTCATCAAAAGTTTCATATTTAGATAAAGAAAAAATTAAGACTGATCCGGTGCTTTTTTGGTGACTTGAAATCACCTCGAATTTGAAAGTGATGCTTGCGAAGCCATATTTACATTTTTTTTATTTCGTTGAATAGGTACTTTTAGTGATTTATAATTATATAATAATTATTATTTATTTGTTAGTTATTTTTATTTATAATTTATTTTTTTTTATTAAATCTACGGAGTTTATTTTTTATTTTTTCATCAGCTCTAGTTTCAATTTTTTCCTCCAGAGTGCATAAAAAAATATTTACTGAAAAGGTTAAGATTGTTTCATTTCAACAAAATTTCATTTGAATAGAAGAAACGATTTTAAAGCGTACAAAAAATCATAACTTTCGAACCTTCAGGAGAAATTTTTTGGGAAGAGTAGACAATAAGTGTTTTGGCAACTATGAAGCAATTTTTTGATATTCTACATTGCTGGCTGCATAATTTACTCGATAAATTATTATTATTTTCTAGATTTTTTGATCAGATCTGTGTCAAAATTTTTTTCTAAAATCTTCCTCGGACAAAATTATGAGAACACTGTCGCAATAAAACTGATTTGTAAGTAGGTATCAAAAAATTATTTTCATGAAGAGATAACCTTAGCACATATAAATTTAAAACAATAAATTATTTAATAATTATAAAAAAAACTTACATTCAAGTTTCAGTTAAAAAACAAATGAACAAAGATAATCGCATTATTCTTATAACCATGCCGCTTTTGATAAAAACAAAATAACAACACTAATAAGTCTTAAAAATTTTAAACAACTCACTTTTTATTTCATGGTTTGACGACAATAAAATATTAAATAGGATGTAATAATTATTTAAATGAAAGCAACGAAAGGAATCTTTTAGTGCTTGTAATAATAATTAGTAGGTACAAAAAATATTTAACAAGGTTGACAAAATAACGAGGACTCTCTGAAGATTTATTGCGGGCGAAGTTTTCAAAATTGCCAGACTCGGTCGCAATAAAGGTAAAAATTAATTGCTTTCGAAAGTGCGCGAGATCTGTTTTTACAACTACTGAAATTACTTTAACATGTCGCAACGTCAATTAAATATTATTTAATGCTCCTGAAATATCTTTTATTTTCTTCCCAAATGCATCCGCAATATTGATAATATGAGTTCGTACTACGAGTATAGTAGTTCTCTGGAAACAGATCAAAGCGAGCTCTAATTCTATTTTATTTCCACCCACGATAAGCAAAAAAATTAAATAACCGCAATAATAGAGGGATTGAAGTGTATCTACATCTCCATACTTCTCTTTTAGGATAATATTTTATTTTAAAAGCATTTTAAAGATGTTATATTTATAGAAATTAACAGAGAAGAATTAATGCTAATTACCTGTATAATATCATAATTAGAACCCGGCATTTTTGCTCCTTCCTCCTTGTGCCAAATTGACATACGAGTTAAATCAAGATTATAAATAAGCTCGCTCTAAATAAGCATTTTTTACCCTGAATAGAAAGTGTCATTAAGGGAAGTATTAAGAATATCGAGACTTTGCCCACGCGACTTATTTTTAGAGTCGACTCGGCACATTGAATGAAAAACGATTCCCTCGTGAGTAGGCTACATACGATGAGGTGGAAGTATGGAGAAGTAATTATTTAAGTTCAGAGTTCCCTTAAGAAAGATTACAATTAGTCTTTTTTATGAATAGCCGATAATGATGTTATTATCTTGTGAACGCACACGTTTTTTTATTTTATTTTTAGACAAACTCGGGAGCGTGGAATCTCTGTATCTACATACATATATGTAGCATCAGTTTCCTGTAATTTGTGTCAATTGTGACAAAAGGTAGCTGTGCTGTAATTCCTTGTTAAAGTATACTTTTTGAACCAATTTCAAACATTTTCGTTACGGTTTCTTCTCTCAAGTCACGATCTAGAACAAAAATAATCTTCATTGGGACACGTGTGATTGCCGAATGGCTGAAGCAATACGTCTGGAAGCGTTTACAAAAACAAAAAAATTTCCGATCTCTCCATAGCTATACAGGATGCTTATTTTATCTGGAAGACATTGAAATATATCAAAAACTACACATCGGATCAAAAACGTCGGTTATGAGAATTATTATTGTCTGGAAAAGGGATATCCATTTATACCACCAAATTTGACAAACCTACCCCCACCCACTAGAAATGGGGGGCAGCTACTTTGAAATACTATGAAAATCAACTTATTTATTACAGATTCGGATTTTATGGCTGATAGTGCATAGGAATTTGCTCCTCCCGTCGTCCCCCAATTCAGTGCGGGAGGTGAAATTGAAATTTTTGTAGCCCTATTTTTGGGAGATTCTGATTTTACGGCCAGCAGTACGTAACATTATTCTGTAACATTTTTTTTATTCATGATAGGTAGCGCTGTAATCGACAAAATGACCTCTTTTTAATACATCTTAATGTAGAAATTGAATCAAAAGATCCAGGAATTAAGAATAATTTACAAGTCAAATTCTACATAATTTCAACAACAAAATCCAAATCTGTAATAGAAAGTTAAAGTTTAATTTTAATTTAATCCTAACCAAAATTTCAATTCACCCCCCGTCCCACCTATATGAAAGGTGAGGTGGCAACAATTTTCTACGTGTTTTTAACCCTAAAACCAAGTCTGCAATAAAAAATAAGCGTTCCTGTTAAAGATTTCAAAGTTGCTGCCCCCCATTTCTAGTTGGTGGGGGTAAGTTAGTCGAGTTTGGTATCAATATGGATGCGTCCCCTTTCCAGACGAGCAGCTCTAATAACCCACTTTTTTTGATCCGATGCATAGTTTTGAATTTATTCCAATGTCTCCAGATAAAATGATCACCCTATACAATATTAGTAAGAGAAAAATATTACCTTTACTGTTTTTAAGCAACAACTTCTTCATTTTGTACAATGTAAGGCTGCATGAGTAAAATTATTTTAATTATTTGATCTTTCACGCATCAGAAAATTAAAAGAAGAAATAAAAAATGATTCTTAATTATTATAATTTGCTTAAAAAAGGCAACCTAGCACTCTGATCCAAAATCTTCGTTCACAGGATTCTTCTATGTCACTTCCGATAGGAGTGTCAAAAAATAAACCCGAGCGTGTAAGTATAACATATAACATCAAAAGTGAATAGATGCAACGTCGCGACGCTCATAGTATCGACGTCTATTATTACCTAACAAAGAGCGGATTGACTGAGTGATGGATGCACTACATGGGAACGTTCAGGGATCATTCCCAGGCGCATGTTGTGTTTATTTATGTCGCGGAAATGGAATAAATCGCATCAGCGGCACTGCATGACCAGCGCGATGCTTCGGTTCTTCTTTGTCTCAGTTAGAACACTTCATTATCGACCGCCATGACTTGACTCTTAATGCGAAGATTCGATCGTTTGTATTGATTATAATCCTGAGCACATTTCGCATGGCTGATTTTTATTCCTTTTATTACACGATGGATCCAGTGATTGTATCTGCGAGGTACCAGTTTTGCATGTGATTAGGTCGAAGAACCACAATTTATACGTCGTTTACTTTCCGTCATCAGAGCATTTCTATTATTACCGGTGATGATGCCAGAGAGTCTACCCCGATTGACGAGAACAATAAGAACGAGTCTTTTTCCTCTTTTATTGACACTCTCCTCTTCCTCTGCACATTTACATACTTCTTGCCTCTTCCTCTGAAAGTAAAAGATGAATTTGTCAATCTGTTACGATTATAGTAGACTGCCTAAATCATTGCCTTCTGAAAGACAATATAGGTGAAAAACTAGAACCCTGAGGGACACCACAGCTTATACTTTTTTACTTCTAGCATATAATATCGTTATTGGGAAAAATAAAGCGATGACGGAAATTTTGATGGAATTGGCATGTCTCTCTTAGTGAGGAATTTTTTTATATCTACATATTCCGTCAGCTTGTAGGTAGGTACTTTATAAGTATAGAACAAAATAAATACTAAGAACGCAGAAATTTTTGTGGAAGTGGCAACCATGTCACACCTTCCCAATCTAATTAATTATTAATGCGTTACTAAAACGTATTTTTAACATTTTTTATCGCTTTTGAACTTTCACAATTTCAAACTTCGTTGTTATCCAACAAACGTAATATAGCCGGGAAGCAAAAAATTAAATGAAATTGATAACTTTATTTTTTAGATCTTTCAAAAAGCTTGTAAAGTCATCAAGTATGGTAATTTATTCATAATTTTAGAGACAAAAAAATTAGGTATCTCGATTCCTTCAGCATGCTGAAGAAAAATTTACTATAGAAAACTTGACCGAATTGTCATACTCCACCTTGAAAATTGAAACGTTGCCAAATCATCCAAATCCCACTTAAGTGGTTATTTTACTTGCATCAATGCCAAATTTATAAGACCCATTAATTTTTGAGTATTTTCAAGCAATCTTGCTCAATAATATGGTTGTTATATCATCTCAAAATATTACTTATCGTCCTGGCATCATTGTCAAATCTATAATCCTAATAAGTTCATAATTTTTATTGCTGGATTGAACAACATCCATTTTGTATAATTCCAAACTATAATATCATTCATTGACAAATGACACGGTTTCTTCTGCCTGCAAATTTTTATAGGCTACAAACAAAAGACGTAGAATAGGAGTAAAATAGTGCAATATTGGCAGCATCGGTGGACACTATTCCGCATTCTCTACACTCATCAATAAAATCCTGCCAAATCGTTTAAAACGGTGCTTGAGGGAAAGTTCCACGCGAGCGCCGTCATGAAATATTATTATGGACCACGAGAAATTATTTCCTGGCATCTGTACTAGAATCCAGAATATGCGCTCAACAGATCTTTTCAATGGTGATTCAATAGACATAATAATAAATAAATATATAACTCTTGAGTCATTTCATTGGTGTTTGTTTATTATATCCATGAGACTTGAGACGTGTTTTATATACGTGTATATAGGTGTCCCAAATTTTCTTATTCAAGGTATATCCGCGTTATTTCAAAACAGAAACAAAGGAAACTTCAAATATACCCCTAATGCTTTAATACAATTTTTAATACACCCTTCAATACACCCTTCAATACACCCTCAATACAACTTTACGGCTTTCAACTCCAAAAGTAATCATAAAAATCTAAGTATGTTTAGGTAGTCAAAATAAATGAACTATCTTAAAATACCAGCGCTGCCAAGCGGTAACAAAAAACACACCTTGAGGTCTTTTCAAAATGAAATTATGCTCTATTTGGAGAATTATGATAATACTAATATACTTGGGAAATTTCAAATATACCCCGCTAAGGCTTCACCCTCAACACAACTTAACGCTTTGCAAGCCCCAAGTAACCATCCCCTGTTACTTGTTTTTTTCAAATGACCCCCATAATTTTGCGATTTTTGACAATCTATGTACGAAGTTGGATTAATTTTTACAAACTCCTGTCAAATTATTAATGCGACTATTATTTTCAAATGCTGTTCTAATGCTGTGTGTCAAAATAAAATAGGGGTGTGATTAGAAAAAAAAACCTAGGGGATGATTATTTGGGGGTTGAAACACGCGGAAAGTTGCATTAAGGGGCACCCGTAAAGCCTTATAGCCTTATACATCATATAAGGTACATTTGAACTCTCCGAAACTTCGTTTCTGTTTTGAAATAACGTATATAGCCCTTGATTAAGAAGATTTGGGACAGCCTGTATACCTATACAGGGTGGCAATAATCTACCATAATAGTTGTAAGTTGTTATTTTGAGAGTTGCAGATTAGGCCAAATGGGCAAAGTTGGGGAGAATTTGATGCTGATTTGTAATCTTGAAAGAAATTTAGGATAGCTTTCGTCGTTCCTGAAATACACTGAAAAAACTGAAAAATCCATACTATACCTTATATTAGTCATAGGTAAGTATATTTTTTATTATTGAAATATTTTTTTATTTAGGTATATGTTTTTTTCATGTTTCATTAATATGTTTTTCATTAATGAAAATAAATAAATAGATTTTTTTTTCCAAAAAAGTCGACTAGATCCCGGGGTTAAAGATAGTTAAAAAAATAGTTAAAGAAAATTCAAAATTTTAAGTTTGTTTTTCGACAAAAAGATGAAAATTACATCATAAGCAAAAATCGCGCGTTAACCAAAACACCAGAAGTCAAGCAATAATTAAGTCACACTGACGTCATCCTAAGAAAAACAGAATAGCCTTCTTTTTCTAAAAAAAAAGCAGAATAAAATTTTGAAATTTTCTTTTTAATTTTATAGTATTTTTGATAAGTTGATTTTTTGAATACCGATTGATATGTAAAACGTCAAGGGGATAGCACATTACGACTCATGTCAATTCAACAGGAAATAAATAAACTATTTATAATAATAAAAAAGGTGTGACTAATATAAGAAATCATGATTTTTCAGTTTCTTCCCCATTTATTATTTCAGCTACCTACCACGAAAGCCATCCTAAATTTCTTTTCAGATATTTACCATGAAATTCCCCTCAACTTTGCACAAAACCTAATTTTTAATTCTTCATATAAACAAAGTTGGCTATACAACTATGGTAAATTATTGTCACCCTGTATAATTATGCATATATTTTACATAGGTAATATTATATGTAATAAAACGGCTCTTATCCAACCATAATAAACATATTACAAATCTTGCGGCTTCTGCGTAGGTACCTGAGTAAGTATAATTACTTTCGGGAGATGGTTTTACCGGTAGGTATATATTTAGTGGTAAAACAGAGTTTAATAACGACTTTGTATGTGGGTATATGTAAATGAAAAATCTCCACCGGTGAGTGGAGATAGTAAAATATAATTAAGCATTTATTTGCAAGTCATTTCATGGTTATACAATTAGTATATCTTGAGTAACTAATTGTCATTCATAATTGAAAATTTACCTACCTGCTACCTGTGGACATGGGAAAATGACCGGCATTGCTTAAACATTTAGCTTCTTCAGTTAAATTAAATTTATTTCATGTGATGAAATTGAATATTAATTGGTTTTCTTATTAAAACTTTAAAGACTCTTATGAATATGAGCTCTGGGTAATAATATTGTTTCCCCTAGTAGCGTTTTTATGATTACAGGGCTTGACAATGATGTCGAAATGAGAGAAAACTGCTTGTGATTAAGTACTTCAAACATGTTTAAAAAAGCCCGTTTAAGAAAATTTGAAACATTTCATGATACCTATCTAAAAGTTTCTTCCATTTTATTTTGTTTCGTGTTTGTGTAAATTTTAACTTTAGTGAGTTTTTCTTTCAATTTTTTATAGATTTTAGCAATGCGTATATGACAGTAATGACGTAATTGTTATTTCTGCTTAATAGTCATGAAAAACTGCCACATTTGTCAACATCATGAGATAAGAACTTTCCATTAAACATGCCAAATTTTAGTGAGCTTTGAATGTTGACAATGTTCCATTATACAATGTAGAATTTGAGAAATTCAGGTAACAAAAAATAATATTTTGAAGTTAGAAAATTAGCAAAATTTGACCGATCTGGCAACATGTCTGTATTTTTATCTGACAAATTAGTTTTTTATATCAATATAGTCAATTATACCATTTTTTTGTCATTTATATTTTCTTCTACAAAAGGCAATGCTTCTAATACCTACCTAATAATAATTATTGAATCAAGATATGTAGTTTAAATCGTGAAGAATTATCATCTGGTGTAGGTATAATCATTGGAAAGTTATATTTTCCCATCTAAACCAGGCTTAAATAATCTGGCAACATTGCAATAATACAGGTGGATTATATGAAAATCTATGGCATGGTTGCCGAATTCAAACAATTTTACCAACAATCGAAAAACAATGTTTTGACAATTCGATGAAAAAAACTTGTGAAACGTATCATTACACCTGGCAGGGTTGCAAGAATAGAATTTCTCCTCAAGCTTGGAACACAAGCGAGGTCTGATCGATCTAGCAACATATCAATAATCAAGGGGATTAAGAAAAAGTGTAGCATGTTGCCGAAACGCGATATTTTCCCCTCGATGTCGTTTTGCTGGAAATCAATATTTTAGGTTTGAATGAAAAAAACATCTGGGATTATTGAAGAATGAACTAAAACATGGAACCTAGTCGACTAGTTTTATTTGTAGTTGTCGATTTTTTTATAAAGCTCTATTAAATGTAAAATTATTTCATCAAAATATGGAGGTACATACATGCAAAATGTTCAAGAACGTTCTAATCATTTTTACCAGATCAAGCAAAGTCGCACAGATCAATGAAATAGTTATTTGCACTAGCACTACCCTGCACGAGTCGACCAAGTCGTGAAAATGTGATATTTTGATAGAACTGACAACATGGCAGGATAGCAGCCAATTTTGATAAAATGTTATCTCGTTGATATAATTTTAAGATACATGTAAGTGAGATTTACCTGAACTGGCAACGTTTTACGATGGGTTTCAATAATTATATAAACGATGGGTGTTAATAAATTTGGATGGATCACGCTGGTTATCTTGGAACCATCTTCAGGCCCGAATGAGCACTGAGCAGGCATATCTGCCTAGAGAGACGTTAATTCTTCATAGCCTGGCAACATAGCATTATCAGAATAGACATATTTATAAATATTACATAAGAATTCGCATGTCTGGAGTCTGAAGTTTACTGGATTCACACGAGGGGAAAATAATTGCGATGTCTCATATATAGCACTTGTCAGCATCGGTTTAATAACGTTTTGCAAGGGTTTCAGAACAATGCTGTAAACAATCAAGCGAAGTTATTCTGTATCGATTCTTTATATCTGGCGCCTTACGAGACATACAAGACAACACCGATTATCAACAACGCCCAATCAGGTGTCTGACAATTAAAGCAAGAGAAGCGCAACTTGTCTGAAGCTTTCAAACAATCTCCTAATTTTTTCTATTCTCCCGACATTCTTCCCAAGGTGTCTGTTATTCTTGATCCTACAATTGAGCCTTGATGCTTTTTCAAAGCTTAAGCTTTTCTAAGGTTCCAAGCAATTACGTAATTAATTACACAATTCGACACGTTTTTTGGATAAACGTTACTTTGAGACGTAGCATATCTAATTTTTTTATTAACTTCATGCAAATCAATATACCTACCAAATCGTCAAGCTACACCAATTTTTAATTCACGAAACAGGGCTACCAAACTATGAAAGATTCTTTCAGAAACATAGTTAAAATAACTTTATGAGCTTTAAATAAAAGAATTTTCATTCTCAGGAAAAAAAAATTAATAAATCTGGAGAGCAGGTAATCGATAAGCAATTAGGGTTTATATTATGGTCATTTCATTTTCTGTAACAATATGCGCCCCATTGACCGGATCGCCTGTTTCAGAAACCACGTAAATTAAGCACCTCAACTCGTCTGTGATTTATCTGAACCCAAGACGATCAGGGATCGACGGGATGTCAATCAGCCTGAAAGCTCCTGCAACCCCCTCGAACTGGGTTAGTGTATTATAGGAACAGACGATGCGAAACTTTCTAACTACGTCATAGTAGAGTTACTAGATTCGCGATCGATGTTGCCATTTATACAATACTTACTCGTTATAATGGTTCAGAGGAAGATTTAAATCTGCATGTTTCGTCCTAATATTGACAGTTTAATCAACATTGAGTCATCAACATTTCTTCCATGATATTATTATTTTATCCTTCATTAAGCTTTTTTCTGGGGTGGTGCTATCAGCGAAAAGAAAAGATGATCAAGTAGAATAAATGATCACATTCATATCTATTTGACATTTATTAATTGTCAAAGTGGACAATTGGAGCTTTGGAAAATATTCGAAAATGTATATCTTTCATTTTGGAGCTTCCCTAGGCATCTTAAAAGATTCCGATGTTCCTCAATTTTTGATACTGATAGTAACGTTTCTGTCACTCACAAATCAAAAAAACGGCCAAAATTATTTATAACTTTGTCAACAAATGAAATGGTAAATAAGACGATAGTTGAAAAACTTTTTGGAATTATTTTTTCATGCGTAAAAATCCTTTATTTAGTAAAAAGCTTCATTATCAAAAATGCATTGCGTTTGAACACATTTATTGCTATTTGTATAATAATTTAATTTGGGAGAATTTTAACACTATCATCAATTTTTGGAGCCAATCACTGAGCACGTCCTCCTACCAGGCGGCCTTAATAGTCCTAATTTTTCGAATACCCTAGGAGGGGTATTCGAATCTTGAAAATAAGTCGATTTTTGATAGTTTTCCTCATCTTAGTGAAACAAAACAAGATGGAGGAGATTAGACTAAAACTTTTAAAATGCCTTATTCGTTATTAGAGAAATGTGCGCAATGTCTTTTCTTAAAACAGTTGCAGTTAAGTTTTTGCTGTGAAGAAAAATCTTCTTGGCGTTTTCCAAACAATGATGGAATTTTAACAAGATTCTTTGACATGATAGATTACGAAAAAATGCATTTTCTATATAAATAACCATTTTCTTCGTAAAAATCCTCTTTCTACGATCACTAAAAGTCTCCAAATCTCATAAAAACAAACATGTTCCAAAGAAACGTTAAGAAGATTTTCTCGATTTCTCTACACAAACAGAGTTTTCCACAGACCTGGCAACATATTACGACAATAACCAAGCACGCCTTGTTTAGTGACGTCAGCGCCACTATCGGTTTCTTAATAAAAGCCAACTACATCTCTGACCCTGTCAATTTTGTGACGTCACAACTCACACCCCTTCCGCGCCAATGACGTCGCTCTGGAACATCGATCGGTGACGTCGCGGCGTCTCCGTCTCGTTCCAGCTCGAACGACCAGAGATATGGTAATGCTCCATCGCCGTCGCCCTTCGGCGAGGTCAGGAGGAGAGTTTCGGAGTTTCGGCGTTTCGGCAGTTGTGTCAGTCTGTGTGGGTGGCAGCTCGACTCAACCTGTAGTTTGTTGCGGCTCTCGAAACGAATTTTTGCTGTTGCTTGTTTGTTTGTTCCCTGAATCCTGTTGGCTGTTTGTTGTTTGAAAATCTCCCCTCAGAGGGATTCTTTTTTAAGGTAAGATTTTATTTTTCTGGGCATTCTTAGAACTTATATCCTTTATTATAGGTAACTAATAAAGTAACTAATATTTTTATCACAGGGCGCTCAATAAAAAACTCTTTTTGCATTAAGTTCTCGTCATTTATAGGTACTGCTGTTAGTTGGTGTTATGTGTAAGTGTAAGAAGTTTATATTAAAATCTCTCAGAATTTTGCTGGTCTACCGAAATCGAAAGGTGTTAATTATTTTATCGAGCTAGAAACACATTTCATTCATAACAATTTAGCAATTAAAAGAAAAAACAAGTTTTCTGCAATTTGATTCTGGTACCATGGTTGTCAGATTTCACTATTCAAAGTAAATCGTGTGATTAGTAGAAGAGATTGAAGATATGGAAGAAATTATACAAGGTGATGGAATTTACTCCAGCACCAGCACCTCGAGAGCTTTCACTAGTTCTAGTTGTTGACTATACCATTTAGTTGATCGATCCTAACAATCGAAGAGACAATCCAATATTTGCAAACAATCAAACATTGGTTTATTGAATTCCCGATGGCGATCACCGTCTGGCTCTTGTTTGTTTTAATTTGCACCAGGACGGTGTTGACGCAACACCCAGTATTAGGATTCACTGCTTGCTAGCCCGAATGCATAACATTATAGGATTATTTATTAAAAACACCACTGCCAAGATGTTAAGTAATTTACATCGAGGCTGCATTCACTTTTTAACGCAGCAACCTTCTATTTATAGGCAATTTTGGTCGTTGCAACGCTGCATTTCGTCGATACTTTCCCAAAGTCGACGTCTTCCTCGATGGGTTATCTAATTATTGTTATTGAGTGGTCGTGAATTTAGTAACCGTTTCAGCTTTTTTTGAAGCAACGTGCGCGATCGAAAATTGAGTGTGTTACGTAACGTCAATCCAGCAAGTATTTACCTGAGCGATTAGTCTCAAATTAACACGATTTTGCTCAATTAGAAAAACCTGAGAGTTTCTAGAAATTACTTAAGAATCGCGCCCATTCTGAATGACGCACGCTTATTTCCTCTGAAGTAGATAAAACCAATCAAATAATTCAATAAAAAATGTGACAGTTTTTTTTTTTTAATATTGTCAAGCTCTGTTTTTCAAGATTAGAAACCTGTCAACGTCAGCACTGCTAGATTTTGTCCAGTTTTAGTCATTTACACATGCAGGATGGCCCAACTAAAACGTAGTAGGCCTATAACTTGGAAGCTGAAGATGTGCCCAAAAAACGCTGAAACAGTCAATTTTGTTATCGAGGGGGCATATTTCGGTGACAAAATTTAACTACCCAAGTTCATCCTCTTGACGGGGGTAGCTACCCCTTTGCTTATGCTTATAATTTTTAATAAAATATCGCACTTCCCTGGTTACTGTCATTGTAGCTAGTAAAGTGTGGCGTTATTTTAAAAAAAATTGCTAATTTCGAAACTCAAAAAGTGAGACAATCATCTGGTTATTTTTCCAATTCGTTCGATGGGTAAATCGATATCAGAGATTTCACAAAAAAATCCATTCTAGGTTTCACCGGCATAGAAATGGAGGTGGTAACAGTTTTCCTGTGACCTCCAGAACAGATTTATGTTGAGAAATAGAAAAAGTGAGACGAAAATCTCAAAATATGTTCTTAATTGGCAAATCGGCACTTCTTGACTCATTCATTTGTATACTTTGTTCGATGTATACCGTCACAACTGTCAATCGTATGAACTAAGTCAATTCAGAATTTCCACTTCGAAAAGACGTTACGTTGTTGTTTTATTAAGTAGATATATCATTTTTATAACTAAACGGTAATAAAAATGTGTAAGCAATTGTACATTTGTGTATTGTTGGTCACGTAATAGGGATGCAGGTACCACTTACCAGAAATTCAACTGAACGCAAAAATATTTACACTGTGTAGTGTCTTTCTAGCTGTAATTTTTCTATTTAACCTCAAATTAAAACACTCTCGGACGTTTATGAGTGTTCAAGCGGTAGCAATCTAACTATCGGTGGTTGCAAGCTACGCTGACGTTTAAATGTCCTGTCTTGGTTTCTCTCACTATCTCATCATCATCGGATGTCTGAGCCGCGGCAGACAGACGTCATAAACGTTTGTCTACAGACCCACAATAAAATCGATTTTTTTCCTTGCCATGGCATAAAACTTCATCGATCAAATTTTCAGTCTTAGAAAAATGCTATTGTTTTTCTATAGCTTTTCACGTCATGACATAAAGATAATGTGAAAAGGTTTAAAAGAAATTTTCAATAAACTATTTTCAAGAAATCGACAATTACTGACTTTTTTTAAAATCTGTGAAATGAACTTTTTTAACTTTTCTTGTCATAATAGCAGCAACACTGTTTTAATTTGGTTCAATCTGACAATCAATACTTTAATAATGAGGCTCTCTCTTATAAGAAACTTGAGCTACTGATTAACCTTTAATAGAAACTCAAAATTTTTTAATTGTTATTAGAAGTTAAGTTTGATATACTCTGGTTCCTGGAACAAATAGACAATCCAGAACAACAACGAACAAAAAAATATAAGATAAGATCACTCTTTTGTGTTACAAAATTGAATCTAAATCTTATCTGACATTGTCTAAATTTCTATGGGTGTAAGTCGGTTGTACTGGTAAGCCTCAAATTCAATCAAGTTAATTTTTAACAGCTTTTTATGCAACATATCCTACATAAATAAATAAATACAGTTCGGAACTTTCTAAACACCCATATGGATGTGCATGCATACAGCACACCGGGCGTTTATTATTTTATTGTATTTCCTAACAAGCTCTCTGTAACATCTCGCATATCTAAATGAAAATCTAATGAAGCTGATGCAATTCTAAAATTATCGACGGAGATCTGCCCGGTTGTACTGGCACCAAATGCATTCTTTTTAAGCGATGATTTATGACATAAGTGACAGTTTTGGGTAATCGAGATATTGCAAGAATTTATTATACGCGTCATTGAATCCAATGAATAAGAAGCAGTTACTTTTTATTTTCTCAATGTAAACTGGAGCAACCAAGTGACATCACATTTCCGTATAAATAGAGCAGCTTTTCTTATTTAAAAAAAAAAATCAAAAAAATTATAAAAGTTGCCTTGTAGGTAGTCCAGTCAGAAAAGTAAAAAATGTACCCAAAGTTAAAAAAAAAAAACTTTTCATTCAATAATTTTGTTTGTGAAGAGATTAGAGAACGTAGGTAAATCCACAAAAATCAGTTCTTAATTGATCTAGGGATGCAGCATATCTCCCCCTCCCCCAAAAACAAACCATCCATTTGGTGAAAAAAGTATTTTTTGCTAATATCTAGTTAATCGTTTGAAATATCAGAGCAATACTTATTAGAAAAAAAGCAAGTTTGAGGGCTTTCCTAAAAAAATGTTGTTGTTTCAAGTTATTCAATATTTAAGAAATTACAAATTTTGTATTTTAGATGCGCGCGAATTTTGGTTCATAGTAAATTTTTTACGCGCAGCGTCTAGAAAAAATTAAATTACTTGAAAACCAAAAAACTTATGAAGAAAGATCAAAAAGGATTTTGATAGTCAATTTGTGGGGAACTTAATTCTCTACATTTTATGTCCTAATATTTAATTTTTTTATATTCGGTTATTTATAACAAAATATCACGCATAATAAGCACCAGAGAAGTGGTTGAAATGCGATTTTTATACTTTTTCACAATTTTCCTCGCAAAAAATGCGACATGTTTAAACGGAAAAGTTGTTCCTTATAAAATTTGCAACAATTTTTTTTAATACAACTTCATCGAACAATTAACTCTTTTCGTCCTGGGACGCGACAAAGTTCTGTAAGTCGTAAAATACGTCCAATTTTAGTAAAATACGTCCAATAAATCCAGTAAAATTGGGATTTGATTGTGCAATCAAAGCGGGAAAAAAGGAATTTTGTGTGGGTGTTTGGTGGTCGATGGTGGGTTTAAATCGAAAAATTCGACCTCCTATCCTTTTATTTTTAACTTTACGGAGAAAAAAATTATCTACAAATTTGCGTCCATGCAATTGTTTCATGTTTGCAATAGTTAATTAACTACCGGTAATTAATAATTAATTAATCTCCAAAAGTTTAGGCAATCACTAATCGATTCTTATCGAGTTTTATGTAAGTCTTCACAAGTTAATTTACATAATATTTTTCTAATCAAAACTGAGATTGAGTATAACAAAATATTGACTACTTTCTATACACAAGAAAAACCCCTCATCCCACCCCATCCAAGATCCATTTTGTTACCAAACTTAACTCTCACTCTCTTCATCTTCTCTCCTTTCCTTACAGTGACAGAGACCTTAGAGCAGCGGAGCACAGGTGTGTGTCCTCTTAAGTCTAACGGTCGAATCTTTCGAGCCAGCCATAGTAGTTGACGCTGCTCTCCTGATCCAACCACGATACACGCATATGTTTCAAGCAAGTCGAAGCGCGCTTAAACAATAATAAATATTATATCGATTTGATTGTATGTAATTTTCTTAGCATTAATATTAGGTACCTATATAACCTGGGTACGTACATTCAAGTTTTCAGTGTTTCAACGCGATCGCACTAATAACAAATATCGTGTATATCTCAGCCATACAGAATAAGCTCATTTAAGCTCGTAACTATGACATCGGCCCTCGCTCAAGGTTCGGGCCGATATGACGTCATACTTGCTGAAAATCGTTCCGTTCCGCCCTTGATATACAATTTACTATTACCGAAGATAATATACTTACGCAGTTGTCGTATCAAACGTTACACTAATAGTTCTTGTCTTTTTAGACATCCCTTGTATAAATATAAAGAAGAAAATACTTGTAATTTACAACCATATACATATGTATGTGTTAGCAAATGATAAATGACACGATCTAGATTTCGCATAGTATTATTATGTATTAAGTATTAAACGATTAGACGAATCTATTAATAGCTAAGAGAATATGAAATGTAAGTAATACATGCAGGCATGTAATTATAGAGAGGCTAGAAGTATGTAATGGGGTTTTAGAATTATTCTCACTATTATATTATTATACTCGTATAAATAAACCACAAGATGCTATTAGCTGATCGCCTTATTATTTGTCGCGATAACTGGAATTTATAGTTTACAGTAGTTTTAAAAAATTTTCAATGCTACTTATAATAATGCATAAGCCGCCGCTATTTGTTATAAATATTTATGGCAATTTTAATGAATTATTCAATCGCTAGTCGCTACTATACTGACTCTTGAATAATTATTATACATTTCATTAATTAATTTGCCCTGTCGAATTCCAATAGAGACAACTCTCATTATTCGAGATTTATTTTCGTTATTAACCATTTACAGAAATAGGAAGCTCCGCCTTTTATGATTTAGAGGATAACCATTATTGAGGATTTCCTTTCTGAAAGAATTATTATTAAAAGTCAAGATTATGGTAAAAAAAATCTTCTGATTGAATTATAGTAGGAGATGTGGCCCTCAGCATCATCAACACCATAGCAGCGACCTCGGTTACTTTACCTGAGATATATTCGACTTCTTCTCTACCAAATTTTTCTTCTGAATTCTATATTTTTTTTAGTATCTACTGATCTATTTCAAAGGTTAGAAAAATGTTATAGTAATTTAGACTTGCATAAACTGATTCTTATAAAGAATCATGGATCAAACGTGTCCTGTCTTTATTTTTTAAAGCCCTGCAATATTTCTCCTATACAGGGTTAGAAACTATTTAATGGGGGACCACAGGGATATCCCAAATCATTGATACGAGGTCGGTTGAATTAGAAACAAGTTGCGCTATTTTATGCCTATTTTAATAAGAATCTGAAAAAAAAATTCAGGATATTTTCAGTCGTTGCTGAAATATCCTGAAGGAACTGAATAATCAAAATTTCTTATTTTCATCACATCTTTTTAATTATTATAGCCAAGCTGCTAGAGTTTCGGTCAAACGATCTCTAAAGTGCAGCATGACTTTTCTTGGTCAGTACTTAGATGGCTGACCAATTATAATAGTGGTAAATAAAAAAGTTCCGTGACCGATCGTGCTCCGGGAGGTACGTTAAAAAGGGGGGTCCCGGCTGCTTCACAGCAGTCGTTAAGTTATGTCAGAGGCCCTTGAGGCTACTTGAAAACTTCTGACACTTGGGCTTTACCACAGCCATACGATATAGTCGTCAAAAGCTCGGCATTACAAAAATGTTCACAGCCGACTAGATCCCAGAGTTTTCATAGTCAACTTTCGTTTTTCTTATGGCCCCCATATTGTTTTTTTCGCGATTAAAACCCCAACGTTCTTGATGAATTTATTACTTTTTATGTAATATTCTAGATAGTTCCCAGACATTCCTTCACTTTTTAGCTAGCAGCAGCTATGACTTAACTTCAGAAATTTTTGATTTTATCATTTTTTAGCTATGGTGCTATGTATATAAAAATTTTAGGGTGTGGCCAGTTTGTTTTAATTTTTATCCGCTAAAAAAGAAAAGGAGGGGCGAATTATTGACTTTCTAATTTAATTTTCAGATAATAAGAACTCAAAGCGAGTTTTCAACAAAATTGAAGAAAAAATCTGTTTTTTACCATTTAAATTCATAATTATTGTTTCGGAAATCTAGAAAATTAAAATATATATAGAAAATACTTACCTCAGTACCTATTTAGGAAAGGTTTTTACCCCAATGCAATTTCTAAATGCCTCAAAGAAAGCTCTTTCTTCAATGCAAAGTATAGTAAGAATACTTTCAAGACAATTTTAATAAATTTATTCCGCTTAATAAAATTATCAGCGTGGGTGCTGAAGATTATCATACATAATTGATAAATATTTTAAAACAACCCCGAAAAAAGCTCATCAAAGTTGAGGATTAACCAAATAATCAAGAGATAAAAAACAGCATCCCCTCTCTTTAACAGAGTGTGTGGGCAGCAGCTGTTTGAAGTCTCGGCAATCGATAAACAGCTGAGTGCAGGTAGGATGAGAGCGTCCTATCTCCCGTGACGTCACTTAAACACCAACGACCTGTGACGTCACATGATCAATACAACCTGGGTACATTCGGGTACAAAATTTTGGACAAATGGGATTGTCACTTTTAATTTATTGGTGTTATTATCTATTAGAACACTAATTCAATTTTAAATTAGAACGACCAAAAGTCGTCTTTTCTGACACACAAATGTCAAAATTGAAAACAAACGTAATTTTGTGTAAATAATAATTATTATTAAAACATTTATAAAAGTAAATCACATAATTATAACTCCCATGCCCCTCAAAGATTTGAAGTTGGCAAGGAGTTCAACGTAATCTTTGACATTTAACACAGCGTTTAAAGTCAAAAAGTAGTAAAATTAGTACCTGGTGAAAGCAAAATGCCCGATAAAACCGATTTTGTTCGAATTTGTCATCACCTAAAGCTTCATCGATCAAATATTCTAGTCCCAAAAAATATTTTATTTTATGAAAATTAAGTAGTTTTTCAAATCAAAAATAATCGTATGCTAGGAGCATCGTTAAATAATAAAATTCATGCCACTGAATTTGGTTTGTATAAAAAAAAAAACTATATCTCATTTTGCTAAGAATTTAAAGAGGGGGACTATTAACGCCCTCACTGACACACAGACCATCAAAATTAAATAAAAAACTCAGTTTTGTGTATATAATTACTACCCATTTAAATAGAGATCTTAACATGGCCTCTCACGCCCCTCAATACGTCAAAATTCAAGTTATTGAATTAACAAATAATATCGAAGGGCTCTCTCATTCATCTCAAAGTTTAAAGAGGGGAGGGAGGGGAGGACTATAAACGTCCTCAAAATATATTTAGGAGACGATACTGTTTATATCACCAGCACTACATATATACCAAGGATTGACATAATAAATATGATATTTTTAATATTAGAGCCCTTATTGGAACGTTTGAAGCTTAAAGATAAATCTATAATTATTACACCGAGTGTACAGCTTTATAAAACGTATACATATATATATAATAGAGTAACAGATACGTCATATGATCGTATCGTAATAATCAAGTAAAGACCAACGTTTTATACTTATAATTTATGGTCACGTCTTTGATTTCTCATTGGGTAATTGGTAAGCAATTAATTAATTAATTATAATTAATTTAAAGTCCGTAGTTTCTTGGAATTTCCTCCACTATTATTGCAAATCGACCGTCCGAGCGACGTAATAACTAATAAAATAGAAATAAAAATAAATAATTCTTTCGGTCATCACTTTATATGGGTTTTGATCGAGTTGCGTAATTATGTAAATTGATACCTAATGTATTTGTTATTTTATTGTAGTGCCAAAGGCTAGAAGACAATTTTAGAATAAAGCAACTGTTGTTTTCTGGTCTTGCTCGCGGAAAATCTTGTTTGAATTCCACGAGAAAAACAGTTAGGTATGTTGAAAATAGAATCATTACGACTTCTTAATTATTGTTATTAGTCATACCGGTAGATTACTTCATACCATATCTGAAGATCCAGAATTGGTTATTGTTTCTAAAAGGTTTCTTCTTCCAGTTTTGACAATATTTTAACCAATAATTGATTTTTTTGGTATGGATGGTGTTTCTTTGTTTGTTTCTTTCAATCTGACAAGTTTTTTATAATTATTACTTTTCATATTATTGGAAAAACTAGAGGTTGAAGTTGAAAGAACACCGCCAGTATCATGTGTAATGAATAATATGTTATTAAATTACTATTATACTCTATCCTTACTTGGCAGGTTGTGATATTCTGGTTTTGCATGAACCCAATAAAAAAAACTGGCGCCATACATTTTTTATTTCTATTAATAATGTATGCGCTAGTGAAAAAAAAAGAACGACAATGCTCCGAGCTTGTAAATAATAACAGTTATTATAAAAATATATGTTTATCATAACAAAGTACAAAGTAAAAGAATCCGCAATGTAAGATAACGAATTCGAGTCGGATTAATTGACGAGGTGATCGATCTAGCGATCAATAAATCGAGTCCGCTTCCCAATTACAGGTAATAAACTAAATGATGAAGCAATTATTCACGCAATGTCTCATTATGTGCAAGATTCGATGACCTACACACAGCTGCGATGCATGCGAATTATGAGCGATTAGTATTCTTTGTTATTTATCGAATCAGTAGCGCAACAGGTGTTGTCTCATTTATTACAGATTTTTATTGAAGGAATCCGACACCGCCTCTTTACTTAAACCCATATAGGTACGTTCGCATAAGACAAGTCCAATACCAATACCATCTCCTTGGAGTTGACTTCCTGTATTCCTTGATGCTAGGACATAATTTCCAATTCCAGGTAAGCCACTGACAGTTTCGATCATCAAATTATTGAATGTGGGCCATGAGATGACGACCAACCAGATTATAATAATTGACGCTGTAAAGCTGATGACCTCCCTGCACCGCAGCAGTTTAAGCAGCACCGAGAATTGCCCGTAATAAGTGTAATAATAATACTAAATGGGTATTTCTGTTTTCACAAATATTTTAATGAATACTTCAGTGCGCTTATTGTGAGCTATAAAAGATGCAGATCGATTCAAGGTGGTGTCGTTGTCGTAGAATTTTGTGTTGTTGGTAAGCAAGCAATCAAGCGAGCAAGTCAGAAAGAGACTCAAGGTGTATGTATGCTAATTTTTTAATGGAAGATTTTTGATAATAAAATATCGGATACACCTTACCTGCAAGGTGTCATATATTATTATTTTTATTATTATTATTATTATTATTATACAAACCAGTAAGTAGTAGTACGACGAGTAGATTGATTAATAAATAAAACGGGATGGCGAAACGTTTCCTGTTTCTGATGATGACAAAACTGGATTTCGTTCGAAAAAGCTTAATGGAGCTTTTGGCGTTGTTGGTATTGGTGTTGGTGTTGCCAAGGTACATGTCGCAGCCTTAGTCTTCGGAAGAGATCGTGGAATTCTTAGCGACCAGGACCGTGGACCCCGTACGTTGAGCGTACAATATATAAAGTGGAGAAATGAGGTGATTAAAGATGTTTATAGAACCGGTATTTCGTTTCGTCTGATGCCGTGGAGTTGGTTTTTGTATCGCGATAGTTACTGTGTGATTATCGTGGTGTAACCAAACCATAACCACGCCAACGCGATACTTTCCATTTCTATTAATGATGAGCTTTGGCCGGAGGGAACAGGTCGCCAGGTTACTATGTCCGCTAATCGGTTTTTAATTCTTATACGTCGCTTCTTGTACTATGCTCAAAGTTTGGGAGCTGGATATTCACTTCAACCATGTACTGACGCGTAAAAGCGTACGAGCCTCTTTATTTGTTACTGCTTCAATATTTCTGCAATACTTCTTTAATACTTTGTTATTGAAGTTCTGAATACTTTTTTTTAGAATTGGTGAAACTAGCAAGAAATTACATACTTTGAGAATATCAATAAAATATTAGTAACCTATATAGTGAGCTAAAGCTCATTGGTGAGACCAAATGAGACGAAGCTCTGGAAAAAGGTCTTTCCGGCCATCGGCCAGGATTGGCATCCAACTAACTCGGTCACTTTTACCAGATATAATCAACAAGCTCTAATACCTAAACCTTGCCGAAGTCTTATAAAGTTAAATTTATACAAAAAATGACATTGGAAGACGTAGAAGCACCTAATTGGAAAATTTAAGGTAGAAATATGGAGTTTTTCAACAACCTATAGAACCTATAGGCCTACAACTTGTTAAAGCTTACTGTTGTAACCAAATTAAGAGGAAGATTCCTGAAAGAAGAGGAAGAACTATCTGACCTGACGTGTTCTGACGTTAAAAACATTGTTTTTTTACCAGATTTCCTTGTCTCGTGCTCTTGTCACCAAGACTTTGTTATGTAACCATCTCGGACACGTTTGTCAGACTTAACCATGCTCTGGAGCACAACCAAATTGTGGAGACGAAGAACTGTTCAACTGGACATTTCAGGCAGAAATTTGGTATCATGTAACAACCTGGAAGCTATAAGCTGGTAAGGCGAGAAAGAAGAAGCAGGAGAGGAAACATTAATCATCTGGCCTAGCCTGGATGATAATATTGAGATAGTTCTTGTGACTGAATTCCCTGACTCGTGCTGTTGTCGCCATGCTGAAGCTCATCACTTATCAAAAAACTGATTTCATGCAATAACCTCGAATCTAAATCCAGATGAAGCTCGCTATGACGTTTTTCAGACTTAACCATGCTCTTGAACAGACAACCGTGGAGACGAAGAAACAACCTCGAACTTTGTGCTGCTGAAGCTCATTGCTGGAGTCAAATGAAGAGGGACCTGGTAGCGGGAAAAGAACTATCGATTATATGACCTCACCTGGCTGATAATATCGAGACAGTTCTTGGGGCTGAATTCCCTGTCTCGTGCTGTTGTCGCTATGCTGAATTTATGACAAAGCTCCAACCTTCTGAAGCTCATCATTTAAGACTGATTTATGAAAAATTAGCCATAAGTATGAAAATCTGCTTGACGGAAAATTTTAATACAAAGAACCTTTCATTATTGTTTATTGTATTGTGATAATTATCACGCGACAGCTCGACACCGAATCTCGACATTTAAGGAAAAATGTACGGTAAAAGCACGCTTGGAAGGCGAAAGACTAGCTGCCCTATGTACTTGAATTGAGAGAGCAGCAGAACACCCTTGAATCTACAGTGGGTGGTGCAAACTCGAGAGAGGATGGAGGTCACTGGAAGTAGAAGAAGCGCTTAACTGAAGCTAAAGCTCAATGTTGTTGTCAAGGGGATCTCAATAGGAATAAATAATTTTTCTGCCAGAGCCCTAGAAACTGACATTTAGATGAATGGCAAAAATACAAGTGAGCGATATCCTCGAACCTATTGTACGCTGAAGATAATTTGAGACAATATTTTGGTCCGAACTTCCCCTGTCGATTATCATCAAAAACTTCATAACTTCCAGAATCGCTCGATGCGCAAACAAACTTGTTCTATGAGAAACGACACGAAAAGCGATGAGTCATGACTTTAGGCGCACCGAGAGCTCAATTGACTGGATAATCCTGGGCTCTTCAAAAAATAGGTTCTACAGACTGAAGATTTGAGGGCGTGGTTCCGTTGCTTTGTTACATGAAATTTGAGTTATTTATATGACTGAGCTAATAAAAAAATAACTGAGGTCTGAGTAAAATAAATAACCATCAAAATCTGAGATTATTCTGTTATGAAAGCCTACAGAGGTAAAATCGTTATAATTTACACTTACGGAGTTTAACATTCTTATTGTCTTTATAGAATTCTGCAAACTGCAAACAAGTCTGAGTGAACTGTTAAAGGAACTGATTTTCTTGCGACATTTTCAAGAGAAAAATTCTTAAATAAAACAAAACTCGTATCGTCAATAACTTCGCTCACGTCATGCTATATTCTATCAATGCGATTTATGTCAATGAAGGAAGTTATAATAAATCATTATTATACAACTTGCCAGCTCGCTAGTTTGTAATTCAATGCGCCTGTTTTTATGACGCTGCGTGAAAAGAATATATCGGTTTGATTAATTTTTAAAAAGGCAAAAAGTTTACTCACCTGTGGGAAGCAAATCGAGCTATCAGGTTTGCATGTAGTAGGCTCATGTTCTTCTTCATCATGACTAATTGAAGCATAAATTGGAAAATGATGGGTCTGGGTTGTTAATCAAATTATCTATTTTTAGGCAAAAAAGGGTGGAGAGAAATTGATAGAAGAAATTAAAATCAAAAGAAATTTCATTTATGTCAAAACTTTAATTTTGAAGATCAGTAAATTGACCTAGATTAAGTTAAAGTTTTTAGACAAGTACTGACTATTGCGGTAGGCTTGTAAAAATTCCCCCAATTATTTATGATGCCTTTTTGATGGTCGGTTACCTCAAGTAAAGCAATCTTAATAAACAGGATGTGGGGAGACGTTTGGATTCAACATGATATAGCACCTCCACACTTTGCTATGAAAGTTTGAGTTATTGTAACTGCCGAAAATTTTCTAAACTGCTTAGTTGTAAATTAATCCTTTGTTAAGACAGATTAGAATTATTGGAATTGTCTATTTTATGTGCACTTATATTAATTTACGTACAGTTTCACAACGATTATTCATCCATTCCTAATACGACTGCTAATAAATTATATAATATTGTTGGAGTAATTAGTATCCTGTTAAACATTTATAATTTAACGACCTCTAGGACTATGAAATGGAAAAGAAATCGATAAAAATGCTCCTGGCTCTAAGAAAAACATTAATTAGATATGTAGATCATTTATTAGAGACTTGGAAACTGTCTTATTTACTTAATTATTTATTTATTTATCTCCTTATTTATTGCAAAGCACCCTAGAGCTTTTTATGATATATAGGTACTACACATACCTATACAATATAACATGTATCCACACACATTCACACTGCTTTGTTCCGTATTAGCTTCTATATCGTTAGAAGCTATTCTATATGCATTTTAATTGCTGCTTGTTTTTCTTTATTGAATAATGTTAAAAAATACATACAACCAATAATTATTAGCTCAAGTTTAAAATGTATAAATCATATATGTACATATTATTTATACCTAATAATGAAATGTCTTGTAACTTATCTCATTATTATTTTTTTTTGTCTCTTTATTTGTTATTGTTATAAGGCAGTGGTCTCGTAATGCCTAATACTACAGCCATTTTATATTTATGTAGAGCTTAGGTAATTAAAAGTTATTTTCTTTATCAAGGCTTTTTAACAATCTTTTAGCCAAAGGTTTTTTTACCGACAGGTCTCTGGGAACGATTTGTCGTGTACATATGCGACAAATGTTCGTGTGGGTACAATAAGATTGTAGAAAAATTGCAGCGAGTTCTCTTCCAATCAAATATATTCCAGTATGTGTGATTCTGCAAATCTTCTTGTGCTTGATATCCATTCAGTAATGAAAAGGCATGAACCTGGTGTAAAAATTGTAGCAAGTTATTTCGAAGTTGTATATTCGTCGAATCCTCGTCAATGTAGCTCCAAAATTTACAATTCTTTAGGCATCTATAATCTCAATTTAGATGCAATGATGTAAAAAGGAAAATATTGTAGGAAAATTATAGTCTGGGCGCTCAAATATTACATGGAGCGTCTTATCTAGGATCTGAAAAATTTCTGGGAGGTAAAATTATCCCAAAAATTGCTACAAATATAAGCAAAAATTGGGGAGAATTATTATACCACTTCTTCAGACAGTTTCATCAATTTATTCAGTAATAGGGTGAGAAGCTTATCAAAGATATACATTTTGACAACATAGGAGTATATGTACAAGAGGAAGCGAATAAATTCTCCCGAGCAGACCCAGAACATCAATTAACAGCAAGAGCTAGAGAACAGGTCTTCATGAACCATAAAATATAAAGTTACAGGTGTGCGTAATGTGTTGTATGTACACGGAAATTATGCTCTGATTAGACATAAATCTCTAATCTCTGCCTACCACAAGATCAATATGTTACAGTCTCTAGACAAGCGTGCTTTCCTGAACCTGAAACATACTGCTCTTGATTTATTTCTGCAATCATAAGCAAACCAGCCCAGGTTAAACTAGATTGTATGTTGGTAGCTTTTAATGACGAGTACTTAGCTTGGAATCTTGGAATCTTCAATAGATATATTGAAGATTAGCTACTAAAGAAGAAGAAGAAAGGATAAATATTGTAAGCAATCATTAAAGAATTACTTGAACTTAGTAAGTGCCATAAAATTAGTCCAGGAATCTTTGACCAACGGTTTTACACGAAAATAGTTTCATTTCCACTTGTATATTAAAAAACATTTATTTATTATAACATGTATTTATCCCAATTAAAGTGGCGATTACAGTGAAGCTATTAAAATTAGTGGGACATAGATGCAACAGCGAACAAGACTGCGAAACATAGAAACAAGACTCCATAAATCTCAGCTCTGCGCGGAGGTATCGCAAGTCTTTTCAAGATGACACGCAACTCTCTCTAATCTAATGTCTGTGATTTATGCTCAGACTCGATCTTAAATTGCCGAATATGACATAACGCGTTCCCGTAAATATTTACATACCCAAACGTGAATTATTGACTCTTCTACTGCAACAAGAAAGTCAAGAAAGATGGCTTGTGAATGAAATAATTGCACCTACGTGAAGTTTTTGCCATGTCGAAAGCTAGGAGATTTTGGATCCATCCTGTTGGTATTTAAATTTGCAATCCCAGAAACTCCGCATCAAATTTTATTACAATTTGGGCTTGTTTGAAAAAAAAGAAAAAATTGGAAAAAAAGAAAAATGTGTTCCAGTGTAGGAATTTTCGTGAGAAATGGAAAGTGAAAAAAAAATTAGGTAAAAGATTGTATACTTAAGGACTCTCGTTTGAAATTTGAGTGATTCGTGATTAAATTTGATAGTAATTTTGACAAGGCTTATTAGAAAGTAAAGTGAAAGTATTTAAATTTTCACAATTTTCATGAGAACCAGAAGGTGCAGAAAATTTCAAGCTAGGAGATTGGGATCCTTAGGAAATCCCATTTGTGTTCTGAGCTGTAATAAAAGTTTTCTTAAGTATTGGAAATTATTAAGATTTTCAAAGAATATTTAATTCCTTATATCCCGAGTTAGGTAATTTTGGTAAGGCTTGTATACTTAGTTCCAAAAAAGGTAAAAACATTAGCAGAAATTGAAAATTGCTAATATTTTTTTAGGCTGGCATGTCTGGATTCCTTCGAGAATTCAGTTTGGAATTTTAGGAATTATTCAAAATTTAACTTGCTCTTATTTTGGCAAACTAATTGCTAATAAAATAGTTCATTTATTTTGTTGTGTGAACTAAAAATAAAAAAAATATTAGGAGATTTGAATAAAATAAAGAGTCTGCTTTTATGAACAGAAAATTGCAAAAAATTTCCGGCTATTTATAGGTGTCTTAAATCCTTACAAGCTCCAGTTTGAAATACCAGAAATTAAAAAAAAGAGATGAAAATTGCGTGGATAATGAATCCCTTAAAAAATTTACCTGGCGTATACATATAGGCAATGATTAAAAAAATTAAGGTCCTAGCTTTGTGTCCCTAGGAACTCCAGTGGAGAAGAGAATAAGTCATTCGAAAAATTAAACTGTCCGTGATATACAATTTGCATACAGGAACTGCCTTACATTTCCACTCCTTTTATTTCAATGCACTTAATTAAAGTCCAATAACAATTAAGGAATATTCAAAGCCATTAATCATAACAAAACAATTATCCTCATCTACCCGGGGTCTCGTTCAGAGCTCGGCCACTTCCAGCATCTTTAATAATAATAATATCGAATAATTATAATAATAATAAAAAGATCGGTTTCTCCGCATGAGTGACTCCTGGTGTTGCTTGTTGCTTGTTGCTTAGGCCAACCGCCTACAATATTATTATTATTATTACTGCACCGCACGATTATTATCCCGCAAAGCGTCGTCGACTCTATTCGCTCAGCCTATATCTCACCTGGCTAAATTCAATTATTCTAGTTGCAGGTATTTAATGCACCGATATACTGGTACTGGTACTCTATAATAGCACTAGCACTAGATAGAACTGCCCAACCCATTTAAGGCTTTCATAACTGACTTTCGTAATACGACAAGACCATGGGAATCTTGTAACTTGGGACTGGAGGAGTTGGTAGTTTTTCTTTTTATTATTCTTACTTCTAATTATTGTAGGTACACATTCATGTTTCTAGCCTTGGGGTGTATCATTAATTAATTATTATAATTTTATTACCATTTATGTATATTTATTTAATTCTATGTGATTTGTTTCATATATTTATATTTTATATTTCATATATCTATAGCTCAACTGCTCAACGAATCGTATCACTATTTCTTGAATTTCATGGAAGAGTTACTGATCGAGATCTAGTGTCAAGCTCTTGATATTTTGTGCTCAATGATACTTTTTTATACGCTATAATCATGGTATCTTGATTTACATAGGAGATTCCCATAAAATATCGACTCTGTAATAATTTTTTTTTTTTTTTTAGAAAAGAGGGAGCATCGGTCTTAACTGTGTAGGTAAGACATAGTCGCTCCACTCTGGTAATTTTGGCTTCGAGACGAACTCATTAGCCACAGACTTTTATATTATATATTTCCCTTTTAAACGTTCGATCGCTTGTTTTACTTTTCACAGACATTCGAAAATGAATCTGAAAAGTAAAGCGGGCCGAGGTGAGTTTCGAACCCGCGATCTATGGCTTCGTGAGCCAGCGGCGAACCACTAGGCCACGCAAGTCACTCTCTGTAATAATTGGCTGCTTTAATTCTTTTAGAGAGAAATGTTAAATGGATCATTTGTTAAGATTAAAAAGCTGCTTCTGTTGCTGTGATTACACTTTGAGTCTGTTAAATAAAAATTTTACATTTATGACTTAATTTGGATTATTTTTAACAATAATTATAAATAATATCACAACGAAATGAAAAACAATGAAAATGAAGTCACAAATCCAGACTTAAAAATAAATTAATGTAACCACAGAAACAGAAGAAGCTTTCCAATCTAAGCAACTGATCCATTTAACATTATTTTGTCTCTAAAACAATTATGGGTGCCAATATTTACAGAAGTCGATATTTACATGGGAATTCCCTATGTTAGGTAAACCAATGGATGATTGTATTGTACCTATTGCATGCGATATTTTTGCAGACGCAAGATTAAATAAAAGCATACTGGACAAAAAAAATTCTGGCGAATGTTTTGAACTAGTCGGTGGAGAGTTTAAGGCTCACTCACAGAGAAAGACTACAAACATTTTTAAAGTAACTACATATGCAGGAGGCATTGATTATTCTTATTACTTTCTTTTCCCTTTTTTTTTCTTTTTCTCTTCGTTTTCTTCCCTTATTTTTCTCTTTCTTTTTCTTTTTTCGTTTATTTTTTTTTCTTTTCTATTTCTTCTCCTTTGATTTCTTTTTTCCCTCCTTTTTCCTTAAGTACCGTAAATGTCGTGGATAACAAGTATTTTGTCATTTTTAAATCACCCTGTATGGAATATAGAGTAGGTATGCATAGAATTTCAAAATTATCAGGATTGTCTTGATTTTTTTTTTTTTGGAATTTAATATTTTTTGTGGAAATCTCATAAAAAGTCGGTGAATGGTTAGGTTTTTCATTTTTTAAGCATTATAAGAGAAAATCGAGGAGAAAATTCGTAACTGCTGTCAAAGACTTGTGAGCAATGCCTACTTGTCAACTACAGCGTGTCTAAAAAATCTGTAAATTGTCAAATATCTCAAGAAATACATACACTGTATCCAAAAAAAGGAAAAACATGTCCTTAATAATTTTTTTTAAAGCGCTTTCCAACGATACCAAACGCGACCCCCTTCTCCTCCCCTTTTTCATTCAGTTGTGTTAAATTTAATACTCCCCCTCCATATTACCAGGAGGGGAGACGGAGAAGTGGATGACAATTTTCAAATGCTAACCTCAGTTTTTATTATCCGTAAAAATAATTGACAAATATTGTTTTTCGACAATATATGGAGCTTTTTGAAGCTTTTTGTAATAAAAATGGATCTAAAACTACACCAAGCTCAGAAGTTATAATTTTTATTCACGCAGTTTCACGAAAGCATCAATTTTCAAGATAAAAATATTATTTTCAGTTCCAGGGCAGTGAGGAAGGAAACCATTTCAGGTAAATTTGAAGAAAACCATATTCACTCTGTATATTTTCCCATAAATACAAAGGGAATGAATAGAACGACTTGCTCTGTAACATTCCATACAAACAATGTTTAAATCTATCAACACAACTCGTGCTCGTGCCTGTCTATGTGCTGCCCACGCAATTTTGATTGAACTAAATTTTACACCCACCTTCGAGGTGAAATATTAAGAAGAGGAGGTGAATTATTAATATTTATAAATAAAGGTTGTAGACATTGTCATGCTTGTACGCTGCTAAAGACACCGCTTGTCTATTTACAATTATTATTACAACTGTCGGCGTTTCGATTTTTTCAGGCGTCTGTAATTGAAACCTTGTTCGTTCGGATGTTATTACTTTTGGGGTGTCGGTCTGGGAAAACTCTTGTTGGTGTTAAAAAAAAATTTATAAAAAAATAGATATTCGAATGGTGAACGGATTTTATTAATTTTATAAAAATTGAGGCACTCTAACTATGGGTTTTGTGGGAAATTAATTTCTCTTCTTTCAGGATTCCAGACTTTATTGAAATATTGTTTTTTGAGTGGGGATGAAAATATTCTAATATTTCAAGCTACCAAACTCGTGACCTGAACTAAAGTTTAATAAGGAATATACCTATAATTTTTATATAAAGTAGCTTCCCAAAAATGTTCTCTAGACTTTAGACAAATTTTTCGAGAACTGCAGTTCTTGAGATAATTTTTGAGAAATAATGTAATAAAGATTCAGTATTGGTAATAGTCACAGCAAGCAGCAGTATTCAATTTCTGCTCTTGTGATACCTTCTTAATTTACGAGTAGTGTTTAATCAAGAGTAAGTTATTCCCACGTTAATCTAATTAAAATGTTTGATTGTGATTAATTATTCCATTTGGTATCAAATGGAAATTTAAAATATCCGCGTATGTACATGCATAATGTACATGGATACTTTTGTAGGAATAGGCTGCATATAATATGCATGAACAAATAATTATAGATTACGGAAAGATTAATTTCAAATTAAAAATTAAACTCGTTCTTATTCAGGAGTCCTTCAAGAAGGTATTACGTGTAGTAAAATATTGACCACATACTTCTGTCATGGCGGCCTACCACGAGCGGATTTTTAATTGAAATTTTCAAGAACGGGGCATTTTTAAAAATTACCAATGCTAAACAGGAATCGGCTTACGAAATAAAAATACCTATCCATATTAATGATGATTAACGGATTAATTACAATATTTCATTATGTTATTCATGGGAATGCGTTAATTGGCAGAGAAGGTGATTGTCATTGTAATTGCCGCTACTCCAGAAATCAAGAAAACAATTAATAAATCATTGATGAAATATGCAAAATGCATAATAACGATAAACTGTATTTTGAATAAAATGTAGGACTCAGCACTCATTTACATATTTATGTAGGTTAATAATTAATTTTATGCTTCACGTATACTTGTCCGTATTTAGTATTATATAGGTATTATAATATGTAAGTCTTTGAAACGATGATTATCATTATAATTTCAAAGAAGATTTTTTTGCAAGTAACGAACTGCAAGTTGCGTTTCACCATCAGTGACGAGAAATCAATTAATTATTGCATTATTACTAACCGAAATAGTGAATAAATTAACCCCATACATTGAACCCTGAGGTACGCCAGAAATATCTCTCAGATTCTATTAATTACTATTCTAGTCATCATTGCTCTAAGAACATGGCCCAGAACTCTTCCATCCAATCTTGTAATAAAGCTAGATCGTTAGTAACACTAAAGGATTCAGATCACCCACAGTTTTTTCTATTTTCCCATCAAGCATTTGCTATTTTTTTATTATTTTACTGGTTTTGTGCTTAATTTTAACATCTTTTGAAACGATTATTGTAATTAATGATCTCGAAATAATCAATTTTTCAAGAATTGCTCAAAAAAGCGTCCCTAAGGGTGCAAAACAGTAACCTAGAAAATTTTATTATTAGATTTTTCATCAACAGAGAATATGTAGCCTTGATACCAATTTCAAATATTTGGGGCGCTTGGTTTCATAATTTACCTATGAATTTTACAATAATTAACTAAAAATGGCGTTTCTAAGGACTCAAAATTTTGCATTTTGCTTTTTTCTTTCCTAATTTTTGATCCCATTTTACATCATTTTATTTGTAATATTTATTTGTAAAGAGATATAAAAATTGTCTTAATAAACCGAGTAGGCTTGAGTTCTCGATCATTAATTTAAGGTAAATGATCCTAAAGGTAAGAAGTAATTAAAAAAAATAATAAAGTTGCAAAAAAGTCTGCATTCGTAATTTACTTATCAACACTACAGATGGAGTAATTCGATTAAATTTGGCGTTCCTAAGGGATCGACTTTTAGGATTTCAAACTTTCAATATTTTTACCCCAGTCATTATACCCAAGAAATACTTATTATTCTCACGGAAAGATCTATCATAAATTAGCTACATCTCTCAACATTATTGATTGAGAAAATCTACTTTTAACACTCACCGCCCTGTATGTGCATACAAATTGATCAGCAATCAATGATTCTATAAACGAATGATTCATCTTCGCCTTCAATATTGTATCACTCATACATAAAATACATTTCCCTTCACATATCGGAATTTCTCCTCAAGAAGAATGAAGCAATCTCTCTCAATTAACACAATACTCAATGCATGTATGTACAGAGCGTTGCGCTTATCCTAAGCCGCACGTTTTAATCTTGCAGACTAGTCCTGGTAAGGGCATAACGCGGCGGCAATTACCTTCCATTTAAAGAGGAGAGAATGAGAAATTGTCTGTTTCGCCGACAACACAAAGCATGCTTGGTAATTGTAATGTGCCCATTATACAAGATACACCACATACTCGTCTAGAAATTGTCGCCTATTAATTACGACCGGTAGTAGTAAGACTGACGGTTAATCCTCTGGTCGTCAATGAGTTGCGCGATTGATGAGTCAATTGTATTTACTGGCAAGGATTTATCGTTTCTTCAAAGGATTTTCATTCATACATTCGGGAGATTATTGCTCTATTGTGAGGAAATGTTACCAGGAACTGACTGTCTATATATAATATAATGGTGAACGAACAGATTGTTTATTTTTTTTCCATCGCGCTTACAAGCAATTGCGCAAGATTTATCGATTAAAACTTCTTATTATAGGTAGGTAAGTAGTAGAAGTGATTTAGAAGTGATTTACATTTATTTTAAAGGAGTAAAAAAATAATGAACGAGGAAAATCCACGCTTTTCTTTTATATTTTCTTATATTTTTGTTTTTCTTGCCGAACAGCTTTACCTGTAAGTACCTGTTATAATAATACTCGAGTATCTTCTTTTTGCAATTTCTGTGCCAATGAAGTATGGTAAAAATTAATTTTGAAAAATCTGGTCAAACTATTAGATACGTAACCATAATCAGCAATACTCCTGAATAGTAGTGAAGAGATACTGGCGAGACGACAAAGGACAAAACAACGTTTTCCATTAAGATTATATATATTAAGAAGAATCGCGAAGATCTAGAAAACAAGCGCCAAAGAACGTTTATAGTATGGAACTATGAATTTACTGTAAAGTATACCTATCTGACTGATGGATTATTGAAACTCAGCTCCGCAGCTCAAAAAGACACAAAATAGTAGATTTTTTAATAACTACTTTGTAATTTCTTTCAAACCTTCCAGACCTTTTATTAAAGACCAGAGGAGTTTCATTTCTCCCTATTCTGGTCCTAGTACACGTCTGACCCAAGATATTGAGCCTGCGACCACTCAATACGCATTATGTATAGTGATAGAAGTTCTCGGCGTCTATGCCACATTTGGGGCAGACCAGGTTACCTCCCCCCAGTCTCTCAAGCTGCAAGATTTTAGACTATTTGTGACCGGTGAGCACCCCGATTATAGTAGTCCAAGCTCCTCCAGGTTTCGTTTCATCATAATATGTTGCTTCTGTCCGAACCAGCTAGGACCAGTCTGGCCTGACTGTACCTTTGCTTGTCTCCAAATTCTTCTCTAGACCGTTTTGGGTCCATTCTGGTACAGAGCTTCGCTTAGAAAAATTTTTTCACATAAGTCTTGTTTTTTTATCCAAACAAAAACAAAACTAAAACAAAAAAAAAAAAAGTTACTGATTTTCATAATTCGGACCTAGACGTTTTGCCATGTATTTTCCCATAACGAATAGTCTAAAATCCCCATGACTGTCAATATTATAGATTACAGATTCTTCGATCGTTCTTGTTAACGTTACGCTTCATCACTGTCTGTTCCAGGCGATTCCGTAACCGTGACTACCCTAATCCTCGAAGATCCTGTCTTACGAGTTCCAGAAATCTAACCATACGGTTAGCAGAAAGTAAAGTAACAGACTATAAAGTGAGCCCATTATTTCTTTCGGTTAAAATGTGTAATCTATCAACTAAAATCATTTAAAATAATGAGTTGTCCCCCTTATGGAGGACATGTCTAGTGCGCAACTGCTCTTATGAAAATCGGAATTTACTGAAAGATAAACTGGAGTGAGATGAGATGATGATGAGGAAACCTTGTGTCTTTCCGTTCGTTAAAAGAATATTTTATGATACAGCAGTTCTCAAATTAATCGACGCTGATCGTTAATAACATAATAAAGATATTTATTTCGGATATATAACCGGCTCCGCGACCTAGTTGCATTATAAGAGCCTCCAGGGGGGTTTTAACAACCATGTCCAACAACTCGCAGTTCGCACAAGAGTCTCCCACGGAAGATTTCATATTATCTATTCAAGGATTTTATTATAATCTGCCGATTTTATATGATTCTTGTGATGCATGCTTACCTAGCCGGATTCTTGTCAATTTAGCTTGATGACTTAAGTATTGCGCAATGGTATAAAAGGTAATTACTGTTTTGTCACATACCCATTGAAGGAATATGAAAAAAATTATAAGAAAATCCAGAACTGTTTCTTTTGTAGTTTTATGGTCCATTATAGTGGCAGTACTACGAATAAGCTTACCTCAATATTAGACTTGTATATTATAAGGTAGGAGATAGACTTTAGGAAAATTTTTTTCTTATCTGAATGACCGTTTGAATAATATGTGCTAGTTAATTAGGTAGTAATTATTATTGTGAAGTCAACATTTATATTTTTATTAAACGAAAAATCGATAATGGATGATGGACAACGCCTCCGAATCTATGTCGTAATAATTTCATAAACCATAATTCAGCCACTGACCTCGTGCAACATCTCTGGAGATGTAGAACTACCGAATGAAATCGATGTGACTAATTTTAACAGTCTCCAAGCAGCCGTTGAATATTATTATTTATAATGAAGTTGAATATTTATATGCATTTTGAGCCATTATGAGGTTAATATAAACACTTTATGAGCATGAAAAATGTAAATAACGCAATCGACGTTTATGTTTCGCAGGATCTGTTTTAAGTTTTTATAGTTAGAACCAATTTTTAATGACAGGATACCGTAATGTCAGATTTAATGCTATAATTAAAAAAATGTGGCTTTAGGAGATATACAAATCACACCAATATAATTATTAGTGACACTATATTTACGTATTATAGAAAATACTGCTAAGCTAATAAAAATTTGTCAGATTACCCACTCCTTTTAATAATTGAATTGTATTTTTTTATAATATAATTCTTAAGTAGGTACCTACCAATTCATGTTTTTCAATCCTTTGGTGACGGTGACATCATGCATATATAAGCCCTTAAAATATATTCTTCCTTAGAAATCCTTATAAAAAAGTTAAGGGGATTAGAGTCTAGCGTAGGTACTTTCATGAATTTATTTAAAGATTTAAAAATGTATTTGAAAAAAAAAATCGTTTTAATGAAAAAACTTGCAGTGGAGGGCCGTTTTGTTGAAAGGTAGGTAAATTCAGTCGTCCTGGAGAAACTTAAAAATGTTGATTTAAAATTGACCTCTTGGTGATTGAATTACAAGAAAAACTACCTCTCTAATAAAAGCTTTATAAAAGTTTATAAAGAAAATAAAAATTAAAAAGATTTTTCTGAACTTTATCACCGAAAAAAACACCTCATTAGGTATTAAAAATTAATAAATTGTCATACTGGAGCTAAAAAAAAATACGTATTAGCTCAAAATTTCAGTCAAACTTTCATGAGACTTTATTTAAAATTAAAATTGACTTATTCCAGAATTTTATAAAAAACGTTTAGTAAAAAGTTATTAATTTACGGGGAACTTCATTAACACTCTGTATAGATATACCTAACTACGTACTATATTAGGAATGCAATAAAAACATCCTAAAATGAACAAAACACGTTTATCTACCTATAATAGTACGTAAAATGAATAGCAAGACAAATTCGATTTCAATCACATTTATTGTGATCTCTCCCAGGACGATAAATATAAAGGAGTGCCATGAAAAAAGAGAGAGAGAGAGAGAGAGAGCAGCACGTAGGAGTATAAAGTTATATCCTCGTGACTAATCCTTTATAGGGCAATATGCTCCGTTGAATCTGCCAGGAATAAAGTTCACAACTGGGAGATCTCAACGATAGATAACCCGGGAAACTTGGAGATCTCGCTGAGCGGTTAGACGATGAACCCGCTGCGAGGATTTTATTTATTATTCAGAGTATACACAATAATTGCCCGTATTGGTAGGTACCTACGTGAGACGTGCCCATGCCCAGCTCTCCATGTATTGTATATAGGTAGTTAGATACTGGTACAATTATACACATACCTATGTCTCAGCTATGTCTGTCTGTGTATGTAGATATCTTATTTATTGGATCGTATCACGTGAAGACAATAACTATATGTGTAGCTACAAAGTGATATTCGTGTATCTGATTATTTCACTGTTATGGGTTTATATATATTTACCCATACGTATATACAGGGTGTTTCAGATCCACAGTTGAAAGTTTTTAGTTAACAGTTCACTTTCAGAGGTTACAAAAGTTCAAAAATAAATCCTACAAATATTCAAGGTTTATTATTCAAATTACTCTTTACTAAATTATGGGGTAGTTCAATAAGGGAGAAAATCTACATTTTTTTAAATAAAAAAGCATCATTTTCTCCTCGGATAAAAGACAAAAAAATAAATAAAAAATTTCATAAAAAAGTTAGATTTTTTTTACATTAATCACAGAAATTTTGATATGATACGTACCTAATTTTATTTTAAATACTGCCCTTCATTAATCTTCTTCTGAATGGGGAGGTAGGTTTTTAACATCCTTAGCCAACTTTAACAGCCACTAATATTTTAACAGCTACTTACTACAATATAAACCTCTCATCTTCCCAGCTGGAACTCTCTTGTCTTCACTATAATACCCCCTGGTGGTGGTATCTTAATTCTTTACTTCGTTAATACCAACACCATTCATTCAAGATTCAAAGCAATTCATTCTTACATCATTTTTCTTGTCAGACAGACATTCAGCAGAAGACTTTTGTATTTTCTTGTTTCATATAGGTACATACTTACCTATTTTAATAATTTTTCGACATGCATTGAAGCGGCTTTAATTTTTCCCACGAAATCGAAGTAAGATGCGAAAAAATTTCGATGACAAAAAATTTGTATTTTTAGCTGCTTAACTTTTTTCTTTTCAATAGTGTTGGTGAGGGTGAAAACACCCTACTGTCAAAAACGAAGCAAATGTTTATGAGAAAAAAAAAGTTTGTTTTGTCGCCCCCTAGGTACTATATCCCTTAAAGTTTGTCGGTATATTTATGAAACACCCTGTATATCCAGAGTAAATCTACCCATGCTTATTATAATGTACGTATATTACGTTTGAATAAATATAATGCAGGTGAAATAAATCATATCCTGTATTAACCCAGAGCTAGATAAGTTAAAGAAGTACCTATCAAAGGAAATGGAATGAAAAGATATAGACGAAACGTAATTCCAGCAATTGCTCGGCGATTGCACGGTCGCGCTGTTCTATTTATTTTCCGCTACGTGGAAATTGCACTTTATTATATGGAATTATGTTTTATTGTGCGTTGTTATAAGAGGGAATTTATGAATGGTATAATTCAATCCCGGTATAAAGTGTTTTACTGTCCAGAGGGTACGTTTCTGTCTTGTTAATGCTAACTTATTACATGAAACGCTTTTACATGCATTTATGAGTAGGAGAGAAAAGTATTAGACCTTGTCATAACTGTCACATCATCGAGCTGTTTCGTTTTATAATAGGTTGCAACATTGAAGCATTCGACCAGGTTATTCTAGCTCTAGTTTTAGTTCTATTTTCAATAGAACGTAAATCTTATTAATCTAAACAAGTGAGTTACGCAAGAAACACTCCTCCATAATAAAAAAATTACCATTCTGATTTTACTCGCCATCATCTTTTCCTATGTAAAGGATACATAAGCACTCTAGTTGTTCTCCATTCATAGCGAAACCAAATTCTCTGGAGTTCATGCTTCCTCTTCAAAATCTCGTTAACTTCATCAAGAATCTTCAATCATTCAAAGCAAAAAATCGTATATTTTGTAGAAATTTTTTCGATTATAAGAAATAAATTTTCTCTCGCTTGCTGTCTTGTTTTTAAAAGATTAAATATTTTCTGATAAAAAAAAGTGGTTAAAAATAATATTTTCAACCCCCGTACAGCGCACAATAAACAGAATATTTATACAAATTTGTGTTTTCAGCTCTAGCTTAAAAAAATAAGTGCACTTTCCTATCGCGTAGACACAAAAAGTGTGCAAAATTCTCGAAAAAAATACTGAAAGAAGACGAAAGAAAACAAACAACTTGATTTTGAATGATGAGAAGAACTCCAATGACTGGAACTGGAAACATATTTATCTTTGAAGGAACAGAACTCTGTCATAAAAAATGCGCCCAGCTATTTCACAAATAATGAAAATAATTTTTTTTTAAAACCGAAAAGCTCAAAAAAATTATTAAATTCTTATATTTCTCAGGAATTTGAAAAAGTACTTGAATTCCATCAGCTGTGTACCAAAAATTTTTAGGGGTGGAAAAAAAAGCTCAAAAACTGGTTGAATTTATTTTGTGTTTTATTAAACTTGGACGATTTGAAAACTAATCAAACCAAAATACCAAACACTCTGCACTGCCAAATATAATTGAAGATGCAAAGATGTACGTACATCGTTCTAGTTTTCTCTAGGATCGTCTCGTCATCAAATATTTCTCGATATTTGCATCAACTCCTCCGCATATGGCATCGAAGGAATGTCTTGCATCGCGCACCGAGCACCAGTAGAGCGGGTCTTCAATCTTCAGTTCAGAGAGATGTCCTGCGGCTGTAGGCTACGGTCTGGTGCTGGTGCTGGTGCTGGTGCCGTGGTCCTGCATGCACATCGATTGCATGCTGCAAGGAAGGAGTGAAAGCAAAAAGCAAGCCAGATTCAGAAACAATGAGCTGGCTCTAGCTCTAAGACTTAAGAAACCAAAGAAACCAAACGCTGCACTCGCGAGCTCACACTTACATTATAGCCGTGCACCTCGTAATGCGACTTATATTACTAGACACAAGCCGACAAATAACACACTGCCGCTCTATAGTTCCATTGTTCGTGCCAGTTTACGTGCACATTTTCTCTTTATGATCGCTTAAACGTTTACTATTATGCGCTGCAGGTACGCTAACGTCTTGGGAATATAGCACAAAGTTCAACCAATTTTATCGGATTTTTCTTGACCCGACACAGCAGTCAGGTGAAGAATTTTGAACTCACCTGTTTCACAAAAAATTTTCACTTACCTCTTAAACACTCGACGGTTCAAACAAAAAACATTCAACCAGTTTCGGTGATTTCAAAGCTTCCAACCAAAAACTCCAACCCAATTTCAAAGTCATTTTTTTGTGTCACCGGGTATAGGTAATCTTGTAATCAATGATTCAGACATAGATTCAGTTAGCTTCAAAATGAAAACAAAGTCTTCGTTCAAAATCTGATAGATATCTTAGTAAGGGCGATACAAAAACAGAATTTTCATAGTGATTATTTCAAGACTGAAGACTCTGCCTCAGACAGTTCATTTATACATGTAATTCAAGGTGGTAGAAATATTCTATACCCTTAGTCTAGAATTATATGCAATATTAGAGTGAATTGTAGAATTTTAAGAATATATTAATGAATTTTATCTCCTACGATTCTGCGAAATTTGCGGTGAGCCAGCGTTGTCCGTAGTGGCCGGCATGTAGCCCATCACCTCGGCGCCTCGATGACGTGCTTGATAACTGCTACACAAGTTATTTAAAGTCTCCTTTTAAAAAGGAGAGCCAGCGAGTAGCTTTTTGCGAGTAGAAAATACTCCCATTTTCTCCCATTTTTACTCCAATTTTCAGCCATTTTAAATAAAATTCGTGTAATTCGTGTTATGTTTGAAACGCTTTCTTGTTTCAGTAGATATCTATTTGAGGTAGGTAGCTGTGAGATGAAATTTTTCGATGATGATGATGATAATAATAACATAATAATCAATATTATTGATCTTGAAAGATTACGACGATTACCGACTTGAAGTGTATGTGTATATAAAACAGAAAGATAGAAGAGTGATGTGCATTATTACAAAACACAAATAATAATTGGCAGCGTAATACAACGATAAGTGAGGATTTATGGGTTTATAACACGTGTTACCTCACGGAAAGAGAGAGTTAATAGATGACCCGCAGCTTTTACATAATCTTTAATGAAATTTATTATTTATAAACAGTGTTTGTTGGGGCATTATTAGACCGAGCCGGTGCACAGCACAGAGTAATCGCTTGATTGCGTTTCAAAATTCACCTTCATTTCGGTTTTCTTCTAGATTCCTCATTAATTGTAAGCAAATCACTGTAATTATGTCAAGTTGAAAAATCTAATTATATACACACACCAAACAGCTCCGAGCGCGATTGCTCATTCTTTTCCCGCTAGGAGATAGCTAAATTGAATTTTCGGCGCTATTTACATTAAATATCGATAAATCTTGGCGAAATTGATTTCTGATCACTCTCTGACTTACTCAAACACTGTCTTTCCGAATGTAAATCAGACATCAGTTTGTTTATCATATTAAAGCATGATCGTAACTTTTACGATGATCATTCCCAATGATAATAATAATCTTAATCTTAGATAGGAGGGTTTGCTCTAATTTTCTTTCTCGGTCAGTTCGATTTGAATCAATCAATTAACTCAATCATGCACGACGCATAATAATGAACTGTTAGGTATAAAAAATCACTTTATAAGATGATTAATAAATAAATCGTATTTTTCTTTAAAGTGAACAAGGAAATATGTCAATTTAAATCATGGTTACTTAAATTATTTTAGGACCTGATATGGATTTGACGAAGGAAAGGCCCTAATTTCTGAAAAGATTACCAGGAATACATCAATTAATTTTTGTGTTTTATGGGGCTCCTTTACCTATCTGTCCCCAAGTCCTCCAGTTCTTAGAAGAGGATCAGTACCTAATTTATTAATTTATTGAGGATTCAAAATGGTATTTATTTATTTCGGTCTTTTTCACCGTTTTCGAGTAAGTCGGTAAAGGTCGCGGTTTAGTAATTTCTTCATCTGGTAAATAAGATGAAAGAAAAAAACAACAAAAATATAAGGGAGAAAAAAAACTCCCAGGGGAATAGATTATTATGGAAAATATTAATTTTTTTCTGCGAAAATTTGCGAAATAAGTTAAAGCCAAGAATTCTTTATTATACAGGGTGATTCATAATCAGGTGTAGGTAATATAATAAATGTACACAAATTTTCAACTTGAGCTTTTGAACAATAAACTGATTTTTGTTTCACTTTTTTTGTAATTAATCAAAATAATAGAAAAAGTTAAAGTTCTTTTCGTGAATAATTTTGTAAGGAAGCCAAGTAAAAAAGTAACTACTTGTAATAGTTTTTGTTCGAAATGTCATGCTGAATACTTGCATGTGTAAATCGTTTACACCCAATCATAAATCACGCTGTATACCGGCGGGAGATTCTTATAATCTGAAATATCCAATTCTCTCGAAAAGTAAGTACGCTCTGCAAAAAAATGTTATTTACAAAAGTCGTTTTGTTCAATGAGGGACATCGTTTGAACACTAACCATTCTGCACCGCTCACCCTTTGCGGTGAGGGGTAGTGGTGGTAACTTTGAAATTTTAAGTAACGGCCGCACTTTTTTATTTCAAATTCGTACTCAGTCAAAAAAAGAAGGTCAAAAATATTTCAGGTAAATGTTACACATTTTTTGTTGCCGAAAATTACCCTTCGTAAAGGATGAGGAGTACAGGGCGGTTTTTGTGTTCAAACGATGTCCGTTAGCGATCAAAGCAAATTTTTGTATAAATCATTTTTCGGCACAGTGCTTATACTTTTGGACATATTTGAATATTTCAGGTCCTAAGAATCACCCTGTTATATAAGTTGCTGACTGAAAAAATCGAAGTGTTTTCTTTTAATTTTTTCAAAAAATTTTTTTTTAACATTTAAGACCAAACTTGCTTATGTATGGCGTGAAATACTTAAAAAAAACCATAACTTCTTAAAGTTCTGTCTTCTTAAAGTGGAGTCTTCACAAGCTTCCAAATAAACATTTTCTAAAATTAATTTTAAAAAATTCCATAGAAATCTATTTTTTGAGAAAATTAGAACATACCGAAAGTGGTTTGTGACATAGGGTATTGTGGAAGAGATGGTCAAACTGTTAGCCTCAATTGTTTGGCCAAAAATAATGGGATATTTCTTAATAAGCCATTTTTCACATTGGGATGATTTTTTTAAGATAAGTGTACTTACAGAGTGTGTAAGTGAGAAAGTAGAAAAATATATTATACAGGGTTAGAACTATTTAAAATCCTCTTTGAATAAAATTTCACAAAAAGTGTGCCCGCATAAGAAAGAAAACGTCAAAAAAGTTCAAACTTTTTTTTTTAATGTTCTAAGAAATTTCAACTTAATATCTCAAGAAATATATTAAACCTCGCAAATGAAAATTGTTGGCAGTAACTGATGTTACTAAAAAAGCTATTTCGAAGAAGCGGCAAGCAGAAAATTTTTCTCCAAACATAAGTTTCTGTTTGCCGCTTCTCCGAAATTTATTTTTTAGTAACATCAGTTATTGCCAACAATTTTTCTCTGGAGGTATTATAATAGATTAACACATTTACGACATTTTTACGCGCAAGAAAAGTGCTAGTCGAATACCTACGCATATGATGGGTGATGGGTATAGACAAATCATCTACAAGACGCAAATTTTAAGAGCCATCAACCCCTTAATCCTTTACATCCTGTATACCTGACCATCCTGTAGATCAAAATCTCGTCTGGAGTAAACAGAACGAGAACGAGAGTATCTGATTCACAATTGCATAATTCAGAGTTGTCATTGGATCACCTGGCTATTGTAAGTATCCATTATAAGAGACGGAGACACGCTGCTTAGGCCTTCTAATTAAGAGATTGTAAACCAATCTTCAGAAGACCATCAAGGTAACCTAATACATTTTTCAAAATGTAAAGAAAACTCGTATGTATATGGATGTCTTTCCTTTCTCTGATATGCGATACCTAATGGGACATTACGAAACCGATTTCAGCACCTTCAGCGTAACTAAGCAGATGAACCGATGTTGTCACTCGAGTCTTATCTGGCACCTTTCAATTATATTATTCAGAGCAGTGAGTTTATTTATTATTTCTTTTAATTAAAAACCTGATCGTTCTAAAGAATTGCAAGTCCTGCATGAAAAACTTATTGATCGAGAAAGAAAAGCATTGACTAGAGATATGTACCTATATACCTAATTAAGTTTTTTCTTTGTAAAATGAAACTTTTATTAAGTTTATTTCTCTTCTGTGGGTGATCTTAGAAAACAACTAGAACGGAATGTAACAAACTATGCTGCTATCCTGATTACAATACAGTGCAGCGTTATTAAATCAAATTTTTCACACTTCTGTTCTTTCAAACAGCACCATTTGCACAAACATTTGGATTTTAGTTCTGCTTATCCGCTACTTCAAAGATGACCCTAAACCGGGAGTTGGTTCTGTCATGGGGGTGGTTGCCACCCCTTTTCGGGGGTGAAAATGTTTCACTGAAAATAATTCCGGTAATGGATAAATTTACTTTTTCTTTGACTAGTTTCTTGAGTAAAAAAGTTGATTAACCGAGCAACTTTTGTTCAATAAAGTTTTTTTCTGAAAGTCAATAGCTTTCAACTTATTCGCGAGTGAAAGTGTCAATTTTTCAACAAATAGACCCACGTTTATAGACGGTTTTTCGGGAATAACTCAAAAAGTAAGTATTTTATCGAAAAAAGTATTTCAAATAAAAATGTAGCCTATAAAAAAAATGAATAGTGTATTTGCGGCGTCTGTAGACCCAATACAAAGGAAGTGATGGCTTGTTGATGTCGGTTCTTATTCGTTGTCGGTTCTTATGCGTAAGCGCCAAAATTGAAATTTTCAACATGAATACAATTAGTCAAAAACAATGCATTTTCGGCGGAAAACTACAACCTTGCTTGAAGTGGTTGACAATTCCGGTATTTTCGTTTTTTCGTAAAAGTCCCTAGCATAGAAATTAAGCGAATTACGAAAAAAATAATTTTGGTCCCTATTTTTCTCGGTGAAAAAAAAAGAGGGCCCCTTACTTACCCCGATTGAAAAAAAAACCGTGACCATTTTAAAATTCAATTTATTTATATGCAACCATATGCAAATTTTAATCCTATACAGGAAAAAACAAGAAAAAAAATCTTCAGAGAAGAAACACCTACAATTTTGTACCCTACAACATTTTGCAAAAACATTAGTTTTTGGGTTATTTTGAAGAAAGGGCAATATATTTGCAAATTTACAAAAATGCTCTTTTAACTTCAAGCTCATTTTTTTCAAAACTTAAGCACTTTAAACAGGTCAAACTTCTAGAACATGTTACAAGCAAATAAATAAATTTTAGTATAAAATGGTAACGATTATTTTCAATTGAGGTGGTAATTGGGGGTGATTTTCACATTTTTTACGACATATTTTCGTCATAACTCGCTTAGTTTCGATGCTAGGTAGGTACTTCAAAAAATAAAACAAAAATAACAGATTTTTCAAGAATTAAAAAAAAATCCTTGAGCTTCCCCAGAAAAATGCATGGTTTTTTGGTAACTTCACCTTGAATCTTCAACTTGAAGAACCAACCTTCAACAAGCTATCACTCCGTTTTTATTGAGTATACAACAGACACCGTAAATCCACCATTCTTTGTGTTTTTTTATGAGCTACATTTTTACTTAAATCAGTTTTTTCGATAAAATACTTACTTATTGAGTTATTCGTGAAAAAGCGTCTAAAAACGTGAATTTATTGATTGAAACATTGACACTTTCACATGCGAATAAGTCGAAAAGTATTGACTTTGAGAAAAAACTGAATGGAACAAAAGTTGCTTGAATTAGTCAATTTATCCATTCCCGGAAGTATTTTGAATGAAACATTATCACCACCGAGAAGAGGTGGTGCCAGGGTAGAAGCAACCCCGGCACAAGGTCAACTTTCAAGTAGAGGAGATAAGTAGGAACTAAATTCTTTTTGTGCGAATTAGCGCTGTTCGGCTAAATAGTATATCGTCGTATTTTACCTTCTATGATTGGACTAAAAGTAGAAATATGCGAGAAACGCACAGTGAAGGCTTTAAGGAGCCTATATTATACGCATAATGGTTTACTTCAAAATAAAGGTTTAGAAAAATAGAAAGCTTTTCATAGACAATAGAGCGCTAGATAGAAGAATAAAAACACTATAAAAGGAAAGATATGGAAAATTGTTTTAAAGGGAGTTGATGAGATGTGAAAAAAGTACTGATTGGTCCTACAAATTTTAACATGAAGATGAATGGTAGGTAACGGATGAAGAAGTGAAGTTATTGAGGATAGAAGAATTATTATTAACAACTTTATAAGTAGGTACATAGGTACATATGTTGCAAAATTAATAAAGAGTTATCACCAAAAAAAAATCGCAGAAGAGGAGAAGGAATAATAATTATTGTTGACGAAGAAACATATTTCTTCCATTATTCTACAGTTAACAGTATTTTCTGGAATGTGCTATGTATAAATAAATGTACATAATAGGTTGCTTTTTTATTCAAATCTTCTTATTTATCATCTTTTAGTCGTTTGACAGGACTATAAAGCCAGCGACGACCTGAATAATACAACCAGTCAACAATAAATCCTCACTTATCCAATTCATTAAGGCAAATTACATATCATTTGAACAATAATTAAAAAATGGCCATCATTACTCTTTCTATTACGTAATAGTTAACAAACAACGATTGTCTTCTTGTCTTCCTAATATGTTATGTTAAGCTCTTCGAGACCGGTTGACGTCGAAAAATGTATCTTACAGCTAAGCTTATTATTACGAGATAGTATCTCTTGTTAGAATGGGGACTTTTTCACTTTGACGTCAATTTAGAATGTACTTGCCCAATTGATAAAGGAAAAAATATTTCCAACAGCTCAAACTCATAACATAAAAAAGCCGGCAAATTTATAAGTTGATGAGTTAGAAAGCAGGGCAATTTGAAGTACGTATATAAATCAAGCAAGAGTCATCGCTATTGAGATCGAAATGATGTCTATTATTAATCAGAAGGCGCCAGTCGTAGAGCGCCACCAACTATTATGTTATAACCCCATACGGTAGGATATCGTATTGCAGGTAACTCCCCGCGTTAATCAGGAACAGGACATAAAATATAAAACAGGCTATGAAATCACTTCACTATACAATACAGCGTTGCCACTACTACTTTATGTTAAGAGCGGTATACCTACTATTTTCTTCATTAAAGGACCTAATTTTTTTTTACCATGTGTCTTCTGAACGCGGTAGTTCTGACGTCACGAATCTGATCATGTCAATAAGCTGAAACAGATACCTACTGTTTATGTGAGATCTGGTTTCTTAAACATTTATATTATATCAATAAATTTTCTATTTAAGACAATTAAAACAATAAATAAGCTAATAAAAGTACATACAAATCATAAAATTAGGCAAATTTTCAAGAACGATCAACGTAATAACTTAATTTTAATAGTTCCTACCCTGATCATGGTCATGGTCATTACAGGGAAAAAGGAAATTATAATTTCTTGCAAATTAAATATTTCCAGTTTGATTTGACAACCCAGCATACATAACAAGCCCCCATCGGCGGGGGGAGACACACACATAAAAGGGGGTCGACACACATCGGCAATAATGCAATCATCGCCTGTCCATGAGCCGGTCACGGGCCATATCCCCCGCCAGGGCCTGATTGTCAGGGGCTGTAAATATCAGTGACTACGCCGCCTCCCCTGGGATTCACCCTCATTATGAATAATAATCGCCGGTCCGCCAACTGCACCCTGAAGTCCGCCCCTTGCGGGGCTTTATAAAGTGAAGGCGGTGCGATCTGTTATCACTCGATGTGTCGATTCCGATGGGGCTATTGCGGGGATTTGTTTGTTTATTTAAATTATGTGGGGGTGATTGTTATGTTCGTATTAATTAGGGGGAGTGAGTATTGAATAAGAGTGAGTGCGACTATTTTGTATATTGTTTATCCAATGATATATAGAAATATTAACAAAGGTATTTAAATATTTTGTTTCTAGTGTGATACAATTATTGTCGGGTTCGCCTGTTTGTAGCCTGTTTGTATGCTTTTCTTGTTATTATTTGTTTTCATTCAATCTGATTTATATTTTTTTTATATTACTAATTAGCGAACAAAGTCAGAATTTTATTACTTCTTTTGTGAGTTCCATGCGTTTAAAGATTGTCAAAATCTTTCAGAAACAAAAATTAAAATTTTGAAACTCATGCAGGTTTCTTCAAGAGAAAACCAAAACTTTGACAGATATCGAAATAAGACCTATATGACATATATAATGTCACATTATTCGGTTTGGGCGGACCTGAATTTTCTACTCGAAAAGTGGTAAAAAACGATTATAGGAAAGTTGAAAAAGAAAAATAATTTTCCACTACCTTCGATCGAAAATATGAGTAATAACAAAATAAATAAAAAAAAATTATCTTTTAAGCCATTTCGACCTTTTTCGAGTATCTTCGACTGTTTAAAAAGATTAAATTTCTTGAAAATTGAGAATTTTATGTTGAAAATGTTTTCTCCGACAAAATAGATTGCAATTTTGATCAAAATCAATTCACGCATTCATTTCAAATTGTAGCAAAAGACTTCTTTCAATCATATTTAGTGGTCAAAAATTTTGTAATTTTAAAAATTTATTAATGCTGCAATTTTTGAGAAAAACCGCCATTTAGTATTTTTTTTATTTTTTTGTATATTTTTCTAAATATTTCGAAATTAGACTTAGGTATCGGTCATTGGAACCGGAAGGTCCTTAATTTTTCACATATGAGAACAAAATTGAATCACAATTTTTTCATCTAAGCATTCTAAGCATTAGAGAATTTTCTTTTATTTTTTTTAATAAAGTTCATCCCTTTCCCACACTCTCGCCGGGTTTCTCTGCGTGTTTCACCCCCTATTCACTCCTCGTCACCCTTCGTACTGAAAACAAAAAACTACTGTTGAGCGAGGTTTTGCGAATTTCCTGCTTCAAGACATTCCCTTTTTTCTATAGAGTTGAGTAACAAACGTAACAATAACTTCACTATCACGACCGTTTAAAAAGGCCAACTTTTCAAAAATCATTTCGAACCTCACAAATCTCATTTCTCATTAAATAATAATTCAAAAGATCGCAGAAGTGTCCGAAAACGGCTTTAAAAGTTAATTTTAAACTTTTTTTTTAATATTCTACTAAATATCAAAGAATAGATCATAATTATAAAGGTATGGAGGTAAAGAGTTATGCATCCCAATCCAAAGGGCCTTCAAGGCTCGTTTCCCAACTCCCACTGGCCACCAATGATCGAATTTCATAGTTTTCATAAATTTTCAAATATGAATCTTGAAAATAGTGCGAGCCTACGAGGATCGAACACACGATCTTTGGCCCGTTGCCAGAGATCTTCACCGTTGTACCATGGAGCCACCAAGAATGGATCATATTAGAAGGAAGAAATTGCTGAAAAAATTTAATACCAAAATTGAAATGAAGAAAAGATATAATTAGTGACGATGATAAGGAAATAGAGCTTCTAGCAAATCATAAAAGAAGATTCACCAAGACTTAGTGCTTCATTTTTCCACTCAAAAAGAGGAAAGCTTTGGAAAAATTAAAAAGCAAAAGTAAATATGAAAAATTCAAATTACCTGAAAAAAGTGTTTTCTTGCAAGTCGAAACTGATTAGTAGGTACAAGCTAAAGACCATAATATAAGACACTTGAAGAAGAAGACTCATGCATGCTTCTCTTAGATTGGTCCAATAAAATTACCCTCACTTTGTAGGTGTTAAAGCAAACCTACCGAGACCATTATAACCATTATCTACCTACCCATACAAGAAATTCTTGGAGTAAAACCATGAAGATTATAACATACAGTTACGTCACGTTTACCCATCTAACTACATAGGTACACACATGCGAACACATGCAGGTACAAACCATCGCAATTACGTGATGCTGTAATTATCAGCCATTATAGGCGAATGGGAGTCTCCTTTCTCTATCACCAGCACCACAGGCACGATTCCCGGTCTAATTCCACATCCCATGTTAAAAATAAATGTCCCCAGAGATCTATTTGCAGATTACCGCGGATGGTAGGTAGACTTAGACTAAGTACTTACTTACGGTGGTAGATCGAAGCAGAAGACAAGCGTTAGCATGCCGGGTAATTACCGGATGGTCTCGAGACCATAACACTAACACCATAATGTAACAGCAGCAGTGGCTTTTTTATTACTCGGTTGTGAAGAGATTTCAAAATAACCAGGCTTAAGTAGTGGATGGCGGTAATTTTCTAATTAGAGGTCGTATTGGTAGGTTAATGGAATAGTCGAGATTAATAGGTAAATGATAGAGAGAAACTGAAAACTATAGTATAATGGATGCTCCTGGTCGTACCTCGTGAAAGAAATATTGTTGGAATGACAAACACTCCGACATAGTGGTTTTATTATTATGTAAAAGATGCAGTAGTAAAATGTGTAATAAAATAGCGATAATATATTTTTTATGCACGCAGGAAGATTGTTTCTTGCATCAACGTTTCAAACTTATACAGCGACTAATTAAGATCGCGAACCTTCCTTTTCGATATTTTTATTGCAACTAGTTTCGCAAGTGCTAAAAGAGTCTACTTGTTTCATTAAATTAAAAGTGGATTGATCTTAAGAATAAAATTAAGCATAACTCATCCATCAGTCATCACTTTAACTAAATGCCTAGAATCTACAATACGATGCAATTAGACTGCTCTTAGATTACATAAAAACGATCTCAGTCGATAGTCTTTCTTAATAAGTTCGGTATATTATTGATTGTGATAAGTACAAAAAAGCTTTGCTCTGCTAATGATGGCTGCGATCAAATAAAGACTTGAGACTACCGTATCGACCTTTAATGTATCTATTAGGGCATTTACCGCCCTTTTAGGTTTTTGAAGCCTTCGTTGTCACCTTACCAAAATAAACGCTTTATTCAGCTCTGATGATGATGTGTACAGTCGAAACTAATCAGTCATTGCTACAAGCTAAATAGATATAATGAGAGTAAAATTTAGTGTTCCTGTTCATTTTTTTTTTGCTCTTTAATATAGGCATTTCTGAATAACATTATGATTAACAAGTAAAAAAAGATGAAACCCTTGGTAAACAATTTTTTTACTTAGCTTTTCGTATTGCTTTCATTTTCGCAGAAACATTTTCCATTAATTCATTTTTAGGTACAAGTTTGACTATTGATTCTGCGTTTTCTTAAGTTCTGACCTTTTTCTTAGTTAACCTCTCAGTACATTTTTTCGTAGTTCTTTTTTCGTATTCGGGAGCATTTTTCGTAGATATTTACAATTTTGATTCTTCTTTTCCTTTTTGTTGTCACACTTATTGTTTTTTTTTCATTTGTTTCCTTATTCTTTTTCAGAATTCGTCAGAAATTTTCACAACTTGGACTTTATATTTTTGTTTAACTGTTTAACGGTTCCTCTTTTACAATTAAACGTTCATTTTCTTGCTTGGTCCTTTTTAGATATTGATTGAATGCTACTTCATTGGATTTAATCAAAAATCATCCTGTATTTTAGTTCATATTTCGCCATCAAAATTTTTATCACACATTCCATACCCTGATACACTTGGTGAACCATTTCTTTTTTATTCATATTTTTCATATTTTTTATTTTTCATACCTATTCATATTTTCATTATTTATATTTCTTGAGAAGAATTTTAGATATTTTTATCTTTGATCTGCCTTTTAACGGTGAAACAATTTTTCGTTCTTCATTTTCAGTTTATTTAGCTTTCTTCGTTCTTTTATATTAGCATGCTTGCATGCCTCCAGAACTCTACAATTTTCATTTTCATTCTCTTGGCTACACTTCATTATTCATTTTTTCTTATCTTATTCTTTCAATTTTCTTCAGGAATTTTTTTTATCTTCAATATTTCAGTTTTTTTTTGTACTGGACTTCTTCATTCTTTTCTTTTCCGTCGTTTCATTTTTCTTCTTTTATGATGCAACACTTCATTGATCTTCACTTCTCTATCTATTTTGTTGTTTTCCATCTTCTTCAGCAGCAGTTTTCATGAATGGTTTTCTGTACAAAAATTCTTTGTTTTGTTAATACCTAGCTCATTTAGCTTCTTTCATTCGTCTTTCTTTCTGAAAGAATTTTTGGAGTTTTGTAGAATTTTACAATTTTGATTCTTTTGAATTCATCGATGAGAAATTTCTTCATCGTTTATTTTTTATTGTTTCCATTTATTCTTCTTTTGCGATCAAACTTCATTGATCTTCACTTTTCTATCCGTTTTGTTGTTTTCCATCTTCTTCAGCAGCAGTTTTCATGAATGGTTTATTGTACAACAATTCTTTATTGTTTATGTATACTAGTCCACTTAGCTTCTTTCATTCTTCTTTCTTTCTGAAAGATTTTTTATAGAATTCACCAATTTTGATTTTTATTATTACATCGATAAAACATTTCTTCGTTGTGTATTTTCAGTTCTGTTTACTTTCATTCATTCATTAGCGTGATTTGCGATTCAAAAATTCTTCTCGGTTCTTTTTTCATTCATTCGTCTTCAGGATTTTTTGAGATCTAAGTTTCTTCATTTGTCTCCAGCAGCATTTTCTAAGGAATTTTCCAATTAGATCTTCTGTATCTTCATTTTTCAAGTTCATTTTGCTTTCTTCATTTTTCATGGATCATTTTTCGTAAATATTTACAATTTCGGTTTTTCTTTTTGTTATGGTTATATTTTTCATCGTTCTTAACTGTTCTGCTACATCTCCTTTTATCTTTCTTCTCCGATCTCTCGTTTTTCAAACAATTTTCCTTTTCAACTCTAGAACCAGTAAGTAGCATTCTTCGTGAAGGATTCCCAAAAAGGTATTTTTCTTTGGTCAAACTTTCTTTATTTTCTATCTCATTTTGCTTTCGTCTTTCTTCGTTATTAGTTTTTTACTTCCGGCTTTCTCGCTTAATGTTTAGTACATTCTTTTTATAAATTCCAGATATTAGGTACTTCAGTTTGTAAACTCTCTCTCACTGAACCTAACTACTTTCATTCATTAGGCAGATATAGAATAATGTAAATAGCAACTGTAGCATTACTTTGAATTTATTTTAATTTCAACTAGCAACCAACAGGAAGCTAGGGGAAATTACGGTTACGGTTTTATAAAAAAATGTTTTCTTTTCTTTGCAGGTACAGTGCTAGTACAGGGTGAAGTGTCCAGTGCATCCCTGGTGGCAGCCAGCGCGCAGCCTTCCGGCCAAAACAGCCCACAATCAAGTATGCTTCTTCTTCAGACACAGGTAAGAATTATTATTTTTTTAGTCAATAAATCCCAATACCATAACGGTAAAAGGGGAGAATCATGAATGGAGTAGAGAAAGTAATTCGATCTGCAAAATAATAAATAATTGCACGCACTTGTTCTATCCAGTGATGCTGCTACTTCTCTTTCACAACAATAAAATGTTTTTATCATTAACAACCTCGCCTGACATAATCGACGAGTCAATCAGAGACCCCCAGCAGAGGCCTAACACCCTCCGCGATTACCAGACAAAAGACTCACGTGGCTCGGAAGATTTACGCGAAGATAAGAGCGTAACCCAGTCCCGGTTTCACAACTCACAACCGACGAAGAATACCGGATTTTAGCCATCACTTATATACTTGCTTCGTAATTATAATTGTGATCCTTTTACCGATTACTAAGTTATTATGTAATGAGAGACTCGGGTTATTTGTAGAAGTTAAACAGAGGCGTGCGTGTGTGGATTTAAAAAATTCTGCTGGGATAAGTGGCTAGTACTGGGAGTAATTCGTGGCGGTACATTGAAGGACTTTTGAAAGTATGAGATGATTTTTTTAATAAATAAAAGGTCTGGCGGCAATGTTATGGCGATCATCTATTAATCTAATCTGTATAAGAGGTAGTAATCGCAAAGAGTAATTGAGTTTCCATGATATGATAGTTATGACCAGATAATTATGAGAACGGATATTAAATCGAATGAAATCGCTATATGCTCCTGCTTGGCATAACTCGATAATTTCTCATTTTATTCTCAACTGAAGCAAACTTTGGTTACTCGTCTGAAAAAAAAATTACCTTCTGTTCGAATTTCTTATTCTTGGCAACTCTTTTTCCGATAATAAAAAAATCCTGGAAGTGTGATACCTACAAGATTTGATGATTTTTTTTTGATGAGTTTTTTGGAAATATATTGTATATAAGAAATAGGACCCTTATAACTTTAGCCCATTAATTCGCAATATTTAATATCAGAAGTGGGATTATCAGCTAGAAAATTTTCCGTAACTATTAAAAGATACTCGAGGTATAGTAGTTTCAAATTTATGGGAGAAATTATGAATGAACATTACGAAGAATATTTTTTTTATCACTATATCACTATATTACAATATAGTATCAAATAACTGTGCCTATTTTTGTGATCGATATAGGAACATACCTACTTTAAAAAAAATGAAATATTTAGATCTTCTATAAGCGTTTTTTTCAAGACATGTCCAATAAAAACGGTGTCAAAATTTTACTGATTTTGACGTACAGGCTATAAGAACATTATGGTTTAAAAAATGGACATGCATGAAACTATTTCATTATTGATTCGTCATATAAAAGCCTTTTTATTCCCGCACGTAACAAGTACTTATCATCGTTACCGATGGCAATTATAAAGAGTTAATAAGCAATTGATGGTCGCTACTGTAACGAATCAGTCAATCATCTGGCTAGTGGATCGTGGAACGTGGATCGCAGGTGAAGCTTCATTTAAGTACCCGTAAAAAAACAACGCTATAGAAAGTAAGCTCCACGGGATTCGACGTTCCAGCAGATCAGTAAGCGCTTCTCTTCTCGATTATCGAATTAACGAATTTCTTATGTAACAGTGAAGCACACACGGACGTCTGTCGATTAAAGAGGAAAGCAGTGACGTGGAACCGTGACTATCGGTTCCTGATGATTATTTTATTTTTATCGCGAGATGAAAGAGAAGAAAATCTTGAATTGATTTTTATTGGAACCGTTTATAATCAGGAGAAGCAAAGTGTAAGCATAACTTTAATAAGACAATTTGAAAACGATATTGAAAAATATGACTGAAATATTATTATAATGACAGTCTTCATATAATGGCAAGAAACGGAGCAGCAGCTGCCTTCATAGGACCAGAGCCATTCAGTGGCCTTGAAGCCTTTGAATCTTCAAAGCAGAACTCCAAAAGGAAGAAGATAAACTGAGAGAAGTCCATTGGAAAAACCTCTCAGGCTTGAGGCAATCCAAGGAGCTCCTCGGCAGCTTTAACCGAGAAAGGTCAAGGAAACTCTTGACCGTCAACAAAGAAAGTCTCAGAATGCTAACGGGATTCCTAAAAGCTCAATGAATACCTGAGGAAACTTGGCATGAAAAAAGATGGCGTTTGCAGATTCTGCAGGGAAGAAAACGAGACACCTCGTCACCTTGACGAACTACGGAGCATTAGAACGCGAGAGAAGAAATGTTCTGGGACAACACCAGCTCAACAGTGGGGTTCTACCCAGCCTCGACCTCCTTCAAATCCTGAAATTCCTAAGGGAAACAGAATGGGAGAGGCTGCTGCAAAGAAAATTTCAAATGTTATTATATTATTATATCAAAAATCAATACCAGAATCATGACGTTATTTGGTAATGATTGCTCTAATCTTTATTTTACTCCAAGAATTGTTTTTTAACAGTTCGGGTCTCCGGTTCTTTTAGAGGAAGAATTATCTTGTATTTTATACCTAATTAAGTTCGGATCGGTCGGTAGCGCAGCGGGTTAACGTGTTCGCGACGCTATACGGAAGTCATTGCGACTGTCACCATATGGATTCGAATCCCAGTCTCACCAGTCTGTCTCGAAATCAAAATTATTAGAGACTTACGACAGATGTTCCCTCTCAAAAAAAAAGTTGAGATCTATCTATCATTGATCTGCAGAAATATCAGAACTAATGGCGCAATATCCTTCACTCGATCTTTAGAAAAATTCTGATTTTTTCAGAGACTACCAGAATATCTGGAGACTTGAACCAGCAAAAATAATTGCATTCTTGAATCAAAATAAAGGACCTTGAATAAAAATTATCTAGACGTGAAATCGTAAATTATTATGCTTAGGGATTTTAAATACACTAAATTATAATAATATTAATGGAATTTGGGGTATTCTCAGTTGGTTGGTTGAGAAATTTGACAGGTTTTAGGTCTAGATCTAAGATCGTTACCTGGCTCTCATGAATATTCAATGAATATGCACAGGGCATTTATATTTAAAATATTCGATTGTTCAAGTTTAGTTGATTATTTTATTATAGCAGTATTTAGTTACTTTTTATTAAATAGCTGAATAACTCTAATATCGACCAGGGCATATTATTTTTCTTAGCTTTCTTTGAACGTTTGCACGTGGAATTTAACTGTACATCCGACTTTATATAATCCGCGTATTAATGCAAAGAACAAGTTTCGCTTAATTTTAATGCAAATCGATATTTTAATGCTTCATTAATTAGACTTCACGACAATTTATTTGTCATTGTGTAGGGATCATTTTCACTTTTTCAAGGTGGAGCAGTTTTATGGAAAAATTATCATTTTTTTTATTATTATTATCCAAGAATTTCGGTTCAGCATGTCTCTCTTTATTTAAGTTACTTTGTTGCTTGATTTTATCGCTCTTTCGTTTGCGGTATCAAAGAATCAAATCTCCTTTTGCTAACGGGAAGTAAATAGTAATTAATAAATAATTAACAGGTTTGATGTTAATTAGAGACATATGTCTGAACACTTTTAATCCCCATCTGTTTATTAATTAAAAGCATGCAAATACGATACAATGTATCTGATACACCTTTAAGTTCTTGCATCTATTAAATTGCTGATTTTCTTCTTGATGTCTCATTTCATTTAATTTAGTTTCACATTTGTCTGAATTCAGGTTGGGTTCGCTTTGTTTTTTTTTTCTTATGAATTTAATTAATTTTAATCTTCGATGCACGATAATAATAATTGTCAGATTAAGATTTTCGTCCTGTCCCTAAATGTAGATATGGTTCTAGAAACTGAATTAAATATGTCTATAAAAGTCTTGAGTTTATGATGCAACATGTCAAAATTCCAGAGGAACACCTGTTCTAGATCCATCCATTTTTCTAGAAATCTTTCTTCACGTTTTGAGAATTTTTTCTGTCTAACATAAAAGGCGATTTCAACAGGCTAGTGTTGAAATTTCAAGATTTTGTCTTTTTTACAGCACCTTGAGGCTAGTTAAACTTTAGTCAAACTTTAGTTAAACTTTAGTCAAACTTTAGTCAAAAAAATCACACATCAGGGTCATCCCAGCTTTAATTTCAACAAGTGGTGCCGAGAAAACTGTCAAAAATAGTGGAAAAGAGAAATCACCCAAAAAAAGCCAGAGCCTATTTTACCATTAAAAATTTGAATTTCGCCTAAAGAATTAGAGGAAATTGTTTTTTTTTTCTAGATGACGGTTGGAAAGAAACCAAAAAGTTTCTAAATAAAACAAAAAATTGATGTATTTTAGAATCTACCAGTGGTGTATCGCAAAAAAATTCAGGGGGAGAAATGGGGGCGAAATGAGGGAAATTCAGGGAAAAAATGCTCTGTGTAGATTTTGACAACCATTTGTCCTGCCCAATAATTTAAGCCCTACAGCATAACCTATATTCAAAATTTGAGCTGAATATCTTAAAAGCTATGCGAGCATTGCGAGCTACTTATAAGGAAAAAACTTTTATCTTTATTTTAACACCCTGTAGATCGATAAGAAGCGGTTACAGACCTATATGCAACCTATGCAACCTGTCATGCTCAATTTATTGAAATACATTCGATTTTTTCGTTCAATTATGCAACGAAAATACATTTTCAAAAGGTTCATTCGATTTAAAGTCGATATCCTTAACTCGCCTTAAGCCTTATTGTTCATTTAATTTTGAAAATTGTAAAACTTCACTACCATTTATAAGGAACTCCCATTTTTTCCACCTTCCAATCTAATCGAAATTGGTCATTTTTTTATTCTATACCATTTTCAATTCACTGCTAATATGCAAAAAGCCTCTTTACTTCTTTGAGTGATATAGCTGCTAAAGATTAAAATTTTATTTTAAGATGTCCTTCAGGAAGAAATAAAGTCGGTCTATTTCTTTGTTTCCCGGAATTGGATAATCATAATAAATGTCCATGCAGAGTTTCATGAAAATCGGTTAAAATTTACACAAGTTATAACCAAAAACTGTTACATTTTTTTTATTTTAACACTCTGTATATTTCGAAAATTGTTTTTGGAAAAATGTTTGTTTTGGCGCCCCCTACTAGCCCTAAATTGTGTTGGTATACAGTGTGTGTCACAGGCATGGTACACCCCCTTTTTTTTCTGAGATAATTTTTTGAAATTTGGTACGTCGCATATTCTCGACAAACACATCCGGTTTTTCCGGAAATGTTACCAACTTTTTATTTTTAAATGGGACACCCTATATATTGTTATATTTTTGGATTCTATACATTTGTACGAATCCAACAATACCACATAAGTGCCATTTTAAATGTCAAATTTGTTTTAATTTAATTTTTTATTTCTCAATTATAGTGTGCCATGACTATTTCGTTTTACTCCAATTTGATCATCTAATGCTAGAAAAATCGAATTTTTGTTTAAAGTACTAAATTAAGTGATTTATGGATAAATTATGCGCACCGGAATGCTTTTTTGAGCTGGATTCATTTTTTTCAAATGGTACCATATTGGTACCGAGGTACCATCTACTAGTACTCTTAATAAGGGACATTATGGTGTACCCATTTTGCATCTGTGACGAACACAACTGAAGTCATGGCACACTATAATTGAGAATAAAAAAATTAAATAAAAACAAATTTGACATTTAAAATGGTACTTATGTGGTATTGTTGGATTCGTACAAATGTATAGAATTCAAAAATATAATAATATATAGGGTGTCCTATTTAAAAATATAAAGTTGGTAACATTTCCGAAAAAACCGGATGTGGGAAAAAATTCAATTTTCTGCTAAAAGGTGCGCTCTATCGAGAATATGCGACGTACCAAATTTCAAAAAATTATCTCAAAAAATAAAGAAAAAAAAAGGGGGTGTACCATGCCTGTGACACACACTGTATTTACGAGTCAACCTGTAATTAGAACCGAATATGTAGATAAATCTTGATATGTTGGATAAATAGAAACTGTACTTACATGTGAATATTAGTACCTAATGTCTCAAATAAATAATAACGTTTTAGTTGTGGCACGCATATTTTTAAAAAAATTGGAAAATTTATCTTCAAAAACGTTGTAAAAATCCGTAAAATCATACAACATTAATTTTATTAATTTTATGTAACTGCCTATGTCACTCTGACTAAGACGGTTTTAAGGTAGTTTATCGAGCTTTAGTCGATCAATTTAGAAATCCTTTTCTGAAATTTGAGTAAACTTGAACTATTTAGCAGTATCGGTGGACAAAATATTTGATTTGAATAATTATTTAATACAAAGAAAATTCTGTAGAATGTTTTTCCGATGTAAAAACAATAACGCAGTTCCACACCGCGGCTTGATTTATTGTTTTATGGAATTATTTTTCATGAGGCCAAGTTTCATGTGGAAATTTGGGACACTTCTTTATCATTATTTTTGTAAGAAGTGTATAGTTGTGCAGCTATAAAAAAACTACGTGGTGCCAGAAAGGGGAAAAAACGATAATTACAAAAAAAAAGCTTGAGCATCTAACCTATTGCAAAAAAAACGAAGAAAAATTACAAGTTTTTTTTTGAAACTTGAAAGAATTTTTGAAGTGAAAAGTTAAAAAATGTCGTTATGGTTGTCACTGCTGGGAAAATGACATTAAGATAAAATTCAGCACCCCTATATAACCTGCCCCCTTCCCCTCTAACATCATTATTTTTTGTGAGTGAGAAACCTTACGAGCCACTGAGAAAGAGGAGGGGTAAGATAGTCTAGTTGCCTATGGGCGAAGAAAGTAATAATCCGGCCCTGAATAGTGGTATTAGTGGTATTATTTACAAAAACTTTGGCCACCCCTGTTCTACATGAACCTTAAGACATAAAATACGTTACAATATAATCGAACGTTTAAAGTTGCAAAGTTGTGTTAGTGCACTTAAGCTCCTCCGGCAATAGTTGCTTATCTCTTATCCAATCCACCTCTGCGAATGATACAGTGAGTGAAGCAAGATACGTATAATGAATCATAATAGATCTATATTGCAATACCATCACTTATATAGAGATACGAATAGGTACAGCTCAAGACTAGAGGGTGCACCAGCTCTTACACCACGGATAACACGTCTGAGTATCCAGGGGCCTCGCTAATTCAAAGTCAGATAATGTTGCAAGAGAACCTTGAGATTCTTATTGCGTGCCTCAGATCTCCTGTTATATATCACTCTGGCACCATCACTATCACACCAACACCAACACCAACAACATTGCGTATTATTATTACATATTACACACCAGAATGACCATTACATTAAAAATATACCTATACCTATGTAGTAATGGAGCTATTATTATAGCTGCTACGGTTCGTTATTTATTGGGCTGTAAATCATACCGGGTCGATGATGATAACCTGGATATCGAGGTGTAGTGCTCAAGATCGAATTTGAATAATTGCAGCCTGGGCAAGGTAATTGATGGTTGGTGTAGGTAGTTAGGTACCTCCGTGAACAATGTCTTGAAAGCAATGCGACGCGACGACGATTCTGGTCGGGAAAAATTTTAGTTGAGCAGGAATTTGCATTAATGGGCAGAAACGGTATAGGGAACTGGTTAGGTACGTTTAAGCAAGTGTTGCAACAGATTGTGGATTTTATAAGATAAGCAAGAAAAGTTAGCTGAGCTCTAGGTGTAATTTGTATTGCAAGCGTGTTTTTACATTTTTGCCTATCCTTGTAAGTATGTAGAAGCTGTCGGGACTAATTTATTTCGCGTTTTAGAATCCTATTAAGATTCTGATTAGAGATATCATACGTGCATACTAAATGCTTACACAGATTCTTCTTTATTATTTAAATAGCAATACCAGAAGTAATCTTAAGTGGGAATCATATATAATTCATCTGGAATTGTATAAATAAATAGAGCATATTAGCGAGTAACGTATTACCAGAATAGAATCCCCAGTAACGACCAGTAGCGGCTACTCATAAAAAATTTCACGTCACAGTCTCTCGACTTATCAGATAGTTGAACATATCTGCTGCTATACTGATCCATTTCAGGACAACTCAACTGAGTGATTACTACGTTTATAAACACTCTGTATATCTTCACAGAATCGGTCAAGTAGAGAGATAGAAAGATTACATGGCCAATCAGGAATGAACTGAGATTTTCATATAGCGTGACGGCCTGTGTGTCGGTCGGTACTTGCCTAATGTGTATTTACAATGTGTAATTGTACGTGGCCAGCGTGACAGTTCAATTATAAATGCAATTATTGTAACTCCTGCACTGCAAGCTGCAATACACAATAATACATTCTCACGGTCTAATCGACGCCTAATTCATGCCTTTTTATAATAAGTACATTATTAAATGCGCGTATGTGTTTATTTGCCCCTTTTACTCGCATTCGCATTCTATACTAGCACTTTCGATTCTTAGTAGGTGTATAGGTACATACCTATATGGAGTATTTCAACGGCATCCTCTAAACATGTTCTTATAAGTTGAATCAGTGTCCTCAATAAAATTTGTGACGAATGTTCGCGTTCTGGAGATTCGGTTTCGTTATTTGGCGGTACTCACCTTCGGATGTCTCGGGCGCCGGCTTTTTTTCGGGCGCCAGAACCGAGGGTTTTCTCTCTCTGAGTTCCCTATTGAACTTATTCGCATCCGGCACCGTTATGGTGCCCTTGTCCCTAAGGTAGCTCACTGGAGTCGGAATTAGCCATGGGTCGGTTGATCAGACGCAAAAATAAAATACTCGTGCGTGACCGCGTGGTCTTTAGTCACGGGGCCACGAGCGCTGGGCAATTCGTGGAGCGAAGATGTAAACGAGAAGACGGATGTGGTTGGTAACGGCACACACACAAAATAAAACTCGTAATTGTATAAAAAGAGATAACGCGATAGGACCCTTCTAATAGTCGGTTGCAACGACGCTTCGTGGAGAGACACAGTTTCGCACGGAGACACTCCCAAGGTGCAGGCGTCTTGCCGGTCTTAACACCGCATGGCAAGACAGGTATCACGCGTCCGTAAGTATAAAAAAACACCGCCTAATGTACTCGGGGTAGGGGACCAATGACTTCTAATAATCGACGACAGGGTCGGTGATACCACAGAATAGGTACAATCAGAATATAAACTTCAATAAAAATACCGAGTTCGCGTATCTACTCGGCGCATAGTGATCCGCCATGATTTGAGATGAGCTTTCATTAGTTTTGAATGCGGGCCCACAGAATAGAATACCTATATTCTGTGGCGGGCTGGTGGCGGGCCTGCGTTTCTACTCTGAAGCAATGGCCGCTAGAGGTGTTCTATTCTGTGGCTTGTCTCTAAAAGATCAAAGGCACCGCCGGCGAGTTTAGCTTCTGATTGTATCTATTCTGTGGTGATACCTAACGGGCCTAATCTCGCGTTGCTAATCTCGGTTGGAGTGAGGAACGGGAATAAATAAAAAAGTTATGGAAAACAGTTATATTAGTTGAATCACGACCTACCTTATTTTTCTGGAGAAAATATCTTCCATTCCAACGATCGCAGGTTCTCCCTGAGCGGATGCGTAGTTTACTTGGCAACTTGGCACTACCACAGGTCACTATTCCCAGGACGAAGCGGAAAAATAAAACAATAATCACTTCGCGAGCGGAATCAAAAAGGGAAGAAGCGAAGAAGAGTGCTCGGTTTATCGCGTTCCGGCCTTATATGCACGTCTCCCTACCGCGGTCGTATTCTAAAAACTGATATTTAATTTTTGAAAGAATCGAAGTCAAGCTAGCGATAAACATTGTTTTTCTCTTGAATTAATCAGTTTACCTGCGATTGCGGTCGCTATCACGGAGCGTTATCTCCTCGGCGATTGGAGTCTTTGGCATCGGTGTATGAATTCGACGATTAAAAAATTTTATTTTTACGGCTTATTTATAAAAAACCCGAAGTAGGTATACTAATAATAATTTTCTCCTTTTGTTTTTTCTTGAAGATTATATTTTCTTGCAAGGTCCGTTCAGTCCGAAAAATCGAGCTTTTTTGAACCACTGTCAAAACAGTCATTACAAAAAAAAAACGAGCTTGAAGTACTGTGTAGAATCTGCACTTTGAAATCCAGAACGAGCTGCCACTGCCAAGAAGAGAAACTATTGGAATTATCAAAAATGGTAGAAATAAAACCTTTAGAGTCAGCCGGACTGTAGCATGTTTCTATTTTATCACCTTGATTATTTATTACAGTCTCAGAACACTATCTCGCGATTTTTTTTTTTTTTGAAAAAATCTTTATGAAAATCTCCTAAATTTTTGCAGAAATTCCCTTCGCTAATAAAAGCCTTTCGCTAGTAAGATTTTTATAACATTCTATAGATCCAGCTGAACGAGCTCTTCTGTCAAATGTATCTTAACGACTAAAAGTAAAAATTAATAAAAATATTTTTGACCAGATGCTGTCAGATCAAATTTTTTAGTAATTCTGGACAAGGTCCGGTGAGATCAAATTTGTTTTTTGCATTTTTTGCGGACAAGGTCCGATTTGACATGATACAAGGTCCTGATATATGAGGCAGCCCCAATTTTGTTTCGCTAGGTCTATAGTCACCTCGATTTTTTTCAAGCTCAGTTTGATAAGGTCCGGTTTGGAAAAAGCTCTAATTTTCGAGCTGACCGGACTGAATTCGGTTTTTTTGCAAGGTAAGGCAGGCCCAATTTTCTTATGGCAAGGTCTAGTCACCTCGATTTTTTTTTACAAGCTCCAGTTTGACAAGGTCCGGTTTTGAAAAAGCTCGAATTTTTGGGCTGACCGGATCTTGAAAAAGCCGAAATTTTTTGCAAGGTATAAGGCAGAGACAATTTTATTTCGGCAAGGTCTAGTCACCTCGATTTTTGTACAAGCTCCAGTTTGGCAAAGTACAATTTGGAAAAAGCTCGGTTTTTAAGCTGACCGGACCTTGCAAACGTCGAATTTTTTTGCAAGGTAAGGCAGGCCAAATTTTGTTTTGGCAAAGTCTAGTCACCTCGATCTTTTTTCAAGCTCCAGTTTTACAAGCAGGTCCGGTTTGGAAAAAGCACGAATTTTTCAGCTGACTGGACTTAAATCGATTTTTTGCAAGGTAAGGCAGACCCAATTTTGTTTTGGCAAAGTCTAGTCACGTCGATCTTTTTTCAATCTTCAGTTTGACAAGGTCCTGGTTGGAAAAAGCTCGAATTTTTGAGATTACCGGACCTTGCAAAAGTCGACTTTTTTTGCAAAGTAAGGCAGGCCTAATTTTCTTTTGGCAAGGTCTAGTCACCTCGATTTTTTTTACAAGCTCCAGTTTGACAAGGTCCGGTTTTGAAAAAGCTCGAATTTTTGGACTGACCGGACCTTGCAAAATTCGGATTTTGGATCTGACCGGACCTTGACAAATCATATGTTGAACTAATTGTCGAGCTGAGCGGGCCATGCAAATGAAAAATTAAAGCTGATCGTTCCTTGTCCTGTGTCGAATCTATACACTTCACTAACTTTGCAATCCACGAGCCCGCCACTGCCTCCTACCTGACTTTTTTTTTCATTTCCATTTCTGGTACAGTTGAACCATTCATCAATCTGTAATCAACCCCGGAGAACCCCGCTCAGTTTCCTCCAAAATCAAGAAATTAACTCAAAACTTATTTGTTATATTAAAATCGTCCGGTGCACTTACCTCAGGGTTTTGCTCTGTCACCCTGCATTGATCCTACTTAGTTTAAGTTAACAGTAGGCATCTTAAGTAGAATTACACGTTCAAAACTTAACCTTTTATATCTACCTGATGCATGGAAGTCTGAAAAATCAAGTCATGAAAAAATTTACTTTCAAGCAATGTGAATCCCAGGGATGTTGATAGAAAAGTCTCAAACAACTGAAGATTAACAGAAGATTTTTGTACTACCTATATAAAAATACACAAAAAATTATAACAAGAATAATTTCTTCATCACTTTTATGTAAATTGGATCATAACTCCATAAGCAATGGAAATAATTATTATTGTATGTGAACAAATATTTCTGTTAATTTGATCGATACCCATATGATCGATAAGAGTTAAAAAAAAAGATCGATATTATAAAGAGATCAAATTCAAAGATCTTGCACTGATCTACAAACCCAATTATTCATTAGTATACCATTTTCTCACACTCCTCCTTCGAGCCATAGTAAAACAAACGCGGACTTGTTCCAGCTGACTGATTTTTACCTTTATCTGATGGTTACCAAAATCGACAACCATTACATATGTATGTTCGATTGGATCGAGACGCCGAAGCCAAAACTATGCGATATACGTCTCATAGATAATAATAATGTCACAGAAAAAAAATTAATTCCCTACTGCTGTCACAACCAATTTCACTACTGACGGTAATTTTTCCCAATTCGGGCAGAACCGAAACCAGTTCTCTCAATCTCACACGGTAAACATGAACTGGACGTGTTATTGATGTGAACCGTTTCTCCTATTATTGCGGAATTGTAATTTTGTACTCGATCGATCAATGTCTTGTTTTGTTTCTGTCACAGGTAAATATATTGAATTTCGAAGTGTGAACATTCAGAAAAGTAGTTCCTGTCAGATTCAAGAACTCTGCGTGTGGTTCCAAATCAGTGGTCATAATTATTATTTCACCTTAAAACTGGAGCTTATATACTCTTTTAAACGTTACCATATTGATCTAAAGGAGTTCTGTCACTAATTTTATTTTAACTATTCTGAAAGCCTAAACTTGACTTAATTTGACTTAAACAAGACTTCAATATGATCTGCTTTTTGCCTTCCGAAGACAAATTAACAACTCACTGAGACATCCAAAACTGAATTTGAACTGCGTAATTCCTTAAAAAAAATATTCCAATTACAGACCAGGCTTGTTTACAAATTGTCATCTAGATTAGCTTGAATCCAATTTTCTGTCAAACTTAAGAACGTTCTTGATGTTACTAAATAATTTTAGTGACAAAACAGAACCCTGAGGCATCTCAGCTGTGGTATCTATGACATCTAATCTCTGTCAAGATAATTTGAAACTTGATAAACAAGTTCAGCTGCCTTAGGTCTCTAGGCTACTGGAAAGTTTCTTGCATTTTGTTATCCTCCGGTTCTGTGTAGGTGTATGAAATCTTCTGTCAAATCAATGAAATTGTATAAATATTAAAGAGGGAATAATTTAGATGACATAACAAGACCTTCAGATATTCCGGCAGGAACATCCATGCTTTACTAGATGGTTGATTGGTTCTCCCGGGCGCCAGCTACTCTGCATTTAGATTCTATAATTAGATCTCGGTATAGCTGCAGGGGAGAAAATATCGTCCAAGGACTCATCACAGCTCTATGTTTAGTTCTTTTAGAGATTAATTAACATACATAGTAAAGGCGAGACTATTTTTTACTATTTCTATAGATTCAGCGCTAAAACTTAGATTACCTATAAAAATCGCTCACAATGCTTAAATGGGATTTTTCAGACTTTTCACTTCTAGTTCCGCTTCCTACTTAATACAGTTTCCTTTAAATTTCCTATTGTCAGCTTCGTTATTTCCTGGTGACTTTTTCATCTAAACACCGATTCTGCACCAATCCAAGAAGTATAACGTCGGTACACTGAAGATGATTAACTAGAAGGGAATCTGAAGCTCTGATAAATCCCAATAAAAGAGTAAACGTTACTCTGTAAGTTAATTCCATGTTACATCATGCAATAATATTTCTCAAACCAATAACTCGGCGCAGTGAATTGACAAATCGACACCTAGTTAAACATATCGCGACAATCCATCGACCAGAGCAACCAGCCCATGCCACCACTTCCAACGAGTCCGTCAATGGCGTCCGGGCGTCGCGGCGTCCCCATGACGACAACGACGCCGCTCAAACACTTCCACCAATCGGTTGGGAGCGCCGCTTCAAGCCACGCCCGTTCAACGGTGAGAGGTCCCCCTCACGTCTCGCTTAGCCGAGTGGAACGACCACTTTGTCTATCGAAACGGTAATAAAGCATTACATCAAGTGCGCCGTGCATGAATGACAATCGCGACCGCGTGCACGGGCGACTACTAGATTCTGGCCGCGATTTAAGCGGACGGACGGCTGAAACCTCTGAAACGGGGCGCCGTCGGTTGGATGTAGCTGAATCGGGCGAAAAGTTCGCGTAGATGGGTTGCAGGTTTGGAGTTCTATGTTTGGATTATTTTGGGGTGAATCTAAAAGAGACGACGGAAAAAGAAGAAGTGAAGTGGCAGGTATGACCTTTAACATGTATGATACCTACCTAAGAATTCATTCCGCACCCTGTCATCCTGTCAATGAAGAGAACGTCTCATTTTGTCAGAATTTCTTTCAAATTTGGAGTTATTTTCAATCAGGATTAGTCACCAGAGAATTTTAAAATATAATAATAAATTCGAATTGGCAACCAGGCGTTCCGCATCAGCTCTAGCTAAAAGAAATTAAAAAGAAAATGCTCTTTTCCGGATACCTACCTGTCTTTTGTCGTCATTGACGATATACCGTCCAGCCTGATGCATGATGAGTGCGAATAATCGAATAAGCATGGAAGATTTTCCTTATACTTGAATTGTATATTTTGAAATAGGTGCTTGACCATTAATCACACAGTCTGCAATAATACAAATAACCAATTAATTTTTTGATCCCTAAGAAGAAAGCAAATACAGAAAAAGTATAGGATCTAACCATTACAAACAGTGAAGTAGGAGACCATGCAAGAAGATGTCAACAGAATTGGTGCAGTTTGTTGAATAAACGATAAAAAAAACCACCCCTTCTTAGTAGATATGTGATTTCCTACGATCTGTTTATTACCTTTCTTGAGGAAAGATGCAGCTCCGACGATCCACTACCTGCTTGTCTTAAAATTCTCAAAGAAAATTTGACGCTCTTACAATATCATAATACAAAGATATCAGAGATAAAAGAGCATCTCAGTGAAAAGTGACTGATTAAGATAGTCTCACTGAAGCTGCACAGAATACAATAGGGGAGAAAAACTACCTCTCTGGTGGAACAACGACTGTATGACATAATTGTAAATTCGAGTTCAACAAATCTAGAAGAGATCAGACAGACGCCAATCTAACAACCTTCAAAAACTCAGAGCCAGAGCAAGGTTTGTAGTTAAAAACATCTTAGCAAAAATATGTTTCCTCAATGTCAAGATATGGTGGTCGAAACAATAAAAGGAAAGAACTACCAGCTGTTTCCACTTCACAGCCTTAAGAGACCTAGAAGCACAACATATCATACTTCAGCATACTTCAGCAAGCAATAAGTATCTCATAAGATCTAAATAAGGCTATGGTTCGAGAGTTTCTGACCGGGCCCTGTCAAAACTCTCCCAAAACTGACCAAGAATTGCCTCGCTTCATGCGACGACAGAATCTGCATGTCATAATGCGGCAAAAAGTCTCAGCATGTCCTCAAAACTCCGCATACCATTCTCTTTTTTCCACTGAATGTAAAAGGAAATTCGAATCTAAAAACCGATCGAGCTATCCGTTACATAATCGGACACTCGCAAAAATTCTGATATTGCTGAATGTTCCAGCAATAGCAAAGTATTTGAATTTGCATTGTGTAAGTTCCCCATGAAGTATTATATTCCACCAAATTATGATCTTACCTTAACCGCACACCGCAAACACGCCACTTCCCCTTCTGAGTACTTCAGTCATTATAGTCATTATAGCTCTTGCAATGCCGCAGTAATTATATTCCCAATATGCCCAATATGCCGCAGTATTCCCAAAAGGAGTTGGTGTAGTTGCTATAACTACAATTGCCAAAAAAACCTATATTTGCTACCGAGCTGTTTCATTGGAACACTCTCCAATCAGCATTTCAGCAAAAAATATCAAAAGCAATGGAAGAAACAGGCAACATTTTGACCATAATGTGGTGCCGCCCATCGCATGTTGGCATTGCTGACAATGAAAAACCAGAAGACTTAATTTGATGCTGCTACAAGAGGCTGTTCGGGTCGTGTATAAACACGGAATAGGTACAGCGAAAAAGGAGAGGCGAAAAAAAATTAGCCTCTCCTTCTTATAATCGAAAAGGAATATTAACTCGGGGTCTCTGAGGCTGTTATTAATTTTACAGCTTGTAATTTTTCGGGTTCTACTGTCAGGTGATCGTCCCTCGACAACTATACCATAGACTTGAATTCCCTCTTGGTCATCTGGACACCTGCCTGGTACAGTAATAATTTTCTAAAAGTCCAATGGCATATCCTACGGCCTTAAACATAATAACATCAACCAATTTACATAATCTATTGAGGGGAAAAAATTTTGTTATGGGATTACAATCAGGATTACAAGTTGATGAAAATTTCTTTTCAGTCTCCGTTCGCGTCGAGTAGTTTCGCCGACTTGCTGACAGCGCCCTTCACGGACGACCCGTCGGGCGTTCTCCCTCCTGAGGATCTCGACCCCTTCCCCGAGGTGGCCCTGCCGCCCTGTTCCTCGCCGCCGCTCCCGCTCCCCAGCTTCCAGGAGACCTACTCCCTGCGATACGCCACCCCTCCGACGCCCGGTCCGTCGACCTCCGTCCCCGAGCACACGCCCCCGCCGCCGCCGCTTCCTGTCTTCAAGATGGAAGAGGAGTGCTATCAGTCCCCTTACCATCACCAGCACCAGCACCATGTCGCCGCTCCCCGCCCTTACGAGCACCAGTACCAGCACGTACATCAGTACGCGCAAGGTGCCAGCCCTTACTATCCACCCCCGCAGGTTGGTATATGAGAAATTTTTTTGGTGATCACGATTATTGATCATAAATGTTTTTCGTAGCAATCCCAAGCGCCTCTAGCATCAGCCGGTGGTTATGACCCTCTTCCCCAAGAAGCCTATTCACTGCCGGGCTACCAGACACCTGCTGCCCCCGAGCCTTCACCCCGACGGCGAGCTTCTCTGCCTTTACAACGTTCCGAGTCTACCAGCAGCAGTGAGAGCCCCAAGCTGCGTATTGGTGGCTCTGCTGCTAGTTCGCCGGGTCATGAAAGTGCTACCCAAACAACTGGCAAAGGACTTACGCCGGCATCTCCTAGCCAACTTTGTGCTGTCTGTGGAGATACAGCAGCATGTCAGCATTATGGTGTCCGAACTTGTGAAGGTTTGTACTTTTTATTGCAAAAGGCGTATCTATATTTATGCAACATTTTTTGTGTTCATTTTGGAATTTGAATAATTTCTCCTGCAGGTTGTAAGGGATTCTTCAAACGTACAGTCCAGAAAGGTAGCAAATATGTCTGTCTGGCTGACAAGGCTTGTCCTGTCGACAAACGACGGCGCAACCGATGCCAGTTCTGCCGCTTCCAGAAGTGCCTGGCGGTGGGAATGGTAAAGGAGGTGGTGCGCACCGATAGCCTAAAGGGGCGACGCGGACGACTACCCTCCAAGCCTAAATCTCCTCAAGAATCACCGCCCAGTCCTCCAGTCTCTCTCATCACGGCGCTGGTTCGCGCCCACGTTGACACCACCCCCGACCTCGCCAACCTCGACTACTCCCAATACATGGAACCATCCCCTGTTGAGCCTCTCATCTCAGAACCCGAAAAGGTAACTTTCTTATTTACATAAAAATTATAACATCCGCATGTCCGATTTTTGGAATTCCAGGTGCAACAGTTTTATACCCTTCTGACGACCTCAGTGGAAGTGATCCGGAACTTCGCCGAGAAAATCCCCGGTTTCGGTGAGCTGTGCCCTGAGGATCGGGAGCTGTTGTTCCAGTCTGCCTCCCTGGAGCTTTTTGTCCTGAGGCTCGCCTACAGGACGCGGCCTACTGACACCAAGCTCACCTTCTGCAACGGTGTGGTGCTCGACCGGCAACAATGTCAGCGCTCTTTTGGGGACTGGCTGTATGCAATCATGGAGTTCTGCGCCTCCCTGCATCAGATGGATATCGACATATCGGCGTTTGCCTGTTTGTGCGCCCTCACCCTCGTCACAGGTGAGTTTTTTTATTTCTTGTTTTCCAGTTCCACAGATTTGACATATTTTTGAATTGGGAGTTTTTGAGGTGCCTTAATAGTTTCAGTAGCCTTGATGCGTCGTCATTAGGTGATTTATGCAGTAAATATCTCGAATCATCTGGTTACAGTAGAAGGTGTTTGCCAGAATTGATGAGATTTCAATAATATTTTTATTAAATATTAAGGTGATTGCTCACTACAATAATAGTGTCGCAAAAAAAAACAGCTGAACGATTCATTAATAGATCTAGGAAAATACAATACAACGACTACAGTTCGTTTAACCTCCAATTGGATGAGAAAATACGACTCGTGAACATCGATACAATTATAATTATAGCTCAGATTGACACATTGACGTTTGATTGCCTATTTATACATGATTAATGTATTTTATGAACATCAAAATGTGCTTTGATTATTTATAGACAATAATAACTTATTGGCAGTTATTGCTTGTAATCCATTAAATTGATTGTACCTGCCATGGTTTAGTAGACGGTATGCCATTCTATTTCAGATAGGGAATTACAGTTTAACTTGGTGTGGCAATGATGATGCGGAATCTTCAAAATCATGACTTAAAATATGCGGCCGAAACGTGAAGACCTTGAAACTGCTCCAATAAAACTAATCGTTTCGGCTAGTAAATCTTAAATCGAAGCGGCTCAGTCTTGAACAATCAAGTCGCAAATCTCCCAATTAAAAAATTAGTCGAAGCACGAGAATTTCGGTTCAAATAACTGGCTGGTTTACTTTCAAGGTGACAATGGGGGTCTTTCGCAATTTGTTCACGAAATCCGATCTTCGAAGAGAACAACAACAGTGGATACCGTCTAAATACGTCCAGTTTGTTGTTATCTTGTCTATAAATAATCACGGTAGACTTAGCACCGGTATGCGATCCAGATATTTAGCAGTGGCTATAAATTATCGTTGTGAGGTACTTTAGTCATCGCAGATCGACAATTAGCAATCACTCCGATGAGGTTCCTGGATCAAAATAGAAGGCTGAAAATAATTACAGCCGGAGATAGCGCATCAGATTTAGACAGATAGAAATTCACAATCAAAACTTAGCCAATTACTCAACTGCAACTAGAATTCCTGCGGAAATAATTGTACGGGAATAATTCACAGGCGACAAGTCGTTGCCTTATCATTTGACGGGAGAAAAAGCGTATTTCTTATTACAGGAATCGATCGAAATTTTTTTGAGGATTCTTTAATCGTTGCCCCTAATTTTTCCGTTACCATTTTCTCCTATTTCGGTAAAGCAGCACCAAATTATTTTCTATTTCTTAGAAAATAATCGTAAGTACTGGAATCAATCCTAATCAAGCTTAAACCTGATATGCTTCAAATAAGGCTCCTCCTTTAGCCATCTTCAACCTTCCAACCATTTTTTGGCTTCTCGAAATCCATCTGTCAGAGATTTCCACCTACCCCTTGGTCCTATTTTATTAGTATCAGTTAAAATTTTGCTGCTTTCTAGATGCTCATATCTCCAAAGCTAATGCTCCTATTACTTAACTCTTCAAGACGGAGTTTGATTAAAAAATATTCCAATCTGAACCTTTAGAAGTAGGTACACCTTGAAATATCATTATTTTCTAATTTCCCTTAATAAAATCTATTCACGCAAAAAGCTATGCTGGTAATTTAATAAAACAAGACAGCAGCAGGGCTTAAAAAGGCATCATCGCCGAGATGGCATCACGACCTCCCGGAGCCTCGAGGTCTTCACCGTTGAGACAATCTCGATGCATATTGAATTCAATTAATATGCCCGAGGCTCCGTGAGGGATGTGGCCTAGTCACGGTCTTCGTATTAACGGCTCTTACACGATGATGAAATGCGAATTAAGAATTAATGCTTTATTAAAATCAGCCATCGCTCGTACTTGTACACTGCCCTGAGTGATTGGAAAATAAGATTGCGATGTGTAGGCTGTAGGTATAGGTATACTACTTGTAGTATGTCTCTCCAAAGACGATGTTGTCAGGTCTCTTTTCCGGTTCTCTTTTGGATGAAATTTCTTGCTAGCTTTGAATGAAACTTTTTAGGATTCTCAAGGTAAATGTGAAAGGTTGATAAATTTACTGAAAGGATTAAAGGGGGTTGTTTGGTGTGAGTGTGATTGTCCAGTTTTCCTCCAGTTGGCAACACGGCAGTCAAGATGTCTTGACGTTAGACATGTTCGTGATCGAATTCCAAACTCAATTAATTTTAAATACCGTCCATCGACTTTCGATCAACTTCGTCAAGGATATCCGTCGATGTTGATAGCGAACTGCAATTCAATTATTCACGATTTCTTGGTGTCTTTTATTATGCATTATTACCTAGGTACCTAAGCCAATAGTGTAGAACTTTACTGGTTAACGAAATTGGGTTTAATGTGAATAGATTATAGCGCATTGGTTTCTAATCATGGCGAACTTACTTCATGCATAATGAGGTTATTAGGTACTCTTATATCTAATGCTTGAAATTTTAGGTCAATACGTTTTTAATTGCACGTACTGGAAAACCCCAAAAACAAGCCAAATGTAATTTACCTCTGATGGTAGGACCACAAGATTTAAGATATTTCTTCCATAAATTACCTCACAACGACACAACAACACTACTGAAACTATCAGACTACCCTTAAAGATGAAATTTTTTAAATCCGTCAAAACTTTAAAGGTCAGGTCAGGTCAGGTCAGGAAACTTAAAGTGCTATTGGTCGAAGTGATTATCTAGAAAAATCACATTTCCCATAACATTTTTGCATATCATTTTTGTTCACTTACCATGACGACGACCCCCAAAAAATGCCAATTATGTTGAACTTCCCTTAATCAAATTTTTTCATGATATGCGTAGCGAAAAATAATTCTCCTAATAGCAGCGAGCAAAAAGATCTGACTTGAGTCTCAGATCAGTTCATTTTAAGCAAAAATATTTAATCTGGATTTTTTTTCAAAATGACTCATAAATCTCACCCACCAAACTCTTCCAGATCGCCACGGTCTTCGCGAACCGCATAAAGCCGAACAGCTTCAGATGAAGATAATCGGCTCCCTGCGAGACCACGTCACCTACAACGCGGAGGCCCAGCGGAAATCTCACTATTTCAGCCGCCTCCTTGGCAAGCTGCCCGAGCTGCGCTCGCTCAGCGTCCAGGGCTTGCAACGTATCTTTTATCTGAAACTGGAGGACCTGGTGCCGGCGCCGCCCCTCATCGAGAGCATGTTCGTCGCCAGTCTGCCCTTCTAAGCGGATTTTTTCGGTGCGGTAAGTCGTGTTAAATGGTCTGGTGTGCATTCCTGACAAGTTAGGAAGTCTCTCTTTAGATCTCAGAGTGATTGTAAAATTGGAGGCTCCCAAATGTGTGTAGGGATGATTCTTTTGGCTCCTTTTGAGTGCTTTTGAGCCTATTTGTAAACTTGTCAAATCGAAATTGGTTTGAACATTTTAGGTGTCCCTCAAGGTTCAATGTTGGGATTTATGGAGGTAAATAATTATTATTTTGTACAGTTTTTGATTGATTCATTTTTCTCTAGTAATGCGAAAAGAGCCAATAGATTGGAGTGTGTCAACACGAGAATTTTATTACGTTACAGATAGAGATAATTCACACCAGATTTAGTTAACGAGATTAACCGCAGAACGCACATATTATTGTAATTTTATTTTATATGTTATATTTACTATTACTTTTATTTTTCATTAGTTATTACTTTCTCTGTTACATAATGTGCTATTTCCAAACGTGATAAATTGTTCCATGTGATTGTTATTATAGGTACTATGTCTCTTGTATATTGATAGTATTCAGTGTCTACTTTTCAAAGCGTTCAGGGAAAAGTTTCAATCAAGTTATTTTCAAAAAATTGTACTTGTATCATACATACCTAGTTAAAAATGTGGGTTACGTCGAATTATATTTACAGTTTCAAGTAATGGAAGCTTCCCTAATTCAGGAAAGATTTAAACTGCAAATAACATTTTTGAGACTTGTTAAGAAAGTCAGACAGGCTCTTCGATCCTCTTTGAGGAAATGTTCTTAATGCCAAGCCCTTACCTGTCTTAAAACTATCACAAGATGAAGTGTCGCGGATATCTTTTTTTTTTAAGTAGAAAATTTAACTTCTCAAAAAAACATTTTGGTCGTAATTTTCCAATAATTGAAGTTGATTCAGAAACTGTGGTCCCAGTAGTAGTAATAATTGTAACAAATAATTACTTGGAGCTGTAAATTATTTTTTGTGTGATTCCCAAGCCTTATGCGGTTCTAGTAACAAGAAAAAGTTGATTGTTGTTTTAGAATGATTCGAAACTTTTCTCTCTATTTTTGGATTGTATAATTTAACTTCTATAAAGGAGTGTAATTTTTGATGTTGCATCGATCCCTTATTAACAATGCACACTTTACATGTTTTATAATGATAATGATTCATTCTAAAACATTTAAACCCTTTTATTATTGATTATTATTAGATAAGTGAACCATGCCTTCTCTATCATACGTTAAGGAAATATCGATGTTTTTTACTTTTTTTGTAAAAAATCCTTTCTATATCTTAAAAAATATTTTATATAACGATGTTGTCTACTGTTAAGTACATATGTGAAATAGTTACGTGTATTTATTTGACGAAGAAGTATCATTTTCTATTAAAAAATAATTATAAGTTTATTTTAAATGATTAGGTATGTATAGCTCGTTCAGAGTGTATAATAAAATTATTGATTGGAAAGGTGAGTCCGAACAAAAGAAGCCAAAAAATATACGTAATTATAAATTTTATAACGTACCAAGTTGGAAAAAAAATTAAATTATTTATACCACAACTTGGTTTAGGGTTAAAAGCCGTATTGTTGAAGCAGCACCCTATTCTTCTATGTATTCTCGCACTGTATAAAAATTTCGTTCAGAGCTCTACCGTTCTTCGATCCTTGATTAAATGTTCTATTTCACTTTTCTTCTTGAAAAAACAACTTAACAAAACTCGAGACAAGTGAAAAACAAAGCAGAAATTTAGCCTGTAAGTTAGATGATAATATGTATTTTATTATAAGCTTATTATTCTTGTAATTTTTCATTATTATTTATAATGAAAAGAAAAACAACTACAAAGAAAAACACATATGTTACCACTGCGCAAGCGCTAGTATTCCTACCCGCCGGTTCCGATGCTAGTGCTGTTGCGTAGATCACTAATGTAAATGCGATATAAACTAGTCAAGGCACTGTATATAATTATTAAGAGATGAAAATATTTTTTATTTACACGTTTACAAAAAAGACAAATAATATATTTACTACTTGTAATTTTAAATTTATATATTCCTATCAAATAGTTACCGAAATTGTCCAATTATTTCTATTTATTTAACAAATTTTATTATTTCTTTAACACCAACGAATGCTGACGAAAATCATTCCTGAAAAGCGATTAAAAGACATTTTTTAATAATATGCACACTTACGTTTTAAATCCTGATAACAATAATACAACTTAGAATCCCACTTCTGATACCAAGTTTTTTGTTCGCATTTTATCACAATTTCCTTATTCTCTTCATAGTTTACATGCTGAGAATCATTCCCTAAAAAAAGTTGATAAGGCACAAAAAACGCTCTAAGATTAGTACACTTTAGATAAGTACCCCCTAAAGTTTTTTTCCAGTTTTCTAGAATAAAACAACATTATTGGTTGATTCTTGAATAATAGATTTGACATTTAAACCTTACTAGCCCACTTCTGATATTATGGTTCGCCTAATATTCAATGTGAATTTTGACATTTTCAATGTTTTCTATACAACTCAGAGTCGTTAAAAAGACATCTTATAATAATAATGATAATCAGTTTAAAATCTTCAAGTCCTAGGTAAACACAAGATTTGAAATAAATTTCAATCAGATACCTTTCAAAATTCAAGATTTTGTTTTATTTTCCCATAAAAGTAAAAAAAAAATTCCGAGGTTTTCCACATTTTATAGATACTAAGATACATTCCTGAAAAGCGTTATAAAGACATTAATAAAATGCGTTCAAAAACGATATTGCATGTAAATATGGCTGTAAATTTAGAGATAATTGACTCTAACTAAAGAATTGCGTCATAATACCTACTCCTAAATTAAACTCCGAAACTCCCCGGCGGTTGGTTCATGTAACAAAAAAAAGACATTGTAAACATCAGCATACTGTCCCACTTCTGATGTTTTAAGTTCTAGTTTACCAGAAAATATTTTTAAAGTTTTGCGACATATTTATAAAAAAATCAATTTTTTTTCTCTCGTAACAATTTTTATTAATTTGTCTCCCAATTTTTTTGATAATATTAAATTAACAATAAGTAACATGAACAGATTTCTCTCGCACGTCAGCTTTACTGTCCTTCCCCCAAAAATTTCCAAAATTCTAATTTTTATTCAATAATGAACACACGTAAACTTCTGTTAACTTTCCCAGCTCCGGCAACCTCGAACCCAGTCAAATTATAAATTTTATTGGTCTCCCCTATTACATTCCTGTAAAGACACGTTTCTCCCAGGGTGACCTGAAAAGTTACGGCTCTAGAAATCTATGTAAAGTAAGAAAAAAAAATTAAGTGGGTTTGTTTCTGTTTATTTACTTAAAAGCACCCCTAATTGTTATTTATTTTATAGTAATTTGTGAGCGATTAAGCATTCTTTGGTGTTAAAAATTGAGTCCTAGATTGATGGATATTATCAACGCTAAAAGTGAATGCTAAAACTTGTGCCATTTTCATATCACTTATAATTTCATATCAGCAACTGCCTTGTAATGAAACGAATGGACTGAAATGATAGTTACCTGAGAGGGAACGGTTGACGCATTTGATTTTTTTGATTTTACCTACTTCCAGTTCCAGTATAATTATTAGCTATGTTGAAATGAAATTACTAATTACTAATAATTATTAATTATTACATACTGTAAGTACTTATAGTACACTCACCCACCGTCCGCCTGACGATCGATAGAAATTTAATCAATAGTGAAGCATCACAGATTATGGCTCATGATTATTTTTTTGCTTAATTTTTGTAAAAAGATTCAAGCTTGATTATGGAATTGTTGGATTAAAAACGCTATTGTAGAGATGTGCTATTTTTAGCATTATACTTACATATTAATAAATAAATATAAATCTAATGGTTCGGGCATAGGGGAAACCTGCAATATTATATAAATTGATATGAAACATATTTCTTCTTTGAAATTTGCAATTTTACAACTTTGTACCTGCTTTTCTAGACCTTGTATATTTTTATATTTCTAAATTGTGTATTTAAAAAAATTGTAGATATTTATTTGTTAATAAAATAAGGAATCATCCCCCTAGTTAATCGAATTAAAAATTTACCAATACCACGGACCTTGTCTAAATTTTTTTAAACTTGCCATTCAATGCCAGTTCTGTTATTTTAAGTTTTTTTTTTATTTTACCATTAAGTTTAATCTGTAGACCTAGCTTACATACATAAATACAAACGATAAAACGATAAACGATCCTGCCTTATATAGTTTTAACGAAGTACTACCACTACCTACCGATCTATGTACAATTATTTCTTATTTTTTAGCTATTACCTATGTACTTATGTAAGTACATAATTTTCTCAGTACCTAGTTACGAGTAGGTAGAATATATCAATTTTTCAACCACATACATAGTTTCGCTTATAAATAAATAAATACCTATACTTACAAGAAGTCTAAATAATATTCTGGGTAATATAATTAATATTATCGAAAATATTATTTATATTAGAGGTTCTACTTACTACATACATACATACATAGTTGTTCCGTACATAATATGTTTTTTTTATTATTTCATTTACCCCACACCTTTAATCCTTTTTTGTTAGGTGTGTAAAATATAGTGTAATATTTAATTTCAATAAATAATTATTGTAAAAGCTTTTTCTAGTTTTATTGGAATATTTCCTTCATTTTCCATTAATTTTCTAAAGAAAATTGTAGATATTTGTTGATGGCAGACATACATATTTATAAAACTAAAGCCCATCAAAAATTGGAGAATTTTGGATTTTTTAGATTAGTGGTTTCCAAAATAGATGCTTCTAGTAAGATGCGAGTCTTCTAGGCCAGTCAAATTAGGACTCTTTGAGGGGTCACTTGGCAAAGCTCATTATTGTTTTGATCGGTTCATTTGACGTCAAATACAAGTTTCCCAGGTTTGAACTCAACCGCCTCTTGAGTCAGGTCAGAAATTTTCGGACTTTTTTCAGTTTCTTGCCTATAGCATCCAACCATTGTGTTCTGTAAAAAAAAAAAAATCAAGAATATTCAGTTGAATGACTTTGGATGACCGAATTCATTGAATTCGATCTGGTAGTATAGCTGAAATCGTCAGTCGAAGAGAACAATGGTTTTTGACAAACGTTGACTTTTCAACCAACTTTGAAAAATGCATTATAGTGACTTTATCGAGACATCTTTTGAAGTTTCTATGAATTATTCTTTCCATGCTTTGTAATCCTACTTCATACGCTTCATGGCAATTGATAGTTTCATCCCCTGCTTCTTCTACTCCAGTGCTTATGGTAAAAACCATCTGGTATCTTAATCTTAACAACCGCTAAAATACCACTTTCTTATTACGTTATTACATGCAGAGTTGGAAGGCGAGTTTTTCTTAAGCACTGAACACCATATTATGTGAGAATTTTTTCATGGGTATATGATCAGTAACTCGCGCACTCCGAATACAGAACGATATATAGAGCCCATTAAAATTAAGGATATTCTGCAAAAAAAATTGAATCCGACGGTTGGTTTTCAAGTTACAGAGTTTCCCTCATCCGAGTTTAAAGCTAATTTTTTCAATAAACGTGATGAAAATTAATGAAAAATTCAATTTACTGTAATGTCTGGAAAGGATACCATATAATTCATCAATTTTTTTCCACAAAACCTCGTTACAGAGGAGTTGAGAATGTTGGAAACTGATACCATACCTAAATCTGAATGAAATTTAAAGTTTGGCAACCTTAAACTCAACTTAGAATATAAAATATTCAAATGTCTTCGTTGCTATGGAAATAAAAATATTAACAATACCATCTAACCCGAGCTTATTCACATGTTCAGTGTAGTGTTGCCACCTTTTTTTTACAAAAATGGTCACATCTTTGCAAGAAAAGAACTTACAACACGGCAGTAAGAAAATTTTGCACTCTTAAAAAGTGAAGTTTACCTCAGCATGCTCTGAGTGCGCGAGTTACTCAGAGCATGCTATACTTGCACAAACTTAAAACATAAGATACACGTTTAACACATAATTTGATGAACGAATGACAGTCACAAGTATGCATTTTTCAGCAAGCTATAGGCAAAAAACGGAAAAAAGTCTGAATTTTTTTATTATTATTATTTACTACTAGAGCGGCGGGTGAGGGACCGTGGTGAAAACGTTAGGATGATTGTACTTGGCGTCAAATGAAGCGATAAAAACCATAATTAGCTTTCCAACACTTTTTTCCAAGTGACCCCTCTACTTTGACTGGCCTATTTTCTGAAATAGAAAATAAAAAATCTAATAATTATTCAGTTTTCTAAGTTTTTCGACGATATTCCAGGAACAGTTTGAGATACAAAGCTCTGCTTTTGTAAACATCTTACCATTTGAGTGCTAACTTTTTTCCTATTGCGGTAGCGGAGATAATATTAGGTCTGCATGAGATTTTTTGCTCCTAATTTCTAAGACACTGAGAAAATTGGAATTTCCTGGTCAAAAGCTAGTAAACGAGAAAGGTTTCGAGAAAAACAGCTTTTTATTATGTGTATTGAAATACATAAAAGTAGCAACATGTTTTGATTTTTTGTGGACATAAAATTTTATATTTTTTTATAATTTTCTTCACTGCCATATTAAAAAAACAATAATCAGAACTCAAAAAGAAATTTAGTAGTATTACCTTAATGATGAAAATGTGTTTGTACAGAAACTGAGTTCTGCGCTAATGAAACTCTTCCTGAGATATTGATGTTGACAAAAAACTTGAAAATAAAACCTTTTTTGATATCGCAAGAACAGTGCGTTTAACAAACCCCTTATTAATAGGAAGTGGTTTTCCTAGAATGAGCCAAGGAAGCGGGTTTCCGAACATTTACCCGATACAAGATTGAAATCTTGACATTAAACGAGAATGAGGACAAAAGCAACAGAAAATGCCTCTGGAATAATCTGGGTGCAGGTTACCCCATAATAATTAATGGATTTGCAAGTGGATTTGCAATGGATTACAACACATGCAGCAAGTTTTTTTTTTTTTTTGGTAGGTAGTCAATCCTCCAAGGCTAGGCGCGCACTAGCGATTTTTTCGCGCGACTGGCAGTAGTGCGTGCACTTTTCTACAAAAAGATATTTAATCATTCAATTAGGGGCAAGTTATATTTTCAGTAGCACGATTATTTAGTCAGGAAATGTGTTTACTTTCACTAAAAGTACTAAAATATAAATTTTTGCAACCAAACAGCCTAACTAAACATCATGACTGCGCATAGATTTATTAATTATTCTCAATCTCAATAAATAGCTACCAAGTAAGCAGCCAATAATAATTTTTCTTATTCAAATTTATAATAATTCCCCAACTATTCTTCCAATAAATGTTCAAACACAGTCACTTCTAATCAAACTTCACTTATACATGTGGGATTTGGTTATTTAATTATTTAAATACGAACACGTTCTAAATAAAAGTTTAATAAAAATGCAACATAAGGTGTTAATTATTATTACAATGGTTTGAAATGATATAAATGAATGAAAAAGTCACTGTGATCCTGCTTGGTTCAGGCACTCTTCGCAACTGTACGCCTATTTGGTACATATTCGACCAGTGGGAATACCCCGAATATTTAAATTTTCCCTTCTACCTACATTCATAATCTGAAAATCCCTATATTTTCATGAATTACTTTTATTAATTTAATTAACAAAAATTTTGACCTTGAAGGAGACAAATATTGTTTGAACTTTCCAAATTTGTCTTTCTGTCACATTTGTCTGTGATAAGTGCTGTAAGAAAAGTGATCACAACAATCAAATAAAACGAGCAGAGACTGAGATACATACTTTATTTTAACTTTAAATTTGTTGAACGCACACTAAGCTTGTACTTATTTAGGCCATACAGCCTTACTAGAACAGACAACTACATCGTTGTTTACATAACTTACCGGCTAATAGTAAACTTCATAATAGTAATTAATACCAAATCTGAGTTAATAATATGCTGGCTCCTATCACGAAACTTTCTTTCTCAATCAAGCCCTGATCGATTAGTATTACACTCGTCTCACAATAATTAAAAAATATAAACACTGGGCGTCAAATTCAATTCACTGGACTCTACTAATTTATCTACCTATCTAACTAACTAACTAACTAACTAATTCTGTACATTTCTCTCATGATCTTCATCAATATACATATATATTTATAGACCTATATAAAGGTTACAGTAGTAGCTAAGTTAAAAATTTATAAAATGCTGTGCATAGGTAATGTCTCTTATTCTTACAAATTGTATAGAAAGAAAATCGATTAATCGAAATAAAGATCTTAGCGCGATTTGTGTCAACGAGTAGATAAAAACTTCATTATTGCCATGGCAAAAAGGCAAACAATGGTGTCATGTAATATTTAGCTTTTATCGTTTTTTATATAAAAAACACCTACTCTGTAACTTTTGAACCTGACCCATGCATTGTATAATTATCTTAATTGACTATACGTGTGTAAATTTTCCAAAAGGTAAATGTTTTATAATACTGGCCTTGAGATAATGACAATACCTGCCAGGCTTTGAATAATATGGCTAATTAAGAAATTTAATAAACAGCAAATTGTCAACATATCTAATTGCAGGATAGAATTAACTCATCCCGTAATTATCGTCTAATGAATTAGATCTAGTCTAGACCCCCGATTGATAACTATAATTTAGGAATGGCAAATTAACTGACCAGTAACAGCCCTGATTGGCCAAATCAAACTAATTTACTAAATATACCAATAGTTTGGAATATTCTGATCAGCTAACCCACAGCATCACTTATTTCTCAATTATTTCCCTGAAATTGCAGTCAAAACGAGCCACTTATGTTGGAGTTCAACTGAAAAATCAATTTTTTTTAAATCCTGAATTCGGTTGATATTCTAGAAGATAATTGTTTGGAACAGTCACTGACAGTCTAAAACCGAAACCGCAAATGTCACTCTGGAAAAGCCCAAGCAAATACACTCATAGAACAACAAAATCAAACTGAACAATCAAATTCTGTGTTGAAATCAATGTCTGTCATTTTATTTTGGTAATTCTGATGGTTTAAAAGCTTTACCAGAAGTTAAAATTGGACAGTGATACTTGAGACAAACCAATGACAATCACAGTCACTTTCATAAAGCCAGTGATAGTTAAAAGCAACCCCTGAAAACATTAATTTTCTGTCATGTTTTAAAGGTGACAGCATTCAACAAAAACAGCATTCGAATAAGACAATTGAACCCTATGCTGCAACAAGGTTGTAAGTGCCAAAAGTAAATTTTGCGGGAAGTCGGAATAAACATTTTTTTGTGAACCAATATAATATATCAGCTTACAAATATTAATACAATAATGTTAATTAATGAATATAAGTAATTAATATATTAATGTTTGTAAGCTGATATATTATATTGGTTCACAAAAAAATGTTTATTCCGACTTCCCGCAAAATTTACTTTTGGCACTTACAACGTTGTTGCAGCATAGGGTTCAATTATTACACTCTAATAATTAATTATTGACGGTTAAAATTGGCCCTATTCATGCATCCGCACTTTGGGAAAACAGATCAGTCACAATCAATCAGCCAATGGCCGGCCAATTTAGTATAATGAATGACAGTATCATTTCCTGAGAACTCTGTAAAAGTCAAGAACAGTTAAAATAAGACTCTAAAGAAATCCGGAATATCAGATAAAATGACAGTTTAGGCTTTTGACAGTAATTATATGTCGCAGCCTATGGAAAATGAATCAATCGAATAAATCAACCCTTCAGAGGCTCCTTTGGCTGATCAGACATTAAAAAAAGTCAAGGATAGACTTGAAATCACCAGTTGATGGTAAGTAGCAGTCTAAAACTGGCAATGAGAGTCTTCACAATCCAATAAAAGTCTCATTAGATATGATGGTTGAAGTTTAGGGTACCTACTCATCACAGTGAGTTTATATCACCCATGAGAGTCTAGAACGATATAGCACTATGTGAAATTAACAATGGTCTACTAAAAAACTTGAACAGGAATTATTCAAACCTAGCTTAATATTTTTTTTATTTTCGCTTTAATATTTACCTTCAACTCTTTTTCTTTCAAGACCTTCTCACCTGATGTTCCAATATGGTGGTTTTCAGTCTTTTCAGTTAATTTTTCTGTGATTTATTCTTTCAGTGGCGGCTTCTTCTTGTTTCAAGGTCAACTATTGTCATACTTCACTTCTCGAGAATTTTCCCAACTAAATATACACAATTTTTTTAATATTGTTGTTTTTGTGGGTTGTCTTTCTTTTTAGTTCGAACACCAGTATCATAGTTGTTTTTTGTATCATTCCCTGCCAAAATGACGGCGCACACCACCTTAGATCAGCTCAAAAGTTACAAAATTAGGTGTACGATTAATCCAACCAAGTGGTTCTATCAGGTCCGGTTACCTACATCAACAGATCGACCCAACAGAACCCTGTTAACTTCACTTATGTTACATTCACGACCTACAAACTCTGAAAAAAAAAAAGAAAAAAGTGTTCATGTCTGGAGACATGAGTAAACAACTGTTTTATCACAGCTTCAAAATATTCTACCTTTGTACTGATTCCATACTATTTATGATTAGCCAACTTTTCAATTGTTGAGGCGATCAAAAATTGAATTAATCAATTTTTGTGCACCGCTCACTGCTATTTCTTAACTAAATAAAAAAATTATCTGAGTTTAAGCAAAATTTCAATGCAAAAGAAAGCATTTTTGACGCATAAGCAAGCGAATTAAGGAGGAGATAATGACAATTAAAAAAAATCGAATGAACCTAGCTATATTACAAAGACTTTCTCATCAGAAACCGTTGTTATAGATACATTATTAAATATTAAAGTAATAATATAACACAAATAAATAAAGCACAATTTATATTTTATATGAGTACCTAATCCTAGCCCTAGCACTGGCACTGGCACCGGCACAAGCCCTAGCACTAGCACTAGCACTAGCACTAGTCCTAGTAGTAGTTTAAAATCTACTGAATTGTTTCTTTTTTAAGATAGCAACGTCTATAAGACGCTCCCGCAGTCTTTGGTATATATCAACAATATATTCATGTATATATTAAGTACAAAATATCCCCCGTTACTTAATTATTATAAAACCTCCAGTCTGTGTGCATTGTTTATTAAATAATTACTTCTGCCTCGTTATTAAAATCCGTGTCTCTATTATAATTTACATATAAAAAAAAACAATTAAATAAAACACAATCGTACAGTGCAACATCCTGGGTCATCAAGAAACAATCCAGCATTCGGACAACTAACCCGCATCTATGATTTACCCTAGCAGACTATATATAATATATAACCCCCTATTCACCCCCGTCGGTAACCGCCACCTCCCTGAACATAGCATTATCGGTCATTGAAGTGCTCTCCAGAACCGGAGACCCCGGAGAGCTGCTTTCGTCCGACTGGTGATCACGGTCGCTCAAATCTTGCTCTTGGACTTCCAGCTCGTCTGAGGGAGTTTCGGGAGTTACCTCGACTGCCTTTTCTTCTTCGTGTTCGGGCTCCTCAGGGATGGTCTGGGAGACTTCTTCGGTTGATGAGGACCGGTTCATATCTTCCAGCTTGGTGTCCTGTGGGAAACACGATGTGACGATAAGAAGGACTTTGGCGGTTCGGTGAAGCTTACCTGTAGTCTGAGGGAGGAGACGCCGTCCGGGGAGCCGTCCTCACCGCACGGTTTAAGCACCAGGAATAAAAGGAGATCGGAGAGGGAGATGATGCCGATCACTTTGTCGTTTTCGTCGACCACTACCAATCTGTGCACCTGTGGATCGGATTATATTTAATTAGTTTCCAAAGCATGGCAACCCTAAAGGCTGATCACACTGTGAAGCAAGAAAAGCACTGTTGCTACTGTCAACATTGTTATGAAGTAAAATGTCCAATTCAGCTATGGAAAAAAACTTAATCTGGCAACAGTGCTTCTTATGATACACAAAAATGTTGTGCAGCAAAAAAGTGAGAATGGAATTTTTAACCCTGAAGTTTGAATTGATCCATTTTTTGTTCCAATAATAATTACTGCTAAATTACACAAGATTTGAATAATAATTCCAAAGTTCTATCGATTAATAAATAAAACGTACTTCTGCTCTGACTATTCTCTCCATAATTGTATACAAAGTTTCGTCCAATTTACATTTATGTACACCTTCGAACCACTCGTTCCTATGATCGTTGGCCTTCTTAAGCGACACATCCAGATCATTATAAGTTTTCTCAGCTGCCAGATTCTGAAATAGGACAAATTACTTTCCTCACCTCCAAATTCCGGGAGCAAACTTAAAACTCTGTACTCACAATTACATCAAACTTAGCGTAAATATCTACAAGTCTTCCCTCGTTATCTACAATCGGCAGGGCCGACACTCGCCTCTCGACGAATTTCTTTAAAGCTAAAATAATAGAGGTGTCCTCAGACGCCGTCTCTATGTCGTCGTAAGTTCCAATTTTCACCTCCCTCAACGTCTTCTGCATGTAACTTGGTTTCGGTAATTCATTAATCTGCAACAAAAAATTATTTCTATCAAAATTTTGATAAATAACGCAAAACCTCAATGTACCTATATGTATATGCAATTCTTTAACAAATCTGACAACACTGGCAATACAACAGGGTATTAAATTTTCCCATTTGACCAATGAACTCTTAGTGACACAGCTATGTCAATGAGAACTAGTTCCCATTTTGAGTCCCTAATTGAATCAGGCACTGAGTCGATAACAATAATTTCATTAGTAATGTAAAAAACACCAGATTCACTGAGTCAGTTCTGAGTCAAAGATATATTTTGGTAATAAATCCTAATATATAGTTTTGATAACAAAGGAGATATTTTCTTTAAACTGCCATTTAAATGAGTCCTATTATATGAGTCATATTGACATATTTTGGTTAGAGTATAATCGAAAAACTTTATGTATAATTAATTCACCGAGTCATATAGTTACTTTGGTTAACGAAAAATTCAAGAAACGGCAGATCAACAGAGTCATCCACTGAGTCAGAGAAAAATTGTTGTTACTATAATAGTCTGAAAATTGTGGTTTCTCTATTTCGCTCACTGAGTCAAACTTTGGTTGAAGTATACCTAGTAGCAATATAGTAGTCTAAAAATTGAAAATCAGAGTGGTACTTTCCTTAGTACGGTCTCAAAATAATGGGATCTTGCATTCACTCACTGAGTCAAAGAGCTTCGGTTGGAATAAAGTCTAAAAACTGCAGATCAACTGAGTCACGCCCTGAGTCAAGGCAAAATTTACATCAGAAAATTCCAATGGTTCATTGCATTGATTATTCAGTCAAAAATTATTTTAATAACAAAATTTGGTCTTTAATGAAGCATGCACTGAATCAAAGATATATTTTGAGTTTTCCATAAAATCAACCAACAGGATACTTTGGTTAGAGAAGTCTACAAATCGCAGATCATTGTATTCACTGAGTCACTCAATGACTCATCACTGAGTCACTCAATGACTCACAAAGCAGCTTACTCTCAATCAAACGATGAAACTTGAACAACTTTGCTTATAACCGTAAATTTCAACTATCCAGTAAAACACACAGCATAAAACAAGGATTACTTACATACAAGAAGAGGAACCTCAATATCCTCTTATGGGTGAGTATGTATAGCACGTTGCCGGTCTCCGGATCGATGACGGGCAGCCGATGGATCCGGTTATGGATGAGGGTCCGGATGGCGTCGTAAAGGGACGCGTCCGGGTTGATGTTGATGAGGGAGCGTCGGTCCTTCAGCACCTGCCGCCACGTGTCCAGCTTGTGCTCCTCCAGCTCCTCCATCGCGACACTCGCCGACCGGTAATACATCCGGAGGATCTTGATGAAGTCGGTTATGGTCAGCATGCCGACGAACTCCTGCTTCGTGCTGTCCCATAACGGGGCAGCTCTCACACCTGGAGTCAATAGTAATTATTATTAGGTTAAGGGTTCAAGTTCTGGAGACACCATGCAGGTTGATGCTTTTTGCTGAAGAAAAGTCGCATCCTACCATTAGTTATCAAGATTGTAATTATTATTGTGAAAAAAAAACACTTTCTATGGTTTATAATTTTTCTGTGCCTAAATTATGACTATAAGATGGACATTGAGGGCCACTTTCCATGAGCCCCTAGCTATCTTGAGTACCGTCTTTAGGCCTATGTTTATAATATGCACTTCTTCTTTTATTTTTGAATGAGAAGGATGTTCTATTTTGTCATTGAGTACACCAAGAAGGGCTTCCGGCTTCTGAGACTTTTTGGCACCAGGTTGCCAGATTCAAGAAACGGGTCGCTACTAGCAAAAAATTTAATTCTCATCTTTAAAAAGAGGAAATTTGTCATAAATTAGTCGCTGAAGGTGGCGTGAGTTTTTTTGTTATGTTCAAAATAAACGGCACATAAATCAGTAACCATCAGGTAGAAGCAGTTATTTTGTAAAAATAAATATTTGTAAAGTTTAATAGAATGTAAAACTAATTCCGAACTAGAAAAACAACATGTTTATTGTTTGTCACAATTTTTTGCAGGCAGCTTTCTTTCTCCTTATCTTTGTATTGTAGGAACGAACTGCAGCAGCATTACGACTTGGCGGAAGTTCAAGGCCTTATTCTAGTGACCGGTAAACAAAACCGAGCTCGGTAGGTAATTGCGAATACGAGATAATTAACGTTTTAATTAGAATAAATAACTTTTAATTACCTTTCATTGGAACCTCAGGAATTGCACCTTTTATATTATTATGTCTACCACGTCTAGAACTCTTCAACTTATTACTAAGTCTTGTTGTTACTCATGGCATGGGTGGGCAAGTTATAATTTTTTCCATATGGAAATAAAGCTATGACAGTAAAAAATAAACAGAAAATTTTGTTGAGAGTGATGAAAATGTTATCCAAAATAATTGTTTACCATTTAAATCGATCTTATTATGTTTCTATATTTCGTGGGAGTGAGTAACTTGGTTGTTAACTTGTTACCGGGAGGAAATGTTTTTCGCGAACGTAATTTTCCCATTTCCCACCTGCCGCCGCTAGAAATACTTCATCCTATTTACATATCGCCGTTCGTATAGCAAATCGCGAATCTTATACATGGTGATGACCTTCAGCCAATCGTATAATGTTATATGAACCAATATATTACGTCGAGAGTGTAGCTTTTTGTAAACAAAATGTAAAAATCAAGCAAGCTGTTATGCAATTTATTGTTATTTGCTAAATATAAAGTAGGCATCTCCTCTTTATGCGATAACAATGACTCGAGAAAAACAACTGTACCGATAGATCTCCGTTTTCGCGTACCGGATCGTCTCGTGTTATTATTTAATCTTACAATCTCTTGGACAACTATGAATGCTTTCGGAATCTTTCAGACAAATATTGGTTTCCATAACGCGCAAAAGCGGATAAGATAAAGTTGCACAGGTAAGACGCCAAACTTAACGTATTTATTATATTATGTTTGAACTGGGAGCAATAAAAATTCTGTAATGAAACTAAAATTGAACGAAATCAAGAGCCCCTCCCCCTTATATAAAAAAAACAACAGGAAGAGGGTTACCGGTGATTGCAGGATCAATAAACGCCTAGATTCCTTGGCTCTAATTATTTATTCAAAAAAATTTATCAAGACTGACGAGTTTGTTCCATGTCACCTTTACAGACCTGAAAATTACAATCTCGACGAGTGGATAAAATACCTCTTTATTCCTTATAAGTATAAGGTAATACGAACTAGGGTGAAGATGTTTTCCTTAATTGCAATGACAGAAATCCTCCTTTAAAATAAAATTTGTTTACGTCTGTCACTAAACATACCCCTGGTGAAATTGCATTTCAAAGAAATCCCACTGAACTCGTTTAGCAATGCACGAAATAAAACATTTCTCTTGTTATTGCAAACGAAAAATAGTATTAGTGACTGAATAGTTCCCCGAGGGGTTCCGGAGTTTCACTGATGGTGGCCAAAATTTAACAGCCAATAATTTCTTTAAATCCTCTAACAGTCACTGAATGCTTTCCCATGAGAAAAGTTTTGTCGATTTGCGTTTTACCCTGGGGGTGGATGACACCCCTTTTCGGGGGGTGGGTGTACTTATTTTATCAAAAGTAGCCTCGGGAATCGATAAGGGATCAATTCTAAGCAAAATATTTTCCATAAAGTTTTTTGATACGTCCAAACTCTTTAACCCTGCAACTTTTGAAAATGAAGAGTTTTGAAAAGTAGAAATGGATGATCTTATAGTCATTTAAAGTACCTTCAAAATGATTTTTGTATGGAGCCAATAACATAAAGAAAACCGGAGTTATCGTAAAAAAAAAATGGCATTTTTTCTAGAGAAATTATAAATGACGATTTTTCGTCAATTTATGCACAAATGATAGTTTTGGGGGTCGAGATACTATAATTCAATACATATGAATAATAACCTTCATAATTCATCCAACAAGCTCTAATAATTGGAATATTGTTCAATGAGAGTAAAAAAAATGATTTTTCCATTGATTTCAAGATAAGGTGTGGTTGATCAAGGGTTGAAAATTCACAGAGAATCAATAAATTATATCGTAAGCAGTAAACAAATTTTTTTGTAATGTTAATGTGCGAATTAATATTTCAGAGAGCCAAAAAACAATTTTTTCATGATTGTCGACTTTACGGGATGGTCTCTAAGAGTTGAAAAATTGATGAAAATTATAAGCCATGTTTCAAAATCTTACAGAATGTTTATTCTACTTAACTAAATAAGATTAAAAAGGGGTAAGCCTCACCACTAAAATGCACAAAGCTCAAGTCGAGCACATGTCACTTTTGAAGTTAAGGGTAAAATAAGCTTGATCCAAATTTTCATGAAAATCGATGGAGGTTCAAAGAATTCTAAAGGCTCTAAGAATAAATCTCTAAAACTCTAAGAAATGTAGCTGAAATGCATAAGAAATGTATTCAGGTCAGATGAATATAGGTAATAAAAAACATACAGTCACCACTTTCAAGACTGGCCACGAAGTGAATTTATTGTAATCAAATTTGCAGATTGCTGCTTCCCATTCTGACCCAGAGGGATGAGAATACAGAAAAAGTTGCCAAATGAAAGATAATAATTTTGCATATCATCTTATGTTTCACTATAAAAAATGCCTATTCAAGATCACACCACGCTTTGTGGCACTCACCAAGACAAGTCACCTAAACAAAATGGTTGAAGATGAAAAGGTTTACTTCTAGATATATTTTCTCCTTTTTTGCGTGCCTATCCGTTCCGGTCTACAGACCTCTTGCCAAACCAGGTTCTAAGGTTTACCAACAAAGACAATCTTCTTCTACCAGGAAGTCGTCGTCCTTCGATTTTTCCCTGCAATATACACCGGAGCAGTTGATACTTCTGCTCATTCCTCATAAAATGGCCCAAGTACTGCAGCTTTCGACATTTGACCATGTTCACCTGTGTGCCTTTCGCATTCGTCTTAATACCTCCTCATTCATTGATGATTCTCGGCACCCACGATATCTTCTGTATAGCCAGAGTCGAAAGCGGCGTGTTTATGGGTAGTTTCTTTGGTCAGGGGTCCAAGTTCCACTCCATACAGAAGAGCACACATAGCATCTCAAGAGCCGCATCTTTGTGTCCAGATTGAGGTCGTAACTCTTGAATGCTTCGCCCATTTTATTGAAGATATTCCTGGCCTTTCGGATCCGAGCCTTTATCTCTTGAGAGCTATGTATTGTGTTTTTCCGGAGTAGTTGTTTCTCTATATTTATTTCATAGAAATGGAAAATGACTAATACATAGTGGTCAAAAATGCTGTGGTCGAAATTCTAATAGATTTTTACGTTCATAAAGGGAATAACATGTAGGTGAACCATTTTACTGGCCTTCAAACGTTTTCTAGTCACACCCAGGACAGTGTCAGAAAACGTGATGTGTTGGTAAGCTACAGTAAATATTCAAAATGAGTAAAGACAAAAATTGGTCATATTATGAAATGCAAAATTACCTATGATTTGGTACCATTTTCACCCCTCCAGCCTAATGGAAGGCAGCAATTTGCAAAATCTGTTGCGATCTGCGTAGAAAGTTTTTTTCGGTCTCAGTAGTTTCTCTGCTGAGAGTCCATCATCGAAAGAGTGAAAGAATTGGACATTTGACGTTTTCAAATTTTCGTTCTAATAATAAATAAAAGTCGATCATATTTTTGCCTTTCGTAACTTACTCTCCGAGAGGCTACGGGCTCATAAATTACCAGATCTAATTTACAACGGAAAATTCAACCAGACGAAGTTTTTTTTACTGATCTTACGTTTTTTTCAAGTTTTCAAAATTCGTTTGGACAACTAAAAAACTAAAATTTGGTTTAAAAAAACTCACCGTTATAAACCAGTGCAAAGAAGGCTTTCTTCACTAGTAACTGGGTATCGAAGACAACCAATTTGGCCGACGTTGGAATGAGATCATAACACTTATGGAACTTGAAGAACTTCACGAATATCTGAGACTCGTCTTCTTCTGAAAAGAAAAACATCAAGTTTGATTAATTTCCGGTCACTTATAATAATAACATAAAACTGCATCCGTCCATCGTTAATCTCTTATAATAATTACTAAAACAGGGAAAGATGACAAAAAAAATCTTCTTGAAGTCTGGCTTTAAACAGAACTCCCCAAATACCACGTTAAAGGGCTGCCTTAACTTCACTTTTTGCAGCGAATCAGAGACAAGATATTATACCTTTCTCTAAGACCTCGGCAAGCCACTCCTTATAAGCTTGAGAGACCTGCTCGAACTCCTTTATCTCGTCCAGCCGATACACCTCCTCCTCTTCGACGATGGTGGGCAGGATGGAGAAACGCACATGATTCGAATAGAAATGGAGATGTAACATCCCCGTTCGGTCAACCGTTACCGCGACTCTCCGAGCTTCATCACGAGGGCACATCTCAGGAGAACGCCTCGGTGCTTTCCCGTAATTCTTGGACACCTAACGGGACATGAAGTCTGCACAGCATAAGGGTCTTGTTCAAGTTGTGCCATGCAGGCCAGTCTGAGTAAACTTATCAACGCAAGTCTGAATTCGTTTTTATTATGTAAGATCAGTCAAACAAGTCAATAAGAATTGGAGATTACAAGATGACATATTATTTGGAATACTATAATATTTATCAAGCGCTGCTTGATATTGGTTGTCATATTGAAATAAGGTTCATAATACTGGGAAAAACAATTCGATAATTGGTCAGCAAACATTAATCACTAAATATAAAATGGTCAATAAACACCCGATATCCTTGACTCGAGTCGAATTCTCGATTATAGGTGTAGAATTGAATCATCTACAATTTCAAGCGCAACAACAAATTTAGCGAATATTTCAAACAATAAAAGCTGAAATTCGTGGTTCTCCTTCTCTCCCGCTGCATCATACTTCTTTTTCAATCCAACTCAATGGGAGTCCTAATCACTCGTAATAATGAAACAAGACGGCAACTTTCGCGCACGATCGAAACAAAAATAAAAAAATATCGGTATCAAGAAAACAAGCGATAGTCTATTTTTGTGAAACAGTTTCAGAACCACCGACACGAACACCAGCAAGATCCATAAAACAGGAGAACGATCGTCGATATTTCTTAAAGGAAATTATGTATAAGTAACGCGTAGATCGAACTAGAGCCCAATACTAAAACCTCAATTTTTTCGTTTGCGTTATTCTGGCAACGGACCAGAAGCACGAAACGTGTCTCTTGCCAAACGACGACGAGATGCCAGGTAGACAACTAAAAACTGTCATTGCTCCATTAAATTAATTCTGATGCGGCTGACATCGACTGAATGCAACATAAAAATAGGTATATCATCGAAAGAATTGCAGCGAACAATCTCCTGAGAACAACCACCACCACCGCAGGATTCCTAGCAATATTTTGCAGTCAGTAATAAAACAACCCTTTTACCTTTTTTTTTCATTTTATTACATATATCATTTATTGTTTTAAAAAACCGCGGGAGAAATAGTAGAATTCTTCTTATGCAGCAGCGAGCCAGATATTGTTTCGTCAAAATTTTCGGCAAGTTTTGACTAAAAATTTTGAAAGACCCATACCATTATCATTAAAACGTCAATATGTCAAAATAAGTCCCTTATTAGGAACCCTTTCTAAGGGATTCGTTTTTCTTTCTAAAGACTTTCGGAGATTTTCTAAAAAAATTGGATAAACTTTCAAAAAATTCTCCCCGAGAAGAGAATTTCCTAAAAAAATGTTATAATCTATAAAAAATACCAAATCCTAAAAAAATGCAGTTTCTAAAAAAACGAGAATGAAATAATAAAAGAAGAATTTGACCTTTATCTATAAAAACCTTTGATTATTATTCAAAAAGTAATTTCATAAAAAGTACCAAAAACCTGACATTAATTTCTAAAAAAAAAATAAAAAAATTACTGGCACAGATCGCTTTCTAAAATGGTAAAAAAACTGAAAAATCATAAAATCATGAAAAACCTGACTTGCCTTTCTAAAAAAATTATTAAATTCACTCTCTAAGAAAATCTGCTTTCTAAAAAGGAACTTCACGACTTTTAGAACAAAAAAAGAACCTGTCATGGTTTTATAGCGACCGGCATAGAAAGAAAAATCCTTCCAGTTCCAAGTCACTTTTTTCTCACAAATGTAAAGCAACAGAACTCCGTTTTGGCATCTGCGCCAAGAAGATACTTCATCGTCGGCGGTGCTCTTTGAACTACCAAAACCAAAACGCTCCCAATAAAAAAACGTAAATTAACATTATTAATATCTCCATTCATCATTTTGAAACGCAAACATAACACTTGAACATAAATAATGCTCTCGCGAGCAATTAAGTCGACGTGTTTTGAACGGGAAAAAATCGAAAACAGAGACATGACAGGTGGTACCCGTAAATTTGCAACTCGGACTGCAATTTATCATTCAATCTATATTTCTCTGACGGTCACTATACTAATAATAATAATAATAATAATATCTGTGTCGTTGAAAAAAATAAATAAATTGGCCGCTGCATTGTGAGAATTTATATAAATAGCCAATCATAATTTGGCAAAACACTTCATCGAACATTTATTATAAGAATTAGAGCGTTTGCACACAATGCTTTCGTTTGATATGTCGGACGCTGTAATTCCGAAGTAATAAGAGCAATACTACGCAAGCTGCGGGTGAAGTTATCCACAGGACCAGTCTAGCCACATGCTGCACAGAAATCGTATACGACCGAAAGGTTGTCTGGTTCATTGACATCGTGCAGCCAAAAAGTGATTGTAAAATTGACGGACAAATTAAATCCAAAATTAATAAAAGCCGGTAAACAATATTTTTACAGAAAATCAAAGAGGATACGGTGTCAATCCTATATAATACGCATGGACTTGGAAAAGTAAATAGGTATAAACCTGTAACGAAATCCGAGGCTTTCGTTGATAATTATTATTTATTTCATTCTTAGAGGGGTTTATCTGGAATGATACAGTTTTTACGACAGTGATTAGCAGGTTATCTCCACCAGCCCCGGCTATACAGGGCTATATCATCTCCCAAAGGTATACCCTGTATAAAGAGCACCAGCTGAAGACTCAGTAGAGTGCATCGTGAGGAATTGACTTGCGAACAACTCTCTCTCCTAGGTGAATTGAGCCCGGAGATCAGCTGGGGCATGTAGTGAGTGTCCCATACAGTATACATAGCCGGATACAGTAGGTCGATGAACTGAGTTGACCGAACCGTAACCCGGCATCGGAAGCGCGACCAGAGTTAAGTGAGCTCTGGCCGGCGACCGATCAGAATAGGTAATCAACCGGAACTGCATTGAGGTTCCGGCAGATCCCTTCAATCCCTACCCGGCCTGTATTGAGGGCCGGATCCAGTAACAGCCGTCCCGAGGTCGTAGTGAGGCATCGGGAGCGGCTTTTTGTTTCAGAGAGCACCTGCCAACGAAGTTAATCGCCCGGAGGGCCCCGAGACGCGTATCTTGCATACGGTCGGGGACAGCGCAGATCGTGCGACGGCGGCGGAATTACTGATGATGAACGACAAGCAGCGAGGACACCAGCAGCAGTACCGGAAAGGCCAATGGTAAACGAGGCCGCCTTCGACGCGGTTATCTGTAGCCAATCCGGTCACTATCCAGAACGAGGGCCACCCCCTTTCTCTCACTCAGAGGACGGAGCAACCCTAAGATCAGTTGTATGGATAAAATAGTACTAGATCGATTTATTGTAAATATACTTCTTTTGTAAATAAACCCTAACTATTTAATCGACTTGTCACGGGTACAAAGGGGCAATCATCCACTCCTGGGAACTCACCTCTACCCACAGAAAAATCCCGTTAAAAACCGTTATAAATGTCTCTAAAATTTTCAAATCTAACAACGATCACCATTATGGCACGTCTCCTATCCATCCTTTATAATAACGTCACTCACAACTTAACTTTTATTGTCTCGGATTACTTCGGAAATTACCGCATGCGAAATACCGCGTGAAAAATCGCAATGTGTGCAATCGCTGTTAGAACAGATACTAATATAATATCAGTAAATGTTACATTAAATAAGCATGCCCAGTGTGTAGCAGTAATAAAATAATAATCATAACACTTACCCAAATCTGATAGATTGATTTTTTCTAAGAATGGGTCCACTACAGGAAGCTGAAAAATTAAAAACAATCGTCAGTTGCGGTTAAACAGACAATAATATTTTTTTATAGTACAAAACAACCTTAAGCCATTTATTTAAGTGGCCTGTAGACTTAGATTAGGCGATATTTATAGGTTTTGCAAAATAATAAACGGTACCAAAGTTTGGTACCTCATGGTCTACTGCGTTTTACAACAAATTAAATTTGGGTTAGCTTTTTTAGAGTAAATTGTGGGGAGTTCTAAACTGAACCCGATTCTTCTGGAATCCACGAGATACCAGAGGAAAATCGTTTTCAGTGTGGAGTTTAGTGATGAATTTTGAAAATCTTTTTTTTACGCTCTTTTTTTGCGCTATATTTCCATGTCATGGCATTACAAGCTCTAAGGAATTATGTATGTGCACCACGATATCATTTTTTATTAAGTGTATGTACCGGATGGGCAATTATAAGAATGGACGCCAATTAACCATATCTCAGGAACACAGCTTTAGAGTAAAATTTTTTAGGAGGAAAGTGACCCCAAAAGTTTGCTGGAAAATATTTTTGAACTTCTAAAGCTACCGCTAGGGGGCGCAATAGTCATGGTAGAATGAAAAAGGGTAGTTTCTCCGTATTTTTTCAATTAAGAGTGTATTCAAAACACATGTAGTCATGGTACCATAACGGTGAAAATACGAAAAAAGGGCAAGGATTACTCTTATCGCCTCAAAAAATCTCCTGAAAAAATCGCCTGAAAAAAATTCAGGCTATAGGCTAATTGGGAATAAAATGGGGGTTCAAAGGAAAGTTTTGTAATAGTTTTGATTTTCTCACCCCCTATGTTCTTTGGGAACGCGAATTTGAAGTTTGCTGGCAAACACTTGGCCCGAAACTTTTTTTGCACATTTTGCCAAAATGGATGCACTTTTTTTCAGTTTTTCGCCTAAATCTCAGGAAGGTAGCGTTTTTTCTACAATTTTAGTCAACTAAGTCATTCTATACTAAACTAAAATAGCAAAAATTTGACAAACAGTGGAAGAAACAAATTGATGGGGGAAATTTTTGCCAGAAAATTTCAAATTCGTGTTAAAAAAAAAAACAAAAAACATAGAGGGTGAGAAAATCAAAACTATGGCAAAACTTTCCTCTGAGAATTCTAATATATTGTGCCTAGCCTACTACGGTTCTTAGATAATTATTATTGGTTTTCTAGCAGAAAAAGTTTCCGGTCGGTTGCTTCTATGAACAAATTGAGCTTGAAAAATTAAAACAAATTCTGGTACCCAAATAAACCTTAGTATCATAGTATCATCTCAAAAGCAGATCTCATGCTTAAATTCACATGCGTGGCCCCTGTTATCAATAATTATTAATAAAAATCCAAGATCACGTTTTATCGCCTAATATAAATGTGCATGAAACAATATTAATTACCGATTTCCTGACTAGGAACGTTTTAGGCGACAATAGCGAGTACTTCCGTTTGACGTTGGAGAGCTTACTGTACCAGTTCCAGATGTTACTGGTCGATGGTGGCGTTATGGGAGGCGATGGCGGAGGCGGAGTCTTCGGGGAAGACCCTGAGGATGTCTCGTCGAGAGATACGAAACGTCGAAACACCATTCTTTTTATCACAAGTTGCACTGGTTCACATATTCTAGTTTCTCAGTCTGATCATGTCACATTTTGGTTTTAGTTTAGTGTCATCTAGTAATAATTATTAAATTTTTATATTCAAAAATTACATTAACATGGTGGCATTGCTTATACACAGACAATACGATGAATTTGTTCATATGTAGTAGGAATAATTATCAACAAAACAAGCTATATATAAACGGGTTTAATTAAAACGAGATATATCAACAGTAAGCCGTAATGCATAATAAAATAATCACAGAATTTATTATCTTATGCCAGTTGTTTGTTTATGCAAAACGAAACGCGTTGTCGAATCGTGAATCCTCCCACAGAGACAGCGTCGCGAAATTTTAATTCTACTCAGCTCCATAAGAAAATTAACGACACGTTTTCACTTTCAAAACACAACATTACAAATGAATCAATTTTACTGCACCTGCATCAATCAATAATAAATACATTTACCTATTCGTAAAGTCAATAATACTGAAGGAAAAATACTAGCGACGATCACTGGCGAATTTACGAAAATAGATCGAGAAACATAAAAATCGCGGAACGCTTTCGAATTCGATTAATAAGCGACTAAAAACGAAAACAAACCGGGCCCGTTTTGGCAACAACAGAGTCTTAGGTACCTACGTGCGATAATTCGACAAATTATTGTAAATTCCGAGAGGTTGTCGCGTTTCGAAAAAAATCTCTCCAGTAGGGGAGAGGAGGGAGCCGGCTCAGGACATGGAGGAAAATCTAGCGCTGTATGAAAACTGCTAGAAAGTTGCTTGAGGGAAAAAGAAACGCTCATATCCTGCATAAGTACCTAATTCTTGCTTACATTTTAATCTGAATTTTAATAACACGTGGCAACGTGGGAACCAATATTTTACGACCAAGGTTGCCGAGATTGCTATGAAAAACAACAAACAACAATAATATTATACACTCTACATGTGTAACAATAAAAAAATGATGTCTGTTTTGACTTGGTTACATTACAATAATGTATCTGTTCAGAAAAAGTAGATTATGTGTCTATGCGTGAAGCATTGTTAACCCTGTAAATTTCCATCAGGAACATACAACGATGACAACTAACAGATGACGACAACGGGATAATGCATCACCAATAATTCAACTATAGGTACGAGAAAGAAGCTGGCGCACGAGGAAACAATGTTTTATTGTTACATCCTAAAGAAATTTCTAAAAGATAATTCATTTCAAATGTAGTTTATATTTATTTTATTTTTTATTCTTGATTACTTATTCAAAAATTAGTCCCGACAATGATCAAAAGGTATGACGAAAAATCCACTGACGAAATTACTAAAACCGCTATACAGGGTTTTCCTAAATAAATGCAAAAAATTTTGGGGGGTGATTTCTTGGCTCATTCTAAGGAAGAAGGTTCCCATTAACGTGTGTCCGGAAATTTTGAGATACAGGGTGTCAAAAAAAGATTAGATTCACAAATTCTTGATCTCAAGAAATGTTTGAGGTACAGAGCTCAACTTTTGTACATATCTTCGTACATATCTGTACATATCAATTGATATTAGACACTTTTTTATTGTTAACATTTTTTTCATATGCCAGTAACGGAGATTTTGGGGTTGCGTGGGGTTTTCTTGTCCCTAAATTCTAACACACTGGAAAATTGGAATTTTAGAAGCCAATTATGAACAGCCAATATGTTCTACACAAAAAATGTACTCTTGATCATAATTATTGCTAACGGAATTTAGAGAAAAACAGCCATTTGCGATTAAAAAGTCGCTTTGGATGTTTCAAAACGTGTCGGAAAATTAGGGGCAAAAAAACTTCACTCAATTCTGAAATTTCCGCCAATGGCACCTGGAAAAAATTAATTGGTATTAAAGCCGTAGCTAATATAAATGATATGATATCTAGAAAAGCTGAGTATATGGTATATGTTCAAACGGTTTTTGAGATATCTTCAAAAAAGTGGATTTTTTTTTACACCCTGAATCTCAAAAATTGTGCATTTCCGAACACACATTAATGGAAAAAAAATTACCTAGAATGAGCCAAGAAATCACCCCCTTAATTTTTTTCAATTCGGTTACTCTCAAAGTTGCTTTCTGGAGTAACTTTTTACTCACTCTTCGACTCTTCTTTTTTATTTACATCAATCTGTATTACGGTACAAAAGCGGAAAAAAGTTGTATCCATTTGCAAAACGGTGGTCCTCAAAAACAAATCAATTTCCATTACGAAATCGTTAATGTCGATCAGAGCTGCACATAGGCAGGGCTTGAGGGCTTGTGCATTGAAAAAGAGCTTCAAGTCTATTTAGAAATTTCAATTCCATTTTCTTACAGTTTTTTTAACAAAAAAACGAGGAAAAAGCCTTTTTATCAATAAAAAAAATGTATTTGTCTCGAGATAAAGTCAACTTTGCCGCATCCCTGGATACGTGTTATTTTTGCTACAACTCACAACGGCAAAGCTTTCATAGACTGTTTCTTTCTTATTTATTTATTTATTTAAAATTAAATTCCTTTTAGTTTCGGCTACTTCAAAAGAGTTGCAAGATGTTTGGAAAAATATTGATTTTAAGCTGTCAAGCTTTTAAAGTACTTCAAGCTCTTTTCAATGGCTTCAAGCAGTTTTTCTTTCAGCTCTGAAAAGCTTCAAATGCTTTGCAAAAAGGCTCATGGCTGTCGATTTAATTCCTTTTCAAGTGAATTCCTAGCCCTTCATGTTTAAAAAGGAGCTGAGCTTTCAGGTCTGCAAGTTCTTCTTCACAAGGCTTATGTCGAGGGTTTTTCCAGCTCAACGGTCGATTTACCTTTATCGATTTCCTTCAACAAATATTCACGAAAGTAAGAGATTTTTTCTCAATATACATTATACCAAAAACAACAAGGGATTTTCCAGTGAGAACGGTACCGCAAAAGGAAACAATAATTTTTTCACCACATTAAGAAAACGAGGTATTGCCGAGACAAAAAAAAGGAAACATTTAAAGAAATTGGATAAACTTGAAATTCCTCATCCTTCAATTTAGTTGTGGACTCTAAGCGTAGGTATCTGGAAAAACTAAGAGAAAAATAAGCACAATTTCTTACATTTTCATAGTCACAAAAAACAGGTGATAGTTCAGCAACAAAATCTGAACTCTTACATTATAACAGATCAAAACCATTAAGAAAAAATCTGAAGCTTTTTAATTTTATGACAAAGCAAAAAGTGGTTATTTTCGATAACTGATTCATGAAATCTTGGAAACACTTAAAGCCCCGATAGAAAAACAAAATTTGAGAAGAAACCTATTATTGCATGGGACAGTTATTTTCAATTTCGAAAAACTACAATCAACTTAAAAACGAGTTTCGACAGTTTCAGGAGCAAGATTCAGGTTATTCGGTAATGACTGTCTAGACGAAAAATCGACAAAAATAATTAATAATCGTTACTTTTTCGACACTCTTTTTGCACTTTTCTTTCAACACTTCACTGCCATTCACCATAAGTATAAAATTTACAAACAATCCCAAGACGGAAAGATCCACCGATCTCTACAATTCCATCTCGACTGTCATTAGCCCATCTCAGCACACACGTAAACTGCCACTAATGGTAATGCAAAACAGATACTGATGTTGAAGATCAGACAACGTTGCCGCTCGTCTTTTTTATTAATTTCGAGACAAGAAAAGATCTTTATTGTATAGGTAAAATGCTCCCGGCACCAGCACCTTTAACAAACGTTTTCTTGCGACAAGAACGGCAACGGCGTCAAATGTTGGTCGTTTAGAGAAAAACATAAAGACCACGCCTGCGTCGCCAATTCTAATCTAAATAATTGCGATAAACATTACATTATTATACAAGCGATCGGGCGAAGCCGTCGCTGAATTGCCAAAACAAACGGAACCCACGTATGCATTTTTATATACACAAATCACGTTTTGTTTCTCTTATCGGTGTCTTGAATAAACGCCGGTAAAGCTTAAAATGTACAGACTGAAAAACACTCATGACAGTTCTACCAAAATGCACGACGAAGTATCAATTATTACCAATTGCTTCTTCAATTAGTCCTGAATAGGTATAATAATTATTATTGGGAATAGAAAAAACACACAATTTGGCATCAGCCTAGACTGAAGCAGTCCTCAGCAGGAGTCACTAACTGAGTAATGGGAGCTTTTTTAGAACACGCCAGGGAAGGTGTTATTGTCTGAGACAAGAACAAAATAACTTGCTTTTAGGAGCGAATTCGCAATGTCCTATATTATATCAGCGACGACAGACGCCGGAGCAAAGACGGTTCAAGGTCGAGGACAAACAATAATTTGTAATTCATATTAACCCGGTGATTATATAAGGAGCACGAGAAGAAGACTCGGTTAGCTGAAGGCGTGGCTGTTTTCTCAAAGCAGATTGGATGGTTGTTTAATCTAGATGAGTAGATGAGAATGTTCAATCAGATTAGAGCATTTCCCGGTGAGACCGGAAACTGAAAAGATGATTACATCAAAGGTGACGTTTCTGAAAAGCGATCTTGACTCTATTAACCAGACCGGAAACTGAGATGTTGGTTATATCGAAGAGTGGCGGTTCGGAAAATGAATCTTGACTTAAACCAGACCGGAAGCAGAAGTTTGTTATTTTATCGCAGAGTGACTTTCCTGAAAATCAATCTCGACTCGATTAACCTTAAAGTAAGTTCTGTAGGAACACAATAATTTCAATAAATTGATAAATAAAAAATCCATTTTTAAATATCCGCTTCTGGTGTTGGTGTCCCTGGGGGGATCCAACCGCAACTCTCTCTCCAGAATATAATCAAAAGTGATTTGTTGGCGGAGGATGTGAAAATTTTCTGTGATACGGAATCTGGGTACATTTTGACAGTGAATTAACTTTCAGGACTTTCACAACGTATTATAGAGATGGTTACATACAAATCATCTGTTGAAACGCGACCGGAATACGCTATGTTGGTCTGGTATCAAATAATATAATAATCGATAGACTACTTTGTTGAGATCGATTCAGAGGAAATCTCGAAGGCCTTTTAAGGCGATTCGGTGAGTATCCTCATCAGGGATTTCCTAATCAAACATTGTTTACAGACACTTTAGTAAACTAGTTCATGAGACAGATTTCGGCTTGGATGGTCGCCGGGATGAATATTGCATTCCACGTCCCGGTATTCGTTCTCACAGGATCTTACCGATAACCAGGATGAACTTCAGGTCGTCCATTTCAGAACGAGGCCTTTGTTTCATTTTATCTGCACTGTAAATTAATAACGACTGCAATATTTTCGACAAGCTGTCGGGTATACATACTTAAGTGTTAGCTGTAGCTGCATGTATCATTCTCGTAGGTGAATAACTAGCATCAAAATTCTGGAGATTTTGAAAAATTTTGCTCGGGAACTTAAATTGTGGCAGTTTATAGTCCAAAATTTGATATTTTACTGGTATGAGGGTGTCAGAACACTTCAGCTCAGTTTTTCCCTTCGAATTCTGCAAGTTAGCCGCCATCTTGAATTTAAAGGGTGAAATCATGTCTCTGCGTAAATATGGCTTGTTCGTGAAAAAGAACGACGTCCATCATAGTGGACATTTAGCTTATCGAAAATCCGATACCGGATTCTTAATCAGTGACCATGGAACCCCCCAAAACTATGTAAATATTTTGATAAAAACGCCATGACTTGAATAATTAATGTGCCAGATTCAAAAATTTTCAAAAATATTGTTTCCTGTCAAATTTTGGCGCCCTCTAAATTCGTACCAAGTAAGAATGTAACTACCTATTCAAATTTTGTCATAATTTATTTTCGCCCCCGATTGAACGTATTGCTGTAAAATAGAAAAAACCGTTTCCACTGGCAAGTGTAATTTTTGAAAATTTGTGACTTTTGACAAATAAGAACTTTTCAACCAAGTCCCAAACAAAAGTTGCTGGATATATCCTTTTCAACAATTTTTATAATTTTCATTTTTCGTAATTTAATTGTCACTGAAGTGTTAAGTATGCGTGTCCAATATGCGTGTATTGTTTAAATGTTATTATGTCCCTCATTCGTTGGGTAATATACATTATTATCATAATTCTGATTTGACCACTTATTCCTTTGACGTTACAGAAAATCTGATCTCAAGAGCTGAAGTTGAAGTGAAAGAAATAGAAGTGGTCCTATTGAAAAAGTATTCACGGAGTTTACATGAAAGTCCGAAATAGTTTAGAATCATGAAAAATAAACAGCATTACCTACCTATACTCGATTCAACAGGAGGTTTAATCGCTCCTTGGATAATAATAGTTCTACAAGCAAAAGAATAATAATAATCATTCCGCCCATTACACGCGATTATGAATACCGAAAGGTCTCAAGAGGTCAAAACCAATAATAGTTCTTATTATTGTCAATTTTAAAATTCTCAGCTCATTCCTCTTGACCTACTTTATTTAAAATAATCGTGAATTATTAGACCAATCGTATCAATTAAATAAGAAGAAAGATTAGGAGAATTTATTACCATTACATTTTTTTTGAAAACGTACAGTGCTTGGACCAATGTTTTACTAATGGTAATTTTGATAGGATGAAGCACCAGGGCTTAGCCCAAAGGGAACCCTTACCCCAAAGGGAAACAGGAGAGTTTCCCTTTGGAGGTAGATGCACGGTAAATAAAATCGAATAAGAGTTACTGACCTTTCGTTTGCTCTCTGTCTCTTGATGTTTGGTTGTAGATTACTTAATTTAATTAACGATTATAAACCGCGGTCGTAAATCGCTGTTATTTTAAATTTTAATTAAATTTTAAGATACGATTAATTCTTTCTAATTGTATTAACACGATTTAGGACGGTATGTGACGACCCTTCACTAACGAACGACGTTAATGTGAATTTAGGATGCGACAGGTTTCTGGATAGGAAGATGTGGACACTTCTCTTCTTTTTTCACTTCTGTCTTTGCATGTGCGAGTACAGGGAAGGAAGGGGTAGGAGGGGTTGATTGTTTTTCGAACCCACGAAATTGCGTTGACAAACGAATTGTTGCAGAATGAACTTAGCATATCGTTAATCGGGATTACGCTATCAATTTCTAACGGCTAAATCAATTACGATGACGCAACATACAGGGTGTTTTGTAACTCGGCAGCCAAAATCGAGCGTCATTTATAAAATTGTATTAGAAAGAATAATTTTTAAGCAGGCCTCGTTTAGGAAGCATATTTTTATTGCGGCCTTCGTTTTACATTTTTTGAAATATTCCCCAAACGAAGCCTGATCTTGAAAAAGTGATTGTTTGTCTTGTGCTTAAAATACATTTTTATACATGACGTTTCATTTTGGCTGTCACTTACCAAACACCCTGTATAGGCTCCTAAATATAATTTAAATGGGACGGTTCAAGAGATTTGAAAAATCCGGGACATTTTTAATGAATTAGGAACACAAGGCGTCCGATATACAGGGTGTTTGGTAACTGGAGAGCCAAAATGAAACGTCAATCGTATATTAAACACATCAGAACAAAGATTAACTTTTTTCACGATCAGGCCGCGTTTATGAAATATAAACAAAAATGTGAAATTTTACGTCAACTACGTATAATTCTACATACCTATTATGGAAACATTTCTTAAATAAAGTCCAGCATGAAAAAACTTATTCCCTCTTTTATGTTTAAAATGCGATTTTATAAATGACGCTCGATTTTGGCAGTCCAATTACCAAACACCCAGTATGTAATATTAGTAGGACGGCGAGGTGACTAATTAAAAAAAAATACTAAACGAGATTTTAGATATTCAATTAAATCCATGTAAATACCGTTGGCCGTTTATTCAATAATATTTACAAAAATTTAAACTTGACATGACGTTCGTGCAGACAGGCATCGTCTAATTGAAATTCGGAAAAGCAATTCTACAGCCAGATTATTCATATAATAAAACGTTATGCCAATAGCTTCTGTTTGATTTTCATCTGAAAAACGATTTCTGTTTTGATTATAAAATTCAAAAAGCCCATGAAATATAAAAGCTGTCTTTCATGATATTATGTAGGTACATTTGCGCACAACTTGAATAATCGATTACGTTTTTCTGTCGTGGGAAGATTTGAAAAAAAATCCACCGGCGGTAATAAAAATGTGTCTGGAAAAACTCAACACGGCTATGCTATAATACTTTTAATATCGTTACCTCTCTTGCCGGGTAACAAGATTAACGAAAAAAATGATCTCCAATTTCTTTTCCCTTAACAGGAGTGACTGGTGAAGATCACATCACAATCGAGTAAAAAGAAAAAATGTCAAATAAAAGATCGAGAAATGTTTCTGTTTATTCGGCTTCAGTATTTTAATTCCGCCGTTTTCACGTTCTAATTATTACTAAGCGTCCTGAGCGAGGTTATCTTTTAATCGCGATTAGATTCGTATATCTTACTGAGACTGATACTTCCCTTTCTACGCCCTTTGATAAGCGTCTCTCTAGACAATTTATAACGGGATTGAGATCTTCAAAATAAAACATTCCCCAGCTTGTTATCATCAGGGAAACAAACGGCCCCCTAGACTTTTCGGCGATAAAACTAACAAAAGAGCGAAAATAAACCTCACTACAAAATTACAAATAATAGCCATCTAAAATGGTGGAAGGAAGACGTCAAATGTTGCTTGTCACTTGTCACTACTTCTTTATGATTTTTTTCTTTTTCTTAACAAAACGTGGTCTTGGATTTACTAAATTCAAGTCTACAGGCGTACACATAAAAAAATTAATCTACAAATAATTACTCACCCCTCTGGAGTCTCTGAACAAAATGGCCGCGTGGTGTGGATCTAAAAATGCGTCAGACGCCCTATGTGGTAAAATAGTGCCCAGAGATTGTCTTCGCCTTTCTGTATCCAGGGACCTCTGTCTTAGATGAGCTCCTGCAAACCAATTACACATTAAAGTTTACATCAATTTATAAAAATAGGAACAGTCAAAGTCAACATACATTAGATTAACGACGAATTTCTTAATTCAACAGCAATTATTTAGATTAAAATCGGGTAAAATTTTCACGATCATCGATGTAGCTCTTCAAAACGAATGGAGCAGAGTGATTTAAAATTTTAACAAAAACGGTCAAGCCAGTTCTCTTATAAATTGGTACGTTTTAACAACCATAGCAACTATAAGGCAGCGCAACAGAAGCCTCAAAGAAACTATTAAAAAAAATCCTTACGATTCTTGATCTAGAAGGATCGGAAAAAATACCGAAAATAATTATTATTAAAACCACAAAGTGATAATGGACAAATGACAGGCGTTAACATATTTCTTATAACAAGGACAATGCAAGTCCAAAGCCAAAGAGCAAAATAACAGAGTATCTTTTCGAGGAGAAAGGTATCAATCATGATGACAAGAATGGCAATAATATGAATGACAATGACAGGATTAACAATGGCAAGAATGACAAATGCTAAATATTCTTAATGACAGGAGCGATTCAACTATTCAAGTCAAACATAAAAAGGAAAGTGTTCAGATAGAGCTCGGTGAAGTTGACCCACCTAAATGCGAATTTTTATTAAATGCATATATATGGCATTGGTTTATCCACGATTTGTCCAAGTTTCTCGAACCAAAATTTTTCTTTGTCCACCCTCAAACAACTAATGAAACATGAAAATGAAAAATGTTCATGATGGTGCCGATGTAAATTTTTTGCCAACTTCATGCACTGAGCTGACAGATAAATACTTTGAGATAAAAATGATATCGTGACAATAATGACAATGACAGGAATGCCAATGACAGGAATGATAATGACCGGCATGACAGATGAAAAATATTCTAAATTACTATACAGTGCGGAGTCCAGTCAAGTATGATAATAGGCAGCTGTTAGGAGAGAGAGAAATATTTACTCACTTACCATAAAGGGTTGTATTGACGCAACTGAACTTCTGATTTTTCATGTTGACATGAAAAAAACATTCAAAAAAATCAAAGCACAATGCGCACTTTGAACTGATAAAAAGCAACCGTTTTAGCCTTCTACTCAAAAATTGTGTCACTCTCCGTCAATCGTTCGTTCTTATCAGACCGTTCCGGTCTTATCAAATTATCTCTTCCACTATCGATATTTGATTTGCAATAAACCATAATAGAAAACACATAACAAACTTCTAAAGTACCTAAGCTCTAAATAAATAAATAAATATGTGTATAGATAGTGCATGCATGGTTAAAAGCCACTATACAAATGTCACACATAACGTAATTAATGATTCTTATCGGATTATTACTGGTTGTTACTGTTATACGAGGAGGATTATTACATCAGTTGTCATCTTAAATAACGAAAAATTCTAAATGACCCTGGGAAAAGAGTCTGAAAATCTGCACCAAATTTTCTCAAAAAACCTGAATCTCAATTAATACTGAACGCTGTGTAGCCATAAGAAAATCTTTTCGAACATCCCCTACAAGAAAGCAAGAAACAAGAGAACTTAGTTTTTTTTATAATAGTCATAAATGATTAAAATGGCTCAAATTTGCAAAATCAAAAAAATATAAAAAAAACTCCAACTCCTCCAACAACTCCTCCCCCCACCCAACTCACCCTCCTTCAAAATCTTATTATAAATCCTATAAGTAGTCTCGCAATCGGTGAAAACCACCGGAGGCCTATTCAGGACGCCGTCCAGCGACCTGCTCCTCTCCCTGAACTCCTCCGGCGACGCAACGGAACCGCTCTCGCTGCACGAGTTCCTGCGACGTCCCTCCTGCACGCGCCAATGATGCACCCTCTTCCCGAAATGCCGGATCAACTCCTGGATCGAGTGGTGATGGTGGTTGTGTTGCCTGCCGCCGGCACCCCCGGGCGAAGCACCCTTCGGAGAGGCCCCCGCCTGAAGCGACTCGGCCTGCTGCGGGATCGAGACGGGAAGGGAACGGGCGATAACTGGAAGAGGAGGACTGGAGACTTCCGGCGACCTGCTCAGGTCGTGCAAGTGTTGGCGGTGGTGGTGGTGGTGCTGGAAGGCAAAGGGACGGTGGGAGTGGGGGGAGGTGAACGGGATGCTCTGCGACTTATGGTGGGTGCTGTTGGAGAAGTGAGAGGTGAAGGGCGATTGCTGTTGGGAGGAGGTGAAAAGGGATGGGTGATGGTAGGGTTGGGGGGAGTGATGGGAGTAAGGACCGGAATTTAGGATGTTCGTAAAACTATCCATTGTTTATAAAAAGTCTAATTGTGATAAATACACTCGGAGTAGTAGCACTCAATGTTTTTAGTTTGATTTTTAGATGAAACTAACACTTTCACGGATAATAACACTGTACCAGCAGCACTTGATAATAGCGCTGGGACAAATCTGGATTAATTCTGGTGAGTTGATGATCTTCAGTGATTTTGAACGTAGAGCTAAAATTTAAAGATGTTGTTATACTATAAGAAAATTGTTAAAGCTATAAATGTCGGTTCTGTCTTTAGTAATGATGGAAACTCAGTGACTGTATTGGAAGTAGGAAAGAAATAAGTTCAAACAAACTTTCATCGATACCTTATGCGTGTGCCAGTTATGTTTTCGTTAATTAAACGGAAAAAAATAATTTATTAATAAACCAAAGTCCGTACGCCATAATGTTTCTTGCAATCTATATTATGTTACTTGCAAAATAAACATTTTCTAGTCATAACTTTAACTCCTTTTGAACCTTCCTAGATATTGACATTCAAGGAGAAAATCAAGTAGATAATGAGAACGGTGATATAGGTCTAGTTGTTCATTTATGATTGTGTATTGTTGATTATATAAATGTCTGTTGTTTTCAAGAGCTTCAAAATAATTCAATCTACTTATATACCTACTCGGTTTTTTATTAAATATTCTGCAAAATATGATCTTTTGATCTGATCATAAGTCGGGATTATATTATTATCCACAGATATAGATTATGGAGAGATTCTACAAAGGAAGAACTTGAGAATCATTTCACGATTTTGTCTGACGTCATTTTCATCCAGACCCAAATTATTATAACAACTACTAAATTCTATCACGTTATTGCTTACAATTATTGTACAAAAAAAAAACAGCTATTATTGCGCTCATAGATAAGATGCTCCAAGACTTGAGAACAAAATGACTGCACAAACATAGGTACCTACTACATAATATCAACCCCAAGGTAAAAAAAACAAGGACCCAAGAGGGCGTAACAAAGACCCTAAAGAGTCTAAAAACTCCAAAGACATCAAGACTTGAGAACAAAATGACTGCACAAACATAGGTACCTACTACATAATATCAACCCCAAGGTAAAAAAACAAGGACCCAAGAGGGCGTAACAAAGACCCTAAAGAGTCTAAAAACTCCAAAGACATTCCAAGCATCACTCGTATCTCAACAAAGAAAAATTCCATTACGTTTCGCTCTGTAAGATTAAAAGAAAATAAAAACTCGAGCGTGATATAATTAAAGCATACCTAGAAATTGAATTTTAATATATTATGTTAGATGACCTCAAGCAAGAACGAGAGGATAAAAACAGAACCGAGAGAAGTCGTACTTGACCCAAAAATTTATCTCGCTCGCCTCATATTCACCTAGACGACGAGTTCCTTCATTACCTTAATGATGTAAATAATCGCACATCGCGCCATCTACCGGAACATTCACGAGACACGAAATTCACCTTTCACGTCCATGAACAGCTTCCTTTCAGAGAGATCTCGACAATAATTACGATTCCTAACAAAGGAAATCACTGAAAGGTACGAAAAAACTTGTTTACAGGTTAAGCCTCTTTACAAACTTTAATTTGCTGAACCCTGAACTCTTTTTAAATCTAGAGATTGGAAAAAAATCAAACGCCAGATATTCCCAGGAGTCCAACAATGAAATGAATCACGACCTTGGCCTTGCATGTTTCACATCATTTCCGTTCTTGAACGTAAGAGGCTTATTAAAGAAAGAAACCCCTCGAGATGTAGAGATCGGTCGGTGCTGATGTAAGGCTGCATGGGGCTATTGCTATTAGGGCTAGTAGATCCTTTGTTGTGGTGTCGGTGTCGATAAAGAGTCCAATCCAAGGCTCTAGTTTCTTTCAATAAAACATAACAAAGGGGTAATAGATAATAAAAGAGAGAAAAAACATATTTCCTCTTCGGAATAACTAAGGCGTATTCAAGATTGTTGGGCTCCTTTATTAAGATCGTAGGAGTCTTCTTATCTCGCATCTTTAAGCCGAGAAAAGGTTTCCCAATAGCAATTGCAGCACCGTAACGGATGTTTATTTTAAAGTCTCTTCACCTTAAGAATAAGTTTTCAGAAATTGATTTTTTAAAGAGATCGAATCCATAACAATATTTTTAGCACAAGCGAGTCTTTTTTAGAAAGTAAGGTCTCTTTATTTTATGGAAACAAGAATAAAACTGGAGTCCAACAATTTTTCTCAATGTTCATTTACAACAAAGATAAGACAAGTCCCATTTTAGAAAGCAATCTGTGCAAGTAGAAAGTGATAAGATCAGAAGTCAAATAAGTCCAAAGAAAACAATGAAACTGATCATGAATTCCTGATGAACACATAAACGTATAATAAAATGTCTCTTCTGGAACAAAGATGATTGCCTTGTGAGAAAAAACAAGAATGAGACGACGTTTCCGATAATTCTATTTCACAAGGGCACGATCCTTTACTCGGATTTCCGTATAAAATCTGATTTACAATAGCGGTCTCGTTCGTTGTCATCGGTAACGGGTGTAAAAACTCATCAGCGGCCTAGGTCGCGAAATAAGAGTTCGCAGCCATTCTGGTATCAGTAAAGTAGTCATCCGCTTACCGTAGCGCAAAAATCTATTATAATAATTTAATGATGTAGGTATGTACTTATAATGAGTGGTACGAGTACCTATGTGAACGTAATAGGAAAAACCTTACCACTAATCAAGAGAACTGGAGTCTAGATTTTTTCAACTCATAATACAATATAATTAATTATCGAATCATTGTAATAGATAATAATGATCAATTGTTTATTTTTGATAACTTTGGGTGTTTGGGTAATTTTTCAATTTTTTTACTCTTTAATAATTATGTTCTCTAATAATAGTTAAAAGCATTATCGTCATAGCATGAACTTTGTTTCTTATGATCAACCCGGTAGGTATATAAGCATGAGTATGTATTTTTTTACAGATGTAGATTATCTACTAGAATACATACTCGCATAATTTTCAATTTCCTGTTTGTCTCTTTTTTGTGTTAATAGTTTGTTTTGTCTACCTAATATACAGTCCACAGCATAAAAGAAACAGTGAAATATTATATTTTTATATTATTCATCCGACGTTTTCCCTGCCAATCTAGCATACTAGAAACGTCCTCAGCATCAACTTTACACTTATATCGTATTTCTTGTTGCAAAATCGCATTTTCAGGAAGTCAGTAAAAATAGCTTTCCGTTTTAAATATTAACTCGAGCACTTCCTTTGAGAAATCAGCTAGCTAGCATGAGCTGAAATTTTAGTCCTTCGAATTCCATCAAATTCGGTCTTACATTGTAATATTAACTTTTATTATATTGCATCACTTGATCTCCTATCTCTTTGTTCCCTTTACTCAACAACTTCACCAGAAAAATTTCGCGAAATGAAACATTCCAGTCCGGAGAACGCGGAACTAAAAATAATTAATTCGGCATTTTCCAGTTATCAATTTTTTTTCAACTTACTTTGAACTGCGACCAAGGAAAGTGTAACATAAAATATATTCAGCGTAGATAAGAATCCTTTCACGAGTTCAGATTTTTTCAAAACAAAAATCCAAATAGATAAATCCAAAAGAATAGCGCAAAAACTGTTTTGTCCTTCATTTGAAAGCCCTTTATCACGTTACAAATGTTTAATTTTGTGATTTTTGAGCTTTTTCTTTTTCTAAGCCCAATTTTGGACACTTGCGGGCCTCGCATGCCATCACACTCTTATATTTTTAAAACAGCATCATTTCAAAAGTGAGTGAAAAATAACCCGGTTAGGAAAAGTAACCCTTTTCGAAACAACTTTCCTCTTCCATTTCTCCTAATAAACGCAAAACGAGCGCTGTCATAAAATATTAGTGTCTGCTTGCTATTTCTGAGCTTTTTCCCTTCTTTGAAGGGCGATTTTGAACAATTCGGGGTCTCTTCTAGCTCTCAGACTCTTATTAGAAAAAGTGTTTCATCAAAGTTTTTGGAAATACCGCCATCTCGTGAAAGAACGTATTTTTTCTTAAATCTTCCTTACTTATTAAATTACGTTTTCAAAGAATTTTCAGCAGAAGTTTCCTTACATATATACCCCCCTGTAATAATAATTAAGAGAAAATGCGAAGTTGATATTACTCAAAGTACCTACCTACATCATTGCGTAGTTAGTCAAAAGTTTGATATAGTCTCCATTTACCATTTTCCCGTTAAATAATATAAGCTTTCCTCTCTGATGAATGTTCAAAGTTCCGAAAGCGTAGGCAATGTAAAATTAATTGCTTGAAATGTAATCAGCTACGAGGGCTCCGATTCTGTAATCAAATCTGACCACTTTCGTACCTACCATCATGGTTCTATTTATTGCTTAATTGGATTTCATCCCCGCTAATCGATTCTCAAGAGTTCACTGGACCTGATTTGCTTTCGCTTTCACATCAAAGTGAAAAATGGGCGACAGTTTCAAACTTCAATTTTTTTTAGTCTCATAAAAAAACTGTCGTATTAATCGTTCATTCTTGATCTATATAAAAGTTTTGGCAGTGCATGGTTTATCTATTTAACAATTCTCGGCGTTTCCGAAAATTTCAGAAAAAGAGCTGATGAGACTAAATTCTTTAAATTCTTGAAAATTTTAAACTCTAAATAGCAGGTACATGCAAAAGGAGGTAATTCTTTGAATTATTTTATGCCTAAAGGTTCATATAAACATGTCCGCAACCGCTTCGTTACCAATCTACAGGGTGTTGAAATTTTAAAAAATATACAGGGTAAGTCATTGATATGGTAAAGCTCGATTGCACCTACACCATTAAAGATATCGAAATGAACCAAAAAGTGCTGTAAATGGGAGGGTAAAGTGCAGTTTGTAAAATTATTTTCAGATACACAGGATGGCCCAATATCGCTGTACGCCATACAACTTTGTTATTTTAAATAGGACACCCTCTATATTATTACATTTTCATACTGTTTGAGAAAAGTCAAAAAGAATGGTTTGTAAAGTTGAAGTTTGTAATGAGCAATTTATGAGTTATAAACAAATGAAAATCGCGATTTTTCATTTTCAAATCAGCTTATATTGAAAACGGCTCGAGATATGGAAAAACGGTTTACATGTCCCTATCTTAATTTTTAATTTGGTATCCTATCATGTAGCTGAAATTTTTATACCGGGTGATGAAAATAATCAAATTTTTTACCACTCTGTATAAAAATTTCATCCATCCAATAGGATACCGCTTGAAAAGTTAAGATAGGAACATGTAAACCGTTTTTCCATATCTCGAGCCGTTTTCAATATAAGCTGCTTTGAAAATGGAAAATCGCGATTTTCATTTGTTTATAACTCATAAATTGCTCATTACAAACTTCAACTTTACAAATCATTCTTTTTGACTTTTCTCAAACAATATGAAAATGTAATAATATACCTCTATATTTATGATATAATATAGAGAATAATATAGAGAATAATATAGAGGGTGTCCTATTTAAAATAACAAAGTTGTATGGCGTACAGCGATATTGGGCCATCCTGTGTATCTGAAAATAATTTTACAAACTGCACTTTACCCTCCCATTTACAGCACTTTTTGGTTCATTTCGATATGTTTAATGGTGTAGGTGCAATCGAGCTTTACCATATCAATGACTTACCCTGTATAGTTTTTTTTATAACTCGCATAATTTTTGAGATATTTAGCTCAAATTTGGAATACAGGTTACGCTGGAGGGCTTACATCATTGGGCATAACAAATGGTTGTGAGAACCTACAGAGATATTTTCTCCCAGAGATATCTCCCATTTCGCCCCCATTTCTCCCCCTCAAGATGTGAATTTTCTGACTTATTTAAAAACTTTTTGGTCTCCCATAGTTTTTTTGAATTTGTAACCGGTATCGAGAAAAAAAAGAAACAATTTCCTCTGATTTGTTCAGAGTTCAGACGAAATTAAAATTTTCAAAATGGTAAAACCAGACTGGCTTTTTTTTGATAATTTCTTATTTACCATTAATTTTGACAGTTTAGTCAACACTGACTGTTAAAAATCAAAGTTGAGATAACCCTGTGTGACTAACTGTTTGACTAAAGTTTGACTAACCTCAAGGACCTATTAAAGAAAAGATCTATTAAAAAAAAGAATACATCTTCTAATTTCAACACTCTGTAGATCGGTAACGAAGGGGTTGCAGGCCTATGTTTATATGAACTTTTAGGCATAAAATAAGCCAAATAATTACCTCCTTTCGTATGAATTTTGTATTTAGGAACATCCTGTATATTTAAACAAATTGTCAAAAAAATAGACAAAAAAAAATTACAAATAAACTTTTCAGGGGGTGTAAACGGATATTTTGGCGAAAATTCCGACTCTCTTATCAACGGAACCTTAACGGAACCTCGAGAAAAAAAGAAACTATTTTTACCCCTCATTTTATTCCGAAGGGTGCGTAATTTGGAAAAAGACGCACTTGTGGAAAAAAATTACGTAGATAAAATACACACCTACTTCCCTTCGTTTTCGAAAAAGAATCACCCCCTTGATTTTTATGAACACTGATGGTGTCCCAGCGCTAATGTCCACCCCAATCAAGGATAAACCGATATGGCTGTGGCGTTCTTAATAAGGCTGACCCTTGTGCTCTTAATTACGCGCATTTCTTGTGGAATTTCCCATTTTTGTGGAAAGCCGTTTACACACTCGGGCCTCTGGGAAGGGAGTCGTTTGTCTTTGGGGAGGGGGGGGGGCTATAAATTACTGAAGGAAACTACTCAGACCTTTAACAGAAGGTACTTTCCATTTAGGGGAGTGAAATTTTCATGGGAGTAAGGTATCCAGTTGCCAGGTATTGAATTTGGGCAAAATCGGTCAAGTCGTTTCAAAATGGCCATTGGAATTAAGCAAGACGGACATCTCTGGCACTGTCCTGACTCTGCACAGCACACCACTTGCTGTCGTCAATGCAAACAAGAAACGACAATCGTTTATTGCCCGGTAGATACAAAACTCCGAACTTGAGTCCGTAAGCTTGTCAGTTTTGCTTTTCATTTGTTTTTTCAGCCAACTAAAACGATTTTTTTCTTGGTTTGGACCACGAAAAAACAACAAAAAAATTAACACCTTAGCAAAGGTAAAAATGATTTCAGGCTTCGTGACTTCAATTATTGTATGAAGGCACTTTCAAAACTTGGAAGCTTGAATTTTGAAACATTGGAACTTGAAAAATTTCAATATTTCCTCACAATTTGAAATTAACATCATTGTAAACATCCTCGTCATTTTTTAAGTGAACATCAGTGCTAGAACACCCTATACCTATAATAGGTACCTATACAGCAATTATTTTTAACCAATCCATCAATATAATAATAAAACTCTGATCAACAACAAGGGTGAATTCTAAAAAGCCTGAAAAAGCGGATAACAATAATAAAACAGTAAAAGGTAACTTTATAAAAACAAGCCAATCAAAATCCCGTCCCACTTACAGTCACCTTCCAGCCCAGTTCAATAAATCCGAAACGTAATCACGTAAACATAAAAAAAGTCGTAATATAATCAAAATCTCAGCCCGTCGAAGACGATATCAATTACGCAGGGAAAGAATGAAAAAAGAGCCGAGGATAATTATTTAACATTTTGAAAGCAACATTTTTCGGTTCGTCCTGCAAGGAGATTAAAAGGGATGACAGCGGGGATTCGGCAGCGAAACGGGGTCGCCGTGGAAGCTGAATCTGTCGGGGACGGACGGCGGCGGTACTACGCCGCCCGCAACCGTTTTATCGATTGGCCCCCTTGTGAAGGTTCTTGACATGAACTGGTGGAATGCATTGGGATAGGACTATTATACCGTCGCTTTCAATCGTAAGGACTTTTGAAGGACTTGACAGGCTTTGATATTTTATATTATTTATTTATCATGGACATAGGTATAAAAAATATATACGTAGGTATACATAATAATTATTATCGTAGTTCTTTCATTATTCTAGAAACATTGGTATATCTATTTGTCTTTAACTAAGTAAACGCGTTCTTAATAAAAAAAAGAGATAGAGACCATACCATGCGCCGGTTGTGTAAAAAAAACTAAAACAATGTAAAAAAAATACAAGAAAACTTCAAGTTTTTGGGTCAAAAGAAGGAAAACTTCTGAAAGAGAAGTAAGAGTACATAAAGTCCGGGTCCTTGCCTCCCATAAAACGCTGCGTCACACTTAGTTTGATAAGAGGACAGCCACTCGGAGATGAAAGAAAATCCGAATGTTTTCCTCTTTCGATGGAGAAGCTGTCTTGCGGAACATTTTCAAACAAACGACAATTTCTCAAAGTGGAGTTTTCATATAAATTGAACCCAGAAAAATTTCTAAAAGCTCCTTTGCGAAATTTTTTTTAAAGCTTCGCTTTAGTGGAAAAAAGTTTTATTATACCTTCGTGCATAAGACAGAACTCTTTCAAGCATTAAAACTTCTAGAACGTAACTTGTAAGTATGAGTTGGTTCATATCGGGTCAAATAAAACCCCATCAATAGTTCAATTATTATTGAACTTTTTTAAGGTATTCAGAGAGAATAATAGAAACATTAAGTACCTACTTGTCATAAAAAGATGTGAAATATTGTTAAAAATCCATTATACATAGGTATGATAAAAGCAAAGGTTAATGGCATTTCCATAAATAACCATAAATAGAACTTCTCGCTTCTATGGTGCATTTAATCGTGGTTTTTTATCGTTTGATAGTTGCAAAAACGATACGTTATTATAATAGGCGGAAGGTATCACGAAGTGTTGCCAATTTGTTCAAAAAATGTGGGCCGTATTCAAGTAGAGCCAAATCTCTCCAACATTCTTGATATTTTTCATAAATTTTCAATGGAAATGAGGCGTGAAAGCGTCAACTCTCCCCTATCTCTCCTAGTTAGGGAGGTACGATTTTATTTAACTATATGCTCTAACTAAAATAATCCTAACGCAAACTTACGTGAGAACGGTTCCGTGTGTCGATATTTTCACAAAACTTTCCATAAGAACGAGAAGATATGTACACAAAATTAAGGGACCAAATATTTTATTGCGAGCGACACGAAAGGTCAAACATTCTGTCCCTCTCCATCCATTTAATAGTTACAATAAAGTTCTGTTTTATTTGCATGACAAACTGACGAGCCTTAACAATGACGAAACAGTTCTACCTTTGTCTTGTTGAGATTCAAGTGATTTGTGTCGGTCTGTGGAAACAGTTTGCCTTATTTTCATGAAAATTACCCTGGAAAAATGGAATGCAATGGTCGAGAAAGAGAAATCATAAGTTTTACCTAGTTATTTAATATTTTTTTTACTTAATTATTAAATTAGGCAATTATTATTAATTTTCCTAAAAAAAAGAAAAAATTGGGGGGAAATGGAGGTCCAGAGGAAAGTTTTGCTAGAGTTTTGATTTTGTCAAAATGTTTTGCTGCGCCGAATGCTAATTTTTTTAGTCTGCTGCCAAAAATTTGGCCCGGAACTTAATTGTTTTTTTTTTATTTTTTGTCCAAATTTTTGCACTTTTTCCAGTTTTTAGTCCAAATCTGAAAAAGGAAACGTTTTTTCGAAGGTCATTTCTATTCAAAATTAAAGTAGACAAAATTTCCTACATTTCTCATAAAAAGAAGTTTTTTTTAGAAGCGCGCCAAAAAAAAACAGTGAAAAGTGGCAAACAGTGCAAAAAAGCTCCAGGCCGAACTTTAAATTCGTGTTCAGCAACACAAAAATCATAGAGGTTGAGAAAACTATAGCAAAACTTTCCAAAACCCCACGCAATGGGAATATGTTTTTTTGGCGCGTTCTATCGGCAGAACGCGTCTTCCAAAGAAAAACGTCATTTATGATAGATAAGTATAAGAATTTTACTTTTGTAGGTATAGGATGGACTTGTCGAAAAAAAGCTTCCTTTCTGAGATTTAGGCTAAAAACTAAAAAAAGTCCAAAATTTGGGAGCCAAAAAAAAACAAAGTTTTGGGCCAAACTTTTGCTAGCAAAATTCAAATTCGTGTTCAGCGACAAGAGAGGGTGAGAAAATCAAAACTATACAAAACTTTCCTCTGAGAACTACATAATATGCCTAGCCTACTTGGATTTCTGGAAAAACCTGGACCAGCCTTTCCGATATTGATATTGTCGTTTTTACAAAAACTGAAGTAGAATAACGTGGAAATAAATACGCGAATATCGGGAAAAAGGCGAAATTCTGTTGTCATAGATGTTCACTAATAATTATTAAAATGCAACCGTTTTAAGGAAAACTGTCGGGAAATGTTTCCGCTGGCTTGAAAAAAAAACCGACATCGGCCGCGGAAAAGCTGAAAAATCATTTTCAGTTCCAAGATTTCGAATTCGCCGAGGAATTCGCAATGTAACCATGTCAACTTTTCAAAAATGCTACTTCCAAACGGGAACTTAAATTTACTCATTTAGAGGGAAGAACAAAAATGCTACCTCAACCCTTTCAGTTTTTTCAATAAATTTTAAATTTATTTCAATGAAATCGCGGGCTGATAAAGCCTCTTGAATCAGGATCTCGATCAACAGACTAATAAGCAACAAATAAAAAAAAACTGTCGAGAAAATTTTGTTATAAGGAAAATTGAAACAAAAAAAATTTTAAAACGAAACTTTTGAAACTTTCAATACAAAAACGTAGATACAAATTTCAGGGAAAAATTACAAAATGCAATTTCATAACTACGTTGCTTTTTTATCCCAATTCTTCCCTTTTTTGTGATTAAAACTCTCCATCATCTATTCAGACTTGAAAGTTAGGATATTTTACGTGCCTTCATACCTTCAAACCTTCATAAATCAAACTGCCGAGACCGCCTATATGAAAGAATAAAAAAATCATAACTTTTGCCTCGGGAAAGTTAGAAAAGTCTTTCAGTTGTTAGAAGTTGGCTTCAAAATATTCAGCAACAATAACGAATAAACGAGCCGGCAAACATAAGCATGCGATAGTCAAAAGATACTGATAGTAGATTATACCAGTAACATTTTGAGGTAATAATAGCTATCATTATTACGAGTAGTATACTATACTTTACCTACGACTAAGCAGTAATATAAAAAAGACACAATTTTGTTATAATTTTATTTTTAAACAAGATATTAATGTTGGTAAAATTCATAAATTGTATGAATGGAATGGACAAATTTAATGAAATGTTAACATTATTACATAGTAGGTACCATTATTTCCAATAGTAATGGTTTCATTATGAATAGCAGTGGAGTTTGAGATGGAAGCGGTATTTTAGATTTGTTTTTTTATTATTCCCGCACCATTAATTCCAAAGAAATTAATGTGCATGTTTAATGTCAAAAATTACAGATATAATACTCACATTGTGTATTAGTCGTAGATAAAATAACCTCATACCATAAATTGGTTAAGAAACGTCGTTCTCCAAAAAGCGAACCAAAAAGTCGATCAAAAAGTTATGGAAGTTACGATTTTTTATCAGCGCCTTTTTATAATTTTTTATAAGCATAGCTTTCTATAGAAGAAACCGGAATAACCCTTCCATTTGTCGTTTCAAGAGTACTTCGCAGAATAGCTAATAACACAAGTCATCGACAAAATTATACGACACTACCTCAAGAAAAAAATAACTATGTTGCTTTTTTCGGTCATTATTTACATTCGGGGCTCCAAAAGTTTCACTATGGCACCTATACAGGGTGTTCTACAAGCTCTATGACAAACTTTGACAGATGGTAGGTTGCTTGATTTTAAACATATTTTTTTTAATAAACATGGGTCCGATTCGTTTTTGTTTAGAAGTTACAAGCATTTAAAGAATGATCGTTTAAATGCAGATCTTTATAGACATTTCTTAGAACACGACCTTTTAGAGTTTATTGATGACGTGCAACTCAATATTATTCAAAATATGTGGTATCAGCATGAGGGTGCACCACCACATAGAGGAAGACAAGTTGCTGCTTGGCTAAATGAAAATTTCCCGAATAAATGGATAGGTCAAGGAGGTCCAATATCATGGCCACCTCGTTCTCCCGATCTGAATCCTCTGGATTTTTATTTATGGGGACACATGAAGCAGCTGGTCTACCATGTTGAAATCGCTACCCATCAGCAGTTACTTGCAAGAATTCAAGATGCAGCTAACCAAATAAGAAATGATCCAAATCTCATTCTTCGAGTGACCGAATCTTTAGTTCGTCGATGTGAGGCTTGCATTCAAGCCGAGGGGGAATTCACTCTTGGCAATACATGTACAAAATAGGGGCATTAATAATGCTCATTATTTGGCATTAATTCGCATTGCTTGGCATTATTATTCATTGTTTGGCATTACTACACATTGCTTGGCATTATTAGTCATTGCTTGGCATTATTGTCGGCATTATTATTCATTTCTCGGCATTATTATTCATTGCTCGGCATTATTAATCATTACTTGGCATTACTGTTCATTGCTCGGCATTATCATTCAATGTGTGAGCATTATTATTCATTATTTGGCATTATTGGACATTACACTATAGACTACCGGATTTGTCTCGGGATTAGTCCTAGATTTGGCGCTGATGACACATGATTCTTTGCGGCTACCCTCGTTTGTATCTTAATCTCTTATTGTGACATACTTAGTGTGAAGTGCTGTTAATTTTCAAGAAGGTATAAGTAGTAAAAGTTAAATCTTTTAATAATAGTGTCTCCTGTAACTGGTATAACTATGCCATTGCGTTAGAAGTATTTTTTAAACTTGCCAAACAGTATGTTCGGTGATTATTTGAATATTAATATACGTTTCGAAGTTGAGTGTCATTCTAAATTCATATATCTATTTTATTTTAAACTAGGACAGGATACAAAAAACGATAAAAAACGTTACATTATAATATTTTAATCCAATCGGTAAAGTAAAAAACGTATAAAAAAAAGTACCCAAACTTCATAAAAAATCTCATCTAAGATTTTCCTTAAATAATATTGTTAGTGGAGAGGTTATAGAACACATATAAAAAAAAATCAGTTTTTTGTGTAAAAAAAACCACCCTTTTGGCGAAAAAAGTATTTTTTTCGTTAATAACTCGGTAATCATTGGATATATACAGGGTGTCTCAGCTTATTCGAAGCGGCCTCTGTTGGCCAAACGATGAAGTTTTTCAAAAAACTTTTTGCAAATTCATGTACAGGATCACAATGGCCATAATTTAAAATTATTTTGGAGTACACTGAGTGTCCCATATGACAGTGGCATATCAAAGTTATGTTTTTTTAAATGGAATGCTCCTATGTTATTGCATTTTTAGATTGTCTCAGAAGGAAAAATGAGATTGGCTTTTACAGTTGGTGTTTAAATTCAGAAGTTTTTGAGTTATAAACAAGTGAAAATCGTCATTTTTCAAGTTCAAGGCCCTGTACAATGAAAACGGTTCAAGATACAGAAAAACGGCTTACGCGTCCCTATTATAGCTTTTCATGTACTATCCTATGATTTAGATGAAATGTTGGTAGGAGTATCAAGGTACCATTGAATTTTTGCGGCGGCAAGTAATAGTCGAGAAATAAGAGGTCTCAAAATGTCATCCTTGCCCTAAAACGTATATTCGTACATATGATTGCGCTCGAACAGGAATTGCTCGATCGTCGTGTGTCCGAGGGAGAATGAGCTTCGTGTTCGAGCGCATATGTATGAATATACGCGTATTAGGGCAAGGATGAAACTTTAAGACCTTATTTCTCGACTATTACTTGCCGCCGCAAAAATTCAATGGTACCTTGATACTGCTAGAGACACAAGCTATCCGATAGTAAGCCATTTCGCCCTATACCCATGCCGCTCATTTCAATAACCACCGAAATGTTTATACAGGGTGATAAAAATTTTTATAAATTCTGAGATTTCCCCGCGCGTCGCGGAATAAAAAAATCAAAGAAAGTACAAATGTTTCAATACCATAGGATAGTACATAAAAAGTTAAAATAGGGACATGTAAGCCGTTTTTCTCTATCTTCAGCCGTTTCCGTCATACAGGGCCTTGAACTTGAAAAATGACGATTTTCACTTGTTTATAACTCAAAAACTTCTGAATTTAAACACCAACTGTAAAAGCCAATCTTATTTTCTGTTCTCAGACAATCTAAAAATGCAATAACATAGGCGCATTCCATTTAAAAACACATAACTTTGATATGCCACTGTCATATGGGACACTCTGTATACTCCAAAATAATTTTAAATTATGGCCATGGCCATAATGCATTGTGTATATGTACTTGAATTTTCAAAAAGTTTTTTGAAAAAGTCCATCGTTTGGCCTACAGAGACCGCTTCGAATAAGCTGGGACACCCTGTATATAAAATAACCTATTAGAGGGAAAGAAGTTTGAATGATTTCCTAAAAGAAAGGTATCGTGTGTTGTGAAATGTTAATAACTAGTCACTTTCACAAAGAAAAATATTTATTCCCAAATATAGGATGTGGTGTGTTGCACATTTTATCATTGTTTGGCATTATTATTCATTGCTCGGCATTATTAATCATTACTTGGCATTATTATTCATTGCTCGGCATTATTAATCATTACTTGGCATTATTAATCATTGCTTGGCATTATTATTCATTACTCGGCATTATTATTCATTACTCGGCATTATTATTCATTGCTCGGCATTACTGTAATTTACACTGGAATTAATATGGATTGATGGCATTATTGGAATATTTTATGAATAATGCCGAATAATGCCAAACATATGTACAGAAAATGGACAGTGAATTCCCCCTCGATTCAAGCTGAGGGTGGACATTTCGAACAATTTTTATAGTCTTAAGTTTTGTGATTATCATTTAATTTAAATTTTTATTGTTGATTGTTAATAAAGTTTAAATGCTTGTAACTTCTAAACAAAAACGAATCGGACCCATGTTTATTAAAAAAAATATGTTTAAAATCAAGCGACCTACCATCTGTCAAAGTTTGTCATAGAGCTTGTAGAACACCCTGTATAGGGGTGGAGAAAATACCTATAGTAACACCAGGAAGGCATTCATTTGCTTTGCAAATGAAAGGGAAAGAAAAAAAACGGCCTAAAAACTCGGTTTTAAGAGTGCGGAGAGAGTGCGGTCCTGACAAGAGGCGTCGATTAGGTACCGCGAATACGGATGTACCCACTTCACAACACAATGCCAAGCGCTTGGAAGCTTACAGTACCGGACTGGCGCGATATCCGCTTTCACATATCGTGTCCAGTCCACAGGGATTGATGTTGCGATTTTTGGAATATAAAGGCAAAATAAATGCAAAATTCAAAATAAAAACCGTGCTACTGTTAATCTCGAAGATTTTCCTTGCCCTGAAAGTGAAAAAAAAATAGAAATTCGACCGTAGTGCCAAAGAGGCCTTAGTTGTGACCTTAATATTAGTTTGCAATGGCTGTTTTTAGCTTCTTACGGGGTACGGTTCTGTACATGAAAGAAGTCTGAAATAAGGTAGTGCGAGGTGTAACGAGCTGAACCTGATGGGGATGAGCTACTGCCGCTCGACGTGTATTTCTGCCCGGCCTCTTTCTAGAGGTGGGATCGTAATATACTTCGTAATTATTTCTTTTTTTTTTGAGATACACAAACAGGATTTTTTTAATACAACGTCATACTTCACTAGCTACCATGAAAGTAATCAGTGAAGTGCGATATTTTATTAAAAATTATTCTCTCTGCATTTCCGAAGAAAGGAAGCAATTGTTCAGACAACCTGTTTCTTCGATTCGCCCTGTCCCTAGGATGATAAGCGAAGAGGTATAGTCACCCCTGCCAAAAGAATGAATTTGGATGGTGAAAGTTGTTACGTAAAAATGTCCCTTCAATAGAAAAATTTACCTGTTTCGGCATTTTTCGCGTACATCTTCAGTTTCCAAGTTGTTAGGCCTGTTACGTTTTCGTTGGGCCACCCTGTATATCTTGAAACCGAGCAAAAAAAGATTTTAAATTTTTCCTAGATTTCAAATTTCAAATTTGTTACCATTAAAACGAAGGGTCAACTCGGGGTCTTCGCTAGTAGGGCCTGGTTCGGAAGTTACGATTTTTATGACCTATTAAACCGTCTTAGTAGAGATCATTACTTAGGTCGCAACTTTCAAGGCCGCTGGAAAAACTCTTGTTGAATTTTTTTAACTGTCTTGAAAAATTGAAAAAATTCGAAAAGCATCTCACTTGAGGGCTTTATTGAACTTAATTTGGGCTTTAAACAGCTGGGACGATAACGCGGCCTTGTTTGTGTCATCAATTTAACTTCCATAGGTACTACTTGCATAGAAAAGACTTTATTCCTTCATATTGCCGAAAGTGAAAGTGTCGGAAAAAGTAAAACTTATATTTGAAAAAACTGAAATGAGTTGTTATAAGAGCATAGCATAACGCTGGGTGGGAAGAAAATGCCAAAAAATTCTTAGTATGCCATGCAGTGGAACACGAAACATTTTAAATTGAAAATATTCAAACCTCAAATTTGATTAAATTACTTCCCAGTTTTATTATGTTTTTTTTTTTTAAATAAAATAATTGATAACAAAATCGTGGATCTCTGATAAATATTTATAAAAATCAATTTACGAAGCAAATTACTAACTTCTTATAGGTAGACGCATATAATAGACCCCGCATTAATTAAAAGATCAGAACCGACATTTTGGAAAGTAGAAATAAAAAAAAATTATAATCACCTTAAAAATAAATTCCACAACCAAAACTGAGAATAATAACTTGCAGAAATTAAAACTCAAACATCACAACTCACAACTACATCTCACACTTCCCAAAAAGAATAAAACCAAACCTTCCCACCTCGAGCGAACCAGGAGTTTCCCCAAAACTCCTCGCCCCGAAACTCCAGCTCCAGATCATTCAATTGTTAACTTATGTACTACTATGACTAAGCACGTCCAACTCCGACACCTCTCCAGTCCCATTCAACTCCCGGGAGTTACGATCAGTAACGTGCGACAATGTAAACAAACATCTGCCGGTCCCGGTCAAAACAACACAACGACGACTGGATCTCAATGAGGTGAGACTTATCGCGGTAACTTGACAGGATCGACGACGACGACATGTCATTCGGCACGCATGAAGTCGCACCATTGAAAATGAGCTCTATTATCGGAATTCAACATCGTTCCTGGTCAATTATCATTTATTACGAGTGCGATTAAATTCGTGACGGAGAGTAGAAAGGAACAAGACACGCGCGACCCGATCTACTGCACGGGCGAGAGTATGTACAGAGTACAGAGGAGATAGAATAGAAGTACAGAAGCACGCAACGTAGGCGCTGCGATCGCGGATGACCTGGACTGGATGGCGATGTTGCCGTGAACGATTTTCCCCGAAAACTGTTAAGATGAAAATTGTCAACAAGGCAACTGCTCGGTAAAAAAACACGAAAATCTGCTTTCAGATCTCCAAATTTTCGATCAAAATCCATTTTTTGGGCATCTGCCTCAAAATGCCTCAAAACAGAAACAGTAACGACCAAACATCATCGAGGAGCAACTCGAAGCTCCAAGTCCAGAAAGTCATAAAAGAAAAGAAAGTCAAAAACAGAAAACCCAAATACCCCCAAAAAGTACAAAAGACAATAGACACAATATTTGAGTTCTAGGTGGATTCAAGACACAATAATAGGTTCTCGGTGGTTTCAAGCATAGAAAACAGCTCTTATGAAACGAGATCTAGTTTCCATTCGACGATTACTGAAAGCGAAAGCTTTCCCTAGATTTCCCAGACAGCAGTTGCAGAGGCAACGTTGCGAGAATGCGGGTATATCGGTTAGAAGGCTACGTGACCAAGCACAGTGCACGCGGATTCGACAACAACAATTAATAATTATGATTCAATTGTTTGAAAGCATGGAACTATGCATGCGAAAAAAAATGAAGGTAGCAAAATTATTGAGAACAGATAATCATGACCGTATAAGTAAGTACGCATAACGTATGTTATTGTTTTCATTATAGATTTAGATACAAGTACAGCATTCATAAATAATTAAGTAAATAAACAACCAGAGGCGGCTCAATTATTATTCAACTAATTTTTTCACGTTAAAGTTGTCGCTGCTTCAACAGCGTTTTGGGAAATTAAGCAGCGATTCTTGTACAGAAATTTCGGAAAATTTGATGGCTTAATAAAAGGAAAAATGTGAAAGTATCTGTTGATTCCGAAGCATTATCAAACATCTGTTTAATTCCCATAAGATTCTCATGATAGGCTGCTTCAGCAGCGTTTTAGGAAATTGAGCAGCTTTTATTTTATAGCAATTTCGGAATATTTGATGCATTAATAAAACGAAAAATGTGAAAGGCCAACTTCCTGGACCTGTTGACTTGAAGCATTATCAATAAACCTTCAGTTTAGTTCCCATAAGATTCTGATGGTGGGCTGCTTCAGCAACATTTTGGGAAATTGAGCAGCGATTCTTGTACAGATATTTCGGAAAATTTGATGGCTTAATAAAAGGAAAAATGTGAAAGTATCTGTTGACTCGAAGCATTATCAAACCTTCAGTTAAATTTCCATAAGATTCTGATGATGAACGAGATGCTTTTTGGGAAATTGATCAGTTTTGTGAGAACTGAGCAGTTGTTAAAATTGAGCCACTTTATGCTTTGAAAGTAATTCTAAAGAATTTGTAGGTTCAACAACGCACTACCAAAACTCGAGTTCTGTTTCTCGTAAAATTTTGCGACAATTCTATTGCTAAAAAATAAAAATTTTGAGCAAAAAAAATAGAAATGATGCAACGATTTCTAGAAAAAGTGAGGACTTTCATGCAAAAAAGTGGAAGAATTTATGGGCCTAATAAAACCCTACCAAAACTTAACTTTGATTCTCATAAAACTCTGCTTTTTGGGAACTGGGCAGCTGTTATTTAAGTTGGGTCATTTTTATGCTTTGAAAAAAGATTGTAGGAATTTATAGATTCAACAAGGCATTACCAAAAGGTGAGTTTGATTCACGTTTTTTTTTTCAAAATTTTACTGATAATTGAGCTGATTGAGGGAACTAAACTTGATTCTACTATGAATGCACTCGAAACAAAAACAAAACTAGAGACTAGTTCGATGAAATTCTGCTGCTAATTGATCAAAATTTTGAAAAAAAAACCTAATCAAAATATGCTGCGACGATTTTTAGAAAAAGTATGCAGAGATTCTGCAAAGTAAGGGTTGAAAACATAAAAAAAGTGAGAACTCTCATAAATTTGACTCTCATTAAAATCTGCTCAAGGGAGCTGCCCGGTTTTCAAAAAAAAAACTCTTCAGTTTCTCAAAACACAGCTCAATGTGCAGCAGAGCGTTATGAGAATCAAAGTCAAGTTTTGTAGTGTTTTATTAGGCCCATAAATTCTTCCACTCCTTGAGAAACTGAGCAGGTTTTTTGGGAACTGGGCAGCTGTTATTCAAATCGAGTAATTTTTATGCTTTGAAAGGAAAAATTGTAAGAATTTGTAGATTCAATACGCACTACCAAAACTTGAGTCTGATTTTCGCAATTTTTTTTTTATTGGGGAACTAAACTTGATTCTTACATGAAAAAGTTGTAAGAATTTATGCACTCAAAAAATTACCAAAACTAGAGTCCGGTTCAATGAAATTCTACAGCTAATTGATCATAATTTTGAGCAAAGAAATATCAAAATACGATGCGACGATTTCTAGAAAAAGTGAGAACTTCCATGCCAAATAGTGGAAGAATTTATTGGCCTAATAAAACACCACCAAAACTTAGATTTGATTCTCTAAAACTCTGCTGCAGATATTGAGTTGCTTGTTAAGAAACTGAGCAGTTTGTTTTTTTTTTTATAAACTGGGCAGCTGTCATTCATATCGAGTCATTTTTACGCTTTAAAAGGAAAAATTGTAAGAATTTGTAGATTCAATACGTACTACCAAAACTTGAGTCTGATTTTCGCATTTTTTTTTTTATTAGGAAACTAAACTTGATTCTTCCATGAAAAAGGTCTACGAATTTATGCACTCAAAAAATTACCAAAACTAGAGTCCGGTTCAATGAAATTCTACAGCTAATTGATCATAATTTTGAGCAAAGAAATATCAAAATACGATGCGACGATTTCTAGAAAAAGTGAGAACTTCCATGCCAAATAGTGGAAGAATTTATGGGCCTAATAAAACACCACCAAAACTTAAATTTGATTCTCTAAAACTCTGCTGCAGATATTGAGTTGCTTGTTAAGAAACTGAGCAGTTTGTTTTTTTTTTATAAACTGGGCAGCTGTCATTCAAATCGAGTCATTTTTACGCTTTAAAAGAAAAAATTGTAAGAATTTGTAGATTCAATACGCACTACAAAAACTTGAGTCTGATTTTCGGAAAACTTTACTGATAATTGAGCAGATTATTAAGGAACTAAACTTGATTCTTCCATGAAAAAGGTGTAAGAAATTATGCACTCAAAACAATACCAAAACTATAGAGACCGGTTCAATGAAATTCTACTGCCATTTGATCAAAATTTTGAGCCAAAAAAAAATGTAGGTAAATATGCTGCAATGATTTTCAGAAAAAGTGAGAATGTTCATAAATTTGATTCTCATAAAAGTCTTCTGCAGATTGAGCTGCTTTTTGAAAAACTGAGTATTTTTTGGGGGGTCACTAGGATGCTGTTTTTTAAATTGAGTCATTTTTATGCTTTGAAAGAAAAAATTGTAAGAATTTGTAGATTTCATAAGGCACCACCAAAACTTTGATTCTCGTAAATTTTCCTGATAATTGAGCGAATTTTCAGGGAACTAAACAGTGAAGCCGAGAGTGAACCTAATTGAGCAAAATTTTAATGCTTAAAGGAAAAAAAAAATTGAATTTGTGGGCTCAAAAATGTATTATAAGCCTGATGATTCTGTTGCCGAGGAAAAAATTTTTGGGAAAATTAGAAGCCATGTTTTTATACAAAAATTGAGACTCCAAAATTAGTTAATGCAAAATTGACTTATTTGAAAGAAAATAGGAAATAATTTCAGATTAACACACTACCAAAACTTGAGTCCACAGCATGATTTTCGTAAAATTTTGCTCGTAATTGAGCGGATGTTTAGCAAACTAAACAATTAGCTTTCATAAAAAAATGAGCACACCTTAATGTTTGAATGGAATATAAGCAGTGATGATTTTTTTTATTATTGATCAATTATTTCAATGCTTTTATGTAAAAAGTTTGTTAAAAGTATGGTATGCGAATAATTCAAAGCCAAATTTGCTCAATCTACATCATAATACTGCAGAATGGTCAAAAAGTTCCCAAACATTTTTGAAAAATTCATTTGATTCTTCCGAAATTAAGCAGATCTTCTAAAACTTTCATATAATTTCTAAATATTTTCGGTCAACCCAAAAATTCGTCCAAATTCCTTTAAAAATCTCCAAATTCTATGCAGTATTATTTAATCGCGTAAATTTAATCGGAAAGCCTCTCCATCAGCAGCAGAATTTATGATATCAGAGTCCAGGATTGGTAGTGTCCAGAAAGAAAGTCGAATACCACAAATTCCCTAGTAAATAAAAATAAGTAAATATATTGCAATTCAATTAAAATGTCTACCATTTGTCTTTTTCACTGGACTATCTCCGAAACCTGACAGGTAAATACTACATAATGGAGTAGATCTAGTTCTAGAAAGATTTAATGCGATGATAAAATTACCTCCTTCAACTTTTATCACTCACGCAGCTGGCTGGGGGTTACATGTTACATATAAGGATCAGTGACAGGTGAAGATTTATAAGGGTAGAAAATTTAATTCGAAAGCCACTAAAATCGAGGGATGCCTAATTAAAACGGTTAAAAAAGATTGACTGTTAATGGAACCCCAAAATTAGTTATTAGACATTTAACATTTGAAATAGATAAAAGTTATCGCGTTGCATAGGAAAGTGATCCATTTTTAGATAATAGGTAAGCAGATATAATCTTATTTATTCATTCTTTTAAGCTGACAATCAAACTTTGAATTTGCTCATCTTTAGCTGAAATAAGATCTTCCTCGCGAGCATAAATATCACAAATAGCTAAAAAAACCATAACAAGAATGTAAAACTAATGGTTTTTAAATTTTTTCGTCGTTAGAACTAATGAAGTTTAGCGGATACGAAAATCCTGACAAAAACAACACGCGTCGTTGGTGCAAGCGACTATTGAAATTCAGTTAATTGTAATAATAATAATAATTATGAGCGAAGGACATGTAAATGTAAAAGGCAGAAAACAATGCATTTCTGCACGTTCCGAAGAAAAAATAGGTCGCGCTGCTGTGCTTACTGGGCAATAGTACAGGTGTTTCGATTGTTTTCTCGCAACGTCAGTAGAATCGAAGAAGCCGTCTTAATTACATATAAATATGGAACATTTTCAGAGAGAAAAAGGTCGATAAACTTTTAAACTTGCGAGTTTTATCGAAAAGTGTTTTCTCGAGTTTTATTAAAAACCGGGCCTAGTTCCAAGCGAATAGGGCAAACCGGGGAATAACCCAAGTTATAAATTAAAAAATTGCTAAGGGCAACATCACTGTCAAACTCAGTTGATGATTTTTACCAAAAATTAAGTTACCAATGTGTGCCGAGTTCAATTTCTTTGGTCAAAGTTTTTATTTTGGAATCCTGAAGATAACCCAAATAATTGTAGTCGAAACTAGTTTATAAATACGTAGGTACATTGTTGTTTCCAGGTCCAAAGTATTTCATTTCTATGGTTAACATTAATAAATTAAGGTTCACTCTAGTGGGACTCTAATTTTGAAATAAATTAATTTAATTGGGTAAAATTAATGAAAGTAATTAAAAACAATAAAGTAAAATTACAATTACAGCACAATAATAATTATTATAATCAAGCTCTCTGTAAATTAACCGTTAAGGTCCCGGATATATAATTTCGACTTAGAACGGCGCATTGTTTGTTTAATAATCGTTAATTGATTATTGATTAGTATTAGTATTAGTAAAAATTAATAATTTTGTGATATTCTATTAATAAAATAAATAATAAGTACTTAATTAGGTAGGTACATTACAAAATATGAATACAATGGTGTATGTGAATGGATTTCTCAATCTCTTGTTTGTACTGGACTTGAAAAAAACAATGATTTACAATTATGATTATTTCACTTGATTAGATTCCATTTCTATTATTGTATCTTTAAAAAAATAATTACTCAATCGTTAATTAACAACACTTTTAAAATTGAAAATATTCTTCATTCATTTTGATCGATTCTCAAAACAAAACTTGAGGCTTCTCTACTTCTCTCAAAATTCAAGCCGGGGAGAATCGGGAGAGACAATAATAATAATTATTATTAGACAAAAACAAAACGTAGAAATTTTAATCGCCAACAAGTTAATCAATTCGAGTTTCCTTTATTAGAAAATTTATTCAAGTCATGAAAGAAAACAAGCAGCTAGCGCCATCTAACGTTAAAACGGATACCCACGGGGAGATTCCTGCTGAGTTCCTGCGAAGCGCCATCGTCCACGTTGCCAGGTTCAGTTAGAATTCCTGAATTACTATTGACATAAATGTTTGTTCTCCTGGTACTGGAGTTTTTTGAACGATGGACCAATCGGCCCCGAAACATTGCAAAAAAAAAATCTTTTAAAGTCTAATTCTTTATCAAGCCGAAATCTCAAGCAATAAATAAAAAATTATTCATAGAATTAGTTATGCAATCAAAAATTCCTGCAAAATATTTACAATTCCAATAATAAGGCTCGTGATTTGAATTTTATTTCCAATTTCCAAAAATAATAGTCAATAAAATGTGACTTGCAAGAAATTCCTGCTAGACTTCTGCGATCTTGCAAGATCATTGCAGGAAGCGCCTGCTTACAAAATAGTTTACGATTTCTTGACATATAACATGCAAGAATTTACAAAAAAGAGAATCTTAGAAAGATGGTGACCGAAAAGAGATTCCTGCTGAACTCCTGCAAGGAGCATTTCATGTGGCTTCAAAACTTTTCACATCGATGAAACTAGCCTCAAAAACAGGCAATGAAATTAACATGTTAGCCTGCAAAGAACCCCTAAAGAAGAAAGATAATCAAGAAAAAAGAATCCTGTTAGATCCCAGCAATCCTGAAAAATCCAAGATCTCTTCAAGTTCAAATCGATCTAAAACCTTCTCAATAATATAATTTAAATTAGGCCTAAAAATCGCCAATTAGCAAGCAAAATGACCAATTCTAAATAAAATGGGGTTCCTGCAAGGCTCCCGGAAAAATATAATTTGTTATTGTTCAAAAAAATGTTCAAACATGCAACAGATTAGTTTTTAAGAAAAACGATCATCAAGAGAATCCTGCAACGCTACTGTAAAAAAAAAACACAAGTTCCGAGAAATTTTCATTATTATTGTTGAATACCATAATTTTAAGAAAACAAATAATTATAGTACATCCCAGCGCCATCTAGCGTAGGTGCGACGAATTGGCCACTTGTTGAGAGAAAACTCTGTCCTGAGCGATCGACGTGTTGCCAAGTCTTGATAAAATCCTATGATACGAATACTTTATAATGACAACATGCTGTTGCCAGATCCTGCTATAACGTTCTTCATCACTAAATTGCTAATTAGGTTCCTGCAGAGTTCTCATCGTCCTGATGATGACAATTGCTGCTGAGAGAAGCTGTTGCACATGATACCTTTACTCGAAATTTACTGCAATGCAATAAGGTTACGCTAGAGTCAAGGGAGAACTTTACTTTGCTAAAATCGAAAACGTTTCTCTAGATTTAAAGATTGAGGAAATTAAGCGGTCATCCAACTCATTTCCGATCATGCTAAAATGGGATTTCAGTGAATGCTCTTATAAGACTATAGGACAGGATGTGATGTAGGGAAGTAACCACTTATGTAAGGTTGAACTTCTGTTTTGAAATATATATTAATTCATTTCTTCAGCTAGTCTCCTTAGCGAGAACACTGACTTGTTAAAGTATAAATAAATAAAATCATATTGCCGCGGTCTTTTGTTTTAGTACACCCATACCTGTAATTCCAATAGGTTATGGGCCCAGGTCACGCGAGTAGTGTCCACCTATGAATAAATGAGAATAGTACAGGTGGCAGGTGAGAAAAGTGTGGTGAGTGCGGAATCTCGTAAAAGTGTGCTGAGTGCGGAAGGAAGCTCGTCAAGTGAGCCCCGTGTGAACTTCAGACCCGAAGATGGATAAACGTACACTCGTGAAAAGGAATATTCAACCTTTTGATGGTGAACGATATGATTTTGGAAGTTCTGGATTTAGATATGTGCAACTTCAACCCAATCAATCCTTATTGGAACATTTTACGCACTCCCACCTTATCTTTCAAATCTCGCTTAGTAGACTCCGTGAAAAAGCGATACCTAAGACAAAGACTAGAGTACAGGCATTCAAATAACACGTTAAAAATAATGCAAAACATGGTTTCTGCAATACCTCATACCGCAATTTATCAAACAAATTTTCACGAATTTTACGATGTTTACGGCAGAAGAAATCATTTACAAAAAGGGATTGTTTCTACAATAAACGTGCAAAGAAATTTTGTTTCTACAATAAACGTGCAAAGAAATTCATCATCTGGTGAAACCTGCTTCAGGCAACCCAGTCACGGGTTTTGCGTTTATGAAGGGAAATTTCTTCCCACTCTCAACGGATCCACCTGAACCTTTTTCTTCTGGACTTTGGAGCCACGAATCACCTCATCAATCGAAGGGATGTTTATTCAACCTATGAAGTCTTCCACCAAGGATGATATCAGTGGCGAAGAATGGAGTAGCGCCATAGGTAAAAGGATCATCGATGTTGTCAACTTCAATAAAGAAGAAAAGCTAGATGATTATAGATGTTCCTGAAGCACCCTTCAACATGCTGTCGACAACAATCCAAAGGGCATTCTGTGCTTGTCACACCCGAATGTACAAGCAGTGTACTCATTTCATTTCAGAGGGCAAAGAAATCATTTTGCAAGGTATGTCAAATAAATCTCTGAGTAAAGTAGTGGTAAAGGTCGCACATAATAACATGGCTTGTTTGGGTTTCAATTTGAATGAAGAGCTATATAGCTTATGGCAACTTTTAGGCCATATAAATCCTAGTGATTTCAAACTTCTTCAAAACAATCAGATAGTTGATAATATCGATCAAATAAAGGATATTAAACCAACATCAGTTTTCAGTGAACCGTGCATTTGTGAGTTTATGGCAAGCAGGCTCCAAGCACATTCAACAAACAGAAACCTAAACGAGAACCTAATAGACCACTATTATAATATATAATCCACTCAGACGTATGTGGCCCAATTATATCCTTCTATTCATCCTTCTACAATCGATGACAAGAGTTATCTTGTAATCGTGATTATAATATACGCACTACACAGTGACCTATTTAATGAGACATAAAATGAAGTGTTGACCCACTTTAAAGAGTATATCGCTAAAGCGCTTGCCCTATTATTTGATTTACTTGTCATAAATTGTATTGTGACAATGGAAGAGAGTATCTTTCAAATAAATTCAAAGAATTTTGTAAACTAAAGGGTATAACATATTATCACTTAACTGTACCTTACACTGAATTAAATTTGGTAGCATACTAATGACTGCCCACTTAAATAAACATTTCAGAGGTGAAGCTGTATTGACAGCTACATTTAAAATAAACGAACCTCTACTAGAGGACTTGACAATTTCATGCCGCATGCTAAATTTAAGCAAGAATCATAAACCGTTTTTGTTGGCTATAATGCTTATAAGATTTATGATACAAATAAAAATCTTTTTGTCATAGCTCGTGCATGAGGTAATACCTAAGTGATGAATCTTTGATGAATGAATTAGAATTTATTTACTGTCTACATTTAGTAGGTTGCAATATATACACAGTATACAAATCAGTCTTAGAAGATAATAATAATAAAATCAATAAATACAAATAAAATAAAATAATATTGAGTAAAATAAGGCAATCCACTAAACAAGAAAACTTAACAAAACTTGTGTGGAACCTTATGATACTTTTGATTTTAATAAACCTAAAATAAGGAAATCCAAAAACAAGAAACTACCAAAACTTGTGTGGAACCTTATGATTCTTTTTGTCTAAAATAAGGCAATCCAAAGGAACCTTATGATTCAACCTTATGATTCTTTTTGTCTAAAATAAGGCAATCCAAAAACAAGAAACTTACAAAACTTGTGTGGAACCTTATGATTCTTTTTGTCTAAAATAAGGAAATCCAGAAACAAGAAACTTTGCTAAAACTTGTGTGCGAACACCTTATAAGTATTTTAATGATTGGTTAAAAAAAACACCATCTGCTCTTAAAGGAAGTGAGGAATTGAAATTGAACAATCATAACAACAAAAGTCGAAAACCTCATTCCACTCCTAAAATAAACTTTGATACACAAAAGGGAGGCAATCTATTGTAGAACCTCTCAATCAATTAAAGTACTCAAATCCAGAAAAACTGGATCAGAAAGTGGACGCATCCGATACAGAACTAAATGATTGCATGAGTTTTACCGGTGTAACTGCCATAACTGGTAATAAACTACCGAATTGTTTCCAAGATTTGCAAGGCCGCGTTGATCAACGTGAGTGGGAGCGGCTGTAAAAGATGAACTCCATGTTGATCAACGTGAGTGGGAGCTGGCTGTATAAGATGAACTCCATTCGACCACGCTGTATAAGATGAACTCCATTCGCTTAATAAAACTTGGACCTAGTCAAAAAACTCTAAATGCAAATGTTGTAAAGTGCAAAGGGGTTTACTGTAAAACAAGATGCAGATGGCAATTTAACCAAGTATAATAAACTCGTCTTGTTGCGAAAGGTTATAGTCAAAACTATTTATTAGACTATGAGAATTTTTCACTTTATATGCTTATATGCACGTGTGCCAGAAGGTATTAAAGCCAGAGATGGTGATGTCTGGTAAATTAATAAATCTCTATGGTTTAAAACAGGCTTCATGCTGCTGGTATGAAGCGTTCAACTTCTTTTTAAATACAAGGGTTTTCAAGTTTATCCGGTTGATAACTGTCTGTATTTCCTGAATCAAGGTTTGATTAATAAAAATATCTATCTCGTTCTGTATATGGATGATCTTGTAATAATATAACAAAAGATGAGATAGCACTTGAAAGTTTAAAGGAAGTGTTTCCAAATGGTAGACATGAAAGAAATAAAATTATTTCTAGGAATTAAAAAGAAACGAAGACAAGGTCAATCAATCGGATATTTGAAAAATGTCTTAAAATGTGAGTGCAAACCGGTCACGAGTCCCCTATCTGTTCAAGTAGATTATAAAAGTTTGACATCAAATGAAGATGGAAAGCACCAAGTAAAATGTACCTAATATAGGATGGCTATATGTATTAATTTAATGCTTTGTACGCGGCCGGATATATGTACTGCACTTAACATCTGAAGCAGATACCAATGTAAGAATAATAATAATAATAACTTTATTTTCCAACAGGTGGTTAAACAATAATCATAACTCTAGAATTATGAAAGTGTAACGTGTTTTACGATAATTATGTCAAAGGGACATTAAATTTTAAGTTAGTCTATGTTAAAAATGTCAATCATGGCTGTACTGATAGGTTTTGCTGACTGGTCAGGCAATGATGATGATCCTAAAAAGTACGACGGGGTATTTGCTCCTAGCAAGGAATACAACCTGGAATTCCAGGAAACAAAATAGTGTTGCTGTCTCAGCAACGCAGGCGAAATACATGGCCATATTTGAGGCTGATCGAGAAGCTAAATGGCTCCGATCTCTTTGCTAATAGTATCATAGTATCAAATGAAAAGACCAATAAGTATTTATGAGGATCCTACAGAGGATGCATAAGCATCGCTCATAATCCCACAAGTCATCGAAAGGCTTACACATTGATGTAAAATACCATTTTACCCGTTAACAGATTCAAAAGGGTGTAATAAAATTATTGTATATTCTAACAGATGATCTGCTTGCTGATTTATTTACAAAATTTACCTGCAAATACTTGTTGGAATTCTGAGCAGTATCTAATCTTAGTTGCTGGTGAATCCATCAGTAAATAAATAATATATCTATACCTTAAGATTATAAAAATATAAATATATTTATATGTACAATATTTATATTATTCTAATAAGATTGTTAAGTTAGATTTAAATTATCTAAAATGTTAAATACAATTATTAAAATGGAATAGATTGGTTACAAAGTCTAAAACTAATATGAACAGAATGGTGTGTCTAGGTTTTTTAATGGGGGTTTTTCCCTAGACTGGCTGGAAAAGCGAATGCTTCACCATGATGATGTGAACAAATCATCCTTATATTCTACAAACCGTTCTACCCCCCGATAATAATGAGTTAAGAAAATTCTAAAATACGATATATTGTATAAATCATATCCTTCTAATTTTAATGTAATAATTCATACGATCATACGAAATGTAATTTCTATGTGAATAATGTAAATATATCTAAAAAAGGGCTTTGACTCTGATGGGGCTGCAATTCCATTTTAGAGTGGGAGTGAGGAAATTAAGCGGTCATCCAACTCATTTCCGATCATGCTAAAATGGGATTTCAGTGAATGCTCTTATAAGACTATAGGACAGGATGTGATGTAGGGAAGTAACCACTTATGTAAGGTTGAACTTCTGTTTTGAAATATATATTAATTCATTTCTTCAGCTAGTCTCCTTAGCGAGAACACTGACTTGTTAAAGTATAAATAAATAAAATCATATTGCCGCGGTCTTTTGTTTTAGTACACCCATACCTGTAATTCCAATAAAGATATTGCTGAAAGCTCTTTATCATTCTGCTGACGGTTCCTGCTAAAAGAACTCCTGAACACATGTATAATGATCCTGCTGCAAGATCTCATCGTCCTGTCTTTAACACGAGAATCTTTGATCTTGTTGAAATCTTTAATCATCCTGATAACATTCCTGTTTGAAAAAAAATTATTTCTAAACACGATAATTTTACGATAGATTAAAGGATCCCGCCGAGATTCTACCACATGAAAATTTTTGTTAGCTTTGTTGCCAATTCTTGCAACATGACGCAAATATACCTCGTAAAATCATAAATCGAATGTATGTTAACTTGAACTTGAATAAAATATCCGCCCTTGGAAGTAACTCGATGCACTTACCGCTTAATTGTTGTTGTGCTGCTTTCTGTAATTAAAAAAAAAAACAGAATTAATACAACATAATTAAGAAAAATTTTGTGAAAAGAAAAATTTAATTTATATGTAATCATCCTTATATAATAATAATGAAGTCAAGCGCTTGTGCTTAATTATGCACAAGCGAGCATGCTAATAAAAGCACGGTCAAGGTTCTTGGATTACATAGTTATAGCTTTTTTTTATTATTTATTTATTTACTTATAACACAAATAAATACTTCGTAAACAGCAATTATCTTCTGCTCACATTTCCCACAAGAAATCATATTTACAGGCATTGGCAACTTATATTACGTTTTCTTTTTTTTTACTGCGATGCTAAATAAGCGAGTAGAGGGCAGAATAAGTCAGAATATTGAAAACACAGTCGCGACTCGTATGACATCATAGACAACATTACATAGGCCTATGTCTCGAGATAGGAAGCAGATTTCGAAGTGCCGTTTTCATCATCGTCATAATGAAGTTCAGGAGAATTGATTAAAGAAAAGTTATTTTTATTTTGCCATCTCCATCTTGAGACTCCATCTTGATACCGCCAGAGAATTGAATTTCTATAATAATAACAACCTAGGTATGGTTCAATTTAGTTCAAATTTTTTTAATAACCATCTCCACGAGCCGCCTATGTTTATATTTCTTGCAGAATTATTAGATAGGAATCCGATTGGTTAATCGTTTCAACCAATCGTTTCAACATAGCAAATCACATAGCTTTGTTTTATACGTTACCGTTAGTTAATTATCAGCAATTCTAGACATTTATTGCACTATCTGGCTACTGAGAGGCACGATTAAACTTCGTATTGAGTCTAGAACAGCCCAAATTTTCAAGATCAAACAAATAATGCCCACCCCGTCTATTTTTTCAAGGAATTTCAAAGAAATTTTCGAGCCTGTCTGATAGGAAGAAATACGATTGGTTGTCGTGTTTTTCCTTTAAACATTATCCCAAACATCACCCTTTCGAGATGCCTCATTTAATTGAGTCTGAGAGTTACGATTTTTCGGCCAAAAAAGGGCATATTTCAGTTCATTTAAGAAATAGTCGCCATGATAACGTGACATGAAGATTTATTTACGTTGTAAATAAAACACGACGACACCGGTTACAGTAAGTGCCACTATTAAAAACATAAAAATAACTTAGGGCCGAGAGTATATTATGCATGCTTGCGTGGGTAAATTTAATTATGAATGAGCAGGAAGGTCAAAGCTGGTTGGTAGTACGTAGGTACTGATGCACTTATGTAGTGATAATCACATTACACACTCCAGTGCCAGTGGTTCCCAACAGTCATATGGGCACCAGAAAAAATAAAATAACGGATTTTTCCCCAAATTTGGAGTTTGATTACTTCAGAGGGAATTTTCATTTAATTACAATTTATTTATAGAGGCGATTTTAGATCCTACCCTGTTCTAGTCTTAGATCTAATATAAGTAGGTAGATATAATCGTTTGAGTGTAGTAAACGATGGCCACGAATGGGGATTCAAAGTGAAATGTTTTTTTCTACACCTCCACGAAGGCGAACCTCTATAAGCACTTCGTTAATCCAGAAATGTTGTGAAGTTAGGTTTCTGTGTATTAGATAGATGTATGTTTATACCCTCGACTTAAACTAAAGGGAGTAGACTAGGGGGCTCCCAGCGGTTGATGTATGTAAAACAACTCTAGGAGGAAGGGCGCGTGGGCGGAGCCAGCTACGCAAGTTGTAAGGACGTGATGTGTCAACAAGAGAGCGCTTAGAGGGAGCCAGCTATAGCGAGTGGAGTTATGCAGTTCGAACGTTCAGAAGTGGCAGTTTGAGCGTACATCAGTATTTCAGATATGATCAGGACGGCAATTCTCGAGTTCGTGGGAATGGAACCATCACCGGAGATCGTTCCCATGCTAACTTCTCATTAGATCATTAGAATATTCCCTACTATGTTGGTCATATTCTTGCACACGCGTGAACTCATACCATGAACAAGAACATGTCCAATCGCATATCCCTTTGACATGGCACCTAACCACACTTTAATTCTTCTGATTCCACTTTCCGCCTTAGAGCATTCACATTTTCCAAGTAAATAAGTGAGGGAAGTTAGGTAATTCCCTAGATCGCCATGAGAAGCGAACGAACGACTGGTTAAAGAATGCGGGTGACCGGTTTTCATGTGAACTCTCACACGGGAATCGACTCCCATGAACTCGAAAATTGCTGTCCAGCTGGTGGATAGAAACTGAAATAAAGTTTGGTTAAAAACGTGGTACATTGAAAAAAAAAATAATAATCCTTAATTATTGATAACTGAGAAACAAATCAATTCATAATATGATAACTGCATGAGACAACATGTTTTCATCACTCAAGACATCTTCAGATCACACCACCAATAATTATTGTCTTCTTCAAAATTTTATTTCCCACCCCGTTTACCACCCACGTTTACGTTTACGTAAATTTATGTTTCATAAATTTTATAAATAAAACTACATATTCATAAAAGGAGAAAAATCTTACATGAAGAAGGGCGATCTTTTTGATCCCGGACGCCTCTAGACTGCGGGCGTCCAGAGACTGACTCCTGGGTTTCACAAAGGGCACTTCCTCTTTCCTGCCGGTGCTGATCTTCATCCATCTGAACACTTGCGACATTTTTCACTGCCGCGCTTTTATCACTCGAGTTTTATAATTTGGGCCATTTTGCTTCGTATTGGGGCAATTTATATCAACGTGCTTCAGAATTAGAAGGCACGTTAAATGGGGGTCCCCTACTTGGGGTAGAAAGTCACGTCTCTGCCAAATACATGAGTTCAATTATTGTGGCAAAATATAGTAGTGCAGTCATACGATTTCACCTCGGAATGAGAGATAATTAGCTGTAAACTCATACACATCTTCATTTGAGCATTCTAAAAACGTGGTCTCAAAAGTCTCATAAAATGTCGTTTCTGCGTCGTAACATATTCAAGGTCACAAATCGCAAAAATCGGTTTTTCGCGATTATCTAGGTTTCTATAGCTCCAATGATACTAACATCTATTATCAATTGTAGTCATAAAATTTGAGACAAATTTTGTTACAAACATTTTTTCATGCGCTCGACCGTTTTTGAGAGATACGAGGCGATTTCTTAAGACTATCGCAAGAGAAATTTACTATCTTGTAACATTCTCGTAGGCGACTATTGCAGAAGTTTCAGCCGTATTTGACTTGTTCTTTTTTTGACAACGTGCGGAGCGGGCGTGTCCGCAGATTTAAAAAAAAATGGATCGATGGCGACCGTCAAAAATTGATTTAACGAGACGCACGTCGGTTTTTGATGAGCCACGCCCAGCAGGTGCTCCGAAAACGGCTACCACGGGGGATAACGGGACAAAAGTCCACGATCTCGTATTGCCAGACCGCCGATTGAAGGTGCGTGGGGTATCTGAGACAGTAGTATCTGGGGTATCTGAGACATCTCAAAAGACCGCGTGGGTCATATCCTGCATGAAATTTTGGGCAGGAGAAAGATTTCTCATGCCCAACAAGCTCACTCCGGACAACAAGCGCAACCGTGTGACCACTTCAGAGCAGTGTTTGACGCTGTTTATGCGCAATACGAAGGAGTTTTTGCGTCGTTTCAGTGGACTTTACTCGGCGAACGTGCTCCGAAGAAGGCGAAGACTATCCTATCGGCCGGAAAGGTGATGGCCACCGTTTTCTGGGATTCACAAGGTGTCATCTAAATCGACTACCTAAAGATGGTCAAAGCGGTACTACGCCGAATTATTAGGCAGATTCAACGCCGAACTGTAGAAAAACAGCCCCATTTGGCGAAGAAAAAATGCTCTTCAACCATGACAACCCTCCGCCACGGCCAAATTGGTCGAATTCGGGTACGAACTGCTGCCCCATCCACCGTATTCTCCAGATTTGGCCCCTTGCGACTTCTTTTTGTTTCCAAACTTGAAAAAGTCACTCGGCGGGCGGAAATTTGAGTTGAATGAGGTCATCGCCGCCACGGAGGCCTACTTTGCAGACTTCGAGGAAACGTATTTTTCAGGCCGGTTAAAGAAGTTGGAGCATTGCTGGGTCTTTGCTGAGTTTTTGCGATCTTTGACCTTGAATATCTTACGACGGAGTCACGATGTTATGAGACTTTTGAAACAACATTGAGAACACCCAAATGATGGTATATACGAGTTTCCAGCTCATTATGTATAGGTATCTCATTCCGAGGTTGGCCCGCTTTTCTTGCTGAAGTGACTGGACTATAGGTGAAACTGTCTGTTTAGGGTCTTCCATCAATAAAATAACACCCGCACGATAGAAAAATTATAAATAAATGACATTTTGTATATAAATGGTACTATACACTCATTGGAACGAAGAAGTCGCTTTCATTTAAGTAGGTTCATAATAATGACCAGTTCCTGTTCAAGATATTCGATCATGAGGTAAAAAAAAGGTAAAAACTAAAATATTGCTAATTAATAGCCGTAATTATTGATGAAATTCAATTATTGCAGTTGTTTGTTCATCGAATTTTAAATGGCCATTGAATGAAATGAATGTGCGGAAAAACAAAACGACCTTCATAGACACGAACAACAATTAAATATTAATGTGAGCTCCGGCAAATTAATATACGCGAAAGAACAAACAGTTCTGAACCGTTTGCAAACAAACGATGGATCTGGCCGAGTTGTCAAATCAAATGCCCGCGTTACGATCCACCTAATTACGATTTTAACAAAATAATTACGATTCCTGGAATTCAGACTGAAAGCAGCTGTGCACGGTGCAATGATATAGGAGGCTACCGGAAAATTAGGTAGCTAGGTATATGTAAGCGTGTTATGAAAATATGAAAAAACAAACATTTTTTCTATATTTATCTCTATTACGTAATCAGGATAAATGTTTGTCTTTTTGAGCGGATTAGTGGAAGATTAAAGCAAATTCTAGAAGAGAAAAACACGTTTTATGTCATGTATGAAAAAAAATTGTTTGGGTCTTTTTTCTTCAAACGATTGTTTATACCTAATATCGAACCGGTGAATGGTATTTTTATTCCTGTTCCTTATTTCTAGCTCTTCCTTGACGTCAGGGAACGTTTATTATTCATCCTATCCATCCACTTGGATTATTCCGGAACAAGCGTACATTTAAAGAGACTGGGGAGGAAGAGGTAAGATCAATGGCGAGGAAGATACTCCAATTAGAAAAAGGTAACAAACTGGCGCCCGTTCGAAAATCACTAGCTCTAACTGATCTCTGTGAGGAAACATTTCTAAATCCAAATTACTAAAAAAAAATCAGGGTTTAAAAAAAGTCGTTTAATTTTTTTGTGATTTCTAAATTTCGCCAACAATAAAAATCAGGCATGATTCAATGACATTAATTATTATTATTATCATTTCAGAGATTTCTTTTGCGCGCTCCTTCAACGGAACGGTTATAGTCTTTCTAAAAAAAATTTTTGAGAAATGTAGGAAATTTTGTCTATTTTAATTTTGTATAGAATTGTCGAAAAAACGCTTCCTTTCTGAGATTTAGGCCGAAAACTGAAAGAAGTGCAAAAAGTTTGGTAAAAAGCTCAAAAAACAACGAGTTCCTGGCCAAATTTTTGCCAGCAAACTTCAAATTCATGTTCATGGATCCAAAAAACATGGAGAGTGAGAAAATCAAAACTACAGCAAAACTTTCCAAAACCCCCACGCAATGGGAATTTTTTTCCGCTCGGCGGAATGGTTAGTCTTAAAAAAAACGTTATTTATGAGAACTGTAGGATATTTTGTCTACTTGAATTTTGTATAGGACGAACTTGTGGAAAAACGCTTTATTTCTGAGATTTAGACCAAAAACTGAAAAAAGTGGAAAAATTTGACTAAAAATTACCAAAAAAAAACCCGAGCCAAAAAAAAACACAAAACATGCCAAATATTAAAAAAAATTATTGGCCTAGCCTATTAGGTAAGTATGTACTCCAAATTTTAAAGAAAAAATTCAGGTGTTAAATGTCAATGCATTTTTTGGAATTTCCAAGGATTTTTGGGAGATTATCAGATATTCCAAGGCATAAATGGCTATCAAAATTAATCAATAAGTAAATCGAAATTTATAAAAATAATAAGTTTTTCAAAATATCGTTAATATTTTTGGTACCTGCTGAAAAATCTTTAAAAAATCATTCACCTTCTAGAATTTTCAAGGTAAACATCTCGTTAAATATTTCATTTATATAGAAACACCCTCGGAAAAAACCAAACCAATCTACAATTCAGAGATTTTTTTTATTTCGAAATTTTGAAGAATTAAATGTCTGTGAAAATGAATTTGGTGTTTTCAATTTCTAAATAAAGTTTCAGCTATTTTAATGTTTTAATGTCGTAATTTTGAATTTTCGACAATTTTTAAAGCCAGATTTTGAAAGGTCTAAAATGTTTGTCAAAATGAATCTCTGAATTCAAACCTATACAAAATCTGCAGTTTTAAAATGTAGTTAATTTATTTTGTAACTCCAAAATGTGTAAATAATTGACATCTCAGAATTTTTTTTTTTGAATGTCAGTTTTTCCAAGGTAAAAATTATATCATTTAGATAGAAAAAACGTAACCGAAAATGTCATTAATATAATTTTTCTAAGATTTTTTTGGGAATGTCTGATTTTCCAAACTCTAAAAATATATTCGTCAAAATGAATTTCTTAAAAGAAACTTATTTAAAAATCTCACTTAATAAAAATTCCTAAGAAAATTAAAAAATTACACGAGTGTATTTTTTACATAAACGATACATCATAGCCCGGAATATTATTTTGTTACTCCAAATTCTAAACAAATTTGAAAACATTTTTGAAAAAACACTTGTTTTTTCAAAAATGTAATTATCTATCAGTCCAAAGATTTTCTTTTTAGAATTTCAGAATTTTGACAACAACTCATTAAATTTTATCTCATTAAATATAATCTCTTCAATTTGGAATTTTCTTGTTTTTTTGGGGGGAAATATTATAGTAATTCTCTGAAAAAAAAAACTGGCAATTTCGATGGGTCATCTGACAAGTGTGGTAGAATTTTGATACCTCACCCAATTAGGCAAAGTTTGAGATGAGATTATCTCTCCTAAAACTGACAAGTCAACAATGAGTATTATCAGTTCAAGAATTGCCAAAAATTCAATTTTATTTTGTGATACCTACATTTTCCTTATCCTGCAATCATACAAATAAATGAACACGAAATGCTAGCACTAGCAATGACCATGAAAAATTTGCAACAGCTTTAATAGCCCAAATTATCTATCACATTTTACACGCTACTTTTCACCGTTTGACAAAATCATATGACCAAATCCAGCGGCACCAAAACCGATGCCATTAAAAAGGATGTGTTTAAAATATTTAAAGGAAGTCACCCATCACTCTCACAATAATTTACACACTCTCCCCCTCGCTCAAACAATTAATAATAATAATTATAAAATAGAGACAAGCATTGGACGAATCGGTTACTTCATTACTAGATAAAACACAGTCAGCAATTATTCCTCATCATCACCATCTATCTATCACGACGACACGGTTTATTATGCAACGATAACTTCTTTACATTACACTTTCGTATTGTAATATAATAATTATTATTCTCCAACTCGCGGCGGCGCTTTTTGGTGCCGCTATCGCCACCGCGACCCGTTTTGATATTTCGCGATTCGCGAACGACAATCTCTCTCTCCGGTCGGTCGCTGCTGTCTTGTATACACAACACACTACATAAAGTAGGTATAGATATGTGGTTTGTGTGTTAGTGTGTAAACACCAACACCAACACCGGCACCGGCACCAGAGTAATGGCACTTGTATTATTATAATAGGATGTCGTAATGTCGGTAGGTACCTACGAATATGTATTATGTGTTGTTGAACACAGCCGAGAGATGTACGGTGTCTGTCCGTGTATCAGAGCGTACGGGATGCTAATCTCCCTACCATGAGCGGGACAGATCGACATCAAAAGTACCAGCAACAGCACCGGTACGTTTACGTTATTAGATGAGAGAGAATCCGGGCTATTTCAGTTTTTCGGATACAAACCAACGAAAGAGACGGAATTATTAGCGTGCAGATTCGCTGCAGACGAATCGACGACTGCTCGCGGTAGTTTGTCATTGCTTTCCGCACGTGAAGTCACAATAATAATAGTCAGGCATTTATTCATATATTGAGAATGATGTCAAAATAAGATTCCATGTAAGGTAAACAAATACGTACAGCTCACGTTACCCAAACAAAATAAATTAAATTCGCAACGTTTTTTGAAAATTTCTTATTTTGCCACTTTCAATCCACTTTCAATATTTATTTCGACGGTTTCTTCTATTTTACCTAAAAATCTATCGCAAACTATATTACCAACAGGGTTGACAATCGGAAAATAAAGTTTTACCATCTTGGATTTTTTCTTGGAAATTCTTTAAAAAAATCAAAAGTTTTACAAAAATGTTTGATATAATTTTACTATGCCAATCGAATTAATTCTGACATTAATCAAACATGATGACGTTTTGTAAAAAATCCAGTAATTCATTCTGGCTCAGACATAAAGTTGAACATATGGACCAGTCAGGTTAGTCACAAAAAAGACTTTATCACGCGAAATCTACCGGCAAAAATTTTATTGCTCCAAAGTTTGGGGGGGGGGGGGCACTGATAGTCTAAATTAAAAATCGCGACGCAATTTCAGCCAGGGGTTAGCCGCCATCTTGAATTTTAACGAGTTTTTGCTCAATATCTCGACCATTTTCCTTTTTTCAACAAAAACGGTAAGAACATAAGTTATTGCAAATTTGATTCTTTACAACTTCAATCAAATGGTTAAATGTATAAAAATAAAGTTGTATAGAATGACATTTACTACAATTTTGACTCGAATTTTGATATCAATAATGTTTTCTCTAGAACCAATTAAACACCACCACAGAGGTAAAGTTCCAGACGCTTTATTTTACGTGATAAGTATCCCCAGAAGGCCAATCCACGTTTTGTGGCTTCCAAGTTTGTTGTGGTTTCTACCGTATTCTTCCTTATAAGAGTTCGAAGCTGGAATGTTGATGATTTTTTCTTGCAAGCGTTAAGAATCTAGGCGATGAGTTTTTCTCTTTTCTTTCTTATAAACTTTAGACGGCCAGACCTTTTTTTCAAGGGGTTGTTGTCGGAATTACTTTACTCTTTTTTTTCGACGACGGTCCCGCCACATCAACATCGTCGGTTTCGGCTCAGTGAAATTGGCACCCCTAAGTGCAAATTTTTATAAAATTCAAACGGAATTCGTTTGTCCAACCAAAATTTTCATTTGTCCACTCAAAAAAAAATCGATTTCTTAATTTTAATGTAACTTTTTTTGAGGGGTGGACAAACGGAAATTTTTGTTGGATAAACGTGGACAAACCGTGGAAAAACGAATGCCATTTGAAAATTAATGAAATTTACTCACGATGTCAATTTTTTAAACTTCGTCATATAATTTAAGGGTGGACAAACGAAAATTTTTGTTGGACAATCGTGGACAAACCCTGGACAAACGAATGCCACCTAAATTTTACAAAAATCCTCAGTTAGGGGTGCCAACTTCACTCAGCTGTCGGTTTCCTCTTCGCAGATCTTCTGACATTCATTGCTGATGTTCGATATTGATCGAGCAGGATTTTCGATGGTAGCATCATCTTCGTTGTCATTAAGTATCTTGTCACATAGCCAAACTGTTAGAGTTTCTGTCAAACGATCTCTGGGTGACCTAACTTGACAGTGGTAAAAAAAAAGTTCCGTGACTGATCGTGCTCCGGGAGGTACGTTAAAAAGGGGGTCCCGGCTGCTTCACAGCAGTCGTTAGGTTACGTCAGAGGCCCTTGAGGCTACTTGAAAACTTTGACACTTGGGCTTTACCACAGCCATACGATATTTATTTATTTTTAGTATCTTGTGAAATTGGACAAGATTATCTCATGTCTCACCAGATAGTCCTGCCTTAAGACACCCGCACCTTTTGCCGCAAGTTATACTGCATTTGCAAGAAATCGTTCTGAGCACCGATTCGGGTGCAGGTTCTGCAGAGGTCGTTACGGGTTCTAACCTCTGAGACTGAGAAGTCATTTTCCAACCCCATTCTGTGGCATTCATTTCGTACTACAGCCACAGTTGCACCTGTAAATACGTTCGGTAAATATGCTGACATGGTGACATGTAAACATGGTGACGTCAGCGCCTTAGGTCAGCGTCCCGTTACGCCTTATTGCCATGGGTATAAGGGCCATGGCAATAACCCTTAATGTTGGTTCTATAGGGGGAAAAATCGTACAGACCAAAATTGTAGGAAATGTACTTAATTTTATAAGTACAACTTTTATGTCCTAATATTGAATAATAAACGAGAAAGTTCGATAATAATTATAATACTTGAGAACTTTTTTCTCGTTTAATTAATTGATCGCAAGATAAAAACAGGAAGGACTAAAATCGTAGAGAATCAAATTTGGAATAACTGAAGTCCTTACTTTTTTTGCATAAAAGTTAAAGAAAATTGCCGAGATATTGAGCAAAAACGAGTCCTCGTCAAATTCAAGATGGCGGCTCACGCCGGGGTGGAATTGTGTCACGATTTTGAATTTGGATTACCAGTGCCCCCCACCCCCCTAAAGGTTAGCGCAATAAAAGTTTTGTCGGTAGTTTTTGCACGATCATTATGCTAACCCGACTGGGTAATAGTAAATTCTAGCATTGAAAAATAAATTTGATAATTCCAAACTATTGCCACAAAAAATTTAATTAAAGAGAAACCTCCAGAAAAAAATCTTAAAACAGACATGTATTATGGGTACCATGGAAATTCCATGAATCCCAAAAAATCCCTGAAAATTCCCAATTTTTGGAAACTGTAAAAACATTGAAATGTCATATAAATCTGGAGTAATTTTTGACTCGATCATTTTGACGTAAATCTGGAACGGGTAATGGCTAGAATTGGCAAAGAATCTGGAAAACTTGAAATGTAGATTTTTTGACGGATGTCAAATTTATCAAATCTGATAGGGCAGAGCAAATCTTATGGCGTTAAAAAAAGTTGAAACCTTGCAGCATCTGTAGTAATCGTGAAGGCTTAAAGTCGAACCGAAAATTCAAAAATTTGTCAAAAATAATTTAGGTAAGTTAAGTATGTGTGTATCTACTGCTTCTGTTGAGATGATACCTACCTACTTAATTTTTAAGTTTATATAAAAACGTAATACCTATTATGAGTCTTGCAACAAAGAAGAGTGTTTATTACTTCCCGGGAATTTATGCAAAGATTAATTTTCGAAAATGCTACTTTATTTACAGTTCATATCACAAGCAAACAAAAGGATTAAGTAAGTAAACCGTTAAACGAGATAAACACTAATCACCTTACCAAGAATTTGAATTTAATTTATTACCAGGTTCACCTCTCCTACTGTAAATATCATGCACCTAACTATAACAACTATCTCAAAAATTGATGGTTATCGCCTAAGAATTCCTCTACCTTTTTATTAACACTTCTAAACATCTTCTAATTATTTATTATTATTTTTAGGGCATCTAGTTGACATATAAAATTTGGCTTTCAGTAGTAGGTACTATTTACCATCATATTTACCAGGATATTATAACTATAAAACAAAGATCAAAGTGAAATCTGTGCTCGTGTAAAAATCGCGAATTTCGTTTATATGAGTACGTGCAGCAAAATAAATTATACATTTTATGAGCGAGTATAAGCTCAAACTGGCACTGGAATTAGTTTAGAGGCTCTGTATGGCGAAATCTGCAGGCCAGCAATAATGATCTTAACCCGATTTTTAAATACTTACAGTATGATTTATTGTTACTGAACGCTATTATAATAATAACACTCTGTATGAAATGAAGTGTGTTATTGTTATGTATGAAAGTGCGGAGGTCACTCGCATCTGGGACTTTTATTTAAAGCACGAATAAAAAACCTTGAGCGGGTGATTCTGACATAAAAATTATTGTATGTGCAGGGTGGTACAAATATTTTTTTGAAATCAACTTGGAGAATAACCGTAACTTATATAGGTACAAACCCTAAAATGTTATAATCAGCTTAATTCACACAGGAACAATTCATAAAAAAATATCTTTGGTGACGAAAACAAAATTATTTTTACATCCAAGTTCATAAAACTGTAGAGGAAATAAAATCCTGGATAAAATGTAAGTATTGACAATAACACTCACCCTTCGTTTCTCGTCAGAGGGCGTTGTTGCGTGTGTTCGATTCCGGAAGATGTCCATCACCTTGGTCATGGGGCTGCGATTGGTGGAGGCGGCGGCCGTCACCGTGTGGTAGTAGCGCGTGTCGGAGCCGCCGCCGGCACGCACCGGGTGAGCGGATCCGTCCCGCGGAGTCCCCTTCGTTTTACCGTGCATTATACCCGTGTGCTGCAACAAAAAAGATCAGATTTTGACATTCATAAATTTTGACAATAATATGCACGTGAAATGGTAATTCTGGTAATTCAAGGATCCTGTGACTTCAAGTTTTTTTTTTAAGTTCTTTTGAAGAATTTTGGAAATCGCTAAGATCCCTTCTTGTTTTTCGCAAAATTTTGTGAATAACCGTGATTTATTAGATTTGGGATTTAGATTCAGGATTCAGATAAATTTAGGGATTTTAAAATAATTCTCAGAACCAGTAAAATACTTTTAAAACTGCTGTAAATTCTAAGTTATAATTTTTTTTTTTTTAATTAACAGAATTTACAGAAGACTATGAACCATTGTCATAATAACAGAGAAATGTTAACCTTGTAAATTACCAAATAAAAAAAAAATTGAATTAACCAAATTTACCAAAATATGGTTTAATTTTTAAAACCTTGAAAATTCCTGAATTCACAAATTACTGCACCAAATCATTTATAATGAAAACAAAATAAACTCACAATCATAGCGTTCCTCATGGAGGCCATAAAAGCGCTCCCCTTCTTCTTGCTGGCATCCGAGTTGCTTCTCGCCCGATGGAAGGCGTCGAACATGCCGCCGTGGTGGCCCTTCTTCGGACTCTGCATCTCCTCGCTCTTGCGCCGCTCCGTCGAACCGCTCCTGGAGTTGGAGCCGCTCCGGGAGCCCTTGTCCTTGCCCCGTTTCCCCCTCGACTCCGCCTTCGACTCGTGCTTGTGCTTCCCCTTGGAGTCCGACTTGGAGCCCCAGGTGCCCGAGCGGGGCCTCGGCAGTTCCGCGGCATCCTCCGAGGATGTTGGCAGGGGCTGAGAACCGAGTTCCTGATGAAAAGAAAATTAATTGTTATAATTTATAATATTTATCTAATTGTTGCAAATAGAAGTCAATATTTTGTTTATTTATTGTAATCTTGTTTAAAAAGTTCCAACTTGAAAAGTGGGTCCTGGAAAAGTGGAAATATCGCGAATATAATGAAAAAATGAAACAACAATTCTGAAGAAGTGTCAGAAATAGTCGATGAAGGGTTTCTCTACCGCGGTTTCTACTTTCTAGAGCCGAAGGTTACCATTAATGGAATCATTTACCTAACAAATTTTCCAACCATGAAGTTGTAATTTAACATAAAAAATGAGAAACAAAAAAATATTGTTTGTGAGAAAATATTTCGATTTTTCATTGTTTCTTATTTCCACAAAATCGAGTAGGTACTCACTTCAGGAGACTAAATCGATTTATTGTGCGGTGCTGATTTAGAAAATGTAAAGTTTAGATGGGTCCTCGTACTCCTCGTAAGGGTCTCAACAAAATTTAAAAAGCCAAAGTGAACACATTTATTCTAAAGATAAAATAAACAAAAGTTTCCACGCTGTATATGAATATTTCGCTACCTACTTTTTATATTTTTTCGATAAAGTAATGAATCAAATTTTATTTTATTTTATTATTACGTAATATTTCCTTATAAATACAGGTGTCCCAGCTCATTCGAGTCGGTCTCATTTCGAGTTGGTCCAAAATATGCCAGTCTCACATGGGACACTCTGTATAGTTCAAAATAATTTTAAATTACATATAGTGTTGAATTAAATTAAACCATTTGTGATGATAATGATACTGTACTTGAATTTACAAAAATCCTTTGGCCCACAAAGACCCACTCGAATGAGCTGAGTCCTAGAATAAAGGGGATAATTTCTAAGGTAGATAAGACAAAAAGCCTCAACGAACCTACCCTTTAAGTTGAGCATTAATGAAATAATGAAGTTACAGAGTGTTAAGTGTTTAAAAAATTAAATTATTTTATGTTTTTTTTTTTCTAATAATTAGTCTAATATTACAGTAATAATTATCTGTCTGTAACTTGAAGCAGTGACGTACGGTAGATAGGCACTTAACTTATATACTCCCCAATTTTTACGCCACAACATAAATTTTGGTTTTCACATATTTTTCCAAAAACTAGAAATTTCTGGTAAAAAAAGGCATAAAGCTTGGTAGGAAAATTCTCAACAGTTTTTGAGATAATATGCACAAATGAACAGGTGAAAGTTTAGTCAAGTTTACATTATAAAAATAAAATAAAAAATAATAAAATAAAAAAGAGTTGAGCTCATAGCGCTAGGAAACGTAGCTAGGATTTTTTCGTGGTCGGGCGATCTAGAGAAGAAGAAGCCTCAGAGGTCAAATCTGTAATTTGTTCAAAACAAAATATAATTTTTTTCCTTCTCGAATGTTTAAATCATTCACATCTCAAAAACTGTCGAGGATTTACAAAACAAACCTATTGTACCAAAAAGGTCTAAATTTTGGAGAATTATGATTTACAAAACAAACCTATTGTACTTTTTGTACCAAAAAGGTCTAAATTTTGGAGAATTATGTCAAAACGAACATTTCTCCAGTGACGTAAAAATGGGGGGGGGTACACAACTTGAACCCCTATATACCGTAGGTCCCTGGTTCAAGTTACACACAGGTAATTATTGCTGAATAATTAATAATTAATAATAGAATAATTAATAGAAAAACAACACAAAAAATATACTTTCTTGGAACATTGAACACCCTGTAACTTCGTTAATACTCTATTTATAGGGTCGGTTCGTTGAGACTTTTTGTCTTAAAATCAAGCAATAATTGTTCCACCTTAGAAGTTTATCTCCTTTATTCTGGGACACCTGTAGATAGTCACTTTTTTTAGAAATATGGATCGCAAAATTTTAGACAAATCATTCATTTTCCTACACAAAGGGTCTCTTGATCTTTTTCATATTATTATTTGTCAGGGTTTGGATGCAAAAAACAGATTTGCGGTGAACCTGAGTAAAATATTCAAACACCTTGTGGTTTTCACCAAATAAAAGTTTTAAAGAAATGTCTTAACATTTCTTTAAAAAAATGTAAATAAAAAGAAAAAAATTTGTAGTCTCCACCTCTTACAGTCGGTACATACTTATAATTTTCGGGGTCCCAAGTGGTTTCTACTAATCTTAAAAGTAAAAGCCACTTATCAGAGCTTACAATTATTTAAAAATTGCATGTCTTTTTTATTTCTATTCAAAATTTATTTATTTTTTTATATAAAAATCTGGTAAGGCTGGGATAAAAAGTTACCGCCTCAATCTCACAAAAGTAAAAACTAGAATGAACTAGTTGGAATTGTTCTCGGAATTATGAAATTCTGGTTAACGGATTTTTTTTTGCCAATTTTTTCCAAGCGATAAACAAAACGACAAGTCTCTTGCAAAGAATGTAAACAAAAGCATCAAAAATATTTGTTTTCGGTTTGCTTTTTGAAAATTTTTGATTCTGGGGATATTTCGATTCAAACTTTCTATTTTTTGATATAAGTCTAGTCTCGAGGCAACAGAACAACAGTTTGTTCCACTGGGTAACTTGAACAAAAAAAATTTAAGAAGTTAAGTTTTCTCCTAATTAGAAAATTTTGAATTGCTTTTTTGAGTGTAACCAAAAAATAAACTAATAAATTTACCAGCAATTTCAAAATAAGTTTTTTTAATGAACAGTAGGAAAATATAAAAGAATGTTCCTGATTTGCAGATTATGACGAGAAACAGAGTTAGAGCTCCGAGGTATGCAACACGTATTACTACAGCGGCGTTTTATAAGTCACATAGCAATTATTACAGCAGAGAGACGTGCGTTTGAGCAAGGTTGCCAAATCGTTGTAACTGGAACTAAATCTGGTAACTTTCATGATTCATTTTTTTTACACTACAAGAAACACTAATAAAACTAATATCTAATTTTAGCAATCTAATTACGTCTAACCAACTACAACTGCTCGGTTACCGCTTACTATTAAACTTGATTTTTAAGAAAACTACTCAGAAAAAAATAGTAGGAAATAAAGTACCAACAAAAAAGACTCCTCTTGCCAGCTACAAATTACTTGCTTATAAATACTAAAAAAAACTAATCAATAAGCTGCTGGCTGAAACAATACCCGATACTGGAACAATAAATAAAAAATGTGTCAATGCCAATTAAAATTTAATCGATCGATAACTCCACGCGCTGCCCGACAAAAATAAGACAAACCATTCTTTCTGTCTGTCTCGAGCTGCCGGTATAATGAACGAAATCAGGAAAACGGGCTGGAAAATAATACGAGCTTAAAAATAGCGACCAGTAGCCGAGTAATTTTATCCAAGATCAATTGGAAATTATTATTAATGTTTGTAGAATTTGTAGGTGTGTATATTTACGTACGTACTCGAGATAGCGTTATATTTTATAAACTTGATGGGTGCAATGGAAATGAAACTCTTCTTTAATAACTCTCTCTCTCTCTAGCCCAAATCACAAAAATGCTCCTTTTAAAATTTGCATAGGTACCTATAAAAATCGAGATAAGGATTAGGGATAGTGACGAGTGAGTATCATTATCAAACTGAATAGAAATGCCTGTCGTGAAAATAAATTCTCCCCATGCAAGATGCAAGTAAGAAGTAAGATGGAATGAGAAAAATAAAAAGTAATAGGGGTGACTTTAGACTTTAGAAGAGACGTGGGTATCGGAATTAAAACCAAGTAAAAATAGGATCTCTGCAGTTCTTAACACGGAAAAAGACTAAAGCGATATGATGCTTCTCGGACCGAATCAGGCCACCATTTCTAGGCTAATAGAGATTAGTTCAGATTTAAACATCAGAAGTGGGATGTAGAGGGATAGGCTACTAACAAAACAAACCGTAGGTAGCTAAAAAACATGTCGTTTTATGAAACTTATTGTAGATTAAGTTGAGAAAACAATTTTGATATTCTTCTACACATTAATTTAACATAATTATTAGTAAGTAAAGTTTCCTTTTACTTATAACATGATATACCTAAACGTTGCGATATCCATCTAATTAAGTAATTAATTATTATTACCATACAAAATAACATACCGATTCAGAGACAATTAGATCGTGCGTGTGTGGTGTGTATAAATTATGCAATTTTTTACACAAGTTTCCATGCTTAAATTCTTTTTATTTATTGAGATTGAGAGTAACGAGTCCGATTCCCTCGTACTAATATTTATTATTGCAACAGCCACAATCAATATAAGTACTAATTAGTTGACTTAATAAATTATGTCCCAATTACCTGCTCGCTAATTACAAAGTTAAGAAGCAAGTCTATTTCTATAAAAAATATGTACCTGTACCTACATACCTAGTTGGTATGACGTAACGTTACATTGACACGGTATATAATAGGTACGTTATTATGTAGGTATGTATGTACTTTGTCTTATGATAAAAATTGCTCATTACATTTAAGTACGAACGGTACAATGTACATAGGTAAACGTCTTGGTAATCGTATCTATCATTAAAACAATCATACAATGCAAACTAATAAATTGTATTCATTTTTTTTGGGGGGGCCTTGAGTCAAAAGAGATCGTCGAACACGGCCACTTACAGAGAGGGAAAGAAATAAAAATTACCATAAAGATGAATTTATAAAAGAGAATTTGAATTTTTTAGTTGTTTTCAAAATGTTCTGGGAATTACCTGCAATACCAACTTCGCCTACACCACTCATTTTTTCTAATGGAAAAAAACATGATTAAAAAAAATACGATTCGCCATAATTTTAAATATCTTTGGAGATGCGGAGTTGTACAGGTTGGTTCATCACTTATGTCCGCCCCTGAAATTGAGGTTAATTTTAAAGATAATAATAAATTGAAGCTTTCCAGATTCGTGGAATTAATATAGGAATAGAATGGCATGGCATAATCAGTTTAGTTTTCTCTTCTAATTTCTCTTTCTGTTAAGCCACCAGCGATAAAAAAAACTGTAATTTGGTGATATAGTGGCTAAAAAAAATCTATTTTTCGTCAATACATCGGTAAAAATCGATTGATATAATCAAAATCGCTGAAAATGAATATCAAAAACTAATTACAAGGCTTTGATTAAATAAAATAAATAAAATATGGAAATGACAGGTAGAATAATTACATATTGATATATGGTAGTAAAAAAAGTTGCTCACTATTAAGTGACTAAGGTTGTGCTGTGTGTTAACAATAGCAAGATACATTGCACTGAAGAGTCCCAATTAGGACGAAACACGTGTCTACAATTCCACCCCTGACTCACAGCATGACATGAATGGCGTATTGTTTTGCGATATGTCGTTCACCTTTTGTCAAATTTTGGATAGCAGGCCTTCTCCTACCTTCACGCACACTAAGGGTGCACTGCACTCAGTTGTTGGCATGCGTCTTGGCTGCCTGGGGTGTATCCTATGGCGCAAACCGAACCCACCGTGCATTTTTCTTTCATTCACTTTCATTAATAAAAGTGACGAATAATATGAAAAAGATAGTTACCAACCAGAAATCCTTAAACAGCCTAAATAAACAATCCCCAATGTAGTGTGCCATTGAACTCGAATTTTCAGATTATTGGTCACTTTTATTACTACCATTAATCAATCATTACCTGCCATTTACATAATATTTCAAGCATTTTATTTAATCAAAAGCTTGTAATTAGTTTTTTTTTATATTTCTATTCAGTGATTTTGATTTTATTAATCGATTGAAGAAAAATCGATTTTTTTGTCACTTTACCACCAAATTATAGTTTTTTACCGCTGGTGGCCGAACGTATTGGAATTACAGGTATGGGTGTACTAAAACAAAGACCGCGGCAATATGATTTTATTCATACATTTAACAATTCAGTGTTCTCTCTGAGGAGACTAGCTGAAGAATGAAAGAATATATTTTAAAACAGAAGTTCAACCTTTCTGACATAAGTGGTTGCTTCCTTACATTACATCCTATCCTAGTCTTATAAAGAGCATCCACTGAAATTCCATTTTAGCTTAATCGGAAATGAGTTGGATGACCGCTTATTTCCTCAGAACGAAAAAAAAATGAGGTAAACTGATTATGCCATTATATGGTCCTATAATTACATCAGGAATCCTCAAAGTTTTAATTTTTTATCTTTAAAATTAACCTCTATTTCGGGGGTAGACATAAGTGATAGACCACCCAGTCTATGATACATTAGGACCGAGATTAGGACTCAGTGACTTTCAAGTTTTTTGTTTTATGAATCGTCGCATTTTCCAAATATGTAGTTTCTGAATCACAAGTGCAACTTGTTTTTTCAAAAAGAGAAAACAACCGCCATTGATAAATTTAGGAATTTTGTGAATCGTTCCTGGAATCGACGTCTTTTGGGGGTCGCTTATTATTTCGAAATATCTTTCAAGTTTTCCGGAAGTTCCTACGTTATGAGGAATCACAGTTACTTTGAAAAAATTAGGGAGTTCTATGATTTTTTTGTTTGTTTTTGGATCACCTTGATTTGGGGATTCACCGCTATTTTTTTTAAGAAATGATTGCGTATGACTGCCAAAGGTACAGGGTGATTCTTAGAATCTGAAATATTTCAGGTATCTCGAAAAGTAAGCATTCTGCGGAAATTTTTTTTCAACAAAACCGGTGTTGGTCGAGGGACATCGTTTGAACACAAAAACCGCCCTGCACCCATACACCCCTTGCGAAGGAGTGAACTTTGAAATTGGAAAAAACGACCCCTATTTTTTATTGTGAATTCGTAAATCCGTAAGATTTATGTGAAACATTTTGTGACCTTTTTTCGCTGAATACGAGTTCGCAATAAAAAATAGAGGTTGTTGTTTGGAATTTCAAAGTTACCCCTACTCGCTCGCAAGGGGGAGGGGTGTAGGGAGGTTTTTTTTTTGTTTAAGCGAAGTTCCCCACTGAACTTTTGAAAAAAAAAACATTTTTCAGCAGTTTCGAGATATTGGAAGAAATAAGAAATTAACAAAATCAAATTTCCTCGATTATCAAAATTATCACCACTCCCTCGCAAGGGATGAGGGATGCGGGGCGGATTTTGTGTTCAAACGATGTCCATCACCGAACAAAACCACATTTTTAAAAAACATTTTCCGTAGTGCTCACTTTTATACTTTTAGATTAAATTTTTGTGACTAGCATATTTTCAAGTTTTATAACGTAGGTAATTACTTTTATAATTCGAGCTACATCATTGCATTGGGATCTCGGAAACTAGAAGAGGTACGCGTACTCGGTTAAATTGGGGCAGTTGCTAAATTAATTAAAGTAGCTCAATAATATTCCGAAAAAGAAATTTAATTATCTCCGATAATTTTTTAAAAAAGTTTAAAAACTCATATTTATTTTTGAAATTTTAAATTCCTATCTTGTTGGCTTATTTGAAGAGATATTAAAAAACTGAAACCACAGTCTCATGACCACTTTTTATTTGCCACATGACCATGACCACATATTCTTATAAAAATATGTGGATAATAAGATTGAGGGTTACATGCTCGGTTACATGTTTCGAATTTCCGCTGTCACCATCAACTTTATGTTTTTTAAATACGGACCTGGATTTTTTTCTTGATTTTGGAAGTCAATGGTGCCCTTAATTTATTCTATTAAGTTTTTTTCTTTTTCGAGATTTGGAAATTTAATTTAAAAAAAATCAATAAAGTTCTTGATTGAAAAAACAAATAACTTCATATTTTCATAATGCTTTTATATAAAAAAAATCAATTATTTATTACTTATAATTTTTTTCAGAACCGTATTGATTTTTTATGTTTCTAAATCTAAAAAAAAAATTAATAAAATATTAAATAGAAATAGAAAATGAAGGTTCGTATTTAAAAACAAAAGTTGATGATGGCAGCGCGTAAATTCGAAACGTATAGATAACCCGCAATCTTATTTCATTTTTGGACAGCAAATTAAAAGTGACCGTGAGAATGTGTATTCAGTTTTTTGATATATTTTCAAATCGTTTCAAATAAGCCAATTAGACAGGATTTTGTAATTAAAAAAATTCAGTTTTTTTTCTCCGATTATTATTGAGCTTAAAATTTAGCAACTTTGTCCCCAATTCAACCGAGTCCGTATCTTTTCTAGTTCCGAGATGCATATGATGTAGCTCGAATTCGACTCAGCCATAGCATTCGAGAGATGTCTTATTAATAGGGTAAAAGAAGACAACCAGATACTTCGATCAATAAATAAACAGTGAATGGAAATGTTAGAAAAAAAAACTTTTTGTAAATAAATATTTTGGCAGGATAGAGCATTATCCCACTCCGACACAATGTATCCTGCAATAAGTTGCAGGGCACACAGTAGCAAATAAAAAATAATTGAGATGAAATCACAAACCTTTCTTCCCTTTAAAAAAATCAAACTATTCTCCGGATACCTCTCCAGTAAACTTCGCACAAACATTTCCCTCTCCATGTCTCTCCCAGAGTCTCTCCCACTACACAAGCACCAATCTAATTTAATTTACACCAGCGAATCGTCCTGCCACGTGTATTGTTAATAACAATGTTTTTTCACCAGCTTATACCGTTTTTTTCGCCGCACAATCACCATGAACAAGTAACAGTCAGTCGTCACTCCACGTTAACAAAATCTAACTGGAACCCGAAATAATTATTGCAATCAAACGCACGTCCATAAAATAAAACGCGAAGGTGTACATGTACCATTTTTATGGATGATTAATGACTCAATAGTACCCACTATTAATATTTACACCAAGCAACACCGAGCAATAAAATTTTATTTAACAGTCTATAATAAAACAAAGAATGCTTCGAATTACCTAGACCGTCTTGAAATAGAACAACCGACAATAATATTTTCATTATCTAAGCTCAAAGCGGTGGAACCTTTTACAATAAATTCACTTGCACGGCGTTTTTTTTCCATTACAAAGCGACTAGACTATACAATAATTATATTTAATTAATAAACAACTATAACACTAACACTGCGGTACAACTTCTTTAACCAACAGGTAGGTACCTACCTACGTCTATACGTTTAATAGCTAACACCGCAAGATTGATTAAAAAACTACCTTTAGAAGCGGTTTACCTATAATGCAAATCAGCAGCCTCGTACATAGATTCAAAAACAAAGAACAACAGTGGGAGTAAAGTAACGACAGCACCGAGTACCCAATAACGAACAGTAACAGCGAGATGATTTATCTGACATGACTTGGCGGATTAATTGCCAGGTTGTAAATGTATTTGAGAAGTGATTAAGTCTTCATTTAAATAACCATAAAAAGAACATGACTAAATGAATTTCCAGGACGAAATCTGGGTGTCATAATGTGTTGTAACTTGTAAGAACATTAAACAATTAGGTATTATTATCATCTCTAAACTAATCTTCCTCTTGTGATCGTCTTCGATACCCTTTGAACTGAGCTTATAAAACAAAGAAAATAGTGAAAAAATTAATTCACTATTATAGGTGCCCAAGTATATGCGCAAGCGTTTAGCTTTTCTTTCATCACATGCGCTGAGGCCTTTTATTCAAATTAATATTATTGTTCTTAAATTTTTCAAAATTCACATCTTAATAACAGATCATCCTTGCTGCAAATCTATTCCCAGTTTCTGGAATCTTGCAAGCAATTTTTATGGAAGTTATTTGACATTCTTTGTTAAAAATTTCCCCTTTTCTGTTATTATTTGAACCATGTACTTGCGCAAGCAATTTTTTAAATATTGTCGGTATCGAGGTAGGTATGTTATTTGCGGTGAAACGTACTCACGCGGAATATACGTAACAAAAATATCTGAATTTACTATGAGTTGCAAGTGCGTTAACCGGTATGTTTTCCCCAAGTCTACATATTTTATTAGATATGCGTTAAACAGTCTGAGGCAGTGTTTTTTGCAGACTGTTACTTGTAACCGTTCCACGAAAATCCTCGCGAAAATCCCTTCTTGATTATCCTTCTTGATTCTGCAAAAATAAATTGAATCCAACGGTTGGTTTTCAAGTTACAGAGTTTCCCTCATCCAAGTTTAAAGCTATTTTTTTTTTAATAACCGTGATAAAAATGAAAAATTCAGGTTACTGTAATGTCTGGAACGGATACCATATAATTCATCAATTTTTTTTCTACAAAACCTATTTACAGAGCAATTGAGAATGTTGGCAATAATTATACCATACCTAAATCTGAACGAAATTTGAAGTTTGGCAACTGCCTAAACTCAACTTAGAAAATAAAATATTCAAATCCCTTCGTTGCTATGGAAATAAAAATAATAACGATACCATCTAACCCGAACTTATTCACATGTTCAGTGCAGTGTTGCCACCTTTTTTTCACAAAAATGGTCATATCTTTGGAAGAAAAGAACTTACAACACTGCAGTAAGAAAATTTACCACTCTTAAAAAGTAAAGTTTACCGCAGCATGCTCTGAGTGCGCGAGTTACTAATCATCCTGTATAAACATGTATGTATCCTAAAATGTCTGATTTAGGATACATTTAGCGTAGCGGATTACCGTGAAAATTTAATTTAAATTCGTTTGAAAACGTGCCATAAAATTGATATAGAAATTTCGCAATTATTGTGCCCATTTTCTTATGCACGCCACTGGCTACATAATTTTAAAAATGAACTTTTTTACACGACCTTGAAATTCGAAAAAAGGTACGGGGGAATTTTGAAAATCGAAAATTTGAAATATCGTTTATATAAACATCATGTAAAAAAGTTAGAATATCTCAGCCATTTTTAGTACTTGCTTCTTGAAATTTTTGAATGTTTAAGAAAATTAGCGTAGCTGCCAAATGTAAGAAATTCAGTTCAATTCCTTTAAAAATCAGCTAATAAATTATGGTTATAGAAATTTAGCCATTTTTACCCATTTCCTACCCACGTCACTGGCTTAATAATGAAAAAATTACATTTTTACACAAACGTCAAGTCCGGAAAATGGCCTTCCTACCCTGTTTTTCAAAGTTTTTTTCCATCTTGCTTATACCTACATGGGTTCAAAAAATAACAATTTTTGCGAAAATTCAAATGGCCGCTATTTTGAAACGGCTCGGCCGATTTTTCTCAAATGCAATACCAGACCACTCCTTACGGATTTCTTACTCCCAGAAAAATTTCAGTCTCCTAGATTGAAAACTGCAACTAAAAACTGTACCTCATCAACGTTTTTTTTTTCGAATTTTGAAGAGACATCATGCAGAAGTACCTAACGCGACTTTAGGAACTTTTTCAACGAAAATCCAAGGTCATCCAAAAATCTTCAAGACTGGAAAATTTCGTTCATTAATCTTGAAAGCTGAAGCTACAGGAGCGTTTTCAAAATAAAAAATACGCGATTTTGGAGAAATAAATAAATAAATAAAAATCCTGTGCAGGTTAATTTTGGAAAACCACTCTTTTTCGTACCTAATCGGTGAACATTTTTGATGAGTTGAGTGATTTTCGTAAAGTGGTGTGGTCATCAAAAAATGCGTTTTTAATCAATATCTCAAACGATTCTTTCGCCGATTTTGGTGAAATTTGGCAGTGTTATTCATTGTGTTAGCACTAATTAGATGATAATTATGAATTCCAGTGGCGGCCCGGGGGCAGGCTCACGAATTATATTGACAAAAAAAATGTACGCCACTGGCATGTTTACAAATTTAACATTTTTTGGGATTGAGCAGCTAATAATACAACGTATTTGTATCTTGATTTTTTTCGTATCTTACTTTGTTTTCGAGAAAAAATAAATAAAAGCCGCTTCAATGCATGCCGAAAAATTGATTTTAATTTTAAAGATTTTATTTTATTGATTATTTTTTTATCAATTTTTCGACATAGGTACCTACATTCTTTGTTTCGGAAACGAAGTACTACACAAAAGGTTATCAAGAGACAAAAAAATCGTATTTTTAGCTGTTTAACCGGAGAAAATATACAAAATTTGTAAAGAAGTCAGTGACGTATATTTTTTGTCAATATTATTCCTGTATTCTCTCGGTATAAGTCTAGATAATTGAGAACTGAGATCCTAAGATAAACATCCAGTTTTTTTTGGTGGCCTCCTACAATTTTAAAGGACCCGTTTATGTTGTAAATTTTCGAGTAAATTTTTCAAAAAAAAATTTCTGTAAGCTTCCGAAACTTTCTTAAATGGATAAACTATATTTTAGCCGTTGCAAAGAACAAACTATTATACACTCTATACCTACAGCCTTGTGTGCTCAAAAATATACGCTAAAAATTAAGAAAACTTTTTTTCAAGGCTTTTTTTTCAAAAAAATTTATTCGAAAAAGAAAAAATAAAAAATCACCTCAAATTTCCAAATCTAAAGTTTGGTTAAAACAGAAAAAAAACTAATTTGACTTAAATTTTCTGGACGATTTTTTGGCCAATATTTGGCCTACCTACACAAAAAAGGTACTCGTGGTCATGATTGCTAACGTGGACCGTTTTCGAGAAAAGCGGACATATACGATGAAAACTCGCTTTGAATGTTTCAAAACTTGACATTAATGTATTAAAAAGTATTAAAAAGGTAGTTAATTAATATAAATGTACAAAAAAATTAATAGCATAGCATGTACAAAAACTGAGTTCCGTATCTCAAACGGTTCTCGAAATATCTTCAAAAAAATTTAAAAATAATCTTTTTGTGACAAAACCCTGTATCTCAAAAACGGTGCATTTCCGGACAAACGTTAATGGGAAATTTTTTCCTCAGAATGAGCCCTCAAAAATTTTTCGCACTTATTCAGGATAACCTTGTATGTATATCCTTATCGAGTGGTAGTGGTGTAAGAATTGCTACCTGCTACCTCGAGACAATCCCGAGAGGTAAACTTTTCAATGGTTTTCCCAAAATTCACAAAAGAATGAAGAAGTTTCCAGGATGACAGTTTTTCTTTACAGTAATTTTACAGAAAATTTCGACTAAAAAAATTACAGCTCCTGGTTTTCTGAAAATCCACATTGTGGGTTTGCTGGAAAAAAAAACATTTCATTCAGATAATTTTGGCATCCGGGTAGCAATTACCTATTAGTGCGAGGAGATTAATTGGGCCAATCTGTTTCAAAGGAACATTATGCTGCATAGGGTAGAAATTCTTCATTCATCTCAAGACCTCATTGCACTAACGAAACACTCGTTTTAGAAAGCAATTTCATCAATATGCGAATGCACACCATGTTGCTTCATTTCAAGACCTTACATCAAAACTCCATATTTTTTGACGTCAAAAATTTTAAGGGTTAGGCAGAATTAAGACACGAGAAGAACCGAGCAAACGTCCATTTTCATCGCGATAAACTAACACAACGTGCCTTCAATGGAGTAAGAAAAAAAAAGAAAAAAAATCAGAATTTCTATCAAAAAAGTGGATTTTTAATTCGATGCCACAGATTTCTCCAAATATTATTTTCCAAGCCTCCATAGGTAGGCACGCAAATCTGAACCCAATCAATCTCTTTTGCTTAAATTGACGTAACATTCATCGCTTTGCGCAACCAAAAAATAACCAAATAATAAAAAATGGAACAAAATTCGACATAAATTATCTCCAACTCTATTTATAGTCAGAACATCCATTCGTCCATTCATTCAGTCAACCGCCACCTGTACACGCGAGCACCTTTTGTTCTCTTATCACAACTTGACCGACACTATTATTTATTACTCGCGTTTCAATTATTCGTAATCAAATCGAATCGGAGTCGACCGTCCGTCCGCCACAACTCTCCATAAACAGGAGCTCGTTCGTTATTCACAGACAACAGACAACACAAACTCGACGTAACTAGAACTGGGACAAAATGCATCACTTCATTTCATTTCAATGGAGTTTTAGTGAGCTCGTGGCGCCTGGAAGACGACGCCAGAATCCGGTTACTATGAAGGGCGCATTCGGGAGGGAGTCCCTGCAACTCCGGACGAAATAAAGGGCAAAGACTCATCGTTACACTGAGGAACTAAGGACATCAATAATAATGATAATAATTGAAGGACCTTTAGGAAACGAGACCGCAACTTCAACCTACACAAGAGTTGTTTGGTACTAAACTTAAGGTCAAGTTAATTATTTTCTGCTTCGAAATTATAACTCAATTTGTGTTTGATTTGAACCCGGAAAACAAACTTCCCCTCGGAAAATGTCATTGCGCGCGGCTTTTATCGGAGAAAGTCCGAGCAGCTGGAAGGAGAATAAAAAGAAGGCATACCTTAAATAGTTGATCTCCGGAGGAGTAAGATCCGCACTGATTGATGCAATAGTTAATCGAAAATATAACCTGGAGACCCATTTTTTGTTAATTTTGATAAAAATAAACTTTGGTTCACATTTCGGTGGAAGCTGTCTAGTACTGGTACTGTCAAACTGTCGCAAAAAATAGAGCTCCCAGTATTTCTAGACTAGAGTAAAATATAAACGAGTCTAGATATTTTTCCACTTATTTTTCGCTTATTTTTTATTAAACATCAGTTTCTTGATAGTTTCTCGGCTGGAAAAAAAATTAAGCATCCCTTCCCCATTATAGGGTACCTCCAGGTCATATACTGGAGCCAATATTTTTACCCCATTCCCTAAAAAAGCGATATTATGCAAGACAGGCTTTAGCGATGTGGGGGAAACAGGTACAAGTTCAAAATTGGGGTTTGATTTTGCCAACAAGTGCCGAAGTTTTAAGCTGTTCATTGTTTGGGTGAATGGTTCCATTGTGACCTCGGTTGTGACCAATTTTTCAGATTATTTTTATTAAACACCAAGTAAAAAACAATGAGCCCTTCCCACAAGTGGAGATAACGCACAGACATATTCTGGGACCGTTCAAGTTCAACCAGCTTGAATTGTTCATTGTTGAACTTTGCTTGGAACTTTGGGATGATATTGTTCAACTATGAGTTGTTCAGCTTTCTACATAATTTTGATTGAGCATTAAAAATTTCTAGATATTAACATTTGAAAATGGAAAACCAACCCGTTTCCATATGAAGTACCTCAAGGCAATAATCTAGAACCGACCTTATTACTTCATTCTCGATAAAAAGAGAAAATCCAAGGGAAACCATGCAGCTTCGATTCATTGTTGAACTTTGGGATCGAACTAACACGTTGATCAGGTGTCGAAAAATGGAGAACTAACCTCGAGATAAACCTTTTTCTATACCGAGAAAGCCTGATTCTGGCACCGTAATTGTAATAATTAAAAAGACAAATAAACCCAGAGACGTTACCAAACTTCCTTCTCGACGAGGCCTACAATAATGAGTATAATCGGACACACAATTCCGGTCACCAAACGCAAGAAGACTTGTTGTCTTGTCATATAAAACTGCTTGCTCCATTTACTAAAACGTGCAACTTGGAATTAGCACACGCCAACAAATTGGAGTAACAACAATAATTACTATTATTAGTCTCATCCTTGAAACATGAAACTAAGCAACCAATTACGGAAACTCGAGCCAATCTACATATTACCCTGACCATAGTCACTCTTGCCACATTTCTACATTATTATTCATGAGAGCACTAAAAATCCCCAACATCGATCTGAGACCAAACGCTAGATCTGGGAAAGGACAAAAACCATATAGAAAAAAACTTACCTTTTTTGCACAGTCGCTCCTTTTAACCCAGACGTCTTCGCAACTGTCATTTGCGTCGATTGTGGAGCTGCTGCTCGTCTGACTCTTCATCTCGATCAAAGATCCATCGAAGAATTTACTATCAAAATGAGGACTCTGCGGGGATTTAAAAATTGTATAGACCGTAGGTCTCCTGTCAGCTTGTGGCGGAATGGCGTGAACAGTCTTCGATTGTCTGTACTGCTTCCTGCTAGCGAATATCTTTGCAGCTTCCGACGGTTGCTTCTCGTTAGCCTCGTCTCCGTTTTCTTTCGCGTCCTCCTCGTCGTCCTCCTTTTTCTTCTTCTCGCCCTTCGACTGTTTAGTCTTAACGACAACGAACTTATGCGTAGGTCCCGTCACAGTGTCTATCACAGAAGTCTTGGACCCGCTAGAGGAAGACTCGGACAGGCTCTTATCGCTGCCCATGATCGTCGTAATGTTACTAGAAGGCACTTCTTTTTTCTCCTCCTCTTCGTCCTCCTCTCGGCACTGGGAGAGTCGTCGCGACGTCACGGCTAATCTGGAAGGCAGGCTGTTGCTGTGGCTCTGGAAGTAGTGCTGGATGAAGGTTCCACTGTTCCCTTCCGTTTCTTCCACCACGCCAGTCTGATGGAGGTAGTCTTTAAGTGCGGCCATCGAGTTGAGCGTGTTATTTTTTATCGTCGATACCAGATCGGGTTCTATGTCGCTCTCGTCCGTGTCGGAGGAGCTGCTGGTTCTTTGCTTTTTGCTTTTCGTCTGTCCCGGAACTTGTGTCGCTGGAGTTCTCATACCTTCTTCAGCAGAGACTCCAGTGTCCATCTGGATGAGGCAAAAACATTGTTGGCACCAACACTGACACAATTTTTGTTGCTTTTATAAAAGTGAACGCGGTTAGAATTTGAAGCAAACTTGCACCTTGTAACGCATGTAACAACAGAGGACGCGTCACACGAAAATCATACGAAGCGTTAATGGGATTCGTTGCAGTGAATTATGCGTCCCAGCTATGAGTTATAGTTTCATTCGATTATTCTTCGTAGACACGCAAGTTCAAGGTTACATCACCACTCCTGCGAGTGACGTAATCTGTTCTTATTATTATAATAATTATTACAGTACAATCAATATGTACGCAAATTAAATCAATTTAGCCAGATGTTGTTATTTACTTACGATGTTGTCAGATGTATTGATCATAAATAATACTTGAGGTTGTATAACTGTAGCAAATTAAAAGAAGAGAGTGATGTTGGAGGATATACGAACCGACATCCCTTTGAAGAAAGGGAATATTTCAACAACCCGACAACAGTGCACCAATTATACAATATTTAGTAAGACTTCCCCCAGGGACACATTTACTGACCTGGGTGTTTCTAATACCAGCAAAAAAACACTAAGTAGGTACCTACTATAATAGGCTCCAGCAAAAAACAAAAACTTTACGTGACGAACATCTTGGATTTGAAGACTTGGCGAGGTTTGAAGGACTTGACTGATGATGGCAGACCGAAAAGCACTGAAACGTTTAACTCTTTTTAAATTTTTTTCAAGCGCGTTTTATTTTTCTAAATTGAAAGCGAAGCTACAAAATCACTAATAAGGCCTGCTCCAGGACCTGTTCGGGATGTGCCCAAAAAATTCGGAAGCCTTCGTTTTGAAGACCTTCGCACAAACTTGCTATACCAAGATTATGACCATGTACGTCTTTGCAAGTGCAAGATATCGCATGAACAAGCCAAGACAAAAAAACGAGACCAAAACCGCGCCCAAAATCAAAAGTATAGACTGGCACATTAACAATACAATACCTGCAGACTCATTGTAGGCCAAGTCTGATGCAACTGTTATGATAAACGCCAAGGTCAAGACTAAGCACAAATACAAGACCAAATCAAAATGAGCCATTCCGGAAAGCAATACCAAGTGCTGAAGGCTAAGCTTGAGTATGCAAAGCGTAAATTAAAAAACCAGGATCAAGTCAACAGAAAAAACTGGCTACACAAGAGAAATTCAGAAACTTGGTAAAGACTAAAACCGACAAAGGCGTGAAATCGACATCAAAAACAATATGAAGTCTCGACTGTGAAAGACAAATACTGAGAGAAAGATCAAGGGTACCAGTGAAAAACCACGACATAGTCTGTAATACCAGAAACAATTTGATTGCGCAAGACCAAGACGAAGCCAAGAATAGACTAAAGGTTTTCTCGAGGGTTTTCTAAACCAAATTACGAACACTGAGTTTGCAAGACCAACACAGAGACTCGTCTAATGTAAGACCAAGGCTGAGACTGAGAAAACATGAAGATGAAGGTTCTGCACTTAAAAGATCAGCTAGTACTCAGACAGCAGTTAGAATACAATCAAGATCAAGATCAAGATAATTGACAGAAGATTAAGTGTGCAATTATAGAACCAAAGCTGAATGGCCTAGCCAGATTATGCAAGACCAAGACCAGTATATATGGTCCTCTTTGTTGACAAATCTCACATTTTGATTTGACAAGTTTTCACCTTAGTGTGGATGAAGCGAAGGAGAATTCATCACAGCAGGTATTAATCGTTCAGACTTGCAGGCTCCAGATTGACATTTCATGAATTGCTTGCAATGTTGCAGGTCGTCAGGGATCAAGTTTGCCTCGAAGTTTGATCTTGGTAATGAAATTATTTATGAAAACTTGGTCAGGTCAAATGTATAATCCTCTTGCATTTTTATTGTATTTTGAGATATATAATTGCGAATTTTGACTGTATTGTTTATACATGTAGCATTTCTTAGTTCTTATCATCATAATCGATTTAGAATAATTGGAACCAAGTGGAATTTTTCGATTCAAGCTGTTTGAAGATAGGATGATGAGATGGGATGGGATGAGATGAAAATATCGATTATAATAAATAATACACACTCGACTTGGCTGGGTACAACTCAATAATAACAATAGATCGGTAGAATCAATATCAATCAATCAATAAACGATCTAATTGAAATTTAAACAATGAAACCTTATTTGCAGAGCTCTACTTACGAGATAAACACTTTCGATGTAACTGGGGGCGAATTTCAAGTTCTGCAGCATTTTTTTACACGATTTTTAGCGCCAATTTTTTTTCTTTTGATACTGAATAGAACAGTTTTACTTTTAACCGAGATGTTGGAAATGAAACTACAATGAAATGATGCTTGTCTGGATGTAAATCAAATTGTCATTTCCGAGGATAGGTGCGAGTATTTGCCGGTAAATAGTGTTAATTAAAAAATGTATTTATAATACGGACACCGACGCAACAAGAACGCTTCTAAAGCGACTAGGAAAAATACTCGGTCTGCCCACAGAAAGTAAATAATCATAATCGGGTGTTGTTGATTCTGAGATATGCGATGATGCAACTAAGATTCTAGATACAGGGTTGTGCAATTATTTGCGAAACGGTTCATTATTCCAAAAAACTTGAAACGATACCAGATCGTACTATTATAACCTCCAGTTTATGAAACGTGCATTGATCGAGTGGAGGTGAATAGAAAGCACCCCCAACCACAATGAAACACTGAGTCCTGGGACCACTCAGCCCCGGGAGCCTGTTGGCGGAAAAAGACCTTGGTTAGCGGACGCTGAACCGTGTCAAAAGAACGGAGCTCTTCTAATCAAGGAAAATCTAAATGTGAGAAATATAATAAGCCCGCTGGCTTCAGTGTTTGGGACCACATAAACCATCTCTCACATTTAGTTAAAATACCAATACCAAAAATACCAACAATGAAACACATCCCACTTCTGATACTGAATAAAAAAATAAGAAATATAGGGTACATTTCTTATCATAACGCTTTTGATTGCGGGCAGTTTTATTATAATAACAACATCGTCACATTTCCTCGTATTAATTATTTGTTATAGATGTACTTGGTCTCGTTTTTTTTTTTTTAATGACCACAAATTCTTATTATAGCGCAAGCGAGGCTCTAAAAATAAAGCTCTTAAATTAATGACCGTTCCGTTAGTGACTGGTAATTTTCAAGCCGTGTCGTGTTGTAATTAAAACAGTTAAACTAAGATCTAATTTCCTCGTTCCCGCGAGTTGATTTCCCGGAAAACTAACAAAGCCGCCAGCTGGGCTAATAACATTTCCTATAAATCTTCCAGAACTGGTCATTATTTCATCAAAGCCGCATATGTGAAATTGCGTGCTTGATTAGATAACACTTAATTAAAATGGTTGAAATTTTCTTAATAATTATTATTTATTAATTGAAACATGTGTCGCATCGTTCGGACGTTGGATATTTGCGTAATTATTTGCTCGAGAAAAATAATAAAAAGGTCAAATTCTGAGGACGGGTAGGAATTATTGTCAATCACACTGGAGGATTTATATAATCCATTGTTGTCAAAAAGTAAGGATCCTCTTCATAACGAAGATAGTGAAAGTTGCAATAATTTAGAGTAGTATACTTAAGGAATGATTACCAAATTTGGCAACACTGTCACATGTGTTATTAATTAGGTTACACATACAGAGAGGAAAATTTTTTGTGTACGCGGCAACGTGAATAATGCATGAGGTTACGTTATGGATTATCATTTCTAAATTAGTTTTTTTGACTCTATCATTTTTTATACACTTCTTATATAATTCGTAGACCAGCAAATGCATTTTTTTAATGAAACCGTTTGCAAAAACAAAACCAGGATTAATACATTATTTTAGCGATGAGAAAAACAAAATTTAATGCGTTGATGAGTCCCCGAAATGTAAAAACAGTCGATGTTTATTGTTGTATGTTCCGCCAAAAATATCCCGCGATGTTACCAACTACCATTTACTTCTTATAGTTAAGTACATACAGAGGAAAGAAAATGAAAAATTATGAGAAAAACGTCCAGAAATTGGAAAGCGCTGAATTTTTCAACGAAATTCGAAGAAACTACACAAATTTCAATTGGAAGCGATCCAAAAGAAACACAATAATTTAAAGGTCAGAAATTGGTGAGAAAGTGAATATGTATTTGAAAGAAAACGGAAGAATTTCAACCGAGGTGCAGAAATTTCTTGAGAATAAGCAGGATTTTTAAAGAAAATGCAATAATTTCCAAAGCTGTGGAAGCTACCCAAAGAAAATATACAAGAATTTCATATCAAGTGAAGAAATTTATTGAGGACACGCAGGAATTTCGAAGAAATGGCAGGAATTTACAAAAATGTTTAAGCTATCCAAATAAAATTAAAGAACTTTGAAATAAGGTGCAGAAACTTCTTTAAGATGCGCAGGAATTTCCAAAAATGTGGAAGCTATCAAAATAAAATACAAGAATTTCATATGAAGTGTAGAAATTTATTGAGGACGCGCAGGAATTTCGAAGAAATGGCAGGAATGTCTAGAGCTGTGGCAACTATCAGAAGAAAATATAAGAACTTCAAAGTAAGGTGGAGAAATTTCTTGAAAATGCGCAGGAATTTTAAAGAAACTGCGGGAATTTCTAAAGCTGTGGAAGCTATACAAAGAAAATACAAGAATTTCAAACGACGTGCAGTAATTTCGTGAGGACGCGCATAAATTTTAAAGGAACTGCGGGAATTTAAAAGAAAGTGCAGGAATTTCCAAAAATGTGTAAGCTATCCAAATAAAATTAAAGAACTTTGAAATAAGGTGCAGAAATTTCTTTAAGATGCGCAGGAATTTCGAAAAACGTGGAAGCTATCCAAAGAAAATACAAGAATTTCATATCAAGTGAAGAAATTTATTGAGGACGCGCAGGAATTTCGAAGAAATGGCAGGAATTTACAAAAATGTGTAAGCTATCCAAATAAAATTAAAGAACTTTGAAATAAGGTGCAGAAACTTCTTTAAGATGCGCAGGAATTTCCAAAAATGTGGAAGCTATCAAAATAAAATACAAGAATTTCATATGAAGTGTAGAAATTTATTGAGGACGCGCAGGAATTTCGAAGAAATGGCAGGAATGTCTAGAGCTGTGGCAACTATCAGAAGAAAATATAAGAACTTCAAAATAAGGTGGAGAAATTTCTTGAAAATGCGCAGGAATTTTAAAGAAACTGCGGGAATTTCTATAGCTGTGGAAGCTATACAAAGAAAATACAAGAATTTCAAACGACGTGCAGTAATTTCGTGAGGACGCGCATAAATTTTAAACGATGAACTGCGGGAATTTAAAAGAAAGTGCAGGAATTTCCAAAAATGTGTAAGCTATCCAAATAAAATTAAAGAACTTTGAAATAAGGTGCAGAAATTTCTTTAAGATGCGCAGGAATTTCCAAAAACGTGGAAGCTATCCAAAGAAAATACAAGAATTTCATATGAAGTGTAGAAATTTATTGAGGACGCGCAGGAATTTCGAAGAAATGGCAGGAATGTCCAAAACTGTGACAGCTATCAGAAGAAATTATAAGAACTGCAAAATAAGGTGGAGAAATTTCTTGAAAATGAGCAGGAATTTTAAAGAAACTGCAGGAATTTAAAAGAAACTGCAGGAATTTAAAAGAAACTGCAGGAGTTTCCAAAAATGTGGAAGATATCCAAAGAAAAAACAAAAACTTCAAAATAAGGTGGAGAAATTTCTTGAAAATGCGCAGTAATATCAAAGAAACTGCAGGAATTTCCAAAGCTGTGGGAGCTAGAATAAAATGCAAGAATTTCAAACGACGTGCAGTAATTTCGCAAGGATGCGCAGGAATTTCAAAGAAACTGCAGGAATTTCCAAAAATATGGAGCTCTCCAAAGAAAATACAAGAATTTCCAATGAAGTGCACAATTTTTTTCAAGATACGCATGATTTTAAAAGAAAATGCAGGAATTTCCAAAAATCGTGTAAGTTATCCTCAGAAAATAGAAGAATTTTCAATGAAGTGAAGAAATTTCTTGAGGACGCGCAGGAATTTCAAAGAAATGGCAGGAATTTCCAGAGATGTGAAAGCTATTTTATGAAAATACAAGAATTTCAAACGAGGTGCAGAAATTTCTTGAGGATGCGCAGGAATTTCAAAGAATGTGCACCGATTTCCAAAGCTGTGCAAAATTCACAAATTTTAAAAATACTAGAGAAAAAGGGGATTCCCAAAGAAAAAAAATTGTCTCAAAGCGTGCAACAATGAAATCAAGTAGGCCAGAAGTGGGAATACAAAACATTCCCTGAAATTAACAAAATTTCAACATTTTGGGACTAGATTTCAAGATGTAAGTAAGTGATTCTACTTGGATATCTGATCGGCTTAATACTCGTCTTAAACTTGATTTTATCTCATCTCCATCCCTAGGACTAGGAACTTTTAGCCTACCAGAATACAAAATGTAATTATTTATCTTAGAGATCTTTGGGAGAATAATGGGCATAACCGCGTGGAGTTAAATTGTGAATAGTAGATATAATGGGCAAATTAAAGGAAAGTAGATACAATAATAAAGTCATCATATAAAGGATTTCTAAGAAATCTTCCAGGAAAACTTATAGTTAAGTATAAGGTAATTATAGGTAATTATTCTGTTCTAGAATGTAGAAGAAGTTCGAGGAAGTTAGAAGAATTTAATTAAATAATTGGTTAGCTCCTTTGAGCCAATCACTGAGGAATTGTAGAAAGACAAGTTACCGCTAAACTAGGTAATTACAATTACCTAAATGCTTAAACCTCTCCGTCTGGATAAACCTCGAGGCATGTTTTCCCCCCGTGTTTAGTTAGAGCAAGTTCAAGGAGATGTCCTTCGAAAATATTTTTATATTTTCAATTGCGAAAACGTGCAATTATTTATCTTGGCTACACCTTATTATATGTAGGAGTAAGGTGCCTCGATGTCTGGCCAATGCACAATGCGAACGAGGAGCAATGATGCAACAGATAATCCTTGCTACAGCTACCTGACGATAAATGTGCCGCCCATTCATTTTTTCATTGTTTTCGCAACGTCTTGCCTGCCAGCTGCTTAGTAATCATGCGTCGTTTATTACCAATACATACATACTACCTACCTCTAATAATGATACTTTAGTAAAGGTCATCGAAGATTTTTATTGAAGCCTCCAATTGAAGCGAATTTAATATTTCCGTGGAAATACTGCTGGAATTAGTTTGATCTTCACAGAACGACCATTTTTGGGAGCTGCAAAACACAGTTGTCTCCATACTGTGTGTCCATCAGCAAAACTCTAAGAGGTCAAAACGACTTCTCATCTCTAAGATATTTGTCACTTCGCACTTTGAGAGAGAGAGAACTTTGTAACTCAGGAAAATTGAAGGCAATCAGGTTACTGAAACTTTTTTGTCGCTCAAAAACTTCCCGAGCAACCTCGTCCAAGATGTCCGAGTTCCTCTTCTCGCATATAGTAGACCTCGAGGTACCTTATATCAGCAGTTGAAAGTCAAAACTCTTCCTGATTGAAAGTGAAACCATTCCTTATTGAAAGTCAAACTCTTTCTACTAAACAGCTCGAAAATCTCATTGAGGAGCTCGAAAATAGCTCGAAATTACTTTTCTTTTCGTTTTTTTCCGGAGTACGATCTTCCAAATTTAGGTCAAATCCTAACACGAAAAAGCGTTTTTTTTCGTTTTTCCGGAAAATGAAAACAACCAGCGCTACAAACAGCTCGAAAATGTCATTGAGAAGCTCGAAAATAGCTCGAGATTCCTGCGCTTTTCGTTTTTTTCCGGGAGTACGTACTTTCCAAATTTTTGTCAAATCAAAGCACTAAAAAGCGGTTTTTGTCGTTTTTCCGGAAAATGAAAATGACGAGTGCTACAAATAGCTCGAAAATCTCATTGAGTTCGAAAATAGATCGAAATTCCTGTGCTTTCGTTTTTTCCCGGAGTAGGTACGTACTTTCCAAATTTAGGTCAAATCCTAGCACGAAAAAGCGTTTTATTTCGTTTTTCCGGAAAATGAAAATGACGAGAGCTACAAACAGCTTGAAAATCTCATTGAAGAGCTCGAAAATAGCTCGAAATTCCTTTTCTTTTCGTTTTTTTCCGGAGTACGTCCTTCAAAATTTAGGTCAAGTCCTAGCACGAAAAAGCGTTTTTTTTTCGTGTTTCCGGAAAATGACGAGAGTTACAAACAGCTCGAAAATAGCTTCAAATTCCTGCGCTTTTCGTTTTTTCCGGGAGTACGTACTTACTTCCCAAATTTAGGTCAAATCCTCGGTCAAATCAAAGCACGAAAAAGTGGTTTCTTCGTTTTTCCGGAAAATTAAAACGACCAGAGCTACAATAAACAGCTCTAAAATGTCATTGAGAAGCTCGAAAATAGCACGAAATTCCTTTGCTTTTCGTTTTTTTTTCGGGTGTACGTACTTTCCAAATTTAGGTCAAATCAAAACACGAAAAGCGTTTTTATTTCGTTTTTCCGGAAAATGAAAATGACGAGAGCTACAAACAGCTTGAAAATCTCATTGAGGAGCTCGAAAATAGCTCGAAATTCCTTTTCTTTTCGTTTTTTTCCGGAGTACGTCCTTCCAAATTTAGGTCAAGTCCTAGCACCGAGCCTAGCACGAAAAAGCGTTTTTTTTCGTGTTTCCGGAAAATGACGAGTTACAAACAGCTCGAAAATAGCTCCAAATTCCTGCGCTTTTTGTTTTTTCCGGGAGTACGTACTTCCCAAATTTTGGTCAAATCACAGCCCGAAAAAGCGGTTTTTTACCATTGATGAGCTCGAAAATCCCTCGGCATCAGTTTAAAATTTTTTTTTAAAGGTGTCATGCTCGATGTCGCGCTTAAATTCATGCCTCCTGACTTTCAAGAAATGATATGTCAGTACCTATAGAAGCACAAAAGAAACACCCTCTAATATAAGATAGAGGCTCATTATCATCAATATTGCATTCATCATCGATCTGCTAATTAATATTCCCTACATTAAAAAAAAATATATTGAGCGTTATGCAGGCAAAATAGGTAGGTACCTCGATAGGTAGGTACCAAATTATAGCTGAAGTGGTATTTTTTAAGTTTGAATTTTTTTGACAACCGGTAGTTCAAAACCGGCGGTTCCCAGGGTTCCAACTCGTTCCAACTTAAAAAAATAAAATAAAAACATCTGGAATGGGATTTACTATGCAGATATAAATTTATCACAAATTATAAAAAAAATAGCGACATAAAATTACCCTTTACTCTCATAGCTAACGATATCAATTTCCTAGTTCACTAAAACAAATTTTTTAATCTCCGGATTGTTTACTTCAAGATAACAAAGCCAATGCAGAAACTGGCGGCCTCGCGGTTGGCGCACGTGCGTAATGCTCGTAAAAGTATTTGAACCCAGGTACGTAATGTGAAGTACCTAATCGAGTTTATGAACGTGTCATTATTCTTTAAAAACAGTACCTCTATTGTTGCAAAATTCTAGTGCAAATAATGCCACGATTTAGATAATAAAACATAACGTAAACGATCGAATTATCTATAGAAGAGGAAGTCGGTATAGTGACTAGGGTGACATAATGATAATGAAATGACGCAAAAATGCTCGCAAAATGTTAATGTATTTTTAGGTTTTAGCTAACACTTCCTTATATTATCCAGTGTACTTTTTAGAACTATCATTTTAGTCAGTTGCATAATAATCGGCTTATGATTTTTTTCTGGGGAAATAAAATAAAATCGCTCGGAAAATCAGGAAGACCAGTTCTGATATGGAGGTTAATTTTAGAAATAAAAAATTGAAACTTTCCAGATTCGTGTAATTAAGTAATACAGGATCATAAAATGGCAATTTGTTTAATTATTTTTTTTTCGTTTGGCCACCAGCAATAAAAAAATGCAATTTGGTGATAAAGTGACCAAAAAAATACGATTTTTCTTCCACATATCGGTAGAATTCGATTAATGAAATCAAAATCGCTGAAAAATAATATCAAAAAACTAATCACAAAAACAATTGAAGGTCATTATTTACATCCGCGGCTCCTAAAGTTTCACTATGGCACCTATATAGGGGTGGAGAACATACCTATAGTAACACCAGGACCAGGAAGGTATTAATTTGCTTTGCAAATGAAAGGGAAAGTCACAAAACGGACTAAAAAACGGTTTTGAGAGTGCGGAGAGAGTGCGGTCCTGACAAGAAGCAGTAGACACCGCGAATTACGGATGTACCCACTTCAAGCGCTTCGAAGCGTGCAGAGACCTACTTAGCGCTATATCCGCTTTCACATATCGTGTCCAGCCCACAGGGATTGATGCAATGATTTTTGAAATATAAATGAAAAATAATGCAAAATTCAAAATAAAAACCGTGCTACTCTTAATCTCGAAGATTTTCCTTGCCCTGAAAGTGAAGAAAAAATAGAAATTCGACCGTAGTGCCAAAGAGGCCTTAGTTGTGACCTTAATATTAGTTTGCAATGGCTGTTTTTAGCTTCTTACCCACCCAGCACCCCTATTTCGCTCCTCGGTCCCGAAAAAATTAATGAAACTTAGGAGGCGCGGATGTAAATAATTGCCCAATTGAATAAATAACATAATATATGGAAATGACAGGTAGAATGATTGATATAGGGTAGCTATAAAAGTGACCAATAAACTGGATAATATTGGTGACTGTTTACTAAGGTTGCGTAAGGATTTTTACCAGGTACCTACCCCTTCGATTATTGGTCACTTTTATAGCTACCGTACAGGTATCACTCATTCTATCTGTCATTTCTATGGAATATCTTTTTTTATTTAATTATCTTAATCATTTTTTATATACTTTTCGACGATTTTGATTTCACTAATTGATTTCCTCGTTGATTTCTATCGATAAATGGAAAAAAAAACTCGATTTGTTTGGCCACTTAGGCACCAAATTACAGTTTTGTATACTGCTGATGGCTCGGCTGATGGCTCGGCTGATGGCCAAACGACAAAAAAAAACTGATTGCCATTTATGGTCCTATATTGATTACATGAATCCTAAAAGATTTTATTTTTTATCTCAAAAATTAACCTCTGTGTACCTATATCCCAGGTGGACATAAGTGATGGACCACCCTGTAGGTACATACATTTATAGATAGGTACCTATGTATGTACATACAGTGCAAATATTTGTACTTTTTTTATCAAGATTTTTTATAATAACCATATTTTCTGTTTTATACAGCGTTGCCAATTCTTTTTAAACTTTTAGTTTAAAAATTTTGAGACATTTTGACATTTACATTCAGAACGTTTTCCAACTCTGACACTATACGTATACATTATGACAATTATTATGACAATATGACAATTCTAACTAAACAGTATTATTAAACTGCATGTAACTACCGTCTTATTTCCATTTTTTTTTTCAAAATATCAAGATCAATATTTTTCCATAATAGGAAAGCTCTGTTGCCAATGTGAACATTTCCATTGTAAAGACAATTTTTAAGGTGTTAATTTTGACACCCAAGTTAGCCACGCTTCGGCCAACCACGGTCAGTTTCGGGCAGGGAAAGGGACTTCGAATGATTTTTATTTTTCATTTTTCGCTATTTACGGTTTTAATGCAAAATATTTGATTTGCTATAAAATTATCGTAAGCTGGAAAAAATCGTATTTGAAACGTCATCAAAAAAATCATTTTTGCTGAATTTTTTTTACCTGACGCTTTCAGCTTATGGTCTTGAGAATTGAAAAAATTAATTTTTACTGAAATTCTGCTCGAAAAAGTCCGAAAGTTTATAACAATGCCGGCCACGCTTTCGGCCACGAACTTAACAAACTGAAAAAATTCTTTTTGTTAAATTTGGCTCAAAAAATTCAAAAAATTCGTGATAATGACCAGCCATGGACTTAATAATCTAAAAAAAAAATAATTAAAGCTGAAATTTTGTTGAAAAGGTTCAACGTTTTATAATAATGGCCAACCACGCGCTTTCGGCCAAGACTAAATAAACTGAAAAATGTAATGTTTGCTGTAATTTTGCTCAAAAAGTCAAAAAATTCGTAATAATGGCCCACCTCGCTTTCGGTTAATGAACTGAAAAGTGCATGTCATTTCTGCTGTAATTTTGCTCAAAAAAGTCCCAAAAGTTCATAATAAATGCAGCCACGCTTTCGGCCACGACTTTTGAACTGAAAAAATATTCTGACAGAAATCTTGCTGAAAGAAGCCCGAAATTTTAAATTTGCCATGCACTGCTTAATAAACTGAAAAATCTCATTTTTGCTGAAATTTTAATTGAAAAAAAACGAAATTTCATAATAATGATCAGCCACGGGACCGAGCACGGGACTTAATCAGCCACGGAAGAATCTGAAAAAAATCATTTTTGCTGAAATTTTGTTGAAAAAAGTCCAACATTTTATAATAATGGTCAGACACGCTTTCGGCCACGGACCCAAGAAATTTAAAAAAAAATTCTGACAGATATATCTTACTGAAAAGAGTCAGACAAATGGCCAACCTCGCTTTCGGCCACGACTTAATAAACTGAAAAGTGTCATTTCTGCTGTAATTTTGCTCAAAAAAGTCCAAAAACTCATAATAATGGCCAGCCACGCTTTCGGCTCAAACTGAAAAATGTAACTTTTGCTGCAATTTTTGCTCAAAAAAGTCAAAAAAATCATAATAATGGCCAACCTCGCTTCCGGCCACGAACTTTATAAACTGAAAAAACAAAATTTTTACTGAAAATTTGCTGAAAAACGTCCGAAATGTTATAATAATATTTATCATTATCAATAAAAAAACAAATATTTTCCATTTAAGCCGTCAATAACGAAAAAAAAATTTTTGTTTGACAATAAACAAAGCTCCTCTTCCTGGCCGAAAGTGTGGCTGGCCGAAACGTGGCTAACTTGACTTGGGTAATTTTGACAGCTCTGGATAAACGAATTTGTCAAAATTATGTTGGTAATAAATATGGGTGATTCTCGGGTGCATTCCGATGTGTATTTTTTTTTCTTGGAAATATTCAAGGCAAAAAGCTACTTCTATTCACAATGACTATAAATTAACAGTGTGGACAATAAAGCCTAAGCTCCTCAATAAATCGAAGTTTATGTTTTAACCGAGGTTTTAACTATTTAACTATCCTAGCAACCAATATTATGTAGAGCAGCAACACGCATGCTTGCTGACGTTTTCTCTCATCCTTATTGGCCGACATGCAAGATGGCGGCGGTCCCATCAAAAGGTAGACACTCTTTTGTCCACACTCTTATTTAGAGTTCTGTACTTTTTTTGTCGTTTTTTCTAATGAATTTAAGCAGCAATGCCAGTCTGGGCTTTTTATGTTGTTATAATATTTATATTTTGGGCATGACGGTGAATTATAAATTATCCCATGAAAAATGAAAGCAATGTTGCCAAATGCGAATGAGTACTTTTATTTAAGCCGAGATTTAAGCATTCAGCCTTCTTAAGTTCTTGTTAACTTCTCAACATGTTAATTTTTCTAATTTAACATTGTTAATTTCGACATTCTAGGCAAAGTTGTCAATTTTAAATTTTCTTCATTACTCACGTAAAATTAGATTTTTTCAGATATAAAGATACCGTTTCTACATACAAGGTGTTTCTAAATGGAGTACCATAAATTGGGGGACTTGTAGATAAAGTTAAAAAAATACGAAAATGTAGGAAAATTTTTTTTCGAAAACGCTTTATTGGTGAGATACAGGGTGTTAAAGAGTCGACCGACAGACCACTCTTTTGTTAATATTTGTTGAAACAATAACCCAACTGAGACAATTTTTTGTGTGTAACAACAAGTTATAAACAGCAATAATCAGACAAATTTTCGGTTTATTTCAATAAGCCAGTGGAGTAGAAACAGGGGTCGTTTGACACTTTTCACTCTTTAAAAAAGTAAGGGCTAGGTTTTTTGATGTCTTATTACTTTTTTCCGAATCAATTCAATTTTACTTGTTTAATTTGCCCAGAGGCGTCCGTTTTTGAGATATTTGCAATTTTGTGTCAAAAAAAAAAAAAAAATGCATTTGAACGATTATCAAATCAACCAAAAATAATGTTTTCGTTGGAGCAGCGTTTAAATGCATGTGTACGTGCAAACGGAGGACACTTCGAGCAATATTAGATAATCATTAGGTAATTTTATGTTAGGTATGTTTCGTTCAATTACTTATGTTTTATTATGTGTTGAATAGTTTTCTTGACAATAAATATTATTTAATTTTCACTTCGGATATGAAATGTCAAACTGACAAGTAAGTCCAAAAATTAGTTTATTTAAATTTCAAAGCTACCTTCACAATTTTAATAAATGAAATTTTTTAATTGCAAAAAAAACAATTGCAAATATCTCAAAAACGGACGTCTCTGGGCAAATTAAACAAGTATGGCTTTTTAATTGTAAAAAGACCGTTGATTCAGAAAAAAGTAATAAGACATCAAAAAACCTAGCCCTTACTTTTTAAAGAGGGAAAAATGTCAAACGACCCCCGTTTCTACGCCACTGGCTTATTGAAATAAACCGAAAATTTGTCTGATTATTGCTCTTTATAACTTGTTGTTACACACAAAAAATTGTCTCAGTTGGGTTATTGTTTCAACAAATATTAACAAAAGAGTGGTCTGTCGGTCGACTCTTTAACACCCTGTATCTCATCAATAAAGCCTTTTCGGAAAAAAATTTTCCTACATTTTCGTATTTTTTTAACTTTATCTACAAGTCCTCCAATTTATGGTACTCCATTTAGAAACACCTTGTATATTAAAAATATTAAAACAGGAAAGCAGTCTTGCCAACCAAGATTTTTTGTTCTACAATCTGGGAACATTAGATTTTTAGGGCTTCAACTGTCTTAACAACTGTGACAGTTAATAAGCCCACTTGGTTGTCTTTTGTCTTCCTTGCTTAATTTGGTTTTCACTACAAATTGGAGGTCTGGGGAGGTTATTTTTCTCTATTCCTTAAAGAAAAATGTAAGCAATGTTGCCAAAGAGTACTTTTATTTTTTAAACATTCAGCCTTCTGAAGTTCTTATTAACATCTTAATTTCGACAGTCTAAACAGAGTTGTCAATTTGCAATTTTCTTATTACATAAAAAATTGGATTTTTTTCCAGATATAATCATAATGGTACCGTTTCTATGATAAAAATATTCTAACAGGTAAGCAGTCTTGCCAATCAAGATTTTTAGTTCTACAATCTGGGGATATACATATTATGAGCAGATTTTTAGGCGACAACTGTCTTAAGTAAGTGTGACAGTTTCCAACTTGGTTGTTTTCGTTGCTTAAGTTGGCTTAACTATAAATTGGAGGTTTGGGGGTTAATTTTAAATTATTTCATTAGAAAAATTTAACCAGCAGTGTTGCCAGAAGAGGAATTTTCTGACCTTTTATTGTTATTACATACATACACAGCCAACCTTATTATTTAACAGTAAACTTGAACTGCGTGAGTTCAATTAAGTACCTACCTAATGCTGCCAACTAGGAAATTTGTTCCCCATAATTGGAGAAACTTCAATTTGTTACCCAGACAATTTTATTTATTTAGTCCCCATACTCTTTTAAAAATCGGGAGGAAAATATTAGAACTGGCAACTCTGTAAGGAAAGGATATTGTATCATCTCCATAATATCATGTTTCATTTTTATCATAATTTTAATAACGAGAATTTTCCATTCTAGGATTAGGTATCTCTCCAATTCCCAGGCACCAACGCCACTCCCATTTTCACGAAACCTGATCAAATTAAGACTCGGTTAAATTGCGGAATTAAATTCAGGGACAGTCGATAATTACTATTATTATTATTAAATTAATAACTGAACCGTGCAGGTGTAATAATTAATATTTCCACAACGAATTGTACCTCTATTTTTCTCTTAAAAGGTACAATAATTTTAATGTTACACTAGACAAGTTTGCTTCAATTTTTAACGTCGCGTTCACTTCAATTATTTCTATCCATTAATGGCAAATCTTTAATAAACATCAACAACCATCACCAATAAATTAATAAGAAGAATGATCAATTTCATGTTACCTCGATTCAAAACTCAAATTCAAAGCCCACTATTATCACTCCGACAACACAAATCACCAGCAGCACCGAACCACTCGTGTCTTCACGTAAACAAAACTCGCACATTAATAATTAACAACAAGGCGATCGTTCACAGTCGACACCGGTCTCCTCTTTGATTGTCTCATTACCCAATCAAACTCTGCAATAACATATGGTATCGGCGAACAATAATAATTATGAATCAATTAATGGAGCGAGTAAAGTTGAGATGTTGGTTAGTTGGAACAAAAACACGTGTAATGACAGAAGGCGACGATGACAGATAATTAGCGGAATTCGCGGACCGTCGCCTGACCGTAAAATAAACGTAAGCCGCTTCCTGCAAATGAACCGAAACTAAAAACACGAAAACACCAACACGGCGAAAGAAAACCAAAACCGAAAGTCATTAGTTAGTACGCGGAAACGTCACTGACAGCGAACGGCGATGTGATCGACCAGCTGATTGTTGCCAACGTAACAGTCTGACAGATCGAATGTCAGTAACACTAACACCGACGACGTCTGTCTAGGATTGCGTATCGCGTCAAGGTTGCGTTCGGTTATGTTGTTTGTTGTTTGTATGTTTTGAAATTAGAAACTGGCATAGGATTATGATGAATATGTAATTATTATTATTGTAACTATGATTATTATTTATTATTATTGTTATCGATTCTGAGTAATTAATTCAATTGTTTAAATGAAATTAATTAAATGACAGATGAAGGCTGAAGGATAACAAATAATTCATCATAGAACTCCAAAACAAAAACATCTGAATAGAAAGTGCTGCAGTGCTTAATCATAGGCAACCAGTATTACATTCCGAGTCCCCTTCTATTGATTTTACTTTTGATGGTAAGCTACTACAACTAACTCAGCAACAATATTAATGTTTCAATTTCAATTTATTTAAGTTTAGCTTTAGCAAAAACGCGTTTGGACGACACAAAAGACAGACAGCTACTTCAGCCATCCATTCCTTGCAATATTTGGCAACCAAAAATTCACTTTAAGAGTCTTATTAGACAAGGAAAGAGTCACCCTCGGCTCTTGGAAGGGATGTAAGACGTTCATCCGCGTGTGCCTTGCAACGTTGCAATACACCGTTTTTCAGGCATAGGGGAATCACATGCAAAGAGAGAAATGTTAAATTAATCATTTCTTATAAAATTGATGCTGATGTCAATATAATCACATTGTTGTTTGCTATACAGGGTGGTTAACAATTCAATGCTCACCATTGGGATTTTGGAAACGGTAAAAGATACAGGGTAGGTTAAATTAGAGAAAAGTTGCACGATTTTATGCTTATTAAGAATCTGAAAGAAAATTTATGGACACTTCAGGCGTTGCTGAAATATCCTGAAAAAACTTGAAAATGGAGATTTCTTACTTCAAACATTTTTATTATTGAAAAGAAATTGAAGTATTTTTGTGGGTTTACATAAGTCATCAAAAGGTATCATCTGTCATTTCCAAAATTTTCAAGGACTACTATAGATCACAGAGTTTTCATAGTCAACTTTTGTTTTTCTTATGGCCGCCGTATTGTTTTTTTATGTCGTTCGGTGTGAAAAAAATAATGGAAACCAAAAATTAATAAACTTAAAAAAAAAATCAAAAATTTTTATTCTTCTTTTTCTCAAAGAAAAACCTAAAAAAAATCATCGAAATAACGTCAACATTGTTCAAATACGCCGAAATAGTGCTTGTCTTATGATTTTTAATTTATCTATGAAATTCGGTCTAAAAAGTTGTATTTTTTGTAAAGAAAAAAGAAGAATTTGAAGTTTAATAATTTTTACTTTTTATGATTTTTTTTATAGCGAAAAACATAAAAAACAATATGGCGGCCATAAGAAAAACAAAAGTTGACTATGAAAACTCTGCGATCTAGTGGTCTTTGAAAATTTTGGAAATATGGATGATGCCTTTTGATGACTCAACAGTCAGGCAGCTTTTCAGTCTTAAAAATTAATGACCCATGTAACATTTTTCTCTAAAACAATCAGGGCCAGGGGAGCCAATATTTAACAAAGTGATGCCATTTTGCATGTGATTCCCCTATACTTATGGCTGAAAAAACAGATTTACACTGTGTATAACATTTATAGACATAGAAATTGGACTGCATATTCACTTTTAGGCAAAGTTTATTCCAAGTGCTAGAGTTCGCATTACAAAAAATACAATACAATGTTAATATCTTATAATATAAGTATTGTGTAATAGTAAACCCATATGTAATTGACACCTTGGTATAAAAACTTATTTTTATTGATTATATCAATCTGCAATAATGTAACTCAAAGTTTCTCGTTGTGTTGTCTTGTTTTGATTCAAGGACAACTGACAGCTGATTTAATAGATTGAATCGTGAATAAAGTAACGTTTTTGCGCTACCCGAACGCGAATTACTAAAACGCAAATACTGCTATTAATATCCCAGAAAATTTAGCGAGTTTTTGGACGAGTCATCATGATGGTAGCCTCATACAAACTTATGTATTTAAATTAATAACGATCGCTCCAGAGATTAATCAACCCGCTCAGAGATAAAGACAGTTTTTGCAAAAAAAAAAAAAGAAGAGAGCCCTGTCGTGGTCTTAGTCTTGGAGCGTCTACAGAAATAACAGATAACTCGTACCTAGTCGGGGAAATTAGTAAACTTTAATTATTAACTTTAACTCACCGAATCGCTCTCCTCGAGGCTGAAGTCCCAGGAGGGCGCCGGCGAGGCGCACCGGCTCCCGCTGGAAAGACCGGACTGCTGAAGACGGGTGATGCTGTCGTCCAGAGGGTGGTCCTCGGGGATGCTGGCGAAAGGTTGCTGGACGCGATGCCTGGGAACGGGAGAGACCGAGCCCCCGGCCTCGGGCGGGGGCTGCACTACCGTCACATTGAAGCGACGACCACCCGAATTACCGGAACTGTTGCCTGAGTCTGAAAAAATAAAACCAGACGATTTGTTTGTATTTTCCTCATCTCTTCCAGTGTTTACCAGAATTGTCAGTTTTACCTCACAATTCTTTCAAATTCCAACTAATCATTATATGCTTGTATTCAAAAAGCGTCCCATTCTTGCAGTATCCAGAAAATAATTTAATGTATAGGATGGAGATTTTGGAGATATACGGTTTATATGCAATAAAATGAGATGGAGATATAATTATTGCGTAATTATTTTGGAAATTATCATTTGGGATAACGCACGGGCGTAAGCGCGTAAGAATAAAAAGGTTGCAGATACGTGATTATAACGTCATATTTTAGTCATAATTGGTCGCCCGGCGTCAGCAACCTATAAGTGACATTTAAAACACACGTCGTTTTAGTTCCCATCTAACGTCATTAAAGACAACCATCAATTAGTGACGTTCAAAGACCAATGGCGTCGGCGTAGATGTTTCTGACGTCAAATATACGTCTTGTAACTTGAGGTAAGAAATTCTGGAAATATTTTTTGATCAAATACCCCGAAAAGCAAGTCAAATAATTGAGATGCGAAACCAGAACAACAGTTATTCTTTCATGCGTGGAATGAAAAACGTATGTTTTCTTGTGTCAATGTGACATGTCCTTAATTTTGCAGTTTTAATGTCACATTAAAAAAAAAATTTAAAACGTCAATAAATTAGGATGCTGTGCAAGAACCTTAGGTATTCATAAATGGAAAAGTGATTGGATAGAATACTGACTTCCGGTTATACCGGAAGTAGCCATCAACTTTCATATTTTATCTGGGACACCCTGGATTTTATTACATTTTCAGAGTGTTTGAGAAAATTTAATGATAATGGTTTTCTCAACTTAAAAAGTTTGTACGCAGTATAATTTATGAGTTATAAACAAATGAAAATCGCATTTTTTTAATTTTCCAAGCAGCATTATTGCATTGAAAATGGTTGACGATATCGGTTTTTTCGGTTTGTAGGTTTATCGGTTTGTATTACATACCCTAACTTTTCATGTAGATACTTTTCATGGTAGGTAGGTATAAAAATAATGAGCATTTCGTATTTTTTTGATCACAGATTTTTCATCACTTTATACCGTGTGTCCCCGGATAGGTGAAACGACTCTTATAAAAGACACAAATTTTTTGATTTTAAATTTAATTTTTTGGGGTTCAGCCCTGCTTGGCTAAAGAGTAATTTCTAACAAAATTTTAGTTTTGAAAAATCAAGCATGCCTTGGAAATTTCCAAGAAACCGGTTTTTCTGTTGAGTAAAGTGCCTTTTATGTGGCAAATACGACAAAATGTTATTTGAAAAAGTTGTTTACGATCAACATTCAGATGTCTATGCCAAATTTCAAAATCATAGGTCAACTTTTATTTTTTTCATTTATTTTTATGTTTTATTTCATAAATCAAAGAATTTCATTTTGTAACAAAGACTGCCATGGAAAAACCAAATTGTATCCACAGCAACAGCAATCTGTCAATATCAGTCTTTGTTACAAATGAAATTCTTTGATTTGTGAAATAAAAATTAAAGTAAATGTAAAAGATCAAAGTTGGCCTATGATTTTGAAATTTGGTATAAAGACCTAGATGTTGATTCTTAACAACTTTTTCAAATAACATTTTTTCGTATTTGCCACATAAAAGACACTTTACTTCACAGAAAAAATGTTTTTTTTTTAATTTCCAAGGCATGCTTGCTTTTTCAAAACTAAAATTTTGTTAGAAATTACTCTTTAACCAAGCAGAGCTGAGCCCCAAAAAATGAAAATTAAAATCAAAATTTTTTTGTCTTTTATAAGAGTCGTTTCACCTATCCGGGGACACACGGTATACATAGATATTTCATCCACACAATAGGATATCACGTGATAAGTTAAGAAAGAGATATGTATGTAAAGCCTTTATCCAAAATCTCAAAACGTTTTCAATGTAAGAAAAATTACAATTTTCATTTGTTTATAACTCATAAATTACTCGTTACAAACTTGGACTATATAAACACAATATACAGGTGTCCCCATTTAAAATAAGAAAGCATGATGGCAACTTCCGGTATAACCGGAAGTGGTATGGAGTTGTAAATATTTTAGATTAGTTCGTCGAAATTGAGAACATACCTAAATAAATAAATTTTCAGTGTTCTCTTGCAATATTTTTTTCATTTTTATAAATACCCTTATTAAAGGTTCTCGCTCCCTCACCCTGTATATATACAGGGTGTTTAGTAAATAAGTGCGACAAACTTCAGGGGGTGATTCTACATGAAAAAATAATGACAATTTGCTGTATAAACGTATGTGCGCAAATACATACTTCGTTTTCCAGATACAAGGGTGTTTACTTCAAAACTGACGATTTATTTATTTATTGCTCTGAAACCGGTCGATATATGCAAATAAAATTTGGTGGGTTTTAAGAAGGAAGTGATTGCGCATTTTTTGACATGCAATTAAGATTTTATGTTCAACAGTGGCGCACATGAAGTTTGTCTACCTGAAGTTTGGTTCATGGAAAGGTCGGGAGAACCTCCAGTGATTATTTATAATAGTAGAGTTAGGAATATACGCGGTGTATCATAAATATACCGACAAACTTTTAGGGGTAGTAGGGGGTGTAAAAATTTAAAAAAATATAACATTTTTGATTATAAGTCGTGTAAATTTGAACCGTTTTAGATGAAACTTGGCCCGAAAAATAAACAATAAAGTCCTTTAATTTTTACATTTCAGGTTTTGTAGATGTCTTCCAGTGGTGTACATATTCGTTTTTTTTCTTTTTTTTTCCGCTTTTCCCTCTCTAGCTTCTACGCCACTGACTTTATTGCAAATAAAAGAACCTTATTCGATAGCCCCTGCATTTTAGAACAAAAAAGTATCATTTAGTTTTTTTCATACAACATTGTTGAGATATTTGAAGTTTTGTCAGATATCTACCTAAATATGTAAAATGGCCCAACATCTTAGAAAACTTCAAATATCTCAAAAACGGTGCGAGGTATGAAAAAAAACTAAGGAATACTTTTTTGTTCTAAAATACAGGAGCTATTGTTATTGTGTTTGCAATAAAGTCAGTGGCGTAAAAGATAGGGAGAGAAAAGTGGGAAAAATAAAAAAACTGAATATCTATACGCCACGGGAAGGCGTCTTCAAAACCTGAAATAGCAAAATTAAAGATATCTTTGTTTGTTTATTGTTCATGCGAAGTTTAATCAAAGTCTTTTACATTTTACATTTTACACTAGTTATAACTAAAAACGGTCATTATTTACATCCGCGGCTCCTACAGTTTCACTATGGCACCTATTATATGTATAGGGGTGGAGGACATACCTATAGTAACACCAGGAAGGTATTAATTTGCTTTGCAAATGAAAGATAAGCGAACAAAAGGGCATCAAAAGAAGGTCTTCCTGAGTGCGGGCCTGTTTAGAACACCGAAAATCACAATAAGCATGCAAGGTCAGAGTGTCGAGTGGACGGCGGAAACTCGTAATATCAACACCAGAGCCGGTCTGGTAACATACGCAACACACGACCCGCATTGAAACGTAGTCGGACCATAATAGCGAGCGATGTCGCATATTTTGGAATATAAATGCAAAATTCAAAATAAAAACTGTGCTATTGTTAATCTCGAAGGTATTCCTTGCCCTGAAAGTTAAAAAAAAATAGAAATTCGACCGTATTAGTGCCAAAGAGGCCTTAGTGGTGACCTTGATGGCTGTTTTTAGCTTCTTACCCACCCAGCACCCCTATTTCGCTCCTCGATCCCGAAAAAATTTATGAAACGTAGGAGCCGCGGATGTATACAATTACCCTAAAAACTGTTTTTTTTATGTCAACACAGTGTATCTCGATAACGAAGCGTTTTTGGACAAATCTTGACGCCCCCTGCTACCTATTTACCCCTAAAAGTTTGTCGGTGTATTCATGATAACGCCTATATAAAGACCAAAACCTTCTATGACCTCTAATAACAAGATTTTAATATGTCTTGGTAAACAATTTTTGCTGTAAACCGCACAATATCGTGCGTGAAAAGGATGAATTATGGCGGTAGAATTCAAGCGAGCGCTGTAGCTGTAAACAAAGCACTTTTTTCAGCGTCATTCTGTATATTAAAAAAAATTGCTGTGACTAAATAGGAATGGGCTAGTTCTCAAAGACAAAATTAGACAAAACTACAAAATAACCTTAGTCACATCCTCTATCACGCAATCAACGCAATGAATCTCCACTTTATTACAAAATTAAAGACAAGGACACCTAATATTTTGAGGAATATATATTTTTTGTGTCAGGTTAAGCAAATAAGAAATAAATAAACAATTAAGAACTATGAAAAATAAAATACTCACTTTGGCGTGGCTGGCGGCGCCACGAATTCTTTTGCGACGACGTTTTGGGTATCTAATAATCCATATTATCACAAATCACTTATATTATTCCCGGTCTCGTTCATTACGCACTACTGGTGCAAAAAATGTTCACAGTACGAATCATGTCCTGTCTTGTAATTAATTAATCTAATTAATCGCACTATAGCACAATCACCGGAGTAGGAAATATCAAGCATTAATTACCCAGGTCAAACTAGGTAGGTAGGTAATAAGTATTATTACAATACTGGAAGTGTAATAATAATAATAATAATTGACCGAAAGTGAAACAATAAATAATAATAAACAGTAAACAGTTGTTAAATAAATGAAATTATTAATCTCGCTTAGTTCTTTAATGCATGTTAAGTCGAGAGAGCGTCAATCTCTAGATAAAACTGGCTTGACATTATTTTTAGTTTGCGATATTACACCACACATCCTATATCACGCGACTTTATTATTTTCATTTCAACTTTGTCTGGCAAATTTATAGGATAAAGGATTTAGTTAGCGTAGCGACGATAAAACTATGTATCTAATTACTATTGAACTGATTTTGTTTAATGTGTGATTCTTGATTAAATTGGAATAAAATGATAGTAATGCTTGTGTTGGAGGTTGGAGGGGCTACTGACTAGACAAGGTATAGAAAAATTAAATCCTCCCATAGTTATATAAAAAATATTTCCATAAATTATATAATAAGTAGGTATATTATATAAAGGAACAATAATTGAACGTGAGAAAATTCCTTATTTCCACCTACCTACCCTCTAATACCTAAGGTGTCTTCTCCTGATGGGGGTAATAATAATAATAATAATAAAGGATACGCCTTCCTATTTATAACAAATCCAGTAAGGATTCCCCTTTTAGATACGTAATGAATTATTTGAATTAAAATTATCGAAAAAAAAATTGAATAATAAAATAAAATAAAATAAAAATTGTCTCCGGTGTATTTGTATTGCGGTATTTTATCAAATTAAGCAGGTAGGGACTAAAAATAGCTCCGGTCTTTAATAAAATAATGCATCTACATTAACACCAATAACGTGCAATAATGCGATAGTTACCCAAAAAAATGATACCACTGCACTAATTTTTTACAAAGGCAAAACCAAATGGATTGTGAAGGCGCTGCGTTTTCTAGGTCACGAACTACACGTAGTCGTGACGTAGACTGCTGAAACGGTCTGAAATTTTCCTGAAATTGATTAGACGGAGACGGGAGATGCCGTTTTATCAAGCTCAAGCTACGGAGGAGCTTTCGTCTTATTTTCTACCCGACAGTCCCGACACTCTCAAACTGTAACGCGGATTCTGTCTTACTGCACTGTATAATTTTTAATTATTTAAATCGCAGTTAACCGACACTTGACACCCCTCTTAAGCGTTACGGTTTAGAGAACTTTGTGAAAATAAGCCCGACTCGTTCAGCTTTATTTTTATTTTCGATGTGGATGAAATAAGTACTTACTTACCTACCTACGCAAGGATTTGCGAGTATTTTTAGATTCTGTTCACGTGTAATGGTTTGAATTTTGAGGAGGAAATCGGGATCGGGATCAGGAGAGATTTAGATTACTCATTTCGATTTTGTAGTATTGTTCCTGTGGCGGGAATTTTTTCAATTCAAATAATCAACAATTCGTGCTTTTGTGGAAAAAAATAACAATAATACATTTCTTATATGTAACCTCATGGGGGTGAAAAGGCAATAATTGGTTCAACATAATCGCATCATAGTATTTGAAAATGACCGCCAATTCGCTTATTTAGCTAGGCAACCAAGTATACATGGCCGGTGTAATGTGTGTGTGACACTGTGAAAATCACAAATTTAATCAATAAAATTTGTGATAATAATTATTATTATTATTATAAAGAAAACGTAAGCGTCATCAAATTGTCAAGTATCATTTACGACCGTGTCTTATTCTTCTTCAATTTTTTGTAAGAAGTATAGGCAGTACTAGTATGTAGTAACATACCTATTTACATACTATGTAAGTAGGCAATTATTACTAAGGTAAGCTCTCGTAAATCCTGGTTTAAAAATATGTGGATGTGGTAGGTTTTTGTACAGATCTTTTACGGAATCCTGTATATAAACAGCCAGTTCTTGTTCCGGCAACTATAGGCAACCAAGTAAGCAGAGGTGGTGAAATGTATGTCACAAGGCTGCCGTATTCTGTGTTGCGGTCAAGAAATTTTGAAAGTCTGACTTATTAGACAAGGAAAGATAGACTGAACCTTAGACAAGATAAGTCAGAACCACAGAATAGGTACAATCAGAATATAAACTCCAATAAAAATACCGAGTTCGCCCCTCTACTCGGCGCATAGAGATCCGCCATGATTTGAGATGAGCTTTCATTAGTTTTGAATGCGGATTGCAGGCCCACAGAATAGAATTGTACCTATTCTTTGGCGGGCTGGTGGCGGGCCTGCGTTTCTACTCTGAAGCAATGGCCGCTAGAGGTGTGGCTTGTCTTTAAAAGATCAAAGGCGCCGCCGGCGAGTTTAGCTTCTGATTGTATCTATTCTGTGTCAGAACTCTCTACCCCTGTCAAGACCAAGGTTAGTAATGTCAAGACAGTAAAGAAAAACTTCTTCTATTTTCTAATGGCCTTCGCAGACCTGCCGATTGAGCCAGATGTGTTCTCGCTGTGGTTGGGAAATACCATTAGTACCCAATTACTTATTATCAATCTACCTAATCTATTAAACTTATTTTTCGTTTTCAAAATCTTACTATAAGTAATAGAGGATTTGGTTAATCGCTCACACTGCTCACAGCAAAAGATTTTGTAGATTGTCTTCTCTCTGGAGTAATAATTGCATGGAATTGGAAATGGACATCTGAAAATTGCCTCTGGATAGTCCCAAGTCCCAAGATGAGGTAGATTAATTTGAAAGTGAGAATTTTTCAAATGTTATTTTATAATAATGTCACAAATCAATAAAATTAATGGTAATTATGAACCACACACAGCAAATTGTTTTTTATATATCCCATTTCAGACGTTTTTGGATTCAAGTTGGCTGTGATATTTTTTCTTCAAGTTGGATACCCTGGACAGTCGATTTGAGCTAAAAAAGTTCAAATGACTTCCCACTTTACTCATATGCCATTAGGATTAATTTCTTACCTAATAAAAATATGTTTGACGTATGAAAACAATAATTCAATAATATACGATTGTTGTTATTTTTTAGTAAAAAATATTTAATTATTAGACGTTCAGTAACTTCATTCAAAAAGTTCTGTCAGATTTTCAGCATCTTATTTCAATCCTTTTAAAATTGAAAAGAACTTAAATCACCTTTGAATACTACATTATTATATTATAATGCCAAAAGTAATTGAAATGTGTGGCACAGTGTCTACCGAAACCCAACACAAAGAGATCGTTATTTACACAAGAACTCCAATCAACACCCAGCCCAAAAACGAGCTCTGTAATACAAACCCCGGTAAATCGTGCTTCCCGAATTTGTGAGACTCAGTCCTACCTCGAAGAAGATGAGCTCTACACCATGCATGAATGCTTACCCCAATAATCATACCTAAATTAAACCGATTGGATTCAGAAAATTTATAGTTCTATCCAAATATAATTTTTATTCATATATTTTAGGCAGCCTCAGTATCAAACGACAATAACGAGATAAGAATTTGTCATAACTCATCCTCAACCGAGTTAGCAAGACTTTCCTCAACTAGCAAAAAAATCCTCCAACTCCCTACAATAAATTGAAAATGAAGAAAAACTTATTGGCAACCTACAAAGATCATGAGGCTCATTCCATCTGCTTTCTTCAAAATTTGAATTACCTAAATTAGTTGAAAAAGGGAATAAAGACTACCCCTACTTATTCTTCAAATGTTCTCGTGAAAATTAGGTATTTCAAGAGTCGGCGACATGATATAAATGATATATGTTCCTGAATTTCACCACATGACGCGAGAGAGAGAAGTCCAGCACTTTAAGTTATTTAAGACAATAGAGAACAAATCAAAGATCATAAATGTAAATGTGATTGAGTTTTTTATTATATTATTATTAAATAACTTTTATTTTGAGCGCGGCGGTTTAGGTCACTGACTATAATTATTGAGCCGTTGACGCTGCCACCGTCTGGGTTCAAATCCCAGCTCGGCATGGTTATTTCTCGGTAATTTAACTATGTATTTATAAATTTAAAATTTGTGTCTGGCCAAATTAGCTAGTTCTGAGAGCCAAATTACTAGATTGGAATGACTAGGTCTTATCTACACTGTTAAGACCAATGCTCCCTCTTAAAAAAAAACTTTGATATTGGAAAATTGAAGTCAGTTGAAAAAATTTGTTGAAATAGCCTTTTATAAATTTCCAGGGCATAATCTTTATCTTCGAATTTAAACCAACTCAATAAAATTTGAGAGTAAAATCAAGAAGTATCGCGAGCAAAAAAATCCGAAATAATTGTAGATTTTTATAAATAATGTTGTAACCGCTAGCCTTTAAATTACTTCTCTGGATAACATTTCTTAATTTTCTAGTTGAATATTTCTTGTTCAATAACTATAAAAGCATTGTAGAAGTGTGTAGAACTGTAGAAGTGTAGAAATATAGCTTACCTTATAATATATGAATCTTATTTAAACCGTTAAACAAGAAATTTTAATGACAATGAACATAACTTGTATTTTTATCTTTTATTACTAAACTAAAAACAAACAATAAATTATGATAATTTTTATATTTCGTATTTTTTTGGATAAAAATTAAAGTTTTGAAATACAGAAAACATATTTAAAGGAATCGTTAATAATTTCACATATAGTTTAAAAAAATCGATCAAGAAATAAATCCTCCTTGTCTGATTTTATACAAAAATAAATATTTCCCCGAATATTAGTATAAGTACCTACTTTAGATAATATATTCCTGTTTTGGCAACGCAGCGTAGGTGAAATTTAAAACAAAGTCAAATTTGATTAGAAACATCCATAACCTTAAAAAATTTAGCTTGTCAAAGGTAGTTCAAAACTCAGCTTTTGGAAAGGTACCAACATAATTCGAATTTTCCATAGCCAACTCTGAATTCAAAAACGTCTGAAATGGGATATAGGTGACGAAACTCCCTGCTGCACTCATGAAAAAAGTGAGGCATGTGCGCATGTGCCTCTTAGAGGCGGCCATTTTTCAAGAGGGCAAATTATTCATATGTTGTAAATTGGTAGTTTGGTTTTACTGTGAAGTAATTAAATAAAAATTCGAACGCTTGGCGTAGAAAAAAGAAAATATGTGTTCATATATTTTTGGCCGATAACCACTCGCCTATTTTCTTGTTATTTTTCTTTTTCTTCAAAATAGTATTACCATAAATATAAAAAAACAAATACGCCCCTGAAAGGGGGGGCCTTAAGATTATAGAATCCGTCTCATTTTCAATTCCAAGGACAAAAATTCGTATTTGAGGGTGCCGAGATACCTCCTGTGACTGTGAAATTTCAACCTGATCGGTGCATCTTTCAAACATGCAGAATGTCAAAACACTCTAAACTAGGCTATTCTCGAAAAATTTAGAAAAAATAACACTTCTTAGTTCTTGGGAACGGATCCACCTCATTTTCAATAGACTTTGTGGGACCATGCACCGTTTCAATGGGGCTAAATTTCACTCCCCACGATTTTTTCCATCAAGCAGTCAATCTATCTTGGGGTTCTGCGACTCTAAGAACACTCCAGAGCCTCCATTTTAAGTAGTTGAAATTTGGGTCGATTGAAACGATGCGTGATCCCACAAAACCTATGGCGAGATTCCGTTGGCACAGTTGTTTAGAAGAAGCATAGACTTACAACCTGTATACTGCATAGAAGTAGCTTTTTGAGAAAAAATGTTGGGGCGAGCTCCTATCTGCCCAAAAAAATATGAACATATTATTCTAGAGAAATTTGCCCTCTTAAAAAATAGCAGCTGCTTGATCTTATTGAGGCTTCAAGGGGCTGCAATCGGTTCGTCATCTAGTCTAGTAGAAACATCTCTGACGAAGCCAGGCGAAAGCAACATGTTTTGGGTTGAATTTAAACTTATTGAGCAGTGTATGACATAATATTATAACGAGACCGCTCTGGAAAAATTCTATTCGTTTCTTGAAATTCTAGTTTCACCATTTCGTTGTTTATGTTTACATTTTTTTATGATGGTTATAAGGCAATGACATGTTCGCGACAATTCCAGTCACATGTCATATGACACATTGACAGACAGTTGTTAGTTCTATGGATTACCGGAGTGGTCTCGCCGAACAAACGGACATTTCCAGAATCCACGGCCGGTGTGAGTTCTACAACCTACGAGAAGGTGCCTGTTTCGATGACGCGTCGGGGGACTATATAAGGGCCGCCGTATGGCTGCGAGTAGTAGTAGTATCCTGGACGTGAAGGTGAAAGCTGAAGTATAGACAGAGAAGTAGTGAAGTGAAGTGTGAAGTAAGGAAGCCAGTAGTGACAGTATAGCGGATATAAATAATAGACAAGTAGTGTAGTATCTGTGAGTGGAGATAGGAGAACAGCTGTGTGTTTGATTATTTAGAATTATTAGAGGTTATAAGTACTTTGTACTTGTGGTGTTAAACAATAAAGGGATTTGCAGGCTTTTAGTGGTGGATTTATTATTGTGAGACCCCTAACAATATAATTTAGAAGTAAATTTGACAACTGACAATAGAAAACATGAAAGTTGTGACATCCACTCATTTCTGGTTCTACTCTTATACATCTGCCCTGCATTTTATAAATTTTACAATTCTGTAATTATTAGTGTCTCAAGCAGATACTGCAGTTCTCTCTCTGCATCAACTCAAATACGAACATTCAAAATATGATCAAAATTTTAAAAGCTAATAAAGTAATGAAGCTAAAAACAAGTAAAACCGCATCAACTAATAATTTTCTTTAATACAAAACAAAATATAATTTTTTTTTTACATTATTCTTAATATAATCAACAAACTATTGTTACTGTACTGTAAATAAATACTGCTAAAATCACAAATTAAATGTCTTTGATCTTGTCTTGTAAGTTGTCACCTGTCAAAAGAGACACATCTAGATTGTCAAGTTTATACTACCTTCACATTCTACAGCCACTAGAATTGACAGTTTCCACTTTTCAACATAAACCTATTTGGGGGTACACAACACGATTATAAATATACCAGACTATAATAATAGCTGAGCTTGTTTTAATTTCCTACAATTAATACTACACAAGTTGATCATTTTTCCTCATCACTCACTCTAATTAACGAGTAAGATTGCTTTGATTAATACTATAATAATACTTAAACCTACAATTAAGTATTGCAATTGTTCATTAAAAAAAATGGTGGAATGGTGGTCATTAAAAAACAAATTACACTCATCTCAAAAAATCCCACATGCTCAAAACGGCGTCCGAACACAACTTTAACACGGCCCTGCCGCCGATTTCGCTCTTCTCAACACCCAGACAAGTCCCCATTGCTAAATTATAGATCGGCGATCGATCCTGGAATCATAAATCTCGTCATCAAACGTCAATTAAACCAATTCTCACACTCACCTCTTCCTTGTACCTCCATTCTTGATCCCCACCCATTTCGTGGCACTTTGACAGGTTAGGATTGGGCATGTTCCCCTGCAAACACAGCAGCTGCGCCAGAACTAACTCGTGCTTGTCGGTCTCGTACCACATCTGAAACGTCTCTTGAAAAACATTTCCGTAACAATACAATGTGAAATAATTACCTGGCTTTTGGTCTTGCTGCACCGTTCCAAAACCAAGATGCTCCCTTTACTCTTGAAATCCTTGGCGCTCTGCAGACAGAGCCCGCTTCCGGACAGTCTCAACTGGAATCTGGAGGTGTAGTTTCGTTTTCTCAAATGCCACGGTTGGAATTTGTCCCTCTCCAAGGCCTCCCACTTCCGGTGGAGCCTCTCCTTGGTATCGGTCGGCAGGACAAGCTCCGGGTATACGTTTTGCAGGTACCAGTCAAAGTTCTTGCAGTTGAGCTCCTTTCGTAGCTGGATTCGGGAGGAAATGTCCCCGAATTTCATGTCTTTTGCGTCGCTCCGATGCTCCATGAAATATTTCTATAATTTTTTTTTCTTGTTTATTACTCTCGATATAATTTAACTCGAGATAAAAATAAGAGTAAAAAAGGAGAACATTACCTTATAGTCGTCCATCCAGACATTGGCAACTCTCAGGGAGTTGTAAAGCATGGTGTCTTGACCATCAGGGGCTCCGTATGGTCTACGATGTCTAAATATATGGCCCACCCGGCTACAGGGGATCAGTTCGATTTGGCCTCCACACATCCATACCTATTAGATAAGTGTCAGATTCCTTATTTGCCCTTTCATTAACCATCCTAACTTACCCGGAATGATATTTCTAGATTCTCTCCACCCCAGATATTCATCCCGGCATCGTATTCTCCCAAATCTACAAAATATTTCTTATCTATTGCGAATAAACCACCAGCCATGGTGGGAGAGCGGATCGGTTTAATAAAATCGGACTTCTCTTTTAATGTACCTGAAACTTCCCCATCATTAACTGAAAAATAAATAAAGCAAGCTCACCTATAGGTAAATTCTCCCATTTAAAATGCAGCCCCCAATTAAATCCTCCTCTTACTAAAGGGCTCGAAGTGTAGGCGAAAGTATCCGGATTAATTACATCGATCACTGGCATAACGACAGTCGTCTTGTTCTGTTTTATCCCATGCAATAACGGCTCGATCCATCCCACGTTCACTTCAATATGACTGTCCAGGAAAATCAGCACCTTGAATTATTATTAATTAATCAGCTACCTGATTATTATTCAACAAACACGCACTTCTCCTGAAGCTTTCCTTGCTCCCAGAATTCTCGCCCTGATCAATCCCTCCCTCTTCTCAGTCTTTATTAATTTCACTTTGCTGAAATGTATATTAACGTAATCCTCTACTTGGGAGTGCAAGTTTTCAATGCTGCTGAAATCGTCGATTAAAATTATCTCCTTCAAGAGGTTCCCGGGTGTTCTATCTATGATTGAATGGAGGGTCCTTAGAAGTGTCGCTAGGTGTTCATTGTAGAAGCAAACGATCACACTCGCCGATGGTAGATCATCCTGGTATTGAATATCCTTGCATCTATGATATAAAATAATATTAACAATGGATATTTATGAAAAGAACAGCACTCACAGCTTGTTTCTAGTGTCAGGTATCGGTCTATGATAGCTTAGACGGTTACTAACGAGGACATTAAAAGCGAATAGTTTGTAGCCTTCGTTCCTCGTGAGTTGGTCTTCAACAGTTCTCACTAGCCCCAGATCGGTTACATCTGGATTAAAAAAGGGGTGAGATAAGTAAATACTAAATATAGAGATGAATTAAATGTAAATGTATATCTTACCCAATTCATTTACACCCGTTTTCAATTCCATCCTGGTTCTCAGAGAGACCGGTTGCAGCTTGTTGACATTCCGGATGCTCTGGCTGTTGACATATCGATGCTGTCTCAGCAGATCGGTGTATTTTGAGTAAAATTTTCTCTGGTAATCGTTACCACGATCTATATTCACTAACGGTACCGGTGATGATTTATTGAATGACGATTTGTTGGGAGGGTAAGACTTTATGGAATTGAGCTGAGAGTAGAGGCAGAGCAGAATTATCCAGGTAAGCGAGGCAAAGCAGATACCATAAAAAAATGATTTATTAATGCTGACCATGACGTTCCGTTATTTGTTAATTGATCTGGAGCTGAAAAATTATTGAACAGTTTATTGTACAGAAGGTAGCAACAATAATTAATAACGGTTTTCTGATAAATATATTTGTATTGTTTGAAAAAAAAAATGGTGCAAAGATCATAACTCCTGAACCTGACACTGATTTTACTTAATAAGTGGAAGACACTGCAGCTTTACCAGTATCCAGGATCTGGACTGTTTCGAGTGTTTCGGCATTAATAGAACTACATCCTCAGGTTTTATTTTTAAAGATTCCAGAGAAGGGGATTTTGCTTACCTGCCTAGAGCATGATTGATTTACCCTAAATCTGAGATCCTGAAACTTAACATTGAATTTTGATATAAAGCTACTTCTTTGTGGCCTTGTACTACGTTTTCATTATTTAGAAAGTTCTTGGAACAGGAAATACTGTAACTGGAATTAAATGGAATGTATCGTAGTGTTTATTATTTATTTATAAAACTTGAAAATTAATAAGTTTGGTTATGTCTTATGTCAGCATGAGACTGAAAGAAAACTCGCGCGCGCTGCGCATGACGTCACTATGGTGATTGTAATCCAACTAATCCAAGCGCTAACGGAAGAATTGAAAATATTTGATGGTGGAAGTCAACATTTGTGGGGTGTAGTGTGTAGTGTAATGAAAAGTGTTGGTATAGTCGATCAAGAGATATAACGAAATGATCACTGTCATATTGTTAAACTGTCATATTTTATGACTTCAACAATACGTCAATAATCAAAGTGATAAAATGACAGACCTCGTTTCGTTTATTTCTGGTCCAACTATACATATATCCCATTTCAGACGTTTTTGGATTCAAGTTGGCTGTGATATTTTTTCTTCAAGTTGGATACCCTGGACAGTCGATTTGAGCTAAAAAAGTTCAAATGACTTCCCACTTTACTCATATGCCATTAGGATTAATTTCTTACCTAATAAAAATATGTTTGACGTATGAAAACAATAATTCAATAATATACGATTGTTGTTATTTTTTAGTAAAAAATATTTAATTATTAGACGTTCAGTAACTTCATTCAAAAAGTTCTGTCAGATTTTCAGCATCTTATTTCAATCCTTTTAAAATTGAAAAGAACTTAAATCACCTTTGAATACTACATTATTATATTATAATGCCAAAAGTAATTGAAATGTGTGGCACAGTGTCTACCGAAAACCAACACAAAGAGATCGTTATTTACACAAGAACTCCAATCAACACCCAGCCCAAAAACGAGCTCTGTAATACAAACCCCGGTAAATCGTGCTTCCCGAATTTGTGAGACTCAGTCCTACCTCGAAGAAGATGAGCTCTACACCATGCATGAATGCTTACCCCAATAATCATACCTAAATTAAACCGATTGGATTCAGAAAATTTATAGTTCTATCCAAATATAATTTTTATTCATATATTTTAGGCAGCCTCAGTATCAAACGACAATAACGAGATAAGAATTTGTCATAACTCATCCTCAACCGAGTTAGCAAGACTTTCCTCAACTAGCAAAAAAATCCTCCAACTCCCTACAATAAATTGAAAATGAAGAAAAACTTATTGGCAACCTACAAAGATCATGAGGCTCATTCCATCTGCTTTCTTCAAAATTTGAATTACCTAAATTAGTTGAAAAAGGGAATAAAGACTACCCTTACTTATTCTTCAAATGTTCTCGTGAAAATTAGGTATTTCAAGAGTCGGCGACATGATATAAATGATATATGTTCCTGAATTTCACCACATGACGCGAGAGAGAGAAGTCCAGCACTTTAAGTTATTTAAGACAATAGAGAACAAATCAAAGATCATAAATGTAAATGTGATTGAGTTTTTTATTATATTATTATTAAATAACTTTTATTTTGAGCGCGGCGGTTTAGGTCACTGACTATAATTATTGAGCCGTTGACGCTGCCACCGTCTGGGTTCAAATCCCAGCTCGGCATGGTTATTTCTCGGTAATTTAACTATGTATTTATAAATTTAAAATTTGTGTCTGGCCAAATTAGCTAGTTCTGAGAGCCAAATTACTAGATTGGAATGACTAGGTCTTATCTACACGGTTAAGACCAATGCTCCCTCTTAAAAAAAAACTTTGATATTGGAAAATTGAAGTCAGTTGAAAAAATTTGTTGAAATAGCCTTTTATAAATTTCCAGGGCATAATCTTTATCTTCGAATTTAAACCAACTCAATAAAATTTGAGAGTAAAATCAAGAAGTATCGCGAGCAAAAAAATCCGAAATAATTGTAGATTTTTATAAATAATGTTGTAACCGCTAGCCTTTAAATTACTTCTCTGGATAACATTTCTTAATTTTCTAGTTGAATATTTCTTGTTCAATAACTATAAAAGCATTGTAGAAGTGTGTAGAACTGTAGAAGTGTAGAAATATAGCTTACCTTATAATATATGAATCTTATTTAAACCGTTAAACAAGAAATTTTAATGACAATGAACATAACTTGTATTTTTATCTTTTATTACTAAACTAAAAACAAACAATAAATTATGATAATTTTTATATTTCGTATTTTTTTGGATAAAAATTAAAGTTTTGAAATACAGAAAACATATTTAAAGGAATCGTTAATAATTTCACATATAGTTTAAAAAAATCGATCAAGAAATAAATCCTCCTTGTCTGATTTTACACAAAAATAAATATTTCCCCGAATATTAGTATAAGTACCTACTTTAGGATAATATATTCCTGTTTTGGCGGTGAAATTTAAAACAAAGTCAAATTTGATTAGAAACATCCATAACCTTAAAAAATTTATCTTGTCAAAGGTAGTTCAAAACTCAGCTTTTGGAAAGGTACCAACATAATTCGAATTTTCCATAGCCAACTCTGAATTCAAAAACGTCTGAAATGGGATATACTTACTATATGATACGATACAAATCATTTATACATATTAATTAGGTATCTCTACCTTTGCTAGCAAACTAAAAAAAAGATATCTCTTTGCCTTTTGTTTTTCTAGCGTGATTCTCACACACGCACCTTCTACACAATAAACCTTTTTTGCTATCAGACAGTCAGACACTCAAGTCAAACTAGGTAATTAAAATTTTCAAACATGGAAATAAGCTACTAAATCATGACATTACGTCATTACTCATTATTACTCATTACTACTGCCGAGTCTCATGTAGATATCACGTGACTGACGTCACTGGCTGCGCACTGACATACCTTGTTTATTTTTGTATCTTGGATTATAAATATAAAATGTCATTTACCTTACAGGAGACATTGGTAGAATTGTGAGTTTTTTACTTACTACGAAAACAGAAATGTTTATTCATATTCAGCACTCATGACAAAAATTATGCCTGTATTGTGGACCAAGAGATATAACGAAAAAATCTAATTGTTAAACTGTCATATTTTATGACTTCAACAATATTTCAATAATCCAAAAATTGATAAAATGACAGAAGTCGTTTCGTTATATCTCTGGTCCAACTATACCTGTACCTTTAATGGCAGCCATTTTTTAAGAGGGCAAATTCCTTTAGAAAATATATTTATATACATAATATTTTTGGCGGATAGACGCTCGCCTAATTGTTTTTTCTAAAAACTATTCCTATAAAGTTGTACGTCGATGCTTCTCCTAAATAACAACAGAATCTCGCCGACGACACACCCTCGCCGAGAAAAATCTAGAGTGGTACGGTGCAAAAAAAACAAATATGGCCCTGAACGGGTTCCTTAAAATTCTAAGATCCGGTCCATTTTCAAAGGGTCGTATTTGGGGGAGCCGAGGTACGAGGTAACCCCCAGTAAACTTTGAACCCGATCGGAGCAACTTTCAGGCACTTTGAGTGTATCTTAGGTTATTTCAGAAAAATCTCGAAAAATAAACACTTTCCGGTAATGATCCCGGCACTTATTTCCTATAGGCTTTGTGGGACCGTGCACCGTTTCAATCGAGCTAAATTTCAACACCCCACGATTTAAGCTCCCACAGCTCTAAGAAACGAGCTATCATTTTCTATAATATAAACATCCTTATACGAAAACGAGCATTTAAACCGCTATTATAAGTATTGTTAGTTAGTAATTACTAGCCCTTACTCCCTATCTGCGACTTCTTCGAGTTACACGAAAAGTTTCAAATTCTTTATTTTTATTACCTAATAAAAATCAACGTGAGCTGCTGAACGCACCAGAAAATTCACGACGTTTTATCTTACAGTATTATGGTTTCGTCCTGTATTCGGTAACATTATTGTAGGTATCTTGATAATAATGTTATTGATATTGTTGGTCAAATTGTTATTCAATTTACCAATTATCAATTATTAAAGCACAAACATAATAATTAGGTACATAAATTAATAATTAATTTTACGGATGTCGATTACTATAGGCAACACATAATACAGTTGTGTTTTTTAAGTCATCGTTAAGTTGTAATTTGAAAGCGAAACTGAAACTCGAAGCTGTCAAATAGGTTTTATTATTGACAAGTGACATAAAAGAATTTAATTAAAATGTCGAATATTATTTATTGCTCATTATAAGTAGTAGTAGTACCTAGTGTTCTCTTTTTTGAGTCTTGGTTGAAATAGTTCTAATTTCTAGTTCATAAGAATAATTATTCAATAACTAAACAGTAATAAAATTATTTAGTTAATCTGGCATAAATAGTTTGAACAAAAACGATCATGGACCAAAAGACCGACTTCGATTATGAAAGTATCCTAGAGGAATGCACTGCTCAGGTTTATATCTACATTTTTATTTGTTATCCAGCTATCTTATTAGACTATAATTTTACAAAACCGTACAGAACGAAGTCTTGAGTAAGCACAATGTCGCTCGCAAGAAAGCTGAAGAAGAGTATCAAGCCATCGCGAGGGAGTTCGATCAAGCTGTCAAAGAAAGTGAAGAGATGCGAGATGAAAACCTGAGACTCAAATTGGAACTCACTCGAGAGCTCAATGTTCAAACTTTCCAGCACGACCATTTTTCCTATTGGAGCACGTTACTGAACAACTTGTCTAACGTTACATCTGACAACATCGCCGCAAGACGGTAAGTAGTTTTCTCCTATTAAAAGTTAGGTACTTTCCTAAAAAATTTGGATACCTAAGTCATCGAACTCTAACCTAGCTTAGAGTTCGATGACCTAAGCCTACAGAAGTGGCATCCGAGATTCAAAGGAAGGGTTTATTCCCGCGGCCGGAACTATGCAATCTGTGGTCGCAGTGTTGCCAGGTCGTAGTGATTTTACCATAAATTACGTACCGATTTTAATTTTTAAAGAAGATAGCCAGTACTGATGTCTAGTCATTGGTCATTGTTGTTTTTTTCCCGAAATTTCAAGACTATAAAAAAAAGAAAAGTAAAATATAAAATATAGAAGATAAAGAAAAGAACCTTCTCTATTTTCATCTCTATTGAAAAATATAATATTGAAAAAATGCTGCCATTAAATCAGGCAAGACCATAGGCCAACCTATAACGTCGTTGAGTGACATGCGCATTGTTGTTCTTAAACTCGGATTGGATACCACTTTTGTAGAATAGCCGAAATTTTGATGTTTCTTTGGGTTTACTTATAATGATTTTCGCTTCAATAGGTACCAAGACCGCTTCGTTTTGACATGATCTACATTATGTTAAAATCTTATTATAGTGTGTCACTTTTCAACTCGCTTTTCAAGGTGACATTTCCAGATCAGAGAAAGATTTTATGACAAGAACATCATTCCATTCATTTTTAAATTGTTTTCGTTGTTCTTCTTCTTCATCTAACTACAGTATAATTATGTAATAGAATTTGTACAATGAGCCGGCGGTGGCTTCGCGGTTTAGCGTGCGAAACTGCCTCGGAATGAGTTCGATTCTCAGTATATCAGTCTCGCGGCTCTGGTCGTTTGTGTCGTCTATTCTACTATTTAATTGGCATTCTTGCGGCTGGGTAATGAGCACGTTCTCGAATCCATAATTACTGGAGTGGAGTGACTTTGTCGTACCCACATAAGTAGTGAAGACCGATATTCCCTCCTTTGAAAAAAAAAGAATGTGTATTATACACTGTTGCCATGGCATGCTTATTTTCTGTGTGAACGATTTTTTTTTTCAGATTAATTGAGTCCAACATCAACAGCCTAATAACTGGTTATGAAAATTTGGATTCTGCTCTTGTAAGTATTATAAATAAATAAATAAATAGGTAAATTAATAAAAAATAAATAAATACTATAGAGGAAAATACACATTTCAGAACCAAGAAGCTTTAGCGGCGCAAGCTACGGAGACAAAAGAAGAAAACGAGATTCTCGTCAGCGAGGTAGAACGAAACCGTCAAAAGTTTGAAAAGATGAAGGACGCGCTCGATAAGAAGGGATGCGATTTCATGGACTCTTCGTTAACGGAGAGCATCCATGATAAGACGAGAGAATTGTTCGAAAATATAGATTACATGAAGCAGAAATTGGCTACCATTAATAAAAACGAGGAAGCCTTGAATAAGAATATTAGGAACATTAAGAATCAGTTGCAGCAGTATATTTCATAGATTATTATTGTTTAATGAGTTCTCTCGATTTTTTTTTATATATTCATAAGAATTGGTACTTTAATTTATAGGTATGGTCGAACAGGGTTGGGTAGGACACGGTTTATTTTCATCATGTTATTAATTTTGTTGCTCTGAGGATGGAAGATGAAACCATAATAGAAATGAGCCTTGAAGTTTGAAATATAAATAAATTTGTGTGTTGTTATTAAGTGTTTATAGTTAATTAAGTAGGTAACTTGCCATGTTCTCTTAGTTTTAAGAAATATAAAAGATGTAACAATTATTATAAGCAATTAAATTTGGAAATATTAATTACATCATCTCTTCAGATTGGTTATTCAAAAGCAACAGGGATAAAGTGCTTGTTGTCAAGTAGGTTATATTCATTTAAAATTATTCTATTAACTTTACCTCTGAGGTCAAGGTTGAAAAATATTTAAATAATACAAGGAATGGAAAAAAAGTACGTAGGACGTAGGTATAATGAAGTATCTTAAGCCTTAAGTTATAAAGTAAAGAATGAGGTAGGTGCATATATGCATACATACTTAAGTACTATAGGTACTTAGGTAAATAAAAAACGTATATTATAATATATCAATAATAATTGTTGAAACTAATAAAGATAATTAGTTATCTAAATATTTAAAATCATAAATAAAATTAATAAAAAGGTTGTTTTTTCCTTGTATGTATAGAGTGAGCCCAATATAATTATTATCAAATACGCTAAAATAATAATACCGGACACTCCTATACCTATAGCATTGCAACAGGTTGCGTCCAATTTAGCAGCGCCGCCAAGCATGAACTGGGGACACTAAAAATTAAATTTGGTGAAACATAGCGGGAGTTTTAAATATCAACGCTGCATAGAAAAGCTCTTAAAATTAATTAGACGGAATAGACGGAGGAAGTTGGGACGAAGAATTATAATACAACAATAAACAACAAAGTTTTCAAGATGTTTATTATATTAACAATAATTAACTACTATTACACACAATATTATTAATATCTTTAGGTAGGTATATTTCAAAAAGATTGAATCGCTACCTAAGTGTAAACCTTTTATTTGCCGCAATTCCAATAATGTGCTTCCTTCAGTTTTAAAGGTCTATTATTTGCTGGATTAACAAAATTTTCCTCTTTGAAATGATTAGTACAAAATAATATGGTGAGAAATCGGCCTCGACACTCCACACTTTTTCAAAATTTCGTCATTCATCGATGTTATTAAAACCTATTGCTTGTTCCTATTTCCATCAGCATAGTTATAAAATATTAATAAGTTTATTTACGCGGCTTCTAAAGTTAACTTTATACATAATTCTTTATTCCTGCTTGGAACACCGTGGAAAGATCTGGACATGCTTAACAATCCATTTTACAGTTCGAGCAATCGCACACAGCACATATTTTCCAGACATAATATGTTCACTTTAATACAGCGGTACATTATAAATGCCTATTTAAACTGGTACCCAACAAAATTATCCGCTGATAATGCTTTGAGAGTAACTTTAAATTGAAATTATACTTGAAACTAAAACGTTCAATTACTAATGACAAATTATTAATAATTATGATTGACTGCAGCTGTCAAAAACCGTGAAAAGTTACCTAACTTTGAATTTAAAAACAGCTTAGTGTCCCCAGTTCCTGCATGAGGGCGCTGTAAAAATGGACGGAGGTTTTGAGCGGAAGTGTCCGGTATTAATATTTTAAGGTATTTGTTATTATCCATATTCATAAACAGTTTAATTATTGTTCTGTTAATTTCGATAACTTGCTGAAATACGTGTTTTGCTAATCATCATTTATTCCTCAACTGAATTTTTTGGTAATACCAAAAGGTTTCATAATTGAAAATTAATTAATGATGAAATAATACGGGATTACTATGACGTCATGAATGACATCATCGTTTATACCTTTACACCCATTAAGAAGCTTGTTATGATACGATTGTAGGTGATAAGCCTGAGCGATGGTCTGATAAATTCGAATGAAAATTACTTTCATTCAACATAATTTATGAATTTAATTCAAAATTTCTCGTCTTATTCCGAAAATTTCTATGTGAGTGGATTATTGTTATTTTGGTTATTTGTGTTATGATATCCGATATCCCTCATGTAAAGTTGTACTTTAATTAATATTTATTAGGTAGGTACCTGACCGAAGAAAACTGGCAACTTTGCAATTTTTTAATAAGTGACGTCCATTTTTCATGAACGTCAATGTCTCTAACTTCACTATACTTCATTTAATAACTAGGAGGAGTAAATTTAAATAAACCTCCAAAAAAAGATGCTTCTCATTGGTCAATTCATAGGCAAAATTACACCCAGCAAAACTTGTACAGGAAATTGAATCTATGCAACGCTCAACACTACATATACGCTTGTTTTTTTATTGTTGTGTCATTATTGTTTACAATGTCACGTCGAATGTGACACATCAGTTTTATAATCAGTTATTTCCAAAACCCTATAAGTTGTTCTAAATAAGTTCTTTAAAAGTTATTTCAAAACCAAATAAGTTCTTTTTGAAGCCCATTCAGTTCTTTTTAGAGAACAGACATCCTTTTCAGAATTTTGAAATTATTTTTGGCTTTCCATTTTCATCCTGCAAACGGTTTCAAGTGCCATTATGGATAATCTACATCAAGTACAAGTGAGAGGATGTCTCCTCCAAAGAAACGGGAAGAAAAGAGTGTCACCTACAAGATTTTGGAAAAACTATACTCTATATATATGCGTACTTCACCAATAATTGAAGAACATATTCCAATCGAACAAGGTGCGGATTTAGACCAAACAGGGACTGCTGTATGTGATAAAGTTAATTGCAACAACACACTTTGAATCTGGTCCTACAAAAACTGAAAAATGCTGTTTATAATAATACTGTTTGAAAAAATTGACTTATCCACAAATTATATACATTATTAAATGTAAAATAAAAACTTTATCTACGATGTTATGTGTTATATAATACATACATAAAATATATTTATGTTACATTAGATTTGTCACATAAGTATTGCCTAAAATAAAGTACTTTCAATCAATTTAATATGAATGTTAATAATTATTATCCTTAATATTCTTCGAAATATCTATAAATTATTCAATTTCATTCTATTTATATTTAGAAAATCATTCAGCACTATAATACTGATATATTATGCAAATCACAATGATTTGTGATACTGCTGTAGAGTCTCTCCTGAAAAGTAGACTTCCTACACCGAAAACAAGTCCTATCTTCCTTATTAATAATTATTGTTTCAATTCAAATTTGCCGCCAAAAAAAATCTGGTGATTTAATCTGGTGACTTTTAGTGGTGTAAATGATACTTTGCAGTTTACTCCTCCTAGTTATTAAATGAGATATAGATCATCATAGGTTCCCTGGATTCAGGGAATTTTATTATTTGCAATTGCAAGCAAAAAAATCAACTAAGTAATACTTATGCCCGTATTCACAAACGATAATTTCCTAAATAATTACGTAATTATTTAAATGAGTGAGATTGAGATATGCAGTTTTTTTGCAATAGAATGAGATGGGGATATTTGATTACGTAATTATTTAGGAAATTATCGTTTGTGAATACGGGCGTTAATCTCGTTTGTAAATAATGGCCTGAAAATGGCTGACGCATATATACCCTCATTTAATTGTTGCATTTTACAAAAAATAACAAGAGTTGAAAACTCCCTTCAACTAAACATAAAACTAACAAAAATATGAGGCTTGAAGAGAATAGGACCGCCCAAATAAACGCTATTTTCATGAAACTAGAGGAAATAATCACCTCGCCTGTTTACCAATTTTTATTCAACCTACAAGAGAGGGATACTACTGTCAGTGACACTGTCAGACCTCAGACATATCAAACGTCTCATATCATTATGTGTCACACGTGTCTCTGATTTACTATTTTGTCTTGGAAATTTGAAAAAAATTGTTGCGCATTAATATTTAATATTATTAATAATACACGTCATGGATCTATGATTAAAAAATAGTAAAAGTAAACTGAACACCCGGTATAAGTCAATTTGTTCTATCACTGGATTGGTTCAATCAAATCAGTATGAGGTAAACTTCGTCCGGTCAGGCCAGGCGCTAGGAGCTAGGAGAGATTGTTTTGCTGTTTACTTTCGGTCGGATTCGATGACTTTGCGGTTTGATTTTTGAGAGGTGGTGGTTGACTTGACTTTTGCTTCCTCTCCCGCAACTCAATTTTCCGGTTTAAAAAACGGTCAACAAACAAGCAATAATAAACAGATACAGACAGAGCCAAAACTAGTTAGTTTTATTTATTTACTGCTAGTAGGAGTAGGTCAATTGAAAATTGAAAGTAAAACTAGTGCTAGTTAGTACATTAGAGAGTGACTACGTGACTTTCCAGTAAGATACTATGGCTGGTAAGTATTTATCTGTAATGATAATTTTTATTTTATTTATACCAAAGTATCTAATTTAAATATTCTAAAATGTATGAGATGAGTAAATAACTGAACTGAGGAATGTGGCTAATGTGTGTGTTTATAACCTTACAGTTCAGTTTTAATAGCACTTTAATTTGACAGCACCCAGTAAAAATCCTGTTCTACATGTTCCTGTTTGTTTATTATTGTCATCCAGCCAACTAGAATTTGATACCAAAGATCAAAAATAAAATTAATAAAATTAAAATATTAGCCTAGGCCTAGAATAAAGCCCTTAGATTAGGTAACTCTACCTTAAAACAATTAATAATGACGTTTTCGACTTTTTATCAATAGTACCTACCATGAGTACCATGGAGTCATGGACCATGGGGATAATCAATAAACAAAATCAATTTAAAAGGATCCTAATTTTTTAATTGCCCGTAAAAGATCGAATCAAGGACAAGCAACACTTTCCATGGTCCATGGCCTGCTAAATTCTCAATTATTTATTGTTAATACAAAGCTTATCAAAAAGTTTTCCAATTAAATTTGGTCATGGAAAAATCGATTTCGTGTTTGTTCAATCTGAAAAACTATAAATCAGCAGAATTGTACATTTTAAACTTTTACCAAACATCTTTTAATAATTTTATAATTTTAATATCAACCATAAAAAATTTTCATGGCCAACTGCATCTTTTAAGATTTTCATAATTTTAATATCAACCATAAAAAATTTTCCATAGCCAACTGTATACGTATTTAATTGAAAAAAAAATTGGTTGCCTTTCTATTCAAAAAACCAAAACCTGGACGACATTTTATGTTAGTTTATTTTAACCAACAGCAACTTTTCCTACTTTTCCAAAATTATTATTTCGCTCATCTCAGGAATTTATTTAGTCTCATGGTCAGAAACTTTGTTTTTCTCAAGACGTTTCTCGGACATTTTGCGCCTCTGTCCGAATTTACTCAGTTTTTTCTGAAATCAGTTTTTCGCGCTTGCCGATATCGTTCCGCGTTTTCAGGGCCCAGGAACTTTTCAGTTTTTCTAAAAAATGTTATTGAGCTTCTTCAGCGTTTCGTATCTTCAAAATCTATTCACGTTTTTCAAGAAGCTTTTTTTGGTAAGCGTTTCTCGTGTTCAGAATATTCACGTTTTTTCACTCTTTTTGCTTGTTCAGAAATTTATTCATATTTTTCAAAATATGGGTCATTATACAGGGTGCACCATGTATCCTTCTCTATATTGCTATCTCCTGAACGCTGAGAGATACAGGGTCGGTTAAATTAGAGAAAATATGAGTTTTGTGGCCATCTCGAATCCGTCAAGGCATGCAAGATATCTGTGACGGCTCCTGAAATATCCTGAAAAAACTGAAAAATCGAGATTTCTTATTTTTGCCATATCTTTCTTATTATTAAAAATTAATAAATAATTTTTTGTAGGCTTACATAAATCGTCAAGAGCTACCCACCTGTCATTACAAAAATTTTCAAGGCCGACTAGATCCAAGAGTTTTCACAGTCAACTTTCGTTTTTCTTATGGCCGCCATATTATTTTTTTATGTCGTTCGATATGAAAAAAATAATGGAAACCAAAAATTAATAAACTTCAAAAAATATTTTTTTAAGTTTTCTTCTTATTTTTTTCAAAGAAAAACCTAAAAAAATCGCAGAAAACGTCAACATTTGTAAAATACGCCGGAATAGTGCTTGCCTTATGGTTTTTTAATTTATCTACGAAATTCGGTCTAGAAAGTTGTCTTTTTTGTAAAGAAAAACGAAGAATAAAATTTTTTTATAAATTTATTTTTTGAAGTTTAACAATTTTTAGTTTTTATGATTTTTTTATACCGAACAACATAAAAAAACAATATGGTGGCCATAAGAAAAACAAAAGTTGACTGAAAATTCTGGGATCTAGTCGGCTTTGAAAATTTTTGAAATGTCAGATGGGTAGCTCTTGCTGACTTATGTAAGTCCACAAAAAATTATTTATAATTTTTTTCAATAATAAAATAATCTCTAAATAATCTCTAAAATAATCATAATTTCAATAATAAAAAAGATATATGGCAAAAATTACAAATCTGGATTTTTCAGTTTTTTCAGGATATTTCAAGAAGGGTCACAGATATTTTGTATATCTTGACTGATTCGAGATGGCCACAAAATTGCGCTTCTTTGGACTTGTTTAACCGACCCTGTATCTGTTAGCGTTAGGAGATAGCAATATAGAGAAGGATATATTATGGTTCACCCTGTATACATCCGCGGCTCCTACAGTTTCACTATGGCACCTATATAGGGGTGGAGAACATACCTATAATAGTAACACCAGGAAGGTATTCATTTGCTTTGCAAATGAAGGCAACGAGACGGCATTAAAAACCGATTTTAAGAGTGCAATGAAAGTACGGACCTGGCAGATGCGATGATTACATACGTCGAGTTTGGGAAGTAACCACTTGAGGACAATGCCAAGCGCTTTGAAATGTATACAGTCCCGTATTCGCATCATATCCGTTTTTTCATATCGTGAAAAGACCACAGGGATTGATGTTACGATTTTTTGAATATAAATGCAAAATAAATGCAAATATCAAAATAAAAATCGTGCTAATGTTAATCTCGAAGATTTTCCTTGCCCTGAAAGTGAACAAAAAAATAGAAATTCAATCGTAGTGTCAAAGAGGCCTTAGTTGTGACCTTAATATTAGTTTGGAATGGCTGTTTTTAGCTTCCAGCACCCTTATTTCGCTCCTCGGTCCCGAAAAAATTGATGAAACTTAGGAGCCGCGGATGTATATAATTACCAAAATATGTTTTTCCATCAAAACTATGGGAATTTATTACTATTTTTTACCTTTTTCAGTCCAGAATCCATTCAACAGATACCTAAAAACATTAGACATCGATGGGAAGCAGTTGAAATATTATGACATATCCTCTTTGGGAAACCAATATGGTGAGTATCTAGGGTATTTTTCTTATAATTTTGATACCAATAAAAATAATTTTTACTACCAAATATCTAAAAACTGGAACTAGCCAGAGAAATATTTCAAACTACTCGTTCCAACTCGAACATGTTTCCTTCCTATTAAAGAAAGACCTATGACACCGACACCTGATTGACAACTGGAAATCTGACACTCGTCATATTTTCAGATCGTCTGCCCTACTCGATCAGAGTTCTGCTGGAATCCGCCGTAAGAAACTGCGACAATTTCCAGGTGAAAGAGCAGGACGTCTCAAATATCCTGAACTGGGAACAAAACCAAGACATTGAAGGTGGCATCGAAGTGCCATTCAAGCCAGCCCGTGTCATATTACAAGTAACTGTCAAATTAAATTGATGTCGACAAGTGGCACAAGCACAATTCAAATAACGATTTATGTTCCAAATTTCCAGGATTTCACCGGGGTGCCTGCTGTGGTGGATTTTGCCGCCATGCGGGACGCCGTGAAGAGTCTGGGTGGGAACCCGGAGAAGATAAACCCCATTTGTCCCGCCGATCTGGTGGTCGATCATTCCGTTCAGGTTGATTTTGTCAGATCGTAAGTTTTTGACGTCACAAATTGATTATAAATGAAATTCAACGTGGATGTGTCATATTTCAGAGACGACGCCTTACAGAAAAATCAAGACCTAGAGTTCGAACGAAATAAAGAAAGATTCATGTTTTTAAAGGTAATAGAGAGTAGTAATAGTAATGATAATAGAGAAGAGAAGATTAATGCATTTTAATTATTGCAGTGGGGAGCTAAGGCTTTCAATAATATGCTGATAGTACCCCCCGGGAGCGGTATAGTTCACCAGGTCAACTTGGAATACCTTGCCAGGGTTGTCTTTACCGGGGAAAAAAACTCCGTTTTATACCCAGACACCGTTGTAAGTAATTTATAAATTAAACGTTATACACAATTCATACACATAAATTGTGACAGTTGACTTGACAGTGACAACAGACAACAGACACTTGAAAAGTAAAATTTCTTCCTTTTTTGTCTTATGAGTTCTAAGTGCAAGTAACTTACCCAACCTCTAGAAATTAAATATACACCAAAACAATTATTGACTTCCAGTTTCAATTTAAATTATTCCAATTGTTAACCAAGCTTCTAATAATAGTTACAAATAGAGAAAAGAAATTTAGAATCACTCACCAGCTGGTATTTACCATTTTTTATTCCCAGGTTGGTACAGACTCTCACACGACCATGATCAACGGTCTAGGGGTCCTTGGATGGGGCGTCGGAGGCATAGAAGCGGAGGCGGTGATGCTAGGACAATCGATCAGCATGCTCTTGCCGAAAGTGGTGGGGTACCGTCTCTACGGTACTCTGGGGCCATATGTCACTTCCACTGATCTCGTCTTGACTATTACAAAAGTAAAGTAGATCAATTATTATCGTTGCAATTGTGTGACTAACGAGTTTTGTAGCATCTTCGTTCGTTGGGCGTGGTCGGTAAGTTCGTGGAGTTTTACGGCGAGGGAGTGTCCGCTTTGTCGATAGCAGATCGAGCCACCATAGCAAATATGTGTCCTGAATACGGCGCCACTGTTGGGTTCTTCCCCGTCGATACGAACTCTTTGGATTATCTGAGACAAACTAGTAAGTTAATTAATCTAAATTTGGCAACACTGCCTTATGCATTGTTATTATTACTCCTAACCAACAATGACAGATGACGGGATTTTCTATCAGAACTTAATTTTAGATCGACAGGAATCTCAGGTGAAACTGATCGAGGCGTACCTGAGGGCCACGAAGCAGCTGAAGAATTACTCGGCTGAGGGAAACGAGCCGATATTCAGCGAGTCGGTGGGACTGGATCTGTCAACTGTCGTGTCGAGTGTCAGTGGACCCAAGAGACCAAACGATAGGGTGTCCGTCAGCGAAATGAAGGCAGATTTCGCATCGTGTCTGAGCAGTAAGGTAGGATATGTTATTTCGATTTGCTTTAAGAATGTGGTCATAATAAAGTTTTTGATTGCCTCATTGCAAGCAATGTTTGAAAATCTGCTCCTTTTTCTGTCTATTCCCCCTTTTTCTAAGATTTAATATGCTTTAGAAGAGAGGAAGAAATCAGAAATAAAATGACATCGACATTAATTCAATTTTACTGAGTGAGAATAGTAAAAAAAAGGTGTGAAATTATTTTTCTGTTTGAATAATAGGCAAATAACAATATAAATCACATATCCAAGAACGTAATAACCTAACCTATAATAATTGTGTAATAGCGGAAATAATAGTCAAATTATTGCTATGTTCGAATTGAATTTCAGCAGCCCAATAAATATCACCTAGTGATGTTTCAAAAATGCAATGAAAAGGAATTAGAAAATTACATTGACATTGACATTTTGAAATGGCAGGTGAAATTTGGGCTTATTGGCTCATTGAAATATTTTTAAACTGAAGTTAAGCAAACTGCCAAAAGAACAATTTTAAAAAGTATTTTTTTCAATACATAGCTTGATAAAGATAAAATTTTGTTTCCAATTCAAACAAAGCAACTGCATAAAGATTATATAGGTAAAAAAAGAGCATATACACCGTGTCTCTTGAATTTCTGGACATAGGGAATTCCAATGTTAAAATAAACTATTGTAAATATTGGCTCCCCTAATTTTTTACAGTAAAATGTCAAAATGTCAAATGAGGCTTATGGCTAATTTGTGTTGTTTTTTGTGTAATAAGTTGCCTATTAATGTTTTTCGATAACCATTCTCAAAATTGCAAAAGAGAATGGTTATCGAAAAACATTAATAGACAACTTATTACACAAAAAACAACACAAATTAGCCTCATTTGTCCTCAACAAAACAATGAAATCAGAAAATATTCATCATTAACGTACTTTGGAAACATTTCAACACAAATATCAAGGATAATTTCCAACACCACTACATTTAATATTATTTCAAATCTTTTATGAGCAACGGTTCTATATTGCTGAATGCAAAGGAAAAGTTATCTAAATTACAGAAACCTGGAATTTATCGATTAAACTGTTCTCATTGTAATTCAGTTTATATAGGACAGACTTGTAGAAACCTAGAAATTAGATACAATGAACACCTACACTCCTACAGACTCAAACATCCAGAAAGATCAAATTTTGCAGAACACTTAATAGAAAACAATCACACTGTAACAGCAAACAACAAAATTGAATTACTTCATCATTGTGATCATTATTTTAAATTAAATTTTGTTGAATCTCTAAGAGATCCACAGACATTTACATAATCCACAATACACAGAAATAAATTAACAGCTAGACACATCATTCTCCACTACTTGCTTTTCTTCTTGATATCAACAACTAAGAAGATTATGAAGAAATTATATTATGATCTAGTTAGTTCTGTTAAAAATTCATTTAAATCTAGTTACATGTTTTATGATCACTAGGTTACCATACTGTGTTGCTATGTTACTATATCAATAATTTTATTTACATACGTCTGAAGATGCTACAAAGTAGTGAAACACGTGTAACGTTAATATCAAGCAATATACATCAGTAGAATTTTTTAAAACATTAGTGTTTTATTTATCATTATGTAATTGAGTATCACCTAAATAATAAAATAAAAAGTTCATAGAGTTGAAATGAATTTCACGAGCGCAGTAAATATCACCCAGTGATGCTTCAAATATGCACCACTGACGTGTATTTACCTGCATGTGATAATTCTCTCTTCCTTTTTTTCGGACGGTGCTTGTTAAATCGCTGTTAAGATACTATTCCCAGCAGCGTTAATTATAATTTCCGCTGCTGAAAAATCGTCTCTTATAAGGCAAAATAACTTAAATCCAGGAACCATGAGATCTGACGTGAGCATGGAACTTCGCAATAGCAGAAAATACACCCAGTGATGATCAAATCACACCAGACTGGGCATACTTTCTGGGATCGCAAGGCTCTTATCACATACACGGTGTTAGTTTTGATAATTCCAATCTGCTGTTTTTAGTTCCCCTCAATGTAAGGAACCATACTTCCAGGGATGCTCAAAACCATCGCCTGTAAAGTATAGTTCCTTGCATTGCGAAGAACTGCTTCTTTTCCTTTTTCTCGTCGTTGTTGCTCTGGGGTCCCACAATTTCAGAAACTAAAACCCCAGTGATGCTCAAAGATGCATGACTGGAGCTGTAGTGTCTGAGATTGCGTGTCTGTTTTGTCTTCGTCTTGATCACAATTATTGTGTCTTGATCTCGGTCTTCTTTTTCTTCATTGAGGAAACTTTCACCCCAACTTTGCCCGTTATTGAAGCTTTATGAAATAAATAGCGATCATAAAAGCTCCGATATCGGGCGAGGTTGAAGATTTGGAGTTCTTCTGGTCCTTTTATTGAACCATTACTGCAAAAGTAGGTATGTACCACAATAATTATGAAGAACACTTATATGTAGTTAAAAATAGGAAAAATTATTTAAAAAGAACAATAATAGTTTAATCTTTATATTATATAGCTAATTAGCTAGGGGGTAGATCAAAACAATTGGGGGCAGGCTAAATTTTATTTATTGTTTTTAAGGGTCAAAAAGGTAAAATCTCAAATTGGCCTATGGGAATTTGCAGTGGAAAATCCACTTCTTGAAAAAATATTGGAATTGATTTATCTTTATCCCTATTTCCGTATTGGTAGAGAGGAAAATGTTAGACCAAAAAATGTAGAAACTCTAAATTTGCAGCATTTTTGCCACTAACCGAACTTTATGTAGTTCGTTCCAAAAAAGATTCAGGCCGCCTAAGTACCTACCCAAAAATCAGTTTTTTCGCACCCCCTTGAAAACTGATTTAGAAAAAGAGAATTAATAAAAAAAATTGTTGCGAAAAAAAATTGTGAAATCATATAAATAACATTCTCAGTGTTAATAACTTACCAGTTTCTAAGTTATTGCCTCCGCTGAAACTTAGATATTACCTACTTTGATGACGAATTACGGAAAGTTCGGGTGAAAAAAATGTTGAAATTTTGAGTTCTACATTTTTTCTGTTCGACCAATAGGGTCCAATAAAGTTAAATCAATTCCAATGTTTCTTCAAGATGCACTTTCCACTACAAGTCTTAATACGCCACCCCAGAAACATAAAAAATTCAGCCTACCCCTATTTTTTTCGATCTCAAATGCAATTATTTCGCTAATGTAAAAAATGGTAAACTCGATTTTTTTATCCTGGTATAGATTTCAGAGTAGAAATTATTATTTGTTAAAAAAATACACAGTATACATAGGTACTGTCAATCTTAAAAATTAGATTTTACAGTTGTCATTGGACCTTTTTTTTAGGAATGATTGAAAAAATATGATAAGTAAATTAGCTAAGTAGGTATTTGAATTTCCACTTAAAATAGCGTCCAAGTGACAATTAATGTGAAAATTGATTTTACATGGCCGCAATATAGACTTTAAAAAAAGTAAATGAAGTATAAAAGAAAACTAATAGGTAGCAGGGTAAAAAATATGTTACAAAAATTTTAAATAAAAAAATAAAAAAAAAAAAATTACAGTGTTTCCTATATTTTTCATCAATTATTTTATGAAATATAAATTATGTTTTATGTAAAAAAAAATACATATCTGATTCAAAATGGGCATTCCCTCTATCTCACAAATAAATTCGAAACGAACTTTAAATTTGTTCCACACAGAATAGGTATAGAACAACAGAGTAGGTAGGTATGTCAAATAGTCAAATAAACATTTTAGGTTGAAAAATTATAAAAATATACCTGGCCATTCTGGCCAAAGTGTAATAAGAGGCATTTGTGAACAATTAAATGTCAGAGGGAAGGATTAGAGTCGAGAAATAAGATTTCAGAAAAATTGTAAAACACAGCACAGGAAGTTCAAATTTAATGAAGTTTGAAAAATTAATATTAGCTACATGTTTTGGAAATTTTTTGTTTCCAACTAAAGTTTTAATATTTTGCTGCATAATTTGGTACTATTAATGAGTACATATTTAGAAAACGAAATTAAAAATATAAATGTTGCGGTAACGGCCCAGCTTTCTTTTTAATTTTTTTTTTCAAGTGGGATAGACGAGCCTAGGTATATTTATTTATTACACAAAATTAAGGTAATCTCCCCTATTGCTTTCTTACATAATTTTCTAACAAAAAAATACTAAATTAAGATTATTAAATCGTAATAAAATTATAAACAAAGTTACTTGGGTAAAAAAGTACTTTTATTATTACCTGCTTACTAATATGGTAGACATAACCAGTTGGGGTTACCCGCCCAGTCGGTACCAAAAGTAAAAAATGCACCAAAAGTTCATGAAAAATCTTATCGAATATTTTCCTTCAAAAATTTTTAGTGAAGAGGTTATAGAAAATAAAGCTACAAAAATCAGAAAATACTTATTGAAAAAAAAAGCTTGGGTGATTTCCCAAAAAAAGGTATCTTCTATTTTTTTTCGTATTGGTATTATGTCAATATTAATAAATTGACATTTTTTTATTTTTGATGCTCGCGAATTTTCGTTTTTTAAATTTTTGCCGCGCAGCCTCTAGAAAAAAATTAAATTACTTGAAAACCAAACAACCCATGAAGAAAAATCAAAATGGGTTTTGAAGGGGGACATAAAATGCAACATTTTTTTTGCTGTTCTCCGCATGAATAATGTTTGGTAAGTATATAAATTACAATTTAGTATATAGCCCGGAAAATTAAAATTAAAAGTTTCCCATCGTTTCCGTATGTGGAAAAAAAAATTGGTTTTTGCGATTTTCAGCAAAACGGTAAGTTTTATCATAAAATTAGCTCAGACAAAAATTGTAGGTCATAAATCTATAAAAAATTTATTCATATTTTTTTTTCCTAAGAGCCACCGCTTCTGATATATAGCGGTTCAAAAACTTCTAGAAGAATCGTCATCATAATGCATACGTTTCCACGCCACCTATGAGGTAGTGGTAGTGTACTTGGCGCGTTTTTTTAACGTGGTTTCCCCAGCTATATCTCAGAAACGGTGGCTCTTAGGAAAAAAATTATGAATACATTTTTTATAGACAATTTTATGATCTACAATTTTTGTGTGAGGTAATTTTATGATAAAACTTACCGTTTTGCTGAAAATTGCAAAAAAAAAACAATTTTTTTAACCTTTGGCCGTTAGTAATTTTTTTCCACATACGGGAACGATGGGGAACTTTTAATTTTTATTTTTAATTATGTTTTGAACAATTTCACTCATTTTCAGCTTATTGGGAATTTAGTACCTTCACTCTTATTTTTTGGTCTAATTTGACCGGACTAATAATTGTCTGTTAGTTTTGGTATTTGAAGGGCTAGTAAAGATAATTAAAATTTTCAAAAACCAACAGACAATTGTATTGCAATATTTATGTACTAACTACTAAGAATTATTCATAATCAATAAGAATGGCAAAAAATGTTGTATTTTATGTCACCTTCAAAACCAAACAACCAAATAGGTTGTTTGGTTTTCGAGTAATTTCATTTTGCTAGAGGTTGCGCGCCAAAAATTTAAATACACGAAAACTCATGCGCATCTAAAATACAAAATTTGCAATTTCTGTATTGAACAGTATTGAATAAATGGAAAACAATGAAATATGCGAAAAAAAATAAATAAAACATAAAACATATTAAAATCAAAACAGCTTACCTCATCCAAATGTCCCAAAAACAGAAATCGAAACCATGTCCCGCTGGAAGACGCAGCTTCACCGACACCACTCACCATTTCGGTTGCTGGATTCGAACAGAAATCAAATTCAAACCGTGTTCAAACTTGACAAAGAAACTAAAGTGAGAAATGAAATGACTGAGATGAGAAGAAGAAAGAAGATCTGCTACTCAACTCTCAACTCAACTGCTCAACTGAAGTTCGCTGATTCAACTGAACTGGAATGGAACTGGAGAACTGGACGACTGGAACGACTGGAGGGAAAAAGTGAAGTGAGTAAGTGAGTGGTGAAGAAAGAATTTCAACCGAGGAGGAAGAAGTAGGGACGTGGAGGGTGGCGAACGTTCGATGTTCGATGGTCTGTGTGGTCTGGTCACAAAGAACCGATAAAGGGTGTTTAAATAATAATATCTGTGGGTGGAGTTTGGACCTCATTATTCTATTAATGTATTAATAATAATTGTTTGGTTTGGAATTGGAACATTGAACATTATTTTCCATAATAATAATAATAATGCGCCTCTTCTAATTTATTCTAACTCCACTTACCTATGCATTGGAATTTGCAGATAAGGCTTTCGTAATCTGATAAGTAGATCTGCAGACATTTTCGTTAATTATTATCATTGAGGTAATTATCTTGAGACATGAGTAAGTCATTAGCTGAAAAGAAAAATTGCGTCTAATTTGTGAGTTTTGCTACGTATTAAAATGCAGTTAAAGGATAATTTAAAGCAAGCTGAATGAATAATTTTTGTTATTTTTTTGTTATCAGCTCTGGATGATTTTTTTTTTAGTCTTATTATTTATTGAATGATGATTATTATAATTACATGACAAACCATCTCTCCGATATGTCTTGATGATGTCAAGTGTGAATGTTTTGAACGTAAAAATAAAGACAGCTGGATTTCTGGAATTAAAAAATTCACTGTGACCCTTCTGGGCCCGCACACTTTTGTTATGACGTAATAGGGGGAACTTTCTCCGTTGTAGAGGAAAATAAAGTACCTACCCATAGCAGAGCTACGTGTGAAGGATAGTTTTTATGACCGAAAGTAGAAAATTTTCAGAACCGAATTTTTTTTAGACAAAAGATGAATTAAATGTTGTAAAACAACATGCCATTCGATTGATGTTGGGCTGTGAGTAGAGGCGGAAATTGTAAAAACGTGTTTCGTCCTGTTTGGGATTCATCAGTAGAATGCATTGTATCACAGCACAGTTTTGATCACAGTATCCCATGAGTGCTCATTATTTTATTTTGATTTCACTAGAATTTCTTTTGTTTTACATATTTTTTGAAATTTTTTCTTGTCATAAGTTTGTGGTTTTCAAAAGATTAAATTTGAGCACCTAGATCCATGGTGTGAATTTCAGTTCCAGCAAAAATGGCAAAAAGTTAAAAATTAAAAAATAATTAATATTTTTTGCGTGAAAATTGAGCAACATTCGTTAGATATTCGTCAAATGTAATGTCAGTAATGTAAGAAATGAATTTTTTATACAGGTGGACGAAAAGTGGTAACTTTTTAAATTTCTACGTTTTGCTAATTTTTCTCAATGTAATTTAGGTTTTGTTTTTTGTAAGAGTTTTATTAAATTGAAGTGAAGTATTATTTTTGCATATTAAAACGACTTGTAAATTAGAACTAAACATTTATTGTGATGATTTTTTCCATGTCGAAAAACGCTTTGCACCAAAAACAGAAAAATGTGACAGAAATTTTCATAAGTTCTGAAATTTCGTTCCTGCGTATTAGTTTCTATTACTCCTGTTGATATTTATAATAATTGATACAGTGTGACCCGGAGTCGCAAAAAAGTTCCATAACTGTTTTTTATTGATTATGTCTAAAAGGACGACCGAAGTTCAGTTTGTAAAATTATTTTTGGGTATACAGGCTGATCCAACATCGCTGTAAGCCACACAACTTTGTTATTTTAAATAGGACACCTGTATATTATTATTATTACATTTTTAGCCTTCATTAGAAAATTGATTGATATAGGTTTCTACAGTTGAATTCTTTGACAAGTAATTTATGAGTTATAAACAAATGAAAATAGCCATTTTCTATTTTCAAAACAGAAAAAAAAATCCATTTTTTTTTAAACTCCTCGGAAACCGTTCGAGAGAAAGAAGCTTTTGAACATGTCATATCGTTGATACAATAAGCTACTTTTTTAATATAGGTACAGGGGTGTTGATTTTCAAAGCGGGCTGTAGGGAATTAGCATTGCGAAAGTGATTTTTAGGGATTCCTGCTCCCCTTTTAAACTGAAGAAATTTGCTAAAATTATTATGCATATCGCTTGATATCAGAAATTAGTAGAATTTCATATTGTTTTCCAAAATTCTGTAATTCGTAAAATTTAAGTAATTTTTAATGTTTAATACGGTTTAATCAAAAAATAGCATGGCTGGCCTAAACAAAAATGACATTTCTACCTTTTGACAATCTAATATTACAACAATAATAATATGGCCTGCTTTGAAAATCGTCGGATATTTTAGGATCGAGCAAAGTTTTTTTGCCCTTCATTTTCCGACACATGTTTTGAAAATCTAAAGCGAGTTTTTCATCATAAGTGTGGCTGTTTTTCTCAAAAACGGTTCACATTAGTAATTATTATCACCGTCGAGTACCTTTATTTATTATGCAGACAATATTAGCGGTTTAAAATGCGCTTTTAAAAAATAATGTCAATTTACCCAGTACCGTAGACATTTAGTTAGCATTAAAAAAGTAGCTACTGTCAGTGTCAGTGGTTAAATATGTATAAAAGTTCAGCTCTGTTCTTCACACGGTTCCTGAGATATCAAAAAATTGTAAAAAAGTCTTCGTTGACAGCATGATGCGTGTATTCACAAACGATAATTACCAAATAATTACGTAGTCAGTTATCTCCATCTCATTCTAATGCAAATAAACTGTATATCTCCATCTCATTCATTTAATTGTTTCCGAGATATTACAGGGTCAGAACTCTTTGTGAATGCGGGCATGTATCTCAAAACCGGTGTACCTGTTTGCGGACCCACTTTTATAGGAACTTTTTTACTTAGAATGAGCCAAGGAATCACCCCCTAAAAATTATCGCATTTATTTAGGACAACTCTGTATAAACTATTATAAGAGTCAAAATATTTAAAAATTATCTGGAAAAATTGATATTTAAAAAATTATGAAAAAAAGCCATAAAAAATCATTTCTTTTATCCCTGACATTAATTACATTTGGTGAATATCTAACGAATACTGTCCAAAGTTCCCTCAAAACACTTTTAGTTTTTGAAGTATAATTTTTTTTGTAATTCTGAAGTTTAATAGAGAAACTCCATTTTCTCCAGGCCTAAAGTTTACACTATACAGGGTGTTTCTGAATAGCTGTTACAAACTTAAAGGGCATGTAGGAAATGCAAAAATAGGCGATAAATTTCCTATAGACATGGGTCGTTGGAGCTTTAGTTTTCGATATACAGGGTGTTAAAGTTCTTCGAAAAATTTGATATTTTTTGAATATCTACAAACTGGCTGATCAGAATAACTCGAATTCTTTGACAGCTGTTGTACTAATTGAAGTACATACTTACATGATTTGATACTCCCATTGAAACATTATTCAATTCAGTGGCAGAGATCTGGATGTGTTGTTACTTTTTTATTATAAAATTTCTATGCCACTGACTTTTATGCGAATTTGTTATTTATGGTAGATACCTTGTTTTGTTTAGAGGAGAAAAGTAATCTTACGTTTTTGTTGTAGGACGCACTGTTTTCAAGATATTCCACAATGTAGGCACTTATGCAAGCTTTTTGTAATGCAATACGGTTCAATAACGATCACAAAAATGATGAATTTCTGGAAATCAATAGTATTGATTTTTAGGACATTTTACCTCGTACGGGTTCCTACATTGCAAAGTATCTTGAAAACAGTGCGTCCTACAACAAAAACATAAAATAACATTTCTCCTCTAAACAAAACGAGGTGTCTACCCAAAATAACAAATTTGCATAAAAGTCAGTGGCGTAGAAATTGTTTAATAAAAAAGGTAACAACACACCCAGATCTCTGCCACTGGATTGAATAATTTTTCTTTGGGAGTATCAAATCATGTACTTCAATTAGTACAACAGCTGTCAAAAAATTCGAGTTATTCTGATCAGTCAATTTGTAGATATTCAAAAAATATTAAATTTTTCGAAGAACTTCAACACCCTGTGTCTCAAAAACTAAAGCTCCAACGACCCATGTCTACAGGAAATTGATCGCCTATTTTTGCATTTCCTACATGCCCTTTAAGTTTGTAACACCTATTCAGTAACACCCTGTAGATCTAGTATGCTCAATTATTTTTTTTTGGAAAGCTCAAACTTATGACAAGAAAAAATTTCAAAAAAGACGGAAATTTCCCACGTGGTGCGACTTTTTATGGTGAACGCTGTACATAAATTTTGAGCTATATTGAACTTATCTGTAAACATTTTTGGATACAGAGTCGTAGCTCAAGAACGATAAGGGGCTAAAAATATTTTAGACATAATTTTGACCAATGACCACCATTTTCAGACTTCAGGTATAAGCTGAAAAACAATTTTACACCAATTTCAGTTACTTCTACTGAAACTAATCATGAATCACGCTGTATATGTAATCGACTATCTATTGTAAACCAATTATTCTAATATTGGTTTGGTTAAGCAACAAGCATGATAATATCTCAAATATTTAGGCATAAGTATGAGTGCGTACAAACAATAATTAGATATAGATAGAATACTCGTTCCATATTCCATAATATTCAGATTAGGTATAACATAAATCATACTTACAAGTTCTTATTTCACATCGTGTACCCAAATAATCACGAAACAAAGAAAACAATTTATTTAAAATTTCAGGGATGCCTCACGGACATGATAAACACATTAAAATTGCATTTAATTTCTATTTATACCTACTTTAGTAACGATAACCACTAACGGACAGAAAATGACCCTTAAATGTGTTTAAAAGTGCCTGTTTTATCTTCGCGTCATCTTTTATCGTGACATCTGTTCTTGAAATTGCTTCCAGTTTTGATAAATCCTTATCAGGAAGCGAGAAACGAACAAAGATTGTCTTTCTGCGGCATTGAAAAATTTCCAAAAAATTAAATGAAATGAACACAGTAGATACCTGTGGGTATTGCTTTTAAAAAATCAAGTATTTTTATGAACCTTGCATAATAATAATAACAATAAATTAAAAAATGGGTACCCAGACATAATAAAATGTGTCGGTACCTAAAATATAATACACAATAATCATAAAATTGACGAGACTTTAATTTGAAAAATTATAAACAAAATTGTTTCTTAACTTACACTTATTTAAGTATAAAATGGGTGTATTTTTTTTTTTGTATTTCTATTGATTTAACAGTTTTTTATAAATTTCGTCTTTTTTATTATTTAATAATTAATAATTTTACAAGTTTTAATTATTTAAATGAAAAAAAAAATTATTAGACTTTAAATTTTTATTTATTTATTCTTATACATTCACGTGAAAATAAATTCGTATTATAAATTTACAGCATTAGGTATACGTATACTATCATACAGTGTCCGCAAAAAAAACTTCCGTCATGTGAAAAATGTTATGGTAATTATACATCCGCGGCTCCTAAGTTTCATAAATTTTTTCGGGACCGAGGAGCGAAATAGGGGTGCTGGGTGGGTAAGACGCTAAAAACAGCCATTGCAAACTAATATTAAGGTCACAACTAAGGGCTCTTTGACACTAAGGTCGAATTTCTGTTTTTTTCTTCACTTGCAGGGCAAGGAAAATCTTCGAGATTAACAGTAGCACGATTTTTATTTTCAAATTTGCATTTATATTCCAAAAATCGTAACATCAAATCCTGTGTTCTGGTCACGATATGAGAAAGCGGATATATTGGGAGTCCGCGTCTGTATACGTTTGGAAGCGGTACCTTTGTCGTAAGTGGTTACATCCTTAGTTAGATCCGGGACTAGTGGTATTAATCGGCGCTTGTGTCAGGACCGTACTTTCATTGCACTCTCAAAATAAATTTTTAAAGCCGTTTTGCTGCCTTCCCTTTCATTTACAAAGCAAATGAATACCTTCCTGGTGTTACTATAGGTATGTTCTCCACCCCTATATAGGTGCCATAGTGAAACTGTAGGAGCCGCGGATGTATACAGGTGTCCGGAAATTATGCGCAAAAAATTAAAGGGGTGTATCTACTTGATGAAATATTGCCAAAAGTATCTATATGTTTTTTTTCGAAAACTCACAAATAAGAAAGTTATGCGCCTTCAAAGTTGATTTTGTTAAATCAATATTTTTTTATAACTTTTTTTCTAGTATACGGATTTTCTTAAAATTTGACACACTTGCCACTGATGTTGCTTTACATCCTTGGTCCAAATTAGACTTGAATCCCTCGAAATCAAAAGGCCTTAACTGCCCTTGACCTTCAAAAAAGGCCTATAACTTTTTTCGTAATATTTTTTTCTGAGTTTTGAAGACGCACAATTGAAGAACATGAAATCTTCGGAAAAAGTTCTCTTTGTCTATCACGATAAAATGACCTGTTTCCGAGTAAAACTGTTTTAAAAATTAGCTTGCACTAAAATTGATCACCATAAATTATGATCATTCTGTAACAATACCAAATCATGCTTCGGAAACAGCTACAGGGTTGCCTAGGAAACAAGGCGTTTGCTTTGGATTTCATTTTGACAGCAATTTTTTTTTTATTAAAATTATTTTATTATTTTATTTAAAAAAAAATGATTAAAAAATTTTAAAATTTTATCATTTCCAAGTCTATATAATATACGAATGTCTCTGTTTTGTACATAACTAGGCAACCCTGCAGCTGTTACAAAAGCATGCTTTGGTATTGTTGCAGAATGATCATAATTTATGGTGACCAATTTTAGTGCAAGCAAATTTTTAAAACAGTTTTACTCGGAAACAGGTCATTTTATCGTGATAGACAAAGAGGACCTTTTCCGAATATTTCTTCATGTTCTTCAATTTTGCGTCTTCAAAACTCAGAAAAAAATATTACGAAAAAAGTTATAGGCCTTGTTTGAAGGTCAAGGGCACATAAGGCCTCTTGATTTTGAGGGATTCAAGTATAACTTGGACCAAGGATGTAAAGCAACATCAGTGGCAAGTGTGTCAAATTTTAAGAAAATTCGTACACTAGAAAAAAGTTATAAAAAAATCAACTTTGAAAGCTTATAACTAGGCTTCGGATAAATATGGACTAAAAAACCTCGAAAAATGCATGCAAATATGCACTTAAATTTACAAAATTATTCAGTTAAATATGCACTAAATTGTTTGGGAAATAAGCAGACGGTATAAACTTTTAGATTATTTATTTATCTATTAGTTGATATAAAAAAATTTCTATGAAAAATGATCGAACAAAATGAGATTATAGACTGGATAAGGCACTCTAAATGTTATCCCAAGCCAAAGGATTTTAAAGAAACATTTCTTAGAATAGGATCTATTATAGGTTGATTTAAACCCCATTAAGCGCATTATTATGCTTACCTGGTTTTTATGATCGTGACTAATTTCTCTACTTATTCCTGTTCAGTAATTCATATTTTCCTATATTTGGTAAATTCTACAATATGTACTTTGAAATATTTTTAAATAAATATTTATTTAAAAAAATAAATAAATATTTCACCTGGTGTACATTACATATACTTGGGAAATAGTTACAAAAGTTTATCTCCTTTTATTATTTTTTTATCTCCCATTACAAAAATTATAGAAATAGTTAAATATACCTATTAACGGACCAGTTAGTATCAAATTATGCATTTAAGTCCAAAACACCGAATATATGCATTTATTATAAAACATTTCAAAAATTTGCATATGCAAGTATGCAAATGCATAATTATCCTAAGCCTACGTATAACTTTCTTATTTGTGAGTTTTCGAAAAAAAAATTATAGATACTTTTGGCAATATTTCATCAAGTAGAATCACCCCCTTAATTTTTTGCGCATAATTTCGGGACAGCCTGTATAATGACTAATGTTATTACTTATTACATACTGTATTTGTCAAAGCTTGAATTTTTTTTCAAAGTTTGAATTTTTTACCCGATCAGGTAGAGGGTGTCTCATATAACTGTCCCTGTACCTTATTGAAGAACCTATTACAGGTGATACGAAATCTTTTTTCGAATAAATGTCATTAGGCTGATGTTTTGTACCTATACAGGGTTATGATGCTAAGTTACTTATTTTTAAATACGAAGGCGTATTTATTTTTCAATTTTCTAAAACTACTGAGAAATACAAATATAATAGTAAATGTCATATGGGTCTCAATCGACCTCTTGTTTCGAATTTATTAGGCCTCTTCAGCAAAAATAGTTCAAATTTGCATTTTAAATTAGTCTTCTTCAATTTTTTGGAACTAAAAATGTAAAATGTATAATCACGAAGCAGTGTTGCCACGTTTTGCAAAGTGCAGATATTCTTAATTTTTTACATGGCAGGCTCTATAGTAATTGCGGGCGCATCTAAAAGTACTTTAAAAGACGAATTCAATTATATGTATGTCACAACATAGGATGTAATTAATTCTTTATCAATCAATTTGCGTTTTTTTTTTTTGAAAAATCATTAGAATCGTATTTATTATAAACAATAATGGTTTCCAAGACAATTAAAATAAGTGGCATAGAGGCTCAACAAGTAAAACTGTCAAAATATATTTATTTATGAAGATGAGCTGTCATTGTCATGGAAATCATTGGTTGCTTATAACAGTTATAACAAATATAAATCTCTCTTTTTCATGATTGTCAATCATTGCGTCGGCATTGTGGTGTTTGAAACTACAATAAATCTTGAAGTGGCTCACGATTAGTTTTTCGGACTGATCGCCAGATGTCGCTCTGCCTAAACCACACGGAGAACCGTGTAACTGGTTTGCTTAAGACCTAGGCAGCTTTCAGAAATTTGACAACATCCTCTGGATTCTCCAGATGCAGTACACTGATGAGTCCCAATAGGGCGAAACACGTGTCTGTGCTTGTTCTGGTACTCTGGTGGCTCTGTTGTTGTTTTGTTTTGATGAAAGCTCTCTCGATTGAGTTTCAGTCACTGCCAATATGACAAATTTAATGTTAGGGCGATGGAGGAATACTCCGACCCCATGTAACAGGCTAGTAATTGCACTTTATGTGCTTTATACTCGTACACCTGCATTAATTCCTTATTTATAACAAATAAACAAATACTTCAGAATACATGTTATTTCTATACAGATTTTTTCCAAAAGAAAAAACACGAATTTAATGAAAACAAGTGAATTCAATCCAATGTTGTGACATGGATTCGTCTTTAAAAGTACCTACTTTCAGTGAGCCCATTTAATATAGGGCCTGCCTTTTGAAAACATTAAGAAAATCGGCACTTTTCAAAACGTGGCAACACTGCTTCGTGATTGTGCACATTTTACATTTTTAGTTCCAAAACATTGAAGAAGACTAATTTTAAAGTATTTTGCTGAAAACGGCGGTCAAAAATCTCGTATGTTGCTTCAAAGTTGAGCTATTTTTTGCTGAAGAGGCCTAATAAATTCGAAACAAGAGGTCGGAGATCCATATGACATACACTTTGTATTTGTATTTTTTAGTAGTTTTAGAAAATTTCAAAATTACAGGCCTTCGTATAAAAAAGGGTAATTATATACATCCGCGGCTCCTAAGTTTCATCAATTTTTTCGGGACCGAGGAGCGAAATAGGGGTGCTGGGTGGGTAAGAAACTAACAACAGCCATTGCAAACTAATATTAAGGTCACAACTAAGGCCTCTTTGGCACTACGGTCGAATTTCCTTCATTAGTTTTCAACTAATGAACACCATACTGCTACTGTCGATAGAAAAATTATTCGACCGATTACTCCCGTTGGGAAATGTCAACTGTATAGATTTTTAGAGTGCATTGATTGGAATTATATATGTTCAGCGGATGAAGGCGTGAATTATAAGTTCAGCGAGTTTATTCGAGCCATATCTGCTGGCTGTGCAGAGTATTTTCCTAGTAAGACCGTACTGATTCATAAACGTAACAATAGACTCAGATGGTTCAATAGCGATCTGAAAAGGTTGAGAAATTTGATCTTGTTATTCGATGATCTGTTTAAGCAAACCGGTTTGGGATGTCATCTGGCTACCAAAAATAAGCTAAGGGGACATTACAGACAGGCTATAAAAAATGCAAAATTAGCTGCTAATGATAACTTTCTCAGATCAGCTCGGAATCCAGTAAAATCATCCTGGCAGATTATAAATGAGGGTCGAACACGTAGAAACAGTAACTGTGACAAAAGCTATGTCTTATCTCCTAGTAATTTCAATTCATATTTTGCCAGCATTGCGGATAAAATTGCGAATGAATTACCCAATTCGAATGTTGATCCTATAACAATGATGTGTGAATCCAGTAAATGTATTCCTTCAAATGCGGAATACTTTAAATTTGATGAGGTGTCTTGTATTGTAGTTAGAGATACTATTGATAGCCTTAAGTCAGGTAATGTGATGGATGTGGATGGTCTCAGTGTTAACATCATAAAATATATTAAAGATATAATTATCTTGCCTCTTACGAAATTAATTAATCAAAGCATCAGAGAGGGCGTTTTTCCTAATGTCTTGAAGAGGGCTGTGGTCATCCCAATTCATAAAAAAGGGTCAACCGACGACCCCGGAAATTTTAGACCTATCGCAATTCTTTCCGTTTTTTCCAAGATATTAGAACGAATTTTGAAACATCAATTGACAAAATATTTCGAACTATCAAATTATTTCACGAGTAGTCAGTTCGGTTTTCGCAGGGGTCGCGGCACAGTTAATGCTGTGATTGAGATGATAGATCACATTCTGAATAATTTCGAGAACGGAAAATTTACACACGTTAATTTTCTTGATTTGAGCAAAGCGTTCGATTGCGTTGATCACGTTACTCTGATACGTAAGCTGTATCTGTATAATCTGCACCCAGTTAGCATAAGACTTCTTACATCGTTCCTGACCCAGAGGGAGCAGACAGTAAGGTTGAATAATCAGAATTCTCCATTTCTACCTGTCAACAGGGGTGTGCCTCAAGGTTCAGTCTTGGGACCACTATTATTCCTGATTTTTATAAACGACCTTCCTGAATACATGAATGCGTCTTCTTCTTCGTCCTCTGCCTCTGTTCTCTTTGCTGACGATACAACGATTTTGAACTCTGACCATGATTTGGATGCCACTATTAGAGATGGAGTTAGAGCTGTCGAGTCTGTAAATTGTTGGTTCATTTCTAATGGACTCCAGCTCAATGTTGATAAGTCAGCATCTATGCTCTTTACAACGCGTCCTACAAACTCTGCGAATCTGGAGGACTACTGTAATCAAGTTAAATATCTAGGTTTACACATCGATAATAAGCTGAGATTTAGGACTCATGGAGAGATGGTGTGCAAGAGGTTATGCTCGGCCATATTCGTCCTTCGCAATTTGAAAGCCACAGTGTCTACACCCACACTACTGATGGCTTTTCATGCTCTGTTTCAGTCCCATCTGAACTATGCACTCATAGTTTGGGGCCACCTCAATATTCGGCATCACATCTTTGGATTGCAGCGGAGGGCGGTCAGGATTGTTGCTGGGTTGGGATACAGGGATGACTGCAGGCCTTCTTTCACAGAACTGAAGATATTGACCCTGCCTTCAATGTTTATATATCAGTGTTTGTGTTATGTACGCAAAAATCCTCACTGTTTCCATGATAACGCAGCCCATCCATATGCCACTAGATTTAAGCATGATTTAGGAATAGAAAGTCATCGACTTGCATCATCTGTCACTGGTGCAAGATTTTATGGCATAAAGTTCTTCAACAAACTATCTGAAGACTGTAAGGATCTTCAGATTTCGATATTTGCCAACAGACTAAAATTATATTTAATTTCTAAAGCTTGTTACAGTATAGATGAATACCTGGAACAGCGGCATGTCGATTTCTGAACGGTTATAAATTTTTTGTCATGGAAACATTAACGTAGTTAGGTGGTTATGTATATGGACGCGTGTAAGAATATTGTACATTCAAGACACTAAATAAACTATTCTATTCTATTCTATTCTATTCTAATTTCTATTTTTTCCCCTTTCAGGGCAAGGAAAATCTTCGAGATTAACAGTAGCACGGTTTTTATTTTGAAACTTGCATTTATTTTGCATTTATATTCAAAAAATCGTAACATCAATCCCTGTGGTCTTTTCACGATATGAAAAAGCGGATATGATGCGAATACGGGACGTTTGGAAGCGCTCGCATTGTGTTGTAAGTGGATATATCCTTAATTATATCGAGACTAGTGCTATTTACTACGCGCTTGTGTCAGGACCGTACTTTCTTTGAATTTTCTTTTCTCAAAATTGGTTTTTAAAGCCGTTTTGTGGCCTTCCCTTTCATTTGCAAAGCAAATGAATACCTTCCTGGTGTTACTATAGGTATGTTCTCCACCCATATATAGGTGCCATAGTGAAACTGTAGGAGCCTCGGATGTATATAATGACCAAAAAAAGTAACTTAGCGTCATAATCCTGTATATAAAACGACGGCCACTTTGGAATTAGTTTATAAAAAAGATCTCATTATCCCAAATGACATTTTATTCGATTTTTTTTGTATCACCTACTACAGGTTCCTAAATAAGATACAGGGACAAGTTATATAGACACCCTGTACCTACATAGTTTTTTTACTTAGTAAGAAAATAGCGTTTTTTGAAATGGTGAAAATCATAGAGTACAATTTTCTGAAAAGTAATTTTAACAAAAATCCTGTAATAGTATATTGTATACCTAGGCGGTAAAGTGGCACTTTTCAGGCCACTTTTCAGGCCAGCCTCGGCTGCGCCTCGCCTAGCCATATCTTCTTGAGGCCTGAAAAGACACTTTACCGCCGTGGTTTACACATAATTTTTTATCCTACACAATAATAATAATAATAATTTTTTTTTTTGAAAAAAATTTGTTTTGAAAGAAAATTTATTGAATACCTACATACCTATGTTTGCTTAATACATTACTATCAGTAAGCGTAGATTAGTTAAATAATTACAATCAGTAATTTATTTATTTATTTATTTATGGATAATATTAATAGTGAACCTTGGATTTTGAATATTACAATTATTATTGAACGAAATTCCTTGTTTGAATAAATTTGACATCCGTACCTCACTATTAGTATTAGTAGTGGAAGTTATTTCCCCTAAGTCTACTTTATTTTCTGTTATTTGTGTATTATTTGTAGATTCAATCGGTGTAATAGCGCTAACAGAAGACTCTGCCAAATTGGTGTTGAACACCGGTGAATTTAAAATCACCGATATTTCCATCTCTTGTTTCAATTGCAATTGAGTGGCCCTCTAGCGTGAAAATATAAAAATAATTTTACCGCCTAGGCAGGAAAAGTGGCACTTTCTCCGGGGGCATGCAGTCGAGAAAGTTCAATTTTCTTATGGGGTAGGATAAAAATGCTATTTGCTATTTTACAGTAATCTTGATGAGGACAAAGAGTACCTACAAGTCCTACAACAGTAGGTATACATACCTTCATATCTAGGTCATGCTCGTGCAGTAGGTAAAGAATTATTACAGAATCTTTTCCAGGTATAAGTTATTATTATTTTGGTATTTGTCGCATTTGCAAGTCGTAAAAGGGCAATAAAAGTTGGATGAGTATATTGCTGCTTATAAATAAAGCTGTCCCTTGTCAGTCGGTTACAATAGATTTCGAATTATGAGGAATAAGCTTCTATGAAATAAACGAGAGAAATAGAGAAATAGTGAATATTGTGAGAACGGCCTTGGCCCGTTTTCTCCCCGATCGGGTCCAGCCAGCGGGCCATAAAAATTAAAACCGGACCACTTTATGAACCAAATGTGACGGTGAAGATGTATGAATCTTACGTTGCAATTTTAAATTATTTTTCAGGAATTTATACCTACTAAAATAATTTTTCTTTCGTGACATAGTAATGAATTGAAACTGAGCTAAAATTGACACACTTATTACAAAAATCCAATATTGAAATCTTGCTTGCTTTTCGAAAAATTTTACATGCTTTTGTGATTTTCACAAGTTCATAAAAAGACTCGGGTGAAGTTAGCAACGAAAACTTAGCAACGGGAGTGGCTAAACATCCGGCTGCGGTACGATGATAATTTAATTACATAATCTGCTATTATTGCTTGAACGGGGTTGATTTTTCTCTTTCGTTTGGAAAAATAAATACCCCAGCAACGCACCAAGGGCAATTTTTTAGCCGAAAATCTAAAATTACAACATCTGAATATGCGGATTCGGAATTTCAAAAAATCACTGTGGCCGTTCTGGGCCCGGGCAAGACGAGTTTTCACGAAGGGATGATAGGGTGGATCTTTGTCCTTGGTTTGAAAAAATAAAAACCCCAGCAACGCATCAAGGGCAGTTTTTATAGCCGAAAATCTAAAATTACAACACCTGAATATGCGGATTCGGAATTTCAAAAAATCACTGTGGCCGTTCTGGGCCCGGGCAAGACGAGTTTTCATGAAGGGATGATAGGGTGAATTTTATTTGTTGCGAGTACTGAGACTCTAGACAGGCAAAGTCAGTTAAAAGTTCCTATGGTAAACTATTTCAATGGGATTGTTGATAAACACAATTCCATTATGTTCATAACAATAAAAAAATTAAGTAAGTCTCAATAGTAATCATTGAAATATAGCTAAGAATTTCCCTATGGATCAAGTTCCATTAACCACATTATAAATCCAAATTTCAAGTTAAAAATATTGAAGTTATCGGCCTATTTTTCGGCTCTAGAGGAACTCTAGAGCCGAAATATATCAAATTTCGAAAATGTTTTGGACTAAATAAATCTTTAGACATGTAAATTGTAATCAAAGTTCTAAAAAGTTCAACATATATTTTAAGAAATCACCTTTTTGATTTTAAACCGAAATAACAATATTTTTTTGTAATAATTTTCATTTAAAAATTTTATTTATCTTTAAGAAATATTTTGTATACTATGTCTTATGGCAAACTGGTATGATGCCAGTCAGTTGTTTGAATACATTTTATATAAGTACATAATGGTACAGGAAATCCAGTACTCGCATGGTAGGACATACATTTTTTTCTGCCTTGTACAGTTGATGAGAAACAACTTTATGTTACTTGTTAAGGAACTTTCATCAATAATAATTACGTCAATCTAAAATTTTAACCCCGATGAAGATATTGAATAAACGCTGAAGATTTGTTAAAAAAGTAGTTTTACTAATTCGCTGGGGTTTTTATTTCTTCAACCCAAGGACAAAGATCCACCCTACCATCCCTTCGTGAAAACTCGTCTTGCCCGGGCCCAGAACGGCCACAGTGATTTTTTGAAATTCCGAATCCGCATATTCAGGTGTTGTAATTTTAGATTTTCGGCTATAAAAACTGCCCTTGATGCGTTGCTGGGGTTTTTATTTTTTCAAACCAAGGACAAAGATCCACCCTATCATCCCTTCGTGAAAACTCGTCTTGCCCGGGCCCAGAACGGCCACAGTGATTTTTTTAAATTCCGAATCCGCATAATCAGGTGTTGTAATTTTAGATTTTCGGCTATAAAAACTGCCCTTGATGCGTTGCTGGGGTTTTTATTTTTTCAACCCAAGGACAAAGATCCACCCTATCATCTCTTTGTGAAAACTCGTCTTGCCCGGGCCCAGAACGGCCACAGTGATTTTTTGAAATTCCGAATCCGCATATTCAGGTGTTGTAATTTTAGATTTTCGGCTATAAAAACTGCCCTTGATGCGTTGCTGGGGTTTTTATTTTTTCAAACCAAGGACAAAGATCCACCCTATCATCCCTTCGTGAAAACTCGTCTTGCCCGGGCCCAGAACGGCCACAGTGGTTTTTTGAAATTCCGAATCCGCATATTCAGGTGTTGTAATTTTAGATTTTCGGCTATAAAAACTGCCCTTGATGCGTTGCTGGGGTTTTTATTTTTTCAACCCAAGGACAAAGATCCACCCTATCATCCCTTCGTAAAAACTCGTCTTGCCCGGGCCCAGAACGGCCACAGTGATTTTTTGAAATTCCGAATCCGCATATTCAGGTGTTGTAATTTTAGATTTTCGGCTATAAAAACTGCCCTTGATGCGTTGCTGGGGTTTTTATTTTTTCAACCCAAGGACAAAGATCCACCCTATCATCCCTTCGTGAAAACTCGTCATGCCCGGGCCCAGAACGGCCACAGTGATTTTTTGAAATTCCGAATCCGCATATTCAGGTGTTGTAATTTTAGATTTTCGGCTATAAAAACTGCCCTTGATGCGTTGCTGGGGTTTTTATTTTTTCAACCCAAGGACAAAGATCCACCCTATCATCCCTTCGTGAAAACTCCTCTTGCCCGGGTCCAGAACGGCCACAGTGATTTTTTGAAATTCCGAATCCGCATATTCAGGTGTTGTAATTTTAGATTTTCGGCTATAAAAACTGCCCTTGATGCGTTGCTGGGGTTTTTATTTTTTCGACCCAAGGACAAAGATCCACCCTATCATCCCTTCGTGAAAACTCGTCTTGCCCGGGCCCAGAACGGCCACAGTGATTTTTTGAAATTCCGAATCCGCATATTCAGGTGTTGTAATTTTAGATTTTCGGCTATAAAAACTGCCCTTGATGCGTTGCTGGGGTTTTTATTTTTTCAAACCAAGGACAAAGATCCACCCTATCATCCCTTCGTAAAAACTCGTCTTGCCCGGGCCCAGAACGGCCACAGTGATTTTTTGAAATTCCGAATCCGCATATTCAGGTGTTGTAATTTTTGATTTTCGGCTATAAAAACTGCCCTTGATGCGTTGCTGGGGTTTTTATTTTTTCAACCCAAGGACAAAGATCCACCCTATCATCCCTTCGTGAAAACTCGTCTTGTCCGGGCCCAGAACGGCCACAGTGATTTTTTGAAATTCCGAATCCTCATATTCAGGTGTTGTAATTTTAGATTTTCGGCTATAAAAACTGCCCTTGATGCGTTGCTGGGGTTTTTATTTTTTCAACCCAAGGACAAAGATCCACCCTATCAACCCTTCGTGAAAACTCGTCTTGCCCGGGCCCAGAACGGCCACAGTGATTTTTTGAAATTCCGAATCCGCATATTCAGGTGTTGTAATTTTAGATTTTCGGCTATAAAAACTGCCCTTGATGCGTTGCTGGGGTTTTTATTTTTTCAAACCAAGGACAAAGATCCACCCTATCATCCCTTCGTGAAAACTCGTCTTGCCCGGGCCCAGAACGGCCACAGTGATTTTTTGAAATTCCGAATCCGCATATTCAGGTGTTGTAATTTTAGATTTTCGGCTAAAAAATTGCCCTTGGTGCGTTGCTGGGGTATTTATTTTTCCAAACGAAAGAGAAAAATCAACCCCGTTCAAGCAATAATAGCAGATTATGTAATTAAATTATCATCGTAACGCAGCCGGATGTTTAGCCACTCCCGTTGCTAAGTTTTCGTTGCTAACTTCACCCGAGTCATAAAAAGCCTTAAAGACTCTTAAAGTTCTGAATAAAAAAAGCTCGTTTATCTTTTCAAGGGGAATAAAAATATTTCGGGTAGAAGTTTTGCAATTACTATAATAATTATAGTAATCACATTGCATAATTATTATGCAATGTGATGATGGACAAAACACTATGAAGTACTTAGAGTCCCTCGATATATCAGAGTCTGGCCACACGTGGTCATGTTTCTGATTGGTTGGCCGCTTCGGCGTCTTTAATCCTTTTAGCTCCAGCCCGTGCCATAAGATTAGCATTGTTCGTCCTAGAAAACGCCTATTAATTTTTTTTTTCATTGAATTGCATATACCTACCTGTAAGGTAATAAAACAATACCTGATCGTTGTGCAGTAAGTTATTGTTCCAATAGGGGAAAAAATCAAATTAACGTTTAAAATTCAATATAAAATGAAAGAAATTCGCTTTTTTATAATACTTCCGGATATATTTTATCTTATCCAAAGTTAGAAAGAATAATAAACATTTTACTGAATATCGTCGCCTTAATCAGAAAAACCCGTAAGTCACAAAATGAAAATTATTCAAGAGGCACAAAAAAGAGTTTATAAAATAAAACGAGAAATTCCCGTATCTCCTTAGCATCATGCATCATGATGTCTGAGCAAATTTAGTATTTTAGAAAAACCCGTAAGTCCAAGACAAAATGCAAAATGTAAATTGAGGGCGTAAAACCATTAATTTCTAGTAAATAATTGTGTTAAACATGTTTGCATGTACTTACGGTCCATATTTATACACTTTCATTAAATCTAACTCGCAAAATCGCACAGTATCGGGAGGTAAACACAGAGCAAAAGTCACCACACGTCTATTGTTTACATTTAAATGGCGGTTTTATTGTGGACATACGGGCTTTCCGTTTATATTTGACACCGGTGAGGACTTATGGGAAATTCTTTTCTAGGAATAATAAATTACAGAAACATCTTGGAGATACGATATTTTCTTCAACTGTAGGTTTATTTATTATTTCATAGATGGCGTAAAAAGTCGATTTTGATAAAATGTGGACTTACGGGTTTTTCTGATTAAGGCGACGATATCATTTATAAAAATAATGAAATGCGAAGTTAAATAGGTAATAATAGGGATTTAAGTATTTAGCATAGCATACAAAGAAATTAATAAAACCCTCAACGTTTTGGATACACCATAAACGGTTATAATAAATAAATGATTTTTTCTACTCCTAACCTTTAATATGCATATTAAATATGAATCACCAGTGCTTTAATGGGTCTCATTAAGATACAAATTTTCATTAAAGCACTGGTCAAGCTATCCAATGGCAGAGGAGCATTTGCAATGGAATCGGTTCCTTTTCGCTCACAATCGGGTCGGTCCAAACCAACCGAAGTCACAGAGTTGTCATACTCACGACAAAAATTGCCTTGTGATATAAGTTCTGTATTTCTGAAAAAAAATTTCTGAACGTTTATTTAATTTAGAACATAAGCAACATTCAAAGGAAATTTATCAAGATTTTATGTTACCTTAATTAATTTGATAGGTATCGTGTAAAAGATAGGAAGATAAAGTATTATATTATTCGTAGCGCTCCGTGATAGTATTCAAAGCGGCAACGCTGCGACCGTCGCGTTGCGCAGGTAAACAATATCGTAATTATTGGCTGTCAATGGGTACGTTCACCTGACGTCAACTGTTGAATAGCAGCGCAAAACGGTTGAGTGTAAGTTGTTTCAACATGTTGGAAATAGTCTGAACGCATTGTTGACATCGAGAGATATGTGACATGTTTCTGGATACGATTCAAGTTTATAGAAGTAATTATTAGCATTTATTTGTCGCTGATTGTATCAGGAGCATTCTTACTTGCAACTTTTACTTCCCACTTGGCGCATGTCCGCAACATGCTGAGTTGACTGTGCTGAGCGTGAAATATTTACGCTCACAAAAATACTCAACAGTTGAACAACGGTTGTAAGTGAGCGGTATGTCTGAACGCAAGCGCTACCTCAACAACTCAACGGTTGACGTCAGGTGAACGTACCCAATGTTATTAAAATTATTATTAATCTCAAAATCAAAGCGTAAAATTCGGAATTCGAACTTCGCATAATAAAAATTACGCAGTAGTGAGTAGTGCCCTTTAAACTTGATACTAAAACATGTCTCAGCAGAATAATCTTAGCGACGAAGAGAAAATTTGGTAATATGCGTAAACAAATAGCAACCTATCTTAACCTCAATGATCCACAATTGTACACGGGTCATTGTTAAAATATATAATTTTTTAATCTTTTCTATGAATAAAAAAGGTCGTAGGAAAAATAGTGTATGGAACTCGCAGATAATGGCTATTAATACGCTCTTATGATGGTTAAGACACTCGCCTACGGCTCGTATCTTAACCATCATACTCACGTATTAATAGCCTTCATTATAAGCTCGTTGCATAATATACTATTATTTACATACGTCTGAAGATGCTACATTAAAAGTAGTGAAGCACGTGTAAAGTTAATATCCATCAATATACAGCAGAATTTTTTTAAACATTAGTTTTTTATTATCATCAATCAGTATGCAGAGATTCTACAAAGTAGGGGTTGAAAACATAATTTTTTTTAACAGTTATAATGTTAACCCTTGTAAGATTCCTTATGCAGCGCGCCATTTATTTTATTGGCCCGACTAATTAATTCTTGTATTCATCTGAATTTATGCAGGTAAACAACCATTACCTTCTCTGAAGTGGAAAGACAACTTGATATTTGAAATACACTTAACAAGAGATAACGCGGAAACGATTTTATAGTGCTAAGCGCCTATCTCATACAATGAGTTTTTTCGATGAAAAAGGAGAAACATGGCGGCCGGCGAGCGTATGGCCATACTCTACTATAACAAGTGAACACTGCTCGATGAAAAATATAATTTGGACCCCGCAGAATCCTTCAGGGAACTGACTCCCGGTTAGATTTGATGTAATTTTGGGGTTCGGTAGTATTCGATGTGTAGATCAGAGTTTTCATGGAATAGCCCTTAATAATAATAATAGTACTTAATAACTCTATGGATAAAATCCAATTATTTTTGGTCGAGTTTTGTGTATTTTTGCAAATATTCGCCGGTACACAGTGTGATCTAATTTATAATTATTATCACCAATCAAATTAAACTGAAAAAAAGTATTCCGCACCGTTTTCGAGGTATTTTTTGAAGTTTTCTCAAGTAATGCCAGTAAGAAGACTATGCATAAATTCAGCTCAAGTAACTTTCAATGAAATTACTCATTGGTCAATAAAATGGCCCAACATTACCTGAGATCAATTCAAATATCTCGAAAACGGCGCGTGAATATACAGGGTAAGTCATTGATATGGGAAAGCTCGATTGCACCTACACCATTAAAGATATCGAAATGAACCAAAAAGTGCTGTAAATGGGAGGGTAAAGTGCAGTTTGTAAAATTATTTTCAGATACACAGGATGGCCCAATATCGCTGTACGCCATATAACTTTGTAATTTTAAATAGGACACCCTCTATATTATTACATCTTCAGATTATTTGAGAAAAGTCAAAAAGAATGGTTTGTAAAGTTGAAGTTTGTAATGAGCGATTTATGAGTTATAAACAAATGAAAATTGCGATTTTCCATTTTAATAATAATAATAATAATAATAACATGTCTTTATTCCACAAAATTCCACATACAAAATAGATATCCATGCAAAAGGAAGAAAAATCAAATTAGTGGATAAGGCGAAGGCCAGATAGCATATCAAGAATTGATATGCCCCTGCTCTCCTTGACCTTGATTCAAATGCCAATTTATATTGTAAATCATTAAACAGCGTTTCTATCAAAAGTAAATAAATGTAAGAAAGACTCCAACGTTTTCATATATTCTATCAAATATTATTCTAAGCAAAAAGAAAAACAAAATATTCATCCTGTACGTTTTCAAAGCAGCTTATATTGAAAACAGGTCGAGATATGGAAAAACGGTTTACATGTTCCTATCTTAACTTTTCAAGCGGTATCCTATTGGATGGATGAAATTTTTATACAGAGTGGTAAAAAATTTGATTACTTTCATCACCCGGTATAAAAATTTCAGCTACATGATAGGATACCAAATTAAAAATTAAGATAGGGACATGTAAACCGTTTTTCCATATCTCGAGCCGTTTTCAATATAAGCTGCTTTGAAAATGAAAAATCGCGATTTTCATTTGTTTATAACTCATAAATTGCTCATTACAAACTTCAACTTTACAAACCATTCTTTTTGACTTTTCTCAAACAATATGAAAATGTAATAATATAGAGGGTGTCCTATTTAAAATAACAAAGTTGTATGGCGTACAGCGATATTGGGCCATCCTGTGTATCTGAAAATAATTTTACAAACTGCACTTTACCCTCCATTTACAGCACTTTTTTGTTCATTTCGATATCTTTAATGGTATAGGTGTAATCGAGCTTTCCCATATCAATGACTTACCCTGTATACAGGGTGTCCCATAATATGTGGGCAATCTCCCGGATTTGGGTAAATTTCGTAAAAATAAATGAAAAAATAGCTATAAAATTAATTCCTCAGAGACACCCCTACAAAGATATTAGCTGTTGAAGTTGAGGGTTGAAAATCAATTTTTTGCAATAACTTTTTTATTTTTCGACCGATTTTGATAATTTTTGGTTTTATTTTGTATTATTTTGGACTGTTTGGAAAAGTGTTTCATAATCTTTGGTAGCACATAAATAGACCTCGGGATGGCATAACACCCTCATTCACTTGAAAGAAAACAATAAAAATAATAATTTTCCAGTTTTTTAAGGTTAATTTTCTTTTTATTTGATATTTTTTACATAAAAAATGTATCTTTATTTATTTCGATAGAGCGAACCGTTATCGAGATAAACGTCCTTCTAATAGGTGATGCGTCGCAGGAACTTTCTAAATTTCAAATAAATTTTAACAAGATGGCTAACCTTTGACAGTAAATTGAGCAGGAAACAAAACAATAACTTAATTAAATACACGTAAAATAGTGTCAAAGATTTCATTTCATGCAGATTCAATTCTAACTGATTTTAAAATGAGTTACACAAACGCTGAATACGCAGAAAATCAGTTAGAATTGAATCTGCATGAAATAAAATCTTTGACACTATTTGACGTGTATTTAATTAAGTTATTGTTTTGTTTCCTGCTCAATTTACTGTCAAAGGTCAGCCATTTTGTTGAAATTTACTTGAAATTTAGAAAGTTCCTGCGACGCATCACCTATTAGAAGGATATTTATCTCGATAACGGTTCGCTCTATCGAAATAAATAAAGATACATTTTTTTATGTGAAAAATGTCAAATAAAAGGAAAATTAACCTTAAAAAACTGTAAAATAATTATTTTTATTGTTTTCTTTCAAGTGAATGAGGGGGTTATGCTATCCCGAGGTCTATGTATGTGCTACCAAAGATTATGAAACACTATTTTAAACAGTCCCAAATAATACAAAATAAAACCAAAAATTATCAAAATCGGTCGAAAAACAAAAAAGTTATTGCAAAAAATTGATTTTCAATCCTCAACTTCAACAGCTAATATCTTTGTAGGGGTGTCTCTGAGGAATTCATTTTATGGCTATTTTTTCATTTATTTTTACGAAATTTACCCAAATCCGGGAGATTGCCCACATATTATGGGACACCCTGTATATGTATATTTTTTTAATTTCAACACCCTATATCTAAAAATCTGTAAACGGTTCCCCGTATGAAAAAAAATTAAATATACTTTTTTGTTCTAAAAAGCACGGGCTATAGAATAATGTCATTGTATAGGTATTTAAGATCTAATAAATCATGAACGATCGCTTTAGCTCATACTTTGTGCCAAATTTACAAATTTTTTAAGCAGATGTTTTAGTAACATTTGTACTTTTCCCAAAATTCCAATACTCTGTATCTACTGGAACAAGAAGCTTTCCGGGATTTGTGTACTGATACACTACCATTATTCTAACGTTACATATCATTTGATCGATGAAGTTCTGGTTCTGCTGTTATAAAATCGGACCACTTGTATAAATCTAAATCGTTTCTTACAGAAAACTAAATGAAATGAATGTTTTCAGTTTTCATTTAACTTCTCTCTCATTCAGAGATCGGAAGGATCCACTCCAATAAATCGTCATAAAATGATCATAATTTTTACCGTCTGTCGGCCGCAAGCACATTATTGGGATTCAGCGATTGAGATGAAGATGGACAATAAAACCATAAATATAATAGAATAGATGGATATTCCCGGGTTTTTTCCGTTGTTGCAGGGAGAATCGGAAACATCTGTTATGAATGATAAAGATGAAAAGGTTTTATACAACGCTATACCTAGAACTAGAAATGAAAGAGAAATACAACTTTGTCCAAATTCGACTAATATTCGATTTCCGGAATAAAAATTACGTGTAACTGTAAGCAAACTGGTTCCTCCTTGTGGTTGTTAGTCGTTGGTTTGGAATTTAGGTGAATTCTTTAATTAATAGTAACAATAAGATGAAGAACAGTTTTTTCGTAATTTTTTTAATATTAGTTCACCCCCTTGCAGAAAATGGGGATGAATTAAATTATGATATTATATGAATACTTTTTTGGTTGTGCGTCGAGCTACACACCGGGAATATGGAAAATTAAATGAAATGTGCTAATTGTGTATGTGCCAAAAGTTTGTGCTCGGTTATTTGTTATTTCTATAAAAAAAAATTGATAAACGAGCATAAAATTATTGAGTTTGACACATAATTAGCACATAATTCTCGTACAGTTCATTCCCCATATTCCCGGAGTGCGGAGATAGCTCGACGAACCTTTTTTGATGGTAGTTTTTGAATGTATTTTCAGAAAAAAATGGTTAAACGTGAATTTTTTATTTTTTACCCCATTTTGAGGGGCTGTAAGCTGTAACCCCTATCTTGAGATGTAATAATCTATCTTATAGCTGTAAGCCCCTATTTTGATTTTGAAAAGCTTTCAGAAATTTATCAAGGAATCTTCACTTGAACTGTCTGTACTGATTAATGAAACACCCTGTATATGCGGAAGATAATTGATAATGATGAGGGTTATTAGCTTATTTACAATGTTAGTATATTATAAAGAAGAAATAAATAAATTCGAATATACAGGTGCATGTAAATTAATAACTGCAAAAAAACAGAGAGGGTTGACAAGTAAGATGCTTCTGTTATACAGGGTGAGTCATTGATATGGGAAAGCTCGATTGCACCTACACCATTGAAGATATCGAAATGAACCAAAAAGTGCTGTAAATGGGAGGGTAAAGTGCAGTTTGTAAAATTATTTTCAGATACACAGGATGGCCCAATATCGCTGTACGCCATACAACTTTGTTATTTTAAATAGGACACCCTCTACATTATTACATCTTTAGATTATTTGAGAAAAGTAAAAAAGAATGGTTTGTAAAGTTGAAGTTTGTAATGAGCGATTTATGAGTTATAAACAAATGAAAATCGCGATTTTCCATTTTCAAAGCAGCTTATACATATATTGAAAACGGCTCGAGATATGGAAAAACGGTTTACATGTCCCTATCTTAACTTTTCAAGCGGTATCCTATTGGATGAATGAAATTTTTATACAGGAGTGGTAAAAAAATTGATTATTGTCATCACCCGGTATAAAAATTTCAGCTACATGATAGGATACCAAATTAAAAATTAAGATAGGAACATGTAAGCAGTTTTCCTCTATCTTGAGCTGTTTTTAAGAAAAGCTGCTTTGAAAATGGAAAATCGCGATTTTCATTTGTTTATAACTCATAAATTGCTCATTACAGACTTCAGCTTTACAAACCATTCTTTTTTACTTTTCTCAAATAATCTAAAGATGTATAATAATATAGAGGGTGTCCTATTTAAAATAACAAAGTTGTATGGCGTACAGCGATATTGAGCCATCCTGTGTATCTGAAAATAATTTTACAAACTGCACTTTACCCTCCCATTTAAAGCACTTTTTGGTTCATTTCGATATCTTTAATGGTATAGGTGTAATCGAGCTTTCCCATATCAATGACTCACCCTGTATAAATAAAAAATAATTCCTGTTAAGATAACAAGGACGTCAAAAAGACAGTTTATAAAATATATTTTTTTTAATTCCAAGAAGGTATAAAAATTAAATTAAACGCACATTGGTTTTCCACTAAGATTGTAAGAGATGGAAAGAGAGTCACCCCTAAAATTTGTTTTGTAGGTAACTTTTTGATACGAATAAGAACAAAGTTTCGTCCTAAACACTAACTAAACATTAAGGGTGGCGCTTGCCATCCCTTACAACCATAGTGGAAAACCCACAAATTATTTATTGATTTTCTTTTCGATAGCGATAGCAGGTAAATATGTGTGTGTTTAATTGACTTTTTTAACTTTCCTGGTACATATTAAGTAAAATTATGGAAGATTGACTTTTTGAGCACAATAAAAGGCTGCAGGCATCTAAACAGGGGTTGCTCGAATGAATTTTTTTATATGAAAGATCCATTGTATTTTTCAACAAGGAATAACCACCCCGTGAATTTTTTTGCAGTTATTAATAATTTACACCCTGTGTAAATAAGCATGGCATTGATAATAATTAAAAATTTCTCAAATAACGGTTAAAATTGACCATAATCAAAATAATTTTATCTCATAGAAATTTAAATAGGTACATAGTAAACGGTTTGGAAAATCTTATAACATTCTGTCTTTTGTTAAGTTTTGACACTCTTGTTAAGTTACACTTTAGAAAACATAAATTAACTGATTTTCTCAATCCTTCCAATTATTTTCCCTGTAGGTCGGATTCAAGGGCTTCGGGATTCCCCCCAACAAAATGAGCACGGAGGCCAAATTCATGTTCAACGGGCGCCAATATTCTCTGCGTCACGGCAGCGTCATAATCGCCGCTATCACCTCCTGCACGAACACCAGCAACCCGAGCGTCATGCTCGGCGCCGGCCTCCTCGCCAGGAACGCCGTCGCCGCCGGGCTGAGCGTCGCTCCCTACATCAAGACCAGCCTCTCGCCCGGCTCGGGAGTCGTCACTTATTACCTCACCGAATCTGGGGTAATCCCAGCACTTCAAACTTTAGGTGAGTATGTTATTAACGGTAACGGGTTGATTTTTCCAGTTCGCGATTAAGTGATTATTCCCAAATTATTATCCCAGATCTTAGAATAAAGAGCAGAAATATAATCTGCTCTGTTTTGAGTGGACCTTTTTTATCTTCCTATAAGTAAACCGTTGATTACAAAAAATTTTGCTCAATTTTATACTTTTCTGGAGCAAAATTTGAAATAATTTTCCGCTTTGAAAAAAAAAAAGGGTTTTCATAGTCATTTTTTGTTTTTCTTATGGCCACCATGTTGTTTTTCATGTCATTCCATGGAAACCAAAACTATCACATTGAGAATTTTTCTTTTCTTAATTTTGTTATTATCATTATTATTTGCAGGTTTCGACATTGTCGGTTACGGATGTATGACCTGTATTGGGAACAGCGGAAGCATAGACGAGAACATCGTCAATGCGATCGAGCAAAACGATCTCGTCTGCTGCGGGGTCCTCTCAGGGAATCGCAATTTCGAGGGGCGCATCCACCCCAACACCCGTGCCAACTACCTCGCATCCCCCTTGCTGGTGATAGCGTACGCCATCGCCGGTACCGTCGACATCGATTTCGAGACCGAGCCGCTAGGAAAACGAGCCGACGGGTCCCCGGTATTCCTCCGCGAGATCTGGCCCACTAGGAACGAAATCCAAACCATCGAGAAGCAATACGTCATCCCGAGCATGTTTCAAGAAGTCTATAATAGAATCGAGATGGGCTCCTCGAACTGGCAGGGATTGCAAGCCCCGTCCGGGCAGTTGTACCCGTGGTCCGACGAGTCGACTTACATAAAGAAGCCGCCATTTTTTGATGGAATCACAAAAGACTTGCCGGCTAGCAGACCGGTCATGAATGCGCGCGTGCTGCTATTCTTGGGGGATTCCGTCACCACGGACCATATCAGTCCGGCAGGATCGATCGGGAGGACCAGCCCGGCTGCCAGGTATCTGGCTCAAAGGAATTTAACGCCGAGGGAGTTTAATTCGTACGGTTCAAGACGAGGGAATGATGCGGTGATGGCTAGGGGAACTTTCGCTAATATCAGGCTGGTTAATAAGTTTTTGACCAGGCCAGGACCCAAGACGATTTACTTACCTACCAACGAAGAGGTCAGTGTTATTATTTTATTTAATAATTCGCTTTATATTTTGTTTGAATTTTCCAGATGGATGTTTTTGATTGTGCCGAACGCTATGCTCGAGACAATACAAGCCTTATTATAATTGCCGGGAAAGATTACGGATCTGGATCGAGTAGAGATTGGGCCGCTAAAGGTCCTTATTTATTGGTAATATATTTTTTTTTTAATGGTTATATTATTTATTTATTTCTCAATGCAATTGCAGGGAATTAGAGCGGTAATAGCGGAATCGTTTGAAAGAATACACAGGTCAAACCTTGTCGGAATGGGGATCGTTCCTTTACAATTTATTCAGGGACAAAATGCAGAGTCGTTGGGATTAAACGGGAAGGAGATCTACGATATTAACCTTCCGGCTGATCTGCAACCGGGCCAGAATATAACCGTAACGACTAACTCTGGGAAATCGTTTGAGGTCATCCTGAGATTCGATACGGAAGTGGATTTGTTGTTTTATAGACACGGCGGTATATTAAATTATATGATCAGGAAGATGGTGGTGTAAATTTTTTGATTTTATTTTATTTTTGGGTGGTTGTTATCTTGGGAACCAATTATTTAGCGTTGATTTTATAATGTGGTAGACAATTTTGAAGCAATACTTAATTTATACGTATTTTTTCTATTTTTTATGTAGGTTATTATTCTAAACCTATGAAGGAGTTTATTATTATTCATACAGGTGGGGTGAAGATTTATTAAATTTAATTTTTGATCATATTTTCTAGTTTATTTCGTTAATAAATTAACGAATTGTTGACATGTTTTTTTTTTGTTAATTTAATCATCCTCCTCCTCCTTTTCCCTCTCCTTAGGTATCTTATTGCTTCTTTGAAAAAAAAAATGTAATTCTTCAAGTGAAAAGAAGTATCCGCGCCAATTTTTAGTTGCAAAGAAGCCAGTGTTGTGAGACTCTTGTCAATTGATGAGAACACAACCATAACTTTAATAAATTTCATAGATTCATCTGAACTCAAATTGTAAATTTTAATTAATTTGTAGAAGAGGTACGTTTATCTTCTGTCTTACTTATTCCATGGCTATTATAAGTGATTTTTTTTGCTCACTCCTTATGTTAATTATTGTTGGTGAGAGATGCTAACAAAAAAGATTTATTTACTATCCAAAATGACCTCAGTTCGAACTTTTCAAAATTTGACTGACATTATCATTATTGGCTCACAAAATAACTTGACATGAATTTTGTGAGTTATTTTTTAATGAAACATGCAGTTTACAAAGTAATTTGTGAAAAAGATTGTTACTCTTTGAACTATAAAGTTAAACAACTGGTAAACAAAACATTCAGTAGAATACTTTGAAGTTACCAACTTGATGAAAAAAAAACCACTCAAATCTTTATAAAACATCAAAAATATATTCATCTTTAAATACAAAACAGCAAGCACAATAACAAATCAAACATCATAAGTGGACGCAGACACATTCCCTCCATGTCCCGTCCAATTCGTATGGTGAAACTGTCCCTCCTGCCCCAGAAGTTCGTAGGTGTGAGCCCCGAAATAGTCCCGCTGGGCTTGCAAGAGATTAGCCGGCAACCTTTCAGTCCGATAACCGTCATAGAAAGCCAAAGCGGTACTGAGAGCCGGAGTTGGTACCCCTGCAATTCATAATTTTAACATCAACTTTCAGCGAGTGAGTTTAAGCTTACCGAGAGAGACAGCTGTCACGATGACGTTTCTCCAACCGTCCTGCGAATGGGTGAGAGCGTTCACGAAGAACGGTGCCAGCAATAACGATTTCAGAGTCGGGTCTTTATCGAAAGCGCTCTTGATTTGTCCCAGGAAGACGGATCTGATAATGCAGCCTCCTCTCCACATTAGCGCGATCGAGCCGTAATCCAATTCCCAGCCGTGCACTGCTGCGGCTTCTCTCAGTAACATGAAACCTTGTGCGTAGGAGACGATTTTACTCGCGTATAATGCCTGTCTTAGATTTTCTAGGAGAGCTTTTTTGTCCCCTTTGTAGGCGGATTTCGGTCCTGGCAATACTTTACTGGCCGTAATTCTCTCATCTTTTAAAGCAGAGAGGCACCGACTGAAGACCGCTTCTCCGATTAGAGTCACCGGAATTCCATAATTTAAAGCCGCTATCGCTGTCCATTTACCTGTCCCTTTCTGGCCGGCTGTGTCTCTGATTTTCGGTAATAAATATTTACCTGCAATTATAATCGATAATTAAAATTAGCATTACTGCTTTTAATTGTGTTCATAGAACATACCATCTTTATCTTTATAATTGAGAATATCCTTGGTGATATCGATAAGAAAACTATCAAGTTCTCCCTTATTCCATTCAGTGAACGTCTTCGCCATCTCCTCTTGCTCCATCCCAATAGCAAGCATCAAATGGTACACCTCTCCGATCAGTTGCATGTCCCCGTATTCGATCCCGTTATGCACCATCTTGACGAAATGCCCAGCGCCGTCAGCTCCAACCCAATCGCAGCAAGGTTGCCCGTCGGCTTTTGCCGATATACCTTGGAATATGTCTTTTATGTACGGCCAGGCTTCCTTGTCTCCGCCTGGCATCAAACTGGGGCCATATCGGGCACCTATATAAAGCAAGCCAGAAAATAGTATTTTGATGCAAACCGTTATAAAAAAAGTTACAAACCGTCTTCTCCTCCGGAGACTCCTGATCCGACAAATCTGATCCCTTTCAATGCCAATTCTTTGCATCGTCTCTCTGTGTCGGTGTATTCGGAGTTACCTCCATCGATGATGATGTCGCCTTTATCAAGGAACGGCAGGATTTGGGTGATGAAGGAGTCTACGGCAACTCCCGCTTTCACCAGCAGCATGATCCGTCTGGGCGGCTTGAGTTTTCCGGCGAGATCCTCGATTGATTCGGCGCCGATGATGCTTTTGCCTTTAGCCTCGTTGGCTAGGAAATGGTGGACTTTTTCAACGGTTCGATTGTAGGCCACTACTGTGAAACCGTGGTCTGCCATGTTTAGGATCAGGTTCTGGCCCATAACTGCCAGGCCAATTAGGCCGATGTCTCCTTTTCTAGATTAACAGAAACAGATAATAAAAAGATAATGTAGCTTTCAAATTTTAACAATTGAAGTGATCCACTAAAAATGTACCCAAAATAATCAAGTAGGCACTATCTCTTTGGTCTAAGATTGGAGGATCAAGAAAAAAAATTACATTTGGCAACACTGTGGTGAATAAGTAGGAAGTATCCTCCTCTACGTTGCCAAAGCTACAAAATGTTCCCAATCCTATGGTGATTTTTTATATTTTTTATAAAGTTTGTCAAATTAAGCAAAAAATCCTAGGGAGTTTGGAAGCGAGTTTCGGACGATTCAAGATCGAGATAATTTCATGCTGTCTCATTTCTCGGGAAACATTCAAACAGTAAAAACATTCTGAACAACGATTTTTTAAAATCTGGCAATACTGCATAGATGGTACTTTTCACAGACATAAATTGTGCGGTGTTGCCACGTTATACGAACTAAAAATACTCAAGACTCAAGTATAAAGAAACAAGAAGTTCAAGGGAATTTCCATCCATCAATTTTTATGATCCAATAATAAGGAAATAAGGTGTCCCAGCCCCAACAATAAGGTCAACTGGTGACACTGGGAAGGTCAAATTTGACATTTGGGAACCTCTCTACAAATAAAATTTTACTTTGGTGACCTTAATAAATAGTAGTTAATATTGTACACGAGCAAAATTTATAATTAAATAAAAAAATTGCATCTTTTCAATGCAGTTAGATTATAACAAAGATTTCAATCGCAGACTTTGAACAAAAAGCATTTTTGAAGAAAAACTGTTGGCTCAGTTTGGCAACACTGTAGCTCCATTAAATATTAATGAATTTATTAATTAATATACACGTAAAAATATGAAGACATTAGAGAATAAAACAAAGCATAATAATTATTTAATAAATTAATTAATTAAAAAAATTACCTTGCAGCCATAATTATTATTAAACCTGTTGCGCCTGTCTTGTAAGATGAAAATGAAGATAAAACATAAAACACTTTGGCCTAGTTCCAATCTAGCCCGGTCTGCAAGCAGGTCTATTCTTCAATAAATCGCCGTTAAAAGTAATGTACTTGATAAACAATAATTATCGGTATTCGTTATTAAGACGTGTGAATGTTTAAGCAAGGTATTTTCCTTTATGAATTATTACTTCCAGCCAGCAGTTCCAATGTCACATTCACAATTCACATTGAATTGCGATTGCGAAGGTCAAATTTATGGTCTTCCTTTTCACCATCCTATCGTAAACGGTATCGTATCAGCGGTTTTTGTAATTTGTAAATTGTAATTCACTTTCAGTAATCAGTACAACAATAACTTTGCATTTTTGGTTGGGAAAATATAACTGCGGTAAGAATATCGATTTGTCTTCCTGCTGATCTGACACAAATTTGAATTTCTATATTTTATTTAGCTCCTAGTGCACCCACCAATTTAGGCAACTAATAATACATCGATTTTTTAAAATTTATACTGGCTAAATGTTACAATGAGCTACCAAACCAACACCAACAAAAATACTTCAAACTGTCAGCGGCCATGTTTCATTCCATGGTTCTTTTTCTTTTTCTTACTGACCTTCGCACACTTTCGCATTTGGCCTATACTTAAGATGAAGATACTTCAGAAATAAATGTGACGTCATAGAAAAAGAATTTGGTTATATTATAAATAATTATTTTTGGTAAGGGTTTTGTTTTGAAAATAACAGTGATTGCTGAATAGTAAACCACTTTCAACAACATTTTGATAAAAAAAAACTGATTTAACATGCATGCGCTATGCGATACTATAACCAGGTATCTCAAAAAAATTATAAATTACATAATATGATATTATTTACATTTAGGGCATGAAATGGAGCATTCCTCAACACTGTTTTATTTTTTATGATCTTAGCATATTATGCAGTGCAAGTAAGGTTTGTGGGGTAGGAGTTAACTTCCTCGCACAATAATTAGGCGTACACCTATTTGCTATTTGTTGCTTATTATTAGTGTATTTTTTATTTTTTGAACGTTTTGCTCACTCTCCATTCGCTTCATAACGTAGGTAGGAAGGTAGGTATACCCGGGGGGGTGCTATTCTCGAGTTCGTGGGAATGGTACGATCATCAGAGATCGTTCCCATTGAAAGTGTAAACTTTTTATAGTTTTATAGAACGGTTTTATCGTGCATCGAGCGAATAAAGTTAATGGTAATACTCGAACGCAGCTCGTATTAATGTCAGTTCAGTAGACCGTCAATCTCATAATTGATATTTTTTTAAAGATAAACGTCAATGTCAAGTCAACGAATTGTCATTGCCGTGGTAGTACTGGTAGTTCCCGTACGCGATTATAAATCATCATAATTCTTAGAAATTCCCGACTAATTCCCAGAATTCCTACCCTGACCCAATGACCCATCCGTATCCTCAAAACTTCCAATCCCAATGAAAACAAATCACTCGCGTTGAGTGTAATTTCACTTTTAATTGATAAAATTGTGTGTGTGCTCACAGCTCATCCAGATTGTCTCAATTTAAAGCATATCAACAATCAACAAACCAAGACGTCACAGTCATGGAAAGAAAGTGATAGTGATTCCGAACAGAGTTAATAAAAATCATCCCATGGTAGGTCTCTAAATTTGTGTCTGTCTAATTACAATACAATGCCGCGGAAAACAGTGCAGGGAAGGCCGATAACCAAATCGATGACTAATCTGGTCCGTCGTAGAAAAAAAATCAAGTCAGGTAGGAGGCATGCAAAATGTGCTCGAGATAAACCCCGGGGGCAACGGGATTAACAATGCTTGCGTTTTTATTTAACAACCTTAACCCTCAATCTGTGTTTAACCAGCGAAACCAAGACCCGAGAGCACCTCTTGCATGCATGTCGAACCTAATTGAATAACAGAGTAATTCCTGTCGCTTTACCTCTTTTTTACTGCTTGTCATGTCCGTGGAATTGCAGACCCCCCTTTACCAGGACCTGTCAAAAATGCACTCTACTTGTAGGTCAAACTCTGACACCCTGAAGGTCAACAGTTTCAAGGTTAAATTATAGTATGACTGTGCCAAATTGGAGCTCTGGATTGTGTACATTTTTCACCTTCATGATGATATTAACATGGAAGACAAGCGATAGATCATGGAAAATTACATTGTCGAATGTTAATTTAACTTTCTTTTCGATACTTACCTACTGCACATTGTTTAAAATGATCGTTGTTAAAAATGATCAAACATGGGCAACCATTTTCAGGCCACCTGAATTATTAAATTATAATGAACAATCACAATAAAATTTAACGTAAGTAATTGATAATACTGACTTTTCGTAAAATTGAATAGTCTTGTCCACTTGCAACTAGACCCTGATTTGAAGGCCTTTAATTCTGCATTTTATAAAAAAATGTGACATCACTGTTTAAAATGATCTGACCTTGGAACTGTGCAGTAGTTATCCAGTTGACTTTATTTCAAACAATTCAAATATTTGGCCCCACAAGTTTAAGTAATTGAATTTTGCTCAAAGTTACAGAAGATAATATTGTTACCTACCTGTATAAAAAAAAAACGGTAATTGTATACATCCGCGGCTCCTACGTGTCATAAATTTTTTCGGGACCGAGGAGCGAAATAGGGGTGCTGGGTTGGTAAGAAGCTAAAAACAGCCATTGCAAACTAATATCAAGGTCACCACTAAGGCCTCTTTGGCACTACGGTCGAATTTCTATTTTTTTTCCACTTTCAGGGCAAGGAATATCTTCGAGATTAACAATAGCACAGTTTTTATTTTGAATTTTCCATTTATTTTGCATTTATATTCCAAAATACGCGACATCGCTCGCTATTATGGACCGACTACGTTTGAATGCGGTTCGTATTTTGCGTATGTTACCAGACCGGCTCTGGTGTTGATATTACGAGTTTCCGCCGTCCACTAGACACTCTGACCTTGCATGTTTATTGTGATTTTCGCTGTTCTAAACAGGCCCGCACTCAGGAAGACCTTCTTTTAATGCCCTTTTGTTCGCTTATCTTTCATTTGCAAAGCAAATTAATACCTTCCTGGTGTTACTATAATAGGTATGTCCTCATTGTCCTCCACCCCTATATAGGTGCCATAGTAAAACTGTAGGAGCCGCGGATGTAAATAATGACCAAAAAAACAGTGTGACATAATTATATTTTTAAAGCTATATAAATGATGAGTAATATGCTAATATAAAATGATAGATTAGTTATAAATTCAGATCTCATTAGGTAGTTGAAAGTTTCATTACTGAATTTCAATCAGTCAGGTCAGAGTATAAAATTTAATTTGGGGATTCAGGGTGAATAATACCGAATACTAGAATAATTATTCTCTCAGTGCTACTGCTAAATAATATTTCTTGCTTTCTTCCTCTCACCACGATTACTTCTATATAAACCTTCAATAATAATTATTATTATTGAAAATAATTACTCAACATACGAAGGTTACCTATTCTTAATGAGTAGAGCTTGCGAGTACATGCAAAATGCATATTTTTATATGCATGCATATTTGGTGGTTTTTTTATATATAAATGCATAAAATATTCAAAAAAATAGTATTTTGCATATTGTAATGCATTTAAGGAACTCATGTTCGTTTTATTAACTTTCTTAGATATATTTATGAGAAATAGTTGAAGTACTTGCTTTACTAGGTGTAAATAAAATTTTATTGTTAGGGGGTAGATGAAATATCTTGATCTAAGAATTTAAATACACGCTTTTATAATAGCTTGAAGGTCTATTCCATAACCTAAGGAATAAAAAAAATTAGTCACAGCAATAAATGACACACTACTGCAAGTACAAGAAATTTAACAATAAGGACAAACATTACAACAGTTTATGATGTAGATAGCTTATGTTTTCAACCCTTACTTTATAGAGTCTCTGCATTCTGATTGATGATAAATAAAACACTGATGTTTTAAAAAATTCTACTGATGTATATTGCTGGATATTGAGTGAAACACGTTGAAATAAACTGGCCCTAGGTCCAGAGAAATTTTTCAATTTTCAAATCAGTAAATAATTATTCCTCTCAAACAAACAGCCGATTTAATCATGCAGGAATCACACGCTAGACAGCTGATTATTAGGTAGAAAAGAAACACCCACATCTGGCCAAAGCAACAGTCGGTGGTCGGTTCTTTGTAAGCTCCAACCTACATTCCAATCATCTTAAATAGGGAACGGAAATAAATATTCAAATCAAAAATCAGCGACTTATTAAAAAATCAAAAGGATTAAGAGAAAGGTAAAAGTCACAAGATGAATAAATAAAGCAGAATTAAATGAGTAAGGAATTCCTAGAGAAATGATTCTCTATTATAGTGGTGTCGGTGGAATTTTTAACCCGACCGTTCACGCGGGCAGCCAGCGGTAGGGAAAAAACCCAAGCCAGTGTGGCGCGCGCTGAGGCGGACCAGCCTAAAATAAAATCAAACAAGCAAACAACAATTCATTGAGTACTGTTTATATTTGCTCCAACTCTTTAAACAAAAACTCTTAGTGGAATCAAGCACTTACAAATCTATTTAAAAAGAAAATGTTATCATTATAATCTGGGCGGTGTTATCTACGCTCCTTATTGTTAGGCTGCAATTTTCTATAAAACGGCCAGGGAAACCCTGTTGGTAGTTTGCTGAAAAGAGTCTACTATAGAATAGGTATCACAATTTTCCAGCACTTATTACATCTGCGTAATAACCCAAGGTAGTGTGGTCTGTAGCATGGTCAGAGATGATCACCTTTTTAAATAAATGGAAAACCAAAATCAAATTAGAGTCAAACAAACTCTAAAAACAAAACTCACAGCAATGGCAAGGTAAAAACACACACACAAAAATGCCTGCGGGCAAAATGAAAATCAGTACTGAATAAAAGGTAGCCCACAGGGCAATAATAAAGGTATATAAAAGGTCAAACAAATCTGACCGAATAATGGTAGCCCACAGGGCAAAGTAAAACCAAAAACGCAAAACAAACAAGTAAAAAGCAAAACCCAAAATAAAAAGCAAAACCAAAACGCAAAAGCAAAAATCAAAACCAAAAACGAAAAACAAAAACTCGAAAGCAAAAAATCAAAAACCAAAAACGAAAAACTAAAATCAAAAGCAAAAATAAACAGAACAAAACGAAATACAAAACCCAAAAGCAAACAGGCATAATCGCTTGATATTAAAATGAGCTGCATCTTCTGATAAATGGAAGGATAAACGGAAGCAAGCTGGTTAACCAGTTTGAAAGATGTATGAAATATAACCTTCGCTATATTTTCCATTACATTCAGGAACAACAATTTCCACAACCCTCTTCAACACAAGTTTCCCTTGATTTCTTCATTGCGACGGAATAAGAAATTTCGTGATAGCGGCCCAGAGAATCACGGTCACCTTATACTCGGCATACCCTAATCAAAGAATCTAAGCAACTACATCACAACGACAGGTCCACCATCAAAATTCTAGACGATCATGATAGATTTTCTCCGGAAATCTATAGGCCCAGTGGTTGAAACGTTACGTGTAACGTTAATATCCAGCAATAGATCAATACATCAATAGAATTTTTTTAAACATTAGTGTTTTATTTATCATCAATCAGAATGTAGATAGCTCCTATTGACAAGGGAATGACAATCCCTTTAGGTAATTCCTGGAAAATTTAGACAGGTAAGGTCTTTCCAGATGTAAGATCAAAGACTATTTTCCATCTTTTACACCTACTTTGCTAGATGGTACACATGAAATCCTCTCTTCTGTTAAGAAATGTTTTTAAATTTATTTTTTCATTAAAATTGCGGAAAGTTAATTAATTAATTGCGTAAATTTAAATTAAAATATTATAATATAAATAATAATATAATCTAAAGGTAATTTTATAATAAACGTGTTTTATTTTGCATATTGTGGCTTATTTTAACTGTTTTTAGTGCATATTTGCATGCATATTCATATTTTTCGTGCATATAAATTCCAAGCTCTAATGATGAGGCTAATAATTGTTTGTTAATGTCAGTTAGCCTCTTGTAATCATTCTTTAAACAAGCAAAACAAAAAAAAACACATTTGTTAATTGATATATTGATAAAATAAGAAGATGTATGGATTCAAATGACCCAATGAAAATAAGGAGAAAAACAAAAAATGTGAGCTAGATTCAAATAATAATTTTAATTTGACATATCTTCAATTAAGTATGATTAATAATTAACCCTTTTGCTGCTCTAGATATATTAAAGTATACTCTAGATAAACAAGTACATTGACTAGACCGGCCAATCAGCTTGCTTGCATATAATTATTATTTGTGAATATACAGTGAAAGGGTTAATAATAATAATAATAATCTAAGAGGGTGGATATGAATTGTTTTCTGACATATAAATTTCTCACTTATAGTAATAAGAATGCTCAGTGTGATGGAGGCTTCGCGCGGTGCCAACCAGCAGGAATCAGGGGCGGCCACTAAAGGGCTCCAAACACCCGACGAAACATATCTTGCAGCTAGCAAAGAGTTCTTGGAAACGGGACGGACGGGTCGAAGGAACGCCCTGCACGACATCCTGGACGCCGGAAGCCAGACCTCGACGGCCGATCTGCCCGACCAACTGGAGAAGCTCAGCACCCGCGATACTACCAACGAGCCGACCGCTTCTACCAGCCGGAGCGGCGAGAAGAGTTGAAAAATCGGCCGTTCAATTATTAAACTAGTTTCTTTAGCCGGCAGATTAGAGTACAGTACAAACAAATTGATTTGATTCGTTGAATGGGGGGGCGTTTGTATTTAGGTTTTATATAAAAAAATGAAATACTCGTGTGTCGGTGTCGTGTAGCTTTGGATACGAAAAGGGTCTTACTTATTTTAAGATTGACGATGAAATTGCCGTTTGGCGTTTGTTTGCTTACAGGTAACCATAAGCGAGATAACGTATTTTCTATTCACGAGTTAGAATGTTGAAGTGGAGTTTTTTTATACGAAAATGGCACAAAAATAAGAATCAAAATAAATAAAACGTAGATCTGAGGTGTTTAATGTTAGATCTGATTATCACTTTCTAAGTCAATATAACTAGATCTTCAATTATTGAAGAGTCCTAGTTCTAGATTCTAGATCAAGGAAGTAGAGAGATTCTAGAACTAGAACTCTAGTTTAGTTTTAATAATAATAATAATAGAAGAAGTTCCATGCGCGATAATAATCGGGAGTACTGTGACCAATTTACAATTTATGAATGGGTAAGAGGAACTGGCCTAAGCAGTTTTATTTGTTGTATCCTTTATTAAACGATCCGGTGATATTATTTTGTCTCTTTGTACACTGCAACGTGTGATAATGTTTCTCGTTTCCTTTTCTTTAATTTATTAGCGCTGAAAATGTTGAATGTTTCAACAAAATGATTGTAAGAGTATTCGGATAGTATTATGAAGTGTATAGTAACATAATGTATTAGCACCTAGTCAAAACGATTAAAATTAAAACAATAATGAAGTTGTCCATATATATTTATATAGAAAAACACAATAAAGTAATGCATTAAAATTGGATTATCTTGTGTTTTTTTTTTATTTAACATATTTCAGGTGCTCTTTCAAGAGTCATGACAGTGCTCTCCTCCCTGAACTGTCATTTCATTAAAGACCAGTATTTCAGTGAAGGTTTAATTATTAATGGATTAAACTGAACTCGGGCTAAAATTAATAATCTCTTGACGAGTGAATACTTGTTATTGAGGTTTTTTTTTGTAAATTGCATAAAAAATTCTTTAAAACTTGGCCTTTGAAGTCACAGTTTGAGACCTGAGATAGCGGAACTCCAAACTGTTGTGGCGTAGAAAAGCCTTTTCGTTTATAAACTTTTTGCACTACTCAGGTATTTCCAGGTCTCTGGGAATCCCACAACTATATTTGCTGCATCAGCTTGATCTATCGTGTCTTTTAAAAAAATGTCCAACCAGTTCAAAACTCCACCTTGTACCTCTTAATTTTAATACCGGTGACATGAAACTTATACGTATTGAGCAAATAATTATTTAATTTTGAGCAATTTTCTATTTTTGAAGGTAATTTCACAGTTTATCATTTTCCTAATCGGGGATCCCCCACACATTTTCTGAATATAGTTTTAGGGTCACTAATAGAAAAAGACAGCAACTCGCCTAAAGAAGGAAGAGGTGTATTTTTTGTTTTCAAATCTGTCAGATTATTTTCTAAGAGTTTTTTGTTGACCAATTCCCTAGTTGAGGGATTCCCAGGTCCATACATTTTCTGGATCGGTGTTTAAGGGACATTATTCGAAAGTCGGCAATTCACCTCAAAAGAGCACCTCCTTTTTGTTTTCAAATAATCGAATGGTCCACTTTTTGCAACCCAATTTATGCTTTGGTTGTTTCTAAGATTTTCTGAAATTCTAAAACATTCATAGTTTTAGAACAGGAGAACATGAAACAGAAACTGTTCTGGCATGGGAGCCTGTGGTCTCTTCTTTCTAAAGATAAAGACATCTTACAACCACAAATTTTGGCTTCTGCCTAATAACCTTTTGCTCTATTATTGCCCTTGATTATCAATATCAGGAATTCAAATTTATTCGAGTATAACCTCTGATTACATGCCCTATACAGCTCGTTATCCAATGTTTTATCAATAGTAGTTCTTTATAAATTTCTAGAATCTGATTTTTTTACTTTTTAATTATGAGCTGTTGTGGGAAAATCCTCTCCTAGGGATTCCCAGATCCATATATTATTGGCTGAGACAGCATTTCAAGAATAACTAGAAAATGTCACATGTCTCAAAAAATCAACAGTTCACCTGAAATGTCTATTTTTGGACTGTCTTGACCACGAGAACACCTAGACAGTTGCATTTTCTAAATTGGCGCCTCAACACTGTCGGTATGCTAAAAATATGAAAATGGTTGTTCTATTAATATTAAACTGGCGCCAACTGGATCTTAACAAACGAACCCTCACTAAATCCATCGTTTGAACTCGAGGGAAGTTTACTTAATGCACCAATTAAACCGTCACTGAAATATCAGTTACTCTACTTAATGCCCAATGCCCCGTTACTCAAAACTTAACGACCCATTAATCAATTTAATAAATTATTTTGCACACAAACGATTAAGTTTTGAGTTAATGGGCATGTCACTTATCAACCTCAATTTCAGAAAAATAAGATGAAGTACTCACAAAAAATGAAGTGAATAAATGAGCAATCGATTGCATGGTTGTCAATTACCATAATTTAGGAACAATTAGAAAAAAATAAGAAAAATAATCTGACTCATCTGAAATTGAAGTCTCTTTCATTGATTTATTACAATCCACAATCCCATATCGTACACGGTTCACTTAGAGCTAAGCAACTTCTTGAGATTCATCTCGGTAGTCTTCATATTCGGATCGATATTGAGCGCCTTCCGATACATGTCCCTCGCCTTCTCGTACTTATTCCATCGATGATACAGGACACCTGCAAATCAGATTTCTCAAAACTCCCGAGTCAATATGCACAGGGACCACCCGGCTTACCCAAGTTGGAATAATAGAGAGCGTTCTTCCTGTTCAAATTGATCGCTTCCAGGAAATGATTCTCCGCCTTCTCGAACTTCTGCAGTTTCCCCAGAGTGTTCGCTATGCTAAAATGGAGAGCGGCCGCCTTGGGATTGTGCTTCAGAGCGGTCCGACCCAATTCGAGCACCTCGTCGAACTTCTGGACGCTGTCAAGCAGCACCAGCATGTTGCTCCAGGCCGCCACGTGAGACGGACGGTACTCAACCGCCTTCTCCCACGCTTTCAGTGCTTCTTCGTTACGTTTCTGGTCCAGATACTGGAACAAAACCGCGATAACGGATCGCTCCGTGTCCAAGTTATCGAATCTTACGTACGAGGTTCCCCAGGTTGTAGTAGCAATCGGGGTACTTGCTGCGGAACGAGATCGCAGTTTTGTAACAAGTTTCCGCTTCTTCCGTCTGGTTCAGGTTCGTCAGGACTATCCCGAGGTTCATCCAGGCGGCTGCGAAATTTGGCCTGCAATTTATTAGCTTCATTAGAAATAGAAAGATATGGTTTGGTTAGTGTAGTTATTAATTATTATATTTGTTTTCAATCACCAAAGTTGAAATGGCTAGGATTGAAACGTTCATTGATCGTATATCAAGCCTGGAGGGGATCACTGTTTGTTTAAATAAACCTTTGTTGAAGGCTCCAATGTAATTAAATTCTCGACTCACCGAACGTCCAGTGCTCTCCTCAGCAAGACCTCGGCTTCCCCGAACCGCCTGTCTTCCCTCAGCAGGTTTGCCAGATTATTCATCGCCTGTTCGTAATCAGGGTTCAGCTGTATCGCTTTCCGATACTCCAACGCCGCTAAAAGTTTATTGTTATTATCGGCGGCAATTTTAGCGATGTTGTAATGTACTTTCGCGTTCAACGGGCACACTTCCAGTGCCGACGAGAACAGTTTCTTCTCTGACAACCACTCCGAGTTTCTCTGAATGGAACGGAACCCGAAGATCAATACCAGATTGTAGAACATGAACTGCAACACCTTAAAACGAGCCCCGTCACAAATCTTTTGATTAACTTGAGGTATTGATTAGATTCACTTACGATTTTGTTTTTACCGGCGATACTCTCAAGTTTTTTCAGTCCGATCGCAATGAGGAAACAAAACCCGGCACTCGGCAGGAGGAGGTTGCGTTCAGCTATGACAAACCCGACTTTAAAAATTAGATTCGAAGCCGGCATAAATGGCAGGACCATTAAAGCGAGACCCATCATTCTACCATCACTGAAAATAATTTATTATTTCTCAGGTGCTCGGTTATAATAAACAATTAATCTCTTACAAATATCCGTACGTTATTGCTTTTTTGAGGATAATGAAAGCCGTATGGGCACAGCACATTAAAAATATCACAACGAAAAACACTCTCTGATCCAAAACGGTCTCAATGAGAGGAACACAGCCCATCGACCAGTCGAAACATAGCCACTGCGGCCAGATTAAAAGTACCACGTTCAGGAAATAAATGTAATTATACGAGAGTACCTGGAATGAAAACCGTTTAGCATCTTTACCCACCCAATAATTATATGAGAAAATTACCCGTGTTATAAAAGAATCCGAGTAAGCTGCAGGATTATCGATCCGGGTGAAGATGGGACCTTCAAAATTCATCACCTGAAACCTAAAATAAAGGATCACGAGCCCCGCAACTACCAGCAGAGCATTCCGTGCAATAAAACTACCAGATATCACATCTATCCAATTCTTCCTGATTTTTTTGGAGCGGAACAAATCATACACGATGCATACTCCCTGAAAAACCGATCATTATAATAAATCAAACAGGACCACTTTGTTTATTCAGTAATGATAGCTCACCAGAACAGTGATAGCAGTTTCTTTACATAGCACAGCCGCTCCAGTGAATATGATGACTAGACAGAATAAAACGTACGATTTTTTGGTGACAGCATGATGGTGGATGAGTAATACTGCGAGGAATAAAATCGAGCTTAATATATCGGCTCGTCCAACTAGAGCGGCGACGGACTCAGTGTGAACCGGATGGACAGTGAACAGGAGACTAGATAGGTAAGCGACATCGTCGACTTGATGGTACTGTTGTTTGATCTTCTTCTTTTTCAAGAATAACTCAAACGTTGGAATGGTTAGAATACATAACAACCCGTATAAGACTATATTAGTCGCGTGGAACTGGAATGCGTCGAGTTTCATATTGGAATAAATTACGTTAAACCTGGAATAAGACAATAAATAACACTTGTACATATTTCAACTTCAGTTGTTATACAGGGTGATCAATAATAATTGTTAAGCTGATAATATTTGGAAAAAATTAAACGTGTGGTTCCAAATTTCTAGTTTTTTTTTTTTTGTTAATGTCCAAGCAGTGAACTGCAATATGTTTCAAACTGTAACAGTTGACAATCATTTTTGATCCCCTTTTGTAAGACGATAAGAATACCTATAGGATAAAATAGTGAGCGGTCTGTAAGATTTGTGGCTGCTTTTGAGAGTGATATTGGTTCCCCAGAAATCATTGCCGAAGATTTCTGTTATGGGAGTGAAGGGCATTACATCTTTGTTCTTCAAAATCGCTTCGCTGTCGTCAAAGACGAAGGAGCCCCATAATGTGTTGCAGTAACATATAAAAGCTGCTACTGAGATCGTAATATATCGTTTGGACTTATCCTGGAATTGTTTAATTATTATGTTCATGTTGTAGTCTCTTGGATAGATCTCTATCAAAACTACTCACCATTTCTTCTTCTTCTTCATGTCATTTTATTCTTTTCTAGGGGTACCTACGTAGATGAATGTGGGAACATCTGACTGCGTTAAAATTATTAAAGGGTGGCGGTATTTATTATTTTTATGTTAGAAAATCCATTTCAAATAATTAGTACAAATTACAAGTCTATTGTTTATTGATTTTTATTTCATTACCTTCGACATAACCTCACTTATGTTATGTCAGAACACGTATGTCAATTGTCAAATAAATTTTTAACTGTTATAATTACGTCTTTCATATTATATATAAACGTCATTTGTCATTTTTTTCGGGCTTAAAAATAAAATAATTGACGTTTACTGCGTTCGGTTACGGATATCATCACTGATCAGTGGATAGTGGATCCACATCTATTCGATTGTTCGTATATAAGACTCACTCAATCAGCGGTTTTTTTTATGGAAAATAAAATATGTAGATGAATCGAGCTCAATGTGTAGTTGTTTTATTCAAACGGAGATGTGCTGATTTGACCTGATATAATAAGGGTGTGTTTCTAAATTGCTCAACGTTGGACAACAAGTCAACGAAGTCAGCAGTCAGCTGTGGAGCTGTTGAGTTGGATAGTTGAGTTGTTGACCTGCTATTTAGAAACAAACTGAAATGACGGATGACGTCTTACAGTTGACATTGACATATTGATCACAAAATGAAGTCGAAGTTGTTACCTAATTACCTAATTAGTTACCTAAACAAAAAAAAATTAATTTGAATTTTATTGCTGGTATTATGATGTTTTATTATTCTTTACAAAACCCTTTGTTGTTTGATTTGGTTTGATGATGATAGAATGTTGACACAAGCAACCTAAAACACCTTATTCTTAACTTCTTGCGACATTTTCAATCAGTTTTCTCATAATTTATTTTTATTTTTATCAACACAAATTACTTTAACCTTCAAACGCTATAATGCTAATGTCCACGAGTTTACGATCACGTGTCGTTGAGTACCAACTCAACAACTCAACAGGTTAATCCAGCGTTGACTTCGTTGAGTCAACGTTGACTTCAAACAGTGATTTAGAAACAAGAAAGTTGACTGCTGATGTTGAGTCAACGTCAGTCAACGTTAATTTAGAAACGGTTTGTTGGCATTGTTGCTCAGCGTTGGCTATTTAGAAACACACCCGTTGAGTACCACCAACTCAACAACTCAACAGGTTAATCCAGCGTTGACTTCGTTGAGTCAACGTTGACTTCAAACAGTGATTTAGGAACAAGAAAGTTGACTGCTGACGTTGAGTCAACGTCAGTCAACGTTAATTTAGAAACGGTTTGTTGGCATTGTTGCTCAGCGTTGGCTATTTAGAAACACACCCGAGAGCTTCAAGTCCTAAGCGGTCTTATTTTCATCAAGTCGGCGCAATGACGTCATGTGGATCTCATCAGCTCGTAAAATTTGAATTTGTATTGACTTGTGCGTGGGAGAATTCCGATTTTGAAGGTTTTCTTAAAGTGCTTAATAAATTGTACCTACTCATTTAGCAAGGCAGCTTATATTACGTATTATCACTTTAATTATTAACCAAATAGAATGCAATTATTTTCATTCAATGAAAGCAGAATAGGTATATTGAAATTTGAATATTTTTTAAAAAGATTTTGATAACTAAAACAGAACGATTTCGATTTACTAATAATTGTCGATTCCTTGAAATAGATTTTCTTTTGAACTCGACTGATATTTTTTGTTGGAATTAATTGTTCCAGATTTGATTAAATCTACAGTAATAGATGCTGGCAGATTTGCGGGCATGCCCGTATACCTTAACAGTTCATATTGGAGATTACGAACATAATCATTTGATTTAAGAATTTTTGCTTTGTTATCGCTATTATAATTATGATACACACACACCCCATTGTTCAGCAGTTCTTGTATCCATGAGTCAAGAACCTTTGTGAGAAGAGCTTGTTACTGTTTCACCATTTAAGAAAATTGCATGATAATTTTGGGAAATACCTGTAAATTAAATTATGAGATTAAAGAATAGTCGTTACAGCATCTAAATTGATATTCATTGTACGTGTTGCTTCACATTAACGTTTAATAAAAGTAATAAAACAAATATATTGAAAATATTACAAGTTTTATTTCTAACATCCTGATTTCTCTTCCATTCTAGAGATGTTATTGCCTGACATTAATCTAAATCACTTACACATAAAAATAATAACGATAACACTTAAAACTTATCCACGAGATGTAAAATATGCTGCTGCTCCTGATCTCGCCACTCCTTCTCGCCCTCGTCACCGAGATTCCCGGCGTACTCGCGCATTATGTGTCGGATCGTCTTCAGCGAGCCTCCGCGCAGGTTCAAGATCTGCATGACCCGCTGCTTGATGCTTGCCGGGCCCCCGGCGCACACCTCCACTATTATGTAATCGACCAGCTGAAGCGTGAAGAGGCCCCCGGACAGTCGTTTCAGGTAGTTTCCGTCGTCGTCATCGTCGTCGTCGTTCTCGTCCAACGCGTTGTCGATCGCTTCAACTTTCTCCAAGTACTTGAAGTGCAGCTCCAACAACCGATCGACTTTCTCGTGGTCGTTTTCTGTGAACTTACTCACGAGTCGCTGTCTCTGGGAACCCCGGCAGTTTCGTAACATCGATGCTATTATTGACGCAACGTGCTCTTCGTGTTCTTCCGTCGACAGCATCTATTTGAAACGAATTTTTTTAATATTTAGTAATCGATTGAATCAGTCTTTATTATTGATACAGAAAACATTTATCATTTTAAAATTCTACATCTATACTATGTGAAATCTGTCACCCTTATACTCAATTACTTTAAATTACTAAAGTAACTAAATACACCAAATTACCTTTCAAAATAAAAAAGTGTATCCCTTAGAAAGAGAAATTACCAAAGGTAACATTGTTTGAAAGATATTAAGATGTGAGTGAATTTCTAATAATTCTGAATAAGTACCCACCTTTTTTCGATTCTTCTTTGGCGTCTTCATAAACAACGGAAAAATGGTCCTCAATCCCAATATATCGACGAACTTATTACAGTTATCTTTCCCATGCGGGCCCGACATGGCGAAATCCAAGACCTTGAGCGACCCGTTACGGGACATTTTTTTCTCCCGGAGCATCAAATTCATCAGCTGCAGTCCCTCGCCCTTGAGGAATCTCTCCCGGTTCGGAACAACCATCAAAGCACTGCATAGCGAATCGAACAGGTTTTCCATGAGCTCGTGTTCCTCGGCGCCCGATGGGTCGTGTCTCTTGTAATAGGCGAGCTGCTGGAGGAGCGTGTCGATCCCGTCGATGTCGCCCAGCGCGAGCCGGTTCTTCTCGTTCTCCTGCAACAGGATCGAGAGGATCTCGCTGGCGTACAGCTTGTTCGCGTCAAAGGGAGCTTTCAACTTCAGTCGCTTCAGCAGCCACTGCAGTAGTCCCTGCTTGCTGGCCTCGTTGCATATCTCCGGACGTATTTCCGTCAGATTCTCGACAATCGAGAGGGTGTTGTGGACGCCATCCGCTTCCTCCTTGACGGTCTCGTCGAGTCGTTCGAGGTTCTGCATTAGAAGCGCGATGGTCTGGTGGTCGAGGAGGGAATCGATTAGAGCGTCTGCTCCTTCTTCCGATTCGTTTAATATATCGACGTCTGTTAGTTCCTGCAGGAGTTCCACGGTCGCTACCTGGAATTAAAAGAGGCTAACATTTGGGTTAGCGATCGAAGCTGTAGCCACTTACTGCGATATCGGTGTTATCGTGTGATAAAAGCTCCAGTAAGCTGGGGACGACTTGGAGCTTCACCAGTAATGGGTAATAGTCGGGTGCTGTTGCTAGGATTCGCATTTCTTGTAATATCTCGTGCAACTCTACTTCGCTCTCCATAAATTTGTCGGGCGAATCCGGGAATTTTATACGCATCTCTCTGTTTTTCAAGCTGCGTTTCTCGAAGTTTAGGATGATCTTTTTTATTGAACCTTCATCTAATGCCTCTCCCTGCAATATACTTTATATGTAGGTATTTATCCAGAAAATTACAGTATTGATAAAAAATTCAAAAATATTGTTGGTAGAACCTGCAATAATTATTATTAAACAATAAGACTGCAATAATTATTATAAAAGGAGGAAAACCCACCAATTGTTCTTCAACTTTATTTTATTTACTTATCTGAAATGACTTACATCTATGTAGGTGCTTGTATAATAAAATTTGCTGCTTAAATTAAGACTCATATTTCTGTACTGATTTCAGGGAATCTGGAAACAACAGATGAAAGTGTTTTTGCCTGAAAGTGTCAATTTACAAATTGACATTATTGGCTGGAATAGTTCCGGTAATCCTGTTGTTTAGTCTTCCAAAACACCCCTCACATGCCCATTCCACTTTTTCCACTCGCGTCGCTCACAGCGTTGCTGCATTACATCAGGTCTTTGGTCAGGGTAGTTTTTTATTTATTTTAAGGACATTTAAAAGAAAAAAAAACCTACCCTGACCAAAGGCCTGATTTAATGCAGCAACGCTGTGAGCGATGCGAGTGGAAAAAGTGGAATGGGCATGTGAGGGGTGTTTTGGAAGACTAAACAACAGGATTACCATAGTTCCTACATTAAAAGGCAGCCCGAATTCGATTCCCATTCATGGACGGACTCTTATAAGCAAGTTTCAACCTGATTTAGTCTGTTCATCAATAATTCTGTAGGTATGTAGGTAAACACACATATTGCACATAAAACCAGTATACTCATACATACTTCAGTCTGTTCGGTTTCAACATATTTCAATATCTCCTGTCTCTCCTCGTTGGTTAGTTCGCCGAAAGTCTGAACGGATGGTGTCGGGGATGGAGGTTTCGACATTTTATTAGCTTTCGCTCGTGCTATTCGTCGCATCTTCCGGTGCTTCTCGACTTCATTTTCTTCTGGGTCAGTTTCAACCGGTCGCTTTATGGCCTGCGGGGGCTGCAAACGATAAAATGGATTAAACTATTAAACGTTCACCAATGAGACTCTCCTCAGCGCTTCTTTGGTATCGGGGTAATATTTTAATATGTAGGAGGCTGCAAAATACTGACCTTATAGTCTAATAGTTCGCCTACATCCATGTCGAGTTTATGTTCAAGAACTATAACTTATTATTAAGGACAGGAAGCTGTTTGAACTTTATTTTAATAATGATAATATGTTCGAGGTAAGATTAATGTGATAAAAATCCTTAATTTATACTCTTATATTTTCTTATTTTGACAGTTCTAATTTATATTCGCTATAATATTATATCCACATTATGAAATTGCTTTATATTCAATGAATGAATTATTATTGTATTGTAGTGTAAAGTGTAGTTGTAGAGTAGTTGTCAAAATTTGTTTATCTAACTGTAACCTAAAAATTTAATTGACAAGTGACGTCTGAGATACAGTTGCATTCTCGTTCTTCTTTTTCCTACTTTCTCGAGTCCAACCACGATATTATTATGCATAATATACACGGTTTGCCGATTGCTGTTAGGATTTTGGTTATTACTGCGCAATGACGTCATGTGGTTTTATTTTGACTTAAAGTATTAACCCTTTCACTACCAGGAGATTTCCTGGTGGCAAAAAAAAATTTTTTCATAAGACTTTAGTTCCATTAGATCATAGAAATGGGAAAATATATTTTTTTTTTTTTTTGAATATTTCCTTGATGGAAAAAAAAATTGTCCACGATCATGTACAAATTGAGTGAACTATCATTTTCAGTTTTTTAGTTGGCTTATTTATAAATTTGTTTCGACACGTTTTGGATGATTTTTTTTAATGCAAAGAATCTAAATTCGTTTATAAAAACTTTATTAAACATAACATTCAATATCCATTTGAAAAAATAAAAATAATACAATTTTACAAAATAACAAAAAAAAAAACAAATAAAAAAAAAATTAACTCATGTAGGTACACCGATTCTCCAGTAGGTCTTTAGTGGCTTTGTCACATTTAAATGATACACCTGTAAAAAATATAGATATTTTTGAAGATATAAGTAGCTGAAGCTTTTTAGACATAACTAAATTCACATTACTTTCAATATACCTACTCCATGTAATGAAGTGCTACAAATTATCCTCTCACTCTGTTTGTCCATGATCATGGACAACATAAATTTGTGAAAAATTACCTTTGAATCTATTTGTACATGATCATGGACATTCATGAATGCGATGATATATAATTGGTTTTTCTACACATATGGTTGAAATAATCAATTATTACTTTGGTTTAACAATCATAAAGTCGATTAAAGTCATAAAATTAAATAGAACTAATATAAAAATAGGAAAAAAAAGATAAATATTGAGAGCAACTTACCTGATAAAGCACTAGCAAACTCGGCCATGTTTATTTTTGAGGAAACTTATCAATATAACTCACAGATGGCGTTGATACTGCGAGAAATGAATAAATAGATGTCCAAGATCATGTACAAATTGAGATTGGTTAGTGTATTTGATTTTCTTTCTCTTTATCAGTCTCTAAATATTATGTACATGATCATGGACATCAGTAGTGAAAGGGTTAATTGCGGTGAGGTTGTTCATAAAATAAATGTCAAATTATATTGCTTCCATCCTTTTTGCTTGTGGTTTTCTTTGTGCTAGATCTGTTATAGAAAAATCTTTAATTTTTTTTCGAAAAAAAGAAAATAAAATTTTCACAAATTTTTTTAATGTTATTGATTTTTGATTTTCATGATTTTTTTTGTACCAAACGACATAAAAAACAATATGACGGCTATAAGACAAACAAAAGTTGACAATGAAAACTCTGGGATTTAGTTGGCCTTGAAAATTTTTGAAACGTTAAATGGATAGCTGTTGCTGACTTATGCAAGCCTACAAAGAATTATTTATTTATTCTTGACAATAAAAAAGATATGAGGAATCTCATGATGTAGTCTTAAAACCACGTGACGTCACAAGACCGGAACGCAGCCTGCGCGTCATCGTCTATCGGCATATCGTGTATATGTGTATTGTGTATCGTGAGTCCAACGACATTTGGACGTGGATTTGTGGTTTTCCAGCTTGAAGGCAGAGCGAAAAAAAAACTGATAGTTGGTTATCATAATTTTTGTAACGTGTATCATCGATAATGCAATCAGCCATGCATGATACACCTACATCTAACCCGGTATGCCACTATTGGCGTCGAATTCTGTCGGCTTTGCGCATGTGACGTCACATTCGAGGAGTCGTTCTGACATTTTGCTCGATAAATTCTTTATCGACAGCATCTTTCATATTATCATAATAATTATAAAACACATTTTCATCTTACGATTTTCAATTATTTTATTTCCTCTTACAATCAGATTCAATAAAAAATCGGGTCTCATAATTTTAAATTTGATAAAACTTGAATGCGAATTTTAGTAAATAAACAGCCTCCTCGAGACGCTTGTCAACTGAAATTAGAATAATACAACATAACCTTATTTTAAGTTTAAGAACTAATAATAATTATCTGTACTTATCTTTCTATTCTATCTATAATCTATTTATTTGAATAAACTAAATTTAAACATTCTATGACGTTAGAGCAATAAAATTATACATAATCTATTTTTTACACACAGGGTGTTAATTAAGTATGGTGCTAAACTTTTGGGGGTGAATCTTTGAGCGATTAAAAGGCGAAAATTTAATATAAACATAGGTCCGGAAATGCATATTTTCCAGGTGTTAAACTTTTATTAAAAAGTCGTCTTTTTAGAAAATATCTTCAACTCACTTTACCGCAATATTGTTGAAATTTGGCAGTTATTTGCTGTATCGAGGGGCTAATTTATCCCAAAATAGATTAAAATTATTAAGTCGAGTGGCGTCCCGAGCGGCACCTTAAAAAAAATTAGGAAAAAAAAGTATTTTCAGATGCCCAATCTGAAGAAAAAAAATATAAAAATTTAAAAAAGCCATTGGCTTACTTTTTTAAAAAGTTTCTTCAAAAGTGCTTCAAAATAACATTCGTTGCGGTGCTTCACACGGAACGCCACTGGGCTTAATAATTTTAATCTACTTAGTAGCCCATTATTACTACACAAAATAAAACTGCAAAATTAGAACAAATACTGCTAAATTATATTGAACATATTTTCGAAAAAGACGTTTTTTAATAAAATTTATCACCTTATTATTGTACCTGCGGGAAAATATAAATTTCCGGACCTATACAGGGTTATTCACGGTATACGCCACGGAAGTTTATGGCCGCGTCTCTGGATTTTAGGATCTTTTTATTTTTGGAGTGGATAGAGACCCGGCAGAGGTACGTTTTAAAATTATATTCATAATGTACAGGGTGTCCCAAAAGCATGAAACATATCAAAGTTATGTTTTTTTTAAATGGAATGCTCTTATGTTATTGCATTTTTAGATTGCCTGGGAAGAAAAAATAAGATTGGCTTTTACAGTTGGTGTTTAAATTCAGAAGTTTGTGAGTTATAAACAAGTGAAAATCGTCATTTTTCAAGTTCAAGGCCCTGTACAACGAAAACGGTTCAAGATAGAGAAAAACGGCTTACATGTCCCTATTTTAACTTTTCATGTATTATCCTATCATGTAGATGAAATGTTTATACAAGGTGATAAAAAATTTGGAAAATTCTGAGATTTCTCCACGCGTCGACAAATAAATAAATCAAAGAAAGTACAAATGTTTCTATACCATAGGATAGTACATGAAAAATTAAAATAGGGACATGTAAGCCGTTTTTCTCTATCTTGTACCGTTTTCGTTGTACAGACAGGGCCTTGAACTTGAAAAATGACGATTTTCACTTGTTCATAACTCACAAACTTCTGAATTTAAACACCAACCGTAAAAGCCAATCTTATTATTTCTTCCCAGGCAATCTAAAAATGTAATAACATAGGAGCATTCCATTTAAAAAAACATAACTTTGATATGTTTCATGCTTTTGGGACACCCTGTACATTATGAATATAATTTTAAAACGTACCTCTGCCGGGTCTCTATCCACTCCAAAAATAAAAAGATCCTAAAATCCAGAGACACGGCCATAATCCTCCGTGGCGTATACCGTGAATAACCCTGTATTTACATGAACTTTTCGTCTTATATAATCACACAAAGAATCACCCTCTGAGGTTTGTCCCCATACTCAATTAACACCCTGTATATCTGCCACTTTTTTTGACAGTTTCGGATAGAATACAATATAGTTACCATCAAATAGAACAATAATTATTAAATAAAATCATGCAAATCCTTTGTCGGTATTTTTTACTGTTCCTCTTCGCGTGAATATAAATATTCCGTTTGTTGAAACACGTAGGCTTAGGAAATAAAAATCCCAATTTTCCAGCCCAAAATAAGACTCATTTAATTATTTTGTAAACAGGTAGGTGCAGTATGCATCTCGAATTTGCGGTTACCACAGGCATTCACCGCGAGTGGATTGGGGATTCTAAGATATATCATTTACTTTTTTATCTAGCATATTATGGCTTTACTCAAAAAGATATGACCAATTTTGTGAAAAAAGTGATAACACTGCACCCGATACCTTTTTTTAAAGAAAAAAATAGTGTGTTACCAAGGTCTATAATACCCAGATTAAATTTGATTAAACTCCAGGAATAGGTAGAATTTGAATTCGCACTATTTCGTTACCGATAATGAAAAAAAAACACTGTCTCCTAATAATAGGTGTGTGAAAACTTTTTGTTTGCCAGTGGAAATTGTTTAAATTTAACTATAATAATGTTGATTTAAATTTTTGAAAAAGGCAAGGCATTTTATGTCGGTAATGAAGGAAAAGGGAAGTTTTTTGGCATGGAAACGATTTTTGTTTTAAATTTAATCTTTCTGAAACTCATCTACAACACTCTGTACCTATACAGGGTGACTCCCCTAAGATGAAAAACTCGATTACACCTACACCATCGATATACGAGTATTTAATGGTGTAGGTGTAATCGAGCTTTCCATCTCAGGCGGCTCACCCTGCTATAGATATAATGTGCCATTTCAGGATCACCTCTGTATCTATACATAATTTATTCTGCACCCTATGAACCTCATATTACTTAAATTTTAAAAATCACAGTAGTGACAACTCAAATACTTTTGTGCGATTAAATGCTAACTTCAAAAACCAAAACAAGGCAGGGAGCAGGGAGTATACATACTCCCTACATGTGACGTCATATGTGGTGAGTTCCCCTATTATACATAAATTGCTCATAATCAGGAGTATGATACTTAATAATAATAATAATAATTAATAAGGGGTGTTATAATACTATTATAAGTTCACCGTTGACTTATTAATTTTTTATGGACAATTTTCGAGTGTCATCATAATAAAATAGACACGGCGATAGGCATGTAATGATTATGATTAGTAGTATTAATAAGGCTTTGAATAGAAATTAAAAAACTACCTATGGGGGTATTATAATAAACAGTTCCTCGATGTATTTAGTAACATATAGTTGCCTCGCATTCCTATTTCTGTTTAGAATAAAAATTCTTTTTTTCATAGATTTGTCTATTTAATCAAGCGCAAACTACGTAAATAAGAACTAAGAATTGATAGAAAAAGGTATAAATCAGCATCAGCATTTCAGCAATTCAGTCTCAGCAAAATTACTTGTAGTTCTTATAATTCCCTACAATTAGGTATTAGGTATATGTTTATTTTTAAACTTCTATGAAGTAAGTTTGATTATTTATTTATTACTTGATTACGGATTACGGGTGTGTAGAATAAACAATCATTATTTTTATTATTGACTTGGTAAAATAGGTATACCTATTTGTATTAATCAGACTATTCTAAATGGGATGAAGCAGACAATCACAATAATGATAACCTTTTGAACGTCTACAAAACTACAATATACCAAGACACTTATTATAAACATAAAATTGAAGAAATAAAAATGGAAAAGTTTCCTCTGAATCAGCATGACCTGACCTATTGCCAATACTTGTTAGTGAGAATTCTTTAATTATTATCAATGGGAGGGGATGATAATAACTTTATTTAAGTAGAATAAAAATTTATGAGGTTTGTTTAATTGTTTTCATTATTGACTGGCAGGTGTTTTAATTAATTTAATATTTAATAATTAGTTTCCTATATTCATATAATACCAGGGGGTGAAAAATGAGGGCTTCTGTAATTTGTATATGTGCGTTTTTTGTCGTCGGGAGTGTTTTGTCGTTGCCACAAAAATTTGACAAAGAGTATGAGGTAGGTAGTTATTTTATTTTTTATTTTTTTTATTATAAATTTATAAAGTTATTATAAATATTCTAGAGACCAATTTGAGCTATAATTATGTATTCTTAATTATACTTTAATTATATCGAGCAATATGCATTAGAATGTGATGGGGAGAAAAATTGATAACTTATAATTAATTTGACTTAATTAATTTGTAAACACGGGCGTTAAATCTGTCGTAACACTGTAAAATGAAAGATTTCTGATATCTCACAGTTTTACAGATTCAATCTCAGACATGAAATTTTTATCAAAAGTTTCACGATTTATATGTATAAGTATCCATAATTAAGACGTCTTTATATTATTACAGATTCCCCCGGGTCAATCTTACGTGGAAGTTCATGAGATCCACGTTAATTCTGAAGTTTTTGATCGTTTCAAGAGGACTAACATAAAATTTGAACTGAAGAATCACCAAGACAGACAACACGAGTTTCAATTTTCCATCCTGTTACCTCAAAATAATTCTATGATCGACAAGTTGGAACTAAATGTAAATCAGAGGGGATTTGGTATGATTGGTTTTATAAAAAAACACAAATGTGAGATGACCGACGTCAACAAACTTGATTACCTTGACGTAAGTACATACAATGATGAAAGTCTCATCTTTTACAGATTCGAGTCTTTTTCTATTTATTTCAAAGATTGATCAATTTTAGTTGGCTGCTAAACAAATACCAGTCGCGTTAGTGGAAAAAGATCCCAAAGATCCGGAAAGATATAACGTTTTCGTTAATTTACCAGCCAACACCGAATGTTCCGTGGAAGTACACACTGCTGAAATGTTACCCCTGAAAGATAACCAATTCAGCTTCGTAACCAAGATCGAAACTAATCTCGATGTTAATAGACTCTATTACCACGTAAACACAAAAATTCTTTAAATCTCCAAGAACATGTGTGACAAATTTAAATTTTAGGTCAGCATCAGGGACCGTAGATTGATCAAACGTGTAACAACTAACGGGCCCAAAACTGAGCAGTCCAAGAATGACTTGGATACGTTAAGCAATGTCAATGTTGTAAAACTCGGTCCTAGCATGGTCGTCGTCGATTTCAACCCCGATCAGAACCAGATACGTCAAATATTTGGTTGCTCTGATAAGAAAGAGGGCGCAAGCCGCAAGGTTGATTTCGTCATCCAATGTCAGCTTGAAGATATCAGGACCTTCGATTATAATTATCACCACAGAATAAGTCATCTGCCTGAATATAGGGGTTTTGGATACCGAGGCAAAAGATCTTTGAATATTGGGGGTATGTATGAATATTGGGAGTATGTATGAATATTGGGGATATGTAAGAATATTGAGGGTATGTAAATTGGGGCCAAAAAATTGAGGCCTCTTGAAAATTTCAAGACAAATATTCAAATAAATTATATAAGTTAATATTTTCAGTTTACCGCTCAAAGTTTGATGGTGGCAATCAATATATAACAACGAGACAGGCATTAAGAAGTCCGTCGATTGCATCCGGAATCAGCCCTAATGAATGGGAGAAAATTAATGCAATCAAAATGTTAAATCCGGGAGCAGTCCCCTTTAATGTGATCTCTAGGCTGAAGAATATGGAGGTGGTGTCTTCCGTAACTTCGTTACTCGTCGCACTGCCGCTAAACGACAATCAAGTACGGTCAATGCATTTAAATTACTAAAGGAGAAAAAAATTCTCAAAAAATGCATTTTCTTTTTCTCAAGAGAACAAGTAAGGTTTGTTTAAAAGCATGAAAAGAGATTTCATTTACTTACATATATACCTAATTTATATTTTATTGTATTGATTTAAAATAAATATATTTGTGTTACTATAATGTGAACTTTCTTTGTTTCTTTTGCAAATGCAGCAGTAATATCAATTAAGAACACAGACCCACAGACACATCAATTGACTAAAGAAATATTATGTAGACAGTCCCAGGATGACGTCTGGCAAAGGGCATGGTGAAAATAATGGAAATCTGATCAACGGGGCTCATAACTGTGTCTTGACTGTCATGAACAAAAATTATGCCTCTGGCACAAAATGCCACCAAAGCTTTGATCAAAGGTATAACCTATCAAGAAAACGATAAAATATGACATATTATAAACTGAAGCCGCATAGGTTAATCATTGTAGCCATGCTCCAAAAAAAAAAGACTAAATACTTTCTACAGTGGTAATAAGAACATGCCTAATAATAAGACTTTAAACTCTGGTCATTGTGTGAAATTGCATGAAATCTGTCAAGAATTAGGCAGATATACAGGGTGTCCCAAGATTTCTTTATCAAAGGATATCCGCGTTATTTAAAAAAATAAACAAATGAAATTCGGGAAATTTCAACCATACCCCTAAGGCTTTGCAGCTGCACCCTCAATGCTGCTTTATGACTTTCCACCCCTAAGTAATCATCCCCTACTTTTTTTTTTCAAATGACACCCCCATATTTTTTTTGCTCGACAGGATTGTTGACTTCTTTCTGAATACAATGTCACAAGATTTTTTTTAATCCAGACATATCTAGCACGCCGAAAACAATATAATATCATAACAAACGAGGGTTGTCAAGGAGTTGTAATTTCTTGTTTTTTGTGTTAATGTTGCCTCCAACCACCTTAACTAGTAATACCGGTGTTACTGGTATAGGCGTTAATAATAATAATTGCTTCTGTGGTTTTAATGTCATATTAAATGTTAATTATTACTCCTTGACGACCCTCGTTGTTATGATATTATATTGTTTTCGGCGTGCTAGATATGTCTCAATTTAAAAAAATCGTGTGACATTGTATTCAGAAAGAAGTCAACAATCCTGTCGAGCAAAAAAAATATGGGGGTGTCATTTGAAAAAAAAAGTAGGGGATGATTACTTAGGGGTGGAAAGGCGTAAAGCGTCATTGAGGGTGCAGCTGCAAAGCCTTAGGGGTATGGTTGAAATTTCCCGAATTTCATTTGTTTATTTTTTTAAATAACGCGGATATCCCTTGATAAAGAAATCTTGGGACACCCTGTATAGACCTCACCATGACGCATTTTTTGGTACATCCGAGCCATTGGGTGTTTGGAGCATGCGTAGGAGATAGTGGTTTTTCTACTCGAAGGGACGTAGAAAGGGCCCAACAGGACTATAATAAAAAAAAATCACCCCCTCCAGATCCAGACAATGTTGATATTATTACTCTGTAACAATTGACAACATTTTTAAGAGACTTTCTTCAACAAAAAAGCAATAAAATCTGATAAAGAAGGATAAAAAACTTTAGGAAAATAATTGAACTATACAGAAACAATTTAGAAGAAGAACACGTATAATGTAGAAACACCATATTATGTCGAAGGAGACTACAGGTCAAACTCCAGACTAGGCGAAATTCGAAAAAGAGATTCGGTTACGTTGTCACTTATGTCTATAGTTATCAGCGACTGTAGCCCTGACGGCCTCGCGGTTATATTTTGAAGCAAGTAATTAACTTCAAAATTAAAGTAATTAATCGACGCCCTGGCGGAGAAATGTGCATGCGAAGACATCGGCAATGGGTTTTTTGCACCTAACTCGCTTAATTCAACTCTGAGCATAGTAAATATCTGTCAAAAAATAAAGAGCTCTCGAAGACGCGTAATTTGAACTTTGACTGGTCCAAATCGGTCAAAGGGTTCTCGAGATATCGCATTTTCAATTTTAAGGCCCTTTTTTTCAGGGTTCCGCCGCGGTGCGAATACACCGCCGTCCGTGTTCGCGTGTTTTGCATGGAAAAAATCGACTTATTAGGGACTTAATTTTTTTTTCATCGACAGACAGCAGTGTCCTCAATGATGCCTGAAATTTTGAAGTCGCTATCTCGAATTAGAGGGGGAGGGGGAGGGGATATCATAATTAAAATTCAAATTGCTATAACTTTCGCTAATATTGGGGTCTCGGGCCCAACCAATGGGAGATGACACTTTGGAATGCCTACTTTAAAATGGTATTTTTTTTTCGATTCCGCCAATATTGGCAAGATGCCCGCAGAAAAACCGATTTCCCTCCCCCCTTTTTTTTCTTAAAACTGTTTTTTTGCCATGAAAGAAGGGGGTGGGGGTAAAATTTTTTTCGTCATCAGACGGGAATTTTTTTATCTTTGATTTGAGCCCCAGTAGACCTCGATCGGGCCATTATTAAGGTCACAGGGTCACCAAACGCGTTTGGTCCTGTAGAATGGCAAGGATTAGGGTTAGCGGGTTCCGCTACCCGGCATTTTTTAGGGCTAAGTGTCCCCTTTCAAGATTTTCTTACCCCATGTCGCTATCTCAATTAGGGCCTGCACGCGGACGTGATATGTAAACCAATTAATCTAGCGTGTGTGTCTGTGAGAGAAGAGAGAAAGGAGAGGGAGCGCTAGGCTCCGCCCCCGGCTCTCGCTGCTCCGCGGCTAGATTAATCACGTACGCGTGCAGGCCCTAATTGAGATAGCGACATGGGTAAGAAAATCTTGAAAGGAGACACTTAGCCCTAAAAAATGCCGGGTAGCGGAAACCGCTAACCCTAATCCTTGCCATTCTATACAGGACCAAACGCGTTTGGTGACCCTGTGACCTTAATAATGGTCCGATCGAGGTCTACTGGGGCTCAAATCAAAGATTAAAAAAATTCCCGTCTGATGACGAATTTTTTTTTCCCCCACCCCCTTCTTTCATGGCAAAAAAAACAGTTTTAAGAAAAAAAAGGGGGGGAGGGAAATCGGTTTTTCTGCGGGCATCTTGCCAATATTGCCGGAATCGAAAAAAAAATACCATTTTAAAGTAGGCATTCCAAAGTGTCATCTCCCATTGGTTGGGCCCGAGGCCCCAATATTAGCGAAAGTTATAGCAATTTGCATAGCATCATTGAGGACACTGCTGTCTGTCGATGAAAAAAAAAATTAAGTCCCTAAGTCGATTTTTTCCATTAAAAACACGCGAACACGGACGGCGGTGTATTCGCACCGCGGCGGAACCCTGAAGAAAGGGCCTTAAAATTTAAAATGCGATATCTCGAGAACCGTTTGACCGATTTGGACCCGTCAAAGTTCAAATTACGCGTCTTCGAGAACTCTTCATTTTTTGACACGATGCTCAGAGTTGAATTAAGCGAGTTATGTGCAAAAAAACCATTGCCGATGTCTTCGCATGCACATTTCTCCGCCAGGGTGTCGATTAAATTTTTGAAAATGCCACCAAAATGAAGAGGGGTCCAACTTTATGAAAAAAAAAAATAAAAAAAAATTCTCGAGTCCAAGGCGGTTCGAAAATTAGACCATCTCTACTAGAGGGGACTATAAACGTTCTCATTGTAAATGTACCTCTATTATAGCTAGAGTAACATATGAAAGAAAGGTAAATTTAGTAACAATGCAATAAGTATAACATTGCTTAGCAAGTTTAAGAATAAAATGGCACATAGAAATACATACAGTAAAGTAATAAGAATTTAGCATAAAGACATAATGATCAGTAACAGCAGTGAAGCCAATTTGGCTTCCAAATAAAGCGTGTTTAATGCTTGATATAAAAATTCAATTTAACGCCAGACACGTAATAATCGTTTTACAGAGCTGATAAAAAGGCGAGTGAAGAAACATACCTTATATACTTAATTGTATAAACGCAGTCAAAGAGAGTGGAAGGAAACGAACTAAATTTCTGATTTGCACCCTTCGATTTTGTTGCTTTTTATAAGTTAATTTTTTTGGTCTCATTTTCGAGTCTAAAATGAAGCTATTAATACTATTACTCGCGATCACTGTGTTCTGGAATATTCGCATTATTAGAACCGAATATACAAATGGAATAGTAAGTTTTCTTATCGCTCCAACTGACCCCATAGAAACAGGAAGGGTTAAAAGGGATGCTGTAAGTATTTCACTATAATATACCAAAAACTTGATTTATAAAAAAATTAGGCAATCCCAGGAAACATCGAGCAATTGAATATAACCACCAACGTTTCGAATCGTTTTGCCAAAACGACAATGTCAGCACGAGTGAAAAACGATCAGGTTTCTTTTGCCGTGGTACTCCCCGTCAATGCGTTCATCTCTCGTTTTTGGATGGAAATTGAAAATATCACGTACGAGGGTAAGATTAAAGAGAACAAATACGCTAGGAGGATATACAATGAGGTTTGTACTTTGGACACGAAGTAAGATGGAGTTGAATAATATTTTTCAGGCCGTTTTAGCAGGTCGGCCAGCCGGTCATATAGAGCTCAACGTGAGAGATTCAAAAAGGTTTATGGTGTCCGTGAATGTCCAACCCAAAAAGACGGTCTTTTTTCATGTAACCTATGAAGAATTACTGACAAGGAAGAATAATAGATATGAAGTCGTCACCAATATTTATCCTACATCCTTTGTGAACGAGCTTAAAATTGTTGTAAGCTTAATTAAGTTATTCTTCACGACAATGAAAAAAATAACGATTGAAAATTTTATTATCAATGTTTTTTGAAAACCCACAGATTTTAGATTTTAATTCATTATTATTTCCAGGTAAGTATTAACGAGACGATGCCCCTCCTCTTCATCGGAACGCCACATCTGGAGATAAAAAGGGACCTCGCACAATTTTTTAAAAATCACGACGAACCAAAAATTGATGTAATCAACGTGAACTCTGCAGAAGTGACGTTTACTGCAGATATTTCGAAACTAAGTCAAATCCAGAGTTTGAACAGCAATCACAGAATGGGAGCAGAATTTACCGTGCAGTATGACGTCATTAGAAATATTCAAAGCGACCCAGTGAGTTGCATAAATTTGAAATTCTGTTTTCGTCTTTCAATCGATTTACATGCAAAGAAAAAGATAGAGAATGATTTTCTTACAGGTTTTGATAGGAAACAATCATTTCATACATTTTTTCGCGCCAACTGTAGCGAGCCCCCTCCCAAAACATATGATATTCGTCCTGGATATGAGCTCTAGCATGGTGGGTGCGAAGCTTGCACATCTGAAAGAAGGAATGAGAAATCTACTGAAAAAATTAAAGCCACACGATGTTTTCAACATTTTGGAGTTCAGCGACACCTTCACCATGTGGGACATCCCAGCAAATAACAAAGTGACGTTCGAGGCAGGAGTATATGGGAACGATTTGGAGGTGGGAAAATCGATCCTCTCTTTTATCAATCTTTTGAATATCTTGAAAAATTTATTATTATTATATCAATTTTTAAGAGTCACTATGTACCACCTGACGTCGAAGCCACTGACGAAAATATCCAGAAAGCAATGAACATGATGAATCATATGCAGGGAGATGGGTTAACGAATTTATTTGGGGCTTTAGAGGATGCGATTTATTTGTCAAAGAGGAACTTGAAGAATGAGAATAATTATTTCCAATCGATGATTATGCTTGTTACAGACGGGGAGCCAAATGTAGGTCTGACTGTTACTGATGATATTGTTGACAGGGTAAGTTTTCTTAGCAGACAATACTTATACCCCTTCATTTTTGTAACTAAAGGAATGCCAAAACTAACATTTTTTGACACCCCGTAAATGAATTGTATCTTTTTGTACAACTCTTTTTATCAAACTACTTATTGAAAGATCCCAATTATTCTGAACAGGTTCTTGCTTTGAACACCGGTGTCAACAGAGCGGCCATTTTTTGTCTCTCTATTGGGGAAAACGTCCCACAGGAGTTGCCAGAAAGAATATCGTTAACAAATAATGGCGTATACAGACGCATATACGACGGAGAAGACTCCGCTGTTCAGATGCAAGACTTCTTCCGCGAAATCGCTTCCCCGATGCTGAAAGGACTGAGATTCGCTTACGGTGACGGCGCTGTGAAAATCGTAACCAAAACCGCGTTTCCGTTGTACTTCTCCGGAGCAGAAATAATCATTGCCGGTGTGATCGACGAAAAACAAAGTGACTATTTATCCCGATGCCTCTCTTAAACATGTAAAAATAATTCCAAATTACAGAAGAGAACTTCAATCCGATTGTGAGGGCGCATGGGAAGAGCGACGCCCCATTGGAGTTCCATCCAGGAAATCGGACGGTGGCGGCGGATTTCGAGAGACTTTTGGCTTATCTGACCGTTAAGCAGGGAATCGATTTGATGAAAGTGGCGCCTAACGCTTCCGCAATTGCTGACAAAATCCTGGGCATATCTTTGCAGTACTCAATCTTTACTCCTCTGACGTCTATGTCAATTGTGAAACCTGACGGACACAAGAGACGGATCGGATTAGAAAACGCTTGGGTAGGGAGGGAAGGTATGTTGGGGACAGTAATTATTGCTTGGAATAAAATTTTCTTTTATTTTTGAAAAAGTCTTCGTCGCAAAATCTAATACTTAAACATTATTATTATTATCGATCATCTCATATGCCTATCAGTTACTTACTTGACGTGAACGATGAAATATGAAAGAATTAAAAAAGTAGGAATTTCGATTCTGGGCACCAAAATGCTGCTTCTAATAAGACAAACATTATTATTGTTTATTTGATTTTTTGTTTAGAAGTATCTCTTCAACCATCCTCTATCCATTATGGTGACAGATTGGTACTCTCTTATGATGAACCATCGAAACAAGCAGATCATGATTCTATTTATTCTTGTGAGTATACTTACATGCAGAAGAACTTTATCCCTAAAGTTAAGATTAAAACCCTGTTCGACAACACTGCCTGCGTACCTACCTGATGCTAATTACTTTAGAAGTTTAGACACTTTTACTTTTTATGATTCTCAACTGAACTGCACTGAACGAATTGGTATAGCCTGAGCCTAAAGTTGAATATATTGTTACGGATTTCCTAACCGTAGGCTCGACGGATAATTGGGAAACACAGATTTACTGTTTAATTTATTTATTTAATGTCCACAAGAATTTCAGATTACAATGTACAAATATCACTACTTCTTATACACAACAACTTTACTTGGTCTATAACACTTTACTACTTTTCACTAGTCACTTATTAGGAATACCGCACTGTCTATATCGCCACTAGTCGTTTAGTTCCTCGCTTGTTCCTCGCACACTGCTAGACTAAAACTGACTCAGTTATTCACTTGCCTGCTGGCTATTTATAGGACATCCCTACCTCTGGAAGTAGCTTCTGGAGGATTTGCGAACGGCTTGCTTCTATTTCCCGAACAAATCCAAGAGAAAGATCTCGAGAATATTCCCTTCCTATATCTTCGGCTCCCAGACACTCAAACATCTATTTCTGGAACTTCTCCACAGGAAATGACCAGAATTTTCCATTCATTTCCCGTGGTTTTCAGCGAGATCATTCCGTCGGGGTATCAGGGTTCCAGAAGTGTACAGGACGTCAGCTGTTGTTGTCGCTTACTGGTGGGCTCGTCCGGCTTGACCCCCACCACGCGCCCGGTCAGCACAGAACGCTGGGGGCCGTCGCCTGTCGATACTCATGACTACTGTTGCTCTGTCCCGCCCACTTTCTAATACAGAATGCACCCTTTTATTTATTCGTAACACTGCCCCCCTCTTAGACTGTTCGACCCGAACAGGTTAATCGTTACTGCCAGAGTAACGCGACAGCCGATCTAGGTGCACGATTTTCATCTTATTGTCTTTGGGGCTTCTCTGGATGCGGTACACCACGTCGTTAATCCGTTTCACGACGGTGTATGGTCCTTCCCAGGCCGGATGGAGTTTCGGGGAACGTCCCTTCTTTTGTTGAGGGTTATAGAGCCATACCTGGTCGCCATCATGGAAGCCTCTGGAGTTTGACTTTCTGTCGTAGCGGGTTTTCATTCTATCGCTTGCGAGAGAAATCTTTCCGCGAACCGCCTCATGTATGCTGACCATTCGCTGCCTGAGGTCCTCGACATAGTCGTTAACATTCCTGGACGACTCTTCAGGCGCACCAAAGAGCAGGTCACACGGCATACGGAGTTCCCGAACAAGTTGTCTATGTCTATAAAATATAAATAGTCTTGCAAATTATACTTACTTAAAGCAACCACAATGAACTATAGTGAGAGTGAAATTTTTTTAGCGAAAGAAACTTGCCAATAAGAGCGCTCTCCTGTTGTAGGCAACAAGGATTGAGGAAATTTCTAGGCAATGTTGTCAACTTTGGATTTATTCATAATGGTTTTAGAACTGTGAATATTTTGTTAAAATTTGACATAAATTCTTAATTCCAGACGGAACATTTATGAATCATCCTACTGCTAACCCCCCAGCGAACGGGGACTTGACTACAACCACTACGGAACCTACCACAAGCGATATGCTCAACAAGCTCAAAGTTGATCTGCCGTGGATCTCCAGGATGATCGTCGACGGCGACACCATTCAAGTTGGTGAAGGTATGGGTTGATCGAGTGATTAAAATTTCAATTACCTCTGGTATTCATTTTTGGTTCCAGATACGTACAGACTGGACTTGGAGAATCCGGTAAAATGGGAGATGTTGTGCATGAATACTGCAAACACCACCGCCATATCAGGACGCTGCAGAAGTCTTAGCGATTGCGAAGAAATAAAGACGATTGCTTCCAATAGTCATAAGTTCTTACAGCATTTCTGTCCTTTGAATAAGTAAGTGACAGTCTCATTTCTTGTTTTTAAGTCGGTAGAGGTAAATCCATAGGAGTGTTCTGAGACCAAAAATAAGGTTTTTTGTTACATATTAAACCTGGGAGCTGTTGTCGAACTTCGAGCTACAACTGTCCCTAATATAAAGAAGATGGTTATTTGAACCAGATTTATGAGTAGAGGGGCTGGAAAAAAAATAAACAGGACTTTTCCTGACTTTTCAGACTATAGTGAAGACTAAAAATTATTTTTCTTCTTCACTAAATGTGCCTGCTAACGGTAGAAGACATCCCTTATAATGTGTCATAGTATAATTCGTCAATACGAGTGTAGGTACTATGATGATTATTATCATCCCTAAATTTAGAGATGAAAAAATACAATTTGACAACACTGATTTGACTTATAAGTCACTTATAGTCGAAATTTGGTTTCTTTTACATCATTTTATTGTCTTCAGAACGTCAGGGAGACCGCAGTTTGTATCCTCATTGTTTTTATTTTACTTGACAGTTCACAGATTTGCCAAAGGATTATTTTATAATTATTGTCAAAAATGACAAGACTATTGAAATCATATTCCGGGTTCTTTTGCCGCGGTCCTTGGAGATTTGCTCGGTGGTTCATGGATCACGGCAAAGCAGCCCTGAATTCAATGAATTAATTATGATTTCAGTTGAAGCCGGTCGTAAAAGCCTACACACTTTATTGTTTGTAATAATTATTGTAAAAAATAATATTTTTATTTTCAGCATTGCTGGCATTTGCTGTTCCCGATGAAAAATCTAATTTTGATTATGAAACAAATATGAAAAAACTGTTGTTTTTAGATTTTCTGTTCTCTGAATTGAGTGAAAAAAAATAAAATATTACACAAGCTTTCCTCGAATTTTAGTACGCAATGAATTTATGTGCTCCTTTCCTATTTTTCCTGCATGACAGTTCGTTTTGAACTTGTAAATTCTTCCTAGAAAAGAATTAATAACAAGAGTCGAACTTGCAAACTTTCAACCGTCGTCAGTTATTATAGAAATTAAAATATTCTAGCCAATATAGGCCCAAAGCGAAGAAAGGGCTAAAATGAACCTGAAGGTGAGTAGAATTAATTTGCTCACCCGCCAGCGAAGTACGCAAGCGTACCAGTGACTGGGATGAAATTGCTTCCGCGGTCGACACTTAATTATTAATGAAGAGTTGTACAGAAAATTCAGTTTATAATTTGGCCTTTAAATGGCTGACGAGCTGTCTGGAAATCCAATAGAGCGGGAAAGATACCTCCTGGATTTGATGAAGCTGACCAACAAAATCAAGGACGAACGACGAACGTAAAAATTAAAGGATTGAGATAAAAGGTTAAGATCAAGACAAAAGGCTAAAGTTAAAGCAAAAGATTAAGATTAAAAAACACTCCACCAATAGGAGACAAACACTGACCAGACAGGAAAGCGGGTTAGAAATCACAAGGAGCTGTGACATAATAAGCAGCCTGGCAACCTTGCGTTCACCCGACGAATCAATCAATCAATACTTTGACGTCCGCGCTGTCTGTTTCTTCTCTCTCTCTCTGTTTGCAGTAACTTCACTGACATCGTTGCCTCTCGCTCAGCTTCAGACAGCTGGATGCGAAGCCCGACTATCATTCAGGTCGAATCATATTAACTACAAGAAGGTCCAACTATACCAATTACTTGACACAGGGTATAGAAATACTCTCATCTCGACTAAATTTCATCAAAATGGAAAAGCGAACGCTACAATCATTGAAAGATTTGGAACGTGGTAATTCCGGAACTGAAACCCGTCTTAACCTGCGCTCTATTCTCGAGACATGACGCTTCAAAATTGGCAAAAATTTTAATTTTTGAGCATTCAAAATGTTGATTGGCGTTTTTGAGAAGATTATTCACTTGTACTCAAACATGTTAGTTCATCCATCAATCACTGCTGATGACACAAAATTTTGTCTTAATCTGAAGACATACAGCGGGTATTATAAAGGCTCATTAAGTTAACGGGCAGATTTCTGTTACCATTTCTGAAGAAGGTATCGAGTCTAAGTAGAAATTTTTAAAATTTATCTATTCTTGACATGAAAGTTATTACAAAAATGTTAATAAAAGTCATTTGACGTCGATATCACTTTCAAAAACGAGCACAGAAATCTGCCCGTTAGCCTAATGAGCCTTTATAATATTGGCTGATAGACTTTTTGATGGAAATTTCGAAGACTTTCCTTTATGATTTTCTTGAAAATTTGTGTGTAGGTAGTTTAATACCTAAATGAATTAGTCAACTAGCACGCTAAACGATGTACCATTCATTTATGGGTCAAGCATTTATGGATGAAGGTTATTCGATTCCTCCAAATCGAGTTTTTTGATACCTACTCTCGTTCACTTTAGGCCTCTTTTGGTGTAAATTATTTTTCCTTGTAATGACGTCGAAATCTAGCAAAAAACGATGTAAAGTATGACATCAATATTTATGAAAAGTTGCGCAGAAATCAACCAATTTTGTAGTAGAAGGAATATCATTTTTAGAATTGTAAATTTTTCGGAAATTATACTTTTTTAGAACTCAAAATATTTTCTATTGTAAATGAATGGTCGTTTAACTCTTGGATTATTTTTCTTTAGAGTTTTTGTAGTTCTCACTATGCGCTGTCGGTCTCTGCCTGGACACATTTCGTTCAAATTTCAAAAACCTCAACAAACAGTCGTGTAGATTGTACCATATTCTGTAAATATTGTTCTCAAAAATGTTATCTTGTAAAAATAACAGCGCCAAATTATCCTTTTTCCAATTGTTTTTCCAATGACAAGTAGTCTCGGGATAAGCCTTACTTTCTCTGTCTTCTCTGTTGAGTTTCCCCACAGAAGACCACATTTCCTAAAGTTAATGTTCCAACAAAGTTCAACAACATTTATGGGTAAAGCCGAGTTAGCTGGTCAAGTTTATGTTCAAGAGATCTTCCTGACCTTGAGGGCAGAGCGTTCGAAATTTTGCTTTCAGTTTTAGGAACTTTTGTTACTTTCATATGTGGGAATCTATCACTATCACGAAAGAGAGGTCTTGGCTGTAGGTCTATTATTATTATTTTATTAAAATGATTATATTATTTGAGAGTTTGAGAATAATATTTAATGATAACGAGTCAGCGATTTGTTTTATTTGTAACGCATGTATTTTCGGTATCCTCTTGACCTCTCATCTGATGGAGCTCGACCTAAACAATGTGGCAATTTGTAACATATTGTTGTTATTATTAAGTAAATTAGATAATATTATCGAAAAACAAGACAAAATTTAACTTATAATAAAATTATTGATATACATTCCGTTTAGGAAAGAATCATCAGTTAAGAAGTTATAATATTTTCCTACAGGGCTAAGTAATTTTCTTAGTCCAGAAATGAAGCTACTGATATTATTATTTGCCTTAACCGTATCTTGGAACACCCGTATCATTCGAACCGAATATTCAAATGGAATAGTGAGTTTTGTTATCCCCCCAGGTGACTCCATAGAAGCCGGAAGGGTTAAAAGGGACGCTGTAAGTATTCCTTTATTTACCAAAAACTTGATTTATAAAGTAAAGACAATTAGGCAAGCCCAGGAACGATCGAGCAAATGCATATAACCACCAACGTCTCGAATCGTTTTGCAAAAACGACGATCTCGAGTCGAGTGAAAAACGATCAATTCGGCGCGGCAGAAGTCACTTTTTCCGCTGTTCTCCCCGTAAATGCGTTCATCTCTCGTTTTTGGATGGAAATTGGAGGAACTACCTACGAGGCCGAGATTAAAGAGAAAAAACAGGCCAGGAATATTTACAACGAGGTTTGTATTTAGGACAAAAAACAAGATGGAGTAAAATAACATTTATTCAGGCTATTTCAGAAGGTCGAACAGCCGGGCATGTAGAGCTCAGCGTCAGGAATTCAAATAGGTTTACGGTGTCAGTTAACGTAGAATCGGAGAAAAAAGTTAATTTTTACTTAACTTACGAAGAATTACTGGTAAGGAAGAAAAACAAATATGAAGTCGTTGTCAATATTCATCCTGAATCAGTTGTGAACGATCTTGAAGTTGTGGTAAGCTGTTTCGTCACATTTCCCTTAGTCAATTTGAATTATCATCACCATCATCAACATCACCATCATCACCATCATCATCATTATCGTCGTCGTCATAATCATTAACATCAACAATTAAATCCCGCAGGCTTCGGAATTTATTTATTATTATTTATTACTGATATTAATCCAGGTGGGTGTTAACGAGACGGTGCCACTACTCTTCATCGGAACACCATTGTTAAAATCCGAGAATGACGTCTTGGAAGACCCCGAGCTTCTCGACGATGCTTCCATAGAACTAACCGACGCGAACGCGGCACAAGTGACATTCACGTTAAACACCTGGAAGCAAAGGCAAATCCGGAACTTGAACAGGGAGGGAAAAATGGGAACGGAGTTCACCGTGCAGTACGATGTCGTGAGAAATCCTCAAGGCGAATCTGTGAGTTTCTTATTAGATTCGTTATTTCAATCCATTTACAAGCAGCAAACAGATGAATGATGGTTCTTGCAGGTTTGGATAGCAGAAAATCACTTTGTGCAATTCTTCGCGCCTACTCTGTCGACACCGCTCCCAAAACAGGTGATTTTCGTTCTGGACACGAGCGGTAGCATGGAGGGTTCAAAATTGGAAAATCTGAAAGAAGCAATGAGACACATACTGAAGAAACTTAAACCCGCCGATATTTTCAACATGGTGCAGTTCAGTGACACATGCACCATTTGGGATATCCCAAACCAAAGCAAAGTGACTTTTACGAAAGAAACATACGGTAGCAAATTGGAGGTGGGTCGATTTCCAATTTTTAATTAAATTCTGAAAAGCTCTAAACTTTAAAGGGTAAATTTGTCCCCCCGAACGCGGAAGCTACGGAGGAGAATATCCGCAAAGCAGTGTCCATGGTAGATGATCTTAGGGATGAAGGGTTGACTAATATAATGGCGGGCTTAGAAGATGCGATTTATTTAGCGCAGAGGAACAAGGAAGCCGATAACAATTATTACCAACCAGTGATCGTGCTTTTGACAGATGGAGATCCGAATGAGGGTCTGACTGTTACTAAAGATATCGTTGACAGGGTAAGTTTTTGTTAACAGGGTAAGTTTTTTGATGTTTTTTTCTAATAATTGTAAACGTACTCATCTTTACCATAGAATAAGTGATTAAAAGAAGATCAACAATTTGCTCTTCAAAGAACTCTATTATTATCTTAATAATTATTGACACATTCTTCATTAGGTATAATTGAAACAATATCGAACAACTTTTTGTTGCATCTTTTATCAACGCAAAGACACAATAAATTGTTGAGTACACAAATTATTCTGAACAGGTTCTCGCTCTGAACATCGGATTCAACAGAGCGGCCATTTATTGCCTTTCTTTCGGAGAAGACGTCGAAAAGGAGCTGCTAGAGAAAATATCGTTAACAAATCAGGGCACCTCCACGCACATTTACGACGAGGCAGACGCCGCTGTCCAGCTGCAAGAATTCTTCAACGAAATCGCTTCTCCCATGCTGAAAGAACTGACGTTCGATTACGGTAACGGCACCGTCACAGACGTAACCAACACCCAGTTTCCCATGTACTTCTCCGGAGCCGAAATAGCCATCGCCGGTGTGATCGACGAAAACCAAAGTGACTATTCATCCCGATGCCTCTCTTAAACATGTAAAAATAATTTCAAATTTATTACAGAAGAGAACTTCAATCCGATTGTGAGGGCGCTCGGGAAGAGCGACGCCTCATTCGAGTTCCATCCAGGCCATCAGACGGTGGTAGCGGATCTAGAGAGGCTTTTCGTTTATCTGACGCTCAAGCAGAAAATCGAGTCGATGAAAGTGGCGTCCAACGCTTCCGAAATTGCCGAGGAAGTCCTGGCCAAATCTTTGCAGTATTCATTCGTCACACCTCTGACGTCTTTGGTTGTTGTTAAGCCCAACAACGGAAGGGGCCCGGCCAATTTAGAAGACGCTTGGAGAAGGAGAGCACGTATGTAGGCTTATAAGTATTGTCTTTATAATACTCGCCATCAGTGTTTTTTGTTAAAATAGATATTTTTGTTCAGAAGCGGCTCCTAGACCACCTCCACCACCTCCATCGTATTACCCTGATGAGTCACATGCGATCTACAATAATATGGAATTTAGTCCAGGTAGAGTATTGTTTGACTTCAAAGGAATCACTCAAATATGTTTTCACAATTCACAAAAACACAGTTTTAGCAACCGAACTAGCTAAGACAAACTCAGGAACTTTTTTTTATAAAATATAAAATGTTGTTTCTTGGCCAGATAGCATATTTTGCAAATGAAAAACTGAATAAAAATCCTAAAAACAAGCCCGTATTCTCCCATAACACAACCAGTTTTAGAAACCTCAAAAGTACCCCAAGATCAATAATTGACACACGAAAAAAAAACGCAAAAAAGTCTCAATACCACAAAAAAACGTTTCATTTTCGAACCAAACTAATAAAAAATCGAGTAAAACGGTCAAAAAAGAGCATGGAATGAGCGAATAAAGTCAAAAATTCTACTTGAATTTTAGTGACCTATACCGAGATCTAGAGATATTTTTTAGGTGTTTGAATGTTGGGGTATTTTTTGCAGAATGTGAGGTTTGTTTTTTAGAGTTTTTTTTTTTAATTTTAGCTTTTGCCTAGTGCAGTAATAAGTAACCCTGAACCTAATTTCATACTTAAAAGTTTTCTTCTAGACATTTCCAAGTGGAACTTCTTTCTTTTCTAATAGAAAGGACGAAATATTACATATTAGCTCGAAGCCAAAATTTCTGCATTGAAATAACCACTATTTTTTTAATTTCACAGGCAACACCCTTACCTCCTACCAAAACAATTGGTTAATATCCTGGGCAGTAGAACCAGATACAACAACTTCAACTACTACCACTACCACCGAAAGACCAAAAACGCCTATGGAGATACTCAAGGAAAACCTGCCGTGGATATCGAGCATGATGAACAAAGATGACGAAATTAAAATAGGCCAAGGTAAGGATCGTTCGATATTCGATGATAAACATCTACATATACATTTTTACTGTTTTTGATCCCCAGATTGGTATAGACTGGAACTGGAGAATCCCGTGAGGTGGAAGATGTTGTGCATGAATCCTAAGACGGCCAACAGTAGCAACACCACCAGCCCGATCCCAGGACGCTGCAGGAGTCTGAACGATTGCCCTGAAACAAACACCATCGCCACCAGTGCTGAAAAGTTCTTAGAGCACTTCTGTCCCTTGAACGAGTAAGTGATGAAATTCTGGGTCAAAATTTGTCTTCCATTATATGCTTTCAATTTCTCAAAGCTAGTAGGTATCGAGGAACGAAACGTTTTTAAAAATAAAGAAATAATGTAAAAAAATAAATCCACAAAACTTCGCGTCTTCACTTAGCAGATATCGTAACCTGTACTACTGTGATAGAATAGAAGCCCAAACACTTTTTGGTCTTTCAAAAATATTCAACAACAATAAACCACGAAGACATTTGATTCGTTACTTTTTTTTGTTTTCTGATATCAGGTTGGTTAAAAGTTCCAAAGGGTGGGGATAACAAAGTCAAACCGATGATATCTGGTGATCCACAAAATTTTTCATCAACTAGTGCCTTTGGAAAAAATGAAGCATGTCTGCCAGTCTGTCAGATAAAATGCAAACTATTGGTAGGTGTGCTCAGGTGCAATGAGCTCAGACATGACTGCAAAAGCTATCTCTCTCTTCCAAGGCACTAGTTGATGAATAACTTTGTGGATCACACGATATAATGAACCGGAAATTTAATAAGTCAAAATAAATGTCATCCTGATTTCTTTCTGAAAACGGCTATTGGATTCCCAAAGTGTGCCACCGATTAAACATCCATTTTAAATTATTTGACATTTCTAGCAGAAGTTACTGAACAACTTACAAAGCAAAATGTAAGATAATGGTCATTTGTAATGTCTGTCAACTTATTCATAAATTTCCATAGACTTAAAGTTTATATCTTTTATTTATGAAAACAATAATTATTATTAGACAATACGTATAACATTTTTAAAGCGTTTAGACACGTTTCGTTTAATATTTTGTTATAAAATTGGACACATTCCTGATATGGGAGATAAAATATACAATGCGGCAACACTGCTTCGTATTTCCGATACTATCGTGTGATCCACAAAATTTTTCAACTTTTCCAAAATTTCCAAATTGCCTTGGAAGAGAGAAATGGCTATTGCAGTCACGTCTGAGTTCATTTTAATAAAATAATTTTAAAATAATTTTTTAGTACATAAAGAGTGCGTTCATAATAAACGCCGTGTGAATGATAAACAACCTACCGGGCGAATTACCGAGCGTTCCTGCTGGTGTGTGTGTTGATTTAAAGTGAACGCTCTCAGAGAAGTTTTCGACAGTAGTTGTACCGGGTGTCCCAACACTAGTGTCCACCCCCTAAATCGAGCTTAGTTTTAAAGATAAAAAATTGAAACTTTGAGGATTTGTGTACTTGATATAGGACCACGGAATGGCATAATTAGTTTCATTAAATACTTTTCAATCACGCGAGTCGTGTAATTTCCCGTTCGTCCTTGAATGTTGATGTTATAATAATTTATTTTAATTCATATATAACAGCTTTCGGTCAGGAAATTAAATTTGATCTGAATATTAAAACAAGGTAGCAATAATAATTGTAGCTTCGTTTATAATAATTATAAATAATCAGATTTTTATGATGACTTCGAAGATAGTGATGATGAATGCGACTCTGTACTTATTAGAGGCTTATACTTATTATTTTATGTTTTCCATTTTAGGTTTTATAGGTATTTTAACAAAACTATCCACATAACAAATATACCTAATTAAAACCAAAAACGGACGGTGGAACAAACAATAATTATTAAATCGAACTTGAATCAGATTCTATTTCTACATCTCCATTCTCCAATAATTTATAACCTAATAATATTTCATAATTTCATATTTAATAAAATACGAATAACCGCTCGTTTTTGCTACTGCGCATGACGGGCGTTTTTCATCCATATAATTTCTTGGGATGAAAAGTTGTCTACCGTGCGATCACACGGCGTTCATTCTGAACTACGAAGAAAGATTCGTAGATTCTGAACGATGTAACTCTTTACCCAAATGTTTATATGAACGGGTTAGGATGTCGCCGTGTGCACACGGCGTTTATTATGAACGTACCCTAGTTCAAATTCTCATGTGTCATATATTTAATTTCAATTCATGTCAGTTCCACAGACTATCATACCTTCAGTTCCACTAAAATATTAAAGATATTGCGAAAAGCAATAATTTATGACTATAAATTGAAAACCTGATAAAATTAATGGTATTCACTAACTAAACACCTACCTTAATTGCCGCTTTTTATGATCATGTCATTTTTGAGTTTTGACCACCATTCTTAATAAATTCTGTTATTGTTTGTGCTTTATTGGATTGGAAGTGAAATTATAAAATGGTAATGGCAAATAAAAAAACTAAAATCCTCGTTCAGAAAGACAGAATATTCTGAGTTTCTGAGATAACAATGACTTAGGGTACCTGTATTACCGACACTAACGCCCGTATTCACAAACGATAATTTCCTAAATAATTACGTAATCAAATATCCCCATCTCGTTCTATTGCAAAAAAACTGCATATCTCCATCTCACTCATTTAAATAATTACGTAATTATTTAGGAAATTATTGTTTGTGAATACGGGCATTAGACTCGTATGCGTAAGAGATATTATAAGAATTAAGGGTTTATTTGACCATTCCAGATTGGTTACACTGCACAATTTTATTGCCAAATCTTTACTACAATTCCATTCGAAATATTACAAATTCGACTAATATTTTATTACTATACTTACCTATTAAAATTCACCCCTTTTATTAGAGATTAAATTCCAATTTGTTCTTTTAGTGTAAATTGTCAAATAGACTCATTGCTTCCTTGTTGGTGATTATTGTAAATATAATTTTTATTTTCAGCATTGCTGGTATTTGCTGTTCCCAATAAAATGGAAAAACTACCACCCTAATTCTAATTAATTGACTTTTGATTAAAAATAATAATTACGAAAGCTCCTATTAGTACCGTGTGTCCCCGGATAGGTGAAACGACTCTTATAAAAGACAACAATTTTTTGATTTTAATTTTAATTTTTTGGGGTTCAGCCCTGCTTGGCTAAAGAGTAATTTCTAACAAAATTTTAGTTTTGAAAAATCAAGCATGCCTTGGAAATTTCCAAGAAACCGGTTTTTATGTTGAGTAAAGTGCCTTTTATGTGGCAAATACGACAAAATGTTATTTGAAAAAGTTGTTCAGAATCAACATTTAGTTCCGTATATCAAATTTCAAAATCATAGGCCAACTTTGATCTTTTACATTTACTTTTATGTTTATTTCACAAATCAAAGAATTTCATTTGTAACAAAGACTGATATTGACAAATTGCTATTGCTATGGGTACAATTTTGTTTTTCCATGGCAGTCTTTGTTACAAAATGAAATTCTTTGATTTGTGAAATAAAACATAAAAATAAATGAAAAAAATAATAGTTGACCTATGATTTTGAAATTTGGTAAAGGGACCTAAATGTTGATTCTGAACAACTTTTCCAAATAACATTTTGTCGTATTTGCCACATAAAAGGTACTTTACTCAACAGAAAAACGGTTTCTTGGAAATTTCCAAGGCATGCTTGAATTTTCAAAACTAAAATTTTGTTAGAAACTATTCTTTCGCCAAGCAGGGCTGAACCCCAAAAAATTAAAATTGAAATCAAAAAATTATTGTCTTTTATAAGAGTCGTTTCACCTATCCGGGGACACACGGTATATTCTCTGAAACAACAAAAATAAAATTTTGACGTAAATATAAATATTGACTTGAATTTTCTTTATTACCTATCTGTGTTCTTTTCCTAGTTTCTTGACCCTGGTCAGTTTCACTATCCTGCTGGCTCGTGATACAAATAAGCAATAATGAATGGTATGTCAATGCGTAGCCTTATATGACGTCAGACTTGTGACAGCTATTGTTTTAATTATCTATTAATAATAATTAAAAAAAAAACTATGTAGTTTAGCTCTTTTGAGGCTACTATTCACCGGTTTACAATATGTAATTGTTAGGAACTTTATGTTAAGTTTATCTCTTTGACTTTCGTTTTGCACCCACACATCTGTATAGGATTGGAGTTTGTCCTGAACTAAATTTGCAGAAATAATAAATGCAAGAGCTGACTATTGGATTGTAATATTATGAAATTATCGTAATTGATTAATGCTAAAAAAAACAAATTAAAAGTAAAATATATTAATAATATAAATCTTAACCTTAATCATTTAGAAACAGTTTTTTATTTAATTGAAGACATCGGTGTAGCTTATTGTCATTTGTTTGCGGGTTCTTAAAATCATCGGTAAAAGCTGTTGAAATCAAACAGTGATGGGAGCATATAGCATTTGAGATGACATAGCAGGCTATTATTTGGTCATCACTGATGGAACAATAATAATTATGTAATGTGTCATTACACAAATTATAAAAGAACGAAAAATAAGTTCAAAAGTTGGGTGTATTAAAGTTATTAAACTAACTCCTTCATTATAGGTAGTAAGAATGGAAAAAATATACCTAATAAAAAAAACATGAAAAAAAAACAAACAAAACTGGAAAAACTAAGAATTAAAAAAAAAAATTAAAAGATGGAGTAGATAAATGGGAAATGATTTTCCCAATTAACGTCCGTATTCACAAACGATAATTGCTTACTAATTACGTAATTAATTTTCTCTCCATCTAATTCTAATGCAAGAAAACTACATATATCTATCCCACTTATTTAATTATTTTAGAGATACTACAGTACTACAGGACAGAAACGCTTTGTGAATACGGGCCTGAAATAGAAATAGATAGAAATAGAGTTAGCTAAATGCTAAGTGCAAAGGCCATTAGAAAACAAAAAAAAAAGAAAGTTTATCAGTCATTTGTCGTTGTCAGCTGTAGATTTCATGTTTCAACTTTCATTATACTTAAAGCTGGCCAAGTGCACAAAGATGTGTAAGCAATTAAGCAAGAAGAAGAAGACTTTTCATCAAATTTACTATTTTCAGTTTTCTTTTTTCTTTCATCACAAATAATAAATTCACAAATCAAAAATGAAATCACAGCAGTGACGTGGGCGTGAAATTGAGAATACTATTTGAAAATTTTGCAACATTCCGGTCGTTTCTTATTATTATTCGGAAAAGATATACATATTAAGCTAAAATGAGTTCCTTAATTTATACCATGGTGTTCACAATTTGTAGTTTATTCCTTCAAACAGTACTAGTGCTAGGTAAGCTTTGAAATTTGAATACTGCTGATTTTATTATTGCAAATACTTGACGTTTATATTTCATACATGAAAACACTACCCCTTTTTCTTAGTCTAATAACACTAAAACCAAAACATTTCCAGGTGCCAGGCAACAGCACGTAACCTGCGGTTCGGTCGTAAAACTATACAACACAGACCACCGGATCAGGCTGCACTCGCACGACGTCAAGTATGGCACCGGAAGCGGTCAGCAATCCGTCACCGGGACGGAGACCCAGGAAGACGTCAACAGCCACTGGGTAATTAAATCCGTGACCGGGAAGAACTGCCCTCGAGGCGACCCCATCAAGTGTGGATCCCACGTCCGTTTCGAACATCTAGAAACGAAGAAGAACCTCCACTCGCACTATTTCTCCAGTCCGTTGAGCGGAAACCAGGAGATCAGCTGTTATGGAGATGGAGGAGAAGGAGACACCGGGGATCATTGGGAAATTGTTTGTTCTGGTACTAACACTTTGCACTATAATAACATACAGTTTCTTATGTTGCCACTTACTGTCCCTGGGGTAGGGCATTCATGCATGTAAAATGTTCCATGTAAATGTTGGTTATCTGTTAAATTTTGGAATAGGTTAAGAAAGGCTTATTTTCTCTTCTATCAATTAAAAAATAATAATATTCTCCATGTTAAGTTACAAGAGTGATTGTCTACAATGTGAAATGTTTCAGGCGAGTACTGGTCCAGAGATGACAGTATCATGATCAAGCACCTGGACACCGGAATGTACCTAGCGGCCTCCGGGAGGACATTCGGAAGGCCCATTAACGGGCAGATGGAAATTGTGGGGGTGAAATCGTCCAGTGGGGCGGTGCACTGGCAATCTATGGAAGGAGTGTACTTGCACCCGCCGGATATTTTAGCACACGCTAGCCCGATTCATACCGAGCTGTGATTTATAGATTTATTGTATATTATGCACTGATTTTTAGTTGTATGTATTTAAAGAGAGATTGTCATGTCTTGTCATTTACCTGATTAGGTATAATAATGAATTTTACAAAATCTGTAAATCGAATCAAGGAGCTCAATAAATTGTTGACGTGTTTCCTTATTTCTGTTAGGTTCTTTCTGTACCATCTTGAAACTATGCTGAACCCAACATGTCATTAATAATGACTGCAGTCTACAGCAAGTGAAAATAATGAAAAATTAATACATATTAGAGCATAGTAATGAACGCTGAACAAAATGCCTTAATGGGTATGTGGAAAACATTTTTTTTTTAACTTTACTGGTAACATAAAAGAAGGAACAGGCTCAAGCAGTTCCGCATCCCTCTGCTATGCTATTGAGTACCTCAATTATAAAATAATTGTGTACACAAAGAATAACTCAGAAGTGGGCACATTTGAGAGAAACCCTGGGATGAAAACTTCCCAAAATTAAACGTAAATATGACTACAAACAATTATTGTCTAAAACAAATTTGCATTTCTTGAAATTTATAATTTTTTAAGAGAAAAATTAAAAAAAAATGTAGACAAAAAGAAAATATGAAACCTCCTGATACTTTTTTAGGTGAGTGCTAGGAATTATCCAAAAAATAATGGTCAGTCTCAGCAAGTAGAAGCCGCTATTTTCTCTACGACTTTTTGAAATAATAATTAGTAAAACTTTTATTTAAATACTTAAATAGACTAAACAGAATAACGTTAAAAAAATAGTGTAGGTATATTATTTATCCATGTACGTTTTATTTTAGTGGCTTATATTATATGGATGTGACGTTGTTACCGAGAAAACGCAGATGACGTCACTGCGCGATGTATAGTGTAATTTCGTTGCGCCCTTTCGAGTTTTATCGAATTTAATGTAATTAAAGTAATGATGGCGGATTGTTTTGTATAATATACCCCTTGAAAGAGAAGTTATAGTTGTTCGAGGTAGCGTGCCTTCAGATTTACACTTTGTATAAATTGTATATTTCAGGCCAAAAAGGTTCATGACACGTTATAATGCGCAGGCGCACTCTCTAATTTGCGCAAGTTGGACGAAATTTGGTACTAATTAACAAATTCGGTTTGCTCTCAACAGTCTCTCAACTGTTTGCTAAAAGGATTGGATGAAAATTGTTAGAAATTGCAAAACAACCAAACCAAAACTATAGAAATTAGACAAACTGCCTGACAAAAATTAATCTGATATTTCAATAATTTTTTCTAGTTTGGTTTAAAATTTGTTCACTTTATAGCCACGTTTAGCAAAGTTAATGGCTAAATGCACAAATGTAAAAAGGCCAATAAAAAAAATAATAGAAGAAGAAGAAGAAAAAAAATAGTGACAGGTGTTAGTTTTTTTTTTCGATCAATCATAATTCAAAACTAAATGCCAAATGGTCTATTATTGTAAATAATTTTTTGGATTTGTCTTTTTACAGTCAAGTTTCACACACATTTATTTTGAGAAATAGATCCAAAGGAAGGACGAGATATTTTCTTTGAATTCACATAACAAAACATAAGAGGTAATTGATTACATAACACGACTATCAAAGCTATATTTTGTAACCATTCCAGCACAGCTCCATACTATGGCAACACCAGCACAGAGCAGAGGCCTAATCGGGCTGATAAAATTGGGGGTTCAGAGACACCCGGAAATCATGGGAAGCAGTGTCATGGGTCTTATCGGGATCGGGTTTATGTTAACGGGCGCCTACATTTACTACGAACGTGACTTGGATAATAGGAAGTACAAGTTCAATTATACTGTTATCAGGGATGACGACCCAAGAGCCCTGAGGGTGCGAAAAGACTAAGTTGAAAGGAAGAATAAGAAAGGGTGGTAGTAATTTATTGTACATTTTATTGTAGATACTTACGTATGTTTTGTTTTTCTAAATAAAGTAAGGTTTCTTCCTATCGCTGTTGCTCTTTTCTATATTTTGAGTGGTAGTTAAGTAATAGTAGTTGGGACTGGAAACGTTAATTTAATATCAAAATTAAAATAACACTAGATACGGTACAAACAGTAGAAAACTAGCGAAGTGACCAGTTTGCTGCCCCAGAAACTTGACAAAACACAATTGCCCTATTCTTAGGTATATAGTTCAGTTTTTCACATTCTAAAAGCTCCTAACTATAACAAAAACCAAGAATTTCAGTTTGTTTACTAAGCAACAGTTTCTGTTTGTTTAAAATCTCTTAGTAGGTGACTGAAAACAGGTGAACTCTTCTACTGACAAAAACTGAACGAGTTTTAGTAGTTTATGTAACATCTACATGGCCATCATGTAGAAGGATCCAAACCCAGGTAGACGTAGAAATGTAGCTTTTAGAGAATCCACATTTCGGTTTTAAACAACCTGGGAGAAAAACACGGGCACAATAATAATACTGCCCTGTTAAAACCAACTGTCGTAACTAACAGAAATGAAGTTTTGAGATATTAAATGTTTCGTGTTTTATTGGATGCCGTCCGTAATTTTAAAGGTACCTTTACTCTAAAAACTGCTTTCTTGATTTAAAAAAAATTGACTATTTCATAGTATAAATTATATATTTTAAAAATAAGTGGAAAAGAGACTTTTGATAGATACGACAAATTTGACTAACATCACCTACATACATTAAATGTATGCATTGTTAAGACCATACTGATGAAAACCATGTTTTGAGATATTAGCAATTTCATGTTTCGTCTTATGCTGCTAAAACTAGCCGACTTACGAAAAAAACAAGGGCAAATATAAATTGCTATCACTGAGTAAATTTCATCAATAGAAATAATATTTATGCAAATATACAGCAAAGACTTGATAGATACGACATTTTTACCCAACAAATTAAATATCTTCATTGAGATACAATTTCTATAATGAAAAAGTAGGTAAAATAAACGATGGAGGGCAATAATAAGAAAAATTGTCTTTCTTTTTCTATGTAAATTTAAAAGCAAAAATATCAAATAATTTTTACTCATCCTCGCTCAAGGGATATTTCCATATACCTATTTTTGATTTCGACCCTTATTTTCCATTTACCTGGAATATTAGGTAAAATTTTCGTATCTTACTAGTAGATACGGCAACTCGCTCTAATATTGTGAACATATACGACAATTTCCAGTAATATTGTTAGATACGACATTTTTAGCTGATAATAGAATTACAATTTCAGTTACGACAAACTTTTAGCTTCAGTTTCCTTCACTTTTAAGGGGAATTACGACAATCTAGCTTAACAGAAAGATAGAGAATTGTCTCCTGAGTGTTAGCAATAGCATACCAATATCTTAAAATCGCAAATTGTAGATACGACATTTGGTTTTAACACGGCAGAATAGCTCACCCACTAACTCTTTTGTACAAGTGATGTCAACTTTCTGACAATTTTGATATAATTTTTCTAGAAAAAACTGTATTAGTCCCGCTAATATGACACTATTAAAGACAGGAGGGGCAGTATTAGATAGGGAAATTAAAGGTTCATAAAATAAAGCTTTACAAGGGCATCAACGTGCGTAAGAGGTGCAGCAGGAAGTAGGTATTTGTGTGCAAGCAAGCTTTAGTTCACACTGAGGGAGGTGTCGCTATTGAAGTACCAGATTAGCGAGACTACTAAATTCAAAATTGTAATTAGTGTTCAAAATGTATTGAACATCCAGGTTTGAAGTAGTAATTTTGAACAGGTTTGTTAAAATTCCAATAATCCAGAAATATTACTCATCTTTAAAAATTTCATTATTAGCAATTATTTGGGAATGCAGTCAGTCGTTTTAAGAAATGAACACTCTTTTTTCTATGCCAAGCTTTCGAATTTTATTTAATTCTTCTTCGGGGTTCTCCATTTATTTCTAAAGCTTGGCATAGAAAAAAGAGTGTTCATTTCTTAAAACGACTGCATTCCCAAATAATTCCTAATATCATTTATAATAGGACAGTCAAACCAAACTACTAATTTAAAAATTTCCATATCTATTAAATTCTGGATCTTAGGACAGGGATTAGATGAGTTTACTTGAATGCGCTACAATGAGGGATCAACAGAGGAAAGAAAAAAAGCTGGAAGAACGGGAATAATAAATAATAATAACAAATCTTATCTTTTTGTATTAAAATTAAATATTAACAATCTCAACTGAATATAAGTAAATGAAAAAATTACTGTGTAAATAATCTGCTCGTATATATATATATTTTTATGTTTTCAAGATCTCTTTTAAATCTACCTAATCATTATATACAAAATAAAATCACTGGAATTTTACCACCACGAAAAGAAGGGACTCTTATCTTGGAAGCGTTGTGTGAAATTGAAAAACCTACTGGCATGCTGATGACCTTGTGACCTGAAACAATACGCACTGATTAAATTCACAAATAATAACATCCTCCGCACGTCGACAAAACACTCACTTCTCCACCACAACGGCCGGCATCTGCACCAACTGAACGGGAGACTTTCCATCCTTGAGTGCTTGCGTCAGGTTAAGGATTTGGCCCCTCATCACAGACATCTGTCTCTCATAGAAACTCCTATCGAAGCCTTTATCCTGCTTGAACAGTAAATAGAGATCATCGCAGAGATCCTGCACAAAGTTCATGTCGGAGAGAAGCGGCAGCACCAGCTCCCTGCTCTCCTGACTGAAAGGAACCTTTGCCTGCGGCAGCCACGCCCAATGGTACGGGTACGCTCGCCAGCTGTCCGGGTGCTTGTACGGGAACGACAGACCGTTATCGATGGCCGCTATGCTAATGGCTGGTAACTGAACCACGTTCCAGTCTATCGAGTCGTTCAGTTCGACGGCATTGTTCACGATCGCCGGCTGCTCGTACTTGATCAGCCAGTTGTCGTTGCCTCGGTCCGTGTTCCTCGTTATGTAATCCAGCACTACCAACCGTTCGAACTGCAGCTGAAACTTCTGAGCCATCGCCGGCGGCAACGGATCCACTTCGAACCGCCTCAACCAGTAATCCGCGTCTTTATAACCGTCCACAAATAACTGGAATGAACCGCACTGAAATTAGAAAAACGATCTTATATTAATCATTTATGCTCCAAACTCTATTTTGTAGAATCTCCTCATAATTAATGATAAATAAAAAAACTTCCCCTGTGCGTATATTAATGGATTAAAGATGTAATACATGTTTCGCTAATTGTATAAAGTAACATCTTTAGACATGTAAACGAAATACAATATCAAAATTATCGATAGTAACATGATAGTAATAGTCAAAATAATCTTTTGGCATGCCGCCATGTTGAATTCAACAGAGATACAAACCAGATTTGAATATGAAAGTTGTAACTGAAGATAGGGAGTTTCCAAAACTCGTTTTCGCTTAAAAAAAAAGGAGTTCCATCTTGATAAAAGATCTACATGCCCTTTACGCTTGCCTAAATTGAGTTGATACACCCTGTATAAATAATAATATATTATTATGTTCTTGACTCAATATACAGAGCGTTTAATTGCTAGGATAGGTGGATTAGATTAGATTTATCCTGAATGGGCCATTGTGACACCTCCACTGCGACTGAGGTCTGTTGTGGCTTAGGACAGGTAGAACAATGTAAAATAAGTGGGGTTGGGTTAGTAAAAAAAATTCGTAAGAGCATCTGTATTCGAGATACAGTAAATCTTGTAAAAAAATTACACACTTTTTAGAATTATACCGAAGCTACTGGCAACATTGTAATGAAATTTCGTCTGAATATGTTTTGGAAGATGTTATGTTTTCGTTTATTTATTATTTGTAATTTAAATAGTGTCTGCAAAAAATTAAAATAAACATGCAACAACAGATAGAATGTAAAGTTAACCACAGACCGTAGACCCTTCTTGCATGGAATCGATCGTACTGGCGTTAGTGTTAGTGACATTAATAATAATAACAGCCAAAGCAAAGTGCAATGAAACACCCGGATATGTATTCACAGTTAATTTATGCAACGGATCTTTTACCTTTGCTGGCAATCCTACTCTATCATAAAGCAATTTTAGATCCATTCCGGTGACTTTCTTGTCATAATCAAAAGTGTCATAATACGGTATCGCTCTCCCATCTCGCTTTGACCCAACTGACTACACAAATATAGAAATTCAAAGGTCGATCGATACAAACAAATCGATACCATCTCAGAGCTGTATCAATCCAAGCAAACTGTCAAACTGATAATTTGACAATTATTATAATAATTATGTCAAACTGGACACATTTTGAAAAATCAAACTTTAAGAAAATATTGAAAAATATATTGAAGTGCTTGGACTGCTTGGCACGGATACACCACAAACAAGGTAGGACATGTTTGAATCAACCGTAAAAAAAACAATTAATTAATTAATTAAATCCAAAAATAATTAGTTGTTAGTAAATTGTTTGTTAGTGTTAGTAATTATCGTTATTTATTTGAATAGACTGTAAAAAAGTCTTAAAACGAGTCAAAACTTGAAAAATATTAAACATGCATTTATTTTAGTTGAAAAAAATATTGCATGGGAAAATTTGAAGAGGAAGATGGACTAATTGAAAAAATAGGTAATCGTCCCGGCATAATATAATAACTGTTATTCGTAACCCTAACCTAGAGCAATTTTCGAGGCCAAGCGTTTATTTTTAGCAATTAAATTAAAATTAGTAAAAACAAAAAGTCCCATGTTTTTTTGTTGACAGAAAATCTCAAAATATCATTAGATTGTAATTTTCAAGATATTGGAAAAAAAAATAGAATTTGTAATTTTGGATTTCCATATTTTTTCAATACATTTCTTTCCGATTACAACGATGCTTTGCTTGACCTGACCCGATCAGACCAAAATTGCCATGTTTTTGATTTTGTAAAAAGGGCCTTGGAAATAAAATCATCACCTAAACAAAAAAAAAAATAATAAAAAAAATTGACAAGCGCGTCAAGGCAATCTTGAGAGTTCAACTGAAAGTCATGACAAAACCATCACTTTCATACGACAAACCATAGTCCCCTAATGATGCCTAAAACAAAAAAAAGTCAACTTTACCTGCTTTTAATTTAAAAAGTAAAAACGAAAATTTCAAATTCTAGTTTTTTCCAATATCGTGAAAACTAAAAGTAATTGAGATACATACTTAACCTCGAAAAACGCACACCCTGTTTACAATTATTATTACGTAAATGCAGCAAAACCTCGATTATTCTTATAAAGATTATTTGCTCTGCTACAGATTATTGTGTTCAAACCTCAAACTGGATCAAACCTGTACTCTGTACTGCACAAGTTGTTCATGAATTTGCATTATCCAGAGTCTTAAATTATTGCTCTTGTTGCTCAAAACAAATATAAACAATTGAGGTTTTACTGTGTTCATTTTATTGAGCATATAAAAATAAACAACTATTTGAGGAATCCTAGAAAACTGAAAAAATTAATGTAATACAGTAGAACCTCGATTATTTGTTTTGTACTGCGATAGATTATCCATGTTTAAACTGAAATGAACCTGTACACAACAAGTTGAGTCTGCTCAAAATAAACACAGATAATCGATGTTCTACTGTGCTCATTGATAATATATAGGAGAAGGAACCTTTGGAGGAAGCCCTATCCTGTTGAACCGCAGGCCCATGTTGGGGAACTGCTCCATGATGGCGCGCTTCATGCGCGCCTTCTCTCGGTCGATGCGCAGATAGTTGAACGTCTCCGAGACCAGCTTAACGACGCGGGTCTTGGGCACGACGCCCAGGCCCAGCTTGGCGTCGACCAGGTAGGCGGCAGTCTCCGACAGGTAGCCCTGGTTCGGAATCAGACAGGAACGACCGAAACAGCACGGACAGCACAGCTTGTGCATCCACTTGGTCCATTTCGGGTTCAGCCGCCCGTACGGCTCCTCGTCCTTCGGCTTGAACACACCAATGACCTTCTGAAAGCGGAAATGAAAAGTTGTAGAAAATGTAGAAAATTTTTACAATAATTAGAACCCATCCAGATATAAAAACGCTCCATTAAAATATTAATTATCATCACCTAATAATTCGACTTAAAATTTTGAAATTAAATAATTTTCATCAGTATTACGCAGTTGTTGAACAAATGTTGAAAAAATTTAAATTAAAGGAATTACTGCACAAATTGGCAGCCTTGAGATAAATAAGTAACCCAATAAATTTAAAAATAATTTCCAACTTTATCAGTAGAATATTTGAATTTCAATTAAAAGAAACAGAGAAAGCAAAATAAAAAGGAAGGATCAAATTTATTTATAAAAATTTCTTCAGATTTTTTTTATTGATTTATGAAAGTTTCTACTCTTTTGTGGACTGCATAGTCTGGCAACAACGCTTTTAAACCTATTACTTTGTAAATTTTTCAAGATAAGTGACTTGGAAAAAAGGAATGATTGCACAGTTTGGCAGCATCGCTTGAGATATGACAGCCGGGATGATTTTACACGGTTGCCAAACTTATTGCTATATCCTCGGATCTGATACATGCGAACTTCATTTCATGAAAACGATTGATTTACAATGAGAATGAAGGTTTTTGCTAGAATTTGTAACAAAAACACCAATGTGGGAATTTTCTGCAATCTGATAACAACAGTGACAATATAATTTTCCATAAAATTAAAATATTATTGGACAAATTCCAGTGTTGTCAAATTTATTAAAATAACACCAGGCCTTGATTGACTTGAATGTGTTAGCTTTCTCCCTGATTTTGACAAAAAAAAATGGTAGAAGTGAAAAAAAGTTAAAGTGCATCAAAAATAAAATACGGGGCCAATGTGAATGCAATGGTGATGGATAAAATAATAAATTATTGACGCTATACCGCAGATTATGAGGCGTTGTCGATATTACAAAACAATCATGTCTGATGTTCTGACTCATAAACATTTATTTCAACAAAAAAAAGGTATCGGCGTCCGCGGTATTAATAGTAATTACTATGATCATCACAAACTACTTAAGTACTGATTCATGAACTGGAACGAAATCAAACGATAATATAAGGGAGCTATTTATTCATTTATCTACTTAATGATCCATTAATTTTCGATTTCGAATAAGAATTTCATATTCGCCGAAACGTAAACATATCATTACTGCTCCCATTTACCAATTTTACTTTCTGTAGGTATAGGTATCAGTACATAATATGTATTTGTATATTATCTACTGTTCTCTTTGCCTTATCTATAATATTATGCACATATGTACATTCATATTCTAACAACTTCTAAAAATTAAAACTATACCATACTTACTGATCTATGTATTGGTATATATGTAATATACTACTTAATGTAAAATACACATGACTTATTATTGTATTGGTTAGTTATTAATTAAAATTTCTATTATTAAACAACATAAATTCGCAAAAAAAAGATGGCATAACAATTTATTATCAACTACTGCAATTAATTATGATGAATGAGAGTAGCACAGTAGTTGATAGATTAAATTAAAATAAATTTTAAATTAAACCAATAATGGTTGTGACAGTTGTGTCCTAATTTTTTATACATCATCAATGGAACTATACAAGGCGACTTAGGATGTTAAATTTTTTGAAAAAATGTATTTATCATTTAGAAAACGTTAACAATATTTAATTCATCCATGATCAAGGTTTCAGTATTACTTCTGCAAAAAGTTCAGGTACCAAATCGCAGGATATAAGCTGGAAAGCAATTTATTCGCCATACACTCTTGTGGAAGATGCAGAAGGTCATTTAGCCCAAAAATCTTGTGAAAAAAGCAAGCAAAGGTCAACAAGAGTCCAAATTGTTGTGGAAAAGAATCCGGCTAGACATTCAGAAGCACATAGAAGAAATAGGTAGCAAGGAAATTTTAGATCAAACACTACTTGTGAAAAAATAAACTGTCAACAAGGTAAATCGTCTTAAAACTATCATGGAATAAGCCCTTTTAGGGAAATTTTGACAAAATATTAAAGTTTAACCTCTTAAGCAATTGAAAGAAATAGTCCAAATTATTAAAGAAGAATTATTTATAAAAAACAAAATTTTGCGAAATTTTCCAACAGCCAAAACTCTTGTAGAAAAAACATATTTTTTAGAAATGGTCAGCATGAGTTCAACCATTGTGGTCAAGGAAGAATAAACATTTTGCAAAATTCGAGTCTGAACCCTCACAGAAGAACCACATTTCATGTACGAGTTAGACAAGTTCTTAGGGTCAGGGAATCACAGATTTATTATATGAAACAAGGAAACAACAACACTTTACTGTTGTTAATAGGGCCAGATAAAATGATACAAGTTTTCTAGGTATCACACACTTATTAAACACACCAACCGGTGATAGTCTCAGGGAATCACATAAAGCAAGAAGAATTAAATGCACCAACAACTGGTAATATTATCGGTGAATCACAGTAACAGAACAAATTGGAATCTGTACCGCGTGTCTCAACACTAGTGTCCGCCCCCTAAATCGAGCTTAATTTTAAAGATAAAAAATTTAAACTTTGAGGATTTGTGTACTTGATATAGGACCACGGAATGGCATAATTAGTTTCATTAAAAAAAGTTTTTATAGCTTTTCAATAATCACCTTTTTCATGACTCCATAATCCGACACTGTCCAGTGCAGGTTCAGTGTGCCGGCTAGCCCAGCAAGAGCCGTCCTTCTATTTATTTGGGCCTTATTTATTTTGTCATAAAACTTTATTGCACCTACCGTTTTCACTTGATCACCCTATTGCACATCATAAATCAGTTTTCTACCTGTCATTGCTATATAATTATATTCTATTTAATTAAAGCCTTATAATAATTAGTTTTTTTACATTTCTTTCAAGCGATTTTGATTTTATTAATCGATTTATACCTATGTATTGAAGAAAAATCGATTTTTTTTTCGACAATTTACCACCATATTACAGTTTTTTATTGCTGGCGCCCGAACTAAATTTTTTTAATGAAACTGATTATGCCATTCCGTGGTCCTATATCAAGTACACAAATCGTCAAAGTTTCAATTATTTATCTTTAAAATTAAGCTCTATTTAGGAGGTGGACACTAGTGTTGGGACACCAGGTACATGTTCTGGGGGAATCACACAAGACAACTAGAGTGAAAAAAATTAAGAATGCATCAAAATCAAATGACACTGCTCTTCGAAGTTTATATGTAGTATAATAAGACTTCATTGTCATTTATTTTGTCTCTGTGTTTATTAGTTAAAGGAAAAATACTCGCCACTAGAGAAATTGAATGAGATATTGCATTAAAATAAGAGCCATTAGGGAGACACAGTTAGTAGCTCTTTTCAGGTTGTAGTTGAATTATCCTCCAACAAGAGACGGTCGTCGTAAATAGATTACACACAGCATCTGTGACTGATAAGGCAAAACTCACTTTCTCAGACATTGATATTATCAAATTACATATTTCAATTCAATAACAACAATAATAATTATTATTATTGGAAATTTATTCAAATTAACCAGTTATAACTAGTTGTTTTAGATTTCATGGAGCTTAAGATAAAAATTATTTGGATATAAAAACACCATCTAGGTGAACACTGAGAACTGAGATCAATCATTATTCTATCATTGCAAAATGAGCCTTTTTCCACCGGGTGAATATATTACCCCATCAATATCAATGAAACAATACAAATCGTTTGGTAAGAAAGTAAACAAACGACATATCATATACATATCTATTGTGTGTGTGTAGATACTAATGTACCTGAAATAATTATGTACCTACCTTCCAAAGTACACATTATGTATACGTAAAAGTAAAGTAAATGGATGATATTACGAGAATGTACTCATTAGACTTTTGCTATTATCATTGGCCAGTTCACATTTCAAGCATAAAAAAAACTAATTAATGATACAAATTAGGAGTGAGTGTATAATGTAATATTCCAGGTGTATATAACAACACATAACACATATGCAAAACGAGTCAAATGGCTCTTATCTGCACTATTATGTTCATTCGTTCTTACAGTGAATCAACATGACATATTTACTAACATAATTGAGAGTAATAATAATAATTAAGGTCCTTAGTAAGCTCCCATTAAGGTTTTATGTTCAAAATTAAGTCTCAAGCTAAAAACAGAAACTTCCCTTCTCAAGACCTTTAAAGATGGACTTTTTCTAACATGACAGTCACCCATATACAGGGTGAATTATAAAAAACGCCCCAAGCGATAACTCCGTTAATTTTGAAGATATGACAAAACTTTTTGAAACAAAGTGGCGTAGTTTATCATCATCTATATGTTGAGATAAACGCTCGATCAACACAACTTCCTGTTTAACCGGAAGTAACATCAACTTCGAGTTTTTAAATAGAACACCCTGTAAAACTTTATATTTTTTAAATGTCTGAAGGAATCTAATACAGGTGGTTTTCACCATTGGAATTTAGATTGAGCGGTTTATGAGTTATAAACAAGTGAAGATCGAAAATTTTCAACTTCAAAGTCGCGTAGAACTAGAACGGCTCAAGATATCTAAAAACGGTTTACATGTCCTTATCTTAACTTTTGACATAGTATCCTACTATGTGGTTTAAATTTTAATACAGAGTGATGAAAAATCGGATAATTTTCATCACCCTGTATTAAAATTTACTCCACATAGTGGGATAAAACATGAAAAGTTAGGACAGGGACACGTAAACCGTTTTTAGATATCTTGAGCCGTTCTAGTTCTAGACTGCTTTGAAGTTGAAAATTTTCGATTTTCACTTGTTTATAACTCATAAACCGCTCAATCTAAATTCCAATGGTGAAAACCACCTGTATTAGATTTCTTCAGACATCTAAAAAATATAAAGTTTTACAGGGTGTTCTATTTAAAAACCCGAAGTTGATGTTACTTCCGGTTAAACAGGAAGTTGTGTTGATCGAGCGTTTATCTCAACATATAGATGATGATAAACTACGCCACTTTGTTCCAAAAAGCTTTGTCATATCTTCAAAATTAACGGAGTTATCGCTTGGGGCGTTTTTTATAATTCACCCTGTATTTTTAAATATTGGCCCCTCTAATTGTTTTAGAGAGAAATCTTAAATAGACCATTTGTTTAAATTGAAAAGCTGCTTCTTGTTGCAGTAGTTACATTTTAGGTCTGTTGAGCCATTTTCCAGAAAATCGGGAAAAAGTTTTCAATTTGCAATATCATTTTTGTAACAGACTTGTCTGGTTGGCTCTGATATTTTTTACGCTTTTTGTTAGTTGTTTTTTCATTGTTAAAGTGATTACGAAAATAATAGCACAAAATGAATACTTTTTCCTGTTTTTCCCGAAAATGGATCAACAGACCTAAAATGTAACTACCGAAACAGAAGCAGCTTTTCAATCTTAACAAATGAACCGTCTGAGATTTCTCTTTAAAACAAGTAGGGCTTCCAATATTCATAAATATATGCGCTATGCGGGACTGTCATAGTCATGGTAGGCCAATCATATGTCTTTCACAATTACAACTAACTCAGTAAACATAAAAAACTACATAACAAAAAAATTATGAAACACAGAAGACAGTTACATAAAATGAGATGATCTTCACAGAGAATGATCTCCTTATGCTTTGACATGCGCAATTACTAAAATCGACATTATACAATTATTATAATACACAAGACAAGAAAGATGAAAAAAATCATCCATGATGCAATACCTTCAACACAATTCACAAAAAATAAATAAATAGGGACAGATATGTGTACGGACCTCACCAATGGTACGCATTTAATCTAAACAATGCGACCACCCCTTGAGGTCCTTATAATGTCGCTTTTCCTCTCTAGAATCCAACAATCAAAATTAAAATCGCAGACTACTGTGGCACATCGATTTAAGATTGCGGTAGCAGCTGGCATTGGTGCAGAAGACTCGAGGAAAGCTCTTAATTGGCTGATATTCGATACTTCAAACGTTCATCCAATTAAAAGCTTGCAAATTCTGCACCTATGTCGGCTACTTCTGTAGTCTTAAATCAGATATGCTATACTTGAAAAGCTTCTCCCTCCCTCCTCACTCAAACAAATTTTTATAGAACATTGCTAAAAAATAATTCTAGCAAAATTTACTTTTCTCTACCATTTGGACAATTTTTGTCTTCAAGAATAATAATATCATGCTCGGGGCATCGTTTGTGCATTGATTTCGACGTCATGACATGTAAAAATAACGCAAAAAGGGGACAAAAGTTAAGGACGATCTAAAAAAATTGTTTTGAAGAAAATGACACTAAAAACAACGAATTAAGAACATAATAGTGCTGGCACACCAACCTAATAAACTTAAAATTGTCTGTTACTCAGTTCCAATATAAATCTAGCGGGTGTTTGAATTTATATTATGTTTTGTACGTTTAGCGATATGATAAGAAAGAATGACACAGTTGTTTCGTTGTTTATATCTACAACTTGGCAGCTCTGTTTCACAGGTAAACTGACACCTGAACCTGACAATGATACCTCTCTTCCTAAATTGAAAGCAAGGTATAACTTCCAATTTCATACCTTTTCTTAGAAATTACCACCAACCAGGTGTGTTACCAGATGGTTCCTATATCTACCATAAGGCCAATTCTCTTTAAATCAATAACAACAAAATCACTAATTATGTACTTACACCGGCTGGATTCTTAACGAAATACGATCCACTGGAACCTTGCGATATCCGTTCGGGAAAGATCCCATTATCGATGGCAACTTCGGCTTGCCAGACCAAATCACTGAACTCTGGGTCATCTGAAATAAAACAAATCAGGTATGAAGATGGTTATTTCTATCCAGAAACAAGGCCGTCCTAATAGGGCTATAATAGCCCAGAGACGCAAGCATTAAAAGGGCATAAATTATAATTAAAAATCTTTTTATTTTCCTAGCGAAAAATCCTTAATTTTAAAGATGTATTTTTGTTGGAAAATAAAGAAAATTTCTTTCACAGAAATTAGTTTAATGCCCGTATTCACAAACGATAATTTCCTAAATAATTACGTAATCATTATCCCCATCTCCTTCTATTGCAAAAAAACTGCATATCTCCATCTCACTCATTTAAATAATTACGTAATTATTTAGGAAATTATCGTTTGTGAATACGGGCATAAGGATAATAATTGACTAGAAAATTGAGCCTACACTTCTTGAGATGATGAATAAATTTTCAATAAGAAAAAACTAATAAATTATTCAAGAAACTCACACTCAGTGGCTATAGACACTCAATGTGTGGACTCAATTTTGGGGAATCAATAATTCATTGGACTCTTTTTTATTGAGTCTTTCTCTTTAGTGTCAAATATTTGCAACAACAGGGTCTTCCAGGCTGTTATTGTACATTGAATGATTTGATACATTGATACATACATATTAATGATACATTGTACTGATAAGTCCCAAACAGGATGAAACACGTGTCTACAATTTCCACCTTTACACTCACAGCACAAAATCAATGAATGACAGAGTTACTTTAAATGGAAAATAAATTTTCCAGCAAAAAAGATCACCAAAAAAAGATCAAATTGTACATGTGAGTGTTTATTAAACCAGGAGTTTCCCGAATGGATTGCATGGTCAGTTTGGGTAACTGAAATTTGACAAGGGATTTGACACTTAACGATTTTTATTGGGGATAGTAAAAAACGATTATAGCCAACAATTAATAAAGCTTCCAATACAATAACAGATTTTTAGACAATTACAAAATATAAAGCGGTTTTTTCGTTGGAGATTATGAGGGCATTGTTTGGCAGCAGACGACAGTTCTAACATTTGCTTTAGATTTTTTTAATGGTTATACGTTTTGGGTGAGTTTCTACTTTCCAAGTCACCATCATTGAACACCAAAGTCAAGAATGTCAGCTGTCAATGGTTGAGGCAATTGACACTGACATATATTTTATTGGAAATTATTGGTTATGAATAAATGTGAATAATGTCAATATCATCTGTCATTGAGTACTCAATACCTGTATCTTCAGAAATATAAATTAGGTTGTCTTAGGTACAGTGACTTTACCTAACAGTGGTGATAACTGATAATAGAGTGAAAGATCCTCCCACCAGCGATGCAGCACCAATGGTAAAGGTGCTCTATCGCGACAGTTTTACCCCTACGCTGGCCCACCTCCACTGTCTCTGCTTGCTACGCTCCGACACGTTCTCAGCGTTGCCATATGCAAGCCCTTCTCCTACGTTCTGCAGACAATCCTGTGCGTTCCCACCCGCTTCTGCTACCTTACCAAAGTCAGGTCTTTGGTCAGGGTAGGTTTTTTATTTATTTTAGGGACATTTAAAGGAAAAAAATCAGGTCTTTGGTCAGGGTAGGTTTTTTTTTTCATTTTAGGGACATTTAAAGGAAAAAAACCTACCCTGACCAAAGACCTGACTTAATGCAGCAAATAAGTGTTCAACAGGAACCGGTAGCTATACTATTACGGTCTCGTGGGGTAGCAGGAGCATGGAGTGCAGAATGAACTGCCGCAGGTCGCTACGAGCGTAGGAGAACGGAGACACAGATTTCATGTGGCAACGCTGAGAGCCTGTCGGCTCGGAGCGATCAGAGAGAGAGTGGAGGGGGGCCGATGCGATACAGCACCTTTACCTGAAATTGAACCAAGAAAGCACAAAAATTTGATTTTTACAATTCCTACAATGTGATTTCTTTACGAACACAAGAAACCAGCCTTGCTCACCTGGAAACTGATTGTAAGAGACATCAAGCCCGCCCAGGAGAGGCTGTGATTCTCTGTTGATGCCGGGGGAATCCAACGCTAGTTCGAAGGCTACTTCCGGAACGAGGGGCACGTCTTCCGCCGAGCTGTCGCTGCTGCATGCGGTGGTCACTACGCTCAAGGCACTTTGGCTTAATTGCAGGTCGCAGTCCGTCGTCGTCGTCGGCGGCGCGTTATTGCTGCTGCTGCTGGTGGTGTTGATTAGGATAGGTGTCGTTTCACACGCACTCATAACCCGTCCGAACGATAACGCCCGTTCGCTTTATTACGCGATGATATCATTTACCCCGCGCAACTGATATGATACCTACTTTCTTACTTACTTGTTTTATCACACGACGCGGTTCGTAAATTGAGCCGAGCTGACTAATTCTAAACTAAATAAATATCTAACTATTAATCGCGGATTATAATAACTATACGCTATGACGAATTAGTAAACAAGCGCACATACTTGGTTAGTTATAATTGACTAGACTTGATAGGGTTTCTTTTTCCAGTAATAGCCCTCAAGCAAGACGTAGGTAAAACTATTCCTTTAAAAAGGGACCGTAACATATAATCGGAGGTATCACTTACATGGAATAATAATAATTAATGATAGTAATTGCACGAAAAACAGGGGTCACATTATATTAGTTATTGTTTAATTAAAACCCGAACGTTCCTTTGTATCGTGTTAGTGTTACAGTGCCGTCGCCAGTCGCACGTAGGTACTTACATCGAGCAAAATAGTTACTTTTTTAATCCTATTTTTATGGTGAATTACTTATAAATAATTAAATTCATGTTCATGACTTACGCTACAGCTGGCGGAAGATGAGACAAAAATTTGCGACTTCATTATGTTCGTTCATGTCAAAGTGTCAAACTCAAAAATAACCATTTCACGACAATAGACTTTGACGTTTAACATACACATGTTCGTAAATGTCATCCATCAGTCTTTGACGGTTATCATCAATAATCAAAATAAATCAGAGATATTAATTTCTTCTTCTTCTATTCTAATGGCTTGGACCGTCTTGTGCATACAGCCTCAGAGATATTAATATCGGAGATAATTAAGAGTTAAGACTTAAGAGATGACTAATGTAAATGTATGACGTTAAAAAACAGTAGGCTAAATGTAAGCTAAATGTGCAAGCGTACAAAGGCTATTAAAAACAGAAGAATAAGTATGACACATAACAACTATGACTTGACTTATTATGGTACTATATAAATGTGTGTAGTGATCACACTGATGTCCGTGACCGTGCTACACGACACGCGTTTCTTTATATCCTAACTAGGTTTTGCCAATGTATACAAATTCAAAACAGAGCTGGCCATGTACTCGAGTACTTTACTCGTATTTTTGTTACGAGTAAAAAACTACTCGTAATTTTTTACTCACAAGTACTTTCCATCCAAAATACTTACTACTCGTATGGATAAGTACAATTACAACTACTCGTGAAATACGGATATTTTTACGGATAGTAATGACGTCATGCCGTCAGCAGGGAACCGATCTAAAAACGAGTTCACCGTCGTGCGCAATTGCACTGTCACTGTCACTAGTAATGCCGCATTTTATATTACATATTTTTATATAACATATCAAATATGCGCTATGTAAGAAGTTATTAATTTCTTTACAATAAAATTTCTTTCATTGAAAAAATTCTTTCAAATTCAAAGCATTTGAATTTATGTTGAAGATTAAATATTGCTTTTTCCCTTACCTCCCCCCCCCCCTAAATGAAAGCCTATAACTTCGCCACTATGTGCATCCGTGCATCAGGCGTCATGAAGCACTCTCGAACAGGGCGCCATTATCACAGGAGCCGGCACTGCTTAGATTAGAATATGATACGATCTACGGAACGGATATATCTATGCTCTCACTCGTATTTAGCTATCACAAGCCTGACGTCATAGGCTGGCTGCGCCTTGGTATTTATTGGTATCATGATGGATCATGCGCACGACACGAATAAAACTACTCGTACTTGTTACTCGTGTTTTCGCGAGTATTACTCGTACTCGTCCACCTGTTTGTGCCAAAATACTTACGAGTAAATACTTACGAGTACATTTTCCAAGTACTCGTACTCGAATTATTTACGAGTACTCTTTTCAGTACTCGTGCCCATCTCTGATTCAAAATCAAAAGTACGCGCGGTTATAAAACTATAAGCCGATAAAGTTTAAAAATAAAAAGTCATACGTATCGATTAAGAATACACATCCTTCTGATAGTTCGATTTATTTTGTTTCATTTACGTCTCATATAGAACCCGTCAAGTTTGTCTAAACACTCCATCCCGCATAAATAAATTTACGTCAACATTGGTTTTGTATGAGATTAAATGCACAACACAAAGGATAGAATGTCATTACGTGAATTAATTTTCTGTAGTTGTCAGTGGCTCTCAAACTGACGTAAGCGGTTCAGTTCATTGTTTGAATGATTCCTTCAATAATTTACGCTCTTTCACAACTTGACATTTAACTGTTTGACATTTTCAGGTGAAATTAAAAATCTTAATTCGGACGGTTAGTGTGACGTCACATCTGCTTTTTTAAACTTAATCGTACCATAGTAGTCAATCAATAGGAGATAAAAGGTGTGGCTTAGCAAAACCTAGTTGGGATATAATTAAACTGCATAACTCTCTGTGCGATGTACCTATTACTTCTGCTCTGCGAAGACGTTCATAATCATAAACAACCAGTTCGTTCGATGTATAAGCTCTCGCATCGTTCATAAATTGCCAATGACAACGCTTGGAGTGCACTCAAAGTGTTTATAATCGTCGGTCTTCAGTGTATTCACTCTTCCTTCAGGCATCGGCGAATCATCACTCGACATGCGCATTGCGGTTTCTCCTGGAATTCTGACGTTTTAGAGCTTTATATTCGAGGTTTTCAGGAATTTCATGTCAAGTTACAGCACCAACTCCATTACAAATAACTTATTTATTATTATTCTTTAATGTTTAATCTTTAAATAAATACTATAGGAACGAATTCGGTGCGTAACTGTCTCTAATAATAATAATTAATAATCTATGACTGGAAGTTTGTTACAAAGTGAAAGATTTATACAACAAAAATGAGTTTCTGTAATGTTGAAGTTGATATATCAAACTTTAATGTTGTGACACTGGAAGATGGTTTGTTTCTAATCATCTGGAGATGGAAATATTTATTTTCAGTAGGTAGAAATTATACAATAATTAGATAATAATAAATAATAAATAGAAACAATAACGACATCTGCTGAGTACGTGTGGTGCTGAGCTTATTACTAATTTCAATTTGGCATTGGTTGTATTTCAAGGACGATGAACAACGTGAGTCGTTGTAGGGTACTTGTATTACCGACACTGACGCTTACGAGCCCTAGTGTCGGTAATACAGGTACGCTAAGTCGTTGTTATCTCAGAAACAAAGAATATTCTGTTTTTCTGAACGAGGATAAAATAACAATTCAATTTGACGTTTCAGTTCGAGTTTGAGTTTTATAATTTATCATTTTATAATTTCACTTCCAATTCCAACACAAAAACAATAACAGAATTTATTAAGAATGGTGGTCAAAAATGGCATGAACCATAAAAATGTGGCAATTAAGGTAGGTGTTTAGTAATATATACCAGTATACCAGCAATATATACCAGTAATTTCATCAGGTTCTTAAATTTTTTTTTCATCTTTATCAGCTTTTTCGCAATATCTTTAAAATTCTAGTGAAATTGACAAAAATTGAAATTAAATATGACACAATGAGAATTTGAACTACTAAAGTTATTTTAAAATTATTTTAGTAAAATGAGCTCAGACATGACCGCAATAGCTATCTAGTTGATCAAAAATTTTGTGGATCACACGATATTATATTATGTCATCATGAAACTGAAGTCGTCGGCGCTGCGCATGACGTCACTGTGGTGATTGTAATCCAAGCTCTACCGGAAGAATTGAAAATATTCGAAGGTGGAAGTCGACATTTTTGGGGAGTGTAATGAAAAGTGATGGTGCTTACTGTGATACGATACAAATCATTTATACATAATTGCCTTTGCCTATGTTAGCAAACTATACAAAGATGCCAATTTCTTTGCCTTTCGTTTTTCTTGCGTGATTCTCACACCCGCACTGCGTGCATGTAGGCAAGACAAGAGTTCTCCACTTAAGTAATTATGGGACTCGAGAATAAGCTCATTCCAATCAGACACAATTAACCAGTTAAATGGTAGAATAGACGACACAGACAACCAGAGCGCGACTGAGAATCGATGAACACAGTCCGAGGCAGTCTAACGGACCACGAGGCCACCCCGACTCCCGTAAAGTTAAAAGTGTGTTTTTTCTTCTCTTTTTCCGTTAATCTTTCATAAAATGAAACACTCTGACATCACTCCAGCTTAGGCTAAGCTAAGGCATCTTCTCTTCACTCTGGCCGTTTTACACACACAAACGTCAATTTCTTTTTATGAACGCACCCGAGCTATTGCTGTAGGCTGTTAAGCTGTTCTTAGTAATCTGTTACTGTTTTACGCTTCGTAGTTTGTATCGGAAATAAGTATTGACATTGATATTTGATATGATATTAGAGAGAGACAGAAAAACGTAAACAAACAATGAAAATGAAGAAATATTGCATATTGCATGTAATTTGTAATTTGTTTTAAGAAATAAATTTAGAACAAATCATTTGAAAGAGAAGATAAATACTTAAGAAACTTCTGTTTACCTAAACAAAGTGTTTCAATTTTTATTACCCGCTAAAGCGTTATAATAATGGATAAAGAAGCTAAGGAAGTACCAACATCTCACCAGAGATACTTCAATTTATGGAACGAAGTCAGCGTCGATGAAATCGAGACGAACCTCTACTTGGGCGCCCTGTCAGCAGCAACCGACAGCACCACCTTGAAGAAACTGGGCATAACTCATATCCTAACTCTGGACACGAGTCCCCTACCGGCCCGCATCACAGACATGAAAGCGCTGACGACAAAATTCATCCAAGTCGCCGATCTACCCAAAGAAGACCTCCTGAGCCACTTCGACGAGACCCACGATTTCATTGAGCAAGCCCTAACGAAGGGCGCGATCCTCGTCCACTGCTACTTTGGGGTCTCTCGGAGCGCCACCATCGTCCTCGCCTACCTCATGCGAAAACACAATCTCACCTACAACAAAGCTTTCTATAAACTGAAAGCGAAACGTCCACAGGTATAGAAAGTGTTTACCATTATGTATGTCGATTTAATGCCTGGTATTTAGAGTATGGCTCGTTAGGACGAGGAGGATAAATCAAACACGTCTGGGGTCGAAATAGGGGAGGGATACATCCTTATGAGATAAAGTCTGGGTAATGGTGCTCTATCTCGACGGATTTACTACCCCTACGCTGGCCCCACTCCACTTTCTTTGCTCGCTCCGAGCCGACACGCTCTCAGCGTTGACACATGAAATCCTCTGTAGAGCACACACCTCTGTAGATTTCAAGATCAGTCCTGTAGCCTGTATGCCTGTAGGCGGGAAGCGCGCAGGATTGTCTGCAGAACGTAGGAGAAGAGCTTGCATATGGCAACGATCAGAACGTGTCGGAGCGTAGCGAGCAGAGACAGTGGAGGGAGGCCAGCGTAGGGGTAAAACCGTCGCGATAGACCACCATTACCAAAGTCTGGTCTTTAAGTTCTAAGTAATACCTGTCATGATTCATATAATAATTTATCAATTTTCTTAAGTTTTTCGGTCCACAGGTGGGCCCGAACTACGGTTTCATCTCCCAACTCAACCTCTACCACGAAATGGGCTACAAAATCGACAAGACGCACATGAAGTACAAGCTATTCCGTTTGGGGATGGCGGCATCCAGGGTCAAGCACGTCCAGATCTTGCCGCAGAACTTCCACGACTTGATCAGACCGGACCCGGGACTGGTGCAGGTGCAACCCGAGCCGAACGTCTACCGTTGTAAGAAGTGCCGGAGAGTTCTGGCTTCCGAGTCGAACCTGCTCTCCCACAAGAACAAAGGGGAGATCTGTAAGATGACTTATTTCATCGAGCCGTTGGCCTGGATGAACGTGACTCAGGTGACGCAGGGGAAGCTGCATTGCCCAAAGTGTAACGGCAAGGTGGGCTCGTTCTGCTGGATCATGGGATGCCAGTGCCCGTGCGGGGTACAAATGGCACCTGCTTTTTATCTCGTCCCGTCTAAGATCGATTTCTCGGACGTGGTGAAAAATGTCGAAATGACCTTTTAATGTTAATTGATGCTAGTCTTGCTTAACTAGGCTTAGAATAATTATTATGCACTTACGAGCTAAAATTGCAAAGGTGTTTTAATCTGTTAACAGTTGAATTGTTGACAGTTTAAACAATTTATTCAGTTTGATGTTTGATAATATTATAACATATTACTGTTAGCATTTACTAGCACTTCGCTACCTACCTGCACTTTGCACAAGGCTTCAGGTAAAATATTAAATATCTAGAAACCAATTGCTTAATATCATAAAATTATCAGGCTTTCTGAGAAAGGTAATTTATTTCATAATTTCATAACAAAAATTATTGAAATATGCGCTTAAAATCACAGAAAATAGTACAAATTATACAGTACAATTATTGTTGAAAATCTGATCAAAATACTTAACTTTTAAAATACATAATATTATTTTTACACATTGTATAAGAATTCAACTTCATAATAAATTGTCCTAAGCCTACTTGACTGATTAAATATTATTAACCGGTTGTTAGATAGAATTGAGTCTTATTTAACGACCTGTTATATACTTAACTAACAAGTTGTTTTCTGTACTATTTGTACATTTGTATTTTTCTTATTTTTACACAAACCTAGCTATTACTACTAGTCATTTGTGTTCCCATGCCGTAAATAAATGTACAAATCAGGGGTGAACTGGTAATAAGAGAGACCCGGGAAATTAATATTAAGATATTAAAAATACAATCCAGATATTAATCAAACCCAATCAAAAGATCCTTGGGTAGTCCCAAATTGCCAGTTTCCTCTTGGCTTTCTACCTTCCTACCCAAACCTAATCAATCAAATTTAATGGAGTTAGAAAGTTGAGATATAACTGTTTGTTATTTGTTTAATGTTGTATATCTTTAGGTGGTTAGACTATATTTCAGACCAGAGTAAAGAGTAAACAGAGTGATAATTAGAAGAGATAGCAAAGTTATTTGTTGTGTTGGCTGCTGATGATTCACTAGCACCAGCACCAGCACTGGCACCAATAACAACTAGAGAGAGAAATTTTAGATAATATGTTGAGGTATTTCTATGAGATTAAGACTTGGGGTGAATAAGGTGAAGGTGCTTTGTCTGGCAAGGAACCCAAACTGACCATTGGGGGATAATATTCAGGCCGGGTCTCATCGAGATACCTCTACTTAGTTTTTTAAATGAGAAAAAAGAATTTATATAAAATTATATCGACAATAACTGTTGATTATTTTTAGATATAACACTTTTATAGGCACGTGGTTGCAGGAATCAGGTGGATTAACTTTAATCAGCCTGATGTAAATAGATAATACTACTAATAATGGTTGAAACACATTTTCTAAACATAGTTGTAAAGATTTTGTAGACTGCAGGTGTGCCAAATTTACTGTTTTCATTGCAGTTATTGTCTCTCAGTATTAAAGACAACAAACAACACATTTTATAATAGAAAGCACAAAATCTATATCAAAATATGAAAATTTGGTTATCTCATGTATTGTATATCTATGAATCTATGTAAATTCAGTGGCGTGCCAATATTGTCTGTTATCCGGGGTAAAATATTTTTGCTGTTTCAGGAAAATTTAAAGACTATACATTTTATTTTATAACTAACATTCCATGCTGCTTGGTTTGGATAGATAAATATAAATCATTTAGAACCCCTTTGATAGCTTTTTCTGAAGCAGACAACCCCCCATCCTTGGCACTATACTATCTACAGGGTGATCAGTAACTCGCGCACTCAGAGCATGCTGCGGTAAACTTCACTTTTTAAGAGTGGTAAATTTTCTTACTGTAGTGTTGTAAGTTCTTTTTTTCCATAGATATAATCGTTTCTATAAAAATAAAAGTGGCATCACTGCACTGAACATGTGAATAAGTTCGGGCTAGATGGTATTTTCATTATTTATATTTCCATAGCAATGAAGGCATTTTTGCTATTGTTGAGTTTTGGCGGTTTGCCAAACTTCAAATTTCGTTCAGATTTAGGTATTTCATCAATTTCTAACATTCTCAATTCCTCTGTAAAGAGGTTTTGTGAAAAAAAAAATTGATGAATTATATGGTATTCGTTCCAGACATGATAGTAACCTGAATTTTTCATTAATTTTTATCACGGTTATTGAAAAAATTAGCTTTAAGCTCGGATGAGGGAAACTCTGTAACTTGAAAACCAACCATTGGATTAAATTTTTTTTTTGCAGAATATCTTTAATTTTAATGGGCTCTATATCGCCCTGTATTCGAAGTGCGCGAGTTACTGATCACCCTGTATATCATTAATATAGTACATGATTAAAATTTAATATTAGTGGAAACCAAAATATAGCAAAACCAAATGGATGCCACTCTCATTTCTTATTTATCTTCATGTCCATTTTCACAAAGAAATCTGTTTTTCTTTACATGTTAATAAATCCTCATTGATTGAAAGTTCAGTACTTATTTTTCCTTCAATCAGATGTCATTTGAATACAAACTAAACAGTCATCGCGATTGCTCTATGAAAATGGACATTAATCTATTAGGATTTTATTTCTCCATTGTTTTCTGTTTAGGTTTTAATAATTATTGTGATAATTGTACCAAAATCAAACAGTGAAGAGTGTCTTCGATATTTTATCAAATTAGAGATTTTAAGATTAATTTATAATCCAAGCTAGCAATTTAAAAAAATAAGTCAATGAGTTTGAAAACAGGAACCTAACAGTCGCCTCAAACTTGCAAATTGTACGCGGTATTCCTTCAATATTGACGCCAGATTGTGCTAAAGTTGAAAATAAAAAAAACCTGTTTAATTTAGCGCAAATTTTTAAATTTATTGAATACTTTCGAAAGTTTTATTTACAACGCCCATAAATTATATCCTGACCCGGTGTTCAGTGTCTATTTGTTGCCATGTGTCATTTATGTATTGTATCTTGTATCCAAGTAGCTATTCGTTGTGTTGCTTATTTATGTTTAATAAAACAATTTTGTTGAAATTATTACAAGTTTTATTTCTAGCGCCCATTTTTCTTCATCTAACTTGAAACTTGAAAGTTCCTGCTAATCTTAAGGTGCTCATCTGAGCACGAACGAGGCAAGGCGAGGCCGAACGAGCATACTTATGTAGACGTTTACCGACGCGCGGCAAACTGCGTGTGGCTGTGCGACGCACGACCCGAGGCGGTTCGAATGTCATCCGATGGAAGTCGGTACTTCAATGAAAAACTTGAATAGATGTGGACGGCATACTTTTATGTTTGCCTCGCCTCGCTTCTTCTGTCACGTCTAATTTATCAACTATCGTTCGCAATTAAAAAAAAAACGCACAAACGGAGGCATTCGTTCGGCCTCGCCTTGCCTCGTCCCGTTCGTGTTTAGATGAATACGCGCCTCTATACCCTGCTTGTTTCCCAGATTCCGTCGTACTTGCGCAATATGTCCTAGATTGATTAATATTAGAGGCGTTCATTGACTTATGCCTCTATAATTAATTAATATTAATTTATGTTCGAACGGAAAACATAGCTACTTGCATGAAAAAGGTTAAAAATTCGATGTACGCCAATACGACGGCGTATTAGTGCCACGGCGCAAAATATATTTTTTAATATTTCGACATTTCAAAACTCAAAATTTTGAGTTTAATCTCACAATTTTGTGTTTTAATCTCAAAATTTTGACTTTTAAATCTCAAAATTTTGTGTTTTAAATCTCAAAATTTTGAGAATTAAAGTCAAAATTTTGAGATTTAAATTCAAAATTTTGAGTTTTGAAATGTCGAAATATTAAAAAATATTTTTTGCACCGTGGCACTAATACGCCGTCGTACGCCAATGGCGCCCATGCAATGTTAACTGGAAATCATATTATTCACAGACGATTTTATTGAAAAATATAAGAGTAACCATCCTAGACATAAAGTAAAATTAATACATCTTATAATATGCTTATAACTAAATATGATTTCATCCAATCGTAATATTTTTTGTACAACATCAATCAATAAAAGTCTAATTAGTAATTACAAACGCGCAAAATTGTTGGCACACCATTTTAAAAATGCTGCCTGCCACCATTTTAATGGCGAACCATCGAAATAATTTGTATTGCTTATCTTGCATGAGAGCCTACCTAATCTAAAATAGCAGTTTGATGCGCATGTCGCTATTATAAATGACGTCATGTGGTGAGTTCACTCTAGATTTTGAGTGATATGCGATAACATAAAACTGGCTATGACATAATAATTATTATTATTGAATTTTCTTTTTTACATTTTTGTTGCATGAATTAATATTAAAAATAGTAGGTCGCATATTCGGTAATACTGGGGCTGGCGAAAACATAATTGAAACAAAGAATTTGTTAATATTTTAACGAAGAATTGAAATTTTGATACACGGGTGTCCGGAAATTATGCGCAAAGAATTAAGGGGGTGATTCTACTTGATAAAATATTGCCAAAAGTATCTATAATTTTTTTTCGAAAACTCACAAATAAGAAAGTTTATAAGCCTTTAAAGTTGATTTTCTTAAATCAATATTTTTTATCACTTTTTTTTTCTAGTGTACGGATTTTCTTAAAATTTGACACACGTGCCACTGATGTTGCTTTGCATCCTTGGTCCAAATTAGACTTGAATCCCTCGAAATCAAGAAACGTTAACTGCGCTTGACCTTCAAAAAAGGCTTTTTTCGTAATATTTTTTTTTTTAAGTTTTGAAGACACATAATAATTGAAGAACACGAAGAAATATTAGGAAAAGGTCCTCTTTGTCTATCACGATAAAATGACCTGTTTCCGAGTGACTGTTTTAAAAATTTGCTTGCACTAAAATTGGTCACCATTAAATTATGATCATTCTGCAACAGTACCAAAACATGCTTTGGAAACAGCTGTAGGGTTGCCTAGGAAACAGGACGTTTGCTTTGGATTTAGTTTTGACAGATAGCAATTTGATTCAAGTATCTTGTTAAATTGATAAGACAAGATGAATAATTTTTTTAACCATAAAGTGGTGCCCGCGTTGGGTTCTTTTTGCAAGTTTTTTTTTTTGAAATTCTGAGTTTAATAGGTGTATTTAATTATTTAAGCTACCGGTTTTCTAACAAGCTAACAAATTTGACAATTCAAAATAAACAGCAGTGCGTGCGTAACATTAATTTAGTAAACTCCAGTAATACCAATTCACTTAAAAAAATTTCAATCATTAAAAATCACCCGGTATTTGTTGTCATGGAAGTTATCAGTAATTCATTATAACAGAACGATTATCTCAGTGAATAAACTTGTTGATTTTTTGAAAACAGTTTTTCTCGGAAGTCATTTTATCGTGACAGACAAAGGGACCTTTTCCGAATATTTTTTCATATGTTAAAAAAATCAACTTTGAAGGTTTATAACTTTCTTATTTGAGAGTTTTCGAAAAAAAATTATAGATACTTTTGGCTGATATATAGATTCTTTGCGCATAATTTCCGGACAGCCTGTACGTATTTTGAAAGAAATGGTTTCTAACATAATAATTGTTAAGATTCGATGAGCTATACAAATATAGCTCAATAAGAGATTGGAATATTCCATAATATTAGATGAAATCTTCTGCGAAAGCATAGATTTCTGAATTATAAAAAACGCCCCAAGCGATAACTCCGTTAATTTTGAAGATATGACAAAACTTTTTTATACAAAGTGGCGCCGTTTATCATCATCTATATGTTGAGATAAACGCTCGATCAACACAACTTCCTGTTTAACCGGAAGTAACATCAACTTCGGGTTTTTCAATAGAACACCCTGTAAAACTTATATTTGTTAAATGTCTGAAGAAATCTAATACAGGTGGTTTTCACCATTGGAATTTAGATTGAGCGGTTTATGAGTTATAAACAAGTGAAGATCGAAAATTTTCAACTTCAAAGCAGCGTTAGAACTAGAACGGCTCAAGATATCTAAAAACGGTTTAACATGTCCCTATCTTAACTTTTCACATAGTATCCTACTATGTGGAGTAAATTTTAATACAGGTGTTGAAAAATCTGATAATTTTCATCACCTTTTTCATAGTAGGTACATGAAAAAGTAAAATAGGGACATGTAAGCCGTTTTTCTCTATCTTGAACCGTTTTCGTTGTACAGGGCTTTGAACTTGAAAAATGACGATTTTCACTTGTTTATAACTCAAAAACTTCTGAATTTAAACACCAACTGTAAAAGCCAATCTTAATTTCTCTTTTCAGACAATCTAAAAATGCAATAACATAGGAGCTTTCCATTTAAAAAAACATAACTTTGATATGCCACTGTCATATGGGACACTCTGTATACTCCAAACTAATTTTAAATTATGGCCATTGTGATTCTGTACTTGAATTTTCAAAAAGTTTTTCGAAAAAGTCCATCGTTTGGCCTACAGAGACCGCTTCGAATAAGCTGGGACACCCTGTATATTATCTTAAATTTTTATGTAGCATGCTAATGCGTGGAAAAAAGATGTATACCTATACCTACGTTAAGTGATGAAAAATCTGAGATCAAAAAAAAAGAGTTTGAAATATGTTTGATACCATTCTCATTTTAATCAGTAGAAAAAACTACATTAGCTTGCTCATGTATAGTTATTGCAGCTTCAATAATAAATTCTATCTATGATGAACAGTTAACTTTCGTTTCGTCACCTTTATATGATAAGTACTTCGATACGAACTGAAAAAATTATGGGATCGATAATTACTTGACTTATCAATAATGCCATATAATTTTATTAATCTTTGCTGAAGAAGCAAGTTTATATTTACGCGAGTATAAACTGTAAAAAATAATAACATTTACTGTAAAATGTTATTAAATGTAAATAAATATCAGAAAAAAACCGGGAATGGAGTGATAACCTATGAAACGCCCAAAGAAGTTCAAAAACATAAATCGGCCGACCCATTACTGCGAATTCAAATAACACGAATTTTTTAATCATCAGGTCAAGATCACGGATCGCAATATAGTAGAGGGAGAATGATATTTTTTAATAAATAAATGAATTAATGAAACTCGATTTGTAGGTATTATCATCAGTTTAAGACTAGAGTTCAACTAAGATTAACGTCGTAAATATTTTGTTTCTATAGTTCTGATTAAAAATGAGAGAATCTGTGATATGTATATGTGTAATTTTACTGTCTTTTGGTAATGTTTTCCCGAGACGTATTATGTTGACTCCACCAGTCACAATTTCAACTCCAAGCTATAATAAAGAGGTAATCTTTTTGAGTAGACATTTTCTAGAAATTAAATTTGAGTTCTATTGCATCGACTGACGAATTTTCAAATAAGCCGTTTATTACTAAAAAAATAAAATAAATTACGTACATTTATTTTCTTAATCCCTACTTAGTTTGATTCCTGTATAACTAATCATAAAAAATCTAATATCCTACATAAATATAGCTTGTAACGTTGTTGCACGAAAATATAAGACAAAAGAGCCCTAAAAATGAGCGCGTCAAAAATATCGATTTGAAGAAATACCATTAAATAAGGTATATTCTCAGGTGCCATCTATGGAAGATGAGGACGCTGCCATAGAAAACCCGATTGTAGCTTTGAACCCCTCACAATTTATTGAGCCCAATTACAAATTTCCATAAAATCGTAAAGAATTTTTTATCTTGGGTAATACCTATAATAATATGTTTAGTACGTAGGTACCTGTTGAATTCTGTGAAAATCGAATCTTCACATATGGGATTAATCTTCACATCAATAATAATGATTCACTAATAATAATTGACCCTTGACCGGGTTTCCATATCGTTTTTCCATATAGTTTCATAATTATTATTATGATTCCACAGGTAGAGGTAACAATTAATTAAGATGTTTGTCTGGAAAAAAGTTCAAGATATTGCTTATAATATGTAAAATGTTTTAGAAATTTTCCTATCAAGCCAATCAAGAGAAGATTTTATAACGGTGCAAAATGTATGATATGTTTAATATTTTAGATCTCGCAGAAGCATGACGAATCTCATGTAGCAGAAATTAAATATCTACACATTACTTCCAAAATTAGAGACCATTTCAAGAAGACTGACATATTGGCATACCTCAAAAACGACGATAACAAGCAAAAAGAGGTACAATTCTCATTCCTGGTGCCTGAAAAGGACTCTTTTGTTGAGAAATTGGATCTTGAAACCTTCTGGTGGGACGATGGATCGATGCAAGATGGACACAATAAGACAATAAGAAATGACAAGCCTGCTCTAACCAAACAAGTGTACCGTGACGTAAGTATTCGACACAGTCTCAAGTATTCTCCTATTTCTATCAGATCGTGACCAATTTTAGTTGGTTTCTCAACAAGGGATATCAGTCGCGTTACTAGAAAAAGATCCCAATGATCCAGAAAGATATATCGTACATGTTAATTTACCAGCCAAGACCGAATGTGCCGTAAAAGTAGTCACTGCTGAAATCTTACCCATGCAAAGTAACGAGTTCAATATCGTAACCAAATTCCAAACTAATCTCGAAGTGAAAAAATTGGATTACATAGTAAGATCAATTTCCTAGCTTTTGGGCTGGCCGCTCAAAAACTGTTCCCAATACATCAACAAATTTTAGGTCTTCATCGACGATAATAGGCCAATCGAAAGTATTACAATCTCCGGTCCAAAAACGGAACAGACTAAGAACTCAGATACATTATTGGAGAATGCTAATATTTTAAGAGAATTCGGGCCACGCAACGCAATCGTCATTTTCAGCCCCGACCAGAACCAGATACGTCAAATAATCAGGGGTTCCGAGCGGAAGGAGACGTTTTCCACTGATGGGATTGATTTTGTTATTCATTATCAAATTGATAGACAGCCGAGCATGCCAGATCAATTCCAAAACCCTTTTGAAAACGATTACGGGTCTAGAGGTATCAATAATAGTTAATTGTACCTTTCTAGAACATCGGTGCAATACCAATTGCTTTGCCTTAATATAAAGTTTGCGCTACCATAAAATTTTATTGTTTGCGAGACTCGAAATCAACTTCTGCGTCGAAGTTAATCGAAAAGTAACGTCAACTTAAAAGAAAAGTAATGCGCCTTATCATTGAAGGAAAGCAATTGGAATCGCTCTGATTATGTAGCTACAAGATCACTACTTTGTAGCTTGTAGCTTTCAGAACAAATCCTATAATGATCATATTCTTTGGTTGTAGTACCAATACGTCCGCTTAGTGAATCAGAAATCAGTCCGATTGAATTCGAAAAAGTAAAAACAGTCAAAGAATTGCTTGAATCAAAACCAGGACAAGTCGACAGTCACTTAGTCGAAAGGTTGAAGAACTTGCGTTTGGTAACTTCCGTAACTTCTTCGTTATTCGCAGAGAGGAGGATTGAGAGAAAAAACGTATCTCCTACTGGTAAGGAGATTTTAGTTGTGGCAAGTTACTCTGATGTATTAAAGTTTATTTATTTTTCAGCAGCTGCAAGGCCAAGTTTTCCAAGCACAACACCAAGAAGACCTGTAATGAGCTCAAGTAAGTAATTTCATTATTATGAAACCATTATTTAAAGGAAATAGGTGACGAAAAATTCTGAACTATTGTTAAGGATGTCAAAATCAGAAACATGGAATCTTGTAGCCGTTACACAAATTTTTAAGACAATTTGATGTTTCCAAAATTGATCTGTCTATGGCGATAGCACCTAACACAACGATATTGTGTTACGCGAAGTCTCTTTTTTTACCAGGATTTGATTGAGTGCATTTCTTGGTATACCAATTATGTATTATTGTTTAGATATTATTGTATTAGATATTATGTAAAATTGTCGAGGGGTGTTTATTTCTCAAAATAAATTGAATCGTGTTTTTTTTTCAGAATTCATGAGACTTGGTTAAGCAGTAAAAAAGCAGCAAACTTTTTGTGTAACTTTGTGTTGTATTTTAATGTTCTTAGATGAATTAATCTCAATATATTGTTCTTGTTGTATACTTTTTTTGTGTTTTATTTTTATTATTTGTAAACAAACCAAGATAAAACCATAATATGTACCCATGTAAAATCTATATCATCTGATTGAGTTGGGAAATAGTATAATTTTATTCTTCAACAAGTGATGAATGATATAGCCATTATTCACGATGCCGAAACGTGAATAATATATCAATTCTCCGCGAGAACAAGACGCTATTATCTCTATGACTTTATGAAAAAATCATCATAAAGCTTTAAAAATATTTATGGTAAAATCAAATAAAAATCACAGTGGTTCGGCTTGCACCATATAAGATACACCCCAGGCAGCCAAAATGCATGCCAACAACTGAAACCCAAGTCAAGTTAGCCATGCACGCTTCGGCCAGCCACCTTTCGGCCAGGGAGAGGGAGTTCGATCAATTTCCAGCAATTTTTTTTTTCGTTATTTACGACGGTAGGTAATAGAAAATATTTAGGTACTTTGTTTTTGTTGATAATAATATTATTATAAAAGTTCAGACCTTTTTTAGCAAAATTTCAGAAATTTTTCTCAGTTTCTTTGGAAATTATTATAAAACTTTAGACTTTTTTCGCAGCAAATTTTCAGCAAAAATGATATTTTCAGTTGTTTTTTAAGTACATAGCCCAAATCGTGGTGGTCATTATTATGAAATTTCAGACTTTTTGCAATTAATTTTCACGAAAAATTATTTTTTTCAGTTTTTTAAGTTCGTTAAAAAAATAAAAAGCTTAGCTGAAAGCGTGATTTGCCTTTATTATATAATTTCTCATTTTTGGAGCAAAATTTCACCGAAAATAATTGTTTCAGTTTATGGAAGTTCATGGCCGAAAGTGTGGCTGGCCATTGTAAAAATTTTTTTTTTCAGTTAATTTTCAAAAAAAAAAAAAAAATTTTTCAGCTTTTTATAAGTCCGCAGCTGAAAGCGTGGCTGGCCATTGTTATAAACTTTCAGACTTCAAACCTTCATCAGTTAATTTTCAGCACAAAAGATTTTTCAAGTTTATTAAGTCCGTATACAGGATGTCCCGTAATTAGCGTGCAATACTGGAACAGCAGATTCTATTTTCAAAAATATGAAAAAAAGTTCCTATAAAAATAGGTCGAGAAATGCTTCCTAAGGGGGCTACCCCGAAAGGGGAGCCCACGAAGGTGGTTTTTATTTAATACCTCCGAACCCGTTCAAGATAGAAAAGTGAAATTTTGGGAATTTATCAAACTTTTTATGGCCAATAAGATGCAATTACAAAAATTAAAAAATTTTCATCAGGAGGGGGTCAAATATGTGAAGAGTAAGGTTAAAATTACCCTAACTTTTTTTGTATGTACCTCGTGCCAGGATTTGAGATCAGATTATGAAATGTTGAAGTTTTTTACACAAAAAAGGTCATCTTGCTGAATTTCGATAACATGCACCGTTTTCGCTTAAAATCGATTTGAAAATTACCTTACATGGCATAAAAATTCATATTGAAACACAACTAGAGAAAAATATTCGAAAAATTAAAAAAAAAATACTATACAGAAAGCGTGGCTGGCCATTATTATAAAATTTCGAACTTTCGTCAGCAATTTTCAGCTAAAATAATTTTTTCAGTTTCTAAAGTCCTTGGTTGAAAGCGTGGCTGGCCATTATTATGAAATTTTCGACTTCTTTGAACAGAATTTCAGCAAAGGGGATTTTCTCAATTTCTCAAGTCAGTAGCTGAAAACGTGGCAGGGGCATTATTGTAAGACTTCGAACTTAAAAAAAATTCAGCAGAAATGATTTTTTTTAGTTTTAAAAGTCCATAGCCGAAAGCGTGACTGGCCATGGTAATAAAATGTCGGACTTTCTTCAGCAACATTTCAGCAAAAATTTGTTTTTGCAGTTTATTTAGTCCGTGGCCAAAAGTTTACACAAAATTCAAAAGATTTCAGATTCTTAAGTCCGCACTTGAAAGCGCTGCTGACCATTATTATAAAATAAAAATATCGGACCTTTTTCAGTAAATTTTCAACACAAAATGATTTTTTCAGTTTATGAAGTCGTGGCCAAAAGCGTGGCTGGCCAATAATTGCGATTTTTTCAGTTTACGATGATTTTTATGGGGTGAAATTCCGTAATATTACTATCAAAACAAAAATAAATCGAATGTTTTGCATTTTTAGGCCGCGTAAATAACGAAAAAAAAAGCTCAAAATTATTCGAAGTCCCTCTCCCTGGACGAAAATGTGGTTGGCCGAAGCGTGGCGAACTTGACTTGGGTACAACTGAGTGCAGTGCCCCCCCCCCTCTGCTGTGCATAGAAGTATAGTTAAGACCTACTGACCACTGTTAGAGAAGAGATGAACCTACCGTGCACTTTGTTTGATTTTACTATTTTACTATACCTAGATTAATTCACTCGCTGTGATTATACGCGATCAAAACTGTGCTGTGTGTTGGTAGATACGTTGTACTAATGAATCCCAAAAAGGAAGAAACACGTGTCTGCAATTTCCACCTCTACTCACAGCGCAACATGAATGCTGTTTTACAACATGTCATTCATCTATTGTCTTATTTAAAAATATTGTCACTCGATTATTTAATAACACACGTAACGTTACAACGAAACGTCCGACTAATTATTATGCTTTATTGACATTTCGAGCAGTCGCGGAAGACCACTTGCTTGCTTGCCACATGTTAATAAAATAGACTCGCAGTTAAAAGTTAAAACAAGACTATAATGGATTACGGTAGTGCTACTTCGATTACTCTTCGATATGTCATCATCATCATCTTATATGTCATCTAAAAACGTCATGTATTTACGTAAAAATCACGTCAAAAAACGACGTAAAAATTACTAAATTAAAGACGTCATATTCACCTAAAAAACAATAAGAAATTTGGGGTGTGAAAAACACTCTACTTTGGGCGTCAAAAGAACGTTACAACAAAATTTGCAAGGTTTTCGGAAAAAAAAGCATTTTATAAAATTCTTTACAAATAAGTTATGAAAATTAAAAGTATTAAACGCTCAAAATTTGACAAAAAAATCGCAATTATAAGTAGGCATTATTTCCTACACCGCAGTACGGCAGCCAATTGATATTATGCTTGTTAGGCTTTAACCAGCTTTTGGAAATTCAACACCTACTAATTAGGTGATCATCTACGAAATGAAATGAAGGTCTCAACTCAGGCAGGAGTTAGGACTTGCCTGTTGCAGTGGATGTTGAATGACTGCAATGAATCTGCATCACGCGTGCAGGGAAACTTTTACGAAATTCTTCTCGATTTGCAAAAAAAAAATTACAAATTCAATAAAGTCATCCCATGAACCATGAACAAAGAATTGTAGCTCTGGTTTTGTTTTCTCAATTTCACTTGTTTGGTCATTAAGAAAACCAAATTCTCTAATGTCATATATCTACTTAGAAAATTTTAGGTCTATATGAGGTTTAAAACATTTTACTTATGGTCTCTTTGTAAGTTGGGGTCCAATTTACATTTTTTTTTTGACGTCTCCTAGTGGATGTCTTGGATTACGTGAGATATTAGGGATCCAAACGACGTGTTTTCCACGTCAGTTATAAGTTGCTGACGTCAGTAACTAATTATCACCGATATAAAATATGATGTTATAATCAGGTGTCTCTGCTTTACCTAGATCGTTACTTCCTGAGCACGTCAAGCTGCATGTGATTGGCTCTTACTCCTAATTTTAAGCTTATTACTTATAACATGCCTGAACTGTGACTGACTTCTAGACTTTGTGTAAAATGGCTACACAAACCTAGCTACAAGGAAAACTGACTGTTAAAATAATTGGATTTCAGTAAACAAATTTTGGCTGCATGAAAATAATGCATTATTAGGATTACCAAGGCAAATCAGCTGCGTTATTGCTATATAGCTTCGATAATATTGGAACTGGTGAAAACAAAAAATAACAAGGTGATTTGCGTGATTTGTAATGTAGAATTAGCCGTACTATTTTTTTTTTGAAAATCTGTATTTGGACATTATCACCTGTAACCTATTTGAGTGAAATATTTCCAAAATGGTGATCCTTCCGGTTATACCGGAAATCAATGGCAACTTTGTTATTTTAAACAAGGCACGTCAAATTATTACATTTTTTAATTAAAAAAAAATCCAATAAGGGTGGTTTCTACAGTTATTTCTATATTTCACAAACAAGCGAAGAAATTCGAATTTTCCAACGTCAAAAAAGCTAAGTCTAACATGGAAAATGGCTCAAGATATCGGAAAATGATTTACACGTGTCTATATTATCTTAAATTTTTATGTAGTATGCTAATGTGTGGAAATAGAATGTATACGTATACGTAAGTGATAAAAAATCTGAGATTAAAAAGAAAAAAACGTTTTTGAAATATTATGTTTGATACCATTTTGCCATTTCAATTAATCAGTAGAAAAAACGAAACTAGCTCGCTGATGTACCTAGTTATTGCAGCTTCGATAATAAATTTTATCAATGATGGACAGGTTAACTTTCGTTTCGTCACCTTTATATACTTCGAAACGAACTGAAAATGCTGATATCAAGAATTACATGATTTATCAATAATGCCATGTAATTTTATTAATCTTTGCTGAAGACGCAAGTTATTATTTACGCGAGCATAAACTGTAAAAAATAATAACATTTACTGTAAAATTTTAAATGTAAATAATTATCAGGAAAAAACTGGGAATGGAGTGATAACCTATGAAACGCCCAAAGAAGCAAGACCTGATATCGCGATTTCGAATATACGCAGTACAATTTTTTTATCAGGTCCAGATCATGGATCGCAATGAGGGGGCAATTTTTTTTTTCTAATAAAATATAAATTTATGGAACATGATTTGCAGGTATTATTATTAGTGAAAGACTAGAGTTAAATTAAGATTAACATTGTAAATATTTTGTTTCTATATAGTTGTAGTTAAAAATGAGAGAATCTGTCTTGATATGTGTATGTGTATTTTTGGTTTATTTTGATAATGTTTTCTCGTCTCCAACCACAACTGACACTCCGAGGGACCAAAGTACATTATATTACAAGGTAATCTTTTTAGAACAGAAATTTTAGTTCAGAAATTGCCATGTTCTTGGTTCTTGCCTTACATTCACTGACGAATTTAAAAAATATTTATCGACTACCCCTACTTTCAGATTTCGGTATAACTTTCCATAAATATACCATTCTTATGTGCGTGAATACTTTTTGACGTGGTGACTTATTGGAAATGTAATACTAAAAAGGAGCGTGTCAAAAAATCGATTTGAAGAACTCGAAATATAGCTACAGAAAAAACGATTTTAGTTTTGAACTCCTCCAAATTTATTGAGTCTAAGCACAAATTTTCACAAAATCGAAAACAAAAAATTTCTTTACAATTGGGTTTTAAAATTTCTTTAAAAAATCGATCTGCATAATGAGACTATATCTATAGTAATGAGACTCTCAATAATCAATAATGATTAGTGAATCATTATTGTTTACTGAGGGACATTATGTCCACCCTTTTAATTAAATATGAAGAATAGAGTTCCATCCTAGAGTTCTAACATATGCACCTGCTTTTTAGCAAGCTGCATGTGACCGCAATCGTAGTATTCCTACAAGAAGTTGTTACAAGAGGAACCTACGACGCGTATATATTAGTGCCACAGCACACATTATTTTTTTTTAATATTTCGGCTTTTCAAATCTCAAAATTTTTAGTTTCAGTCTCACAATTTTGAAATTTCAAAGTAAAAACCTTTGAAATTGCAAAGTAAAAATTTTGAGATTAAGTCTTGGGAATAAATCTCAAAATTTTGGTCAGCCTACAGAAGTAGTACGCATTCAAAGGGATTATTCCGCTGCTGAAATATAGTTGGAATACAGCACAGTGTTGCCAGGTTGTACTATTTTAAGATACGTATCGATTTTTACTGAATAAAAAAGATGACCAGATTGATCGGTTCCAAACCAGATTGATCAGAAGCTGATACGTCAGCTCATTGACCATTGTTAGTTTTTTTCCCTGAAATTTCAAGAAAATTAATAAAAAGAAAAGCAAAATATAAAATAGATAGAAGAAATAGAAGAAAAATCCCTAGAGGTTGTAAATTTTAAGGGGGAGAGAGAACCTAACAACGACCTAAGACCTGACTTATCAGATTCTGGCCAGAATTCAACTACTAAATCACGCAACACAGAACTTCGTTGAGTGACATGCGCATTATATTGTTCTAAACTCGGAAACCACTTTTGTGGGATTGCCAAATTTGGAGTTTAAAGCCAAAATTTTGAGAAAAATTTTCATAATTTTGAGATTAAAACCCAAAATTTTGAGTTTTAAAATGTCGAAATATTAAAAAAAAAGTTTATTCTGTGGCACTAATACGCCGTCGTAGGAACCAAATTGGGGAATACGTTTAATTTTTCGTTCTAGGCTGAGGAAGGTTTTCAATTTTCTATTGTCTGACACAGGTATAAGGTAGTCTGTCAGGTAAAGAAGTTCAAGATCGGTAATATACTAATATACAGGATTATCATAAATATACCTACTCACAAATATTTAGGGGTGGTAGGCTCGTCAAAACAAACATTTTTTCTCAATAAACATTTTTCCAAAAACGCTTCGTTTTCGAGATACAGCAGAATGTTAAAATTTATAAAAAATTTCATTTTTGACTATTATCTCAAACATTCTTTTACCCATATGGTTGAAATTTGGCAGTGTCATTTGTAGTATGTAATAAGGAGCGCAGATTATTTTTTAAGTCCAGTGGCGTCCAGGTGAGCACACTCTCCAATATCTATAATTGCAGAAAAATGTACGCCACTGGCAAATTTTTTGAAAAAATTTGAATATTTTTTCAGATTGAGCAGCTAAAAATAAAACTTTTATGTCTCTTGATATCTTTTCGTATCTTACTTCGTTGGCTTTATTTTATCAGTTTTTCGACGGTGCATTGAAGCGGTTTTTATTTTATTTCTTCAAAACGATGTAAGATACGAAAAGATATCAGGAAACATAAAAGTTTTACTTTTAGTGGCTCAATCTGAAAAAATATTCAAATTTTAAGAAACGTCAGTGGCGTACATTTTTTGCCATAATATTGGGGAGGTTGCTCCCCTGAACACCACTAGATTTGAATTTTAATCTACTCGGTGCTAAAAAATTAGAATTTTTGATAAATTTTAACACCCTGTATCTCAAAAACGAAGCGTATTGAACAAATGTTTATGAGAGAAAAAAGTTTGTTTTGACGCCCCCTACTATTCCTAAGAGTTTGTCGGTATATTTATGACACACCCTGGATATAAAATGTTGATATGCAGAAATTTTACTATCAAGTCCATGAAGAGAGGATTTCGCAACGATGCAAAATATATATTTTCAATATTTTAGATTTCGCAAAAGCAGGAGCAGGACCAACCTCATGCTGCAGAAATTCAAAATCTTCGGATTAGTTCCCTAATTAAAGACCATTTCAAGAAGACTCGCATAACATTAAACCTCAAAAACCACGACAACAAACAAAAAGAGATGAAATTTTCATTCCTGTTACCTGAAAAGGACTCGTTTGTTAACAAATTGAACCTCGAAACCTTTTGGCACGGCGACCTGCAGGATCGATACAATAAGACAAAAATAAACGATAGAACTGCTGTAACCAAGCAAATGTACCGCGACGTAAGTATCACAGTTTGAAGTCTTCTTCTGTTTCTGTTTCTATCAGGTCTTGATCAATTCCAGTTGGTTGCTCAGCAAGGGGTTTCAGTCGCGTTACTGGAAAAAGATCCTAAAGATCCGGAAAGATATAACGTACTCGTTAATTTACCAGCCAACACCGAATGTTCCGTGGGAGTAAACGCTGCTGAAATTTTACCCATGACGACGCACGAATACAACGAATTCAACATCATGACCAAATTTCAAACTAATCTGGAAGTAAAACAATTGCACTATATTGTAAGCTCAATTCCCCAGCCCGGGGCTGGCCTCTCAAAACTGTTCCAAATATTACTTCAACAAATTTTAGGTCTACATCAGGGACAATAGGCCAATCCAAAGTGTTACAGCCTCCGGACCAAAAACGAAACAGACTGAGAACTCAGCAGATACATTGGAGAATGCCATTGTTAGAAAAATCGGGAAATACACTGCTGCCATCACTTTCCACCCCGACCAGAATCAGATACGTCAAATAATCAGGAGTTCAGAGCAGAAGGAATCGTTTTCCACTAATGAGATTGATTTTGTCGTTCATTATCAAACTGAAAAGAGTTTCGAAAACCAATTCGAAAACCCTTACAGGATTACAGGTATTATAAGCCTATAATAATTATTATTATTATTATTGTAAATTCTAGAACATATTTATAGTAATGTTGATAACGATTACTTGTAGGTTACCATGATTCAGATCCTCATAATATACCAGGAAGAGGACGACTAGAATCAGAACCAATACCTCCGCTGGATGCATATGTATCCGGAATCAGACCCAGTGAATTAGAAAAGGTTAAAGCAGTCAAAGATTTGGTTGAATCAAGATCAGGACAAGTCGACGATCACTTGATTGAGAGATTGAAGAACTTGGGACTGGTAACTACTGAAACTTCGTGGCTAGCCGTGGAAAAGGAGAAGGAAAAGCAGAGAATAGAACTTTCTCATAAAAGATTAGCGATGCATCATCTTGGATTTCATCATTCAGGTTCACCTTTTCAAGGACCTTATTCAGGACCTTATCAATGTGTTACGTCCCTTCATGATCGTTGGCACTAGTCCAAGCTTGGTTTGAACCGTCTGGCAGATTTCATAGTTATTTTCATTGACTATAATAGGCTTACATAAATAAATTTAAACTATTATTGCTGTTGTTGCATATTTTGGTGTTTCATTTCTATTATTTATTGTAAGACTAAGCAAGATGGCATCGTATATTATGTCATCAACAGAAATGGCATCTGATAAAGTGGAAGAAAAAAAGCAGTAACAGAGGGTTTTTCATGTTTAAATAATCCAATTCGAGATTTCAATGTCTTCAAAAACAATACAGAATCTAAATTGATTGTTTTACAGATTACAGGAAACCTGAGCTTTTTTACCTTATTTTATCAAAATAAGTGCTGAGACATCTTCCTGACCTGACCTGACCACCACAAACCGAGGTTTTGTATAAGTATCAGTTTTCTGGGAAACGAACTGGGAGATCATATGCATATGCAAGCTTCGGGACTAGGGAAACTTGTGAGCCGGAGCTTCCACTTGGTTTAATGAAAGCCTTCTAATCTAGAGAATGAATCAAAAAGTGATGTGTGCAGGCGGCTTTCACGGCAAGCTTCAACTGAAATCATAAGTGTTTCGGGCAGAAAATCTCCAATAAGGACCACGACAAAACAGTCCGGAATCACTTACGATTTCAGAATTCAAAAGCGTTTAAAGGAGGACCTACCAAGTGACAGCCCCAGGCTGCAGAGAGGTCAGATTCTTCACAGACAGGACCTCAAGAGGATGAAAAAACAAGCATCTAGGTCTTACTGACTGTTTGGGCGTCAAAAAGATGCATCAGCGAATTTTGTTCTACACTATTTTTTTTATACTATGTATATTCAAGGGAGATGTCATCCTGACTATCAGAACCTGACCAGTCAGGCTATAACCAGGCTAGACGTCTTTCACTTGAAAAAATATAACATTATTGTCCATCCGGCTATACTTGTATACAGGTCCAAAATAACCAAAAATTTCCCATTAAGACTCTATTTGCATCTAACGGCACGGACATAGACCGGGTGTTCAAGGTGCCTTTTATATTAATAAATGGATTTTGATTGACTGAATTTACATTTGATAGCGACGTTCTGTTGTCAGCCCGTCCACGTCAGATGTAAATGCAGCCATTCAAAATCAATAATTTACTAATAAAAATGCACGTCTACGTTAAACAATCGGACCCTGTCCGTATGCCTTTAGATGTAAATAGACCTTAACGTGTGTCCGCAAATGCACCGTTTTCGAGATACAATAAGATGTCAAAAAATATTATTTTTCTAGTTTTTTGAAGATATCTCGAGAGCCATATAAGTATATAAGATACAGTGCTCAGCTTTTATACAGATCTTATACCATTGGTATTAGCTACCTTTTTAATGCTAACTTTTTTTTCATATGCCAGTGGCGGAGATTTTATAGTTGCTTTTTTTTGCCGTTTTCCCATAATATTAACGATACTGGGAAAATTGACATTATACACGCGTATTTTTAACCGCCGATATTTTCTACACAAAAAATGTACTCGTGGTCATAATTATTATGCTAATGTGAACCGCTTTCCAGAAAAATGGCCATTAACGACGAAAAACTCGCTTTGGATGTTTCAAAACATGATTTCGGAAACTGAAGGGCAAAATACTAAAATCTCCGCCAAATTGCAATAATACATTTTTGCATGCTCCGATATAATAGTTGCCTGTGTCGTGTCGGTATCGTGTCGTTTAGGTCTGAAAACGCTCAATGGCACCTGGAAAAAATTAATTGGTATCAAAAAAAGCTGATTTCTCTATTTGGTCCGAGTCGACGTAGTTCCTGAGGTATCGTCAAAAAACTGGAAAAATTACCTTTTTTGACACCTTATATCCCCAAAACGGTGCATTTCCGGATACTCATTAATCGAATTTTATTTGTTTATTTTTGACCAAAGAATCTGTCTTTAAATTATTGTTTCACAATATTAAAGGTACAGCCTTCATAATGAGACAAAGTCTCGTACAAAGACCCCAGTAAGCACACGTACGTTATAAAAACATTTTGTGACAACCGGTGACCGACGGTTGAATTTAGGTTATAATGTCCTCGGATTCAACGCAATTTTCAATCTATAACGTAATTTTACAGTTACAAAACAACAGTTTATAGACGTTTTTTCTAATGTGAAAAAGATGTATTTAAAAAAAATGTACGTCTTTGTACAAAGACGTACTAGACTTCACTCTCGGCTCGTTATTGTCAAACAGCTCATATACAGTTCATCGGTTATTTATTGGCGGAGAATTCTCTGAATTAATCTGGACTGATAGCAAAAATATTGATTCAGGCAGTGGCGTGCAAAAAATGATGCTTAGGTATAACTCTCACTATGTACAAAATCTTGTTAATTTTCACCTGATAATATTCAATATCAACCACGCCGCCTATGGCAGGTGCAATTGGATTAATGTTTTAAATGATAAACACTCATTATCGAGACAATCACAATGATAAGAGCGAACAAAAAATCGAATGTTCAGGGTGATCCATGCAAAAGTGTAAAATTATTTCTGTTCTCTATACATTTAGATAGGACTTTTTTGAATCACGAGTATACCGATAAAAATTTTATTGCTTATCGACTTTCAAGAATTCTCCGCCAATAAATAATCGATGAGCTGTATGCCTGTAAATACTCCTTAATATTCCGACAGCAGAATATCTCGAAACATCAAGAGAGACTTGGATGTCTTCTTTTTCTTCTCCTTCTTTCTCAGCCATTTTCTGCTGTCCACTCCTGGACGTAGAGGCCTCTTTCATGTTTCTCCATACTGTCCTGTCTTGTGCCAACCAAAACCATCTATTTCCTGCTTGTTGTTTGATATCATCCAGTCATCTTCTTTGTGGTCTTCCACAAAAAGACAAAACAAACGCTTGATTTGTCTTGGTCGTCAATGTGTCAGTTTAGACGTCCACCTCGATTGGTCGTATTTAGCTACATATGTCCCACTCCTTGCCATTTCAACTCAGCAATTCGTGTTGTTATGTCTTCGTTCGGATTTCTTCGTTCTTTATTCTGTCCATAAGACTGATGTTAAGCATCGTCCGTGTGCTCTTTGCATTACTCTATGACTTAACCATGGTTTATTGCCTCCAGAACATAAATGTTGGCCAGCTTACTCTACAGGGGATTCATAACTTGTGACTTTCTCTTCAAGGGGTTATTGGACCTCACAATACGGCCTCCGTGTGCTTAAAAGTAATATAAAAAGCTGTATATGGATGATGAGAAAAAAGAATGTTCGAAATACGTCTTGACATTGACAACGATACTTCATCGATCATTTGTCATCTAACCATTATAAGGTAGGTACAGCTTGACAAGAATATCTTGGCGGTTGTTAAAGGAGAGAGAGGTCCTAGAACGAGACAGAAAATCACCCCACCCACCTTATCTGTTTTAGTACATTCTATGTAATAAACTTTGTAAAATGTTGATACTTGACATTTAAATTTTATTATGAACTAGAAGCTAATTTGGCTGCGTTCAATTAATATGAAAAAATGAAAATCTAAAATAAACACGGGAGTTTTAGTTAGAATTATTAAATTATTACTATCATCATAAAATATATTTAATTATCACTATCAGAATAGTTCTCTTCGTCACTATCATTATATCTTCATCGTCGTTAATGCTTCCCAGTTGAATAATTAGATCCCCCACTATAATATACATAGCTCCTTCTCTGGCCATTAACTCGTTCTCAATTTTTTTGTTGGTTGAATGGTCACACTTGGCATTCCACTGCTCAGCCGTATAACCACAAAAAAACTCGTCACATAAATTCTGTACATTTTCAAACTTTTGGGTGATATTTCTGTCTGCCACATAGTGCTCATATCCGTCCAAACCAACTCGATAGGATTGAGATCTGGGTGGTAAGGAGACAGTCGCAAAACATCAATTGTCTTCTCATAATTTCATCAATTTCGTAGGTTTTGAAATTCGGCTTACCTATTCGATTTGATGAGGTCATACAATAATTCTGGTTTATGGAAATCCGTATTAAATGGTATTTGCTTTTGTTGTAACCACTGCTGCATATCTGATTTTCTTGAAGCAGAGTTAGGTGGTTTATCTAACTGCACATTATGATATGGCGCGTTGTCAATCACAAGTACGCTGTGAGGCGGTAAATTTGGAATAAGCTTGGTTTCCATCCATTTTTTGTAGTTGGAATAATTCATATCGTCGTGATAGTCTCCACTCTTCGTCTTCGACTTAAATCGCACGTAAGCATTAAGGAATAAAATCAGTTTCTCCACCCGCGTGAATGATTACCATCCGTTGTCCTTTGGAGGCGGGCTGCAACAAAACTTCTCCACTGGCGTCGCTCCACGCTTTTTGATGAGCATGAGAAGAATGGATATACATTTTATCCATGTACACTATATTTCTACCTTCGGCTCTATAATTTCTCATCCTTCTAAGAAAATTAAGACGCAAATATCGCACTTCTTGCTTTTCCATCAAAATTTTTCTATTAGTTCTTGTTTTTCTCCACCGAAAACCCATCAGTTTATGGATAACCTTTCTGACACTTTTCCTTGATCCATTTGCTCGTTATCTTTTGTAAATTTTGCAGTGATCCTCTTGAGCGTTGGAGTAATTTTTTCGGTTGTATGAAAATTGTGTATAATTCGACGCAGTAAACATTGATCAAAGTCATCCAAGTTGGTTTTTGTTGCTAATTTAGTTATTTTTTACCAGGAGAAGTAAATTTATCCGTTTGGCCATCGATGATTCTGCTTGTTTCCACCACTTTCCTTTGAACAGTCCGTTCACTAATGTCTGTCGCAGCAGCAACCCGTTTTTGAACTTGATTAATTGGTAAAATAGGACCAAGTATTTTTAGATTCACCAAGAAAATATTTATAAACGTTATTAATAATTTCACGGCTTTGACCGGAAAGGGTTTTATTAGCAACTTAGCTTTTAAAATTTGCCATTTCAAAAGCTTGAATTACGTTTGCAATAATTAACTGTCACAAACATAATAAAATATAAACGTCAAGTATCAATGTCAAAACATTGTTCAAAATTTATTACATGTAATGTACTAAAACAGATAAGGTGGTGGGGTGATTTTCTGTCTCGTTCTAGGACCTCTCTCTCCTTTAACAACCGCCAAGATATTCTTGTCGAGCAGTACTGATATGTTTTCTCTTCAGTGGTCCCAAATCAAATCGTCAATCTTTTTTATTTAACCATTACTGGACATGTTTCCATGCAGTGGTCCCAAATGAAAATTATCACGTGGCGTTTCGAGTTTTTTTCCAGTTCACATTTTTGTAAATTTTTTCTTCTGGCAAATTCTGAGCTTACTCTTGGAAGAAAATTCATAAGTTGTAAATTATCTTATGTCTTACGTTTCAGTTGATATTAATTAAGTGAGATAATTTATTTGATGGTCCCGTCACGTCAATATAATTGCAAATTGGGCGCCACTGGAATTGTCGTTTTTATCAACAATAATTCCCAACAAATTATTGCATTTTTTATATCATTGTTCTCTGAACTGATTTAATAGCATTTCCTCAAATTATTATAATCACTCTTCCGCTCATCATCACATAAACAAAATTGATAAACTCTGACTCGAATTCATTAAGAAGAAATAAACGATGCTGAGTTCCAAATAAAAAGAAACGTCATCGAAATGTTATTGTTTATTTAATTGACTCAACTAGAGATCACTCAAGATAGCTACCACTCAAATAATTGCTGCATTTTTCAATAAACTTGAGACCTGCTTACAGTATAATTTATCACCGTAAAATCTCCTCCAGGGGTGAGTACCTAATAGAATAAAATTACCTTTTAATTTAATTTCACCTAGCTACGCTACTGAATGACCACTTAATTAAATATTTTTGCCAGGTGCTTCTCTGATTTTGTGTTCTACTTTTAATTCTGTGTTCAAACTAGCGCTGATGACTCAACAAAATTATAAACTATTTTACTTACATTATAAGACAAAATTCTTGCCCATATACAGTGTAAAGACAAGTCTTTCTTTTCTGCTTACTTTTGTCGTTAATCATTCATTTAGAAAAGCTCCTGTGATAGTTTCTATGAATTCACTGCATCACTGATGGTGCTCCACTTGCGCACACTATTAACTGCATCTACCTCACTCACTTCTTTATTAAAAGTATTCAGACGATATAGCACTCAGATAGATTATTTAAATAATCAATAAAAAATATCGATTTTTTCCAGGATTAACTACAAAATGATAAAATTAAATTTCCACCTAATCAAGGCTGCTTGTATTAGTTTTACATTTCTTCAAGTTGCCTCGCTTCAAACCACCACGATCACCACCACAATTTCAAAAAATTATTCTACGATTCCAAATACTCAAACAGTTGAACTCACGACAAAACCTCTCAATACTCAAATTGATCCAATTACACATGCGCAATCTTCCCAAGAGAGATCTTTGAAAACCGAGAGTTCTATTATTATTGATGGAACAATAATTACTGCTGAACCAACGTTTCAAAGTGGAATCCTACAAGAAGAAGACTTTCAAACTGCTAGCTCCACTGCTACCCCTACCAACATACCATCGCCTAGTTTGATGAAAAAAGATTTTCCTCCTCAGCTGCTAGGAACTGCAGCAACCACTGATTCTAATGCTAGTGTTGCTAGTGATGAGAATACATTTACCTCTAGCAGTTTTCCTGAAACTACTTCATTATTCACTTCCATTAATGCACATGAAAAAATCCCAGGAGTAATGGAAAATATTACGTCACTGGCTGAAAAAATTATTTCTTTATCTGAAAAAAGTACCATCACACCTAAATCCAGTATACTTACATCTGAAAGCAGTTCTCTAGTATTTGAACCTGTTTTTACTCCCAATAATGGAACAACCTCAACCATTTCGCTTAAAACAAGCACCCCCACAGATGAAAAAAGCACCAATGAAGAAAGTACTGTACCGACTGAAAAAAGCTCTCTAAAACCTGAAAACAATATCATCACAATAACAGAAACAGTCTCAACCATACCGATTGAAATACCTACCAGGTTACCTGAAAAAAGCTCCATCACTTACGAAGAAAGTACTCACTCAGCTGTAAAGTGGACAATCCCCATCCTTGAAAAGGGTTCTCTTGCGAGTGGAACTCTTTCTATTGCCAGTAAAGCGATCTCAACCACACCGTTTGAAACCAGCACCACAATAGCTGAAAAAAGCACTAGGGATTATGAAGAAAGTACTGTCCCATCCGAAGAAAGTTCCCTCAAACCTGAAAACAGTCTCGCCACCTTAGAAAACAACTCTCACTTAAATGTCCCTACTATGACAACTGAAAGAAGCATTACCTCGGCTGAAAAAAACACCAGGCTAGCTAATGAAAGTATTATCAAAGCTGAATTCAGCACCACCACACCTGAAAACAGTTTTCTTGCTAGTGAAACTCTATTTGTTACCAGTAAAGTTGAAACAAGCACATCAATAGTTGAAACAAGCCCCAGCACTGGGGAAGAAAGTATCATGCTGACTGAAAAAAGTTCTCTCGAACCTAAAAATGGGACCATCATCTCAGAAAACAACTCTGACATAACTGAAGCACATCTTGCTACCACTAACGAAACAGCCTCAACCACACTAATTGAAAGAAGCGTTACATCGACTGAAAAAAGTATTACCTTAACTGAAAGCAACACCTCAACCATCACAACTGAAACTAGCACCATCACACCTGAAAGTCGTTCTTTCTCAAATGGAATATCCCCGACGACACCTGTTGCAACAAGGACCATTACAGATCAAAAAACATCCATGATAGCTGAGAAAAGCACTTTCTTTTTCAAAAACAGAATCACTATTATTGGTTCTGAAGAAAGTTCCTTTGCTAATACAATTCCTGCTTTCAATAAGGCAACTCTCTCGGGCAACACGACCAAAAGTAGCTCCACCAAAACTGTTGGAACTGTGGCTGAGATTGACAAAGTTTCCGAATCAATGACAGCAGCATCAACCTCAGTAGAACCACAAAATACTTTCAAAATTTCCATCACTGCTAACATTACAAACAGATTTCTTGTGGCGGAAATTTCAACCACTGTGGTAAATACAGACGACGCTCCAAAAGAAGTAGAACTATCTTGGATCTTATCGCAGGATGCTTATATTTCTGGGTTTGCGATCGAAATAAACGGGACAATTTACGACGGATACGTGAGGGAGAAAAGTGAAGGTGACCGCATTTACTCCAAGGTAGTATTCATAATGAAACTGTTATTGAGGTTTAATTGCTCAACCATTTCATTTCAGGCTAAAAAGAAACGTATGAACGCCGCTAAAATCGCTACATCTGATCTCTACGAGTCTAATAAATTTATGACAACTGAAAATATTGAACCGAATCAGACAATGATAGTTCGTCTAACTTACGAGCAGTTATTACAGCGGACCAATGGGAGATATGAAGTTAAATTTATGATTCCTCCGCTCTTAGATCTTGCTCCAGTGCAGTCAACAATCAAGGTGAGGTTACTCTAGTGAACAACCTGCCTTAACCAGAAAAAAGTTAATAGAAAAAATAGTTTCCGAACAGGTCAACATAAACGAAACACGCCCGATCAAGATTCTCCATACATGCTTCAAACAGCAAGAGCAAATCTCCTGTGAATCCCCACACCAATCAGCTCGTTATATTGATAAGAACGACAACAAAAACGCCGCCATTAAGGTACGCTACCCTCCTGAAGATGGATTAATAATGACTGAAACTGGGGGCGAGTTTATTATCTGGTATGACGTAGATAGAGATATTAGTGGAGGAGAGGTAATTTTTAGAAATGTGATGATTGATTATTAATCGCACCATTTTTTCAGGTCCTAGTCCATGATGGTTATTTCGTTCACTTCTTCTCCCCTGACGATCTAGAGCCAATCCCGAAGTTCGTTATCTTCATTATCGACAGTAGTGGAAGCATGAAAGGCCATAAACTTGAACAACTGAAGAAAGCTATGGGGAATATATTGTTTGAACTGAAGGAGCAGGAAGATTTGTTTCAGATAATTGATTTCAACACAGGTGTAAGAGTTTGGGACGTTGAAAGTGGTAACGTTGCATATGAAAATTTAGATGATCACTGGGGAAGTGATTACGATAAAGATCCTGCTCTTGATACCTCCGTGAGTTGTTGCATGCGCATTTAGAGCATTACATTCTATTTAATTATTGTTCTTATCAGGTAAATGTTTTACCGACGCCGTTTCTAGCTGATGAGAAACATAAAAGAAATGCGAAAAGGATAATCGAGAATTTGGAGGCGTATGGAGCCACGAACACCCAACTAGCCTTGGATATAGGTCTCTTATTGGCTCTAGAACATGCTCTCGAAGCGGGGAACAAATCACGCCAAGCAATGATTATTTTCCTGACCGATGGAGAAGCGACAATCGGAGAGACATCGAGGGAAAATATTATTTCAACGGTTGGTATCTAGGTGCCTAACAACAATGCTCTAAAATTATGTTATTTGCATAATTATTCAGGTGACAAAGTCTAATTCGAAGCTGAGAGTCCCGATTTTCTCCTTATCCTTCGGAGATGAAGCGGACCGAGATCTAGTCCGGGAACTCTCGCGGAAAAATTTCGGCCTCTCTCGGCACATTTTCGAGTCCGCTGACTCGAGCCTCCAGATCGAGAACTTTTACAACGAGATCTCTTCGCCGTTACTGAGAGACGTAACGTTTCGCTATGTCGATGCAGATTGGAAAAAACTAACGAAAAATAATTTCGGATTGTTTTTTCAAGGATCGGAATTGATCGTCGCTGGGAAAACCGGTGAGCTGGTCGCACTCGTTGCTTGATATTATAATTTATTGAAGTTTGTCATTTTATTTAAATTTTTTTAAGGAGGTGTAAATGACGGTGCAAGTTCAAGTAAAATCAACAATGTTACCGTTTCTGCAAGAACAGGAGACGGTTCCATCTCATATTTCAATTCGACGCCGCAATTAACCAGCGCAGAGGCCACCAGCAAAATCGAAAGGATCTGGGCGTATATGACGCTGCGACTGTTCTTGGACGCGAAGAGAATCTCCCCGAACGTCACTTATTACGACAGAGAAGCTTTGAAGTTGTCACTGAAGTACTCATTCGTAAGCCCGGTCAGTGTCATGGTGGTCGTGAAACCGGACAACTCGGAATCGGCGATCGAACTCCAAGATTTTCTTACAGGTTGTTATCCTGTAAATAATTTAAAATTCAATTTTAAAGAGTGTCTACTGAAGGTATAAAATACGTAAATTTTTGTTCTGGGATTCCCCAAACTATATCTAATAATAACGTCTCAATTATCATAACTTTTTAATGGTTGTTTTGAGACATTTTCGCGATATATGGAAGTATACAGGGTGTATAATTCAAATTTTCTTGTTAAAGCTTTATAACTTTTTTCATTTCTTGGGTAGGTAGGTACCTAGGTACATAATAAATAAGACGACTTGGCAACGTCGTTCTAGGATCGAAATATGAAATATATTGTAATTTTTCTTGCAGAGAAATCGAAAAATGATGACGACACCGATCCAATCATAAAACAACCGCCCCTTTTTGGTAGGTAATCAAACTGCTGAATCATAAAGATGACCAAACTCACAATCTTAAAATTTTTAGATTACGAAATTGGAGATTTTGAGACCCAAGAATTGGAAGATGATAAGGGAACGCGAACTGAGAATTACTTCTTCAAGCTGATCAAATCGTTATTCTCGAGACTAAGATCGATATTCTATGGCGATGAAACTAAAACTTTGACAATGAGTACGTAGTTTCTGAGATCTAATACAGAATGATTCATTATATGAGATGATTATATCACAGTAGGAGTCATCGTGGCAAGTCTAAATCTATGATAATCTATATTCAATTTGTCGATAAGTCATGTTGAAGTGCCTCAGTAGAAGAGTGTTTCTGCACAAATTCGTTTAAAATTCGTCGTTTAAAATTTAAGCCCAAACATAGAAAACACTCTGTATATTAATACCTATTGGCAAAATTTTTTTTGTCACAGATTTAGACTTGCCGCAATGTCTCCTACCATCAGGCATTTAACTAGATCGCAATAGTCATGATAAACTAGTGAACCCTTTCATCCGGATCGAAAAAAACAAAAAATTAGACTGATCAAAATTATTTAAGCCACAAAAATTAAAAAAAAAATCATAAACAGTTTTCCATGTTTTTGAAATCTATTCATCCGGCTCAAAAGATCAACAATCCCACCATTTATTTGTAACAAGATTTGGGCACTTCTTGAACAGTTTTCCTTATCTTCTCAACCTATTAATCCGGCTCAAAGGATCATAATTTATTTAATTTAATCAATTCATTTAATCAATTCATCAGCTTTGAAGGATAAAAACTTCTTTTATCAAAAAAGTGTATAAAAAATGCGAAAATGCGAAAAAAACCGAAGCGAGAACAAACAAACATTAATTTTTTTATGAATGATATATGAACCTGCAAAAATCTGTAAGAAACCTTTGAAGAGATACCGCGTTTTTAATTTTTACAAATTTGGTAAGTAGATTTATTACCAGTATCTCCCAAACGGTTCTAATTTGACATATCAAGCTTGGCTTGTGAAAACTCTCATAAAACTGAGCCATTTTAAGTTTTTGATCACCTTACATGTTGTACGAGATGAAGATTTTCTTTTCTATTTAATTTTCTTTCCATTCGACTCTCTTCTCATTTCTTCATTTTTATTTTTTTTCTTCTATGAATTCTGACTACAATTATTACTTAATCATCATGAGAATTTTTTTAGGTATTCATAAAGAGGAGGATTCTGTTAAAAGCAATATTTGTAAATATTTTCATAAAATATGCAGTCGAAGATAGAAGATGCTTTTGATGCCATGGTAAGAAGATAAGCAATCAGAAGAAATATTTCGAAAAAGTTATTTTTCTCTGCTACATGTATCATATTATGCACCTATGTACCCAGAAACACAATACATCTTAAAAATTTTATTTATTTATTTATTTATTTATTTATTTTTTATTTATTAGGATTAGACTGCATCAATCACTGAGGGTTATTAGCAGCAGAAGGTCAATAGATTAGATGGTGTTATGGAAGAGGGTCTGCGAGGATGTCACTAGAGGCAACAATACGGTGTTTGCAATGGAGTGGTCGAAGAGAAGGACATGAGAAAATTATGTGGGGGATGGTGTTGGTGAGTCTGGTAGTGCAGGAGGAGCAGCTAGGGGGAGGTTGTCTGGAGAGAAGGAATGTGTGGGTTAGTCTGGTTGTTCTAGTATGATTCTATTGACTTTCTGGTCGTATTTATTGGATGGGAGGGGTAGACAGCCAGTGACGGAGGATTTTAATGCTTTAAGGAACGATTGATTTAGATTCCAGTTTTTTTGACAAAGGTAAAGGATTTTTTATCGAATATTGAGTGCCTTGAGATTTTTAGAAAGATGGATCTGGGTAAAGTTATTGAGGTCACTAGCTGACCCAGTTCTTTTGGCTACTGAGTCATCGGCTTTCCCATTCCCTTGAATGCCGACATGGAAAGGGGTATATACATAAGGATGATCCTATTTGAGCATTCTGCAAGCTTGTCTTTAATTTGTTTAAGAAGAGGATTGAAGGGGTAATTCTGTTTAATAGCGAGGAGGGAGCTTAAAGAGTCGTAGCAGATTATGAATAGTTTTGTTGTGGGGTGGAGACTATGTATTCGACTGCTCTAAGGATGGCCAGAGGAAATGCGTATGGAAAGTGGGAAATTATCGTTGCTGCTTGTTGTTGACTTTTCAAACGACTTAAGCGAGATGTTGATAAAGGGTTGTGTCGACGACCTGTGAGAAAGAAGGATCCGGATTCTGTTTCAATGCTATGAATTCTTTTCGTAGAGGGGGGGGGGGGGTGAGACGAGGATTAAAATCGAAAAGTGTTTGAAGCTGTTAGAGGCAACAAGAGAAAAATTGGGACTTTTTGGGTTAAAGGATTCTAAAGGATTCTCAAATTAGTCAAAAACAGAACGATTTTTTAGAGTAAATTTATTATACAATAAATGTTCACATCATCAGCAGGAAACACGTGAAATTAGTCTAGAAATCCGTGAAATTAGAAATGACAGTCGTTATGTACGTTTACATCATATACGTTTCGAAATAAATGATAACGGAACAAATGGGTATAATAATTTTCGCGGAAGTCCATTAATAAATTACCGACAAAACCCATTATATTATCAAGTTCAAGCTCAAATTCGAAAGGCCTACTGATAGACCAATTTGTTTTTCTCAACTCCCTGGAATACTAATTAACAAATCTGACCATTTAAGATGACTCATAGAGTAAAATTTAAATAAATACACACGTTATATGTACACATATATACAAACAAACAAACAAACAAACAATAGCCCTTACTAATTCTCCACGACTCCACCTCATTTGTTTCATTCATTATCCAATCACGTCTGGGCAATACGAGGCTTGAAATAAAACTTACAATCCTTTTCCAGTTTCCTCATTGAAAAAGAAGAAAATATCTGCTTTCAATTTTCTTTTTTACGAAAATAGGCTAGAATAAAATGGGGGTTCAGAGGAAAGTTTTGCTATAGTTTTGATTTTTTCATTCTGTATGTTTTTTGAATCTCTGAACATGAATTTAAAAATTACTGGATAAAATTTGGCCCTTTGTTTTTTTTACACTTTTTTGCCGAAATTATTTCACTTTTTTCAATTTTTTTTCTAAATCTCAGAAAGGAAGCTTTATTTCGAAGTCCATTATATACAATATCAAAGTAGACAAAGTTTCCTACATTTCTCATATAAAACGGTTTTTTTGTAAGACTAACCGTTCCGCCGATAAAGCGCGTCAAAAAAAACCTATTCCCATATTCAGTAAAATTCACCGGTTTTTTTGGCGCGCTCTAGCAACGGAACGGTTAGTTTCTCAAAAAAAGAGCGTTGTTAATGAGAAATGTGGGAAATTTTGTCTATTTTAATTTGTCATAGAATGGACTTGTCGAGAAAACGTCTCCATTCTGAAATTTAGGCCAAAAACTGAAAAAAAGTGCAAAAAAAAACCACAAAGTTCGGGGTAAATTTTTGCCAGCAAACTTCAAATTCGTCTTCAGCGACCCGAAAAAACATAGAGGGTAAGAAAATCAAAACTATAGCAAAAGTTTCCTCTGAGGATCATTCTAATATGCACACGATTTCCAAGTCCGTTATCAGATTCAAATTTTGAAGACCGAAATTTTGACAAATTGACAGGTAGGTATGGCAGTAGCCAAAAAGTGTCGCAAAACTAAAAATAGACTTCTTTCTACCTCTACACGTTCAACGTTGCCATACTTTAAAAAGAAAAATTATCGCAACATCTCGGAAACCAATGAAAATAGAACACCCTGGATACATCGCCTGTTTTTGACATACACGTCCTCTACATGGAGCTATATGAACAAAGAACGAAAACATAAAAGTATAATAACTGCATGTAAAAATAATAAAAAAAATAATAATCAAACCTTCGCAATAGATCTAGGGAATGATGGAAGAGTGGAATTTAATAAATGAGAAAAGAAACAAAAAAATTAAAAAGGGATTGGTGCCAATATGTGCGCTCAGTAGCTTAGTGGTAGAATACCTCTAGCGCGAAACAGAAGATCGTGGGTTCGATTCCCCTCCCAGGACGCATGCACTTTTTAAAACAAGTAAATATTTACAATTTACAATTTCAATATAAAATAATGCTTTACGTAGGTACGTAAATAATGAATAAGTACGTAAAGTGTAATGTCTAGCCTCCTCTTACTCAGTGCGTTAGATGAACATATACAGAGTGTCCAAAAAATAAACTCTCCCTGCGTGAGAAAAACTCCAAATTGGCAGGAATTTTCGAGGCGCTCCTCGTATTCTAGTAAATACAATAATCAAGGAGCAGCAGCACCAGCACCAGCACAATGGACTTCTGGGGACGAGGTCGTAATTATTATTATTATATTATTGCGAATTGCCGGGTGGGAGACCGCGACTGATGGCGACGGCAAAATAAGTTGAAGCTGTAAAATTTATTCAATAGGTACCGGTTTCTCTTTCTATTATTGTAGAGAAACAAAACGTCAAACCGTCACCCATCCATACCATCGTTGGTGTGGTACCTGCCTAGAGAAGAACTAATTATAAATTTAAATTATCCTGTTATTAGTATCAGCGCATTAGTACATAGTTGACTGTGCTTGAGTGAAGTCGTAACGTGTGATATTTCTTTACTTTCCATTGCAACCCAACCAGTAGGTAATGTAAGTTTTACACGTCGTACTTGTTTGTATTAATATTTATTATTGTTAGGAATATGTAATTTATTTATACGAATTAGGTTGACTTAATTTACTAAAAGAACTGTTAAGTTTATGTCCACTTTCGGTGTATATAATAATACTCTTCTAATCCATGGATTGATATGGTTTTACCTATATCCGGTATTAGTAGCGAAGCAGTGACCACTTTTTATTATTATTTTTTTACAAGAATAAAGTCTCAGATTAGCAGTTGAACTGCTTAAGGAATAATTAAGAATAACTTGATAAGAGTCCGAAGCATGGGTCCCAGAGGGATTTCCCGTTTTGTTTTATTACCGTCATTAAAATATTATTAATATTCTTTAAGTTAAATTGGAATTCCCAGAGATTATTTCAATTTTATTAATTTAATCACGTATTTTGCCTACCCACCTACCATAATTATTATTATCTCGTCTACCTACATCCAACAACAAAACACCTCACTTGCGCTAACAAAATTAAATAACTCATTATTCTACCGTAACCGATTCCATTATTCACACTTAATTAGTACAATAACTCTATATAGTCACGTAATGAGATTATTACATGCCTGGTTGCGGTTATTCAGAGTGTGAATAATATTTTCGCTGCAAATGATAATCCCCAAATACATTATAGTTGCATAGTAAATTTCCACAGTGCATTATCGTAAAAAAATATTCTCCTCTTATTAATTGACATTTTAATCAAAAACTGCCTTTAGCAGAAAGGACGTCTATAATATGTTCATAAAGAAAGAGTGTCTATTTTTTTTTTTACTTATAATAAACATTTTCAAAATTGCAAACCTATCCCATAATCAAGTACCCTTCTACGAAAGATTAAATCGAATCCTCCAAGAAATCGACTACAAACTCCCAAATATTTTTCCTCTCAAGTATGACCTTCTCCCCTGGAAGTCTCAGCCCATTAAGACTGATTTGCTACTTTCCAAATATAACAAATCTTCCACCCACCCTTCTATAATAAAAGCAGAATTTAATAAAATGTGCGAGAAGTATGCCGAGTGTCAGTTCATCTATACCGACGCATCTAAAATAGAACACCGAGTTGGATCGGCATTTGTCTCACCGGAAGGCCCCAAACTATACCACCTCAACAACTGTAGCATCTTCACGGCAGAAATGTATTCCATACTCCAGACAATTAAATCCACCCTCACCAAAAATACGTAATTGCCAGCGATTCATTAAGTGCCATTCATTGCCTGTCAGAACTTATATCCACAAAATCCAATAGTCCAAATGATACACAAAGAAATTCATCTTCACCCCGTAAAAATAAACCACCCCACGTTCATCTACGTGTACCCTCACACACTGGCATATCAGGTAATGAACAGGCCGATGAAGCTGCCCGGGAAGCAGCGCTATTAGAAGACCAAACCAACCCAATCCATATCCACACAGATATCAGAAACCACCTTAAGCAAAAAATTATCGACCTCCACAACAGAGAATGGCAACAAACCCATAACAAACTTCTGTCAATCCAACAAGATATCCGCAGAGTTCTACCGAAACCTAAAACCAGAAAGGCACAGGTCATTACATAGACTACGAATAGGACACACCAAAATCACCCACGAACACCTCCTCAAAAGATCAGAACCACCTATTTGTGACACATGTCTAACAGCGCGATTACAGTAGAACACCTTCTCCTGGACTGTCACAAATTCAACAGAGAAAGAAGAGATCTCAACCTCCCCCACAATATAAAGGACGTACTTGACCCAAAAAACATCACCTAAACATGTCCTAAACTTCCTAGAGATAACTGGGCTAGCTAACAAGATTTAGTGTTAACATACGCGCTTGATTATATCATTAATACCTCTAATTATTAATATTAAGCAAATGTAATGTAATAACATTGGGACCGCTATATAATAACCTAAATGGTTGATGCGGATTTATTAAATAAAAAAAATTATTGTAATATATTTTGAAAAAAATAAATAACAAACCGGACAAATTATTGTCTCAATTAATTTCATTTTATTTTCTAGCCAAACACCTGCACGAGTTGTGCGAAAAATGATATATTACACACCTTAAGTGCATTTTTCAAAGTATGATGTCATCAACATATAAGTATATACATTTAAATTATTATGTCACTTCGGAACACCAAAAGTGAATAATAATATAGGTGCATAAAATTAAACTTTACAACCGGTTTGTGTAAAAATTTTTACACTTTTGTATTTAGGTACGGCGTTTATAAAGGGAGTAATTTCTCATCAGTTTTCGAGTGGTGTATTTTCATTTCGATATTCACCATCAATTTTGTAAAAAATAAAATGTGTAAAATGACACTTTACTTCTAACATGAATATAATTTTACATTAATTTTTAGATAGTAATCAAATGAATAAGGAATCAACTAGATACATAAAACACAACTTTATCTCCAAGGTGTGTAAAGAATACATTTGTCCTTAAGAGCGTATATTTATATTCCTCTTCAATTAAATTTAAATTTCGAAATCTACCAGTGGGTACTAAAAGTGTAAAATACCACTTTATCTCTAGGATGAGTAAATTGGTGCTTTATACATTGCATTGCAAAATTATGCTTTGTATCTCTCGATCAGAATAAAATTTTACATAGGAAACATTTTTAGCGAGTAAATAAGGAAACATTACAAAAGTGCGGGCATAAAAAACAACTTTACTCCAGGATGTGTAAAATGATAAAGTGCACAGTGGCGGATTTATACTTCTACCGACTATGGATTACCGGAAACTTTCCACCCCCAACCAGGGGGGACTCTTGAGATCTTGTATATGCGGTTTTGCGAAAATTAGGTAATTGATTGACGTCGAAAACATCTTCCAGGAAGCTCTCGAAGGGCAACAATTGGTCATCAGAGTGAATGGCACATGGATCAACAATGTGCGGTATACGCAGATGACACAGTCCTGATGGCCGATAACATGAATGACCTCCAAAGGCTCCTGGACATAGTTGGAATACATAGCCGGCTTATGGGAATTAACATCAACACAAAAAAGACAAAATTCCTAGTAATCACCCGCAAATTAGATGAGTTCAATATTGCAAAACTATCATGCAACAATGAGGACATAGAACGGGTAAAAAAGTTTAACTATCTGGGGGCTTGTTTGTGTGAGGAATGGTCTTCAGACGCAGAAATCAAATGCCGGATAGGAAAAGCGAGGAGCTCATTCATGAGATTTAAAAGCGTCCTTACGGACTCTGACCTCAACCTCAGAATAAGATTCACAAAATGTTATGTATGGTCCGTGCTACTGTATGGCATGGAAGGTTGGACACTATGACAGTTGATACCATGAACAGGTTGGAAGCATTTGAAATGTGGATCTACCGAAGAATCTTGAAGGTTCCATGGACAGCATGCAAGGAAAACAACATACCTCGGACATATGTGATACGAAACGAGAGATATCATCTGCTCCAGCTATTAATAGAAGGAAAAATAGAAGGAAGAAGGGGAATAGGAAGGAAGAAGATGTCATGGCTCCGAAATATTAAACATTGGACAGGGATAAGAACCACAGAAGAGTTAATTCACACCTCCAGAGACAAGGAAAAATGGTCAATAATGATCGCAAACATCCATTAATGTATAGGAGCATAAGAAGCAGAAGATTGACGTTGAAGGGGCTGGTTAAAACCTATGAAAACGTGCCGTAGGTGTAAAAAAATTCAAGGTATTCAAGGTCATGCAATTTCCTAATTTCAAAAGTATGCCGCCCTGGATTTTCCGCTCTGAATCCGCCACCGATCATGCGCAGGGTGGGAACATTTTTAATGTCCACTATAATGGAAATCTCTTGAAGGTTAGTTAAATTTTGAAAAAGTTTGACTAATTTATTCCCCCCACCCCTAAAAAAACTCGAATACCTATTACACACTTAGGTACTTACTGAAATATCATGAAAAAATTGAAAAAATCGAAAATCTTCAATAAATTGCTTCCTTGTGAATATTTTTCACAGAATTTTTGAACTTTTAGGTTTGAGGCTGTCGCAAACTAACTGGCAATTTTTTGTTTTAAGGCTCCAATTTACACGTTCCTTGGTTGCTGAGATTACAATAATAGTAGACATTAAAAAAAAACGCGTAAATGCTTCTTATGCGCGTAATATCAACTTCTGCTTCAATTTTCGACTTAAAAATTTTAATTTCGTTATCTACAGCATTAAAGTGCGTAAAATAGCACTTTACATCAATAGGTGATGTGCAAAATTTGGCTTTGTCTTCAAGACAAAAATTTTCAAAAATCTAAAATGAGAAGTATAGGTATAATAGGTACTTTTAATTAACCCCTTAAGTGGGGAGAGCGTCCATAGTTGTGCTGCCAAATCCATCGCCCTATATTTTATTTTTAAAAAGATGCCTTTTTTACTAAAATGGCCGAAATCATATTTTTTTAGAGATAAAAATTTCGTACGTTCAGGATCCTCCAAGCGAGTTTTCCAGGATGATACCTTCCTCTTTAAACGTCGAATTCCTCACTTTTTTTACCATGGATCCCCCCCCCCTCTTTTTTCAATTTAGGATCCCAAATGCAAAATCTAAAAAAAAATATCAAACACTTCAATCCAACTCTTCTTTGAACCTTCAACAATAGAAAAGATTCAACCTTATATTGACATCTGATTAAGACCCCCACTCAAATAAGGCCCAAACATCAACCCTTCTTAAGTAGTTAATGAACACCTCTTTACAGCACTGGTATTACGTGCGTAAAAACATAACTTTACCCACTGAGGGTGTAAATACAATGTATTTTTTACAAATATAATAATACAAGTGCATAAAATACTACTTTAACCAGAATTTACCACACCGTAAGTGTATTTTCTAAATTCTTACTTCGCTTAGAACACGCGCACAATTTTAACAAGAAAAATCATTTCAGAATAATGTGGGCGAGTATAATTTGTTTGCTCTTCCTCGCCTGCACCTTAACACAGTGCGCTCCGCAGTTGAACGATGTGAGCATGGTCGTGTCCACCACCGAAAGCCCAAAACAACCAAGCCAAAACGATGACAAGGTGAGGTGAACGTCGACATTTCCAATCGCAGAACTTAAATTCCTTTCTCCAGAAAATCGAACCTGTCCCGCCGAAGATATACCAAATGGACGTCAGAGCGAATGTCTCGAACCGATTCGTCAGCACTCTGATCTCAAGCCGGGTGAAAAATCTGGACAAAAATGCCCAGGAAGCCACGTTCTCGGTCGTGTTGCCCGAAACGGCATACATTTCGGGCTTTGTGATGGAAGTTGACGGGAAAAGTTACGAGGCATACGTCAAGGAAAAAGAGGAAGCGAAACAGATCTATGATCAGGTAAGAGTGGTGTCAGATCAGGTCAGTGCCAGGTAAGTTAGGCCAGGTTAATTCAATATGATGGATCGCCTGTTTTTTATAAATGATATAATTTCCAGGCGATAGCTGATGGGCTAGCGGCAGGACACGTAGCTATCAGCGCCCGAGACTCCAACAGATTCACAGTTTCCCTGAACGTAGAACCGGAGAGTAAAGCGGTCTTCCATTTGAAATACGAAGAACTGCTGAAAAGAAGCAACGAAAGATACGAAGTTCTGATCAACTTACATCCAGGGCAACCTGTGGCTGATTTGAGTGTTGAAGTATATTTACAAATATAAATTTTATGAGAGATGCAGCTAACTTTCTGACTTATAACCCAGGTAGTCATCAACGAGACTCGTCCACTAAAATTCGTAAAAGCTCCATCTCTAAGATCCGGAAACGAGATCAGCAAGAACGACGACAGTCTGGACCCCAAAGCCGAGATCGAGAACATGAACGAAAAATCAGCAATAGTGAGGTTCAAACCGGATATAACGAGACAGAAGGAATTTGCCAAAAACTTGAACACGAAGGAAGACGACGGACTGGCCGGGCAGTTCGTCGTCCAGTACGACGTGGAAAGAGATCCTCATGGAGGGGAGGTGCGTATATAAAAAAAACCAATACCTACGTATTTCTAATAATTAAATCCACCAGGTGCTAGTGCAGGATGGATATTTCGTCCACTTCTTCGCTCCTACAGAAATACTACCTTTACCGAAATTAGTCATATTCGTCTTAGACACAAGCGGTAGCATGGACGGGATTAGAATCAAACAACTGAAAGAAGCAATGGAGAGCATTATCAGCGACCTGCACGATCAGGACGCTTTCCACATCGTCGAGTTCGGCTCTTACGTCAAAGTTTGGAACGTCCAAGACGTCCAGGTCCAGTACGAGAAGGGAAAAGATCAATACTCTTATTATTACAATGACGAGACGGAACCACCAAAGCCCGAAGAGGTACGTTTATTGATAAATCTCAAGACATCGATTTTGAAATTCTTATCACTTGTTAAAAATGTAGAATCAAACTCTTCCCTCGGCCTTCCAAGCGAACGAATCGAATAAGCAGAACGCGAAGAAAGTGGTAGAGAAACTGAATGCTTCCGGTGGAACTGACATACGATCAGCTCTTGAAGTTGGTCTTAGTTTGATAGATAAGCATAAGGAAGATAAGGAGAATGACGCACAGCAACCCATGATGATATTTTTAACAGACGGTGAGCCTACTGTTGGGGAGATTTCCACGCAGAAGATAATCGCAAATGTGAGTGTAATAAATTTTTTGTTATTAGATTCGTATCCCTTGCTTTTGGTAACTTCTTCTAGTCGCTACTTCTAGGTACCATTTTCATTCGAGGTTTAGACACCATAAGAATTTTTCTAGATCTCCGAGCTAAACGAATTCAGAACCCCGATATTCTCATTATCATTCGGAGACGAAGCGGATCGAGAATTCTTGCAGAAAATCTCCCTCAACAACGAGGGATTCGCTCGCCACATATACGAAGCGGCGGACGCGTCCTTGCAGCTCGAAGAATTCTACTCCCAGATATCTTCACCGCTTCTCCGAAACGTTAAATTCGAATACGTCAACGGGACAGTCGCGAAACTGACCCGAACGGTGTTTCCCATCCTCTTCAGCGGAGCAGAGCTCGTGGTTTCTGGTCGGGCTGGTAAGTGACATTGTCTTTTAAAATTTCTTTTTCTAATCTGCAGAAGGTTTGTAGAAGACAATTTCACGCCCGGACGGGTGTTCTGCGGCACGACAGACCGGGAAATTTCCCTCGAGCCGGTCAAAATCGAGATACCGGTGTCGGGAATCGAGAGGATTTGGGCTTATTTGACAATCAAGCAGGTGTTGGATGAGAGGGAAATCGCCGAGGACAAGACACCCTACACTCAGAGGGCTCTGGATATCGCTTTGAAATACTCTTTTGTCACACCGGTGACATCCCTCGTAGTGGTGAAACCAAACGATACGAAATCAGATGTCAACACTGAGGATGCGTCGAAAAGTAAGTCGAAACTAGTACTTAACGAAATAAAGAGGCGTAGGTTTTTCTTTTTAAAATAAATTAAAATAAATGTAAAACAAAATCCAACGTTGACGGCTAGCTAAAATCGTCGAAGCAATTTTCTTTAAGTAAACTGTGATAACAGTTAAATTAAACAGTGTTGCCAGTCACATAGTATTATATATGGATTTTTGATGAAAAAATTTAATAACAACGGGAGAGTGAAAATATCTAACAACACTATAATGGCCTCTTTAAGATTATTTCTTACAGTGAAGAAGTGTAAAATTAGATCAGGCAGTGTTGCCAAAAAAGTATAACCAAAATTTTTCTTGTATTGCTAAAGGGAAAAAATTGTTTCAATATTCATTACAGATTCGTATAGTTAGTATAATTCGAACGAAAAAAAATTACAATGAATCTGTGCAGTGGATACTGCTGATCCTTTTTCCGACCGAGCTTTTTTCAGTGTAAACGCTGCTTTAGTTTCTTAATTTCAAACGCACAATAAGGAATTGAAAATTCACCTGAAAATGTTTAATTTTTTTGTGTTTTTTTTTGCAGTGAAACCTTCATATGATTCGTACGGGTTCGCCCAAAATTCCTTATTCGCTTCAGGTAAATTATTAAGATTTTGTTATATTAGTATTACGTCATATTGGAATTATTATGTAATAATTATTATGGTACTTTTAGCAGATCTATCTGGTGCGGTGATTCCCCTAGGATTGAGTAAGTAAATCATTATTCTTCTTTTGCGATATTTAAATTTATAAAAATGGTTTTAAGGCAATTCTGTGGATAAAATTGCTGGAGGAGCACATAGAAGTAAGTCAACTGTTTCAAAAATATATTAAATTTCTAATAAAGGGACTATAAAAATATAATATTAATGTAGAAATGTCAAAAATGATACAGGATATACAGGGTGATTCAAAATTCAGTGCAAATATTTTAAGGGCGTATCTACCAGCGAAAAATAAGAAGTTTTTTTTTTATATAATCGTATGTCCTAACTTGCTTTGTTTTCTAGATACAGGGGGTAAAATTTTGAAACAAAAAATCGATTTTTATCAATTTCTCTAAAGCCTCTCAACCGATTTAAATAAAATTTTATAGGCTTATTTGTTGTCGTAAGGGCCTCCCTTTGATGGGAATAACATGAATTTATTAAGCCCTGAATTAACTCAGGGGGCTACCTGAATTAAATTAAATGCATCTCAATAATCGATGTGAATTTATTACTTGTTTTAATAGGGCCTGGCACAGATTTTGATTTTTTTCTTGGAAACAAAGCTAGATACGAGTAAAGCTCAGGAGGCAAGAAATTTACATTATTGGCCGCTTAATCTAAAAAAAAAAAAAATTGTCAAAAGAGCAGTGGCGTACCATAATTTTACCTATAAGTTTCAAGTAGATAGCCCCCTGAGACGCCACTGGAATTAATAAATTTATGTTATTCCCATCAAAGGAAGTTCCTTATAACGACAAATAAGCCTACCAAATTTTATTTAAATCGGCTGAAAGGTTTTTGAGTAATTAATAAAAAAATCGATTTTTTTTCAAATTTTTACACCCTTTATCTAGGAAACGAAGCAAGTTAGGACATATGATTATATGAAAAAAATTCTTATTTTTGGCTTGTAAATACGCCCTTAAAATCTTTGCCTGAATTTTGAATCACCCTGCTGTATAACAGTGTTGTCAAATATACATATTCAGAGAGCTATTTTCCAGTAAAAACCAGTACCTAATTAACAATAATATTCCCCAATACAGAACATTTCAGACAAACACAAAATATCATATATATCCGACACCTGTAAAAAAATTCACTTGTTACAGGACCAACGGCACAAGAAAGTCTATTTGCAGAATACGAAGATGAGACCGATTTCAGTATCACCAACACCACCATCAGCGTACCGGCGAGTAATGAAGAAAAACTCAATAAACTTCTAGAGGATCTTCCGTGGATCGGAGATCTGCTCACGGAAGACAAAGAATCCATTAAGCTACCAAATGGTACGGTCAGCTTGGGCGTCAATGCAACCGTCTCTAAGCTTCAAGAATGCCCAAAAACGCCCTTAGGCGATTCAAATGGAACCGGGGACTGCGTCAGACTTCTGGACTGTCCAGATGTATACAGTTACTTAAAAGACTTGGATTCTTACATCCTCTATTCTTGTGACTTTGAAAAGTAAGTGGGAGAAGTGGTGAAGTTGTGGGGGAGTTTAAAAGTCGATAATTTTCAGGTATGCAGGAGTTTGCTGCCCCAGATTGCCAGAAAAAATGATTGTCTGATTAGGAACTAGTCGTGTTACTTAGAAGAGGGAGATGTTGCTAATGTGAATGCAACATCTTAATAAAGTTAAAATAATAAAATCGTTTTATTTTATTGATTTTGTTTGGATTTGATTTGATTTGCGCTATAATTTTGTCAAACTGACAACATAGCTAATGCAAAAAATATTTTTGACATTCCAAGCAATAAGTCCAACACAGCGGGTCTTTCATGAAAATTTCGATGACGGCAGTGCCGTTATAGCAGCGAGGCTGGAATACTTGGAGCTTGGAGCCTTATATCTTGCGGACCAACTTGAAAAATTTTCAGTAGTTGCATAATTTTTTTTTAGTGGTTAGTGGGTGTACCTGACAAACACCTCGCAACACCTACCAGCTCATTTGCAGTTAAATTTTTTAAGGCACACTTACTTTTTACCGATATTTAATAGATTCATATACAGTAAAAAAGTTTCTCATGCTTCCAATCCAATCCAAGCTAAGACAAAGATAGACTATGTGAAGTGAAGGAGTCGGGAGTCATTAGAATCAGTCAGTAGTCTCATGACAATACGCACAATTTCCAAAAATTCTCGGCCATAGATTTTTTTGGAAAATTTCGATATTATTTATTATAAAAAATAGGATATCTTTGGTTTTAACGTCATGTTCATTACTGATCCAATTCCAAAGACAACGAGAAAAACACTGCTAAAGATATGAATGGCCATTGCGCTCTTATTGGGGCTCATCGGCATGCCCTACGCACTCCTACCAGCAAGGATGATTCTCCGTCTTTGGCAAAAAATCAGTCTGTTGTTACTTAATCCTTGCATTCACACGGAACTCCGGGACCTATAATAAGTAGCGACATCTCTCTTGGTGACTGTAACCACACCAGCACTACGGTGTAGAGAAGCTATATAAACCGAGACAAGAGACAAGTAATTTCTCGTGAAGTTGAAATTCTACGAGGATTTGACAAGTTAACTAGGAAGTGCTAGCTCATGCTGGCAGAAAGGCGTGCACCATAACCCATAATAATAATTAGCTGCATTTTTAGCCGCTTAATTTAAAGAAATACAAAAATTAAAAAAAAATCAGTGGCGTATATTTTTCTTCAGGACCACGTGAACTCAAAACTTCAACTAAATCACGACAACTGACAAAATGACCACGTGTACGGTTTGTTTATTTGGAGCCGTTTACGCTTAGCCCAGCCTAGTGACTTCACACTGACGGCGTCTATTAACATTCTGAAGAATAAATCGTTAAAACTTGCTCTTATTATAGTTGAGTAATATTTTTGCCGTGCCACGGAACGAGATGGAAACCGCCATTTTGGATCCTCTATGTTTTTCACTTTAGACATTATTGACAGTTTACAATGTGGGCATTTGCGGAAAGGATTAATTAATATTCTTTGAATATATATCTTAATTTGTTGTTAGTGTGTTGGTTCGTGGTTCTATGTTTATTGTGAATAACTTTTCCATTAGTAAGCTAAGCAAGCACCCATTTTATCTAACTTTCCCAAGAGCCTGCTACCGGCTACAGGTTGTAATTTGTAGTTGTTTGGACGGAAAAGGAAAGTCTTCCTGATGTTTGTTATTTAAAGGTATTCGCTATATTATGACATGACAATTGACTGACAAATAAATGTTACGGATCAAACTGACAACTGACAAAAAAGACAAGAGATAAATAAAATATTTAGATAGAAACAGAATAGCTAGTAAACAGAAAGTAACGGACCTCCAGAAATGTTTTGAATAATTTCATTTATGAGGTAATTTTGTTAATTTAAAATACAGAAATGTGAAACACTTATCAATTTCAATTATTTTTTTGAGTGCAGTAATAATTGGCACTTGCATAGATTGAAAAGTTCGACCTTGACTTTGACGTAATGAGTGATTAATAATTACGTAAAAGTGTTTGAAAATTTGAACATCCTGTTTTCTGTCATTCTGTGTGGGTGTTCTCTGCTCTGTCATAAAATCTTCTTCGTGATGATTAATGGATGGACTATTAATAAATCGAAAATGGCCGCTTAAACTTCAGTAAATATGATTTCTTATTTTCAAATTGTTGGTGATTTTAGTGCATGTAGGCTTATTTAGTGAATTTATCGATTGAAGGCGCATCTGAAGTTGCTATTAATGCTGCTTCTAAAAGGTAAAGTAAATCGTTCGAGGGAATATATTCGCATTCGGCTTTTATTTTATTGTATGACAGGTCAATATCATGTCAGTAATAATATTTGCAAAGAAAGAGAAACCGAGAATTAACTGCGTTACATCACAGGAATTAGTGAATTGGTTTAACCGTGGCGAATTAATTAATGTAGATTAAACGGGATCGTTTACCTTGTGAAATTTAAAGTTGGTTAACACTGCTCCAAATAACAGTTTAGATGAGTAAATGGAATGCTTTGTGTGTGTGTGAGAATTTTATGATTTCACACTTGCTCAAGGAAATATTTTGTTTACATTTAAGGAATTCCATGAGAGTAACAATATGGAAATCATTCATGATGAAGATAGAAGACGGAGGTTGCGTTCTCTCGAAAAAGAAATACAAGATCCGAGAGGAATTAGCAGTGTGGACTGCCTTTTGGATACTGTTCAAGCTCTACATACCGACTGTGATCATCCCTCCATTAGAAAATTAAAAAATGTTGAAGCATATCTCAATAGATGTAAGTATTCACACCTTTTCCTGATTATTGCCGTAGCTTCACTTTCTGAAATTTTATCGAGACGCTCTGGTTAAAATTGGACAATTTTGACCTTTTATACCTTTGCAATGAAAGCATATATAAGAACATTAGGAACATATCCACATGAATACTTTGTGGTCATGTTGCCAAAGCCAAATTCACATTTTGCATAGTTTCCTTTTTCCTTATCAAAAGTTCACATTGAAGAATAAAAATGGGGGTGTTATCCTGTTGTTTAGTCTTCCAAAACACCCCTCACATGCCCATTCAACTTTTTCCACTCGCGTCGCTCACAGCAGTCACAGTGTTGCTGCATTAAATCAGGTCTTTAGTCAGGGTAGGTTTTTTTTTTTTAATTTTAGGGACATTTAAAGGAAAAAAAAACCTACCCTGACCAGAGACCTGATTTAATGCAGCAACCCTGTGAGCGACGCGAGTGGATAAAGTGGAATGGGCATGTGAGGGGTGTTTTGGAAGACTAAACAACAGGATAACCTAAAAATGATATACAGGGTGTCCCGTATCGTTATGTTCAAATTTTTTGAGCATATAGTAGGCTTAATTTTGACTTTTGAGCCCAAAAAACCCAAAAGTAGCAGGTCTATCTTTACTCGTTACGAAGTTACAGGCCTAAGAAAATTATGACTAGTAAATATAAAAATTCAACTTTGAAAACCACACAACCACATGATTGTGTTGTGGTTTAGGTTAATAATTTATTGTTATGGTGGCGATATGAGTAAATGTCACCAAAATAAACATTAGAAGAGGCTCTCCTGCTCATACAAAATGGCATTTGGATTCAAATAAATGGGACACCAGCATATTTCGGAATTGGCGTTTGTAACTAAATTCCAAAAAGAAATTATTATTGGATCGTATTCAGCATGCTGGTCAAGAGATCGGTCGCGAAAAAAGACGAGAAATTAGAACTGTCGTTACTTCTGCAATAGGCCTCCGAGCACAAGTTTGTATTCAGCAAGGAATAGGACATTTTTAACACATGATAAACTAAAGATGTGGTCAATAAAATAAGCTTTATGTGGTTTTCAAAGTTAAATCTGGTATTTACTAGACATTATTTTCTTAGGCCTCTAACTTCGTAACGAATGCAGATAGACCTGCCACTTTTGGGTTTTTTAGGCTTAGGAATAAGCCTACTATATGCTCACAAGATTTGAACATAACGATACGGGACATCCTGTATATTAACAAATCTTTACTATGAGTTGTTGTTGTTAATGTTAAAAGCGAACTGGCTTCATTCTAACTCTCTATGGTCGTTCAGTTTTGCCACATGTAATCAGTTCACCATTTTTGCTCCACGCTACTCTGGTAGCTGGTCTAGGAAGGGGGGAGGGTCCATTGATTGACATGAAAACAGCTGCTAAGAAGATAGCTGACCATTTTTGAACACACTATGCATACTTTGAAATATTATCTGATAGCTGACCGATTTATTTTGTTTATTTGAAGGATGAACAACTTGATTTAAAATACCCGCCCCTCTAGTAGTTTGCAAGAAATTATTCCTGCTGTATCTTGAAGGTACTGGTCCTAGTTCTGTAATTTTTTCAAAATTTTTCTATTTTGGCAAATTGAGCTATTTAATTTTTCATTTTAATGGGGATGAACGACCCCCCAACTGGGATCGTTCTGGGGATGAAGCACCCAACTTTATCAATATATTTGACCAAAATGCTACCTAGTAGACAGTTAATTATGTCGACTTTAGTTTAAAATATTTTTCAGATTCTGTGATAGTTTGTGATCACAAATGTGTAAAAATATGAAATCATTCTTCCTTAGTTGTAAAGAAAAAGGCTTTAACAGGTTGACTGCCACCTGAAAATCATTGAAAATGTTTCTGAGGCCAAGTTGCGAATTAGGTACTTGGTATCTTTCTACAAAAAGCACCATAGCTCGCTCAACATAAATTCAACATTATTAGCAAAATTTTTGCCAAATTAATCAGGCGATCGTATTCGCCCACTGCAGCATGGGCGGCATCATAAGGCCTACCTTGCCAAGCGGGCGTACACAGGCGGTCGCGTTTGCTTCATCATCATGCCTCCCTTGCCGAGCGGGCGTACGTCATTGGTCGTACTCCAGCGTAATGGACCAGTCGGATCAAATGTCATACCTACAAATGTGAATGTGATGTTATACAAAAAAATTCAGGGAGAAATACCTAAAACTCGTGTTAGGAAAGTTGTCACATATTGTGTATCTTGTGACGGTCAGCCGCATTTTGTATAGATATAGATTGTTTCAAAAATGCTCATTCAAAATGATATGTGAATTATTATTATTTTCATTTATTATGTCTACTGTATTTTCGTATATTAGGTTAGGTTTCATTCATTAAGAATTGTTATTTAGTTTTATTTCTAAAATAAACCGCGTTACTATTTTTGCTGCATTATTGCTTTGCTGAACACCTAAAAATCCAATATAGATAGGTGCTGAACATCGGTGCCACGGCGGTCGTATTTACGACCGCTGTCCCTTGTTGTCAGTTACTTCAATAATTCACGGAATATCCCGAAACTGGCAGTGTATAACCAGCTATCTGTGCCATGGCGGTCGCCAGATGTGGTTAAACGGATCCAATTCACAGCCGCTGGCACAGCACGCATCGACAAAGTATACACTCTGCTAGCGGGCGTATACGACCGCCGCGGCATGAGGGAAAAAATTACTAGCGGTCGTATACGACCGCCGCGGCAGTCAACCTGTTAAAGCTACTTTTCACATTATTGACTTTTCTTTAATAAACCTGTCGTCGGAGTAAAAGTCATTTAAGCACATCACATTACAATAGGACCAGAATAACTTGGCCTCTGGTTCTGTGAATTATACTGTTGAATACGGGTTGTATTAGAAATGTGCTGTATTGGTCATTGCAGATTTCAGACGTGGCTATAGCAAGGTATAGGTAGTCCAGTTAATAATTTGTAAAAGTTTTCCAGATATTGCAGGTAAAAGGCAAAATACTCCCTCCTCAAACGGCCAACTTATTTTGGACGTATTGTACTTAGTAGAATTAAGTAACAATTGGTGGCTATTTTCTTTGCAGCGGAAGAAAAATATTGTGATTATTTTAGATATTGGTGATCAGGAAAGGTCGTAAAATCACTAAAATCCGAAAAAAATAGTTACCATTCACAAAATATTATTGACTATCGTTAGTAGGGAGCATTTGACAAAAATATTGAGGTAATCCTGCAGAAGTGGTACTCGAATTTAGGACAATAATGCGCATGTCACTGTAATGTTGCCAGATTCAGTGGTATTCACCAATAGACGGGTATAGAATTCCTATTAGCTAGAATTAAAATTAGCTAGAAAGTGAGGGGTGCAATGTTTCAGCATTTGTTGACATTCTTGAGATAATTTATTGAGGTAAAGAGCGCGAACGTGTAGGTAGATATTACAGCTGTTCTGTGCTTTAGCCACAGAACTTAAGCGCATTAGTCTGACAACAGTTTGTTGAAGTTAACCTTAGGTTGTTGTTTGATTGAAAGTTATCACAACAAAGTGAATAATTGAATCTGACTATGTATTTACAGTATGTTTACTGGCTGAAAAACACGGTGTAAGATATATAGGTGAGTGAACGAAGCACGTATTTCAACAGTAAAGCGCGCGACGAAAACCTGAACCTCAGTGTATGAGAGAGTCTTGCCAGCTGGGCTCTGACCTCTTGCTCTTACACATGCAAATTGCCATTATCAGGGTGTCATGCTACTCAATTTTATTTTTTTCTGAAGAAGCGATAAGCAAAAATGGGTAGAAACTGTGATGTGCCTAATTGTAGAAGTTGATGCGACGAAACTATAACGGGTATTTCATCGAGTGACATTTTAACATTTAAATATTAATAAGATTAGAACATAAGAGCACGCGTTTATCAGCGAATATGCGTGAATCATTTATGCTAGCGCTTGTGCGCTTGTCCGAGAGAAGAGTACGGCAGAACTAACCATTGCGAGCGAGAGCAACAAAACAAATGGGTAAAACAGATGTAACGTGACGAGTGGTGACGATATCGGGTCGCACTGGGGAGTCTTGTTCCAACACCTTAGTTATCTTACACCGTGCTGAAAAACTACTGAAATCGATTGTTATTTATTAACAAATACATATTTATTTAGGTGACATTCAGTGTAAATCGGTACTTACCTAGAATTGGTGCAATCTGGCAACACTGTTTAAAACAGTCAGCTGCCTCTAAAACATCTTTGAAATTGGAGTATCACTGCTGTAGGATTACCAAAAATAATATTTGGAGGTCTATTTGGAACCCGAATTTGTACCTTTAATTTAAATATGGTTGTTGATTTTATAAATAATTGGTTAAAAAATACAAGAGTCTTCTAGGCTAGGTAGGAAACTTCTGACAAGACAAAACTTTCAAGACTACTGTAATGTACTGTTTGCAGAAAGTGTTAAAATTTATGTAGGTACTAGGTAATTGAATTTATTTGTGTCAAAGTTCCTTCTCATTCAGCTCAAAATTTAAAGAGACTATAAAAGTCCTCATAGTATTGTACTCAGCGAATTTTCTACTTTTTCTTTTTATACAGTAAAGGGAAACAAAAACTTCTTGTTCAATAGTTGCTCATAAAGACCGACCCTGTTCTGTGTGCGTTGATTAATTCTCATTATGGAAAAATACAAAAAAATAAGAACTAATTTGAAGAGAAACATTTTTAATACACATGACATAAAATCAACAAACTTAGATTTTTTAAAAACCTAAGAACAAACAAAAGGCTGACTTATAATTTTAAGTCAGCAGTAAGGAACATTATTTAAAAATTATTTAGAAATACGCAGGTTATCGATATCCAGTAAGACAAAAACATGCCGAACTTGGGTTCTTTTGAACATCAAGTAGCACTCTTCTGTCAGTATGTTGAAATTAAAGTCACTCTTTATGCCTGATTAGAGCATAATAAATATTTTTTTGTAACGGGTGTTAAGCTGGCAACCAAAATCCTGAAATGTGCCCAACAGGCAAACTACAACTACTTCATTCCAAATTTCTTTTATTTCGTGTTGAATGTTGATACATCCATTATGATACAGAATATACCCCCCTATTGTACGTGAAATTACATTATTCATATACATATATACAGGGTGTCCCAGACTTAATTGACCAGGCCATATCTCATATACAGGTTGAGATAATCGAGCCGAATAAAAGGCATATTATTATAATTTTTCAAGCTGTATAACATGACAGCATGAAAACAACCCCCACTCCAACATCCCCTAAGTTGCAGCCCCCACCCTTAAAAAAATGAATAGCACCCTGTATATATTTTTGTATATTCAAAACCAGTATTCGATTCTCTATTCAGATGATTTTTCAGATTCAAAATTGGTTCAGAAATAACCAAGAAAAAGTTCATCAAGGTGGTCATTTTATCTTAACTTTACCTGAATGACTTTAGCTGCCAAAATTTATCAATATTTTGGTCATAGTTTTTAATTAGCAGGTCACAGTCATCATTAAGGTTCATGATAAAGTGCTTTATCTCTTGTTTTATTTTTTAAAATTTCCCAACAAATCAGAATTATCAAATAAATTGTTTGGACTTTAATTATAATAATAACTATCACCTGCCTGTTAAAAACTATGAATAAATTTTGACAGCAAAAGTCATCCAGAGAAAGTTAAGATAAAAAGTCATGACCACCTTGATGATCTTTTTCTTGGTTATTTCTAAACCAATTTTGAATCTGAAAAATCATCTGAATAGAGAATCGAATACTGGTTTTGAATATACAAAAATATATACAGGGTGCTATTCATTTTTTTAAGGGTGGGGGCTGTAACTTAGGGGATGTTGGAGTGGGGGTTGTTTTCATGCTGTCATGTTATACAGCTTGAAAAATTATAATAATATGCCTTTTATTCGGCTCGATTATCTCAACCTGTATATGAGATATGGCCTGGTCAATTAAGTCTGGGACACCCTGTATATATGAATCAGCCTATATATACATATAGGGTGATCAGTAACTCGCGCACTCGGAGCATGCTGTGGTAAACTTCACTTTTTAAGAGTGGTAAATTTTCTTACTGCAGTATTGTAAGTTCTTTTCTTCCAAAAATATGACCATTTTTGTAAAAAAAGGTGGCAACCCTGTACTGAACATGTGAATAAGTTCGGGTTAGATGGCATTGTTATTATTTTTATTTCCATGGCAACGAAGGCATTTGAATATTTTATATTAGAAGTTGAGTTTAGGCGGTTGCCAAACTTCAAATTTCGTTCAGATTTAGGTATGCTATCAATTTCCAACATTCTCAGTTCCTCTGTAACGAGGTTTTGTGGAAAAAAAAATTGATGAATTAAATGGTAACCGTTCCAGACATTACAGTAACCTGAATTTTTCATTAATTTTTATGACGGTTATTGAAAAAATTACCTTTAAACCCGAATGAGGGAAACTCTGTAACTTGAAAACCAACCGTTGGATTCAATTTTTTTTTGCAGAATATCCTTAATTGTAATGGGTTCTATATCACCCAGAATTTGGAGTGAGCGAGTTACTAATCACCCTGTATATAGTGAAAGTTCAATAATCCGTCTGTGGTTGCTTCAGTCCAATTTGGTTCTTTTTCATTAAACTTTCCAGTAGTCCGGCGTTTCCAGTTATCCGGCAGTTATCTATTAAGGTGACCACCAGATTATCGAAAGTCTAATGTATTAGGTACATAAATGATTCGAGAATAAGGGCCATGAGAAGAATAAGAGTTTCTACAAAATTATCAGCTTTCTTAGGCAGTGTAAGCGTACAAACAAAGACATAATGTTTCAAATTCTAATCTAAGAACCAGTATAATAAAGACCATGCCACTGAGCAACTACGGAAACCTACCAATGTTCATTGCTGGCCATCCAGGGGAGGAGGGGAGGGTTTGTGATAAAAACTATCATCAAAAAACTACCAAAAATGTTTTCAAGCATCATCAATGTGGTTTCAAGTTCCATTTTACTCAGCCCTCAGCCCCTTTAGTGGATTATTTTGGCATTTGAATTGAACTTTGATGAACCTCAGTAGTTTCTTCATTAAAATACTTTTTTTAATTTTAATATTTGCTAGAAGACTTACTAAATTACAGGTCAAAAATGGTAGATTACCTTTATAATAGAATAAAGAGAAAATATTATTCAGATATTTACAAATAAAGAAGTTGACAGCAAAGGCAGTTACATGTTGATTTGATTAGGTCATGAATCTCTTTTTTCTGAATCTGAAGACTGTCGTTGTCAAAAGTTTTAATTGTAAGCTTCCCTAATCTTCAAAATTTTCTCATCATTTTTATCCCAAAAATATTCAATGACTGTTAACCTTGAAAACAGATTTAGATAAAAATTTAAGTGTAATAATTCTTTAAATTCCTGTTTAAAAACTTGTAAGGATGATTTATAAAACTTATAAATGCTTTGTGAAGCATTTATATAGACAATGTCTTTTTCTGCTGAATTTCTCAATTTAGAGATTAAAGAGATAATGAAAAAGTTTTATTAAATAAATGATCAATTTGGTGTCTTGTCCATATTATCTTTTTGGAAGTGTCAATAAATGAAAATGACTAATAATCTGTTACAGATGAAGATTTCGCGAACCACATCATAAATTCGCGCATGAAAACGGACGACTTCGAGCACATAAAAGTGATAGGTCGGGGAGCTTTCGGCAAGGTCCAGCTGGTGCGTCACAGATCGACGAGGCAGGTGTATGCGATGAAACGTCTCAGCAAGGCCGACCTGATCAAGCGATCTGACTCGGCGTTCTTCTGGGAGGAGAGGCACATCATGGCACACGCCGACTCCGAATGGATCGTCCGTCTTCACTTTGCCTTCCAAGACTCAAAGAACCTGTACATGGTGATGGACTACATGCCCGGCGGCGACATCGTCAATCTAATCTCGAACTACGATATTCCCGAGAAGTGGGCGAAATTTTACACGATGGAGGTCGTCCTCGCCCTGGACATAATCCATTCAATGGGATTCGTCCATCGGGATGTCAAGCCTGACAACATGCTCCTCGATAAGCACGGCCATCTGAAGCTGGCCGATTTCGGTACCTGCATGCGAATGGACGAGGACGGACTGGTCAGATCGAACAACGTCGTCGGCACGCCCGACTACATATCACCCGAGGTGCTCCAGAGTCACGGGAAGGGCGTGTATGGAAGGGAATGCGACTGGTGGTCGGTCGGTATTTTCGTATACGAGATGATCGTCGGTGAGACCCCTTTCTATGCCGACAGCCTACTCGGTACCTATAACAAGATCATGTATCATGAGAACAACCTGACCTTCCCTGACGACGTGGAGATATCGAAACACGCGAAATCTTTAATACAGGGCCTGCTATGTGATAGAACCAAGCGCTTAGGACGGAACAGTGTCGACGAGATCAAGAACCATCCGTTTTTCATCAACGATCAGTGGACTTTTGAGAATCTGCGCGATTCCGCTCCGCCAGTGGTGCCGGAATTGACCGGCGACGACGATACCAGTAATTTTGACGATTACGAGAAAGACGAGACTCCCGAAGAGGTTTTCCCTGTGCCAAATAGTTTCGTAGGTAATCACTTGCCGTTTGTCGGATTCACATATAATTCCGATTACCAGTTGCTGTCCACGAGAAACGATAACGTCGACGGCAGGAACATCAATCACATCTACAACGATAAGAACCGGGAAAGCACAAACAATCTCGTCCTGCTCCTGCAACAGGAGAAGAACGCCGTGGAGTCCCTGCAAAGTAAACAACGAATGCTCTACGCGCAGATCGATAATCTGGCGAAGCGCGAATCTGAAATTCAGGAAGAGGCGACGAGGTACGAAAAAGAGTTGACGATCCTGAAACATAACTTCAAGGAGGTGCAACGGAGGGCCGAGAGCGAGACCGACACCCGAAAGAAGACTGAAAAACTTCTGATCGAGACCAAGAAACTGCTGGAGGAAGAACAGAACAAGAGAACGAGAGAACTGAACAACAACCAGCAGCACAACGACAGGATCGCCCTGCTGGAGAAGCAGGTGTCCGAAATGCAGGAAAAACTCAAGGGCGAGACAGAGAATTGCCTGCGTTTGCGTAAGCAGGCTACCGAACTGACGATGGCGAAAACGGCGTCTGAGCAGAAGGCCAGCGAGTTCCACATCCTGCTGCAGACGATGCAGGCACAGAGGGACTCGCTGCAATCCGAGGTCGCCTCGCTACAGGGGCAGCTGACTCAGGAGAGATCATCTCGGTCGCAGGTCTCCGACCAGCAAGTCGTCCTGGAGAACAAACTCCAGTCTCTGAATGCCGAACTGGAAAGGACCAGACAGAGGGAGAGTAAAATGTCCGGCGACAATTCGCAGTTGTCCGAGAAAGTCTCAAGCTTAGAGAAGGAATGTGCTGGGCTTGAATTGGAACTGAAAGCGGCGCAAGCTCTTTACCAGCAAGAAGTCAAAGCCCATGAAGAGACCGAAAAGAGCAAACTATTAAATAAAGAAGAAGCTAACATGGAAGTAGTGAAAGGTAAGATCGCTATTATTGTATAATTAATATTAATTGTGAATAATAAATTAATCTTGTCTTGATTTCTGACATGCAGCCCTAATGGGAAGAATTATGAATGGTAACTTTAAGTTTAAAAAAATTATTATTGAGTAGTAATTTGGCTTATTTCATGTATTAATAAAATGGTTTTGCAGCGTTACAGACTAAACTGAACGAAGAAAAGAACGCCCGTCAGAAGGCCGATCTAAATTCTCAGGAGAAGGAACGACAGATCTCTATGTTATCAGTCGATTACAGACAGATACAGCAAAGATTGCAGAAGCTGGAGGGCGAGCACAGGCAAGAAATGGAAAAAGTCAAAGCCCTGCACAGTCAGATCGAACAGGAGCAACAGAAGAAAACTATTCTGCAATCAGAAATGGGTCAGCAGCTGAGCGAAATCGCGAAGCTGAGAGCCAGAGAATCACAGCTGGCTTTGGAAATCTCTCAGGTCCAGGTAAGAACACCATTTTTAAGAATTTTTTCCGAATTCACACCATTCTCATTTTAGGAATCCAAGAAGAAAGTTGAACAAGAGCTGTACAACGTGAAGCGAGACCTGCAGATGGAACTGCTCCAGATGAAGGAGCTGCAAGATTCGTTTGAAACCGAACAATACTTTGCAACCCTGTATAAAACTCAAACCAATGAACTGAAAGAGGAACTGGAAGAGAAGACTCGGGTCACCAAAGAATTCGAAGAGGAACGCTCGTCCCTGAAGCAGCAGTGTCAGATCGCTTTGGCGAGGGCGGATTCCGAAGCCCTGGCCAGATCAATCGCCGAGGAGACCGTCGCCGAACTGGAAAAGGAGAAAACAATGAAGGAGCTCGAACAGAAAGACCTGCTGGCGAAGCACAGGAGCGACATGAACTCTAAAGAGATCGCCCTGAACACGCTGAAGGACCGCGAGATGGAACTGAAGAAGATGAACGATCAGCTGGTGAAGGAGAAGGAGGAGCTGGGTCGCCAGGTGAAACAGATCCAGGACGAGTTTAGCAGAAAGAACAACGACACGGAAGAGTTTGAAAAGCTGAAGAACAAGCTGAAAACCGAGTCGCTGCTCAAGCAGCAGGCCGTCAATAAGTTGCACGAGATCATGAACAGGAAAGAGTTGCGCGAGCCGAAGGGTAAGAGCAAGATTTCCAGCGCCGATCTGAGGAGGAAAGAAAAGGATTTGAAGAAGCTGCAACAGGAGATGGCGCAGGAGAGGGAGAAATTCAATCAGCAACTTTCGAATCTACAGAAGACCATCCAGGATTTAAGCGTAAGTTTAATTTGTTTATTTGTTTTTTATGAATAATGTTAATTTTTATTAATTTAGTCGCAAGTGAACGAAGAATCGACGGCCAGGCAGAGACTTCAAATGGAACTGGACAGCAAGGATTCCGAACTGGAACAATTGCAGCTCAAGCTGGTTAGTCTTAACAGCGAAACCGCTTCCCTGAGCTCGGCCGATAACGAAGCAGAAGAAATCAATTCGGAAGTGTTTGAGGGCTGGTTGTCGATTCCTTCCAAGCAGAATATTAGACGGCACGGCTGGAAGAAACAGTTTGTCGTCGTTTCGAGCAAGAAGATCATCTTTTATAACTCTGAAAATGATAAACAGAACACTGATCCTGTCATCGTACTAGATCTCTGGTAAGATGTTTAATATTTTATATTCTGTTGCTGCTTAGTTTTTATAATCACTGAAGAGTCGGTTCATTTTGTATTGTCATAGCTGTCAGTAATTTTTGTCTGATTCAAGATAGTTTTTTTTTTTAACATTTTGGATTTTTTTGCAGCAAAGTGTTCCATGTAAGGTCAGTAACGCAAGGCGATGTGATTCGTGCCGATTCCAAGGACATACCGAGAATATTTCAATTATTATATGCCGGAGAAGGTGAAGCAAGGAAAACCGACGATCAATCCAGCACCCTAGACGTCAGTTCTATAAGAAGTTTTGAGGAGAAACCGGGTCCGACCATACACAAAGGGCACGAATTCCTCAACATCTCCTATCACATGCCGACCACTTGCGAGGTGTGTCCGAAGCCGATGTGGCACATGTTTAGGCCTCCTCCCGCTTTGGAATGCAGACGTGAGTAGACTCGTTGGTCTCAGAGCTTTAACAATTTATCGAAACATCGATGGCTTTTTGTTTGCAGGGTGTAGAATTAAAATCCACAAGGATCATTTAGAGAAGAAAGAGGACACCGTCACTCCCTGTAAACTCCACTACGACCCCTCCTATGCCAAAGAATTGCTGCTGCTGGCTCCATCCAACGATGAACAGAAGCAGTGGGTGACCAGACTTAGTAAGAAAATAAAAAAATGCGGGTACAAAGCAAACAATTCCAATGCCATAGATTCAGCAAAGATCTCTCCTAGGTGAGTGTTTGTGTTCTTTTTTTTTTACAATGATGAGTCATTCTATTCAGAGCTTTCTATTAAATCTTCTTTATATGTATTATTATCTAGCTAGCTTTTTTTTATTTTATTATTAAATACTCATTAGCTATTTATTCTTGTATGTATGTATAATGTATACGCTTTTGGTTGATACATGAAATCACAATTATTTATATAATTATTTATTTTATTTTTCATATTTTTATTAATAATGATAAGAGCTTCCATCATCTCATATCTTCCTTCAGATGATATGTTTTTAAGTACCTCTTTATTAGTAATTAATTTTACAAATGCATGACTGAAACTGACTGAAAAATAGACTTGTTTTGTCTTGTTTGTTCAGGAATGATATTTTTTATTTAATTGAAAAGAATCAATGTCATGGTAAGAGTATTATTGTGATAACGGTCTCGCACATTCCATTTCTCTCATTTTTATCTGTGAAATAATCGTAGTTTTGATATTACAATTCGCTTTATTTCATTGCATGAAAGCACTGGTTCACTTAAATCTTGTATATTTTTATTAGTTGTATAATTTACATTTACGGTTGTAAATAAAGATTGTAGACTTCTTTTGCTTTTTATTTTTTTCACCTATGCTTGTTTTTTTGTGTGTGTTCGTTCTGTAGTTGTTGCTAGTTCACAGCACTTTTTAATAAATGGCTTTGCTTCTTATGAACGAGAGATGTTAAATATACAGGTGCTCCTCAAATAGGTGGAAGGGCTGTTGTAAAAGATTAAAATTCTCGATTTGGATTTTTATTTGTTGGAGAAATACAAAAAAAAAAATTTGTTTGGAGTAGTGTCTTTTATGTGGTAAATACGACCAAAAAGTTATGTATTTTCAACATTTCAACAAATCATCAAGAGTTGTTTCACCTGTCCGAGGATACCACTGTATGCACTCTGAGCTGGCAATTGAATTAGCAGAGTTTTTGTTTGAGATTCTTATTTCATTTCAAGCTTGGCTCCACTGCTTAGTCTTAGTATCTTTTTTTCACTTGGGTAATATAACAACAAATTGCTACAGTAATCATTCTATATAAGCCACAAAGTATTTTTTTGTTGTGCTTACTACCCTTAGATGTATAAAAAGCACTGGAAATAGGATTTTCTAAAGACAAACAACAAAGCCGGTTTTAATTCTTACTGATTTAACTTTCGCTTTCATATTACAAAAAAAAAAAAAAAATCATGGGGTTGAGTTTGTTCTGAAATTCATCAGTGATGTCCATGCCATTCGATGCCATCACCTTTCCAAGTGTTGCAAAATTTTTTGTTTTCAAAACTATTAACTTTGTGATTGTGTTAAAACATTTGCTATCTGGGAGGAGTGTCTTCACCAGGCACTCCCATTCATTTTTGCAATAACCAATTTGCTGCAAAGGCTTGGTTACTGCTATTCAGAATCACATTTAGGTATCTAAGTTTTAAATTCTGGTAGGTACTAAAAAAAAAATGAAAAATTAACTTTCACTCATTCAGATATGCAGAAGAAAAATTTTTTGATTCTCTGAATGTTATCATTATGCTACCAGATTAAATACAGGAACTCTCACGCTGTTTCACCACTTTTACATTTTCATTCTTCAAAACTATTCATCATTTTGTGCTTCAAGATTTAAGTGTTTGAAGAATTCTTAAACGGGCAAAAAACTCAGAGAAGAGCACCACTATCGCATTGCTAAACTGAGATATCATCAGAATGACAGCAAAGGTGGCAATTTTTCTGATGACAATGTTCGTCATGCTGTAGTTGTGCCCCTCTCTAGCGGAAACGTGGAGATGGAATTTAAAGAGTTGTTCATTGACAGGGAATCGACACGTTCTAGTTTGAAGCCATACTTGAATGCTCAGCAAAGATCGGCGACGCTCCCGGCCAACAGTTCAGCGAGCGGGAAGTGACAAGTACACCAGTACCTTTTCTAGTAACCGTTAAGTTTTAAATTCATCACTAAACTGCTGTGATACAATTTATCTGGAATTGTATCTCTGATCGATCGTTATATTTTTAGATAGTCTATTTTTAATGAGGCACTAAATTCTTAAAATGGAATTAATCCAGTTAATTAGTTACTACTAATCAAGCAAATAACTTTACTGTTTTTGATGTACCACTTCGATATGGTGTTTATGGGAGTCGCTCTCGTGTTTTTTCCTTTATTATGATTGTGCTCATTCGTTATTTAAGTACTTAAAAATTGTAAAGATTAAGATGAAAATTATTGATTTGTTCCTGAATTTTAGCTTTTTAATAGTAATTTAAGGGTATTGTAAAAAAAATTGCGGCGGCTCTCATAAACACTACTTACTACTTCAGCTTAGGATAATTAAATTTTTTCCTCTATCAGCTTTTGGCCGGCTCATTTATTGTGATATCTTTTCTAGTGGTGTTACAAAACGAAACATCAACCGACATGATTGGTATTTTTATTAAATTCGATTAGTTTACATAATTTATTAGTGTGAATAATTGGTTTTATTCTTATGGAATGGAATCTCATGATTGTATGTTACTATTATATTTAAGTTACTAAAAATGGTAATCATTTGCTTAGATGAAGGTGCTAAGTACTCAGATATTATTATTTTTATTTAATTTCAAGATCCCAGTGAGTTTTAAATTTTACTTAATCTGAAAAAATATTTTAAACTACTGTAATATTTATTACTAAAAGATTTACATAATCATATTGTTAACCGAAGTAGCTTCTTGATTTTAAATTGTTTACATGACATTCCTTTGCAGTGGTAATTTTTAATATTTATTTTTAATTTTAATTAAAAATTTAAATTTTAATATTTAATTTTTTTTTTCAGTAATATTTTTTACTTCATTTATTATTGTACATTAATTATTATTATTATTGTTGTATTTTATTTTACATTGTACAAATTATAAGTGTAGCTATTATTATATAAAACTTTGATGTATATGTATTTATTATTTTTCTGTCTTTATTATGCATCGTGCCTTATTTTTTAATTTTTGTGGTTTGTACTATTGTATAAGCTCAAACACCAATGTATGCAAGTGATTTTAAACAGTGTATATTTAATATTTTGCCTTACGTATGTATACAGATAACAAGCCAAAATGAACAATTTCTTTAAATAAATTGTTCTTATTTATTAATTTGAATTTTATTTCAACTGTTTCTTGCACCTACTACAAATTTTGCAGGTAAATTACGGTAATAATTCTAATGCCGGCTCCACACGTTGGCCCAACTCCGGCAAATCAGCGGCAACACGAACGTGTGGACGGTAAGTTCGTCTCGATTGCCCAAACATTCGGCCAACTGAGCGAAGTTTGTCTACGTTCGCCTCGCTGTCGGCAAATGCACGAATTCAAAGAGATTCGGCTATTGTCAAATTCGCTCTATTTGCGCTGCCCACACGTTGGCCCGTTCGAGCTTGTCATTTACGTTCGACTATTCACTGCACAGTGCAGTGTATTTACGGTAATAACTGAAATTAAAATAAATACAACAACAATGACAACCTGGAATGATGAAGAGTTTTCCAGTTTCTCGAACTTTATCAAAGTGAACCAATGATATGGGACCTGAAAAATAAATTATTTGCCCTACGCCATCGTGTTCAGCACCCTCGAAAACAGGGGGGGAGGTAAAATTGTTTCGTTGCGTCTAAGAATTAGGAAATCTCGGTTTTTTTCCGACTCATAGACGCCACTATACAGGGTGTTTCATTAATCAGTGCATAAAATTCAACTGGAGATTCCTTGCTGAATTTTAAGGGGGATTTGTCATAAAAAAATTTCTTAAAGCCTCCCCTAAGAAGTAACAGCCCCTTAAAGTAGGGTAAAAAAACTCACATTTATCGACTTTTTTCTGAAATGACTTGAAATAAAAAAAAAGACGGCTAGGTATTCGAACACTACTACGTACCAGGACAGGAAACCTCCATAATTACATAATTTTATCCACCCTTGTTCTCTGCAAGGGTGTGAATCATACTACCCCTAAAAGTTGTTTTTTTTTCCAGTACTTTTTTCCTAATATATTTTTTTTATCTTTAAACTCACACTTTGGAGGGCCAGTTCAATTGAAAAGAAATTTGTCTCTTAAAAATTTCCCGGAAACTCAATACATTTCCACTAAAAAAATAAAATAAGGGCATCTCGAAGGGCATGTATCCAAGAAAATGGTGCCCATTTTGAGCACTGTCTTAAACAAAATATTGTTAATTTAGTTAAATATGATTTGTTTATTATATTTTTTGTGTTATTTAATGTTTATTTATTTTTATAAATTTTACATATTTTTATAAACATGTAGGTATGTAAAATCACAATTTATAATTTATGTATAGTCCAATAAAGTCTAAAAAGTCATACGTATCGATTAAGAATACACATCCTTTTGATAGTTCGATTTATTTTGTTTCATATACGTGGTTTTTATAGTAACCGTCCAGTTTGTCTAAACACTCCATCCCGCATAAATAAGTATACGTCAACATTGGTTTTGAATGAGAATTAAATGCACAACACAGAGGATAGAATGTCATTACGTGAATAAATTTTATGTAGTTATCAGTGGCTCTCAAACTGACGTAAGCGCTTCAGTTCATTGTTTGAATGATTTCTTCAATAATTTACGCTCGTTCACAACTTGACAATTAACTGTTTGACATTTTCTGGTGAAATTAAAAATATTAATTCGGACGGTTAGTGTGACGTCACATCTGACTTTTTAAAGTTAATCCTACTATAAGTCCGCTTAATTTATTTCTTTAGTGGAAAAGCATTGAGTTTCCGTGAAATTTTTAAGAGACAAATTTTTTTCAAGTGAACTGGCCCTCCAAAGTGTGAATTTAAAGATTAAAAAAAATTATTTGGAAAAAAGTACTGGAAAAAACTTTTAGGGGTAGTATGATTCACACCCGAGTTCACATCCTTGCCGAGAACAAGGGTGGATAAAATTATGTAATTATATATGGAGGCTTCCTGGTAGTAGTGTTCGAATACCTACCTAGCTGTCTTTTTTTTATTTCAAGTTATTTCAGAAAAAAGTCAATAAATGTGAATTTTTTACCCTACTTTAAGGGGCTGTTACTTCTTAGGGGAGGCTTTAAGAAATTTTTTTATGACAAATCCCCCTTAAAATTCAGCAAGGACTCTCCAGTTGAAATTTCTGCACATATTAATGAAACATCCTGTATAATAACATTCTAATTAAACCTAAGAATGATAAAAAATCTATCTGTCAAGTATTTTTCCTTGATATTATTCATTTTTTTAACGAAACTATTTTGTAATACTCAGGCTTTTTATTTTTAACCACGGCGTTTGCTACCGTGAGATAGTTCAAGATAGCTAGAGCCGCCACTGTCGTTGTACCTCCAATAATCTCGGTATCTTCCTTTATCAATTCGCTTTGGTCGTTCGCCTGTAGTTCGACCAAGCCTGAGACCAACTGCAATCGCAAATGTGTGGACGGCAAGTTTGTACACGAATGATTCGGTGAATGTTTCGCCAAATGTTTCGCCAAATAGTTGGGCCAACGTGTGGATGCCCATTAATATTTTCTGACCAGGAACCACTCCACAAACTGGATCCATAAATTTAAATTATCAACCGATAGATATGAAATGAAATCTTTAATTTAATTTATTATTTATAGAGGTGTCAGTAATTATGTAAATTGTAATTTCATGTTTTTCATTTTTATTCAGGAAGCTAAAATTTTTATTAATTTTTTATTTTTTGTTTCCCAAAGAAAATCAATTATTAATATTTTCATAAGTTCAGGTCTTGCACTTTATTATCGGGAGATGTCCCTATTAGACTAACCTAAGGAAAAATAATAATAAAAAAAAAAATCCTCGAATGTTGGTTTTCGGTTGCCAGAAATCGGTTGCATCGGTTTTTTTGAAAACTCAATTTTTAAAAATATGAAGGGAGAGTTGATTTTTTCTGTTTTTTTTGTCAGATTTTTCCACCCCATCCATAAAATATGTTTCTCAAGGTTTATTAAACATGAATTTGAAGATCGAAATTATTATTGGACAAGTAAATTTTGCCCCCATATTCTTTACTAAGGTATATTACAAAATACTCTTGAATCAAATAGTATAATGAATGGTACAAGTACTTGGAGAATACAATATTTTTGTGTATTTATCTCTTATACTGTATAGTACATAATTATGTATTTATATTAAATAAAGTATTTAAAATATTACATAAATGTAAATTTAATATAAAAAACAATACTATAGTTAATCATATAATAAATAACAAAAACTTATACATATTTAAAATAATCCCTTATTTTTTTTCATCTCTTGCTGTTTCCATTTGGGTAGTTTTTCAAATTCTGTGTAAGATAATTTGAAAATTGAAACGAAATCGTCGTGTGTAAGATGAAGCTGTAAGTAATTAGGTACTCTTAATTTATTTATAACAGGAGTTCAATTAACATACCTCTTTGTTTAACGGGTCTATTCGTGCGGGTAATCTTTCGTTTGGTTCTTTCAGAATATTGACAGGATACTTGTCGTATTGATCGAAGTCACTGTGACCGGATTTTTGGGTATATCCGTTTTTCTCTTTGCCTCCAGTTTTGGTTTTACCTTCCAGTTCTTGTCGCAGTTTTCCAAATGATTTATATCCCTGCAAGTATAATTAACTTGATCACAATCAGACAGGAGAATAATTCCTCGTTTCAAAATTGGTAAAATTTAAACTCTTCTAAATAGTGGATTCTGTGAGTCGGACGAATGTGCTCGGTTTTCAGAGTCTAATGAGACTATAGCCCTACCCCCCGTTTTCGAGGATGCTGAATACGATGGTGGTGGTTTAAACTCTTCTCGAGTTGACCGCACCCCCTAAAACAGTCAAAAACCACCCCTATGAAGGGTAAATCACGGAACTTCTTTCTCTTGGCGGCCAAACTTGTGTCATCCCCCGTTTTCGAGGTCGCTGAACGCGATGCAGACGTCGAGGTCGGTCCTCGACGCCCGCCAACCCCTCTACGCGGCCAAGAACAACCCCCGGAATGGGTGAAACGGGAACACGCCGCGTGAAATTGACGAAAATCCGTCCCCGCCCGTTTTCGAGGTCACTGAACGCGATGCTGACGTCAAGGTCGGTCCTCGACGTCCGCCAACCCCTCTACGCGGCCAAGAACAACCCCCGGAAGGGGTGAAACGGGAACTCGCCGCGTGAAATCGACGAAAATCCGTCCCCGCCCGTTTTCGAGGATGTTGAACGAACGAGAACTAAAAAGTTCTCATGTTAACTTTTCACCCCTTCCGGGGGTTGTTCTTGGCCGCGTAGAGGGGTTGGCGGGCGTCGAGGACCGACCTCGACGTCAGCATCGCGCTCAGCGACTTCAAAAACGGGGGGGGGGGGGGGGGTGACACAAGTTTGCGGTCTAAAAGTTTAGAGTTTAAATAACAAGTTTAGGAAAGTAAGCTATTTAATTTCTAAGTTCCTTAACGGTTGGTTTACTTTTAGGAAAATATTTGGAAAACTAATTTTTCGCAAATTTATCCAAAGGGTAGATTTGGGGAAATTTTTTGAAAAATCTAGTTATCAAGAATCGATTTCTTTTACCTTTAGTTAGTAGCCAGGTGTACGGACAATTCTGCATACATTTTTTTAACCAAAGTTTACCGATTTAAACTGTATGGTAATTTGGGAATTTTGGGAATTTCATTATGAGATTAAGATAAAAAAATGTATGGTTTTTAGTATATTAAAAAATATACATGCAAATAAGAGAGAACAAATAAGATTGTCTTATATACCTTCCAGTGTTTTCTATTCCAGTTTGGGAAGAATCCAGTAAAAGTTGGAGGTTCACTCCCTTGATTAATTTGAACGATTGTCATGTCCATGTCTCTTCCCGAAGGATCTAAAAATCATTCACATTAATTCGTAATAATTCCTAACATAACCAATTCTTACCATGTTGAAGGTAATCCATTGCATTTTGGAAACACAATCTTTGATCTTCTTTGGTACTGTGCTTTCCAATCCAAATATATAAGGTATGATAAGCGTCTAACAATAAGATATCTTCTGGTATAAGATCACTTTGGGTGAAGAAAAAGATCTCAATTGCTGGGAAAAATTAAAATAAATACAGATTTAGGTGGAGCCAAATTATAAATCTCACCTTGAAATCGTCCATTTGAATGGTGACAATAAAATAATCTGGGCGATCTCGGTTCGTTATCTTTCATTATTAGTTGCACCGGGTAAACTGCCCTGCCGCCAAGCATACTGAAGAAATCTTCCTTTTCTTTCCCTGGAATACAAGAAGAAATGAATACCCCTATTAATAGAATGCCCAGAGTTTAAATGATTTTTAATATGGAAAACAATGCATGGAAGGAAAAACTATTACCTTCCATAACTAATTCAAAGTCTTTTCCCGTAAATCCTTTCGCCATTTCTCTTTGATCTCCTGTAGAATAATGACCGCACCAGATATGAGAATGCTTCCCCCTTCTCAAAACAAAGCAGTAATTTGAATTCAGAGAGGACGCTCTGGGTTGCACTTGTACTGCTTTGCTGCTGTACTGCGTGGAACCAAAAGTTTGGATTAGATAATGAGATGGACTTTTCAAATTTCGTCCACTTTCTGAAACAAGTTTTTGTTGTTGGCTATTACATCTATAGTAGCGTGTGTGAGTCGGAAAAAAACCCGAAAATTGTAAATATTTTGAGCCGGAACAAGATTACTTCCCCCCTCCGTTTTAGATGATGCTGAAGACGATGACGTTGTCAGAATTTCTCTTTGGGGTTGCGCAACCCCTCAAAACGGCCAAAAACCACCCCTTAGAGAGATAAACCGCGCTTCAATCCATTTCCCTGCAAAAAAAACCTTCCCCCCGTTTTCGAGGATGCTGAGCACAATGGAGGTGCTGAACATCGCGTGCGACCCCGACCAACCCCTCCACCGGCCAATACTCACCCCCGAAATGGGTGATTTTTTTTTGTATATGTAGGCCAAACGATGGACTTTTTCGAAAAACTTTTTGAAAATTCAAGTACAGAATCACAATGGCCATAATTTAAAATTATTTTGGAGTATACAGAGTGTCCCATATGACAGTGACATATCAAATTTATGTTTTTTTAAATGGAATGCTCCTATGTTATTGCATTTTTAGATTGTCTGAGAAGAGAAAATAAGATTGTTGTTTACAGTTGGTGTTTAAATCCAGAAGTTTTTGAGTTATAAACAAGTGAAAATCGTCATTTTTCGAGTTCAAGGCCCTGTACAACGAAATCGGTTCAAGATAGAGAAAAACGGCTTACATGTCCCTATTTTAACTTTTTATGTACTATCCTATGGTATAGTTTGTACTTTCTTTGATTTTTTTATTTGGCGAGGCGTGGAGAAATCTCATAATTTTTCAAATTTTTTATCACCCTGTATAAACATTTCATCTACATCATAGGATAGTACATGAAAAGTTAAAATAGGGACATGTAAGCCGTTTTTCTCTATCTTTAGCCGTTTTCGTTGTACAGGGCATTGAACTTAAAAAATGACGATTTTCACTTGTTTATAACTCAAAAACTTCTGAATTTAAACACCAACTGTAAAAGCCAATCTTATTTCCTCTTCTCAGACAATCTAAAAATGCAATAACATAGGAGCATTCCATTTAAAAAAACATAAATTTGATATGTCACTGTCATATGGGACACTCTTAATACTCCAAAATAATTTTAAATTATGGCCATTGTGATTCTGTACTTGAATTTTCAAAAAGTTTTTCGAAAAAGTCCATCGTTTGCCCTACATATACATAAAAAAAATCACCCATTTCGGGGGTGAGTATTGGCCGGTGGAGGGGTTGGTCGGGGTCGCACGCGATGTCCAGCACCTCCATTGTGCTCAGCATCCTCGAAAACGGGGGGAAGGTTTTTTTTGCAGGGAAATGGATTGAAGCGCGGTTTATCTCTCTAAGGGGTGGTTTTTGGCCGTTTTGAGGGGTTGCGCAACCCCAAAGAGAAATTCTGACAACGGCATCGTGTTCAGCATCCTCGAAAAGGGGGGGAGGAAGTAATCTTGTTCCGGCTCAAAATATTTACATGTTCGTCCGACTCACACACGCCACTACTATATAATTGTTCAAGAATAAAGGCTAACCGTCATAGTCAATTCCTTTGCCGCGGAAAACGATTAATTTCCCTTTAAATAATTGAAGGAAATGCGCCGGTTCTTGTCCTTGTATGACTCGAGCTTGGAAGCCAAGACGGCCGAATTCTTCATCGATTTCGATTGTCTTCAAAGTGGCACAGTTGATGTCTTCTTGTGAGGCTTGTGAACCCTGAAATAATTAACGCAAGTCATTTAAGCCGTTACTTTCGCTGCTCTTTATTTCATACCAGCCAGTAGTACAACAGGTGCTTTTGTTCGGTGTTTGTCTGATAAGTGTACAAGACAATGTAGCAATCACCGGAGTAAAACACTCCGTGACGTTCTTTTGGTATCTCCACGATGTCGGATTGTTTTATCCTCCAGAGCGTTACATTTCCTGACCCGTCGTCAATGAGCTGCATTTCGGCCGCTAAATTATTTCGATCTTGCATCGTCATCGCGTCGAATTTCGGTATCAACAATGTGGGTTTCGAACCTGGAATTTTAATTAAGTAAATGAGGTTTAGTTTTTTTGGAATAAGGATTGGTCTCTGACCTTTCGTTCCGGGTTTGATTTCGTCTTTCCAGGTCGCGAAGAGGGCTTTGAATTCTACAGGCTCGTTTCCTTCTACCACTCTGGTGACTCGGGTGCTGTTTGGGTATTTCTTTTTCTTTACGAAACCTCGGGCATTTCTCAATGCTTCTGATCGTTCTTTGTCGCTTGCTCGTTTACCTACCCATACCCAGATATTGTTCATCTCATAATCGACCAAGTATACATCCTTAAAAAAAGATAATTTGTCAGTTCCACAACTGGCGAAAACTACACTTTTTTTATCGATTCCGAAAACGAAACAAATATTACTTCAAAATAGTTTTTTGCCTACATCCGCGACCTTGGCTTATAAATTATTTCGCACAAAAATTTTTGTGTGTTGAAAATGTATAAATATTTTGATGATTTCTTGATTCTTCTCGTCCACTACCATAAAGAAAAACTCAATTCCGCGCGAATAGAACATTAATTATTGCTTCCTGGATTGAGCAAACTGTATGAATTGTGTAATGAACGACTTTTTATGGCATTGTTACCATTTTATACTTACACCGTCTCCTTGTTCTTTTAACAATTGACTATAACTCTTTTTTTGAAATATTTACGAGTACCGACGCGCGATTTGGTATGTTTACGGGGTTTCTCTTTTTTTCGCGTCGTTAATATCCCTTTTACATACAAATGCCTCCTGCGGTGTAATATGCAATATTTTCAATCTGTTTCCGATCATAAAAAGGTGAATAATCATATAAAAGTATAAAAAAAGGTTTTTCTTAAGTGATGATGAGCATTTAACGGGTAGTTAAGTCAGTATGAATTGGGAAAACTTACCTCCGAATCGAGATCGTTTTGATAAAGTGGTCCATTTTTAATTTCAGCGACTCGGTATTTACCATTATTTTCAGAGCATTTATACAATCTTATAGTGGCGTTTTCGTCACATTCGCCATTACATTCTGTTATTGGATCTTCCGGTAAAACGTGCCTCTTATCTAAAGGTAAATATTTATTAAATTCTTTCCTCTCGTTCTCCGCCAGAGTTTTCTCATATCCATCATCAACGAACACTATCTGCGAAATGCTGAAACGCTCTTTCAGTTCTATCGCTACCTGAAATTATTCGAATAAAAATATTCCGCTTCTCAAAATTTATCAACAAGAACAACCTTCGTGGCGTGTAATTTTTCAGCAGCACTGGTGGATCTCCCGATCCAAACAAACAACATTTTCGATGTCCGGATCAGGAAAATTTCAGCGCTATTGAATTGTTCCCATGAGACCCTTGTCAATTGAGTGAGGACTGGATTTCTTTTACCTTTCAATTTGTAGAGTCTGGACTCGCATACTATAATTTCCAGATTTTCAGGTTTCAGAATCCTGAAATAAATATTTTAGTAGGTAGGTACGTAACTTTTATGTGTTTTACGCACGTAAATCCGCTTTTGAAGTAGCTTTTAAATCTGGGGCTTTCGTTCCCTTGCGTTTCTCTATGTTGAGATGATTGTCCGTTTAAAAAATTGTCCAATTCGACTGTTTTATACGCGGCCACTCCTGATTTGTCGGCTGTGGAACAGCCGCCTATCCAGAAGTGAATATGGAATTCCAAGTTACTTCCTTTTATTTCTCTTGGCTAGAGGGGAATGAAATAAATGTTAATTATTACAGTGTTTACAATTTTGATATCGTTTAGTTGATTTCGATGCTATTAATTATTATACAAATAACAAGTAACGATTTATTGGTGGGAGTTCAGACAAGGGCATGATTGATGAGATTTTCCTTCAATCTATCAAAAATAGATTTGTGTGGTTGTCTCTTATCTGGGATATTAGTAGGTGTTCAGTTATAGCAGAAGTCGCCATTAACTTTGTTTTTGCAATAAAATTTCTTTACCGCGTGGTGAAGGAAATCTTGTCGTTACGTGATTATTTTTTGTAAAAAAAATCAATTGGGACGTGATTACGGAGGATGAAACCGACCAAACGGAAAGCGAATGTTCGAACACGTGCCTGCTGTTGCAATAATAATGATTGTAGAAAAAAAATAGTTTGCCCGAGTGGGGAACGAACCCACGTTCTCCTAAATACGCATTAGACACCCTAGCACTAAGCCAACCTCTACAGTTGCGTCATCGAATGTAATATTTTTTAAATAGAATTAATACTATTGATTGGTACTATTGCATTTTTTTGGGTTCTACTTTTTGACTAAATGTATATAAAATTACATACGTCAAAAAACAGTATTTTTGGGCTAAATTTGTCTTGAAAAATTTTGAAGTTCGGTTTAAAAAATATTAATTTCATGGATTACTAATAAGCATCTCTTATTAAGATACATAATTGATTATACACTGTGTCCATGATAGGAATTAACAGCATGGGGATCTCGGAAACGATGGAAGATACAGGATACAAAGTCCGTTAAATGGGGAAAAAGTTGGGCAACCAGAAGGTAAATGCAATGGAGAAAGAGGTTTCAAAAATTATTATTGTTAATTTTCGAATTATTATAGAAAATTAAAATTTTCAATTTTAGTTTTTCTTATTTATAAGTTACGATATGACGATTCATATATTTGTAGGGCCGGACTGAACTTCGTTTTCTAAATACGGACCTGGATTTTTTTATTGCAAAAATTGAAAGATATATTTCCATTCGGAATTTAATATGTTACAATATAGGGGTTCAAACGTGTTTCGGACTCTAGCTATTGACATCATCAGTTTAATTTCACCTTAATACGGATCTCTTATTAAACTTCTTGGACTTGGAGTATTGTGATGACGATGATTAATACAAATACAAAAAATTTAAAAGAGCATAGATCTGTATATTAAGATGAAATTAAACTGATGATGTTAATAGCTACAATCCGAAACACGTTTGAACCACTATCTGTGGCATATCATTAAATTCAGAATTAAAATATTCTTTCAATTTTTGCAATAAAAAATCCAGGCCCGTATTTAAAAAAATCGAAGTTCAGTTCCTGCAATTATGAATCGTGAGATAAAAAAACCGACTTCGCAGAAATAAAACTGGTCAATAACTGCAATGAAAATGTGGTTTCAGTTTTTCCAAATCTTCAATAATAATTTCAATAAATAAGAAAAACTAAAATTGAAAATTTTGTTTTTTCAAAATAATTCTAAAGTGAAAACAATTTTTTAAATTACTTTCTACCATTGCATTGTCCTTCCGGTGGCTCAACTTTTCCCCATTTAAACGACCCCGTGTCTCCCACGGTTTCCGAAATCCCCATGCTGTTCGTTCATTATCTTGGCGACACAACAAAATAATTGAATTTTTGTATGTAAAATTTTGCTCGAAAACGCTTTATTTTAAAGACACAGGGTGTTATTAAACTTGTAAGAAAAAAATCAATTTCATTAGATATCTTTTAGACTATTGAAGATATTTTTCTTAATTTTGGTGTAGGTTAATATTATTAAAGGGGTAAAATATTGAAGTACAAAAAAACTTCTCAGGCGAAACCAGTGGCGTAGTTATGTGGGTTCTTTTTTCTTTTAAGTCCTAAAGAGAGCTTATCGCCACTGGAGAAAACCAATTTTTTTAAACTTATTTTGAAATTTTATGTTATTATCTGAAAAAATACTCTTAATAGAGGTCTCTAGGAGGAAAAATAATAATAAATATTCACAATAAATGCTCAAAATAATTTCCTTTTTTTTAATCTATCGTTTTCTTGAGGAAATAATGTTTATGTTAAATTATAGTTTAGTTTTGTTATTATTTCGCTTGATTTTATTTTGTTTTATTTGCAATTTAGTTTTTCCCAAAATGCAATAAAAAATAAATAAAATGAATTTGGCCACTCTGTAAAAATAATCTTATCTTGTGGGCTATATGAAGTATTAACTTACCTTTTTCCTAAAGTTTTGCTAAACAATAGAAAACAATAATTATATATTATTATTAAATAAATTATGTAAGATGATTTAGAAGTTTTTTCATTTATTTTTTTAATAAAGAAATTGTAATAGGCCATTGTGAATTCTATTAAATCGAAATTAAATCTTTTCATCCTACGATTATCATTTCTGCTGTTTTAATAACGATAACTGTTTTATAATGACTGATAATTCCATTTAAAATTAGGATGTACACTCCTCTGCTATTGTTAAATCTCAATGTTTCTCCTGATGGGCCATTCACATCTATTAAGTCCATATTTTTCATCATTAAAGTCTATTAAGTTGGCATTTTGTGCGTTAAATCTCTCTTATTTCCTTTTTCCAATTTCTAATTAAATTCGCTCTACTATAGACTGATTATTATAAAGTACTTACTTTGTAATATAAATTTATAATTTAAACTTCATCTTAGTAGTTAGTAGTAATACCTACTAGTACGAGTCCATAAATTAATAATAATTATATTCATTTAAATTATTTTTCATCTATTTTATACCGTTTATGGTATGTATATCAAATAACTATAGTTAACATAAATCTGTAAATATGCTGTAAAAAATTACTAGTTTCCTTGCAACAATATACTGTTACGTACACTCTCATAATGAACATTACACATGCGATATGTATAATGTAAACGTGTAATTATCTTGCTCGGTCTATAATTTTTCTAGTGCTAATAGTTGTTTGTCTAAAATGTCTGTCGAACTAATAAGATAAAGTCACAGACAAGACGAAATTTGAAGAGAGAAAACTGTGGGAGAGGTGATTTGTTATTCTCGTTATCCATATTTAGATATTTCTCATTTAAATTTAAAAAGATTAAAAATTTAAATTTAAAAATTAAAGTTCTCTGAACTAAACAACCAAAGCTGGTCTGGTGAAGGTAGAGACATCGACGTTTCCCTGTAATTTCAGCTCACCAGTCTGTCATATTAATCTTTTTCAAAGTTTATCGAAATCGCAAGCAATTGATTTTTTAATCAACATCAGGAATTTTCACATCTTAATATTTCCTTGTATCTGTATCTGTATTTGTGAATAGAGATGTATGTTTGATTAAATTAATATACTTACGACGCTGTCAACTCCGGTTGGATGTCCATACTGAGAAGCTGCATAGATGACGTATGAATCTGTGTCGTAAAAAGTGCCATACTGATCTCTCGGTAAGGCTACTAGGCTCATATTCTGAAAAAATCAATAATATTGACCAATCGAGCGTAAATCGAACATGCAATATTATATTTACCTCTATGCGCCAGATGTTGAACGAGGTTGAATTTTTATTGATATTCCTGAAAGCAGGATCTGTGAGGCTCTTACTGGTGCCATTTGTGTATATGTCGTCCTAGAACAAAATAATTTGATTAATTTTTTTCATGATAATATGACCGTTTTAGTAAAACTATAGTGAGTTAAGGAGAGATAAAAAATAGTTCATGTCTTGATAGTGCAAAATAAATAATAAACTGATAAATTGATGGAAGAAATGAAAAAAATAAAGAAAACCCTCGGGAAAAGTGAAAATTTACTCATTTAAGTTATCGTAACCGTAAACAATATTTATAAAGCTTTTGTTAAGATTGTTTTAAAAGGGTAGGGGGGTAGATTAGAGCTTTTAGACTAATTTAAATAATTACTGATAATGGTATTGTTAAAATATTTATTAGAGGTAGGTATTAATAATGTTTTATAATTACAATTAATTATTATAAATTTCCTTGCAATTAGCTTTCATTAAAAACTTGGAAAGCCAAAATATTACATTTCGATCAATAGTGGAAATCCTAAAGCATCATGCACTGAAGATGTATTTTCTATTGTTATCGAATAGTTGAGAATATTGAGATGTTAATAAAAAAATAATAATTTTGAAATTATAATTATTTTTTTGGTGTTATTTCCAGTTATTTGCTAAATTATTTTTCAATTTTTAATTAAAAAAAAAAAGTTCGCCTTGCAAATTTTTGTAGTCTGAATGATAAATCAAACTACTCATTTAAATTGAACAGAAGGTGATTAAAAATCGCATATACAGGGTGAACTTCTAAGTACGATGTCTCCTAATCAATTTTCCTTAAGACGGTCCTGAAATTCCTAAGTTTACAGAACGCGGATTGAATGCTAGATTAAAGCGTACAGTTGTACCAAAAAATTTGAAAATTCTAATGATCCATATGTAGATATGCGTATTATAGACAAATATATATTTTTCTAAATTCACAAATCAACCTGTATATAAACAGAGAAGGAGAGCTAAATCTTTTTAAGGGTCAGGTGATATTCCACTTAAGGGACTCTACATAATATGGTAGAAGTTTGTAAAGTTCCTCATGACACCCTGTATATGACAAAAAAGCTTTGTCAAATCATGCTTAGTAATAAAATTTTGTTATACAGGGTGATTCATGACTACTGCGACATAGTTAAATGCCATCAGGAAGAGGACATCATCCAGGCAAGCCTAAATCTGTGATAAATTATTTTTTTGGCAACAGGTACAGGCTGCATGTTTTTCTATGCTTAGGTTTAAATTTTAAACGGTGATATATTTGCAACGATTTGATGAAATACAATAAAATTAAGCAGAAACACTCTTCTACCGAGGCACTGCGAGATGACCTATCGGCAAATTGAAAATCCAGGACCGTACCTACTTGAAAAGAAATATTTTGCATTTTTTTGACAGAAAATCACATTTTCTAATCGATTTTCGAAAAAAAAAAACAATTTTTCTTTAAGTACGACCCTGATTCCAGGACTTAAAATTTTGGCAATAGGCTTTGCCGGCTTAAATTCATAGTCGGCTTTTGAAATGCTTTTCAATTAATTTTTAGGAACTTTGGGAACAATTCGTGCGGCAGAATTGAAAATTGAAGTTTAGGTAGGTACTTGTTATCAAAAAATTCATTTTCATTGATTTAGACTTGTCTCGATGCCTCCCTCCTGGCATTTACTTACGTCGCATTAGTCATGAATCACCCTGTATATAAATTAAATTTTCATTTTTGTACAAAATCAAATTATTTAACATGCAGATAATGATATTACCAACATTAAAAAAAAAAATAATGTGTGTAGTGTGTAGGTAAAGTACAGATTTCTTTACAGCGCTTAAAGCTCTGATTGGAATTATTGCATGCAAGAGTCATCAATATTATTGTAGATTACAACATTCTTGAATTGTTTGTGTATACCTACTTAGGCCGAATTTCCAGGAGCATGAAGTGACAAAACGGATTACCATTTTTTGAAATTTTGTTGCTTTTTCTTTTCCAGTTTTATTTTTAAAGGTAAAATTATCACTCAGTATATTATACACTAGCATTAGTAAACGAGAAATATTGTATTACGAGTACTTCAAGGTTGTTTAAGAAATATAAATTCATACTAACACTAACGATTATTATTATTTTTGTTAAATAAAGTTGAAGTTAATAATTACCCAAGTAAGTGCTCTTTCTAAATTAATGCATCTACCAGTGTATTTTTTTGATGAATTTAAATAAATAACAATAACATACTTAGATACCTTTTTGTTAAAAATAAATGATTGTACTTTATGAGTCGTGTACATCCTGTAGAAGATCCTTCAAAAGGATGCTGGTGGTGGTGGTAAGGATTTTATAACTTTTTCCAACATTTATGTCTATGCACTATTTTTGCAGTCACTTTATCGATTTCCATCATGCTCATGCACTTCTTATCAATGTTCTATCATAGCTATGAGCTTCCATCTCCGCACCACGATTCAAACTAAGTTTGGTCTATTAAAAGTCGCGCAGAAAATTCGAGCATATTATATTTACACGAAACTAACTGCTAATGTGATAATTCTATCTAATTAAACTTTAAATAACATTAGTGTATAGGTAATTACAAGCGTGGCCTATATCGAAAAAACACCAGTAATTAGGTTGTGATCTCGTTGCATAATAATAAACAATGCGGGTTTTGTTGTTATATTTTATTATTGATTAGCGCCAGGACGAGTTTCTTATTGCCTCGTGTTATGTTATGATGTGACCCGAAACATGCCAGATTATATATCAGGATATCTCCTGTTTGCACAAAATCATAAATAGGAATCGTCTGATTTATGGTTCAATATCACATGATTACATAGAACACGAATTTTCTTTTTTGAAGGGGAAACTTTCTCATTTCCCTTTTATTGTGTACTAGATGTGATCGGCTATTATGCTTTGAAAACGACAGGAAAACTTTTTAAATCTTATACCCCATTATAGCTTTCGAGATCAAAAAAATATACATTGAAGGATGAATGATGAATCGATAACCATATTGGAAAGAACAACGGGAAACAACGTATCTACCTACTTTTATAATAATTTTAAAGCAATAGTAATTAGTTAGGTATAAGAGACATAAGATCATTCACAATATCCCCAAAAGGTGACTGGGAAAGGGGATTCTAAGGAGGAAATTTTGTTGATGCTGAACCATACTGGTGCTGGTGTAAAGCAATTGTTTGACCGACAGCCGATTGTGTATTATAGTGTAGTGGGGAAAATGGAATCTGGTTTCAACATGATTGTTGCCGAGCACATCTCAGCAGAGGATGATGCCAGTTAGTATTTATTCAATATTTCAAATTACTTTTTCCCGGGTTAACCTGAAATCTAAGATCATGTCTGTGAAATGTAAAACAAGCGATCGAACGTTTAAAACGCAAAAATATATAATTTAAAGTGTGTGTGGCTAAAGAGTTCGTGCTCAAAGCCAAATTACCAGAGTGGAGCGACTATGTCTTACCTACACAGTTAAGACCGATGCTCCCTCTTTAAAAAAAAAAGTTAAATCTTTGAACATTTTTTTACTGTAAATTTATTTGTTTTATTGTCATTAATATGTATTTTTTCTAAAAGAATAATTCTCTTGGATAGGAAACGTTATTGTTGTAAATATGTTGAAAATCTGGAGTCAGCAAAAATCTCAAGAAGTTATAAAATAAAATGTTGTCGTGGGGAAGTAAGATCTGACATTTGACCACATAAATGTTTTTTTTGACCCCCTGAACGCACTGTCCAAAATTTAGGGGTTCTTCGTTCCTCAGGAGATACCCTGTATAAATTTATTGTTGTAGAAAAAGTATAGTATAGCAGGATTTTTAACTCTATTTACACTCAGAGTGAAAAGTAGATTTAAAGCGTGACAATAATTTTATTATGAACGATTTGTGGTAAAGCTTTCTATAAACAAACATGCACAAAATTTGAAAAAAATCAAATTAAATTTAATTTGAAAAAAAATTGAAAACATTAACTATGTTCGTTAAGTAAAATGTCGTCATTGTATACGTACGTTTACATCTAAGTTTTGAAATTACTAAGAGTTCTAATAATAGGATTCTGGGATTATAATTTTGTTTGTAAAGTAAAATTTTAAAATTTTTAGGATCTAAAATATTTTTAATGCAATAAAAGTATTAACAAAAATATGAGTCGGTTTTAAGCATTCTGTTTTTTGAAATTTATCAAGTTTTCCATGTTTAATAACGTTATTTTGAGCATGTTTCATCGAGCTCAAGTTGTCTTGTATAATACACTTTCATGAACTTAAAAAAAAGTAAAAAAATAACAATAAAAATTGGTGTAGGTAACAAAATTGGACATTCTGTGGCAATTGGTCAAAACAGTATAAAATATTTTATCAAAAAGCTGTCGACCGGTTTCGGAGTTTATTCCATCATCGGAACATTGTCAGCTTTAAAGATCCTGAAAAACAAACAACAAACTGTGCTGATGATGGAACGCCCGTTTTGTAAAATACACTTGTTGGTATGAACTTAAAAAAAAAAGAAAAAAAACAAACACAAAATGATGTAACAAAATTGACAAAAACTTCACAATGTGTAATTGGAACAATAAAATCGATCAAAAGAATATAAAATATTTATTTAACAGCTTTTCTATACCGATTTCGGATTTTATTCCATCATCAGGGCAGTTGCCAGTTTTATAAATGCTGAAAAATTCACAACAAACTGTCCTGATAATGGGATAAAATACGTTTTGTAAAATACACTTGCATGAACTTAAAAAAAATTAAAAAAAAAAAAACAAACACAAAATGATATAACAAAGTTGGTAATGATACACTCCAATACAATAAAACAAAAAAATCCCCCAAAATAGTAAAACATATTTATTATTTAAGAGCGTCCCTACCGGTTTCGGATTTTACCCCATCATCAGGACAGTTGTCAGCTTTACAAACGCTGAAAAGTTATAAACTGTCCTGATGATGGGATAAAAAAACTCGAATCCGGAATTGACCGATATAGGTATTATTATTTTATTGGCGAATTGGTTTAATTTCGGTGCGTTTACCTCAATCAAAATTAAACCAAATTTAATTAATATTGGATTTTTTAATAATAGGTATATCTAGCTTTCTGCTCATAGTAAATTGATGTTGCAGTAAATAAATATAAAAATGATAGATTAGTCATAAAATTTTTAGGTAGATACAGGTATGTACCTATTTACATGTTACATGTTAAAACAGTTCATTATCTTTCCTAATACCTAGGAATAATAATAAATGAAACCGATATGTTGCAAGTACCCCAATTTTCTTTTGTTGTTGTTGGTTCAATATTATCTCTCAGTACATCGTTATTCTATGTACCTACTCATTGTTATAGAAAAGCAGTATGCTCTAGATTTTTATATGTTCTATTTTATTATACCTAAATACAACAAAAACTTATAAAAAAGCGGCCATTTTATTAAGCATATAATTTTTTTATAGAGTGACTAGAATTAAGTATACTTATATGTAGGTACGTATACAGGGTGATTCTTTTAAAGCGCCCATTAGAAAAAGTTCGACTTCTAGTTGATCTAGGAATCTGAAATTTGGAGACTGCTCATTATACTTTCTAAATCAGCGTTTTAAAGGCAACGAAAAAAAGCAATATCCCATCAGCAAGCTACATTTCTTGGTCACAATATTTGTGGTCTTTTTCTTAAAATTTTTACAAAATATTTCAGGAAACCACCATCCTCGATCAACAAATTTTTGAAATTTGTTAAATAAAATTTTTGACTTTTTCGCAATTTGACAAACTTCAGATAATCCTTATATTTATGCATTTTCTCTAAATCGGCGTTTTAAGGACAATAATTATTGTTAGGTATTGGGAAATTAGGCCCTCGGAAATCTACATTTCATTCCATAGTGGTCTCCTTGATGGCTTTTCTTTAAATTTTGACAAAATATTTTCTCGAAAAACTGCCACGTGATTTTCCGTCTCGATTTATGAATATTTGCAATTGACTATGTTCGATTTTTTAACTTTTCCGCATTTTTGAGGTTCCGTTTCGAATACTTCATGACTTTGGAGACTGCTCATTATTTTCTCTAAATCACCAATTCAAGGAGAATCGGGAAATTACCTAGGCCAACTTCGGAAAACTACATTCCATTCTATAGTGGTCTCCTTGATTGCTTTTTCTTAAATTTTGATAAAATATTTTATCGAAAAACTTCCACATGATTGTCTTATTTCCTGCGAAATTTCCTTATTAGGGGTTCTGTAAAATGATAATGTAGCGAATAAATTGAAAATTTCCCAATAATATACCTAAAATATTTTTATATGAGATCTTCCTAACGACAAAAAATATCCTCGTTGTAATAGATTTAATGCTAAATAATTATTACAAAAACTAATAATTCCTTTGTTGCAATAAATGATTCTAATTCTCTTTTATAACATCATATCCTGACGTGGTCATATCATTAAAAACAAATTAAAGTGTTGAAATATTTCGCAAAATGCATCCCACGACTCATAATTTCCTGTAGAACTGATGTAGAAGCTTGAATTTTTCATTATAGAAACTCCATGAACAGACAAGTGACGGAACTTGTTTCTTCGTTTAGAAATTCTAAGTATAAGATATCTGAAGAGTATTATTACGCCTTGACGGTTTTCTGATTTCACTCGTAGTTTTTTTGCTCACGATTTATATTTCAAATGCCCTCACGCGAACCTCCCATAATAGTATGTACGTGGGTAATCAAGCAAATAAGACGCATCTTTGGAATTCTCTGTTTTGTTTTATCTCTGAAAAAGGTTTTCTTATTATGTACCTACATAATATACAGTATGTCCCCGGATCGACTTTAAAATAGGAAAAACTTTTTTGTTTTTGATATCTCAGAAAATTTCACTCTTGATGATATGGCCTGCTTGATTTCAAATCCCCAAAACAAAAGTTTGAGAATTTCATTTCATGTTACGATTATTTGAATTTCTTCAGAAAAAATTAAATTACATATGAAAAAAATTCCAATTGTTAAAGAAAAATTATATTATCTCAAGAACCGTTCGAGTTACCTAAAAAGTAACTTTTGTTTTGGGGATTTGAAATCAAGCAGGCCAGATAATCAACAATTTTCTGAGAAATCAAAAACAAAAAAGTTTTTCCTCTTTTAAAGTCGATCCGGGGACATACTGTATAAAAAGCACAGCACGTAACTGGGTGAAGATGTTTTATAAATTTTTTTGTTTCTATTCGCTGAATACAAGCAACAGGTGTTGTGGTCGCATCTATTATCTGTGAATATTATCAAAAAAAGCAACTTTTACTTTCCATTGATTCAACACAAAATTAACAAAAAAAAAGTAATTTGAAAGAAATTATAAAATTGTTTTTTTTTTATGGTAAGCTCTGAATGGCTGGTCAACTGAAAAAAATGGATTTATTTTTCTCTTGAGAACCTAATAAAAGCTTTTTTCTACAAATGGTTCTACAAATATCTTTGGTATTTTAATCAATCTTTGTTGAAAAAATATTTGAAGTTTGACCTTCAATAATGTTCGAGAAAAATGTTTTCCGCACTCAATTGACTAAAATTCGACTGATTTTGATCAAGACCAGCTTAATAAATAGGAGTTTGGTTGAAAAATCAACTGAGACGTGTATAAAAAGCAGCAAATTCTGTTACTTTAGTGTTTTTTGGGATGACTCTTTGTTAGAAAAAATCATTTTTACGAGTTTTTTTTGAGGATGCAGAGGTCTTATGATTTGCTATATTTTCGTCACTGGAACCCTAACCCATCTCATTAAAAATCTCATCAATAATACTTCTTGATTTGAAAGAAATTCTCAGAAAAAAAAGGAAAAAATCGGGACGTTTGAAGACTGTTAAAAAGGAAACGGTGTTTGTTTTGTTTCAAAAAACAAAATCCAGGGGTAAAATCTTTAGAATGGGATGTTATCTTCTAGATTTGCCTCACGTTCGTCACTGCTACATTAAAATACAAGAAAAATCTCCAGACATGGCAAATAAAAAAAAAATACAGACAGTTTTAAGGATATACTTATTCCATGGGGGGGGGGGGGGGGGGTTGCTATAAAAAATTAATAGGCACCAGAAAAATGTTCAAAGGTTTTTGATGAAAACATGTGAATATAAAATCCTAGCCTTTTTTTTATTTTCAAAGATTTTGTTGGAAAAAAAATAATTATTTGGGATTTTGATATCCAGTAAACTCTACTAATTTTCGTCCCATTGATGAAGATTCGAGAAATTAGGACTAAAATCAAATTAAGATAATAGCAAGAAGGCTTCGAGCATAGAAAAATATGAACTTTGGTATTTTTTACGAGAAGGAAGCGAAAGATGCAAGTGCCTAAAAAAATTAGAAGCTCCTCAATCAAAAGGATAATTTTAATGAACTCACGAGATTAAATCTTATATCTCTTTATTATAAATTATATCGCATGTATTATATTTATAAATAATGTATAAACGTACATTATTAAATTGTCAATGCCTTTAGGATGCACTAAATAATTCACCATTCAATATATAAGTACCTATACAGCAAACGGCGCTTTTACTTCCTTTAAAATTACCTTTTTTCATTCATCTGGAATTCATACTGGAAATTCATCAAGATTCCATAAATATTCATATTCATGATGCCTTATACGAATTCAGTTAGAACATGGCCATAACTATCCATGTACAAGAACTGGTAGAAATGAAAATGAAGAAAGTTTCAGACAAGTTTTCTGACGGATGATAAAAGTAGTCGTGAGAATTGAAAATCTATTCTTTGCGTCAAATCAATACTTTCATTACTTTTATTGCCTCCCTATCCTTTAGTTTAATGTAAGTCGATTTTTGATTAATTAAATTAATAAAAAATTGTATAAGAGTTACCATCAGCCTCTATTTATTCATATGAATTGATTTTTTGAGCTTCATATTAAATCTTTGGTCCTTCGAGCCTGATTATATTTATGTTTGATTCATTTGTTTCATTGTTTTGTTCTACTGGACGACGTTAAACCGTTCGCGTACATTTTTAGAAATAAGGGACATAATTAAATCTGTAATGCGGTCATTAAGTAATGCATGCAGGTTGAAAATTGGGCAATTGGCGCCGGCTCATATGTTCCTATATCTACCTATATGAGGATTTTCTGAATAAATTACAAAATCATGATTTTGACGTTATGAATATTTAAGATTAATTAAGATGAAGATTTTAATTCAAAATTCGCCTTGCTTTTCTGCTTCTTCATTTTTCAACAACAATGCAATCTTTTGAATTTACTTATGAAGTTTTCCCAAATGTTCTTATTGTGAGTTTTTCATGTGAGAACTCACGCTGAGTAGGTGATACCATGTTTTTGAAAATAAAGAGTTCGTTTGCATAGTTTTTATACAACCTCGTCTACCTCTGCACACAACTACAGAAAATTTATTGTTTAAAGTAAATGAAAAAAAGCTGATGATAATTTTTTTTGTAATCCGCTCTAGGGCAAGTATGGCATAAATTAGAATATTTTATTCATATTACCCACTTCTCAAGGGGAGCTTTCTATGTCCATTCAAAAATTGCAAGAAAATTGAGGACAAATACATAAATTTCACAAGATAATTAAAATAAATAATTACATAGTCACCAGACTGCAAATCCAAAACCAGCATCGTGAAATTTTTCGCTCAAATCTCTCCTAAGCACCTAAATCTCTCACAAAGCATCGACGCACCGGAGCACTACTAAATAAACCTCGTCAAGAATAATTATTTCACTTCCAGTTAGTTGTGTACTTTGTGCACCTTGAGCAACTACAACACAGGAGATCGAGATGCTAAACTCGCTCAGGTCTGCAAGAACCCCCCTCTTTACCGGCGTTTGCTCTCACCGGAACGTTAAGAAATTTTTCATAACAAATCCGGATGCACAGAAAAAGAATATTATCTCCTTTCAGCCTTGTTATTGTTTTATTTCATTCATAACTGTACACGGCATTTCGTTTTATGCTGTGATATGATCTGTATCAGATTTACCGCAGACCTTTCTGTGATCTACTAGACCGTGCATCGTGATCAAAAAATACCATCATCGAGAGTACTGTTGAGAAGTCTTGGAATTCTCACTATTACTTTGATTTATGTAATAGAGGACTGTATGATGGTATAATGGGAGATTCAGATGTTACTTAGGATACGAATGCATATGTTGTTTCTTTTTTTTTATTATCTATCTTGAGACCTGCAACTGTGAAATAGGAATCTTTCACCAACATTTCGAGAAAGGAAACCGCAACGTTTCTACTCAAGACACTTTTATTATTTTGCCTTATTCTTACAACAGAATCTTTATACATGCAGGGTGACATTTTTAAAAGTTGTCATGTTCGAAACAAAATAAATTATCAAAAATCGCAAAAACCCGTTTAGGGAACCAAAATGACGTAAGAAATTAATCACCCTCGTCAACCCTTAATGCTCCACCTACCGCAAAATAAAGTTTTTAATGGCAACCCCTACTTGTGATACATTATTGGAAAGCTCTTGAATAATGCTTTCAACGATTCCAAATAATAAGTGTCATTCTACCAAAAATGTTTTTATTGAATCGATACAAGTGAATTTGATTTCATTTAAAAGAAAAAAACGCCTTCACAATTTTTTTTAATACAACACACGTTTAAACATGCTTATAACTCTGACGAAGCTTTCCGATAGTTTCTAGAATCAGGGATCCACAATCTTCTGTAGTTCTCTGCCGTAGATGCTCAAGAGAATCTGGGTTGGTTTTATAAACAACGGATTTCAAGGAACCTCAGAAGAAAAATCCATAGGAGTCAAGTCGGATGATCTAGGAGGTCAGGTCAGGTCAGGTTCAATAGGTCGTCGTCTGCCAATTAATGATAGGGATAATGATTATTTAACCATTGCCTGACTGACAAAACAAAATGAGAAGATCCCTATGTATCTTACGTTCAGAAGCTCGTCGATAAATTTGAAGAAACGGGAGCTATTGCTTACAAAAAAAATCCATCAAGATTGCTCAATGAGAACGCCTAAGTGGAAGTACTTGGATGATTTGCTGCAGACCCTAGTTTATCAATTCGATCATGTAATTCGTAATGTCACTTTGGTATCGCTGGAAAACATTTTTCCAAGGGGTTTTCAATGATAATATCACAAGCAGGGGTTATACCTTTAATAATTTTATAATTGGGGTAGGTGGAGCTTGGAGGTTGACTGGAGTCAACCTTTATTGTGAGTTATTTTTGTTCCCCCTCCATATTACCCAAACGAGATTTTGCGATTTTTTATATATTTTTTTGTTTCAAAGGTATCACCAATGACAACTTTTAAAAATGTCACCCTGTATGTATAAGTAACACGGAAGTAATGGGCTTAAAATCTTCAGTCAGTTCTCAGAAAATGTGGTACCTAGGTACTCACCTTTTTTTTTTTCAAAGAATTTTTCAACGGATTTTGACTTAATCATTTGACGTATCTCGCTTATCAGTAGAGATACGAGGTCGGTTAAATTGGGGCAAAGTTGCGTATTTTTATGCCGAGTAATAATCTGAAAAAAAATTGAGGATATTTTCAGTCGTTGCTGAAATATCCTGAAAAAACTGAAAAATCGAGATTTATTATTTTCATTATATCTTTTTTGTTATTGGAGATTAATAAATAATTTTTTGTAGGCTTACATAAGTCGGCAAGAGCTATAAAGTCAGCTTTCGTTTTTCTTATGGCCGCCATATTGGATTTTCATGTCGTTCTGTATTAAAAAAATTAAGGAACCCAAAAATCTATCACATTCAAAGAAAATTTTCAAAATTTTATTTTTCTTTTTTCGAAAAAAATAGGTAACCTTTTTTCGACCGAATGTCATAAATAGCCGTATAAGTCAAGCAATGTCACGTCATATTGCGACGTCGCCCGACGTCGTTCGGTGATAAAATTTTCTTTTTTTTTAATAAGAAAAAAATTTAAGAATTTTTTTGAATGTGATTGATTTTTTCCTTAATTTTTTTAATACAGAATGACATGAAAATCCAATATGGCGGCCATAAGAAAAACGAAAGGTGACTGTGAAAACTCTTCGATCTAGTCGGCTTTGAAATTTTTGAAACGTCAGATGGATAGCTCTTAGCGGCTTACGTAAGCCTACAAAAAATTATTTATTAATTTTCAAAAATAAGAAAGATATGGAAAAAATAAGAAAACTAGATTTTTCAGTTTTTCCAGGATATTTCAGCAACGACTGAAAATATCCTCAATTTTTTTTCAGATTATTACTCGGCGTAAAAATACGCAACTTTGCCCCAATTTGACCGACTTCGTATCTCTCAAGATAACCAAGATCCCCGTGCTTAAGCTCGAAAAACGGACACCTTGTATAGAGAGCATTATACCTACACCTACCCTTCTATAATAGTAAATAACTACATATACCTAAATTAGGGAATATTTATTTGTTTCGACAGTGATTAAAATGAATCGAAAAGACTTAAAGAGCGTCCTTTGGTCTTTTTGTTTACATAGTTTTTACAAATCCTAGTAGCTTCAATTAACTACTAAATACGCATGTTCTAGAAAATCAGTTTAATTCTAGTTTAACAATGGCGCCAAGCGATTTTTTGCCGCAATTGTAGCATTTTTCATGTATTTTACGAAAATGGCACTAAACTTTGAAGAAAATACCTACAGGGTGAACTTTTTGACAAAACAGAAAGAGATCAGAAAAACTAAGTACGACCATGCAGTTTTAGAATCGGCGGAAAATGCGGGATATTAAATGTCATTGGTAGATCCAAATTTCCTTAAATTCTATCAATTTCGTTCAAAAAATACTATCCACCAAAAATTTCGGCAAAATACATGAATTACCCTGTAACATTAACGAAGAGCCTTATAAAAAATTTCAAAACCAGATCTTGAATCGCCTGGAAAAAGTAAACCACCCTTATTTAGCCATGTCGGTCTCCTGGTGAAACATCCTGTATAATCAAGAAGAAACTTCACTGAAAGATAAGAGAGTCTGGGTAACCCCAGGCTGTGAAAACAATATTGCGTTACGAGAAAATATTTTACTTAACTTTGTTTTAGTGATTTTTTTTAGCAAAATTTGATATGAAGTAAGGATGAAGGAAGCTTTTATTAATTTTTCTTGGATATGTAGGTACTGTTTTATTTTGCTAACAAAAGATAACATAATCTACTTCTATGCAAACTGGATCAAGTCAGTAATAATTATTTCATTAATTACACCCTCATTTACCATAGATAGGTATAGATAATAAAATTTTATGTAATAAAAACCTCCTTGTCCTTGTTGCTTTGGCTGACATTTATTATCTAACAGAAATATTATCTTCTTGAGTAGAGTTATGAGTGCGAGTACGAGTAGCACGGAAGCAGCGAGGGTTTTCTGCAGATTTATAGCTGGCCCCGAAGCGAGTATACGTTATAAGATCAAGAGCGATGTAAGGGAACTGGGATAGAGTTGTTGACTAGAAGAGGTAGCGTGGAATAATTATAATAATAATAATAATAATAATAATAATATGTTTATTGCCCAACAGATTTAAAATCCAATTACAGGACAATTTAGACAACATAAGATTGTGAACCAATTTAACAATTAAATATTTCAACATAATAAGTTTCAGAAGACATAATTACAGCGAAACATATCAAAATGCACAATATATCAGGCACATATACATTTTATAAATTGATATCAAAACCAATGATAATTTCACAGTTCTACAACGACGAAAATAAATCCTATAATTCTCGAGCAGCGATCACCAAGGTATCTGACATGCTATTCATGTTAAGATCGCAAATGGTCGAAATGCGGTTAAAAAGTGTCGACATTACGTACACGGGTGACTTTACAAGTACATTAGACCGCGGTATCCTCAGTGAAAATGTTCTTGTAGTCCTTAAATTCTGACAAGGGACGTGGAAACTAAAAAGCGATAACATCAAAGGACAATCTATGTGATTATGGAAGAGTTGATACAGGAACTTAATTGCAACAATCTTCCGTCGCTTTTGTAGAGTCGTGAAACCGAATCTCTCCAACAAAAAATCACAGTTCATATCTCTCTGTGGATAAACACCATACATTTTATAATTCAGAAATCTCAGAAATCTTCTCTGTACACGTTCCACTTCATTGACCTGACAGAAATAATAGGGGGACCAAACCAGACAACAGTATTCTAATTTAGATCTTATGTAAGAATAGTATAAGACCTTCAGACAGTGAGAGTTGTTGAAATCTCGGCAGTTTCTATGCAAGAACCCAAGCATCCTCATAGATGACTTGGTGATGAGGGTCACATGGTCAGCGAACGTAAGGCCACTATCAAATGTTACACCGAGATCCTTCACAGTACTGCTACGTGCTAATGTCTCGGACCTGAACTTATAGTCGTATGTTATGGGATTCTTTTTCTTAGTAAAAGTAACTACCCGACACTTACCCGTATTCATCTGCAGCCTATTATCCTCACACCACCCTTCAATATTGTCAATATCGTTCTGTATCAAAAGACAATCATCATGACTATTGATTACCGAAAATAATTTCAAGTCATCCGCGAAAAGAAGCTTAGAAGAATCGATAACATCCGTAATATCATTTATGAAAATCAGAAAGAGCAACGGCCCCAGGTTCGAACCTTGAGGTACACCAGATGTAGGGGTAAAAGAACGCGAACTATAGCCGTTATACAAGACGCACTGTTGTCGACTCGATAGGTAAGATGCAAAAAATGATCTCAGACGTGAACTGAAACCAAAATATTCAAGTTTTCCGAGCAGCAAATCATGATCAAGTCTATCGAAGGCCTTCGAGAAATCGGTATAGACCACATCAACCTGCCCCTGCGAATCTAAAGTCTCAGCAGCAAACTGCGTAAAATAAGATAAATTTGTCACCGTAGAACGTCCATTCATGAAACCATGCTGCAACGGTGAAATTGCCTGATGAATAGCAGGATAAATACAAGAATACACCGACGCCTCAAAGACCTTAGCGAAGTTATTAAGGATGGAGATTGGCCTGTAATTGCTGATCAAAGCTGGATCACCATCCTTCAATACCGGACACACCTTAGCTGTCTTCCAAATAGTTGGAAAGATTGATGTTTTGAGAGACAAGTTAAATATAAGGGTTAGAGGTTCAACGAGGACACCTTCGCAATCCCCAATCAAGAAGCTAGGTATCTGATCGGAACCCGCCGTAGTCTTACGTTTGAGCTTCCTTATAGCATTAATGACATCGTCCACAGATAGCTCAGGGACATCAACGAACAGCGAGTCGAACTGGGATCTGGCAGTATAAACATTTCGTTGGGAAGATGATGATGGTAAGTATACACTAGCGAAATATTTAGCGAAATTTTCCACAATATCAGTGGGATTATCACACTTCAAACCTTCACTGTCAATCACAGAAGCCGGTATCCTAGATGTTCCCCTCTTACTCTGAATATACTGCCAAAATCTCTTGGGCTCATCCACCAAGCTACCCTGTAAATTATCAATGTAACTCCGATATGCATCTTTTATTTTGTGCTTAATTACGGCTCTCAGTTCTGTGAATTTTTGAAATTTTTGATTATTAAACTATTATTAAACTATTAAAATTATTGTAAAGTAAGCTCAGTTAAAGCTCCTCCATTATACAGGGAGCCCGGCTATTATAGCATCTACCTAAAAAAAACCGGAGATTTTAGGAATGAGCGAGTTTTTTTGCCCTTCATTTTCCGATACATGTTCTGAAACATCCAAAGCAAGTTTTTCATCGTATGTGGCCGTTTTTCTCAGAAACGTTTCACGTTAGAGCTGTTGTTAACCAAGAGAGTACCTTTTTGGTGTAGAAAAGATATGGGCGGTTCTAAAGGACTTCTTAAAATCGAATTTATTTCAATGGCATAGAAGTTAGAGGACTTTAACCCTGAAAGTATCCAAAATAATAGGTCACTCAATTTTCTTAATACATTTATTTCACAGTGAAAATAAGGGGATTATATTGAGCACAAAGTGTGTATAAGAGCTGAAGGTTGTATCACATATAGTCCTTGAGACCTTGAGATATTGGAAAAAAACTGAAAAAAAATCAATATGTACCTAACTTTAACCGCCTTTTAGGTATCTTGAAAACGAAACGTTGACATATAAGTTTATAGGAAAAAATTCTTATTTTTTATGTTATGTAGAGTCACCTCCTTTAGGTAAAAGTTCCACATTTAAATATTGATCTTGGACACATTTTCCCTTTTCCCCTCGACGTGATAGGTGACCTATCTCCTTTCGGTGTCTTTTTTAAAAGAGTTAAAACTAGTAAAAAAGTGATGCCAAAAAGGTCATAAATACAGGTTATCCTAAATAAGTGCGAAAAATTTTAAGGGGTGATTCCTTGGCTCCATTCCTAAGGAAGAAACTTCATATTTTCAAAAAACTGGAAAAATAATCTTTTTTTTTACACCCTGTATCTCAAGAACGGAGGATTTGCGAACCACGTTAATAGGAACTTTTTTCCTTAGAATGAGCCAAGGAATCATCCCCTAAAATTTTACGTACCTACTTATTTAGGGTAACCCATGTATAGGTTTATAATAACTAGGTACACACTGATGTGTTGCATAGGAAAACAAAACACTACGAACAAAGCCACTCTGGTTAAAAGCTGATAGTTTCCTAGGAACCTGTATAGTATCCTAGGAAACTTAGTAGTTTCCTGAAAATGTATTTTTCTTTTTGAAAGGAATAATTTTTGGTAATAAAATTTATTGTCAAAGTATTGTTTACACAACTCCTTGCACGTATTCCCTATTGTTACCTTTTCTATGCAACACGGTGTACAGGTAGGTAAGGTACCTACTGCCAGATTAATAATAATATTTTTTTGGAAATATGAAAAAAAACTAGAACATTAGTCCATTATCGCGAAAAATTTTCCTTAATTTGTAGCCTTTATTTATTTATTTAGCGCTTCCAGAATGAAGATCGCTGTATATATTTTCTTTTGCTTTGTAATAATTTTTAATATACCTACAGAGTGTGTCTAAAAATAATCACTTTAACTAATATCTTACAATAAGAGATCCGTTGTTAAGGAACTATTATCTCTAACTGCGTGATTTTAAATTAGTTTTGTCTTCATAATTTATTATTATGATGACTATCTACATTTTCGGGGAGATCTTCATTAAATAGAATCAGAAAGAAAAGTTTTCTAATTATCATCAGTGTTTTTATTGTTTGTAACCGATAACTTAATTAGCATTAATTTGAGAGTTAAAAAAAATTTATTTCACGCACTCTCTGGACAGTGACCACTATAAATACCTACTACCTGTCATATTCTTGATTATTATACCTATATAGGTACTTCCGATTCTAACTACTTACGGTATAACGAATTAAAAATTAAAACTTACACTTGGCATCTTGCGTGAAAACTACCAGTGCTATACTTCTGATCTTTATACCATCACACTGCACATTAAACTTTTAATTACCGTACCGTAACTTCTCCATCCACCTAATTTGCCATGGTAGTTTGCGTAATCACTAATCTCGTTCGATAATAAATTATATTATTAAAACTGTAAAACAGCACAAATAAAACAGATCTTTATTAATATAGGTAGTCTAGTCTGCCTGTCGTTATTTTATTCCGCTATATCGATGCTCGATGCTTTTGTCTTCTGAAACTGAAACTATAGGTAGGTAGGTAGGTAGGTCCATTTGTCGGTGGTATCTATTTTACATTTGATTTTCTGCTGAAATTACTCTCGGAAATGACCCCCTGTTTGTTTCCCATTGCGGAAGTACGCTACTGGTTCTATTGTGTTTTAGAATACACAATGTATTCTTTATTGTTCTCCCATATATAGACTCGGTAGGTATACTTTTGGTACCTACATAATGTCATTATTGCACAAGTCAATTTATTAAACTAGCAGTTAATTTCTTTTTCTATTCAAACTAGGCATTAACGACCAGGACTAGGAAGAAGACAAATAATATAATAATAATAATTGTATTCCGTTTCTGGTTTATTTCATTTACCTACGACTATTTTTTAGTAATTTTCTTATTTTTTCTTTATAGGTACTACCTACCACTTACCTGTCTATCCTTTGAGATTCTTCCCAGGAAATTTCTATTTCAGCGATTATAATCAAATTATCCTACAGCGTTTATAGATGTGATGTGACTTAAATGTTGAGGTAGCGCTGGCGGTGGTGATGGTAATAATATAATAAAACGATTTTTTCCCATTTTCTGTCTACTCTCAGTCATGGGAACAACGAACGTTCAGTTTCAGTGATTTCACGTTTAATTTCAATATAAAAGACATGCGTGCTGAAACATAATACAAATCAAAAGCTTATCATAATAGAAGTCACTGACACAAATGTGCATATCAGAACTTATTTTATAACGGGTGTGCAGTTTGTGTTTGTGGTAGGACATGCATAGAATATTTAATCAGCTTCACTTAATAAGCTATAATTAGGACACGATATATGCATTAAGAACAAGCCTCGTTCAAGCGTGTTATTCGAACTATTAAAATTAGATCAATCAGAAGTATCAAACATAATAACATATTCCTTTTTTGTCCACGCCTACCTCCTACCCTGGACCGTCTTTAGATATTCTACTGTGCCCTGGAGCTTCTAAAAATAATGCGCCCATATTAAAATTCTCGGAGGAAAGTTTTGCTATAGTTTTATTTTCTCACCCTTTTTTTTGGACCGCTGAACACAAATTTGAAGTTTGCTGGCGAAAATTTGGCCCGGGACTTCGTTTTTTTTTGCCACTTATTGTTAAAATTTTGATACTTCTTTGATATTTTCAAAACTTTGATGGAGGTTTTTGGTGAGATTTTTCACAAACTTCAATTTTCCTTGGTTGTAAGATTGCTAAATCGTATCATACCTACTCATTGCGTGAGAAACATGAATGTTCTTTGATGGTTTTGTTTGCAAAACGTGCACACAGGAGAGTAGGTGGTTGGAGCAACGTTACCCTTTCTCCGTTTCAGGAATAATACGTTTTTCTCTCCCAAATGAATTCCCAAAGACCGGTGAAGTTGACCAACAGGTCGATGTCTTCTCCAACCAAGTGCTAACCAAGTTCAAAAACGGCAAATTTCACTGGATATGTTTTTTGTGCGCGCTCAAGTGGCGGAACGCGGTTATAGTCATCCAAAAAAACGTTTTACATAAGAAATTTAGAAAATTTTGTTTTCTTAATTTTGAAAAATTTGGTGTAGTAATAGGCTTGTCGAAATGCTTTCTTTCTGAGATATAGGCCAAAAACTAAAAAAAAAAAAAAAATGGAAAAATTGGGTAAAAAATGCAAAAAAAAAGCAAAGTTCGGGGCCAAATTTTTGCCTACAGTATTAAAATCGTGTTCAGAGGCCCAAAAAACTAAAAAAAAAAAAAAAATAAAGGGCGAGAAAATATAAAAAACTATAGCAAAACTTTCCTCTGAACCCCCATTTTTTCCTAATAAATAGCAGAAAAATATAACACACAGAAAAGTTGCCGCAGCCAAAAGGTATGCGCCATGGGGTCCATGGCTAGAAAAATTGTCGGAATTGGGAAAAAAGTAATCTTATAACCAACTAATGCCCAAACAAATAATAACATAAAATTCATACAAAAACAAAAACATAAATTCATACAAAATTTCAGAAATCGTTAAATACGGAGTGTTCGTTTTTCGAGGCTAACCATCGGTATCTCGCTTATCAGTAGAGATACGAGGTTGGTTAAATTTGGGCAAAGTTGCGTATTTTTATGCCGCGTATCTGAAAAAAATTCAGGATATTTTCAGTCGTTGCTGAAATATCCTGAAAAAACTGAAAAATCAAGATTTCTTATTTCTTAGGCTTACATAAGTCGTTAAGAGCTATTCATCTGACATTTCAAAAACTTTCAAAGCCAATTAGATCCCAGAGTATGTATATTCATAGTCAACTTTTGTTTTTCTTATGGCCTCCATATTGGATTTTCATGTCATTCTGTATTAAAACAATGAAGGCAACCAAAAATCTATCACATTAAAAAAAATTCAAAATTTTATTCTTCTTTTTTCGAAAAAAAGAACCCTTCTTCAACCAAATTTCATAAATAACCATAAGTTAAGCAATGTTACATCATATTGCGACGTCCCCCGACGTCGTTCAGCGATAAAATTTTCTTTTTCTTTTTCTTTAAAAAAAGAAGAAGAAATTTTTGAAGAAATGTTTGTCTTAATGTGATAGATTTTTGGTTTCCTTATTTTTTTTAATACAGAATGACATGAAAATCCAACATGGCGGTCATAAGAAAAACAAAAGTTGACTATAATACTCTGGGATCTAGTTGGCTTTGAAAGTTTTTAAAATGTCAGATGGATATCTCTTAACGGCTTATGTATGCCTACAAAAAATTATTTATTAACTTCCAAAAATAATAAAGATACATATTGCAAAAATAAGAAATCTCGATTTTTCAGTTTTTTCAGGATATTTCAGCAACGACTGAAAATATCCTGAATTTTTTTCAGATTATTACTCGGCATAACAATATACAACTTTGCCCCAATTTAACCGACCTCGTATCTCTACTGATAAGCGAGGTACCCATGGCTAACCTCGAAAAATGGACACCTGTATACAGGGTGTCCCAATATTCCATGGACATGGAGCAACCACAGATTACTGAGGTAAAAAAAAGTCGCTCGGACCAAACTTATCTCTATACCAAAGTGCTTCGTTTGTCCGTTAGAGGGCTTCAAAGTCTTTTGAAATTTTTAGTTTTTTTGAAATAGCTCAAAGTCGGCTCATTCCAATTCGATGAAATTTGGTAGGTAAATTTCTTATTAAAAGTACTAACTTCTGATGTACATGATAATTTGACGAAAACCCGGGAAGGGGTGAAACTACCCCTACCCTCCACTAAAATCGATCGTAATTGTTGATAGAATAGCAGGAACGCTGTTCATGTTTTTTTGTTTGAAAGATACATCGTTTTAGCCCATTTTTGGTCTCCTACAAAAATCTGTATCTTTCCGAGGTGCTATGTGATAAAATAAATTAGTCGATGACACCTAACCAAAATTTTATTTCATTCTTTTAATTTGAAATCAAATTTTCAATTGTCAGGTGATTATTTTGATCTAATCTCATAAAAGATGTTTATTATGGTTCGTTTTTTTTTTAAGGTGTTTGCAAACGGTTTTTTTCAAACGCAGTAAACAGTTTGCAAAACGACGAGGTTCCAAGAAAAGTTAAAATCATTTTTTTGCGCAGGATGGAACTTTCTAGGGTCCAAACCGGCGCCCACATCGAGCATCTTTTATGAGATTAGATAAAATAATCACCTGACAATTGAAAATTTGATTTCAAATTTAAAAGAATGAAATAAAAATTTAGTTATCATCGACTAATTTATTTTATCACATAGCACCTCGGAAAGATACAGATTTTTGTAGGAGACCAAAAATGGGCTAAAACGATGTATCTTTCAAACAAAAAAACATGAACAGCGTTCCTGCTACCCTATCAACAATTACGATCTATTTTAGTGGAGGGTAGGGGTAGTTTCACCCCTTCCCGGGTTTTCATCAAATCATCATGTACATCAGAAGTTAGTACTTTTAATAAGAAATTTACCTACCAAATTTCATCGAATTGAAATGAGCCAACTTTGAGCTATTTCAAAAAAACTAAAATTTTCAAAAGACTTTGAAGCCCTCTAACGGACAAACGAAGCACTTTGGTATACAGATAAGTTTGGTTCGAGCGACTTTTTTTTACCTCAGTAATCTGTGGTTGCTCCATGTCCATGGAATATTGGGACACCCTGTATACTCGATTGTATATCAACGTCGGAACGAAGCCAATTTTTCGGTACAGTCGAGACATACACGCTATTTTAGCACGATCGCGTTAGACCAGTGAAAGCTTGAATATAAAACTATTCGATCAAGCCGTCTATCGTTAATTAGGTAGGTAATACATAATTATTATTTTAGCGCGCTTCGACTTGTTTGAAACATGCGTGTATCGTGGTATCGATCTTTGGAGCTGTTCAACTGCGGAGTTCTTACCTGCGATTATCAGTAATTAATACCAACTAATGTAAAAATTTGAAGGCGCGAGGGCTAGAAATTAGTTGTTAGGGGGCTGGAAAATTTTCTACACTTTGAAGCGAGCCGATGTAGTACAACGAGCTGCAAGGCGTCATTCTGGCGGCTGCCAAATAACTGAGTGTACAAAAATTGTCCAGAAATCTTCAATTTATAATGACGCCAAATTTTTTTTCTTGTACACTATTGTTTCGAAATTTGAAAACTGCGATTTTCACTTGTTACTCGAATTATACTCCATATATTTTAATTTTTTATTCAATTAAACATTTTTATAATGTACTATACAGTTTTATATTTAACTATGTAAAGATGTCTGTAAACAGTAACGGAAATCTTAGCCAATGGGTCTTTTATACAGGGTGTCCCATAATATGTGGGCAATCTCCCGGATTTGGGTAAATTTCGTAAAAATAAATTAAAAAATAGCTGTAAAATTATTTCCTCAGAGACACCCCTACAAAGATATTAGCTGTTGAAGTTGAGGGTTAAAAATCAATTTTTTGCAATAACTTTTTTATTTCTTGACCGATTTTGATAATTTTTGGTTTTATTTTGTACTATTTTGGACTGTTTAGAATAGTCAAAAGATGAATGACATGTTGTCAGACAACATCTTTTGTCTAGCAACGCCTAGTAGGGGCTTTACCTACTTCATGCACACCGGGGGGCACTGCACTCATTTTTGGCATGCATTATGGCTGTCTGGGGTGTATCCTATGGCGCAAGCCGAACCCACCGTGCCTTTTATTTTATTTTTCTTTTTATTTCATTGCATTCTGCTCACGGGATCCGTGATCTAAACTGTGCTGTGTGTTGGTAGATACATTGTACTGAAGAGTCCCAAACAGGACGAAACACGTGTCTACAATTTCCGCCTCTGCTCACAGCACAACATCAATGGATGGCATGTTGTCTGACAACATGTCATTCATCTTTTGTCTAGCAACGCCTAGTAGGGGCTTTACCTACTTCATGCACACCGGGGGGCACTGCACTCATTTTTGGCATGCATTATGGCTGTCTGGGGTGTATCCTATGGCGCAAGCCGAACCCACCGTGCCTTTTATTTTATTTTTCTTTTTATTTCATTGCATTCTGCTCACGGGATCCGTGATCTAAACTGTGCTGTGTGTTGGTAGATACATTGTACTGAAGAGTCCCAAACAGGACGAAACACGTGTCTACAATTTCCGCCTCTGCTCACAGCACAACATCAATGGATGGCATGTTGTCTGACAACATGTCATTCATCTTTTGTCTAGCAACGCCTAGTAGGGGCTTTACCTACTTCATGCACACCGGGGGGCACTGCACTCATTTTTGGCATGCATTATGGCTGTCTGGGGTGTATCCTATGGCGCAAGCCGAACCCACCGTGCCTTTTATTTTATTTTTCTTTTTATTTCATTGCATTCTGCTCACGGGATCCGTGATCTAAACTGTGCTGTGTGTTGGTAGATACATTGTACTGAAGAGTCCCAAACAGGACGAAACACGTGTCTACAATTTCCGCCTCTGCTCACAGCACAACATCAATGGATGGCATGTTGTCTGACAACATGTCATTCATCTTTTGTCTAGCAACGCCTAGTAGGGGCTTTACCTACTTCATGCACACCGGGGGGCACTGCACTCATTTTTGGCATGCATTATGGCTGTCTGGGGTGTATCCTATGGCGCAAGCCGAACCCACCGTGCCTTTTATTTTATTTTTCTTTTTATTTCATGTTTAGAATAGTGTTTCATAATCTTTGGTAGCACATACGTAGACCTCGGGATGGCATAACCCCCTCATTCACTTGAAAGAAAACAATAAAAATAATAATTTTACAGTTTTTTAAGGTTAATTTTCTTTTTATTTGATATTTTTTACATAAAAAATGTATCTTATTTATTTCGATAGAGCGAACCGTTATCGAAATAAACGCCATTCTAATAGGTGATGCGTCGCAGGAACTTTCTAAATTTCAAGTAAATTTTAACAAGATGGCTGACCTTTGACAGTAAATTGAGCAGGAAACAAAACAATAACTTAATTAAATACCTACACGTCAAATAGTGTCAAAGATTTCATTTCATGAAGATTCAATTCTAACTGATTTTCTGCGTATTCAGCGTTTGTGCGTAACTCCTTTTAAAATCAGTTAGAATTGAATCTGCATGAAATGAAATCTTTAACACTATTTGACGTGTACTTAATTAAGTTATTGTTTTGTTTCCTGCTCAATTTACTGTCATAGGTCAGCCATCTTGTTAAAATTTACTTGAAATTTAGAAAGTTCCTGCGACGCATCACCTATTAGAAGGACGTTTATCTCGACAACGGTTCGCTCTATCGAAATAAATAAGGATACATTTTTTATGCAAAAAATATCAAATAAAAAGAAAATTAACCTTAAAAAACTGTAAAATTATTATTTTTATTGTTTTCTTTCAAGTGAATGAGGGGGTTATGCCATCCCGAGGTCTATGTATGTGCTACCAAAGATTATGAAACACTATTCTAAACAGTCCCAAATAATACAAAATAACACCAAAAATTATCAAAATTGGTCAAGAAATAAAAAAGTTATTGCAAAAAATTGATTTTCAACCCTCAACTTCAACAGCTAATATCTTTGTAGGGGTGTCTCTGAGGAAATAATTTTACAGCTATTTTTTAATTTATTTTTACGAAATTTACCCAAATCCGGGAGATTGCCCACATATTATGGGACACCCTGTATAGAGGTGACTTATCCTGTATTTCATTATATTAAGGATAAAAATACATAGACTCCTATTATTAAAGCCAAACATTAAACTGGGGATAAAATTATCAGCAAAAGATCTCCTAAAGTAGGTTGCTTCCTGCCTTACAGCAATTAAAAGTAAGGTAAAGATTTTATATCCAGTTTCATTCATCAAACTTGGGTGGAAAGCGGAAGATAAAATCCCGCGGGATTATCAAATGTCAGTGCTTTCAGTTCCTTGCAGAAGATGTCGTTTCATTATACGTTTCAGCGTTTCAGCCCTCAGAATGCGATCGATTCAAGCTGAAAACGTAGCTTTTCCTCTGTTTTCTTCGGTGTGTACTCGTGTACACATCGCATTATCATTGATAATAGAACATATTACCTACTAATATCTTGTGCATATATCAATCAAATTCAGTGGAACCTCTAACAACATATCTACGGTCTATTATACATTTTAGTAGATTCTAGTGAGATATACATCGATTTTTTCCATAATGGGGAAACACTTGCAAACTGTTGCAGCCATGGCCTGCATGAAGAGTTTACTTATGGTTTTTAATTTCATTTTTTGGGTACGTAAATATACGATGTTTACCTATCTGTGTTGAAATAAGATTATTTCAGCAAGAGAGGATCGGATATTGTGAATAATAATGGGTTTTTTGTAGGTTTCAGGAGTAGCGATTTTAACCCTGGGTATTTGGATGGAAGTGGAGCTGTATAAATATATGGAAATGAGTACGGCATTTTCAGGAACAGCTCCTTACATATTGATCCTAATTGGAGCTTTAATAATCATTAACGGATCTTTAGCGTTTTGCTGTACTGTCAAAGGTCAACCCGTCCTTTTATACTTGGTAAGTGTCTATATTGTATGCTGATTGATGACTACGCGCAGATTTTACAGGAATTCATTAACAATTTAAAAAATTGTATACAAAAATTTTACGCCCTAAATTGAACAAAAAAATTTCCTTATGCTTAGTTGTTGATAGTTGGTGTGCATTTATTTAAGATAAAAATATATCTTGAGCCATGAATCATGCCCACTTAACGTAAGTATGGAATCTATCAACCTTAGCCTCAGTTCATTGAGCAACCCCTAAAATTATTTAAATCCTGTAAAGCCTTAAAACGGCCCTAAAAGACGAGTGACGCCTTTATTTGTTATTATTAAAAAAATTTAAATTAGAAATGCTATAATTAGGGCTCATATCTTCATAAGGACGTTTGATGATGATTTAGTGACCGCCAAAAAGTTGGCACCATAAAGAAATGCCCCTTTTTGATTTGTCAAAATTAAAACAAAGCTGCAAGAAAAAAGCCTGTACTGCTTCCTTGAAACTTATTTTGTCCCATATCAGAAACGCAAGCTATTTTTAACTTATAGTGATAAAATAAATAGCTTTTACAAAATTGTCAAACTCAAAAGTGAATTTTTTCGAAAACCGAGTCGTAAAGCTTTGAGAATAGACGCATTTTTATTATTATATTTTAATCCGACAAGGAATATTTTTGTGACAAATAATTATACATATTTTGTATATGAGAATTATTTGTTTTACTGCTTCTTCAAATCACTTATTTAACATCTCTTGCAAAATAATCATTTTACCAAAATTTCTCTAAATAGTCCAATAAATAGGTAAGCCGGAAAATACTCTGGAATGTTTTGAAAAATTTTTATTTTTTTTATTTCTTAGACCTTTAAGTTCATAACTCTGTATTACCTTGAAAAATTATAAAATTAGGGCAATTTCTTCCCTTTCAAAGCACCCCAAATAGTAACAGTGATAAAAAAAAGTTATGAAAATTCAAAATTTCACCTCGGAAATCGTCTCTCGGGGGCTCTCGAGGTCGCTGATTACAAATCCAAGGTCCAAAAGCAAGTGAGGGTGGTTACAACCCCTCAAAACCTACACAAATAGTAACAGAGTGATGGAAAAAGTTATGAAAATTCCAAATTTCACCTCGAAAATTGTCTCTCGGGGACTCTCGAGATCGCTGATTATGAATCTGATGTCCAAAAGGAAGAGAGAGTGGTTCCAATCCCTCAAAAGCTCCGCAAATAGTAACACTGATAAAAAAAGTTATGAAAATTCCAAATTTCACCTCGGAAATCGTCTCTTAGGGACTCTCGAGGTCGCGCGCTGATATACGAATCCGAGGTCCAAAAGGAAGAGAGGGTTACCCTAAAACCTCCCCAAGAAATGGTAGTGTTACAAAAAATTAATATGTCACTGTCACAGCACTCGCCTCAGAAATCGTCAGCTTAAATGAAAACTTACAAATCAATCAGCTATCGAAGACAGAAAAAGTTAAACTTTTTATCGGAATTATATCGCACATGTCATTGGGTGTTTAATTTTTTTTTTAATTGGATCTCGCATTCGTAATCAGCGACCCCAAAAACCCCCGAGGGACGATTACCGAGGCGTAATATTAATTTTTGTATCACTGATGTCATACTTAATTTTTTGTACCACTGTCACTTCTTGGGATGGTTTTGAGGGGTTGAAACCACCCTCGCTTTCTTTTGGATCTCAGATTCGCAATCGGCGGCCCCGAAATCCCCCGAGAGACGATTTTCGAGCTGAAATTTTGAATTTCCATACCATTTTTATATCTGCGTTACTTTTGGGGGTAGGTACTTTGGCAGGGAGGAAATGACCCCAATTTTCTCATTTTTCGTAATCCAGGGGTTAATGATGATGAATGTTTTTTTAATAAGTGGCTGTTCCAGATTTTTTTTTCCGGCTTAGTAACTGGACTAAAACTGGACAATGCTATTTTTACAGGAATAATGAGGACATTTTACATTCATATAATTTTTGAGGATGCCATACAAAAGTTTTTGTTTCAACGAATTTCAAAAAAAGGCAAAATATATCTGATAGGGTAAAATAAACTTTAAAATTGGTTTCCCTTTTGAAAAATCTATTTTTTTCTGTAGTTAAAATATCTTTCGTTGAAAATATTACCAGCATTAGTTTTTTGTAAGCACAATCTTTAATAAAATCCACAGATAATTGACTGCAAAGATCACTTCTGGGAATATTTGACAAAACATCGTCGATATAGCTCAACGACAGGTTTCGGTTTTTAACCCATCATCATTATAGTTGTCGCTTCAACAGGATTAAAAAAAAGATTGCAATCTAACGGGAAGTAGAAAAACTCTTCAAAATGGGAAATGTTACACCGCAGCTTTGTAAACGGGTAAAGCTGAAACTTATAGCTTCTATTTTCATACCTATTAAATTCTGGATCGTAGGACAAGGTTGGATGAATCGTGACCATATGGTGCCAACTTTTTCCCAGTTACTCTATATTTTGCTTGATCCCATTTTGGTTCCACAAGTATTGGGAAAATAATGTTAGGCTATTGCCTCTATTATTTGTTATATGTCTAGCTCGACCACGCATCTCTTTTCGACTCAAAAAATACTTTGGCTTGGCGAAGGTCTTATACGGGTATAGATACCTACCTCATCCACATGGTCGAACCTGTACGCCCACCCCCCGTGCCTTTAGCCTATTGCGCCAACCCCTTGAGACCGATCATAGAAGTGATATACCTCAAGGGTCGTTATGCCTTTTGCGCCATTATCTTCAGACCGATCTACCTCAAGGGTCGTTATGCCACCTAGCGGCTTATATGTTTTTCTAGAACGTTGTTAACCGGGATAGCGGTACAACGTTGCCCAGTCCCCACGATTTTGGACGTAAGGTTGACTTGTCCACCGCATGACTGATGTAATCGTTTTGGTTTTGAACCGCTTGCTAGTGGACCTTGGGGCCCGTACCAAAAATCCCTCCCAAAAAGGAGTGGATACGTCATTATACGACATCATACGTCATCATTACCTACTTTTGATGATGAGTTAATATTAATAGAAAATTGACAGTACCTATATGACGGGGAACTATTAAGAAAGCGTTTTACAGAAAAATTATTAATTTCCTTAAAACTGGAAGGGGAAATCGTGAACAAGGTAGGTATAATTAGATTTTAGGCAGCAACGAAGCATATACCTACGCATTGGAATTTCGGAAGAATTAAAAAAAAAAACCTTTACGAATTTCTCATTGCTTCAATAGTTTCTTCACTATTGTTACCTAAAAATATTTTACTTCATAATCGTTACGGTTCTGAGCAAAGCAGACAAATTACAAATAAATAAACAAAACTATATACCTATCAACAATATCCGATATTGAATAACTAAAAATATCCGTATACCTACCTATCTAAAGAAAGAACTCTTTCACTATTATACATAAGCTCTAATTTTGCAACCCGGTTTAGGGGGGGTTCGGAACGAATTTCAGATTTAAATACAGACTTGCTTTATTAAAAATAATCAATTAGGATCACAAACTTCGCCGATTAAGTAACTGAATATTCAACATGTTCCGGTCTGTGGATCGAGGAACCGCTAAGCAATGTTTCATGGTTCAAGATAAATCAGAGCAATCAGTTTTCAATTAATTCATTCAGTTCTCGTTTAACTCAACTAAACTCTTTTATGTTTGTTTCAGTACGGTGCCTTTTTGGCTATAATTTTTGTACTGGAACTTGGAGCTGGTGTATCGATCTTCGCCTACAGGACTAAATTAAAAGACGGGTTTGATAAAGGGATCACTCAAGCGATGATTAATTACAGGAATGACGCTGCCAACATTGCGGCCGATTTTGACATGATTCAAGAAACCGTAAGTACCCCTACCTCTACTATTTGAAGCATTTTTAATACGTTTTTGTAAAATACAGGGTCCACCATGCGTATTTCGGTAACCATGATGGCAGCATGCTGCTACTATAATTGCAGATAGAAGGTCGCTTAAATTCGGGAAAAAGTTTGATTAATTCATGTTGATTTAATAATATTTGAAAAAAATTCCAAAGAAATTAGAAAAACTCAAATTTACGAAACCTGCAATAAACCGCTGCTTATTTAAATTGAGTGAATTTTGGAATGACTTTTAGGTTTAGGGCTAAATTCTACATAGGAGGGTGCTTCAAAACATCTGTATAAAAATAAAAGGTGTCATTCCCTGCCTCGGTATATAAAAAAATCCGCAAATCCACCATTTTCGAGATGCAGAAAGTAAAAAAAAATAAAAAAAAATTCATTTTTTTGACGATATCTCAGGAACTATTTGAGATATAAAACTGAATTTTTGTACAAATCTTATTATTAATATTATTTATTTTTTGAACGTTACTTAAATTTCTTTCCATATGACAGTGACAGAGATTTTAGACTTGCGTGAGAATTGTTTGCCCCTAATTTCTAAGACACTGGGAAAATTGATATTTCCAAAACACATTTATTTTGAAATCGCCAATAATGTTTTCCACATAAAAAAGTTGCTCTTGGTCAAAAGCTTTAACGGGTACCATTTTCGAGAAAAAAAGCATTTTATGATGAAAAACATAAAAGAACCAACATGTTTTGTTGTGGCCAAAAACGATTAATTTCACTTCCACATAATAAAATTAACTAGCCTTCAAAAAATAAATAATATAAAGATAATTACTGAAGAAGAACTGAGATATCGTCAAAATACTGATTTTTTTATTGACACCCTGTATCTCGAAAACGGTACATTTTTGGACCCATTGATATTGATTGATATTGATAGTGGTCAAAATTGCTGAACCATATTAAAAAAAAAAAAATATTGTAAATGTACATGCACTGCAGGGAAATCCCTATGACGCTCTGGGAGCGGTGCATGAGCAGAGATGTCGATTCACGTTGGCCTTGAATCGCTGTAGGTTGTACAAAAGATCTTAAGATATTAAGGAAGGACGGATAACACCCCTCCTTGTAGACATTCTTTTGTTGTCTTCACCTGGATGCTGTCATCGCCCACCTTGGTTTCATTTATTCTTGTGGACAGCATTTGTTGAATCCAATGGGATGTTGTGCTGTTTATGCCTTTTTTAATTAGGGCATTCTTGATAGCATCGCAAGAGGTGTTGTCGGATGCTCCTTCTATGTCTAAAAAGGCGCAAATGGCCGTTTCTTTTTACTCCAGAGTGTCCTGAATCTTTTCTGTGAACTCATACAGGATGGTATCTGTTGATCTGCCCGCTCTGTACGTGTACTGACTTTGGGTGTAACGGTTTTGCGGACCCATATCATTAGGAACTTTTTTTCTTAAAACGAGGCAGAAAATCTCACCTTTTATTTTCCGACACATGTTTTGAAACACCCTATATACAAGGGTTACCTAAGGGTGTGTACTAAATTCAAGGCCTAAATTCAAGATGCATTTTGCAGCAAAAGTTTTTTTCACCCTCACCATCTCACCATCATTATTGCCGAATAAAAATGTAGACCACTGATTTTTTAAATTTTTGATATTTTTTTTAGATTAAGCAGCTAATAATACCTACAACTTTTTTGTGCCTCAAGTTTTCCTATCTTACTTCTTTTTCGAGAAAAAATAAATAAAAGCCGCTTCAACGAATCAACGCATCTCTAAAAATTGATAAAATAAAATCATTAGGTAATCAATTTTTCAACATACAGGGTGCACCATATATATGCTTCTCTATATTGCTATCTCCTAACGCTAACATATACAGGGTCGGTTAAACAAGACCAAAGAAGCGCAATTTTGTGGCCATCTCGAATCTGTCAAGACATACAAAATATCTGTGACCGTTCCTGAAATATCCTGAAAAACTGAAAAATCGAGATTCCTTATTTTTTCCATATCTTTTTTATTATTGAAGATTAATAAATAATTTTTTGTGGGCTTATATAAGTCGGCAAGAGCTACCTATCTGACATTTCAAAAATTTTCAAAGTCGACTAGATCTCAGAATTTTCATAGTCAACTATCGTTTTCTTATGGCCACCATATTGTTTTTTTATGTTGTTTGGTATAAAAAAATCATATTAACTAAAAATTGTTAAACTTAAAAAAATTAATTTAAAAAATGTTTATTCTTCTTTTTTCTTTACAAAAAATACAACTTTTTAGACCGAATTTCATAGATAAAAACCATAAGGCAAGCACTATTTCGGCGTATTTTAACAATGTTGACGTTTATTAATTTTTGGTATCCATTATTTTTTCCATATCGAACGACATAAAAAAATAATATGGCGGCCATAAGAAAAACGAAAGTTGACTGTGAAAACTCTTGGATCTAGTCGGCCTTGAAAATTTTTGTAATGACAGATGGGTAGCTCTTAACGATTTATGTAAGCCTACAAAAAATTATTACAAAGATATGGCAAAAATAAGAAATCTCGATTTTTCAGTTTTTCAGGATATTTCAGGAGCAGTCACAGATATCTTGTATGTCTTGACGGACTAGAGATAATTTAACGGACCCTATATCTCTTAGCATTCAGGAGACAGCAATATAGAGAAGGATATATGGTGCACCCTGTATATGTAGCGGATTTTATTATTATTTTTTTACAGAAAACGACAGGAAATACGAAGACAAGTTATGAGACATAAAAGTTGTTTTTTAGTTACTTAATCTTAAAAAAAAATCAAAATTTAATAAAAGTCAGTGGTGTACATTTTTATTTGCTATAATATTGGTGAGGGTGTCCCCATGGACGCCACTGCACTTGATAACTTTAATCTACTTGGGGTTAAATGAGATCCTTATTACTACAAAACCACTGCCAAATTTCAACATTATCCGCAAAAAAATGTTTGAGATATTAAGAAAAAAGCCGATAAAAAAACTTTAACACCCTGTATCTTAAAACCCACACCCTAAAGTGGACATCAAAGAAGTTTCCAAAAGTATGTAAAAGAAAATCTAATTTAAAAGAGGATTTTCTTTTAAATTATTTTTCAATCAGATTAGATCGTGGGAGTACATTCCGACGTTCACCATGAATTGGCTATTATACATTACACGAAGTAAAAGTATAATAAAAAAGACAATAACCATCAATGAGACGACGCAAGATTACCGCAAATGCTCACCACAAGACCACATTACTCTCGCAATGAAAGTCATTGTAAAAAAAAAAAACAGTTACTCATTATATTGTTTCGTGCTGAAGTAATTATAAAAATATTGAACGATTTTCTTAAACTTATTATGGTACTGTAATTTCTCCAAAAGTTTATCGATAAGAAGATTTGATCTTAAATCTAGAATAATAGTCAAGTTTAAAATAAAAAAAGTATAGTAGCAGTGGCGACTCGTCATGTTAATAAAATAACTGTAAATAAATTATTCCTGGCGAGTTTTGAGAAATAAAATTTCAAAAATTGGAACATTCCGAAGTATTATACTATAAGAGAGGAAAAAGCCGTCAAAATTTTCAAATTGTATATTTAAAAAGTTGTTTAATAATATAAAATATGATGTTGAGTCTATAATATGGGTAAAATTACATAAAAATATAACTTATTAGGGGGACTCGTTTTAATCTAAGTCAATTTGACACTTCTCTAATATCTCTTATAATACTGTCACTGTCCGGTTAAAATTCCTTTACAGTGAAGTTAGAGACCATACCGGAACCTTTCGAATCAATTTGACCTCTTTACTAAGATAAGGAAAGAGGCTACCAGGCAAGTAAAAATAGAACTATCGTTTTTAGAAATTTAACTGTATTTTTTTAAAGCTGATTGGTCAGAAAAGTATATCTAAAGTCGAAGCAATACAGGCTGTCCCAGCTTATTCGAAGCGGTCTCTGTAGGCCAAACGATGGATTTTTTCCAAAAAAAATTTGAAAATTCAAGTACAGAATCACAATGGTCATAATTTAAAATTATTTTGGAGTATACAGAGTGTCCCATATATGACAGTGGCATATCAAAGTTATGTTTTTTTTTAAATGGAATGCTCCTATGTTATTGCATTTTTAGAATGTCTGAGAAGAGAAAATAAGATTGGCTTTTACAGTTGGTGTTAAAATTCAGAAGTTTTTGAGTTATAAACAAGTGAAAATCGTCATTTTTCAAGTTCAAGGTCCTGTACAACGAAAACTGCTGAAGATAGAGAAAAACGGCTTACCATGTCCCTATTTTAACTTTCATGTACTATCCTATGATGTAGATGAAATGTTTATACAGGGTGATGAAAAATTTGAAAAGTTCTGAGATTTCTCCACGGGGTCGCCAAATAAAAAAATCAAAGAAATTACAAATGTTTCTATACCATAGGATAGTACATAAAAAGTTAAAATAGGGACATGTAAGCTGTTTTTCTCTATCTTCATCCGTTTTCGTTGTACGAAAACTTGAACCTTGGGCCTTGAACTTGAAAAATTGCTATTTTCACTTGTTTATAACTCAAAAACTGCTGAATTTAAACATCAACTGTAAAAGCCAATCTTATTTTCTCTTCTCAGACAATCTAAAAATGCTATAACATAGGAGCATTTAATAAAAAAAAACATAACTTTGGTATGCCACTGTCATATGGGACACTCTGTATACTCCAAAATAATTTTAAATTATGGCCATTGTGATTCTGTACTTGAATTTTCAAAAAGTTTTTTGAAAAAGTCCATCGTTTGGCGTACAGAGACCGCTTCGAATAAGCTGGGACACCTGTATATTCTCTAATAAAAAGGCTGTGAAATTAGATAAACCCAAACCAAAGTTTATCTAAGTATTTTTGACGAGTCGCCACTGCTTATTAGGTATACCTATATATACCTACCTTAACTACTTTCTATAGCGATACCTTTTCTTAACATGATTATTAATCCTTCAGTTCGTAGGTAATAATAATAGGAAAACTGGAATTGATTATATCCCACCTGGTAATTTTTCAATTAGGTAGTTACCCGCGATGTAGCTAGTTCGTTGACTTGAATGAAAATCATTATAATGTCAGAGGTTATTATAAAGAAATTAATGCCGTGTGATCGCGATTGTAGAGAAAATTGGTAATTTTTTTGCACAAAAGATGGATATCGGTATTTGATCGAGTCGGCTTCTAAACATCGCTGGAGCAGTGCAGCTAGATAGAAAGTCCACTTTTACTGACTGAAAAAAATGATTTAAAGTCGATTAAATAATTAATTGGCATGTGTTTAATTATGATTTAAATTTACAGCTCCATTGCTGTGGAAATCAGAATGCTAACGACTGGTTGAATTTGTCACCGCCGCTTCCGATTCCATCATCTTGTTGCATCAAGGAAAACTGTAATCCTGTCGAAGAAAGTGAAATATACACACAGGTTTGTATTGAATTAATTATTATTAATATTATTATGGATTATCAATTACACACCTATTATATTATTTGACCACGAAAAAACCTACAATAAAAAAATCTGAAGGTAAACTTGAGGAGAGCTGCAGCATTTACAAAATAATATAAGGTAATGAACTTGTTACGTCCTTGGTGAATAATCGATTCGTATTCTCTAAGACACCACCGTTTCCTACCCCTTCCTATCCCTTTACACATCGTGACGAAGGAAAAGGACACCTGACCGGACAGGACCACACATAGAGAGGAGAGTCGAGGTTTAACATCGAGAGAGGAGAGAGCTCGACCAAGAGTGCCGTTCGTACCAGATTCGTCGATGCTGGTGTTACGAGAACGGGATACCTAGTTCCTTAATGAAATAAGGAAGCGGTATAAAGTAGTGGAACAATCGTGGGTATAGTGAAGCAGAGTGAACAATAATAATAGTTACAACATCTCGCAAATTAAAACAAGTGCCCCTTTAGTCGGACAAGACACAAGGTCAGTAATTTCGATATTATTAATTAATTGTGTTCCTGTCAATCATTGGCAATTATAGCCTGGTCCTTCCCTAAATTTTGATCCTGTCACCGTGGCGATTTGTCATTACCATCGCGGCATCGAGCCGCATTAATTTAGCCCCTTTCAGGATCGAATCGCGTCGTTAATATTTCGTGTTGCTCTTTGACGCGGAGTTAACATTTTTTTGGTCCCTCCGTAGTCGGATAGGAAAGCTCGTGGAAATATAGTTCATTAATTGGTTGCATCATTTGTTTGAAATTAGTTTCTCACTCACTGTGTTAAGGTAGCCTGTTTGTAGGTCAAAGGATTCGAAATAGTCGATCCAAAAGGACGCCAAACGGTCTTTACTCATTCCACTATTTTACTCCATTCTACCTCACTCCACTTCTTCGTTCGTTGCAGGTGTTCGTTTTAAAAACTTCTGTAAATATAGTTGAAATATTTTCTCTCTGAATTCGCAGGGCAGAATATTGATTTTGTATTCACGGTATACTGGGTACACTCGGTATCTTAAGTGTTGTTTTTGGTGAATTCGAATTCAATAATTTATTTTCAACTCGATATTAAATAAGTAACTTTCACTTGGTTAGGTACTTATTTTTAGTATTGCTCATCGTTCGTTGTTGTTGTATTTTTGCAGGTTTTTAACGAATAACCCTTTTTCGTTGTTACAGGGAAAATATTGATTTTTGTATTCACGGTATACCTACTGGGTACACTCGGTATCTCAAGTATTGTTTTTTGGTGAATTTCAAAGTCAATTTATTTTCAACTCGTTTTTAAATAAGTAACCTTCACTTGGTTAGGTACTTATTTTTAGTTATTGTTCGTATTTCGTTGTCGTTGTATTTTTTACAGGTGTAAAAAATAACCCTTATTCGTTTATTGCTTTAGTGTTTTGTTGATACTCTTTAGCAAAATGTCCAACACTTTGGTCGGAGCAAACGCTTCTGTTTCGAAGTTTTTGACTCGTTTGAACTCGATTCTGACAGTAGTTACAGCACCCATTGATGAAAAGTCGCGTTTTATTGTCCTGGCTGCATGCGACAGCGCTTCGGATTTGTACAGTCAGGTGCAGGAGGTTGATAGAAATATCCTGATTACGGTTGAGTCGGCAGATAAGAGTGCTTTGGTCGTAGATGTGTCATCGGAGATTTGGAAATCATACTCGGGACTACTTATCGAAGTTGATTCGGTTTATTTTCAGATTAGAGCGGTTCAATTGTCGTTGGAATCGACTCAGGATACGGTGGTGAAATCACGTCATGGTTCGAGTGAATCGTTGAATAGTCGACAGTCTGGTGCTCCCGCACTACCCTCCTCTGCAAGTTCACATGTGAAATTGCCTCGTATCGGTATACCTACTTTTGATGGTTCGTTGAGGATGTGGTCGGTTTATTATGATTTGTTTAGGACTTTGATTCATTCGAATGATTCGTTAGCTCCAATTGAGAAGTTCCAGTATTTAGTTTCGACTTTGTCGAAGGAACCTCTTACCCTTGTCAAACATTTACCACTGACAGATGACAATTATTCGATAGCTTTCGATACTCTTGTCCAAAGGTATCAGAATGAGCGAGTACTTGCGACGTGTTATTGGCAGTCGATTTGTAATGCTCCCAAAATAACGGATTCTGATTCCTCACAATCGCTTCGTGAATTGTTGAATACCTTTTCAGAAAATATTACAGCTTTGGGTCAGGTCTCAGGCGTCTCTCTCTGGGATTTCACTTTGTTCAACTGGTTGCTACAGAAATTGGATAACGCTACTCGAAAGCGTTTCGAACTCCAATTTGCATCTGAAGAGTTTCCATCATATCAGGATTTGCACAAGTTTTTGTCGTCACAGTGTCGTGCATTAGAATCATCTTTGGGGAATGACCTATCTCCGTCTGCAGTCGTTGGTAAGCGGAGTAGCGTCAAGTCTGGTGGAAAAGTGGAATCGAGGAATTCACATGCATTTTTGTCAACGTCGAGTGCGTCTTCATCGAAGCAGTCGTGCTTCCATTGTAATGGAGAACACCCGATCTCGAATTGTCGTTCTTTTTTGAAGTTGGACCCGCGCAAGCGTTTTGAGGCTGTGAAGGCAGCGCGCTTGTGCCTAAATTGTTTTGGCCCTTCACACTTGGTGAAGCAGTGCCCCTCTTCTCATTCGTGTAAGGAGTGTGCAGGTCGGCACCACTCTTTATTACATTTCGTTAAACTTAGTAATTCGGATGGAGCAGCTTCTCATCGAGTTGAGCCGCCTCCAGTCGCATCCACGGTTGCCATGTCTTCTCTCCCATCCTTTCAGGATGTTCGTTCTCGTTCTCGTAGCAATACTACGGTTCTTTTAGCAACCGCATGTATTGAAGTTCAAGACAAGTGGGGCAACTATCAAGTGGTTCGTTCTTTAATTGACTCTGGCAGTCAGTCGTCTTTTATTACTGATCGGTGCCGCAAGCGTTTGGGCTTGCACTTGAATCGATCATCAACACCTATTTCTTGTTTGGGTCACGTGACCTTGGGATCGGCCCAGGGATCATCTGATTGCATTATTCGTCCCGTTGGGGTACCATCACCTACTTTTAAAGTAAGTACTTTGGTCTTGCCCAATATTTGTGGAAAACTTCCCAGTGTTGACATTTCGCCATCGAAGGCGCTTGATAATTTGAAGTTAGCGGATCCTAATTGGTACACGCCTGGTTCTGTCGATGTTTTGCTAGGAGCTGACATCTTTCCCAATATTGTTCATGGTGGTTATTTGTCGGGCAGTGATAACTGTCCAGCCGCAATGAACACGACGTTTGGTTGGGTTCTTTTGGGAACCATTTCGTCGAAGGTTGCGGGCGAGGTTCAAGCTTGTTTTGCGTCGGTAGATTCGACCCTTGAAGAGACTCTTAAGGCATTTTGGAGAGTTGAGGAGGTGCCTTCAGTTGAGGTTTGCTCTAATGAGGAACAAGAGGCTGAGTCGTTGTTCGTTGAGTCTCATTATCGAGAAGAATCAGGTCGTTTTGGGGTATTGTTGCCATTTAAGGATAGCAAAGAGTTGCCTATCTTTAATGATTCGTTGAATGTCGCGGATCGTCGTTTGCTCGCTTTGGAGAGACGATTGTCGAGGTTGCCTCACATTAGAGACATGTATGTAGAGTTTATGAAAGATTATTTGGAGGCTGGGCACATGTCGTTGGTGCCATTGGAGTCGGAATCTGCAAACTCTTATTACATTCCGCATCATTGCGTTTTTAAAGACCCTGGAGTTTCGATGTCTTCTGATGTGTCTTCACTCGCCCCAGTATCGTCGAAAATTCGTGTCGTTAGGTTCTTGTTACAACTAGGTCAAGAAAATTCAAAGAAGTTTCCTCTCACTTCGAAAGCCATTCGTCTCGGGCTTTATGTCGATGATCTTGCCATTGGGGCAAATCAAATCGAGGAAACCTTGGAGTTGAGAAATCAGCTCATTTCGCTATTGCAATTGGGACAATTTGAGTTGCGGAAATGGTCTGCTAATAATCCACAATTGCTTCAGGATCTGCCTGTTGAACATCGTCAACAGCAGTCATCCAACTTTGATTCGGAATCGGACTTTTCCGGGAAAATTCTCGGTCTTCAGTGGCACTCGGCTACTGATTCATTTTCGTTCGCGGTTAAGTCTATAGATTCACCTTGTACTAAGAGTAGCATTCTCTCGGACGTCGCGTCTCGGGGCTTGTTACCAGAGGAGTTAGTCGGGGCTTCCGCATGGTGGGCGGGGCCTGAATTCCTCAGATTGCCGCTGGAATCTTGGCCAGCACTCGTTCCTATTGCTCCCACTTCTGATGTTGAACTGGAGAAAAGGAATATTGTTTTGTTCGCTACGATAGAGATTTCGGATGTCGATGTTTTGTTGAAAAGATTTTCTTCTTTGAGGAAAATTCAGGGTATTATCGCTCGTTGTTTTCGTTTCACTAACAATTGTCGTGCTGTCAATAGGACCACTGGTGCATTGAGTGTCTCTGAGTTGCATGCTGCTCTCATGCACATTGTTAGAATTGTTCAATCTTCGGTCTTCTCTTCGGAATTGGAGAAAATTCGCTCTGGTAAACCATGTGCCAAGTACTTGCAGTCATTGTCGCCCTTTATTGATGATTTCGGTATTTTGCGAGTCGGGGGTCGACTGTTGCATTCGGGTTTAGCATTCGACGCTAAATATCCCGCATTGTTGCCAGGAAGGCATAGGTTGGTTGAACTTTTGATTGATCAGATACATCGAGGTAATTTGCACCCAGGAGTGAACACTACTCATTATCTCCTTCAACAAAATTTTTGGATCCTGTCTGCTCGTAGGGTCATTCGTAGTTATTTGTCGAAATGCAATCGTTGCTTTCGCACTCGTCCCCTCTCGTTGGAGCCTCCCATGGGGAATTTACCTGTCGCTCGTGTCTCCCAATTGAAGCCTTTTAGTTGTGTCGGGGTCGATTATGGGGGACCCTTTCCTATTGTCTTGTCGAGGTATAGGGGTGTCAAAACTTCTAAAGCCTATTTATGTTTGTTCGTATGTTTCGCGACTCGCGCGATTCATCTCGAGATCGCTTCTGATTTATCGTCAGAGACTTTCCTAGCAGCTCTAGGAAGAATTGTTTCTTTGCACCCTGATGCGGATGGTGTCGCCAGGGTTGCCTCGGTTCGTACGACCAAAGGTCTTCGTAAACGACCTCTGGTCAAACTTTGCCCGTTACCTAACCAGTAACGGACTCAGGGAATTTCGTCCCTGACTTGTCGTTTCGTTTCGTTTCGTTTTTGTTATTGTCGTTAGTTTCGTTTTCGTTAGTTTCGCTTTTGGTTCAATTTTCTGATAGCGGAAAATTCCTCCGGTAATTTTGGTGGGCGGTATGTTACGTCCTTGGTGAATAATCGATTCGTATTCTCTAAGACACCACCGTTTCCTACCCCTTCCTATCCCTTTACACATCGTGACGAAGGAAAAGGACACCTGACCGGACAGGACCACACATAGAGAGGAGAGTCGAGGTTTAACATCGAGAGAGGAGAGAGCTCGACCAAGAGTGCCGTTCGTACCAGATTCGTCGATGCTGGTGTTACGAGAACGGGATACCTAGTTCCTTAATGAAATAAGGAAGCGGTATAAAGTAGTGGAACAATCGTGGGTATAGTGAAGCAGAGTGAACAATAATAATAGTTACAACATCTCGCAAATTAAAACAAGTGCCCCTTTAGTCGGACAAGACACAAGGTCAGTAATTTCGATATTATTAATTAATTGTGTTCCTGTCAATCATTGGCAATTATAGCCTGGTCCTTCCCTAAATTTTGATCCTGTCACCGTGGCGATTTGTCATTACCATCGCGGCATCGAGCCGCATTAATTTAGCCCCTTTCAGGATCGAATCGCGTCGTTAATATTTCGTGTTGCTCTTTGACGCGGAGTTAACAGAACTTTTACAGGAAAATTGATAAATATACCGAAAAAGCTTAAAAATCAACATGTTTGGTGTTTTCAAGAAAAACGCTAATGTTTATAGCCGGTGGCAATATTGCCAATATTGACAACATTGATGCTAAATAAATCAATATGTCTTTCGGCGGCCAACGAAAACCGGGGAGGGGCTTGTAGATAACCGGCTGGCCGCGCGGCCAGCTGTTTACATGAAATAGTAAGCGACCGCGCACACCTAGTGCGTGCTCTTATAATAGTACTTACAAAATAGTAGTTTTTTGGGGTTCTGCTATTATTATAATTAAATGAAAAATAAACTTTAAGGATCATTATCGTTTCTGTCTCAAAATAGTCAGAACCCTAAAATAATAGTACCCTATCCTATTAAAATATTTACCTCTAAATGTTTGATGGTTTTCTAAAAAAAAATACCGTACCGCGGGGTATGTAGAGTACATAATTTGAAAGCACGTTGGTCCAGGCCCTAATAAAAAAAAAATAGACAATTTGAGTTTAGCAGTTTATATCCATAAAAAATTTGAAAAAATATTCTTGGCTTGGTATGTGCCGAAACCAGTTGTTTAAAAATGCTCAAAAAATGCTTATTATTATGGTTCTGAATTTTTTCCCTAAGTTATTACCTAAAAAATTAATATATTTTTTCTAAATAGAATAAATTATGAACTGTGTGACACAACGTGTGGGTACAAGTTTCATGGCTAAAGTTAGGGTAGTAGGACGAAAATCGATTTATAGATTTATTCCCCAATACGTAAAAAGCTGCATGCATCTATATCCGTCTATCGATCTCCATCTATTTTTTCCTAGCTTTCCTAACTTTACGTTTATTTTTAACGAATAAATTCCATGTGCAAAAACAAAGCAGGTAATTCGTGAAATAAGGGAAAGTCGACATTTCCTGTGCATGAGTACCTACCTATAACAATCCGTCCCGTTTCATTATACAAATTTAAAACTATGGGCAAGACCGAATTTTAAAAGTTATTGTAGTCACAATAATTAAAAGTGATCTTAAAAAAGCAGTTTTCAAAATAAAATTTCAAATGGTTAAAACTCCAGAATCCTGAGAATTCTGAAGACGCATAGTTGTCTTTGACGTAGACTACTTCCATATAAATCAGGAAATTCTCCCAAAAAATCATAGAATAGTTTTTATAACTTTATTTAATCAATAAGTAGGTAGGTATTAGGTATACCCTAAAGAAATTTGTTGCGTTGTCCCGCCCCCAAGCAAGAACATAATACATAATTCATTCGTGTGCAAGTGAAGTCTACCAGTCATTAGACTTCCGATGTGAAACACAATTTTGAGTTGTCTTACTGCAGAAAAAAAAAACGCTCTATTTAAGTCGCTTCCTTAAGTCAAATCCAAGTTTTTTCACCCAAAACCAAGAAATACTGGTTTAAAGATTTCGATTGTTAGCCAATTTAAATATAATTAACTGAAATGCAAACTTAATTTGTGTTTGAAAATATTCTTCGGCGTTTTGCAGTAAGGTACAGAAAAAATGCCGCAACAACGGTACACTTATTAGGGAATAGCCTGTAATCATGTAAAATCGCATTTTAAGTAAAAAAAAAAAAAAAACAGAATAACTTTTTTCAATATCAGACCTCGTTTAGGAAATATTTACAAGATTGTTGTTCAGTTACTATGAATGAAACATATTTTTATTGCGGCCTTAGTTTTACATTTTCCAAGATATTAAGTAGGTAAGTACCTAAACGAGGTTTATTCATCTTGAAAAGAGTTATTCTCTCTTTTATGCTTAAAATACGATTTATTACATGACGTTTTATTTTGGCTGCCTAGTTACCAAACACCCTGTATATTCAAGATAGGTAGGTACCTATTTACATGTTTAATACGATAAAACTGACAACATTAATTATTGATGTTAAAACATTCAATATTTATTCGAATTGTGGAACTTGGCGGCCAACGAAAACCGAGGAGTGGCACAGGCGACCGACTGGCCGCGCGGTCATGCTGTTTACATGCAATACCTACTAAGTGACCGTTTTACTACATACATAGCAACGAGTATAGTAGCTCAATACAAACTTCATAATTTTTTCATTAATACTATAATACTACGTGACAACTAACTGTTTTAAACAAACATACCTAAATCCGTTCTACACGCGGCCAGGAGGTGGGTATAGTGCTCGGAAGCTCCTACTGTTATGCTTTGAAAAATATTGCAATGTCAATGTTGCCATGTTGCCAAGTTAATTTTTTTTATAAAATTGCAAAATTTAACAATTTGGTCTTTAAGAATAATTTTTTTTACATAAATGAAGTTTTTACATATTATGGCAATATTTGTTGTCTACAAACGTTGATTGTAGTGGACTGTATTTATTAATTTCGGATGAAAATTGTAAATCTTTGTTAAATTATGGTCTCAAGTCTGTATACCCCAAAAAAAAAAACGAACGCACATTGAAGAGGCACTCTCACCTTTTCGTTGAGAGCTCTCAATTTTGTCTCGTTGTTTTCGGGAAGTAGGATCACAATCACAATCACAAATTTTAGAGAAAAGTAGTAGGTAGGTACTTTTAAAGCGATTAACAATGAGCCTGAATGGACCGTATCACTGTTCTCTTGGTCGTCGCTCTCTTCACTCCTCCGCGCATCTTATTCTTGTATCGCTTGACCAGGAAGTGGAGTGGTTTGTGCGCACGGCAATATGCGTTTTTCCGCGAAAAAATAAAATAAAAAAAGGCATTAACCTCGTAACTAATCATACGAAGTGCCAATAAAATTATAAACAAATTAAACTAATTGAAAATGAATTGGGAGTTGGCACGTGATCCAGTCCCCAACAGTATTAGAAAGGAAAAAAATATACCCTCAATAAGGGATGAAACAATTCCTCTTCACCCTTCCATTATGTATTTAAAAAAATTCCCTGTGCGTATGACATTTTTTTTTTTAATGTCATACACAGGGAATTTTTTTAAACACTTTTTTCATGTTTACAGGGTGTTATTTAATAATCTTTAATAGCGCACCATCGAATAAGTGAGCCACTTTTTTAGCACCTACAGCCTAGACTTAATCAATTATATATTGTTTCTTTGTATCCTCATGTTAATAATTTTTTATATTCTCTTTTTCAGGGCTGCTATGACAAAGTGATCCAATTCTTGGATGGAAATATTGGTATTGTTGCCGGTGTTGCTGTTGGAATAGCGCTCTTCCCCTTAATAGGGGTGGTTTTGTCTTGTTGCTTGGCGAGCGTCATAAATAAAGCGAAATACGAACAAATGGCTTAAATCCGATAAACGCAGTGGCCGATATAAGTTTTTTTAATTTTGCTGGCTGAAAACTAAAAAACAAATCATTTCCTATCGAAGTATTTTTATATTGTTTACTGTTACTAAAAATGAGAAAAATTATATTCGCCACTGTTGTTGGTCAAGCGGATCGAAAGAGCCTGCTTGAAAATAAGTGCATTGGAAATGGATTTACCGCCCATTATTGTTTTAAGTTTTAAATCTTGACATAATGACTGGCTTCAGGACCCAATTCACGTGCTGCAGGCAGTCATTAATGCAATTGTATGGTATCCTGCGATCCAATAAATATTTTATTAACTCTTGCTTTGCAAGAGAAGAAAATAATTTAAAATAACTTATAACTTTAGTAGTTCAATTCAAATTCTCATGGCATTCCCTTTCATTATGTAAGTAATGTTTTTATTTATTGTTCTATGATTTGTAGATCACTGATTGGTGTAGGTAGTTCAATTACACACCTTATCTGGCAGACATGCTTCATTTTATTCAAGGCAATAGTTGATCAATTTTGTGGATCACACGATACCATCCTGATAGTAATAAATGAACTTTACGTCCTTCAACCCCTCACAAATCCTTCACCAAGAAAAAACCTTTAGGGCTCAAAAGTATTTACGCATTTATTAATTATTACTCGGGCTGGAAGTAATTAAAAATTGTGTTACCAGCTCAACAATTATTTGAAAATGTTGTCTTTGAAGCATGCAAAATGTAATTGAAATTTCCTAAAAATATTCTATCTCTATATTATAAGCTTTTATGAAAATCAATTATGATGTTTAAAGCTTTCCTATACTAAATGTCTATTATTATGCACCTTTAATATTTATAGGTGTCCCATATTTCACTTCTCATTGTTGAGATCGCCAATTATAATAGTCAATTAATTGAGAATCAAATCCAAAGTAATATAAGTATTAGATTGGGAAGCTGAAGCTCCAATATTGCAAAATCAACTTTTTAATATTTTCCAGTAATATGGGACACCCATTTGTGTTGAAATACTTCCGGTGTTACATCATTAAATAAAATGAATAAATATTTTAAAAATCTATCTATGTATGTGCATTAACACGATAGAGAACTAAGACTTTGACTAAATGTATTAAAATTTTTTGGATGGTTTTAAGTGTGTTAAGTATCATGTTTTGCATACTTTTACTCCACGAATCTTTGAGAAGTAAGTAAGGTTATTCAATTTTCTTAAACCCATATAAACATATATCGAATATTTAAATTATAAAAAGGTGAAATAAAAAACAATTATACATTCAGACATCTTATTTATTTATACACCACTACAGTATTTTCATTACCACACCAATTTTGCCAGTCATGTCATGTTCATAAAATTTGACCTGTAGATAATTTGACCAACATCATATTGTACAGGGTGAACTAGAAATGGCAGATAATCTCTCTTGTTAGGGGAGACATGAACAGTAAAAAAATCTGCTGTGCCTATCGATTAAAATTAATATTGCCAATTTTGTAGATATAAAAATAAAGAGATATTACCCCATATTTTCTTAGTTTTAGAGGTATTTTAAACTAAAATATCCATTTTAAAATTCATGCACACCAATTTTATGAAAAAGAATATTGGAGAGAATTTAAAATCGAAAGTAACTATAAAAATAAATAAATCAATCATTGTCTTTAGAAATTTTCCTTATTTTTCTCAGAATCCCTGAAGGGTTCCAAGAAAGTAGTACTGCAGAGTTTATGCTAAAATTCGTATGTATAAACTATGTGAGGTAAAATTAGAAGAGTGCATTTTATGACTGGCAACTAAAGGGTACAGTAATCCTATTTATATACACTTATTATAATTATTAACAATTTCTTATATTAGTTAGTATACAATACATGGATTTATATACATATGGGAAAAATGGGAAAACAAAGATTTTATCTATTAATACTATGGGATTATCAAACAGTATGTCTCTCTTAAGACTCGCAAGTCTAACACATCTCTCATTTTGTTTTTTTTTCTTTTCTGATATGAATGTAATTATTCTCAAATTAGGTAGGTAAATTTTGTAAAACCATTTGTCTATGGTCTATGAGTCCCGATAAGAAACCAAGTGGGGATTCTACAATTGAAAAAAAAGCAATTAAACCATTATAATGGCTAATTATAACTTGGTTGTAGTGAAAAGATAATAGAAGGTTGCAAAGTAAAGCTTCATACATATATTTTACGACAAGAAGTAGGTATCTACACTTGAACTTGATTGAAAGTAGAAATTTTTTACCCAAATTAATTTCAAATCAATTTATTTTACATAATTTTAACAATATACATAATATACAGGGTGTTGAAAAACTCATGGAAAAAATTAATAATGCGTTACTCAGCATTGAAAAAGAAGAGAATATCTTCTTTCAGAATTGTTCTATAGCTGCTATAGTTTCCGAGATATAAAATTTTTTTTTTTTTTTTAAAGAGGGAGCATCGGTCTTAACTGTGTAGGTAAGACATAGTCGCTCCACTCTGGTAATTTGGCTTTGAGACGAACTCTTTAGCCACACACACTTTAAATTATAATATTTGCCATTTAAACGTTCGATCACTTGTTTTACTTTTCACAGACATTCGAAAATGAATCTGAAAAGTAAAGCGGGCCGAGGTGAGTTTCGAACCCGCGATCTATGGCTTCGTGAGCCAGCGGAGAACCACTAGGCCACGGAAGTCACTCAATATAAAATTTCTTTAAGACAACTTCAAATTCCAATTTCCAGTGCACAAATCAAAATTATTATGAAATTTTAAGACAAATGATCAGAAGCTACGTGTTAAAATGGTGGTTAAACACAATTAAATCCATTTTCAAAACACATAAAAAATAGAGGTAGGAAAAATTTCCAGCTGGCAACATTGGCACCAGGAAAAAATACAAAAGAATAAGAGAAAGTCTTACAAATTAACTAGTGGAAAGGTGAAAGCCAGGTGACACACTAGTAAAATAACGCCGTGTCCTAGCTGCATCCGGGTAATGCGTTGCGTGCGATGCGGGGAACGCACGCAACGCAAACTCACACGAGAAATTTTGAGTGTGTCCTAACTGAATGCGTGCAGTGCGGGCGAGAAAATGGTTTCCAATCCAACTATTTCTGGTGCAGCTTCAGATTAAATAAGTTTTAATTTGGAAACCAGTAGGTTGTTGGAGCTTGAAAGACTTGAAAATCACAGAAAGAAACATGTTACTTAAGAGAAAGAAACAATAAGACGCAAGTAATCTATAGAAATAGGTATAGATTTGATAGATAGATAAATAGCAGGTAGGTTAAATATAAAAAGGTCTACAATAGAAGTTAATAGACCTCATACTTACTTTAAAAGCCTAAATTCGAGACATTTTCACATTCCCAGTGTACCTTGACTCTTGTTCTTGTAAAATAGATTTCTCTTATTGCACAAAATGTTTCGCTTTGGCACGAAGGCAATCGAAATTAAAAAAATTTCCTGCCCGCCGCAAAAATCGCAAGATTTTGACAGATGAAAAAACTAAATATTTCAATTTAAAACAATGCGTGCGTTGCGGTGTCGTTTTATCGTACGACTTTGCGGGCAAACGCGTCTACTGAGGACACTCCTATTGCTTTGCATGTGTTTTATTTTAATCGTTCCCCGCAACGCACGCACGCAACGCAGTCCCCGGATGCAGCTAGGACGCGGCGTTAGTGTATCTCTGCTCTCCTTAACCCAGGATAACTATTATAATAAGATAACTGAATTTTGACAAATTGACAACCATAGAATAGCCAACATCAAATTGAGATTGCACACTGTATTCTCTTATCTGAAAATTCAATGCAATGTTGCCATACTTTAAAAATAAACTATTGCGATATCTCGAAGATAGGATAAAAAAATCAAAACTTTTTGTTTTGATTTTTGAAATCCCACAACACTGTACCATAGTGTGTTGTTTGATTTTTTCCACGAGTTTTTCAATACCCTGTGTAATATAATTTATTATTATGATGTTACTTTTTCCTATTACTTTTTTTATGACACGAAGTCACAATATCCCTTCTTGTAAGGGACACACAAAACACAGAGACACACAGCAGATAATAGACACAAAAAATAAAAATTCAGTGTGGCAGATTCATAAATAAAATTAATATAACTCTCATAATTATTTCCAATGACTAGTAGAATAAATTTTTCGAAATTTGTTACCGCTCATAGTAATTCTCTTCTATACATAGGTAGATACAAGACAGAAATAAACATTGTCAATTTCTACACACTAATCAAGATCTTATATTTCAGATAAACTAATCAAACCCTAACATTAACTCTAATATCGTCTACAAATAAAAATCAAATCGCTTAGCTATAAAAATAACACTCTTCAAGTAAATAATAAAATAGTCAATAAACTAAAAGCAAAAAACCAAAACCTATTAACAATAATAGTAAAATCATCGATTAAATGTGCTTCAAAGTTGTCTGTTTAAAGTTTAAAGCACATTCCAAACCTGCTCCTATATTATGCTAGCCATCCTACCCGACTCCCCGGGAATACCGGAGTGGCTGTTACAGGTCAAAGGGATGCAGAAAATAATCGAACGAACCAGGCCGTCTCTCACTGAATCGGCGAAAGGTGACTGTTGGCTCCCGGTGAAAGTGAAAACCACCCCGTTACTGGTTGATTGGTTCGGATAAGTTCCAATAGGGTAGCAGCCCGTCTTATTCAGTACCACTCCAACCTTGTAGTGCTGAAAAATATGTTTTGATAGACATCAAAAATAAAAATTATGACTCAGGGCCAAAACTAACATTTAACACCAGTAATAAATTCTTGCACAATTGGAAGGTGACTAAATTAATAATTTCACAGGCACTAGACTAGTGGCAGTATTTTACATATAAAAGGTGTCCAAGATAAGAATGCATAACATGGGAAGTGGAGATCTTATAAACCATGAAAGATACATTTTGTGTCCCATTAAGCTCTCTCATTCTTTGCAAATTCAAAAAAACCTCTTACCTTGTTTTTCTGTATAAATACAGGCCGATTAAAGGAGATCTCGATCAAAGATCTATAAGCAACGCGGCTCGTGAAATGAGTGTAAGTTAACCTGCTTCCGTCTGCATCTAAAAGATGAGCATATAATAATTCTGTGTAAGTGTTGCTCGTGAATCCCATCCGGCAATCTTCTTCTGAAGGAATCTGAGCCGGAATCTATAATAAAAAATATATAAAAACAAAATTAATCTTTGAAAAAACAACATGTGTACATGGCATTCAATTTATAAGGGGAATCGGTAATAAAATTTCAAGATAGGAAAAAAACTAGCCTCGATGCCATAGAGACAAACATGTCGATCACAAGTGAACGTGACAGCACAGTCCAGGACGCTGCTGTTCATGCATTCAATCTGTCGAAGTAGTTGCCTGCTGCAGTACAGCTTCTTATTCAATTCAATTCCACCTTCCGCTCCGGTATTGAATTTTATCATCGAAGTCCTGGACGTGTCCATCGAAGAACCACCTGGCTGCAAGCAAAATTATCATAAATCAAAGCTACATTCACTGACTGGCATACATACTATCAGGAAAGAATCTGAAGAAAGCCTGCTCGGAATTTTCCTCCTGGTAACGGTCGACGTGCTGAAACCTTCCGGCATGGGCACTGCGGCGCTCGGCGAGCAAATGTTCATCAAAATGGCGTATTTTTCCGACTGGGTCAGTAGATTCGAGTTGGCAGTGCCTTCGGCGAATTGCTGCGGCGATAAGGTGAGAAATCGTATTTTTGTCAAGGCGTCTCTTATTGTGTCTCGTATTATGTTGCCTTGTTGGTCGTTTGCTGGAGCTGCTGTAAAGAAATTAAAATAACAGTCAGTACGCAAATTATTGGAGTAAGTAACTGAATGTTGAGAGATTAGATAAGAATTATTCGTTCCAGGCTAGCCTTGAATTTGGTAGGTACTGGAGAAATTTGTCTGAAATGCTATGTTTTTTCTATAGGCACAAGGTACAGTAGACTGTCAATAATTATCTGGGTGCTTATAAACCATTCGCACTTCTGAAGAAGTCTGAATATTTTCTTGGTTCCAATTTCAGGAACTAATAATCACATAAACCTGTCATCGAGCTCCCACATAATGAGATTTATTGCATGTAGTGGATCTATTCAAAAAATAGATTCAACCTTTCACAAGTGGTTAGAAAAGTTCAATTCGTTTCTAGTATGTAGAGAGAACTGAAGTAGAGGAGGGGAACATTTTTCTATACAACTATTTGGGAATATTGACAAAGGTTAATGTCCATAAAAGTGGCCATGGTATACTCAAAAATTCAATAAAACAACAATCATTAGGTCAATGAGTATATATTTTCTTTCAAAAAATTAGGAATATCTTGTCGACCGGTTTCGGGTGTTAACCCATCTTCAGGACAATTGTCAGTTTACAAGAGTCGCGGTCCACACATAAAGGGTATACAATTCATGTTTAAAAAATAGGCCCAGGCCTGATGTAAAAATGTAGAAACATGTGGTCATAAGATCAGAAATTCTCTAAGACACTTCTAAAGAACAAACCCCAAATTCACCGGGGATCGACGCTTCACGCCGGTCCACCGTTTTACTTGTCTTGAAGAATTTTACAATTTCAACCCCTAAAGTCAATTAACGCCACCCTTCCACTCGGGAAGGGTTTTAAACAAGTTTGTAATGACATAATTTTAATTTTTGATTTTATTTATATGTGTGTGTGTTTTGTTCTTTGGAAGTGCCTTAGAGAATTTCTGATCTTATGACCACGTGTTTCTACATTTTTACATCAGGCCTGGGCCTATTTTTTAAACATGAATTGTATACCCTTTATGTGTGGACCGCGACTCTTGTAAACTGATAATTGTCCTGAAGATGGGTTAACACCCGAAACCGGTCGACAAGATATTCCTAATTTTTTGAAAGAAAATATATACTCATTGACCTACTGATTGTTGTTTTATTGAATGTTTAATGTCTACTGAAAGTATATTTGAGAAAATATTGCTTTTCTGCTAGGTTGAAATAAAATCACATAATCTGAAGTAGGAACTTAGCAGAAAGACACCAAGATATTGAAAAGTCCTTAACCACAAATAGACAATTTGCTCGATTCATCATTCATGGCAGGAGAATTTTTTCACTCTTAATGGTTTCATAACATCCAGAGAAATGTTGAAAGACTGTTAAAGATTAATAAAACTTAAATAAAATAATTCTTTTGAAAACAGAATAATGTTGAGGTAACAAACAAAAAGATGCATAACTAAAATCAATTTTCTATTTAAATGGACCCCAATCAAAATTTTAGGGAGACGATCAGCAATGGAAATGAAATGGTTAAGTTGGTTATGGGTTTATTTGTCACTAAAGTAACAGTAGTGCACCCTTGTGCAGTTAGTCAGCTGCAAGTAAATTACACAATGTAGTCTCAATTAGATTTTTCTAAAAGTCAAGAAAAAGACGACAATCACAATATAAAAATTTTCACAGCCTGTCAACTTGACAGCTGTTTGACAAGTCCATCTAAATAAAAAATTCTTTATACAAAGCTTCAACTGTTAAAAAATTTAGTACGCAAACTTTGGATCTACAACAAATATATTTCCAAGCAACAATCTGTACACACACTGTCCATACATTGAAGACGTTTCTAGCCTCCCTCCCTTCCTTTTTAAATGCTGAAACTTTTCAATAGTACTTTTTTACGAAAACTAATTTCAATGACCATTAACTTTACTACTTTGTGATGAAAACTGATGTGTCAAATGTCAAAAAAGATGTTGCAGTCACTGTCAACTTCCAAATTTCAAATTACATGGGGATCACGCATAAGACCTCATTTTAAAATATATTTTAATTGTCGACACAAAAATTATATTGGTTTTCAATTTTGACAGTCTGTCAGTGAGGACATTTTATAGTTTTTAGCAATGTCCGCAACGTAATCTTTGATATTCACACATAGTTTTATGTAAAAAAATAGTTTGAATAGTAAAAAAAAAAAAAATTGAATTTAGTTTCAGTACTGAAGTTTTATCTCATTCAGCTGAGAATTTAAATAGGGACGGACTCAGGTTATTTAAAAAAATAGTAAAATTAATGTTACTGAATTTAGTTTTTTACGAGGTTTTTTATTTTATCAAAGTTCTACCTCATTCAGCTCAGAATTTAGCTGGAGGAGGGGCTATAATCTTTGTCTCTGACACACACAGTCAAAAATAAAAAACAATTTTTTGTGTAGATAACAATCAATTAAAACACCTTCATAATGAGGTCTCACATCACATGACCCCCCCCCACCATTCCACAAAAAAATTTGAAGTTGACAGCAACCAACATCAATTAGTGTAACATTTGACACATCAGTTTTACATCAAAAGGTAGTAAAATGAGTGCCATTTTCTGCATTTTCTATCTCATTCCGGTCTCTTATGATATAACCTCTTTTTATGTAGAGAAAATTTTGAAGTTGACAGGGACTGCAATGTCATTTTTGACATTTGACACATGAGTTTTATGTAAAAAAATAGTACAATTCATGCCATTTTCTATCTCATACAGCTCACAGTTTAAAGAGGGAGTCCTAGATCAACTGTAAAAGTTCTCACTGTGTACAGATTACAGGATAACCAAAGATTATCATCTTGAAGTCAAAACAATTCTCATTCATTAACACCAAGCAAACCACATCAAACACTGCATTAGAATAATTGAATTACAAATGACAAAATCAAACAAAATAAAAGTCGTGTTAATAAATTAAACACAATTACCTATACCGTCTAGTCTAGGTACCCTCCCACCTGTGGCCGAGTTGTTACGAGAAGCGTACTGCGACAACGCTTGGAACAATTCGAGCTCCGAGATGATGTTCAGCTCCTCCTGTTCGAATATCGCTATCACGGTGCTGAGCTCTGCATCGTCGAAACTGCTTTCTGCCAGCACTTCCTGCGTCTGGTTGCAAATGATCTGCAAACCGGAGTAATTAGTCACGTGATCTTGTGAGAAAAGGGGAAGACAATCGTACGTTTATGCACTTCTGCAGTAGAACGGGTTCTTCGAAGAGTTTCGCGAATTCGTATGCTCTGCAAGCATTCTTGGGGAACAGATCTGACCATAAATACTTGGTGCACTTTTCCACCAAGAAGGGGAGCATGTATTTTTTTGCCCCGTAGCATAATTCGCAGGCTTGGTCGAAGGAGGTTAAATTTATATTATCGGTATAAATGTACCTGAAAGAGGAGATGAATAATTATTATTGATCTCTCTGGTGTAATTATGCTGAGAAAATTAAGCCCACTACAGTCAAGCATACATATATTATCAACATCAACATACTCTAGAAGAGCTCTAAATGCGTCAGGTTGCACGTCCAAAATGGCAATGGGATCTTTCTCAGCCATTCCGCCGAAGAACATTGCTTCAAAAACTGGGCTCGACATGGCAAGGAAAAGCTTGTGCCCTTCCAAGACTTGCTGATTCGGTTCAGTTCCAACAATAAAACGGCAATCGCTCCATAATCCAGTTTCCAACAAGTATTGGCCCCTTTCTTTTATGTAGCTCTTACTTATTTGCCAGTCATTTGGTGCAGGCGGTCCCGTTTTACGGTCCATTTTAACAAATGTCTTGTTGGGTATGTTTGATTTTGATTCTAATAAACTGCAAGGATATACGAAACGATTCTATGACTTAATCATTTATGTTTATAAACATTAGTTGATTTTTATTGTAATTTGTAATAATAATTATTTTTATTTATTATCATCAATAAAAGTCAGTTTGCAGATGGACGATTAGATTGTGAAATATGAATGATGGATGATTTGATTGTTGAATGAATGTTGACTGAATGAAATAATCTTTTCTTCTTCTTCTTCTTCGTTCCTGTATTGACCTTCGATACTTGTAGATTTGGCCCGCTATATTCTAATGAATGAGAAGGGACAGTGATGACGTCAGTGGGCGGGGCTAATCGAAATGGTTCCAATTCCAAATAAACAAGCATGTAAACTTCGGATTACAGACAAAGCAGAAATTTTAGCGATAAAAGTAAAACTACCGACAGACGACAGAGGACTCCAGCTCGACGGAAAATTAAAATATGATTTACCTAGTTCAATTCCACCAATGGCGAATCGCAGTTCAATACCTAAAAACAACTTGGCGGTGGCCTCAATAAGTCAAACTTCATTACCAAATTCACTTACATGAACTTAAAACTTGCACTAAATCACGAAAACTGACACGAATAGCAACGTAAACGGCTTGTTTGTAGATAACTTATATTGTAAGTGAAATACAAAACTATTTCTCAGAGAAATATTAAATTCGTGACTTTTTTCTCTATTATAGCCGGCTCAATTTGTTTTATTTATTCTATCACAATTCTAATTGTTCAAGACATTTTTTGCACTTATTCTTGTTCCTTGTCGTGAAAGCAAAAACATAACTCCCATGAATAGACATAACGAAAGCTTATGCCTAAAAGTCGAACAGCAGTCTATATAGCAGCATTTTAGCATGTATATGTATAGACGCGCCTGACTATGATTTGTGATTTGTAGTTACAGAATTTGTCGCTAGTATGTCAAGTCCAAGTCGAATCTATATGCTCTATGCTCTAATTCGACCCGTCAGTGGTCGGGGAAATTGGTTAGGGTTCCAAATAAACAAGTGTTGACAATTTCACTGTAAACTTTTGATTACAGTAAATGCGGAATTTTTAGTGATAAAAATTAAACTACCGACCGACGGATCGAGCTCCACGGAAACCTAAAATATGATTTAGTTTAGTTCAATTCAATTGATGACGATCGCGCAGGTCAAATGCCTGATAACAACCTCAATATACATATTAGTCAAACTTCAGGTCCACGTGAACTTAAAACTTCAACTAAATCACGACAACTGACAACAATGGTCACTTGAACGGTTTGTTTATCTGAAGAACCGTTTACGGTTAGCCCAGCCTAGTGACGTCACACTGCTGACGTCTGATCTACAGTCTCTAACAGCAGTTTTACACTAGTGTAAAAGGTATAAATTAAAAGGTATGGAAAGGTATAAAATATACAGCCCAGAGAATATTTTTATTTATTGAACAGGTTATTGTATATATTCATATTACTATTTTAAGTGTATACACTATACGGGAATTGGTTTTATTAAATGGATAAAATTCGAATATAGGTAGGTATACGGATTTTAGTTATATAAGATCAACAAAGTTTACTTCAATAAATATTTAAGATACTAAGGTAGTAATATTAATCAATCTGTAGGGCTAAAAATGCAAAAAAAGTAATTTTACATATTTTATTTATAAAGGTTACGGAGGGACAAGCGGGCAAAAAATGAAAAACAGTGGCGATTCAATAATTGGATAAGTGTTCAAACTTGTGTGACCAAATTCTATTCTACTATTTCGAGAACAAAGAAGACTTGTAACGTGCTGCGGCCTCTGGTAGACGTATTTGAAACTATCTTGAATTTAAAAAGTAATTCTCATCAATACAATAACTCAAAACTACAGTCATGAAATTAGTATCCCGTGAATTTAATAACGATTATGATAATTATCATAATAAAAACCTCCCTGATTGAAAATAACAGTTAAATAAAGATTACTTTTCGAAATTATTAAAACTGGCTTAACTGTGTGACGTCATCCGTGAACCGACTGACCAAGACCAATCAGAAAATTATTATATCAGCTGCTAGAAAAACAGTAATGGCGGACGATTGTTTGTAGTAAATTGTTTAGTCAATTATTGTTAAATAATGATGAATTGATTGTTGTTAATTGTTATTCCAATAATGCATAATAGAAGAAGTTCGAGATTACCACCTGGGGGCAAGAAATTGCCGAAACAACCCCGGAATGTCAAGGCAGCGTCCGGTAAGTTTTGTCTTTTGCATCTCTACTTGTAGGTACTATTTTTTTATTTGATTTTGTTGTATTTAGGTATTATTAGGTATAATAATATGTGCTGAAGTACTTAAAATGGGTTTTTACTGCACCAGTAGTTCATGATTTATATACACCTATTAATTTTAGGGTGACATGTATTTTGGTAGTTATTGTGACATTTCTGGCCCCAGGCTGTATGTGGCTGTATCATCAATAATCCTGTTGTTAGGCACTTGCCTTGCAGCCTTGCACTGTCCAGTCCAGTTCCAGTGCCATGTCCATGTAAAGATCACCATGAAATGTTAAATAATTTTTTTTTATATAATTAAGGTATGCTCCATATCAAAATGCAGCCAGCAACTGGTCATCATGACAGGTTTATAAAGTTGTATAAGCTTTAATGCATATGATGCATAATATCCAGTTCAGTCTCCAGTGTTACAATAATAATAATAATAACAATTCCATCCAATTCATTGCTTATATTATGATTGTATAGGAACTGGCTATTTTTTTAATACTCTAGCTAGAATAATACATTACTACTTGTCTGTTATAATCACTGTTGTAATTACAATTATTATAGTGTTATTGTTGGTTTCAGTTGCTTGTTATTTTTGCTATTTTAATTATTCAATTGTTTGTTCATTATATGACTCAGGATTCTGATTTTTTTGAAGAGGGCTATACAGTACCACCTATACAGGGTGATTTAGTTTATTAAGAAAAAGCTTTGTGCTTCCAAAAAACTCTAACCACTAATTGATCAGACTTTTTATTTAATAAAATTAAATTATTGGTCTGCTTCTGCATCTGCAATAAAACAAATGGTCATTATTTACATCTGCGGCTCCTACAGTTTCACTATGGCACCTATACAGGGTGATCCCGAAATGGCGGACATGGACAGCACCACAGCATCCATTGTGGATTAAAGATGCTAAGTTTTATTTACTGTTTTCTCCAGTATGGCTCCCTTAAGAAGATATGACCACTTTTGTATAAAAAAATGTCACAACACTGCACTGGATACCATTCTTCAGGCAGAAAAATAATGTGTAGGTCTAAAATACCCAGATAGATGTTACCATGGAAACATATCAAATGGAAACATAACAAAGCTTAAAACAATAATCGTTGCGCGGATACAAATTCGATAATATTATTAAAAATCTCGAATTCGAACAACGATGCCACATTGAAAAATTTTGTTGAACACAGAGAATAGGTAAACTTTGAAGGCCTGTAATTCCGTTCCCTATAATAAAAATAATAAAAAGCAAACAATATCGTTATAGTTATGTGAAACCATGTGTTTTGCCAGTGGAGGTTGTTTAAATTTGACCGTCATTTCGATTTAAAGTTTGGAAAAAGGACACCCTATATCTCGGTAACGAAACCGAGGAACACATTTTTGTTTTCAGTTTACAGTCCTTCTGAACATCCTCTACAACACCCTGTATTCCGTGTCCGCCATTTCGGGATTACCCTGTATAGGGGTGGAGAACATACCTATAGTAACACCAGGAAGGTATTCATTTGCTTTGCAAATTTATGGTTAGCCAAAAAAAGAGGCATTAAGAGCCGCTCTAATGAGTCCGGTCCTGTGTAGGCGGCGAATATACATAGGAAGCACGCACTCGAAATGATGAATACGCGTCCAAGCCAACCGGATCGTAAGCTGCGGATGCCATGAGCACGACACAGAGAGGGATTCGACCAGATATAAGATTTCTCATATCGTATCCAGAGTATAGCGAACGATGTCACGGTTTTTGGAATGCAAATGCAAAATAAATGCAAAATTCAAAATAAAAACCGTGCTACTGTTTATCTCGATATTCCTTGCCCTGAAAGTTAAAAAAAAAATATAAATTCGATCGTAGTGTCAAAGAGGCCTTAGTTGTGACCTTAATATTAGTTTGCAATGGCTGATTTTTGCTTCTTACCCACCCAGCACCCCTATTTCGCTCCTCGGTCCCGAAAAAATTGATGAAACATAGAAGTTGCGGATGTAAACAATTATACCAAACAAATTAAAATTATACAAAACAATTCAATAAAATCTAGAAGTTATAGGTATACAGGCTAGCCCAGACTTAAATTGACATAATAAATTATGGCCATGTCTCATAGACAGATTGAGATGATCGAACCTAATAAAAGTATTATTAATATAATTTTTAAAGCTTTCTAAGAAGACAGTATGAAGTATGAAAACAAGTTTCATATCGAAAGCCACTAAGCTATAGTTTCTATCTTTGGGAAAATAAACTAGCTCCGTGTATGCACGGTGTCCCAGACTTAATTGACCAGCTAATTCGAACTGTCTCATGGACAGTTTGAGATAATAAAAAAATGAACAGCACCCTCTTTATGTTGTCATTTATTCGAAACAACTATTCGATTGGTGATTGTTGACATGAGCGGCATGGGTATAGGGCAAAATGGCTTATACTATCGGATAGCTTCTGTCTCTAGGAGTATCAAGGTACCATTGAATTTTTGCGCCGGCAAGTAAAAGTCGAGAAATAAGGCCTTAAAGGGTCATTCTTGCCCTAATACGTATATTCGAACAGGAAGCTCGCTCTCCATCGTCATGTAACAGGATGCTCGCTCTCCATCGTCATGTAAAAGGATGCTCGCTCTCCGTCGTCGCGTATTTTAAATCACTTATCGCTGCAGTAAGTCAGGTCTTTGGTCAGGGTAGGTTTTATTTCCCTTCAAATTTTCGTAAAATGAAAAAAAACCTACCCTGACCAAAGACATGACGGAACCAGGAGCTACTAGTATGGTCATGTGACACTTTAAGGCCTTATTTCTCGACTATTACTTGCCAGCGCAAAAATTCAATGGTACCTTGATACTCCTAGAGACACAAGCTATCCGATACTATATGCCCTTATAGTATACAGGGTGTATCTAAATAACACCGAAAAAATTTAAGAGCTGATTCTTTGGTCAAAAATAAACAAAAAAGTTCGTATAAACGTGTGTCTAGAAATGCACCATTTTTGAGATACAGGGTGTCAAAAAAAAATTATTTTACCAGTTTTTTGAAGATATTTGGGGAACCGTTTGAGATATGAAACTCACCTTTTGTAAATGTCATATCATTGATATTTATAGCTACTTTTTTAATACTGAGTTTTTTCATGTGTCATTATAGCGGAGATCTCAGAAATGAGCGAAGTTTTTTTGCCGTTAATTTTTCGACACTTGTCTTGAAACATTCAAAGCGAGTTTTTCATCGTAAATGCCCGTTTTTCTCGAAAATGGCTCACGTTAGCAGTTATAACCAAGAGTATCTTTTTGTGTAGAAAACATTGACGGTTAAAAGTGTGCTTTTAAAATATCAATTTGCCCAGTGTCGTAGATATTAGGGGCAAAAAAATCCCCCCAACCCTAAAATTCTCCGGCACTGGCATACTTAAAAAAGGTAGTTAGCATCAAAATAGTTGCTAATATCAATGATAAGATCTGTACAAAAGCTGAATTCTATGTCTTATACGGTTCCCGAGATATCTTCAAAAAACTCGAAAAACAATATTTTTTTGACTATTTTTTTTTTGTATCTCAAAAAGGGTGCATATCCAGACACACGTTATTAGGAAATTTTTTGTTTATTTTTTATCAAAGAATCCTCCCCTAAATTTTTTCGGTGTTATTTAGATACACCCTGTATATTTCGCCCTATACCCATGCCGCTCATGTCAACAATCACCATTTGATTCTCTATGCAGCTTTTTTTCCAGATTCAGAAATGACCAAGAAAAAGATCATCAAGGTGGTCATGACTTCTGTCTGAACTTTCTCTGAATGTAGGGGATGGGGGATATTGAAGTGGGGGTTCTTTTCATACTATAATGTTATAGAGCTTTAAAAGTTATAAAAATATCCCCTTTATTCAGTTCAATTATCTCAATCTGTCTGAGATATGGCCTCGTCAATTAAGTCTGGAACACCCTGTATACAATTATACATATTTACATTAGGTATATTCTCAAATCTATCGAAAAGTTGGATATAGTTCATAATGTGCTGGTCTTGTTTGATCGCTAAACTCACTAACAATTTCTTAAGTATGTCTTCGATTAATTATTCGATTACTATGAAGAATAGATAGATATGATTGGGGTTGGGGATGTTTAAAAAATAATACAAGTATTTTCCTTCTTGAAAATCGTTACAAGCGTTACTGCCTTGAAGGAAAACAAGGGATATGATGGCAATAAGATAGTGGTGCACCTGCAGATATCAGATAATGCACACGCACCCTCATGTATAGTCTACAGAATCGTTAGGGTGATGCTGTCATAACTTATTAATTGTAAATCATTGAGAAAAAAAAATCATCTTGATGGAAATTAAAATAAAATTGATTGGTTATCTGTGAACTAATTTTGAATCTGAAAAAACATTATTGAATAGAGATGGATAATCAAATATTAGGTTTGAATATATGTATTTAATTTTCATATAATTATAGGATGTTCCTGAATACCGGGTACATACGAAAGGAGGTAATTCTTTGGCTTATTTCGTTCCTAAAAGTTCATAAAAATATAGGCCCGCAACCGCTTCGTTACCGATCTACAGGGTGTTTAAATTAAAATAAGTTTTTTCTTTATATCCCATAGTTTTTGAGATATTTAGCTCAAATTTGGAATATTGAGAATCCACAGAGAGATTATTTTCTTGAATTTTTGCCATTTCTCCCCCTGAATTACAATATAATACAATGTGAATTTTCTGCCTTATTTATAAACTTTTTGGTCTCCTATAGTTTTTTTGCATCTGCATTTTTGAAACCGTTATCAAGGAAAAAAGAAACCATTCGTTACTCTAATTCGTTACACGAAATTCGAATTTGTAAAATGGATCTGGCTTTTTTTTTGGATAATTTGAATTTGAAAATCTCATTTCCATTAATTTTGAAAGGTTATAGTCGGCACTGCCTGTTGGAAAATTAAATCTGGAATGACCTTGTTTGACTGACTAAAGTTTTTATAACGTATTTAAGAACACCTGTATATTCATATATTATTTAAGTATAATTTACAATATTAATAATGTAGAAATGATTAAGTATTTTGATGTACAAGGTGTTTCTAGATAGAGTACCACAAGTTAGAGCGTGTAATTCTGAATTTTGTACACATAACCCCTCGAGTAACCCCTCATTGGAAAAATTGTGGGTAAAACCGTAGCACCCAGTGGCGTGGAATCCGGGGTCTCAGGACACCTTTTTTCTCATAAATTGTGAACTGTTTTTTTTTTAATTTTTTTAATTGTTTTTTTCGGAATGCCAGATTAAATTGCTAAAAAAGGCATATTTTTAAAATTTCGATAGGACACATCATATTTGATAAAAATTCAAATGTAGTTCTTTTAACATTTTTTTATTTACTTATATTTTTTTTCTCTTAGATAAGTATCATAAATTGAAGGACTTGTAGATAAAGCTAAAATATAAAAAAAATTCAAGTAAGTTTTTTTTTGAAAATGTTTTTTAACCGAGATACAGGGTGTTGAAAAATCTGTGTTGTAAATGACACTTAATCTCGGTTAAAAAACATTTTAGAAAAAAAAATCAATTTTTTTTCATCCTTTAGCTTTATCTACAGGCCCTTCAATTTATGGTAGGTACTTATCTTATTAGACTATTAAAAAAAATTAAAAAATGTTAAAAAAAACTACCTACATTTGAATTCATATGAGTTAAATTTTGGTAGGCAAATTAAGTCTGGGCGAGTTTTTTTTAGGAAAAAACCTTGTACGCTCACAAATGACACCAGATTCCATCAAGTGTTTTTATTAGTTAATAAAATTAGTGTTTCATCTTAAAAGCAACAGAAATCATCCAAAAAACTGAAGAAAATCTACTTATACGTGGATTTATTTCTAAATAGCATGTCAAGGTGACATGAAATATCAGCATTGATGTCAGATCTCAAATTTTGTAGGTGCAATGAGGATGAGGAATCACAGAAAATAAAAAAATAATAAGCACCTATTTGTAAAGAACATTTTTTTGCGAATTTGTACACAAATTACAAATATAAATTAATGCAAAACTTGACAATTGATAATTTAATAATCAGAGTCATATATGTAATCAGTTCCTTAAATAATACCTAATTATAACACAGTTTGTATGCGCAGTTTATGCGTAAATTTAGAATTATTAAATTTATAATTTATATTTACTAAATTTAATTTAGTACTCAAGTTCTCGACTGTGATTTGTTAACCATGCTGTTTATTATTATGCATTAGGTATAGGTAATGTGAACGTATATCATAACGGGATCAGCGTATTTATTTAGTTTATTTGTTACAACTTTGTGTTATTTACTTATCCAAAGACGACCTGACCTGATCTAACCTGACCTCACACGTCAGACGATTAATTAACGTCATTTTTTTACTACATACATAGTTATTTGTCGATAGCTGGTTATTTTAATCGTAATTCGCAAATAAAAGGTTGAACGAAAATGTTTCTTAAGGTGACCTAATATGTTGTTGTTTTGGAAATGTGTCTGGGATAAATTAATTCATTTTTGCAATCAGTGCAATAATTATTGTGATGGCTGAACTTAATCAAAATATATTAAATTAAAATTAATTATTTGGCAACAAGGGTATCAGATCACCTACGATCCGATATCTGAGGCGTTTTATACCTGAAAATTGTCAGTTTCCGGAAAACTATTGAAAAAAAATTTACCTGCCAGGAAATTCTTGGAGTTAGGTACTTTCACTGCTATATCACTGGATAAGGACAAAAGTAAGCACCTTTTCTAAGAAGCTTGTAAACAGGTTTCTACAAAAAATTCCATCCAAACACTGAGTTTGATGAGGAACTAGAGTTTTTCTTGGGTTCCACCATAATCATGATAATTATTCCAGACAGAACATCCACATTCCATACGAAGTTTACTCCCATTGCGAAAATAACTTTCAACAATTGCAGTTTTTCGCTCTTACGTGAGCGCTTCTTCTAATTTGAACAATATAAATAAATAATCAAACTTCAGTTATTTATTTGGCAATTTATTTTTATTAATTATTTTCCTTTGAAAAATGAATGACCTTCAGTAAATCAATAATGCTAAAATGTCACTAATGTCATATTGTTTACATTACATCAATTTCATTGCGCTTGGACTAGAGTTGGGAGAACCTAATTAGGTAGAAGTGACAGTTCCTATGCCCCCGTTACTTGGGATATCCATCTGCGAGAAACACTGTTTACGACTATTTGACGCATATCTACTGAAGGATTCAGAGTGACTGATGAAATGCCGATGATTTCAAACTAACAACCGGCAGTAAAATTACAGTTATTTTGAAACAACTCGAAACAAATAACAGTTACAGGTTAGTAACCGTGACAGCGGATCACAGTCATAGAAAGTAGAATAGACTAGTCTACTATGCCATATTAATAGAAAATCAAGTTAAGACATAAGTTTAAATCTCCAGGGTCAACTCGGGACGTGCTAATTAATAAACACCCGATATAATATGAAAATTTGTTGCGAAAATCTTGCGATTAGATCCAAAAAGTTGTGATTTTGTCATGGCTAAGTATTTGAAGTTTGAATGAAAAATAGGCTTTTAATTTTTAACGCTAGCGCGCTTGCTCGTGCTCATAGTTTTTTTTATAGTACCTATAGTATAGTTATAGTACTTTTTTTTGAGTAACCGACTCCGGATTTAATGTACACAACTTATATAAGTCATGATCACCTTGAACTTTTATTAGAGTTTCGTCTACTTTTTGTCCTGAAAACTGGTTAAAAAAAGCGACTGGAACCAGAAATTTTATTATTATTAATACTGAGAATTATTTTTATGCATCTAATTTTCTCTGATTATTTTTCAATTGAATGTGCCTTTTTATGATTCTTTTGAGCCTGGCGTGGCCTCGCGGTTAAGTAGCGAGAACTGCTTGATCGTTGGATCCGTCGGACTGAGTTCGATTCTCAGTGAAGGCTCTGGGTGTCGGTGTTGTCCTTTCTACTATTTAATGGTATACTTGAGGCTGGGTAATGTTGGCGAATAGCTCAAACCCATAATTACCGGAGTGGAGCGACTTTGTCTTACCTACATAGGGAAGACCGAAGCTCCCTCCTTAAAAAAAAAAAAAAATGATTCTTTTAATTTTTTTTTTAGTAATCGGTTATTTTTTAGATATCTGCTCTGACTATGTCTGAACAAGGATGTTTGTTGATTGTTTACCAAGTCGTTTCAATTATTTATATTTATAATGTACCTACATATGTAGTTATTTATTGCATCAAGATAGTTGTTATTATCTAGTGATATAAAAATGTGCAACTGCTTATTATAATAATGTCTATGACCCACCTACGCAATGCATTCAAGAAAAAAGCCAGGATTGAATCGTCCATAAAAAAAAATGAAAATGAAGTTCGTTCCAGAGCTGCAGTATCACGTTGTAGTTTATAATGTTGGCATTACGACATGAGTCACCTACTAATGTTTGGAATTTGGATTTGATAATCTGAACCGCAAATCGAAATTAGCAATGTCTGATGAAGGGTTCGAATCAAAATCATTATAATACCTCGGCTAGATAAACAAGTTGCAGTTCAAGGCTGAAGTTTGCGTCAGTTCTTGCAATTATTATTTTAATCTTCATTTCTAGTTTTAATTTAAAACAGAAACAAGAGTATGTAATTATATTGTTTTATGGACCGAGAGACATTGGCATGTGATGCCATCAAATTTATTTTGTTTATAGGACGTCCTGTTTTTTTTTTTGTGGTGTTTTGTAGTTTTTTCGTCGTCCAAGCAGGTAATTGGTCCGTTGTAGAGGTAGGTCGTAGAGAGGAGGACCTGTCTTATTATCATATACCTGTCTGTTTATGGTAGTTCGCGACACTAGGTGTAGAAACAGCGGTTAAAATAATTCAAGCTTATTGTTTATTTATATGAGTTCTTATTAGTAATCGGTTATTGGAGTCGTTATATAATTTTGTGGTCGAATGACGCAAATGCCTGGGAATATTATATGCAGCATAAACAAATACCAAAAGATCAGATCCTATGAATTATTGTTATTTTAATCGATAGATTTTAGTTGATTTTAATGCAAAATAAATGGGAGAACCCTACACGAGCTGGTTTTGTTGGCGCGGTATCAATGTCCGCTGATTTATTTCACGAGAAATGTCCGCACCTTTTGGTAGACTCTTGGACGTTAATCGGACGTTTATAAAAAATATAGTTGGAGCAGGACGATTTGTTTGGTTTTATCAAGACGCGAAAAGCAATTTATAAAACATAAGCAAGAAAAAAAATCGCTGGGGTGACTTTCGGGTCGGATTTTATCGTGTGTTGTCAACCAACATGTTCAGTATCAATGTTAAGATGGTACGAAAGTTTTCACGTCCGTACCTTTACAATTTTTCAAGATATTTTGAAAAGCAAATTTTTAAGTCTCAACTTTGCCACCCTGTATCTTTTTTATTATCAAGATTTTGTTAGAGCAAGTGGTGTCAGATCGTAATATTTTTAAATCAAGAATATCCCATTTCACCACGGACCATTACTTACGGGACAGTCTGTATAGGTGTTCTATTTAAAAAAAAATAGACAATGTCGTCATTATACGGAGCCAAGGTAAAGTATAAAAAATATAACCTCAATAGAACAAACATTAAATTTAAAAATCGACCGGTTTTTTTTATTTTTTTCACCAACAAAATCGTTACTTTCCGCTTTATTAGATAGCATTAGCACTAGAGTAATATGAGAACGCGCGAGTCTTCCAAAAAAAAAAAAAAACGGAAATATCTTAGGGAAACAAATTCTGGAAATTTTAGGGAACCACTTCCGAGGGGGGGGGGGCGTTTGGGAAGTATGGAGTATCTCCCAGAGAAAGGGAATTCCGTTTTTTTTTTCAGTTTTTTTCAGATAATTTGTGTTTTCAATGGAGCTTTCATCACGCCGACACCCGATTTTTTTTTAACAGTGTGAGATACACCACTCAAAAATGAAACTATCGCGCCTTAACATTTTGCCTGGTTTTTGATTGGCGATAAATTTCAATATTCGTAAGGTAGTTGCACCATTTATTGACACTACCCCAGCTATTGACACTACTCTACCTTTAAATGCTTTTAATAAGAAATCTGAAAGGTATTTAGATTTTTTTCGCCTTGCCCTCCCGCGCCGTGAGTCTGCGGGACCCTATTATCGCCGCCACTGGCGATAGGGCCAGATAGACTAGAAAGTTTTTTTTTTTTTTTGCTGCGCGATATGCGGGAGCAAAAACTGTGAGAGTTATGTCCGATTCCGTGTGTTTTATGTCCATACTTCGTCCCTCGCTTCGTCCCTAATACACCGATCGCGATCCACACAAAAATTGGCCAAAACCCTTAGGAAACTAGAATTTACAGGTTTATCTCCCAGGTTTACAACTCATTGCCTCCCCCTGAATTATGCCTCCGTCCGTTACTCTCGGTGACTCCCGTTTTGGGCCTCCAGAAATCTCGCTTTTTTACCTGAACATTTTTTTTTCCGACGACTCGCAGCTCACCTAGGGACAAAAAATCGTTTTCCCCAGTTTTTATACCTGTTTTTCACCCCCCTCCGTACCTCCGAGACCTGCTCCAAGTCGGCCACATAACAAGAGTGGTCCAATAAGTTAACTGAAAAAAAAAACGAAAAAAAAAAAACGAATGTCGTTTTGAAATTTAGATATGCCCCACAATAAGAGTATTTTACATAAACACTTCCCATATATTTGTGGCATCATGGTAGTGCTATCAATTCTAATGATGATGGTGTACCTCTAGGATGAATGTCACCATCATGCAGATCCCGCGTTTTTCTGGAATTAGGCTACCATACCTGATGCTGTACCTCAAGGGATTAACGTCGGGATTAACATACTTCTTACTACTTATCCGCGTTGAATTCCCAGGAGCTTTATTACAAAAAGAGGTATAAGTATGTACTTATGAATATTCGAAATTCCACATACATAGTTTTCAAGTAAATTTAGTCTAAGCTTCATCGTTCCGCAAAAATAAGCTCATTTTTTCGACATTTATTGTTATTTTTGGATATGAATTGGTTACAAAGTCTAAAACCAATATGAACTGAATGGTGTGTCTAGGTTTTTTATGGGGTTTTTCCCTAGACTGGCTGGAAAAGCGAATGCTTCACCATGATATCAACAACTCATCCTTATATTCTACAAACCGTTCTACCCCCCACAATGATGAAAATTCTACAATATTGTACTTATAAATCATATCCACATCATCCTTCTAATTTAAAATGTAATAATTCATACGAAATATATATATATTTTTGGATATAAAATAATTATTTAAAAAATCTATTATTTTGTACAGCTAAATAAATGGTATGAGGAAACTAAAACCCAAATTACTCAAAAACTATGAGGATAAGAAATTTCCAGGGAATCCAACGCTGATAAAAGTAAGGTCTTGTAAGTCTATGGGCGTAGAAGTCGTTGCGCGAAAAAGGGGTCATTTAGGTACTATCTACGCCACTGATGAATTTTTTAAACTCGTTTTTTTTTCGTTTTGTATGCTCTAAATTTTAATAAAATTTCTTTAAAATTAAAATATTGAGAAATGGCCAAGTTACCTATGCGGCGAAAACCGAAAAAAAAATTTTTTTCAACACCAAATATTTTTTTAAGCTTTTCAGTTCATGGGAACTTTTAATCCTTAAAACAGGTTTTTATAAACTGGTGAAGTCCTGCTACAAAAACTGACTCACCCTGTCCTGTAGGTATACATATATATAGTTGCAGTCTCTAAAGTGGTTTTTTTGAATTTCTTTATCAGTCGTTGTTCAAGTTGGTTTTCAATAGTTCATACGCTCAACGTGAAGTTGCATTTATTATATCATTTTACTTCGTTGGTAGAAGAAATTAATTACCTGTCAGGATATTAAGGCTACCCATGTTTCTAATTCTAATTTTTATTTTTATTTTTTGCCTAGAAAACAAGTTCTGCGGTTGACAAGTTTAATTTCTCAGGTAATTAGAAAGAAAATTCGCCAAGAGCAGAGTAGGTACTTTGAGAAATTTTGTTCTCCGTGGAGGCCCAGTTCACAAAATTCTCAAAGGATCGGTGCGTCAATGACGCAAACAGAGTCTCTGAAATGAAAATCTGGATGTTATTCTATAAATAAGATTGTTTTCATATAAAATATTGATTCAGGAACCGTGTGAGTGTGACTGGAGTGAATTTATAATATTTATGCCCGTATTCACAAACGATAATTTCCTAAATAATTACGTAATCAATTATACCCATCTCATTCTATTGCAAAAAAACTGCATATCTCCATCTCACTCATTTAATTAATTACGTAATTATTTAGGAAATTATCGTTTGTGAATACGGGCATTAGACTACAAACTACTTATTAAACTGTCAGAAGAGTAAACAAAGTTTTTAAATAAAATTGAATTAATCAGAGATCCTGACTGAAGATTAAAACGATCTAGATAGATGCAGCTTATTATTTATATACCTACCTACTTTAACCAGACTTTTTAATAATACTTGTTTGTTATTAGAAATTTTCTTGTCAAAATCTTCCGGTATTTTTTTTCAGATAAAAATGTGCAAATGAAGTTTCTAATTATAGGTGAAGTAGGCCAAAAATAGATACAGAAGTTCTGGAATATTAATCTAATGTGTTAATTTTACATTTTGCTGACGTCAATGAATTCAATCAAAAGTAAGATTTCCAAGGTTTTGAAGCTTTTTTTATTAATAATTGTTTTCGACGACGTATCCTTACTTTATCTTCAGGTAATTTAACAAATAATTTTTTAATTAATTATTATTATTATGCAACTCATGTGTAACGAATTTTTTACACACGTAGTTCTTAGTTCTAAAAAATTCAAGGACAAAAGTTACAATAAGTTATATAAATTAAATACACAGATGAAAAAGTTACACGAATTTTTTGATTGATTTAATTTTGTCAACGTTTTTATTTGAATTATTTAAATTTGATCAATTATTTCAACAAATCATTTTACAAGGCAATTTTGAGCCGAAAATTTATTCCTAGGAGATACTCTGTGTAAACGAGCTCATATATTCATGGTTGCGTAACGTAATTAACAAAGTAAACTTTGCGCAGAAGCAATTTAATTCATATCAACAATATTTTTTTATCATGCTGGATGTAAAAATATTAGCAGTTACTTGTTTTATTGTTCAGTCGAGAAAGTAGGTATATCGAATCCAGCATTGAGCCCTTTGGGAACATCTTTTTTTGACTGGATGCAATGCCCTATTTGATTTCCAAAATTAAAGGACTCTTGAAATCTAGGGAACAAAAAAACATCACAAGATTTTGTAAGAAAAACATCTTCGGCGAATGTTAAGCAGTTCTTTTCTTGATTCCTGAAAAGTGTGTTAATGGGGAATTTTTGGGCCAACTATGGAGATGTGTCACTTGTTGCATTGTAATTTTTTTGAAGAACTACTCTGGTTAAACTCAACGATCCCTAATCGGTTTATGGTAGTTTTTTTATTGGTTGGAACAGGTTTCCCAGCATTTTTCAATTTTTCTTCCAGATATTTTGTATAAGATAAGTCCACGGTTAAACCTAAAGAGGAATCTCGGCTTTTCTCGTTGTCTCTGGAAGAGTTCTTTCTTCCACTTGTATATTTCGAGTCGTTTATAATGCTCTTAGTTTCTGTTTTTTTTTTAGTTAATTTTAATAACCAATTTTAAATATGTATAGCTTTCTTGATATTTTGTAACGACCGAGATCTAATTCGATACCAAAAGAGTTTCACATGTAAGCGAATCTGAGATTATCGGTATCGGAAACTCTTCTCGATTCGGGGTGGTTCAAAACCCAAGCAGTTTTATAAGTGAAGTTTGAAGACTTTTAGCGCGGAATCGATAGTGGAAGAATCCTTCTAGTGAGAACAGTTGTGGAAGTGACAAGTGAAGTGAATTGAAACATTAAAAGAGTAAGTTATTGGTGAGAGATAATTAATTTGTTGTTTTAGTATTAATGAAAGTAGATAGACTGTAAGAAAAATTCTGTAAAGCTACTTACGAGAATAAAGTAATAGTCGTTACACGATTGAACGGCGTAGTTTAATCTTTTAATCATTATTTGTTCTTAGATTAAGTAGTGCAATTATGGAGAGAAAATCCTCGAAATTGTTCGACAGAAATATCTTTCGTCTTCGAGTAGGACGGTCTATAGAAAATGTCCCCACACAACGACTGGAAGTGTTGCTGCGAACCCGCAAAAATCTTTAACCGGTATCGTTTGTCAAGAGTTGTGGCAATAATTGCAAGGAGCACTTTATAGCGGTTTGGATAATTGATCTTCATCTCTATTCTTACGGTGTTTAGCTAACTCAACAAATTAAGCCGTCTGATTGATCATGCACAGCACCGTGTCCTTCCTAATTGGATACTGAGTCAAGAAGCTAAATTTATTTTTGGAAGAAAATCATGTTTAGCGATTAAGCTCATTTTCATTTGGGCATACTCATAACTATAACTGTGCATGAATTTGGGCTGATGAGAAAAAACCTCAGCTAATTGGTGAGAAAAACTTGAATCAACAGAAAGTCACTATTTGGTGTTACTGGTCCGTCTAGTTGTTGCAAGAGACATTTCCGAACCATGCCTATCATGAAATGGAAATCAAAACTGTTGATCACGATCATGATGGGATCTTACGCCATGGAACTTTTGGTCATGGACTTTTGTACTAAAGTCTCACTCATATATCAACAATCCTTTGGCGATTGGTGACTTAAGAATAGAATTCGACTCATCGTTGGTGATCCTGAGAAGAGTAAAACTTGCGACAATGTTATCAAAAATTCCATCAAAAGAGAAAAGAGTACCAGAAAAGTCGTGGTGGCCGTTTTAAAAATTGCAAAGAACAGTGACTTTAATTGAAAATTAAAAATTGTCCTGTTGTTGGGCCACCTGTTATATGGTTCCACGTAATACCTACCTCTTATGAAAAATTCAATTTCGGCACTTTCTTGTGGGAGCTATCCGTGATTACTCCTGGTGTCGAATCTCTCATTTCCATCACGTTACGTTACGTAATAATATCTTATTAACGGTGACTTTTTAATTTCAGTCGAGATCGGTGTGAGGGTTTTCCGTCCCTTTCAATATCTCGACGAATAACTTTCGAGCAAACAATTAGTTACTTATCATGTCTAAAAATATTATTCTATATCGATTTTTCCGTGGGCGGGCAGGCAGGTACGTAGAGCACAGCACTCTCCCGCCCGAGTATGATCGTCCCACGTTGTCCTGTTCCCGTTCCCGGATCGCGGAGAGAGGAGCGAGTGAAAATGAAAGTAAGGGATCATTAGTTGCCGTCTTGATTTCGTTGCTCGAGTGAATTGCTTAGGTATAAACAGTAAACATTCCTTTCCCCCCAAGGTCCGCAAATTACAGGGCTCCGGCGTCCTCGCCGTCGGGGCTCTCACAGGTTGTTCGGCAGGAAGGCGGTGGTGGTGAGAATTTCGCCTTCTTCCATGGCAACCGGTCGGGTTCTGGAATGACGTCAAACGAGAGAAGTCGACGAACGAGCGGCCACTTAGCGATAGGCGAACCATGCATGCATGGCATGCGAATCTCAATTGGCAGCAAAACATTATTATTCCAATTTGTAATTCTGGAGGCTCGTTTATTTCAGTTTTCTATCCGACTTCTCGTAAATTGTAATAATTTATAAGATAAGGTGTGCTGGAATATTATTTTTCCTGTAATAATGTGGTCACGGTGAATATTTTATTGGCTCTCTTAATTTAAGCCTATTTTACTTATGGTGTTTATCAGATAACTCAAGGTCACCAGTTCTCAAACCTGTCTTATTAGCACTAGCACTAGCTACATCGATCTTATTAGAAGAGTGGAAGAAAGTTGATCACAATCAGAATGGTGCCTTTTATATGGTTGAATAAGGGAAATTGTTGAGAATACCGCTTATAAGGAATAAATTACTTTGCTTGTTTTTTTGGGCATAAAAAACCAGTAAATCCTTAAAATTAAAATTGCAAAAAATTAAAAATTCAATCACGAAGTATTATTATTATCTGTTAATGAATAAAAGAAATATAAATCAAAACTACTACGATGGTTGATTTATGGTGTCCTATGAGTAGAGCCCATAAAACTCGAGCGGTAATATAATTAGCAATTAGTAACCTATACAGGCGCCATATTAAATTATTTAGATAGGAACTAATTACGTCATTTTGATACCCTTTAATTATTATACGTATCGAGTGGGCAACTAAGATTGGACGCCATCAACCATATCTCAGGAATCACACAGCTTTAGGGTAAAATTTTTTTGGAGGAAAGTGACCCCAAAAAATCGCTGGAAAATATTTTTGAGCTTCTAGAACTACCGTTAGGGAGCGTGTATTCAAAACAAATGTAGTCTAATCCTCAAACAATTTAGATTTTTTTTTATTCGAAACTTTTTGTCATAACCTCAAAAATAAAGTGGTGGGAGTACCTACGTCAAAATTTTGTTTATTCAAAGGTCGATTATTCCGGTTAACCTCAACGGAATTTAACAAGACTAGTCTCGTTACAAAGCGTTTTCCTTCCTCTGCCGACTACAGTTTTCGAATTTGAAGTCGGTTCAATTAGCAAACATGAAGAATTTTTGTCACCTATTACAGTGGTAAAAACAGAAGAACAATTGAAAGTTCACGTCATGAGATATTCCCAAAAAACGCAATTTTGGATATAAAAATAAGAACATCTCATAACGTAAACTTTCAATTGTTTTTCTGTTTTGACCACTGTAATAAGCGATAAAAATTCTTCATGTTTGCTAATTGGACCGTCTTCATAGCTCCTATAATAATGAAGTTATTATAGGAATAGGACAACCCATCTCACCCTAACTTCTCCCTGATTACTTCCACCAGATTCCAATCTATTTATCAACGTAAACCTCATATCGCTCCCCCTATCTCTGAAAGAGTAAGGCGCCTACTTAGATCCACCACGCTCGACATCTTTCCTAGCAAAAACACTCTTCTTCCGAAATACCCTCCATGGCAAAACCAGCAACCCAAAATAAATACAGAACTTTCCGCGCTCCCCAAATCCTCCACTCACCCCGACATTATCCGCAACACTTTTCAGAGCATTGCTTCACTTTACCAAAGACATACCTTTATATAACAGACGGCTCCAAATCAAACCACTCCTTCACAGGGGTAGCCATTCTTACCCCAAACTCAAAATTCCAAGCTCGTCTCTGTCCTAACCAGCTCAATATACAGTGCAGATCTCTATGCCATCAGCAAGGCACTTCTCCACATAGCCAATCAGCCCTCACGCAAGTTCGTCCTGTGCACCGATTCCCTCAGCTCTCTCACATCCATAAAGAATATGTACCCTAAACATCCTTTAGTAACGGATATCAAAGACTCGCTCTGCCTCCTGGACAACAAAGGATATGAAATCGAATTCATTTACGTCCCATCACACTGCAATATAAAAGGGAATGAAGAAGTTGACTCGTTAGCGAAAGAAGCCGCAAAATCCAGAACATCCGCCGTAGTGACAATAAAAATTCCCGAAGACATCATCAGCAAGATCAAAAAATCAGCCCAACATATCTGGGACCAAAACAACTTCCAAAAGCTCTACCCCATCAAACCATCAGTCACAATAAAACTGCCCCTACCATCTAACAGAAGACACCAAGTGATATTAACCAGACTTCGTTTAGGCCACAGCAATCTGACCCACTCCCATATTTTTAAACGTGAACCACCCCCCATCTGTAGCCACTGTAACACTCCACTTGACATCAAGCACCTATTAGTAAACTGCTCACTGTATACCGCTGCTCGCCAAAGACACAACATCCCGGACAACCTACACTATGCGATCTCCTCAAACGAACAAACGATTACCAGAACCCTACAGTACCTGCAAGATATTGGTCACTCAACAACAATATAATCCCTCATTTTTCTCTTATATATTATTTCTGTTTATCCACCATAAGTACGTACTACCTTGCTATATGTAATTTTTGATAATTCTCATGGTCTGAAGTAAGAAATGTGTATATAAAAATGTAACTCCTGCAATAACCGCCATGGTTGAGCAGGTTCCCTAAATAAAAAAAAAATAACGAAGTTACCAATGGTGAACAGAAAAAAATAGAGAATAGGCGATTTTTCATCACCCTGTACAAACAATCCAAGTTCCATTATTTTAAATTTGAAATTGACCTCCATTTTCCCCCTGGATGTACTTTACCTGAGAGAACTGTGATATCCAGATTCTTCTCACATAAGGACAAGAATTGTTTTTTTTTATTCGAATGTAAAATGTAATTTTATTCCCCCGTCTTTGCTCTAGAATCTAGAATGATAATCTAGAATGATCTCGACGTGGTAGATGATGACTCACATCTGCTGATAATCGAACATGCAATGGTGTAAGATTGTGCCGTTCCGCTCAAACAATAATGGGTATAAGTAAAATTCAAGGAAACTGGGCGATTTTATAATTTTATGGGTTGTATTTTAAAAGAGTTAAAGTTTTATTCCTACAAGTTCTTAACTACATAAATAATAATAACCGAAATGTCTTCAACTTTCGTCATGTTATTGAGTGGAATAGAACATATTTTTTGTTTATTGATCTTATTTTAATATGAATTGGACTGGAAATGATTTTTTTATAAAGGAGTTTTTTTTTTGTTCCTGTAAACGCTCAATCAACATGTTTATATCGCGAAGAGTACCTCGACCTCAATATCTTCGTCCAAGCTGCTCATTATTTATGCTGATTTTTGTTATTTTTGATACCTACCTTTTTTCTGTATAATAATTATATTTTTTTCCATTTTTCATTCGAAGCTGTGGGTATCAAATCAACTAGGTACTAGTCTTGCATCCACTTCATAGTGGTCTTGAAGATTTTTCTTTAAACTGAATAAACAGTAGCAGTTAGTAGATAATATTAATGAATATTATTGTTAATAAGCAGTTTTAGAGACGGAGATAATAATTTTGTACTTTACGTTCTAGGTCAGGCTAATTACTTCACGCACGTTCACTAACCTTGCGTGTTATGTTTTTTTCTGAATTATTATTAAACTGTGTGGAGTTCCTAGTTCAAAGGTATCCTACCTATAATAATAGTTGGATAAACGGAACCGCTTTTCACGAATTTCCTTTTGTTGTAGTCTTTTCCTAGTGAAATATTTACAATAAAGTCCTCGTAAATATCGCACGTGTTGCAATCGATCCACCTGTTGGTTAAAATTCGACCTTCGTGACTGTGCAAGGTCTTCGAAAAGTGCGATTCTTTGAACATCCAGTTACAGTTAATTGAAAAATACTGGTCCAATAAAATCGCGTGAGTGGGTTGAGTGTGAGTATATCACCCATTCTCTGTTGTGATTCGATCCTCAAGCAAAGATAAGCTTTTATTTTATACACTTCTTGTACAAATTCAGATTTATTCCCCATTGTGCCATTGACGACGCTAATTCTGTCCATTTTAATTACAGTGTATATTCTAATTGTATTAAAAGGAATTGATTTGGTAATAAATTAATTATAATTAAACGGATTTAATTGGATTTCGTTGTTTGTTTTTATGTGTTTCTCTTCAGGATTTCTTGGAATTGCTAGTCTTATCAGAGAATGGCCTCTATAGATGTGTTCACACTTTATTAAATAAATCGATTAATTGCCTAACTGTCTCAAGTCTTGATAAATAATTATGATTTGTCATGTCTAGATAAAATATTACGTCTTATGACAAAAATTTTATTAACATCAGAGCAGGAGAATGTCTCTTTTTTAGGGAGAGAGAAAGAAGCGCATTTGTTGGGAAAAAATAAGAAATAAATTGTAAAATAGACCCGTGTTCGTGTCTTGACCGATTCATCTCAATATGCAGATTTATGGGAGAATTTTAAATTCCTGTCTCATAATGGGAAATGTGTATTGAAGAAAAGAATAATTAAATTCGTGAGGAAAAATTTTCTAGGATAGCTGGAATCTCTAAATTTGTCTAATTGTTGTGTATTAGATTTAATTTGATGTGCATATTTTTAGGAGAAAAATCGTCAGTCAGGAAAATGTAAATGTAAATGACTATTTATGACTCTTGCAGACTTGAAAAGGAACACTTTTTGTTAGAAAGAATCTGAATTCAAGGGAAAAGTTTTTCTAGGACGCATGGATTTTCTATACTTGGCCCATTATTATCTGAACTATACATACAATGTGCAAGGTTTTGAGAGAAAAATTGCCAGGGTCGCTAAAAATTATTAAATTAATTTTGTTACTGTTATGGTAACTGGACAGCCAAAATCGAGCGTCATTTATAAAATCGTACTTTAAACATAGAAGAGAGAATAATTTTTTTCATATAGAGAACTTCGTTCAAGACATCCTTAGTCAAGTTGGCATCCCTAAGTGCGATTTTTAAATAAAATTTTGACGAAATTCGTTTGTCCTCGGTTTGTCCATTCTTCAAAAAAAAAAGTTATGACCAAATAAAAAAAAATGACAGCAGCATCAAATGCAAATTTTCATTAAATTCGAACGGCATTCGTTTGTCCACGATTTGTTTATGTTTGTACATTCAAAATTTTCGTTTGTCCCCTTTCAAAAAAAAAAAGAAGTAACGGAAAAATATGACAATTTGATATCAGCACCCCCCAAAAATAGATTTCATTATTTTTCAAACTGCATTCGTTTGTCCCCCATTTTTACACGTTTGTCCAACAAAAATTTTCGTTTTCCGCACCTCAAAAAAAAGTTATAACCAAATTAAAAAAAAATGACAGCAGCACTAAATCCGATTTTTTGTTAAATTCACACGACAGTCGTTTGTCCACGAAGTTTCCAGGTTTCGTTTGCCAACTCTCCAAAAAAAGTTGCTGTCAAATAAAAAGAAAATACATTTAATACTCCCCATGAATATTTGTAATTTGTATAGTTAATTTTCATACGGTATATACGATTGTCCACGATTTGTCCGGGTACGTCCGTTTGTCCACCCCACAATAGAAGTTACAATAAATACTTAAAAAATAATTTTTCTCATAAACAACCTGAACTGACAGTTACGTACTGTTAACAAATACACATACAAAATATAACAGTAACTGGCCCTGAGCGCAATTCTGGCTGCCTTTTCTTCAGTATAGGCATTATCATTCTTTATTAGGTATAAATGTATAACTATTCTTTGTGATGAGGGGGGGAGGAAGGACGAAAATTTTGGTTGAAAAAACGTGCACAAATTGTTGGTGCTGGTGTCAATTTTTTAAAATTTGGTTATAACTTTTTTTTTTTGGAGGGTGGACAAACGAGAATTTTTGTTGGACAAACGTGGAAAAATGGTGGACAAACGAATGCCGTTTGAAAATTAATGAAATCTATTCATGTCTGCTGATGTCAAAAATTTTTAATATACCTACCGCAACTTTTTTTTGGAGAGTTGACAAACGAAAATTTTGGTTCGACAAACGTGGACAAACGAATTACCTCTAAATTTTATAAAAATTCGCACTTAGGGGTGTCAACTTCACTAAGCTGAAATCATAATAATAATAATAATAATAATTTTATTTTCCACCATTATATAAATGACATTTGGTTGGTCAACAAATTGAAAGAAAAAACTGACATACATACAATAATATAGGAATATGAAGAAATAAAAAAACAAAAAAAAAGGCAAAAAAAAAACAAAAAAAAATCGAGGCTGAAATATTTACATAATGTAGAACAATAATTATTAGGAAGTTGCTAGGAAAAAGTTATTCTCTCTTGTATGCGTAAAAGACGATTTTATACATGGCACCTCGATTTTGGTCGTCCAGTTACTAAAAAATAGTTGAATACAACGTTTAAAACAGTAAAACAGTAAAAATTTAATAAAACTTTTTCACAGCAACCTTGGTTTTACATTTTTTAAATTATTTCCTAAATACGATTTTCTACCAAACTGGAGAGGTATAATTGGAGAGGATCGGGATTGGTCGAACAAAATGTTTTATTATGTTTTTAAAAATGTGGATTTTTTCGTCACTTTGGATCATTAGAAAATGAAATTAATTTAGTGACATACATACATAGGTACATCAATTCAATCTCATTACATCATACTTCGGGGTCGCGTTTGATGATTTTGAGGATTTAAGTATGAGTGTAGAATCAATAAATAACCGATGATTTCTTACATAATTTTTTACATTCTTACTTGTACCTTGTACCTTTCCTTTTGAAAGTTGGATGAAATGGCGCGTTAAACAATTCGCTCTTAGTTGATTTGAAAGAAAACTCGGATTTTTTTATTCATAATTATTATTACTAGGTACATTATATTTTCGGGGAAATTGTTTGATAATTAATGTAAAAATTATAACCCCGATAAATGAAGAAATTTTTAACCAAAAAATTTTTATTTTCAAGAGCAATAATAGCAATAGAAATAATGATGAATTTCTTTGGGGATAGAATCTTTTTCAACATTTTTAGTTACTTGTTATAAATAATGTAGTTACTAGTTACTAACTGCTAATTGTGATGTGCTAAAATATTTCGCCTTGACTCGTAATAGTAATATCATTGTCTTTATACTTATGTGTATCTCTGCAATATCATTGTTAGCTTTTAGTTATTTATTTTTATGAGGCTTTAAGAAATAGTTCAACTAATCTCATTAACTAGGTACCTACTCGAATGTGTGTACTCTAAATTATTGTAGAACATATTGTGTCGTTGTTAATGATATTTTCAGTGTAAACATTAGACAATAAAGACAATAAAAAGCTTTTAGGTTTATGCGAATTTTGCGTAATAATCATTTATGTACCTGGAATAATGTAGACATGGCTATATTATTGTATACAGTAGGAAATAATTGTTGAATTTTTGTCTTATTTAATTGGGAATCGGGTTCTTTAATGAAATTATTATTTATTAAAAGATTTTTATAAAAAACGAAACGTTTCAAGACCGATTGGTCCCTTGTTCACTCGTAATGTAAAGAACATGTAAAAAACTTAAGAAATAATTTAATGCTTCGATAATATGATTTTTTCTCGACAGACGAGACGATCTCTGATCTTCGAGATCAATAAGAAGGGTATTTTTTTGTATTTGAGAAACATAATCATTGTTTTTTTTTTTTGGTTAATTGGCCTGTCTAAGGCTTCTTAAAAAAAAAACAACGAAATATTTTTTTTACAAACTTTTTTATTAATTTGCTATTGTGTGTTACATTTATTGTATTGTATGTACTTCATATTATATCCTTATTGTCTTTTTTCGCTTTTTTCTTATTGTCCCACCCTCAAGTTTAGTTGGGTATCTTAATCAACTAAATAATAATTAAATATATTTTTTAGAGATTTATTCAAGAGATTATATAAAAAAGACATTAGTAGTATTATTTTTGATGATTTTCATGAATTAAACCATTTTCGTTTTATTGCAGAATCGAAGAAAACAAAGCCATCGAATGACAAGAAAGAAACGCAAGAACTTAATGATTCAGGTATGTTATAATTATTTAATCTACGATTTTGCACGTAGGTATTATTAGAACTTTTTCTCTTATTTCTCCTAATAATACCGCAAATTACATAATGTCCCGTTATATGAAACCGCGCGCCTGCGATGGGGTGGTTGCTCCATACTTAGGTCTAAGATTTCCGGTTTGATTCTATATAGATCGAGCCACAATAGACCCACGGCCGCAGTGGAGGTGTCACAATGGCCCACACACGATGAATCTAATCTATATAGGTCGACTTTCCTCTCTGGGGACTGTAATTTTCCTCCTCACATTACTTTGTGTATGTCTTGTTAAAAAAAATACTGTGTTGTAAATTATTATTAGAACTAATGATTATAAAAACAGGAGATTATAATAAGCTCCGATTGACTGTTAAATAATTGCAAAGAATGTGTCTCTTAAAAAAAATCAAAACTTAGTAGGGCAAAATACAACAGTATTTTTGTTTAACAATAATAATATTTTTTTAAATAGAAAGTGATGAAATATTAACATGAAAATTGAAGGCATGGTGTTTATTGTTTGTTTAGAAAGGTTTGAATTGATGAAACTAAGTCAGAAAATAAAACCACGAAACACGTTTGATTGTGAGGAAAGTTACAACTACTATAATGCAAAATAGTAGTCACTAACTGACATTACTAAAAAAAACTATTTTGGATAAGCGGCAAGCAGAAAATTTTCTTCTAAACATCAGTTTCTGCGTGCCGCTTCTATGAAATTGCTTTTTCAGTAATGTCAGTTAGTGACTACTACATATTTTGGATCGGAGCTTTAGGTACCTACTAGTAAGCGTCAGTGTCGGTAATACAGGTTCCCTAGTTAATTTTTTACTACAGACTAACCTTTCTCATGTAATTAGGTAATTCCCCTTGTATCAGAGCGATATTTTTGACAGTTACGTCAATTTACAGTACAACCGTGTCTCGTGTCAGCTGCGTTCTGATGTAAAGGTGCGTTCTAATGAAAATAAGCTACACCCGTGACGTAAACGTGGTGAGTTAAAAGCAATGCGAAAAATTTTCAGCGAATCATTGGAATTAAATATTAAAATTGAGGAAGGAATATTAAAATACAGCTTTACAAGCATATAATCTTTTAAATAAAAAAACGCCCTATATAATGCAGTGTGTTTTTATTGAAATAGCTTTCCTCTTATAGGTTATTCTCTTATTTTTATTATGGGTAATAAATGATCTCATAATATGCATTTCATATAATTTGTGAAGCTTTCTACGCATACTTTAATTCTCGATATCGTGAATATAAAATTTAATTGAAATGGAATCTTTATGGTATTTTTGTAATATAAAGCTCTCCGCCATGACTATGAAATAATTAAATAAATATATTATATCCTTGGCTACATAAAAATTATGTTGTTACACTATCGTTCGTCTGGAATTAATGTTTTTGACATTAATTTCTGCATTATTAGTTCAGATAATCACGGTCTTTATTATGCTCATGTACTTGCGTCGGCTGTAAAATTATTATTATCTATAACACGTTCATTAACATGATATTTATTTCTTATATTCATTAGGATCGTAAGATCTTTGAGTGGTTTTATTGGAATTATCGTTTGTTACTTTATGACTGACATGGTCGTAATTTTGACCCGGCTTCCAAACTAACCCATATGAACTAGTACTAGTCTGTAAGAGCTCAAAATTTTATTTTGTTTTTTTCAGGATTGGGAAATATTCACACTACGTATAACCGAAACTAAAATTTGGGTGTAAAAACTAACCCAAATTGGAGATTTTTTGAGCTTTTATAATATTTGTAAAGGCGTAACAAACAATAGAAACTGACGCCGTCGGGTTGCGTTGCTAGAATGTTTTAAAAATGTTTAGTAGATTAATTTTCGCGCTTTCAGTGAATCTGGGCCGGTAATATAATCAAACTTGGTTTTTCGGAGACAGAAAATTACGAAACAAATCGTCTACGGATTGCGTTATCAAAAAATTGCTCTGAAAAAATTTTACGAGGAAAAGCGCAATCGTGCTGAAAAAATGATTCACGTTTTAATCATTCACTTCTTTCAATCATCTTTCTATTGGTAAAAATCTTGAATCTTGGTATAGTTGGTAACAACATGTCAACATGACAGGAGTAACTTGGTTGGTTGGTTGGTTGGCAGAGTAGCAAAGCAACTAATAAAGCAGCCTTTGATGAATGAATTTCTCTTTTACCGAATTGTTCAATACATTTAAGAATCCTAATCTCACTATGATCGTTATTAACTTAATGGATTACTGATTCGTAGTCTTGAAGCATAGATATAGGATATAGGCAGTACCAACATATAGTTTTTGTTTATGCTCGATTTATAGGATTCTATTTTCACTCGTGCAAACCAACCGTGCGTGACTGATTTTATTGCCGTGGCAAGGTTAAGGTTTATTAAAATTTTTTGCAGTGCCTATGGAGCCGCCAGCGGCTATAATTTTACATGATTAATACCTAAGTACTATGAAATATTAATTGATCTTTTCGAGAGAGACGTAGAGAAACGGTTTGACAATTTTAAAACTGTCCTGATTTGAAGTAAATGTTTCTTGTTTTCTTTCCCTGGGAATTTTTCTAGCAGAAGTCCCAGAGATTAAATGTTGCGTTGAGGATGTTGCGACTGAGGAGACATTTTTAATCTGAGCCTTTCTTCAAGTCACTTTCCAAATGTGTGTTGGACAAGGACAAATCATGCCGGATGGTTCTTTTTGCAGAAGCGATGTGGGTAGTTTCTCTTAGAGAAACTCCGGAGCACCGTTTTCGGGAAAAATTATATTTTTATTATGGACAACAGGAAAAACTAGATTGTGTTTATTGCATATTTTTTTTTGTAGCTACTGTTATTCATGTTTTTCATCATAAAATATAATGTTTCCCAAAAACGGTTCATTATAGAGCTTTTGATCAAGAGCACCTTTCTTATATGCAGATAACGTTCCAAAATGCTCATTTTCGCAGTGTTGTAGAAATTATAAGCGAAAACCGCACCTAATCATAGTAAAACCGTTGATTGAAGGAGTCAGTTGAAAGAGTCCCTATTCCTTCAATCAACGGTAAAACTCTGCCAATGGCATATGAAATTTTTTTTAGCCAGAGTTAAAAAAGTAACTAATACCGATAATAAGATATGTTCAAAAGAGGAGTTCTGTATCTCATTGATGAATACAACGTTGATCGGTGCCGTCTACTTAGGCACTTCATTTTGGTGTTTAAAAGCCTTCTCTATAATAATATATTATTTCTTCTCTCATGTCTGTTTACTCTTATTTATATATCTACATTTCCAATTGCCCCACTAATGATCGACCTGATTGCTTGCTTGCTCTTCGAAATTTTGTACTTCATAAACATAATTTTGGTCGGCTCTCGTAGATATATTATTATGCATTACAACTTTCACTGACACCATCACACCTGTGAAATGCACTACCTACAATACCTATCTTCTCCGATTTCGACATGTAGTTTATTGGCGATGTTGATTCCTTTATCGTTTATAATAACCAGTTCTTGACGGCATTTTTGAAAGTACCCAACTAGTTTACGGTTTAGAGAAATTAATTTGGAAGGAAACGAGCTAATCGAGTTTTGATATGTCATAGATTTAGAATTATGTATTATTATAATGATAATATAATTATTTGTTTCTTCTTTCATAGTAGATTTATTTTTATACAGGGTGATTCATGAGTGACCTTACATAGACCAATGGTGATAAGCGGACTTCAAGGCGGGTCGAAAACCACAAAAGAAATTTTTTTTGTGTGATTGGTTAAGAAGTTACAGGGTGTTTTATGTCTCAGGTACAAAAGTTTGATAGGCGATATTTCTGAAACGGCTGGAGATATTTTGTAGAAATTTACTAGGAATGGTGCATTCCGGAAACTCATCAAAACCGCATTCTGAGTTAATTGAAAATCCAGGACCGGACTTGAAAATTTTTGCCCCCATGGTCTTTGTTGAAAAAGTTTATTTTCTGACCGTGCTACTGAAAAACTGTCATCGAATTTGAAAAGATAAGAAAAAACTCTATAGAAATCATTCCTCAATTTGAACGGCACACCCAAACCGTCTCGAAAAAAAAATGTCAAAGTAAAATTTTTATGTAAATTATCGTTTTCGAGCAGACATATTTTACTTAATGTTCGTCTGAATTCCTTCAAATTTATGTTTTGACTTGTTTCTGTGGGAAAAATGTCAGTGTAAATTAAATGTTATCAATATTAATGTTATAAACGGTTCTCAAAATGTCCTTTACCAACTTCAATACATTTCCTGCAGCGTTTCCATAAATTTTGGTTTGCTTTTTGAATTATTTGCCTGTTGTTTCTAATTTCATCAGCAACTACCAGTATTCGCGTCCTGAGCTCCTCTCTGGTACTTACTTCCGTTTTTTAGACTTTCCTGCTTCATATGGCCCCATGGGTAATAGTCTAAAACAGTGAGGTTGGGGGACCTAGGTGGTCAGGAATGAGGGCCGCCGCGCCCGAACCAACGATTGGGGTACTCATTGTGGAGATGCTCTCTGACTTGTCGAGAAAAATGCGGTGGTGCCCCGTCTTGCTGGAAGGAAAGAGCACGCCTGTTCACGTTCGCCTCTGCAAGCAAGCCGGGCAAAATGACTTGTAGGAAAAGTAAATAAATTTCCCCCGTGAGCCGCCCAGCAAAAAATGGGGTCCTATTAGGGTATCATTTGCAATGCCACACTGCACATTTATAGAAAATCTGTTGCGAGTTCTTCTGAACAACAGAGCGCGGATTTTCATATGCCCATAGGTGGGAGTTTTTTTTATTCGTTACACCATCCCGCGTGAACTGAGCTTCGATCAGTACACAAAATTCTACGCAGTCTATTCAATGGAACTTCATTGAATGGTTGAAGTCTCTGTACGCTTTGTATACGTGACAGGGATGGCATCCGCTCTTCTTTTTTTCAAAGTTCTCCATACTCTTGATTGAGAAATGCTCAGTGCTTGCCCAATTCTTCGCGTACTTGTACTTGGATTTACTGCCACCATCTCCACGATGTTTTATGGCTCAGATTTTCCAATTGAGGTTCAGCATTCCTTTGAACTCAGGGAAATATGCCGTCATTTCGAGAAAATTGGAAAACAGACGCGAAACGTTACATGGGCCGGTGTTCTTCGATTGTGATCTTCTTATGGTATTCTCTCGCAGCTGCTCTTGAATTTCCATTGCAGAAACTATAAACAAACATAATGTCTGGTTTTCGTTATTAGTGAAATGATTTGTGATTATTAGTGGAATCTGAAAATTTTGTAGTTGACACCTGATTTCCCAGTAATAAAGCTTGGCCTTCTGTCAAACATTTTTCCCACAGAAACAAGTCAAAAAATAAATTTGAAAGAATTCAGACGAACATTAAGTAAAATATGTCTACTCGAAAACGATAATTTACTGAGAAGTTTTACTTTGACATTTTTTTTTCGAGACGGTTTGGGTGTGCCGTTCAAATTGAGGAATGATTTCTATAGAGTTTTTTCTTATCTTTTCAAATTCGATGACAGTTTTTCAGTAGCACGGTCAGAAAATAAACTTTTTCAACAAAGACCATGGAGGCAAAAATTTTCAAGTCCGGTCCTGGATTTTTAATTAACTCAGAATGCGGTTTTGATGAGTTTCCGGAATGCACCATTCCTAGTAAATTTCTACAAAATATCTCCAGCCGTTTCAGAAATATCGCCTATCAAAGTTTTGTACCTGAGACATAAAACACCCTGTAACTTCTTAACCAATCACACAAAAAAAAAATTCTTTTGTGGTTTTCGACCCGCCTTGAAGTCCGCTTATCACCATTGGTCTATGTAAGGTCACTCATGAATCACCCTGGGGCGATACCGAATTGGGCGAAGGATTTTGTTATTCACTAATCCCAGGGGTCAATTGGGCGAGAAACGAGAAACTAGGGGATTATAAGAGATAAGTGGACAGACAAGAAATACATACTTGCCCATATATCTAGCAGTGTTGCCAGATTTATTTTCAATAACTGCTACTTGTTCGACACTAAAGGGTGGCCAATGAAAAAAGTTTTTTATCATTTACTATATTCAAGGGATTGTTGAATAGTATTAACGAATTATGATTTATTGTTTATTAGCAAAATCATGACCTTTCGTGTTTTCCATATTTTCTACTGAAAACTCACCATGTTATTAAATCTAAGCAATTCCAATGCCAAAAATCTCTGGAATTTAGGTACTACTTCTAATCAATAAAATTTAAAAATTCTACTTCTCTTTAATAATACACATTTATTTTCAAAACTAAAGCGCATATAAGTACTATAGGTACATATTTCATTGCAATGGTATTTTCTCACAGCACTTTCAAATGTGTAAACAAAAAATAAGAAATTTGAAACAAACTGAATGACTTCTGCAAACAAATATTTTTCTAAAGTATAATAAATTATTGCAACATGAAATTGAAAACATCGTGAAAATTTGTCATGATTTTCTCAAAGGCAATAACTTAGTCAATTGAAAATTATGATACATTTATGATAAATCCATTCATAGTAATTGATTGCTTTTTATGGTTTATTTGAGTAGGTATAGCAGCAACGTTTACTTTTCTATCAATGTTTCATGTTTCTGCTGTATAGGTATAGTATAAAATAATTGTAAATGCACTAAGGGCTTGATGCATTTGATAGAACTTAAAAAAAATAATACATCAAGTATTAATATTATTTATTTATTTTTTTCAATTTTATTTAATGTAGAAAATCGGAATTTCTGTAAAATCTGGCAACGTAGCCATACAAGAGCATGCAAATAACTCAACGGTATTTGGGTATTTAAAAATTCCTTCGCCCAATTGAGCTGTAGGATTATACGCACCCCCGTCGTGTCGAAGGGTCACTCAGGTAATTTCGCCCAATTGAGAAACGCCGCAATATAAGGATATCGGAAACGGTTAGAAAAACGTGGCATTTTTAGGAGACACTTCCATTCGTCTTTCCGATTTAAAGTTTTTTAACGCGCATTTGTTTCTCTGGTTGCCTATTATTAATTCATTTAAATTAAAAGTCACTACTAGAATAAAAAATTAGTTAGGATACGTATTACTTCACTTCCACTCTTTCGTATGGTATGTGTAGTGTGTGGCTACGTGATATGATATGCTGATGAGTTCATAACAAGGACGCAACAGTGCCATCCATATCTTCAAGTGAAACTGAAAAAGAAAGAAAACTGAAAGAAACAAAAAAGCGAGTTAAATTAGAACTTCAATACCAATAAATCTCCAATCTAGTATGTATTTATATTTCCTGTCAGTTTGTTTATACATAGTAGGTATCTTACTGAAAAATATGGGAAGTTTCTTGGAATAAACAAGTGTTAGAGGATATCGTATTTTGTCTCTCCTCCTGAAATGAAACTTAAATTTTCCGGTGGCTATTTTTATTTAAAAAAAGATCACTGAACTGTCCAAGTTTTCTAGGAAATCAAATTATGTTGCGGTTGTACGTTGAACGGAATCCCCAGCTTAATGCTACAATAATTAAACGTTTTCGGCTGCAAGGAATTCCGCGACACGTTTCGTCTCTTAATTTAGCAAGTAAAATGTTGAACAAGTAGGTATAAACTTCGCATAATTAGTTTCGAAAACAATGCACTTCATTAATATTTAAATAATTCCGGGCAACTCGCTCCACTACTCATGAGTAAGTTTGACGTCAATCGGAATTACAATATTCATTTTAAATAATAATAACAGGTATGCGTATGTGGTTTGCAAAGATTTATAACCTGAACCTGTCCTATCCGAATCACCTTGGATTTGAAAACCGCGTTTTAAGCTTCGAATTGAACTCTCCCGAAAGGACAAGACGGGTCTTTGGATTGTTTCGTTAGTCACGATGTTTTTATTATAATATTCTGAAAATTTTATTGGTTCGAAAAAATAGTGAGTCGAGAGGCTTTTCCTAATCTTTATCCTGGTCAGATTTCTTCTTATATAAAATTTTTAAAACCATTGTAGTTGTACGCTTTTTCCAGCAGTCACCATATTTTAATTTTTCTCTTCTTGTGTTTTTTTGTTTGGCAATTATTTAATTGTACAAATATGAGACATAAAATTAACAGCACAAAAATTGGCACCTCTACGTCGAAAATAGTGATACATTTTTAACAATTTTCTTCTAATGGGATTCTTTCTCATTATGGAACTTTTGGGTATGAAAGTGTGTAGTATACGGCGCTGTCCCGACCTTGGCAAGTTGCGTCCCGAATACGAGTTGGAGTACAAACACCCCAACGTATTTTGGAATAGGATTAACAACAAGAACATTGTATGTACAGCTTTTTGAAGGAGAGCAACGAGGAAAGGAAAACATTTATTCAGTAAAAACAGATATTAGCTTTTCGTAGAATGGAAGTGATATAAGGTACCAAAGAGTTGTGGGAATCAGATCATTGTGGGAATTTTCGATTCTCTACCATTACCATTTTACTAGGACGAGGAAGAAAGTTCAGAAGGGCCACGTTCAGTAGTGGAATAAGCAAGCCAATCGTGATTCGTGACATACAGAGTGTTTCATTAATCAGTGCAGAAAATTCAACTGGAGATTTATTGCTGAATTTTAAGGGGGGGTTGTCATAAAAAAAATTCTTAAAACCTCTAAGAAGTTAAATCCCCTTAAAGTAGGGTAAAAAATTAACGTTTCTCGATTTTTTTCTGAAACGACTTGAAATTAAAAAAAGACGGTTAGGTATTCGAATTTTTTCGAATTAGGTTAGGTACCAGGAAACCTCCATAATTACATAATTTTATCCACCCTTGTTCTCTGCAAGGGTGTGAATCATACTACCGCTAACAGTTTTTTCCAGAACTTTTTTCCTTCTAAAATTTTTTATGTTTAAATTCACACTTTGGAGGGCCAGTTCAATTGAAAAAAAATTTGTCTCCTAAAAATTTCACGGAAACTCAATACTTTTCCACTAAAGAAATAAAATAGATACATATTTATAAAATGTAAAATATTTATAAAGCTCAGATCCAAAATAGTAGTCACTAACTGACATTACTGAAAAAGCTATTTCAGAGAAGTGGAACGCAGAAACTGATGTTTAGAAGAAAATTTTCTGTTTGCCGCTTATCCAAAATAGTTCTTTTAGTAATGTCAGTTAGTGACTACTATTTTGCATCTGAGCTATGGAAATAAATAAACATTAAATAACACAAAAAAATAAATAAACAAAAAGTTCCGAAAAAAACTTTTAGGGGGTATGTAGTATGATTCACACACTTGCAGAGAACAAGGGTCGATAAAATTATGTAATTATGGCGAGGCTTCCAGATGGTAATATTCGAATACCTAGCCGTCTTTTTTTATTTCAAGTCATTTTTCAGAAAAAAATCGAATAATGTGAATTTTTTACCCTACTTAAGGGGCTGTAACTTTTTAGAGGAGGCTTTAAGAATTTTTTTTATGACAAACCCCCCTTAAAATTCAGCAAGGAATCTTCAGTTGAATTTTCTGCACTGATTAATGAAACACCCTGTATATCAATCAATTAATCAATTCTCCACGACACACATGCATGGGATAGTCAAAAATCTTCAAGTAATCACTGTAGAAGACAAATCAGATTGAATGACACGAGCCAGGTTAGAAATGTAAGTAATAAATATAATTTGCATTACTGATGAGGTATCAAATTGCAATTTGAAAGCATTATCATTATACAATAATTCAGAAAATCACAGATGACAAATTGACAATTAAATTACGTTAAAATCTACATTTTTTGTTAGCCCGGTATAAAATTTACATAAATCAAAACGAGTATATTGCAATTTTCTCGTATCTGTTTACTCATCTTGCGGAATTAAATATGCGGTTGTCGGATTGTAAATTAGCGAAATAATGACTCGAAAAAAGTTAAAACCCGACCGCTTAAGACTTGAAAACCTTTATTATCTTGTGACCTTTTTCGCTTTACATATTTATATCTTCTCATAACTATTATTTTTCCATTATAATTGATTACTATTTTGGGTGTAACAAAAAATTACAAGATGTTCTATTATTGAAAAATTGTCTGTCTAGCTTTGCTGTAAATATTAAATTAACATATGCAGAACACGTGCATATCAATCAATTTCTAGGTATAATACATAAAGGATAGGATAATAAAAAAATTGAAGCTACGAGTCAGAGTTACGTTTTTTTTTTAATGATAATAATTCTGATTTGCGTAAAAAAATGTTAATAGGTAGGTATAATAAAATAAAATATAAAAAATGTGGAAACTATTATTGAGAGTTAATAACAAACTTTCGAATTATCTATTGCCCGAGTCCCTGACTATACTTTTCAATTTTGGTTCCTTTCCCATGGCTCTTTAGAGATTCGTTGTGAAAATATTTTTCAATGAGCGGTTCCCAAACGGCTCGTGGCCCGCTCGATTTTCTTTCGGCTCGAATACTATGGACATATACTTTTACATATGCGAAAATGAAATTGATGTCAATGCGATTTTTAATAACACCTAAATGAAATATCGAAACAGCAGCATTTCGTTTTTTTTTTATCGGCTAGACTTCATAATAATTATGTATTATTATGCTAAGTAGTTTTGTTATTGCTAATTTTTTTATCATTATTGTGATTATAATAATATGTATATCTGTTTTTTATATAACACTCAGCTCGAAAAAAAGCGTTGAACGTAGATATAATTTTTCAATTTGGTTAGACAATAAGTTGAATCTGCAAAATTTGATCATTAATCATTATTTTAAATATCTTTAATACAAACTTATGCTTTATAAACCGACTTACAGTAGATAAATTATATTAAAATACCCCATTATGAGCACCCCGCTGGTAAAAATATAAAAAGATATAAATATTACCGTCAAAGATGACTAGAAAAAACTTACCAAATACAAACAAGAGTATAAAGAAAAGAGTGTCTTGGTTTGATTAATCTTGCTCCGTGATGATTAAATATTGTTTCGTGCTACCTGACAACAACAATTATTATTATTAAATAATAATAATAACCTAACGTACTTTTGGACGAAAAATAATTAAAAATAACGAGACACGTAAAGGGTCAAATACATCGAAAAGAACAAAATGGCTTATTATTTTCTGCACCGACGTTAATTAAAAGTGAAATAATTAGGATTTTTTTATCAGCTGTGACGAAATATTGTTACGAAAATAAACATTACCTATGTTAAATTTTTGATAACTTGGTAGGTACCTATACATAGTTATCTTTTAAACATTTCATAATTTTAATGTACCTACATAATTTTACTACCACTTGAAAATTTTTAACTTGGCGCGATGCGAAATGACAGGAATGAAGTGAATGTCGTGAAATTTGTGGGTGTGCGTTCTGAATAAATGCACTCAGATAATAAAAATATAAGTATTATGTACTTACATGAAGGGTTTTTAATTAAATTTAAATTTGGTAGATAATCGATTGTATGCAACTCGCAGATAATGGCTAATAAATAAGACTCACATGAATAAGTCACTCGCCTGCTGCTCGTGTCTTAATCATCATACTAGTCTAGTCACGCTTCATTATCGCAGCTTGTTGTGCATAAAGAAGTTTAATATTCATGTATTATATTAATCAAAACATAAATGCATACCTATACAGGTGTCCCATAATATGTGGGCAATCTCCCGGATTTGGGTAAATTTCGTAAAAATAAATGAAAAAATAGCTATAAAATTAATTCCTCAGAGACACCCCTACAAAGATATTAGCTGTTGAAGTTGAGGGTTGAAAATCAATTTTTTGTAACAACTTTTTTATTTCTTGACCGATTTTGATAATTTTTGGTGTTATTTTGTATTATTTGGAACTGTTTAGAATGGTGTTTTTTAATCTTTGATAGCACATACATAGACCTCGGGATGGCATAACCCCCTCATTCACTTGAAAGAAAACAATAAAAATAATAATTTTACAGTTTTTTAAGGTTAATTTTCTTTCTATTTGACATTTTTTACATAAAAAATGTATCTTTATTTATTTCGATAGAGCGAACCCTTATCGAGATAAACGTCCTTCTAATAGGTGATGCGTCGCAGGAACTTTCTAAATTTCAAGTAAATTTTAACAAGATGGCTGACCTATGACAGTAAATTGAGCAGGAAACAAAACAATAACTTAATTAAATACACGTCAGTGTCAAAAGATTTCATTTCATGCAGATTCAATTCTAACTGATTTTCTGCGTATTCAGCGTTTCTGTAACTCATTATAAAATCAGTTAGAATTGAATTTGCATGAAATAAAATCTTTGACACTATTTGACGTGTATTTAATTAAGTTATTGTTTTGTTTCCTGCTCAATTTACTGTCAAAGGTCAGCCATCTTGTTAAAATTTACTTGAAATTTAGAAAGTTCCTGCGACGCATCACCTATTAGAATGACGTTTATCTCGATAACGGTTCGCTCTATCGAAATAAATAAAGATATATTTTTTATGTAAAAAATATCAATTAAAAAGAAAATTAATCTTAAAAAACTGTAAAATTATTATTTTTATTGTTTTCTTTCAAGTGAATGAGGGGGTTATGCCATCCCGAGGTCTATGTATGTGCTACCAAAGATTATGAAACACTATTCTAAACAGTCCCAAATAATACAAAATAAAACCAAAAATTATCAAAATCGGTCAAGAAATAAAAAAGTTATTGCAAAAAATTGATTTTCAACCCTCAACTTCAACAGCTAATATCTTTGTAGGGGTGTCTCTGAGGAATTAATTTTATAGCTATTTTTTCATTTATTTTTACGAAATTTACCCAAATCCGGGAGATTGCCCACATATTATGGAACACCCTGTATACATACTTAATTAAAATTAGTTTGAAATTAAGACGAAGAAAAAGTCGTCGGACTTGAAAAATAAACGTTAAAAAGCTATGTACCTACCTACCTACCTACGTAATAATAATTATTATGAAATTAATATTGTCATCCATCATATTCGTCCAAAAACGCGGAACCGATTAAAGCGAATCGAACAAACCCATCATGCCCTGCTTATGATCGAGCTCAACCGATTTTCTCTAAATGTGACCTAAAATTTAAATTTTATTAAAGCTGCCCGTGTGTAATAATTCTAGGAAGCTCCAGTTCTGCGGATAATTTATGTTATAATTTGATGTTTTCTCACGTCGCATATTTTTGGGTGACCTTGAGCAGGAGTGAATTATTATCCTCCAAAGAGTCGCCAATCACGGCACGGGTCATGATCATGAATGCACGCGCACTTGTAGCACGTGCTTCATTTTCATATGCTTCATAGAATGGATGAGACGGAACCACTCCTTCCTTATTCAACGTAATAATGGCCTTCCTTCCGTTTGATCAGCGGTGCATGTAAACAAAATAAATTTCAGGAGAAACAAAGCATCGCGTAACGCGTAATATAAACTAATAAATTAGATGTGCCGTTATAGCAATTGGGTGGTATTTTGAAATGGTTAATAGTAGACGGGTAGGTATAATATTATGGAGAAAAGAGATGATACTTTTAATAAATATTCAATTATGGACGTTACGGTGTACGGAAAAAGTGTGTTGCGTAGGAATATCAACGGGTAACATTTTATGGATTCGTCAGCTTTCTCTACGCTCTCCGGTTTTAGTTTCTGAAGTATAAAATTATTATTTGAGCTAATTATTCTTACATATTATTATTTTACATTTTGTAGGCTGAATTTTAATATAACGATAAGATATTTCAAGGAAGTAGGTACCTACCTATAAAAGAACTAGGCGCAATTTGCATACTTCACTCAAAAAGCATTATCTCCCTTATTTCTGCTCACTGAATTTTTTAAATCCATGCCTGCGTAGAATAATATTATTATTGGCCCGTAAAAATTACATACAACATGCAATAATGAGCTGCTAAGTTTATACGAAAATTATTATTGTTCTAATAGGTTTTTTACAATTCTCTCTCAGCAAAATTTCCTGGAGATGTTAACAATTACCCATCACCTTTTTCAGACTATCACCATCTGACTCATACCTACGACGGTATAGTTTCAGGCCTTTCCTTTTCAATAAAAACACATATTTTGAGCCAAGATGGGAAGTCTTCTCGTAACCATAGGTGCATTTGGTGCATAGGTATAGGTGCATTTAGTCAGACGCTTTTCCCCACCCTTTAAACCGCCAGAAAAAAATATTTGGTTAAAGCCAAAAAATACCATTCTACAGCGCTTGCCAACGCAGCATTCTACCCATATTTTTTCCTCGAAGTTTTTTTGCAGATTTGGAAATAAAAAAATATCAATGGGAAGTAGATGCATGGGATGAATAGGGTGGGTGCGGAAGTAATTCGAATTTAGGTTCATGAAGTTTTTCCATTGTAGAGTTGCCACCACGCGTGTATGCAACTGAGCGTTGTCCTGGTGGAACACCACTATTTTCCTCTTAGCCAACTGTGGTAGTTTTTCTTGATTTTGGCCTTCAATTGATCCAGCAACGCGGCATAATGGGTTCCGTTGATGGTTTCACCTTTCTGAAGATTCAGTCGTAGTAATCCCACGTCTGTCCCAGAAAAACTGTTGCCATCTCTTTTCCCGAATAACGCATAAAGAACCAGCTTCGCCTTCTTCGAAGCTAGTTTCCCCACCTCGATCCACGGCATTGACTGTTGTTTGGTCTCGGGAGTATGGTGATAAACTCAGGTTTCATCGACAGGAATTAAACGTCGCAAATTCTGCTGAATTCTTTTTATACAACTCAAGCCACTCACACAGCATGTCTAGCCGTACCTGCTTTGGAACAAACGCGGCACCCAACTCGCGGATATAAGTTTCTCAAATCCAAGTCTTCTGTAAAATCTTGTATAGGTACTCCTTCGCAAGGAATGTGGGGTGTAGGGTGGTTTTTGTGTTTAAACGATGTCCCCCATCGAACAAAACCACTTCTGTGAAAAACATTTTTCCACAGGGTGCTTACTTTTCGAGATATTGGGAGAAATTAACAAAATAAAATTTCATCGATTACAGCGCCATCTATGATTATGTAATCGTGAAAATTGTTTGAGATATATCTTACGCACTTCTTGTACGAATTTGCAATAAAAAATAGGGGTTGCTATTTGAAATTTCAAAGTTATCCCACTCTCTTGCAAGGGGTGAGGGCTGCAGGGCGGTTTTGTCCCTCATCATCTTTTGTAGAAAATATTTTTCCACAGAGTTGCTTACTTTTAGAGATATTTGAATATTCCAGGTTATAAGAATCGCCCTGTATTGTTTCTAACTATTTAACAATTCGATAAATAAACACATTCGTGATCAATGTCTGTAAAGTCTGAAATCATAAATGTTTATGAGTGTTTATTCGTGGTCCATGGAAATTTACTCCGAACGTTTCCTCTATAACTGCATTATCAGGGGTGACTTGTGCATCCTTATCCTTTACTCTAGCTATTGACTTCTTGGATAATTATTGAAGGTGCGCAAATTGGTTTTATAGACTGTTGTGACGGCCTCACGACGGTTGATCTCTCCCGTCATGATTATTTTAATTCATACTCAGGTTCCAGTGACTACGTTTTGCACTACTGACCGAATGAAGCCTGATTGAAAGCAATTAACAACCCGACCACCGAAAATGTTGATGTGCACAACAGAGTTGTACAGAGCCCCTAAATAATGTCGAGCCAGCAATATTTATGATTTTACCTGAGCCAATGGTTACCTGATTCAAGTAAACCTCTGGTCTGTTTTTCTTTTCTTTTTTTAACAAAACAGATTCCAATACAAGAGATGAATTTGATTATTTATTTTAAGAGAATTTTTTTCACTCGAAACTCTCCAATTTCTCCCACATAAGTAAAAAAATTTTTGCACATAGAGGGCGTTTCTGTGATTATTTCGATGTTTTATTTTCTTTACCTAATTGAGCATCTTGTTGCCTAAATACGTTTTGTTGAAAATTAATTATTTTAATTATTACGATGCGTGAAAGCAGCGAAACATTTTCAGCGAAGCCATCCTGCATAAATTAATGTCACGCGTTCGCATAAAATACCGTATTTATGTGAACTGCTTTTTGCTTCTTAAGCACTAATAATGGTAATTAATAAATTAATTATGATATTATAATAATGATCGTAGACCATGTATTTTTGCAAGTAGTAAAAATGTATCATGCATTAGTCTATTTTTGGACAAAATAATCATGAGTAGTATTCTGGTGTTAATTTTTATGCGTATTATAGCTGTAGTAGTTTTTTTTCTCTTTTAGAGGTCCTTTATTGTTATTATTATTATTATTATTATTATTAACTCACATACACTACTATAATTGAGACTATAATAATTTAACAATACAAACTCGGCATCATTATGTAATAATGTTATGCCTAATTGTTCTAATTTATTTTACACACAATCTTTATTAAATTACTTTTATTATTAATAAAATAATTATCTTCGCTCTATTCGGTGCAATTATTACGTTGGAAAATTGAGTTATTTTTAGTTCAGTAAACGATTGCGGAGTTATTTAAATGACCTTGATCGGTTATTGCTGAAAGAATAAATAACGATCAGACACACAAATTTTATATTTAATTTGGCGGACTGGGCCTTATTATTATAGCGACTATATGGTTTTTGGACGAGGACCAATTTTATTTTGGTCATTGGTTACTATCATATAGGTACCTACCTCTTTTTTGGAAATACGCCTGTATGTCGTTAAATTTAAATACTTTTGAATGTGTATCAATCAATCAGTGAAACTTAGAATCTGAGGACTTTTTTTTATTATTACTAGTATAAAAAGAAATTATTTATTTATTTTCTGTTCATTCTTGCGGCAGTAGGCACTTGGTCCAATTTGAATAAAATGTCGATTAAGTGGATGATAAATCGATTTGCAGTTTTCTAATAATTTCGAACTGGCTCGTCTCATCGTAATGGTTGTAATAAAATAATTCTGTTTACATGCGTATTATTGCGACTGTTTATGGTTTAATGCATAAACATTGACGTGTACGCTAATTAAATATTGTTTTATGAGAATTGTTATATTTAACACATATTTACATTTCTAGTCCCATGGTTGTAAACATTATGGTGCAAAAGTTATTTCGCGTCCCGTGGAAACGACCCTTTGTCCTTTGATATTGTTTAGACTAATTAAAAACCACAGCAGCTGCAATGAAAATAATTATTAACAATAATTATTATTTTTATAAAATTGTTAGTTAATGTATTGCTTGAAAAATTTCATGAATTCAAGCAGCTAAGCGAAGAGCAAGTAAAAAAGATTCCTGAATGTTTTTTAATGCGAACTTTTTTTATAGAGTGCTGTTAGGTAACAAACAATATTTAATAAGTGTATCAATTATTTAATAATAATTATTGTTTTCTAGGAAATGCACGTGCGTCGATTTTTTTAATCGTTGTTTGTATAATTTATGTAATTTTTGAACTTGATGTTGTAGAAGTTGTCCAGTTTTTGACCTTTCGTATTCACTTACGACGTAAATATACTTCAGAGAGATTTGAAAAGCTCATGCATATATCATAAACGCTATTATTGTAAAATGAGTAAATATCACGATGTGAAAAAACGGCCTTTTAAGGAAGGAATCTTGAAGAAAAAAATTTATTCCTCATCCCATTAATAGGTTGGATTAGATAATTTTTATTGAACCATCCTTTATGTTGAAATATTACAATAGGTATAATAGTCTTTTCAACGTCATTTGAAACACCAACAAACTAAAAGAGGGGCTGATAGGCGATTCTTTGATGGAACATTGGTGGTGGTAATTTTTTTTAAAATAAATTTATATAGATATTAAAATTATTTTATTACGAAATGAAGAATGTAGACGAAGAAATTCAATTCGCAATCAAAAAATTTGACACTACGGTCGTATTTCTATGTTTTGCTCCACTTTCAGGGCAAGGAATATCTTCGAGATTAACAGTAGCACGATTATTATTTTGAATTTTGCATTTATTTTGCATTTATATTCCAAAAATCGTAACATCAATCCCTGTGGTTTGGTCACGATATGAGAAAGCGGATATCATGCGAGTACGTGTCTGTATACGCTTCGAAGCGCTTGGTATTGTCGTCAAGTGGTTACATCCGAGACTCGAGGTTTTTAATCGGCGCTTCTGCCAGGTCCGTAGGTACTTTCATTGCACTCTCAAAACCAAAACTGTAGGACACGCGTATGTAAATAAATAATGACGAAAGTTATTAATATGAACATTGTCCGCAGGCTTAAATTTGTTTCAATTGTTGAATATTGTTGAATTTTTTTTTAAGAATAATTTTTTATTATCTACGAAAGTAGTTAAGATATTTTTTTGTTTTTGGTATGTGTTAATGGGACATAAAACCTCGTATTTTAATTAGAAATGTTATTTTATGGCTCCACTCTGATATGTTTGTTTTCAAATATTATGCTAACACTGCTAAATAATATAATTTTAATTTAATTATTGTTTTAATCAAGAAGGACGAGAGAAATACAAAAAAAAGTTTTCATGTAGCATTGATCAGACTAATCAGAAAAAAAATTCATATAGCAAAATGTCAGTGGCGTATCACTTTTTTGTAGAAAATGAAATGAAAAAAAAAAGATTTTTTTTTTGATAATTTATTAATATTTACTAAAGCACACAGACTTGGTTGAACCAATCAAATTCCGTTTTCTATTTTATTTAAATGAGAAATGATATCACATTCACGTTATCCTGTAAGATCATTTAATTTTTTGCTTTTTCTACTGATAATGCAAATATTCTACTATGTGCTAGTATAACTAGGTAGGTACGAGTAATATATCAATTTTTTTACTATTATTCTAATAACAAATTGGTGATTCATCCTATTTTCCTAATACTTACATCACATTATATTATACATACATGCGTATAAAGGACATATATTTAATTCAATCGTTTTGGGGCAATACTCTCTGGTTCTGGTTTGTCCCAAGGCCTATCTTGGAAATGTAGCTAAGGTACCAGTTACCATAACGTTTATATTTTGAATAATTCAAACATTTCTGCTTTTCCTTATGATCTTGTTTGCTTGAGTTTACATGGACGTTTCAACAAATCCTTGGAGATTATTTGATTTACGTTAGTTAAACCCTAGGACGTAGGTACTTTATGTTATAGATACGATGACCTGTCTTAGACGATTATGTATATTACGTACAGAAGTTACGATTGTGACCAAAAAATTATCTCAAGTTGACTGAAAGATTTATGGTTAGCTTATTATTATATTGCTTTGAATATTGTTTAATTGGAGGATTATTTTTTGTTCAAATCGAATTAATTTTTATTTGTTCTGCTAATACATTTTTTGACGATTAAAATTTCAAGAACGTCACCTTCACAAAGCAAGGTAAATGTAACACTCATTAGCATTTCATCGGATTGTTTATCGAAAAGGTGCAATGACCATTTAAGGCTTTCTTTTAAAAGGAGAAAATGTTTTTTTTATGGTTTGAAAGTAACCTTGATCTAGATTTAATCGCTTATTTATGAATGATATGTAATTTCAGCGATTAAGAATGACTGCGAGGTAAGGGAAAAAGGAACAAGTATAAGATTTTTAATATTTATATGTTAATATGTATTATAGCCTTTTTGAGATTCTTTTTTCATCCTAAAACTGAATACCAACTCCTACTGATGGTGACATGTAAGGTTAAGATGAAAAGAAATGTGTCTTAAAAAGAGAATATTAGGACATGGAGGAACCATTTTTAGTTAATAAAAATACGAAAGGAAAGTGTATCTTTTACAGCAAATTTTTTTAACGACGCAAAGACAAAAGATTATAGTATAAAACAAATTTCATATATTAGGTAGGCCGTAGCTATAATCTGAGTTTTCTCAAGTTTTTTTTTCTACAAAAACAAAATTTTGTGAGTAGTTTATAAAACCAAGTATAATAGTTTTTACAATTATTTTAAGTTTCCAGAATTAAAAAAAAATTCTATACAGTATAGTTTTTTTTTTACAATTCAAAAATACTTTCTCATTTTCCCCATGATGGTGCTAACTTTTTGGTGGTCACTGTATAGAAATGTACCACGTCATTCGAGTGGGACATTCTCCATTCTCTGTGGACCAAACGATGAATTTTTGCAAAAAAATTACAAATTCATATACTTACGGGATCATAATAATACATACCTATAATCAATTTTTTTTTTTGATTATACAGGTGTCCCTATTAAAATTCTATATCAAAGTTTTTTTTTTATTCAATACCCTGTAGGTATACCTATATTGTTATACATTTTTCATAAAACATAAGTAAGTTCAGGAAAGTTTCAGGGGGTTCAAAGCAAAGTATTTTATTGCAACCTACTAAATGTATAGACAGTTAATAATTTCTAATTCTATTCTCACCCTCTGTTTTTTTGGGTCGCTGAACACGAATTTGAAGTTTGCTAGCAAAAATTAGCCCCGGAACTTTTTTTTACACTTTTTGCCCAAATGTTTGTCCTTTTTTCAGTTTTTGGCCCAAATCTAAGATTTTTTAGCTTTATTATAGGAAGCGTTTTTTCGACAAGTTCATTCTATTTATAATTGAAGTAGACAAAATTTGATACATTTCGCATAAAAACCGTTTTTTGGCAGACTAACCGTTCCGCCGGTAGAGCGCGCCAAAAAACATATTCAATATATTACAATAATTACTTTCCCTGTATTCTTTATTACGTATAATAAGGTATACTTTGTTTCAATTCGAGGTATATTTTTTGCCGTTCTCTATCGGCGAAACGACGATCTTCGACAAAAATGTTTTCTTAGGAGAAATGTAGGAAATTTTATCTACTTTGATTTTGAATAGAACAAACTTCTAAAAACGTTTCTTTCCTGAGATTTACGCTAAAACTGAAAAAAGTGCAAACATTTGGGAAAAGTTTCGGGTTAATTTTTTTTCAAATTAATGTTCCCAAAAACATAGTTAGTCTTAAAAAAAAGTTATTTATGAGAAATGTGGGACATTTTGTCAGCTTAAATTTTGTATAGAACATGGCATACCGAAAAAGGCGTCATTTCTGAGATTTAGATCAGAATCTGAAAAAGTGCAAACATTTGGACAAAAAGTACAAAAAAAGTTTCGCCAGCAAACTTCAGATTCGGGTTCAAACTTCAAATTGGCGTTTACAATTTTGGAGTTTCAAATGAGTAGTTTATGAGTGTAGACGGACAAGAAAGCGAGTTTGTATTGCTTTGTCATTCAGATCTGACCGATGTTCAAAGTTTTAAGTCTCTAGTTCTTCGGGAAGTTGGTTTAAAAATCGATTGCAAGAATTTGGCCGGCTCACAAATAGACAGACTGTAAAAAAAGCGAGTTGATAAAAATGCGGCAAATTTTTTTTTTCTAAAATAAATTTAACTTTGTAGTCACATTTTTTTGCAGGGTGACTAAATAGGTAGGTTTTTTTATTTTATTTCACGCTGATTAATAATAATCCTTGTTGTGCTAAAACATGTTTAAAAGAAAACGGAAAATTTAATACACTTGGTAAAAAAAACGCAATAAAATTTTATTTAATTAAAAATTAAAATTAAAAAATTAATGTAAGAATCAGGAAACATTACAACTTGTTTGCTTTCTTTGTCATAATTTCAATTCTGCTATGTAGGTATGTTATTGCTGTAAGAATTGTTACAATTGTTGTTTTACCTCACTTTACATAAAAGCAGCGCTACTTTGAACTACTCCTACCTATTTTAAAACGAAGTTATTGTTTTGTCTGCATTCTGCATGTAATAAAATTGTGCAATTCGTGAACTTGTGAAGGTTACTAGTTTAAATGACGTTAGGCTGCCAACTATTATGCACGAAAACAAACCGACAACAATAATAGAAGAGAACAATTCAAGTGTTTTATTTAGAACACAATCTGCATTCATAGATTTTTTTACCTATACCACTCTATTAAAAGCTTTCTGTGTGCTCGTAAATTAGTCCCGGTGATCCATCGTTTAGCGGATCGCGATGCGATAATTAAAATTGTAACCGATTCGTACGGTGGTGTTATACAGAGTTGTATCATGTGCCTAAATAAAACATTGACAATGAAGCCCGGTCGTAAAATAAAAAAATCATGCCTTATCTGCTGAAGGTTACGTCAATATTTGCATGTCCATAAACTCTCTATTGTATACTTACTTGCTGATTTGCGACTTGATTGTTTAAGTTTACAGTAGTGCTCAGGTCTGAGCTATCTTCTAATTATTTACCGTAGGTATTACTTCATCAGAAAACAGATTATCAAAGCCCACATGTCTTGAATCGTAAAGCGCGGTAATAAAATCGAAGCCGAAAGTTGTTACTGATCGATTTGCAGTTTCGTGTGCTACCAGGAATGACAGAGTAAATAAAATTGGCCGCTTTGTTACTCGATCGAACCAGGGGAAAATGAATAACAATTACTCATTTTTGGTAGGTAAACTTGATTTATAATAATGAGTGAACTTTTTGGAAAAAACCCGAGAGTAATTAAACTCGGGGAGATTGTTTTAATGCTTTTGTAACGAGGCTCCAATAATTAAAAACTTAACAATATGATGAGCGAGTATTTATCGTTGTATTTGAACCGAATTATGTCGCTTGGTCTATTGTAATTTATTCTTATTCCACAGGTACAGGTTACAGGTATGACAGTAATCATCAGGGTTATTAAATATCACGGTTAAATAATAATATGTGGTAATAAAATGAAATATACCTGTACCTGTATAATGTTCATTAATAAATTACTCGTTCTAGTTAATCGGGTCTACAATTTTGAGTTGAGTTTCTTCAACCAATGTTTGTGAATAATAACTTTCGTCGCCATAACGTGATAAAATAACGCAAAAGAGGTTGAAAGTCAATAAGCTACCGAAGAACGGTTTTGTACTCCCCATAATTTCTAGATTATGCGGGCAGATATTTTCACGATAATCGTATAGAAAAAAAATCTTCAAAAATTGCTTCCTCAAGTCTTTGGATATATGGGATGTGATTTTGTGCCGATTCTCCCGTTCAAACTTCTTGTAACTTCGGAGGAAGGGTAGCATTCGATGAGTACCTATATAGATCAAAAGACTCCATAAAGGCCCACAAAAGCTTGTGCTACTGAAATATTCATTTCTCAAGGTTCTACGCCGTTTCTGTAGGTATCCCTGATATTCACCATCGTGGTGCATGATAGATCAACCACTAAATTCATGGCCATTTTATATTCTTGCATGAGATTTCAGGTCAGGGGAGAGAGAACGTAACAGCGATCAAATAATCACTTCCATTCAACACACGCGGATTTACCGTTCTTACCGTTTACCGTAAAAGCCTGTAATGCGCACACGTTCATGGAGTTAGTGGCCGAACTATCTGATCTTACCATGACCAGTCAGGTCAGGACATCTTCCTTAAAAAAGTTATAAAATGCACTCAACTGTGTACTAAATTTCATTGTGATACGACCGGGAGGGTTTTGCGATTCTTTCTATACGTCATGGCCGAAATAACGTGCAGTAACTATGACATTACTAAAAAAGAAACTAAAAAAGAAATTTCTGAGAAACGGCAAGCAAAAAAAAAAGTAGGGTTTGCATGGAGGAATCTTTCTCTTTGCCGCTTCTCTATCAGTGAAAATGTTCCTCCAGAAGTTTCTGCTTGCTGTTTCTCCGAAATTGATTTTTTTCGTAATGTCCGTTACTGCATGTTATTTCGGCCCTCAGGTATAGTAACGCGATATTTCCTCGACGCACCGTCGAAAGGGGTCGTTACACTACTACCAAATGGGTATCAGTGGTTACCTGTACGAGGTCTGTTCAAAAAATGACAAAAAATGATACGCGGACTGTTTGAACATTGGTTCCAGAGGAATCCGCTTGGTGTCGATACGTTTGTACAGATCAGTTGATGGAAACGCCATTTTCCGATTGCATCAGATATCTTCATTGACTGATTAGCTAAGCGGTTTTTAGATAAGTTAATTTTTTCGTTTGTCGGATTTTAGATTAAGTGACCAGACCTGAAGGAGCAACGTCTCGCTGAAATTTTTTGTTTTAAACTTGGAAACATGCTCAACATGGTTTACGGTGATGTTACTATGAAACGGTTACTATGAAGCGTTTGGCGTCTTTCAAGTGACATTACAAGGGTGGTCGACGTCTGACCGTCAGGAATGCTTGTTGACGAGTGTGAGATATCAGTTGGATTTTTTCACGAGACGTGGACCGAAAAATTGAAGATGATCGCGATGCTGCGAAATTTGTGCCACGCCCCCAGACCCAAAAAGCTCGCCAAGTTCAATCCAATATCAAGTGATGCAGACTTTTTTATAAGCTCACCAGGCGTACCGGCCCTTAAGGCTCCACAGTGAACCAGACTCACTATATTGAAGTTCTGAAACGTCTGAGCGACGTCATCGGTTGCAAAAGTCAGAAATGTAAAGGAGTGACGACTGGTTTTTCCATCATGACAACACTCGCTCCAGCCTATTCAGCACTTCAAACTCGTGCATGAGTTTTTGCCTAAACACTTGATCACTGTTCTTCCCCACCACTCCTATTGATTTGATCTTGCTCCTTGTGACTTTTTTCTTGTTCCCCAAACTCAAAAGACCCTTGAAGGGAAGAAAATTTGAGATGATTCTCAAGATTAAAGCAAATGCGACGAAGGAGCTGAAGGGCACTACAAAAGAAGCGTACCATAAGTGTTTCAACAAATAATGGAAACACCGTTGGGATAAGTGTGTGCGTTGGAAAGGAGAGTTAGTACTTTTAAGGGAATCCAGACATGTGACTTCTAAATGAAGTACATTTTGTTTTATATGACGTCAGTGCGCGTATTATTTGAACAGACCTCGTATTCAACGCAGACAGAATCGAGGAGAATGTGTGCGAAATTTTTATAGCGATACGAGGTTGGAAGTGTTTTTTGAGAATTTTTTCGTAGCAGTAACAATGTGGTTTTCCTCGGTACGACTGTGGAAAGAAGTGGTACACTAACACTACTACCCAAAGACGGTGCTGGCGTGGGTTATCTGTATTCCACGCAGACTGAATCGAAGAGAAACAACATAAATCTTAATTTTTTCAAAGATCAAAGAGTTTTCAAAAGTTAATATCTGTTCTTGTTTGTTGGTTAGGCCACTTTGGCCGATGTGAACGCCTCTAAATCTGAATGACTTGATTGCCAACAATGAAGTTTAACTAATTTTTTGTTTCATAATTTCTAGATGTCTTAATAATGTGCGTTTTGCTACAAATTTCTATATTAATGTTTGTTGTACCTATACAGGTCATATTCGTCATCGTGTATTCGTGTGTGGCATCTTTTATGATCTCGAGCATTTAAATTCCAGATACCTGTTCTTTATTGCCTTTCCCCAAACTCTCAATATACTGTTATTGATTTGATAAGTTGGTGTGATATTTATATTTCGAAAGCTGATTTTAGTGTCTAATCTTTTCACTTGTCAATGACTCCAGAAACCATGAGATTTTAATTAGAGCAACATTAATAAGAACCGGCAACGACAGCTCCAGGCACTAGGTTCAACACACCATGCCCGACCTTTGGTTTATCTACTCACATGCTTCATACTGATACGGGTAAACATCTCAGATTATAAATAAATAATGTGTATGTTATTACTTGTAAATAGAAATAATAAGCCTCCCTATTGCATCCGTTTGTTAGATACGTGCTGTGTTTAATCGATATGTTTGCTCAGACGAGTCGCTGGAAATTTTGTAACAGCGTTCAATGGATTTATATACGAGATAACAGCGGTCACGGATGAATTTCGAAGATAAAAAGCGAAGGAGCCAAATCAATGTCTTATTGCTGCTCTTCAAATCCAGTATTATTAGACAAATAATAATTGATCTCTTAGGAGATTTATCATTAAATTTTTTCTCTTGACAAGCTCAGACTAGGCTGAGTAGCTTCAGCCCTAAAACACAATTATTGTTTCTGATACTGATCGATATATATTTTCTGGTAGATTTTTCAACTTCATTTAAAAGGAAGAATTTATCAGTCAACGCACTGAAAGGGAAATTTTCGGTCTTCCATCATCTTTTATCAGCCCTGCTTCGGGTTGTTTGAACTTTTTTCAAATTGGAAATTAACAAACATATGCTCTCGAGTTGTTTACTTCTGGAGACTATTTAAGATTAGAACAGGAATAATGTAGAATTCCACTTCTTTTAGGACTTGAGTGTTCTTACTGGAACGTTTCAGCGTACCTACCGAAATTATTATTTACCCTTCGCTCTTTTTTTTTTCGTACTTTTCCGCAGGTCATTGTCCGATTATGTTGTATTAAATTATAAGTGCGATTTCAGCGTTGTGCGTTCATCGGTTCTGTCAGATAGCTAAGTTTCATGTCAAGTCTTCGACGCGACGACGTGAATTACTGCATTTGCATTCTTTTAAGTCTTTAGTTCCTTTGGAGGGGATGGAAAGAAGGCGGTCCCGTTTCCGATTATGTAACTTAACATCTCGTTCGACTTTGGCATTAAAAAAGAAACAATTTCGACGCTAGAAACTTTCTCTGCCCTGTACACGCAGATGATAGGGTTATAGTTAATCGTATGTGTTGTCGATGCTAACCAAAAAGTACACAGATCTGGAGAGGTGACATTCGCCTCAAAAAATGGTCCGGTTTTATAGGATTTAAGATTCCGTCTCTAATATACTGACCTGTACCTGTGTACTCGTGATGCTGACCTAGTATTGTAAGGTAAACTTAGGAGAAGTTGACTCTCCAGCATTTGTTTAGATTGCGGCGCTTCGTGGCAATATCCCAGACCACACCCAGATTTTTTTCGTACCTCCACGAAAGCGAGCCTGTAACCACTCCCGTGTGTCTACGAATTCTGTGGAGGTAGGTTGGTGTGTAGTAAATGCTTGTTTTCCCTCGATTTGAACTAATGGAGGGGTAGACCTGATGCGGGGGAAAGATATGCCCGGGTAGAGAATTAGCGTGTGACTCCCCCTCCACCCCTATACCTAAGCTACGGTTTCCTAGGCTAGCGGTGCCGGCCGCATTAAGGCTGTCATAATATGGAGGTATCAGTTTAGCTACGGTTTCCTAGGATAGCGGCGCCCTACTAACAGCGGTCATAATAAAAGGCTACTCGTTATTTTTAGCGAAGCATTAGTGTTTTAATTGTCAGATTTAATTGTCTTATGTGATGTTTGGCGCCAAATTTATATCCGCTCTAGCTAAATTTTGGATTTTAATAGTCTCAGAACTCTAAAAAAGGAACAAAAGTTGCGATGACGTTACTTATTAATGTCTCTTCTCGTCTTTTTTTCCCGATTTTCATTCGGGAAGTTTGATCTATCTTCTTATCTACCAAGTGCTTTTAGAAAAAATATCCACTCAATTATAATAAGCGAGCGATCCTTTCAACGCCACTTGATAATAATATGCATCGTTGAATGACAGACTGGGATATCTGTGTCGAGACAATATCCAGAAGCACTGGTTAGTTAAATTGCTGTGGCGTCGTAAATAGGTTTAATTGACATTAATGTGCGAGGCAATTTCTCAATTGATGCCATCCACTCGAAGTACATGCTGCTAGTTTACAAGACGTTTATCACTTTGTAGTACATGCTTCGAATTGTCATCGGAATAACGATAATATGTAATTGAATGATGCGCGTTGTCTGACAATCGATTTATTGATATTGGTAGTAAATTATCCTTTTGATTTATTTGGTAACCTTTATAATTAACGTGGACAATCTGTCCTGGATGATGTTAATTTATTTGGTCTTGCTTTAATTATAAATAATAAGAAATTCAGACCAAGCAAATAGAGGGTTTTTTCTTGATAAAAATACTAACGGAATACTGCCGGTGCATATTCTCACATGTCGAATAGGCTCCAGATCCTCACTGCGCAGTTTTCTACTCGAGTTTACCATTTTCTTTTTATTATTGATCATTTAATGAAAAAAATCGCATTTTGTTTTGCTTATAAAAGGAAACTTGACGAAGCAAGGTAAATATTGGTCTCAATTAACGAATTGTAGGGAATTAAAATGCGAAGAAAATTAAGAAAATTACAGCTGGAACAACTCGAGCGGTTCATTCTCAAGAGAGAAAACAACAAAAGGTCATTATTTACATCCGCGGCTCCTACAGTTTCACTATGGAACTTATATAGGGGTGGAGAACATACCTATAGTAACACCAGGAAGGTATTCATTTGCTGGGCAAATGAAAGGGAAAGCCACAAAACGGTGTAAAAAAATGGTTTTGAGAGTGCGGAGGGAGTGCGGTCCTGACAAGAGGCACCGATTAGATGCCGCGATCCCGGATAAAACCACTTCACCATAATTGCCAAGTATTCTATTCTGTGTTACAGGCTCACAGAGGCGGACTGAGCGATATATCCGCTTTCATTACGTGTCCAGTCCGCACAGGGATTGATGCAATGATTTTCGGATTATAAATTCAAAATTAATGCAAAATTCAAAATAAAAATCGTGGTACTGTTATTTTCGAAGATTTTCCTTGCCCTGAAAGTGAAAAAAAAAAAAAATAGAAATTCGACCGTAGTGCCAAAGAGGCCTTAGTTGTGACCTTAATATCAGTTTGCCATGGCTGTTTTTACTTTCTTACCCACCCAGCACCCCTATTTCGCTCCTCGGTCCCGAAAAAATTGATGAAACTTAGGAGCCGCGGATGTATACAATTACCCAAAAAAATAAAACGAAAAAGTAGCGTTTTTAAAAAACTTGTAACGTCTTCATTTTTTGAAATGTAGTATAGGCTCTTTGCGAAATAGTCGATATTGATATGTACTTCCTGTGTACAAAATCCAGAAGCTGTTGGATAATTAGTTTTCACGTCATGCAGTCAGAAGTTCTTCATACCATATTTTGCAGCGAGGCTGGATGCTCTGGAGGTCGTCCGATTCGAATTTATCAAACGGATTTGGAAAGTAGAAGTTTTCAGGTATATAACGTCAATCTTCGTTTTCCATGTAAAATGGGTGAAAATTTCGCACAAAAAGGAGTGAAAACGACCGCGAGTGCGCAAGAGTGGGGGGTAGAACAGCAGATGAGGGTTGCAACTAACAGCGCTTGTATTATGCTCACCCCTCAACTGCTGATAAAAAAATGGTAAGCTCGAGTAGAAATCTGTGCAGTTTAGAATCTGGGAGCTATTCCACGGGTGATGGCACCGGCGGTATTCCGTTGCTATTTTTGTCAGAAGCATGGTGATTTTACAGATCTGTTTGCGAGTACTTTTTTTTAAATACAATGCCCTGTATATTTTTAAATTTTCTAAAATACTTATAAAGACAAATTGTATTGCACTTATGTTTTATGAGTCTCCCATCTCCTGTTTCGGATTTATTGGTTATCTTCAGCGGAAAGTAGCTCAATTTTGAAGCACCATGTCGTATTGATTGATATTTGACACTTTTAAATGTCGTTTCCACCAATATAAACTGCTCAACAAATGAAACGTTACATGATCAAATTTGCCTCAACTTTGGCACTGATAAAATTTGGATTGTTTCGAGCAATTCAATTTTTGTTTCGAGGGTTCACTAGTTCAATCCCTTGTTTATCAGTCCGTATGTTTGCAAGAACTTGGTACTTCACACAAAGTTTATATAGGGTGGTAAATAAAACAGTTCAAAATCTCAGAAAGTTCAGCTTGCTCCCATTTGATCAAAGATTTTTCTTTTTAAATTTCAACACAAAGATCATGAAGATGGACCTCATATCTCGAAATGGTTTTCGAATTTTCCGATTATTTCTTTTATTTACAGGGTGATCTCAAAATAACTACTTTTTGGTGTGGCAATGATAACTTTGTTGCCCGTGACTCGATTTTCAAAATGTAGGGCTCATTTTAAAGCTTAAGCTTCAAGCAAGAACACGCAAGATTTATAATCGCCTAAGGACAAAAATTGAAAATACAGGGTTGTATTAAAACTAACCCAAACCTGAATGGCTTCCGAAATCTGGTATTAAGGAAAATTTTAAATAAAGTCAAGTTGCTTTCAAACAAACCATTCATTCTGAATACTTCAAGATGTTCTTCGCTTGCATGAGTTAAGAATTGTTGACATAAGAACAAAATTACAACTTCGTGTTTTCGAAGTGAAAATCGTCATTTTTCAAGTTCAAGGCCCTGTACAACGAAAACGGTTCAAGATAGAGAAAAACGGCTTACATGTCCCTATTTTAACTTTTCATGTACTATCCTATGGTATAGAAACATTTGTACTTTCTTTGATTTTTTTATTTGGCGACGCGTGGAGAAATCTCAGAATTTTTCAAATTTTTTATCACCCTGTATAAACATTTTATCTACATCATGGGATAGTACATGAAAAGTTAAAATAGGGACATGTAAGCCGTTTTTCTCTATCTTAAGCCGTTTTCCTTGTACTTAAGGGCATTGAACTTGAAAAATGACGATTTTCACTTCGAAAACACGAAGTTGTAATTTTGTTCTTATGTCAACAATTCTTAACTCATGCAAGCGAAGAACATCTTGAAGTATTCAGAATTAATGGTTTGTTTGAAAGCAACTTGACTTTATTTAAAATTTTCCTTAATACCAGATTTCGGAAGCCATTCAGATTTGGGTTAGTTTTAATACAACCCTGTATTTTCAATTTTTGTCCTCAGTCGATTATCAAACTTGCGTGTTCTTGCTTGAAGCTTTAGCTTTAAAATGAGCCCTACATTTTGAAAATCGAGTCACGGGTAACAAAGTTATCATTGCCACACCAAAAAGTAGTTATTTTGAGATCACCCTGTAAATAAAAGAAATAATCGGAAAATTCGAAAACCGTTTCGAGATATGAGGTCCATCTTCATGATCTTTGTGTTGAAATTTAAAAAGAAAAATCTTTGATCAAATGGGAGCAAGCTGAACTTTCTGAGATTTTGAACTGTTTTATTTACCACCCTATATAAACTTTGTGTGAAGTACCAAGTTCTTGCAAACATACGGACTGATAAACAAGGGATTGAACTAGTGAACCCTCGAAACAAAAATTGAATTGCTCGAAACAATCCAAATTTTATCAGTGCCAAAGTTAGGGCAAATTTGGTCATGTAACGTTTCATTTGTTGAGCAGTTTAGATATTCTCCAATTAGTCGTCTTTATATTTTGAGAATGAAATTTTCAATGATAAGGAATCATAAGAAAAAGGACAATAATTATTTTTTCTTAATGAAGCATTTGCATTATTTTCGAAAGTGTCGAAAGACCATCCATGATGTCGGTCTGTAAATGGATTTCTTCTCCGTCTAAATACCGTTGATAAAATGAATTTTGGATAAAATGAGTTGCGCATATTTCAAAACTCTGCAGAAAATTGAGAAAAAAGTAGGTAGGTGGTTAATAATTTTCGTAAGTAGGTAGGTAGTTAGATATAAGTGTATTATTAATAAAAAATACACTATTTGAAGACACCACTTAATTAAAATCACCCTAAATCATCAAAGTTCATCGATCTTGACCCCCAGATCACGAAAAAGTGGTTTTCAAAAATTCACCTGCCCACGATAAAAAGCGACAAAAAGCTTTTATCGTGAAATAGACATGACTTTTTGAATGTCAATTTTTATTTTCCACAATATTTTTCATATGCAGAATTCTCAAAGGTATTAAACACAATTTCAGAAATATGTCAAAAAGATTATGAAGACGCGATAAAAAAAATTGAGAATGTTTTTTTCCTCATTTCAAAATCGAAGCTTTTTGGATTTTGAAATGCAAAAGTATTGTCAAAATTAGAACCATACCTACGATATAATATTAACTATGGAAAAAAATTCGGTAATTATTGTATACATCCGCGGCTCCTAAGTTTCATCAATTTTTTCGGGACCGAGGAGCGAAATAGGGGTGCTGGGTGGGTCAGAAAGTAAAAACAGCCATGGCAAACTAATATTAAGGTCACAACTAAGGCCTCTTTGGCACTACGGTCGAATTTCTATTTTTTTTTTCACTTTCAGGGCAAGGAAAATCTTCGAAAATAACAGTACCACGATTTTAATTTTGAATTTTGCATTTATTTTGAATTTATAATCCGAAAATCATTGCATCAATCCCTGTGCGGACTAGACACGTAATGAAAGCGGATATTTCGCTCAGTCCGCCTCTGTGAGCCTCTAACACAGAATAGAATACTTGGCAATTATGGTGAAGTGGTTTTATCCGGGATCGCGGCATCTAATCGGTGCCTCTTGTCAGGACCGCACTCCCTCCGCACTCTCAAAACCATTTTTTTACACCGTTTTGTGGCTTTCCCTTTCATTTGCCCAGCAAATGAATACCTTCCTGGTGTTACTATAAGTATGTTCTCCACCCCTATATAAGTTCCATAGTGAAACTGTAGGAGCCGCGGATGTAAATAATGACCAAAAATTCAACTTAAATGCATGTATTTTTTATATCTAAAAAAATATTAAAAAAACACTTTTAGAGTAATTGTTTGAATAAGGCAATATGGCATTTTGTATAACAGGGCCTCGTCACTAACATGAGATAATCCCTCAGTGCTGGTCAATTTCTTTTCTTATTAGTCATTTTTATCCTTGACACTTCAGTCTTCATATTATGTTAAATGTCACTTTCTCCAGTTTTTAAGTAGACTTCTCGGTTTTTAACTTGAATGAATGCCTGCAATGATATAAATCAAGAAATTTTTCTGAAATCATTATTAATGACACGGGAATTCTAAAATTCAATATTACTCATCCTATGTATCAAGTCACAAATAGTGGTTTTAACTGTTTTCGACGTAAAGATTGTAATCTATGAAAGCTAGTGTAATTTATTGTTTAATAAGTACATAATATACAAATAACATCTGCATAGAGTATATCAGTTTCGAATTAATTTATTGGAAATAATAACAATTTCAATGCAAATTGTCCCACTTTATATTAAGTATTATTAACAGAACTCAAACCAGTGCTTATGATGCAAGCAAACTTGTTTGTCTCTTGAAATGATAGGTACTTATTTTCTTCTTCTTGTCCTTCTTCGCTTTAAAAATTAAAACAAGTAATACATACCTAATCAAGCGGATTTTTTTTTAATTTAAAATGGAATAAATAACAATAATAAACGCAAGAAAAAATTATTTTAACACAAGTATGGGAGAAAAACGTTTTCAAATTTTAATCACGTGTCGGACATAATAAAATATCAATTTCGAACTGGTTTTATCCGGTTAATTATTATTGTTATTACTTTTATTATTATTGTTATAACCTACATAATTTTCTCATAAACATACGTTACAAATTTGGAAATTACTGTTAGTTCGAACTATACTAGTATTCCGTTATAAGAATTAGTTGTACGTACCTACTGAAGTTAAGAAGCTAAGGGATTTTTTGTCGCAATTAAGATTTTACCTTAATATTTAGAACGCACTTTGATTATGTAGATCTATTATTATTATAATAATTATAGTATCTATCTACCCACACTATTCTTCTTTTTTTGCCGGCGAAAATTAAAGCTGACACCAATTCATTATCCTTTTGATGACGTCAATGAATGATAATTATTTTCATCCAGTGGTCTGCGATTTGAATATTGTGGAGGTTTATGCCCGTATTCACAAACGATAATTTCCTAAATAATTACGTAATTATTTAAATGAGTGAGATGGAGATATGCAGTTTTTTTGCAATAGAATGAGATGGGGATAATTGATTACGTAATTATTTTGGAAATTATTGTTTGTGAATACGGGCGTTAGAGTATTAATATGTTTAGTATTAGTAGTAACTATTATTATAAAAACTATTTTATGTAAATTAATATGAGAAAACAATTATTATATTCTCAAGAACAGGAGTAAACGATCGTAAAAACCCATGCGGTATTTTTCTTCTAAATATGACTGTGTGGTTTAATGTAAGGACGGGCGGTTGTAGTTGTACTATTTTTTCATTCATAGTGATTTTCTGGTGAAATGTCACTATTTTTATGAATTGTGTTCTGAGAATTCCGATGCGACTTGTATAATAGTGTATTTTATTCTAAAGTAGTAAATAAGATATATGCGACATTGTTGGGAAGGTATCCCATACTATTAATATTTGAGCAAATATGCAATGCCTGCCAAAAGTCGGCATCTAATTGGAATTTTTTTAATTAACTTAAAATAATTTGGATAATAGTTTGAATTTGTTTTTCCAACAAGTTATTATAATAGTCGGTAAAGTAAAAAAAATGTACCAAACGTTCATAAAAAATCCTGTCTAAGATTTTCCTTCAATAATTGTTAGTTATACAGGGTGATCAGTAACTCGCGCACTCCGAATACACTTACAACACTGCAGTAAGAAAATTTACTACTCTTAAAAAGTGAAGTTACCGCAGCATGCTCTGAGTGCGCGAGTTACTGATCAGCCTGTACATAGAACATAAATCCACGAAAATTAGTTTTGGGTCTGGAGGTGCACCGCGTCCTCCCACTCCAAAAACACCCTAAACACCCTTTCGCGAAAAAAGTATTTTTTTTGCTAATCACTGATTATCCGCTGGATATATAAAAAAAAATTTAGGTACGCCCATATTCACAAACGATAATTTCTAAATAAATCATTATTTCGTAATCAATTGTCTCCATCTCATTCTAATGCATAAAAACTGCATATCTCCAACCCAGTTATTTAGGTAATTATTTCGTGATATTACAGACAGAACCCTTTGTGAATATGGGCCTTAATATTAGAAATACAGGGTGTTCTACAAGCTCTATGACAAACTTTGACAGATGGTAGGTTGCTTGATTTTAAACATATTTTTTTTAATAAACATGGGTCCGATTCGTTTTTGTTTAGAAGTTACAAGCATTTAACCTTTATTAACAATCAACAATAAAAATTTAAATTAAATGATAATCACAAAACTTAAGACTATAAAAATTGTTCGAAATGTCCACCCTCAGTGGGCAGGTTGATGTCTATTTGGATACCTGCGTCGGTATTCTTGAGCAGCTTGTCTGGCGTTACCATTGGAATACCCATATACAAACAGAATATCTGCATATTCCTCAGTCGAGAATAAATGCATTTTTTATTTATAACTTTCACACGAAATATCTAATAAATAATTAAAATGACACTAACAATTATTATTGTCATAACAACCGATATTTCTATTTATCAGCCTACGTTTTTCATTGAAGTAAGTGTATATTTTATAAGTGTACATTGGTTGACATAGTGTCTTAGTGACATAGCGACTTCCTGGTTGACTGAAAAAATTACGATTCTTTAAATGCTTGTAACTTCTAAACAAAAACGAGTCGGACCCATGTTTATTAAAAAAAATATGTTTAAAATCAAGCAACCTACCATCTGTCAAAGTTTGTCATAGAGCTTGTAGAACACCCTGTATAAATAATTAATATTAGAAAAAAGGAGGCTGAGTAATTTCCTAAATAAGGCATCCTGTAATTTTTTCATAGGTATGTCATAATTTTCGATCTGTTCAATATTTAAAAGAAATTTAAAATTTTGTATTTGTTAGGCACACGAATTTTGGTTTATTTTAAATTTTTGGCGCGCGCATCTTCTAGAAAAAATGAAATTACTCGAAAATCAAACAACCTATGAAGAAAAATCAAAATGTGTTTTTAAAGGGGACATTTTTTTAAAGGGGATATAACAACATTTTTTGCCATTCTCATTGATTATCAATAATTTTTATTATACATAAATATTGCAATTATTATTGTCTGTTGATTTTTGGTATTTTGAGTATTTGCAGGCCTAATAAAACTAATTGAAATAAATATAATGTTATAGATGTGTTATCTTTCAGGTCAAGGCATTACCTCAATGCTGAAAAAGTCAAAAATAAGAAATTTAGATTGTGCAATTTTACCAGCATATTAAAGCTGGCCAAATTTTGGAACTTTTGTTATTATTTCGTAAAAATTAAACAAAATACCAAAACAAATTGAAAATATGTATAGGTTTTTTAAAATTTTAAAACTTACGAAATCATGTTATAGTTGTAAGTAATTAAAAAAACTATCAGCTACTGGGGGCTACCTATTTTTAATTTTTAGAAAATAATAAAAAAATAGGCCACTATTTGGCTAACTTTAATATGCTGGTAAAATTGCAAAATGTATTTTTTTTTAACTTTTTCAGCATTGAGGTAATGCCTTCAATTATTTTTATTAGACAATTAATTGTTGTATTAGACAACCATCAGACAATAAATAATTGTTCTATATTGTAACATTTGTATACAAAAAATAATTATTCATAGTCAATAAGAATGGGAGAAAAAAATTTGTATTTTTTGCCGTCTTCAAAACTCATTTTGAATTTTCTTCAGAGGTTGTTTGGTTTAACAATTTTTTATAGAGGTCAAAATTTAAAATGAACGAAACGAAAATTCGCGCGCATCTTAAATACATAATTTGCAACCTCTTAAATATTGAATAACTCGAAAACTATGACACCTACGAAAAAATTACAAGATATCTTTTTATAGGAAATCACTCAGGATAACCAGTTATTAGCAAAAAAAAAAAAAAATTCTCACCAAAGGAATGGTTTTTTTGGAGGAGGTGCACCCCCAAAACTGATTTCTGTGTATTTGTGTTCTATAACCTCTTCACTAACAATTATATTGAAGAAAATCTTAGATAATATTTTTAATGAACTTTCGATACATTTTTTACTATACCGACTTGACTTTGACTATAGGTAAAGACGTATATTTTTTAACTGAACATTTTTTACATACAATTTTTTAAAAATCTAAAAATTCTAGAGTTTTAATTCGAATCAAAGTTCTAAAAAAAACGAAAGTATTGAGTATACCGTTCAAATTTGGGGCAATTATTTTTTTCATTGTCTTCGTAGTTTTTTTGTCCGCTGCCTAAGTGCGTAGAATCTGTTTTATATCTATCACAAAATTTTATTTTTATCTCCAAATATTTCATGGCCTGGCAAGAGCAGCATTTGATTCCGATGACATAATAACGTCTTGTATTACTCGACATTACCGATTCAGATTTACCTATTTTTAAGTACCCAGGTGCAATGAACTTTGGTTTGCAGAATTTAAAATGCACGAAAACTAGTGGTACGTATATTTAGTAGTATGTGTTTATGTATGTATGTATTAGCTTTACCTTGACATTGGCAACCTTCTAATGCCAGCTTATTTATATTCCGAACGAAGCTGTCTTTTAAAAGCAATTTTAACGCTTTTTATTCGCTCATATTTATTTATCATCTACTTCTAATCTAAGGTTTTTAATGTATATTTGACTAAGGTTCAGGTTGTATAGTATTTACCTACACTGTTGAAAAAAAGATTCCATTTTATTTTATAATTTCGCTTTTTTCATTATTTTTCTTAAGTTATTAAAACTGGAACTCGTGTCAATGTTAAAAGCGCTTTGTTAATAGATAATTCAACAAATTGTGATTATAGGTACTGTCTGTTCATCACCATTGTTTATCTTTGTTATTAGTAGTTGACTTCGTCTTGATACTCAGCTCGATTATTATAAAATTGCACATATCTTTAATGGTTACCTAAATAAAACCGTATCGAACTTTCGCAAGTCATAGATAGATATAATTATTATTTAGGTTATCTCATAATAATTATGTATAACGTAGCGCATATCAGTTTATATTTTATGTATAAGGGTTGCTGGCTGTTAAAATCATTTATAATTTATATATTTGGAGCTTCTTGACCTCTCAAGGTGCTAAAAATGTTTTCATTTTTTTATCTTAAAAGTAGCCCGCAGATAAAATTCATATTCAATTATTATTTTGGCAAATATTTTGTTACTTATATCTCCTCAACTGAAAGATTATATGTATGTATATTATTAATATTTTGAAGAGCTTTTATTGTTTTGCTTTCTTTCTTAAAAGAAATACCTATATCTAGAAGCTGAGATCAGAAAAATTCAAAGTTTTTTGTGCACACTGATCGCATACGTGTATTTTTATGATTTGTTTCAATCATGAATATTTTAGATTAGACATTTTTGGAAATTGACTTGTAAAATTTCAACAAGTTTTTCATGGTCATGTCATATTAGCAGAATTGTTTACTGTGAAAATTTCAATTTAATTCCTTTGAAAACGCGTCCCAAAATTGGTGTTCAAAAAATACGAATTGCCGCCATTTTTAAACGACTTGACGGATATTTCTCAAATGCAATACCAGACGACTCTCTTCAGACATCAACTATTGCAAAAAATTCAGGTCCCTGGAGTGAAAACTACGACCTTTAATCGAGTGACAAGAACGGGGTTTTGCGAAATTTAAAGGGACACCTCTACAAACAACGTTTTTTTTTGTAGATAGCTTTTCTAACAAAAAACTAGTCCTCAATAGGTTTTACAAGAGTTCAAAATTTTCTGCCTAAAGTTTGAAAGGTTAAGCTACAGGGGCGTTTTTAAACGAAAATTTAAAATTTTGGAGAATGGAACATGATAAAAATTTTGAATATCTCCGCCATCTTGATTACTTGCCGTCTTGAATCTTGATTTTAGTATAGTTTTCTACTCTAAAAATTTCAGATCGATTCCTTTAAAAATGTGCTGATAAATGGTTATAGAAATTTAACCATTTTTACCATTTTTCTATAACCACTATATAACCACTATAATCAAAAAAATTGCAATTATTACGAAAATGCAAATTTTTTTAACACTTGACCGATTTTGATGTGAAAAAATATAAATAAACAACAGGCCAATTATAATTTCATTTACTCTCTACTGATGGAACAAACACGGCGTTCCTTGGCTCAGTAATAACGACATTGTCTATTTTTTTAATAGGACACCCTGTATATTATTGTATTTCCATATTTCCTGAGCAAATGCAATAAAAATGATTTTTACAGTTGCAGTTTAGAATGAGTAATTTACCAATAATTGTAAAAAAATGAAAAACCAAATTTTCAATTTTCAAAGTTGTTTATTGTTAAAAACTGCTTGAGATATCGGAAAACGGCTTACATGCCCCTATTTTAACTTTTTATGAACTAACCTATTATTAGTACATACCTACAAATTGCAAAATGGGAGTATTTTAAGCACTGACGAAAATGGTCAAACTAGGTCTTTTTGCAACGCGTGTTACCTACATAATATTTTTTTGTTTAATAGCCAAGATGAACTATAAATTGGTAATTTATATTGTCAAAGTGACAGACTTCATGAAAACTTGCTTTTAATTAGCATTTCTGTAATTTTTAAGCACAAGTGCGTAAAATACATACTTTTAAGCACTTGTGCGTAAAAGAATGCCACTTCAAAACTGAAGTAGTAAAAAAAATTAAAATTCATAGCATGCATGGCGGAATTTCGCGTTTCTTTGGACAAGAGACTGATAGAAAAAGTGTCAACTTCTGAAATATCTCATTGGGTCAGTAAGCATCTTGTTCTGGACGTGTAGATGGCAAGGTGTGAAAAAGAAACTCATTATTTCTTGTGTCACAATCACTCCTCTTTAGATGCAAGTCTTTAACGTTGAGACGGAATCATTTTTATAGAGACATTATCAATTTATTATACAAGACTTCAATCACAGTTGATATTTTATATAAGTGCGTTCTTGTTTTAATTAATTGAAGCTGGTTTCATTGAGCCTCGAAGGTCAGTTACCTTTTAATAATTAATTTTCCCCCTTAAAATTTTTATTACTACTTGTAAAACGTTCTTTTCATACTACTTATTCATTTATAATTATTTTCTTATTTTAATTCTAATTATTTATTTTTTATTATTAACTTCCTTTGTATTGAATTCGCTAATGAATATTATTATTTAACGTTTTACTCATAATTATTGTTATGCGAGCGTTGAAAGCAACAAAACTGGAAGCAGAATTACTTACTTTTGCAACCGGCGGCTTATTAATTATATGATTCTTGTTTTGCTTCTGGTTCATTAACAACCATACGCGAAGACTTGATTGCTGAAGTCGTCAAGTTTAAACCACATCTTTTTGTAATGAAATTATAATGTCGATTAACATTATATGACTACTACGTCATATATGAAAAACTATATCTACCTACGTACATATATGAAAAAATTAATCTAAAGCCCTCGATAGTTCTGGGATTTTTCCATATACCTTCAGGTTTGATTCAATGGATGGTTTTTATGGAATCATTGAATGGCTTTATTTCCCTAAATTAGACGATAATGTCCGGTGAGATTAGGCCTAATTATTATATCGTAGGTGGTTAGGTGTACCTAACTAATTTCCATAACTTCATTTTAATTTGGAAAAACAACAATAATTGGATTTTCGAATTTTGCTTCTTCGTTTCTTTTTTCCATAAAAATTCTCTCAATTTGTCCTTTACTAACTCGTAACTTTTGATTTTATTTTCTTTCATATCAATCAACCAATCTTTTTTTGACAACCATAATTTAGACTTTCATTAAAAAATAATTGCTTTGGTGTTGAAACTGTGGCACCAAGTTACTAGGTAGTTATAGGATTTATTATTGAGTGGACAGGGATAGATATTCCAGTAGAATTATTTGCCAGCGATGTTGTCCAACCTATCAATTGTTAATTCATTTATGTTGTGACACAAATTATAAATTGTTGTCGCTTCGCTAGTTTCCATATCAACATAACAACATGCAGATTCTCCATCCTCTCTTAATCCGCATCACCCCTGTATAGCTATCTTTTCCTGTATAGATCTAGATAGCTAGCATAATGCAGCCAACATGGTATGGCTGACTTTTGATAGACTTTTGGCGGACCTGTAGGTATAAATAAGTATTTTGACGGACCCGGACGCAAGTATTTTGCGACCTGCTCTTATTGTCATTTATGATTATTAAATCAACACTGACAAGTGATTATGATGATGATATGTCATTGGTTACTCGGACTCTATATGAACTATGATAAAGGGGTGTGTCCTGCATATGTGTTCACTGTTCCTTGCGAGGGACTTGTCACGTCTGATCTGTTGAGTGTTGACTCCGTATTTATCAGTTCTTGAGCAAATCAACTGAAGTTCAATCCAGCACAGAATATCGATCGCGGGTATAATTATAAACGTTATCACGAAGCCAGACTATGTAAATTGCTGTATTGTCATTGAAGCCAACGCTCGGCAAGTGTAAACAACTTTCAATGCTTATTATAACGTCAACGTCGTGTTTCGATGCGAGCATGTATCCTCGAATCTCGAGCAACATGTTCACGTTTCACTCGAGTCAAGATCCAAGTTTAATCGGAGAAACGAGCTAAAATTGGCATTGGCGCTGTTCAATTATCCTAATTCCGACGGTTTCAGAAATCTTAGCAAAATCCGTTACTAATCTACTTGACGATTTTTGTTGATAACTCGATTAGTCCTAAAAATGATGAAACAGCTGCTCTTTGAATTTTAAAAGTTTCGCCTTCTTTCACCTTATTCATCTGACAATTTCAGATATCTTGTCGTAGAATCCGTTGCTAATTTATTTGGGTCGAAACTTTGACGATTTTTCAAGTAGCTTTCAAATGATGTGTCACTCGATATCTGTTCCCTATGATGATAAGCAAAGGGGTAGTTTTCCCCGCATATCTTCAGTTTTCATGTTTTAGACCTGTTACATTTTTGTTGGGCCACCCTGTGGGTAGGTGTATTAGGTAAAAGTAATGTCCCTGATTTGTTGTAGTTACCTTATAAACAACAGTTTTTTTCTTAGAAATATCCTGAATTAAATGACATATTTCCAGTGGTAGTCAATAATTCAATGACGTCAGACTTTCTTTTTGAAGGGATGTTGATGTTACCTACGTATTATTGGCTAGGATCTCATGAGAATTCGTTGCGATTTTATTGGGGTAAATTTTGCTGAGGTTATTGGTAGATAAAACGCAATAAAAATTCTGCACGCGCAAGTCCTGAATTTACCAAATCTCGCTTTTAAAGGATTAATGTTTCAATAATTATTATTTGTATCATTTTGTTTTGAACCACCGAGAATCGAGATTGCTCAATGTAAAATGTCAGTTAGTCAGTGACTAGAATAAGTCAAAAGTAGTTTACCCAAAATTTAATTTTTATTATGGAAATCGATATTTTGTCGTTCTGGAGGAGAGGTTTATTAGCACCGTGGGAAATTTCAGTTATAAAATATTATTCACAATCACAATAACTTACGATTGATTGACTTATTAGACTAGACTAAACGGGTACTCCTAAATAATACATCGAGTAACGTTCCCGTAGTTTGTAAAAAAATCAATATTAACCGATGTTAATCAAGAGAGAGTGTCATTTTATGAATTATAAATATTTATGACCTTCATAATTTGTTATTGTGATAGGTATGCGAAAAACAATACATATCCATCAAGGACTACCCCTCTTATTGACGTAAAAGTGAACCCATTTCGAAGCGTTTTCCATGACGTTCACTAAAACGTTTCAGGTGGTAGGTACCTATGTTGACGATTTCCTTACAATTATGTTGACTCTTGATGCTTCCAGAGTTTCACGTTAATTCAGGTAGTCCTAAAAAAAAACAAGTCGTGCTATCGTCAAATCTGTTGATCTTGCCGGATATTTAACACGCAATTTTTGGATACTTCAACTTTCAAACTAGCATTTAAATTGTATGAGCTTTGACACCGTCCTACTACCGTTGTATCTTCAATTATTGATGCTTTTGCTTTATGGAGAGGCAATTTTTCGCAGATCTTTATTAGTTACGTATCTATGTATAATAATTGAACTTTCTTGGGATTTAGGTTCTAATTTTCTTAGGTATTTTCAGAACAAATTAGAATCTTTAGCACAGCATGCGAGGTAAAGACTGAAGACATGGACGGTATCATTTCTTCCTTATTATGAACTCTTCAGTATATCATATCAGTCAGACCCACGCTACACATACTTAACGAAAGTTGCAAGTTATATACATCTTAACTAGTCTTTTATGATGGTAGTGGCCTGTAATTTCATTAGCATCAGGTATCTATGTATCATTATAAAACGCAAATATTTCGATATGGTCATGGAGAAGGTATTATTTTATAATACGAGAATTAGACCATAAGTAGTAGCTTGCTTTGCTTTTAAATTTTTGGTATAATACCTAATTCGTAATTATGATCCAGGTGAAATGTTGAGCTGCGTTATTTGGTATTGTTGTATAGGTATCTTAATATTCCTGCAAGATTAAAGTGCGTGTCATGCAGACGTAATTAATTGTTGTTACTGGATTAGAATGTCTCTTGATTCATCTTAGATACCATCAATTTTGATATAATTAATTATGATATAACATAATGAGTGTGAATGATATATTTTAATTTTCAATAATAATTGTGGATGTGTCCCGTTATATATTTTTTTCAATTTATACTTGTTATAGAATAGTAGGTATCTATTGTGTACAGGCGGGGACAAAAGGGTGAGGAATCTTTAAAAGGGTGTGAAAAAATTATAGGTTTATAATATAAGGATTTAATAGAAATGTTTAACAAACGGTATATTTCTGGTAATGAATGCATTTTGAAAATTAATCTTCAGATTAATAAATATTCACATGTGTATAGTATGTACTCGTATGTTGTTCTATTTTAGTTTTGGTTGTTGTAGGAATAATTTTAATTTAATAATTTATAATTTAATTAAAATAACTATATAAATGCTTGAATATGGTCTCTGATCTGATTTGATTTGTGTTTATGTGCATAACGAAGGTATTGCAAACAATGCTTTCATAAAGTATAGATAAGGTATATCTGATGTTTTCAATTTAATTATTTAGTAATCCATTTTTTTATTGCTATAGTACACATAGACGATCATAAATTTTTAATCCGATATCAGTTATTGTTATTACTGTCACGATTACTCTTAGTAGAATGTCTTATAAACTTGTCGGAATAACTTTTTTCTTGTTTTACTTTTCACCTTGTAAGTATATGTAAGCTGATAATTTTTAATGATTTTATTGTATAATCTGTTTAATTAGACAAAATCTTGCTGCTGTAAATACATAACTATAAATATCCATATTCTCGGAGCTTTACGCCCCGGTAATGACTCGAATATAATTCACTAAAATAAAATGTGTGGAGCTTAAAATTTGCAAAAAATTGAAGATCGAACGAGTTCCAATAAGATCATTTTTATGGCCTAGATTTAGATAATGACTTTCGTTGAATGACATTTTTTAGTCCTGATTGAGCTGGTGAGGTGGTTGTTATAATAATGTATTTTATCTACGACTGATTCATAAAATGCACTTTTTTACACGTTTCCTAGTTCATAAAATGTATGATTATCATTAAGAGTGCATAAAGTAGAAACGAGTGAAATAAAGTGTCGTAGCGGTTCATTATTATACTCTTGCTATAATCTGACACGTGAATGCATGCCGGCCAAGTAGTTCTAATGAGCGGCCCGAGCGCAAGTATACTGAGCTGGGTTGAGTTCTCTACGAGACGCTGAACTACATAAGGCCGACACCGACCGCTCCTTAAAGCTGGTTGACGCCATGCACCTACTAGAGAAACTTCATAGTTTATTCGCAGATCAACAGATCTATGTACAATTATTATTATTTTGTATTTTGTAATTCATTGAATGAAATATCTTTCGTACTTGAAGAAATTATTATTCAATCTAATGTGACTGCACAAAATCTGTTAGGTACCTCAAAAATCTAAAGAAGTGTATATTAAGCAATATGTCACCTTTATGAACTGACGTGATGAAAAAAGCGTTAATAGCTTCAAAGAAACACTTACATAAGATATGAATACATTAGAAATGTTTTTTTTTCATAATAATAACTTTTCGTTCTAATTTAAGTCACTCGTAGATAAAATTTTGTATGCAACATTTGCATAAAGTGAAGCATCCCATAAAGCATCCCAGAAGTTTTTCACATCAAACTTTCCAATCGTGAAAAAAGTACGACTTTATGCACTTGTTGCATAAAAGATTATTATTTAATCGGCACATTTTGAGCATAATTTACTCATCTCGCGTTTGATTTTAAGACGACATACCAACCTAAATTATTTATATTTATTCATTTATAGCGTTTGTTTATTTATACCTTTATTCGCAGAAAATTGGAAGATGAATTAACTACAAGTCTGAAGTTATAGTAATTTAGGGAAAAGTGAAAACTTGATTGTGCGTAAATAAAATATTATGATGATTTTGGTGTTATTTCGGATTCTAGGGTATTTAAAATTTAGAGGCTGCAGAATGTTTGGTTTACCTATAACCTATACCGGGTGTTGCTGTTGCATCGGCAGACCGTCCATAGGAAATCTCTTGCAAGTTTTAATACCCCCTAGTATTGTCTCCCCGATTCCTTTTAGAGCAAAATTGTATGAGACTTTTTTGAAGGCCCTTGTATGATGGACTCACGTACAAAATACGAATAATTTTCATTGAGCGAATTGAGAGATATTTTGATTTTATTTTACAAATTTAAAAAATCGTTTTTTTTTCAAAACATCTTTTATTCGCTGAATGAAAATTATTGGTATTTTGCACGTGAATCATACAGGGGTCTTCAAAAAAGTCTCATGCAACTTTGCTCTAATGGGGGAGATAATAAATTAGGGGGCATTAAAATTTGCGTGGTATTTCCTATGAACGGTCTGCCGATGCAGCACCCGGTGTACATCATACAGAGTGTTAATTAAGTGTGTACAATAAATTTAACCGCCGATTATTTGAATTATTTCAAAAATAATTATAAACATAGGTCCGCAGATGCTTATTTTCAAGATATATTACACTTGAAAAAATGCTTTTTCTTATACAATCATTTACTCAATTATTGTAGTATAATTTGACAATGTTATTTTGTTTGTAGTAATAAGGAGCTCCTTTAACCCCAAAATACATTAAAATTATCAAATCCAGTGGCGTCCGGGGACATCACCAATATTTACTTTATTTTATCCACATATATTTTATTTATCCATTTTTTATGAATAATATGTAACAACAACAGCAACAAAAAAACATTAAATTATGTACATTTCTCAATATCGAAACTAACGATTTTTTCCCATGTTTCTTGAGTTGGTCCAGGGATATGCAATAAACGAAAAAATAATCGTAAAATATCAAAGAGACCAAAATATGCATTATTGGTTTCTTAATATGAAAAAAATAATCAAAATTAAAAAAAAAAGTCAGGGGCGTACATTTTTATTTGCGGTAATATATTGGTGAGAATATCCCCTTGGACGCCTATGCACTTGATAGTTTTAATCTACTTGGGGTTAAATAAGCCCCTTATTACTACAAAAAGCGTCAAATTACAACAAAATTGAGTAGAGGATATTTTAGATATTTACGAAAAAGCTTTTTTTTAATTTATCACCCTATATATCTTAAAAACAAAGCATTTGCGGATCGTCATTTTGGAAATTTTTCAATTTTTGTGGTTCAATAATTATTTATGTTTTGGACATTATCGAAAATCGGGTTTATTTCTCATTTCCGGTGAATCAAAAAAACGCATGGGCAGCTTGACTCCAATAAACTGATAATTCATCAATTATTGGAGTCAAATTGTAGGAGTTCGTTTTTTATGGGCAGTCGCTTTTTTAGCTGTGCATATTTCCATGGATCGTTCTTTTTATTGTTATCCGGAATCGTAAGTCTCGGAAATTTACAGATATACAACCTGATGGAGAAATAATTGCTCATCATCACTAGAGCGAGATTGTATAAAAAGCTCGAGGAAAACTGTAAAGTTTTTTTTTCTTTTTAATTTTTTCCAATAATTTTTGGATTCGTAAATAAGCTTTTAGATTACGGGATCAACTTAAAATAAGCCTCTTGATGTGAGACACGCCCGCAGTCAAGTTAATTTGTAGAAGTTCGGTCACAACATATTATACTTAATTATTATTGTTATTCCCGTATTTTTCAACTTTTGCGCAATTTCTTATAAATTTCTGAGTGAGCCTCAGATATGTGAGGGCCTGTATATGTACCTACGCATTTTGAGTCAATTTATAGGTTTGTTAGGATTAAAAAAAATATTTTTGTCATCTCATAACGAAAAATACTCAGTCAGATACATAATCATAATAATACATATAACATAAAACATTGTAACAATAAAATGAAGTAAAAGTAAACTGGGATTATTAAGCATAAGCCTGTTTTCAACAGAGTTATCCGAGAGTGGGGGGATTCGTTTTACTTATACAATTGGTTCAATACATTCGGGTCCCACTCATTCCAAAATCAAAGTCAACCAGGAACTGATTGTCGGTACCCGGCAAGTCGAAAAAAGTGAAACATAAAAAATAACTCAATTTTTTTGTGAGAAATCACGCAACAGTTTGCGAGAACGCACGCGCCGGAGTTTTGAGATAACGCTCCGCTTCTCTGTAAAAATTGTTTCAGTTGGTTTGGAACTGCTGCAGGTTACGGAAAGTGTACGCTTATGAAATCGTAAACGCGCAACCAGCCTGACGGCAAAAGGCCAATATTAATTTATTCAATTTTGTCGAGGTTATTTTGTATTTTACAGTTAACCTAATCGATTTATTATGTTCGCGGTGTTTGTCGTTAATTTTATGACCTGATAAAATGAAGAACAGAGTCAAAAATTAATTGTGAGTTTAAAGAACAAGTTACGTATACCTACATGGGAAATTAACACATTAGTTCAGCCGATCTCTTATTGAACTGTGATAATAGCGGTAGCTGAGCAACTTTTCTGTGATATCTTCTTATTGGTGAGTACCCCATAATAAATACAGTAGAGTCCCGTTCATTCGAGCTAAACGGGACCGGACGGTGCTCGGATTTGCGGGAAACTCGGATCTCACGGATGAAAAAATAATCCGTCTAATCCGACCGTCGCTGAACTTTGTTCCGCTAAAATCGAGCCCACGACATATGTAATTACATACATATTATGTATGCATGTATGTATGTACTTTAACAGGGAATGCGATAGCTCGAATAAAGCGGAACCTAGCATAATGTTGCTCGGTTAATACGGATCGTGTAAATTCTATTTTTAGCTCGGATCACACGGAAGCTCGGAACACCGGGACTCGGATTAGCGAGACTCCACTGTATATTATTTTATTCTGGATTAAATAAATTGACGCAGGTTTGCATATTCTTTAGTATTCAAAATCGTTATTTTTAGAGTTTCGTATGACGGTATAGGGAAAATTGCCAAAAGCAATAATAAAACGCAGACTGTTGATCTAAAAATCGAAGACGTCTCGCATCATCACCCTTTTCCCATTTTTTTCTCAGCCTAGCTATAAAGAAACGGGACCTTGTCCAAAGGTGATCAAGTTCATTTAACGTTCTTGAGATCGTCCGTTTTTAATAATGTTGCTAAGCACGTGATCCTTGTTAACTTACTTGAATACCGATTGTTTAAATCACAATGAATGGTTTACATTTATTTTATTGTTACATTTTTGTAACATTTACATATGTAACGAACGATCCTCTCGACTGTTTAGTTTTAGTAATAGGTACATACAGCTGGTCCGTCTCTAATTAAATTTTTATCAGCCGCAGTTTTCATTATATGTTTACAACGCTGACACCATCAAATGTACTTACATTTAATTATTTAATAATATGCGCATTAGTTTCTACTTGGAAATTATGCACGGGAAGAGACAAAAATACTTTTTATCATTAATATGATTTATTTATTATTATTGTAACTTATTTGCGTTTAGTGGGACAACGTGATAGTTTCAAGGAAGTCACATCGCTCCAGAGGGCAAAGGTTGTTTTTCGAATTCTTAAGTAGGTGGTCCTGAAACAAACATCTCTAAAATATTCATGTTTGCGTGATATTTGATCGAATAAACGGTTAATATACGACTATCCGGAAAAGAGGTATCTGTACGATTTCTAAATATCTTGATTTACGTTTAGTGGAGTTCGCTTAATAAAAATGCTAGAAACAGTAGTTTAAACAGGAATCTCTCTGTATATTATTATTATTATTATTATTATTATTATTATTATTATAGTTCCGTTATTTTAAGAATTAATTATTTTGTGTGCACATAAACTTTCTTTTTTGTCGTACCTACCTAGGGGAGTAGGAAATCTGGATCAGTAGGTACCTACTCAAGCTATTAATATTATAATACCAATAAGATATCTTACCCTGAACTTGAAAGCTTAACTAACATTGATTTTTTTCCTGTCAAATATTAAATAATATAGGTACCTAGTATGTATTTTTACGTCATCAGTTTTTGAACATTATGTACATTCCTATTCATGAACGATAATGAAAATGCTATTACTTTTTGATTTTGTAACGAGCATTATCTGCATGGTATTTAAATGATTTTTTAATCGCCGGTTGAGTTGAAATGAAATTGTATGTAAGTATTGTCCGCTCTTGCATTAATGCATATTTGAAAAGCTTCTGTGAAAGATTAATATGATTAGCTCAAATATTGCAGCTATGAACGTATTATTAATTGAGAAAAACCTTTAAAACGATCAATAAAGTCACATCACATATCAAGGTTCTCATCAGTTACTCATAATATATAAATATGCGATGGAACAAACTTCATGGTGATTAGACTCATTTAACCTCCATGAAGTCTACGTAAATGGCTCGTTATGGTTCAGAGTTTCTTAATTTATTTGTGTACCAAGGGCTTAAAAGATGTTTGTGCTCGTCAGAGGGATGTTTATGTTACAAAGAGCGGCAATACTTCCATGCATTCAAAACACGAGCACAAATACTACAATGCCGGCATTGCACATGAAATTTTTATATTTGATAGCAAGAAATTTCTATTAACCATTGAGATGTAAGCACAGCTATAAGTATTTTATACAATATAAGAATTTTTTTACTGTTTTTCCTGTGCTGTACGAATTCCCCTCTACAATGTACCGAGAGGAAATTCGCCATTAAAGACTCACCGTGTATACAATACAGTGCCATCCGAAAAGTACTATTAGTACTCTAAGGGTTGTTCTATCTAATACTCAGTAAAATATTCACGTGGAACAAACAAACAAACAAAAAACCCATGCAGGTACAAACACATGCTGGGAAAGGTAATGAAAAAAATAATAAGAGTAAGAGGTAAAAGTCGCTATTTGGACGAAAAAAGCATTGCCGGAAATCATTTTGAATTAAGTACGGTGAGAAACAGATGCGCAAAAACTCTGAATTTAACAAACATTTAAAGTGTCCCCCAAAATAGAATCGCTAATGCCGTGATTCCTTTGTAATTGTGATAATAATTATTACCTTCAATGCCTTGTGTTTCAATTTAGGCGTTTCAATCCCGGACACTTCTTAAAAGTTGTCGGCGTTCTGAAGGAGGCATGAAATTATGCTTCGTTGGGGAAATCCATCATTCCCGAACCGGCCATGCTGAGCTGGCCTGCCAAGTGCAGTAGTTTGCAGGGAGGGATCCTGAGAATCGCTCTTGGTTTTCTAAAATTGGAATTGTACCGAAACCTATGAAAAATCCTTTTTTCTTGGCGGTTATGATATACAAGTATCAACTCGATTTAGGGCAAGATTTTTCTTTCAGTTTTTGTGTTTTGACCCTCGTTTATAAAGTATGACCGACTTTCGGTTTTTAGTTTTTTGGCTCTAGTACCTAAGATATTGAATTCCAGTTCCTATCTCAAATGGATCCAAAATGGTGGCAAAACAAAGATAACAAAACATTTAAACCACCAGGACTAACAAAACATTGTGGTGCTGCCATTTTAGATCCAACAGCAGTAGAAATCGTACTTCGATAAAACGTTGTAGCCGAGGATATTAAGGAGTTATCACCATCTCTTCATTTGCTGGGCGTGAGGCTTCGATCGATCTTGGCATGTTCCGCAAAAAGAAATTGTATTCACTTCAACAACTTCTCCTCTACGTTTAATTCTAACGTTTAATTTTAAGATACAGAAAAAAGAAGTATTAACCAGGCTAGTCAATACAGAGAGCACTGAACACTTAACTCTAGGATAGTGGCGTTGTTACGGGTTGGAGACGCAAACAAAATGAAACAATGACATTCAGCACTCACGGGAAAAGGATCACAAAATTTCACTAAGTATAGGTATAAAACTAGGTGGAAGAAATATTTGAACGCCCGGAGGCTATGTACCTACCGGCACAAAGAGAATTAAAGCGTAACATCGTAAAGACATTATTGTAGGCAATAAAGCTATAAAACATTTTTCTGTAGGGTAGTATTATAACAATATTCATTTTATCGTCGGGAAAAAATGTGCTTTTCATGCATGCGTCAATTTTTATGAAATTATCAATTAAGTACATACCTACATATTACGTTGACCAGGATTTATGACTGGAAAGTAATCCCCTGCTTTAAGACAAGCGCCTACTAGGTACATAAAGTGTAAATCAAGTTAAGTTGTTTCTTACAGTTTCCATAGATTTTAAATTATGCCTAGATACGGTCCTGGTCGGACACCCTTCTCTATTTATTTTTCAATGTTGGTTGTCCCTTAATCTCTTAAGTAAACATGGCAAGAAGATTTACGAGAGTTCAAATATTTCTTCCACCTAGTATACTTAGCTTCGTGGTGTTGATTGAATTAGTGTGTGGTGCTAGTGATAGATTTCCTGGTACTTAGTAAGGCTTCAGCAAGTCTGATTGTTCGCGGTGGCTGGTCGACCTAAGGAACAGACTCACGGCGAATCAACTTCCAACTTCCAGGAAAAAAGGCAAATCAGCTCCTGGGGAAAAGGAAAAGGAACCAAAAGGAAAAGGCTTTAAAATCACGGCTCAATCACTGAATGTTCATAGTAAAGCAAATGCAGCGAATCGGTGTCTGCACGGGTATATTTTAAAGTCCAACTTGACATAATAAATAAGATGAATATGCAAACACACGTGCAGGTCCGAGTAAAATAATTTATGCGGCAATTATTTACCTATTTTAATAGAAAAATATAGTAGCTAATTCTCATGCTCAATGTTCAAAAAGGTATTATTAATCATACTTACTAACGGATTAAAAGGGGAAATGGAAGATATAATGTAAGAAAATTAAAATAGTTTCAGCAACCTATTGTGATGCAATGTAGTTACAGGCAAGAATAATAGAAAAGAACAATTCACGACTCGTTGTCGAAAAATCAGCAACGTCAATGGCGTTGACGGTCTCGAAGATGACAATTGACAATATTGGCATAGTAGTAGAATTTACATTGACCCTAAAAACAACTCACTTTTAAGGGAGTAAACGAACAGAAAAACCCGAGAGACTCATGAAAAGCTGCCTATAACTGTTGTTAAAATGGAATAAAATAAGAGCCCTGAGATTGTAATACATAAATGTAAATAAAACCGAAATGCTGATAAAGAAACCCTCTTAACAGTGAATTGTTACAGGCTGAAATACGACCATTCTTGGAGTACTGTTCACAAGTTTGGAGCTCAGCTTCTAAACATACTCTGAGATTACTCCATTCAGAAAGGAACCGTTCACTTGATCGGGCTTTTTTGACAAAAAAATTAGATAGTCATGAACATCGACGGAACATGTACCTATATACGTCACAAATTCACAGAAACTTTATTGATAGTGGTCAGTACCGAAACAATCAAAAGGCGAACAGGTTGAAGTTGGTTATTTCATAAACGTAGAAAAACACTACTAAAGACATTGATGGTCATTTCGCTTTTATTGGAGCTCATCTGCATGCCACATCAGCAGTGTTTTTCTTTCTCTCTTTGGCATGATGAGCATGAGCCCTTTAACCCACGAAATTCCTTTTTTATTTATATAAAATTTGGCTCGAGAATTTATTTATAACTTCTAATATTTATTTACTTTTTCACTACAAGTTTATAAGAGAACTAACTAGTCGATGACATATTGTTTTCATTTCGCGTTCGGTCTAGCAGGTAGTTTTTTATGTTCAATAGCGTTATTACTGGATGAAATAAAAAATATGTCGTAGGGTTGTTAAAGTTTTACAAGGGGAAGTATTAAGTTATTTACAAAGTCCTCACTGAGAATGTTATTTCACCCCTAAAACAATTTGATATGTGTATGTAATGAAATAATAACATAGCTTTCATAATATACTAAAACTTTTTATAGAAAGAGCAGAGCCACTTTGATCGATAAAAAACGGTACCTAAAGATATGTAAAAGACTTCTTTCTCCTTATTAAGCAACACTTTTCTTTATATCAATAGCAACGTTACTATTAGAAGTATATCTACGTATTATAGTTTCTTGTTATGGTAATCAATAAATTAATTTTAATTTTAATCAATTGTTTTAAAATTGCTTTCAACATTTTTATATTGAAGGTTTGCCTTATTTTTATTGTGTATCTATTATTTTATTCCCAACATTCTAGAAAAAAGTGATTCTCTCACGATGTTCCTTGTAAGATTAAATCGCGCAGTGAAGCGAGTTTAAGTGTGTAAAAGTAATAATGAAACAATGACGATCATACTTGGGATTATTAATAATTTAATTATTTATTTCACTATAAGAATTTTAACTCTCCTCTAAGCTAGTGCACGAGTAGTTTTCAAATTCGCAGTTCTTGTTTACTCTTCCAGTAGTTAAGGCAGTAGATTTAACAAACGTACGCTAATTGCCAAAATAAACAAGAGAAGTCTGACGGTTTAATAAGTAACCATTTTTAATACGCAGTAAAGTAATAATTGACTATTCTTAATATAAGACGTCCCTGACTGAAAAAATGATTCGGTATGAAAAAAAAAACAGTGACAGAATATTCATAAAGTATCTGAAAATGACGTCACACCGTTTGCTACGTGGAGAAGTTTTTGAGCTTCCATATAATTAATAATAATAATAATAATAATAACCCGATTTGTTTTTTGATCAGAAAAATGAAGTTGAAACTATGTTACTGGATTTCTTCTTTTGTCAAATTAGATTCCCTTTTTCCGAAATGCTTTCACAATGTTTTTAAAAATAATGTCACTGCAGGAAAATCAGTTTGATATAATGTGAAACCAATTTGAGATAAAGGGAAATTAATCGATAGATCGATGTCATTGAAAATCAATAATTGACAAACGATGAAAACCAAGGGAATTTAATTTTCCCATATTTACTCTTGACTGATCATAAATAATAAAATACAGCCAACATATAAGTTTTACATATTTATAATAGGATGCATTTTTAATGCACATTAAATCATTTCATTATTAAACGATGCAATTCACTCACATTATTGATCGCTTTTGCTCACTTATTATAGGTACACCTATGATTTTTATCGGTTATTATTGAGGTGTTTATTACCTCGTTATTTCATATCCAACTAGTTGTCATATTAAATTATAGGAGCATCGAAAGCCGTTTTCGTTGCGACTGACGTTATCTAAATAATTAGATAGATAACACTTCACCTCTGCTTTAAACTTTACAATAATATGATACCTAATAATAATTACTACTACTACTTTATATACGTACTAAGGTACCATGTTACATATTATTATTTTAATATTATCTTCTAAGCGTGTAGGTAGAAGTTATGACGTTATATAATACAATCATAATTTATCTATCAAGCATGAGTTTATGTAATACATTTTCTGCGCTGTAATAAGAAGCTGTGGTAATTAGAAAACAAAACATCCCCGGAGGAACGAACACATGTTATCAATCATCGTAGTTTTAGTTTCATCAAAAAGTAATATTCGCTTATAAAAGAGACACCAAATAATATTATTTTAACAGAGTTTTTTTTTATATTAAATGGATTTATTAATTTTTTTAGAACGAAAAAAGATGACGCTGTCAACATTACCAACCGTATCGACGCCGCGACCTCAGCAGCGTGAAAGAAGACCAGGAAGGCCTCCCAGTAGCGGTAAACGAATGAACGGGTCCAGAGATGTCTCCGGGAAAGTCAGATCTGCGTATAGGAGGAGTCTGGACCCTTGTGATAATTCAAACGACAGCGGTTTGGGGTGAGTAGTCTTTTTGAGAATTTAATATAGAGTTAAGACTTTTGTGTACAAACAAAACTATTTGTTGACCTTGGGATTATTTTAAAAGAATTTTCTCAGAGATTTATTTTTTGAAAATTTTGATCCGGAGCAGCCGCGAAAAAGAAATTGAATAAATTGATGAGATGCATATAGGAGCGTATAGCGTATAGGTAACCTGGTTCTTCCTCCTTTCAAGGTATGTTTTGTTTCAATATGAGTCAGGGTAGGTAACCTTTGTTTGGCACTCTGTTACGACATGAATGCGTTCGCTTCATCATCCTTATCGCTAAAGATGAAGAGAAAATCGGCGATGCGCGGTGGATGTACACACATCGGAACCAATTTTGAAAAATCTTGTTAGCCCTTGTCTGTCTTGTTGTTGGTTGTTGTAGGGGAGAAATTTGGGGCTCGGCTGCACGTGCAATGTGCATTACAAGCGCCAGCTTGGGCTAGATAACACGACAATAATAAATTACATACCTATGCATTTTTTTTTAGGTACCTAGTTGCTACATCTCGGTCCTTCATGGAGCTAATAAATCCTAGAACACGTGCGCATTACACGTTTCTCATGGTAAATTCGGGTTGATTCGGGTTGTGCTGATTGTAAATTTTTTGTTTACTATTATTGTCACGTGATGATTACCAGAAACTGATTTGAACCTCATAGGTTATGTCATTGGTAATTGTAGTAGGTAGGTTCTCTCTCCCATGAAAATTAAGAAAATGAAATGGCCTTGAATATAATGGCGGAGTTACCTCCAGTCCGGATCGGGAGGTATAGCAGGGTCTTCTTGACCTTCTCAAGTGAAGTGCTGTTCTGTATTGTATTGTATATTGTGTTGTATTGTATTATGTATGGTATTATTATAGAATGGATCAGTACGTTGTCTTAAATTGAGTAGTATTATAGTTGAGGGAATAATGCCTTATTTTCATTAAAATTTTGAAGTAATATTATTCTTGTTTATGATTTTTTTTAATTAATTCTAATCATATTTGGAAATGGTAAAGAATAAACAGAGATAGTAATAAAGGGCTTTCATCTAGGTTGGAAAATACAAAGGCATTATTTTAGTTTTTTTTTTTACATTTTTCTATGCGATTCAAAACTGAAGTTATAGCCTACTTGATAAGGTAAGTTGAAAAGTTAAGTTTTTCTGTAATTTTTGAACAGGTTCGTCTCTCTTTTGATCCCGGAATCGATCCTCCTCACAGAAAATATATTAATATAAACCTACTTAATGAAACCCGCACTTGTTTAGTTAGGTACCTATCCTAATAATTGTATAATGACGATTTGGCTACGGCAATGATTACTGAAAAAGTAGTAGAAACTGACATCAATCAATTATTGATGATGGTGTACCTTTTCCTTGTTTGTTGAAGTTACTTCTTGATAAAGACACAGCCTTCTTCAATAAAATGAAGCTTTTAGATAGGTTTTATTATCATTATGAAGCCCTTTCTCTGATCCCACAGTTGTTAGGTAGATGGATCTGCTATTATATAATTATTTAACAACTGAACCTTTCTTAAAAAAACTAAATTTCTTGAATTGGTTGATTGCTGAAAAAATGTCTATTTTTTATATGAACAGTGTACTTATTTCTGAGTCGACCCTGAATTTGATAGATTATTCAGAATTGTTTTTCTCCTCTATTGCAGTAACAAACAATATTATTAATTGAACACCCAAAAATATTTACCCATGTGTTTTTGTAAATACCGGTGGTTTTTACTTTGCCCCACTTTTCAAAGTGTGAAGTTCAGTTCTTATCCTGTTTTTTTGGTCATAATTATATCTACTCCTTGGCTGTTTACGGTTACAACTAACGTAAGATGTAAGATTCGAGATTCTGACCTGTTTAAGAGAGGTTAAAGTAGATATGTCTATCTCTGTAATGATCTTTTATGCTTTTTATATCTATTGGCAATTGGAAAGGCAAAGTTTATCATCTTCGGATTGAGTTGCGCTTATTTTTATATCACCTGAGTCTGCATCCTGTCTCATTGAAAAAATTCAATAAGCTTCACGGCCAATTTTCAAGAGAACTAAAAAAAAAAATAGTTGTAAATTTTACATTAGTGGATAGTAAATAGAAAAATTATTTGCATCATAAATTAAGCACAGTTTTTTTAAATATTGCGATAATAAGAGAACATTTTGTGAATGTGACCGGTGAATGAATTCTATTTGGACAATTAGTACCATAAGGATAGATAATATTTGTTGCAATGGGGAAAACATTGAATTTCTTGGTAATTTAAAATCATTTTAATTAACTTATTTTGTCCTAAAATCAATTTATATCAAAAGTTTATTATTGGATTCTAATCATGATTTGAACTATAAGGTCACATTCGATCTAATAAGGTCAACAAATAAGTACATTTGAGTTGTAAAAGTGTAGACAAAATTATTGAACTGTGTAAACAGTATGTATGTTTTTTAGAATTTATGGGTTTGTATAAAAACAGCATTTTCAACTCTATCTCATGAATCAAAGCAATTGCGGGTGTAATTCGTTACTAGCTCTTTGATTTGTGATACTGATATACATACCTACATTTCAGCTTGTTTTTTTAAGTAAATAAGCTCCAGCAATACAGCCCTGCATAAAGCAATATCTCTTCATGCTTAGGGTATAAAATTTTTGATTCAGTTTTGACCATCATATGGACCCTCACCACATGTTGAGTGTCTCGGAAAGGTTGACATGGAGCGGCGAGAGAGCCGAAGCGAAAAGGCCGAGACTGGACATCAAACTAGAGCATGATGAAGTTAACGACGGTTACGGTTTTCCGGACGGCGTCTATACGTGCAAAGAAAGTCAGGCGTAAGTATCATAACAAAATTATCTCTTTGGGCTGAATGGCTTATTTAATACACTTTAATACACAATTTTGTTCGACTCTCACCTACTTATTTATGTTTTAAGCTTAATAAGAACAGCACCAGCCAGTTCTGTTCCTTCATTAAGTATAAACAGCAACTCAAACAGCCAGTCAGGGAGGGCTGTCCCCAGATGCATTCCCCTTTCCTCGAGACAGTCCCCATCTTCACCAGTGCCATTGACAATGCAACTCTCCAGCTCTTCCCATTACGGTTAGTCTCTCTTGATATTTATCTCTCTTCCGGTACCTTGAAGAAGAAACAATATTAAACATTTTTTTTTTATTAAAGGAGATGTGATTCTCAAAATAATCAAACAACCGGAACAACAACACAGAGCGAGGTATCAGACGGAAGGCAGTCGGGGAGCCGTGAAAGACAGAGAAGGGAACGGATTCCCGGTCGTGCAGCTTCTAGGTTATTGTAAACCTACGACGTTACAGGTGTGTTTTTGTTTAGGATGATTGTTTACATGCGACTCACTACTTTACACGCGACTCACTACCGTCTTATTGTTCAGGTTTTCATCGGGACGGACGTGGGAAAAGTGTCCCCGCACATGTTCTACCAGGCGTGTAAGGTGAGCGGGAAGAACTCGACACCGTGCATGGAGAAGAAAATCGACGGTACGTGTGTCATCGAGCTGCAGCTGGATCCGTCCAAAGACATGAGCGCTACCTGTGACTGCGTCGGTATTTTGAAAGAGAGGAACGTGGACGTTGAGCACAGGTTTCCCGACCAATTGGGAAACCGCAGCAAAAAGAAGTCGACCAGGTGCAGAATGATCTTCAGGACGACAATTACCCTGGATGACGGGACACAGGAGACGTTGCAAGTTTGTTCACAGCCTATCGTTTGCAGTAAGTTTTAAATTTTAATGAATTTAATGACTGCTTTCCAATTTGTCTGTTAGTTCCTGTCTCATTCTAAGTCTCTTGCCTTTTCTCAATTTTCAAGTAGACATTCTTATCCAGGGGCAAGACACAATCGTAATAAATTCACTTGTCGCTTGTTCAAAATATTAAAAATCAATTTCACTACTAAACAAAATCCAAACTCTACTTGTTGGATAGAAAAATTACTTTTTTAATTTCCACTATCTGGGATCAGATAGATCTATTCATGAAATTTGTTCAAAGTTCAATTTTTTGTTCAGGTGGTTAAAAATTAGAAAGAACTCGTTATTAATTTAATCATGAGTTCATACAGGTATGTTTGATTTTCAGCACAACCTCCCGGTATACCAGAAATCTGTAAAAAGTCCCTTACTTCGTGCCCCGCTTCTGGGGGCCTCGAGCTGTTTATTTTTGGTAAAAATTTCTTGAAAGATACGAGAGTGCTGTTCCAGTTGTGCGATGATGATAGACGTATCAGATGGGAGCAGTATGTGAGCCCCGATAAGGAATTTTTACAACAGGTGAGTGCTCCAATGGTTTCATCAAAGAAATCTTGATGTTATCGTAGTGTTTCTTTTTAAGTGACGATTGTTTGTTTGTTACAGACTCATTTGGTGTGTGTGGTTCCGCCTTTCCACAGACCGGACATAACCGAGCCTGTGTCAGTGCGGTTATGTGTCGTGTCTAGTGGTAAAACCAGCGAACCGCATCACTTTGTGTACACCCCCGTAAACGGGGGTGTGATGCCAAGCGGTAAGTCATCGTTGAGACCTCTATAAGCCTCTTCCAGTACAGATACGCTTAATGTTGTTGTTATTGAGAAACGGTTCTGCTGCATGCGTGTCTTATCACTAATTCCGCATTTTCACACGTATCTATCACGTCTGATATGTCGGGGTCGTTGATCGTTTGATTCTTTGCAGTGTAACTTTACAGAAACGCATCCATTAACCTCGTTTTTGATTTTTTTATTGGAGTGGTTGTAAACAGCTTTTGTTGCAATCTCGCTTGAGTTGTTTGTTTTAGTTTAATTTTTTCGTTTCAATTAAATGGGAGTAAGAAAATAAGAGGACACAGTTGATTTTATAATTAGTCTGGCATTGCAACATCATGTCACAGATTAACCTTTGAAATTGATAACAATCACTGTAAAATTATGAATAGAAGAAACTTGTTTGTAGAAGAAATTCTGTGGACAGATTGAATATTCTTAAATCTTTTTAAAACCTCAGTCTTTATCGCTTTTAAAAATTATTTTATTTCGTAAATTAAAATATTGTTTAATCCATTACAATTAAATAGATAGCGTGACAAAAAGTGTGGAACTAGAACTTTTAAAACTGCAAAAATATTTCTGTGGGAAGAAATTTTCCCACTCAGTTTTGGAAATGTTGTTAAAATAAATCTAAAAAAATTGGACTTTCCATTCCTGATACATCAGTTTTCTTGAGACCAACACAAGTTTGAGATCCAGTAGTGAATAAATTAAGAGATATAAATTTGAGACACATTTGCCATTGGAATACCTCTGTAAAAAAGGTGGAGAATTTAATTTAATTTCGTACTTTCTGAAGTTGCACACACAGGTTGATCAACAGACGAGGTTACTTCATTACAAAAGTACAGAAAGACTAGTTGTCCAGTCTAATTATTGATATCACCAAAAGTGTCATTTTTTTTGTTTAAATTGTTTATTTCGACTGTGTTATTTTGATTATAGGGACTACTCAACCCACCCCTTAAAATTTAGACTACGATTAAATAAAACAATAATGAAAAAGTAAATAATTTTTTGTCTCTGAAAAAACAGTATTTCTAAAACAGAAACACGGGCAGGGGTTCATTATTATTCTCTAAGAAAAGATTCTTTAAATTTGACAGAAGAAAAATGGAAAAAATTCTCTTAGAATCGTGAATGAATGGTCAACAAATAATATCTTCTCTAAATTAGTCAATGTCCTGGAAAAAATAAGTATTTGAAAAAATAAGGAGCATGATAGTCAACTGATCTCTGGCTGTTATTACAACAAGTCTCTGATGAAGCTGCAAATATCAAAAATTGAGTTTTTCCAAAGTTGATTTTTAATAAAAAATAATTTTCAATCATTAATAAATATGAAAACAGATTACTTTCAAGTAACCAGATTTTTTTTCCTTTCTTAATTTCTTACACAGTCAGAAAATCTTAATTATTATTTATTTTATATAACTGATGAAGATTTAATAATATTGATTAGCAACAGACAAGAGAGAGTTCAAAGAGCGTTAAATGAAAAATGCGAAAAATCATTGATTTAACTAAAACGAAAGAGTCTTGCTTGTAATAAACAGTTCCAATGATTTTTGAGCGTGTTTTCTGGAGATGTTCGATAACACAATAGCAACAACAAAAAATTAAGCCTATCTATGTTTGTGCATGTTTTTTTATGTATGTCTGAGGCCCGGAGAGAATTGCAGCATTATTTTCATGATTTTTTTTTGACGAGTTTGCTTGCACACTAATGGAAATACGCTGCATTACTTTCTAGATACAGAGCGATTAAAAATTGGATCACATTGCCATGATCTATGAAAATTGGAATTATAGTTCAGTTTGGAAATTATTAAATTAAATAAAAATTTTTTCATAGTTTGGTAGGGATGGTTTGATTTAATTTTTATCGTTGTGTTGTATGAAGTTGCAAATTATAAGAAAGTTTCCTTTCAATAATAATAAGGCATGATTAGAGATGAAACCAAAAACATGAAACTTTGAGTAATTTCCAACTTATTTTCTTTTGTACATAACAAGCAAATAAATATTAAAGTTTGAGTCTTGCCCGAATGGATAAGTGAGTGTAGATTTTGTGTGAGTGAGGACGTGTGTTAGAAGTCTGTTTGTTTTCGAATGCTTTGCTAGAGGAAATGTTTTATGCCGTATGTTTTAGTATTTATTTGCTAGCATAAAAATGGATTACGTGATTTGTTCAGAATCAAAAAAATTATTGGAAGTTGATTTAATATTTTAGTTTTCATTCATTTCAAAAAAGTAATCCATTAAACATTGTATTTTTTTGATAAAAATGGGACTTCAGGTGATTTTTCATTAATTCAGAGACATATTATATAATTATGCCTCTTATTGTCTGTGTGTTTTATATAGGTTGTTCTATGTTCCAGTTTAACCTAAAATAAATACATAATAACGTTCAAATCAACGCGTGTATAAACGTTATTGTCAAATTGTAATCAGTTTAAATCATTTTTGTAAATATTTTATTATAATGTATAATTTGAAGTACGTTTGACATGTAACTTATTTACTGAAACCTCTCATTGTAAAATGTATAAAATATTAAAACAAACTTTTCATTTTCTTTTGCATTGTACTGTAAATGTAAAGTTTTTTGACAGACTACATCGGGGACACCGTTTGATTTAGTGAGAATTTTACTTCTCTCAACAAGAGGTAAACTTGTCTTTTTTAGTTTAGTCAACCTTGAGAAAATAATGTTGACAAAGTAGTAGAGCTAGGGATTCCTTCAGTTACGGTTGAAAAAAAATTGTACAAACTTAGCACACTAGGCAACTAATAAACATCATGAGTCAGAGTAAAAGTAATTATTGATAATTACATATTATATAAATTAATTGCATGCTTGCCAAATTTCATTAATAATTTATATTATTGTTATGAGTAAAAAATACAATGATAACAAGAAATAACGAAGTTAAAATGATGTGTGAGTTGAAATTCCTGGATATTGATTGCTGTAATGTTACACAATGGAAAAAGCACTGAAAATAAATAGTCGGCCACTTTCAGATAAAACTTTTTTTGTCAAATCAAGCTATAGCTTTTACAGAATCAGCAATAAGTAATTGATTCATGCTATGCTGAGATTTGGTTTTGCTGAGAAGTCAAGGTTTCTGAAGTTGAGAGGTAAAAGTTTTTAATCCTCAGTTACATTTACCTAAAAGTCCTTGCTTAAAAAACTGCCATAAGAGGACAGAGGATATATTTTTTCTTCAAGTAATAATAGAAGTAATCTACAGGTTGTCAAATTTGGCTAAACATATATTTACTGGAAAAATGGAGATGACAGAATTTTTTTTTTCTTTTTTTTTCTTTGATGATTCGCTCGATAATGTGTAAAGATGTCGTTTCTGAAACCCTGTAGAGAAAAGTAAATTTTTTACGTTTTTTTCTTTGCTGTCTAGACCTAGAAGAAATATGTTGCAAAAAGTGGTAGTCCTCTATAATAAATAATATTCAAATTAAAAGTAAATATAAAATATAATGAGATTGGCATTGGTAGTCAATATTTTTAATGATCTCTGACTTGTGATTTTACAACGACACGTTAACCGGACAGAAACTGAAACAAGAACCGCGTACAGAGTTTCTCTAACGTAACATTAAATAAAAGTCGTTGTCAGAAAACTTTATAACCTTGGTCATCCGCCGATCGACCTCTCATGTAATAATAAAAAAAGCAAGTTTCAACAAAATCTGAATTAGTTTGCTTTCACTTTGTCTATACAGCCTACCGTATGTGTGTTGTGCGCGGCAACACCTACCATGGCCTGCTGTCGTGCCGTGCGTTCTAGTCGTCACCAAACGTGGATCATGCGACGTGCCATTCCGGTACTTAGCCAAAAAAAAAAAAAAAACGCACAGCACTGTCACACTGGGGGGCGCGCGCGTTCTGAATCTCTTCTAAAACGGGCTGTCTGTAAGGAAACGAGGGGTGGTCTACCCTCCGGTGCCTTACGATGAGCAAAGGTGAAGGGATATGCGATGCGGACGCTGCCTTAACACTTACTCCGAGTATTCCCATCACTTACACTTCTATCGCTTTCTTTTCTGTCTTCATGTCGAAGGAATTTCCTGGAAAAATCGTTTTACCAATCAGGATCAATCATTCATTTCGAAATTCTCATTGGTTTTAATAAAAAATTCATTTTTAATAGAGTTAAATTTTTTATTAAAAACAGCTTCATTCATTCATTAGTAGTGGTTTGCATTGAACAGCCTTGAGTTCAGTGTTTAATTGAAGCTAGTTTAGTTAATAAAAAGCCGGTTTACAAAGTTTTGAAACATCATGATTGATTGACTCATTGAGAATACAATTTTTTGTAATTACTTTCCTTAATAATTATATTATGGTAAAATTTATTATAAAAAATTCTTTTGTTTTCTGCAAATTATGATAAATTTTTTTTATTTCATTCTCGATTATAAGATGTTTTTTTTTAATTTTGATGTTTCCAGACTTACCATTGTCAAATAAAATATGAAAGTATTAAAAATAATGAATTATATTGATGATTCAAGAAGTTAACATTGAACCAGAAAAGAGGGGCTTCATTGTCATACATTACATACACCGAAAATCACACCACATCACACATACTTCCCACGATCAGTATCAAACATACAATGCAATACTTTAATTTTAATTCATTATATCATTGTTTTTAAGTTCATTTCATTATTTGAATTTTTTCTAGCAAATTGATTCAGTAAATAACGAACCACTGCCAATCAGTGTATCTCCAAACCGGATACCATTTCAGGTATAAACAGGAGTTCACAGGAGTTGCTCTCCTGCTTTCTTTTTCAGGATGCCGCAGTAATGATCCCTGAATTCAACCCGTAATGTTATCGCAGTATGAATGTGATTGAGATTTTATATTCTGGTCCTTTATCATCAGTATCCATTTTGAATATCCTCTCAAGATTCCTCTCTACTATTGAATTTTTTGATTTATCATAGTTCGTATGTAATATTTTTGTTTGATACATTATTATCGTTCTCTCATTATTGTTTATGTATTTATTTTTTAATACTTGTTTAATTCATCAGGTGAAAACTATTTTCTTATTTATACCTAGACTTTAAGTGTATTCTAAAAATGTTCCCTCATATATTGTGAAATAAGATGGTGAGTCAAAAACATGGGTTACATTATTCAATTTTTTTCTTTACCAAGAGATTGGTATTAGATAAGGTGTAAAGTTCCTGATAATAATGAAATGATTTAATTGAGGAACAAGGAAACTAGTATTCAAACTTTGCCAGGTAGTAGAATAAAAGTTTGGAACATTTAAGAGGGATGAACTGAATCACCTGATTTAGATATAATGAAAAACTCGCAAAAATTGTTGTTTAGAATACGTAAACCAAGAATACAAACTTACCCATATGTATTTTCTACGAATTTATGTAGTTAAGTAATCAGTTGAAATAAGAGACGATTATTATTAATCTCTTGCATGGAAGAGAAGCCATTACAGTCTTGTTTAATATAAACTAGCAAGATTTTTGATTGAGGTTTTCCGGGTTCTAATTCGTGTTCAAAAGTAGAAGTGGTTCAAATCTCGAATTGTTCATTCAAATAAACACATTTGTTTGGTGCCTTATATCTTCAATTTTTTTCATCTTTGTTCTTCAATAATTTTTTAACGATTGAAGCTTCTTCTAATTTTGTCTCTTAAAAAAGAGAAGAATTGTAGCTTTTCTAATCCGAGGATACTATAGACATTTTTGGTGCATTATGTATTAAATTGTACCTAATTGTTTTTTTAATGTATCGTACAATCTGGCTTCAGTGCTCACTAAAAATTTCACGATCTGAATAAAGAAAAACAACAAAGTCTAATTATTTTTGATATATTTGGACATTACTAGATGAGTAATTTTCTTCTAATTCAGGAATTCGTGTCTTTTCTTTTGTATCTCTTCTATCTTTCTATGAATAACATTAAGATAATTTAAGACAGGACATTATTTATTTTATCCAGGGAATTTCTCTTTGGTGTGTGTCATTATCGAGGTATTTAATAACTGATCAATAAGAAGAAGCATCACAGATGAGGAGTTCTAATATTGCTTGATCTCTTGAATAGTGGACTTAGTTTTTTGCTCTGAAGTTGAGGATACAGTACCCCGGAAATGTGCTTATAAGCAATAAGAGTTGTTGCACTTTCATTACTTTTTTGAGATTTTCATGATACGCGAAGCTATAAATTTATTCCTCCCGGCTAGTAATATTAGTAGAATTAGTGAAAAATAATTGCGAATGAAAACTCGCTTAGTTAATCAAATCTTTCTTAATTTTTGTTATTATAAAACAGCATTAGTTGGTTTTATAGCATAATTGAGGTAGAATAAGATTGCAGCTCATTTTACTTATAATTTTTTTGGGCATTCATTATTAGATCATTCACAATCACAATAATCGTTCACTCATTATTTTTCTCATATACATATTTATTGAACACCCTAATCCGATTCTCTCCTCTGTAACTAATCTCCTAAACCCATTTGGATATCTTATGAAGTCGTCATTATTTTACCAAATGCTCTTTTTGTAAGATGAAGTAAAATGAATGGTACAAAAAGAATAAAACATTTTCTCAAATATTACTTCCAGTAATATCATTGATCTATAGGTGCAATAATTGAAGTAACATTGTGTCAATTGAAGAAGACCTCTTTACTTTGAAATAACTTTAAAGAGAGAAATATTGGGCCGACAGGTCTCCACAAACCGCAGAAAGTGCAGTGTGAATCTGCCTGGAAAGAGCACTGTTTTGGACAGTTTGGGCACCATCTTAGCTCTGGCATTTCTGACATTAGGATACTTTTGATGCGAGAGATTTTTTGAAAATTAGGGTTCAATAAACCCCAAGTTTACCCATATGGTATCAAAATGTCACCTCGATGGTGTGGAAATGCATAACCAAGGGTATATTCACCATAACCCATTCTCCGAGAGTTTTTCTGAATAAATCAACCGGAAGGGGAATTCCTTTATACTTTATACGTCAGATTTGGTCTTGGTTGTCAGCAACCATTATCTGAAGTTTTGCATTATCTGAAGTTTTGCAGAGAATACCCCAATGCAGTTTTGCCACATATAATAAAAAAGTACTCCGGTACAAAAATGTCTTATTGGCCCCAATCGCTGTTTGCTGCTTATTGCAGAGAATTGGTATAAGAGGAACAGAAAGAGGGGTATTGTACTCCTATCTTTGTAAACCTTGCACTGTGTAGTATAAAAGTACTGACTTTGGCAAGACTGTACTGTGTGTGTATGGAATAATTATTGCTTTTATGTGAAAAAAAAACATAATTTTCTCAGTGTAGCAAATTTTACATAGTGATATAACTATTGAAACAAATTATTGGTCCCAATTCTAGGGTCATTGTCAGTTGAAATGACAAATGACTCCGAATGCCAATGACAGTTATATTTGCATCAGTTGAGTTTTAAATGTACTATCCATTTTTCTCCACCTTGTAGATGATTGCGTGTCTCGTATTGGAATTTTAGTAAAGTTGGTCTCTTGTCATATTTCGTCACTCATCATCAGCTTTGGTAAAGGAAATGTGAGGATCATAAGATAACCTGTTAATTAACATTTCTTTAGTTGTTATTCTAAAATTTAGTCACGCTCAGTATTCTAAAGGAAAGATTTTGTTGTCTGCTTGCAAGCTCAGTAGATTCTGCTATACAGTCTTTGTTTCATTGAATGATTAGGGGTGGATCAGCTATTAGTCTGTCATTTTTATATAAATAAACGGGTGGATTTTGATAAAAGGGTCATTTTGATTCTTTTCGCCAATTTCAGGTTTCTCTTTCTTCCTGCATGTCTTCTTGCAAACGCAAGAAAATCTTTCCTCTAGTTTATTTCAGGCTATCACCGAAAACGATTTTGAAATGTGTGGGGCATTTTGGGTAGAGAGGTATCTTAAATTTTCCATGTCAACTTAGCCTGAAATATATACTGAACATTTTATTCATAAAAATCCTATACAAAACTCCTTTATATTACATCTGGAACGAGCGGAGTTTGAATGATGCAGAGGTGTTGTTTGATTGGCGATCAGCTGAGGCGTTAAGATTGTGGGTTAAGTCTATCAAGCCATGTTAGAACTTATTATATTTATTTATTATTCATTTATTAACCTGTAATAATAATAATTATTATTCAAAGAGTAACATTTATAGAGTGATTAACGATAATAGAATGGCTTGAGTGGCTCTGTCCTTTCCATTTCAGCCAGTGTTGCAGTATTACTTTAACTGTGGGAGTTTTAACACGGTCCCCTAATATGTTTTTCGTAATTTACAGTGCGCATGGACTCACACCCGCCGCAGTCGCAATTTTTTAACAAAATGCTGTGGCCCTCGTCGATAAGCAAACGAGAGCAAGATCTTGGCATGATGCCGCCCCCCGAATCCAGCATGGTACCGTTGTCGACCCGAAGATCATCGATCAGTGTCCCGTCGACCAGCGACATAATCCATTCGCCCCCCTTGCACGCAATGAAACAAGAATACATCGACGAGAACAGCGAGGGCTCCATCATCGATCCAATGGAGATGTCTCAGGGACGCTTCCGACACATTTCAGAGAGCTCCTTGGACGTGCACCACGGAGACTCTAACATGTCGATGATCAACGATAATTCTATCGATATGCTGCGACGTAACAGTCTCGGCGCTGAGTCGTTGAATCCTAATGTAATGAACGAAAACTCGAATTTGAGTATCGTCAATGAGAACAGTATGGACATGTTGGTTAGGAGGAGGAACTCTATGAGCCGACCGGTCGCGGGACCGGCAAGTTCAATTAATGAGAATTCGAATATTTCTGTAGTGAACGAGGACAGTTCTTGTAGTACTGCCACCAGTGGTACCGGTGCATTGCTTGCACAACCGATCCTTCAACAGAAGATTTTATCCGTTCAGGGAGATCTATCAAACGCATCCGTGGAGGATTTGAAAGTTATGGATTTGACCATGAAAATGCCCATGGCAACCGTAGCTGATCTCGCCAACACTTCGGCTCCTTCCATGGCGACCCTGCAGAAGTTTTGCATGACGGAAACGTCGTGTGACCCTCTCCCAGCACAGAGCGCACAGAGCGTTGAGAATTATTTGACAAACATCGAGACCAAAGCTCTGTTGGCTCAGACTGTCGTTTCGAACAGTGAAATGGCCTTAAAGGCGAACGTATCGGCAAAATTGTCCGATATTGTTACAAACGGAGACGCCAGTTTCGTATCACAGAAAATCCTAAACAGGCAACTGATGCAACAAACCTGCAGCGGCTTGTTGACTGTGGCCAATCCAAGCTTACCTACGAGTACAAACACTTCCGCTTTGCTGAACGAACAGGAACCAGTTCCAGTATTTCTGACTTCACAGAGATCCTTTCTGTCCGGGGCTTCAGAGAACGAAGTCTTGAACATTGTAGCGAAAAGCGAAGCAGCAGGAATAGCAGAGAAGATTCTACCCGAGCAGACGGTCGCCCCTTCGAATATCGACACTCTATGTACGACGATCGAGAGTAAAATTGATACTATAATAAACACGGAAAAGCTTGATGCTCTCGTTAATTCGACCGTCGAGTCTCACATAGGAAGCCCGAAAAGATCTGAGGAGAAAGATTTGTTGACCAACAAACTGGCTCTGGTCACCACAAGTGCTTCATCGCAAGAGATGCGACTTCTGGGTAATCAGTCTGCATTGATGGTGTCGGTACCGATACCGGTTCCAGTGTCGGTGCCTCAGTTAGTTAACACGACTCTCGCCTCTCCGACTCACGAAATCGTCCAGCCTCAGGTATCGCCCAACATATCGACCGAAGTTATCTTGAACTCCCAACTGTCGCCGACCTTGATGTGCAGAAGTTCTGCCGCCCTCCCTCAAGATGGTCTCTTGTCCTCTGCCAGTCTGAACAATTTGGTTCAGACTTCGAACGCGATCGAGCCTAGTCTATTGGATTCGGCGATGGTCAGAAGCCGTCGGTCTTCCGCTCACGGGTTGAACCAGGCGGCCGTCACTTTGTCGTCCCTGCACTCCCCCATTATCTCGGCCACCTTGCAGCAAATGAGCGAACCGGAAAAGGCGGCCATCAGAGATGCCGCGCAGGATTTGCTGGAAGCTCAGAAGCAGCTGAATCGGTTGGAAAAAATCGGCGGTGATGTCTTGCCCGACGGTTCGATCGGACAGATATCGATTGTCACGACGGTCGAAAATTTTGTGGCACCATCGTCCCAAACGATCGGTCCGGAGACGACAAAGGCCGATTTTGTGATCCCCGTGCCCGTCAAGGAGATAGCACAGAACGACAAGAAGAACGAAGACAGAATGATCCCTCAATCGTTCACCTCTCTGACGGAGAACGAACTGATCAACTTCATTAATCCCAGTTGTTTCGATCAAGGTAATAATTATCATTGATTGTATATGTAATTTTTGTTTAGGGTTTGTATCTTTACTACTAGTACTAATAATAAGAGTTGTGTGTGAAATTTGTTTTGTTTCATCAAGAGTTGATAGTTTGGAACACTCTCACTTTGAAGTTCAGAGACATCGGTACCGGTCAGGTCTTAAGCTGGCAATATTTCTGATATCATTTTTACCTGTAGTATGTGTAGGTATGTCATATTTTGTTACCTGTAGTCTGCAACTATTATTATAATATTATCAGTATTGCTAAATAAAATCCTGTATAGCAACAAAGACTATCATGGTAATGACTTTCATGAATATGAAACAGCAACAGATCTGGCTAATGAGATTTCTTAACTTTCAACTGGTCACCTCTTTCTTGAAAGTTTGTATGAGGTACGATGATTTTAAGTAAATGAACTTTATAACATAGTTTTTACCTTTATTAGCATTAATTATTGTAAAAACAAAATAGGGTATAGCAAAATTAGGTATGACTGTTTTTTTAAACTTGAGGAAAGTCATAAAACTTGACAGTGATAGAAAGAAGTACAATTATTTGCATGATGCTAAGTAACCAATGCTTCTAAATCATTTTTAGGTTCTCATACATGCATTTCATAACTAAAAGTGGCTTACGTCCATTCAGGTAAATTTACAACCTGTGAAGGACTGTGATCATTATATTTCATAGTATGTAGGTATATGTATTTTTTTCATATTCTTTCAAATATTATTCCTACATTTATGTAGTTCCTCATTTATAATAATACGTACAAAAAATATAGGTCTGGGAATCCAGTTTGAAAGAAAAAATATTTTTTCATTTAAATAACTATTTTTGCTTCATCCACTAACATTTCCATAATAAAAAGCTTATAAGTATTAGAATAATGGATAAATATACAATTGAAAAGCCATTTTAAAGAAATTTGGCTCTAAAATAATAGGGATACGTTGCTTTTAGGTGAATAGATATGTTTTATGGCTTGCCTCTACCTTGTTTTTGTTATACTATAGATAACAATGAATGCATTGCAATCAATGCATTCATTCAATGCACTTACAGAATCCTCATACAGAGAGTGTAACAGAAAAGTCCAATGTGCTTTAGGATCAAATTTCTATAAGTAAAGAGCCACAAAAGCTGCTATTTTGTTGCTTCAGTGTCTTTATTTTAAAACAATCATATATTTAAATAGTACTGGTTCTTGAATACTTCTTACTTCTCAGGAGAACACCATCAGTGCATACTGATGATGAGGTAAAAACATGTTTGGTGAACTGTATGCATTTCTGGTGGGTGATATAAGAGCTCAAAGATTCTTAGTTATATCCTTTTTTTAAATTGAGTTCAAGAGATGGGTTACCAGTTGAAGGTTAATCAAATAATCAGATCATAACTTCTAGCTTAAATAAAAGAACACTCGTTACAAACTCTGATCAAAATTTTTCTTGAGACAATATATATTTTTTTGAGAGCGACAAATTATGAAAGTGTGTTATTATGTAACATTACAAAATGTTTTTTTTTTTAATATTCAACAACATACTTTAAGTTACTTTTAAGTACAAGTAATCATTCATAGGATTAGAAAATAGAAGTTTTCATTATTAACGTATTTGTCTGAGCTGACACAAGATATAGCCCCAGATCAAAATTGTTGACAGTAACTACTGACAACATTAAAAAAGCAATTTCAAGGGAGCGGCAAGCGGATAAATTTCCTGGAAACGTAAGTTTTTGCTTGCCGCTTCTTCGAAATGACTTTTTTTGTAATGTCAGTTACTGCAAACAATTTCGATCTGGGACTTTAGTCGGTTAGTGGAGTGATATGTATCCTATTATCTTTGGCTAAATAAGTGGTCTTCATAATTCGAGGGTTTTCAAATTATTAGAAATATGATTAATGAGTGAAATATAAATTATTTTATGACTAAATTTATAATTTTCACACTCATGGGTGTAATATGCATGCACATTTTACAATGTCACTGATGAAAAAAGTGGTAGGTTGTTCAGCATGGTTGTTTCATGGCATGGCTTTTTGAATGGAAGTAAATTGATTATGCTAATTCATTTACTCTTTTTCAGTATAAGTCATTGGTGGAGGCATCATCATATATTCATCTCAACTCATTGATGTAAGGTGTTATTCGTTTTCATTCAAGCTGTTCGCTCATCTGGTGTGCTTTTGAAATGTTGGAAGTTGAAACTCACAAGCTTTAATCATTTATAGCAACGATATATATTTTATATTGAATGTAAATATGTACATGTATTATGGAAATGAGATGTTTACTTATTAATTACTACCTATTTGCTATATATTCGACATGTGTTTTAAGTATTAAAAAATTCAGTAATGTTTGTATGCAATTATAGTTACATTTATCTATGTATGTATGTTATTTAAAAATTAATTCCGTGCAATTAATTGTCTTTTTTTGCTCATTTGTTAGGGATTGATAGTTATTATTTATTTCTACATCTTTTGCAGTTCGTAGGTCGCTCAAACATTTTTTTATGTCTTAAATAACAAAGAGTACAAGACCATTTTCGTACAGGACATAATATTCTTCTTGTTTTCTATGAAAGCGAATCTTATTTATACTCATTTAATTAAATTATGAAGTTTTTTAATTTTTATGTTTTATTGAAATAATAATATCTTTATGTATAAAAAAAAACAGTTATGTTATATGTAATTATAATGTGTTATATATATTGTTGAATATTGTGTAAAGTGGAACATATATTATATATTGTATAATAATTAACCATTGTTTTATTTAAACCACCACCATTCATTTTTATTATTATTATCAACATAAAATGATCAATTATTATTTTAAACTGAAGTGATTATTAATAAATGTCATCGAAATGAGTGATGTAGAAAAAATTCAGAACAACCTAACAAAATCCAAGTTTTTTTCACCCCGGAGATGTGCCTCGACCTCAGGTCTAGTTGCTGTTAATTTTGCAAATTTAACTCTTCGGGAAGCCCAATCATCATGTGCTATGGGAGAGGCCAGATATAACAGTGATAAACAACTCGACCAGGTAAAGTAAATGCTTGTTTGCATACTTATAATTGAATTTACTTCTGCAGCTTGATTCCAGATTAGGATTTCTCCTTTTCTACCATGCAGAAAATGAGTAATACCTAACCTGCCAAAAGACTGTGATGATAATAATCTTATTGTATAGCATCATTGTATTCGTTTGATGTGAATTTTCAAATCATACGAGTCATGATTTAATAAATGTGATTCGCATGAGTGGATCACAACTCATATCGAATAGAGCATCAGACATTCAAAGGTTAATCTAATCGAAAGAAATCAGAAAATTTTCATGATTCAGTGGGGTAAAGGAAGTAGTCATGAGCATAAAAGTAGCTAGAGTGGGGATCACATTTCAAAAGAACAAGCTTACTTTGAATCCGCATCAGATATACCTGTTTCGATCGCAATATATGACCAAAAAGGTATGGCTTTTATTGCTCTTTATAGAATTTTTCAATTTCAGGGTATCAAAAAATCAGGCATGTTCATTATTAAGCCCCTAGCTTGATTATTTCATAAATTGTGTATTTCTATTAACTACTGATGTATCTCGGGGAACTTGATGGAACTTGATAAAAGTCATTTTAAAACTTGGGTCATGTTGGCCCCGTAATATTTCAGCTTGCACTTTGAATTCAAACACACAGCCCTGAGAACTTTTAAATTGAGGGAGCAACAAACTGACTTGTATGGGTAAAAGTAGTAAAAAAATGTTGGGGTATTCTTTGACCGGGACAACTATCATAAGAATCAAGTTGCTAACAAAACATGTACCTACAACTAAGAGCTTCAAAATGACTCGGCGACAGTTTAGTAAACGAGACATTGGAAGTAAAATAAAAAACTCGAGCATGCTAAATAGTTCCGGAAAACGGGTCTTCAACATGCGTGCATAGAGCAACTCTCTGGATAAAGTACTTGAATGGCAGCAAGAGGGACGTCCTGTTGGTAGTAGAAATTGTTGGGACGCCTATGGACCTGGATAACTATTACATCAGTTATGCGAACTGGTGATTCTTTTCAGATTTGTTGATAAAAAAGTGAAAAATATTCGATTTTCTCAAAAAAAATTGATAAAACTAGTTTAAAATTTTTGTCGAAAGCTAAATGTGAGTCAGGCAAGTATAAAATTTTTTTGGAACAAGCCTGATCAGGTCTGGTATTAAAATTTATTACGAGCGCCAGCAAGTTGGGTTAGAAATGATTTCTTGCAGCAAGTCTGGTTAGGTCAGGTATGAAATTTTTTTACAAGCAAGTGAGGCTAGGTATAGTTTCTTTGTATTCATTTATTGGCAGAGTATTTAGGAACATGGAAACTTTTAAAATAATAAAAATATCGAGAATAATATGTTTTTTGCTGCTTCTTTTATTTTATTTCATGGTTGTCATTTTGATTTTTCTACCCCTCTAGAAACTGTCACAGAGTCACCTGCAGCTGTCACTTGTACATATTAAGTCTAGTCTACTTGATCATTATAATAGTTGCTCAGTCGATAGTCATCCAAATAGTTTTTTTTTCACCCATATGAGTCAGTTTGTTCCTTCTTCCATTTTAAAGTTACTCAGGGCTTCCCTCTCCTTTTCTAAAGACTTATAAGACGGTATACAGAGGTCTATTCTGAAGCCATATAGCATACAGATGGCATTTACTCGATCTATCACTGTGAATTATTGTGAAAGTTGAAATAGGAACATTTTAGGAATATCTTTTGTGGCTTAATTTCAACATTTTATAAAATTAAAGTCTGACAAATCTTTTCATTGCAATTCTGAAACATGAGTCAACAAACCTAAATTATACTGAGTGTTTAAATTACTCCTCTTATTTCAATTATTTGATATTAAGTCATATGTATGAGAGCTTAAACGCATGATTATATGTATCGTTATTTTTTTTGCACGGTGAGTAGTAAATATTTCACCAAGCGCTAGATCATCCTCCCATCAGTAGCTGCAAACTACTAACTGTTGACCTGATCATCATTTCAAGGTAACAAACGATGGACCCTTCTTTGAGTACGAATGTGAAGGCAGTGACAAGACAGGGATTCCAACAATCGACATGGGAATCAATGAAACCGTTTACGTAAAAGACAAATTTATGATATATCAAGGCCACAAACACAGCCCCAAAGATATTGCGAAGATATGGAAAAAGGACTGTCGAACCTGGCTATGGAAAAACGGGCACCTGAGAAAGCGCATGTAATGATGGACAAACTTCATTTATAATTTTTAAAAATTTTTGTTAAAAAATATACAATAATTATTATTGTCTTCTTATATTGAGAAACCATTACCATATTAAATTGTTTTAGCTTATTTATTATTATAATTATTGGCTAGTATAATATCCCAAAAACCTTGAATTTATAATTTTTGCAACATTAATGCCCGGTTGTTCAAACGTTAATTAAAAATTTTCAGATAATTACTGATTTTAAAATGTATTATCAAACTATTGGTCTGATTTTGCTGAAAATAAATTCTGCTCCCTTTAAGAAGAGTTAATTAATGATTAAAAATGAAAGATCATTAAATTAGGATTCATGAAAGTCTAACAGCGGGTATTATAAAGTCTCATTAAGTTAACGGGCAGATTTAAATATATTCGCCGTATTTTCAAAATCTGCAATTTAAAATCAGTAATTATCTCAAAGTTTTTAATTTACGTTTGAACAACCGGCCCTAACAGCGGGTATTATAAAGGCTTATTATTAGGTTAACGGGCAGGGCAGATTGTTGTGCTCGTTTTTGAAGCTAATATCGACGTCAAATGACTCAACATCCACAGAAATCTGCCCGTTAACTTAATGAGACTTTATAATACCCGCTGTTAGACTTTCATGAATCCTGCTATAATTAATAAAGTCAAAAATACGGTGTCCACATAAGCAATCAAATTTCTTCCTACTATGTAACACACTTAGGAAAGAAAAGAACTGAAGTCAGCAGGAAGGGAGAAAAGAAGCAAGACTATATACTACGATTCAAGTTCAGGCAACCCCAAAAACAAAATATACTTTTGGAATTGAGCAAGGATCTGAGAGGAAAAGAAGAAAGTGCACTGATACTAAAGTTAACAAAGAGAGCAAACATTAAGGAAAACTTCATCAAACCGGAAGCTGTTAAAAAAATTACAAGCCTCATCATGTTCTCTAAAAATTAAACCATGTCCAACCTGTTTTAATGAAAAACATTATATGCATTTTATAATTTAAAAAATTTATTTAAAAAGTAACTTCCAATCAATCTACTGACAAGTTTCCACTAAATCTAAAGGTTGATCCCCTAAAATATTCTCCCCGCATTCGAACCTACTAAAATCGATCACCTGAACCTCGTTTTCTTCCAAAATCTCTTTCACCGTTAAATTATCATCCAGCAAATAGTCCTGATGGATCAGACAAGTCTCCTCTTCTTTATTCTTTGCGGGTTCATCGTCCGACGTGCCTATCTTGGTAGGTGCCATTCCTACGATGTGCTGACATATTCCTCGACTGATCTCATAGATGTCGCTAACGTTGTTCGACGATTTCAGCGCTACCACTCCGGCGAATTTCCCCAGAAGTATATCGGGACTAGTGACCGAGCTTGCCGGATGAGCATAGCTTGCCAGGCATATATCGTCGTCCGTTTTGATACAGAGCGCTCTTTTTAGGCTTGCGTTTTCGCCGAGCATTCCTATCATTAGGGCTAATTTATCTGCCAGACTTTTACCATCCGGAGTAGGTAGACTTTTAAGTTGTTCTGATGTTAAATTAATCTGGAAAAATGGATCATTTATAGGGGATGAAATAGTTTGATCTACATTGATACATACAAACAATAAACACTGGATGAGTAGTATTATTATTATTGGTGACTTTTATATGCAAAAATTGGTTGGTTTTAATGTAAAAAAAATACTGTTGATAATTATTTGAGTTTAACGGAAGATAAAAAACAAGAAAAGCTAAATATAACGAACAAACTCCACTTAAAACATGAACAGCACTTCATCCTTGCACTTGCTATGAATTCCTGTACGTGGTATAAGTTTCTCATATTATAAAGAGCGAGTCAGATAAGAATAGAGCCTGGAAAGTGTTTATGGTGCTTGAGAATTAATAATTAAATTTGATATTTTAACCAAATTGAGGCAAACAGATTCTACAATAAAACTATTAAACAAACTCGGCCGTTACCTTAACGAGAGGTTTCGACTGCTGTTGTGTTTCGGTAAAAATCAAGCAAGTCTTCACAGCTTCTTCCACCACTTTCTTGAACTCCTCGTTTCTTGCCACGAAATCGGTCTCGCAGTTCACTTCCACCAGGGCCGCTTTGTTCTTATCGACGGCGACCCCGACCAGTCCTTGCGACGTCTGTCGGCCTTCCAATTTCATCGCTTTCGCCCATCCTTGCTCTTGGGCCTGCTTTCGCAGCCATTCTTCCGCCTTTATGAAAAAAGCGCTGTCACATGATTCTATCAATCGGTGTTCAACTTACGTACTTTCTTGAGATCGTTATTGTGCAACTCTAGGGCCTTCTTGCAGTTCGAGAACGTGTATCCGGTCTTTTTTCTTAGGGAAGCGAGAAGAGATTTTTCGACTGCATATCTCGATAAATCTATGTGAAGGTAACGGACGAAATTCTTCGCTAATAACTAGAAAGAATAACGATTATTGATGGGGCCATCGGGGCGAGGACGGGCTGTTATTGTTGTTTCAGGCAATCATCCTCCATGCAAGTTAATTGCCAGGGTCAGTGGTGAATAAAAAAAACCAGTCAAGGCGATGAGGGCTGTTTTAAATCAAACCATGAACCTGACCTGAAATACATTTTCAGAAATGGGAGACTCAAAAGCATCTTTATTCAGGTATGATAGACAATTTTTTGATAGGAATAGTGAAATAATTTTCTCTATTAACTTTATATTGTCTCTCTGTAGGTACTCCTAACAAAAAAAGCAACGTACCTACTAAAGAATCTAAGTCATGAGAAGTACCAGAGACCTATAAGTAGGTCCCAAAAAAGACAATAAGGGTTCCAGGGATTACCTGCGTAACTCCTCAGTAGGTAGGTACAATAGCAAAACATTAATTTGGATGGCGATTACTTATTTACATCGAATTTTCCCCAGTCCTCAGATCAAAATGAGACACTCATTTGTGATTCAATGCGACAAAGGGGGGCACTATTCAGCACAATTGCAACCCTAGCAACCTTCTTGCCTGTTTTCAAATTGATTGGTCCTTTTGTTCCTCAATTGTTGACGAACATGTCTTTAGTTAGATTGATCAATACCAATTTTCCTGTTACTATAGAGAAGACAAACATTTATTTTGATCTAGACTTCATTCAGTACCTGTTTAAATATCAAAATGAAAACTAACCCTGGGAAATAACTTGTGAGTGAACCTCAATTTTGATACATACAGTGATAAGTTATTAGAATAAAGAATAAGGTAAGCTTACCATTTTACTATATTTTGTATAAATTTAATTACAATTACTTATAAAATTGAATCTTCTATCTATCTTAAGGGTAACTTTTTGAAAATATAACATACAATACAAATCTTCTTCTTCTTCTTTAGGGTTTATGGCCTTTAGCTTTTACCAGCTATTTGGCCAGACTAATACAATACAAATTGAATTCCTAAATGAAACGTCAAAAAGATTTAGGCTAAATATCTTTAAACGTCAAGTTAATGACATATGACTTGACATTTAATACGACTTCTAAGATCCCTAAACAGTGATCTATGATACATATTCACCTCGCGCATGAGTAGTTTGATGGAGTATTACTGTTAATCAGTATAATTCACTGAAAAATTATAGCAATTAGTAATAAATTATTAATATTAAAATAAAAATGTTAATAATGGAATAATTCAAAGATATTGATTAGTCGTAATAGACATGACTTATTTAAAATACATTTTAGCGACATTATATGCAGGTTAGACACTTAGGTAGGTACTTACCTAATCTTGTTGAAGTTTAGCTGATTAAATAGTTGAGGTGAGTCTTACTTGGAAAATTTTGCACGATAACAATGAAAATTCGCAAAAATTAGTGATGAATTATTAATTAATTAATCAGGTAAACGAACGATAACAATAGTTTCAATGCAAAATATCCAATAATAAAAAATTCGGTTAGTTGACGGCAGACACCTGATTCAAAATATACAGGGTGATTTATAATTAAATCTAAAAAATTACACAGTTTTTTTATCTGCATGACGATTCATATTTGCTGCAGGGCCGTACTGAATTTAATGATATGCCACACACGTAAGAAATTCAAACGTTTTTCGGACTATACAGGTGCACCATATACATACAGGCTGAGGCGCGAGAACCTTAGGGCATTTTTATATGGAGAAGTCCTGGGAATAGAAGTCTAAAAATTTGTAAGTGTATGATTTCAGTTTTGCCGAGCTGAACTAAAATATTCACAACGCCTCACCATTTCCGGTTATACCGGAAGTTGCCATCAACTTTCTTATTTTAAATGGGACACCCTGTATATTATTATATTTTCAGATTGTCTGAAAAAATGCAATAAAAATGGGGTTTACAGTTCAAAATTGTACCGAGTGGTTAATGAGTTATAAACAAATGAAAATCGCAATTTTCCATTTTCAAAGCAGCTTAGGTCGAAAACGGGTCAAGATATCGGAAAACGGCTTACATGTCCCTATCTTAACTTTTCACGTAGTATCCTATGGTGCTGATGAAATTTGTATACAAAGTGATGAAAAATCAGCGATTTTCAAAAAAAAAATAAAAAATATTTTTTTTTGTAGGTACTCTAGCGTAGTATACAAAAAGTTAGAATAGGGACATGTAAGCCGTTTTCCGATATCTTGACCCGTTTTCAAGCTAAGCTGCTTTGAAAATGAACAATTGCAATTTTCATTTGTTTATAACTCATAAATTGGTCGTTACAAATTTGAACTGTAAACATCATTTTTATTACTTTTTTCAGGCAATCTGAAAATGTAATAATATACAGGGTATACCATTTAAAAAAAGAAAAATATGGCAACTTCCGGTATAACCGGAAGTGGTGTGGGGTTGTGAATATTTTAGTTCAGCTCGTCAAAACCGAAATTATACACGCACAAATTTTTAGACTTCTACTCCCAGGACTTCTCCATATAAAAATGCCCTAAGGTTCTCGTTCTCGCGCCTCACCCTGTATATCCTTCTCTATATTGCTATCTCCTAACGCTAACAGATACAGATCGGTTAAACTCGACAAAAGATGCGCAATTTTGTGGCCATCTCGAATCAGTCAAGACATGCAAAATATCTGTGACCGTTCCTGAAATATCCTGAAAAACTGAAAAATCGAGATTTCTAATTTTTTCCATATCTTTTTTATTATTGGAGATTAATAAATAATTTTTTGTAGACTTACATAAGTCGGCAAGAGCTACCCATCTGACGTTTCAAAAATTTTCAAAGCCATCTAGATCCCGGAGTTTTCATAGTCAACTTTCGTTTTTCTTATGGCCGCCATATTGTTTTTTTATGTTGTTCGGTAAAAAAAAATTATAAAAACCAAAAATTGTTAAACTTCAAAAAATAAATTTAAAAAATTTTTCTTCTTCTTTTTTATACAGGGTGTCCCAGCTTATTCGAAGCGGTCTCTGTAGTCCAAACGATGAATTTTTTCCAAAAAATTTTTGCACATTCAAGTACAGGATCACAATGGCCAAAATTTAAAATTATTTTGGGGTATACAGAGTGTCCCATATGACAGTGGCATATCAAAGTTATGTTTTTTTAAATGGAATGCTCCTAGGTTATTGCATTTTTAGATTGTCTGAAAAGAGAAAATAAGATTGGTTTTTACAGTTGGTGGTAAGGTTAGCAGTGGTGATAAAGCTCGTCGGAGGTAAAATTCTAGACTGGTAGCTCAAAACCCTGCCGCGGACCACCTCCCCTAACCTGGTTGTCGTGTCGTGACTAAACGTCTGCACTAGGGGAAACGGCGCCAGAGATGTCCGACTGTGGACTATCTGATATACCGTATCATCTGTTGTCGTGGTCTCGTTCCGCGCACAGAGAGATGCGGGGGTCTCGGCTTAATCGCCGGAACCAAGAGGAGACAACCTCACTAAAAAAAAACCTAAATCCTAAGGCGGGGGTCCAGGCTGATGGGATGCGTGACTGGATAGAAGACCAGCCCTACTGGATTCAACCTTGGGGCACCAGGGGGCACCCCACTGTATCAATCCCCTCACCTTTGCATGCGGGGCTCTGCATAGGTGGAACACCCATCCCTAGCTACTCGTGGGATCAACCATGGTAAGAAATAAAAAACCAAGAAATCGCGGGACATCACCGCAAAACAGACTGCTGACCGAGCGGGGCTTGTCACCCGTCAAGACAGTCGGCAATCTAAACAATCCTTAATTATTGTGCTCGAGACCACCTCGAGCGCAAGAAGAATGCCCACTCATTGGCAAGAAAAGGAGCATCGACACCCTTTCATAGGACCAGAACCATTCTGTGGCTTCGAAGATACTTTCTTCAAGCAGAATTCCAAAAGGAAGAAGAAAACTGAGAGAAACTCATTGGAGGAACCTCTCGGGGTTGAGACAATCCAAAGAATTTCTCGGGAATTTTAACCGAGAGAATTAACAGAACACTGACGGGATTCCTAACGAGACATTGCAAGCTCAAGGAACACCTGAGGAAGCTAGGCATAGAAAAAAATGGTGTCTGCAGATTCTGCGGGAAAGGAGACGAGACCACGTCACCTGCTGCTCAACACGATGCGATAGAACTCAAAGAAGTAATGTTCTGGGCCATCACCAGCTAGAGGCAGGGAACTTACCCGACCTTGATCCTCTCAAAATCCTGAAGTTTCTCAAGGAAACGGACTTGGAGAGGGTGCTTCACTAAAGGGATTCCACACCAGGCGAAGCACAGTAGAGGGGATACAATAGATCTTTTAGGTCGCAGTAACTTAATCACCCTCAAAAATACAAATACAAATACAATACAATACAATAGAGTTGGTGTTTAAATTCAGAAGTTTTTGAGTTATAAACAAGTGAAAATCGTCATTTTTCAAGTTCAAGGCCCTGTACAACGAAAACGACTCAAGATAGCGAAAAACGGCTTACATGTCCCTATTTTAACTTTTCATGTACTATCCTATGATGTAGATAAAATGTTTATACAGGGTGATAAAAAATTTGAAAAATTCTGAGATTTCTCCACGCGTCGCCAAATAAAAAATCAAAGAAAGTACAAATGTTTCTATACCATAGGATAGTACATGAAAAGTTAAAATAGGGACATGTAAGCCGTTTTTCTCTATCTTGAACCGTTTTCGTTGTACAGGGCCTTGAACTTGAAAAATGACGATTTTCACTTGTTTATAACTCAAAAACTTCTGAATTTAAACACCAACTGTAAAAGCCAATCTTATTTTCTCTTCTCAGACAATCTAAAAATGCAATAACATAGGAGCATTCTATTTAAAAAAACATAACTTTGATATGCCACTCTCATATGGGACACTCTGTATACTCCAAAATAATTTTAAATTATGGCGATTGTGATTCTGTACTTGAATTTTCAAAAATTTTTTTGAAAAAGTCCATCGTTTGGCCTACAGAGACCGCTTCGAATAAGCTGGGACACTCTGTATACAAAAAATACAACTTTTTAGACCGAATTTCAAAGATAATTTTAAAAAACCATAAGACAAGCACTATTTCGGCGTATTTTACCAATGTTGACGTTTTTCGACGATTTTTTTAGGTTTTTCTTTGAAAAATGAAGAATAAAAATTTTAGATTTTTTTTTGAAGTTTATTAATTTTTGGTTTCCATTATTTTTTTCATATCGAACGACATAAAAAAAATAATATGGCGTCCATAAGAAAAACGAAAGTTGACTGTGAAAACTCTTGGATCTAGTCGGCCTTGAAAATTTTTGAAATGTCAGATGAACAGCTCTTAACGGCTTATATAAGCCTACAAAAAAATATTTATTTTCTTCCAATAATAAGCAAGATATGGCAAAAATAAGAAATCTCGATTTTTCAGTTTTCTCAGGATATTTCAGGAGCAGTCTCAATATATTATAATATGTCTTGACGAATGACGAATTCGAAGATGACCGCAAAACTGCGCATATTTTCTCTAATTTAACCGACCCTGTACCTACTAGCGTTCAGGAGATAGCAATATAGAGAAGGATATATGGTGCACCCTGTTGATATTAACATCATCAGTTTAATTTCACCTTAATACGGATCTGTGCTCTTGTTAAACTTCTTGGATTTGTATTACTCATAGTCGACAAGTTCAAAAAATTTAATAAGAGCACAGATCCGCATTAAGGTAAAATTAAACTGTGATGTCAATTATTATAGTCCGAAACACGTTTGAACCATTATTATGTGTGGCATATACCTATTATTATCATTATATTTAGAATTAAAATATCTTTCAATTTTTATAATAAAAAAAACCAGAGCCGTATTTACAAAATCGAATTTAAGTCCGGCCCTGAAAATATACAGGGTGATCCCGAAATGGCGGACACGGACAGCACCACAGCATCCATTGTGGATTAAGGATTCTAAGTTTTATTTACTGTTTTCTCCAGTATGGCCCCCTTAAGAAGATATGACCACTTTTGTGGAAAAAAAAGTCACAACACTGCACTACCCTTCTTAAGGAAAAAATAATGTGTAGGTCTACAACAATAATACCCAGATAGATATTACCATGGAAACATATGAAATGGAAAGTTCAACAATGTTCAAAACAATAATCGTTGCGGGGAAACATATCAGATAATATTATTCAAAATCTGTTTTAGTTGCATTGTTGAGCTCGAATTTGAACAACGATGCCACATTGAAAAATTTTGTTGAACTCAGGGAATAGGTAAACTTTGAATGCCTGTAATTCCGTTCCCGATAATAATAAAAATAAAAAGCAAACGCTATCGTAATAGTTATGTCAAATCATGTGCTTTGCCAGTGGAGGTTGTTTAAATTTGACTGTCGTTTTGATTTAAAGTTTAAAAAAAGGACACCCTATATCTCGGTAACGAAGGCGAGGAGACAATTTTTGTTTTAAATTTACAGTCTTTCTGAACATCCTCTACAACACCCTGTATACCGTGTCCGCCATTTCGGGATCACCCTGTATAAATCGTCAGAAAAAAAAATGACGTTGCAAGAATAAAGCTGGTGTATAAAGAAAAACTATAATTGAAAATTTTTTTTTTCAAAATAATTCGAAATTAAAAAAAAAATTGAAATCTCTTTCTGTCCTTCAGGTTGGCCAACTTTTTCCTCATTTAACCGACCCTGTATCTCCCACGGTTTTCAAGATCCCCATCATGCTGTTCATTATTATTTTGAACACTCTGTGTATATTATTGTGTATTATTTGTCATTTATAACTAATTTGTAATATCTTAAGTGCTTCTAAGAACATCAGCATTTCTACTCAAACCTTACTAGTTAATTACTTTTAGTCAATCCCCGCTAATTGCTTTTAGAACGATGTCTAGGAGAGACGTCGAGAAAGAACGCCTCTTAAAGAAAATAGCGGAAAAAAGAGCAAGCCTAGAAGCTAGAGGCGACATTAAGTTCAAAGTACCTCGCTATACACTTCCTTCTGAATTTAATTTGGAAAATAGGTCAATATTCTCTTTACCGACAGAGGTCTTAAGACCTATAGTAGCATCATCCTACCCAAAATACCGTAAAAAACTATCGGATGAGAAAAAGAAAGGTAACTCTTCTAGTCATAAACAAAATCCTCAAGTTTTATGAAATTAATAAAATTCTAGCTAAAGCTCTGCAGAATAAACTTACCAATTACACCGAAATGCGTAAAAGGCGAGAAGAATTTCGAAAACGGTTAGTCGAACTGATCGTGACGAAAGAAGAAACAGCAGGAGCATCTTCCGTCACACCGTTTGATATACCAACAGAAGAAGAAAAGGAAATGTTGCGATATTACTATTACATCAGACATGGGGTGGATACCATCCATGTTGCACCGATTGATAGAAAAGTCTTGGACAGGGTAAAACAACTTGGACCTATGCATGTACATAGTATATTACTGATCTGATATTTTTGTGCAGGTGTTAAGCTTGATACCGACGCATTTACTACAATGGGAGGATCTTCTAAAAACAGCAATTGAAGATGTGAAAGAAGATTACATGATGGCTGTGAAGAAAGCTATAGTCGACTTTGTTCTCCAAGACCCTAATTTCGTCAAATCTGCAACGGAACATGAATCAATCGTTATGAAGGAATTGAAGGAAATTGGGCATGCCTTCAAACCTAGTATGGATGCAGCTAAATCTAAGCTACGGAGAATACTGCATGTTATAAATCCATGTCTATCTGTTTTGACTGACCTCTGGTATACACGATTTAGGTACTATACGATGACACTTCTTAAGGCCACCTTTCTTTTGTATGCGATTTAGCGTTGTAGTCACTTGTTAAATTCCATAAAGTTGTTAAGCGTTATTTTTTGACTTGTTAAATGTTCAAGGTTTGATGGTAATGCTCTATAGATTAACCGCAAAAAAAAATAATACAGAAAGCAGCAATATAAAGAAAACGATCATCATCTTTGCATTTCATCCCCTAAAACTTTTTTTTCCATCTGAGTTATCCTAAAGTTTGGATTCTTCCCATCAGAATACTTATAAGACTATTAAAATGATGTTTACAGTAACCCGAGGAACATTTTTGTGTCAAAATGAAGATGAAATTAGACTAAAGACGGGTGCCATAAATAATGTAGCCAAGTTTGTTTCAGATTGTTACTCCATCAAGTAAATGATGAAGTGACCTTTAGGTACGAGTAATTTGGTAAGGAATGACTGAAGTTCTTTCTTTCATCTCCAGATTTTCATCAATAATAAAAAAAGCTACTTATATCCTATTTTACTTACATTGATTGTTTGAATCATTTTACTCGTTTCTTTCGAATATCTATCTAGATTGTCACAATTTTTGAGTTTCCTCAGCAGATTGCTTTGGTATTTGAGGTAATTCCAGTTCTCTTATTTAGCGTCTAGTTTCAAGGCAACATTCGCAAGGTAGGTACAGATGAAATCTGAAACAAACTGAAGGGAAATGATAATAAAATAATTATTCTAATTGTTGCATTATTAGACAAGATTATTTTTTTGTACTTTATTGTGTATCCTTGCCAAAACGATACGTAACATTTTATTCAATTTTAGAAAGCTGCGTTTACTGGACATTCATTCACTGAAAAATCACGAAAAAGCTTTCGAACTGAACGAATTTAAATACAAAGTGATTCATAATCTAGATAGATGCAAGGGTACTTTGATGAAAGAATACTACGGTGCGGTAACAGATAACTTCCTACAAGGAAACAAGAGAGGATTTCTTCCCGATCCTTCGAAACCCAAGAAGATGACTTCATTTTTTAACGCCGTTGCGACTATCATGACTTACCATCTACAAACACTCTGTCTTAAATCTTTATACGATTACACAGAATACATCACAGACTGCAAAGTAAGTAATTGAATGATTAAATTCTAAGTTAACTGCTTTATTAACCTTTTTGACAGTATTCAAATCGAGGATTCGAAATTAACTTGAATCAACGAATGAATTTACTAGTTTTCGAGCCTTCGTTCAGAAATTTCACTGAGGTTATCGTCGGAGCAATTGACCTAATGATCGAAACTGTTGGAACGATCCCTCGTCTAGAAACGCAACTCTACTTAGATTACCAAGGAGAACCATTATTCTTGAAAGTAAATGGAAATTACATAATTAATCCAGCTCCAATTAATACTTATTTACATTTTCAGCCTATAATCCCTGAAAATATCGTTAACCAATACAAGTCGAAAATAAAATTCCTCTTAGAAGACCAAAGAATTGGTCCTGAACTACGAGTACAAGACTTTGATAAATATATGTCTATAATTAACGGAGAGGTTGAGTTATTGTGAATAATTTATGAATAATGACTAATTTGAGTAAATTTAAGGACGAGGAAGTTATCCAGAAATTCCTAAGCGAGACTCACACGTTTGAAGAGTATGTCGACATGGTTCTGTTTTATGCTAAACTAGTCGACGAGATTCCTTTAGTAAATGAGTATGTGGTGACAATGGATATGTATCACATGAATAGATCTGATCTCATTAAAGCTCTAGAGACTCAGGCTCAATGTTTCAAGGACTTGTTGATTCAAAGGATGACTAAGGACTATCAAACTAACTGTAAAGTGTAAGGCAATTATAGAAGTTTCCTTGTTAATACGGTTTTCTAACTTTTTGCCTCTTCATCATCAGATTGGGCGAAGAATATCAAGCAATCTCGGATAAAGCGTTGTCTCCACCAGGGAATACACAAGACTTGATGGCGTTGATTGATTTCATCAACGAAGTTGAAGCGAAAACTCTATTCGATATGGAAGAACGATTAAAAAATGATGTCCTTCAATATATGCTCTTTCTAGCTGACCATGCTTTATTTACCCCTGTTGAGATGAAAGTTAATAACAACACATTTTGGTGGCAAGTATTGGATCAAAATATAAATCGAAGAAATATCTTATTTATGTACTTTAATTAATAGGTATCTAAAAATGGGAAAAGTAATAGAAGATAACCGGCAAATGATACAACAAAAAATGGAAGAATTCCAAGGTTCACTTAATGTTAAAATCCAGAAATTTAAAGAAGAACTAGAACTTTACGCAAAAATGGTGGACGATTTGGAAAACAATGGCGACATAGAACATCTCATCAAATACCACAAAAAAGCAACCCAACTAGATAACAGGTTGGTTCTTTATTGTTTGTAACCCCAGTTATAGTCTCATTAATTAACTTGTCTTAAATTTAATAGACTGATAACTGCAATGGAGAAAATCGATGCTTTCAACGAAGAAGAAGCCGCTTACGGTTTTGAGTTATCGCAGTATCCCCTGAGAAAGAAAACACATGAAAAATTAGCTCCATATAAGAAATTGTACGACAACGCGATGGAATTTATGTCAAAACATGAGTTATGGATGAAATCACCAGTAGGCACTTATGATCCCGAGGAGATAGACCAAGACGTCGGACAATGCTACAGAAACATTTATAAACTGGAGAAAGTTTTCCATGATCGACTGAAAACGCAACAACTAGCTACCACGGTATGATTTAATCATCCTTTATATAGAATGATTCCCAATTGATAATGTCATAATAATTATAGGTGAAACAAAAAATAGAAGAATTCAAAGAAAACATGCCAATTATTCAAACCTTAGGCAACCCAGGCATGAAAGACAGACACTGGGAGAAAGTTTCAGAAATTGTCGGATTCCCTATAAAAGCCGACCAAGATTTAACTCTGGAGAAGATAATCGATTACGGATTGGATGAGTATGTGGACAAATTTGAAACCATCTCAGAGGCTGCAACGAAAGAAAACAATCTGGAGAAGAATTTGACTAAAATGGTTACAGAATGGGCTGACATGGAATTCACAATTCTCGAATACAAGTAACTTTAGTAAACATAATAGTAAATAATGTTTTATTTATTTTTGCTCCTACTCTTTAGGGATACGGGGACATACATATTATCGGCCGTTGATGATATCCAAGTGCTATTAGATGACCATATTGTCAAGACTCAGACCATGAAAAATTCACCATACATCAAACCATTCGAGACTGAAATGCTGTATTAATTAATTATAATAATTAAAAACTATTATGAATTAATTTATTACATTTTCTAGAGCATGGGAGGCTAAACTTCAATTACTGCAGGAAATCCTGGATGAATGGCTGAAGGTACAATCAACTTGGATGTACCTTGAACCGATATTTTCATCCCCAGATATTCAACAACAAATGCCTGAAGAAGGAAGACGATTCAGCGCTGTGGATAAGGTATAACTTTATCGTTTAAGTAAAATTCAATTTATCCCCACAATTTTCACAACAAGACTGTTCAAATCCAGCAAGCTTTGTTAGCCTTAACTCTTTTATACCTTTGACACCTTTATTCAGTCGAGGTACATCCGACCCTTATAGCTAAACGAACAGACCCAGAAATGACTGGTCTATTCCAAAAGGTTTTATAAATTCATTAAATCATTTAGATTTGGAGGGATCTAATGAAAACAGTACATAGCGACCCCAAAGTATTGTCAGTAGTAGATATAGAAAAAATGTCTGAAAGATTAAGGAAGTGCAACAACTTGCTAGAAATGATCCAGAAAGGCTTGAACGATTACTTGGAAAAGAAGAGACTCTACTTCCCTAGATTCTTCTTCTTATCAAACGACGAATTACTGGAAATATTATCCGAAACAAAAGATCCAACTAGGTACGTATACACATACTTGATCCGTAATAAACCCCTGAATCCTGCTAATTATCACATTTCTCAGAGTTCAACCACATCTGAAGAAATGCTTCGAAGGAATCGCCAAGTTGACATTCACAGAAGACATGGACGTAATCGAGATGAAATCAAGCGAAGGCGAGATAATTCCCCTGGTGGACGTAATCCAGACAGCCCTGGCACGAGGACAAGTGGAGAAATGGCTGGTTGAACTAGAGACTGATATGAAGAAATCCGTTCATTTGATGGTGAAATTATCGGCTGAAGATTACCCGAAATGTCCCAGACACAATTGGGTGCTGAAATGGGCTGGTCAAGCGGTATGAGTAACTTGATTAGTATTCATCATAGTTGCATTCATAATTATTTTAGGTGCAATCAATTGCGATGACTTATTGGACTCTCTCCGTAACGAAGGCGATTACTTCAGGAATCGCTGCTTTGGAGAAATATCTGGAGAAATGTAACACCCAAATATCGAAGATCGTGGATCTGGTTCGTGGGAAATTGAACTTGCAAAACAGAATTACTTTAGGTAGTACCAGATTAATTTGATACTCATTCATTACTAAACGAAAGTAATTGAAAATGTCTTCAGGAGCACTTGTGGTACTGGATGTTCACGCCAGAGATGTCTTAGCTGAACTCGTCGAAGTTAAAGTTAAGACAACCTACGACTTCCAATGGCTCTGTCAGCTTAGATATTATTGGGAGGTAAAATATTTGTTTTGTCGCAGAAAAAATCCTAATTTGTAAATTCCAGTCCAATCAGCTTGAAACGTCCATGATCAATGCTACTCTCAGATACGGTTATGAATATTTAGGAAATACTACACGATTAGTAGTGACTCCTTTGACTGATCGATGTTACAGAACTCTCTTTGGTGCTCTTCATTTACATTTAGGTGAGTAGTATCATTAGTTTGTAACATATAATTAATTTAGAATAATCAGGAGGAGCCCCGGAAGGTCCAGCCGGAACAGGGAAAACCGAGACAACTAAAGACCTAGCAAAAGCAGTCGCGAAACAGTGCGTTGTTTTCAATTGCTCAGACGGTCTGGACTACATCGCCTTGGGAAAATTCTTTAAGGTAATTAAATTAATCTTTATGTCCATCATTAACGTTGCCCCTCCAGGGATTAGCCTCCTGCGGTGCCTGGTCGTGCTTCGACGAATTCAACCGCATCGACTTGGAAGTTCTCTCAGTGGTGGCGCAGCAAATTCTAACCATCCAGAGAGCAATTAATTCCGGCTATGAGAAGTTTGTCTTCGAGGGAACAGAAATCAAACTGGATCCAACGTGCGCCGTTTTCATCACCATGAATCCCGGATATGCTGGACGATCGGAGTTACCTGATAATCTCAAAGCGCTGTTTAGATCCGTAGCGATGATGGTGCCAGATTATGCTCTAATTTCCGAAATCGAGCTGTACGCTTGCGGTTTCTTGACTGCTAAACCATTGGCTGTTAAGATTGTTGCAACTTACAGACTGTGTTCTGAGCAGCTCTCCTCTCAATGCCATTACGATTACGGTTTGTGATGTCTGAATGGGTAAGGGAGATGAATCAGGGATAATTTGTTTCCTCTAGGTATGAGAGCTGTAAAATCAGTGCTTCGAGCTGCTGCTGCTATTAAGTTGCGATACCCTGACGAGCAAGAAGATATACTCGTTTTACGATCCATTAAAGATGTAAATTTGGCCAAATTCTTGAATCAAGATGTACCTCTCTTCCAGGTAGGTTTATTTAAGCAACATTGATCAACTATTTATTAATGTTGATAATAATGATTATTAAGGGAATAACATCAGACCTGTTTCCCGGAATCGAATTACCAGAACCAGATTACGTTATACTAAACTCAGCAGTGCAAGATGTCTGCGTTGAGAAAAATCTTCAATGCACTCCATTTTTCCTGGAAAAAGTTCAGCAACTCTACGAAATGATTATTGTGCGTCATGGGCTTATGATTGTAGGCCTTCCATTTGGTGGAAAGACTACTAGCTATCGCGTATTAGCAGATGCTCTAGGATTGGTGGAAGAAAGGGTGAGTAAATTATTATTAAAAGTATGAGCTTGAAGAAGTGTTTTAAGGGTGGCATGGATGAGCATAAAGCCATCTTTACTGTTATGAACCCAAAATCGATTACCATGGGCCAGTTATACGGTCAGTTTGATATGGTGTCACATGAATGGTCAGATGGAGTTTTGGCTGTTAGTTTCAGACAATTCGCAATGTCCACGACGGAGGAGAGGTAATACTTTACTTATCTCTGGGTAGTAGGAAATGAAGGCATCATTATTGTCATCTTATTAACAGGAAATGGTTAATTTTTGATGGCCCAGTAGATGCGGTTTGGATTGAAAACATGAACACTGTACTTGATGATAACAAAAAACTTTGTCTCATGTCTGGTGAAATTATTCAACTGGCGAACACAACGAATCTGATATTTGAACCAATGGATTTAGAAGTAGCTTCCCCAGCTACTGTAAGTTTAGGAATTGACATCCCTTTTTTGATATTATCGTAATTAAACTTTCACAGGTTTCAAGATGTGGTATGATTTACATGGAACCCTCTAGTCTGGGATGGGAACCTTTGTTGACTTCTTGGTTGAACACTTTACCACCATTTCTGAACAACGATTTCTACAAATCCATGATCAATAATTTGTTTGTTCGGTTCTGTACTCCGATACTTTGGTTAATTAGAAAATCTGGAGTTAGAGTTAGTAGCATGGTAAAATTGAAAAATGAAATATAGTTATACCTACCAATAATAATTTTAGGAGATCGCGACAACTTCTGACGCGAATTTGTTAAGAGCGACAATGAATTTGTTTGATTGTTTTTTGGACGATTTTTACGACGAGAAGTACAGAGAAACCGTGTCAGATCTCGATGTACGAGCCCAGATTGAAGGATCGTTTTTTTTTGCTTGTATATGGTCCATGGGAGGCACTTTAGATGCTGATAGTCGACCGAAATTTAGTATCCTCTTCCGTGGATTATTAGAAAGAGAATTTCCTGACAAGGTGAAAGAAGAACTGGGGATTCCACTCGACATAGCTAAACCAGAAAAGCCTTACATTTTCACACCACCAACTGGAGAAACAGTCTTTGATTATAGATTCCTTAAAGAGGTCTGTTTTTTTTTAATATTTGGGGATTTAATTTAATATATTTTTTTAAAGGGGAAAGGTAAATGGAAGCTCTGGTCGGATGATCTTTCAACCGCACCCCCGATACCCAGAGACATCCCAGTGAATCAAATTATTGTCACCACGACCGAGACAATCAGGAATATTGCCATAATGCAGCTTCTTGTTCAGCATCAAAAAGCTATGATGATTATCGGACCCACCGGTACTGGTAAATCCGTTTACGTCACTGTAAGTATAAAATTGAAATAATTTCGTGTTCTAATTTTAACTTGCTCTAGGACTTCTTGCTAAAGAAAAATGACACCAACACTTACAAACCATTATTCTTGAATTTCTCTGCTCAAACTACAGCCAACCAGACTCAAGATATAATCATGGCAAAGCTGGATAAGCGCAGGAAAGGCGTCTTTGGTCCACCGGTTACCAAAAAATGTGTTATTTTTGTAGACGACGTAAACATGCCAGTGAAAGAGGTTTATGGCGCCCAACCACCCATCGAATTATTACGACAATGGTTTGATCATGAAATGTGGTATGATAGAAAAGAAATTGTACCGATAAAACTTATCGATATTCAGGTAATCTTTATCATTAATTTTTCCACTGGACTAAAATGATGAACCACCCTTACGATGTACATCCAGTTAATTTTGGAAATATAAGATTCGTCAGATATTTTAACACATTCTTCTTTCAGTTTATGTGCGCAATGTGCCCCCCGACAGGGGGTGGGAACACGATAACACCAAGATTCAGTCGGCATTTCAATCATCTTTGCATCGACGAGTTTCGCGAAGGAATTTTAATTAACATTTTCAGTAAAATAATGCTCTGGCATCTCGATACTAGGTAAAATTCGCAAGGAAAAATGATATTCTCTAAGCAATATCATTTTCAGGGGTTTTTCTAAAGAATTCGATCCCTGTATAGAAGAACTAGTCCTCGCCACCCTAGACGTTTATAAGAAAGCAAGAGGTGGATTATTACCGACACCTGCAAAGTCCCATTATCTGTTCAATTTGAGAGATTTCTCCAGAGTCATCCAGGTAATATATCAGGAACCTTTATTACCCCCTCCAAGTAATCGATATCTCTTGCCGCCTATACAGGGTGTCCTACTCTCAGTTCCTGAAGCCATGGAAGATCTAATGGCTATGAAAAGACTCTGGGTTCATGAAGTTTTGAGAGTATATTACGACCGCCTAGTCGACGACAGTGATCGAGCCTGGTTAGTGGAAACTTTACGAGAAGTCTGTCAAAATCAATTAGATGAAAATCTGAATGAAATGTTCACCAGAATTGCTAATCCTGCCACTAAAGAGGTAAGCATCTTTCCAGTTCTAGTTTATTACACCGTGCTGTTTATTCATATTATTATCTAATTAAATTTTTATGACGATTATTTCTTGTCGGCAAGGTTGGCGAAACGGAATTACGGAATCTGCTTTATTGCGACTTTGCGAATCCTAAAGCAGATCATCGTTATTACATGGAAGTCCTGGAGTTGGAGCAGCTACGAGATATCGTCGAGGGTTATCTTGCTGAATTTAATAACATGACGAAGAAACCGATGAATTTAGTTTTATTCAGGTAGCGTTGCGATCTCTATTACATCTAAGACCCTCGTAAATTACATCATGTGCTCTGCAGGTTCGCAATAGAGCATTTATCAAAGTTATGTCGTATCTTGAAGCAGCCCAGGAGCCACGGTCTCTGCGTGGGTGTGGGTGGCTCGGGCAGACAGTCCCTCACACGACTGGCAGCTCATATTTCAGAATATGAGCTGTATCAAGTTGAAATAACCAGGCTATACGGCACAAACGAATGGAGAGAGGATGTGAAGACAATTTTGAGGAAAGTGAGCGCAACGGATCAACACGGCGTGTTTCTCTTCACTGACACTCAAATAAAGGAGGAGAACTTCCTCGAGGACATAAGTAATTTGATGAATTCCGGTGAAGTGCCGAATTTATTCACAACAGATGAACGTGTGGAATTGTGCGAGAAGATGAGACAGTTGGATAGACAGAGAGATAAATCGATGCAAACAGATGGGAGTCCTGTCGCTTTGTTTAATTTCTTCGTGCAAATAGTCAGGGAGCAACTTCATATTGTTCTCACTATGTCTCCTATTGGTGATAGTTTTCGTGTCAGAATAAGGAAATTTCCTGCTATTGTTAACTGTTGTACCATTGATTGGTTCCAGGTATGCAAACATAGCTTTAATGTAATTATTTAAGACATATCATGAACCTTTGGACTTTGGACAGAAGAATAAGGATACAAGTGCTTGATAATTATTTCATTCCAGACTTGGCCTGAAGATGCGCTACTAGCAGTAGCGAAACGTTTCCTGGGAGAAATAGAACTCTCGGTAAAAGAACGAGATGTTTGTATCGATATGTGCCAACTTTTTCACACCTCTACACAAACACTATCAGACGAGTTTTATACCAGACTTCAGAGGAAGAATTACGTCACTCCAACTTCCTACTTGGAAATGATAAGCACGTTCAAAACATTCCTGGATAAGAAGAGACAGTAAGTATTAACTGTCAAGATTTTAACGCCGTAACAATGCCTTAAATTTTCCAGAGAAGTGCTTCAATTGAAGCGCAGATACGAAGTTGGAATTGAAAAACTTGACAATGCAGGTTCGCAAGTGTCTGTTATGCAGGCTAGTTTGGAAGCCCTTCAGCCGGCTCTTGTAGTTGCTGCGGATAAAGTGGCGGAAACGATGAAAAAGGTGGAGCAAGAATCGGCAGAAGCAGCTGAGTTCGAGAAGATTGTTCAAGCGGACGAAGAAGTTGCCAACGAGCAGGCAGAAGCTGCTCAAGCAATCAAAGATGAATGCGATGCGAACCTCGCTGAAGCCATGCCCATACTAAACGCCGCTTTAGCTGCTCTGAATACATTAACTCCAGCAGATATTACCATTGTGAAAACAATGAAAAACCCACCAAAAGGAATAAAACTAGTAATGGAAGCGGTTTGTATTTTAAAAGAAGTGAAACCCGACAAAATTCCCGCTCCGAGCGGAATCGGAACCGTGGAAGATTACTGGGGTCCGTCTAAAAAAGTTCTCGGAGATATGAAATTTCTCGAGAATTTAATCAACTACGACAAAGACAATATTCCACCCCCCGTGATGAAGAAATTGCAGGAAAAAATTCTGACCGATGAAAATTTCGATCCTGATAAAGTTAAAACTGCTTCGACTGCTGCAGAAGGTAAATGGAATTTATTGAACAGCTAAGACTATGTTAAGTTACTTACCCTTTCAGGTTTATGTAAGTGGGTAATTGCTATTTCGAAATACGATAAAGTCGCCAAAGTAGTGGCTCCTAAGAAAATAGCCTTGGCAGCTGCCGAAGCGGAATTCAATAATGCAATGGAGGCTTTGGAAATAAAAAGGGCTCAGCTCAGAGAAGCGAGAGAGAAAGTGGCCAAGCTCGAGGTACTTTTAGATGCTGAAAATAAGAAATTCCAGGGACTGAACGATGAAGTCAATTTATGTCGTCTGAAACTTCAAAGAGCCGAAGAATTAATCGGGGGACTGGGAGGGGAAAGGACTAGATGGTTAAATACTGCGAAGGAACTCGGTGAAAAATATTATATACTGACTGGTAAGTTCTTTATAAATTCTTTATACCTTATGAAATTGTGTATTATGTTTATATTTTTCATAGGGGATATTCTAATAGCAGCAGGAGTGGTAGCTTATTTAGGTCCATTCACGATGATATTCAGGAACGAGCAGACTGAATATTGGATTAAGACTCTGAGTAGCTATAATATAGTCTGCTCGGCTGATTTTCAATTAACCCACATACTGGGCGATGCGGTCTTAATAAGGCAATGGAATATTCACGGACTACCGTCTGACAGCTTCAGCGTGGATAATGGAGTTATAATCAAGTAACGCTGAAACTGTGTAATAAGATTGAAATTTTTATCACAACTGCTTTGTAGAAATGCAAGAAGATACGCCCTGATGATTGATCCTCAGGGCCAGGCCAATAAGTGGATCAAAAACATGGAACGTTCCAATAATTTAGCAATAATTAGATTGAACCAAGCGGATTATATTAGGGTTCTAGAGAACGCTATTCAGTTCGGACAACCGGTAAAATGACGCAGCTTTAATCACAAGTTAAATTAATCAATCTTCGTTTAGGTGTTATTAGAAAATATTGGTGAAGAACTGGACGCAATTCTAGAACCAGTACTCGCCCAGCAAATCTTCAAACAAGGAGGCGCGCTGTGTTTGAAACTTGGAGATTCTGTAGTTGAATACAATTCCGATTTCAAGTAGTAACAAACAGCCTAGCACGCTTTCAAATATCAATTCAATAATATTTCTTTTCAGACTTTACATAACAACAAAATTACGGAATCCTCATTATCTTCCTGAAGTCGCTGTTAAAGTAACTTTGGTTAATTTCATGATTACTAATGTCGGGTTGGAGGATCAGTTACTAGGAATCACGGTCGCAAAAGAACGTCCCGATTTAGAAGCGGAGAAAAATAATCTGATAGTGCAAGGGGCAGAAAATAAGCGGTAATGTATCTTATTATTGTAATATTTCATAATAATATCGTCATATAAATAATGAGTAAGTATACCTACCCGTCGATCTAAATAGATATGAGAAGATGGAACGTAAATTACTTTTAAAACTGTAATAAAATTTTCCGTTATAACGATTCATTATTAAGCTATAAAAAGTTCATTTTATATACAAGAAGACAGTTTCTCTGAAGAGATGAAATATTCTTTGTACTTGTTAATTTTGAATGTATAAATTGATAATAATTTCGTATAACTGGAACAAGAAAACTCAATTATCGGGGACGTTTTCTTTTAAATGGTTTTCCTAAGGTCGCATTTTATATGCGCAGAGCATCCATAATATCCTGATAAGACTGAAAAATTAGGATAGAGAGATGAAAAATTTCCGGCATTGTTTCCAGTTCGTTCAAACTTCTTTACAACCCATTATTCCAGGGAAATAAGCTGATAGGTATTCCTCGAACTGAAACGAGGAAATTATTCAAACATTGGATAACTTTCTAAAGGGAATATTTTACAGCGCCCTGAAAGAAATAGAAGACAAAATTTTATACGTACTGAGTACGTCGGAGGGTAATATCTTGGAAGACGAGACTGCGGTGCAAATCTTGAGTTCGTCCAAAGTTCTGTCGAATGAAATCGCGGCCAAGCAAGCAACCGCAGAAATTACCGAAAAACAAATCGACAAAGCCAGAATGGAGTACACCCCGATTGCGGTTCATTCAGCCATCTTATTTTTCACGACCAGTAAGTTTTTCAATCATTCTTTTCTTAACATTTTATCAAAGAGGATTTATTTTCCTTTCAGCCGACTTAGCTAATATCGATCCGATGTATCAATATTCTCTCGTCTGGTTTATAAATCTCTTCAAAGCGGCCATCGATAATACCGAAAAAGTTGATGATGTGAATCAGAGACTACAAGACCTCGAGAAGTACTTTACCTATTCAATTTACGTCAATATTTGCAGGAGTTTGTTTGAAAAGGTACATTAAGCTTTCAAAATTTTAAATTAATAATCTCGAAGCACATCAAACTTTTTCAAAGGAAAACTTTAAATTATCCACTGAGCGGCTTTACTTCACGACTCCCCTCCATATAATTAAGAATTCGATTGGCTTGATTTGAAACAAAAACATTTCAGCTCAAAAACTGCGAGATTAACAGCAACCATTGCAGTTACTCAATTTCATGTTCAACTTAATCACTAGCTCATATATATTTGTTTATGAAATATTCAAGTTTAAGCTCTATTATAGGTCTATCTACTTACGCAACCCTTTACTGTTAGGGTGTGGTTCTTCGAGGCAATGCTTACGGGCTCCGGTATTTTTTGCTGAAATTATTAACGCAGTTTGAGTCTAGTGCATAATCTGGACCTTGAGTTTAGCTTAGCAAATATTTGATCTACTCAGGAAGGGTTTCAGAGATTATTAAATTTTAAATTAAGGTTGCTTGCTCAAGCTGGTGAAGTCCATCAGACCGGCAAGGATAACAAAGTACTGCCAGTAAATCGCATCTGACCACACTAATGTTTAACTTTTGTATAGATAAATGTATTGTAACTTTCTCTTAAGTATTTTTCTCTTTGGGTTAGTCCTGCAGTGTTATAAATCAAAAATGCTTGCGTATAAAAGAGACATATTGAAAGATATTTTTTGAAAAGACAACAACAAAGCATCTGGCCTTGATTGGTATAAAAAGGAGTTATTGCAAAAGGAAATTTTTTGCATATAAGTTTACTTCACAAAAATTTAACGAGCCCTATTTGTTATGAAATCGAAGGCTTTTTTCCATTTTTTTCCTGATAATTTCAAAAGAATTTTCTAACATTTTCAGTAAATTTTAACGCCGGAGTTGTCCTAATAATTCCACCGATTAATTATACTTAGAAAAGTACTCAAAAATCATGTAAGCTTAATCAAGTTTCGAAAGTATGTGTCTAAGAATATTCCATCAGTGGAAAAACGATCATGTTTATATGCAATCCATAGAGAAAGATAATTGTTGTCTCTGATGCAATCGCAATCAGTTTCTGAGATACATTTGAAATTAACAAAAAATATGGTTATTCAAACTTTCAATTTTTCGAAAAAGTCACACGACAACCTTACAGTGTATTTATTAAAGCAGGAGACGACTAGATTTCAGGAGCCCAATTATTTTCATCTGATTCTGGAGATATGGACTTTATTGCTAAATTTAACCCATCCAGCCCCCCAAAAATGTTTTTTCAGGTGTTGTCTAGGGGCGCTTTTTTGTTTCAGCAGTTTCAATTGCATTCCAAAACTATTTCAACTATACCTCATGGCCGAAATAACATGCAGTAACTGACATTACTAAAAAAGAAATTTCGGAGAACATTTTCACTGACGGAGAATCTGCAAACAGAACTGTTTCTTCAAACGTAATAACAAATAACCACTTTGAAACGCTTAAAGATGATAATAGTTTTATATGTGCGCAAGAATTTCCATTTTATCTTAACCCGTTTGCGAAATACAGCCCTTTAAAGTTTTTTAAAGTAAAAAGAATTAATTCGAATCGGCGAAACGCTCTACTATTGGCTTGACGTCACTGCCTCTGACTGGAGGACCCGCGCTTACAGGTTCGCATAACATAACGCCGTAAACCAGGCATTCCGCTTCGGTGTAGTGAGATGTTTTTCATTAAATTTGCACATTATAGATACGAAATTAGAAACTTTAAAAAATATATCAAATTACACGATTATGGAAGAAGAATTTCAAAAGACCGACTCACATAACTTACCACCTGTCGATGTTACAATACACCTTACTGACTTAATGAAATGAAATCTACTAATTTACATAAATCTACCCCAGTCCTAAAGCATCGGATCCGAAACTGATTTAAAACAAAGTTTTTGGAAAATTCTCAAAATTCTCGAAAATCGACTTAGCAGAAAAATAGGCCTTGAGAATGTATTTATTTATACAGGGTGGGCCATCGAAAAGGTAACAAACCTAATAATTTGAAAAGGGAAGATCTACGCAAAAAAACGCCGAAACAGGTCGATTTTGTTATGGAGGTGGACATAATTGCGTGACAAATTTAACTGCCCAAGTTCACCCCCTAGGCAGGGGTAGCTACCCCTTTGCTTATCATCATAGGGAACAGATATCGCGTGATACATCATTTGAAAACTACTTGAATTCTCTTTACAACGATATCCAACATTTTGGGTTTCGCTTACATACAGAATGCCCCCCCCCCCAACGAAAACGTAACTCGCCTTAAGAAAATTTAGGGTTGCCACCCTCGCTTAGGAGGGTAAAGTTTGGACTATGTTTTCCGCGTCAAAAGATGTCCTGATCACAAAAAAAGTTTACCTGCTTCGGCGTGTTTCGCGTACATCTTCAGTGTCTAAGTTATTAAGGCGAGGGCCATCCTGTATGTAAGCGAAACCCAAAATGTTGGATATCGTTGTAAAGAGAATCCAAGTAGCTTTCAAATGATGTATCACTCGATATCTGTTCCCTATGATGATAAGCAAAGGGGTAGCTACCCCGGCCAAGAGGGTGAACTTGGGTACCTAGTTAAATTTGTCACTCAAATATGTCCCTCTCGATAACAAAATAGACCTGTTTCGGCTTTTTTCGCATACATCTTCACTTTTCAGATTATTAGGCTTGTTACCTTTTCGATGGCCCACCCTGTATTACAGCGAAATATATTTAAGGTCCTCTATTGACATATATACAGGGTGTACCAGCTTGATTTAGACAACGGTAAGGGCCGTGTAGGTCTCGTCAAGACGAAACGTTTTTTTATTTGAAGTTTTTGGATTTGGACCTTCGTTGCGGAAATATGGCCGACTTCCGGTTTTTAGTTTTTTGGCTCCAGTTTCGACATTTTTAGGTTCTCGTCCAAAATGAAACTAGTTTTGGAAACTCCTTAGCTTGAGTTACAACTTTCATATTGAAGTCAAGGTTCTATCTCTGTTGGATTCAAAATGGCGACATGCCAAAGACTTTAAATTTTAAGTCTTTGAATCAATTCAAATTGAATCAAATTGAAAAATTAAGATTTTGAATCCAACAGAGATAGAACCTTGACTTCAATATGAAAGTTGTAACTGAAGCTAAGGAGTTTCCAAAACTAGTTTCAGTTTGGGCGAGAACCTAAAAATGCCGAAACAGGAGCAAAAAAACAAAAAACCGGAAGTCGGCCATATTTCCGCAACGAAGGTCCAAATCCAAAAGCTTCAAATAAAAAAACGTTTCGTCTTGACGAGACCTACACGACCCTTACCGTTGTCTAAATCGAGCTGGTACACCCTGTATAATCACCTGGTCTAAAAATTCAATTAATAAAAGTCAATATAAGTCTGAGAAGATTTCTTATGAAATTGGTACATAAACCACGGGCTAAATTGCTGTCTTTCCGTTTCCAGGATAAGCTCCTGTTTTCACTTCTACTGACCATTAATTTGCTGAAAAGTCGCAACGAGCTTGACCTCGGGGAATGGATGTTCCTATTGACCGGGGGCGTCGGGCTGGATAATCCCCATGTGAATCCCAGCGAATGGTTGGTGAAGAAGTCCTGGGACGAGCTGTGCAGATTAAACGACGTCCCCGCTTTCGCGTAAGGATTACATTTAATCATTACTTATTTCCCGGCGTTTCATCTCTCGATCTCGTTCAGCTGCACAATTATCTGCTGGGAAATATAAAATCTGTTTGTATCTCTTAGCCACAGAACAATCAAGACATGATAATCTTATTTCAGCGGAATCACGGAACATTTCACCAGAAATACTGCGGATTGGAAGAGGATATTTGATTCGAGTGAACCGCAAGATTGTCCCCTGCCGAAGCCTTGGGATGAGAAAATATCACTATTTCAAAAATTGCTTGTTCTTAGGTGCATGAGATATGATAAGATTATTCCAGCGATTCAAGAATTCGTTACAGGTTACATTATTTCTTAATGATTATTATGAATTATATCAATGAAATCTTTAATCTTTAGCCAATATGGGTAAAGAATTCATCGAACCACCACCGTTCGATTTAACATCTTCCTATGCCGACTCACACTGTTGTATCCCATTGATATTTGTACTAACTCCTGGAGCTGATCCCACTGCTGTTTTACTCAAATTTGCTGACGATCAAGGCTTTGGCACCTCACGACTCTTCGCCTTATCTCTAGGGCAAGGACAAGGACCTATTGCTATAAAACTCATCGATGAAGGCGTGAAAAATGGTACCTGGGTTGTATTACAAAACTGCCACTTGGCCAAGAGTTTTATGCCAACTTTAGAAAAAGTATGAATTTATAAAAAGAAATCTTCGTGTATTAATATCAAAATCTTCCAGATTTGTGAAAACTTAACCCCAGACACCACTCACCCGGACTTTCGCCTCTGGTTAACGTCATACCCAGCCGAACATTTCCCAGTTCTCGTGTTGCAAAACGGCGTGAAAATGACAAACGAACCGCCTAAAGGTTTACGAGCCAACATCTTCCGCTCTTACCTCAGCGACCCGATCTGTGATCCCGAGTGGTTTGAGAGTTGCAAACAGGGACAAGCGTTCAAGAAACTTCTCTTCAGTTTGTGCTTCTTCCATGCGAACATCCAGGAGAGGAGAAAGTTCGGACCTTTGGGATGGAACATTCGGTACGAGTTCAATGAAACCGACCTGAGAATCAGCGTGATGCAATTGCAGATGTTCCTCAACGAGTATGAGGTTGGTGAAATTTTTGACTAATAGGAAATGTTTTTTTATCGAGTTTCGTCCCGCAGGATATTCAGTATGACGCTTTACTGTACCTGACTGGGGAGTGCAATTATGGTGGAAGAGTAACAGACGATTGGGATAGACGGTGTTTGAATACGATTCTGAAAAAGTTTTATAATCCTCAAGTAGTTGAAGAATCTAATTATCAATTTGATCCTACAGGTTTGGTGAAGATTTGAGTGCTTCGCTTTTTCTATTAATACATTTTTAGGGCGCTATTACTGTCCTGATTTGACGGAGTATGACGAGTTTATAAACTACACTAAGGGGCTACCTCTGATAACTCATCCAGAAGTTTTTGGGATGAACGAAAATGCTGACATCATGAAAGATCAACAGGAAACAGATTTATTATTCTTTAATACGCTCTTAACCCAGGTAATAATTCTTTATCATCAGAAATATAGATGCACTAAGCAACTGTTCTCATTTTGTCAAAAAAATCAATAATATAGAATCAGAATTTGAAGGAATTCTTTGCTGTTATGACTGCAACAGCTTTAGCGCAGATAAAAGCAGAATTTATCCAGGTTGCATAAAGACCTGGCCAGGGGCAGGGTGGAGACCCAAATTGCATTAAAGAAATTCAGTGGTAGCTTCACGGAGGGTGAAGAGCAAAGACCTCTTCTATTGCTCGAAAAACACTTTTCGGGAAGCATGCCAAAATCAAACAAAGAAAGAGAAGAAATCATAAGTAGGTCAGGAAGTATAGACTGGGACACAGTTGCAATAAATGTCTTCTCTACAGTAAAGTTGCGTTGGGCAATCAACACCTTCCAACCATACAAGTCACCAGGTGTTGACAATATATTCCTTGCTTTACTCCAAAAGGAACAGGAGGCGATTATGCCATACTTGGTCAAAATTCCAAGAAGCAGCTTTTGGAGAAGGGCTAAAGTAAATTCCAAAAGTAGGAAAGAAGGACATAACATAATCAAAATCCTTCAGACAAACAAACCTAACATGGTGTACACTAAAAACGAATGAAAAAATTGTAGATAAATACTTAGAACAGAAGTACTGTAGAGGGCGCCATTGCGCCCAAACCAACATTCATATCAAGCGGGAAAATCTAAGCGGCGTTTTTGATAACATTTCTCACAAAGCAGTCAAAACCTCTCTAATTGAAAGAAGAGCCAAATAATACACTGTCCAAATGGATATGTGAGAGGTTAAGAACAAGGACCTTCTGAAACAAAAATGAAACAAAACACCATCCAGATCAACACAACTAAAGGCTGTCCACAAGGAGGAGTACCATCATCTATTGGAGCGTAGCGGTAGATGAACTGCTTCAGAAACTATCAAGCGAAGACATCGATTGCCAAGGCTATGCTGATGACATAGTCACAATACCCAGAGGAAAGTTAGAAGCAACTCTCTGTGACAAAATACAAAGCCGACTAAACATCGTAAGGAGATGGTGCTTTTCAGAGGTGCTGAACATAAATCCAGCAAAGACCAGCCTTACAGCATTCACCATAGTATAGGAGTCTTCGAGTAAAAACAATCAGTCTAGATGCGGTAAACATTGAACGGAAGCCAGAGGTTAAATATCTAGGAATTATAATAGACAACAAGCTAATATGAAGAAGCATATGGAAGAGAAGGTCAGCAGAACCATTCGAGCACACTCATGGTGAGCAGGTACATTGCAGAAAAGATTTGGGGATGTAACGCGGGTATACTGCTGCGATGGACGTACACCGTCATAGTGAGACTTAAAATCACTTATGAAGCTTTGGCTTGACAGATAGAACTATAAAGAAGACCTTGCAAAAATAAAGAGACTTTCGTACATATGCATAACAGAAGCCATGAGAACATGCCCCACAGCGGCAATGGAGGTAGTTTTAAACCTAACATCACTACGCCTAGTGGTGCAAACTGTCGCAAAAAGGGCTTATCATAGAATGGTTAGAGAAGAAACAGGATTATCCATTGAGAGAAGAGAACAATACTACCTACCTGATGAGAAACAGATTACTAGCGCTCCTAGAGACTAGGAAATATAGCTTTGAGACGAACTTTGTAATGCAGTTGAGGAACAAAAAGGAATGGACAAATGAGTCCAACAAGTATAAGCTCAAACAGTATACCATACAATGGTACACAAATGGATTAAAAACAATGGAAGGAACAAGTGCAGGTGTCTTTGGACCGGGGACAAAATATTTTGAGCCTATGGGAAAGTACACCAGCATAGTTCAAGCGGATCGAAAGATGCGTTCAATTTAATATAGACCAGAACTACACAGAGCAAGAAATCTCTATTTTAACGGATGGTCAAGCTGCCATAAAAGCTCTGAGCTCATAGGTCATCAGTTCAAAAATGGCGTGGGAATGCCTATTGAAGCTAAATAAATTAGGTAAAGGAAGCAAAGTAGATCTCCTATGGGTGCTAGGACACTTACGTGTAGAAGGTAATGAAAAGCGGACAACCTAGCTAAGGAAGGAGCAAGAACGCCGCGCATAGGCCTAATCTTTTTGTGGTATAAGAGAAAATGTTCTCACAGACAAAATAAAAAAAGAAGAGGAAACCCTAAGAGAAAACCCCTGGAAAGACGACCTCCCAGGATTAAGACAGGCCAAATTAATGCTTGGGAAATACAGCCAACAAAGATTGCATCAAACTGAAGAAAAATTTCTCACGGGGAATTGTAGACTTGCGAGTAAGATTGGTCTACAAACCGACCAAACCTGTGGATTCTGCATGGAGGGGGACGAAACCCCAATACATCTACTAGTCGAGTGGCATGTAGTAGGTACAACAAAGAAGACTCCATTGTCTAGGTCTTTACCAACCAGCGGGAAAAGGCTCACCATCTTTATTAGAACCATCGATACTCCGAGAGCTGCAAGTCTATTAGGTGCAATAACCGAATAGTCACTAGAAGGGGAGAGACAAGAGAATTGTCCTATTATCTAAGATATTTTATTTAGATTATTCAGAAACTAGAAGACTTCCGAATTACCTAGTTAATAAAACTTTTTCCCAAAAACTAATGGCATAATCTTTCACTTTCTGATTCTCTACATTCAAAAGTTTAATAAAGTTGCTTAGTGAATTGTATTACCGCGTGTTTTTTTCGTGAAAGAGTAATTTTTCAATTTTATTTAATGCTAAAAGGACAGGACGGTAAGAAAAAATAAATAAATGAATACTTCTTAACAATTATAATTTTTTAAACGATTTTTATCGCTCTCAGGACTTGCAAAAATTAAAGGTAAATACTGCAAAATTCTCAACCATCAATTTTTTAATTAAATTAACATTTTTCTACTCTTATCTCTCATCAGCAACTTCAAAAACAGATGGTAAGTACTAGATAGAGAAGTGAAGTCCTAATTATAAACCAACACTGAACTTTAATTTCCACCGGTCTCATCTCAAACTGACTCACGTCTGGAAATTCTACCAACTAAAGATTATAATCAAGTTAAATTTATTCAAAGTTGGAATCCTTATTAAGTGTGTGTAATCCTCAGGATACAAGCTCATCGTCGAGTGCGGCGAAATCTCCTGATGAAGTCGTCGAGGACGTGGCAACTGACATACTTGCTAAACTTCCAGACAACTACGACCTGGATGAAGCCATGGAAAAGTACCCGACTTCATACTCGCAGAGCATGAACACCGTGCTCGTTCAAGAGATGACCAGATTCAACAAACTACTCGCAGAAATTAGATCCAGTCTTAAAAATTTACAAAAAGCTATAAAAGGTTACTACGCGTAAGGAAACTTGTAGAAGTTCTTCTTATCTTTCAAATAACTTTCAGGTCAGATCGTGATGTCAGTGGTCTTGGAGGGAGTTTATTTTAGTATCTTGACTGGTAAAATTCCAAGCCTCTGGGCGTCAAAGTCTTATCCTTCTCTTAAGCCTCTTGGGAGTTACATTAACGATTTTTTGGACCGTCTTGCTTTCTTATTGGTAAGTACATATATTGCCTTATATTCCCATATAAGATAAATTTAAGTACAATAGACTATACAGAAGGGAGGCGGCGATTTAGTGATTCAATAAAGCGCAGAAGTTCAATCGTTCGATTCGAAATAAAAAGGGAGGAATGTTCATATTAGTAGTAATATCTCCGGGTGTCAATCAATTTCAGAAATGGTTCGAGGAAGGTCCGCCAACGACTTTCTGGCTAGCGGGATTCTTCTTCACACAGGCTTTCCTGACAGGGGCTCAGCAGAATTACGCCAGGAAATACAGGATCCCGATCGACCTGCTCACGTTCGACTACGAGGTTCGAATTTAATAAGGGAAACTTATAAAACTTTAGTCTGGAACTAAATAATCAAATGTTCGATTAACGAAAACGTTTCATTTTACAGGTTCTCTCGACTACCAATTTCTCTGATCCTCCAGACGATGGAGTTTATGTTTATGGGTTGTTCTTGGACGGTGCACGATGGGACAAACAAAAAATGCTCTTGAACGAATCATTACCGAAAGTGCTCTATGATGTTGTCCCTTATGTAAGTATATCAGTCATTGCGATTTTTCTGGGGTAAAGATAAACATTGAAGTGTTTGAGAGTATTTCTGGAATTTAATTTTAGATTTGGTTGAAACCTCTCAAAAGGGACGACATGGTTCCTCGTGATACTTACACGTGCCCTGTGTATAAAACTTCAGAAAGAAAAGGAGTTTTATCCACGACTGGACATTCCACTAACTTCGTTATCGCAATGACCTTACCCACCGATAAAAAACCAGAGCACTGGATCATGAGAGGAGTCGCTATGCTTTGTCAGTTGTCACAGTAGAAATACTCTGGTTGATTTGAGACATTTGATAAATCCTAAGAGAAAGAGTTAAATTAGATTCATCTAATTTATGATGTGTTTATGAGCTTTTTATCTTAGGATCTCAGATTAAATGGTTTTTTATATATTTAACATATTATACTTATTGTATACTTTAATGTGTTTTAATGCAATTTATGTATAACTTTTGTAATAATAAAAAAAATAGATTTAATTATATTATTTGATATTTTTGAGGATATTTTAGGATAGGTTTTGCGAGGAGCAATGTGCATCATTATGTCTGCAACATAAAAGAAGGAATGATTTTAGGTAATTTCTGAGCTCTTTTAAGAAAAAATTACTTCCTGGCCCTGAAAATGGCTTATTTTAAAAATTCAATATTAAGTATTTGAAATACTTAACATAAGAAATTTGGTAGTCATGAATCTTTAATATAAAAAATGGGTGCGCATCACATTTTTGTACAGGGGTGGGAATGGTAAGGGATAATGTCAACTTTTTCAGGTCACTTTTTTTGAAATTATGAGATGATTGATTTTTTTATGCAAAAAAAGAAAGTTTTCTTTCGGTGGATCTATTTTGGAGAATGTTTGGATTTGAATTTCCACACCGCCCTATCAACGACCTACCAAACAACAACCTATCCAAACAAAATTTAGAAATTTTCAAAGTAGTTCGGACATTGGATACTTTTATATTTTTGCATCAAGCTACGATGAAGGAACGAGGATTTATAGAAAAAGACAATCACGAATCCATTATATTTCTTTTCCAGTCTATCAGAACACCTATTTTTTTGTATTTTTCATAATTAAAATTCTTTATAATTTCTCCAAATCTCTCAAAATATTTGACAGCAAACCTCAAATTCGGGTTCCGCGACTCAAAATAAAAATAGAGGGTGACAAAATCAAAACAATAGCAAAACTTTCCAAAGCTCCACACAATTGGAATATGTTTTTTGAATAGTCTTTAAAAAAAAGCCTTTTTCATGAGAAATTTAGAAAATTTTGTCTACTTCAATTTTGCATACAATGAACTTCTTGTCAAAAAAGCGTTTTCTTCCTGAGATATAGGTAGACTAAAAACTGAAAAAAAGATAAAAATTTGTGCGAGAAGTGCAAAAAAAATAAAGTTCTGGGCCAAATTTTTGCCAGCAAGCTTCAAAGTACGGCCCAAAACACATATAGGAGTGAGAATAAAAACTATTTCAAAATTTTCCAAAACCCCACGCAATGGGAATATGTTTCTTTAAACAGTCTTTTTGAAAAAAGCATTGTTTATGAGAAATGTGGAAAATTTTGTCTGCTTCAATTTCGCCTTCAATGAACTTCTGGCCGAAAAAACGTTTCCTTCCTGAGAAACGGCCAAAAAGTGAAAAAAGTGCAGAAAATTGGGCGAAAAGTGCAAGAAAAGTTTAGAGCCAAATTTTTGCCGGCAAACTTCAAATTCGTGTTCAGTGATCCAAAAAACCATAGAGGGTGGCAATATCAAAACTAAGCAAAACTTTCCGAAACTCCACGCAATGGGAGTATGGTTTTCTGGCCCGCTCTAGCAGCGGAACGATTAGTCTTTCAAAAAACCGTTATTTTTGAGAAATGTGGGAAATTTTGTCTACTTTAATTTGGCATCGAATGTACTTGTAGAAAAAAACCTTTCCTTCGTGAGTTATGGGCCTAAAATTGAAAAAAGTGCAAAAATTTGGGCCTTTCAGAGCCAATTTTTTGTCAGTAGACTTCAAATTCGTGTTCAGTGATCCAAAAAACCATAGAGGGTGACAAAATCAAAACTATAGCAAAACTATCCGAAACTCCACTCAATGGGAATATGTTTTTCTGGCCCGCTCTAGCAGCGGCACGGTTATAGTCTTTTAAAAAACCCGTTATTTTTGAGAAATGAGAAAAATTTGTCTACTTTAATTTGGCATAGAATGGACTTGTCGAAAAAACTTTTCCTTTGTGAGATAAAGGACCAAAACTGAAATAAAGTGCAAAAATTAGAGCAAAAAGCGCAAAAAAAAGTTCAGGGTAAAATTTTTACCGGCAAACTTCAAATTCGTGTTCAGTGATCTAAAAAACCATAGAGGGTGACAAAATCAAAACTATAGCAAAACTTTCAGAAACTCCACGCAATGAGAATATGTTTTTCTGGCCCGCTCTAGCAGCGGAACACATGCAGTCTTTCAAATAACCGTTATTTTTGAGAAATGTGGGAAATTTTGTCTACTTTAATTTGGCATAGAATAGACTTGTCGAAAAAATCTTTCCTTTGTGAGATAAAGGCCCAAAACTGAAATAAAGTGCAAAAATTAGGGGAAAAAGAGCAAAAAAAGTTCAGGGTCAAATTTTTGCTAGAAAACTTCAAATTCGTGTTCCCAAAACACATAAAGTGTCAGAAAATAAAAACTATAACTTAACTATGACTATAACTATAACTATAACTAAATTCGTTCGGTTTTTTCATTCTCGAAAACAACTGCATTTGCGCAGAATCACGATTTGGTGTTTTTTTCAACAACAGGAGTTTTTGAACCCTTTTTATTCATTTTTTAGTATATTATGGACGGCAACGCCGTGCCGGTGAATGGTCAGTGTTACCATACCTTGGTAAAAACTTTTTAAAGCCTGAACTTGAAGAGGTCGATTTTCAAGGCGTCTACTTTCAACAAAACGGTGAATCTTGCTACTTGAAATAATCGGTTTTTGCAACTTGGTTCTTGGTTTCCTGAGCGCATGACCTCTGCCAGAGCAACTGACGAGCACACTGGCAGAGTGTGGTAAGGAGCGCAAATAGAGCAAAACACGCACTTCTGAGCAATGCTCCTGGTAGGAAGCTTCCTATAGTCTGGCAATGAGGTAAATAGCCCTGAACCACTTCTTAACAGACGTCAACTACCCAACACGTCAATTTTTTTTTATGTTAATTTATCAGCAGTACATTTTTCCGCAGACCCATACAGCTTCCTCCTTAGCCCCATAGCCAGCTCTTCCTTGTGATTAGCTCGATAGAAAAAAGTATCGTCCGCATACAAACATATGAGCCCATCGGAGATGTTCACCGGCAGATCGCTCATAAAGATATAAACACGACCAGCCCCAGAACAGAGCCCTGAGGTACTCCATATTTAATACGGCGCAAACTTGACTGACTGTGGCCTGCGTGTTAGTTGCCTGGTATCTATTTTCCAAATAGTTTGTGAAAAGCATTAGCGGTACCTATACCACGTATACTGTAATATTCAATTTTCATCATCAGAGTAGGGGGAGGGGATTAATGCAGTCAAAAACATAGCATGAAGTCCACTATAGCAGCGGAGATATGGGTTTTCAAGTCAAACATCCTGCACGCACCTTCTCCACCACCATCGTAATAGCATCGGCTGTGGAACGGTTCTTCCTAAAGCCGAATTGTTGGGGAGTAAGGATGTTCAAAAATGCAGTTAGTCGCTTCTCCAGTGCAATTTCAACTATGGGCGACGGCCGGTATTACGGAAATTGGCCGGAAGTTAGAAACTTCCTTATCCAGCTTATCCTACTTTCTATCTTGTGAACAGGAATCACTCGTGATATTTTCAACGGTTCCGGTTATTGATGTTTCAAGTCTCTTACAAGACTGCCAAACAAAACCATAAACCCATATTAGTAAAACAGTGATATTACTTTTTTGTCATCTTTCGTTTTCATATCTCAGCAAAAACAGATATGCAAATATTTGTACCACTCTGCTGTAACTCGAAATATCTGGAAAAATACACTTTTGTTGCGGAATATAAAAAAAAATATTGGGCGAGATTCAATTTGGCCAAGCTTAATGAACATTGGAGCTGAAAAGCGAAATGAGATTCTAATTAAAACGTAAAATAAACAAGGAAAAACCTTTGTGCCCGGATTTTAAAATAACGTTGCCTAGACCGGGACTGTTTGCGAAGCTTCATAAAACTCGACGTGATTTTATTACGAGAGCTGAATGCATTCCATACATTTCTCCAGCGCATTCGCCAGTCTGAAGCAGTAGACTCATTAAAACGAGAATTTCGAGAGAACTCCATACGTGAAACTCGCCTGCTCTTTGCCTGAAATATCGAGCTTTTACCTGGAAAAACTCTCTTCCTAGCTCTTAGGGGGAATAATATGCATCTATTTATGAAATAAAATCTCGACCGCGAGGCTTTCATCGCATAAATCTTACGTGGCAGCTTTTTATCCTTGCTTTTGGATATGACACTTTGAGTTTAATGAAGCATTGGAATAGTTTAATAAGTCTAGGTATTTATTTAGGTATATTATATGTTTGCAAGAAAACATAAACTATTAAAATGTTTCTGTTGGAAGTGTGCTTAAGACCTTTGATCCATAATTCTTTATCATTCCGTATTTATGACCCCATAAAACGAGAACAAAGCACGACCAGTTATGCTCATCCTCGCGGAATAAAAGCGTTTCTAGAACCTCGCACCTCAATTGAAAACTATAAAGCATCAGACATCATCGTTATTGGAGGAATGAATCAAGTTTTCATTGGACGATATTAGCGCGCGCATCTACAGATAAATTGATTTTATGCAGCATCCGACGATACATATACTCGTATATATTCCATTGTCCTCGAGTCAAAACATTCACCTGGTTCTATGGTATTTAAAAGGGTGGAAAGCTCGTAGCGTCGGGGCAGTGCGCCCCATCCCCGGGGCTGCATCCCGTCCGACGGAAGCAGGGTGAAACATCGATCTGGCCCGCCGTAACCTTGGCAACCGTGAGAAGGTATTAGCCTAAGACGTTAGTTACATAATGCACGCTCCAGGACTAGGCTCTTATATTTAATGGGATCAAGGAATCTTGAAACCATCCCGTCGAATTAAAAATGTTTGCAAACGCCACCCCTACTTGTAAGCAACGATAGCGAAATTGAAAATCCCTAGGAAATATTCCACGGGTTACAGGGATAATCTTTTGGGAGGTTTCCCTCAACTCAGCAATAATGTAGGAATTATCTCCGGGATCACTAAAAGCATGAATTTCCGTTAATCGCGCTAAATGTGGATAGTAAGCTAAATTACAAGGTTGTGATTGTGAATAATTAAATCTGACTCATTGTCAGATCAAAGCCTTACTTATTTGAACTTGTTCACAAACAGATCTATAATATTAATTTTCATTACTCAAATTTCCACTCCTAAATGTGAAGTGGAAGAAGTAACTCCAACACTTGTTGCTCTGTTGAGCATGAAGACGGGCCTGAATGTATAAGCGTTTAAACACTTTATGAACGAAATTGGTTTGGTCTTGCTGTCTTGATAAAGATCTGGTAGAAAATACAAAACGAATATCACGACCAAGACCATATCTTCTTCTTCATGTACCCTGCTGCATGACGTTGGCTATTTTCATTATCGTGGCAATTCATGCAGCACTTCTGAATAGCTCAACAGATGTCAGCCCGGACATTGCCGAAGATTTTGGAGACAAGAGTGTCTTCTTCTATCTGGACGATGTTTGCTGTTTATCTTCCATTGAATGATTAACTGGAGCAGGTGGTATTTATCGTGCCTCTTAGACTAGACCTAGATCAAGACTAAACTACAGTCTCGATATTACCCTGCAATTGGCCAAGAAGCTCCTGGAAGTGAAATCCTTCCAGATGATATAGATGGTGACAATATTTGTTGGTCAACATGAGTGATGAAGGAAATTTGTTTTGATCTTGCTGTGTTGGTATAGATCTGCTCGAAAACACCAAAATCAAACTTGAACCACAATGCTTTAGCAGAACTAAGTCAATACCAAAACTACCATGGTCTTGGTGTTTGCATTTGACCAACGTGTGTTGACTTCTTGGTCTGTTGTAGAGCGTGTCAAACAATGAAAAGCAGAGCTGCTAACAATTAAAAATCGAGAATATTCCGATATGGACATATTTGGAAGGAAATACAACCAAGAAGAAGATAACCTTGTAAAAAGCGGCGAGGAGCAAAAACGCCGCTTATAGGGACAGAACCTTTTTGCAGACTAGGAAAAAGTTTTCTGAAAGACCAAATATAGAAAGCAGAGGAAATCCAAAGAGTAAATCTCTGGAAAGATCTTCCAGAATTAAGACAGGCTAAGACACTGCTTCAGAAATATAATCATAAAAGATTTGAAGCCTGCAATAAACTCAACAAAACTGGGTTGTTGGGGTTGTGAATGATAACAGAAATCATTGAAAATTCCAAATTTTCTCCAAGAAATAGAACTAAATACAAAGGTCTTCTGGGGAGTGGTAGCAAATTTAGGGGATTTTGATCGCTAAAAAAAACGAGAGGAATAAGTGAAAAAATGTCTAAATTTGTAGTATCTGCTTGACCAGTCAATTCAGCAAATCTTGCTGGAAATATCCACTAGTAACCGTGTTTCGTCGTCGATTGCGAAACACAATTTTTTGTAAATTGTAATTTGTAGACATAAGTATGATTTCGTCATAATCTTTTTTCAAAAACAGACATACAGGGAGAATATTTGAATGAAAAATCAAGAAGTATAAATTATTTTGCCTGGAGTAGTCCAATATTCACCAAATCTTCCTGGAAATATCTAATAACAACTAATAATGTGATTCAGATTTCATAGTTCCTCCTCTGCACCAGTACTAGTACATAACGTACTTCAGAACTAATTCCCCCGAAACCCTTCACATTATAGATTTATTTAAGAACCTTTTATAGCTCATTAAACTACCAACTCTATCCCGACAAGTAACTAAATTGACTACCAAACGATCGTTATACCGAGATCGGAGATATCAAATAACCTCCCGGAGTAAACACTCGGAGGACCGTAAATGTGGGGTAACTGGTGGGCCGGCGTGGAGTGTCCATTCGGGGGGCGCGCTCCCATTCTCATTCTAACCAGCACGTCCAGCCCTTCGCGTTCTCTCAAAGGGCCGGTCCTTCCCTGGATTGCGCTCCGAGGGTGGTCAAAGGACCGTTCATGACACCGGCGCTGACAGTTGAGAGGTGAAAAATCAACAACCCGGTTGGGGGTTTCTGTTTTCTGTCGTGTCAGGGTTTGAATTGATTGTGCTTGTTCTGTTCACTTTATCATTTCTCAAATGTTGGTTATCAGTTTTTTATTTCATTCCTAGCCCCAAAATAATTTCACAAAAAAAAGTAAAAAAAAAGTCATAAAGTCAAAATGTTTGCCTCGTTTTCACGCAGCACTTATCTGCATAATATCACGGCAGAAAACATTTCTTAATGAAATGGTATGAATAGTTTTTCAAAGGTCTCTTGTTAACAGCAGCAGCGATTAAAAAGAAAACTACTTGAATTGCCCCAGTTCTATTCACCAGCGCCTTTTAGCTTTGTTCCTTCTACCTGCATTCGGAGCGTAATGGAGGTAATCGTTACCGTGGTTTTTCCTTTATTTTCAAAAGAAGACTCGTTAGGACAACCAGAATAAAGGAAAGTTTATATTAAATTAGTAACCATTATTTTGACGTAGGTAAGTGGCTTGAGCTGTTAAGAGAAACTTTTAAAAAGAAAACACTTCAAGAATTCTAGACTACTGTAATGAACATTTTTATGAAGCATCTCCCCTGTGTGAGTTTCTAAAGGAAAACGAATGACTGTTTTTCTGTTCGATGAATGGAAGCTAATGCGAGTTTACTTCCCCAGTCGACATTCCTTGAGTGCGGACTACGTGCCGCAGCCCTATACCCGTCTTTGTTGCATCCCAGCATCTTCCCGGGCGACTCCTCTTCAAAATACGAAAACTGGAACCCTTGCTTTGCAATACATTTTCCCCGCATGCTTTGAATATCTCTCTTCTTTATGATACTAATTCGGGTTTCTGTACTTACAAGACTAGGTTTCCTCTCATACATCACATCAAATGAATGACAAATGTTGCCACAAAATGTTCCCTGCAGTCTTTCGTCATAAGATTTAGCCTTCAAAAGAGTCCCGCCCAAAATTAGAGGAAAAAGTGAATGCGTTACCGTAACTCTGAAACAACTATGGGCGATGGTTCGAGTAGTATCCCCTTCATATTAGTCTAGGGTCATAAATAATATTAACTGGATCATCCCCAGTTATATCCTAGATAATTTCAAAGCGAAAAGCATCTCATAAATACATTTAATTTTTAGGCAGTTTCCTTTTATCCATCTAATAAATTACATCGCCTATCCTTTCATCATCCTTGAATAGTGTCAGCTAGGGCAACCTTTTGTTACCCCCAAGTTATTTCATTTCTAAAACACATCGGATCTCGCGCGCGTCCACTCGAACTCGCAGCATTGATATCTCCTTCAATAGATGTCTCCCGGGAGACTAATCAGGGCCGTCTATTTTCCAGGGCCGTATTGGGCATTAAAGCCATCACGTATCTCGTTATTCGCAGGTAGACACAAATTTCGTTAGTGGCGGTAATTAATTTCTGAACGACAACTTGAAAAACGATTAAGCAGCCTGCGAGGAAGCGGCCAGGAGAAAGAGAGAAAGCGGGAGATGTCGAGGGAGTAGGAGCGATGGGAGGCCATTGGAGGAGCGACGCCGGGAGACGCGGGGCGTCGTGGGGCGTGGTCGACCCCGGGCGTGGGCGTCACACTGTCTCGCAGCAGCTGGTCGCCATGGCAACAACCCTGGCCACCCGGCTAGATATTGATCTGGCCGAGGGAATCCCCCTTGGAGGCTGCCAGGACCGACGAATGCGGCCCGAAAAATTACATCGACTACGCTCCAGCCTTCCCTTGTACATATAATTCGAGAAGTGGTGTTATTCTTTTCTCGTTACTCCCATTTCCTTTGAAGTTTTCGTGCCATTTCTAGCATAATTGAGGCCCTGTCGAGTTACGGTCTTTATCGTCAGTTTCGGTTCACCTGATGTCATGAGAATCATCTATTTACTCGAACATATTTTGTTTTGTTCCATCTTTTACGTATTAAACATCACAATGAAACGACTGCAGCCACAAAGGGAGCCTTGTTAATTCGTAACGAAATGGAAATTGCCGGTACTGGTTGACCTGTGTGTTAAAAAGGATATTACACACACACAGAAGAGAACATACGTGACGAGAATACTAAAATTAACTATCCATTCGCAAAACGTTTAGCTTCGAGCTATAAAACTGAATCATAAAAAACAAATATCGTGGATGCTGCGGGTTAAAAATTCGAACACATGTAACCCCCGCTTCTTGTTTTAACTATGTAAATAGAACAAATAAAAAAGAACGGTAGAGGTAGCTGATGGAGAATCTCCATAGAAATTGTTTGTTCATAGATGAAATTCAATTCTCTTTCGTATTCATTAAATTTTTATTACAAGGTAGCAAAACTTGAGCAACGTAATAACAATTAATTACCATACTCAAAGAAGATATTTCTTTCGAAAAATAAGTGCAAAAAATATGTATTACCTTTTAAAAGGAAGGAAAGTAATTTCAAAAAAGTGATGACAGAGCTGAGGGTAATAATAATATCACAGTCGACATGTTTTCACATTGTTTCATCGCTCTCCAAAACATTTTCAGGACAAAATTATTGGTGGAGTAGGGCATAAGTGGTACTTGGAAGCAAGGTAGTCATGCGGTCACAAAAGCTCTCTGGAATTACCGATGGATCAATGGACCGGCTAGCTGACAAGAAATAGCTACATGCATTACAGCTTACTTGACATTTATGGAATACCAAGGTAACGAGCAGAAGATCACCATGTCAAACTCAGGACCAGGAAAGACCTTTGTGGGCTCGAACCTGTAACTTGGTTTGACGAAAGGTCTCCTAATCGAGGCTAAAGGAATGTACCTAAAGAGGCTTAGAGAATATTGGAAGGCAACACCAGGCGGCAGACAGATCAGGCTACTTCATAAAATAGTGAATTGTAGGTCAATGAGTATAAGCACATAGAGTGCAATTACTAGCCTGTTAGGTGGGTTCGGAGAATTCCTCCATCGCCCATAACAGTTGTCATGATGGCAGTGCCCGAAACTCCAACTAGAGAGTTTGCTTCCGCATCCAACAGCAGAGCCTTCCAGAGTACCAAATCAAGCACAGACACGTGTTTCGTTCTACTGGAACTCATCAGTGTGCTGCATCTGGAGTGTCTGGAGGATGCTGTCGGATGAACGGAAGCCGGGGCCTCTTAAGGCAAGAATTAACACGGAACTCCGTGTGGTGTAAAATAGAGCGACATCTAGCGGTCAGTTCAAAGAACTAACCGTGAGTTCACTCTAAATTAATTGCAGTTCCAGACACTACCAAAGCCGGTCGATGACAATCGAATAATGAAGAAGACAGAAGGCAAGTATACTCAACGATTAATTCATAATGAATTGTAGGTCAATGAGTATAAGCACATAGAGTGCAATTACTAGCCTGTTAGGTGGGTTCGGAGAATTCCTCCATCGCCCATAACAGTTGTCATGATGGCAGTGCCCAAAACTCCAACTAGAGAGTTTGCTTCCGCATCCAACAGCAGAGATACGTGTCTGTGCTTGATTTGGTACTCTGGAAGGCTCTGCTGTTGGATGCGGAAGCAAACTCTCTAGTTGGAGTTTCGGGCACTGCCATCATGACAACTGTTATGGGCGATGGAGGAATTCTCCGAACCCACCTAACAGGCTAGTAATTGCACTCTATGTGCTTATACGCATTGACCTACAATTCACTATTTTATGAATTAATCGTTGAGTATACTTGCCTTCTGTCTTCTAGATCAGGCTACTACTGGCCGGCTTGAACAGAAACAGGCTGGCCCATACGATCAAACTGAACTTAGATTACTAGTCGAGGTGTTCATCGGCCATAACAGTCTGAACAGGCCATTACAACTTAACAATAGGACAATGGGTGTGAGGGGGGACTCAGTCTATCTAAAATGTGGATCAGACGATGAGGCTACATTAGTAGCCTCAGGCTCAGTATCTTTGGGCCAGAGGCACAACAGGAAGAAGAAATGGCATTTTTTCATGCAAATACCTTCTGGTCTTCATAGGTAGAAAGGTCGGGAAAGTTTAAGTAGGAGTTCCACCATGGGATGGGATAATCAAAAAGGGCCGTTGGAGGCCTAGTCTATAGAACGAAGGAAAGATAAAGAACCCCTACGAAAGCTATTGGCTAACAGTTGATGCATGAAACAGAAATGGACAAGAAGAAGAAGTTTCCATCGCATGATGCCTGTGTTAACATAATCAGGGAGCCCATAAGCATGAACCCACTAAGTAAATAATAAACAAGCTGGATGTAACATAAAGTGCGATGAAATAACAAAAATTTGATTTTTCTGGCTATAGGAGGTGATGAATAGAATAGCAAGATTTTGGGATAGAGACCATGGATGGGAAAAATAGACAAAAACAGAGTTTCAGGACCGAGAGGTGTGAGATATGCTCAAGACAGAGGTAACTGGAAAATGAATGGAAGGCTTGTGCATGCTCAACACTGGGCATAGTAGGATTTTTAAGAAAAACTAAAGAAATTGTAGTCATTCTAAATTTATCCATTCTAAGCTATATCCTAATTGTAAATACTATACTGATTATGTATAAATGTTAAGAGAGGGTAAACCCACAAACTGGTTAAAGTTAGTATAAAAATTGTGGTGAAATCGGATTTTAAATTTAAAAGTGATTTATTTTATTATGAAACTTCCCCTTATTAGGTATAACATGAACAAATAAAACACTAATTTATTAATATTCATAACGAATAATTTAACCAAGACTTTATTATCCCCTTTTCCAGTTCATTTACATTTTCAGTTGGCTAACTTATAACACCCCTCATTAAATTCAACCATCTCTAGCTCCTGCAATAGCTTGCCTAGTCTCTTCTAGGAAAATAGGTGGAATAAATTTACCGAATCAGAATTTATATTAAATTTTTAGCTCCCCATCTAAAATATACATAATTTCTGTAGTGTAATCTTGGTCGTGTAAACTAGAAGAGGGTGCAAGAAGAATGAATGATCTTTACTCTAGGTGACCCAATTATGCGACAAGCAGTGCTGAATATTCATAGTATCTGCAGTGAAACATCAAGAAGATACCTACTCCGAATCTCATCTCACCTTAATAACCTTGGTTACAATGCGGAATGGATTCATAAAGCTTTTCCTCCAACTCTTCAAAATTTGCATACTTAACTTGCTGAAGCTCTTTGATATGTTATATGGATTAGTGGTGTAAATAATTCTCTAAACTAATTTTCCCAGCCACTTTTGCTAAGTGTATGCATGGAATTGTGGTAAAATTCATATCAAGGGGTGCGTTTATGCAAAAATGGGTCAAATCAGAAGAAACCTGAAAATAACTGTAATTATAATATTTGGTGGAATCAGACTTGTTGTAAGTTGTAACTCACGCTAAGGAGATAAATATACCTAACAAATGTGAATGACAATTATGTTCTTAGCATCAGGAATATCACTTCTAGATGGAAATGAGCCTTCACTACATCTCAGAAGGCAACATCTTATCCTGGGATGTGTGCAACGAAGGTATTAGCATCAAAAGATAAACCAATTCACCACATTTCTTTTCAGCACTAAAGCACAACTACTTTTCCGAGCACCCCAAGGCACCTCACTTATTATCATAATATGTTTGTCGGCAGGAACTGTAATTTTATGGCCACAACCCAAACGTCCATACCAACTATTCCAACTTCGACCAAAATTATTACAAAATTATATAAAAAATTTGCACAAATGTACAGCATCCAAAAACAGCTTTAGGCAGAACTAGGGGATCAAGCTCCCTAGAGTTTCCACAAAAGCTCCTCAGATCCCATATGCCTTTCAAATTGTCAGCAAGTGTCTAGGTGTGAAACATTTCGATCTATTGGGAAATCCCAGTTTGTGTCAAATATCTTTACAAAACCATGCAGTAACACGAGCTCTACGGAAATTTGAATTTCGTGTGGCAAGTAATGTCATCGGCGAAACCATGTATCTGTTTTGATGTTAAACTACGTAGTTTTTGAAATTTTTCTATTTTTCTGAGGCGCTTCGTTTCGATTATACAGGATGATTAATGTATTTTGCCAAAATTTCTGGTCTCTTTCGGTTTTGTCAAAAAGTCCACAATGAATTCTTTTTCTTCAAAGCAGAATTTTAGAAAACTAGAAGATGACCTAGAATCTGTTGGAAGATCAATCGTCTCTGATTTACGTTCCTGTTTTCCAAGAAATCAGGCAACTCGTTTTCTAGGAAATTTCGAGTATTACACACCCCATTTCTTGTAAACTGAGTTTCATTGGTGAAAAGAATTCCAGGAACATTGCGTCGCATGTGCTAGATTCAACTGACAAAATGCCGGTCTAGCAACCTCGTCACCTACTTCCACCCTCTAAACTTTCTGGACATGATAGTGATGGAGACATTCCGCTTTGACTATCCTCCATATTTGAGAATGGGGGACTCCCACAACAACGCTTATCCGCCTCGTACTTGTTTGTGGATTCTTTTGATCCATCTGAACGATGTTTTTAACCCAAAAATTGAAATTTCCTTATAATGACTCAAAAGTCAAGGAAAAGGGTCGAGTTTGATGGCGGCGTATTTGAACAAGTTGATATTTTCTTTCAGTTTAACTTATGTAGAGTGCTTGGTTGTCAAAAAATTACCATTTCTTCTTTGAGTTGTTTTTCTTATTAGCATTTATGTTTGACTCAAAAAAATCTAGTACGGTCCCTAATCCTGGCTAAATATCTGGAACCAGCGAATTTATTTGAAATAACCAGTAAATCCGCAAGTTCTAGAAAATCACATTTGATTTTTCGAAAATAACGAATAAACTGACTTCCCGGAAGTCTTAAATTTTTCCGCGGTTTAATTTAATGGTTCCAAGCAATTTTTGGTCGCCATTGTAACATTTTCAATGTAGCCTTTGAAAATGGCACTAAACTTGGAAGAAAATGCATACAGAGTGAACTTTTTGACAAAACCGAAAGAGACCGGATAAAGTAAGAAGTAGGTACGGTCCTGTCGTTGATGGAAAATGCGGGATATAAAGTATCATTGGTAACATTGCTAACAAATCTCTTTAAATTCCATCAATTCGTTCAAAAGATACCGCTCATCAAAATTTCGGCAAAATACATGAATTCCTGTATAATAAGTGAAACGAAGGGCTTCAGAAAATTTCAAAACCAGATCCTCAATCGCCTTGAAAAACTACCCCTATCCTTAAGCCACGTCGGTCTGCTGTTGAAACACCATGTATATTATAGAAGAAAGAGAGTGGGTGATAACATCGAGCCTTGGGGGACTCTTGAGTTTGTGGCATTCTAAAGAAGAGTTAGATGGTAAACACTGGAGATCCATGCACTAACAGACCTGAGGAGCAGTCCATAGGAGGAAAATTCACTAAGCAGACCCCCATGCGAGATTCTATCAAATGCCTTTCACATGTCTAACGCTATGAACCCCAGCGGTCAGCCAGAAAGTGATCAACTCAGCGGTAGATCGTTTAAGGTCGTTTTGGTGATCCGCATTGGTGAACATCATTGGCTATCAGAGAAAGAATAACGAATACAAAGGTTCTGAGACGCATGGGAAGGGAAAGAGAGATCCTTAAAACAATCAAGAGACGTAATCTTGATCTGGGCCATATTATCAGAGGGAAGACGAAGAAATATGAACTTCTACAATTGATAATCCAGGGTAAAATCTAGGGAAAGCGAAGCATAGGCGGAAAAAAAATCTCATGGCTGCGAAACCTGGGAGAGTGGGTCGGATGCATGTTTAAACAACTTTTGAAAGCAGCTCGACTAAAGTTAAGTTAAAAAAGCGATGCTGATTGCCAACCTTCGACTCGGAGATGGCACTTGAAGAAGAAGAAGATTGTGCATATAAATTTTGTGTGTATGTATAATTTAATTTTATCAAAACGGCCAAAGTTATTAAACATTTTTTGTTTAATTTTGGGCCGAAACGTGATCTTTTGTACAATAAAATATTCTTCTGTTGTGCGATTTTCAGCATTCAAATCAATTTACAAAATACCTAATCAAAACAAAAAGTCGTTTGGGTGTGAAAGCCATCAGTGACGAAGAGAAAAAGCTTTCATAAAATTTTTATCCCTTAATGTGCTTTATATTATAAATTTTGTGCCATGTAGTGTCATTTACGCTGTCATTCGATATACCTACAATAAGCAACTATCTGAAAATATTTTCTATAACAATTAAATTTTTTGGGCCTTTTTTTGGGCTCTTTTTGTTCACCACAGCCATAAGATATTTATTTATTTATTTATGGAGATAATGGTAGCTGTATTTTCGACATTTTTGGCGATAATTAAAGCACTGACCTAAACTTTAAATAAAAGTATTTTTAAGATCCATAAGAGAAGTTCCTTCCATTGATATTACCTCGCACATGCTAAGAGACGAAAAGTGAAATTTTTTGAAAAAAAAAAATTTGAACTCTGGAAAAAAGCTTACAAATGAAAAATAATTTCCATAAATAATAAGCGCGTATCTCATGGAATTAAGATGCAGGTTAGAAGCTTTGTGGAGGAATATTTCAGCTCATGCAATTTGGAAAAATTCAACTGCGACAATCAAACAGGCGAGGTTGACCCTTTTTTGCGCTAAAATTTTATTCCTCTATTTTAATTTAATCAGTCCAAAAAATCAAATCACTGTATCTAAGATAAAAATATAGGTCCATATTTAAAAACTCGTAGTCCAGTCCGGCCCTGCAATTATGAATCGTCAGATAAAAAAACTGATAAATAAGAAAAACTAAAATTTAAGATTTTGATTTTTTTCAAAATAATTCGATAATCAAACATAATTTTTAAAATCTCCTTCTGGTTGTCCAACTTTTTTCGCCTTTTAACCGACTCTGTATCTCCCACGGTTTCCGAAATCCCCATGCTGTTCGTTCTTATCTTGGACACAGTGTATAATTTCGATCAACACAATAAATTTATTTAAACATGCCTCTCTCAACTCTTGTAGTTATCAAGAAGTGATAGTGAAGTTCCTGAACAACATACATTCAATGTCAACCACATAGCTGGAAAAGTTACTTCCAACTGTAATTTTTGTTTGATCTCAATGAAGTCTTTTGGGCAAGAAATCTGTTCCTGATGTAGATGTCCACTCGTTTTGGCCGAAATTAATTAATCCAAACTGAAACAAAACGTTCCATTCGTGTTCTCATGGAGAGAAAAAGAAAGGTCCCATTAATAACGCTCCATGAAAATATTTTATCCAGGTCAAGAGTCTGTTCAGCAAATGTCACTTTTTGTGGCGCGCCGCTCTGGGTCCTTCGTCAAATGCACATTCGCTGTAAAAAATATAACATTCCTTTCCCGGCTTGAAATTGCAGAATTTATGACTCGTCGCGTCACAACTGAGTTACACATATAATTCAAGAAAATGTGACGGTCGCTTATAAATTTCCCCCTTAACAAATGGCTTGGCTAACTGAGATGGATGGAACCAAGACGTAAGAATAAAAACGGTTCATTATTCTTCCTTTAAGCTCTTTATTTTATGCATTATAACACCGGCAAGTAGCCATTTATTATGAAATGTTTCCGTAAAAACCGTCGTAATGAACAATATTGCCTACTTAAGTAAAATGAGCAACCATCATTTAAAGGAGATAATAAAAAGAGAGTGATCTATCTGAAATCTAAATCAACCAGCTTTGCCTCTTAGATCTAGAAAATACTCTTTCATTATGATTGTACCCTAGAGAAATTGATAAAAGAATAAACAAATAACAAGAATTATGTAAAATATTGATAATTTTCTACCCTATCAAAAATAACAATAATCTGCAGCAGGTTATTATTTAGAAACGACCCACCAGGACCAGGATAATCATTATCCTAAAGCTTTATAAAACAAACCACCGCTACAACATTTACCTCTTCAAAATCCAATTACATTGAGCTTTTCCTGCCAAGATAAAACTACTCGCTTGTCGCTTGAAGAAGCATTTCTCTTAAAGTATCTAACATTTCAAGATTTAAGAAGCATCTTGACTAGTTTCAAAAGACAGAATCAATATTCTGTTTCTTGTCTGTCTTCCAACTTTCAAAGCTCCAACTTTAAACTTAGTTCAAAAGCTTTCATAACGAACTAAGAGCAACCCATCCAAATGAGTTACACGGCGGTGGACCTTTCCCCACTTTCCCCCCTTTCCCCGTAAATTCATGACATAAAAACTTAGTGGGTTACAACTCTCTCGAACTTCTTCGATGAAGGATAAACATTCAGCTCTTGTCAGTTTCAAAGACATCCAATAACAAGATGGTAAACAGTAGATTTTACAAGAACCAAGTCGAGTAGATGATACTAGATCCCTGCGATGTCTCAAAAATAAGATTCCCCATCGAGAGTCGAGGTCCTTTGGAGACCTGGAGGCGAGCAGGTCCTTTGTGTTCGGCAAATATGGGCTACAGGAAGGCGTTGTCGCGTACCGAAATAGGACCAGCCCTGCCCGAAGTCGCGTCTGGGAAAGCAGCCCTGGGAAATGATGAAAAGCTGCCTAGCCAGCACTGGTGGTCCTTATCGATCCTGTTGCCATGGCGACCGCGCCAGCAGATCCCATCTGTGACGGCGCTGCCAGAATCCGGTGTTGCGAATAATGTATATTTAACTTCGATATGCGTTCGCTGTTATTGGATGGCGTATATGTAACGTTCGATACCGGAGTGCCAGAGCCAGACACACACAACACACACAAACACCCATGGATACGTCGCAGGGGTGTGAAGAGTTCGAAAAGAATCCTGGAGGATTTGAGAGATCCCGGATTTAATTATACTTTTATTGACTGACTGGAAGACAAAGGGAAAGTAATGAGGAATTTTTTTAGTAGCTGAAAACGGATATGAGAAAAAGTAGGCATTATTTAATTTCACAGCCATCAAACAAGATCCAAAGATGGCCGTTCGAAATTAACTGAAAATCTTATTACCAGCCCCGGTTGAGCTTTACAATTTTTTTTTCTGGTTACAAAAAGTTGCACAGTGTTCAGTTTAATTAAAAGTAAATGAAAGGATCCGGGTCATTTTAAAATTTAACTGTCACCATGACAGGGACTCGTACATATTTGAAATTGAGGGAATAATTTCAGCTCGGTCCGTCAAGCGTAAAAAGAAATTTTTTGAAGTCACTTTTGTCATTTTTATAAAAGTTTGTTTGTATGATTGGTAAGAGGTATTTCTTGTTATTGTTATTTTTAAAACAAGCGTTGCAAAAAGGAGTTTATAAACAGTATTGGTAAGTTCTGGAATCGCGTCCTTTGATTTTTCTAACTTTAACATTCTGGCTGATTAGCCATCATTATTGGCTGATTTCTGTGCATTTTAGATCGAAAAATAACACAACGTAGGAGGTATAGTGTGGGAATTTTCAGGTAGATCAGTTTAAATTTCAAGGTTTATCTTTTCGGTTCAGCCATTTTGTCCAAGCATTTGTCGAGGCAAGAATCTTAATAAGTTTCAAGGTAGGAGTTTCAAGCGTAAACTTTCAGGGTGGTCAGTTTAGAAATTCAAACGTAACTAGGTTTCCCGGTTTTCCAAAGCTTCGAGAATTTTTCTGGTTAAACCAATCTGATTTCACTAGTGGTATTCTAACATGGTTAAAGATATAATCAGCAATATCCTTCGAAAAAATTTTATCATGTCCTGGATCGTGAAAGTCATAAGAAATTTTTTGGTATGTAAATCTTAAGGGGCATATCTGTCAATTACGCCGATTCCATGAATTTTTTATGCAAGCTTGTCCGAAAAGCGCCCTCCTCCCTAATGAAGTCTCTTGACAATCTGTTTTTTAAAAATTTCTCCATATATTATAATCAATGGTATCCTTGGCGTAGTTTCCAAATTTATTACAGAGAAAACTTAATAATAATAATTTGATACACCATCCCCAAACTGATGAAACTTTAGTAAAAGGAGTTTCTACAAAGTAACAAATTTTGATTCTGCGAACTGACTTTCGATATTTTTGCTGGGAAATATGGAAAAGAATAAATTCCAATTAAAGTGGGAAAATAATAAAACAATTTAATGTTCTAACGCAGGGCAATATAAAACCTGAAAGTAAAGAAGCGCTGACGAGAGTTTTTTGTAGTTTTAACGACGAAGATGATGTAATTTTCACTTATAAGTTTGTTCACACTGTTTCAATTATAATAAAATCATCTCACGATTCGATTTTCTTACAATTTCTTGCTTGATATCAGAATATATTCGATATAAGTAGGTATTTTCAACTAGAGACTACTTATAATTATAATTAACTTCACTTTTTTAGACTGAGAGGACATCCACTAAGATATGAGGCCTAAGGGAAAAAGCAGTAAAGATACAGCATTTTTGCAAATCTGTTTAAAAAAATGATTATACTCTTTGTTTTGGGTCTTCGGGCGAGGATTTCGTCCACGGTTTAATTTTAACAACACCAGATTTTATAAAAAAAAAACCCACTTACACAAACAGTAAAAACTAATAAAAAAATAAACATTAAGGTGACAAAAATAGTAAAAACATTTCTTGAAAATTGACCAAACATGCCTAAATCGTTTATGTCCCCTTATCCCCTTACTCGTATCTTGCAAAAAATTCGTTATTAAAAAATATAATATCCATCTATATCCATTGAATCTCCAATAAGTCTTTAGATTATGAAAGTATGGACGTTTTTTTTTAGAATCCTTCGCGCCAGTGTAAAAGAAAATAAGTCCATAAACACATTTGTATACCTAAAAATCCAGGACATTTTGCAGGATCTTGTGTACAGGATATTTGGCCACCCGCCCATCCAGGACCTGACTAATGTTTCATTCATGTGCCAAATGGTTTCGTGTCTCTTTGTCGCGCGTTTTACAACCCGCATAACGACACCTTGGAGATGGATGCTCGAATATCTCATCTTAGCGAAACGGCCGGGGGAATCAATAAACGGGCGTCATCGCATCAACTTCTCCTCTCCCCGATCCCGAACTCCAGATGGGTGTCATCTATCAATCCGAAGCGTTTTAAAAGAGAAAACTAATAAAAGAATTGAAATTCTCGATACACATCAAGATCCAAGAGTATGCCCGGAGTTTGGAATGTTCCTGTCGGATCCAAAGACAAAAGAATACCAAACGCCAGGCCTAATCTTGTTTTATGATTCATCGAATGGAAACGTCTAAAGTGATAGACGGATTCGCTCAGAACGAGATTTTAGCGTAATAATATGACATGTATGGATTTTGCAAACGTTATTCCAAGATATAGCTGGCAGAGTGATTGATTTAGTGGTAAATGGAGGATTTAACACTGTTTAAATCATTTTTGTCGAGTGAAATTCCTTAAAATTTTAATTAACATTATTTTTTAATTATAATGGTAGGTATTTATCCTAGTAAGTACTAGAGGGCGATTTTTTTATGAAGGTCTAATCTATTTGTTTTAAACATTTTTATTAATTAGTTGTGGTGATTTTTTAGACACTGGAGCGAAAGTTATAGAATAGTTCTTCTTAATCTCCTTTTTCAAATTTCTTACCAAGTTGTGATTCTGGGATAATGACACCCTCTATATTATTGCATTTCGAATACTCCATAATATTCTACGTCAAAAATTTCTAAATGTTATGATTTTTTAAAGTTAAAATTTTTGACTTAGTAGCACTCAAGTTTTCCCTATTGACTATTTTTTCTGACCTGACCCTGATCTAAATAGAAGGTGTTGGTTGCTAAATGGGGCATCACTTGACAGCGCGTATGTCAGAAGCGGTGTTCTGCTACAGCATTTAAATGCATTGAAGTTGCAAAAGAAATTTCCAGAAGAGATCGAATCAGGAAGTCGTCCAAATTGTCATTTGATACTGTAAGAGGTTCGAGAATGAATAAGTTCAGGTAACAAAGACATGACACAATTTAGAACGGTTGCGAATTAATTATTATAGGATTCATGCAAGCAAAGTGAACGGATAAGTTTTATCATCATCATCAAGCAGATATAGATAGTAATACGAATAAGAAGGTATACCTACAATCGAGCGATTTATAAGTAAAATTTAAGTTTTTTGTAAATAAGACAAACTTAATAAGTGAAATATTAGCGACTACCACTTCCAAAACTACTATTTTCTTTAGGCTCTAACATTCTTCTCATCTTCAGGATTACTCACCGTAAAAACTATTATTGCTACTATTATTTTTTTTTTTTTCAAACAGTTATAGTGCAATTTCCTGAAGTTCACTCCTACTTTACCATACCTACTATATCAATGTACCATTATTTACCAGAAAAGTTTTCTCACACTACTTCCATGCCGTAAAAATACAACGATACGGATCTTCTTGAGATAAGAACAATAACTCTTTCGGACGTTTATTTCAGCTGTAAAAATGGCATAAGTTGCATTTCCTAGGTAGGTAGGTAGGTACTTCGAGCACATCTTGAAATATATAGTGCACATAAATATTTTAGCAGCTCTTCTCGTCTAGGATGTTAGGTACGTTGAAGTTCTTTTATAAAGTTCACGTCGCCCGTGTACTCATGGTGTAATCATATTTTTCTCATAGATCAGAACTTTTATTAAAAAAAAACAAGAGTATTCTCACAAATGCAGCTGTATTGGTTTCTGAAGAATGTTAAGGCTATCCTGCGTAAAACGTATCAAAACAAAAATTGCTTGCTTTGATTAGATAATAATAATAATAAAATAATAATAAAAAAAAATTTTGATACTGAAGACTCACTTTGGCCACCAAGAGCACCAAGAGTTTTATATGCATGGCACTTAAAATTCGTCTCGTTTAATAGGACTAGCAAAATTAGGGAAGCAAGAGAAAAAATATAACAAGTAATTTTTTGCTGGGGAGCACCGTCATAGATATGCAATGAAAATTTGGGGTAGATGTCTGCATTATGAAGCCTCTCCGCATAAACAGTTTTTCCTACTAACATTAGGCGGAATTTATGAGTATAACGATAAACCATGAAGATAAACCAGAAGTGCAGCACATCATAATAATTATATCAGAAGACTAGAAGGAAGGATTAGTATACAGAATAATAAAAGATAGGAACAGTAGAGGAAATAATAATTTTTTATAAGAATATATTAAATGTAACCTTTTTCGCAATTTAATAGTAAATAAAAAATATAATATTTTGAAAATTAGAAACCTTTTGCCATTTCCTATACAAGTGGGTTTAGGGTTTACCTACAAGGTTTCGTATCATCTTATTTCAGATTTCTTTCATGTACAGAACCGCATTAATTCCTTTGGAATATCATTCCAAGCGATATGTTTCCTGAAGAATACAACCTGCAAGGATTCAAAGCCAATAACGTGAATCGACATATCTCCGCTCATGCACCGCTCCCAGAACTCCATAGGAATTTCCCTGAAGTGCATGTGTCTTTTCAATAAAAAAAGGCTGGTCTACATTTTATCTACGACAAGAAAAATTGATTCGAAAGAAGTTTTTTCATTACGAACTGAAGTTTCATTCAATTTTTTGCTGTCTCAACTGATAAAGCAAAGACTATACCAAACAATTATTTTCTCTACGTTCTAATCTACTACTAATAAAACGTTCATTATCTGGCTGATTTTCGTTTAGGAATCATGTACATTCTACATACAGGGTGTCCGGTAAGTACCTCCTAATCTCTCGGGACCATACAGGGGAGGTCAAAAAAAACCTAGTCTGTCATAAAAAAAATTTCCTAAAGTGTCCCCAAACGGAGATATGGAGCCCTAAAAGGGTGCCCCGCAATTTACTTTTTTGGCTCTAATTTTTGAACCGACCTGTATATTTGGATGAAATTTTTATTTTTTATAGAAGCCATAAAGACTCATTAAGCCATATCAGAGTAGATGTTTGACGTCCTCAAGGAAGTCAGGAACGGTTTTACCACCACACTCATTGTGTCAAAGTTTTGACAGGTGTCATTTTACAGAGCTGAAAACTTATTTTTTAAATACCCTGGTCATTAATCTTCACAAAAGGTACTCTTAATTTATTTCGATAAAACTAGCGGTTCTCAAGATAAATCGACTTTTATGCGAATTTTGACCAAAAGTTCCGTTAATAGCAATCCATTATGTTGGTAGGTTTATCAACAAGAACCTGATTTCTACCTGTTTGTGTTTAGAATTAGTAACTTTTGAGTGTTTCGCATACCTAAAAACCGATTTATCTCGAAAACCGTCAGTTTTACCGAAATAAATTAAGAGCACCTTTTTTAAAGATGAAGTATTAGACTATTCAAAAAAATAGTTTTTAGCTCTGTAAAGTGGCACCTGTCAAAATTTTGACTCAACGAGTATGATGGTAAGTCCGTTCCTGACTTCCCTGACGACGGCAAACATCGACTTTAATATGGCCTGATGGCTCTCTGTGGCCTCTATAAAGTGTTTAAATTCCATCCAATTATACAGGTCGGTTCAGAAGTTAGAGCCAAAAAAGTAAATTGCGGGGCACCCTTTTAGGGCTCTATATCTCCGGTTGGGGACACTTTAGGAAATTTTTTTTATGACAGACTAGGTTTTCTATGACCTCCCCTGTATGCTCCCGAGAGATTAGGAGGTACTTACCGGACAGCCTGTATTGTTATATGGAAACTGGGAATTAATCCTTCCACATTGAAAGGGACCAATAACAGCTCGGCAGTTTCATTCGACACTGGTAGCGACCAATCACAACTAGTCATTTTGATCACTGACTCTCTCAACTGCTCCGACTCAGGAAGTCGCTTTGTTCTCATGAATGTGATAAGAATCGCAACCGTTAACGTTTCAGTAGTGTAACAGTATCAGTGATCAAAATAAAATTGTATTGATGACACGACTAGAATCTAAGTAAGTACTTATATAGGGTGTTGAAAGAATCCCGGTAGCGTCCAATAAATAATTAAAATTTTTGAGTTTTGAAAGAAGAAACAAGGTCTACTACAGGAAAAAACAGGTCTACTTTCTAATTTAATTTACTTTCTATTGATGGAAATTTTTCTTATACAGGGTGTTCCTTGGCTCAGGAATGGCAACATTTTTACAGTGACGGTGAAAGTTTAAATTGAGTAGGTTATGAGTTATAAACAAGTGAAAATCGTAATTTTTCATTTTGAAAGCAGTGGAAATCAGACATGTGAGCCGTTTGTCGATATCTTTAGCCGTTTTTAATTTTTTAAACGGCTGTGAAAATTGAAAATAGCGTTTTTCATTTGTTTAATTGTCTCATAAACTTCTTACTAATTTCAAACTGCAACTGTAAAACCCTCTCTTGTTGCATTTTCTCAGGAAATATGAATATACAATAACATACCAGCAAGGGGTATCCTATTAAAATACAAAAAAAAATAATAGACGATGTCGTTATTGCATTACAGAACCAAGAAATATCCTGTATAATAAATCCACACATATAAAATTGACCTGTTTTTGCATTTTTTTTTAAAGATAATTAAGACATGAATGGCATGTTGTAAAACAGCATGCCATTCATTGACGCTGTGCTGTGAGTAGAGGTGGAAATTGTAAACACGTGTTTCGACCTACATGGGATTCATCAGTACAATATAACCAACACTCTTTCTGTCTACAAAGCACGGTTTTTGATCACGTATAATCTCCGTGAATGATCTCTACTATTAAAAAGAAAATCAAAATTTAAGGATATATTGGACTGTACTGGGATTTTTTCAACACCCTAACCCTAACGTGTACAATAAAATATACAATGAATTTATGAAATGGATACGTAAATATTCACAATGTAAATTATTTTTCCGAAAGCGTTTTATTAACCCGATCAAACCTTTTTTTAAGCAGTTTGATGATTACATTCGTCATAGAGAAAATAGCGTCTTCTATTATTTCCCCGTGACGATTCGAATATCATTCACTGATGACGACTCGTGTTGTAATTTTCCCCCTCGTGAATAATAGTCATCCTTCTCCGCTCGTTGCAGAATATAGCTCATAAATGCAATGGATCATATTATAATGTAAGCAAACCACATTAAAATAACTTGGATCAGATTAAGTAGGTAATAAATCTTATAAATAGATAAAAATTAACTTATTTTAAATAAATTCCCTAGACCACAATAATTAAGATAGGTCAGCATCTAAAACACTTCGACATTCAGCAAGTTTTAGCTTCAGCCTTCTTGGGTTTTATAAATTAACAATTTTCAATTATTTAATAGGACGACATAATTTCTTGTTTCTTAAGTAAGCAATAAATTTGAGACCACATTATCAAGAACCAAGTAATCATAATTAACGTGTTTATGATTAAATTAAAACAATAAACATTTTTTCATTGCGTTGTAGTACGACCTTACAATAATAGGCTTTACAATAAATTTTAGTGAGTTAATGTAATTTTTTCATTAATTTTAACATAATATCAAAAATCTCAAAAATATTTTTCAATAACGTTAATTGATCATAATTTTGATAAAATAGTAAATACATAAACTTACCATCTTATTATTTGATAATCCAAATCATAAGCGCTGTCGTTGTAAACACTACGAAACCGCGGAACAGCGAATGTTGTAATGATTTCACATACCTACTCGTATAATACTTTGTTATAGAATGGAAAATTTTACTACTCATTTTTTATCTGTTACTGTAACTAATAATCTGAAAACTATTTTTCCACTTGTAGCAATGAAATAATTCACGGACTATTATTATTATTATATAGGTAGGTATTCTAAATAATTATTAGAATACGTGCATTTATTTAATATTGAACAGTAGGTATTAGGTACTACCAATTTGAAACAATAACAATTAATCAATATCATGTAACAATTATTATTGTTAATTTAAAACGAATTCATCCGTTTTTAATTGATTTAATGCGTTAATTTGAATAATAATCATCATTAATAATTACCATCGCACCATAATTAAAAGCACGACCGCCTTAGCGCGTTTCCGCTTGCAAAATGACAGAGATTTGTTTAAGCGTATCCCACTGAGCAAGAATACGTTGCAGCAACATTTACTAAACGTTTCAATGTCAGCTTGCAATGTTGCATATAAGTTACAAATGGCCTCCCACAATGTTCCTGCAATGTTGAAACGGCCGTGCAGTAACATTGCTCTCGCAACATTGCAAAGCGTAACATTGCGAGAATGATAGAAAAGTAACGTTGCCTCAATTTTACAATCGAAATATTGCAGCAAGGTTACCAATGAATCTTATCTGCTATGTATGAAGTATAATGTTACAGGAACATTGTCAGTGATGATTGCTGAAATATAGCAATTATTATTTTGCAGAGAGGTTGCTGTCACAATCTCACAGGTACGTTTACGTCGTGTTTTAACTGAAACATTGCAAGGAGTTTTTTTATAAACCTTGTAGGGATACTGTTAATGTATTATTCCTGAAATGTTTGAATAGTGCTATTGCTGGAAGGTTTTTTTATAAACCTTGCCGGAACATTGTTAATGTATTATTCCTGAAATGTTTGAATAGTGCTATTGCTGAAAGGTTTTTTTATAAACCTTGCCGGAATATTGTTTATGTATTCCCAAGTAACACAACAGTTTCATCTAAAAGATGTATTTTTTACGTCCAGCATATACGTCTATAGACGGTAGTTTGTAGACTATAATTTAGAAGCAAAATGTCTACGATGCCTACGATATGTATTTATGAGACGTCTTATTACATATCTATGAGACGTCTACAATATGTATCTTTGAGATGACGACACTTTGCGTCTATGGGACGTCTATAATATGCATTGATGAAACATCTACAGTGTGTTTCACTTTAGATGGAATCACATGAATAACTTTTTTATTTTTTGATGAATTAAAAAAAAGTGTTTTTTTTCTTTATGTAAAGCTCTCGAGGCTCTCTTAAATGGGTAGAAAACATTTTAGCCGTAGCAAATAACTAGCCTATACTATGACCAAAATTAGCGTTGAAAATTGAAAAAATATATTAGGCATGTTTTTCCTGGAAAATTTTATTCTATACAGTTGTTTGAAATAACCTCGAACCCCCAAATCTCGAGTTTGGTTGAAAACAAAAAATTCCCAAAATATTTTCAAGACCACCTGAGTAGGTACCTACCTTACTTGAAAATTTTTTGAGGATTCAATTTTCAGCGCTAATTTTTGATCACGCATCAGTAGTCTAGTTATTTATTGCTACGGCAAAAATGTTGTTTACCCATTTAAGAAAGTTTCGGGAGCTTTACATAAAGCAAAAAAGTTTTTTTTTAATTCATCAAAAAATAAAAAAAAGTTATTGAGGTGATTCCATTTAAAGTGAAACACACTGTAGATATGGACAAGGGGTGTGAGCAGGTAAACTATGATGACTGAAAATATAATGACAACAGATATACTTTAACATGATTTTTTATTTGCTTGGCGTTTTCTTTTACACTAAATAATTGTTATTGCATAATTATACACGTAATATCCATACTCCATTTTTCACATTGAATATTTTTGCTGCTTTCATATCTTGTAGATGCATGTTGGAACCAAGCTGTGACGTCCCTCTCGAATTCACTGTCCTTTAATTGTGGAAAATGCTCGGCCTCTGAAAATCATACATACAGCTAATTAAAAATATGAAAATATAATTTCAATCATGAGTCATTTAAATCTTCAGACCCAGATATATCTCTGTTGGTAAGCCAGATACAAAAACATTTTGCAGACAAAAATTGTTCTCAGGACAATAATAGGGCGGTCATCTGACTGTACTAATGACTTTGACCTTGTGGACCAATTTCATGGTACACACGAAAGTCAAGATAATTTTAAAAAAAAGGACACCTGTATATTATTGTTTTTTCATATTCCCTGAGAAAATCAATAATAATAGTTTTTACAGTTGCAGTCTAAAATGAGTAGGTTATGAGTTATGAACATCTGAAAATCGCAGTTTTTCAGTTTTCATGTGGTATCCACTACGTGGTTTAAATTTTAATACATAGAGTGAAAAAAATTACCAGATTTTTAATCACCCTGTATAAAAATTTTATCCACACAATAAAAATACTATACACAATACTATACATGAAAAATTAGGATAGGGACATGTAAGCCGTTTGCCCATAGTTGGAGCCGTTTCCGATGTAGGTACAGTGCTTTCAAAATAAAAAATTTCGATTTTCAGTTTTTTATAACTCATGACCTGCGTACTCATTTTAAACTGCAACTGTAAAAACCATTCTTACTGGATTTTCTCGGGAAATATGAAAAAACAAAAATATTGAAATTGGTTCACAAGGTCAAAGAGATTAGTACAGTCAGATGACCCCCATTGTCCTGAACAACTTTTGTCTGCACAATTTTTTTGTATCTGGCTTACCAACAGAGATATCCGGGTCTGAAGATTGAAATGACTCACCCTGTATATTATTACTTATAGCATTAATTATTATTAATAACACATAGTTACAATAAATGACTTTCTAATAATACAATTACTTTATTAAAAGTTTCACGCATTCCATACTTAGGTATTACAATTGAACTATTTTTTATAGGTAAACTTAAAAAAATCACTTACTATTCATGATTCGTAACATTTAAATGGCTCAGCTTGAAATGATTTCCATTCTTTGCGGTCCAAGAACAGTAGGTACATTGTCCCAAATAAATAGAAAATGCATGTTTTCTAAAGGCATCATCCTTGGATTTTGCTCCGTCGGACAATTTGAGAAACTGCAGCTAGAAATAAACTTAATTTCAAAGAGAATTTTATAACAATAAAAGTGTTCCGAAAAATATTTCAAATATTATTTCGATTCATATTATCCATTAATTTTTTTTCCTTTGAATTTTCCACAAATGCAAACAGTAAGATTTAAAACTTATAAAACAAAACGTTTAATTAAAAGTTATTATTATTAATTCAAGACTTATTATACAGGTTGTTCTGTTTAGCTCTAAGACAAACTTTGGCAGATAATAGGGTGCGGCGCTAGAACCTTTGGGCAATAAGTAACAATTAAATGGTAAAATAATTAGACTACAAGTCTGAAAATTTGTTCAGTCATGTTTTCAGGATTTTTTTTTCGGAAAATTTTATTTAAAAAAGTTTCTATGAAATAACCTCAAACCCCTAAATCTCAAAGTTGGTTGAAAAAAAAGAAACACAAGATAATTAGCATAAATATTATGACGGTGTTCTCATAATTTTTATTAAATATCTCCTATCCCCTACCTATTCTTCATAAATCATGGCAATCTTGTAAGAATAAAATTGAAATAATAAAATTGAAATAATAGTCTTGAAATTTTTTTTGGGATATTTTGTGTTCAATGAAACTCGAGATTTCCGGGTTTGAGGTTATTTATTTTGAACAACTTTTTTAAATAAAATTTTCCAGAAAAAAAATGCCTAATATGTATGTTTTTTTTTTCAGCTCTAATTTTGATCATAGTAGGCTATAGTGATTTGCTACGGCTAAAATGTTGTTTGCTCAGTTAGAAAGCTTCGGGAGCTTTACATATAAAGAAAAATTTTTTTTTTTTTAATTCATAAAAAAAAAGTTATTGAGGTGATTACATTTAAAGTGAAACACACTGTATATAGGTCACTTAATTTTAAACATATTCTTTTTCAATAAACATGGGTTCGATTCGCTTTTATTTAGAAGTTGCAAGCATTAAAAAAATATTTATATCTCCATGTTTTAACAAAAGTAGGCTAATGAATAAATAAAATGCCAGTTGTCATAAGACGATAATTAATTTTTGAGTCGTTTTAATTATTTGTTTGACACATATACAGGGTGTCCCACGACATGGACTGTCATAGCTTAAGGGTAGGTGTAGTTTTTCAAGGCGATTCAGGATCTGGTTTTGAAATTTTCCTGAGGCCCTTCGTTTCGATTATACAGGGTGATTTGTGAAATTTGCCGAAATCTTTGATGAGCGATATCTTTTGAACGAATTGATCGAATTTAACGAAATTTGGTAGATATGCTCTACTAATGACACTTAATACCTCGCATTTTTCGCCGACTCGAAAACTGCAGGGCCGTACTTATTTTTTTGATATCTTTCGGTTTTGTCGCAAAGTTCACCCTGTATGCATTTTATTCAAATTTTGGTGCCATTTTCTAAAACTACGTGAAAAATGCTACAATTATGGTAGAAATACTTGGCATCATTAAATTGAATCGAGAAGAAAATTCAGTTTTTTAGTTTTTTATTCGGAATTTCAATTCATGTGTTGTTCATAATAATTGAAGAAAAATCAAATGTGGTTTTTTAAAACTTGCGTATTTTGTAGTTATTTCAAATAAATTTACTTTATCTACAGATTTAGCCAAGATTGGGGACCCTTCTACAGATTGTTTCGAGCTAAGAATAAGTTTTAACAGCAAAATAAATAACAAAATTTAACACATTACCACATAGACAAATAAGTATCCACATAAACGAAACAGGAAGAAAAATATCAACACAAATGTTGGGACGAAAAACTACAATTCAGTGCAGGTAATGGTCAAAGTCATGAAATCCCGAATAAAAAACTAAAAAACTGAATTTTCTTCTCGATTCAGTTTAATGATGCCAAGTATTTTTTTACCACAATTGTAGCATTTTTCACGTAGTTTTAGAAAATGGCACCAAACTTTGAATAAAATGCGCATACAGGGTGAACTTTTCGACAAAACCGAAAGATAACAAAAAAATAAGTACGGCCCTGCAGTTTTCGGATCGGTGAAAAATGCGGGTATTAAGTGCCATTAGTAGAGCATATTTACCAAATTTCGTTAAATTCGATCAATTCGTTCAAAAGATATCGCTCATCAAAGATTTCGGTAAATTGCACAAATCACCCTGTATAATCGAAACGAAGGGCCTCAGGAAAATTTCAAAACCAGATCCTGAATCGCCTTGAAAAACTACACCTACCCTTAAGCTATGGCAGTCATGTCGTGGGACAGCCTGTATAGAGTGAAAGTTTTGCATTAAAAATGCATTTATGTATTCTGAACTGAGGAATATACCTACACGTAATCCAGTTTTAAAAATGCGTTAAATTCGGGGAATGATAGAGAATCAAAAAATAATAAATAATAAATGAGTTTCTTGCCTCGGAGTTTGCTTTATGAACTATATTCAGGAAATAATGAAATAATTATGCTTCGTTGAGAAAATACAGTGGAAAAAATTCTTATTTTTTAAATATTATTTTTACTCATACCTACCTACATATTATTTTTCGATTTACTATCGTTCCCTGAATTCAACGCGTTTAAAACGTGACCAAAAATTAATTATTGTCATAATTATGTCAACTGATGACAATTTTTATTCAACGTACTCTCTGTTGCTAAAATATAGAATTTTTTTTTAATACTTACTTACAACATCTAATCTAAACAAAAGCGAATCAAACACATATGTTTATAAAGAAAAAAATGTTTAAAATTAAGTGACCTGCTATCGGCAAAATTTTGTCTATTGCATATTGACTAACGTAATTATTGTTGTTATTTTTCAATTAAACGTTAAATGTGTATTAACCATTTTAAGTTAAAAAAATTTATAAGTATGAGTATGCAATATTTTTGTTTGTTGACTGTATAAAAATACCTATACCGATACCGAGTGGCTGACAATACGAGTATACCTATTTATAATGTAGGTACTAGGTAGGTATAAAGGACATTGCCTAATTCATAATCCAAAATATTTTTAATGTTAACGAAATTAATTTTGTTACCCATCATTGTCAAAGTAGATATTTTGACGTAGGTTGTTATTAATATTAATATTATATTATAGCTATATTATTATAGCTAGTGTTCTATGAACAGGAGTATGGTCAGTCACCCGGCACATTGTTTTATTCTGTGCACCCGGTATGTAGATACGATTAAAAAATATTATAAGTAATAAAAGTTAATAGGTACTTAACTTACCTGCGCATTTATTTCTAAAAAATGATTAGTTAATATCGATGTCGGATTTTTACTGATAACACAACGAACCACTTCTTAGTCTTACTTCACTCACACTTCACAGAAGAATAACAATAATAAACAATTTCCAATTTCTTTTCAACTTATCTACATCCTCTACTTACTAGTTCTAGTTCTAGTCTAGTCCTCTAGTCTATAGTCTGAGTAGTCTGTCTGTCTAGTTTAGTTTTTAGTTTTAGTTCCTTTTCCCCATCCTACCCTAACTGGCTCCTGCTAGCACTGCTCGATAGTGTTCAGTGTTGCCAGGTTAAATTTATTCTACTCACTAATCATCAATGATTTTCTACAAAAAATTCTATTAGATTAAATTTTTACAGGCAAATCCCATCGCGAGGTGATGGGGGGGGGGGTTATTGGAAGGAGTCCCCCCCAGAAACAGTGTTTTTTTTAACAATTCAAGGTCACACATTTTCCCCAGGTAATTAAAATTTATGCACATGGAAAAAATAAAAAATGTTCCAACATTCAAGGTCATGAATTTTGCCAGCACATGAAAATTTACGCACACGAATAAAATGAAAACTTGAAAACAACTTAGGATCCCTCAACTCTATTAATAAAAATAAACACCCAACCCAGTCCAAATCCAAACTACAAAAAAGTATTCATTTATTCAGGAGCTCAGGACACGGCAAGGTAAAATATATTCGGCGGTAGATTTGAATTTTTGAATTTCAAACTGGCAAAACTAAAAGATTCCTTATTACCACTCTGTAACGTTATAGTACGGGCCTGGTAGATGCGATGATTACATACGTCGAGTTTGGGAAGTAACCACTTGAGGACAATGCCAAGCGCTTTGAAACGTATACAGTCACGTATTCGCATTATATCCGCTTTTTCATATCGTGAAAAGACGACAGGGAATGATGTTACGATTTTTGGAATATAAATGCAAAATAAATGTAAAATTCAAAATAAAAATCGTGCTACTGTTAATCTCGAAGATTTTCCTTGCCCTGAAAGTGAAAAAAAATAGAAATTTGACCGTAGTGCCAAAGAGGCCTTAGTTGTGACCTTAATATCAGTTTGCAATGGCTGTTTTTAGCTTCTTACCCACCCAGCATCCCTATATCGCTCCTCCGTCCCGAAAAAATTAATGAAACTTAGGAGCCGCGGATGTATATAATTACCTTTTTTTTAACTTCAGCCCAAGAATATTTAACACATGATTTATTTGACGTCATTATTATTTCAATATTGACATACAATTATTATCATTAAACACTCTGGGTACTTACTACTACTGATTATAATAGATTAATAATAAGTCGGTGTAATACATAATATGTATATGTAGTTCATATTGGATGAGGTGTTATTCGCTTTTATTTTTTTCCTTCATTGTCATTTTCATTAGATTTTCTATCAGAAAAATTCAAATCTACTAGAAAATCCACTATAGCCACTAGATATAAATTTTGACTAAGTACTGCTAGGGCTGTTAAGAATTTTACTAGATCCGGTAGAAAATCTACCAAGCTGGCAACACTGACTATAGTGCTAGTCCAGGTCCAGAAATGCATTCCTTATAATTTCAATCGCTGAGCCATATTTTATGTAAACCAGATGTTGGATGTTGATGCTACGCTTTGTTTTATTCTTTTGTCTTCTGCTGTGGTCGCTCTCTGACTGCATGAGACATTCCTTAGACAGACATTCCATTCCATTATTCCATTCATTCATTTCAAATCATTTCTATTCTATTTCTCAGCTCTATAAAATAAACACGTTGCACGGAAGACAAACGTGACTTATTTATAATAATAATATATTTTTTATAGGTACATAGGTACCTATATTTTTTATTTCTACCTATCTATGAATGTTATTTTTAGCATTTTCAGCTCCTCAGGTGTGATACGATTCTTACTTCTTATTATTAGTAATTGATCATTTTGATAAAAAAAACAAATATTAACTATAAATATTATACAGGTGTCCCAGATAGCAGGTGGTTCAGGATCTCGGAAACCGGTTGGTTAGAGATACAAGGTCGGTGAAATTAGATAAAAGCTGCACAATTTTACGCTTAATAAAACCTTCTTGCGCATCAATCGCAGAAATAGTGTATTTTTATGCGATTCAATAATAAATATTTTCTTCCTATTTTTTTTTTATAATGAATATAATGAAAAAATAATCCGATTTTTTGGGGCGGAAAAGCGGAAAACCACCTACCTACCAAAATAAAACCTTCTTGCGCATCAATCGCAGAAATAGTGTATTTTTATGCGATTCAATAATAAATATTTTCTTCCTATTTTTTTTTTATAATGAATATAATGAAAAAATAATCCGATTTTTTGGGGCGGAAAAGCGGAAAACCACCTACCTACCAAAAAAAAGAATAACCCTCTCGTGGTTTCGAACCCGCATCAACAGTTTACTATTTAGGCAAGGGTTCGCTTGCCTAACCAACTGAGTTAAAGGTGCCTTTCAAATATGTAGCGATGATCGAGTAGGTATATGTAGTACGTCCAATACTTCATCCTACACATTTTATTTTTTAAACTGGTCGTATCTTTGTTATTAAAAAACCAATTTGAATACTTTTTTCACCTGCATGTAGGTGATTTAATTGTTGTTGCGTTTGCTCTTCTAATTTTCAGAACCATTCATAATTGAATGTGGAAAAAAATAAAAAAGAAATTGCGAACCATTTCATCGATTTAATAAGTGCAAGCTAATTTTGCACAAGCGAAAAACTTTTTTGTTTTTCGTTTAAAGTGCTACATTAATCGAGGCGAATTGAAGCTAAGACATCAAATTATATGTTAAAGCAAAAAAAAATTGAAAATTTCGGTTCAACTTCTTCAAAAATGGACTCATAAACGGTTATAGAATTGACACATTTTCACCCTTTTTCCTACCCACGACACTGGCTTATTAATGGAAAATATGCTAATTTTATTGCATTAACTCAAATTTCCAATAATTTTCTTCAAATCCTGTTAATTTTATTTCAAAGTTTTTTTGCCATCTTGCTCATACAGGGATTCAAAAATAGTCAATTTTCCAAAAAATTAAAATAGCCGCCATTTTGAAACGGCTCGGCCGATTTTGCTCAAGTGCAATACCTGACCACTCCTTGTGGATATCTTACTCCCACAAAAATTTCAGCCTCCTAGATTCAAAACTGCGACCTGAAATGAGATGACAAAAACCGGATACCTGGAATTTTGAAGGGACACCCTGTAGAAGTGATGGGACTTTTGGAAAGTTTTTCAACGAAAATCCAACGTCATTCCCAAATTTTACAAGGACCCAAAATTTCGTTCACTAATCTTAAAAGATAAAGCCACAGGAGCGTTTTTAAAATCGAAATTTCGCGATTTTGGAGAAATATATATATATATAAATATATATATAAATATATATATATATATATAAATATATATATAAATATATATATATATATCGTGGGCAGGTGAATTTTGGAAAACCACTTTTTCGTAATCTGGGGGTCATGATCGGTGGACATTTGATGAGTTTGGGTGATTTTTGGAAAGTGATGTCGTCCTCAATAGTGTATTTTTTTGTTAAAAAATACACTAAAAAAGAATAACCCTCTCGTGGTTTCGAACCCGCATCAACAGTTTACTATTTAGGCAAGGGTTCGCTTGCCTAACCAACTGAGTTAAAGGTGCCTTTCAAATATGTAGCGATGATCGAGTAGGTATATGTAGTACGTCCAATACTTCATCCTACACATTTTATTTTTTAAACTGGTCGTATCTTTGTTATTAAAAAACCAATTTGAATACTTTTTTCACCTGCATGTAGGTGATTTAATTGTTGTTGCGTTTGCTCTTCTAATTTTCAGAACCATTCATAATTGAATGTGGAAAAAAATAAAAAAGAAATTGCGAACCATTTCATCGATTTAATAAGTGCAAGCTAATTTTGCACAAGCGAAAAACTTTTTTGTTTTTCGTTTAAAGTGCTACATTAATCGAGGCGAATTGAAGCTAAGACATCAAATTATATGTTAAAGCAAAAAAAAATTGAAAATTTCGGTTCAACTTCTTCAAAAATGGACTCATAAACGGTTATAGAATTGACACATTTTCACCCTTTTTCCTACCCACGACACTGGCTTATTAATGGAAAATATGCTAATTTTATTGCATTAACTCAAATTTCCAATAATTTTCTTCAAATCCTGTTAATTTTATTTCAAAGTTTTTTTGCCATCTTGCTCATACAGGGATTCAAAAATAGTCAATTTTCCAAAAAATTAAAATAGCCGCCATTTTGAAACGGCTCGGCCGATTTTGCTCAAGTGCAATACCAGACCACTCCTTGTGGATATCTTACTCCCACAAAAATTTCAGCCTCCTAGATTCAAAACTGCGACCTGAAATGAGATGACAAAAACCGGATACCTGGAATTTTGAAGGGACACCCTGTAGAAGTGATGGGACTTTTGGAAAGTTTTTCAACGAAAATCCAACGTCATTCCCAAATTTTACAAGGACCCAAAATTTCGTTCACTAATCTTAAAAGATAAAGCCACAGGAGCGTTTTTAAAATCGAAATTTCGCGATTTTGGAGAAATATATATATATATAAATATATATATAAATATATATATATATATATATAAATATATATATAAATATATATATATATATCGTGGGCAGGTGAATTTTGGAAAACCACTTTTTCGTAATCTGGGGGTCATGATCGGTGGACATTTGATGAGTTTGGGTGATTTTTGGAAAGTGATGTCGTCCTCAATAGTGTATTTTTTTGTTAAAAAATACACTAATAATCTGAAAAAAAATTACGATATTTTCAGTCATTGCTGAAATATCCTGAAAAAAAACTGAAAAATCGCGATTTCTTATTTTAGCCATTATCTTTTTTATTATTGAAAATAGATAGTTAAGTATGTATATTATTTTTTGCGGGCTTACATATAGGTAAGTCGTCAAGAGGTTATTTGATATTTCAAAGATTTTAATGCTGGAACAGATCTCGGAGTTTCCATAGCTAACAAATAAATAAATCGTCAGTTTTCAAGGAAACCTTTTAACACCCAACTTTAACACCACTATTTTTTATACAGGGTACAGGGTGTTATTTGACAAACTAATTACAGAGCAATGAAAGAATATATCGATCAGGTGACTAAAAGTAAAAATAGATAAGAAGAACAAAAAAAAAAACTGTCAATGATCAAAGAATAATAATTATTGTATATATACAGGGTGTTCAGCTCAGGGTACGGAGCGGCCATATCTCGGGAACTGTTGGTCCTAGCCTCAAAATCAAAATTTTCCAAACATAAGTGACCAAGAAAAATTCATTGAAAATATTTTCAAGATGGTCGCACTTCCGTAAATACCAGAAGTCGACAGCTACTTTGTTATTTTACGGCGGATACCCAATATATTATATATTTTTTTTAATTCTCTGAAAAAATCGAAAGCAAGTGGTTCTAGAATGGCCGCTACGTACCCTTAGCTGATGAACATCCTGTATTGTGTGATTTAAACGCAAGTTTTCTATAATAAGTTGCACCCCTGAGAAGTTATAGGAGTTGAAAGTGGGGTTTCAAATTTCGAAAAAAATTAATGTCAGTTGTACCTGAACTTTAGAAAAACCAAATTTGGTACACGTTGTGAGTGTACAAAGAGCATTCATTGACAATAAGTAGAGTTAAATTTTAGCATTTAAAGGGTTGATAAGAGATGATGCACTCTTAAAATGTTACATAATTTAATTTTTTAACCCGTTGACCGATTTGCGAAATTGTTATTTTGTTTATTGTATTTTAATGAGAATTAATTCTAAAACTTTCATTTCTCTTAATATTTTCCAATAAAGTTTGTAATTTTCCACAAAAACTCGAAAAACTAAAAAATATATATAGCAGCTATATGTAACCTACCTAATAATCCAATCATCAAAAATTCAAAAAAAAATTTATTCTCAAACGTTTTCTCTTCTTATTTAAATTTTTTTTTGTAATTTTCAACTTTTTTCCTGATCGTCAACTTTGACATTCAATTTAAAAAACCAACTATTGAATTTTTGATGATATTATATTGAGACCTATACATAACCTAATTTTTTTTGTTTTTAGGATTTTTTCGAAAGATACAAAGTTTTTTGGAAAATAATAAGAAAAATCAAAGTTTTAGAATTAAATTCTTCATAAGACAAAGTAACAATTTCTTAAATCGGCCAACGGGTTAAGAAATTTTTTTACATTTTAAGGCTGAATCATTATCCTTATCAACCCTTTAAAATGCTACAATTTATAACTCTGCTTATTTCAAATTAATGCTCTTGGTACACTCACAACGTGTACCCAATTTTTTTTTTTAAGTTCAGGTTCAACTGAGATATTAATTTTATTTCGAAATTTGAAACCCCACTTTCAAACCCGATAACTTCTTAGGTGTGCAACTTATTAGTGCAGAGATAAGTTGAGTTAAATCATCATATTTTGGGTTCTCCTACACGCTTCTGCTCTGTGTCGGTTCTTATACTAAACAGTCTGTATAATAATGATTTATTTAATTATTATATTATTAATAATAATTTCAATGTAATGTTGATTTACAAAAGTTGCGCAAACGTTTTTTGTACAATATTTTACAAACCTGACAATTATTACAGCCCAGCAATTTTTGAATGGTACCTCACTTAAATGTTATAAGTGTAATGATGCCTGAACCAGTTTTCCCATAATTTTGCTTTGTAAGCTTGCTGTTATGTTGGAACAACATTTACGTGAAATATTCAGCAGAACCAACAAAAATCACATCCCCGCAATGTTATTATTTCAACGTTGTTTCAATATTTCAAATCGAAAGTTGCCTCAACCAACGTTATTCAAATATTGCTTAGTAAGCTTGCTGTTATGTTGCAACAACATATACGTGAAATATTCAACAGAACTGACAAAAATCACATCCCCGCAATGTTATTATTGCAACGTTGTTTCAATATTCAAAATCTAATGTTGCCTCAATCAACTTTATTCAAATATTGCTTTGTAAGCTTGCCGTTATGTTGCAACAACATTTACGTGAAATATTCAACAGAACCGACAAAAATCACATTCCGGCAACGTTATTATGGCAAAGTTGTTTCAATATTCAAACTCTAATGTTGCCTCAATCAACGTTATTCAAATATTGCTTTGTAAGGTTCTTAAAACATTGCAGTAACTTATTTACACAACTTTCGACATAACTCAAAATTGTAATGTTCCTGTAACATTTTGTAATGTTCCTTGCTCAGTGGGATCAGTCTAATTTGGAGTGGAAACAAATTTTCCTCGAAGGAAATGTTGATCTATTCTTACGCGGAACATACACATTAACTCATAGAATAAGCTCGCACGGCGCTTGGAATAATCCGACATCCTTTATCGTATTCTGGGTAAATTCCATTGGAACCATTCCTCACGATTCGACCTGCACATAACAGTAATAATTTTTACCGGTGGCACCTTAAAATTTTCCTTCTCATACGGTGGTATTATTATACCATTGCCATAGTCTTAGTTCGCAACCTTTACCCAATTACGTAATTATGATGGGTTGTAAAAAACAACCTCGACAGAGTTTTGCTTATTTTCATAATAAATTGTATAAGTGAATAAATATCAATCAACTGCTAATTAAATTTTTTATTGACTGAAATTTTCCTAAATTTATAAAACGACATTGCTTTAAATAGAAAACAGTATACGTTACCTATAGGTAGGTATAGGTAGGACTAGGTAGATACTTTAATTTTGATTCTTAAATTATAGATAGCTAAATTTTGACATTAAAACCATAGGTAAGTAAGTACCTACTTAACCCCAAAAGAATTATTTTATGTTCAACGTATAACTGACCAGTTATCGTTGTTTTCTAATGATAATTATTTTATTTAAGACATGCAAATATGATGGATCACATTAAAGGAATTTTACCAGGAAGTATTTATTTATTACATGAAAAACATTGGAAGAAAAAATTAAAGATGGTTAAAAATCGGTTAAAAAAAATCAATGAATTTTCAAGGTGGTTGAAAATGATGTTTGGAATAAAGTTTATTATTTTTTAAATTAAAAAATAGTCGTAAAATCTCTGGTGACGAATTGTCACTATAGTCCAGTTTAATTATGAAAACAAGCCATTCCTTGCAAAAGGTCAAGTATGTTTGATTTTTGGATAAATGTTTAGGATCATTGCTAGTAGTAAAATGCCAATTTTGCACCAACAAAAGCCATGTACGTTTTTCTTAATGTACAAAAAACTAAATTCTTGCGCAAATTTCTCTATTTTGGCCCATTTTGCGCCAAATATCACCGCGTTGTCGTTGTGCCTTAAGTCGTTTCTGCTTTAGCAGAAACTACCTTTTTTAAGATTTTCACTATTTTTAATTTTTATTTTATTTTTTGTAATAAATATTGCCCAATATCTCATAAAATACTTGTTTAACGAGAGATTAGGTTTTTGAAATTGGCATAAAACTGAAACTCAGAATTTGTAAAAACTCAATGTGCCTACCCAAACTTTTAAATGAATGAGTTTTAAAATGCCATTGAGGACTCTCGTGTAAAAAGCTGATAGCGGAGGATTTTTGTGAAGTGTACTCCACAGTTTTGTTATTCCTTAACAGAAAGCAGCAAAATCGTAACGAGTAACAACATGCAACTTTACTACTTTTCCAAAAAAAACACGTTCTTGACATGATAGCCCAAACCTGTGAGAACCATCAACAGGTCCACATCTTCACCAACCATGGCGACCTGTTCATGATCTACACTTTTGCAAAGTACTGTTGTAATGCTATCGTGTTCTGCATCTTCTTCGGCTTTTCTATAAATGATATAGGTAGGTATTTGTTGGAAACTCGCCGACAACGATGCCGCAATGTCCCTCTGTACAACATACCAGAGTCCTCTGCTACATCTGAACAACCTCTGAAGATTATAACGGATAGTAAAATTTGTCCACTGAGAATCACCTATGATAAAGAAGAATAAAAGGATGTGTTGCGATCAAATAAACGTAATGGTGATGGTGATCGCCGGCAACACTTTCATGCTGATCTCACTCATGCCCAGCTTAAGGAGAATATGAGTATAGCAACCATCCAGGTTTTGGGCTGAGATAACTAATGGTTATAAGGACATAGTTTTAAAGAATAGGAACAATAATTATTGTCCGTATCAAGCATCAAGAAAAAAAGAAACATCTGATTTTTATATCTATAATTTATTTGTTGAGAAGTAGAAAACTGGGAGCGGCCGATTTTTCCAAAAGTCGCGTCACTTCTACAGGGTGTCCCTTCAAAATTCGGAAAATCCGGTTTTTGTCACCTCATTTCAGGTCGCAGTTTTCAATCTAGGAGACTGAAATTTTTGTGGAAGTAAGATATCCACAAGGAGTGGTCTGGTATTGCACTTGAGCAAAATCGGCTGAGCCGTTTCAAAATGGCGGCTATTTGAATTTTTGGAAAAAGGACTATTTTTTGAACCCCTGTATAAGCTAGATAGAAACAGAGTTTTATATCAAGTTCACAAGATTGGAAGTATATGACTTGAAATTTAATTTAATGCAATAAAATTTGCATTTTTTCTAATAATAAGCCAGTGGCGTGGGTAGGAAAAGGGTAAAAATGGCTAAATTTCTCCAACAATTTATGAGCACATTTTTGAAGTAATTAAACTGAAAATTTTACAGTAGACAACTATACTAATAGACTTCAACCCTTGAGCATTTCAAAAAGTAAATAAGAAAAATGGCGGAGATATTCGATTTTTTTTACATGATGTTTATTTCTCTAAAATTTTAAAAACGCTCCCTGTAGCTTCATCTTTCAAGATTAATGAACGAATTTTTTTATTCTTATAAACCTTAGGGCTGACGTTTGATTTTCGTAAAAAACATTTTCCTAGAGTTGTGTTACTTCTACAGGATGTCCCTCCGAATTTCAGAAAATTTCAGAAAACCGTCCGTGAGACGCGGGTTCTGGTCGAAGTTTTCAATCTAGAGCGCTGAAATTTTTTTGGTAGTAAGATATCCTCAAGTAGTCGTCTGGTACTTGAGTAAAATAGGTAAAGACGTTACAAAATGGCGGCATTTTCAATTTTAGGAAAATGGCTAGATTTTGAACCCCTAAAAATAGGCAAGTTAGAATCAAAAACTTTTAAACGAAATTAACAAGATTGGAATAAACTTATTATAAATTTGAGCTAATACAATACAATTTGCATCATTTCTATTAATAAGCCAGAGGCGTGGGTAGGAAAAGGGTAAAAATGTCTACATTTCTATAAACATTCATGAGCTTATTTTTGAAGGACTAGAACGGAAATTTTGGTAGCAGACAACTATACTAATATCATTTAACCTTCAAAAATTTCAAGAAGCAAATATAAAAATGGCGGAGATATTCGAATATTTTTACATGATGTTTATTTCTCTAAAATTTCAAATTTTCGGTTTTCAAAACTCTCCTTTCAGTTTTTTCCGAATTTATTAAAGGTAGTGTAAAAAATAGTATTTTTCAAGTAAAGTTAGCCAGTGGCGGGCATAGGAAACGGGACAAAATTGTTAAATTTTGCCAATTTTTTTGATTTTTAAATTTAAAAATCCATTCTAAGGCACGTGCTCAAACGAAATGAAACGAAATTATCACAGAAAATTTTTCACAGTAAAGCACTACGCTAACATGACATGACTATGGAAAATTTCAGAGAGCCAATAATTTAAAAAGCGGTGAAAATATTCATAATTGAATCGCATAAAAATACACTATCTCTGCGATTGATGCGCAAGAAGGTTTTTTGAACTTCTGAGAATCAGAGTTCCATCGCAATCCAGATCTTCGGTCTATATGGGAGGCGTGTCCTAATGGAATTGGTCTCATGGGAGATTGACGTCTTTTTAACAACTGTTGATAAAATTGAAAGACTATAGATCTAACCAAAGTAGAATTATGAGTGAAATACATAAATTGCTTGCTTATCATCATTTTCTTTCCAGCTCTGACCTGTCAAAACTTTACACGTTCATGTCGAATTTGAACGAAATCGGTCCAGTGGTTTGGTCTGTGCAGCTCCTCTCACAGACAGAACAGACAGAGAAACCGAGATTTCTTCAAACCCGTTTTTTTTAACTCATCCTGTGAATTTAAAACGTGTAAATTCGTTTAAAACTCAAATTAGAATTTTTACACGATCACAATATACTTGCTCAATGAGTTTTCTTCCACCAACGTGCTCAATTATGTAATTTTGTATAAAAAAATCATAAAAGCCAAAACTCGCATTCAAAAATAAATTTTTAATTTTTTTTAAATTGACATGTACAAGTTTTATTTTATTATACATACATTATTTTTCTTAACGATAAGTATAGTTTTATAACGCACCTTTACAAACTACTTTTACACTGCATTGTACATTGATTTTTTTCCTAAGACGTAATAAGAAGTAAATCATACTCCTAATTTTTCACTTAATTTTATCATTACAACAAAACTTTTCCACAATAATAATCTCGCATGCCTAGATTGCCAAGTACCTACTCCGTACACGCTATCTAAATTACAGGTGACCTATTTTGAGCTCATTTATTGAAGCCTGAATTCCATCTTTTCTCTCCAGTAACACTAAAAACATAAGGATCCCTTTTGGGCATTACTAATCCTCTCCTGTTCAGAAATATAAGGACGAACAAACACCATCATAAGACTGATCGTGTCCTCTAAGGATTTGAGTTAGAGAAACGAAGGCGGAAAATTGGCACTTCAGCCCGAGTGGAAAGTTTTTATGTGATTGGAAAGTACGTTCAGTTTCGACGAGTTCGTTTTGAAAATTTAGCACCTAATGGGATCCTCTAAAGTGTCTTCGATTTAGCATTCTATTCTTACAGGCTTACAGGCTTTGTCTTAAAACTCGTTAACCTCGGGATTTAGTTACACACTTACAGCTTGATATCATTTTAGTTAGTTATTCTCCTAGTTTAATTTACTCGTAGTAGTTTATGTCATTTTTAAGTACTTAAATTAATAATTGATTGTTACTAATTTGAAAAATATTATCTCTAGAATTTTTCTCTCATATATTTATGCAGCAGTCATCAAAAATAACATAATCTAATTTCCATGATCGTGGCAATTTTTCTCAAATAAGGACTTGCAAATGGGGAGAGTGGTGATGACGATTAACTGAAGCTTGGAAGATTCCTAAACTGACTCCACTGAATCTTCAAAAATAATCCATTTCAACTTTCATGACCTTGGCGATTTTTTTCCGGACAACTTTCAAATTAAAGAGGGGTCAGTGTTAATTATTCAAAATTCAAAGATTCCGCTTTCCTGGAAAAAATTTTCCCGTCATTTCTGATTTTTTCTTTTTCAAAAAAAAATTAACCATCTCCAAATGTAGGATAATATTCAGCAATAAATCATCATAATTTTAACAACCTTGACGATTTTTCTGCAACCATGCACTTTAAACTGAGATTATCTTAATGGAAATTTGTCAAATTTAAAAGATTCTGGTGTCCTTTAAATAATTTTTTCGTAAGTCCAGTTTAATGGAAAAATGATCCTCTCTAAGTATGCAGAAGGTAACAAAAATAACAGAATTCAATTTCCATGACAGCGGCGATTTTTTCCCAAGGACTTGTAAACAGGGATAGTGGTGATGAAAATTATTGATGCTTAGAAGATTTTTGAAAATGGAGAAGTCCTAGAAAAAGAAATCTGATTTTTTTTCTGGAAAAAGCTGATTCTCTTTTGTATGTCATCAATCTTGATGATTCTTTTCTTAAGCACTTCTTGCAAAATTGGGATAACTTACTGACGACGAAAATAAATTCCCCAGTGTCTTGTCGAACAACTTTAAAAAATAACTCATCTCAATTTTCATGACCCTGATGATTTTTCTTTTTACAACTTGCAAATTGAAATGGATTGAGATTACAGTTAATTATTCAAAATTCAAAGTTTCCTGGAATTTTTTTTTCTGTCAGTTTAGATTTTTTTATAAAAAAATTATCTCTCTCCAAACTTGATCAGAATAAATCATCATAATTTTAACAACCTTGACGGTTCTTCTCCCAACCATTTGTAACTGAGAATAAGCCTTAATGCAACTTTCTCAAAATTGAAAGATTTTGATGTCCTGCATAAATAATGTTTTCGTGAGTTTAACGAAAAATGATTCTTTCTAAGAATGCAGAAGTCAGCAAAATAAATGGCAATCTCCATGATAGTGGCTAATTTTTTTCCAAGGACTTTCAAACAGGGATAGTGGTGATGAAAAGCATTGAGCTTAGAAGATTTCTGAACTAGGTGCCCGAAAAAAAAATTAGAAATCGTATTTTTTCTGAGACAAAAGCTGATTTTCTCTTGTAAATGTCATACTCTTGACGATTTTTTGCTTAAGAACTTTTTGCACAATTGGAATAATGAAATTGTGATGAACTATTACGACGAAAATAAATGAAATTTTTTAGTGTCTTGTCTCTTCAAAATCTTCAAAAATAACCCATCTAAATATTCATGACCCTGGACGATTTTCTCTTAGCAACTTGCAAATTGGTGATAATTCACGTCAAATTGTAATTTTTTTTAATTGGTCCTCTCCAAGTTTAGGGTAATGTTCAGAAATAACTCATCATAATTTTTAACAACCTTGACGGTTTTTCTCCCAGCCACTTGTAAACTGAGATAAGTCAAACATAAAATTTCTAAAAATTAAAAGATTATGATATCCTGGAATAATTTCAACGAAGAATGACCCTTTCTAAGTATTACGATGATTTTGCTCTAAACACTTACAAAGTGACTAGGTCAAGTTCAGAAGATTCCAGCTCCCTGTCAAATGTTATTTCTCAAGTCCTGGTCGTTTCTGAAAAGGGTTGAACCTGTAAATACGTATAAAAACAAAAAAAATCCCTGAGTGTTTTTCCTCTTGTGACCTGGAAAAGTCGGGACGAAAATAAGGCTACACGAAGGAAAAAAGTTTCTCCTGAGTTGGGTTCTCTTCAAGTGTCTTATTTAATAAAAACTGACTGACATTTATAAATCCTGGAATTTTTTTTTGTAGTTGGTGCTTCTTTTAAATATAAATGTAGATCTTCTTTAAGTATGCAAAAGTTATCAAAAAAATCATAGCTAAGATCGTCGGGAATTTTTTGCATGGTAATCTGTACTTTAAAATTGGAATTAGTTTAAAAGACCGCAGCGTCAGGGAAAACCTTCTCGTAAGTGTTGATTTTTTCATAATAATATCTAATCCTTCTATTTATAAAACAGCCATAAAGATTATAATATTTGAAAAAACCCGCAATAATGCCAGAAATTATTAATAGCCTTTTAGTCTCTTAGAAGGAATTAATTTGAAATCTAAAAAGTGGCTTTAAATTCACAAGCTTAACATGAGGACAAGAAGGGGTGAGACCAAATCCCTAATCAAAGACTGTGGTTGGTAATGACTGACGATGGGAATGACGTGCGTCTGACTGCACAAAAAGACCCGAGGCTTGCCTGCAGGATGAGGGAGGATATAATCAGACCGTCCAGGGGACGACAGGCGTCCTTGATAATGACATACATTGTTGCCGGTACTTAAAAACCGGTGGAAAACTACCCTTGGTAATGGTGTTCTAGTGTTCTTTGATTTGATTCGTAATTTATAATCGAATGGATGGAAGAATTGGGGTGCAAAACTTGTTAAGAGATAGTCTAGAATGTTCTGACAAATATAGCATTATTTCGAATATGACGGAGAACTATTATTATTAACGAATGAAAAAAATGACGAATAGGACCAGGAAAATATTAAGCAATTTATGTTTAAGCTTGACGATTATATTAGAAAAAGTATTTTTCTCTCATTTAAATGATTTCTAGTATTACGCCCGAATTTTATTGACCATGGAATTCACAAATTGAGCCGAAGATCAAAAATTAATCACCGTCACTACACAACCGTGTTTATTTCACCCAATTTTGACTATTTTCTCAGATTAAATCATAAATAATTATTCTGCAAATATTATAACTTACACTAAAAGAACGTAAACAAAAAATTTTCGTTAACACCACCATTTTGAAAACATAGAAATTGTTTTCACAAGTCTAAGCACAAAAGTTGACTCAGAAACATTCGTCGCAATCTTTTCATCATGTTTCTATAGTTTTTACGTACTTATGTACCTACCGAACAAACTACCTAATTAATAAAATAATTTTGAATTCTGTAAAGGGAAAGTATGTAAATAAAACAAATTATTCTATGCCTAACTTATTAAACTCAACAATGGTGTTTGGTCTGCACCCTTATCAGCTGTAGATAACTACATACACAACCCTTTCAGTAGCCAGACTAGAACATATAACAAAGAAAGTGAAAGCCGCATTAGGTCTACATTATCGCCTATTTTCTTCCCCACTATGGTTTCAGAGGCCCTTTAGTCATGCTCACTGAACTGGAGCACGGTCGCCTTGATAACACTGGACCTATTTATAACACCTCCAATGATGTCCTTAAATTAGATTCTCACTTCTCAGATATTTCATGAAATATTCATCTCTAGAAGGGATGATGAAATTATTTTGCTCGCTGACGTCGGTGTGCGTTTCAAATCATTTGAAGCAATTTTACTTTTCCATATATTGAATTGAAGCTGGAGAGAGAAAGTCGCGGAGTGATACAAAAATCTATAATTTTTTTAATTTTTCAGTAGATTTTTGATGTAAAGGATTTTTTTAACAGAGAATATGTAACTAAGAGAATGTGACTCTCAAAAGTTACTCAATCTCGCATTGTAAGGAAATTGAGATTTATATCAAATAAATCTCATATAAAATCTCATGTTTTCTTGAATAAAAAAGCTAAACGAATATTTTGAATTATCATTTTATTAAAAATGGAAACGGGACACTGTAAACCCTACCTTGGCACACGAAATTATCTGAAAAAAGACAAATTTAAGAAGGATTACCACAAATAGAAAACCCTTGCCCATTGTCTCGAAATTTTTAAAACAGAAGCCACATAGGTACTTACCTCAAACAGTCACAAAAGCTATCACTAATTTAAAAAAAGTAAAATGGTTATTATATTTATTAAATTCAACGTCACCAACAAATGAGAGTTTTTAAAGAGAATTTAGATAATCTTTGAATTTTGGTTTTTGGGTGCATTAGTGTATGTACCTATTTTTCATTAATTGCTGCAAATAAACTAGTCACAATGAAATAGGTATCACTTTTTTAAGTGATCACAACTTTTTAATGCAATGGAATGTCCTTTTGACTCTTCTACTGTATAAATTTTGAAATTTAGTACAGTAGAGTCTCGCTAATCCGACTCTTGATATGCATCGGATTAGCTGAAGTCTACTGTAGATATAATGAAAAAAATATCGTTGCAGGCTTTTATTTTTATTTATTTTGGGCCCTTTCGAACGTACAGACGCTGATAACCATAATAATAAAAAGAAAATGTTTTCCACTAGTGCATAAAACTTCTTCGTACCTATGCTGTTAATTTTTATGACTTTAAAAAGTTCTCCTCCATCTTGTGTATGTATACGGGTGTTCAAAATGTACTAATCTTTACAAAAATTCAAATGGTCACAATTTTGAAACGACTCGAGACTCCTTCTAGGCATCTAATAAATTACAAAAATTTAAGTTGCCTAGATTGAAACCTGCGAACTGTCATCGAGTGATAAGAATGGGTTTTTGAATTTTTTCAAGCAGAACCCTACACAAACCATGTGACTTTGGGAATTTTTTATAACCCAAATCCAAAGTTCTCTAGTACCTACCTAATAATTCTGTTAATTCAAAATGTTGAGCAAATACTTTAATAAAAAATAAAGTTAGAGGGCCGTTTTGAAAAACTAAAATTTTTAATTTCCGACAAAAGCCTGCTCTTTTAAAAAGTGAAAAACAAATCGGTCAAAAATATTTCTTTTAGTTCGAAATTTTACCTATTTTTTTTTTTTAACAGAATTTTTTGTCAAGGAGTAGTAGGTGGAAAATTGAGTCTCCTGAAATATTTAAGTTTAGAATATTTAGAAGATTAATTTTATCTTGTTGTGGGAGTCTAAATCTGTTTCTAATCCTAAACACCATCATCAGAACTGTAATTAAAATAAACTAAAAAACCAACCCAACTAAAAACCAACCCATTTCTGTAATCTTGCATGCTCGTTTAACATACAGTGCAGAAAGAATTACTTTTTTTCGTAAAATGTATATTAAGAATGTTTTCCTTTTTCGTATAATCCAACCCCATCCGTGAACACACTGTATTTAGAATTATTTTTCAAAAAAGTCAGAACAAAATTGCTTTCTCTATTTTTTTCAGAATTTTGTCGCAAATGATGTAAAATTTTGACAAACCATAAGTTTCCTGTAAGTAGTGCATAATCTAGTGCATAAGAAGTAATCTAATCATAATAATGTTTCTATAGAAATCCCAAAATTAAAAAAAAATCCAAAACACAATTTCGATACAGAAGGTAACCCGAAATTCTCATTTATTACCTATGTGATTTTTCTCAAATACATACCTTTTGTTTTTCCATTAAAATTTAGTTATTCATTCCCAATTTTGTCCTTTTTTGTTGCAGTGGCGTTGGAAGATTGTACCTTACATTTTTTAAGGATTTGATTGCCTGTTTGTCCGTTTGTCACAGGCGATTATCTCAAGAACTGCAAAAGTTATCGATTGAAAATTTGTGGTATTCCAGTTGCAAGAATGAATATAATGTTTTCCATTGTTAGGATTCGGGTTCAAACAATTGGGGGTTCAAATATTTTGGTCGGAAGAGAAGTGGGGTGTCGCTACTTGGCCTTAGGTAGTTTTTACTATTGTTTACTATTTTTTTACTATTCATTTACTATTTGGTTTCTACTATTATTACTATTACTAGTTTCTTTACTATTTTCTTTCGTACTGCCTAGTTTTAGAGATACCTATAATATCAACGAAAATGTTATCAATAAATTCCTCCCCCCCCACCTCCTTAATCTCCGAACATCGTAAGCTAAAAAACTTTAAAATCTTCACAAATAGTTGCCGGGTAAGTACAGATTATAGGAAAAAAATATTTTTTTTCAATTAGAGATATTAGCACAAGAATCTCAAACTTTGTAGCCCCCTTTATCTCCGAATATCTTGGCAAAAAAGTTGAAAAATTCAAGAATCATAGGGAGTCGGGAGAAAAAGGCATGCAGACATGCAGAAATATTACAGTGAGTGGCTTAAAATTATGTAATTATGTTTGAGAAAGATAAAACGAATTAGGGGTTGGAATTTTGTTTGCTTTTCAGTCAAGCAAGTTGGGTGCGGTTCAAAACGGTCTTGATGAAATGATGAAATATTTATTTATTAAAAAAAAAACACCTGAAGATCACCCTGAATATTCAATAAACAAACAATATATTTTTTTTCTTTTGCTTTATGATATCTATAATACTCATGCTATCATTAAACAATATTTAAGCTTTCTTGGAATTTAGGTTCTAATTTTAATTTGCCACAATAAGTTCTTTGCAGAACAAATTAGACACTTATATCGTCCTTACTATGAACTCATCAGCATATCATATCAGTCAACCCCACGCTACACATACTGTACGAAAGTTGAAAGTTATAATATCGTAACTGGTCTTTTATAATGGTAGTGATCATCTGCAATTTCAATGAATTGGTAGGCAACCAGAGAGACATGCGTGTCAATAATAGTCCTCGCTAACAGTAGAGTTCTCACGGATATGTGAGCTTTTTATTACACTACAATGCAGAGGTTTTTAAGAACTACTAATTGATCCCCATAAGTTATCGTTAAATTAATAATTTCAATGATGAAGAGCAAAAAGTATCATGACCTAATAAAATCCTGAAGTTGTCTGAACAATTTTTCACTCGACATCTTTCAAATTCGCAAAAAGCTAATTTAGAGCCCCAATCTCCTCTTCATAAGCAAACGCGATCGATTAAATTTTCCAATCAGTATGTAAATTGAATCTAAAAAATGATTCACTATACTACACCAAGGGCGACGGTTCTATTCACACAAGTGCACTGTATACGGAGGGGGTATATCTCTGTAATCAAACACCGTGGCATGTGTAGCGGGGATAGGGAATTGTAGCAAGGGTAGGGGATCAGATAAAACATGCACCCTATTTATCCACCCCTGCTCAACCCTCCGGCTTGGGGCTTCGCGTAATGCACATTACATTTGGGGACATCCATTGCGTTGCACATCAATGCCATCATAGGCTTTTATTTGGAGTGTTCCGTGATCTTAGTATTGCGTCACGCGGTGTCGCTCTTAAACAATGTACACACCAATTAAATTCTCGTTAATACTGTCAGTGTTGATGTAGCATTTCAAATATATATGCTATTCACGATCTCTTCTAGTTTTCTCCGTCTTGAGTAAATTATAACAGATATATGCTATGATGCTCTATGACATTATCCTCTTGGATGTCATCATTTATAAGCTCTAGAGAAAAAATAAAACAAAATATGAGGCAGGACATGGACATGACACAATATCAAAAGAAGAAATAAAAAATCGAATTTTGTTAACCATATTTTATTTAATTGCATTGTTTTTACATAGATACATGGGAAAATGGTATTTTTATTAACAAAGTCCTCTTAAAGCTAAATCGTCAAGTCTGGCAATGCGAGCTGCTGGAAAATTGTTAAAATAATGAACAAAATGAATTTCGTCTCACACATAAACTGATTTTTGGTTTTTTGATTGTGTTCCTCAGAAGTACAAACAAATTATTCAAATGAAAGCTGTTATAACAAGAGCTCGCTTTATTTTATGAGGTTCTCTTCGTAAGTTCTCGTAAGTTCTCAAACTTAGTCAAATTATTAGGAAACGATTTAAAAATCTAGTTTTTATAACAGAGCATTTTTTTTATAATAATTAAAAAGAATTTCTCTCGAATGAAGGGCTTTCTAATAACTATATGAGTAAAGATTTATGGAACAAAAAAATGTAGAAAGGGCTCTTTCAAATTTGAATTTGGTACCTACTTCAAATCAAACATGTCTTGAAGCGGCTTCTATTTTTTTTTTCTTCTAGAAATCTTTTCTTCAGAAAAGTGATACGCAAAAACATCAACTACAAGAAAAATGTGTTTTTAGTTGCTTTATCTAAAAAAAAATTATTGCAAAAAAATACTGCTCATTGTTTTTTAGGCAAAGAACTCAAAAAGTTCAGCACGCCACTGAAATACTGCGTCTGAAACTATATTGAATTCAAAAGATGGCTTGCAAACACTCTCACAAACTTACAACAGTTAGCAGCAAACTATCAAAATTTCATTCAAATTGGCTAAAACGTTTTTTAGAAATTAACAAAAAAATGTAATTTTTTGATAATCTTTATTAACACCCTGGTTATGAGAAAAAAAATGTTTGTTTTGACGCCTCCTACTACCCTTATAAGTTTTATCGTTGTATTTATGATACACCTTCAGGTAATCTTCATCTGGCCCAAACTAGATTGAAATTATTTAGATAGTATTGAAACATTTGATCCTTTGAGCCGGATTTTAATCAAACTGAATAAGGGATCAATATCAAGATGTGCAGTTCCAAAATTTTGTTTAATAGACATTTTTACTAGGTAACTTAAATCGAAAGATCATAAAAACATCAACATTTGTGATTTTCTCATATTGATTGATGCTAAACTTGATTGAAATGATGTTTTTGAGTTATAATACTTCAATACAAAGATAGAGTGCAAACAGTTTAATGTAGACAGGATAAACGTTTAAGATGAAGATCAATGTTTTTACAATTTTTGCAATAACCACAATTTTCAAAAAATTCCTGTTATTAAGTGGCATTGCGCAAAGGTTTCCGCATTTAAATCCTGCATGGAGTGACATCTCGTGGAAAATTATGGTCAATAGTAAAATTTCGTCATTCAATCTTAAAAAAAAATCAATCTACATATAAAGTTAGTTTATTATTAGATCTTACAATAAAAATATTCACCCCCATAGGAATATTTCTCTTTTTTTCTAACTTCCAGCAGAATTCGTGCATGATCATAAATAAATCTGCTTGTCGGACTCAACATCACATGGTATGATTAAAATAGCTTATTACATACAAAAATAGAGTCAAGAGAATTTTATGTCGAGAAAAACTAAATAATACAGATCTGGAAAAAACAACTTCCTGTTAGGTATATGCCAGAGAAAAATGCTTGAACTTGAACTTATATGTATCATCAAAACTATGCAGAGAAAAAAAGCAAATCAAAGCAAATCGTCAGGGGTGCATATATGCAGAGATTAGGATTTTTTATTCAACTATTGTTGATTTTTATCAGCAATGATAAAAATCCCCACGTCTACATTGTTCACGCTTGTTCTTGTTAACAATAATGTTGATCTTGCTATTTTTGTCTGATGTAGAAACTGTCCAATTTTCCAGATCGAATCAACAACCAATTTTCAAAAAGCTTCCTCAAAAAAAAAAAATGCAAAATGGCAAAGGAAACGTTAACATTAAAATAATTGCGAAGGGTTTTAACAATAGTAGGTAGGTAATAAAATCTATTCTAAAGTAAGTTATACTAATTACATCAATTTTTTCTACTAAAAATTATAATAATGTTGACAAATGTCTGCTCTTGGCATTCACCGCGTGCCTTATGGATTATATGAACATAGAGGCCTGCAGTGAACACTAGGAGAACGACAAAAACGGTTCATTGTAGTCTTCATCTTCTTCACCTTCGAAACGTTATTTGGATGCACATCTTGACACATCCTGTTTATTTAGTCCTGATTGTGACTGCGCTGTTTTAATCCTCACACTAATAGTCGTATTGGTTGCAGTCGTGTTGACTGTAAATTTATTTGACAATAATAAATCGAAGAAAATTATGAACTTACCAAGACAATAAAATTACCACTGAGATAGATATCCCACTTCTGAGTCAAAGGAAGTTGAAATCACCAGCGAAAATGGTAATTATTATTTAATAACAGAATACATATAGGTAAGTATATTTACGCTATATCTTCTGCTTATTGTACAAACAATAAAGTCCCATGCATGAAATCGTATTTTTGAGTATCGCTCGAGTTCAATAATAGCAGTCTGTTGTAGTGTGATGTGTGTACGAGAAACGGCAAATGGAAAGCTGCCTCTTTCTTGGATTTATTTGAAAGAATCACGCAACTTGGCGTTAGTAAGATGAACGCGTAATACTCCAGGGAAATGTCCATGAAGTCACCGAGAAGGCATTATAATTAAGGAACAACAAGACTGTTACTCTTCCTTAAAGACCATCGATTAGTTGAGGGTTAGTAATGATATTAATAAAATGATTAAAACCGTGGCATGGCCACTTCATTAGTTGATTGGGTTGGGTTTATGGATTAAGGGTAACTTTTATGAGTGAAAGTTGAATTGAGCTAATATTATTATTTTAATCTTTATTATTCATTATCATAAGATAATAAGTAAATAATTGTAAATAAATATGACCAAATATTGATTTTCCAGATATGCAGATCGGGATTACAAAAAAAAATAATGAGAGTGACAAACAATACCTTGAAAACCATTCGAAACCAATCAGTCAAATATCTTTTTTATATCTCCATCATTAATATTATTATTGTTTACTGTAGATGCCATTAAAAGTATTGTTATAAGTTGAATAAAGTCTTATGACTTTATTAGTCTTTTATCTAATTTGATCTCTCTCTCTTTTTTAAAATCCTTCAAAAACAATTTCAATTAAAGTTATCTGGAACTTTATTCAAAAATATTGAATTGGGTAGAGCTTTCGTTGTTGTTTAAACAGACTTTGTTTCTGAAATATTCCAAAATACACTACAAACTTTATGGTCTCCTTTTTTCAAGGATCTTAAGCGTGAGAATATTTTTTAGGATTTCAGTGTGCTGAAAGTTTTGTTTTCTACATATAATATTTGCACAAAGAGAGTAAGAATCGAATATGACAATAATTATTATTATAATCTCGAAAACTTTCAAAAATTTCTTCGATCAGCTGTTTCTTAATTTTTTTGAACGTATTAAAGCGTAAGGATTGACGTTATGAACACCAGATTTTTTTTAGAAATATGAAAAACACAATAAAAGAAATAAAAAACTATACGATTTCTCAAAAATTATACTTGAAATGCGTATACAGAAAGGCATGTATTGTCAAAGAAAGCTACTAAAAGAAGCTAATGCGCCTTTATAGAATCCAGAGAAATTACTTCAAAACATTTCTTTCAAATCAAAAACATGTTTCTTAAACAATCTATTTTTTTTCCTACCCCATAATAAAATTGAACTTTCTCGACTGAATGCCCCCGGAGAAAGTGCCACTTTTCCTGCCTAGGCGGTAAAATTATTTTTATATTTTCACGCTAGAGGGCCACCCAATTGCAATTGAATGCTATTTCCAGAAGGAACCAATAGCAAGGAAGCTATCTCTGTATGTCAATCTGTCAATGTCAATAGACCAGCAAGACCCAGCAAATTAAATACTAATAGTGAGGTACTGACGTCAAATTTATCCGAACGAGGAATTTCGTTCAATAATAATTGTAATATTCAAAATCCAACGTTCACTATTAATGTTATCCATAAATAAATAAATAAATTACTGAATGTAATTTAACTAATCTACGCTTACTGATAGTAATTAAGCAAACATATGTAGGTATTCAATAAATTTTCTTTCAAAACAAATCTTTTTCACAAAAAAAATTATTATTATTATCATTATTATTGTGCAGGATCAAAAATTATGTGTAAACCACGGCGGTAAAGTGTCTTTTCAGGCCTCAAGAAGTGGCCAGCCTCGGCTGCGCCTCGCCTTGCCATATCTTCTTGAGGCCTGAAAAGTGCCACTTTACCGCCTAAGTATACAATATACTATTCTTTGTCTTGGTCAATTCACAAAAAGATTTTTCAATAATTATTAATATTAATTTTTCCACATTCAGGTGTTATGCTACTCTTTTCTTTTATACTGGGTGTTCCAGTTTGTATGTCCATTACTCCGGCAAACGGTAGACTACGTAAAAATAATGTTTTTTTTTATAAAATATTGCTGGAAAACGCTTTATTTTTGAGATACAGATAAGGATAAACTTTTATTAGAAAATCGTCTTTGTCGAAAATATCTTCAATGTACCCAATATTGAGCAATTAGTCAGTTTCATTTGTTATAGTAAGGGGCTAATTTAGCCCTAAATAGATTTAAGCTATTAAGTCCAGTGGCGTCTCGGTAACTTCAACGAATATTATTTAGAAAAAAACTTTTAAAAAAGTACGGCAATTACTTTTTTATTTTTATTTTTTTGTCAGAGAGAAAATTACAAGTGCAACATTTCTGTCTATTAGATTTTTTCTTGCTTAATTTTTGAGATAAAAAATAGAATCCACTTAAATGCATATACATACCTACCTTAGACCACACAAGAAGCTTGGGAAAAAATTCCTTTGGAAATTATATTTTTTTCTAATAATATGTAACAACAACAACAGCAAATAAACGATCAATTAAATACATTTATTAACATCTAGACATTTTATTTTTTCATTTTTCTACATGTTGGTCCAGGAATAAGCAATTAAGTGGATTAATTTTTTTATTTAATTTGTGTGGATTTAACTTCTATTTCAAACACGAATCAAAATACGAAAAAAATCAAATAGACAAAAAAGGTTGTAGGTATTTGTAATTGCCTAGTCTGACAAAAATAAAAATTCAAAAAAAGCTATTGGTGTACGTTTTTTGATTATTTTTTTTTCAAAATAATATTCGTTAAGGTGCTTACCAGAGGACGCCACTGGACTTAATAATTTTAATCTAGTTAGGGCTAAATTAGCCTCTTACTACAAAAAAATAAAACTGCCAAATTTCAACTATTTCAACTAATTTCAATTAAGATATTTTCGAAAAAGACGACTTTTTAATAAAAATGTCTCAACAATAAAGCGTTTTAGAGCAATGCTTTATAGAAAAATTACAATTATTTTTATGTGCTCTACAGTTTGCTGGAGTTATAAATACACAAACTGGAACATCCTGTATAATATAATTATCTGTATAATATACCTAATTATACAGGGTGATTATTTCACTTGTTGTTAGCTCTTAGCCTTCTCAATTTAAATTGCAACTATAAGCAGTAAGCACTATCATTGTTATTACATTTTTTCGGACAATCGGAAAATGCAATAATATACGGGGTGTCCCATTTAAAAGACCAGAGAAAGCATGTTACTTCGCCAATTTTAAATGTGCCGCTATCTTGGTAAAAAGTAATTTTGACTGGTTATTACGTATTAGATAGATTCCAAATTTCAGATTCCTAGATCACATACAAGTTGAACTTTTTCTAATGAGAGCTAAAGAGAATCAACCTGTACACTGAACGTTCTATTACTTTTGTGTGTTTCTTGAAGTTGATATACAACCCAATCTTGAAAAATTACCCCATTATGGGTGAAAAAACCCAAGTACAACTCAAATTTCTATTAAACAAGGTATGCAAATTAAATCTTTTCCTCATTTTTTTTCTTTTTTATTAATAAGTACCTAGATATTCTTATGGAGGTGGTAAATCTAAACAAAAAATCAACGTCTCAGAGTTACAAAATTCGAAGAGAACTCAAAAAGTGAAATCAAAAAAGAGAACTAGGTAACTAATAATTCTGTCTAGAAATCATAGCAATTTATAAAAACTAAAGAGTCCTCTTATAGGATGAGAAAAATGTACTTTTTCATCGGAAATAATTAATATCAAACCTTCGCAGGACCAAATCAGACCGCTCAGAAATCAATTTTGGATTTAAAATTTATAAGTCACATTTTCTACTCAATTGTAAAAATTTTTCCTTATGAGATCTCTACATTCCTTTTAAAAATAGATGACCCAATTTAAGCCTATCACTAATCTCTACAATTGAAAAGAATTGGATTAAATTGCTACCTAAGTGTATAACACAGTAATTAGAACAAATAAGTCATCGATTTGAATTGCTAAGTTTTCCACTTGGAATAACGATTTAATCAATATTAACAAGGTACCTATACAACACCTCACTCAAAGTAGTTAAATAATGAGAACTAGGTACTCCATTCGAGTTAAAGTTAAAGCGTAGGAAACACAATATGTAATGTCACAAGAAGTGAAATGATTGAAATTATACATATACACAAGTAAATATTGTAAATGTATAATAAACGTATAATACAGCACGTTCTTAAAATAGTAACTATCATGTTATTGTTTTGCTTGTCCCTAACAAGGTCAATGCCTTTTGTAGACTATAGGTAGTTACTAGTTAGATACTAACTGTCCCTATACTCTAGTCAATCAATAATGAAAACATTACACATACATATTCATATTATACACATACAAACATGAATAACGTGTACCTGAAAGCATGTATTCAATTTTATGTACCTGTGAAGTAGGAGCTCGGTCGCGTAAAGCTATTATTCAAGGACTACGGAAAAATACCTCAAAATTTTACTTAAGGTTATACATATATATTTTAATTACTATTTTTTTAACATCCCATTTTTTACGATTTCAAGATTTTAATTTCCTTATGGTTCAGTGAAGCTATTCACCAATTTTACTGATTATTTCTTTTAATAATGTTTCCCTCCCCATAACGTTCCAATCTCTTCAATTTTTAAAGCAATTTGTGTAAACGACTGCCTCACAATAACTACTCCCAGCAGAAAGTTACGCCACATCTAGTACGACGACAAATTTATTTTATTCATTTTTTTATAAAAAAAAAGCTGTTTAAGTAGAAATCAAATATGCTCAACTATTAAAATGCTGGTTCTTTTGATCAAGCAACATATGGTACCTGCATTACCGACACTAACGCTTACTAGGGTATCGCATTATCGGTAGTGTTACAGTTTTAGATATTACTTGTATTTAATATGTACATCCCTGCTTTCGTTTTATGACTGATTAAATCAGTTTCTCGGGCAAGTTATCTCCTACCGATAAGAGGAAGAATAATCCAGACTCTAATTCTAGAATTATCTGGTGCTTATCATCATTGTTGCGGCGCAAGTAAGTTTCCAGAACAGTCCAGACATAGTAGCGCCATGCACGGAGAATGATATTCTTATCGCGGGCCTCTCTCGCCGAGAGCGTTTCTTGGAATCCATTAAATGCCTGCGGTGAATCATTCTTACCGCCGGCTTGCTCCACTTGATCAAACAGTTGGGAAAAATATTAATTAGAATGTCAAACAAATTTGAAAAAACGTCAGTTTTTCTATGAAGTCTTCCCAAAATTTACACAATTTGGTTTAAAGTCAGCGTAGTTAGTAAAAATGGTGAACTTTTGCCTCGTTAGAGAATGTTTAACGATAAAAAGAGGGATTACTATTTATTCGCGTTGTCTATAGAGGTAATTTTTTAATATTTCAAACTTATTATAGTCCTCTATCAATATTTATCTATTAATGGAATATTCTGGTCAAAAAGATCACCTTTAGTAAGCAGTTATGGTTGCAGATAATCAAGAAAACGGCGCACAGAATTGTCATAGGTACCTGAAAGTTTGCCAGGTAGTTTAATTACATCTTGACGAACCTTATTTTTAAGCATCTGTATGGGAGGTTTCTTATACAATAAGTTTCTTATTGTATAGGCAGATCACTCTGTTGTCAGTTGGTCAAGACCCTTCTTTTCCGCAGTGACCGGTCAAGATATCGGATTAAAAATGATACCAACCAAATACTTCAGTCTACAACGTCGTAGACCTGTAATTTGTTTTAAACCAACGAAATAGCATTCCTCGTTCTATATTCTTGATAATATTTTATTGCATTTCTCAAACTCTGTTTTTTTTCTAACTGCTACATCTACCAGTGACCATATTTGTCAAAAGTGCTGTCAAAAATCCAGCTGTTCAATTATCTCCTTTTCAAGTGAACGTCAACGAGTTAATGCGCTACCCTAGTAAGCGTTAGTGTCGATAATACAGGTACTCTAAATCCACAAGTCTTACAGCGTCCTCACGAGGCAAAGGGTGTCACTTATTGTTAATAAAATATTGCAATATTGCATACACGTTTTATTTGCACCCTGATACGCTTGGTTCTGCTAAAGTTGCCCCAAATCAACAAAAGGAATGGAATTATCGAGTATTGTTGGTTATGCGTATTTGGAAGAGGTAGAAGCAAACGATTTTGTTGAATGTCATTTCAAAATTTCACAGCTAATAATAATTCTGTCAAACAAGTCCATGTTGACATTACTATAATATTTCTATTTTACCATACTTTTCCCACCTGGCGCTTTTGATTTGTTTTGTTCTACAGTATTTTATCTTATTTTAACTTTGAAATTATTGAATCACAAATATTTTTTTTACAAAGTGATGTTCTATGTTCTGTGTGATTTCAATACGCTAATAAACTACTCTAAATTTTAATGTCTTAACGTCACCACTAGCGAATCGAGAAAGATCCAAAGATTGATTTCGATTAACTATTTTGATCTTTTGTGAGGAAAAACAAGCAGCTAAGTGTTAGGTGCAACAGCCAACGTTCGTTATAAACCCTAATAATATAAAAATTAATAAAAAACCTCTCAAAGAAACGATTATTACTGAATATTTTTTTGCTTACATGTAATGAAAAAGCGCAACAAACTGACTCTACAGGGTCATTGATATGGGAAAGCTCGATTACACCTATACCATTAAAGATATCGAAATGAACCAAAAAGTGCTGTAAATTGGAGGGTAAAGTGCAGTTTGTAAAATTATTTTCAGATACACAGGATGGCCCAATATCGCTGTACGCCATACAACTTTGTTATTTTAAATGGGACACCCTCTATATTATTACATTTTCATATTGTTTGAGAAAAGTAAAAAAAAATTGTTTGTAAAGTTGAAGTTTGTAATGAGCGATTTATGAGTTATAAACAAATTTGGTGTCCTATCATGTAGCTGAAATTTTTATACCGGGTGATGACGAAAATAATCAAATTTTTTACCACTCTGTATAAAAATTTCATCCATCCAATAGGATACCGCTTGAAAAGTTAAGATAGGAACATGTAAACCGTTTTTCCATATCTCGAGCCGTTTTCAATATAAGCTGCTTTGAAAATGGAAAATCGCGAGTTTCATTTGTTTATAACTCATAAATCGCTTACAAACTTCAACTTTACAAACCATTCTTTTTGACTTTTCTCAAACAATATACAAATGTAATAATATAGAGGGTATCCTATTTAAAATAACAAAGTTGTATGGCGTACAGCGATATTGGGCCATCCTGTGTATCTGAAAATAATTTTACAAACTGCACTTTACCCTCCATTTACAGCACTTTTTGGTTCATTTCGATATTTATTTATTTCATTTAATGGTGTAGGTGCAATCTAGCTTTCCCATATCAATGACTTACCCTGTATATACCTACAGATGTCCAAAATTTTCTTTATCAAGGGATACCCGCGTTATTTCAAAACAGGAACAAATGAAATTTGAGAAATTTAAAGTGTACCACTTGGGCTTTGCGTCTGCACCCACAATACAACATTGCGCCTTTCAACCCCTTAAGTAATCATACCCTACTTGTTTTTTTTTCAAATTAAATTTATAATTTTTTTTCGCTCTACAGGGTTAATGAATTTGTTCTGAATACAATAAATAACATGCAATTTTTGAAAATCAAAGCATATTTCGCTTGCAAAAAAAAATATCTTAAAAAACCGGGGTTGCCTTGCAAGAATTAAAAAGAGCACACACTAATTAGGAGTGTAATCAAAGAAAAACACAAAACAAGTAGAGGATGATTACTTGCAGGTTGAAAGTTGTATTGAGGGTGTAGCCGCAATAAAGCGCTTGGGGCATATTTGAAATTTCAGTTTTCGTTTTGAAATAACCCGGATATCCCTTGATAAAGAAAATTTCGGACACCTGTATACCAATTAATTCTGTACCTTCTCTATGGCGACTCGAGAAAGGTCCAGAAACTTTTTTTCGCTGCAGATTAGAACAGGGAAGAATTAGGAAGAACGTACATAAATGTATTAAAATGTACTCTCTATAGGTATAAGATCATAATAATAATAATAATAATAGGAAAGCTTAAAATCAAAGCGTTATACATATAAATAATAATTATTTTATTTACTTAAGTATTCTAGAATAAATAAATAACCAATTAATAATTATTTAGTATAGCAACATAGTTAATACATTGTCCTAGGATCAATATTTGCTATACGAACTCTGTTAAAGACGTAACATTGCAATAAATGTACGAAAGATCAATAAATTAATGGCCATAAATACCTGCTACCTAATAAAATGTCGCAGTTAACTGAACAACCTCTCTACATATCATTACCGGATAAATGTATTATTGTTTCATTAATTTTAATTGGTTTGTTTGTATTATTGTTATGTAACAAAAAGGGATGAAAAGCTTACTGTAAAATAAGCCAGGTTCGCCTAATTTTTGGAATTGCAAATTTGATTGTCAATAAATTGTTTAAAAATTAAAATACTTGAATTATAAGTCAAAGGTCAAATTTTTATCTCAACTAGGTCATCACGTTATCTAGAATTGTCTTCATTTGGTCTTGTTTGGTTATTTATTTATTTATTTTTTTGACAAGAAAATTGGATTAATTTTATAGAAGTATAAGGAAACCCACGGTTAGTTCATTTTCATTAAGCCTATAAAGTTGAAGTTTTTGGCAACCAAATAAGTAAGATGACGATATGAAAAGTCTTTTTTTTTAACATTAGTCTTTTATTTATCATCAATCAAGTCATCTGTGCTTTTACGGAATTATGAGCTTGATCGTTTTCAAGTCATTCAGGTCAGCTTTGTGTTAGCGCTTTTTTGAAACTCTATACTGCCGTGCGATGGAACACGCCGTATGTGCAGTTTAGGTAGTTTCGATATTTTTATTCACTTACTACTGAACGTATTTGCTATTGATTTTTTTTTTAAACGTACAGTACGCCACATATATTCTTTTTAATCAAAAATGTTCACATATGGCGTTTTTACAGGCTATCATCAGACTTACTAGACATAAGGAACGTAAGTGACCACCTAATGTAATTTCATACACATACGATGATTTCATTAAGCTGACTATGAGCATAAATTAATAAACTATGGTACATGTATAAACGCCGTATGTAACCACATACGGTGTTTATGTGTGTAGTATTTCCAAACACTTCATTCAATTATTTTCACATATGCGGTAAAAATACGAAGGAATTTATACACGCATACGTTACTATTGTGTAGTAAATTTGGAAATAAAAATTTACATAACAATTCAAAAATGAATTGTCCTGTAATTTTTGAAAATATTTCCGTCATTTATCTTTCATTTTGATAGAATTACCTAACCAAGAAAGATCAAAAACGCCAAAAATCAAATTTTGAAAAAACTGCACATACGTTCTTCTTTCGTAGCACGGTAGTATAGAATTTGTGCGCATAAGCTCATCTTATCTACGTAATTAATGTTTCTTTTGTTCTAGGTATACGCTCGACAAAATTTTTACGATGGACGGACTAGGTATACGCAATTTTTTCATTACATTATTAGAGGTTTTTAAACACTTATAGGGGTTTTTAAAATTAATAAATACTTACATAATAGACTGAACATTTTTCAACTAGTATCTCTAACACTAAATTAAAAACTTCTTCACCGATGTATTTTATGTTTTATCTGACAACAGTTTCTGTTGTCGATTTTATTTAGACCATTTTGATAGGTCGTCTCGTCACATAAATAAAAGTGAAAGGGTAACGAAAACAAGGAAGGGTAAATCTAGGTGAACGACCAATGTGAGTAACAAGTGCGAATTATTAAAAAAAAAACCTTTTATTCCAGGCGGACAAAAATCGGAAAGCAACCCCTTGCGAGCGAATTTCGGCACGTGTCACATGGTAACGCAAGGGTGCCGTCTGCACGCGCCGCAAGCGTAATAGCTGAACTGAATAGGGGGTAGCTATTGGGGTGGCGATCATACCTACCCCCTGCCCCCGGTCGCAAGTAAATATTCCCCTTCGTACTCATTATGCAATTCGTTCGGTCAGCGTATGTCTGGCTCACATTGATTTTGTCTACACATTAATGTATTCGTACTACGTCCTAGGTATTATTGTGTATAGTCGAATTGAATTATGCATAGTTAGTCTAAGGATTTAGTCAATCTACATCATAGTATGTACCTAGATCATTATTTAGAAAAAATTGAGTTATAGGAAATATGAATTGGTTTTGTACAAAATAGGACATTAATAAAGAAACTCAAACATATATTTTGGTTGGAATAGAATAGTCTCAATAATGTGGGGGGGGGGGGGGGGATTTAAGTTATGTGAAGTTGGTAGGTATATGTAAGTTATTATTTCTAAATTAAGTTTTCGGAAGTTGTAAGACATACGCCGGTATTTACAATACAATACTTGACGGCCTGGTTATAGCTAGAAAACAATAGAAAACAATAAAATAAATGGGATGAAGATAGACAACTTAGATGCATTATAGTAAGAGACGGAGATTGTTGATTTCGTCAAAAAATTTGAAAAAAAAAATTATGTGGCTTATCTCACAGAGAGAACGACCTATCTCAGTGCAAACTTGTTTAATTTGGGCGCTATAAGTACAAAAAAATTACAATTTTGAAACCATTTTTTATTAGAATTATAAAACAGCTTATGCGAGTCTTGCTGAAATTGTTGAGCTCCTAAGGGACAAAAAACCAATATCAAAAGTTTAATTAACATCAAACTATTAGTCCAGTCTAATGAAAACAGTACATGACAACAGGTTATTCCTTGCAAAAGGTCATTGTATTTCTGATTTTTGGATGTGTTGTTTGTTAGACCATTGCTAGGAGTACAATACCAATTTTGCACCTACAAAAGCCTTGTGCGTTTTTGTGGAATATGCAATGAACCGATTTTTTTGCACAAATTTTTGCAAAAGTTGTACATTTTAGCCCATTGCGCCTAATATCATCCAAACCATGCGCTTCACAGAAAATTTTGTAGGGTGAATTTCAAATAAAATAGAATTTACTGTACCTAATTTAAGTCTGAATCAGTTATTGTACCACATTATGTCGTTTCTGAAATATTATACATAACTTAATTTTCACTGTTTTTTATTTTTTATTTTTTAAATAGCTGGCAGCAAAATCTATTCAGACTATTATTGCATGAGTACATCACCATCGTACTTAATATACCTAAGTATAGATTATATGTATTAGAGCTTAGAGCAGCAAATATCTCTCCTGCTTTGGCAAGACTTTACAGGAACTTTCTTGCAAAAATACTGTAGCATGTCCGAAAAACTGAGGACTTTTCTGGAGTGTACTGAACAGTTATATGTCTTTCCTTGCCAGAAACGAGCAGAAGTGCTATCACATCCACTGAATTCATGCACAAATAAATGCTTGGTCGATATAACACATAGCATAGCCAAATTCAATTCTACCAATAAAAAAAAAACACGTTTTTGATCGCAGAGCTCAAACATGTGAGAGCATCAGCAGATCTACATTTCACCAATCATGATGACATTTCATAGGTAATCTATACATTTTGGAAAGAGCTGTTATAACAATCTAGTGATCTGCTTTTATTTTATTTTATTTTTTTATTTCTTTCAAAACAAAATACGAAAAAAGTAAAAGACTTGGGAAAAAGTATTGCAGAAACGACTTAAGCTACAGTAATAAACTCAGACTTGACTGACAGAAAATTTTATTTTCTTTGAATTCTGCTCCACATTTTTTTGTGAAGTAAATGATTTATAATTTGGGTGATACTAGGCCCAAAATGGGCAATAATCGAAAATTTGCACAGAAGTTTCGTTTTTTTGAGCATTGCGCAAAAACTTTATTGCATAAAAAAATTACACGAGGCTTTCGTTGGTGTAAATTGATTTTTTACTACTAGCAATGGTCCTAACAACATATCCAAAAAAAAAACAGAAAAATATTACCTTTTGCAAGGAATCGTGACTAAATATGCCCTGGGCTAATAGAGGCGTAGAACTTTCTGTTATAATGGCACAAGTAGAAATAGCATAAGTCGTTTTAAATTTATAGATAATAGAATAGTTTTCTATTTTTTTTATTTTTTTTAATTTTTTTTATTACGGGCATAAGTATCGAATAATAGAAATTAAAAAATACAACAAAGTAATAAAAAAAGTTCACAAAAAACCTTTCAAATTAAGGTGTGTAAGTTCACTCGTTGCAGAAAAGCTGCGTGAATAAAATTGTGATAAATTTTGGTTGAATGGTGGTAGGTATACAGTTTTATTGTCAAAGCTTCTTTTTTCTATTCCAGTCGTTTCAGAGAAATATTCATAAATGTGATCTTTACCCAATTTCGAGGGGCTCTAACTTCTAATGCTAGGCTTATATTAATAAACCACCTTCCCCCCGCACCTCCTTAAAATTGATCAAGGAATTTTCACTTGAAACGCTCGATATTATTAATATCGTTCTTATTAAAATGAAAAATTGTCTGATATATCAATAATTATTATTATCACAAAAAACATTTTTAATTATTTTGTCAAAATCAAAAAGTTATTCCGGTACCGGGAATCGAACCCGAGCCTCCTGGGTGAGAGCCAGGTATCCTAGCCACTAGACCATACCGGATTGTTGTGGTCATCATGTTACCACTAAAATTTCATAGCCATTCTTCTCTCAATCTATTATTATTTTATCGTTGCCCAACAAAATGTAATAATAGCAAGTACTGAATATTTCAAGTAATTTTTCCGCATTGCTAATTTACTGGGATTAATTTGGGGACATAAATAAATTTGGAATGGAAATTTTTGGGCGTTCTTTATAATATGTATAGACAAAGCTTCGAAACTCGGACGAATGACGAATTATGACCTTGTGTCAGTTTCAGTTACCGTCCTTGCCCTTGGCCCTTGGGTCATATTACCAATGACATTGTATCTTTAATTATGATATAAAATGTCTTGACTTACTTACTTATTCATCATCGCTCAGCCCAAACTATTAAATGTAGAGAGCTTCATATATTTTTGGGAACGCATATGCATGGTGCTCAAGACGTAGTCGCTCCCTAAGGAGGGAATTAATGGAAAATTATCGAAAATTCAAATTTCAAAATGGTGAAATAGTAAAACGTTACTACTCAATGACCGAAGGTCTTAGAGAAGTGTAAATTGGTTGTAAATATAATTTGAAGTTTTTAATTTTGGGAGGTAAGAAGAGAGAAAATTTACATCTCCCTACCCACAGATGTTGGGGAAGTGAATGAAAATCGATATTTATATTCCCCTTTGCAAAAGAAATAAAGACATATTTTTATTAGTATTTTTTATTATTATTAAGACATAATCAGCTTTTTTTCGAATTTTAATTTTTGTAACGAGGAGAGAAAGTTCTCGCCAGAAAGCTGCTACATTATAAATGACCTGACTTGAAGTAAGTGTGTAAAAAAACTGGAAAACTTTGCAGTTGCGGTTTGCGGACAATACTTATCTCCGCAGAAAAAATCGTACTTATAGTTTTTTGGGAGAATTTGTCCCAACTTTTGTCCCTCCAACTTTGACAAAAATGATACTTGTGAATTATTAATGACTTGACCTAAAATAAGCGCCAAAAAGAGGTAAACATATTTTATGGTAGAGACCGACCCCTTCGCCAAATTTCAATTTTTTTTCCTAGCCAAGTGCGTTTTAATCACCTGACCTAAATTAGGTGTAAAAAAACGTAAAATTTTTACACTGTCTAATTTATTTTATTGATCAACTCCAATTTGCATAAAATTTTTGAAAGAATTGGAGGAAGTTCTTCAGAAAAAAAACACGTCATATAGAATTTGTCCGTAATTTGGATTTGCATCTGTTTGGCAATAAATGAAATGAAATACCTACGTTATGCTGGTGTCCTGTATGAATCAAAATGGGAGAATCGTTTTAAAGTAGCAATCGCCTCTCCAATTTATTTGATTTTTCTCGCACGATTCTATTTTTTAGCATCTTCTCTAAAAATTAGCTACGCGTTGTACATTGACGAAAATTTTGGAAGAAACGGCGAAGGTTCATACCAGAAGATCGTTAAGAATAATTATTATCATTATCTTTTCCAAAAATTATATTTGCATTGTATTGACCTGAACTTCTAAAAGCAAAATAATCTCAAATAAGTAGTGTCCACAAAGATTGAAAATGGTACAGTGGGTAGCGATCTCGTTCCAGGTAAAAATAAGTAGTTTTTTTTAGAGGATCAATTTTTAGGCAACATTTCCAGAAATGTGAAAGAAATAATTTGTGGAAGAGTAAATTTTTTCAAAGATGCAGGTGCATTTTTGTACTTTCTGGTGTATACTTTTGAACTTTTATTATGTTCTGAGTAAAACAGCTATAATCAAGTTTGAAAATTCGGTATGTTATTGGAACGTTAGAAAAAAGTGAGGGCCCTTATCAAGCCGATGCTTAAAGGACGGTAACGTCGAGATAAAATGTTATCATACCTACCTAAATCCTATATCAAGAACAGAGTTTTATGATTACAAAAAATATTTAAGTTGAGAAACTTTAGAGTTTATAACGGAACTATTAATTTGGCCAGGATTTTTTTCGCTTATAAGTGTCCTATATTTATGTAAGATAGTCACTTTAAAAGTTTTTTTACCATGTATACCTCGCACTAATAGTACCTAGAAATGTTTCTTTTAATTTAAAGATCGCGGTTTTCTTTAATTTTGGTTTCTCTTTTATAATTATTGTGTCTGAAAATCTATTCGATGTAGAAAAACATCAATAAAAAGTCTGAGAAACTTTGAGGTTGCTATGCCCCTATTATAGTCGATCAAGAAATATAACGAAATTATCTAAGAATAATTGTTAACCTGCCATATTTTATGACTTCAACAATAGGTCAATAATAATAAAAGTGATAAAATGACAGAAGAAATGAAAGAATGATAAAAAAATTCTTGCCTTAAAGTTCAGAGTAATTTATGTAATTATAGGTACTTAATAATTATTATTAGAAAAGTAGGTACATACTTAATTAACTCATTCCATTGTTACTATAACACGACACAATCAGCGCACCAGCTGCAAAGGTCAGCACCTCAGTGGATCTGTAACAAAAAAAAATTATTAAGGATATGTTGTGTTGATATTATTTTTATCATTAACTTTTTTTGCTGATAATTATACCTATAAGCATCGGCAATGAGTTTTTCAAATTTTCTCCTGACTCCCCCATAACACATCAACATACTCTTCATACTGAGAAGTTCCCACTGAACAAAAAGTAAAAAGTCTCCCTAACAACTTCAAAAACCATGCCGTTGGATTAAAAAATCTTTACAGGCAGAGTACTCAACAAACTGAAAGCCGTCAATAGTAAAAAAGAATTATTTCAACAGTAAAAGATTTTATTAAATGTTTTTTGGTAGGTAAGTACATATAGCTATTTAAATTTTTGATCTTATATAATAAAGACGCTGTGTGCATATCAGGCAGACAACCTGTGAATCCCAGAAAATAAAGGATTTCATTTTTTAAATTCTCGTAGATCAAGTTTTCAGGAAAACCACCCATTTCGTAAATATCGCTATTAATTTTCTTTGATCGAGCAATTTTTGGCTTATAACTACAAAAATAAAGGCGATAGATTTTTTTGGAATAACTTGGAATAACTATATCCTCAATTTCCATTGCATGACATTACATGTCCTTACACTTTATTAGATTAATGTATTTATTTGGGAGACTTTCTGCATAAAGAGAACTCCTTATACCCTAGACGTACATACTCTTGTATCGATACGCATTACTTCTACATTAATATTAACCTGAGGGCATAAGTTCTTGACTTCAGTTCTAGATTGCTGCTACCTACCTATATGTGCTTCATTAGAATATAAGCGACTAGAGTAGGTAGATCAATACGATACGTAATCTGGAGAGACATCGATATGTATTTAAGCAAGGGTGGAGGGTGTATTTGACATGCAGTCTAGCTAAGCACCGTGCTTTAAATAAAAATGAGGAAGAAAATACCTATTCAAGGTATTTTTTATTCAGTGGCCTGTTGAGTCTTGATTGATTAATCAATATGTGATACCTTTGTAGAGATTTCGTTCTAAAAAATACCACAATTATGTTTGAATCATGCAGTATGGTGTGGGTTGACTAAACTAGCGAGGCACGAAAATTAAATGTCACAGCAAATACTACCTATTGTGTCAGAGTTGGGATATTTTTAAACTAATCAACTATAATAATTTTCCTCAGCAATTAATTTAATTCATTATTATGATTAGAAAATTCCCGGGAAGTGTAATTTTCCAAAATGAGAGTACCTGGTTTGATTTACCTTTACCGTAGCTTATTCTATTTACAACAGTCCTGCAGAATAAAGGACAAAAAGAAAATTTTGAAGAAAATTCAACAATAAACAACTTTACTGTAACTTTAACACCTCGCAGATTATTTATTGTACAGGGTGTTTCAAGAGGAAAGGGAAATAGAGGGCAATAATATGAATCATTACAAATAGAAAAGTTAATATTTTTCAAGATTTTAATAATATCTTAAAGATCCTTTTACTGATATCGGTGAAATTTGTCAGTGTTAATTGTAAGTAATAAAGAGCTTCATTAGCTCTAAGTAAAATAAAATTATTAAAACCAGTGACGTCCAGGGGGTCACCTTCCCCAATATTATTGCAAAGAAAAAATACTATGAAAATCAATATCAGTAGTATAGGCAGCCAGCAGTCCAATATAGACTCCAATTTCAATTTTGAACAAACTCCGGCAAGAAATAAATAAGCCGAGCTGCACATTAAGATTTACGACTTTCGTTCCTAAACTTGGGCGTCGAAATAAAAATTCCTCTAGCTTTTACCTCTGTGATAAATTATTGCGAAATTTACTTTTAGTAAAAAAATGTCTGATTTGCCCCTTAATAAAATATCAAATGCAGGTCAATGTAGTCAACAATTTTGAGCGAAATCTACTCAGAGCTTTTTTATTAAAAGTAAAGCAGGAGCTGTTGACAAAAAAATTTGACTTTTTTATGCAACGGCAACTTTGTCCACGGTGATAGTGCTGCGAAACCCTAAATGTAATACCTACTATAGTTATGGAAATCTAATCAAATCCAATACATGATTTTGAGACTTTGACGTGACGCTGATAGTTCTACGATAAAAAAACTACCAAATATTGAACGAGGCCAAAGCTATTTGAAACGCGAGTGCTAGTGCTGCTACATATCCATTACGAAATTAATTTTTTTTTCATAATTTATTATTTCAATATCCATAATTATGACTTATTTCAATAAAATCGATGTTGATTTTATTTAAGTAAGAAAATTAATCCTTACAAGGAAAGTATATAGAAGTTTTACTCAGAACAGGGTGTAACCGCATATACGGGAAATTCTAACGGTATTGGGAATTTAAGTTGGTGCATAGTAATTTCCTGATCAATGGGTAGGTAAGCGGTAAGCGCCCTAATACTTAAAATCTTGCAAATTATTGATTGACTGGCATGACGCACTTAATTGTCGATTAGCTTGAAAATTGATATTGATGTAAGTACCCTTACTAAAAAGAATCAATACGTCTATTTATAAATAGATATAGGTAGGTATTAGATATAGGATCATATGACGAGTGGGTTTTTAGACATCATGAGTGCATTAGTTTATAATACATGCTGACACATCAGCAGATCTTTTTATTCAGGCACAAAGTAGGGTGCAATATTTGCTCAAATACTTGGTTTTATCATATCAATTTACCCCTAATGTAAATATGTTTACGATTCATCTAATAATGTTACAAATTTCAGGATAAATATGATACTGTGTTTAATAATGACTAGTCAGACTGTAAAAAGTCGCAACCATCAGCCTGTTAACTTTTTAACAAAAAAAGGCCGTGCAATTTATTTTTCCAGTTTGAACAGTTATAATCTCGAGATCGGAAAGCTGCACGATCAAATCGATTTCAGTTCCGATATTGCCATCGTCCAGTGAATTCTTTTGAGCCCTATCAAAAAAATTCATTCCGTCAAAAGTTGTTTTTCCCTACTGCTCGGGGCTTCGTTTATTGACCTCTGTTGATGTCACGATATGAAAAATTACCGCAAAAGGGGCCCGAAGTTAACGAACGTGTTAAAGTTTGGTTTAGAAAAAATTTAATTTTCTCCTTTATGTCGAAGACGGGGATAGACAACTAAAAGATACAAATAAAAGATACAATTACAGTTTTAAAATTCTGGCAACTTATAGAGTATAAGAGGGGATTTTCACGAAAATATAAAAAATTACACCGGGCACGCATTCAGACGTTTTTCTGCTTGGACTAACATAAAAAATACTTTTCCAAACTATTTTTCAATAATTATTATTGAAGTCAAAACTTTTTCGACTACATAGTAGAATTACCAGATCATTTGTTGTTCATTCCTAAGATTGCCGACATAGCGTTTTACTTCTACTGGCAGGTAGGAATATTTTTATTGAATAAGCAACCGTTTAAAATTAATGAATGAAATTAATGGAATCAAGTCGAGCAATAAAAAACCCCCCGCGAGGTAAACGGCCCGATTTAGGAGCTACAACTTTGCTAATTGTCTGCATTAATAAAGACAACTACTAGTATAATTTTTATACGGCCATAAAACGACTGTCTGGTCTGATTGTTGGTCTATCGATTACCGCATGCGGTGGCGGTAGCACCCAAAGACTAGTAGTGCCAGTGCTAAAGAAGAATTTACTTTTATTAAATCGATTCTAATGCGATAGGTACGGGTCTACTTCCAAATTAACCCCAAACGCATTGGATACCAAATATTTCAGCATATGCAAATAATAATTTACTACTGCCAGTTCGTTATAAATAGAAACAAGTAGCATTTAATAGTATCAGGCCCGTATTCACAAAGCGTTTCTGTCCTGTAATATCTGGAAAATAATTAAATAAATGGGATGGAGATATGCAGCTTTTATGAGTTAGAGTGAGATGGGTATAATTGATTACGTAATTATTTAGGAAATTATCGTTTGTGAATACGGGCGTCAGTATAGTACTGCCTACTAGTTTATTATTATTGCTAGTACCCATCCATCATACTGATTAAACATAAAGAATTTTCGGGATTTGAAAAAGTTCGATATTGTTGCGATGGAAAATTTGGTAACCTACAAATCTGATAGGACTTCAGTACCAGTAAACAAAATTAATCAAAGTTGTACTTCAACCTGAAAATATTATTCCTGAAAATTTTGCAAAAAAAAACTTCGTTCGTTTTTTAATAATGTCCAACCTGCATCGCAACATCTTCAGTTTGTTTTACAGTTTGCAACTTTCCCAAAAAAATATTGTCTAGAGCTTTCCAAGAGCCAATAATATTTCAAAAGTTATGAATAGAAAGTTTAATCTGGCAATCCTCCAATACCAAGCATGTCCTTTGGGAAATGTTTTACAATTAGTCTTAAAAAAATGTTTCTGGGCTAAACTAAATGCAAAAAAAATTCATCTGACCAATACATTCAAGTATAAAATATAAATTAATTGATAATAATTAAAAAAACGTTCCTAAATATTGAGGTATTTTTGAAAATTATCCAAATTTTGACACAGCTCTGCCTTGCAACTTGCAACACTACAAAATTAAACACCTAAAGTACAGCCAACCACACTTTCAGTAATATTAGAGCAACATTTGTTATTATGAAAAAAAAAGTACAATTTCTTATATTTGGGAAGAAAAACTGAACCTGGCCAAACTTAATAAAAATATACCTTTTATATTTTGTTTCAAGAAAATGGGACATCACACAAGGTGCCCAGAAATACACGTACCTAGAAAAAGAGTTGATTCTACATGAAAAATAGACCATTTCCTATAAACTTATATGCCTAGACGTATCGTTTTTGAGATACGTCAAAAAGAAAGTGTCAAAAAGAGAGTTTTTTTTTCGTTTGTCGCCAATTCTCTTATTTTCACTGTTTGGTTTCAATCGGTCAACCCCTATAACTACCATGCTAACTTCTACGCCACTGGGATAAATGTAAAAAAGGTACACCAAACAAGGTGCTTCTACACCAAAAAGGTACTCTTGCTCTTAAAAAAACTCTTGCTCAACATCTCTAAAGCCAACCATTTCCAAGAAAAACGGGCACTTATACGATGAAAAACTCGATTTGGATGTTTCAAAGCATATGAGTCGGAAAATGAAGAGCGAAAAAATATTGTTCAATCCTAAAATCTCCGCCAACGCCATATGAAAAAAAATTAATTGATATTGAAAATTTAGCTTATAACTAATGTTAACTAATGTAACTAAGCCTGAGTTTTGCGTATCTCAAACAGTTTTCGAGATATCTTCAAAAAACTGGAAAAAAAATTTTTTTTGACACCGTGCTGTATCTTAAAACGGTAAAAAGTGTTTTTGTTTGATAAGAAGTTTGACCATTTCTTGATATTTTCTGTACATATATCTTTTATAAAACCTCCAATCCCCTTTTCCATTTCAATTGGAGACTATAAAATACTTCAAAGACTAAATTTTATTTTCAGAAAATTTGTTACTCATGAAGCTGAAAGAACGACAAATTTACGATCTACTTCAAGTCCTGTACTCCGATTTCATTATAATTGATGACTAAACTCGTGGCGTTAATGCCATATTGAAAGTGAATGATATCTATTTGCTTACTAAATAATTTTTGTTACGTAAGAAAGCAAATTAAAAATAATTGTTAGCTTTAAATCAGTTCATCCCTTATCCTGGGGTTGTAATTCCGGTCACGGAGTGTTCTAAAAACATGTTATGGAGTGTGACATTATTTATCCTGCGATCATAAGCAAAGTTGTAATAATAATGTAAAAAAATCCCAAAAATGTAGACAGCTTAAGATCCTACATTTTTATACAGGGTGATTAGAAACTCGCGCACTCGGAGCCTGCTCTGATAAACTTCATTTTTTGAGAGTAGTAAATTTTCTTACCGCAGCGCTCTTAGTTCCTTTATTCCAAAGAATTCCAAAGAATCCCATTTTTGTAAAAATAAAAGTGGCAGCACAGCATCGTGAATAAGTTAGGGTTAGAAATCATTTTAAATAGATTTTAGATCATTTTAGAACCTCTAAAATTTCTCTCCTCGAAAAGTAATTGTCTATAAGTTACTACATCATTGCATGTATTATTCTAAAAATGATTTTATAAATTATTGAAAGGCTTCCTTTTAGGTAAGTAGGTGGATGTATAAAAATCAATATCCGTGGTGTGCTGATGAGCCTTAGAGGAGGAAACGGCTCGTCCAAGTCTTCAGATCGAATAATTCTATCTGCTTGCGTATCATGGAGCCTGCATGGTAAATAAGTCAATCCACCCAACTTCCTTAATAATATTGTCTGTAATAGGAACCTAAAATCTTCAAAAAATCGACAGGTGTATGGGGTCTCAACAAATGGATCGCATGAAATATTTACATGAACTCATGAATAATGAATTAAAACAATCATAAAATTTCAAAACTCCGATATTGCATGGTTTGATTATTTGGTAATTTTAAAACAGATGAAAGGGAGTTAAAAATACAAATAACTAACTACATACTGTTAAGTGGCACACATTTCATTACTTAGATTTACGTAATTATTATAATCTTAAAGGCTAGAGAAGCCTTATATCACCAATCCACTATTATTATTAAGTACTCTGTACTCGTATGTACCTATATACCTGGAAAATGCTAATATTGAAAGAGCCCAGTCTAATAATTAATTATTATACATGAAAATTCCTCAAATTCCTCAAAAAGTATGATGTATTTCTGATATTTGGATATGTTGTTAGCACAATTACTGGTAGCAAAATACCAAGTTTACACCAATGAAAGCCTTGTGCGGCTTTCACAATATGTAAAAAACCTAAATTTTCGCTCATTTTACGCCTAATATCACCCAAACCATGTACTTCTCATAGAAATTTGGAGAATGTATCTCAAAGAAAATAGAATTGGCTCTAATTTAAGTTTAAATTTGTTATTGTACCGTAAGTCTTTTTTTGAAATATAACTTTTATAAGATTTTGACTGTTTTCCAGTATTTTTGAAAAAGTAGCAGAGCCTAGCCCTGAGAACATGGTTCCCAGCAGCAAGCCTCAACAACCTCTCTGGAACCCCTCCAGGTGCCCTGGTTCAGTTATTTCTGAGCCTGGAATGGCTTGAGAGAGGCCACTAGAGCAAGGAGGAAACTTCTCTCCTGCTTTGGTAAGGCTTTTATTATAGGAACTTTCTTACAAAAATACTGCAGCATTTTCGAAAAACTAGGGATTTTTCGGAAGTTTATTGCACATTTATGCCTTTCCTTGTAAAAAAGGGAGCAGAATTGGTATCACATCCACTGAATGCATTCCCACATAGTACTTTTTTTGGAAAAATACGTTTTTGATCTGAGAGTTCACACCTGCATGTGAGAAGCACCAGCACCAGCACCAGCACCAGTAGGTCCACATCTTCACCAATTATGATTACCTGTTCATAATCTGTACATTTGGAAAGAGCTGCTGTAATAATAATAAGATCGTGATCTGCGTTTATTTTTTGCTCATTCGTAGGTGGAAAATTGTTTTTTTTTAGTACTAACATTGGCCTAACAACATATCCACAAATCAGAAATGCCTGACATTTTGCAAGGAATCATGAATCATGAATAAATTGACTGGACTAAAATGTATTGCACAAGCTAAGAAAACTAAGTAGTAAAATATAATAATCAAAACTTAGAGAGAATGGGTAGTGTGAAATTTTTGAAGGGGCGAAGAGGGGTGGTTATATATTTTTAAATTTCGAACTAATATACAACAAGAGATAAAGATTGGACCTTCATCCCTCATCATTTCCGGAGTTTTCTGAAAGATCAAATATCAGAAACATCAGAAAAATACTCACAACTGGCAACTTTGAAGAGGAAGAGGCAGGAGAGATCGGTATAAAAAAATAAGAATGATGAGATAGCATTTTTGACTATCAACTGACATTTTCAACTTCATTAATAATTGCTTTTCGTACACTGATATCATTTTTATTTTTTTTTTAATTGCTTTTTTTCTGCTTATTTGCTTTCAGATACAGACGATTAAGTTTATGTATGAAGAATCGGGCTAGAGAGTAAAACTAAGTTTTCCAGTAAATTACTCTAAACCGTTGTATTTACTGACACCTTGCAATATCAACTATGCGCTAACTGCCCTAAGTATGTGGGTAAATACTTATCTTGCGGTTGAAAACAATATAAAATACCAACCTGGGACCAGAAAAAATGGCAACCGGTGACTGATTGCAAGGTTTCATGTTGAACAATAATTACCCAGCTCTAAGAATTCCTGAAGCAATTTACGTTTAGTATTAGTAGATCAACAATATTTAATATACAAGTAGATCAGATTTTTCTTTATTACCTACGAGAAATATTCAAATGCAGCCTTGTTTGACAAAACTGATGAGCCTAGATATGTTCATATTACCTATGATACTATAATAATAATATATGTGCTTTTTTCACGTGTACGAGATGCTCATCGCTCATCCATGAATTTCTAGTAATTTTTATACACACGCCTCTATAAATTATTATAAGTTTTAGTTTTCCCCCGATTTTTTTCCGCTGTAGATGCTACAAAATATTTTTAGAATACCACAGTAATCTATACCTATATACCAGAATTCACAAATTAAAGAAATCAAATACGAATAATGGAATCAAAGTAAATGAAGAGAAAATTAATAATACATCAGTCTTGAATACCTACCTGAAAAAGAAAACATGAAAATCGATCAAGAAATTAACAATAAGAAAATTTTGTTTTATTTAAATTTTAATTGTAGGTAGATAATTACCTATACAACCAAACAAGCTGATCTAGGCCTAGGAAAAAATTTCGAAACAAATAAAAATATACGAATATACTAAAGCGAATATACGAAGTGAATATAAAAAGCGAAAAGCGAATAAAAATTTTGAGCTAAAACAGTAAAAAAAAAAAATTATGAACGCAATGAGTATGATGTAAAGTTTTTCAAATTTTTGGTCAACATACTTATTTAATTAGGTACCTACCTAATTTATAAAGTGACATGTGAAATTTTGATTCATGTACCTATAATAAATTCAAATATCGGTCACAAAAAATTCAGGTTTGTGGTGCAATAAAAAAATAATATTAACATAAAGCGTGTCGGAACAGGTGATTTCAATTTTTTTTTTATACTTTGTTTACGAACAGGAACAAAACCACGGCCAAGCTTATCGAGCTTAATCATATAATAGTATCATAACAAAAATAAATTAAACCAAATAGTATATTAATGGCGAAAAGTTAAAATTATTACCACTTTCAAGACTGGCCATAGGAAATATGGATTTTCTTGAAAACCACAAAGTTGCATACTGCTGCTTCCCACTGCGCTCCAGGAGGATGAAAATAGTTCAAGATGGGGGAGGAAAAAATTTTCACATCATGTGACCTGCTATTTCAGAATTTGCCCTTAATAAAAAAAACTAAAAAAAATACAATTTCAACATTATAGGTCACAACAGTTTTTCAACAATGGCATAACTTTCAATCAACAGGTCTGTGAAAAAATTAATGCCATGAAATATTATTCGTTGGTTTTTTTATTAGGTAGGTATATTAACAAAAAGAAAATATCAAAACTATCTCTTGAAATTAATTTTTTACAGAACAAATTCAAAGTAATAAATTACAGTGAAGCTGTTGTGACTTAATAATTGTTGAAATTGTAACTTTACTCTATTTTTTTATTTTTTTTTTATTTAGTGAAGGAAGTTGACTACATGATGTGCAAATTTCCTTCTTCTTCCCTTTGGTCCATTTTCATCCCCCTGAAGAGCAGTGGCAATGGCAATCAGCAATCTGCAAGTTTGTGGTTTTCAATAAATTCTTCCTATGAGTCTTGAAAATGGTGACCCTGCTGTACATGAAACAGGAAAAATACAAAAAAAAATTCCAAATTGCATGGTAACTTTCTTCTAGCAAAATGACTTTCAAAGAAGATAATAAATATTGTAAGACCCTCAAATTATTCAAATTTTTGTTTTGACTAATCTATAGAAATGGCTACCTACTGAAGGACTTTTGTAGGTAGCTATAATTTATTAAAGTTGTTGCGTTAAATAAAATGATTATATTTTATGATTAAAGTTTATGAGGCAATCAGATAACCCAAGTAATTGTTTTAAAAAATTCGAGTTTTTTTCGCAAAATACAATAAAAACCTTTTTTCTAAAGGTCCCAGCTCATTATTTAAAATCATTTACATCAATGAATTGCGTTATATAAAAATCGCGATTTCTTGCAAAATTTTATAAGAAGAAAATATATAAAAAAGTAATTTTCTGAAACATTGACTACCTCTCCGGGTAATTTTGTCAAAAGATGTCTGAAAGCTACAAAAAAATACAAAAAAAAAGAAATGATCAAAGTACGATCAGCCCTCTCGAAAAAGTGGACGTACCCAAAATGTGGCAATGAAGAAAATTAAAAATAAAACAAAATTGCACCCTTGGGGGTGTGAAAAATTACCTTCTGGTATTTGCAAAAAAAATTCTGGATGAATCATCGAATAATAAACATTCTCCAGTTATGCATTGAAATCTATCTTTTTTATTTAATTTGATTTTTTTGATTGGAATCAAAAACATGAAGCGTTGATACCTACATATGACTACTAATAAGAATAAGAATAAGAACCCTGCTGTTCTTATAAAAAAAAAAACGATGAAGACAAAAAAAATTGTAAATGGGCCACTGGTATAAATTTCCATGCCTGATTTTGCAAAATTGTTTGCAAAAAAATTGCTACGAGACGTTAGAGAGAAATTTTTCCTAATTTATTAGAGTAAGTTGATTAAAGGATCTGTAATTAATTAATTATACCGCTCATTGTTTTCGACGATCTGGCATTGTTTTTCACAGCGGTTGTTGGTGTTATTAACAGTGACACCCTGATTGACGCTTATTAGATGGTGCAACACCGTTCAATCTGCAGTTTAATAGTAAACAGAAACAGCGTGGAGGTAGTTTGATGAAAAAATTGGTTAAAAAAGTTAAAAAGTTTTAAAAAAAGGTAAGTTTAGAGAAAGTAACTTTTGCATTATGGGAGTAATAAAATAAGTTACCACTTGATGATTGTGATTTTTTATGATAATCGTCATAAATGGTTGATTTTTGTGATAAAAAGGAAAACAATAATCTTTGAGATAATCTAAAACCTTCTACGTATAGCCGTCACTGAGTTTTGCGCCGTCGAAATAAATCACCCCAATGCACCCTGTATAATCAAAATATTGAAATATATTTTTTATGATCATGAACATGTTCGATTTTTTGAAGTATTTATGAAGGGAAAGTTGAAAATAATAATTATTGCATGGTGTTTTTTATTGTTTATGTTAAGTTTTAATTTGATTATATGAAATTTAACCAGCGTGTATAATTTATTCGTTCTGTTTACTTATTAAACTCCGCTTGGATTAAATATTTAAACCGATTTTTCTAGAACAGCTGTTCACCTTTTTTACTATACACGAATCTGCTAATGTGAGAGAAGCAGAAGTTATTCTGTAATTTTATGACCTACTTGTAGATACATAAATGCAACGCAAAAATCCAAGATTAAAAATCACTTCAATTATTACTATTTATCAATACTGCTATATTGTATACAGTGTCCCAGTTTTTCCCCGGAAAATTTTATTTAGATAGTAAATTTTCTTCTGAGTAAAAAGTTTTATATAAACTTATGCCCGTATTCACAAACGATAATTTCCTAAATAATTACGTAATTAGTTAAATGAGTGAGATGGAGATATGCAGTTTTTTTGCAATAGAATGAGATGGGGATGAATTACGTAATTATTTAGGAAATTATCGTTTGTGAATACGGCCATTAGTGTTTTTTCAACTTCTCAACATGTTACAGTCATTTAATATTAAAAAAAATATCAAAATTTAAAAAAAGTCAATGGCGTAAAGTTGTATTTGCATTAACATTGGTGAAGATGCCGAGCATCTGATGGGCGCCACTTGAGGTTAAAGGAACTCCTTATTACTACAAATAACACTGCCAAATTTCAACAATATCGGCAAAAGAATGCTTGAAATATATTAATAAAAACCGATTAAAAAAACTTCGTTTTTATGAACTCCTCGACTTAAAATTGGTCCAAGAATACGCCCTTAAATTTAGTACCTACATTTTAAGTAACATTGTAAAGTTTACTTACTATTTAAGAACAGCTGTAACATGTTTAGGAGTTGAAAAAATACTAAGTTTATAGAAAACTTTTTACTCGGAAGAAAATTTGCTTTAAAAATATAAATTTTGCAGGGAAAAAACTGGGTCATCCTTTATAATAATAAAAAATTACTCCAAATTTAAATTTCATGCAACTTATTCTATATGTACCTAATACTTCTAATATTTAAATATACCAAAATCTCTAGGTTACTTTTAATTTTGGCACCTACTGTCACTGTTAAAAAAATAGACATGTGGCTGGGGCCGCGTTATGTAAAGAATAAAATTATTACCTCTACTTAGATTATAAATTTCTAATAGGTGGGTAGGTATATAAAAATGTTCATACAATGGAGAGAAACCAATTTTCAAGCTGGGGGTTAATGCCCTTTACATTAAAATGATTAACAATAATAAATTTTAATGAAAGCAATAAATCATCACTAAACCCATATATTTATACCATTTTCGATCAATTGATAATAATGCATGCAAGATTCAAAAAGGGAACAATTTTCTACAATGAATAATAATAATCCTACAACCGGTGAATTATTTTCGCATTAGCAATAAAATGATGATAACACAATACCAGGTGTTCATGTCCACGATAAAAAATAACCTCGACGTCAACCACAATATTTCCGCCTATATCCACGCACTAAGGTGGGTGTAACCACAGTTAGTAAAAGCACCGATCCGCATTGAAAAGAAGAAGAGAGTATCGCACATGCCAATGCCATACAGGGTGATCTAATGTTTAAAACACTTTAAACCTACATTAATGAAATGACTTACCATGAGGGGAACTGTCAGACACGATAGACCTGTAGACGCCAGTCTGTCTACTCACTATCTGTGCTGTCGCCGCCGCGACGGGCGTCCAATTCACCGCCAGGAGCGCACGCTCGGAACCCCCTTTCCACCCCGCGTCCATCCCCACTAAACACGGGATATCCCTGCTACCCTTTCGCCATTGGACGGACGTATTTTGTTTTGTCAGAAATTTGCTAACCAACATCCAATTTTGTTTGCGAATTTTTACCGTTCACGTAGAATGCGTCAAATCTATTATATATCGTACGACCGTAAATAATCATTAAGCTCGATACATCCGGAATCTCATTGTTTTGCACAAATCAACCCTGTTGTACCTACCTACCTATGCGTAATAACCGAAACAAAACACACAATACAAATTTTATTAATATCAATATGAGTAACTATTACTACTACTTATACTTAGGTGCATGGGTTACTTACCGGTTCCGCTTCGAGTTTCAGTCGGGGATTTACAATAAATTAACGAAGGATTTTTATTAGAACTATCACAGCAATACATTCATAGTAAAATCACGTAAGGGATGAAATCGGTAGAGACCGGGTGGAAATGGGACTGATGCGGCGGGACTTTTGAGCTCGATGTTGACAAGGGTAGGTTTGTGTTGCACCCGGCATATGCGTTCATCGATTGATAAGACCGGGCATGCGCCCGTTTATTTCTAGCGGGAAATTAAAAATAAAAATAATGTCGTTCCCCGTGCATTTCCCGGGATACATCTCTCAGCTTCTGCCGTGTTATTCAACAATTAACATTTCTAGGGATCGATACTGGACCGGGAATTGGAGATCCCTCGCATTATTTCTCAATAAGTAATAGCTACCTATAAGGGAAGGGATAAAAGTTGAGTGGCAAGTGGATCCCATTTTCTCTTGAAATTACTATTTCTACCGCTTGAATTAAATCAATTAATACTAAATTTAGACATTTGATGAGATGTAGGAGAGAAATTTCAAGAAAACGAGATTTGAAGAGAATTTAAAAACTCATTTTGACCTAATAATCCATTCTGGGTCGTACTAGTGCTAGTGCTAGTGCTAGTGCTATTCTATTATAATAGTGTTTGTGCTGGGGCATCCAGTTCCATCTCCTAGCGGAGATTGGAAATTATCAGAGCTGTACTGAACAATTATTCTGCTGAGTAGGCGGCTTAATTAATTCTCTTCCTGTGAATTATTATGTCTTCTAAGTTGATATACTGGGGGTTGCTTTAGGAAAAAGTTTTCTTGGGAAGAAAATTTTATTAGGTAAAAGGTTGTCTTACGAAGAGGTTAAAAATCTAGAGGTGTAAGTAATGGATGGCCAAAAATAAGTTTAACTATTATGTAAACCTGGAGTCTTAATTAGGACAACCATTATAGAGCTATTATACAGGATTTCTATACGACACTCAAAAAATCTTGAATTTGAAAGCGCAATTTGAGCTCCCAATGTTTTTTTGATAATGAAGGTATACTCGCGTAGTCAAAAGCGCTAAGAGTAAAACTAAAAACTAACCGTTTTCGAGAAAAAAGGCATTTAATAATGAAAAAAGAAAACAAAAAAAAGTAGCACCGTGATAAAATAGTATTTATATTATATGAGCGATTATGATGTCATTATTCACGAGACGAGCTTATTCAAGTGAATAATGGCCACAATCGTGAATGTCTTATAAAAAAAATTTAATCAAAATATTTTTTTTATTAATTTTTATTAACTACTGCTTGGAACAACTGCTAGTAGACGCGCACACGGGGGATTCTGGGTCTTGGGTGGCGGTAGATACTTGTAGAAATATCAGTTTTATCGATCCTATTCGCAGCTTTGCCCTGTGTATCAAATTCGCAATTGATTTAGCTGTGATTGGACAAAAGCCAGGAATTATTTTATTAATGCTTTGTGAATATTTATGAATATTTTATTAACCTTCATAATTCATTCAAAAAACTCTAATAATTGGATCAATACGAGTAGAAAAATTATTTTACAAAACTAAGCTAATAGCTTATTTAGTGTTTATGGCCTTTAGCTTTTATCAGCCATTTGGCCAAATGACATAAAAAGCAACAAAAATCGTAAGAGTTATTGAAAAAGTTCGAAAAAGCCCGAAGTGTAGAATATCAGCGTATTAACCGTATTACTAAACGTTTAATATGACCCCACAAAAAAAAGAATATTAATTAAAAGAACAAGCTGAGGGTTTCTCTACCTATCCAGCGGTTCGTTTTTCGTACATTTTAGAATTGATGGGCAACTAAAATGAAATGTAGAGGAGCACCATCGTGTATGAACCATATTTCGTTTCTTGATTGGATCGGAATGCCTTCTAAAAATTTTTTACCGTAACATAACCTTAAAATAACTTCTTTATACGAAAGCGCTACGTTTTCATAATAATTTGCATAATAATAAAATATAAAATTTGTAAATAAGTCAGTGGCGTAACTACATTTTTTGTTAATATTATCCTGAGACTGTCCCCCGGGACGCCACTGCAACTCATAATAATTATCATCTAGTCTTATCACAACGAACAACACTGCCAAATTTCACCAAGATCGGTAAAAGGATCTTTGAGATATTGAAAACGATTATTTTAAACTTTAACACCCTGTATCTTGAAAATAAGGCATTTTAGGATACACTGTTATAGAAAAAACCTCTATTGTTTTGTCCCTTATCATGCCTGAAGGAAATTATGAACAGTTATTCTGGAACCCCCTGTATAATAACACCCGGGTGATCGATTAAGGGGTACGGCGATCATATTTCGGGAACTATTGATCCCGGATTCTCAAAAAAACATTTAGAGGTAGGTAAGTAAGAAGTGATCACGACTATCACGAGAAGAAATTCAGTGAAAATATTTTCAAGATGGTCGCATTTTTATTATCTTTTTAAATTGTCTGAGAAAAACTGCAATTTTTAATTGCTTATATATAACTCATAAAGTAAAATCACCTCTGTATTCGATTCTCTGATACAAGTTGAAAATAATATAATAATATACAGGGTGTCGCCGTTATTTTCTTATTTGCGGAATATTTGTCCCCTGTATTCGCGGAAGTGCGTCCATATTGAATATATTTTCATTGAATTTCTCATTGTCATTATTATAAAAAAATATTGTTGGGATATGAAAAAGTATCTAATATTAAGATACGACGTATACGGACCTTATGTGATGTATCGCAAACGGTTCCTGCTTGAGATACCATGCATAAAAAAAATAAACAAAAAAAATGACACTCGACAAACGCAGTTCTTTATAGTATGTACCAATAATGAAATTTGCGTACCCATGCTTACAGGAACTATTGTTTTAAACTTAAAATGAGCCAAGGAATCACACAGGCATTCATTTTTTGACACATGTTTTGAAACACACTCTGTATGCTTTATTAAAACCTCAGTCATGGTAAGGTATTTTTTCCTTTTTCTTGTGAAGGTTTTTGGTGCTGATTTTTGAAACATGGTTTTTCTACAGTGTGTATCACTTCAAATGGAAGCCACCTTCACAATAATTTCATAATAATTTCTTGGTGAATTTAAATTAGTATATTATGCAACGAGCTTATAATGAAGGCTATTAATACGCGAGTATGATGGTTAAGATACGAGCCGTAGGCGAGTGTCTTAACCATCATAAGAGCGTATTAATAGCCATTATCTGCGAGTTCCATACACTATTTTTTCTACGACCCTTTTTTATTTCATAGAAAAGATTAAAAAATTATATATTTTAACAATGACCCGTGTACAATTGCGGATCATTGTGGTTAAGATAGGTTGCTATTTGCTTACGCATATTAGGTACCAAATTTTCTCTTTGTCGCTAAGGTTATTCTGCTGAGACATGTTTTAGTATCAAGTTTAAAGGGCACTACTCACTACTGCGTAATTTTTATTATGCGAAGTTCGAATTCCGAATTTTACGCTTCGATTTTGAGATTAATTAATAATTTTAATAACTGACAGCCATTAACTACGATATTCTTTACCTGCGCAACGCGGGTCGCAGCGTTGCCGCTTTGAATACTATATCACGGAGCGCTACGAATGATATAATACTTTATCTTCCCATCTTTTACACGATATACCTACTTATCAAATTAATTAAGGTAACATAAAATCTTGATAAATTTTCTTTGAATGTTACTTATGTTCTAAATTAAATAAACGTTCAGAATTTTTTTTCAGAAATACAGAACTTATATCACAAGGCAATTTTTGTCGTGAGTGTGACAACTCTGTGACTTCGGTTGGCTTGCCGACCCGATCGTGAGCGAAAAGGAACCGATTCGATTGCAAATGCTCCTCTGCCATTGGATAGCTTGACCAGTGCTTTAATGAAAATTTGTATCTTAATGAGACCCATTAAAGCACTGGTGATTCATATTTAATATGCATATTAAAGGTTAGGAGTAGAAAAAACTGTTTTTCTGTACCTATGTAAAGCTTCCGGGGCTTTCTTGAATGGATAAGTAAACTACATTTTAGCTGTTGCAAAGAACTAGCTCATTTGTGATCAAAAAGAAACGTTAAAAATTGAGAAAACATGCAAGGAATTTTTTTCGAAATTTTTTTTTTCTCAAGTTTTTTGAAATCTTCTCAAAACTTCAAATCTTGAGTTTGCTTAAAAACAAAATACAAAAAAAATCAACAAAAAAAATTGGATTGAAAAATTTTTGAATGATTTTTTTTGTCTGTTACCAAAAAAATAGAGTGATTTTTTTTAAATAAAATTTTTCGAAAAAAAGTTAATATATGTTTCTTAACTTTTGGGGTCGATTTTTTTAATTTAATTTTTTTTTGTTTTTAACCAAACTTGAAAGTTGGTGGTTTGAGATAATTTCAAACAAATTTTTTGAATAAAAATTTTGAATAAAAATGCCTAGAATGTTTTCTCAACTTTTAGGGTTTATTTTTCATTACAGTAAGCTTAGTTCTTTGTCACTGCTAAAATGTTTTATCCATTCAAAAAAGACTCCGAAGCTTAACATTATGCAGAAAAAAAGTTTTTTTGAAATTCATCAAAAGTAAAAAAAAAAGTTATTGAGGCAATTGAAGTGAAACACACTGAGTGACCGCCAAAAAGTTGGCATCATATAGGAAAATTTTTTATTTTGACTTGTCAAAAAAGCTTTGAGAACAAAAAAATCTCAGCTTGCTTGAAAACTTATTTTGCCGTAATCAAATGTACAGAGTGATTTTTACTTATGGAGAAAATAACTTTTTTTCGAAATGGTGTCGCTACTTATTTTTCGAAGACCAAGCAAGATTTCGATTTGATTGTTGTAAAAATTGAAAGAGCTTTTTTGCAAAAATTATACGAAAGTGGTAAAATGGTATGTTTTCGGATCACGAAACTGAAACGAAACTATCAAGTAGGCTAATTAACATACGTATTTTACAAAAATCTAATCGAAACCTCGCTTAATTTTCGAAAAATAGTACTCATATGATTTTCACTATTTCGAGGAAGGCTATTTTTTCGATAAGTAGGTACTTAAAACTATTGAAGTTTTTTTTTTGATAAGTCAAAAATAAAAAAAATTCCCATATGATGACAACTTTTTGGCGGTCACTGTATATTGTGCTCCATGATATTAGATCATTTTTAGGGATATTTCCCATTCTAGGACATCCAAAGTATGCAAAAAGTATAAAATATAAAGTTACGTAATTTCGTCTGAGTAAATCCGTCTCCAAGCGACCGACAAACAGTTGGCCCATTAGCTCAGTTGGTTAGAGCGTCGTGCTAATAACGCGAAGGTCGTGGGTTCGATCCCCCCATGGGCCACATCAATCTTTTTTGCTTGTATACTGTTTTTTTTTATCAATCAAATTACAAAATTAATAATTATGAGAGTTTAAAATTTACCCTTTAATCTCAAAAATTATCTCCGAAACCACACTAAAAATTTTTTGTTCAAATTTGTATTGATAAATGATAAATAAAACACGTTTTAAAAATAAAATGGTATAAAAAAATCTTGAATTTTTAATATCCAACATTTTCTCTTCACTTAAAAACTTAAAAATTAACTACGATGCCGATGACGGCCAGAAAAATACGTTATTTGTTTCTCTTCCTTTATCTCAGAATTATCCGCTACCGCTGCTGATTATCCTGATCATATTATTGTACTTGGAATGATATTAAATTTTAAGATAAATAATTTAAATAAATAGCGGTGAATAAAAATATCTATAATGATATGTAAATCTGCAGCTACGTCAAATTACTTTATGGTAAAATATTTCTTAATTTGCGGCTGGGAGATAACTTGGTAATTAATTTCGGCCCTAAAATGAGCCAAACTTCTTCTTTTAATTTTTCCTTGCTGAAATGAATTTTCAAAGTTACACCCGACTTGGTTGACGAATGGGGTGCTACTAAGTAAAGCGAGACGAAAACTTTGCTTTAAATTATTCAGAGATATACATGAAGCATTCCCTTAGATGATTTATTAGATTACGCCAAGGGCGGTTTTGGATAACTAAAATTAAGGGTAATTTGCTCTGTCTCTCTTATTAAGTGGGTGCAGATAAATACAGGGCGATCAAAAATTAACGCGACCATTGTTTAATAAATAATTACAAAAAAAAAATCTGCGGCTTACAATCTATTCGAGACAAGAATCTCTTGAAAAAAAGCGTGGCGAAATTTCAAAAATACATTAACAAATTATTAAAGACGATTTATAAAAAATGCGAATTTAAAATGCGAGTTATAACGGCAAATTCGAAAGTCTGGTTCAAAAATATGGTACCTGGGGTCCTTGATAATTCTAGAAATGCCCCACATCGACTCCCAAAAAAAGAGGAAAATACAAAAATCAAAATAACGAAGTTAAAAATTCATAACTCAATAACGATCTTCATTATTAAGAAACGGTAGATATGAGTTTTTGTAATACAAGTTTCTTTTTAACTGACCCTCCTATATTAAGGCTTATTTTAGCCATATCTTTTTTATTATTAAAAATAAATGAATAATTTTTTTCTAGGTTTACATAAGCCGTCATGAGCTAAAAAAAAAATTTAATGTTACTTTTTGGTTTCCATGTTTTTTCAATGTCGAATGACACGAAAAACCAATATGGCGGCCATAAGAAAAACAAAAGTTGGCTATGAAAACTCTGGGGTCTAGTCGACTTTGGAAAATTTAATTCTGCCCAACTTTGCCCCTTTAACAGACTCTGTATCTAGTAAAATAAGAAATTTGTCCTTACTGCATGGGAGATAGATTTTGGGAACCCTAGGAAAAATCAAGTCAAAAGGCAACAAGACAATTTATAACCAAATGACGAAAACGGTGAGTCCTAGGAAAGAGTATAAGAAAAATGAGAAAAAAAATGTGTTGCAATTTTTTTCAAAGTTTTAGGTTTATGAAAAGTTTTCTCGAAAACTGAGTTCTTATAAACGACTTAAATCCACTGGTTCCGGTCCAGTGCCATAATTCTGGCCACCTATGGTGTCATGCCCTGAGTTAGGAAATAATGTTACAGAAACACCCCACTGCAGCCCCTTTTGATTGGGTTATCTAGGCCAACTTATTCACCCAATGGTGGTAAGAAGGGACACTTTCTCTTGTGTTTTTCTAACATTTTTTGAAGATGGCACTTTCTTGATCCCCGGCTGTTCTTTTCGGTATGTTCTTCGAAAAATACTCACGAGAAGTCAGTATTTTTTAAATATTATTTCTCAATTTTTTTCACTTTTAACTGTCCTGGTGATGAATCAAAATCTATAACTGACAATTTATTAACGAAATTCCCTATTTTTAGATTTCATTGATATCTACAATAATAAAATTGTCGAAATTAGGTCTGATTCTAATATTACATGGATATTTCATTTAGATGCACGCATCGTCTCCAAAAATTTAACACCGGGCTTGACTTTTTGGTGATCTTCTCGTTGCCGCTGTTGCTTAAAAATGTGTCTGCACAATTGGCCCCTCACAAATGCCAAAATTGTCTCGAGGATAAGTTGATAATTTCGAGAAGATGGAGCTCCCCCTGCACTCTGTTTTGTCTCTTTTTGAGGAAAAGGGTCCTTCAATAAAAAAGTGTTCGAATCAACACTTCGAGGATCTCAAGATTGGGAAAAGAACTTTTATAAAATGGTCCCCATGATCCAAAAATCTTTTTCTCTTTGACTTATTTCTCTGGAGTCACTTGAAAACTAGACGTGATCGACTCCATCTGCTGCATTTGAAGATTTACTCACGTCAAAGGTTCACAAACAGTTGTCACCGCAGAAATGACTCAAAATTTATAAAAAACGTTTGAAAAATCTGTATCATTGCATGGAAACTGATGGAAATAAACCTTTAAAGCATACCTACACCAAGATGAAAATAAATGTATGTGAGAAATATATTTTTTAAGCGGTTAATTTAAATAATTCAAGCAGCACCGTGTCATTGTTTAGGGAACTGAAAGGGTTTTCTAATCACCTACCAGTTGACCCTTTTTCCCTCTTAAAATTTTAGGAGTTCTTCACCTCATGACTGTGTTCACTTAGACAAAAAGATTGTCAACTCCATTTTATAATTATTGACGTGGCCGAGGTTTTTTTCACATCCTCCAAAAACTCATGCCAAATTACACACCAAAAACTTCCATTAAGTTTTCGTTAGGCAACATTGCATGGTATCAACCAGAAGTTTCTGCCTACCAATCTACGGAACGCTAGTCATGACGTGATACTAGTTGCAGTCATTTTTGGCACTCTAATTATCTTTTTTAATAATCTGTGATGTAATTAATGAGCTGACTCCAGTCCAGATTTGAGAAGCGATGAAAAAAGAGAAACTAGTTCTAGCGCGCCAGCCTCAGCCCCGGATCCAGAATCAGCTACTGAATTATTGATTGCGGTTATTTTCACCTTCTCTGCGTTTTAAATGTTTAAACAATAATCGCCGTTGATTGCACTGAATTTTGCAGAGAGGGAATTCTCTATGATGAATTATAACGAGTAACCAGTTAATGCAAATCGAATACAATATTTAAAGCAAAAAGGGGTAGGACTGGGCGTTGCCTGGGCAGCGCAGGGGCTGCTATCGCTAATTGGCAAACTGAGTTCGGCTGAAAGCTGTACTTCATGCATGAGCAAACAGATTCGCTGATTGAACGTAGACTGAAAAATATATAGCTGATTCCAGCCCGGGTAAAACACTGGTCACTCTACTGGAAACTGGAAAATCTCGCTGCGCGGAATGATGCACAAAGCAATGGAACATCACAATATGACAATTGATTTTTTATGTTGATTATTAATTGAATCAGGATAGCACGTCCGGTTCTGTGGTAACAAAGGATACATCTCTATACAAAAATTATTTAGGTTTTTGGTAACTGTAAGGATAGAGTTTATTTATCTACATAAATCTGCTTAAGAATTGGCTGCCAACCGTGACAAGGTTTGATGTGAGAATAAGCAATCCCAAAATATCCTAAATTAGAAATAGTATTGGTGGCTGTATTGAACCTTGAAGAACACCTGAGGTGATTGTTTTTCCTTTGTAATGTAATAATACTCAAACTAATTCTAGTATTTCCCAAAATGGCATCTTCAAGCAAAAATTATTCTTTCTTGGTCTTCATAACTTTTTTGACAGGCATCAATAATGCGTCAGCTTAATGAAATAGACACTAGTGTCCTATCTTATACTGAACTGATTCACTGGGTGAGATTTCTTTTAGAATCTTGGATCGAGAAAAGGAAGACAGTTATGGCAGTTGTGGCAGATTTTCAATTAGCAACATGATCAAAAGGTCACCGATGATCCTGGACAGTAAACTATAAAAATCCCCAGAAGGTTATAAGAAGATAAATCTCATGTAACAAATATAATCGAACCTATGGGGACGTCCAACACAACTAGTCAAGATTTTTAATACTTTTGCCAGGGTGTTTTCTGTGCAAGATTTCTGTCCCCAAATCAAAAGTTTCTTCTGATATCTTTTTTCTTCTTTTCTGATCTGATTTTCTGATTTTCTTCTCATAGCCGACATAGAGGAGGAATAAGTGGGCTGTAGTAGATCAGTTTCCTAGAGATCTTAATTTGATGTGCAATTCAATGCAACAAAATGGAAAGACCACTGAAGAAGCTGAATCTGGGAAACTGAATCTGAATGAAAGTACTTAACACCCTGTAACGTTTTAAGAAAAGAAATCCTCGCACCAAATACAGTTATTGAACGTCGTGGGGACATCGGGTAGAACTACTAAAGATTCTTCAAACTGCCTAATCCATCTCTTTTACCTTGATCCTTTGACTGAATTTCTGTGAAATGACTGACAGTAATTTCTCGGAATTATTTCACTGACCCAGAAGTTGCCAAATTGATTTCAGTTTGCAGCATGATGCAGTGGCCGCGGCGAAGAATCTGGAAAGGGAACCCAATTACAAAGACAACCTGGATGGTTAAAAGAAGAGAAGAAGAGAAGAAAATACCAAATACAATTGAACGGATTTTTTTGATAAACCTACCTCTCAGTTTTCTCTCTTAGTCCTTTTGCATGGGTCTCCAGAGGCTTGCGGACAAAATTAATTATAACATCCTTGATAACATGTACACTTAGTATGAAAAAAATTGTGGAAGCTCGGGATTAATGCAATCTTTTTTCAATCTAACTTTCAGAAAAATGGGCTGGAAAAATTAAAGACCAGGGAGATAACGAAGCAAAAATAGGCGCAGTTTCTGCTTATACTGCCACAATTTCGCATCTTGTCGTATTGTACCTGGGAAACTGTAGTGAGAAGAATAAGTTTCATTAGTCTCAACCCAAAAGATCAATTCTCTTGACAAAGCGTCTGTCAAGACCCTGGAGACCATCCACCTTTAATTATTGATCCTCTCCAAAGATAAGTTGAATAGTGAAGAAATATAAACATCTATTTGTGCTGCATCAAGGAGCAAGCTTCCAGATCCCCGAACGTACTGGAAGGAGAGATATTAGGACGCAATCAGCTATGGAGAACAGCGTTAAAAGGCCTACCTACCTAGAGTACCTAAAAGCGAAATATGAACAATGACGCGCTAATATAACAAAGTGTTGATAAATAGAGGACTATTGATAATCTTGCAAGTAAATAAGTAGGCTGAGGTTAATTTTAACTTCGACCTCAGACAGTAAATCGAAACACCATCAACAACAAATCACTCGAACTAAAAAATTGATATAACTAAATTAAAATCAGACATTCACAAAGTAAGGGCAGAAAAAAGGAAATATACTCTTTGTACTGTTTATAATCAATGAAACAGAACAAAGAGAAACATTTTTCTTTGTCAAAAATTTAGATTAAAACCTGGATGAAAAATCTGCCAATGCGCTATTGTACCTAATATGTTATATAACTTTCGTTTTTTCCATCCTCAAAGGCGTTGGAGGAAATTTAATTTCCAGACAAGGACACAGAGATTGAGCATGAGCCATCTAAAATTTACCGAATACAGCCATGTACACTGTGCAGAATATCCAGGATATTACGGAAAATCCCGTACACAACATCTGCTGTTAATGTCAAGTTATGCCTACATCAAGGACCTTCCAGAGATTCGACTTGAAACTTCACCCCCTAAAACAAATAATCTAAGCAGGCTCTCGCTCGTCTAAATCAATAGGGATAGGGGTTCCCTTCCCACCCTACCCTACACGACCGGATTTCCCTGTTCTGACAGCACATACCAACATTTTATGATGGACATTACAAGAACCTTCAGGACCTTACGCTATGTGGATGATCAATAAATGTCTAGTAGCTCTACAGATCAGTTTGATGCGTCTGGAATGTTCATCTAATTTTATTTCGTAAGCAGAATTATTCGCCATTACATTTAGCAAGGAAATTGGATTTTCTTTTCTCGTTAGATGAGAAATTAACATGTCAAGAAATCTCATAACAATTTCTTAACGTTCATAAATTGGCGAAGAGAGCGTCACAGTTTAAAAAAAAGCTCCCAATCTAATGAATTCGATCAACTTAATTAAAATTTTAATATTGCAAATCTATCTATAGGTACAAGCAAGTGGTTGAGGGAAAATAAATTATGGATTGAAAATACAGGAGCATGACCAGCTTATATGGACTTGGTGAGAGAAACAAAGAGAAACCTACTATAAATTATAGCAGAGAAAGAAAAAGAGAGGGAATGCTAACTGGAAGGAACAAGACGGATTGCTGCATCCCTAGATGGTTTCCATGGCTACGTTCCAGGACTGTGACGTCAGCCCTTGTATCCCGAGGAAGGTGAAATTTGAATGGTACATACAGAATTATATAAAATTTCTATAAATTATTCAGCTTCCAGAATTAGGAAGGACATGTGCATATACAATAATACCTACGATTTCGGTCACAAAACGTTATTATTCCCTAGTCAGGAATTAGGGATGTAATACCTAAGTGACAGGAGAATGTGGGTGGAGACAGAATTTTATATAACATAACATAACAATACATAACTTTATGTATATTACATAATATTACACTGACTCAAACACATACGTCAGTATAACTGATTACATAGGTAATTATTATTTATCCATCGAATATTTCCATTTAATTAAGTAGGTACCTCACGATTTGGAAGGGTAAGTACTTCTTTTTAAGTCGCCTCAAATTAAACTGTTAAGACAAATAAGAAGATTTGTGTTTTATATTTATCTCCCTCTTGATTTCAAAGAGGGTCAACAGAATCCACTGAGAGCTCTGAATAATAAAACCAACGGAGATTTTTTCCCCAAACAACCGATGTCTTCAGAATGTGGGTAATGTTGGGTGTCACAGCTGACTTCAGCTTATTGGAAAATAATTCAGTGAAATAATTGCCCAAAATATTCGGTAATTAATTCTATTTAAGTTTTTTTTTTTAAAGAAGATTACAACACTGCATATACAGTGTGGAACACACTTAAGGAATAAAATTCATATTCAGAGAAAAAACGTTTTTCAAAAAAAGCTCACACACCTCAACTTCAAATTTTTATGTGTCATTTTTTAAGCCTCAATTTTATTTTTACCCCCACCGCACCCCACCATTGTGGATTTTTTTTTAAACGCCACCCTGTATTTTTGTTTATTTTCTCATATTTCCTGAAAAAATCCAGTAAAAATGGGTTTAACATTTGCAGTTTAAATTGAGTACCTAGTTTATGAGCTATAAACAAATGAAAGTCGATTTTTATATTGGGTGATTACAATTATGATAGTTTATATCACCCTGTATTAAAATTTAAGCCACATGGTAGGATACCACGTGAAAAGTTAAAATAAAGATGTTTTCCGATATTTTGAGCCGTTTCCACAGCTTTAAAAATAAAAAATTGCTATTTTCATTTGTTTATAACTCATAAACTACTCTATTAAAACTGCAACTGTATAAACCATTCTTACTGGATTTTCTCAGGAAATATGAAAATACAAAAATATACAGGGTGTCCTTATTGAAAAAAAATGAGAGGGGTGGGGGAAAAACTAAAATTGAGGCTTAAAAAATGCCAAATTTGAGGTGTGTGAGCTTTTTTTTCAAAAACGTTTTTTCTCTAGTGAATAGTAAATTTTATTCCATAAGTGCGTTCCACACTGGTAAGGTATAGTATCTCCGGCCTCTGGAATAAATCTAACATAAAACCTTGTAAGATCTGGTTAAGAAATGAAACCAAAGAAGAGACCTTTTCAAGGAAACTAAAACTCAGACTGTCTTATGTACTTGATGTAGTCACAATTTTTGAGCAGCATTTTGTTACAATTAAAAAAATTGTTCACAACTAACTCAACATCATCATTTTGATTTCTTTTTACTCCTGAATTATCTTGGAACTATGAAATATGATCATAACTGATACTATTATTGAGAATCTGGTCTAATAAAGATTGAAATCAGAAACCAGGATTGTCTTATGCGTGCCCTAACATGTGCACTCGCCCACCATGGAGTTGAAACCTTCGGAAGACAAAAATACGCTTGCTCGCGTAACAATTACTTTTTTTTGAGAATCTGGTATAGTTTACAAGGGAATTAATATCTTCAGAATTACAGGCTATAGCGCTTTAGAATTAAATTACATGCACCCAGAATAAGAGGAGAATGGCAGACCTCGATGGTCTCGTATCTGAAAAAGTGTTCGCTCTACATCAGTTTGAGAAGTTGCCTAAGTATGTAATTTAATTCCGTATATGGGCCCCAATATGAGGCAATACCTAGATGGTGTTGTCGGTATATGATATTATGAGCAACCTCTTTTTTTGTCTCTAAAGTTACTGACTGCAGAAAAAACTACAAGTGGAGGTATAGAAGAGGAGCTTCTGGAGCCCTGGGAAAACTCTAAAAATGTATCATTGGTGGAAGAAGCCTTAAAAAGGGTAGAATTTCTAGTGGAAGTGAAAGAAACCTTTGGAGATAATCCAACGCCTATGTGAGGTGCAATTTTGGAACAAACAGGGTAACAGAATTGTTTCTTGGCCGAGATAACGTTGATGGTCTCCTGTGACTAATTTGGAGCATCAGATCAAGAAAAGAGACAAAGGAAACTTATAAAAAATTAGACTAAAGACGAGGGATTATTATATTCTTATTACTATTCATATTCTTTGCTTTAAAATATAAACCTTGCTTGTCAATTGTCTTTCGTTCATTACTTGGATATCCGCAGTAATACTTTTGCCGTTCTTTAGTCTTTATTAGTGTCAAATTGGGATTCCTCAGAATGACTCTTTAGTATGATCATGTTCCTCTCAATGATCATCTCTTCAATATGATCATCATGAAAATTGGTGAGATCTTCCAAAAAAGAATTAGGAGGAATAAGTGACAGATAGTTTGGAGGTGGTAGAGAAGAGACAGGAGCTGTCCAAAAAAATGTCTCAACTTGGTTTTTCAGTCTTAGCGTTTTTCTAAGTTTCGTTGCACACTTTGGCAACTTAAGTAGGTACTGCCTACTGGTAGTTTGCTTTAGCAAGATCTGTAAAAAATGAACCTTATTTAAGAATTGAAGGTATTAATGTTTTACTCGTTGCCAATTTTATTTCCCTTTGCATTAGGTTTGGTGTTTTAGGAAAATCAAAATAGCTGGTCAAAGTTGAGTTTTCTCTGCTTCATCTAAATCTCACTGGATTGAAGGAATATAGAATTTTTCTCTCTGTTCTAGGTAAATTTTTGATTCAAGGATACCAAAAATAAAAAACAAAAAATAAACTTCCTTTTGGTATAAAATCTGCTATAAATTGGTTTCTTTGTATAAAGAATATTTGCACCTAATAGTCGCCATTATCAACATCACATTTTTGTTGTTGAATTTCAACTACTAAGGGGTTTTTAATCCTATCAGAGAAGTATTCTCATCACACAATTTTAGTATTCCAGACAGATACCGGAGGAGAATGACCCCTCGTAATAAAATGAGGGGATAGAAATAGGGATCATGCTTGATTGCCTAGATTAGCGTCATGGACTTGGGAATTATATTCCGCCCTTTAATATCTGGACGGTCTAAGGGCACTTATCGTTCCATTTTCCGAAATCGTTTGTTAATTTTACTCGGCTACATGTGAAAATCTAAATAAAACTGTCGGGGAAACTCGCCGGGTGTATGTATATTATTATTCTTGTGTAAATTTGTCTTTATAATTTTTTTGCCAGTGTCCTTTGTAACTGATTTGTGTGAGTAAATAATGATAAATTTAAGAGCTCCAATTTCGGAATAGGAAATGTTTGTTTATTTGAGTAAATACAGGAGCAGGAAAACAAAGAAAATACACCTGACGTTGATATATTTGAAGTCAGTGCCGTTCGGTCGTGTCGGTGAATACATTCTGTTTGCTGACCTCTTTTTTTCTTTTTATTATTTTTTATTGTTTATGCTTACATTGTAGGTACCTACTTGGTGTTTGTATTCCGTTTGGTGAATAAATACTACTGTTATTGTTAATGCAAGTCTTTTCCTATTTCATTTTCTGAACTGAATAAAAAATTACACAATCAAAATTAATTTGCTGAATTACCTACCCATGGAATTGCATTTTTTGTTTTTGTCCTAAAACTCTTCCAGTACAACGAAAATCTGAGCAATAAATACTTAATAGGAATTTATCTTCGAGTGCCAAATTTGAAAAACATCCCCCCCCCCCAAGCGGCCCTTAAGTTATTCCCAGAATTCGATTTTCATATTTCCACTTCCAAAACTTCTACTTCCGTTATTATGTCTTTCTGAATAATATTTTGTAACGAAAGTACACTTATTTTGGGATTCTCTATCACCTCCTAAAATGACACTGGTAAAAAATGAAACACCCTGTATAAATTTGCTTCTAGACTTGTTGATCGTAACCTTGAATTAGAAATTCACATTCTACAATAATATTCATCCAGAAAAGAAGTAAAATATTTATCTCATCCGGCGTAGACACGCAGACTTTTGTTTGAAATTCTGACACTTCTGGATGCCAAAAACTGGGATATAAGTAAAAGAGATAGGCATTCTTTTTATTATTGATAGATACATAGAGAACATTGAGCTGAAGGACTGAAGCCACGTCCTCCTATAATGCGCATAAACGCCTGCGAACGAACAGGAATAAGCGCTCCATAGCGAACACAAGCCAGGACGCTATAACAAACACGAACGAACACAAACAAACCACCAGCAATCCGTAAGTTATCGGTTATTGAAAGGAAATCATTCAGGTACACTGATTCCATGTTTTTAAGGCCCTCTATGATCACTGCACTTCTGCACATAATGCAATTTTAATAAAAGATGTCCCTAATGGGGTCACAACTTTGTTACAAAGCAGAATGGTGACCATAATGGTTTTGATCTCTTGTTCATAAAATACGATTTAATATAAGTAATTTATCTCATGAGGAGGCTGAGACATAAGTTTTACTGCAACTTCAACGGAGTTTTGAGCTGTTTTTCTCCATTTCACATACTTATGGTGTCTGAAGTTGTGGTTTTTTTCTGGGTGTGTCTGTATTGCACCATAGTGGTGCTCATGATGGTTTTGGTCTCTTCTTCACGCAAGATGATTTAATCATCTGAAGCAAGAAGTTTTACTGCAACTTCAACGAGTTTTGAGCTGGTTTTCTCCATTTCACATACTTACGGTGTCTGAAGTTGTGGTTTGTCTGGGTGTGTCTGTGTAGCACCATAGTGGGTGCTCATGATTTTGGTCTCTTCTTCACACAACACGATTTAATATAAGTAATGTATCTCATGAGGGGTCTGAGCGTTAGTTTTACTGCAACTTCAACGAGTTTTGAGCTGTTTTTCTCCATTTAACATACTTATGGTGTCTGAAAAACATTTTGAAAAACTCTTCTGGGTGTGCTGTATTTCCACCATAGTGATGGTCATGATGGTATTGGTCTCTTCTTCACACAAGACAATTTAATCTTCATAACTTAACTTTAATAGGGCTGAATCATAAGTTTCACTGCAACTTCAGCGAGTTTTGATTTTTTTATTATTGCTCATAATGGTGTACGTTGTTAGTGGTTGTTTTAGTGGGGGCGAGTGGATGATTTCTTGATCTGTATTTTTGTTGGCTGTATTATTTAAATGTATGGGTTTCTTGATTGGTTTTCAGACAGCACGACTTATTCTTCTTTTTATTCTTCTTCGTTTTTGGCCTGAACATCCTTATGCATTCACCGACACCGATCCGCGTTCTTGAAAGTTTATTAAATATTAAATAAATAAGATATTTTTGACTTTCTGTAACTATTAACGTTTCTTTTCTTCTCTGGAGTGTCTAGTTGCCATAGATATGATACAGGTCTGTCTTTATACCAGGCAGAAATCCACAAAGATGAACTGAATAAGCTTTATTTGTGTCACCGAATCGCAAAGAGACGTAAATAAATAAGAATCAAGTCTAGATCCTCAACCGCTCACACTTAATTTCATACCCACTACTGATAATTGTCGTTGATTAACGTTGAAAAAAATAAAGCTTAGTAATATTGATCTAGCCCTACTAACCCAAAAAGTCACTATTACAAGAAAATGTATTATTAAAATGGAAGGTGTAGGTATATAGCGAAAACGAGCGAAAACGAGCCGACGCTGCCGAATAGCTACCGGATGATGCTGTGTATGGTCTCCTAGCAACATAAGATCAATATAACAATCAAACGCTGTGCGAAACGACTACGCCCAGGTTCTTCCAGAAGGACCGATCATGGGACTCGCAGCAGGACCGTCTCGAAGCTGTCTTAATTGTGGGTGTTGAAGAGAGTTTACAAGCAAACTCATTCCTTATTAACCCGAATTGAGCTGTGAACGACGACAAATCCTGGAAATATTCACTGCTCCGGAAATTATCTCCCTATAATTAAAGATCCGAGAGCGAGACCTCTTTTATAGCGCGCTGTCTTGGATACTTGAATTCTACTGATTTTATGTATTTCTGCAGAAACGTAATACCTAGGTAATTAGAAGTGGAAGCGGCGCTTGTGGTCACTGATTATTAACATTATAAGAAGGGATTTAAGTACCTATATCTACCTACTTAAAGAAAGTCCTTGGAAATTTTTTTATGAGATTAAGTAATATTCATAATAACGTAGGATGATGGAGTACACTGGCCTACATTTGGAATTCTACCCTAAGAAACAGAGCCACGTTATAACGACGTTATTTTTTAGTCATTTTTTGGTCCCCGACGTCATATTACCAAAAAATCACGTGATTATTGGCGTCATTTTTCATATGTGATTTAGACGTGATGTTTATGACGTCGGTCTAACGTTCTTTTTTCGTCATTTTCAGACAAACTGAATCTTCGAATCTGACACTATAAGTTCTGCCTTACCATAACTTATTTTTATATAAAGAGGAGTCAGTTTGAATCTTTTCTTCTCACTTTTGCTTCTAGAAGTGCTCCTGGTCCTGGCTCCTGTCAATTTCTCAAGACTCTGGTACTTAGTATTATAAGTGTTCCAACGTCGCTAGGTAGCCAAACCTACAAAACCTAACAGGTACGTCCGTACGACGTCTAAAAATCACGTCGACGAGTTGTGACATAATCACGTCATCCTACCGTCATTTGTCCGTCATTTCGAAAGTCATAATGACGTTGGGGATGAACTAGAATTGAAGGCATAAACATAAATACAATTTTTTCACTTAATTTTAGTTTCCACCATGTTGGTCAAACGGTGGGTTTTTTCAATTTACTTTTACCTACAGAATCATATACCTGCGATGTAAAATGATCTTGGGTTATACAGGACTTATAGGAGGTGTCCCAATTTAAAATTATAAAATTATACCTACGTCTACGTCAAAGTTTATATGTTTCCTGAAATGGAATGCCCTTATACTTTCAATTTTTCACATTGCCTGAGGAAAAAATAAGAAGACATTTTACCGTTAGAGATTTTAAAGCGAATATTTTTTAGCAGTTATAAACAATAAGTGAGGAACATAAGAAGAGGGGGGAGTTTTTTGTACTTGATGACGTAATTTAGATGTAAAATCCAGCTGTCAGCACATAGCCGATAAAACAATAAGTGAAAATCGCCTTATTTTTAAAATTTCAAAACAAAAAAAGTAATCTTCACTTCTTGTTCTAACTGCGGTAATTATTTACATCCGCGGCTCCTAAGTTTCATCAATTTTATCGGGACCGAGGAGCGAAATAGGGGTGCTGGGTGGGTAAGAAGCTAAAACCAGTCATTGCAAACTAATATCAAGGTCACCACTAGGGCCTCTTTGGCACTACGGTCGAATTTCTATATTTTTTTCACTTTCAGGGCAAGGAATATCTTCGAGATTAACAATAGCACAGTTTTTATTTTGAATTTTGCATTTATTTTGCATTTATATTCCAAAATACGTGACATCGCTCGCTATTATGGTCCGACTACGTTTGAATGCGGTTCGTATGTTGCGTATGTTACCAGACCGGCCCTGGTGTTGATATTACGAGTTTCCGGTGTTTATTCCGTCCACTCGACACTCTGGCCTTGCATGTTTATTGTGATTTTCGCTGTTCTAAACAGGCCCGCGCACTCAGGAAGACCTTCTTTTGATGCCCTTTTGTTCGCTTATCTTTCATTTGCAAAACAAATTAATACCTTCCTGGTGTTACTATAGGTATGTCCTCCACCCCTATACAGGGTGTCCCATTTTAATGTCCCACCCCGGATAACATTTGTCAGTGACCTTGAAACAAAAATTGTTTGGTACAAAAGTTGTGCAACTTGGATGGGGACATTCGATGGCACTAATACTTTTGACCTTGGGTACAAGGTTCAAGGTCATTCAAGGTCAACTTTGGTTTTTTAAACGGAACTTCCTATTTTTGACATCGGCAATCGATTGCGCGTGAAAAAATATGAGACTTTTGTCTGAAACTTTTTTTCTGAAAACGCAAATTTTCTCACATAATTTAGCCTTCAAAATTGAAAATTTTAAAATTTTTGCATTTTCAAGTCGAGAATGGTGAGGTTTAGAAGAGAACCACAAGTTATATTTTTCATCAAGAAAAGTTTAATTATTCCTTTGGTACAAGCAGCTCAAAATTAACAATTTTCCATCAAGAAAAGTTTAATTTTTCATTCGGTACAAATAGCTCAAAATTAACGAAAACTCTGTTCTCAGCGCCTGTGTTCAAGAAAATTTGTGACGGTTCCTTGCGCAAATCCACTTTTTGTCTCTGGCGGATTTTCTTAGCAAGCTACCATTCTCGAGTTAAAAATTCACAAAGCTTAAAATTTTTTTATTTTGGCAGCTGCATAATAAGTCGATTAAATTTGCGTTTTCAGAAAAAAAAATTTCAGACAAAAGTCTCATATTTTTTCAAGCGCAATCGATTGTCGATGTCAAAAATAGGAAGTTATATTTAAAAAAACAAAGTTGACCTTGAATGACCTTGAACCTTGTACCCAAGGTCAAAAGTATTAGTGCCATCGAATGTCCCCCTCCAAGTTGTACAACTTTTGTACCAAACAATTTTTGATTCAAGGTCACTGACAAAAGTTATCCGGGGTGGGACGTTAAAATGGGACAGCCTGTATAGTACCATAGTGAAACTGAGGAGCCGCGGATGTAAATAATGACCCTATAACTCCTATTATAGGAGTAGGTAAATGAATATATTCATTTTAAACTCCTACTGGAACTCTTATTTCTTCCCTCAGACAATGTGAAAATGGAATAACACATTTTAAGGCATTTATAAAAAACAAAACATAACTTTTGTTATATAATCTTAAAATGGGACACCTGTATACCTACCTATACTTTAGGTAGTACTTGACCGCAAATAATGTTAAATCATAGGAATCTGATCCTGTATTATGATTCCGTAAAAAAATTCAAAAAAATCCTTCGTTTGGCAGAGACCGACGCGTAGGTAGGTACCTACTTGGGGGAACACTCTGTACACTTTCATCAGTCAGTCACCACTTTTCGCTATAAAATATCGCCACTTCTGTTTCATACTTGTGGCGTCATCTATAAAATGGAGACTTAAGCTTCATGGCATAGTTATAGAGTGGTACGCAAACCTGTAATTCCGCTACAACGTAATAGTTATTTCTCTTGAGAGAATATGGATGCATAAACTACGCAATCCTATTTCTAGATCAGTTTTATGGGTAAATTAGTTATATTGAGGTTAACAGTCAATATTAACTTTTGAAATAACGTTTCTGGGAGCTTGATATCATCATCTAAGCATTATACATTCAATTGTCAGGATGGCCGAGCGGTCTAAGGCGCCAGACTCAAGGTGATTCCTTGCCTGGTATACAGGTTAAACGGGCGTTCTGGTCCTCTCTGAGGGCGTGGGTTCGAATCCCACTCCTGACAAAATACTTTTTGTTTTTTTTTAGTTTTCTGATAAAATATATTTTTAATACTTTTTGTTTTTTAGTTTTCTGATAAAATATATTTTTATCAACTAAATAAATAAACGGTAAGCATCAAAACCCTTTTTATGAACTCATTATTTTGGAAAAAAAAGGTGAAAATAGAGAAAATGGTTCCTAATTTTATACAGGGTGATTCTTAACCTGTACCTGTACGTATAAACTTTGGAAAATTAGGTATACTTATAGCTTATTAGCACAATAAATTGCAGTGATAATTAATTAAGACGGAAAAAAATTTTACAAAAGTTTTTTATTTAAGGAGATACAGGGTGTTTATTCAAACGAGAGTCATATTAAGTCACGAAAGCTAGCCATATATCCCATGAAATTATTCAATTTTTTGTGAATTTATTCTTGGTTGTTTTCTACAGGTCCTACATTAGCGCGTTGTTCTTTCTTAGCAGCAGCCTTCGAGATAGAAAAAAAGATGTGAGAGAAAAGTTGTATGGAGACCTATAGCCTAAAATTATTTTCAACAATATACAGGATGCGGATGGCCCAATATTGCTGTACGGCATACAACGTTGTTATTTTAACTAGGACACACTGTATATTATTACCTACATTTATTATAGATCATCTGAGAAAATTCAGTTAGAATGGTTTTTACAGTTGGAGTTTAAACTGAGTAGGCCAAGAGTTATAATAAACTATTGATTTATATTAGTACATAGTAGTATGGTGGGTTGGGGTGGTACTTGGTACACCCCAAGCGACTAGGCCACCGAGGGCCCTTTTCGCCGTGCCCGAACCATGGTGAAACTCCTACTCGAAGCTCCTCGACCTTTCAATAAAGGCCAGAAGGTTATTGTATGAGAGGCGTTTCATTTCTTCCTCTTGTATTGATTTATATTGATAAACTATTGATTTGATCCGCTAGGCTCAAAGCCAAGGCGATTCCAGTCGTTCGGTGGATAAATCAACCCTTCTACTATCATGGGAACTCGTGATACCGCTTGCGATTATACCACGGCTAACAACGGCTCTGGCAAAACATCGCATAAACGGTAAACCGCTTTTAGGTGACAAAATGACCCCTTAGGTACACCACTCCTGTTATCTGTCTCACGGCCTCCAGGATAATGACGCCAGCGGCACTGGGGTGGGCATAACCACCCGACTGCGAGGATAAAGATGACTATAAAAACCTTCTCAATCCAAGGTAGTCCTCAATATCTATTGAGGGCACCGATGGTGAAAAGGTTATTCCGGCGGAAATGATGGTCTGTAAAATCTTGTAAAAGGAACTGTACTTTTTGACCAAACACTCTCTAAACACGAAAGGATGTAATAAATCTTTATGTCCCTTTACTCAAACCTTTATATCTCAGTTTATATACATTTTTTATTGAGATGGAGATACTTGTTTGCGAACGTAATTACCTACGTATAAAAAAAATTACCTTGAAAAAATCATAAAAAATGAAAAAATGTGAATAAGGATATAGAGTCTATACAGGGTGTTTCACGATGAATGTGTATTAGCCGTAGGTATATGGGAAACTATATAAGCATGACAGAAATCTGAAAATTTTTATAAAAAGGTTTTGCACAAAGGTGAATCGATGGAAAATATTTGCAAAATGACGGCACTTTCAGGTTATACCGGAAATGGCTACCACTTAGTTTTTTTAAATAAAACACTCAATATATTGTTGCATTTCTTATTTATATTGTTGCAAAAATACAATAAGAATGATTTTTACAGTTGGAATTTAAAAGTTGTGGTTTATGAGTCATTTCAATCTTCGAACCCGGATATCTCTGTTGGTAAGCCAGATACAAAAAAATTGTGCAGACAAAAAGTTGTTCAAGATAACGGGGGTCATATCTGACTGTACTGCATGACTTTGACTTTGTGGACCAATTTCATGGTCATTTGAAGGTGAAAACACTAGGTTAAGTTTTCGCGTGTTACACTACAGTGTATGTACTTTGATTTTCATCACCCTGTATAAAATATAACTACCTAGGTAATAGAATACTATATGAAAAGTTAAGATAGGGACACGTAAGCCGTTTTGCGATATTTGGAGCCGTTTCCCATGTACACTGTTTTCAAAATTAAAAATTGCGATTTTCACTTGTTTATAACTCATATAAACTACTCAAGTTAGACTCCATTAATAAAAGCCACTTTTTTTCGAGTTTTTCAGAAAATTTTAAAAAATCATAGTATATGCTAGGTATCCACCTTAAAATAACTAAGTAGGTGTCCATTTTGAAAATATTTTTAATAGATTCACCTTTGTGAAAAAATCTTTGTACCTATACAAATTTTCAGATTTCTGTCGTGCGTAGTTTCCCATATAGGTACCTATAAGGCTAAGGCACGCTCATCTGCCCTGTCAAGGTAGAGAGTCCTAAAAGTCTCCTAAAAATATTATAAATTATCTCAAAAATATTCTTGATTTATAAGTAATAAAATCGTTCCCTGGAGAGAGACAAAGTCCTACATAATTGAGTAAAAAATTGCAAAAAATGTTCCTGAAGAGCTTCTTTTGGTAGCGCTTATGGCCTAAATAATATATTTAAATGGGCCTACTAGCGTCGTACTTTTTATTCTGTTTATTCGATTTACATTTAAAAAATCACCTCTTTATTAAGTAGGACTTATCTTAAAATTTATGCCAATGAAAACTAAACTATATTTAATCAGAGTCTCTAAAACACTTCTAATTGCTAATTGTGCCCATCAACATCCAACAATCACCCGGAATATCAAATGCGTATTAATAATTGATTGATTTTACTTTTGGCCATTGTGTGGCAGCACCCTACGGGCAATTTAACCCCTCCCTTACTCTTGTTGCCATGGTGATAGCATCCTCTTTTGTTCTCTTTAGTACCCACACCGGTTATGGAGCTCTCGTTTGTTATAAGTGGTTATGTTTCCTACAGTGGCGTCCTGAAGTCATAAAAACTTATCATTTTCATAACGTAGAGGTAGAATAATCCAAAATTTTTCTTCTAAAGGCTCAGTTACATCGATAATTGGATAGGATAGTAAAGTCCTCTGACGAGATGCTGGCGTTGCGATGGAAACTGACTCAAATCTGAAGTTTGGTCAACAATCATGAAATTTTGTGTCAAAATGCGAGAGTTAAGTCCCGCGATATGATACCTATACCAGTTATACAAAAAAGTTTTCCTAAAGTGTTACATAAAAGATTTTATTTATTTAATTCTGAAAAAGTTATGAAAATAAAAAGTCCCACTTTGAAAAAAAAAACAAAATAAGATAAAAACATATTTTGAAGCAGCTTAGTATTTATTTCGTTCATCTCTTGAGAAAATGATGATTGATAATAAAAAAATGACAGCCCACACTTTTCTTTGGCTTTCTTTCTACTAAAATTTTGACTGTTCATTAGATATAAGAACGAAAAAGTCACTTTATTACTTAAAGAGCGGTTTTATAAAGTAGCACTTCATGAAAAACATAATTAAAGTGAAGAAAGCGTTTAGATATACAGCATCCCTACGCCTCTGATTTTCAACCCCTGTAGTGAATTTCTCCTACCACGGGGTCGCATCTGTCAACTTTTCGGCTTATAATCTGGTGATTTTGTGTGGTACAGTATAGTTTTAGTGGTAACAGTGCAAAACAGTGTCCCCTTTTTTGTGATAACAGTGAAAATTTGTTTAAAAAAACGAGCTTGCTTTGAGAATAATGAAAATCTTGCGCGAAGTGATCGGAAGAAAATTTAACCAAACTCTTCTTAATAATAATAAGCTAAAGGAGAATTGAAAAACCAGAAAAATAAAAAAACAAGTAAGATAATTGTAATTTGTGTAATAAGACTTTTAAAAAATATAACTATAAATAAATGGCATTCTGAATAAATAAATAAAGTGAGGAGAAATGACGAGAATTGCATCTCTTATCTAACATCTTGCAACCCTTTGAGGGCGAGAATAGACTTTAAGAAACAATGCCAGTGTCATGACGAAGTGTGTCAGAAGTGACGGGTTGTGATGTTCATGTTCATGTGATAAATTATTAAGGTTCTTATAAATAAATAATGAAATCCTTTGACTGTGAATCCTCCTCCGAGGGCGACGAAGCGACAGTTCACCCCATCTCGCGAGGGGTAGTCGAACCACCGCAGTGGCTGCGCGGGAATCCTGTTCCTGGATGGGGATGGCAGTCTACTGTAAGTATACGTCATGCGGTCCGCAAATCAATACAGCCACGAAAAATAAAAAAAATGGTGCCGGTGCTCTGCTGGTATTGATTAGAGAAGTTAAGCCAAGAAGAAAATCTATATGACGCCACATAGATTTAAAGGGTTGTTTTGACCAACCTTAGCTTGGAATTCTTTGTCCATCTAATTAATCTGAATCTCTTCCTATATGGCGCTTTCTCAACATTTTCTGATTAGTTCTTCCTTTATTGAGATTTAGATTTAGTCAACTGCAGATATTTTTTTTACTTGTTCAAATTAATTCAGTACATCCATGAATAATAATAATTATTCAAGAAATATTTCCATTCTATCTCTATTTATTAGAATAAGCCTAAATTCAAAACACGATTTCCTCCACTTTGATAATCATGTTGAAATAACAAGAACAAACAATATGACAGCGAAAGGATTTCACAAAGCCAATTTCCCCATCCAAAAGATCCGGGCTTAATTATCTAAACCCACTTTAATTTTATGAGGTTATTTTATAATTATTACACAAAGCATAAATAAAATTACAGGCTCCGTCAGGATCAGCCGTGCCGGGTTCCTCATCCTCAACCGCCCTGGACCAACAACCGCCTCCTTTTCTGACTTCCACCAGCGTTGAGGAGGGGCAGATCCCCGGACGACGCACTCCACTGGGCGCCGTAGGGCTCAGCGGGTTCTATTTCCCCTGTCAGCCCGCCACTGATGAAAACAACCCCGACCAGGGCAGTTCGTCGCAGTCCTGCAGGTACGCGTGGGAGTGAAAAGGTCATGGGGTGATTTCTTGGAGTGACGGGGGATGGTTGCGGTGTTGGGTGGATTATTGATCAAACGGGGGTGGGAAATATTAGGGATGTTGTGGTAGAATTATGGAGTGAACTACTTAACGCAGGGATTCACGTCAATAGAAGGTGGAGCAAAATATCTGAGAACTGTTTTTTGCTTCTTTACGATTTGATGTTTTCTGTGTTCAATCTTCGGTTGAGATTAGTCTGTTAACTTGTTACAAATATCTTATCTAGCGGTGGTTTTTCTTTAAAATACCCAATTTTCGGATCAGAAAATCTTTGCAGATGGTCATTTCAAAATTTAATGACCTATACTCCTCTTATTATTGCACAAAAGTTTGCCTGGGTAATTTCATGAAGTAACGGCATGTATTGATGCATTGAAGTGAATTTCAACTCCACTTTGATCAAACTTTGATCCCTCTTCTTTTCAGCGTTCACATTTCTTTCATACTTGGCTTCACCACATAAAGTTATCAAATACTCCTAAATCTTCTGCTCCTAAAAAAAACAAAAAAACTCAAGCTTGGAATGATAAAGCACCAACAACCACCACTCAAATCATCCCATGTCTTGCCTCAAACCTTAAACTAATCATTGAAAAAGACAAAAGAGTTATAATTTTCTCTCCCATGCAGATCAGCTCAGTCTCGCTCAGCTCCAACACACGCTTCCCCAAAAGGGAAGACCAGGCAAGGCAAGACAGTCCGTCTTAACATAAACGCCCGGGAACGTCGACGCATGCACGACTTGAACGATGCCCTGGACGAGCTCCGCGCCGTCATCCCCTACGCGCACTCGCCCTCCGTGAGGAAGCTCAGCAAGATCGCCACCCTGCTCCTGGCCAAGAATTACATCCTCATGCAGGCTAACGCTTTGGAGGAAATGAAGCGCCTGATAGCATACTTACAGGGCGGCGCTGGAGGGTTAGCGCCCATCCAAGCGCTCGATTTGCAAGGGTTCCCGGCGGCTGCGAAATTTTTGCAAGGACGGGAAGTGGAAGGGGGGAGTAGAGGCGGCAGGGAAGGTGGTGCTGGGGGAGGAATGTAAAGACTTGTTTAATTGGGTGTGTTTAGAAGATTTTCTATGATTTTGACTGAAACGTAGTATTGTGATTTATAAAAGGGGGGGTGAATAATTCAAATAGATAAAGGGTGTAATTCTAGCTTTATGGGATATAGTGTATCGATCAGGTGAGATTATTTAATTTTTGAAGAAATGTATGGTATCAGAAAATGTTTGGTTTAAAACGCAATGAAAATTTGGGTTAATTTTATGCACATCCGGATATCGGATAAACTTCTCATGAATCTCGGTTAAATTACCCTAAAATATAGTCAATTTTAGGAAAACAATTGGAGATAGCTTCAGTGTTGGCCGTTCTGTAAAAAAGAATAATGAAAATTCCGCCTACTTGCGTGGGAGAAGTTCGTTTCCTCCAAAAAAAAATCGTTCAAATTCTTTAATTTCATCAAAAATCTATCGAAACTCCGCTATTATAGGTACGTGTGGTTAATTGAGGCCTGTGGATCGCGGCGATAGCAACCACTTCGATGAATCTTCTCACATTCTTCTTACGATTCTTTCTCGAGTCGCGAAAATTTAAGATTTTCTATTTTTTCACTTTTTCAGTTATTTGATAGACCATTTCGAGTTTTCATATTGTCAGCCAGAGATTGGGAAAAATTCCGCCAACAGGTAAAATCCGTCCTGTCGAAAAAAAACATTCCTAGTCTTTGTCATTTAAAAATTTCCAAAAACAATTTTCAATTTTAAAATTTGCGGCTTTTTGTTTGGATTTTTTTGAATTTTTGAAAATCTCCTGACAATTTCAGAGACAATCTTCGGGCTACCTCCCACGCTAAACAGCGCCGGCTCAAGGATTAGGGTAAAAATTCCATCAACTCGCTTCGGAATGTGCGATTTTTCAGAAAAAAACGGTCACCGGAAATCAGGTGATAACGGATTTCCGGAAATGAATTTCAAAAAAATTCTCAAATTTGAATTTTTTATATTTTAACATGTTTAGGATCGATTTAGGGAATTTCTGTAAAATTCCTCCAAAGTACGAAATAGAAATTACAACGATCACTAAACGAACTTTTAAAATAACTTTCACCCTTTTGCTAAATTTTTACCAAAAAAATGGTCTCTATTTGTGTCTCCAAGAAACATACATGCGCCATGATATTGATTTTGGCGAAATAAAGACCGCTTCTCTTTATGACCCGCTTTTCCATTAACATTTAAAACATTTTTGAAAATAATTGGCCTATATTGAAACTAATTGACCTGTAAATGGTATTAAAAAATGAGGAAATTTTTCTGTATGTACTGACTTTTTTTATTGAAAATTCACTGCATGGAAATCCCTATGTCGCTCGGGGAGCGGTGTATGAGCGGAGATGTCGATTAAAACGTCGGCTTTGAATCGTTGCATGTTCTATTCGTCAGGAAACACGCCTTGTGGAATGCTATTCCAAAGTGATGCGGTTCTAAACATGAAAAAAATGCAGCTTTATTGCCTCAACAAAAACGTTTTTTTAGTTATAATTTTCAAAACGGTTATGAAAATCTGATACCATAAAACTTGCCATCTTAGAACTTGTCAACTCAAAAATTGATGCAAGCAAAATAAGTTAAGATATGTTAGACTAGTAATATTCCATTGCGGAATGTCTATGTGGCATAAAAATTTCGTTCCAGCTTTTGTGCATTATTGTACATGATTGTGCATCCCGTCCCGCTTTTTAATGATACACGATGATACTTGAGCTCAGATCATTAACAGAAAAATAGAATTTTCATCGAAACTTTTGTCCCATGTAGACTTCCTCACTAATTATTGTAAAAGATGTCCACGTTTTCTAGTCAAAAATAATTTTAGAAATATGAATTAGTAATAACGAAAACTTAAAGCAATGTTAAATGCAAGTATTTATAGCAATAAATTATTTATTTTACAGAAGTAGACTATGTTAGGTGTTATAGATTGCGGTTTTATACTCAGACTTGTTCTCATTTTATGTATTACATATTACATGAAAGATCATTATATTTAGTAGGCTTATGTATTATTTATTATAGACATGTGAATCTAGTTTTATTAATTATTTTTAATTTACAGCACAGATATTTCAAATGGTTGAAAAGCTAATATTTTCAAGAAATAATATAGAGTCGATCTGTATTCCAGAGCTTTCTATCTGGTTGCTACTGATAATAGCTGCTGTAGTTCTAGACGAAACGTCCGGTATGAATTCCACTGGACTAAGACTGAGAGCCCAGAATGTCAGTCTGTTCTGATAATTTGCTCTATAATCTCTCAAAGTTTGAAAAAAAATCATCCTTCATCAGTGACGGCTCGTGGATTGCAAAGTTAGTCCAGGACAATCCAGGTCAGCTCGAGATTTTTTTGGTAGGTGCGGTTTGAAAAAGTCCTGTCAGCTCGAAAACTCGATTTTTACAGATCAGCTCGATTTTTTGCCAAAAATAAAAATTGAGCTCGTTGCCAGATCTTGTCAAACCAGATCTTTCCAAAACACAAAAAAAAACAAAACGAATTTTTCCAATATAGAAATTAATTATTTATTTAAAAATTTATTTATTTAATCATCATTATTTATTCTTCTAAATCTTGTTTGCATGTTTTTATATTGAAAATCCCAGTTAGAGTTTTTCGCAGATTTGGAGTTCTCGCTTCTCTTCAGAATTCTCGAACTCTTCAGAATCCCTAAGACCCATTGGAAAATGCCGCCAGCTCGACCAGAAAATATTTTTTTGCTTTATTTTGGAAAATTTCACCTTCATTCAAATATACCTAAATGAAGGTAATTAAAAAAAAAATCCCCACGAAATGTGATTGCAGAGAACAACAGATAACAGACTAACAGAGAAAGGAAAACTCTATTAATAATTCATAGACTTAGGCGTATTCTTTCACATCTTGTAAAATTTTACAAATCCTCGCACAACCTCCTACGGTAACTGTCCACAATAATATCTTTAATTTTTACAAGATTTTGAGAAAAAAATATATTTAGACACAAATAATGACAGTGAAAATTGTTTCGAAATATTAAGGCTCGATTTCGATTATTTCTGTTCATTTTCTGTCTTTGAACTTTTTCCCTGATTTATGAAGACTTTATTGGCTTGGGACCCCAAATGCATAAAAAATTTCAGTCAGCGTTTCATGGTATTAGAAAATTCTTTTTTTTTCATAAAATTTTTGGTTTTTCTTCTTTTGGGCCACAGGACGTTTCTCAGATTTTATTTCATATATTTGAACTTCAACCCCATCTTACAACCCTTGAGGGGCTACCATCTCTCAAAGATATGCCCGCTACAAAATTCATTCTTCTCCCTTTTTCGAATTTTTCCTTAAACCCCATTTATTACTCAATGTCAATTTTTAATTCGAAGCTTGTCTAAGTTTCATTTTCGATTCTGTGTGACTTTAAGTAACCGTAATGTTTTGGTCGCAATACTGCAATCGGAAGAGGCGTTTCTGATCAAGATTTAATGACGTACGTGACAATTTTTTTTTTGAAATGTAATCAATTCCCTTTGTAACTGTCATCGCGATCCCTAATCCCCTTACCCCACTGAATAATTCAATCTTAATGACTTCAACCAGGAAACACAGGCTTAAGTCACTGATGTCCATATTTCACATTTACTTTTCTCGATCTCTGACTTGAGACTTAAATACGTTACAAGACAATACCAACCGAATTCAAACTCTTATTAGCCGTCCACCTGAAAATGGGCTTGATTCGATATTTTAAGTCTGATCTTCACCCTCTTTAATAGCGATCTGGGGGTTCCGGTTCCAGCTCCAGCTACTATTATTCCCCTAAATCCTGAACAGGCTTTATACGTCCATCACGTCAGGTGTCAACTAAAAATGCATGATATGTTTGCGGGTTTACTTGTCGTTTGTCGTTTGAAAATGAGGTTTCATCGTGCATATTTTATGAGAGGAATGATAGATTTGTTGTTTCTATAAGTTTTTTTCGATTTACATTCGACATATTATTGAGACTGATGATGAATCGAGGAGCGATGGATATTCCCGTCTGTTTTTGGATGATTAAGAAACTCATTTTTTTTCTCGATAGCTCTCAGATTAATATAGTTTCTGGATGAGATTTGGACGCTTGTTCTTGGTGAAAGAAGCTATGGCTTTAGCTGTAAAGAAAGCAACTGCAGCTCTGAAATTTTTGCTACATGTTCCCTCAAGCCATCTTCGCGAGTCCTTCGGCCATTAATCCTGGTGACAGATCTTCTTTTCTTCTTGTTCTTCCTTGCACCTTCTTCCCCGTGATCAATCAAAGGACCTCGTACTTTTCGCACATCAATCTATAGATAATCTAGAACTCGTCAAATCAAGGTGAGCGTGATTGAGTCCAGAAATTTATCCCATTCTTATTATTTGTAACTTAATTTTACTCATGAAATCTTTTACATAGTCTCAGTAAAAATGGATGTGCGGTATTTTAGGAAAATGTTTCAGTCTGATCTTTTTATGATCAAGACTAAGAGCAAACGGAGTTCGTTAACCAGCACAAAATTCTGGTCTGCTGAATCCAAACCATTCTCCCAAAGTTTAAGCTGGGATATTTTTATCTTATAATGTACTTATAATGTAAATTCTTTCATACCTACGTGATAAAAACTTGAATTTATCTACTAAAGTACCTATTATTCCAGAATTTTTTTTTCTGATATACCTACATATATAAAATTAGGTAAACTAGTAGATTTGGATCAATAAATGATACATAAGCAACACGATTTTTGATGATCTTGGGTCTAGTTAGATATTTATGAAATATGCTCCTAATCCTATGTATTATTATATCTAAGTATAAGAAGCGATTATTTATGACTGTGAATTAATTTTAATCTTCGTTAGTCCATAAGATCTAGTCAATTAGGTACATTGAAGATTATTGTAGATTATGTACCTGTATTTATTACATAAAGAGTGAGAATAAAGCAATGACAATTTTTTGGTCTGATTATTATCCTTGAGATGTAAAGTTTAATTATATTATTAATCCTTACTTCCGAAATAAAATCCATACATAATTAGGTAGTTAGTTATTGATTGAAATAACATTTTCTGCAAAATTCTAGGAAATCATCGTTACATCACTTGCTTCATAGTTCTAAAATTTTATTACTGATAATTCATTAACCTTGATTGCTTTTTGCTCATACATAATATTCATACGCTGTTAAAAAATTATCTTGCACACTAAGGATTAAATTGCCTATTGTACCAGAACCATAGAAGTACCATAATTTCGACTATAATTTACAAAATTAAAAAAGTAGATTATATCACTGCTTTTTTGGAAACACTATGCTAGGCATATTAGAATTTTCAGAGGAATTTTTTTGGTATCGTTTTGATTTTTTCATTCTCAATGTTTTTTGGTCTCTGAATACAAGTTTTCTGGCAGAAATTAGGCCGAGAACTTTGTTTTTTTTTGTACCTACTTTTTGCCCAAATTTTATCACTTTTTGCAGTTTATGATCTAAATGTCAGAACGGAAGCGTTTTTCCGAAAAGCCCACTCTATAGAAAATTAAAGTAGTCAAAATTTCTTACATTTTTCAAAAAGAGCGTTTTTTTTTTTGGATGACTAACCATTATTGCGTAAGGTCTTGAAAAGTTTTGCTATATAATAGTTTTGGTTTTCCCACCCTCTATGTTTTTTGTCGCTGAACACGAATTTTAGATTTTCGAGCAAAACTTTGGCCCGAAACTTTTTTTGCACTTTTTGTCACTTTTCACTAGATATGGGAATATGTTTTTTTGGCACGCTCTATACCGGCGGAACGGTTAGTCTCCAAAAAACCGTTATTTATGAAAAATGTGGAAATTTTATTTACTTCAAGTTTGTATAGGATGGACTGCGAAAAACCGCTTCATTTCTTTAGATTTAGACCAAAAACTGAGAAAATATTTGGACAAAAAGTGAACAAAAAAACAAAGTTCCGAGTCAAATTTTTGCCAGTAAACTTCAAATTTGTATTCAGAAAACCCAAAAAACATAGAAGGTGGGAAAATCAAAACTATGTATAGCAAAATTTTCCAAAAAAATGGGAATATATGTTTTTCGGGGCGCTCTATCGGCGGAATGGTTAGTCTTCTGAAAATAAGGTTATTTATGAGAACTGTAGTAACTTTTATCTACTTTAACTTTGTGCACTTGTTCAAAAAACGTTTTCTTTCTAAGATTTCGGGCAAAAACTGTAAAAAATGCAAAAATTTGTGCAAAAAGTGCAAAAAAAAAAGTTCAAGGCCAAATTTTCAGCAGAAAACTTAAAATTCGTGTTCAACGACCCAAAAAACTATAGCAGGGTGAGAAAATCAAAACTATAAGAAAGCTTTCCTTTGAAACCCCATGTTATCCCTATAATAAGCTTAGCCTATAACCTATTTTCTCTTTAGGAGGAAATGTCATTAATTTGTCTCGGAAAACCAATAATTTGCTTTCTAGAATCTAAAAGGTTCTAAGACTTTATTATTTATTAATTTGCACAATCGACACGCTTATATACTTATATACAGTCTTTATAGAACATCAGCTATGTATTTATACATATACCAATTTTTATAAATGGCAATACCTAATTTTTATTTTTTCTTCGCTTTTTTATTTATTTTTTTGTATTTTATAGTTACCGTTTTTTTGTCTTTCATTTCTGTCGTTGTTGGGCTTGCTTGCATATAAATAATCCCCCACTTAGTTTTTCCTCAACTTCTAGTTTTCCTAACGAACGTTGTGACTTATATACCTCTACTTGTAGTCATCATCATTTATATAAAAAGATTCGGGAGGCAATGATTTCTTAAATTTCCTGGCACTCGAAGCTAAGGAAGAGTCTTTGCGAGGCGAGTATGGTCTTCTGGGAAGTATCTGAAAACGGGTCGAAAAAAGCCTGATAAGAACCTTGATTAAGCCTTTGGGAAAAATACGTCAGGAGTAGGCTGATCCAGGTTTAAAATTAGTAGCCTGCATAAAAGAATGGATTAAGAACCTTGAATTCTAGTTAGTGGTGAGGGGGAGGGTGGTCTTCTGAAAAACAGAATGACATTTTTTTTTTATATTTTCTTGTTTGACAATGTTTGGAAAGTTATCAGTAGGTACACTGGATAGTATAAATTCACAATGATCACCCCCCCCCCCCCACCTTCAAGGGGTAAAGTCATTTTCAGATCATTTACAGAAGGTTTAAAAAAATATATTTTCGATTTCTTGAAAACGATTTTTTCGCACGTAGCTATCCATAAAAGGTAACCCAAGCATGGCATTATTTTTATTTAAGACAAACAACGATAAAGTGCTAGAGAAAAACTAAGAAACTTTTTAGAATAGTTTTGAAAATTTGATCAAGTATGCTTTGGCCTAATTGTGGCTGCATTGTGACTAATTCTAAAATTGAAATTTCGATTTTATAGTGCGACTTTCTGTTCTCGAGATGTACCTATAATGTGATAAACCTATAATAAGTGGTTCAAGTTTGAAAAAATCATAATTTCTGAGCCTTGGAAAAAAATTTAATTCCTTTTTGAAAAAAACTATAATGACTTTTACGATTCAATGGATTATCTTTCCGATTCGTGCCTCAGATGGTGTGCACATGTACCTTCTGCGCGAAGATCGCGATTTCTTTATGAAAACTTCCAAGACCCTGTACCAGTTCTCTTTTATATTTTTTATTTTATTTTCATGAACATTTCTTCTAAGGTATCTTTAAATTGCGAGAAGCATCGATTCTTCTGTACCTACCTATCCCCTCTTCGAATTACTCGAGAATTTTTTTGTCCTCATTTTGTGTGAAGTTTCTTGGTGTCGATTTCTTCAAAATGATTTTTCGACCCGCTCGTCAACTTTAGGTTTAGGTCACGTTTGGCTTATTTTTCTATGTCAGGACTTTGAAAGCTCTCCACTAATTTGCCAAATAAATCATAATATTATTGTGAATCAGATAATTTGTGGGTCTCTTTGAATTTTTTTTTTATTATGAATCATTATCAAAGAATTACCAGTGCTGCTCATGTAATTGCTGAGTGTCTCAAATCCTGATTTTTTTAAATTTCGAATCACTTTTGTTGTGTCAAATTCACTACCGAATTGTATGAATTTTGCAGAGACGATTCGAAAATGACGCGCATTTTTTAACCTCCTTTTTATTACCTATAGGTACTTGAATTTCCAATCCTAAGAAGAAATTTATCATATTTTTTTTATCATATTTAATTGCTATTCCAGGACGACTGAATAATTTAGTCCAGGTTACTAGCGTACCGGAATTTCTAATCTAATCATGATAATGTCTTTGTTTTTTGGATTATTTAGGGAATTAGAGATGAAAAGTGACCGAGTGCTATGATATACCTATAGCTATTGGCGGATGTATTAGAATCACTGCTGAGCACTTTAAGGAACTTGACGAATTTAAATCAACCCAATATAAAAATTAAAAAAAAATCACATAGATTATAGAAATTGCAATAATTTCAATCGCTGTCATTGTTACGTAACCGTAACGTTATGACGAACCTATTCCAATAATATGAGGCTTGGAAAATTTATGCATTAGAATTCGAAAACTGCTAGCTAACTGGTAATGGAAACTTCAATATAAGAACAAATTAACTCCCCAAGTCTATTACATTTTAAAGGTTTCTCCACAGAACTGCCGGAAATTAACGTGTCTGCCAGCTCTGGTAGAGATCGTATGCTTCTGTGCGTATGCTTCGTATCATTCGTGCAATAATAGACTAGACCTATTTAAATTCGATCAAAATTTCGAATAATACTGAAGCTAATAGATCTGCGTATACCTATCACGACGAAATGCTCATTTTCTCAATCCGGTTGACTATGATATATGAGATATATGAAAATTTATGCCTGCATTCTTTTCTAGGCTCATTTTGAAGCATTTCTGGCAGTTTTAGAACACATGTAGGTGAAGGTTTCTGATGCAAACTTACAAAAGGATTTTCAAAATTTAGAACCCCTTACGTCGGGCAATATCGGCCACAATATTTTTTTAGAATTTCTTCCTGCACTGATTTTTTCAATCATTTTCCTCCCATTTTCTCCCATATCCAGGGGCTACTTCGTTTCTCCATTCTTCATGTTCTCTATTACCCTATGCTTCCATCTTATTTCATGAAAAACTGAAATGAACATTCCTCTTAGTAGAGAAACATTATCTCCTACTATATTATCTCCTAATGAGTTTATCTTTCCCTAAAAAATTTCGGTGAGATATTTTTGAGATATCTGCCACTGCGGAAACATATTACATAGGGCGTTAATTAAAAATTTTTCTTATTAAGTTGGACCATAGAAATTAGAAATTTATACAGGCTGATCCATTTTAATCTTTTTTTTTGAACTCATTGGGAAGGGGCTGAAACGAACTATTTAACCCTTGGAGGGGAAAAATAGTCGCTGAGAGCATGAGACAAGAAAAACAAGGGTCGTAGGTTGAGTCGCTGGTCTAAGAGGGTCAACAATAACAAGCGGGTCAGCAGAATAACAGGCTCTCTTTATTAAAATATAAAATATCACAATTATGAATACTACACTCTTGAGCACGGTTAACAGATAATAAAAAAACAAGAGCGTGCGGTGCTAGTCGAATGAATAGATCGGGTGCTAATAGGTTACAAGGCACTTATCTTCGGATGGCTTGGCTCCAGGAACTTGCTTGGTTTGAGAGGTGGGCTTGGTATCCAAGGAAATCTTCTGCCTTGATACGTGGAGTTCTTCTCGGTACGAAAAAGATGTCCTTCAGGGAAAAGAGTGAACTCCAGGTAAAATTGCCTCCGGGGAGAAAGTTGTGCCTCCAGGAAAAAATGTGCCTCCAGGGAAAAATGTGCCTCCAGGGAAAAATGTGCCTCCAGGGAAAAATCAACTCCAGGGAGAAATTGACTCCAGGGAAAAATTGACTCCAGGGAAAAAGCAAGCCAAAAACGTGTTCGATGTTTATAATAATTTAAGTGAAGGTTCACCACGCCATTTCGCTAAAAATTGCTGTGTTTGCGAAAATGTACCTTCCTCTAGTGAATCCAGAAGTGAAAAGAAAGTGAAAGGGCCGGTATGCAGATGAACGCACCTGATTTCAACTCGACAGTCGATGTTGCGAGACTCGATAGACTCGAGCCTCCAGTCGGCCGCTAAACGCCACTATCACTCACTCACTGCGCGCGCCCGTCGTTGTCTCCGTGTTACCGGCTATGTTACCGGCATCTAGCCGGTACGTACGAAATGTACGTTACAGGGCATAATTTCAGGAAAAAATGTTTGGGACACAAGCTATCCAGTTTGGAGGGGGACATTGTTTGGAGCAAAAAACCATTCCTAACCTAACCCCCTGCCTATGGGTTAGGTTAAACTTCGACTCCGACTTCTTAATTAGGAATAGGAACCCCCATTTCTTATTGCAGATTGTGGCACTTTCGTCTGAAGGATTTTTTCATGCGATGCAACCCTATCCCTAAAATTAAAAAAAAAAAAAACAATTTTTCTGTATCCATTTACTTTCTTGTGACTAAATTACGGCCTCCGGGGGAAAATGTAAGAGGAAAAAGTTGTTTGGTTTGGAAAGTGCCATCGGTTGTACATAAAATTACCCCTCTTCCCCCATCCCCAAATCGTCCCCACTACAGATAGTAAATGGATATCGAAAAATCGATTTTTTGATTGCATTTTAGGGGATGAGTGTTGCATCGCTTGTAAAATGCTTCAGACAAAAGGTTCTTATTGTTTCACATAAAATTATAATCCGTAATAAAAAATGGGGGTTCCTATTTAAGACGTCGAAGTCACCCCCAACTCTAGGCAGGGAGTTAAGGGTGGTTAAGGTTTTTTAGCCCTTGATTTTTTCAATTACTATTAAATATTCCTACACTCTCTCCTATCATGAACAATTTTCCCGTTTTATCTCTTCTTCAAGTTCTCGGTCTTCTGCAACCATATCTTTCAATCTCGGTTGAGAAAACATGAAGGAAATTATTTCCCTTAGTGACATTTAATTCCCCTGCAACCTCTTTATCTATTTCGTTTTCTAATTTTTTTTTCTGGAATCTCTTCATGTCTTCACTGGTCTTTGAATACTTCTTACAAAATATGGTCGGTAACGTGTAACAATAAATAACTAAAAAACGATTATTTAGTCAAAATTGGAAAAAAATGAAAAGGTACGTGGAAAATTATAAAATCAAGTGTGGATAAATATACCAGAACCAGAAGATGACAATCAAATTAATATAAATATAAAATTTTGAGGTATCAGAAAATCGTAGAAAGTCTTTAGAATGCTATCTCATCTTAAGAAGTCTGGATAACAATGAAAAAAATTCAAGCTTATATATTTCCCATAAACGCTTTTAATGTGATGTGAAATTCACCGTGCATATACCGTAAATCTTTGTAAAATATTTCATAAAAGTAATAAATTTTAAGTTTGAATTAGCATTGTTGGGACAGACGTGTTCGTATAACAAAGGGCTCTGCAGATCAGATGCAAATCAAGCCTCCAGATAAATTTCACCAGTAACAGGTAACAGATAACAAAACGCTGCTGTTGAATCGCTTTATTTAAAACCGAGCTTGGGTCTTTTAATAATTTGAGTTGGGTTTGTTTTTGTGGAAAATTGTTGATGAAAATATATCCTGAGTCTTGTATTTAATATACATATTTCTGTACCCAATACCTATGCAAATTGTTTTTTATCGCTCCTATATTAGTAGGACAACTTCAGTCTTTGCTCTAATTTATGCTGAAAAAAACTGAAAAATCGATACTGAATTTAGACTTGTTCAATAAAGTCCTTAAAAAATTTCAGATTCTTAATAAGTTAAAATTTTGTAAATTTTCTCTAATTTAACCGATTCTGTATCTCTACTACTTCTCAAGACCCCGCAGGGGGGAGAGATAAAATAAAAAGATCTGTTTGGTTTGGACTAAGATTGCAAAATCGATCACACCTTAACAAACCTTGAGAAAACAGAAGATGGGGAGAAAGCTCGACAGATTGAACGTGCACTTATGTAAAATTGATTCAACTACCTATCTCAGACAGTATTATAGTGTTAGTGTGAAAAGAATTGAATTAGAGAAGTTTCAAGAATCAAGATCAACTTAGTTTAAGTTTGGAGGATATTCTAAGCGAATCGAGATTGAAATCCAGATCTATTAGCTTTTTCACAGCGGACAATCATAATATCAGGAAATGTTGTGCATTTCTAAAAGAAATATTTACCATTATACCACATAAAGCGTTATTTTCCATATGTATTGAATTTTAGTTAATTATTCTCGGCTCTCGTCCAATCTCAGCTCTAGCAATTCATAATTCCCGCTCGAGGACCAATCAAAAGCTGTGAGCTTTATAAACAGAGCAAAGCTGTGAATAGGAACGATAACTCAAATTTCTACAATAAACACACAAATCTCTAACGCCACCCTAGACACATAATACACTCGATACTAGCAGTCGTTCCAATTAAGCAGTAGAGAAAATAACAAAAATAACTAAATATTTTGATTATTTTTTTTTTTTTTTTTTTTTTTATAAGAGTAGAAAAAGTATAGTATTACATCCACCATTAGGGCCATTATTCACTTGATGATGACAATGCGACTCCCTAAAGCTCGTGGCATTTGTTTATTCGTGTTATTCTGAATTAAAAACATAAAGAAACCAAAAATCTATCAGATTAAAAAAAAATTCAATATTTTTATTTTTTTTCGAAAAGAAAATTGGACAATTGTTTCACCGAATGACGTTGATTCATATCATCACCACGACGTCATTGTCGTGACGTGGGATTGCTTGCCCTATGTTTTTTATGACATTCATTTAAACAGATTATTTTTCTTTTTAAAACAGAAGAATAAATTTATGAAGAATTTTTTTAATGTGAGATTTTTGGTACCTATAGTCCAATAAAGTCTAAAAAGTCATACGTATCGATTAAGAATACACATCCTTTTGATAGTTCGATTTATTTTGTTTCATATACGTGGTTTTTATAGTAACTGTCCAGTTTGTCTAAACACTCCATCCCGCATAAATAAGTATACGTCAACATTGGTTTTGAATGAGAATTAAATGCACAACACAGAGGATAGAATGTCATTACGTGAATAAATTTTATGTAGTTGTCAGTGGCTCTCAAACTGACGTAAGCGCTTCAATTTATTGTTTGAATGATTCCTTCAATAATTTACGCTCGTTCACAACTTGACAATGAACTGTTTGACATTTTCTGGTGAAATTAAAAATATTAATTCGGACGGTTAGTGTGACGTCACATCTGACTTTTTAAAGTTAATCCTACTATACCATATTTTTTTAAGTACCCTATGACACGAAAAAACCATACGGCGGTCATAAGAGCAGCAAAAGTCGACTATGAAAAAACTCTGAGCTAGTGAGCTTTAAAAAATTTTTAAATGTCAAATAGATAGTTGTTAGGACTTTTGACTGATTCAAGATAATCACAAAATTGCGCATATTTTTTCTAATTGAAACGACCCTGTATCTCTTATACCGTTTACGAAATTCCAATGATGCTTAGTACAAAAAATTCCCACCCTGCATCAGAGAATATAGTTTTCTAAAACCTTTATACGACTCCACCAAAATTCCGAACGTAGTCGTTTCGTTGATGAATTAGGCTGATTAAAATATTGAAAGCATCTTTGTCCAAATAATTTTATTATTCTCTGACGTGTTGAAGGAGACTTTTCTGCCTTTAGCGCCTCCCATCCTCCCAATCACTCAGGATCTCAGTAATGGCACTGTTGCCAGTGTTGCCTGGACGTTTGAATTAATAGCACCAAACAAACATCGCCAATAATTATTGCTGATGAACGACACAAAGCTTGTCAAATTATTCTAAAAAAAATTAAATTGTTGACAAAATTACCTTGCTACCCTTTTGATATAAAATTTTTCCAATGAATTGTTTGTTGATTAAACTGGATGACATCTCTATAGAAAAGCTAATCAAATACCTATATTGGAAAGATAGAAGCAAGTTGTTAAAAAAATAATAAAAGCCGCCATTTTTCTTATCATTAAAAACATAATTCGTGGACTCAAAAATATGAAGTATTGCACTTTTCCTAGAAAAAGTTAGAAGCCTCTTTGTATATTTTTCTATAATGGTGAAAATCTTATTTCCACTAAATTTTCAAATTAAATTGAGAAGATTCGATGCCACCGTCGACAATGAATTTACTCACGTCCAGTTATAGACCAGGAAATTTCACATTGCCAAAAATTTTTCCATGTTTCAAACCCCAATAACTAAGAGTTTACAATGACCACCCTTTTGCAAAACAATTTTCGAATTTTTAGCGGTCCACATTTCATCAGGGTTTTTACCCCGAATCTCACCTCTCATACCAATGGGTTGGGACCCTTAGACTATATTAATAAATATGGACCGCGCCTTCCCTATCTTAGCTTGAAGTCAGTTTTGGTTTGTTGATATTCTCTCTCGCACTCATATGCTGCTTCTGGTGGGGTAAGGGGAACGACGTAAAACGTAAACAAACAGAACGCAACGGCAGTGGCGCGCTCGAGTTCAGTTATAGGAAATGTAATAATTACATAAATTATAATAATGATCATAATATTCATAATATTATTATTTTATTTGCAGTTTTTGTTGCAAAAAACATAAATTATGGGAATACTAATAGATATTAAATTAAGAAAATATATACTTAGGTCATTATATACATCCGCGGCTCCTACAGTTTCACTATGACACCTATATAGGGGTGGAGAACATACCTATAGTAACACCAGGAAGGTATTCATTAGCTTTGCAAATAAAAGGGAAGGCCACAAAACGACTTTAAAAATTGATTTTGGGAGTGCAACGAAAGTACGGTCCTGACACAAGCTCTCCGATCTAACTACGGATGATGATGAAACCACTTATACAACAATGGGAACCGCTTCCAAACGTAAACAGGCACGTATTTTGCAATATAACCGCTTATTCATATCGTGAACAGAACACATAATTTGATGTTACGATTTTTGGAATTTAAATGCAAAATAAATGCAAATTTGAAAATAAAAATCGTGCTACCGTTATTCTCGAAGATTTTCCTTGCCCTGAAAGTGAAGAAAAAAATAGAAATTCCACCGTAGTGTCAAAGAGGCCTTAGTTGTGACCTTAATATTAGTTTGCAATGGCTGTTTTTAGCGTCTTACCCACCCAGCACCCCTAATTCGCTCCTCGGTCCCGAAAAAATTGATGAAACTTAGGAGCCGCGGATGTATACAATTACCTATACTTATACCTACCTATACAAAATAAAAGGTCTTTTATTAATAGTCTAAGGTTGGTACCACACCGGCGAGGCTCGTGTGTATTTCAACTCAAATCCGCTAAAAACGCGTTACCCGCATATTCCCCTTCAGAGCACTATCACGAAGATCGCATCTCTAATCAATTTTAACTACCGACATTTTTCAAGACCTTCAACAATCCAAACGGCCAACCTTCAATTTTGAAGATCCACGGTCATCAGGACCCACACGTGATATCCATATACATCAAGCAAAACCACCTTGTTGGGTAAAGAGGAATATATAAGGTCACTCTCATGAATTATTGAAATTCCCAGTCATCGCCTACTTAACCTCGTTCAGAGGCTCCTAGAGTCTTCAAAAATGAGCTAGTACAGAAATCATCTCTCACTTTTTTTTTGGTTTTGATATGAGAGGATTCATGAAAATAAAAAATTTTGTGAATCCCGCAGGCTAGTTATAACGCTGGCGCTGGTGTTACGCTTTACTATTATTGTATTATTTATTATTCCTGTACATATCAAGTCTCAAAGCAATCAAAAACCGAGCGAGAAAATTTGAATATTTTCAACTATACTGCGTGTTTAAAATTATCAAATCTACATGCCAATTATTGTATTTTAAATGAGACCTCAAAAGTATGAAATATCTATCTACAGATTATGCGCAGACCTGTTGTGTTTGTTTTGTTCTAGCTCCACCGATCGGAAAATTCCGTGGTCATTAACTACACAGCAGAATTACGTTTAGATTTTTCTCTTTTTTTCATAAATTTCGTCTCTATCGATCTGAACGCTGCAGCTTGTACTAGTATTACCTGAATAATTTATCACTAGTTTTTGTTGCAATCGCTATATTTTTTATTTCTTTATTTTGTTTTGGACTCGGGAGCGGATTAAATTTGTTTCATACTATTTCAAATGACACCTACCAATGCTCATACCTTTCCGTTAATTCCTAAAAAAGTTTTTTATGAGATACAAAAATTGCAGTTGAACTTAGCGCACTCGCCAAAGCGGCCCTTAATAACACATATAATTCATACCTCATCAACCTTCTGGTAAAAAATTGTTTTTTACCAGAACTAGACAATATTTATCCGGATGAGAGTTACAGTTACAAAAAACAATAATGAGCTTTTTAAATAGTCTCCCTCAAATTGTCCTGCCCTCACCATCCATTGTACCTCATTTCCCAAGCGGGGCTGCTGTACTGCCCTCCAGTTTCAGGTCACTCTCTCAGTTTGCGCAGGCAGAGGGAGTCCTCCAGACGATTCTCTTTGTGGGGAACTTACCTTCGGGATAGCAGAGCGCCGTCGGCTGAGGCAGAGGTAGTGCTTGTGCGCGGACTCCTCCTGCAGATCGGTAATCACTATCTGACATGTACGACGCCGGAGGTGGTCTCGCGCCGCCAGTCGCCTCGACGCCGCCGCCGCCGCCGGAGCCGCCTCCTGGAGAGCAGAAGCCGGAGACGAGCGACGACACGTGACTCCGAGGGAATCTCTACAGGTTGGTGCTTATTACTTTTTATTAATTTTGATGATTGAGATGGTGGGTTGTTCTTATTTTTTATTTTTTTTTTGAGAAATTAAAAATTTTTATCAGATTTTTTGAGTATTGTTTTATAATATTTATCATTTATCATAACAAAATAGTATGATTCAATTTTATATATCCCCTATTTTTTTGTATGATGAATTACTAATTTTTACCTATTTTTTTGTTATAATTGATGGTAATAATTTTTTTTGTATATTTTTGCTTTAAGCTGGAAAAATGTTATTTTCTGAAAAAAATTAAAAATTATACTTTTTATTAATTTTTATTTTTTATTAATCATACAAACTTTTTTTTTTATCTACAACATTTTAAATTTTAATAATGTATTTCATCGTGAGCGAAAAATTACTTATTCAACCAATATGTGTTACTTGTTAAACAAATATTATAATTTAGTTGATAGGTTTAAAATTTATTTATAATTTATTGATTTACAATAATAGTACAGGCTGTTCAGCTGTTTTAGAGTGTACAGAAAATATCTGTTACGAGGCTCCGAAGGTAAGATTTACATGTGTTGGTGGTAATTTTTACCACAAATCCTAATTCTAACCAATTTTATGTCTCAAAAATTACAACAGAGCATGAAAATTACTGCCAAGACTTTTCAGGTTAAAATAATTGAGAAAATTAATTAATTAATCTTCATACTCTCTAAACTCAACAACTCGAACTAAAACATACACTTAGTAGGTATAAATAAATAGTAAAATACATAGAAGCATATTATACAGGGTGCGACATTGATAAGGGAAAGCTCGATTACACCTACAGAGTTAATGAAGATAATATGGAAATGAAGCTCTGTAAACGGGAGAGCAATTTGTAAAATTATTTCTTTTAATTTCTTTAAATCCGTTCAGTTTTTGCAATTCGCTATACTAGTTCAGAAGTTATGAATATTTTCCTAAAAATTTATGCTTTTGCAGGCATTTATTCAAAAAAAGTTGATAATTTTGGAGATAAATAGGATTTTCTGAAAACTTAATACAGATTTCATCGAAATTGGCGTATGTCAAAAAACAGAGGTGAAAAAAAAACAAAATAAAACAATGAATATGACTTAAGTCGAGTAAAAAATCGAGTAATGTCCCTTCATAGTTTACCAAAATTATCATGTCCCAGTACAGTGATGCCACAATGCAAATAGGCGATGTTGAAGTTAAGAAATATCCCAGGCAGTTGCTTAGACACTTACAAAGTTCCAAGTTGATATCCCAAAAACCAAGTGCCCTGCGATTTTTTGAATAAAATGCCTGGAAACGCATTATTTTTTATAAACAAATCATAACTTCTGAACGATCAAAGCGAATTTCAAAAACTAAACGTATTTGTCGTAAAAACGTATTAATCCTAAAAGAGGAAACCTTTTAATCTGTATAAAGCTATACAGGGGTTGCCATTGCCATAAAAAATGAAGTTGAAGGATACACTGCTAAAATGATACACTCTGTATATGGCCAAATAATTTTACAAACTGCAATTTAGCAATTAATTTAACCTCCTGTTGTGATTTTTACATAAAAAAATAATACTTTTTCCCTATAAACTTTTTTGAGATACCGGATGTCAAAAAAAAATTTTTCTTCAGTTTTTTACCAATATCTCGAGAACCGTATGAGATACAATATTCAGTTCTTATGCACACTTTGTGCTCATTAACCCCCTTGTTTTCATTTTAAAATAAAGGTTTTGAAAAAATTGAGTTGTGTAGATTTTGATTACTTTAAGGGTTTGAATCCCCTAATAATAGTATTAGGGATATATTACTCCACTGGAACGAATGCGATTTTAAGAAGCGTTCTAAAACCGCCCATGTCTTCTACACCAAAAATGGTCTCTTGGTTAATAGCTCTAAAGTTAACCCGTTTTCGGTAAAAATGGCACTTTGTAAGAGAAAACATTAATTTTAACTTTTTATGAAATTTTATTGATTTTTTTTGGTCAAATTATTCTTAAAATTAATGTTCTTTCTCATAAAGTGCAATTTTTCCCGGAAACAGTTAACTTTAGAGCTGTTAACTAAGAGTACTTTTTGGTGTTGAAAATATGGGCGGTTCTAAAGCGCTTCTTAAAATCGCGTTTATGCCCAGTAGTGTAGAAATTACGGGGTTGAAACCGTAAAAGTACCTACCCAAAATCTGCACCACACAATTTTCTTACGACCATTATTTGACAGTCAAAACAAGGGGATTAATGAGCACAAAGTGTGTAAGAGCTGAACATCGTATCTCATCATGGTTCTCGAGATATTGGCAAAAAAACATAAAAAAAAACAAAAAAAGCAAAAAGACAATCACCACCTCTATCTTGAAAATGGTACCTCTGGGCGCCTTTATAAGAAAAAAAGTTTTATGTTGAATCACTACCTGTTTTAGGTAGATATTATTTACGGGCACCCTATAAAATATTATTTTTAACATTAAAAATCATGCCAAGTGACATGCACATAACCAGTCCTTCAGTCAAAAACGTGGCATTATCTTAAACAATTATTTAGAAAAATCTCACTAAAAGGGTATTCGTTATTTATTCTTCATTCAAACATGTAACAACTGAAGAACTTAAAAAAAAGGGAAAATTGAGAAAAAAAAGCTGTTAGTCTCTAGTCGTTTGATTCGGGTAATTTTTTGCTTCGAGAAGAAACCCGTCGAACCTCAGACATATTTTTATCACAGCAATACTTAGTTCAAAAAGACGCCATGGCGTAACTAGGATTCGAACCCATTCAGTAGCAATTGCAACGAATCATCGACTAACGCGCTACCCTGCTTGACCACCAACCGCTTCTTCTGATTCTTGGCCTGTATTATACGTTTCAATCAGAGAGAATTATGAGAGTGAATAACCAAGCAAGTATTATATAGCTTGATGGGAAAAAGCCGCAAAAATTTAGTCGTTTTCAAAATAAACGCATTTTGACGGTCACCTACATAATTTCCAAAAAAATTAAAGCAAAAATTAACTCGGTAACTTTTATTTAAATAAGTGGATCATAAATTAGTTTTCTGTGAGAATGGATTTTTGATTCTTCAGCTCTTACGTAATAGAGGTTCAAGCTTTTCTGAAAATTTTGGGTGACAAGTTTGGGAAAAATAACAAAGAAGATGAAAATACAAAGGACTGTGTTTTAAAGATGTTCCCATTTTGTGGTGGTCCTGAGGGATCGAAAGGAAATTTACCAACACATAAAAATTAAAAATACTCCAAAATATTTAAACTGATAATGCGTTAAAGAATATCCTTATTGAAAACCAAAAAAAAAAAACTTGTCCAAACGGGTAAGTGTCCTGTGTAAAAAAATGAAGTTCTGTTTTACATTCAGCAGCTTTATTGAGGGCTGAAATTTAACCGAAACTCTAGGAAGAAGTATTATACAAAAAATCCAAAGAAGGATGAAACATCCAAAGGACCATTATTTGAAGATGTTCCTATTGGCTGAAACACTGCATATTTCGAATGTTTGATTCCTGAGGAATCAAAAATGGCCAAAAATTGGCCTTCCAATTGCGCCACATTTTTAAAATGAAAAATGCTCCCAAATATGAACGAACACTCCTCTGTGTAAAAATGGATTTTTGTTTCGATTTTGCAACTCCTACTTTACAGGCGACGGAACTTTTGCCGAAAATTATGGGAGAAATGTTTGAGAAAAAAATCCAAAAAAGATGAAACATCCATTTGATCTTGTTGCATATTTCGCAAGTGGTGGTCCTCTGGAATCAGTAGTTGCAAAAAAAGCCAAAATAAGAAAATTAGTATTTTTCCTGACAAGAAGTAACAATTATTTATCTAGCACTATTGTCAGATCGTGCCAAAATTATTGTAATATGGGTTATAATTTTACTTTTACTATAACTTCTACAACAACGTCTGACTAAAAGAACCCACTCTACTATCAATCTAGGTACCTCTTTACGATGAAGAACCTTGCAGGATTATTCACATTAACAGCAATTTCTTCTATACTTATATCCTCTAGTATTATTTAACCGTCACCCATAATTATTATTGTTTACAAGTCAAAAGAGTATTTTATCTGCTGCAACTATTATAATCGCGCAAGGGTTTAGTACAATAAAATTTTTCTATTTACTAGAGTCTAGAGTTAGTCTATACTATAACTAATGCTAGAGCTGGAACTCAGATCAGATTAGCTGTTGAGCTTAATCACTCAAGACAGCACCTACCTAATGTAATTTGTTTTTGTTAAAAAACATCAAAGAAAGGTAAGTACAAACAAAGGTTTCTCGGAAGTACCTATGTAGGTACATAATATATATACTTTTCGAGCTGAAAGGTTTTCTCAAAGCCCGAGTTAGAGGTTTAATCTGATGATTCGGGTGGAAAGTGGGGGTAGGTATTAAGCTGTCGATCCTGTCAGTATCAAAGCCAGCTCCCTTCAATACTTGATTACACCGTCCTTTTCAACTTGAGGGAATTAAGGACTGCCTTTTCCGGATTTCGATACTTCATCCAGGCACAAATATGATATTAATAATATGTCGATATATAGTAACAAGCTATCGGGAGCCGTCACTAATAAAGCATATTGGAATTAAAACCGCCGATCGAATCTTTTTGCTTTCAGCCGTGAATATGTAATGAACTCTAATGGTATGAACTACCAGTTGAATTAGATTTATTGATTTAGACTAGAATTTCTGAACGAAACGTTAGGTCAAATAATATTCTTGCCAAGAATAAAATTCTAATAACTGGAATAAGAAAATATTGACTCTAACATTGGTGTGTTTTATTACGTTGAAAAACAAACATAATTTACATACTGGCACTGGCAGGGTTAGTTTTAGAAAAATACAATTTTTATACAATTCAGTTTTTCATTTTATCTACAATAGCTATACGTTCGTTTTATTTTTATACAGGAGGTAGGTATATTTTTTACAAGTTTCTTTGTCCTCTTTTTAATCATTTTTTATTATATTTGTATGTATTTTTTGTTTGTTTTATTTTTTTATTTACTTATCTATTTTTCCATTCACTTATTTATTATTTACAGTTGTTTACTTAAGTTTTTGAAGGTGTTGCTGGGTACCATTCGGGTAATTCCATTGAAAACAATTCATAATTCAAAGAAATCCATCAAATTCGTTCGGGTTGTGTACAGGGCGAGTTCAAATTTACGCATAAGATTCATGGTATGTTGTGGAGAATGGGAGACCATTGACATAACAAGGAAAAACAATTGTAAAAAAATTTCATATGACTCAGGCAATTGACAATATTCTTCTCAAATTAGAAGACGTACAAAAAAATAATATAAAGTGACTTGAGTAATTTTCCCCAAAACCAAAAGTATCTAGCAACAAGAGAACACTGATGCATCTATATCTACTACTTATAGAATTAAGAGAAATAAGACCAAAAAATTATACCCGTCGAAGAATCAATATTAGGTATCTATTTGGTCGAACAAGACACTTCAGAAAATTCAATTACGTTACGAAACCGAGAGTTCAGGAGAATAAGTTGTAAAGTAACCCGAATAGATAGCCTCCGAAATAAGGAAATAAAGGAAAGAATGAGTGTTGAAAAATAAATTACAGAAGTGACTGAACTGCGTTCTATTGGAGGAAGAAAGAGAGCCGTTCAGGAAAAGACGCAGTTAAGGAAATCATATGAAAATAAGAGGCCTAGAGAACGGGGAATTGCAAGTTCATAGCAGATGGAAGCATCGGTTGAAAGAGGGGAGCGAGCGGAAATGTATAAAGACCCTATGATAGATATTAGATGGTTTGCAGTAAAAATATTCATGCTTGAAACTTATGGATTCTAGTAGTAGTATAACGCGCAAGTTTTGTCAGAAAGCGTCAGAAAGCGTGCGCCAACTTGTCACATAATATGTTTCATGTACTTTCTTGATTTTATAATATTATGTACCTACTTATTAAAGTGGTTCATCAATTGCTTGGGCTTTTTTTCGGAACTTTTAGACAAAGCAACACGCGATTATAAAAACAAAAATATAAGAAAGATTAATTTTTGATCTACCATTCGTGAGCTGAATAATTTACGGGCGCTCCAGCCGCTTCGAACTCTTATTTCGTGGGCTAAACGTGGGAGCGGCCGCCAATAAGTTTTTACGACCGTCACCACTGGTACCGACCTTGTTTCTATAATAATGAATATTTAGAAGTGAATATATTTTTCGCATCGAAAGAAAAAAATGAAACGTCACACATTAATTCCAACCAATAAATTTTGCACGATAAATGAAGACCAGGGCTGAGGGGTACTTGTTGTTATATTTTTCCCGGTGTATGTATGCTAGGTAGGTACTTTTTCAACTTTGGAATAATTGCTAAAATGATAATTTTATATTTTTATTAATTTTGCACATCAAATTTTGCGTGCACTTTCTTCACTTACACTTTTAAATACATTCCTTTTTAAAACAAACGCCTATAATAACGCCGATATAACAAAAAGTAATTGTTTTTGAAAATTATATAATGAAGTCCGTATTTTAACTGTAAAAAACTTTTTAAAAAAGGTTTTAATTCGTTTTAGTGTATTTTTTAATAAAAAAATACACTATTGAGGACGACATCACTTTTCGAAAATCACCCAAACTCATCAAATGTCCACCGATCATGACCCCCAGATCACGAAAAAGTGGTTTTCCAAAATTCACCTGCCCACGATATATATATACAGCGTGTTCAGTTAAGGGTACGGAGCGGCCATATCTCGGTAACTATTGGTCCTAGAGCCTCAAATTAAAAATTTTCCAGACATAAGTGACCATGAGAAATTCATAGAAGATATTTTCAAGATGGCTGCACTTTCGGAAATACCGGAAGTAGACACCTAGTTCGTTATTTTAACGGGAACACCCTGTAAAATATTATATTTTTTAAATGTCTGAAGAAATCGAATACAGGTGGTTTTCACCACTGGAATTTAGATTGAGCGGTTTATGAGTTATAAACAAGTGAAAATCGAAAATTTTCAACTTCAAAGCAGTCTAGAACTAGAATGACTCAAGATATCTAAGAACGGTTTACATGTCCCTATCCTAACTTTTAATGTTTCATCCCACTATGTGGAGTAAATTTTAATACAGGGTGATGAAAATTATCCGATTTTTCATCACCCTGTATTAAAATTTAAACCACATAGTAGGATACAATGTGAAAAGTTAGGATAGGGACATGTAAACCGTTTTTAGATATCTTGAGCCGTTCTAGTTCTAGACTGCTTTGAAGTTGAAAATTTTCGATTTTCACTTATTGTTTATAACTCATAAACCGCTCAATCTAAATTCCAGTGGTGAAAACCACCTGTATTCGATTTCTTCAGACATTTAAAAAATATAATATTTTACAGGGTGTTCCCGTTAAAATAACGAACTAGGTGTCTACTTCCGGTATTTCCGAAAGTGCGGCCATCTTGAAAATATTTTCTATGAATTTCTCATGGTCATACTTCTGTCTGGAAAATTTTTAATTTGAGGCTCTAGGACCAATAGTTACCGAGATATGGCCGCTCCGTACCCTTAACTGAACACGCTGTATATATATATATATTTCTCCAAAAACGCGAAATTTCGATTTTCAAAACGCTCCTGTAGCTTTATTTTTGAAGATTAGTAAACGAAATTTTGGATCCTAATAAAGCTTTGGAATGACTTTAGATTTTCGTTGAAAAAATGTCCAAAAGTCGAATCACTTCTACAGGGTGTCCCTTCAAAATTCCCGCAATCCGGTTCTTGTGGTATCATTTCAGGTCGCAGTTTTCAATCTAGGAGGCTGAAATTTTTGTGGGAGTAAGATATCCACAAGGAGTGGTCTGGTATTGCACTTGAGCAAAATCGGCCAAGCCGTTTCAAAATGGCAGCCATTTGAATTTTTTGAAAATTTGCTATTTTTTGAGCCCCTGTATGAGCAAGATGGCAATAAACCTTTGAAATAAAATTAACAAGATGGGAAGAAAACTATTTGAAATTTGAATTAAAGCAATAAAATTGGCATTATTTTTATTAATAAGCCAGTGGCGTGGGTAGGAAAAGGGTAAAAATGTCTAAATTTCTATAACCGTTTATGAGTTCATTTTTAAAGAAATTGAACTGAAATTTTCACAGTAGGCAAGTACACTAATATCCTTTAACCCTTAAAAGTTTCAAGAATTAAATAAGAAAAATGACGGAGATATTAATATTTTTTTCATATGATGTTTATTTCTGTAAAATTTTAAAACCGTAGCTTCATATTTAAGGATTAGTGAACGAAATTTTTTACCCTTGTGAAACTTCGAAATGATATTTGATTTTCGTAAAAAAAATTTCCTAAAGCTGCGTTACTTCTACAGGGTGTCCCTCCAAATTAAAAACAAAAACCGTCTATGAGGCACGGTTTCTGGTCGCAGTTTTCAATCTAGGGTGCTGAAATTTTTTTATGAGTAAGATAGCCGCAAGGAGCGTCTGGTTCTGTATTTGAGTAAAATCGAGCCGTTTCAAAATGGCGGCCTTTTCAATTTTAGAAAAAATTGCCAAAATTTGAACCCCTATACCTACCTACCTATAAGCAAGTTAGAAAAACAAATTTAAACCAAATTAACACGATTGGAAGAAAATTATTTTAAATTTGAGTTAATGCAGTAAAATTTGCATATTTTTCAATAATAAGCCAGTGGCGTGGGTAGGAAAAGGGTAAAAATGGCTAAATTTCTATAACCGTTTATTAGCCTTTTTTGAAGGAATTGAGCTGAAGTTTTTCCAGTAGACAGTTTTAACATGATGTTTATTCCTCTAAAATTTCAAATTTTCGGTTTTCAAAATTCCCCTTTCACTTTTTGCGAATTTATTAAAGGTAGTGTAAAGAATAGTATTTTTTAAGTAAAGTTAGCCAGTGGCGGACACAGGAAAAGGAAAAAAAATTAAATTTGCCAATTTTTTTTTATTTTGTTAAATTTAAAAATCCATTCTAAGGCACGTGTCCAAACTAAATGAAATGAAATTTTCTCAGTAAACCACTACGCTAATATGACCTGACTATGGAAAATTTCAGAAATCCCATTTAAAAAGCGGTGAAAATATTGATAATTGAATCGCATAAAAATACACTATTTCTGCGATTGATGCGCAAGAAGGTTTTTTTTAAAAATATTTGCGCTTTGTGTGTCAGAAAAAAGCTTTTGTTTGTATGTCTTTTGTTTCTTGTTTTTTGTCTTTTGTTTGTATGTTTTTGGTTGTATGTCAAAATATAAAAAAATATTGGCTTTAGAATTATTGATCGGAGCGGCCGATAGCCCAGTTTGTTAAACGAGCAGTCTACTAATCCGTTGGCGCTGTCACCGCGTGGGTCGAATCCTACTCGTGCCTTAGGTGTTGTGTGTTCCATCTATAAAACTCTTGATGTAATTAAAAATTTCTATGTGGCTATACATATGTATTGTGAGTTTTACCTTTTTCGCCCGTATTCATCAATAAATATAACCCCTGGGGTTATATTTTGGAACATATTGGTTTAAAATTCGTAGCGTTCGTAGGGTTTGACCATTAGACCAATCAGCTGTCAGAAAATTCAAAATATAACCCCAGAGTTATATTTTGAAGTTTGATGAATACGGACATATTTTGTGAATCAAAAAATATCGAAAGATAAAATTTATTACTCTTTTTTGTGATCAACTATGTCAACTTTTTCAAAATTTGACATTTTGAAAGAATATCTCATTATTTTACCAGAAGTTGCATTTGGCATACTTCCACTACAGAATAGGTTACAATCAGAATATAAACTTCAATAAAAATACCGAGTTCGCGCATCTACTCGGCGCATAGAGATCCGCCATGATTTGAGATTAGCTTTCATTAGTTTTTAATGCAGGCCCACAGAATAGAATTGTACCTATTCTGTGGCGGGCCTGCGTTTCTACTCTGAAGCAATGGCCGCTAGAGGTGTGGCTTGTCTCTAAAAGATCAAAGGCGCCGCCGGCGAGTTTAGCTTCTGATTGTATCTATTCTGTGCTTCCACCATCAAAGACCACGTTGTAAAACATTTATTCAAGACCACAGAATGTTTAAGAAACTGATATTTATGTATCTAATGCTCGAAATTGAACTTTGGAGCTTGATAATGAGAGATTTTTTTTGAGAATGAGAAAAACTCATTCAAAAGCAGCATAATTTCCCGCTCGATATTCATACAACATTTTTTAGACAGCTTTATCGAAATAAGCGAGAAAGCCAAAATAGAAATCATAAAAATTATAAAAAAAATATCATATCACAGTCAGCACCAGCACTTTTCATTACACTCCACAAATGTCGCCTTCCACCTTAAAATATTTTCAATTCTTCCGTTAGAGCTTGGATTACAATCACCACAATGACGTCATGCGCAGCGCGGACGAGTTTTCAGTCTCAAGCTGACATACCTTGTGTAGTTGTATCATGGCCAAAAGTTTCACTTTGGCATACGCAGCCAAATCTGTCAAAAGCGTCAAACAATTATTAGTTTAATTTCTCTTGCTTCAAAAAAATATAACAAAGCTCATTGCTGTGTCAAAATATAAAAATAATTACATGTGTCAAACTAAAAAAAAAAACAGCATTAGAAGAGTATTTGCTGTTAGTTCTTTGTCTTCAAAATTTTAATTTAAAAACATTAAAATCGGCTTTACAAAAAGCATCAAGCAATAATTACACTATGGAAGTTCCAAATATAAATTTTGGCATAGCATTCACCTCATGAATACTCTAACTGTATGAGTTACTCAGAATAATGTACCTACTATACAGTCTAATTTTTATACGAAGGCGAATAAGTTCTTACTCCGCAGAAATGTTATTTACCGCCTTCCGAGTACATAATCCTTTAACGGCGAATATCAGCAATGTTAGTTGGTGTCCACGTTAAAAAAAAAAAACTACCAAATAAGGGTGATAAGAGTATCCCCGCCGTTCATCTAACATGTGTATTGCAAAAGCTCAGTGGTGGTGCTGGTTAACTCGTATCGTATTTATTTGAAATACCTACTTACTTATCATTTATAATATTTACTATTATGTGCGCTGCGCCACTGATGTAATCTCTAGTCTGACACGGTGTAACAGTTATAAAGCTCGCTAGATAAAGTTCACGCCTATATTTTCGCCTTCTCGTAAAATTTGTACTATACGTATTTAGGAATATAATAAAATTAGGTACCTCCATGCGTCTTAGGTACATGGTGTTTAGAGTGTTTCACATAATAACCAACACAGAGCAGGGCCGTAAAGGGGACCCCAAAATGTAGCGATCGATATTTATCTCTATTAACTTACACCCCCGAGAAGTTATAGGCCTTAAATAGCGATGGTTTCAAAATTCGAAAAAAATCAATATCTCAGTTATACCTACTTGAACTTAGAAAAACCAAATTTGGTACAGAGGTTGTGAGTGTACCAAGAGTTATTGATAAGATAGATGATGCACCCTTAAAATGTTACATAATTTTTTATATATATAATGTTATATAATATGTTATATAATTTTTTAACCCATTGGCCGATTCAAGAAATAATTATCGCTTTATTCTACGGGAAATTTAATTCTCAAACTTTTTTCTCTTGTTAGTTTTGAAAAATCTTTGTAATTCTCAACTTTCTTCCTGTTCGTCAAGTTTGACATTTAATTTAAAAGCCAACTTTTGAATTTTCGATGATTTTAAATAACACAACAAACTGCAATACTTTCTTAGTTATTAGGGTTTTTGTAGAAAACAACAAAGTTGTTTGGATAATAATAATAGGACAAATCAAGGTATCAAAGTTTCAAGAGTATATAACATTTCAAGAGTGCATCATCCCTTATCAACCCTTTAAAATGCTACAATTTAACTCTACTTATTGCCAATGAATGCTCTTATTGATACACACACACACACACACCGTGTACCAAATTAAGTTTTTCTAAGTTCAAATATTACTAAGCTTATACATTTAATTCGAAATTTGAAACCTCTATTCCAAGGCCTGTAACTTCTCAGGGGTGTAACTTAGTATAGAGATAAAAGTTGCGTTAAATCACCATATTTTGGGGTCGTCTTCACGCCCCTGCTCTTTCTTATGCGAAACACCCTTTATAAATAATTAAAAGAAAATGATATGATAAGAATGACATCGAGCCCAGAATGGAAAATAACACCCTCAAGCGAGTCAAAAAATAAGAAAACCGATACTGATGTTTGATCCAAAGCAAAAGTTTTATGATGGGGTGTAAAAAACAAATCATCCTTTTAGGTTTCACATTAAAGCACAAGAATTTGTATATGCGCATGATCGTGGCAACATTGCTTTGAAGTTGGTGAAGAGATCAAAGGGAAGGACCTTAATTGAATAGATATTCCAGCAAATAGATGGCGCTACGCCAGAATGTAATCAATTAAACATGTTACGGTTCCTTTATGAGTATCAGAGAGTAAATAGGTGCGCTAATAAGCGATGATGATATACATACATAATGAAAGAAATAATCGAAGTAGGTAGTTGTCAAAATATCTCTTTTTATCTTCATTATAGCAGATGATGTAGGTACCTATCAAAAAGCGAAACCTATGTTATAGGGCAATATTACAGCACCGTAGAGTAGATCATGGAAGAAAATGAAGCTTTTTCTGATAAAGCTTTAGAAATTGTAGAAAGTATACAGTAGGTAAAACGGTAAATTGATATATAAAACTGGTAAATATTCGATAAATTCCGGTATTCCCTAAAAAAACATCCTGGATCTGCTGAAAGATTTGTAAAGTTGGTAACCGTGACGCAAAGTGGAATAATTAGGTCAGTGAGAGAAATGTGAAAAATCGCGTTCCGTCGAAGATAGCCGGAAAGCGTCGAATCCCGGCGCTGAACATGGCGTCGGTCCGGAGTGACGCTGGCGTCTGTGCAGCTACGTCGTCGTCACGGTAACGCGGCGTCGCCAAGCAACCAACTGAACACATTGATTTCACGTATAGACGGAATATATTGCGGCCATATTCCGCGCGAACTCCTATTAGAGAAGAGGGGGGAGCAAGTAATACAGTTGAGTGTCCCATATATTATGAAACCATTGTTGCGTCCCACATTCAAATTTCAAATTTAGTGAAAAGAGATGATCACTTAGTCTGCGCTCCGACAAAGGCGATTCAATTTTTTTAAGAGGGGCAAGACATAGGTAGAAGTCGTTAAGTTTTTACCCAAGTCCGAGTAGTAGTACTTACTTACCTACGCCGTTCCGAGTACATTTGTCACACCTCCTTTAGGACGTGATAAAATTTATCGCCTCCGAGGAAGATTTACGTCCTTTACTTGTTTGTTCTTTTTCGGTTGCGATTATAATGCCCTAATAATAAATTTCCACCCCGGTTTTCAATCTAAGAGAAAATACGATTTTACGGAACATTGAATGTTATGATATCAAATTTCTGTGATTATACCTACCCACTCAACAAGTTTGAAATATTGGAATCGGTTCCAGAAAAATAGATTTAATTGTTTTCACCGAAAAACTGCCGCTGCTTCTGGGAATTATTTTCACATAACTTTATTACTTAAGTTATTACCTGATACTACTATCTTCATGAGTAAAAAAGTGTAGTATATTTTACTACTAGGAGTAGAAGGATCATTTTATGGTATAAGCTACTCCAAGTGACATGAACAATTTTTTGCGCAAGCTTAGTATTAAAATACAAGATAGTAACGTTTTTAACTACAAAAGATCTCAATCTACTCAAATGACGTTGCAATCAATTATGAGAACTGACAAAGCTCACTCAATTCTTAATTTGAATGACGTTTCTCCACAAATCTACAAGCGTCTCGCGTCAGTGCGCTGTAAATTCTTTAACAACCTACATTGCATGCATTTTTGTCTATATTAATATGAATATCGTACACACCTAGAGACAAGAGCGAGACGCGAGAAAAATCCTCGAGCGCAGTGTCTTTATTGCTAGAAGCTTCTTACAAAAATGTAGAAATTATTGATGGTGACATTGTTATTAAACGCTAAAATTGCTCCTACATAGTTACAGGATAGGGTCCTTCTACAAGATGTATAAAGTATCATAATTACGGTATTGTAGAACGCTTGCGGCAAAACATAATTCTTCCAAACGCATGTATAGGTAAAAAATTTACCCTATCATCTTCAATAATGACCTATTAAAAAGTACTTACAATGGATATCAGGGTAGCAGTGGTCATAAAAATGATTGCCAATAAATACCAATAAATAGGATATAAAAAATAATCAATTGCCACTTAGGCACAATGATGATTCATGACAAAATGACAACCCTATAAATGGGGTGGAAATTTTAAGTAGCTACTCGTCTTTTTTAAATTTTATACATGAAGTTCCAGCGTGAAATATAACGTCAAATTATATTTTACTTATTGAAAAAAATATTGAACTTTTTTTTTTAAATAACCTGAGAGAAGTTTTCATATGTATACAATGTAACTTCGATTATCCGTTTCGAGTAATTAAAAAAACCGTATCAAGAAACACAAGTTTATTTTCCAAGATTTTCCGCTTTAGGGCTTGTTGATCAAAGAATCCGGTTCGAGAACATAATTTTGAAAAACTCTTAAAGAAGGGTGAGATTATTTAATAATTTATGAAGTTTGGACAAGGCTACAACCCTCACACGGATAATCGAGACTCTACTGTATGTACCTGGGTCATGTAATTAACTTTTTTTTCCATCTAAATTATTTTGCTGTAACGACTTCACCTACTAGGTATGATGGATATACACTAAATTGTTTCTTTAGCATATTGTGATAAGAAGCGAGAATGAGAAGCCCGACGAAATATCTACAGGTAGCTAGAAAGTCTGGCAACAGTCCGATAAATTTTTCAGTTTTGAAAAAAAATTGAAAAACAGGTCATGCAATTTTATAATTTATGTATAGGAGTGTTTGTTGGCTCATGCAGTAATGACGAAATTGTCAATTTTTTTAATAGGACACCCTATATATTATTTTCCGAAATTTGGAGCCGTTTCTGATGTACAGTGCTTTGAATTTGGAAAATTTAAACTGCAACTGTAGAAACTATTGTTATTGGATTTTCTCAGACCATCTGAAAATGTAATAATATACTGGGTGTTCCATTAAAAAAAAATAGACAATGAATGTCGTCATTACTGATCCAATGAACACCCTATATATTTTGTTTGTAAATACATACAATAGACAGTAAATTATAAAATTGAACTGTTTTTGCATTTTATTTCGAAACTCAACACTGAAAGATTTTTTGTACTGTTGCCAGATTTTCTAGCTACCCTTTATATCGGGATCGATAATAATAATAGAACCACTAGTGAGTTTATGTGGAACACGTAAATGTGATGAACATTATCGACAACACCTGTTAGCTCGTGAGAGTTCTCAACATGAGAGTGACATCTCTCTTGACGTTTCGAGAAGACGTTTCTGGGATAAATTATGGACGTCAGTCTATTGTGACAGAATATTTAATTTATTGAGAGCTGTTTATGTATAAGAGTCAAGGAATGAAAAACCAATAGGTAGTGGAGTATTGAAGAGAAAGTAGACAAGTGGAAGTTTGAAGAGTTAGTTTTATATTAAGTATATTTTAATTATCAATTATTTTTTATTTATTTATATTAATTGTTAATTTATTATTAATTGTTATTAAAAAATATTTCAAAAAAATATACAACTGTGCCAAATTTCGTCACAGTAAAAAAAGTCACTGTATTTTCTCAAAAGTTTTAGTTTGGCACACATCCTAATCTGTCAAAAGTCTTTTTGACTTTTGTGACTTTTGTGCTTTAAAAACAGAAAAAACTTTTTGTGTCTGTATAGAAACAAAAAAAAAACTATTAGGGCAATCTCTCTAGGTGACAAAAAATAGAGCAAAGTTTGACGGCTGTTTTAAGTAAAGCGCTATAATTATTTTTTAACAGAAATTTCAGAAATTGCTAATTTTGGGACAAATTCATCAACATGGCAACACTGTTTATGAATTTACCATATAATATGCAATTTATATGCAATTCGATAGAATAATTTATATACAGTGTATACCAATTATGGAATAAAATTCATAATTCAGAATAACATGTTTTTTAGAAATGCCTAGAAACGTCAACTTTGATTTTTTATTTCAAGGAATGAAAAACCAATAGGGAAAACAATTTAAGAGAAATTAGACAAGTGAAGCTTGGCTTGAAGAGCTATTAGATTAGGATTTAGTGAAAAGTGACAAAATGAAGTAAAGTGAATTGAGACATAAGATGAAGAAATTATTATTAATGAGAGATTGTTATTTTGTTGTTTACCATAATAAATATCTGTATACTATAAGAGAATCCTGTAAATAGAGCTAATTAGAATAAACAGAAAGGCGTTACACAATATGTAGCCAGGTAATAAAACACATTTTCTTCACTTCTTCATGGTAGGTAATATTTTCTTCACCAGCAGTGTTGTCAAAGGTAACACTTTTATACAAGCATAGAGGTACTGATTCTAAATAAAGCGTAGATAAATATTAACTTGATACTGAAAAAAAAATAGTGGGCTTAGTATCAAGAAAAATAGATTCTTACTTCTTCTTCTTCTTGACTCATGAATAAGTAAAGCTAAACGAGGCTTCACTATGTGTTTCACTCGATCTCTTTAATTTTCCTTTGCTCTGAAAATCAGCAGGGAAAAACTTCGGAATTAATTAATCGACCAACAAAAACTTTAATCAACTTCGTAACTGATGTAATTTAGACTCTTTAAAACTGAATCCTTTTTATTTAAATCTCCCGATGGAGTATTGCTTTCGGAGTACTTATTAATGGACGCTTGAGAAGTTTTTAATTAGAGCTAAGAAAACATTTTCAATACACATCACTGATTTCAGCGTTTGTTCATTTTTTTTTTGCATTTTCAGTGTAATCGTCACCCAAAAGAAAGAACTGTGAAAGGAAAGAGTAGGGAGTTTAATATTTTAATATACATAATAGGTAGGAATAAAAAATATACAGAGTGTCCCAGCTTATTCGAAGCGGTCTCTGTAGGCCAAACGATGGACTTTTTCGAAAAACTTTTTGAAAATTCAAGTACAGAATCACAATGGCCATAATTTAAAATTATTTTGGAGTATAAAGAGTGTCCCATATGACAGTGACATATCAAAGTTATGTTTTTTTAAATGGAAAGCTCCTATGTTATTGCATTTTTAGATTGTCTGAGAAGAGAAAATAAGATTGGCTTTTACAGTTGGTGTTTAAATTCAGAAGTTTTTGAGTTATAAACAAGTGAAAATCGTCATTTTTTAAGTTCAAGGCCCTGTGAAAATGGGTTGTAGGGATTTAACATGCAAATTAATTTTCGTGCAAATAATACCTAATAGGTAACTACCTACGCATTCAGTGCATTTTATTTCGATATATTACTATTCTTCTACTGTGTAATTTTACGTTCAAATAAAAATTCCACTTACGGCCAATATTATAAACGCTGGTTAAGTTAACTTGCCGATTTCTGTGGTCGTTTTTGGAGAAGATATAGACTATAGGTCGAAATTATTGAAATTTAATTACTCTTGGCATAAAAGGGATTACAAAAATATTAATAAAAGTCATTCGAGGTCAATATTAGCTTCAAAATCGGGCACAGAAATCTGCCAGTTAACTTAACCAGCGTTTATAATATTGGCCGTTATTCATATAAATCTGGGGCATCCTTTTTGTTGTGTTGTATTTGTGGCTTTCAGCATGTCAGTTGTAACTTGATTTCGTTAAATGTTTTGGCGATACCTACTTAACAAAAGGAAATTTATCATAATTTAATGCAGTCGTAAGAGATAATTTAATGTTAATTAAAAAAAAATTAAAATTCACAATCAACTTAAAAATGAAAAAGTTAATTTTTATATTTTGAAGTTTTCATGTTCAACAAATAAAATAGACTGCCATCTTTGTTAACAGCATGGAAACCATGGAAATATTGTTCAATTTATAAGCCACATTGATACTAGAAAATTAAAACTGTCCCAGATCTATTTGGACAGAGCTGCACATTCCAAAATTGAGTAGTTTCCACCAAATTCTTGAATAATCTAATAAAATTATTACAAAATCAATTACAAAACCCAAGACTGACAACAATCCACAATGTCAATAAAACTATCAAATGAAAACTGCAAATGCAAATTTGAAAATTGATTAAAATTTTCATTTGGATATTTCTCCATTATTAGTGGAGTGTTTTAAGTGAAGATAGGTTCATAAATACAAATTGTTAGTCAAAAAAATAAACCTGGAGATATTATTTGAGCAAAACTAAATATGCATGTTAAATTATTCCTATGACCCACTTACAAGTTTCCACCCTGTATACAATAAATAATTTTTACAAAAGTATACAAGCAAAAAAGGGAAGCCGTCCTATCCTATGATAGATGATAGATGCGAATATTCGCTCGCTGTATACGCTTTCGTTTCATGTTCACATTTTCTTCGTCTCTAGATCTGCAAGGTAAACGTGAAACCTACATATGAAATTGGCTTTCATTGTTGTCTAAACAGTTATTTGGTCGATACGGTGAGAACGTCTTCCTAACCATTATGTAGGTGACTGTCTGAACTGGTTTGAAGTCGAAGAGATGATTTCAAAAATTCGATTTGGCTATCCAGAATATCTCGTCGAAGCTCTGAAAGTGAGCTGGAAGAAACATTGGAATGAACTTTATTTATTCTCTCATTTATTTTTTAGAGCAATAATTGGATCAATGTATTATTAATCCATTATCAATTACCTATGTATTGAGAAATTTGTAAATATCTGTATTAAACAGAATGTCATTTTTTTTCTTCATTATTAAGCATTGGAGGTGTTTCGGGATTATATGAAGGGCTTTTTTAATTTTGCATTTAATTTCTACCAAATTCAGTTGAGTAGCACCCCTTGTCCATTGAGTAGTTCAGGGAGAAATGACAAGTATGACCTTTTCTAGTAATAATTGCGATCTTTTTATTAGGTACAACTTTTACCTTCTACTCTTGACATCTTATATGAATACATAATTTTAACATACTCTCTTGCCTTTCATTTATTTTCTTCTACTAGCTATACAGTACCAATAGTACCAACACTAACAACACCAACACCAACAACACCAACACCGTCCTGACCTTCCTATCCAATCATTACCTACGACATCAGCTAATAATAATTAATAACTGTTCTTGAGTGTGTGTAATAAGAAAGTCAACCTCCACACTTAAAAGTCTTCCATTATTTTAATAAAAACTACCAAAGCCTCGTATCAAAATTATTATCAAAGATCATCTCTCTACCCTTTTAGTGGTATCCCTCCTCTTCTCTCGAAGACTAGGACTGTTTATTATCATCTAACTTTTGACTCCGGTTCAATTAGTAAAGAACTGATTAAGAAATGTAGGTATACATACCTAATTACAATACAAGTCACTTGTTGCGGGCTCTGCACATGACCTAAATATATCGTGCTGGTTTGCGCGATTACTTCTACCTACTCGTTACTCGTATTCGTATGTTTTATTTTAGTGCTATTATTGTAGATTGTCTCTAGTATTATTCGATTTTTCAAGTTTTCAATAATTTAGCTCGGTTTGTCGATCGATTTTGTTAATGTCAGCTAAGTGAAGGGTTCCATAATGATTATTATTGTTGGATAAGTAGTTGGTTGGGTCATCAAGCATGGGGACTCTATTTCTGAAGTTTCTGTAACAAGGTCACCAATTAATTTAGTATTTCTTTTAATAGTGAGAAATCCTACATTGGAAATGAATAAAATGAAAACCTTCGCATTAATCGCATAAATAGCGAATTTTTACGCGTTGATTCAATTATGAATATTTAGTATATATAGTTGTTTACTGTAAAAATTTCAGGTAATTTCTTTTTCAAAAGGCGCCCAGAAAATTGATATAAAAAATTAAATTTTGACCGATTTTCTACCTACTCAACTCCGCCACTGGTTAATTAATGACAAAAACGCTTTTTTGACCCATTAGTGCCCGTATTCACAAACGATTATTTCCGAAATAATTACGTAATCAATTATCCCCATTTCATTCTATTGCAAAAAACTGCATATCTCCATCTCACTCATTTAATTAATTAGGTAATTATTTAGGAAATTATCGTTTGTGAATACGGACATAAGTGTCTAATTTGGAATATGTTCTCCTTATTCTGTTAATTTGATTGCAAAATTACGTTTAGTTTTGCTTGTATTAAACAGGGTTAAAAAATAGCAGTTTTGACAATAGTTTAAATGGTCGCCATTTTTAAATGACTTGACCGATATTCCTCAAACTCAATACCAAAGGTTAGACCTCCAAACGTCTAACAATTACAAAAATTTCAGTTCCCTAGATTGAAAATTACGACCTGTAATCTAGTGATAAAAACTGGTTTTTTAGAAATTTGAAGGGACACCCTGTAAAAACCACGTTTTTTTAGAAAGCTTTTTTAACAAAAATCTACAGTCCTCTATAGGTTTTACAAGATTTAAAAATATTTCCCCTTAAATTTGAAAGGTAAAACTACAGGGGGGTTTTTAAATAGAAAATTTGAAATTTTTGAGAAATAAACATGAAATAATATTTTTTTAATATCTCCGTCATTTTAATTATTTTCTTCTTGAATTTTTTCACGATTAGTAATTTTTACCCTTTTCCTACCGACGCCCTTAAGGTTGGCTTGTTAATAAAATGATTTATAAAAAAATTACAAGTTTTAACTGCTTTAACTGTTAACTTATTGTTAAAGTATTTTTTTTTTTTTACTCAAATGCAACACCAGACCACTCCTTATAGATATCTTACTCCCCCAAAGAGAGAAAACTTGTTTTTCTTGATTTATTTGTGAGGGACCTCAAGACACTTTTGCATCCAAAGAAATACAGCCATCATTTTAGTTCTGGTACCTTTCTTGTTCTTTGATGTATGTAAAAGCCAAAGTAGGTTGAAAATTTCTTTAAATGATTGTGGGAGTAACAGACTATAAATATTTCCCCCAAGCTATCTGAAATTTTCAAGCCCGCTTAACTTACTTCTTAGATTAATTACCCTTAGAGGGTTTAAGAAAAAAAGAGGGAACAACGGTCTTAACTATGTATATAAGACACCGTTGCCCACTCTGGTAATTTTGGCTTCTAGAAGGAGCTCATATAGCCACAGAATAGTTTTAATCTTAATATAAATAGTTATATAGACGAGCACTATACAGCCAAGGTAAGAGTGGGATTTGAACCCACGCTGTTATAGTCAACGGATGTCTGCACTTCTAAGCCGCTGAGATACCGCCCGCTCCGCCCTTACAGGTTGGTATGCTTAGTACATTTTCGAGTCATTTCAACGTGAAAACTGCCAATTTGAATTTCTTGTCGGCAAATATCGTTTATTATGATAATAAACTGAAGTCAATTATTGCAGATTTATTCTACAAATACTAAAATCTAAAGGTAAAACTTGAGCCGCTGAACTGCGTGCGGGGAAAAGCAGCGATGCCAAATTGCTGATAATTTACTAGAAAAAGAATGACAATTCTTTAAAAGTTCAAGTCAAGCTTTAAAAAAATATTTGGATAAGACAGCACAAAGACTGTCATTGTCTGTAATACTTATACCAACATCAACGCCTACCATGGTAGAGAAAGTGATTTTTGCATCCAATCTTTTTGTCTTAACTTATCATCACTGAGGACTGATGAGTCATATGAAATAGGCAAGCTTATCAAACCGTTTTTTCTTTACATTGTTACATCTAACTAGAATTCACTCATATTTCTTCATAACGTCTTATGCTACGAAAAAATCCCAAAGGAATAATTACCCTGTAGAATACAATTATAACAAAAAAAGGTCATTATATACATCCGCGGCTCCTACAGTTTCACTATGGAACCTATATAGGGGTGGAGAACATACCTATAGTAACACCAGGAAGGTATTCATTTGCTTTGCAAATGAAAGGGAAAGCCACAAAACGGCGTAAAAAAACGGTTTTGAGAGTGCGGAGGGAGTGCGGTCCTGACAAGAGGTACCGATTAGATGCCGCGATCCCGGATAAATCCACTTCACAATAATTGCCAAGTATTCTATTCTGTGTTAGAGGTTTACAGAGGCGGACCGGGCGATATATCCGCTTTCACATAACGTGTCCAGTCCACAGAGATTGATGCAATGATTTTCGGATTATAAATGCAAAATAAATGCAAAATTCAAAATAAAAATCGTGGTACTGTTATTTTCGAAGATTTTCCTTGCCCTGAAAGTGAAAAAAAAAAAATAGAAATTCGACCGTAGTGCCAAAGAGGCCTTAGTTGTGACCTTAATATTAGTTTGCAATGGCTGTTTTTACTTTCTTACCCACCCAGCACCCCTATTTCGCTCCTCGGTCCCGAAAAAATTGATGAAACTTAGGAGCCGCGGATGTATACAATTACCCAAAAAAATATTCAAATATGTAGAATGTGATAAAAAATTTATTCAAAAATAATACTCACATCATTGTTTCATCAAATTCTTCAATCCAAATAACGAAGAAGAAATTCATAATTCACTGAGATCAGAACAATCCTAATAATTAAAACATTCCATTATTTATTTATTAAGAAACTCATTATCGAAACAGCGTGAAACTACGTTGGAGTCGGGAAGACGTTTTAAATTAGAAGATATAATCGGGGCAGTAATTCAGACATGGTTTGGTAAAGTCCCTATAAGGAAACTTCAATAATAAGGCCTCTCTTTTCTCTCTTTTTGCTTTCCCATTTTCAGCGCAATATCCCAGTCTCTCTGCGCACCCCTGAGAGAACTTCGAGCTTTTGCGTGGAAACTCTCTGTGCTCTGGAACTCGTAGGTACCGTGTATATTTTCTCATTTTGTTTTGTTTCTGTCTACACTCGATTATTCTCCCCACCTTTTCAACTCATAGAGTTGGAGCCCTCACTCCAAAATCTCCATTTCAAAGGGGTTTTAGGGATAATATTATATACCGGGATCAATAATTCCTGAGACGGAAATGGGCGGCTTTCGCCGTAGCTGCACGATTTCAGGCATCAATAGACTTAACAATACTCACCGTTGGTGCATGCGGTGAGCCTGTCCCACTGATTTCTATTAATAACGCTCCGGCTTCGTGTTTATTAAAAAGTTGATGGGAAAAATAAATTATTACGCTCGTAGCATTCACATCACACCGCATTATCTTGATTATTGCGAAATGTTTTTGTTTACTGTTCTAAAAATATTACCTCTAATTCAACAAGTGGGAGAACGTTGGAGGAATGATCGAGCGAAACTCCTTTTGTTTTTCAAAATTATTTAACTCAAAATTATTTGGAGATATATTTTCTTTACGCTGTATTCAAAATAAGACTTGCCAAATTTTGACCAGTCCCAAATCATAGGAAAGAGATGACTTAATTTTTTATGCCATAGCCAGAATTTGAGTGATTTCCGGTCAGAAGTATGAGTTCTTGATAAACTTCAATGGTAGGTACTCGGATGGTAACAAAAATATTCGACCTGAAAGGCGGATGGTACCTATGTATTTTTCTTTTGAGGAAAATTTTCCAAACATGCAAGATGCGGTTTTCTACATTTTCTTTCAAATAAACCAGGCCGTAAGCACATAAGCACTGTCATTACAATGCAAGCTGGTCACCACCTCAGAGTAGAATAATTGGGGTGGTCAAAAAATTGAATTATTGGTCCTCCTGTAAAAGGAATTTTTTTATTCCCATGCGATAGAGCTTGTAAAGTTAGTAGAGGCATCGGTTTTGCTGTATCTTCAACCGTTTTCTAGTTATACCTAGATGAGTAGCTGAAAAAGAAATGGTGTGATCTTTGTTAGTCACACTGTGCATTCTGAAAAAATTGGTCACATGATATGCAAAAAATTTAATATTTCACTTGGTATAGTTGGACCAGAGATATAACGAAACGACGTCTGTCATTTTATCAATTTTTGGATTATTGAAATATTGTTGCAGTCATAAAATATGACAGTTTAACAATGATGTAGATCATTTCGTTATATCTCTTGGTCGACTATACCTACTATTTTTACCTCTCTCTCCAGGGTGTTTGGTAACTGGATAGCCAAAAACCAACGTCATGTATAAAATCGTATTTTAAGCATAAAAGAGAGAATCACTCTTTTCAAGATGAGGCTTCGTTTAGAAAATATTTTCAAAAACATAAAACTAAGGCTGCAATAAAAATGTTTTATTCAATAACTGAACAATAATTTTTGAAATATTTCCTACTAAACGAGGCCTGATCTTAAAAAAAAGTTATTTTTTAGACTTTCCAGTTACCAAATACCCTGTATAATAGGTCATAATAGGTAATAGTAATCTGCAAATTTCTTATTTACCATGCATTTTATGGCCAGTCTTGAAGTGGTAATCCTGCATAATATGAATATCTCTCAAGCGACAATTTATTAAGGGTGCAACAATAGCATACATAATAAGATGTAATAAATTTAATACAAAGGTGCTAGATATTCTTACGGGGCTATTTCATTTGATTTTCGACGGACTTCAAGACAATAGTTTTAATTAATTAATTAAAAATTAATCGTAATTAACATGGGTCCAACGGGAAGCGAAGCTGTTTGCGTCAAAAGTCAGTGGCGGTTTTTCAGATTAAGTGAGTGAAGTGCCACTTCAACTATTTCTCAATATTTTTTTTAATTCAACTCGATTTTTTGCTCAAAGTCCCATTAGCTAAAAAAAAAATTGTTTTTATCAAGCTCGGTTTGAAAATTATTTTTTGAGCTTTGTCAAAGTTTGGGCATTTCGTTTTTGTTTTTTTTGTTCAAGATCTGGTTTGGAAGCTCCTGTCGGCTCGAAATTTTTATTTTTTTGCAAAATTTGATTATTTCAACGTGCGCTTGACAAGGTCTGGTAAACACGGTCTAAAAATTTTTTTGATCAGACCGTACCATACAAACCGGATCTAAAAAAGAAACTCGATCTGACCGGACTTGGCAAAAATCGAATTTTCACTTCACTAATTTTGTAATTCATGAGCCGCCACTGCCAAAAGTGTGCAAAAAGTATCTGTAAATTAATTTAATGCATATCATTCTGATTGAAATATAAATAAAAAAAAATACTTTAATAAAGTGACTAAGTATTGTCTTTTTAACGCAATACAATTGTATATTTTCTGCTACTTCACTTCTGCTACATTCTTCTTCAATTCTCAGATAGGTATATTAGAGAAAATTGTACCTAATTAAAAAAAAGTTGAAGCCGCTGAGAATTGAATAAAAATTGACAACGTAAGTTGGAATCTTCACATTTATATTACGTAATATCAATAACTTTTAAGATTATGACTTCTTGCATATTCATAGCTTAAACAAATGCAGAACACACATTAATAAATAAATGCGTAATTAGATACAATCATGCATAATGCTAAAATATTAAACTGATTACTTGGTATAAAAACCGGTCACGATAAGGCGACGATAACAATGAAAGCCGAGAAAGGAGACAATGGCGCGTTTCATAACTGTAATGAGCATCATGAGCGAGTATCAGGAGACCATACGTTCGGAGATGTGGCGCAAGTACTTACTCTCGGTACGGTAATTGTGTCTCCGGTTCTGGTACTGGTATTCCGGTACATTCATGATATGAATGATATGAATTTCCAATTTTAATTCGTTTGGGTCATATCGGGAAATTGATTGGGTATTCATGAAATTCGGAAAACGGAGGATAATTTAATAATTAATCTCTGCGGTAATACGGTGCTTTACATGCTCAATTAATTATGATCCGTATTAGAAGACTATTGAGTAATTTGTGCGTATATGCATTATTTTGACTGCACTGTTTATAAATTTGTAAACAATATACAAATACTCAGGTTAGGTAAATTGTAAATTAACCTGAGGAGATAATTAAGGGGATAATAAATAAGGTAAGGGGATAATTAACCTAAGGAGATAATTATAAGGTAATAAAAGATAAAAGATAAAAAGTGAAGAATATGAAAATGAAGGATAATAGGTACATTATTATTATTGCCTCCGATTTATTGCGAGTAAAATATAGAGCAAACCAGGATTACCCATTGTTAGTTCATAATTTCTGGTTCTGCAAACATTGGAACATTAAAAAATAAAAATAAAAGAAGCTTTTTGATTTTTCTCGAAAACATTTTCGTTTTGGATAATAAAGTAGTTATCTAGTTACGCATCTACTGGTCGGTGATTATTTAAGAAAACTCAAGTAGGTGGGCTTAAGTTCTGTTTGTATGAAATGGGCCAGAATTTAAAAATGATGATTGAGCTGAGCGAACTACTTTTTTCTGAAAAACTTTTCGTACATTTACTAATATTAGCCTTTTTTTGTATGAACATTCGGGAACGTCTGTCTAGAACGTCACTGTCGTCACCTGTCGAGATATACAGTGTGTCCCAGGATAAGCGAATTTATATAGGTATAAATCACAAAAAATTTTCGAGTTGAAATTTTGGACGCATTTGGGATCCAGGATTGCTTGATTAGAATTAGAATTACCATATTTTCATGTTTAATAAATCAAGCATGCCTTGACAGGAGCATTCTCCATATATTCTCCAGGAATTTTCTATATATTTTTTTTGAATTTTCAAATTATTGATTTAATTTTTTCATCTCCCTTTTCTAAAGTATACCTTGATTTGAATGCCTTACTAATATTGGCGTTAGCGTTTTATTTAATCTGTTTCCCAAAAAAATGGTACCTAATTCTAAGACTTAGTTCATTTTGCTACTTTTAATAAGACTTTTAGCGGAGAGCTTATTTTTAGTTGTGTGTCTTCAATAGCGTAGTAAATCAAATTTGATCTTGAAATGTTTTTTTCCGGTAGAGTTTCTTACAATAAATGTATTGAAAACCCTTCTTTCCTAGTTTTTTTTTACAATAAAATCAAAAAAGTAAGCTGAGGGTTATGAAATTTTGGGTTCTGAGCACTTAAAAAAAAACGATTTTTGATATTTCGTGCATAAGAGGTACTTTACCTACACAGAAAACAAGAAGAATGCCCCCATCAAGGCATGCTTGATTTATAAAATATGATAAAGTTTATTAGGTATCTAATAAAGCAGGCCTGGATCTCAAATATATAGTCAAATTTCAACTCGAGTTTTTTTATAATTTATACTTTTAAAGTCGTTTATCCTGGGACACACTGTATAAGGAGATGGGTTGTATCAGGAAGTATAGTAGTTTCGGAAGCTATTAGAGGAAGATTAGTTGGAGAGTAATTATTAGTAAAGGGATCAGAGACAGATAGAAGGCTAAAAGAGGATCACCTGGTTCTTTAAATTTATACTGTTTCAGCTTTTGATTTTACTGCCTATAGTTTCCCAATATTCCGTGAAAAAAAAGATTATCTACTATAGGTATCTAAAAAAAAAAATAATTATAATTACATATTTTTATTTTATTAACATACCCTACCACCAACCATTATTCTTAATATTCTTATTTAATGAAACAAACTGTGTATAAATTGTTTGGTATAAAATATCTTGTATAAGATGCATTAAAATGTATAAAATGGATTAATATTATATTATTCAACTAGCACTAGCATAATGATGACCATTATTCATTAAGGTTGAAAGTTGAAATATACAAAACGAGTCGGTAGCCGAGTTCTTTATCACCCGAGTAAATAATAGCCATGATGTATGAGTAGAATACGATACTTTGTCCATGAGAGAAAAATACTGTACGATTAGATTTGTATAATAAAAAATATACCCACTAGCAACATCAGGGACTCGGAAAATGTCTTCACTTCCTTGATTTTTCTTATTATTAACATTTCTGGAATGACTCGTAAGCTGACCATGTATAGAGTTTTCTCCTCTTTTCTGGCAATAAATTTAAGGATATAAGTTTCACTTTCTTTAATTTATGGTGGTGTAGGTACATTTTTGTTAAACATTTACAGGTTTCAATTTCTAACAACAATACAGTCTTTTGCTTTTGGTTTTCCTCTTTTGTCAATTGCTTTTCCTAGTTTGGCAAATGCTTTTCCCATTTATTGCAAACGTCAGTGTGATTTTTCAATTGAAATTCCTCTTTTGTCAAATGAGATTCCTTTTTTATCAAATGATTTTCCAATATTATGATACTGTCACTGCAAGTAAATGGGAAAAGCAATTGACACAAAGTGAAACTGATTTGACATAAGGAAATTGATTGATAAATCAATGACTATAATCATTAATAGATAGAAAAATAAGAAACTCATTTGACAAATAAGAAAAAGCAATTGACAAAAGAGGAAAACCAAAAGCAAAAGACTGTAATTTACTTGCCGTGTTGATGTGTGATAGCAATTAATGGCCATTAATCACTAGTGACTTAATGATAAATCATATACATCAGGAAGCTCATGCATGCGAACTTATTATTATTTATACAGGGTGATTCAAAATTCAGTGCAAAGATTTTAAGGGCGTATTTACCAGCCAAAAATAAGAAATTTTTTTCATATAATCGTATGTCTTAACTTGCTTCGTTTTCTAGATACAAGGTGTAAATTTTGAAAAAAAAATCGATTTTTTATTAATAATTACTCAAAAACTTTTCAGTCGATTTAAATAAAATTTGGTAGGCTTATTTGTCGTTATAAGGGCCTTCCTTTGATGGGAATAACATAAATTTATTAATTCCAGTGGCGTCTCAGGGGGCTACCTGAATTAAATTAAATGAATCTCAATAATCGATGTGAATTTATTAATTGTTTTAATAGGGCCTGGCACAGATTTTGATTTTTTTCTTGGAAACAAAGCTAGATATGAGTAAAGCTCAGGAGGAGGCAAGAAAGTTACATTATTGACTTAATCTACAAAAAAATATAAATTGTCAAAAGAGCAGTGGCGTACCATAATTTTACCTATAAGTTTCAAGTAGGTAGCCCCCTGAGACGCCACTGGAATTAATAAATTTATGTTATTCCCATCAAAGGAAGTTCTTTATAACGACAAATAACCCTACCAAATTTTATTTAAATCGACTGAAAGGTTTTTGAGTAATTAATAAAAAATCGATTTTTTTTTCCAAAATTTTACACCCTGTATCTAGAAAACGAAGCAAGTTAGGACATACGATTATATGAATTTTTTTTTTTTTTTTGGCTGGTAAATACGCCCTTAAAATTTTTGCACTGAATTTTGAATCACCTGTATAGACGTGGACACAAATTATTTTATTTTTATTACAAATAAATTAAAACATTCGGTGAGCAATATAATGAAAAAAAAAGGAAAGCGTTGGTGAGATTATAGAAAAGGTATAGTAACTGTTTTTTCGATTTTCTATACATTATAATAATTATTGTTAGAGCCAATTGGGCTGAAAATTGATTTAAACTGTTTGAAAAAAGTTACCTTGTTGAAAACTATTGCAATACGCCGATCTACTCCTTTTAAATATAGGAGTAGGTATAAGTGGGAGATTTTCATTAGTATAAGTGGAGTGATGGTTAAGGAGTAATAACCTACTTTTCTCCCCCATTGTAACAAAAAAAAAAATTATTTTATAAAAGAAATAGACACATGCATATTCAGACATTTTCAATTTATATTTTATCTCTATATTCATAATGAATTTCAAAATTCTGTTTGCAGTCTTTTATCGTTCAGACGTCTCGAATGACGAATTCAATACGATTTTTTAATAGAGCAGTCACGATCTCGGAGTCTTGGACGTATTTCCTTGCGATTTATCAACGTCAGGATACTGGGAGTTATTAATAAAGTACAAGGCAAGAGTTGAAAGCTCGACACCCTGTCAAACGGGATTCCGGCCCTTCAGTCTGAAAAATTATCGCCCCGGGAAAACGTTAGATAAAATTAGGGTCATCAAAAAATTGATAAAATATTTATTAAATTTAGATCAACGATAGTAAATGGTACCTATCAACCTATCTCTATTGTTGCAATTTTTTCTGCCGAACGAAACACTGATGTGCGTAGTATTTTCTTGTTGCACCAGACGACGCAGCACTTGAGTTTATAAAAAAGGGATTTTTTTCTTAATTCACCCAAAAAACACTGCCATAAAAAAACTTTGCTATCATCTTCTTGGTCTAATTTACGAAATTTGCCTAATTAAGATCTCAATACTGTTACAATCTTAATAAGAACGTTTGAAGTTTAATAAGTAATAACTTATTAAGGTCCCTGGTTTCAGGTTACTAGCGCGGATGTTGCAACTTGGATTTTGCGAAAAAAAATTGTAATGCAAAATGTCGCAACGCAAGTAAGTAACATGAAATTAGGCCGTTAGAGCTTATTGGTCGCTTTCTTGTTCTTATAAGTTTGAAAAAAATGCTAAGAGTGTTTTTTTCTTGCCTTTCCAGCCCGGATAGGAATTATTCGAGCAGAAACGAAGCCAACATAAGGAACTGTGCACCTCATAAAAAGTTCCGGTAGGTATTTAATAAATAGGTAGGTACTTGTATTTTTTGGCTAGAAACTCAATAAAAGAGGTTATGATCGATCATGTAAACATTATTGAGAGCAGCTGGTCTAGATAGTCATCGACGTCATAAGTTAGTGATATCCAGAAAGCTCTCTTGACGTTTCGAGAATCTCGTCTACTCTCTGACGTGTTACAAAGCGCGTTCGGCAGACGCATTGGACAGTCGCTTCTACAGTAAAACCAAGAAAGTCTATTTCTTATTTATATTTTTCTATTAAAAATACATTACCAGTACATATCTGATATAAGTAACGGCAGTTTAGGGAAAGGGAAATAGGAATACACGTGCTATTGCCACTGTCACATGAAAATCTAAGTGTAAGTTTAATGTGTTTTAAAAAGTAAACTATCGGAGTTGAAGGCTTTGTATAATTCTCTAAAAAATATGTTTGTTTATTGGCTCAAATGACTCTTTTTTTTCAAAATAAATTTTTTAAACGATAAAATTAACTCATTTCAGTCAAAAGAATGAAAAAATAATTGGGGTTTTTGGTTGAAGAAAATCACTCTTAAAGAAGAATAAAAGTATACCACGTACGTAGATATACCCCTACTTATTAGGTAAAGGTCAAAAAATAGAGCCCATTCTGGGTTCAAAAAAAGGTACGAATCACCTCAAATTTCTTTTGCAAGATCCGATTTAACATGATTTTGACAAGATCCGGTCAGCTCGAAAATTTTCTTTTTGCAAGGTCCGGTCAGTCCGAAAATCGGCTCTTTTTTGAGCCCTTCAAATCGGTTCTTGCAAAAAAACGAGCTGACCGGACTTTATCGGTCTCTATCTAACCGGGGGCCTCGCAGAATAAAATTAGAGCTGACCTGACTTTGTAAAAATCGAAATTTTTTAACTGGCCGGGCTTTGTAGAATAGGTGAACACACTTTACGACCGATAATAGAGAGGACAGAAATACATATGAGAATGGAAAAGAATATAAAAAAGACATTCGGGAAAGCAAAATGAAAGAGTGATGGGAGAGGATATGGGAAGAGTATGACGGATGGGCCAAAACATTTATTCGGGATCTAAGAAAATGATGCAGCAACAAGTGGGCAGAGACAGATTTCTACATCACACTGGCATTGACTAGACGTTGTGTGTTTACATTTTACCTTCATACCTATAATAGGAAAGACTATTGAAAGAAAATGCTGGTATTGCCAAATGGAGGACATTCTTTTTGAGTGTGACCAATGGTGATGCGCTCAAAGGCAAATGGTCAACTGTGAATGGGGAATGCGGAGAAGTTTTGACATCTTGAAATATTGGGGAAATGAAGGAGTGAAAGAGAATGAAAGGTGGCAAGGATGATAAAAAGCATCATGATGGGAACGGAAAAAAATGAAAGGATACGTAATAAATAATAAGAAGTCTCTTGAAGTAATGGCATATAAAACAATCCGGAGAGGTACTTGGAAGAACAGAGGGATTTTAATGGGTAGAGCGCCTAGAGCGCCCTAGAGAGAAGTACCCCACGAGAGAGGAACCACTTCATAAAGAATTTTACCTCGAATTTCACCCTCTATAAGAAAAATACATACTTTAGTAACTTTTCAATCCACGAGCCGCCACTGGTTTATTTGTCATACAAACCCTCCTGGATCTAGATGTTGATATGTTAAAAAAAAGGTAAAAATAATTGGTAGCCCTAATCTTGAAGTATAGGGACCTGGCTCTTACCTTACGCCACTACCGACAATATGTTGCTGATTGACACCCTGAGTTCCCCTACACTAGTCCCCCTCCACTAAGTCTTTGGTCAGGTTGGGTATTTTTTTCCCTGAAATTTCAAGAAAATGAAAGAAGAAAAAAGTTAAATATAAAATATAGAAGACAAAAAAGGACGTTAAAGTTTAAGGGAAAAAACTAACCTGACAAAAGACCTGACTTAATTGTGGGGAGCTATAGGGGAGGGGAACTCAGGGTGTGCAATCATGCAGCAAGGGTCAGCAGCGAGGTCCCTATATACTTCAAGATAACCCATAAAAAGATTGTATGACTCTGGTAAAGCCCAAGTGTTAAGATAACCCTTACAATGTCATACCAACCTGATAAAAATATTTAACTATTTTATTTAATTTATTTAACTACAGTGCGCGAGAAAAGTAAGGAATAAATTCGATAAAACGGAGAGGGCTGTTTTTTTGAAAAAATAAAAAAACAGGTCGATTTTGTTTTTGAGTTGTTCAACTTTTGACATAATATTGGGGTATACAGGGTGATGCGCGAAAAAGTGGTGACGTCATCGGTATTTTTTTTTAAATGGCAACCCTTATTTTTTATTCCATTGTTTAATACTTCATTTAATTGCCAATACGGTAATGTAATCATTTTGTAACCTTAAACGACGAAATTTCTGTGAAAATTACTTAATTTGGAGAGATTCAATTCAATAGACAGATTTAATAGATTTACTTTAATTTAATTTAACAGACTTAATTTAATAGACTTATTCCCGTATTCACAAACGATAATTACCAAATAATTACGTAATCAGTTATGTCCATCTCATTCTGATGCAAATAAACTGTATATCTCCATCTCATTGATTTAATTATTTTCGAGATATTACAGGACCAGGACGCTTTGTGAATACGGGCATTAATTTAATAGACAGATCTTATAAAATTACCATGGAAACAGTCATTTTTATTTTTTTTATTTTTTATCGTTAATGTTCCGATTTTCATATCAGTAAAAAGTGCACAATTTCGAATCACAAGCTGTTTTCTCAGAATTTTCCTTATTTAAGGTTACAAATTGATTACATTACCATACTGGCAATTGAATGAAGTACCTATCAAAAAATGGAATAAAAAATAAGGGTTGCTATTTAAAAAAAAATGCCGATGACGTCACCACTTTTTCGCGCATCACCCTGTATACCCCAATATTATGTCAAAAGTTGAACAACTCAAAAACAAAATCGACCCTGTTTTTTTATTTTTTCAAAAAAACAGCCCTCTCCGTTTTATCGAATTTATTCCTTACTTTTCTCGCGCAACTGTATATTTAAATATACTAACTGTACAAAAAAATATAAAATAACACCAGGGAAAAATTTTTCAGGCGCAAAAATTTAAATAATTATTTTAATAAAGTCTTATTCTTGTTGTTAAAAAGTTCCAATTGGCGTAACAAGCTTGCTGGGTGAAGGCACTGGAGACGGAGAGAGTGAGTGTTTTATTCATAGCTTTCCCTTTGATTTTGCTAGCTTCGTTTTACTTTTCCTTGCTAATATTATATTTTATATCAGTAATAAAGTGACGCAATTAAAATTATTAATAAATCTAAGATATTTTATTAAAAGTTTATCAAAAATGAGATTATTGAGTAGGTTATACGTGGACTGGTACTGGTGGGTATATAATTTGAGTTGCCTCATAGTGATTGTGCATTGTTGGATTTGTTTGGTATGATATTGCTAAACTTAAACTTATTATATCGACACCAACCGGCAACCACAAGTAGTAAAACTCGCAACAGCCCATCTCTACGCTGCAGAATTCCTACAATAATATTCATTGTATACGTGTTGGGTAAAGCTCCATACACTAGAAGTTTTAATGTGGTCTCTCCTGAATAAGCGTTCATTTTTGTTCAATAAGGAATAAGGTGTACCTACACATTTTAGGTATCACCTTTCTTTTGTGGAAATTAGAAATGCAACTCACTCCACCTAGTTTTCTTAAATCAGGTACTTTAAAAAAATATCAAATCCGTGACTTCGAAACAGTAGCGACATCTGTCGGTAGCGGAAGTTATCATACTTATATTATAAATAAGGGCACTTTTGCTCTCATCGAGATAAGAATGATAAGATCCTTCGTACTATTATACAAGCTTTGAGGTTTGGTATATTTTTAAGAAAAGTCTATTATTTTGACATGCAAGCAAGAAAACAGGCATATCATTAACCCAATATCACCGTCTGGGTTCTAATCCCAGCTCGCCATAGTTGTTGGTGTTTGTCTATCGAAGCCAAATTACCAGAGTGGAGCGACTATGTCTTACCTACCTCTTAAAAAAATAATCAAAAATAAATATGGAAAGATACAGGAAATATTTTTGAGGAAGTACCTATTTTAATATGAGTATAAATACTGTAATTTAGCCCGCTAATAACCCAAGTGGTTGATGCGGCCGTTTGTCCTAAATATATATATATAAATATGAGTATCGGCCATAGAAATGTACAACAGAACTGGAAAGTCACGCTTTGTTGGAAACGGGAGCTTAGATCGGTTGTCAGAAAGGGGCATGCCGTTTCAGTCTAACACATTTTGCCTTATGTCGGATCACCGTAAATAGTTTACTGCTCATATGCGTTAGACAAACAATGACTGACCCACCCGAGCATCGTACTCTTTCTTACAAGGCGGATCATTTAACAGTTAATTGCCAGCGCAGGAGAGAGCACAACCCAGTTCTTCTGGTTATTTTAATAGTGTAGATAATGTTAAGAATGTTGCAAAACGAACTGATCCAATCAATTATGTTTATATGCTGTAAATGGCAAATAAAAGACGGTAAAGAACTGTTTGAAAAAAGGTGATTAGACAATTTTTTAAAATTACGCTTAAGCAGGGAAGGATATGGTTTACTTTACGTGTAAAAAATAAAATTTTCGTCACATAAACAACGGAAATAATGTAAACAATAATGGTAAAAAATGTATACAAAATGTAAAAAAGTAAATAATGCTGTCAGTTGTCATTGCTGTGAAGAGTTTCGGATGTCAAATTAATGTATGAAAGTCAATTTATGTCAAATTTTGGTTCTATCATATGTCTATATGTCATATACCTAGACGACTTCATATTACATTATCTAGCTTTGTGAAAAATAAAAATCTTCAAAATGACGGCGATTGATCTCAGAATTTCGAGATTCGCTTAAGACAGTGTGTCAGGTAAGTCATGTTCTATTAAACTCAAGAATGGTCTATGACAGGCGATATTTGACTTTAAAATTCCCCAACTTGCTGTGATCCTGCACCATCTTCCACAAGCAGCAAATCGCATATGAAAATAAGATTGTGTATAGCCCCTGTAATAAAATACTGCTGACCAAGAATGCCAGTAGATATTTGAAAAAAAAAAGAACTATAGGTGACAACAAATTCCATAACGATCCTGGTCACGGCACAAAAATATAGGTATGTATTGTAAGTAAACAACAAATGATTACAACAGGTAACAAAATTCTCCAAAGGTTACTAGATCAAAAATTAACTATACTATAATATAACGGTAATAGTAATTGTTGAATTTCTGTCTTATTTACAATTGGGAATCGGGTTCTTTAATGAAATTATTATTTATTAAAGGATTTTAAAAACGAAACGTTTCAAGGCCGATTGGTCCCTTGTTTACTCGTAATGTAAAAAACTTAAAAATACTTTCAAAAACTATAATAATATAATAAAATGGTCATAAAATGGTAATAGTAATAAATGTAGTCATTTCCTGTTAATTTAGTCAATTAGTATTAGTAGATATGTATTTTTGGTATTTGATTTTTTACTGAATTGATCAAGTGAGTTTCCTTTTTTCGCAGCTCCAAAACTTGTACTTGTAGTGTCATTGCCAGCGCATCAATCGTCCATGGCATGCTTTAGATGACCGTCAAGTCGCAGTTGGCTTTGTAAGCATGCGCATTTAACCGTCTTCTGTCTCACTCCCGCTAAAATATTAGTTGAGTATATAGGTATACCAGTTTACAAGTAGAAAATCGCGTTGCGCTCGCTAACGCTAACACTGCCTGCTAAGCTAACAGAAAACAGAATATAGTTCGGTCTTCGGTCTCGGTGATACACTCTCCGCAATGTGCAGGGAAGAATAAATTAATATCCATAAGAGCGATAAATAATATAAATAAATAAATGCATTATTCGCAAATAATTTGATCGACGTTCAGCAAACTGTTTCCAAGTGAGAGCGGTTCGGTTTAGCTTTAGCAGTTGTTTTTGGGTTATTATTCGATGTGGCGGTTAAATTGAAATCTATTTTTGGAAATTTTAAATTTTATCGGTCCTGGAGATACAAAAGTACGCGTACGTCGCCGTTCTTTGGATACTTCGAAGTTGTGTGGCTCGCTTAAGTTATTTAGAGTAGTTTGAGTGTCTTCTTATCAGCGGTTTTTATTTTTATTTTCAATAATTCAACATGTAATCGTCTATATTTACATTGATATACGTTATGTTGTGCAGACATACTTAGTGCTGGATGGAGTGCTTGTTCGTTGTAAAAGAGGTAATTATTATTAATGTTGATTTTTTTCTTTATATTTTTGTTATCTCTAGAAAGAGGTAGTTATACGTAGGTATATAGGTACCGACCAGATCAGAAATTGATAAACCAGTTGCGTGGGTTACTTAGTTACTTACCTACCTACCTATTTTGAATTTATACCTACAGTGTGTCCAGTTTAAGTGGCAGTACATGAGGGGATCTCGGAATGCAGAATTTTATGCTTAAGAATCTAAAAAAAAAAAAAAAATTGAAAAACTTCAAGCCTTGTATTTTTTTTATTATTGAAAATTATTAAATTATTTCTTGTACCAAGGTTTACATAAGTCATCAAAACCTATTCATATGACATCACAAATATTTTAAAAAGCCGACAAGATCCCATAGTACCTAAGTATTTATAACCGACTTTTCTTTTTCTTATGGCCCCCATTGTTTTTTTATGTCGTTCGGTATAAAAAAAATCATTGGAAACAAAAAACTTTGAATAAAATCTTTGCATTTTTTAATGTGTTTAATTTATTTTTTTTACACGATTTTTTTTATACCGAACGAAATAAAAAAACAATATGGCGGCCATAAGAAAAACACAAGTTGGCTATGAAAACTCTGGGATCTGATGGTAGGCTTTTGAATTTTGTGTATTCTCAAATTGATGACTTAATACGAGTAGTGATGTAAAATACCCAGGTATACGGGCCTGAACCTAGCGCCAAGCTCTAGCGCCGAAATTTCGCCTTTAAAGCTGGCGCCTAAAAATTAAAAAAATCATATCTCCGCCCCTGAACTTTGTGACACTTTGGCACTATTATTAGGCGAAAGCACATCTAAAGACAAGTTCGCGTGCGAAGTTTCATTCAAATTTATTGCTCGGAAGACAGTCAAATTTCGCATTCCAAGGTGGCGCCTGAAGATTAAAAAAATCATATCTCCGCCTGTGAACTTTGTGACACTTTGGCACTATTATTAGGCGAAAGCACATCTAAAGACAAGTTCGCTTGCGAAGTTTCATCCAAATTAATTACTCGGAAGACAGTCGAATTTCGTATTAATGCTGGCGCCTATAAATTAAAAAAAATCATATCTCCGCCCCTGAACTTTGTGACACTTTGGCACTATTATTATGCGAAAGCACATCTAAAGACAAGTTCGCGTGCGAAGTTTCATTCAAATTTATTGCTCGGAAGACTGTCAAATTTCGCATTCCAAGGTGGCGCCTGAAGATTAAAAAAATCATATCTCCGCCTCTGAACTTTGTGACACTTTGGCACTATTATTAGGCGAAAGCACATCTAAAGACAAGTTCGCTTGCGAAGTTTCATCCAAATTAATTACTCGGAAGACGGTCGAATTTCGTATTAAAGCTGGCGCCTATAAATTAAAAAAAATCATATCTCCGCCCCTGAACTTTGTGACACTTTGGCATTATTATTAGGCGAAAGCACATCTAAAGACAAGTTCGCGTTCGAAGTTTCATCCAAATTAATTGCTCGGAAGACGGTCAAATTTCGCATTCGAAGCTGGCGCCTAAAATTTTAAAAATCATATCTCCGCCCCTGAATTTTGTGCCACTTTGGCACTATTATTAGGCGAAAGCACATCTAAAGACAAGTTCGCGTGCGAAGTTTCATCCAAATTAATTGCTCGGAAGACAATCAAATCTCGCATTTAAAGCTGGCGCCTGAAAATTAAAAAAATGATATATCCGCCCCTGAACTTTGTGACACTTTGGAACTTTTTTTAGTCGAAAGCACATCTAAAGACAAGTTCGCGTGCGAAGTTTCATAGTACTCTCGGCGCTAGAGCTTTGCTCTAGGTTCAGGCCCGTGTCCCAGGTATTTAGTTTTCTGGATAAATATTGGATAAATACCATGATGGGTATTTACCCAATAGTGGGTAAATATATCATTTTAGTGCATTAAATGTTCCCTAAATATACAGGGTGACATTATTAAAAGGTTCAATTGGCGATATCTTTAAAACAGAGAAAAGGTATCAAAAATTGCAAAAAAAAACATTGGGAAAATCGGGAACTCACCCCCATGAACCCTTCAAGCTCCATTCACCACAATTATGAAATTTCAAATGGCAGCCCTGTCTACACTTGTGATGTGTAATTTTAAAGGGAATTACAGTAGAAATACAATGCTGCTCGTGTTGAAATAGATTTATAACTACGGAAGTTGAAGTTATAAACAAGTGAACATCACAATAATTTTCCTTTTTCAGAGCAACTTAGCTTGAAAACAGCTAAAGATATCAGAAAAACGGTTCACATGTCTCTATTTTAACTATTGATTAAATGTTTATACAGAGAAGTGTGAAAATAATCAGATTTTTCATCACCCTGTATAAAAATTTCGACTTCATCATAGGATAGTGCATAAAAAGTTAAATTAGATCCGTTTTCAAGTTAAGCTGCTATGGCAACTTTTAAAAATGTCACCCTGTATGGAACAAATTGCTAACCTAAGAAAAGCAATAAGTCATGTTTATATGACAGGTGTTTTGTTCTTTTTTCAATAGGTAATCTGCTAGTGGTATTCCTACTTGTTGTTGAGCCTTTAACCAGAATTACTGGGTATTTATTCGGGTAGGTAAATATCCTTTGAGTAAATACCCAATTTATGTTTACCTACCCGAGGGGTAAATACCGAATTGTATATGTAATACTAGTATATGAGTCCTTAAACCTACAAAAATTATTTTAAAATTTTCAACAATAATTTGGCTAAATATTGATTAGGACAAAATAAAAAAATCTCGATTTTTCAGTTCTTTCAGGATAGGTACCTATTTCAGCAATGAATTTTTTTTATAACAAAAGAGGGAACATCGGTCTTAACTTAAATATGTACTTAGGTAAGACATTATGACTATGTACCTAGGTAAGTCGCTCCACTCTGGTAATTTTTGGCTTCGAGAACTAACTCATTTTGCCACTGACAAGTTTTTAAATATATAAATAGTATTATAGACGTACACAACACCCAAGGCACGAGTGGGATTTGAATCCACCCGGTAACAGCGTCAACGGATTAGTAGGCTGCTCTTCTAACCCGCTGAGCTACCGCCCGCTCCGTGTGCAACGAATAATAACATCAAAAAAATTCCAGATTCTTAATTTAACCGTTTTCGTATCTCTTGCCGTTTTCAACGAGGTTTCCAAGATCCCCTAAATATGTACTACCACTTACTGAACAACTATATTGTAATGAAGGCTTTCACTTTTTGAGTTCAGCAAGTCGAAAGTTTAACGTACGTTTAAAGTACGTTACATTATGTGCAACAGTTTTACCTGCCTATCTTTTCCTGAAAATTTTCTTAAAAAATAACAAACAGCGTCTTTTTAAGGGAAAATATGTACCTACGGTTTAACTAAGAAAAAGCTCAATAATTATTATTGTACAAAAATCTCTACAGAAAATGTGTTTTTTTTTCCTTCATCTAGGTATACGTACGTACGTTTTATTGTAATCGCTTACCGGATCAAAATGATAATTCAGGATCGGGATACTTCTTCAAAAAATTGCATTTTTATTTTTTTAATGATATAAGTAAACAGCAAATAAATTAAAGCAGATTTTTTATCCTGTTGGTTGGTAACTCACTGAATCCTAAATATTTCTAATCTCCATTGCTTGGAAATAAATAAATAACGAACCGCAGGTGTTTCATCCTATTTGGAGCTCATCAAACAAAAATAATTGGAAAAAGTGTCAAACTCAGCATATTTTTTATCAAGTTTTTGTGACCACAAGTGAACCCTAACCACAGGTGCATTATAGCCCCGCGGAACGCCACCTGTTGGAAGCGGTAATTTTGTCCCTTTTTATTGGTGTTAATATTTTTGTAGGCAGAGGCACTCTGTAGGCAGAAAAGATTTCAACGATGAAAAAAGATTAAACCTACAAGTAAGAAAAATACATCGTAGGCCAAGCGAGAATCCAACCTATATACCAAATTGAAATCTTATAGAACATCCGGAAGTGTTTTAGACCGCGCCACCGTCATAGTTCCGTTTCAGATTCAGACGATCACCATTTACCTCTCCACAATATTTTAAAGACAGACAGCAATCAATGATGATCGTCTGCCTCGTCGGTCTACTCTACCAGGTACCCGCATGCCTAATATGCTCATGCAACTTCATCAACGTGAAAGAAGACACATACATAATTACAAAGTCCCATCAAAATATGAATGATGTTATATTCCTCAATTCCTTATCAAGCATTACCATCAATTCTAACAATCCTATCGTCAGACGAAGAACAAGTATGTTATAGTCTTATAGTTATGTATATACAAGTTATATTGTATATACGTTTTGGTGAATTTCTTGCAAGTCTTCATTCATCAGTACGCTGCCTATGTATCACAATAATACCTCAATCTCAAGTACCAACAAGGTTCTGCCTATGATTATATTGATATGATGTCAGCAAAAAAACTTGTTGAAGCTGAATTGTCTAGAGGAGACAGAAGACATACATGGTAAGCTGTGAGCTGTTCGTCTGCTGATCGAATATCTGACGATACTTTATCCTCGACTTTATCAACCCCCCGACGTATGCAACATTTTCAGAGAGATTCTTCTTCTATCACATCGACTTGACATCGAATGTACATCAATCTTCTGTAGAAGAAGGCCTTTGTTCCCATGCTCTGAAAGATTTGAGCGATGCTACCCTGAAAGGCTTGCTGTTTCTTTGGCGCTTCGTTGTAGCCTTTTCGAAGAAAGACGGTGGAATAAGACCCTATCGCGGTAATCTCTGAAGACTTCTATAGTTGTAAAAATCGTCTGTCGTCACCTTTCGGACAAGAAAATTTGTCCTCCAACCTCCAATCAAATTGGAGTTGTTGTTTTATGAAGTTGCATTGCCTAGTTGCCCCCGAAATTATACAGGGTGTTTCATTTTTATCCAGTATCATTTTAGGAGGTGCTAGAGATTTGAAAAATTAGTGAACTTTTCTCACAAAATTTTTTTCAGAAAGGCGTAATAACGGACGGACAAGTCTTCAAAGTTGAAGTACGAAAATCGAGTTCTGGGAGTAACAGTAGAGCCGATTGAGTGACGTTGTTCAAATATTACACATAGTTCTGAGATAGATTATTATTTACCTATTATTATTATTGAACAACTTGTTCCAAAACTGCCCAGGGGCGCAGATAGTGGGTGGTTGCCCTCTATTTTTAACCTCAGTTTTTATGTCATTCTAAAAAATATTTTTTGAGGAAATTCTTTTGCGATTCTCTATCACCTCCTAGAACTTCGGAACAATCGAAAATTAACTTGTTAATTTCTTGATAAAAACTAACTCAAAAAATACGATCATTTTGTATTTAAGAGTCTTATTTTTCAAAAAAAAATTCCGGGGGGAGACCCCTTTCACTGAGGGGTCCACCCGGTTGTCCACCTGACGGATCCATCAATCCTTTCATACAACATCGTCATTTTTGCAAATATCAACGAGCCACCACTGTGTAATAAAACTTGGTGGACCAAAACTTATAGTTATACGCCACTGGCAAAATCGCTACTACTCTACGATGGGCTTTTAAATTCCTAAATAAGGATTCATGCCTACTACAGTCCCCCCCCCCCCTCTTTTTTACATTTACATAGGAGTCCTTACTTAAATTATTATGTGTACTGATTAATGAAACACCCTGTATTTATAATAATTATGACAATGGCTTAAGATAACAAGGCTCCCGTTTTTTTTTTTTTTTTGAAGAGAAAATGCTCCAATAAGTATGTCCTAATTTTCTGATTGTTTATTTTTATTCATTATCGTCTGCATTCCGATCGTATTAGAAAACTGAATGTTTGAACACTACGCTAAATAACACGTACCTACCCAAGCCGATTCATACGACGTGATGCCAGTAATATGGCGAGAAAAAACCGTCGAAAATATAGACCGACCGAACTACCTATAATACCTATCAAGGTCTAATTTTAGCAAACGTCACGACGCGACACGACTGTTATTATAGTATAATAGGTAAAAATTACCGCGCTACTAAATTTCGTAATCATAACAAATGTTTCGGTGAGGTAGGTGCTAGGTGCTAGGTGAGCGAGCTTTTTTTATTTCTGTTCTAATTATTTTTATTTCAACGCGGAATGGATAGAATCACAAATCCTAACTTCAACCAGAGAGATTAGTAATTTTCTGTTCGTCTATAAATTACATCACGACTAAAATCAAGTAGGTAATATTATAATACTCCTAGCCCACGCGACTAACTACGAGTTGTTGCAAAGTAAGTTGCTGTCCACGAGGTCGAGGCAACCTCGGTTCGACTTTTACTGACTGATCAATGTTTTGGTATAGCAATCGCTAATTTTAACTAAAAGCACTGGTTCTTGTTCGGTTTATGTTTATAGGTTGGATAAGAATGAATATTATTGAAGTATCTTAGTCTCTGTGGGCACCTATGTGTAGGTGCCTTATTACTTATTAGTTATTATTATTGCACTTGTAGTTTTATAAACGTTTTGGGAAGATGTAAACAAAATTTTTGTTAAATCGTTTCATAAAGTTCATTTAAGTTGATAAAGTTTGATTAAAAAAGCAGGTATGTTTTTGGCTTATGTTATAGGAGTTGTTCTTATATAACACGTTGGATGGTGGATGAAAATAGTTCTTTGCTTTTGTCTTACAAGAATTCAAATAAATCTTAATAAAAAGCCATTCCAGTTTTTTTTTAGTTCTTATTGGTTGAATTTTTTCGCCAGAAATGCAAAAATTCAAGTTATAAAAAAAATTTAAATTTTCGCGCCGAGATAATTTATTTCTGAATATCAGAAGTGGTAGCAGGAAAAGTTGCATGAGGTTTCGATTTCTTGCTTCTTAAGGACTACTTGCTTGTCTCCTTGTCAAGATTGACCAATCTATTCAAACTCCAATTCGAGAAGAAGTGTAGTTACACTTTTTTTTATTCCAGTAGCTATCTTCATTTCTGATATCTCATCCACCTGAATCTCTGTTACTAAAAGTAATCACAATTCCACTAAGTTTTGTCGTCGTAAATGGAACATCGTTGTTATTTTAGCCTTTTATTTACGAGAAAACTTTTTTAATTAACTTTTCCACGCTCCAATGCGTTTTTCCATGTCGGTTCCGTGTTTCAACCATTCACATTCAGCGTCCTTGCGCGAATATTATCGAAGTTACCGTTTCACAGCTGCTCAATAATTTGTCAAGAAATCCTGGGCTTTTCTCATTTAGGTACTGTTTTCTACTGGAAAATTAGTTTCCATATTAAATCCATACTCGTTTCGGGAGGAATTGTGTCTCCAAAATTGTTTACCTCGCAAAGAAATAGGTAACGTGTAAGACAACCACCTTGAAGATGTATAGTCTTAAAAGAAACTCGAACTGCAAGAGTTCATATTCTTATCTCAAACTCATTGCTGGTTTAACTGTGTATTCCATCAAAAGTGTATCTCTCTCTTCTCTTGCATAAGAATCTACCATGAAATAAACATTACAGCATTACATGAAGAGAGGATTGTTACTAGGATTTTTGTTGAATATAACCTGAAGCCGGTTTTAATAAGGTGTTTTGTTGAGATGCTGCTGCAGCTTCTTCCTGAAACCCGACGATTCCATTCAACTTGATCTGTACTTGTACATCGTTGTTGCCAGATCATTTACTTGTGATATTTTGCCTCTAACTTTTGTAATTATTTTTTCATCTTCAGTACTTGCTGAAGTGTCATAAATAAACTAATCAGAAGTGATAAAACAAGAAGTCTTGATCTTGAAGATAGTTTGTTTATCAAATTTGAGCGCATTGTGGAGAATCCAAGTAAACCTGTGCCCACACTGACTGCTCACCTGAATAAATTCCTCCTCCTGAAGAGAAATTACTGTTTGCAAATTGCGATTTTATTCAAGTACCATTACCTGATATGGTTTTCTGGTCAGAAGGAGAGATGTAATTGAGTAAATTCTCTATACTTTGCTATTGCATGAAATGGTTTTAATGAGTATACCTTCCCAGTCTGGCTTTGTTTTACGTTTCTCATCAATTTACCTAAGCACACCGATGTACCGAGTGTATTTAAGTAACGGTAACGAACATAATATACACTAATTCGCCAACTGTTTGAATTCCTTGTAGGAAAAGTAGCAAACTCATTAAAATCATTTAAGCAGCATTCGGAAAAAAAGGTCTTGATAGAAGTATTTTTCCAAAAAATTGTTACTAATTTACAACTCAGAACCTTAGGTTGATTAAAATATATTTACTGGCCAAAATTGTTATTAATTTACACAAGAAGTGTCCAGTTAAGTTTGCCTTAAGTAGTATTCTGTTAGTCCTAAATAGGACTAAAGAACTGAAGAAGCGTTATTAGTGTCGGTAATAAAGGTACCCTAGTCCTAAAGCCTCAAAAAAACTTTCATGCTGGAATAACTAAACTCGTTTGAATCGAATCATTTGTAGCAAAGCATTTTTTGTGCAAGAACGATATCATTTTCCCTTGCAGCTCTCTTTTCAGGAAAAAAACTTTACATTTTGTACATATTATGTATATGCCATAAGTATTCAATTCCCTTACTAAAATGAATCAAACCCTTATTTTATTTTTCTTGTTTCAGAGACTTCAGTCTGTGCCGGAAGCAGATTCAACCGAATAAACTGATCTCCATAAATGGAAGAGACAGGCCGAGCAGATAAAATGGATGAAAATGTCGTACGTTTTGAAAATAAGCAACCAGATCCAGCAGATTTATTAAATGAGAATGTGGCAGACGTTTCGTTTTTTCGCAGCAATTCTTTGGGTCGAACAAACGAAATAAACGCATCAGAGAGCCTATTGCAATCTAATACCGATCATAATAATTCCCAGTTTGAAGCAAACTTAATAAAGAATCAACAATCAGATCCGCAGAACTTGACAGAAGATGAGAACATCAATGATGGTGACGATTCTTCCACTGAAAGCTTACCAGCAACTGAAGAATTGACGGAAGAACATCACGATCGATCCGATGGTTCGGATTCCGGTTTAGGTTCGGAGTTGTGTGAAGAAAGGCAAGAAGCGGTAGCCAGTTCGACGAATCTGGTTGAAAGCGATAGTGAAACTTTGTTTCTAGATCGCATGAGCGTCGACCCAGAACCAAGTGGCAGTTTCGTTCACTTTAATAACGACAAACTGCAGTCCGATTTTCAGTTACCCTCTTCAAGTTGTGTTCAATCAGACAATTACGAAAAGTACCAGAGTCTCGAACAGTCTTCTCAAGATACTAAAGATTTGGTTCATGTAAAATCCGTACCAGACATGAACAAAAAACCCCTGAAAAGTACTTTAAAACGTAAAATATCGGACGATGAGGATGGTCCTCCTAGGTGTAAAAGAAAAAGAGGGATCAGTTTCGATAACGTTACGGTCTATTACTTTCCAAGGGCACAAGGTTTTACGTGTGTCCCATCCCAAGGAGGTTCTACCCTGGGTATGGGATCAGAGCATTCGCACATGAAGACATTCTCAATCGTCGAGCATGCAAACGAGCAACGCCGAATACATCGACAACTCCTCCAGCAGCTAAGACATGAAAGAAATGTAGGCAGCAATAATCCAGTAACGTCCAGCGAGGACAGTGATAGCGAAGAAGAGCCTAGTGATGCGTCAGAATCGGAAATGGACCTAGACAACTATTACTTCCTTCAGCCGGTCCCAACGAGGCAAAGGCGGGCCTTGCTTCGCGCCGCCGGCGTCCGCAAAATCGACACGTTAGAGAAAGACGAATGTCGGGACATACGAACGTCCCGCGAGTTCTGTGGCTGCGGATGTAAGGGTTACTGCGATCCCGACACGTGCTCATGTAGCCAGGCTGGAATAAAATGCCAAGTGGATAGACTAAACTTTCCGTGCGGCTGTTCGCGGGATAACTGCGGTAACTCGACCGGCAGAATCGAATTTAACCCCGTCAGAGTACGCACGCATTTCATTCACACTCTGATGCGACTGGAATTGGAGAAGAAACAGGAGAAAGAGGAGCAAATGAAGGATAGGAAACATTCAGCGGTCAGCTGGATGGACAATGAGCGACTTAACGTTAGCTACGACTTCCAGCATCAGCATCAACACCAACACCAGCACCAGCACCAACAACAAAAAGAACAAGACCTTACTAAATTACCAGGGAGATACTCGTTGCGTAGCTCCACCTCTACGATCAACCCGCAAGTGGAGAGCTGCATCCATGATGGTGGTAGCTTCACAAATCTGCATTATGGTGCTCCTGGTGAAGGTCCTGGAGGGACTCCATCAACGCGGAACTCGTTCACCAGCGATTTGCCAGGACGAGAAGACTCGCTCGACTTGTACACTTTTAGGGAGGAATGTTATGGAGATGACACGGTGGTCCGGGACGTACGTAAACATCCCTCACCGTTCCCGGTAGCGCAGGGGTTTCATTTCCACGAAGCGCGGTTCCCCGATTTCTCAGCCGGCGCCACCTACCCTGACTCTTCTTCCAATCAATACTCGTACCAGCCGGGCTTCGCCGAGTTCTCGCCAGTGTTCTCTCCCTACGGGAGTATCTACGGGGGCCAGGAGTTTGCCCCGAAGTCTATGGAGGGGTTTACGAAGCCCGCGGAAGGATTCCAGCAACCCAGCTCGTACGAGCAACAATTTGCAGGGGAAGAGACGTTCATCGCTGGCGCAGATGATTCCAAGGAGAATTCAAGCCAGTACACTAATTTGAGTCCTGTAGGCGTAGGGAATAAGATAGAAAGTTTCTCCGAGTTGTTGCATGGGAGGTATAATTATCCCTATGATGGGAGTAATGGTTTCACCGAAATTGGACAGTCTGTTGTTGACGCAAATACTCCGGTGAGAATAGATAATAAATGTGAGATCAATTCGACCAATAATTCTAAAGTCAGCAGCAGTAGTAGTGAAGACTGCGATGAGAATTTCGGTGAAATTATTAAGAAATCAATTGTAGAAACGGTTTCTGCTTAATTTTTCAATGCAAATATTTAAACAACGTTCCGTATTATTATTAATATTATCAATTATTATTATATATTTTAAAGTTTTACTTATTATTAATATTATTATTATTGAAAATGTAAATTAAATTTATATAAATTGTAGAAAAAATATTATAGAAAAGTGTTTTAATAAATGTTGTGAAAACCCACTGAAATATCTTATACCGAACTATTTTTTGTGCTTTCTCTTTTTAAATTTTACTTCAAAGAAAAACTATTTCTTTTTGAAGACTCTGTGAACAGTTTGTTATGTCTTAGATTTTTATCTCTTACCTTGCCAGGATTTTAATAAAGTTCATTGTGTTTAAAAATAAATAATGAAGCTCGACTTTCCTGATTCTTTGTTTACAATAAATTTTATAAGAGTTTTTTTTTTCATCTTCTCGACAGAGATTCCAGGAAAATATGGAAAAACAACGCAATTATCTGAGCCAAGAGAAATTCCTAATAACTTAAAATGCTAGGAAAAACAGAAAAAACATTTCATTCTCAAGTAATCAAAGTCAATTTTGTTGAACAACTCCATACTTTTCGATAAGTACCTACTTATTATACTTAGCACAAACTTCTGTATGAGAATTTCCTAGGAAAAATAGGGCAAATTTTTTTTATCCCAGCATGATTCGAAGTTTCCCAAAAAGTTAATGCTAGGATTTTTTTAAATATGATAATTTTTTAATAAATTTTAATATACGTATATGCAGGTATCAGAAACGGGTGATAAAATTTAGCAGGACCTCTCAAACATTATTGTAGGTGTTCCCCTTAATAATAAGCCTAATGAACAAAAAAAAAACCTATTCAATTTATACTACGTTATCACGCGGTCCTTTTGACCTTAATAGGTTCTCTTTTAGCCCAAGAAGGTTTTTTTTTAAATTCATGCAGCTCTCTGTGATGATAGAAAAATCTCGCCACTCCTCATTTATACCATTTTGGAGAACATCTCAATCCTGAGTGGCGAACTTTTTTAATTGGGAGGGTGAACATCTGAGAACAATAGGAAGAAGTGAGTAATTTATAGTAAGATTGAGTATTGTTATTTGAATATCCAAAAAGGGACCTTTCACAAAGACCAAAATTAGATCATTTCAGAGACTTGAATTCTTTTTCTCAGCATCGATTGTCCATGGTAAGTATGTATAGCACTAGGAAAAAACAATTTGGACTAGTACTTTTTGGTTCCTTACTATTAACGTAGTGATTTTTCCATACCGACCTATTCTTAAAGAACCGTGCCTGCGTAGGCGTTCATCGCTTTCTCATCAGATGGTTCTATTAATTTTAGGGTTCTGTAGTTCTTGAAAGCTGAGGTATATTTCTCAACCACGATACCTTCTTCAATTTTACACTGAAAAATTAGACGTTGAAAGTGGTATGGTTCTTCACGCAGTATGTGTCCAAGATACCATATTTTTCTTTTCTTGATGTTTTCGAAAAGTACTAGACTGACTCTTCGGAGAACCTCCTCGTTTCTCACGTGATCGATCCACGACACCTTCAACATTCTGAAGGCTTCAATTCTGTTGATTGGTGCTTTCAACGTCCATGTCTCAACACCTCAGGAGAACGGACCAGACAGTCTTTTACCATCCTATACCTGAGGTTGAAATTCACATTCCTGTCTGTAGGAAACCCTCGGAGCTGCTATTGGTCATGTGTTAAAATTAGAATGAATGCGCATTCTTGGCCATCCAGCTTCCCACAATTGCCACAATCATCTGGTAATGGTGTACTTACCTACGAGATTTTAATTCTCTTTACCATTAGGATTAATAAATTTTGTCAATAGCTATGGATATCCGCTATGACTTCAGCAATCTCTTAAACTTTTTGAAAATGAAATTTTGCAAGTAATTGATAAAATGACTCCCACAAAGTCACTTTGAGGGGTGTAAGTACACTTGGTGCCTATTATAGAGGTCAAATCGTCAAGGAACTTTCGTTTCAGATTTCATTATCTTGATTTCTTCTGCATCCTCGTCACAGGTAACATTTTTTTCCTGTTACGTTATTTGTTAAGAAATTTTTTCCAATTATTTATTTTCTTGTAGTTAAAACTGTTTTTAATGTGATGGACCAAAGTAGGTAAAATATGAAAATTTCATTAAAGAATCTTGCAAAGTAATAAATTAATATTTAAAAGGTTATTATTGTTAATAAAACCAAGGAAAACCAGAAATACCTTAATAAAATTCAACCCTCTACATATTGATCCTGGCCCCGTTTATCATCAATATATATTTTACCGATTTTACTTCATTTGTAACTGTGAGTGTGAGTACAACTTTCACTGAGCCCTACAAAATTTTTATTCTGACCTTAGAAAAAAATAGTTTAAAAACCATGAAAACGGCTTTGTAGAAACATCAAGTTTAATCTAATACGAGTATAATATTTCCCAGGTATCGCTGGCATGGCATTAGCAATTAATTTTCACGCATTTTATTGCCTAAATTTACATCTCAGTAAAGTCAGCATTCTCCATTGAGAAAATTTAGTAGATTTAGTTCCGATTGCTGATTCTTCTTTATTGCAATCTTTAAAAATAGAGTAGGTACTTACATACCTTGTAGTAGAATAGAGATAAGGTAATTTTTTCTGCTGAGTTAACTAACGTAATCTGAGCCTACATGTAGGTAAATTATTGTAATATGAAGTACCTACACTTCACTTACGGTCCAGACATCGGGCACTTGAGTTACCGACTTAATTAATCAGTTCTGTAACTCTGTTCCAACTTTAAACCCAGCAACCTGTTTTCCCGGTGTTTACATTAACACTATTAAATTATTATTAAATTAGGGCGTTTGAAATTCCAGTCTTTACTTCTTAGTTCCATTACTGTTCTAGCAGTACTTCCAGAGAGTAGAAGTTATAGCAGTGAGGTTTTGTTTGTTGGAACCACAGAATAATAAAACTACAACTTGTAGTTATTGAAGTCCACAGTGTTCTCACTCCATATTTCCACTTCTCGTGTTGGTGTTGTTGTAGTCAACTTTACCTCCCTTGCCCCCTAAAGTTTTTGTGAAATTTTCTCTGTGAAATACCATAATTATTACCAACAAAATTTGGTAAGTGTGATCACTTTTTTTTCCCTGAAATTTCATGAAAATGAAAGATGAAAATTAAAATAATAAAATATACAAAATAAAGAAAAACCGCAGGGGTAGGGGAAATAAACTGTAAGGGGAAAAACATAGCAATGACAAAATGACCTGACTTTATTGAAGGGGGGCTGCTGAAGTAGAAGTATCGTCGCGAAGGCGCAAGATTGCCCTAAATTGTTCCCTACGGTTTGATTGATCTTATTCATAAGCATCAAAAAAGAAGGAGGCAGAAGGAAAATTATTGCATGTTTCACAGAAATGTTATTGTTGTTATTGTTTCAATATACAGGTATAGATGAAGGTCTAAAAAAAGGTAAAGTAAAAGTGCAGAACAAAGCCGCTTTGCATCCATTACAATAAGTTACCCTCAGTTTTTAAAGGGTTCAGTGTGCAGAGACTGATGGGTTATTGTCTATCTGTCACAGCAGATTTTCTCAGGAACTGCTGATTATTATTGATATTGATATTATTATTACCTATATAAAACAGACTATCGATTTTTAAAAGCAAAAAATTTGCGTCGAATTTTCTCATTTCTTTTCAATTAAGTAAGTATGAGGCGTTGCCGGGTAAGGATTCAGAAGTTTTTCCACTTTTTAAAGGTCACTTATAATGTTAACACTGTTCACAAGGAAACGTTACCACTCTTCATCGCCGCACACACCCTACGCCCAACAATAATTCTAAAATATTAATTGAAGAGAATCGGGTAAAGAAAATAGGAAAATTCTGATTAGAAATGTAAAAAAATGAGGAATGGAAGTTTTTTCCTTCTCATCAGTGGAGCAAATTAAGTGATGGGATGTCACCTTAAAAGGTCTTATTTCAAAACTACTCAACTAGGTATTTTTACGTCGGGTTTTTGAGATATTACCAAAAATCTTCACTCCAAACGTTTACCTCAGAACATTCTAAGCCGTAAAACTGAGAAATATTCGTAATTAGTTCAATTAGGTACTATAAACGAGCTGTAAGACCTCTCAGCAAGCTGCAGAGTGCCTCAAAGACTTCCGGGATATCATGCTGATGAGCCTTAGAGAGCGAAACAGCCGTCAATGTCTTCGGGTTGAATGATTCTGTCTACCTTGCGTATTATTGAGCTGTGATAAATGAGCTCAATCCAATAACCTTTGATATTTCCTTTTAATATTAAGCCCTTTTATTCCTCTTGTTATATTAATAATTTAATATTAAATTAATTAAATTTTAAGGTCATTATATATATCCGGGGCTCCTACAGTTTCACTATGGCACCTATATAGGGATGGAGAACCTGGAGAGTAACACCAAGAAGGTATTCATTTGCTTTGCAAATGAAAGGGAAAGAAAAAAAACCGGCCTAAAAACTCGGTTTTGAGAGTGCGGTCCTGACAAGAGGCGTCGATTAGATACCGCGAATCACGGATGTACCCACTTCACGATAATGCCAAGCGCTTCGAAGCGTGCAGGCACGCGTACTGGCCTTATATCCGCTTTCACATATCGTGTCCAGTCCACAGGGATTGATGCAATGATTTTTGGAATATAAATGCAAAATTCAAAATAAAAATCGTGCTACTGTTAATCTCGAAGATTTTCCTTGCCCTGAAAGTGAAGAAAAAAATTGAAATTCGACCGTAGTGTCAAAGAGGCCTTAGTTGTGACCTTGATATTAGTTTGCAATGCTACAGGTACTTACGCATATATGGTCTAACAGCCAATATTGTAAAGGCTCACTAGGCTAACGGGCAGATTTCTGTGCTCGTTTTTGAAGCTAATATCGACGTCAAATAATGACTTTTATTAACATTTTTGTAATTACTTTCATGTCAAGAATAGATAAATTTAAAAAATTTCCACTTAGACTCGATCCCTTCTTCAGAAATGACCACAGAAATCTGCCCGTTAATTTAATGAGCCTTTATAATACCCGCTGTTATATGTACTTATATGATGTTAATCTAAGTATAAATTCTAAGGTAATAGGCACCTAAATCTACATTTTTTTACTAGTAATATAAAATAATATAAGTAAGAAGTAATATGTATATTATATTATACATAGGGGAAGAGGAAGGCACCCCTTTTCACTCAAAGGCAGCTGCTGACGACGTATTGAACATACGAGTAATATATGGTGCTGCACAAATTCATTTATTGGCGCTAGGTGTTGTAGTGTTGATTTAATAAGGTGAAGAATTAATTTTAATTTAATGCCAAGGCATATAAAGTGTTGTTGCCTTTGTTGTTAAGTAATCTTTTTTCTGCCTAAGCAAATAAAGTTTGATCGAATCTAAAGAATTATTGTAGGAGTCGTTGTTCTCATTTTTGAAGAAAACAAAATTCTGTAACTACGTTATTTTTCTGGTTTTTGTTTTTTTTAAGTTTGTTCTTTTTTATAGTTTTTTTTTTTAATTGATTATGTAGGTAATTATTCTAGCAACCACCTGCCTTCATGGAGTAATATTTGTTTAGGTACCCCCGTTAGGGTACCTATTCCTACATATTTTGAACTAGTTTTTTACTTGTTTTGCAATTTAATTAAGCAGCAAACATGATTTATTACGTACAAACGTTCCCAATTTACTAAACGCAATATCATATCATTAATATCAATCAAGGTCAAAAAAATAGAAAAGGATAGAGTCCTGACAGTCCTGACACACTAACCAAATATCATCTACTGCAATGGAAAGACAAAAACAGTTTACAGTTTACTGTAATAGGTAGCTTGATTATCTCAACTCAATGTTCCTGATCTTAGTCTCGCCTCGCTAAGCATTTTAACTTTTATGATAAATAAATAGTCCACAATTGTGATTATCAAAGACGAACGAAAGTTATTATTGTTATTCATCTAACTTTTTCAGGTTGTTCTATCATAATTAGAAAATTCAATAAAATGTTCGAGCCATTACTGAGCAGACTCAACAGTTTGCACATCGTCCTAGCAAGCAGTTCAGAACAGAGAGTCAAGTTGTTACGAAGCACGGTAAGAGATGGCGATACTTATTGTTATTTTAAAACTAAAATTAGGTATATGCTCGAACCTGGTTATATTATTTGCCTTGATAAATTATAAATAACTATCGTAAAAAAAATAAAATCACGTAACTAATAAAAGCTGTGATTGTATAGATTCTTTCAGCAAAATAGATCCCTTCTCTTCTAGATGATAATTTAACAGTTTAGTCACTAGATGTCACCTCTTATACGCTTATCAATAGAAAAGCTAATATGTAATAATTATTGTTTGCTGTATTTTCACAAAATAATATTCTTTTTTGAGTTTGAGTTTTGAGTTTGAGACTCTTAAGAAAAAGTATACAGAGGATGGCCTGGCCTAGTTACGTTGTTTGTTTTAGCAAAAATCTGCAAAACAGCAAAAATTTCCCCTTTGAATTATTCCACATTGGTGCTCCTTTCCTGCTTCAATGTAAATTATCGTCCATGGAGAGGTGATCTACAGGGTAGCTAGAAAGGCTGGCAACAGTCCAATAAATCCTTCAGTTTTGAGTTTAGAAAAAAATTAAAAAACGGGTCAATTTTATAATTTTCAGTTTTCTTTCTATTGATGTAAAAATATTTTATACAGGGGGTTCCTTGGCTACCTAGGTACATTGTCTATTTTTTAAATAAGACACTCACAGGGTGACAACAATCTACCCTCGTTGTATGGCCAACTTTGTTATTTCAAAAGTTAAGATTAGGTTAAATTAGCAAAGTTGGGCAGAATTTGTTGCTTATTAAGAATCGGAAATTAAATTTTTGAAAAATTCAGCCATTACTGAAATATGCCGAAAAAACTGGAAAATCAATTTTTTTATTTTAGCCATATCCCGACCTTGATCCTCTCAAAATCCGAAGTTTCTCAAGGAAACGGACTTGGAGAGGGTGTTTCACTAAAGGGATTCCACACCAGGCGAAGCACAGTAGAGGGGATACAATAGATCTTTTAGGTCGCAGTAACTTGATCACCCTCAAAGATACAAATAGGTACAATACAAATAAGAATCGGAAGTTAAATTTTTTGAAAATTCAGCCATTACTTAAATATGCCAAAAAACTGAAAAATCTTTTTTTTTTATTTTAGCCCTTAGACTATCTTAATAAATATAGTCTAAGTTTTAGCCATATACCTTTTTTATTTTTGAATATAAATAAATAATTTTTGGTAGCCTACCATAAGTCGTCAAAATCTCAAAAAATATCAAAATAAAAACTGAATTTCAATGGCTGAATTTTTCAAATATTCAAAAATTTAATTTTAAGTAACAAATTCTGCCCAACTTTGCTAATAATTCAACCTAATCTGTAACTCTTGAAATAACAAAGTTAGCCATAGGTACAACGAGGGTAGATTGTCGTCACCCTGTATATTGTTACATTTTCAGATAATCTGAGAAAATTCAATAACAACAGTTTTTACAGTTGCCATGTTTAAATTGAGCAGTTTATTAGTTATAAGCGAATAAAATCGTCATTTTTTATTTTCAAAGCAGCTTACCTCGAAAACGGCTCAAGATATATCTGATAACGACTTACCTACATATGTATGTCCCTATCTTGAAAATCCAATATGGCGGCCATAAGAAAACCAAAAGTTGACTTTGAAACCTCTGGGATCTAGTTGGCTTTTAAAATTTCTGAAGTGTCGAATTTGCTAGCTTACAAAAAATTATTTATTTATTTTCAAAAATAAAAAAGGCATATGGCTAAAATAAAAATTATGATTCTTCAGTTTTTTCGGCATATTTCAGTAATGGCTGAATTTTTCAAAAATTTAATTTCCAATTCTTAATAAGCAACAAATTCTGCCCAACTTTGCTACTTTAACTTAATCTGTAACTATTGAAATAACAAAGTTAGTCATACAACGAGGGTAGATTGCTGCCACCCTGTAAGGTACAGGGTGTCTTATTTAAAAAATAGACAACGTAGCCAAGGAAACCCCTGTATAAAATATTTTTATATCAATAGAAAGAAAATTAAATTATAAAATTTACCTGTTTTGGCATTTTTTTCAAAACTCAAACCTGAAAGATTTATTGGAGTGTTGCCAAACTTTCTAGCTTACGCTGTATAATTTTATCTTTTTATCACCTCCTAAAATGACGTTATTAAAAATGAAACACCCTAAATAGTGTTCCAAAATAGCGCGAAAAATATGTATAAAAAAAACAGTACCTATATGAATTCAATTGTTTACTATTTACCTAATAACATTCCAGAAGCTTCAGCACCTAATTTACATTTAATTTCTAGAATTTAAAATTCGAAATTTGTGCATCGAACTTCGAAGAAAACTTGGACCCCAGAGAGCATACATTTTCGGACTTTGTGGAGCAAACTGCTTTAGGAAAAGTAAATGACGTCTTCGAACAGTACAAAAATTCTGGAAAAAATCCAGATATAATAATTGGTGCTGATACCATGGTCGCCCACAATGGTAGAATGCATGGAAAACCTCATACCAAAGAAGCTGCCATTAAAACCATAAGAGAGTAAGCTTTTTTTATATATTTTTGTGTTTTATTTATTTGGGTATCTACTTTTATATTCTCGTTGAATTGCTTGTAAAAAACTGTTGCATTTCTGTAATTTGTATAATTTTGAATTTTCCTGAACGTACTTAACACTCCAGTATGTTATGTAATAATTTCTTACAAGAGGGGATATGTTTTCTAGAATTTTAAGAATTGACCCTGCAACCGTTTTTGGAAAATAACTTTGTCTTATATCTTATATTTGAAATTTTTAGCCCCATTTAGCAACCCCCTACATGCAAAATGAAGTTTTCTCTGAATTTTACTTCTTACCTGTTTATTTTATTAGTCATATTTGAGCAATGGAAATTCAAAGCAATTAAAGTGATATAAAAATCACCATCAAAATTGGATTTACGTGTTTTTGTATATTTTGATATAATTTCTTTTAGACTGACCCAACTAGGCCTGCCAAATTATGTCTACACCGGAGTGGTTGTAAAATCTAAATACCAAGTTAGAAAGTTCACAGAAGTTACCACAGTTCATATGAAGTATTTAACTGACGAAGAAGTGCAAGGGTATATCGACACTGGTGAACCAATGTATGCATTTTCTGCAAACTCTACAACATGATCTTTAAATTTTTTATTTTTAGGGGGAAAGCCGGTGGTTACGGCATCCAAGGTATCGCCAGCACATTTGTTGAAAGAATCGAAGGGGATGCTAATAATGTTATCGGGTTACCGTTATGTCATCTGTCTCAGGTCTTGAAAGAAGTTGTCAATGTCATTGATGAAACAGAGAGAGCAAAATCTACAACTTAAGGGTTGTGATTGATTATTTCATTTCATTGAAATGTCAACAAGTGAAGAATGACAACCTACTTACTTAATAAAGTTACTTTTTTTTTATAATTTTTGTTATATTATGTTTGCCAAACCTAGCTCCTAGATCTTGGATACTTATTTGGATATTTATTTTTTGATAATAATTTGGATTTTTGATATTATAATACTTTTAAAGTAGTGTAATAAGTAATTTTTTTTTCTGTGGCGGTAAAATAGTTTGACTCTTTTGCCCCATTTGGCAGGTTTAAAAATACCACTTTATATGACATCAACTGCTTTTTGCCAGGGAAAAAGGTAAATTAGCAGGTAAAAAACTGAGTACTTTTTCCCCCATATGGACGCATCGGTATGGCTACTATTAACAATGAGATATCATAAAATTTATATCCAACACGGGCACGAAAGTTACACATTATTATTCTTAATGTCCAAATGGTAATAATTGAAACAATTTTGCAAAACTTTCGTCATATTAATTAAATTTACATTTATTTAATTATTAATGTTTCGTTGCCAGGCAACATCGATTTTAGATCAATTTTTATTTTCAGTTATCTAATTTTCGTTTTTCGATGTTCTAGCACCGGGGTTTTCTTGCTACAGATAAAAAAGAAGAAGATTTTGACTCTTGATGTGTTTGTTCATCTTGAAATGAAGTTTATTCGTTGTGTTTGGAAATCACAATACATCTCGAGCTAAAATCTATTATTTTTTTCGAAAGAATTAAAATTTAGAAACCATATTAGTCACCGCGTACCTATGGCATTAATATCTCCAATGTATATGGATTTAAAAATAATTTTTCAGCAACCATAATATCTTTTTTAAAAATATGTCTCTTTGCAATCTCAGCTCAGCAGAACGAAAGAAAGCTCCTGCACTAATTGCCCAACAAATTACAAACAAAACCTGTCCTTTAATTCTCATGTCACTAATTAAGAAAATTGCTCCGAAATAGGAAATAAAACCATTCATCAAGAGTGTACCTCTCACGAACCATTCACTGACTGTATTGTCTTTTGTTTTGTCTTGTACCAATACTAAAGGATAATAATGATCCAATTTAATATATTTATCGTTACGGTCCATTTCTCAAACTTTCCATCTGTGTCTTTATTTTTATTGTAAAGGAACTTTTCAGAAAGCAAAAATAATAAACTGCATGTGTGTGGGAAACTGTTTGTTTAAAGTCTCATCATTTAAATTAATAAGAGTTACATTCTACGTCTACAGGTAAACTTTTAGTTTAATTATTGTTTTGTTTTTATAATTATTATTGTGATACACAATTCTCATCAGGTTAAAATAGCAAGTTTCTCTTTTCACTCAGTTGAAGGTAGGATAATCATTTTTTTTTTATTTACCCTCCCACTTATTTTGTAACTTTTTGAGAAAATTGATAAAAATAAACAACTTACAATCGGAACATGATTAGAAATTTGTCTCATCTTTATCCAAAAAAGTACCTATAATTTAGTTTTTTTTTTAATACACCAATCAGAAACAAATTGAGATCCCCAAAACAATTCTGACTTATCTCGATATTTGTAGTTTCATGATCATGATATATTCCAAAATCAGTCATTTTTGAGGTACCCACATCGTCGTTTTTTCTTCAAATTTGTCGAATATGATGATCTTAGAAACGAAACCAATTTATTCAAATATTTGCTTTACTTATATCTTCTTATAACTTCTAGGACACCTTTGAATTTTAACAATCTAGCAAGAAGTCCAAAAAAATGAAAAAATAAATTTTATAATAATAGAACGATTACTAAAAATCTGGCACATATTTTTTATCCAAAAAGTGTGATTATTTGAATATGTATTACCAATTTTGATGGTGTTTTTTTATGCCGTCGATCAGAAACAAGTTCAAATATCAAAAGCAGATATCAAAAACACATCCTATGGACTCTGTTTATGTTTTTATATCTACGAATTTTTCTTTTTTTATTATTTGTTGTTGTATTTTTGAAGGAATTAATTATTAAGATACAGCCCACTGTTGTTAAAGTTTTCTTTAACACTTTCCTGTTAATTTTTATTGACACAAATAAATTTGTATTGCTGACACGTAAAATTTGTAATCTTGTATTCGATCATTTTGATCCTTCGTGCCGGATAAAAAATATTACGTGTCAGCAGTACAAAATTTATTTGTTTCAATAACAGATAATAATTGTTTTTATGGATGAAACGATTTTAAAAGTTTGACAATAGTGGACTGTATATCTTGATAATTAATGAATCCAGAAATACAACAACAGATAATAATAAAAAAAAACAATTCGTATAGATAAAAACATAAACAGCGTATTTTCAATTTGGTCCTTCGAGCCGGATCAAAATGATCGAACACAAGTTAATTCAGAAATACAACAACAAAAAATAAAAAATAAACAATTCGCATGGATAAAAATACAAGCAGCCTACTGTCCATCCTAATTTCAAGGCTTGTGGTTGTGGTATATCGATATACAGGGTGTTTCAGTTTGTATGTTTATAACTCCGGCAAACGGTAGAACACGTAAAAATAACTGTTTTTTTTTTCTATAAAGTATTGCTCTGAAACGCTTTATTTTCGAGATACAGAGTGTTAAACTAGGAAGAAATTAATCAATTTCATTGAATATCTTCCAAAATATTTAAGATATTTTTGTGAACTTTGGTATACGTTATATACAGGGTGGAAAATTTTTGTACTACCCATCATTGGGATCTCGTAAGCGATTATATAGAGATACAGGGTAGGTTAAATTTGAGAAAAGTTGCACTATTTTATGTTGAATAAGATTCTAAAATAATAATTAGGATATTTTCAGTCGTTGCTGAAATATCCTGAAAAAACTGAAATCTAGAGATTTTTTGTTTTACCCATATCTTTTTTATTATTGTAAATTATCAAATAATTTTTTGTAGGCTTGCATAAGTCGTCAAGAGCTATCCATCTGATCCATATTTACTTAATCGGGTGATTTTTTTTTTAAGAAGAATAAAATTTTTGAATTTATTTTTATATTATGTATTAATTTTTGGTTTTCTGGACTTTTTTTTATACCGAAGCACGTAAAAAATAATATGGCGGCCATAAGAAAAACAAAAGTTGGCTATGAAAACACTGGGATCTAGTCGGCTTTGCAAATTTTTGAAATGTCAGATGGATAGCTCTTGATGACTTATGCAAGCCTACAAAAAATAATTTAACAATTTTCAATAATAAAAACCTTCTTGCGCATCAATCGCAGAAATAGTGTATTTTTATGCGATTCAATTCTGAATATTTTCACCGCTTTCTAAATTGGCTTTCTGAAATTTTACATAGTCAGGTGATATTCACTGACATTGCATTTCATTTTGTTTTAAACCGTGCCTTAGAATGAATTTTTAAATATAACAAAACAAAAAAAAAACATTGGCAAAATTGAACAATTTTGGCCCATTTCCTATGCCCGCCACTGGCTAACTTTACTTAAAAAATACTATTTTTTAGACTACCTTTTATAGAACGGAAAAAGTGAAAGGGGAGCTTTGAAAACCGAAAATTTTAAATTTTAGAGGAATAAACATAATATGTAAAAATATTCTAATATCTCCGCCATTTTTTTATTTGCTTCTTGAAATTTTTCATAGTTAAGGGTTATTAGTTCAGTCAAAATTTCAGTTCATATCCTCAAAAAATATGTTCATAAACGGTTATAGAAAGCCTTTTTTCCCTTTTCCTACCCACGCCACTGGCTTAATAATAAAAATATTGCAAATTTTATTGCAATATTTTAACTCAATATTTTATAACTCAAATTTCAAATAATTTTCTTCCAGTAATGTTAATTTCGTTTAAAAGTTTTTGTTTCTAACTGGCTTATTTAGGGGTTTAAAATCTATCAATTTTTCCTAAAATTGAAACGGCCGCCATTTTGGAACGGCTCTTCTGATTTAACTCAAATGCAGTACCATACGACTACTTGCAGTTATCTTACTACCAATAAAATTTCAGCCCCCTAGATTAAAAACAGCGACCAGAAACCGTGCCTCATACCCGTTTTTTTTTTTTTTTTGAAATTTGGAGAGACACGTTGTAAAAGTAGCGCAATTTTAGGTAAATGTTTTTTTGTGAAAATCAAACGTCATCCCTAAGTTTCACAAAAGTAAAAAATTTCGTTCATTAATCTTGAAAAATTAAGCTACTGGAGCGTTCTTAAAATTTTAGAGAAATAAACATCATGTAAAAAAAATTCGAATATCTCGGCCATTTTTCTTACTCACTTCTTGAAATTTTTAAGTGTTAAAGGCTATTAGTATAGTTATCTACTGTAAAAATTTCAGTTCAATTGCTTCAAAAATGTGCTCATAAATTGTTAGGGAAATTTAGCCATTTTTACCACTTTCCTATCCACGCCACTGGCTTAATAATAAAAGTAATATAAATTTTGTTACATTAAATTAAATTTGAAATAATTTTCTTCAAACCCTGTTGATTTGGTTCCAAAGTTTTTTTTTCCATCTTGCTCATACAGGGGTTCAAATATTAGCCAATTTTTCAAAAATTAAAATGACCGCCATTTTGAAACCGCTCGACCGATTTTGCTCAAGTACAATACCAGACCAGTTTTTATAGATATCTTACTCCCACAAAAATTTCAGCCCCCTAGATTCAAAACTGCGACCTGAAATGAGATGACAAAAACCGGGATCTTGGAATTTTGAAGGGACACCCTGTAGAAGTGATGGGACTTTTGGAAAGTTTTTCAACGAAAATCCAACGTCATTCCAACGTTTTACAAGGACCCAAAATTTCGTTCACTAATCTTGAAAGATAAAGCCACAGGAGCGTTTTTAAAATCGAAATTTCGCGATTTTGGAGAAATATATATATATATATATAAATATATATATATATTTATCTACGTAGGACAACTCAAACTCCGATTCATACTAGGTCTACCTAAGCTCCATTTTATACAGCTACGTTATATACTGTTCCTTGTTCTGTGTAACAGTCAACCGAGCATCCATATTCCTGTAGGTCAATGCTACATCCCTTCCGCTCCCTCCCCGTGAAGGGGGTTTTATTGCTTATTGTTACGACATTATGAACGATAAAGTAACACCTGTCTTTACAGACAAGTTAAATGATATTCTGGTATTTGCCTTTGTATACTTTCTGGTTGGGTTTGATTATTTTGCTTGATGCTGTGTGACCAATCAGTTTGTTATTCAATTCTGTTCTAGGTACATCTATACTTCTGAAATAGATATCTAACTTAATAAATCAAATGTGCATACATAATTACCTAATACTGTTCTATTTTTTTATACAGGGTGTCCCGTATCGTTATGTTAAAATTTTTTGAGCATATAGTAGGCTTAATTTTGAGCCCAAAAAACCCAAAAGTGGCAGGTCTATCTTTACTCGTTACGAAGTTACAGGCCTAAGAAAATTATGACTAGTAAATAACAAAGATTCAACTTTGAAAACCACACAACCACATGTGTTGTGGTTTAGATTAATAATTTATTGTTATGGTGGCGACATGAGTAAATATCACCAAAATAAACATTAGAAGAGGTTCTCTTGCTCATACAAAATGGCATTTGGATTCAAATAAATGGGACACCAGCATTTCGGAAATGGCGTTTGTAACTAAATTCCCTCTTAAATTCCAAAAAGCAATTATTATTGGATCGTATTCAGCATGCCGGTCAAGAGATCGATCGCGAAAAAAGACGAGAAATTAGAACTGTTACTTCTGCAATAGGCCTCCGAGCACAAGTTTATATTCAGCAAGGAATAGGACATTTTTAACACATAATAAACTAAAGATTTGGTCAATAAAACAAGTTTTATGTGGTTTTCAAAGTTAAATCTGCTATTTACTAGACATTATTTTCTTAGGCCTCTAACTTCGTAACGAATGCAGATAGACCTGCCACTTTTGGGTTTTTTAGACTTAGGAATAAGCTCACAAAATTTGAACATAACGATACGGGACAGCCTGTATAAGGAAGTGAGAAGTACGTTATTTAGGCAGGATTAAGAAAAATAATACGTGGGATAAACTAATCTGTAAAAAAAATTGGAAACAATTGGAATCTGTCATTTTACATCTTTATAGATTCAATCTTAAACATGAAATTATTCCAAAATCTTCCTAAATTGCACTTTTATTTGCCCAAAAAATAGACATGCTTTTTTTTGTTCAATGTAATTTTGCCACATTCATAATCCCTATTATACAGTGCGTCTACGTAAGTAGGAGTCAGATGGGAAACTTTTTTTGTGCAACAACCATTAAAAGTCACACTTTTAACGACAGCTGACAGTGTTAAAAGTGATTGTTTACATGGAAGCGTGTTAAAAATACTTTTAACACTAGTGTTAAAAATATTTCTACCTGCTTTTTCTGTACATTCTCTTTTTAAACTACATTTTCTCATGATGAAATCAGACAAAATTATAGGTGATAAGATTTTTTCATATTCTTTTTATTACTGGCACACATATTACTAAAAAATAAATACCTAGTCAAGAACACAAGACAATAATAATTGTTCAGAAATTGCAATTAATAATAATTATTATAGCGTCTTTTTTATTTGTATATACACATTTGTTAGTAACCATAGCGTAGGCAACGGTTGCTGTGGTTGCTATGATAAGTACACTTGTACTTATCTGAATATTTTAAAATGCAATTTGAAGTTCAGTGTGTCATTCTAAATTCATCTATTTTATTATCAAAACAGGGCAGTTTTACAAAAAAACATTGTATGATATTCGTCTTAAAAGTGATTTTATTTTGTTCGTGAAATTGTTCAATTCGATCCGCTACGCTTCGCTCATTTCACAAACCTTTCCACTCACAACATAAAACTTCACTTTTAATATTAATATCATAAATAGCTATTATTATCCATTTTAGTGAAAAAAGTTATTCTTCATAAAAAGTTGTGCTTCGTTTGAAACCTAAAATGATATAGTAAGAAATCAAATTTTTCCAGTCGTATACGTGTTATTTTAGAAAAAATGTCTACCAACAGGTTTTACAAATATATCTTGGTTGGTATCAAAGTTATTATTACAAAAAATAGTTATTTTCATTCTCCCCTTTACGAAATTGTAACTTTCTGTCTTGATAAGACAACCGAAAGCGAAAGTAAAACATACTAGGTGATAGGTTGCTAGGTGGTTGCTAGCTATGAAAAACCTTCGTGCCCTGGACGGAAAAGTAGAAATGTCAGTTTGATTAACGTTTATTTAGAAGGAAAATTAAATGTAAAACTACAATAAAAAATTCCAGTAAATCTTTCTGAAACATACAATAATAATTATTTGTAGGATGTTTTACTTTCGTTTTCGGTTGTCTTATCAAGACAGAAAGTTACAATTTCGTAAAGGGGAGAATGAAGAGGATTTTCTCATAAATGTCAACACACTGCACTGTCAAAATTAAGCTATTTCGGACATTTTGTTCATTGAACCTTCTAATATAAAAATAAAATTGGCTAAGGAATGGTAACCTGAAATTTGACAAGGTACTTCATTAATGCTTCCCTAAGTATTGATGATATTTAGATGCAAATCTAAATTTTTTGTTAGTATCTATGTATTTATTGAAGTCTCCCGATTTCAATTTTTAGTGGAAAAGTATTGAGTTTGAGTGGCAGTTTTAAGACACAAAATTAATTCTAAGTAAGGTGTGATTGAAAAAAATGAAATAAAAAATGAAAGCTTAAAATGAGACTTTCAATAATTATTCAGATAGGTAATAACCAATAAATAAATAAATAAATATATATAAATAAATATCTTATGGCTGTGGTAAAGCCCAAGTGTCAGAAGTAATAAAATAACCAATAATTTGCTTGGACTGTTTATGTTCTCCAGTATTTAGATAAAAAGCACATTATTGCCAGATTCAACTTAAATTAATGAAATGACACGTAAGCGTTAACAACTTCTAAACTACATACATAAAGAATTTCTTATTAAGACTGGCCATGAGGAATGGCATTTAAAAATTACACCCTATATTAACTTGTTGTTTTGCAGCTTAGGAGAGCCATCATTCTTACATTTTCAAAGCAAGTTACAGTGGAAATGGCTCAAGATATAGGAAAATGGCTTACATGTCCCTGGTTTAAGTTTTCATGTGGTATCCCATTGTGTGAATGAAATTGAAATTTATTTGTCATCACCCTGTATAAAAATTTCAACTACACACTATAAACGATACGAAAAGTTAAGATAGGAACATGTAAGACATTTTCCAAAATCTTGAGCCGTTTTTGGTGTGAATTGTTTTGAAAATCGAAAAATGACGATTTTCACTTGTTTATAACTCACAATCATTATTTTAAACACACACAGTGTGATTCTTTTTAATTCGCTTTTTATCAGAAAATATGAAAATGTAATATGCAGGGCTCCCCAATAAATTTTTTGGTCATTATCCTATTAGGGTATCAACCATCCGGGTATCCTACAGTTTCACTAAGGCACCTATACAGGGTGTTCTACAAGCTCTATGACAAACTTTGACAGATGGTAGGTTGTTTGATTTTAAACATATTTTTTTTAATAAACATGGGTCCGATTCGTTTTTGTTTAGAAGTTACAAGCATTTAAAAAACCGTAATTTTTCAAGTTCAAGGCCCTGTAAAAGGAAAACGGTTCAAGATAGAGAAAAACGACTTACATGTCCATATTTTAACTTTTTATGGACTATCCTATGGTATAGAAACATTTGTACTTTCTGTTAGAAAGATTGCGAGCGAGGACGACTGAGCGGCCGTCTAGCAACCGGGGAAGCCCAGGATTTGGCGCGACGCTCATCCAGTGCCGGAGACAGGGCGTCTTGGCGCCGGAAAACGTCATCTGGAGGACATGGAGGCCAGGTGGCTCGTCTGTCAAGGTCGAGAGAGAGGTCGTCTCGACGACAGGCAAAGGAAAGGCGTCATCGCCGAACTCCGGACTCGTCAAAAGTGGACAGCGTTGCCGTGACTTCGCAGATAGGGGAGGCAATCGCTGCAGGTATGGAGCAGTACCTGAGTCAGGTTAGTGGTACTAGGGAAAGGAATTCGCTGGTGAGTACCAATACTATCAGTAGCAACTTAATTTCTGAATTCAACCCAATTATCAGCAGCGTGGACGAATGGTTATCGTCAGTCAATGAATATGCTTATATTTACCATTGGGACGATAGAACAACAGCTCATTTGGCATTGTCGAAATTACGTGGTCCCGCTAAAACCTGGTATGAGGGATTGCCCACAAAGATTTTCACTTGGGTTGAGTGGGAGAGTATGTTGCGTGAAAATTTTAAACCAAAACGTGATTTGCACCAAGCTTTAAAAATTATGATGTCTTGTGTACCAGTAGCCGGGAAAACTTTATATGAGTATACTTTCGAGAAATTGTCATTAATAAATAAATTAAAATTACCTATCACAGATGGTGATAAAGTCAATTTAATTCTCGGTGGCATTGACGACGAGCAAATAAAATTTTCAGTTACTGCAGCTGGCATAAAAGACCCGGCGGTCTTAGCAAGTCATTTTAAAACCTTGGACGAAAAGAAAATAATTATAACGTCGCAAGAAGCAATTCCCTCGACTTCAGGTGCACTCAGTAAAGATAGGAATAGGTCAAAAAACGAAAAATTTAGAAAGGTTTGCTACCAGTGCGGCCTTAAAGGGCACCTGAGACGAGATTGTGTTAAAAATCCTAAACAATATCCCGCAATTCAATATGATGTAAACGTGATATCTGCGACTAATCCAAATTTAAAATTTTACAAGACGATAAGTGTAAATGGATATCAGGTCGAGTGTTATGTCGATTTCGGCAGTGAATGCTCGTTGATCACTAAAGCAGCAGCTGAACGATTCCTGTTACACTTAGCTCCGGTCGAGCAAGTGGTAGTACTATCTTCTGTTTTTGGGGAACAGAGTCGACCTTCACTCTATACTCGTGCGAATGTAAACATTGACGGTGTAGAGCGAATGATTGAATTTTATATAGTTGAAGATTGTGTAATGGGAGTCGATGTGTTGGTAGGTCAAAACTTTACCGAAATGTATAATGTTTCATATTCCAAGTTGCGCAACATATTGCAGTTCTTTGAAGGCGAGGAAATAATCACTTCAATAAATAAAATTGAGAGCGTTCTTTTGAATGTGGGTATTAATGATACACACATAATAAGCGATCTGACGAACTTACTAAATGAATTTCCACAATGCGCTGCACAGAATATATCTGAAATAGGAGTAGTTCCGTCGGTTGAAATGAAAATTACACTGACCTCAGACAAACCAGTGGCGTATCGTCCACGTCAATTTTCCGAATTCGAACGTTCTGAGATTAGGGCTAAAATAGAGGAATTATTGAAAAATGGAATAATACGTGAATCGGAGTCACCTTACGCCAGTAATGTGGTATTAGTGTCCAAGAAAAACGGAGAAAAACGGTTATGCGTAGACTATAGAGCAATTAATAAATTAACCGTGCCCGATAAATATCCGCTTCCGCTTATTGAAGAACAATTGCGCCGTTTATCCGGTTTTACATACTTCACCAGCTTAGATTTATTTTCAGGGTACTATCATATTCCATTATCACCTGAATCTGTTCCAATTACTGCTTTTGTCACTCAAGACGGACATTACGAGTTTTTGCGCGTGCCTTTTGGTCTAATGAACGCACCTTTAGTTTTCCAACGTATGCTAAATACTGCCCTGGGTCAGCTTCGATTTAATAAAGTAATGGTGTACTTAGATGATATATTAATTCCAAGCAAAACTATAGAAGAAAACCTATCAATTTTACGGGAAGTATTGGTTATTTTTCAAAAAAATGGCTTAACCTTAAATTTAAAAAAATGCTCTTTCCTAAAAACAAAAATTGAGTATCTCGGATATGAAATACAGGAGTCATATGTGAATCCCTGTTCTTCAAAAATTGAAGCTGTGGCGCAATTTCAGGAACCTAAAAATATTCATCAAGTAAGACAATACCTGGGCTTGACAGGGTATTTCCGAAAATTCATCGAAAACTACGCTGTAAAATCAAAACCATTAAGTGGTCTGCTTGCTAAAGATGCTCCGTGGGTTTGGGGTAAGGAACAGAAAGATTCCTTTCAAATATTGAAGGAATCGTTAGTATCGGTGCCGGTCCTAGCCTTGTATGACCCAGGAAAGGAAACTAAATTATATACCGACGCTAGTCGGTGGGGTTTGGCAGGAATATTGGTACAGATACACAACGGAAAGGAAAGAGTTGTGGCGTACTTTAGTCGACAGACTACTAAAGACGAGCAGAAAATGCATTCGTTCGAGTTAGAAACGCTAGCGATTGTTGCGTCAGTTAAACGTTTTCGGCAATACCTGCTGGGTCGGGTGTTTACGATAATTACTGATTGTGCTGCAGTGAAACAAACATTGTCAAAAAGTGAAATCAACACCCGCATTAGTAGATGGGTTTTATTTCTTAGTGAGTATCAGTACACCATAATTCATAGGCCAGGCAAACAAATGCAGCACGTGGATGCCTTGAGTCGTAATCCGGTGGTAGTTACTAAAGGTATCTGTGCCACGGTGATTGCAGAACGTGATTGGTTGTTGGCAGCCCAACAAGCTGATAGGCATATTTTGGAAATAAAAGCGATTTTGGAAACGGGTGATAGCTCTGGAAATAAAGGTGTGTTCAACGACTATGCGTTAAAAGGCGGAATAGTCTACAAAGAAACGTCACGCGGTTTGCGATGGGTAGTACCAAAGCAAGCTAAATATCAAATTCTGAGAATGACACATGATGATGTTGGACATTTAGGATTTGCCAAAACGTATGAGTTAACAGCGAGTCAATATTGGTTCAAAAATATGCGAAGATTCATCACAAAATATACGAGGAATTGTTTAATTTGTCTATATTTCAAATCACCTTCAGGTAAACCAGCAGGAGAACTACACCCTATTAGAAAAATACCAAAACCATTTCATACAATCCACGTTGACCACTTAGGACCATTCATCAAAAGTAAAACTGGTAATACACATGTTCTGGTAATTATAGATGCGTTTACAAAGTTCATTTTTCTCTACGGCGTCAAAAATACTTCATCAAAAAACACGATAAAAGTCTTAAATGAATTAATAAAAATATTTGGTGTCCCCAACAGACTTATAAGTGATCGGGGAACTGCGTTCACTAGCGAAGAATTTAAAAGCTTCTGTTCTAAAGCCGGCATAAAACACCATTTAAACGCCGTTGCAATGCCACGCGGGAACGGACAGGTAGAAAGGTATAATCGAACAATAACGACCTGTTTAGCAACAATGGGTGCCAATAAAAATGAAAAAGCTTGGGACGAAAATTTATCACAAATTCAATTAGGCTTAAATGGGACACTTAACCAAGCACTTGGAGTGTCTCCAAGTGAAGCACTTATGGGTTACAGAGTTGTTATGCAGGGTCAACTACAGAGTAATTCTGAAGAAGTAGTTGACGTGACCAAGATACGTGCACAGATCGAGGGCCTACAAGAACAGTACCAAGCTGCCCAGAAACGCCGTTTTGACCAGCAGCGGAGCAAATCTCGACCCTACGGAGAAGGAGATTTGGTCCTTGTGCGTGTCACGAGCACCCCGGCGACAGGACGAAGCCGCAAGTTGTTGCCCAAGTGGCGTGGTCCATTCAGGATCGTCAAGGTTTTGGGCAATGACAGGTATGAGGTGGCGGACATACTCGGCAGTGGCCGATCCAAGCTGCCATATCAAAGTGTAGCGGGGATAGACAATATTCGACCTTGGATCCGTTATGACGTAGAGTGACGTCATTTCTGTGGTCGTACCCAGTGTGCGGTGTCGCCTGACACATCTGTGGTTGTGTGCAGGAAGACTGGTAACTGGGTAGGTTACAGGGGTTTTGAGAGCATTTCACTGGCTTTCGATGGCAACACAGAGGCGACCTTGTTCAGGTGTGCTAAATTTGGTAGCCGCTGACGGTGGGTCTGCAGAGGTGGTCGATTGGGAGGAATGTTCTCAAAACACACCTGGGGTCACGGGTATACAGGTATGCTGTGACAACAATTAGTTAAGATCCATCTTATGCGTTTGTTTTATGAGTGTGTTTAATATGATTATTATTTGTAACATATATATCTTTATTAATAATAGAGTGGGCCCACTTATTATAATCCTTTAGGCTAGATGCGTCCGGACACAGGAAGGAGATATTGGACAATGTGTACTGCTGTGTTTCCCTCCGGCCGTGTACATGTTGCTGGTGACTAATATTTTGGTTTCTATCTGTTACATGGTCCCCGTAAGCGGACACCGTGTGAGGACACACGGTAGGTCAGGAAAGGCCGTGTTAGAAAGATTGCGAGCGAGGACGACTGAGCGGCCGTCTAGCAACCGGGGAAGCCCAGGATTTGCTGGATACCGCTGGCCTACACCAGCGGTGGGCTGCGGGCAGCGCCGAGCCGAGGTACCGGAGGCAGTCGTCGCCACCGTGAGCTGCGAGCGAGACGTGATCTGATCTCTTACTGAAACTCTGCGACGCAATACCATACTCGTATCAATAAACTCCTTGATTTTCTCATTTTGTTGTTGTCCCTACCGGACCCTCTTAGATATTTATTTTCTCATTCTTTAACATTTCTTTGATTTTTTTAAATGTGGAGAAATCTCAGATTTTTTCAAATTTTTTATCACCCTGTATAAACATTTCATCTACATCATTGGATAGTACATGAAAAGTTAAAAGGACATGTAGGGCCGTTAATAGGGACATGTAAGCCGTTTTTCTCTATCTTGAACCGTTTTCCTTTTACAGGGCCTTGAACTTGAAAAATTACGATTTTTTAAATGCTTGTAACTTCTAAACAAAAACGAATCGGACCCATGTTTATTAAAAAAATATGTTTAAAATCAAGCAACCTACCATCTGTCAAAGTTTGTCATAGAGCTTGTAGAACACCCTGTATAGGGGTGGAGGACGTACCAATAGTAACACCAGGAAGGTATTCATTTGCTTTGCAAATCCATGATTAGCTAAAAAAAACGGCACTAAAAATCGAATTTGCGAGTGCGGTCTGGCTAGAATCGGGGATAATCACATAATAAATACGCCGGGTCTCGGAAGTAATAACTTGACGACAAGGCCAACTGCCTCGAAGCCTACAGGAGCAGGATTGGCACCGGATATAGCTTTCTAATATCGTATTCAGACTATATAGGGACTGATGTCATGCTTTTTGGAATGCAAATGCAAAATAAATTCAAATATCAAAATAATAATCGTGCTACTGTTAATTTCGAAGATATTCCTGGCCCTGAAAGTGAAGAAAAAATAGCAATTCGACCGTAGTATCAAAGAGGCCTTAGTTGTGACCCTAATATTAGTTTGCAATAGCTGCTTTTGCTTCTTACCCACCCAGCACTTCTATTTCGCTCCGCTTCGGTCCCGAAAAAATTGATGGAACTTAGGATACGGACTTCATAGCTCCAATAACAACGAAGTCAGCAATACCTGAGCAGGGCGATACCGAATTGGGCGAAGGATTTTGTTATTCACTAATCCCAGGGGTCAATTGGGCGAGAAACGAGAAACTAGGGGATTATAAGAGATAAGTGGACAGACAAGAAATACATGTGCGGCCTTGCCCATATACATAGCAGTGTTGCCAGATTTATTTTCAATAACTGCTACTTGTTCGAGACTAAAGGGTGGCAATTGAAAAAAGTTTTTCATCATTTACTATATATTCAAGGGATTGTTGAATAGTATTAACGAATTATGATTTATTGTTTAGTAAGAAAATCACGACCTTTCGTGTTTTCCATATTTTCTACTGAAAACTCACCATGTTTTCAAATCTAAGCAATTCCAATGCCAAATATCTCTGGAATTTACTACTTCTAATCAATAAAATTTAAAAATTAAACTTCTCTCTAATACACATTTATTTTAAACTAAAGCGCATATAGGTATATTAATCATCCTCTCCCATACAAAAAATGTGTTAATTCTATTATCGCATACCTATAGGATAAGGAATTTTCATATGTTGAAATGATTAATTTTAAATATTGAATTCCCTAATTATTTGACAGAGAAATATTAAATGAATAATTTTTCAAGAATTAAAACAAAAGTATTTTTTGCTATATTAATTATTATTAAGTATGCAATCGAATCGTTCAATCGATCGTTTTCGTGAAAATTAGGAAACAGTTTTCACTATTAGGGTGTTCTAACACAACTTTCTATTATTTCTATCCTTCCGGTGGAGTACCTTAGGTACTAAACGTATTTCATTGCAATGGTATTTTCTCACAGCACTTTCAAATGTGTAAACAAAAAATAAGAAATTTGAAACAAACTGAATGACTTCTGCAAACAAATACTTTTCTAAAGTATAATTATTATTGCAACATGAAATTGAAAACATCGTGAAAACTTATCATGATTTTCTCAAAGGCAATAACTTAGTCAATTGAAAATTATGATAAATTTATGATAAATCAATTCAAGTAATTGATTGCTTTTTATGGATTATTTGATTAGGTATAGCAGCGACGTTTACTTTTCTATTAATGTTTCATGTTTCTGCTGTAGGTATAGGTACCTATAGTATAAAATAATTGTAAATGCACTAAGGGCTTGATGATGTATTTGATAGAACTTAAAAAAAAATAATACATTTTATAATAATATATATAATATAATTTATATAATATAATAATAAATTTTATTTAATGTAGAAAATCGGAATTTCTGTAAAATCTGGCAACGTGGCCATGCATGCATGCATGCAAATAACTCAACGGTATTTAAAAATTCCTTACCCCAATTGAGCTGTAGGATTATAAGAACCCCCGTCGTGTCGAAAGGTCACTCAGGTAAATTCGCCCAATTGAGAAACGTGATTTTGAATTACTCGGGTATAATTAAACAAAAACCGGTTTTTCCGATTAGTCGTATTGTAAAGTAAATGACATGTACTATTACTGAAAATCAAAAATGACTTCGAAGCTACAAGACAACAAGACAACATGGGGGTGTAATTTTTAATAGGGTCACTTTCTATAAGGTCCCTCTTAAATAGAATTCACTGTTTAAAAATATAAATTGCCCAGATACCTAATTTCATAAGTAAAAAATGAATTTTCTCACTGCTATACAGGCTGTCGCTAAAAAGGTACCACCAACGTTCTACCCTCGGTTCTACCATAGACTCCCGAGTAAAAAATATGCCGATTTACCAAAATTATCTATGTCCAAAAATGCACCTTTTTCAAGATACAGTCGTTAAAATAATGGGGTCAACCAAATATACGTTTTCCAGAAGAAGTCAAAAATAAATTAACTGAGAAATTTCAAAATGGCTCCGCCTACTACTATTGTTAATAGCAGTAGACTGGAGTAGTTTTACAAACATTGATATACAGGCTGTTCCTCTTTTTGATGTCACGTCTCATTTTTTACCCTAGAATTTTTAGTCGTACGCCACTGGTTGATTCTATATTTTTTATCCAAAGGCGTAAGTATTACCAAACTTTTTGCCTTGTTATTAAAGTTTTGTATCTTGCATGGTTTTCCCATAATTAAATTTAATGATGGACTTACACACCACGAAAACGTATTTTGTGAAAATCTCATTTTATTTAAAAAAATTAATTTTTATTTCACAGAAATGACTTTATTCACATTTATTGACCTTGAGAATAATCGTAGTAGGCGGTGAAACTAAATTTTCTCATTTAATTATGTTTTATTTACTTCGGTATTTTGAAAAATGTGTATTTTCCAAATTTATTTTGTAAGAGCTGTATCTTGAAAAAAGTGCCATTTTAGGCATAAATAATTTCAGTTAAATCGGTACAATTTGACACAACCAGGAATCTGTGGTGGAAAGTTGTTGTTGAAATTATTATTTAAATTAACAAAGAAATTTTCAGAAATACATTTTCAGTAGTATAGATCCATAATGAAGAATTAATTACGGGAAAACGATGCAAGTACGATTCTTTTATAAAAGAGCAAAAAGTTTAGGAATACTTTAGCCTTTGAATAAAAAATACAGAATCAATCAGTGGCGTGGGGACAAAAAAGTTCCGTAGTAAAAAGTAACGCGTGACATCAAAAACAGGAACACCCGGTACGTTAATGTTTGTAAAACTATAACTACCCGCTATAGTTGACCTCCTTTTGTGGTATGCATCTCGAAAAGGGAGCCTTTTTGGACATGAAGCACACCTTGTATAACTATTAATAACATCAGGGCTAATAGCCCTTTTAACATAGTGTTTTTGATATTTTTTATACAATTGTTTCACTGCCACATATTTTTTTTTTATTTTTCCCTCTTTACGTAGATAATATTAATGACAAGATGTGTACAAAAGCTGGGTTCTGTATCTCAAACAGTTCCTAAGATATCGTCAAAAACTTAAAATAATAAATTTTTTCGACACCCTGTATCTCGGTTGAAAAACATTTTTGGAAAAAAAATTATTTGAATTTTCTTAATATCTAAGCTTCATCTACACGCCCTCCAACTTGCGGTACTTCTTTTAGAAACACCTTGTATATTCGAAAATACATTTTTTGGTCATTATTCAGATCAGTGGCCAGTCGCACTCAGGCATTCTATGTACATAGGTAACTACTAGGAGATAGTGTGGAAGATCATAGTACTAGGGAAATCATCAGTAATAGGGAGATATTTGCTTCGCCATAACTGTAATTACCATTCAGATGGCCCATTAATTATTGGACGATTTTTTTAAATTATTCCTTATCCTACTCGAATAGCCCAATAGAGTGACAGTCGCCTTATTTATGAGGACGCGTAAAACAAAGAAATCATTCTTCTGTGCAAGTTTTACTTAGATCCTAAAGTACTTTTCCACAAAAGAAAAGAACCAACCACAAATTATGAAACTATAAGGAAAATGAAATGTGATAATGTAAAAATTGTAGTGACGTGCGACTGGCCATTCTGATCTGAATTATTAACATGGCCCTTTAAAAATTAGGTAGGAACATAATTGTATGTTATATAATTATGTGGATTTAAATCTAAAACTGAATATAACAGAGATTAATTTTCATATCAACCCTATTACCTCATCGGTGTTTTCCTATAATTGAAGAGCATTATATGGGTAGACCGTGTGACCGTGGGTATTTTTTTAAATTTGTTTTAGGAGCTAATAGTCGTGTTTGTATGAATGAACTGCTTTACTTCGAGTAAACCTGAAAGTATCATTTTTATAAACAGCGCCCAGTGATCCTCCAAGTATCATTTATAAACGGTGCCAGGTAACCCTTTCTACTTAAAACATTTTATACAAGTGCCGAGTAAACCGTTCTGGGTTCCCACTTGTATATACACTCAATCGTATGCAGCGCCTCTATCTAAATACACGATGAACTACAACTTATACGGCAATCAGATAATGGATTTAGTCAGGCTCCTCGATTTTTCGATGAAAACTAGTTACACATCACCTGAGGAACCATTTGGTAGTTTCAAATTGAAGATGTCACTGGGGATCCGTATATCGGACGCCGGGTGACGCCGGAGTCCCAGTAAACCGCAAAAATTACATGGCCGGAGCCTGAATTGTACCGTAAATATATATATAAATATATATATAAATATATATATAAATATATATATATATTTATCTACGTAGGACAACTCAAACTCCGATTCATACTAGGTCTACCTAAGCTCCATTTTATACAGCTACGTTATATACTGTTCCTTGTTCTGTGTAACAGTCAACCGAGCATCCATATTCCTGTAGGTCAATGCTACATCCCTTCCGCTCCCTCCCCGTGAAGGGGGTTTTATTGCTTATTGTTACGACATTATGAACGATAAAGTAACACCTGTCTTTACAGACAAGTTAAATGATATTCTGGTATTTGCCTTTGTATACTTTCTGGTTGGGTTTGATTATTTTGCTTGATGCTGTGTGACCAATCAGTTTGTTATTCAATTCTGTTCTAGGTACATCTATACTTCTGAAATAGATATCTAACTTAATAAATAAAATGTGCATACATAATTACCTAATACTGTTCTATTTTTTTATACAGGGTGTCCCGTATCGTTATGTTAAAATTTTTTGAGCATATAGTAGGCTTAATTTTGAGCCCAAAAAACCCAAAAGTGGCAGGTCTATCTTTACTCGTTACGAAGTTACAGGCCTAAGAAAATTATGACTAGTAAATAACAAATATTCAACTTTGAAAACCACACAACCACATGTGTTGTGGTTTAGATTAATAATTTATTGTTATGGTGGCGACATGAGTAAATGTCACCAAAATAAACATTAGAAGAGGTTCTCTTGCTCATACAAAATGGCATTTGGATTCAAATAAATGGGACACCAGCATTTCGGAAATGGCGTTTGTAACTAAATTCCCTCTTAAATTCCAAAAAGCAATTATTATTGGATCGTATTCAGCATGCCGGTCAAGAGATCGATCGCGAAAAAAGACGAGAAATTAGAACTGTTACTTCTGCAATAGGCCTCCGAGCACAAGTTTATATTCAGCAAGGAATAGGACATTTTTAACACATAATAAACTAAAGATTTGGTCAATAAAACAAGTTTTATGTGGTTTTCAAAGTTAAATCTGCTATTTACTAGACATTATTTTCTTAGGCCTCTAACTTCGTAACGAATGCAGATAGACCTGCCACTTTTGGGTTTTTTAGACTTAGGAATAAGCTCACAAAATTTGAACATAACGATACGGGACAGCCTGTATAAGGAAGTGAGAAGTACGTTATTTAGGCAGGATTAAGAAAAATAATACGTGGGATAAACTAATCTGTAAAAAAAATTGGAAACAATTGGAATCTGTCATTTTACATCTTTATAGATTCAATCTTAAACATGAAATTATTTCAAAATCTTCCTAAATTGCACTTTTATTTGCCCAAAAAATAGACATGCTTTTTTTTGTTCAATGTAATTTTGCCACATTCATAATCCCTATTATACAGTGCGTCTACGTAAGTAGGAGTCAGATGGGAAACTTTTTTTGTGCAACAACCATTAAAAGTCACACTTTTAACGACAGCTGACAGTGTTAAAAGTGATTGTTTACATGGAAGCGTGTTAAAAATACTTTTAACACTAGTGTTAAAAATATTTCTACCTGCTTTTTCTGTACATTCTCTTTTTAAACTACATTTTCTCATGATGAAATCAGACAAAATTATAGGTGATAAGATTTTTTCATATTCTTTTTATTACTGGCACACATATTAATAAAAAATAAATACCTAGTCAAGAACACAAGACAATAATAATTGTTCAGAAATTGCAATTAATAATAATTATTATAGCGTCTTTTTTATTTGTATATACACATTTGTTAGTAACCATAGCGTAGGCAACGGTTGCTGTGGTTGCTATGATAAGTACACTTGTACTTATCTGAATATTTTAAAATGCAATTTGAAGTTCAGTGTGTCATTCTAAATTCATCTATTTTATTATCAAAACAGGGCAGTTTTACAAAAAAACATTGTATGATATTCGTCTTAAAAGTGATTTTATTTTGTTCGTGAAATTGTTCAATTCGATCCGCTACGCTTCGCTCATTTCACAAACCTTTCCACTCACAACATAAAACTTCACTTTTAATATTAATATCATAAATAGCTATTATTATCCATTTTAGTGAAAAAAGTTATTCTTCATAAAAAGTTGTGCTTCGTTTGAAACCTAAAATGATATAGTAAGAAATCAAATTTTTCCAGTCGTATACGTGTTATTTTAGAAAAAATGTCTACCAACAGGTTTTACAAATATATCTTGGTTGGTATCAAAGTTATTATTACAAAAAATAGTTATTTTCATTCTCCCCTTTACGAAATTGTAACTTTCTGTCTTGATAAGACAACCGAAAGCGAAAGTAAAACATACTAGGTGATAGGTTGCTAGGTGGTTGCTAGCTATGAAAAACCTTCGTGCCCTGGACGGAAAAGTAGAAATGTCAGTTTGATTAACGTTTATTTAGAAGGAAAATTAAATGTAAAACTACAATAAAAAATTCCAGTAAATCTTTCTGAAACATACAATAATAATTATTTGTAGGATGTTTTACTTTCGTTTTCGGTTGTCTTATCAAGACAGAAAGTTACAATTTCGTAAAGGGGAGAATGAAGAGGATTTTCTCATAAATGTCAACACACTGCACTGTCAAAATTAAGCTATTTCGGACATTTTGTTCATTGAACCTTCTAATATAAAAATAAAATTGGCTAAGGAATGGTAACCTGAAATTTGACAAGGTACTTCATTAATGCTTCCCTAAGTATTGATGATATTTAGATGCAAATCTAAATTTTTTGTTAGTATCTATGTATTTATTGAAGTCTCCCGATTTCAATTTTTAGTGGAAAAGTATTGAGTTTGAGTGGCAGTTTTAAGACACAAAATTAATTCTAAGTAAGGTGTGATTGAAAAAAATGAAATAAAAAATGAAAGCTTAAAATGAGACTTTCAATAATTATTCAGATAGGTAATAACCAATAAATAAATAAATAAATATATATAAATAAATATCTTATGGCTGTGGTAAAGCCCAAGTGTCAGAAGTAATAAAATAACCAATAATTTGCTTGGACTGTTTATGTTCTCCAGTATTTAGATAAAAAGCACATTATTGCCAGATTCAACTTAAATTAATGAAATGACACGTAAGCGTTAACAACTTCTAAACTACATGCATAAAGAATTTCTTATTAAGACTGGCCATGAGGAATGGCATTTAAAAATTACACCCTATATTAACTTGTTGTTTTGCAGCTTAGGAGAGCCATCATTCTTACATTTTCAAAGCAAGTTACAGTGGAAATGGCTCAAGATATAGGAAAATGGCTTACATGTCCCTGGTTTAAGTTTTCATGTGGTATCCCATTGTGTGAATGAAATTGAAATTTATCAGATTTGTCATCACCCTGTATAAAAATTTCAACTACACACTATAAACGATACGAAAAGTTAAGATAGGAACATGTAAGACATTTTCCAAAATCTTGAGCCGTTTTTGGTGTGAATTGTTTTGAAAATCGAAAAATGACGATTTTCACTTGTTTATAACTCACAATCATTATTTTAAACACACACAGTGTGATTCTTTTTAATTCGCTTTTTATCAGAAAATATGAAAATGTAATATGCAGGGCTCCCCAATAAATTTTTTGGTCATTATCCTATTAGGGTATCAACCATCCGGGTATCCTACAGTTTCACTAAGGCACCTATACAGGGTGTTCTACAAGCTCTATGACAAACTTTGACAGATGGTAGGTTGTTTGATTTTAAACATATTTTTTTTAATAAACATGGGTCCGATTCGTTTTTGTTTAGAAGTTACAAGCATTTAAAAAATCGTAATTTTTCAAGTTCAAGGCCCTGTAAAAGGAAAACGGTTCAAGATAGAGAAAAACGACTTACATGTCCATATTTTAACTTTTTATGGACTATCCTATGGTATAGAAACATTTGTACTTTCTTTGATTTTTTTAAATGTGGAGAAATCTCAGATTTTTTCAAATTTTTTATCACCCTGTATAAACATTTCATCTACATCATTGGATAGTACATGAAAAGTTAAAACAGGGACATGTAAGCCGTTTTTCTCTATCTTGAACCGTTTTCCTTTTACAGGGCCTTGAACTTGAAAAATTACGATTTTTTAAATGCTTGTAACTTCTAAACAAAAACGAATCGGACCCATGTTTATTAAAAAAATATGTTTAAAATCAAGCAACCTACCATCTGTCAAAGTTTGTCATAGAGCTTGTAGAACACCCTGTATAGGGGTGGAGGACGTACCAATAGTAACACCAGGAAGGTATTCATTTGCTTTGCAAATCCATGATTAGCTAAAAAAAACGGCACTAAAAATCGAATTTGCGAGTGCGGTCTGGCTAGAATCGGGGATAATCACATAATAAATACGCCGGGTCTCGGAAGTAATAACTTGACGACAAGGCCAACTGCCTCGAAGCCTACAGGAGCAGGATTGGCACCGGATATAGCTTTCTAATATCGTATTCAGACTATATAGGGACTGATGTCATGCTTTTTGGAATGCAAATGCAAAATAAATTCAAATATCAAAATAATAATCGTGCTACTGTTAATTTCGAAGATATTCCTGGCCCTGAAAGTGAAGAAAAAATAGCAATTCGACCGTAGTATCAAAGAGGCCTTAGTTGTGACCCTAATATTAGTTTGCAATAGCTGCTTTTGCTTCTTACCCACCCAGCACTTCTATTTCGCTCCGCTTCGGTCCCGAAAAAATTGATGGAACTTAGGATACGGACTTCATAGCTCCAATAACAACGAAGTCAGCAATACCTGAGCAGGGCGATACCGAATTGGGCGAAGGATTTTGTTATTCACTAATCCCAGGGGTCAATTGGGCGAGAAACGAGAAACTAGGGGATTATAAGAGATAAGTGGACAGACAAGAAATACATGTGCGGCCTTGCCCATATACATAGCAGTGTTGCCAGATTTATTTTCAATAACTGCTACTTGTTCGAGACTAAAGGGTGGCAATTGAAAAAAGTTTTTTATCATTTACTATATATTCAAGGGATTGTTGAATAGTATTAACGAATTATGATTTATTGTTTAGTAAGAAAATCACGACCTTTCGTGTTTTCCATATTTTCTACTGAAAACTCACCATGTTTTCAAATCTAAGCAATTCCAATGCCAAATATCTCTGGAATTTACTACTTCTAATCAATAAAATTTAAAAATTAAACTTCTCTCTAATACACATTTATTTTAAACTAAAGCGCATATAGGTATATTAATCATCCTCTCCCATACAAAAAATGTGTTAATTCTATTATCGCATACCTATAGGATAAGGAATTTTCATATGTTGAAATGATTAATTTTAAATATTGAATTCCCTAATTATTTGACAGAGAAATATTAAATGAATAATTTTTCAAGAATTAAAACAAAAGTATTTTTTGCTATATTAATTATTATTAAGTATGCAATCGAATCGTTCAATCGATCGTTTTCGTGAAAATTAGGAAACAGTTTTCACTATTAGGGTGTTCTAACACAACTTTCTATTATTTCTATCCTTCCGGTGGAGTACCTTAGGTACTAAACGTATTTCATTGCAATGGTATTTTCTCACAGCACTTTCAAATGTGTAAACAAAAAATAAGAAATTTGAAACAAACTGAATGACTTCTGCAAACAAATACTTTTCTAAAGTATAATTATTATTGCAACATGAAATTGAAAACATCGTGAAAACTTATCATGATTTTCTCAAAGGCAATAACTTAGTCAATTGAAAATTATGATAAATTTATGATAAATCAATTCAAGTAATTGATTGCTTTTTATGGATTATTTGATTAGGTATAGCAGCGACGTTTACTTTTCTATTAATGTTTCATGTTTCTGCTGTAGGTATAGGTACCTATAGTATAAAATAATTGTAAATGCACTAAGGGCTTGATGATGTATTTGATAGAACTTAAAAAAAAATAATACATTTTATAATAATATATATAATATAATTTATATAATATAATAATAAATTTTATTTAATGTAGAAAATCGGAATTTCTGTAAAATCTGGCAACGTGGCCATGCATGCATGCATGCAAATAACTCAACGGTATTTAAAAATTCCTTACCCCAATTGAGCTGTAGGATTATAAGAACCCCCGTCGTGTCGAAAGGTCACTCAGGTAAATTCGCCCAATTGAGAAACGCCGCCTGAGCAACGCTCATTTTGAATTACTCGGGTATAATTAAACAAAAACCGGTTTTTCCGATTAGTCGTATTGTAAAGTAAATGACATGTACTATTACTGAAAATCAAAAATGACTTCGAAGCTACAAGACAACAAGACAACATGGGGGTGTAATTTTTAATAGGGTCACTTTCTATAAGGTCCCTCTTAAATAGAATTCACTGTTTAAAAATATAAATTGCCCAGATACCTAATTTCATAAGTAAAAAATGAATTTTCTCACTGCTATACAGGCTGTCGCTAAAAAGGTACCACCAACGTTCTACCCTCGGTTCTACCATAGACTCCCGAGTAAAAAATATGCCGATTTACCAAAATTATCTATGTCCAAAAATGCACCTTTTTCAAGATACAGTCGTTAAAATAATGGGGTCAACCAAATATACGTTTTCCAGAAGAAGTCAAAAATAAATTAACTGAGAAATTTCAAAATGGCTCCGCCTACTACTATTGTTAATAGCAATAGACTGGAGTAGTTTTACAAACATTGATATACAGGCTGTTCCTCTTTTTGATGTCACGTCTCATTTTTTACCCTAGAATTTTTAGTCGTACGCCACTGGTTGATTCTATATTTTTTATCCAAAGGCGTAAGTATTACCAAACTTTTTGCCTTGTTATTAAAGTTTTGTATCTTGCATGGTTTTCCCATAATTAAATTTAATGATGGACTTACACACCACGAAAACGTATTTTGTGAAAATCTCATTTTATTTAAAAAAATTAATTTTTATTTCACAGAAATGACTTTATTCACATTTATTGACCTTGAGAATAATCGTAGTAGGCGGTGAAACTAAATTTTCTCATTTAATTATGTTTTATTTACTTCGGTATTTTGAAAAATGTGTATTTTCCAAATTTATTTTGTAAGAGCTGTATCTTGAAAAAAGTGCCATTTTAGGCATAAATAATTTCAGTTAAATCGGTACAATTTGACACAACCAGGAATCTGTGGTGGAAAGTTGTTGTTGAAATTATTATTTAAATTAACAAAGAAATTTTCAGAAATACATTTTCAGTAGTATAGATCCATAATGAAGAATTAATTACGGGAAAACGATGCAAGTACGATTCTTTTATAAAAGAGCAAAAAGTTTAGGAATACTTTAGCCTTTGAATAAAAAATACAGAATCAATCAGTGGCGTGGGGACAAAAAAGTTCCGTAGTAAAAAGTAACGCGTGACATCAAAAACAGGAACACCCGGTACGTTAATGTTTGTAAAACTATAATTATTATCCGCTATAGTTGACCTCCTTTTGTGGTATGCATCTCGAAAAGGGAGCCTTTTTGGACATGAAGCACACCTTGTATAACTATTAATAACATCAGGGCTAATAGCCCTTTTAACATAGTGTTTTTGATATTTTTTATACAATTGTTTCACTGCCACATATTTTTTTTTTATTTTTCCCTCTTTACGTAGATAATATTAATGACAAGATGTGTACAAAAGCTGGGTTCTGTATCTCAAACAGTTCCTAAGATATCGTCAAAAACTTAAAATAATAAATTTTTTCGACACCCTGTATCTCGGTTGAAAAACATTTTTGGAAAAAAAATTATTTGAATTTTCTTAATATCTAAGCTTCATCTACACGCCCTCCAACTTGCGGTACTTCTTTTAGAAACACCTTGTATATTCGAAAATACATTTTTTGGTCATTATTCAGATCAGTGGCCAGTCGCACTCAGGCATTCTATGTACATAGGTAACTACTAGGAGATAGTGTGGAAGATCATAGTACTAGGGAAATCATCAGTAATAGGGAGATATTTGCTTCGCCATAACTGTAATTACCATTCAGATGGCCCATTAATTATTGGACGATTTTTTTAAATTATTCCTTATCCTACTCGAATAGCCCAATAGAGTGACAGTCGCCTTATTTATGAGGACGCGTGAAACAAAGAAATCATTCTTCTGTGCAAGTTTTACTTAGATCCTAAAGTACTTTTCCACAAAAGAAAAGAACCAACCACAAATTATGAAACTATAAGGAAAATGAAATGTGATAATGTAAAAATTGTAGTGACGTGCGACTGGCCATTCTGATCTGAATTATTAACATGGCCCTTTAAAAATTAGGTAGGAACATAATTGTATGTTATATAATTATGTGGATTTAAATCTAAAACTGAATATAACAGAGATTAATTTTCATATCAACCCTATTACCTCATCGGTGTTTTCCTATAATTGAAGAGCATTATATGGGTAGACCGTGTGACCGTGGGTATTTTTTTTAATTTGTTTTAGGAGCTAATAGTCGTGTTTGTATGAATGAACTGCTTTACTTCGAGTAAACCTGAAAGTATCATTTTTATAAACAGCGCCCAGTGATCCTCCAAGTATCATTTATAAACGGTGCCAGGTAACCCTTTCTACTTAAAACATTTTATACAAGTGCCGAGTAAACCGTTCTGGGTTCCCACTTGTATATACACTCAATCGTATGCAGCGCCTCTATCTAAATACACGATGAACTACAACTTATACGGCAATCAGATAATGGATTTAGTCAGGCTCCTCGATTTTTCGATGAAAACTAGTTACACATCACCTGAGGAACCATTTGGCAGTTTCAAATTGAAGATGTCACTGGGGATCCGTATATCGGACGCCGGGTGACGCCGGAGTCCCAGTAAACCGCAAAAATTACATGGCCGGAGCCTGAATTGTACCGTAAATATATATATAAATATATATATATATATCGTGGGCAGGTGAATTTTGGAAAACCACTTTTTCGTAATCTGGGGGTCATGATCGGTGGACATTTGATGAGTTTGGGTGATTTTCGAAAAGTGATGTCGTCCTCAATAGTGTATTTTTTTGTTAAAAAATACACTAAAAATATATGTATGGATAAAATAAAAAATCTCGAGATTTCAGATTTTTCAGGATATTTCAGCAACGACTGAAAATATCCTAAATTTCTTTTCAGAATCTTATTCAGCATAAAATAGTTCAACTTCTCTCTAATTCAACCGAGCCTGTATCTCTTACCGCTTACGAGAACCCCAATGGTGGGTAGTACAAAAATTTCCCACCCTGTATTGATAGAGGGATAAAATTTTGAGTAAAATAAATTTTTCAAACGAAAACGAAACCAGTGACGTAGTTATAGGAATCATTTATCGTTTTAAGCCTCCTACCTGCTACGCCATTGGAGAAAATCTTTTTTTTTACTTTTTTTTAAAGATATTTTAAAAATATATCGGTCTTAACTGTGTAGATAAGACGATCTCGCTCCACTTCGGTTATCTGGGGTTTAGAAAAGTAACTCCATCCTACTCTGACGCATATTATTACTAAATAAATAGTAGGTAGTAAGTATAGACGAACACAAACATCAATGGGGAGACTGGGGTTCGAACCCGCAGTCTGTGGTAGCCCCAGCAACTAAGTAGCGTGAATCCTAAGCCACTGATGAGCCATCGCCTGCTCCTTTTTTGTACATAGGTATTTTGAAGAGTAGAGGTATTTTATATGAAAAAAATACCTACTTTTAAAAAGGTCTCTGAATTTACAGGTCTCTGAAGGTCTTACCATAAATGATCAAAAGGATTTTCAGTTTGTTGAATACATGAGAAGAGTCGTTCTCTTAGAAAAAAAAACCTTCTTGCGCATCAATCGCAGAAATAGTGTATTTTTATGCGATTCAATTATGAATATTTTCACCGCTTTTTAAATTATTGGCTTTCTGAAATTTTCCATAGTCATGTCATGTTAGCGTAGTGCTTTAATGTGAAAAATTTTCTGTGATAATTTCATTTCATTTCGTTTGAACACGTGCCTTAGAATGGATTTTTAAATTTAAAAATCAAAAAAATTGGCAAAATTTAACAATTTTGTCCCTTTTCCTATGCCCGCCACTGGCTAACTTTACTTTAAAAATACTATTTTTTACACTACCTTTAATAAATTCGGAAAAAACTGAAAGGAGAGTTTTGAAAACCGAAAGTTTGAAATTTTAGAGGAATAAACATTATTTAAAAATATTCGAATATATCTCCGCCATTTTTATATTTGCTTCTTGAAATTTTTGAAGGTTAAATATGCTATTAGTATAGTTGTCTACTATCAAAATTTCCGTTCTATTCCTTCAAAAATAAGCTCATGAATGTTTATAGAAATGTAGACATTTTTACCCTTTTCCTACCCACGCCTCTGGCTTATTAATAGAAATGATGCAAATTGTACTGCATTAGCTCAAATTTCAAATAAGTTTATTCCAATCTTGTTAATTTTGTTTAAAAGTTTTTGATCTTGCCTATTTAGGGGTTCAAAATCTAGCCATTTTCCAAAAATTGAAAAGGCCGCCATTTTGGAATGTCTTTACCTATTTTACTCAAATACAGTACCAGACGACTACTTGAGGGTATCTTACTACCAAAAAAATTTCAGCGCTCTAGATTGAAAACTTCGACCAGAAACCGTGCCTCACGGACGGCTTTTTTTCTGAAATTCGGAGGGACATCCTGTAGAAGTAACACAACTCTAGGAAAATGTTTTTTACGAAAATCAAACGTCAGCCCTAAGGTTGATAAGAGTAAAAAATTTCGTTCATTAATCTTGAAAGATGAAGCTACAGGAGCGTTTTTAAAAATTTAGAGAAATTAATTTATAAAAAACATCATGTAAAAAAAAATCGAATATCTCCGCCATTTTTCTTATTTACTTTTTGAAATTCTCAAGGGTTTAAGTCTATTATAGTAGGATTAACTTTAAAAAGTCAGATGTGACGTCTTACTAACCGTCCGAATTAATATTTTTAATTTCACCAGAAAATGTCAAACAGTTAATTGTCAAGTTGTGAACGAGCGTAATTATTGAAGGAAAATGAATTGAACCGTTTACGTCAGTTTGAGAGCCACTGACAACTACATAAAATTTATTCACGTAATGACATTCTATCCTCTGTGTTATGTATTTAATTCTCATTCAAAACCAATGTTGACGTATACTTATTTATGCGGGATGGAGTGTTTAGACAAACTGGACGGTTACTATAAAAACCACGTATATGAAACAAAATAAATCGAACTATCAAAAGGATGTGTATTCTTAATCGATACGTATGACTTTTTAGACTTTATTGGACTATAGTATAGTTGTCTACTGTAAAAATTTCAGTTTAATTACTTCAAAAATGTGCTCATAAATTGTTGGAGAAATTTAGCCATTTTTACCCTTTTCCTACCCACGCCACTGGCTTATTAATAGAAAAAATGCAAATTTTGTTGCATGAAATTAAATTTCAAGTCATTTACTTCCAATATTGTGAATTTAATATAAAACTCTTTTTTTATCTAGCTTATACAGGGGTTCAAAAAATAGTCCTTTTTCCAAAAATTAAAATGGCCGCCATTTTGAAACGGCTCGATCGATTTTGCTCAAGTGCAATACCAGACCACTCCTTGTGGATATCTTACTTCCACAAAAATTTCAGTCTCCTAGATTGAAAACTGCGACCTGAAATGAGGTGACAAAAACCGGATACCTGGAATTTTGAAGGGACACCCTGTAGAAGTGATGGGACTTTTGGAAAGTTTTTCAACGAAAATCCAACGTCATTCCCAAATTTTACAAGGACCCAAAATTTCGTTCACTAATCTTGAAAGATAAAGCCACAGGAGCGTTTTTAAAATCGAAATTTCGCGATTTTGGAGAAATATATATATAAATATATATATAAATATATATATAAATATATATATAAATATATATATATATATATCGTGGGCAGGTGAATTTTGGAAAACCACTTTTTCGTGATCTGGGGGTCATGATCGGTGGACATTTGATGAGTTTGGGTGATTTTCGAAAAGTGATGTCGTCCTCAATAGTGTATTTTTTTGTTAAAAAAATACACTAATACAAAACATAAAGTTTCAAAATTAACTTTAGTGACTTTTATACTTTCATATACTGATGATAGAAGAAACATAGTGATCTGTAAAGAACTCTAAGAAGTCTTTGGAAGTTAGAAGTTATATGATGCAATCTTTATTTAAAAAAAATTAAAATACTGAAAAACAAAACCTCCTACTAGAGACCTTTCTTAATAAATAGTATCTTTTTTCTGATAATAATATAAAATTCACAAAGTAAGTTTAAAAGAATGTATTTTCATCAGTCTCAAAGAAGTCTCCTATACTTCCAAATTTTACCTCTTAATTAATTTTAACCTCTATCCCAAAGTTGAGAAAAATATCTTCAATAGTTAAATTCAATGAAATTGATTTCTAATTGCAAGTTTAACACCCTGGCAATCCCTGCATTTTTCGCAAAATCCGGTTTTGAAAGAAAAGTGTACGAAAAAAAGTGTATAAGTGTACGAAAGCATTCAGTTCTTCTGAAAACTTTCCAAATGATAAATAAATTGACTCCTTTTTCAATTTTTTATCTTAGAGAGAAACTGATCATTTTCATTTACATTTATGACCAATACTAGATACATATCATTTGAGGCTTCATTGATTTGCGTCACAGATCGAAAAAGTAAGAACTAATTATTGCCTCTAATACAGCTCACAACGCCCACTCACTAAGAGATTCTTCAACGCCATAATAAAATCTTTAATTCATAAGAACGAGAACAAAAAATATCCTCCATACATAGAATTTACATCTACATTTACCAATTTGTAATTGAAACCATGAGAACCACCAGATTTTTATTTTCCCTCCTCGCAATCAAAATAGTTAAACTTAATCATGATACTTTAGCTAATGTACTCGTAGCGTAGGTACCTAACTACGGAAGTGGATTAGTTTACATTATTAGATTATAATCATTATCATTACTACGAACTACGAGCCTAATCCAATAATCCCGCGTGCAATTACCGGCCATCTTAGCTTAGTAGACCTGGATCTATGTACCTAAACTGAGATTTTGGATATACCTACCTACATCTTACATAAATTTTCTTATTAAAATCTATAATTGTTTTTTTTTCCTGAAACTCATTTCTGAATATCATTTTTCTATCCCATTTCAGTACCTAAACATTCACGTCATCTGCCACCTTCGAAATTCTAAATGATGTTCTTCGAGCGAAATTATGTTTTCAAAAATTGTTACAAGTTACAACTACTTCCAGCCAATAACTATTATCCGTTACTGACTGTGACTGTGAAAGACGATTAAATGAAGATTCCATTACGGTTACCGTTCCTGTGTTAGAGGTTAGAGATCGTCTAGATCTAGAAGATTATACTGGATCAAGTTATTATGACACTGCTGACTGCTGAGGACTTAGATTCCTGGAAAGGAGACTTATAAAAATTTTGTGACGTAGAGCTAGATACTAAACCTTCTGGAGATGCCCTTTGCTATATCTATTGAAATTATTGAAATGGTATAAAGTGTGTGTCACAGGCATGGTACACCCCCTTTTTTTTCTTAATTTTTTGAGATAATTTGTTGAAATTTGGTACGTCGCATATTCTCGATAGAGCGCACTTTTTAGCAGAAAATTGAATTTTTTTTCCACATCCGGTTTTTCCGGAAATGTTACCAACTTTTTATTTTTAAATAGGATACCCTATATATTATTATATTTTTGGATTCTATACATTTGTACGAATCCAACAATACCACATAAGTATCATTTTAAATGTCAAATTTATTTTTATTTAATTTTTTGTTATGGATAAATTATGCGCACCGGAATGATTTTTTGAGCTGAATTAATTTTTTTCAAATGGTACCATATTGGTACCGAGGTACCATCTACTAGTACTCTTAATAAGGGACATTTTGGTGTACCCATTTTGCATCTGTGACGAACACAACTGAAGTCATGGCACACTATAATTGAGAAATAAAAAATTAAATAAAAAAAAATTGACATTTAAAATGGCACTTATGTGGTATTGTTGGATTCGTACAAATGTATAGAATCCAAAAATATAATAATATATAGGGTGTCCCATTTAAAAATAAAAAGTTGGTAGCATTTCCGGAAAAACCGGATGTGGGAAAAGATTAAATTTTCTGCTAGAAAGTGCGCTCTATCGAGAATATGTGACGTACCAAATTTCAAAAAATTATCTCAAAAAATAAAGAAAAAAAGGGGGGTGTACCATGCCTGTGACACACACTGTATGTACCTAGGAATGCGAGAATTGTATATTCTGTAATAAATTTGGAATGAGGAATATTCAGCACGAGTGTAGAGTTCTCGTATCACGAGCTTAAAGCGGGGGGGACAGATCCACGAGTGCGGAATATGCCATTTCAAACCAAACGTGTTGCAGACATTACTTTCTCTACGATTGCGATAATTATACATCAAAATACATGTTGAAATCAGTATATATAATTTATTTGACACCTCGTAATTTGAATTCAATAAATTTGTTAGTTCGTCACTGTTGATTGTAAATGGTTTAAATGGTTTGTAGCCAATCGAATCCTTGCATTCTCATTCTGTCCACTTCATTTACATTTTAGTGAGGTAAAGTAAATTCTGATACAGTTTAACAGAATGATGTTATTCCATAATTATTAACAAAAGTATAAGAATGTGACTATTTTAGAACAATCTTAGAAAAAACCCTTTTGATAGGCAGTTATAGAAACTCAAAAAGTCAGAAACTTTGCAATGTTACAACGTTATTATTAGCACACCTTCATGTTACGTTACGTTACATCTACACCTTTCGACAGCAAAAATCAAAATATCCAAGGATCTAGCGGAACCAACACAGGAGAGGTGAGGATTTTTAGTCTGTACTCTGTATTCTGTCTCTTTTCACTTTCATAGACGCTTTTGTATTATTCCTGAACGGTGATTTGTCCATGACGCTGTGAACCATAGTTTTGGCCCCACATTGCCGCAGTCATATTGCCTCTATTCTCTAGTCATGTCTTGGTTTTTTAGAACTTCTAGAAGCTGCTTTTCACTGGAATGGACAATTTATATAATTTCACGTGCGGTAGATATGACCCTGGTCTCTGGTATGTATAGGTATATTCAATATTTTTTTAATTCAGCATAATTTTTGTTGCAAGGTCCGATTAGCTTCAATTTTTTTCTATTTTTCTTAAATGTCCAGTTTTTTCCCAAATCCGGTTAAATCGATTTTTTATGGCAAGGTCCAGTTTAACAAAGCTCAACAAATTAAGTCGATTTTTTTTAAAGCTCGAAAGTTCGAGCTTTTTTAATTTTTTTCATTTCTTTTTTCATTTCAAATTATTTTTAAAACGCTTTTTAATTGAGAATTTTTATTTTCAAGGTCGATTTGACAAGATCCAGTCAGTTCAGATTTTTTTTTTCGCAAGGTCCAGTTTAAAAGGTCCTGTCAGTTCTATTTTTGTTTTAAGGGTCGGTCAACTAAAAAAATTGAGCTTTTTTCTAGCCATGAGAAACCACAAAAAAATTTCAAGGTTTGTTTGACAATTAGTTCCGGTCAGATCGGAATTTTTGTTCATTTTAGGCAAGGTCTGATTTGACAAGGTTCGATCTAACAGCACAAAATTTTAAACTTTTTTTAAACTTTTCAAACTGTACCCAAAAAAATAAGGTCAACGAACTTAGAAAAAACAAATGTTCGAGCTGAACGCACCTTGCCAAAAAAAAAAAAACGAGCTGACCGGATTTTGTCAAACGACCGGATCTTGAAGAAAATCGAGCTGACCGGATTTTCGAAAAATCTATTTTCGAGCAGAGCGGACCTTGCAAAAAAAAATCGAGCTGACGGACGTTGTCCTGTGGAGAATTTACACTTCACTAATTTTGCAATTCAAGAGCCGCCATTACCCTGGGTGACTAGGTATAATACCTATTTTAACGACATGCGATATCAACCATCAACGACTTTGTTGATTATCAGATACTATCGATATAATAAATGGCTTGGACGTAAACGTAATACGTATCGCGTTGTTCTTATCATCTATCGCTTTGGCCTTTGCCGGAAATGGATTCTGAATGATAAGTTCTTATCGGGCGAGTATTTTGACACAAGGCCATTTTAGGGGTTTATAGTATAGTAGGCTAGGTAACTGTTGTCTTACAGTTAACGAGGTAGTAAAAGAAACAATAATTTGTAGGTTTTTTGAATACTGTGATACCTATAGGGGAGAAGGGGGCAGGTTCGGACATGGGGCAGTTCCGGACAGTTCAAATTTAGCGCCAATAAATAATACTAGAATAACCAATCCCACAGCAGTTACACCCGCCTACAATTTAAATCCGTGGACAATGTGTCCTGTGATGTGAAATTAAAAAAAATTGATTTTACATGAAAAATTGTGAAAAAGGGACTTATGATATAAGATTGAGCTACCTACTCGTAAGGTCCTACACCTCGACTTTTTAAACTCAGGTAAGATTTGGTTGTTTCACTAGAAAGAATGCGGATTTACAATGTATATAACGTCACAAAACTGTTAGTATTGCACATGTCTGTAAATCTTATCGTATTTAAATTCAATTATGTGCATCTGGGGCACGTCCGGACAATTCAGGCGGGGCAGTTCCCAGCGCCGGATTAGAGGTTTGCAGCGCCCTAGGCTAATTAAATAACAGCGCCCCTTTTTAGTTGAATTTTAGTAATTGTCGCCCTCTCTACCCTCTTATGGAAAAATCTCTATCTAAGGAATGGCAAAGAGCAATTTTTTGTATGTAAAATTAGACATTAATAGAAAGAAATGTGTAGGTATTTCATTAGGTAAATTCTGCTGCGATTTTTGTGAGTGAATTATGTCAAAGATATGGTAGCATTATAGAGTCCAACCGGGGGGTCTGGGGGGTACGGAGTATCCCCCAGCAATGAGGGGGGTTCGGGGGTTCTCCCCCGAGAAAATTTTTGAAAAAACAAGTGCGAAAATGTTAATCACACTATAAGGAATAACTGCATTTATACTGTTAGCTATACATTTTCGCATTACGTTCAAGCATTGGAAAGGTCCGCCGGATAATATATAGAGTTGAATAGAAGTTGGGTTAGAGCCACCATCTGGTTTTAATATGGCCAAAGCCTTCGTTGTTCGATATCGTCAATTCAAGAACCAAGACATGAATATTTGTATCACGAATTTTTCAAGAAAAGGAAAATAGTATAGAACTCTAGGTACCTAATTTTATTATAGAAGAACATGAATCAGGTTCGGCGTTCCGCGGGTAGTCTGTACAGGCCAGAGCCGTTCTAAGATATTTGGGGCCTATGGGCCACTGAAAGTAATATGCCCTTTTCTCAGATGAAATGCGTAAAGGATAGCTAACGCTGGGAATAAGCCAATGACGACTGATGGATTACAAATAAGTTAGTGCAGTATGAATTCTAAATAATTTAACACTAGTTATGTATGTCCGGCTCCAAAGAAAATGCGCAGCAAGCGAAATTATTTTCAATGTTAAAAGTTACGCAATTTCCCACTACTTAGTTAAACATGTAGGTACTGAGATGTGAAAACTATAATAACTAAATGACTAATAAATAATCACAAAAAATATTGTACTTCAATAAAAACATCCGCCACCAAAAGGCTTACGCCCCTTGCCTACAGCCCTATTAATTCTGTGGTTAGAAAGGCCCTGATTATGTAATATTGTGAAAAGTTGCCCAGGATCCTGCACGCGCCCCCCGCCTCCTTGGCTATACTACCCACCCAGTAATTAATTTTATCATATTTTGATAATTTTTGTTATTGTTATGAATTAAGATGTTTTTTTCTCCCGCCCGCCGCCCCTATGAACTTGTCGCCTGCGTGCGGGCAGTAGGTAGGTATTATATTATCCTAACTCGGAAATGTATATTTCATTATTTTTAGTACCTAAGTATTTATGCATTTACACATTTACAAATTTTAAGGGCGCCTCCGGCGCCCCACCAAGCTTTGCGCCCCTAGGCTACAGCCTAGGTAGCCTTGTGGGTAATCCGGCGCTGGCAGTTCCGGACTGTCCGAATCTGCCCCGATCTGTACAAGCACAATGAATCTTCTTCATATATCATTGCAGGATGGTGCTAATATACAAAAAAACACAAATTCTACCAAAGCAGAAATCCCTATAAGGAATGTTGTAAGAAATTTTATCAGCAAAACTACATCTTTAAGAGTTGCTGCTTAACTCTAATTAGAAAAACTCAGTTTAATTAATATTAAGAATAAACTGGTCCTAGATGACACGTCATCATCAGATTCTGACATAGATTAAGATTTTTAAGCTGATATTGATAATATTGCTGAACTTTTGGACGATTAACAAATAATATGGGACGATAACTTGTTAGTGAAGTTTAAAAAAAAAAAAACTATCTATAAGTATATTATATTGGAAAAGTTATGGAGGTATTAGAAAATGGAGAATTTCAGCTCAAATTTCAAAAGAAGTGCAGTCAAGGATTTATTTCCCACAGATATTTCAGCTATCGAAAGAAAGCATAATATAATATATTATGTCTAGGCTGCCCAAACCGATCCAAACACCAGGAACTTCACTAATACATCATATTATTCTATTCAATGAAAATTTTTTTGGTTATGATGTTCAGTAATGCTATAAACATTATATTTCTTACCTAATAAATGTTCTTAATAAAAGAAGTCCCTAAAAAATTTTTCATGTCCGAAACTGCCCCAGCCTTGTCCGAAACTGCCCCATAGTGGGGCACTTCCGGACAATTGCAACTTTTAACAAAATCCTAAATTTCTCAAAAAATAACTAACTTATTTGTTTCTAAATCATAGCAAATGTAGAAAAATATCTGTACTTGCTAGTCGATTATCACTTTGCTATTAAATTTTATTTTAGGCTGAAATATAAGACTTTGTAAAAAAGTGTCCGAACCTGCCCCCTTCTCCCCTACCTACTTAAAAATACGATCATTGATCGTAAAAGCAGCCATTACCTGACGATATGCAAAAAAGGCGAAATTGCAAAATCCGATGACCAAACTGTATCATATCGCTCTCTAAGTTCTGCTTTCTGCTACGAATGCATAATAAAATAAAGCACAGCCTCCTGGATTGCTTAGCAGACATCACTCATACGATCTAGCGGGCAGTGACAGCGACAGCGGTGGCGTCACAGTAGCCATCAACTACCTTAAGCTTCAGCAAGACAAGAACGAGAAGGAAAAACGAAACGAATCACTCAGACTCAGATTACTCGCATACTCATACCAGTCATACCGCTCATACTCGCTCGTCGCTCACGCTCAGTAAATCAGTCGCGTTTGAGCGTTGTCAGAGGAAGGTTGTAGTGGCTAGAGTTACGCTTGCGGTTACATGTGCGCGTAATACGCTCGCCTTACGTGGTCGAAGTAGTTTTTTTTATTTTATTTATTTATCGTGACTTGGATTTTTGTGCTTTGATTTTGGATCAGTGGATTTTCCTGTCATCCTGTCAAGGTAAGCGTCTTTGATATTGAGTTATTAATTATTGTTATAAAACATTCTCCATCATTTTTTGTTATCATTTCAAGAAATATGCTTAAATTTTATTGCAAATAGGTAGGTATGATCATAATGTAAAAAATATACGGAAGTTCATTATTAATAATTATGGGAAGAGGGAGAGCATGGGGAAACAACACCTTTGCTTCCGGAAGTTTTTTTTTACTGCCTCCGTCCGTTGATTTTACTATGATGCAAAAAAATTAAAGCTTTGGGGTAGAATTATTATTAGAGGGTACAGGATATTTACACATTTGCAGACCGACCGTCTAAATCACATTCGAATAATAATTACTAGAAAAGATATGATTTTTACGTAGGTAAATTCCAGGGTATTTTCATTCAAAAAGTCGTCCCATACTTAGAAGTCTTTTGGTGTAGGTACTGAAGTGAGAAATAACTGAAATAAGGGTGGGTGGATACTGGGTATACCGAACTGGGCGTTTTTTTCTTAGATTCATTAGAATAACATACCAAACTCGATACAAAATAATCAAAAAAATAACTTCTCCCGCAATTTTTTTTAAATTTTTAGTTTCTGACATAAACTGACTTAGTTTGAACGCCATGCAGCCTGAAGTCGCAATTTTGAAATCTTTTCAATTATGAAATTTAGAATAGCTTCAGCGATTTTCCTAAAATTTTCTACGTTGTCATCATTTATCGAACAAAAAACCCATATCAAAATGGGCTTAATATAATTTTATAAGTTTAATATAAGTTTATATAATTTTAATTAGCAAAATCACGTAGACCATTTGGATTAAAGATTGAAAGAATTAATCTTTGGTTAATTTTTTTTTAAGAGTATTTGGTAGGTTTTTGTAAATTACGTTTTGTAACTTGTAAATTACCTTGTAAACCTACCTTTTACAGACATATATCAAAAAACATGGGAGCAAAGTGTTATTTAATCCCTTGGTTTAACGCCCCTCGTTATTTGTCGGTCATTGAACATCCCGCGGGATGAAATAAAACACATTGCTTCTTTGGCGTACAAATAATTTACTCGCTCATTTTTTCTCTGATATCAATTCCACAAAAAGTGGGTGTCTCTTTCCTAATGATTCAAATCTTTGTGGCAATCTTTAAATATTTTTACCTTTTGCCTTAACTTGACCTTACCTTCAGCAGAGTGTAAAATAATATACACAGTGAGGGCGTTTATATTCCCCTCACCCCTCACCATTTTTAAATTCTGAGCCGACTGAGATAGAACTTTCAAACAAAAACTAAATTCAATAGCATGAATTTAACTACTTTTTGACATAAAAGTCATATGTCAAAAAGAAGACGTTACAGCCCCTGCCAGCTTCAAAATTTTAAATGGCATGGGGGCGCGGGGGTGTTCACTCGTTGAAAACGTGTACAATAATTATTTACACATAGGTTCTAAATTATTTCCACTTTAATTTCCATTTTATTTCCGCTGTTTCCACGTTATTTCCACTATTTCCACATTATTTCCACTATTTATCTATATCCACTGTTTCCTGTATTTTCAAGGTGCTTTTCCCCTGATGAATCAAAACTTTTTCTTAATTTTCAACGAGATTTTCAATGTAGGTAGCGTAATAATTAATCGTTGATTGGTTGAAAGTCGTTGATTGGTGATTTTGATGGAAACTGTTTTGACATTATTTTTAAATCAGTGGCCAAACGTATACCTACTTGTGGTGATATAACAAACAATAGGTGTTTTTTAACAATTTGGGGTTGCTGAATGAAAGTTTGTTTTCCAAAAATAGTTTTTCCCTCCCATTTTTTTGAATTTCACAAACGAATGAGCGAAAAAGATTGTAAAATTTGGATTTGAGGTTGAGGGTGCCAACTGCACCGTTTTCAAAATATAAGATTATTTTTAACAAAAAATCTGAGGGTGGACAAATCTAATTAGGTAGGTTACTGGACCACCGATAAACAAACGATCTATATGCGTGGTCTATCTTTTATTGCAATTTTGCAATTTATTGCAAACTTCTCATTAGAGGAGGGGGGACTTCATAAACCTCTTCAAAATCTTTTCTAAAAATTATTATACCAACTGAAGATTGATTGATTGACCCTTGAGATGAGCAGATTCACGCAACACGCTACCGATTACGCCGCCATTTCAAACTCTATAGCGCATGCGTCATAATAAGTGACCTTAAGAGATGTGTCTTAAGAGATGAGATTTCCAAGTTATTTCCGTTTATTTCCAGTTATTTTCACTATTATCCAATCGAGTATCCAATATTTCCTCATAATTTCCAATATTCCCACATTATTTCCACTATTTCCACATCAACTAACTCGGCAACTCGTATTAGGTATGTAAAGAGTATACATAAATAGTAAACGGATTTATCGTATAAAAACATGCTGAAAGAGTGTTACCTTCAGATGAGCAGTTTGAACAATAAAACATACCAAGTTCAAGTTGTTTATGTTTGTAGTTGTTTGTTGCATTTTTATTATTCTATTAGAATTCAGCAGCCTTCTTTTAATAATTCAAAGATATAAAAGAAACCAATGAATTCAATCAAAATCAAAGTCCTCGCATTAATAAATACATAGTAGTGACACCTATATTTGCAATAGGTTGTTTACAGAAAACTTGAATATTTTTGCATAACTGTATAATTGTAATAAGAGTATGAACAAGAATAGAAATGAAGAGACGAGGGCTCTTTATCAATCAGATTTAAAATGTAAAATCATTAAAATTTTCAACGTTATTCAACATGCTATTTATTATGTATGTACATTACATACATATATGAAATTGAAATACATAGGAACGCACATACAGGTAGCTTATCGTTATTTTATGCCCCGCTAGAGCAATAAAAGTTTATCATCGTTGTATCAGCTTTTGCTTAGTCTTTGTTTTTGCACGGAGAAAATGACAGTTTTAAAATGCGGGTTGGTGTACCTGTCAATTGCCATGATGATTTTCTCATGCAATAATAATAATTATTATAATAGGTACTTACTTTTAAGTCATCCTTGGAAGATGTATTTTTTTTATTATGCAAATAGCGAGGTAAATAGTATGTAGAAATTTACACGGACGGAAAAATTCAGTTTTTCTGACCAATTCGTTTTTTTTTTTTTGTTCCAATAACTGCTGAAAGCAGAAAAATTGCTAATAAAATTTCGTTTATTATTAGAGGTGATTAATAATAATTATAAGAATGGCTCTAAAAATTGTTTGGGTCAAATATTTTATATTTTTAGTGAAAAGAAGTCTCTTTAGCTTATTCCAAAAATATTTTCCTAACTGTAGGTTACTAGTTTAAATATAAATACAAAATAGAGTTTTAATTTTTCCCTCAAATTTAGATTGCATTTAGAGAAAGACTTTTAGAGCTTTAGAAAAAAATTGCTGAAGTTGTTATAATTTATTGTTCTTTTGGGAATTTAATTGGAATTTAATTGGAATTTAATTGGGAAAGTACCTATACAGGGTGTTGATTTTCAAAGCGGGCCATAGGGGATTAGCATTGCGAAAGTGGTTTTTGAGGATTCCTGCTCGCCGTTTAAACTGACAGAAATGGTTTTGGTATCAAAATGAAGCTAAAATTATTGCGCATAACGCTTGACATCAAAAATTTATTTAATTTCACGTTGTTCTCTAAAATTCTTCAGTAAAATTCAAGTAATTGTTAATGTTCAATCACAAAATAGCATGCCTTGCCTAAAGAATAATGACGTTTCTACGTTTTGACAATCCAATAATAAAACATTGGTCTATTAAAAAAATTCACGGAAAATAAATCGCGAACCCTCCTGTAACTGGCTACACTGCAGTAGGCTTTCACCATAAAGACTCTTTCTTGGTTTGTATAACCCATTTTTAAGACTTTATATTATTACCTACTGACTTATAAAGTTTTATTATTGGATTTTGGATTGTCAAAACGTAGAAACGTCATTATTGTTTAGGCAAGGCATGCTATTTTGTGATTAAACATTAACAATTACTTGAATTTTTACTGAAGAATTTTAGAAAACAACGTGAAATTAAATTAATTTCTGATGTCAAGCGTTATGCGCAATAATTTTAGCTTCATTTTGATACCAAAACCATTTCTGTCAGTTTAAACGGCGAGCAGGAATCCTCAAAAACCACTTTCGCAATGCTAATCCCCTATGGCCCGCTTTGAAAATCAACACCCTGTATATAACAATATAAGTAGGTAAAATTTTTGCAGATTGAGTAAAAAAAATTAAAATAAAAAATATGTCACGCCTTAACCGTTTTTTTATTCCCTTTTTTCGGTCTGTTTATTTTTAGAATACAGATCATTTAAATTTAAATAATTGCGTAATGTTATTTGATAATTTTGATTAAATTTAATAATTTAATTACTATGAAGAGTAAATGAAAAAAAAAATAATGAAAGTATGAAAATTCGTATTTATTTTGAGCAATTTGTTCGACAATTTTTTTTTGCTGGAACTACTGCTTACAGAAAGAAATGTTCTGTGTTTCCATTTCTTTTGATATGCTATAAAAAAAAACAGCTCTAAAACAAGCGAAAATTTTGTATTTCTGTAGATTTAAGCTGGAACTAAATAAAGTAAATAACGAAAATGATATTGCAAAATATTTTAAGTAGGTAAAGATCTGAATCGCTGGCATCAAAAAGTCATTATTTAAACATTAAACCACATTTCCTTTTGCATATTTCAGTAACCATTAATGCTTCAGTTTGCTGTTGAACAAAAAAATATATTTAAAAAAGATTATAATCTCAAAACAATTTTTCCTTCCATAATTCATTCTCACTAATGAATATAAGGTTCAACCAATCACAAGGAACAGAAATTACTGTTTAAGGTCTTACTGTTAACTTGTTGATGTTTATTCAACTGATTTTTTGTTTATTCAACTCACATGGATTTTTTTATGTTAATCAACAATAATTGAATCAGCAAAATAAATGGTACACTTATTGAAAAAAAAAAGTATCAAAAAGGCTACTTTTTATTGTTCAGAAGAAAATTTTTTAACACCAATTTCGAGTAATTTTGAGTCAAAATTTCCGTTAATAGTCAATTTTTCCACTTTCTGTTCTCAACATGATAAATAATTTGAAATATATACTGATGAGGAGTGCCGTCACACCTCGTTTCTGTGAATTAATTCCTGCATCACCTTGTCATTTTTAACTCCGTTATTATGTCATATGATCTCTTTGAAATTCGATGAGCATTGTTTTGTTATTCACACTTCGTTTAAAATCAAAATATTATTAACCAACTTCTCCACGATTCAAAAAGAAACAAACCAGCACCAGGCAGACAAAGATTGATAGACGAAAGAGACAACTCTATAAATGAAGAGTTGTCTATTAAAGGATACGGGATTTAAAGCGTAAAAAATTGATTTAAGAGTTTAAAAAATTATCACACAGAGACAGAATATATTAGCGAATGGTTTAAATTGGATGAATTTTCCCGGTTTGGTGCTCAGTATTTTGGTTCTATAGTAACGTCTGTCAGATTTAATGACCAGTCAAAGCTGTTATAGTCTGACTTATACTAATTGAAACTACGATTAAGCATCATGTACCACTAATTTGCATTTTAGCGAAAAAAATTCATTAGATGTGACCGCTATAATACGATTTGTTTTTATTTCATGCGATCTTGTTTGAAAGGTAGAGAAGATGCTTCACAAACTCTTTAATAAGCGTTTATTTTGGCTTTACTCTTTAAAATCTAGGAAAATTATATTTTTTTTTATTAATACAAATATTTTCACAAGAAATATTTTACAGAACATTTTGAGTTGTAGTTTTTTGTATCATAAGTTTTGACTTCAATTCCATATTATTAATATGAAGAACTGTAATGAAATGTCAAAGTATTTATTTTTAATGATCAAAAAATGATTGTAACTTAACAAAAAAATGAACACTTTCAGAACTTTCATGCATCAGTTTCATTCAGCACAACGCAATTACATATTGTTATTATACCTATAATAGGTAAGTCCTGTTTGTTCCCACAACAATTCCCTTCAAATTACATAAAATATAAACAGGAACAGGACTAATTTTGCAAAATAAGGAAATAGGTAGTAAAAAAATTAATTATTCCAGGACAAAGGATGATAACGTGTACAACATCCAACAGTACATCCGTTCGTTGTACGCGACCAATGTTGCGAATGAAAGTAATTTTTTAAGTTAAATATAGAAGTTGCACAACTGAATTGTCATTTGTCACGCTTCATTTTGCACCATAAAAGAAGGACCGCTCATTGTTTTACAGCCATTCGTCTCTCTTCTTTTCCGACAAATAATGACAATGACTTCCTACTTCAAGTTCCCACTGTATCAAATCTCATAATAATAAATACACAATAGACGGTCGAAAGTGTAGAAATAGGGACAATAAAGCCACTTCCATGGACAACATGGGGTGGTTAATCAATCAGAGTTCTTCCGAGTAGGAAGATTCTGCAAGCCAGATGTTGGGTGATTTAGTTTTAGTTCGTTTTGGTTAGTTAATAATAACAGGTTCCAGTATTTCAGTTAATATCAGGTTACAGAAATAAAGATAGTTATGATCATATTGTTTATAAGAAAAATTAATAATTACACAGGTTGTATTACGTGATCGTGATATGTAGGTATGTAATTAGGTACGACAAAAGATGGTTGGTTTGGTTATATATTTACGTTTTATAAAAAGAAAAACCTTGTAAATAAATAAATAAGTAAATAAGAGACGAACGAAATTTGAGCCGTGGTAGGTACCACGGTAAGGTAGCATGACAAAAGACAATTAAAAATATCTGATTTTAATAATGATACAATTTATATTTTATTATGTCCTGGTCAAAGAATAATAATGTTCTTGATCTCTTAAGTAATCTTTGTAGCGATTCAGCTCGAAGGATCACTATGGCGATCAGGCTAGCGAACCGCCTTGTAGCGAAACCACTTTTATTTAAAAGAAAAAATGATAACGCCGCAATTTACGTGCTTTTAGGATGCCCAAGTTTAGGGCGGACCTAAGATGAAATGAACTGTATTTGTATAGTAATTATTTACTGATTGGAATATTACAAATGAAATTACACCTCTCACACAGACTATAAAAATAACAATATAACTTCTAATTGATGGTAATAAAACCAGAAACACATAACAACAATTAATTAATGTGAATCGCGACAGTAGTTGAAGTCGCGTCTTTACTCTTTGAGTAACAAGTAGGTAGTCTCCGTGCACCCGGTGCTGGTGCTGTTTTCCCAGAGTCTCAATTCCCGATTCACCCCTCACTCCCGCAGTCCCGCTTGGGTGGTAGTGGTGGTACAATAGCTAGGCGTTGTTGCCAGCTTGTCAAGAAAGTCCAAAATTATACATAGCTCCCCCCCGTTGAAAGGTTGATCTTTCAACAAGATTGTTGAGTCAGTCCAAATGGATTGGCAGGACACTGATCTTGGTGACACTTCGCTTGAAGATCCCCATTCTCGTCTTCAATGTAACTACACGTACGATGTCGTCCTTTCCAGGATGAACTTCGGTGATTCTTCCTAGAATCCATTGTTGTGGAGGCAGGTTTTCATTTCGTAGTAGAACCAAGGCGCCGACTTGAACGTTTTTGTTGTGATTCGCCTGCCACTTGCTCCTTGCCTGAAGTGAGGTGAGGTACTCTGCAGACCAGCGTTGCCAAAAGTGTTGAACTAATTGTTGTAGTCGTTCATACAGGACCAATTTGCCAGGTAGTTCTTCGGAAACGTTAACTTGTGGTAGAGCAGTTAACACGTCGCCAATTAAAAAGTGACTAGGAGTAAGAGGTAATAGATCGTTTGGATCATTGGAGAGTGGAGTAAGTGGCCTGGAGTTTAGGATTGACTCAATTTGACATAAAACTGTATATAAATGTTCAAAGGTTAAATGTGCATTCCCTAAAACTCGTACCAAATGAAATTTGGCTGATTTCACTGCCGCTTCCCAAAGACCCCCAAAATTAGGTGAAATCGGTGGTATAAAGTGCCAATTTATTGACTGTTGAATCAAGTAATTCGAAATCTTACCAGACCTTGTAGATTCCTGTATTAATTTAAATGTGTTTTTGAGTTCGTTATTTGCCCCAATAAAATTTTTCCCATTGTCTGTGTATATGTTTGCGCATATACCCCTTCTTGAGGTAAATCGTTTCAAAGCATTTAGAAAAGATTCAGTGCTTAGGTCGTTTGCAAGCTCAATGTGAACTGCGTGAGTAGTAAAACAAATAAAAATACAAAGGTAAGTTTTTACTAACCTCCTATTTCTCAATTTACCATCCTTTACTAAGAGAGGTCCAGCAAAATCACATCCGACATTAAGGAACGGACGGTTGGGTGTGACTCGTGCTCCGGGTAAATCTCCCATCATTGGTGTCACAAAAGTAGGTTTAACTTTAAAACAAGTTATGCAATGATGTAAAATTGATTTTATGGAGTTTTTACCATGTATTATCCAGTATTTGGACCTCAAAGAATTTAGGACGGCTTGTGTACCTGCATGAAATAATCTAATGTGCTCATGTGAAATCAAAAGTTTTGTAAACTTGTGATTGGGTGGCAATATTATTGGGTGTTTGGTATCAGTTGACAGTTTCGACAATTCTAATCTTCCTCCTACACGAATTAGACCTTTATCGTCTAAGAATGCATTAAGTTGATACAGTTTACTGTTCTTGTCTACTTGTTTGTTTGAGGAAAGATCCCTAATTTCATTACGAAAATGTGAATGCTGTACCAATTTTAAAAGAACATTCGTGGCATCATTTAGTTCGCTAATTGCTAAATTTGTAGTATTCTTAATTCGTGTCGTTTTTAAATTATTTAAAAAGCGAAGAACGTAAGCGAAAACGCGTATTAATTTGCCGAAGTCTGAAAACTTGTCAAAAATGGATTGGTCATGATAAACCACCATAGTAGGTAATGAAACCTTAACATTTTTTCGTGTTTCAGGAATAGTATCCAGAAAAGTATTGGCGTGCATATTAGGCCAAAGTGTATTATCACGTAGTAAAAATTCAGGACCATTCCACCATAAACTTAGATCTAGTAATTGTTTTGGATTTGCGCCCCTAGACAAAATATCTGCCGGGTTTTGTTTCGATGGTACATGTCGCCATTGTTGTTTGTCTGTCATTTCTTGTATTTGTGTAACCCTATTAGCGACAAAAGTAGTCCAAGTGTTTGGCTCTCCCGCAATCCAACTTAAAGTTATGGTTGAATCGCACCACAAATGTATTGAATTAATTTTCAAATTCAGGCTCGGTGTAATTTTATGCACCAAATTTGCCAATAATAGTGCACCACACAGTTCAAGTCTCGGTAGTGAGATTGTTTTTAATGGTGCTACCCGCGATTTTGAGCAAATTATTTTTGAATATTTTGTGGAGTCTGAATTAGTAGCAACTAAGTATACCACGGCACCAAATGCTCTTTCACTAGCGTCGCTGAACCCATGAAGTTCTAAATTAATGTAAGTAGAAATTGTAATCTGACGCGGTATACGTAATTCGTTTAACAACGGTAATTTATCGTAAAGATCATTCCACAAAGTATAAATCTCCATGGAAACTGATTCGTCCCAATCAGCATTGTCTTTCCATAATTTTTGCATTATGAGTTTGGCGCACAGAATAACCGGTGAAACCAACCCCAATGGATCGAAAATTCTAGATATAATTGATAGAATTTGTCGTTTAGTAATTATCGTATCGTAACTATCTAAATTGACAGAGTAAGTTAAAGTATCAGTTTTAGGATCCCAAAAGAGACCTAAAGTCTTACAAGTTTTGTCTGTAGTATTCATATTATATTGTAATAATTCACCCTTATTAGAATGTTCTAATACGTCGGGTTCATTAGAGTAAAATTTTCTCAAAGGAAAACCGTATTCATTCAAAATTTGGACAATTTCGTTTTTTAATTTGATTGCCTCCTTAATAGAATTGGCACCAGTAATTAAATCGTCCACATAAAAAGAATTAGTAATAGTTTTACTGGCTTGTGGAAATTTATTCATATTGTCAATTGCCGTTTGATTCAAAGATCTTATGGCGAGAAACGACGCCGGTGCGGTGCCGTAAGTGACTGTATTTAAAACATAATGTTTCAAGTCACCAGTATTTTCAGAACGCCAAACAATACGTTGTAAGTGTTTGTCTGGATCCTTTACCTTCACTTGTCTGTACATTTTTTCCACGTCAGCTGTAAAAACTACGTTGTGAGTGCGAAAATTTAAAAGAATTTCAAACAATTCTGGTTGTAAAGTCGGTCCGGTCAACAATACGTCATTGAGCGCTAAACCCGTTTTTGTTTTCGCGGACGCGTCATAGACCACCCTCAGTTTAGTAGTGGTACTATCCGCCTTCACCACCCCGTGATGAGGCAAGTAATAATTCAAAATTGAATCATGTTCCTCCGGGGATATCCGAGTCATATGCCCTAGATTCTCGTATTCTGTCATGAAATTCACGTAGTCGCGTTTTAATTCAACATTTTTGTCCAATCTTTTCTCTAAATTGTAAAAACGCTTTATCGCCGTGTTAAGTGAATCTCCTAAATTGTTTACATTTTCCCTAAATGGTAATGAGACTTCTATTCGACCTCTGTCATCTCGCGTATAATTTTCTAAAAAATGTTGCTCGCACTTGACATCTTCTAGACTTGCTTCCTGTTTAAAATAGTAATTTTCTGTAGCCCAAAACTTTTCCATCTGATTATGTAAATCATTATTGTTAATTGACAAATTGCAAACTGTTCGGTTGCGAGTTTCAGAATTATCTGAAATCAAAGTGCCCGAGAAAACCCAACCCAGTTTTGTTTTTTGTAGTATAGGAAGGTTTCTTCCAAATTTAATTTGTCCCACACATAATATTTCAAAGAAAATATTCGCTCCTAATAAAACGTCCACCTGGCCTGGTGTGTAAAATCGTTCGTCTGCAAGTTGAATATTGGGAGGTAAATTTAAAATCGATGCATCAAATGTAAATTGCGGTAGGTCGTCGGTTATTTTATTTACCAGCAAAAACGAGTCCTTGACCCTATATTTCTGGCTTGCTGAGAGAACGGTAGCATCGAGCATTTTAGTAACGTTGCTAGTTGCATTGTTTATTCCTACCACAGGCGTCTCGATATTTCGAAGTTTCAACCCCAGTTTACGAGCAAAGGAACTCGTAACAAAATTGCTCTGACTCGCACTGTCCAGTAACGCGCGACATTCTACAGGGTTGCCACGTGAATCCAATATTTTAATAATTGCCGTAGCCAAAATTACTTGTGATCTTCGTTTAGCTGACAAACAATGCATTGTTAAATTAGGAGTAGTAGTTACATTTACATCAGAATAATTATTATGGTCGTGCGTATTTTCTTCGTTTTCAGAAATAGGACCTTGTTGAAGGGTTTCATTTTTGTTAACGTTATTATTATTTTTGGGAACTCTTTCGTTAAACAGGTGAAGCAAAAAGTGGTGTTTCCGATTGCAGTGTTTGCATCTCGGAGAATTGCATTCGTTATTAGTATGATTAGGTCGTAAACAATTTAGACACAATTTGTGTGTTTTAATTTGCGAGTAAAGTTCTGAAGATGACATTCGATGTATCTTGTTGCAATTAAAATTGAAATGATTCTGTTTACAAAAAGCACATGTTAGTTTTGTAAATGTCGCATGATTTAAAGTTCGGTTTTCTTTAGTATAATTAACATGTGTACTTCTTGAATGTTTGTTTTTGTCCTCAATTGTTTCTAGGAATTGACAACGTTTGGAAATGAAATCTGTCAGTTGTGTTAGTTTAGGAAAATCAACCGTCTCTCTGTTACAAAATTCTTCCCACTCCCTTGTAGTAATGGGGTCTAATTTTGCAGTTAATATATGGATTAGTAATGTATCCCAAGTACTAGTAGGTTGATTCATGACTGTCAAGGCCTTTATATTTTTATTGAAAGTGTCTAGTAAGTGTCTTAGTTGTGAGAAAGATTCGTTTTTCATTGTCTGTAATTCAAATAAAGCCTTAACGTGAGTGTGTACGATTAATCGTTTGTTTTCATATCTTTCTCGTAGCATGTCCCAAGCAATTTCGTAGTTTTCGTTTGAGACTTCGATTGCTTGAATTAATTGAGACGCATCGCTTTTCAAACAAGTTCTCAAATAGCAAAATTTTTGTACGTTAGAGAGGTGACAATTTGTGTGCACGAGTGAACTATAAATGTCAGAAAATGTCATCCAATGGCTATAAGAGCCGTGAAATTCTGGCAAGTTAATTGGTGGAAGTTTTAGAACACTATGTGCAGCCATGTCGTTAGACTGCGATTGTTTATTTTGTTGTGAACTAGTATTATTGTCGTTGGTTGTAGTTTCGTGAGTAGGAACCACCTCTAACTCTTTCACACTTTGTTTAGATTCTGAGTTTAAAAATTCGTTTTGATATTGCGCTAATAAATATTTTGCTTTACCAATGAGTTTAAAGTATGAATTTTCAAAGGAATCTCTCTCTTCGTCTTGGATAATAAATCCAGATGCGACCTCAATTTCATTCTGAATGCTTTCAAATGATTCCAAGAGCTGTTCTTTCTTTTCTAATCTAAATTCTAATTCCTGATAATTGCCCTTTATTGGATCGAAGTCATTCAAAAAAGTAGAAAATTTAGTAAGTGAACCTTTTACAAGACCTCGTTTATAATTGAGTTCAGTAATGACTTCTTTCGACATTTTTTGTTAATGTGTAGGTAGGTACTTAGGTAAAATTTCGAAAGAGTAAGTAATTTGTAGTAAAATTGATTAGTTAGGTACTTATTATTGTTATGTATACAGTTTCTGGTCAAATAAAGTACATGCAAGGAGTTAAGTAGTGATTAAAGGGATAGCGACTCACAGTAGCGTTGGTGATTTCGTCTATCTTCTTTAGTAGTAGTGTTGAAGTTCATTAATGTTGAAGTTCAATCGTGGTTGAGTAGGTGGGTAATTCGTCTTCATATTTCCAGTCGTGGTAAGTAGTTTGGAATCCAGGATGTGTCCAGGATCCGGCTCGAAGGACCAAATATGTAGCGATTCAGCTCGAAGGATCACTATGGCGATCAGGCTAGCGAACCGCCTTGTAGCGAAACCACTTTTATTTAAAAGAAAAAATGATAACGCCGCAATTTACGTGCTTTTAGGATGCCCAAGTTTAGGGCGGACCTAAGATGAAATGAACTGTATTTGTATAGTAATTATTTACTGATTGGAATATTACAAATGAAATTACACCTCTCACACAGACTATAAAAATAACAATATAACTTCTAATTGATGGTAATAAAACCAGAAACACATAACAACAATTAATTAATGTGAATCGCGACAGTAGTTGAAGTCGCGTCTTTACTCTTTGAGTAACAAGTAGGTAGTCTCCGTGCACCCGGTGCTGGTGCTGTTTTCCCAGAGTCTCAATTCCCGATTCACCCCTCACTCCCGCAGTCCCGCTTGGGTGGTAGTGGTGGTACAATAGCTAGGCGTTGTTGCCAGCTTGTCAAGAAAGTCCAAAATTATACAATCTTGGCTTATAATAAGTTTAGTAATCTTGACTATGGTATAAATTATCAAGCGGATTTGAATCCAAGGAGATTGTCAATGTAATAATGAAATGAGATAGAGTATAGAGTATACTATGTACTTATAACTCGAGCAGCAGCTGTTGTCACTTGTCTTATTTTATAATTAAATGAGAAAAAGTAATTATTTTAATTATTAATAATTAAATGAAAATGAAATCCTGGTTTAGTCGGTGAGTTTATGTGATGATGACTAATAACAGGTAAATTTTATGATTGTTGCATTTTGCATTATTATAATTATTATTAGCAACCGGTTTTCATAAACAATTCAAATATGTATGTGGTATAGGATTTTACTCGGGATTTTAGTTTTACAATTAAAAGCATCTGGAATTTATTATCATTCCTGTTAATTGAAAGGTTTCTTAGTCTCTGTTAGTCAAGACTTGCGTCATGTTGTGTACTTGGAAGTGTTAGTTCAACCAATTATGCTAGAAAATACCTACTATTTTATTTTCATGCGTTTTTGCTCATCATTATTTATGAAAAGTTTATAAAAATTAAAAGATACTGTCAAATTTTTCAACCGGTTTTTGATTAAACTCGAGAAATAGATTATTTCAATTCTTGTAACAAACATAAACAAATGTGTATCAAGTGACCTTATAGATAGCATTGCCAAAGTTTGTCATAGAGATTATAGAACAGCCTGTATAGTCTATATTCTCCACACTGTAAAAATTCAGTCAGACTAGGCAATTTTAATAATGTCCTAAAAAACCTAAACTCCGATATGATACATACAGGGTGTCCGTTTTTCGAGCTTAACATGGGGATCTCACTTATCAGTAGAGATACGAGGTCGGTTAAATATTTTTATGCCGAGTAATAATCTGAAAAAAAAATTGAGGATATTTTCAGTCGTTGCTGAAATATCCTGAAAAACTGAAAAATCGAGTTTTCTTATTTTCATCATATCTTTTTTGTTATTGGAGATTAATAAATAATTTTTTGTAGGCTTACATAAGTCGGCAAGAGCTACCCATCTGTCATCACAAAAATTTTCAAGGCCGACTAGATCCGAGAGTTTTCACAGTCAGCTTTCGTTTTTCTTATGGCCGCCATTATGATTTCTTATGTCGTTCGATGTGAAAAAAATAATGGAAACAAAAAATTAATAAAGTTCAAAAATTTATATTTTATTTTAATTCTTCTTTTTTCAAAGAAAAACAAAAAAAACGTCGAAAAACGTTAACATTTATAAATTACGCCGAAATAGTGCTTGCCTTATAGTTTTATAATTTATCTATGAAATTCGGTCTAAAAAGTTGTCTTTTTTGTAAAGAAAAAAGAAGAATAAAATTTTTTTAAATTTATTTTTTGAAGTTTAACAGTTTTTAGTTTTTATGATTTTTTTTATACCGAACAACATAAAAAAACAATATGGTGGCCATAAGAAAAAAGAAAGTTGACTGTGAAAACTCTTGGATCTACTTGGCTTTGAAAATTTATGAAACGTCAGATGGATAGCTCTTAGCGGCTTACGTAAGCCTACAAAAAATTATTTATTAATTTTCAAAAATAAGAAAGATATGGCAAAAATAATAAAATTAGATTTTTCAATTTTTCCAGGATATTTCAGCAACGACAGAAAATATCCTGAATTTTTTTTCAGATTATTACTCGGCATAAAAATACGCAACTTTGCCCCAATTTGACCGACATCGTATATCTCTTAAGATAACCGAGATCCCCATGCTTAAGCTCGAAAAACGGACACCGCCTGTAGGTATAGATAGAATAAGTACCATAATAAGGTGGATTTAATTTTTTTTCAGTATAAATTTCAGATATCCATATAATATTTTTTTTTGTGAATATGATATGACTAGAATCAAATTTTTATTATTGTTTTTATTAATTAAAAAAATCGATTGAAAAATACTACAATTTTTAAATAATGTAGAGAGGAGATCTAATAAAATTGTGATTTTTTAAATAATTTTTCAAAAATATTTTTTGATAAGAAGTCGAGTAAACGGCCAACATTTTCTGAATCGAAACCGAATAGGTATACACGGTGATGTACTATCTCATCATCAAATTGTGACAAATGAAAGGTGAGGTAGTTAAAAAATGAAACTTCATAATATAGGTAACCATAATATTATGTCCGATTTTAATTATTTACTGCGAGTTATACTAGGACCTCAAAGTTTTCTGCATAAGGAGCCAATTTGAGAAGTATTTTTTTAACTTTACCTTGGTTTTACCCGTTCAAAAAAAAAATTGCACTATTTTTTGAACAGGTAAAACCAGGTAAAGTTAGATAAATATTCTCGAATTTTCTTAGAAAAATTGAATATTTATTTAATTTTACCTTGGTTTTACCTGTTCAAAAAAAAAAAACTGCACTCTTTTTTGAACAGTTAAAACCAAGATAAAGTTAGGTAAATATTCTTGAAAAATACTGCTTAACTAAATTAAATATTTATTTAACTTTACCTTCGTTTTACCTGTTCACAAAAATTGCACTCTATTTTGAACAGGTAAAACCAAGTTAAAGTTGTGTAAATATTCTTGAATTTGACTAAAAAAATAAATATTTGTTTAATTTCTTTACCTTGGTTTTACCCTCGGTTTTACCTGTTCAAAAAAAAATTGCACTCTTTTTTGAACGGGTGAAACCGAGCGTAAAGCCAAGATAAAGTTTGGAAAATATTCTTGAATTTGCTGAAATAAATAAATATTTATTTAACTTTACCTTGGTTTTACCTGTTCGAAAAAAAAATTACAAGCGTCAGTGTCGGTAATACAGATACTCTATAGCACTTTTTTTTGAACAGGTAAAACCAAGGTAAAGTTGAATAAATATTCATAATCTGTCTGAAATTAATAAATAATTTATTTAACTAATAAAATACCCGTTCATAAAATAAAAGTTAGCTTTTTTTGGCAGGTAAACCTAAGGTAAGGTCATATTCTTATAAATTGGCTTAAACAAATTAAATATTGTTTTAACTAGGTACCTGTTTAATTATTAAATATCAAATTATAAAAAAAACAGTACTTTTTTTGAATAGGTAAAATCAAGGTAAAGTTAAATAACTATTCTTAACATGGCTTAAATAAATTAAATTATTTACTTAACTACCTGGCTAATTAATACCTCTGTTCAAAAAAAAGTTAGACTTTTTTAACAGGTAAACCTAAGGTAAAGGTTAATAAATAATAGGTTAAAAAAAATCGGCTTAACAAATTATTATTTTTATTTAACTACGTGTTTAGTTAGATATCTGTTCGAAAAAGAAGTTAGTTAGCAGTTTTTATTGGTACGAGGGTAAAACCAAGGTAAAAGTTAATAAATAATCTCAAATATAAATTAACTTTTTTATTTTACTATTAATTCATTAATTAATAGTAAATTAATAGTAAATTAAAAAAATTAATTTTACATGTTTAATTAAATGTTAAAAAAAATAATACTTTTTTGAACAGATAAAACAAGGTAAAGTTAAAAAAAATTTCATCGAAACTGTCGGCAATATTGAATTCAATTAAAAAAACTATTTTATATGATTTTACGAAAAGAAAAAAATTCTTCAACTTATTAATACCTATTATAAATTTTTTAGATCATTATCTCTGATATATATTTTTTATCCTTTATATTTTCCCAACATCTTCCGGTAAATATTGTTTCAAAGCGTACTCGGAACGTCCCTTCTGTTTATTCTTTTTACTTTTTGAGGTTTCCAAAAATTATAAAGTGCTAGGAAGTTTACAGTTTCTTAAAACTAAAATTTTTCATCGATTGGTGGTTCATAAATGGTGGTGCATAAAAAATGTAGGTAGATAAAAATGCGGTAAAATTTTATCAAATAATGTAGGTATAATGCAGTGGTATTTAAATTTATATATTTATTATTTATAGAAAATAATTTGATTAGAATTATGGAAATAGAAATGACTACGGAAGTGATAATTTCACGATTTTCCCACGGAGGTGGTCGCCACCTGATCAGCTGTCAACCGTAGTCGAAACCGGAAAAGGGCACCCACTGTGACGGAATCTAGAATCGTGGCAAGCGAACGTGGATGGATGGATAAGCGACACTCCCCTTTATTATCATAAAATAGAGACAGGATTTCGATAGGATGCATTCGCATAATGACTGAATTGAATTAACGGGAAATCTGGGATATGCTACGATACTAAACTACACACACGGTATAATTACCTATACCTTTCATTATTATATTAATTCCACTAGAATTAGAATTTAATAAGGAATTGTGGTTTACCATTCACCGGAAATATTATTATTATTGTGCACCCTTTTTTTTGTTTACTAATTTTAGAAGGGATAAAATTAGTACCTATAGAAAGTGGATCCTTTCTATTAATATCATACAGTTCTGATTTAAAAAAAAGTTCGCATTACCAGTTAGGTGTATTGTTTGAACAATTTTTCTCCATCACGGTCATGAACGTAATTTAAAAAGGTAATGAAATAGCGTGACATACTTGATTGGGTTTTTGTTAGGAAGCGATTGAAAAAGTAAGTCCACTAACTAGGATGGACATTGTTAATCGCTCTAGCCTGAGTTAAATTTACAATTCGCTTAATCGTCTTTTTCGTTTCCAGCATCAATTATTGTTGTTGACATACTTGCCTCGTATACGTAGGTATATATCTAGGACCCGTTCCAAGTTCCAACAATACTCCGGAATTACCTTGATCATGATCGGTAAAAGTGTTAAGTCAGAGCTTATTCAATGAAAACCTCAAATATTTCATAACATCAATGAAATAGAACCGGAGAAAGCTCTTCTAACAATTACTTTTACTAGACGAAATTTTTATAAAATAAGTCGGGAACTTCTGTTATGTCTGAATAATAACTGACAGGTTTCAGTCGGTCCAAAAACAAAAAGTACGAGACGCCTACCCAAATATACTTTTATATATCTTCTCAGATGATCATTGAAGCATGATCAGAACTCAGTTACAATATAAATTACCAAAACTGTACAAATTTGATGAACCTGAACATAAACTTGACGACAGAAGTGTTGTGACTGTTCTAATTCAAAGAATACACTTTTAGTTTTAATCTGATCTTATAATGTTTATTATAATACCTACTTAATTATTATAAATAAAATACAGGGTGTTAGGTTTCTGGACAGCCAAAATGTAAACAAAGAGAGCTGTGAAAATGTTTTTTTTTTGTTTTAGTAACTCATCGAGAGCCAAAATCGAACTGCATGTATAAAATCGGATTTTAAACATAAAGAAAAGAATAACTTTTTTCAAGATCAGGCCTCGTTTAGGAAATATTTTCAAAATTGTTGTTCAGTTACTGAAAAAACATTTTTTATTGCGGCCTTAGTTTTACATTTTTTGAGGTATTAATTAAACGAGGCCTCATCTTGGAAAATGTTATTCTCTCTTTTATGCTTAAAATACGATTTTATACATGACGTTCGGTTTTAGCTGTCCAGTTACTAAAAAAATACATTTTAATGGCAGGTCAGTTTTACATTTTTGTTAATATTTTCTAAACGAGGCCTGATCTTGAAAAAAGTTATTCCCTCTTTTATGCTTGAAATGCGATTTGATTTTATACATGGCGTTCGATTTTGACGGTCCAATTACTACAAAAATATATATCTTTTAGCAGCCTTTAGTTTTACATTTTTTGAAATATTTTCTGATTTTACATTTTATATATAAAATAGGATTTTATAAATGGCGTTCTATAAAGACAGCATTTTATGATGAAAAATTTAACTTTTTAAAACGCCCTTTTCTCCAAAAACGATTCATATTAGAACTTTTGACAAAGAGTATACCTAACCTACCTACCTTTCTTGACAGTTGAACATGTTCGTTTCAAATGTTAATTTTCATAGAAATTAGGAACAAAAAATCTTACGTAATCGTCAAATCTCCATCACTGAAAAAAATCGAATTATTAGCGCTCAAAAAGTACCTAGTTAACAAAAATGACATGCCATGTTCAAAAGCTGAGTTCAGCATCTCAAACTACTGTTCAGTATCTCAAACCGTTCCTGAAATATTGTCAAAAAAACTGAAGAAGAAAAAATTGGTTAACAGCCTTTATCTCGACAACAGTGCGTTTGAGGACCCATAAAAATTGAATCACACCTTTCAATTTTCTGACACGTTTTGCAACACCCTGTATAATAGTTTACCTGTCTTCGTCAAAGCTTACGAGACTTGAGTCGAGAATTCATTTCTGAAAAAAAGAAAACTTAAATCAATCCCTGAATGGCCGAAAGATGAACTCAAATCTTTAGACAGAAAAAAATTTGTGCAGAAGTTGATTTTTTTGAAACGTCCGTTAATTTGAATCGCTCCAAAGCATGGGATTTTTGTGATTGAAATAAAAAATAGTCTCGCAGCCAATGGACTGAAGACAATTTTTGTAAGATTTTCAGGATTATTTTGATCAACACCAACTACTCGCTATAGGAAATTGGATATACAGTGCTTCTCAAAAGTAACGGATTAATTCATTTTCTCAGTTTATAGAATTAAAAAAACCGAAATAATTTGTGTTCTATTGACGTAACATTTTTTGTTTTCCTTGGCTCGGTAATGAAGTCATTGCATTTTTTTTTAAATAGGCCACCCATGTATATTACTACATTTTCAGATTTTCAGAAAATCCAGTATGAGCGGTTTTTACAGTCGCAGTTTAGACTGCAACTATAGAAGTGAAAATTACAATTTTTAATTTTGAAAACAGTGTACATCAGAAACGGCTCCAAATATCTGAAAACGGCTTACTTACATGTTTCTATCTTAACTTTTTCACATGGTATCCTACTATGTGGATAAAATTTTAATACTCGGTAATGGAAATTATCAGATTTTTAATCGCCCTGTATAAAAATTTCAAGTAGTAGACTGAAAAGTATCACATGAATAGTTAAGATAGGGATATGTTGGCCGTTTTTCAATATTTCGAGCCGTTTTCAATGTGAGCTGCTTTCAAAATGGAGAATTGCGATTTTCATTTGTTTATAACTCGTAACCTACTCAATTTAAACTGCGACAGTAAAAACCCTTCTTACTGGATTTTCTAAGACAATCCTAAAATGTAATAATATACAGGGTATCCCATTAAAAAATATTTGAGCGTCATTACTGAGCCAAATAAGGAAACGTCAATAAAACGTAAAATAAATTTAAAATTTGACCTGTTTAATTATTTTTTTAATTATAAATTTAAATAAATGAATTTCTCCGTTACTTTTAAGAAGCACTGTATACATATTATAGAAACACCCTGTATATATAATTTCAATAAATAATACTTCTTCAAGGTTATTTCTTGCTAAACAATAACTATTAATCAGATACCATTTTATTCTAATTTTTCCATGGGAAAATCCTCAGAGTTATTACAAATAAATTGGAAACTTTACCTTGCTTAAATTAGTACTTATTTACCCAAAAATACCTCAATTACTTAGTTTAAAACTTCTGTTCAGATTAAAAATAAACGATTTAATAAAAGTTAATGATTGCCCCTCTCCGGGAAATTATAAAACCTGTACTTTTCTTTGAATCCTTGAATATTTCAGAGAATATAATGCAATTTAAAGTGATTATTTAGAGAATCAGAGGGAGAGAGAGAGAGTCAGAATTATCTCACTATAATATTGCCAGATTCAGAAAAAGAGAAACACGTCAAGTAAATGTTTTTAGTTCGTGCGGCTTCTTGGTGTTTTCAAATTACCTACTCTCAATAATTAAAAGAGATAATACCTACGTAAATTAAAAAAAAAATAATAGCAACGTCAGACTTATACCTGTATAGATTTAATTCAGCAGTTTGAAATGCATATAAGTGAAACTGATAATAAAAATAATATCTCATGATTAAACCGCGTCAATTCTTATTCCAACTACTATAATACGTTACCCCAATTAAATTCTTGAGAGGTTGAGGACTTTACCTTGCTCATTTACGTGAGTCAACTTCTTGGTAGTGTCACGAATTTTTTCCACTTTATTTGTCTGTAGAATCACCCCGTGAAATATTACTTTCGATCCGCGAATAATCTCCCGTATTACCATAATATGTAAATGTAAAGTGCAACAAATATTTGTTAATTTATTTATACCTAAGGTGTTTGTTGACTAATTTCCGCGAAATTTTATAACGAGAATTTCCAGTAAAACGAGGTGACACATTCCTGATTGAAAATAACTGTTATGTAAGTACAGTACATCGTTTACACATATGGGTTTTATCCGGATTAGCACCTTGCTTGCTACTGGAATTATGTATAACAACCAGATAGGATGAAATTGAGCCTTGAATTTAAAGGTCATTTTTATGACATGTCAATTGAAATTCACTTTCTCCATTACTCTGAAATTAACGTAATAAACGCTTTTGCTTTTCTCGATTGGAATGCTAATTATCTTACCTCGGGGCTTATTGCTGCGCTATGTGAGAAATTTATATGTGCCAAAACTTGACCCGAGGACTCGGTTATGCATGTATGCGGCTTGAAATTCTACTTCAAAGTAAGACTGATGATCATCATAAATCTAACTAACGACTTATTATTTCTTGATACTTACATGCATGAGAATTATGATCAAAAATGCACTATTCAAAACAATCATGGGATAATTGACCGATTGTGTTTTGATTAAAAGTTTTTATCGAGGTTTTTATCAACCAAAATTCAGGATTTTAGTATTCCGAGTGTTAAGCTTACAGAAAGAGTTACAAAAATATCGAAAAAATCAATCTCTTTTGAAAAATAACAATATTTTGCATATACTTAAAGACGGGTTTTTAATTAAACCCTTTTTTGAACACTCTTTTTTGAAAGTTGATCCAGAAGAGCATTCGAAGTATCTCTAATGTTATACCGTCATTGTTTAATTTTTTTCCAAGAAGAATTTCCCACACAAAAACGAATTATCAGAATGTATCATTCATATAGATTTAATAAAAAGGACCAAAAATGTAGCCCTAAAAACGTAACACAGTTGTGACGGTTGTAAAGGTCCTAGACGTTCAAATTTATCTCACTTCCCTAGTTTGTCTGCAGTAGAATTTTAAAATGACCCAGAACATAAGTACCATCCAGAAACGATGTGTGCAGAACGACCTGAGCTCAGCGCCATGCAGCCGAGTTACAATTAAGACCTTGGTCAGCTCGAAAATTCGATTTTTGCGATGTCCGGTCAGCTCGATTTTCTGTGAAAGTCCGATTTAACAACGTCGGGTCAGCTGAAAATTAGATTTTGGCAAAGTCCGGTCAGCTCGTTTTTGGCAAGATCCGGTCAGCTCTAAAGTTCGATTTTTGCAAAATTCGGTAACCTGGATTATATTTTGCAAGATCGGTTTGACAAGGTTCGGTTACATCCAATATTCAATTTTTGCAAGATCCGGTCAGGTAAAAAATTCGATTTTTGTTAAGTGAGGTCAGCTCGAAACTACTTAGTTAATTTTTTTGTAAGTCTGATTTGACAGGCTCAAAAAAAAGTCGAATTTTCGGACTGGATGAACCTTAAAAAAATACAGATGGAAACTTTCTGGAGCATCTCTTAGCTTGAACACAACCGTCTTGGTAGAGCCTTTCTAGACCCTTTTCTTAATCTCAGAGAAATTACCAAACTTTTATATGAACAGCGTTTTGTTGATGCTTTGGATTAAATAAATTTCGGTGTATTAACGATTTAGTCAAATAGATTGGATTTTTTATATTTTGTCTTGGCAAAGAATGAAAAATGATCCTGCGTGACTTTATTGAACGAAAACTGACCGTTGGCGGAAGCTTTTTCCAGAAGTAGTCTCGTTGCAGAGTGCAAAAAATGAATCTTTTGATGTTCACGCGACCAGTGAATTATTATTCCATTTTCATTTCATAGATGGTCAGTTTCATTCGACAAATATTGATTAGGTTTCGTCACTCTGATGAAATCTAATGAAACCGATCGACCTATCGATGACGATTTTGTTATAAACGTGTGGGATAGGTCGTCATTGTAGGGATTTATGATTGAGTATTATTAAGGCTTGGTGCCGGTATAATAAGAGAGATATGGGTATCCTAGTAACGTTAATTAACTTTGTATATTTGGAGTCTAAAGGACTGGCGGAAGTTCCTTCACACATGGCTGAATTCTGTGATTTAAATACCAGCACGGGCCACAAACTTTATTGTTCAGTGAACGTGAGTTTATAACCCGAATCGCGACGCCGAGAGTCGACTTCTTCACGCCGTTTATTATAGTTTCTTGTCTCTTCCTTCAGTGAAAGTATCACCAAAAATCTATTATCCTAAACCTAAAACCCACTATCTAATTTAATCATAATCGCCTATAATAGAAGAAAATTTCTTGAAAATCTGTTTTATAAAGAGATTTTAGAGATCATACCTACAATATAGGACGGGCGATACCGAATTGGGCGAAGGATTATGTTATTCACTAATCCCAGGGCTCAATTGGGCGAGAAACGAGAAACTAGGGGATTATAAGAGATAACTGGACAGACAAAGAAATACATGTGTGGCCTTGCCCATATATGTGTTGCCAGATTTATTTTCAATAACTGCTACTTGTTCGACACTAAAGGGTGGCCAATGAAAAAAGTTTTTTATCATTTACTATATTCAAGGAATTGTTGAATAGTATTAACGAACTATGATTTATGTTTAGTAACAAAATGATGACCTTTCGTGTTTTCCATATTTTCTACTGAAAACTCATCATGTTTTTAAATCTAAGCAGTTCCAATGCCAAATATCTCTGGAATATACTACTTCTAATCAATAAAATTTAAATATTAAACTTCTCTTTAATAATTCACATTTATTTTCAAAACTAAATCGCAACAATAATAATCATATTTACAATTTTCAATACGTAGGGTGTTAATGAACACGCGTGACACACTTGAAGGGCACGTAGGAAATGCAAAAAATAGGTAGTAGAAAATCATCCTCTCCCATACAAAAAATGTTAATTCTATTATCACATACCTATAGGATAAGGAATTTTCATATGTTGAAATGATTAATTTTAAATATTGAATCCCCTAATTATTTGACAGAGAAATATTATTAAATGAATAATTTTTCAATAATTAAAACAAAAGTCTTTTCTGCTATATTAATTATTAAGTATGCAATCGAATCGTTCAATCGATCGTTTTCGTGAAAATTAGGAAACATTTTCGACTAAAATAATATTAGGGAGTTCTAACACAACTTTCTATTATTTCTATCCTTCCGGTGGAGTACCTTATAGGTACTAGGTAGGTATGTCATTGCAATGGTATTTTTTCACAGCACTTTCAGAAAAAAATAAGAAATTTGAAACAGACTGAAGGACTTCTGCAAATAAATACTTTTCTAAAGTATAATTATTGCAACATGAAATTGACAACATCGTGAAAATTTATCATGATTTTCTCAAAGGCAATAACCTAGTCAATTGAAAATTATGATAAATTTATGATAAATCAATTATTCAAGCAATCAAGTAATTGATTGCTTTTTATGGATTATTTGAGTAGGTAGGTATAGCAACGACGTTTACTTTTCTATTAATGTTTCATGTTTCTGCTGTATAGGTAAGTATAGTATAAAATAATTGTAAATGCACTAAGGGCTTGATGTATTTGATAGAACTTAAAAAAATAATACATCAAATATTAATATTATTTATTTATTTTTTTCAGTTTTATTTAATGTAGAAAATCGGAATTTCTGTAAAATCTGGCAACGTAGCCATATTAAAGCATGCAAATAACTCAACGGTATTTAAAAATTCCTTCGCCCAATTGAGCTGTAGGATTATAGGCCCCCCCGTGGTGCCGAAGGGTCACTCAGGTAGTTTCGCCCAATTGAGAAACGCCGTATAGGACATATAGGACGATCATAATATAGGGTACTTTTTTACCTGGTTAGTCTAGCCTAGGGCTATTTTCAGAGATTTTCTCTATTAAATAAGGCCCCTTCGAGACATATATATGATACTCGATGTGATATAAAAGAGACCAGTCTGTCTGACTTCATTATTATTTATAATGAAGTGAGGATTTCTCTGAAAGACCAACCCACCTCTGCCTTCTGTTTCTGCCGCACCCTTTGTGCCAGACACTACTACTGTGTTAGTGTAATAAAGCGGCTTCAGTTTCAGTTTTCAGCTCAGTTTTCAGATTCTTTCATCAGCAAGTCCGAGTCCGAGACACTGACACTAGCCGGTTGTTGTACGGAGGGCAGACACGAGATCTCTTCGTGAGATAAGGCGAAAAATTTATTCGGTCTTTTAAAAGTGAGATTAGCCTTTGATTTAATGCTTATGAATTGCACTGCAATTGCCGACAAGGCTTGTAATTATTACTTTAATGAAGATGGTTATTAAGAATTGCGAATGGTGTAATTATTTTTTGATATTAGGGCCGATAATTTAATAAAATCCAGCTTAACTCGGTTAAAATTTAATTTAAAAAAAGATTTTTTCCCGTTTTACCCATTTTTCAATGGTGTTCCTTGGTATGTCAATTGTTGCAATTGCTGAAGGAGGTTGTTTTTTTCATTCATTCATCATATAAACATATGTGTCCTAAACTAATTTGAATCTACAGATAGAGCCAAAGTTTTTTTATCAAAAATTTGTTTTTTCTATAATATCTTCGATTCGATCCAGATATTTTTGTGAAATTTTGTCTTCTATTATATGAATTAAGAGGAATGAACACAACTACATTTTTTTATATTTTCATTGACTCTTTTTGGTAAAAAATGGTAAGTGGCTGGTTTTTTTAGTATGAATCAGTTTTGAAACCCTTGCTCAGTGTTTTTCAGCAAATGTTATGCCTTTTCGCGTAAAAGATCATTTTCCAGCATGGCTTATTATCATTTAATTCCGTATTTTGTACCTAACGCCATAATTGTCCTTTTTATCTAAATTTTTACGAACGCTACTGAAAAAATTTCGTTTTCAGTTAATTTTTTAAGAACAACTTCTCTACTATTGTGACATATTTCATGGACACTTTCATTTCTTATTTCAATAAAAATCAATGGTGTTTTTTTAAGCATCAAGAAAATTTCTCTTGATGCTCATAATATGCCAAAAAATCCGACAGAAAAACCCATATAATTGTCATTTTTTAGACACAAGTGCGTAAAAGTGACATAAATGACAATTAAAAGCAAGTTTTCATGAAAATTTATGATACTGTCACTTTGACAATATGACATACCAATCTCCAGAGTTCGTAAATTTATATTTCTTTACGACTTAGAATTCATGAAGTAGTGTTGTTTCTTGGCGATGTAACAAAAAATCTTGTGTGACACTCGGCCTTCGGCCTCGAGTGCTTAAAACACTCCCATTTTCACAAAGTGCTTGAAACACTTCTTTTCCAACGCATGTTACACAAGATTTTTGATAAGTCGTTAGGAAACTAAGTAAAATTTATGAAGCCTAACCTAAGTCGCCAAAATCAACAAAATATGGATTCTAGAAATTGGTATTTTATATTGGGCAATGCTTCATGAAAACTTTCTTTTAATTGGCTTTTTTTAACTTTTAAGCACAAGTGCATAAAAAAGCACAAACTTTAAAGCACTTGTGCCTAAAATAATGTCATTTAAATTGAAATGGAAATCAAAATGTCAACTTTATGAAACGATTTAACAAAAAAGTAGTTGTTTTAGAACAGCTGGAACTATTGGATACAATAACTATACTTATATAGTCCAATAAAGTCTAAAAAGTCATACGTATCGATTAAGAATACATCTCCATTTGATAGTTCGATTTATTTTGTTGCATATACGTGGTTTTCATAGTAACCGTCCAGTTTGTCTAAACACTCCATCCCGCATAAATAAGTATACGTCAACATTGGTTGTGAATGAGAATTAAATGCACAACACAGAGGATAGAATGTCATTACGTGAATAAATTTTATGTAGTTGTCAGTGGCTCTCAAACTGACGTAAGCGGTTCAATTCGTTGTTTGAATGATTTCTTCAATAATAACTTACGCTCGTTCACAACTTGACAATTAACTGTTTGACATTTTCTGGTGAAATTAAAAATATTAATTCGGACGGTTAGTGTGACGTCACATCTGACTTTTTAAAGTTAATCCTACTATAGCAATAAGGTTGAATACAAAAGTATTGACAGTTATGATGATGTCATTTACCACAGAATAAGCAAGCTAGCGCGCCAACATTGCTTTTTTATTCGTTCCTAATCCAGAATCAGTTATGTTAGAATCTGTGAATCTGTAGAATTGACTTCAGGAACTTTTCTGACACCTTTTCTTTGTCCCTTCTTGAACAGTCTCAGTCGAATCGAGTGTGGAAGGGAAGATGGCGAAATCTTTTTTTTTTTAAACGCAGAACAAATATCACATACATATACACATAATAATATAATTATACTTTAAAAAGCACATACGGAGACAAAGCTTTGATTTTATTATCTTTTGAATCGAAAGGTGTATTTCGAAGTGTAGTTTCTATGAGCTTTGTTTTTGACTCTTCACTTTTGAGTCATTCTTTAGTTTCCTATTTTTCAGTACAAAATTATAAACTTTTTTAGTACAACTAATCGCCGGGTATAACGATGGATGTTGGAAATATTCGAAGTGTGTTGCCCTAAAAAAAAAACGAAATTCCGAAAAATTGTCAAATACAGTTTATTGTTCCTATAGACTTGAAAAATCGTCTAGGTATACAGGGTTATTCTAAATAAGTGCGAAAAATTTTAGGGGGGGATCCTTGTGTCATTATAAGGAAAAATTTTCCCTTCCAACGTGTGTCAGGCGGTTCGGCAGTTCTTTTTGAGATAGCTATAGGTCAAAAAAGGCATTATTCTAGTTTTTTAATAAAGATGACTCAAGAACCGTTTAAGATAAAGAACTCGGGTTTTGTACTTACATGTTTTATCATTGATATTAGCTACCTTTTTAATGTAAATTCAATCCTTTTTCATGTGCCATTTGCGGAGATCTTAGGAACAAGAGAAGTTTTTGCCCTGCATTTTCCGACATGTTTTGAAACATCCAAAGCGAGTTTTTCATGGCAAATGGAGTTTATAAATTATGACCAATAGTACCTTTTTTTCTGTAGATGTAACCCCTATAAACCTCCTAAACACTGGCGTATGAAAAAAATTAGTTAGCATTTAAAGAGTTGCAAATTTCAATGGTATAAAAAGTTGAGCTTTGTACTTCAAACGGTTCATGAGATATCATCAAAAAACATGAAAAAGTCTTTCTTTTACACCCTCTGCACCTATCTCAAAAACGATGCCTTTGCGGACCCATGTTTAGGGAATCACCCCATAAAATTTTTCGCATTTTTTAGGATAACCCTGTATAAATGGGTTCTATTAATAATACAAATATGTAATATGATAATAATAATTTATTATTCATTCATCTAACTCAAACAAGATCATCAACATCTATGTTTACTGTTGTCTGTGAGTAAGATTAGTGTAAAAAAAACTAATCTGCATTACCTTTTCCAAAACGGATGTTATTATGAAATATTTACATTGTACACATATAAGGTGTATTATTACGATTTCCTTTTTAAACAATACTTTGACAACTTAAGTATGAGTAAATACGAAATAGGCTACCATAACTGTTTATATCTTGCGCTGCCACAAGGATATAAGAAATTACAGGCGTTACAACATTAGGCATTAAGAAATCAAAGTACTATTTCTTGTACCAAAAATTATAGTTTAATAATTAATTAAAGTAGGCAAAAAGCTAGTCGTGTAATTAGCAGCAGTACAGGGAATAAGTGGAATTTTAATGGTTTGAGAGAGAATCAAGAAACCATTAAAGCTGTAGGTTTGTTTCGTGATCGTGATCCTACATTCGGCTAACTAAAATTAAATGTGAATTATTGTCAACAAACTCGAAGGTAAATCACAGGTACAGGCAATTTGTGTAGAAGACAGCGGTCAGAGCACTTTTTAGTTTGCAGACAATGACAGAACCGTTTCGCTTGGGGAGTTCTTCGCTCCTTTGTAATTTTCACATCCAAGAATCTTGATATGAATACTGTAGTATGCATGCATTATACACGGTTTGCAGGTTTATAAAAAAATATGCGAAGAACGATTTTTTTTCTTGTTCCATGAAACATGGACTAATAGCTTCTTTTTTAATAGTTGGGTAATTAGGAAGAGGTAGCAAGAATTCACCATATACTTTGGTGACTTATTGCTGCTCTTTGTTGCTATTATTTGATTACTTAAAATAGCTGAAGGTACTCATCAGGACTTTCCTCAAAATAATCAAAATCAAATTTTACATATTCTCTTGATGCATTTTTCTCTTGATTCCAAGTATTTAAATAGCTGAAGATGAGAATTACTCAGGACTTTCCCCAAAATAATCAAAGTCAAATTTTACATCTTCTCTTGAAGCATGATTTGTCTCTTGCTCTTGATTCCAAATCTTTGAAGAATTCCCAAACAAATCATTCCCCTATTCCTCATTCATTTTTTGTTGGCCTAGTGTCATAAACTGCCACGTAACTGGAAGGATTGATATTTAATGTAACTAATGTAATAAACTGGAAACCTGGTTTGGGGCTTTTTAATTGGTCAGGATTGCCATTTTTGGTTAAAGCTTTAGCAGGAATTTCTTGATTACAGATGTTGAAGGTTTTAATTGGTTTTATTGACAACAATAATTAATTATTACTACATTCATATCTTAACAACACTCTAGAACACTGTAAGATTTGGGTAGCAAAATCTTGATACTTTACTGGTCCATCACATTACCATTGGCGGGGGAAAGATAAATTAATCTACATCAGGTTCGTTTTTCTTTTTTTTTATAATTAAATAATTTTCAAAACCTTTAAAAAATTCAACACCTCAATTACAAGATTACTAGTGTACTTATACAATTTACCATATAGGTTCAGAATCGTTCTTATTAAAGTTTATTTCGAAGTTTTAAATTTTACAGATTTTCATTCCTTCTCTGACTTTGCTTTTATTGATTTACCTTCAATCTCATGTAGTTCAAATCGATTTTCAAATGATTTATTGCACTGTAAGATTGCCTTACTGAAATCTTGATCCTTTATCACAGTATAGGCTACCAGTTACCGGTTACAAAATTATTAAAATATACCTACATACATGGAATTCAAATTATGGTCTATTACATATTATAAATAAACAGTGCATATTGGAATCTGCGCTAAAATTTAATGACATCCGGTTATGCAAGAATTCAGTAATTTTTCGGTGAATGCTGGATGTCATATACATTTCGAGTCAATAATAACACTAATAATAACACATTTATATACAAAACAAGTAAATATGGCACAACAACTCTGTTTTACTTACATAATGCTCCCAGATTCAGGTAAATTAATATTCATGATGTCGTTTTAATTAAATTTATAATTATTGACAGAAAATTTCTTCATTTTATTTTTCTTCTATGTCGGCTAATCCATGTATAGGTATAACTATTTTATCCCAATATATAAAAAAAATTTGTGCATTACCTTTCAAATCCTGACTATGTGTAACATTATTTATCAAAAAGAATTTCTTCGTGATCAAAGATTCCATCCTAAGAAGTAGGTAGGCACCCGCTGCTGATAAATAAATCGAAGACTGCGTTAAAATAGCTGGAAACATGTTACAATCCTCGTTAACACATTGGTTTATAATTAAATAAAAAAAATCACCCGAAAGAAAGCTACAATCTAGTTTTTTATGGCGATTTTATTGACCCGGAAGGAATAAAAAAATCCACATATGAGGCGATTGTAATGAACGATCATTGATAAACTGATGAGCCATGATGACTCAGGTTATTGACTCGTTCGGTGTGTTTTAAGACAATTAAAAGTTCGTCTCAGTTGACGTTGAATGAAAGCCGAAACAAAATCTCCTAGACATTGATAATTGAATAACTGCCGTGCAACCACTTTTGATGCAAGACAGTGTGAAACTCGAGCCATCGAAGGATAATTTGATTAACCTTTACACGAAAAATGTTCCGATCTTTGCACCCGAATTTAATATTATTAACTGAAGGCTAGGACTTGGATTTCAACAGTCTGGAATTCAGAAAAAATGTAACGTGTGTGGTTTCATTTGCCATCATACAGACGTTTTAAATATCGATTTCATTTCTTTCTTTATAATCACCAGCGTAAGGTATGTCCTGGTATTAATTACTATGTTATGGTATCCCGCGCTGGTGTAGTATAATTACGATTATAATTCCCTAATGAAAAACTGCATGCCTCTACTTAATTCGATATCATTTTAGTTAATCGTTTCTTAGAAAAAAACTAAAATAATCCCGCGAGTAAAGGCAAAAAGTAGAAGAACTATCAAAACGTTGACTTTTCTTGGAAAAAATGATTAACATAAAGCTAGTTTGGTGTTTTTTAGTTTCATTTATAAGATAAAGTTTTCGTCTGACTATAGTCTCATATTAAGACCCTTTAGTCCACCTCAAGCTAGCTTCATTTTAAATTTGCTGCATATTTTGTAATATATTCCTCGCCGAAACGGATCTTTCGTTTGAGCTTCCCCTGCATAGTTTCTTGTAGTGTCCAAAAAAATTCAGTCGGTTCTGAGGGTTCCTTTTCTGCCATGCAGGATAAAAGTGTCCTGGAAAACGTAATATTTTCCAAATAGTGCCTAAACGAACGCAGTGAAAGAGATAGGTCCAGAAAATTTATTTTCATCTTCTCTCTTATTTCCCCTTATCTCATGAATCATTCTGCTGGAATGGGGGGGGGGGTGTATTGTTGGAGGAAGAACTAATGCAAGCTCAGGTTCGGGTGAAGTATCAGCACCATCACCTGTCAAATCTTCTAAAAAATTGGGACTTTTTGTATTTCAACAATGATCGAAATTATTTGCAATTTTTGCAGTTTAATTATTTAGTTATGGTTATGATAATGACGAGCATGATCATTAAAATTATAAAAACTTGATACATCCTTCAATAAATAATAAGTAATTTGAATTGTTGTTGCGATTCTCGACTCATTTGCGAGGAATTTTTTGCTCACCGCAAAGCGCAAACAAAAGGATTGAGAATTTATGGAAGAGCAAAATTGCATAAATTTATTTGTTTTACAACATTTTTTTCTTCCTCTTAGTAATAGTAATCTCTTATCTTTAGCTGCTTTTATTTACCGATCCTATTCAAAGCTTTACCTAGAACTTATTACTCATTCACGGCGATGATTAACATCAGAAATCGGTGAACCTTACCTCTTTAATTAACCATTTGCTGGGTAATAAATTAGTTAATACAGTGGCGTTTGGCTGTTAATCAAACATTTACCTACTCACTTTATGGGGTTCTTTTCATTACCTGGTATTTCCAGAATAAAGTGCGAAGAAAAAAGTACCATTATAAAATTTGAGACTAAAAATAACGCTTCAATAAATCACTCGCAATAACATTGCATTATTTTTATTTTTTGCTCTCTAAATATCTTGAAAACATAATCAAGTCAAAAGGAAGAGAACCAGATTCTTCAAAATATCTTTTCCAGGTTCGGGTTCTGTCAGGATTGTTTTTTGTTATCAGAATTTATTCTGTAGAGCTGAAAGTATTCCAGGCAGTAGCGATGACAATATTCATTTCATAACAAAAGTCATCAACGAGAATCGAACAAGACAAATATGTGCTCACAGTTGTGCACTGAGCTGTGAATAAAAATCTATTACATCCTTATTCTTGTCTTTGTTGATTTGACACATGCTTTTTATGTGCGATAAACGGGATCTTTAAATTAACACACACATACCTCGAGTGCATGGTAGCCAGTTAACCGCAACTTCCTCGCTCCGGGCAAGGTAAGAAGATCTTAGTCCATCAGCTTCCATCTCACTTTTACCTTTCGCCTAGTCTTGAGGTGAGACGACGCATCCCAAACTCGGCTCTTGATCTTGTTTCTTCGTTTTGTTTCTATGGTAGCTCGAGCTAGGCTTTAATACAAATTATAAGAAAAATTTACTTATTACCTTATGTACCTACCTACCTAAGAGGTAGGTATAATGTTTGGAGGTAATTATTGGGAAAGTACCGTAGCGAATAACATCCAATTTCGTGTAACGTGATTGTTAACCACATAAAATAGGTAAACGTTCTTGAAAAATACATTACGTAACGTTTATTTGGGACTAGGTTGTGATTGTTTCTTACTATACAAAAACAGTTTCCCACGCAGTTAAATCGAAAAATGTCCGGTTCAAGTTCCAGTTCCCCGACAAGTTGTGAGGTAAATGCTGGGAACGTATCTCGAAATAAATTGTCTTGAACGACCCTTAAATTCCTGTGCATAGAAATTAACGATACCGACTTGGAATATATTCTTAAGTAATAAAATTACACCCCACTTTTGATTTAAAAATAGTTTATTCTGCATCTAATTTAATTCCGCCACCTGCACTGTCCTTACTGTAATTTCTTATCAAAGAGAGATTTGAAGAATTTGAATTTTTTAAATTTGTAATCTCAATATTTTGACGAAATATCCACTCCCGCTACGCCCTCAAAGAGCGGACTTTTCGGACTCCCTATACGATATAAGATTTGACACTAGAACGCACCATCTACTACAGTTTCCCCCCCCCCCCTTTTTTTTTAAAGCTCCAGACACACAAGAGAAAACGCCAAGTAGGTCAAAATCTCTCTCTCTCTCTCTGGTAAACCGAAAAACTATCAAGTAGTTTTGACAAGGGTAGCTTCTCAACGGTAAGTCGTTCCGAGCTGAGATTGTTATTTTTGGATTTTGATCCTCCTTTTTTGATGGGGGGAATCCACCCAAACATCCCTTTTTTTTGTACTTTTGTGTTTTTGGGAAAGCAAAAATACCTAAGATGGGGATATGTTTTGGAAAATAAAGGGGAATATTTTAAATTTTTTTAGGAACACAAAAAATTTTCAGTCAATTTTTCTTGTCTACATTTTAATCAAGAACTAATCAGTGTCTTTATGAGAGACAGACATGAAACTTTTCTCAATATTTTGAGTGGCAGTTTTTACTCAATTACTCCTGGGCAAAAAAATCCACTCCACGTTACTCAAACCAGTGAAGCTAAAAATTCAAATACTCTTATCGAGGTAAAAGGCATGAACAGAAGAATAAGAAAAAACTCCTATTGTTCTATTGAGTCAAAGTCCTTTTGATGTGTCACCAAAATGGTGGGAAAAAATTGCACAATTATTTCTTCCACCACACCAATCCACCAATCAAGATAAACTCTTCTTTTCGAATTTGGCACTTTCGGCCAAAAATCGAGATAGAATTTTTGATTCACGGAACATTTTCAATACCCTGATTACTAGAAAATAGCTACACCAGTCAAAATATGCCTGAGTGGCACCAAATCCTTTAGTTTGTCTCTGGGTCTTTGGTTTTTTTAAGGGTATGAAAAAAAGCGATTGAGGCAAAATATCTGAAAACTTTTGAGTTTTAAGGTCTTAACAGTCTTATGGCAATACTTTTAGACACTATCATGGGGGCTTTGAAGATCCAAGTGACTTAGCATATGGAGACTAGCACCAGCACCAGCACCATCAGTGTTGGTGTTCCACAGGGATCAATGTTGACACCTATTCTTTCTCTGCTTTATATCAAAACGACATTATTACGCTACCCTTCATGAACATCGTTAGAGCAATTGTCTAAAATCTAAGCCACTGGATTGATTAGCAAATACTAGCAGAGAGCAGACAGATGTAGCGTTTGTGTCATTCGGTCTATTTAAGAGAAATCCTATATAAATATTAATAAATAGGTAGGTACAATTCATATTTCTTTGAAATTAAAAAAATACACATTAAAATTATTATCTCCCCTTTTGCGCACTATCAAAGTCACTTCTTTTTCTCGTTATTTCTAATATTGTTTACTAATTGAGTCTAGATTACATTGATAAGTTCAAGATAAGAACAAGTAAATACCTTACCGACTAAATCGTTATTAACGTAATTGCTTTACAAATATGCTAAAATGTATACGTGATTGTAAACACCAGTGACCGAAGTAGGGAGGTTCTTGTTCTTGGAATTATTGGTTCGCTGTTCGCAATAATATGTAGTTAATGGGGCGTAAATACATGCAACGGCTTCCTGAAAGCAAATATAATTATTACCAAATTTATGTCAGCATGGAATTTAAGTCGTGTTTGTTGTTGTGCATTCAAAATCTTCCGTTCTGAAACTCCCTTCTTCTATTGAAGGTTGAAGGAGATTTGAGAAAGATTAAAAAAACAGGAAAATCATGGTTTGGTGATCATTTTAGGAAAACTCTTTTAGAAAAAATTAAATATCTGTCGTACCAGACTTTACCATAGAAACTAATAGCATCAATGCTATTAGTTTAATATTTAAATATTTAATTATTATTAATTAATGTTTTCACCTATTTTTCTCATCTACTTTTTATCAAAACGATCATTGTTCTCCATGTTTGGGTTATTCATCATTATTTTATATACCTCAAAATGTTTTTTGAAATGATTTTGAAATGGTTTCAAAAATGGTTGCAAAAACAATCCAAAAAGCTCCATTCAATCCTGCACTTCCCTATAGTATCCTAAAAGTACCTTGTCGCATACATGGTGTGGATGATGTACATCTTTGACTATGGGTAATCATCTGAAACTCCCAACATCAATCCTGGTGTTCCACAAGGATCAATATTGGCACCAATATTTTGCTAAATATTTTATTAACATTTTGACATGAAAGACATTCTTGAACATCAAACCATTCTCAAGAAACTGGGATTCCGAATTCAGTTCCCTACATCAAAGACTCGATCTTCATGATTTATGTTAAAAGGGAAAATATGTTCAATAACTTGAAAGATAAAGGATATGATAGTGAGGTCTTTTATATTCAGTAGGATAACAGTAATTTGGATAAAGTATAACATGACGGGCAAATTTTACATGTGTTTTATAAAGTCATATAGCATAAAAGAGGTCGATTTGCATTCACGATCATACACAATAATAATAATTCTTTGCAGTTGCATGAGTGCGGAATTGTCAACTTTCATTGTCGTTACGGTCACTAAACAGTTACTGTTACTAGTAACACAATGTAAAAAATTAGAGACTACTACATACTTACGAGTACTACACTGCCTACAAATCAATGCTCACAGATATCTTTCCATCGTTAGATTTATTTTTAGTTATTTGTTTTAGAATAATTGTGGTATCGAAGGCAAATATCACACGTGCTTATCCATCCATTCCATACATATATAGACAGTGGAAGAGCATTTATTTATGTTTGCTTTATTACTATTAACCAAAGTTAAAAGTCCAGTGTTGTTTTATTTTACTAAGAAGAATAGCAGACAACATTTGTTATTGTTTCTCGATGTTGAGTTGGCGTTTAGAATCACTCCGAGAACACCTGGATTCAAAATACACCTACGGCATGTCTGGACTTTTCACCTTTACTTCAGATGTCTTGCAATATTCAATAGATCGTTAGTAATAATAGTCATTTCATATCTCCTTATATGTATTGTTAAAATGCAGGCAAAATGCAACGGCTTTAAAATTAGGTGTTGAAATAATTCTATAACACCCTACGCTCTTCCTTGATTGTACTTGAGATTATCTTATAAATTTCAATCCTTGCAAAAAGGTGTTGGGCGTATTCGTATTTTGCATCCTGAAAAGTTGATTATTTCTTAATAAAAACTACACTAACGAAGGCGTTGTAGCCCCACACCAGTTTTATTTTTTCAAATTCCGAGCTTAAATTAAAAATTCCGAGTTTAAACTCTGAATTCCGACTTAAAACTGAGAATTCCGACTTAAAATTAATAATTCAGATTTTAAACTCGGAAATCCGACTTAAAACTCGTAATTTCAACTAAAAACTAATAATTTCGAGTTTAAAGTCAGAATTCAGACTTAAACTAAGAATTTCGACTTCAAACTCGAAAACCCGACTTAAAACTATAAGAATTTCGACTTTCAACTCGGAATTCCGACTGAAAATTTTTACAATTTTGTCTTGAAATTCGGAATTCCCACTAAAATTAATAATTTCGACTTTAACAAACTCGGAATTCCGACTTAAAACTCGGAATTTCAATTTTAAATTTCAGACGAGGAACACACTTTTTATCACTTCATGACGTAATAAAGTGAAACGTCATATTTCACGATTGCTTCAAGAAAAAAGCTGCGACTGTCGCCTAAAAAGAAAAAATAATGAAAGCTTTTAGGCGGCTGTAAATAATTGATCTTATGGATTTAACACCGTTCCTATAAAATTAAACTATTTCGCCCGCTTTTACTCTACGGCCGCATTTACCTACTTCACGGCCGCTTCTACGTCACTGGAGAAAACTTAACTTCTATGTCACACGTCACGGTAAAGCGGCGGTGAAGCATAAGCAACTGTGAAGTAAGTAAAACCAACCCAGAAAAAAAATCAATTATTTTGTGACAGCCGCCTAAAAGCATTCATTATTTTTTCTTTTTAGGCGACAGTCGCAACTTTTTCCTTGAAGCAATCGTGAAATATGACGTTTCACTTTATTACGTCATGAAGTGATGAAAAGTGTGTTCCTCGTCTGAAATTTAAAATTGAAATTCCCAGTTTTAAGTCGGAATTCCGAGTTTGTCAAAGTCGAAATTCTTAGTTTTAGTCGGAATTCAGAGTTTCAAGACGATTTGTTAAATTTTTATGTCGGAATTCCGAGTTGAAGGTCGAAATTAATATAGTTTTAAGCCGCATTCCGAGTTTAAAGGCGAAATTCTTAGTTTAAAGTCGTAATTTGGATTGTAAAGTCGAAATTCTTATTATTTCATGTCGGAATTCCTAGTTAAAGGTCGAAATTTTTATAGTCTTACGTCGGGTTCCGAGTTTTGAAAGTCGGAATTCTTAGTTTTAAGTTGGAAATTGGAGTTTTTAAAGTCGGACTTCTTAGTCTTAGGTCGGAATTCCGAGTCTAAATTCGAAATTCTTATAGTTTTAAGCCGGGTTCCGAGATTAAAGTCGAAATTCTTAATTGTAAGTAGGAAATTAGATTTTAAAGTCGAAATTCTTATAGTTTTAAGTCGGGGTTCCGAGTTTAAAGTCGAAATTCTTAGTTTTAAGTCGAAATTCTCACTCTAAACTCGAAATTATTAGTTTATTAGTTTTAAGTTGGAATTCCCAGTTTTAAAGTCAAAATGCTTATCGTTTCAAGTCGGAATTCCGAGTTGAAAGTCGGAATTCTTAGTTTTTAGTACGAATTCCGAGTTTAATGTCGAAATTATTAGTTTAAACTCTGGAAAAAAATAAATAAATAAAACTGGTGTGGCGCTTTTATGTCTTCGTATAAATAAATGGACCAAAATAATATTATGTTAATTACATTTCTAAGAAATATCTTGTACGAGCGCCTCTTTTGTCTTTGTTAGTAAGGGGAGTATTGATCTTTCTGAAATAATTATCGAAAGGAGGGCTATCTTTGAAGCACACGCACCGGTGGTGTTTCATTAATCAAATTTAAACAAGTTAGGTACTTGCGATTTTTACAATCTTTCCTGTTCAAAATATCTAATCAACTCTGCGATATTACGAAATTGAAAAATACACGTTTTTGAGCAGTGAAATTTCAACTAATCGCTCTAATTATTATTCAGCTTAATTCAGTGTATTTTATTCTTTAAATTTATGACAAGCAATTATTTTAATTATATAGGTGAAAATATGCACAATGCACATATGGGTGACTTTATGTATGTACATATGTAGATCTAGTTATGTTACTATTATTACAGTATGCAAATTTAAGAGACCTGCAAGCCCACATAAAATTTTTTAATCCGAAATCATATCTACACCTGTTTCATCGTAAATATTACACACACGCCAATCCTGGCTTTAACAAACTTGTTTTGTTTATTATTATTTATCTAAATTTCGTAGTGTTATTGAGTCCATTATTGACGATAAATCCCGATTAATGTTGCCGTAGGTGTCCAAAAATTGGTCAAATTGACTTAAACGGATGGTGATGTGTATATCCAGGGAAATAACTACCCACTAGTAATATTAATAATACTCCTACTAAGGTGAGAAATGTGAATATGTTTATATGAAAAGAGCACACCTTAATTTAGTGTAACATAATCTGAAAATAGTATATTGTATACCTAGGCGGTAAAGTGGCACTTTTCAGGCCTCAAGAAGATATGGCCAGGCGAGGCGCAGCCGAGGCTGGCCACTTCTTGAGGCCTGAAAAGACACTTTACCGCCGTGGTTTACACATAATTTTTTATCCTACACAATAATAATAATTTTTTTTTTTTGAAAAAAATTAGTTTTGAAAGAAAATCAGTAAGCGTAGATTAGTTAAATTACAATCAGTAATTTATTTATTTATTTATGGATAACATTAATAGTGAACGTTGGATTTTGAATATTACAATAATTATTATTGAAAGAAATTCCTTGTTTGGATAAATTTGACATCAGTACCTCACTATTAGTATTTAATTTGCTGGGTCTTGCTGGTCTATTGACATTGACAGATTGACATACAGCTATAAGCTTGCTTGCTATTGGTTCCCTCTGGAAATAGCATTCAATTGCAATTGGGTGGCCCTCTAGCGTGAAAATATAAAAATAATTTTACCGCCTAGGCAGGAAAAGTGGCACTTTCTCCGGGGGCATGCAGTCGAGAAAGTTCAATTTTCTTATGGGTTAGGATAAAAATGTATTTTATATTATTAATCCATTAATGAATAGATTACTATAAAGTTAATTAATTATAAAATCTTTTCATTCATAAAACTTGCTATTTACAATTTATTTACATACCACCTACGTTTATACTTTACACATTACACGTAGGTTTTCTAAAAATTGAACACAACAGATGGTGTGTGAACACACTGCACGCATAAGAAAATTTTCATTACGCAATTAGAAATTTATTTTCGGTCAAGGCAATTAGTAAGACATTTAGGAACGGTTCCTGTGTGGTCCGGATCAAATCGTAGTAACCCTTTCCTGAACTTGAGAGTTTATTTTAAATTTGTAGGATATAATGGCTTGTGTAACTCTCCATAATGACTTCTTGTGCCTTCAGCTTATTTAGATAATAGTTGATTTATATGCTCCAGCTTGAAAGGGTAATTATAATTGTATAAAATCTAGAAGTTGATGTAATAATGTTATGTTGACAGTGTATGTCATTGCAAATCTGCATGGAAGAAACACTCTTCAACAAGACATCTGGCTACCAAATTCTTGAGACCGCCAACATGTGACTTCACAGTTTACATAAATCCGGAAGTTAAATATCTCCTTCAATTTCCTGCTTCTTATGAGTAATTTTTAATATCTCCAAGAATTTTTGGACAGTTACACGAACCAGTAAACCTAATTTTCCAATATCCTCTATTAAATAAGAGTTATTTTTAGTTATGCTGAAATACCAAGTTATTACTTATGAATGAGTCGAATCGAATCGAACGAACCGTTAGGTTTAAGTTGAAATTTACAGTCTTTTTATTTTGGTTTTCCACTTTTGTCAAATGCTTTTCCTTATTTGTCAAATGATTTTCTTATTTTTCTATCTATCAATGATTATAGTCATTGATTTGTCAATCAATTCCCTTTTATGTCAAATCAGTTTCACTTTGTGTCAATTGCTTTTCCTATTTACATGCAATGACATTATAATAAACATTGGAAAAGCATTTGACAAATAAGGAAAAGCGATAAAAGAGGAAAACTAAAAGCAAAAGACTGTAAACAATTATTTATTTATTTATTTATTTACCTATCGATATGTACGTCTGTATACACCGGCACCATATAATATAAAAGAAACAGCGAGAGATATTCGATCAACCAGATCATTTCTTTACTGCTATACATAGCATAACACATAACATACCTACCAGTTTGACCACTTGGTCTCTATCTTACAATCAAGCCAAATTAATTCTAAATTCCAAACTGCACCAGAACTTGCTGATTGGCAAACGGCAAACATGTTATCCACTTTCCCCAATTCTTCATTGCTACATTGATAAATGATCTCATAATTTTGCTGCGTTCAAGTAATGAATGAGTTTGTTTTAGGGTAACGAACCGCGACCACACCCTTCCTAATTTGATTGACGGTACGTAATATTAGACGGTGCAGTAAAACCGCGCCTATAATTTTCCACCCTCACTTTTCCTCTCCGGTCAGCGCTTAGGTAATAATATCTATTACATAAGCAAGACATGAAACAATCGATCTAATAGAGCGGCTTTTGATATAAAAGTATGTGTATTAGGTTTTTAATGTGATATTTTCTTTACCCATCTAAAAATAAGAAGATTGATTTAGAAATTTAATAACAGAAGTGGGCTAGGTAATTTATATAATGAGTAAATCGGGTTAGGAAAATTATTATGAAAGAATCGCCACTTTCTTTTTTCCACAATTCTATTTTGAAAAACGTATCCCCGAATCTCTTTGACGCGTCTATAATGATCCTCGTTTTGAAATAAGAAGATACTACGATTTAAACTTGGGTCTGTCGCGAAAGCTCATACATAGGTACCTACTTCAATACTCCAATCTGTTAATGTTTAGTGTTTTTTTCTATAGTTTCTAGTGCCCCTTTTCGAGAGTAGTTCCGAAGCTCCCTCCTTTTCATTAAATTATTAAAAAGAAAAGGACCAAATATAACCGATTGGGTAAGTTTCGAAAGAATAAGCCTTAAATAAATATAAAATTTATTAATCTTATAAACTCATAAAATCAGAATTCCCATCCCGCTTATGTAATATTACTCAGGTACAACAGACCGTAACGTAAAGTTCCATGAGTTCATTGAAGTATGTAGGTACTTACAATGTTTGTGACAATACCTATAGCCATTTGTAATACTTTTTATTTAATTGAAAAGCTCTGCTAGTTTAAGAAAAAGCTCTGAATTCCTTCCCCTCTCCTTTTATGCACTTTGCTGCCACAATGCACATCGATTCAAGCTCACAAATCGAAAGATGAAAAAAGATTGCTGCTACAGAATGGAATGTCCATACTGACAGTAAGTACCTCGATTCACTCTTTCATTTCTCATACTGGATTCTTTCATTTACCACCAGCACCAGTATGAGCTCGATTTCATAAGAAGTTGGTAGATGCAATCATACAAATCCGATTAAAGCTGGCTAAAGCGTATCTGATGAAATTCAGACTACTCTCCTACTTATTACATACCGAGACAAGAATTTAAAAAACAAAACAAATCAACAAGCAGTATGATTTGAATGAATTTGTAATCCAATTTCTGACAGCTCAAGTATATCAAAGCTTCCAGCTCCGGCTCGATGTTTCTCTCCTGCACGGAGTGCAAGTATAAATAATGATTCTGGTCATTATTCAGCGACGAAGCTAAAATTTCATTATTCAGTCCATTGTCTGGTCCAGGCAGGTCTTCGGTCAGCTCATTTCATACTTCCACTTCTAGTGTTAGTGTTAGTGTTTCAAGGAGCATTCGGTGTTTTCAACGCGGAGTGTGCTTTTTTCTTGCTTCAGATGATCATTAACCACAACAATGTCTGCAAACCACAGGCAGTGGATTCTGTTACCATAAAACACTATGTATAATATTGATATCATGCTCTAGCATCACGTGTTCTAGCATCACGTGTTCAGCAATTTTTTATTGTTTATTTGCATACTGAAGGTATTCAATAAGTACCCTGCAAGATTTTTTAAGCTCATACCGGTTAGTATGGTATAGTTGGGTATGTGCAAGTAATCTCATTGACTGACAAAAAAGAACCGCACGACCATGTCTACTAAAAATTAAAATGTCTGGTTAAAAAAAACTATTAAAAAATCATTCTGGTTCTTGTGGTCTTCTCTGGCTCTTCACAGAAATTTATCTCACAAGGAGGACTTATTTTTCAAAATTTAAAAATCAGCAAAACCAGCTTCGAGGTCCTTTATTAAAGTATCGATTTCTTATACACCCCAAAAGTATCCAATCAAAGATCTAAATGGATACACATTAAGCAGAGGAAAAGATGTTCGAAAATCAAGCAAAACAGCCTTAAAAGGGCCAAAAACACCTTAAAAATCCATAATTTTCATATACCCCTAAAGGGCTTTCTACTTCTGGACCATACCAATTTGTATCAAAAATCTTTGAAAACGGCAAAAGGATAATGAAATAACCACAAAGGGTTCAGAATCCTTCAAAATAACCCAATATGTGACACGCCAAAAGTAGGTACCTCAGGATCTGAAAAACATCAAAAATTGTGCACATAAAAAATACTTGAAAATAACCAAAAATACTCAAAAAACCGTACAGAATCTCTTATTTATGGATTCCCCAAAATGTCTGTTTCTGGACCACTGATCATGTGGCACATGAAAAAAGTCCAAAAATCGCTGCTGGTTGCATACATTTTTGAGAAATGTATTAAAAAAACATAAAAAATAAAATAAAAAAAACCAAATTCTATGAAGCTCCTTATTTAATAATTAAATAATTATCCTTTAGTACTTAAACTAGCATTTTGATGATTTTTTTCAAATTTTCCAAGAAATTGTATGCAATTTTTTATTGTTATTGCACATTATGAATGTTTCCCTTTTTTATCCATTTTTCGGCTCATTTTCACTGAGTTAATGATTTTCTATGTTTCCATTTCTAAGTCGTACTAAGGTATTAATCGCACAGTCGTAAAGGTATTTTGGGCCGTCTAAATGATGAAATTTACCTTGTCTTTATTTTTTAAATTTTCATTAGATTTTAATATCTTTTCAACAATCATTTTAAGGGTGCATAAAAATTACACGTTTTAAAGGATTTCGGACCCTTTTTGGTCGTTTTTAAATGATTTTTCAATTGAACTAGTCCAGAAGTAAAAAGCCATTTTGGGATATTAACTTTTTTCGATCGGTTTGTCTTTTACGGTCGGTTTTAAACCAATACATAAATTAAAAAGCTCTTTTGGGATATCGAGAAACAAGGACTTTTGTATGGTTTTATAAGCTTTCATTGCTAATTTACAACAATTTTTTTGGGGTACCTATAAATGCAAATTCTACTATGATAATGCCATATAGTTTATATATTATTTTTAATTTTTGCATCTGTTAAATCCCCAAGAAGAAACATTTTTATCTACTAATGCAAATTACACGGACATAAGTTAACAAACAAAAACAATATTGACATAGCTTGAAAGCTTCAATGCTTTGATTGCATTGTCTCTAAGAGCTACAGAAGTACTAGCCCTCTTCATGCTATGTCTGGTAGAGCAACAATAGCAAAACTCTGTAGAGAGTATAATCCAAGATTAATCTCCAGCGATAACTCTTTATATACACACATATAATATACCTGAGCTTTTACATTCATACCCATGCGGCAAACGCAAACGTTGAGAGAAGTACAGTAACAGACCTGGGACCACACAATACATAATGTGCATGCACCTGAGATAGGCTTTTATGTTCATACGCTTAGAGCTGTTCGCCCACCCTTATGTTTCGGAAACCCGCTGCGAGATGAAGAATTTCTTTGTTTTCCTAATCTGAACACATTGAAGAGGAGGTGTTTAACCGTTTGTTCACATGCAAGGTGGACGACTTTGTTGTTGCTGCAACCAAATAATAATGATTCAGGACTTGCAAGTCTTTCCAATGACATTATTATGATTATGATATATCTAAATTTTAATTGTTGCTTTTTGAAAGTGTTCAATTGTAAATAATAAACATATTAATTAAAGGCAACAGGAGAGAGTATTTTTTTTCAAATTTCTCTGGTAAAGGTTATTGAACCGCATATTATTATCAATAACAATAAGAATGATTAAATGTCAGCTGTTAAAATAAACTTACAAAATCAAAACATACATCAAGCAAATCAGCTTTCTCAATAGACCATGTAATTGCCTTGCTGATAAAATAAAATAATATGTACATACATAATACATGCATAATAATCACTCCTTTAGTTACAAAATGTAAAAATAATCGAAAAGAGTGTAAAATTATGATTATCCTCTCGAATATAATAATAGAATATAAAAATATATCATAAAAGGATGTTGCAATAATTCTTAAAAGATAACTACTTATTATAACGTAATACTCAGATCTACTGAAAAGGGTTGGTTAATAAAAGTATCAAAGCGATGAGGAGCACCGTCCTGTTGAAACCATATCCTCGTCTAAAAATCAGCATAGGGGCATTGCTGCAAGTGACAATACACAACAATCATTTTTTCGATTAACGACTAATTATGAGGAGACTTGTAAGTTATGAGTAGATGGCCATTTTTTTTTTATCTTGAGACCAAAAATATTATTTCAAAACTTTATAAAATACTATTGCAGTTGAAAAAAGTCACTTTCGTGACAATATCTTCTAAGGGATGAAAAATAATAATAAAATAATGCCTCATCTTATTTCATTTTTCCTCCAAAATAATTTTTTTTCGATACTTTGGAACCATGAAACCTAGCCCTAATTTGAGCTTTTCCAATCCTGCATGTGTAACGAATAACCCTGCAAGCAACAGGTGTTGATTTAATCAATTTTACTATAATCTCGTAGAACTCATAGAAGGTCATGTACTTATAATAATTATTTATTTTCAAGATCTTACAATATTCACCTGAAATATTATACCTACCCCATTGCTATCCCGACATAATTGCACTTTACGAAGAAAAGGTGAAATAACAGAAATAACAAAAACCTCTGTTTGGTGACTAATTATTTTAATGAATAGTGTGATTTTGAGGATTAACGGCGATACAAAAAGAGCTGTTTGTGGATTCCTAAAAATGTATGAAAGCTAGCTTTATTAACAAGACAACGTCTTAAAACTGATCCTGGTGATTTTTGTTCCAGCACGTCTCTCTAAAATAGTTTCAGATTACACTCGCAGTATTTTCGACACGTTCCACGTTCAGAAAGGGCTTATGCGGTTACGGATCTCATTAATTTTATTCATGACAATTCTAGAATCTTAGATGGGCGATCTTGTTAAGGGCGAGGTTAAGGGGTTCAATTAACTGCTTTTCGTTGGTAGCTTATTTTTATTTTGATAAATAAAACCAATGGTTTGAAGGATTTGTACACAAAAATACATCCTGTTCACTTTTAGACCAAAAGTGTGCGGCGATAAATAAAAGAAGTGTGTCCAAAGAAATGAATTCAAAAATATTAATTTCGCACCACTGAATTTCTACTCTGGTGCCCATTTTTGGATTTAAATTATATCAAATTGTTTGATTCAAGAACTGATCATCGATCTGTGGTGGTCCTGGTGGTCCTGGTGGTAGTACTAGTAATTCCTGAATATAATTAGGACTCGGTTTGTTGACCTCGGCACCTCAAAGCACCTCTGTGCTAAACACATGTATTTAATTACATCACTTGAGAACACATCACATTCATTTACCATTTACCAAAGGCTAAGAAACAGATCGAATAATTAAAATGAATGCACCGTTCAACTAGTCGTCTAGTCTGACCGCTGCGGCTACTAGTACGCTGCCGTTTTCAGTATGTACGTCTGCCTGAAGATAAAAAGCTCCTGAAAGTGCAGCGTGAGAGTGACGACAAATGGGCGGCCGCAAAGGAAATGTTCAATACGAACCGGTTAATGAATACATCCCTCTAATAATTATTATTACTCTAAACTGTCGTAGTTAAAATTTAAATAGGAAACGTGTCAAAATTTAATTGGTTTTTATACTTTTTGATTCTTGCTTTTCGAGTGCAGGAGTTTAGTTTTTATGAGCACCCATAACTTTATTTCATCATTTCTGTCAATCAAGTCTTTTAGTAAGGAAGCAGGAAGTAGTAATTGATGATTAAGTCGATCGACGTCAAAGTCTAGAAGAAATACTAGTGCTACAGTGCTACCTAATAGTATTATTAGAGTAACTGGAACTAGATCGTTAATAACGTGGATCAGGAATGAAAAATTTATAGGTAGCGGATTACAATAAAAGCCCACGTATTGGTTAGTATGTAGAAGTTGAAGAAAGTTTATGTTCAATTTCTCTGCTACATTCCAACGTCATAAGTAAGGAGTGCTAATGGCGGACGTAAATTCAGGACTGGGACGTCTGATGTAGAAGACCATCCTGGATTATCAAGGATTTCTGGGATAAGAACTAAGACAATTTCGGGGTAATAACTTATTAAAAAACATCTGGTTTCAAACTCTTCTATCAATATTTCGCATGATTTATGGTCCTGCTTAAAATATTATAAAAAAAATGTAAATTTTTCATCAATTCACGATGAGAAAGATGAAAATGAAATATTCTTGCGGGTTCATAATATGTTAGAGATACGTAAAAATTTTAAAAGTAAATCAATGAGAAGACCGAGGAGAAGACAATGGAAGTCAAGAAACAATTGAACAATTTTACGTTTTTCTCTATTTTTTTCTGTCCCTTCATTACGATATTATGGGCGAGGTCGCTGAGCGACTGATTGGTTATTGACACAAATCAATATTTTTTGCAGTTCTGAGCAGGTTCTGCAGATTTTTGTAATTTTTTTTGATAATCTTAGACTTTGTATCGTGACAATTCGTGATAAATCTTGAAATTTTGGGACACTCGGTATAGTGAACGCCGCTTTGGTAGCGGATTCTTATAAAAAACTAAGGAGAATCGTACTTGCTACAATAACTGAAAATCGGAAAACCGGTTTCATGAAGAAATTTAATCCTATTTTGATTGTTTTACAAATTATAACCAGTTTGTTTACCCCACCTAAACCCTTATTAACCTGATTATTTGCTTCATAATTTTTCTGCTCGTATTTCTTATACGCAATATCGTTTTGGTACTGTTTTTTTTTCTAAATTTTTGCGTTTTTTTGTGTTTTGTTGATGAAATTTCAAGTGCAATTCAAGATTATTTTTAAATAAGTAGGTACAAGAATCTTTATTTTTCTTCTCTCTTCATTTATTATAACAGTTCTTGTAAAACACACCATTGTTTCCTGTTATTAAAATTGATTGGGATATAAGTTTTTACTGAACCAATACCACCACTACCAAACTTATAATTAGTCAAATTGATGGACAAAAAGCTTTTGAAGTTGAGTTGGTTTTAAAAGAAGCCCGGAGCGAAGAAGCGGAAGGTCTCTTTAATTATTTTAAAAGCAAGCAAGGTAAAACTTATTCGGATATGTGTAGTATGTAATTATAATGCAAGTCATCATTTCATTAATTTTATTGCTGAAAATTGCTTAAATTGTAGAATTAATTAAGAGTATGCATGCAGGCTTTTAAAAAGTCGTTAAATTTATAAATAAATAAAAAATGTCAAGGATCTAATAATATAGGTAGAGTTCATTTATTTAGTAGAGTTTAATAAGTAAGAGGGTCAATAAGTACCTATGCAAGATTTTTTTTGCTTATACATAATTTTTTCCTGTAATACAAGGACCTTCATCGGCCTTGTTCTTTCATCAGTTTCAGTCCCCATCATTTCATTTCCTCTTTTCCAGAAGCTTTTATCTACTACATGTATTGTATTTTTTCTTCATAATAATCTTCAGTTTCATCAAGACTCTCCTTCTTCAATCTTGGTTGCGTCTTTTTTTCTGTTAATCAGATCGTGTTGTACAAAAGCAGTTCCTACCCGTGTATCTGCTTTATGCTTTATTGCTTTCATTAGTCATGAATCTTTGACTGCAAAGTTTTAATTTTAATAACTACAAAAATCAGGTCTACTTAACCTTGCTTGCTCATTAACTCGTCCTGTCTTCAATTACTCGCTGCTGTTCCGCAAGTTTTGAGCAGTATGCAATTTTCAGGTTACATTTGTACATGTAAAGCGGTTATTAAAGTTAATTTCGTTACAGGGATTAACGTAGTGCTAAGAAGACTGGTTTCTTTAATAGTAAGAAGGTACTTCTTTCAAGATTAATATAAAATTTTTCTTACCTTTGTAAGCGTTATTTGAAAATAAAAAGAGCTTTAAGATAACATTTCATGCTTCACTTATTACTCCACTGCTGATTCAAACTGATGATGAGGCTTTGGTGTTGGTATCAAAACTTGCAAGATTTCTTTATCGTATATTTTAAATTAACAAGACCCGTTATTATTGTTGTTATTAAAAAGTGTCCAAAACTTCACATTAAGCTTCAAGAGACATGAAGATTAATATTTTTTTTATAATAAATCTTGAATAATCTTTTTTAATTAATTATTTAATTAGTCTAGACTGCTTTAAATAATTAGAGGCTAAGAAGCTTTTTCTGCTCGTTTAAGCACTTTCATATGATTGTTACTAAACTTGATATTGAGAAATTTAATTAGGAGAATGTAATCTTTTTTTTTTCCTCCAGCAGCACAATCGCCTTTCTTATCTTGAATTTTGCTGACTTGCTTTAAAAATTGAAATTGCATATCCCTTTATGCTGCATCATGAGATAAAACCCTGATTTTAACGTTGCTTAATTAAATTTCGTACTGATAACTCCAGCATGAAGCAGCCTATCAATTATTTGATGTTATGAAAAATTTCATTGTTTTAGTAAATTCTGGGAACGATTTTATAAACTTATTTTTTTTACAGATGATGAAGCACGTGCAGCTTTCTCCTTACAGGAGTAGAGCTGACACAGTGTCTCTAAGTTCTACAACATCATATGGAAGTTTGAGTCCAGAACCATTAGGAAGCAGATCTTCCAGTTTTTCTTCGTTGAATGAGAGTTCTCCCAACAATTTACAGGTAATTTTTTAACTTTAAAATACTTTGTTAGCCAATAAGTATTAGTGCGTTTGGTACCTGGACAGCGAAAATCAAACGTTGTGCAGAAAATCGTATTTTAAACACAAAAGACAGAATAACTTTTTTGAAGATCAGGTCTCGTTTGGGAAATATTTACAAAAATGTAAAATTTTAGTAGCAGATAACTTTGTCTTATAGTTTTACAATTATTACGTTTTACGATTTTATACATGACGCTCGATTTTGGCGTTAAAGCTGCCAAACACCCTGTAAAGTTAATTAGTATAATTATTGCTCTTAAATAAAAAGTAGATATCTCTAAAAAAATTGAGATAAACAAAATGACAACTGCGATGAACCCGGAAACACCGCGCACTCCAGAATAACTGACTCCGTCAGGAACCGCAATTAAACTATAAGATGACATCAGTTAGTCGATGACTCGCTGTCTCTCATTTTACGACTGATAAATCCAGAATTACGTCGAAGTTGTCTGGCTAGAGTTTTTCTGTTCAAGGAAAAATTTTAACAATCATTAAGAAAAGATGATTCCAAAAAGTTAGCGTCCAACCAGTTTTACGGAATCCTTCGGCTGACGATGTCTGCTACAGTACGGACAAAATATCGAGGTCCCAGATTCCAGAGCCTGGATTATCTTTTATAAAATTATTCACACGTCTCGAGGTATTGCTTCTTGTTAATTCGGTCTAACTGGTATAGAGATTGAGTGATTTAAAAAATTTGTTGCAGTAAAATGGTACTGCAAAACTTCATTTTTTCACTTTGTTTTATTGCAACAATGACTCATAGTTTGTTGTCATGCGTTCTTGTAGCTCAGTTTTGTATTGGTGGGTTTTTTTAATTTTAGAGTTTAATTTCAACCGAAACTTGTTGAAATGAAACTATCGAGTTCATGAGAAACGAGCTAATATTTTAATAGACTAATGAAGTTTTGAAAATTAGAGTTTTTTCTCGTTACCTGTTGATATTCTTATCTTTTTTAAAGGGAGCATCGGTCTTAACTGTGTAGATAAGACATGGTCGTTCGACTCGAATTTGGCTTCGAGATCGAGCTCATACAGATTTTAATTGTATAAGTAGTTAAATTAACGAACACAAACAACCATGACGAGCTGGGATTCGAACCCAGACGATGGCAGCGTCAACGGCCTTAACCGCCGCGTTACCGCCTGCTCTATACACTTTTCTATTAATTGAAAATTGGTAAATTTAAGATTTTTTTGTGTACAAAAAATTTATACAAAGAGTGTAAAAGAATCCAAATTTTGTACCTACCTAAGTAAGGTATCTACTAATTTTTTCCACGTTTTTATTGCCTACCTTTTTGGTCTATGTTTCTGTGTTTCTGTCTGCGGTCCAAATCTTGCAATGGAGTTTAAACTAATTTCCCGAAGCGCTGGAGACTTGATTGAAACTTTTAACACAGCCCAGAACTTGATGAGAAGGCAATACCTGCTGAACTGGCTTTTTTGTCTGTTAGCTTTTCTTAAAAAAATGAAAGAATCAGAGCTCCATTGAGAGAGCGCGTGGGCTGAGCCAGCTAGAGCGGGGGAGGCCTGCATTTCAAACGTTAGAATGCGGCTGTGCCGAGAGCGTACAAATATTTCAGATAAAATCAGATGGAAAGAAACTGAAATAAACCCGAAATTTGCCACATATCTTTATCATAATTTCATCAATATGTTTCAGATTCTATTGCAATAAAATATTTAAACATCGGTAACAAATCAATCAAAAAAATACATAAGATCGATTTAATTGAAGGGATGAAGGGAGTCGTCACTGATTAAATAAATTCCTGTCAAAATTAATCATTTTTTTAACACCATCAGTAAACTAGGATGTTAATATTATAAAAATGGATGTGGGTGTTGTTTGGGAGTTGTTTGTAATTATTTTGTAATCGACAGGAAATTAAAAATTACTAAATAATCCTAAATTATCTGGACATAACGTCAATTATTACCATTTAAGATAAACTTGAATAACAAAATATTTGATAACAAGACTCCCCGGATTCTGCAATCAATTTATTAATAATACTTCGTTAATATTGTTAAACACAATAATTATTGATTAGATAACTTGATATTCGTCTGAGCGATTTTTCTCACATTTCAAGAAAACAATCCTGAGAGCAACGTTATTATTAAAACAACAAAGTGTTAAATGGATTTTTTCAACCCAAATAATAAGAATTATGTAATTGCATAATCTTCGGGTTTTGTTACACTAATAACGATTTTGGAAATTCATTAGTTGCGTTCATAACTAGTAACAGAACTAACAATAGATTGAATTTCGAAATCGAAACTTTGTTGTTCGTTATTTCAGGTGAAAACTGAGCTGTGTATTATAAGTAAAACTGTAACAAATACTATTGTAAAATATTTTTTCTTCTCATCACATTGTTTGTAATAATTATTATTAGGTACTATTGTCGTTAGTTCCCATGATTTCTTAGTAATCAAAATTTTTATTATCTGAAACACCTAACGTAGGTATATGGTTTTTTCTACCTGTCACTTTTATCATTTATGTTCGTATTTTTGATTTTCTTGTGTACAATAATACAGTCGCTTAATATTTTTCATAAAGGTGAGTTGCATAGTATTGGAATTGTATAAAAAAATTAATAATATGTATATAAAAATTATGAGCAAAGCAGCTAGTTCAGTCTCGATGACATTATTTGATTGGATACACCGCATTGAATTCGTTCCGATGCCTTTGAAATGCATGACTGTCGATGAAGAGGCCAGATTGTATTTCAAGTCTTCAGTCGACCTTACAAGGCAGCCCATTTCCACGGGAAAAGCACACCGGTTCCCACGAAGACCTTATTCTTTACTTATTGTTCTTTTATAATAACAATTCACATCCTTCTGAATTCCTCTTACCTACGTTCTTGATAATTGACGAAAATAACTGTTGATTCCCTAATTGTCACCTGCTGTTGTTTATATGACTCATTTTTGCATGTTTACGTTTTTTCAAGGCATTGTTCTCTTTTTAATGTTTTTTTTTATGTTGGTCTATTTTTGCTAAGACGCTATAATCACTATTATAACCGGAAGGAAATGTGGTGTTGGTGTTGATATTGGTGTTACATTATTTCGTAGATGATGTTATATTTACAGATATTTGCCCGGGGATATAACATTTTGAAACCCATCCAAAATTTTTAGAATCCATCGGTATCTGATCCTCAAAAAAGTACCTTTAGACTCGATTTTACTGATGTATGTTTGGTAACTGGACAGCCAAAATGAAACGTCTTGTATATAAAATCATATTTTAAGCATGACAGAGAGAATAACTTTTTTCAAGATGAGGCCGCGTTTTGGAAATATTTCCAAAATTGTTGTTCAGTTACTGAATAAAACATCTTTTTATAGCGGCCTTATAGTTTTACATTTTTGAAAATATTTCCTAAACGAGGCCTCATCAGATTATTCTCTTTGAATACTCGTAAACTTTTAATAAACTCTTTAATAAACGTAAGTCGGGAAAAAGCTTGGAAAAAAAGATACAGAGTGTTGAATTTTTTTTTGCCGCTTAAATTGGGCATTTCTCAATATTTAATTTTGTACCAAGAAGTTATTTATTATAATTTAGAGCACATAAAACGAAGAAAAACACGGAACTTCTACGTTCATGGATTTATAAGTCAAAACAAGACTTACCTTATCAAAAATGAATTCCCCGGAGTTCTTACAAAAAAAAGTGGACTATGAATGTTCAAAATTCCCCATAGTTTTTAAGTAAATTCAGTCTAAACTTCCTCATACCATTTAGCTATACAAAGGCATAGATTTTTCAAATCATTATTTTATATCCAAAAAGAACAATTAATATCGAAAAAATGAGCTTTTGCGGTATGGGTAAGTTTATAGACTCAATTTACGTGAAAACTATGGAGAATTTACAATATTATGAGTCATATACAGGGTGATTCATGAGTGACCTTACATAGACCAATGGTGATACACGGACTTCAAGGCGGGTCGAAAACCACAAAAGAAATTTTTTTTGTGTGATTGGTTAAGAAGTTACAGGGTGTTTTATGTCTCAGGTACAAAACTTTGATAGGCGATATTTCTGAAACGGCTGGAGATATTTTGTCGAAATTTACTAGGAATGGTGCATTCCGGAAATTCATCAAAACCGCATTCTGAGTTAATTAAAAATCCAGGACCGGACTTGAAAATTTTTGCCCCCATGGTCTTTGTTGAAAAAGTTTATTTTCTGACCGTGCTACTGAAAAACCGTCATCGAATTTGAAAAGATAAGAAAAAACTCTATAAAAATCATTCCCCAATTTGAACGGCACACCCAAACCGTCTCGAAAAAAAAATGTCAAAGTAAAACTTCTCAGTAAATTATCGTTTTCGAGCAGACATATTTTACTTAATGTTCGTCTGAATTCCTTCAAATTAATTTTTTGACTTGTTTCTGTGGGAAAAATGTCAGTGTACATTAAATGTTATCAATATTACTGTTATAAACGGTTCTCAAAATGTCCTTTACCAACTTCAATACATTTATTCCTGCAGCGTTTCCATAAATTTTGGTTTGCTTTTTGAAATATTTGCCTGTTGTTTCTAATTTCATCAGCAACTACCAGTATTCGCGTCCTGAGCTCCTCTCTGGTACTTACTTCCGTTTTTTAGACTTCCTGCTTCATATGGCCCCATGGGTAATAGTCTAAAGCAGTGAGGTTGGGGGACCTAGGTGGTCAGGAATGAGGGCCGCCGCGCCCGAACCAACGATTGGGGTATACTCATTGTGGAGATGCTCTCTGACTTGTCGAGAAAAATGCGGTGGTGCCCCATCTTGCTGGAAGGAAAGAGCACGCCTGTTGACGTTCGCCTCTGCAAGCAAGCCGGGAAAAATGACTTGTAGGAAAAGTAGATAAATTTTCCCTGTGAGCCGCCCAGCAAAAAATGGGGTCCTATTAGGGTATCATTTGCAATTCCACACTGCACATTTATAGAAAATCTGTTGCGAGTTCTTCTGAACAACAGAGCGCGGATTTTCATATGCCCATAGGTGGGAGTTTTTTTTATTCGTTACACCATCCCGCGTGAACTGAGCTTCGATCAGTACACAAAATTCTACGCAGTCCATTCAATGGAACTTCATTGAATGGTTGAAGCCTCTGTACGCTTTGTACGTGACAGGGATGGCATCCGCTCTTCTTTTTTTCAAAGTTCGCCATACTCTTGATTGAGAAATGCTCAGTGCTTGCCCAATTCTTCGCGTACTTGTACTTGGATTTACTGCCACCATCTCCACGATGTTTTGATGGCTCAGATTTTCCAATTGAGGTTCAGCATTCCTTTGAACTTAGGGAAATATGCCGTGGTTTCGAGAAAATTGGAAAACAGACGCGAAACGTTACATGGGCCGGTGTTTTTCGATTGTGATCTTCTATGGTATTCTCTCGCAGCTGCTCTTGAATTTCCATTGCAGAAACCATACACAAACATAATGTCTGGTATTCGTTATTAATGAAATGATTTGTCATTATTAGTGAAATCTGAAAATTTTGTAGTTGACACCTGATTTCCCAGTAATAAAGCTTGGCCTTCTGTCCAACATTTTTCCCACAGAAACAAGTCAAAAAATAACTTTGAAGGAATTCAGACGAACATTAAGTAAAATATATCTGCTCGAAAACGATAATTTACTGAGAAGTTTTACTTTGACATTTTTTTTTTCGAGACGGTTTGGGTGTGCCGTTCAAATTGAGGAATGATTTCTATAGAATTTTTTCTTATCTTTTCAAATTCGATGACAGTTTTTCAGTAGCACGGTCAGAAAATAAACTTTTTCAACAAAGACCATGGGGGCAAAAATTTTCAAGTCCGGTCCTGGATTTTTAATTAACTCAGAATGCGGTTTTGATGAGTTTCCGGAATGCACCATTCCTAGTAAATTTCGACAAAATATCTCCAGCCGTTTCAGAAATATCGCCTATCAAAGTTTTGTACCTGAGACATAAAACACCCTGTAACTTCTTAACCAATCACACAAAAAAAATTTCTTTTGTGGTTTTCGACCCGCCTTGAAGTCCGCTTATCACCATTGGTCTATGTAAGGTCACTCATGAATCACCCTGTATATATCTTTTTTTGCAAGAAACTCCAGGGAATCCAACGCTGATAAGTAAGGCCTTGTAAGTCCATGAGTGTAAAAGTTGTAGCGAAAAAGGGATCATATGTACTGTACCTACCCTATAGTGATGAATTTTTACACCTGTGCTTTTCTTTATTTTGTGTGCTCTAAATTTAATTTTTTTTTCATCACCCTGAATTTTTTTCAAGCTTTTCCGGACATACGTTTATGGGAACTTTTACTCCTAAAAAGCTCTTCTTTAAACTGCTGAATAAGTTCTGCTACAAAAAACTGACACCCTGTATACGCATAGATAGATCAAAACCAATCAAAACTGTTATATTATTCCTCAGTATGTTAAAAAAATGTATTTCTGTTTATTAATAATAAATATTAAAATAATACAACATAATAAATTAACAACCTAGCTCTCTATATTAATAATGAATTAATATTTGTACGCACTTGATCTCGTCATTAATTACGATCATAATAATGATTTTATATCATATCGTGACGTTTTAACAATGGCGAATTATTATAAGCTGAAGGATATGGGAGACAGATGTGACGCAAAGCTTTTGTAATAACGAAGGTAAAAAGTTTTATTCCCATCGCACTTTCTCATGGTATCAAGTAGCATCTGGTATGTTGTCTGGTACACACAGCTCCCTTATTATTAACGTGAGCTTTAGAGCTTTTTCAAGAGGTTCAATTATTATACACTGCTTTTTTTCCTTATATCACTTTTTAAGTAGTGGTGCTAGTGTTAGGGACCTTGCTATTGTATATTATATCTATTATTATGTCAATGCACTTTTAAACTTGTTTATCTTAGCTATAAATCAATTTAAAAAAATACAACACTCTTTATTTATTAGTTCTGTAGTATTAAAATAATCAATTCATTCTGTAATAATAGAAGAAGAAAAAGAAGAATAAACATAAACATTCTGGCATGCTTTAATTATTTTGACAGGTGAATTGACAAACTATAAACTATCCAATCCTTCAACAAGCTTTCAAGTCAGATTATATTATCCAAAATGGGAGAAAGACTAACGGAGACATTTTTCCAACTATTCACCGAAAAAAACACCGATTGTACAAGAACTTTACGACTCCATGGGAAAGAATTATTCGAGAGAATAGGTAAACGTCTCGTAGCAGCTGACATGGTAAAAGTTTGCAATTATCTAAAAACTACCCCTAAGATTATCAATCTGACTTTATGCTACAACAACATAGGTGATAAAGGCTTTAAAATCTTAATCGATGAGTATCTTTCATCCGAGAACGCTTTAGAAATCCTCAACGTGCAAGGTTGCGACTTAACTGCAAAGGCAATTGAAAAGCTTTACGAATCCAGGATGACAATCCGTTTGAAAACTTTAAGACTGAGTTGTAACCCAGGTTTAGGGGTAAATTCAGGCCGCCACTTGGCTATGTTAATTGAATCTTCAACCACTCTAGAATACTTAGACATTGGAGACACGAATCAGACTATTTTCAGTATAAACGGAATTCTGTCCAGATTAACATTCAGCTCGATAAAAGTCCTCGATCTGTCGAGAGTTTTACCAAGAAACATGTACTCTGGTCCCGATTCCACCGAACTGGCTCTGTCACTTTCCTGGCTTATGGAATATAACAATAATTTAGAAGAGCTGCACTTACAGAAATGTCAAATGGATGGTCATGATGTGGAAATCCTTGTGACATCCCTGTATAGAAACAAGTCACTTCTCCTATTAGACTTGGGATATAACAAATTTGGTGATCACGGTATGGAGCATATTGGTAAATGGATCCAAACAGCTCCAAAACTTCTAGGTTTGGTTGCATCAGGTAATGGTGTTAAAGATTATGGAGGTCAGATCATCAGTACATGCTTACCTTTCTCCAAGATACGATACCTGGATATATCGTACAATAACATAACTGATTTTGGGATGCGGCATGTGTTAAATTCTTTAAAGAAACCGTATCAGATAAGAATATTTTATTTCTGGGGGAATCCTTTTGGAGTCCAAACCAACAGGACTCTTAAAAGAACTCTACTCTCTGGTGTGCTCAAGCAGGAGTACATTGATGTCAAATTGTACAGTGTAGAGAAAGAGTTGAAAGCTGCTTATTACCCAACCAATCGCAATAAGAACAGATATTACACTGTCATGGATAGAGGAAGTGCTTTTGAGCTTAAAATTTGTAGTAATTTCGTTCCACCAGAATCAGCAAAACCAAGAGCTTTGGTCGATTTCAAGCATATGGATAGATTTCCACCTCTACGTCGAGAAGATTTCGTGAAAAGAGTTGTGAATTACGATAGTGTAAATGAGGAGGAAGAAGAATGTAATATGGAAGTGCTTATTGCAGAAGATGAGGAAGAATCAGATAGTGACAGCTCTGATCACTAGATTTTTACTAGGATTTTTATTTATTTATATCCTTACCTTGCAAATTCGAAAGTGATGTTGACGTTACTCTTGGACTCTTATTAAGACGTCACTACACTCTTTGACTCTTATTAAATGAGATATCATAATTACGTTAGTAATAATAATTAACGAGACAATTTTAATTGATAAAACGATACACTCTATTTCTGATGGAAGACTTTGAACTTTCTTGTAAAGTATGCGCATTTTCATGCCCTAGAGCGTAGAGGTTTTTTTTATAACGTCCTTGAGTATTAACATTCCTCATCTCGTTATTAGTATGGGCTCTAACATGAAAAGATGTTGACTCTAACTAATTGGGCTCTACCGACTTTATTTTTCCAAGAGATTGTGTCAAATTAAATGCATATAAATACACCTAACCTTCTTTACACAGTCCCTCATTTTAATAAAAGCGTGCACCGCGTTTTATTATACACCCAAGGACTTTGTCGGCTTCTTCGTCTCCGAAACTCTCGCTTCACAACAAAACTCAACATTGTTTAAAATATGTACAAATATATTTCATAAAAATAAATTATTTACAAATTATACCTTAACTATTGAGGGTTGTTATTGAAATGCGGCCACTTCTTAATTTCACCGAACAACGCATCCCCAGGACAAGTGGTATCTCTTCTTTGTCGATGTCCAATTAAAGAATAATCGCTCTTGATTTCCCTCTTCTCCACTCCACAAGAAAGTAATTTCTCGAGGGCTGTTAATTGAGCTTGAGACGGTAAATTTGAAGAAAAATTACCAATAAGACACACTCCGATACTTTTTGAGTTGTACCTGGGATGATGGGCGCCACGAACGTTCCATCCTCGCCCTTCATACACGCTGCCATCTCCTCCGATTAGAAAATTGTACCCGATATCGTCCCAGTTATTGTTGTTCATATGAAAGCTCTGGATGTTGAGCACTCTGGTTTTGCAGGATCCCTCAGAATTGCAAGAAGGAGTGTCTGAGTGGTGGATGACGACGTAGGGCGCTGGTTTTTGTGATAACGAACTGCTTCGGCCTCTTCTGGCTCTGGCATTCCATTGGGATCTTGAGATTATATTAGGACACATTCCCAGAATCGCGACTGGGATGATGCAGAACATTACGAACAGATTTATTAGATGATTGGGAAACATTTTGTCTGCAATCTTTGATGGTATTGTAGAAACTGGTCTTGCTCTTGTATTTTTATTATTTATATATTTTATCTTCTAATAAAACTGTCAGGAACGGGAGAGGTAATTTACTTAACTTCTTTTATCATGATTGTTGTTCTTGGAACAAGATAACAACACTAATTTAACAAATCGTTATAAAAACAAATCAAAGGTTAATAATTGATAAAGTAGTGATGCTGTGCTGCAGTAGTATGACTTTGGAAATAAATAATTATTGGAAATTCTTGATTCATCAAATTTTGCAGGTAGAATAATAATTATTATATTAGGAAAATTGGTAATAATGTATTGGATACGTAAATGTGAATTACCGTTGCATATTGTCTTATTAAATGATTTGCTGAACCAGTGGTAAGGCTATTGTTATGTAAAGAAGTCATATCAACAATGGAATTTTCTATACAGATTTTTAAATTAGATTAACCCACATTTAAATGTTTTTGGTGAAATAGTTTCAAGAAAAGAAACAATACAGACCAGTGTAAACTATACCGACATTAAATGCATCATGTATGAAAATTTTCTCATTATTGTTTTTATATTTTCTTATTTATTTGGTCTATTAATGTGTCTTTTCAACAGGATATGAGTACGTGAAAGTAGAGTAAAGCGGTAATAATAGGTATTTTTTCATAATGTAATTTGTTATAATATCCTTAAAAGAACTAGGGTATCCTTAGAGAAAATATACGAAGAATTTTGAATGAAGAGAATGAAGAGAATTTTAAAATTTCTTTTTGTTTAAACAAATTTTAATGAACATCAGAAATGAGAGGAAGGCCTTTCAGAAAAAACGCTTGTTCTTGTAAATACTGTCGAAGGAAACAAAAATTGTCTAAATCTCGTAGCTTTTTTTCAAGTGTAAAGTTTTTCATAATTATTAATATTTCTTAAAAGGTTTTAATTTTATATAAAAAAGGCACTAAAATGAATTAAATGAAAGAAGGAATTAATTTTTTATTGCTATTTTTCTTCACGCATCTTCATTCATATAATTACTTAATAATACACATACATAACATATAGAAAGAGTATAACAGTTGTTCTGAAAAAAAATTACTTTTGGGTGTGAGGCCTGTCTTTTTGCGCAACATTTGTTAGTTTTTTCGTATATTTTTTTCAACTTTTCAAGGCATAGCACTATTTTTCCTAGAAAAAGTCCTGTAATTCTTGCATGTTTTTCCAAAATAAGACCAGAATCTCTAAACTTCCTGTTTCTCTATTATTAATCCTGATTTTTAAGACCTTTTTTCTCAAGTAACTTAAATAAATAAATAAATAAATAAATAAATAAAATAAGTAAATAAATTATTTATTAAATAAATCTTTAGACATGGAAATTGTAATCAAAATTCTAAAAAGTTCAACGTACATTTTAAGAAATCACCTTTTTGGTTTTAAACCGAAATGACAATAATTTTTTTGTAATAATTTTCATTTAATAATTTTATTTTATTTTTTAAGAAATATTTTGTATACTACTGGGTCCTAGGACAAACTGGTATGATGCCAGTCAGTTGTTTGAATAACTTTATAGGTACTATCCATAGAAAAAGTACCTATTTTTGTAAAAATCCATCTACGGTAATGAAAAAAATCTTTCAAAAAGGATTACCTTTTTTTAAGTTTTTCAACTTAACAGAAATTTTTATAGCAAAGAAAACACTATTTTTCCGAAACAAAGCAACCGAAGACTTGAATTTTTCAATAAGGCAAAAACTTCAGAAGTTTCTGGCCTTCTAAAACAAAAGTTGTTTCAACTTCGTAACTTTTCAATAGGTACAAAGGGTAGCAAACTTTCGTGACTTTTTTAAATTCCAATTAAAAAAAAAATGGAAAGGTAGTCACTTTTTTGCGATGACTTCTGAATTAATATGATCTTTTGCTGGAAGAAACAAAAAACATCAGAATATATCTCGCTCAATCGATGGCAAATTTTTTCGTATTGCTTAAATAAATTTTTTTTGTTTTTAAAAATAAAGAATAGCAACTCCAAAAAAATGAGTTAATTATTGTTCGTAGTTTTTTTTTTAGTATCACCTAAAACATTTAAAAAACAGAATACGATTTTCCCCTAATAAGATAATTGGAGTTATCTAAGAATACACAAAAGTTTTGGGGGAATTTTTTTTCTGATATCTTTGAATCGTGTTCATTATTAGTGTGCATATTGCATATGTACCTCTGTGACCTGTGATATTATGAGGTTTTTCGTTCTTTTTATATTTATATTTGTTACTCATAGTTTTCTTTTTTTAACTAAAATATAAATTTCAATAAAATCACTCATAACTTGAAAGTTAGAGATAATCTCTGCAATGAAATTTTTACTTTCCATAAAAAGCACCAATAAACTTTATTTCTTCCTTGGTCATGAAATGAGACTTCCCAGAAAGGCATAAAAAATTACTTTTTCATAACTATGAAGCAATACTGATATGGTATTGCTAACTAAATCTTTAAAAGGCAATTTAAATCCTTTAAGGAAGTTACTTAGCTAAAGATGTTCATGAGTATTACGAGAAGTATTTCCAGTTCCATACAGTAGTTACAAAACAAAAAGTAAAGGTAACTAAAGTGAGAAGCAATTATTTCGCCATACCGAAGACATTGTTTCATAATCATTTTTGCTGTCACATTCTTGGATCATTAGCTTATTCGTTAGTCATTTTCGCAAGGAATATGTATCATACCTACATACGTACATATCCTCTAATAAGACTGAGAACAACAACAAATCATTGCGGCGTGAGAATTCTTATAAGAACTCAATAATATGAAACACAATGATCATGATATAAGGAATTTCCTATAACTTTCTCTGTTTAATCAAGAAAAAATTACCTCTTGCCCTCCACCATTACTTACTTCTTACGCATTGTTGTGTAATTTATGAGAAAAACAATTAACCTGAAGGAATTAATTTAAAGAACAATGAAGAGAGTATCTTATGTAAAAATCTAGGGTGATGAAAATTACTTGTTTTTTTTCCTTTCGAACAATTGCGTTACTAATGCTTAATTTATTTGGATAACAATAAGGAAGTCACAAAAATATATTCTATCGTGTTAGTGTTGGTGCTGGTACTGGTGCTGGTACATAATAATAATTATTATGGTAATCATAGATATATTATTATTAGATAAAATTTATAATAACATTGTATTATTTTGTGGTTTTATTTACGTAGGTAAATAATAGTGTGTGGAAGTAATGATGATATCCTACTTATTCCTGGTAATAAAAAGGATGTTAGTGGCAGCGAAATAATTGTGATCTGCAGCATTCATCATCAGAGTTTGCATTTTATTTTAGTTTGACCACAACTAACACATACCGTGGGCGCAAAATTTATATTTAAAACATTACTCAATATATTTAAAATGTTTTTTTATGTTGTAAGTTGGAAAGTAAAAGTACTTTCTTTATCCCGCCCCCTCTCTTGAAAACAAATACGTTTTTAGCAACAGGCAAGTTTTTCATAATTTTTTTTTGTTATTTTGAGGGAAAAATTTAAATTACCATTTTAGTAAAAATCAACAGATTAAAAATTGTTACTTTTATTTAAAATAACCCCTTTATTGTTGGGGAGGTTCTAGCTAATCTAAAATTCCCATAACGCCTGATGTGTCTTGAGAAAAAGAGGTAATATTTTGCTTTTAGCAAATGACAACATGGTCCTTACTAGTGAGTTATCGTCGCATAGTTTCAATGATAAAATTTAAATCCCTGATGTAAATTCTGAAAAAAAATCACATTTTTTAAAACAATTCTGAAAATATTGCAAGAAGGTTGAGAATTTTGCAAAATTTAGTTAGTATAGCGGCTGGAGGTTATAAACATGCTTGTTTTTTAACATTCCAGTCTAAAGAAAAATGATGCTTTTCAGGTTTTTTATCTGTCATTTGTCTTTTATATGTTTTTGTTATTTTGAGGGAAGCTTCAATTGCGGCGGCAGAACTTAACAAAAAATACTTACCTACTTCACCAGGGTCCTCTTTATTTGAGAAAAAGCAGTGAAGAAATTCAACATATTAGCAGCAGTTCGAAAAATTTGCGCATGAAAATTATTAAAGTAGGTACCTATTATTTAAAATTTGCGTTTTTCTAACGGCGGCAGATGTTAACAAAAAATACTTGCTTCGTTCACTAGAGGTTCTCTTATTTGAGAAAAAGCAGTGAAAAGAAGTTCAAGATTTTACAGGCAGGAAAAAATTTTTTCATTTGACCCTCTTGATGTCAGTGGTCTTAAAATGTTTTTTTGTTATTTGGAGGAAAATTTATTTTTTTATAACAAAATTCTGAAAAATCACCGCATGAAAATTTGGGTATTATTCAAAAATTAGCATTTTTATAGCAGCGGGCGAGTTAACAAAAAATATTTACCTCATTCACGCAGGGTCCTCTTTATTTGAGAAAAAGCAGTGAAGAAATTCAAGATTTCAGCAACAGGAAAGAAGTTTTCCATTTGATTCTAATTACTTTTAACACAGAAGTGGGATGATCATAAATGTCTATGCTTCTCTCTCCTCCTCGAAGACCATTCGCTTCGCCATCTTTATCGTTCCATTAAAGAACCAGGATGGCAATAAATGTGCATAACCGTTGTAACCTCTACTTTTGATACACAATTCAGAAAAATCAGCGCACGAAAATTGGATTATTTATTATACAGGGTGTTTACTGTAAGGTTGGCCGAACTTCACAGGCTGATTCTTCAGACTAAAATAATTTAAAAATTTCCCATTAACGTGTGTTCGGAAATGCACCGTTTTTGAGATACAGGGTGTCGAAGAAATATTCTTTTTCCTGTTTTTTGACGATATCTCGGGAACCGTATGAGATACAATGTTAAGCTCTTATGCACACTATGTGCTCACTGATCACCTTAGTTTCGCCGTAAAAGAAAGGTTTTTAAAAAATTCAGTGGCATCGATTTAGGGTATTTTGAGGGTTCGACTCCCTAATTTTTACGCCACTGGAATAAATGCGATTTTAAGAAGCGCCTTTGAACCGTCCATATTTTCTACACCAAAAAGCTATTCTTAGTTAACGGCTCTAAAGTGAACCGTTTCCGAGAAAAATGTCATTTTATGAGAGAAAACATTAATTATAATAGGAATAAGTTTTTACTTACTTTAATTATTCCAAAATTTGTTCAAAATCGTTAAAAAGTGACGTTTTCTCTCATAAAATGCCGTTTTTCTCGGAAACGGTTCATTTTAGAGCCGTTAACAAAGAGTACCTATTTGGTATAGAAAACATGGGCGGTTCAAAAGCGCTGCTTAAAATCGCATTTATTCCAGTTTCGTAGAAATTAGAGGGTCGAAACCCTCAAAATACCCTAAATCTACGACACTGAATTTTTTTAAAACCTTTATTTCACTTCGAAAATAAGGGGATCAGTTATACCCAGTGTGTATAAAAGCTGAACATTGTATCTCATACGGTTCCCGAGATATCGTCAAAAAACTGGAAAAATAATATTTATTCGACACTCTTTATCTCAAAAACTGCATTTCCGGACACACGTTGATGGGAAATTTTTAATTATTTTAGTCTGAAGAATCCGTCTGTGAAGTTTGGCCAACCTTACAGTAAACACCCTGTATACAATTACATATTGGAGACAAGAAAAAATATTTCGCTTTGAAAGCTCCTCTTTTGAGAAAAATAAGTGAAGAGATTTAAGATTTTAGCAGCAGGAAAGAATTTTTTCATTTGACCCTGTTGAAGTTAGCTTCCTCATAATATGTTTTTGTGTTTTTGAGGAAAACTTTAAATCGTCTTTGTTGACAAAAAGTGAAGCTGAAAATTTTTAGCAATAACAACAGAAAGGAAGTTTGAAAGTACACTCCTTTGAATTTTTTTCGAAAAATAACTGAAAAGAAAAAATTGATTGCAGCGGACGCCGAATTTAGAACTTCCTGAGTGCTTGCAAAAATAATATCCTGGGGAGTTTAAAAAATAATAATTTCAAATGATGGACTTTTTTAAATATGACCTATTGACCTATATTAATAAATGACCTATTAATCATTGCATAGTCTATGCAAATGTAGGTGTCCCCACTTCCCACTTACAATAAAAAAATCATAGAGAAGTTGGTTAATTTCTATGATCGCCTGTAAATTTAAATTAAATAAAATAATTTCTTACAAGACTCTGAAACTTCTCTTACACCTCGCACAGAATTAGGTACATTTACATGTTCAAAGTCACTCACCTAACAGGATCTTGAATGAAAGTTTATTTTGCATTAAATTTCCCATAAACCAGGCAAATTTTAGCGTGCAAACTACCAATAAGGTAAACAAACATAAACCACCTGGAATCTGGATTTAATAAAGCTTCTTACTCATCCTGTGAATAATGTGAATAATAATATTGGACGAGAGAAAAATAGCTCAAGGTATGCGAACATTGCGAATTGTTATGACGGCGATAATTAATAACTTTGACGCATCCGCTAAAATTAATCTTACTGATAAATTCGCACGGGAAATTTAATGGTGGGAACGAAACCCTGGTGGTGAAGAAATGTTTGATAGAGTATCTCCTCCCGGTCCAACTTCCGTTCGAGTATGATAATTTGATACCCTCATTCCGATATAGCGAATATGTGAGACGATGATGCAAAAGCTTGCCCGGTGCCATTTATTAAACTAGTAATAGGTACCCACCCATTAAATAATGACTCTTATTACTATTAAAAGCTTGGGAAAAAATTTAAATCAAGAAGACACGTTGTTACTAATCGTTTTTGTAGTGGGAGTATGTTGAATTGTAGAAGTAGCGATAATTTCATTAACATAATTTCAAATAAGGGACCAAATAAGGATTCTCATGATTAAGTCTGCTTATTAGAGGATTAATTTTAATATAAAACGAATAAAATGATATGAATTGAATTATTATTACATCATTTACTTCATGAGTAGTTCATTTACGATAAAATAATAGCGTTCTCTTTCCATATTTTGGTATTTTAAGGTCGTTCAAATTGAAACGGATGCTGGGTTCTATTTTTCTTCGTAAACCTTATCGTTACTATTTCCTTCTGTTATTTTTAATTGTGATGATAAAGCCGGTTTGTTTGTATGTAATCGAGCGGATAGATCTTCTGAAGGTCTTCTTACTATTCTAATTATTGTTGTTATATAATTAAATTAGATTCATTCATTCTAAATAGGTGTATATAAGTACTAAAAACAACACCTGTGACTGATAAGGTACTTGTTTTAATAAACCGAGGAAAATGCTTTTCTTAAACATTCTTTTATAACTTTTTTTCTATTCTTCAGCACCAACTGTTTGCTTTTATTGTATCTATCATTTTCATTTATCTATCATTGAATGCGCTAATAATTAACTGATAAATTATTAGATTAAGCAATTTTAGATAAAGCAATTAAATTATGGAGACTTCCAAAATAGGAGCAAAATATTAATCTAAGGAAAAATCGTATGGAATCCGTGCTTAGCAATAGCTGCCTCTATTTTTTATAATTTAATTGCATAATTTTATGGTAGTGGTTCACAGTCACATAAAACACCTGCCTGGAAAATTATATCGATGTTATTTCTAGAAAACTTTGAAAATCCATAGTTTTATTTTTATTTTTAGCATTAAAAATCTTTTATGAAATAAAAAGATCAGTTTTAATTTAATTTAGGAAAAATTGCTCGATTTTTAATTGTGCTGTTTGAACAACTAAAAGAGAATAATGGACCTGCCTAGTTTCCAAACGACAGCTAGTTAGCATAGGACATTAAAATTCTTTTCAAGAATGGTTTCAGAACTTTAAGCTGCTTACGGCGTATTTGTTTACCTTTTTCACTTTTGTCCTATCTAGTTCCAAATCAAGACCCCAACAATGGGATACCTGGTTTGCTGCTTGTTAGAAAAGAATAATTTAGTATAATAGCGACGACAAAAGAAGTGTAAAGTGGTGTTTTAAATAGAAAATAAAAAAAAAACCTTATTAATTGGCAGAACCTTTTTTTAGTATTTTTTTCATTTTATTTTATTTTTTGTTATTATTTTAGTTTTGTTCTCAGGAAAATTGATTTAGCTATTTTTTTCTGAGTAGGTTTCCTATTCAAAAGATGGAATGAAAATTGCCGGGGATAACACCATAATATTCTACTTCTACTCTCACCTCTCGCAGATTTTGTCAGCTATAAACTTGAAAAAAATGATTTTATAAAAAGATCGAAGAAAGATAATATTTATTTTCTCATGTGCATGAAGTGCACCGATTTAGTTTCAATTAAAAAAATGTCCCGCGATGTGCTCGAGATGCGTTATCATGTACATGCTGACTAAAAAAAAAATAAATTATTTTTTCGGTTTTGGTAGCGGTTTTTGATAGGACACTTTTTTTTACGAATTTAGCATCGCTATCTTTTGTTTTCAAAAAACGCAAATTGTGCCTTTATGTTCTTTGGTTGTGCTGCTATCATTGAGAGAAAAAATCACTTGGGTTCTTAAGAAAAAATGAAACGGTAGACATGCGTTTGTAAAATTATATTAATTAAAAAGATTTGTGTCCATAAAAAGAATAAAAAGAACTAGGTACGTAATTTGTAAAAAAAAATTTTGTCCATAAAAACATAATGAGCACATTACCAACATAAAAAAATGCTTCATCTGCGCACAGAGCTCTATGGCATAATATATTTCGGCCTGGAAAGTTGTTGCGTGAAGACCCAGGTTCGAGAAGACTCTCTCTTCGACCCATACTTCAGCTCCAGTTCTTGTGCATGGTTATTATCCTAGATCCATTGGTGAGCCATCTGAAATCTGCTGTTAGGAGTTCATTTCTATTGTCCTCCTACACATCTCTTCCTGGAAGAAAGACCTTATAAGCAAAGCGGTTCATGATGGTCTTAGGCATTACGTCATCCGAGGGCATACCCAGTAGACTGTGACGTTCTGTGTCATCCGCAATAACTTGGTTGGCTCCAAGTTATAAGCCTTTGATAAACTTTTTGCTATCTGTAGAATTCTATAAGTACACCATCTGACCTCTTTCTCCAACTAAATATGGAAAGGTTGTAAGTCTATAGGTTTTCGCGTGACCACAGATCGCCAAACAAGTTTGTCTCTGTAGGCTAGAGAGCTTTGCTTTGGCCATGACCTGCTAGCCTTTTGACCAGCAAGCGGTACTGCCATACGTAATCATAGGTCTGACGACCGTTACATAAAACCAGTTCATTTGTTTGGGTCAAACTTCCTATGTTTTGCCACACGTCCACAAGGAAAGTTTGGCTCTTTGCATTACTCTTTCCAGATGGAAGTTCCAAGTAAGCTTTTTATCCAATATGACTCCTAGGTACTTCGCTTCCTCTGCAATTGGAATGGTTTCTCCCAGAAGAGTTGGTGGCGTTGAACCGTTCAACCTTCTCTTTGTACTATGGTATTATGACAGGTTTGCGTGGGTTGACTGACAAGTATGTTCTCTCTCACATCACTGATAAGTTACCTCGAGTACTTTCTCAAGGACCCTAGAAATTGTTACTTCAGGTTATCATTATTGATCAGAATAACCAAGTCATCAGCATAAGCCTGGACGTTGACACTCCATAGTGAGAGAACGGCTAGAAGGTCATGGACGAGCAAAGGGGAGAGGACTCATGCGGACACCCCCTCGCGGCCCAAAAGTTGGTATTTTTCGTATAGAGGGATTCACGCCTACAGACTGATGGAATACAAAAATTTGAAAGTATTAAGAAACTTTTTGCTAACTTACTAACACCCATGTTCTTGTACTTATTCTTCGCCGGTAATTTATAACTATATCTCATGTACTACTTGGATATACTTATTCGAAAACAATAAAATAGGATGTCTGTAAAAATTGAAAGTTTAAAATAGAAAAAAAATGATGCTTTGCTTATTGCTTGCGTACAGCTGTCATTTATTTATACTGCTTGCTCAGTACTTTTCTCGGGAAAGATATCATTTATTTTAGTAACGTTTCAATCCGATTCTGAATTGAAGTTATTAAAATAACAACTAATGTTAATAATGCAACAAGCAACAATTCTACTTTTCTTAGAGATTGTAAAAATACATTTATTTGCTGGAAGATAATAACGTCTTAGGTATTTTTCAACCTCCATCAATCAATAATATTTTTAACTATCCGTACGCAGCGAGTGATTTTTTTATTTCTATCATCTAATGAATACTTTCACTGTTTATAAAAAATAAGTTAAGTCAAAAACCTTTTATTTGTAGAAGTTTTATCTGAATTTTGTTTCGGATCTCACGATTAGAGGAGACATCCGAACAAACCACCTTTTCATAGAATATCAATGAACTTTCTGGATGAAAGCGAGCGGATGTAAGTTCTCAATTATCAAATCCATCTTATTAAATAGGACAGGTGCGAATGTATACAACTAGCCCTCATACTATTTCTTATCTATAAGAGCAAATATCGTAGGTACCTATGATAACAAAGGCATCTTTGTGAGAAAATTTTTAGATGAGTAAATAAAATTATAAAAGCTCCAGAATGTTTGTAACGTTCGAAGCATCAATAATAGACTCAAATTTATATTTATATATAAAGTAATATTTTTCTTTGCTAAAAAAGAGTAATAGATATTCAAAGAGCAACTCTCCGTATAGTTAAAATAAATCGGCATTTAATTAGAAATAATGTATGCTTCATCACACTTTCATTTACATATTATACGATTATATTCAGCTGAAGATGTACCTACCTATGTAACTTAAACATCTTCGCCTTTATTATGTAAAGGATGTCCAAGGTCGTCATCGGCAAAGACAATGCATTACCCACACCAATCGATGAACTCGAGACCTGAGAATAAGAAAGAAGAAAATTTTATCAAACTCTGCGTTATTCGTACCTAAATTACTCTTCTTTTGCATGTGTTTCTGCCATCGCGTAACGAGATGCTCATGTTAAAATGTAATGTTATACTTATTTGTTTTTCATAGACAAAGCAACATTATCCATTTACACTGGTGCATGCAACGGGCGAAAGGTTACACGTTACAACACATAACTATATTACCAGTGGCGTAGCTACAGTACCGCAAAACCCCGCGGCCGCGGGGGGGCCCGACGTCAAGGGGGCCCTGAGCTCTGGACCCCGTCTTGGCCCACAAGAGAGCCCCAAATCAAAAAATCAAATAAGTATTACTCTTAAGCATATTTAAACTGACAACTGACGACATTAATAATTATATTACGAATTGAGAAACAACAATAAATAATAAATAAAGCTTGAAATTATGCCAGTAATGACGAATACATTACATTTCTAATATAACCCACCCATCTTCAACAGTAATTCTCAGAGCCAGAGGCAAAGTTATTCTGGTCCTATTGTAATCTCAGGATGATTATAATAGGATAATATAATACAAAAAATGATTATATATGAAATCATCCCTGTTATTTTATTACTCCAGCATGGGCTAACTAAGAGCGGCAATGGAATGTGATATGTGCTTTCAGTGCTTTCGCTTTCTTTCAGTCACCTCACCACCACAAGCCCACAACACAAATATGTAGAGTATAATAGGAAACCAATCATAAAATTTAAACCTGTTCCCGATTAAGGACAAGGGTGCATAGCAAACAAAAAACAAAGTAATAAAAATAGCTATTATAGACTGAAAGATGATGGTAAAATGTCTAACATTTGGGCGGCGGGCGGCGCAGACAAACAGGTGGACAATCAAGAATTCATATAATACCTATATCTGATGTAATTATTTTTTGTAGAAAAATTAAACTCTTGAAAAAATTGCATGAATACTATTGCAAATTATTATTGCATAAAAGTAAAAATATTGCATTTATTATAAAAAAAACTAATTGATACAATAAAAAGTTATCTCAATTACATTATCATTGACAATCATTTTCGCAATTTATTGAAAATTAATAATTATTAATATGAAACTATTCGGTCCTTGGAAAGTAGAAGAGAATTTTTCTATAGAATTGTTCGGGGGTTGGGGCTACTCAGAGAACTGTAATCAAACTCATTTTCGGCACTTGTTTTATCATAACTTTTTTTGATTATACTTATTATTCTGAATCATTTTCGAAATTGTCAATGATTGAACTATGTATTGATGTCTCGCTAAAGTGGAACAGATTTTCTGTAGCACTTTTCGGACACTACCCGGAGCCCGGAGCTCTACTCTAAAGAATTAATTTCTACTTAGAAAAAACCTCTTGCGCTTAAAAAACTTTCACCTAATAAGGTACACTTTATTAATTAGATTTAGTTAATTTTTTTAAATTTTTTTTATGTTAATTTTAATTCTTATTAAATACAATTAATTTAAGACTATACCTACATAAGTAATGTGGCAAAAATATTTGAAGTAGTTTTCAAGAAATAAATAAATAAATTCACAAATAATCTATTCTGGCATGACTAGATTTTTTATGATGGGACCACAAAGGGCAGTGAATTTCTTAAAAATATCAACATCTGTTGATTTTATTGCTACTTTGTTATATTTTTCTTAAAGTTTCACAACTGCCAATGAACCGAATTTGCTACTTTTCCAGTTTTTAGTTGATCTTCGTCTGTACGGAACGTACAGTCTGTGTACAGTTTACAAACGGCTTTTTTTATACATTTTAAATTATTTTCTATATTATTTTTATTATACATTTTAAAGTTTATTCTATAAGAAGTGGCACAAAGGGATCCTGGTGCGTTTCGTTTTTTTTTTTATAAAAATCTTAAAAAAAAAATAATACTTTCATCAAAGAACCTAACTCCTAATAAATTGAAAGACAAAAATTCTAAAAGCTAATATATATTAGTAAGCTTGTGAAAAATTAGTACTTTTTCCTAAATGGAATTACTTATTCTGAAATTTCCCTGAAAAAGGATCCCCCCCCGAACCCCCCTTTACTCTTGGGGGATACTCCATACCCCCCAAACCCCCCGGAGGTCCACCTTATTGATTATGATACAATATGCTAATAAAATTTAATTTTTGAAATCACGAACCACCAATGAAGAAAACTTTAAGTGGGGCCCGTCAAAAATATTTGGCGGGGGGGCCCCAAATCTGAAGCTACGCCACTGTATATTACTATACATATGTAACATGATTTTTCCGAGTTCAATTAACAATGTGGTAAAAATAGCTTGCAGATGTACTGAAGACTCTAAAAAATTCAGATACTTACGTCGTTAATATAAAAAATAGCGTTTAGATTCTCAGGAGTGAAGAGTGAGTTACGAGCTTTACCTACTTGAAATTCATTGAACTTCTATTGGTGTGGTGGTATGCATGCGTACCTGAGATATAATATGTAAAAATATGAGCACATATTTAACCAAGAAAGTTCTTTAAACAATTACGTTGATTTTTTTTGTGGCAATTTTATTTTGAAAATTCACGGCTTATCCTGGTTCTGATGATTCAGTTCAATCAAAGTGTTAGAATACAGATGAAGATGAAGACCTATTATACACACTAGTTTCTTCCGTGAGACTAAATTTTGCTGACTTTTGATCAGAATTTTGGTATCATCCCTTGAGTTTTTTATATTCCTCCTTTCTAGAGTTTGTCGTTGCTTGAGAAATGTGACGGTTTTTGTTTTTAAGAAAGTTGCATTAAGCCAATCTTCAAAATTAAGGCGTTAATTCAAAGTTTATGCAATATGGCCCAGTGTTAATAAAATGATTTATTATTACTATTATAATTCTATAGTGTGTCCCCGGATGGACCTAACTATACTTATAAACTTCCTTATTTTGCATCTTAGGAAAAAAAGTCATTCTTTAGAAAAAGTTTTGCTTTATCTAGAATATCTTGAGCCGCTGTCAAAATTTCGAAATAATATACAGGGTGGATACAATTCATTTATTACAGTTTTAATCAAGAATATTTCCTACTAAATAAATTCTTTGCTAGAGATAACATAATTTCAATTTAATATTGAATATTGAATATACAGGGTGGTCACTTTCAACTGGCTCACAATTGGGATCTCCTAAACCATAAGAGATACAGGGTCGGTTAAATTAGAGATAAGCTGCACAATTTGATACTAAATAAGAATCTGAAACAAAATTTAGGACAACTTCAGCCGTTGCTGAAATATCCTGAAAAAACTGAAAATCAAAATTTCTTATTTTAGCCATTATCTTTTTTATTATTGGGAAATAATGAATTATTTTTTGTAGGCTTACATAAGTCGTCAAAAGCTATCCATTTGACATTACAAGAATTTTCAAAGCGTACTAGATCTCAGAGTTTTCATAGCCAACTTTTGTTTTTTTTTTATGGGCGCCATATTGTTTTTCTATGTCATTCGGTATGAAAAAATAATGGAAACCAAAAACTAATAAACTTCAAAAAATAAATTTTAAAAATTTTTATTCTTCTTTTTCCTTAAAAACAAAGAAAACTTTTTAGACCGAATATCATAGAGAAATTAAAAAACCATAAGGCCAGCAGTATGACTTCATATTGACGTATTTCAGCGATTTTTTTTTGTTTTTCTTCTAAAAAGAAGAATAAAAATTTTTGATTTTTTTTTTCTAAGTTTATTAGTTTTTGGGTTTCATTATTTTTTTCATACCGAATGACATAGGAAAACAATATGGCGCCCATAATAAAAACAAAAGTTGGCTATGAAAACTTTGGGATCTAGTTGGCTTTGAAAATTTTTGTGATGTTAAACGGATAGCTTTTGACGACTTATGTAAGCCTACAAAAAATAATTCATTATTTCCCAATAATAAAAAAGATAATGGCTAAAATAAGAAATCTCAATTTTTCAGTTTTTTCAGGATATTTCAACAACGACTGAAATTATACGATTTTTTTTCAGATTCAGAATGAGCATAAAATTGGGCAACTTTTATCTAATTTAAGAAACCGTGTATCTCTTATGGTTTAGGAAATCCCAATGGTGAGCCAGTTGAAAGTGACCACCCTGTATAGTAGACACCAATCGATAAATTTGAGTAAATCATTTGTTTTGGCAAAATTATTTATCCTAATAAAGATAAACAAATCTACTTAGAGATAAAACTTCTCTAATTTGTTATCACTGACTTTCTGTTAAAATTCCAGTTAATATCTCTTTTCTTTCAAGTAGGATGTACCTGTATTTTCACTTTTTTTTTTAATTTCATACTTAGTTTAGATCACTTGTTGAAAAATGCGTAACGTTAGAAGGGCAATATGTGGAATAAGTTTTGTATAAACTTTTGTACATGTAAAAACTGTAATAAATGAATTGTATCCATCCTGTATATTATTTCGAAATTTTGACAGCGGCTTAAGATACTCTAAATAAAGCAAAACTTTTTCTAAAGAATGACTTTTTTCCTAAGATGCAAAATAAGGAAGTTTATAAGTATAGTTAGGTCCATCCGGGGACACACTGTATAGAGTTATTTCTTCTCTTCGTTCTTTGGAGTTTCGTTATTGGCAAAAAAGGTGACGGTTGCTGTTTAACGCAAAAATTGCATAAGGCATCAAACTTTTTTCACAATGACCCAATTTTGATCATTTTTGATAATATTTTTATACAATTCCATAGTTTTAATTACCCAGAAATAATATCACCCAGTTTTACTAAAATTATGATCCCATTCAAGTGAAGTATTTTTTCTTTGAGTTCTTTGGAGTTTCGTTATTGTCCAAAAAAAGGTCACGGTTGCTGTTTAACGCAAAAATTGCATAAGGCATCAAACTTTTATCATAATGCCCCAATTTTGAAAATTTTTGATCAAATTTTGATACAATTCCATAGTTTTAGTTACCCAGAAATTAATTATCACCTATAGTTTTACTGAAATTATGGTACAATTCCAGAGAAGTATTTTTTCTCTTTCCGTTCTTTGGAGTTTCGTTATTGGCCAAAAAACGTGAAGGTTGCTGTTTAACACAAAGATTGCATAACGCGTCAAACTTTTATCATAATGACCCAATTTTGATAATTTTTGATAAAATTTTTATGCAATTCCATTATTTAAGTTTCTTTTGCCCGGATAAATGCACAGTAGGTAATGATCGAAATGTTCCTTTGTAATTTGTAATCCAACCGTTGCTTTATCAATATAGACTCTTTTTTAATAAAACTTTTACACAATTCCATAGAGTAAATTTTTTTTAGTCACCTCAAGAGTGAAAACTTCACTCTTGCCCCCACTTGTGGACAGTCTAAATTTTTGGCAAATTGTTCTTGGTCTCAATCTTGTGTTCTTTGTTAAGCAATATTTTCAAGACCCTGATTTAGGGGGACACGGCAGTACGTGCCCCCCCTGACGCTTTTTAAAAAATGTGAAAATCACAGAAAAACAAAAGAAAACTAGTTTTATTTTAATTTTTATTTTACTATTTTTATATTCACTAAATTACAAGTATATTTCTTTTTCTTATATGTGGTTTGTTAATCCCAAATATTAGAACACTGTTTGCCCCTCTCAGAAAAATACCTTGGATCCTCCCCTGAATATTCTTATATCATCCCAACACCGCTCTCAATTTTTCTGTCCCTCCTTAAAAACGCTCTATATCCAAAATTGCCGTATTGGAAAATCGTGTTCATTTTATTGTGTTTATTTTATTGTATTTATTTTATCGTGTTTATTTTATTAACAGTTGGAGAGACCACTCGAAATAATTATGGAATAGTTTATTTAGTCGTTTCGATACAAATCTCTAAAACATTTTAAAGAAAGCTGGTAGGTATCTTATTTTAGGTACACCTGGTTTTTAAAAGCGAGCTGCGAGTTCAATTTGTCAGATTAGTGAATTTATAAGAAGTATTTAGTTGGAATTAATAAATAATATCTATATATCTATGATGATAATGAAAAAAGCCATCACTTTTACTGATCAGATCACTCTGACCTTGTCAAAGATTCTTCTCAAGAAACTTAAGCTTCTTAGTAGATAGAGGTAATTGGATTTTCTTCGCCTTTAGCCATGTCAAATTAAAGTGTTAAACTTATAATTTGTCGAGGTAGACCAAATTAATTTGATCTACTTCCATCAAACACATTATCTAAAATTTGAAACGCCCTTTTCATGTGCGTGTTGTGCGGTATTTTAGTTAGGTAGGATCATGAAACTTTGCTCTATCAGAAATAACGAGAACAAATTTGCAATAAACATTATGCGAGAAATCGCGCGTAGAAAGAGACTAGCGAAATTAAGATATTCACGATTATTGCCTAACAATTTCCTTAATTGCCTATCTAAATCTTTGGAATGTACCTAATTAATAATAAATTAATTTAAAATTCGTTTAATAGCTTTGCTTTACAAATAACTGTGATTTTGTTGATTATACTATACTGAGTGTTTCATGGCTACATATTATAATAATTCCCTGTTTCTCTATTTTTGCATAAATAATTTAACATCTATAAAAATAATAATACACGAAAGAAATTGATTTACTTCTCTTCGACGTTAGAATATTATCTTCATTGCAATTATAAAAAAGATCGTTTTAATAATTAATCTTCGCGGTCCAGATATTGAAAATCTGCAGAACGTAAAGTTTTACCCACCTTCTCGCAATTACAGTAATTATTATTGCCTAGATCTTTGAAAAATTGGGTCGATCTAGATCAGTCCCCGGTAATTATATCAAAAAATGAGTACAAAAATACAAGTAACCGGATTTTAAAAATCTTTATTCTATATTTTTGGTTATTTATGGTAGTTGCTCAAATATAAATTTGACATTTTCGCTCTCCAGACAACAACAGCCTTAAATTTTATAGCCTTAAAAAATTTCAAAAAACATTAACTAAAAAAAATTCCTTTTTTATGACGAGATATTAAATAATGAAGTAACAGTGAGGTGATGAAAAATCGCAAGAGAATTAAAACTATGCACTCATGATAGTATGTATAGGTATAGTAAAAACCCGGTTGCCTAATATAGCAGCAGTCTATTATCCATATCCGCATATCTCAAAGTCTTCTCATGTCCTGTGCTCTGTCATGTATCTCTCTTCCCCGCTTTTCTCTTCGATATACCTGTCCTGTTCATCGACATCGAAAGGTCTTTGCCCTTCCGCAATCGCGCGATCCGATAAAAAAAACTAATCTGTTGACATTCACATCGATATGACAGACTAGACGGGATAAAGACTGGCTGGAACTGGAAAGCCTAGAAATGGTTCATTTGTTATTTCCTCTTGAGGGGGTCTCATTTTGATCTTTTGATGAAAGTTATCGTGCTCATTCTTTCATTTATTTATTAATTATTTTTGTTTGTAATGCGATTAGCTATGTTTTTCCACTAATAAGTAATTTCCCCAAATGGTCTCATATTTACATTATAAGTGTTGTAGATATTAGGGCTCCCTCCAAGGCACTAAATCGGGATCTTGATAAGTTTGTTCATCTCCGAGTTGTAATGTGTAACATTTGGCATCCCTGGAAGTTGTTTTACTTATTTTGATGCAAAAAAAGTTATCTAAATATTCACTCTTCCTTTCGACATAATCGCCATTTCACCTAGCGGACACCTAGCGAGCGATCATGGATGATTCTGTTACTTCCATGTTCTCATCATTTTCCATTATTAGCCCAAATATATCGCGCACCCTTCAGTCCTTCAGCATAAACCATATTTATTTGTAAGGAAAAGGACGTCATTACCTCTAAAAGCTTTTTCCACCCTCCAGAATATCGTTCAATAATATCAATCAGCTCCACATAATATACACCTCATATGTTCCTTTTACACACACACGCCCTTTTTTTTCATTAAGTCACCGTCTAATTGAATGAGATTTTTTTAGTCCTACCTATCTTCTAGATGCGTCGTTTACAATCAAGACATACCTATTACAGACCGTCAAAGTCAAATCATCTTCAGCATAATTTCTAAAATTAAATTTTCAAGTGCTTAATTTCCTTTCTACTTACTTTATTATTGTTGTTGCTTCTTTGACATTGTTATTGAAGGCGTGCGGCGACTGAAATCAGGTGTTTCATGTTCCATAGAGGAACACTTACTCGTACCATAATGCACGTGCTTGCCACACAAATGGTTATTTCCGGACTTCGGTATCATGTTTCAGGCACTTACCCTGCAAGACACAAACCCCCACATCCTAAATAGATTCATTTACATCCATACGCATAAACTAAACGTTTTTACATTGCTCAGATCGAATTTCAGTTTGTTTCACTAGCAATATCAAACCTATTATGGTTTATCTACCCTTCTTTAAAACATGTGCTGACAATTTGGCGCGTGGTAGCGCCCTATGCCCGCCTAATTAGGGGAATTACGAGTGTCTTTGGAGGAATTTTGACGGGAATTATTTAAGACCGTTTAGAAAATTCTTGATTTGCTTTTTATGTGACATGGGACATGGGTAGGTATTCAAAAAATACAGAAGCCAAATTATGAAAGAATCTTCAGGCTAATGAACTTATTATGATTGTGAAGACTTGCGGCAATAACGAAATTGTTCTAACCAGAATCCTAATAATACATTTCCTGTCTCGTGTTAGATAATAATTTTGATTGCTTGTATTGTTCTATGCGGCCAACTCTGAAGTCACACTTCATTTCACTCAATGAATATTTCCTTTTTAGAATTATTCACTATCTTATTAGTTGGTAAGCACATATACGTTTATGTATATCTTGCATTTTAAAGCGATTATTTAAATAAAAATAAAAATGTAAATCATCCAACAGGAATTATAATGAAAGTATTCCTTTAATCATAATCAAGCTTTTTGGTGATTCCGGAAATGGGTGCGATATCCTGAAACGACTTTCGGGGTATGTAATTGGTAATAAAACTGCTACTCCAAGCTCGTTTAGATTTACATAATGTTTGATCCCATTCTTTTATAGAAGATAGCAAACGATATCTTTCTTTATTAATGATATATTCTTGAATACCATCATTGAAAGCTGATATCATATAATATGAGTATGAAGGACTGTTTCATTATTATTTTATTTATTTATGATTATTATTATTTCATTATTATCTGATAAGGTAAACTGACGAGCCTTAATAAAGACGAAACAGTCTTTTGTCTTCAGACTTGATTTGTGTCTGGAAGAAGAGTTAATTATTAAAACTTCTCTTTATTACCTAGTTAACTATGTACCAACAAAATAAAGGACAAAGGAGGTGCCTTTACGACTTATTTCAACAGAAAAGTTCCTAATTAACATGGGTGCGCAAACGCACCGTTTTCGAAATACAGCAGGGTGTTAAAATTTTAAAAAATATAACAGTTATTGGTTTTTGGTTACATATGAACCAATTTTGATGAAACTCGGCACGAACAATAAACAAACGAAGATCTTTAATTTTGCTATTTCAGGTTTTGTAGATGTCTTCCAGTAGCGTAGGTAGTTAGAGTTTTTTCTTATTTCTTCCCCTTTTCCCTCCCTATCTTTTACGGCACTGAATTTATGGAAAAAACGAAAACGTTATTCAATAGCCATGCATTTTAGAACAAAAAAATACACCTCACTTTTTGTCATACCTCGCACTGTTTTTGAGATATTTGACAGAATTTTTATGCAAAATATTCAAATATCATTCATATTCAAATATCGCAAAAACGGTGAATCGTATGAAAAAATTGAGTACTTTAGTGCTCTAAAATGGCAGAGCTATCGAATGAGTTTTGTGTTTTTGTAATAATATAGTCAGTGGCGCAAAAGATAGGGAGGGAAAAGGGCAAAAAATAAGAAAAAAACTCTGAGTATCTACGCCACTGTTAATTATAGGAACTTTTCTCTTGAAATAAGTCGTTAAATCACCTCCTATTTATTTTATTGGCAGTTAACTAATAAAGAGTTCAATGGGTTGAAACTTACACGTTATAATAAAAAAAACTATTCTAATTTTTAAGGTTTTAACACCTTGTGTCTCGAAAACAAAGTGTTAACGGACCCATGTTAATTTTAGGACTTCAAAAAAGTCGTTGAATCACCTCCCATCCTGTATATACTGTTGCCTAAATTGTGCAAAAAAAAAATGGAACAATGCGTTCAGTGGAGTTTGATACTTTTCTCCCTGTCATTATCACCCCCCCCCCCCCCCCTCATCGATCGAGGAATTGATAAGTGGCAGAATTAACCAAAAGTCAAATATACTTCATAAATTTGAACGGAAGTTGATGAAAAAATCACTAAATAATGATTCTAATGAATCGGGTTTAATTTCCTATTGTTTTGATTTCCTCTTTTAGTCCAGTACGCAGTACGTGGGTATCAAAAAGGGGTGTTTGAATGCAAAAGGTGGGGTAGTTATGATTTTTTAGCATGTTGTTAACCAAATAAAAATCATCGTAAACTGTAAAAATCGCAATTTTTAAAAGGCCACGCTTTTGGCCACGACTTCATATGTAAACTGAAAAAATCATATTTTATAATAATGGCCAGCAACAACGCTTTCAAGTGCGGACTTAAGAAACTGAAATCTTTTGAATTTTGTGAAAACTTTTGGCCACGGACTAAAAAATAAACTGCAAACTGAAGAAAGTCCGAAATTTTATACCCATGGCCAGCCACGCCATGGACTTTTGAAATTAAAAAAATCATTTTTGCTGAATTTTTTTTAAGTTTGAAATTTTACAATAGGTAATGCCTGCCGTGCTTACAGCTACTGATTTGAGAAATTGAAAAAAATCCCTTTTGCGGAAATTCTGTTAAAAAAAGTCTAAAATTTCATAATAATGGCAAGCCACGCTTTCAGAAAAGCGGCTTATGAAACTGAAAAAATCATTTTAGCTGAAAATGATGTGATGAAGATTTGAAGTCTGAAAGTTTATAACAATGGCCAGCGCACGCTTTCAGCTGTGGACTTGAGAAACTGAAAAAATTATTTGCTGAAAATTAACTGAGAAAATTCTGCAGTTTTTTAATAATGGCCATGCAGCCACACTTTCGGTCACGAACTTTATAAACTGAAAAAATCATTATCGGTGAAATTTTGCTCAGAAAAGTGATATGGACTTAAGAAACTGAAAAAACATAATTTTCGCTGAAAATTAATTGAAAAAATGTCTCAAATTTCATAAAAACGGCCACCACGATTTCGGCTATGGACTTTCAGAGACTGAAAATATAATTTTTGCTGAAAATTAGCTGAAAAAAGTCGGGAATTTTAATGGCCAGCACACACTTTCGGCCACAAACCTAATAAACTGAAAAAATCATTTTTTGCTGAAAATTGATCGAAGTCCCTCTCCCTGGCCGAAAGCGTGGCTGGCCAAAGCGTGGCTAACTTGACTTGGGTAAAAAAAGTTTTCGACTTCGAGGAAGATCACATTAAGTCCAAACAGGTACGCTGACGAATTAAAAAGGTGCTGTTTTTTCCATGTCACAATGACGTAGGTAGGTATACTGTTATTGTTGCGAAAGGATGAAGTCAAATAATTCAGCAAATTAGTTTTACCTTGAACGTGAATTTTAAAACATGCACCACAGTTTAAACGGTGCGCTGTCCTAATTTATCGTAATTAACCGGCCACAACTTTGTCACCTATGCTTTATAATTTTTAGTATTTCCTGTTCGAATGATACAACACTAATAATTAGACCAATTTAAACATGTAATTATGTCCGACAACATAATAACTCATCACTCATCTCTTTTCCTGTGTTATTTAATTCAATATTATACTGCACAAGAGTTCTTTTCTTCCAGACCTCCAAGTTTTTTTGTGATTAAATTCCGATTTTAGGGTTTGTTTTAATTGCTACCGCTGACTGCTGCCTGTATCATGAATATATCATCGTAAAACGGGGATCAATCACTCAAAGGAAGCGTGTGGAATATCTTTAGAAAGCAGGGTGTCGTTTAAAAACAACGAGATTAAAGGGTAGTCAGGTCACCCTCTAAACAAAACCTACAAGCTTTTTACATCCTGTCGTGTTTGAATAAGAACATCTGGTCCATTATGTTCCCCTGTATATACACACACGACACACCGGTACCGGTAGTTAATATTAGTTTTCTCCGCTCTTTTACCTTAATTTATTAATATTTTACCATCATGATTTTATCAGGTTTCATGTAAAATGTAATAAAACTTATAATAATATTTTGGTCTACAATACATAATACTACAAGAACAATGAAGTGTTCCTGCTTCTAACAATAATTATAACTAACGATGACAGATCTCGAAATCACCCCCATTTCGCCCAAATATTTTAAATGGGGAGTGACTAGGAGGGAGTAAGTCTCAAGAGCACAATAATTTCTCTTAAATGTAAACGGGGCGAATTTATAAATCTTTTAGAACATTAAACGTCTTGAGTAGTTTTATTTTTAGTTAAGACCCTTAAAACATATGCTCACATACATTACGTCGCCCTTGACTTGCAAGATGAAATTAAATCTTGTCGGCCGGTGCCCATATTCCACGTATGGCGTGTGCCATTTGGCTCACATAAAATCCTCGGCCTAATCGACGGAACATCCTCAGGAAGCTGCGGGGCCAGGGCGGTTGCAGAACAGCCGCAAGGGGGCTTATTTTGACTGACGATCCTTCAAATTATGCATTTCTATTTATAGACTTAAAATATGTTTTAATTATGAGGGTTCGTTGTTTTAATGAGACAATTTTAGACACCTTAAATTTAATGACGTTGCAATGCCTACCTATTATACTACTAGACCATCATAAGAGACTGCGAGTAAGAAATATTACCTTGAAAGAAATTCCAGTGTCTACCAATTAAATTAAATTAATGTAAGGGGTGGTCCAGTTAATAAATGCGATAATATTTCACACGTACGAGCTTTCCAAAAACTGTCATCTCAGATATTTATTAGGAGTTAAAAATGTCGAAGCCGTGTCGGTTCTTCAGCATCCAGCACCGGCAGCTGTGGTTTTTCGTGTCTTTTTCTATAAAACACGAACAGGAAGACGCGTGCTTCGAAGGTGTCGATAAAATAGTCTAATTCCAGACTAATATTATCTAGTCTGGTGGTGCTGATGGTGACATCGTCTCCGCTGTTCAAAGACTTTTCGATCCGTTTCCTCGATTAAAGTGTGCTGTAACTTTTTGATATTTTTTAATTGCAACGAAAGATATATTTCGTAAGAATAATAATAAGGATGTGTAGTAAAGTGTCTGCTTATAAAGAAAATTGCGCTGGAATAAAATCGGTTTCACATCCGCATTCACATGTGGTGGTAGTTAGGAATATTTGTGTAAGTGTGAATAATGAACCGTCTTTCCAATTATTTCAGTCACTATTGGTCAAGGTGGAGAAATTTCTAGAATTTATTTTTTTGCTTGGCACCATATTTTTTCTTTCACAAAGAGTTTTTCTTGTCCTCAGAACGTTCGCCTGTGTCCAAATAAATGATGAGTAAAATAAACAGTGACCAGACTGATTTGAGAAAAATATAAATGCTCTTCCCAGTGGTTATAATAATTTCTGACTGTTTCTAAATTTTTCATGTTTTTTTTTCATTTATTTTACTCTTTTTTCATTTTTTATTTTTACTTTTTTAATTTTGTTTCTATTATTCTTTAAAATATTTTTTACTCACTTAATTTTTAAATTTTCCTCTTAGAAACAGCGCTCGTTAAAGTTATAGTGTAAATTTTATTGGGCTCTTAGAACGCTTGAATTTTTCGATAATGTAGTGAAAGCAAAATTTGAGTTAGGTACCTATTTTTATTTTTTCCTTGCTCTAATAATAATTTTCAAAAATTTTTATATTGTTGTTAAGGTTATCTCTCCCCTTAAATATCAAGAAAATAAAAAAAAGTAAAATAGAAAAAGAGTGACATGCGCGTTACCGCCCCGAAAATTCGGGGATCACTTCTGTAAGTTTACCAGAAATTTTATATCATCCAAAATCGTTAATAAATACGCTAAACTTCCCAATCTGGCAACATTGTAACAGTAACGTGGTAGCTAACTGTACTGTGAATAATCGAACTTCAGGCAACTGGTTAAACATCTCCGGTATGGTCTAGTGGCTAGGATACCTGGCTCTCACCCAGGAGGCTCGGGTTCGATTCCCGGTACCGGAATAACTTTTTTCTTCATAAAATTTTTATAAACTATAAGGCAAAAATGTTTATTTTTGTATTTAATAATTAATTGCTTATTATTTGGTGGTAATTTTTTTATTTCTTTTCAGACTACAATAAAAGTATATGCAAAATGCCTCCGACCGGACATAGAATACAAGACGCTCTGTATAACATTCCAAACCACCTGCAAAGAAGTCGTCAACAGTCTCCTAAGCAAGTACAAAATGAAACACCGGGACCCAAAATTATTCTACCTGAGCATGGAAGTGACAGTACGAAAAGCCGGAGTGAGGACTCATCTAGCTCTTGATGATGAAGCAAGGCCTGCAGTTTTACAGAGCTGTCACCCAAAAGGAGACTCAAAGTAAGTCTCAATAATTATAAAAGTTACTTTTTTTCCTAATAATTGTTTCATTTTTATTTGCAGATTTTCCCTCCAGACCCGAAGAGGGGGATTGGTGAAAGTCCACGATTCGGCTTTGAACAGCAATTCGCAGTACAAGAGTTTATTGATTAGCGCGAGGACAACCGTCGACGACTTGATCTCTCTCCTCCTGAACTGCTACAACAGTAAAGAAAGAGTGGAGCTGTTTTCTTTGTATGAAGTGAACAAAGATAAAGAGCAGCAGAGGAAACTTCATCCAGACGATCGACCCTTACATGTACAACAGATGTGGTTACCAAATCATCAGTGTCATTTTCTAGTCAGGAAAAATATTGAATATCTTCCTTTAACAAGACGAAAAGTAAGAATCTTTTTTACCTGAAACTTGGAAAGGTTTTCTTTCTCCTATCTCTAGTAGGTTCAGGAACTTAATTTTCTTCATGCTTTTCTGAGCCAAAAAAGTCATTTGCTTTTTGCCCGAGTTTATTTCTCTAGCGCTTATTAAGTTACCGAAGAAACTCTGCATTTGTATAAACAGTAATTAATTGTTTCAGATGTACTGGATCTCTCCAACAATAACATCAGCATCACAACCAAGACTATCGAAATCAATGAATTTTGTGCCCCCCATTTCGAAATCTCAATCGTCGTTAGTTCCTGTCACAAATAAAAAAGAAGAAGATCAAAAAGAAGAGCTTGCGAGGAAGTTAAAGGATGTCCGTATTAGGCCGACTCAACTGAAGGTGTTCGGGAGTGGTTCACAGCTCACCCAGAATCAAACCAACGGCAGCCCCTCTTATGCTGATTATGAAAATTATTTCTACATTTGAGTACTTTTTTGTAAATAGTTTTATTGTTTTTTATGTAAATTCCATGTAAATAGGTACCGTATTGTTTGAGTTCAAAATATGTAGTATTTCTAATTTTATATAAGTAACTTGATATTGATGTGATATGCAGCTTGCTTTGTTTAGCCAAAGATTTTGCACATTTTTTCAAAAAAGTGCCCCAAATTGTAACTTTTCATGTCATTTGATATCAAAAAATTAGTTATTTTATATGGAATTAAGCGGTTTACATGATGGAGTGGGTCTGCATTGAGGTTGAAATAATGGACACTGTTTGATCCTAGTTGAGACTCATCAGACACTTGAGCATATTTTATGTTACTTTTCGTGTAAGCAGAGTATTATTTTTTAGTTTTTTATATATAAAAAATATGTGAAATGCACCGGGAGTATTACTTAGTTTTTTATATGTAAAAAAATGTGAAATGCAATGGGTTTACATTAGTCGTATAAATTCTGTCATGAATATCTCTTCTTCTTATTGTTGATGAGGGAAGTCCAGAAAATTTGAATTCCTCTTACACCTTACTTTTTATTATTCCTGGTTTAGAGCAATATTATTTTAATCAAGTTTTTCAGTATCAATATTCTGTAGTATTTTTGTTTTATGATAAGTTTTTATCAAAAAATGTATATACCTTCTGGGTAACTTACAATATTTGTAAGAAAATAAGTTAATGAAACATGCCAAAGAAAAATGTAATATTTTTGTACATAATATAAAGTTTTAATGAACAAAGGTTTGTTTGTATTCCTTTCAGAATTTTAATTGTGTGATTGTCGTGTCGTAATATAAAATTGAAAATATTCTGGTCTTTTATTGCAAATTTACTAGCTTCCCCTTACTCCATACCTATAAAGGCTGGACCTTGTTAGCTGAAAAAATATTCAAAATTTATAACAGAGCAGTGGTACAAACTAAAAAGAGTATGGAACTTAAACTCAGCTTTAGTTCTAAAAAAAATTAATCATTTCCAATCTGAAACGTATAATTATTTTATTATTGTACTTTTAGCAAATATAAAATCATTGTAAAGTAATAATAAAATCAGAATTATTGATTACAGCCCCTCAAGTTTTTTTTTGAACTTGGTCTGGATATGACATTAAAACATAAAAACGAAATTTTTTATGACTGATACAGGCCTATTATAAAATTCTGGGCCCTGGTTCTGACAGTTGACTCCCCCTCTATGAACTCTTTACCCTTCAGAGCTTAAAATCTAATGAAATACATTATGAGTACCTAGTTGTTTTTTAAGAAACAAAAAAAAAGACTGGACATCAGAAGAATTATTCACAAACAAGGCAGGCTACCATTTTCATAATCTCAAATTGGTTGGGAATTTTATTAATAACCACATTTTGGGAAAATGTGTAAGGTTGGCAATACCGGTGACAGTTTATTGAAATTTCACTTACTTACCTACACCCAGATATTGGAGTATTATAATGGCAATTTATGCAACAAGCTGATTATGAAGGCTGTTGGGTTTTCCGTGCGACACTCCCGACATGGCAACATTGCCAACACTGCATGGGCACAAGGGGCCCATGTAAGAAAAAGAACCTATGCAATAGTAGGAGGGGAGAGTAAGCACGGAGAGCCGGACAAGACGGAAAGAGCAAAGAGCAACAGCTTCGATTCACGTTTTCGAATTCGCATCTTCAGGTGCCAGAGAGCAAGAGCTCTCTTCAATTATTCTAAATTCACGTTTTTCACAATAAAGTGAAGACCTTGGTGCGAGAGAGCAACAGCTCTCTTAATTTATTTGTGGTACTCTGTAATATACCCAGGGTGGAGTGCTAGAACGCTAATTAAAAATGATTAACCAATGATGGTCCATCAACGGGAATTTTACATGTAAAATTCTCGTTGATGGACCATCATTGGATAATCATTTTTAATTAGCGTTCTAGCACTCCGCAGCTTGACATTTGATCGCAATTCCGTTGTTCATTTATTCTCACAGTGACTGATCACGGTCGCATCAAACTACAATTGCGTAAGGGCTGCTAAAACATTAGCCATGATCCGGGCAATTCATATCATCAGCAGTTCGACGACGGTTCTTACGAGCAAAGGCTATAAATATAGCAATGAGTCGTTTTTCTATTAAAACCTCAAATTTAATTAAAAATAACGTTTTACAGTCTTTTTCTTTTGATTTTCCTCTTTTGTCAATTGCTTTTCCTTATTTATCAAATGATTTGCTCTTTTTTCTATCTATCAACGATAATACATAGTCATTGATTTATCAATCAATTTCCTTTTATGTCAAATCAGTTTCACTTTGTGTCAATTGCTTTTCCTATTTACGTGCAGTGACAGTATCGGAAACATTGGAAAAGCATTTGATATAAAAGGAATCTCATTTGACAAAAGAGCAATTTAAATTGAAAAATCACACTGACGTTTGATAAATGGGAAAAGCATTTGACAAATTAGGAAAAGCAATTGACAAAAGAGGAAAACCAAAAGCAAAAGACTGTATAGTAGGATTAACTTTAAAAAGTCAGATGTGACGTTACACTAACCGTCCGAATTAATATTTTTAATTTCACCAGAAAATGTCAAACAGTTAATTGTCAAGTTGTGAACGAGCGTAAATTATTGAAGGAAATCATTCAAACAATGAATTAAAGCGCTTACGTCAGTTTGAGAGCCACTGACAACTACATAAAATTTATTCACGTAATGACAGTCTATCCCTTGCGCTGTTAATTTAATTCTCATTCAAAACCAATGTTGACGTATACTTATTTATGCGGGATGGAGTGTTTAGACAAACTGGACGGTTACTATAAAAACCACGTATATGAAACAAAATAAATCGAACTATCAAATGGAGGTGTATTCTTAATCGATACGTATGACTTTTTAGACTTTATTGGACTATATATATGTTGCTGCACGCACTCAAAATTTAATGACATCATGTCCTTCCTGTTATTTGGCATCACCCTTAAGTTGACAAGGTACCAAATACTGTACTGCTATTGGCCAGTTTTCCCAGTGTTAATGAAATCATTAGTACAGATAATTCACATTTAATGGCTCATTAGTACAGGTAATTCACATTTAATGGTGACAGGTAGGCAAAGTTGGTCAATTGAAACTCATGGTTTTTATGCATGTCATGGGGACTTAATTGTCTTCAATCCAATTGGGACTAACTTGGGTTAGGTTAAGACTGAAAGAGGATGATTAAATTAATCAATCTTAATAGATAATAATAAGAAATTTACATTGATTGCTCTTTCAAACAACTAATACTAGTTATGTTATAATTTATAATAACACCTAAACTTAAAAGTAGATATAAAATTAGAATTAATTACATTTTAAACTATGAATAATCATCTTGGTCGTCGGTGGAAGGCAGCGCAGAGGCTTGAGCCTGCTGTGCTGCCATTTGCAGCTGTTCCCACTGCTGCTGCTCCGCATAGGCCTGCTCTTGTCTCGCTTTTGCAAACAACTCCTGTTGCTGTCTGAGCAGTTCTTCTTCAGGTATGCCAAGATTTTCCAATCTAGTACTTTGTCTTCTACGTTTCGCTGCTACTGCTTTGCAGTCCTTCAGCACAGCCTCTGCATCTGCCTGGTAGTCCCCAAAGCCGAGTTTTTCAAGAGCTAAAAAACATAATATTAGACACATGTTTCTCGCCTTTTATGGATTAATTATTCCGAGTTTTTATTTCGTGAGATGTATTTCAAGTAGTGACATTCTACTGCTCAAAGCAAATCAGATACCGACATCTGAATGAACCCAGCAAAAACCAGTCTTGATAATACAAAAATGTTGAAGAGAAAGAAAGGAGAGGGACCCTCAAACTGGGACATCCGTTGGTTCCCTTACATACCCATTAGAATATGTTCAGCATTGATTGTCTTCTTATGGAGCTGGTTGCACACTTCGTTGGCTTCAGAGCTTAATAAATGAATAAATTCTGTGCAACAGGTTAAAATTAGTTCTCGGGCTTCATTAGCTATTCTAACAGAGGGTACCAATTCTTTGATCATTTTATTAAGGCTAGCTCTGGGGAGAGTAACCTCTTCATCTTCTGTGTTTCCGAGATTGGTGGATGAATTTTGATTAGCCATTTATTCTAAATTTTTCCCTAAGAAGAGATATTTTCGCTTCTTCTTGTATTAGGACTTATCTTTCAGGTTATATTAGTTTCCAGGTGTTTTCTGCTCTTTAGGAGTTAAACTGGCATCACAAGTAATAAATAATAACACACTCTTGAAAACTCCACGAAAGTAATCACAAAGTCTCTAAATTTAGTTTATTTTGAAAATAATTTTTATTAATATTTTCACTTTTTCACCAAAACCAAAATTTTAGGTTGAACGTTCAACTGAACACCAATTCTGTGACCGAATCAACTGTGAGAAGAAGAAAGAACTGTTTTGATTGAATGAAGAAGTGACGACTGATGAGTGATGGATGATGAGTATCTCGTGGTACGATACACGGTATGCCGATTGTTTTACTATTTTGGTCACTACTGCGCAATGACGTCATGCGGTTGAATTTTGATTAAAGCATTAATCGCGGCAAGGTTGTTTATAAAATTCAATATCAAATTAATAAATTATATTGCTTCCATCTTTCTTACTTGTGTTTTTCTTTGTGCTAGATCTATTATAGAAAAATATTTAATTGATGAAATTTTTACAAATTTGTTTTTAATGTTATTGATTTTTTATTTCCATGATTTTTTTTGTACCAAACGACATAAAAAAAATATAGCGGCTATAAAAAAAACAAACGTCGACTATGAAAACTGTGGGATTTAGTTGGCCGTGAAAATTTTTAAAACGTCAAATGGATAGCTTTTGAATTTGATGACTTATGTAACCCTATAAAAAATTATTTATTTATTTGTGACAATAAAAAAGATATGAGCAATATCATGTGTAGTCTTCCAGCCGCGTGACGTCAGCAGACCGGAACGCAGCCTGCCTGCGCAGTTGGTAAGAGGGAGATATTAAAGAAGAAAAACCCGAGGTTTTCCTCGGCTTATGGCTTGTGGGTAGTGTTGGTCAACAATGATAATGATGAATTGATAATTTAATACAAGATTGAGGTATTATTAAGCGTCAATAAGCTGGCAATATTGATATTACAGATAACCCATTTATTATGTATTTTTAAACTTTTAATCTACAAAAAATTCCATTGTCCATCTTTTTAGTTCTACCCGTTAGGGAAGAATGGTCACGGGTAGTCTAAATTCAAAATAGCGACCAGATCCGAAGTGCGCATCAGTCCGCCGCCATTTAGAATTTGCTGAAAATATGTTTTTGTTATAATAATTCGACCATTTCCAAATTTTTGGGTAAGAATGGCAGAAACTAAATTTGTAGGAAATTGAATTTCCTAAAACTTTGTATACTACAGTGTTATTTCTTGACGATCGATATTTTTTTAATTATACCTGAATAATTCATGAAAGTCATTTGACAAATACATGTGGTGTCTGTTAAGGTTGACCGCACCGACTACATCTTAGGAACTATACCTCAGTCGGCCAAAAGATATAGTAATAAAAGTGCGCGGTAAGTTTACAATCCAGGTAGGCAGACCTTATACACAAGAATTATACATATACACAAACCTTAGAATGCCCTTCTCATTGGTTTACCGGAACCAGGTAACCAATAAATAAGGCACTATCTGCCTACAGATGTGACTACTTGGACCTTAAAAGTTTGTGCGCAGTTTTATTACTATATCTGTTGGTCGACTGAGGTCTAGTTCGAACTACTATAACTATCCTAGTAAGCGTCAGTGTCGGTAATGCAGGTACCCTGCACGACTACAGTACAGTGACCCACACACAGCTAAAACCAAGGAGCATTAACTAGTTAATTCTCCTTGGCTAAAACGCACCCATATTCGATGATGCACCACGACCACACATCAAATCGCACCAATTCGGTGATAAATTATCTCGTGATTGACGTACAGGAGCGGACAGCGGACACCGACGTGTGTTGTGTCCATTAACGATGACCTATCCTATGATGATACAAACACATTAGTCAGTAGTCACATTACACAAGGTGTCAGCATGAGACTGAAAACTCGTCCGCGCTGCGCATGACGCCACTATGGAGATTATAATCCGAGCGCCAATGAAAGCATTGAAAATATTTTTTTGAAGATGGAAGTCAATATTTTTGTTTTTTATTTACTTTAGTTAAAAAAATCACTAAGCAGTCTTTATCTAAATTATTATTAGTTTTATTTTTATTCAGACATTTTTAACTGTCAAATGTAATGAATTTTCTAAACATCACCATCCTTTGTCTAAAATGACGATACACCTATCGTGTCTAAAATATTATTTCATAAAAATAATCACTAATGACGTTCTCTAAACTACTTAATAAATGGGAAATCATAGCTCAAAACTAAAGACTGTCGTTAAGCCTTTAACGTCAGTCTCTAATAACTATTAATAGAAGGGAAATCATACGGCCCAACGTGTAAAGTTCTTAGTAAGTGGTATTTAAAAAAATAGCATTGGCTATGCTATAAGTAAATAGTACAACAAAAACAAATGAATTTCGTTCCTGACGTCATAGGTCATGGCTACTATGTCATCTCATCTCTTCTCTGTCTCGGTCTATCTGTCAGTTCTGTGTGTAATCTGACAGGACAGTTGTCTGTAGTCTGTCTATTGAATGTATTCATTCTGATGGTAGTCTATGGTCTTTATTTAGCACAGAACAATCAGCATTCAGCAAGCAGCTTAACTTGGAGCTCAATTTATTGAAAAAGTAAATTATTAATTTTCGTTTAATTTATAAATTGTCGCGAAATTAATGGAAAAAATTACAGAGACCTTCCAAGTACACGAAACGCTGGAATTGTTTTTTGTCCTTACCGAAATTAACAGGTGAGTCATTTAATTATCATGTTAGTTAACCAAAAAAAACGTGCTTTTTATGTCAAATTTTAATGAAAATAACTTGCAGCGCGATTAGAATAAATATTTTCATTACTAGAAAGTAAAAAAAGTGAAGGAACGTTCCATATTTTGTCCTTGCCCTCGTGGGTATTGAACCCAGAACCACCATCTTTGATTTTAGCCCAACTCGCCCCATTAGTGCCCACAACCCATTACATCCGTTTCAGTTGATTGAGTAGTTAAAAGTCGATTTTTCAAAATTGTCCAAAATATGTATTCAGGGGTAAATGTCACATACATAACGCTAAATGCTGCAAAGATACAGTTAGGCCTGAATTTTCTAGACCCTTCTCCAATCACTTTCGGATTCACTGTTTTTACCTCCTTTTTCTTTTTTGTACTTCTTTTAGAGCTTTAACCCCATACCGGCCCAAATCTATCACCCCAATTACACTCCGTGGTTTCAATTGAGAGTTGTTGCCTCACTAATATTAACAAAAGTATTTATTATAATGCTCTAAAGCTCAGATGAAGCCAGTGCGTGTTACCCTTCATCGCCAACATTCCAAATAATATTATTAGTCTCTAGTCTCTTGTGGGGTTCTTAAATCCTTGGAACTTGTGAGACTTGTGGCAACATCTCTGGTCACCAATTTATCTGCCATAAATATTTTCTAGTGCAGCAGTTTAATATCAAAGAGTCCAGTCGGGGCTAGTGACAAAAAAGGGCAATAGTTTTGGAAAGGCTCACACTGTATTTTCCCCATAGAAAGCCACTGTTACAGTCAGCACGCCAGGTATTGGGACATAAAGGCATAAAGGGGAATGCTTTAAAAATAAAAAATATCTAAAAATTATCTTCAAATTACTTGTTTAATGACAATGTTCATTGCCTTTTATTGTTAGATCATTTCCCTATTATTGTGAATTTTTGCATTGGTAGTTACTGTCATTAAACAATGAATTTGAAGGGAATTTTCAGATATTTTTTCGAAAACTTTGAAATCGTGCTCGCCTTATGTCCCACTCTGATGATGTGAAAGTACTAGCCTTTCCAAAACTCTTGTACTTTTTTGAAGCTAGCTCTACGACTATAACATCACGTCTGAAATCATCATACCTCTTTGTTATTCTACTTCATCATCGTCTTCTAGGATTTCAAATTCATTTACCTATTTAATTTGACCAATTATTATTTTGGGATCTGAATAATTATTTATGTTTTCAAGGGTAAAATTGTATTCTCTTTTCTCTTCATAATAATTGTTAGAACACACCATGTTTTGGGAACTCCGAAAAGGGCCCTAGAGGCCTAGTTACTTGTGTGCACAATAACCCGTTATATACCCCATACTACTTAGCGGGAGGGCATTTATAAAACAACTTGTTGGCCTGGGTGATCTAATTTTTTTGTGTTAAGTTTCTTGGTCTTCAATTAATCTTCTTTTAAGCCAGTTCCTCTTCAAACAAAACAACCATTACTAAACCTTCATAAACCGTACCACTAACAAGCATTTTTTAATTATGACTTGAGATTTTAAGATTCCCGATGTAGATACTTAATAATAAATAATAGCACTAGCACCTCAATAACCAGTTTTGGAAATCTTGTTTAACCTTGTGAAATGTAGAGAGAGATTCATGCTTAGAACTAGGTTGAACCACCTTGAATTTATCATAAAAAAAATAAATATTGTATGACTATGGTAAAGCCCAAGTGTCAGAAGTTTTCAAGTAGTCTCAAGGACCTCCGACATAACAACGACTGCTGTGAAGCAGCCGGGACCCCATTTTTAACGTACCTCCAGGAACACGATCGGTCACGGAACTTTTTTTACCACTATAATTGGTCACCCATCCAAGTACTGACCAAACAAAGCCATGCTACACTTTAGAGATTGTTCGACCGAAACTCTAACAGTTTGGCATAATCAGCTACCAAACCAAAGTTCCTATTACCAGCCTTCCCATCCCACTCACTTTTCCTCTTAACCTTACCACTGTCTATATTTATTAACAAAAAATTAATCCGATTACATGTGGTATTGACTAATAATATTTTTTTTTTAGAAAATCTACTGTAAATAACATCTGAGCTCACCATACATGGACCCATTGCAATTTAAATTCGATCCGGAGACGAACAAAATTTTTCGCATATATGAGTCAAATTCACAGCTCAGTGAAGCCTCAGAGTACAGTGATCTCAAGTCGGAGATATTAAAGAGAGTATCTGGGATTAGTTTGGAAAGCATCGAACGTGAACATAAACTGCAAGAAGAACAATTACTACACGAGCTAGACACTAGCCAGAATCTCAGCTTCGTTAAATTAGACAGTTTGCTTCGGAGCGATCTTAAAAATTTCACTTGTAGGTTCAAGAAGAAGAACCGTACTGTTAACGAATGTGAACCGGTATCACACAATCTGACAGATATGGAACAAATAAATGATTTTCAGTCTAAAAATAACGAGAAAAGGAGGGTAAATTCTGGTAGTCAACCTGAAAATGAATCGTCTGTCAAAATTCACTCGAGCAAAGAATCTGGTAACAATTTATCAATCAAAAAAAGCGCAGTAACCGACACTGTTACTGACACTCCACCTATAAGTAAAAAAAGAAGGGGTAGGCCACCAAAAAATGAACCCAAAAGGAATGCTCTTCCAGATTTAGAAAATTCTGTTTCAACCCCTCTGGCTACAAAAAGAGTAGGAAGACCACCGAAAATAGCAAGAAATATGGATATACTTCCCGATTTAGAAGTACCAACACCAACAACACCACTACCGTTCGATAATATAAGTAATAGCGGTGACACGACTTTTGAACATACATCAACAAGAAGCGATATTTTCAGTCCCGATTCAAACGAAAGTTCTGTTTCAACCCCTCCGGTTACAAAACGAAGAGAAAGTCTACCGGAAATACCAAAAATTATTAATACACTTCCTGATTTAGAAGCTAGTTTAGAAGTACCCACAGTATCACAGCTTGACAGAATAAGTAATGGTGGCAATGACACTTCTGAAAATACATCAAGAAGCATTATTTTGACTCCCGATCCAAGTGAAAGTTCTGTTTCAACCCCTCCGGTTAAAAAACGAAGAGGAAGACCACCGAAAACACAAAAAAGTATGGATGCACTTCCTGATTTAGAAGCGAGTTTAGAAGAACCAAGTAATGGTAGTAATGAGAATTCTCAAATTCCTGGAACTTCAGATTCATTCCATCAAGAAATTGATAAGCCGGTTCTCCCAAAACGCCGCGGTAGGCCTCCTAGCTTGAAAAAAACATCAAAAAGCAGTCAAAATCCCAGTACTTCTTCCCAGTATCAAAATGGTTTGGACAAACCGAGCGATGAAACTGTAAAAGTTCCAAAGAAACGAGGACGTAAGAGGAAATGCGATATGATTAATACCCAGGTTGACGAATCGTTGAATGAAATCAAACGGGACCCGGAAGTTATGGAAGAGTCCAGGTACGGTCGAAAGAGAAGAGCGGTGAATTATCATAGTTTGTGCAATCTGGATGAAAATGGACATGATGGAACTAGTGGAAAAGAGAAAGTTTTGAAATCCAGTTTTGATTCCACTTGCAGCCCGGATGTCAAAGTTAGAACGAAAGAAGCTACAAGTGAATCTAATGATAATGATTTTGAAAAGTGTCAAAGCAGGTAAACAACATTTTGTCAGTCTATTTCTTTTATCAAATTGAAGTTTTAGAGAAGTTTTCCTGATATCTTCTTTGGCAATTGTGTCGACAAATTTAATTTATATTCCCTTATTATTTTATATCCCTTAACCCTTAGTTGGTAACATCCGACTCTGAGGCGGATGCCAAGTTTTGATGCTGCGCTGAATCCAAACGAATGAATGTACAAAAATTTCGTATTAGGTATGTTCTAGTTGGTTGTCAAAAAGTCCGTAGCCGCCTTCGCGAGAATACGTCTGTGAGACGGGTGTTACTCAGAACGATATATTTCAGTCCGTCTCTCAGTCGGCTGTTACCAATAACGTAAGTGATCAAAATGGAAAGTGGTGAAAGAAAAGGTATAATATATAAAAAAAATGTATAAAAATGAAATAAGTCTTGTTTCAATAAAATATATTTGTGTTTACTAGAATACATTCGAATAAATATGTATCTAATTATACATATTAAAATACCTATTCCGACTGAGCGACGGATGTTACTTATAAAGTGAAAATAAGTATGTTACCAACTAAGGGTTAAGCTAGGGAGAAACTCCATATATGGCAACATTGATTTTTGCATTAAAATTACTTATAAAAAAGACAGGTACAATATTCATAATAAAATATTCATCTTTTTCTTATTTATGTATTTATTTATTTAAATGATAACAATATTGATATTGTTAATCATTTTATAGAGAGCCCTGAAGAAGAATTAAATAAAAATTCGAAAGCTTGGCATAGAAGAAAGAGTGTTCATTTCTTAAAACGACTGCATTCCCAAATAATTGCTAATATCATTTATAATAGGACAGTCAAACCAAACTACTAATTTATTTATTTAAATGTATATTTATTTATTGAATGCTTTTATAAACATAGAGTTGTAATTAAATGTAACCGACCATGTCACAAATTGGAAAATTATTTGTTAAAGTATAATCCTCCACTCCACTTGCACACTTGCAGAAAATCCTCTATTTTGATTATTTATTTCATAGGATTTTTATCCTTAATTCTGGGCCGGATTCTACAATTTGGCAACAATTTTTTTTTTTGTAAACGAAAGTATTTTTTTTTTGTAATATGTTTTCCAAAAATAATTTCTCAAGCAGAAAATCCTTTCGTTTCCAAAATATATTTCCAAATCATGTTTGTGTGAAAAAAAAACTTTCAGCAGAAAGTGTTCAATTTCAAGTATCTCTAAAAACATTGTCTAAATTTAGGTTTGTCTTTATAAATCCCCAATCTAAAGAGATTCTCCCATTAAAATTTATTTTGATAAAATTATTTTCTGTAAAAAAATGAATTATTTTAATCAGACATTGAAGTATTCAGGGGAATGAGAAATGTGAAAAGTGTTAGGTACTTACCTGACCTGGTGCAAAGACTAAAATTACAAAAATAAATTTACTCATTGATTCAAGAAGATTCAAGAAAACTTTCATGAAAATCTGGAAATGACAAAATTTACTCAAAAAAATTAAAAACCTCTGCACTATAGGCATTCATGTGAAATTAATATAGAGGTGGTAAATTTTGAAACTATACTAAACTCTTTTTTATTAAAATCAGAAGGTAGGCTCAATACTTTGAATAAAGATTTTTTATTATAAACAGTTTTGTACTATAGCGTTTTGAAAATTTATTTCCGACATTGTTACTTGCCCACTGTCAGAAGAAGTACACCATAATAATTCAAAGAAGTCACTTCCCTTGTGTTAAAGTCTAGTAGGTAATGTGCTTAATTAATAGGGAATAAATTTATACCTTGTACATTTTAATTGTTTTTTTATTTATGTTGTGTCAAAATTTTTTTTGTTCTTAGCAAAACATTAATTTTGTATTTTTTTGTTGAAAAAAAATTGTGAGAAGTTTTCTGTATTTTATAAGCACATATTCAGTCAATAAAGGTAAAAATTTTTACAAATGCTAATTATTATTTCCTTTTTTTAGACTTATTTTTTTCCAGTCATTTGTTTGATGACTACTGTACCGGGTGTCCCAACACTAGTGTCCACCACCACGGAATGACGTAATCAGTTTCATTAAAAAAATTTAGTTCGGGCGCCAGCGATAAAAAACTGTAAGATGGTGGTAAATTGTCGAAAAAAAAATTGATTTTTTTTCAATACATACGTAGAAATCGATTAATAAAATCAAGATCGCTTGAAAGAAATGTGAAAAAACTAATTATAAGGCTTTAATTAAATAAAATATAATTATATAGCAATGACAGGTAGACAATATAATCTGAACAATATAATCAATATAATCTGAAAACGGTAGGTGCAATAAGTTTTATGACAAAGTAAATAAGGCCCAAATAAATAGAAGGACGGCTCTTGCTGGGCTAGCCGGCACACTGAACCTGCACTGGACAGTGTCGTAGTATGGACTCATGAAAAAGGTGATTATTAAAAAGCTAATAAATTTTTTTTTAATGAAACTAATTATGCCATTCCGTGGTCCTATATCAAGTACACAAATCCTCAAAGTTTCAATTTTTTATCTTTAAAATTAAGCTCGATTTAGGGGGTGGACGCTAGTGTTGGGACACCCGGTACAGTTAATATAGAAAGCGAGATAGAAAGATAAGATCCAGAAATATGTTTGCTTTATGAAAAAGTATAATAATAATAATAAAGGGTCATATCAATAACATTAAATTTTATTCATGCTGCCCATTATCTCACAAATGTCTCTTATTTGACACAAAAAATTAAAGGTTTTATAGGCAGTCAGTTATTTAGTTATTTTTGTTTCAAGTTCTTCCTCAGACGAAAAAGAAGAGGAAGATTATGAAGAAATAAATGAAACCAGAAAAAAAAAGAAAACCCCAGCAAAAGTGAGCCAGAGAGAAAGAGTAGGAGGAGTTACCATGTAAGTGAGGAATTATCATTTTACTTATAATAAAATTCATAAAAAATTTATAAGTCACTTTAAACTATTCTTAAAAACAATCGTAGCCAAGGTGAAATTTGAAAGTGACTTTAATTTCATCATGAAACAGGTGCATTATGTTCATTTTAGTATCTAGTTGTGAAACTACTTGTCAAATTTTTCTCTTGTCTAATAATAAAATAAAAATAATAAAATCTGTGACTGTGAGATTAAAATTACCAGCAAAACTAATAAAAGACTCCTTTGCTTACAAGAGACTTTTAAAAGAGTTGCTTTAATTTATAAATTTAGCAACTGAAAAAAGACATTAAAAAAGAATAGTTGCTGCCAAGAACCATCTGTTGTAAAGTCTTAACAATAACAACACAGAGTTGCCAGGTTGCCACTGTTTTCTGAAATTACTTCAAAGTAAGTACCTAAGTAAGTTCAAAGATTTAGAGCAAAAATCTCTGATCATACAGGGTGTATTGTAACGTCCGCATAATATTAGCACCACGTGATTCTACATCAAAAACAGAACATAAAGTTTTAATACCGTTTAGCTCTTAGACCTCAAATAACGAAGTTATCGACCATTGTAGTTTAAATTTGAAGTTTTTTAATACTCAAAAATGTATTGCTTAATATTATTAAAAAATTCTTAAGTAAGAAGTAAAATAGCCAAATTATCCAAAATTTTAGATTTTTTTTTGGTAAAAATGGTTTTAATTAACATTTCAAAACTAGGAATTATTTGATTTCCTGAGTTCCAATACTTCCAATCAATATTGCAACTGCGCGTTTTAATTGTTGAATAAAAAATTGAAAAAATAAAAAATCTTAAAAAAAATTGCAACATTGACACGTCGCAGCATGACATTTGTCTTGTTGCACCTTTTTTCGATTACATAGCAACGGCACACTATACCAGTGAGGTGACTTCACGTCTAATAAGTTATCTTAATTTTTATACCAGCGCCAGTGTTGCAAAATTTAAGAACGTTAAATTGTCCATATCTTACAATCTGTGTACATCAAGAAAAAACTGTTGAGGACTTTTTTGTTCTGTTTTTGATGTAGAATCGCGTGGTGCTAATATTATGCGGACGTTACAATACACCCTGTATAAGTTCTATTAACAGAGTTGTAAGTTATAAAATATAATTCTGAAATTCTATGACAAATTATGAATGAAAAGTCGAGGAAGAAAGTGACAATACTGCCTCTAGTGTCTCTAGAGATTGTATGAATTTAAAAAGCGAAGTTGCCAAGTTGTGTCCTTTGTCCTAATAGAAATCTGTGAATCACACTTATATTGAAAGTGTCAGTTCTACTTCTTGCAGCTTCACTTTTTATTATTTATTTTTTTATGCTTTTTTATGGATAAAATAATTAAACATTTCAAATTCACAGTGGAAGTTTATTGGAACATTACGGTGGTATTGCCGGTATAGAAAAATTGTTGGTCGACTCAAGCTTCAATGAAAAATACGCGATGGATTTAGAGCCGGTGCAAATCGAAAATCCCACAACAGAGTAAAATTTTCAACTGCTCCTCTTCTCTTATTCTTAACTAATGATGTCTTCATTTCAGTTGTAGATGTGGTGTTTGTGGACAGATACTCAGCAAATCCACCTGGAAACAACATAATTTAAAAATTCACAACAACCTAGCCTGGCGAGTAGGAGACCAACCACTGGTTGGTGGTAATCGATTATTTCAAGTTTTCCAATTATAATCGAGTTTCATTTTAGGGCCCTTCTGATCGGAAATTAATCTTACGGACCTTACAGAATTTATACACGAAGAAAGTTCCTCTACATTGTCACAAGTGTGGCCATAAGGTCAAGTCGGTTTGGGGTTTCCTGTCCCACTTGGCGATGTGTAAGAAACCGATTGAAGAAGTTGAGAACTTGAAAATTATCTGCCACATATGCGGAAAGCGATTCTTCCCGGTGTCGATGTCTTACCACATAAAAGCTTATCATAAGGCCAGTGCTGAAAATAGTGAACCGCAACCGGAAATGTCCAATAATTGTATCAATGGAAAAAGAAAAGCTGCCGAAAAGTAAGTGAGTGAGCGGATGAAGCGTCTTGAGTCAGTTAATTGCAATTATATATCTTTCAGGGCTAATGATACCATTCAGAATATTACTTCCGAGCTGGAGGATAGTGAGTCTGTAACTTTTTATGTAAGTTATTGGATTATTTTATTAGAAGGAGAATTGAAAGATAAATTTTTTAGCGAAAGCATTTCACCAATAAGCTAGGGTCTCACTTCAGTTTCCTAAATAATATTTTGGAAGAGGAGCTCAATTCGAAGAAGGTATTGTCTTGCATTTTTAGATTTTGTAGCTTTAAGTCTCACAGCGTGGCGTTGATGGCTGCTCATATGATACGATGTATCCATAAACCAAAAAAAGTGAGTCGGAGCTACAAAAATTTGTTAACAGTTACATTTTTACGATTTTATTTTCAGAGATTATTCTGTAAAATTTGTCTGAGATTCACTGTGACTGAATCTGAGATGGTCACTCATTTAAATGAGGCTCATGAAATTGTAGAAAATAAACCGTCTTCTCCTAATGAAATTGTTTTGGATGACAAAGAGGTCAATCCTGACGATTCTGAAGCTGAAAAGAAAATAATTAAAGGAACTTTCAGTAATTGTTTATCTTTTTTTTTTTTATTTGTGCAATGTAAATAATTTATTTTGTTATAGAATATCCGAATCATTGTCAGAGGCTGCTGACTAGAAGAAAAATTATCAATCCGTTATCCTTCAAATTTATGATTGATATGTGAGTATATTCGTTGTTATAAAAGAGAGAATAGTCACTTTTTCTAAATTTCAAATATCGATTTTAATTAAATTATGAAATTAATAAAATATTATTCCAAGGCGATGTTATAAATTAAAAATTAAAAATAGTCTAAATAAAGTTGAAGTAACTCTGTACTATATTTTTAAACTTTATAATACATTTATTATTTTCAGCTTCAAATCAGATATGTCTGCAGATAATCTTTTTAAAAGCTACGATTGTAGAAAGTCCGACTGGCGATTGATTAATCCAGACGAACTGAAGGAATATCTACCGCACGAAGATATGTATTGGTCATGCAATGTCTCCAGGCAGGTTTTTACAGGCTTTAAAAAACGAGAAGAAGTTGAGCTCGACTTTAAAAAGTATGAAGTATTTGAAAGTGAACTCCATGACAATGGTAATTTTTATCAATTTTTGATACTTTGTACCATAACCCCTGTCCTTTCTCCTGGAGTTTAAGATAAGAAAAAATTGATTTCTTACAAAATAATGACTTTTTTTTACAAAATAATGATTTTAAAAATCTAAGTCCTGTAATTAATAAGAGACAGAAGATGGGTGAATTCTTTGACACAAAACATAAGATGATTGAGAGAACATTTCTTGGTGAAAAGTTACTTTGAACAAGATACTATTTTGTGTTTCTTTTATGTTTATATTTTATGTTAATTTTTTTCTGTAATATTTCGAGTTTCTATTAGAATTTGGCCAAAATGCAGGTTGTCTTTAAATATATCGGTAGAAGGAGACTTTGCTTGATTTGGCAATACTGACTTTTCACCATAACAACTCCCTTTTTTGTGAAAAACGTTATTCTAAGTAGAAATTCCTTTATTTGACAAGCATTTTTTTTACCAGAATGACTCCATGTGATGAATTATTTTAGAAATGAGTCTTGAGAAATGATGCGGTCCAAGTATTTGGTGTATATAAAAAATTCTAGCAGTGGTGATTTTGATAAAAAATTTAATTCAAAATTTTGGAAACATTATTTGCTCTAAATGTTTTTAATTTTAGTCTTCTTTTGGTTTATAAAAAATCCCTAACCAAATCAGGCAGACTTTTCCAGAATTGATATAATTTTTCACTTTTATCATTTTACATTTTTTAGTTTAGTGAATTATTTGCTACCAAAAATGAATAATTTTAAGCAGACTTTTTTTAATGGAATTCTCCCAAGTTTCTATCAGTCAAGACAGGAATCATTGGTCCCGACAAAATCTCTTGGCAAGAAGAGAGTTACAAAAAGAAAAAAATGATGTATTTAGTTGGGCGACAAAATAAAATGACACACTTTTAGCAAAGATCTGCTGTGCTTAATCATTATTTTTGTTCAATTAATCTCTCCATGTTCTTTGTTTCATCAATTATTATGGAACAGTCTATTATACATTTTATTCCCAATTTAATTCTTTTAATCCTTAAATGAAACTGATCTGATTCCAGTGACGATAATAATTAATTTTTTTTCTGTCATAGGTAATTGTACCATATACTGTGGAGGTCCGATCAGTGCAATGAGCTGGTTACCGACACCGTTGAAAGAAAAAGTCGAACAGATCCTCGCCGTCGCTACCTTAAAGCACCCAGACGATTGCCTCAACGCCTTCAAAAATTACAACATGAAGACATTGTTGCAATTCTGGAAATTCGACCTCAAGAACTGTGATAACTTGCAGGAACAACCGAAACTGGCTTTCTGCATTGGCGTCGATTACGGCCCTGTTTGGCATTTGGAATGGTGTCCGTCGGGTTGTTTCGATTTAAAAGAAGACATGGAAAACGAGAGTAAGATGAAGCGATTGGGGCTTCTGGCTGTTGCCGGATCAAACGGGGAAGTTAATATTTATGCTATTCCGGATATTGATAACGGGTGAGTATTTTTTTCTTTTTTTGCTCTTGTATTTGTTATAAAGTTATAGTTTTTAATGTGTCTCTTTTAAAGGGTGAAGTATAAAAGTTTAAATCAGTCATTTTTATTACAGGAACTTTTATCACATGACTCCCGCCATGAAACTAGTCGCAGCAGTCGAGAATACCTTACCAGTGGGAAATGACGAATTCTACGCTTCAAAAATATCCTGGTCAAAAGTATTTTTTTTCTGAAAACCTTTGTCAAGTTATTTTTGCCAAGTTATTTAATTTTTTTCAGGGTTCCGGTCACAATTATATAGCGGTCGGTTATACGAATGGCACAGTCGGGTTTTTCAATTTAAACGGCGGCATCAAATTAACGAAAGATGTCAATGGTGTACGAGTTTTGTACCCATATCAAACATTCCTGGCCCATTTAGGTCCCATCACTGGTAAGTCTCAACAGTTGCGAGCAAACAACTACATTATACTATTAAATTAAACTCAGATTTATTGGGACTCAGGTTCTGATTAAATTACCACTAATAGGTTCTTTGCTGAACGAATTATAAATCTTTCTGTATAGCTGACTGATATGACATGCTATATGTGCGTTCAGTTCTCACCTTACTGCGAAAGATTTCTACGTAGTGAAAATTTAAGTTACAACCTGAGTCCCAATAACTTTCGTCTAATTTAATCAAAAAACTTATATGACCTTGATTCCATACAATTTTCAAAATGTAATAATTGCTTATTTTTTTTTAGCTCTTAGTTTATACTATTTAGAAGGGAACAGGTATTTGATGACAGGCTCAAAAGACAGACGTAGTAGCTTCTGGGATTTGAAAGGGTCTCTCTCGCCGGTCTTCACATGCAGGAAAATGGTTGTAAGCGACGCTATCTGGCTCAGTACCACCGCATCGCATGTGATCGCTTTTGAAGAAGGATCAGCTAATGGTGAATAAGTTTGTAAAATATAACCAGAATAATGCTAATAATAAGCAGTTGACACACATTAGCTTCATAATTATTGATTTGACTTCAATCTCTCTTCAACTTCATGTTCTTTACTTACCTATACTATTTTTCATGAAGCTAGTTAGGTGTGCTACCTCGATCAAAAATCAAATATATTGTTATTTGGTGTGCTCAGGCTATCCACTTTATGTTAATTCGAAACATAAGTTTGCATAAAAAGTAGACATGTTGAATTTAAAAACGCCTCTTCATAAAATAATTTTTAGCCTAAATTATAGAAAATTTCAATTTGTAGGTTGGTATTAAAGATAACCGCTACCTAGGTTCGTGAAAAATAGTGTGTGTACAATCATAATATTATAAATTAAATGCAAATTCTTAGCTTTTCTTACATTTTTTATATCCATTTAATTTTTAGCGAATAGCGGTGTAGTGACTCGAAGTATCTGTAACATGGGCCGTGAATATGGCCGACCCGCCTGCCTGATACCGTCCCCTACGTCTGTCACCGCATTAACTGGCAGCGAGTGGCTCTACTCCCTGCTGTCCGGAAATACTGCAGGGGAAATATTGATTGGATTTCTTCACAAGTCCATCGATAATTTAGATAGGAGTTTGAAAAGATATAAACGATTGGTAAGTATCTTTAATTCCAGATCTTTTACCTTAGACTTATTAGTAGGGAGTGTCTGGCAACAGTGTTACTTAGAGGATATAAATTAAGTTCATTTAAGTGGAATTGTAATCAATTATTAGGTACTAGAACCTGACTCCTACCAAATATACCCATTTTCATTAATATTTTATACTGTTCTCAAGTCTCATAATTTTGTTTATAATGACAATAAATTGTAAGGTTGTAAGCTGACCATACTAACAGGTAAAAAAAATCAGGAAACAAATATACTTTGTAGATGCTTATTATAAGATTTTAATGTTTTAAAAAAGTAATATGTAGCGATAACAGTAATTTTTCTGACACTTGATAGAAACAACCTGCCTCTCACATTTTTGAAAGTGTATTGCTATGAATTATTATCAAACTGATCATATGGACTATTTTTTCAAAATATGATTTTCCAATTAATATAACTACTGTTTGTTTATGAAGAAGACCTTAATGTTTATATTTCCAGTTGCTTGGCTATACGGAGCTGGTCGATATGAAAAAGAAATCAAACCCAGAACCAATCGATTCATCAAAAGAACAAGAACCTGTACATTATAACAGAGCGATAGAAAAATATAGTTTGGTGTTCTGTGATGCCGATGTTGTGAGTAAACACTGATTTTATTTAATCACAGATGTTTTAAACTTTGATAATTTTTTCAGGCAAAGTATACGAATTTTTTGACAAAACAGCAGCCAAGGAATCTGATGCAATGGACGAAGTGTCTGAAACAACCAAAGACGGACTTGTTTCCTCTCCAATTGATTAGGAAAGCTGCCTTCAATCCGAACGTCCAGTGGTGTAAAACTTACGCTGTGGGGTACCACGCAGGGTTTGTGAGATTGTCTTCCATTAATTTTCTTGATGAAGATATCAATTCTCTGAAGCGTAATTACATGAATTGAATTGCTTCGTAATATAGTAGTAATAATATTTTAAAGGTACCTGCTATGTACATACTTTTTTATTTATTCTTTATAAAATTGTCCAGTCTTCATTATTTATCGTTCATGTAATTTTTGTCAATTTATTAATTGATTAATTTGATTGTTTAATAGGTTATTGTTTTGAAGTAACTAAACCTATATTAGGTCATGTTTGTAAAGTTTTACTAAATTTTAGTGCATTTATTTATACACAACTACTGTAAATATAAAATTAAATATTATTGTAATATTTTTTGTACTGACAATTACATGATTGTATTGCTTGATTTTTTAGACGAACCTAAATGTTTTTTTGCCTGTTGACACTAAACATGCTGCTTTGGTGACTGATAGTCGAAAAAAGTGTCATTGTGATGCCTGGATATTATTTATTATGATAAACTTCTTCCCAGAAAAATAATTTGCATTCTCAGAATCGTTCAATCCGGCAAACATGAATATCAAGTTTTTCTGAATTAGCAATTGGGGGCACCTTATTTCATAGTAACAAAAATCCTGTTTATTCCATTCCATAAAAAATTTGACATGTGTGATATAGACTTTAATATTATATCTCTACAATAATTTTTATGAATTAAAACATAATTTTCTACTGAATAACATAATTTTCAACTTTCTAATGAAACTTTCTGCTGAGTTGAACAAAAAAAAAATTAGGCTGCTTATTTACGCTGAAAGCAAATTCTATAGCCGCATTACCAAACAATAGGTAATAGAACAAACCACATAGGTAATGTACTAAAGGGTCATTTGACCAAAATTCTAGTTACGTCTATCTTTGTAACCAATCAAATTTAAAAATCTTTGATTAGAAAATGCCCTTTCGGAGTGATTTCTTTGTGAATACAGGCATCAGTCCTCTATTTTTATAACATCCTGAACATCGTGACCGCTAGTCTTATTTGACTTGTTTGAAGCTTTCAACTTGTTCATTTCCTTTCTTAGTTCCTCAACTTCATTCTGAAGTTTTTGATTGTCTGCAATCAGGATTACATTAGCTTTTTTCTCTTGACCCAAAATTGCAGTGAATTTCTCCATTATTTCGTTTCTTGAATTCATTACTTCTTTGAGGTAGCTAACATTTCTTTTCCACTAATAAAAAAAATATTTAGTAGGTAATTTATCACTTCGAAATTGAATTATAAAAGTATTTACCTTTTCTAAGACTATTTTCGTAACCAGATTATTTTCATTAATTTCTGGGGTGGTACTTAAATATTCTTCCAGTTTTTCACACTTTGCTTAAATATTTCTTTGTTAACAAATTATATCAAATTTATGAAGAAAAACGTGTCCTAATTACCTTTAATGCTTATGAAATCCTCTTCAGTGAGAAGATTTGCATTTTTGAGGCGCTGATTTTCTTCCACAAAGAAACTATTAATATCATTGAATGATTCACAAATGTCTGAGGTTTGCTTCAGGGATGCTTTTAGATTATCATGTTCTTCTTGGCATTTTTCTACACTCCTAAAAATAATACAATAATTATCATTTACTTATTTCAAATAATTTGTATTTAATTAGACGAAAAAACTTGTGTTAAACTAGAGGTTGTCAAAGATCAAAAATTAAACATGGATGAAAAGTGTAAGAATTAATTAAATTTTTTGACTCAAACCGAGACTGAGACTATTTCCCTAACCTTGCAAACAAAAAAATAAAACAGGGTTATTCTAATAATTACTTTTGCAATTCCTCCATTAATGCCTGAATATTGCAATCCCTCTGAACTAGCATGTTATGGTAAGCATTGTCATAGTTATGCTGTGTTTGTAATTCATCAACTTTCTTCTTCAGTTCGTAATTTTCAATCCCAGTTTGTTCTACAAATGCCTTCAAGGTGTTTCTTTCGCTTGTCTAGAAGAATTTAAAATAAGGGTAAATTAATACTTATTAAATTTAATTCTTACGATCTTCTCCAATTGGACTTGACTTTTAACTAGAGCTTCCGAGGAGTTCTGGAGCTTGTCCTCCATGGAATGACATTTTTTTACCGCGAGACTCAAGTTGAACTGGCTATCTTGTAAATTCGTTTCGGATTTTTCCAGTTTCTTGGTTGTTTCATGTAGTTTCAAGTTCAAGTTGCCCAGTTCCTTTTTTAATTTGTTGACTTGTTCCTGAAAAATTACAATTATATTTCAAGACTCATCTGGATGTCTTTTATACAGGGTTTTTTACGCAACTGTTTTTTTTTTTTTTAGTTTTCAGGGTCTTGATAAATTTAGTTACCTATCTGAAATAGCTTATTTTATTAGGCCATCGTAATCTTTTCATCTAAAAATTTATATGATGTTTTTTCCGTTTAAACCGGAAGTCGCTTTAAACTTTGTTATTCTGAATAGAATTGTTGCATTTTTTATTAAATATTTGAATTCTGCTTTTTTTTAACAAACTGTCACCAGAGGTTTCCCTATATCCTATTTCCACACCATTTTGGGATGTTTGTATTTTTCTGAAACGTCTTCAGTAAAAAAATACACCATCCTACCTATTCAAAATCACACAGACAAGGTTTAACCAGAAATACAACCATCTTGAAAATAATTTAAATAAAAAATCACGACAGTGTTGCCGAATTTTCAGATGTCTATTACTTATCCAGACCCTGACAAATTCTAATTAACCCATGCAGTTGAATGAACTGATAAACCCTTGTAATCTTGTTTAGGACTCCTGGAGGAAGCAAAACCCTATACATATCTGATGTACATATCGCTTCCCTATCTCCACAAAACAATTTCAACAAGACTTATATAAGATAATCTTTCTGGGACCGATTTCCAATTTCCCCTGGTATAAGTACTTAAACATTTTACTCCCTAAAACTTTTATTAATCTTACTCTTTTCATTAATAATTCATTTTGGAATTCCCTGTGTTGTATTTCCAGTGCTGCGACGTCTATAGAAGATTTATTGTTGGCTAGTTTTTCTTTCAGCTCAGAAATATTTTTTTCAATTTCAGGATTCATTGTTCTTGATTTTACAGTCTTTTTCTTTTGTTTTTCCTCTTTTGTCAATTGCTTTTCCTAATTACTAATATGTCAAATGATTTTCTTCAGTAACTTAACTTGTCGATTATTGATTTATTTATCATCAATTTCCTTTTTATGTCAAATTAATTTCACTTTATGTCAATTGCCTTTCCTTTTTATGTGTAGGGTACCTGTATTACCGACAGTAACGCTTATTAGTAAGCGTCAGTGTCGGTAATGGAGGTTCCCTATTTATGTGTGGTGACTGGTGACAGTATCATAAATATTGGAATTGGTATAATCATTTGACAAATTATGAAAAGCAATTGACACAAGAGGAAAACCAAAAGGTAAAATACTGTATTATTTCATGTGAAAAGGAAACTGGATTTGTCCAGAATTTTTAGAGAAAAAGAAAATCTTCGAAAGTTTTCAGTCACAAAATGGAGGTTATACAGGTCCCTGGTTCGGACTTCTACATATTCTGGTCCGTGACACTTCCACTTACGGGCGCTAGCAATATAGAAGTAAGTATTATTAGATATATCGTGTGATCCACAAAATTTTTCATCAACTATTATTGCCTTGAATAAAATGAAGCATGTCTGCCAGATAAAACACCAACAATTGGTAGGTGTGTAAGTGAACTACTCCAATCAATGATCTACAAATCATAGAACAATAAACAAAAACAGGACTACTTACATAATGAACTTTGTTAGAGTAAAGAAACTAACCTGGAACAGTAACGATATCTGCTGAGTGCGTGTGGTGCTGAGTTTCTTACTATAGTCCAATAAAGTCTAAAAAGTCATACGTATCGATTAAGAATACACATCCTTTTGATAGTTCGATTTATTTTGTTTCATATACGTGGTTTTTATAGTAACCATCCAGTTTGTCTAAACACTCCATCCCGTTCCCGTTTAAATAAGTATACGTCAACATTGGTTTTGAATGAGAATTAAATGGATAGAATGTCATTACGTGAATAAATTTTATGTAGTTGTCAGTGTCATCTCTCAAACTGACGTAAGCGATTCAATTCTTTGTTTGAATGATTCCTTCAATAATTTACGCTCGTTCACAACTTGACAATTAACTGTTTGACATTTTCTGGTGAAATTAAAAGTATTAATTCGGACGGTTAGTGTGACGTCACATCTGACTTTTTAAAGTTAATCCTACTATAATTGCAGTTTGCATTTGTTGTATTTCAAGGAGGATGAATAACTCGAGCCATTGTAGGGTATCTGTATTACCGACATTGACCCTTACTAGCCTTAGTGTCGGTAATACAGGTACCCTAAATCATTGTTATCTGAGAAACTCAGAATATTCTGTCTTTGAATGTTTCAATTATATTATCATTTACCATTTTATAATTTCATTTCCAAAGCACAAAAAATAACAAAGCTTATGAAGAGTGGTGGTCAAAAATGTCATGAATCATAAAAAAGTGTTTTTTGGAAAAACGAATTTGAAAATCTTAGAGATATTCTTGTAAATGTAAGTAGGTGCTTAGCTATTTACTCTTATAAATCTCATGTATGTATAGGATTAGACCTTCCTTCTTAGTTTTCTGTAAAAATGTTGAAAATCTATTGACAAACAGGTTGTCCCAATATTCCATGGACATGGAGCAGCCACAGAATACTGAGGTAAAATAAAGTTGCTCGGACCAAACTTATCTCTATACCAAAATGCTTCGTTTGTCCGTTAGAGGGCTTCAAAGTCTTTTGAAAATTTTAGTTTTTTTGAAATAGCTCAAAGTCGGCTGATTCCAATTCGATGAAATTTGGTAGGTAAATTTCTTATTAAAAGTACTAATTCCTGATGCACATGATAATTTGACGGAAACCCGGGAAGGGGTGAAACTACCCCTACCCTCCATTAAAATCGATCGTAATTGTTGATAGGGTAGCAGGATAGCAGTTCATGTTTTTTTGTTTGAAAGATACATCGTTTTAGCCTATTTTTGGTCTCTTACAAAAATCTGTATCTTTCCGTGGTGCTATGTGATAAAATAAATTAGTCGATGATAACTAAATTTTTATTTCATTCTTTCAATTTGAAATCGTTTTCAATGGTCAGGTAATTATTTGATCCAATCTCATAAAAGATGCTCGATGTGGGCGCCGGTTTGGACCCTAGAAAGTTCCATCCTGCGCAAAAAAATGATTTGAACTTTTCTTGGAACCGCGTCGTTTTGCAAACTGTTTACTTCGTTTAAAAAAAAACCGTTTGCAAACACCTGAAAAAAAAACCGAACCATACTTAACATCTTTTATGAGATTAGATCAAATAATCACCTGACAATTGAAAATTTGATTTCAAATTAAAAAAATGAAATAAAATTTTGGTTAGGTACCATCGACCAATTTATTTTATCACATAGCACCTCGGAAAGATACAGATTTTTGTAGGAGACCAAAAATGGGCTAAAACGATGTATCTTTCAAACAAAAAAACATGAACAGCGTTCCTGCTACCCTATCAATAATTACGATCGATTTTAATGGAGGGTAGGGGTAGTTTCACCCCTTCCCGGGTTTCCGTCAAATTATCATGTACATCAGAAATTAGTACTTTCAATAAGAAATTTACCTACCAAATTTCATCGAATTGGAATCAACCGACTTTGAGCTATTTAAAAAAAATTAAAATTTTCAAAAGACTTTGAAGCCCTCTAACGGACAAACGAAGCATTTTGGTATAGAGATAAGTTTGGTCCGAGCGACTTTTTTTTACATCAGTAATCTGTGGTTGCTCTATGTCTATGGAATTTTGGGACACCTGTAGAAGTACTTACATTATTCAATAATTTTTTTTTCTTTTTTTTTTCAAAGAATTTCTCAAGGAATATTTCAAGGAATCTGAATTAATAAACTGCATTTTTGTTTGATATGGATATAAACATCTTCTGATATTATTGTTTACAGCATTTGATTAATCATTCTTTCCTTTCTTTTGAAATAAATTTTCCTGCCTCAGCATTTAAATAATTTTGAATTTAATAATTCAGTTTGTCAAAATTTGACAACTTCAACTTTTCAGTTCCTTGGCGTTTCGCTGTGACTAGAGTACCGACTCAGGGACCATGTAGACCTAGTTTTCACAAAACGTCATTAGATTATAGTCATGCCAAAAACAACAGTTAAATTGATCCTCAAAAAATGATTAACTATACTAAAAAGAACTATTTTCAAAGAAAATATAGTTAGAATTTTCCAAGGTAATTGTAAGGTACTGGAGGTTAATAAGGCCCACCTAAGGAATTAATTTTATTATTATGAGAAAATAAACGTTTATTCAAATATGAAAAACAACATAAATAGTACAACTCTTTGAACATAATATATAAAAATTCTGGCAACGATAAAATAAAAACTGAACAAGTTATGTGTAATTAAAAATAAATCAGTTCTGGGCCTTATTTTCAACAGGGGCTGAAAATAAGGCCCATTAATAAAAATGTTTCACGGTTCACATCTTGGCCAGACAAAGATGTCTACGTCGTCTGCTGTCAATCCTACGCATTCTTCATGCACCCAAACTCTACAGACTGAACAGGAACGCATATCGGCCTGAAATTCTCCTTGCATAAAAAAAAATTGATTAAAAATTACAGCGGAAAATATGGCCCAGTTCATTATTCTGATCAGAGCTTGCGGGACTTGTTTTCAGAAACACTAAAATATGTTTATTTACAGCTCGTTGATGGAATTTCTTGCCAGTCTCCGAAACTATATTGAAAACTACATCTAAAAATAAGGCCCACTTGGAAATATGCTGGAAATACAGCCCGGGCCTTATTTTCCGACATCAGTTACGAATTTAATATTTCACCGCCATCGTCACCATGTCCATAACCAAATTTCTGAAGCCATGCATTTCAAGCTTAAAACTTATAGTACTTGATTATTCAAAACATAAATATTTTTCACTAGTCCAAACAGTGAAAAATATACTTACATTTTAGGTATTTTTATAGTCCCACTGCCTATTTAATTTCAGTCATTGAAAGTAATATTTGCAGCGCGTTTTCGAAGCGTATTCACGAATGGCACAATCACAAGCACTACAGAGTAAAATGACCACACCTTCAAACAAAGAAGTTTGCATAGTTGACGCGAAATTTGAAAGTGGGCCTTATTTTCCGATGGGCCTTATTACCCTCCTCTACCTTATACATCCGCGGCTCCTACGTTTCATCAATTTTTTCGGGACCGAGGAGCGAAATAGGGGTGCTGGGTGGGTAAGAAGCTAAAAACAGCCATTGCAAACTAATATTAAGGTCACAGCTAAAGTCTCTTTGACACTACGGTCGAATTTCTATTTTTTTCTTCACTTTCAGGGCAAGGAAAATCTTCGAAATGAACAGTAGCACCGTTTTTATTTTGAATTTTGCATTTATTTTGCATTTATATTCCAAAAATCGCAACATCAGTCCCTGTGGACTGGACACGATATGTGAAAGCGGATATATGTATAGCGTTAAATACGTCTCTGCACGCTTCGAAGCGCTTGGCTATTGTTGTGAAGTAGTTATTTCCTAAAGTCGAGGTGTTTAATCCGCGCCTCTCGTCAGGACCGTATTCTCTTCGTGTAATGTTCTTATTTAATTAAGATGATTATTAATATATGTTTTATTATTTAAACTAGGTAAATTACATAAATAAAAGGTAACACTTTACGAGCATGACGTTGGGTCGGAACTGTGTTTTAGAACTGACAAAATGGCGTTATTGCCAAGGTTACCAAATCACATACGTCACACGCCCCTTTTAACAGAGTACATTATTATGGTATTGTTTACAATAATTAATGTTAATATTAAACAAAGTAAAATCAATTTTTACCAGCAAAAAGATAATTAAATGCATACTAAATTAAACATGCAGAAAAACAAATTATTATTCAAAGATCAAACTTCTTAGGAGGTTTACTTATTCTACCACTTCTTGTGTAAACACATCTTTCAGTTTTTTCTGTTTCTTTGGTTTCTGTTTCTTGATCTTTTTTCACTTCTCGTTCTCTTTCAATAACTCTTCTTTCCTCTCTAATAGGAGATTCATGCTTTATCCGAGTTTTAGTTTCTTGGTCATTTTCTTGTTTCTCATTCTCATCTTCCTCAAACTCTGTTTTATACAGTCTTATATGCATTCTGTTTCGTCTATAGTTGGTGTCATTTACTTGAACAGTATAGTCTCTTGGTCTGTTCATATTTACTACATGACCAGATTTCCAGTTTCGAACACCATCTTGAATTAACACTTTTTGACCTTTTGCAAGTTCGGGTAAAGGTTTTGTTGTTTTATTATATCGGCACTGTTGTTTACTTTGTTTTGATCTAAGTTTTTCCTTGATTCCCTTTGTTGAATATTTTGGTTTTAATATTTCTTTATTTACAGGAAGCGTAGTTCTCAGGCATCTACCCATTAGTAAAATAGAAGGAGCTGGAAGGTCTTGTTTTGGTGTTGTATTGTAGTTCAATACAGCAAGAAATGGATCTTCTTTATCTCTATACGCCTTGACAAACAATCCTTTCACCGTCTGTATGGTCCTTTCGACCATTCCGTTGCTCTTTGGATATAGTGGGCTTGATGTTGTTAAATTAATATCATATTTCCTTGAGAAATTTTGAAATTCTCGCGAGTTAAAGGGTGGACCATTATCTGAAAATATTTCCAATGGAAGGCCATATAACGTAAATACATTTTTCAAGGATGATATAACAGTCGATGCATTTTTGCTCGTCAGTTTGTTTACTATGGTAAACTTGCTAAAATAATCTACAATGACTATATAATCAGCCATTTCCACATGCATAAAATCAATTCCAATTTTCTCCCACGGTAAGTCAGGTGGTTTATGACTTTTTAATGGTTCTTTTTGATTACTTTTGGAGTACATTTGGCAAACGGAACAATTAAGTACCAATTTCTCAATATCGGAAGTAATTCCAGGATAATACACAGCCTGTTGTGCTCTCTTCTTACAGGATACTACTCCTTGGTGTGATTGATGGATAAGATTTAAAAATTCATCTTTTAAGGCCTCTGGGACTACTAATCTTTTTTGATAGAAGATGATATTCTTATGCATGAAGATTTCGTTGCGAATATGCCAATACTTCTTAACTGAAGGTGGACTGACACTGCTTTTGTGCTGTGGCCAACCATTAAGTGTATAATACTTAACCTTCTTCAGTGTTTCATCTTCTTCGATCGCTTGTAGGAGTCTTTTCTCATTTTCAGTTGAGGTCGAGATTACTGAAAATACACGTAGATTATCATCCAAATAATTGGTATTCATTGTGTCTTTTGTAGGACTTCTGCTTAATGTATCCGGCACCTGTAAGTTTTTTCCAGGTACGTATTCAAGTTCAAATTGATATCGTAACAATTTCAAAGTTAATCTTTGTATTCTTGGTGACATATCATCAATTGGTTTCTTTAATAGACCAATCAGTGGTCTGTGGTCTGTTTCAAGTTTGAATCTTCTACCATATAGGTAATAGTGGAAACGTTCGCAGCCAAACACCAACGCCAACAATTCTTTATCAATATGGTTGTAGCGCTGCTGAGTCTGTGTAAGAGAAATTGAAGCAAACTCCACCGGTTTATTCTCTTGAGCTATGACAGCACCAATGCCATATGGACTCGCATCAACAGACAGAGTTACTTGTTTTTCAGGATTGAAATAGGTTAACGTTACATCTGCAGCAAGCAATTCTTTGATATGTTTAAAGCTGTTTTCTTCAGTTTGTGTCCATATCCACTCTACCTTCTCACTAAGTAATTTTCTCAATTGACTCGTCGCTTGTGATAAGTTAGGTATAAACTTAGCTAAATATACTACCATACCTAAAAATCGTTGCAGTTCCTTTTTATCCTTTGGAGATGACATGTTTCTAATTGCTACTACTTTATTTTGATCCGGTGAAACACCATTGCCGCTAATTTCATGTCCAAGGAACTTGATTTTAGGTACACAAAATTTGGACTTTTCCAAATTTAAGGTCATGCCACTCTTTCTGATTTTCTCCAATACTAGGCTTATCCGTTGATGATGTTCTTCAATGGTACTTCCATAAACTAAAATGTCATCGAAGTATGCTATTACCCCAGGAAGACCACTCAACATCTCATGTATAAAATGTTGAAATATTTCAGGTGCAGAAGTAAGCCCGTATGGCAATCTCAAATAGCGATACCTTCCAAAGCTTGTTGCTATCGTACATAGTAGGGAACTTTCTTTTTCCAATGGAATCTGTAGAAATGCCGAAGATGCATCTAGTAAGCTGAAAACCTTGGCTCCAGATAATTGTGAAAATAAACAATCATACGTTGGTATTTGAAAAAACTCCCTCTTCACATATTTATTAAGGTTACGAGGATCCATGCAAATTCGGATGTCACCGTTGCTTTTGGGGACCACCACTATAGGATTGACCCAGTCTGTTGGTTCAGTTACAGGCACCAAAATTTTTTGTGATACCAACTCATCAAGTTTTTTCTTGACTCTGTCCCGCAAAGCTATTGGTATTTTTCGGGCGGCACATACGCTCGGTTCAGCATTTGTTTTCAGAGTAATCTTGCACTCTTTATTCACACACCCGATTCCCGAAAACACATTTTTGTTGACATCTAGGATTTCATTTAACGTATTGTCTATGTTTATTATTTCAGTCACTATTTTAGTTTTAATTATGTTGAAATGTTCTGCCGCACTTAAACCTAAAATGGATTTAGGCATACTTTCGTTTAAAATATAGAATAGAAGTTTCTTCCTTTTACCGTTATATGAGCACCACAAATAAATTTGTCCAAGTATATTTATTTTATGTCCCGAGTATGAAGACAAAGACGATGCTACATTTGAAAGTTTCTCCACACTAATTTTAAGAGAATCAAAATCATCACGGTTTAAAATGTTGACATCACTTCCAGTGTCTATTTTCAAGTTTATCGGACAGTCATTAATTTTGATTAGTTCAAACCACTCTATTGAGCTTACAACAGTATTGTTTACTGTCCAAACCACTTTTTGATTATGAAAATTACTATCACTGCCTTCAGTACTAGAGTCAGTATCACTGTTCAATTCATCTTGCATAACTTCATGCACATTAGATTTTTTAGGGCACATTTTCCGATAATGTCCCTGTAATTTGCAACCAGAGCAAATTCGATAATAAGCTGGACACTTTCCTTTAACATGTTGCAAGTCACACCTCTTGCACTTGTAAGCAAGATTAGTTGATTTATTTTGGTGTCTAGTGGAACGCCAATTATCACTTGAGCGATCAACAGTTTCACTATATTTATTTGGTTTGCTAGTTGAAGCACTAACACTATTTTTAGAGAAATGTCCTCTACTTTGTTCATAATTATTAATTGCACTCACATTAGACTGATTTATTTCTTTTTGAGTTACTACACTACTTTCCATTGATCTAACAATATCAATTGCTTCGTTCAATTTTAAATCAGAATGTTGAAGTAGTTTTTCTTGTATTCGTGTATCACGAATACCTAATACAATTCGGTCACGTATTAGCACGTCTTTTTCTTTAAATTCGCAAGTTGAGGCTAACTGTCTTAGCGCTGTTATAAATTGATCAACTGTTTCATTAGGAAGCTGATCCCTTTTAAAAAATTTAAAATGTTCATACACCAAATTTTTCATGGGGTCACAATACTTTTGAAATTTATCCAAGACAACATTTAATTTTGTTTTGTCTTCATCTTCTCCATACTCAAAAGTATTATAAACTTGTAACCCTTCAGTACCAATTTGGTTCAGCAAAATGGCGATTTTCACATCATCATTTTTCTCTACCTTACCACTTGCCAGCAGGTAAAGTTCAAATTTTTGTCTCCACAGCTTCCAATTACTTGCTATATTCCCTTGAAACGAGAATTTTTCAGGAGATATGTATTGCTCAGACATTATTCTTGTTTATTCTTTAATATTAATTAATCAGAATCAGAATAACCACTATTGCTTGTTTGAGTTCCTCCAGCGAAATTATTAAAACTGATGCTTATTATTCATTTTCGCTTGCTCTCCCATACACACAGAATGATTGTTCTCGTCCTTGTTGTCGCGATATTTTCATCACGCACTCCCAGCACACGTATTATTACGGGTTGTTTACGTTTGCTTTACCTTTTTACACCGATTATTTAGTAATTTCACTTTTACCAGCTGCCACCATGTAATGTTCTTATTTAATTAAGATGATTATTAATATATGTTTTATTATTTAAACTAGGTAAATTACATATCGTCGGCTTTCCTTAAAAACCTTGTAAGTCTGATTTTTTGTGATTTTTTGTTTTAAGCGGTTTTTAAGCTGAAATATTGATCTGCAACTTCTGTTAAAACCTTGTATATCCAATGTTTACAGTAGCGCCTCTATATTTGAATTTAAAAACCATGTAAGTATTCTGAATCTCAGTTTAGTGTAAAGACCTTGTAAGTCTGACTTACAGGGTTTTTAATGATTGAACATATTGGCGCGAGCATGCAATCAAGTAGACATACAAGGTGAGGTTAGGTAATATTATAATATTTAATCATAGTTAAAGTGAGTGTCTGATTGTGATTGGAGGTGGATAATTTTCCAAATTAACAGGCCTAATAATGTTAAATAGAGGAAAACTTCTCTTGAAATTGGCCTTAGAAGAAAACACTGGTAAGACACACCACTCTTATAGGTTTTATACTCATTACTTAATAATACTTTATTTCATTTGCAGAAAAAAATGATTTGTGTTTTAACCAACAATCCAATAATCTTGTTACGTTTACCAATTTTACTTCTAAGAATGATAATATTCAAACTACAGATGAGCAAATTTCAGTTGAAGAAGAACAAGTTGTAACTAACACCCTAAATAATGACATAATAATGTACGATGATGAATTGAGAAATGAACTATCGACTTTTGATAACTTCCAAAGGTTTCAAGAAAATTTCGAAACTAGTGGAAGTAAAACTACAGAAAGTGAGCAAGCAGTAGAAGGAATCCAATATGGAGCAGAAGAAAACTTGTCAGGCAGTGATAAAGATGTCGACTCATCAGATGTGTCTACTCCATCCAATTATGGAGAAATATCAAAAGCTAACAATAACCCATCTAGCAGTGAAGAAGAGGAAGGAGAAGAAGAAAAACAACAGGGAGCAGATGAAGAACAACAGGAAGACGAAGTTAATATAATTGAGCCAGACGACGAGCCGAAAAACAAAAAACCTAGAAAAGGGCATGGAAATCCAGAAGAATGGGTTATAACTAAAAACCAGCGAAAAAGAGAAGAAGGTGCAGCTTACAATGGCCTTGGAAAAAATAATGCAGGCAAATGGAAATACGGTATTCCTCGAGCAGAACGTAAGATAAGCCCAGCTTGTAATTGTGCATCAAGTAGGAAAAAGTCTAAAATAAAATGCAATGAATTCACTGAAAGTACAAGAGAAAGTATTTTCAAACATTTTTGGAAATTAACATGGTATGAAAAGAAAATTTTTGTGAGGATGTTGGTCGATGTAAGAAAACCAGTAGATACAAAGAATAAACAAAATGACATATCCAGACGAACTAAAACTTTATTTTTTCATCTAAAAAACAAGGGAGTCAGAATTCGAGTTTGTAAGAAAATGTTTTTAGGCACATTAGGAATTAAGCAATGGAGTGTACTTCATTGGATAGATGAACGAAGCAATGCAAACACTGAAGATGATAAGGAAGAAAAAATTGAGACGAAAAATAAGAAACGGCAAAATGAAGGAAGGCAACAAATACGAGATTTTTTTAATTTGTTACCGAAAGTCGAATCGCACTATTGCCGATCATCTTCTACAAAGTTGTATTTGGAACCAATTTGGCGAACTAAAACAGACCTATTTAGAGAGTATGAAAACTATTGCATTAAAAAAGAAATTAAGTCGCTCAAATACAAAGTATTTGAAGATGTGTTTAACGAACTGAACTTGAGCATTTTTTTGCCTAAAAAAGACCAATGTGACATCTGCATTGGGTTTAATACAAGCAACGTGTCCCAAGAGCAATATGATATACATCAAAAAAAGAAGAAAGAAGCAAGGCAACAAAAAGAACAAGATAAAGTGAATGGAAAGTTCGTGTATACCATGGACTTACAATCGGTGCTCCTGTGTCCCGTACTTAAAGCATCAGCAATTTACTATAAAACGAAACTAGCTATACACAATTTTACTATATTCAACTTAAAAAATAAAGCGGGTTACTGCTATCTCTGGGATGAATCTGAAGGCTCTCTAAATGCGAATGAGTTTGCGTCAATTATTTGTCATTTCATATCTACCCAGGTACCATTCCAGGCTAATGATGAAGTTATCCTATTTAGCGACGGGTGTGGCTACCAAAATAGGAATACAACACTATCGAATGCACTACTAAATCTAGCAATCCAGTGCAATATAACTATTACACAGAAGATTCTGGAAAAGGATCATACCCAGATGGAGTGTGATTCTATGCACTCGACCATCGAAAGGCGACTCAGAAATAAAGATATTTACACTCCATCTGGATATATAGATGCCTGCAAGCATGCTAGAATAAAGCCAAGGCCTTATGAAGTTCAATATCTTCGTTATGATTTCATCAAAAATTACAGCGAATCATGCAATTTTTACAAATCCATTCGGCCAGGAAACAAGATTGGAGATCCAGTTACGACCGATATCAGAGCACTTCGCTGCAGTCCAAACGGGACGATTTATTATAAATTACGTCACACCGATGAATGGCAAGTTCTACCACAACGCAAAAATAGTACGGCTAACAGTAGTCGTCCCGACAACGACATTCCTAAACAGTACAATGCTCAGCTAAAAATTAAAAAGGAAAAATGGGATCATCTTCAAATTTTGAAAGGGGTTCTAGACCTGAACATCACAATTTCTATGACTCATTACCTCATTTTTAAAGTTTTCGTTTTCAAGAATGTACCAAGAAGTACTTATTTGTTTTTAGTTTTATAAGAATAAAATGTATTATTTTCCAGGTTGATTTTTTGCAAAGTAATATTTTATTTTTGATTGAGTCAAAATAAAGTTTATTTTCTATAAGACTTTCATTGCCTTACTTGTTATGCTTCCTCAAATTTTTGAAAATTTCTGAATGAAGCTTTCTTTCAGTTGAAATGAATGATCAGTGCCCTGGTAACATCAACAATTGGAAACCTGTATGTCTAAAAGCAGAGAGCTCTATTATGATAAAAACCTTGTATGTCCAGATATTAAGCTTTTGAACCAATTCTATGAATAATTAGGCAAATTTTCTGGAATAATACAATAGAATAGCTTAATTCAAATTAAAAAAAAAAGTTTAAACAAGTTCCAACCAAAATTGTGATTTAGTGACAGTTTTAAGTCTCTCCTGAACATTTTTAGTTTTTAGACATACTAGGTTTTTAAGGAAAGCCGACGATATATCCCATTTCAGACGTTTTTGGATTCAAGTTGGCTGTGATATTTTTTCTTCAAGTTGAATACCCTGGACAGTCGATTTGAGCTAAAAAAGTTCAAATGACTTCCCACTTTACTCATATGCCATTAGGATTAATTTCTTACCTAATAAAAATATGTTTGACGTATGAAAACAATAATTCAATAATATACGATTGTTGTTATTTTTTAGTAAAAAATATTTAATTGTTAGACGTTCAGTAACTTCATTCAAAAAGTTCTGTCAGATTTTCAGCATCTTATTTCAATCCTTTTAAAATTGAAAAGAACTTAAATCTCCTTTGAATACTACATTATTATATTATAATGCCAAAAGTAATTGAAATGTGTGGCACAGTGTCTACCGAAACCCAACACAAAGAGATCGTTATTTACACAAGAACTCCAATCAACACCCAGCCCAAAAACGAGCTCTGTAATACAAATCCCGGTGAATCGTGCTTCCCGAATTTGTGAGACTCAGTCCTACCTCGAAGAAGATGAGCTCTACACCATATGCATGAATGCTTTGCTTCAGGATGACCACGCCGTGTGCTACGAAAAGACGAAAATTTTGTCTATACTACGTCACACTATTGCATCCATGCATATACTGTTTTATAACAAATTGAAATCCAGAAAATATAAAGGTGGAGTAACCAATAACCATACCTAAATTAAACCGATTGGATTCAGAAAATTTATAGTTCTACCCAAATATAATTTTTATTCATATATTTTGGGCAGCCTCAGTATCAAACGACAATGACGAGATAAGAATTTGTCATAACTCATCCTCAACCGAGTTAGCAAGACTTTCCTCAACTAGCAAAAAAATCCTCCAACTCCCTACAATAAATTGAAAATGAAGAAAAACTTATTGACAACCTACAAAGATCATGAGGCTCATTCCATCTGCTTTCTTCAAAATTTGAATTAAATTAGTTGATAAAGGAATAAAGACTACCCCTACTTATTCTTCAAATGTTCTTGTGAAAATTAGGCATTTCAAGAGTCGGTGACATGACATATTATGATATATGTTCCTGAATTTCACCACATGACGCGAGAGAGAGAAGTCCAGCACTTTAAAGTTATTTAAGACAATAATAGAGAACAAATCAAAGATCATAAATAATGTAAATGTGATTGAGTTTTTTATTATATTATTATTAAATAACTTTTATTTTGAGCGCGGCGGTTTAGGTCACTGACTATAATTATTATTGAGGCGTTGACGCTGCCACCGCCTGGGTTCAAATCCCAGCTCGGCATATGGTTATTTCTCGGTAATTTAACTATGTATTTATAAATTTAAAATTTGTGTCTGGCCAAATTAGCTAGTTCTGAGAGCCAAATTACTAGATTGGCATGACTAGGTCTTATCTACACGGTTAAGACCAATGCTCCCTCTTAAAAAAAAAAAAACTTTGATATTGGAAAATTGAAGTCAGTTGAAAAAATTTGTTGAAATAGCCTTTTATAAATTTCCAGGGCATAATCTTTATCTTCGAATCTAAACCAACTCAATAAAATTTGAGAGTAAAATCAAGAAGTATCGCGAGCACAAAAATCCGAAATAATATTATGTAGATTTTTATAAATAATGTTGTAACCGCTAGCCTTTAAATTACTTCTCTGGATAACATTTCTTAATTTTCTAGTTAAATATTTCTTGTTCAATAACAATAAAAGCATTGTAGAAGTGTAGAGAAGTGTAGAAATATAGCTTACCTTAAAAGATAAAAATACAAGTTATGTTCATTGTCATTAAAATTTCTTGTTTAACGGTTAAAATAAGATTCATATATTATATTACTAAACTTAAAACAAACAATAAATTATGATAATTTTTATATTTTGTATTTTTTTGGATAAAAATTAAAGTTTTGAAATACAGAAAACATATTTAAAGGAATCGTTAATAATTTCACATATAGTTGAAAAAAATCGATCAAGAAATAAATCCTCCTTGTCTGATTTTACACAAAAATAAATATTTCCCCGAATATTAGTATAAGTACCTACTTTAGATAATATATTCCTGTTTTGGCAACGCAGCTAGGTAGAAATTTAAAACAAAGTCAAATTTGATTAGAAACATCCATAACCTTAAAAAATTTAGCTTGTCAAAGGTAGTTCAAAACTCAGCTTTTGGAAAGGTACCAACATAATTCGAATTTTCCATAGCCAACTCTGAATTCAAAAACGTCTGAAATGGGATATAAATAAAAGGTAACACTTTACGAGCATGACGTTGGGTCGGAACTGTGTTTTAGAACTGACAAAATGGCGTTATTGCCAAGGTTACCAAATCACATACGTCACACTTCGCACTCTCAAAATCGGTTTTTAAAGTCGTTTTATGGCCTTCCCTTTCATTTGCAAAGCAAATGAATACCTTCCTGGCGTTACGATCGGATGTATATAATGACCTTTTCCAATTTGCGTTTTATAACAGTGCAACAAGGAAACATGTTTTGCATGCAGGTGACGTCATAGCCTATACCGGAATCGGGGAGTGTTGCCGTGACTCTAGTCACAACGTAAATGTTTTGTCAAGGTCAAGAAAACAGTCTACCATCTGACAATATCAAAATTACTGTTTAAAGATTGCACAAAAGCTACCACTTGACAGCTGTTTGACAAGTCCATCTAAATAAAATAAAAAAACTATAATAATAATTACAGAACATCACAGAAAGCCAGTACCTATATTATAGGTATAGGTAATTCAAGTCAGGTCAACATGATTGTTGTTTCAATAGTTGATATTTCAAAATTATTGATAAAAGCTAACTTGCAAGCGTGATATAAAATTGGGGAAAATAGGTGATTGCCTTGCTGACTTATTAATCAGAAAAGTTTAAAAAGAATTGACTCTCCAATTGCGGGGGGCTCTCCGTCTCCGCCCGGGGAGGGAGAATAAGTGGCCCGCACTCTGCGAGCCAAGAAGTGAATCTGGCATATTCCGCTAGTTAAGTGGGCATACTGGGCAATAAGGGCAGGTATACTTCTACTATCTCAAGTGCGTTTAGTGAATGTGAAGTGAATACATAAGTGTCCCTCAAGAGTATAGCCTAATAATCGGAAAAGCTGAGCTCACAGCGGCCCAAAACTCCTAATACCGACTGGGTCATCTTATCATCTTACATGTAAGTACCTATACCTCTTTTTGGATGTACCAAATGATTTTCAGGCGGTATAGATATTTGATTGGCCGAGTTTTTCATAAATAGTTATGATGTAGGTACTAGGGCTCCACAGGGTTGAGTCATTATAGGTGTGTGTAAACATTGTTGTTGACTCCAACATTTCATACTTTTTATGTAATAAATTAGGTGTTTTTTTAAAACGCCATCTTTTCTCCTAAACATGACCCCCTCCCCGTCGATACAGCGCGACAATACGCCTAAAATCATAGACTTAAAAAAATAGAATAAAAAACAAAACATATTGTATTTATGTATTTCTTTTTTTAAAGAAGGAGCATCGGTCTTAACTGTGTGTGTAGGTAAGACCACACCACAATAATACACGTATAAACGGTATGCCGATTGCCGATTGCTTTTACTATTTTGGTCACTACTGCGCAATGACGTAATGCGGTTGGATTTTGACTTATAGTTATTTATGTATCAAGGGAGTTATGAGGATGTTAATTACAGAGGGCAACATATTGCAATCCCGGGGGACGTTAGTCCCGAGGGATTGTTAAGTTGCCCGAGGTTATTAACATCTAATAACTCCCGTGATACATAATCTATTTTATTTTATACTAAATGAAATATAAAAACGAAATCTGTTGGTTTTTAAAATTAAACGAATGTTTTTAATAATTGAGTAACCATGATTATTGATTACCATGGATATATCAACTGAAAAGTTTCTAGAAAATGACATAATTATGAAATCCAAATATTCAACCAACAATGCAATAACAAAAGCAACATCCAATGGTTACCAGAATTAAACCAATAGTAATATTAGAGGGAGTTATGGATTCATAACAGTCCCAAGGGAGTTATGAGTATGTTTATAGTTACGGTAACCAAGCGTTTATCTAGTTATAATGTATTAGTATGAAATAAAAGCATTAATCGCGGCGAGGTTGCTTATAAAATAAATGTAAAATTATATTGCTTCCATCCTTCTTGCTTGCGTTTTTCTTTGTGCTAGATCTATTATACAGGGTTATTCACCGTTTACGCCACGGAAGATTATGGCCGTGTCTCTGGATTTTAGGATCTTTTTATTTTTGGAGTAGATAGAGACCTGGCAGAGGTACGTTTTAAAATTATATTCATAATGTACAGGCTGTCCCAAAAGCATGAAACATATCAAAGTTATGTTTTTTTTAAATGGAATGCTGCTATGTTATTGCATTTTTAGAATGCCTGAGAAGAGAAAATAAGATTGGCTTTTACAGTTGGTGTTTAAATTCAGAAGTTTATGAGTTATAAACAAGTGAAAATATTTTTCAAGTTCAAGGCCGTTTTCAACAAGGAAAACGGCTTAAGATAGAGAAAAACGGCTTACATGTCCCTATTTTAACTTTTCATGTACTATCCAATGATGTAGATGAAATGTTTATACAGGGTGATAAAAAATTTGAAAAATTCTGAAATTTCTCCACGCGTCGACAAATAAAAAAATCAAAGAAAGTACAAATGTTTCTATACCATTGGATAGCACATGAAAAGTTAAAATAGGGACATGTAAGCCGTTTTTCTCTATCCTGAACCGTTTTCGTTGTACAGGGCCTTGAACTTGAAAAATTACGATTTTCACTTGTTTATAACTCAAAAACTTCTGAATTTAAACACCAACTGTAAACACCAATCTTATTTTTTCTTTTCAGACCATCTAAAAATGCAATAACACAGGAGCATTCCATTTAAAAAAACATAACTTTGATATGCTTCATGCTTTTGGGACACCCTGTACATTATGAATATAATTTTAAAACGTACCTCTGCCGGGTCTCTATCCACTCCAAAAATAAAAAGATCCTAAAATCCAGAGACACGGCCATAATCTTCCGTGGCGTATACCGTGAATAACCCTGTATAGAAAAATCTTTAATTTTTTTTCGAAAAAAGTAGAATGAAATTTTACAATTTTTTTTAATGTTATTGATTTTTGATTTCCGTGATTTTTTTTGTACCAAAAACGACATAAAAAACAATATGGTGGCTATAAGAAAAACAAAAGTTTACTATGAAAATTCTGAGATCTAGTCGGCCGTGAAAATTTTTAAAACGTTAAATGGATAGCTGTTGCCGACTTATGCAAGCCTACAAAGAATTATTTATTTATTCCTGACAATAAAAAAGATATGAGCAATCTCATGTGTAGTCTTCCAACCGCGTGACGTCAGAAGACGGGATCGCACCCTGCGCAGTCATAGACTATTGGCATACCGTGTATACGTGTATCGTGGGTAAGACATAGTCGCTCCACTCTGGTAATATGGCTTCGAGATCGTGCTCATTTTGCCAGACGCAATTTTTAAATATTAGCCTTTTAAAACCTTCGATCGCTTGTTTTACTTTTCACAGACATTCGAAAATGAATCTGAAAAGTAAAGCGGGCCGAGCTGAGTTTCGAACCCGCGATCTATGGTTCCGTATACCCTAGCGTATACCCCACTCGACCACGCCAAATGACGCAAGAGATTTTTAATTTAGTTCCAAGTTGATTGTTGTTTTGTTGCTGGGAAACAAATACAAGATTTCTATACAGTGCACGAAATAGTTGTCGCTCTAGGTCGCGAAATATTTCGCGCACGCTACTGAGTAGACAGAAAGAATGTGTCACTTTTCATTCGCATATTGATGAAAAAATGTCAACATTATTTGACGGCTGTCTAAAAAATAAGTTTCAATTCTTCTCTTAAAATACAAACTAAATAATTAAATTATTATCACTGAAAGTTAATTAAATTAAATTAGCTAATTAAATTTAAAAAAATACCACCTTTAACCTGAACGAATGTAAGCTTGTTAGCAGTTCGTTGAAGAGCATGGTGATGTGTTGAGTGCTGCGCAGTTGGTTATTCGATTCATCAATACAATAAAATTACCGCACTTTTGGTTTGTAACCTAATGACTGCAGCCATCCCCGAAAGCAATAATCTGAGGGAGTGAGGACCTTGGTGGAAAATTCTGCAGGAAAATAATCCTCTTCCTCTAAAATAATGCATCACAATAAATTCACTTGCGTAGCAGACAGTGCTACCAGCAAAAGTAAATTTCCCTTGTGTATAAAAATATAAAGGTCGTGAACGTGTGAAAATAACTAAGTAAATACAAAATACTTATAAATAAGTCTACAAAGTACCTACTGCATAACATAACGCAGTGTAATATTGAAGCCTTTACAAGACGCTGAGAAATTAAGCTTTTATTGGAATTATCCACAAGATCCATTTATTCCAGTTATTTAACTCAGGCAAGAGGCAGCAGCTTATTCGATTACGTAATCAATTTGTAAAGCTTCCTCTTTTTCCTACATTACTGATACCTACTTACACACGTGCCGTTTTCTTAGTTACTTTTCTCGAGCTCGTACGTTCACAATGGAACACTGGTTGAAAACGCAGATAAGCACCTATAATTACCGCTGTAAGTCTTTAAAAGTACCTGAATTTTTGACTGGAGTTTTTAAAGAAAAACCGTTGGTTGTTGATGTGGAAAATAATAATTTGTTAGAAGACAATAAATATAAAGTCGTCATTGTTAAGAGTGGAGGTGATGTTTCAACGAAAAGGAATGATAAAGCGACGAGTGAAGATTTTGGTGAGAAAATATGGAGACGATTGAGTTTGAAAAGTATGCGCAAAAGAAGTCAAAAAAGGAAGGAAGAGAAAGCCAAGCCTAGGCTACCAGCAGTGTTGAGAACCTACGATAAGGGACAGCCTATTGATAGGAAGTGCAATTATGGGATTCGAGAAGTAACAAGTGTTGTGTGAATTAATGAAACTGTTTTTTTTTTAGATGTGTTTTGATTACAATAGAAGTCTTGTTAGCTTGTAGCTTGTGCAACGGCTATGTAAATATTTGTATATAACACTATTTATAAATATTTTTACTCCCATTTAGATTTTCTATATAAGTACCCAAGTATTATCTGTATATTTTCCCATAAATAAGGTAACGCTTACTATACAGGGTGTTTTGTAATTGAATGTCAATATTTAAGGGGGTGATTTTTGGGACCATTTTAAGAAGAAAACTTCATAAGAATGTATGTCCTAAGGGTCTTAACTTTTGAGATACAGGGTGGTAAAGTTTTGTTAAAATAAATCATTTTTTCGTAATATCTGTAATACCGCTCTGGATATTTTAATGAAATTTAATAGACAGGTACTACTCATCAAGAGGCATTTTTTCATGTACCACATTTCGTTTTATCTCCACTAGTGAATTTTGCAGAATTTTACCTATGCATATTTTTATGTTTTTTTATTGTCATTTAACGACAATCTTGTGACCATGTAGAGAAACAGATTTTATTTTTTTAAGCGAAAATCATGCATCGGACTGAAAAAAATAGATAATCAAATTTGCTTGGAAATGAATGGGGATTCCAAAAATGATTTCTATTTGAACAGAAATCAGTGGAGTACCATCTATATGTCTGCTAAAATATGCCGGTAAAATTCTGCACGATCGTGCACCATTGTCACTAGTGAAAATAAAATGGAACGTGGTACATGAAAAAATGCCCCTTGATGCGTAATACCTGTATACGAAATTTCATTAAAATATCCAGAGCGGTATTACAGATATTACGAAAAAATGATTTATTTTAACAAAACTTTACCACCCTGTATCTCAAAAGTTAAGACTTTTAGGACATATACGTTCTTATGAAGTTTTCTTCTTAAAATAGACCCAAAAATCACCCCCTCAAATATTGACATTCAATTACATAACACCCTGTATGTAGCAATGAATTAACTACAAAAGAAGCATTTTAAGTTGAGAAGCATTACTTAACTTTTTTAATAAAAATTAATGCTAAAATTTATTGTTCGAAAAATTATTATAGCTGTAAGTAAATATTTATGAAGAACATCGCTCGCAGAATTATACAGGGTGACAAAAAATAATTTAACAATTTTTTTTGTGACTATACAGGATGTCCCCTTTTTTTAGAACTCATTTGAAGATATCTCGGAAACGCTAATAAGAGATACAGAATTGATTAAATTAGAGAAAAGAAATTACAGAAAAGATGCACTATTTTGTGGCCATCTCGAATCCGCGAAGACATACAAGAAATCTGTGACCATTCCTGAAATATCCGGAAAAATCTGAAAAATCGACATTTATTTTTTTAGCTATAGGTATCTTCATTGTTATTGAAAATTGATAAATAATTTTTTGTAGACTTACAAGAATCCAAACCGATTCAATTAACGTTACAAAATTTTTCACATCCTTAGATCTTGGAGTTTTCAAGGTCAACTTTTGTTCTTCTTATGAGCCGCCATATTATTTTTTATGTCGTTCGGTATAAAAAAATCATAGTTTAGACTGTCTACATCGTCCCCCCCACCCGCCTCCTCCCAAAATAACTCTCTGTTCCCAGTAGAAAAAGATCAATCAGTCAGCAGGGATAATAAAAATAATTATTATCATTTCCTCCTGATTTGGATAATTCCTGCTTCAAGAATATTAGTTTCAGTTTAAATTGCTGACGTCCAAGCGTTCAATAAGGCTCTCATAATTTTTCTGGATTTCCCTTTATCTGCAGTCAATTTCAGAACAAATTGTTTACAGGAATAATCGAAGTGGGGATTTACTTTCGTTATTTTGTTCGCTGAAAGAAATGTCATTCACCGTGGAAATTTAATAAATTACGAGCTAAAATTTGCCTCTTTCTTGATCTTTGCATAATAAGGACTGACATACGCTAGCGCCAGTACATTTTGACAGCAAAATCCTGGGAGATTTGAGAAATTATTATAATAAAGTTCCACTGTTTTGAAGTATAGGAGCTGTATAATGAATGCTAAATGTTTTCTTTTTGGTCACGTGCTGTTATATCTCCCTTATAAGGGCACGAAAAATCCCTCTGTGAGTCAGTTGGCGCTGGTGAGTTTTAATGTAGAGTGCAAGAAGTACTCATCGTATAGGTAAGTGTTCTTTGAACGATTTATTGAGTTTTTGCATAAAAAGGATCAATTTTTCTTTAAGTAGGTAGTCGATTATAAAATTTCAAAATTTCAGAAGTCTCTTTAATGCCACAAACAAAAATTTTATTTTCTACTCTTTTCATTAAACTCCTTAGAAATTTTTTGATAACAACTGCACACAATCTCAGTTTTTAGGTAATTAATAATCATTACTTGCTTCTTTAACAATAATTGATTCTTGATATGTTTTTTTTTTTATTTTCAATAAGTAAATGAAAAAAAATTATTATGACTCATTTTCGTCTGTTGCAGAATGGAATACAAAAACGTGATAACAAAAATGTTCGTAGTATTCAGTTTATATCTCTTCATCATGTACCAATGTAGATCAGTCCAGGCTTCCCACGGGAATGGGAATAATCCAGAACCTCATAGACCAAGATTAAGGTCGAATTCCCGATTCAGGCAAGCTAGTCAGTATTCAAGACTTAAACCGGACAATGTTGTGGATTTTTTAGGTAGGTACTTATAATTTTATTATTACCTATGACTTGATGGGGTTATGACTTTTTTCATGTTTTAATCTATTCTATCATAATATCCTATTTTAACTTTTCATGTACTATCCTATTGTGTAGAAACATTTGTACTTTCTTTGATTTTTTTATTTGGCGACGCGTGGAGAAATCTCAGAATTTTTAAAAATTTTTATCACCCTGTATAAACATTTCATCTACATCATAGGATAGGATAGTACATGAAAAGTTAAAATAGGGACATGTAAGCCGTTTTTCTCTATCTTTAGCCGTTTTCGTTGTACGCAGGGCCTTGAACTTGAAAAATGACGATTTTCACTTGTTTATAACTCAAAAACTTCTGAATTTAAACACCAACTGTAAAAGCCAATCTTATTTTCTCTTCTCAGACATTCTAAAAATGCAATAACATAGGAGCATTCCATTTAAAAAAACATAACTTTGATATGCCACTGTCATATGGGACACTCTGTATACAAAACACTTAGTACTGACCGTACTAGTTGAAAACTAGATAAATATGAACAAAATAAGGGCTTGCGGTCACTCTTGTTTGGGGCATCAAATGAAAGATCTCTTATGCATGAATCTCTATATTTCGACTTATTCCAAGTCTTCTTCAGGAGTCTACAAAATTAAAAAAACAGCCTACTTATCAAAAATCTGAACTCTACATCAAACACCCTCTTTTACTTACAGCAAATGATCACATTGTTTAAGCTATGTCTTGTGAACATCAGAGTTTTCTCGTTTTTTAAATTTAAATTTAAATTAAACGAGTCTTCAACTCTTAACACCCCATAATTCACTTTGAATATAGTTTAAATTTGTTTGTCCTATTTATGTTGGGTACCTTTCATCTTGTATACCTATGTAAAACAGTAAATCAATATTCTGTTAAAATTTTTACCACGTGGCTTGAGAGATATTTTCACATGTGTAATTTAACCCTCTCATTGTTAACCTTCATGTACACCTCTAAGTATTACGGAAGCTCTTAAGCTGACAACCGTCCTGATGATGGGTCAATCCCGAAACCGGTAGACGAGCTATTCAATTTATAATTATATACTCATTGACCAAACTGTCTTTTTATTTATTATCGTTGAATTTGAGTATACTCTGACCATGCCTCCAAATCAGAATTTTCTTTGTTATCCAGGCATTAGGTACATCTGTCCATTTTTAAATGGTGAGTATGTAGTGAACATCAGTCAAAAACTTTTTTATAAAAATTAACTCCCAGTAGGGGACACATTTAAACATTACACAGTTGGAAATAATTTTCGTGTCTTGATATCTTCCAATCAAAATTTGAAAAAAATCTTTAACAAGATAGCAAGCAGCCATTTGCTTTTCTCTCTTCTCTGACTTGATGATGAAGTAAATTTTTTTTAGAAAATTTAAATTTTAACAAAAAGGTGCCTTTAACATGGTGGTTTAATTTTATTCATAAAGTTTTAAATGTAACTGTGACTGTTTCCAACTGTGTAATGTTTAAATGTGTCCCCTTCTGGGAGTTAATTTTTATAAAAAAGTTTTTGACTGATGTTAACTACATACTCACCCTTTAAAAATGGACAGATGCACCTAATGCCTGGATAACAAAGAAAACTCTGATGTTCACAAGACATAGCTTAAACAATGTGATCATTTGCTGTAAGTAAAAGAGGGTGTTTGATGTAGAGTTCAGATTTTTGCTAAGTAGGCTGTTTTTTAATTTTGTAGACTCCTGAAGAAGACTTGGAATAAGTCGAAATATAGAGATTCATGCATAAGAGATCTTTCATTTGATGCCCCAAACAAGAGTGACCGCAAGCCCTTATTTTGTTCACACTCTGTATACTCCAAAAAAATTTTAAATTATGGCCATTGTGATCCTGTACTTGAATTTGCAAAATATTTTAGGAAAAAATCTATCGTTTGGCCTACAGAGATCGCTTCGAATAACCTGGGACACCCTGTATAGTTTGTTTCTCAAATTTTTTGGCAAAAAAATACTAAATAATGGCATTAGTTTTTAAAATTTTGCAAAATGTCACAAGAAAAAGTTGTTTGATATTTCATCTTTCATCCATGTGCAAATTTTGAACCCTCTAGCATTTTTTTTTCAATTTGTTGTACTGAGCATTTTTGAGTTTAAAAAAATTTTCAAACTGGCTCAAAATTCTTCCCTTTATATCATATTCATCTTTTTTTTGCTCTAGAAGGTTCAAAATTGGTGCATGGGTGAATAATGAAATATCAAACAACTTTTTCCTGTGACATTTTCCTAAATCTAATGCCATATTTTATAATTTTTTGCTAAAAAATGTTAGATTTGACAGTTGTAAAAGATACGTGATAGGTGGTCATTTGCCATCATTCTTAAAGCATAAACTATTATAGCGAAGTTAAAATTTTTCTGAAAAGGAAAAGTTTTATGAGCCAAGAGACAATAATTAAGTCCCATAAGCCTATAAAATAATAATTGTACTTTACCTATAAGCAACCATTTTAATTTGTTTTTTTATTTTACAGCAGACGATGATGATCTTTTTGAATTGTCAAAGAGGCAGTCATCTGACGATTATGGTCATCTCAGATTTGGGAAAAGGGGCGAGGAGCAATTCGATGATTACGGGCATATGAGATTTGGAAGAGCAGGGGGAAATGAAAAATAAATTGTATAAAAATCTGTTGAAATAAGCATATTTTATTGTATAACGAGGATATGAAATGTATAAAAAAATTAAATTAATTATTGTGATTTGTCTTATTGTTAATCTAAGATAAGTTTTTCCAGCCAATATAAATTATTTGACATTTAAAGCCGGCGGTGGTTGCTTGGCGTTCACGCCACTAAGTTTCTGCGGCTACCACCAACTAGGTTCGAATCCAGTCTCGCCATGGATTTTTGTGTTCGTGTATTAAACTTTATAAATTGTATAGGTATATAAGAATGTGTCTGGGTAGGTGATCTAGTCGTTGAAGCCCAAATTACCGGAGTGGACCGACTTTGTCTCAACTACATAGTTAAAGACCGATGTTCCCTCCTTAAAAAGGCGTAAAAATATTTAGAAATTACTGTGTATGTAGTTGCCTAAAAAAAGCGAAGAATTATTTTAACCAGCAACAGTAAAAGTTTCAGAATACTGTTCCGTAGCGATTGTTCCAATTTTGGACAATTAGGTAATCTTGTTAAGGAAAAAAATCATATCCAATTATTTATTATCGGAAGGACTCTAAGGGTGAAGTGCTAGAACGCTAATTAAAGATTTGTCAGATAATTATTGATTTTAAATTGCAAATTTTGAAAATAGGGTGAATATATTGAACGGTCTTTCATTTTTTATCAGTAATTAACTCTTCTAAAAGGGGGTAGAGTTTATTTCCAGCAATATCAGATCAACATTTTGACAATACAGGGCATTTTAAAATCAGAAATTATCTGGCAGATCTGTAATTAACGTTCTAGCACTCCACCGTATGAGTAACATTCGGAAAACAAACTAACTTGAAGAAATTAATTTGGTTTCGTAGCGTTGGAGTCTGGACATTTGGAGCGCTGTTAGATCCAAACTAAATATTAATAATATTATCCAAATGACACATGTGCGATCTTAATGACCAGCTCTTTCGTATAGGCGATTAAAAATTGTAATAATTGGTGCATATATTACGCACGGCGTATCTCAATGATATGTTAAAAGGTTTATTAATTATAAGTATGATAAGCTAGGATAATAGGAGCATGGAGAACGTGTATTTACGATTTATCTAAATGCTGCACTGCACAAGCAATTAATTGAAGAACAATTCTTCAGAACGTTTTATTAATTTTAACGCGTCGCGGCGACTTTCAAGATCAATTCTCTTCCGAACTCGACGTTTGGCTTCTTCGATGTAGTGGTCTCGGTGAATACTCTTCTTTTGGTGTTAGGTTGGTTCTCCCTTGGCGCTATCTGCCTCGAACCACAGAATAGTCGAACACTCGGATTTTGTTGGCCGTGGGTGTCGAGGGTATGCAAGTCATGATCTTCCATTACATTTTCCATTCGATTTTCCACGAGAGCGTTCACTTTAAGTGGGAGTGGTTGGAAGGGACATGTGCGATAGAAAGATGGGACGAAAAAGCACATGTTATACGTACACCTAGTCCTTCTGACTGCTCTCTACTCTACTTAAAGAAATGATGTATAGGTACTTATACATATTTTACCTAAAACGTAGGGGAGGGTCGCCTGAATTGGACCGTTTCTGAAATTGGACCACTCGTGTTTCTACCATTTATAGGAAAGCTGGCACCATCTCGTGTTTTTTCACCGAGCTACTAGTTGAGTTGATTATTATTCCCGGTATACGTGTTTCTTGTGTGCAAGCTAACTGACATATCCATTATTTACCAGAAAGATCTCATCTCATGTTAATTTTGTACCACTTACCGTTAAACTAAACAAACGCCAGGTATGTAGATAAAAGTTTTTTAATATCCTCATAGTTTTTGTAGTCCTTCCCTGTCATTTTGATGCCATAATCTCTAACTTATCTTGCCGCTTCATAGTACATATGAAGTTTGATTCAACCTAGGTAGCATATTCCTAAATTGGACCACTGGGTGGTTCCCAAAATGAACCGGTCCAATTTAGGAAACCGCGGAATTTTCGATGAAGCTATATTATTGTTAGATTTTGTAAATTAATAATTATTATTAATTATAATTAATAATTAAACAAATTATTATAATTTGGAGTGCCACAAGGATCAGTTTTGGGACCAACACTATTTTTAATATACATCAATTCAATATCAAAAATAAAACTGAAGGGATCTCTAAAATTATATGCTGATGACACTACTATATTTTATTTTGATAAAAAATTTCAAGATATTCGTGAAAGTATGATATCTGATTTGAATATTTTATTTGAATGGTTAAAATTTAATAAATTATCGTTAATTTTTTCAAAATCAAATTTTATGTACATTGATAAAGGAAATTTACCAAATGATCCAGATCCACTCATCCTAAACAATAACAATATAATAAACTATAAAAAGGTTATAACATTTTTAGGTCTCCATATTGACGAAACCTTAAGCTGGAAATTTCATATCGAAAAATTAAAAGTAAAAATTTCACCGTTTGTGGCAATTTTATTTAAAATAAGATATTATTTAGACACAAAAATATTGAAAATAATGTATTTTGCATTAATTTACTCAAACTTACAATACTTAGCATCTGTTTGGGGAACTGCTTGTGATGTAAATCTTAATCTTAAACCACTAAAAACACTTCAAAATAAAGCAATAAAATGTATTTTTTTACAATTTACCATATCTGGAACCAACAACTAATCTATATAAACCAAAAAAATTATTTGATTTAAACCACATTTATAAATACAAAATTTGCTGCTTTATTTTTAACTTATTAAGGAAAAATAAACATACAAATATTATTTTCAATCAAAATTCACAAAATTATAATTATAACACAAGACAGCGAGATCATTTATCATTAATAAAATAAATATAAAATCTAATTTTGGCAAAAAATCGATTTATTTTCAAGGATTTCAAATTTATAATAATTTACCACAAACTATAAAAAAAGTGCAATCATTAAAAAATTTTAAAGTAAAAACTAAAGAATATTTTTTGGGCTCAGCAAATTAAAACATAGAAAATAAACCATTTCTTTGTTTTGTTATAGTGTTATGATGCTTATTCTTATTAGTGTTTTCTTATTTTTTGTTATTATTATTGATCTTGTGTTACTTACTGTTAATTTTATTAGAAAATTATTTCATAGGTTCCTGATATAAACTTTATGTTTCTAAGGACCACAAATAAATAAACTAAAAAAAAAAAAGCTCAACCACTGGCCTTGCTTAAAAACCAGATCAAGTCTATAGAGACGCCAACATTAGATGTCTCAATACAAGAAATCTCCCCATTGCCCATTAAAAATAAAAAAATAATGACAAAAAGGAAAGCTCGCTCTCAAGAAGCAGTTGAACTGACTAGTTCTCCGTATAAAAATGAATTGGAAGCTTCAAAAGCAGCACCATCTGGAGTTAAAAAAATAAAAAGGCAATTGAACTCATCAAATTTGGTAGTTGATGGTAAAACTGAAAATGGAGGTGAAAGTTGGTTTTGAAATATTTGTGAGAACGTAAAAGATGATACAGTGCATGTTATGCAAAAAATGCAATCATGTAAAATGTGCCAAAGTTACATTAAAATAAAAAAAAATATTATTGCCTAGACTGTAAAATATAAGACAATGCTCACCTACCTTTTGTTTTCAAGCTATAAATTGACTTATTACCTTGTTGCCTACTATTTTACTATTTTTCTTGTGCAAATGATCTCTTTATTTATTGTAGAATGTTTGTTATGTTTTTATTCACATTCTTATGGACGTTTTGTTTGATTATACGTACTTTGGTAGCCTGGTCCAATTTATGAAACTACTGGTCCAATTAAGGCAACTGGTTTCTTAAATTGGACTGTTGCAGACGTTTTTGTTTTTTCTTAAATAAAATATCTACATTTTATTTTATACATTATTTGTTAATTTTTTTTTTAAGATAAGTGTTCCGTTCCCATGTTTCCCTTTTCCATAAAATTCCCTCCTTATTTTGACTTATGCACGGGGGGAGAGGAACGTGACAACATGATGCGCGATGACCATGTCCTATGGGCATTCAGCAAAAGGGTGCTCACTACTTCACCCATGATTACGAGATAATCCACTGTCGCGTTCGGTTGTCCACAAGTGCTGTACACAAGAAGAGTTTACATTGCAATCAAAAGTGCTCTGCGACGCGATAGTATCTTCGGCCCTTGTCGCCCAATCAAAGCTCACTAAGCTGTCTAGATGGGATATTTAAGGTAGGTGCATAATTATCATCCTAGAAATTATACCCCTTAGCTGCTCCCCTAATTATTTACCCGCTGGTTCTTCGAATAATTAACTTAATCAAAATTCCAAAGCGCGTGACTTACTATACAAATAGAACAATTGAGTTCTTGGCAGTAAGTCGTATACGCAACAATAAGCTTGGTACATACTTTGATATCCCATGGTCACGATGACCAAAATTTTTGTTACTCAGCTCCCACAAAATAAAATATAAAAATGGTCCAATTTAGGCGTTCCTCCCCTATGCGCAAATTCCACCGACAAAGTAAAACTACCCCTAATTTTTATATCATATTTGTTAATTAGGTACTTCAAAAATAAGCATGCCAAGAAAAAAAGGTACCCATAAAGAGTATATGTGCCGTATTCGTTATAACCAGAATTTATTCTTATATGGTTTCTGCATAAAGTTGATAGAATTCCGAATAAGACAAGCGAAAAATCAATTCACCCTGTTTCTCCACGATGGCGCCACCTTCCCAAGACTTTTCAGTACGGTAAATTTTTAACTTATAGCGTTGACTGAACGAGTACCTGACTCTTTCAATCAACGCTTATAGTCTCGATGGATCCATCAATATGCAAATCCTTTTCATAAGTGCAAGTGCACAAATCTCTCTATTGACTGTACTGTCAGCTTCTTATAAGATTTTTGATTTCTTTTTATTATGACTTTGGCACCAGAAAACATGAAAATATACCACCTCAAGTTTCTGTGCATTGTGCATAAGCCGAAACAAAAAAGCCAAATCTGCAGTTGGACGATTTAACTAAAATACCTATATGTATGTATAGTGATTGGTAATTTTACTTTTACTAAATTGTTTTACAACTTTTTTTGTAACTGGAGCACATGAAAACTGTTGCCTTTAGGGATGTGATGCAAAGTTGGCACTCCTTTTTGTTTTTAAGAAAATGCTATTATGTATTTCATAAAAATACTGTTTCTTGCAGACATTTTAACGCTGTTTAATTATCCATGTCTGCAATGCCAATGCCTTGACAAATGCCAACCCATATACAAATTTTCTGGACTAGTTTGCCAAACTACTCTTCCCTCAGGAATCAAATTCGCAAAACTGACAACTGTACCTATATTGTCCGAAATCAGCCTTGTGCAATTATGTGCAAAGTTTGATATGCGTTTTTGCACACATTATGCGGAAATTGCTTTGGCGGTACCTTCATGAAAACTGTTTTTATTTTTGCAAAACTATGTTGAATTAATATTAGGAACTCTAAAATTATTCATTTAGAACAGAAAGATCACCTGGAAATTGTTGGACTAGACAATCAGTGTAACAGTAGTGAAAACTCATTTTTAAATGTATTTTTGGGCTTGAGAGCTATTATCGCACCCCTCTCAAATGATTGCTGCCAAAATTTGGTGCGCCATTTTTGTAGCGATAATAAAGTATAAGGAAAGGTACAATAAACGATGCAACTGGATAAGGTAGATTTTTATTTCATCTAGATATTTATCGAATTTCTTCTAATTTCATCCTATACATAACTATTTCTTCATATATCTATTAAATTAGTGAAATGATTCATAGGTTACCATTCTAGAAATTTGATTGGTATAGTTTGATAACATCATCTATTTTTTTTTTGTACTATGATGAAACTGTAATAATCTGAAGTAATAAGTATGTACATTTTTTCATATACGTTCAAAAAATTTCAGCTCTTCACAACAATAGATTTACCATAAAAAATTATACCCATACAATCTTTAATCCTCCTTGTTACCCTGCATTCTAAATGATAATTGATTGTGACACAATAATGTTAGTTACATCGATAACCAATAAAATGATAAGTAAATAATTATTTGTCATTCACAGCATACAGCAAAAAAAATCTAAGCAAAATTCTACATGAACCTTGCTCGATACAATACAATAACTCACTGCGCCGGAAAATTTTTGTTAATGTTTCATAACAAAACTGTACAAGGTTCAGTAGATTTATTATCCAGACCGTAGAATAGTGAAAATGCAAATATTCGAAATATTTGAAGCACTTCACTTGAAAAAAAAAACGTAAAAAAATTAAAGATAGGCACACTGGGTGTTACTAAATAAATATGTACAATATATTATTTATAAGAATATGTATAAGAAATGATACATTATTACGATAACTAAACACTAAAAGAAATTATCAAATAAAGACTAGTTATAGAAATGTATCTCCTCCCAAATCTCCTGGGTAAATCAATACTGACTGATTTTTTCTTCCATCGTCAAGGATAAATCGAAAATAAGAATTATACAATGTGATGTTTACTATTAAAACCAACTACTAAACTATGTTTGGTTTGATTCCACTGGATGTCAGTACTTTATTAACAAAATTAACAATAGCTGTAGCCGGCTGCTCCAGTTCCAATTCAGCAAATAAATGACACTGGTTATCTGGATTGTTCACACCAGGTTTTCTTGCCACAAAACCAAATATACGACTATAAAAAATAAAATAAATTACAACTGGTACTACAACATAATACGAATTACTTACTTAGGGCTCTTTGGCATTTCACCGTTCTCAACAACATTCCATCTATGCTCATCGGGATCCAAACCACAATGCGATATAGTATTTATAGGGTAATGTCTTCTAAAGAACAATTTCCTCTTATTATCAGTCAAAGTAATACCTTGACCATTAACTTTAAAATGCACTACGGCAGTTTCCGGCGTTGGACTCTTCTGCAGCAGCTGAAGTACAGATTTCTTCACTGCTTGTGGCCCAGTTAAAGACTCCATTTCATAAGAGAAGAGATAAATAACATTACAAGCAGCTCCCTGGTTTAAAACTTGTTGCGCAGGACTACCCATTGCAGCGGTCTTAAGATCACCCGAGGGAAGTAATAATCGGCAAGGTAACGCCATCTGAGTGACCGAGTGTTGGTACACGAGCGCCGAAAGGGAGCTAAAGACAGGCTCATTCTGGCAACCCTTTAGACGCACTCCTTTTGATGTCGGTTCGATTAAGAAGTGTCGAACCAACTCATCACTATTGTTTGATTTGGGTTGCACGTTAGATGGAAGCATTGCTACCTTCAAAGCCATTCCAAAAGCTCCAGGGAAAGAATTTGAATCCCGCACGACGAAAGTACCTGGTGGTTGATCTCTCAGCATACTTATAGCTGAAAGTGATAAGCAAGTAATCATTATGAGGATTCTATGATAGTGCACCTTAACATACCTTCTTCTCTTGAGATTGCGGGTTTATACCAATAGGAAGAAGTATCCCTAACGAATTTAACATGAGCTGGTGAGACCTCCTGTGGTGGCTCGCTATTCGAGTGAATAGAACTTCTTCTGGAGTTGCCGTAATAGACGGTAGGAGAAGATGATCCGTTTTGGGATGGACTCTTCGGACTATGTTGGTGTTGGTAGTTCTCTGAGTAGTTGTCTCTATAGAATGATGGTGGAGTAGCTGATACGCTTCTGTGTGTTGTTTGATAAATTGATTCAGATACTCCATTAGTCAGATCTGTTGGAGACGTCGGTCGGTCCTTTCTGTTGTTACATAATTATGTATTTAGTTGGGAAGAAATATTTAGAATTAGCTTTTATTAGAAATAATGGATGAGCAGGTCTTCTTCTAACATTTTTAAGAAGTAGAAGTAGGTAAGTTAGATTGGGATTGTTTGAATACCAAATTACCATGCCAAAATTTTAGAGATCTTGAGAGGGGTAAAGTTATGACATGCTTTGTACACAGACAATCATGCTGTTCTTGCAGGCAGCTAATTTACCTTCCAGGAGAAAAAGACCATTTGTTGTTACTTTGTAAAGAAGATGTTGGATAACTCAAGCGTCTAGAAATTTCAAAAAACCATCTCACACTTCAATAATCAAATCGGTTGTGTCATTGTGTGTTTCTTTTGCAAAGTGTGGAAATCTGATTTGTATACTAACTGTACTTCTACTTATTGTGTTATGATTTAAAAAATACCAAAAAGAGAGTAGTGAAGATACTTCAAAGGTATGTCTTCTCTTCTTTAATAACGCGACTTTGGAAGAAGTCATACCTTTGAAGATTTTATGATGGTGAAAAGTGATAGGTGATGTGAAAAGATTATATGAGATTGAGAACAGTGTCGCTTAGAAATAAGGTAAAGAAGCAACACTTCTTTTCTTGCCATTCTAAGTTATTTATTTACTCACCTCTGGGTCGTAGGACTTTTAGGAGGCAATCGTTCGGAAGGAAGGTCGGCAAACTGCACTGTCGGAGTTGAAGCGTTCATGTAAGGCGTCCTGGCGTGCACTGGAAAAGCCGGTGTTTGAGGCCTTGGTGAAGAGCTATGCGAGGGACTTGATTCTACATCATTCACTGATTGGGAACGCCAGGATTCTTCTCGGTACTATATAAAAAATTCATCCAGGTTAGCGCAATTCATCTGCTAAAAGTGATCAGACTCGACCAAGTCTCTAAAATCTACTTATTAATTAGTCAACAAGTCTTGTGAAAAAGTTGGTTAACATGAAAATCTAGACATGCATATTTCATATTTTAAAAACAAGCCCTGCTGTTTTTGACATGTTTTGATTAAATGAGTGCAAGAACTAAAAGCTACCAAGAAGCAGCACTCAGACTTAATAAAAAGTTTAATTTGTGATGTAAAAAGTGTTTCAAAATCAAGCAAACTGAAAACTTGCAAGTTCAAACAAAAAATTGCATGAAAAAATAATACAAAACCATTCAATATCTTCCAAATTCCACCGACACTAACTTAACAATATCATTGACACTGACACCATCATAGTGTTAACATATAGGTTAGTACCTGTGAATTAGGCCATGCAGATGCGTTACTGTTATTAGGCCTATTACTGGCCTCGCAGGCCAAGCTAGCAATGAGGTCACTTAGTGCGTCAATGCGAGTGCGATCTCCTTTCTGAGTATCGATACCCACCGAGGAGTTGCTGTTCTGGTACCGTCCTTTATACTGCCCCTCCTGTTCCACCAGGGAGAGCAATCCGTCCGGGAGGTCCCCGCTTCTGGAAGGGGCCCGCACCACCTGCCCCAAAGGGTTGGCCGCGAGAATCGATGCCGGGTTGGCGTTCTAGAATTAGGGTGTTAATGGTGGTGTTAGATGTGATGATGTTACTCCCCGAAACCGTTAGATGATTTCCCGTTCCGAGCAGCAATTACCTGTGAGTAGTTCTCGTGGGCCCGCTTCACAGCCATGAACGGTCTCTCCTTGGCAGAACCCGCTCTGGCGGATTTTGTGTTGATGTGCAGGGGGATGGTGTAGTCGTCGTCATCGTCGGCGAAGGCGGTGGTGTCGCTGGTGTAACCGTCGAGACGGTGGCTGGCGGTGGGACGCATATGTCGCCCCTGCATCTGACGCAGCTCTGATAATAAGCGGAACTCGTGGGGGTGGCGTTCTTCGCGTAGCTGCATCTCGCGCCGCTCCTTCAGTTTCAACTGCTGCCGTTGCAGCCAGGTCAGGTTTCCTTGCGGGACGTAGCTGCAATAATTGGTTTATAACAAATCAAAAATATTCCATAATACATAATTTTTAATTCGTTTGTATTTTGGTGCGATTTCGTGTCATACTAAATTTGAAAATACTTATAAGTTGGGGGGGGGGTACTTCAAGACTTATATGGTTCTGTAGTATTTATAATTAATCAAACTATACAGAACTGCGAGACGATGGCTTCAATGAAACTTCTTAGATAACTTGGAATACGATTTATGGTGGTTTCTTAGATGAATCAATAGTTTCCTATTTCTCCAGGTGAAAAAAACATCGAAGCTAAAAAAAAGCGTAAGAATCATTACATTACAGCACCCGTCTCAGTAACTCCCACGGTAAGTGATTCATGATCATGAATAACGCTATAAATAAATATCATTAACAATTCCAAGTGTAAACATTTCAGTTGTCAGTAATTTATACAATTGTTGGTATTACACTTTGCAGTTAAAGTAATTGACTAAATTACAAATAATTGTATCTGGAGGGCTTCGGCCTTTATACCATCGGACTCGCTCTTCACGAACATGAACAGCACTGTAATTTTCTATTGAGATTTTCCTGATTTGGAGTTAAAGCGGCTCACCTAAAAAATGTCGCGTGAGTTACTTCCAATAATAACAAGAATAAACATCCTAATGGAAATAGTGTTATAAGTCGTTGACCTTAGGAGGTGGTGCTGGTGTGGTGTTGGTGCTGGTACTGGTGCTTCAATGCTCCTTAAGACCTTTTCCTTAATTTGGAAAGACGAGTAGGTCGAGTTGCAAAAAAAGCCGCAACAGTTATGGTTTCCACATGAGACGATCGTCGAATAGTTAATAAATAAATTCTTATAGTTGGAAGGTGAAATTCTTTTCTAGGTAAAAATCTCCATGTACATAATATGACGAGGAGAGAAAATAATTAGAATTATTTTTTATCAAATAACTCTTGCTGGATTATTTATTATTTATATGAGCGAATAAACAATTTATCCTTCATTTCCTGCTGGCGGCAATTTGAGACCAAGATCTTGCAATTTCCCAAGCTTGATTGTAAAGTTTTAAGAGGCGAATAATTAGGCGGGGGAGTTAATTTGAGTAATTTTCTCTTTACGTGGGTGAATTTAATGATGGTATTGAATCCTCAAAGCGTAACGAGTATCTTTAGTCAGCTTGATTGAATTTAGAAGACAGAAGAGTGACCTCGATTACAGTGATTAATGGACATTGTAATTAATCGTCATGAAAATTTGCATTTTGACCAATAATCGCTTTGTCTGAACCTCCTGAAATATCGCTTTGAGTTGAGCTTTAATTCAAGGCTTAAGTTTGCGTCCCTCGATAGCACCAACCTAGCAAAAATAATTATAGATGGAATAAACAGCTATTGGGCGTGGTTATCAAGAAAGGGTATTCAATTTGATTTTCATTCAAAAAGGACATTTATAAAATTTACACGGTTATCTAGTCGTTCAAAAAACTTACAGTATTCAATAAAGACATCAGCCCCGCCCGATATAGTTCAATTTTATTTGATTTTAAATTGCTTCTTATCTACTTGATTGATTGTAATCGTAAACCTAAAAATTGCAATTTTATGCAAATTATCGAGCGCTAAGTGAGTTGAAAGTTGTTAAAAACGAATTCGGAGCAGTTACCTGAAAAATTACCGTAATAACCTGCCTAATTCAGCAGCGCAGCCAAAGTAACAAAGCGTAAAATTTTTAATTGCCATAATTTCAGTGGGAGTTTCAAAAAGCTACCTATGTCGAATCCTTCATTAGTTTTCAGACGTCAGTTTCTTGAAACGACTGATGACTGTTATTGTGAAACTCATATTACTGCGTGCTATTTTTGTGTCCCCTGTAATAGAATTTCCTGTCCGCTTCATAAATAATTTCACAACAATGTCAGGAAGTGGGAGTTTAAATTTTTTAAACGAAATATTAATTGCTCTGAACTGAAATCAAGACAAACCCTAAATGATGACACTGTTGGACTCTGACAGACTGAAATAGGTTTTTCCAGGAGACTAGCTGTTTTTGTGATATTCCAGTTCATTTCAGAGAAATTCTCTCGATTGGAATATGGGCTCCGAAAAAGGAAGTTTTATCGACACGACATCAAACATAATTTCCCTAAGTACTACTTATATAAAATTTCGATAAAAGCACATTGCAGGGGAAATTTATAAACGTAATTTTAAACAAAAGCTCGTAGTCTTTTAAAGGTTCATATATTGTTTAAGATCCGGCTCGAAAGACCAAATGAAAACTTTAATGAAAAATTTTACGCAAAATTTTTCATTTTTTTTCGCGAAACTCAAGCTGAAGTGTATAAAATGGATATTTACTGCCAGTCATACACTATAAGAAATATCTATATTTACTAGTTCGGCAAATTAGGGTAAATTTCTTTTCGGTTTTCCTTATAAAAATTTGCTCTTGGATAGAATAACTTAAGAGAATCACGATATTCTTTATTTCAAAAAGTATAGTAATTTTTCTATCTGACATAGTTTTAATTAGCACAAATAAGATTACCTATAGTTCCCCTTAATTTTAAATTAAGCTCCTGAATGTTTCCTGGTAAAATGAAAGGAAATATTTCTCCACTCCTTATAAAAATATGCTCAGAGTTTATTATTGCGAGGATACTTTTCGACTCATTTTGAAGCAGGCATCATCTCGATGAAACCACAAGAATTCGGTAGGTACAAAAATAAATGCCATACATACATTCCTGATATTTCAAGAAGACTTAATTACCTACCTATACTTTCTTGAAATTTCTGATATTTTTATTTTTATTCCGGCTATAATTAACATGTTAAATAATTCCCAGCCTGAAACTCATTATTGGAAATTCAACTCGAAATTACACTCTGGATAATTAATTAATAATTAACCTGTTCTTAAAGTCGCAATTATTCAATCAACTCTAGTTAATTTTACAGCTGTTTTTTCTGTGATGGAAGTATTTGTGGATCGGCTCTTTTGAAGATTATTATACAGGATGATCTCTAAATATAGCACAGTTGAATATAGATACAAAATTGATAACACGGCTATCAAAATATTGTAACTTTTTTCTGGAAGCTATGACGTCATAATTTTTTTCTAAATCTAATAAAACTACCTGAATTATTGTGTTATTACACACAACTCAAATAACTATTCAAAAAATTGAGGTTGATACTTGAAAAAAATGATCATTACGTTTCTGAAAAAAAGTCTACAATCATGCCAAAAGAACATTCTTCTGACATGTCCGATAATTATTTAACATTTCTCTCCCATAAAAGAAACTATATCTTATTTTATAGAGGGCACTCTGTCTCTTAGGAGGGTTCATATAAATATTTATGTGTTAATTTCCAAGTTTGGACCAAAAATAAAAATGTAGAAACCTCCTTTTGAATTTTTCTCGCTCTGACAGTAGCAGAAATGTCATTTTTTCTTTTTGTTTACTCTTCAATATGTTGTTTTTTCTTTTATGCACTCCTTTTATGCAGTTTGTCAGTCCTCAATAATAAATTATCTTTAATATATTCTTTAGTGCTATTTTATATTTTATCTATATTTCTTCATTTCTTTGTATTTTCACAAAACTTTTGTTTAAATTCTTGAATTATTTCCATAAAACTTTGCATTTCTTCTTTTATTTCGTTTTTAGGTTCTTCTGTCTTCTCATTTTCATCTTTTCATTGTTGAATTTGTTTCATTATCTTCTTACCTACTACTTTTATCCATCTTCTTTATTAACATAGTCATTATGGATGCAATTCCTTTATGTGATTCAGACTTATTTTCCATTGTACGTTTTGCTATTATTTGCGTTATTTGCATATTATGTTCCCTCTCTTTATTTCTATTGTTTCTTCTTGTTTTTATTTGTTGTAATCCTTCTGTTTATTCATATTTTTAACATCAGACTGTTTCTTCATTTTATCTTGTTTCTAATTTTATTCTCTATATACAGGGTGTATCTTTAATATTGCATAAAGTTCAAATACAGATTCTTTGGTACAAAAAAAATCTGTCAACGGGTGTTCGTAAATGCACCATTTTTGAGATACTTACAGGGTAAATTTTTTTTTCCAGTTTTTTAAAGATATCTCAAGAACCATTTCAGATACAGAGCTCAGCTTTTGTAAATGTCTTATCGTTGATATTAACAATCTTTTTAATAGCAGTACAGTTTTTTTAATGCGCCATTTGCGGAGATTTTAGGAATGAGCGATGTTTTTTGCCCTTCATTTTCCGACACATGCTTTGAGACATCCAAAGCGAGTTTTTCATCGTAAATGGTCGCTTTTCTCGAAAAGCTCACGTTAGCAATTATGATCAAGAGTACCTTTTTTATATCGAAAATATTGGAAATAAAATTGTGTTTTTAAAATGCCAATTTTCCCAGTGTCGGAGATATTAGGGGCAAAAAACCCACGCAACCCTAAAATCTCCGCCACTGACATAAAAAAATATAGTTAGCATTAAAAAGATAGCTAAAATCAATAAAAAGATCTATACGAAAGCTGAGTTCTGTATCTTATACCTACGACGGTTCCCGTGATACCTATCTTCAAAAAACTGGAAAATACTTTTATTTTTACCCCCTGTATCATTAATGAGAATTTTTTGTTTATTTTTGACCAAAGAATCTGCCTTTAAATTTGTTAGCGAAATTAAAGATACACACGCTGTATAAAATAGGTAAACAGTGTAGAATAAATTAACTACAAATGCATATTCTGTTTAGAAAATTACTATTCAATTCTCAAAATTTCTGTGATTTATAGTAATAATTTAACTAATGAATTAAAAATTGATATTAAAAATTTCCAAATTTTATGACAAAATAAAGAGAGTGCCCCACTTTGGGCGCCAATTTTGTTATTTTAAATACATTTTTAATTTTATTCAAACCTGGGATCATTATGGTCTTGATCTGAACACATTTTCCATAACAATACATATACGTATTTTGATCCCTTAATAGAATAATAATTATTCCCAAGTGGGTGGATATAAAAAATATAAATGCATCTAGAAAGAACAATTAAGAATGCAAACAAACGCAAGAATGGAGATGATTAATTGGATAAAAACGTGAAGCATCACTTCTCGGAAAATTATGAATTACACCTGTAACATTCTCAGGTAGGTAGGTACTAAAATCACTCGAAGATGAATGAAGTAACGAATTACGATACGACCAAGAGCGTTAATAAAAACCTTTAAAAACAACACTGAAATATTCATCAAGCATGCTTAACCTTGACCTTCCTCCCATTATTTAACCATCTGTTCGCGAAAGTACCGGAAAACTCCATCTAGGTAAGTAAGGGAGACTGGAATGCTGAATCTGACTTTGAAAGGACGAAGTTGCAACTGCTGAAAGCTTGATTGTATGAAAAAAATAACGATTTTTCCATCGAGAAAGCTTTTATTTTAACTTTAAGTGAACATGTGCTCCATAACCCAGTTTTGCTGTTGTACATACATAGGTACTAAGCGATATTTTCATTCTCATCATCGTGAAGCGCGTTGTTTGTTATACGAGACATATAAAAGAGCTCAAATTACAGGCAGGACTTTATTGTTTTCTCCTGATTGTTTTATTCTGGCCCCGTCAAATATTATTGGGTCGCAAATAATGCCTCGGTTTCTAGTCCAAGGATCGTTTAGAGTTTACTATTATTATTTTTAAACTAGCAAACGAGGACTTATTTTGTTTATTGGCAAATTTATAGCCTGGTTTTATTGACTACTAAATATTATTGCGGTAATAAAATTTTTAACTTGGCTGGGCTCATCAATAGATTGAAAAATTCGCCGAAACTATTAAAAATAAAATTTGAATTCCAAAGGTTCTCATTCAATCAATTAGGTATCTATTTCAACACCTTTAAACTAGCTACAGCTTCAATCGATAATTAAAAAGTATAAAAAGTGGAATATTAAGAAGGAATTGAGAATTTAAAATGCCTAATTGGAGTCCTGGTCAAAAATAATTTAAGATGTCTCATGCTAATTCATCCAGTGACTCGATGAAGCAACTAGCTGATAGGTTAATCTCCTAAAATTTAGGATATTCTGTCCAAATTCACAGAGGAAAAGATACATGGGCCTAATTTAGGGCCATTTCTACAGGCATTTTCTGAAAAGTTCTCTAATGCTCAATGAGTTATGAGCATTTTATTACCGATAGTCTTTATTTAAGATTTCTCAAAGGACAAAATTTTCTTTATGGACACTCAACAGGCCATATTTTCTCAAAAAGCCTAGTCCAACGAGGTAACCGATTTCAATTTTGGTTTCACCCACCGTGATGCTGCGTATATCTACCACGATACTTTTAGAACATCCCCAATAAAAATTTTCAAAAAACTTTAAATTTTGGAGCACATGTAAATTTGTTACTATATTTCGAGAATCGTGCCACCAGCTATCATAGTTCATAGTATCAGAAATGTATTAGCGTTTAGTAATCCTCGTCGTGGTAATGCCTATACATGGAATTTTTTAACTTACAAAAAATTATCGGAGACTGATGGTATCTGCAGTTTTCCGTTTTCAAATACAAAGGAATTCGATGAAAATTAATAATTGGCTAATATAAATTTGAACAATAAATTGGAAAAGCCACCACTTTTCGACTTATCTTTTTTTATCAAAGTCTTTTGCAAAATTATAACTACTGTAAAATTTTCCTTTTTAAATGAAATAAAACGCATCAAATTTAACAACTCGCTCCATGCAGGACACATCTAAGATGATCGCAGTTATTCAGTTATCTTAGTTCCACCCAGGATTATCGGCCGTATTCACAAACGATAATTTCCTGAATAATTACGTAATCAATTATCCCCATCTCATTCTATTGCAAAAAAACTGCATATCTCCATCTCACTCATTTAAATAATTACGTAATTATTTAGGAAATTATCGTTTGTGAATACGGGCATATGGGTCTTTTATTAAAATCGGAAAACAAAATAATGGAAATTTTATTTATGTTACCATTACAGTAGTTAGTTTCCTAGAAAGAGTTGCTGGAATCATTGGATCAGTAAAATTTTGAAACTCATAATCCTGACCTATACAAGAGATGCGCGGCGCTTATTTTATCGCTTGCAGATAAGTAACCAAAACAATGATAAATCAAACCGAACAAGGTAAGATGATGATGAATATCCACAAGTGTTGTATCTTTTTGTCGGTGTGACAAAGAGTTGCTTACTGTTTAGGTATTGGAAATTCGTTTCAAATCGTTTGCATTATAGCCGACAATTACTCAACAAGCATTGAGCTGACACTGATTCCAAGTAAATGCTAATTCAACATCACTGCTTATGGACTCTCTAACATAAAAATTACACAGATACCTTGAACTAAAACAATAAGAAATCGCAATTTCTATTTCCCATGTCGTTAATAAATATTTACTAGACAGATCAAAGAACTCGAATGAACCAGAATTCATGTTGCTTTTCATTTCGATTTCCTTAAACGTATAAAAGCTGACGGTGAACAGCCAGTATTGTCAACTGACATGTCGGAGACACTTTATTCTTTTTCCTTAACTTTCCTTATTTGCGATTTGAAAGTTTATGAAGATCTACTTATTAATTAATAAGTGCGTACTTAATCGTTTATGGTGTGACGTGACGAAGCACATTGCTAGGAATATAGAAATTTCTCAATCATTCAACTTAAAACAGATGCCTTTTTCCCTTTCTCTTCTAATTTTTGATTATGCTCTATGATTAAAGGTGCAATCGTAATAATAATTATTCTAAAAAAAGTCAGATAATTCGTGCCGCTCTACGAACCCTCTGAATGAAGCTGAAAAATGCTCTAGATCCTGTTGACTTTTCAGCTGAAATATGAGATCTGTACTCGAGAACAATCCGCGACATCGCCAGAACAACCCGTTATGCGTGACAATCTTCTGCCTCCAAGCCTACATGGGAGGCACCATTCTTATAGCTGGACAAAGGATTTGGCATCCTTTTTTGGACGTTGCTTGATTTGGACTTTTCGAAGACTGCGATTCGCTTGATCTTGAATTAATTGATGAAAAAAAACTTTGTTTTTAGACTTGATAGGGGTTTCAAATCTACCACCATCTCAGGAGGGGTCAGATTACTTTTCCTATGTCCATGTCCATGTTCATTTTGACAAAAGCAGAGTACGTGGTGAATTTATTGACATTTTCAATCCATTTATATTTATTACAGATGCGTAACTCCCCAAAGAACAGACCATTTATGTGTCTTGCCCTTATCTGAGCTTCGCCGAATTTAGAGGTGACGTAATGGAGTAGGAAATTAACGAGATCGAATAAAGAAAAAGTGTCTTGGAGAGTCTCCATAGACCAAGCTGGATGCTTCTGAGGAAACCCACTAAATTTAGATATTGAATGAGCTGCTCCAAAAATAATTGGGCAAGATAATAATGGAGCCAAATAACTTCTTGTTATAGTCTTAAGGCATCAATTTGTTGTTCTTACTTATTTTCATTATTCTTTCCTCTCGCCTCCATTTTAATGTGATCTAAAATAATGAAAGATTTCTGGATTCGTGATTGCTGAAAGGGATGAAACTTCAATTCTCGCAGTTCTCCAAGCATTATCTTAGATTCAATAAGCGTAGAGAAATTATGGTTGAATGGTTTAGAACTTCTAAGTTCCTTTTTCTCTAGTGCTAATTTCACAAATTCCATTCAATTCACGCTACTACCACACAAATATTTACTCTAAGGTAAAATTTCTACCCAAATGTCTTATTAGCATATTCCGAAACAATTTTAAGATTGACTTTATCGATTGACTGAAAAATGCATTAGGTCCGATTAGAACTGCGGTATAGACAAAGTCCAAAATATGTTCAAAATGTGACCAAAAATCGATACTGTTTTTTTTTTTTTAATTTACATCAAAAAATATATCCATATATTTGGTCTTGATATTTCTTTTATTTACACTGCTCACAAAGTAGGGTGTTAAAAAGATTATTTTTGACAGAATAAGTCTTACTCTTTTTAAATCCGATGACAGGAAGCCGTGCTAAATTACGACACATGACAAAGAGACAAAAAAATTTGAAGGCCAGGCAAAGCTTCATATATTTTTTTTTATTTTATAAAATGAGGGTTGGTAAAGAAGTTGATGCATTCAAAAAAATTAAATAAGGTTTCTGTTTGACCCTTTCAAATGATGGAATGGTTAAAAAATCTTATAGAAGGAGAATCCCACATTATTTTGAAAAAATATTACATTCCCTTTTTAAGTCTCCATCTTTGTAGGTAGGGGTATAGTTTTTGAACCAGGTGTTTTCGGATACCTTCGCTGATAGGCGACTTTATTATTATTTTCTTGTTTTGAACTAAATTATATTTTTGTAGTCTAGTTATTATTATTAGTCACCAATTGTCCTAATTAAGCTCAATTATTCATATAAATTCTAAAATAACCTAAACTTTTGGACGATCAAATTTAAAAAAGAAATATTGTTGAAACGTAGAATTAAATATATATTTATTCGCGCAATTAACATTAAATTGATTCAATTAAACAGTAAGTTCTTTCTTCGCGCTTTCAAGGTTTTGCGGGGTATCTCGTCTACCAAATCCAGCCACCAACCTTGAAAAACCTTGACAAACGAACATATTATTCATATCATTGGGCGTCCATCTGAACACGCAACGTTATTAAGATACACCTGTCTTGAAAAATGACATAACGCAACCGTTCCAGACTCAAAAAGACCAGATTATTAAGATCGAGCGTTTCCGCATTTAATTACACCCATTCATATCCACGTAGTTTTTAAGCGACGTTACGCTAGTTAACTTGAGGTTTATTTTAGAATACTACAGTCTACAGTAATAAAAAGAACACTCACGTTTCATGAAATTCAGGCGACTTGGCACCGCTTCTGAACGCTCCCGGCGGCGACAAACTCTCACTATCTGAATATGGACTCGTAACGACCGAACTGGACTTGTACTCCACGACTTTTTCAGGACTCCTCTTCAACGTTCCTTCGGTGAGGCTCCTTTTCAAAGGATCGTACCTCTTGACGTCTTCTCGGTAGAAACCCTCCCGGAATTCACGCTTTATCGGTTGGTTTGCACTTAGAGCACTCGCAGTGAAGATATCATCGATCGGATCTTTCTCTCTCGCGAAAGATGATGAGGAGTAATTGGAGTACTTTGAAAGGGTGTTGTCGTTGTAGGAGTTATAGGAGTTGGTTTGGTAATTGGAGAGATTTTTCGAGGAATAGTCGGGATAGACTTGGGTTTGCACTTTCTTTAACGTATCACCAGAGCTTTTATTGACGGATGCTTTACGGACCAGACTTGGGCTGCTCAGCCCTTTTGATTCGGTGATCATCGTGTTTGATGTTACTCCGTAAGTGAAAGGTCGACTATCTTGACGAGCGTGGTAGGGGATGTTCCGGTCCTCTTCTTCGTCTATATATCTAGAAGAATAAAAAACATCCATTATAATAATAATATTTTTTTTAGAAAATATTTAGGTAGGTATATAAATCAATTCACTTACGCACTACTACTTCAAGCTTCACTTATTAAAAAAACATCATGCACACACTGTCGTGATTAAAATTTACCCCTACCGGACATTTTCGACGTCTCTGCTCTGCTGTGGTTTCGCGTCGGGGATGCTCTCCACAGTGAGAAGCATATCGCTGAGGAGTTTGTCCAGCTGGCGGTGTTGTTCCTCGGGGGTCAGCGGAGACGGCTGGGCCGTCGGTGGGGGGCTGGCGGAGGCGTTGGTGTTGGCGTTCTGCTGATGGCCTGCACGAGCAACTATATTAGCCAATGTGCAAGCCGAATCGAGCCATATATGTGCCAATATGTGGTCAATTTTATAGAAAATGATTGGAATGTTTGATCGGGCTCGTAATGTAAATAGTAAATACGTGCATGTGTGATTGTTTAGTATGCAAATGTAAATACGTTGTAGTAGACTGACGTAGAGTTGGCTTTGGAGATTGTTTTGGTTATTTACCTAATGACGATAATTATGTAATGATTGCATTAGAGTGGGTCGACAGAAGTGATTTCTCTAATGTCTTTATATACCTACAGGTGAGAGGCTGCTATCATGCAGATAAGGCGCTGTTGCCATCGATTGTTTTTGATGGCAACAGGGGAATTCGATTTGATTTGTGTCAAATTTTCCAGATATGATCTGCAATAGGCTGCTGGAATGGAACAAAATTTTACTCACAATTAGGTACCATATTCACACTTCTATGAATATTTTGTTTACACGGCGATTTTTTGATTTGATATTACCTACTCAGGACGTATTTTTTATAATTACCTACTTGGTACGAGCCACAGATATTAATAAAACAGCAATTTATAACCTTAATAATAACAAACTCTAATCAAAAGTTGAATCAAAGAAGATTGTGTCGAAGAAACGCCTCTTTGTGGCAACTATGAGGTGTTAATGGATGTAGTAAAGTCTAAATAACATGTAATTACATTCACTCTTACAAATTAAGTGGTCTAGTCTGGATAAGCATCAAATAAACACACACTCAACTACATAAAACATCACTACGAGCAAGATTCTTTTTTCTTGAATGTAAATCACATGGTTACAGATTATCTGGAAAAATACCTACTACTGAAGTGACTAATGCTTTATAAATCAATAAGCGCCAAGCACTAAGCACTGGCACTTTATGGAAAGTATTATCGTTATCTGGGATGTTAGCTACTTCCTGACTTTTTCTGATTGATACCATAGAAATTGAAATAATTAATAGACCAGCACAACAAAATATAATGTAAAGTATGTTATGTAAGAGTGAACGACCGCGAAGATCCAATAACGATGTAAGCAGTTTATTGGCTCTTGAGTTTTATTGAATAAATTCTAGCAATCAGATTTATCTTCTTAGGTTTGTTTAAACACAAACAGTAAACACTAATGCCCGTATTCACAAACGATAATTTCCTAAATAATTACGTAATTATTTAAATGAGTGAGATGGAGATATGCAGTTTTTTTGCAATAGAATGAGATGGGGATAATTGATTACGTAATTATTTAGGAAATTATCGTTTGTGAATACGGGCGTAACACTAATACTAACACTAATACTATAAAATCTTCAACATGTCCTTTACATACAATGCGGTCATGAATTGAGTCTTCACGTTTTGTTAGTTCCTTATTTTTTGAAGAGACTGAATTATGGTAAGGCAGTATCTAAGAAATAACCAATTTCTTCTGCATTAAAAAAAATCTCATGCATCATTGTACTGATTTTGCAGGTCTTTAGTCTTAATTTTGATTTTTTTTTTGTTTTCATAACCTCGAGTTAATTTTTACAGTTATGAGTATGAGATTACTCTTAAAGGATAAAATAAAGGTGAACAATCAAGACAAAAGACTACTATATCTGTTTTGGTACCAAAAACAAAAAATAGACGAAATAATCATCAAATGACCGTACTTTTAATCATTTTATTTCTACCGACTTTTTGGATTTATTCTCTTAAAATTTTGAATGTTTTCCAGACGATTTTTTTTTTCATCGAGCTTCATTCACAATAATTTTAGATCTCAAAAAAATGTAAATTTAGACATTGTTGCCCTGCATCTTTTTAAATTTATCTTACAATATTCGAAAATTTATTCAGATAACTATCTGAATGTATCATATGTATCATTATGGACAAAATAATTTTTTATACATATAATACTGCGTATTCCAAAAGGGAAAAAGATGAAAAAGTTGCACAATAAGTTGAACTAAACTTAAATTTTCAGATAATTTTTGAAAAAGTAATTTTCAAAACAAGCAATGTTGTCTTGCGTCTAGATTTTAGAAGCATTCAAAGACTAACTAAAGAAAAAATTCCCCTTATTTTAAGAATAAATTCACTTGATGGGCAACTCAGTCCAAGCTTTATTTTTAAATTTTTTATCTTCAATAACTTATTGATCTATAAATTTATTTTTTTATTTTTTATTAAAAACGTTTTGAAAAATAAATATTTTTTAATTAAAATTTTCATCATAAATGCTCAAAAAAGTTTACAATACATTTTCATTTCTCACATTCATGATTTATAATTTAATTTATTTCCTTTGACTATTTATTGATTATGAATAAAACACTAATGTTTTATAAAATTCTACTGTATAAAACATTAGTGTTTTATTCATAATCAATAAATATGCAGAGATTCTACGAAGTAAGGGTTGAAAACATAAATCCTTTGACTATAGAATTATCGAACTGAAACGCGAGCAAAATATTATTTCCGACAAGAACTTGGCTTTTTCCCTGTTTTAACAATAAATTCGACCACAAGAAGTGAAAGCATCCCAACAAATCCCCCGAGTAATCATCTCGTTGGAGGAGGTTCATATTTCCACACCCAGATCAAGGCATTGTTATACGTAGGTATACACCTGCCGTTCGTAACTCGCATCCCACGTCTCCTGAGAGCGATTCCCGTAACTCCCGAGGCCCCCTTTTCGGGGACAAAGCGGCTAATAATATACTCCCTCTCACCTGCAGATGAGATGCCAGAGTCCATCGACACCGTCAGCGGGCTGGAGACGGCGCCCGGCGAGAGCTCCGGCTTCTTGGCTATTGTCGCGTAGATGCTGCCGTCCAGGGGACCGAATGTATGGTTCACGTCGTCTGGAACGAGGAAAATTGCATTTTATTTTATTGTCTATAGTCTGGCTATTTTGAGTTGAGTGATGGAAGACGAACGATCGATCTATTTCTGGATTTGTTGTTGTTTTGCATCTGAGTATCGAAGATATCAATTATTATTATTGCAAAACATGGAATGTATACATAATAATATGTATTCTATTTCCTAGCAATATAAGACAAGAGATAAGATTTCATTTTTATTAATATCTGTACTAAAGAGCGAGCAATAATGACAGAAATTGTTTCACTTACGAGTCCTGAAAAGCTACACAAACTGAACATTTTTGAATTTTTCTCTCTTATCAATTGAATAAAATCAAGTGGAGAAGTAAGAAAAATCAAGTTCCAAAACTACTGCAAAATTTTATTATCTTTTCTACTTTGAAATTGTTTTTATGGTAAGATAAGTATAATTCCATCTACAACCATTATATCCGGGATGTACTAATGCTTTTAAAAAAATTGAATTAAAATTGATCACTCTCCTCCCAATCATTAACTTATCCATCTCAAAATTCCAGATAATTAATAAATCATTTTTTTAATCAAGCAGAATAATAGCGCTCTGAAGAAATAAATTATGTAAAATATGTACCTTTCTTAGACAAGAAAAATTAATTCCTTCATAGTGTATTCTTCAACGAGCGGAGAATGATGGCTATTATTCATAAGTACGAAAGTCGAGTGTTGGAACGTCCAGATGAATAACAGCCATTCTCCGCGAGAAGAAGGCACTATTTTTTCTATGATGACTTTATGAGAAAATCGTAATACAGCTTTAAAAATGTTATAAATTATTTAACATCCGACTAATCAAGCTTATTGACACGTTTTAAATAATAATAGTTACGCAAAAGGTAAATAAAAGTTAAGCATCAAGACAGAAAAAGAAGTGCGACCATGCTACTTCGTTTGCTGTTCGAATGTGTTAGAATGTGATACTGACACGATTATCATTTTATATTTCTTGAACCTGTCAAGCTGATTATTAGCTCTGACTCGTGATTTCTTGTTTATTACTTCAGATGTTTAGCTCTGATTGATTACTGGAAAAATTGACAGCGTATGCTACTGAGTATCGATTTCGACTCGGCTGTCGATTTTGTCTGTTGATTTTTATTAGACTATCAATTAGAAACCAGTTACAGGAAAAATAAAGGACCCCGCAGAATCCTTATGGGAATTGACTCCTGGTTAAATTTGATGTAACTTTGGGTATAGGTAGTATTCAATGTGTAGATCAGAAGTCTCCATGGGCGTAACCCCCCAAAACTCCTGTTTTCGAGATTTTTTCTCTCATGACAGTCATGAATTTACTTTTAAATGTTGCCCCCCACCCTAATTGATTTAGAGAGAAATGTTAGATCACTTGTTAAGATTAAAAGGTTCCTTCTGTCGCTGTAGTTACATTTTAAGTCTGTTGGGCAATTTTCTGCTGGGCCGCATGTTGCAATATTGGCCGGTTGCACAAAGGTAAATTGTTTGTCTGTCTGTCTGTCTCTCTCTCTTGTAAAATTCAGTCTTTTCGCTCATCTATAACTTCACTGACTTACAGCGAGTTTTTTCTTCTGTGAGCATTTCTGAAGAAGGTATCGAGTCTACGCGGAAATTTTTTAAATTTATCGATTTTTGACACGAAAGTAATTACAAAAATGTTAATAAAAGTCATTTGACGTCGATATTAGCTTCAAAAACGAGCACAGAAATCTGCACGTTAGCCTAATGAGCCTTTATAATATTGGCTTTTACTCAAGTAATGTGCAGTAACTATGACATTACTAAAAAATCAATTTCGGAGAAGCAACAAGCAGAATTTTTTTCTCCAAACATAAGTTCCTGGTGCTGGCCGCTTATCCAAAATTGTTCTTTTAGTAACGTCAGTTACTGCGTATAATTTCGGCAGTGAGGTATATACAGGGTATTTCAACGAAAACGTCCCAGGTCTATTATCTTGAAAACTGAAAATGTAAGCGAAAAACTGAAAATGTAAGCGGAAAGCGCCGAAACAGGTAAATTTTGTTATCGAGGGGGACACACAAAATTTTTGAAAGACTTTTTGAAGGAAGAATCTAAAATTTTTCGATAAATCATGCTGCTTATCTGTGATGTATGTAAAAAACTATTGGATACAATTTTATGTATTTAACGAGTATAGCCATTAATAACGAAGCCAATTATAAGCTAAATTGGCTCATTTCCCGAATTTTTCCGCTACAGAATCCAAACCATAAGTTTTTGGTAATGATATAGGTACAAAAACAACAACAAAAACACATTTACATAAGTAGGTAGTACATTAAGCATAATATCCTAAATAAATACCGAAATTTGCCAAATTTTAACGAGCTGATTTTTCATGGGAAACACTTTTGAAAGTAGAAGAAGTAATATTTTTAATTATTATAAAATATGATTTATAAAAATTAATATGTACTAGGGTGTTCTTAGGTATCTACCTACATAAACAATATAAAGTTAGAATAAGCTATAGTCGTCTTTCTCAGCAGAGTTCTAGAATGTTAAGTGTTTAAAGCTTATTTAGTCTACATAAAAATTTTAAGCACAGCGTAATTGGGACAAACAATAATATTTTTTTACTCACGCCAATGTTTTCACTTTTTCTAAACATCCAAGTAATATATCATCGAGTTTGTTTTAACAATGCTGGTGGTGTTTATCGAATATCTGTCAAATAAACAATGTCAGATGGTCGAGTGTTCTCTCAGATATCGGGACTCAACTAAAATATATTTTGGCATATAAATTGCAAAAATTATAATTAGAATTATGCGTCATTTTGGCTCAGCGACAGCTACTCCATTATTTATATTTTGTTTAAAGATATTGTCAACGCAATAAAGCACATGTAAGCATACTTGTTAGATAAACGCCCACAATAATAATAATTATTAAATTTTATGATGAAAGTCGTATAAAATTCGTGCAAACTGTGACTGTTATTATTAATAAAAACAATTATAATTATAAATTGGACAAAGTGCAAGAGCAAATGAAATTGAATAATTACAGTTGATTGTTTTAATGGCGCAGAGAAAACACCAAAATAGTCACGAATAAAGCGTCGAATTCAAATATTTCAACGTCCTGATTTTAATTGGTTACGTAATTTTTAAAACAATAATAATTGCCGTTGAATAGACTTTGATTTAAACTAGGTATCAATATTATATAAATGGTGTTTTAAATCATTTTAATTGGGAAATAAAACAGAGTGTAAATTATCTGAGTTCCCTCTAAATTGCTTAATGATTATTATGAAAAAAAATATTTCGCCCATTATATGCTGATTCATACATTTAGTAGTGTTATTAAAACACATAGTTTTAATAGGTTTTTATGCAAAAATCTACTCTTTACTGTGATGAATTTAATTAAAACAATACCTAGACAATTAATGGCAGGAGCTGATTTGTTTTACATCCTCCACCGTAGTCCTAGTCATTAATCTTGCAAAGAACACCCTCAGTAGATGTTCACATCAGTCGAAGCTGATCACCCTTTTTGCTGAGTCGTTTTGAAAGATTCCAGAAAACGAGCATTGCTGCATTTTTATTCTATTACTAATATTGTACAGGGTGTCAATTTGAAAACTTGCCACCCCTAAATTCTCCATTGAATAATGTTTCTTTGATTGAATGTTCTATTATTGACGTAAACATTTTTTATACAAGGTATTCCTTGACTCAGTAATGAGGATATTATTTATTTATTTATTTATTTATTTATTTATAGAGTAAGGTCATCCAACAGATCACAATAATGACCCAATATAAATTATGAGGATATTATTACATTTTCAGATTTATATGTAATAGGATAACGCTTTAAAAGTTAAGATAGGGACATGTAAGCCGTTGTACGATATCTTGAGCTGTTTTCAAAACAAGCTGCTTTGAAAATGAAAAACTGCGACTTGTTTATAACTCATAAACTCCTCAGTTTAAACTCCAACTGTGGAAACCATTCTTACTGGATTTTCTCAGACAATCTGCTAATGTATTAATATACATTAGCATGTTTAAAAAAATAGACAATGCCGTCATTACTGAGTCAAGGAACACCTTGTATAAAAATTTTTTACGTCAATACAACATAAATTAAATTAAAAATTGATCCGCTTCGGGATTTCTTGGAGAAACATTTTTTTAAGGGAGAATTCGGGGGCGGCAAGTTTTCAAATTGACACCTTGTTATACAGGGTTAGAACTATTTAAAGGGCCACTACAGGGATATCCTAAACCATTGAAGATACGAGGTCGGTTAAATTAGAGAAAAGTTGCGCTATTTTGTGGCCATCTCGGATCCGTCAAAACATGCAAGATATCTGTGACCGTTCCTGAAATATCCTGAAAAAACTGAAAAATCGAGAAATCTTATTTTTGCCATATCTTTCTTACTATTGGAAGTTAATAAATAATTTTTCGTAGGCTTACATAAGCCGTTATGAGCTATTCATCTGACTTTTCAAAAATTTTCAAAGCCGGCTAGATCCCAGAGTTTTCATAGTCAACTTTCGTTTTTCTTATGGCCGCCATATTATTTTTTTATGTCGTTCGATAAGAAAAAAATAATTTAAACCAAAAATTATTAAATTTCAGAAAAAAAAATTGGAAAATTTTTATTCTTCTTTTTTCAAAGAAAAACAGAAAATTTTTCGCTGAAATAGGTCAATATGGAGTCATACTGCTTGCATTATAGTTTTTTAATTTCTCTATGATATTTGGTCTAAAAAGTTCTTTTTTTTTAGAAAAAAAGAACAAATTTTTTTTCATTTATTTTTTGAAGTTTATTAGTTTTTGGTTTCCATTATTTTTTTCATAACGAACGAAATAAAAAAAACAATATGGCGGCCATAAGAAAAACGAAAGTTGACTCTGAAAGTTGAATGAAAACTCTGGGATCTAGTCGACTTTGAAAATTTTTGAACGTCAGATGAATAGCTCATAACGGCTTATGTAAGCCTACGAAAAATTATTTATTAACTTCCAATGGTAAGAAAGATATGGCAAAAATAAGATTTCTCGATTTTTCAGTTTTTTCAGGATATTTCAGGAACGGTCACAGATATCTTGCATGTTTTGACGGATTCGAGATGGCCACAAAATAGCGCAACTTTTCTCTGATTTAACCGACCTCGTATCTTCAATGGTTTAGGATATCCCTGTAGTGGCCCTTTAAATAGTTCTAAGCCTGTATAGTTTCTTTTTATTTTCTAATGCATTATTACGTTTCAAGTTCAGCCCGAAGATATAATTCATACGTAGTACGCCGCTTATTAGTACTATTCGCCAAAATTCGTTTCGTTTCGCCACAAATTGTCACTGTCAGACTAATCATTCGTCTTTTTGTGCTAGCCAATGACGGTCGCGTGTTTTCGTGCCAACGCACATTAGGTACATGTAAGTATTAATTGTTAATCAGATAAAATTAAATTGTAGCAATGCCACGCAGGAAACGTCACCTACTGCTCAACTGCGATGCGATAGAACTCAAAAGAAGTAATGTTCTGGGCCACCACCAGCTAGAGGCAGGGAATTTACCCGACCTTGATCCTCTCAAAATCCTGAAGTTTCTCAAGGAAACGGACTTGGAGAGGGTGCTCCACTAAAGGGATTCCACACCAGGCGAAGCACAGTAGAGGGGATACAATAGATCTTTTAGGTCGCAGTAACTTGATCCCCTCAAAAAATACAAATACAAATACAAAAATACACGCAGGAAACATTCCTCGAGATCCAGTGATTCGGATACCCCAGATCTTCGGAATAGGAAGGTCCTCTTAAAAAGATAAAAAAAAGAAAACTAGAAAAAGCACTACGAAAGCGCAAGCGACATAATAATGATTCAGTTGACACTGACAGACCATCACACTCGGAAAATAGATCGCAATACCGATCGCATTCAAGGCACTCGAGCCAATTTGTGTCGCTCAGCCGCAGTTTCATACTGACCAGGAAAAGCGTTACCACTAACCATTATTTTTTAGCACAACTTACATGGAAACTAGGCGTCAAAAGATTCATTTCTAGTTGAGCATAAATAACTTTTATTAATATCGTAGAAAGGAATAAAGTCGTCATAAAAAACTCTAAAATGGACTCTCATTATTTTTAATAATATAGTGGCCTCAAAACGGTCAAACTATAGCAAACGTTCTAATAACTAAGAATTTATGTAGCTATCTAACTGAAATTATTAAATAAAACATACTCGATTTATTAGAGAGACAAACGAGACAAGCCCAAAGATATTTTGCATCTACAATAACAAATCATTCAGAAGTGATATAACAAAGCTCCAATCGAGAACAATAGGCTATAAATTTCAGCTTGACGTTAATCATTATTACTTCATTCACTGGTAAAGTCAACATTCTTATTGTTATCGTGCAAAAATTGGCTTACACTCCATAAGGAATAATAATCTTAAGCTGGATACTTGGTACCAATTTGCGTGGGTGCTCGGGTTTGGCTTGGACTGATACTTCTAGTTCAAGTTCACCCACGCACCTCAAAGTCCTCAAACGAAGATTATTATTTGATACTTCATTTCATTGGATGGAATGGGGCATAAATTGTAATTGTCACACTGGACCCCACAAATAAGGATGGGATTAGTTCAGAACCAGCGAAGAAACATTCAAGAATAGATCGGATTGAGTCACCTATCTTCGCGTTTATTAGCTGGTTTGTTGTATAGGTAATCGTATTAGGGTATAATGTTTCTAAGAATGTGAGTTGGAAGAATTATTCTTGAGTTCTTTGAAGATTTATAATATTTGGTTTTTTGTATAGTGTGGAAGAGAAAAACAATGTTAATTTGATTATGAATCATATTTTTATGAGAGTATTTATAAATACAGGGGCACGAAAAAAATGCGCTGTTGTCCAACGGTTAAAGAAATTTTTCCGAAATTAAAAAAAAACAAGCTTTAATTTTGTCCTAGTATTCATGGAAACGAGCCTATTTTATTAATAACTAGAAGGCAAATCGCAAGAAAAGTTTTTCTCTACAATCACCCACTAGGTATTTATATTAAAAATACTTTTTCGAAGTATTATGGAAAAATTATTTGCTTACAAGAGTAAACTTCCATGGATACCTTAATAATGTTCTTTCTTTCGTTTCTGAAATAATTTTCTCATTGCAGCATTGCAGAGAGTGGAATGGTGAAACTCAAAAGAGGAATTTCAGAAAGGTATGTTCTGAAAAGAGGACAAATTTGAGTAAAAATCGTAATGCATAATACCAGCTGCATAATTTGAGTTATTTTAGAATGAAGATCAAAACATTTTCGCGAGTAATATGCCAGGATAGGTCAGACAGAAGGTCGAAAATTTGGAGTTTGTTTGTTTTGTGTTTTTTTTAAAGCAAAGGTTGTCAGTTGTCACCCACCTGGCCGACACGGCGATATCCATCACCAATGGAAATCTCTCCTGTGTCTCGAATACTCTTGACGTCAAGAATATTCGGCACTGTAGGTACTTTCGTTGGTAACGAATAGCGCCGTGCCGCGCCAACCAATTTTAGCCAATGATTATCAGCATAAAGATTCTGAAAAGTACAGAAAAACAAGTCATATTTATCAAAGTTCGGTTTCTAGTCGTAAATCTGGATGTACTCTAAAATTATTTTTCTTTTGGGACATTTTTCTCCTTTTTTTTTCTTAGTATTTCTTAATTATAGTGAATCAATTCTAAAAAATAAATAATTTGGTTCCCGATTTTCGTGGCTTTGCGGTTTTGTTTTTCAAATTTTAGTAAAATTTTATTATTATTATTATTACTTCTAGGGTAGGTTCAAAGCTTGTATTGAAGCTTGCATGCGCTTATTGTACCTCTTTGGATAATTATTTCATCAATCTTGTCTCCCGAAGTATTTCAGTATGAGTCCAATGGGTGCTTGTTCTATTTCTTTTGGCTCTGCCATTTCGGTTCCAAATACTAGAAATCTAGTTCCCTCTAGTGCTAGGCATTCACACATTAGGTGGTATGGGGTTTCCTCCCCCTACCCGCATCTCCTGCAATCCGGGTTATTTTTTTTAGGGGGCAATGTCCTGTTAGAAGTCCAATTGCCCATCTCAGCTAGTGTTTAACCACCTTTTTCGGTTACATCTTCTCTGCGCCCCCTTCCCTTTACCCACCTAGTCGCTTGAACAGCACCCCAGTTAGGTTTAGGTATAAGGTATGCATTGAAGTTGGTCTATTTTCTCCCGTGATGTTGTTGGCCTTTTATGTCAGGTTTCCTGTCCACTAGGGTTCACGTTTCTCGCTTTTAATCCCGGGTTTTGAATTCTCAGTCTTTTTTGGATTTTTTTTCTGGTTCCTCATGGGTCCCTGGTATCCACACTAGTGCTCTTATAGGTTTCGGAACATCCTTGGTGCCGAGTTTTGCTCCTGACCAGGGTTCCGTTTCCCTGACCACCCGCACCAGCCAGTCCTTTGTGGCCTGGTCAGCGCAGGAAGCCATGAGAAAGTCCCCTCTAAGCTGCACTCCTGAGAACCTTGTTGCAGGTTCTCCTTTAGTAATATTCTAAAATAGGTCATCTTTATAGTGGTGATTCAAAGAAGTCGTATTTAAATGTGTTCGAAACTCACTTAATTTAATAGTTTTATCCGAATCACCCGTTAAATCTATCTTCTTATCTTCTTCGCGCCTATCTTCACGAATTTTTTGCTCGAAATCGAACGTTCAATAATTAAACTTTGGCAATTAAAAATGAGAAGTGTGATTACACTACCATAGGTGGGACAGGCTTGTGTCGTTAGCTTCGAAAATTTCATAACACGTAAATTGCCTTCTTGCTTGCTTCTTTTCAGGTTCCAAGTTTCAAGTGAAGCGGTAGTATTGTAAAATTATAGCGAATAGCTGGATATACTTCTATAAGTTATATAACCAGCGAAAAAACGCCACGTTCTAACACAAGAATAGCGTGTACAGGCGGATAATGTAGATAAGGGTCTTAATGATAGAAACAATGGGATATGTTAGTGAAAGAGGTAGTTACCTTAGGCGCTAATACAACAAACTAATGTTGCTGTTTGTACAGTCTTCAGAGTTATCAATAATCCCGGTATTGGGAAACCAACAAAATCTGTAACTTCCGGTCGGAAGAGAATCATATAGGTACTTAATGATGCCGTGAAGCATGCTATTCGTCGAAAATTTCATACTGCATTTTTTAGAAATGAAATTTCCACTTCAAAAACAATTCAAAAAAAATCCAAAAACAATCGCAAAGAAACATGTTACGCTTATTCAGATACACAAAAAATATATTACAATCATATTCAGAAGAAGAACTGGCAAGTCGTGCGCCACTGACATCTGCTCTCCCCTTACGTTTATTCCCCGCAGCTCTCTAGCCGGAAAAACTGATCAGGTATCCTCCGATTCGGAACCGTTGTTTAGTTTTAGAACACTTACATAAATTAATTATAAAAAAATACAGCGGTTCAACCGCTGTAGCAGGTATACGCAATGTAACCCATTAAGGGGACATATAAAATTATTATAAAACATGACTGTCATTAATTTTAAGTCCAAGTTTCCTGCAACTGATGCACGTAAACACAACTAAAACCGTATTACTTATTAAATTTGCAATCTATTAACTTCGCAAACAATAACTCTTTAACGGTTTGATTGATTCATTTAAAGCCAAGTAGTTTGCAACGATAATAAATTGAAATCACCTTGCAGGAGATTAAAAATCCTTTGATTCCGAGATTTGCCGCACATCTGAAATGGCAAATCTGAGCTATTCTACCTTGAGATGTCGTAAAGGAAACCAACTTTGCGAATAATATTGTATCATTAAGAACTCGGTAATTAAAAGGTATTATTATGCACCTGCCGGGGTTTTCAAATGTAATTATTATATGATTAACAATTCTTGAAAATGTGGTAAGATATATAATTATTGTAATTATTGCTACTGTGATAACAGCCTACTGTTAGTTACTTAATTTATATAGAGTGTTAGCTGTTAGCACTCAATAAGGATAATAATTAATTTTCTTTTACAAAAAGGTCATTTTAAACTGGAAACCGTACTTATGTTTTCCGCTAAGAACAATAGAATCGTTTCAAAAAATTTGTTTTAATATATTCGGCATTTAGGAAAAAAATTGATCAATCAGAAATAAGTAATTTAAAAAAAAGTAGAGCAGAAACATAGAAATTTATAGAAAAATAATGAAATAAAATAAATTGATTAGACTATAATAGAGCACTAGACAGTGTAAATCAGGGTAAAAATTATTCTAAATGGAGATAATAATTATGGAGAAGATCATTACCAATATGGTCGAAGATATAAAGGCTACAAAGATGTAATGATATAAAGGGTCATTATATACATCCGCGGCTCCTGCAGTTTCACTATGACACCTATATAGGGGTAGAGAACATACCTATAGTAACACTAGGAAGGTATTCATTAGCTTTGCAAATAAAAGGGAAGGCCACAAAACGACTTTAAAAATTGATTTTAGGAGTGAAACGAAAGTACGGTCCTGACACAAGCGCCGAGAAATACCACTAGTCTCGGATTTAACTACACTAACTACGCGGATGAAACCACTTATGACAATGGGAACCACTTCCAAACGTATACAGACGTGGACTCCCAATACATATAACCGCTTTCTCATATCGTGACCAGAACACAGAATTTGATGTTACGATTTTTGGAATATAAATGAAAAATGAATGCAAATTTAAAAATAAAAATCGTGCTACTGTTATTCTCGAAGATTTTCCTTGCCCTGAAAGTGAAAAAAATAGAAATTCCACCGTAGTGTCAAAGAGGCCTTAGTTGTGACCTTAATATTAGTTTGCAATGGCTGCTTTTAGCGTCTTATCCACCCAGCACCCCTAATTCGCTCCTCGGTCCCGAAAAAAAATGATGAAACTTAGGAGCCGCGGATGTATACAATTACCATATAAAGTTATAAAGAATTTCTAAGATATAAAGATATAAAGAATTTCTTTTTTAGGCCAAAGCGTTCTCCGAATATTTTGGGGAAGAATGTAAGACGGGTTATGAAAAAAAAAAACAGCATGATTGTCACGCGTGTTCTCGATATGGGTGAAGTCTGCGTTGCCTGGTTCACGTGAATAAGGTCAGACATGTCTCTAACTACCAAGACCTTTTATTGGTCAGACGAGGAACAACATGCTATAAAGAGACCTAGGCCATTTCAAACAAATTTTTTTATGAATTCTTGGCAGACAATTCGCGGAACATGATTTTTGAACAAACTGAGATAGATTTTAGTAAGCTCCGGTAGTAAGGAATTTTGACATTTTGGATACCTTTGATTACTTCCCCTGAAAATACAAGAGATGTATGGTAGTGTGGTATCAACATGATGGAGTTCGTACTCAGAAGCGGGGTTCTAGATCTCTAGACGTAATGACTCTGTTTCAAGTTCATTCCTCACAATTTGGACCTTCATTTTTAGCCTACATTTGAAGAAGAATAAGAATAAAACTATGGGATTTGATTACTATAACACCCTGTAGAATGTAGAATGAGACCTGATAAATTTTCCATCACACTTTCTTATTAGAACGAGCCTTATTAATGTAACACTTTTTTGATTGGTAAATTACTGGTGTTCAACAAAAAAATAGAGACAAGAAAACCTGGGAAAAAATTTTCATCTTGGTTCTTAATAACATTATAATAATAACACAATCAATCTTATTTATTAATCTGTTACAATATAGACATACCTAAGTATATAATAAAAACTTTATGTATCTACAGCGTGGTCGGATAAAGATGATTACAGACGTCAATCCCATCCCATCTCACCAATCAATTATATCGATCACGATAAGTCACCGGCACCGCGATAACTCCGAACCGAAATCACCGCACACGCCCACGTTTGAAAGGAGGTTCAGGACCAGACTGGTAATAGTGGTACTGGTAATAATTCAAGACAAGGAGCAATAAGTTGCGGATCAATTCCATCATCGGTGGGAGATCTGCACCTCCCCACCAAGACCGAGAGAAATTCCATCATCAGCTTAATGAAGGATTAAGCCGACCGTATTTATTTAATCTTTAAATGGTCATCTTTTTTATCGCATTGTTGTTAGATGATTTAATACTGCAGCCAGAGAAAGTAGGTCTTGCACCAATTGTCAATAAATTTCACGCCAATCATGGATTTTTCCCGTGCGCAATTAATTTTCACGTGAATGAATGAATTGATAGACGTCATAAATGCTTAGGAGGATGCATTGTTCGTCATAAATTTAAATATGCCAATACTAATATTAGTGGAGAATTATTATTATTAATGGATGAAGCAGATGGTGTTTAATAAAATTTATGATGGGATTGTCACGATTATAATTAGCATGCAGGTATTATAATTATTGAGTTAATAATACTTGATTTATTTGAATTTTATGCGCAAAGATTGAAAATTTAAACAATGTAGGCAAATATCCGATTTTACGCTCAAACGTGACCAGTGAAAATAGGATCTTTTGAGGGGTCACTACTTGCCAGAGAGCTACATTAGTCTCCCAACAGTCTCTGGAAGTTGGTAAAACAACTACATCTGGAAGAGGAGCTCTAATGACCCAGAAATTTTCGGACTTTTTTTCAATTTTTTGCCTATAGCCTAGAATGTTTCAATGTTTCAACGAATATTTCATCCTTACAAAAAAAAAGAGCCCCATTCATTAAATTCAATCTTGTGATATGGCTGAAATCGTCGTTCGAAGAACAGAGTGATTGTTACCAACTTGGCTGAAAAACGCATTATAGTGACTTTCAATTTTAAATATGTCCACTCGATCACTCCATTTGCCATACACCCACAGAAAATCACTAGGCAGGCATTATTTGAACAGGTTCGGTGGATGTTGATGTTCGTTAATGTCACAATAAATGGAGATTTTATCGAGCCCCTCATTCGGCGTGGTCTTGTCGTAAAATCAATTTAATATTCCCCATCTCAGCAATAGCTTGTGCTCTTGGCATCTTCGTCATCTTAAATTGAAATCATAATTGATTCCGGGCTGTTTTGACGTGGTCCATGGAGATTTACAGTCATGCTTCTAGTCAAAGGAATTTTTGTTGGGTTGAACAAAAAATTATTATTATATTATTATTAAAAAAAAAATGCAACAGATATGAGACTTATTACAATATGTTGAAATATGTTTCCAGTTTACATATAGGTACACATTCATCTTTTGCAAGGACTTTGTAAGCAGCTTCACTCAATTTTTAAGGTTCCCATTGCATGATTTCAAAATCATTAAAGCTAATTTCAATGATATTTCGCCTAATTGCTGGATACTGATTTTCTGTCTTATTATTAATTAATTAACTCTTGTTGAAATGAAAAACAACTAATTGAGCGGAAAGCTCGCTCATACTGGGTAATTTGTTGGTTCTCGTTTTCAAAGAGCCCGCGAGAGTCATGCAATTTCTGCACGCTTTACTTTTCGAAACGATACATACATGCCTCTGGCTCTGGCTTACTCTTAATTATTTACAATTTAAAGACTCCATACATTATTTACTGCTTCAATTTACCTAATTCTATAGCAAATTATTGCAAATCACGCCAGTAATAATAATCGTAGAAATAAGCTTCGCAATAAGTCTCTCGCTAGAATGGGTTTTCTCTCAGAAAATTTATGGTATTAACCCAATTCGTGCAAGTCGATCTATTTCTGTTATACGAGAAGATAAGACAGACATCGAAGAACACTTGACAGAGATTACTTAATTTAATTATAGACCACAAACTTCCACAATAAAAACAGTCCGTCTGCTCGTTTCTTTCATTTCCTCATGTAAAATAGCTCTCTGCGTCCGCGGGAGCAAATGGTACGTTTCACCAGCTTCTGGAAAATCGCAGACCGCAGCCAAAATATTTCCTTTAATCTTTCCACATTTAATTTAGACTCACTTTGTAAGCATGCAGCGTGCGGGAAAATTAGGGAAATTATCAAATTACCCGGCTTTGAGTGAAGTGGAGTAATTGGGAGTTCTTTCGCTTCGTAGATCTAAGAAACGACCTAGAAATTAATAGATTTACCACACCCATTTTGGCGATAAATTCGTTTCTTTTTATTCCAGAAATAATCGCCGTTTGTATTATAATAAGAGACAAATGGTTGCGGTCTATTTTAATCAGAAGTAACATTCCTGGAATAGTTACTTCTTTCCTGATTCATCTTTAACTTGCTTAAGAAAGTAATTCACATCTTGTTACTATTTTTATTACTGTAAAGAACATATTTAATATTACACCTAGTTAAAAATTATTCTACAGTGTGACCCATTTGATCTTGAAACACCCTGTAGAATCTTAATTTATGGTGCGATTTTAAAGAAATTTCTTTTAAATCATAGAGCTTGATAAACAATATTTTGGGAACAAAAAGCGTCTCATTCCTACAAAATCCAAGGCCTACTAGATCAGTGTTTACTTGTAAAATCTCAAAAATTCATATTAGCGATTTTTTTTAGAAAAAAACTGTGCACGCTACTGGATTCACCAGCCCTCAAAACGGCACTGTACTAAATTTTATTGGAAATGTCACAGTAATAAGGATCTTGCAGTTATTTTAAAAATTCATAATAGTCGGAATTTTCATTAATTTATTCGAAAAGGTCAAGAGAGGCAAAATAGAAATTATACGTCTAGTTGGTGATAATGTAGGTAGTTTAATTTTTTAATTATAATTTTTTATTTATTTATTTTTTTATTTATTTTTTTAATTTTTTTTTTATTTTTATGGTAAACATACCTACTAATACCAGGAAATTATTCATTTGCTTTGCAAATGAAAGGGAAAGCCACAAAACGGCCTAAAAAACGGTTTTGAGAGTGCGGAGGTGCGGTCCTGACAAGAGGCGGCGAGTAGATACCGCGAATTACGGAAGTACCCACTTCAAGCCCTTCAAAGCGTGCAGTACCGGACTGGCGCGATATCCGCTTTCACATATCGTGTCCAATCCACAGGGATTGATGCAATGATTTTTGAAATATAAATGCAAAATAAATGCTAAATTAAAAATAAAAACCGTGCTACTGTTAATCTCGAAGATTTTCCTTGCCCGGAAAGTGAAGAAAAAAATAGAAATTCGACCGTAGTGCCAAAGAGGCCTTAGTTGTGACCTTAATATTAGTTTGCAATGGCTGTTTTTAGCTTCTTACCCACCCAGCACCCCTATTTTGCTCGTCGGTCCCGAAAAAATTGATGAAACTTAGGAGCCGCGGATGTAAATAATTACCATTGAGAATATTGTAACAAACTGACAATCCAGTTAAAATGCGTCATCACTGGCCGAACCAAAATCCATAACAAACAACGAGAACAATAGAAAAATCGAAAACGGTTACACGTACTTAGATGACCTAGATGATACTTTTAGAGGCGTCAAACGACAGAATTATTTGCGGAACATTTGGGCAGTGAGAGAAGTTTAGGGGTGGGTTCCATTCTTCAATAAAGTTTTACAAATTGATCTTGAAAATAGGAAAATATTTCATGTTTTTTTATAAATTCAAGCTCAACTAGATATTTTTGACAATATAATTATTTTTCTACATTTTTTTAAACCTTCTCAATTTCGGTGAGAAATAAAAAAAAACTTTTTGAGCAAAGAAGAGTAAGTAATAATTTTTAATACAAACTGGTAGGCATCAATAATTTATAGCCACCTGCAAAATTAACAGCTCTATGATAGAGTTTTAAAAATATCCAGTTTGTATAGAAAAACGCTCCAGTTATCTCACTTCTCTTCAATAGTGTATAAAAAAATTGAGCTATTAAGCTTGCATGGGTATAAATGGTCTAAGTACACATAAGTGATAAGTAGGTGGTTTGCAATGCAAGCTGAAAGCAATCGAAGCATCTCGTCTCACCTCTTTAGATAAATTCCCTCAACACGGAACTGAAAACGCACCTCACGAACATTGTGATCAGTAATTTATACAAGAACTATAATAATAAAGTTTCAATGCCGCGATAAACATGCATTGGTAACTCAAGAACGCGGCTGGGAGAGCGACTTTTCTTTGCGAAAAGCTCATTCAGTTCTAGTTCTGCACGGCGTCTAGAGAGAGAACTCTCCTGACTGACTTACTTCCAACGCTGATTTAGGTAGGAAGTGCGTGTCCAGAAATAACGCCGCTGCAGGTTTCATCTCCTCTGACATAACACTAACAGTAACACTAGTTTTATGCCACCATTACGTACAACAAAAGCAAAACGAACTGCGATAATAATAATTGTTTCAAAAGCCTTTGCGTAATCTCATTTCCCCATTGTCTATAACGCTTGGCCTCGTAGTTCGTTGTAGGTACCGGTCGTAACTTTTCTAATAATCTCGATTTTCATGTTTTTTTCGCTCTTTACGACGCGTAAGCTATAGAGTTTTCACAGTACATTTACGCAACACAATTTTTCCATCAAGTAATACATAAAGTCGAGTTATTTTAACGTTTATTCTCGGCTTTTATGTGCTCGGAATAACTTTGATATTCTGCTTATTTATACGTTTATGTATAGTTAACATATAGAGTGTAAGGATTCAAATTTGTAATTATTTGTTCAATTATTCATTAGATTTCAGCAATGCTTGTGAAAAAAATTGGGATTATTAAGCTATCGTCTTCATCGAGCTGCTCTGAGAGTATTTTGTTTTTAAAACTTGCTTTATTGTTTTGCCTTTGAAACTTATAAATTTTCTCAGTTTGTTTTTGAAAGATCGTTTTTCGAAATTCTATAAAAATATGTTACTCTATACTATTTTTGGAAACAGAACATAATTCTCTGCATACTTATTGATGATAAATAAAACACTAATGTTTTTGAATAGAATAATATATTATAATGATAATAATAATAATAATAATATAATAATAATCATACAGTAGAATTTTTAAAAAAACATTAGTGTTTTATTTATCATCAATAAAGGAAAAAAGGATGATGGGATTTCAGGATTAGAAACAGGTTGTCGATAATATTCTTAATAGGCACTTTATCATCTACGCATAATATATATATTGGAATTTGATATGATTTTGAAAGAGTCGATTTTTCGAGAAAAATTTTGAATAATCCTTGGAAAAAAATTAGCGTATAGGTAAATAATAGCGACGATTTTTCTGAAAATTGGTTCTAAAGATGAATAGACAACAATGGGGATGCCAATAATGAAACCTATTTATCTCTAAAACATATACTAGTCCGGTGAATAAGCCAGAAAAGGTGGTTGGACAACAGCGATTTAAAAAATTCTTTTTTTTTTCTGGATATCTTAGACCTTCAGGAACATTAATCAGCACTTACCCCTGCATTATCTCCAAAAATGAAAAAATTTGCGGAAATTGTCTCTCGAGGTCTTAGGGTTCCTGATTACGATAGAGGTCCAAAAAAGCAAATGAGGGTGGTTTCAACCGCTCAAAACAACCTCAAATAGTAACAGTGAAAAATAAATTTTGAAAATTCAAGATTTCACCTGTTCAGGGTCGCTGATTACGAATCCGAGATCCAAGAGCAAGTAAGGGTGGTTCCAATCCCTCAAAACCACACCAAGAAGTGGCAGTGATACAAAAAATAAAAAATTTCACCTCGGAAATCGACCCTTGGGGGTTTTGGGGTCTCTGATTACGAATCAGAGGTCAAAAGCAAGTGAGGGTGGTCTCAACCCCTCAAAACAACCCCAAGAAGTGCCAGTGATACAAAAATTATATTTTGCTCCGGAAATCGTCTCTCGGGGGTTTTCGGAGTCGCTGATTACAAATCCGATGTCCAATCAAAAAAATATAAACGCCCAATATATCCTACGAAGACTTAGAAGAGCCACAATAGTTTTATTTTTTAAATTCCGAGCTTAAACTATAAGAATTCCGACTTTAAACTCGGAATTCCGACTTAATAAAACTAAGAATTTCGTGATATTGAGAGAAATAAATAAAATCAGATTTCTTCGATTACAGCGCCATCTATGATTAAACGTTTCAGATAAATCTTATGAATTTTTTGTCGGTGAATACAATTCGCAATAAAAAATTGGGGTTGTCATTTAAAACTTCAAAGTGCGTGCTTACTTTTCGAGATATTGAAATATTTCAGGTTATCAGAATCATCCTTTATATTTTTTGTGGCCGAATCGGAAATTTGAAGCTGAGACTGAGCCAATTTCAGGTTAGGCAAAAAAAGGTAAAAAGGCGTCCACCACAGATTGTAGAGTATTTTCCGGCTTATTTACTTGACTATACCGTTTTCGAGGTAGAGGGTCTAAAATTCGTCTGGTTGTACTTTAGGTCTAGACCATACTTGAACGTGGAAATAAGAAGAGCATGCGAAAAGGCAGCCGAAACAAAATTTTATAGAGCCGGGGCGGTAACTCGGGGGTTCAGAGTGCACATTACTAAACCGTAGAAACTGCCACCGTCTGGGTTCGAATCCCAGTTCATCATGGTTGTTTGTGTTCGTCTATACCTAACTATTTATGTACTTAAAACTTGTGTGTGGGTACATGAGCTATATGAGCTAGTTCCCGAAACCAAAATTACCAGAACGAAGCGACTATGTCTTATCTATAAAGTTAAGAACATTGTTCCCTTATAAAAAATACAAATTTTAGAAAAATCGGACCAAATTTATAATTTTTTCAGATTATTATTGAATTTTTTATTTTATTTTTCAATCTGATGATGGGTTTCAAGACTGTATAGAAACATAACGATATACGGTGGTGGGCATATTTATATGAGTATTTATAAAGAAACGATTTTCCTAGAAAAATTGAAAAATTTTCACGAAAAAATTCTTGTAAGATTAAAAAAAATGGATTTCCTTTTAGAATTTACAATGAATAGAGGTCCTACTTTCGAACTGTATAATATTAGAGCGATTTATTTCCGAAATTTAAAACAGCATAAAATAGCAATTTCCTCAACTCTCTTAGAAATAAATGAAAGAAGAAATACCTTTTTTTGAGAAAATTGATTTCTGAAAGTACCTAATTCAAGAACTAGTAAAATGAATTTTCAACGAAACCTTGCTTTGAAAATGAATGAAATTGAATGCAGAAAATGTTATGGAAAAATGTCCATTCCATTAGTAAAATTGTGGCTGGATTTTCCATTAGTAAATTGTCTGGCTTTCATTCTACTTTATGCTTATTGCTTGTGTAAAAGGGTAAGTAGCTTCAGCATTCTGGAATAAGTAGTTTTGGGCCTAAAAATATGATATTATGGAGTATGGACTAGAAGCTTTGTAATTCTGCTACCGAATCTTTTCTCTCGTATAAGTGGAATGGAAATGAAGAACTTCGGAATATATTTTTGACATAATAATTTGAGAAGGAATACTGCCACACTCAGCTTCTAGAACACTTGGAAATCAATCTGTTTATTGATATAAAATTTTCCATGGAAAAGATTGAATAAATTTGTACCTATGCTTCACTGTGACGCAATAGAATCTTTCACCCAGTATAATATTATTGATAACATAGGAGAATAAAACGAGAGCAGCTGAAATTCGCATATTGCGATAGAAATTGGGTTGTTGAATTTAGGTCTAGATTGTCATATTTATCTTCTACTTGGAGGGCTTGTTATCTCCTGTTAAATTTGACAGCAGATGGATTATTTCTGATAGATTTATGGCGAATCATTGCGAATTACATTAACGTCGTTCATGTAACATTATCGATTCTATATTATATAAAAATATTTCCTTGAATGCTATTTTTTATGATTTATGGCAAAAAATGGGGGATAATTTTTCATGCAACTAATGAGGTGATGAAATTGATTAAGTAAGCAATCGCATGCAAATTGTAAATCTTTGTTAAGTATGTAGTTTTAAATTTATAATTCTTGCCTTCATAATTTGTTGCTGTTAGAAATCAATTTTTGGTCATTAATAAAGATTTGAATAAATAATTTAATTGACTTACTACTGATACTGGCTGGTTTCTTGAAAACGATAGTTTTCAGCTCGTTTTTCATCTTCCGATAGAAATAATACATATTTGCGGAACTGCTTCAAACAAGTTTAAAAAATAAATGAGCAAAATATATTATGTGAACCGGACAAGAGCCTATTAGTTTCACATATACAGCTGTGTTCGTAAATTAAATTTGTTATGCTATAAAATTATTAATACTGCTCGTTTCCTGCCTCTCTTGGCAATGCGTCATGTATAATAATTAAGTCGAGCACAATGTTCACCTGGATTAGTCCGAAAAAAGCGAACAAACAGATCTCTTTTGTGCCTTTGAAATAAACATTAAAACACGAAATTAGATGGCATGTTAATTTTATGGAGATATTCTTAGAGTTAAACTAGAAGAACGTTAGCTGGATGGTAAATTTTAAAACATTAGGAAATTTTGATTGTTTAAAAAGTTTTTTAAAATTTTTTAGAGAACTTGTAGTGAGCAGGTCGATTTTTATTATATTTTAATATTTTCGTGTGAGAAAAAATTTCATTCCCAACATTCTCCTCCCCAAGATATTACTGCTTTTCTTAAAATTACGACAAAAATAAATAAAAGCAGTTTTCTCGAACATAAATGTCCCGTCGATCTAAAATCAATAGATTTTCCTTTGGTCTATATCTTGGTCTCATTTTTGAGGAGTTCTAGGATTAAAAAAAAAGTGAAAAAGTACTAACAATTTATGGCGTCGAAAAAAATACCGTTAAAAAAATTACGCTATATCTCTGACCTAGAAAAGCCAGTGTGGATTTTAGTGGATTTTTAATTAAAAAAAAAAAATACACAATTTTTCGTGACACCAAAATAGTATTCAAAATGAAAAAAAACAATCGACCTGTGAGTGTGTCATTAACAACTCATCAAATCCTAAATTTTATTTCAGACTTTTATCCCTCATACAAATAGGCTACGCATACTAGAATTCTCAGCCATGTTTTTTGGGTCGCTGAACACGAACTTGAAGTTTCCTGCCAAAAATTTGATCCGGAACTTTGTTTTTTGCACTTTTTCTGTTTTTGGGATAAATATCAGAAAGGCAGCGTTTTTTCGAAAAGTCCATTCTCCACAAAATTAAAGTAGAGAAAATCTCCTACATTTCTCATAAAAATCGTTTCTTTTGAAGACTTATCATTCCGCCGGTAGAGAGCGCAAAAAAAACATATTCCCATTTCGTGGAGCTTTGGAAAGTTTTGCTATAGGTAGTTTTGATTTTCTCACCTTCTATGTTTTTTGTTTTATGCTGGAAAAAATTTGGCCCGGAGCTTAGTTTTTGTACTTTTTGCCACTTTTCACTAGATATGGGAATATGTTTTTTTGGCGCGTTCTACCTGCGGAATTGTTAGTTTTCCAAAAAAAAAAATTTTTATGAGAAATGTAGGAATTTTGTCTACTTTTATTTTGTATACAATGGACTTCCTTTCTGAGATTTAGTGCACAGCGTTTAGCAAAAAGTACTGAAAAACAAAGTTTCGGGCCAAATTTCTGCCAGAAAACTTCAAATTGAGCGACCCAAACAAAATAGAGGGTGAGAAAATCAAAATATAGGCAAAATTTACTCTAAACCCTCATTTTATTCCTAATATGCCTAGCCTAAGAAATTATTTTAAATTACAAAAATTTTTACAAGCTCCGGCTAAAAACTAAGAAATAGTAGGTAAATCGCTGGAAATAAGAGTCCAGACAAGACTTCCTCTAATGAATGGATTAAAACGGAATAGATTCCCGGAGCCCCGGTCAGTTTTATTTTATAAAATCTCTCTCAATGACATACCTGAATCAGTGTCTTCTTCATCGTCTTCTTCCTCTTCCAATTGCAAGGGACTCTCAGCCCTGACAACCGGGTCATCGCTGGCGAGAGTGAAGGGAACAGCTGGAGTGGGGGCGGGTGCCGGCAGCCGCCCTTCGGGTCCAGGGGAGAAGTGCAATTCTATTGCGCCGTCCACGGGGAAACGGTGGTCTGGAATAAGATCTCAAGGTTAAGGTCAGCGATCGATATAAGTTGACAAACTACGTCTATGGCTTATATGAGGAAGATTCGGAGAATTTTCTTTTAGATTGTGATGCTTTATATGACTTTATGTAAGAATTCAGGATTTATCAAAATGAAAGATCTATGCCTTTTCCAACCTAAGGAGATATTGTTTCAAGAAAGAATTTTTTATAAATAGAAGGAATACAAATTCTCCTTCACCTCCAAAAGGATGTATGGAACGAAAATTAGTTGCTGAAAATGCTGTTCGTAAATGAAAGAGTTCGACATCGTTATTGGCGCAATAGTTTCTGTAGATTCTAAGTATTTAAATAAAGAAATAAAGATATGGTAGAATATACAAGATGTTTTTTGCCTATATAAATGATCACAACATGACAGATCTTGCTCTAAGAAAAATGAGAGGCTTGTAACAGTTTTATAGTCATTCATTACATTCATTGCAGGTCCTTGTTCCTTGAGTAAGCTTTTTCCTCTACAATTTTCTTAACCCTGATATTCATGTCAAGCTACAAGAGATGACTAATCTATGATCAAATAAAGAGCTCTATAGCTGACTTTATATTCGATTACCTAACTTACTCTGTCTTCTAACGTTTTTTGACTTTACATAACAAATAGGTAAACAGATTTCCTAATAATCGTCTTTCGTTATAAGTACAGTTTAATCATAGTAGAAGAGCAAAGAAATTATTCTTTTCTTTTGGTTGAACATTTATGAAAAATCCACTGACCATTGCAGGCAAAATCCAGCTCCTGTCTGGTGAAACTGAGGGTGTAATCGGCCACCGCACAGGTGTGAAACTGACACGCAAACACCGTCTCTCTTCCAAGGTCGCCTCGGTGGTAACACTTGACCAGAATGTCACCCCTCAGTTGCAGCCCTCGTCGACGCTCCCCTGCAACGTTCACCGTGAATTGTCTCACGCCACCGCTCACGCTATATACTCCTGAAACAAATAAATGAAAGGGTGAAATTTGGATTGCTGATATACAAATCGTTTAAAAGGGGTGATAATAATTATGAAGGTATAAATTCGAACAATGCGCCACGATCTAGAAATGATATGGGGGATGTAAAACATGGAAGTGGAATAGGTTTTAAATCTTACCATCTATTAAGCTTGTATGTGCTTTGGATGAATATTATTATTAAGACTATATGGCTCAGTTTGGTAGGAGTTTAGAGTTGGAGATGGGTGATCAAACTTCCAGAAAGAAGTTTGAAATTATTTATTTCTTCTGTATTGGTGAGTAAAGGGTAAACGAAGCCAAATGAGAAAGTGCAGGGAAAAATTTGCAAGGCTCAGAGTTTACCAAAAATTAAGGCATTGAAAAAAGATACCGGAATTAATGAAACGAAGTGTCAAAGTATTCAAAGTACAAAATTGTTTGAATGTAGTTGGCCAGTTTCTCCAGTTTTCTTTTAGATAAGGGAAAAGTAAATCAAATGAGAAAGTAATCTTTAGTTTTTTAACAAATTGTTCTATTAACCGGAAAGAAACCATCATCTAGTGAAATACTTGAGTTGTTTCAAAAAAGTCCTTAAGCACGATTGACTAAGAAATCTTTGTCCTAAATACTACTAGCAAGAATAATTTTATCCATGAAACTAATAAAGAAACTAGCTGGAATGAACTGACCTGGATAAAATGCACACTTCAGCAAAAATTATGATCATCTAAAGGTTTAATCTAGAAGTTAAAAAATCACGTTCCTCTATAATTTATTAAAAAAGCTCATTTCCAGTAGATAGCCAAAAAAAATTAATCAAACCATCAAATGCACCAATAATTGCTAAAAAAAACTCAGCCTAAAATGCTTGGATCTGGACAGAACTTTGAAGTTTCAGGTTCCCAGCAAGTCTTATACAGATCCTGCCTAAACTCATACAGATCATCGAATTAATCCAATCTTCTTGACATTTTGCTATGAAATTTTTACCTGACACAGAAAAAAAATACACCAGACATACGATGAGGAAAGCATGCTGCAAAATGAGACAATTTGCGGGTTTTTCGTTTTTATATCATAAACTACTTAATTGTGGTAACTGGTAACAAAGATAAATTAGTACCAAAGAATCAAATGTGTCAATAGACTGATTCCTGCTAAAGAAACAACAGACTTCCTCTCAACCAAAACTGTCAGATTTAAGAAAAAATTTATGCTCCATATTAAACTGCAACACCAGTAAAGAGAGTAAAAACTCGTAAACAGAATTTATTGCAGATTCGCGTGAAGTACAATCAACAGACTCTCAATAAATTTTCCTCTTATTCAACAGAATAAGAGCTCTATCAAACGCCGACTTAATCATCAGCGAACCGTGGAACATCTTACTCGCAGGTAGGTATAATTGTTTCATTAAAACCACTGGGCATAATCTTAAAATTTTTTCAGTCATTGTGAATAGTGAGAAGCGCTCAACCAGCGTGAAATGCAGTTCTTTCTGCACGTTCCTTCGGACGATCTCATCTAACTAACCGTGACTGACAACACGTGTTTCACTACTGAAGCAAATCACGAGCGATCGTGACGATAAACCACTTCGGCCGGGGAGTTATTGTATGAATGGTGATGGTGCTTGTGCTTGGCTTGGAGCTTCGGTGCTGGACTTTTTCAGCCGTCCCGTGAATTCATAAATATCTGATTATTGTTCTTCGACGATTTCTTAAGCGGTAGATGCTGCGATATAACCGTAAAACAAGGTGAAATTATAGCTCACTGCATTTGAAGCAACACTTACAAGCCAATCAGAATAATTGCATACTGATTAGATTTAGAACAGAAGAGGTGAAAATGACTTACCTGACGTGTAAATCGAAGTGTGTCCTTCGAAGAGCTTGAGGAAAGCTTTGCAGCCTCCGTGGTGGAAGTTCGGAGCTCCAAGAACTGTCACATGAGTTAAATACAGGGGGGCTGTTTTAATTTTAATGTTGTGCGAAAGGAGACCCGCGAAATAATCCACATATCTGGAACATAAACATCGCAGATTAGAATGTGTTTGTTCAGCGATAAGTCCCAGTGTTGCCATATCCAATCAAACTATCCATAAATCTCTTAATCCGCTTCTATGTCTTTCAATTAGTTTTGTTAAGTAATAGTGAATAAAACTGTCTGAGAAAACATGGCACCACTGGTCATGTAATCGAGTCATTACAATGATACTTACCTTTTATTTGAGGGCAAGTTAAGAGGTCCAATATTATCATCAAGGAATTTCCTCATAGAAAATCGATCCAAAGCTTGCTCAGCGCTACCACAGATGTTGGAATAATGCATATACGCGGCCACGATGACGCCCAATTTGTCTTTATTCCCCCTGGAATAGAAAAATTTGATATAAAGATCGTTATGCTCCCAGTAAAATTAATTTGATTGTCGAAATGATCAAGCGGGTGGTTTCATTTACCAATTTGGTCGATGAGACCAATTTATTAAATGATAACGACGTCTACGATAATACCAACCTGGCATGCAAAACTGCAATTCGATGTTGATCTCCTGAAAGCCACGAGTCGATTTCTTTACAAACACTGCAGAGCTTCTCCAAAGGCGGCGCCAAGTTTTGCGGCCAGCCGACTTCCTTGACGTGTTTATGTTCGTTTCGTAAAGCTCGTTTCGGTTCAGATAAATTGAAAACCTGCAAAGAAGTATTCAGTCAATAAACCAGCATTATCACGAGCCCTTGAAGAAGTATTCCTTAAATAAAATTTATCTAAGTACCTAAAGCCAGGTGCCAGAGGCAACTAGATTTGAAAAATCGAAGAATGAAAGACCTTTCAAGGAGATTTTACAGACGACGAACTTATTCGTACCTGGTGCATATTCCTTGGTGCGGTGCAAATTATGTCAACATGCCGAGGCCTGTAATTTAACACCGCAGTATCAAATGTCCCTGTGTGCAAAGCTGGCCCCTGAAGTAAAGTGTTGTTACATGGGGAAATAAATCAAGCCCGTTGCATGTATTCATGTAGACGTATTAAATTAATTCCACTTAACTGCATCGTATTTTTTATCAACGGTATAAACGCGGTTGCTTGCTGACAGTCTAATTGAGAGAATTTGTTAAGTCTACTCATAACACTTGAACGGAGTCTGTGATTCTGATTATAATTGCTAATTCGCCAGTCTCCATTTGTCAATTGAATATGATGAAGAATAATAATTATGACTGATTGATTATAATAGCTCCTCTCGGTTTAGGCAGACATTGTTCTTCTAATCGGTGATTATCGTTAAGTCTGCTGGATTCATTTCGACCAAAATATCAATTGGTTTTAAGAATTGAACTAATTCAAGCCCCAATTTGTGAAAGAATTTAGAATGGCAGATTTAGTAAGTTAAGTATTTAGTCTGATAAGACTCTGCTTAGCAGTTGAGAGAAAGAATTATCTCCTCCGAATCAATTGGTGTTGGAGAGTGATTATAAGATCAAAAAGTTTAGTGATTCCAATCCAAAGGCGAGAGATAATTTTTCAGATCATTCAGAACGATAACAAAAGATGATCCTGGGACATGGAAACGACTCTAGAAGTCATGGCAACACCGTGACAGCAAAGCTAGAACAAGCTGAGCGTGGCTCTCGTGAATATATTGAGAGAAAATTAGTAAAGAGTACGCAAGCCCAACATATTCATAAATTAATTCTGCATGAAATATTAATGCGAACGATGTAATAGCAACACGCATAGTATGTAGTTAAATAAGTGGTTAATCTGAAGAATCAAATGTTAAGGGCCCAGTAAGAAAAAACATAGTACTTAATATAGGGGAGACTCGTCTGGAAAATGGATTTCAGCAAGAAGAGCAACTGCGCTTCTTCTTCTTTTTCTTCTATAATAAATTATTTTATTGTAAAAACGACACCGCTGACAAGACTTGGATACATGGGAAAAAATTATGGAAGAATTTGCCTCAGGGGAAAGGTTTCCTCAAGATTTCTGACAAATGAGTAGCTAAATGTTGTAAGATGCAAATGTGCTGCCAAAAAGGCACTCTGCTAGATATCTAAGCATATTAAAGTCAAACTTGAAAAAGCCGTTAGCTGAGTAGATTCATCATGAGTGGGTCATTGTGAGACCTCCCCGGCGACCAAAGGTCTATTGTGACTTACATCTAGTCGTGGTACATGAAACCCATCTTGACTATTGGTAATGTATCCATGTCCTTCGGTGTGAGAATGTTACTCTCAAAGGTCTGGTCTGGTTCCTCCCAAAGCGCAGATCCACTGTATAGACCTACGAAAGCTCTCAGTTCTTTCCTGTTAAGCTCCAATAGTTCTTTGGTCCTTTTTTCTATGTGCCCTGTATAACTATCTTGGTAAGTTTTGCCAGTTCTGGAGGACTTTTCTCTCAGCCCGGCTGCGCATTGTTGTCTTGGAAATATTCGGTGATATGCCAAAATTTTGGTCCGATAAACTTGGATTCGACACTTTTCCTTGCCAGAAAGGCGGCAAGTTCGTTCTCTCCATATCCAGCATGTCCCGGAATCCAGATCAGAGTTATAGTTCGTTGCTATAGTTGTCAGGGCATTCAGAGTTAATTGACAGTTCCAGGGCTTTTAATTAGGGCTTTTAGAGCAGATTGGCTGTCTTAAAAGATGTTTATTGATCTACATTGGCAGTGCATCTTTTCCTGCATTTGCGCACACAGCTTTAGGGCAAAGATTTCGGCCTGAAAAGTTGTTGCGTGAAGGTCCAGGCTCAAGAATACTCTTTTCTTCGAGCGAGCGCTACACACCCCAACTCCGGTTCCTGTGGATATTTTAGATTCATCGGTGAACCATCTGAAATCTGCTTTTAGGAGTTCATTTCTGTTGTCCTCCCACACGTCTCTTCCCGGGAGAAGGACCTTATAAGCAGAGAGGTTCATGATGGTCTTAGGCATTATGCCCAGTAGACAATGACTTATTCTATGTCATCCAGTAACCTGGTTTGCTTCAAGTTATATGCCTTTGGCAAGTTATCTGAGTAACTAAGGCAGTATTTCAAGGAATTATTTGGTTTCAAAAAGTGCATAGGTCAATAATTGGGCTCTAATACTTTGAAATGGGAAGCGTGCCAAAAGTAAAAAGTGTAAGCCTATCGCTTTTCTTTCTTTCAGATGATGTCAAAAAAATCTTTCACGGTCTTCTCAAGAAATTTCATAAAGCAATGCCTTAGCAATAAAACTACGATCTTACTTAAGAATAATTGTAAGCTCTAGATGAAACTGGATCTCAGATAGACAATAAAATAATCAATTTCTAGAGGTTCCCAAAACATAATTTTCTCTTTACAACAGCACTATCAAAATACCAGAAGAAAAAATTCTTACCATATAGTTATCCCCATATTTGCTTCTAAGCATATGAGCCGCTTGACTTTGTCCTTGTCGATAAGCATGTTGTGTAGTGGATGGAGGGAACCAGATTGAAATTATCCTTTCTGTGACGTAGCTGAGGTCCATTGCTGAGTTTCCATTCCTCCCCGATCTGGGCTGACTTGTAAGCGTTCCGAAACCATTATAAGAATTTGATGTTAGCATCTGGAAGTAAAATAACTTAATTAGATGACGAAAGATAGAAGAGATAATGATCTTCGGACACCTATTATTTCAGGAATAAGAGGTGTTCTGTCGATGTCGATGAGACAAAGAGTCTACTGAAATTTCATGATTTTATTCATTCTGTGGCGTGAAAAATGATTTAAGACAATTTACTTTCGCATGTTTGTTACTGGTAAGTGTTAATCATCTATATTGCACTTTAGTTTCAAAGAATTATTAAAAATAACACTTCAGGAATGCTGAAACAACAAGACTTGCTTTTAGCGAATGTCTGCAAAATTTCCTTATGCATTTTAATGACTCATAAGTGGCTTTATAAATATTTAAAGATGATACAAACAAGGTAAAAAAGTTAAATAATTCTTGTTTGTAGTTTAAATAACGAGGAATTGTTCAACTTTAAACAAGCGATTAGGACTAGTTAAACTTTATTTCTGCTCATAAAATTTACGACGGTGAATTCAAGGTCTGAAATTTTGACGTTAAATCTTATCTTAAGTTTTGTTTTTATTTCAGGCAGGTAAGAGGGTCCAAGGAAATCAAGTTTTATATTCGCTGCTCGAGCGGAGTTGGGTCATCTCTAACATCTTATGAATGTCACTTTTGCGACGAGAGCTTACGTAAGAGATTTAAATAATTCTGTCTGGTCGTTTTTATTAACATAAAACCTTAGATACTATTTAAGGATGAAAAATTACCACTATTTATTATATTTGCAGACATTTCAGCTACTCCTCGACCAAATAAAGAATGAAAGTCTTCCTAAGCCGCTAGAAATATTGAATCTCCATCACGTATTTAAATTAGGTATCATGATAAATCAAGATTTTTTAAGCAATAATATTGCTACTAATTTGTATAGTTTGAAACCCATCCCGAATTCAAAATTCAATTATTGCTTCCTAATTTCTCTGGTAATCTTCTTATTGATGAAATAAAATGTTAATAAACTTGAATTAATTTTGACAAAATTCATAAAACGGCACAAAACTACTAAATATCGCACCCTAAAAGTACATCTGAGGAATTATTTTGGATCATAAATTGCAAATCGCAAAAAAAATCCCAACTTTTTTTTCGCCCCTTTCTTTAATTTAAATTGTTTTATGAATTTTTACCTTATTGAGTCCTTTCCCGTTCTTCGCCGCTTCATCGTGTGTGTGCTGGAACAAAATTCAAAAAATTAGTACACAAATATACACAAAAGCCGCGATAGAGCGTGCAGTTAAATAAATAGTTTCTTATCACAAAAGCATTGTTAAGGAGACGCGGATCTCGCGAATAACCCACACCGAAGTTCATGTATGAATTAACTCAAGCATTTAAAAACAGCAAGCTGTTAAATTGTTGACATTAAACATGTTACAAGCAATAAAGTGTGTTATAGGTCATTTAACTTGTGCTTGCTAGGATAAAGTTGATACTAATCTCGGTTGTGCTTATGTTAAAATAGGCGTTACTTCATGGTAATGATTTATACAGGTAGAGATGTAACTTCTTTGTGTAAAAAAGATGAAGCGAAAGGACTCTATCTCAACATCCGTTCGATATAAATCTCTTATATTATTTCTCTTATTATCCCATTATTTCAGAAATAGAAATATTCAAATATAAAGTAGCCTTAAGACAAAAATTCACCAATTTGTTGCTCGATAAAATATAAATCGATGAACGATTTCTTTCGTCAAAAGATATGAAGAAGCATGTGAACACGCAGCTTGCGTTTAGGATGGCGAAATGGGAAGAATACAAGTGAGGGAAACACATGACAGGAGGTTATCAAATGTGAAATTATGAGCAAGAAACAGAGCGAAGAAAGAGAAGAAAAGGCTGTAGAAAAGAAGGCAAGAAGAAGGAATATGAGAAAAATACAACTGAGTGAAATTTTTTATGCTTCTTAAACTGATTTAGACCAAGATACTCTTGAGATGTAATCGTCGAGATGGAACCGTAAAATGATTTGGCCATAGGGTTAGTGAAGAATACGAAGAAACAGAAAAAAATAAATCATTTCATATCTCAATTGTAAAACATGAAGAAGAAAGATCAAATTTTGGATGTATTTATCTCAGACATCCATATGACTTGTTAATGAAAAGATACTTATAAGATGAAAGATAACTTCACCCAGTTTGATGTTGTAAATGAAGAATGACAGCAAGAGAATAGACATGACCCAATTTGCAGGAAATGCTTCTTCACAAACGCAATATTTATGAGTAATCCATTTGAGAAGAAACGAAGATATAGTCTGAAATTACGTTTGCAGTTTGATCCTAAAGATTACTGGAACAAGATCCCACAAAACTCGAACAGACAAGAGTGCATCTGATGGTCCAGTTGCAGAAAGAGATTTGGCTCCAATAATTATGCTAATGACAAGCTTATTTTGAAAATCGGCAGGTTCAAATTGGCACCTATCTGCAGTGATCGGGCAAGTACCCAGTAATTTTATCATTTCTTTCCACAAAACACCATTAAAATGTGCAGTTACTTAAAGCGTTAATGTTTGCAGTTTGCTCACGAGTTACAACACTGTACATTTCTGAACTGGGTGGTCTCAACTTTGCAAGTTAATGAAGAAAACAAAAAGACATGAGTGCCTGGTGTATAATGCCTAGTTGCATAAACCTCTCTAATGCCCATTGATGATAATGGAGCTATTATAGTGTCCTGGGGGCATTGGCTACACTCGGCGTGCCTCTGGACAACACGTTAAACAGTCCACCGCCGGGATAATTATACCTTGACCGCTAATTATTGAACAGCGGATGCTCAGACATGACTTATGGTATATCGATTCAGTCTTGCTCAACTGTTCTAGCGACGGAGGTAGGAGTATTTGGGGCTATGTTTTGTTCAGGTTTGTTGATTGGTATTAGATTAATGCATGAGAAATTAGAACAAGACTTTTGGAGGATACTTAAAAAGGAATATTTCTCTCCAAGGCCAAGGATATGTGGATGGAGGAAGGATGGGAAAATCGGGTTTCTTTACATATTATGTAAAAGTTTTGGGATGATGCGTTACAAAATATTTTTATGATTGTGAATTTAAATGATAAGCTTACTTAAATTTATGCTGGAAAATGATGAAAAATTAGGACATTCTCTTAATAAGAAGGTAAGGGAACAAGTTGTATGTTTATCTAATAAATAAAAATGAATAGCTCGAAATTGTAAGGAAAAGAGGAATAGAGGAACAAGCTAAGAGAATCTTGAGATAATATTACAAATGAGATTATTGTACACCTGGAGGAAGCGGAAAGATTATACAGATATTCTGCGAGAGCGGTACCTACATAAAAGAAACCATCGGCTCTTGAGGCGAGAATCAAAGAAACGCACTAATGATTTTTCATCCTAGAAGAAGCTTGCAGATATCCAATTAATAATAAACGTCCTCGGTAAATATATAAATTATAGACACTCACGGATTGGAACTAATTAATTGCTCTAGTGCTTTTTCTGCTTATTTTTGTCTTCAGGTGTGTGAGAATTAAACAAACGGAAATATTTTGTTCTCAGTGGTTTTATGTTTTACGTCTATAAATGGAAACTTACATCAGTTTGTAAAGATTCAGAGGATTAACGCAACGTTAAATACTTAACGAAAGCATATGTTTGATTAAAATTAAGTCATTTTATTATCTTTTTATTCCAATTACTTGTGAGGAACAAAAATGTCCTTGGGAACTTCTAAGTTGTTAGAAGTTTAACTACAGAGTGTACCAGCTCGATTTAGACAACGGTAAGGGCCGTATAGGTCTCGTCAAGACGAAACGTTTTTTTATTTGAAGTTTCGGGATTTGGACCTTCGTTGCGGAAATATGGCCGACTTCCGGTTTTTAGTTTTTTGGCTCCAGTTTCGGCATTTTTAGGTTCTCGCCCAAACTGAAACTAGTTTTGGAAACTCCTTAGCTTCAGTTATAACTTTCATATTGAAGTCAAGGTTCTATCTCTGTTGGATTCAAAATCTTAATTTTTCAATTTGATTCAATTTGAATTGATTCAAAGGCTTAAAATTTAAAGTCTTGGGCATGTCGCCATTTTGAATCCAACAGAGATAGAACCTTGACTTCAATATGAAAGTTGTAACTGAAGCTAAGGAGTTTCCAAAACTGGTTTCAGTTTGGGCGAGAACCTAACAATGCCGAAACTGGAGCCAAAAAACTAAAAACCGGAAGTCGGCCATATTTCCGCAACGAAGGTCCAAATCCAAAAATTTCAAATAAAAAAACGTTTCGTCTTGACGAGACCTACACGGCCCTTACCGTTGTCTAAATTGAGCTGTTACACCCTGTATATAGAAATAGCTATAGGAATGATCAAATTTCCAATTATCGCCTTAAACGTAAGTAACACGAAGACGAACAGTAGTAAAGAAACAATAAAAATCAACAACAAACAAAGCGACTCATAACCTAAAAAATCGTAATTTATTTGAACGTTCTTTTTTTCTATGTGACTATAGTAAGTTGTCAAGTACCGTCACCGTCGATGACTTGCAGGGATCGAACTTGAGTTCCATTTGGTAGCTTGTGGTTAAAATAACTTTTTAATATTTCTCTCTAGAGTGCAAAGCAAGCACTCTCAGATAGAATAGTGCAATCCGGGAGAGTCGCTGCGACCATTCTGCGACGTCGCTTCGCCGTAATGGCGACGGATGTGGAACGTAACCATATACAAGTATCGGACACGATCCAGGAACGTTATACGGGCATCGCAAAATCATTTCCAATTTTTGTGGTTGGCATGTAATAACAACGTTCCTAGAACGTGCCCGTGACTAGTGTCAAGACACTTGAAAGTTCCTTGGGTAGTCGCCGCTACGTTCCAACGACCTATTGTGGTGTTTAGGTTACCAGAGAATTACAGTCAGCTCTTCAGGTTTTCTTATTTTTATTAATGGAAGACGGCCATTGTCTTTTATCCACATCAGATTGAAGCTCTCATATTTAGCTCCCATATTTGATTAAAACAGTATTTTGTTTAAATATATTTTAATTATCCTATTCAGTTTTGTGTTATTAATTTAATTAAATCTTTCACATCATCCTTTTATGAAAAAACTTGGTTCTAGGGCTAGGGATTAGGCTCATGATGACTAACGTATGCATTGAACTTATACCATAAAAAGTAGGTAAAAACTCTACATTATTTATCTAATTACTCAATTTTAGAAGTTAGCAAATTATTTTAAACATACAGGTACATGTTAGATCCGACCATGTTTCATATAAGAGAGTGTTGAAAGCTCATTCCAGAATTTTGAACATCAAGTCAAGTGGATGTACTTACGACTACCCAAACGGTTATTATAGCTCTTGAGAGTGTTTCACAATGATTTTATGGGCAAAAGAGACGTTGTACTTGCATCCAATAAATCAAGCGAGGCTACCATATGAAGTGTTACTTGATATCTGATATTACATATGTATGTAAAATAATCTCGGGAGATAAAAGATCGGCTTGTTTGTGTAATCTACATTAACAAGTTTATAAACAAATAGGATTATGCGTTACATAGTGTAATATAAATTATACGATTCGATGGAGCGGCGGAGATATTTCGTCACATGATTAGAAAATCCGGGAGGTTATCTTTAGGAGATTCTATTTAATAATTTTTAATTAACTAATTAAATTTATGTCTTTAAGCTAATTATTATCGGTGAAAATAATTTTTTTAATTGAGATAACAGCCTTTATTACGCAATTCAGTTTTGGATAAAAAATATTTCTTATGAGAGTATTCCCCATTCAAGAAAGTACAAAAATGAGAGAGAGAGAGCAATTATTGCAAAAAATTATTAGAAAATACTTGACGATTAAACAAAAAAACAATTTTTTAGACAGCTGTCAAATATTGTTGACATTTTTTCATCAAAATAAGAATGAAAAAAAAATTGTATGCATCTCGAGCGCGAAATTATGGTGCTTTCGAATGAGTTTTTATCTCTCCTCCCGCCTCGACAGAAAAGCACTCATTCTCAAGCCAAAGCTCAATTTCGCTCACTAGATACATATAATTGTTTGAGAAAAATTCTTGGTAACAAAAAATTATCAAACACTGATCGTGCCTTATAAAAAAAGAAGAGAGACATTCACGAACTTGTCTTTATGGCAAGAAGCGACTAAAAATAGGTACATTGATGCTGAAAGAATTTTTAACGGTATTATAGTAAAAAATGTTGACGCAGTACATTGAACAAAAACGTGTCCAAGATACAAAAACGAGAGATACCTGGACCAGTAAATGTGCTTCAAATAGTGTTGAAGATTGAAGGAGAAAAATCTGTTGAAAAAAAAAGTTGAAAAAAGTGAAAAACGTCGACGTATGAGAGTTCTTGACGTTTATTAATAAAACGAAGCGATTTTTGTTATCTCTCAAAAGGAAATAAAACCTTTTCGCACCATGGGAAATCATTTTCCCTGAGCATGACGAGTTAAATTGCTATCGAAAACTCGTTTAAGCTGAAGCGCGATTCCAGTTAAAAACTTTCAATCGCGCCGGAACCCTTCTTTTTGCATAAATGACAAGAAATAAACATATCGATAAAAATAACGCTGTCTATGTTTACCCCATAAAGTTTAAGTAAACAAATTTTACACTTTACACAGGTTGTAAATTTAACTCGCAGTACTTGAAAATAGGTGTTCCAGATTTATTAAGATTGAAAAGTATAATTAGAATCGGTGCCTTTATCCTCTAAATTGCACATGATCGAAATTGGTTCACTATACATATACTCTTGAAATTGAATTTATTTTCAGGTCAATTATTTTGGATTGATAGTTTTCTAATCTTGCTTGTGGTAAAATGTTTGGCGCATATCTCTTTGTATTGGCAACGATATATCATACACCTAGTCAAAGCTTCATATTATATCCAATTTAATGAAGTAATTTATCATTCCTTACAATACAACCTGTTGAATTATCTAATAATCATAATTCATGTATATTTGATTGATCCTTGACCCTGTTTAGTATTAATTTGTGTAATATCTCAAATTTAATCAAATTTCGTATAAAATCTCTAAATATAGAGATGCTCATATTCTTTATTATAACATATCAAGATAAAAAGGACGTAATACATATTTAAAGCAATATTTAATTGCTCTAAGTTATCAATTTTCTGCACCTGCACCGTACGTATTACGTAGAAAATGCCATGCCAGATTTTTTATTGAAAAAGACAGATTTTTTTCATCTTGAAATTTATAAGGACAATTTGTATAAGCTAATTTCTGCCAAATCCAGGCTATTACATAAAAAAAAATATAATTAGATTATCGCTTTAATGGTTAATACAGCGGGACTTAATCCTCATTCACAAAACGTCACTGAATATCATTTCATGGATTAGGTTGGTATACCTAAAATGGCTGGTATTCTTAAGGGTTTTTTTGAAACAAGATCAGCTATAGTACTGAAAACGTAAATGGAACTTTTTGCTATTTGTCAATAAAAACTTTAATTTTCCAAATTTTCTGGATAATAAAAAATTGGATAGTTCAAATTGGGTCCAAAAATTTATTTTAGCAGCCTAGTTACAAAAATATTCAAATTGTTAAGGGTCAAGACTGGTATTAGTCATACTCGTATCTATTGGACAGAAAATATCACCCTGTGAAGCTTGAAAAAATGAGAATATTCCTTATAATTTTTAAGGAATTGAAGAAGTCAGTTTGACCCTTTTTAGGGCTTTTTTTATATTTTTTTGAAGTTCTCCCAAAAATTAAGATGCAGGGAAAACAACTTTATTTAAAATTGGTAACATCCAATAAGCAATAAAAAATTAATACCGAAAAATTGATCATAATAATTCTTATAGTGGTTTCGGAGGATTATTTATGAGGATCTTCGACATAATTTTTACAAACTTTACCTGAATCCCACAAAATGTCCATTCTTTTATGAGATACCTGGCTAGGATCCAGCTACAAGGATCGTTGGTTATATATCCGGTTCAAAGGATCAATATTTATGTGTAACAAAAAATCAAGCAGCATTTCTATAAAGCATTAATGCAGAAGAGGGGAAAATTTTGTTCTTCTCCTTCTGAGATATTTTTTTTACCCAAAATAATAAACACACGCCATTGGGTAACGATCTGACAAAGTGACAAGATTTTAAAACCAAAAAAGTAAAGACACAATGAAAAGAAAAATAATAAATTTAAAAAGTTACCTGGATATTTTCGATATGAAAAGCGACATGCCAAATTGTAAACGCAATCCTGTACAACATTTTCGATGTTTTTTGTTGTAAATTAAATTCTGGACCATTACGACACTGACAAAAGCACGGCACTGGGAAATTTACACTAGCAGAATTCTTGATCGTCATGACTGCTAATAATTTTAAAATTTATCCAGAAAAATATATAATTTTGAAACAATGCAGCTTTTGTTTGTTGAAAGGCTATCTTTATGCATTGAGAGGATTAGAAAAATAATATTCCGCGATAACATATTATGTAAAATATAAATTTATGTATAAAGGCACTTCTTGATATGCTTTTCCATTCCAGTATCGTTTCGATTTTATTGCGGATTTATCAAAGATCATTTATTACATTTATTTAATAACAATTTCGGCGTAATTTCATAATAATTTACTTAATTAGGTGCTTCTTCAATAATTTATTTTAATTATAGGGAAATATAAGCAGAAACAACACAACACATCACAACAAATACGCACTTCCCTGTTATGTTTTTAATTAAAAAAATAACATCTCTTATTGCACATCTTCAACGCGTAATAATGTTAGTAGTTTTTCGGCACAGCATTAAACATCAGTGCAAGATGCCGCAAGACACGCCCGCTCTGCATCACCCGGATTCATCCCCCTCTTTCTGGATTTCCCGCCAGGATATCCCGGAACTTTTCGTCTCTTCCCGCTTCGTGGGAGCGTTGTACAAAAATAGGACCCGATCTGCCACGAGCTGTTTTGATAGTGACGCGATCCTAGTTGTTATGGTAACATGACAACAGGGAAGGATGCTTTTCCGGGATGAGTACGCGATTATAGTCTGGTCCCGAGTCTACATATTTGTCGCGAAATTGCCTTTTAATATTTCATGAAAACAGGAGTCAGATATGCTAGGATATGGGTGGAGTTGTGAATTTAACAGGAAATTATTGCCTGTGATTTTCATATACATTTTCAATTACCTCTTTAAATATGAGTACATCAGGGTAATTGGTAGATTGCATGGGTATATAGTGCCAATTGGCAGTGTAATTGCCATTTTACGATCAGCTAGATTGTCAATTTTGTCATTAATCTGTGAAATTTTCATATTTTAAGATCGGAATTTTTCTGTTATGAATCAGGAAAAAGAAAATATAAATATCCCAACTTTGTGGAAATCGGTTCCTAAACCAGGAAAATTCATCTACAAATTGGATTCAATTATAATTAAAGGGTTCGTAAATAATATTCAATAAAGAAGCTGCACGGCAAGAAGGAAATAAAATAATAATCAATGTCAATATACATAAATAAAAGTAATTTAAAAATTTAATATCTCAGAAAGGACAATGGGAATCCTTATTGAATAAAAATCATGATGCTGAATTTCAGGAATAAAAGAGGAACGAATGCGGGAGAAATTTATTCTAAATTGAGAAAAGATCCCCAAACAGTTCGGAGATGAGATTGTGGACGACAAACGAGGTCACAATTGCGTTTTAATTGCTGAGCTCTGCAGGGAGGTTGAGATTCTGGAATTCCTAGTGTTTTGTTTTTGACTGTGATGACTTACAAGAACAATCTGATGCATTTTTGCGATTTATTTCATGTGCATTCTGTATAAAGGGAGTTGTTGGGAGAAGAAAACTTTTTATACGATGTAATCCTGCTACAAAATATGTCACAAATGTAGGTTTCTGGAACTCTGGGATTTTTGTAGCCATTGATAGGTAAAAGAGTTTGTCTCGTTAAGACTCTAATGAGACTTGAGAGATTAAGATAATGATTTGAAACTTGAAACATCAAAAACTCTGTTTCTGTTTTAGTTAAATAGACGTAATATTTATTTTTATAAATTAATGATAAGGTCATGTTCGAATGTAATATCTTGAACAGACACCAAGTCGCCTTCGATATGGTCTAAGTGCACTGAAACAAGTGGGTGTAGGTCAAAGTTAACCGCATCAGTCTTCATACCCGATACATAGACGGGAAATCGTGTTACCCTTACTAAAATGAGGGGCTCGAAAAATTCTTCGTTTATTACGATTCGAGCACTTTAGTGACGTCAAATAACTTAATGTTACTGTTTTTTGTTAGCTTGAGGAACTCTCGAAGAACTGTGAGGAATTGTCATGCGTTCTTAATAAATATCTGCTATTATGACTTTACAACTATTATGACTCTAAAAACTGAATATTATTCTTTTGTAAAAAATGGTATTGACAAGATTACCTTATACGTGGTGGTATAAATTACTAAAATCAAAAATAAGTAAAGTTAATAATTATTGTTAAAAACTTACCAAATTTACATTACTGAGAAGAAAATACAACTCATCATAACAACCAGAAAATACCGTTATTGACATTTTAATTTATTATTCCCACATTTATCCCAACTCTAACTTTAACTCCATGATCCTTCAATGTACCAGGCAGGTCCCGTCCTAGGAAGTAACAGTAACAGAACGGAACAAAAATTAATACCGTGACCACCATACGATACAAGCCCAGTTTTAGTACTAATTGGGAAACGAGATGTGAATTTTTAGCATTAGCACACTACACAACGCGAGGCAATGCACGTTTAGGAATTGAACATCTGCTGGTGCAGTACGTACTCACAGCGATTCTAAAACTGTTGTCCTACTAATGGAAGAAATCCATTACTTCAGGATCCTATTTCAAAGGATCCTATTCCTTTTGGAATCAGGAATTTTAACCCGAATTTCATCCAACTGGTTGACGATCGGTTTCGATTTCAATCAGTATTATCCTTGCTTTTCATATTCAATGAAATGAAAGCGAATCCGTCCAGTCCAGTGAAGCTACCGTTATTACGTCATTCAAAAGATGTTATTTTAGAACCTGGTGCTGTAATAATGGAGATGAGATGAGCAAGGACACTCGATTTGACAATGAAGCTTATGTCTTGTACTTGGTTTGATTTTGAGCGCGTGTATCTTCTTTTTTTTTTGAAGACATCGCAGCAGTAGTTTAATTACTATTACTACTAGTATTCTCAGTAGAAGACCCACATTAATGTCATGAAAAAAAATTAAACCAATCCCTTATTAAAATTACGACCGCCCTACCTCGAGATTTAATTACGTTGAAATTAGAGATGAGCACGAACAATACAGAAATTTCAGAGTCATAATAGATAATGGATATTACCGACTGTGACCAAACCTCAACTCATTTAATATTCATTTTGAATTATTTAATAATTTGAATGAAAAACCGGAAAATTCGGACGTTTCGCTTCTTGAATCGAAACATTTTTTAGATCTTAAAATTCCATTAAATTTAAAGGGAACCATGAACTGTATGACTTTTGTTTGACATAGCAGTGTAGGGTCATAGCAGGTATAATTGTTTATGATCGTGACAAAATATCTGCGATCCAAAATCGAATATGGGATTCAAATTTCTATTGAAAAAAATATATTTTATAAGCAACTTTTTTAACTAAAAAAACTATCGAGTTTTGTCCAAATTTTTTAACTCTGAACAAATCAGCCTTATATTTCTTTGGAAAGGACTAAAATCTCCTTATCTCTAATTTGAACTTATATCTTTATGATTTTAAGGGGACTAACTTATTCCGCTTCAGAACTTCTATAGAGCCATAATGGATGACTGAACGTTTCATGGAACTTTGAATATTATTTCTGGTTAAAAAATATACATACTCGTAAATTTTGGAGCAACCACGAGGAAATGAAAGGTTAGCCTAAATTATCACCCTTCATTGCAATTGATTTTCATTCTTCTGCACGAAAAAAACATAAAAAACATTATAAAGCATTTGACCAGTATAGGAGTCGTTACTGGAAGTTACTGATCGTGACGAAAGCTCGTCGCTGGACGAAGTAAAAAACCTCTTAAATCTCATGACTGGGTGTGGGTACTAACAAAATCAGATTAAAAGACAAGTGGTAGTCTTATCTTACGTTCCATAGAGAAATAAATTTCTTTAAATTTAGGGATGAACATGACCCTGGATCCTGGAGTGTGCTAAGAGTTACTGGACGTTATTGATCGTGACAAAATCTCCAATGTTTAAGGAATATTATTTGTGACTTTGAAAAATAGATGTACATTTTTAGAGCAACAAGAATGAAATACATGAAGAGTAATTTTTATCCCTTTATTGGCATACTTTTTAAGGTTCAGCAAAAAGAACTAAAAAAGTTCCTTTTTAACTTGTTTTGTAACAATAGTAACAAGAATAACGAATTAAGAAGAACTTCCGGATTTACAGCAGAGACGTTATTAGAACGTCACCGATCGTGACAAGCAGCTTGAAGAATTAATTTTTCAAATTAATATCAATTTCTAGACAATTAGAATGGAAAACTAGAAAATTCAGTTTCATATTCACTTTAAGATAATTTTAAATACTTTCAGTCTGCAGTCAAAATATATAGAATGACATAATCAGTTTATTTATTTTATTTTCGTTGGGCCACAAGCGGAAAAAAATGTAATTTGGTGGTAAAGTGATGAAAATAAATTCGATTTTTCTTCAATACATCGGTAGAAATTGATTAATAAAATCAAAATCGCTGAAAAAAATATCGAAAAACTAATTAAAATTAAATAAAATACGTAAAGAATTGAAATGACTGGTAGAATGATTGATATATGGTAGAAATAAAAGTAACCAAGAATCTCAAGTGGGTAGAGGGGAAGATCTCTACCATAAATCCTTAAACAGCAAAAGTAAACTCGAATGGGCATTGTTCTGACTGTTTACTTGGGATCTATGGTAGAGACCTACCCAAATCAGATTATTGGTCACTTTTATTACTACCACATATCAATCATTTTACCTGCCATTTCCATATTTTATTAATTTTATTTAATTAAATCCCTTTGAAAAATCGATTTACACGAAATTACATTAACCTCTTTTTAGGGGAGGACATAAGTATGTGATGGACCACTCTGTACTCTGTACATTATATCCTCGAGTGTAGTAACAGGTAACGGACGTTACCGATCGTGACTTCATTCGTAGATTTAGTGGATCTTATTTCTCTATAGGAAGCTTAATTTCTTTTAATTTCACTGATCTCGTTACCTACTGACAGTGCAGGGACAATAATACGATTGTCACTGACAGTGACCGAACCATTAAACAGTATTAAATCTTAATAAAGCAGGAAAACTTACTTAATTTCACTTAGTTGTTATTGAATGGAGATGATTTATTTAAAAGCTCGTTAAAACTTACACAATGATTAGAAACAGGAAAGCTCGTGGAAATCTAGAAGTGCGTAAACAAAAGGACTATTTAGTAAGAATTGCGATATACAAATACACCAATGACATGTTTGGAGCGTATTTCTACATTCTACATTCAAGGACTTGAAGTACTTTAACACTAAACCCTTCTAGTTTATTACGATGATCCTAACAATCCATTAAGCATTTAAATCCCGCAATAAAACAAAATATTTTTAGTCGCCGGAGCAATTAGGTAACCAAATAGACTAGGAGGAGTTCTTCAAGAACTGTTCTGTACGAGAATATCTCTGACTCATTTGGTTTTAAACGCACTCGAAATGTCTCAGCAAATGTTCTCAAAGTAATTGCGCTTGGTTTTGAAGTGTTTTGAACGTTTCAGATTCTGATCTCACTACGGTATGAACACTTCAAGAATGAAATTCATTAATGAAGCATATGCTATACTCGTTTTATAATACGACTTTACATAATTTCTCGTGTCAGTAGCAAGACATTCATGTCTCAATTTATGTGGAAATGACTCTTGTGAGGTGTGATGCTAAAATTGTCCTGACAGGATTGGGTTTGGAATATGTATACGTATTCACCTCGAGAAAAACAAAAAATCAGTTAGAGTTAGAGTTTACAACATTGTAAATTCGAATAGATACCCAGCGCAACTGAAAAATGGGATAAGACATTGTGGTGATGGCTAACCTCCGTTAAAAAAATTAAAATTTTGACAATCAACACAAGTCAATAACTTAAAAATATAAATAAACTTCTGAGGTATTTCGTGACGAACAATAATTTGATTTGAACACAAATTTTTTAAAAATATAACTAAAAGGAGCCATTAAGAATGCCATCGGTAAAATCTTAGGAACTAAGCGTCGTACAGTCTCTGGCAAAAACTTTTTTCAAGGGAAGTGCCTGAAAAAAAATTGTTGGAAAATACTTTTAAACTTCTAAAATGACCGCCAGGGGACGTAATATTTTAATTTTCTCATTATTTTTCAAAATTAGGGTGTTATTTTAGGGTAGGTATAAACCTCTATTTTTTTTATCTTGTCGTTTGCATTTTACGAATTTTTCATTTTGTTACCACCGCAATCGCTTATTAGAGGATATTACCTGACATGTAAGGAAATATCGCGATTAAAAAAAAAAAATTAGAATGGTATATTTATTTTTGCATTGTGAAGAAGTGAATTAAAATCTTAAGGTGTAATTGAAAACCACAGCTGGACAACTTTCTTTCGCCCAACTGTAGATATCAGTCAGCAAACTCGATTTTATGAATTTTCAGAGTTTGATGGACCTTACATGGATTAAACGGCAATAATCTCTCGGTTTAAATTGCTGAAATTCGAATATATTTATAGCGATCAAAAGTATCCATGGGCGTGAAGTCAATATGTGTTTTCATTTTTAAAAATTATGAGAAAATTACAATTTTTTTATTTGGTCATGGCTGTTACACCCTGCGGCGGTCATTTTCGAAACTCAAAACTATTTTTTAGGGTCACTTACACATTTTTCCTGAGGCTGTAAGTCGGTTAGTTTCTGAGATATTTCTGTTGACCATTCTTGATGACTCACCCGGTACAAAAAAGTGGAAATATTTAGGGGATGGAAGTTTAATCCCCTATTATTAATGGCAGGATTATTTTAATATTACTTCCAGTAGGTAGTTCCATAAATCTTTAATCAATTTTAAAGTGCTGTTAGAATATGCAACCGTTTTAGAACGTCTGGTTAAATAATTAATCGAGTGTTTTGACTGTTTTGAAATTACAACTACTGAATTAAACAGGAGTAATAAAATTTGCCAGGCAAGTTGGTCAACTTTTGTTGTTGCTACTAGAATGGCAAATATTCTTACATCATTTCTATTATTTAGTGGCCTCAAGTACCATACGTATAAATAATTGTTTTTTATATTTACGTACTTATATATGACAATGATAAAGAGCTGCAAGTTAATAATGCAATCCTGAAAACCTAAGGCGTTTTTTAACACTTTCCTGGCTAGTTTATTATTTACTGATCAATCGCCATTATTAGATATTACGTTTAGTGCTATTTTACACCTCTTTTCACCTTGACAATTATTACAACCTACCTAAGAGTTATAAATAAAATTATAAACCTGATATGTTTATTTTATCACAGCTCAATTACGACCAACACCATCATCAGCAAGTCACAGTTATGTTACTTTAATGACACGCCTTGATTGATCAAATTCTGGAGCAATCAAAAAAATAATTCCAGTAGGAAACTTCAATTATTGCAGCCCGGGAGGGTGGAAAAATATTAAAGAACAATTTGTCAAACAGCGACGAGGAAACGATTTTCTATTTAATATATCATTTGGAGCTGATGCTGGTGTTCTTATATATATATATCTACTTCTTTCTTCCCAGCCGCTGCTTCTGCTACTTTAAAAATAGAGTCTAGTGGCATTACTCGAACAGTAGTCAGCCTAGAATAAATTGTAAACACTCAAGATAATGAAAGGTCTCTGGAGTCTATGAAGATGACAGAGGAATAGCGTGCTTGAGTTTGACTAAATAAACAACGGTTCCAGGTAGCTTAAAATGAAAGACACGGTATACGTTCCGGTAATTAAGGGGTGCCGGTGCTGGGCTACGAAAAGTTTCGTGAGAGCTTTTTATACATAAATTTCTCAAGTTACTGTAAACGTAATAATAACTGTATGCCTCAGAGGCGACTTGTATATTACTTAAATGTCTTCATGATGAAAAGTTACTGAACTTTTTTGTTTTGGGAAAATATATTAACGCGTTCTAACATGCAGGGGCTTTTGGTGAAAATTCTTTGCTTCCTCGCCGCTTATATAGATTATTTTTAATGGGTTTAATCTCTTGGACAAGCTAACACGTCCTCTTTTGTACTTTGAAGAGGGCTTTTAATTAAAACTTCATGCAAAATTGTTTAAACTTAATTATAACAGAATTAAATAAGAATATGCAGCTTAACAATACCGACACGAGCTTCACAATAATTCTCGTATTCTTTTAGGTGTAGGTTATGAAGTTGTCAAAGTAATATGTAATAGTAAATAATATGAATATAAAGTTTTATGCTTCAGAGCTGTTATTTCTGATCAACTTTGATGATAATATCAACATGATGGGATTAAGAAGAACTACTTTGAAGTGACTAGGCTTTTATGTGTAAATTCGAACTCAAATCACCATAGAAATCTACTCCGATCTGTGGAGTCATGCGTCAGTGGAATTTATTCCTGACGTCTTGTTTACTACTGCGACGGATATCCTAAGCGGCGACGATTTCTCAGGAGCAGCTGCCTTAACCTGGAAAACCCTCTGGAAGATAAGTTTACGATGAAAGCAATATAGAAATGGCATATAGGCTGAAATAACTATATCGACATTTTCACGATCTTAACAGTCACAACGAAGGAATCATCAGCAACGATAATAGCGCTGAAAATTAGGACAAAGTAATTATTGTCTTCAGAAGGTAAATCACCAGTATTGGTCATAGTAACGGTCAAAAGATATTCACAGTTACAATAGTTCAGTGGGGACTTGTCAAAGTTATTGATGAAATCAGAAAAAATCACCCGAATAGGGATTTTGTGGCAGATTGACTGAAAATAAACTTGCAGAACTTCATTAACAACTGGCTGGACGGCTGGAAGAGTGCTCCTACTTATATGTATAGGCTGATGATCCGATAACGTCATACCTCATCCATTAGCTATCTTTATCTCAGATTATTAGGTATAGCTGGTGGAGGTGGTATTACGTCACCGGACTATCATGCGGCTTATAAATAGGAGCGCTTATCAAGCTGTCCATGTATCCACTTGCGCACGCGTAATGCTGATGATGACTATCGTAGCTTCATCCGCAGGACGAAATCGTTAAAATTTCCAAACGAGTTATAATAAAATTGGTGTGTTCAATATCGACTAGTAACTGAAAGTTGTTCAGGTACTTTTACGCAGGGAAATCAAACATGAAGAATCCAAACTTTTTCCATTGTCGAATAAGTTTTGCGTTTGCGCAGTCTCTTAAGATGTCTGCCGTAGATGTAGAGGAAGTATCAGGTAAAATCACCTATAAAATTTCTTGGTGGGGTTAATGGAGACTTACATGTGTAAGTACATGTATGATCTATAAAATTCAAACAATTGGGTGCTAAAATTAAATTTTCTTAACTGCCATTTCGCAGTGAATTTATCTGAGGTAAGATTGAAATTGTCAACTTATCTTAATATTCTTCATACGAAAAATTGCACAGGAACAGTCGACATTTGACTATTACAAGACCATAATTGGAGAAAACTATCACCACTATTCTCAATAACGCTTAAGGAACGGTTACAATAGTGGAGCTTTCTATAACGGCCAGGAACGGCGAAAGATCTCGGCCAGGTACCTTTACACGGGGAAGCAGCGATGATTCTCAAGGTACTTTCTTAATCTTTCTGTAGTTTAGCATATTAGCAATATATTCTGAGTATTTAAGAAATGAAAATTCTTGTAGATTTAAAAAATTAATTATCTCCACGGTCGACTTACAAGGAAAATCTACAATCCGAAAACTGTCTACGGCATCTACCAATCATGAAGCGCTGGGCAGGAAGAGTTTGTAGAGACAATTTTTTAGCTGAAGTTTTACGTTGTTGCCAGGGCTTCCGATTCTAACGAACTAAAAATCATGAAAATACTTGGACATTGTTGCCATATTAACAATAAAATTTCAAGTTCAAAGATATTTACAGATCAATATTCCAATTATTATTATAATAAACGTGATGTGGAGAGAAATTCAATCGCTAAAACGTACCTATACAATAATACCTCTAAATTTGACACCTGTAACTACAATCGCGGGTCTTTTCAGTAACTCTGTATTTTGGAAAAACGATTATATCACTCATAAATTTTTGATTAATTATTATGCGAGACGCTCTATATTGTGCTATGTAATAAATCTCAGATAAAAAAGAAAAGTCTTCTGCTACGAGTATGTAATCATTCAACTCGATCAGATATTTTCCTAGCAGGAAACATGTAATAAATATCTTCATTACCTACATACCAGGAAGATCATGCTCCTTCTAATTAGATACACGAGCTTATTTGTAAGGTTACGATGAGATGAATGGATCGAATGCCAGGCGTGATATTTTGATATAATCAATGGAAATCTAATTTCCATAACTGGCATTGAAACTACCTATTATAAATTGACATATTTACACGCGAATGATTTTTTTTTGTGCTTCGTTTGATATCGTATGACCTACAAATCAGCAACTTCAACTCTAAACTAAAATTAACGTAAAAATTATCAAGAGTAATCCGATGAAACAAAGGTTTGGTAAATAATTATCTGAAAATGGTGTAATTACCTGGAGAAACTTCATCAAAAACAGATGATCTAGAAAGCGTCCCCATCGTTTCCATTCGAGTCAATATTGTCGTATGGTTCTCCAGGCAGACAATAGACCAAAACTACTAACTGACACTGCATAAAACAGAACTAGTGCACAATAAACAAACCGTCACCGGCATCCAAGAGTTAAATCTGGCGAGAGAAGGACAGAGCAGGAAACGGGACCGAATAAAATGTGCGTCGCGACGCCGCGGCCTCGGGGATGGTCTGGCTTGCTCTGCGGCCTCGCGGACTCTTGCCTCTCTAATGGATCGCAGGAGCCGCTGGAAGTCGGCAACTCGATAGCGTTCTTGCGAAGACGTTGCCTCCTGCGGGCTAAGGGGCCGCATTGCAGGACGGATCTGTCGCTTGCTTCCAAAGAACTAGAAGGCGGAAGATTGGGAGAAGAGTTGTCGAGTTGATTAAGTTGCTCTTTTCGGTCCACGTGATTAATGGGTGCGGAAAAACGGTTAATTTGGTTGGATTGCGTTTGGTCGAGAAGCACTTAATATTCCGATGACTGTTTAGGAAACAAAGTTCTTTAAATCAATCAAAATATTCAGATTACGATCTAAAACCTTCAGTTATCTGCACGTTTCGTTTAATAATAAAATTCATCAGGAAACTTTGGGATGATTCCAAGACAATAACTTTGAATCAATTATAGACGCATTGATGAGAAGAATTCATGAATTAAACGGAACGAAAAAAATTACCGATCATCACAAAAAGGAAAATTACTGATTTTAGATATCCACATTTTAAGACTAAGATTAAGAATAACTCCAGTTTCAAGAAATGTATTTTTTTAGGTGTTATACTAATAAAAATTCGTCAGGATTTTCTGGATCATTTCAATACATTGAAAATAAAATGAAGTTACATCAATGAAAAAATTTATTGATCGAAATGAGGAAAAAAACGAAAATTACTTAATCTAATTATCCAGATTTTAAAACCAGGATCAAGGATAACACCAGTTCTAGGAAATTAAATTCTCGACACGTTTTGTTTCATAACCAAAATTTTTCAGGTATGTGGGATCATTTCAAAACAATGACTTTAAATGAACTATGCTACAAAAATAAAAGGAAATAATAAATCGAAGGGAATGAAATGGATAAATCTTTTTTGTTAGTTTTGTAGATTTTAATCCAGGATAGTTCAAAGACCAGCGTCGAGGATAAAACCAGAGGATAGTCGAGCCATAATATTGAAACTTCTGAAGAATTTTATTCATTTGATAGGATATGAAAATTCCACGTATGTACCAAGCTTGGAATTACATTTTTTTAATTCAGCTTCATTTTCGAGCTCTATACATTAATAAAAGGTAAAAAGGAAATCCTACAGGATCACTTCTTTGGTATTCTATCTCTCTATCACAGTTGAATTTATCTGGACGCGATAAAGATATCAAGCTGAATTGTAATAAAGTTTTATAGCTTGTTATCAGTTTGAATGTATTCCAATTTCAGAACTCAATAAAGAATATATTTTTTTGAATTTTAAAAAACAAAACTTTGGTATCCTTGAAATTATTTATTTATTGATATTCTGGTGAGTGCGGGTATTATTCAAAGCGCTTATCTTAGATACCAGAAATCTGGTTCATTCATTTATTTATTTTTTGAATAAAAATTTCACTAAGCAATCGCCGACGTTTCTTAATTTGAATAAAACTTTTTTTTCAATTTTACACGAAGTGACGTGTTCTATTTTTATAAAATTGGTAAAAATCTAAGGACAATAAAAGAAAAAGAAAACCTCTTAGTTTGTTATTAAAGCTAGCTGAAATCAATGGAAAACTCTAAACCGCTCTCCTGTAAAATTAGCAAAACTGAGTTACGTCATTTTGTGATATTGACGATGAAGAGTGACAGTGAATAATAAAATTAGTTACCTATTAAATGCTTATGCGTTTCGTGGATGATTACCTTTAGCAGAAGCCTTCCACTCAACCTTTGCAACAAACTAGCACGAGATATTAAATATTGTGGTTTATATTATGCCAGCACGAATATCGTTTGTGGATGGAGAACATCAAAGGAAGACCTGGCATGGGTCCTCCAACACCTAGACAGGTTAAGTGTTTACTCAAACCACTGTTTATCGAAGGCGTGTTAATTTTTGGCGGGATTGGTGGGAAAATACAAGACTTAGGTCAGTGATTCATCAATTCCTCTCACTCACAACAGACCACACCAAACTCAGGTAGGTAAAAAATGGTAGACAAGGTCTTCAGCTTCTTCTTCAGAGGCTTATGTCAACTGGAGTGGTTTCTTCAGAAGTAGAGAGAAGTTAGTAGTGGTATTGGTCCTTTCCTGGACTATACAAATACTTAGGACAAAAATATGAAATGATTTTCCACAATCCACAAATTTTAGAAGCATCCAAACCATTTATACGGGATGATGCTAAAAATGTTTCCCTAAAAAAGTATATAAAAGATAAGAATAAACAGCTTCAAGATTAAACTGAAAACATTTTATGACGTCTACAGATTGACGTTCCCCGTTTGGATCAAACCAAGGCAGAACCCTTATTTACATCTCACTAGTTCGTTACGTATTCTGTCAAGGGTATAAAGCTGTTGCGGAAATACGCCCTGACCTTCCTGAAGAAAGATTGAATACTATCGAGTGGCGGCACCCTCATCAAATAACCCCGTTATGCGTTACAGAATCCACCCTCTGAGCACACGCTTACATGTAAGGAGAAACCAGACTTGATGTGGGAGGATAAATTATTATTATATCTTCTTGTATTTTATATAGCTTGCTAGTCTTAACTATTTCCAGGTGTTTTTTTGTTTACACTTTACAATTCAATATGTACTTTTATTTGATGTCCATGTGCGAGTAGATATTTTATTCAACATGGAACAAATTATTGCGAATAAATAAATATTCACGACCTAGCATAAAAAAATGTGCTTGCACGAGCAGTTCCAAAAGAAGCCCTTACAGTTCGGGTTAGCATCTCTCGATCTCAGTTTCTGATAATATAATGCTTCCAAATATAACTTCCAAGGTGAGATATCCAAAAAGTAGACTCAATCGAGATCACATACTCAGCAAGTTCGCAAGAATCAAACTTTACAAGTCCTGAGGGAGGTTAGTAGGTGAGGTAATCTGATGGCAACGATGAGATGAGATGAATACGCACGGGTGTAGTCAAAGGGTGCAAGATTTGTGGCTTAAATTAGAACAGGGATTCACAGGGTGCAATGAAATATCGCAGGCTTCTCCACCTTGTTAATATTTATAAGATGGGCCGAGGGAAATGTGTCCTATATCTTGTATCACGTCGGGATTTATTTTTAAAACTGACAATTAAGTTATGCTTCATCTCAACCGTTACAAATTGGATTATCTATTTAAATAAATATTATAAATAGATTCGTATCGTATAACGATTTTTTTGAGCTTAATTATACTTATACGCTATTATTTATGATCAAAAGTGTTGCGCACTCAAAAAATAATAATAATTTCAACTGTAATCCGTTTCTTGTCCTTTGGGGCTGAAAATCTGGAAACTGTAGAAATAACCGCTTTTAATAAATTAAATAATTGAAAAAAGTTAGTTTAAAAAATGTCAGTAGCCAGATTTTCTTCAAAATTGGTTTAAAAAGCTTTTATTTGATATCTTCAAGTTCGGTTCTAAATTTAATCTGAAAAATTTACATTAGGGGATTTTTTTGTAATTTTGATGAAAAATCGAACCAATTGTTACAAGAAAAGCTCTTAAAAAGTTGATTGAGAAATAATATGGTTTTGTGTTAATCACCCAATTAAAGAAGTTTTTGAGCTGAAAATTGAAAAATATAAATCTCAAGAAAGTTTGCGCCTATATTTTTAATTGTAGAAAATAGGTGGTTTTCTCAAAAAACTTTTTTTTTTTAACTGTAATACTTTTGTAGTTCTTTGGGGCTGAAAATCCGGAAATTGTGGAAAAATCCGCTTTGAATAAATTAAACAATTAAAAAAAAGTAATTAAAAAAATATCAGTAACCAGATTTTCATCAAAATTGGTCAAAAAAAGTTTTGTTTGGTATTTTCAAGTTCGGTTCTAAATTTAATCTGAAAAATTTACGTAAGGGGAATTTTTTGCAATGTTCATGAAAAAGCGAATCAAAAAATATACAAGAAAAGCTCTTAAGAAGCTTATTGAGAAATAATAGGGGCTGAAAATCCTGAAACTGTGGAAAAAGCCTCTTTTAATAAAACAAATAATTGAAAAAAATAATTAAAAAAAATATCAGTAACCAGATTTTCTTCAAAATTGGTCAAAAAAAGTTATGTTTGGTATTTTCAAGTTCGGTTCTAAATTTAATATGAAAAATTTACGTAAGGGGAATTTTTTGCAATGTTCATGAAAAAGCGAACCAAAAAATGTACAAGAAAAGCTCTTAAAAAGCTTATTGAGAAATAATTTCTTTTTTTTTATTACCCAATTGAAGAAGTTTTAAAGCTGAAAATTTTGAAAATTATGAATCTACATAAGCGCATGGCATTTATTAACGCAGCCCGATTTTTTTAATTAAAGATGAACCTGTCTCCTAATTCTTTTTTTTTCATCTATTTCCAGTTGTATAATTTTGTATGTTTTCTCAACTGAACAAAATAAATAAATGTTGCGAATAGTCTTTACAAAAAAAAAAACTTAAATACCTTTCCCATTCCAATACTTAAGTTTAAATTAACTCAATAGAACAGATCACCTTGGTCTAGATAGCTTATTTAAATAACTGCATATTCAAATTTTGCATTTTCCTGGTTCGAGCCATTTTGTTTATTTATTTGATTAAATGTTTCTTGAATTGTTGTCCCAAGAATTTTGCCATTTCATTGACAAACCAATTTGATGCTTTTTTACACAGTTGATTGGATAAGAATTACGCAATACGAAACCTTTATTATTTAATTATCCTAATGAATAATTTACAACGACGGTTCCTGAAAGCACACGTCAGATAAATTATGTTAATTAAATTATCCTTTATTCGCCGAGAATTGCTTGAATTCCAAATGTTCTGCCTTACCAGGTCCAGGTTTGTTGGGTCGGTTGATTGGCTCAAAATTAGGAATTGAATTTAAAACGGATTGCAATTTGATTGCCCAATTTTCTAGTCATTACCTATATATCACAACATTATAATGTCTATAATACAGATATTAGGTATAAAAAAGATGAATTGATGTCAAAAGTATTTTTTGAGGTATTGTAGTATTAAAAAGTTAAAAAAATACTGTGGGTACTTATATTATACAATTTCTGGCAAGGCAAATCCAGGATAAATACCCAGTATTTATTCATTTATATTTACATCAAACATCCTGTATGTAAAAGGTCTATATTAAAATAATATGGGTTTCCATTAAACCAGCTAAAACTAAAGCAGGTGATTTTTAAGATTGATGGAAATTTCATTAAGGATGATAAATAACCAGAAACCAGACGAAACATCCATTATCCTTCTGGAAGGATAAAGTAGGTATCTTCGTTTCGTTAAACGGGATAGATTATCGAGCCAACTAGCGGTTCATGTGACCTTATTAGAGGAGTGAATCTAACCTAATTGTTCCGCATTGACCTACATTCGTACAGGAGTGGTGTTGCTGTTGCTGCTGGTGCGAACCGGATATCGATATACACTTCCGCCGTTTACGCTGAATATATTAGGAACACGCTGTGAAGTCCTAAGGTGCGATCATTCATCTTACTTACTTATTCATCTAAATGGCCTGGGAGCTTAACGCAGCATGCGTGTGATTTGTTAAATAAATAAAAAAGGGCACCAGAGATGAGAGAAAAAAATAGTTCTTTTCAGCTGGCGTTATTTTTTTATGCGATTCTTCTTTCTTATGGTTTCAGTATCTTTTTCAACTTCTAGCATGGCTAAAACAACCCATTAGCATATACCTGGCAATGAAGCATGCTTTGCTAAGAACTTACTCATAATAACTTATAAAATAGTAGAAAAATCATTTTTCTATTATATTTTTAGTTTTGCATAGCAGAGAGGTGTGTGGTTAAAAGAAAGTGATAATATGATCTATTTAATTATACTTTTGTGAAATATTTACAAAATATCTACAGTGATTTATGTAAATTATAAATATTATTAGTTTGATGCAAGAAGCTTTAGCCTGGCTATCACCAAAAACCTTACCAAAACTTCTGAAGTGCATCTGCCCATTTTTTCAAATTTATTGTCTTGTAGTACTAGAAGGTATCGTGAAGCATTTCTACCTCGCAGATTTTCATTCTGAAATAATTCCAGAAATGAATGTAAAAGTTTCATTCAGGCTTTCGAATCAGTCTTACCGGTAGACTCGAATATTTATTCTTAATTCCTGATCGCTTTCCTAAATTTTCGCCCCCTTTTACTGGAATTGTTTTGGTAGAAAATTCCTATAATAATATTATTATTAACGATTCAGTACCAGTATGTCTCGAGATATCCTCACCGAAAAGGATTCTGATTTTTTCAGCTGACTGTTATAATGTATTTCAGTAGCTGCGACTTCAGTAGAATCAGATTCTCGTTTAATCTCAAAATTGTTGCTCAAAGACCTCTGAAATATTGAATTCGGGATATTTCATGGAATTTACTGGTTAATACTATATTCTTACCGGTAATGAAAGACTTTCTCTTTCACGAGGCTCTAGCTTAGTATCCTTGATTTCGATTTCGATAAATCTTCGAGTTCCATTATTTGAGCTCTATAATATAAACAAAAAGAAGACTTTTTCTTTCTGAGCTGAGTGTTATCCTAATTGGAACTTACCGGAAAACCAGCATCGTCATTCTTTATGATCAAGCTTTGATTCAACTCCACGGGTTGTATTTCAAAATTTTTTATACGCGATTCCTACAAAAATCATAATAGAGTTTTCATTTTAATATGACAGATTTTGTTTGATCTCACCGAAAATGATTGTGATTTATTTACCACTTCTTTATTTTTGATATCAATTTCGTTTTCAATAAATGGAACTTCATTTTGACTTACGTCGCTATTAGATCTCAAAAATGACTAAAAATTATTAAATATAAGAATGTATTTAAGATTGTAAGAATGTAGTAATTTTAAGAAGAATAATAGGTAATCATTCTGCCTTATTTTTCAAGTAACGAAATAGGAGAGGTTTTTAATTTTTGCACTGAACCACAAAGAGGCTCTAAATCTTCATATTTTTCATTACCGTTCTTGAAATCACAAAACTGAATGTGAAAACTTGCAGTCCTTATTTTATGTGCTCATACAGAACATTCTTATCTACGCATACGGACTTCAAAACACATGGAGTCGATTTTTGATACCTAACTAGAAATTTCTTAACATCCCGATAATAAAAATTAAAAAAAATAAAAATATTTTGGATAAAAAAAGTAAGTAATTCACGAGTATTTCTTAAATGAAAAAGGTTCCTATCTGGGTTTTGAGGTTATTAAATTATTATACCAACATTTTTCAGTTGGCCTCACTTCTGAGAGCATAAAATAAAAGAAGCTCAAATTTGGGTCTAGGTTTGCGTAAATTTTAGACCAGCTTTTACTTGGGAAAATGACAGAAAAGGTGTATAAAAACCGAAATATTCATTTTTTTGCTAATTGCCAATAATGGAAAAGGAAAATAATGTTAGAAAAAAATATTGCATTCAAATTCCAATAACAGCTTCATCAGATAATATTCAAAAAACAATAAGACCTAAAACGATATTTAACGAAAAAGCATTGCATTAACAAATTATTATTCCTATTGACTTTCTGTCACTTTCCTGTTCCATTTGTCTTTCTTACTTCCAAATGGGCAGAATGATTAGATTACTAACATTTTGTATATTTATAGAACTCCCTAAAGATCTTACCGGTAAAGATTTACACTTTTGAACACATGGCTCAAATTTTGTTTCTACAACTTCAACTTCAACAAATCGGCGAGTATTTATTTTTGGATTTAAGTTGTAACTATTGGCTAACGGAAGACTGGAATGTTGATTCATGAAATTTTCTTCAACCAGTTTATTATTATTAACTTCGTAAATTTGTGTGTTAGAATGTACTCCCTGAAATGTAATACCTACATCAGTCATGATGACAACATTGAAAAATTCTAAATCCTATAAATGTAGTAAAATAATTATGGGAGCATACCGAAAAGGATTCAGATTTCTTAAGGACCCTTTCAGGACTCGATTCAGATTTCGCACGCAGCGATTCAATTTTCTTGCTTTTTTCAGAGAACATATCCTTCTGAAAAATATATAAAATAATTTCATATATGCTGCTCATTAATATTTTCACCGGCAATATATTTGGTGATACTGATTTCCTTACCGGTAATGTGTTCTGTCGTTTCAAAAAACAATTAGGTTCGAATTTTGTGTCTTTAATTTCAACCTCTATAAAACGACGAGTCTTAATTTCAGGAGCCTCCTTTTCTACGAATTTTTTTGTAGGAAGACTTGTGAATTTATCAAATAACGTTCTCTGGTCACCTTTTATTTGATGTTGAAACTGACTACTACCCTGTAAATCATGTTAAAAAAAAATAATTGAACTGATTAGCCCTACCGAGTATTTTATTAGCCCTACCGAGAATGATTCCCATTTCTTCAGGTTTTTTTCAGCACCCAAGTCGGTTTGAGTTTTTATTTCTGTCGATTCAATTTCTTTGCGTTTTTCAGAGAACATATCCTTCTAAAAAAATTAAAATTGGGAGCAATTTTATGTGTGGGAGCGTATTGTAATTTTCACCGTTAATATTATCGTTAAAATATATGGTAAGATTCTGGTAATATTATTTCCTTACCGGTAATGTGTTTTGCCGTTTCAAACAATGATTTGGCTCCAATTTGGTATCTTTAATTTCAACTTCAATAAAACGACGAGTTTTAATTTTAGGGGTCTCTGTTTTTCTTGCAGGAAGAGTAGTGAATTTATTTACTATCTTTCTCTCGTCTACTATGATTTGTTGCTGAAGTTTACTAGTATCCTGTAAATCGAATTTACAAAAAAAATGCCATTGGAATTCATATTGTAGCCCTACCGAGAATGACTCCGATTTCTTCAGGATTTTTTCAGGAATCAAGTCAGTTTGAGTATTTATTTCGGTCGATTCGATTGTTTTGCGTTTTTCAGAGAACATATCCTTCTAAAAATATTAAAAAATTGAGAGCTATTTTATTTATGGGAGTGTGTTGTAATTTTAACCGGTAATGTTACCGTTAAAATGAATGGTAACATCGCGGTAAAGTAACCCCCCTACCGGTAATGTGTTTTGCCGTTTCAAAGCATAATTTGGCTCCAATTTGGTATCTTTAATTTCAACCTCAATAAAACGACGAGTTTTAATTTTAGGGGTCTCAGGTTTCCTTGCAGGAAGAGTGGCGAATTTATTTACTATCTTTCTCTCGTCAATTACGATTTGTTGCTGAAGTTTACTACTGCCCTGTAAATTGAATTTGTAATAAAAATACTCCAGAGGGAATGCATATTACAGCCCTACCGAGAATGACTCCGATTTCTTCAGGATTTTTTCAGGAATCAAGTCAGTTTGAGTATTTATTTCGGTCGATTCGATTGTTTTGCGTTTTTCAGAGAACATATCCTTCTAAAAATATTAAAAAATTGAGAGCTATTTTATTTATGGGAGTGTGTTGTAATTTTAACCGGTAATGTTACCGTTAAAATGAATGGTAACATCGCGGTAAAGTAACCCCCCTACCGGTAATGTGTTTTGCCGTTTCAAAGCATAATTTGGCTCCAATTTAGTATCTTTAATTTCAACCTCAATAAAACGACGAGTTTTAATTTTAGGGGTCTCAGGTTTCCTTGCAGGAAGAGTGGCGAATTTATTTACTATCTTTCTCTCGTCAATTACGATTTGTTGCTGAAGTTTACTACTGCCCTGTAAATTGAATTTGTAATAAAAATACTCCAGAGGGAATGCATATTACAGCCCTACCGAGAATGACTCCGATTTCTTCAGGACTTTTTCAGGAATCAAGTCAGTTTGAGTATTTATTTCGGTCGATTCGATTGTTTTGCGTTTTTCAGAGAACATATCCTTCTAAAAATATTAAAAAATTGAGAGCTGTTTTATTTATAGGAGTGTGTTGTATTTTAACCGGTAATGTTACCGTTAAAATTAATGGTAACATCGCGGTAAAGTAACCCCCTTACCGGTAATGTGTTTTGCCGTTTCAAAGCATAATTTGGCTCCAATTTAGTATCTTTGATTTCAACCTCAATAAAACGACGAGTTTTAATTTTAGGGGTCTCAGGTTTTCTTGCAGGAAGAGTGGCGAATTTATTTACTGTCTTTCTCTCGTCTACTATGATTTGATGCTGAAGTTTACTACTGCCCTGTAAATCGAATTAATAATAAAAAATTCCAGAGGGAATTCATATTGTAGACCTACCGAGAATGACTCCGATTTCTTCAGGACTTTTTCAGGAATCAAGTCAGTTTGAGTATTTATTTTGGTCGATTCGATTATTTTGCGTTTTTCAGAGAACATATCCTTCTAAAAAAGATTTGAAAATTGAGATTGATTTTCTTTTTGGGAGCGTTATATAATTTTTACTGGGAATATTACCGTTAAAATGCATGGTAAGATTCGCATGTTATAATATTCACCGGTAATATTGCCATATAATGTATGGTAAGATTGTGGTAATATTATTTCCTTACCGGTAATGTGTTTTGCCGTTTCAAAGCATAATTTGGCTCCAATTTGGTATCTTTGATTTCAATCTCAATAAAACGTCGAGTTTTAATTTTAGGGGTCTCAGTTTTTCTTGCAGGAAGAGTGGCGAATTTATTTACTGCTTTTCTCTCGTCAATTACGATTTGTTGCTGAAGTTTACTACTGCCCTGTAAATCGAATTTGTAATAAAAATACTCCAGAGGGAATGCATCAGCCCTACCGAGAATGACTCCGATTTCTTCAGGACTTTTTCAGGAATCAAGTCAGTTTGAGTATTTATTTCGGTCGATTCGATTATTTTGCGTTTTTCAGAGAACATATCCTTCTAAAAAAGATTTGAAAATTGAGATTTATTTTCTTTTTGGGAGCGTTATATAATTTTTACTGGGAATATTACCGTTAAAATGCATGGTAAGATTCGCATGTTATAATATTCACCGGTAATATTGCCATATAATGTATGGTAAGATTGTGGTAATATTATTTCCTTACCGGTAATGTATTTTGCCGTTTCAAAGGATAATTTGGCTCCAATTTGGTATCTTTGATTTCAACCTCAATAAAACGTCGAGTTTTAATTTTAGGGGTCTCAGTTTTTCTTGCAGGAAGAGTGGCGAATTTATTTACTGCCTTTTTCTCGTCTAGTATGATTTGATGCTGAAGTTTACTACTGCCCTGTAAATCGATTTATGTATAAAATATTCCAGAGGGAATGCATATTACAGCCCTACCGAGAATGAATCCGATTTCTTCAGGATTTTTTCAGCATCCAAGTGGATTTGAGAGTTTAGTTCGGTCGATTCAATTGTTTTACGTTTTTCAGAAAACATGTCCTTCTAAAATATATTTAAAAATTGAGAGCTGTTTTATTTATGGGAGTTTGTTATAATTTTCAGCGGTAATGTTACCGTTAAAATCTGTTTTAAAGTTTTGGTAATGTTACTCCCTTACCGGTAATGTGTTCTGTCGTTTCAAAGGATAATTTGGCTCCAATTTGGTATCTTTAATTTCAACCTCAATAAAACGACGAGTTTTAATTTTAGGGGTCTCTGTTTTTCTTGCAGGTAGGCTGGCAAATTTTTTTACTGCCGTTCTTTCGTTAACTATGGTTTGAGTTTTCATTTCGGTCGATTCAATTGTTTTACGTTTTTCAGAAAACATGTCTTTCTAAAAAGATACAAAAACATGTAAGATCTATGTATATTATAACTTTAACCGGTAAAATTACCGGTAATAGTTTTGTAATAACAAGCCCTTACCGGTAATGTGTTCTGCCTTTTCAAAGAACAATTTGGTTCGAATTTGGTGTCTTTAATTTCGACCTCAATAAACCGGCGAGTTTGAATTTTGGGACTTTCATTCACATTCACTTTAAATTTTGTTGCAGGAAGACTGGAAAATTTATCAACGATATTTCTGTTGGTAGTTATTTGATTATCGATAATTTGATGCTCAAGTTTAGTAGTACCCTTAAAAAAATAAATAAAATAAAATAAAAGTCACAATACTTAAATCCTTCTAAGTAGCCTACCGAAAATGACTCAGATTTCTTCAGGATTCTTTCAGGACCCGAATCGGTCATATTTTTGGTTTCGGTCGTTTCGATTCTCTTACGTTTTTCAGATAACATATCCTCCTGAAATAAGTGTCATAATTTATTTTTTCAGTTCCGCATTACCTAAGTATCGGTTTTTTTTGTAAGAAATTTTTAAAGATCAAATAACAGTAAATTTGCCTATAAATTTGACGGTAAATTAGTGATAAACCCATCTTACCGGTAATGTAAGTTGCCTTTTTAATAAAGTATTAGGTTCGAGCTTAGTATCTTTGATTTCGATCTCAATAAATCGGTGAGTTTTAATGTTTTTATTCTTGTTTCCCTCAAATTTTTTTGTAGGCAAGCTGGTGGTTTTATTTTTTTCAATAATTGGTTGATTGTTATTAATTTCATATTCATGTTGATTAGAAGATATTTCCTGTAAATTAGTTTATTCAGTAATCTTTCGTTGTTGATTTATGGAAAGTCCTACCGAGTATGACTCTGATTTTTTTAGAACATTCCTGGGTTGCTTTTTTATTTCATCCATGGAGGTCTCAAACCTTTCTCGTGTTTCAGAAAACATATTCCTCTAAAATATATTATACACACTTAATTTAAACACCGCTAGAATTTAAATTTATTTCTTACCGGTAATGTGAGTTGTCTTCTTAAATGAAAATTATTCGGTTCGAGTTTAGTATCTATTATTTCAACTTCAATAAATCGATGAGTTTTATTACTTTTTGGATTCTGTACCTAATAATATAAAAGTAGAATGTTGTAATAAAATATATTTCTAAACAGTTAAAAATTGAAGTAGGTAATTTTAAGGTTTTTTAGATAAGTAGATCAAGAGTTTTAATCGTGTTAACTTAAAATAATTCTCTTTAAATAAAAAGAAGATGAAAACCATACTTCCAATTTAAGGCATCTTAAAAGAGCCTGTTGTTAATAAAAATAATCAATCAGGTTATAAAATGTATGTATGGTAATTACCGGTAATGTTGGGTGCTTGATAGTAATTTTAGAGGTTTCAAAATTTACATCTTGATAATTTTCATGATTACTTTGGTCCTAAAATATTGCAATTTTATAAAAAAAAACTTAATAGGTAAATAAATCTTACCGAAAAACTTTCTTGTGCTTCTTTCGAAGAATCGATCATTTTATTGTTTGATTGTGGAATCAATAACCGTTTATTGATCTATAATTTGTAAATACAATCAAAGTGTGTATAGGTGTGTTATACAATAAAGAAAAAAATTCTAGTATTTTGGTAAGTTAAGTTAGTAACACACGAATAAAAAAAGTGCAGTTCTAAAACATTTTCAAGCTAGTGGTGATATTATTATTATTATTAGTAACGCAAACCAATATTAAAATCTATTTGTTAGTATTATTCGAGCCACACATTTTTTCTTACCAACTGGACTTCGACTTTTCTTTTGACAGGCTCGTAATTCGGTTCCGTTGTTTCGATTCGGATATCCTGACATTCCCGATTTGTTTCAGTTTTTTCCTTGCAGCTCGTTTTCTCGATTACCCCATTCGGGATCACGCCATTCGTTTTAACACCCCCTAATTTTGCATTCGAATCGACAGTGTCGGTAGCTTGAGTGGAATTACTGCTCGTATTTATTTTCTGCTTTAGTGGGGACTTTCTCTTGCTGTCACGGTGAATTTGCCAACTGGTGTCCGTGTATCTTTGAGCTGATTCCTGAAAATATTTATCACTTTTTTGCTTCATTTTTCTCTCAAAAAATCAATCTAATGATATATGGGTTAGGATTGATTAGGAAAGTTTTACCATTTTTATTTGGCGTTTTATATTTAACATAAACTTCGTAGTAGTTTTAATGCATTAATAAAAAGTATTTTAAAAAATCCATAATAAATAGTAGTCCATTAATTACATGAGGCGTTCAGGGGGGGAGGGGAGGGAGTCGAGAATAATCTCATATTATCTTATTTTGAGGAGTGGGGAGTTTCGACGAATATCACGTAATTTTTTTTCCGCAAGAAACAGAGTATTTTTACAATAGATCCAGCATTTATAGTGGCATCACACATTTTGAAAAATCTCACGTGAGATTAGAGGATGAGGGAGCGGGTTGAGTCAAATCTCACGATATCTCGCTAGGGGGGAGAGGGGTTGAAAAGTCACCGAAAACGCTTCAGGTAATTAATGACCACCCCCTTAATTGGATATACAAGGAAGATTAAAATTAATAATTTTTTTAAACAAAAATCCTATAAAAAATATAATTAATGCTTCATAGCCCTTTCGATTTTTTCATTTCACAGCTTTGACATCTTACTTCATGTATATACCATGCAGCCCCGATACAGGAAAAAATTAAACCCGCTTCGTCTATCCGTATAGTTGAAAATAAATTAAAGCTTAGCTCCAAAATTTATTAATATAAAGAAACAAGAAGAAGCAACCTAAGTAAAAGACATTTTATGTGGGTAATTTTTTTATCTAGCAAACCGAGCATCCCAGCATTCCTATTTTGGTTCGGGCAGTTTCTTGCTCATGTTCAGGATATTTACGGTATTGCCGATAATCCTGACAAGTAGATTTAATAGAGACAATTAAGTTTACTGAAATGTGTAACCTTTCTCGCTTATAGTCGAGCTTAGTTAGATAAACTACATAGTAAATATTGCTGCATCTTGGCCATCTATTTCCGAGGAGTAACAGCTACGTGAGCCTTATTCCGAAGCACCAAGTGAGGAAAAGGAATTAATTAAATAAGGCAGTGTTACTACATGTCTGTTGACTGTGTACAGAAGTTTTCAATTAGCTGAGGGGTCAAGGTGTATATTTACACAGCCCAAAGATGGCTCAGAAGTCGGGAGAGTTTAATTAGTTTAGTGCTAACGTCTTATTACGCACATTCTTTTAATTAACTCGATGTTGAAATATTTTTCTCGATTTACTCTACTACTCAGTGTATTATAGTGAAAGCTATTTTAATATTTTCAAAATATTTTTTTTAAATTATTATTTCGATTTAATTTTTATTTTTCGTAGTCAAAAAAACAAAATCGAGAATTAGACTTTTTCTAATTAGATTTATTATTTCTTATTAGATCTAATTAGATAGTATAAAATTATCAAATCCAGTGGCGTCCCGGGGGCATCCTCAGCATTATTATCGTAAAGAAAAATGTATGCCACTGATTTTTTTTAAATTTTGATTTGAAAATACAACTTTTATGTCTTTTGATTTTTCTTCATATTATCTCCTGTTGTTTCCTATTAAAAAAATAAAACCAGCTTCAAGGAATTGAAAAATTGGCTTTCAAAGATTTTATTTTATCAATTTTTGAGACATGCTTTAAAGTGGCTTTAATTGTTTTTCTCGAAAAAGAAGTAAGATAGGAAAACAATTTAAGAGGCAAAAAGTTGTATTTTTAGCTGCACAATTTGGAAAAATATCAAAAATTGAAAAAAATCAACTTTGTATCTTAAAAACCAGACACAGGAAAACGCTCTTAAATTTAGTGCATACCCTTAAGTAACAGCCTGTATATATACCTATATTTCATTGAAAACGTAATCATAAAAGGAAAACTTCTGGAATAAAAACGCAGGGAATGGATTTTCCTCGGAATTTTCACATAGAGTATTCTGGGTATCTGCAATTTCTGTAATTTTAAAGGGTTTTTGCTTATCGCTGAAAACGAGCTTATGTTGAGATCGATAGGCGGGTCTCATTGGTATAAATTAACTACAAGAGATAAGAGGAAAATGGGAAAATGCAATCCGTAAGTATCATCTAATAAATACCCGAGTAAATACTCGTACACAAATATCGTCCTAGAGACATAAAAATGCGACTGCAAGGGCTATTGCTGCCAAAGGGTCTCGTTTGGAATTTGAGCTATTTTATTTAAAAGGAATAGTTCATGAATCTTTTAGTCTTACTTCAGGTTTATGTGCAGCCTGAAAGTATATTTTTATAGCTGTCTTTTGAAATAATGTAGAATCTCAGATATGGCGACAAAATCTACTCCAATTCCAGTCACATGTTACTTGATTAGAAGAGAACTACTCTCTGGTTCTGAGAGGTTCCTAATTGCTTTTCTGGCGACATACTTATACCAGGTGATTTTTTAAATACAAATAAACACAGATTTCAGTTGTGACCGCTGGGATCGCTGAGTTGGGCATTGGTCTATAATAAGCAATGGTGAGACTGTCGCGCGTAGGCTCCAATCCCACTTCTGTCATGAATATTTTGGGTGTCTACCAAAACTAATGCATAAAATTTATCTGTGCCTAAATGAGCTAGTGTTCGAAGTGATAATAGCACTAAAGCGAAGCCAATTGTGTCAAATTTACACAGTTAAGATAGTTGGTTCTTAGTTATTTTAAACAAAATAGGACTTAGTAATCATTTATATGCAATTCTTGATCATGAAACGGATGGAAGGGTTTATCAAATTCCTATGATCGATAATAGCGATATTTTCCCTGTTCTTTTTTTATGACAGTTTGTTGATATTCGTAAGGAACCTTTTGTGGCCCTTCCGTATTTAATATAATAGCGCAAGGTATTTAGGGGAATGGTTATACATTCATGATTCATACATTCATTTGTGTCATCATGAAATAAACAATACAAAAAAAAATGCTGGAAATGGATAAGAAAATATGATCGAATTTGACTAAAAAAATAAAATAAAGGTAAAGGTAGACAGACACACAATACCAGATTTAATTCCCACATGGTAATATTTTAATGAATGTAATTTAATTTAAATGGTGTAGTTTTTCGAGTTCGATGAACCAAATCGGTAACATCAATGACAGGATTGTTTAATTTCTGAGTTCTTTGTGTGCAGTAGTGCACAGTACGGATACTCAAGGAAGCGAAGAGCGAAATAATATGTCTTGTGTTACACATCCTGTTTTCGCAACTGTTAAAACATCAATTTATTGGAGTGTTAACATATCCAATACTTTTGCTGCTTTTTCCCATAAAGTCACCTCGATTGAGCGGAAGGTCTCCGATATCGGAAATGGAGCTGGATTTACAAAAATATGAACTTTGAATTTATGAAAATATGAAACTACAAAAAGTTTCTAAATTATTCAAAAACTAGCACGAAATCGAAGTACATTTAAGTATATGTGTGGTATAACGTTACTACCGGGTGTGCAAATTTTTGGAAAAAAAATTTTCTCTTCGATTTTAATAAAAATTAGTCAGACGATAGAAATTGTGAGAAGTTCAGAACTGAGATCTCGGTTCTTCTATAACTCTCCCCGTTTTCGAGATACAGAAGAAAGATAATTTTCCGGATCATATATGAAAGCAAGAATTGACGTATTTTTTATGCTTAGAAAAAAACTTATCCTACATAATTATTTTTTTCCCTACTTCGCTTAAGTATTCAAACAAGATTATTTTTCCCATAAGTGTTGAGTTTTGTCAAGAGTCTAATTTAATTATTAACAAAAAAATATGATGATGTAATTTTGAAAAAGAATATAAATCGGGTATAGGCATTTTTGAAACTTGTATTGTGAATTTATTTATGGTAACAAATTCTACCACATACCTCTTTGAAGAAAAAAATCATCAATAATTTCTTGAATATTATTAAACTAGGAGTTTTTAGGATTGAAATCAAAACTTCTCGAAATTTTACTAAGCCTTCAACTTCCCAATAAACCTTTCATAGCTCCTTCAATTATTTCTTATTCTTGTGTTAGGTCAACTTGGAAAAGAAAGTCATTTTCTATTTATAACGTTTATGGGGCTTCGTTCTTCATCTTACAGACCCCTCTATAGAATATTTAGTATTTCTATAATAGTATAAATATAAAGAATGTAGAGGAACCTGGCGAAGTTGTTAATATTTTACACTCCACTCCACTCCACTCGACTCAGTTGCGGTGGCGTAAATCAAGTTGATTTCTTTTTATATACGTTTTCCACCACAAGAGCAACCATACGCTTGATGTGGCTATTAAAAGTAACAACCTGGAAAGGAAAATTTTCCAGCTAAATAATGGCGAATACCGCCTCATTTAGGAGTTAAATGTGGCAAGAAGAGAAACGGAATAACTCTAAAAATTATGTCATGAAATCCAAATGTTTTTGCTACTGGAGTAGATGGGGCTTAACAAAATATTTTTTATTGCAGCTAAGTCAAAAAATTATTTATTTAAAAAACAATATTTTTGTAAACTTATAAATATAGAAATCAATATTTTTCATCAACAAAGGAAAGTATTGCAGCAAGACAGTGTAAAAACCCTTATTAAAATGATCAATTAAAAAAATTCTAGATATTACACCTAATTATCACAAATTTAAGGAACTATTTGGATTACGTGCTGATGAAAGCATTGAAAGCAGCTTTTCATTTGTAAACTATCACGATCAATAGTTGAAGTTGTTGCGGTCCGGTTCATACGACATATCTGGAGCGGTAATTTTTCTCTATTTTGTAACCAGATAAACCAACGAGTTTTCGGAACCAAGCGATACCCTGCGGGGTGATTGATCAATGATAATATTATGTATTTTAGTTTTCAGGATTTAGTAGGATGATCAAGAAGAAGGATTATACAGGCTGTTCCTATAAATACCAGGCACATACGAGAGGAGATCATTCTTTGGCTTATTTTATATTTAAAAGTTCATATAAACATGGGTAAAAAATTAGCTTTTTCTTTATAGCTCCCACAGTTTTTGAGATATTGAGGTCTTGAGATATTGGTATATTGAGGTCATGTCCGATTTTCTTCCCCTGAACTTTTTTGCGGTACGCCGCTGGAGGACGGAAATACGAAGTGTATTTTCTGTTTTGTTTAGACTCTTCTGGCTCTTTTATAGTTTCTTTGTATCTGCTACCGTTATCGAGAAAAAAGAATTTTCTGTCATATAGTTAGACGCAATTTTTAAATTTTTAATGGTAAAGTAGGATCGGGCTTTATTTGTATAACCTCTCGTCCTCTCGTTTCCATTAATTTTGACAGTTTGGTCGGTATTACCTTACCTGTTAAAAATTAATGCTGAGATGACTAAATGTTTGACTAAAGTTTGACAACTGCAGGAAATAGGTATAAAGAAAAAAAAGATCAAATCTGTAAATTTCAACACCCCATAGATCGGTAATGAACCTATGTCTATACGAATTTTTAGGCATAAAATAAGCCGAATAATTCTGTCGTATATACCTGGTATTTAGGAATACCCTGTATAATACAATAATTATAATCTTGGAACAGGCTATTATAACAAACTTGCGTGAGATAAATCAAAGACCGCGTGCAAAGTATGATTTCTCAAACGGCAAGATCAAAATATGTATGTAAAAAACTGAAATTCGCACAAGAAAGTAATTTTTTTCAGAAAACAGAGTTATTAATATGAGAGACATTGAAAAAACAAAAGGAAGTTCGTATTTCTGTAATATGTACCTTTTTTATGTGCAAACATTTTTTAAAGTAATGTGAGAGAATTACCGACGAAATCTAAAAAATAATTTTTTTAATCTGCATTACCACGTCAATCCAAAAAATTTTTTGCAGTGGTAGCTGACTGTATTACATTATTGATATATTTACCTTAATACAAATTAAGGTTTCAAGATTTATTTTAGGCATAGAAACACTTGTTACTATGAAGAATGTAAAATAAGGCATGAATAAAGATAGCTAATTATGAAAAAAAATTCTTACAACATTGTAATGAGTAACAGAAAAAATACTAGGTTAGTTGTTATCGCAGTGAGGCTAATTAATATTATAAATTGTGCTAGTGTTTCTGCTACAACATTAATTTACAAGCCCGTTAAGATAAAAACACATGAGTTTATATCTCCAGATGATAATGTGCAACAAACAAACAAAATTACCTTTTTAATTTGTTCTATTTCTTCCTTGCTCAAACGTGCATATCCTTTACGGTTCGCTTTATCGTTAGGCACTTTCGTTGCAGGATCCATTCTCGTTCGGGACCGGGAAACCGCACTCGTGAGGTGTTATTCCGTGTGTAAGAACACGCGCAACTGAACCGCAATTACATTTTTGACACTAACATTTAAACTTGAACAACTCTTCCGAATATTAAAACTTTATCAAAGACCTCCAAGATAATTGTTGACATTTCACTCGCTATCTATCTGTAATAAGACTTATAATGTTTACCGACATTTTAAACTAGGTACTACTAAACGATCGACCGACTATCGATTTATCATTGCTTGTTCCACTGCTCCCACATGGACTCTTAATTACGGTTTAATGTTTATTTTTCTACCGTAAGGTAAGTTTGCGGGACGTAATAATGAATATTTTTCAAGGTTTGCTGGTTTTTAGACTGAGATAATGTCATTTATATTAGTTGTTTATTAAATGCTGTTTAATATTAGATATACCCACATCGTTGATGCAGAATGGAGAATTCAAGCATTCTAGGCAATGATCCAATAATGCAACAGTATTTTGTAACGGATTGATAACACTCGGATATTGTAAATTATCGATTTGAACTTGAAAGATTTAAAATAGGTATGCTATAAATAATATCCATTATAAATAAATTCTCATGCTAAGTTAGTAATGGTTTATTTTGGTAAGTCCTGTATATTTATAATAATTCTTATGTTTTATGATAACCATAGCAAATTTTAACCTATCACTTTTAGGTCTAAAAATATACCTAACTCCGTATACAGGGAGAAATAGATTTTGAGATAAAAAAACCAAGTACCTCTATCAGACATTCCTTCATGCACACAACCCTCTCAGACATCAGCCCTTGAAAAGGTAGACATCTCAAAGGTAGACATCTCAAGAACATGCCACAGTGAAGTCACGTAATCACGTAGTACGTCTGAACTGGCGGCACTTCTTACTGGAGCATTTTAAAATGTGCTGCGTTTTCCTTCAAAAGAAAGCAAGAATCGATGAGGTCGGCAGTATAAAAATTTTAGTGCCCATTGGGTAGTTTTATAACTAGCTGTGCACACATGAAATTTTAAACATGCGCAATAAACGTTGAAGTTTATAAAGGTACATAATAATAAGAGCAGGAAAGTAATAAAAAATGAGCGTTTCAGGGTGTGATTTTATTTTTAACCGTTGCAATGTTACCTCCCATTTCAGCTCTGGCATGTTTAATGCTCATCGAGATCAACAGTTCAGAAAAAAATACTTTCTCTCCTCTTAGTAATAACTAATTTTCATGATCCGATCACCTCATTTTTTTTTAAAGGTCTGGTTTACAAAGCTCGAATTTTTGAGCTGACCGGACTTTGTAAAAATCGAATTTTCCTTGTCAAATTGGACCTTACTGAAAAATAGAATCTGACTGGATCTTGTCAAACTGGACCTTTCCAAAGAAGAAAAAAATAGGAGCTGGGATCTGGCTGGACCTTGTCAAACTGGACTTTGCCAAAAAAGAAAATAGGAGCTGACGGGGCCTTGTCCAAGTGGACTTTGCCAAAAAGGGAAAAAATTGAGCTGACCCGAATTTGCCACATTGGACCTTGAAAAAAATAAGCTGACTGGATCTTGTCAAAGCAGACCTTGCAAAAATTTTATTTAGCTCTAGAGGCTCTGTTACCATGGCCGATACACAACAACTGAATTTTGCACCGTTAAGGAATCCGTCTGCGCTGCTACCACTACCACGAGTGAAAATTCTAAGGGAAATCTTGTCATTAAATCGATATATCGGTCACTGTTGCATGCTTGAAATTTATTAAAAATAATTACTGCGTTTTAGAAATTTCCAGTTTACATTATTAAAATTATTTGATCACTTTATTACAGAAAAGTGTATATGTGCATGCGCGCAATAATACTAATGGACTTGCAATTAATAGATAACACATGGTTTTTTGTTTTTTACGTAATATATTATGATAAACTTTTGCGTGTTTTTTAATAGATTTAAAGCATAATAAACTCTACGACACGTGGTAAATATATCAAGTGATTACAACAAACGGTATGAAAACATTCTCTGCGGTCGTTTCTTCAGTTATTATTATTTCCTATTCCGAATAATAGGATGAGTTTATAATAATTTAACATCTTCTATTCTAAAATGGAATTTTTTTGCTCAACTTAATAAGATTTTAAGTGCTACAACCGCACTTGTGCAAAAATTCTGGAAAATCCTAAAAGGTATTTTTTCTCTCCAACCAGTTCCACCGTGTATAACTGCACGAGCAGCACACATTTTCACGTTATATATTTCATGTCCTTGGCAATAGTAATACGTGGTTATAGGAAAGAGTTTGCCAAGTGACCTGAATACTTGTTCGTATAAATTTTATAAAATGTGAAAAAATTAAAATTTAAATACAATGTTAAAAAAGAGATACACGAAATTGTTCCTAATATACAATTACTGACACTTCCTGTGTTATTGTTTATCGATGAATAAGGAATAATGTCATTGCCTTTTTTGGTGTTTTAATAAGCGTGTTAATAAATAATCGTTTCCTTTTATAGAGAGCATTCTCTATTTTATTCAAAATCCGGCTCGAAGGATCAAAAAATACTTCAAGCAGGATTAAGTACCTTAGTGTAGCTTAATTCACTCCCAAGGAAAGATTATTATCCGGTAGCACTAGCAGTAAAGCAAATAAGCAAATGTAAAAATCCCTAAAGCAACCCACAACTAGCAGGATAATCTCTTAAAACACAAACGTCCAACCAACACAGCCTGATTTAATCTGCTTAAATTATCCTTTTTAATTAGCCACGGGTGTTTCATTTCGCTTCATTAACCACGTCGTGATCTCGTTCAACCGGCGCGCACTTCTACCACACACTTATTCACCACAATTTTATTTTTTATTTTTTATTGTCGGCCGATATGTTCCGTTTATCCGAGGCGATTTCAGCGCGTTTCAGGAAAGGACTAGGACTACCGGCTCGCTGAAAGCCGGAATGGCTGAAGCGAGGAAATATGAGTTGCAGCCCATACACCTGCACGGTTCGAACTATGGTATGGTACACGCATTTTAAAGAACCACACACTTACTACATCACTATACACTATACACCAGCCAGGCCGTGTGTATTTGTGTTTGGTCGTCTGTTTCTGTTGTTTACGTTAGCCTCAAGCGTATCGCGTGGCACAGACTTATGTTCAACATACAACAGCATCAGGTCTGATGCGCCAGTCGGAAATAATTTAAATTGGTACGAGATTGAATGAATTTATTAATTTAATTATAGCCTTCCAAGTCCAAGGGAATTAATACGTCACCTTTAATGGGGCGATTTTTTATAACGTGTGTTGAAGAAAAATGTAAACTGAACAAGTTTTATAAGACTACATGAATATGTATAGCAGCGGCAGTTATTTTTAGAGCCGTAATCAAAATTTTATGACGAAATTAAACGATATTTTGCGCGTTAAAGCGCCAGGATTATTTTTATTTGAGTGTTAATTAGATTTTCATTGAGAAGCGCTGGCGCAGGAAGCGTCGACAGACTTTTTTACGCGCTCCTGTAGCCTGTAGAGTATTCTGAGATTTTCATGACCGTTGTTAATTAAAACGACTTACTGCAACCATTATATTTATTAGGTTTATATTTTTATTTGTTGAAGTGTTTTAAGGATTATCTTTTTGTTTTCAAATCCTATAAAAATCTGGAAGGATAAGGACTATTTTCTTCTGTTATAGTAAGTATTAAAACAATAATAACAAAGTTACCGGGAAGAAGGTTGATTTGCTGACTGTGATTCCCCCTAATTTTTTTCTCGAATCTAATCTAGACACCCCCAATTTTTGAATATTAGTCAGCGAGCTGGTGTCAAATTCCTACTTTTGTTCTGGATAAAAATTTTGAATGGGGCAGGTAAATTTTTTGCTTTTTAATGTGAGCTAGAAAAGTCCCTTAGCAACATATAAACTATGACGTCACACTTTTTATTACAGGAAAAATTTTACACCAAAAATAGATGACGTTTTACTGTGAATCCCCGAAGACCCCATATGAGATCTGAAGTTGACAACATTCAAAATATGCACCGTCGAAAAACCAGAAAATAGATTTTTGATGGTAAAATATCTTGTTTAAGATAACTTAAGATATGTACTTGTTTTGAAAATAACGTCAAAGTTTTATCAAAAAATTCGCATTATGTTTGCTTGAAGTTTTTTAAAACAAAAGCCCGCTTCTTAGATAATTCAAACGTCAGTTTCTTACGATGTGAGAAGTAAACTTTTAATTATTAATGATTGAAAAAAAGTTTTATATCTTTTAAATTATTGTAGCAAAGTCAGGCATTCCATTACTTTTGGTAGCTGCGCGCGCTTAGGCAATCAGATAAAGGTGGCATCGAGGAAAAGCTTCGAAAACCTCGAACTTACTGGAAAATTAGAATTAATGCTGGGAGGAAGAGCAAACGAGAGCGCGGCCGCAGCATGCCGATAGCGCAACGAACTGATGGAAATTCTTTACGCATGGAAAGCTCCTATAGTGTCAAGAAAGTGTCAAGCGATTTCCAGTACTTAATATTTTATTTGAATTTTTATGTAAATGAGAATAAAAATAAATGAGAAGTACGAGGAACATCCCTACAGTAGAGCATAGTCAATATAAGCGAAATTGTTAAATAAATAAGCAGGGCTTATAAATAATAAAGTAATAATTAGTAGTTCTAGTGTTGGTGTTACTAAATAAATAATAAATAAGCTCTCTAAATATAAATAAATAAATGAACCAAGTCTGAGGTTAATTTTATCTTCGAATCAATGCAGAGGGAAATATTTTAAAGAACTGCCTATCATCGGAATGAACTTGAATTCGTAACAACTTGAATTAACTAGCTTGGGTAATTCATGTTTTTTCTTTGTTTTTAAATTATAACAATAAGAATTAAACGTCAGAAATTGTATTCCTATCATGATTTGCGATCAAATTTCGAGTTTACTGAAATATTATTATTGGAGCAGCTTTTCAAGTTTATTGATAAAAAAAAATTATACCGCTATTCTGTTTCTAACCTAAATGATTGATTGAAATGGCTCGCTTTTTTCTAACTTAATCTTTTATAAATAATGAATATCCCAGTCTTGTTTTGCCTGCAGATTAGCACGGCATAGCTGACATTCAAAATCATCAATGATTGTCTAAGCCGACAAGAGACCACAGGGGCATCGATGTTAGTATGACAGTTTGGCATTGTTTCTTGATTGATGGTGATACGTTATTAATAATGGATAGGTAGAACGTAATTTAATTAACCGAAGCGTAGAGGCGTTACTGAGGAATTATGTGTGGTCTAGGTTTGTTATTGGATGTTAATTTTTAGACATAAATTTTACGATTACATATACAACAACAGACAATGCGTGCATTTAATTATAATACGCGCGATGCATATGTGAGGAATTCTCGAGAAACCAGAAGTCTTCTAGAGTAGAAGAAGCGTTAACTTGAAATTAAATAATTTATGATTATAGTGCTGAGATGTAAAATTCTCTACTGCCACTGAACCATTATTATGTTATCAGGTACACCAAATCCCAAATCAAATAGAAATATTGATAAAATCATTAAATCATTTGCAAACATGTGTGGAAATATTTTTCAAGGTGAAAAAAAAAATAGTTCGGAATTTTGTTGCGTTTTTAATCTAATCTAGTTCTATCCTGCACGCGTAATTTTATTGCTAATTAAATGATAAACAATAATTTATGTCCTCTTAGATAGATCTGTAAGTCAAATTTTGCCAGCTTCCACCATTCCCTGGAAAATGTTGAAATGGTCAAGAAATATGTTTTTGAATATTCAAGCAAACTATTTAATTAGCGAGCTCAATTTTTGCTGAAGTAAAGTTGGCTGAACTGGGCTTATCTTCGGCGGTCCGATGGAGCTGATTAGAGTCCCTCGATATACGAGGGACTCCAGAGATACTGACCGTGTGCTTAATGGCAAAATTTTTGAATTTTTTGGTCCTCGTCCAGTTCAACATAATATATTTAATTGCGATAATACGAATTTTTCTGCTCTTATATCCTGAATAAAAAAATTGAGGTGTGACCGGAAGTCTCAGATTTTCTCGCGGTGAGACGAAATTCGGATACGCTAAATGTTGGTGCCAAGATCCAAGGCTTAAAGAGAAAAAATTCTATAGGAATATATTCAGAAACTTGTAAATAGTTTACTGTTTAAGTATATAGTGAGTCATATTTTATACATAAATACAGGCTAGCGCCAATTGCGCCAGCGGAGTAAATCGCATTAAAAATAAAAAAAACATTATTTATTTAAAAATCAAACATCGATTATTATTATTATTATTACATATCTAAGTCAATACCTACATTACATAACATGACTTATAACTTCGTAGAACTAGTTGTCTATACCGACATGAGAATTGAAAGCAAAAGTAAACGAAGATAAAGAATTCCAAAGGTAAATACTGAATAACGAGTTCTTTACATTCCATGATGAGGACTTGCCCATAAAGACAAAACGGTCCACTAATGCAGCAGCACAACTTCCAGGCAGTCGGCCGTATTATTTTTCATTTTAACACCCTCGCCTGAAAGATGACAAAGCCGATGGCGTAAAAACGTCCTTTGTTGCGTGAGCGGCATGACGTTTGTGAATTCGAGATGCGGGGAAATCTTCAAAAGTCGTGAAATGTGATCTTTATTGCAGCGTGAGTACAATTCGACATGCACAATGCACATGGTCGCCTTAACCAGGCGAGGAAATGAACGAAAGTGAATTTTAATTGCATCGCCGCTAATTTAATGTTCCCCTTTTGTACAAGAGTTTGCTTTCAAGTGTTACAAAGTTGCTTTTTCATGTCTCATTGTATGCATACACACAAGATATTTATTTCTGAAATTACTTAATCATCATCAAAGAAAGATTTGAACGGAAAGAAATGTAACGGAACTATACGGATTAGGAAGCAGAAATGAAAGAGGCACAATAAGGTACATTGAATTCTGCCAAGAAAACAATTTAGTAATTGCGAACACATACTTTAAACTACCCTATCGATGATTGGATTATAACAACTTGACTCGGATTTTAGAGTACAAGAGATTACATATGAAGAAAATATCGAATGGGTATATAGCGATGAGGAATGCCATGACTAAGGGAGAAGAAGAAACGATCGGTAGAGAGCAAAAAAAGACTCCCCTTTTTGTCCCTAGATGAAAGAGAAAATATGGGTACTAATGGGAATTAGGCTAGGCATAAGAAAAAAAAACGACATAAAATATAAACGTCTAAAAAAGGAAATTGGGGAGCGAATTAAGGAAGCGAAGGAGTGATGAATAAACGATCAATGCAATGAAGTAGAAAAACTAAAAGAACAACATAGAGATAGAGAACTATACCAGAAAATAAAAGAAGTCACGGGACTATGGAGGCCCAAACATCTGTCAATAATAACGAAAACAACGAAATCGAATTAGATCCCGACAAACAGAAGTATAGATATGGTGACAGCAGACCAAAAGAACCTCCTCGAGCCGAAAAATACCTACATATTCTCTCTGCAGAAGTCACTAAAGCGATCAAGGAAACAAAGAACAACAAAGCGCCTGGAGAGGTCTAAATCACGGCAGGACACTTCAAACATCCCAGCGAAGAGGCTATCTGCAATATAACTCATCTCTATGATGAAGTGTACGAAAGCGAAGAGATACCGTCACTCGATTGACTTAGGTCCACATATTTTAACGCTGCCAAAGAAAAGCAAAGCTCGAAAATGAGATCTCTTGAGGTTCACAGAGATCTCTATGCATGTTTCGTCGACAGGAAACAGTTTTATACCTTATCGAGCATTCAAAGATTTATGAAAGTTCTGCAGGAGATAGGCTTGGACGAATGAGATGTGATGATAATTTAGGTACGTAATATCTATTGGAACCATAAAGGAAGAGTCCGAACAGAAAACGGCAATACATACCTACCAATTATGTGGACATACAAAGAGGGCTGCCTCCTGTATCTCCTTTACTCTTTAACGTGTATGCGGAACATATAATCAGGCTGTCTCTTCAGAACCGGCCAGAAGGTGCAAGGGTTAACGGGGTAATAATTAACAACATGCAGATACGCAGACGATACTGTACGTCATAGAAAAAAGAGAAGAACAACTGCAAGCGTTAATGAATATCCTAACAGAGGAGTCATGAACATGCTAAATCTGTCACCATAAACGGGCAGAACCTCCAAAACGTACAAAGGCAGAGAAACAAACGGACATTTAAACCTCTGGAGGGGATCAGACAACGAATCGAAATTACCAGATCAGCAGGTTTTACCAAAATGAGAGGCCTGTTACCCAAAATTGGCCATAAACTGACTATGAACTTTAGAATGCTACATTAGGTCCCTATGGGTGGGTCTCACGGACACTAAAACAGGACGATATTAAGAAAATAAATGTATTTTGACGTGTGGTTATATAGAAGAATACTGATGATAAGTTGTAGAGGACAAGTAGGACAAGTAGAAGGACAAGTAGAACAGCCAAAACAGTTTTAGAAAAGATTAATCCCAGCCCACATTTAGCCAGTGACATAAAGCTAAGAAAAACTTATTTTCTAGGCCATAATGTAATGCGGCACCAGAAATACGAGCAAATCCAATTAATACTGGAAGGAAAAAATTATGGAAGAAGCGGCATCGAAGAAAGGAAGAAAGGAATTGGTGGGAACGATCTGATACTCAGAGCCAAAGCATAGAGAAAGTTGCGTCGTTTTGATTGGCAACCTCAATAGAGAAGGTATCTAGGAAGACGTTTTCTTTTAAAAAAGAAGATTTAAAAACAGTCCCGCAGAGATCAGTCCTGGTAACATCGATTGATCAAACCGAAGTGAATCTGTATACAGGATGATGAGAAATCTGATATTTTCTGTTGTTACTGTTATTAATCATTGTCAATTTCGTTCCTCCTCCACAACCGATAGCCTCATTCAATTGGAATCAGAGATCCACGAATCCTTCGCCACCAGACAAAAAGTTGCGGCAGTTCTTTTCGACTTGGAGAGGGCTTATGATATGACTTGGCGTCCTCTGATACTAAACAAACTTGTGGAATGGAAGTTAGGAGGTAATATATACTCATTTATTAACAACTTCATATGTCACCGATCGTTCAATGTTAAACTCAACAATATCCTTTCTGAAGAAAAAACCCTCCAAAATGGAATTCCACAAGGGTCCATTATTAGCGTCACATTATTCCTGATTGCTATCAACGACATAGAAAAGACATTATCAGACCCCCTAGTCAAGTTCTGCATCTACGCTGACGACCTCATAATCTACACTCGAGGTAAGAACTCTAAATCCATTGAGAAGCGCCTTCAAAATACAATAACCAATATTGAAAAGTGGTCCCAAGAAACTGGATTCAACTTTTCAGCTCTGAAAAGCAAGTGCATACTATTCTCCAGAAATAATCAACAGGCCCCAATCAATCTTACTCTACACAACACCCATATTCCTGCAGTCAAAGAAGCCAAAATCCTGGGACTCATCTTTGACTCCAAACTAACATGGAAATCCCACATCCTCTCTCTTAAAACTGACAGTAGGAAAATCATAAGCCTCATGCAGGTGATATCTCATCACAACTGGGGAGCAGACTATACAACCCTTTTGAATGTCTACAAAACCCTATTACGCTCCAAAATAGACTATGGATCAATAGTATATTCAACTGCCTGCAAAACCCAAATGAAAATCCTAGACACCATTCAGAATACAGCCTTACGAATAGCTCTCGCGGCCTACAGAACCAGCCCCATCGATAGCATTAGATGTCTAGCCAATGAGCCTCCGCTAAAAATAAGAAGACTTCAGTTAACCCTAACATATTCCACCAAAATACTTAACAACCCATCTCACCCTAACTTCTCCCTGATTACTTCCACCAGATTCCAATCTATTTATCAACGTAAACCTCATATCGCCCCCCCCCCCTATCTCTGAAAGAGTAAGGCGCCTCCTTGGATCCACCATGCTCGACATCTATCCTAGCAGTAACACTCTTCTTCCGAAATACCCTCCATGGCAAAACCAGCAACCCAAAATAAATACAGAACTTTCCGCGCTCCCCAAATCCTCCACTCACCCCGACATTATCCGCAACACTTTCCAGAGCATTGCTTCACTTTACCAAAGACATACCTTTATATATACAGACGGCTCCAAATCAAACCACTCCTTCACAGGGGCTGCCTTTCTTACCCCAAACTCAAAATTCCAAGCTCGTCTCTGTCCTACCAGCTCAATATACAGTGCAGAGCTCTATGCCATCAGCAAGGCACTTCTCTACATAGCCAATCAGCCCTCACGCAAGTTCGTCCTGTGTACCGATTCCCTCAGCTCTCTCACATCCATAAAGAATATGTATCCTAAACATCCTTTAGTAACGGATATCAAAGACTCGCTCTGCCTCCTGGACAACAAAGGATATGAAATCGAATTCATTTACGTCCCATCACATTGCAATATAAAAGGGAATGAAGAAGTTGACTCGCTAGCGAAAGAAGCCGCGAAATCCAGAACATCCGCCGTAGTGACAATAAAAACTCCCGAAGACATCATCAGCGAGATCAAAAAATCAGCCCAAGATATCTGGCAGCAGCAATGGGACCAAAACAGCTTCCGAAAGCTCTACCTCATCAAACCATCAGTCACAATAAAACTGCCCCTACCATCTAACAGAAGACACCAAGTGATTCTATCCAGACTTCGTTTAGGCCACAGCAATCTGACCCATTCCCATATTTTCAAACGTGAACCACCCCCCATCTGTAGCCACTGTAACACTCCACTTGACATCAAGCACCTATTAGTAAACTGCTCACTGTATACCGCTGCTCGCCAAAGACACAACATCCCGGTCAACCTACACCATGCGATCTCCTCAAACGAGCAAACGATTACCAGAACCCTACAGTACCTGCTAGATATTGGTCACTCAACAACAATATAATCCATCTTCTTTTTTCTTATATTATTTCTGTTTATCCACCATAAGTACGTACTACTTTGCTATATGCAATTTTTTATAATTCTCATAGCCTGAAGTAAGAAATGTATATACACATTGTAACTCCTGCAATAACCGCCATGGTTGAGCAGGTTCCCTAAATAATAAAAAAAAAATTCGTTATTATTGATGCTACGACGATTTTGTTTGTATATGAACTTGTAATTTTTTTTTGTAAAAATCCACCGTTTGGTCCACAGAAATCGACTAAATCGACTGAAAGATATGGAAGACCATGCAAAAAAGATCATTTTGCCGTCCTGACAGTCACATTTTCATCTCACAAATAATTGTCAAAAATAGGTTACTAAATAATTTATGTTGCTTTTAAGCTAACGGTTATGTTCAAAGCACAAAACATACAAAACATAGAGAAATTAACAGTAAATTCAGAGACAAAACACTTGTATCTATTTTTTGGCTTGATTTATGGTTTCAATAAAGGAAACACAGAAACTAAACTACCCTCTCAGCCTCTAGTATGAAGGATTAGGGCAGTGCGATTTATTTCAAAATATCAGTACATTTCATAGCAGTATACGAATACAATGGGAAAACCACTTTATGCATACATAATTCAAAATGTTGTGTTAGTTATTGTTATTATTCAATAATGGAGGTGCTATTCAATGCAAGCTCGCAGTAGTTAGATAATACCTAATAATAAGCTGGTTAATATAAATCTGATAAAAGGGTTTCACTTACTATAGTATTAACGGTTATCCACTTTAATAATTAGGTAGGTAGTTATAATATACAAACAACAAATTTCTACAACAATTTCGCTTTATTACCTTGTTTGCACAATTTCATATCATTTTATTCATCTTCGTTTGCAGCTCACGAGAAAAGATAAACACAAAGTAAATTGCCATCTGACTTGGACGATCTCCAAGATTAGTAAAATTAATAGCGAAGTCGACCTTGGTATTATATGAGAAATTCTCCGCTTTATTTGCGCCGGGATTGTTGTGATTTACGTGAAAACACATTGTTTTAAGAGTGCCGGTCACGATTGTCCATTACTTACTTATACATTTAAAGCCTTAATGGGGTTATTGAATTATATTTTTTTTTTAACAAAAAAGTTCCTATTAAGCCGGTTTACTCTACTAGCCGAGACTGTTAATTTTTGTGGTCTTATCTAATTAATTTGAAAAAACAGCTAAGTATGTCTAAATGTTGTGGTCATAAATAGTTCGTTAGCCTTTGCTTGTTGGTGTTAATTTAGTGCGTGGAAAATTATTGATGGTTTGCGGTATTTGAATTCCCAATATAAGTTGAACTGGAGTCTGTTACCTACGATGTTATACAAAAAAGTCTCAGCACGTTAAGAAAAGCTGCTTATTTGTTTTCCTTGGATGGCTCTGTTACTGGTTCAAATTTTCTAAAAATAATAATATGACGTTTGAATGTTACTTGTGGTAATAATACAGGAGTTCCCAAATATAACGTACATACAGGGAGGAGATAATTCTTTGACTTATTTCATGACCATAAACAGGACCGCAAAAGCTTTCGTTCCGTTTCGTACAGGGTGTTTAAATTTCAAAATTTTTTATTGTTATTTTTATGGCTTCTGCGGTTATCAAACTTTTGTCAAACAGGGTCACTCCAGTTTTAATTTTTCAAAGGTAGTGAAGACTAAACTGTCAAAATTAATGGAAACGAGAGATTATCCAAATAAAGCCAGAGTCTACAATTAAATTTTTTTTTAATTTCGTCTGATAAAAATTAAGTACTAAAAACCTTTTTTGTTATCGATAACAATCGCAGATACGAAAAAAAAACTACAAGAGAATTAATAGGTTGTAAACAAAGCAGAAAACTCATTTTATACGTATTTTAGAATCTACCAGCACATCCAAAAAGTTCAGGTGGAGAAAATGGGTTATTATTTCTAAAAAAAAATTGTAAAAAATATCTCCCTACTCTACATTCTCACAACCATTTGGCATGCTCAAAGATGTAAGCACTGCAACGTAACCTATATTCCAAATGAGAGAAAAATAGCGCAATAACTGCAAAAGCTTATTGAAAAAACTAAAAACATTCTTGAAATTTCAACACCCTGTAGATACGTAACGCAGCTTTTGCGGACCTATGTTTATGAATATTTAATTCATGAAATAAGTAAAAAAAAATACCTCTTCCCGTACGTATACGATATTTAGGAACAGCCTGTATAATAGACTAAGCAGGAAAATCAATTAAAAACGTTGCTGATATAAAAATAATTTCCAAATTATTTTTCAAGCAACAAAACCCTACAGGGCCTCCCAAAAATTTTTTTTTATATAAAATTCAGCTATACAGTGTGTCTACGGATGGTGTTCACTAGATAGGTATTATGTACTTATAAAAAATCTCTATTTCATTCTTTCGAAAAAAAAATAATTCTTCATGATTTCTTTTGCTTGCTATAAAAATATAATTCGCGTTGAAAAAATTAGATTTTATTATATAGGGTGAGCAAAAAAAAAAGCATTTTTTAAAGTTTCAATCTTATCTTATTCCAAGTCGGTGGCATTCAGTCGTGGCTTAAGCTTCCCCACAGAAAGTAAACTCCATTGCGGTGAGATCGGGAGATCCGATGCCAGTGTATCGGTCCATTACGACCTATCCAATTTTCGGGAAAATGATCACCAAGCCAGTTTGTGATTATCATTGCAGTATGCGCTGGGCAGCCATCCTGCTGAATTATCAAATTTGTTCTATATTTCAAATTTTCTTCATCCAATTGAGATAAAAAGTATTCATTAAGAATTTCTGAATAATAACTGGGATTTAGCCTTTCTTCCATAAAAAATGGATCAATTACTTTATTTAATGTCGACGCACAGGCATACGTTATACTTTCTTAAATTTCCAGCTGTTTGTAGAAATTCTAAATTCTAAAGTTTGTAATCATTCTAAATTTTTGCGCACAAATTTTTGCGCCTACTGTACAGGGTGGGCCAATAAGCGAGGTAAGCGGCTGTATCTCAGAAACTAATGATCGTAGAGAGTTACGGTAAAAAATTTTATAGGTTAAGTGGGCAAGGGAAAATGCTGGAAATTATTTTCAAGTTTCCAAGATGGCTGCCAGAGGTCGTTTGCACCATCTTGAATTACATAAAGTTACTTTTCTTGTGATTTTCCCCAATGAATGTAATAAAAAAGTATTTGCGTTTTAATGTTAACTGAAAGTCGAACATTTTTTGTAGAAACAATTTTTCTCTATCTCTCGAAATAATGTGGTGGGGGGTATTTGAATGTTGTTTTAAACAAATGCCTGTAACTTCGAAACGGCTCCAATGATTTGGATAAATTTGGTATAATTGGAAAGAGCATTTCTTGGGCTTTTAGGTTTCTTGTGACAATGACAGTTGGGACCTACACGGCCGCCGATAGAGGGCGTTATCCGACATTATAACCAAAATATTGGATTTTCTCAAAAAATTTAAATGCAATGATATGACTTTTTTTAGACTAGAAAATAGACAAATGATTACCCAATAAGCTTGCTCAAACCGCATCTTAATATCTTTTTCCTAACTCAAATTATTTAAAAAATACCAAACCAACAAAATTCATATATCCCCATTTAAAAATGCATCGGTCGTTTTCGATAAGAAGGCAATTAGTAGGCCATGGAAACAAAAGCCAAACTCCTCACGCGTTTTCGTAACGATTTTCCTTTTAAATAAAGTTGTGGTCCTGAAAAGGACCCAAAAGGGCCTTCTGTGTTCAAATTGCCTTCTGTCATATTCCACACATTGTTCCAGTCTTTCTCGAGTCAGCAGAACCGCAGCCTCGATTTCTGCCGCTGATAGTTGAGGAATTGAGTTTCGAATTCTGTTTTCCATATCCATTCGTGTTGTTGGTGGAGTTTGAAAAACAATGTCTTTTAAGCGTCCCCAGAAGTAAAAATCAAGACATGTCAAGTCGGGAGATTTTGCCGGACAAGGAAATCGGCTTCCCCTTATTCCTATCCAGCGTTCTCGAAAGTAAATATGGTTTCAGACATTAATTGAATAATGTGCCGGACAATCATCTAATTGCAAAAGCATAGTTCTCCTAGTTTCGAGTGGCACATCTTCCAACAAAATTGGCAAGTCGTTGATCAAAAACTCTAAGAAGCGGTTACCAGTTAAAGCTTGATCAAAAAAGTAAGGTTCAATAATTCTGTCCCCAATGAAACCGCACCACACATTTAGGCTCCAGCGTCCCTGCTGCTGCACTTCTCTCTCTTAACCAACGTTGATTTTCAGCGGACCAATAATGCATATTATGAAGGTTTACTCTACCATCACTATTAAAGGTAGCCTCGTCGGTCCAGAGAATTTCCTTTATGAAATTTCCGTTTTCCTCAAGTATGCCTTAGCATCCATTATGACAATAATTTAATCTATTATCGAAATCTTGTTTATTTAGCGCCTGGTGCAAGACTATGTGGTAAGGATGTAATAATTATAAAAGTAGAAAACAACATAATCAGTAGTAAAAAATAATAAAACCAGAATAACACTGAATTTGTATTTGAGAGTATGTGCTAAGATACTTGGAATAAGATAAAAATTATTCACCTATAATCTTTCAAAATATTTCCAACAGTTGTCCGTGCAACAAATTCCCAAGTCTAGAGACAATGTTCTAGTTTCTACATGTCTATAAAATTCTATGTAAGCCAAGACATCGATAATATTTTCTTCGGTCCTTCCATTGCGACGCCTGCGACGTTTAGCACAACGAAAACTTCCAGGATCGCGTAATCGCTGTACCAAGCGCGGAAACATTCTTCTCCCGTAATGAAGGCGATCTGGATACCGCGCGTGCCGCGTACTGTCTTGCAGCTATAGCTACATTTTGAAAACACTCGAAATAAATCGCAATCATGTCAGCGGCTTCATTATTTAATTTTGTGAGAAGCATTTTGATTAAAAAGTACTCAAATTATATGCAACCAACAATAATAGTGGGCTGCGTGTGTGACAGAAGTTTGACGTTACTTGCCAATATTTAAGTTAGGAGTTTGTCTTTTATTTCCATGGCCTACTACTTGCCTTCTTATCGAAAGCGACCGATGCATTTTTAAATGGGGATATATGAATTTTCTTGGTTTGGTATTTTTTTAATAATTTGAGTTAGGAAAAAGATATTAAGATGCGGTTTACGCAAGCTTATTGGTTGATAATTTGTCTATTTTCTAGTCTAAAAAAAGTCATATCATCGTATTTAAATTTTTTGAGAAAATCCAATATTTTGGTTATAATGTCGGATAACGCCCTCTATCGGCGGCCGTGTAGGTCCCAACTGTCATTGTCACAAGAAACCTAAAAGCCCAAGAAATGCTCTTTCCAATTATACCAAATTTATCCAAATCATTGGAGCCGTTTCGAAGTTACAGGCATTTGTTTAAAACAACATTCAAATACCCCCCACCACTTTATTTCAAAAGATAGAGAAAAATTGTTTTTATAAAAAATGTTAGACTTTAAGATAACATTAAAACGCAAATACTTTTTTGTTACATTCATTGGGGAAAATCACAAGAAACGTAACTTTATGTAATTCAAGATGGTGCAAACGCCCTCTGGCAGCCATCTTGGAAACTTGAAAATAATTTCCAGCATTTTCCCTTGCCCACTTAACCTATAAAATTTTTTACCGTAACTCTCTACGATCATTAGTTTCTGAGATACAGCCGCTTACCTCGCTTATTGGCCCACCCTGTACATACAATAAAACCGGTTTTTCTCAACGCGAATGTATTTTAGTAACAAGCAAAAGTAATCATGAATAATTACTTTTTTTAGGAATAAAATAACAATTTTTACTTTTTTAAAACTATGTTTTCCTTTTTTTTTACTCGCCCTGTATAATAAAATCGAACTTTATTGTCGAACACAAATTGTATTTTTATAACAACCAAAAGAAATCACGAAGAATTACATTTTTTCTTCGAAGGAATGAAAAAAGGATTTTCTATAAGTATAGTGAACACCATCCGTGAACACACTGTATAAGTCAGTCTTCTTTTTTCATTTAAATGCTGAAAAATAGGCAAAAACGGCGCGAAAACATGAGCGAAACGGCCGAGCTCGCGAGAGTTGTTTTACCCCTATTTTCACGCACTCGGCCGTTTTCGGTCATGTTTGCCTGCAATTTTTACCCATTTTTACACGGCACTGTGATCAGTAGATTCCGCGTCGTAGTTAAATTCTGCCATTCATCTCTTTTTGTGTTATTTTTTTCTATATTGCTCCTGAAGGACCAATATGGGAACTTCCGAGATCGCGCGTAGAAGTTAGATTCGCGTCAAAGTTAGTCACGCGTTAGTTTGACAGTTCAAGTTGGTCGTGAAAGAGAGAACAGGTCGCGAGAAGCACGGAATTTTCTTTGACAGATGTCAAATATGTCAATTCGGTCTGTGAAATCAACAAAATGCCGAAATGAGTTTTGTTGAAAAGAGAAACAATTTTTTTAAATGCTCTTGATTTTGACATTCAAAAAATGACAGTTTTAATTTTAATTTTGGTAGCGGTGTAATTTGTGGTTGAAATAATTTTTGCCGTTTTCAAATTGAAGAGAATACCCGCGATTCGACCCTGACCGTGAAAAAAGAATGACAAAACAATCGAAAGTGTCAAATAAAAAATGCCAAATGCGAAAAATCTTGAACGAACTCCTTTGTTTTTCAGCAAAACAAATCGCTGTGACGTTAAAAGTCGCGATACAATTTTTTTTTTGAAATTCAATAAGAAAGGCATTACCCTTAACTTGAACGTGGTTGTTGAAAAAACTCGAAAAAAAAAACGAAAATGCGACTTTTTAAACGTCAAAGTCCAAAAATTGGGAGCCAAAATCGGCCATTTTCGAAAATTCACAGCGTCGCCATTTTGGAAATTTAAGCGCCAAAAATTGAAAATTCCGACACAGCAACTCTTCTACTAAACTGCGAAAATGATCCTCGATTCCTGATGTACGGAAATTACCGAGAAAAAAAATTTCGAAATATAGCTGATTTTCATTGATTTTGCTCGGAAATGTGAAAATTTTAAACGGCAAATTGTACTGCTCGAACGTTTTTGACCGTAACTTTGGCCATGTCGGTCGGGGGATGACCGAAAAGGTATCAACGTGTAGCTGAGAAACGGTTTTTGAAGACTGCAAAATTTCATCGCAATTGACGTAACCGTCTGTCACTTATAAGCTGTCAAAGTCGATTTTTTTATATTTTTTTGCGAATTTTCAAAAGCGTCTGTTCTGTAGCGGCCATTTTGGAAAATTTTGCGATCGCAATTTCACGTTACGCTTCTTATCGACGAACTCTGTCGACCGAAAAAAAAAATATTCCCAGAAAATCACACCGTTTCCGAGAAAACCCTTTCGATTTTTTGAGTAAAAAAGGAAACAATAGAATCGGCTGAAATTCGCAACTTAGCACGTCGTGAGCGCCGTGAATTCCGATCCGAAATCCGTTTTTCGTTTGCGTGCATATTTCCGGAGAAAATGGCGTCCAAATATCAGGTTTTGCTGAAATTTGGCGAACACGACCGAGGAAATAATTTTTGCCGATTCGGAAAATCAAGATGGCGGAATTTTTGTAATTTTACCGGAACGAAAAAACTCCGATCTACAACACCCTCACGAAATGTTTTTGGAAAAAGAATTGAAACTGTCATTTAAAAAATGTCAAAATTGAAAAGTTGGAAAAAATCGGAAAAAGACACGTGTTTTTGCACACAAAAAAAAAATAGATAAAATCGAAGAATCAAGATGGCGACCAGATTTTGGTTTCGTCGTACAGGCAAAATGTGCAGCAATGACATATTGATGCAAGAGCCGAAGAAAAAAATCGCAACTGTCATTTTTCAAACGTCAAATTCAAAATTTTTGCTCGCGATTTCTCGACTTTGGCGTTTGAAAAATTGCATTTTCGATTTTTTCTTCGCGTTTTTTTCGCAATTACGTTCGAGATAAGGTTATTTCCTTTTTTTTGACTGTTTAAAAGAAAATGTATCGGTAATTTCAAAGTCGCCGCGAATTTTTTTGTCAAAAAAAATGACTCATATTGAGGTTTTTCAAATTTGACAATTTTCTAGTGACTTTTTCGATTTCGCCGTCATTTTTTCAGAATAGCCAAATGAGACTCGCGAGTATTGTCTTTATATTGACAGCGTCGAAAACATTTCAACGGCGACTCACGCCATCATTATGATTTTTTTTTAATTAAAAACAATAAGGAGTTTTTTAATTACGACTATCTCGCAAAAAGGTGTGTTACTATTTTTGTCTAAATTTGGTGATTTTAAAGCTCTGTTGCTCGATCTAAGAGCACAAATTAAAAATTTTTCAAAAAAATTCAAAATTTGATTCCTGAAATGTTTAAAAATTTAGTTCAAAACTTGGACACATTATGATAAACTGTATAAAATAAACAATCAATTTATTACCCGTAAATTTCTGTAGTTTCAAGAAAATCCTCATTGGACTCACCCAAATTAAATGCGGGGAAAAACTCAAGGATTCATGTAATAACGGTCGATTAACGACATGGTTCCAGGTATGCAAAGTGAAGCACAGAAAAATTCAATTAAATCAATGTCTCGAATGAAATCGAATATATTAATTCAGTAAACAAGTCCGCCTTCGAAACACGATCACACACGAATCATTCCTACATGCCTGAGCTGATTTAAAACTCATTTCGAAACTCATTGTTTGTGCAATTTAACATGCAGAACTTGCAATGATTTTTTTATTGTACACAAACTCAAGATCGAAGTAATATATTCCTCCCCTACATACTCGAACTCGCATACCACATGAATAATAAGGCCTTATCGAATATGTAATTTAGATAAAGGTACGTACATATTAAGAATGAATCCATATATACAGTTAGTTAAGTTATGTTATATTCTAGGTAATTGTTCCCTTTTGTGCGGAGATAATCAGGTCAAGTCGAGGAAGTGCTCTAGACTAGAGACCCAATTTATACTTTGACCTCAAATAGCGACTTTCTGGAGTAACAGTGCAGTGCATTTAATGCTATAAATTGCGAATCCTTGCTCGCCTTCAATAGCACAAAAGGTGACTGGAAATAAAAATAATTTATGAACCACTTCAGGGATGATAATTCAAGAAAAGTCTGAGATCCTGTATTTTGGGAATTTTATGGTTTTATTATGCCTACTACTTATTCCTCATTGAAGATTTTTCATCGCCGTCTTGTCAACTTTTACATCGCAATCATGATTAGAGAAGTAGATCTGTGGTACAGAGCAGGCATGTTTACTTCTTATTTGCAGAGAACATTTCAAGCAGAACAGAATCGAAATTATTGATGATATCGTACCCCGAAGTAGAAGTGCATACCTGTAACCTGTATAATACTTCTTGGTCGCGTTAAAAAAAAAGAAGAGATTTCCTATCCAGAACAATATTTCGTATATAGATAATGAACCTCCCAAGGCCACTAAAGCGGAACTCTTTATTGTCGGTCATATCTGTTGTCGGTATCGTAATAAAGGACCGTTTATAAAGAGCCTAGGTGGACGTCGGTCGTTGTAATCCAACCAATTTGCCGGGGAACTAACTTCTCAGAGTTAATTTGTGAACTGTCAATTCTGAATGAAACATATTAAGGGTTCCGACGTCCGAAATTAATGCCCATCTGGTCGGAGTATCGTCGTCGGCGAATCGCTGGTTGACAGCGATGCGTATCTTCTACGAGCCGTGATTTTTCAATCAAGTAAAATTGCTGAGTAATTTCTGCGGAGAACATCCAGAAATGCTAACAATGGGAGTGGTGTTATGTGAAGTTAGTTATAGTTGTAGCAATTTATCAAATTAAATTCTAAGAGAAAAATGCTTAATATATGGGTCAGAGCGCAGACACTATCTGACACGCAAGATCTGAAGCCTTGACCAGCTCACACGTATAATTTGCATGATGAACAGAGATTTCTGCGGAATTATACCACTTTGTGACATTTGGATGACAACTTAGTTTACCCATTAACGCTTATGAGTAAATTGTATGAACTAATACTGGTATACTATAATCGTGTAGTTAGTTGATTTCGAATAGAGCTTCTTAGTTTATTCCAACAGTTATATTTGCTTCATATTAACTACAAAATCAAGCAACAATAATTTGATTCAAGTAATTAATTAACAGGGGTGCAGGGGTTTGTTCACTTTCATTTTGAATCGTTGTAGGTTGTATTCCTCAGAAAACACTTCGCCTGGAAGGGATGCGGTTCTGTACCTACATGAAAAGAAATAAGGTGGTGCGAGGTGTAACGAGCTAAACCTGATAGGGATGAGCTACTGCGGCTCGACGTGTATTTCTGCCCGGTCTCGGTTTATATGTAGTCAAAAGGATCCGTCTTGTTTAGATTTCTTATAAAAATATCTAAAAAACAGGCTCAGGTCAGCTACTTTTCTTCGATGTTCAAGACTATCTAAATTTTTTATCAAAGTCGAGTCCCTGGCGTATATTTAGGAGCTGAGCAACAAACATGTGAACATTATTGCAAGAATGGTCGGATTTGGGCATTGTATAAGAGGAAGAGAAGCTGTTGAGATGTGTAAAATTTCTTAGAAGTATGCCTTCTTAAAGTATCTTTATTTTTATCTATAAACATTAGTTCTTATAAAGTAAAATATTCTTTTTAAGAGCACTCTGTATAAAAAATGTGAATATAGAAATATAAATGTTAATATATAAAAAATGCAAAATAACTCAAAAAATAAAAATGATTTTTTTTTCATGTTTTTGGGCTTTGAAATTATCGAGTTAGTTGAAATTGGCATTCAAATCTTGCTTGGCTTTCAAAAATATTTTTTTTATTTAATAATAATTTATAAAAAGCTTTTTCTTGGTAAATAAAAAAAAAACTCTGCATGTGACTGATTTGACACTCTGCTGATTTTTGATTTAAAATTTTTTGATAAATAGAAAATAAACATTTCCCCCATATTATGAAGCCGACTTTTTGACAGGGACTGTGTTATCTGTTGAATATCCAAGGGAAGGCTTCTGATGAAGATGCTGTAAAAGGCGACAGGTGGTGAAGATATAGGGGAAAACGGTTATATTTTGAGTTAACGTTTCCAACGAGATGAAAGTTATCTACAACGTTTGAACGTAGTTTTTTTCTATAACAAAGTAGAGCATTTTTCTACAGGTTTATATACGGGTTTCTACTACAGCAAAGGCAGAGTAATCGAAGCAACAAACGATTTTATAAAAAAAAATAGATAAAAATCTAATTGGTTGTGGGTAATTTTTCATGCCAGGACATGAAAAAATAACGCAAAAGACGCCAGCCTAAATGCATTTATCGAGCGTGTAGCGTGTCAAAAAACCGTAATCAAGAAACCGACACCTTCACCAGAAAAATAACCCCTGTACCTCTACACCGGGATAGCTATACAGAAGAGAATAGTTTTGAACTCCTATTGCTTTGGATATTGGGTAAGTATTATAATCTCAAAATCTCGACTTCTTTAGAAAGGGATACACTTGAATGAACTTTAACCGTTATATCTCGAGAACGGAAAGTTGCACGAAAAAATCAATTTCATTTACTATAGACCAAACAAATAGAGTTTTTTTCTTGTCAAAAATAGCAACGGAATAGCGCCGGTGCCATCACATGCAGAATAGCTCCCAGATCCTATCTGAACAGTTTCTTACTCGAGTGTACCCTTTTTTTTCATTATTAAAAATTTAGTGCAAATGTCACATTTTTTTGATTTTTCCTTTTAAAAAAAGAAGTGATGAAAAGTAAATGGTTCCAATGAACGAATTGCCGAGAATCAAAATGCAAAGAAAATGAGACTTGAAACAACCCGATCAGTTTATCATTAAGAGAGAAAACCCCAAAAAAAAAATTGTGTTTTTTACAAAATATAGTTTCGTCGTCATTGTTTGATGTACAGTTCTATCTCTTTGCGAGATAGTCGATAATGATAAGGAAGTACCTATCAAAAATACCATTTAAATGCTGAAAATAGATAAAAATTGATACTGATGGTTGATAAATAAAACACTTACAGCGGGTATTATAAAGGCTCATTAAGTTAACGAGCAGATTTCTGTGGCCATTTCTGAAGAAGGTATCGGGTCTAAGTGGACATTTTTTTAAATTTATCTATTTTTGACATGAAAGTAATTACAAAAATGTTAATAAAAGTCATTTGACGTAGATATTAGCTTCAAAAACGAGCACAGAAATCTGCCCGTTAGCCTAATGAGCCTTTATAATATTGGCTGTTAATTTTTAAAACATTAGTGTTTTATTTATCATCCATCAGTATGCAGAGATTCTACAAAGTAAAGGGTTGAAAACATAAATTTTAGTAAAAATTGATATCAAACACAAGCGATAACGGCTGAGTGGGCGTGGTGGTAGAATAGCAGATGAGGGGTATACTGCCGTGTTAACCCTAAACGCCGTATCTACATTTTAGTAGTTCTGAGATATTTACGTTTTTGTCTTTTGCCATCTGTCGTTCACAATTGTTATCTTTGAGAATCCTGATTTTCCATAAGTTATTATTTACATGCCTAATTTTATTTAGTCGTATTCTTTTTTCTAAAAAACTGCAGTTTTTTTCAAAAAATCACTTACGGGAATATATTCAAAGGAAAAATAGATAGATTAGCCGTAAATGAACTTACGGTTTTTTCAGTTAAAAATATCTTATACATACTAGGAGCTTTTGCCGTATACAGGATGGTTAACAATTCGATGCTCACCATTGGGATCTAGGAAACGGTAAAAGAAAAAGATATAGGGCGGGTTAAATTAGAAAAAAGTTGCACAATTTTATGTTTACTAAGAATCTGAAAGAAAATGTATGGGAACTTCAGGCGTTGCTGAAATATCCTGCAAAAACCTAAAAATGGGGATTTATTATTTCAATCATATCTTTTTTATTATCGAGAAGGAATTAAAATATTTTTGTAGGTTCACATAAGTCATCAAAAGCTATCATCTGTCATTTTGAAAATTTTCAAGGACTGCTAGATCGCAGAGTTTTCATAGTCAGCTTTTGTTTTTCTTATGGCCGCCATATTGTTTTTTCGTGTTATTCGCTATTAAAAAAAATCAAGGAAACAATCTATCAAATTCAAAAAAATTCTTAAAAATTTTATTCTTTATTCGAAAAAAAAAGAAAATCATTTCACCGAATAACGTCAATATGACGTCGCGACTTGACATTGCTTACCTTATGGGTTTTTTTAGGTTTCGGTTAAACCATTCGGTTAAACAAAGGTTATTTTTCCGACAAAAGAAGAACAAAAATTTGGAAGAAAAATTTTTTTTTGAATGTGATAGATTATTTATTTTGTTTCGTAGATTTTTTTAATAGCGAATGACACGAAATAACAATATGGCGGCCATAAGAAAAACAAAAGTTGACAATGAAAATTCTGGGATCTAGTAGTCCTTGAAAATTTTGGAAATGACAGATGATGCCTTTTGATGTCTTATGTAAACCTACAAAAATATTTCAATTTATTTTCAATAATAAAAAAGATATGATTGAAATAAGAAATCTTCATTTTCATTTTTTCAGGATATTTCAGCAACGCCTGAGAAGTATCAATAAATTTTCTTTCAGATTCTTAATAAGCATAAAATTGTGCAACTTTTCTCTAATTTAACCCACCCTGTATCTTTTACCGTTTCCGAGCACTTATGGTAAATTCACACACAATTTTATTATTATGTATTTTTTTAACGTTATTAAAGTACTTTCGGTAAAACAATTATTATTGTATTATTATTACTTTTATTATTATTCTTTGAAATAAATAAAACAAACTACATATCTTACTTGGTTATTTTCTAGATACGGCATTTTCGATCAGGATTTCTCATATACGTATTAAATTTATTTAACATTTATGCCGTATCTGCAAATTATGCTTACAGATACGGCAAACTTCCCTAATAAAATGAACATACGGTAAAATGCTCTAAAGAACTGATGAAACCTGCAAATACGGCGAACTAAATTAGCGATTTATAGCTGTTAGGATGGAGATACGGCGTTTTCGCTTATGGTAATAGATAGAGAATATAAAGTCCCATCAGAACATCCAATAAGCCGAAAATGAGAAAATTGTCACTTACGGCGTTTACGGTTAACACGGCAGTATAACAGCGCTTGTATTATATGCCTCCCCTTCAACTACTACTGTTCTACCCCAACTCTCGCGCGCTCAGCCGTTTTAGCTATTGTTTGCGCGCAGTTTTTACCCATTTTCAACATTTCAATGGAAAATGAAGAGTGACTTCTGATTGCAATTACGCGAAAACTAATTATCGGCAAGTATTTGGGTATTTCACATAGGAAGTACTTATATCAATCAGCAGCACTATCAGAAACACTACACCTCAAAGAATGATGACGTAAGGAATTTTTGAAAAACCACTATTTTTCGTTTTTTTTTTTGTTTTTTTTTCTCTTAATAATGCGCCGATCGAGTTGTTTCAGCTCTCATTTTCTTCGCATTTTTATTCTCCACAATTCACCCTTTGGTACCTTTTACATTACTCCATCAGTTTGTTTTTTATAATCATAAAACCAAAAAAATGTGATTTTTTGCACTAAAGTGTGCACCTTGTACGTACCGGCTAGATGCCAGCAACACGGAGACAACGGCGGGCGCGCGCAGTGAGTGAGTGATGGTGGCGTTTAGTGCACGGCCGACTGGAGGCCTCGAGTTCGTCGAGTCTCGTCGACCTCGACTGTCGAGTTGAAATCAGGTGCGTTTCATCATCATACCTGCGTTTTCACCTTCTTTCCACTTTTGGGATTCGCTCAGGAAGGTCCACGCAAATACCTTTCGCGAATAATCCACCTAATGGCGTCTTGAATTTACTGTTCATTATAATAACCATCCCTCACGTTTTTGGCTTGGTGAGTGTTGTAGAATGATTTGCTAATTGTGCTAGAATTATACAGATTATATTTTCTTAATACCGTATGCTAATTTTAATTACAGCTTTTAAATCCGATCGAGTTTCGCTCCGCTTGTAAAATTTCGCCGATCACATTTTTGATCTCAACCTATCTTGAGGACGGGACATCATTTTATGTACCCTTGGCAAGCAGACTCAATCGGACCGTTCATTAATGCAAGAGTGTTTCTGATACCAATGAAATTACAGCTTTTTCCCTGGAGGCAATTTTTTCTTGGAGGCAATCTTTTCCTGGAGGCCATCTTATTCCCGGAGGCAACTGCCTTTTCCGTGCCAAGCAGATTGTCCGTACCAAGGCAGATTTTCTTTGCTACCAATTCCACCTTTCGAACCGAAGCAAGTTCCGGAGCCAAGCATGAAGATCCAGTCTACTTCCAGCTAGACTTGTAGCTCGCTCCGCAGGGCTCCTGACCTAACAATCGTCATCCTCGTGTTGAAAAGCCATACGAAGCTAAGTGCCTTGTGAACTACTAGCACCCGACCAATTCATTCTGCTAAACCGCACGCTCTGTTTTTTTAAATTGTTAACCGCGTGCTCAAGAGTGTCATATTAATAGCTGTGATATATTTTATATTTTTCAATAAAGAGTACCTGTTGTTCTGCTGACCTGCTGGTTATTGTTGACCCTCCTAGACTAGCAACTCAGCCTACGACCCTTGTTTTTTCTTGTCTCATGCTCTCAGCGACTATTTTTCCCCTCTAGGGTGCAGCGTGAGCAAAATAACTGATTATAATTCAGGGAATGTCAAAAGTAGCAGTAACGAGAGCTTGCAGTGCAAGCGAAGGGCAAAATGTTGTTTCGGCAAAACGATAATACTGCAAAAGAAACTTTCACGACAAATTTCTCTGAAGATAATGAAGTTGAATAACTTGAAAACTGAATCAAATACTATCAGAGTGCTAGTTATTCTGCTGCTTTAATTATTTAAAAGGTACACCCTATATATAGGTATCTAAGGTAGATTAGGGATGCCAAAGAGTTCTTCAGTTCTTATTAACTCGATTTGCTCGAGTTCTTATTTTTATTGTGCTACCTAAACTCTATGAAGAACTAATAAAAAGTAGATTTAGGGTTATAAAGATGTTAATGTGATTTTCAAAGAATAAGTTAAAATGGACAGATGTTTAATGAGCAAATTATGGTTTACATTTCCTGTTTAATTAAAATCAAATAATTATCCTGTCTTATTTTAAAAGCTTTAAATCTGATATATGTTTAAACAATCAGTTTGTTTAAAAATAAAGGATCCTTTATCTTGCACAGCTGTGCACAAAAGAATAAGATACTTCCGATATCATTTATATCGGGAAAGATAAAGTTCGTGAGTGGTAATTAATTAATTTACTAAGTTAGCACTGATCTTCTAGTCCTTCTTCGTCATGATCGGTGAAATAAAATAAAAGACAACACTTACAGTTTCCGGGATGAAGCTGATTGAGGTAAAAACTGTCTTTATTTTGACAGTAAAAAGGATATTAATAACTCCTGGACTTTACTAGGTGTGGTGCTTAATCAGGCATTGAAATCTCCAGAAGAAAACCAGCAGGTGTAGGGACCGCGCCCTGACGAGGCTCCTGGGGTTGAAAGGTCGTAAATAGCACTAGCACCGGGAAAATGTTCTGTTGTTATTGGAGATCTTCGAAATGTTGATTTATTTCACCTTGGATGAATGAAAACGGTGGAAGGATGAATTAGATAGTTGGAGAATAAAAATGGGCCATGCTCCCTTTGTTTCTTAGTTCAAGATGGCTTCCTCGGTCGCAATAGGCAATTAATCCAGATAATTAGTAAATACCGGAGAAAACAAGGTATTTACCAGAGATAAAGGTAAAAATAAGGTATAAGGTAATGTTGAGATAGAATCCCCGAAGGATTGAAGGAAATCCCAGAAGATATCCCAGAAGCTAAAAATAAGTAATAATCGAATTAAAATCTATCTTCCAAAATCCGTAATGGCGACTTACCCTGGTAACAGGCTTCGACGGGAACCGTCAAGAAAATCAACTTTCTTGGTTGGCAGATAAAGAGGAAATGAGTTCAGTTCCGTGAACTTGAGAGGAAGTCTGCCTCTGGTTTGTGAAAGGAGAAATGTCACTGTCAGATACTGAAATCTGATTGACAGTTGACAACTTATTTGGTTCCTGAAAGGAACCCGAAATCGAAGTGAAACGAAACGTGCAATGCCATCTAGTAGTGAATTATCTGGACAGTACCAGCGCCGGCATACGGTGTGGGTAGTCAGTTTAAAGATGCGATCTATATTATAGGGAGTTGTAGGGAACTGTAATTTTACAATTCTCTTTAAAACGAGAGAAGCTTTGCAAAGAGGACAACAGGTGACGTATTCACGTTACACACCTCCCCTTACCGATGCAAGAGAAAATTCAAAAACTAGAAGAAAATTCTAGTTCTTTCTATACCCGTAGAAGGGTATACATGAAGGTATGATTGTGGATGACCAACAAGGACAACACAAATCGAAAAAGAGAGAGAATAGTGTTTTACAAAAACAAACTTTGTAAAAGTTTTCTACCATGTTTACTATTTGTTCAGATAATATCACACAGTTAGTCACTTTAACTAGCTATATAATATAAAAAGAAATATTTAATTCGCTCATGCAGATTAAATTTATAATTACAAAACCTTAATGCTAAGTAGATAAAGAAAATGTACATGCATTCTTTCTAGATAACATGCTACTAAGTTGATTATTATTATAAACACTTATAATTAGATATTGTATATACAAGAATTAAAATTAAGTTATAACATTTCGGTATAACAGGCTCGCTGTTAATAGAGCTGCGCTGTTCCGTTTGATGTTCAACCACCCATAGTTTTGAACACTACTTCAGCCTGGGGTTTCAAAAACCGCCAACACTGAAGGATTAAGAAAATTGCTATGGGAGTTTCCACACAAACTAAAACTTCCAAAACAGGGCTGCTACTCGATAGAATGGACAACTAAATAAATCCAGAAATTCTGACTTTACTTAAAAAGTCAAGGTAGCGGGATAGATATAATTAGACATATATACAGAGATTGAGGTATTCGCAAGCTTATGCGAATGGGAAGAGATAATGTACATAATTTTCATTCCTTACAATGAAAATAGATAGGGAGAGATATAAATGTAAGAAAACGAAATGTAGATAATTCTACTCCTTTATGGGAAAGTTTCGAAATAGATAAGTAGTTGTTCTAACTACTACTAGTTACAAAGGGACAAAACTAAGATAATTGGTCAAATTGATCGCTAATAATCACTTTACGTGTCTTTGTCAGATAAATCTCAAAGGTCATACGGAACAAATTACTTGGAGACTTCCAATAATCACTTCAAGAAATCATCAATGATCGCCTGGATTACTAGACATTCATCAAAGACACAATAAGATAGCCCAATCACTCGGAAAGATAAGACAAAATGGGAAAACCATTTCATCGCTGAGATAGGGGGTATTCGATATCAGTGTTCAGATTCCTTTACATCAGCACTGAATATCTAAAGCCTCCTTTGCAAATTCTGAACTCGAATTCACGTAGATTTATATTTTCCATCCGGGAAAATATTCGCAGAGAAGATAATGATTAGCTTTCATTTCGTTATGAAGCTAATAGGTAAAGGTATTAAGGTAAGATAAGATAATTTCTTTTCTTCATTGAAAAGAATATCTAAGATAAACATTAGTCACCATTTTGTTATGGTACTAATAGGTATAGATAAGATAAGATAAGATAATTTCTTTTCTTTATTGAAAAGAATATCTAAGATAAGCATTAGCCACCATTTTATTATGGTACTAATAGATAAGGTAAGGTAAGATAAAAGGAATCTGCTGTCGTCTGATTGGACAGGCAGAGCAGTTTTCACTTTAGCGTAACGCAGGGCGGAAACTGTCGGGAAAGCACCCTACTTTAAAAGAGATGGTGAGTAAGATAAAGATAACCTGCTGTCTCTTGTTTGGACAAACAGGGCAGTTTTCTCTTTAGCCTAAAGCAGGGCGGAAACTGTCGGGAAAGCACCCGTCTTTAAAGAGATGGTAGGTAAGATAAAAAGGTATCTGCTGTCGTCTGATTGGACAAGCAGAGCAGTTTTCACTTTAGCACATAGCAGGGCGGAAACTGTCGGGAAAGCACCCGTGATAGATAGTAGACAAGATAAAGGTAAAAGACAAGATAAGGTAGATACAACGGTAAGATAGTGTTTTCCTTTGGTTCAATGAACACAAGAAAACTTAAGAGATAACATTTGACTCATAAACGTTAACCAGATAAGATAGATGAATAGTTTCTTCCCAAGGCAATAGTTTAGATAACCAGAAAAATTATGGGTTCTCAAAATTTGAGCGATAGAACAAGATAAGAGACTGAGAATAACAAATACCGATCCCAAAATTAGCAACATTTTCACTTTGGTACCACATTCACACAGCTAGTTTCGAGATCCTTGAGAAATGCCTTGAAAGATACGGTGCTCATTCTGCATACATTCTTCATTCATTCTAGATACGACAAAGACATAGCATTCTCAATTCACGTATTGTCAAACCTCATTCCAAACAGGAGTTTGTATATGCTGTAGAGAAGATAAGAGTTAGGTAGAAATAAAATTTCTGGAGAGAGAAGGAAGTGAACTATTCATCAATTCGTGGCGGATCTTTGCCTCCATACGCCTTTAAGTCCTTCACATGCCAGCGACCTAGCGGGTTGCCTTCCTGATCCTGTAGTTCGTACACCAATTTAGATATTGCCTTGGAAATTCGGCAAAGTACGAATTTGGGGGCCAGTTTAGCAGCAAAGTTCTTTGCAGCGTTCGAAAGGGGGTAAGTATGTTTCCATACTAACTCTCCTTCCTGGAAAACATCTGGGCGCTTACGTAGATCATAATACTTTTTATTTACGTCATAAGCCTTTTTTAATTTGACTCTGACGTCTTCAAAGATAGGAGGTAATCTTGAGATATCGTTTTCCCTATGCACATAAGAAAGATCTTCTGGCAGGGCAAGGTAGTTATTTTCGACGGGGCCATAAAAGGTTCCGTCAATAGGTATGTTTCGAGCGAAAACTAGAAAAGCAGGAAAATGTTTGGTGACTTCGTTCACAGACAAATTAATTGCCTGGGCCACCTTGTAGACATTTTTATCCCAGTCTTTGTGATTATCTTTCACATAAGACGAGATAGCGGTAAGCAAAGTTCGATTTGTCCTCTCGGTAGGGTTGACTTGTGACAAGTGCCTAGCACTATACCACAAATTAACTTGGTACTCTTCCAATAACTTGGTGAACTGAGTACTCTTAAAAATCTGAGCATTGTCGCAGAGAACAATTTGAGGGACACCAAAGATCAAGAAAACTTGATTTTCGAGATATTTTACAACTGCAGCTGCGGTTGCGTTCGGCATGGGCTTTACCAGCACGAATTTGGAGAACCAATCTGTGACTACGAGAAGTTGTGTATTCCTGGCCTTCGACCTAGGAAAGGGGCCCATAAAGTCTATGGAGATAAATTGAAAAGGAAAGCTTATGCTTTTATAACCACCCATTAAACCAGCACGGGCAACATTAGTAGATTTGTGAGCACCACAAACCTGACAATTTCGTATGAATTTCTTTACCGTTAGGTCCATTTTGGGCCAATAGTAGAATTCCGATATTCGTGCCTTGGTTTTTCTTACGCCGAAATGGGCCGAAGTAGGGGGATTATGAAAAGACGCGACAACATCATCCCTATTTGGTGTAGGTATGACTATTTTCCAATTGGAAAGATTTGACGATAAGGAATGGTTCGGCTTCAAATGTTTAAGAAGAAGACCGTTCTCAACCGTGAAGTTGGGGTAACTATCTGGATTTTCCGTGACGTTTTCCACCATTTTCCTATACCACTCATCTGGTGTAAGATCATTCGCGGTTAAGAGAGAGATATTTCGAGAAAGGAAATCTGCTGGAACATTACAAGATCCCTTGCGATGTTTCATCTCATAATTGAACTGACTAAGTCGTACACACCACCTAGCTAAACGACCTGTGGGCTCCTTAAAATTTTTAAGCCAGAGAAGAGAGGCATGGTCGGTATAGACCGTGAATTTGGTGCCTTCAACATAGGGACGAAAATGCTCTATGCCGAAAAGGACTCCGAGGCATTCTTTTTCGGTAGCATAGTATTTCCTCTCTGCCTTAGAGAGAGTGCGACTAGCGTAGGCTATTGGGTGTTCGAAACCTTCGTCTTCTTGATACAGAACTGCGCCGATTCCATAGTCACTCGCATCAGTTTGTATGCAGAAAGGCTTGGAAAAATCAGGGCTAGCCAAGACAGGGGCCGATGTTAGGCGTTCTTTAAGAAGTTTAAAGGCTTGGTCAGCTTCTGAAGTCCAAGTAATAGACTGTCCCTTCTTTCTATTGTGCAAAAGTGCAGAGATAGGGGCACTAATAGTGGAAAAGTCTTTGACGAATCTACGATAGTATTGCAAAATGCCTAGAATGTGCCTGACACCTGTGGTGTTGCGAGGAATGGGAGCTTCTGTGATTGACTTTACTTTGTCTTCACAAACACGGAGACCGTGTTTGTCTACAATAAATCCAAGGAAAGAAAGAGAGTCACGACAAAATTGACACTTCTTAAAATTCACAGTGAGGTTGGCCTTACGTAACCTTTCATAGACTTCGTTTAGAACTTCAAGATGTTTCTCAAAGGTATGAGTGACAACAATTATGTCATCCAGATAAACAAAAACGAACGGCTCGAGGTCAGGTCCAATGATCCTGTCCATGAGACGTTGTTGCGTTTGCGCGCTGTTCCGCAAACCAAAAGGCATACGCCGGAACTGGTATAAACCCCTTCCGGGTACTATAAAAGCTGTCTTTGGACGTGAATCAGCGTCTAGAGGTACTTGGAAAAAGGCTTGCTTTAAGTCTATAGAGGAAAGAAAATTAGCGTCTCGCAGTTTACAGAGAATGGAATCTATCCTAGGTAGTGGGTACGCATCATGGGTGGTAACTTCGTTTAGTTTTCTCCCATCAAAGCACATGCGATAGGTATTATCCTTTTTCTTCACTAAAAGGACTGGCGAACACCAGGGGGAATTACTTTTCTCTATGATGTTAAGTTTCAAAAGCTTATCAATTTCCTCATTTAGAAATTTTTGTACTGCCGGAGACAAGGGATACTGCCTTTGCCTAAAAGGTTTGGCATTCGGGGTCTCTATAGAATGACAGAGAACAGAAGTTTCTGGCAGCACATCGATAGGAGATAAAATTTGAAATTTTTCGATAATTGGGTTTAATTTCACGACATCTTCAGGAGGAAGAGTAGAAAAATCATGGATTCTACTTATGGTGCTAACCTGGGGTTCATCAAAACAAGAGGGAGGATCCACTCGGTCTCTAACCTCAAATGAATCTCTGGAAAAATCAATAGAGATATTGAAAGCTATGGCCACGTTCATACCTAAGATAATCTCGGGCAAGATAGAAGGTACAACATGAAAACGAACAACTTTAGTGACATCATCAATAGTTAAGGTAAGGTCCAAGATTGAAGTGACAGGTAATGGTGAACCATCTGCATTTCGAAGGGAACATAAGAGATCTGAATTTCCAGAGGAATCATGGGTTCTGCCGAAAATTTCTTTTATGACTTCTACATCACAAACCGAAATATTCGCTCCGGTGTCAAAAAGAGCAGTGAAACGCTTTCCTTGCATATCCACCGAGATATAGGGACGGTTATCTACTGGATCGGGTTGTAGAATTTGAGACACGATTGGGGGTATCATTTCAGGGGTCGTAGACCTACTAGGTTTATTTTTAGGGATGACAATTGGAGTCCGATAGAAATCAGAGACTCTATTTAACCAGACCTTCCACATATTCCTTTGATGGTGGAGGTCCGCAGTCGTAAAGATATTTACTTTTGGTTTTCGGAGGGGCTTGCGTGGTTTGTATCCACGGGCCTCTTCGAAGGGAGAGATACTTTTGGGTGTCTTGACTCCTGCTGCGTTGCACCCTGACGCGCAGTCTTCTCGTTTTTTGGGCGAGAATAGTTCGGTGTACAAGAGGGACATTTTGGTTTAAAAACATCTTTCTTTCCACAACCGTAGCAGAAAATAGTTCTGGGTTTTCGACATTTAGGGTAGAGATGACCCTGGTTAGAACAATTCCAACAGAAAGGTAAAGAAGCTTGGTCGTGACCTGCATCACGTTTTCCTGAAAGACGAGAAGTTGACCTTGAAGGGACAAAGGAATGTTTTGTCGATGTTAGAATGGCCTCATCTGGACATGCCAGATCTGAACTAAGGAGACTATGCACCTTCTTTGAGGGAGGGGGTCGATATTTAGAAATCATGGCCCTATTGTCTTCTAGCTTCTTGCATATAGAGATAATCTCATTGGCAGTTGACACTTCAACCAGAGCCAAATGGTTCAAGAAGTAGGGGTGTAGATTCCGCTTTATGATCTTAAACTGTTCCTCCTCTGAGGGAATAATTGAAAGTCTTTTGAAAAGTTCTTTCATGGAGGCTACATACAGGGCTACTAGCTCCTCTTCTCCTTGAGTGCGATGATTTATCTCATTGAGAAGATCATCATCGTAAGATAGGGGTAAGAAAGTTTCCTTCAACTTTAACTTAATTTCCTGCCAAGATTTTAACGAACCGGCAACACTGCGATACCAGGTGAGGGCCTTATCCTCAAATAAGTCAACTGCTGAAGTAAAAAGATTTTCATCGGAAACATTCCGCGAGATTTGCAATTCACGAACCCTTTCTAGGAAATAAATCAGGTTGTCTTTATTAGAGCCTGAAAACCTTAGGTTCCACTTATGTACAGGGACACTGTACTTGGTACTAGCTGTTGAGGTGGATGATTGCGAGATATCAGAAACAGGAGGAACGACTGGTTCATTCTCATCCAACTTCAGAAGCCATTCTCCCTCCAACTGGAGTGCTTCTCCATAAGCCTCATCTCTATGAAATTTCTTAGAAGCATCAGCTTCAACATTTAATCTGTTTATTCGAGCGATAACGTGATCCACTCGAAAAGGGATACGTCTGCTTGCAAGATCAGTGAACAATCCAGAAGCTTCAGGAATCTTTTTCTTTAAATCTAGCAAAGTTGCTTTGATTTCAGAAAGATCCTTATCAAAATCGTAGGGTGACTCTAACGCTACCGTAGAATCTTCCCTATTAATAAGCGCTCGGAATTGTTTCCTTCGCTTGTCTTGCGTACTTTGAGGTGTTTGGTTCCTCAACGCAATCTCATAGGTAAGCTCATCGCTGAGCAGGGCTGAAGCGGGATTCATTTTAGAAAAATGTAGGTACTATAATATAGTATAGATAGATGAGAATAAAATTTTTTATTTTATTCTAGAGAGAAGACAGTAGTATTATCAGCACAGGTAGGCAACGTAGCACCTAGTGTACCTGGCCTAAATAAGGAAAGAATGAACCTGGCCTATATAAAGAAAGAATAAACCTGGCCTACTTGACTTGGCTGTGACGTTACGTCACCAGTACAAGCGGGAGAGAGAGATTTAAATTCAAAAGAATTCCCTTCGTTTTAAAACGAAAAAATATAGGTCACGGTATTTCAAAAAAACTAAAATACCGATATAAGATATAATTTCTTAGTAGAGAGAGAGATAAAGGTAATCTAGAGAGATACTAAGATAAGATAAGGCAATATTTAAATATGCATAGGTATGTCGGTAAGAACAGATATTCTCTAGAGTCGGTAAGGTAGAGATCGGAAGAAGTACATGTCACCATGACGTATCTTTACACGTAAAGAATTCACTTTCTACGTTAGACGTAAAGAATTGTCGTTGCTTTAGCAGTCTGTCAGCGTATGACAATGACAGAGGGACACCAGTTGGAACAGCTGATCGATAATTCAGATATTTCGAATTTAACTTAAAATTCATGAGCGAAGGTATGGGATAATGTTAATGAAGGAAATGTTTGGATGTAACTTTCAAAGACAGTTTGATCGCAGAGCTCTCTTAAGAGTATCCTCTTTGCACGGAGTCAAACTTCTCCCAAAGCTTACTCGAGACCTTCGCGACAGTATTAACAACCACTCCGTAAAGCTCCTTTTGCAAGGTTACCCTTTAGCGGCAGTGTAGCGGTAAGAAGATAAGGTATTTTCGCGTCACGACACTATTATTCACCAGCAGTAAAAAAACACAATAACTAACTAAGACATTCTTAGACTAACATGCAAGTTTTCATGCAGCTATTAATCATGCATCAAAAAAATTAAGATAACTGTACGATACATCTGAACAAAATAATTTATGACGTTAATATCAATTTTCCATTTATAATGGGAACTAGGAAGAGATCAAGTGCTTTTATTTAATTAAGGTAGTTTCTAATCCAAAGTTTGAGGGTGAATTCGATTCCCGCCGGGGAAATGCCAATTGCAGCGTGAGCAAAATAATTGCTTATAATCAGGGAATGTCAAAAGTAGCAGTAACGAGAGCTTGCAGTGCAAGCGAAGGGCAAAATGTTGTTTCGGCAAAACGATAATACTGCAAAAGAAACTTTCACGACAAATTTCTCTGAAGATAATGAAGTTGAATAACTTGAAAACTGAATCAAATACTATCAGAGTGCTAGTTATTCTGCTGCTTTAATTATTTAAAAGGTACACCCTATATATAGGTATCTAAGGTAGATTAGGGATGCCAAAGAGTTCTTCAGTTCTTATTAACTCGATTTGCTCGAGTTCTTATTTTTATTGTGCTACCTAAACTCTATGAAGAACTAATAAAAAGTAGATTTAGGGTTATAAAGATGTTAATGTGATTTTCAAAGAATAAGTTAAAATGGACAGATGTTTAATGAGCAAATTATGGTTTACATTTCCTGTTTAATTAAAATCAAATAATTATCCTGTCTTATTTTAAAAGCTTTAAATCTGATATATGTTTAAACAATCAGTTTGTTTAAAAATAAAGGATCCTTTATCTTGCACAGCTGTGTACAAAAGAATAAGATACTTCCGATATCATTTATATCGGGAAAGATAAAGTTCGTGAGTGGTAATTAATTAATTTACTAAGTTAGCACTGATCTTCTAGTCCTTCTTCGTCATGATCGGTGAAATAAAATAAAAGACAACACTTACAGTTTCCGGGATGAAGCTGATTGAGGTAAAAACTGTCTTTATTTTGACAGTAAAAAGGATATTAATAACTCCTGGACTTTACTAGGTGTGGTGCTTAATCAGGCATTGAAATCTCCAGAAGAAAACCAGCAGGTGTAGGGACCGCGCCCTGACGAGGCTCCTGGGGTTGAAAGGTCGTAAATAGCACTAGCACCGGGAAAATGTTCTGTTGTTATTGGAGATCTTCGAAATGTTGATTTATTTCACCTTGGATGAATGAAAACGGTGGAAGGATGAATTAGATAGTTGGAGAATAAAAATGGGCCATGCTCCCTTTGTTTCTTAGTTCAAGATGGCTTCCTCGGTCGCAATAGGCAATTAATCCAGATAATTAGTAAATACCGGAGAAAACAAGGTATTTACCAGAGATAAAGGTAAAAATAAGGTATAAGGTAATGTTGAGATAGAATCCCCGAAGGATTGAAGGAAATCCCAGAAGATATCCCAGAAGCTAAAAATAAGTAATAATCGAATTAAAATCTATCTTCCAAAATCCGTAATGGCGACTTACCCTGGTAACAGGCTTCGACGGGAACCGTCAAGAAAATCAACTTTCTTGGTTGGCAGATAAAGAGGAAATGAGTTCAGTTCCGTGAACTTGAGAGGAAGTCTGCCTCTGGTTTGTGAAAGGAGAAATGTCACTGTCAGATACTGAAATCTGATTGACAGTTGACAACTTATTTGGTTCCTGAAAGGAACCCGAAATCGAAGTGAAACGAAACGTGCAATGCCATCTAGTAGTGAATTATCTGGACAGTACCAGCGCCGGCATACGGTGTGGGTAGTCAGTTTAAAGATGCGATCTATATTATAGGGAGTTGTAGGGAACTGTAATTTTACAATTCTCTTTAAAACGAGAGAAGCTTTGCAAAGAGGACAACAGGTGACGTATTCACGTTACAAGGGGTTAAATAGTTCGTTTCAAAGAAAATGGTAAACTGTGGTAGAAAACTGTTCAGTTTTGGATCTACGGGCTATTCCGTGCTTATAATGGCACCGGCGGTATTCCGTTAGTATTTTTGTCAGAATCTGATGATTTTAGAGCTCTTGGGACAATAATAATACTTTACAGTGTAAAAAAAATTCGCAAAAATTTGTTTTTCTTTAGCATTTGGTCGGTTTTTGTTTAATGAAACTACCTGGAATGTTTATTAAAAAAGCAGACATTTTCAAAATCTCTGAACTATTTTTAAAAGTTTATAGCATACACTCTTCAATAAGAATAAGTTATAGAATTTCCAGAATCATAATTAATGAGTACCGACTACTAACTGCCTCCACTCACAACGCCGGGACCTGTACTTTTTCTCATAAGTTCTGTTTCCCTAAGGCCTTAAAGGGCCTTGTTATCGTATTTTGAACATTTGGCGAGGTGTTTCTTATCACACTTGTGCGATAATAGATTTCTTATAGCGTACTAGTGCGGTAATATGGAATATAGGCCAACTTAAACGGGTCGGATAAGTGCTCTTTATGTGATGATTTTATAGATTTCCACTCTGATTTCGTAGAAAATAGCGACGTTTCCAAAAATATTGGCACGTTAGCGCATGTTTTGTGAATATCTTGGCTGAATGCCAGAACCAGTACGTATAGTTTAATCCTATACATACTACAATTATTATAACTCTATATTTAAATTATAATTATGTAATTGTTTTAAAAATGTATCTATTGAGAAACTTTTATAAAAAACAATTAAAACTACATTATTTACCCTAATGTTGTTTTGAAATTTCATTAACATTAATTCTAACCATGTTAGATTAACATTAATAACATTCTCGTGATCACCCTGTATATACATACACTGTGTCTCTTGGATTTCTGGACATAGGGAATTCCCATGTTAAAATAAACTATTTGAAATATTGGCTCCCCTAATTATTTTACAGTAAAATGTCAAATGCAAAACTTCTTAAGAAAAAAAAGCTGTTTCTTATGCTATAATTGGATTTTCATTTGGTTCATCCGTTTTCGAGAAAATCAGGAAAAACTGAACGGTTTTTCGTAGTTTTTCAAGGCTGCTTTGCCTTTGGGAGATAATGCGAATAAGATAATAACAAATCTCTAATATTTCTAAGTGAATTGCCAGAGTAATGTCATTCAATAAATTTTACTTTTTCTTCAATGGTGTAATACTTCAATGTTATAAACAAGGTTTTCTTTCAAAAGTAATACTTCGCCACTTAAAGTTTAAATGATGAATGAATCACTTTTGAACAATCAGTTATTGACAATTAATAATTTTTAGCATTATCTGTCAAAAGCAAAGCAATCTTGAAAAACTACGAAAAACCGTTAAGTTTTTCCTGATTTTCTCGAAAACGAATGAACCAAATGAAAATCCAATTGTAGCATAAGAAGCAGCTTTTTTTCCTTAAGAAGTTTTACATTTGACATTTTACTGTAAAATAATTAGGGGAGCCAATATTTACAATAGTTAATTTTAACATGGGAATTCCCTATGTCCAGAAATCCAAGAGACACAGTGTATACTTACAATTCCCTCGACCTAAGCTGTTTATTTATAGGACCTATATCATCCCTTATGAATATTCCTAAATACCTAGGGGCACAAGTGCTATATAAATTATTATATAACCCAAGGAGCTGGAAATTATATTAAAATAGAACAAAATGAACGATATTATCTATGAACCCAGCTTCCTATATACATTATACATTAGCAAAATCATCTATTTACCTACCTACTTGATTGCAAATTAAATCGGTTGAAAATTCGCAAACAGCTTCATGTTAACAACTAACAGTGATACGACATGTTTGTGTATCCATGAAAATCTCAAGGTTTTTAGAAAGTTGTATTTTCTTTGACGGAAATCAATGGTTTGTAGGGAAACACAGAACACAGATGAATTAACTTATTAATTGTTATCTAATCATTATTCTATTCATTATTAGTATTCTGATACTCTGCTCTCATGTAACAATATAGTAAATCATATCACGTACGCATATTTATGAATATCTCAATTTGGAACAGAAGCAAATAAATTATAATTTAGTTATCATAGATGATCTATAGAATGCAAAAAAATGCGCTTAGAAGCTACATACATAATAATATTATATCTGTTATATACAAACCATTACATCCAATAATAATGACTGGTAAAAAAATCTATCTGCATATAAATTTCAAGTTCAACAGTACAAGGTAACACAACGTAATAGGTAGGTAACACGAAACAATGCGCACTTTTCACGTTATTTCACCGGCGTTGACGCGAAATTCGCGATCTGTCACCTTCGCACATCGAGACTCGCGTTATCACTGAGCCATCTCGAGGTAAAATAGAGCGAGAGATTGGCTCCAGGTCGGAAAATTAACCACGAAATCGGAGCAATATTATAGCGGAGGAGACTACGAGCCTCGAGCCAGTCGTCTCCGAGTCTGTGTATTAGTATTGGTAATAGTCCGGGTTCATGGAGTCGGTTCGATTTTCCGGGCACCTTTCCCGTAAAAAGTTACAGATGCGACGGTCTGTATCGGTTCGAATGATGATCTCCGAAAGACGCCGGAGTCATGCTGCTCAGATTCAATGGGGAAACATGAGCGGAGAGGCTGTGTGTGTGTGGGAGTTTATTGTTGGAGAAAATATTTTAGCAATTAATTATGCGCAGCTTCACGTGGTTGGAAGTATCGGGGTGAATGTTTCTAATGGTGGTGGGATAAATCTCTCATAAATAAACCTTTATGAGGGATGCCCCTATATTTCCAAAAATAGAGGGTGTCTCTGAAATGACTACAGAACACTACCAAATGTTTCTCCGGTGATACTAAGTCGATTTAAGTCAAATTATCTATGTCCAAAGTTGCTTGATTTGGGCACTAGGAGATGCCAAAGTGTTGATTCTAAAAGCTAAACCGTTGAAGCGATTTTGAATGTTCAAATGTTGAAATGTAAATTGATTTTATGATTTTTTTAAATCAAGAAAATCCCATGAAAAAATACGAAATTTCATATAAAAATCAACATTCAAATGGGAATGTTCAACATTAAACATGTCATCAACAGTCAACATTCAAATATCTTGTAAAAATGACAATAAGGTTAGGCGACTTTTATAAAGAGTACTGTTTTTGTAGAAAATGAAACGACGAATCTCGAGACTAATCTACACTTCATATTTAAAAATTTTTAATTCCATTGGCGTAGGTATAGAAGTTCAAAAGGTGTGAAACGTAAAAACCCATGGCCTGCGCCAATGAATTAACTATTATTAAATATTAATTCAGAATTGACATTTTGGCATCTCCTGGTGGCCAAAATGTCAACTTAAATGAAAATTAAAAAATTCGAAATAATTTCCTGAATTGCCTTAAAAAAAATTATCCTGACTTGGGGGGGGGGGATAGGATGTAGTATTTTTTTAAGAGCTGCTTTTAGAAAATATGAAAAAAAATTTTTCTCGAATTTGGTGGTGTTGTTATCGAGCTATCCATAAAAACGCTGTTGAAATGGCATTCTATTTTACCTCTTTTAAAAAGATTTTCAGATTAAAATTTCTAAAAAAAAATGGTGCCCTTTACAGGGAAACTGAATATATTTTGCTGGAAAATTATTTTTTCTGTTTTTATCACCGTCTATTTCCAGAACAGAAAGTAAACAATTTAAGCCTTTCTTAAAATTAGAAGTGAGGAAGTTTTTTCTCCTAAGCCTTCAAAAAAATTTTCATGATACCTATGAAGAATAAATCTGATTTTTTTTACAACGGTCACGACACTAGATATTTCTTCAAACTTTTAAGCTTTTAAACAAACCGTAAACCATGAAAATGATCCTGGAATAAATTTGGAAGGATCGTTTTCGAAACGTCAAAATGTTATTTTGGAATATCATATCAATTTGGGATACCAATAAATATTATGTTTTTTTTTATTTTTGATTTTTAGTGAAAATCCAAATTTCTTTCTCTATTTCCGAAAGTAAATTGTAACGTTAGACGAAGGCTAATTAAGGAAAACGGGAACGTGCTTAAGCTCGAAAAATGAGGAAAATTTTATTTTTCTAATCCCCACCCCTTAAAAAACCTCATCATGAAGAATCTAAACATTTGAAGGTACCTACCTATTTAAATGAAACAAATTGAATAATAATAAATTATTATATCAATTACAGCAATCCGATTGTTGAAAAACAATAATGCTTTCTGAACGACACATTTACTCTAACGGTATGGTGAAGACAGAGACATCGATGTTTCAATGGTTATTTCCATCTCATCAGTCTGTCACATTTATCATCTGTCCTACCTATTTATTTTTAAAAATTTGTAGTGTTGTAATTTTTGAGTATATCTGCCTAAAAATTAGGTTAAACAGAATCATAACAACTGAAACGTCCATACAATTTCGAAAGTACCGTAGTAAATTTTGAAAAAAAAAATAATGAAAAAAACTACTTCGATTACAGAATTAAAAGAAAGATAATTTTCTACCTTAATAGGTTTTATTTTGATAATATTTTGGTTTTCAAATAATTTTCCTTAACAAAACCAAAAAATAACTTTCGTTGACTTGTCTCCAGTTTTCCTTGTCTCCTTTTCCTACATATTATCCCTCTCCTTGAATTAAATGTGACGAGACGGCTCGTGTTAAGGGAGAGATTATGGCTTTAAAGAGTTTTCCTCAAGTTCTAGCAGCGGCGTCCGTCTACGTTTTCCCAAGAGAGCATTGCGATGACGATGTTTGCCAACTGAGGCCTGTTCGGGGCTTAAGGTGTACAAACAGTTTATTACAGGATACCGGAGGTCTTATCTTCTCCGTATCGTCTTATCATTAATCTCGTAGCTTATAGTTTATAGTAGTGTGTAGTACAACAGCGTCTTACCCGGAATCCGAGGTCCATTGTTGACGATTCGTGTTTCGTGAATAGTAATAACGCCCGGCCCGGTCACATTCGCGTCACTGGACCAGAATGGCAATTAAGATGGAATTAGAATATGTCGCGAGGCTGTATGGCGGAGTTTGTTTGTTTGGTAAATGGACGTTTTTTGGGTGTAATTTATGTTGTTGAATGCGTGTTCTTGGTTTGGAACTTGAATACAAAGCATGTAAAAAATGTTCTCACACTTCAGCTCCATTCTCCCATGTTTATAGCTATTTCAAAATGAGTACGACGTACCTACGTAAACAAATAGGATGATGTACTAAAAGTGACAGTAATAAATCGGAATGTCCGGCACAAAATTGTGCTCTAATTCCAATTTTATACTAATGCTTCATGGCTGTAAAATATATCTTATTGCAGATTTGTTTTTTTTTTTTATTTATATCAAGTGAGAATACTGAAATTATTTTTTTTATTTAATTCTATTTTGGTAGGTAGGTACTTCGGCCCTGAAAAACAATTCATTAGCCACGGATTTTAAAAATTGTATTTGCAGTTAAATAACGTGAAGTGGAAGTACGTGATCTTGCGGGGCTTGTTCTGACAGAGACTTATAACTCGGTGACCTGACGGAGACTGGACGTGATCAAACGGTTGCAAATAAGATTCATATCTAGGTTAATATATGCAGTTTATTGCGAAGAAGAAATTTTCTTGAATTGTCGTCGGTACTTTCTATATTTCTATAATATGGCTCACGAGAGACACACACAAAATTAATCGCACTGATGAGTTCTAGCGAGGATGAAACAATTGCCTAAGGTGTCAAGTTTCAGCTAGCCACGCGTAATAATTTGGCATGTATCATTGAAAGTCAAATTTATTTTCTTAATTTGACGTTTTCAAATTATTATATTTTTTTATAAATTGGGTCAATTATAAATTTGAGCAGCATCAGTCTAATCGTTTACAAATGACGGCCATTTTAGACCAAACTATTGCGGCATTATTCACAATTATTGAATTGTGAATAATGCAGTAATTTTTTTTCGGTACTTCTCCGTTCTACATGATACTGCGTTTCTCTAATTAGGCATCAATGCACATGATGTTTTTAATAAAATCATTATTAAATATTCTCTCCTCTCATCCCCGGTTATCATTCAAAAGAATATATTTTCTCAAGAAATTATTAGGGGAAAGTAGCCTATATGCTGTCAAGAATTCAATACTTTGTCAACACTCCTCGTATTTAAATAGTAAGTTGAAGGAAGCGTAATCAATAGACCTTGGAATCGAAATTCCATTACAAAGGTTCTCAGATTAAATATTTTAAAGTTGGGTCTCTCATCACAAACATCTTGATTACTGATGAGATATGTATGACTAAATGGGGAATACTTGGACTTTTTTTTCAGGATAAAGTTGAAATATTTATATGAATTCGGGTAATTACTTCCTTCGTTCTGTGTAAGGTCTTCCTAGCCCGTTATACTCAATATGCATGATAAAAAATAAATATCTTATGGCTGTGGTAAAGCCCAAGTGTCAGAAGTTTTCAAGTAGCCTCAAGGGCCTCTGAAGTAACTTAACGACTGCTGTGAAGCCGCCGGGACCCCCTTTTTAACGTACCTCCCGGAGCACGATCGGTCACGGAACTTTTTTATTTACCACTATAATTGGATTGGTCACCAATATAGTGGTAAATAATATCATAATATGCATGAAATCAAATAATAATAATTTATGAAAAATACACAATGTCCAAGATATGAACGAACGCCATGGGATCTCGGAGATAGGCGTACAGGGTAGAGTCAATAAACTTCTAGCAGCACAATCAAAAATTACAAACGGGAAAAAATTTCAGCAAATTTCAGGAATCAATTATTATACCTCAAATACGATTTTGTGCTACTCGCAGCATCAAATTTGACAACTTGTCCCCCTTTAATCGGCTCCATATCTCTCATAGTTTACAAAATCCCAATGTTGTTGAAAGTCTTAACTTGGACTCGGATAATTATCTAATATCTAATTACTTATCCATAATTACTTATCATAAGTCCGTCAAATATCCATCGAGTTGGTTGCCTATGAAATTAAATTTCAACCGTCCCCAACCCAAGACTAGCCCATTTTAGCCGGTGTAAACAGAACCGTCCTCTGAAAGGACGTTCATGTATTGTACTAGCGTATTACATACATACAACATACGAGTACAATAACTGAGTTTTATTGACAGTGTCAGGGTTCGATCGCGACCTTATCCTATTTCCGCGAGACATTCAGACAGCATGGCATTGGCTACTGTTACGCGAGCTGCTGCCATCAGTGCCATCGATGGTGATGTCCCGCAAGGACTGGATTCCTCGACTTGTTGTGCATTACCTAATACGCGATCCCGGTAATCTCGGGATATTGACATTAACAAGAAACCGCTTACCGCTGCTCTACACCCGGAATCGCCAATGATTTTTTATTGAATTGTCACTCGCCATTACCATCACCATCACCATCAGCAATGCCATTAGCCATGCGGAGGATGCTCTTCATATATTATGTCGTATTAAATATGGAACTAACATTATGACATATTAGTATAGCGAGGATTTTAGAAGAATATTAATTGTCACTAAAGTGGTTATGGGTGGAGGAATAACTGTTTTTTGACTCTAAGCATTCTCTGTTAGTGTTAGTAGTGCTAAGATTGTATCAAAAAAGCTACAGTCAAACGTGAGGGCAACTACATGAAGGTGCTTGAAGAAAAATTATTTATTCGATTGGGGATTTTGAAAGATGAAAGGTCGAAAAAATATATAAGAGTTTCTGGGAACCAAATCACTTTACTGGGAAGAGTGTTATGTTTAAAAGTAACATCTGAATAAATAGCAGGTGAGTGAAAGGTCTAGGATATGATGTAAAGGGTAAATTACTGGACTGTCTTGTTAAACCCAAACATCATAAGATTATAGCAAAAAGCGACTAGTAACGGCTTCAACACGCCTACAACACATCGACTGGTAATTTGATTAGGTATGTGGTCCCTTCTAGAATTTAAAATATTCTCAAATATCCTCGAAGAATTCATAATACCTCTACTAGAGTTTCAGCTATATCTGCATATCAAAAAATGTGCCGAAGAAGTCTTCCCACGCAATGGTAATGACGTCGCTGCAATTATCTCCTAAAGAAAATCTCCCAAAAATTCCTAGTGAGACGAACATCTTGAAGGAAGATCACCGGACAGGTTATATAAGAGCGACTCAACGTCATGTTTTAATACGAGCCGAAATAGCGTGCAGTAACTGACATTACTAAAAAAGCAATTTCGGAAAAACGGCAAGCAGAAGCTTAAGTTTGGAGGAATATTTCTCCCATCCGTGAAAATGTTCCTCCAAACGTAAGTTTCCCCGAAATTGCTTTTTTAGTAATGTCAGTTAGGTACTGCACGTTATTTTGGTCGTGAGGTATAAGTATATAACCAGGCAGCAGAGTCACGTTATAATGACGTTATTTTTAGTCATTTTTGGTCCTCAACGTCACATTACCAAATCACGTGATTATTGTCGCATTTCTTAGACGTAATTTAGACATGACATTTATGACGTCGGTCAAACGTCGTTTTTGCGTCATTTTTAAACTGAATATTTGAATCTGGCGCTATAAGTTCCGCCTGACCATAAATTATTTTTCTATAAAGAAGTCAATTTTAACACATTCACGGCCCCTATAAAATTCGATGTCAGAGTCAGGCGCCCGCATATAATTTTAGCCAAACGCGTTCTTACAAAAAATGGTTGTACTTTACATAGTGCCTATCAACGAACAACGAGCTTTGCGCGGTGCCTAACAACGCGTTAGGTACGGTACTTACCTACTCCATGCGGCTCCTTCTCCAACAATTTTTTTTAATAAAAAAATTTTTTTTTCTTGAAATCAAAAATATGCAAACGCGCCTGGCGGGGTGTGGGCACATGTTGTAAGTAACACTAAACGCGCGTCGCGCGTTAAGGGCAGTGAATAATGTCTTTTTCTCCTCTTGCTTTTACAAGTGCTCCTGTCAATTCCTCATCGGACTTAGTCTTGTAAGTGTTGCAACGTCTCGAGAGCAAACGCTAGCTAGACAAACCAACCCAACCGGTATCTCTTTAGTTGTTTCTTAGGAGTGCTGTCTAATACTCCAATACCCTAGTTCTTGTCCAAGGGTGCACCGTCAAAATATCTCCGCTAACTATAAACTGTATAATCAATAATTATTATTGATACACTTACTATAATCACTAATCTGAAAAAACACCTACTGACCTCCTTGTAATCAGCCATAAAACGTAAAACGTTTTATAACGACAGTAATACTACGTCAGATTACGTACAATATAATATACAGTATAATCCTACCGTCATTTGTTTGTCATTTATAAAGTCAAAATGACGTTGGCGATGACAAAAAAAATCACGTTGCAACGATGTGACTCTGCTGCCTGGGTACATACATACAGATATAAATTATATAGTCCAATTCCATTCCTTGTCGATATCGGGTTGTATGATTTAGTAAATATACAACTAGCGCTCCAGAATTCTTCCTGAAGTACTGAAACACGCCACAAAAATTCTAATACTAGAATGATTTTAGATGTGTGTGGGTCAGAGCGCTGAGGCCACGACTTACCGTTTCTCGCGTCCTTTCTGGATTGTATTTCTCATTGCAATCTGTTCGTTTTGAGCTTATTGTATGCAGGGAGATATTCATACATAATTAGTTTTCTTCCTGGGACAAATGAATCCTTCATCTCATTCCTTTTACCAATTTTTATTCAACATTATTATTTTATTATTATTAATAAATTTTGCAGTAATCTTTTTTATCGCGAGTATTGCTATCAACTTGAAGCGAGAAATCCTCTTATCATCCTACAGGTTACAAAAACTTTACTGCCTTATTCCCAACAAAAAGGGTATTATTATCGTTATAAAAAATTCTGGGTTAGTTGTTGGTGTAGTCTCGGATCAAACGATGCGAGAAGCATCTCTGGGATAAAATTTATGTCTTCAACAAATTTTTGTTTGGAATTGAAGATCTATAAAAAGTGTCTTCGGTGTTACAAGAAATACGTATTAAAATTTACGATGATTGAACTTTTCCCATCATAAAGCTCGTTCAATCTAAAGAGAAATAAAAGACTTCCATACTCTCGATTGTGATTATAAAATTGCTCTATTTGTCGCAGGTATCGTAAAGTTAATTCAATCTATTGTTTAACCATGAATAAAGGCACCGATCTAATCATTTCGAAATTACCACTCATACATCCCATCGTGAGCTGAGCTATTAAAGGAGTCACTTCTATACGCATCCTCTTTGATATTGGTTTTATTACCCTTTTACATTTATACTTATATTGCTAGGAAGAGATTATATATAAATTATACCAGGTAATTACCTCTCGTATTGATACCGAATATCTCTATTATTGTTCCTTAATAGATAATTTAAAAATACGCCATCAAGTTGAAAGTGAATATGATCCAAATATAGAATCCTTGTCGGATCCTCCTTGAAATAATACGAGGGATATCTCTAAAGTTCTTCGAACTGTATACCTATGTAATAATTTAGAGATGTTTACTCTTTGTTTTGCAATAAGCATGCAACTATTATTATAAATATTGATTTTATTGTTATTTAAAGAAAATACATCCTGCAGGCTATTTATTATTTATTCATACTATATTTATACCTATATATTGAATAATTATTTATTTAAATTACTTACTTATAAAACTTAATACAATATTAATTTTTTTTATACTTATACGTAGCTCTAGTACGTTGATTATTTCCTCTCTATCCCTATTTTTATTTCGACCGAATCTCTTGTTGTCTAACTTAGAACTCTCTACAAATGCCTTTGCCGTACAAGAAGTTTTAAGTCAATTAAGGACCTACATATTTGAAGAGTTACAGAGTATAGTTAAATTAGAGAGCTTAAAATAGAATGGCATTAACTTCATGTTTTTATATAGATAGGATAGAAAGATAGGTAGGTATACCTCATTATTTTATATAACACCATTTTCGAGCTGACATTTTTTGAAAACCATTGCAGCCGGTTATACTCAAAACTAATTTTTCGGGAGTTGCTTTTGATATTTCAAAAGAATCGTGGGATAACCCATTTTTTTATGAATTTGAGGAGCTAGTCATACCGAGAAGTTTGAAATTCTGATTCTTGTGGAAGATCTGGTAGCGGAAGAACTTTTAATGAAATTTACAAGTAAGGAGGTACTTTTTATTGTCCCCGTCTCCCGTTTCTCGTTTTTGGGAAAATTTGAATATTTAAAAAATACTCGTCTCAAAATAGCACAACTTTTCTCTAATCTAACCGACCTCGTATCTTGTATGGTTTAAGATATCTCTTTATAGTCGCCCATTAAATATAGTCCTAACTCTGTATACAGTGTGGAACGCACTTATGGAATAAAATGTATTACTCAGAGAAAAAACGTTTTGAAAAAAATCTAGCACACCTCAACTTCCAATTTTTATTTGGCATCTTTCAAGTCTCAATTTGAATATTTACCTCCACCGATCTCATCCCTACCATTGTGGTAGGGATCTTTTTTTCTTAAATAAGACACCCAGAATAAAAATCTAAATAAAAATTTGAAGTTGAGGTGTGCGAGCTTTTTTTCCAAAACGTTTATTCTCTGAATAGTGAATTTTATTCCATAAGCGCGTTCCACACTGTATATTTCTTAAAAGCAACTTGTTAATTTTCAAAACGATTTGGCAAGAACATATTTTGTCTTAAAGTTTCATTTTCAGATGCTCATTTTAAATGATGCTGTCACATTTAAGACAACTTATTCTGAAACTAGAACCACCAACTGCTACATTTTTTACAAGCGACTCGCTAATTTTTATTTATTTTTTAATTCTAGAGCACCATCGCACGACTTTAGCGTTTTTTTTTACAACGTGTTCCTTGGCTCAGTAATGACGACTGTCTATTTTCCTGAATAGGACATTCTGTATTTTATTATATTTTCATATTTCCTGAGAAAATTCAATAAGAATGGTTTTTACAGTTGGAGTTTAGATTGAGGGGTTTTTGAGTTATAAACAAATGAAAAACGTTAGTTCAATTTTCAAAGTTTTTTACGTTAAAAAAATGCTCAAATTAACGGAAAACTGTCTTAACTTTTAAGATTATGTTATCCTATTATGTAGTTTAATAAATTTACATAAAAAGTTAAGATAGGAACATGTAAGCGTTTTTCATTTGTTTATAACTCATAAATTACTCATTAGAAACTGCAACTGTAAAAATCATTCTTACTTCTCAGAAAATTATTGAAAATACAATAATGTCATGATTACTGAGTCAAGAAACACCCTTCATAAAAATACCTCGATAGAAAGTAAATTAAATTTTAAAGTTGACCTTCCGAGCGGTTTTTTTCTTTTTTTTTAATAATGCAATAATTATGAATTATTAGGTTCCAAAGTTATAATTATACAACCCTGTATAAAAATTCTTCGACTATTGAAGAATAGAGTCAAATCATAAAAAATGCGATACTTAGCGAGGCTGGAAAATGAATTCCTACTACGGACTACGGGACATATTTACGAGCGAGTTATTCAAGACTTATTATCCTCTAGCTTTGGGATAAATTATTAGAGTTCGAAGTTTTGAGTTTTGAAACTTTTCAAAACAATCATTGTCGTGGATCTTTTGCAATAAATAAGCAACGAAATGTCAAACATCCATTCAATATAAAATGGAGAAATCCTAAAATAAAACCAAATAAATTCCACCATCAATGGAAGCTTTATTAAAATCCAACTGATTAATGCGAGCGCCATCTATGTAAAAGATAATACAACGCTACAACATTCCTACAGCAAATCAAGTAACCCGCTGTTGTCTGCAACCAGTAAAACGCGCTCGAGATTTACTGGCTCCCTAACAACCGAACGAGCATTGTTTGAAATCGATCCTAGTGGCTCCTCCCGGCGGTTATTGCCTACGATACGAACCCATATTACCATAAAAAGAAAAAAAAACAGGAAACGACCTAAATAGCAATTTTTAAAAATTATAACTAAATAACTTCATCAAGAAGTATCTCGCATCGTATTGGTACTGGTAACTGGTACTAATCGTCCGTACGTCAAGCTCGAGGCTTGACAGCAGATATGTTAATAACATGTAATCCAACTAAACACTACCAAGAGCACGATAATTTTCTGAACTTTAACGGTTCACTAATTTTTATATGAAAGCATGTAGAAAACCAAGAGGGAGGGTAATAAGTCGCTTTGGGGATTGAATATTATATTGTGAAGGAAGTAGGTACATTGTGGTGAGGCTCTGGGGAAAACATCTCGGAGTTGCCGGATAATTATAATGCATCCATGTCGCATCTGATGATATAACGCGTAATCACACGGCCGCATGCAAATAGGCGAATAATGCATGCATAATGTGATAACTCCCAGCATTGAGCCTTGGAACGGGTAAACATATTCCAATAGCCCCTGGTGGAGGTGGATAATTTCAGGGCAGCTAATTGGGTCAGTTGAAATGAATACTGATAATTTATCGAATTTGGACAAGTTTAATAAGCACCGGTAGGTTCGACCTACCATTCAGGTAAATTGAGTTTTAAGATCAAAGTAAGCATCAACTCAATTTGATTTAGTTGCATAATCTGGGAGCTCTATGGCTGCTGATCATCTAACTTGTTGTTTATTTCTCTAAGAGACATTTTTTTTTTTTTTTTAAATATCTTTATTAACCCGCTCAATATATTACATATTATACAAGGTTGAGATCATAAGTATTTAAAGGAACTTAAATTAAATTATCACAGTTTGATATGGTGAAAAGAAGGAAAATGGGGTAACAGGGTTACATAACAGGGTTACATAATTGTGTGTCCAGCATAGCCGGAGAAATAATAGTAAATAAGCAGATAAATATATGGATGAATGCAATATAACAATGATTGGTAACAATGTTGATATCAGCAGTTTTCATGTTATCTTACGTGTTGACTGGCGTCATATTCATTGTCATCAGAATCGCTGGATAAATAAAGATCTTGTGGTAGGCGTTTCTTAAGTCTTCTTTGTTGGGTTTTGCTCCCTAGTCTATAGAGTTCGGTTGCTGGACAATTTTCAGATGTTATTAAGAAATTTTCAGAAGAATCTAAGAAGGATTTTTCTATTTGAAAGTTGCATTTTCAGCTCATCGTCTCAATCACAATCTGGTACCTACTTGAATAAGTGACAGAAGAAGATATCGTGCTTGAAGTAATTTTTAGCGAATTCTTAAATAAGGCTAATCTTCAGAAGACCATTTCTGAGTTGTTCGGAAACCAAAGCAGCCAGTTTTACTAATAGGTATCAGAATCTGCTAATACCTCTTTCTATAGAAAATCCTTACTACTGAGGGTTTTAGAAAGACATGATAACAAGGTAAACTATCGCTATTATTTTTAAAATCATAAACGATTCCAGATTGTTTTGCCGTGGACCATGGAGATTTCGTCCACAATTCCGGTAGACATCTTCAGCGGTTACACATATGTGATGTCATCAATTGTTGGGTCAGATGACTAATTCGGATCTGACGTAGCGCTGGATGCCAAATCCTCCACAGTTTCATTGATCACGTCATAACTTTTTCGTAAAAAAATATATTTTTAGACAATCGTTTGTATCAAACTGTCTATTCTAAGCTGTCAATTCGGAAATAAGATAAATTACTTGAACAGAATTGGACGCTTAAATTTGTTTAAAGTTCTGATGTTGATAAATTTTAGAAGTTGAAGAAGGTTTAGGAGGGGCATTACCATATGTACGTTTCAGATGCTCTGTTATAGCCGACATTTTCATAAAAATAATAAACAATTATTAGGTAAATCAAAGTACTTAGGTACTACACCTTTTCCAGTTGTAATTGAGAAACGATTAAATGAATTTCAGAATGCGTCAAATGTAATTGAGAATAGTCAAATGTAATTTAGAATGCATCAATTGTAATTGAGAATAGTCAAATGTAATTCAGAATGCGTCAAATGTAAGTGAGAATAGTCAAATGTAATTCAGAATGCGTCAAATGTAATTGAGAATAGTCAAATGCAATTGAGAAAGCGTTAATTATAATTGAGAATAGTCAAATGAAATTGAGAATGCGTCAAATGCAATTCAGAATGCGTAAATTGTAATTGAGAATACGTCAAAAATGCAAACGAATTACAAACGATCTTAACTTAAAAAAAATACATATTCAACTATAAAAAACTATGCATGCATAAAAATCATAATTACTGCATAGAAAAGTAACAATAATTGTCCAACTATTGTCCAACTAGCATTGGTTCCATAGCTAAAGCAGCCCCGTGGAACGTGGTTGAAAATGCTGGGACTTGTATGTGAAATTTACGAATTTTACATTATCTCAATTTCAATTGATCCATTCTGAATTCCATTTGATACTTTCCTAATTACATTTAACGCTTTCTCAATTCCTTTTGATGGTTTCTCAATTACAATTAACGCATTCTCAATTACAATTGGTGCATTCTCAATTAAATTTGACTATTCTCAATTACAAATGACGCATTCTGAATTATATTTCACTATTCTCAATTACAATTGACGCATTCTGAATTACATTTGACTATTCTCAATTACATTTAACCGTTTCTCAATTACACCTGGAAATGGTGTAGAATTTTATGACAAATTTTTCAGAAAAAATTTTTCAGAAATAATTTAAAAAAGTTTTCTCTACCTATTTTCAGATAAATAGGTAGAGAATCCAGGGAATTTTTATTGTTCAGTTTATTAGTTCGAAAGTTGCACTTCAAGATGATTGTTTCGATTAAGTTGCCATTTTCGAACTGATTTTTTCAAAAACTAGATCCAAGTTTCACGAAAGTATCAAAACCTGATTTTTTCAAAATTATCACTTGGAAATTCTCCGGTGCATGGGCTACCATTCAAGATAGCGGCTTGAGAGGCTCCTCCCAAGAAATAACTTGATTTTTTTATCAAGGCTCACATCTAAACAACTTGTTAAAAATTACCTCTTTTTGAGAAAAGAGAACAGTCGGTCAGACTAAAGTTTAAGTTCTAACAAGACAATTATTTCTGGAGCGATTTCTGAAGTTTTCATCTAGAGGGAACAGCGAGATAATTTTTATGCATTTATCTATTTTCTAAAAAACCAAAGTCTCGCTACCTGGTACTTTTTTTTGGACGCAACTCTATAATTAAATTATCAGGAAGATCAGCTATACAGCCCGATCTTCTTACAGTGCTGATACCATATGCAATTATTGAACAAGAAACAGTCCCACTTCCATATTCCCTTTATTAGTGTCCAGATTGTCTATAATGGTTTTCTTTATTTTTGATGCATATTTATTAGGTTGTTTTACTTTGCATAACATCATAAGATATATACCCAAATCAATATTTTTTAATCCAATGCCTCTTAAACTTTGTGATTTACTTGAGTGACGTCTTTAAATTTAATTTAACTTAATAGGCTACCTGCTTCAAAAGGCCTGCCTTTAGTGAGATTACTTCGGGCTCGTGTGGACTACAAAGATAATGAAATTCTTAAACGCATGCACCTGTAGGCTGAAATAACCAGCAAGCGTTATCCTTCAGATTTATATAGGAAAGTTGAGAAGCGCCAGCATGGCTAAAGTTCGCAAATACGAAACTTATGCAAAAAGTTTAATCTACTTACCTTGCTTTCGCAAACTTTGTGACAGACGTATTTACACACTGCAACAAAAAATTAGTCGTTAATTCAAGACGTTTAAATTATAATATCAAAAATCACAAACAATTCAACATCAAGTGGCGGGAATATTATTTTATTTTCCTTTTCAAATACGGAAATTAGATTCCATTTTCAAGATATGAGGAAAGTTGAAATGAGAAATTCTGAACGCAGATTAATGACATTTCCTTTTATGTGTTAACTTGGATTACTTTCGGCTTATGACATAATTCGTATGTTAAAGAAGCCATAACGAACGGGACAATTATGCTCAAACCCGAAGTTGGGAAGCGAAACGCCTCGGGAAATAAATTCATGAAAACTGGGTTGAATTTACAAGAATTTGCAAGAAAATGAAGAGTAATTTAATTTGTTCCAGCTTACAAGATATACATTACTGTTTACAATGTCATCAAAGGGAGCAGGCTTCTGCAGCATAAATATCATTAGAGAGAGGATATTACTAAATATCCTCTGGCATATTTCAGGTAGGTACTCTTACAAATGATACATGTTTGTTATAAAATCAAACATCCCTGTCACCTGTCACTGATTTTTCAGGTCTCTCATTGATTCTGCTAATTTCTTCATTATATACATGACGTTGGTCAGATTAGGTGGTGGATATATTGAGGATTATTTTAAATTGAAAAGTACTTGTGAAGAAAGGGTCCTCCACTGTCACCATTTAGGAACTATACAAGTTTAAAGTTCACCATTTTTTTGTCCCTGAAAGTACCGCATTAGAAATTTGAGTTTTTTTCGCGGTGATATTTTGTTGATATTATGTCATGAAATGCCGACAACTTATCACTCATCACAAACTGTTTCCAATTTCTAATTATTATTTTTCAATTCCCGTTTCATTCATTTTAAACATTGATAAGGGCTTGGAAAAAATCTGGAAAAATACTACCGCGCTATTAATCTAAATTTCTGTAGGTATCTAATTATAATTTTATTCGTTTCTTTTCTACAAAATAAATTTCTTTTGTTGCTTTGAATTCATATTCAATGTCGATTCGTCTGTAAATTCAAACTATAGATGTGAAATCCTTTTTGCACACGTGCCGACTAGCATATTTGACCATAATTTTTTTATTACCGAAAAAATCATCATACAACATACCCATTGTCCGGCTATAAATAAAAGAATGACCGCCAAATTAGTAAGGATAAAAATACCTGATTAGTTTTTCTTGTCATAACTCTAACAAAACGTTAGAAGAAGACAATGACTTGTATTGACAGTCAAGTTTAAATACCGAGTAATAGGTACCAGTCGACAAGTTTTCTATAAATAAAAAGAGTGTACTGTAATGTAATGTACTGGTTGCGCGTCTTTATGTTAATTTATTGCGTCCATTACTCATGAAGATGGCTGTACACTTAAATGAAAAATTATTACGACTGCTGTTAGACAGTTAGTAGTTATTGTCAATTTGAAACCGCTAGGTGGCTTTTGCACCTGTCGATGCAGTCAATTATAATAAATAATAAAATTCTTCAAATGGTTATAGTTCTCTAATGCTAATGCGAAACAATTTGTAAAATTCTTATTGAACATGATTCTTCATATGACATGATATCACATTTTTTGTACTTTTCTAGAAAATAGGAGAATTCATTACTGAATGAAACTGTTTTTTGGTTTTCCTCGCGAAAATTTCCACTTCTTCATTACTTATTGACGTCGAGGGTTGTTTTCGTAAGACATGATTTCGTAATCGTATAATTAAGTTTTTTTGTGGGGTTTTCGTCATTTTTGAAATATCAGGACCTAGAAAATGATGATAATTTTTTAAATGTGAGCAGAACATAACTATCATAACGAATAGGGCTAGTTTTAGTCGAAAATTGATAAAATAAAATTAATAATACTTTTAATGGGACATATTTATTATGTCCCATTAAAAGACAATTGGTGTCAAAAAAACGAGCTCGCTTGGTTAAAGTTTTCAGAAATAAAATTCAATTTCATTGTTAACTCACTGTCAAAACTGGCCAATAGCAGTGCAGTATTTTTGGAATCTAATCCTATTTGAGAATGACGTGTGCCCTGGTAAAATACCGAATGCGCCAAAGCTGTCCGCGACATCCAAAATGTCTTCGATCGGCTAGAAAGACACAAATCCCAGGAAAACTTACTCACCTTCAAGATATTCCGAGCCCGCGCTCGTTTCATACCGAAGAGAAGCAAGAATACTCCTGGAGGGAACACTTTTCATCTCTCTCCCATATCACACCCACTTCTGAGATGTGGAACAAAGTTAGGAAGATACGAGCCATCAAATTCAATACCGCTATAAAACTGTTAAATAATAGATCACAGCTAATCACTTCTGAAGACTAAAGACAAAAGTAATATTATCTCTATAGCTTCCTCAAATCAAATCTGGCCCAAACATGAGTTCCCCCTTGCTTGGTCTGAATTGCACATTGTTCCGATTCCAAAGCCCAATAAACCAATAAACCACATAATACTTTCCTGGCACCTTAAGGAGTTCAACCTGTTGCATCCTGCCCAAAACGGCTTTAGACCAAATCAATCTACCAATGATTGCATTGTGCATTGTTTATGAGGCATTCGCCAATAAACAAGACCTTACTGAAGTTTTTTTTTGATATAGAAAATGCATACAATATGACCTGGACTCAGTCTATTCGTGAACGGCCACAGAGAAGTGGGGTCTATCGGGAAATCTAGTAGCCTTTGTACATAATTTCTTGAGAAATGGAACCTTCAGAGTTAAAATCAACAACACGCTATCTCAAAGCAGAACTCTTGATAAAGGCATCCCTCACGGCTCCACTATTAGCGCTAAGCTGTTCTTTATCGCTAGCAACAACTCGGTCGATAGTCTAAAGCCGCCGGTTCGATGTTCCCTGTATGCAGATGATCTTCTCATTTACATTAAAGGCAAAAATCCCAAACTCATGCAAAGAAGTCTCCAGTCCTCCATCCTCGATCTACAACAGTAGAGCCAACTCTCGGGTTTCAAATTTTATGCCCCAAAAACACGCTGTATATGTTTTAGCAAGGGAAGAGTTACAGAGTCTTCACTTCTTAAGCTCCTAGGCAAAAGCATGGAATTTAATAGCTGCACCAAATACCTGAGCGTTGTCTTTGACAGAAAGCTCAAATAGAAGTAGCATATCGATCAGATCAAGAAAGGGTGCATTAGTGACCTCAACCTTATGAGAGCCATGTTGGGGTCACTCCTGGGCGTTACTACCAACACGCTTCTTTTAATCTACAGGTCCCTCATCAGATCCAGAATCGATTACGCATTCGCTTCGATTACGAACTCCCCTTACAGCATCCTGCCAAGCTCTTGTCGCTTAAAGTTCATATTCCCAAATCCTAATTGTTTCAACTACTCCCTCTTATCTTCCAACAGTCGTAAAGTTATAAATTCAAATCCACGCATCATTCCCCCCCCCCCTTTCTACCAACGTATACGTAGAATTGAATCTAAGACAAATTATCACATCCCTAGATCACAATCCATCTCTGAAAGCCGCCGAGCTCCCTGGACTTCACCACGACTCCCCCTTGACCTATCACGCTCAAGGTTCGATAAGTCCACAACCAGCAACCAGATTATCACGCAGCACTTCAGAGAAGACATTTCGCGCTACCGCAATTTTAAAGATATCTATACAGACGGATCCAAGTCCGATGACAAAGTCTCATGCTCCGTAACTACACCCCTTCCAACCAACTGGGTGTACGCCTCCCTAGCATTTTCTCTTCATTTTATTTTTCTTCAGCATTTTCTCAGCCGAGTTCTACGCTATTCTTCTTACTATTGAACTTGTTATGTACACCCTCGATTTACTAACTGCTCTTCAAACCATGAACCTTCTCTTCCCCCAAAAAAACCCATTTTTAGACAGATTAGATTTAAACTTGATGGTTGGCCCAAATGGAGTCGTCTAGCATCGAAGGTAATGAGCCAGCAGACGCATTGGCAAGGGAAGCGGTTTTATCCAAGTCTCTCCGCAACTCTACGTTTCATTCCTTCAGCGACCTGAAAGCTCACCGTAGAACAAACATTTTTCAAATCAGGCAAAAAAACTGGAACCTCAACCAATCTGTTCTCAAATCTTTTATGTCCTCTGTGTCAACTAGAATCCCTTTCCCTACCAATAGAAGCGAACTGGTTAAGGGGAATAGAATTCAACTTGGCTACAGTGGAGTTACACACTCATTTCTTCTCTCCAGAAAAATACCTTCTACCTGCATGTCATGCAAAATACTACATTCACTAAGTATTCACCACATCTTCAGTTCATACCCAGCCCTACAGATATCAAGATCCCAACACAGAATCGAACTCTCCAGTGTCATCCTTGCCGGTCCAAACCAATTTGATCGCATATTTCATTCCCTAAAGGAAACTGGTTTGTACGATACGATTTAATTTTTGATTCTTGGAAGAACTTAAATCTCGAAAATGGTACGACTAAGAGAGGAAATAATTTCACTTACGAAATATTGATTGCTGATTCACCTTTAGAAATTACTTGCAGAAAAATCCGTTATTGCCCAAAATTATTTTCTTATTTAGACCACCTTCAACTCTAATATTCAATTTATCACCTCCCTCTGATGTGACAGTGGATGCTCCCTGAGAAAAAGTCAAGAATATTGCGAAAGTATGCCGGGCATCGTCCATAACAAACACTGGTTCGTATTTTTTGAACTTATAGATTATAGGCATATATTTTATTTTAAGTGAACAGTTTGGAGTTTGGAATCGGCTAGACGGAATTGTGATATATTTCTGTACAGGTCTGAGTTATAGAAATAACTTTAGTGACTCGTCTTGAGAAGTCGAAAGTAATTACTCACCGAGAGAAGTGGCAAAAAGTAAAACAGATTTGTGGTGTCGCCAAGTCGTCTCTGAATTGCTTTCTTTTTTGATTTTATATATTTCTCTTGTGGATTATATTTTTTAGATTTGTTTTGGGTCTATAATTTGCACCTCTATTTACATGACTGGAAAAAATGTAGTGCCAAACGATGGTAAAATGAAAAATAAGTATTTCAGACGTCCTCTGCAGACTAGCAGTATGTTCAATATGTATATTTCTTAAAAATTTGGGTGTGGTGAGAAATTTTAAACAGATAACGCAACACAGCTTCATTATACCTCCAGTACATACAATAATAAAATATTATCCGTTTAATTTTAACACGAAAGAAAGTATTCATTGATATTCAACATGTTCATTAAGTGTGTAGGACGCTTGATAATGAATTTCAATATAAATCGTATTTCCATTATGCGTTCTTATAATGGACCTTTTGAAACTGATTGAATTTTATGATTAATGAATAAGATACCAAGTGGATTAAGACATCCATATTAAGTACATAAAAAACAAGAAAAGAACAACCAGCGAATTATCAACAAGAGGCGCCCTATAAATTGTTATTTAATACTCTGGCGAATTTAAATTATTATTCAAATCAAGGTGAAAGATTGAAATATCAAATTGATGAGATAGGAATTATTATTAAGAGCTTGATTTATCACAGGGTAATACAAAACCCGATTGACACCGGAATTTTTTTTCATTCAATTCATATTCACACACACAACAAATCTTCGATCTTCGTTTATGGAAATGCTTTTTTTATAATAATAATAGACAGGCTCGTTTGAATCGGAATAAAGGCTTATTTTAAGCTACTAAATCTACGTCTACCTGACAACGACAAGTAAAGCTAATCACGAGAACATCTCACTACTGCCTATCCAGTAGGTACCAGTAGATACCAGTAGGTACTCGCATTTAAATGAAGTAAAGAGACTTCAAATGTAAAACGGCCACAATTCCATAGAATACTAATAAGTATTGATAATAATGGGTTGGTCTTGTCGAGGCAATTGAATATGCTAAATGTATTCACTTAACCGTTACATGCAATAACTTATGCACAAGGTAATATTCATACTGTTATTCTCTATCCGATCTGGCTGACTTATGATGTCATGCTGGATGTCACGAGATAGTTAAAACATTTAGTCAAGCACGAGGATAAAAAAATAGTTAATTATGGGTTGGCATCATTTGTTAAGAATGGGCAGCTCCCTGTCGTTAACAGGAACACATTTCTAGGAAGGTCTTTGTTTTTTTTAGGGTTGAGTTGTTTCAGCAGGGGGCAATTCTTGCAACCCTCAAGTGGAGTGACATAGAAAAATCTATAATGTGCGAATACTGACGAGCCTTTATACGTAGGCGAATTGTAATTAATTATAGTTTTAATGGGATTGTTTGTAACAATACCTATATCTATATATCTATATGATGGTAACTCATTGTCCAGTTTCCTGCGTAATAGTACAGATACATTTACCTATGTATAAACACTCAGTATTCGCACAGTACCTACCTATAGATGACACAATTATCTCCAATTTCACATAAGTACGATATTTCAGTCCAGTAAATAAGCCGGAAAATCTGTAAAAGTGGTAGAACAGCATACTTAAAAAAATACTGGGTTCTTTAGACCTTGAGGAACATCAACATTAATCACCACTAACTCCTGCATTATCTCGAAAAATGAAAAAATAGGGTAATTTCCTCTCTCCTAAAGCACCCATATTAATAGTAAGAGTGATAAAAAATTTAAAAATGCAAAATTTCAACTAAGAAATTGTCGCTCATGGCAATGACTGATGATTTTCGGGGTCGCCCATTACGAATCCTCCAAGGTCCAAAAGCAAGTTAAGGGGCTTACATCCACTCAAAATTATCCCGAGAAGTGGCAGTGATACAAAAAATAATATTTGGCTTAGGAAATCGTATCGCGGGTGGTTTTGGGGTCGCCGACTACGAATCCGAGGTCCACTTTAAGCATCCAATGCAATGTGCGATATAATTCGATAAAAATGCTAACTTTTTCGGTTTTCGATAGTTGATTGATTTGTAAGATGAAAAATCTCATTTAAACTGACGATTTCCGAGGCGAAATATTAATATTTTGTAACACTACCACTTCTTGGAGAGATTTTGAGGGCTGGATTCACCCTCATTTGTTTTTGGACCTCAGATCCATGATCAACGATCCTGAAACCGAGAGACTATTTCCTAGGCGAAATTTTAATTTCTTGTATCACTGACACTTCTGGGGTGGTTTTGAGGGTTTGAACCACTCTAACTTACTTATATCTTGGATGCGTGATCAATGACCCCAAAAACCCCCGAGAGACTATTTATGAGGCGAAATTTTAATATTTTGTATCACTGACACTACTTCTTGGGGAGGTTTTCAGGGCTGGATCCACCGTCACTTGTTTTTGGACTTCGGATTCGTGATCAGTAACCCCGAAAGCACCCGAGAGACGATTTCTGAGGTGGAATTTTGGATTTTCATAACTTTTTTCACTGTTGTAACGTGAATACGTCACCTGTTGTCCTCTTTGCAAAGCTTCCCTCGTTTTAAAGAGAATTGTAAAATTACAGTTCCCTACAACTCCCTATAATATAGATCGCATCTTTGAACTGACTACCCACACCATATTCTGGCGCTGGTACTGTCTGGATAATTCACTGCTAGATGGCATTGCACGTTTCGTTTCACTAGGATTTTGAGTTCCTTTCAGGAACCAAATAAGTTGTCGTTTCAGTCCGATCCTGAGTTCCTTTCAGGAACCAAATAAGTTGTCAACTGTCAATCAGATTTCAGTATCTGCCCGTGACATTTCTCCTTTCACCAACCGAAGGCGGACTTCCTCTCGAGTTCACGGAACTGAATTCACTTCCTTTTTATCTGTCCATCAAGAAAGTTGATTCTCTTGATCGTTCCCATCGAAGCCTGTTGTTCAGGGTAAGTCGCCATTACAGATATTTTTGAAGAGAAGCTCTAATTTGATTATTACTTATTTTTAGCTTCTGGGATTTCCTTCAATCTTTGGGAATTTTATCTTAACTTTACCTTATACCTTTATCTTTACCTTTCCCTTTGGTAAATACCTTACTCTCTCCGGTATCTACTAATATCCGGATTTATTGTCTATCGTGACCGAGGAGCCATCTTGGACTAGGAAACAAAGGGAGCGTGGCCCATTTCTGTTCTTCAACTATCTAATTGATCCTTGCATCGTTTTCACTTATCCATGGTGAAATAAATCAACGTTTTGGTGATCTTCAACGATAGCAGAACATTTCCCGGTACTAGTGCTGTTTTGGTTGTTCAATCCTAGGAGTCTCAACAGGGCGTCGTCTCTGCACCTGCTGCTTTCTCTGGAGACTTCAATGCCTGATTGAGCACCACCCCTAGCGAAGTCCAGGAGTTATTAATATCCTTTTTACTGTCAATATAAAGACAGTTTTTACCTCAATCAGCTTCATCCCGGAAACTGTAAGTGTTGTCTTTTATTTTATCTCACCGATCATGACGAGGAAGGACTAGAAGATCAGTGCTAAATTAGTAAATTAATTAATTACCAATCACGAACTTTATCTTTCCCGATATAAATGATATCGGAAGTATTTTATTCTTTTGTACACAGCTGTACAAGATAAAGGATCCTTTATTTTTATTAACAAACTAGTTATTTAAACATATATCAAATTTAAAGCTTTTAAAATAAGACAGGATAATTATTTGATTTTAAATTAAACAGGAAATGTAAACCATAATTTGCTCATTAAACATCTGTCCATTTTAACTTATTCTTTGGAAATCACATTAACATCTTTATAACCCTAAATCTACTTTTTATTAGTTCTTCATAGAGTTTAGGTAGCACAATAAAAAATAAGAACTCGAGCAAATCGAGTTAATAAGAACTGAAGAACTCTTTGGCATCCCTAATCTACCTTAGATACCTATATATAGGGTGTACCTTTTTAAATAATTAAAGCAGCAGAATAACTAGCACTCTGATAGTATTTGATTCAGTTTTCATGTTATTCAACTTCATTGTCTTCAGAGAAATTCGTCGTGAAAGTTTCTTTTGCAGTATTATCGTTTTGCCGAAACAACATTTTGCCCTTCGCTTGCACTGCAAGCTCTCGTTACTGCTACTTTCGACATTCCCTGATTATAATCAATTATTTTGCTCACGCTGCAATTGGCATTTCCCCGGCGGAGATCGAATTCACCCTCAAACTTTGGATTAGAAACTACCTTAATTAAATAAAAGCACTTGATCTCTTCCTAGTTCCCATTATAAATGGAAAATTGATATTAACGTCATAAATTATTTTGTTCAGATGTATCGTACAGTTATCTTAATTTTTTTGATGCATGATTAATAGCTGCATGAAAACTCGCATGTTAGTCTAAGAATGTCTTAGTTAGTTATTGTGTTTTTTTACTGCTGGTGAATAATAGTGTCGTGACGCGAAAATACCTTATCTTCTTACCGCTACACTGCCGCTAAAGGGTAACCTTGCAAAAGGAGCTTTACGGAGTGGTTGTTAATACTGTCGCGAAGGTCTCGAGTAAGCTTTGGGAGAAGTTTGACTCCGTGCAAAGAGGATACTCTTAAGAGAGCTCTGCGATCAAACTGTCTTTGAAAGTTACATCCAAACATTCCCTTCATTAACATTATCCCATACCTTCGCTCATGAATTTTAAGTTAAATTCGAAATATCTGAATTATCGATCAGCTGTTCCAACTGGTGTCCCTCTGTCATTGTCATACGCTGACAGATTGCTAAAGCAACGACAATTCTTTACGTCTAACGTAGAAAGTGAATTCTTTACGTGTAAAGATACGTCATGGTGACATGTACTTCTTCCGATCCCTACCTTACCGACATACCTATGCATATTTAAATATTGCCTTATCTTATCTTAGTATCTCTCTAGATTACCTTTATCTCTCTCTCTACTAAGAAATTATATCTTATATCGGTATTTTAGTTTTTTTGAAATACCGTGACCTATTTTTCGTTTTAAAACGAAGGGAATTCTTTTGAATTTAAATCTCTCTCTCTCTCACTTGTACTGGTGACGCGACGTCACAGCCAAGTCAAATAGGCCAGGTTCATTCTTTCCTTATTTAGGCCAGGTACACTAGGTGCTACGTTGCCTACCTGTGCTGATAATACTACTGTCTTCTCTCTAGAATAAAATAAAAAAAATTTATTCTCATCTATCTATACTATATTATAGTACCTACATTTTTCTAAAATGAATCCCGCTTCAGCCCTGCTCAGCGATGAGCTTACCTATGAGATTGCGTTGAGGAACCAAACACCTCAAAGTACGCAAGACAAGCGAAGGAAACAATTCCGAGCGCTTATTAATAGGGAAGATTCTACGGTAGCGTTAGAGTCACCCTACGATTTTGATAAGGATCTTTCTGAAATCAAAGCAACTTTGCTAGATTTAAAGAAAAAGATTCCTGAAGCTTCTGGATTGTTCACTGATCTTGCAAGCAGACGTATCCCTTTTCGAGTGGATCATGTTATCGCTCGAATAAACAGATTAAATGTTGAAGCTGATGCTTCTAAGAAATTTCATAGAGATGAGGCTTATGGAGAAGCACTCCAGTTGGAGGGAGAATGGCTTCTGAAGTTGGATGAGAATGAACCGGTCGTTCCTCCTGTTTCTGATATCTCGCAATCATCTACCTCAACAGCTAGTACCAAGTACAGTGTCCCTGTACATAAGTGGAACCTAAGGTTTTCAGGCTCTAGTAAAGACAACCTGATTTATTTCCTAGAAAGGGTTCGAGAATTGCAAATCTCGCGGAATGTTTCCGATGAGAATCTTTTTACTTCAGCAGTTGACTTATTTGAGGATAAGGCCCTCACCTGGTATCGCAGTGTTGCCGGTTCGTTAAAATCTTGGCAAGAAATTAAGTTGAAGTTGAAGGAAACTTTCTTACCCCTATCTTACGATGATGATCTTCTCAATGAGATAAATCATCGCACTCAAGGAGAAGAGGAGCTAGTAGCCCTGTATGTAGCCTCCATGAAAGAACTTTTCAAAAGACTTTCAATTATTCCCTCAGAGGAGGAACAGTTTAAGATCATAAAGCGGAATCTACACCCCTACTTCTTGGACCATTTGGCTCTGGTTGAAGTGTCATCTGCCAATGAGATTATCTCTATATGCAAGAAACTAGAAGACAATAGAGCCATGATTTCTAAATATCGACCCCCTCCCTCAAAGAAGGTGCATAGTCTCCTTAGTTCAGACCTGGCATGTCCAGATGAGGCCATTCTAACATCGGCAAAACATTCCTTTGTCCCTTCAAGGTCAACTTCTCGTCTTTCAGGAAAACGTGATGCAGGTCACGACCAAGCTTCTTTACCTTTCTGTTGGAATTGTTCTAACCAGGGTCATCTCTACCCAAAATGTCGAAAACCCAGAACTATTTTCTGCTATGGTTGTGGAAAGAAAGATGTTTTTAAACCAAAATGTCCCTCTTGCTCACCGAACTATTCTCGCCCAAAAAACGAGAAGACTGCGCGTCAGGGTGCAACGCAGCAGGAGTCAAGACACCCAAAAGTATCTCTCCCTTCGAAGAGGCCCGTGGATACAAACCACGCAAGCCCCTCCGAAGACCAAAAGTGAATATATTTACGACTGCGGACCTCCACCATCAAAGGAATATGTGGAAGGTCTGGTTAAATAGAGTCTCTGATTTCTATCGGACTCCAATTGTAATCCCTAAAAATAAACCTAGTAGGTCTACGACCCCTGAAATGATACCCCCAATCGTGTCTCAAATTCTACAACCCGATCCAGTAGATAACCGTCCCTATATCTCGGTGGATATGCAAGGAAAGCGTTTCACTGCTCTTTTTGACACTGGAGCAAATATTTCGGTTTGTGATGTTGAAGTCATAAAAGAAATTTTCGGCAGAACCCATGATTCCTCTGGAAATTCAGATCTCTTATGTTCCCTTCGAAATGCAGATGGTTCACCATTACCTGTCACTTCAATCTTGGACCTTACCTTAACTATTGATGACGTCACTAAAGTTGTTCGTTTTCATGTTGTACCTTCTATCTTGCCCGAGATTATCTTAGGTATGAACGTGGCCATAGCTTTCAATATCTCTATTGATTTTTCCAGAGATTCATTTGAGGTTAGAGACCGAGTGGATCCTCCCTCTTGTTTTGATGAACCCCAGGTTAGCACCATAAGTAGAATCCATGATCTTTCTACTCTTCCTCCTGAAGATGTCGTGAAATTGAACCCGATTATCGAAAAATTTCAAATTTTATCTCCTATCGATGTGCTGCCCGAAACTTCCGTTCTCTGTCATTCTATAGAAACCCCGAATGCCAAACCTTTTAGACAAAGGCAGTATCCCTTGTCTCCGGCAGTTCAAAAATTTCTAAATGAGGAAATTGATAAGCTTTTGAAACTTAACATCATAGAGAAAAGTAATTCCCCCTGGTGTTCGCCAGTCCTTTTAGTGAAGAAAAAGGATAATACCTATCGCATGTGCTTTGATGGGAGAAAACTAAACGAAGTTACCACCCATGATGCATACCCTCTACCTAGGATTGATTCCATTCTCTGTAAACTGCGAGACGCAAATTTTCTTTCCTCTATAGACTTAAAGCAAGCCTTTTTCCAAGTACCTCTAGACGCTGATTCACGTCCAAAGACAGCTTTTATAGTACCCGGAAGGGGTTTATACCAGTTCCGGCGTATGCCTTTTGGTTTGCGGAACAGCGCGCAAACGCAACAACGTCTCATGGACAGGATCATTGGACCTGACCTCGAGCCGTTCGTTTTTGTTTATCTGGATGACATAATTGTTGTCACTCATACCTTTGAGAAACATCTTGAAGTTCTAAACGAAGTCTATGAAAGGTTACGTAAGGCCAACCTCACTGTGAATTTTAAGAAGTGTCAATTTTGTCGTGACTCTCTTTCTTTCCTTGGATTTATTGTAGACAAACAAGGTCTCCGTGTTTGTGAAGACAAAGTAAAGTCAATCACAGAAGCTCCCATTCCTCGCAACACCACAGGTGTCAGGCACATTCTAGGCATTTTGCAATATTATCGTAGATTCGTCAAAGACTTTTCCACTATTAGTGCCCCTATCTCTGCACTTTTACACAATAGAAAGAAGGGACAGTCTATTACTTGGACTTCAGAAGCTGACCAAGCCTTTAAACTTCTTAAAGAACGCCTAACATCGGCCCCTGTCTTGGCTAGCCCTGATTTTTCCAAGCCTTTCTGCATACAAACTGATGCGAGTGACTATGGAATCGGCGCAGTTCTGTATCAAGAAGACGAAGGTTTCGAACACCCAATAGCCTACGCTAGTCGCACTCTCTCTAAGGCAGAGAGGAAATACTATGCTACCGAAAAAGAATGTCTCGGAGTCCTTTTCGGCATAGAGCATTTTCGTCCCTATGTTGAAGGCACCAAATTCACGGTCTATACCGACCATGCCTCTCTTCTCTGGCTTAAAAATTTTAAGGAGCCCACAGGTCGTTTAGCTAGGTGGTGTGTACGACTTAGCCAGTTCAATTACGAGATGAAACATCGCAAGGGATCTTGTAATGTTCCAGCAGATTTCCTTTCTCGAAATATCTCTCTCTTAACCGCGAATGATCTTACACCAGATGAGTGGTATAGGAAAATGGTGGAAAACGTCACGGGAAATCCAGATAGTTACCCAAATTTCACGGTTGAAAACGGTCTTCTTCTCAAACATCTGAAGCCGAACCATTCCTTATCGTCAAATCTTTCCAATTGGAAAATAGTCATACCTACACCAAATAGGGATGATGTTGTTGCGTCTTTTCATAATCCCCCTACTTCGGCCCATTTCGGCGTAAGAAAAACCAAGGCACGAATATCGGAATTCTACTATTGGCCCAAAATGGACCTAACGGTAAAGAAATTCATACGAAGTTGTCAGGTTTGCGGTGCTCACAAATCGACTAATGTCGCTCGTGCTGGTTTAATGGGTGGTTACAAAAGCATAAGCTTTCCTTTCCAATTTATCTCCATAGATTTTATGGGTCCCTTTCCTAGGTCGAAAGCCAGGAATACACAACTTCTCGTAGTCACAGATTGGTTCTCTAAGTTCGTACTGGTAAAACCCATGCCGAACGCGACCGCAGCTGCAGTTGTAAAATACCTCGAAAATCAAGTTTTCTTGATCTTTGGTGTCCCTCAAATTGTTCTCTGCGACAATGCTCAGATTTTTAAGAGTACTCAGTTCATCAAGTTATTGGAAGAGTACCAAGTTAATTTGTGGTATAGTGCTAGGCACTTGTCACAGGTTAACCCTACCGAGAGAACCAATCGAACTTTGCTTACCGCTATCTCGTCTTATGTGAAAGATAATCACAAAGACTGGGATAAAAATGTCTACAAGGTGGCCCAGGCAATTAATTTGTCTGAGAACGAAGTCACCAAACATTTTCCTGCTTTTCTTGTTTTCGCTCGAAACATACCTATTGACGGAACCTTTTATGGTCCTGTCGAGAATAACTACCTTGCCCTACCAGAAGACCTATCTTATGTGCATAGGGAAAATGATATCTCCAGATTACCTCCTATCTTTGAAGACGTCAGAGTCAAATTAAAAAAGGCTTATGACGTAAATAAAAAGTATTATGATCTACGTAAGCGCCCAGATGTTTTCCAGGAAGGAGAGTTAGTATGGAAACATACTTACCCCCTTTCGAACGCTGCAAAGAACTTTGCTGCTAAACTGGCCCCTAAATTCGTACTTTGTCGAATTTCCAAGGCAATATCTAAATTAGTGTACGAACTACAGGATCAGGAAGGCAACCCGCTAGGTCGCTGGCATGTGAAGGACTTAAAGGCGTACGGAGGTAAAGATCCGCCACGAATTGATGAATAGTTCACTTCCTTCTCTCTCCAGAAATTTTATTTTTACCTAACTTCTGTCTTCTCTACAACATATACAAACTCCTGTTTGGAATGAGGTTTGACAATACGTGAATTGAGAATGCTATGTCTTTAGTCGTATCTAGAATGAATGAAGAATGTATGCAGAATGAGCACCGTATCTTTCAAGGCATTTCTCAAGGATCTTGATATTAGTTGTGTGAATGTGTCATGACAAAGTGAAAATGTTGCTAATTTTGGGATCGGTATTTGTTATCCTCAGTCTCTTATTTTGTTCTATCGCTCAAATTTTGAGAACCCATAATTTTTCTGGTTATCTAAACTATTACCTTAAGAAGAAACTACTCATCTATCCTATCTGGCTAACGTTTACGAGTCTAATGTTATCTCTTAAGTTTTCTTGTGTTCATTGAACCAAAGGAAAACACTATCTGACAGTTGTATCTACCTTATCTTGTCTTTTACCTTTATCTTATCTACTATCTATCCACGGGTGCTTTCCCGACAGTTTCCGCCCTGCCTTAGGCTAAAGAGAAAACTGCCCTGTTTGTCCAAGCAAAAGACAACAGGTTATCTTTATCTTACCTTACCTTATCTATTAGTACCATAATGAAATGGTGACTAATGCTTATCTTGGATATTTCTTTTCAAAGAAGGAAAGAAATTATCTTATCTTACCTTACCTTATCTATTAGTACCGTAATAAAATGGTGGCTAATGCTTATCTTAGATATTCTTTTCAATAAAGAAAAGAAATTATCTTATCTTATCTTATCTTATCTATACCTATTAGTTCCATAACAAAATGGTGACTAATGTTTATCTTAGATTTTCTTTTCAATGAAAAAAAGAAATTATCTTATCTTACCTTAATACCTTTACCTATTAGCATCATAATGAAATGATAGCTAATCATTATCTTCCCTGCGAATATTTTCCCGGATGGAAAATATAAATCTACGTGAATTCGAGTTCAGAATTTGCAAAGGTGGCCTTAGATATTCAGTGCTGATGTAAAGGAATCTGAACACTGGTATCGAATACCCCCTATCTCAGCGATGAAAATGGTTTTCCATTTTTCTTATCTTTCCAAATGATTGAATTACCTTACCTTATCTTAAATGTTTATCTAGTAATCCAGACGATTATTGAAGATTTCTTGAAGTGATTATTGGAAGTATCCAAGTAATTTGTTCCGTATGACCTTTGAGATTTATCTGACAAGGACACGTAAAGTGACCTTTTCAATGACCAGTTACCTTAGTTTTGTCCCTTTGTAACTAGTAGCAGTTAGAACAACTACTTATCTATTTCGAAACTTTTCCATAAAGGAGTAGAATTATCTACATCTCGTTTTCTTACATTTATATCTTCCCCTATCTATTTTCATTGTAAGGAATGAAAATTATGTACATTATCTCTTCCCATTCGCATATGTTTGCGAATACCTTTTGAGTTATCTGTATATATGTCTAATTATATCTATTCCGTTACCTTGACTTTTTATGATGAAGTCAGAATTTCTGGATTTATTTAGTTGTCCATTCTATCGAGTAGCACCCCTGTTTCCGAGAGTTTTGGTTTGTGTGAAAACTCCCATAGCAATTTTCTTAGTCCTTCAGTGTTGGCGGTTTTTGAAACCCCAGGCTGAAGTAGTGTTCAAAACTATGGGTGGTTGAACATCAAACAAAACAGCGTAGCTCTATTAACAGCGAGCCTGTTATACCGAAATGTTATAACTTAATTTTAATTCTTGTATATACAATATCTAATTATAAGTGTTTATAATAATAATCAACTTAGTAGCATGTTATCTAGAAAATATGCATGTACATTTTCTTTTATCTACTTAGCATTAAGGTTTTATAATTATAAATTTAATCTGCACGAGCGAATTAAATATTTCTTTTTATATTGTATAGCTAGTTAAAATGACTGACTGTGCGATATTATCTGAACGAATAGTAAACAAGGTAGAAAACTTTTACAAAGTTTGTTTTTGTAAAACACTATTCTCTCTCTTTTTAGATTTGTGTTGTCCTTGTTGGTCATCCACAATCATACCTTCATGTATACCCTTCTACGGGTATAGAAAGAACTAGAATTTTCTTCTAGTTTTTGAATTTTCTCTTGCATCGGTAAGGGGAGGTGTGTAACGTGAATACGTCACCTGTTGTCCTCTTTGCAAAGCTTCCCTCGTTTTAAAGAGAATTGTAAAATTACAGTTCCCTACAACTCCCTATAATATAGATCGCATCTTTGAACTGACTACCCACACCATATTCTGGCGCTGGTACTGTCTGGATAATTCACTGCTAGATGGCATTGCACGTTTCGTTTCACTAGGATTTTGAGTTCCTTTCAGGAACCAAATAAGTTGTCGTTTCAGTCCGATCCTGAGTTCCTTTCAGGAACCAAATAAGTTGTCAACTGTCAATCAGATTTCAGTATCTGCCCGTGACATTTCTCCTTTCACCAACCGAAGGCGGACTTCCTCTCGAGTTCACGGAACTGAATTCACTTCCTTTTTATCTGTCCATCAAGAAAGTTGATTCTCTTGATCGTTCCCATCGAAGCCTGTTGTTCAGGGTAAGTCGCCATTACAGATATTTTTGAAGAGAAGCTCTAATTTGATTATTACTTATTTTTAGCTTCTGGGATTTCCTTCAATCTTTGGGAATTTTATCTTAACTTTACCTTATACCTTTATCTTTACCTTTCCCTTTGGTAAATACCTTACTCTCTCCGGTATCTACTAATATCCGGATTTATTGTCTATCGTGACCGAGGAGCCATCTTGGACTAGGAAACAAAGGGAGCGTGGCCCATTTCTGTTCTTCAACTATCTAATTGATCCTTGCATCGTTTTCACTTATCCATGGTGAAATAAATCAACGTTTTGGTGATCTTCAACGATAGCAGAACATTTCCCGGTACTAGTGCTGTTTTGGTTGTTCAATCCTAGGAGTCTCAACAGGGCGTCGTCTCTGCACCTGCTGCTTTCTCTGGAGACTTCAATGCCTGATTGAGCACCACCCCTAGCGAAGTCCAGGAGTTATTAATATCCTTTTTACTGTCAATATAAAGACAGTTTTTACCTCAATCAGCTTCATCCCGGAAACTGTAAGTGTTGTCTTTTATTTTATCTCACCGATCATGACGAGGAAGGACTAGAAGATCAGTGCTAAATTAGTAAATTAATTAATTACCAATCACGAACTTTATCTTTCCCGATATAAATGATATCGGAAGTATTTTATTCTTTTGTACACAGCTGTACAAGATAAAGGATCCTTTATTTTTATTAACAAACTAGTTATTTAAACATATATCAAATTTAAAGCTTTTAAAATAAGACAGGATAATTATTTGATTTTAAATTAAACAGGAAATGTAAACCATAATTTGCTCATTAAACATCTGTCCATTTTAACTTATTCTTTGGAAATCACATTAACATCTTTATAACCCTAAATCTACTTTTTATTAGTTCTTCATAGAGTTTAGGTAGCACAATAAAAAATAAGAACTCGAGCAAATCGAGTTAATAAGAACTGAAGAACTCTTTGGCATCCCTAATCTACCTTAGATACCTATATATAGGGTGTACCTTTTTAAATAATTAAAGCAGCAGAATAACTAGCACTCTGATAGTATTTGATTCAGTTTTCATGTTATTCAACTTCATTGTCTTCAGAGAAATTCGTCGTGAAAGTTTCTTTTGCAGTATTATCGTTTTGCCGAAACAACATTTTGCCCTTCGCTTGCACTGCAAGCTCTCGTTACTGCTACTTTCGACATTCCCTGATTATAATCAATTATTTTGCTCACGCTGCACTGTTAGGTACTATTTGGAGTGATTTGCGAGGGATGAAATTACCCTAGTTTTCGAATTTTCCGTGGCAATTCAGGGTGATTAAAGTCCTTCCTGAAGGTCTAAGGAATCCAGTAAAAAAAAAGAATTTTCAAAATCGGTGATGTTCCACCACTTTTACAGGTTGTACAGTATTTTCCTTCTTATTTATTGTACTATTTATTGAGATGAAAGTGTCAAGAATTAACATCCTCATGGAAAAATTTTCCAGCTGCACAATCCAATCTTTTTACAGGAATTAGTGATGTATGTGATAGCTTTTCACTGCTGAGGAGAAAATGTTTCTAAAAGTGGGGACTTGAAAAAAAGATATTCCCTTTAATATTCGAAAAATCGCTGGCAATTGCTAGTCTATTGTCAAAAAGTCATGATCATATTCTGTTATTGCACTATATTAACTGATGCCATTTATACAGAATGTTAATTTAGTATAGAGGGTCAAACTTTAGGGCGTGATTCTTTCAGTGATTATAAGACGAAAAGTTCATAAAAACGTAGGTATGGAAATGCATATTTTCCAAGATACTGGGTGTTACATTTTTATTAAAAAAGTATTTTTTGAAAATATCTTAAAATGTTCTTTACCAAAATATTGTTGCAATTTGGCATGCTAATTTTCTGTAATATGGCGCTAATTTAACCCTAACTAGATTAAAATGATTTGTGGCGTCCTGGTAAGTGCCTCAACAATTTTTTTTTTATCCTACCCCATAAGAAAATTGAACTTTCTCGACTGCATGCCCCCGGAGAAAGTGCCACTTTTCCTGCCTAGGCGGTAAAATTATTTTTATATTTTCACGCTAGAGGGCCACCCAGAGGGAACCAATAGCAAGCAAGCTATAAATAGCTGTATGTCAATCTGTCAATGTCAATAGGACCAGCAAGACCCAGCAAATTAAATACTAATAGTGAGGTACTGACGTCAAATTTATCCAAACAAGGAATTTCTTTCAATAATAATTATTGTAATATTCAAAATCCAACGTTCACTAATGTTATCCATAAATAAATAAATAAATAAATTACTGATTGTAATTTAACTAATCTACGCTTACTGATACTAATGTATTAAGCAAACATATTATGTAGGTATTCAATAAATTTTCTTTCAAAACAAATTTTTTTCAAATAAAATAAAATTATTATTATTATATTTTGTGTAGGATAAAAAATTATGTGTAAACCACGGCGGTAAAGTGTCTTTTCAGGCCTCAAGAAGTGGCCAGCCTCGGCTGCGCCTCGCCTGGCCATATCTTCTTGAGGCCTGAAAAGTGCCACTTTACCGCCTAGGTATACAATATACTATTTTTTAACTTCTTAAAAAAGTAGGTAGGTACGTCAATATTTTTTATTTTATTTTTATTTTTTGTCAGATTCAGCCACTACAAGTAAAACTTGTTTGTTATCAGAGGTTTTTTGTGTCTTGCTTCGTGTTTGAAATAAAAAATAAGAACCACTTTATTGCTATTTTGCATATAGCCTATAGGGGTTCAAAAAATTAGGCAATTTTATTTAACATTATAAGCATCAAATGAAAGTGGGAAGGTTAATTCTCCTCACCGACCTATTTGAGGTTCCAACTAACCTGTTACACTTACCCCGAGCAAATTGTTACACTTACCCCCTCTATAAATATAGAAGGGGTAAGTGTAACAGCCATTTTATAGGGTTAGGAGTTTTCCGTAACCGTTTTTTAACACAAAATATGGATTCCTGGTGAAAAAACACCCCTGATGGCAACATTGGGTTTAAGATTTATTATGTCACAATAATTACAAAAAATCAATAAGAACAAGTCACACACTCCATATTTAAGTAAATCTGCATGACGTTAGTAAAACTCTTGTAAAAAAAATATCCAGTTAATTGAAGAAGAAAAAACCGTTTATATATAAGATATATACTCTAAACCTTTTAAATAAAATACAAAACCTCCATTTTTAACCTTACTTTAAAAAAAATGGCCGACTGTTACACTTCCCCCGGTATTACACTTACCCCACTTCACCCTATAAAATTTTTCTAAAATTATAAAAATCGCCGTTTTGGAACGGCCCTGACGATTTTACTCAAATACAGTACCAGACGACTCCTTGGGGCTATATTACTCCCAGAAAAAAATCAGCACCCTAGATTGAAAACTGCGACCAGAAACTGTACCTCATGAACTTTTTTTTTTTTTTTTGAAATTTGGTGGGACATGTAGAAGTATGATATGCAGCAAGGGAAAAAATGATAAGAGAGCATATTAGGCGAGTGGGCAGCCAAAAACTTACTATAAAAACTATAAAACTATAAACTATAAAACTAACTATAAAAACTATAGGTAGTTAGTAGAAAAAAAAAAAACCAATAGAAAAGCTTGGAAGCGGCCTACATCAAAGAGAGAACAGAAACGGATTGACGAATGGTAAGAAGAAGAATTAGTCATATAATATGGTCATATGACATTTCATTTTTAATTTTTTTACTATTGTCATTGAATTCATTATTTTTATCGTTCATATTAAATGTTTTGTCCGAATGGGTCATTTAGTTTAGTTAAATTTTGTATTCTCTTAAAATTCTCAAAATGAATAATCTGAATTTAATTTGACTCATCCAAATGATGATTTCGTTTACAATATTTATTATTCTTGATATATGAGTATGTCGTGACAGTAACCAATTTTTTGTATTGTAAATTCTTGAGCTGTTGAACGCATCCATTGTACTTTTTTATGCTTAAGAAAATAAACAAAACGTAGGCGAAATTGATTGCGATAATATCTTACCTCTGCAACAAGATCCTTCGTTAAGAATGGGCTGATGGCAAAGATGACACGGCCGAGGTTTCTTGAAAGTTTTACATCGAAATGCATGATTTGGACCAGTTGATCCACTATCGTCGTGCTGAAAATAAATATAAATCCAGTATTAACATATCATTATAATTTCTCATAAATTTTAATCGGGATAATAAATTATTGAGAATTCCGTGTAAATTCAAATTAGTACTGCTTCAGATATAACGACTTAAAAATTAACTGGATATGCCAGGAAAACGCCCGGTAACGCCTTAATTCACGGCGATATGTCTAATTAAAATGAGCTAGTCAAATATATGAAGATAACGGTTCATTTTTATTGCCATCAAGCAGACCAACCGATCTGTTGATAAAATATAATTATAATACTTATGGCCGCTGTTATAAAAGTTAACGAGAGATTTCTGCATCCGTTTTTATAGTAGGAATCAACTCTTAATAAGAGAACATCATCACTGTTTGGGCATCAACTTAATCCAAACATTGTTATAATAATAATTTGAAATAATTAATTGAAGTTGAGTTTTACTTCCAAAAAGGGAGAGTAACTAATGCTACCCAAATCTTATTAAATTAAGACCACATCCAGAATTTTACGAGCATACTTTAATAAGAAAAAGTATGAGCAGATCTATAATTGCGACGACTCAAAGACAAACATTGTATGTTTTCTATGGACGTTTCTTTTAAGCGTTTGTACACAAGCATTTAGCACCGTTGAGTAATTAAACATGTTTACCCGATTAAAAACCAATCCTCAGCAATGTTTTGATTATAAAATGAATGGATTTTATTGATGGAAAACAATTAGAGGCTACTTTGAACGTACCTAGGCGTATGAGCTTTTTGTATTGGCAGTAACGGTTTCTTGCAAATAAAAACCAGATGTGTTTTAGCAAAACATTAAAAGGAATAAAGCCTCTACACATCATAAAAATGCTTGCAAAATAACACAAAACAGATGTTAGAATAATTATTCAATCACTGCTTCGGAACAATGTAACTGGATGATGTTTATTTTAAAATTAGTTAAGTAATTTAACAGGAATTCGATCTGGTTTGTTTATTGTATTAAGGTCAAGAGTGTTTATAAATAATGTCACGAAAGTATTTTAGCAATTTTTTCGATCTGCATGTATTGTGGAAGTCATTGTCTGATTGACATTTCAAAGATTTCAATAGTGACAGCAGGAAATTGGCAAGAAATTCTCTTCAAGCTGAATATCCTGCTTATTTGTCCTGCGATGAAAAGCCAGTATTTTTCTTTCTCCGCGCTCGTCGTGATTAAAATATAATTTAATGATTCACGTTTAGATCTTGATTGGTATAAATGGGTCCTGTATGTTTTAAATTAAAATTTTTGAAAAAGAACCTAAAATTGTATAAAATATGGTCTTAGATTTATGTATTTCTAAATTAGTACCTTTAAGGTGTATTTTTTTATTTATTTGAGCTTTAATGTTTCAGTTTGAAAACTGAAAACCGCCATTTTCCAAATTTCAAAGCACTGTACAAAGATAAAGGTGTAAGATTATATGGGAAAACCTATTTTTACCTATTTTAACTATGTACTCCTATTATGAAGGTGATGAAAATTATTAAAATTTTTCAGGTTTAATTCAAAAAGTATCGATTGTAGAAAAAAACTGTAAATTACGAAGTTGTAGGAAATTGAATTTCCTTCAAGTTTTGTTCAACAATTTTTACCAGAAAAATTTGAAATGGCCATGTTATTCGAATTTAGACTACCAATGACTCCCCCCTAACCGGTAAAACAAGAAAGATCGACAACGGAATTTTTATTATTTCAGGTCGATTTTTTTAATATAATGACTACTAAGGGGTTTCATCTCCGAAAATGAAAACGTTCAATAAAAATGTACGTCTTCAAAGTTTCACTTTTCCAGATAATATAAATAAGATATTCTGTCGTAAATTCGAAAAAGTCTTTGAGTTGGCTTAATTAAATTTGACTAAGCTTTTGCAGAAACAAAAACACGAACATTTTTTGCATATAAAAAATATCCAATTCTTTTCAAAAATGAATTCATCTGGTTCTTATAAAATTAAATGAGTTTTTTATTGAAGAGGAATACAAAGAAGCTGCTTGAACAAGTCGAGATTATCATACAATATTGAAAGACGATTTTCTACTCCCTGTAACACGATAATTAACTTTTTCATCTCGACTTTCTTTATATAATCGAGAAGGATTTCTAACGCAAGCCTTGATCTAAATTGAATTCATATACTTGATTAAATAATCTTAATTTAGCCTGTCCAAGAAATAGAGCAGATTAATTTACTAACCAATGACCATGCGGGATTAAATTAAGTAAGCACTTATTAATTGATTAATAGTTTCTCCTCAATAAGACATTTCATCTTTGAACGATCACACCTTTTATTTCGTCAAGGGTACTAAAAATAGCTAGCTAGACTTCTAGTAAATTTTATTCACCAATTCATTTCCTACTAATATGTACGTTCTTACCCTCTACAATAATATAGCTGAAGATAATAATTATAAATCATCTTAGGCGAATAATAAATAATAATAAAGCCCTCCCATCATCTTCCCCCAAGAGATCAACTATTCAGACATTTATTTACTTACATAGTTGCTCTATTCATCGAAGTTTTCTATGTAGATAATCAAACCAACTTTATTGACTCAGTATACATACACTATTCACCCTATATAAACAATATTGGGTTTATTCTACCAGAAAAGAAAACAATTGCGGTTTCATCAAGGCATTTCAAATATACATCGAAGACATCAAATAATATACCTACATCAAATATAAACTGTTACTTATTTCTAGGCGGAATCTTTGGTTGTTACTCTATTCTTCAGTTGGTAAAAAGTAAACTCCATTACAAGAATAAAAGGTTCGAGTTGCCCTACTTATTCGATATGAGTTGTCAGAAACTATAGCTTCAGCATATCAGGAGAATACGTTATGAAACTTCAGAAGTGTCAGGCTATAAGACTTATCACCCTATTCTTCCTACATTTTCAAAATTATTAAAAAATACCTATAAATACACAAACCGAAATCAATAGGCGTTTAAATGTGCTTAACTTTGTGGAGATGCAAAAAATTTACTTACTCATGAGCTTGCGTTATGGTGGTGTTAAATAAATTTTTCACACTATCTTCCATAGCATTATTCTGAGGATCACAGAACAGAGATTTCCACCTTATTATCACCTACCACTAGATATCGTTGAGGATCTTTTCATATCCTTTGATAGAAAATGTGCTATTTTTTAAGTCTCCAGTATTTGCATTCCTGGCAAAACTGCATAATCATCTTCAGAACCTGGATTATCGATTTGCTTTGCTTGAACCCGAATTGGTTACCTACGTCACGAAGAGGTCTTTACGTTGATAGATCTGCCGATGATAATTTACGCTTCCGCTTGAAAACCAAATTATCTCTCTACCAGTTAAAATAATCTCTTCTCAAACCACGTACAGATAATCTGCAAAAGGTTGAAGCGTAATATCCATCTACCTTCGCGTAGCGGCAGCTCCGGTTCCTTTAATAAGAGCGCTGCGTGGGCGTAGATAATAAATAAAAAGATCCAATTTTATTTAAAGAGGGTTTGATCTCTAATAAGCACCATCTTATCGTCTCAATAATCGTAACAGTGCTTCATTATTGGATAATCACATGAAACATTCAAGAAAGCTTTTTAAGATCTCTAAATAAATTATTAGGTACATGAATGTAATAACAAATTGGCGTTCTTGCCTCTTAATATGATTGAGTTAACTTGTGAATAAATTGTTTCATGTAAAGACGCGGTTAAAGGTTAATTATGTAAGAGTTGTTTGTAAATAGTAATCGAGTTAATACTCGTTAATTCGATACAATGAAACAACAGTTCGTACATTGTAAGTGTTGAAAGGTCGCATATCGTTACAAAGATCAAAAGATTATTTTGCTTATTATGGAAGTACCTACTGGACGATGGTAGAAAAATATGAAAGGATCAATATTCTTAAGATGTGGGTTTAGACAATTAGAAAGTCAGTATGGAATGAAAGAAGTTGAAGTGATAATAACTATTACTGAAAAGTATCCATTACAGCGTTGCCAAGTGCTGAAAAAGTGCATCAGGGATTTTTCTTCATAATATCAGGAAAAAACTCCTTCAATTTTAAATAAATTTTAAATAAGCCTACACGAATTTGAATTAAAAAATGGGCATAAGACTACAAAAACTCCTGTTCTCGAGTCATTTATCTGAAGATGGTTTTTTTCTCAGGTGGCAGTTCTTTGCATTCTCGCATACGCTTTTATATTGATCACTCTACTTGTTTTTGAGAGAAATGTTTAATTGATCATTTGTTAAGATTGAAAAGTGTCTTCTCTGTTGCCATAAGAATTATCATTTAACAAATAGAACTGACAAATTGGAATATTTGAAGCATTACACAGTTTCTTGTTTCCTAAAAATTTTACAAGTTCCCCACTTTCACAAGTTTATATAAAGGCATTTAAATAATAATTAGATAAAACACGAAATAATTAATCACTTGATCAATGTCAGTTCTTTCATTTTCATTAAACAACTCATAAATCTTCGAGGCTAGATGTTGGAGGTAGGCTTTTATGATTTTTAGTTAATAGATTTTCAAAGTGCTTAGTTCTCCCTGTTTGGAAAAGTTCTTTGAAAGGCAGAAAAACTGGAACTTTACTTACAGTTCGCTGGTGCCATTACTGCCATTGCATATAGATATAGATACCTTTCCTAATTAGAATGATGTAATAGGTGAACTCGTAGTTGTACATTAATTAATTGTTTTCCAATTACACCCAGGAAGTCAGACGAAAAGCTTCAAAATTGAACCGCTAAAAACAGCGGTATTCACAACACAAGATAATAGCATTGGAGTAAAGAGTCCCTTGAAGATAACACGCAGCGTCTGATGTTGAAAATCGAAAAACTCGGGAAGTTGATATCATTCTAGTGGTTTACTTTGACGTCAGCTTCTGTCAGGTCTGGACATTTCCCTTTGAAAAAAAAAATTAAGCGCGCCCCACTTCTTTCTAATTTCAAATACGCCCTGTTACGAGAGGCTTTCGAGTTCAGATAGTTCAAGTACCTATAAGTACTCTTTATTCGTATTACGAAGTGAATAAGTTTCAGTGCTACATTATTTTGTTGCTCACTCTTTACATTATAGTGTAGACGTAGAGGTATTACACTTAAATGAAAAATAGTAACAATATTGTGAAATTTATAAAACACAAGGCTAGAAAACTCAATTTATATAAGTGCTTCTTGACTTTATAGAAATATTGGAACCTCGAGAGTTACCTGTCGAGTAAAAATATTAATAAAACTCCACTTCAACTAAAACTCCTCGAAACTCTCAAGAATAAGTCGATTGAAATTTCTTCTCTTCACGTCAACTATAAAGGAAATTCAATACGTTAAATTGTAAAGTTTCAAATCTACTGTCTCAATACAGTAACAATGTGTGACAGGAGAATGAATACCTTCGGTTCTTCGGTATAAAATCCTCAGAGTCGTGACTGCTGAATGAGCTCTCGAGTTTCAGAACAAGATAGATCCAGGTATCCCTAGAGAGAAGCAGAGGAACCTTTGACTTTTCATTGTTTTAGTAGATAAACTACCTGTTTCTCTTGCATTTGAGTCAAAGGAAGAAACTGTGACACCGTCACGAATATAATGTATGATCGTTACTCTCGTACCTACTCCTTCAAGAAGCATTTCAGGCGGGGGAGCAGAGAGATGGAATCTCTTGAGATTAAAGAGGAACTTGAGCGCTTGATTTATTAAAAAATTACCTTTGTATAGTTCTTTCAATTATTAATAATTCATTGAAGTGAAATTACTTCCTTTATACAGAGAAACTCTTTAAATACAATCATATAATCAGGGTGATAAGAATATCTTTTCCTTACAATTGTATCTAAAGACATGTGTTGTTATAGAATGAAATATGTAGGGGGAGTTGAAGCACAAAACGATCTATTCTTGAAGTTAATTACTAAATTAAGTAATCAACATCAACGTATTTAATACTTTAGAACAGTTGCAGCAGTACCAGTACCTAATCAAGAAAACTACTCGCAGTCAATTAATTCAAGTGCTTAAGTGCATGTTTTATGAAACTGTTTATCAAAGGAATAATGACGATCGTATTTCCCACGAAAATTCTGTCACCTGCTTTTGTCATGTCCGTGTTCTCATATAATAAAAGAAAAGAATTGTTTAGATAAAGAGATGAACCTAATCGTCATTAATTATTATGCCGTGAGAGTAAGCAAAAGCAAGCGAAACTTAATGTTAATTAATCCGGCTGAAATTAATTGCTTAAACATACAATCTTAAATGGCAAATGGAGGGTAGTTTCAAGCTGATGATAAATATTTATTCACTCTCCTTACTCCAGGACTTGCGCTTGTCTTCACTCCTCCACTCGTCTCCAGCCTCCAGTTCCGGTGTGCATGGGATCTACTCTTCCATCATCTCCTTGAATATTTAATACTTACTCAAACTTGATTTCTCAAGTGGTAAGACCTACCGCACGTTGGAAATCAGATGATTCTTTTTTTACGCGTCAGGCTGGATCTTACCGTGTCATAGTGAATTAGCATATCCGAGTATCCGGCACGTCAAACATTTTGATTTTGTTTTGTAATCACGATTGACAAGCATCAAAGCATCGAGCGCTGCTTGCTGGTAAATTCTTGGTTGACATACCGTTTGATTAAGGTGAAGTGTTGATGTAAGTATGTAAAATATTGTGCATTCCTTACACTTAATGCATTAATTAATGTTCATTCAACTGAATAAAGGTACCTACCTACATGTGCATTATAGGTATACTATTTTTCATGAAGCTATTATAGATAATTTAAAGTTGCATCATAGCAGATTGGTTACTAAACTAATTTTAATCCTACAATTTGAAAAGCTTTTTTAAATTCAACGTGTTTGGTGTTTGTGTACACCAAACACATTTGTGTTCTGAATTAAATTAAGTTAAAAAAGTGAGGAAAAAGTGGAATGATGTCGAAATTCTATGGTGGGACTGATGGGAAGAGCTGCGATTGGGGCATTCTCAAGAACACAATTTGACATAATTAAGACAAATAGTGGTCTCTGGTTGACTGTAAGCCACTCCGAATTTTGGGGAAATTCCTACACAGAGGAAGAAGAGAGCTTACCTTTTAAAAATAGAGGATTTAAGCAAAAAAAAAATTTGCAGGCAAATAATAATAATGATTGTTGTTCCTAAGTTCAGCTTGATTTTTTTGCAAGCTCCGATTATCTCAATTTTTTTTAGCAAGCTCCTTTAGGATCGAATATTGTTGTTTTTGAGCAAGCTCCGTTTTGACAAGCTCACCTCAGCTCGAAAGATATTTTTTGCAATCCAGGTTTGAAAGGTTCCGCCAGCTCGATACAGATCAGCCTGTAAATTCCAGCTGTTTTCGAGCCTTGTCATACCGCACTTAAAAAATAAGTTTTTTTCAAGGTTGGTTTGACAAAATCCGATTAGCTCGAATTTTGGAATTTATTTTTGAACCTTGTCAAAGCGGGCATAACAAGAGAAAATTAGAGCTGACTGGATTTTGTAAAGCCGAATAGCCGAATTGCAAAAAATAAAAAAGGAATTGACTGGCCTTTGAAAAATAGCATCTTAGAGCTGAACGGACTTTGTAAAAATAGAATTTTAGAGCTGACCTAACTTTGCAAAAATAAAAAAATTGAGCTGACCGAACTTTGCAAAAAAAAAATTGAGCAGACTTTACTTTGAAAAATTAAAATTTTAGAGCCGACCGAAGTTTGAAAAAAAAATAGCTTACCGAACTTTGTAAAAATAGAATTTCAGAGCTGACCGGAACTTACAAAAAAAAAAAAAAACAGCTGAACGAACTTTTTCAAAAAAATGAGCTGACCGGAATTTTTTGAGAGTCGAATTTTCTAACGGACTCAACTTTGTCCTGAAATCTACACTTCACTAAATTTGTAATCCACGAGCCCTCACTGGCTGACTAACGCACAGTGTTGCTGATTGTAATGATTTTAGGATACGTTCCAACTATACTGAAAAATGGAGACCAGAAAATGAAATAAGTCAGGTATGTAGTTAGTCATTTAGAACCGTCTCTCCCCTTAAATTACCTAAATAAAAAATGAAAATATAAAACTAAAATATAATTGTAAGACTTATAAGAAATAAACCCGAAAGAGTCGTAAATTTCAGGGGAGAGAGACCATTGAAAAGTATAATACTGATACTGTAAATAATGCAACTTTGAATCGGGCAACATTGTACTACCACTTATAACCTGAAAAGTGACATGCGCGTTACTGCCCTTAAAAGTCAGAGATTCTTCTTTATGTTTACCGTATTTTGTAATTCCTGGCAGTTTTTAGAATTTCATTTGCACTTCAGTCTGACATGCTAATTTAGCAAATCATGTTCAATATCACAAGATATAAGTAATAAAAATAAATCTGGCAACGTGGTACAACATGAACTGTAATTTTTCCAATATTTCAAGTAAAATCATTACCAAAATTGGACATAAATTGTCATAATATGAGAAATTTTCCATAATTTAGGGGTGAGCTGTAATCCAACTTAAAATTATTGGTAGGTAAGTATAATTTTGTAAGTTTTGTTAATACAGCCTCTTCGGCAGCGCTAGGAATATCCACATTCAAATCTTAAAAGCCTAAAGGTCGGTAAGTTGCCTGGTCGAAATTGTATTTTAAATTTCTTAAGGAAATATCAGGATTACAAAACTAAATAAGCAATATTGAAGAGCTGAGAAGTGACATCGAGAAATACAGCCCAGCTCATTAGAGGCAAAACGTCTTCACAAAATCTGGACGAATTGAGTAGATAGAAAACTTGGTAAAAATAATGTTGATGATTTATTTGAATATCTGGACGAACTTGTTCGAGGAGCCTTTTTTCACCCCTGATTGTGTGCTATATAAAATTCGAGGGGCTGATTCTTGTGACCTTTCCCGTGTTAATTGACAGAGTTTTCAGTAAATATCTCTACGACCTCGGCTTGAGTTTCATTAGTGTTAATCAGTGTGTTTGATGATTCTGAAAAAGAGCAGCAAAACGTTCATGCTCATTCAACCAATGCCATATTACCAGACAATTACTTTCTTGCACTTTTGCAGTTTGTTAGGATAAACGTTGAGACTCTGGTGCAAGATTATCCTGAAAGTTTGTGGGGGAATTCCTAAAGCTCCAACTGTCCTCGGGATTTTTGTAAGTTGAGAATTATTGCCACTAAGACATTGGAATTATTTGCCATTATTCTACCCCATTTGGCTCTTCTATAGAGTTACCCCAAGTTCTTCTAGAGAAACTATTCAAAACTTAATGAGGCAACCATCTAACACGCTCCTATATCATCTTTTTTATCATCACAGCAAGTAGAAGTGTCGTCTAAATATTCGCTGTTGTGTTGTTACTGTGAAGCATTGTCGAACGCTTAACTTTGGGCTGATTGGTGGATTGGAGAAAAAAATGTAAAGGTTACGGATATACAAGCAGTTCAGAAACTTTACCTGAAATGCGAGGGAACTTTGAAGCATTATAAGGACAAGAAAAGTGATGGAATTATTTTAAAGTCGCATCTTTAGGAATTTACCGCTCCAGATAAATGATTATGTAAATTTTAAGCAAAGGAAAGTATCCCTAAACTTTAGAGAGCCATCTCTAAATTCTCTTACCTGTATAATGTTTTTGACAGCTTTCATATCTTACGCTGTACATATTTTATAAGCTCAAACAAATTTATTGTCATTGTTCCCATGATGAGTAATGTTTGAATATTTAATTTAAGAACTCCTGTTTGGGAAACACTCATAGATTTATTTTATTACGCTTTTCTAACATACCAGATTTAACGATTTCAACATAAAATGTCCAATTATTATCTTTACCATATTGATCCATTGAATATCCATCTCTCATAAGAGAATCCATAGTGTTAGGATATTTTAGTACCTGGCTAATAAAATAACCATTGCTTAACCAGTCGCTATTTTAGAAGTCTCTAACTAGGTATAAGTATCATAATAATCATTTAGATTTATCATTAAGATACTACATGAGTGAGAAAATTATCTGAACCGTTTGTTTATTTGACTAATTAGAAATGTTTATACATGTAGTATGTTGTAAACTTTAAGGACGAGTTTTGTTTGTACATAAATTCATTCATGACATCATATTGTAGGTACATACATAAAAACACAGTAGGTATGTCCTCATTTGAGAGGATAAATTTCTGACTGAATAAATATAAATAAGTACACCTTATAGGATATGGGAAAGAATTCGATGCGGATGAAATGATGTTATAAGATTTCTAAATGGATTTAAATTCAAGAATAAAAGAAACTTCTTGTAGATATGTGGATCGTTTTAGATGCGATACGGTAAACATAGACATGTTCAAAGGAATCACAAGACAAGAAGCCTTACATATCATGTTGTTTCAAATAAGACATGATGTGATTTTTCACCGTACATCCGTTTGTAATTGATATCGTTGCCACCATAAATTAACTCATTTCGTGATGAGAATCCGGTTAAAGAAGGGGCTCTCCAGGATTTGTCTGAAATTTTAGAAGATACGAGAATTTATCTTTCTTTCAATTTCATGGTAAACGTGTTTCTTTATTAGGCTATAGGCATTGTTAGGAATTAAATGGGGGTTCAGAGGAAAGTTTTGCTATATTTTTGGTTTTATCATCCTTTATGTTTTGCATGGATCATTGAAAACAAATTTGAAGTTGCCTGGCAAAAATTTAGCCCGGGATTTTGTTTTTTTTTTTTTAACTTTTTGCTCAAATTTTGGTATTTTTGCAGTTTTTAGTCTAACAGCCAATATTATAAAGGCTCATTAGGCTAACGGTCAGATTTCTGTGCTCGTTTTTTAAGCTAATATCGACGTCAAATCACTTTTATTGACATTTTTGTAATTACTTTCATGTCAAGAATAGATAAAAAATTTCCACTTAGACTCGATACCTTCTTCAGAAATGGCCACAGAAATCTGCCCGTTAACTTAATGAGCCTTTATAATACCCGCTGTTAATCTCAGAAAGAAAGTACTTTTTCGACAAGTCTATTCCAAGTAGACAAAATTATCTACATTTCTCATAAATAACGTTTTTTTGTAAGACTAATAAGCGTTCCGTCGGTAGAGCTAGCAAAAAAAAAAACATTCCTATTGCGTGGGGTTTTGGAAAGTTTCGCTATAGTTTTGATTTTTTCACCCTCTGTATTTTTTTGGTCGCAGAAAACGAATTTTAAGCAAAGAACGAATTTGAAGTTATCTGGCAAAAATTGGGCCCGGAATTTTATTTTTTGCACTTTTTGCCGAAACTTTTACAGTTTTTTCAATTTTGGGCTTGGAATACGTTTGGAATCATTTCGCCGGTAGAGCGCGCCAAAAAACATCCATATCTAGTGAAAAGTGGCAAAAAGTGCAAAAAAAAGTTCCGGGCCAAATTTTTGCCTGCAAACATCAAGTTCGTGTTCAACGATTCAAAAAACATAGAGGGTGAGAAGAGAAAATCAAAACTATAGCAAAAATTTCCAAAACCTCACGCGATGGGAATATGATTTTTTGCGGACTCTACCGGCGGAACGGTTAATCTTAAAAAAAAAAAAAACAGCTTTCATATGAAATGTAGGAAATTTTGCCTAAGTAGGTAGGTACTTTAATAATTATGTATAGAATGGACTTCGAAAAAAACGCTTTTATTCTGATTGTGGATTTTCTATTGCGTATTAATTTTCAGTCAACGAATTTCACATTGACTGAGAATTGGCAGAATTAAGACGTTGATGTCGATTGAGAATTAACAGAAATAATGAAGAAATTTTTTTCAAGAGTATAGTTTTCAGGGAAATTGTACGCAGCTTTAATATTTTTTGTACCGTGTTTCCTTCTATTTTGTTTCGTTATATTTTGAAAGCCATTCTAGGTATACCTACTTGTTTTTTTGTACAATTTTTTTTTTTTCAAATGATGGAACAAAACTTGGTCTTTATTTCCAAAACTGTAGGTGCTACAAAGGAATCGATTAATTTATTCATGCGCGAGGTAAGCTTACCCTAGAAAACTTGCAAAAAAAATTTTTTGTAAATTTTTTTACAGTACTCGCAGCCAAATAAAAATTAAAAAAAGTGTAAAAACCTACTTAGTATCTCTCCGACAAACATAACATAGATCTCTTCAAAATGTTGGAACAACTCATACAATTTTTACACATTTGATTGTTTAAACGATATACAGGAACCTCAAGCAACTTTTTGTAATGTTACACGCGAGAATGATCAAGTCAATCACATGATTGTGTCATAAAATTTTCCTTCATTTGCCGTCTGTCACAAAAAATAATGTATTCGCATACATATGTAAAACGGTCATTTACACATGTCCACATAAACCAAGCATAGGCGGTGATAAAAGCAATAACGCTAGCATTATATTCATGTATTCGCAATTTTCGCATTCATAGCCCATAGATGTATTTGCGTGTATATAAAACATGGTCTTTGAAGATCTACGTATTCAACAAATAAACAATACAACATTCCATGGATCTCATAACATAAAAGCCGACAAATTATTCGCTTCATCAGCTCAAACAAAATAGAATACCCATCAGTGTGTAGAGTGTATTCAATTTTTTGCATACAGACTTCATAAAAATACTTGGAACGTTTTACAATGCAATTATTACCTTATTGTATAAAAAAATTGATAAGTTATTCAAAATTTGCAGTAAAAAATAAAATAAACGGTGTTTGACTTTTTTTACCCGCAATATGTTAAGAAAGTCATTTCTTCCGAAGTTAACAAAGTTGTTATAGAAAAGGGTGCATTAACTAATATTATTAACTAATCCAAAAGCTTATGAAATTTGGAATTGCATTTTAGTAAATTTTTCTTAAAAATTGAGGCTTAAAGGGAAAGGGGGATGGTGGTACTTCCTTCAAAAGTGAATAACAGGGAAGAAATTTTTTTATAAGAATCTGTAGACGAAAATAGCTGGCTCCCTAAAATATTTTTTTTATTCTGCACTACTATCTGTATCACATAACCTGATAAATTTATTTTACAATTTTTTGACGCCCCTGGACAAGCCTCTAAATTCCAAGCGCGTAGATGATAAATATGACATCTATTTACTAAATACTCTGATAATTACTCTAACCTTTAGTAATAAATTAATATTACGATCCACCTGTTGTCAGAAATGTAAATTAGTAACACCAATATAAATCAAATAAATAAACGAAAGAAAATTTTAATAGGTTCCACTGTAGCCCCGATACAGTTATTCCCACATTTCGATTGAGAAATTCCACTCGAACGGTTTGATTCGCTATAAAAATGCAAATAAAAAACAAACAGGAACACTTATTTTTTATACGTCAATCAAAAGCCTAAAGTCTCTCGAAAACCCGGGAAAAACTTACATAATAGAGGAGAGACAAGTCAAACGCTGGGAGATCCTGTGGCCGGCTGAAATTTATTTTTAGTAGGAGTGAAGTGCCCGTAAATTGGACTTTGCAAGACAATAAAGGCATGGGTTCTTGCTTTCTAAAACCGCAAATGGAATTTTCGTTGACTGCTACGGTCTATGAAAGGATAGTGGAATCCAATTAATGTACCAGCGGGGATGCAGCGTAAATCGTTGTAATGTACTTTTAAGCTCTTTATTTCTATGCTTATAGAAGATTTCAACTAAATCCGGTTTAATTGATATTTGCACTGACGCAATCAGTTTTTTGTTCCATTTATGTCGTAATAATAGGTTTAATAGGGGATATGAAGAATAATAGACAAAAAAGTATACATAGTTGGTTTCACAATATCAACCTAGATATATTTCTCTGGAGATGTGTTCATTTACAATCCATGTTAGCTGGCATCATCAGCGCTATTTGACCATCCCCAAATTTGGTCATTTGCCCAGATCCATGCAAAGAATACGTAAGCAATGTAATGAATTCGTAAACAATGCAAATAATGTAAGCAATGGTGTCAGCTGTCAGAGGTGTTATTGATATGAAAAGTTTCACATGTCAAATGTACATAAGTTTTATTGATGAGGTTTGACTTAATGCATAAAGTTGAGAAGATAGTTTAGTTTTATTAGTAGCCATACAGGCAAAAGAGAAGGGAGAAAAAGTAGAAAGAGGTTCAGTATAGCTAAGCCAAATGAACCCAAAGGGACAATGTAAAAAAAACTTTCCAACTTTGCACTTATTTCGATTTTTTTAAGCAGGAAATTTGAGTCCCACAACCATTTAAGTTTATGTTTAATTTTTATAAGTTTTTGTTTAATGTATCATTTCTGTTTAATATAAAATTGCAAGCACAACTACAAATTTTTGACAAGCAGCTTAGGAAAATGCTATTTTCATTGAACTGGGGAACCTAGTGAAAAGTGCAAAGTTGCAAAGTTTTTATTGTGGAATAGGCCCCTGATCTCAGAATTAAGACCATTTTTGCGAGACATAACCAAGAATAAGACCAAATTACGAGAGTCTTGTTGACTGATAGCCATTAACTTTGTTTTGAGTATCTTTGTGGCATTTAAAAAAAATTAACATGGGGTTTAGTGGAAATGATCTGGCGTAGTAAAATTGAAATATTTATTGGTATCTATGAAGTTAATACCCCAATTTTGAAGTATGTAGTGTGGAAATGCAAGACCGTAAGAGTCTTGAAAAACAGACCTTGGTTTTGGCACAGAACAGGTATCTATTCTGTGGTCTTGGTATGACTTTTGCTTTCGGCTAGACATCACTAAACTCAGATCTATGACCATGCTGCTCAAGACCTGGGTCAGATCACCATAAACAGTGAAGATGAGAAGAAATCTTCGCTTGGATCTTTTGATCAGCCTGGCTTTAACTTTGCTGGACAACTGTATCCAGGACAACTGTTGTCTAGCAGTAACGGTAATATCCTCAGAGCATAACCAATCATACTGACTATGATCCACCCATAATACATAATACATCCAAAGATGTTAGGTGATGATTGTGTCTAAGTGTCTAGCTTATGTTGAGTGTCCAAGGGAGAATTATATCCACTCCGATCACTATCGAGCAAATCTCCGATGACGGACCAAAAATGAGGATCGAAAACTATGCCTAAGGCCAGGTTGGCTCCTTATTTGTCACTTTTTTTTAGGGGGGAGGGAGTATTCTGGTTGGAAGGCGCCGTAGACACCCTTCGGCCGTGGGAGGGTGGCACGCTTCGGGGCAGTAAAGAGCAAGAACTTGCCTAAGCATCACATTTATGTGGCGTATATTCCCTATGACGACGATGAACGTCTCATCAGGCTAAGGAAAGCGAACAAGGTCCTGAACAGTCGGGAGACTCATGAGGTCAGAACCGCGTGGGAACCAGGAGGCCTATGGAGGTGGCGGAAGTAAACCACCTATTCCGACTGTCATCGTTCCATGGCTGGAGAAGTCTTTCATGTCCAAAGCCGGGGCTCCAAGGGGTGGTGTACATAAAAAAGCTAGCCAAGGAACTTCGTGTGGCGGGGAGGTTCCGTCAAAGGGCAAAAAAGGGGGGAACGGTAAAAACTACCCCAAAAACAAAAGCAAGCTTCTCCTGTAGCTAGTGCTGATTAATCCACTTAGCTTATACGGTAGGAAATACTTTTTAGCCCTTACCTTCCTTCGCTTTCCCGTCCTTAGATTCCTCCCGCACCCCTCACACCCTACTTAATGTGAAACATTAAGTGAACACAGATTAATCTTCAACACGCCAAAGCATCCAGCTATGTGTTTAGCATGAATTTTAAAAAAACCTTCTTGCGCATCAATCGCAGAAATAGTGTATTTTTATGCGATTCAATTATGAATATTTTAACCGCATTTTAAATTGGCTTTCTGTAATTTTCCATAGTCGCATAATATTATAGTGTACCATGTACCTACCGTGCGAGTACTAATTTTTTGTAGGCTTGCATAAGTCGTCAACAGCTATCCATCTGATGATATAAAAATTTTCACGGTCAACTAAACCCTAGAGCTTTCATAGTCAAATTTTGTTTTTCTTACGGACATACCTAATGTTGTTTTTTTCGTGTTATTCGGTATTGTATTAAACACATTATATCGTGTGATCCACAAAATTTTTCATCAACTAGCGCCTTGGAAGAGAGAGATGGCTATTGTAGTCATTTCTGAGCTCATTTTACTAAAATAATAATTTTAAAATAACTTTAGTAGTTCCAATTCTCATTGTGTCATATTTAATTTCAATTCATGTCAGTATCATTAAAATATTAAAGATATTGCGAAAAGCAATAATTCATAACTACAATTTAATAACCTGATGAATATACTGGTATATTACTAAACACCTACCTTATTGCCACTTTTTTATGATTCATATGCCATTTTTGACCACTATTCTTAATAAATTCTGTTATTGTTTGTGCGTTGGTTCGAATTGGAAGTGAAATTATTATAAAATGGTAAATTATAAAACTTAAACTCGAACTGAAACGTCAAATTGAATTGTTATTTTATCCTCGTTCAGAGAGACATAATAATATTTTGTGTTTCTGAGATAACGACTTAGGGTACCTGTATTACCGACACTAGGGCTCGTAAGCGTCAGTGTCGGTAATACAGGTACCCCACAACGACTCACGTTTTTCATCCTCCTTGAAATACAACCAATGCCAAATGAAATTAGTAGTAAGCTCAGCACCACACATACTCAGCAGATGTCGTTACTGTTCCAGGTTAGTTTCTTTACTCAACAAAGTACAAAGTTCATTATGCAGTGCAAGTCCAGTCATGTTTTTATTTATTGTTCTATGATTTGTAGATCTTTGATTGGAGTAGTTCACTTATTCACATTTTACTTGATTCATTTTGTCTGATTCGACATGTCGTTCAATTAGTCGTTGCGTCTGGACCGGCCTTTACACACCTACCGATTGTTTGTGTTTTATCTGGCAGACATGCTTAATTTTATTCAAGGCAATAGTTGATGAAAAATTTTGTGGATCACAAGATATAAGGGCTACCAAAAAGCTATCACATTAAAAAAAAAATTCAAAATTACCGTCTTCTTTTTTTCGAATAAAAAAGTTTTATCACGGAATGACGTCGTATGTAGTCGCAAAATGACGTCACATTGCTTGCTTTAATGGTTATTTATCACTTTCGGTTAAACAGAGCTTATTTTGTTCGAAAATTCGAAAAAGACGATTAAAATTTTTGGTTTTCCTGATTTTTTAAATATCGAATGACATTAAAAAATATAACTTCTTTCATAAAATAGGATATCTTAATTTTTAATTTTCCATTTTTGCAGGATATTTCAGCAGCGTCCTGAGGTTTACAAATATTTTGTTTCAGATTCTTAATAATAATGAAAATATGCAATTTTCTCTAATTTATCTGACCCTGTATCTCTTATCGTTTCAGAGATTCCCATGTACCTACCCAGTTCTTTTTAAATGGGACATCCATGTAGTAATAAACACTTTTAATATAATAAATAAAGCCGTAATACTACTTATAACAATCTATCACATAACATAATATATGTATAGATCTAGCACAAAGAAAAAAAAACAAAGAAGAAAAAATGTGGTGTTTTAATAATCAGTTTATTCGATATACAACAATGTGTTGTGCTCTGTACAAAATTGTAATAGCAATAAAAGAGCGAAATAAAGGACCGATAATGTGATAAATGTGATGTTTTTTCGTTTTCCGAGTGAAGCAATGACTTACACAAGATATAATAGTAGAGGCGGTCCTATTTTCGTCAAATCGGCACAATGACGTCAATCAGATCTCATAAGCGCGTGAAAATATAAAATTTTATATAAAATTAAAAATAAAAAAAAATAATCCGATTTTTTTGGGGGGAAAAGCGGAAAACCACCTACCTACCAAAAAAAAAAAGAATAACCCTCTCTCGTGGTTTCGAACCCACATCAACAGTTTACTATTTAGGCAAGGACACCCTTGCCTAACAAACTCAGTCAAGGGGCCTTTCAAATTTGTAGCGATGACCGAGTAGGTATATGTAGTACGTCCAATACTTCATCCTACACATTTTATTTTTTAAACTGGTCGTATCTTTGTTATTAAAAAACCAATTTGAATACTTTTTTCACCTGCATGTAGGTGATTTAATTGTTGTTGCGTTTGCTCTTCTAATTTTCAGAACCATTCATAATTGAATGTGAAAAAAAATAAAAAAGAAATTGCGAACCATTTCATCGATTTAATAAGTGCAAGCTAATTTTGCACAAGCGAAAAACTTTTTTGTTTTTCGTTTAAAGTGCTACATTACTCGAGGCGAATTGAAGCTAAGACATCAAATTATATGTTAAAGCAAAAAAAATTGAAAATTTCGATTCAACTTCTTCAAAAATGGACTCATAAACGGTTATAGAATTGACACATTTTCACCCTTTTTCCTACCCACGACACTGGCTTATTAATGGAAAATATGCTAATTTTATTGCATTAACTCAAATTTCCAATAATTTTCTTCAAATCCTGTTAATTTTATTTCAAAGTTTTTTTGCCATCTTGCTCATACGGGGGCTCAAAAAATTGGAAATTTTCCATTAATTGGAAAAAAATTCAAATGGCTGCCATTTTGAAACGGCTCGGCCGATTTTGCTCAAGTGCAATACCAGACCACTCCTTGTGGATATCTTACTCCCACAAAAATTTCAGCCTCCTAGATTCAAAACTGCGACCTGAAATGAGATGACAAAAACCGGGCTCATGGAATTTTGAAGGGACACCCTGTAGAAGTGATGGGACTTTTGGAAATTTTTTCAACGAAAATCTAACGTCATTCGAATAATTTACAAGAATCCAAAATTTCGTTCACTAATCTTGAAAGATAAAGCTACAGGAGCGTTTTGAAAATCGAAATTTCGCGATTTTGGAGAAATATATATATATATAAATATATATATATATAAATATATATATATATAAATATATATATATATATCGTGGGCAGGTGAATTTTGGAAAACTACTTTTTCGTGATCTGGGGGTCATGATCGATGGACATTTGATGAGTTTGGGTGATTTTCGAAAAGTGATGTCGTCCTCAATAGTGTATTTTTTGTTAAAAAATACACTAAAAGAGCAGCTGGATTTTGTTCTTTTCTAAGAACCCTTCTCGCGATTATGAAGGAATCGTTGGATCGTAGAGCAGTGTATGGGCCGCAAATTGCAAATTTTTGTCTAAATTCAATTAGTTTCTACACATAATCACTAAACTGATATAAAAATCTCATCGCCAGCATTTTACAACTTTGAAGGATCTTTTCGTTCAATTACTGTTCGTTATAATCCGTTATAAGTCGATAAAAAACTTACTCTTGTAAGTGTGAAAAACTTTATACCTCTTTCATATACCTAAGCTTACCTAGAATTGTATTTAAATAAATCTTATAAAAATCTATAATTGCTCTAAGTAGACGTACTTTTTAGTACAGTAGAACTTTTATTACCTACCTTTTAACTGTAAATTGCATTAGCTATGAGTTACGTCGGTAATATAAAAACTTACGTCGGTATTGGTATGCTTTATAGTTTCCCTGTACCATAATTCAATAGTTGTAGAAGTTTATAAACTAGTTGTAGGTATCTATTACAATAACGACGTCATAAATTACTAATCTTGATGAATGAAAAACCTAATTACATGTTACAGTAATTCCAATCCAAATTGATGAGGTGTTAATTGAGAAGCACGTCACACTATGTAAGGCTAATAAATTGAAACACTTATTGCTTTAGCAGTAAGTTTGCAAGTTTATATAATTAACAAAGGGATTATCTTCTTAGTACGCCGCCTAGTTAACATAATCCTGGAAATTTCGACTCTGCTTTTCCAAGCTCTGCTCGCTTCCTGTGAGTAGATCTTCTTGATAAAATGTATCTACCTAACATCTTGCAACTTTCTCTCCTCGTTATTATGATAAAAAACTTTTACATTTTTGACGCTATCAATATAAATGCCATATCATGTATATGTTACCTCTATCTCACTTCTCTTGACGTTCCAGTTCTCACTTACTGTAAGTAATTCATATACCTACAATTAATGAACAAGTAGTAAGTGATCCCTGAAAATTTGCCATTTGTAACATGTGGCTAACCGAATCAATCGTGCACGCGAATGTTTCTCCGCCTCCTCCACATCGGCTTCGATCGAATCGGGGGGGTAGTTCCTCGGTCTCCTTATGCTTTATATTCACCAGCTGCAATATCTGCGCAATAATAATATCCTCTTCGCACGAAGGTATCGGCAGCTGAATGTCCGACGAGGGATCCGGATAGTGGAGGCATCGAATCAAACAGAGGTATCCCGGCTAATAAGGCACGTGCTGGTGCTTCACAATACCTGCAGATTGATTGACGGAAACTCCGTGCGATTGATTCGAGGCGCAGTCTTGACTAATATGAAATTCCCCATCTGCTTTACGGTAGCTGGATCTGCTGAAAGCCGGATGGCTCGGTCGGTCACGATATTTCCCTCGAAACTTGACATGTGCCCTTTTGAATGTTGCATGTAGTCATCTGTTGCTGTTGGGGGTTGTGGCTGTATTTAATGTGTTAATTTGAAGAGAAGTTCCATTTAATTCGATTGACCACATTATTTAGAGTGTCTGGTTTGTACATGGGGTACCGGTTACTTATTTTGTTATCAATTATTATACCATCTCATTGCTATTAATATTCAATACATTGAACCTATTTCTTTCGAGCATCACTTAGGTCAACATTCTAAAGTATAGAGAGATTCTGAATCCCCCAGATGTAAATACCTACATGATAAAAAAAGGTAAAAATAGGTAAGAATTTGGAAGAAATGTAAAAGAGCTATGAGCTAGGTGAAGAGTTCCTTGAAGACTAATTGTGTCTAAGAAGTTAGAGTAAACTTACATGATGGCCCTATCTTGAACCCTTATCTCTTCAACCTTGTCACAGATTTTGTGGTGGGCGACACCAGTACCAGCAGAGAAGAAATCGAGGTTAAGGTTGAAGATATCAGGAGATCGTTTGAAGAACTAGACTTAAAAATTAGTATAGTGGAAACAAAGAATCTGGACTACAGTGGAGATGATAAGACACAGATGAAGATGCAAGAAGAAAAAATGGAAAGGTGCATGTGGGGAGAACTTAGATAGCTCAATAGTGTTGTGGAACTAGAAACTGAGACAGCATAGATAATAAACCTGAATGAATAATTAGATAAATAACTGTACTGCATGTTATGTAACAGCAGCATCAAAAGCGTAAAGGAAAATGACATATAAGCAAAAATGAGAATGTTAAGGTGGATCTGTGTGACAACAAAAAATAATAAAATTGATAAAATTCAAAATGAGTATGCAGACGATCAGTATTGATGGAGAAAAATGAAAAACTGTTTTCAAGGGGGGCTGAGCTATTGAAAGGAGAAGAATCCCAGGACTGAGCATTATGGTTATAATGAACAAGAATCGTCAATTCCACATTATTAAAGTGGCAAAAGGCGAAGAGAAAGAAAAAGAAATTGTGTGCAAGGACAGGTAGAGATAGGTCTTGAGAAAAGTCATTTATAGAGGATGACCTCGACGAAAAAAAATAGAGAGAAAAATAATTGTGGTGAGCAGCACCAGTACCAGGAAAAAAAGGGGGGGGAGGCAGAGTAATTGAAAGGAGAAGAATCCCAGGACTGAGCATTCTGAGATAATAATTAGCTAGAATGGTCGATCCCTCATAAAAGTGGAAAAAGGTGGAGAGAAAGAAACAGAAATTGTCTACAAGGACATGGAATATCATTTATAGAGGATAATCTTGAGGAAAAAGAATTGACAGAAGAAGAACCCCCAAGCCAGATATCATGGAGGAAAGTGTTTCTTATCTCATTCAATCTAGCACCCAAATTGGTAGTTGTTGGTGCAAGGATAAATTCATACAGTTCATTTTTATAAATATTTGGTCAAGTGTAAGTTCTTTTTTTCCATGCACTGCCTCGATTTTAGTTCCAAAGAGAAAGATACAACACAATGTGAGTAATAAATTTGGTTTAGATTCATTCAACAGTTGATACTCTTGACGCTATAGAGGTATACATTTATTTTGATTGAATATTGTAAAAAGCTGGTCAACGGGAGCAGAATCATCATATTATAATGATCTCGATTTAAATATTACTGTCATATAGATGCGTTTCTCTTTGATAAAATCATGAGAGAAGCTTCCCCAGCTATTCTCAGAAGGTTATGATATCAATTAATAAAATTACTCGTGATTGAGTTAAATGAAGAGGATAGAGACAGGATAATTGGGAGGATCAAGGAAAGCCTTTGCTGCAGCTGCTAATATAAATTCCAACTAGAGCAAAACGAGAACAAACTTGAATCAATCAGATTTGGGATATATGCTCGATTAATCTAACCACAACCTACAAATTCCGAATCGCTGAGGTCAGAGTATAGTTCATACCCGTTCAATCTAATTGACGTTTCTATGACGTATTTCTATGCTGTATATTATGCATATTGCAGGTATATATCCACGATGGAAATTAATACGGTAATCACTTATAGATCAAGTTGAAAGAATCATTAAACGATAAAGGGAATTTAATATTAATTAGATCGTGAGACACGACAAGTTGACACAGGTATGCTTCAAGATTTACCATCCATGTGAAGCAGATGCCTTTATTAATAAGTCATGCATAAAATGAATGATTATCTTCATTTGCTCAAGACTGAGACGAGATAGAAGACCATAGTGTTTGGTGTTTGGTATGCTTGGAAACAAACCCGACTAACCTGGATGACTGGCGATGCTGTTGTCGCAACTCCTAGACTGCTTGTCACATTGAATTAAAATTAATGATTTGAACCGTTGTGTAGGCTTATAAACGGTATTAATGACGTTTCTTTTGTTATAGACTGTTGTTATACTACTGTCGAAACAATTACCTGTGAACTTTTCTCTCTATCATCCGTCCCGCCCGCGTAATGGGCGCATGGTGGTCTTAAAATTGCATTTAATAATTATCTTTGTGGGATTGTCGTTGGATCACTCGTCCTACTACCAGTACCAGTACCTCTACCTCTACCAGCAGAAAAATATGCCCGCTTTGTTCTTAATTTATGACAATGTGTCTTATTAATGGAGATATTTCAATAAAATGGAACCGTAGAGTGGAAATTTTGATCATGTGCATGATGCAGAGATATGTATAAATGAACGGTTTGGTCTTCTAATGATCGTAATTCCTATCATTTTATCGATTTATTGTCGGCTTCCATTAGGTTTTTTGATGTCTTAATTAACGTTTCCAGTCAATTAGAGCTCGTGTGTGTGTGTCAAAGACCATCGAGTAACTACAAACCTAGCACATGTGGGAAATTTAATGGAAAGTCATATACACGCTACTTTGCTCTGTTATAACTTTTTGTCCAGTTTCATCATGATTTTTTATTGCTTGCTTACTCAAGTCGCATTGATTTCAAATGTTTTGTAATGGAACCTAATGCAGTTAGTAGTAATTCTACATTTTATTTTATCTAAGTATTATAATTTTATTAATGAAAATGTAACTGTGATATGATAAAAACCTTCTTGCGCATCAATCGCATAAATAGTGTATTTTTAAGCGATCCAATTTATAAATATTTTCACCGCTTTTTAAATTGGCTTTCTGAAAATTTCCCTAGTCAGGTCATATTAGTGTAGTGGTTAACTGTGAAAATTGCATTTCACTTCGTTTGAAAACGTGCCTTAGAATGGATTTTTAAATTTAACAAAACCAAAATAAATGGTAAAACTGAACAATTTTGCCCCTTTTCCTTTGCCCGCCACTGGCTGACTTTACCTAAAAAATACTATTTTTTACACTACCTTCAATAGAACTGAAAAAGTGAAAAGGGAGCTTTGAAAACTGAAAATTTGAAATTTTAGAGGAATAAACATAATTTAAAAATATTCGAATATCTCCGCCATTTTTCTTATTTGCTTCTTGAAAATTTTCAGAATTAAGGGTTATTAGTATAGTTATCTATTGGAAAAATTTCAGTTCGATTCGTACAAAAATAGAAAAATAGAATAAACGGCTATAGAAATTTAGCCTTTTTTACCCTTTTCCTACCCATGCCACTGGCTCAATAATAAAAAAATGCAAATTTTATTGCAATAACTCAAATTTCAATAACTATTCTTCCAATAATGCTAATTTTGCTTAAAAGTTTTTGTTTCTAACTTGCTTATTTAGAGGTTCAAAATCTATCAATTTTTCCTAAAATTTAAAAGGCAGCCATTTTGGAACGGCTATTCCGATTTTACTCAAGACCGACTACTTGCAGTTATATTACTACAAAAAAAAATTTCAGCCCCCTAAATTGAAAACTGCGACCAGAAACCGTGCCTCATGACCGGTTTTTTTTTGGAAATTTGGAGGGACACCCTGTAAAAGTAACAAAACTTTAGGAAAATTATTTTTACGAAAATCAAACGTCATCTCTAAGTTTCACAAGAGTAAAAAATTTCGTTCATTAATCTTGAAAGGTGAAGCTACAGGAGCGTTTTTAAAATTTTAGAGAAATAAACATCATGTAAAAAAAATTCAAATAACTCCGCCATTTTTGTTATTTACTTCTTGAAATTTTTAAGGGCTGGAGGCTATTAGTATAGTTGCGTACTGTGAAAATTTCAATTTAATTCCTTCAAAAATGTGCTCATAAATTGTTAGAGAAATTTAGCGATTTTTACCCTTTTCCTACCCACGCCACTGGCTTATTAATAAAAGTAATGCAAATTTTATAACATTAAATCAAATTTCAATTAATTTTCCTCCAATCATGTTGATTTAGTTTCAAAGTTATTTTTCCATCTTACTCATACAGGGGTTCAAAAAAAAGCAATTTTTCCAAAAATTCAAATGGCCGCCATTTGGAAACGGCTCGGCCGATTTTGCTCAAGTACAATACCAGACCAGTTCTTATATATATCTTACTCCCACAAAAATTTCAGTCCCCTAGATTGAAAACTGCGACCTGAAATGAGATGACAAAAACGGGATATGGGGAATTTTGAAAGGACACCCTGTAGAAGTAACGCGACTTTAGGAATTTTTTTCAACGAAAATCTAACGTCGTTCCAAGGTTTTACAAGGATCCAAAATTTCATTCACTAATCTTGAAAGATAAAGCTACAGGAGCGTTTTTAAAATCGAAATTTCGCGATTTTGGAGAAATATATAAATATATAAATATATAAATATATATATAAATATATAAATATATATATATATATCGTGGGCAGGTGAATTTTGGAAAACCACTTTTTCGTGATCTGGGGGTCATGATCGGTGGACATTTGATGAGTTTGGGTGATTTTCGAAAAGTGATGTCCTCCTCAATAGTGTATTTTTTTGTTAAAAAATACACTAATAAACACGACGGACCTATCTACTTCCACTTTGTGACTCTTGAGTCGTGACGGTAATTAGTATTCATTAACCATTCTGGTTGTAAATTTACCGGTTTATTATGCGCACAGATTTATTATGAGTGCAAAGAAAAGGATGCATAATTTGCATAATATATTGTTGAAAAATAAATTCCTCTGAAAGTGGTTTCAGAGCATTTGCCACAACTCGACTTTAAATGGGTCAGTTTAACACTTTTGTTACTGTGCGAACTTCAAAATGTTGCCCCCAGCTAATCCTTCTCGATCTTTGTAATCGGCGTATAGAGAAAAGTATTTCTTAAGAGTGTTCTCGCCCAGAAATATTCTTAAATGAGACTGTGAACAATTATTGCTTCGTTGTTTTCTCAATGTTTGTTTCCAGGTTCCAGAATATTTGGGGTTGAGATAAAACAGAATGAGATTCAAAATCTCCAGAAATATCTAGGTATTCAATGGAAGAGATACATGCAGCACGAACCGTTTCGATTCTCGAACAACTGGAGCACATGCAGTAGCGAAAAAGGAGTTTGGTAGCTCAGTGGCTTTGGGTGCATAACCTCCACTATTACCATTCTCATTGAGATTTCGATGTGGTGCAAAATTAAAACTAAACGGACCATAAAGTCTGCAACTTGTTTCGTGGAAACAAGACATGCGCTGAAGTCATAATAGTCAAAAGATTACTATATCAAGCACCACGAAAAGTTTCATAAAAGTGTGTCAATTTTGATCCTCTTTCATCTTTCTGATAACACGTGCCTTATTTATTACTTACGAAAAAAATACAATTTATATTGAAAATATAAATTTTATTAATTTTGAGTAAGTATCTGGAAAGTGTTACCCGTTTTACATGTAAAATTAATTGTCTGTCGCTCGGTCTGTTGTTCTGTGACTTTTCAAGGAAATTCTAGGAAACACTCTAGAGCCGCCGCAGTTTTCATCTGGGAAAGTTGAAATTTGGCTCGATTGAAGAGGCGCACGGTCCCACGATGCCTATTGAAAATGAGCGGGATCCGAGAATTTTAAGGCCCCCTTTCAGGGCCGCACTTTTTTTTGCAACGTCCCGACATAAGGATTTGTTTCTCGGTAACGGTAGATTGCGGACAGATTCTGCTAGTACAGTTACTTAGGGAAAGAATGGACGTACAAACTTTGCAGAGATCGTTTTTCGAAAAAATAATTAGGTGAGCGGTAATCGGCCCTCAAGGAATGGAATATACTCTTTTCGCATGATTTTTCGATTTTTTCAAATTTTTTTCAAAATTTATTCGACCGATAGAGAAAATAACAAAACAGTGAGATAGAGCCGTTTGTTGCCTACAAAAAAGATGCTCATGATTTTTACGTGAAAAGTCGGCAAAAACGACTTATTCAAAAAAACAAAAAATCTGTCCGTTTTTTTAAAATCACAAAAAAATGTTTTTTCCGAAAACGGTGCACCCTAGCGAAAAATCAAGTCAGACCTTTTTTGAATAGTTTTTCAAATGCTAATTTACTATATGAAACATTTTCCCGAAAAATTTCCGATTTAAGAGCGGGAATCGTTTCTTTATAACAACAATTGCTACTCTTTAACGCATGCTTTCGAATTTTTTTCAAAATATTGTCGACCGATCGAAAAAATAACAAAGCTTTATGATAGACACGACCTTTACCTACAAAAGAGATAGATATAGTTTTTTTCCTTAACCGTTGGAAAAACTGTCAAAATTCGGAAAAACTTCGGCAGGACATTGAGACGGTTCAGACGTATTTCGAATATATCTTCCTCCATCGACGACATAGTTCAACTTATGTAAAAAAATTTTTCTTCAACACATAATTTGAAGTCTCGGTTTCATTTTGACTCGATTATGTCGGTACTTTAAACGAAAAATAAAAAAGTTTCTAGCTGCTCGAAATTAGCTTACACTTTTATTTTTATTAAAAAATCGATAAATTAATCCTTTTTTATTTTTTTTTCTTCTTCTTTATGCACGATTGGGAAAATTAGAAAGACAGTCGCAACGAAAATTAATTAACGTAAATGTATGTGAAAAAATTATCCAAATTGGTCATTTAATAACGAAGATATGACAATTTTCAGAAATCAATAATAAGTTCCCGACAATGCCGGCGACGGCTCGTGTCTTCTTGACCCGTCGAAGCCGGCCTCGTTCGCTGATCGTCCCCACTATTATTATTATTACTTACGAAAAAAATACAATTTATTAGGTCCGGTAAGTATCGGTAACCATAATAAATGCGCGGCTACTGTTCGGGTAACGGCTTAATTTCTGTTTTTTCTTATGCATTTTTGAAATAATTGTTTTACAATTAATTGCGATGTACTATTGGTCTTTCACTAATAACTTGGAATGATTATTATTTTTAAAATTTGAAAAATGCGCCGTGAAAAATAGAGTAAAGAACTTAATGTCTTATTACCTATGCGAAAATTCCGTGAACGCGACCGAAGGAAATAATTTTTTTCGATTCGAAGAATCAAGATGGCGGCCATTTTGTAATTTTAGCGTAACGAAGAGACTCCCGGCTACTACACCCCGATGAAATATTTTCGCAAAACTAATCCGAACTGGCACTTTTGAAACGTCAAAATCGAAAAGTGGAAGAAAATACGAGTTTTTTCACACGAAAAAACTTAATTAAAATCGAAGAATCAAGATGGCGGCCAGATTTTGGTATCGTCGTAAAGTTGGTGCGGCAATAACATATTGGTGCAAGAGCTGCGCCGACTTTGAACGATTTTAATAAAATGGCGTGCGATTTAGTCGGTTTGAAGCGAAAATTTTCAATGGTCTTTCGCACATTTTTCGATGTAAATCTGTTCGCGGTGATGCAAATAAGATCACGGAGGTACTCGCGTGTGGCTAAGAAAAGGGTCACGTCCCCCACCCTTGACTCAAACTAACACGAAAGTAACTTTTTACGCGAATCTATAACTTCCACGCGAATTTTCGTAAGTTCACATATTGGTCCTTTAGGAGCGATATAGAAAAAATAGTCACAAAAAAGGAGGTGGCAGGCGTTAACTTTGACAGGGAATCTAATGCTTTCAGGGCCGTACTGATATAGAAAAACTGCAATTAAAAAAACAAAAAAACAACTGATGACAAATTTAAACTTTGACTGGGATCTACTGACACTACGGGCCGAAGGCCCGCCATGGAAGCCGAAGGCCCGACGCCGCCGGCAGGCCAAGATTTTCGTAAGGAAAATCTTGTTGTATTTGTTGTATACCTATATAGAAATTGTGAAATTAAAAAATTAAAAATTATACGTATAACCACCACGGTGATAACAATTTAAAAAAGTATGGTTAGAATAAAAATTCTCACGATTTCTGCTAGAAATACTTTCAATTCAATAAACACAAATCACCCTTTATGAGGATTAAATCTCTCACGTTTAAAATATAAAACGGGTGAAGAGTGTCTGGTTAAGTGACGACAACGTCTGGGTTATTGTTACCCAATTAAACTAATGAAACACTTGTGAAAACCAGAAGGCATCAATAACGATTTATATGATTAGTCATCGCCATTAATCACAATCCCTTAAATCAATTTATCAAACCACTGTCAACCCTTGTAGAATTTAATTAAGTATATTGAGCTACCAAGCACAAACTATGCATTGTTATTCCTTATTACTATAATCCCCAACCCTGACTAAGGATATCTTTATTAATGTGATCCTTTTTAGTGTATTTTTTAACAAAAAATACACTATTGAGGACGACATCACTTTTCGAAAATCACCCAAACTCATCAAATGTCCATCGATCATGACCCCCAGATCACGAAAAAGTAGTTTTCCAAAATTCACCTGCCCACGATATATATATATAAACCTTCTTGCGCATCAATCGCAGAAATAGTGTATTTTTATGCGATTCAATTATGAATATTTTAACCGCATTTTAAATTGGCTTTCTGTAATTTTCCATAGTCGCATAATATTATAGTGTACCATGTACCTACCGTGCGAGTACTAATTTTTTGTAGGCTTGCATAAGTCGTCAACAGCTATCCATCTGATGATATAAAAATTTTCACGGTCAACTAAACCCTAGAGCTTTCATAGTCAAATTTTGTTTTTCTTACGGACATACCTAATGTTGTTTTTTTCGTGTTATTCGGTATTGTATTAAACACATTATATCGTGTGATCCACAAAATTTTTCATCAACTAGCGCCTTGGAAGAGAGAGATGGCTATTGTAGTCATTTCTGAGCTCATTTTACTAAAATAATAATTTTAAAATAACTTTAGTAGTTCCAATTCTCATTGTGTCATATTTAATTTCAATTCATGTCAGTATCATTAAAATATTAAAGATATTGCGAAAAGCAATAATTCATAACTACAATTTAATAACCTGATGAATATACTGGTATATTACTAAACACCTACCTTATTGCCACTTTTTTATGATTCATATGCCATTTTTGACCACTATTCTTAATAAATTCTGTTATTGTTTGTGCGTTGGTTCGAATTGGAAGTGAAATTATTATAAAATGCTAAATTATAAAACTTAAACTCGAACTGAAACGTCAAATTGAATTGTTATTTTATCCTCGTTCAGAGAGACATAAATATTTTGTGTTTCTGAGATAACGACTTAGGGTACCTGTATTACCGACACTAGGGCTCGTAAGCGTCAGTGTCGGTAATACAGGTACCCTACAACGACTCACGTTTTTCATCCTCCTTGAAATACAACCAATGCCAAATGAAATTAGTAGTAAGCTCAGCACCACACATACTCAGCAGATGTCGTTACTGTTCCAGGTTAGTTTCTTTACTCAACAAAGTACAAAGTTCATTATGCAGTGCAAGTCCAGTCATGTTTTTATTTATTGTTCTATGATTTGTAGATCTTTGATTGGAGTAGTTCACTTATTCACATTTTACTTGATTCATTTTGTCTGATTCGACATGTCGTTCAATTAGTCGTTGCGTCTGGACCGGCCTTTACACACCTACCGATTGTTTGTGTTTTATCTGGCAGACATGCTTAATTTTATTCAAGGCAATAGTTGATGAAAAATTTTGTGGATCACAAGATATAAGGGCTACCAAAAAGCTATCACATTAAAAAAAAAAATTCAAAATTATCGTCTTCTTTTTTTCGAATAAAAAAGTTTTATCACGGAATGACGTCGTATGTAGTCGCAAAATGACGTCACATTGCTTGCTTTAATGGTTATTTATCACTTTCGGTTAAACAGAGCTTATTTTGTTCGAAAATTCGAAAAAGACGATTAAAATTTTTGGTTTTCCTGATTTTTTAAATATCGAATGACATTAAAAAATATAACTTCTTTCATAAAATAGGATATCTTAATTTTTAATTTTCCATTTTTGCAGGATATTTCAGCAGCGTCCTGAGGTTTACAAATATTTTGTTTCAGATTCTTAATAATAATGAAAATATGCAATTTTCTCTAATTTATCTGACCCTGTATCTCTTATCGTTTCAGAGATTCCCATGTACCTACCCAGTTCTTTTTAAATGGGACATCCATGTAGTAATAAACACTTTTAATATAATAAATAAAGCCGTAATACTACTTATAACAATCTATCACATAACATAATATATGTATAGATCTAGCACAAAGAAAAAAAAACAAAGAAGAAAAAATGTGGTGTTTTAATAATCAGTTTATTCGATATACAACAATGTGTTGTGCTCTGTACAAAATTGTAATAGCAATAAAAGAGCGAAATAAAGGACCGATAATGTGATAAATGTGATGTTTTCGTTTTCCGAGTGAAGCAATGACTTACACAAGATATAATAGTAGAGGCGGTCCTATTTTCGTCAAATCGGCACAATGACGTCAATCAGATCTCATAAGCGCGTGAAAATATAAAATTTTATATAAAATTAAAAATAAAAAAAAATAATCCGATTTTTTTGGGGGGAAAAGCGGAAAACCACCTACCTACCAAAAAAAAAAAGAATAACCCTCTCTCGTGGTTTCGAACCCACATCAACAGTTTACTATTTAGGCAAGGACACCCTTGCCTAACAAACTCAGTCAAGGGGCCTTTCAAATTTGTAGCGATGACCGAGTAGGTATATGTAGTACGTCCAATACTTCATCCTACACATTTTATTTTTTAAACTGGTCGTATCTTTGTTATTAAAAAACCAATTTGAATACTTTTTTCACCTGCATGTAGGTGATTTAATTGTTGTTGCGTTTGCTCTTCTAATTTTCAGAACCATTCATAATTGAATGTGAAAAAAAATAAAAAAGAAATTGCGAACCATTTCATCGATTTAATAAGTGCAAGCTAATTTTGCACAAGCGAAAAACTTTTTTGTTTTTCGTTTAAAGTGCTACATTACTCGAGGCGAATTGAAGCTAAGACATCAAATTATATGTTAAAGCAAAAAAAATTGAAAATTTCGATTCAACTTCTTCAAAAATGGACTCATAAACGGTTATAGAATTGACACATTTTCACCCTTTTTCCTACCCACGACACTGGCTTATTAATGGAAAATATGCTAATTTTATTGCATTAACTCAAATTTCCAATAATTTTCTTCAAATCCTGTTAATTTTATTTCAAAGTTTTTTTGCCATCTTGCTCATACGGGGGCTCAAAAAATTGGAAATTTTCCATTAATTGGAAAAAAATTCAAATGGCTGCCATTTTGAAACGGCTCGGCCGATTTTGCTCAAGTGCAATACCAGACCACTCCTTGTGGATATCTTACTCCCACAAAAATTTCAGCCTCCTAGATTCAAAACTGCGACCTGAAATGAGATGACAAAAACCGGGCTCATGGAATTTTGAAGGGACACCCTGTAGAAGTGATGGGACTTTTGGAAATTTTTTCAACGAAAATCTAACGTCATTCGAATAATTTACAAGAATCCAAAATTTCGTTCACTAATCTTGAAAGATAAAGCTACAGGAGCGTTTTGAAAATCGAAATTTCGCGATTTTGGAGAAATATATATATATATAAATATATATATATATAAATATATATATATATAAATATATATATATATATCGTGGGCAGGTGAATTTTGGAAAACTACTTTTTCGTGATCTGGGGGTCATGATCGATGGACATTTGATGAGTTTGGGTGATTTTCGAAAAGTGATGTCGTCCTCAATAGTGTATTTTTTGTTAAAAAATACACTAATATTTATATATATATATATATAGATCTTTATATCCTTCCTGAGCCAGTCGAAATTTCATACCATCCTGAACCATGGCTTAAATAAGCAGTTGGAGCCCGTCTCTCGGCGTATATTTATTTGTCATTATTCGAATATCATATTTTTGAACATATACATCACGAAAAAAGAAATTTATTTTTTATTATTTTATACAAAAAAAACCGTACCATCCTGAACCATCATACTTGTGCTGAGCTGAACCACTGTATATATTTTAGATGGTTCATACAATTCTGAACCACGTCTTTTCTCACAACTGCCTATTCACTTTTTTTGTAAAACGCAGATTCATGTCGCTCGAAAAACTACTTACCCCATTTTAAAAATTAAAAAAGGTAAATATTTACATCCACGTATCCTAAGCTTCATCAATTTTTTCGGGATCGAGGAGCGAAATAGGGATGCTGGGTGGGTAAGAAGCTAAAAACTACTATTGCAAACTAATATATTAAGGTCACAACTAAGGCCTCTTTGACTATATTTCTATTTTTTTCTTCATTTTCAGGGCAAGGAATATCTTCGAGATTAACAGTAGCACGATTATTATTTTGAATTTTGCATTTATTTTTCATTTGAATTCCAAAAAGCGTGACATTAATCCCTGTATTCTGGATGCGATATGAGAAAGCGGATATAATGCAGGTCCTGCTCCGTAGGCTTCGAAGCAGTTCGCATTGTCGTCAAGTTGTTACTTCCGAGACTCGGCGTATAGTTATTCGCAATTCTCGCCATGACCGTACTCTGAAAACCTATTTTTAGTGCCGTTTTTTTTTTGGCTAACCATGCATTTGCAAAGCAAATGAATACCTTCCTGGTGTTACTATAGATATATTCTCCACCCCTAAAATAGATATAAATAAAGGAGCACAAACCATCGAGTTTGGAACTTAATTAGCACATAATAAGCAGATAATTCTGATGAAGTTCATTTTTAATATTCCCGGAGTGGGAGGGGGGGGGGGCGGGAGTGCAGCTCAACGCAGCTAACAAACTGAACTATCTGAACTCAGAAAGTGTTTCCCAACACGGCTCATTTGAAATTGTTTTTTCAAAGAAAGTGTTCTAACCTGACCAGAACCTGACCGGTCAGATCATTGACGGGTTAAATATCTTTCCTTTGAAAAAATATTATCTAAGGGCCGGTTTTTCGTACGTCAGTTAAACATTTTGAGATAATTACTGATTTTAAATTGCAAATTTTGAAAATACGGCGAATATAATTAATGATCTTGTATTTTTAATCAGTGATTAACTCTTCTTAAAGCGAGCAGAATTCATTTTCAGAAATATCAGACCAATGGTTTGATAATACAGGGCATTTTAAAATCAGTCGTTATCTCAAAATTTTTAACTGACGTACGAACAACCGGCCCTTAGTAGACCATATTATAATTATGCAGTTACATACTCGTATAAAATAATACGCCAAAATTAATGCGGCGGTTTTTTGATTTAAATAATTTTATTGCTCTGAGACGTTTGTAACTGACATTAGAAGTAAGAGGAAATTTAAGATATTCTGGTCACTGGGTTTTTAAATGGCTTCTAATAAAATTTGGTGACCATTGTTCAACTAAATAAAATATGTTATGAATACAATGAGAATTCTTATTTTGATGTTTTGTTTAATAAATTTAATGGAAATTTAGGGCGCATTTTTAAAATATAATTCAACAATCTGATAGGGTGACTAAATAGAGGAAAGTAAATAACAAACAGATTCATAGTTTTAAATCTTCAGAAATACCAATATGTAATATGTACCTAATAGCATCAAGAGGCAGAGGGTAGGTATGAGGATGCCACTATTGCCACTAGCCAACTAAAAGGAAAGCAATAAATTAATCCCGGGAGCTGACAGCTATTGATCATAAAATACCACCGTTGTTCCTCTAACAGAAGTAGTTTACAAGATCACTTGTAGTACTAGACATTGAAAACACTTAACCCCTATATGTTTTTTAATTTTTTGCATGTGAGGTGTGGCTTGACGTCGAGCTACACCCCCCCACCAACCAAATTTCACCGAAACGAGTTTTAGCACAATAATGTGCTCCAAGATTTTTTCAAAATGATTTTGCTCTAACGTAAAAACTAAAAAAGATACGAGACTTTAAAATTCATCCAATGCACGGTGCCGCAATATTCGTATTCTCTATTTAATAAAAAATTTTTAATATTAAATAGTAAAATTTATACAGGTGTCCCAGAATTCCATGGACATGGAGCAACTACAGATTACTGAGTAAAAAAAAAAGTCGCTCGGACCAAGCTTATCTCTATACCAAAATGCTTCGTTTGTCCGTTAGAGGGCTTCAAAGTGTTTTGAAAATTTTATTTTTTTTGAAATAGCTCAAAGTCAAAGCTCAAAAGCTGATTCCAATTCGATGAAAGTTGGTAGGTAAATTTCTTATTAAAAGTACTAATTTCTGATGTACATGATAATTTTACGGAAACCCGGGAAGGGGTTAAACTACCCCTACCCTCCATTAAAATCGATCGTAATTGTTGATAGGGTGGCAGGAACGCTGTTCATGTTTTTTTGTTTGAAAGATACATCGTGTTAGCCCATTTTTGGTCTCCTGCAAAAATCTGTATCTTTCCGAGGTGCTATGTGATAAAATAAATTAGTCGATGGTACCTAACCAAAATTTTATTTCATTCTTTTAATTTGAAATAAAATTTTCAATTATTGTCAGGTGATTATTTGATCTAATCTCATAAAAGATGTTTAGTATGGTTCGGTTTTTTTTCAGGTGCTTGCAAACGATTTTTTTCAAACGCAGTAAACAGTTTGCAAAACGACGAGGTTCCAAGAAAAGTTAAAATCAATTTTTGCGCAGGATGGAACTTTCTAGGGTCCAAACCGGCGCCCACATCGAGCATCTTTTATGAGATTAGATCAAATAATCACCTGACAATTGAAAAGTTGATTTCAAATTAAAAGAATGAAATAAAAATTTAGTTTTTTTTTCATCGACTAATTTATTTTATCACATAGCACCTCGGAAAGATACAGATTTTTGTAAGAGACCAAAAATGGGCTAAAACGATGTATCTTTCAAACAAAAAAACATGAACAGCGTTCCTGCTACCCTATCAACAATTACGATCGATTTTAATGGAGGATAGGGGTAGTTTCACCCCTCCAGGGTTTCCATCAAATTATCATGTACATCAGAAATTAGTACTTTTAATAAGAAATTTACCTACCAAATTTCATCGAATTGGAATCAGCCGACTTTGAGCTATTTCAAAAAACTAAAATTTTCAAAAGACTTTGAAGCCCTCTAACGGACAAACGGAGCATTTTGGTATAGAGATAAGTTTGGTCCGAGCGACTTTTTTTTACCTCAGTAATCTGTGGTTGCTCCATGTCCATGGAATATTGGACACCCTGTATTTTCGGGTCTGCTTTAGAACCACTGTGTTAAGTACCATTGTTGTAACATCGACAGTTGGTAAGTTATGTGAGTCGGCCTTTTGAAAATCTTCTTCCATATTCGTGTAATTTTATATTTTGTATTAAACTTTTAAATTTCTTAGCAATAATGTGCGCATTTAACGTAAACCACCTCACACGACACCGAAGCGGAATGCCTGGTTTACGGCGTTATGCATGAGAACTGTGGGGCGCGGGTCCACCAGATTCAGACAGAGGTAGTGACGTCAAGCCAATAGCAGAGCGTTCCGCCGATTCAAATTATGTATTAGGATACTGGATACTTACTTTTAAAGGGCTGTATCTCGCAAAAGGGTAAAGATAAAATTAAAATTTTTGCGCACATATAATGCTATTATTATTCTTAAGTGTTTAAAAGTGGTTATTAAATAACCATTTGTCCACAAAATTTCCACAAACATTGTGGATTTTTTTTGTGGATTTTCGAATTATGACTCTAGCAGGTATGTTTGTATTTTCGAGGTTTGTATTTTTAATGTAGTTGTCATCATCAAGTATTATCACAGAAAACTTCAGAATCATTTTTCCAATTCTAGGGTCATTTGATACAAACCTTTGCAACATAGTTTATCTCATTTAAATTGACGTGTATTAAAATAAACCAGAATCAAATCGCATAAATCTATTAATCACAATTTCCATATTTTAATTAACATTTAGGACTGAATTCCTTAAATTATATAATGCAGATAGAGAATTATTGTATTTTTGTAATTTTGTACTATGCAGAATGAACCGGTTGTAGTTTATGACCAAGCAAGACCAATATCTGTCAGCTCCAGGGGGATGTTCCGGATATTCGGATATTTATTTATTGCTGTTCTAGTCAATGAACAAAGAAAAAAAATCTAGTGGAATACACGCTCATTGTGTCTTCTAATATTATACTCCCTATATCACATTATTGTCGCGCTCTAAAATTCCATTCATTTCAGGAATATTTACCTAGGCAAATAAACTAGCATAAAAAAACAACTTATAGTTAAATAGTAGTAATAGTACCGACCTACCTAATTTTGATTGAAATAAAAACATTATTCGGATTAGCTTATAATTTCTTACAGGAATTCTCACAGATACCTGTATGTACAAAGTAATTTTTGCGAAAAAAATTTGGGGGAAAGTCTTAATAACGGAACACATTGTCCAGTCGGTAAAGTAAAAAATATAGCAAAAGTTCATAAAAAATCTTACCTAAGATTTTCTTTCAATAATTGGTAATGAACCGGTTATAGAACATAAATAGACAAAAATTAGTTCTGGGGGTGTGGGGCGTCCCCCCCTTCACCAAAAAAACCCATCCCTTTGGTTAAAAAAGTATTTTTTTTTCTAGTATCTCGTTACCTAATCGTTGGAAAATTGAAAAAAAAAATACGAATTAGAGAAAAGAAGCAGAAAGCTATTATAGAGTGATTCCAAAAAAAGGTATTTTGTAATTTTTTCGTATACTTAGTTTTAGAGTTATTTAATATTTAAGCAATTGTAAATTTTCTATTTTTGATGCAAAAGTGGCAGGTCTATCTGAATTCGTTACGAAGTTACAGGCCTAAGAAAATACTGTCTAGTAAATACCAGATTTAACTTTTAAAACCACATAAAACTTATTTTATTGACCAAATCTTTAGTTTATCATGTGTTTAAAATGTCCTATTCCTTGCTGAATACAAGCTTATGCTCGAAGGCCTATTGCAAAAGTAACAGTTTTCTCGTCTTTTTTCGCGTACCTATCTCTTGACCAGCTTGCTGAATACGATCAAATAATAATTTCTCTCTGGTATTTAGTTACAAACACCAATTCCGAAATATGCTGGTGCCGCATCCTTTTGAATCCTAATGCCATTTCGTATGAGCAGGGAAACCTCTACTAATGTTTATTTCGGTGACGTTTACTCATGTCGTTACCATTACAATAAATTATTAGCCTAAACCACAACACATGTCTTTGTGTGGCTTACAAAGTTGAATCTTGTTATTTACTAGTCATCATTTTCTTAGACCTGTAACTTCGTAACGAGATAGACCTGTCACTTTTGGGTTTTTTGGGCTGAAAATTAAGCCTAAGTACTATATGCTCAAAAATTTTGAACATAACGATACGGGACACCCTGTACTGTATACCTATCTTTCTACAGAGTGGATCAATAATTCTGAATTTTTGTATACTTACAGGTTTTCTATTTGATAACTCGTATGTGGAAAAATTGTGGGTATATGCCAGATTAAATTGCTATAAAGTACCCATACTTTCAAAATTTTGATAGGACGCGCACCGCATCATCATCAAATATTTTTTCCCCAAAATGTTGTTTTTATCCGAGATACGGGGTGCTGAAAAACTTGTTTTGTAAATGACACTTGAAACACGCTGTATCTCGGTTAAAAAACATTTTCGAAACGAAATTTATTTGAGCTTTCTTCATCTTTTAGCTTTATCTAAAAGCCCTTCAATTTAGGGTACTTATCTTAGACGATTAAATTAAAATATGATTAATAAAAAAATGTTATTAAAAAAGCTTCACTTGAATTTTTATCGAAATCAGTGGATAGGAAATAAAAAAAAATTAAACTTTCTTCGTATTCCAGCTTTATCTACAAGCCTCAAAATGCATGGGACTTATCTTAAACTAATAAAAAAATAAAAAATGTTTAAAACGCTACAATTGGTTTTTTATTGAAAACGGTTATTAAAAATTTTGAAAGTATTGCTTTTTTATAGCAATTAAATCTGGCATTCTGAAAAACGAAAAAAAAAAAAAATTTAAAAACCGGTTCAGAAATTTTCAACGAGAAAAAAGCTGCCCTGTGCTGTGACCTCGGATTCTACTCCACTGGGTGCTTCGGTTATACCTATAGAATTTTTCCCTTTATTGGTCCACTCTGTAAAAAGATAAAATAAAAACCAGTTTCGTAATAACGATACTTATATTAAACACCCTGTATCTCGGTTAAAAAGCATTTTCAAAAAAAAAAATTATTTAAACTTTCTAAATATTTTAGCTTTATCTACACGTCCTCCAGTTTATGTTACTAATTTTAGAAACACATTTTTGTAGATTCAAAAATTCGCTTTGGAAAAGACACAAAAATGGTAAATGTTGAAAAAATAATATTATTTTTGTTTTGTTAATTCAATATAAATAATACAAACATATTCTTCTCATCCTTGAAAGCAATAATACACAACCTCAACTTGTTTATTATCCTATAAGTCCTATTTTCCCGATGTCATAATAATTCTTCCCGCACTTTGTCCTGATTACTAACCGCCAATGTATTATTGCCATACCAGTTTATTATCGGGACTGACAAGAAGTGCCAGAGGAATTAAATAAATACTAGTCGGTAAAATTTAAAGAGAAATAATCCCTGCCAGGGTGAGAAATGGTATCTTATAAAGACACTCCACTAACTGTCAAATAAATATCACTGTCATTATTTAAATCTTGGTGAAATCGTTTAAAATTGTATTACAGATATTACGAAAAAATTATTTATTTTAATAAAACTTTACCGCCCTGCATCTCAAAAGTTAAGACTCTTAGGACATACGTTATTATGAAGTTTTCTTCTTAAAATGGACCCAAAAATCACCCCCTTAAATATTGACATTCAATTACATAACACCCTGTATACTGTAATGAAAAATTGGGTTCAGCTGTAAGAACCGGTGATTTCAAGTTTTTGGATCTAATTTGAATATTATGACAATTAAATTTATGGACTTGTAACAAATAAAAATTATTAGTAATTAATAATTATAAATGTAAAAAATAAATATATTTGAATTGTTTAAAAAATGAGTGCATAAAAAAAAGTGAAGGGGAAGGATGTTGATAGCACGGGGATAATAATTAATGAATAAGAAATTTTGAAGAGTAGGTATCTGTCGAGAAAAAAGTAAAAGGACGAAAGAAATTATTTTGCAAGAACAAAAGGAAGCAGGAAAATAGAGGAGAAAAGAGATGTTTTAAACCAAGGAATAATATAAGCAACGAAAAGAAAATTTTTAAATTAAAGGAGCAGGTGAAAGAATCTTGACGAGTAAAAAATAGAAGAACACGTAAAATCATATTGGGAAAAGGAATTCTTCAGAAAACTAGAAATTGGAAAAGGAGATGGTAGCTGTTGCTGTTATAGAAGAAGAGAAGAAGTAAGGTTTTTGATAAATAATAAAGAAGATATAGATACTACGAGCGTTGAAAAGAAGACATAATAAGTAGAAAGAAATTATATAGAAAATTAAAGCTATACAACAAGAGCTGGTTAGAGAATAGAAGGAGAATTGGAGTAAATTTCCTGGAGAAAGGTGCAAGGAAGTTTGATGGTGGTAGGGTAGATAACACAAAATTGAATGTTATTTAATTCAAATTATTTATAGTTATTGATTTAAATTATTAGATAGAAAATAGTCAGATTCAGAGCTCTAGGTAGGTTAGATTTTCCTTCATTTTGAAAAACAGTTTGTAAGTTACAAGTTATAAAAAAAATAATAATAATTTCAAACTAATTCTTCTATATTTTATTTTGATCAAACTTGGAAAATAGTACTGAAATATCTATCTGAACCCACCTGCGAAAGAGAGTTCCCTCATAGAATAATTCAAATTTTTTGTTGATGGTATTACATTTAAAAAAAATAGAATTAATAATAATAAATAAGATAAGGGAGGAAAAAGGAATACCATAACAATACATATATAAACATGCAAGGCGGCGGCAGATTCATCATCTGAACGCTCCAGTACCGGCATAAGTTCCCAAGCTCACTCATAACGTATCCAGACTATAATAATAGTGATCAAATGTCACGCTTTTTGGAATGCAAATGCAAAATAAATGCAAATGAAAAATAATAATCGTGCTACTGTTCATCTCGAAGATTTCCCTTGCCCTGAATGTGAAAAAAAAATTGCAATTCGACCGTAGTGTCAAAGATGCCTTAGTTCTGACCTTAATATTAGTTTGCAATGGCTATTATTTTAGATTCTTACCCACCCAGCACCCCTATTTCGCTCCTCGGTCCCGAAAAAATTGATGGAACTTAGGACACGCGGATGTAATAATTACCTACCTTGTTTTTTATGTCGTTCGGTATGAAAAAATAATGGAAAACAAAAACTAATAAACTTCAAAAAATAAATTTAAATTTTTTTTGTTCTTCTTTTAAAAGCAAAGACAACTTTTTGGACCGAATATCATAGAGAAATTTAAAAAACTATAAGGCAAGCAGTATGACTTCATATTGTCCTATTTCTGCGAAAAATTTTCTGTTTTTCTTTGAAAAAAATTAGAGTAAAAATTTTGGAATTTTTTTTCTGAAGTTTATTAATTTTTGGTTTCAATTATTTTTTTCATATCGAACGACATAAAAAAATAATATTATCCATATCACCCATATTATGGGTGAATATAAGAAATTATGATATGTCAAAAACTAGATTTCTAGAGTTTTCAGTTTTTTCAGGATATTTCCGAAAATACTGGCGATAGTATTTCAAAATTTTTTTCGTAAAATACTCATCTAAAAATAGCGCAACTTTTCTGTAATTTAACCGAACTCGTATCTTTAATGGTTTATGATATCCCTGTAGAGGCCCTTTAAATAGTTCTAACCCTGATGTATTATACCAATATCACTAACTGGATTGCATATTTTTAAGCAAAAACATGTAGGGTGATTTATAATAATTAAAATTAGGTAGGTATGTAATAAATTTATACAAGTGTTCAGAATGCCATTTGAGATAAAGAATTTAGTTTTTGGTTTTCTGTATGCAATTAAAATACTACATAAGAAGAAAAAATGTTTTTGTAAATAACTTTGTAAGGAAGCTAATTAAATAAAAAAATGTAGGTATACCAGTTTTTTGTTTCAAGTGTCATACTGAATACTGATACTGAATAGGTACTTGTGTAATTTTTTTCTTGATTATAAATCACCCTGATGTATAACACCTAGACCTGTCCTGATTGAAATCAAAATCCGAACTAAATAAAATACAAAATTTAAACTGTCATGAAGATAAACGCAAAAGTCAGTAGGTAGGTAAGTATAAAATGAACAAAAAGTAAAAAATACAGTCTTAAAAAAATGAAGAACGAGCGGGAAGAAGGACTTGAGGTTGCGTTGGAGAACTATTACAATATAATAATGATGCTCTTTCAAATGTGGAACCCTTAAAATATGGAATTATGTTGTAAACAGAAGTGCTGGGTTATTCTGAAGTGCTAGACCGGTTCGTCCGCCGTGGCTGCAACACTTCTCTAGTTTAACTATTATTATTATAATGTTTACAATGTTTGTGTCTTTCAGAAAAAATCCTACCGCCAGTGCGCCAGTATTCGACATCAAATCACACCCTGGATCCCAATATGCAATATGTAATAATTTACGATACATAAATAGACTGGCGCTCCATACTTTATTACCTTTATTTAGGTACCGTATAAAATGCTATATATAAATGTAATAAAATTTCAAATTATAAAGAATAATAATAAATACCTACTTAATACCTTTACTAATAAGAAAAAATTATAATTTTAAAAAACATTTTTCCGATTTAAAAATACATTATTTATAATTAAAAATAGGTAAAGAGGTAGGTAGTTACTTCATATCACTTCATAGCCGCCACTGCGGCAGGGATTGTTTTTTTTTATTTAAATTGTTATGGAATATTCATTTGATTTATCAGACACTTCTGTGGCAATGAGCAATAAACGCGGGAAAATAGGAATAAGAAAAACAAGATTCAATAGTGTATTGGTTTTTCAACCCCAACCCCAGTTCGTTTAGAGCTGATGGATGAGCCGACGAGTTACTTTTCTATTATAGTATTATTAGCCCAGTCGGTAAAGTAAAAAATGTACCAAAATTTCATAAAAAATATTATCTAAGATTTTCCTTCAGTAACTGTTAGTGAAGAGGTTATAGAACATAAGTCCACAAAAATCAGTTCTGAGAGTGCAGCCCGTCCCTCCCCCCCCTCAAAAAAAGCTTTAGTAAAAAAATATTTTTTTTCTAATAACTGGTTATCCGTAGAGTCCCTCGAGTTATCCGTAGGTATATCATAAAATATAATATCATATTATCATAAATGGATTAGTAGTTTAATTTCGACTGTCCAGTTATGTATAATGATATTAGGAATTATTTGGGATTGCAGTCAATTAAATTAAAGAAAACTCTTTTTTCTCTGTCAAGCTTTCGAATTAATTGTTAGCGCCCAGCCTCTATAGAAAAAATTAAATTATTCGAAAACCAAACAACCTACGAAGAAAAATCAAAATAGGTTTTGAATTGTGCAACATTTTTTTGCCAAACTCACTGATTATGAATAATTTATAGTAAGTATTTATTTATATAGATATTACAATATTAGTATAAATATAGTACAATAATAATTATTGTCTGTTGGTTTCTATTTTAAGTACTTGCAGGCCTGATAAAAATAATTTACCTCAATGCTGAAAAAGTTAAAAATAAAAAAATAAGAAATAGCAATTTTACCACCATATTAAAGTTATAAAAATTTGGTAATTTTTTATTATTTCCTAAAAATAAAAAAAATAAATAAATAATAAGTAGCCAAATTTTATTTTAATATTACAAAATATTGCTATACGATAAGATGTACCTACGTAAAAAAATATTAGCTGTATTTTATAGGAAATATGAAAAAAAAATTGCCAAAATTTTGCTAAATTTTATAATATTACTAGTCAAAAAGTATTTTTTGTTTAAAGGAGGGAGCTTCGGTCTTAACTATGTAGGTAAAACAAAGTCGCTCCACTCCAGTAATTATGGGATTCGAGAACAAGCTCATTCCACCCAGACACAAGTTTGCCAATTAACAATAGACGACACAGACAACCAGAGCGCGACTGAGAATCGAACTGAGTCCGAGGGAGTCCAACGGTTTAGCCGTTTGCACGCTAAACCCCGAGGCCACCGCCAGCTCAAGTAATTTTTTTTTTCCACATTGCGGTCATGCCTTGACCTAAAAGATAATCTATAACATTTATGTATATGTGAACACCAGTTTGGCAAAAAAGTTGTATTTTATGTTCCCCTTCAAAACCTATTTTCGCTTTTGAAAGCAAACGAGTTTTGGACAAATATGTATAAGGTATTTTCAAAACAGTTCAAGGATTTGGAGGATCTTAAAAAAAGGACCTTATTAAGACTATGGCTGTCGAGTCAAGGGACTCAAGGGACACCCTGCATATTTAACTTTTTTGATGTAATAAAACTTCTGGTTAGTCAAATATTGTCTCTAAATTATGAACCATAAAGGAGATAATATCGTAATTTTTGTAGCCAAGTAAAAAGTAAAAAAAAAGTAAAAAAGAAGTAAAATAGATGAAAAGAAAGGCTCTTACAAAAGAACTCCGCAGAATCCTTATGCGGGATTATCCTTAGGATTATGCGGGGTCCTTTGGGCTGTATGTAGCAAAAATCTCAAAAAACGCAAATAATATTTTACCATGCCATTTAAAAATAAGCGCAAGTTGATGTCTGCAAAAGATCAACGAAACGAAATACAATAAAAAGACTCAGCCTTACAACAACACTACTTTACAAAAGTTGTTTTGTATCCTTTTAAATCATCGCTTTAAGAAAGTTGTATTCAAAGTCCTAAACAATTTGTGACTTTTTGCGAAATTTGGAAATGACTAATATCATAAATCTTTCTAAGTCTTCATTTTTCGTGTTTTATTTTTATTATCCGTATAACGGAAAGTTTCCTGTTTCTCAAAATGTTTAAAATTATAAAAAGAATTATTAGACTGATTCATTGGTGGGAATGTTCTACTGTAATAATTGTAATCAAAAACATTAACGTTTTACCAAGAAATTTCATCTCGGTAATGTTTCAATTTGATAAAAAAAATATATAGCACACGTCATATTTTGTTTTTATGTTGTCATTATATTATGCTAAAATTTTTGCAATTTTTTTTATGTGGTTAAAAAGTGAGAAAAAGTGAAATAATTCCGAAAAATACCTCAAATCGTCTTGCTAATACCTAAGGAGATAACAATAGGTAGGTAGGTATAAGTACATTATTTTGATTAAAAAACGAACAACAATCTTAGATGAACAGGACAACAAATGAAACCATAATCTTAAGTATCATGGCATCTCGCTGAAATCTGACACCATTCCATTCAATTCGTGAACAAAAGAGTTTTATACAGGGAACGCTTAGCTTAGACTATTAAATAAATATTAATAGTCTAAGTGGGAACGGGTTTGGCCATCCTGAGCCATGCGGCGAAGACTCGAGCCGAGCTGTCGCCCTGGCACTCTCGCATGGTTCAGGATTGTCCCCCATACGCAAACATATACATGTATATATGAACGACGCGATTGCAGCGCCATCATCACAAAATGCGGAAATAGGCTGAACTAAAGTTTGGAGTTTCATACCATCCTGAACCATTTTCATATTCATACCACGCTATCTAGAGGTCACTCTAAGTCGTTTAACAAGGGTCTGCAATCCTGAACCACATATATGGTTCAGGTTTGTTCGACTGGTTCAGGATTAACCGTACGGAAGCATACATTTGGTTCAGGATGGTACTATAGCGCTATATATATATTTATATATATATATATTTATATATATATATATTTCTCCAAAATCGCGAAATTTCGATTTTCAAAACGCTCCTGTAGCTTTATCTTTCAAGATTAGTGAACGAAATTTTGGATTCTTGTAAATTATTCGAATGACGTTAGATTTTCGTTGAAAAAATTTCCAAAAGTCCCATCACTTCTACAGGGTGTCCCTTCAAAATTCCATGAGCCCGGTTTTTGTCATCTCATTTCAGGTCGCAGTTTTGAATCTAGGAGGCTGAAATTTTTGTGGGAGTAAGATATCCACAAGGAGTGGTCTGGTATTGCACTTGAGCAAAATCGGCCGAGCCGTTTCAAAATGGCAGCCATTTGAATTTTTTTCCAATTAATGGAAAATTTCCAATTTTTTGAGCCCCCGTATGAGCAAGATGGCAAAAAAACTTTGAAATAAAATTAACAGGATTTGAAGAAAATTATTGGAAATTTGAGTTAATGCAATAAAATTAGCATATTTTCCATTAATAAGCCAGTGTCGTGGGTAGGAAAAAGGGTGAAAATGTGTCAATTCTATAACCGTTTATGAGTCCATTTTTGAAGAAGTTGAATCGAAATTTTCAATTTTTTTTGCTTTAACATATAATTTGATGTCTTAGCTTCAATTCGCCTCGAGTAATGTAGCACTTTAAACGAAAAACAAAAAAGTTTTTCGCTTGTGCAAAATTAGCTTGCACTTATTAAATCGATGAAATGGTTCGCAATTTCTTTTTTATTTTTTTTCACATTCAATTATGAATGGTTCTGAAAATTAGAAGAGCAAACGCAACAACAATTAAATCACCTACATGCAGGTGAAAAAAGTATTCAAATTGGTTTTTTAATAACAAAGATACGACCAGTTTAAAAAATAAAATGTGTAGGATGAAGTATTGGACGTACTACATATACCTACTCGGTCATCGCTACAAATTTGAAAGGCCCCTTGACTGAGTTTGTTAGGCAAGGGTGTCCTTGCCTAAATAGTAAACTGTTGATGTGGGTTCGAAACCACGAGAGAGGGTTATTCTTTTTTTTTTGGTAGGTAGGTGGTTTTCCGCTTTTCCCCCCAAAAAAATCGGATTATTTTTTTTTATTTTTAATTTTATATAAAATTTTATATTTTCACGCGCTTATGAGATCTGATTGACGTCATTGTGCCGATTTGACGAAAATAGGACCGCCTCTACTATTATATCTTGTGTAAGTCATTGCTTCACTCGGAAAACGAAAACATCACATTTATCACATTATCGGTCCTTTATTTCGCTCTTTTATTGCTATTACAATTTTGTACAGAGCACAACACATTGTTGTATATCGAATAAACTGATTATTAAAACACCACATTTTTTCTTCTTTGTTTTTTTTTCTTTGTGCTAGATCTATACATATATTATGTTATGTGATAGATTGTTATAAGTAGTATTACGGCTTTATTTATTATATTAAAAGTGTTTATTACTACATGGATGTCCCATTTAAAAAGAACTGGGTAGGTACATGGGAATCTCTGAAACGATAAGAGATACAGGGTCAGATAAATTAGAGAAAATTGCATATTTTCATTATTATTAAGAATCTGAAACAAAATATTTGTAAACCTCAGGACGCTGCTGAAATATCCTGCAAAAATGGAAAATTAAAAATTAAGATATCCTATTTTATGAAAGAAGTTATATTTTTTAATGTCATTCGATATTTAAAAAATCAGGAAAACCAAAAATTTTAATCGTCTTTTTCGAATTTTCGAACAAAATAAGCTCTGTTTAACCGAAAGTGATAAATAACCATTAAAGCAAGCAATGTGACGTCATTTTGCGACTACATACGACGTCATTCCGTGATAAAACTTTTTTATTCGAAAAAAAGAAGACGATAATTTTGAATTTTTTTTTTAATGTGATAGCTTTTTGGTAGCCCTTATATCTTGTGATCCACAAAATTTTTCATCAACTATTGCCTTGAATAAAATTAAGCATGTCTGCCAGATAAAACACAAACAATCGGTAGGTGTGTAAAGGCCGGTCCAGACGCAACGACTAATTGAACGACATGTCGAATCAGACAAAATGAATCAAGTAAAATGTGAATAAGTGAACTACTCCAATCAAAGATCTACAAATCATAGAACAATAAATAAAAACATGACTGGACTTGCACTGCATAATGAACTTTGTACTTTGTTGAGTAAAGAAACTAACCTGGAACAGTAACGACATCTGCTGAGTATGTGTGGTGCTGAGCTTACTACTAATTTCATTTGGCATTGGTTGTATTTCAAGGAGGATGAAAAACGTGAGTCGTTGTAGGGTACCTGTATTACCGACACTGACGCTTACGAGCCCTAGTGTCGGTAATACAGGTACCCTAAGTCGTTATCTCAGAAACACAAAATATTTATGTCTCTCTGAACGAGGATAAAATAACAATTCAATTTGACGTTTCAGTTCGAGTTTAAGTTTTATAATTTAGCATTTTATAATAATTTCACTTCCAATTCGAACCAACGCACAAACAATAACAGAATTTATTAAGAATAGTGGTCAAAAATGGCATATGAATCATAAAAAAGTGGCAATAAGGTAGGTGTTTAGTAATATACCAGTATATTCATCAGGTTATTAAATTGTAGTTATGAATTATTGCTTTTCGCAATATCTTTAATATTTTAATGATACTGACATGAATTGAAATTAAATATGACACAATGAGAATTGGAACTACTAAAGTTATTTTAAAATTATTATTTTAGTAAAATGAGCTCAGAAATGACTACAATAGCCATCTCTCTCTTCCAAGGCGCTAGTTGATGAAAAATTTTGTGGATCACACGATATAATGTGTTTAATACAATACCGAATAACACGAAAAAAACAACATTAGGTATGTCCGTAAGAAAAACAAAATTTGACTATGAAAGCTCTAGGGTTTAGTTGACCGTGAAAATTTTTATATCATCAGATGGATAGCTGTTGACGACTTATGCAAGCCTACAAAAAATTAGTACTCGCACGGTAGGTACATGGTACACTATAATATTATGCGACTATGGAAAATTACAGAAAGCCAATTTAAAATGCGGTTAAAATATTCATAATTGAATCGCATAAAAATACACTATTTCTGCGATTGATGCGCAAGAAGGTTTTGTTATTAGAGTGGACAATTTTTCTGGTAGGTAAAAGAAAATATTAATAAATGGTGTAAATGAATCACGAATAACTTAGGTACCTACGTAATATAGCAGCAAAGGTACATTATTTTAATAGTCGTCTAGGGAAATCATGGGGATGATTATGATGACTCATTAATATTTGTCATTCAAATTTTTAGGGTGCTAACTTACCACGATTACTCGATTTATTGACTTGGTAAGTTATAAACTTTTACCAAAAAACCTGGAATTACTTTTATATAAAAATTTGAAAAATACGATATTCTAATTAATTATTTTGAAGTAAGAAAATCTGTTTCAGTCCAATATGCATGACAAGTATCTTAAAAAATATATTTGGATTTTAATTAAAAAATGACAGGTCTCTACTTGCGTCAAAAAAAATTTTCTCTGGCTGTTTTCTTCTCTTATCACAAACAAGGAACACCAAACAAGACATGAAGAATTTAATACTACAGGAATTCATGGGATAATATATTTAGCTAGTAATTTATGGGTACAAAGGAAAGTCTCAGGCGTGCCCTACAGACATTGAAGAAAAGGAATAAATCTACTTCCGCGTCTGCAAGCAGTTCTATACGAAACTGAATCAAGCTGCAATCAAAAAATGTCCCGTGTTTGTCGAGTGGAAGATAGGAAACTCCTTTTTAACCTTTCAAGAGGTCGTATTCCAAGACAGCGTGATTGATTGAACGTTCGGGGCTTTTCTAAATTTCCTTGTTTCGAATTCGTTTGAGAGAAATCCGCTGGTGTATCCTGAATTTTCAGGTTCAAGCGACTTGTTATGCGTTGGGGTTAGTGTATCCAATAAGTGCGTTCCCGTCATTCAAACTTTTGCGGGAAGATTGCACGTGACGTTGAAATATTTTTGTTTATCTTGAACGAACAAATTTTACATGCCATTGTTTGTTGGTATAAGAGCGGCCATAAATCTCGTTTAGATAATATAATTTAGAAAGTTGATGAAGTATACGTTTTGCTTTCCGAATTGTTGAGGATTTGAGTAGGTGATAAATTTATAGTTTTCTCATTTCGATTTTAAAAGGAAATCCCTGCTTATATCTTCTATAATCTGAAGATTTATTTCAAGCTCATTTTATTTTTATATAAAGTGACGCAACTTTATATACAGGGTGTCCCACGACATGACTGCCATAGCTTAAGGGTAGGTGTAGTTTTTCAAGGCGATTCAGGATCTGGTTTTGAAATTTTCCTGAGGCCCTTCGTTTCGATTATACAGGGTGATTTGTGCAATTTGCCGAAATCTTTGATGAGCGATATCTTTTGAACGAATTGATCGAATTTAACGAAATTTGGTAGATATGCTCTACTAATGACACTTGATACCTAGCATTTTTCGCCGACTCGAAAACTGCAGGGCCGTACTTATTTTTTTGATATCTTTCGGTTTTGTCGAAAAGTTCAACCTGTATGCATTTTATTCAAAGTTTGGTGCCGTTTTCTAAAACTACGTGAAAAATGCTACAATTGCGGTAAAAAAATACTTGGCATCATTAAACTGAATCGAGAAGAAAATTCAGTCTTTTAGTTTTTTATTCGGGATTTCAATTCATGTGTTGTTAATAATTTAAGAAAAATCAAATGTGGTGTAATGTACATTTCGTACGTACCGGCTAGATGCCGGTAACACAGAGACGACGGCGGGCGCGCGCAGTGAGTGAGTGGTGGTGGGTTTTAGTGCATCGGCCGACTGGAGGCCTCGAGTCGTAACATCGACTGTCAAGTTGTAATCAGGTGCGCTTCATCATCATACCTGCGTTTTCACGCTCTTTCTCTCCTGGAAATTCGCGGATGAAGGGTCCGCAAACACCTTAAGTTTCCTGAAATGGCGTCGTGAATTTTCACGTTAATTATTATAAGAATCAACTACGTTTTTGGCTTGGTGAGTGTCGTAAAATGATTTTCTTAATTGCGTTAGAATTATACAGATCATATTTTCTTAATACCGTATGCTAATTTTAATTACAGCTTTAAACCCGATCGAGTTTCGCTCGCATGTAAAATTTGTCAGTCACATTTTTTGATCTCAACCTATCTTGAAGACGGGAATAATTCTATGTACCCTTGGCAAGCAGACTCGATCGGACCATTCATTAATGCAAGAGTGTTTCTGATATCCATGAAATTACAGCTTTTTCCCTGGAGGCGAATTTTTCCCTACGGATTGCTTTCTCCCTGGAGTCAACTTTTTTCCCTGGAGTCAATTTTTCCCTGGAGTCAATTTTTCCCTGGAGGCAATCTTTTCTTGGAGGCAATCTTTATCTCTGGAGGCAATTTTTCTCTCAAACAAGAAGGCTGATGTTACCTGAGACACCTGAGAAGTTTACCGGCTGATGTTACCTGATACACCTGAGAAGTTTACCACCAACTAAACTTCCACCCTCGCTCCGAAGACCCTACGAAGCTAAGTGCCTTTGCCTACCAAAGTTTAACCGATCAGTTCATTCAGATTCTACACGCTCTTGCTCCTTATTGTTGTTAACCGTGCTCAAGTTAATAATTTGTGATAATAACTGTGATTTAGTTTAATAAAGAGTACCTGTTGTTCTGCTGACCCGCTTGTTATTGTTGACCCTCTTAGACTAGCGACTCAACCTACGACCCTTGTTATCTTTTACCGTCTCATGCTCTCAACGACTATTGTTCCCCTCTAAGGGTAATAATAGTTCGTTTCAGTGGTTTTTAATAACTTGTGTATTTTGTAGTTATTTCAAATAAATTTACTTTATCTACAGATTCAGCCAAGATTGGGGACTCTTCTACAGATTGTTTCGAGCTAAAAATAAGTTTTAACAGGAAAATAGTGTTAAAGTGGACATTTTGAGCAAGTACTTCAATAAAGCGATTTTTTTAAAATAGTTTTTAGATTAATATCAAGGTCAAGGAAATATGTTGAGTTTGATGGTGGTCTCCTTGACCATTACCTGCACTGAATTATAGTTTTTCTTCCCAACATTTGTGTTGACATTTTTCTTCCTGTTTCGTTTATGTGGATACTTATTTGTCTATTATGGTAATGTGTTAAATTGTGTTATTTATTTTGCTGTTGAAACTATTTTTAGCTCGAAACAGTCTGTAGAAGGGTCCCCAATCTTGGCTAAATCTGTAGATAAAGTAAATTTATTTGAAATAACTACAAAATACGCAACTTTTAAAAAACCACATTTGATTTTTCTTAAATTATTAACAACAAATGAATTGAAATCTCGAATAAAAAACAAAAAAACTGAATTCTCTTCTCGATTCAGTAATGATGCCAAGTATTTTTTACCACAATTGTAGCATTTTTGACGTAGTTTTAGAAAATGACACCAAACTTTGAATAAAATGCATACAGGGTGAACTTTTCGACAAAACCGAAAGATATCAAAAAAATAAGTACGGCCCTGTAGTTTTCGAATCGGCGAAAAATGCGAGGTATTAAGTGTCATTAGTAGAGCATATTCACCAAATTTCGTTAAATTCGATCAATTCGTTCAAAAGATATCGCCCATCAAAGATTTCGGCAAATTGCACAAATCACCCTGTATAATCGAAACGAAGGGCCTCAGGAAAATTTCAAAACCAGATCCGGAATCGCCTTGAAAAACTACATCTACCCTTAAGCTATGGCAGTCATGTCGTGGGACACCCTGTATAAGTGCCTTATTGCAAGTGTTCTTGATCTTGTTTTCGAATTTTCTGTTATCAAAATCGTAAGTTTGAGTCATTAGATAATGTACAAATTCTTGATTCATTCCCAAAACAGTTTCACCCGCCCCCCCCCCCTCTTTATTTTAAACTTTATGTCTAAAGTAATGCTCTGCTGAAACAAAAACAAGAAAACAAAAGCTACTTATAAGGGACGTTTATCCTTATAAGGGAACAAATCCCACTTCTGATATGATATGTATCTGATTGATATGTATCATATCTCAATATACCTATGATCTAATATCTGATGTATCTGCGATAGCTGTCTGATTAGGTATTACTAGATAGGTCGTCTTCTTGCTGAAATCTTCTTCAAATCTGACTTCCAGCAACAGTTGAGCAGAATATTTTACGAGAAAGACTCTACGCCTCTATTTTTTATAAAATGAGCCGGCAACTCAGCAAATCGACACAAATCTATTATACAAAAATAATCATGAGACGAATTTTATCATATAAAATACTCAGCATAACTTGCGATTTTATGAGGCCGTATCTCTTGCAAGAATCCTTAATCTAGACCAAATAACTTCATAAAGAACAAACACTAAATTCTGCGACTTGTTTCTGCATTTTCTTAAAGCGAAAAGTTAGAAAGGTAGTCCTCAAACCCTCTTATAAATTCGTATGATCTAACTTAGATTATTGTTAATGGCGTTATACAGGGTGCACCATGTATCCTTCTCTACACGGTGCACCATGTATCCTTCTCTATATTGCTATCTCCTGAACGCTAAGAGATTCAGGGTCGGTTAAATTAGAGAAAAGATGCGCAGTTTTGTAGCCATCTCGAATTCGTCAAAACATGCAAGATATCTGTGACCGTTCCTGAAATATCCTGAAAAAACTGAAAAATCGATATTTCTTATTTTCCTCATATCTTTCTTATTTTTGAAAATTAATAAATAATTTTTTGTAGGCTTACATAAGCCGTTAAGAGCTATCCATCTGACATTTCAAAAATTTTCAAGGCCTACTAGATCCAAGAGATTTTACAGTCAACTTTCGTTTTTCTTATGGCCGCCATATTATTTTTTTATGTCGTTCGATATGAAAAAAATAATAGAAACCAAAAATTAATAAAATTCAAAAAATAAATTTAAAAATTTTTTATTCTTCTTTTTTCAAAGAAAAACCTAAAAATAAATCGTCGAAAAACGTCAACATTTGTAAAATACGCCGAAATAGTGCTTGCCTTATGGTTTTTTTAATTTATCTATGAAATTCGGTCTAAAAATGTGTGTTTTTTGTAAAGAAAAAGAAGAATAAAAAAATTTTTAATTTATTTTTTGAAGTTTAACAATTTTTAGTTTTTGTGATTTTTTTTATATCGAACAACATAAAAAAACAATATGGTGGCTATAAGAAAAACGAAAGTTGACTATGAAAATTCTGGTATCTAGTCGGCTTCGAAAATTTTTGAAATGTCAGATGGGTAGCTCTTGCCGACTTATGTAAGCCCACAAAAAATTATTCATTAATCTCCAATAATAAAAAAGATATGTAAAAAATAAGAAATCTCGATTTTTCAGTTTTTTCAGGATATTTCAGGAACGGTTACAGATATTTTGTATGTCTTGACTGATTCGAGAGGGCCAGAAAATTGCGCTTCTTTGGACTTGTTTAACCGATCCTGTATCTGTTAGCGTTAGGAGATAGCAATATACAGGGTGCACCATGTATCCTTCTCTATATTGCTATCTCCTAACGCTAACAGATACAGGGTCGGTTAAACAAATCCAAAGAACCGCAATTTTGTGACCATTTTTCAGTTTTTTCAGGATATTTCAGGAACGGTCACAGATATCTTGCATGTTTTGACGAATTCGAGACGGCCACAAAACTGCGCATCTTTTCTCTAATTTAACCGACCCTGTATCTCTTAACGTTCAGGAGATAGCAATATAGAGAAGGATACATGGTGCATCCTGTATTAGTGTATTTTTTAACAAAAAATACACTATTGAGGACGACATCACTTTTCGAAAATCACCCAAACTCATCAAATGTCCACCGATCCTGACCCCCAGATCACGAAAAAGTAGTTTTCCAAAATTCACCTGCCCACGATATATATATATATATATATATATATATTTATATATATATTTATTTCTCCAAAATCACGATTTTTCGATTTTCAAAACGCTCCTGTAGCTTTATCTTTCAAGATTAGTGAATGAAATTTTGGATTCTTGTATAGCTCTGGAATGACTTTAGATTTTCGTTGAAAAAATTTCCAAAAGTCACGTTACTTCTACAGGGTGTCCTTTCAAAGTTCCAAACATACGGTCCTTGAGGCACGGTTTCTGGCCGCAGTTTTCAATCTAGGGGGCTGAAATTTTTGTGGGAGTAAGATATCCACAAGGAGTGGTCTGGTATTGCACTTGAGCAAAATCGGCCGAGCCGTTTCAAAATGGCAGCCATTTGAATTTTCGGAAAAGGTCCAATTTTTTGAGCCCCCGTATGAGCAAGATGTCAAAAAAACTTTGAAATCAAATTAACAGGATTTGAAGAAAATTATTGGAACTTTGAGTTAATGCAATAAAATTAGCATATTTTCCATTAATAAGCCAGTGTCGTGGGTAGGAAAAAGGGCGAAAATGTGTCAATTCTATAACCGTTTATGAGTCCATTTTTGAAGAAGTTGAACCGAAATTTTCCATTTTTTTTTTGCTTTAACATATAATTTGATGTCTTAACTTCAATTCGCCTCGATTAATGTAGCACTTTAAACGAAAAATAAAAAAGTTTTTCGCTTGTGCAAAATTAGCTTACACTTATATAAAATTATTAAATTGATGAAATGGTTCGCAATTTCTTTTTTATTTTTTTTCACATTCAATTATGAATGGTTCTGAAAATTAGAAAAACAATCGCAACGACTATTAAATCACCTACATGCAGGTGAAAAAAGTATTCAAATTGGTCTTTTAATAACAAAGATACGACCAGTTTAAAAAATAAAATGAGTAGGTATAGGTACCTGACTTACTACATAATATATCTACCCCATCATCACTAAAAATATGAAACGCATCGTGGATCAGTTCATTACATCCTTTCTTAGTAAACTGTTGGTGCGGGTTCGAAACCACGAGAGTGTATCATTCTTTTTTTTTTGATAGGTAGAAAAATCGGATTATTTTTTCATTATATTCATTATAAAAAAAATAGGAAGAAAATATTTATTATTGAATCGCATAAAAATACACTATTTAATAATAAGCTAGTGGCGTGGGTAAGAAAATGGTAAAAATGGCTAAATTTATTTAACTGATTATGAGCACATTTTTGAGAGAATTTACCTGAAATTTTCAGAGTAGACAACTACACTAATAAACTTTAACTCTCAAAAATTTCAAGAAGCAAATAAGAGAAATGGCGGAGTTATTCGATTATTCGATTATTATTTTTTTACATGATGTTTATTTCTCTAAAATTTCAAATGTTCGATTTTCAGAACTCGCCTGTAACTTTTTATCGTTAGTCAGTAGCGGGTATAGGAAAAGGGACGAAATTGTTGAATTTTGTCAATTTTTTTTTGGCTTATTATGTGTAAAAATCTATTTTATTGCACGCTTTCAAACGAAATGAAATGAATTTTCACAGTAAACCACTACGCAAATTCGACCTGACTATGGAAAAATTCAGAAAGCCAATTTAAAAGGCGGCAAAAATTTTCATAATTGAATCGCATAAAAATACACTATTTCTGCGTTTGATGCGCAAGAAGGTTTTTTAACTGAAATTGCGAACATACCTTTTATTTACAAATTGAAGCCTATTTATCTACACATTGAAGCTTATTATTTACACAGGAGAACGTGACAGCGCATAAATAGAATGTTCGGCAAAATTGAAATTCAGAAACGTATTTCATATTATATTTCATTAAAGGAACACATATCATGCGGAGAAAAAACAAGGGGTGAAATTTCTCGTTTTCCGAGAGACAGCATAAAATCCTCTGAGAGTAGAGTAATAATAATAATACAGTCTCCTAGATATATTATGTTGTGGTTGAACGTAATGGGCTAATTTACTCCCTATATTAGCACCCCGTCCATATTAAATAGCAGCTGTAAAAACTAACCCCAGAGTGCCCTTTATAGTTGCGTCTGACTGAAAGTTCTGCTACTGGAATTAACTGTTAATGAATCTGTCAGTTCCACTGACTTATCTTATAGGACTTTATTTAGACAACAAGGATGATGCACCTGTTTTGCTGTATTTTTTAAACTGTTGGTAAATTTTCAAACAACTCAATTTAGACTTCCAAGAAAAATGGACTAATTAACTTAAATGAATATCTAGAGTTATATCGCTAGAAATCGTTAAATTTTATTATGTACATAACAGTGTCACCCACACGAAATTGTCACTTTCATAAGAAGAACCATTTCCTAATTTAACCTTCAGATTTAATCTTCCGCATTAAGTATCAATAAACAGTCCTACAAATTTTTGAGATTTTAGTAAAAAAAAAACGACTAAATAAGAATCGAGAAGAACGATTAAAATGTAACTACCTACATTGTAACAACTATTTTAAATAATTGCATTTTCCATTCTCATTGTTAGTGCACGGCATTTCAAGTTCTCAACAAAGCCTCTTTACCGCTTAATATGTACAATAAAATCCATCGTCTGTTTTGGCGGCACAAGAACGTCCACTCCTGAAACTTGAAAAGAAACCGGCGTCGGCTTCTGAAGACTTGAATAATTCATGAAGGTTATTAGTCTTCGGAGAAGACTGAGAGCTGAAACAATACTCTTAAACAGGTGTTCACGCTGCTTCGTTTATTACTAAATATCTCCTGTATTATTACCTTAATTTACCGGTTATGCGGGTGGGCATTAGTGAAGGTAAAATATATTGAACGTTGAACCGAAGAACACCGATCTAGGATCTGGTCAGCTCAAAGAATGTCTAATACGCTCGTCTAGACGAAACAAATCTTACTTAGAATCATTCTGATAATAAGGGCTTAGAGGAATAGAATAGAGTAAATGTAATAAATTAGTAGAGAGTTATGATTTAGATAATATAGGCTTAACTGGAACACACCCAAATAATTAATTAATAATTTATAGATTAAGTTTTATCGACACTTTGCTAAGAAAAATCTTAAACTAAATTTATTGACGCCTTCGTCTAGTAATCCTTGGGCATGGATCAGCCACTTGTTATTTGTTATTTGTAAATGATAAAAAAAATTGCGATTGAGCAAGTAGGAAGCTTCAAAATGGACGTAATGTTACCTCGATTCTTATCATAAATTTAATTGGAAAGAGATTTCCTCAGTGCTCTAGATGCAAGAAATATGTATCAAAGTTCTAATTATTAATACGTTCCAGTTCGCAATGATGATGGTACTAAATTGTCTGTGTACTAAATTGTTACTAAAGTGTTTCAAAACACTTTTGAGCCGCTCTTTTATCGTAATATGAAAAAAGAGGAATTATTAACAAATGAAGGAGCCTTCGCATCTTTTTTATTAATTGCTTGGTTCTTCGTCTAACGCTCCATTAGCTTGTACCTAATAGACAATTATATTACAAGTCAAATATTGCGTTCTGTTTGAGCAAAGACGAAGGAGGTATAAAATTAAATCGGTAGTTTGAATCTTGATGAAAATTTACCTCACAGTTTGAAATGAATCAAGAATTCTCTCTCTAATTAATAAATAAGCAATAGCATCTCAGCATCTAATCAATTATTTATAACATCATCGATTAGGTCTTCAAAGTCAGGGTAATTTCCGTCGCGATTATATTACAAGGTGTCAATTAATTTTCTCATTAATTTCTTTGACGCGCTACTGGTCTCTCAATAATGAAACTTGAAACGTTTGATTGGATTCTATCATCACATCAGCACAGCTAGCTAACTCTATAAAATCTGTTTGAAAAAGAAAAACGGGAAAAGTATTTTCTGACAGAGATGAAATATAATTACACTTCATTATCTGAAAGGAAGTTCTGTTCTAAGCGTCAACCAACTAACTAACTTCCTTGCGAAGACATTTCAGACAGAATTCAGGAATTTCACTCCAACGTGGACACGTAGCTTTGAGATTGCATTATATCTCTCACCATTCAAAGTGAAACAATAAAAGGACTTACCGCATCATTCAGGATTATGACGAAACTTGCGACTGTCTGTGTTTCCCCAGACCGAAAGAATGATTCCAGGATCCCAGATATAGATATACGTCATATTTCTAACAATTTCTGTCGCTTCCAGCTCCTTGCTCCTCCTTTTCACAATCTCGTCGAAGCGCAGATGTTGCTGAGATTCGGATTCCCTATTTGTGATATCCGCAAGGGACCCTCCAGCAAATTATAGGATAACGCTCGCTCAACATATGGAAGGGTTTGGCCGTATTCGACAAATCGTTATTATTATGCCAACAGGGACTGCTTAAGCAGGAAATCCATTTACTTTGCACAAATGAGGCTCGAAATTGTGATTTTATAGCGTCAGACTGTTGGAGTCGTAAGTTGTTAAAGTAAAACTGAACGATCGTGAAAATCGCTATTAACTTTAAGTGTATTTATTTTATATTCAGTTAATTTTCAATTCCAATGCTACCGCATTTACGATAAATATTGAATTTATTGATAAAATGTAAAGTTCATTCACGCTACAATTTCAAGGATATCTTCTCGCAAAGTACAAGGCACAATATTTGTGGAACATTTTTTCTAAAGCCGTTTTAAATAGTGCCTAAGCCAATACATATAAATCATGATATAGCATAGAGACTTAAGCAGTTATGCCAATAATTACTTACGTCCCTACCCCTTGTGGTGGGTTGGGGGTAACTGCAAAACCTTGAAAAGGATCCCTACTTTTTATTGCAAGATCAGTTTCTACGATTTTTTTTTCAATTCATGACTCATGGCGCTGTTTTTCAAAAATATTTTTTTAAAATTTCAAGAAATTTAAATATAATTTCAACACTACTTGTCGAATTACAGCTCTCCTAAAATTTACAATTTTTTCCAAAAAAGTAAAATTTAAAGATTTGGTTAATTTTAGACCCCGATATCGGGGAAAGTACTCATTTTACGGGTAAAAGATGTTGTAGCAAATGCAATTAGTTTTAATTGAAGCAAAAAAAAAACGACGCCCCAGTTCGGTCTTTTTCCTTCCTAATTAAGTGGCATCTTTTTCCACCCTCAACCACTTCTAAACTTCGGTATACCTGCGGTAAGCGTGCTTCATATGCACCATCTCCCGTTGGAGGCAAACGGGCGAGATCAACCTTAGCAAAGGCTCATGTTTTTACAATTTTTATATGTATAGCGCAGGCTATGGAGGGTATCTTGAGCGTAGTCTCCTCCATACAGAGCTTTATAGGGACTTCAGCTCAGCATCTGCGATGGCTTGGTAGGCTGAATAGAAGCTCAACGTTTTTCTGAATTGCGCTCCACAGTGTGTTCTTCCCATGATGGAAAAGGGTAGAGGTGGTGTCGCACCCAGTGAAGTCGTGGAGAAACAGCTAGAATCCTGGGGGAACTTTTAAATCTTCAGTATTGAATGAGGTTGAGGAATATTGTAACGGGCCACAGTCATCTCTGCCACTTTTCTGATTTCTTCACAGCCGATCCCAAACCATTGATAAGGACACGGAGGTCCACATGTCTAATGATTAGCACTGATTGAAAAGAAGGTGTCGAAGGTGTCAGTCAGCATCCTTGAATGCCTGCTTTATCTCAATTTGTTGCTGCCGTTGGTCAATAATTTCTCCTGGGTCATTTTTAATATGGTTGACTCTTCAAAGATAAATTCGTTACACTGCAGAGAATAACCTTAGCACCATATACGTTCAGAAGTTTTTGTGTTTTTCGCTACCTCATCCTAGGATATCCGTCTAAGACCACATCAACGTTCCGTCCGAAATTATTGAAGGTGTAGCTGGCATACCCTGCAACAATATTCCTCACCGAATCGTTATGACACCATATTATCACCTTGTGTAATAAGTAGCCCCCATCCTACCACAACAAACGTGTTGACTGCTACTGAGATGTTTTGAGGGAGCGGGAATGAAAGCTGAGTACAAGGTTGATTTCGTGCCCTTGCGCATTCCCTCTTCTGTGAACAATGTCGTGGGGTATGGAGCCAACTCGTAATGAAATGTTCCTTCAACTCTTTGTTTGACTGCTTGATGATACATAAACGATGGAATATTGTCGTGGCTCTATATCCACAGGTTTGCCTCTTACTTTGATGAAAGTACTCATTGATGTCAAAGTTTGTTTGTACTTTGGGTTTTCGCTTAAAAGAAACCTTTTCAAATGAGTTGCCCGTGATTTGTTTGGCACCTTCTATTCCAATTTCTTTATTCATGTGGCAATTAATCTTAGAAGCTCCAACGATGCGACTACTGATGGATAGCAGTTTGTTTGTCAGTGGAAATGAAGTACTTCAGTTTCTCCATATCACTGGTGTCTCTTGCATTCTGTTCTGCCCTCATATCAACAGGCTGCTTTCTGGTGGTACACGAAATGTCCCAAAATGTCGCTAGGCTATCACAAATATTGAGCATGGACACCACGACCAAGTTCATCATGAAAGAATGATTTTTATGAACCACCGACGAATCACTTAAAATGAACCAAATAATTGTTTTCAATAATTCCTTGTGAATATGCTAAATAAACTTTACATTATTTTAGTTTAAATATACATTACTTGTAGATGTACATGGTTTTTCCTATCAAACTACCCTCGTCCAGTTCATTGTGAGAACTAAATAGAGCAAATTTGCAAAAAATGCAGTTTTAAAATTTTTTGGATTTGAAGATTTGTGAGTAAACTATATGGCTTACAGACGTCGTGCTTTGCTTTAAATAAAGCTAATAATATGATATTATAACATCGTTTCTCATGGTTTGTCCCGGAAAATTAGTATTGTCCCCGATATCGGGGTCGAAGAATGATCAAATTTTAAAATTTAACAAAATTGTAAATTTTTGGAAAGTTGCATCTCGGTAAGTATTGAATCTATAAAGTTTGTTCTGCTAATACATTGTAGCAATGTTAGTGTACTTTAATAACGTATAGAAAATATTTTACAAAAAAAAAACGCATAGTTTATATTGAGAATACCAAAAAACCGCGAAAATTTCGCGCTTTTTGTTGCTGCAAAGTAAGGAGTGCTGCAAAGTTATGCTGCTGCGGTATAGTGATCCTAACAACATAATAAAAAAATCATAACTAGTCATTAGTTTGCGATTTTAGGTATTGCTAGTGTTAGATTTGACTAACGTAGTAGAGCCACATCGAAAATGATAATTTTTTCAAAATGTTTGCTTGAATATTTTCGAAAATAGTGGAGCAACGTCTATTTTATCATCATGTTAAATTAGATCTTGAAACTACAAAAAGTATTTGAAAGGACATTCTTGAGATGTATAAAAAAAGCACTATACATTGGTTTACTACATTCATAATTTAAAAAAAGCACTATCCTATTTCAATGATTTAATTTTATACTCATATCCCCCCCCCTCCTTCTATTTAAGAAAAGGTGTTACATGATTCCTGTGAAGTAAACACTTTCCTCTATAAAGCAAAGACTTTATCGCAAGTTTTTCTTCCTCCACCACTTTCGAAAACAGCAAGGGAATCTATATTTTGGACAAAAGTCTTATTTTTGTATCTATTTAATTCGAAACGAAAAAAAAAGGTTAGTGATAATAAAAATGTACTATTTAAAATCTTTAATAAGAGAAGTCTTCTCAGAAAATAGAAGGCACATGCCAGCTCAAAATTATAGCCGCCTAAAATGTTGCTTTTTGTGGTTCAGTATTTTTTTAATCATTTTGTAAGATAAGACACAGTTTTCATTATATTTATCTTAAATTAAAGGGGAAGAAAGTCTATAATAAAAAGGCGCCAACTTTTTGTATGTATTTAAAAGCAGCCGTTCGTTTCGTGGTTAGTTATACGTGAAGGAACCTTCTCTTGGGCTAAGACTATTAAAATAAAATCTTGAAAATTTTAACTTTACAACTTTACAGAATACATGATAGGTGAGAATTTGGGGGAAACTTATCATGAAAATTATTTTGAAGTAATTCTGAATATTTTTTATACCAAACTCCACATTATCTAATAAACGAATAGTTGTTGTTTATTTTTTAGGATCCTGAACTTTGGTTCTAAAAATTATTTTGAGAATATGAGACTTGGAGAAAGGGAAAGATAAACAGGACAAAAAAATATTTTTTATCGTCTAAAACGACGAAACAATTTAGCGTGCAGTTAGACCAATTATTGCATGCAAATGCAAATGTAGATATTGTGTCCAAAAAACATACAATTTCATAATTTGCTTGCAAAAAAAAAATAACTTGCACAACGCTATTCGTACACTATAAAGACTTCTCATTAAAAATCCACTCACCTAACTGACATGCGGATATTAAATGAACATCTGAACAAACTTAATATATTTTGCAGCCATTTTTTTTCAAATACTCATGAATAAGCCTCTGAATATTTAATGTTGACGTTTTATGACTTCTATACATGAATACCTACATTAACCCTTTTTTGTTTTGACACCCTAAAATAACTGTGGCGAAGTAAGTAATGTTTTCATTTCTACTTTGCGGGCCTCAGGGCACTCACTTGAAGTTTCGTCCTAAATAAACAACATGCAGCTTAATTTCATATGTATATGAATGCTTCAGAGTTTGAACGTGTTGGAATAATTTAAATGGACACAGCATAATATAAAGCAAAAAAAATATCATATTTATATTGAAATATAATATTATGATTGAATCCAGGCATGCTTGGAAAGGAAAAGTCCATGAATCTATAATACATTCATATGTCTATCTAATTATTTTATATTCCTCAACTAAATTAATGTTCTTACAAATATCAGATAGGCGATACAAGATTCTATCTTATTAACGAAAAATATTTTTCTAATAATAATATTATCATATTATCATGTACCTATACAAATTTTCGAGATACCTACATTAATTATTAATTCAAAAAACTACTCATAATGTAGACACATAATGATATACAGTAGATTCAGGGAGGTAATATATTTAGAAGATGTAATAATAAATTGATCCAAAGTTGATAACGTCACCACTATGAATTTTTAAACCCTTTCATGAAATCAATATCCGTCCCGGAGCGAGTTTATCGCGTTTCTCATAATTCATGTTACATGTGTATGAATGTTTCTATGCATATCCATATACATACAACGAATTCCAGTGTCAGTGATGTTATGTCATCCCTAATGGGTGTCATTTTTCAATTTAACACTTGTTACTCCATATGGACACGTAAATTCATTAGAGTTTATTTTTCCTATGTCCGAATTTATGTTATGACAATAACATGATATTGATTTAAGTACCTAGGAGGTTAATACATATTGTACAGACACCGGGGTAGAATTAGTAATAATTTGTTATCAATATATACAGTAGTGATCATGAATATTGTAATGGCACTCGAATCGCTATATAAAAGCAGAAATGGTTCACGCATCAGGTATACTCCTACATTTGAATAGCTTACAGCACTGCCGATTTTTAAATTATCACAAATTTTCGATTTTTCTAAGTGATTGTTATCCAAGATGACCGTCACTTTGGACTGTCTTCAGCTCTACGGGATTGAGTCCACTCTATATTGAAATTTCTTTTTTCGTATCAATTCGGACTGTCGGGACGCCTTCCCCGAGGATTCAACTTCAAGATAAGCACATTTTTGAAAAATCGGTTTACGAGGAACAAGATTTACGTCTTCTGTTTCATGTGCCATCTCTACGATTTCTAGTACGACTAATAGGGCAATTTTAACTTTTGAAGCTGCTGTTCTGAATAGTGCAGCTGTTGTTTTTCAGACCATGTTAATAAATTCCCCAACCGGGAATTTCTTTTACGTCCTGGTCTCAATTTTACCTAGCCTTCGGGCATATGATATGCCCAAAGTACTCAAATTTTATTTTTTGATGGTATAAAGAAGTTCTGTTTGAGTATTAATTCTGCTCAGCACTCATCCCGCATTCTGTAGCCTGTCAGTCGATGCATTCGTCGATGTGCCCACATCTCAAAGGCGGAAATTTTTTGGACAGTGTTTCTGTTCGCGTCTACGATTCCATACCATACAAAACCACCGGGAACACATAAATATTTACTGAGAAATCTTAGGATTAGGAATAAATCACACTGTAAGGTGTACCTAACAGTTTCTTTGGAACATGAGAGAGTCGCCAATTCATGGGTTAAACCCTCCAAAGTTTAAAGTTAGGCTCAGTCAAAGAGTTCCTCGATTTACAGGGCGGAATGACCAAAGATTTATTGATAACGAACTAGAAAGAGGGTGCATGGGAAGTAACACTGAGACCTTATTAATACCAGAACTGTTGATGTGGAAGTTAAATTATCTTGTAGCTATCTTCTCGTTATGAAATCATTTATATGATAGATAGAAGGTAATCTCAGTTGTACTGGAAAAACTTAACAGAATTGTCTTTGTTTCTTCATTAGCTGAACAGCATTGTTAAAGTATAATGTGTTGGAAGATTAGCAGTGAAATTATTATGGCGGATATTATCTCTCAGAACCCAGCGTGTTGTAAATAATAAATTACCTGACAGTGTTTTATCGAACTCTATTAAGTTGGGTATACAAGAAAAGGTAATAATGCTTCGCCAGTGTTATCAAGAAATATTTTCCTCTCTCATTATGATAAGCTTTAGAATTACTTGCTTGTGATAATTTTCGTGCCAAACCTGAGAACTTTTCAAAATTTTTCTTTCCAAGTTATAGAAATGGGAGATTTTTTCATTCAAATATCTGTTGACGCTTATGCAATGCGTTCGTAAATTATTCTCTCGTCAGAAGGAAAGTCAACAGTAGTAGCGTAGCATAGAAGCAAAGCTGAAGGGTAAACGAAATCTGCGTCATCATTCTGGCTTTGAACAGGGATAAATCTTCCCGTTGACGTTCGGGATACGGTTCGGAATAAAAATTTTATTCGGGTCGTCTACGTGCATCTCATCTCAAACGACGAATCTAAATTCCGGACCCTAAATGAGTCTGGCTATCGGTAGGGGATTATTACTAAAAGACCATGTTCATTTAAGTATTGTTTGGAAGAAGAATGCTCAAGCTTTCCTATATATCTTGCGAGAGCTTAGTGTATTTTTAGGTTAATTATGGTCTAAATGGAACATTTCCTTTTTTGTATTGCTTGCACAGAATATAAAGATCAAAGGAGCTATCTGGAGAAGTAGCATCAATTTGAAGTAATTTTCACTTTTCTTGGCATCCCTCTCTCCTCTCTTATTCGATGGAATTCTCAAAACCATTATAGTATATTAATAAAGTTACATTAAGTCTTATTAAACTTTCAGGTGAATTTTTGATGGATTATCAATCACGCTAAAGCTGAAGGTGTGTCGTACGGCGTCAAACTAAAACCATACATTTATCTTCTTCAACGTCGATCCACAATTTTAAAATCGTAATTATAAAGTTCGTCCGAACCTTTTATTCTGTAAATTGGAAAACAGGTAATGGTCACGTTGTTCTGAAATTATAACTTATAGGCATCCAATTCAAGTCAAAGCCAATAAGCAACTTTGGAAATCGATCTTCGATGTTATCATAGCTGGACGCGCTCACTTTATGACCCTAATTAAGAAATGTAGCTCTTAGATTTATATTATACACTATACCATTAAACTTTGTTCTTGAAATGATTATTGAAAGGTTTTTCTTTTCTGAGATCAGCTTCAGAAGCGAGCTGAGTGGACTTGACCATCCAGATCGCTTAGATTGTTCCCCTTTTGAAGATGCCGGTAGTTTCAGGCACCTGAAACTGCACACTGTTGCCTTGATGTTGTTAATTTCAGACCAGTCAAAGCTAAGCAGGAGTTTGGAGCTTTCTAGAGACATATACAAATTTTATGAACAAAAATGCCATGGTAAAGATGACACATATAAATTAATCTGTCAATTAACCTAAATCTAAGATAAGCAGGTTCAAACTAACTACAACAAGAAAAAATGTCCACTTTATTCCTTACCATGAAGCAATCGCGTTTTACTACTAGGAACTGCAAGAAAACTATTAATGTAATTATTAATGTAACTCATTTCTAGAGCTTAATTTGAGTCGAAAAAAATATCCAAAAACATTATAAATTTATTCGTGAAATTGTGCAAAAAAAATGGCAACATCGTCAGCTTTTTTAGCAAAGCGTTGTATTGCGTTTTTCCCCCATCGATAACAGCGCCCTCTTTGCTGTCGTGGCCTCTGTTTAATGACCTACCTCACCTATCTATCCGTTCAACAACTCAGCATCGGCCTTTCTGCCGGTGCTCCGATCACATCGGGGAATTCCTTGTTCCGCTCTACCTGTCCCAATTCAATTTCTAGTGGGAAACAAATGGGATAAGGTAACTGCGAAAGTAAATGTTAGGAAGACTCCAAGATAACAGAAGACTCTAATCCTTGATCTAGTCAGATCTCAGTCTTTCATGAATATAAAATTGAATTAATTTTCTTTCCTAAATAAAAGTTATTGAGTCCCAAGACTCAAGACCCAAGACTATTTTAGGTAAGGCTTTCTTTGGATTCAGGGTTAGTATTGGATTTAATGGGCGCGAGGTAAATGTTAAATTTTAGTTAGGAATCTTTTTTTTTGCAGATTTGGATTTTATGACCGTTAACTACTGTTGAAAAAAATTAGACGTTTCGAATTGGAGAAAGAGTTACATATTTTATTAAGAGTCATATTATAATAATTGTTGTGCCAGCTAAACTGGCCATGAAGTCATGAATGGCATCATCTTTATATCAACTTCATTTATACCGATATCTTTAATATTGCGAAAAAAAAATTAGTGGCAGATTCTTTGGTCAAAAATAAACCAAAAAGTTTTCATTAACTTGTATCCGTTTTTGAGATTTTGAGATACAGGATACAGAGTGTAAAAAGAATATTTTTGCAGTTTTTTGATGATATCCCGGAAACCGTAAAAGATACAAAACTCAGATATTGTACAAATCTTATGAAACTTTTTTTTTGTCTGAATGGGTAAAAGTAGCTTGTATCAATGATATGACATGTACAAATGCTGGATCATGTATTTGTTTGAAAAAACTTTGAAAATAAATTTTTTGCCTATCTCATTTCTGGACACACGTTACTAGAATTTTTGTTGTTTATTTTTGGCCAAAGAATCTGTCTTTAATTTTTTTCGCAATATTAAAGATGTAGGTACCCTATTATATATTTTCCCTTTTGAAGTAGGTAGACTTAATAGCATAAAGCAAACGCCCTGTATTTCCTTAGCAACAGACAGGAATTTTAATATAAATATTTGGATCGGAATTCCAAATAAATAACATTCCCATCCTTCCTTATTACTGAACGGCATTTGGAGTAGTCTCCAGTTCCTGATAAATAATTACTTCTGTTCAGAATGCGGTGAAGAGTCTTCCCTAATGGAACGCATCAACACAAAGATTTAAAATTACCTAGATTAAACCGAAATAGACTCATAATTCAAGATTATAAGGGTTCATGGGCTTTCTATACGTACGACTTATTATAGAACGGCTTATTACTTCCACCATCAGGTCCAGGAACTTCAGCTATATTCTTACCTGAAACAAAACGCTCTAGATATTTTATATTCTTATGTTTGAGATTAGAGAAGAGGAAAAGATAAAATGGGAGAGCTTAGACGCGCACATACATAAAACATGAAACTTTATTGAATTTTCCAGTAGGAAAGTAATATTTATTTTACTTGCAGCGTGTAATTGTTTCATCTACTTTTAGAACTTTCATAAGGAATATGCATGCGTGTGCACGTATATGTGGTTTTTGTTAGTAATCTCATGAATTTTTACGATCTATAGAGCCCGTCGAGAAAGCTATAATGTCAACTCTCTACTAAATTAAGTAAAAAGACCACATGTGTACCTCAATTTCAGCTTCCCAAAATGGGTTATCGAGGTAGCGCGGAGACAATCTTTGCATGCAAATTTTAAGGATAACGATATTATTTATAAAGGAAATGTAGTCTTTTAAAGGTCAGAGCAGGAGCGAAACATTTGCATAGTTTTAGCTGAAAACGGTTGAAGAACGCGTTGTTTTACGTATGTGAATCTGTGAATCTAGTCTAATAAGTATTCTACGCGAATTGTTGATCCCATTTAGTTTTTGGTAACTTTATTATATTACGCAGTGTGTCAATTTCGAAACTATGGATTATCTATTTAGCTCTGTATAGTAAATTTTGATGTAGAAAAAAAAACATTTATGGAGAGGGAATCAGTTGGGTAGTGGCAGCAGTTTTCTAAATTGTCTCCAAAGCGAATTAGCTAAAGGTAAATTTCGTGTGATAACTCACTTTAAAGGTATTTGTAGGTACACTGCGTACAAATGAAGTATTATTTGTGATGAAAAATTTGTATTTAAAAAAAAATGATAGCATGTTGAAAATTTTCGCATTGAATATTAGATCAGACCTAATATTCACAAAAGCAATAAATGTTTGCGCTGATATTCTATAGAAGATGACAAGTCATAACTTTTAAAAAATTAAAATGTTTCATCACAAATACTTTCCCTGTACACAGTGTACAAAGGCCTCTAAGCTGAAGTATCATAATGCGATATGGGCTGCAGTTTGAAATTTTAGAGTTGGGGTAGCTCTAGCCCGCTGAGTATAGGCAATTTACAAACCTGCTGTCGCTACGAAACTGCTTTCCCTTCCATTCTGCCGAAATTTTTTTTTTCCAAAACAAAATTCAATATTCAGAGCTGAATTCCAGATAATCCTAAGTTTTGAAATTGGCACAGATAGTAATTTGTTCAAAAAACGTCCCGATAAGAGTGTAAATAAATAAAATAACTAGAAAAACTTCTTCTTTTAAACCCAAAATAGACACAATTTGATAAAATTTTATTTAAATTATTTTATTTAAATGTATGTTTACCTTTTTTTAATGTTAATGTATTTGTTTTCTCAAACTGGCCTTAACTTTTTTAAAGTTATGTCTTTGTTTTCGCAGTTTGTCAGTAGCTACTTTTAAAATATTTTTTATAGTAACATAAAAATAAGTTCTTAAAAAAATTTTACAATGAGGAGTGTAATTAAATGAAGTAGCAAGAAAAACTTTTTTTAACCCAAAGAAGACAAAATTTGGATAAAATAGAATTAAAACATTTTAATGTTAAATTGATGCTGTTTTCTTAGTTTGTCAGTAGCTACCTTTAATTTGTTTTTATTTCAACAAAACAATACCATTTTTAAAAAACGGTGCAATGAGGAGTGTAACGAAATAAAATAGCAAGAAAAACCTCATTTTTAAAACTCAAAATATACACACAATTTGAATAAAACTTAAATTAAAGCATTTTTAATATCTTTTTAACTATTTAAATGTATTTGTTTTCTCAGTTTGTCAGTTAAAATAGTTTTTAATTATAGAGCTTGAACAAGGCCTTACCACTAACTTTTGCAAAGTTAATCTGCAAAAGAAGCAATAGGTGCAAATCTGTCAAAATTTACACTGTCAAGATCCAGTTAAGTATCTTCTATCTTCTCAAGATACTTAAATCGAAGTTAGGATCATTCTAGATCATATATTCTTCTAATATTTACTAAATTTATATGAAAAAAAATAAAAAATATGGATTATTGTGGACTATATTGCGGATACCCCTTTATAAAAATCAAAGATTCATCTATTCTGACTAGTATACCACGAAAGAGTTTCCAAAGCTTCTTCTTCAATATATCTAGCCACAATCATATAAAAACACAAAACTTCATGAAGGATTTTTTACCATTTTAGGGAATGGAATATTTATGAAACAGGAAATAAAATCCTCTAATCATATAAATCAGGATAAAATACAAGCTAATCCTAAGGGGCTTAAATTTCGACAGAATAAACCTAATCCGGAAGATTCATATAAATCAATATAGTCGAATCATGCAGACCTTACCAATCTTTTATTCGACGATACAATCATATAAATCACTGTGAAAACTCCACGGAAAATTCATGTTTCTAACTTTACGAGTACCTGCGCTTAATATTACCTAATCTTCCTGGAACGGAGTAACGTTATTATTGTAAATCATAACACAAAAGCAGATATCCCAAATGCAATTTAAATGAACAACCCGGAAACATACAATGCAACATTAAACAGACTCTCTCATTATGATTTGTAACTTATGAGAGAAATAATTAATTCAGCTTCCTAAGCTTCAAGTACCTACAGCTTGAGTGGTTCTGTAATAAAGGTGCACTTAACATGTTATAATTTAACTAAGTATAACTTTAAAAAAATAGTTATGGAAAATAGATCGATCCTAGCAGGATTCACTTATTGAAGGCGCGTGTGATGTAATTAAAATCTATTCAACAGCACCCCAGGTCTCAAGTAACATATCGATTTCCCCCATATACGGAGTGATAATTTGATGAATCGCGGGAGGAGGGTAGCGGGCATTAGCCAGGTGTGCTGGCTGCTCCTAATGGCCTAGCTTTATACGCGTGCCTTTTTACTGAACCTTAAGGATCATGATTTAAAAAGGTGATACCCATGGGAGCAGAAATAATGAGTCATTTCAGGTGCTAAGAAATATGTTCGAGTTCTGCCCGGATCGATCATGACTGAAAGAACTGAAAGACGTAAACTGGTTGGACATAAGTTTTTTATTAAAATTAAGAAGATATTGATAATTTAAATAAAAGATCTATTGGTATTTCTTCAAGCTAAATATTTTTAAATACACTTTCTCCCTTTTTGGCAGGTCTGGAAAAGCTTTCAATTACATTTTTTTAAGAGCAATGTCAATTTTTTGGGATTTTCCAGGTGCCTAGTACAAGTCATCACGATTTATAAAAACGAGAAACTTGCATTGTTGTTTGTCAGAAAAATATTATGCAACAGTCTTTGAAATCACAAATTTATAGATTACGGAAATAAAATTTACATAAAATCGATTAAAACAAACAAAATTATTTTTGAGTAACTAAATCATGAAACGTTTATCAGTTAGAAAATACACTAGACCGTTTCGTCACACTTCACTGCATGAAATAAATGCAAATTTAAGCTGCGTAAGACGCCTTCAGAGGTCTATTTCAGGAGATATTAGCCTAATTGTATCCTGCTCAAGAACCGTATCAGGATAAACTACCTACAAGTCTAGAACTTCCAAATTACAAATAACATAATTATACAAACAAAGCTTTGACTGACTTCTTAATTAGATTAAGGCAATATATGGAGTAATCTCGTGAAGTAGGTACCTGGCAGAAGGATAGGTATACCTTTTAATCCCAAGATAATCAAAATGTGAAAGTTTCACTCAGATAATTTTATACTGTTTGTATCTATTTAACCTGTTTTCAAGAAACGAGAGGGATTTTCATCTTACCCGAATCTCCGAATCTCTTACCCGAATATCTCAGAATCTTACCCTTACTGAAGCCTGCAATCATTAATTTTTGTTGAATTCTGAAATAGTAATTTTTTTATCGAAGCCGCCTAAGCACTGAAGGATTTTCCGGTGTGATTCGTAATTCTGCGGAGACATACGAGATCATTTTAAATTTTTATTGTAAAAAATCTCCATATAGGTAGAAAGATTTACAAAGTCTTCGAAAATTCTATTTTGGAAATATCCCATGAACGAATCAGCTTTTCCTAGACACATTTCTCTTGATACTGACACCATCGATAATGATTCCTACCAAACATTTGGAACTAAATAAAAAAATACTCTTTTTCTGAAACTAGCAACAGTTGTTTTTTGAAAAAAAAAAACAATAATACCCCCGGGTGAGAAATATTTTTTCTGTAGAGTTTGCAAGAAAATAATGCTACCTAGAATTTGAAAAATTACAAATTTTGATCGAAAATGAAGCTGCGGATGTAATTTTTTAGAATTTCCTCCTAAAAATTGCCTGAAAATTTCCTCCTGAAAATCCCTCGGTTAAAATTGCTGAAATTTAAATATGTTATTCAACTGTTTATGGTGATCAAAAGTCTCTATGGGTGTGAAGAGAATATATGCATTTTTCTGTTTTCTCTGTTAACCATTGCGAACTTTGTTATTATTATAGTATTACAGTGGTGACAAAAAAAAAAAAAACAATTGAAAGTCTACATCATGAGATATTCTCAAAAAATCAATTTTAAAAATTGGAAACCCTGTATATTATTACATTTTCATAATGTTTGGAGAAAATCGAATTAAAATGGCGTAACATTTTGCAATTAAAGTGAGTAGTTTATGAGTTATAAACAAGTGAAAATCGAAAAAGAACCTGTTTCGGCGTTTTTCGCTTACATTTCCGTTTCCAATTATAAGACCTCTTTGTTTTCGCTGGGCTACGCCTATAGATATCATGCGTCAGCGTCACCCTATGGTATAAAGTAAATTTATCTCAAAGTCAAATGCAATTTGTAATGCTCGTGCTTACCTACATGTAATGTGTAATTACCTGGAGGTGGTAGTTAATAACAACAACTTTGCAACACGCATTTGATATACCTATTTAGCATGCGTCAAAGTATAATTGCTTAAGATAACTTTACTCAAAGTTGTTGAACGTAAGATTAATTATATCATTACGCAAATACTTCCTCGATTATCTATCACTATAATAATTGTAAGCGAGAGAGCAGCTTGAGTTACAACTTGAGGTTTCCTAATTATTAAGAAGTGAGTTATTATTATTTCAGTTGCAATAAATCCCAACTATTTGGCTTTGTGGGGAATATTGCAACTTGAGGATTCTATTTAATTTTCAGAAATGTGTGTGTGTGTATGAAAAATTGTCAAGAAAAAAGGGAACGGCTCGAAATGCTGATGTAGGTATATATGAAACGCGATTGATTTATCATTATATTTTATGTAAGGGTATTATTTGCAGTGTTTCTGTCCAAATTCCTAAGGGATACTTATCAGATCAGATTTAAAGGTTGTAAATTTTATATCCACTCCGTGTGGAAGGTTAATGGTTGTACCATAACAACAGCCCTTCTGTCCTAAAACAATAAGGTGCAGATCGTAGGTGAGATAAAAGGCATCATCTGAAAGCCCGCAGGCCGCGGAGATATAGGAAGAGGCAACCCGATTATTATACAGGTAGGTATGCGCCTTAAATCCCTTATACTGCGACTAATGCATAAAGACATGACGCATTAAATCTAAGATCTTATAACGGGGAATATTATGCCGCCTACATTGTTTCAATGTTTATTTCCGACATCGATGAATTATGCCTTACAATGGAGATCTTTTCATTCAACTCCACGAACAAAGGATACCTTTTGTGCTTTATCATCGTATTAAGTTATCGGTTTATTAGACTAAACTGAGTTTCTATGTCATGGTTGGGAAACATTTTTGTGATTTCTAATAAATCACCAATGGAAAGATCTATAAATTAGAAGAGCGGTGTTTTGAAATTCTTGCGTATGGACCTGAGGTGAGATGGAAAGTAAAAGAGTCGTTAAATATGTGTGGATGCGTAGGAATGCAGTGGGAAGAGATCAAAAAGTGTTGAAATAGTCTTCTAGGGCTGGGCTTATCAGCTAGTGAATTGTGGCTAAAAATGAAAGGTAGGACGGCACCAAGTATATAGAGACTGGTTACAAGAAGTATTTTCAACGATTTGAACAATATACTCAGGATTATTCTATTAAAAGAGAAAAACAATGTTTTTGATCAGTAGGTAATTGTTTTTGACTGTTTATTTACCTGAATAAAAATGCGAATCTTCTCAAAAATCGCTGTAAAAAATTATTCTATGGGCTTGCGAATAATTGTCATAAAGTGGCAACATTGTTGTTGATGCTTAGGTAGGTACTCCTGTAATTAACTAGGATGGGGGCGCTTTAACAAGAATTAACGAATTATGGAAACAACAACGAGAAATGTGCGGAAATATCATGAGAGTTAGTTCCATAGCGCTACACCTCAGTTTATTCGAGAAAAATTTGATGAAATATATTGCATAATAATAATAATAATAATAATAATAATAATAATAATAATAATAATAATAATAGGGCGAGGTCTATAAATATCTTGGTTTCCAGCAGGCCAAGCTCACAGAACATACACAAATAAAACAAACACTAAGAAAAACATACATAAACAGACTAAACCAAATATTAAAAACAAAACTGAATGCCAAAAACACAATAAAAGCAATAAACACATACGCTGTACCGACACTGACATACTCGTTTGGAGTCATACAATGGACACAGACAGACTTAGAAGACCTCCAGAGGAAAACCCGAACAACACTCACAAGACACAAACAACATCATCCTAAATCAGCCACAGAAAGGCTAACTCTACCTAGAGAGATGGGGGGAAGAGGCCTTATTGACATACCCAATCTGCACCACAAACAGATAAATAATCTTCGAGAGTTCTTTCACGCAAAACAAACCACGTCCAAACTACACAAAGCCATAAATATCGCAGACAGAAACAACACACCTTTAAACCTACATAACAAAAACTTGGAGCTACACATAACAGATAATAATACAAAACAGCAGTCGTGGACCCAGAAGGAACTCCATGGGAGACACCCCCATGAGCTGAGCCAGAACCATGTCGACAAACAGGCGTCGAACAAGTGGCTTAGTTGTGGGAACCTTTTTGGGGAGACCGAAGGGTTCATGATTGCTATACAGGATCAAACAATAAATACTAAAAACTACAGAAAACATATACTCAAGGACACCACAATCACAGACGATACATGCAGAAAATGTCATTTATCACAGGAAACAATACAACACATTACAGCTGGATGCAGAATACTTACACAAACCGACTATCTACATAGACACAACCAGGTGGCGAACATTATACATCAAAAACTCGCAGCTCAGTACAAACTCATCGACATGTATACACCATATTACAAATACAACCCGCAAACAGTATTAGAAAATAGCACTCACAAATTATACTATGACAGAGCCATCATCACAGACAAAACAATTCATCATAACAGACCAGACATCACTTTAATAGACAAAGAAAACAAAAATACATTTATAATAGATATAGCGATACCCAATACACACAACTTGCAGAAAACGGACACCGAAAAACATACAAAATACATAGATCTAGCACAGGAGGTGCGGCGCCTCTGGAGGATGGACAGGGTAGTCATCGTACCGATAGTCTTGTCCTCTACAGGGGTTGTACCATATACACTACATAAAAGCTTACAGACACTCAAAATGCACAAAAATACGTACATAGAACTACAGAAAGCCACAATAATAAGTACATGTCACATCGTTAGAAAATTTCTGTACGCAGACATACAAATAGATGAACATCCGACACATTTAACAGAATTGACACAACACACAAACTAAACACATGTAGTAGAACTTCTATGGCGACCTTGTCTTGGTGATAGCCCGACATGGTTGCTTGCCGCCGGGAGATGAGACCCGAGATGCTACATATATGCAGAAGAAATAATAATAATAATAATAGGGTCAGCAATAACCAGACTATTTACACTGAAATGGAACATTTACCTTATATTGGATTAAAATCCCATAAAATTTAGGGAATAAAATTTAGAAAACCAAATTAGAAGTATAAATTTTGTACCTAGTTTGGTTTCTGCAGTTTTTCTAGAGTTTTCAGTTCTGAGGATGATGAAATGTTCAGTAGAAACAGCTTTACAATCACATAATCGATAATATATTCCCATCATTGGGGTTTAAAGATTCACCCATACGATAAAAGAAAAATAAAAATCCTCTCGAGAAGACTAAAAGAAAAAATCGCTTGTAACAGTTGATATTAATAAAGTACAGGGTGTCTCATATAACTTGTCCTTGTACCTTATTAAAAGAACCTGTAGGTGGTACGAAAAGTTTTTTTCGGATAAATGTTGTAGGGTTATGACTCTACGTTACCTTTTTTATTTATATATTTTTAAATTTTCTAAAACTACTAAAAAATACAAATACCATATGGGTATATGGGTCTCCGACCTCTTGTCTCGAATTTATTAGATCTCTTCAGCAAAATATAGCTCAGCTTTGAAGCACCATCTGTAGATGGCTACATCTGACATATTATTTGAAAGCCATTTCCACCCAAATATTTTCAAATTAGTCTTCTTCAATTTTTTGGAACTAAATGTATAAATGATTTAATGATAAAGCAGTGTTGCTACGTTTTGCAGAGTGGTAATTTTCTTAACTTTTTCAAATGAAAGGTCCTATATTTAATAAGCCAATTCGAAAGTACCTACTTCAAAAGACGAAACATGGCTTTGACGAAAGGAAACTTCGCAAAACAAGGCAATATTTTTGGTTCAAAAAATTAAAAAAGAATAATTGGAAAATCTTGTGGTGAAAGCGGTATTAAAAAATGTCAGATAGCAATCTATCAGTTTGCTGAAAAATATAATATGCCGTTTCAATTAATTATTTGAGTTTTTTTAAGCAAATTAAAAAAAAATTAATCTCTCTTACATTTATTTTCTTTAATCTCATTTCACGATTTTACTAGAAAATTCCAGACTATATTACAAACTTAATTTTTTATAATCAGCAATCAATTTAGCCTCTCCAAGTCTGCTACTTTACGTACCACTTTCAGTCTAACCGGCAACTTATTAAAAGTTTCGTTTAGGAAACGCAAAATTAAGTCTAGCAATTTATGAGTAGAGAGCGATTCGAAAAGTTCATTATAAAAGCAATCTTGGACGACGCGCAGGGTCTAAAATTGGCTTATATTAGAAAATTTCCTAGAGAATTTTATTAATGAAGAGTAAGCAACTAATTTTATTAATTAGGAGTAATGGTGGATTTTCAATTAGATAGCGATGGCTTGCTTAAGTAATTGGAAATTAGAGAGCAATATTAGATTAACTTATTATTATGTGCCTTTTCTCTTTCCAGATGTTATACCAGAAAATACGTCTTTAAGGATTGGTGGTAAATAAAGCCTTCCTCGCATCCATCTCTTTCTCGAATTTAATTTACTTTATATTTCATTTCAATATTTACCAATCACCTTTATAGTGTTAAGCAGAATTTGTATAGCAATATGGAAAGAAAAAGGGACTTTTTATCAAATTTCGAACTAATCGAATCTTGTTCAGATGTATTATAAGTACTAGATATTTGTAACCTTTTTTTGAATCAAATCTTCTAAAAAGCAATATAAAAAAGAGAAAAACAAAATAACTGTAATTACTGTCAGTTGGTCTCAAATCATCGGTATTTTATTCGTAACTGTAATTCATTCAGTAGATATGCATAAAATAGTCGTAAACAGTGTTTCTCGCCATAGATATCTCAAAGTAACAGCTATTTTGAATTTCTCGTTAATCCCTAATTCGGTTCCCCCATCTCTAGTCCCAGCTAACTGAAATGGATTAAATGTAAACAATATGACATTAAGCATTGTTGATTTTTGAATACCGTTCAATTCCTTTTTTTTTCAAAGGAAATAATACCTAATAATGAAGTATAAGATTAATTTTCATTAGACAAAGAACATAATTACTGAAGTTTGATTATTTATATTGTTCAAATAATTAATTAAAAGCGCTCACGTAAGAGAAAAAAACTGCTATAGTTGAACGTTATTTTCGCAATTGGAGTAAACTTCATGGGATTTGGATGTTGTTCTCTTTAGATCTGGCTGGAATGATTATATCATGCGTGATGAAATCGATAAGAATTACCTACTTCTAGTTCCTAATCACACTCATCGAAGCTTCTTGAAAAAGGTGCTCCTTTTATCCTTATTGCGTGATATAGTAGTGATAGTATCCCTATACTCCGAGACATTCCTGGCAGGTAAAATTTTTGTCAATAGTTTAAACACAAAAACAACCCTACACCCTACAACTCTTGAGAGGGAGTGGGGGTAACTTTTAAATTTAAAATAAAAACCTCTAGTTTTTATTGCGAACTCGTTTTCGGCGACAAAAAATACGTAAAACTTACCTGAAATATTTTTGTCCATGTTTTTCCACTGAATACGAATTCGCAAAAAAATAGGGGTTGTTATTTAAAATTTCAAAGTGACCCCCACTCCGTCACTAGGCATGAGGGACGTAGAAGAAATTCCCTTGCAACGCCAACTATGATTAATCACAAAAAATGTTTCAGTGAATTAAAATACGAATTGGCAATAAAAATAGGGGATTCTATTTGAAATTTCAAAGTTCAATTGAGGGTAAAGGGTGCAGGGCAGCTTTTGTGTTCAAACGATGTCCCTCATCGACCAAAAGCACTTTTGCGGAAAACATTTTTCTGCAGAACTTACTTTTCGAGATATTTTGATATTTCAGATTATAAGAATCCTTCTGTATGAGAGGAAAATTTTGATGCACGTAAGACAATCGACACATTGATGCATGTAAGCGAAAATTTTCTAATCAGATCTCGTTCGCGTCGAGGATCGATCCTGACAGTTTGACGTTCATTCCGACTTCCACGTATGGGTGTGGAGGAATGCCATGTGAAGAGATTAAAAGATTTGCGGCGGATCGGTGTTCTTTCTTAACGTCTCTGAAGTAGTGTTAGGTCAGGATCGCCAATGTGAGATAATAGTTTAGACGCCCACGGGGGCTTAACAGCACCAAGCACCCAGCAAAACTATCGGCGGAAAGCTGTTTGTAAAACGTTTTGCATTCTCCTCGCTGCGATCCGTGATATGCTACAACAAATGGGATGTTGTATGCAGAATAAATATTGCAAATGGCACTCGATTATATGTGATTATTGAGATTTAACTGCCTTGTTATGTGTGATTTGTGAAATTTAAATTATTCAGAATCGTTGGAATAATTGAATCGAACAATGATTTCGATATATTGTAGGCGAAGGGAATTTATGTGACTGAAATGTTTACCGCATATTTTAGAATTGTATATAGTTTCTCATGACTTAATTGTTGTTTCTTCTTGCATTTGATAAAGTAATTTGCTTATAAAAAATTGTTTCAATCTGTGAATTTCTTTCTGCTGTCAGGTTTTCTCGCATTTCTCTTATTTCCTTGCTTTCCTTGTAAAGACTTGTCACGTTGTATAGATACAATGATACAAACATTTGTATATAAAATTGACAACATTTTTTTTAAGTTGCGAATATAAAAGTGTTTTTTCGTAAGTTCTTCTTAGAAAGATCCTAAAAATGGTGCCCACAACATCAACCTTCTTTTTAAAAATTATTTTTCTTTCTTATATTTCGTAAAAAAATTAATCAAACAGCAAATATTCTCCTTAAAAAGACTTTCACAAGGATGTACCTCACCTCAAGTAGGGGTTGATCATAAAAAAATATCTGATGGCGTCATAGACCGAAAAACTAAAACTAATAATGTCATAATAATATGTTACGTGTCAGAAGATGGTAAAAATGTTAAAATGATTTATATATTTAGAAACGTTGCAAAGGTAACGGAATTATGAATTATGGTCAAAACTTTATTATCACACCACACTGTATATTTAGATGAATGAATTAGCTTTAATATGAGTCATTTTAATCCCGGCAAGCAAATAGAACCTAAATCGATTTTATTGGCTCCTGAAACATTAAATATATTCATTCTAAAAAAAACCCTTCAGGCAACAATTCCCAGAGACTCTACCTCCCAGTCGCATTGCTATCGATTCAGTATATCCTAAGTAATCAAACTTTCCTTTACACCCCTAACTTACAGTTTGATTGTTTGTCGGTTCAGGGTGGTGGTTATTGCTTCCTTCCGACCAGCCTGCCCTAGAGGTCTCTTGAATTACAATATATCACGATACGGTTAAGGGCTTAGGTCATGGCATCGACAGATACATAAGGGATGAGTAATTGTTTTCCGATTACATAAACCCTATGGTTATATACTACATAATACATATTCTTTTGTAACTTCGATGAATATAAATTTTCATACCTATTGTCAGGCGTGAAAATGATATGTCTTTTTTATGGCGTCGTAGATAGCGATTGTGATTGTGAAGGAAAAATGAAACAACATTTTTCGATTTCCTGACCGGAAAGCGGATTCGTTTTAGAAGAATGAGAACTTCCTGTAGCTGAAAAACTTCCGAGCGAAGACAGTACCCAGTGCCATAGTAAATCGTGCCAGAGTCAAGCCATTATTATACAACATAACTGCTTAATCTCTTCTAGCGACACCGGCTAATGACAATTTGAAACGAAGAAACTTACCGGTTTCCTAAAAAGGAGAAAATGCCGTCCGTGTGCTGGATTTCGTATAAGTCTCTCGTGGAATAAAATGTCGTGTGCCCCACATAACGTGACGTGGGAACACAAAAGGCTGTTTGCTTCTGGCTTGAGTCGTCGACTTCTTGAAAAATGCTGCTGGTTCATTTTTCCCGCAAAATGTAATAATCCAAGCACGGCGATCAATCTTGTAATCTCAGCCTATGGAGTTCCTAACAATTCCGACCTCACCTGAAATTTCTCCTCTTTACACCGACATAAATTCCACTTTTTGTTAACGGCCAATACTAGCTTTCCTGAATATTTTAGTTACAGCGGCTCCACCTTGACTGGTACAATTTGTCATCTAATTTTATTAACATTTGGATTTTTAGAACGCTTTTGTAAGTACTACGACTACGCCCTAACGGGTGTTATGCTTTCTCTTATACTAACAGTTAGTTGTAAGTTCTTAACTCTGATATAATGATTGCCTTATACTTTTAAGTACATAGTCAGGAATGATTTGTTTTAATTAATAATCAAGAAATGAGCTGGAAAATTATTATAAAATACCTATTTTTTACAAGCTTAGCAAAAGTTTGAAACAAAATTTTCCATAATACTGAAATTTGGTGCAAATCTAGGAATTTTTTTTTTTTTTTTTTTTTTTTTTGAAAAAGGAGGGTAAATCCATTATGGATACCCATGCATTGGGTTATGTGGGAGTCCCACCCACTAAAAGCCCCTCCTTTCGAGGGCCGTCTTGGTCACCGGAAGCACCTCAGCCTCATGGGCTCATTGTGCACCCCCTTTTGCTTCATGACACCCATTCCATCAGTCTGGTTCCCTGAACTAACTTGTGCAGCCCCGTTACTGAATGAGTTTCATATTCTTCCGGACGCATTTTTTGTTGTCCGTATATCTCCTGTCTTCTGCGGTCCAGAGCCTCGCATTCACACAGTACATGTTTTGCTGTCTCCTGGGCCCTATTGCATTCTCGGCAACTTAGGTCTCCATTGAACAGTCCTATTTTATTTAAGTGTTCTTTTAGGGCAATATGTCCCGTTAGTAATCCCACTGTAATGCGTAACTGATTCCTGCTAAGTAATAGTAGTTCTTCAGTTGTCTTTTTTATGGGTCCTTTGATAAAGGCTTTCCCGTGTTGGTGTTTGGTCCTTTTGTCCCAATATATTTTGTGTTTTTCTTTGACCCATATATTAACCTGACCCCGTGCTGTACTTTTTGGTACTCCCAGGGCAGGTTCTGGGCCAATGTATTTAGCCGAGGATCCTCTTCTTGCTAGCTCGTCGGCTTTTTCATTGCCTGTGATTCCTCTATGTCCTGGCACCCACATCAAGGTAATCCAAATCTAGGAATTAGTACGATAATATAAATTCTGCTAGATCTAAGCTATGTATAAGTAAATAATAATCATTGTGAACTGATGATAAAATAAAATCCACTCTAATATTTATGAAATAATTACCTACGCTCTAATTTCACGTGGAATATTTAAAAACCTACCAAAACAGCAGTTTAGCTCAAAAAGGCAATAAAAGCAAGAATGATAAACAGAACTAAAACTAGGTAATATATCCCCGCTGAAGCATTGCAAAGTGCGACCTCTCATCCCTTCCAACTGGCGCAAAAGTCCGAACAATAGCTCTCTGACTGACCTATTTTTCCCTTGGAGAATCCTTCACAATATGAATTGCAGAATATCTTGGAAATTTGAACTGCAAAAATTCACCCAGCATATCGTATCATAACTATTTATGAATTCTTCTGAAAGCCTCCCCACATATACCTACACTCCCGGGAGAAGACAAAAACCTAATCCAGAGTCTAAAATATCAACTTCACCATTCACCACATCCATACTGTTATATAATATAAGTCACTATGTCTGTGTATATACAATTTGAAACATCCTACTGTTTGAATTTATGAACTATGTTAACGAGTAAACGGGTGTGTAAAAGTAAATTCCACCATTTAATCGCGTCGGTGATAAATGTTTCCCTTGGAATGCCATTTCTGTATTCAAGGGATTACGCTCTGAGAGATACGAGCTTCTCATCTACGCGGCATAAGTATTCAAACCTCAAAGTGACTGAAAGAGCATCCGAATATACTTTTCTAGACTTTTTTCTGAGACCAGTAGCTGAATAATGGAATAGGTGTATACCAATTTCAATGGCGTTGGTGTCATAAAATGAAGAATAATTTGACATAAAAGAGAGTTTGTGTAGGTTGTAGGTTGTAGGACTTGTAGGTAAGTATCTGTTGTTGAATTGAAATATACCACTCTCTACTAGAAAACATAATATAGGTGAGTGAAGTGATCCATGCATTCAAAGAATAACCTATTCAACTCTAACGGCGGATCAAAGTTCATTTAATTGTCATTTGAATGCCTTACAGAAGGTATTTTTTGTCGTTCTTATCGTAAATCTTGTGCACCGTCAATAACAGTGAAGAAGTCTTCCATGCACTTTTTTACTTTTTAAGTAGGTAAGGGTGGGGACTACGTCAAAAAATTAATTTTAAAGTTAATTATTGTAAACGAGGGCAAATTTAGTATTTTAGTGACAATTGTAGATTCTTATTAAGGTCACATTTTTGTGGTAATCATAGGAGTTTTCAAGCCACTGAGAAGTTGAGAAAACTTTCTGAATGGAGAGATTTGCGGAAGTTTTTTTGTCAGTCAACATCAGGCAATAAACTCACTTTATTCCGGGCAGCTTTCTAGAAATTTCACCATAACTTGTAAATATACTTTAGCCACTCAGCCGCTACTAATCCCGAAATATACCTACCCTTCAAGAATAATATTATTTTGTTAAAAAAAGAAACTTTATTTTTGGAGAAAACATTAATTTTTTTCGTAAAAAAAAATCAGAATTTTTCTTCCAGAAAAACACGACAGAAAATATTTGGAGAATATTCTTATTCTGTGCTCTACATTGAAAGGACAGAAGGAATTGAGTCAATGAATTGGCTGAGCTTTGTTTCAGCAGCCCGAAGCAAATGAGCTTTTCCTGCTTAGGCTTTTTTTAATGAATTCTCTGCTATTTTTGCTAAAAAAAACGTTAATATTAGAGAAAAAGATGTCAATATGTATACAGGGTGTCTCACGATGAGCGTGCGTTAGCCGTATATAGGAAACTGGGCATGACAGAAATTTGAAAATTTGTATAGGTACAGGGGTTTTACAAAAAAATGAATCGATGGAAAATATTTTCAAAATGGCGGCACTTCCGGTTATACCGGAAGTTGACTTGACGTGTCTTATTTTAAATGGGATACCCTGTATATTATTGCATTTTCGAATTGCCTGAAAAAATGAAATAAAAATGGCGTTTACAGTTCAAAATTGTACCGAGTGGTTTATGAGTTATAAACAAATGAAAATAGCGATTTTCAATTTTCAAAGCAGCTTACATCGAGAACGGCTCAAGATATCGGAAAACGGCTTACATGTCCCTATCTTATATTTTCATGTGCTATCCTATTGTGTGGGTGAAATTCCTATAACAGGATGATGACAAATCTGATAAAATGATATGATACTACGTGAAAAATTAGGATAGGGACATGTAAGCCGTTTTCCGATATCTTGAGCCGTTCTCGATGTAAGCTGCTTTGAATGTGGAAAATTGAGATTTTCATTTGTTTATAACTCATAAACCACTCGGTACAATTTTGAACTGTAAACGCCATTTTTATTGCATTTTTTCAGGCAATCGAAAATGCAATAATATACAGCGTGTCCCATTTAAAATAAGACACGTCTAGTCAACTTCCGGTATAACCGGAAGTGCCGCCATTTTGAAAATACTTTCCATCGATTCATTTTTTTGTAAAACTCCATGTAGACAAATTTTCAAATTTCTGTCATGCTCAGTTTCCCATATACGGCTAACGCACGCTCATCGTGAGACACCCTGTACAGTTCCCGTCAAAAAATTGGCACCATATGAGAAAAATTTTGTTTTGCATCATTTTTGAAAATTTTCATAAGTTTGTGATTTTCAAAAGATTAAATTTGAGGACACTAGATCCGTGGTGTGAATTTTAGTTCCAGAGAAAATGGCGTTTATCTTAACAAAAACCATCATATTCTGAAAACTAGAAGAATTTTGCGGGAAATTTGTATGCATGCAGCTTTTACTGCATAAGCGTTTTTTTAATGAATTCTCTGCTATTTTTACCATTTGGGAGGAATTTGTATTAATGTCAGTTATGAAAGAAATTATTTTTTTTTATACAGGTGGCCAAAAAGTGATATTGGTTTGAAATTTCAATGTTTTGTTCGTTTTTCTCGGGGTAATTTTTTATTTGGGATATTTTGACTGCAAAATTAGTTAGTATTGTTTATAATAATTAGAAAAATTAACATGAGTGAGTAATGGAAACTATTTTGGAATTTTATCAAATTTCTGTCATTTTTCTATTTTTATTTTGTGCAAAGGGTGTTCAACACGAAAAAAGCATGTTACAAGTTCACATCGTACAAATTATATTATAAAGGAGAATAACAAATATGGCAGTCAAAATATTACAAATTCAAAATTACACGCTGAGAAAAATGAGCACAAAGTTGAAAAAGTTACCACTTTTGGCCACCTGTATAAATATTTTTTTTTTTCATATCTGACGTTACATTTGCTTAATATCAACTACTGTTATCCAAATTTCCCGCAAAACACTTTACTTTTTAGAAATATGATGGTTTTTGTAATTTTGAAGTTTAATAAATCAAGTTCATTTCCTCTGGAACTAAAATTCACATCATGAATCTAGTGTGCTCAAAATTAATATGTTGAAAGGCACAAACTTATGACAAAAAAAATTTAAAAAAGATGGAAAACAAAGAATTTTCCATCTGGTGCTACGTTTTTTTTTCGGGCACTACTTGTGTTTTTTTTTAAGAAAATTGGCTGTTTGAGAGAGAAACTGTGATATAAACTGAAAGATTTCTTGCTGTTATTTCATTTTCCATTGTTTTTTTAATCTCATTTGATAAAAAAAAAACAAGAAAACTAAAAATCTAATAAACACAAAAAAATATTTTTCCAATTTTTTCCTCATCGAATGACGTTATAAGCAAAAACCATTATTCGAAACATATGCAATAACATCATTTTTAGGAAAAATAACTTCACGTTTTTCGAAAAGAACATAATAAGACTTCAAATTTTTTTAATTTAATACAATTTTTGTTAAATTGTGAGTGGCAAAACGTGATCCAAGCGCCAATAAAACATTGTTTGAATGAATTCAAACCCGCCACTGTAGTTACCCCACCCTAACACGTGCTGCATTCGCATACACCACACTGCACACACGTTGAGGGAGTAGTGTCTCTGTTCATTAGACCAGAACGCCAGTCAATTGTTTATAATGACCCCCCAGATCAAACACGTACATGAATTATTAATGTAAAGGTAATTCTCTACCATAGCGGGTAATTATTTGTATTTATTAATTTCCTAGAAAAATTATGGGGAGCGAAATTAAATTTTCAATTTAATTCCGACATTCTGAGTTGAAACTTTTATGATTATAATAATAATAATAATTACGAGGAAACATTATTTTCATTCATGAAACCGTAAAAACTAAGGCCGTGTTGAAAACTTTCCACATTGAATACTTTAATTTCGCCAGCACGTATTAAATTGGACATGGCTGAAGTTTCAGTAACATTTCAGCTTCACAAATTTTAATTAAAGGGATGAAATTTGATTATTACTATAATTTGTATTCTAAATGAGTTTTTAACGATTCTAATATGAATTGTAATCTCCTTCATAGTCACGTCTTGTTATGGATTTTCTGTCGTCTTAATAATACCACGTTCACAGTTCTCATGATATTGTTTATTGTATACTTCAAGAATTATATTTTGGTTTTATACTTTTATGCAGTGCCAGTTAAAATTTTTTGTCATAAGTTTGTGTTTTCAGAAAGATTAAATTTGAACACATACTGAATTTTAATTCCATAGAAAATGGCGTTTTTCTAAACTTCAAAATGACAAAGGACATGATATTTCGAAAACAAAACGTGTTTTGGCGAACATTTCGGCAAGATTCGTTATAAATCACCAATAAACAATACCTAGCGAATTTTGCAGAAATTTCACGCAAAACCCGTTTATTTTTCACAATATCATGTTTTTCTAATTTAATTTTGTTTGTAAGTTTAGAAAAACGACATTTTCTATTAAACTAAAATTCACACTATGGGTCTAGTGTGCTCACATTTAAAATTTTGAAAATCACAAACTTACGAGAAAATTTTTTTCAAAAGAGATGGAACAGAAAAAAATTATATATGGTACGAACGTTTTGACGCGCACTGTATGTTCTGAACCAAATTTAGGGCAATAAAAAGTGACCTAATAATATAAGTTGTCTTCAATTTTCATTAATTTAGAAAAAAAGTCCCAACATTCCTTATGAACGAACATTACTTTCATTACCTACTTTTCGTTTCTGCAAAAAAAAACTGCCGATTTTGAGTAGACGAATTTAAACGAGATAACATTTTTATCTTCACATGAACAATTGGAAAGAGAAAAATGTGAAAGAGAGTAAATTCAAAACTTTATTGTACCACATATCGATCCATATCAGCTAAAATACGCCATGAACCTTCTTACTGAATATTTGCTTGAAGCGAAGATAAAACAACTCCTGTGCCAACAATAGTAGCGGAAAACTTAAAAAGAAAACAACAACTTGAAACAAGTATTTCATAGTTGATTGCTTCTGTTAATGTTCAACTTATATGCATCGGACAATGATCTATTACTCACGAATAACATGTCTCTCCCGTATAATTAAAATTCTAAAAGCCTCAACTTCGCGAGACAAGGAATTGAATGAATTTGCTCAACAGAGCATCTCAGCAACGAGTTACGAAACTGTCACGGCAACTGTCAAGAGATTATTACACGCTCCATGTGGTTTAATCAGTCATCCAACGTTAACACTATAAGTAACTAGATTGTAATTAAAGACTAGATGCGCCTTAGCCTTTTACTTCCTTGCTGAATTTAATCCCCCTCGGGACAGTTTAAATTACTGTCCCGACTGTCTACCTCAAGAGAACCCTCGTTGGGATTTCTCTGTTAACCTGAGTCAAATTTTCAGTTCATTCGTTTTACCATTTTCAGACGTCAAAAACATGACTGACTTGCCGTCATTCATTCTTTAAAAAAATTACTAATTTTATAGTTGCTTGATTGGCATTGATAATTTATTTATATGATGATAATTCCAGTCAGAGAGACGTTGTTGGTGTTCACTGATGAGAGATAGAGCTAGGCGTCGAGGCGCAGGGCTCTGGAGTGCATTCATGGCGTCGGCCTTAGCTAACCTGGCCTCTATCTGACCGTTGGAACCTGAACTGACCCGCACGGGGATTGGGGGGAAGGTAGGTGTAAGTCTAATGAGCTTGGGGAACTCTAGAAACATTAAACATTTATAGCATAAGATAACAATACACTGGTGTTTCTTTAAGTATTTTGATCGAGAAAATAATATTTGTTGCCAGTTTGTACGTGATTTTTTGTACCATATTGCATTAGGTTTTGAATTATTTAAATCACGTGAAAACTAAGATGCGTGGACTGATCTTTTATGCAGATTTCTGTGTAGTTCCCAGTCTGCTTGTATAAAATCAACATCAAACCTGAAAAACTAAGAAATTGAATATTTATTGGAAGTACGTGTTCTGCCATTTCGTCCTTTTTCAATGTTTGTTTATACATATGTATATCATATTTGTGCCCTTTATACAATACTATTTGGTTTAAATTTCCAAGCTCCATATATTCTGGATGGATGTTAATCGCGCATCTTGAAGACTTCTTCGAACTCTTTTTGCTAGTGACGTAGGTAATCAAAGAAAGTTTTGATAGAAATATTTTGAGTATAAATTCATCCTTGATTCAATACATTGAATCCTGGCTCAAAAGCCTGTAATTTTATATTATTTTAGGTAAAAATAAAAAAAAGATAAAAAAAAAATGAAAGCTTAATACACAATCATGTAGGTATATACATTTTAAGATTATAATCTTCCACAGGAACACCTAATTATCGTCTACTAAACTGATATGCTTCCCTAACCGCATGGATGAGGTATTCTTAATATTTGGTACTTACGTTATTCCTAGATTCGTGAGAAGACAATTTGTTATAAAAAAATATATACTATTTTTAGCATGTTATCTTCAACATCTCTAAGTATTTTTTGCCAATAATTGGTCCTTAATGTTAATATCATATCCACTAGTCCTTTTTTACCTCTAATTTTTGTTATCATCCTCATCCAGTAAAGTAACGTGAATAAAATAATATGGGACGTTCTCTAATAAATTAAAAAAAAAAACACAAGTTCCGCCTATGAATACCAAAACTACTCGCATGATTTACACATCTGGTTTTCACCACTTCCGGTAGGTACTAGCTCCCGCCAACTCGGCAATAATGTCAGGATGTGTGTTCATACAAAAGGGCATTTATGGATTTCGGGCTATCAACCCATTTATCATTCTAGGTTCGACGCGTTTGACATCATTATCGATTCCAATAGGGTCGTTAGTGGATCCAGAAGCCCTTTGAACTGAAAAAGCCATAACGACATAATTAGGGCATTTCTTAATTAAGGTAAACCGTGTAAGAAACTTGTGAATTATTGATCTTCAGTTCTGATCCATTTATTCTTGCTCTTTCAATAAGTTAGTTTTGCTGCTTGTTTTAAGTAACTTTTTCTTATTAATTTACTTGCACGGTTATTTTCATTATGGGCAGTTTATAGCCGTTCTCACAGAGTAATTCTTTCCAACCGTAACCCTTAATTACAATAATAAATATAATATAGCATTATTACCGCTGGCGAAAGCGGTCATAATGATTCACATTAGGACCTTTTCGGTTCAGAAATGTTTACATTGTTACCGTGCAAACCACGGTCTTACTCTTGTTACAGAAAGAAACACAGTTCTTAAGGTTATTTACCATTTTATTGGTTACGTATTAGCAGTAAATTGAGACACGGTAAATTAGCTTTGCAATTTAGATTATTGCAAAGAGCAATCGCGCCCTACTTATTTAGACAGTCTTCCAGTATCGTGAAATTTTATTGGTGCTAAATCTTCTTAACAAGAAGTAAATGCTTAAACTTTCATTGTAAAATCAATTTGATTGCGGTGTAGGTATATTATTGCATTGTTTATTCACTCTCGACTAGAATAATATATTAGGATTTATTATATTCTACACCTACAGAGTGTATAATACCAAAAAGGTTCCACAAATTTAAGGCTTTATTAGTGTTTTTTTTTTTTAATTCTCTTGACAGTTTTGAGTAAATATTCATTATTCACAAGGTACCGTTTCATTTAGATACGCTTCGTTTTAATAATTTTGTTTTATAGTTATCTTCCGTACCAGGAAGAAAAACTGTCGTGTAATAAGATGAAGAGAAGGGGACCACGGATTGATCCTAGTGGTACCCCTAATATATCGACGTTTCTCGGCGTGTAAAATCTCTTTGCTATACACGGTAAGTTTCGGGGTAAAAAATTCAGGATCAAAATTTAACCAATCCGCGAGACAATTTTATTAGTTTTACTTCCCCTTCTTGTAGGTGGGACGGGGGTGGTAGAGTTACCTTGAAATCTTAAATGGTAATCCTTATTTTTTTGCTGATTCGTATTTTATGGTTGAAAATAGGTATGTAATTGCTCCCCATCCCCCTGCTTGAAGGTGGGGTGGGGGATATATGAAAGTGAAATTTTAATTAGGAACTCGGTATATTGCATATTCGGATTTTAGAACTAAAATTTCGCGTGACTTGTCATACATTTTTTCCGATTCATGCTATTATAGCTCATGTAATCGACGAAAAATTATTTATAATAATAATAAGGGTGTTTCTTACTAAATAAGGGTTCCTGATCCTCACCCAATAAAATTGCATGGTTCAAAATTATTCCAATCATTATCAAAACTGAAAATTATAGACCAGTTGGCTCCAAATTTCTAATTTCAGTCTGATTGTCTTTAGATTTGGTTTCCTTAATATACTTTCAAAGATTCTTATCTATTTGTAAGATAATCGAAAAATATATACCAGGTGTTTCATTGGCCGATGCATCAATGATAATAACTTATTTTTGAATTATTGACTTCCCAGTATGTTCATTTCAAAAATATGATAAATTGTAAGTTTTAAAACAGCCAATATTATAAAGGCTCATTAGGCTAAAGGGCAGATTTCTGTGCTTGTTTTTCAAGCTAATATTGACGTCAAATTCTTTTATTAACACTTTTGTAATTACGTTTATGTCAAGAATAGATAAATTTAAAAAAAAATCCACTTAGACTCGATATCTTCTTCAGAAATGGCCACAGAAATCTGCCCGTTAATGAGCCTTTATAATACCCGTTGTTAATGATTTTTATAGGTATTCCAGAAATCTAACTAGATCATATCAATAGAAGTAAAAGCTTCATTACTTAGGTATACCTAATAATTATTCCTCTCATATTATGTTAATAGCATATTATTACGAAAATCATTATACAGGGTTATTCACGGTATACGCCACGGAAGATTATGGCCGTGTCTCTGGATTTTAGGATCTTTTTATTTTTGGAGTCGATATAGACCCAGTAGCAGAGGTACGTTTTAAAATTATATTCATAATGTACAGGGTGTCCCAAAAGCATGAAACATATCAAAGTTATGTTTTTTTAAATGGAATGCTCCTATGTTATTGCATTTTTAGATTGTCTGAGAAGAGAAAATAAGATTGGCTTTTACAGTTGGTGTTTAAATTCAGAAGTTTGTGAGTTATAAACAAGTGAAAATCGTCATTTTTCAAGTTCAAGACCCTGTACAACGAAAACGGTTCAAGATAGAGAAAAACGGCTTACATGTCCCTATTTTAACTTTTCATGTACTATCCTATGGTATAGAAACATTTGTACATTCTTTGATTTATTTATTTGTCGACGCGTGGAGAAATCTCAGAATTTTTAAATTTTTTTATCACCCTGTATAAACATTTCATCTACATCATACGATAGTACATAAAAAGTTAAAATAGGGACATGTAAGCCGTTTTTCTCTATCTTAAGCCGTTTTCCTTATACAGGGCTTTGAACCTAAAAAATGACGATTTTCGCTTGTTTATAACTCACAAACTTCTGATTTTAAACACCAACTGTAAAAGCCAATCTTATTTTCTCTTCTCAGACAATCTAAAAATGCAATAACATAGGAGCATTCCATTTAAAAAAACATAACTTTGATATGTTTCATGCTTTTGGGACACCCTGTACATTATGAATATAATTTTAAAACGTACCTCTGCCGGGTCTCTATCCACTCCAAAAATAAAAAGATCCTAAAATCCAGAGACACGGCCATAAACTTCCGTGGCGTATACCGTGAATAACCCTGTATAGATCAAAAGTATCATTTTCATAGCCTCTCAATTAGGTCCTTGAAACATGATAACTATAAGGTGAAAATTACCATATGAAGTAAATTATACGGGCGAAATAATATTTGTGGTTTTCAATAAGCAACTTGGTTTTCCTTACCGTATACCTAAATATGTATTGGTAACGTAACCGATATTATTGTTTGCTATTTCGCTTGTTTGTTGTCGTTATTGGAGAGAGAAAGAAGCAAATATTTACCAAAACACTTCGGGCCGAGACTTTAGAACTCCTAGAGGAAATAATAATTTGCCGTTACAGCTTCTGCTGTAATATCTTGTGTAGTAATTTCGTCTAGTAAACACGTAATTGGTGGTAATATAAGGGCTGAGATAATCAATATATTTTATGAAGGGAATAAACAACTTCTAATAATTGATTGCGTCATTAACTAAATAGCACAAGGTTAGTTTATTTGGAAATATGTGGTATAATAAGAATCCACCTACACATTCTAAAGGTTATACTCTGAGATTTTTTTATTATTCCTCTCTTTATTGTGTTTCTGCTTGAAATTTAATTGTTTCTTTTTATCATGAAAACTACGAAAATTACTTTTCTTGTAATGTTTGTGTCGGAGGTCTAAAAACTAGTGGAAAAGTTTTACAACATCCTCGCCAGCTCCTTATTCTTTAGGCCGAAGCGGCGGTTAAGAAGCTTACTTAGAAACAAACACCAAAACTTATTTGTTGTTTTCCTAGCAGGAATTCCCGAGACGTAGCTTCAGAAAACCGTACTTTGTCTCTTATTGACTACTTATAAGCCCCCAATAAAGTTGAAAACTTGTTCTTAGAATTACTTTTTTTAAGTAGCACTGCAACGAAACACTTCAATACATCTGTTATCAGAGATTGGATATCAAAAACTTGCTTTTGAATTTCGAATGAGTTTATTTCAATCAATACTGATTATAAACATATTTCATTTATACAGAGTGATTCTTATAACATGAAATATCCAAATATCTCGAAAAGTGCGCACTCTGCGGGAAATTACTTTCTACAAAAGTGCTATTGTTCGATGGGAGACATCGGTTGAACATAAAAACCACCCTGCACCCCTTGCGAGGGATTACCCATAATTTTTGTGGTTCATTCATAGATGGCGTTGTAATCGAGGAAATTTGTTTTTGTTTTATTTTTCCCAAAATCTCTAAAAGTAAGTATTCTACGGAAAATGTTTTCTACAAAAGTGGTTTAGTTCGATGGGGTACATCGTTTTAATACAAAAACTGCCCTACATCCCATAACCCTTGCGAAGGGATAATATTTCACGTAAGTCTTACTCATTTTTTGTCGCTAAATATACGAAGTCAAAATAAAAAAAGGGGTTGCTATTTAAACTTTTTAAGTTACCCATATTCCATTTTGCAAGGGGTGAAGGGCGCAGGGCTGTTTTTCGATGTGTTCAAACGATGTCTCTTGTCGAACAAAACCACTTTTGTAAAAACCATTTTTCCGCAGAGTACTTACTTATCGAATCACCCTGTATGTATACCATCACTTATAGACCATCACTTAATATGTCCACCCACGAAAAAGAGGTAAATTTTAAAGATAAAAATTGAAACTTTGAGGATTCATGTAGGTATAGGACCATAGAATCATCATAGAATCATCAGTTCAATTAATTTTTTTGTTTTTTTTTTCGTTCGGACATCAGCCGTAAAAAACTGTGATTTGGCGGTAAAGTGGCCAAAAAAAATCAATTTTTCTTAAATATATCGGTCGAATTCGATTAATAAAAACAAAATCGCTGAAAAAATATCAAACAACCAATTAAAAGGCAATAAATAAAGTATATAAAATATGGAAATGACAGGTAGAATGATTAATATATGGTAGTAATAAAAGTGACCAATATTCTGAATGGGGTACGTACTAGGTATGGGCGTATGCGAGTTCGACCAAGCTGCTTACCTTCCATAGTTGCCAAACCGACCTTTAATAAGAAGGTCTGAATATTTGTGTCAGTCACAAGATATAAAATAACACATATGCCCGTATTCACAAACGATAATTTCCTTAATAATTACGTAATCAATTATCTCCATCTCATTCTAATGCTAAAAAACTGTATATATCTTCATACCGTTTATTTAATTATTTTGGGGATACCTATAACAGGACAGGAATTTTTTGTGATAACGGGCATTTTAGGTACTTAAATATAAATTTGTTACTTCAAATTCAAAGTATGCAATAATTCTTATTTACTTTTACATTTCACAATTTTTAACTATTATAAAAAATCCAGGAATAAACATTACTTTATAAAATGGTGGTATTATTTTCTAGGCTGGTGGAAGAACTCGCAGCAGTGGCGGGCTTTTCAGATGAAGTGAGTGAAGTGTCACTTCACCTGTTTTTAACTAAATAATGTTTTCTAAATAGGACAAATATTTTCATAAATCATAATTTTCTCTTATTACTGAAGGTAATATTTATTTATTCTTTTCAATTTGAACTTTATTATCGCATTTTCTAAATTAAAGTGAAATATCCTGTATATACCGACAATATATATAGTGCAAAGTATGTTTATACAGGCAGCCAAAAAGTTCGCACTATACGGGAAAATTTTATTTTCATCTTTTTTGAATTTTTTTTTTTTGTAAAACAAATATTATAAAAAAAATATAAGCTATAGAAGTACTGCAGGGATGAACCAGTCTATAAAACAAAAACACTGCTAAAGATATTTTGTTCAGTCTGGCAACAATGGAAGTGGTCTAAGAATTCTCAGATAAGTAGGTGCTTGGTCGAACTCACCCATGGGATTAAAGCACAGCAGGGTATTTTGGTCGAACTGGTATCTTCCGCTAGGTATCTTACCATAAATCCTAAGTAAAAGTCAAAAGAATGTCAATTCGAGTTCCATGACACACTACATTGGGGACTGTTTAAACTGCTTAAGGATTTATGGTGGGTTACCCTTTTCAGATTATTGGTCACTACATAGGAATATCAATTATTCTACCGGTCGTTTCCATATTTTATATATTTTATTTAATTAAAGCCTTGCAAGTATTTTTTTTATATTTGTTTCTAAGGATTTTTTTAATGGATTTCTACCGATGGATGAAGAAAAAACTTTTTTTTCTGCCACTTATCACCAAATTACAGTTTTTATTGCTTGTGGCCGAACGAAAAAAAATAGGTAATTAAACTGATTGATTATGCTATTCCATGGTCCTAAAAATTAAGCTCTATTCCGGGAGTGGACATAAGTGATGGACCACCCTTTGTATAAGCAGTGCACACACCTAGCTATTGTCTATTTAAGATGTGAAATTGTAGAAAATAATTCATGGGTGTTTTCTCGCTGCGGAGCCAGCGATAACTGTCTCCCTTCAGAGCAACTTATCCTTTTTACTTCCTCTACTCTCACAGAAAACGTTGAGGAGACATCTAGAAATGTTCCATCAAGTTCCTTGTTTTATCCTGTTGAAAAAGAGGTTGTTATAGTTAAATAAAATTATTTTTGAAGGTAATAAAAAATATATCTTTTGCAATGCGAGAACGTCTGTTAAATTTCCTAATTTTTTTTTTAAATAAATCGCCAAAACTTTACGCAGAGATCCTCAGTAGCAAGGTAGCTACTGTAACCTAAGCAACACAAATATTTATGATAAATTAAAGGAAATTATTGTATTACGCTGTATTTTTTTTACAGTGCAGTTAAGAAATCCCGTCAAGCTCTTCGTAAATCATCGTTACACAAAATGATAATTTTAAATTTTTAAAACGATCTATAAACATGCTCCATATACCGAGTTGCAGGAATAAAAATATTATAGTTTATTGCCCTCTTATAATATCAAAGGAATACCAAAAGACATGCGACTATAAGTTGTTTGCCATAAATCATAATTAAAACTTCGTTAAATAAATCAGAGCTCTTATTAACTATGGTAACTATGTGTTGCGTGTATTGATGACGGAATAACAATTTATTCATGTTAAACTATAATTAATTAGTTATAAACTAGTAGTAAACATTACCGACGACAGATCGCAAGAGCAATCAAACAGTAGATCTATTCATACATAATTGTGTCGAGTGTGAAGTGTGAACTTTAAAAGTATTCAGTACGGATATAGGAGAACTTCAGCATTTTCAAGCAAACATCAAGCAATAAAATATTATTTTTCAATATTCCAGGAGACATTTTTATTTGCATCTGAACTGAAAATAACCGATTTAGCTTAAAACTAAGGTCGTGTGTTCTTTGATTGATAAAAATCAACGGGGTCAAAGTTGCATAGTAATAATTATACAGAAAAATTCTCGTAAAATTTATCTTGAATTTTTTTGATCTCTAGGCAACATCGATTTTCCCCTATTAATGACAAAGTAGCAATTCTCTTCCCAGAACTATTAAACGTTCAATACAAAAACACTGATAATAATCCATAAATAGAAAATATACTAGAAAGAATATGAAAATAACCTAGAGAGAATAATTTATAGCCTCATTATTACTTACGGCGGAAGGTCGCTTTCTTCAACCTACAAACTAGAATTTATTCTAAAATGAAGAAAAACGCATTTCCTCGGCCTGGAATATTAATAAGTGGTTCAATTTCTATACGTAATATACTTACTCAGCACCACACCCACTCACTTATCTCGTATGAATTATAGAGAGATAAGTTGTACATATTATTAGTAAAGTCGTTCTGGGAGTTTTGATGGAACATTAAGGGGAATTGGAGAAACCAAGATGATGACTCTAATGTCTGATGTCAAATTAAGCAAACAAAACTTCCGCAAGAGATAATCATTTCAGGAACTGGGACGAAGTTTCCGCAAATAGAAGACGAAGTATCTTTCTCATCTGAGGGTTCCAGCCACTATTTTATGAAGTATCTAACATGTTTGTTGATCTTTTAAAATTACTTCAGAACTCCTGTAACTTCTTCTTTGACCAACTAATTTACCGGACTTGTTTGTTGTTAAAATTTGTTAATGTCTATGACATCTTCAGACTAATGGGTATACTTATCTAAATATTAATTTTAAATTAGAAAAGGATACAAGGGTTACAAGGATAGAAGGATACAAATTGAGAAGTGTAAATAAGCACAAGAGTATCTAAGTTCAAGTTTCTTGTGTACTTATTGTTAACTAATCTTTCACTCCGGCTTAGACTAGCTTTAAACTTTGTTTTCTTAGTCTTAAAAACTATAAGGTACTTAAAACTTTAAGAAGCTTGGTTAAAGTTAAAGCAGGTAATCGTTTGCATAATCCTGAATTAGTCCTTCTGGAGTAGTAAAGAATATTGATCTAGTCCAGTCAAATTGTAGTTTTAAATCGCGTTAATTAGAAGTTTTATTAATGGTAAATTAATTTACAAGAAATTTGAATGGAAAATTTAAATTCAGCAAAATTTTTTCCTGAAAACACAGTACAATTTTGCTACAATTTACCGGAATAAGGCATCTGACAATCTTTTTTCATGATAATCTCCTGTTTCCTTCTTTCTGGAAGTAATTTATACGATCTTAGATACGCCACTGATCAGACCACACCAAAGTCAATGTTAATCTTGAAGAGCGCTCCTTCCTTTCAGTCGTCCCTTAATCTGATTTTTATTCAGATATCGGTCATAAGAATCCCAGGCGGCTATGTAAGATGTGGGCGACAAATCTCAGTAAATGTATGTATTGTACACACAGCGTCGAGGTATTTCTAATTTACGATTAACAACAAAAGGTGTTAGGTCTAATTCACAGGATCGAGATAGTGCTGTAAAGAGTCAGCTGTCCGCTATTACCAACTTATCCAGCGCTAACGATGTAAATTCTCATGAATGGACTCTCGCCATATATGGCCTATCCATAGGGTTATAATAACAGGAAGACTATTCAATCCGTGGAGTGTGAAACATTCCTCAGGTAATATCGACACTGTTTTCTGCTCCTTCAGAGCTATACCATTAATCATTGTGTGACAAGACAACTGGGTTTTGTTTCAGTTCTACTTCGTGCTTGCCGTAATAGAATCTGACTTTGTTGAGGTTATTTAAAATAATTTAGCATTTTAGGGCTTCTCAGAAGTACAATTAATCTTTGTCATTGTCATGGCAAAATAACTAATTATGTCTGTGTAAGATAAAGAAATGAATCTTGATGGACTATGAGCAAATGTCGGTGAGATAGACGTTGCAATTTTTTAAAATGTAATGCGAGGTTGCCATATTTTAGATAATTTACTTGTCTACCACTTAGCTAAATTCAACTAAGCCATAATATTTTTTCCACATTTTTAAGAATAATTTGTTACATTTTTTTACAATTTCGATATTTCTTTAAGGGTCCTCCTTAAGTTGACCTTTCGGGATTGTTAAAAAAAACAACTGGAGTCAATTCTACTAAGCCATGACTCAGTAGCCAGGAATATTTAAAAATATTTAAAAATGATGATTTTTTTGTCATAAAATCGGATCAAAGTTAGTAGTCAATTCGGCAAAGCTTTTAAAAAATAGAAAAACTCGTAAAATTAAATTTTTTATAACTCTGAAGTTTTTGAGTACGAAAAACTGCTTTTTACACTAATAGTGTTGAGAAGAAAATCCACTTAATAATTCTGGTCTATTTTAGATAATTTTCAGACACTTTTCCAAAGTTTTCCACAAAAATATTTGCCTAAAATTTTTCACTGGAGATTTTTTTCTACACTTATGGTGGCCGGTCTTGGGAATTTCATTAATGCAGTTCTTCTGAAAAGTTATTTTTTCATCAACTTCAAGAGAAAAAATTAAAAACGTTAATTATGGCTCAATAACACCACTAGATCCAAATTTCAGTGAAATCCTGAGATCAAAAATGAAAATTCTTAAAAAAAAAAAATTATTTTGAATAAACCTTTGACAATAAGACAAATTTAGTTTAGTCTTTTAGTCAGCAACAAAATTAGTCTCAGCATTTTAAGGATTGTATAGATTTGTCTTAGATCACAAATTTCAGAAAATGTTTAAGAAATAGCGTAAGTAGCGCATGTTTAATCAAAATTTCCCACACACGTAGACCAAAATTTCACAGCAGATATTATTAAATAGCGCTTATTATCAAAATGACATATTTTTCATGGGATTGACATCCCTTTTAGAAGCACACTCTAGTCACTCCTGCAATATGAAAGAGATCGGATATCTCCGAAATGAAAACTTACTGGGAACTCGATAGTTGAGTGCAGTCAGGTTGTAAAAGCGCCTCAAAAAGTTCTGATAAGATGAGGAATGAATCTTCAGTAACGGAGCGCCACTGGCGCCAATATAAAAAGCTCGGGTATCCAAGTCAGATCTTTTAAATAATTTCGCAATTTACTCGACATGTCTAGCACAAAATGTCCTCGTAGGGATTTTTCGAGTGTCAGAGTGTCGGCTATGGTGTGTATTAATGAATTTTTCCGGATCGTGGCATGTTTACTTGAGTATAAAAATAAAGGTGATTGCTATTTCCTTTCCGAGTGGAAATAGCAAAACAACACGACGAAAAGGAATTAGGTTCTGTTAAAAAGCTTGAGCGTGACGATGTGTTTACATAGTTTATGACGATTATTCAACATTTTTGCCCATTATTTAGTTTTCATTAATTCAAGCTTCAAAGAAGCCGGTATTACAAGGGTGTACAGTTATCATTTATGAGGTGCTAGTTGCTAGACAGTCCATACATGGGAGTTTTAATATTTTTTGTTAAAAGATTGTTCATTTAAAAAATTACTTTCATTGTTAAGTCAGATTATTACTGCTGGTAATAAAAGAGGCGAATTTCAGTCAGTAATTTGCATGTATAGTAAAAAATAAATAAGACATGCTGATGGATGCGTAAATTGAATTACAGTAATACATCATGTATAAAATATACACTACGTCAGGCCTTTTATAAATATATTTAGTTATAAATCTTAGTGTAAATATAATACCAAGAATTCTTGCATGATTAAGCGATCACCGTGGACATGCCATACACTTACCTACCTCCCAACTTTTCTTTTTTTTTCTTTTTTGCAAATTTACCTGGCACAAAATCACTTGGCAGCAGCCTGTAATTTCACTAATTTCAGACCACCTATAGGATACCTAACCATTTGACTCTCGTGATTCCGCACTTAATCACATAATGAATTGAAGAAGCAGAGGTCAATTGTTTTCGTGTTTTCTCGGCAATTGTTCAGTAATTATTAATGAGGGCCCAATTTCTGCTTCGATCTCACGATTTCATTCCAGAGAGCTGTTTTAATTTGATTTTCCTGAATTGTGAATTGAATTATTCCACCGAGCTTCTTCCCTTTGAATAATGCTCTTCGTTATATTACGTTTGAGTCTCTGTAAGACAAACTGGAATAATGGTTATGGTGGAAATGTAATTACTTGTTATATGGGATTGTTCTTTGAAAAGTTTCAGAGCAACGAAGATTAATTTTAATATTGTTGACTCAATTACAAGATTTGTGAAAGGAATCTTGGTTGTAGGTTACAGAGCTCTTCATCAGAGTAATTTTAAAATAAGTACTTACATTATTTATAGATTCGGATATTTAATCCAATAATTACAACTTGGAGTATTAATTTTCTCAAAATATTTCTTAGACTATTTATAAACGGTAGTCGATAGTTTTTTTTAGTGTTCTGATGTTTTGATTACATCAGTTTCCTGTTTTTTTTTTTCAATTTTGCTTTATCGTTATAGAAGAGCAGCGAATTGCGAGGTCAAGCAATTGTTCACCACTGAGACGAAATAATGATACAACGAGCTGTGCGCATGGAGTTCACTATTTGAACGTATTTTTAAAGTTCCATAACATATGCTCATCCTCTTTCTTCCCTATTTGGTCAAAATAATAAAAAAAAAAACAGCGAAAAGATTACTATCTTTTACTATCTTTACTATCTTTTTTTTGACCAGAATTTTAAAAAGCGACAACAAAATGTGCCAAGAAAAAAATTAACATAAATGACGGTAATCCGCTTATAAAAAAAGAATACAATTCTTTAAACGAGTCAACCTCAAATGGTCGATGAAAACAGAGACATCGATGTTTCACTGATTATTTTCTACTCATCAGTCTGACACACTTATCACCAACACAACCATGATGGAGTGTGTCGAAAAAGATAGTCAACGACCTTTGTAGGTTCTATATGGAATCCGAAACATTAAGACTTAATGTCATGGTGTCAGGCAGAGTCTAAAAGAACTATATAATTTTATGTTGTCAATCAGAGATTCTCCCAGAGAGATCTGCAATAATTGTCGGTAAAATACATCTTTATGGCTTCATCGAGGAGAAAAGTGGAGAAAAGTGCCCACTAATAAAACGAGACACTATAGAAATGCAGCAGAGTATTGTATCTCTGCGAAGACCATCGAGGATTTGGAATTGACTGCCTCGATTTGGATTTTATCGCTCCCGTAATACAGTTTTCACTTCAAATTGTCATTAAGATGACAATTTGATTAAGATTAAGATTGATTAATATGACAATTGACTATTATCTCCAAGATGTTTTTTGCCCCTTCCGTACTGCAAGCAAAAAGTTTTTATGTTGGGCAAACTTGGGCTTTTTAGATTGTTTAAATAAAATCGAACCAGGAAGTGATTTAAAAAAAAATTCTGAATAGAAACAAAAACACTTTGTTTAGACTGCACCTCCCATTGGGACTTCTCCAAATCATGTAAAACAAGTTGTCAAAATTATATTTAAACGACGATTTGGGAGTTGAGAGACTTAACAAGTTATTAGCCTATTTGGCTCTTACGTTTTTCTAACAAGATGGCACCCTACCTGGGTGACAGTTTTATAGTAAAACTAACACCTACAACTTCGGTTGTTGCTATACATACTGGTAAACGCGTTTAAAATAATTTAAAGAAAGCGAGAGTCGTTTCAATTATTGTATTTGACTTGAGCATACATTTGTTAGAGTTTCATTACCGCAGACGTTAAAGAAAAGGGAAAATGAAATAAAGGGGTTGAAGTAGTTTCTTTTAAAAGAACAGATTTCCAAACCTAGTGTTAGTGAAAACTTTGATAACTAAACCAGAATTGAAAATGATTGGATGGAAGAAATTAGATGCAACTATTCTCTGTATTCGTGGAGCAAATTATTGAATTGAGCATGGATACAACACTAGAGCTTTAGCTACCATTCTACTAAATGGCGAAGAAGTAGCGTTTGAAGGACAGGTATAAATGGCAACGAAAAAGCCAATATCAAACCGAAAAGAGCACTCTTATAGGGCCAGGACCTTTCTGCGGACTACGAGAAAATATTTTTAAAGATAAAATAAGGAAAGATGAGTAAACACAAGGTGAAAATCTCTGGAAAGACACAAAAAGATTTGAATCCTGAATTAAACTCAATAAAAAGGATTTGAGAATGCTATCAGGTTGCCTTACGTGGCATTGGAAAATCGGATCACACCGTTACATCAAGATTGGTCTAAAAAGTGTCCAAACCAGTAGTTTCTAGTTTCTGTAGATTCTGCATAGACGGGGAATAAACCTCAATACCAATAAAACTCCTTGTTGAGTGCCATGCAGTACAACACAGAAGATTCTGCTGTCTCTAGGTCTTCGGCCTAGGTCTAGCAGAACCATCGAAAATCCTAAGTCTCTTTCGAGAACCAAAAGTGGATCTCTTTCTGTCCGCAATGGCTCTAGTCCATTCCTCCCGATCACGGGCCCTTTGGAAGCTTCTGGGTAAATAAGACCAGTTATTGCCATAACTTGCTCAGTCCATCGTGTGGGAGATTCTTTCTCTGGGTCGTTTGCCCATCGTAACGCAATACGTACGTATACAATCATAAAGTGTGAAGGGTTGATTTTACTCTTCCCAAAAACATGAAAAATATTAAAAATCAATTGAGAGATTATTGAGAGAAACGTTGCAAAAGTTATGGAAAATATTACCAGATTTAGTTCGTACAAAAGGGGTAAAATTTTTGCCCCACAAGAGGACTCATCAGCTTAGCGCCCAACTTGGATCTGGATTTTCTTGTCAGAGAAAGGGAGAGCTTCCTTTGTGACACCTATATCACTGTTCTCTTTTGCACACCACTATCGATCAAATAACCCCTAACTCCCTATTTTCTCGACTCAAGAATGCTACCTGTTAGACTTTTCTTATTCACGTAGGATTTTAGAATCCTAAGATACTTAATTAAATTTATCCTTGCTCCTTAATAATAAACATCTAATGGTCAAATTTTCGACCTTGAAGAAATAATCTTGATATAGTTTCTATAGACTAATCACGACAAGCTTTCAGATTATGCCCCGATCAGGTGAATCTTCGCACTGTCTAATAAAATATTTCCACGTTTGGCTTCTTTTTCCCATTCTTCTATAATCTAAGTTCTTTGTGTTATCAATCTTTTACTGAAATGGTGATCTGCATAAAGACAAACGAAGAAATCGAACATCGTTACAAGTCACACAGTGTTGAGAGTAAATGCAATTCTAATTAAAATTAATCTCAGGTTGATCGCAAGTCTTGCTGGGAATCTTCGCTCCGGAGATCGTCGTCTTTCGTCATGCACTTATTGACTAGGTATTTTTGAAATTTAAATCAGTATATTTTGCTCATTAGTATGAGAGAACGATTATAATGAAGAGTAACTGCCATTCCAATATAAACTGAGGTATTATAAGTAAATAGGTAACAATATAGTGGCGAGTAACGATGACCAGGATGAACTTATTTGAAGTTTTCAACTTTCTTTCGGATTCGTTTTTAATTATTGCTCGACTTTCATTTTTGAACTTTTTCTTAAACTTATTTCGTCAAGTAATGAAATCAACTTCAAGAGCGTGAAAGTTTTAAAAGAAACGTCGTCGCGTTTTAATCGCGTTACATCAAAGTATATAGTAACAAATTAAATTTAAACTTGGGTTACTGCTTTGTTTGACTTTTATTTCATCGGTCTGAATATAAAGTAGCAGCGGGCCAATAATCAGTAATTGTCAATTGTTGGGGGAACGTGTCGTTGACATTTACCTTATTAGCTATTCATGAAACATTGATATGATTTGGTTACTGAGGTGAGAAACTACAAACTAGCGAACCTGAATAATGAACAGGAACCCTACTCTGACTGTAATAGAGTTAGTAATCTTCTTCTTGTGTGGGTTGTATACATAATTTATGTACAGGATGTTATAAAACTTACCTGCAAAATTTGCGCTTGATAAATAATTATAGGGACTGGTTTCGATTCGAACGATAATTTGAAAAAGGCATAAAGCTTGAAAAATGTCGAAACAGTATCGGATCTATTTTTTAACCTATACACCCGGTATACTTAATTCGAGAACAGTACGTTCAACATGTGTGTGTCCATAGATTTTGAGCACCATGAACATTACCTGAAATTTTGTTCCGTTTCAAGAATTCCTAATTAGTTCATGCACGTGATATTCTTGTGTAATTCAGAAGTCATTTCTCATGCGGGCATTTGAAACGCGATTCCCCGAAAACACTCAAAACTAAATTAAGTTTAATTGCCTCGATTTCAAAATATACAGCGTGGTTTTTATACCACATATCTACTACATGCGATTTAAAACGGGGTGTTTTTAATTTAATAACTCACAGTTTGATACGTTTTTCTTCACTGAAACTTGATTAAATTATGAAATATGGGGTTATCTTGGGTTACTTAATTGTCATGATGATGAAAGAATTACACCGAGTTTTAATTTAATTTATAAAGTAAGCAATTTTCTGCTTTATCGCTCGGCTTCAAACCACATCAATCATTGAGCTAGTACAGAAGTATAATTAGGAAACTTGTTTGTGCTGGCGTGGTTCCTTTGTGAAATGAAGAGGGATGGATTACTTATTCGAAAAGTATAAAAGTTGTAAAAATTAGAAAAGTTTTAGTTTTTTATTGATTACGATATCTGTATGTACAGTGTGATGCTTTCGTCCAAGGTTTGTATTCGATTTTAAGTTATTCTTATAAAACTTCATGAGAAGATCGGCTCAAAAATTTGAGATGCGTCTGACCTCCCAACCTTCCATACTTTCACATACATGCTTACAAGAGAAGCGTCATGAAAACTTTTGGGTGATTATAAGTTTATTCTTCTTGAATCAACCGTTTTTTCTTCCTCATCGTATAAATCCAGATTTTTATTACTGTCACTTTTAAAAATTGCATACTCGGGCTTATGCCAAATTTTTTTCCAACGACGATCAGATTACATTTCGCAGAATGTTTAGGTGTATCATCATTGTCAGGGTTCATAACAGATGATGAATCAGCATAATGTTACAGTTATGATATTGAAGCGAATATCCAATCGTCCCAGTTGGTGGTGAAACATTCCTTATACCCTATAAAGCTCGCTAAGTTCGATTCAATGTTAAGGTGATGCTGACAGTTTTTCTTAATGCTAAGGGTGTTGAAGTACTGGAACGTCCGAGGGACAACGCTTCAACCCATTCATCTCTCCGAACTTGTGAGTTTTTTACCATCGATCACTGTTCTTCTGTGACTTTTTCTTGGTCTCCCAAACTCATAAAACCCTTGAAAGTAAGAAGATTTGAGACGATTCCCGAGATTAGGACAAATGCGACGAAGGAGTTGAAGAACAATAGATACAAAAGAAGCATATCTGGATCTGGAGTGTTTCAATTAATGGAAATACGTGTATGCTTTGGGGATTGGGAGGATTAAAGGGTATTCGAAAACGAACCTGTTTTGGAGTAGACCCTGACACAAAGTAGTTTGTCTTAACTTAATTCACTGTTTACAACTGACATCTCTTGATTTTGTTAGAGGCTCACTTATTTCATCAATACATACCAACTCACTTATTTATCGAACTTTTTATAAAACACATAAATAAAATCAACAATTGAATAATTTAAGAGATTGGTGAAGTGCCCTCCAACCTCCTGGACACATTTTAATATACACGGTTTCTCACTCCATTAAAGGCACTTTGTAACTCTTCTCCGGGTGTATCGTTTGTCTCGAGTTTGATGTAAATGCATAAAAGAAATAAGAAATCACATTCAAGTTTGCAGAATCTGTCTGACTTCGGGTATCGGTATATTACTAGTATTACGACAGTAAGTCGATCATCACAGATCTCTTTCACTATAAATCGGGTGCTTCAGAACTGTTCAAACCAACAAATTCTTGTTCTGTAACTCTGGGGATGGACCTGCATGATATTCTAAACTACGCTAAATCTGCAAAAAAGTGTTGGTGAAAGCTGTAAGATTCCGGAAATCTATTGACAAAAATTTTACCTGTGTTAGTCGACCGGGTAAAAGTAAGTCACACTTCTTTAGAAATAATTTAATGATGAAACAAAAATAATTAAATGTACGAATTGATATGAAAACAAACTTCTTAACGTCTTAATACTCTTCTTAATTAATTATTATCCACTTCCCCTTTTTCAACTGACGTCTATCATGCATCGACTCGCACTCTGTGTCTACTGCTCCTTCATTCCGCTCGGCCCTTCTCCCGACCTGACTGCCTCTACTGCTCGTTTCTGATTTCTGGTGATCGGCATTTTCACATAACATTCGGCCTCACTACCATCGGGGTCGTCCTCGGCACCATCACCCTCGCTGTCACTGTCCTGTTCCGGATCTAGGCGACACCACGGCTTCATTAGGTCAGATGCAAAGACTGACTTGAATGGTCTTTGGGTTCGTTGAGCCCCAGGAATATCTTTAATCAAGTAGCGGTCATTTTCTAAGACTGCTGCAACTTCATATGGACCCTTGTACTTCGGCATCAATTTCCTTGATTCTCCTGTAGCACTCGCTTCTCTTCTAACCAATACTAGATCTCCTTCTTCATACTTCTTCGGCTTCTTATGCTTCGAATCGAACCACTTCTTGCTCTTTTCCTGTTGCTTCTCTATATTCTGCAGTGCGTCTATTCTTAATTCGTCGATGTCTTCTTCTCTTCTGTTCCCTTCATTCAGGGCCAGCATTAACTGATTTTGAACGGCGTTACGCGGATGATATCCGAATAATAGTTCATTAGGCGTCTTTTTCGTAGTTGCATTCGGCAAGTCATTTAAAGCAAATTGAATATTCTTCAAGCTTCTTTCCCAATCTTTTCCGCTTTTCTCATTGTACGTGGTAGTTCCAATCTCTCCCAGATTCTTCGAAAATACAGTATTGTGTTGATTTATTACTTCAACTAACTCTTCTCTGATTTCATTTTTCAGTTCAGGTGACGTTGTGATTTCACTTGAATCTATTTCGTTACTTCGTTCAATCTTCATTACTTTCTCTATTGTCAATTTCTTCTCTTCTTTGACCACTCTCAAGTCTGGTCTGTCTAATGCAGAACGTCCGATAATCATTTCTTTGTCTTGGGCTTCATTTGGTACGATGAGCACTTCTACTTCGATGTCAATTCCATCTACTTCTATAACCAAGGTTCTTTTCCCAATAACTTGGCATTTTCCTTCTCCGAACCCCTTCAGCACTATAGTCGTTGGTAAATATTTAATTCCATACTTATCTGAAGTTTCTTGTTTCAAAGTAACAACATCGCTTCCCAAGTCAACGAACGCTACTACTTGCCTGCCATCAATGGAAACAATTTTGTGAAATTCGTCATCTAATTCGTTATGTTTGATTGTTCTGACTGTTCTTGACTTGACAGCAGTTGTTGAGGAGGAAGACTCAGTCTTCTTTGGACAACCTGGTGCTTTGTGCCCAAATTCGTTGCATTTGAAGCATTTGGTTCCCAAATTCTTCGATTTACACTCTGAAGCTCTGTGGTTTTTCTCTCCACAATTATAGCAGCGTATTTCACTTGAGTAACTAGAACGTGGTACTTCTTTTTCCATTTTTCTTCCTTCTACTCTCTGAAATTTGTCATGTCTTTGTTCCTTCGAATGTCTACTTGACTCTTTCTTCTTATTTTTAATTAACTCATAGGTTTCTAACTTTTCTTTAAATTCTTTTTGACTCCTTGCACCATATAAGATGGCTTTATTGTTGATGTCATCTTCAATTCCATCTATAACATAGTGACGTAATGCATCTTTGTCAATTCTTCCTCTATTTGCTAATTCTTTCATGGTTAAATAATATTCGATCGGCTTTTCATCTGGTTTCATTTTTCTTCGTTGCATAATCTCGTGCAGTTCAGCAGCATTAATCTTCTTATCAAATTCTGAAAGTAGTTTCTGTCTCAGTTTCTTCCATGAATTAATGTTCTTTTCTGATTGGATAAATAATTTGGCAACACCAAGTAACCTCTTCTTCGCAAATATCACCATCTGAACATCGTTCCAATTTAATAATTGTGCTGTCTCTTCGAATTCATCAATCCATTCTCCAATCGGAAAATCTTCTCTACCATAGTATGGTCTAATTGTTTCTTCTACATCTCTGAATGTTAATGCAAATCTGGGTTCTATCTGCTTTGCTTCATATTCTTTCTTCTTGCGTCTGTCTTCTTTTTGTGTACTTCTATTGGCGTTGCTGCCACTTGTTTTTCTTCTAACTACTTTGTAATCATCTTTCTCATCGTCACTTTCCTCTTCACTTTCGTCTTCATTATCGTCTTCATTATCACCTTTATCATCGTCTTCTGTATCATCTTCTTTATCGGCATCTTTATCGTCATCTTCGTCATCGTCTGATTCTTTTTCGTCGTCTTCTTCATCTTTTTCTTCGTTCTTTTCGAGTTCGTGCAAATCATTTAAATTTCGAAAAATTATAGAAATCAAATCCTCCTTACTCTTTTGCTCAAAGCTTAATCCCAAAATCAAACAACAATGAACTAGTTCTGTGAAATTTAACTTGTCTTGTACATACTGAACCTTCTTTAAATGTTCACTTGAATTTTTTTCAAAATTAAACCCTCCAAAACCTCTTAATCTGCTTCTGTTACTTCTATCTCCGTCATCTTCAAATATAAATTTATGTAGTGATTTAATTACCTTCTTTGACTGAGACTTCAAATTTCCATTAATATTCTGAAATTCACTCAATGATAATGCGGACGACGCCATTATGGTCTCGAACTTTTGTAGTGTAGTAATCTTGACAAACTGTATTAGTGACCTAGTTTTTCAGTCGTAATAAAATATCAGATCTACAAAATGCGTTTGGTCTTCATCTAAGGTACACCACACCACCTGGCATCCGGCGAATTGTCTCGATAATCTTACTCCGGGAATGAGGCAACCAAATAAGTAGGTATGTACGCAGTTCACAAAATTCACGGACCGGCCATTTGACTTTTCACACACTGATTTTAGGTTGATATTTTTATATTATATCCCACCGCTGCTAATTGTTAGTCGACCGGGTAAAAGTAAGTCACACTTCTTTAGAAATAATTTAATGATGAAACAAAAATAATTAAATGTACGAATTGATATGAAAACAAACTTCTTAACGTCTTAATACTCTTCTTAATTAATTATTATCCACTTCCCCTTTTTCAACTGACGTCTATCATGCATCGACTCGCACTCTGTGTCTACTGCTCCTTCATTCCGCTCGGCCCTTCTCCCGACCTGACTGCCTCTACTGCTCGTTTCTGATTTCTGGTGATCGGCATTTTCACATAACACCTGTCAGGAATGTCTCTGAGTAGGGATACTTTCACTACTTTATCACTCGAGGACAAGGAGTACAAGGACAAAAGTGAGCAACTTTTCTAAGAAGCTCTTAAACAAGTTCCTACATAGAATCATTCCTGCCTGCACTGATTTTGATGAGGAACAAGAAGTAATTCTTGGGTTCAACAACATGATGATTATTCCAGACAAATCCTATAAAGAGAACAACATCCAAATTCCGTGAAGCTTTTCCATGAAGAAGAAATTTAATCAAAGAAATTAAGAAATAAATGTATAAGCCAAATTTTTTCTTAAAAGACCTCAGATCCATTTCGTTTACTTTTTTCAGAAACTTTAAATATAGGAAGGTGCATTGCAAGCTATTTAGGTGACCTTGTATGACCTTTTTGTATAAATTAAACGTATTTTATAGTTAAATGTTAAAATTACCATCCTTTCTGAATGATACCTCTATACACTTAGGTAGATTCTTCATAAGACATTTTAATCTTCAAGTGGATTATGTTGTATACATATTGTTATATTTGCATTTAACATTTTATTATTGAAGAGCAAAGGTATTCGCTATAAAAACTTTTCCATTGTTTTAAAGCCAAACATTTTACAAGAATAATTTTATTACAAATTATGACAGATTATAGAGGGGCCCTGTATAAATATCTCTTGTTTATCTCAGTAATATTTTTCTCATAAATTTCCTTTATTCATTCATTTAGTCCTAATGAAGATTACATTCTTAATACTAGTCTCAACAATTGCGATTCTAATTGGTTTAAGTACTTATCTTAATTTGATTAACGAACTAGAAATAATTATTTTACAGTTTTAAATGAATTGTCTTGAACGTTAATTAACGCAGCTCTACAAGATGAGCATTAAAAGAGGCTGCAAAACGTTGACAGTAAAAAACTGTAAGGCGCACCTATTACGTATTAGCAAATTAGCTAATTTTAGCTCTGATGGCTTATCTTAATAAAGAAAAGATCTTAAGTTTTTAACTGATACTTTGCATCAGCATCACGATAATATTGAAAAAAATACAATAGCTTAGTGGGTGCTTTAAATTTTTTCATCTCTCCTCTTCTAGAGAAGAATGGGTGATTAATAATATTTCCTTCCAGCAACAAACTTATTGTACCCAAGCACTTACAAGACATTAATTAGCCATTTTTCGCGATGATGAACTGTCATGTTCCAGTTCGAAAATATAAAGCGAACGAAGCACCGATTTAGGTAGGTTTACACCCACGAGCGAGAATGAAAGACCGTAAAGTCAATTTTAGGTTTAATATAGTCAAGTTTAGTGACTTCAGTTGGTATGTTGAGGTCTCGGCTTCAGTGTTAAGGTTAGCGACATTTACTTTCATTTCATCGGTGTCTATTTACGTTTATGTATTCACAGGTATATAAAGCAAAGCAGAGGATTTGAGACCCCGTTGTGTCGTCGGGCTTTATTCTTAGATTCATTGGATTATTCTCATTCTTAACACAACGGATTTTCCAGATCAAGAAAAGATCGAGTTTTATGTTGCGTGAGGCAGCGCTAGCTGCTATTTTGTGAATATGAAAATCCAGTAAAAATAAGTACTTATTTCATTTATATTTTTAATAAGTCTTTTGAAATTATTATAATGCAGGACGTTGATCTAAGAAGGTTAATACCGAAAATGACTCTTTACTTTTAGTCCCTTTTCAAATTTGACGCTTTTGTCGAGCACGTCTAAATTCTTTAAATTATTTCATAAAAATGGTGTTGAAGTTAACAGGCACTGAAAGTCATTTTTGACATTTATTTTGACCCATCAGTTTTCTGTCAGAAAATAGAAAATTCATGTTTTTCTGTGATGTTGATGTGACCAAAAGTATGTATTTAAAAAACATAATTTAAAGAGGGGTGGTTTATTTAGGGTGTTCATGAATTCCCGCAGGTACATTCGAAAAGAGGTTATTCTTTGACTTATTTATTATGCCTAAAAGTTTATATAAACACAAATCTACAACCGCTTCCTACCTGATTTACAGGGTGTTTGAAGAAGAAATTTGAAGATTTTTTCTTTATACAATAGCTTCCTTAAGATTAGTTAAACTTTACTCAAAACAGTTAGTCATACAGGGTCAGATCATATTTAATTTTGACTAGGTATTGCCGACTAAACAGGTAAAACTAATGAAAATGAGAAATTATTCAAAAACAGACAGAGCCAAAAAGAATTTGAATTTCATACATGGAATTAAGAGGAAATTGTTTAAAAAAAAAATAGCCACCGAGCCGTGAACGTTATAGTGTACTGTAAACCGTTTACTAGCAAAACATCAATTTGACATTCTGATTCTAAAGACATTTATAAGACAAACGAATATTTTTATACGAAATAACAGCTACCTTGACGAATTTGAAAAATCATTGATAACTTTGTTGTTTTTGACATACGGATAGAAGTCTATGGGACTTTTGTAGATCCAAAAATAACGAAGTTAGCAATAGTGGCGACTTAACTTTGAAGACCCTGTATACTTGACCTGGCCTTCAGGAACATCCTGTATAAACTTCGTAACTTATCCTTTGGAGCAAGCCACACCCACCGAGAATTTTCATTTAATTTAATTAATCCTCTTACTATTATGGTTAAGTGATCAAATTGTGATGTGTGTTAGTAAGGTACATTGTACTGATGAGTCCAAATTAGGACGAAACACGTGTCTATGTCTTCAATTTCCAACTCTACTCACAGCACAACATTAATGAATGGCATATTGTCTTACAATATGTCTCATTCATCTCTTGTCTATAGGTTATTCCCATTGATGCTAATCTGGATCTATTATTATTAGATAATTTTCATTATCATCATAAAATATTTATGAAAAAATTAACTTTATAAAGCAAATTATAATATCTAAACAATAAAATTAAAACCATTAAAAAATTATACTCTTCTCAGAATTATGTTCACTTTTAATGTCCATATATTATCATCATTTAGCAATTTTTTAAGACATTCATTAAGTTATTTTAGAACACCAGTTCGTTAGTTCATCTGGTCTACAACAACCTTGGACTTGAAGTTTACATCTTATAATACATTAATTTTTTTTGCACACTTAAAAACATATGTTTGTAACTTTTCGACGAGGAGATACACATACACCTCCTGCCTGTGTAATCTGATCTGCGATCTCCGTGCGGTTTTTAAGGCTACCAAATACAATTAAAGCAGTTGTTTAGCTGCACGAAATCTCACTATTTCCTCAGAATCCAGGGGTGATTGACTGAATATGTGTTGTTTTTTCTTTTGTTTAGTCATGGATTGTTACACAAGGCGATTCGCAGTACAGGAACATTATCCCGTCGACCGAATCGAATGTCCTTGGACAGAGTGCACCGTCACTTCCTTAATTCCGTGTGTGCTTTTCATTTCATTTTGATACCCGCCTAGACCCATTGTGCTTTCTCACAATTGTTAGAAAATTCCTTTTATTATTCCTACCTGGGCACGCGCGTTCAGTTGTGACGATTTTGTGAAAGGTGAATAGAATCTATTCAAAACATTAGTACCTACGTCCAAATGGGTAGTAAATTTAGACAGCTGGTTATTAGTTGGTTTGTTGCTGTCTCTTCAACAAATTTATTTTTATCATGACCGGGACAAATTGGACTGGGACTGAAGTCAATTTATTTTATTTCAATATGAATAGATGTTATCTAGCTAGCTGTATTGAAATTTTCAACTCACAAAAAATAGTTTTTAAAGGCTTTAAGCGTATATCTTTACAACAATTGGCTTTTCCATTTTAACATGGTGAATCATTAATTTAAAATTTTCCTATTATAGATCCCCAAAAATGACCAGTAGAAAGGAGGCTGTGGTTTTAAGTAATTTTGAGTTTCAATAATTCTAAGAAAAACAATATTTTACTTGCAGAATATTAAGCAAAAAATTATCTTCTGAATCTTACAATTTTCAGGGACATCTTCATCTTTCACTCAGCTTAATTATCACTGATTTTGGTCCTAAAACTCATCTTTAAGAACTAAGTACTCGTATATGCGCCCCTTTTGGAAGGGTAGGGTTTTTAGGCCAGGCAGTTTAACGCAAAATGACGGATGTTTTGATACCAGCTTTATAAATCTTCGATCTCGATTGATATTAATCTTCCTCGTTTCAATAATAATTGATATTACTCTTCCGTCACGTCCTCTTTACATTGCAATTTCAGTGGAATCATGAATTCTATTACTTAACAAATTTATGTTGGCCTGGAGGTTCGCTCAGACTTGTTGTTGTAAACTTCAATACAAACTATACTTCAAAGTCAAATTACTTGCGTCTTGTTGCCACGAGTTATATTTGATTGAGTCTATTTAGGGACGTGCTACTTGCTTTCTCCATAAGATTAGCCTGCGAAATATCCCTAAGGACTTCTGTCGCTTGGTGTAAGTATACTTCTACTTTCTCTTTATCTAAAAGTAGTGATGATAATTTTAATCGAACTGAAAGTATTCTTTGGAATTGATATCTCTAATAAGCTTTCCAAATAAGTATAATAAAAAAAATAGGCATATCCTTCCGATATTCTTTTTGTTAATAATATAAATTAAAAATGATAAATTTTTTATTAATTTCTCATGATTCACAAGAAAACCTTCATGAGTTATTGTGAAGTCGTGACTCAGAGAAAAAAGACTGAATCAAATCCGTTACTTGAAGCTTTGGATATTTATAGTCGTCAAAGTTGCCCAGAATCAGGGAATGTCCTATTTTAATCAGGAGGTTTCTGACACAAATACGACTCCAGCAATGGATACTAGTGACCAAAAATATACTGCTATTGATAAAGATCAATATGTTTGTGAGTTAATGGAATTTCCAGAAGTTGTTCACTATCGACTTCAAAATTACATATTTTTCAAAGTTGTAATAAAACTATTCTATTTGACATTTTTTGTTTGCTTATAGAATTTTTACAGTTTTCGTATGAAGTAAGATGAAGTTCTGGTGCTGTTTCAAGTGTTTCCTGAGTTTCTAAGTTGCACTACTCAAGGTCGTGTTTCAGGAGGAAATGGAAATATTTAAGGGGACATTTAATGACTTTACAAAATAGAAAAATTCATATAAAAATGTGTCATAAAATGTCTGTTTTTCAAGATACAGGGTGTAGAAATTTAGAAAAAAATCCTGTTTTTATTAATATTTCAAAGATCTATTTGCCAATTTTGGTAAAATTTGATATAGTGTTAATTGTATATAGTAATAAGGCGCCTTTAACCCCAAGTCGATTCAAATTATTAAGACCAGTGGCGCCCAAAGGGTCACCTTCACAAATATTATTGCAAAGAAAAATGTACATTTTAGGACATTTTTAATGAAATTTTTTACTTCTAATAATGACCCATACTATTGCTCCCTTAAATATTCCCCTTCCTCCCTATAATCTTGAGCAGGAGTATATTCTCTTCTTTGAGGAGTATAATCCTGATCAGGAAAGCTATGACTTGTGGGCTCCGACTCATTTTTCAATTAATCGAGCTTTCGCTATGTAGAACTTTCTGAAGAGGCTGCAGTTGCATCATGTAGAAGTGATTTCTTTCAGAGATAGTCTAGACCACTTTGCTGATAAACGCTATATTTTAATTGATTTTCAGCAGTGCTTATCGACTAAATAGGTACAGTTCATTAATAATAATTGGTACCTACTACAATAATAGATGGTGATGGAAATTTTTTTTTCGTAATTTTGTCTAGATTTTGTAATCTATGACTATGATCTATGAAGATTAGTGTAGCATATCGTCTGTTGATATTGTCCTGAATGAAGTTACTAGAGCTAGAGTTTGGCTCTACAGCCAAAAATTTAGACTACTTTTTATTAATTATTTGTTGGAATATTTTCAATCGTAAAAGACATTATAATTACCAAACCCGAAATGATTTTTTAATGATAATCATTAAACCAAGAAATGAAACCATAATTTGTTGTGAAATTTAAGACGAGACTACCGCACGGATCAGAAAGCAGAAAATGACACAGTGCTTGGAAACCGTCATGGAACAAATCGCATTATTGTACTTACTTGTTAATTACAGGAAACCAACCCGAACAATTGCAGTCTAATTCACCTAATACTCATTCAAACATTTTTTTTAATTAAGTTTGTTTACAACATAATTATTTCATTGCTTCTTTAAACCATAAACTAACAATGTTTCAGATCTATGAACGAGTGTAATAAATAAAGCATCTCAGCGCTATTACAGACATTATTAGCAATGTAAACATTACCACACGGTTACGTAACCGAAGGTTAAAGTCTCGGTTAGAGCAGTGCAGGGGCTATTGCCTTGCTACTTGAATCTGAATCTGATATAGTGCATTATTGGTGTGGAGAAAATCGTGAATGAAACGCCGACTGCTGCTGAGTGCAAACTGCAACCGTTCGTCTTTCTTCTCCTATTCAGCTAACAAGAAGCCTGAACCATCGCATTTTTACCTGCATTGTAGAAACCAATGACTTAAGCTGGAGATGTTATCGATTCTGCTACTACATTTAAGAAAAATACTGTGATTTCTAAAGGTGCTCTCGCATTATTACCGTGATATTAAGCAATAAAGCTTAAGCTTAAATTTTTAATTCAATTGAAGCAATTCAATAAAATTATTCATTGAAGCGAATATTTACGATGACGAGTTTTTTCATGCAATTAAACTTCCTTTTGCTTCTAGGAGGTAGTTAAAGTGATTTAATAAACCCCTCCTTGGGGGTGTACCGTGATCTTTTACATTTTTTAGCCAACATGGTTTATAAGGAAAGTATGTATTTAAATTCTTATCTATCTTAAGCATTGAATCAGTTCAAAAATATCTTCTAAACTTGATGGCATTAGAATATTGACACGTTTAAAAATTGACTTCTTTGACATAAGTCTCGATTTCAAATGTAAGAGGAATTTTTAATAATACGAGAATTTGATCAAAAGAAAACAAATACTTATAGGGAAGGGAATAAAAGTCTGGAACGCATAATTTTTTGCCAACTGGTGGTCAAAAACTTCAGGAATTAAGCTATTTTAGGATATGAAGATTTCAGGTTTGATATGCGCAATGTTGCCAGATTTACAGTTTTTATCATAGCCACTCATATTTTTTTTTAATGTTGTACCTAAATTTTACATTTTTGGAATCTACCATTCAATACGATATGTAACAAATGTAATGAACCAAAAAATCTATAGGGTGTTGCTTTTATAAAAACACAGTGACTATAAATATCGGAAAATAGATAAATCTGGCAAATTTGCACATATCAAAACTGAAATCTTCATATCCGAAAACAGCCGCTCACAAGTTTTGTAATAATATTTCTCACCAGCCTGTTTGACAGAAACTTTACGCGTTTCCAGATTTCTCTTCCACAGTGTATAGCTAATAAGCTCTTATTATGGGCAGGGGCGCCATTTATTTTCTTTAAACTCGAAGTGCACCCTGAAAAAATACCTAATTGTGAACCCTACAATACATGGAAAGTGAATAATGAACTCCAATTAATCCAAGTAAAGTGTCATGCAGGATACAAAGAACAAATTTAGCTGTCTGGGTTTTTTTTTCTTATCAACGAGAAGGAAAATACTTTAGATCTTTAGAACAAAAAATTCTAATTTTCTTTCGGAAAATTGAATTAAATAGAGTGCTGTAATGGAAGAAGCGCCAATTGAAGAAGACAGAATTGAGAGAATAATTATCCACAATTACAAGACACAATTGGGGAAAAACAAATACTAATCAAAACGTAACCACTTCAGAGGATGTGCCTTATCGGGGGCGCGATATTAATGTTTTTAAGGCTCGCATACACTTTTATTTTAAAATCTGATGACAGAAAATTCCTAACGCGTCCAAAATTTTTTCTCGGACTCTTTTCTTCGAGCTTTTCTTATACCTCCGAGATCTAGCAGTGTAAGGGGGTAATTTTTTCATGTTATTATTGCAGTTTAGGTAACAATTATGTAAGAAACGCAGAGCTATTTTAAGACTATTACTTATTAGAGAGCATATAAATTTTTAGGTATATTGTAAAAATAGTTTTACGAAAAATTTCAACAAAAATAAAATATAAAAACATAAAACACCTAAGAATTCGGGCAAAATCAAAAAAACATTTCTCCCAAAATTATTTTCTTGAATAATAAACACGAATAATAATAAAAATAAAAGATTGATTTTTTATAGTAGGTAGGTACCGCTTATTTTCACTAATATCTGAATAGCACATTATGTATCAAGGGCGTAAATAAATCTATTTAAACGAATGGGAAGTCTTCGGGGCGAGCGAACGAGGGCCGATCTCACACGAGTTGAAATAGTCTCCAGCCCGCCCGAGGTGTTCCTGGTGCTTTGGTTTATCTGTACGTGACAATTATTTTGAAAAACAAGGTTGGTTTTATTATGGAAATTCGGTAGAATACGTGCAAGTCTTAGAACGTGTACCGAACTGGAATGAATCTGTTTGCCCGGTAGCTAAATTACGCAGACGTGCTAGGCACTAGACTGCAACTCCGCAATTCCGCCTGCTTTATCTTTAGAAAATTCGAGTTTATTTAGCTGAGGTGCTTTAAACACTTCCTGTCTAGTTGGAGGCTATCCATTATTCTGGTAATTTGGACTTGTATCGTCCTCGTGTGATTTTTTTACTGGCAAGAGAGTATATTTTCTAAGCAATAAGAGGACGAAAAATTTACGCGATTGGTCTCTGCATTAATGATTTTTGAAGCTTGATGAGGACCTGAAAACTATATTATGTTTTGTAACAAATTCGGTTTATAAAGAATATCTGTGTATAGTTATCTACTTAGTATTCTGACGATTGTTAATAAAGTTTAATGATTTTTTATAAGGTCGATCAAAAAATTATCTGCGCTGATGAACAATAATCCGTAAAGCCAAATTTGGGTTTATGAATTGCATGAATATGAATTATGTATTATTGTATAGGTGCAAGATGACAAGGATTTTACTACAAAAAAGACGAAAAGGATTAATTGATACAAGGACAATCCTTGTAAAAACAAGACTTAGGTACGATTGGTAAAGCTGCTCAACACCTTCAGCAATGACGATTAAAATTGAAATAAAACTGAAATTTCATTATCATAATCGACAACCTGAAAATGCAAGCTTTTCATATGTAACGCGAGAACATTTATTCAGACTATTGAAAGAATTAGGCTTACTAAATTGTAAGCCACCTCCCCCAAACGCTAATAACAGCTTTGTTATGATAAAGGGTAAGAATATTTTATTTATGAGAAATCTGACTGAACCATTTCTGGTTTCTGTGTCTGGCAAGTTATTTCATAGCAAAACAAAACGATAAAATACTTTTAATTTCTTCTATTATTTTTTTTTAATAAATAAATAATTTTTTTTATACTTTCTATTATTTAAAAAAAAAGTCATATTGTACAGCCTTTTATGTCATAATTAAGGTTTATCAATCAATTTTTGCTTTGCAATTTACTTAATTGAAATGAGTGGTAATAAAAAAAATAAAAAAAAGCAAACTCAAAGAAATTTCTATGATAAAGAGAGAGTCACATTGTTAATGTAAAAAAATAATTTTTCTTATTGATTTTACTCTTAAAATAAAACTGGTATCCAAAATTAGACCCCTCTGCGTGTATATTGGTCCAATCTATTTTGGATATGCAGATAGTACCTACCTATTTACATAAACATTATTTTTTGTTCTTACCAATATTTATTTTTTGCAATCATCGCAAAATTAAATATAATTTAATTTAAAAATATATATATATATAATAATTTCAACCAAAATAAAATTGGCAAAATGTTAAAATTTCTTGTAATTAAAATACTTCTAGGTAGGTTTTTATGAATAAAAAAAAATAATAAAATGTTTAAAATAATCTGAAAAGACATACCTTTAATAGTAAATGAATGGGAGGACTGATAGTGGGCGGCTTTTTCTTTTCCTGGTGACATAAACATGACTTAATCCACGGCATAATTAGGGGAACAGCAAATCGGGGCTTTTAATAAAAAAACCGAAAAACCATTTTGCTTATTTCGCACTACATCCAAGTCTGTAAGTCAACAATTTCGAACAGAACATAATTACGGCCACGAATAAACCGTAAATAAAAACACCGAGTGTTCCATGGCAAAAGGTCCGTGTCAATTCATAGACACGCGAGTTGGGGGGCGCATAGCAAAGAACTGAAAGCGTTACGTGCCGCTTGACGGGCGCAACCGACTGACGGAATACGGAATAGAATAAGCACGGGTCCGGAATTCAACCGCCGCAGCATGCCATGCTCGCGGAGTTGTCTATTCTGAGGCCGAGCTTTTACTCCGGATCTATCTCCTCTTCTTGGAGTCCGGATGCTTTACCTATATAATGGGTATCCCACCTTTGAGGTAAGTGAGGTGACATTAGGAGGGTGCTAAAGTTATTGTCCGGGTTAAATGATTATTTCTTGTATAGTGGCCCTTTATCGCTCTATCAGCATTATGCCTAGGAGCAGAGAAGTGCCGAAATTAATGCTTTCGCTTTAGAACGACAAAAAAATTTATAATAGCTATATGGAATGTGAAATTATGATACGAGGAGCGTTTAAATATAAACCGCCATTCAGCTGTAACTTCTTATTTTACTCAGGTAATTTTTTAGATTTTTTTTGGGATTTAGGAACAAATTCAATTGCCACTAGAGGTTCCTAGAAAGAAAGACAGAAAGAATTAGATAACCCACGAATAGCATGTGAGGTAAAACTGAAGACATAGACGGTACCGTTTCATCCTTATTATGGACTCATCAGCATGTCATATCAGTCAGGCACACACTACACATACTATGCAAAGTTTGGAACTAATAAAATTTACTGCAAAAAATTAGTTTTACACTGTTTCTCCACGTATCCACCCTGTAAGTCTACACACTTTTTCCATTATCGTAGGATGACTTTTATAATGCTACTTTCATGGAACACTTTTGGATAGGAGCGAAGTCACTCATGCACAAACTGGGCTACATCATCGTCTTGAAATTTTGAGCCACCCGCCTTCAGCGGTCCAAAGATATGGAAATCGTGCACTTGTTGATAAATCCAGACTATAAGGTGGATGTATTTCTTACATCCAAGATATAAGAACCTCCCATTGATTTTTTTAAAGAACATTTTTGTGTTGTAAGAGGTGGGCTGGTATCCTATATAGTAAGAATGACACTCTAGATTGAAGAGTTTATCCTTGTCAAAAGAAAAGCAGGGGCATTCAGGATACGTCGTTTTCTTAATACGATGGAGAGGATACTCTTACTGTACCGACGGAAATCACAACGTTCGCTTTTTATTTTTTTATTTAATATTACGATTCAAATGATGAACGCAGGTTTCGTCTTAGATGAGAAAGAAATTTTAACAATAATTACCTTCATCTTGTTATCGCTTCAGTAGCTCAGTAATATCAAATACACTAGACTATTAATACGTCCAACTCCGGCAATTTTACATGCATTTCGAAGGCAGCCGCTGTGGCAGCGCCATTTAGTGTCGCGAGTTGTAACTAACACACTGCACCATAGTGATGTGCAACAGATAACAGTATCGAGTAGATATTGATACATTAGTCACAAGTATCTGATACGTTGAGTTGATTACTTGATTACTTTTGCTTGCTTGATACCACGGTGTATAGTTATCTTACACCGTGCTTGATACTTAATCATTATACCCAGACCCCGGACCCGATATTTCTCTATGGGATCGTTGAGTACCTACTGACTAGTTATGCAAGGCTACTTCGGTCCTCTAAGAAAATTAAAAAAAGTAAAAATTTCAAGCCAGAAAACAAAAAAGGGATAATTATTATAGGTATACTTGACTCTTTAAAAATTATAAGTAATAACATAATAATTATCAAATAAAAATGTAAATATGTAACTGTATTACATATAATGAAAAAATACTTGAGATGGAATGTGAAATAAACAAAAAAAAATTTTTCATTTACTTCAGTCTTGTAAGAAAAAAAAAATGAAGATACCTACATAGGTATACGTACCGAACCGAAGTACGGACAGAGATGCAATACAAGATACAAGGCCATATGGGCTAAAACATCACGTGGAACAAGGAACTTATGATTATACATAATTCAGTTCCAGCACTCCAGGAGCAGGAGTTTATAGTAGAGATACCGTTCCGAGGGTCAGGGTATGCGTGTCGCGATTACGGCTCCGCTCCAGTCGGCGATGTGGCTATGGCTAAACAGTTCCAAAATACCGGTATTTTGTCGCGGTATTTTTCTGTCGCGGTACCAGTTGGATTGGAACGGTCGTACTCTTCGGTAACAGTATTTCCCATCTCTATTCCGGGCCCAGTAGAACAACTGTAGCGGTTCTCGAGCCGCCAGGTTCGCTAGCGTCGCCTCGCTGCCGGTTTTCAGTCGAAGTTGGACGTATTATAGTCTAGCGTATTTGGTAATATAAAGCCTTCAACGCGTATATTTTTTGTTCCATTGTCATAGTTTATAATCTACTTATTTATTAATTAAATTGGTTAGACAACAACAATAATATCTAAATATTAATCAGTTTACTTGTTTTAACACTTCACTATCATTGATTCAAACTTGATCGGCCTTCACTAAATAATACCACTATACACTAGATTCACTTTCATTAAATACAGATTATTTCAAACTTGGTGCACGTTTCAAGCTACCCTATCCCTATTATTTCACGCCAACGTACTAATTTACTGTTTATGACTAAGACAGAAATTCTTGATACGTCAAGAGAGATTTCCTTGTTCCATCATAACGTCAGACCTTGTTCACTTTTACAGTTTTTTACAGAATTTTACAGATAAAATTCTCGAAAAATGTTGAAGTAATACTTACAGGTAGAAGTCTAAAAAAGCGTAGAAAATAGATCGCCGTATAACTTGGGCATTTCTCAATATTTTAATTATATACCAAGAGGTAAGAGGTTATTTATTATAATTTAAAGCACACAAAACGAAGGAAAACACGGATGAAAAAATGAAATTGTTGAGTGAAAAAAACATATATCCTGTATCTACGCCACTGATGATTCTTTTTACCAATGTTTTTCTTCGTTTTGTGTGCTCTAAATTATAATAAGCAACCTCTTGGCATAAAACAAAAAAATATTGTAAAACGCACAAGTTACCTATCAGGTGAAATTAAACAATTTTTTTTCAACACCCTGCATCTTTTTCCCAAGTTTTTCTGGACATACCTTTATAAGAAATTTTATTCCCTAAAACAAGTCTTCTATTAACTGACGACTACAGGCCGTTCAAAAAGGCCGTTCATAACATGTGTCTCAAAAATGAAAGGTGCCTACCTAACCTACAATTCCCGGCTTATAGTTGTACGAAAAAAAAAGTTTTTATTAACATAGTTCCGCAAACCCACCGCTTTCATCCATTTAGATATGTCTGAAGATGATACTTTAAAAGTAGCGAGACACGTGTACTATCAGAATCAGTTTCTCAGTCAATCCTTTTTTGACTTATTCTGGAAAAAATGGTTTTTTTTGTTGACCCCCTTTTAAAGTTCTTGAAAAGGGTGCCATTTTGGATATAGATAATTTTAATTAAATCGGCATAATTATTTTGACGTCAGGATTCTATGGTTGCCCCATGTCCTTGGAATATTGGGACACCCGGTATTTTTAAATAAAAGTGAAACTACTAATTTATTTACTTCTAAATAAATACCAATTTTTACTTTCTTATAGCATCTTCGGTTAATACCGAATTAACTTCCCTTCACTCGGGTGAAGTTAGCAACGAAAACTTAGCAACGGGAGTGGCTAAACATCCGGCTGCGGTACGATGATAATTTAATTACATAATCTGCTATTATTGATTGAACGGGGTTGATTTTTCTCCTTCGTTTGGAAAAATAAACACCCCAGTAACGCAACAAGGGCAATTTTTTAACCCAAAATCTAAAAATAAACACCGGAATATGCGGATTCGGAATTTCAAAAAATCATGATGGCCGTTCTGGGCCCGGACAAGACGAGTTTTCACAAGGGGATGATAGGGTGAATCTTTGTCCTTGGTTTGGAAAAATAAAAACCACAGCGAATAAGTAAAACTACTTTTTTAACAAATCTTCAGCGTTTATTCAATTGATTACAATTTCCATGTCTAAAGATTTATTTAGTCCAAAAAATTTCCGAAATTTGATATATTTCGGCTCTAAAGTTCCTCTAGAGTCGAAAAATAGCCCGATAACTTATTTTTAACTTGAAATTTTTTGAATTTTTTTTTTCTTTATGGGTATACCTATCCACTTTTGGATGTTGACTAATGTAATTTATTTTGGAAAGAAAGTTTTGAATTGAAAAATCTGGGACAAATTTATCTATACTTAAAAAAAATAATGGCAATTATCTTGGAAGTAAACGAAAAATAATCATAATTAATTGGTCACGCATACATTGTTTAATTCAAATAATATTGATCATACCTATAGAAGGCTTAAAATGGGCTTCAAATGTAAAGTCCTAAGGCTACAGGTAAGAACAATTCCCATCATATAATCAAAATTTCATACTATGTACCTTATTGCTATCATATTTTAGATGATCCTAATTTTCGTTTTTCGGCCATAAAACCTCGCCTTGTCCGGACCCAGAACCGTGATTTTTTTAAATTCCGAATCCGCATATTCAGGTGTTGTAATTTTCGATTTTGGGCTATAAAAACTGCCCTTGATGAGTTACTGGGGTTTTTATTTTTCCAAACCAAGGACAAAGATCTACCCTATCATGTCCTCGTGAAAACTTGTCTTGTCCGGGCTCAGAACGGCCACCGTGATTTTTTGAAATTCCGAATCCGCATATTCATCAGGTGTTGTAATTTTCGATTTTGGGCTATAAAAACTGCCTTTCGTGCGTCGCTGGAGTTTTAATTTTTCTTATAACGACGGAGAAAGATCTACCCTATCATCCCTTTGTGAAAACTCGTCTTGTCCGGGCCCAGAACGGCAAACGTGATTTTTTGAAGTTCCGAATCCGCATATTCAGGTGTTGTAATTTTCGATTTTCGGCTAAAAAATTGCCCTTGATGCGTTGCTGGGGTGTTTATTTTTCCAAACGAAGGAGAAAGATCAACCCCGTTCATGCAATAATAGCAGATTATGTAATTAAATTATCGTCCTGCCGCAGCCGGATGTTTAGCCACTCCCGTTGCTAAGTTTTCGTTGCTAACTTCACCCGAGTCTCCCCTTCACCTGTTAAAATTGGAATTTTCAAAATTAATCTCAATCAATGCGGGGGAGGGGGGGGGTTGAACATCATAAAACCAACGAGCTAGTAAAATTTTAGATTTTACGTTAAATAGTTTGGTCAATATACAGAGTCAGATAAAGGTCAGAGATACAGACAATGGCATATAAATATACAGGGTGCTTCATTAATCAGTATAGTATCAGTACAGAAACTTCAAATCTAGATTCCTTGATAAAATTTAGGGGAAGGTTTTCATAAAAAATATATCTTTTATGACGTGAGAAGTTGATAATGGGTCAAAAATTCCCATTTATTTATTTATTTCTGAAACGACTTAAAAAAAATACTATTAAAGACTACCAACAATACTTCATAATATCTATCATAATTTATTTAACCACGTTTTGGGGTGAACTATAATACCCTGTAGAGGTTTTTTATAACAATACTTTTTTATAATTTTTTTATCAAATTATGCTTGTCTCTATTCCGCGTGAAATCAAGTAGGTACCTATACATTTTTTTGTTTCCAACGTTTTGCCAAAATTAAGGATACTATTCCTTAGCCAATTTCTAGATAAAAAGGTTCAAAAGACATACATAATAAGTTCTTAATGAATGACTTACCTACTTTTTTAAAAACACAGGGGTTGGGGGGGTTGAAATTTGAGAAAAAATTATTTTTTGAAACAACACGTGCTTTCGAAACTTAGCCAGTTAGGTAGAACATAGGTATATGAACAAAAAAGCTAACCCGGTGAAAATAAGTAGGGTTCCGTTCCTCGTTTGGCTATAAAAATGGGCTTTGTATAGTGAATATGCATATAATTTATGATTTTTTTACTTACAATGACTGAGATTATTTATAGACTGTTTTTAATCAGAACATTATTTTGTATATTTATTACAAAAATTAAGATTAGGTAAACAATAAAATTTATTCATTCACATGTTTTTATAACAATGTAACGTAGGTATTTGTTATAAAATGTAAGTAATTAACTATTTTCTACTATATCTCATTTAATAACTAGGAGGAGTAAACTGCAAAGTATCATTTACACCACTAAAAGTCACCAGATTAAATCACCAGATTTTTTTGGCGGCAAATTTGAATTGAAGATAGGACTTGTTTTCGGTGTAGGAAGTCTACTTTTCAGGAGAGACTCTACAGCAGTATCACAAATCATTGTGATTTGCATAATATATCAGTATTATAGTGCTGAATGATTTTCTGAATATAAATAGAATGAAATTGAATAATTTATAGATATTTCGAAGAATATTAAGGATAATAATTATTAACATTCATATTAAATTGATTGAAAGTACTTTATTTTAGGCAATACTTTTGTGAAAAATTTAATGTAACATATAAATATATTTTATGTATATGTATTATACAACACATAACATCGTAGATAAAGTTTTTATTTTACATTTAATAATATATAATTTGTGGATAAGTAAATTTTTTCAAACAGTATTATAAACAGCATTTTTCAGTTTTTGTAGGACCAGATTCAAAGTGTGTTGTTGAAATTAACTTTATCACATACAGCAGTCCCTGTTTGATCTAAATCCGCACCTTGTTCGATTGGAATATGTTCTTCAATAATTATTGGTGAAGTACGCATATAGAGTAGTTTTTCCAAAATCTTGTAGGTGACACTCTTTTCTTCCCGTTTCTTTGGAGGAGACATCCTCTCACTTGTACTTGATGTAGAATTATCCATAATGGCACTTGAAACCGTTTGCAGGATGAAAATGGAAAGCCAAAAATAATTTCAAAATTCTGAAAAGAATGTCTGTTCTCTAAAAAGAACTGAATGGGCTTCAAAAAGAACTTATTTGGTTTTGAAATAACTTTTAAAGAACTTATTTAGAGAAACTTATAGGGTTTTGGAAATAACTGATTATAAAACTGATGTGTCACATTCGACGCTGACATTGTAAACAATACTGACACAACAATAAAAAAACAAGCGTATATGTAGTGTTGAGTGTTGCATAGATTCAATTTCCTGTACAAGTTTTGCTGGGTGTAATTTTGCCTATGAATTGACCAATGAGAAGCATCTTTTTTTGGCTCTTTATTTAAATTTACTCCTCCTAGTTATTAAATGAAGTATAGAAGAATGTAACTCTGTACGTTTAAAATTATCACTTGCTGTCCTATCAATTTCACGTCAGCCATAAAGCTAAAAATAACTTCTAATAATAAGTACTTAATTATGCAAATAAAAATTTGACTGATTTCAAATTAAGGAATGAGACCTCAAAATTAAATGAGCCACTTCTTCGTCTGAAATAAATAAGAACTGTTGAATTATACTTTAGACCTCAGGAATGAAATTCCTATTTATGTTTCAAAATAGTCGCTCTTTAGTTCAGATTAAGTTTGATATGATTTAACGACCTACCATGAAGATAATTTTTACCAAGGTTCAAATGCCTACATAAAATTTATGGCTCTAATTTATTTTAATTAGTCCTAGTCTAATCATTTCTCGGTTCTTTTTATTATAGAGTGCTCTTTAAGTGAATTTCTGGTCCGAAAATATAAACATGTACCTAACAAATTGGTTGCTCGAGAGTAGGAGGAAATGATGAATATATTCGTTATGTATGATAATAATTATTATAATTCTTCCTTTTTAATCCTTCGTGTAAAATTTTTAGAAATATTTTGTGATTTTAAAATAATCATTGAATGATTATTAAATCCAGAAAAACAAATTCTTCTGGTTATCTTGAAATGATAATTCTTATCCATGTTGTAAAACGCTTCATATTTGAATTTACCTTGATCCAGCAAGCAGGTGAGTGAGATTTATACTTATTATAATTATTCGAGTACCTACTTAAAAATTAATTATATCAAATAGTTTTAAATAATTTGTAGCAATAATTAGAAACGAATCTTTCTAACATGTAATGCGATTTTAAATCTTGTGCCTAATTATTGCCCCCTGCTTCTAATTTATTTAAGTTTGTTAACATCTTTTATTTTTATGATTATTTTGAAAAATTTACATAATTTTGTAAAATTAAATTTCCTTCACTCAACCATTTTCAGTTTTTGAAGAAGTAGACATTTTTATGACAATTTATATATTTTTGTCGATGTTTACCTATAGTACCTATTAGGTACAAATAGGTATTTAAAATATTTTCAAAATTAAAGTTAGAAAAGCGAAATGGTTCACGAATCCAGCAACGATTTCATTTCATTAGCATTAGAAAGAATTAAAAACTTTCTTTTTTTTCCTCCCCTTTTGTCTTTGTTCCTGTACCTACGAAATATCAATGCTGAATAGTTGGAACTCAATTTTCATAACCATGTATTCAAGTATTACCTAATTAAATTAAATAAATAAAAATAAAATTAAAAACAATGTGTTCTTCTATCGATTTTGTTGCTAAAGGATAGGTAATACTCTTTTTAGATATGTTTCGAGAATTTTTTTTCCTTTCTTCAAGATGGCTACTTTTTTTTCTAGTTGAAAATGTGGTTATTTTTTTCTTTTATTTGATATATTATGTACTGCTATGGTATTTTCATCAATTTCATCAATTTTTATTACTTCCTTCCCAAGTTGGGTCCAGTTGAAAATTGCTGAGTTTAACTAAGCTTGAATCAAATTTAAAAATTTTATCGCATAATTCCTTTGAAAAATTTATAACTTGTAACTTGACAAAAATTTTTTATTTGGAAATACAACAAAACTTACCTATGAGCTCACTGATTATCAAAAATTGTCAAAACTACTCTCTAATGGTCTTCTACTCTCTTTATTAGTCTTCTATTTCTCTCTCTCTCTCTCTCTCTCTCACACACTCTTTCTCTCCATTTCCTGCTGTTTCTGTCTAGAATTTTTTTTCCTGATCTTTTGATTATCTCTTTCACCGCCTGTCTCTCGCTGCTTCGCTTCACTTTTTCCTGATCTTCTAATTTTCTCTCTTTGTCTCTATTCTTCTCTCGCTGCCTCTTTTCGTGTTAACAATTATCTAATTTCCTTAAACCTTTCCCTCACAGCTTCTCCAAAATTCTTTTCCTGGTCCTCCTTTCCTTTTAAATCTAATGCTAACTCTCAAATTTTTTTGATGTCTACTTCGTAAGTTTCTTTCACTTCGTTTCAAGCTGATTCTCTGTATTTTCAATTAATTCAAAACATAGGTACCTAGTCCCAATTTTTATTTTTCTACTAACTATAATACGTAAAAACTATAATTTCACACGTTTTACACATAAGTATATATTTCAGGAAGAAAACCACCTTGAAAAATAAGCTCATTCTGATCTCAAAAAAGATAAGATGCCTTGCACAAATGGAAACTGCTGTCCAAGCAAACCTAGAAAGTCATCAACATCAAGCTCAGGGGCGAGAAAGAACTCAACTTCCTCCAAGTCCTCGACCACCAAGAAGGCCACCCCTGCTCCTGCGAAAAGAACCCAGTCCTGTCGCGGAGGCTCCTGCTGCGGATCAAATAAGGGATGCTATTATTAATGAGGTTACTTATTCATATTTTATTAGAATAAAAATTTCATTTAATTATATTTTACTTATAATAATTATTTATTGTAAATTTTACAATACGTCTCATCAGCTATCACTCCATTTCTTGGTTCCTTTGTACATACCGTGTGTCCCCGGATAGGTGAAACGACTCTTATAAAAGACAAAAATTTTTTGATTTTAATTTTAATTTTTTGGGGTTTAGCCCTGCTTGGTTAAAGAGTAATTTCTAACAAAATTTAGTTTTGAAATATCAAGCATACCTTGGAAATTTCCAAGAAACCGGTTTTTCTGTTGAATAAAGTGCCTTTTATGTGGCAAATACGACAAAATATTATTTGAAAAAGTTGTTCAGAATCAACATTTAGGTCCCTATAGCAAATTTCAAAATCATAGATCAACTTTAATTTTTTTCATTTATTTTTATGTTTTATTTCACAAATCAAAGAATTTCATTTTGTAACAAAGACTGCCATGGAAAAACCAAATCGTATCCATAGCAATAGCAATCTGTCAATATCAGTCTTTGTTACAAATGAAATTCTTTGATTTGTGAAATAAACATAAAAGTAAATGTAAAAGATCAAAGTTGCCTATGATTTTGAAATTTGGTATACGGACCTAAATTTTGATTCTGAACAACATTTTCAAATAACATTTTTTGTATTTGCCACATAAAAGGCACTTTACTCCACAAAAAAAAAAATGTTTTTTTTTTAATTTTTAAGGCATGCTTGATTTTCCAAAACTAAAATTTTGTTAGAAATTACTCTTTAACCAAGCATAGCTGAACCCCAAAAAATGAAAATTTAAGTCAAAGATTTTTTGTCTTTTATAAGAGTCGTTTCACCTATCCGGGGACACACGGTATAGAGTGTCCAGATTGTGCAGGTGATTTTTGCCTGCTGCATGAGGTTTTCCTGGCCTTCCGGTCAAAATTTATATTCAATCCATTAAATTCCGTTTTATTTACCACCTTCTCAGACAACCTCATTTAAGTACCTCAGTAGGTAGTGGTACTGAAGCCTTTATGTTTTTGATTGAAGTTTCAAGAAAGTTTGTCTTGATTAGTTTGACATAACCATGACATAATTTATATGAATTGTTTTTTTTTTCAACAGGTCAGCAGAGATCAGTACGACGATTCGAGTTCCAGTGATTCGTATGACTCGTCGTCTAGCTCCTCTGACTCCAACGATTCTTTCGACTCATCTGACTCATACAGTTCATTCGAGTCATCTGACTCATACGATTCGACTGATTCTTTCACTGATTCTTTTGATTCCTACGACTCTGCAATCAGATATGATGATTCTTCTAGTGATATATCAGATTTGTAAATAATTTAATCAGGTTTTGAAATATTTATTCTAGTTATTTTTGTTATAATAATGTTCATATATTATTTGTAGTGTAGTGTACTGTATTTATTATTTAAGAATAGCGTCACTATTATTAGAGTTATAAGAAAAATTGAGATATTTATATAAATAAGAATTACTTCCTAAGAACGTTGATCGTGATATTTAACTTTGAGCTATTTTAGGACAAATTGATAGTTTTATTTCATGTTGTAGTTTATTTCAACGAATAATGCTCTAATAAATTTACTAAAGTACTTAATTGCTTTATTATTGCAGGTATAGAAATAAATTTTAAGGGTTGAAGTATTACTAGTTACTTTCTGTTCTGTCACTAGACTATTTCTGAAATTTAATCGTTTGCAGAAAATTGCCACAAAAGCTATTTTTGCACTTCAAAGCTCAGAAATATTTCTCTGAAATAAGCTTTCATAGACCACTACGGTTCTGAAGACATCCAATGATGAACGAAAATATTTTTTTTGTAGTTAAGTATATTAATAAACCTTCCAATAAATTATTTTAACGACTTATGTATGCTTCAAGTTCATTTAAAAAATTAAACCATAAACCAACTCCCTTATACACCCCTAAATACTCCTCTAAAGCCTGATAGAAATATATTGTCAGTGAAATGAATTTTCAGACAATAGAGTATACCAACCCTTAAATGTTTCCTGCGGATTAGGGTACAAAAATAACATAAATATTAATTCAAATCACCACAGGTAGAGCTATGAATGATGTGGGTTCTCCCGCAGGTAAAACGGTTAAGTGATAATTATAAAAAGTTGAGGTGAAAATGACTTTTAAAGCTTCATTTACATAATTTTCAAGTTGATTGTGTAATGATTTATGACACGACCTAAATAGATAATCTAATGGTATTGTTTCCCAAGAGCCTTTAAAGTCTTACCGTTCGTTTATAGACCCAAATTTCAGTTAGGACGCGGTTGACTGGTAAACTTGAAGAAATAGGAATGTTACCTATTGGGAAAAATGGTTGTTTGAAAGAATGTTACAATGAGGTTTATTGCTTAGTTTATGTCTTTTTTGTAGGTGCCTAGTCTTTTTTCTATAAACAGCAGCACAGTTTCTTTTATTTTTCTAGGAATTGATGTTTAGAATAAAATTATTCAGACAAGAATCAAACAACATGAAAAATAATTATTTTAATAACTTGTTTGGGGAATTGAAAATCATAAGCACTTTAAGATTTTTTCGCCTTACTGCGTTTATGTTCTTCTAAATGAACTCTACTGCTTAAAATTTTAGAATTTTGTAGTGAAATTTTTTTCAGTAGTAGCTTACTGTTAAAATATTGTATTCAAAATTTCTGTAGATCGAAATTTAGCAGCGATTATGTCAACTACCCCTCATGGACCGTAAATTCATGAAAAGAAAAACAAGAAAGTCTAGTAAACATAAATATGCTCAAATGAAACCGTTACTAAGAGATTGTTAAAAAAATGCTTTACTCAAATGAATTTATTGTACTTTTTTTATCCCGTGGTGGGAGGTGTTTAGAATTGAGTATATCAAGATCATCAGACCTCGCACCACTAAGTTAGATTATTGTCTTTGAGGATGCCTGAAATCTTTAGATCAGAGATGGCCCCATGTTCTTCAAAGAACTGTTAAATTACATCCACAAATGAGCTTACTCAGTAACCCTATTTGATGTTTATTAAACTTTTTCATGTCCTGAACACAACGTCAAAATTTGGGAAGATCACGAAACCCCCTAGGTATATATATACACACTCATATATTTGGGAGATCCAAAAATGGAATCGTAATCAAAAAAGCATCCAAATCTATATTTAGACAAGCCTGACTATTTTTCCACAATATGGTGGATAGTAGTGACTAAATATTAAGCCAAAGCTAAATAGATTTCAATATCCTGGACATATTTTTTTCTGACTATTGATCATTTTCGAACAAAAATTCATCCTCTTCAAATATCAATGAAGATGCGACAAAAATGTACTATGCAGCTTATGTTTTACTACCCTAATTTTACGACTTTTCTTCCAAACATCTGCAGGTTAAAATGGGTTGGTCCTGATTAAAACTGTCGAGATAAAGATGAATCAATTTTTTTATAGGTTCCTGTCGATTTTTCTCTCAAACATTTGCACTTGCAGATTGAAATAGGTTAGAGTTGATGATAATTAAAAAAGTTTGTGAACTGCCAACATTCCTGGAAAGTCTCTTCACTTACCCACTGATTTTTTCTAACAATGACTGATTATTACAAAAAGTGCAAAGGTTAAATTTGCAAAGGTTTAAAATTCAAAGAACTTTTTTCCTTTCAATTCAAAAATTTTTCTCTATATTTTTGGTGTTTTAATCTGATGGTCTATCATATAAAATTTGGTCTATGCAGCTCTATTTTGGCGATTCTTTGAAGTGAGGTTCAGGTGATGATTGACCTGAACCCTGAACAGATGCAGTAACGCCGCAAAAAATGAATCAAGCCAAGTTTGTCTACAATTGACCAAAAGTTGAAATACCAAATTCGACAATCCATCGGTTCTTTTAAAGTTGGATTCTTGTATAATGCTGCTTTGATTGGTTTTGTATAACTCTTAAGTTTTAGAGTTTTCCTTCTGTTCAGTAAACAGACATTACCCATATTCTTAATGCTTTACGACCCGATATTACCTCTAAAATATTAACATAAAAATATTAGGCGTATTATGGAGTATGAATTAAAATGATATGGAGATAATTATTATTATCATTACTGATTACGTAAGTAACTAATTAAAAAAAAAAGTTTCGGAAAACGGACATATAGTTTAAGCCGATTTTCAAATTTTTCAAAATTTATACCCACCTGCATTATCAAAGAAAGAATTTCAAATGCATTTCTTCCAAGTCTTGGAGCTTTCCTAAATTTAAACACAGAAACAGGACTCGAATCCGCAATTATTACCACCAAAACATCAATTTTCAATGTTAAGTTTGACAGGTAAAAAAAATTCTGTTCAAATTTAAATTTGAGATTTTGTATTGAGGAGCAATTTTGGGTTTTGAGGGTAGGCAATATATAATACTTAAAATCCCAAGACAACGTATTTTGGGTTGCAGTACAACAGGCGTAAGTTAATTGATATTTGTATAATAGTTCTCGATAATAATTTAGAATAGCACAAAAGGTAAACTTTTTTATATATTTATTTTTATTTAACTAAGGAAAAAATTGGTCTGGAACATTTGAAATTAGAACTTTGGGTATGTTACATAATAATAAATGATTTAAATGAAGAACCAAAACCACAATTAAAATTATAATAGTTTTGGCTTGGTGACTTGTGTTGGGTATTTTATTAAATAAAAATATTAATTTTGGGGTAAACTTGGAAAAACACTTCAAAATTTCTGCAGGTAACGTTCAGCTATCCAAATGCAAGTCTTATAAATCTATAAAAATTTTATTTTTGTATACGTAGGTATAGGTATACTAAGATACAGGCGTATGTTTGGGCCTAAATTTTAAACAGCGATATCTTTGCAACGATTTGGTGCAATCCAAAAAAATTTAACAGACACTCTTTTAACGAGGCACTTCAAGATAACTTCTCGGCAAATTAAAAAGCCAAGACCGTACTTGAAAAGAAATGGTTTGCATATTTTTTGACATAAACTAACATTTTCCTATCGCCTTTTCGAAAAAACGTCATCAGATTCGGAGAGTAATGCCATGAAATTAGCTTCTTAAAAATTGAACGGCACACTTCGACCAGCTTCACAAAAACAAATCAAACTAAGAAAATAAACTTCAATTTTCAATGTTGCCATACTTACAAATTGTTTGTTACAATAATTATTTCAAAAGCTGAGGTATTGCGAAGTTACGGGATATAATATTGCCAAAATTTGAAGTCAAAGAACCAAGGCCGTACTTGAAGTAAAATTGTTCGCTTTTTTCAACAGAAAAGCACATTTTCCGATCGACTTTCAGAAAAAACGGTATCGGATTCGGAGGGTACAGAAAAAAATACTATGAAATGAGCTTATTAAATCGAACGGCATTAGTAATGAAAAGTAATAGCAGACTAGCATTTCGGAACCATTTATTTATTCACCAGATGAAGAATAAAATAATCAGACTTTCTAACACCCGGTTAAGTTTATAATATTTTTTCCCCTGATTAATTCCTAAGTAGGGCTTTGTTACTAACAGTACTTTGTTGTAATAACAATTTCCATTGTTTCTTATCAAAGTTAAGCCAGACTTGAAAATTTTAAATAACTGGGTGTTAGAAAGGATGATTTAGCTTTTGCTGAAATACATAAAAATAAATGGGTTGGAAATAACTTTCTGGAGTGGTAAGTAACTAATAAAATAAAGTTACATAATGTTTTAATTAATTTTTTTTTGTTTAAAAAATAAAAAGTTCCTAGGTAGGGGAAAAATTTATAATTACTCCGACACAAATCACAAGAGTCTAAAGACCAGAACAGCACTGTTTCGCCTTTATGGAGACTCCTCATTTTACCACACAATGAGTGTGCCACAATCTTAGGAAACAATTTACTTACTGCAGTCTTCCACAACTGCTTTCATGGTAACTAAGTAGGTAGGCAGGTAGGTATTATAAGTAAAAGAAAGAACGGACAATTTTAAATATTAATTTATTAAGTATAAATCATACCCAATCAAGCAATACAGTATTAATATAATAATAATAATTATGGCATTCATATAACTTTACTTATCAAGTTGTTTTTCTTAATTTTTATTGCACCTAATTCTAACTAAACAAGGACGATAAAAACTTAACACAATCCTAACTTAAATATTAGGAACATCATACGATTATTACAAATTAAAAAACCGAATAACGATAAAATTCTCACAAAAAAAAAATAAAAAAAATATTCCACATTTTCTTTTAAGTACAACATAAATATAGAAAGAAATGCAAATACTGAATGAATGAAAAGACACATACTGGGCATTTTTGGATATACCTATCTGTTTAAATACTTCTTACACATACATCTATTTTCACATAATAATATAGTGTATATTATATGATTCTGCTTTTATAGCAAAACTATATTTCGGTGTGAACGGTTCACTACGCTATATAAAAGTTACAAGTATTTGTTTTTAAATGTTATTCATCCTCTCATATAGGGAGTTATGTTAGGAACTCTGATCAGCTCAAAGTCGATAGACACTGTCTAAGGACAAGCTGGTATCAAAAGGCACCCAGCACCTCAACAATACGACAGTTCCAGATCAAGTTCAGTAAAACCAAACGAAAATTTATTTACAATTTTGGATAATGTATGAATGCCAAGAAGTTTGTGCAAATTAAATATTGTTGAGGAACCGTTACTATATTAGGAACCATTTCTCCGGTTTATTTGCATTTCTTACACTTATACGACTGCTGTTAAGTTCTTTATTACTTACAACATAAGTCATTTATTTTGCAATCCTCAAGAATCGTATGAAAAATTGCAAAATATTCTAAAATTCTAATTGTTACAATATGGCACTGCACATTCAATAAGCTCGCCATAAGTCCCAGAAGGATTTACAATTATTATTACATCTTCTCTCCTTCACCTACAAAAACAACTGTATATGTACAATCTAAACTAACAATATATTTTTTGATATCTTTCTGTCTTTAAGTAAAAATATACTTGTTTCACTGCAGAGATCTGTTTGTCATTTGTAAGTTAACGATTATTTTGAGGTAATATTTTCATTATTATTGTTATGTTATTACATGAGTAAAATGAGGTAGGCAGTTTTGAAAATAACATCAAAAATAATTAAGTACTACTCACACACATCACTATTTACGGTGAAAATGTTTAATAACTGATGATGAAAACGCTGCAGAAGCGAATTTTTCATAAAACAGAATATCACATACTATAAGTTAAAACATAAATATTTCTTCTAAATCACAGTTGCATTAAATTGATTTAAAACACACGATACATGAACGAATAATTAATTAGATAACACAAACAGATAAACATTGAAGTAATGTAGCAGTTAAGAATATATTTAACAAAGATCACTTTTCCTGAGTGAATTAATCTGCAACGTCATCAGATGATTCAATATTTTATACTCTTCAATCAATACCATACAATTTTTATAACTAAATTCATTTAAATCTTGTAAGTGGGCACAACTCAGGAGTTATATGAGAAAGTATATACAATAAAAGCATTAGGGATAATAAAAAAAGAAGAAGTAGTTGTCACTTGTTAGCCATTTCTCTAGGAATTTCCGATCTTCCACTCTGGCAATGGAATTTTTTCGTTAATAGTAAATTGATGAACATCTATAACTTTTATGAAAAGAAAAACTGCGTGAAAAATATGAAAATACAATGGACAAAATATTAAACGCAAATTCTAAAAGGATACGTATAATTGAGCTAAAAAAAATTTAAAACGACTGTTTTAAAGAAAATTTAGATAAAATCAACAAACCAATGAAATTTAAACTACAAAAAATGAACAATTTAAAAAAGGCGAAAGGAGGTAGAATTTTTAAGTTCCTAGGGGGTTGGGGTTGAAATTAATAGTTTCAGCTAAAGGCTTCAAAAAGAAGAGTAATTAAATTTTCTAAGCAATTTGAGTCAAGATAATTGAAGCATAATTTCATGAAAAAAAATCGTTCTCTATAAGAAGAAAACTATAGGTAGGTATTCAAGAATAATTACTGATAAATATAAATATCTAATTGATGAGTCTTATACCTACCAATTTAGTTTTTGAATACAATCTTCTAGCTCGAACACTTCCCTCATTTCCCCAAGCATTGTTATCCAACTTACAAGCATAGTATCTACGAATCTGAAGAATAAGATGAGTACTATTGAATCATATTTTTTTATACATATAATACAAAAATTACTTGCATAGTGTTTTCACATAGTTTAACAAACAAACCGTGTATGTGATTAAAGGTTGCAGTTGGTATGAAAGTAAACACTTACTAAAAATCGCTCGAAAACCCTTAAAAAATACAACTTGTTAACAAGAATGAGAACTGTATAATATACAACAACATATACCTCAAAATCAATAAGTATCTCGAAAACAAAAGCACAGCACCATAAAGAATATACGTAGGTCTACACATTTAAAGTCGATTTGGAAGGAGCAGATTCAAAGCTCGTATATGTATAGGAAAGGGTTGCACTTATGATAAAAAACACACACACACACACACACATTCAAAGATCAATCTATTGAAGATTTTTGATAAAATGAAGATTTGATGGTAGAATAAACTGACCGATATTTTTCTTATTATTACACAGAAGTTTTAATTTCGAAAAGCTTTTTTTTCTTGTATGGTACACAGAAGGATCAAAATCCACCATCAACTAGAAGTTTCTTCAAAATTGTTCCTTCCATGGAATCATAAATAGAACTGCCTAGCAGAAAAGTTCTCTGCGTAGGACAATAAATAAGGGCATTGTTTTAGGCAAGGACTGGAATTATTATCATTCATGATCCTATACCTAAGTAGCCTTAAAACTTTTTCTGAATACATCACGATAAAAAAAAAAAAATTTATTCTTAGCAGTACCGCAAAATAATAAAAATAAGATCCAAAAAACTGAATTTCAAGAAGCGAAAGGAAATAATTTAACTTTTACTTCAACCACTAATTAATAGCAAGAAGCCTCAATTTTTGCATCGAATATTAATCGTTGGGACATAATTTTTACCATCAAGAAACAAGAGAACTGCTGCCTAGCAAATTTTCCTGAATTCAACTGAAAGAAATATTAGACCAACTACTTCCATGGTATAATTAATTAAGTAGACTTACTCCACAACAATCATTTTATCCAATGTGTCCAGGAGAGAATCTCAATAGACAACACCAACAGTTTTTTTTCTCAAAGAGGGTTTAAACTACGTATGTAGATAGGACAGAGAAAGTCGCTCCATTCTGACACTTTTGCAGCATTGAAAAATAAACTGAACAAATCTAATGGCAATAGAACTGTTGTGAATTTTCCTCAGCATTACCACCACTACTGATGATTTAATAACTGGTATCATAGTAATAAGAGCATTCTCATTTGACAAATGGGGAATTTAATTTGTACAAGAAAGTACTTAAAACAGAAAAAGACACGTTGAATTATCAGTAGAAAGTTTTTAGAAAGTTTTTTAGAAAGTTTCTACTGATAATTTAGAAAGACCTCCCCCTATCATCATGTTGCAGTTAGGACAACGGATTCTAAAAAAAGTGTTCAGTATCAAGTAAAAAAGTAAAAAAAAGAAGTTTTCAAGTAGCCTCAAGGGTCTCTAACGAGTGCTGTGAAGCAGCCGGGACCCCTTTTTTAACGTACGTACCTCCCGGAGCACAACCGCTCACGGAAATTTTTTTTTCCACTATAATTGGTCACCCATCCAAGTAGGGATCAAACCAAACCATGCTGTACCTAGAGATCGTTTGACGATCTTTATTGTAACCGATCAAGTTTAAAGTAAGCTTGTAAAACAAGAATCCTGAAACCCAAATAACTGCTCTTTCTAAAGTGCCATACCCACAATTTGGCATAGACTACCCCTCGCATATGACTGTGGTTTACACAAACCTATGGGACCTCCCACTTTAAAAGCCGAAGTCCGAATGGCACTATTGGAGAGGTTTTAAGTGTTGTTTTACAAATTAAACTTCACTTTGGTCGAATAAGATTCACTTTAACAACGCTATTCCAATATTTATGATCTAATAACTGGTATCATAGTAATAAGAGCATTGTCATTTGACAAATGGGGAATTTAATTTGTACAAGAAAGTACCTAAAACAGAAAGAGACACGTTGAATTATCAATAGAAAGTTTTTAGAAAGTTTTTTAGAAAGTTTCTACTGATAATTTAGAAATACCTCTCCCTATCATCAAGTTGCAGTTAGGACAACGGATTCTAAAAAAAGTCTTCAGTTTCAAGTAAAAAAGTGTCAGAAGTTTAAGTTTTCAAGTAGCCTCAAGGGTCTCTGACGAGTGCTGTGAAGCAGCCGGGACCCCTTTTTTAACGTACGTACCTCCCGGAGCACAACCGCTCACGGAAATTTTTTTTTCCACTATAATTGGTCACCCATCCAAGTAGGGATCAAACCAAACCATGCTGTACCTAGAGATCGTTTGACCGATCTTTATTGTAACCGATCAAGTTTAAAGTAAGCTTGTAAAACAAGAATCCTGAAACCCAAATAACTGCTCTTTCTAAAGCGCCATACCCACAATTTGGCATAGACTACCCCTCGCATATGACTGTGGTTTACACAAACCTATGGGACCTCCCACTTTAAAAGCCGAAGTCCGAATGGCACTATTGAAGTGTTGTTTTACAAATTAAATTTCACTTTGGTCGAATAAGATTCACTTTAACAACGCTATTCCAATATTTATGATCTAATAACTGGTATCATAGTAATAAGAGCATTCTCATTTGACAAATGGGGAATTTAATTTGTACAAGAAAGTACCTAAAACAGAAAGAGTCACGTTGAATTATCAGTAGAAAGTTTTTAGAAAGTTTTTTAGAAAGTTTCTACTGATAATTTAGAAAGACCTCCCCCTATCATCATATTGCAGTTAGGACAACGGATTCTAAAAAAAGTCTTCAGTTTCAAGTAAAAAAGTGTCAGAAGTTTAAGTTTTCAAGTAGCCTCAAGGGTCTCTGACGAGTGCTGTGAAGCAGCCGGGACCCCTTTTTTTTAACGTACGTACCTCCCGGAACACAACCGGTCACGGAAATTTTTTTTACCACTATAATTGGTCACCCATCCAAGTAGGGATCAAACCAAACCATGCTGTACCTAGAGATCGTTTGACCGATCTTTATTGTAACCGATCAAGTTTAAAGTAAGCTTGTAAAACAAGAATCCTGAAACCCAAATAACTGCTCTTTCTAAAGCGCCATACCCACAATTTGGCATAGACTACCCCTCGCATATGACTGTGGTTTACACAAACCTATGGGACCTCCCACTTTAAAAGCCGAAGTCCGAATGGCACTATTTGAGAGGTTTTACTAGGCAAATAGGGTGGTTTACCGTTGCCTTTCGCAAAGTGGATCTCTATCTTGGCTAGAGAAGCACAACAAGTACTCATTGGCTGCTGGTACGTTTCGAACCAAGGTTTACTACGAGGCCAAACAAAACTGATACAAAGCAACAAAAATCGATCAACTAAGGAAAACTAACCGGAACCATACAAGACCATTTTCTGTCAAAATTTTGGAACAATTCGTTCCTATTAGAACAAAACAAGTGAACAGTTCCTGCAATCCCAGGTTTTGATTCATTTTCCCTATGATTAAGATCTATCAAATTTACCTATGAACATCTCCACAGCAAGAAGGCCTCCTCCACCACTGACACGAAACAAACACATTTCTGTACAGAATAGGTAGGCATCTACTTGATTGTGCAGACTAGGTTTAAAATTTTGGACTAATGTTTTCAGGAAATTAAGATTTTAACATCTTTCCGTAATGTTGATTGAATTTATCTTAATCAGTCCAAAATTATACTCTTGATGAAAAATCAAAATGCAATTCGAAATTAAGTCATTACTTCGATCAATTTATTCTGTTCTGTTATGTATAGGTACCCGGTTTGGGACAAATTCTGCTTGAGATTCGAGATTGTGATCAATATTCGATTGGGGGGGACGCGGATTTCTTTTCATCATAAGTACAACTCTTCAAGGGTGCTTTTTTAAACATAATGGTATACACTGAAGTATTGCATTTAACAATATATTCACTACCCTAGTCTTATTCATTAATTAACAATGACACCTCTAGTTCAAGTGCTATATCGCTATCTATATACTTTTATATATAATATATATATAATTCCTATTCCTATAATCTTGCTTCGAAACATAAGCACGTACTATCAACATGTAACAATAAATTACCAATCATTTTTAAGTATACAATATACAGAGGGCTGTAAGTACGAGTATCAACCATCTCATTCGCGCGCGTTACTATTACGTTTCCAGCTTCTATAATATAGCATTGATTGCGAGGTATAAAAATAAGTAATAATAATAATAATACATAAGTACACAAGTCGAAAAATAAAAATAATTGAATAACTTTAACGTAGGTATAAAACACTATTGCAACATCGTTTATATATATTATATAAATAAATGGAAGAACCATATGTATATTAAGGAGTACCTTGGAGGGAGGGAACCTTATATTGATTCCTAACACTGCTGACCTAACTTTTTAAGTTTAAACTTTAAAGCATGTACAAGATCCTTAACTATATTTACATAAAACTGTTACAAACTTCAGAGTTAGGTTTCATTTATTGTATATGTATATAATAAGCAGTGTAAAACTTGGGAAGTAAAAAACTGGAAGTTCACAGTTCTAATAACGAAGCACTATTATTTTATTTCTAAACCTAATGACTGATGATGAGATGATGAATCTATGTTACCTTTATGTATATGTACCTATGTATGTATAATAATGATCTATTTATTGTATCTATTTTTATTTATTTATAAATTAAAGTAAAATGACCTGATTTGTTATTGTAATTACCTGAAGTATATCACCCTTATTATTGTTATGTCGATTAAAACTGTTTTGATTTATTGTATTTGAAGTAAGTAGCTAATAATTATTATTGTATCCCTGAATATTTTTATATTGTATTGGTACTAGAGATTTAGTTTTGTACTTTTTGGATTTATGTGATTTTTCATTTTGATACACCTGAGTGAATGATAATGGTTGGCATACCTACACATTAATATATACAAAAACACATCAACAGTACACTTTGATTGTTATATTTTCTAAATTGCTTATTTTGGGAAGCATTTTATGAAAAAATACGGAAGCATCTATAAAAACAGAAAACCACATTAAATCTTTATAAAGTTAGTAACATTTGTGAACTCTAAAGTTACATACAAAAATATTGTTGTATAGGCAAAAACGCTTTGTACCATTTTCACCTGATGTGATTGAATGTGCTATTTTTGTATACTTGAATTGTACATTATCGTGCCTGTTTCCTTTATTTTTCCAAAACACAACATCTATCTATAGACAATACATTTTAATAATGAACGAAAAAGTTGACAGACGACGACAAACAAACGAATCTGTCTTAGAAATGAAAAAAATAAAAAAAAACATCCAATTAGAAAAAATTAAAAAAATCTATTTCTGATACATGAAGAAGATAAAATGCAACTTGGCTTATCCAAATTATCGTCGATTTAGCAAATTGAGTCAAACGACTACATAAACATTGAAACCGCATTCCCTTTACACATTTTAAACATTTCCACAAACACCTGGAAGAGATTTCACAATTCTATTGAACAAACCAACCAAGGAAGTGATTAGGGCGGCTGGGCACTGATCTGTCTTATCTTGACATAATGCAGTACCAGCTCACTATACAACTTAAATAAAATTGTTTAAAATGGCACAGATTAAAATAAGTAAAAAAATAAAATTAAAGCTTACGAAATAAAAAATAAATAACAACTTTTTTCAGTAAAATATGTTAAAAAATATAATCAAAACTTAACAAATCCTTTTATTGTTTCGTTTTTTTTTTCTTTTTAATTTTAAAGTAAATAGTAAAACTCTGTACAGCAACTTAAATTTTAAAAAGGCAGTTTCTGCCATGTTCTGTCTAAGGAGACCTAAAATTATTCACGCCATTCAGTTCTGATTTTTTTTTTAACAGCAAAAAAAAGTTGTTCTGTAGATGCTATTTTATTTACATCTTACACAATGTCGATTTCGGCAATCAGAAGCTGAATTATCTCAGGTTATCTCCAATTATACATGTTAGAAACTTACCTGTATCATATCTTTCTAGATCTAGATCCCATCTCTAAATCTTTTCTTGTCATTCTCGTCTCAGAAACTTCAAGGCTCTCACATGCCCCTCCAACCTGACCTGACCTGACCTGACCTGGCTTTGGAGTAATCATCGGCCTAACCAAGTATTCAACTTGCTACCTTATGTCGCCATTGTGTAAGAAAATGTTAAGTTATTTTCTTTTATCACAAATGATTTGATAATATTATGTACCTCAATTTTAATTTGTTTTGACCATTGCTACTAAAACTTCATATCTAAAATCGAATAAAATTCCTGATTAAAAAATTTCCGGGTTCAATTATGATTGTGCTCTTCCAGGATCATCAATTAATGGTAAATTTTATACGATATGAGTCACTATGTAGCCCTCTTCATAAGAAAAGTAAACATGACTATTTGCATGACTGAAAGAGTAAAACATTATTTAGAGTCCATATAAAGAAACAGATAAAACCGAGAAATAAAAAAGTAAAGAACACACAATTTCATTATCTCTAGAGTACCGTATACACTTGAAAAACCCTTATTATCTTGCACTCTTTAACTTTAAAACTACACTATTTTTGAGGTAGACGGATGGAATTTTATAGTATTTCTGCAGCTCAGACTAGGCGAGTCGATTCTCACCCATCTGGCCACAAATAGAAATGCAATAAATATATGACAATAAAAACTGAGGTAGTTGGATGGAATAAATGATTAATTGAATAACATGGTCAATGGCAAGAACTGCGGCGACTGAACTCTACAACACTAACTCTAAACATCATCGTTCTTCCATCCTATGTACACTATTCCCCCGCTTTAACAGCTTCAACCTCCGCCTCATCTTCACTATATTCGTCCTCTTCCCCTCCTGAACTTTCACCTTCTTCCTCTTTATCGTGATTAATTACCTCGTCGCCCCGCCTGATCTCGTCGCTACGTTTCATCATCAGGTCGTTAGCGGTTTGCATTTGCTGCTGCATCTTCTCCAAGAAGTGCTGCTGGGAAGCCTTGTCCAGCCCCATGGCGTTTAGCTGGGCCAGCTTGGCCGCATGCACAGCCGCGGCTGCCTGTTCGCTTGACATCAGCCCCATTCCCAGACTGTTCTCGGTGATGATCTGCAGGTAAGTGTCCAAGATGGCTGAGCCGGTACTGTTAGCGGCTGACACGGGCGGCGCCAGGGGGGCCGGGTATGGCTCCTTGGACAGATTGTGCGGGAGGGAGTCGATACTCTTGGCAGCTACACCATGACTGGACGAGTTATAGCTGTAAGATAAAACACATGAAATAAGGATTCAGGTGATGTAAATACGAAAGATTGAAAGAAGCAAAAGAAAGTTAAAGATTCAAGAAGAGGGTAGGTAGTTAATTTTAGCTAAAGTTAACTCTATAGAATCTTAAATAATAAATATAGAATAGTCAATTCTATTAAGTTAACTTAAAAGAAGTTCTAGTTTGTAATAAAGGAATTAATGATTTTGACTCCAAGAGAGAAAGAATCAAAACCAGTCCTCCTGTTAATATTTTACCGTGCTTGGTTGTGTTTGTGAGATTGGTGGTTGAGACTTGGAGACATGGCTAAGTCGAAGCCGCCGTACCGATGGGACATGGTCAGATCCTCTGGATCATTATCCCCGCAGACGGAGCTACCGGCTTCGGAAGCAGCACCAGAGTATGCGCTTTTCGCGTCCAGCTTCACATCCGACCTTCTCGGTCCCGTCGGTGAAGCTCTCGCTCGCAGCTCAGCGGGACTTATCTTCACTCCTGCTTTCGCCAACAACCTAGAAGTAAATCTGACTCAAGACCATTACATCCCACACAGCTTGTAATGATCGTGACAGAAGGAAAGAGGGATAGAAATTTTGGGAGATGTTAAGCGGAAGAAACGTTAGTAATAGTAAAAAAACAACTTACCTGCTGGCAAGATCGGGATCGAAAGGCGCAGGCATTGGGAGCACGGGTAGATCTTTGGTGCTAATGCCGCGATGTTGTCGGGACATATGAGAGTGCAGGGAATTCCGGGACTTGGCCACCGTACCACAGAGGACACATCGATACCCCGGGCAGATGGTGTGCTTGTCTTCCAGATGGGTGCGCAGGGTATGGGCAGATCTGTAGATTTTCCCGCACTTGGGACAAGGTCTTGGGTCTGTCGCTCGTACTCGCATCATGTCCAAAGAACGCCGAGATACTGTAAGGAGAGATTGGAGGTGAAGAATGCTTGATACGCGTTTACGTGATGTGTGTAGGTACGAAGGAGATAATTACCCCGACTCTGCTTTAATATTTTTGTCACATACCTACTGTTGTGTTGCATACCTACACCTAAAGTGTATTTGAATGTTATTAAAGCAATTATGTACTGAGACTTGATGATGTTTCCCCTGCTGCAGGAGCTTTCAATTTTTGACCAGGATCCATTAAATGTTTTGTTTCATTATAACAAGCGTAAAAGATAAAACGAAAAACAACGTAGAGCAAATAAATTTTATTAGACTTTATTATACAACTAGTAACTTTCTCACTAATTTTGTTAAACTTCAAATTATTTTCTCCACTTGGTTCTAATAACTATGATGTCCTCTCGTCTTCTACATGAAAGATATTAGGAATAGTCGACATATCTTCTAGATCTAGACGAACGAAACACAATCACGTCATTTGTTCAAATGGCACCATAAATTTTGCACGCCCGGCACAGATCGCTCAGAAACAACATAAAAGTGCGCAGAGTCCCACTAATTTAGAAATATAACAATCGGAACCAGATCCAAAGCAGTTCATCAGAAGCTCCACTTGAGTCGTTTCATGATTTCCCAAGCCCGACCATGCTTAGATCTCATGTGGTTCCTCACGGAGTTCGGATGCGCGAATACTTTTCCACACTCGACGACAGGACACAAGGGACTATCCCGGGGGTAATGCTCGTCAATGTGCGCCCTCGCGTCCGGGATACTGTGCAGCACCGCCTCACAGAGGGGACACTCGTGCTTTATTTGCACGCCATGGTACTGGAGTCCATCGTGGGGCTCGTCAGCTGCTCTTCCTCTCCTACTGGCATCTGCAATGCCAAAGTCTCGCTGCACTTTTAGTTGTATTTAGAGAACGCTGAGTTTGTGTAGTATGTTGATTGGTTGTTGTGTGGAATGAATTTATTAATTATTTATCTAAAAGAGAATATTTTTTGTGGGTTTAATATTTCTTAAATAAACCAAAAAGTTTGTTTAGGGAAGTAAGCTGGCCCATTAAGATTAGTTAGTAGGCTAGATCATCTACTTTTTAAAATTATATGTAAATTATTTAATCATTTATTCTTCATTTGAAAGTAAAAAAATGAGTCTCAGTTAAAAAAAAATACAAGGCAAACAATAATAATAGTGAATCAACATAAGAATTAAACTTCAATTAGGTACAATAAAAGATTGTACGATTATACATTAAAAGATAATAATTATTATGAGTAGGTGCCTACTTATGAAAAAAAAAGAAAATTTTCTTTCAACTTACCGAAATTATCTAAAACTATTTTAACACCTACCTATCTTAATGCAGGAAAAGTTTTGGTCTGAGATTTCCTTAAAATCATTTAGTAGGTGTGACAGTTATTATTTCAAATGTTATATTTTAAAACCAAGTTGGTGAACAGTGAAGTTATTAGGAAATATATTTAGCACCAGTTTTAACAGCCTATTTAATTTTTTATATGTTGTCATGTGATAAAAATTCCCGAATCATTTGAACACTCAAGTGATAACAACATTCAGGGATGCTTTCAATCACTATGACAAAGCACTGCCAACTTCTAAAAAATTTTGCCGGAAAATCCCTTTGACTGGACAAATACTTACGTCATAATTTTATGTCAATTTTCTCAAGCACGTTTGTGCTTGATGTGTGATTGTCATTAAATTATCTTGTGCATTATCAAATGCCCTAGGGATCTCAAATTATATGCTCCAAAGAATTATAAGGACTTTATGTACGTCATTCTATAAATTCAACTCTCTTCCATATTCTCGCGTAAACAAAATGATACAAATTCAGCATTTTTTCATCAACTAATCAAAAAAATAGTTTCATACAAATATTCGTTTTTAATATTAAAAATGTCCTTGAAACTGCATACATTAGTAGATGCGACTATAGCAAATCTATAAACTCCTTCCTTTTTTTGAATAATAATAGTTTGATTCATTTAAATTTTTATTGCTCTTTTTAGAGCCTGTCATATTCACGCAACCTCGAAAGGGGACAGTAAAATTCTAGAAAAAGTCTCAGCTCCTGTATAAACAACAGGGGTTACACTGCATTTCCAATTACGAAATTGGCCATTATATCTTGCGCAAGTCTGTTTTCTTTTTTCTATTCCTCCGTTTATTAGCCATAAATCCTTTTTAATAACTGCGTATCTGCTTTCTCGATATTTTTACTGTTCCCCACGCAAATGTAGAGGGTTGGCAGTCATGACATTAAGCCCGTAAAGCCACGAAGGTAAAACGACTCTACTTAAAAATTACGTCGATATTGTTATTTTACTCGTTTATAATTGAAAATAATTCGCGCACTCAGGCTTTGGCCAATAACATAAAAGCTCGTAGGTATAAGCGCTTTTTTGCGTCTCAATCTTTTTCACGACGTTACAGTTAGTCAGTCTTAATAAAACCCTTGAAAGTATTTGTAACTTTGTTTAGAGAGCGAATAAAATGAGATAAATCAATAAGTCTTTGTTAAGGCGGAATGGAAATTCAAGCAAACCCGATAAAGCTACTGTACCTGCTAATGAAATGTTACTTTGACATTTCAAAGTGACCCTCCACCTATACACCCGCCCATTAACAGCAATAGCAGAAATTCCTAATCTAGGTATTATTGGGGCCATGATCATAGTCAAATTAGCAAATTTCGGGCATAAATGTAATACTATTTCATTATATTACATTATTATTCCCATTCCAGACATGCAACGTCGAGCATAAGCTGTCCGAGTTAAAAAGCTCCGCGACTTGGTCCTTTTCCGAAACGTAATAAAATTAATGTTCAAGAAAGACGTAATCTGTCGACGTAAAAGTAAAATACGGGAGGACCGTTAGCAATTTCTTAAAATATACCGAAGCAATGGGGACTTTATCGAACATGAAGTAATAAATGTGCGTTATAGCGTCCAGGCACGAACTGTCGATAACGAGACCCTGTACTACCCGACTGATTTGGGGCTGGGCTGGGCAAATGTGCCCAGGTACCCTTCTTTGAGCTGACATGAACAAAAATCCCCTCATTGTTTCAACTCATTCTATATTCTCTTCTCTATCCCTTTTTACATCTTTTATATTTCCTTCCGGTCGGTTAATGTTTGTTATTAGCGTTGCTTGCTGCTACTTAATTAAGAAACACATATCTTCAACTGACGTCAAGAAAATATAATTAGAAATACTTAGGTATATGTTAGGCATGAAAAATATACCCCAGCTAACGATACTTCTCTCACAATCACCCCTAATCGACATTGTCTAGTGCTAGTGAATAATCGTTGGATTCTAATAATTGGAATTCCAGGTCCAGGAGTGGTGAATTAGGAAGATCAATAAGTCTCATATTCATGAGAACGCATAGTTGGTTTTGCGTGTATTGTAGTTTCATCATGAAATCGTCGACGTATCATGAAATACCGAGGAGTCATAACGATACGTTTGGGCCCGAGTAATTAACACAGACTTGACCATGACTTGACAATTCGTGAGAGAAACCCTCCAAAATCAATAACTACTATAAAAAATAATTGATTCAAGTGACAAAAGAAAAAAAAAACGTTTTCTCCAAGTCACGATTATTATACAGTTTCATCAGTTTTTGACCCCCATTGGGGAATATCTATATCTAGTTTTTTCTTCAGATGCTACTCCATTCAGAGATATTTTTACTTGCATGGAACCAAAATAACTCAGGATTTGGAATTTTTTTCAGAACCCCCTCCTCCCGTGATTTGATTCTTCTTTTTTACCTTGCCCGTGGATTTTCTTAGACGGATATTTTATTATAGACAGATACATCAAGGATTGTTTTCTATTTTTTTTCTTTCCTAGAAGCCTCATTATTGACTTGGCTGTGGCCTCTGGCACAACAATAATTGTCAAAGTCAAGTCAGTGACAAGTTTGTTAACTGATGGAACTAAAATATGATTGACGGTCTGCTAATTTAAATTCTATGCTACCGCCACCGTCAGCATGGGCTGCCAAATAGGTTAAATAAAGGGTTGACAATGTTAATATTGTTACCAAGTCTTATTTTTCATTTTAATAAGATCAAGAATATATAATGATTCTGAAGCTAAACTCCAGCTCGAGCTTATATAATCAACTACAGAAATGATTAGCTTATCTTTAGTGTATTATCTTACCCCCAGCTACATAATCAAGTTTACGTTTAATAACAAGGTTTGTGTCTTTACAATGTTGACTGAAAGCGACTATTGATCCCAATCTATCCCGAACTAGGATCCGGAAGCTGGATTTAATCCGCGCTTTTCAATGTATCCATTTCCCAGGATTTATACGATAACTTTATTTTATGTTACTGCAAGTAATAGAATCAAAGACGAAGACAGAGATAGGAGCAAGAACAGCGATTCCTTGGCGGGTGGAAGTTGCCGATTTGGCAACTCGCTCCCCCAATCAGTGTCTCAAACAAGAGATATCCATTGGCGTTCGTTTTCATCATGGGGGACCCTTGTTTGTTTCTATAAATTCCTAATGTCGTATCTCTTAGAATTAGAGACGGGGAAGTAGGTACATCACTTATTTATGTGTGCTTGATGCAAAATAAACTCGATCAAATTTTAATGGGAGTCAACAAAATTCTGAAAATTATTTATACCTATTATATTCATTAAACAAACACCAAACACTGTTATACAAGATATCATCAAAGCAGACATTAGATGCCTTGAATATGCATTCCTTGAATAAACTGGTCAACAAGCAAAGAGCCAAAATAATGGGGAAGTAAATGAGCAGAAAAAATGAATCATAGAACTCTACTAATTCTCTTGAATAAACTTAACTGTGAAAGTTAAGCAAAAAAAATGGTACAAGTTGGAGTCATCACCAACGTCCTGCAAAATTAGAGCACTGATCTGGAAAGTAGAAAGAGCAGAAAGAGGAAAAGGTGAGCTGACGTGTCAAAAGATATGAGACACCATATGGCAAAAATTTCATAAAAATAAAATGGTGTGTTTTGGATAGCTATTCCTAAAAATTTTGCACTTAAAAAAAATAAGAAAAAAAGAGTTTATCCAGAAATTGTGTCCAATTTTATTTTGAGGAAGTAAAAGCAGAAAAAGGGGGAAAACAATATAATATTATAGGTGGGAGTTGACGCGGAAATTATAATTCCACAAGGTTTCAAAGTAGCCAAAAATTAAGCAAGTACCTACGATAAGAAAAAAGAAGAAAAAGAAGCAGAGCATCAAGAAATGTCACTTAATTTTAGGAAAGTAAAAAAGAGTAGAAAGAGGATAAAAAGGGAAAGCCACAGCAAATATGTTGATGGTGGAAAAAATTAGATATTATTTGGGGATTCCGAACAATTGAGCACTTGAAGAACAAAAAGTAGGAAGACGAAACCGAAAAATATGACAAATAATGAGAGCTTAATTTTAAGAAAATAGATCATCTCAGATTACAGAAAAATAGCTGTAAATATGATCCAACAGCATGAAAACATTGGTCTTTTGAGATTCCCAAAAACTTATCACTCAAGAAAACTAAGAACCAATGAGCCAGAAATAGCATTGGCAAAAAAATAAAATGCTTCAAAAATTGCAACCGAGCTTAGTAGCAGAAATAGTTGAAAGCAGTGGAAAAAAATTGGAAACATCACTAAAAGAGGTGTTATAAAATAAGACATGAATGTGGAGGTTAAAACTCCGAAAAAAAAATAGTTTAGTGGCTGTCGAAAACTGTTACTTGGAAGAAGAATAAGCAGTAAAAACGAATAAAGACTATTTAAGAAGATTAAAAAGAATAGAAAAAAAGGAAGAAAAAACGTCCCCAAAAATGGGGTGATATTTTTAAAAGATATGAGACGCTAATGCGAAAGCACAGATGAAAAAGTTTTATGTATTAGAGATTCCCGAGTAATTTAGCACATGAAAAATCAGAAAAAGGCCAGTAAACGAGGAAAGATGAAAAACCCCATTACAGAATTCTTGTTGGCGTCAAAAGATCTGAGACGCTAACACGGAAGACATGAATCGCTTCTAGACTAATAAAAATTAACTTGAAGAATAAAAAAAATAACAAAAAGTTACAAACGAATATTTTAAAATTGTAAAAAGCAGAAGGTAAAAGAAGATTCACAAAGGGAAACTTTTAAATTTAGCACAACTCTTGGTGATTTTTTTTTTAATTTCCCTATTTTAACGAAGAAACTGGACAACCAATCAACTCCCAACTCTTTTAATAAGATTCTAATACTTGATGCTTACTTTTTTGGTGACGCAAAAAAGGTATGCAAAAAAAATCTTTAACAACTCTCTTCATCACCATAAATATTCTAGTCGTCGACGAAATCCTAATAGCATCTCCAACGAAAAAACTCAACAAAGTACAACGTCAGGCAGTTTGGCTGCGGGAATATATTTTTTTCAAAATCCCCGATCAATACCCTTCTATTTCCAGAAGTCATAATTCTTGTTAGCTAGGGCTGAACTATTACATCGTCGGAACGAGCGTTGAACTTTGACTCATAGAGCTCAAAATAGGTTTGTGGGGCTTATCGTAGATGCAGGAGCAAAAGCGAGAGCGGCCGACGCCAATGGTGTGCCGAATCCTTGGAGCATGAACCCGGAGTTACTCGCATTGCCTGGATGCAAGCGAGAGTAATTTCATTTTCGTCGAATGTCTGTTGCGCGTAAACAATCTTAACGAGTCTCTCTGCAATTGATCGAACGGTTGCTGCGAGGAGGAGAGGATAGCCCGATTTGGGGGCGAAGGGGAGAAGGAAACAGACAGCAAAGGAGCAAGGAGAGCACACAGTCAAACATCGAGATTGCTCTTGGATGTATATCCTATTCCCCTCCGACTTCGAGCATCGGTCTATTGATTTATACCTCGTCCGTGTCTCTCTTGGTTGCTTTTGTCCAGGCCAGCCGGACCGACCGACCGATCTATATGGTTTCTTCTGAACTCATCCTTGCCGGTGATTCTCGATATTAAACTCCGGAAATTACGCCCTCCTGCAAACGGCTCCTGCTAATACTCACGCCTCAAATATATGAAACGCTCCTCCTAGTCCCGATCGACTTCTCACTTTCGATGGTTGATGAATCAAAGACCATACAGGAAGATATTGGGTATCCTTTGCCATATTCCGGCAATAGAGCGCTTTCAAAGTACTTTCAAAATTGGACGCTTCTCAACTTGATATATAATTATAAGGACGGAACCCTGGTAATTGCGTTTTCCTTGTGAAAATATTTAGCACTCCCTCCAAAAATCTATTCGATATATGGATTTTATATAGGGTGAATTAATTCTAAGTGTTGACACCATAAAAAAGATATAAGGCAATTAAGCTCAATTGAAGCATTATACCAATTATTATACGATTCTAGACTGAGTAGGTAGGAGTTTAAAAAAATGTTACCTCCGAAAGAACTCCCGATTGTCTAAATGCTTCAGACTGAAGATCTTGATTCAGTCTCTTTAGTAAAGTTAAAGAATTTAAATTCATTGTAGATATACCCATCCCCATCATTATTGTCATATTGTCCTTTGTCATGATCATCATTTCTTCAAGATTTATTGTGGAAAGTGTTTATAAGGGGAAATGTAACATTGAAACGCGTTTTAATATTTCTTTTTCCATTCTTTCCTGAGGAATTTTTAAAAGTAGCTAGGTAGGTATATCAATTTACAGAATGTTTATTTTTTATATTCATTTACTATAGTAGGTAATAAGTACGCATTTAAATATAATTATCTCCTATCACACACATCTCTCAAGTTCTAAGTCATGCAAAAAAAAATCTTAGGAAATGTGAAAGACGTATTTTTTTATGCTTCAGTGGCGTCACTTCGCTTTATTATTATCGAATTCAAGAGCATTGCCTTTGTTTTAACAAGAAGTAGGTAGACTCACATACTTATTTAAAAATTAATATAATTAAGGTTAATTATTTATATTTTTAGACTCCAAGATTTAATAAAAACGTAAACATTTCTAGTAATTTCCTGACCATATCCTTAGGCATGATAAAAAAATGCAATGTACGTAGGTAAAAATCATTGACCTTGAATTTATTTGGACACGAAAAATTCCTCATGAATGGTCCAGTAATAATAATTACTCATAAGCTTGTTATGGTAACACAACTATCAAGGGTAAAACATTTATTTATATACAATATCGTATGTGCATGTATACGTAAAAATAATAGTCAAAATTTGGCTTACACATATTTCTGTGAAAATTACGTTTTTGGAATAATTTTATACATAAGAAAGAATATTAATTTTTTATGTAATTAATTTTTTTTTTTATTCTACTAGAACGTATCAATTATTATCATTATTATGAAGAAGAAATATAAATAGGCAATTGAACGGAGAAGAAAAAAAGATACCAACATAAACCCCCACTTATATTTCTGAAGACGACCCCCAATTAATAAACCATTTTAATGGGTTTATTCTTCGCATTTCGTCGATAATCTGATCGCTGGGTTTCATGTATTCTTGTTTTTAATCTGCCGCGGATTTCATGTCAATGATCGTCAAATAATGTGGTTTTTGGCCAAGTGCATAAACCAGTTCTACAAGTTCAATATAAGATGTTGATGTTTATTTCACCCCTTTATTAACCGATAAAAACAAGCTATAGTAAATTAGATCCTATCAGGACAAAGAAACATAATCATATGCTGCATTCGTAATTTATTATTTCGCTAAATCGATGGAATGAACTATGGGAAATTTAACAGACAAACAGACAGACATGAGTTCAAATTAAATTTGTATTTTAAAGCCTGTTTAATAAAAATGTGACATCCCAAGATTTTTTAGAAAAGTTTTTTCTCCTCAACAATCTTGCAGTCAAAATAAATGATACATAAATCATGTAGGTAGATAGACACTTTCTAAAAAGAACTCCACGAAATGATTTAATCGCGTCCAGGGCCTATTTTGAATTTTTTGTGATTTTTTTAAATTAATTCAATTCAGCAGCCACATGTTTTACAAGAAAAACTGACCAACCTTTCTTAATACACAGTCAATCTGCAGGCGTAGTAAAAAGTTACTATATATTTCTGTAAAAAAATTAACTGAAAGATTCCAAATTGGGGTAAAAAAAAAGTTTTTTCAAAACAAGTTTCAATAATATTTTTCTGATTAAAGAAAAATGACTTTTCTGAACCTGATTCAGATATGACGGGATTCATCACTAACTTGTTTGGCTGAAGGGAAATTTATACGTCTAAGAATTAGGGCACCCCCTGTATTTAATCGTTTTCCCTGATAAAAAAAAACTGAAACTTCACGAAAAATCTAAAATTTTATATGTAGAACTTAAGTATGTCCCCCAGGTTCCCCGTTTTCAAGAGCTGTGGATAAGAAAACAAAATCTTGCAAGTTTTTTAATATAACGAGGGAGCACGCGTAAAGAAAAATACAAAGTGCAATAATAGTTGTGATAAATTCGCATCCCCTGTATAATTTTGGTGGTGGTGGTGGTGGTGGTGGTGGTGACGGTTCGAACCACTAAGATTCAAGCATATAATCTCTACGAGATCGACTTGGTGATAAATTTTGCAAAAGCAGAGACTGCCTGCCGGATTTATTATTACATTTGAAGGGATGAGAGGCTTTTTGACCTCGATGGTGGTAGTACTATAATATAAATACGCTGTCACTTTCATATTTCATAATAAGTTGCCCTTCGTGATCCTCTGCCCGGGCACTGTCAACTCATGTGACACGTCGCGCCGGCTTTGCGAAACTGTACTGACGTTTCTATGATGGAAATAAAATATTTAATGTAAGAACTTCTTCTACGCTTCGTATTGTGTCCAGGAATTGTTTGACCGCTGTCCTGGCAGATGTCAGTCCGTTTTTACGTTTGGCGTAATCTTTTGTATTATTTCGGATTTCTGTGACTTTTTTCCGCATTAAAAATTCAAACACAAAAGGTCTTTTTATTCGGGAAAGCGCTCTTTGTCGGTGTATTTTTTCATGCTTGTTATTCGTATTTTATGTAAACGGATGCCATATACATACACACGTATAAAACATGCAAACAGCTATTATTAAGAATGTTTTAAAAATATATAATATATAGGGTGAGTCCTTAAAAAAGGTGCAGCACGAATTCTGTAAGACGAAGGTACTTTTACTCCTGAATCTTTTAACAGCGATAGCTTATGTCAACTTTTTTTCGAAAAAGTCCAACAAATTAACCAAAGGCGCAATAGCAAATTAAACTTCATTTGATACGGCACAGAAGATGAGCTAAGCTGTGGAGTTTCCTGGTTGCGTTTCTGTATTCTTTTATATCGTAAAAAGACAATTATGCTCAGGAGAGCGAGTTTTCTTGACTACTTCAGTGCTCTCTGCACTATGTTCAAAAAGGGAGTTAATGTTGGCAAAAAAAAAAAAAAGAATTTTATGTATAAAAAAAAAAACTCAAAAAACTGGTCTTTCTTTTCCTCCCGATATGTGAACTATTCATATCTATGTATATTGTGGTTAAAATTGTGGAAATTGATTGACATAACTGATCTGGGTTGAATTTTATTAACCCTTATTATTAAGAACTCACCCCATAATAAAATATGTGGAATTATGAAAAAATTTAAGGGAATAATTATAAAATTATGGCATACGTTTACATTGAAAGTAATAAAAGTGTACTCACCAAAATTGTCAGTGCTATTCACCATGCCAGAAGGACCTGGCATCAACCCTCCTAAACCTGCAGGAAAATAGAGTTTTAAGCAATTGTTCATAAAACATCAACATTTTTATTACAAAAGTAGCTTGAGTCGAGGTCTTCGAAATCAGGACACGTATTATAACACTATGACACATTTTTATACGTATTGGTAATAACATATAGTTTTTATTTGTATCATATAATTAAATAAACAGGACTCTTTCAGTTGTTATTGTTTCCAATGTTTCCATTGTTAGGTCAGTGGCAAAATTTGAAATGCCAAATTACGTTAATAAAGTAAAGAGAAGTTTAAAAATGTAAATTACAATAAGACAACATAATACCTACTTGGCCCCATTTATAAAGCGACCAAAATATGTCAAATATTTTTAATCAGCCTAACAGTAATAACAGTAGGCTTCGTACAAGAATGTAGAATATTAACTTATACTAACCCGGGCTCACAATTATTTTAATATAAAAATTCTATTAAAAAATTCAAACTTTAGTATTTGTAAACCGAGAAAAACATAACACTTAAACGAGATTACTAGAAAAAGAGAAGAGATTGGACAATTTATTTAGTAAAAAAATCATTAAAAAAAAGTGATCATACTACATCGAAATTAGCTGATTCGGACAAGCAGACTTTCTAAATGTACTTTTCAATATCACAAATTATAAGCTGATGGCCATACGACATTTATTATAAATACCGAGTGTAACACAAAAAAAAGTTGCAAATGTCTGATGTAAAATAAATCATCAAAACCTCTTACGACATTTTTATCTGCAGTAACTAATTTAATCTAATCTAATTGATTCCAATTTAATTAATTCAATTTAATTTAATCCCTTAAAAATATTATTCAAGAAACGGCTCATGCACTGTTATCTAGTTCTGAATATCTTGGGGTGGTATAAGCTTGAAGACACCCTCATTGCTTCAGGATTTTGCTTTAAGTGCGCTGTGAGTTCTCATATAATATTAAAAAGGGTTACAATACTAAGTCCCCAAAATATCTCCCTGCTCTCCTTAATCTATGAAAGTTTTATTATTAATTGAAAGCAAAAGAAAATATTGCGCTTTAAGAAGTTAAAAACACTAAACAGTGATTTGCTTCCTTGGTATTTAATATGATAATTTGATTACTGCAGTTTGAAAAAATGGTAATCACAAATAATATTTAAATTTTTGTGCGGTATTATTGATTAATTAAATGAAATTTTATATTTCAGTAGTCCTTAAATAAACGATTTCGCATAAAAATAGCGATAATGAGACTTATATAAATGCGATCATATAATTCCAAGAACGTTTATTGCTCATTTAGTAAAATATTCGACCAAATTTTTAGAAATTCCGCAAGAATTATTATCCGCCTTTTAAATACATAGAATAAATTAAAAGATTTGAATATGCACATCCATTATCAGAATCGGCTATAAACTTTCCAATATATTACTTTGCAGTGGGCTCATTATTTTTGATAATAAAGATTTTTGCAAGTATTAGAAAACCAGTTATAGATCTGAAATGTTCCTACACAAGTAAAATTCCTGCATGTCCGTTGTGTTAGTGTTTAGTGTTTATTGTATACCCAGAGAGATATCCTAAATTGCGATTATTTATTTTCTTGCTTTGACCCATGCTGACCCATGGTCTAGACCATCAAATTCTTTAATACATTTTAATAATGTCTTCTCTTCTCTAAATTCTAATCCCACTAATACACGTCCTCTTGGCATTATAATGTATGTAAATGGGTGAGCAAGCATAATATACCTACCTAAGAAAACAACAGTTTCCTATCCAGATTTTTCTAACTAGGTATAGTACATAAAACCATAAAATATCTTAATTAATAGTTTAACTAGTTTATAGCTCTAGCTGTTCTTTGCTAATTAAAATAAGCGAGACTAATCAGATACCTACCAACAAAAGTAATAATCAGCTAAGAAAAAGCTCTCATTACTCTAGAACAGACCCACCTAAGACCAAGTACCTAATTGTATTTTATTCTTCACATATTATCCAAAGAAAGGAATAAATCACCATGGTCTTAGCAAGTTATAAATTTGATGATTTAATGACCAAATTAGTTGAATTTTATGTCGATAGTCAATTGACAGGTTAGTAAACTTTATTTTACTACCTGGGAATGATATCCGCTTTTATTGAGAAAAATTAACAATCATTTTAATAGTGTTATATAACTGATGAGTATCAGTAGGCATAGACAGAAAACACTCCCATATTTTTACTAAGATAAAACCAGAGTTTGGAAAAATATTTGACATTAAGCTACAATAGATTATTAAGATAGAAGAAATCAAAATGCATATTTGTTCATGGTCAAGCAAGGAACGGGAAAGAGTAACCCTTTTTTAGATTTTATTGGAATCCAAGGCCTATGGGCCATCATGGTCAAATTTTCCTCCTCATCCCCCTTGTACAAAATTAGATTAACATTTCTTAATGCCTGTTCTTCATAGGTTTTCGTAAGAAAAAGTTCACTCTGAAATTGTCTAAACTGAAACCAGTGTTTTCCAGAACCTATTTCGAAAATTGATTTCAAAAATAGGGAAAAGGTGACATAAAACTATTTTTTAGAAGATACCCAAAATTTTAAGAAAATCGAAATATCGCTAAAATTATGATACGAAAATAATAATAAAGTCCGTCCATTATAAGACGACCAGTCCTGCCTAATAATAAGTTAACAGTATTCATGAGGATTCATAATAAGTGTCGTGTTAATTCGTGCAAAAAATCTCACATTTCATGGTATCAGTGATTTCAGCAAATATTACATTCAGATATTTGATCCTAAGTAAATAGAGTTTCAAGGAGCTTCACGGTTTAATCTGTGATATTTTTGAGAGATCATATTATCATCAGCAGTTTCTTAACCCTTTCGGGTCATCTTATAATGGAAGGACTATATTTAGATCCCTTAGTACCTAGCATGTATGTCTATTTCAAAACTACGAGACCTGTCAATATATATCGTTAACATGCTTATCCCACTTCTGATAGAGCTCCGAACTTACCCCGAAACAATAAAATTTCAGAATTTTTCCCTACTAGCCTACTTCCTAGGAAAAATATCCGGAAGACTTTAGAAATTGAAAGGAAAAATAAGTTGATCATCAAGGCTATAACGCATTAACTTCTGGACCTCATCTTTTGCAAAATAAGGCTCAATTTTTATCTGAAACGCCAAAAATTAGTGTTGTTGCGAGACGAGATTAGACGAGACTTAAGGTTACTCTCGTCTCGTCTCGTTACTTCGAGACGAGACTAGTGGTCAGTGTCGGTTCGAGATACTCAGTTTAGTTTCGTCTCGTCTAGTCTCGTCTGGTGTCGTCTGTACAGGGGGGGTCTTTAATGGCGGATTCTCTCATTGGTAGTAGCACATTGACCGAGATATGAAGAGGTAAATTTGAGAAATTGTTAAAGTTGAGTATTTGTTTGCTTGAAATAGAGACTAAGACCCCATCTTCAAATATCATAAAAAAATTCAAAGCACGATTTAAATTTATATGAAACGAAATAATTTCAATTTTTTGATACTCCACCAATGAAAAAAAAACTGCTGTTAATTTCATTCATAAAGTTTAAACCGTAATTTTGAAAAAAATCTATGATATTTGGAAGAAGAGGCCGTATTCAAATAGGCCAAAGAAATTCATCAAAACTGTTAATATTACAAAAGTTAAGTTCTCAACTTTACCTCTTCACATCTCGGTCAGTCAATTTACAAGAAATATTTTTTCGCTATGGTTTTTTTCGCATTAAAGACTCCACCCTATATAATAAATTTAATTTGTCATAAAGAAAAAGTGGAAAAAGCGACAGTTTAGAGAAAATCTAGTGACAAGTGTCAGTCTCGTTAGTAGTGTTATTAGTGTTACAACAAAAAACCTGGTATTAAATATGTAAGGAATTTGTTTGTGAAGAATCTGAAAAATTATAAAAGATGTCCCCAAAAAGATTGTTAAGAATAATAATTTACAAAAAAATTAACACAAGAAGTTCACAGAATTGGAAAACTTGCGACCCATTAAGCTTTACTTGTCAATATATTTTTTAAACTAAGCTTTCTATTGCATCTAGTGCTTTCGGTGTTCCCGTGAGATTTTTTATTTTTAATGGTGTAGGTATTTACAGAAGAGTTTGTACTCTTTATTCATTTGGGAGCGAGGGGAGATTGGAAAAACCCCATATCAAATACCAATTTTTTTACAATGAATCGGGAAAAATTATAAACGAGAATGTTACGAAAAACTCTTAAATTATCTATAAATTATTATTAATAAAATAATTTAACTTTTAATTACTTGAAACGAAAAACTTATTACAATAACCAGTTGACCAGAAGTTTGAAGATCTTCATAAAAAGGTTGTAATAGAAAACATTTTAGTTTTCACTTTTTCCCTACTCACTATTAAAAAAATACGTAGGCAGTTGTATTCTCAATTAACAAACAAGCGTAAAAAAATCAATGAACCCAAAAAAGAGTTAACGGTTACTCCAACCCCCCAGTTTCCACTGTATTTAACATAAAATTATTATTTTAAAATCTAAAAACCACGAGAGTCTCCACGAGATTCGTCTAGAGATGATTTCGTCCAGTCTCTTCTGGTCTCGAGTCTCGCGGCATCACTACAAGAAGCGTTCGTTTTAAAAATTCGAGAAACTCGAATTTCGGCATCAAATACCAGAAAAACACGACCAGAAATAAAAATCTTGGGATCATGTATGTATTAACATTTTTTTTAACTAAATACGTGCCTTTATAAGGGTTTCAAATCGTGGAGAAAAAGTCTTTATTACAAATACAAACCTTGCAGTCCTAAGAGGGCTCCTGGGAAAGATGGCGGCCGGCCCTGGTCCATCAAGCCGCCGTTGGTGTTGAAAGGATGGTGGTCGTCGAGCATGGGGTAGTCGGAGGGTTCAGTCTTAGGGGTTACGGGATCGCCGTGGTCACTCATCGCTGTATCACTGCTATTGCTGTCTTCGCCCGTCGACTGCGCCTGGAGTGACGAGTCTGAGTTGACTTTCTGGAATTACCAAATAGACATTTAGGTACATTAAAAATAATATTTTGCAACTAAATCTACAAAGGAAGTTGTAGGAAATAACCTTTTGCGATAATAAATAGAAGATAGTGACGCCTTGAATCTAATTTTTTGACTTAATGTTATTTTATGCCCTTATTTTAAACAGTTTTTACAGGAATAATTTAACAATTTCCCAAAACTACTTTTTTCGGCTTGTATGAATAAGTGTTTCACTTTTTTTTCTGTATCCCTGTATCTAGTTAAAGAAATCTTCAAAAGTTGTAAATTTGTAAATGATAAAGTATTATCCTATTAGTACCTGAAAAATAATTTCTGGAATTTATTTATGATACAAATCAAGTAAAGTAAACAAACAAAAAAAACTGGAATTGGAGTCGAACAAGTAAACACGTTTTTTTTTTTAATTTTTCTCTCCAATTTCTACATCAAAGACGTACAATTTCTAAGGGTAAATAATCTCCGTGCATCTAAATATCGTCTTGAAAAGTAATTTCATACAAAGAAGGAAAAATTTCATAATTATAACGGCATCCACAGCAGCAATTATGATGATTGTGATAAAGAATCCTTACCTCCTTGTTGGGGAGAAGCGTGGGCGGCCCCCCTTCGAGGGCCTGTCCGAGTAGGGACTCCTGTATGTCGCCATTGCCCCTGGAAGGACTGCGCGCCTTATCGGGGGTGGCCGCCCCTTGCTCCGTGCTGCGCGCCCTCTTCGCCGGGGGCGGCGACAGGGGGGACTCTCGCAACGCGTCCGATCGGTCCGTCGCCCACGGCAGCGATTGCGAGCTCTGCAAGAAGAAACAGAAATGCGTTCAGCGACGTCCTTAAAAATGCCGCTGGAGTGGTGGTCGATTTAAAAGATAATAAAATACTGGCATTGACGGGTTTCAAGTAATATTTCCTAGTATGAAGTATGTATACAAATGTTATGATCGTGTATCATGAGAAATTCTCCCCTGGTATTACGTGATCCATAACGCTTACCCCAGTTTTCCTCGAGGGCTTCCCCATGTTCTTTCATGCCAGTCTTTTAATTTGCATTTAAATTGTTTATACTTTATCGCGAGTAACTTCATGAACTTTAGCAGGAATGCTTTAACATAAGCAGGGAAGTTTTTTTTTCATTCAGGATGGCGAATTTTTTATGAAATTAGAGTACCTAGTTTTTTATACCTATGTAGGTATAAAAGACTGCTATTTGTTTAATTTATAATTCATGTTAGATATGTTTCGCTTCATTACCGTCAAACATAGCCGAGATTTTATTGGAGAAAAACCTGCAATACTACATTCCTTCCTTTGTTTTTTTTTTTTTTAAATACCGATTGATAAAATATTCTTACAAGATAATTCCAATGGAACTACCGGAGTGATGAAAACATTTTGCAGAATCTGCTCCTCTATAGCTAACAGTTTGGTTAAAGTATGTTGTAAAAAATTGTCCCTGAAGAGAATCGCCATTATAATTATTATAATTATTATTATAATAATTATTGTAAGCCGATAGGTATATTAAAAATTATTATTATTAACAACCTGCAGTCTTTAAACCCATTTTATTACTAAAAAATATCACTTGCGTAACAGCTGAGCGATCATGGTTAAACAGATCACGTTTATTTGATAAAGTAACATAATCATAGTAATTATAAGGAGCTTTGTAATACGACGACATTAACAAATACAACTAAAAGCGCTAGAACCAGATCCCGTAATTTCCTAAACTCCAAAAATCATTATTAAAACACTGAAAGGTGTCTAATTAATTAATTGGGATCAAAGTGATTAGAATCTCACTGGTGATTATAAAAAACTCAATTTAAAAGTTAATTAAACGATTTGAAATCGTTTAAAACTTTCCAACTAAATTATAGAAAAAATTATTACCTACGTGTGCCGGACGAAATTGGAAATTGGAATCTTGCCTACTCTGCATATCTAATTATCGAAAATTTAGCATAATTGTAATTTTTTCTTCAGGAAGTTTGATTGGGGTAACGAGGTAAGTGTTTAATAAAATCATACATCAAATGCCCATAAAAATTGTGATAAAACTGTTTAATGATAGGTCTGGGTATGTTAGATCTACAAAAATGTTATACTTTCACTCCCGTTATGTAACACTGAGTTAAAAAAACCTTAATTAGGTATAGAATTGTAGGTACCTACAAGACATAAAAATGTGAAACTATAGGTAGGTACCACAGACTCATTTATATACAGGTACATTAATAAATATTGCACTTGAATTAAGGATTTTCTTTTATATACCTAACCTAATTAAATCACATAATATATAGGGTGATTCAGGATAAACCGTCCATATTTTAAGAAAGATTTCACCAATATAGTTGATACAGAAAAATATATCTACAGAAAAAGCAATGTAAGTATACTAAAAGTAGTATAATTATCAGTTTAAAAATGTGGTTAGGAGCAATATAAGACCGGGGCGCTTTTCCACCAAAACACTTTGCAACTTTGCACTTTTCATTTTTAATTTTTTTAGGAAACAATAAATTTGCGTTCCACGATTAGTTTAGTTAATTTTTAGCAATGCTGTGCTATGTAAAATTGCATGTTAAATTTTTTATAATAATTTAAGACAATGCGATTTACATTTAATTGTGGAACAGGAAGTAGTCTACAAATGCAAACTGAAAAATAATGAGTGGTAAGGTTTTTATTATGCAATAGGTCCCAGCTTTAATAAATCAAACGATCGATTGTACATATTATGATAATCAGTTGCTTTATAATCATTTTCACTAGTTATGCTGGATTAATGAGCGATTCAATATTTTCAATGCAAAATGAACAAATTTTCCGAACAGTTCCAATAAAGTCTGTAAGGAAATAAAATTATTTTAGTCGAAAGACCGTAAAATTTATAAATGAAAAAATTTCATCGAATATTTACACTCTTGCTTGCATAACTTGCCACGATGAGAAATAAGAAACATATTTTAGAAGTTAAAATTCTCGAGCAAAATATTAAATGCGAAACAATTTTTTCGCAAGTCTTTTGAAATATCAAAAAAAAAAAAAAAAATACTATTGAGAGGATAAAAAATTAGACCAAAAATTTACTGATTTTCAGAAATTAACAGAAATTTCTAAAATTCAATATCGAAGTTGAGTGTTACTCGCGGAGTTAGTTATGTACCTACATACTTTTAAGTACATTATTCCGAAATAGTCACCTGTCAGCTTTTGATTGGTTTTGACGACATTTTGACGAATCTATTCACGGATCTACTCATCAAAAGTGCCCATGGTACCCATATCTTGGTTGTCGTTAATAATACAGTATTCGTCTTTGATTTTGGATTTTTTATTAATATTATGTATGTACTTGAAAAAATTTAGACCTTATCCGAAGGTAACCATAACAAAAGTAGGCCGCTTATGGAAGGGGAAAAATAGTAATAAAAGTTCTTCACAAGAATGGCTAAACATATTAAATTTTGTCCCCTCGCCGTTACTTAAGTATTTTTTTCACTCGCATATTGTTAAATTGATTAAGCAGCAAATCAGAGAGCAGCCTACTATACAGAGGTGAACACTTCAAAAGATTTCACGATAAGATCTGAATCTCCCTGTATAATAATAATAATATAAGTATCAATTACGTAAACGTATTCAAGCACTATTATTATAATTATTATAAATTTTAATTACACAACATTATATAACAGCAATGCTAGTTAAAATTCGTACATATTCTAGAAAGACCAATTCGGCAATGTCTCAATGACAACAGGTAATAATATCCTGTAATAATGGCTTCTGCATGTCATAATTTACCAAAAACAAAAGGTCAAAACGTGAAACTATCCATACGAAATCGCTCATTCGATTTAAAATATGTGCTGCTCGTTATGTCAAAGGTAATAAAATTAAATCAATTGACTTCTTTTTACGAATAGATACATGCATGATAAGTAGTGTGCTTCACTGAGATTGGGACATTGAATTTGGCATGAGAAGTTCACCAGTTCTGCAAGACAGACGTGTTGTGCTGTACCCCATCAATATCGAAATGGAAGCAGGTGTACAGCTGTTATTAATTGAAATTTTATTGCGAGATAATGGTTGTTAGAGACGGATGCATTATTTTAGAGAATGTTTATTAATGACCCGTGTATTTTGTAACTGTACTTCTTATTTAGTACGTTCTTATATTTTATTCTCCCATAAATATAAATCTTGCTCATGAGCGTGGGCGAGGTTTGTTGTAAAAAAATTAATGATTATCAATTTCTTAAAACGGTGCTATATTCCATATATGATGGGTACTTGGTGCAGAATATAATGACAGTTTGATGATGCTGGTGCAACAACTGGGTTTAGATGCGGTACCTGCTATACGTAACAAATGAAAAATGGAAGAGGATAAAAGTTTTGAACATAATAAAGATCTTAATAAATCTTAATAAACTTCAATTCCAGCAATTTCTTATTCAAGTGGGTATGTGATAAATTTTATAATCCTTGCAGCTAGGAAGAAAGGGAAAATAGCCAATACGATAAAAATTTTTGAGAGTTGAAATTTAAGATTTCTTCAAAAATGCAATTTTCTTGAATCAAGATCATTTTCAAAGTCAAATAAGTCTTTAAAAATAAGAAGAGACTTTTTAGGAATATAATTGCTTGAAAGATTGGTTTAATTTTTTTTTAATTTTCAAATTCGGTTTTAATAAACAGTAGAGGCAATAGAAAAAATAAGGAAAAAGGTTATTTTTTCTTTCTTCATTCTTTAAACATTGCTACTTTTCTTTCACATTTTTTCTCTTCTTAATAAACCATTGTTTTAAATTCATAAATAATGTAAAGACATTATTTTATTATGTATAAAAAGCTATAATAATTTATTGTCATAGGTTGGTATAGAAAATTTGAAAAATAATACCTAGTTGTACCTACAAATTTTTGACTACTCTGAAAAAGGATTTTTTTACATCCCTCCGCATTAAGTATTTTCCTCCAACAATTCTGTTTGGCTTTGAAAATTAAGGAAATATATTCTTCCTCAATGTTTCCTACTGTTGATTTGGAAATATTGCAGGTATGCATATTATATTTATTTATCCCTTTGTAAAATTAAATCATTTTTCCGCAATTAATTTTGATAAGTTTACAGAAGGCGATATTTAGTAATTTAGCAAGAACGCTCGCTTTTGCAGACATATAAAGAACCACATCACTTTAGAATAGTCTTCCAAGAGGAATGTATCCTGAGGAATAAATTCAACCAGCAACGATTCAAAGTGAACGTGAATCGATATCTCCGTCCATGCACCGCTCTCAGAGCGTCATAGGGATTACCCCGCCTTTGTGCCTTTTCAATTCAAAAAAACTTATAGATATAAAAATGATCCATTAATTTTGGTAATATCCTTATGATCATTTTGAGCCAGAGGCATGCAAAAACAAACAAAAAACAAGTTTCTCGTCTTTTTTTCTTTCCACATAAAAATCACCATTTGTATACTCTTTAAACAAGCAATAGGTACACAAAAATTTCTACTTACAGGTGAGATCTTTTGTTCCGTAGTGGTGGTGGTTGTGGTAGTCAGTCTTTGTCCTGTAACCCCAGGGACGTCAGCTAAGCCCCTCACTTGTAACATTTGTGCAGTCTTTAGAAATTCCGATAACCGCTCCTGTATGATGTGAACTTCTCCATTATACATAAACCTGTAACAAGAACAAAGAATGAAACATTAGATCCCTCGAATCAAATGACATTTGTACGGTATCTTATCTATCAGACGTAGGTATTATGAAGTCACTTCGAATTAAATACATTCGGTTTATTCTTGGATTAAACAAAGCAGGAAACAAACTTTCTATGTAAGTTTTTACACCATGAAGAATTGGATTGGGACATTGGAATAATGATCGTAGAGATTTTATTACAATTTGATTATTAGTCATGATGAGGTCATGATATCCTTCTTGTATATTCAGGTAGACCGGTTCGGGCTTCACTCATCCTCAGGACATATTTGTCTGGTTTAAGATCTGTTTTACTACTTTTTAAACTATCATATTACTAGTTGTACTTTCATCATTAGTTACAGACGTTGTTTGAAAGGTTTCCTTAAATAGCCTTAAAATCTTTTACGGCATTACAAAGTTCAATGATATTAATAAAATTCTTCCCCTCTCCAGATAAAAGATGCCATATAGAAATTTTATGATCCCCAGAATATACTTACAGCCGCTTGCTTCATCTTCGTAAACCACAGCTTTTGACATAAGAGAAAAAAAGCAGTACCGCGCATCAAATAATCAGGATCAAAAAAAGCTACAGTTCTAATATCGGAAAAGTCTTTTAGTTTGGTCCAAAAAAGTGGTCAGACAATCATAAAATATCAAAAAAACTAGTCTCTATTCCGTCGGATCTGTATACCATGCACCATGCTAAGTAGTCAATTCTGGTGTTCCTCAGGGATCAATGTTACAACGTGGTCTGAAGCAGCAAACTCCCTTGAAATTATTGATATAAGCCAGGTTTATTCTCGTCATTGCGGGGTGGCTAAAATATTTTTTAGCTTACGGATTTAAAAATATTCCAGAATTTAGGTCTTAGAACTCGGAGGAAAGATACTTCATCCATTATCTCTTGATTCGTGATTTACTGCAGCTGATTATTTAAAACTTCTTGATATTATGCTCTGATTTGGGAATATCTGAATAAAAATTCTTCAAAGCTGTTTCCTCCAAAGTTTGTTTTTCCGGGGAACATCTGACGTTGTTTACAAGTAGTATGCCTGGTTCTTCTGGCAGCATTTATGCAATATCCGTTATATTATAACGCTGAATATAACGATACAGATAATATGTCCTCTGTAAAGAAAAAAATCGCAACTGCACTAATTTTTTATTATTTAGGTAACATAATTTTTATTATGGAATTAAAAAATAGTTTTTAATAATATTTGAATAAATTAGAACCAGCTGGAAGATCTCCAAAAACCTGAATTCTTGAATTAAAACACCATCATAATATTACCATAATAAAATTTACTAGAAAAAAAAACGTATAAAAAAACTAGTTTTGTCGTTTCACAATTGTTGTAAGATACGAAATTTAATGCTTTTTGTAATTGCTTTTTGCAAATATTCGTGACTTATATTATAGCGTGATATATTTAACCTTTAAAAAAACTCTTAGACCCGAAGACATTACTGTAAAAATTACTGCCTATTAATAATATTATTTTACATAATTGGCAGATCGGTATGAAATATTATACTCCAAAAACTAAACAGTTATTTTGATGTATGTCCAATTTTATTTATTATACCAAGTAAGGTATAACATTGAATGTACGGTGTGTATGTGTGTAAATGTAAATCCAATTTTCTACTTTCTGACCTAAAGGCAAAAGCCAAAATATTCTTCTTCCAAATATAATTATTTATTAAAACGTTTAACTTTCGGATTTTACACGATTTGCATAGATATTATAGATTTCATTCACTTTCCTACTAAGTATTACACGATAAGAGTATGTTACAGGTTACAAGAAACCATTGCGTATATTAACAATGGCATAATGCTTCGTTGCTGTGGAAAATCGTAACGCATTAATTCAATAGTCAAATATGGTAGCTCGAGGGTATGAAATTGACCACGAAGCCGAACGTGTATACTGATAATAAAGACAAACAATAATTACCTGTACCTTTTCACCCGAGAATGAACGTATAATATGCATGTAAATAAATTATGAGTTCCGTATTAAATTGACATGTAGTGCTTTTGTAGATCAAGGGATATTAATTCTGATTGTTTTGTCAGATAGATGACAGCCTTCACATTCAAAATTCTTGTAATTAATATCTACGAAACGCTTTTACACACCGGTACTAAAATGATTCATCAAAGTCGATATTTGTATAGGTCAACAACTGTAACAAGGATTAATTTTGGTGTTTTTACAAACCTGAATTTTCTCTACTTCGGAATAATTAATTTATTTCGCATACCAAGCCATCCTCCCTTAAATTCAATATTTACAACTAATTGTTTTCAAGATTATGGTAATTCTTTTCGTGTTAATTAATAAAACTTACACCCTCACACCATTCGTCTAGACTTTCGCGACAGGTCATCAATATAAGAATTAATATTCCGGTATTGCAATTTCTTGCATTGATGTTACATTATAGAAGAGTTTAATAGGCGCCAGCAGGCAGTCTCGTCCTTCTAACTTTCTACAATTATTATTTAGACTACGGATAGAGGAGTTATTAATTATCTTTGTTTAATAAAAATCAATAAAAACGAATATAATAAATAATCGACTGAACCAATAATGCAAACATTAAATAACTCACAAATTATAGATTTATAAAAAAAAACATTAGTTATTATTGCAGAAATAGATTAAATAGACAAAATAAACTATCATGAGAATTTTAAAATTTTGATTTTTTTATATACTTTTTTAATAATCCAGGACCTGGTAGTATACATACATATATGATAATCTCAGCTTGAATTTCATTTAACGCAAACAATAATAGAAACGGTTTCCAGAAAACAGTTTTTTTCTTTCAAATATATAATTTGTTGTACCATTTTTCTCAATTTTTCAGGTACCTATAGAAATTTTCTGCTATTAAAGAGAATTACAGTTACTATTGCTGAATATTCCTGAAAATTATAGTAAAAATCGCTTTATCTTCGAAGAATGTTCAGAGAAAGAAAATGTTCAAAGTTTTTCTTTTTTTCTAAACACTAGAGAATTGTTGGCGGTGATTAAAGGATATTCGTTTAGTTTACATCAATTCGATTTTACATTTTCATGTTTTGACAGACAATGCATAATACCATGCAATAATTCTACCTATTTAGCATTTTTTGAAAAATACGACTTTATCTGGTTTTCTTACACCTTATTGGAGATTTTTGTAGGACACTATTATTGTTGATTATGCAGTTACTATAAAAAGTATAGGAATCGTAAAATTTACCTAAAAAAAAAGACTAATTTTTATTTTCAAGATTTTGTGAAGTTTGGCAACATTCAAATAAAATTATTTTGATTTTAGGCTGTAGAATTTGCAACTAAAAATATTATTAACTGGTGCCCAATATTCCCAATAGCAATAAATCGAGTAATAAATGAAACGCGAGAGAATCTCAGTTCAAGCGCAAGTGACTCTGCACAGTTTAAAAATGACAAAGTTATTTTTGACAGCTGGAGGCCAATAATTATCTACGCTAATGCTAATAGCGGAGATGAGAAGAAGAAGAAGAAGAAGACCTAACCTAACACTAACGTATATTTATTTAATTTTGTTTGAGTTTTCAAGTTTTATTATTTTTATTTTTCATTATTCTTATTTTTGATCTTGTTGTTATGCGCCGTAGTAAGTATGTTATCTAACCCAATCCTACTCCAAAATAATAATAATAATGTTTCAAGGCCTGAGAGACTTGTGTTAGCGTTAGCGACGCGGATGCGATAACTCTACGCGTAAAAAGCGCCTCTACGGAAATAGTAAAACAGTGTCTATCTCGTGATTTTAACATTAACGATAGATTTAGGGTAATTTGCGATAACTCACTATTATTCCGCTATTTGCAAGCGCCGCCGCTCGTTGCTGCTGCTGCTTCGCAAATCCCCGCAACGCAACGCCCGTCTCGCCGGCCACCTTCACGGTCATGACGTATTAGATCGCGGGGAAGCCCAGCGCCGAAAGATGATGCAAGGAAGCCACAGCGATGCTAACACTAATCGCTAATCTTCTAAAATACTAATCTTATAATCTTCGAATATTTAAGAAATTCAGTGTTTTAAGATTTACAATTTATTCATCAAGGTTTTATAATTATTATTTTCCTTTTTTTGTGACATTTCAGGATCGATGGTAATTATTAGTGTCATCCTCTATGTCCCTGTTAAAAAACGAAACAAATAGGACATAATGGCTAATAATACCTGATATCCAAAGTATATTCTAGAAACTATTTGATTAACTGAAACTGTTGGTAAGCTTCTGCTTGTAATCGGTAACCTACCGTCTAGAAACGGAATGAAGAGAGATCTCGATTTTTCTCGATGCGTCTGGACTGTCTATTGACTGGAGAAGACTGCGCTGCATGGAGAAGACCGTGACCTTGCAGATCTGGAAAGATCTTGAGCGTTACATTCACGCCATTGTGGTTTCGCTGCTTTACGTGTACGTCTGCAAGGCTCCCAAGGATAATGACAAACGGAATGAAGAGAGATCTCGATTTTTCTCGATTCGTCTGGACTGTCTATTGACTGGAGAAGACTGCGCTGCATGGAGAAGACCGTGACCTTGCAGATCTGGAAAGATCTTGAGCGTTACATTCACGCCATTGTGGTTTTGCTGCTTTACGTGCACCTGCAAGGCTCCCAAGGATAATGACAAACGGAATGAAGAGAGATCTCGATTTTTCTCGATTCGTCTGGACTGTCTATTGACTGAAGAAGACTGCGCTGCATGGAGAAGACCGTGACCTTGCAGATCTGGAAAGATCATGAGCGTTACATTCACGCCATTGTGGTTTCGCTGCTTTACGTGCACCTGCAAGGCTCCCAAGGATAATGACAAACGGAATGAAGAGAGATCTCGATTTTTCTCGATTCGTCTGGACTGTCTATTGACTGGAGAAGACTGCGCTGCATGGAGAAGACCGTGACCTTGCAGATCTGGAAAGATCTTGAGCGTTACATTCACGCCATTGTGGTTTCGCTGCTTTACGTGTACGTCTGCAAGGCTCCCAAGGATAATGACAAACGGAATGAAGAGAGATCTCGATTTTTCTCGATTCGTCTGGACTGTCTATTGACTGGAGAAGAATGCGCTGCATGGAGAAGACCGTGACCTTGCAGATCTGGAATGATCTTGAGCGTTACATTCACGCCATTGTGGTTTCGCTGCTTTACGTGTACGTCTGCAAGGCTCCCAAGGATAATGACAAACGGAATGAAGAGAGATCTCGATTTTTCTCGATTCGTCTGGACTGTCTATTGACTGGAGAAGACTGCGCTGCTTGGAGAAGACCGTGACCTTTCAGATCTGGAAAGATCTTGAGCGGTACATTCACGCCATTGTGGTTTTGCTGCTTTACGTGTACGTCTGCAAGGCTCCCAAGGATAATGACAAACGGAATGAAGAGAGATCTCGATTTTTCTCGATTCGTCTGGACTGTCTATTGACTGGAGAAGACTGCGCTGCATGGAGAAGGCCGTGACCTTGCAGATCTGGAAAGATCTTGAGCGTTACATTCACGCCATTGTGGTTTCGCTGCTTTACGTGTACGTCTGCAAGGCTCCCAAGGATAATGACAAACGGAATGATGAGAGATCTCGATTTTTCTCGATTCGTCTGGACTGTCTATTGACTGGAGAAGACTGCGCTGCATGGAGAAGACCGTGACCTTGCAGATCTGGAAAGATCTTGAGCGTTACATTCACGCCATTGTGGTTTCGCTGCTTTACGTGCACGTCTGCAAGGCTCCCAAGGATAATAAACGCAAGGGTAGAAGACGAAAGATGCCCGAGTAGCAGAACGTCCGAGGTAGAAGAACGCAAAGGAAGTAGACCATGCAACTGCTTTGTTTTCCTACATAATCTGTAAAGTATAGTACGATTAAGTTTAAAAAGTCATATGTATCGATTAAAAATACTCATCCTTCCGATAGTTCCATTTATTTTGTTTCATTTACGCGGTTCTCATTGAAATCGTCAAGTTTGTCTAAATACTTCATCCCGCATAAATAAATATACGTCAACATTGGTTTTGAATGAGAATTAAATGCACAACACAGAGGATAGAATGTCATTACGTAATGACATTTTATACTTTGTTCTGTCCATTTAATTCTCATTCAAAACCAATGTTGACGTATATTTATTTATGCGGGATGGAGTATTTAGACAAACTTGACGATTTCAATGAGAACCACGTAAATAAAACAAAATAAATCGAACTATCATGACTTTTTAAACTTAATTGTACTATGACCTAATGTTCTACCTAACTCTACCTAGACCTAATGTTGTAAATTATTCTGTAAATTGAAACTAAAATTTTCTAACTATTGCAGTTACGAAATTTAATAATTATAAAATGTACTTACCTACTCAAAGTAAAGGCATAACAATATTTTATGAAAATAAATAATTTTCATAATTCTCTCCCCATGACCTTCCCCCCCTATCAATTTAAAAATTGTTTACCTTCGATGATTTTTTCGATAACAACGCCATAATTTTTTTGTGGTGTTTTATCTTAATTTGGACCATATACGCTACTTAAAGACAATATAGACAATATAGATTAAGTCATAAAGTCTTCGTTATTCTTTCTCTCGACGTTAAAGTAACTTTTTTTAATAGGATTATTTATAATTATAAGGACTTAAGGATTATCCTAACTTACCTTAACAAACTAGCCATATCTTGCTGCTGCACATCCCTTAAAATAACAATGGGATGCTGACAAGGGTTGGCCTTCAGGAGTTTCCTGAAGTAGGGACTACACGCGGAGAGCACCACCTTGTGCGCGGTGAACGAGCACCCGTCGCAGGCGAGCGTCACGTCGACGAAGTCCTCTTCGTCCCTGAGATGCCGGAACGACGACAGGATGGACGAGTGGAAGTCGTTCCATCGCAGCGAGTACTGCTGCTGCCGGGCGGTCTCGGTGTCGCCCCCCATCGGGCACAGCGAAGGGGTAATCTCTACGCCAATGGTCGGGCCGGTTTAGTAACCACGCCACTGGACGGGTTGGGCATCGGGGGATGATAAGTGGAAAGGTGGCGCTATCTAGCGGGCATAGAGATTGTATCGAGATGGGTGATAATTGTCGGATCGGAACGCTCGGTTACGGTTTTCGTGGTTTCATCTTGTATAAATCGAAGGGCACACTGAAAATAAAAATAATCTAAGCTTAATCTGTGGCTTAATCATTTGTTCCACGTATGAAGTTATACAGGCTGATTCAGGTTCTACCTATTCAACTCTAGGGAACGATAGAGATAAGAAAAAATTCGTATTTGTGAAATATAAAAAAATTGGCTGATTGAAATAATTTGAAATTTTGAACAGTAGTTGTGCTAATTGAAGTACATGATGTGATACTTCCGATGAAAAATTCTCCACTCCAGTGGCGGAGATCTGGGCTTGTTCTTACCTTTTTTAATAAATAATTTGCACGCCACTGACTTTAATGCAAAGTTTTGTTCGATACCTCATGTTGTTTAGAGAATAAAAGTCATCGTACGTTTTTGTCCTAGGACGCACCGTTTCCGAGATACTTCATAATGTAGGAACCCGTACCAGGTAAAATATCATAAAAATCAATGCTATTGAGTTTTTCCAGAAATTAATCATTTTTGTGATCGTTATTGAACCGCATTGCATTACAAAAAGCTTGCATGAGTGCCAACATTGTGGAATATCTTGAAAACAGAGATAAGAGAATAAAAACGTAAGATGACTTTTCTACTCTAAACAATACAAGGTATCTACCATAAATAAACAATTAGCATTAAAGTCAGTGGCGTAGAAATTATTTAATAAAAAAGGTAACAACACACCCAGATCTCTGCCACTGGAATGAAGAATTTTTCATCGGAAGTATCACATCATGTACTTCAATTAGCACAACTACTGTTCAAAATTTCAAATTATTTCAATCAGCCAATTTTTTTATATTTCAAAAATACGAATCTTTTCTTAAAACTTTAACACTCTGTATTTTCTTAACGAAGCATTTCACGAATATAGTTCATGAAGCAACCTCATATTATTTTTCGATTCTCTATCGTTCCCTAGAGTTAAGTAGGTAAAACCTGAATCAGCCTGTATATGGAGGTTTACATAAGAATTAAGAATTGAAGTAGAGTAATGGGTGATGACGAAGTTTGTATAAAATCATTTTTGGTCATTTTCCATCAGGCCAGGAGATCTTGAAAAATCGTTCATTTCTTTTTTATATTTCCTCGATTTATAATATTTGAGGAATTTTGCATGATTTAGGTGTGGTGTCAAAAAAATCAGACAATTAAATTTACCAAATCCTTTGGAAATCATAAAAATCTTGTAAATATTGGCCGCAATTCTTAAAAATTTTGCTTCTGTAAGTTATTGTAAGATATTGACCAAAGCATAAAAAAAAAATATGAAACTTTCTCCAATTTATGAATTTTTAATAATAAAATTTCTTGTTTCAAGTAGAAAAGTGCTTTTAACCGTTCTGAGACTTTCAAAACTCTTTTTAACAAGAAATTTCGAAATTTCAATGATGAGGTATCAGTGAATTTTTTATGGATTCTAAAAATTACACACATTTTTTAAACCGGATAAATTAATCAAACTATTAAAAAAAAAGACATGAAGAATTGCAAGAATTTTAGGAAATATCTTATTAAATAAATCCTGAAACTTTTTCGAAATGACGATAAAACATTTCAAATTTTTATCTAAATTATAAAAAGTTTTATAAATTTAAATAGGTGACGGTAAATAATAGTCGTGTATTTACAAAGCTGAGAGAATCTTTAAAATCAAGGAAATATTCTGAAATATACAAAAAAAATGTACCTACCTAGTCCAATCTTAGGAAATAATAATTCTTGAATAATTCTTGAAAATGTACAAACTCTTGCACTTAATAAGGATTTCAGAGAACTATAGCTGCAATAGCCATCTCGATTATTGCAAAAGTTTTATTAAACCTGGGAATTCCCGGATATCTTTAAGCACTCAGGGAATAAGTACCTACTCTGAAATTTAAAAGAAAATCTATTTAAAAAATTACAAAAAAATAAATTCACTACGGACAATTCTTAGAAAATCCTTATCTAACACCTTCCTCTAAGAAAACCACTTCATAAAGGAGAAATACAATACATACCTACTTAATTATAATCTTGGGAATATTTGCCGAATTGTTATACAGGAAATCCTTTTAAAATTGACTATGGTGTAAGGCATCCGAAAATCTAATTTTTTTTATCATATTTAAAGTGGTTAAATTATAAAAATTAACTGTATACGGCCCTAGATATTTGAACATTATATTTAATAATGAATTACTTAAAACGAAGTCGTTTTAAAACTTAGAAATACAAATTTCAGGTAGGTGGGTAACTTGCCTTTGTTATGGAATTTCAAAAAATTATTTTAAAAGCTTCCAGTGTTAATAAAAAATAGAGTTTTGAATATCGCGGGAATAATAAATATCTGAATTATTATTGTTGCGGGATTCCTGAAAATGTCTATTCTGAAATTTACAGAATTATGTAGTCGTGAAGTCCCAAATTAGGAGATCATATACCATATAGGTATTATTGATTTTGTTGAGTGATAGATAAAAATATTTTTCATTCAGATAAAACACAATAACTGTATGAGTGGCGCATCCTAGTGGTTTCAGCTGTAAATAAATTTCAGCGCTCTCCTCCGAGAAGAAATCTACCTCGTAAATAATAGATGGTTATAATAAGAAGGTTTTTTTAATAACGCCATTTATTTATTGATGACAGTAATACGACTAATTAAAAACTTTTAGTAAACAATGAATAATAATAATTATGGATTAGGAAATTTTTGCACATTTCCAAATTCAGAGAAGCATACGTTAAATTAATGAGATGTTTTTTTATTTCACTTGTATATGCTTCTTTAATTGTGATAATTATTAGTCATTCCGCTTAGGTACTTTTGAGATTCAATTACCAATTCAATTTGACTGCAAAAAAAAATTACTCAAGCTTCCTTATATGAATGCATGAGATAATTATTGCATTGTATACTACGTGTAGATATGCGAGTTAGTTTCACAATAATTTTATGTATAAAGGAGTTTATTTGTTTTTAACATTAGGAAGTTTAATAAAAACTATAGAAATTCATTGAATATAATTCCTAATTATTATAAAAAAATGCTATGCTACTAAAAAAATACTATAGGTACTGAAAAAGTTCTTATTAAACTATTTTTTTTATTAATTTCAAGATTTATTTACTTGATAAATGAAAAATTTGCTTAGCTGAAACGCCTATAATACATAGTTATACGTAGAGGTACTTAGGTACATAAATAATTAGCTTCCAAAAAATTTCGGTAATCTCAATTTTCAAGATTCCCATTATACCAGTATAATACCGGTAATTTTTTCAAGCTGATTATTACTTGTAATAATTATAAATTATGTTAATTGTTCTAAGTTGTAAGTAAATAAAAAACATGGCTGCTTTTTATATAAAAAAAAACAACCTCGAAGTTGGTAATAAACTTGGCATAAATTTACAAAATCACCATTATTATTATTATACAAGAGCACATGAAACAATTATTATTGTTTTATAATAGGCCAGGTTTACTTTGACTTTGATATTATTTAGTATGTTGTTTCGAAATGCGCCATTGCTGTCGATTCTTTTGTTTTTGGTGCTATCTCGGTCTGATATTTTATTGGTTTTCTATTTTAATTACACATCCATTCATATTAATTATTAATCAATTATGTCATAAATCGTAACAGTCGAATTTCGCTTCAAATAATATCCTGTGGGTACGTTTTTTATATTACAACTTACAACTGAGGCCTGCAAAAATACAAATAACATCATACATCATATTCGTGTAATTTTTTCAATGATTTAATTAATGCCGCAGCATTCATTATTTTTATTTTGATTCCTCATTACAGAAGTGATTAGAGAAAATTAAGGAAGTAGTCTGGTACGAGAATAAGTTAAGGCATGGCATTTTTAATGTTCTTGAGAATTATATAAGGACCTCTCCTTATGGAAATTATACTTAATAATACTCCTATAAATAGTGAAAACTTTCATTTAAGTAGGTATATTACTGCAAACATTAATAGCAATTACAATAATTATATCGTATAAATCGTATATAAAATTTAGCACACGGAAGCAATAAATAGTATCTAAGTACTAGAGGTACCTAAATGCTCTCAGTAAAATTTACCTCGTTTTTTAAGTTAATTAAAACTCAAAACATACTCATTAATTATTGAAATTATGAAGAAGGGGAACGTAAACTTTATAGAAATTAATCACACCTTAGATTACAGGGGCCTTAAAAACAATTAGTATATGTAGGATTTAATTTTTTAAGGATTTTCTGGCAGTTCAAGGTGACGGAAATATGGGAAATTCGGTTGAAATTTTTGTGAATCACGTAGGTAATTGGAGGGATTTTTATAATAAATACTTCCTGGCGGGATTTAAAATGTTACAAAAAAGTCAAATCAAAAAGTTGTATAGGGTTTCATTCGAAGCTCTATGAAGGCGCCACTTTTATTTATTATATAGGGTCTCTCAAAAAAGCGCAGGGATTATAGTGGTACGTTTTCTTTTAATGGGAGGGGATTCCCTATTGTATAAATATCCCAGTTCAACTATTTTCAAAATAAAAAAAAATAAAAAAAATGAATCACCCATATAAAGGGCGATTCACAACTTTTACTATCCTTTCAAGCATAAACTCAGGATGTGCAAAAAAATTATTTATGAGAGAAAAAATTAAAAAAAAAGTGAAATATTGACTTTTCTTTTATCTTGAGTAATACTTGGTATAAAAGCACGTTTCAGGGTACAATTATTTTAGGAAGTGGCATTCCTAGTCCCTACTGGCTGACAAGAACAATCTACGATGCGAGGCAGCAATTTTGGGATTTTTTAAAGAATAATTTGAGGAAATGGGGAATCATATCCTATCAAGTATATTATGATTCATTAAAAATAATTAACGAAAGGGGGGGGCGGTAGGGGAAATCTAGCATACGAAACAAACAAGTCATATGATAAACAATTTAAAAATAGAAACCTTATTATTGGTAATACTAATCACGCTTATCCCACCATAAAAATTAGGTAGGTACCTCAGTCGCCTACTTGGTAAATTTACACAAAACAGACATAACATAAATATTGGATTTTTTGTTCTTAATACCTTACAAAACTTGTATTAATTTATTGAATACATTAAATTTCTCGTTAAAGGTTATCCGTTGTTTTCGTATTACTGTAAAAGAAGATCAACGAAAATGTGCCTAATTTATGCATAATAAATATTGTAAAGTGTCTACTAATTTATTACCTTTGGATTAGATATTGCCGATCATTAAAATTCGAAATTACTCGTATATTCAAATAAACACCATTTCCTACATAAAATTTTAAATACTTAATTTCCTTTTGAACATCACACCATATCGAGCAGTTTTTAGTTTCACATGCAAATTCAAATTAATTGGCAAATTGATGGAAGGGATAGGTATCTAAAAAAAACTCGATAACCCAACTTATTTTAGAGGTGGAGCTTTGGAACAATCAGATCATTACAGCACTTAATAACATTTAAAAACGCTTATATAGGTGATTTTTTTTAATAGGTATTATGAACACGCGCATACATTTATATTTACTAATTCATTTTTATAGAGTTTAGACTTTATTCATTCAGAATATCATTCCTTGTGGAATTAGCTACAAAAAATGCGATCGAAAAATAACGAACAGAGAAAACGAGAAAACACAGCCATGAAATACATAATTAAGTATGTACAGTTAATTTTACCCCCCACCCTCCATGCAATAATCTCTGGACAATTACTTGAATAATCTGGACCATTACCTGCTGAGTTAAGACCTGCAGTAATTTATCCAGATAATTTAAAGCGTTTTAAGCTTTTAACAACACTTCAACAAATTGTAAGTACAGCTTGTCAAATTTAACTGCGAGAGACTTTCGGAGAATTGTGACTTCAAGGAATCGGTACCTAAAACATGTTGGCAATTTCATGGGTGCGTACACACTTTAGCCTTTCAATGTGCTTTGGTCATAAGTCGATATACCAATTGGACACGCCACTCATTTTCGGCTCCAGAGTCCAACAATAGGAATTCCCTCAGTCCAGTTTTCAGGTCTAGCCAAGTTAAATTGGTCAAGCACTGGGCAAGGCATGCGTAACTAAACTCAGTAAATATTATAAAATTCAAAGTGCAATAATTCAAAAATATTAAAAATTGTCAGAACTCAGAATATTGGTTGATATAGAAGAAAGATATTTTCAAAATAAATACGCACCCTTAGTATATATGTACTTACTCTTATACTTACTAGAAAAAATATTGATTATTATTTTACTATAATAGCCCTTAGAAAGCTTAAAAATAGTGAGGCCACCTTCAAGACTGTCCGATACTGTAATACGTTTGAATGCATTCGTTCGCACTGCTTATCAAATTTCTCCGGCAATGCGAACGAATGTAATCGTTCGTTATAAGTGTGATAGTGGTGTGACCAGCTTCAGATGCATAAGCAAAAAAAATCAAATATATTTATAATAAGTATAATTCTGATTTCTGGGAGGGTGAAAATCTACAGAATTGAAGAGTTTGAAATACATTTCATACCTATGGGTGACTTTTTCGAATCAATTTTGAAATTTAATTTATTACTATAAATTTCTAATTCTAAATACCAAAAGTGTAGAAAAATTCGAATATTTTGGTCACCCTAAATTAGTAGGTATATTTTTTCATTTCCATTTAATAAAACTCGAAAAGTTATTACAGGGACATTATGTATAAGCCATTTCGCTGCATTTTCAACCGTTTTCTAGTTACACGCAGGTGAACATGAGAAAACATGATCATATAATATGTTTACAGAAAACATTCAAAATGAATTCTTATAAAATTTAGAAGAAAACCTTTTTTTTCATTTTGTACCAGCAGTCACTTTCACACCCCTATAGATAAGTTCCTCGATAAAAACTAAAAAGTCATGACCACCTCGATGAACTTTTTCTTGATGGTTATTTCTGAACCAATTTTGAAACCGAAAAAACAGCTGAATAGAGAATCAAATATTTGTTTTGAAAATACGAAAGTATACACAGGGTGCTATTCATTTTTTTAAGTGGGGGTTGTTTTCATTCTGTCACGTTATACAGCTAAAAATTATAATAAAATCCCCTTTATTCGGTACGATTATCTCAACCTGTAGATGAGATATGGTCTTGTCAATTAAGTCTGGGACACCTGTATAGTCCAAAATATTTAAAAAATTTCAAAAGTTTACAATTTTTACATATTCTTACGTACCTAAAATTTATTACTTTTTATGACTGGGGTCTATTTACATATAAAACTCTTACTCACACTTACAACTTTCTTAAAAATATATTTTTTTTTATCTGAATAGGTACCTAAGCAAAAAATTACCAGTATTTTTCACACCTGGTTAAAACAATAAATAAAAATGATCTCCAGAACTAACATGTAATTAGCAAAAAAATTCAGATTTTTTATAAATTAGGGGTAAAATATATTTTTTTGTTTTGTGTAATCGAAAATAAAATATAAATAAATAATAGGGCCCGCTTATTAAGATTTCATCTGCGGTATAATGCGGTTGATGCGCTTAAAAAGATCTAAGTATGTACTTATTTTAAATTTAATCTTTTGGCGCCCTATCAAAATTCAAATTAACCTCGATATTAACAAAAGTGTAGATTGAATAAAATGAACGCAAATGCCTTTGAAAAGTGTACAAAATTTTCTATGGACAAGGCCCCTGGAAAACCCTGATAAACAACTGATAGAGAAATAACCAAAATTAAAAGGATAGTTATTATACTTTATTCATAAAGGGATTTCGGTTTTTGGTTGAATTAAATTATTTAAAGAATTTTTTTTCTCGAAACGTTTCTTGTTCACTCTTATTAATTCACTCAGTAATATTATAACTTAATGTATAAAACTATATAATTATGAAAATATGTTTAAAAACTATATTATAATATGTACAATAATTATGTAAAATGATAGAAAAAATTGTGTTTTTACAGAATTAAAAAAATTTTGAAAACGAAATTCACTTTATTATTATTTTGAATTTGAAATCCTTTGATTTTTGAGAACCGAAATCCCAAACAAGAAATTAAAAATTTCACGAACGGTTCAATATAAAAATTATCAAATTTAATAAAGGGTGAAGCAGGGTGAAGGTAAAAAATTAGCATAGCAAATTTTTAACATATGAAGCGGGTAAATCGGAGTTTATTATCACCTTTCCTAAGTAGTACTTTTTTACGAATATATGCCCAATAATACTTATTACACTGAAAGTTCCAACAATAGTTATTCTCAGTGCACCTACATTTGGTTCTTAGAAATTGCTAGGAATGTTAATCCTAATCCCTCTTTTGAAAGTTAACACACACACACATGCTGGTATGGGTTGTAAGGGAGAATACAAAGAGGTGGAATGGAGGATCGAATATTACTTTAAAACAATTTTTTAAGTTGAAAAACTGAAAAAGTCACCTTAATTATATTTTTGATTGTGAATAATAATATGTAAAGGCAGCCTGTTTATATTTTTCTCAAATCAACATAAGAATTAATAATTTCGATTCTGTAGCCCTTTTATCATCTTTCAACACATTTTATCGTTTACAAAAATAACTTGAGATAACATTAATTATTGTCTTCTAATCCACAGTTATACTTTTTTTTTATAATTTAACTGTTAATGAAAGGATAGTCTAGATTTAGCAATGGTGCTTACTTTTTGAGGGACTGTTTGACTTGATATTGTTTTCGTAGATTTCTTCTAAATTTACCTATTAACGTTCTCTTGAAGGTATTATCTCCAGAGGATAAAATAATTTTTTTATAGGTACCTAGACTACTATATTTAGAGACCGAAATGTCGATTAAAAAATTTAACATGAAACATTGTCCTTTAAATAAAAAAACAAATTTGCTCATTTTTTGACACTAATGCAAGAGATGTTAAATTCAAATTTTTCTCTTTATTTGAAATTTCTTAACCTGTCATATGTAACTAGGTACCTATTAACAATAATTATATTTACTTATTCTATTTAATTATGAATTTGATCGAAATTTCGATTTTAAATAATTAAGCGGTTTTTTTATATAATTAAATATCGTGTCTCCTGTTTTTGTCAAAATAAAGCCTAGGTTCTAGGTACTAACATTAAAAAAACATAAATTCGCTATAATTTTGGCCCGAGTTTTGATCCTAAAATATCTAAGAGGTCAAAATACAAATTTATCCGAATTTATGAAACAAAAAAATGTTTTTTTTACCTATACCTATCCAAGCAATTTTAAATTGTCCTAAAAAATAAAGAAATTATAGTTCCTTTTTTTGTAGGTAGGTACTTTATCTTAATTTTTAACGCGATTTCAAATGTTTAACGTTTGCCATAATTTTGTTTGCGTTTGTTTCGCGTTTACGTTAAGTAGCGACTAATTAAAAAAATTATAACAAATAGTTCATGCAGTTCTAGAATTGCTTAAAGATTCGCACAGAATATTAATCATGAAAGTTTCTAGAAAATTGCAAAATCTAAATTGTCCCATATTTATTTGACGGGTTCTACTTTTTTGGCGGGATTAGTTTAATTATTATTTAAAGATTTTTATGAATTCTTAAACTTTAATAAGCTAAATCATTAATATCTTTAAATAAAAGGTTACTAAATAGTAGCCGGTTAAATTATAATCAAGACTAGGAATAGAATATTATATATTTTTTATTAATTAATATGTGGAGTGTACCTACCTAATAATATTGTTTTGTAATTTTTTTAAAAGTGAATTATTTTAAGCTCATTCCTAATTACATGCCAAATGCCGGTAATATTAATATATCAGTAATCAGTTAGATATTTAGGTAGGTATACGGTAATTCTGCTCCAAAATGATAAATAAAACCCTTAAGTACAACTTTTCGTAATTACAATAATTTGGCAGACAATAATATTGTTTTAATGATGTTTTCTGTTTTTAGGTAAGTAATTGTGTACGAATAAGTTAATTCAGATAAGCAACGATTAAATCTCTAATAATTGTAATGAAAAGTGTGAGTAGGTCATTTCAATAACCTCATATATACGGCAGTAATTTTAATTAATTCAACGGATCAACTAATGAAGAGTTATTAGGTAAAAGCTCATAAAGCTCCGCGTATTACCGATCAGGGCCTGTCAGTCGGTTTAGTTTGAAGTAGAACGTAGAGCGAAAAGCTCGGACATGGTTTGCGGAAGCGTTAAAATAAATAAAATCAATACAGCACTAAAAATTAGTAAGTGGACAATGGCGCAATGGCAAAAAATTCGGGATATGCGCAAAAATAGAAAAACCGAGTTAAAAACTACGTTCGTGCGCAACCCAAGTACAAGAAAAAAGTCCATTTCTGATTGGTTCCCAATAATTGCAAAATCAATACGCAGTTTAATGCAATCTAATTGATCAAACATTGACGAATTGCTCTCTCTGCCAGCGAAAGGGAATGCTCACTACGTCATTTAAATGGGGTTGTTTTTAACTAACCTCCTTTTTCACGTCAAACCACCCCCGCGCCCTCACTACCTCGATGCCAACAACCTTATGAGGTATTAATTAATAAGAAAAGACCGGATTTGACTTTAATAAGAAAAGCGAGAAAAAATATTATTCGACTAGAAAAACTATCACTTTACAGATATTTTTAGATTATAGGTATGTGTGTGTCATGTGTGTTTAAATATATCTCCTGCAACTTTAATGTTGCAAGATTTATTTGTGAGGTTGATACACTGTTTACTACGAAATCGCGAAATTTAAATTTGTTTAGGTGTACTATTTCATTCAAAATTTATTTAAAATCACTTTTTAAATCAAAACACTTTCAAATCCACTTATTTTTTTAATACTCTAATCTAGTTAGAATCCTGTCATGTAGGTATTTAAGGGTTGAAGTAAATAAAAATATATATAAATAGGAAGGTTTATTTATGTGTTAATATACCTACCTAGTTATAAATATTTTTAAATATTTCATCTAGAGCTAGAGCTTTTAAGAAGCAAGAGGTAGATTTAGCGCGTCTATTTATATTATTTTTATTTAATGAGAGCGTAATTATTATTATTATTATTAAGATTATTTATAATTTTTATAAAAATAGGGGGAATTGCATGTAGGTAATTTTCTTAGCAGGTACCTAGGTGCGTAACACATTTAAACTAATAAATAGATAATAATAAAAAAGACGTACCAGTTATAAGTAGTAGGTAATGTATAAACAAACAACAAAAATTATCAAACAAATCACTTCACAGTAATAATAAATTGCAACAATGCACTGTCAGAGTGAAGCAGTAGCCGTGAAAAATCAAAGAAGAGTAGTGACTATAGTGCAGGGCCGGAGCTGCAATTGTTGAAACAATCACCGACCGATCGTCCACAGCCGCCTCGGTAACTCAGTTCAGTGCGTGCAGAACACTTGCGCGTCGACCTGCCGCGTTTACCGCCTACCACGATTTGAGCGTACTTGCTTTTGGTAGCACTTAGCTTGCCATGATGGCTGCTGCTGTGCCGCTATACACGGCAGATCTGAAAAACCGGCCATGTCCGGAGGCCGCCCGACTTACACTGTGCAACATTGCAATCTATTTTCTGTTTCTCGCATTCGCACCTTTGCGCTTGCCATTTGTTCCGTCTTTGTTCGTCATTACGGGCTGCCGTGTTTCTCTTCTCTGCATATGACAGGAGAGGATCTAGTGTGCCATGCCATGCATCTCGACACGCCGCTGCATTTCCCCGTTCCCTCTCTCTTTTCCGAGGGGTTTACCTTATCAACGAAAACACGTGGATCGTGAATATAAAAAATGTTATGCGCATCATCAGATGTTTCTCTCCCGAACGAGCATGGAGATGAGGAATTGGAACATTTGAGATACAAATACAAAATAAATGCACAATGATGGAATCGTTATCATAAAAAAGTGCTTATCACTGGAAGAGCAAAAATACACTGACAGGCACTGAACTCAATCCATTTGCAATTATTATTATTGAGAACTTTTTTTTTCTTCAGTCGCTAAATCTTATTATAATATAATGCACCTAGTCTTTATTATCTTATTAACTGCATCTTATAAAAAGTTTCCTAATCTCAACTTTCATAGACAGCTACATTTCAATCATTCTTGCCTTCAAGATATTTACAGTAATTTCGCATTCAAAAATCGACTTCTTGCTTACTTTTTCCAACTTTTTCCAAATGCGGTATTCAAAAGAGTGTAGAACTGCTTCAAGAAGAATGCACCAAGTGTTCAATCAGCAACTATAGAAGCATTATCAATTTTCCTACTTTCAGATTCCCAAGTGATAGAAGATCACTTTGAAATTGTATGCTTTTCCGGGCTGTTTTGTCCGTACTCGTTGTCCTTGGAAATTTGCTCCAAACGTTTCATTCACAACTGCGGTAGACTTCATCAGCGGTTACGTGTGCGCTGATAACTGGCTTGACGACTGGATGAGCGCTATTTTTTTTAGGCCGCCGGTCTGATGAAGTCATACCTTTCCAATACTCGCAACGGTCAGTCTCTCTAATGAGTTCGTCGATTGCTAAGTCATTCTGATTTGACACAGTTGCGGATGCGAAATCCTCTGCAATTTTAGAGTTTTCCCCATCCCCATTTGTAAGACTCAACAAACGAAGCGCTATACCGTTCAGAAGTCAGGAGACTGTTACGACCCAGGGCGCAACATCCTATACGGTTCCCCCAGCGAACAGCAACCAAGAATTTTGAATACCCTGCTCCTGATGTGGTTCTGTAAGATATAATACCTACACCGAGACCACCAAACGCAACCACGACACCCACGTAACCCAACACAAAGTAAATTGCCGCCTGGATCAAACAGTCAAGTCAGCCGATACGGAACATGCTTTGACCGACTGTTGCGAGGGCGGAGTCATCTAGTTGAAGGATGTGACGCAATTGGACCTTTAACTTATAAATGGGATTGCTATCCAGTTGTCCAGCCGCATACGTCCAACAAATCACACAAATCTTCAACGCCTGCATCACACCAAACTTTTTCCTACGACAGTTGAAAAATGCAACCATCATACACGAGCCAGGGCAAAAAAAAACAGACAGCTGCAGACTGATCAGTCTACTCCCTAGTATCGGCAAGATACTGGAAACCATAATTCTCACACAGACACACTCGACTAGAAAAACACACTCCCCCGGAATAAATCGGTTTCAGGGAGGGATACTCCACCATACACCAAACAGCCGCAAGGCTGACATCAGAAATCACAACAGACACCAAAAACACAATGCTAATTCATCTCGAAGGCATTCGATAAAGTCAGGCAAAATGAACCCAGACAAAATACAAGCCATGCTCTTCGGAGTCACAGGATGCTCCCATGGGCCTTAATGGTAAAATACCTGGGGCTCACTGAGTCTTCGAGTCACCTGAGTCACCTGAGAGTCACCTGAGTCCTCGAGCAACTCTACCCACTCCGCAACAACGAAAGCTCACTAAGCACAAAAAAACAAACTACTCCCATTTACATCCAGGTAATAAGACCAGTCATCACATACACCGCCTCCTAGCGCATACTCACCATCCACACCCTGCACCAACTCCAGGTCATCCAAAACAAGAGAGAATCATCCCGAGTAACGAGCAACTACACACAGATAGAAAACACTGACAGTGAGGTAGCAGTTGAACAAGCATTGCGCTTGCGTGTTGAAGTCAGCGGTGAAAATCTTCGCGCACATCAGGAATAAGAAAATTGTCTGAAATTAGTTATACAGGCAGTAAATTGCTATGCCTTGTGCCAAACAATGGATCCGGTAGAACACTTTTTGAAATTAACTCTTTGTCAAACTTCTTGTAACTTTGGTGATCGGTAGTTCGATGAGTAGATCAGAAGTCTCCACAGCCATAAACCTAAAAACTCGTTTTCTATAGGTATTCACCTCTGAAGATTGATTTTTTTTCTACGGTATTGTTATATGCCTGCATGGCAGTCGTGGAGATAATTCTGTCACTAATATTAACGGTTGTTTTTTAGGGGAGGGAGAGACAAAAAAATGAACTGATCTATCAGATTAGATCAGTTTCTGGTCATCTCCCGGTAAAAACAATAAACTTTTATGACGCGCAAGCGTTCGTGGATTTAGTATATGAATCATTCCTATACATGGTGACTTCCGATAAATTCATTGAATATGTTCCCAATCCCCAAAGTTTGACAAGAAGCTAATTTTCATAACAATTCTGCATGAGAGTCCTTTTACAATTGTTCTTAAGTCAGCTAAAACAGACCAAATTAAACCCTCCTGGTCAAAATAACTTCATTTAATCCAATAAAATACTCCACGACCACAGATAGGCAATGTGAGGTCGACCGAAATGAACATAAAATGGTCTCCAATGAATGAACCGAACGGTATGCATCATCAGATGTTTCTCTCTCGAACGAACATGGAGATGAGGAATTGGAGCATCTCAGATAGGTGAAAAGGATGATCGAATCGTTTTGATAAAATAAGTGTTTGTAAGTCTGACAATTATTTTTTCTTGCAGCTACCAAATCTCCTTATGCTTTCAAAAAGCTTCTTAACTTTGAATTTTTAAGTAAAAAGCCTCCACTGATTTTATTCAAGATGCCCAGTTGTAACAATCGTCTTTTTCCAAATGCAGTGTTCAAATCAAGATGTTCATGAAATATGCACCACAACATTTGAATCAGTGTCATATTACGTTGAGTTCCCCAAATGACAGAAATTAATATTAACCCCGGTAATTTTTTTTGGCACACTTAGGTTAACGTGCTACTTTGAAAAGGTGAAGCACGATCGAATTTAGCAGGTGAAGCTACCATTTGTGCAAGTTAATTTTCATGATGTGCATGGGGAGATGCGTATATTTACGGGAGAGCGAGGTTCTGTAAAAGGCTCTTAAGGGCTCTATTTAACAGATTCGCAGCCGAATGAGTTCACCGTTCAGAATGACCTGTTTTCAATGTGGAATAATTATATTCAAGGCAATAAAAAATCATTTTCTTCATTTTAATTATCGCATTTCCAGGATTTTTCCTAGCGCTGAAGTAACACAACCATTAGAGGAGCTTCATTAGAGCTTTCCAGAGATGAGGATAGGCAATATATAAAGGAACCTGTTTTGTTTTCAGCATAACCCCAACCCGACACTTCTGGCTTTGGTTAATTATTATTAGCGCTCAGCAGTTAAAACATAGGCGTAACGTATTGCCAGGTCTAGAAGACTGATAAAATTTCCGCAAACAAATCGCGCAAGTAGCAATAATTAAAGTATAAGGTTATTAATTTTAGGAAAGGGGAGGGGGGAATTTTGTAAACAAACAATAAGAACTAGAACTATTAATCCGGGAAAGTTGATAGCCGGTGCTGGTAACATACTGATACAATTTTTATACGACTTGTAAAACTTTCTTTCATATGAAGTTGCACCTGGGAGAAACCATTTTCAGCAGACGGCGAATTCAGAGCTACATAAAATATATAAGAAGGATTATTTAGTAGGGTTGGTTCGTAGGAAAAAGGCCTTAAGGTATTCAGCAATAAAGCAGACACAGTCCCGTGAACGCAAGCTCTAATATACTTTTAACTCCACATTACAATAAAAAGTACAGGCGTATTGATTGCACCTAGATGAGATTTTTATACTTTATAGCCCCATAAAAAGTCATTCCAAAATGGCGTCCATCTTATTTTTATTACTTTCCCTTCTCCGTCACCTTAACCTTAGAGCCAATATGTAAGGGACATACATCAGCTATTCCGGCAATTTCACTCACGCGAGTTACGACCTACGTAACGAGTTCCCCTAATATGTCTTACATAAGAGGAGTGCGCTAGCGCTAGGGCCGGCCTGGGGTTACAAAATAGATTCCTAGCAAAGCAAGTACACACTGCTGCACTGCAAGTGGGTTTATATTTGGTTGTACGCGCTCCCAAAATCGATATGGTTTGTTTTGCGAGGGGCGAGGAGGAACATGAACAACCAAGGGAGGAAGAGAAGTACGCTACTCAAAGACGCAAGCCGCTCGGGCGAGGGCTGGAGGACGTTTGCCGAACTCTGTGCGTATGGTACGTCATGTCACGAATTGAACGCACAGAATACGAATACGATATGAGCTGCACTAGCACTAGCACTACGGACTTGGGGATACATAATGAATGTTTTGTCAATAATGAAATAATATTATTAGCTAAGGATAATACGCGATGATAACGTTCGTTTGAAAAATACCTGAGCATTATAATATAGGTATAGGTAATATAGGTACATTATACATAAAATGTACAAAAGACTTTGATGATGTGGATAGTCAAAAAGGTCAAAATGAACTTTGAAGGGTTGGAAGGATTATATTATAATACTGGATGACCTAAAAGATGAAAGAGACGCAATGGCCTAGATTATAAAATCTTCAGCTGCCCATAAAATTTATATAGTCTTCTATACGATATGACCTGAATTCAAACATTTGACATTTAAATCATTTAATATTAAAATTATTTCTAAGGGTGGTTATGATAAAAAGATCCAACAATTTTTTAATATCGCTGCAAGTTTGTTAATTTGCTGACATATAATGTCATATGTAATTCAAGATTACATACCGCTATAACAAAAAAACTGAAAATATAGTGTGGAAGTTATTTTGCGCTCACTGTATAATTTTGTCTTATACAGTGTCACACATAAAGTAGGTACCTACGCATCATTATGGGAAAATTTTTTCTTTTCGATTAAGGAAAATTTTTAGTTCGCTAATAGTTTGTGCTTTAAAAATGATGACAAATGACACGCACACCACCTGTCACATTTCTTTTACAACTGTCAAATTTGAGATTTTTCGGCAAAAAATTACAAAATATGACATTCATTTTTAAAATTTTGGAAAATGTCGCAGATAAAAGTTGTTTAATATTCTATTTTTAATCCACGTACCTACCAATTCTGAGCCCTCTGGCAGAACAAAAATACAAAAATTTGTTGAATTAGCATATTTCTGAGTTTTCAAAAATCAGTACCACAGCACTGGGGACATTTTAGCATAAGGCGAAGCGGATCTTAAAAAAGAGGTGAATTTTTAAACAGAGAAGGTGGACCCTCTCAAAACAGCGCCGTAGGCGGTTTTTTTTATTCAAGCAGGTCACGCAATTTACCCCCACTGGAATAAAAATACATATAGTCTCATTATGAAATACGGAGTAGATATATTGTCATCTTTGCTTAAAATTAATTTTTACCATAGCTACAAAGGTACATTTATTTTTAATATAAAAAACGGGGTTTCCAATAAGAAATTCAGAAAATCCGAATCAGGCTTTTGAAATGGTAATAAAAATAATTAATTTGTAAAAAAAAAGTATAAAATGGCTACATGAACGCAACAAAAAGGACTGGGTGAGCCAGATTTTGAATCACATATCTAGGTACGGGCGTATGTCAGCTCGACCAAGATCAATTTTAATCCCTTCGTCGAACTCAAGGATTAACATTCGTTCCGGTCATAAAACACGAAATCGGAAAATTTCCTGAAATTATGAACTGCTTACCTTACACTTTTATTCCATAGTTGCCAAACTGATGACCTTTAATAAGAAGGTCTGAATATTTGTGTCAGTCACAAGATATAAAATAACACACTCAGGTACTTAAATATAAATTTGTTACTTCAAATTCAAAGTACCTATGCAATAATTCTTATTTACTTTTACATTTGAGAATTTTTACCTTTCATTTTCATCACTGGCATGGTCGGATTATTTATGTCTGGCTCATTGAACAGAGAGAGTAACATTGTTTTGAGTTTTTCTTCATATCATAAAAAATAATCAGATTCAGAAACTTTTTTGTCATAAGTTTGTGCTTTCAAAAAGATTAAATTTCAGCACATCATTTATATCCATGGTGTGAATTTTAGTTCAAGACAAAATGTTCTACTAAACTTCAAAATCATAAAAAAAACATCATAGGTACATATTTCGAAAACTAAACGTGTTTTGCGGGAAATTTCGGCAAAATTCGTTTGATATTCACCAAATGTAATGTCGGTTATGATTGAGCAAAAAGTTGAAATTCCAATAATTGCAACTTTTTGGCCACCTGTATAAAAAATTTAATCTATCATTATAATTATAAAATTAAAATAAAATTTTAAATAAGAATTATTGCATACTTTGAATTTGAAGTAACAAATTTATATTTAAGTACCTGAGTGTGTTATTTTATATCTTGTGACTGACACAAATATTCAGACCTTCTTATTAAAGGTCAGTTTGGCAACTTTGGAATGAAGAAATTCTCCATTTTCGTGTTTTATAAGCGGAACGAATGTTAATCCTTGAGTTCGACGTTAAGGGATTAAAATTGAGTATCTTGGTCAAGCTGGCATACGCCCACCTATACCTACAATCACAACTCCATACCAGTCACCAACTTATAATTCCGGTGACTCGGAAAGTCGCGTTTAAACTTAAAATTTCATCTGGGGTGGGTCAGAAGCATTCTGGCCCAGGGAGGGAGGGCCCCTCCCACCCCTCCCTCTTTGCTACGCCCTTGAAAACTTGGTTCAGAGTGGGTGGAATTTTTATGTCTGTCTGATATATTTCTGTTATATTTCCGAACTGATTTTTCTCAAATTCTTGGGTATGTCCCTCAACTTTTATAGATTTGTACCGGGTGTTTACTGCAAGGTTGGCCAAACTTCACAGGCTGGTTCTTCAGACTAAAATAATGAAAAAAATTTATATCCAGGGGTGTCCGGAAACACTTCCTAAGAAAGATATACACCTTCAAAACGATAAAAATAATAACGGAACAACCTTACAGTAAACACCCTGTATATAAGAATTATTAGTAACCATTCATTATTATAGCCTCCTTATTATTTTTATCGTTTCATAAAATAAATAAATATTATTCGCTAATTTTGTTAAATTAATAAAATTTGAATTTACTAAATTGTTTTCGTCAAGAACAGTGCGTCCGACGAGAACAACGCAGGAGACCGTTTTCATATAGGTAGAATTGATCAGACTTATCAGAAAAAATAACCGTATGGCCAAATGTCAGTGGCGCAACAATTTTTTTGAAAAAAAAATGTCAGAGGACATGTATGCAGGGACGCTACTGGTGGAGCAATTGACTTTCCTAATTGAAATATGTGCTGGTTTTATATCCTGTAAAGACATGCCAAATTTGAAAAAAAATATGTACCTAAACTACTTTCGTTGATAATAAAAAATAACAAAAAAAAAAATTCAGCACCCTTTCAACACCCTTGTAGAAAAAAATTAAAGCTCTTGCGGAAATTGGTTAAGGAACCGATTTTGAGGCTAATTGTGGTCGCTTTATCTTACAAATAGCGAAAAAAATTTTTTTAGGGAATTCTACCAAGAATTTTAATTTAGGTATAGGTGACGTCATAATTACGTCTCATGAAGTGACGTGTATATGACGTGAAAATGACAGGCAAATGTCACAGCCCAATGACGTCATTTTTAGCCGTCTAAAAGACATCATTAAACCGTCAGAAAAACATCATCAAGAATCATCAAAACTGCAATGTATACAGATAGAATTTGAAATGTTAGTTAGAATGTAATTATTTACAAGGTTATCAATATGAAAACAATTTTTTGAAAAATATCCGCAATAGCGATGTAAAAATTGGAAATATTTACAAGAAATAAAATGACTCAGATTTTTTTCATATTAGGATAGATTTATCAATAGATATACAAACCAGATCAGAACTAAAAATTCGGAAAACAATACAAAAATCTTGACTAAAAGTTACCAAAAATTTTTACAGCCGCGGTAGTTTGAAAACGGTACCTACGTCCTATAATAAGTACTTATACTTTTACTATTAGAACGAATTCACAGAACAACAATCGGCGATTAAAATATTATGTTTAGCTGCATTTTTTGCATTGATCGCAAATTTATACACATAACAATGATGTCTTGTATATTGGTATCAAAATGCGCTCAATAATTTCATAAATAGCAAGGCCATAGACGAGGATTCTCCATAAATGCTTGAAAGACCTTTAGGACGCCCGATTCAAAAATCACACCAGATTACTACAATTTGTTAACACATTTTGAGTTAGTATCTTGCCTTTATCAAACTGAGAAAAATTAAGATCATAGAATTAGATTGTCCAGTTTCGTAAAAAAAAATTATTAACTTGAAATCGTCAAAATATATTATCGTCTTGTCTTTTTTTATATCTGGGTAGACCTAGACCTGACCTGGTTTGATGAGGCCCTGACACGACTTGACGCCGTTACTTGAGAAGCTCAACTTGTCTTAATAAACTCACATAGGTACCGTAAAGTGATAAATTTTAAAGTGAATTAGGGAAAAAGGAAGATGAAACGTACAGAAATTTTACCCAATCCGCCTCTGAATTACTATAGTCCCAACATTGCCTCTGGCTTAATTCCTATAATAGGTGATATAATTCCAATCTACTTTTGGCCAAAATCAAAAGTAAGTACCAATAGGTTTTAAAAGCCCGGAAAATCATAGGCATAGGTAAAGTATAATATCTTGCATAATCGCAAAAATGGAAAGGGAACTATCCACAATGTCGCACGATATGTTCAGATTGGCCCCAGCTGAAACAATTTATCTAATTTCAGTTTCAATTTAGCCCGTTCTGATGGCGGATTTTGAAAGGTAATATATGGAGCATTTTTATGTTGTTCATCTAATGGATCAGAATGAACTCGCATGTGAACTTTGAGGGAGTGTATACAACTGAATCCTATTGGCGACGGTCACGAAACACCTACCGTATATAGCTTTTGTGGGCTTTCGGGGTAACAAGGATAAAGCGGGGAGAGAATTTATTTCATCTTTGTCCCGTTTTGATAATCGGATAAGGGTTTTATTTATTAAGCAATCGATTACCTATAATCCATAGGAAATTATTGGTGCGTTAATTATTGACATTTGACCGGTGGCCCGAGGCTTAACGGGGAATTTATTTAGTACAAATAATTTGTTTCTGTTCTCGGGGCCCTATCGCGTTAAATAGGTTTTCCACTCCTGATCTGATGAGGGAGTTATTAAATTAAATTAGACGCTTTTTTATATAGAGGGTGTATACCAAAATTAATAGATTCTTATCTTATAAATACAATATTTTGTATGCCATGCAAGTATGAATGGTAATAAGGGATTCCAGAGCTAATCAATCCTGTGATTTATTCCTGACGAAAAACTAAAAAAAAAAGAAAAAAATAGAAAAAGAAGTGAATGAGAAATAATATTTTAGTAATAACCACTTACTTAATTAAACTTTTTATGGTTTCAATTTTAAGTTCTTATTAATGTTTACAGGGTGTTTAAAAACGTCAAAACATGTATCGGAAAAAGAAGGGTGTGATTACCTGCCTCGTTCTAAGAAAAAATGTTCCTAGATTTCAGGAATCGTTGGAGTTACGGAAACAAACTTTTGCACACCTTGTCATTAATATTATCCACTATTTGAGGGCTAATTTTTTTTTGTGCGGCGGTGAAATTAATCATAAAAAAATTATAAAAAACAAGTGATGTTTTTGTCTGCAATAAAACCTATTGCTACTTTTAAATTTTTCATCATAAAATGCTGTTTTTCTCGAAAGTTCACAAAAACAGTTCACATTAAAGCTTTTGATCAAGATAATTTTTTTATGAAGACAACATTGACATTTAAAAAACCTTCTTGCGCATCAATCGCAGAAATAGTGTATTTTTATGCGATTCAATTATCAATATTTTCACCGCTTTTTAAATGGGATTTCTGAAATTTTCCATAGTCAGGTCATATTAGCGTAGTGGTTTACTGAGAAAATTTCATTTCATTTAGTTTGGACACGTGCCTTAGAATGGATTTTTAAATTTAACAAAATAAAAAAAAATTGGCAAATTTAATTTTTTTTTTCTTTTCCTGTGTCCGCCACTGGCTAACTTTACTTAAAAAATACTATTCTTTACACTACTTTTAATAAATTCGCAAAAAGTGAAAGGGGAATTTTGAAAACCGAAAATTTGAAATTTTAGAGGAATAAACATCATGTTAAAACTGTCTACTGGAAAAACTTCAGCTCAATTCCTTCAAAAAAGGCTAATAAACGGTTATAGAAATTTAGCCATTTTTACCCTTTTCCTACCCACGCCACTGGCTTATTAATGAAAAATATGCAAATTTTACTGCATTAACTCAAATTTAAAATAATTTTCTTCCAATCGTGTTAATTGGGTTTAAATTTGTTTTTCTAACTTGCTTATAGGTAGGTAGGTATAGGGGTTCAAATTTTGGCAATTTTTTCTAAAATTGAAAAGGCCGCCATTTTGAAACGGCTCGATTTTACTCAAATACAGAATCAGACGCTCCTTGCGGCTATCTTACTCATAAAAAAATTTCAGCCCCCTTGAAAACTGCGACCAGAAACCGTGCTTCATAGACGGTTTTTGTTTTTAATTTGGAGGGACACCTGTAGAAGTAACGCAGCTTTAGGAAAATTTTTTTACGAAAATCAAATGTCATTTCGAAGTTTCACAAGGGTAAAAAATTTCGTTCACTAATCCTTAAATATGAAGCTACAGCAGCGGTTTTAAAATTTTACAGAAATAAACATCATATGAAAAAATATTAATATCTCCGTCATTTTTCTTATTTACTTCTTGAAACTTTTAAGGGTTAAAGGATATTAGTGTACTTGCCTACTGTGAAAATTTCAGTTCAATTTCTTTAAAAATGAACTCATAAACGGTTATAGAAATTTAGACATTTTTACCCTTTTCCTACCCACGCCACTGGCTTATTAAAAAAAATAATGCCAATTTTATTGCTTTAGTTCAAATTTCAAATAGTTTTCTTCCAATCTTGTTAATTTTATTTCAAAGTTTTATTGCCATCTTGCTCATACAGGGGCTCAAAAAATAGCAAATTTTCAAAAAATTCAAATGGCTGCCATTTTGAAACGGTTTGGCCGATTTTGCTCAAGTGCAATACCAGACCACTCCTTGTAGATATCTTACTCCCACAAAAATTTCAGCCTCCTAGATTGAAAACTGCGACCTGAAATGATACCACAAGAACCGGATTGCGGGAATTTTGAAGGGACACCCTGTAGAAGTGATTCGACTTTTGGACATTTTTTCAACGAAAATCTAAAGTCATTCCAAAGCTTTATAAGGATCCAAAATTTCGTTTACTAATCTTCAAAAATAAAGCTACAGGAGCGTTTTGAAAATCGAAATTTCGCGTTTTTGGAGAAATATATATATATATATATATATATCGTGGGCAGGTGAATTTTGGAAAACCACTTTTTCGTGATCTGGGGGTCATGATCGGTGGACATTTGATGAATTTGGGTGATTTTCGAAAAGTGATGTCGTCCTCAATAGTGTATTTTTTTATTAAAAAATACACTAAAATGTGCTTTCACAATGCCAATTTTCCCAGTTGCGTAGAAATTGGGGGTAAAAGAATTTCAAGCAACCCTAAAATCTCCGCCACTGCCCTATGGAAAAAAAAGTAGCAATCAAAAAGTAATTAATAATGATATAGGTACAAAAATTAAGTTTTATATATCAGACGGTTCCGGAGATATCGTCAAAAAAGTGAAAAAGTTTTTTTTTCTCAGAACTATAATTTTCCGACACATGTTTTGAAGAACCCTGTATATTCAACTCGTTTTTAAGCGTCTAATAGTATAGATCTTATTTGGTCTAAATATTCGATTCTTGTGGAAAATTAGGTTGAAATTTTTTTTCCCGAAGTGTTCTGAAGGTAAATCGATCACGAGAATTTCATAAATATTTCACTTCTTATGACAATGTAATATGTATGTATAAAGGCTGCAACTTTTGATCAGTAATTTTTTTTTATGCATGGGAATCTCCGTTATCTTGAGAGATACGAAGTCGATTAAATTGGGACTAAGATGCGCTATTTTATGCTAAAGATGAATCTCAAAAAAAAAATTAAAAAACAGGATATTTTCAGTCGTTGCTGAAATATTCTGAAAAACTGAAAAACAGAAATTTCTTATTTTTAGCCATTACTTTTTTATTATTGATAATTATTATTAAATAATTTTTTGTAGGCTTAGGTACATAATTGAAGACACAAGTGGATAAAGGGTCTATGTAATACTTTTTTTTAAATGATGTTTTTCCATAAATGAAGGGCCTATATACCTAAAATTCGTTTAAAATATCTTTCGTTGCAATACATCATGAAATAAAGTAGTTATAAGTGGATAAAGTACCCATGTACCATGTAGAAATATTTAATTTATAAACTTCAAACTGAAATATCTCGAGAAAATGATTTTGCTACATTAGATCCTTCATCCACTTGCGTCTTAATTATTAAGACGTCAAAAGCCATCAATTCGAAATTAATAATTTGCAACATAGCTGTTTGCAAAGACCAATAAATTTATAGAATAAAAAAAAAACATACAAATCCCATAGTAATTGTCAACTTTTGTTTTCTTATAGCTGCTATATTGGTTTTTTTGTCGTTCGGTATAAAAAATATCTTGTAAGCCAAATGTTAATTTAAACCAAATTTAATGTAAACCAAAAACAAAAATAAACTTGAAAAAAATCCAAAATTTTTCTTCTTCTTTTTTTTTTTAAATTATCCCAATATGAAATCATATTATACTTGCCTTATTGTTTTTTAATTTTCATATGATATTCGATAGAAAAAGTTGTTTTCTTTTCGAAAAAATAAGAAAATTTTTTTTTTCGAATTTTAATAATTTTTGGTTTCCATGTTTTTTTTATACCGAAAAACATTAAAAAAAATAATAAGAAAAACAAAAGTTGGCTATGATAATATGTACTAAGTCGAAAAATCTAGTCAGCTTTGTAATTTTTTTTAATGTTGAATGGATTTTGACGACTTATGTAAACCTACAAAAATTATTTAATAATTTTCAGCAATGAAAAAGATAAGGAATAAGAAATTTCGATTTTTCAATTTCTTTTTAGGATATTTCAGCAACGACTGAAAGTTTAGTTTTAAATATTTTTTTCAGATTATTACTCAGCATAAAAATACGCAACTTTGTCCAAATGTAACTATGGGGAATCGATAACCGAGATCCCCATGCTTAAGCTCGAAAAACGTACACTCTGTATGATGGTGCTTTTGTCAGGGTCATTTTATTACTAAGAGATGATCAAAACTACTCGTACATTAAAATGTAGACCATGAAAAAAATATACATGATTTTTATAAATAGGTAATCACGAAGTTGAACTACATGCGATACTTTAAACCATTCTTTGAAAAAAATTTCATGATTTTTTCCGAAATGTAACAAAAGAAGCCATTGACTATTATTGACTGGATTTTGTTTTAAATTGATTCGAAATGTCTCGACGTTTCGAATTGTTTTCAGCTTTCTTGTAAGCTCCAGTGAAACTCTTCTAAACTACAGTGATTAACTGACTTTGCCTGTCGAAGTGCCGAACGTGTTCCTTATATTATAGGAGATGACATCCTCGAACGTCAAGTGTCGTAGACAACATTTTCGTTAGCAGCTGTCACGAACAACCGAAAATAGCAGTTTGTTCCGGACTTCTACAATGTTTACCTTAATGTTCCATGATTTGATTTTTTTAACAACAGTATATAATACGTGATTAGCAGGGCAGTTTCTTTCTGTAACATTTATAAAGTACTTTATGAATATATTTATTAACTTTTCAAAAAGCTACAAAATGGTTGTTAAGAGATTTTTTCATGAAAATCACCCTCTCAATTTCTTAATTTTATATTTTATATTAATTTTATGACCCTTTGAATTCTATTGACAAAAATTTCTAAAGGTTACAATAAGTAAAAATTCTTCTCTAGGCAATGATGTGTTCTTCTCTAGTTTATGGTACTATAAACTTGAACACAGAATTACCGAAAAGGACAATAACACTGGTCCATGTGTAAGAATTCTGGTTGCTTTCTAATTTCAGTTTTTGCCTTGTTAGAACTAGAAGTAACTGTCAATACAAAGCATTAACTATAACAAAAAAAATCTAAATTCCTAGAAGCTGTTTGTAGAAATAAATGGCCCCATTTACAGGGGAACCATTAAACCATTTACAATTGCACAAAGGCCAGTTTACCTGCACACTAAATGCACGGAAATTGAAGGAAATAATGCAGCAACTACTAGCACTAGCACTAGCACTAGCACCACCTCCAGCACTGGCACCAGCAATAGCATCAATCATTTTAATGGGAGACTTTGAAAGGGACAATTCTCAAATGTATGTCAACTGGCTGAATATTCCCTAATTTAGAATGTCGACAATAATAATAGAGACATGAGTTTTGAATCGCGGAAAGACATGGATGGCATTAAAATATCGATGAATTTAGGATGCCGTTAGGTAGGTATTACAATAATACGAGATAGAAGCCAGAAAACCCTCCAATAGACGCATGTTATCAGTTTATTAACGAATTGGTGATATTGTTCCTCGGAAAATCAACAAAAGGCGATAGAAGGGATTATCCCTTAAATAATATATCGCAAAATCGCAAATACTTGAACAAATTAGAATAAGTATCTCCCGGATCGATATAAAGCGTGCTGGCGAATACACCCCTCGAATTCCCAGCAAACTGCATGAATTATGACCTAGTTACTTGATTTGAATTGGTAATAAAATTGGGAAAACAAAATTTGTTTTGATTTATAATGGATATTATATGGACCAAAAAAAAATCCAGGAGTTTAAGAAATTTATTGTCAACATTCGCTGATAGTCAACTTAGTACATTTTCTCGAGAATTTTTCTCTAGATAAGGTTTAAAAACATTCCCTTGATATATTAATGGTATAAATCTTACACGAGGAAATATCGAATTCTTAAACGCTTTGTCATATTAAAGTATCTCCTCAAATCCTGAATGCTACTGCTACTTTCCCCAAACGAAGCTTATTTACATGAATACGAGTATATGTATTTTTGTCAACGATATGCGTATTTCTTCATGTAACAAATAAGTACAAGGAATGACAGAATTCGCTCTACTCAGTTTCAATATAAAAAATTTATATTTGAAGTAAAAAAATATAACAAAAAACACAAAGAAGTAGAATTGGAGTCGTCCTTAAAAAAGTTATGGAGTTATTATCTTGCAGAGTTTTAGAATTTGTGACACTGCGCAAAGTTTATAACAATTTTGTCCTGGATTTCTTCTCTCAATTGTTCCACGATTTCCTATATCTTCTTAATAAAAAAATCTTACAGAATTCATCAAAAACATTTCAACACTATCAGTTGTTTTTCTCTCTAATCATTCATATTGATAAACACAACTATCCACATAGGAAAGAAACAATCAAATTTTGGTTTTTATTGACACTCTGGCAAGTCAAAATGTAGTTGTAGTGAAGCAGAAATTGAATAGGACGTTGAACTAACCCTTGAGTGACTCTTTTTAGCAGTTAGGAAAAGCACATCAGATGAAGTTCCATCATCAATCCTCTCGCGCGATGATTCTGTAAAGGAGATTCTATCAAAAGCCGAATGGTGATTCCTAGAAAGGAGTTAAAGTTAAATTCTAAACCCTTACCTTACCGCAATACTCAAGTAAGATCGCAATTCTCATACTTTTCGGATATATTAGAATTTAGAATTTATTTAGAATTTGGATTTATTTAGAATAGATGAACTCTCAGATGATAATTATTATCATTAGCGTGAGGTTTTAACTTTTTCCAGTAATGAACTTAACGTGTACGACGAGTATCTTGTAGGAATTCTGCGGGGTACATTTTTTTAACCAAAATAGTATGCACCTAGGTCATGCTTCAGGTCCTCTTGGGCATTGATATGTCAAATTTTGAAAGGATTTGACAACACACCTAATGGAGAGAGGAGTTTTTGGGATCGCTGTACTGTGCAACCTCAATGGACACGTCTTGTAATTGCTTCAGGCACTATTTTCATGGTCCGATAAACCTTGGAAAATGAAGTGAAGCGGCTAGATCAAACCATGCTGGTCTTGCACACTCTTCTAGCGAGTCCAAGATCTTGTATCAGCTCATTATTTCGGCTTCTGTCTTGGCCTTGCATAGCCGAATTATGATCTGACTCTACTATTCATAGAATCTTCCATTACTAAGCCGAATCTACTATTCTACTCTACATTCGTTAAAGATTAATTGAATTGCGTTTTTAGATCAAATTCAAAAGAATTTAGAAATACAGAAAACTCCCAGGGTGAAAAAAAGTGTCATCCAGTAAAATTCGTCGGGTCTGTGACGTGTAAGAATATGGTTGTGAGTGTAAGTAAATAAATAAATTAATATAAAGAATTGTTTTGGTATGAAAGAGAGGAATTATCGTATAAGCATTTTTCCTAACATGCAGTTGTATTGTGTCATAGTCGACTCTTAAAGATGGGAGGCACGTCATGGTCATAAATCTCCCAGCAGTCTTTTCTGTGATCAAAACAGCTTACCACTTTCTTGCGTGAAATAAATCGGGAAACCAATGCCGTTGTCGTTTTGCTTAGTATTACAGATCCAATTTTGTTCTTGTTCTGGTTTCGGTACTCTTGATCTTCACTTCGGTATTCTTCATGCACAGTTGGCCATTGTTTAGATTGTTTGTAATATTTTTGCAATATTCGAGGGATTTCAATTGTGTTGAAATAATTTTTCCCAACAGTCTTTTATGGTGATCAAAAAGGCCTTGACGAGCGAAATGCAAAGTCGAAAACAGAACCATTGTAGCTTTGATCTTAATCTTGGTCTCTAATATTGATATCGACCTCCCTTCGTCTTGGTTCGACTGGTTTTACATTGGTTTTCTATTGGTTTTGAGTAACTTAACCTTGATCATAGTCTCAGACTTTTTTGCTTGGTTGTTTTTGCAATTATGACTCCGTGGAGCGGTGACGAAGACCTCTGGCGATATGTAGCCAAAGATCGTGAGTTCGATCCTGGCTTAGCCTGCACTATTTTACAGATTAATTTTCGAATTTTTACGAAAAATACAATATGCTAGGTCGATTAAGGTGGTGGTTCTTGAATGTATTTTCAAAAAATTTATTTTTCTATATTGCTGGTTTCTACAAGTACCCATCTTAACTTGAAAGAAAATATTTAGGCTAGCACAGTGTGATTATGGATTAAATCTCGACCCTGAGCTTAGGGTTCAATATAATTTTTGACATAGTACTTGACATTTTGTACTTTAAGTGCTGATTTGAATTACTCATTTGTCCAATACAGTTATAGAAAAATTGACGGATCTTTCTCACTTGGTGTAACAGCTATATTTGATCTGATCCTGTCAGGAGTAAAAGGAATGTCGTGTTTCAATAAATCCCAGAGACCAAAAAGGACTTTAAATGTAGGAAAATGCAAAACCACGACCATATACTTGATTATGATTTTATCTGCCTTATAAACTTCTTCAATCGATATGGCTTACTCTCGATGTAAGTTTCTATCATACACGCACACTAATTTTGGTCATATCTTAGACTTACTAGCAAAATGTGTGCAATCTTCTATTTATGCTGACCAAAATGACTTCGACCTTGAAATGTATTTTATACTGGCATGACCTAAAGCATGACAGGCTTGGTCTTTATGCATACTGCGGTCGTCTCTTTTTTTGGTCCTGGTCTTCTCAATATATTTGATCTTGCTCATGATTCTTCGATTGGATTATATTGAACTTATTAGCTTGTTCGTGGACTTGCAAACTCTGTTTTCGATCTCGATGTTTTTTACGCATGCGCGTGCGATCTTGATGCTTTTTGAGGAAAACATACTTCAGTATTTTCATGAAATGAGTCTTGTTTTCTAAATTGTTCTAAAAAGTTCTTGAAACTTATGGAGTCATCCTTAATTTCTGAAATTGATGCATATTATAAGATGCTTTTTATCAGGAGTGGGATTGTTTGGTAATTCGCATCATAAAAAAATGAATCTAAAAATCTGCTATTAAGAATTATGCCTCATCACTCGTAGGTAGTCAATATCTGTTAGATCTTTAACTTGAGTACCTACCTAAATATGTTTCATTTATCTTTCATCAACACATGATTAGTCGTCGCTTGGTCGCCAGCAATCAAATTAATTATATTCCAAAATTAGAGAGTTGAGTCAACTGCTTATTCTAAACATTATTATATTTTTGTGGTATGTGGGTATGTATTTGTATAAAAGAAGGGCATATTTTACTTTAAGATCTTTTTTTTTGTACCTTTTCTACCTAAGGATCTCATACTTTAGAAAAATGGAAGACCATAAAAATATGTTCTAGATTTAGTATAACATACAAGATGATAAAAATAATTTATATGAAGTGTGAAGCAATTCACTACCCCGAGTTATGAAGTATTATTTAAGCGTAAACAATAAATATTCCTATCACGTAGTAGGTAGAAGGTATTTGTATTTTCAGAGATCGTTGCTATATTTTCCTAGCAAATCTTTCGTTTATAAATACACTACTATGAGGGAGCTCCTAACAAGATATACGTTCTTTTCTGTACGATTTGAGCAAACCGTTTACAAATTTCAGCTGAAAACAGATAAGAGCGTAACAAAAATACAAATTCGATATGAAACTCCTCTAAAGATGCTGGAAAAAATCCTTTTCCCATTTGAAGTTGATATGGCGCCTGAGTGCGGCCATATCTCACCCTGTTCAAAAATAAACTGACTTATCTTGAAGATACGGACCGAAAAAAACATACCCTTAAACAAGGTCACTTGCAGGATATCTGAGAGCTAGCCGCATAAGGACGTCCCTTTTTCACTCGCAGGAAAGATTGCAGCCGCCCTGGCGCAGGACTCCAATCGATAAGCAAACGCCGTGACGTAGCGTCGTCCTAGCACCGCGGCGACTCCGGAAACGCCCGATGCCCGCCGAATGTCCAGGTGCTGTACTGATTGACATTTCTACATCTAAGGTTTCGTAAAAGTTTTGAACGTTATCTACAAAATAATTAAACGTAATAAATCGCGGCTCGGTCAAAAAACTGTCTCGTCAACGTTTTGTTTCTGTGCTTAGTTCGAATCTAGTGAACGTCACGTTTTCAATCAGCTTCGCAGCCCTTCTTATCATCACACTCACACCTAGTTCATTATGATTTTTTAAACGCTGCTGAATCAAAATAATGTTAATTGCTGGGTTTGTTTTTTAGCTTTTATATTCATCTCGGAAATACTCTAAATGTTACCGGTGGTTAATTTTCCGTAAGTCGATAGTAAGTTAGTGATATTTGACCGTTTGTAAATGTAGGTCAATCCTCCCTTTTTAAATGTTTCATAAATTATTAACGATCCCTTTTATAAATAATTTGCACCTGTGTAGGAAAGTAGATCAGTAATTAGGTAACTAAAGTATGCTTCATTACAAATTAGACGAATCGTGAATGAAAGACTCCCGTATTTTCGAGAGAAGCAGGTTCGTGTTGTCGCCGTTTTGTTGAACATAACCTAAACTTTGATGGTGATGTAAGCCGTCCTCAACATGGTCTAGAAGGCCATGACATCTCGTCAACAGAGTGCAGTTGTTGACAGTCAAGGACCTATCACCCCACTCCTTGCTGCACAGGTGAGATACCGCATTGCATCCAAAGATTTGACATTTTGACAATTTTTTTTCCTATTACATAATTGATTTGATAATTTTAAATCTTTTTCGTTTTCAATCAGCGTGAAGTATCTTAATAATAATAATTGTATTAATTGCCTACAAATTGTGGGCATTTTTTAATATAATAACAATAAATATTTGATACCGATAACTGCTTGATTATGCAACCTATCAACATCAACTGCATACGCTTTCTAATACTATTTTTTAAATTATAATTAATATGATTGTTAATGAGTATTTTGGCAATTAGTGATAATCATTTTGATTTCATTGATTATATGATGGTCACTTCTAACAAACACGGCATCTTCACGTCTTTAAAAATTTGAAGGCCATTATTTTCACAGGTTATATATAAATTCAGACTCTTCCAGTTGGGGGTATTTATTAACAATAATTATTATACAATTTTGTAGCTTGGTGAAGTTGGCACCCTTAAGTGCGAAATTTTATCAAATTTAGACGGCATTTGTTTGTCCACGGTTTGTCCAAATTGTACCTTCAACCAAAATTTTCGTTTTTCCACCCTCCAGAAAAATGTTATGACCAAATAAAAAAAATATACAGAAGCCCAAAATGGAATTTTCATAAAATTCAAACGGCAATTTTGTCCACGATTTTTTTTTACGTTTGTCCAACAAAAATTTTATTTGTCCGCACTCCAAAAAAAAAGTGGTGACCAAATAAAAAACAAATTACAACAGCACAAAATGACACCAAATGACACCAACCTCAAAAAAAAGGTATGACCAAATTAAAAAAAAAAAACTTACAGCGGCCCCAAATGCGAATTTTCATAAAATTCAAACAGTATTCAAACAGAAATTATTGTTCACAATTCTTTTACATTTGTCCAACAAAATTTTTCGTTTGTCCACACTCAAAAAAAAAAAAATTACCAAATAAAAAAATTGACAGCAATCCCAAACGCGAATTTTAATAAAATTGAAACGGCATTCGTTTGTCTACGGTCTTTTTACGTCTATCCACCCTTCAAAAAAAAATTATGACCAAATTTTAAAAAATTACAGCAGAACCAAAAACGCGAATTTTCAAAAAACTCAAACGGGATTCGTTTGTACACGATTTATTTACGTTTGTCCAACCAAAATTTTCGTTTATCTACCGTTCAAAAAAAAAGGTCATGACCAAAAAAATATTTTGATAGCAGCACCAAATGCAATTTTTCACAAAATACGTGGACAAAAATATCCCGTTTGAAAATTAATTAAATCAGATGTCAAATTAATTGATTTGCCGTAACTTTTTTTAAAGGGTGGAGAAACGAAAATTTTGTTTGGACAATCGTGGACAAACCGTGGATAAATACATGTCATCTAAATTTTATAAAAATTTCCACTTAGGGGTGCCAACTTCACTAAGCTCAGTTTTATACAGAGTGTCCATGACAAGGAAGGGATAACATTGGAAATGGTAAGAGATATACCAGGTCGGTTAAATTAGAGAAATGCTGCACAATTTTAACGTTATTAGAAATCTGGAGTAAAATATAGGAAAACTTCAGGCGATGCTGAAATGTCATGAAAAATGAAAATTCGAAATTTCTTATTTCAGCCAAATCTTATTTATTATTGAAAATAAACTGATGTTTTTTGTAGGTTGACATAAGTCGTCAAGAGCTATCTATCTGATATTTCAAAAACTTCCAAAGCCGAGTAGATCCCAGAGTTTTCATAGTCAATTTTTGTGTTTCTTATGGCCGTCATTTTGTTTTTCATGTCATTTGCCATAAAAAAATCAAAGAAGCCAAAAACGAGTACCATTAATTTTTTTTTTAATATAATTTTTTTTTTTTTATAAATAAAACTTTTTATAGGTATGAACCTACCGAATACTAGTGAAAAATTAAAAACCTCTAACGCAACTAATATTAATAAATTCATATTGACGAAAATTCGGTGAAAAAAAATGGTTTTTTTTTTTTACTAAAAACATTTTTAAATTTTTTCTTCTAGTTATTTTTTTAATGTTATTGATTGTTGGTTTCCATTATTTTTTCTGACCGAACGTCATAAAAAAATAATATGGCGGCCATAAGAAAAACAAAGGTTGAATATGAACAGTAAACACTCTGGGATCTGGTCGGCTTAGCAACTTTTTGTTTTCCATAATAAAATAAGATTTGTCTGAAATTAAAAAAATCTCACTTTCTTAACTTTTTTCGTCATATTTCAGCAGTTTTCCCATTTTTTTTCAGATTCTTATTAAGCATCAAATTGTGAAACTTCTCTCATTTAACCGACCTCGTATATTATGACGATGATAGTTACTGTATGTTTTCGGCACATAAAGGAACGATTTTTGGACTGTATAAAATAAGAGACGCAGTAAATTTATTTTATTTATTTATTTATTTAGGAAGTACTCCACAGAAAATTAATTCCAATTGGTATAAATTAATTATTTAATCTATAACTGGTTAATTTACACTAATGCTGTAGAAAACCCAAATAATTGAAAGGTAATTCCTAGGTAAATAGATACAAGTAGTATGATTGTGATGTTGACGATTAATAACATTTAACGATAACATGAATAATTTGAATGATTTAGGGGTATACTCGTAAGGTATACCCCTATTTTGTAAACAAAGGAAAGAACGATATTTTGTTATTAAAGTCGACAGGACAGTAGTACATAGTTGTTGGTGTTTCCTGTTTCCTGCTCGAAGGACGAAAGCGAAGCGTAAAAGCGTTAATAAGCGAAGTCTCTCTTCTGCTATACACCTGAACCTGGTAGCAGGGAGCAGGGTTACATTTTATATTTTCACCTCTTTCCAAGACGATCCCCCAAGAAGTGTATCACCCCGGACCAGCGATTCGACGTGTAGATGATTTTTGATAAACTATATCAAAAAACTTAACTTAATATGTCCACATCCCATCATACTCAAATGAACATAAAAATTCTTCTCAAATAAAAAAAAAATAAAACTTGCCTGTTTAAATTATCATATCTTTTATCTCTATTATATGTATATAATTTAGGAAGCAGAATCATCTTCCGTGCTACTTCTCGATCATAAACTTAATAGGTAAGCCCCGATGTTATAAACAATGATCATATTATCGAGTAAGGTTATTATATTTCATAATATTACACGCACACATGCATAATAGAAACCACGAATTTCGTCTACATTACAAATCTTATTATCTAGTTCGGCACAATATAATTACGCCTCTAACAATACTTTATCTCACCGTGGGCCAGCTTATTTTTAACAGCAGCTGCAAAATAAGCATTCAGATAATAATAATTACTGTTGTTGTACTTATATTACTTTTACAATCACAACACTTCTGATATTTCGCCGAGTTGAAATAAGCGTTGGTTAAAGTTTATTTCTGACATGCTACTTCTGCTTGCGGTTTTGTATATGTATGTCTGTATACTTAATTGATGATAATATAGATTTCACGTGCGCAAAAATAATTATTCATTATAGGTAGGTAATTTGAACAAGATTTTCTGGGAAGAAAACAATTTCTCAAAATAACAATTTTTCACAATACAAAGTCGTGTCTTACTGATTTCAAACAATTTTTGCTACCGCAGCACTACTCAATTTGCCCCATCATGTTTTAAGCTGGTTTTGAGACCTAATTCCCAGTGTTTCCACAATGGCGTTTGATTGAAATTTCTTAAAAAAAAAGTACTCTAATTTCTATAGCTCTTAATTTGTGAGTGATTTTTCAAAATATGAACTTGATTATCAGGAAAATTAAAAAAAAAAGAAGATTCAAAGGATAAAAGAGTTCAACATTTTTTGATTTTTCCAAATTTCCAAGTCCTATTTATCCCCAATATCGATGTACCTACCTAATTTTTCTTTAATATTTTCAGAATGCATTTTTATTGAAATATTTTTACCTTAATACCTACCTATAATACTTGGATAAAATATTAGCCGCAATTATTTATTTTTTTTTTGAAAGATAATTTTTTCCTGCGATTTTTAAGGCTTTTTCTATACACACACCACACAGGAAGTATGTATAATGTTTTCTGTAGTTTTGAGGTTCAGCCAAATGCCATTTTCTCCAGAACTAATATTAACCCTTAATAGCTACGCCTGGGTCAAAATGACCCATCGGTTCCTGGCTCCCTCTGCTAAAAACTAAGTGCATTAAGTACGAGAGGCCGCCGTCTCAGTATTCGTTCAGACGTTCCCAAGGTGTGAGTACATCTTAGTATTACCCCAGTGACGTATTGCATACGACTTGAATGGCGGTCGCTGGGTCAAATTGACCCGTGGATAGTAACCACGTTTTAATTTTTTTCACAGTTACTTGGGTATTTTGTTAATGTTTTACAGTGTATTTGGTATAGTCTCTGCAAACTCAGAAGTTTGATGGCCGATGTTATGGGCTTTTCTCCTGAAGTTGACGTACAGCCCACTGAGCGAATTGCCGCTACCAAAAGGAAAAGATGTGCAACTTGTCCTTCGAAAAAGGACCAAAAAACTAGTGCAATTGCGACAGTTGCAAAAATACAGTATGTCGGAATTGTGCTAAAAACTTATGTCCAAATTGTTTCCAATGAGTGACTTATTAACATTCATGTTGAATTTTTGTTTATTTTTGTGTATCCTTATCAATTAAACCTTTAATTTTGTTATTATTATTATTTTTTTTTAAATATGGGTCACAATGACCCGTGGATAGTTCAAAAGCGAAAATCTTTGAATGGTAGCTATTAAGGGTTAACACAATGGATTAGTGTGCTCTATTCAATACTTAAAAAAGTACAAATTTACGGTGAAAAATGCTTCCAAAGAATATACAAAATAATTTTCCGATATGGTACGAACATTTGGTCTTCCTGGTACACCCTCAACTTTTCATTCATTTTTTAAGATTTCGTTTTGGAATTTGGTATCTCGCATATTCTCGAGGGGCACTTTTTTACACAGAAATGAATTATTTCCTACTTTCGGTCTCTCCACAAGTGATACTACCTTTGTATTTTTAAATGGAACACCCTATGTAATTATTGCATTTTTGTATTGTCTGCGAAAATAAAAAATTTTAAGTAAAATAATTGTTTTTACAGTAGTTGTTGGAGTTTAAATTTGATAATTTTAAAGTTATAAACAAGTCAAATCGTCTTTTTTCCTAATTCAAAGCAATTGTTTACGTCAAAAAAGGGTTAAAATAGAGGAAAACGTCTTTCGTGTCTTCATCGTAAATTTTCATGTAATATTATTTATATATGAATGTAATTTTTAAATAAAGAGGATGAATAAAAATCTGAGAAAAATAGAGAACAAGTTGAAAGAAAAGATAAAGTCTGTTTTGGTATGACTACTTTATTTGTCTATAAAATTTTGAGTGCCCTACTGGTTTTGGCTGAAATGCCATTTTCAGGTGCGTAGGGACTAACCTGGTTAAGCTGTTAGAAGACTTCCGCAAAGTTCGCATATCAGCATAGCAGAACATCCAGATAAATACTAAAATTCCGCTAGTTAGATCGTCTCATATGAACTGGTCAAAATTGGGCTAGAATCTATCTGACCCTCCAAAAATCTCAAAAAACTATAAAAAGGGAAAAGAGCCGAATGTCTTCAATACTTTCCCCCTTTTTTCTTTTGAGATTTTTTGAGGGTCAAATCGACTCTAGCCCAATTTTGATCATATAGGACGATCTAATTAGTTCATATACCTAAGACGATTATAAAAAGGAAAAGAAAAGGGAAAATGGCTGAATGCTGAATACTTATGTCCCTTTTTGAGATACATAATATGCGAGATGCCAAATTTTGAAAACGAGATCTCAAAAACTAAAAAAAAAAAAAAAAAATAAGAAGGACCAATGCGAGGTTGTTGAATGCCAGGTTAGGGGACATCAGGTACGAACATACCATCTGGTTTTTATGTGACCGTAGTTGAAAGGAAATGGTTTGCACTTTTTTATACTTGCCCCTGCCTAAACTTCAATTTTCAATTTTTCCGAAAAAAATGTTTCTTATGTTCCTCAAACTTCATTGAAAATCATTTCAAAAGCTGTCATACTACGAATTTACGGGATAGCCTATTGCCAGAATTTTAAATCTATAGTAACCATACAGGGCCGTAGGTACTTGAAGAAAAATTGTTCGCGTTTTTTTTAAGAAAAGCACTTTCAAAGATCGACTTTTGGAAAAACATCATCGGATTCGGAGAATAAAGGAAAAGTTATATGAAATGAGCTTCTCAAATCAAACAGAGCTTTACAAAAATAGATCAAAATAAGAACTTCTTTGCGTTTTACAATCTGTTTTTGTGAAGCTGGTCGAAGTGTGCCGTGCGATTTCAGAAGCTCATTTAATAGCATTTTTTTCAGTACTCTCCAAATCAAAAGTCGTTTTTGACGAAAGTCGATTGTAAAATGTACTTTTCTGTTTTCTGTAAAAATATACGAGTGTCTTCAACTACGGCCCTGGTTACTAAATTTAAAATTCTAGCAATAGGCTAGCCCGTAATTCGACAACTTTTGAAATGATTTAAAGAATTTTGAGAACACTAGAAACAATTTGGACGAAAAAATTGAAAATTGAAGTTCACAACTGCTTTTCACAAAATGTCAAATGATTTTCTTATTTCTATCCATCAATGACTATGGTAATTTTTTATCAATCAATTTCCCTTTATGTCAAATTGGTTTCACTTTATATCAATAATTAATTTTCCCATTTACGTCCAGTGACAGTATTATAGACATTGGAAAAGCGTTTGGTATAAAGGAATCTAATTCGATAAAAGAGAAATTTAAATTGAAAAATCACACTGACGTTTGATAGCATAATTTGGCAAATAATTGTTAAATGTAATTGATAAAAGAGGAAAACCAAAATAGAAAGACTGTAAACATCCAATACGTTAATTGGAGACAAGTTAAGCTACAACTTAATTAATGAACTAACCATCGGATACTCGACTCGACGGTTGCCATAAAATACAAGTATTTTCACTTCTTCTTCTTCTATTATTAGTCAGGACAAGGGTGACACGCATTTTAACAATAAGTATGCAAAAATTCTAATAATTTATTTAAAAGTTTTGCAACACTTTTTCCCCCCCAAAAAAAAACTAAAAAAAAGATGTTGATGTATCGCTATTTCCGAAATTATGGATCACTTTTTATCGATCACTAAGCTGATAATAGACTGAGCATGTTTTTTCGATTTGATCGCAACTTGAGCCTTTGTAAGTAAATTGATAATTTTTAATGCAATAATTTATTATGAAGAATCAGGAGCTCTAGAGCGTAATTTTACTGACTGGTTTTAAGGAGATATCCCTCTACTTAACCAGGTACTGCTCCAAATATTATAATAGCCCAATATTACCTCCTCACTCCAATAAATTTGGTATAGTACCTACCTAAATACTGGAAACGTTATGGTGAAATACTTATGATAATATTAACGAAAACAATTATTATTATACTCTTGATTGCCAAAATTTCATATCGTAAGCAATATTATTATATAATGCACTGTATGTAAACCAAAAGCGATAAATACCTGATAAAGCATATGTTTCCGGAGTATATCTGTAGACCTTGAGGAACCAACCACATCGTCATTACAATGGATATTTGATGAGAAGTCCTATCTATTTTCGGCAATTAAGTTAATATGAATAGATACATTATGTAGAAGGAAAATTATTTTGATGTAAATCATATTTTTAAGGATAACCACATTATAGTTTAGGTAGGTTGGTACCTACGTTTAATAAAACTTGATAGACGAAGACGAAATGATAAATTTCAAGTTCAAGGATTATGTTCAATATAAATTTGTCTAGTTGGTCTACCTACTACTGTGATTCTGTTAAATATTGTCCAGTACGAATCTATAAAAATTATTTTTAATAAATGGTGATTTGGCTTTAGTACTTACCTAAAGCCTAAAGCCAAAGAACATACACTGTGTCCAAGATAAGAATGAACATCGGTTAATGGGTGATTTTTTTTCAATGATTTTAGTTGCTTCAGTATTTCCAAATCTTCCAAAATGTCAATAAATAAGAAAAACTATAATTGAAAATTTTGGCTTTGTCAAAATAATTCTAAAATAAAAAATAATTTTTGAAATCTCTTTCCGGCATTGCATTGTCTTTCTGCTTGCCCAAATTTTTCCCCATGTATCTGACCCTGTATCTCTTACGGTTTCCGAGATCCCCATACTGTTCATTTTTATCTTGGACACAGTGTAAGTGTACAAATTTGCCATAAAAATGTGGTCTAAATTATTTCATATCTCGGTGCTGCCAGCACACATCTCTCAATTAAACGGTAATTTAAATTTTGAAAATGCGTTACTTGGAACATTTTAGCAGACATATCATTTCAAAAATGAATATTACCATCATACTCTAGAATTTATTGCAAGAAAATGATTAGGCATCTATTCTATAATTCAAGTGGATACAAAACTATAAAACTTTAGCAATTCGAGTAATTATAAAGCTGAACGTCTTGTATTTTTAGTCACCGCAAATTTACAGTTGTTTACTCCTGAAGAAGAACAGAATATTTTGACTGACTACGACAGGTGCATATTATGTTTTCTTATTCTTAATACCTACCTGGCCAATGCATCATCATTTGCAGTATCAGATTTCTCTAATGAAGAAACCTTTTTTATGTTAGCACTACTCTATACCTACGACGATTCTAAACAAGAGTTTTATCCAAGACTTAGCAGCTGATTCTTCTGTGACATGTCTTCTTAACGTAACGGTTAATAAACCTAAACCTTCATATTTTAGTAGATATATTATGAAAGATCCCCGAGCAAAACAAATATTATAATCCATGTCTCCTGTAAAATGTTCATGCGCAAATAAAAATCGTTCCTTCCATTTTATCTCCTTTCGTTCCATAGATATATAGGGTAGGTGGTAGGTACAATTCAAAAGCTCAATACATACTCGCATTTTGTCCTTTAAAAAGTAAACATTTTCAAAGGCAAACGTATTATAGGTACTTCTCTATTGAATTCGTGGCGGGTATGCGCAATGAAAAGGTCAAAGAATTTCAATATAAAACTCACGGCCCTGATTCACACAATACCTGAAGTGAAAACAAAATAACGCATCATCCCCGCCTGGCACATATGAGGGGGGCGCGGGCTGTTTTACCGCTTACCTGCGAGTCGTGCGACCACCCCCTCACTTCTCTCTGTGTTGGACCTGAATTTGGCATTGGTAAATAAATAACCGCTTCTCAGAACGTTCGTACCTCTTACGTAATAGAACCATCAGGAATGTTGAAAGGGGTCTAGGGATGTCTATTAAAAATGTAAATCCAATAATGCATCTGAACTGTGAATGAGCTCCTTTTTTTGAGTGTCCAAATAGGTTTTCAGGTATAATAGTGCAGATTACCCCTTTACAGTGTAATAGGTATGTAACGAAAAACTAATCGTAAAATTATAGAACGCTGGCGTGTAAAAATTTATATAAAAGTTTATTAGGTATCATCGTAGACTTACGATTTTCACGATTATAGAATTTTGACTTCTTTGTATATTCGATATATTTCTTAAAAAAATAGACAACTAAGAATTCCTCTCGTAATTAATTAATTCTCTCTCCATTGTAGCTACCCCGGTATAATAATGGTTCTATGTTTTAATATAATGTTCTAAAAACAACAAATGTCCTTTCGCAAATGTTTGTATTCTCCAGGTTCTTCTAAAAAAATAACTTTTTTAAAGCACGCATTACCAGTAATAATAATAATAATCTTTATTTTTCTAGAATATTACATTCTTTATAACTATAATACCATAATATATGTATAATACTTAATTAAATCTACACTAAATCAAACCTACTTTCCTATACATTTTTCTTACTAGCTAATTGTTCGGATTTTTTATGTACTGACTTAGCAGTCTTTTAAATGCATTCAAATTTGTTTCATTTTTTAACTTTGTTGGTAAACAATTATATAAATCAAAACTTTTATAGAAAAATGAGTTTCTATGTAACTCATTTATTGGTCTCATTAGCGCCAAATGTTCGTCATTTCTAAGCTGCATTTCATAATTTCTGTCTTTTTTATAACTGATATATTTTCTTAAGTAATTCGGAAATCCTTGATTATTAACTATATTAAACACCATCTTAATACTATTATACTTTATTCTTTGTTCGACAGACATCCATCCTAAGCTATCAAGCATATCAGAAATATGGGCTCTTCTATTAACTTTTAAAACTGTCCTCATTAATTTGTTCTGTAATTTTTGTAACCTGTCAATTTGATTCTTACTAAACGATAACATAATAGACGGGACGTATTCATAATAACAACAAATCATTGACCTAGCTACCATGATTTTCTGCGAGTAATCAAGTTTGTTTTTTAGTCTACTCAATACACCTATTCTTTGTGCTATTTTCCTACAAATATAATCTGTGTGTTCATTAAAATTCAACTTATCATCTATGATTACACCTAAGTATTTCATATTTTCTGCAATATCAATCTTTTTACCGTCTATTACAATATCAACTGTTTTATTCACTTTTTTATTTCTTGTTAAAATCATCGATTTTGTTTTCTCCAAATTCAGTTTTAATTTATTATAATACAAGTATTCCACTATTCTATCTAAATCACTGTTCATTTTGTTCACTAAATCATTTATGTCGTTACCACTTACATACAATAATGTGTCATCCGCAAACATTTTAATGCTGCAGTATTCCAAAGCTCTTTTAATGTCATTGATATACAATATAAACAATAATGGCCCTAACACTGTTCCCTGGGGAACTCCTAGATTTATATGTTTTTTACTGGATAGTATCCCGTTTACAAGTACTTGTTGTGTTCTATCCTCCAGGAAGCTTCTTATCACTGATAGCCCTTCATTTTTGAAACCGTATTTCTCTAATTTATTTAATAAAATGGTCCTATCTATTGTCTCAAATGCACGTTTAAAGTCCAGAAACACTGCAATTGTAATCTTGCCCATGCTCATTCGCTCTTTCCACTCATTGATTACTGCACATAGTGCCGTTTTACAAGAGTGATTTTCTCTGAAACCAGACTGTTCCTCAATCAATATACCTGTATTGTCAATAAATTCTATAATAATAGTGCAATAAAAAACTAGGGACTATCAGATTAATAATTCAAGCGTAGAAGTACGAGTATATTGAGGAATATAGAAAATTATGTATGTCTATTTGAGCAAAATTTTTCTAGATTTTTTTTGTTTGATATAAAGTTACGTGCCGCCACTGCTATAGGTAATAGTTAGAGTTTTATCGTTATTGCTATAGGGTAGAAATAGAAGCATCCCCCGCCGCCATATAGGTGTGTTGCACAACGACTTTAGATCGACATTTCTACCTGGATTAGAGGGAGCATATGAGATATTATGATAATACGACCTTTTTCAAACCGATCATGACGTAGGGTGGAAATGTGTATTCGATGGCTTCACGTAAAATAATACCATGAACCATGACAGTTTTGTTTTTAAGAGTTGGAATAAATTTTTGAAGCTTTGTTACAGATATTCAGAAACTTTTTTTTATTTTTCTATTTATTCGTCTTCTACTTAAGACTTCCACTTAACTCAAGATGGATATTAATTTTATTGTTCAATACAATTATTTGTTTTCATGCTGAATTGCAGTTCTTTGCACAATGTAAAATGCGTCGGTAGGATGAGTTTTTGTAATCGAGAGTCTCGAGAAAAATTACGTCAAGTATTTTTTTTTTGTTTTTTTTTTTGTCCCAAAAGAGTTTTTTCCTAAAGAAGATATAAACACGACAAAATATATTTTGAACTTTTTTGCACAAAATCTGACATGTGATTGGTTTTCTTGTGTGAAAAAAATCTATAATGGGGTCTAATTTACTAGCCAAAATAAAACTTATTATCATCTTTACTAGTGGGCCTAAAAGAGTAAAAGAACGTTAGCGGCAAAAATGCCTCGAGATGAGACAACAAAATGTAGATTTATAAATAATATTTTTGCATTTACTTGCTTTACTAAATAATTTACAAAAAAATAGGAGCTTCGAAATTGTTCATGTAAAATATTAGACTTATATGTAAAATGAAAAATGAAAAATGCATAAGCACAACTAAGTAATTTGTAATTTTCTACATTCAAAATTACATAAATGTGATTTTTCACATAAACGAAACATAATAGCGTCGAATTTTTGCATCTTTTGGGTGCCAATAAAGGCTTTACACAAAAACAAATAGTTTATTGCTCACAATCGAATATGTTGCACTATCAAGAGTACTTACGTAATTAAAAAATAGGGGTGAACTTATAGGCAGATATTGTGGGACCTAATTTTCTTCACCTAAATAAGCCCAAAAAGAAATTTTCTGCGCATTACAATTTCCCATGCAAATTCCTACTCAAAATGTTTATAATCTTTGCACAAAATTTCAGACTTGTTTGAATTCCGTTTAATTTTGCATCCATAAAAGTGCAGTTTCTCACGCATAGCTATTCGACAAAATTGGAATTGAAATGTGTGACTTAAGGCAGGTTATATGAGACTTCATTGTCTTCACCAAAAGAAAACCTAAAAGAAATTCCTCCATAAAAAAGTCTTCAGGGCAAGTTTAAAAAAAAAATTGTTCAAAATATGACGCTTCAGAATTTAGTAGAAAAGTAAACTTTTAAAATTTGTCCTAGACCAACTATTTGGGTAATGGTCGAGGACAACTCCAGCATCGCCGCCAAGCGTATAAGGGTAAAACTAAAATGTAATTTTGTGAAACATGGCGGGAGTTTTAAATATCAACACTGAAAACAAAACTCGTGAGCTTAAGTAGATGGAAGACATTAGTACCTATTATTATCTGTTAAATGTCTACAATATGTTTGTTAACAAAAAGTGACACCTAAGGCCGCATGATGGCGCTGTAAAACTTGTCGTTTGATTTAGGGGAGAGTGTCATCTGTTGTTGTTAATTGAAAGTATTTGGTTTCACCCTTATAAGCTTGACGCGTCGCTGCTGGAGTTGTCCAAAACTATAAGTGGCGTCTAAAAACACCCGAATTTTTCAGACGCAACGAAACCACTTTCCTCCCCTTTTTTCGAGGGTGCTGAACACGATAGCGTAGGGCAAATTTCTTTTTCAGGCTGCGTTCACCCCCTCCTGGCCAAAAACCACCCCCTCCTGGCCAAAAATCACCCCCTTGTTTAAAATCTCCGTTCTAATGCCCCCAGGTCGAAAAAAAAGCGTGCAACTCGCTTCTGGGGAGCCTTATATCAGATGACAACTGCCCATCGCCCTACGCCCACCCCCTTGGCCAAGAACCACCCTCCAAGTGGGTTGAAAATGTGTTTTTTTTTATTAATCGGGCAACCTGCCTCATTCCCTGTTTTCAAGGATGCTGAGCACAATGGTCACTACCTTAGATCTCTACCACCCGTTTTCATCCCCCCAAATCGAGGAAAACACCCTCCAAGCCTTAGCATTCTCGAAAACGGGAGATTATGAGAAAAAAACATTTTCGATCCCCTTGGTGGGTGGTTCTTTGTCAAGGGAGTGGGCGTAGGGTGACGGACAGTTGTCATTAGATACAAGGCATCCCCAGAAGCGAGTTGCACCCGTTTTTTTTCCGACCCGGGGGCATTAGAACGGACATTAAAAGGGGTGGTTTTTGACCAGGAGGGGGTGAACGCAATCTGAAAAAGAAATTTGTCCTACGCCATCGTGTTCAGCACCCTCTAAAACAGGGGAGGGGGAAGTGGTTTCGTTGCGTCTGAAAAAATTCGTAAATTTCGGGTTTTTTCCGACTCATAGACGCCACTATATGGTCCAAGGTCAACCCAGTTAAAAGTGTTCGATATTGTTAGTTGAGTATTTGGTTTTTCCTGTTATTACTCCCGTTGCGATAAAAGTGCAGTTCCCTCGTTTTTAATCAAATTATTTTATTTTGTTCAGTAATTTTATTTTATTCACCGTTTAAGTTAAGTTTCTATTATACCTACAGCGTCTAATATCTGACGCTCCTGCTTCTCATATAATCCTCTTCTTCCTTTGTTTTTTTGTATACAAAGTGCAGTTCCTCTGGAAAACCCTTAATTCTTATTTAATAGCGTTTTTTAAATATCAGTTATTTAAAAAAAGATCTGGTTACCCCGCCACTGCTTCTTACCCCATAACCCAGCCATAAAATATATTTATACATGGAGGATCATGGTACCTGACTTGAGCCACTAAATGTGTGAGATTCCTATGATGTGAGGCCAGGTAAACCTGACTGTACTTAGTGCCTTTTGTGTAATCGATAATTAAGGAAGAAATATGGCGACAGGCTATAAAAAATTCCTTTTAATAGAACAAGTCCTATGGACGAAATACCTGAAGCATGACATAAATTGATATTTTATAACTAAGCGAGAAAAATCCACCAGATCTTTATAAAAATTCAGACCATCAAATAAGGAAGCCCTTTGTAGGTATCATTGTGTTTAATAAAAAGGTTAATGTGAGTTTTGATTCACCTTGCTAGACGAATATTTGAAATGGAATTGCGTTCTCTGAAAATATTGGAATGCTCATAATGTGCATAAGATTCTGGTAGACGGCTATTAAATTCATTGTTCCAAGAAAAGTAGATTCTTTATCCAAAGGTAATAAACAATGGTAAGACAGCATGCAGGACCCGTGTACCGAATAATCCTGTGACCACTCCAAGAATTAACATATTTTTTACCGGTTTCGCCTAGTGCCGCTACGAAAATTCCTGTAACGTCTCAAGGTTCTCTTTGTCTCAAACATAAAGGTATTGTTTTTTGACGAATTGTTTATAAATTAGAAACCTGATCTGGCGAAACAATTGCCTAATGATCTGGACATAATGTGAGTTCCAATAAAAAATACCGAAATTGCTATTTTTCTACACGATTTGACTTTGTGTACCTATTTCTTGTTCAATTTTGTACATGCTATTATTAAATTGTTGGATAAAGATTGCAATAAAAATATTCAAAGAACATTTACACAAAAAAAAAGATAATAACGGGTTAACCAGATCTTTAATTAAATAAATTGGTGATTATCATCGTTATGATTATTAGGTATACAAAGCGATTCTAGGCTGTCATTAATTTTAATAGGTGATAATGGATCAAATCTGGTTTGTTTGTTTCCTTTTTGACAAAATCTAAAATTGCTAAAAAAATAATTACACAAGAAGCGGTAATAATTAGAAGCATTTTATATTAAACAGCTATAAGCTTTTGTTTTTAACTAATCTCGTGATTATTATAAAGGGTGTGTTAATAAAAAGTTTCTTTTAAATGGTTTTTTGAAATTACTATTAAATATGAATGAGTTTATAGAAATTACCTAATAAATAACTTCGTATAGGTATAATTTTCAAGAGAGGAACTCAAATCGGATGTTAATTTATAGCAGAAATTATAAGAAGTTCTAGACAATTCTTATGACGGGACAGCTCCGTTCTCGACAGTTTGTAGTGTCCAGCTCTAGAACGAACTGAGGCTTTTACACTCGACCTGACAGTTCTAGACACTTGACGTTACGTCACCTTTCGTGGCATATAAAGTATGAACTCGTCAGCGCATAGTCAGTCTGTATTGAATTGAATAAAAAGTTGATCATATTATGATGTAAAGCTACTCTTTTAGTCCAAATTAAAAAAAATTGCTATGAAAAAATCTCTCATACCGGGTGTTAACTGCTAATAATAAGTGTTGCAGCAGGTTTGTAGATCGTTTAGGAAATCCAAAACTGGGCAGAGAATTTTCTGTAGATATGTTTCGGTGGAGTTTTAGTTTTCGCGATACAGGGTGTGAAAATTAAAAAAAAAACATTAAATTTCTTCTTAAATCTTAATTAGATATTTTTTAAAGGAGACTTCCATTAAAATATGAAGTTTTTAACTTAAAAAATGAATTGTTAAAATAGTTTAAAAAAAGAGAAACTGAAAGGGGTAGTATGATTCACCCCTTGCAAGGAAGCAGGATAAATAAAAAATGATATTATGCGGGGGAGGGGGGAGAGATTTGGTGTTAGTTTTTGATTGTCAAAGTTTCTTTTTTCTTTCAAGTTGTGTAACTTATTCTGTAACTTCTCAGGGGTAGCTCGGAGAAATATTGTTTTTATGAAACCCGCGCCCCTCCTTAAAATTGATCAAGTAATGTTCATTTCAATTTTATTTCTTAATATAACACTCTGTATAAAATAAATATTAACATCAACTATCCAGGAGAAAATCAATTAATGTAATCAAATCAAAGTAATGATATAGTACAAATTTTACATTTTGTTTCAAATATGACTCAACTGGGTTTTATTACTGTGACAGCTCCACAAATGACAACCTATACCATTTAAGCGCATTAAAAATAATGTTAAGGCTAAGTAATTAAGAAGATATTAATTCACACCCTTGGTGAATATCCGAAGTGAGAAGTTGAGGAAAATTCCGTATGAATTCGAAACTCAGGATGAAGTCAATTAAAAGGATTAAAGGTGCTGGAAACTCCCAAGATCAGATCATGATGTACGTTGCCCTTACCTACGAGAAACTCCTCATGTCCCCGTAACTATACAAGTTCTGAGAAAAATGGGTCCGGAAATGCACCGTTTTCGAGATACAGGGTGTGAAAAAATGTTTCTTAAAGTTTTTTGACGATATTTCAGGAACCGTTTTAGATATAAAACTGAACTTTTGTACATATTTGTCATTATTATTTACTTTTTGAGCTCTACTTAAATTTATTTCCATATGGTGGAAACTTTAGGGTTGCCTGAAATTTTTTTCCCCCAATTTTTACTACACTGGAAAAGCTTTAACGTGAACTGTTCTGGAGAAAAACAGCATTTTAGGATGAAAAACATGAAAGTAGCAACATATGTGTTGTGGACAAAAACATTCATTGTTTTTGATTTTTTTTAATGATTTGTTTCACTGTCTAATAAAGAAAATTAAAAACCATCAAAAAATAGATAATATGTATTAACAACAGGATGTGTACAAAAATTCAGTTTTATAACTCAAACGGTTATCGTAAACCTTTTTTTTTTGACAACCTGTATCTCAAACACGGTACACAATAGGAAATTTTTTCTTAGAACGTGGCAGGGAATCACATCCCTTATTTTACGAAACATCTATAAGGTAGATAGATATGTAAAATCAAAAATAAAATAAATAAGTGAAACTTTGAAACTTCAGGTTTAGTTTTTCTTTCTCTAAGAATTAAAAAATCTTTCTTTTAAGCAGATTTCTAAGCTCTCATCCCTGATTAGATTAATGCAATTCCAACTCTATGGTGTTAAGGTTCAGGGGATCAAAAAATAGTTACTTATAAAAAATAAACTTGGAAGTTTAAGAAATAAAAATGAAAAAAGTGAAAGTCTAAGGAATTTCCAGGAAATGCATGGACTTTAAATGAACAATAATCAAGGAAATAAAAAAGTAATGTCATATAAGATTACAGGAGGAGTAAGTATATACTCAAAGTGAATTGATCACCCGGTATAACTAAATTGATCTTAAAACAAGCATTCCGTAAAATTTTACCTGGGCTGACATTTTTAAGCCTATCAAGACTCATGTGTGTACCTACGCATGCAGACCTGACCCTCCGCAAGGCGAGCACCCGCTGGGCCCCGAGCTCAGTAGAGTATGTTAAAAATATCAAGTCAATCCGAATTTAGGGGTGTGGAGTTTCATTTCAGCCACCTTGCGTCTTCAAATGTTAAATCACCCTATTCTTTATATTCCCCGTCCCTCACCGCCCGGCCGGTCGGTCCTTGTGTACCATTGTTCGGAGGATATGAAATCTGCTAAATAATTGTAGCCCTTGTCCGAGCATCATGATAAATGTGGGTAGTTTGTTCACTCTGCCGATTTTTTAAGAGATATTTTTTACATTAACATTTATTAATTTTTCAGATGAGTATTTGGGATTAGTTGAGGTAAGAGCAGGTAGATGTAACGTCGTGTGATTGGTTGGTTTTTTGACATGAGGAATTTTTATTTAGATAGTTATTTTAGTTCTTTTAAGAGAGTAAACACCTACGACCAGCACTCGCAGGTGTATGAGAAAAAATGATTTAGGGTATTAAAATATTATACAGCACTGTTACTAATTTTTGTTGTTCAATGGGACCAGTTCACATTAACCACAATATTTTCGCCAACAAAACGGTGAAATTTTATTTGTTCTATTTGGTACCACCATGGAAATAAAATAATTAAAAATTATCTCATAGAATTTATTTCAATTAAAATGATACATATGATAAAATGTATCGTAAACTCCTGCTAAGTCTTGCAATTATTATTTTTTATCCCAGTAAAACAGTATGGCGTTAATTTAAAAACAATAGCTTGAATTAATTCGGAACAATGGTAACATCTCCTAAAAACCTCTTTTAATGAGACATTAATTTTTTGTTGTTACTACTCCATTTAATTAACTAATTAAAGGCTAATGTTCTCATAAGTAGCTTGCCGTGATTATGTATGCATTAGGACAAATTTCTTCAGAATACATTCTCAGAAACATTTTCTTTTTATTAAAAATTAGTCTAAATAGAGAACCTCTATCTGTATAATTACAATGATAAATAAATTAAATGAAATTATTGAACAATTTTGAAAGATCTTAACCGTAACATTTAAAAATTTTTAGAGTTGTTGATTTTGTTTACACTGTAAGGGTAGAGATTCTCCTGATTTTATCTACAAGGGAGATAAAATCACGTAATCACGTCAAGACTTTCGTCGAGTCAGTATAAAATTTAAATAATTGTTTCCAGATACTTCTAGATTCAGAAATTATTCTCAAGTAAAGTTTTGTGCGAGAAAAAAATATAGTTCGTCCTGTGCAAATGATTTTGTAAAAGGATTTATAAAAATTGACTACAAAACAAAAAGTGCATAAAAGTTCTTGTGTAACAATGTTAGGGATTTTTCTTGCATATTTTTTAATTCCTACAACACCCTCAACTTAAGGAATTTCTGTTTCGATCACTAGCAAAGAGATCCTGACAAAAAAGTCCAGTCAAATAGTAAAAAAGGAGTCAAACTGCGCATTAATTAGAAATTTAACGAAATTTTAATGGTAAGAGGGGGCGCAACTAAAACACTCCAGCCAAGTTTCCTCTCTCGAATTTCGTAAGTGGTGGCCGCCATCTTAAATTTAAGGGATGAAATTATGTATCTCGGTAAAAATCGGTTGTACGACTTGTATACGCAAAAACTATTATTAACAAAAATGGTCAAGGAGGAAATATCCAGCAACTTTTGTTTGAAACTTTTTTTTGAAATTTCTTTTTGTACAAAAGATATTCTCGTAAATAACACGTTATAGGGGATGGAAACGGTTTTTTAGATTTTACAACAAAACGGTCAATCGGAGGTGAAAAATGTGCCTACGTAGATTTTGAGTTTCTCTACAACATGCAAATTTACGAATTTTTTTTTGGCATTGGTGGTAGGTACGAATACCGAGGGCGCCAGAAGTTACCGGCGCTAATATTTTTGAAAATTAATTCAAGTCATCGCATTTTCCCCAAATTCATAATCAGGGGGTGCTCGGAAACGCTAAAATTAAGATTTCGATATAGCGTTTTCAAAAAACAAAATGACGGACAAAATGGCAGACCGCGCAGGTATTTCTTCCCAGGTCAGTTATGTTTAATTATCTGTAATCTCCTCGTACATCGGTTTTCGTCCAACTGAGCTGGCTGTCATTATCGAGGAACAAAATTCTTAGCCCAACTCATCGGTACCGCCCGTAATTTTTTAAGATCAAGCCACAAAATTAATCAAAATTCTTGTGTAACAATGAAATAGAAACTTTTCTGGTGTTTTTATTGACTTTCTGTTGCGACCCAAAACACCAAAACTACATAATTCATCCACAAAATTTGAGTTAAAATATCAAAAACTGTTTTGACACCAAATCGTTAAAACGCAATTATTAAGACAAAATCATATATCAAAATTCAATTAAAAAAGATTCTATTGTAATTAGAGTTAATGAGAGTATGTTAATTATTGTCAAATATCTAAAGTCATGTTAATCAAAAATTTAAGCATCGACAAGAAGAAAAACTACCCAAATGTATCTGGTGCAGATGCAGCATAAGACCATGCAATAATTCAGAATAGAGAATCTTTCAAAAATGTATACTCCATCAAATGAAAATAAAACATTAATAGGGGAAGCCTATTTTATTTATTTGCTTGAAGGGCCTTCAATTCCAAAAATCCGTTTTTCTTGTAAAGGTGTTAGGTGTTTCGAATTTTCATCAAAATGATGATTTTAATTTATAATTGATGCTTCTGAGACATAAAACATTGTAGGTAAGTGTTTTGCTTGATAAATTTGAATTAAATTAAGACTCCACTCATTAATTTTCTTTGCCGAGTTTGTTGAACTGATTTTTTCATCTTATTCAAGCAGTTTATCAAATTTCCAGCCAAGCTTAAATATCCTATTTTAGAGATCTTCTCAAAAAATGACATACAGGATGTTAACATGATGAGGAATGGGTAAAATTGTTATATTTATTACATTTATTTTTATATTTAGTTACCTACATATTCATTATGTTTTTAGAAAGTTTTTGGATAAATGAATATTGTGATAAATCTATCTATTGATGATATGGTGATGGTGAATCATTTTTATTTTTATGAAAGCCGATTCTGCATTGCCTCGCCCAAAGATTGATTCAAGCTATACAAGTTGTAATCAACATATAAGAGAATTCCTTAAATTATCAACACCCACTCGATTTATATTAATTATAATCCATTCAGTTTCTACAAAACATACCTATTTTGCGAAATCAACTAAAATCATCGAAATATGCTAATTCATACAGGTATATATGATTCCCAATTATTATTATCGCCAACCTACACAGAGTATCCAGTACTATCTAAATCAATCTAAGTAGTTATTTAAAACAGTTTCACTAAATTTGAATAGCACAGAGCTTCTTATATTAGTCTCCTTTAGTGAATCGATTAATTCCAAGCAATTAACAACTAGGAGCCAGAGGGCTTTAACATTACATTCATCTAACATACGCACAAATAATAATAACGAAGGTTAAATGAATACAATAAAATCTTAATATAATTACTATTGTTCCATACGCACAACACGCACATATGTTACTACATAACAGCTTATTACAATTATTACTATTGTATGCACATTTAGTGTTAGTGTCCTAGTATTCAAGATGTATATTGTTACAATAAATTCGCTTGGATCAATTGTTTCTAATAATTTAAAAGAGGTCACGATGCGACAACTGACAGTATGTAGATTTTTGATGATGGAATTAGAGAAAACATATAATTATTATTAAGACAATCAAGAATCAAGGCAGTTGTGTAAGTGAAGCGAAACAAAAGGAAACTGAAAACTTATTTTTTTATTCGAGTCTGGGCGATAGCTAATATTATCGCTAGTGCTTAAATGGTCCTGTCAGGATTTATAATTTTCATATTATTTTTTAATTTATTTAAAATAGACGCACATAAAATGTATGTCCTCTGGAAATCACCTATCTACCTATTTTTTTTTTATTACAAGACAAGACAATTGATAATTTTGTGAAATGCCCATAATATACGGCGTTTCTCAATTGGGCGAAATTACCTGAGTGACCCTTCGTCACGACGGGGGTCCTTATAATCCGGGAGCTCAATTAGGCGAAGGAATTTCTAAACACCGTTGAGTTATTTGCATGCTCTTGTATGGCTACGTTGCCAGATTTTACAGAAATTCCGATTTTCTACATTAAATAAAATTGAAAAAAATAAATAAATAATATTAATATTTGATGTATTATTTTTTTAAGTTCTATCAAATACATCATCAAGCCCTTAGTGCATTTACAATTATTATTTTATACTATACCTACAGTAGAAACATCAATAGAAAAGTAATATACATATAATGAATATGGCGATACACATTATAATTATTAATTATAGTGGTATTTATTATTTTTTTTCCGCACTAAAACTCACCGGTAAGCCAGGTCTTTGGTCAGGGTAGTTTTTTTTTTAATTTTTTTTTTCACCTGACCAAAGACCTCACTTACCGATGACGCTAAAGTGCAACATAGCCCGTTCCTACTGCCTACTCGACTTCAATTATTAATAATAAATTGATTAGGTATAGCTATCCGATCTACTAAAAGCACCACTAAATAAATCTGGCAACACTGCTATATATATGGGCAAGGCCGCACATGTATTTCTTGTCTGTCCAGTTATCTCTTATAATCCCCTAGTTTCTCGTTTGTCGCCCAATTGACCCCTGGGATTAGTGAATAACAAAATCCTTCGCCCAATTCGGTATCGCCCATAATATAGGACTTTACCATTTTATAACATTGTCAGTGATATGAAGATCAATCAAGAAAGTTTTTGTACTTAAGCCCAGCACAAAAGCTCTCTTCGCCGAGCTTATCTGACCAGACCTTTCAACAATTTTTTAGTAAATGTTTGGATTTCTATACAACAATTATTATGCAGATATGTACTAGCTTGTTTTTTTGTAAGTAATTTTTTTTATGTATTTCATTATAAAACAAAGAATACTTTTTCAAACTATGTATAGGAACCTCATTCCAGGCACCCTTACAATTTTTACACTAAAATTAGTACAATAAATAATAAAAAAACATTAAGGAAATAGGATGTAAAAAAATAAAATTTGCGTATAAGGACGTGTTAAAATCGCATGTTTTAAATTTCATGCTTAAATGTTAGTTATGTAGAAAAACCTTGTTCATAGCAAAAAATTAGAACTCAAGGCCGATAACTGTAAAGCTTAATTAAATATCTTACACAAAATCATTTAATTCAGGAAGATATCATTAATAAAGGCAAAAAATGCAATTATCATTTACTAGTCCCACTTAAATAATCGCCTAATTAATAAAAAATTATAAAATATTGCAGATCTTCGTTGGTAAGTATCATAAAAAAGCTACTGCTTTCTGCATAATGTTCATCCATATGATAAATAAAATCTGGCCAAGATGGATGGCTTTTTAAGAGAAATCGTCCTTACTTGTCGCAAACGAATTCAAGTCAGATAAATTCAGTAAAAATATGAAAACATTTACATTTTTATATGCTTATATTGTGTTTTTTTAATTCTGGGTATGGCAACATATCCGGCTTTAAATGTTAGATGGACTATCGCGTAAAAATACTCATTCCATCGCAAAGGACCATCGCAGTTTCGCAATGAAGAGGTGTAATAAGAAAGGTGCATTAACACTGTAGAACAGGACACTCATGCAAATTAACCAACGAAATATCTTGCAGATTATACGCTCGTTTATATAGAGGCGTAGATTTATTTAAATTTTTTGCATAATACCATTTACGGCATGACTTGGCATTTGGTTTATAGGCACATATAATAATTATTATATGCTCGGGCAGGTTCTTTTTTATATGGTAATATAGATACGACATGCTTAACATGATTCAAATACCATATAAGTGCCAATTTAGTCTAAAAAATTACCCATAGGTAAGGTACATATCTTAGAGGATGTAATTTTATCTATACCTTGTATATTATTTCTGTTATGTGTATCTAAAGTTGATCAAAAATATATGTAAAATATCGTAGCAGTGTGTAATACATAATATTAAGTAGGTACTCATAGCGCTATCTCGTATGAAATACTATCTCTAGAGTCCCTGGACATTGCTTGAAGTCGTGAATATATTTATTTATTTATTTATTTATTCAAAAGCTTTAGCAGGATAAACCCAAAGAGTTACGTCAATCCTATAAAATAAGATCTGGCAAAATCGTGATAACATTAGGTACACTTACCTACATGTAAAGTAGAATAATTAAGACTATTTTTGGCAAAATAAAGTAAAAAATTTCCACAAATACAAAATGTAGAGAACAAGAAATATTAAGAAATCCCGTTGTTCTAGAAAATGTTTCAATTCTAAAAGCTCTAGACATCTGATGATACATCAGAAGAAATGGTATACAAAATATGTTCTGTCGTCTTAATTGTAGACATGTTACAAAATAATTGTTTCAAGAAATCCAGATAGGCATATCGACAAATCTGCACAATCTGATGGAAAAGTGTTGGAATTGCACCTTGCACCGGTTGTAAGAATTCTATTTTTCCTGGACTCTTAGACTTCAGGAACATTCATCACCACCAACTCCTGCATTACCTCGAAGAATGAGAAAATTAGGGTAATTTCCCTCCTCCTAAAGCACTCAAAATAGTAGCAGTGAAATTCAAAATTTCACCTCGGAAATCGTCTCTCGGAGGTTTCCGGAGTCGCTGATCACGAAATTCTTCAGTTTACAAAAAATCAATCAGCTATCCAAAACGGAGAAAATGAAATTTTTTATCAGAATTGATATCTTTATATCGCACATTGCAATTGGTGTTTAAATTGGAGCTCGAGATCAGCGAACCCAAAAACTCCCGCGAGACAATTTCAGAGGTGAAATATTGAATTTTTTTGTATCACTGCCACTTCTTGGGGTGGTTTTGAGGGATTGATTTTGGACCTCGGATTTGTGATCCCGAAAACGATTTCAGAGGTGAAATTTTGAATTTTTGAAAATTTTTTATCAATGCTAATATTTGGGGTAGTTTTGAGGGTTGTAACCACCCTCACTTACTTTCAGATCTCGGATCCGTAATCAGCGACTCCCGCGAGACGATTAGCGAGGTGAAATTTTGAATTTTCATAATTTTTTTCACTGTTAGTATTGGGGGGGCTTTGGGAGGAAGGAAATTAACCTAATTTGCAAATTTTTTGAGATAATGCAGGGACTGCAAGTAATTATTAATGTTCCTGATGGTATAAGGAGGGCAGGAAAAAAGGAATTTTTTAAATCGGTGCCCTTCCATCACTTATTTACTGGAATACAATTTTCCGAAATAACCCGATAGCTTGTCCTCTAATTCAACAATTCGAGATATTTCATCAAGTTTTCAGGTGATATTTTCAAAAAAATGTTCCTTGATATTAAAAATCCTAATAACTAAAAAAATATCCTTAGATATCCTTCCCTAAAATGATATTTTCTGGAATATCGTGATATTCCACGCAACATATTCAATTATAGTGGTGAGTATTTGAACATTTTATCAGAAGAAACAGTTCCGAATATGAAATCCTGGTCCGTGGGCGTCGCCTTTCCGCTGAGGGTTGGTTGTGATGGGCATGTAGTGGGGAAGAGAGGTGGTGTCGCTGATGGAAGGTAGCTTCAATGGGAATGGGCGCCATGGTGAAGAGAGAGACTACATTGGATGTTTCGCTGGCGAGTATGTCGGAGAACCGAAGACCGGTGGTCTTAATCAGGAATGGTGGAGCTTTTGACCGGCTGTTTGGTCTTTCGGATGATGAGATTCGTGGGATCTCTGGAAAGTGCTTGGTATGTTTAGGGAGGTGGGGAGATCTTTTTGATTTTCTCTCCATGGTCTCTGGAGTTCGGAGTAGAGGTGGGGTTTTTCTTGTATACGATTAGAGTAGTAATGTTTTCGTTTACGTTATTGGGACTGTTGGGTCTCTTTACTCTCTTTCATGTCTGGTTGTGTTGCTTTTTGGGAGCTTGGCTCGCGGTAGGGTTCTTGAGCGTTCGCGACGAGTCTTCCCAGCGGTGTCTTGTGGTGACTTCCAGCAGCACGGCTGGTATGTTGGATGCTTTCTCTCTGGAGGGCTCTCTCCATGAGATCGTTAGTGCTCTAGGATGCAGGTGTTCGAGGGTTGCGTTTTTGGGTTGGGAGGAAGGGATTAATGATGATGTCGGCAATCTATGGCATCATCGGAGAGACCGGCCGTTGTTAGGATGGAGATAGCTGGTGGAGGGGCTAAGACGTCTACGTTACATGAAATTTTGAGCAATATCACAGTTAACGATATACGGAGACCGGTATATGATCAAATTTTCAAAGCTATTGTGTTATTCAACGAAACTTCTCATCCTAATGTTGAAGATTCGTGGAATTTAAGTTGATATTTTTCGAAACATGTTCCTGTTTAAAGTTGAAAATTTTGTAGAGATTTCATGAAATTCACAGAATCGTAAAATTCTTGGACATTTAACGAAATTTTCAGGAATACAGAGAGATATTCCAGAAGCATATTCTTAACACATCATGATTTTGATAATTTGTAAAAATTTCACGATTATCGTGAGTGATAACTGATAATTCACAAAACATTTTTGAAAATTTCATAAAATTATCATAGGTGATCTCTTAGGAAAAATATGTTGTATGTTGTCAATCGTGGTTGCAAAAAACTTTATGTCTGTCGAGATAGTTTGTAATTATCGAATCAAATAACTGCGAAAAGCCCCTGTAGGATATTTAATACTATCTAATCAAGTCCGATTCAGCATCCTGTCTGATTTATCAAACTTGCTATTAAATCGTGACAAAAAACAAAACCAAAAGAAAATAAAGAAATCCACCACCTGTCTCTCGCTTGCATTGCAGTCAATGCAGCCGAGCCGCGTTCTATATAAACAAAGCGTTCGTAATCTTGTAGCTGCAAATCCTGAAGAACAGTTTCTCCCATCAATAACTTATTATTAATATTTTTTAAATTCTACTCTTATTTTACATTAATTTAAACAATATAAGTATACAAACAGCTCTTGAGGTCCCTTTTAAAGATCTCACAAATTTTAATTTTCCTGCCAAGAAGAGTTAATGGAGTTTAGCACAGTTATATAGATAATGTAAATAAATATTTAGAATTAAAGAAATTAAAACCAAATCGCTATTTAAAAAATAAAACAAAGTGGTTATAAGGTTGAGAAGGTACGCGTAAAAATAAGATCTTTTAATTGTTTGTTGGGGATCAAAGTTAATGGGCTAGAATGCACATGAGAAGACACGTGCTTTTTCCCCACGTGCCGCCACGTAACCCTTTACCATCAGTATAGCTGCAGATGGAGACACTAATGGCACTTTAATATAAAACATAAATAATTCTTGGGCCAGCTGGAGGATAACGTATATCATTGATTCAAATTTCCTAATTAGAAACTTGGACAATCCAAATTCGAACGTTTCTTAATTATTATTAAAAACTACTAAAACTAATACTAAAACTGGACGATTGTCTGTTTTAAACGTTCGCGTTATTTTTGACATTGCAAGTTTTTGCATTTAATTACCTTATTTCTCTCATAATTTCGTTCATTCATCAGAACTGTATAGGCTAACCATTCCATACACTTTTTTGACTTTAAATGGAAAGTATGGTTTGTTGAGGGTGTGGGTGTTTTTTTTTTTAAACACACTTCCCACGTTGATGCTGTGCCTAAGATATATTTTTATAGAGTGTAATTTCGCTTTCTATACAGGCTGTTCCTAAATACCAGGTACATACGAAAGAAGATAATTCGTGGATGTATTTTATGCCTAAAAGTTCATGTAAACATAAGTCCGCATCTGCTTCTTATCGATCTACAGGGGTTGAAATAAAAAAAAATAGTTTTTTCTTTATAGCTCTCATAGTTTTTGAGATATTTAGGTGAAATTTGGAATATACACGATGTACATTAGGACTTACATCATTGGGCATGACAAATGGTTGTGAGAATCTACAGAGGGATTTTTTCTGAATTTCTCCCATTTCGTTACAATTTCTCCCCCAGGTATGAATTTTCTGTTTTATTTAGACACTTTTGGTCTCCTACAGTTTTTTTTTGCCTCCGTTATCAATTAAAAAAGAAACAATATCCGCTAATACGATAAATGAAAATTAATTTTTTTTAATTGGTAAATTTTTTTTTTTTTTTTTTGATAATACATATCTCATTTCCATTAATTTTGACAGTTTAGTCAGCACTGTCTTTTAAAAATTAAATCTGGGATGACCCTGTGTGACTATGACACTGTTTTAATAAAGTTTGAGTACCTAACCTCGAGGAGCTATAAAGAAAAAATATAATAAATCTTCTAATTTCAACACCCTATAGAGTGCAGATCGATAATCAAGCCGTTGCGGACCTATGTTTTTATGAACTCTGGGCATAAAATTACCTCCTTTCGTATAGTACCTGAAATTTAGGAACCCCCTGTATAATTCTAAAAGTTGAATAAAGCATTTCCTCTTTTTCTGAATGTCCAGTAAATTTTGTTTTTGCTAATACGTAGGTATGTGGTTTTTCTTTCTTTTTAGTGTATATCGGAGGAGGAGGCGATAGAAGGCGCGGCGGGGGCTCTGGCTCAGGCATCGGCTCCGGGCGCCCGCCTCAAGCACCGGACTCGTAGATTCGCAGCTTCCGGTAGCCTCAGTGACAGCTCCTCCAGTGTCAAACGACAGGTCAGTAGCATACAACCTCCATAACTCATCTAAATAGCGCCGCGATAAAACGAAACCGAATCCACGTCGTCGTCTACATTCATAGTATTAGGCCATACCTAACTAAACTACGTTACCCTGAGTTTTAATTTATAAGGTACAGCTGTTCAAAAATTAATCTAACCCAGGAAATTTACCTACTTTTTTCTTAGTATTGCATTACCTATTTAAAACAGCAGCTGTAATAATTGATTTTTGAATTACTTTAGGCCACTTTGCCTTTTGGGTTATTTTTCTGTAAAATAATGGATGGAAAATGGCACTTTTCATGTGCGATTGTCAAGAAAATTGTCAAGAAGGATGTATCCAGCAACTTTTTTTTGAAATTTCTTATTGTTCAAAAGTTACAATTAAAAAAAAATGACGCTTTTGGGGAGGAAAACGTTTTTTTTCGATTGTATGTACAACAAAAAGATAAATTAAGTACGAAAAGACGTTAGGTACTTCAAAAGTTGTATCTTTGAAAATTTGGTGAATATTTTCAATGATCTTTAATTTTTTATCCGTAATTACCTAGCTCCTCTATGAGAGAATAAAATTTATTTTCAGCAACATAAATGTATATCAGGCCAATCAATATTTTGATAATACGGGGCATTGTAAAATTGGTGATCATCTGACAGATTTTTAATTATACGTTCGTGCAACTGGGTCCTTTTTTCCGTTATTTGTCCATGCCAGGACATCGAAAGTTTTACGAATCATTCAAAATTGGACTCGGTTATCTCAAGTTGAGCTCATTTTCTGGATACGTATCCAAAAGTGGCAAGAAAGAGGTATCGAGCTGGAATTTTTCAACATTATCTTTCGACACTCTCCTTTTATACAGTAGGTCCCTTTTATGTATTTTGTTATTTCTGCTACTATACATTTTATTTATGTATCTGTTTTTGAGACTGTACTATATGGACTTTTTATGAGTTTTTGAAACATTCCATTTATTGCACAAAACTTTCCATACCATAACCATAAAATTTTAAGTTTTATATTATGTTTTCTTGAACCATGCACTTATAGATTATACAATATTTGAGCTTTAATTTAAGCTTAAATCAGACTAATTATTAATTTAATTACAAGAAAGCTCAAATATTGTATCAAATTTTAAGGATTGATTCGTGAATTCAGAGTGTAGACGCAGCACCGGCACCTTATACTATACACGAAGGAGCTCGTACAGTATCGAGACACTCATTCATACATAGTTGACTGGATTTTACATAATGCCCCTTTTATGCCCGCCGCATAAGATAGGTGGGTTATGATAAACTTCCATTGTTGCGAGTAAGAACAGCTGTGAATGACAGTAACTATTAATATTAAAATCAGATACTACGGGGAAGATGCTACTTATTTCTGGAGAGCTTTTTTCTTATTTTAATATAATTTCAAATTTACGCAGTTTAGATGCCCATTATGTCAATACAAAAAAAGTACATTATAATCTCGAATCTAAAAGACAATGCCAGGCAGGTGTCTCACGAGTCACGAATTTTTATGCTTATAAATTTTAATGAGTTATCAAATTATTAGAGGGTTGATCTTACATGTAGAGAATGATCAAGATTACACGTAGTAAAAGCATAATATACATTTATGTCATTGCAATCTCAATAACTTTGAGATAGCAAAAAATTTAATTATTTTACCGGGTATCGTCAGTATAACAGTTTTTTTTTTCTTCCAATTGGACGAGCTTTGACATAGCCAATTTCCCATATGATACACTGACTGACACTGGTATGACGGCATGCAGTTTATGACGTCGTGTGATTTCCAGCAATGACCGTGATTTATACGTTCAACAGTTTCCTATCCTGTAACGTCATCTGATGCGAAGCAAAGGCTCATACCACCTGGTTATAACCTGATCCTACATTTGAAAATTCCAAATCAATTTTCCTTGAAATACAGTTTTTTTCTAAACAGAAATCGGAACGAAAAAAAAAATCGATCATTGACAAATCATCCAGATCAACCAATATGGTACGATTAAGTTTAAAAAGTCATATGTGACGTCATATACTAACCGTCCGAATTAAGATTTTTCATTTCACCAGAAAATGTCAAACAGTTAAATTTAAAGGTGCGAACAAGCGTAAATTATTAGAGGATCATTCAAACAATGAATTGAACGGTTTGAGTGACAGCCACTGACAACTACATAAAATTTATTCACGTAATGACATTCTATCCTCTGTGTTGTGCATTTAATTCTCATTCAAAACCTAATGTTGACGTATATTTTTTTATGCGGTATGGAGTGTTTACACACTTGGCGGTTTCTATGAGAACCACGTAAATTAAGGAAACAAAATAAATCGAACTATCACAAGGATGTGTATTCTTAATCGATATACATTATGACTTTTTAAACTTAATCATACTATACCTACTTCATGCCCATCCCATCACTATGTCCGTTTAAAATCAGTCTTTTTTGAGTTTTCGGCTATATCTTTGGAACGACTAGCAGTTTCGCATTTACTTGAGCAAGATATTGTTTTATACAGGGTGTCCGTAAATTAATGCGGACAAAGGAATCTCCATCATGCAGGCTGTTTCGTCTTTGTATCATATAGTTATTATAACAGTAAAGAACTACACGTGGTGATAAAGCCCTACTTTAGTTACGTTAGGATTCAAAAATACGATGAAATTAAACATTACATCAGGCAAGGAGAATGAATTAACACATGAGAGGGATGATTGTAATGGATATTACCGAGACACTGACACTTATTACTAGGATAGGGCATTGTCTACTTACAGCACAAAAAGTTTGGAATGTCAAATTGACTCCAAAAAACGTCAGTTTTTTTTTACAACCGCACAACGTTATAAAAATTCACACAGTTTGTTATTAAGTCATCTTATTTAGTAAAAATTATAAACATTTGCGGAACTAGAAGAAAATTGCGGAGAAGAAAACAATAAAAAAGGGGGTTTCTACTTGTTCGCGTTATTGCCTTATGGCAACTGTTTTAATATTTATCATAGTCCTTTATTATTTATCTATTACACACTCAGCATGCAGTTATGGCTGCAGAAAATTCGGCACACAGAATGCTTTATACTTGAAATTTTGCCAGGTAGGTTTTATTACACCTTGATGAACCAGATTTTTAAAAGGATCAGTATGAAAGGTTCTTACTAAGATCATTCTGTTGTCCATGTGTCTGTCATGACCCTTTTTCTCAGTAACTGCCTAAGATATCGAGTTAAAAATTATAGCAAATAATTTTTTTTTAATAAAAAATGCTTTCTTCCACTTCCTACCTACGCCTATAATCAAATGTGCCAAAATATGACATCCAGCTGTTCAAACATCTCCGCGTCAAGTAAACGTCAACGAGTTAATGCGCTACCCTGGTAAGCGTCCTTGTCGGTAAAACGGCGTATCCTAAAATTGACAACAGTGCACTGCTCTCTCCCAACCTGGCAGGAAGTAACTGAACTAACTACCATCCTATAATAGCATTCATCATTCATGGTTGCCATGGATAAATTACTATAAGGAGCAAAACAATCAAAAGTTGAACACCAATCGTAAGTGAAGTGTTACGTCTCAAAAACCACGAATTATAATACATTTATTTTATAGGTTTCTCTTATATACAGCCTAGCAGAAGCAGAAGGATGGTAATATTATTGATACGCTGTAATTGATAGGGTACCTGTGTTACCGACACTGACGCTTAATAGTAATAGGGTAGCTGTATTACCGAGACTGACACTTGACGTTTATTTGACATGGAAATGTTTGAATAGCTGGATGTCATTTTTTGACAAATTTAGTCACAGGCGTGGAAAAAAGCAAAATTTAAAAAATGAAACAAAATATTACCACCTAACATGAATAATATTTTCTACGATCATAGGTATAACTGCCTGCTGGGTGCAATATTTTGACCAGAATATTCCTGTTATAATACTTAGAATAAATATTGATAGAGGACTATAATAAATTTAAAATATTAAAAAACAACGCGAACAAAAAATAGAAACCCCTCTTTTTATTGTTGAACCATCCTCTACGGCAGCAAAAGTTTACCATTTAAAGAAAATACGCTGACTTAATAACAAATTGTGTTAATTTTTAGACAATTCTACATTATTTATGGAAAAACTGACGTTTTTGAAGTTAAATTTGACAATCCCAACTTTTCGTAAGAATGAGAATGCGCTACCCTATGTATAAGTGCTTATAATGCAAGTTCACTAATAGAGACGTGATAGTGACATTTATAAATTGCGACCAGTTCCTGAACTAAATAATTGAATGTTCCGTGAATAAATAAGTAAGTATAAATAAGTAAGCTATTAGTAGGTAAATAATTAGTCTGAGGATACGCTTTTATTAAAAGAACCCCCAAGAAGAACTTGACACTAATACCAGTTGTTATGAAACTTCGAACATAATATTGAACTAACAATAATTGACAACCTTGACATTTTGCAATGTATATCAAGTATTCCCGTATAATAATAATGTGTGAATTTTTCCGTGATAAAAGTTTTATAAGGTAACATTTTTATTTAACAAGTAGGTAATTAACTAATTTATAACTATTGAAATGAGCAAAGCTCTCCTTCGTTTCTGTCGCTTTCATGCGATTACAGTGGCACCGATATCTTCTCTAGAATATTGAACTCTTTTTAATGAAGAAGAACTTCGATATAAATCCATCCCTGGCACATTCTTTTCAAATAAGCAGGTATAGTTACCGGCAGGAAATTTGCAAATTAAACCCATTTGAATAAGCTGTTCCATCGATATCATTATTACTGGTATAAAATTGCTATAAAATTATCTGATAGAATAATTCTTCTTTATTGAACGTGCAAAAAATCAAGCATTTTCGGTAATGTCTTCTTCTTCTAATACGGCCTGTTATAGAACATAACGGATTCCGCTATAATTCCATGACAGTTATGAACATTTATTATTAAATATCCCGGCATATAATAACCATCGATTTAAGTTTAAACATCATAAACATATAGATGAAAATAATTTCCATGTGTGTATAGCATATAGCTACAGTGCCGGTACTATGTGGCAGTGTTGCGGCATTGATAGCTTTCGATTATAAATCATAAAGTTGTCAGTAAGTTACCCATTTGAGGAGTGTGTAATTTTTAATCATGTCTAGTCATCATTGTGACTGCACAAAGGATAATGAAGAGACTCTTCAAACATTACCTCCGTTCCGCATATCAAATTGAATATCCAATGCCTTATTGATTTTGCCTTGTATACAGGTATCAGTATCGATTCATTGTACCTGTTTACTTACTTACTTCCAATGGACAATTTGTTGCCTTAAAAGCTAATGCATTCATCAAACAAAAGCTCACTTCGTCAGATACACCTACCTGATTGCTTGATCTTTAGGTAATAATAAACAGACTCTCAAAAGTCACAACTAGTGGGTACATTATTATTATTATATCATTATGTACATAAAAAAATTACATAAGCGGCTTAATAAGAATACATACTGGATACTGGCCGCGTATTATCAATCATTAGTAGGTACTTTCAGCTTTGCGTTAAAAGTGTGGGACGATCTAACTGTATAATAGCCTCTAATGGTAAATCTTATTTATGGGTCATAAAATGAAAATGTATTGTAAAATAATGACAAAAAATCGTAAAATATCGAATTCTCCGTGTCAACAATGGCAAAATTAGGACATATTTTAATATATTATAATTCCTTAGAGATGGTCAGTGTGATTGTAAATTTATGTCCAGAAATAATGAATCTTTATGATTATGATCATCATGTGTCGTTTTTTATTAGAAAATTTATTTGCAGCATGTTTTTATGGTAACTGTTCTTCTTATAGTGGCTTCATAATATTATGTTACGGAAAATTGCTGCAGTGAAACGATTAATGATGGATAAATTAATAAGGAACTTATTAATATTATAAATTGCGAGAGATTTTAAGCACTCTTAAATTGTAGAATTTATTAACGTTATAGTAATAAGTAATAACCATCATGTCTTCTATACACTACTTATTGTAAGTACTTAAGCTCAACGAGGAAATAGTGTCGAAATATCTCATAATAATAATAATAATAATACATCTCAACTATAATATGGTACACTTCAAATAATTAATGTAAGAGTCTGAATCGATTTATGCATGAACATTCATATTTTATTGACACTTTCACGCAAATCTGAAGTGTTTCAGCATACTAATCATACTTTGTTATGCTACTCTAGTGGTAACTTAGAAATGGTGCCGTGGTGTTAAAGGTAGGCAGGGTAATATTTGTTTCTCTCCGATTTTGTATAAAACTTTCATTAGGTACTTATTTTGCTGATTTTCGTTTAGGAATGATGTTCTATGTAATATGTATAATATAAAGCTATATAAAAATGAACATTTTCTCACAAGATACTAGCCAACTGGCCTATGAAAGCTCGGCATTGTCAGTTCAGACTGGCTATATCATAATATGTTAAAATAATACGCGTTCATAAAGGTCGAAAGCGCTCGAACAGCTTACGAGGCACGCAAATCCGGTGTGATTTTAACAAGTATAATAATAGGCCGATTCACAATAATTATTATTGCTTGTAAGTTTCATGCGTATTGTTTTTACCTTATTGGTCTCCTCCGGAAATTCTGAAAGTTGCTACTATTAAAAGTTTATTACTCGAGAAATGAATAATGTTGATACAATAAAACGCACACACCGTGTATAAAATGGTAAATATTAACAATACGAGGTAATATAATTGGGTAATTATACAGGGTGTTAAAAAAATCGATTGAATATTTGGAGAGAGTGGATATAGCTACCTACCCATGGACCAAAATAAGTAAAAAATCTCAATAAACGTCGGTCCGCAAATTTTGATATGGTTAAAAATATGGTAAATGTTCTTTTTTTTTTAATATGCAAAAACTTGCATTTTCTTATCGTAGTCCGCTATTAATAAACAGTCAAATACACATTAAGCGATGCAGCTTTTGTAAATACAAAAAAGAACTTCCAAACATAACAATTTCATAAAAAAGTATTCTTCTACCATCATAGGTATATCTTTTGGTTTTGTTTATAAGTTTCTATCATTTGTAGGTACCTACATCATACTAAAAAAATGTGTAAACCCAAATTTGTAAACCCAAAATATATCTTTTAAACCGCCAATTTGCGGACCTATGTTTATTTAGATATTTTGACTTATTTGGGTTCATACCCTCTTCAAATATTCGATATTTTTTATCACCCTGTATAGATAGCCGGCCATTAGCATTTCACCGCACTTTTTACATTATTTTTTTACATTTTTTTACATGTTTTTACATTATTATACATTTTCGTTGTATAGCACAGTCATGTGGTACTTAACCTATGAAAAAATCCGTTGTTGATTTTTATTGTTCTATACCCATTAGGGGAGACCACTGGTAGTCTAAATTAAAAATGGCGACCGGATCCGAGGTGCGCATCAGCATTTTGAATTTTATGAAAATATGTTTTTCTTGAATAACTCGGCCATTTTCAATTTTTTTTTTTGTAAAAAAGACAGAAACTACACTTGTATGAGAATTTTAAAAGTTTTTTTAGTTTTACTTTATTACAAACCTCTACGATGGAGATTTTTTTTAATTAAACTTGAGAAAATTGGAAAAGTCATTTGACAAATATCTACCAGGTGTCTGGTAAGGCTGTCCATATAATTTAGGAACAATCGGTCCTGGAGCTTCAAAAAAGTTTTTAAGACATAAATGACATAAGAAATCGAAGGAAAATATTTCCAAGATGACCGCAGGTCCGGAAATACCGGAAGTCTATACCTACTTTTCTATTTTGACGAAGACAACATTTTAAAATTGTCTGAGAAAATCGAATTCAGGTGGTTTTCACAATTGGCATTTAAATTGAGTAGGTCGTTTTTATGAATTATAAACAATTGAAAATCGCAATTTTCAAATTTCATACAGTGTAGAGTGGGAAAACGACTTACGTATCCCTTTTCTGAGTTTTTGAGATAACTTGTTCTTTGTGAAATTTGACTGCTTTCACGGGTTAGAGTACCTTTATTACCGACACTGACGCTTACTAACGACTCACGTTAGAGCGCCACCCCTTGCGGATGGCAAAACCAGTCATCTCCATACTAATCCGATGGGCAGAACTAACTTTCTGTTACGTCATTGTTCGTTGTTACCTACTTGGAATTCAACCAATGGCAAATTGAAATTAGTAATAAACTCAGCCCCACACGTACTCAGCAGATGTCGTTACTTGACTACAGTTCATTATCATTATGCAAGTGATTATGTTTTTATTTATTGTTCTATAATTTGTAGCTCATTTTTTTGAAAATTATCTTAAAATTTTAAGGGGATCGTGGAGAGAATAGGGGTGCTGGAGGGTAGGGGGGCTAAAACTTGCACAGGAGAACGATTTCTTTGTTTACCAAAAATCGTCAAGAAGATAATCTCAATGCTATTAAAGTTATAAATAGGGAAGCGAATTTCTCCCTTGTTACCAATTTTCATAGACTTTCAGTAATGGTATTCCAGGAACCCATACATACATATAATGATCAGTGATTTTTCTAAGAACGTTTTAAAGCTGTAACCTACATATTTTTGTATACATAAATCGCGATTTGTAGCCAAAGGAACGAAGCACAGAGAGTTCGACCTGTGACAAGAAATGATTCAAATTTTGAGCTGTTAATTTTTTGATCTCACACTTCTTTTTCCCACGAACAACAATAAGAGTCGAGGCAAATCAATTCCAAAATGTTTTAAAGATGGCGGAGTTTCCAATGTCGGATACTCCAATTTCGGATTTCTCCTTCTGGACCTCCAGAAACAACGTATAACAAATCGTCTGCCCATAATTTTTTCGATCTATCCCATTTTTTACGACAATTTTCCTGTAATAATCCATACGTCATCATGTCCGTGACTAATAGAAACTTTTATTTCGTTCGTCCCTTTTACGAAGGTATACTGAGAGCTCCTGCGCACTGACGACCTGGCCGCGTCACTTTCTACTTTATCCTTTTCTATCCAGTTATTGCTATGTAGTTAGCTCATTCAGAATTCATTAGCGGTCAATCGAACACGACTAGGATTTTTTTTAATAGACTGCCAGTGCAATTATCACGTAGTATTGACGCTGGTGCGCGCTTGGTTATTGAATTTTATAGAAACAACTGACGACGCGTCTCGCTAGCCGCAGCTGCGAGTAGCCGCCAAGTAGTGCGCGGTCTACAATTTAATGTCATGTTCGTTTTTAAGTAGCTTGATGAGTTAGTGAAGTTGCCTCGTTTTATATAATGCACATAATTACAATTTTATCCTGTTGCACTTTTCGCATATTTTAGATAAAGCGTTTTCAAAACTATGAAAAAGAAGACAAGCAGGTAGTAACTTACAACAAAATAATTATAATTTTTGTATCCTTATTAATCCTTAAAATATTTTACACATCAATAAAATTATTGCTTACCATTTTTCATTTTTTTTTTTACTTATTAACTAAATCAAAATCTCTATCTTGCATATCAACAACAACATTCAGCTCGTCTACCTAATTAAACATATTATGTATTTAGAAGAAATAGGTATCAAGATCGGAATAATGCGGAGGTATTTTTATTTCCATCCGGCTAATCTAATAGCAAGCAAACTTGATTCGCCCATGTTTGAAGATATTTTAATGAGGCAGCAAGCATACTGTAAGAATACATCTTCACCAAATAATTATTCCCGTTAATTCAAACTTGAACTATGAAAGTTTAATGCGACCATAATATGTATAATGTTACTTTATAGTTGATATAAGTTACATGTAAGAGGAGCCATTATTTCTTAATACCAAATTTGATTAGCTTAATTTATAGCATAAAAAACTTCACAGTCTAATGGATAAAAGTACATTTTTTCCTAGGCGTAATCATAATACCAGTTAAAAACAGGTTTCAATACCTGAGCACAAACAGTTTAAAGTTTCGTTGCTCAATCAGATAATATTAGAGGTATGTCCGAAGAAAAACTAAATAATTCGGCTATTTGAACACCCAAGAAATGAATATTTCTTATATGGACTAGAAGCAGGGATGGAAGATCAAAGTTTATAGCCCTTCTCACTGCGTGAAACTATGTACCGTACCAACCTGACAGTAATTTCATTTTTAGACTTTATCAACAGTCGGGTAATATTTTATTAAAATATGGTTTGTAATAATTCTTCCTATTTTAATAATAGGAAGTCCAAATAATAAAAATTGATTAGTCGTTCTTAACCTGAGTGTAAAATTTACAACAGTGCTGCAATAAATTGGAGTTGCAGAGTTCTATCAGCAGACTTTTTCCAGGCTTTGGAATACTTTGACCGGAGAGGGATAAGTTGAGTAACTTTCCTCCTGAGTACAATCTTCAGAGATTAAAATGCATTATAAATTGTTTAAATATATGACTTGATTCTTTATAACGTACCTCTCCTTACAATACTCAGCGTGTCTACGATAAATAAAAGGTCAACCCTTTTATGTCCTCTTATCTTCACAAAAAAAGTTGAAATATTTTACATTTCATGCATTTCTGCGATAATTGCAATCAGCTTACAGCCTTTATTTGATATTTTTGAATCTTTTATTACTTTTACTAACATAAAATGAGATTTTTTATAGAGACTTGGAGCAATTCTGAAATTATTAGAATAATAATTGTCTTCAATTGAGGAATACCTACAACACAACTCGTGAGTAATAGCTTATTCTTTAACGAGCGGAGAATAATGAGTTATTCACTAGCACGAATCTTTTAACAAGAGCCCTGGATGAGAGTTGGAACGCCTAAATGAATAATGACTATTCTTCGCGAGATGAAGACGCCATTTTCTTTACGATTTTATACCAAAAATCATCATTTACGGAATATTAAATTATTATTTATTAGGATTCTCTATCCTAACAGCCCTGCCTGCTGAGATGCTCTGGCTCAGGCAGCATCTCAGCTTGCTGAGTGGGTGCGCTAGGTATACGAGGCTGATGCGTGCGCAGATGAAAAATAGACAGAAAGAGCGATATATCTAAACCTATAAGTGAAACAAGACAGCAACGTAGTGCAATCGTGCTACTTAGTTGGCTGTTCGAAGCTGACAGGTTCGATTCCGTGATTTCTTCTGTTCCGTAGTCATTAGATCTAACGGGTGATTTTTATTTTATTATTTCCCCGGCGAAGCTGTGATTGACTTGATTTATGGAATGTTTGTCTATTATCTTACCGCATGAGGAATGTACGGTATAACTTATTCCTGTACCTTATTAAAGAACTTGAAGGTGGTACGAAATTCTTTTTCCAGTAAATGTTGCTTCGGATAATGAGATTTTCAAAATGGCCGGCGTTTTATATACAGGGTTATGAAGCAGGGTTACCGTTTTTTAAATACGAAGGCCTATATATTTTTAAATTTTCTAAAACACCGAGAAAAGGAAATACATTAATATATTTACATTAGGTATCCTTTAAAGCTGAGCTACTGTTTGCTGAGAAAATTATCGGATCTCATTATCAGAAACAACATTTATTCGAAACAGTTTTTTGTACCACATTCAAGTTTCTTAATAATATATATAAGTACAATTTATATGATACACCCTGTACGTCCCCATCAAAATGAAATTAGCAGGATAATGAACTATTGATTCAATAGTCGTAGAGAAAGTAGCATTTTATTCACATTCAAGAAACCGTAGCTGAGTGGATACTCGCCTACGGTTTCTGCTACAAAGTAATTCTTGAAAATGTTTTTGCTTTTTTATATTTGGTTAATGTGATTCAGCATCAAGTAAGTGGTCACTGACATAATAAAAAATTTACAAATTAGTATTATAATAGAGTCATAATATACCACGTATATTAATTTGTTCAAGTATTAAAAGTGCAACTTTCCTGTTTCAGATTAGCCGATCGAAAATAATTAAAATTAATTTTCTTCACTGCATAGAAGTGTAGTTGGTATAGCCCAAAAAAATTGAGTCCAGTCCTGAAATCAGTTCGATGAGTCTTCTCGTCTTGTTGTACCACTGAATAAATTAAGTATGTGTTCCGTGGCCGAATATAAATTTTATTACCTTAGACTTGTTCTTGCTACGTACAATTAGAATAAATTAATTTCAAGATATTTTCGTTTGCTAGGTAGTTGATAGAGATAGAGTCTCCTCCATGTTACCATCACATTTAGATTCATGTAAATAGGTATCGGTACGAACCGATGATAATATTAAAGCATGAAAAGGAATTTATCCGAATTCCAAGTAATTTTTTTTGATAGGCCAATGCTCTTAAAATCAGGCTTGTTGTTTTACTACTACCTACAGTATTTTTCCAGTTACTGTTAAGGGTGTATGAAAAATATTTTGTTTAATGCACGTCCAGTTTTAATAGTTGATGAGATGTTATTAAGATGTATATTTCTGTCAATTTGGCAAGGCAAGAAGTTTCTCTTGGAAATCTAATTGTAATTTCCATGAAGCAAGTAACAGCATTAATTATCTTAGTAGAGAAAATAAAAGGTCTCGCTTTGAACGGATGTGAAATCTAGTCTTGCATGGACCAGGACCAGTATTTCCTGGCACCGATAGATGATTAATTTATTTAACACCGACAATTACTTTTGTTCATAATTTATAAGCTGTAACAGATTTTGCAGCTTGTTTAAAGCCGATGGAACTTGGTTCCTAGCGTAATTATTTTCAATCGTGTGGGTTGAGTTACAATGTCAGCAATTGCAGTGAGTGTAAAGCCGAAATGAAATAATTAATACAGGATTATTTGAGGTGGCAAAACATATCAGTTTAATTTAATTAACCCACACGATTCCAGCCAAGTTCATGCAACTCGATAACAGGACTAAAATCAACCAGATCTTACCTTGAATGAAAATCGTATTAATTTATCAAAATAAAATTTCTGACACTCCTTTCTCCTTAGTTGAGGATATTTCTCTGAAAGTAATAATAATTATTTTTATTGCATGCCATTTGATTTGAAATCATTTAATCCTGAGCGCAGTGGCATTTAAAACACCTTAGATCGACCAGTTTGAGAATAATAATTGGCCTTCGCTGCTCAATGAAGGATCAATAAATGAGGATTAATACTATGTACTTGCAACAAAGTCAAAGGAAGAAAATAAACCTGTAAAAAGGAGAAATAGACCAGAGTTTACTGTTACTTTTACTAATTGTAACCAATAATTCAGGTTCTGCTTTTTTCAGTTTCAGATATTTCATCAACAGATTTTTTCAGGTTAATTCCACCATCATCGTCATATATGGTCATAGTCAAAATCCTTGACAAACGCCGATGTCAAGACCTAAATTTGAAAATTTACCAGTTCAATCATTTTTCTCTTTCTATACTATACAGTCTACATGCTTAGGTCTTTGCTGCTTATATCCCCTGCTATTTCAGTTACTTGCTGAATTGTCATTCTACTGACTGACTGTCAGTAAACTCTACTGCAATAAGACAAATGACCACTTCCCTTTAACCAACACACGACGCAATTGTCCTTTGGGATATTATTCTTCGTAATCATTATTGGTTGTTATTGACTGTTCCGTTGTTATGATCGTTACTGCAATTACAATTACAATTACAATTACAAATTTCTTTATTGTACTTGAATTACAACAGTCATTGCTCAGTACAACAGCGTTATTACAGAAATAATAAAAACAAACATAAAGACAAACAGTAAAAATTTAAAACGCACAGCAAGTCAACATAACACCGGGAACAGTGAGGGTCGAGACGCGCAGAGACACTAAAGATTCTATATGCGACTTTATATTGACTGGTACTAAAGGCTTTATACAGGGTATGTCGTAAATATACCAACAAACTTTTTGGGGTACTAGGGGGCGTCAAAACAAACAGTTTTTCTCATAAATAGTTGTTCAAAAACGTTTCGTTTTCGAGATGTATCAAAATTTCAAAAAATTGTTAAAATTTATAAATTTTTTTTATTAATACCTATCTCAAACATTAATTTGCCATTGTGAAATTCGGTAGTGTTATTTGTGGTAATAAGGAGCTCCTGTAACCCTAATAGATTAAATTTTTTGAGTTCAGTGGCGTCAAGGGGAGCACCTGTACCAATATTATTACAAAGAGAAATGTACTTTTCTTAACTTGAATGTTTTTTCAGATTAGGCAACTGAAAATAAAACTTTTATGTCTCTTGATTTTTTTTCATATCTTACATCGTTTTGGAGAAATAAAATAAAAGCCGCTTCAATGCACGTCGAAAAACTGATAAAATAAAGCCATTAAAATTAAAATTAATTTTTCGACATGATTTGAAGCCGCTTTATATTTTATTTCTCGAAAACGAAGTAGGATATGAAAAAATATCAAGAGAAATAATATTCAAATTTAATAAAAGAAGTCAGTGGCGTACATTTTTCTTTGCAATGATATTGGTTAACGCCACTGGATTTTTAACTAAAAATTATAACTTATTACTTGGTACTATAAAAGGCTCCTTATTTTTACAAATAGCAATGCCAAGTTTCAACAATACCTATATCGGCAAAAGCATGTTTTAAGATAGTATTAAAAAAATAAAAATTTTGATAAATTTTAACACCATGTTCTCGAAAACGAAGCGTTTTTTGGGCCAATTTTTATGAGAAATAATGTTTGTTTTGAAGCCCTCATACTACCCCTAAAAGTTCGTAAAAATATACACTCTGTATATTTACCTCTCACAATAAAATGTGTTTCAAATCTAATGAAAAATTCGATTCCGACTTCGAGGCTCTTGCAGATAATTTGTCTTAATTGTAGATGTAGATGTAGATTCGTTCAATCTGAATTGATCAGAAGTCAATTCAAAAATCGTAATAATAGCGTAGCGCAGAAATTGATCTCTTAGCATCGATTACGAACTCCTCGCAATATTTTAATTTGATTTAGGACGTCCTGAAACCTAGAAATCATTATTATTGTCTATTTCTGTCTACGCCATTCATTTTTAATTTGATTTACTGTCGCCGATAATGGATTTTTCATTACTGTTCAGTTGTTATATGCAAATTTCAGTAGCTTGATTAGAGCGACCCGATTTCCATATGAAAATCTGCAGAAATCAATTACTAATTAAGAGAACTAAATATGCTCGTAATAAATAAAATTTATATGACTTTACAGTTAGACAATGTATTTTTATACACGAATAGATTCCTATCAGATCATCATCACATATCCTGAGGATTGTGTTAACATGACGAACTAGATCATAAATCGATTTTTAAATTGCATGCTTGCGTTGTATTTAATAATGAGATCGGCAATTTGCAAAAAATCGGTTTAGGACTTGAAGTCTTGAAGAGTCGCACATTAAAATACGTGCATGTGGTTGGGCGTTTATAATTATTAAATTTGTAAATTGTATTTTTTTTATGTAAAGATTTTATTCTTCTAGATTTTAAATGAGTATAGTCTAATATTTCGTAGTTTTTGTTGTTAGGGAGGTTCTTCGCGAATTTTTTCATAGTAACGATGTGGGTTTCCTCGGCAGGAACGTCAAAAGGGGTTATACACTAGAGACTAGAACACAAAAGGACGGTACATAAAAACCGAGCGCGCGAGAGTGGGGGTAGAAAAGCAGTGAGGGGAAGGCGTACCTAAAATACAAGCGCTATTGTACCCCTTATCTGCTATTCTACCCCCACTCTCACGCGCTTGGCCGTTTTCGCTCATGTTTGTGCGAATTTGCCTATTTTTCTGCATTTAAATGGAAAACAGAGATTGAAGTTGTTCTAGATAGTCATTTGCGACCTCCAGAGCATCCAGCCTCGTGTAAAATATGGTATTGAATTGTGTATTGTATTGTATTGTATTATTGGGAATGTTTCCACACTACAACCTAGAAGATCTTCTGTGTCTTCCCTTCTAGTGACTATTCAATTATAGCACCTCACCCTGTTCCAGTTCTCGGAGGAGATTCAGGAGTTTCGATAGTTCTAAAGATGATAAGGTCTTTTTCCGCTGGTGCTGGTCGGTAAATACCTAACAGCGGAGGCTTCTTTGTTGTACTGCATGGCACTCGACCAGGAGATGTATTATTGGAGTTTCGTCTCCGTCCATTCGGAATTTACAGGTTTGGTCGTTTTGTAGACCAATCTTGCTCACAATTCGACGATGCCCCGTGGATGAGAAAACCTGTTAGCATTCTCAAACCATTTTTGTTCAGTTTGATGCAGGCTTCGAATCTTTGTTGGTTGTATTTCCCAAGCAATAATTTGGCCTGGCTTGTAGCTGGAATGTCTTTCCAGAGATTGGGGTTCCTCTTTTGTCTTTAGTTTATCTTTGAGAACATTCTCTCCTATTCAGCAAAATGGTTCTGGCCCTATGAGCGACGTTCTGGCTAGGCAAAATATGGTATGACGAACTTCTGAAGAGCGTAATGAGCCTGCACTACAACTCAAAAAAACGGCGTTCTGCGAATTTTGCAGAGCGAAGAAGTGAAAAAACGCCTGTTTCCCTTTTTTTTTAGTTTTCTCTGGCTCTCTTGGTTTTTGTGTGTTTTTTGTTTCAGCTCTTGTTTTCTTCGTATTTTATTTCTCTACAATTCGTCCATTGGAACTATTTACGTCGCTCCATCAGTTTTTCTTTTAGATGTAAAGAACCAAAAAGTGACTTTTTGCACTAAAGTGTTAATAAAAAAAAGAAAATGGTAAACTCGAGCAGAAAACTGTGCAAAAAAGTTAAAATCTGGGGGCTATTCCTCTTATGATGGTCCCGGCGGTATTCCGTTACTTTTGTCAGAATCTTGTGATTTTAGAGCTCTGTTGCTTGGTCTAATGGGCCATCTTGGCTAGCAGGTACTGTAAATACCTACTGTGGCGAGAGAACACTAATTCTCTAATAATCAGCTGAGCAGACATGACAGGAATGTCACATTTTGCCGAGCATTCTACTGATATAGAACTCAAGAATAATCACGCAGAATTCACGCTAATGTTCGAAAGCGCGTGGCCGTGATGGGTGACGTGATAAATCATTCTGGCTGTGTCTGTAGTCATCAATGATACTTCCAGAAATGTCTAGAATCCAAGACCGGCGTGTATATAAGAGCGACGTGGCAATAGTCAGTTTGGTTCCGATTGGAGCGCCATAGAGTAAAGAATAAGGAAGAGAGTTAGAGTAGAGAACAGAGTGAAGTGATTGTGATAACTGAAGTGAAATCAGAGCGAAAAGCATTGTTGTTGTGTTAGTAGTATCAGTGTGTGTATACATAAGGAGAACAGCTGATTATTTAGATTTGAAAATTAATTATATTAATTTATTTTATTTGTGAATTTGTGCATGTTATGACTGGATTTATTTAAAGTTTTGTATTGTTTTAAGACTTTTAATTTGAAATAATAAAAGTAACAACATTACATTACTGCCTAAAAATCGAATGGCTTCCTTTGTTTCCTGAATCTATCTCACTTTCGTGGAGAAGTTTTTTGACAATGTTTGTTTACATTTTCACTTTACTTTTATTTTGTTTTACTTTAATTTTTTGTTCGGCTCTCTGTCGAATAATAATAATAATGAGAGCAATTTGAAACACATAAAATTAAGTGTACCTACAGTGTATTAATTAGCTAATGATGAACGAAACGAAGATTCCAGTAAATATAGAGTCCGCGATTTCTTCATCCAGACAAATTGGTTTTAAATGCTTATTTTGTATCAGAAATCAATAAATTTCAAAAAGTAGCTAATGAGTGCAGGAACATTAAATAACAGCCATTTCAAGAGACTTATTCAATCAGGTTCTATGATTCTAATGATGTACCCGTTTTATACCGAAATAATATTCTTATAGCGTATCTCAGCCTAATTAGCTAAATTTTAATGAAAATTAAAGCCGTCTTTTAATAAATTGATAGAAAATGTTCAGCATTTCTAATCAAGCCGAATAAGGAATACCAAAATATACACATACCTACCTACCTAAACCTGAACTTATTGGGATAACGATTTAAACTTCTTTAAAAGACAGACTCCGCTATCATTAAATCGACATTGTTAATTTATAAATAATCATTTTCAATCAAATTTAATTCCCTCTACTCTAATCTCTAATCCAACCAAAAAGCATTTTCTAATTTACTTTTATTTTTATATTTTTTTTACTACTTTACTTATTACTATAGCATCTAAGTTCTATACATATAGAAGTAAATATTTATTATCGAGTTCGTTTCATCTATTACCTGACTAAATAAAACAAGCCCATGTAGCCATATACGAACTGGAACTACAAAAACATGTTAAATTCTTTCTGAATGCAAGTCAGGCTCTGAAGACCTGAAACTGAATTTGAGTGCTGTTTTTATGCATGGAATTTTAGGGGTGCGATCTGTTAGGGGTAGGCAATTCACTTCACTCTCGTTTTCACATATAAGACATCAATTTGAGCTGTGTAAATAGGAATTCTTGGAAATATGCCGGCTAAATAATTAGAACAGGAAACTAGGAGGGCTGTTGAATACATGTGCTTAACATATCGTATAACTTCTTCTTAACTTGAGGATTTAATAACTTTGCAGGGACATGCTATTGCATACGTCGACTATAATTTTATATTCATTAGTTTTACTTTTAATTTATTTTAAAATGTTTAAAAATTATTTTTTATTTCGTTATTATGTATACAGGGTGTCCCGTATCGTTATGTTCAAATCTTGTGAGCATATAGTAGACTTATTTCTAAGTCTAAAAAAACCAAAAGTGGCAGGTCTATCTGCATTCGTTACGAAGTTAGAGGCCTAAGAAAATAATGTCTAGTAAATACCAGATTTAACTTTGAAAACCACATAAAACTTATTTTATTGACCAAATCTTTAGTTTATCATGTGTTTAAAAATGTCCTATTCCTTGCTGAATATAAACTTGTGCTCGGAGGCCTATTGCAGAAGTAACAGTTCTAATTTCTCGTCTTTTTTCGCGACCGATCTCTTGACCAGCATGCTGAGTACGATCCAATAATAATTGCTTTTTGGAATTTAGTTACAAACGCCAATTCCGAAATATGCTGGTGCCCCATATTGAATCCAAATGCCATTTTGTATGAGCAGGAGAACCTCTTCTAATGTTAATTTCGGTGACATTTACTCATGTCGTTACCATAACAATAAATTATTAGCCTAAACCACAACACATGTGGTTGTGTGGTTTTCAAAGTTGAATCTTTGTTATTTACTAGTCATAATTTTCTTAGGCCTGTAACTTCGTAACGAATAAAGATAGACCTGCCATTTTTGGGTTTTTTGGGTTCAAAATTAAGCCTACTATATGCTCACAAGATTTGAACATAACGATACGGGACACCCTGTATATAATCTGAGAAGATGAGGTAAATTTTATATTTTAAATTTTATTTCTTTAAATGTTTTCTCTAGTATAGGTACATTTCGTATTCATTTGCAATCAACAGCGCAACGATTTTTATAATAATTGTATATTATTATGATTTCTCAGTTTTATTAGAAAAATACTAGAAAAAGTTTAATATGATAAAGAATAAAAAAATTTTTTTTTGTTAAATCGTTTCGTAAAGTTGTTATTTCGATTGTCATTTTAGTTTCGAAATGTCATTCTTTCAGCCACCGAGTGTGTAAAAGTGACATAAATTACAAAAGCAACTTTTCAGTTTTAAATGAAGATTTATGGTATTGTCACTTTGACAATACAAAATACCAATCTCGTAGAGCTTACAAATTTATATTTCTCGAAAAAAATCTTCTGTGAGACAAATTGCAAAAGGAGTGTTTCACAAAATTTTTTGTTGCTAAGAAACTATACAACTCATGAATTCAAAATCACCAAGAACAACCAAATATGAATTCTAAAAATTTGTATTTTATATTGTCAAAGTGCCAGGCCTAATGAAAACTTATTTTATTGGCATTTTTGTCACTTTTAATCACCAGCGCATAAAAAAAACATACTTATAAGCACTAAATAATGTAAAATTAGAAGAATGTAATTCGGAAACTGAAATGGCAATCAAAATATGAACTTAATGCGATTTAACAAAGACAAAATTTTTGAAACTCCCATGGGGCCAGAGATTTCCCCAATAGTCGCTATACATTATCTAATGGATGATCTGCTTGAATTTGTATTCCAAAATTATCTTTCATTCTACTTTTTTTTAAATATGCATGTATTTATGTACGTTTTTCCAAAAATATAACGAGTGACAATATAACGATAATCAGAATGACGAGTGGCAGGATATAGAATTTAGGAATACTTTAAACATCTCCTTAAAGGCTTTCTAAAGGCTTTTCAAGGTAATTTTGCAAATATTTTCGAAGTTCTAAGTATTCCTAAATTCTATACACTGCCAAAATATGACGAGTGACGATATAACGATAATCAGAATGACGAGTGGCATGGTATAGAATTTAGGAATACTCAGAACTTCGAAAATATTTGCAAAATTACCTTTAGAAAGCCTTTAAAAAGGTGTTGAATCCATCAATATTCAATAGGTTGAAGTAGGTATCAGCCAAACATCTGAAGTGGGACCAATTATGTATAATACGTTTTCTCGGAAAACCGTGGTGGTGGCCAACCACTACCACTATCGGTTAGTAACAGTGGTAATTATGAAACCAAATACGCTCAACTAACAATACCGGATGAACACTCCCTTATTAAATCAAGGGACAATTTTTTTTTGCTCTCGTGCCGCAAAGGGTGTCACTTGTTACAATAAGCTTATCTATGAATTTTGTATTCAGTGTTGATATCTAAATTTCCGCCATGTTTCATCAAACATGCCTTTTCTTTAAGTTTCACCTTTACACTCTTGGCGGGACTGCTCCCAGTTGTAGTTGTCTTAAATCAACGCAATGCATTAGGTATAGAAGTGGCCGGTATATTGTTAACTGAGCATATTTGGTGAAACTTACGATAAGCAGACTTATATTGAAAAATCTAAAACTTCAGCAAAGCCTTTAAAATTTCGGAGAAGCTGTCAGAGCATCACCTGTAAATTTTGAAAATCAGATAACAGAAAAATTAATAAGCAACAAACACATAATACTTGAGGTTTACAGGGTGTATCATAAATATACCGACAAACTTTTAAGGGTAGTAAGGGACGTTAGTACAAATAAAAAAAATGTTTTTTTATTAATATCTGAAAAACGTCTCCGCCGATATTGTTGAAATTCGGCTTTTGTTTATACTCAAGTACATTAAAATTGTCAAGTCCAGTGGCGTTCAGGAGAGCACCCTGACCAATATTATTGCAAAGAAAAATGTACGCCACTGGCTATTGTTAAATTTTGATATATTTTTCAGATTTAGCAACTAAAAATAAAACTTTTATATGTCTCCTGATATCTTTTCGTATCTTACTTACTATCTTTTTCGATAAATAAAATAAATGCCGCTTCAATACACGTCGTAAAATTGATAAAATAAAGCCCTTAAAATTAAAGTCAGTTTTTCGACATACATCTTTATTTTATTGTATTTCTCGAAAACGAAGAAGGATGCGAAAAGATATCAGGAGACATGAAAGATTTATTTTGAGTCGCTTAATCTGAAGAAATATTTAAATTAAAAAAAAGTCAGTGGCGTACATTTTTCTTTGCAATAATATTGGCCAGGGTGCTCTCCTGAACGCCACTGGACTTAGAAAATTTAGTATAATTATAAATTATATTTATATACGAATGTCTCTGTTTTGTACACAAAAATAAAAATTTGTTTACTTTTTTCAATTCTAATACCAGAAATTCTAATACAATTATTTTAAATAAACATAATACCACTCATTATGAATTATCTTCTGAATACATATGTGCCAAAATTTATAATCATTTACCAAATAATTACAAAAAATATAATTTAAAAAAATTTTCAAAAGAAATTAAAAATATTTTATTACAAAAATGCTACTATAGCTTAAATGAATATTTGAACAATTCTTTGGATTTATAATTTCATAACTTTATTTCATAATTTCATAATTTTATAACTTTATAACTAATTTTACAATTTATTATTTTCCACAAAAAATACAATAATATGTATTTATAATACGGAAATAAATGTTATTATTATTATTATTATTATTATTATTATTATTATTATTATACTTGGGGCTAAAGGAACTCCTTATTACTACAAATACTGCCAAATTTCAAAAATATATGCAAGAGAATGTTTGAGATATTAATAAAATTCTGAGATTTATGATAAATTTTTACACCCCATATCTCGAAAATGAAAAGAAACGTTTATGAGAAAAAAATGTTTGTTTTGACGCCTCCTACTACCCCTAAAAGTTTGTCGGTATATTTATTATACACCCAGTATAAGTATTTAAGTTTTGTTGATTTAAATTACTTGGGAACAATAGTTCTATAAAAAGTAATGCTTAGATATTCAAAGTAGGTTTTAAAGAGTTGACCTAAAATGTTCAAGATGTTAGTTATCTAAGTATCACTTTTGCTATATGTGCTTATGTGCATATAAAATTTAGATATTACCGCGTATACCTTAGTTATACATAGTAATCACTAATCAGTATAAAAAAATTTCGTGGCTATAAAGTGCAAATCTCATTTCAATATATCAAACAAAATTACCAACAACCGTTACAGAGTGTCTTAAGAATTGTCGATATTTAGTAAAGGTCAGTCCAGGTAATTAAAATTTAAATATACTTATTCTTGTATAGTGCCGCATAAGTATGTTGATTATAAATTTTATAGGCAATAGATCGTTCTTTTCGTGACAAATATTTTGGTGAACGTAAATGTATATAAAATAAGTGAAATTTTAATTGCCATTTGAGTTTTCGCCGTGAGATTATATTTGCATATAAATGTGCTTATTTTGCTTACCATACCTAGTAACTAGCAGCAGGATTATTTATAACTATAAAATGGATGCTATTTTGTTACCTACAGTGTTTCACATCTCTCTACAAAACTTGATTATTATTATAATTCCAAAATGAGGTTCAATAGAAAACAAACAATAATTAAGTAAATTAACTACAAACCCTGTAAACAAGGTCATCATGCAATCAACAAATGCTCTTTTAAATATTTATATTCACTTATTTACTATTTAGGAAATCCTTTTTTTTTGCAATTACTTACTTAATTATAAGATCTCGATTTTTTTATGTGTTTACCCTAATAATTATTAGATATTATTAATGAGTTCACGGCTGGCTTCAACTGAAATCCTAAATCATTCCGGGCCGTTTGTCGTGGTTTATGGAGTTTTGTTCCTGTGCAATGGGTTCAGATGAGCTTCTTCCTTCTTATGCTTCTTCCCTGTTTGTTTCATCTTTTAACTATAGATTAAAATTACTTCTACCTCATCTTGAGTTTACTGGTTTGCCTTTTTCTGTTACTCTTGCATCTCTTAACCCTCTTACCTGTCTAAATACCTATTGCCATTCAATTACCATGTGACAAAAGAGAAAGCCATCACGGCTCCTAAGAAGCCAATAATACAATTCTCAACTTGTCTCACGGCTCGTTAACTCATTTCCGTTAAGTATATAATAATAGATCTCTTACATACTTTTCTACATTCCAACACTTGGGTATGTTCGAAGGGATTGTCATGTTTCAGGTTTCCAAAATGTATGTGCAACATGGGTACCACAAAATTTACGATAGCGTTTATTATTGTAACACTATTAGATCTCCTGAAATTTCGTTAGCACATGCAACAGCGCCTTCGCTTAAATGCCCCTCCTAATAGGTCGGCCTGGATGGGTCGGAGGTCTCATCGGGTCGCGTTAAGCTACATTTGCAACCAATTGGATTTCGGCAAAATTCGGAATTTGGTGACGAAGTGAATATTTGACACATGCGCCTTATGTACCCGCATTTACAACAGTACTGACAATTCGGACAAGTGTTTTCACTTATATTTTTCTTATCTTACGTTTATACGACAAGTTTCATGTTTGAAAACAAATCAATTTTGGTACTTTTTGCACTTTTTAACCATTTTTCTCACAAAAAATGTGCCATATTCAAAATTTCAAAATCACCACACTCCCTCGCGATGGGGTAAAAATATTAAAAAAAAGTAACAACATGACCAGATCTCCGCCACTCCGTCACAAATTTCAACTTACTCTGATCCGCCAGTTTGTAAGATTCAAAAAATATTAATTTTTCGAAGAAATTAAACGCCCTGAATCTCGAAAACTAAACCTCCAACGATCTAGGGCTACAGGATATTTTTCGCCAATTTTTACATTACTTATACCTACATGCCATTCAAGTTTTAATAAAATTACCCTTTATTGTTTCAAGAATTTGAGGAGTGATTTTACACAATTTCTTCAACTGTTACCTGCCAAAGCCACGATGATCCAAATTTCTTAGTCACTGCATCGTTCCTACCTGTGTCGGCGACATATGCAGAGAATAATTTTATAAAATAACGATATTCTGGCAGTCCTATTAGTCTATACGTTATTACATTATTTATTCGATAAAAAGTCAAGTAACGTCACAAAATGCGAGAAACAAATTATAGTAAGTAATATATAGTAGGCTGTTAGACGTGCTTATTTCACGATTTACCGAACTTTGTCGCCGTTCCCGGACGAAAAGAGTTCATAAACAATTCATTAAATTGGTTGCAAATTGTATAAGTTATAACTTTGCCATTTAAAAACAGTGCAAAAATTACATTTCAACCCCTTCCCTGAAGCTTATTATGCGTAATTTTTGTTATAAACAACAAGAATAATATCAGAAAAAATATTATGACATAAAATGTAGAGAATTAACTTGCACTCACAAGTTTGGGAATGGGCGTTTTTTCCCAAAAATCAAAAACTACAGAGAGAATGAGGAAAAACAAACTCACCTCCTTCAAGATGGCGGCTAACACCTGGGGGTGATTTGTAATAATTTTGCACTTTAATAAGCATCTCTGATGAGGGGGAATAAGACTGCATCAAAAAATTTCTGCCGACAATAATAATTAACTTTTGGGTTTGCATTTTTTTCTTCTAAAATGACTGGGCTATTTGGCTGGAAGCAAACCTCAAAACAGTCCGGGGGAGTTAGTCAGAGAATGTCGACAATGAGTTTTTGTTTTAGGTTTTTTCCGTGAAACACAAAATTCTGCGGAATTCATATCGCTTCACTTTCAGAGCTGCTTCCTGTCATAGCAATGAAAAGAAAAATGTTTCACCGACGAAATAAATAAAAAGCCTGAGGTTAACATTTTATGTTGAAGTATAAAATCGTAAGTAGGTATTTTACAAACTTCAAAGGAACCGAATATTATCACTAGAAAACCAAATAGGTTAAATTGGAAAAGAATCCGATTGCAATGAAAGAATAAGTGACCATCGGCGAGGAAAAAATAAGAAGTCTTGAAATCATAAACATAAAATGCACCCTTAAAAGGGAAGGCATAATATTACATATGAATGAAAGACATATAGATCAAATCGGATTCAAAGGGACCGAAGCTTATCTTGCATTTTAAAATAGACCTTTCATAAAGGTGAACATGACTTTTCATAAAAATTCAGAAATCGTATATCAGGTAGAATGCGCCGGGAGGAACGAAAAGGCATTAAAAAAATAACAAATCTAAAGTTTTATATTGTTGCCTAAAGCAGGTATTTGTGTGTGAATAATCTCATTGTGGAGTTTTCATTCGGAATATAAGTCTGTGTCACTTATCTCACTCCCACGCCACGGGAGTTGAACGTTATCTCTCTCTCTCGGCTGGCTAAGCATCCAAGATCCAGGCTCCGTATTATTTGCCTTACTTTTGATGTATGTTAATGCGAGTGTGTATGTGACACCTAGATGTGTTAATGTCACTTTAGAATTAAGAATGACGTCGACGTTGATGAAAGGAAATCACATTTTTTTCATAAATATAATACAAATTGACATTAAATTGAACGTCATAATTCAAACAGTTCAATTTAAAATATTCAAGAATTTTTTATAGCACGTAGGTAATTAGAGGCTCGAATATTCTGGTAACATAATTTATCCCCCGGGGTTTGAATCGAGAATTTATTCCAACGGTACCTACCTATTGAGTAAGTAAGTACCTCAATCCTCAATCTTCAAATAACTTGCTTTCTAATTTTTATCTCTTTATTAATTTGTTAGGTATTCTTCATTTCTTGTTCTTCAATATTTAAAACAGCGGGAGGAATACTTGTAGAAGAAGAAATATATGAATGACTGGATAAGGCAATAAATCAATAAATTTTAGGATTCAATCAATAAGGTAGGTTGCCATTTATGAAAAATATGACATTGAATGGTGGTGGAACGCGGTAGGGGTAGAAATTCAAATTGGGGTTAAAAATATGTTAAATAAAAAATAAAATTTGACAAGTAATAATTGTTTTTTTTTTAATTTTTTTTCTCTGAACTATGAACTTTAGCTAATTGGCAACTTATAGTCCTTCAATTTTGAGAATTAAATAAGTAGTAACGAGACTGGTAAAAATTTTGTTTGGTTCAACGATAGAATTTTCAAAATCTTGTTTACCTACCATTTATATTTTAGCAAGTGAGCACTTTTTCCATAAGAATTCTATAGCACGTTAAGTTGGTATGTAGTTTTTTGAAATAATTGAAAATTAATTATTGCTATTATGAAAAAGGTAAGCTTTAACGTCAGGAACAAATCCTTGAAGATTAGCCTCTATACTAAGTAGGTATAGTTAAGTTTTTTGTAGGTGAATTTTTTTGTCGGTAAGAGAATCACGAATGATAATAATTTGGGTGAAGGTATGAAGGTATCCGAGTGGTTACTGGATATTAAATGCATGACTGTTTGGCGTGACCTGGTGAAATTATTTATCGAATTCAGTATCTTTTAACCCCGTATGGCAGGGCAAGTATGTAGTTAACAACGGGCATATACTGCGCCCGCAGCCAGGGTCCATGAAAGGGCATATAATCATGACTTCGCCTGACTAAATTTACGTCCAGAGGAATCATTCGAATGTGAATTTATTTCGAGTAAGTCACGAATACTGTAATTATTTAAATTTTCAATGTTCGCTTTCTACAACGTACTACAACGCGCACTATGAAATGACTCCGGTTTTATTATAGTAGTGCCGGGCACGAATCTGGAACTAAATAACGAACCCCCGCGATGTCAAATAGCTCAGCTATTTAGTTCAGAGACAGAGGGAAACATTGAATCAACTGATAAATGATTTTCTTTAACGGTAGGTTGAATAAATTTTACTTAATACAATGAATTATGTATGTAAATTTGAAAGGAATTTATTCTTTCTGTATTAGAGACGCTATTTCTAGCCTTTTCAATGCCATTTCAAATTTAGAAAAAATCCTCACTCCTGTTTATCTATTTATTCAATATAATGATTTCGGTATGAATCGGCCAATAAAAAAATGTCAATATTTGACTATTCTTCTTCTTCAATAACAAGTGCAAGACCCAAATTGGTTCTGGTGAACTATAACTTACTGTGAATTTTTAGACGAGTGCATTTAGGAATATTTTATACGTGTGCCCCCTTCGATGGAGACCTTTTTAACCCTGAATTGGCGCATTGTCAAAATTGTCCCATCTGCCGCCATCTTGAATTACATTTTTTTACGCTCATTTTCGCGTTCTAATCATCCCATAGCAATTGTTCCGGAGTCGTTGGACCCGTCAGGATTTATTGTTCAATTGAGTCTATATCAAATAAAACTTCCCAATGCACGGGTAAAAAATAATTATTAGCGTCGAAAATTTAGTTTTTTTGGAAAAAAAAACTCTTGCGCCAGTTTTCTTCGCGCATAGCTGTTTTCCAGTGCATCTGAAACCCTCGTCGACAGTTTACTAATTTAAAATAGGCTCAATTTCCAAAGTTTAAAAAAAAATCATACCGATTGGTTGATTCCTTAATTGCTAGCCAATTACGCTCGAAGTTGCGTTGTTTATTACCGTACTATTTTGAAATCTATAATAATACACGTCGTTATTTACCGCGTTTAAAACAATTACAAATATGAATAATCAAATAATATTCAGGAATAATTCTAAAAAAATCACTATTGTCAGTAAGGCGGCGCTGGTTACGAGAAAAAATAAATAAACTTTTTCCACAGCAACGCACTTTTCCCATTGTAATTGAAAAATAACGTTCCCCCTGAAATTTTTTAAAACAAAAACTATGTGAAATTTAGTCATTTTGGGGGAAAATTTTTCTCTTATGGAAAAACTCGAATAAATCCAGGTTTGTCATCGGCGCTTTGTTGCCGAATTCGTTTATCTGGAGGTAATGCTCGCCGTTGCAATCGCTTTTTTAGTAGGATAAAGACCGTTCTTGCCGTGGGCGTTGAATTTTTGTGCGTGAGTGCGTATACACGGCTTCGAAATTTTTTTCAATTTCGATAGTAATAGTATGGTCCTGAGATTTTTTCCATATTTTGCTGTAACCATCCATTTGCGCCGTCTGCAGCTGACAAACGTGAATTTTTTCGATTTTTTCCTGTATGTTATTGCTATATTTTGGATTTTCCATCGGCGGAAAAGCGGTCATTGCAGACCCTCAGGAGACTTATTCTAAAATACATACATATTTAAATAATATTCATATTTTTAATTGCGTTTACTTTTTTCTTTGGATACAAACTGACAAGAATTATCCCGTTTACCTGAATATCTTAAAATTAAAGTAAAACACTGCCTTAGCATAGATTTAACGAACATTTCGTTGATGTTAATTAATTTGCATTAAGTATATTTAGTTAAATAAACTGCAGCGCGAACCGCAAACCGTTAAAACCGCCAGTGCGAGTTTTATTATTACAGTTTTCAAAGTAGCACGATAACGAACAGAGCAACATCGAACATGGATTGGCGGACGACGAATCACCCAACTAGGTTGATTTTTTTTCTAAATACTTGAAATTGAGAAACTGTCGATGCGGGTCTCAGATGCTCTGGAGAAATAACCCCGGAACGTATAAAACGCGAGATATGAGCGGTTGGAAAGAAACCGAATTCAAGATGGCGGAAATGGCGGCGGACAATGCACAAATTCAGGGTTAAGGTCTCCATCAAAAACCCTTTCGAATTAGCGACGAAAAAAATGTTCTGCAATTTTTGAGTCAACTTCTACATTCACTCAACTATTTTGTGAAAGTTTCTATACGTGGCAAGCAAGCAAGCTTTACCTCAATTTTTTGTTTGGAACAATAGTTTTATCCGCGATTTTTCCAAAAATTCTGTGCTATTAACACTGCTTGCACTTGTTTACATAATAATTAACATAATATGAAGTTTTTTAAATTTTATTTTTTACTCTAAATTTGGGCTATAAATCTATTCCCCTACAAAGAAAACCCAACCGGGAATCAAACGCAAAATAAACAAGTAGCTCATCATTTAATATAATCGATGGATGCTTATAAGGTTCATGCAGAAACGAGACTTTTTTCATCGAGTTATAATAAAGTTCCATTTATGCGGAAGCTTGGGCATACACCTAACCATGCTACACCATTAAAGGATAGGGTTAATGGAAATCCATATTGGAGTTTGAGCCCTTTACGCGTTGATTATTCAGTGCCCGAGGCCTTTCTTGATCTAAGTAAGGTTTTTGTGAATAATCAAGTGTGGCAGTTTGAGCGTGGTAAATGTGAGTATAATATATCTTAGTACCTACATGCTTCAATAACCATTACTGAAGATTCACTTTATCGATGCTTATGCCGAGTAAGCACTCACAATGGCTTAATAATCCTATACAAGTGCTTTTGCTCATGCAAATTACTTCATTTAACTTTGTATCGTGCAGAAGCGGTCGGGGAACACAGGCAAACCAAACACTGCTTGCATATCCGTTTACAGCTCCCTGGTTCGGCACTAGCTAGTTCCTGGGACCCTGTTTATCAAATACCTTTATGTCGACGTTTGCTTGCTCTTGCTATATCAAACTACATCTCTATGAAATAAATTCGATTAGCTGACTGATCGTGTTTGTAATACATTAGTGAGAGAACTTCAATAGATGGAAGGGCGATTCCTGCTTTGTAGATTCATCGACTAATTCAGTGTACCTACCTATATACAATACCTTTATACCTTTATATACCTACAAGTAAAACGGCTGCTTATACACTTTGTGAAACAAGAGTGCCTCGCTCAAGTTAGGTATGAACATTAATTTTCCATTACTCTGCCTAATTCAACTAAGTTTTTATGAATACACCTAACTGAACAAAGCAAGTCGTTTCATTGAAACATATCTCTCAAAGTAGTTGAGTTGATACCGTTTAGAAGCTTTCAGGTAACGTTCAAATATAGATTCATGTTTAGTGAAACAAAATTATTCACGTCACCAAGTCATATTTTTATGAAGAAAAATAAAATAAAATTTTTTAAAAGCAAATAGTTTTTGAGGAATTTTTAAAACAAAAATAATTCTAACTCTGCAAACCAAAACTTACCTGAAATATAAAAAAATCTTTTTATTTATGTATCTGCATTCTGCACAGCCACAATTCTACTAGTCCATTAGGAAATTAAATAGGCTACATTATTTGACCATATAAAAAGTGAGTCAAATTCGAGGTGCGTCATTGCGGAATCTCGGAACTACAAGAGATACGGACTCGGTTAAATTGGACTCAATAATAATCTGAGAAAAATTCAGGATATTTTTATCATAGGAAATTAACATCGACAAGTTAAGAGTGGAAGAGTATACGGTCGCGAGATGGTTCGTCGATCGTCATTTTACGGCATATCATCTTAACATGGTATTAGAGTCCAGGTCAGGCACTCAGGCAAGCCAGTGTGCCAAAATTTGACCTGACCTCACTTGTCATTGGCCAATATCAGTGACTTATTGTTCATTCGATGAACATGCCCAGCCGGAAGTAGCTACTACCATTGTGTAATATTTCGGGCACAGGTAAATTGCACACCAGTAATCCTTTTACGACTTGGACATATTCAAGTCCCTGTAATCTCATAGGTAAATTCCACACCGAGACCCAACAGGTAAAGATACTCGTACGCTGATATCTTAAAGTGGTATAGTCGACCAACAAGAGATATAACGAAATGATCTAATTGTTAACTAAACTGTTTTTTGCGCCGGCAAGAGTAATAGTTGAGAAATAAGGCCTGCAAAGTATGATCCTTACCCTAATACGTACCATCGAACATAATAATGCGCTCGAACAGGAAGCCCGCTCTCCACGAGACCGCAATAGTAGCTACCGGTTCCGTCAGGTTTTTGGTCAAGGTAGGTTTTTTTTTTCATTTTACGAGCATTTGAAGGAAAAAAAAACCTACCCTGACCAAAGACCTGACTTACTGCAGCAAATAAGTTTAAGGCAGTAAGTTACACTTTAAGGCCTTATTTCTCAACTACTACTTGCCGGCGCAAAAATTCAATGGTAGGTACTAAAATTCAATTTTTCTAGAGACACAAGCTATCCGAAAGTAGAAGACAAATCGCCCTATACCCATGCCACTCAAGTAAATATTCACCAAATAAAACTACTATTTTATCAGAAACTTTTTATCTCCATTATTATGCATTATTGCATGCATTGAGCCTTGTCCACACCGAAAGCAACACATAGGAACATTTTGTTTATGTTGCTTGTTCCTGGAACTTGTTTCTGAATGTTGCCAAAAGTTTATTTAAGTTCCTCATTGTTTACGGTTGCAGCAACAAAAGTTCATATAAGTTGCTTATTGTTTCCATATTTAGCGGCAAAGATCAAAGAAAATGTAGAAACATTGGTAAACATTTTTTGTTTCTCAACGGTATTTTTATCAGTGTGGACACGTTGTTGCTTATTGTTCCCAAAGCTTGAAACTCCCGTTGCAAGAAATCGAAGTGTTAATGGGAGGCGTTCCAATGGAGATATAGCAGCTCTATTGTTCGTATCTTCTTTTTGAATTAAAGGTGAAATTTTGCAAATCAGATTACCCAAATTAGTACTACTCATACGACAATTTTTTTTTTAATGTCCATTATTATATCATCTTTCTTTAATGAACTTAAAAGACGTATGACACCATGTATTGTGACTTTCTGTCTAAGAGACTTGGTCTAGTCCAACATTTACGGACTCGTCTTTTGTGTTTTTGTAAAATAATTACAATTGCAGCTGCTGCTGCCTGTAAATCTTCTTCGGCGTACCACATTGTTTAGAAACATACACTGCACTGGTGTAGACACAACGTTTCCTGTTGCAGCAACACAACGAAACATTCACAAAGCTGAATTACCTTGGTGTGGACAGAATGTTTACGGAACTTTTGCTGTTGTTTCTGTTTCCATAAACAGGTTGCGGCAACCAGCAACAAAATGTTCCACTGTGTTTCTTTGGTGTGGACAAAGCTTTAGGAGACTTATTTAACTATTTACAAGAAAAAATCTACCTGTAGGTATCTTTATTCTGGTTCCTCTGTAACAGCATTAAATTATACTTCCTTGGTGTGGAAATTACCTATAAGGATTAAAGACCTTTTAAAGGTTGGTGTGCAATTTACCTCTGGGATTAGAGAGCAGGTAGTCTTAGTGTGGAATTTACCAACTCCGAATATTTCCTTGCACACAGACATTACACAGACCGCGATTTCACTTTCTTTCATTATTTCCAGTCATAAATTTTGACCGGTAATTCTTAACCGGTTACCTGTCTATGTATGTTTGCTTTTGGGCTTAAAAATTTCTGCTTGTCAAAAAGTGATTGACGTTTCGTACTTACAAGTCTTCGTTTCAAAAGTCATGAATTGGTCAGTTATCTCACACATACTATAGTTTATGATCGGATAGGTAGTTAAAGGTAATTTATGTCTGCCTAATAGAGGACATAGTCAGAGCTTAGACCGAGTATAATAAGTATGAAATTCCGGGCAATTCCTATCAGCAGGGTGGGGTAACTTAAATCCGTCAAAGTTATTCGATTTATGGTAAGGTTAACTTTAGGAATGTTGTTTATTATAGGAAATTCTATAAAATTCAAGGAAATTCATTCTTTGCAGTTCAAGGTTAATGCAGCATGATATTTTGTCGTCGTTATTCCATAATGGGACATTGTTATGGCCCAGCCGGAGATTTACTGGACGAGGTATAAGTACACAAAATTATTTGGCCTATTAGTAATAAGTGTAGAAACTGGTATTAATTATTATTATTAGGTTTTGTATTTTTTACGAGTATTAAAAATTGCCACAATAATTTTTGGTAATCTTTTTGGTACCATTTTTGGCAAGCCACATGATTATCATATACAGGCTGATCCCGAAATGGCGGACACGGACAGCACCACAGCATCCATAGTGGATTAAAGATTCCGAGTTCATTCAATTTTTTCCCCAGTATGGCTCCCTTAAGAAGATATGACCACTTTTGTAAAAAATAAAGTCACAACACTGCACTGGATACCCTTTTTCAGGCAGAAAAATAATGTGTAGGTCTACAATACCCAGATAGATGTTATCATGGAAACATATGAAATAGCAAGTCCAACAAAGCTTAAAACAATAATCGTTGCACGGATACATATTCGATGTTATTATAATTATTCGAAATCTCGAATTCCAACAACGATGCCACATTGAAAAATTTTGTTGAACTCAGGGAATAGGTAAACTTTGAACGTAATACCTCTTTGCCAATGGAGGTTGTTTAAATTTGACACAATTTTGATTTAAATTAAAAAAAAAATGGACACGCAGTTTCCTCGGTAACGAAGCCGAGGAAACCATTTTTGTTTTAAATTTACAGTCTTTCTGAACATCCTCTACAACACCCTGTATACCATGTTCGCCATTTCAGGATTACCCTGTATAATACAAGTGAAAACGTGATTAAAAATCACATAGGTTTCTACGAAACATGTTGTCAAGCATGTAATTATTTGACAATATGCCTCATAGCATAGACCAATGAGGGACGAGGCATGATTATCGCTGTAGGCTGTATCAATTCACGGTGCTTGACTATTGATAGCTAATCATAAGGAAGTATATTAGGGAAATTCAATAGGGAAAATTCAATAAAATTTTATTTACATAGCTTTTAACTTTTTTTCTCATATTCTTGATGAAATTGGAGTCTTTCGGGTTACCGTTTTAACATCTTCTGGTCTTCGGACTTCTGGATTTCTTGAAAAACTCCTGAAAATATTGTTGGAATTAACGTTAGATATAACGATACAGTAATAATTGTTTTTCTATACTTTTTATATGCAATGCTATATTATAATAATGACAATTTGTTGATTTATTATTTGAACACCCGGTATGTAGGTATATCATACTTATAATAAAAAATTAGTTCCATGGGTACTTACAGAACGCGTCATCGTCTATTTAATCTCGTTAAAATTAATCATTAATTTATTAACATAATCATTATCAAGGAGCGATCAAAAATGTTTCTTTGTTTTTCAATAACTCTATATATAATTTTGCCAGTATTTCTTATGTTTAGAAGAACCACCAAACATTAATAATAATTATTGTTATGATCAAATTTGTGCAGGTTTTAATTACTTAATAATATTATAATTATACAGCTTAGATTAGTCATGGTAACACATGCTACTATTTAACCATGCAAACAATTAATTTACATTTATAAAAAAAACACCATTATTGTTCTTCTTATACCTATACCTTTATTTCACTTATAGTAATTACATCAAGATATTAAGTTAAGAGCTTTTATTTTAAACTAGCCGGTCTTTTAATATTTTTATCACTGTCAAAAAACGTACTTACACAATAATAAATTATTATTGACACGTTTCGACGTTTCGCAATGTATTTTTCTAGTAGGTTTCGTCAATTTTTGTCGGTATTATAAAATTAACGCTCGGTTAAAAGTTTTATAAGATTAAACTGCCATATTACCTTATGTCCGCAGTTAAATGAAAGTTCTCTCTTTTATAGATTCAAATTAGGCTGTAACTAACCTGTAATTAAGGAGGTGCGGAATTGGTAGGAAATAAGCGAGCTGTCATTGTAAAAAAATATCCTGAACTTTTTACTGTTTAGCTTGACGACAACCAAGTAACACTTCTGGGATTTATGAGACTAAAATAATTAATTAACATTTGAACTATATTTTCAGTTTTTTATTCCAGCAGATGTATAGTGTATATGTATAGTAGGTACCTTCTCTTTGTGTTTTGATAGAATATTATCTAATTAATTTCAATTTAGAACTAGACCTGGCCTGAAATTAACTTTTTTTCTAAAAAATTAAATTTTTTAGAGAGAAACCTGTTGAATTTAGTCGTGTTCGACTATGAACAGTAAACTCTTTGTTTGAACATATTTTCAACGGTAAGGTCAAAAAATTTTAATTCAGCAGAAGCGAAACATTTTGACGTGCAACTACAATTATTATTTATTGTCGAACTGTTAAACTTTACATTGTTCAGCGATCCGTATCCATGGTTACAAGGGTGTCCAAGCCATAAAAATAGAACAAGAAGATCCATGGTTACGACGTTGCAAATCACCATGCTGATAGACCAATCAGAACTGAGAGGCAGCTCTGCCTATCGCGATATAGCTTTTGGTCTGTGTTTGGTCAGGTTACTTGAAAATCATATAAGATGAGTGAAATAGTCAATCAAATCGATTAAATTAGCGTCGCTAAATAAAAAACAAAGAAAGAGAGTACAAATGTATCTGTGTATAAAAAAGTACATAAAAAGTTAAGATTGGGGCATGCAAGCCGTTTTCCTCTATATCTTGGGTCGTTTTAATTGTACAGTGCCTTGAACTACGAAAATTAATTTTCACTTGTTTATAACTCAGAAATTTATCACAAACTTCCCACTCTGCTTATAATACTTTTAACTTTTGGTGAAGTATAGTATTCTCTTTTGTCTTTGATTCAAGAAACAATCAATCTGACTTTACCTTTTCGCTCTTAAAACCAATATTTTAATGACTGACAGTTATATGAAAATATCAATCTTTCGTTGATCAATTTCTGGGAGCTCTTCGTAGCGGCAGCCGAGCGATCTACATAGTGGCTATTATCGAGTCAAGTTCGTAAAGGAATCCACTTTCTAGAAAGGGGTGGGTTACCGTATTCTTAAACCAATCTTTCGTTTACTTCTCACGAAAGACAACCAATGAAGAATAAAAAATAATCAACCAACTAGATTTCTGCCCTTAATACAGAAAACAAAGTGAGGTACATACAAAGAATTGCTATTTATTTGTAAATTAATTTACTTATATGAACTATACAGGGGTGTCACAAAGACATGGTACACACCCCTATCTTTTCCTTTATTTTTTGAGATATCCTTTTGAAAATCGATGTGCCGCATATAAGTACTCGATAGTACGCAGTTTTTGACAGACAATTGAATTTTTTCTTACTTACGGTTTTACCGGAAATGACACTAACTTTTTTTTTAAATAGGAATTGGTAGGTATTATATTTTTGGATTCGGTATACCTAATGTTATACATTAAGTGACACCACATAAGTGACAGACTTGAGTGAATTGTCAGACTTGAGTTTAATTTATTTTTTATTTCTCAATTATAGTGTGCCATTATGACTATTTAGATTTACTTAAATTGGGCCATGTGATGGTACAAAAAACGAATTTTTGTTAAAAGTACTAAATCAAGTGATTTATGGATAAAGTATGCTCTCCAGAATGATTTTTTGAGCAGAATTCATTTTTTCAAATTATAGCATCTAGGTACTAATCTAGGTACTAGTCCACCAAATAAGGAACATTTTGATGTGCCCATTTTGCAGTTATGGCCAACACAATTGAAGTCATGTCACACTGTAATTGAGAAATAAAAAATTTGGTTTTGGAAGAGATTACTCCCATACATTGAAAATGCTTTTATTTTTGTTCAAAACATTTCTAAATTGCTACTGAACGTTCCCTTTTCTCTTAAGTCGACTAAGTTGATTAAGATTCCAGCATCTTGAACATATGAAAAAAATTTATTACATAGGTAATAAATAATAAAGGTAAAATTATAATAAATAAATAATAATAAAAGGGTAAATAATAAAAAAAGGTAAAAAAGTTATCACATAGGTCTGATCTAAGTTAAAAAAAATCAGAAAGCGCCATCAGTTACGACTAAGCGAGTGAAAATATTCACTCGCCTCAAAATGAAATCAAAAACTTTCAATCTTTGCCGAGTAAAATATAATTTGAACAAATGAAAGCATAATTTTTTACAAGCTTTGAAAAAAAATGTCTGAGATTGAACCTGTGAAATTATAAACGATCGTCGTCTTGCATTTTATAATCTAACAGCCTTATTAATCTCAGACGTAAGTTTTCTCCCAAAATTTCGTTACCTTACAAAATACAGGGTATTTTCTAATTGAATGTCAATAATTAAGGGTGTGATTTCTGGGTCCATTTTAAGAAGAAAACTTCACAAGAACGTATGTCCTAAAAGTATAATTATAACTTTTGAGATAGGAACTCTGGACATTTTAATGAAATTTCGTATACTTACAGGTATTACGCATATCAAGGGGCATTGTTTCATGTACCACGTTTCATTTTATTTCATTAATGACGATGGTGCACGATCATGCAGAATTTTACCTGCATATTTTAGCAGCCCTGATGGTACTTCACTGATTTCTGTTCAAATAGAAATCATTTTTGGAATCCCCATTCATTTCCAAGCAAATTTGATTATCTATTTTTTTCAGTCCGATGCATGGTTTTCGCTTAAAAAAATAAAATCTGTTTCTCTACATGGTCACAAGATTGTCGTTAAATGACAATAAAAAAATATAAAAATATGATTAGGTGAAATTCTGCAAGATTCACTAGTGGAGATAAAACGGATTGTGGTACATGAAAAAAATGCCTCTTGGTGAGTAATACCTGTCTTTGAAATTTCATTAAAATATCTAGAGCGGTATTATAGATATTATGAAAAAAATATTTATTTTTAAAAACTTTACCACCCTGTATCTCAAAAGTTAAGACTTTTAGGACATACGTTCTTATGAAGTTTTCTTCTTAAAATGAACCCAAAAATCACCTCCTTAAATATTGACATTCAATTATAAAACACCCTGTATACAGGGTGTTAAGAAAATGACGGATAAACTCTCCAGTACCTTGGAGGGGACACTCAGTAAAGTACGGGAAAAATGATTTAAAAAAATCCAGATCTACATTTTAAAAGATATAAGCAAAATATTGAACAATAAATTTGGCAACGTTTAACACGATACGTCTAATTTCTAACAATGTAGGTAGTTAAGGTAACAAAACCGTTGTTGCCAAATGCTTTTTTCAGCATCTTGGAAAAGAAAAATAAAATTCTTATTAAATTTTCCAAGCCAGTAATACATTTTAAGCAATTTTTGTAACTGATAACGATTAAAGTACCCTTTTTCATATCTGCAAAATCATCTAGTTTTTGCAAATACCGAAAAACAAAGATAGTAAAATGTTAACTTGGGCATTTTTTATCTCACCAAATTGAAGGCCAGAATTTTTAAAATTATTTTTCCCGTACTCTACTGAGTGTCCCCTACAATGTACTGAAGAGTTTATCCGTCATTTTCTTAACACCCTGTATTAAATATGTGATAATGTGCCCTCTTTTTAAACTAAAAGTTGAGCTTTGCTACCTACATACTGCTAACAAGTGGATGCTCGAACAATAGAAGACAATCCCAAAACAATAAACGTGATGGATGTGCCCTGATCTCTACCTACTTTAAGAAGAGAAGATTTTAACTCCGGTAAATACAATGTTTAGGTAAGGCCTGGAATAAATAGTGCCCTTCGTTATATGGTATATTCTAAGAACGGACTCAAAATTCAAAAGCGTAACAAATCAACAACAGCAGCTAAACAGCTGTTTTTCTATGTGGTATGGCACCGAACTGGGAGGCTGGGTGGTTATAATACCGTAAGTACGGATGTATTACGGAGGAGTACTACTAAAGGTCTTAGGATTTACCGCTCTGCTATAGAAATTCGAAAAGGGAGGCAGTTTAAAGTTTAAAGATTTGTATCCCCATCGGTATAGTGACTTTGAAAGATGTTTCTATGAAATAGCGCATTCCATTTCTTAGAAGACATAACCATTAGATTTTAAATGTTTGAACAAGCAGTTGCGCTAAGGAACAGGCAATTGTTGAAAGCTGTATGAACCATTTAAGTTGTTCCAGCCATATAAGAACGACCATCCCGCTAGATAGGATTGTATTTTTGAATTTGCGTATCCTATAAAAGTTTTTCAGTGTTAGAATTTATGACTGTAGGTGCCTAACAGTAAAGGGTTGGAATTCTTGGGAAGGAAACAAAAATTAGGATAAATGCTGAGTAAAGGCGGCTTGTATTAAAGTTTAAAGTGCTTTCAATTCCACTACTACTTATTAGCAGATTCAAACTCGTCTCAGTATTAAATTTGTCATTTTGCATAGGTCGCATCGTCGATACATCTAAACTAAATCATATTTATACGAAATTACTACCATAACTTAATTTACATTAAAGTTCTTTAAACGACTCAACCTTTGTTTATTTAGTGAAGACAGATATGTTGACGTTTCGCTGTAATTTTACCTCATCTGTCTGCCATATCAACCAAGAACAACCGAGAAGACGTGCGTGTTGAACATTCGAGAAAAAGTTTTCGATGTAAATTGCTTTGAAGATTGAAAAATGTCGCTTTAACTTGTTCATAATTCATACGCTGCTTATTTTTAACGCAAATTTTGAAAATGTGATAATACCGGGTGTCCCAGACTTAATTGACCAGGCCATATCTCATATACAGGTTGAGATAATCGAGCCGAATAAAAGACATATTATTATAATTTTTCAAGCTGTATAACATGACAGCATGAAAACAACCCCCACTCCAACATCCCCTAAGTTACAGCCCTCACCCTTAAAAAAATGAATAGCACCCTGTATATATTTTTGTATATTCAAAACCAGTATTCGATTGTCTATTCAGATGATTTTTCAGATTCAAAATTGGTTGAGAAATAACCAAGAAAAAGGTTCATCAAGGTGGTCATGACTTTTTATCTGAACTTTCTCTGAATGACTTTAGCTGTCAAAATTTATCAATATTTTGGTCATAGTTTTTAATTAGCAGGTCACAGTCATCATTAAGGTTCATGATAAAGTGCTTTGTCTCTTGTTTTATTTTTTAAAATTTCCCAATAATTCAGAATTATTAAATAAATTGTTTGGACTTTAATTATAATAATAACTATCACCTGCCTGTTAAAAACTATGACTAAATATTGATCAATTTTGACAGCAAAAGTCATCCAGAGAAAGTTAAAGATAAAAAGTCATGACCACCTTGATGAACCTTTTCTTGGTTATTTGTCAACCAATTTTGAATCTGAAAAATCATCTGAATAGACAATCGAATACTGGTTTTGAATATACAAAAATATATACAGGGTGCTATTCATTTTTTCAACGGTGGGGGCTATAACTTAGGGGATGTTGGAGTGGGGGTTGTTTTCATGCTGTCATGTTATACAGCTTGAAAAATTTTAATAATACGCCTTTTATTCGGCTCGATTATCTCAACCTGTATATGAGATATGGCCTGGTCAATTAAGTCTGGGACACCCGGTATACAGTGACGAAAGTAAGGAATAAAATATTTTTATTATTTTTTGGGTTTTAGGTTCCGGCTTGATAGTTTCAAAATTATTAATGTTGATCAAAAGTTTACGTTTCGGGACTGGTTAGTCCCTTGATCACAATTTATTGATACATATAAATATTAAACTATAAAATATATGACATGCAGATATTTTCAAAATCATAAAATGGGATTTTTTTCATTAATAAAATTAAAAATAAAAATAAATTTTTTGTATGCTTGTTTCAAGTTACGACAAAGTATACCCTTGTTTGTGAAGATATTACGAGAAATTTACGAGAAAAATCTTTTAGAATTAAAATTTATGTTTTCAACCCTTCTTTGTAGAATCTCTGCAAAATTGTTAAAAAATTTACAAATTCAATTCTGCCTGACTTTGAATTTTAATTTTAAACCACTTTTTTCCACAATATTCATAATAATACAATATCTTTATAAACAAACTTTCCCTACTTTTCTGATTTCACTTTATACAGGGCTTCCCATTAAAAAATACGTTTTTGAGAACGTATCTCAAAAAAGCGATGCTCAATAATAATCGATTTTTATAATTTTCTTTACATCAACTTAACAGCTGAAAATATGTATAAAGAAGTGATCATAAGTTTAAATGGTTCACCCGGTAGAGAACATTTTAACAATTCGACTTTCAAAAATGTCTGCAGCTTGCAAAAATGATTCGTTTCTAATAAACCAACCTGCACCTCCTAAAATGAGGAATTTTGATTGGAACATTTGACGCGATGAAAAATTTTGCACCGACTATCTATTTATATTAATTTTTTTTATAATTTTATTTTAAATCTGGATTTTTTTTCCATAGAATATAAATTTAAAAATATTAAAAAAAAAAAAATACAAGACAACAAGAGCCAATTATCGAAGATTTTTTAGGGCGGTGTTGAAAAAACTAACACCATGTGAAAAGGGAATTACAAAATTAATTTTTCGTAACTTGAAGCATCCTTTTTTGTGTTGTTTTGATAATAATAAGAATATTCAGCTACAGGTGAATCAATGTAAAACTTCGTAAATTTTAATGCGAAAATGACAAAGTTTTTAAGCAAGGAAGAGAAAATAAGGATAAAAATGGCATAAAAAGAAGAAAATGTTTGGTTTGCTGAAAAAAAATATATACAAAATAATAGTGCAGTGTAAAAGTTAAGTACCTTTTGGTGAAATCATTGTTTTTTTTTGTTTCTTTACATTATACAACACACCTGCATTATAGTTCACATACAACAGTGCTAAAATACTCTACAGACATTTTAAATTTAACCTGTAAAAACATTAATTTATATTTTCAACCCTGTTTTGAGAAAAAAGTTGAATGTTTTTTTTTCAAGAGAAACCGAGAACCTATTTTTGGCTCCTCTACACCTTTATTTTATTATACCCTGTTAACTGCATCCAATAACCACCAAAAGGATGATGTTCGCTTCAAGCCAATCCATTTCACCTGGAGAGCCTTAATTCGGGTATCACAGATCGAAGAGAAGCAGCAACACGTGGTACTTGATGAAAAAAATAACTCGCACAATAAAACTATACTATTACTCGGTACTCTATACTATGAACATTTTAATATAATATACTTAACACTTGAAAATGAAAACTCAAAACTTGAACTAAGGAATACAAACTATTATTATAAGGTTAAGAGGTTATGTCTTTATATCGGGTAGCTGACCACAACCCTGTACGTAGGACATTGCCTAATAATGCAATAATTAATATTAATAATAATAATTTAAAATACTTTGACAATAGGCAACAAATAATTTCGTTAACATGGAAACATAAATTTGGTATGATTAGGCAATGCCCTATGTACCTACCATCCTATATGGTCTGCCTGCCGGTATAAGAGTATTATGAGTATATGAACTAAGGTAAGGGACTTGTGGCACTGTGAGTGAGTGCTTATAGGAAGCAATGCTAGAATGTTAAAGCGACTTTGCCAATTTTATCATATTTCCCTTTTTCTCGTTCTTGTTTCTGGGACTATCTATAATCTGATTTAAGACTTTACTATTAATTTTTTTTGCTATTTGCTATTTTAGATCATTGTATTTTTGTTTATATTATATATGTTTTTAATTTACAAATATTTTCCTCTTCCTTTAAGATAACTAACATTTAATTTTGTGATAATTTTTTTAACCCTTGTGCAACGTTGCATCGCTAATACCAATTATTCAAACTTCAGAACTGAAATTTTTTTAAATCGACATCAGAGTTATTACGGGAAATATTTTGTAACCGATATCTAAATATCGAATGATATTAAACGAAAAAAAAAAATACATTGAGAAATACGAACTTTGTTTCATGCACGATGATTGGGAATGTACGAGAGTATTATACAATTTTACAAATTTTACCATCCGAAAAGTATACGCACCAAAGGAGAATTTTTTGAAGTATGTAGTAAGATTAAAAAAAAAAATAGATTGCGCAGAAAGTTTGTAGATGCTCAAAAACTCATTTGACGCATGTTTATTTAAAGTTACGATAAGTAGGCCAAAAAAATTAAAAAATTTTATAAAAGTTAAGTACTATTGTTTGTAAAGATATTAAAAAAAAAGTTATGGGAAAAAGTTGTTTCGTACAACAATGAACATGACGTCACGTTTTTTTTAATTTTCTCGGGAATGGCTCAATAGAATTAAAATGTAATTGCAGTAACAGAGGCATAGCTTTTCAATCTTAACAAATTATAAATTTATCATTTCTCTCTAATAAGCCAACAATTCAATCCGAAGTTTTAACCATTGAAATCCCTATTAGTGTGTCGGCTAATAAAACACCCTGTATACATCTAATGAAAACTTAGTATTTTTTCATATACATTAATCACTCAGGAACTTCCAAGGAAAGCAGAAACACGTTCTAGCTAAGTTTTATAGCTCCCGATATCACCAAATGCTAGGTAATTTGTCATGTGTCAATATATCGGCTATCGTATCTCTTCTTTTTCTTTAGAAAACAAATGGTTTCGTTACTTAATTCACATTCGCAAGGCGTGCAAGTATACATAAATATATTAATAATATGAAGGAGTGTAATATAAAGTGTTAAAGCGTAGGTACCTATATAAAAAGTATAATGAGATTTTAAAATTATTTCTGTACTTTAGGTAAGTCGATAATAGCTTTTAAAAGCTTTATGATGTTAAATTTTGGATGATCAAGAAGAAATATTTCGCGTTCATTTCCAGGAATTCATGGACTAATTTTTTAATCCACCAAACAAAAGTTGAAACGTAAAAATAACAATTAAGCATTAAAAAGCAGAAATATGAGTGCAGCTGGTTTGGAATAATTGGTTTATTTGTGATTGTGTTCAGTTTTAGAGTCACTTGGATTTTTATGATCTTCCATACATCTGATCGTAAATTATTTTTTATTTTTGTCGAATTTGTGGACAGTACAAAGAAGTTACATTTGTTTTGTTAAATCTCATTAGTGACTTCAATGTTTTCAAGGAAAACAAATAGAAAATAGACTAGAATGTTTTTTCATGTATCCGTATAAAAGCAACCGTGGAGAATCTCAATGTAGGTGGCGGGATTTCTTTTATGACTTCAAATTGTTTTCACAGTTGAATTTGCCTAGAGAGAGACATTAAATTTTGTTGTTCTTGAAACTCGATAACTCTCACAGCGAGAGATAACCTCGTTAAAAAGTTATGAATCTTTAGAATTTGGCATGTCTAACTTTTTCATATTACAGCCAACATTACGTGAAAAAGTGCTGTAGAGCTTTTTTCCGATAGACGTTAGACAGGTGTCCCTAAGATGTCTCTACAACTTAAGTCGATTTAAATCAACTTATCTTCGTACGAAGTTGCTTGAAAGCCACTACGAGATGCCAAAATAATAAATTAAGCCGCTGAAGCGAGTTTTATGATTTTTGGTAAAATTAATCATGCATGACTAGAGCTTGAAATATTAAGGTACACTGAACACTGTAAACGCAAAAGAGAAGGTATGTAATAGATATCCCAGTTGAATTATAGGCGATGTTGTCTAACCTGTCAACTTTTAGTCATTTAGTTATTCAAGTTAGTTGCAAAAATTGTTGTCGCTTATATCCGTTTAAATTAATATGACAACGTCTACATATTCTTCATCCTCTCTTAATGCACATCACCCCTATATAGCTGTCTTTTCCTATGTATTTTCTGCATACCTTTTTATCATTCAGTCAACATGGTATGCAAAATGCATATTTTTTTATATAGATATCCAAATTTTGGTAATTATTTTTTATAAATGTATATGAAAATAATATTTTGCACATTTCAGGGCATTCAAGGAACTCATGTTCATTTTACAATAATTAACTTTTTGGAAATATTTCATAGAAATAGTTGAAATACTTGTCTTCAATTAGTATTATTACAAGGCAACCAATACTTCTTCAAGTACAATGAATTTTACAACACAACAGTTTATGATGTAGCTCTATTGTCAAGAGAAAGGAAATCCTTATATGCAATTCCTGGAAAAAGAAGTATACCTACCTAAAATGCATTCCACATGTAGTACTACAAGTACAAAAAGTATTTTATGTTTTACACCTACTTATACGTTGTTCGTTTGGTACCTATGGTAAAAGTGGTTAACATAACCATGCTTTATGTTAAGAAAAAATATTCTTAATAATTATTTTTTTTTTTCATTAAAATTGCGAGTTAATTGATGAATTAAATAATTGACTAAATTAAATTTATAAATTGTAAAGCAAAGGCAATTTTTAAAGAAACGTGTTTTATTTTGCATATTGTTAAGTGATGTTTTAACTGCTCTATGTATAGGTATTTGCATGTTTATCTGTGTTCGTTTTCGTGCATATTTTCCAAGCTCTACTCATGACGATAATTGATTGGGGTAGGTCATGATTTTTTTTAAAGTGGCACACCCTAATTGGACTTTTATGCCAATAGAATTAAACAATTTTAAGTATCGAGCGTAGATTAATCGACTCATTTCCTGCAAAAGAGGCCCTTTTGATAAAAGTCGCCAAATCTTATTGATTATAGGAAAATTGCATTTGAATTTTGAAATGTAATAATAATTCAAAATTTGCAATTAAGAGGGATAAACTTTTTTTTGGCTTTAAATTATTTTAATTTATTTATTGATTTATTTTTATTTTCTTATAGTCATCATAGGATAATAAAATTAATTTACATTACAACAGTGAAATTTTTTCTTCTAAACGATAAGATTAGGCGACCTGCATCAAGAGTACTTTTTTGTAGAAATTGTGCCGAAAAATGTAGGCTCGATATTAAAAAAAAAATCAAATGGCGTAGGAGTTCAAAAAGTGTGAAACCTTGAAAACCCTTGATCTACGCCAATTAATTAACCCATTACTCTACACATTTGACAATGACAATTCCGAAATTGAAGTCAATTTTTTGTAGCAGGACTTGACCAGTTAATAGAAGACCTGCTTTAATAAATAAAAGTTCCCATAAACACATGTCCGTAAAATCTTAGAAAAAAAGATACCGGGTGTTTTTTTTCTATTTTCTAGATGAAAAAATGAGTAAATGGCGTAGATAAGGATATACCTATGACTAATTTTTCGCGCAACATGTTCTACGCCCGTGGACACACGCGATCTTACTTATCAGCGTTGGATTCACTGGCGATTTCTTACAAAAAAGGTACACTGATAAATATTCGAAATTCCCAATAATTTTTAAGTCAATTGAGGCCAAACTTCCTCATACCATTTATTTAAACTATGTAAAATCATGGATTTTTTCAATTATTATTTTATAGTATCCAAAAATAACAATAAATTGAAATAATGAGCTTATTTTTGCGGTATGAGTAAATTTACACTCAATTTAAGTGCGTAAAAACTATGGGAAATTTCGAATATTCATTCATCATTCAAATCACCTATACCTTTTTTTTTGTAAGAAACCTCCAGGGAATCCAATGCTGGTATAAAATAAGGTTTTATTTATTCCATGGGCATTCCTATTTATTCCTACGCTACTGATGGATTTTTTTCACCTGTGTTTGTCTTTGTTTTGTGAGCTCTGAACTATAATAAATAACCGCTGGGTATAAAATTAAAATATTAAGAAATGCCCAAGTTATACCTACGGCGAAAACTGAAAAAAAAATTTTTCGACACCCTGTTTTTTTTTTCAAGCTTTCCGGACATAATATTTATGAGAACTTTTATTCCTTAAAGCAGGTCTTCTATAATAAACTGGTGAAGTCCTCCTGATTCAAAGTTGAAAAATTTGCTATATTTGGGCATCTAAAAATAAAAAAAAGGACTTTACGGCTCAATCGGATTCTTTGTCAGATTCGTATAGCACGTTTCGCAGAGTAAAAGGCGCTCATACAAAATTATCCCATTCTGAATGATTTTTCGAGCGAACGTTTTTATTGTCGATTTTTTAGGTCGATTGAATTAGATACATAGTTATACCTAATCCATTATTTTTCTCAGAAATCTCGATTAACAAAGTTTTACCAGAATGTTGAGTTGAAATTTATAATAATTTACGACCAGCAATAAAAGTGTTTCTTAAAATCAGAAAATTAAGCTCTTTAGTACTGAAACCACCAACACCAAGCTAAAATAAATGGTATCTTCTCATAAAAGCCATCATGATTTTGTATTGTTATTTATGATTTTTAAGGTATATAATAAACGTTTATGATCTAAAATTCTAGCACACATAACCACCTTATTGTCCCGTCCATAAGGCTGATAATTCCCCATCTTTTCAGGTGACTTTACTGATCAATTATCGTCTAGGACCACCAGGTTTGTGGGGTTGGGTTTCGTACCTGCTTTTCTACAATAACAAGACTTCAGTCAGTGCTGCATAAACAACTCTCAAATATTCTTTACAATGCTGAAATGAGAATTATTTTAAATACCTACCTCTGATTTTATCAGAATTTTTAATTTGGAACGTGATTCATTATACCTACCTAATTTCAACTACTAGAGTTGAATATTTATTTATTTTTTTGAGAGTTTGAGAGAACAGAAGCGCTCCAATTAATTTGTCTTAGAACTAATAAAGCTCTCCATACATGCAGTAAATTTCGAATCGTTACGTCTATGAAATTTTAAACTGACCACTCTCCCGAATTAAAATAAAAATTAAACGACTAGGTATATAGTTTGAGCTCGCTCAAAATTTTCGCCCGTACCTATTTATGCCTTTAAGGTAAATAATAATCATAATTACAGAGTTAAAACAATTTAAGCGAGCGTACTAATAACTAGGTAATTATTAGAGGTTTTTGGTGAGGTAGGTGGCAATCTTCTAAGAAGGATAATAACAATAGGATTTAAGCATGGGATAATTTGATTGGTCGGTAATGACTAATGACTAATCATTCAACCCATGAAATTTTATGAAATAAAATTGTTATTTCACCATACCATCACCATCACCGCACCCGACTACAGCTAATAACATTCCATGTAATAAATTGGTATTTCCTCTATGAATAATATTGAGCTTGGGCCGTAATTATAGAGGTTGTTATTCATACAGCTGGGCTTACTCTCATTCTTACCTGGTTACATTTTACCAACGGCCATTCACTTTACCAACTTTCTGAGAAGGTGTCTTAATATGAATCAATGTACTCAAAAATTTATTGCGGTTACAATTCATAATAATATGAGGTCGTCGTAATTTAATGTTGGTAATCTTTGTTTTAATTGCATGCACATACTAAACAAAAGAATAACACCGTGTTAATTATGTTCATTTAATCCAGTTCATAATTAGATGATTATAAATCCAACGTATTTTATTTAATTCAGAGATTAAAATATTATAATTATTAATTACATGCATATACACGGTAATGAATCTTCACACCGACACCAACAACACACCGGCAGCAGCGTCAGCCATTCATTATATTTATTCTCGAACAAAGAGGATTGGATTGTTGGAAGAAGTTAGAGCGGGATTCAAATTAGAGGATTCGAAAAAAGAACAGTAATAAAACGTCAGCTTGTGTCGGCAAATAAAATTTAAACCCCGAAGATGCAAGTTCCGAAAATCAAAACCACCTGCTGTTTGAAATTAAGAGTACTAAGCCACAAAAAATGCACCTAAATTTGCCCTTGAGACGGACTCTTGTTGTGGTTGGTGCCTTGCTGCAATATGCCATTAGAATTTGTGGCCTACCCCAATTTGGCAAGCTTGATGATTAAAGATGTACATACACGTGAATATTTGTCCTGGCACATAAAACGAGAACGGGCTCGTTTGTGCAGGGATGGAAATATTAAATAATTAAAGAAATTTATTTAATTGAAATTTTTGTTTTCCTTGAAGGTTACGGAAAAATTACAAAACATCTTTTTAATGTAGAATAAGTCAGACTATCCAAAATGCATTTTAGAGTGTCGGGAGGACTGTAAAAAAGGTTAAAATTTACTTTTTTGACTCCCCCTTCCAAGGGGTCGTATCTCAACAAAAAAGAATGGATAGTTTATTTTAATTTGATAAAAAATGCTTAATTTTGTCCACCCTCCCCATTTTTTGCAGTCATTTTTACTCATATTTACTCCCGCATAGTCGTGGAGTCTTGCTATTAATTTTTTAGCAACCAAATTTAATTTTGATTCTGGTCATAAAACATAATTGAAATCATAGTTTATTCCGGACTGTTTCGTCGTGGTCCATGGCTTCAATTGAGTGAAGTCTACACACATCAACTCTAACATACTGTTTTTCATCTGGAGAGGGAAAAATTAAATTCAGTCTGAGTCTCTAATAATGATGTTATTAGAATTAAAGATTTTTTTATTTCACTGTAATTTTAATAATCGGAAACTTCTTGAGTGGAAAAGTCTTTATCATTAATATCATTACTCACCTGAATAAATAACTTTCCTACACTTTTTCTTGTTTGGTTTTATCGATTTGACTTTCCTCTTGATTTAACAAGCTCCTCTAATAATAATGATCGAACTTGAGAACGAAAAAAGCTAAGAATTTCCATTTCTAGTTTTTTTAAGCTTTTCTCGGGGAAATATTTCACTATCCTGCTGACATCATCTCTTTAACTGGATGTAGAGAAAATAATTGACAATAATAATTGATAATAATCGAAAGATTTTTCACAGTTTAATTCAGTAAAGCAAAAAGAGGTACCGCGCTAAGAAAATAAACATGGAGGGCTGGACCGGTTTGGTCTGGTCATGCCTTGAGAAGTTCTGACATCCACGAATCAAAATCTTGAAACCATAAAAAGTATTTTTTTAACTTAGAGGGCATGTAGGAAATGCAAAAATAGCCGAAAAATTTCCTGTAGATGGGTGTTGGAGCTTTAGTTTTCGAGATACAGGGTAGGGTGTTCTTCCTAAGTTCTTCCAAAAATTTAATATTTTTTGAATATCTACAAACTGACTGATCAGAATAACTCAAAATTTTTTGACAGTTGTAGCTCCAACGACTCATGCATGTTTTTTCGACTACAGGAAATTTTTCAACTATTTTTGCGTTTGCCACAGAAGAAGTAATTTTATACAACTTCTTCAGATGTTACCTGCCAAAGCCACGATGATCCAAACTTCATAGTCGCTGCATCGTTCCTACCTGTGTTGGGGACATGCGCCCCGAAACTTTCAGCTTATATAAAATGACCAAGGTGTGGCAGTTCGCCCGGGCTCTTAGTCTACTATGATTAGCGAACTACCAAACGCCACACCTCCTTCACAGCCACCCCTTGTTATAGGGGAAAGTTTAAAATCTAAATCTAAAATCTAAAACGCCTATTTGTTTATTGCAGAACCTGACAAAAGTGAAGTCAAGTTAGTTTCAAACGTGTTTGTTCCATTCGTGGCTGATTCCTGCAATCACCAATTTTGTTTCACAATTTCCAAGAAGAATAAAAAATATGAAGTACGAGTCATTTACTTAAAAGCAGCCAATCAATTAAACGTTCACACTTCACCCCCCCCCCCTCCCCCAACACCTTAAGCATAAGTTTTTATTCGCTTTGTGAAAAAACAATATTTTTAAAATTATTCACGAACAATAGGCAGAGCGCTTCATTTACATTTGAAAATCGTCCATCTCTTCTCCCCTCATTGTGGGGGGGGGGGGGTGAAGGGATTTATTGCACTGGGGTTACATTTATAATTTCTTAGTAAATGGACATGTAAGTATTTTATTATTTTTAATTCTTCTGTAGAATTTCTTGGAAATTACAAAAAAATACTATGCGATTAGGGCCATCTGTCACGCATTGAAAAAAAAACGTTTCAAACAATTTCAGAAAAGTTGACGTAATTTTTGCATTAGAATCCGATTCTGCAATAAAAAAGTTGGGTACCAATAAGTTGCACATCCCAATGAGGAAAGAGGTAGGGCGTTGCGTTTGACTTAATTGGCTAGCGGTTTTAAAATTATTTGGGACACGTTTTTGCTTTTTTGGGTTCAATATTTCTCCAGATATTTGATCACTTCTAGACTTTTTGGACACCTGTAGTGCTTAAAAATATTTAGAAACATGACGGACAATTTAAATATGCAAAAAAAGCTCCAACACCGAGTTTAAAATGTAACTAGAACACATGGATGTTAATTATTTTGCAGAGTAGACATAATTAATAAAGATTTAAAAAATTTGAATGATTTAGAGGCTATAGGAATTGGATGTGTACAATATGATTAATACCGCTGGGAATTTAGAGTTGATTGAAATTTTACCTATTTTGAGCATTCGTTTTTACATAATCTTTGCATTAAATATTAATCAATAATAAAGACAAATTATTACTATCGAGAGTTACGACAAAAATTATTAAATAATAAAATCCCATAAAAATAATCAGTAAATACCAAACTTTTTAACGACTTACCTATCTATAGAATCATAATTATAAATGCTTATGGGGGACATAAACTTTTATTTATTTTAAAATCCTTTTTATGTACAACTATGATTATAATCTTGAATCGTGAAGAGCCGCTAGCCGCAAATCTAATGAGTTAAGAGTTAAAGAGGGGCCTTTTAATGTTTATTGCTGGAATATTAATAAACACCCCTGTCTAAAAGAACCTGACCAGTAATGCAGACGACTTTTTATCGTCTTTTAGTACCGAAATAACAAAACATTTCGGCCATGCATCGCACTGTCGATGGTACACAACACAACAGGTAACCAGCGGCGGCGAATAAAATTATTCATTAAGCTTCGACAGATACATCTTAAAAAAACAATGACATGTTGATTTAGTGTAGGTAAGCGCATTTTGGCTTAGACTGCATGACGTCACGAGCATCTTCCGGTAAAAACTAAGCCACTTTTCCCAGGTGCAAGTATTCTATTTATTATCACTAAATCTTCATGAAGGCGGGCTGGCCTATGCAGCTTTCCAGTTTTAGTGTATAAACCGGGACTCAGGAGAAGCCTCACCTTAGCTTTGGGCTATGGATACACGGTCCGTAAATTGTTGTCCCATACCACCGTCTATAATATGGTCTTCATATATTACTATATCGCTAGTGGGGGTCTGGAGAAGGAGGGAAATATCACGATGCAGACATATCTTTCTCTCTTTCAATGTACTTCGAGTCCTACGCCACGACTACATGCCATCAGATTCGACCATCTCATTCGTGACGCTTGCGCATAACGGGTCGAGGTACTCTAAAAACAGATACAAATAGTTGTTTGCTATCCCACTGTGTCCGTGACACTTCCGCTTACGGTAGCTAGCAATATAAAAGTATTAGATATATGATGGTCTTATCACCCGACATGATATTTTGACGCAACTTGAAAACAATGAAGGCGATCAGGTTAGGTATACTCGCGACAATTATCCTAAGGTCAGTTACTAAGGAAACAAAAAAGTACTTAATACATTTTGTGAAAATAATTGCAAAAAGCAATTCGATCAATAGTATCCATTATTTTCGCAATAAGAGCCTGTTCACAAATCAACCTCTCAAAAAAAAAATTTTTACTGATTCGAAGTCAGGATTTTTATTCAAATAAATGCTTAAAGTTATAGTCTTACAACTAAAAGGAAAAACTGTGAGAGTATTGATTTACATTTAGGTCAAGTAGTGTTTTTATGCTTTTATTGAGACGAGGCGCCACTGATTAATGTATGTGAGATAGTATACGAGACCGATGCAGCAATGTGTGCAGTGCGGCTGCAGCATCTCCTATACTATAAACCCAGTGGTCCTCTTCATGCATCTTCCCATACAGGTACACAATTTCACCTTCAGACGTAATTGCAGTGTCCTTGATAATGCATTCTTAACCTTGAAATGGGGCTGAGTCATCGCTAACTAAGGTAAATGAAATGCTTATTCGTGTTATTATCCTTCGTCTTAAACTTCAAGAGTCATTCTTACGGTTCTCATTATTACTTTAACTTTAGACAGGTTAGACACCTCGTATGTATCATAATTGAGATATGTACCTATTTTAAAACTGGTACAGGAAATCCGAAAAACAATAATTTATTTAATTTTTAAAATATTTACAGAGAACATTGGGTCATAAAAAATAAATTAAAAAAGTGCCGTAAGTTCACAGAGAAAACATAATGAGAATCTCGGTAATTGAAACGTCACCCAAAGCAACTTATAAGAACGTTTATTTTACAACTGCGCCAGACAAATCAGCTTCAAAGTTTCAAAAAAATATATTCATAGGTCGCAGAAATTTTTGTCATTTCAATTTTTCATCCCCTATTCCAAAAAATATAACGATTAATTATTAATAATAATTAATAAAATAGGGAGCTATATTTAATAACTTTTTCTTACTTTTCTTCAGCCCCTATTCCACCCATTAATTGAAGAATTTGAAAAAAAAATTGTATAATACAAATATTTTGGGCAACGAAGAATTTTCAACTAAAATTATAAATACATAATTAAATAATGAATATTTGTGAGTTGCTGAGTCTTGATGCAGTCTCCAGGATTCTCTCAGATCACTCACGATGTTTTTCTGCTGTCTTCTTGTAATGTTTTACACTTTTTTTTTTTAATTAATATTCAGTAGATTTTTAGGAAAGATCTAGACTGAAAATTTATTCCGAGATGTTTAATCATGGTCCAGTCTAACTTACGCCGGATATTGCCAGTCACAACTGTGGCAGATGTTATTACCAGCGAATAGCTAGCATCATTAGGTATTGGAAGCTTCGCCATTAAACCCGTGGATGATGATGTCTTCAGTAGCTGCTGACGAAAATTTCGGAATAAGTTAAACAGCAGCATCTCTTATCTTATATTTTTATTAACACTTTATTTCCGCACCTTCACTTTTTTGCAATTCGTAATATTGCCGATTCGGTGAAAAATTAGGTCATCTCCACCGCAATACAATGAGACGACATGCGGAAGATTAATAGCTCCCACCCCTTCGACTTGATCTTAAAAATAATAATTATTTATTTTTTCTGCTCATTTCTTATTATAAGTGTGCGTTTATCTCCAGTCAGGTAGGTACCTACGTTATAAATATAATCTTGAAATGACGGGACATAGCAGGTCCGAACCCTGAACAAAAGGCATTTCCCTCGACCCATATCACAGATATGCCACTTCGAAATTGCGTTAAAAGTCATCGGGCCAGGTACCTATTCACATCCTGCACCTATGGTTTATAATTACAAGAGTGGATGCTGCCATTCCCAGAACATGTCCACGTCGGAATCCAAATACACCGACATTAGTTACCATCATAGTGATGGAATTTGGTACAAAGAATACTAAAGGGGATCATGGACGTTTGTCTATGATGATGATGACATCTCCAGAATTGTGTTAAGGCGTCCTTACACTAATAATTGTAGTAAATAGGTACTGATACTGGTATACGGATAAATTATTCATTCTTCATTATTCATCATGTTGAAGCGCAATTAAGACTTCTATGAACGTTATAGCAAGTTGATTGCTTTAAATAGGCCTTCATGAAGATGAAGATGAGTCAGTTAAAAAATTATTACGCAAGTGATTTCAATAATGTTTGATTTTGAAGAGTTACCAAGTTATTTACTTATTGATTCGAGCTTAAGTGGAAAAATTATGAAAACGATTGAAATAAAGATGTCACCTACACAGGAGTTAGAAATACGGTGGGACGTGGGCGTGCAACGCAAGCGACTACATGGGGCCTTCTCGCCGATCCCAAACCATGGTGGGATTCCTATATATATACTCCAATCTTCCGGATTTTTTGATGGCCGGAATATAATACTTCCCTCCCAGTTGCCTGCCAATACTTCCCTAGACTCTCTTGGGTTTATTCTTCGAATATCTTTGGTCAGACCAAAACAAAGTCGTGTTTATACACTGGAGCGACATCTGTTGGTGATCCCGTTCTCTATTTTGAGACTGCAGGGTTGTCAGTTTTACAAGTAATGTTTGAATATACCTCCATGCGCTTCTTAAAATGACTGATAATTAACTAATATTTTTTTTGCATATCTGATGTGATAGAAATGCTTGCAAGAATTATAACGTTTGCCACAATGGCAAATAAAATAAATCAAGATTTGAGGAATAAAAATAAAAATCGTGTGTGGTTATCTTTAGGTAGAGCGCAAATTCGGCCCTTGCCTTCTGCTCGCTTATGTTAAACTTTTCAGACTGCAGATTTATTTGAAACATACACGGTTAGTATATTTTCTAATGGCCCGGCTATTCTCCGAGTCACGACCTTGCATAAATCATAATTTGCTCAATGAAAAAAATGAATACTATAAGGTACTATTCTTTATTAGCGATCATAATTCATGGGAGCATTTGCATACGTATAGGATTACCTGTTTTCACAAACAACTAATATTTTTAGCGCACCAATCTTGTCGTTTGTTGTAGTGTTAGTGTGTTATTTATTTTGTTGAAGCATTTTAGGTGTATTTTCGTTGTTTGTAGGACGAGTGAGATGATATTCAGTAGGCGAATGGTTCTTGTTGGATTTATTAATTATCCTACGTGGATTATGGGAGTTAATAAACCGTTACAGACGGATGGCGCTAGAGACTAGACACATGACCTATTGTGATTTAATTAACTCAAACACTTTTATAAGCAGTTGGTTTGAAGATGTAAAAAACTTTGTTGATGTCCAGTTAAATTAACCACAACAATTGGAACGAAATAAAAGGAATTGGGACGAAATATTCTAAAGAATAGTACCTATAGAATATTTTATCAAGATGCATTTATTGCAGGCATTTTCGAACAATTTAGAGAAAAGTGTAGATATGATAGGGATTAAAGTAATAATATTTTGATATTACCTACCGTTAATTAAGGTAAAAATGTGTATCTAGGTATATTTTAATTATTTAATTCTGAAGAAATAAAGTAGAAAACTATAGGGGTGGGGTGTCTTTTTAATTTTATACATATAAGATCTTTGAAACTACCCTTAAAATAATTAATAGACTGTGATTGAGTTGTTTTGTGTTTAAATCTAATCGTGGATAGATTTTCCATATAAGGGATGGTAATAAATTTAGGGTAAATTTTCTTAATTTTATAAGATGTCTGAGATAAAATTCATAAGACAAAACTGTTTCACAGATATTTTTATGGGAAGACGTGGCCCGTTTGATCCCACCTAGAACGAGGACGGGCAGAAATACACGTCGAGCAGCAGTAGTTCAATCGATATTTCCGCTCTTGCACCGATTACAGAGCGTCATATTCCCCTCCAGTGCCTTTTCAATAAAAAAGATCTCGGAAACTACTGATTTGATTTTTATGACAGTTCGATTATGTGGTTAATTTTGAATAAAAATGTATGCTGAGAAATTTATGAAAATACGTACAAATGGAAATGTAATAAGACAGAAAAAAATAAGGGTGCATTTGAAAATGGTATAAAATATGAGCAACTTTAGTTGAAAAGCGTTGGAAAGTAGTAGGTAAAAAGTTTGATGAGTTATTGTAAAAAATTGTAGTTTAGCAAAATTTAGCAAGATCACAGAAATCACTGACTGCTTTCCCTTTCATATTGCTGCAAGTTTGTACATTCAATTAGAAACTAAGATGAAGTAATCAGTTTTGTAATTAAATCTAATGGGGTGCAAGAGATGAGAAAATAGGGGTAGGTTTTTAATTTTATAAAATCTCAAGATCTATAATAGTACCTATACTTATATCATTAAACCCTAGTCTAGGTGGCATCATCGTAAGTGAGTCATTGTGACACCTCCACTGCGACCAAAGGTCTATTCTAATCTAATCTATACTTAGGTGTAAAAACAAAAGATTACAAAAGCAAGAGTGAATCTTAAAAATTATATATGATCACAACTTTTAATCAATCTCTTACAGTTGGTAAAAATTAATGGGCGGGTATTTTTTTTAGAATTATAATTATTCAATTCCTACACGACCATATTCCAGATCCCAATAGGCCAGAATCTATTGATAAACAAGCAGAAATAACGGTACTGGCATAATCACCGTCACCAGGCGGTGGTTTCAGTTTCACCGGTGGTCGCCGCGCGGCGCTAGTGTTCTTTCTAGTCTTAAATTCAAATAAAGTTTTAAAACATCGATGTTTTGAATGTTCGGAGAAGATTAAAAATCTACGCTATTAATTAAACTGACAATCCTCTTAGTACTCGTTCTTCGTAGACACGATGCCGTGCAGACTGGTTCGTTTTCGTCTGGGCAATTTCCTGTGAATTCTCGTCAACAAGCACCCGAATATTATGAAAGTTGTGCATTGATGATGAATAATTGCAGATAAAGTTCAATTTTTCAGCAAATAAATTTGTAGTGCCTAAACCTGAATACTGTGTTCTTTGTTTTGTCATCGGGTTCAACTTTAACCACAAACGCGGTAAGGAGGTGCTGCGTGCTTGTAGTGAGACAGAAGACAAAAAATTCTTTGAGAAGGAAAGATAAGGAGAAAAGTGTACTTCGACATTTACTTGTCATTGTAATGTAAGGTGATGAAGAAAGTACAGCCTTATGATGAAAAATATTTATAAATTACATTGATTTCAAGTTTATTATTTTATTTGCTAACAGATTTGACCAAAAACACAATTTTTACTTATAAATAATACTAGGGAATATTACAAATGTAACATGAACAACCTAATAATAAAAAAGGCTGTAAGGGTTTAAATTTTATTATGTAATATAAATTGTAATTGAATTATAATATTATAGTATTCATTAAAATATATATCACAAAACAGTAATTCAGCTGATCAAATCTTCATTTTACCATTTTTACCGCGGCATTGCCGGCCGGCAGTCAGACTAGATGTAACAGTAGCGCCTCAGTGGCGGCCGCCGGTGAAACTAAAACTTATTATTACTTATTATGACGTATTAATTAGGTATTAGGAAAAGCAAAAAATTTAGGGGTAGATTTTAAAATTTTCTAAGATGTAAGGAACATAACTCGATTTTGATTAAAATTGAGCTGTAGGTAGGTATGTTTAGTGTTTTGTTTCAAGAATATTATCTATGAATGAAAATTTTCAGATTCCTACCCTGTAAATATACTATAACATAATCATCCGAAATTTTTCTCACATATTCGTTTTTGTATGTATAATGTTGAGGTACCTTTATTAAGAATGTCTTACAGGTACGGGTACCTACCTGAAAAGAACGACCATCGTTTCGGTAATAATAAAATGTAATCTATTATTTTCACACAAAGCCTCTTCACATTAGGTACACACAAGCAATGATTTATTTACTTGCGTGGTAAGAGCAGGTAGGTTAGGTACCATTTCGTACCCGAACAGAGAAGTAACCAACAATAAAGTAAATGTAGTTTCGTCCGAAACGATAATTTATACTTTAATTTCACATGTTACATGCACACCTACGCTTAAATTAATGATGTTTTAATGCTGTTGCAATTTAAATTTAATTATTTTGCTTGGCCCCTGGCTAATCATGGTGTAGAGGTGGGATTAATAATAGATTTTGCATGGTGTCTGGTCATGATGGAAGAGCAATGATTCTTCTTACAGTTTTTTCACCATTCAGTTCTCCTTACTATAATGACACAGAACTGGCGATATGGATATAGCGACAATTAATAGAATAAACATAAACATGACAGAAGCACATCTAGGTATATCACAGTAAAAAAATAGTAATCGATAGATACATGCACAAAATATATTTCAATGAAGATTTCTATCATTTGACAGTAATATTAATTTTAAAGCAGTGCAGAAAATCTTTCTTCAATATTCATGTTTTTTTTTTGAGGTATAGTGGTAGGTTCTGACCCAAAAATTTCCCTCAAGGACACGACACTGAGTTGTATCAAATAGTACCGTAACTATTGATGGACTTTTTAGATAAAATCCTTAATCGTTATTGAATAAGAGTAAAAGTGTATCTTCGTTTTATTTGTTCTATTTCTGTGTAAAATCGTGATACGAGATGACTGACAAAAAATATTCTTTAAAAGCTGCATGCATTAAAATGAAGCCGTTTAAATAATCTTGGAAATTGTAACCGAAAAACTAATGCAATATCGTCATTTAAATCTTGCGTGCCTTCTAATGTTGAATTAAACATCCATTTTTTCTATGATATTAGGTAAACATTGTATAATAATTAGGCACGCAATGAATTTTCATTTTCTTTTTATTGTATAAAAGCAACTAGGCGTTGTAATTTTTCCAGGAACGATAAGGATAGATCAGGTTGATAAAGTCATAGAGAACGCTTTTCAGTTTCTATTATAGTTACGAATTTTTATATTTTATTACAACATAAGACTTAGATATATTATACAGATTGAACCTAAATTAATTACCTGCTCAAGTAATAATAATTGACGTTGCTTTTAAAGTCATTCTGGATAAGGAAAATTAGGTCAGATTTTAAATCTTACTGCCCTTATCATCCTAATAATATCTCAATCAACTTGAATTTTTTTAAAGCTTCAGAGGAAGCTTTTGTTGTAAAAAATGTCAAACAAGATTATTAACGAAACTACTTAAAATTTAATATGAAATTATGTTTAAAATTTATTGTTAAAGCTTCAATCTTTTAAATTCCAAATTACCCCCAATATTTAATTTCATTGGTAGCCTATGGTTCCAGATTTTGAATATCTATCATCTTTCCAATATCGTCATGTTTTAAAACATTTCTAGCTAAATCTTGCACCTCAAATATAATAATTTTATTTTATTTTTGATTTTATATAATTTCAAAATCCACCCCTTTTTGTTTCCTATCTTGCTAATTTCAAAAATTGTCAGGTCAGGTTCTACACCATAAATTTAATATGTGCAACCAACCTTCATCAATTTAGTAATTTTTGAGATTTCTTAAATATTTTAAAACCAAATCCTAAGCTTTTACCAGTCCTTTTGATTTTATTAAATTTTTATACAATTAATTAGTTGTTGAAAATGAAAATTCTTCATCCTTAAATTTATTAATATTGCTCAAACGTACCCTTAACCTATCTACCTTTAGCCTTTCCCATAGAAAATTCCTCTTAACCCAAAACTTTATTTACAGACAAATTTTTATTAAAATCGATTCTGTAAGTTCTGAGATCTGAAAGTTTGAAAGTTTCATGAGATTTCAGTTTATTATAACTAGTTTACCTGAGATCTTATTTTACCCCAAAAAATTTAAATTTTGAAACAACCCACAAATTTTCCATTTATAAAAAGTCCTCGTTGATACATTAATTCAGTATAATTCAAAAATTTAATTCAAAATAGGTAATCAACATCAACATTGCATGTTTGTAGAAAGTATAGAGAAGCTTTTTCAAAATTGATTTTGTATTTTCTGAGTTTCTGTAAAATTCGGAATACCCTTCCCTAATTTTTTATTATTTTACAGATTCTTGCTGTGTATAAAACTTATGTTGATAATTTATGTTCTCAATTTTTTCTTATTTCGTGTTCTTGTCAAGTTCTGAGATATAGTTCAGTGAAATAAGCCCGAAAATACCTGAGTAGGTACTGTACAATCTGAAAAGTGGAGGAACAGCACAGATTTTGAAAACTATTTCCTTAGACTTTCAGGAATATTCAACACACTATAACCTCTGCATGCATTACCTGGAAAAATGAGAAAATTTGGGTAATTTCCTCCTTTCCAAAGCACCCCAAATAGTAACAGTGATAAAAAATTATGAAAATTCAAACTTCCACCTCGGAGTCGTCACTCTGAAGTTTTCGGAGCCGCTGATTACGAATCTGAGGTCTAGAAACCAATAAGGGTGGTGACACTTCAAAGTCACCCAAAGAAGTAGCCATGAAAAAAAAATTAATACTTAGCCTCGGAAATCATCCTTCTGGAGTTTTTGGTGTAGCTGATCACCAATTCGAGGTCTACAGCCAAGTAAGGGTGGTTTCAACCCCTCAAAACCACTCCAGGAAGTGCAGTGATAGAATAAATTAATATTTCACATCGAAAATACTCTCGGATGTTTTCGGGGTAGCTGATCATGAATCCGAGGTAAAAAAGCAAGTAAGGGTGGTTCCAACCCTTCGAAGCCACCCCAAGAAGTAGTCATGATACAAAACAATAATATTTTGCTTCAGAAATCGTCACACGGGTGTTTTCATGGTTGCCGATTACGAAGCCGAGGTCCAAAAGCTAGTAGGGTGCTTTCAACACATCAAAAGCACCCCAAGAAGCGGAAATGTTAAAAAATAATATGTCGCCTCGGAAATCTTCAGCTTGAATGAAATCCTCCAGCTTACAAATCAGTCAGCTATCGAAAACGGGAAAAGTGAAAATTTTTATCGGAATTATTTCGCAAGTAGCATTGGGTGTTTTAATTTTTTTAATTGAATCTCGTATTCGTGATCAGCGACCCCGAAAACCTCCGCGGGATGATTTCCGAGGTTAAATATTAATTTTTTGACCAAGAATATTAATTATGGCCACTTTTTGTGGTGGTTTTGAAGGGTTGGAACCACCCTGACTTTCTTTTGCACCTCGGATCGTAATCGGCCACCCAGAAAACCCCCAAGAGACGATTTCCGAGGTGAAATTTTGAATTTTTAAACTTTTTCTATCACTGTTACTATTTGGGGTAGTTTTGAGGGGGTGGAACTACCCTAACTTGCTTTTGGACGTCGGATTCGTAATCGGTCACCCCGAAACATTTTTATCACTGTCACTATTTGGGGTGCTTTGTGAGGGAGGAAATTACCCTAATTTCCTCATTTTTCCTCATTTTTGGAGGTAATGCAGGGGTTAGTGGTTATGAATGTTCCTGAAGGTCTATAGAATCCAGGAAAAAAAAAATTTTAAAAATCGGTACCATTCCACCACTTTTCCAGACTTACCGGCTTTTTTACTGTACTACCTAATAATTTATAATACAACCTCTCATAAGATACCGCTTACTATGACCTAGACTTGATACCGGGGATATAATTTTTGGGGCTCGTTTCATTTCTGTTTGTTCCCCAAGCATTTTTTGTAAGAAAAACATTAGAGAACTTGATTGACAAGCCATTTTCATGATTTTAATGATCATTCTCTAAACTTGTCCTTATATCATCCCCAATGTTTTGATATTACTTGATGCCTCCTAAGTCTGGGGAAGCTTTACAATAAGGTTTTCGCTTCTCTTATCAAATGAAAGGTGTTGATATGATGTTCTTAATTTTGATATATTATGAGCACAACGATTGTTGCACACTCTGTATGAGTAAAAAAACATACAGAGTGGTTTCAAAGTCGATTTCTTATTGGCTTACTTACTTGAAAATAAAACGTCATTACGTCTTGGGTATTAGTAATTTCATCCCCTGTCCCTGTAGAAAGGTCAAGTGAAACTTAAGGGGATAGATTTAGATTTAGACATTAAGAGCAGACACACAAGCACGTTTTGTGTGCGTTAAAAATCACTGCTATTGACATATTATGGCGATCGGAAAACTTTCCATTATATCCGGGTGACATTTCCCGGAGTATCGTTGGTTATTATTTGTCAGCGATTGGTTGGATGTGGAATAAAATAAATAAGAAAACAGTTCATATATACCTAAATCTTCAGTTGAAGAATTAGGGGGTTTGAATATGTCTAAATCGAATGAAACACCTTGACTTGAATTTAAAACAAAACTAATCAAAACTAGAATTGCTAAGACTGGTGGGTGATATTATCTCCCCTTTCCGCCAATGTAGGTAGGTAGGTATATATAAATTTTAACAACAGTTAGTTATTATAGATTTTCGATATTCAAATGGTAAATGGTTTAAATAGCAGCTGACACGACTGGGGCAGTTAGGTAAAGGTAGCAAACACGCACACCCAGGCAATGCATATAATATGTTTATCGTGGTGCTGGTGCATAAAAATTATCAAATTTCTTAGAACGATCTATCGATTTCGGTCATTATAAATTACACACATCATAGGTGGATGCAACGGTGAAATCAGAAGGGTTGAACGGTGTATAATTAAATAAACCTCCGTAGGGCACACGCGAAGAAGAATCAGCCACTTCAGCCAGCCAGTGGTTGGTTGTAGAGTGACCATGCAGTGCCAGTGCCAGTGAGTGGTTCACCTATATTCGAAAAGCACGTGCTGGACAGCAGATACCAGATGCCATTCTGCCACGCATATGGTTAAACTAAAAAGAAGAATCTAAAAAGTAAAAACACACCAACACCAACACGGCCACGGCCAGCTCGCAGCAGCTTCAGCTTATATAACCAGTCGGACCGACCTATATATGGTCCAGACGCCAAGATATGTGCGCTTTTCTTCTTCTTGTTGTTTTGCCGAATTTTATGTACCCGTTTCTCTGTTGAGCATGTTGTCAAGGTCAGTACGCGGTTAAACGGTTTGCTTAGGGCCGCTTTTATGGATTTGAAATTAGTATGAAGAGCCTTTCTCATGTTGCTTTTTATAAGGCGCCGCGAATTATAGGAATTAGTTCTTGGAAGTTAATTATAATAGCATATAAGAAACCATTGTTTCGGCTAATCCTCGTGTGGAAGTTGGAAGTGCAGTTTGCCAGTGCTGATGAGCCAGCTGCTAGTCGTTGTTATTTGTAAAAAGTAATATCACCTTTTTACTGTCTGCAAATGCTCATTCCTAAGACTGCGGCTAGTTAACTGATTACAATGCAAGTAAAAATAATTTATTTTCACTAAAACCAAAACGTTTCGATATCCGTTTCAAACAGCTGGATCTTAAGTAATTATATCGTAATTAATGATATTATAAAAAGTAAATTAGGAGTATTTATAATACAGGATTACCTATTATTAAGCGGTCAGTTGGACATTTTTTAGTAGCTCCTCAGATTTAAATAAATTTTTGTATAATAAATAAACATTTCAGTCTAATAACAGGGTGTATGCCCAAGAAAAACATACCAGGCAACTTGGAAACTGAAGATGTGCGGATAAAACTCCGAAACAGGTTAATATTGTTAACAAGGGGGACATATTTCGGTGACAAATTTACTCATTCAAATTCATATCCCCTTGGCAGGGGTAGCTACCGCTTCGCTTATCATCGTAGGGAACCAGGATATCGAGCGATACGTCATTTCAAAGCTACTTGAATTCTCTTTATAACGATTATCATTTTGTGGGTTTTTAAAAAATATTAGATTCAGGGCGAATCGATAAATCAGGTTTTCTTAACAATTATTATTGCCTCCTTTTCTTCGGAAATGTGTAGAGAAAATAATTTTTAATAAAATACCGTACTTCACTGCTTAATATCGTGACAGCTAGTGAAATGTGACTTTAGGTGTCTTAAAAAAAATCTGTTTGCGTGTTTCCAAAAAAAAAGGAAGTAATTATGAAGTAGACCTTTATTACCGACTCCCCCTGTAACATTCAGGCGAAACCCAGAAACTTAGACATCGTCTTAAAGAGAATTCAAGTAGCTTTCAAATGATGTGCCACTCGATATCTTTTCGATATGATGATAAGCTAAGGGATAGATAGCTACCCCCTGCCAAGGGGATTAACTTAGATACATAGTTAAATTGGTCACTTAAATTTGTCCATCTCCATAACAAAATTGACCTGTTTCGGCGTTTTACGGCACATCTTTATTTTCCAAGTTATTAGGCCTGTTCTGTTTTCGTTGGGCCGTCCTGAATTTAATCGAAACTCAGAAAGTGAGATTTCGTTGTAAAGAGGATTTAAGTAGCTTTCAAATGATGTATCATTCAATATATGTTGCCTGTGATGATAAGCAAGCGGATCATCACCCCTGCCAAGCGGATGAACTTGGCTAGTTAAAACTGTTTCGGCGTTTTTTGTGCACATCTTCAGACGTTTTCGTTGGGCCACTCTCTAACATTGATTCAGTAGGTAATTCCTGAGATTTCACAATATTTTTAAGTCAACCTCAAACCGCTAAATTTTACTAGCTCTTCGGATTTGATTAAATTTTTTTTTTTTTTTTTTTTCCCTCAAAATTACCCGCATCAACCTCTAAGGGTTATTAGCGGGGGTTTCTGTGGATTTTTCCGTTTCCTACTATCCATCTTCTAATCCGTCACATAAAGGGTCAAACAGGCAAACATACACATCCGCCACATAATCATATTTTGTTGTATAAACTTGCCGCATTTACTAGACTGAGTAGTTTACTGTTTTGGTCCGGATCACTAATATGTGTCTGGTTATTAGACCTTGCATTCTCTAGTAACTCGCATTCTTCAATAATGTGTTTCATAGTGAGGCGAACATGACAGTTTTCGCATTGTGGGGGGCGATCCTTGGTTATTATGTGTCTGTGTGTCAAGTTGGAGTGGCCCAGCTTAATTCTATTCAAGACAATCTGGTCCCTTCTTTTGGGAGGGACCACGAGTAATCCCCTGACTGACGGTTTAAATTGTCTCAAATATGTGTCATTTTGCTCCCAGTCTACCTGCCATACTCGAAATATCTGTGATCTAATAAACGCTTTTAAATCACTTGGTATGGACAGCTCTGTTATTCCAATGTGGTGGTCGCCAGTAGCTAGCTTTGCTACTGCGTCTGCCCTTTCGTTCCCCTTAATACCGACATGGGAAGGTGTGTATATAAAGGAAACTCTGTATTTTAGTCGGTGTATTTTCTCCTTAATCTTTATTATCAAAGGGTTTTGAGGGTAGGTTTGTTTGAGTGACACCACAGCACTAAGGGAGTCTGTGCATATTGTGAAATGACTATCAGGGGATCTTTCGGCATATTCCAGAGCCTGGACAATTGCGAAAAGTTCCGCGGAGTATATGCTAGTAGATGGGGGCAATCGATAATTTAGTTCTGATGTCGGTGTTATGACAGAGCAAGCGGCGTTGTTATCCATCTTTGATCCGTCGGTGTAGATGAGTTTTCTGTTTGGTGGGAGTTTTCCTATGACATTCGCAAATGCGTTTCGGATGATTTGTGGGTTTGTTTCCGTTTTTTGGTGTAGTGTTAGTTCTGTGTTGCATTTTGGGGTGTGGATTATCCAAGGGGGAATTGTTGTGCATTCCCACGAAAGGGGTTTATGGAGTTGGAAGTTAATATCTGTCTGTAGGGTGTTGAGTCTTTCATGAAAAGGTGGGGTAATATTAATATTGGCTCTGTATATATTACTGTATCTATCAGTTAGAAAATATTGGGTGTTGAAATGGTTACTTTTAGCAAGGCAGTTCACTCCGAAGTTGAGAGCCAACATTTTGCACCTCAAATGGAAGGGGAGTTCACCATACAGGCACAATAGACTCTTGTTCGGGCTAGTGCAAAAAGCACCTGATATGATTCGAAGGGAAATTGTTTGGATGGACTTTATTGATTTTAGGTAGGATTCTCGGGCTGTAGAATACGCGATGGCCCCGTAGTCGAGCTTTGACCTAATAAGATTTTGGTATATGTGGAGTAAGGTGGTACTATCCGCTCCCCAGTGATGGTGAGATAGGACTTTTAATATTTTCATTGAACTGAAACATGATTTCTTAAGGTAATCTAGATGTGGCTTCCAGGAAAGTTTGGTGTCAAATAATATTCCAAGATATTTAACTGAAATTTCAAATTTTAATGATTTATGGTGTAATCTGAGGAGCGGAGTATATTTATCTGTTCTTTTGTTGAAGAGAATGCATTTGGTTTTATCGAGGGAAAAGCGAAATCCCGATTTTTCTGTCCACTTTGCTATGCTATTTATGGTCTTTTGAGTCAAATCTACCATCGAGCTATTCTCTCTACCCTTTACAAAAATTACCAGATCGTCGGCGTATAGACAACTTTTTACTGGTGACTGAATTGACTCCAAGCAACTGTTAATAGAGATTAAAAAAAGCGTTACGCTTAAAACACTACCTTGTGGTAGGCCATTTTCTAATTGTTTATTTGTTGACTGTACGCCGTTACAGACAACTCTCATTTTTCTATTACTAACAAAGTTTCGGACAAAACTCAAAATGTAACCTGAAATATTCCAGTCATGAAGTGTATGTAAAATAGGAGTGATCCAGGTCATGTCATATGCCTTCTCAATATCAAAGAAAACCGCTAGTAATTTCTGCTTATTAGCAAATGCTTCGTGTATTTGAGATTCAAGAAAGACGATATTGTCGTTTACGGAGCAGTGTTTTCTGAAGCCGTTCTGGGCAGGGTGGAGGAGTTTATTAGTTTCTAAGATCCAGGTTAGTCTATTGTTTATAATTTTTTCCATGAGTTTGCACATAGTGTTCGTGAGTGATATTGGCCTATAGGATGAGGGGGAGTTTACCGGTTTATCAGGTTTCAGGGCAGGGATGACTAGAGACATTCGCCAAGAGTTTGGAAATGACTGGGAACTATATATGATGTTGAAAATTTTTAACAAGTGTCTAAGAGAACTATCAGAGAGGTTCTTCAGAAAAGAGTTTGGAATATTATCAGGGCCCGGGCTTGAGTCTTTAGTGCTTTGAAGGCAATTTTTTAGTTCTTCAAGTGTTAGGGGAGAGTTGATAGGTAGAGAATTGTTGTTTTCGGGGTCTCTAGGAATTTGACTTTCGACCTGCTGTTTATACTCGAGGAACTTTTTGCTATGGTTTTTGTTTGAAGCGTTTTCTTTGAACTTGTCGGCTAGCATCTCGGCTATAGATATTGGGCTGGAGACAGTTTCGTTTTCGTTGGAGAGGGATATAATGGATTTTGCTTGGTGGATACCTTTAATTTTTTTTATTTTGTTCCAGATCTCCGTTGGAGAGGTGGCTGAGTTTATACTAGACACAAATTTCCTCCAAGATTCTTTTTTGCTTTTTTTAAATATAAACCTGACTTTGGCTCGGAGTTCCTTGAAGTTTAAAAGATTTTCTTGGGTTTTGTGTCTTTTGTATCGGTTGAAAGCGTTTTTGCTCGCTTTCAGTGCTGAGGCGCAATCATTATTCCACCAGGGGACCGGAGGGTGTTTTTTAGGAAGGAAATGTTTACCAACATGGTTTGTAGCAGATGATATCAGTGATTTTTCGAATTGTTCGACTATATCATCTACGTCATCTATCTCTGAAATCTGCGACCCTGAGAGTATTGAGTCTACTTCTCTGGAATAACCATCCCAGTTTGCTTGCGACAGATTCCACTTTGTTATATTATGCGAGATGTAAGTATTATCCATGAGGTTTTGGATTTTAATTGGGAAGTGATCGCTTCCATACAGGTAGGTGGAGGATTCCCATGTTAGGAAAGGGGCTAGGAGTGGGTCACACATTGTTAGGTCTATTGCCGAAACGCTTCCGTTATAAGAATTGAAACGAGTGGGAGTTCCTGTATTAAGTAAAATTAAATTTGATGAAATAATGATATTCTCTATAATTTTGCCCCTTGGATTGTTAGATTCGGAGCCCCAAATAGTATTGTGGCTATTGAAATCTCCCAGAATTATGTTGGGTGTAGGAATCTGTTTTATCAGGTCGAGAATTTCCCTGTGACTGACGTCTCTACTTGTTGGTAGGTAGATATTGCATACGGTTATTTTCTTTTTTAGATGTATTGTAAAGGCGACCGCTTCTAAATCTGTCGTTAGGTTTATGTTGGTTGAGTAGACTTTATCACTCACGAAAGATATAACCCCTCCACTAGCCCAGTCATTTTGGATCCGGTGTTTTGAAAAACAGTTATATCCCCTAAGGGTGGGGTCGGCTTTGAGGTGGGATTCTTGAAGGCATATAACTAATGGGTTATTCTTTGAGATTATAGGAGTTTCAATTTTTCTAAACGGGTAAAAAATCCGTTACAGTTCCACTGCAAGATGAACATTAGTTATGTTTTAGAGGGTGTGTTGGGGGAGAAATTCCCTCTCATTGCGGAATGCAATGAGAGGGAGGTGTTAGTAGGATTTCTGAGAACAATCATCAGAGTCTGACTCAACTGCTGTTAACAGTAGTTGATTCTTTATTTTTTTCTTGAGTCGGGTACAGCGGGATTTTATACTTCTGTGTGTAAGGTAGGGGTAGATTTCTGAAATGATAGTTATCATATCTACTGGGTTTGTTATATACTCTCTAGCGACACTGAGAGGGTCTGGTGATCCGGTAACATTTTCAAAAAAATCCTTAAGTTGATCATATGTTATCATAGAAGAGAATTTTTGCTCGACAATAGATTTGGCTGGTTTTATTAGATCTTCCAAAGGGGTTAAACTTTCTGTAGAGTCTGACTTATGTAATGACAGATCACTTTGTGAGACAGAAATACCTTCTGCTTGGGTTCCTGCCTTGAATTTTTTGTTTCTGTTTCTTGGAGCGGTTTGTGTAGGGGTTGGAAAAAAATGGGGCTCGTCAACAATTTCAGCACTAAGGGGCAATGATTCGGTCTCATTATGTCCTGATGTAGATACCGTGGTGGAAGTAGAGGCTGGTCTTTTTTTGTTAACAGTTTCAGTGGCAGTGATAGGTGGGTTCGTGTTTTCTGGTTGGTTGTTAGTTGAGTGGGAGGGGGTGGGGTCCGGTAGAAATGATTGTTCCTCCTTGTTTGGGCAAGAGTCTGCCCGGTGGCCGACTTGTTTACATGAGAAGCATGTCAGTTCACCGCTACTTATGAAAATTCGGTATTCAGTATCTTCATACTTTATTAAAAGAGTTGGGGGAAGTTGAAGATTTTCATCGGGCTGGACAAATATTTGCCTCCGAAAACTGAGTATGTGTGCACATTCTTCACCTTCAAGTCCGGCTCTGAGGGTGGACATAGTGGAAACTGCCCTGCATCCCAGCTGACTCAGGGCATTTTCAAGATATTCGTGGGGTATTGTTGGGCATACATTAGACAATATCAGCCTTTTTGCCGGTGTAATTAACCGTCGGACATTGACCAATCTATCGTTAATTGGGACTGTACTGTGTTTGTTAATTAAATCGTTAACTATTTGCAAGCTTGCGAGATAGATGCATACACGGTTTCGGGATATTCTTGATGCATGAGTTATGTTTTTAAAACCAACAATCTTTCCGATAGGAGAAACATAATGAGACAATTTTAAATTTTCAGATTCGGCCAAATCCATGACAATTGCCAGGTCTTTTTTTGGAAAAAGTGATGTTTTGGCAGCACTAGCATATGATGAAACACTGGTCGTCGACTGGCCGTTTTGTTGGGAAGAGACTGTTATTATGGGATCCATTTTATTATTATTTTTTTTTTTTCTCAGAAAAGACCCCTGTAGTCAGAAGTCTTTAATGAGTTCAATGAAAAGGTGTTATTAGAATTTATTTACGGATAGAGATATGGGTTAAAATCCATTTAAATTAATGTTTTTAAAGACTATACACTCCAATCTATATCAGTTGATATAAAAAGGAGTGCAGATAGCCGACAACGGGCAGCTAAGCGACAGAATTTACGGCAATTATTTTAAATTAGTTTACCGTGCTATTTCTATATACTTATCTTCGTTTCCAATGCTGGCCTGGTCCTATTCTTGCGTTAAGACCCCTCCGAGCTTATAGATACTGTAGGTACGTTGGTAACTAATTACGAAAATTCACTTTGATTTGTGAGATCACAGTGGGAAACACCTCGTTTCGCGGGACAACTCTTGATTAAATTTTTGTTTTTATTTAAAAATATAAATAAAAATAAAATAATTTATACAAAAGAAGCAAATACGTACAATTCTTGCTCAATAAGCAGATATTCGTTATGCGATATTCGAAATAGACAAATTCTGCTATTTCTGTACAGCTAGACCGTTTAGTCATTTTATTAAGTACCACTCAACGAACCACTTTGTTCCTGATTGACATTTAATCTCTTAATAAAAAATAATAAAAAAATCTCTTTCGAAAAAAACGAATAGAATCTTTTTTTTTCTTTTTTTTTTTTGTGATTCGGTGTAATTTGGTTTCATTAGATGATAAAACACAATTCTTTTATCACCTAAATACAGCACATAGTATTGAAAAAAGAGATCTTTTTGAGACTGATAGCAGTAGACTGTTCAAGAAACGTAGAGGGTTGTTTTAGTGTATTTTTTAATAAAAAAATACACCATTTTTGACAATGACAACGATTCCATTTGACTAATTTTACTAAAGTCTCTTTAGCATATTCTCGTTCATAGAATTCAGTTTAGTATTTTCATGATTTTACCGTTCCTATGTGTCTTTGATTAAAAAAAATTTGTTGCAGGAATCGTCACCAACTTTGACGCTCATATCGTCAAAGGTAAGCTGGCCATGCGACCGCAACGTTGTCCAATCAAGGTGTGTGTAACTGTGTGCTTTAAATTTAATCTCTCATCTCATTCATTATCCTTCCTTTTTCCTGCTGTCCTCTATAATCTACCCTCTCTTCATCCATCGTCCTTTTCAAATCCGCTCGCTCCGTACTTCGGTTATTATTCCAAGTCATCTCCATCATAACGCCAAACGCCATGCTTTCAACGTATTTGCATCATGACATGAATCTGTAGTAATTTTGCACCCTGTGATATAATCAGCACTTTTCTTATCATGTTGCATCTTGATTTAACTTGTTAAATAATATAATAAACCTACTTAGGTATAGGTATCCGATTTTATTTGGGATATAGGTACGGAATATTATTATAGAGGTATGTATGTATAATGAAGTATATAGTCGGTCGATTTCTATTATACAGTGCTTCCCAAAAGTAACGGATAAATTCGATAAAACGGAGAGGGCTGTTTTTTTGAAAAAATAAAAAAACAGGTCGATTTTGCTTTTGAGTTGTTCAACTTTTGACATAATATTGGGGTATACAGGGTGATGCGCGAAAAAGTGGTGACGTCATCTGTATTTTTTTTAAATGGCAACCCTTATTTTTTATTCCATTTTTTGATACTTCATTTAATTGCCAGTATGGTAATGTAATCAATTTGTAACCTTAAATAAGGAATTTTCTGAGAAAACAGCTTGTGAGTCGACATTGTGCACTTTTTACTGATGTGAAAATCGGAACATTAGCGATAAAAATAAAAAAATATCAAATAAAAATGACTGTTTCCATGGTAATTTTATAAGATCTGTCTATTAAATTAAGTCTATTAAATTAAATCTGTTAAATTAAATTAAATTAAATCTATTAAATCTGTCTATTGAATTGAATATCTCCAAATTAAGTTATTTTCACAGAAATTTCGTCGTTTAAGGTTACAAAATGATTACATTACCGTATTGGCAATTGAATGAAGTATCAAAAAATGGAATAAAAAATAAGTGTTGCCATTTAAAAAAAATACAGATGACGTCACCACTTTTTCGCGCATCACCCTGTATACCCCAATATTATGTCAAAAGTTGAACAACTCAAAAACAAAATCGACCTGTTTTTTTATTTTTTCAAAAAAACAGCCCTCTCCGTTTTATCGAATTTATCCGTTACTTTTGGGAAGCACTGTATGTTATAGTAAATTATCACGAATAAACAGGACCTATATGAAGATACATTCACTCACTCCATCTCACGATTACATCAAGTTCAAGGTAAATTTTTAACCTCAGATGCGAAGAACTGAAACGAAAGTCAAATCAAGACATATAACATGACTCTGTCGATCATCAACGATTGATTACCTTTCCAATGTTTTTACTTCATTATTTCCAACAGACACAAACTAAGACATCATTGTCAATTTTGAAGTTAATTTTTGCCTCCCGGCTGGACTCGTTGCACGATGTTGTTACTTTTTGACATAAATGTTACATTCGATAATTTAATCTGGCGAAAAAAATTAGGTGTATTTAATCAGTTTATCTGTTCGCCGGCTCGGTTATTATTACTTGCAGATTTTAATCCAGTATATATACGTATGTGTTCATTGCGGCAGTTCAACAACCTGATTTTAATACAAGAAATCACGATTAGTAATTAAATTCTCAGTAGCTGAATTGAAGGTTGCTTGATTAGTTTTCATCTCGATGTCCGATTAAATTCTTTCAGGGTACTTCATTGATACTTATATTGGCTTTTACAGACACCACAACACTTGTTGCTCCTTGTTAATGAATCGCAGGAGCGTCTTTTGTATTTTTTTTTAAAGTAAAATTTAATCGAATGATCTTACCTGCATCCAATTTTTTTATGAAAGACTCTCAAATTATAATAATGCTATGGTGCTATTAATTACTATTGAAGCGGTTAGCTTAATTTTTAAATTAACAAAAAAATCAGTGTAATTATTAACAGCTAATTTATAAGCTAATCATTCCCACCACATCTAACGCGTTCTCCAAAGCATTTTTTTTTAATGGGTTCTCCCAAAATAATTGACGTTTCTGAAATATTATCAAAATCAGCTTGCGGCCAATTTTTTTTTAAGTTGGCTCTGATGATGGTTTGTAGGATTATAAACAGATTAAGACCCTCATAACCGTGTCTTATCCTTAATTGAGTACGAAAAAGTATACTTCGGGACGATAAATTCAAAAAAATAAAAATAATTAGGGTTACGATAAAAATATTATTCTCAAAAATATGCTTTACTTGGAATTTATTCCAAAAAGGGGTTCTTCTTTTAAAATGTACAAGAATATTGATTGGTCATTTTTTAATTTGCTTTGCCTAGTTAGTTTTTTTTTCTCTGGAAGTGTTTTATGGTGGTTTGGGGTTAAATTTTCTTGGAACCGATTCAACAGCATTTAATTCTATGACTCTCTTAAGATTTTTATCTATGTCCAGAAGATAAAGTTTGCTATCACATATTTCTTCAACAGTAAGTCAAAAATAACGAATAAGAGTTTATTTTCCTTTATGTGGTAACCCACAGAAGTAGATTGTGCCAGCAAATTTAACCCACCGACAAAATATGAGGGATGAATTATTTGTAATCCATTCTCAAAACTAATACAAAAAAGTTTACAAAGGTTTTTTGGCAATGCTGAGGTAAAACCGTCTTCTGAGCACCAATTTTAAGGAGCTGTAATTCCCAAGCTAAGCAGTTTAGAACTTAAATGAAAAACACACATTATAGTAATATACTTAAAAAAAATCAATTTTTTCACCCCTTATTATTTTTTGGTAAACTAAGGGCTACATTCGGGTATTATCGGTACAGTCTTCTCGATGTTTCATCAAAATTACAGCAAGAAACTGATTTTCCATCAACTTGGCTGAAAAGTTGTCCTAAAGGTCTCGGTTTCGCTTTTGGATGTACCGTGCTTCAACTGGAGGTTTTATTCTTGCCAAAAATATATTTTTGGCAATTGGCAAGGTTATCAAAAAAATCTAATTTTTTCAAGTCTTTATCATTGATAACAGTTTTTCGACAAAAATTTAGATCCCAATAAACATTTTATTTTCTTAGTAAATCTTGTTCAAAATCTATACCTATCCCCATTTTTGAGTAGATTTTACGAGTCTGGATTTTTATTCTTTCGCTCTTGGACAAAAAGTAAAAAAAAATATTTTTCTTGATTTTACTCAAAAAACGGTAAACCCTGCATGAAGATTTCATAAGCTGGGTCAGCTTGCTCTATAGGACCTACCGTTTTCGAACAAGAATAAATCTCGTTCTATGGCTTTTATATAAGCAGACTTTACACCCATAAATGGAAACAGGGAAAGGTACCAATCGGAGAGGAACTGGCAAATTTTGCTTTGATAATTTTTAAAACAAGTTAAAAAAAAAGTAACAAAATTACAATTAGGTATTTGTCGATTTATTCATGTTTGAGTAAATATTTTCAAAGAACTAATTTTTTTCTCAAATTTTACATCGTAAGAATTTCCAAAAAGTATTTCGTTTTTGAGCTGTAGTTAAATTTTGTCTTCTTATAAAGTGTGATCCGTTTTAATATTTTCTAAAAAAAAGTTTCAGACACAAGTTTTCCAGTTTAGAGGAGTACATCGTTTGGACTTTGGAGACAAAACCACCCCCCACCCTTAACCCCCTGCCTAGTGGTGGGGGCGACTTCAACGTCTTTAATAGGAACCTCAATTTTTTATTGTAGATTATGATTTTGTGTGAAACAGATTTTGTCTTAAGCGTTTTTTCATTCGACGCAACCCTCTAAAATGGCTCAAAAATGTAGTCCAAAAGCCAATTTTTCGATATCCATTTACTTTTATGACTAAATAACGGCCTCAAGGGGAAAATTTCAAGAGACAAAAGTTGTTTGGTTTGAAAAGAGCTATCGGCTGGAAAAAACTATACCCACCACCTATCCAATTAGATTAGGAGTAATAACTTTGAAATTTGTACCCCCCCCCCCATCTTTTTAAGGGTAACGGTTAGTTTTTATGACCACGATGGCTTTGTCCAAACCAAACAACTTTTATCTCGCAATTTTCCCCTAGAAGTTGCTGTTTAGTCATTAAGAAAGTAAAAAATGAAAATCGAAAAATTGGTTTTTGAATTTACTTTTAGGGGCTAACGTTTGTATCTCATGAAAAAAAGTTTCAGATAAAAATTTCTTATTTTTTCATGAAAAATCACAATCCGCAATAAAAAAAAGTTCCTATTTAAGACGTCGAAGTCATCCCCAATTCTAGGCAGCAGGGAGTTAAGAGTGGGGTGGTGGTTTTGTCTCCAAACGATTTCCCCCTTCAATGTTTTTTTTTAATTATAAGAAATAAACAATTCATGATGGTGTTTGGAAAATTTAACGTCTTACTTTCTTCAAAATATCTCAAAATCTAAGATAGACATGACCGTTTGACCAACGCTGGTAAGACATAAAATTATCTAAAAATTTTCCCCACTTGAACGTTCTCTATCTTCTACAACATCAGCCGAGATCCCCATTTATCATGTAACAGGAGTTTTAGGACACACTATATGTAGAGAAGTTTTATTTTTTATATCAGTTTTTTTATAGCAGTTTTTTACTAAAAGTTAAATAAGCTAAGCTAAGCTTAATTTTTATCGGAGGTAAAAAGGGTGAGACTGAAATCTATTATTATTTCAAAACTTGCCGCCAGCAGCTAATTTTGAATTCGTGATTTTCTGCAGAATTTTTCTTAATTTACATTTTTTCAGGGAACATATTTATTTTCTTTCCCTTTTTCTCGAATAAAATATCTCTCCTACCCTTGGACATACTGCTTACAGTGCACGGCAATAAAATCTTTCTGACTCCAGCCCAGACGGGCCCGTGTAAAAAATTCACTAATTTTCAATCTCATTGTCTAGATCCTTGCCAGCAATGGTAGGTATAATAAGACCGATAGCTCCAGCTCCATGAAGAGTAGAGTTACGAGTTAGTCAAGGTGATCCGGTACTGTGAAGTATGTTTTAGTGCCGAATTTACGATGGTCTAGGTGGGCAAAAGACGATGCCTCCCTAAAAGTCTCGTCTCTCTGGCGATATGCACATCTCGGCGACGACCGGTCACTTATTATTATTATTGCCGAAATTACCCTTGCGCGCCGATCATACGAAGACCCGAGGAGCAGAAGAATGCCCGGCCCAGACGCGTTGATTTATGGTTCACCGAGGTTCAACGTAATTAGAAACATTGTTTCGGTCAAACGGCCTTCGGTAAAATCGGGCATCATGTTAATAACGCCATTAACGCGGGCATTATTTCATGTATGGAAGCCGTTTTATGATTAATACACGGATTTCTGGCCAGTTGCGAGAACTATTGTTCCATTAGGATGAGGAAAAAATTGTTTTCATGAAAGCTTAGAGATGTATAGCTGACAGCTATGTTGTAAGAACATGAAAACCTATTATCTGGTCCAGACTTAATTCATGTGAATGTTTTTTTTTTTCTTTTCAGTGTGGAAAAATTGTTTACTACGTACAGATCGCATGATCTTCAAAACCTTCGGAAGATCATCTTGGTAATAGTTTTATTATGAAACATGTGGTGGGCACTCGGTGGTAAACAAATAATCTAATAGGCTATTAAAATAACAGGTGAACAAAAAATACATGCATCTTTGCTCAAATAAATGATTAATTAAAAAGTGATAGATGATAGTAATTTTCTGATTATTACTACTGATTACTGATGGGTACGAGTGCTTTCACTTTCAACCCCCACGTTATTGCGTTAGGTACCTAACTCTCTTTCAAGTACGATGAATCTAATGGAGAAATTCATATTACTTAATCTTTAGGCAAAATATGTATCACTGTTTTTGTTGTTTCATAGTTTTTATTTACTGTTCAAAAAAACTTTATTAACATCAATAATGATATCCTGTAAAATATTTCTCTCAATGTTTACCTAGTTTTCTCTACCACTTGAAAGGAATATCTAATTATTATTATTGCCTGATTATTTATTCCAATTTGTGAGTTCTTTGGTTGGACTAAACTGGTTGAAAACTGATTTGTTTTGAAGTCGAGGAAAGCTTAAACTATCTCTGGGCTGCGACGTAGGTTCATAATTAGAGGTATGGTGTGTTGAGACTAAGTATATGTATACCTATGCTGTCAGATTATTATAAAATTAGGGCGAGAACAACTCTGTTTTAGATTTTAGGGATGGGTGATAGCACTGTAATGGAACCATATAGGTATAATCGATAATTATATTTTTCTTCACCTTGACATGATCGGTTATATCGGAATCTTGTTGGAACATCCACTTATCCAGCGTTGATTGGTCAAGTCCATTTCTAATTGGACGGAGCATCTGCACAATATCGGCATGGCATTTAATTCAATTTGACTACTGCGCGAGTTTGATTTGTAGGCTCGGTATTTTTTTCTTCATCAGCGAACTACTCCTACTACTAGTTTTTAGTGGTAGTGTAATTTTTTTCATAAATATTGATATTGTCTCTGATGAATGTGAAGATCTTCGATTTATCTAGTCTTTTGGGGACAAAAGGATGTTGACGTGTTCAGTGATAACGAGGTAGGTAGGTAGGTAGGTGTATAAAGCGGTCGTGACACTTGGAAGTGGTTGAGACAATTACTAAAAAAAAAATTCCACGATCTGACAACGAAATATGCGTTTCTTCTTCCTCTAGTTTTGTCCCTTTAGTTTCATCAAGTCCTGGTTAGACAACCATAATAAAATATTTTCAGATTTTTCCTCGATTTTGTTTCCTTATCAAGAACGTTCAATTTCGTAGTCGTTTATCACTACTTTTAATTAAACATTCCCGCAATTTTTCCAATTATGGTAATTTTAAAAACCGGGCCAGATAAAATCTGGTACGTTCAATTTTCTTTTCTCCATTTACACTGTTACCATGCTAATCATAGAGCAAAGGTAATTGTGAATAGTTTTTTATCGTTTAATTAAACTCCGACTTGTCTGCGATTGTGAGAATAATTTTTGCAAGTCTAAAAATGTCTGCTTTCGGTGTATGCTGGTTACAAAGAGCTCCCTAAACTTTCAAATGCCGAATTCCGGCCGCCGACGATAACGATCATTATTTATTATTACCATATATCGATTTATTGGGTTGTTTGTCGTATTTCGTATTCGTAATTTGGCGGTTTAGAGTGTAGTTATTATTACCGGCCAAGGTAATTCGATGTATTAGAGGAGAGAGACAGAGGAAAATGTGGAACTGATTTATGAACCGCAATTAAATAAATTCTAGTTTGGATAATACCTGTACCTATCTAACCGGCTGCACTGGGCTGGGATAGTTAAAGTTAATGCTATTTTTTGTCCAAATCTTCAATGCTTCTTTGTCTGTTGCTAGTGCTAGTGCCAGTGCTAGTGCTAGTTATGGTGCCTGGTGCTTATTGCTGGTGATTCGAATAATAACCTCAGGCTCTCTATAGGTTGAGACCATGATTCAGATCATTACCAATTTTTGTTTCATGTTTGATGTATTGTACCTACCATAATACAATTGTTGGAATAAATTACTGGTCCACCTATTACAAGATGAAAAACAATAACTTTTATCTTTGAAAATATAATTAGGATTACGATAAATGATCGCGATCTAGAATCCATTGTTTTATATTATTCTACCTATGTAACTTTTTCAGGTAAATTGCTCCTTTCGTGGGCATATTTACAAGCATCTTTGGCTAGAATTATTTTATTTTATAATCTGAACAACGTTACGAGACAAGGTGAGATCAAATTTAAACCGCAATAATATAGTCCTGTAAGAGTGTCTTCAACTTAACAAAATATACAAAACAATAACAACCAACGTTTGTCTTCTAAACGTAAGCAACGCCTCCATCTTTCTGGCAATTATAGTATTATTTTATAATTTAACTCTTCTGGTTATGTGCCAATTATGAAGAAATAACCAAACTTATTAATTCTTTTCGAACTACTCCACTTTTACCACTTTCTGCTGTATCACTGTAACAATATTATGTTCCAGGATAATTCGGAGTATGGATGCTTTATTATCATGACGATGCTTTATTATTAACAAGAGAAAATGCGTTTTTTATAATAAAAAAACTCATTCATTTAGATATAATTTGCACAATTAACAATTATAGCTGATACTAAGATAGTTCCAGGATTAAGCATCTTTCCTCCTCCTTGAACTCCTTCATAGTAGATCGAAACTCCTCACCAGATTAGCATGTCGCCTTATCCACTACCTTGACTACCACTCAACCTGATTCTGGATTCTGCAGTGTTCATCATCTTCAGAACGATGATCACTCTTACCCAGATTGTGCTGTATATCCCACTTCTGTTATTGATCGGTTAATATCAGAAAATGATCGAACATTACGCTCATAAAAAGATTCAAATAATTAAATACGCAGATCCGCATAACTCATAAGTAAAACTGATAACTCCAAGTCGTTCCTCTCCAAATGAGATTGAGGCTTTATATCCTCAACCTTAGCTATCTCTTTTCTGATCCCGCAGCCACCAATCATAAAGGGATGATTATCTGCTTAGTAGCATTGCATTGCTTGCGCTTTCCGTTAAGCTACCATTAAGACAAAGACTGGCGGCATTTTTAAAAGAATCAAAGATTAAAGGCCTCATTATTTGGATTCGATCATGAAGGCATTTATGGGAAATCCTGAGTGTCATTAGTGCTAGTGCTACGTCGATCAACCTTTAACGAATTGTCTTTTTTCAAGACATACATGTAACATAATAATAAAATAGGTACAATAGAGTTTTTTTGTGATTTCCGTCCTTCTCAGACAGCACCCCGGCACAGGCGCATTAAAATTAGAAATTTCTTTCACCTCTCTTAATCTCATAAATATAGTCACCCATAATGACAAGCTGTTACAATTCAAGCTTGAAATTATTCAATCGAAATACTAATAACAGATCTGATATTCTAATTGGAAATAATGAATATCCCATTCCTTTATTAAAGAAGAAGAAGAAGAGCAACAGACTGCTCAGGCCGTTGTATCCATGGGCCTTTGGCCGAGGTAACCAACCAAAAGTTACCTGCATGGGTTGTACGTACTGAAGAAGTATTTATATCTTAACACATACACATGCGGTCACCTTGAGATGTAAACAGTAATTAGCTATTGAAATAATGTGGCGAGTATAGTAAAGTGGTCCTACCACTCCCAAAACCCGAGCACATTCTCTTTACCTCATCTTTGATAGAGATGAGCTGCGTCGCTGTAACTGTTACTGATGATTATTCGCGGCTGTTCCTATATTTATCTGATGTCATTCAGAATTGGAAAATTGTTGCAGCTTTATTTAAGATGTACTTAGACCTAAATGATTGAGCCTTTTTAAATGAGCGATAAAAGGAACTCAAAAATTCCAGAAAATGATTCGATGATACTCTATTATAAATTTGTCATCTGACAAAAGTGTCGAAAGCGTCAACGATTTCTTAGTAATGGAAACTATGATGCCCCCCCCCCCAGGGGTTTTATTTCTTGTGTTATTCTCTTAAGTTCGCTTTTAGTTTAATAATAATTTCTATCTCCTCACTCAATCTTGTTCACACTATCACCGATACCATCTTCTTCTAATTACGTCAGCAGTGTCAAAACTGATGTTCATTATCCTTTTTTGCACATAAGAACGTCAAATTAATATGACAGTAATGCTATTTCCGAGTGTTATGAATTGAGACAAGTAAAATTAGAATTACTCTTATTCGCTCCTGAACCATACTAATTATTTTAAGCGGTTGTAATCTAAAGAAGTATTTTAATCGGGTCTCTCCCTATTTATTAATTTTGAAAGCTTATTGTAACGTAAGAAGGAAAAAATACTTTCGATATTGTCCCACGCTGGTGTGGCGTCTGTCTTATTAGAGATATACCATAAAGGATATGCACTGAACATAATTACCGAGTACTTAATGGTGCGTTTTTTAATTTCCACATCGGTCCAGTAATTATTCTCGCTTTTCAGCATCAGCATCCCAAACCAAATGTGATCCTCACATCTTTAACCTGGTGAATTCGAATCTGAAAGCGATCGTCCGGAGCCCGGAGCCGAATACCGGACAGGACCAATCACAATGAGAAAGATGAGAGATCTGATATCGTTCCTAGAATGAATTGTGTCGCATCTCGTTGTTTAAAGCTCTGGAAAATTAATGTCATTTATATGGTGCTTTTTTATCGCCGAGTACATTTTCTCTGTAATGTGAATAGCTTGATTCGTTTTAATGCGATGCCGTGATCCGATGACGCTGAAAATACGTTAACTGTTCTTAAAAAACGAAATTGCTTCATGAAATTTTTGCCGGGCATTATCATTAATGATCATCCTCTATTATTATCTTTAAATAATAGAGCTTAAGAAGCTTTTTTTACATTCCTGCAGCACAATACCGCGAGTTGAGTAAAGGGATTTTTTCTAGAATAGGTAATCTTCTTTATTGCTTGCAAATCGGCTTTCATGTTCCTTACTTTTTACTGGAGTACCTAATAAGAGTGAATTAAATTTTAAAGTGAATTTCCTTACTCATAAATATGGCCATTCGATATTTCGATAGGGGTGGGATAATAATGAACAGATAAAAGACGTTTTCTTGGAACTACCCTTTAAGTTAAAGGGAATGACTGAATGTAATTAATTTCTAACTCTCCTCGATCTAAATGGCTCTAAATTGAAAGGATCAGTGACCAATTCTCGAATCCTTTGAGAGCTTAAAATAAACTTAACAGAAAAAATTCTATACGTTATATTATTTTTCCCTCTTCAGGACGATAATAAAAGCAGAGCGCTCAACTTCTTTCTTTTAAAAAATGAAACAACCGAGTTATTTTTTGCTTTCGATTGAGAGTAATCGTTTTTAATTCCGCGCATGCGCTTGATCATATTGCATGCCCATAAGATTCTTGATTTTATTTAGTCTTGTAGATTAGTGAAAAAATTTCAAATTTATCTTACATTTGGATCATCCCCCCCCCACAATGAACGAGAAGCAACACAAATTTGTTTTTTTTTTTCGAAATAGGTAGCCATTATTTAGCCCTATAATCCCGCCTGGAAGATGGTATGATAATTTTTATTTATTATGGTAGGTTCTTAAAGCAGAGGTTCTTAATAATTCCTATTTTTTTTTACGAATTTTAAATCTCTGAAAGTTCCAAATGGAGAATCAAATTAGGAAACAGATTTAATTCACTAATGTGAAATTCTAATGTGAACCACTCAAAAATAAAATAAAAAGTTTGGAATGCCAGACATTATTTAATTTTGAATAAATTAATTTATAAAAGGGAAATCCAAAAATTATCAAACACAATCTTAGATTTATTTCTGCTTATTTTATTTGGACTTTGAAAATTGAAAAAAAGTAGTAGAGGTGAGATACTGGAGGTAGGCATTCTTGTTAGTGGATTTTTAAGGTGTTTATTTCGCCCTTTTTCAAAACTTCGTCGTAAGGCAGACTAACACGAACTTTACTTTAAAAAATTTAACTTAAATTAAAATGATACGATAGATAAACTTGAAGTTGTACGATAACTAGTTGTTCCTCAAAAACACAAGAAGTCAGTCGAAGGGTTGAACATTGATCTGCTAGAAACGGCGGCATTCACAAGATATTAGCATTGATATAAAAAGTCGCTTGAAATTCATATGTCTGATGTTGAAAATAGAAAAACTCTGAATTTGATATTAATCTGACGATTATTAATGGTAAAACACTTTTATATTAATTAACCGTGTTAGTTAGTTTTGTTGCAGATATTTTAGGTATTTAGGTAACTGCGTCGAAAAAACGACTATGGCTAAATTTATTCCGAATTCTTCAACGAGACGTCTACCCCACATTTCCTGCTTCTTCTCTCGCCTGTCCCCTGTTCTACCTTCCGTTTACCGACTTCTCCTTTGCAGCCTCCGCGTCCTAGTCATTTCGTCAATCCGCGCTGGCTTACGTCATCTGCTCTGGAATATTTGTGAATAAGTTCGCGTCCTCATGCGCGCGACACTTCCACGTCACTTCTGACCTCCTCGCATTACTTCCACGTTGGCATACGAAATGGGCTCTAAATTTGTCCCTTCCAGATAACTAAGTTTTATGAATCCACACATGATATTTTTGGTAAAAAGGTCGTAGAGACTTTTTATCCCAGGAAAATAATTTCTTTTCGCCTTTTAATAATGCAAGATATATGTAAAAATACTTTTCCGTACTAGATGAGTTAAATTATGCGTTTTTTTTTTATGTTGAACTCATTTTAAAGGCAATTTAAATTGTTAGGCAATTTTTATTGTATGCAGAAGTGGCAATAAAGTCAATGACGAAAAAATTATTTACCAACCACTGTTGATTGTTAAAAATACTACATATTTAATTTATTTTTAAAAATATATTAAAAACCTACGGCTGGACGCAATTGTATAGAAAAATTTCTTTATAAGATTGCGAAGGACCACTACCAAAATTTATGGACCTAAAATTAAGAGCTTTTTTAAATCGATCTTCCAATGCTGTTGAAGCTTTTACTTCGAGGTCGAGTGTTTTTCTCAATTATTGCTAATGTTGCATGTTCACTAAAATTGTTTTGATATTAAAATTTGGGTGCTCGGCCATAAAATTGTACCTTCCTGTATAAGAGATGAATTTATTATTGCGTTTATGTAAGACTCAAAAGAAAAAAAATCCAAGCAAAGTCATGGACACCCAGAATAATCATTGAATGTAATTTTTATGACCCGAAATTATTATGCAAAAGAAACATAATTAATTCTAAAAAATCTAATTAATTTTAATAACGCAATAAAATAAGAGAAGTAATTCCATCTATAAATCTTGCAAGTATTCTATTTGTGTCTTATAAATTAAAATTTCGTTGATAATTACCATGCCCAGGATTGCCAACACATTAAGATATACGTGAACCTTATGGGATGTAATTACGAGTAGCTTTTGACAAAGACAAATCGCAAGCTGCGTGTCGTAAGTTGATAAACATGCGAAGATTCATTACACAAACTCATAGATATAGTACATATGCGAGTACAGAAATCAAAAATAAAGTCCCGTTCAATGCTATTTTAATTGCTTTACTAAATCGGTGCAGCCTATGTGTATTTTGTGTAATCCGATAATGACGAAAGTGCTTCTGCATTCCAGCAGTCTTACTTAAAACGTTCCACTACCCATCTCATGTAATAATAATATATCAGCGGTAAAAATATAAGAGGCCTTACGAAACTGCTCTTAATTTAAATAACTAATATACCCATACATACATACGTAGGTGCATTAGCTCAACATCATTCCACAATTATTATTATGATCACAGAGAGTAACAGTAGTTTAGGTACAATGTATTAGTAGACTAATGCTCTTGTTCCAGTTAAAATGATGTAAAATTAAGTAATGATGCATATTTTACGGATGATTATTATTATATCTATTCCTGGATAATTATTAAAGATATTTCGTAATATAATGTATTTAAGTTTTACTCCCTGGAATCGTCTCTAAATATACTATAAACATTCGTAGTATAAATAATAGAAGTATTATTACTGTGTGTACAAGGTGCCTACCAACCCCATTTAGTCCAAAAAAAACGAAATTTTGTTAATGGTTATTTTGCTCTTCGGGCGTTATTGTTGAATATAAAATATTATTAAAACATCGTGGTAGTTCAGAACAGTGCTCTGAAAAGATAATGAATGCTATGTTGACAAGAACTGCTGCGATAAATCTGAAAGACCTGAGGGGAATCGGAACAACCCAATGATGTATATGCTCATCTAGATTTCATATATCCACGAAATTTAAGTCAAAATTTGGGCTGACCAAATCGATAACTTATCCATTGACGCTTTCCATCCTCCTTCGAGCTGTTGTTGACAATTGACCAAATTTTCTTGTGGATACAGTGCTGCCTCAGTTTTAGAAGATTTCCAATAATTTCAAGTTTTTTTTTTAAAGATAAGGATTGAAGACTTGGGCCACCTGCGAACTTTAAAAAAATAGTAATTTGAAAACGTGAGTCTTCCAAAATAGTAAATTTCCTATAAAAAAAATTATGAAATAATAAATAATTTTGTCGAACAATTTCTAAGGGGTCTGAGGTAACCTCCTTTTAAGGGTTGAGGGGTAATTTTGTAGTCTTAGATAGGAACTCGCCTTATTTTAAATTGCAGATTCGGATTTTACGGCTACAAAATTCTTAAGAAATATCTACCCCCCCCCCCCCCCCCCCCCTTACTCACATGTGGGTGAATCCAATCGGTAAATCGGGGGTGAAAAATAATTTGAACAAAAGTTGTAGCTTTTGAGATTCTCTACAATAAGAATGCTTGGTAAGAATACAGAGGGCGCCAAAAGTAAACCGGCGCTAATGTTTTTGAATATTTTCGAATTTTACTAATAATTATACTAATTTCGAAACCTAACTAGTTATTTCATGTCATACAGTTTTCACCAAATTATATGATTTTGGGGTTTTTGAAGTCGCTAGATTAAGAAGAATCCCAAAATTCCCTAATGACGAGTTTGGTGAAAATGCGATGAATTTATGAAAGACGTCCGCCATATTAGAGCCGTAATTTTGATTCTTCGACTTCGAAAACTCTAAAATCAGGTATTTAGGGAAACCGCTATGACTCGAATTAATTAGTTATGTGGCATAGATTCAACAATTTTCCAAAATATTGTAGCTGAACGAGTTTTATTGGCACCCTCTACACCCCTACCAAGCATGCAAAAGAAATAATTATATTATACATATATTAGGTATACAGGGTGCACCATGTATCCTTCTCTATATTGCTATCTCCTAACGCTAACAGATACAGGGTTGGTTAAACAAGTCCAAAGAAGTGCAATTTTGTGGCCATCTTGATTCCGTCGAGACACACAAGATATCTGTGACCGTTCCTGAAATATCCTGAAAAAACTGAAAAATCGAGATTTCTTATTTTTTCCATATCTCTTTTATTATTGGAGATTAATGAATAATTTTTTGTGGGCTTACATAAATCGTCAAGAGCTACCCATCTGACATTTCAAAAATTTTCAAAGCCGACTAGATCCCAGAGTTTTCATAGTCAACTTTCGGTTTTCTTATAGCCACCATATTGTTTTTTTATGTTGTTCGATATAAAAAAAATCATAAAAACTAAAAATTGTTCAACTTCAGAGAATAAATTTAAAAAATTTTTATTCTTCTTTTTTCTTTACAAAAAAGACACATTTTTAGACCGAATTTCATAGATAAATTAAAAAACCAGAAGGCAAGCATTATTTCGGCGTATTTTGCAAATGTCGACGTTTTTCGATGATTTTTTTAGGGTTTTCTTTGAAAAAAGAAAAATTAAAATTAATTTTTTTTTGAAGTTTATTAATTTTTGGTTTCCATTATTTTTTTCATATCGAACAACATAAAAAAAATAATATGGCGAGCTCTTAACGGCTTATGTAAGCCTACAAAAAATTATTTATTAATTTCCAATAATAAAAAGGTATGACGAAAACAAGAAATCTCGATTTTTCAGTTTTTTCAGGATATTTCAGGAACGGTCACAGATATCTTGCATGTTTTGACGGATTCGAGATGGCCACAAAACTGCGCATCTTTTCTCTAATTTAACCGACCCTATGTATCTCTTAGCTTTCAGGAGATAGCAATATTTTCATTTTACTAAAATAATTTTTATTGTATCTATTTTATTAATTAAATATGTGATCAACGGATTAATCAATCCCGAAACGTCAACTATTTATTAATAACTACAAGAGTAAGCCTGAGAACCTAAAAACATCTATACGGCAATTGGTTCAATATTTACAATTTTCTAATATAGAGAAGGATACATGGTGCACCCTGTATAAGAAAGATAGAAAACTGAAAAGCTACAAATTTTATTATACCCTACTCTCAACTCCGATTGACAGATTGTTGTAAAATCTAAAAGAAACGTTTCCACATGCACTAGTGCCATTTTTGAAAATTTTTAATATACAGGGCGAGGCGCGAGAACCTAAGGGCATTTTTATATGGAGAAGTGTTGGGAGTAGAAGTCTAAAAATTGGTAAATGTATAGTTTCGATTTTGATGAGCTGAACTAAAATATTTACAAGCCCACACCACTTCCGGTTATACCGGAAGTTGCCATATTTTTCTTTTTTTAAATGGTACACCCTGTATATTATTACATTTTCAGATTGCCTGAAAAACAGTTACAAAAATGCTGTTTACAGTTTAAATTTGTAACGACCAATTAATGAGTTATAAACAAATGAAAATTGCAATTTTCCATTTTCAAAGCAGCTTAGCTTGAAAACGGGTCAAGATATCGGAAAACGGCTTACATGTCCCTATCCTAACTTTTTGTATAGGTACTACGCTGGAGTACCTACAAAAAAAAAATATTTTTTATTAATTTTTTTTGAAAATCTCTGATTTTTCATCACTTTGTATACAAATTTCATCAGCACCATAGGATACTATGTGAAAAGTTAAGATAGGGACATGTAAGCCGTTTTCATCTATCTTGACCCTATAAACACCATTTTCATTAGATTTTTTCAGGCAATCTGAAAATGTAACAATATACAGGGTGTCCCATTTAAAATAAGAAAGTTGATGGCAACTTCCGGTATAACCGGAAATGGTGAGGGTTTGTAAATATTTTATTTCAGCTCGTCAAAATCGAAATTTTGCACGTACAAATTTTTAGACTTCTACTCCCAGGACTTCTCCATATAAAAATGCCCTAAGGTTCTCGCGCCTCACCCTGTATATATGAACGATAAGAAATTAAAAAAAAAGTTAAAAACAAAACTTGATGGATATTCCCCCCTTAAAATTTTTTGTTTTAATGCTTTTCTACATACCTACAACCGATATTTACCGAGATAGGTACCTACATAATTTTATTCCTTAAATTCGAGATTTTTATCGATTTGGGCTATCATTATTGCTGAAAATTTTTACAAAAAATAATCTTAATTTATGAAGTTTCTGATTTTATAAAAACGTTTGAAGATTCGAAATAAAAAATTTGGTCATTATTTTCTAGCGTTTAAAAGTGAAAGAGTGAATCACTAACAAACATTAAATTAAAACATACTCTTCTATCTCTCATCATAATTTTTACATTCTCTTAATAATAAAATAGATTACAAATACATAAGTATACCAAGCCATTAATAATAATAATTGTAATACCTTCTGCATATTTTTCACATACCCACTTATCTAGGCTTCCTAATAAATTCACAACCCGTTCACTTGGAGCACATAAAAATAAAATAGAGAGCTTATTTAATTTAAAATGACGTTAACTGTTAATTGAATGCATTATTATTCTTTGTATCTAATACTGTTTTCTTGCTTGGAAATAACTTTAATTATTATTTAGCTATATAGCCGGTAATAATATTTTGTGTGGCCGTAGTTGATGGACACACTAATTGAGGTATATGGACCTCCATTCTTTTCTTACAAAAAATATCATAGAATTTTAAATTGTTGGTATGTTCGTTGCTTCAGGTGATGGGAACCCGGTTGGATATTCCTATTCTTGTTCATACTCATATATTCATCACTGTTTTAATATTTTCAAGTAGAGAAATAATAAAAGAGATAGGTACAGTAGATATCTAGAGATTTAACCGTAAGGATTATGAGAAAATTGTTTTAAAATACCTCTCTCTAGATGAGTAGATTATCTTGAGGTTTTCACTTTTAGAATAATTATACGTAGGTACTTACTCTCTTATTGATCATTAGCATGGTTTTTGAGGAACTAATTTATTCCATTTATTTTCTTGTGGCAGTTCCAAAGATTTTATTTATTTTCACTGTACCGTTCAGCATATTCTTGAAAACGGCAATTTTTCATGAAAGCCGTCTTTTTTATAATTGACTTCCAGGATTACGTTTAAAAATGTTTATAATCCCCTTAACAATATTCCTTCCTCTACAGGCTGTTTAATTATTTCACAGTGTCATTTTGGGAGGTGTTAGAGAATCGCAAAATAAGTGAACTTCTTCATAAAATTATTTTCAGAAAGGCATTTGTTTTCGATCGACATAATCAAATTTGACCAGTAAAAATTATTACAGTTTGCCAGCACAGAAAAATGTTTACCAACAATAGCTCGGAAACGATGCGTAATATCGAATTTACCAACAGTATCTTCGTTTTTTCAATTGGAGGCTACAATCAAAAATATGACACGTGTGAAAAATATCTAGAGTCGTAGAAAATAAGGTGGGAAAATAAGGGCAACTATACTCAATATCCCCACCGCTGGAAAGTCTATGCAGCACTATGTGTAAAAAATTTGAGAAAATTGCTCAAGCGGCCCAAAATTAATTCCCAGAATTCTATTTTCATACTTCAATTCTGAAGACTTCTACTTTCCTAATTGTGTCTATCGGAGATATATTTATTCTGACGAAAGTCCACTTATTTTTCGATTTTCTATGACCTCTTAAATGATATTGTTAAAAAAAGAAACACTCACTGTCACTGTGCCCTAAATAGTTAACGCGGGGAAATTCCAGAAAGAAACAAAAAAACGAGAGTCTTTTATAATAATTAAATACCTATTATGTTACTTTTCTCAGTACAAGGGATTCCCAAAAAAATAACAAGTGTTTTGTTTATAATAATAATGTCTACTTGGATACAAGGTTGTTTCTTGGGGCTGAATAATTTAAGACATTACAATTTCTATTGATTGCTTGATACTTCAATGAAAAGCATTAATACTAAAAAACTATTAGAATATGTCATATTTATTAATTTATTATTAGTCTATTCTCGGTATCTTGTCATCACATAGCTACAAAACAACATTATTCAAATGCTAAATAAAAAAACATAAGTATAGGTATATACATATAGGGTGAAAGTAAAAACGATTTTCATCGATTTTATGAGGCAAGTAACATGGATGGTGACTTCCAATATTACCTAGTTGTACTATGTCCGCAACTTGAAAAAAAGGCTTCTGATGGTCGATGGAGGCAAATCTTTCATTCATAGTACAATAATCATTGATACAGCTGGTGTGTACATTCTTTGATTTCAACAGCCGGCTACATCGCTGAAAGCGTTTGCATCAAAGAATATAAAAGTATAAAAAAAAATCACAAAAATAAATTATTGATGTAGGTATATTTTCCGAATTTTAACTAAAAAATCCTTTCTATTTCAATCACCTTTATGTTATCGTACATAAGGGCATAAGAAACATCCAAAATGGTACATTGTATTATAGTCAAAAAATCGATGCTCTATCGACAACATTTAAAATTCCAAAATCGAATAATCTTATTCATTTGAGATATTCTCATTACAACATTTTGGAGCCTAAATTTCGTAGTTATTCACTTATTTTTTTTCCAAATGTAAAATAGCATAATTAAATTTTAAACTCTTTATTTTTATTTACTTGAAATAAATTTTTACTTGGAAAGATATGAATAAGAAACAATGTTACGTACAAAATGAATTTTTGAGGTTTTCTTTCCATCCCTTATACCCATTATGCATAAAAACCAAGAAACATTTCAATGAGTGCTTTTTGGTAGCAAAAATTGTGTGTTTAATTTTATTTTCGTAACTTTCTTGACATCTAATGAAAAATTGTTTCTTTTAACGCCCCTTTATCTGTTTATTAGTACACGACACTGTATCTTGATAAAAATCAGAAGCATTTTTTTTCTCAACAAGGAACCATCCTCCCCCCTGAATTTTTTTGCAGTTTCTAATTTACACCCTGTGTAAATTACATAAAACCGCTCAAGGTTTTTTCCAATAAGATATATTTTTATGGATAGGTGCCTATATGAAAATATTTTTCATAATAGCCACGACTTTTGACATATTGCCCAAAGTTTTTCTGTTTTTTTTTTTACTTCTTAATATATCTAAATATCTTTTAAATTGCAAGCGGAAAAACTAAATAAGAATAACAATGGAAAACATTGGAAAAGCAAATAGGGGTTACTGTAAGTATACAAGGTGATTCAGTGGGAAGTACCATAAATTGAGAGGCTTTTAGATAAAGCTAAAATATTAAGAAAATTCAATAATTTTTTTTCCAAAAATATTTTTAACCGAGATACTGGATGTTGAAGTGTCGATCTGAGGAACTGTCTTTCATTGTATCTTTCTACAGAGTGCATGGACCAATGATTCTGAATTTTTTGGTTCAGGTTTTCTATTTAATAACCCATCATATCGGGTGAAATTCTGGATATAACCGAATAAGTACCCAGTGGCCTAGAATTCGCGTTTTTTGGAAAGCAAGATTACATTGCTATTAAAAGGCAAATTTATAAAAAAATCGATACATGGGTGCCATCGTTTTAGAGAAAAATCCAATATTGTTTCCACGTTTTTTAGATTTTTTTATTTGTATCATTTATTATTTATTTTCTATTTATCTTCTATTGTTCTTTTTCAGATACTCTGATTCCTAATTTTTCCACAGTATCCACTGGAGATGGATAAATTATTAATTGAAATAACTATTAAGTCATTTAAGTCAGTAGTAAGTCATCATTTAAGAGTCAGAATATCTAAAAGCGGGTAATAGAAAAAAAAAAACTATAAAAATAATAAATACCAAAAAACGTGGACAAAATATTGAATTTTTCTCGAAAAAGTGTGACTTTTTTGTAGCAACTTATTATGCATGGCTTTCCTTAAAAACAATTTAAAAAATCACCGTTCAAATTTTTTTATGAGGCAAAAGGTGTCAGACTTTGGCTTCAGTTATACCCATAATTTTTCCAAATACGAGTTGTTAAATAGAAAAAAATTTGAATTTTTTCAATGATTTAAATCAAGTGATTTTTTTATATTAATCAAGGATTTTTTTTTTTTTTATTTTTTTTTTATTTTTTTTTTATTTTTTTTTTTATTTAAGCTTTAAGTGTCTCGACAGCTGGAGGTCATTGACACAGTTACAATACAATTACATAATTATGATATCAGAAATTTAGTTAATTAATTGTTAAAGACAGGTGTTTTAAATAGCAGTGACAGTATAATTATAATTTTGAAAACAAATTGATGTCTTGTAGGTAGTTGATAACTTGAGAGAGTCGTTCAGTGGAACTGAGGAGTTCTTTTATATTTCCTTCTATGTTATGTTTGCTTCGGCTCCTAGTTAATTTTAAGCATCCTGTGAGGATGTGTTTGACAGTAAGGCTGTTGTTACAGTGCTCACAGAGCGGTGGATTTTCTGCCGCCATCAAGAACCCATGGGTGAGTTTGGTGTGTCCAATACGTAGTCGACGAATCACCAGTTTGTTCCTTCTGGTCATAGTTGGAGGGAGTTCGAGTCGAGTAATGGATGGTTGGATCTCATGCAGTTTTGAGGTGATTCCGTCCCAATGATTTTGCCAGGCAGTCTTGGTGGATTTTGTGATATAGGTTTTTAAGTCTCTATAGATTTGAGTATTTGTATGGACTGTGGGAGATAATGAGGCTTCTTTGGCAGCCTCGTCAGCCTTTTCGTTTCCCGCTATGCCTATGTGAGACGGGACCCATATCAGTGTTAGGTTGCTTCCCCGGGAAACCAGCCTGTCATGTGTGTTGTGGATATCCTGCACTATTGGATGTTGTGTGTAGAGACATCTAATGGAATCGATAGACGAGAGCGAATCAGTGCAAATAGCTATATTCTTAGATTCCTTATTTATAGACTTGATGGCTTGAAGGATTCCGAATAGTTCCCCTGTATGCACACTAGCAGAAGATGGTAGAGACATGGTGGCGACGATGTTGTCGAGTGTAACCACCGCGCAGCCGACGCAGGTTTCACTCTTAGACGCGTCAGTGTATAAAATTTCATCGAAATTGGAGGTGTTGATTATATTCAGGAATGATTTTCTTAAAAGCTCTTTCGGGGTATCGTGTTTGGGATGGCAGCTGAGCGACGTGTTGAGGTTTGGGAGAGTTTTTTCCCAAGGTGGATGTCGGAAGATGGCATGTAGATAGGAGAGAAACATTCAGGTCTGTCAGGGAGGTTAGGTGTGCGTGGAGAATTTGTGGAATGGATAGAATCTTAGGAGGAGGATCAGGTTGAGATCCCATTGAGGTGAGAAGCGAGTATGCTGGGTTCTGGGGGTTCGCTGATATCCTTGCAAAGTAACTCAATAGAAGTTGTTGACGTCTCAGCTTGAGAGGGGGTTCGTTAGCTTCACAGTAGACGCTCTCACTTGGACTGGATCTGAAAGCTCCGAGACACATTCTTAGAGCGGTGTTGTGAATCGAGTTTAGGCTTTTTAAGGTGAATTCCGAAGCAGACATATAGATGACACTGCCGTAGTCTATTTTGGAACGAATAAGAGTACGATACACCCTCAGTAAGACATCCTCATCGGCTCCCCATTGGTTGTGCGATAGGATTTTGAGTATGTTGAGTTTTTTGAGACAGTTGGTTTTGATATCTGCAATGTGCTGCTTCCAGTTCAATCTCTTGTCGAATGTCAGTCCGAGAATTTTGAGCTGATTTACGGAGGGCATGGTTTTTCCGTTGAGGAGTATCCTTGGAGTCGACGGATTGAAATTTAGACTAAACTTTATAACTTTGGATTTCGTGGTGGAGAAACGGAAACCAGATTTGGACGCCCAGTGACTAAGTTGATTTACTGCCTCCTGGATTAGGCTGGATGTTGCGCTTGTGTTTTTGCCATGACAGTAGATGATCAGGTCGTCAGCGTACAGTGCATATTTAACTGGAGCACGTATCGTTGTACATATGTCATTAATAGCTAGATTAAAGAGTGTAGGGCTTAGAATGGAACCTTGTGGAACTCCATTCTTCTGAGCAAATACCGAGGAGGTATTATTGTTGGCTCTAACTCTGAAGAACCTGTTTCTTAAAAAGTTTTGGAGAAAGTACAGTATATTGCCAGTCAACTGGAGATTTGTTAATTTTTTAATAATGACAGCGGATGGCAGAGTGTCAAAGGCACCTTCGATATCAAAGATGGCAGCTATAACATCTTGTTTTCTTGAGAAGGCGTTGGCTATTTCTGTTTGCAGCAAAGCAAGATTGTCAATGGTGCAGCGTTGAGGTCGAAATCCGGATTGGGCTGCAACAAAAATTTTATGTTTCTCGATGTACCAAAGAAGTCTCTTATTAATAATTTTTTCTAACAACTTGCACGCTGTACACGTAAGTGAGATTGGTCTGTACGAGTTGGGATCCGTTGCAAAAAATCAGAAATACTATGTTTTTATGGAGTTTTTTTATTTACTATAATAAATTTTAATTGGTGCCACAAAAATCACACAATATTATATAGAAGGGTGAACGGTACCGTAAACCTCAGATACTAATTATTATTGATGGAAACATTGAAAACATATTTTATTGCTTCCTTTTGAAACTTGAAACCTTCAAAGGGTGATCATAATTTATGTATTCCTGCGAAAGTCTGAATAGATGCAGTAGGTTATTAGGGAAACAACAAATATTGTATCAATTATCTATATTTCGTCTCCTGCATCTTTCTTTTGATCTCACTTAGCTGGACCATGAACTTGGAAAAAAAATATAAAGGAACAAGAATAATTGTCCTTTTTTATTATTTATTATGTGTTCTTGAATAGTGAGAGGGTTTGGAGGGCTTTTTGTGATACTTCGGCCCCCTAAAGAATTCTTCATAAGTAGAATTCATAAAAAATGTTTCTAAATTTTCTGAATTTTAACTGATTCTGGTAAATAAATTTGTTTCAATTCTTTAATTTAATTTTATTATTTTTAAATTATATAATTCAACAAAACCAAAAGTGAAGAAAAAAAATACAAGAGAAAACTCAAAATTCATGGTGTGGCGACCACTTGTTAGCCTTAACGAAAATATGAAGCAAAAACTTCTCACATAATTATCTGATGTGAGAGCGTAAAAGAGCGGAAAATAGATCATACCACATTATTAGAAATTAAAAAAAATAAAGAAATCAAAAAAATCAAATAAATAAAAAAATCACGATTTTTTTGATTTTTTTTAATTAAAATCATTGATTTTTGATTTTTATAAAAAAATCATGATTTTTTCGAACCCTGTTATCTATGTATACCCTTCAATTTCAATTGGTACTTACTACTGAATCACCTTGTATATTTAAAGAAATTATAATTCCTTTACATCTGCTAGTCTATCAAATAGTTTTTGATAGATGCCTTAAATCTTTACAACAGAAATTAAAATTGTAATCCAAGCCATTATAATCTTATTCTTTGTTCTCAAATATTTATCTCATAATTAGAGCTTAAAACAAACGTGTCATAAAAGCTCATGGGTTTTTAGATTCCATTACCTACCTAAGGAAAATTTATGCAGAAACGTACATTTTTTGCCAGTTAAATACACAAATTTCGATGAGAAATTTCTTATAAAAGTGTATTTCCTGGAGTAATGAATTATTTTTTTCAATTAATTATTTCTATGGATTCTAAAAAACTCAATTAAGCTTCTTTAAATAAGTATACGTATATTATAAAGTATTGCGAAGCCTCCATTCGTATATTTTTATGTATAGTAAAAGAAATTTGTCTTGAGAAGTTATCTTTTATCACGCTAAATAAACAAACTGGGAAGGAGCCTGCCATTATTATTTGATTTCCTCTGCCATTTATCAGCGTTAACGTAAAGGCGCGCAAAGTTCAGTGAAAGTATTTAATCCAATACGAAATCTATTCAAAAATATAAATCTTCAAGTTTCGAGTAAACAGGAACATAAAAAACTTGCCTAAACAGCAAGTCGCTGAAACCATCGGAGTATTCAGTAAAAAGTTTTTTCTCTGTACGTCCTTTTTACTCGAAGGATGGCTCCAACTTTCCCAATTCAGTTCGGTGCTTTTAACCTTTTTCCTTTTATTTTTTTGTTATCATGTCCCGTTTTTATGTGTCACTCGCATTACAGCTCGCAATTCTTCAAGTGTAGTTTAACCATTTTAGAGAATTTATGTTTCAACTTCTCGTATAACGTGTACCGAACAGCTTAAAAACAACTCTATTAGATTTTTACTTCCCTCCCCTTATAAATGTTGGTTGTTTTGGCCTCCAGAGAGAGTATCCGATGGAAATAACAATTTATTATAATTATGTAACTTTTCTTCGGCTAGATAAACGTTTTCATAATATTTTTTCTTCGGAGTTGGGTTGGGAGCGATCTCGCAGTTCAGGTTTGTAGGTCGTCAACAATTTGCTTGCTAACTTCGATCAAAACAACAAACATGCTGTGTACAAGTCTCTTTTCTTTCTCTCGTCTTATTCATTTTCTCTCTCCAAATATTTTTGTACTCATCATTTTACATAAGAATAATAATACCCAGCAATTTGTATCGTAATGACGTTTATGCAAATATGTGCTATTTTGTACGGTTCTTGAACGATATAAAGCTTTTTTTCTATTCTATTACCTAGACACATGCTGTGTCTATCATGGATATGGATATAGGTATGTTTAAGAAATGTCATATTTAAGGTCACAGTTGGTAAATGTTAAGCGTAATTTAACGGTAAATAATTTACATGGCAACATAATTCATAAAGTTGATATTTAACAATATATCAAAACTGCACTTACACACTTGCTAAATTCATGATGAGATGCTAAAAATTTTAAATATTCTTAAATATCCAGCATTAATGATTTATTTACAACTTTTTAGAGACAGATAGACATTAATATTTATTTATTTATTTGAGTAAACAATAATTATTTAAATCCTGATACGTGTTGACTTTTTGACATAAAGATCACGCTTCCAATTTGAATAACTGACTATTCCTCCTCAAAATGATAAGTTTATTTGGGTTTCATTAACATATTACGTTCAAACGTGCTGTCAACACTCATCGAGTTTCTTTTTCTTATACGGCTAGGTATGCGATGAATGTTTTAGATTAATTTTTTATATGTTTCTGATGTGACAGCTGCCGAATATCTACATTTAAAAATGTGATACGCAAAATTAATACAAAAGATGCTGAACTCTGAAATAAGGGACAGCCTGTATATACACTAAAACTTTCACTTTTCAATTTTATTTAACTCTTAAGGACGTAGCTTTATAAAGACTTGGAATAAACATGTACGTCAACAATTATTACATTACTTCAAGGAATTTTTTCCTGATGATTATTTTGTATGTTTCATAATCGTTGCGATTGGCGCTCATGCCCATGTCGAGAGCATACTTGACGTTTCTGATAGGTGACACTACTACCACTGTGTAGGAGGAAGCGTTAAAAATCCGATCAAATATACCCACCTTGGCTAATATCCCCCAATTGGACTGGAGAAAGAAAATTGAGGTAATTTGTACAGATTCATAATAGGAACGAATAGGAGGATTCATAAAAGTAATTCTTACGAAAAAGATCAGTACTGCCATTTGTCAAAAAAAAAGTCTAAAAGGGAAAATGATTTTAAAAATTAATTTTTATGGTTCTTAATTTCCCAGGTAATAATTTGACAACTCTGGAAGCTTATCCGTCAAATTCTGGATTATTTCCTGTTGTTTTTTATGACTTTTTTTAAACAGTCATAATCGACGTGACAACATTTTTAGCATTTGATGGCACTTTGAGGACACAGAGCCGTGAAATGTAAAAGCTCTCGAAAGTAAAAATTTACCGATATCGATATAGAAAATAAGGAGTTGAAGACTAACTTAGCGGCTCTTTTCTAGTTGAAGAAAAGGATCAAAGTAAAAAAAAATACTTCGTTGTCAAATAGATAGGAAATTGACGTTTGTGAAAGTTGACACCTGCCAAAGCTAATTTCTTAAAAAAAAATAATTATAATTATTTTTGAAATCGCTCTGCGTGTGGGAAAATTTCTGTGATCCCCCCCCATTTTCGAACCGTGGTCCGAAAAGGGACGTTTTAGTCGTTTCTGAATTCAAAATTTTCAACCCGCACAACTAGAGAACTGAAGAGAGTACGAGAAGATGAAACCTCCATAGCTCCTGAACTTATAACGTCGTTAACTTAAAGTCGCAATTTTTTTATTTCTACGTTATATGTATACAAATAATGTTTATGATATACAGGGTGTCCCGTAATTAGCGTGTTCCGTAATTAGCGTGCAATACTGAAAAAGCAGATTCTATTTTCAAAAATATGAAAAAAAGTTCCAATAAAAATAGGTCGATAAATGCTTTCTAAGGGGGCTACAGCCCCCGAAAGGGGAGCCCATGAAGATGGTTTTTATTTAATATCTCCGAACTCGTTCAAGATAGAAAAGTGAAATTTTGGGAATTTATCAAACTTTTTATGACCAATAAGATGCAATTACAACAATTTTAAAATTTCCATTAGGGGGGGGGGTCAGATAGGTGAAGAGTGAGGTTAAAACCACCGTAACTTTTTTGTACGTACCTCGTGCCAGGATTTGATATCAGTTTATGAAATGTTGAAGTTTTTTACACAAAAAAGGTCGTCCTGTTGAATTTCCATAGCATGCACCGTTTTCGCTTAAAATCGATTTTAAAATTACCTTACATGGCATAAAAATTCATAATGAAACACAACTAGAGAACAATATTAAACGTAGGCCATGGATCACGGGATGTAATAAGTGACAGGTTGTTTGAAAATTGTGTTTCACACTAATTAAGTAGAATAAAAAGAAAATTTATTGAGTACTGTTTTGTAAAAATGGAACATATTTCACTACCCAAGAGCTGGCTGACATGCACTTCGTGTATGGATTCTTCAATGGGGTCGTGCTCTGGCGGCTGAGCTTGAATAACGACGACGATTTCCAAACCGAAGAGCTCCTACACGTCAAAAAATGTTCACCCGCATACGTCAACGTTTAACGGAAAATGACAATTTTAGACGTACTCGCGGCCAGGGGAGACCTCATCATAGGAATCATGCAGTTGAAAATTTTTGGGCCGATGAAAATCCGCGATTAGTATGACGGAAAAGCTTCCAACGTAGATTTTCGGTGATTTTATGGGCTGGAATAATATGAGATCAACTAATTGGCCCAATAGAACTTCCCAATCGCCTTAATGCGAATAGTTACGTGAAATTTCTCGAAAACAATCTCGGTGCACTATTGGAAGATGTTCCGTTGAATTTGAGAAACATGATGTGGTATCAGCATGATGGGGCGCCAGCTCATTATGCGCCAAATGCCAGACAATGGTTGAATGACAACTTTCCCGGTCGGTGGATCGGTCGTAACGGGTCCGTAGCTTCGTCAGCCCGATCTCCCGACTTAAACCCTGTAGACTTTTATTTTGGGGGAATCTAAAAATGTAGCGGCCAATGAAATTAAAAGGAACCGATTCCAAATTTTGAGAGCTTCTCGAGCTCTGAGTCGTCGGGCCTGATTATGCGTTCACCAAAATGGAAATAATTTTGAGCAGTTGCTCAAGTAAAACAAAAAACTGACCTGAAACTTTTTCTCTAGTTGTATGTAAGGTAATTTTCAAATCGATTTTAAGCGAAAACGGTGCATGCTATGGAAATTCAACAGGACGACCTTTTTGTGTAAAAAACTTCAATATTTCATAAACTGATATCAAATCCTGACACGAGGTACGTACAAAAAAAGTTACGGTGGTTTTAACCTCACTCTTCAGTTCTTCACCTATTTGACCGCCCCTAATGGAAATTTGTAAATTGTTGTAATTGCATCTTATTGGCCATAAACAGTTTGATAAATTTCCAAAATTTCACTTTTCTATCTTAAAAGGGTTCGGAAATATTAAATAAAAACCATTTTCATGGGCTCCCCTTTCGGGAGCTGTAGCCCCCATAGGAATCCTTTCTCGACCTATTTTTATAGGAACTTTTTTTTCATATTTTTGAAAACAGAATCTGCTGTTTCAGTACGCACGCTAATTACGGGACACCCTGTATAATCTACTCGGTATTATTTCCAGCTAAGTTAGGCCCTTCGACCTCGATTCATGAAAATTAATAACCTGGTAAAGAATTTTTTTTTGATAATGAAAGAAGGAATTTTTTTGGCATTGATGTTTTCCAACAATACTAGACTTGTGGAACCCCCAAGGTACACAGTAAGCTTATACAAAAATAATATTCCGGGAGCATTTTCGCTTACTTCACGTAGGGTTGAATTACTGAATAAAATAGGAGGGTGTTTAATGATTTTTCTTCTATTCTTTGGCAGTAATAAGATTCAGAGTTTCTCTCCCCTAATCACAATCCACAGTGATTAATCATTTCTATACAACCACGGACCATAAAAAAGGCGGTTTTCCGCTTAGTGCCCCCGCGAGTAATGAATGCGAGGTGAGGAATAGCTGTCGAGTACCTTTAATTACCCGTATTTTAAGTAAATGTACCCACAGGAGATGAATCTTATTATTTTTCTTGGCAATAATGAGACTCAAAAAACTTTTGTTAAATATACGATTTTTTATATTAATCATTGGAGATACGCGAAGATAACAATAATAATAATTAGGTTGATTTCGCACTTTCTGATTGATGTTTTATTTCTTTTTTTTAATCAGAGCTCAAAAAAATACGCTCTGTGTTTTTTCACAAGGCATTTATTTTAAATAATCGCCAAATTTTTTACATTTTGTCATTTTTTGATATACGAGTCAATTATTGATTTAAAAATTGGAGGAATTTCAGAGGATTTAAGTGCCATTACATTTATTTCCGCTGATCCCCACACGCAGAAGATGGGTCGAGGAGAGGTGTTTGCTCTTTAGACACGTGCGTTCGAGATGCGTGGGTGACGACGACAGTTTTGGTAGCTCATAAGGTTTGTGGAGGGAGCTTAGCGTTTTTTTATTAGGTATTTAATAAAACATTAGCTCCCATTTTAATGAAACATTTATAGAGTTGTTCTTGAAAAATTGTTTGAAAAACGTCGAAAATATCAGAGAGAGTAGTCGCTGATCGCATATCATATTATATGTAGAGGGTGGCTCAGAAGGCATGGATCAAACAAAATCAAAACCCAGTGGTAGGGGCGGGGGGTCATTTGAAAGAAATTATATAGAGTTATTTTTTTATCCTCATACCCTTGTTCTTGATGAATTAAATTTTAGTACCATTTTTCTTTGATACCTATACAAATTTTTAAGAGCTGAATTCTAATGAAGAGAAAGAATTAAAGGGAAGGAAATTTCTTACTCGGTTTTAAGTGGTGTATTCAATACTAAGAACACTTTCACATTGTCTTGGACACTTTTCTTCATATTGGTACGGTTATAATATTAACCAAAGACTTTGGTTAATATTAATTTTTTGGTTATTTATGTATAAGTTATCAACTTATCTATTTACACTAGACAGGTTTTTATTTATTATAAAACACTATTATTTTAAGACAAGGTAATTCTATTCACTTCCTTCAACTTTTTACTTATCTACAATAAATAATTGATACTACAGATGATGACGATTGAGAAAGTAGTTAACAATATTTCATATCAAATTGAAGTAAACACGAATCAAATGGTTCATCAGCAAATGATCGCAAGAAAGCGTCTTATCTTTAGATATGCAAACATTTTTTGTACATTATACAAAAATATTTTAGTTAACGGTTCATGAAGATTTCAGCAAAGGTTACCAGTGACCATAATAGAAGTGCTATGATGTTATTTACGGAAAATTTCATTTTAATACAATATAATGAAATTTTAATAGGAATTAGTGTACTTATATGACAGTGTTTTATTCTAAATATTGTGTAGGATGACTGAAAAAAGGAAGACGGTTGCATTTTCTTGTTTTTCATGTGTGTTTCCGGGATATATCTACAAGGTAAGTTTTATCAGTAAATCGTATCTGACTTTTCATTTTGACGAATCAAAATAAATCTTTTGAATCTGAAAATCTCACGAATTTCTCAAAAATTATTAAGTTCCCCACCTTTCTTTAAAACTTGTTAAAAATTCTACTTGCACTTTCTTATTTACGCTTTATTGGAAAAGTGAATTATTTAAATAAATCGTGAAGAAATGTTGTGTCGATAAGAAAAAGCTGAAGGGAAAAGCGATTAACAAACTACTATAATAATTGTTGTAAAAAACCTCTATTGAAGAATAATTTATAAGCTTCACTTAAAAAATTAATCCACTAAGACTTTTCGAACGCATCAGTGTGTAATATGAAAAATAAATACCTTCAAATACTGAAGGGTTTGGGCAAAAATAAAATAAAATAAAAATAAAAAGGGCTAATACGACCTCGCCCTTAAGTTTTCTCACGGAAGTCCATAAATGTTAATTTTCCTAGTCAAAGACAAACTTTTACAGACCATTGTCCAAAGCCACTCCATCTCAAACTACCCCCATGGAGGGAAGCCATCAAGGAACCATACCCCTTTCCTGGCTTGCCTGTATTATTGATGCAATATCTGGGTAATTACCGATTCCTGATGAATCACCCTGATCTCTCTCTCTCCTTCTCTTTCTCGGCCAGGGGCTGTCAAGCGTGACAGGTTCATTTCGCTTTCCTGGTTGTTTGACGATGCGTCACCAGGCGGCAGCTCCTACCGGCCCTGCCGATAGTGCCGATCGCTGGAAGCTCCCACTGCTGCCAGATTGCATGCACTTAAAGCTTTGGTATAATTACCAATATTATAAAAATGCTACTTCGTTAAAATTAATAACTTTATGAACCTCAAAAGAGTCTCAAAGAATTACATTCTCTCAACAATTTTATATCGCTTGTTAAAAAATGTATAGGAAGGTTCAGAAATTTTTAAATTTTCTTCTGTGGAAATCTGTCAAAATTCTGTGTTTAAAAAATTTGTAAATTATTTCTACAAATCATGGTCAGGTAAGAAAGGGCTGAAACCCAGAAAAATTTAAATTTTAGTAATTTAGTTTGTCATCTTTTGCTTTAATGTTTCTCCTGAGTCAATTTTCTTCCTAGGATTTTGTTGCTTGAAGTTTTACCTTCAATTTGAGGCTAAAATTTCAAAAACGAAGAAAAACTTATCACTTCAAGAGCAAACAGTGAATTTTTTTAGATTACCCTTTAAATACAGGTGTTAAACCGAAAATTTCCAAACCATCTGAGGACGAGACATCAACCCTTAAATTTTTAAAGTGGGAGATCAAAACTATTGAGCACACTCCTTCACATATTACCCTGTTGGATTTTTTTGTAGGATTTTTACTTTAAATCCAATAAAAAAATATAAAGAAAAGGGCAGCTGATGCGAAAAAAATACCTTAGGAACATCTAAAGTTATCACCAATCAAAATCAGGCGAAATGTTGGGACGCGACAGTTTAATTTTTAAGTGGTGTATCTTACAATGTTAAAAATAATCGGGTGATGACATGATGAAACCCACATTGAAAATACGAATACAGTACACTATTTTACACTATTGAAAAAAAATTCGGGAGAGGACCCACAGACTTCCCCAGACCAAAATTGGTTATATTTTTACAATTTTTTTCTATGAAATTTCCTTTTTTGGACGACTCACGGTCACGTTTTCATAATACTACGAGTATAGTGCTAATGTTATATCTAATGATCATCATATTTTATAGTAATATCGTAGTACTGAGGTGAGTTTTGAAAAATCACGTTGTCATGATCTGTAAGCGACGCTCGATGGACATTTTGATGGTTTGAGTTAGGGCGACTTTTGAACTTAGGAGTATCTCAAGTTGTGTATTTTTTTATTAAAAGATACATTAAAAGAATAAAATATGGAAAAGTTAGAAAGTTTTTAACTTTAGGGTGCTGTTTTATACATCTAGAATTCTAGATGTCTAAAAATTCGGCCAACTAGATTAATTTTTTATAATTTTTAGGATATATTTTTCGTCCTTGGTAGTTCTATGCCTATATTATTTTTCATTTCTTTTTACGAGAAAGACCGTACTAACTAGTATGTGTATTACCCGGGAAATTTAACAATATGAAAATATAGGAAAAAATACATAATCTGGCAGCACTGGAAACTCCAATGTGATCGATGCACCGGACGCGAAGGTGTGGGAAGTTAGCATTGGACGTTACATTTAGACTGAAGCTTAATAAAAAATGTTAAATTTCTTGGAAAAAATTAAAATATCTTATTATCTACATATTTACCAATTATTATTGTAAATAAATATTTAAAAATTTTTTACAAGAGATCTATTAAGATTTTATTTTATAAAGAGTTTTCGCAGGTACCTACTTAGACATTTTTGTAGGTATCTCATTATGACTTTGAATTTTGAAAAAGAAACATCGAGCTACTTTTTCAGCTTTTGGACAAGGGTACCTATCAAACAAATTTTTTGTATAGGTACGCCTCTTAATTTTTAACTTCCTTCTTCTTATTATAAGTACAAATAATATGGGGGTTGATTAAATGTCATCTTTTTACAAGGTTTTTTTATAATAAGGTTTAATATAAGTTTTTTAAGATATTCTTTATCAAGACCCTAGAAGAATTCATCAAGGTAAATAAATTTTCTTAATTAAGTCACTTAACTGTTGCCAAAACTGAAATGACAGTAAAAAATTTTTTTTTTACACTTTTAATACAGTTGCTATTTTAATTGTGATTTTAGTTTCGAAATGACATTCTTTTATAATTTTCTTTCCTCAATATTCGTCCGTGCTTCAAAGATTCCCATTTTGCAACTTGTATCACAAATTATTTTGTTTTTTCGTATTTTTTAATGATATGACTTTTTATAATGACAGCTATCCCTGCATTTTATAGCAAAGTATGAATTTATGCGTTCAATCTAGGAATCACTCGATGAAGGTTGATTTTTATCTGTTATTAATTATTATTACTGAGTATTTTCTATTATTATTAATGTCTATTTGTTACTTCTCTTGATATGATTTTTTTTAATTGTTGTATGGCAACTAACCATGTAAGTATAACCCTAGCAGTTACTTTTGGGCTAGGTTTTAAAATAATTTAGATATCCTTTCATAAAAGGGAATCTTGAAAACTATACTTACCTACTCAAAACATTTCAAACCTATACTAGTACAACCTATATTCATCTTCGCCTCATCGACTGCTGCTCTGATTAAAGAAAACTAGTTTATTCTGTTCTGTTTGTAAAACTTTTTGCAAAAAAAATCCTACGTTGAATAATAATTTTCCGTTTGAAAATAGAAGTTTTGGTTTTATTGTCAAAGTTTGTGTTGATATTTTTTGATGGTTTAGTTTATAAAGAGATCTCATCCATCTATAGAATTTGTTTAATGCGATCAGACAGGAATGTTTAGCATTGTCAATACCTATTAATAATGATGAGAAAAATGTAATCGAGAGTTTCATTTTTATTGAACCACTTTGTATAGCTGTTGATACAAATTAATATGTAAATATAAAAGGTGATTTTCATCAGGTATAATATCGTTACGAAAATAGAACTAAAACGAATGCATCATAAATGAGTTTATTTTTATTTAAGTAGTAAAACAGACTGCATTTCTAGGATAATAGAGCAAATAGGTAATTAAGGAGATGACCAAGAAATAAAATTTATTAATGATTCTTATACCAAAGAAGTGTGAAAAAGTAGTTCAAGCTAAACTAAAATGTCGAAATATAATTAGCAATTTCTGAGCATATTATGTATCTACATCAGTTCCATCAGTTTTTTTGATTATTTTATGAACTATAAAAATGTATATTTTATACTAAAGCTTTCATCAAATGCTGCAGATTATTTTTGCTATTTTATATCTTGATTTAGGATCAAGCGAAATAATAAGTGAATTATTATTCTAATTTAATCCATATTTATTATAAGATTAGACAGGTAGATGGTCAAGTATATTCCCTATTTATTTTGTTAATGAATGAACCGTTAATTAAGAAGCTCGAGTAAAATGTGGTTATCAAAAATAACGGTTTAGTAAAATTTGTCTCTCGTCTAGTAGACGCAGATCGAATTATTTGTTTCTCATGTTACTTACGTGTTTTATGCCCTGGGCCTGTTTATCAATGTAATTTTTTATATACCTATACACGCGTCACATAAGAAAGTTTGAATTTTATTAGTTACCTACCTACTTCTTATTGTACTTACTGACTTTGCATATTGGTTATTGGTATGGATTAGTTGGAAAACCCAGTAGGCACTTGAAAAAGCCCATAATTCAAAATTTTTAATGACATTTAAACAAAATTGAATTGAAATGATATATTTTCAGCGCTTTTCAGCGCTGCATTAGTTTGGTTGGTCAAAAGGTGTAATAATAATGTTTTCTGCTTCTTACATTATGTCTGCATATCTTATATATAGAGCATCTACAGGTTGTCCGTAAATTAATGGACATAGCTCAGCTACAGCTTTGCGACTTTATTTGCGAGTTTTTGATAAAAAATAACTTTATCTTTGAAAAATTTGAGAATAATTTTATAGACATAAAATATATTTGTCAAAATAACAATAATAAACTACTCCATCAGTTTAAACTGACAGATGACAAATTGAAAAAAGTAACAACATGCTTAATGATTGCTGTTTGAAGTATAACTGAATAAAATATCATAATTCTTGAAAATGCTTAGAAGCGTTTTCCTTGAAAACGATACATTTTCTCGACATGAAATAAGTATAACGTTTTTATGTAAAAATAGCGTACGCTCCATAAAGTTTACCAATAGAAACGAAAATTATTGATAATAAAAAAATATGATAAAAGACACACGGAAAAATTCTGCCGACAGCGCCCTCTGCATAATGCTACTAGACTTTGACGCTAATATCGTTTGGCTGCCTCTGAAAGTGACGTATACCAATTTTCAGCTTGATTGCTACTTTGGTTACCGAAATATACACAATTTTAAATTTCAAATTTTCTCCTTAGTGACTTGCGTGGCCTAGTGGTACTCCGCTGGCTCACGAAGCCATAGATCGCGGGTTCGAAACTCACCTCGGCCCGCTTTACTTTTCAGATTCATTTTCGAATGTCTGTGAAAAGTAAAACAAGCGATCGAACGTTTATAAGGAAAATATATATTATAAAAGTCTGTGGCTAATGAGTTCATCTCGAAGCCAAATTACCAGAGTGGAGCGACTATGTCTTACCTACACAGTTAAGACCGATGCTCCCTCTTTAAAAAAAAAAAAAAAAAAAATTTCTCCTTCGAGGTGCCATAACTTCTCGAGGAAGCACTTTTGTACTAAGATAATATGTTTCGTTTAATCGCTTTTCCTTGAGGTCGCAAAGCTGTAGCTTAGCTATGTCCCATTAATTTACGGACATCCTGTATACATAATATCTGCATAAGCAGTTTTTGAATCAATAAGTATAACTAGGTATAAGGTACAAGCCATCATGAGCTTAAGCAAGCTCATAATTGATTGAAAAAATTAGAAAACACTCAGGAGAAACAGTTTCCCCAAATCAAGGGGGTAAATTTTCTTCACATATCAGTTTTGATTCGGATATCGATCGTTTGTCGTGAGATATATCAGTAAATAATTATTATAGGCACAGCATAGAAAATGGCAAGCGAAATGTCAACTTGTGTCCTTTAAAAGGGAAAAGGGTGATTATAGCCTTTTCTATTAAATTAATACTTTACGAAAAGGGAGAAAGGATTTTTTATTCAAAAGTTATATAACGACTATGACGTATTATCCTACCTAAACTAGGAGTAATAAACGTGCCTTTTGGCTTCAAATTCCTACCTACGTAGATAAGTTATTCTGGGACCTTATCTTATTATTAGACATAAATGCCCGCCCTGCACTTACTTACTTTACTCTTACATTATTGGAGAAATATACCTACCTATAGTCTCTTTCATTTCGCTTTATATACACTAATACAGGTGGGTGTATGTGTTGAGTTTTCATGCCAGACTTGGTTCGACCCAATTAATGACAAAATTGGTTAATTAAGTTAAAAGCAACCTCTTGTTTTGATGTTACATCCGCGACCAAGACAGCAGCAACCCCGAACAACTCCTTTCATATTTTATCATCATACGTGTTTTCATCGACGACAGACCTGATTGTCTCAGTTTACTTAAGAAGATTAAATTAGCAAGTTGGTAACGATATTTCGGTAACAAAAGTACTTACGTACGTAATAATTATAATTTATCTATACGCCCCTTGCTGGAAGTTGTGTTTTTGATATGAATATTTTAAGCTCGAGTGACTTTCACGCGCTTAATGACAAACAATAATAACATATTATTTCTTCGTACTGTTCATTGATTGTTTAAGTTTCTCTTCAATTTAACATTGTGTCAAAAAATTTCATCATTGAAACCAATTATTTTAGTTAGAGAAGTTCCAAAATGAAGTTTTCATTAATTGATTAAATATTTATGTTAAATTAATAATTAATAAAAGTATAAAACGTTAATAAATATAAATATAAAAAAAGCACGGGGGCTTATTGGTAGCGTGATAGTTGTCCCACACAGAACATCTAAAACAACGAAAATGAATAAAATGCGCATCAAATTTGATCGCCCTATTAGCGGAAAAAACAAATTATATAGAAGCATCCCAATTTTTATAATTCTTTTTACTTATATTCGGGTCGACTTTATGGGCATTATACATGCAAATATTATTCAAATAAATTAGTAATCAATATCCGAATAACAACTCCACTTTAAATTGAAAGAATTATCACGATATAGCAATTCTAACGGCACACAACAAACATCTACTAACTGTTGAAGTGGCACTAAATTATCCACTTATGGTTATAGATATTGGAACACATTAAAATATGTTCATGTAAGTGCAAGTAATAAATAACAAAACTCCTTATGATATATGGAAACGTTGAAGTTTGCTGTGCGCTCGAAAACGCTGAATTCGAAGATAGAAAGAAGCTAACAGGCATGCAAATGAGTAACAATTTCCGGCTCTAAAATCGTTGCACGCAACCTCAAGATTATGGCTACTTAATAATGAGGGGCATTTTGAAAATTGTATCCGATTCTTTGGGGATATCATTATTTAAGGACGGATCTTTGACGGAATCGTTACTGGTGGTTTTGAAGCGTCAAGCGCTAGAGTTTTCTTATAGTTTTTATTATTTTAAAGATGCGTGAATGAGAAGGAATCACTTTTTTTATTCATAACAAGATTCGGTGATGTTTCAAGCAAAGATTCAGATTAAAATTGGCCCCGTTGAGCAGGGTGAAGTGAGCTGTCGTAATCAAAGTAGTTTATAATTTTAAAACAATATGAATGAGAGTGATGATAGGAAGGTTCTAATGTTCATTTTTTGTTTACTTCAGCCATAATCGTGTCTGTCTTTGATGAGTTACAATAATTCGTTCGACCAGAATTCTCTTTCGGGAAAGGCTTACCCAGTATCCGGAAAGAATAAAAATTTGGGCAGGATCGTGAGGTATAGGCTTACCCGGAAACTGAGTTCGGAAAACTATTTAAATTTATCGGAAATAACTAACCATAATATTATTTCAACTAAATTTTAACGACTAACTACTACACGCAAATGAAAATGTCGCACCCCAAAATTTGCCTCATTTTGATTGGGAATAACTTTGATACCTCCTAAGGGATTTCGATTTTGTTTCCGCATGTCGCACTGTCGCAGCATCCCTATCCTTTATTTTTCTTCTTTATTGGATCTAAACGCATAAAAAAAACAAGTTTTCTGCATGGTGATATGTAGAAAATCACTCTGCGTTTTTCATACCCCCGTTTTCTAAATAAATTTTCTACTTTTTTATGAGTAAATTTCGAAGCATGATGTCTCATCTTAATAAAACGGTTTTGCTCTGTTTGTTCTGTGCATAACTTTTTCCCTTGCCAACCGATTTCGAAAATTTAAGCGTCCCTTATAATGAAACTAAAGCTTCAGATAGGAAAATCCAGGGATGAAAATGGACTCAAGACAAACATTAATAACAAAAGATTGCATAAGAGAATATCAAAGTTGAACTTATTCTGGAAACAGGTTTTAGGAGGAAAACTGTGTGAAAATCAATTTTTCTCCAAACTATAGGTAAAAGACACGAGAAGAAAGATGTTCAAAAAACAGCCAAATTTCATCCGCACGTTTTCGGTGGAATCAGTCATTCTTAACCTGAGAATGGTTGGTAACCATCGTTACGAAAATCGACTATGGCTTGTCCAGGCAGAAGTTCCTCCATTCGATTTTTGTCTCACGCACAAGCAAGAAACATCCTGAAGTGGATGCAAGTGAATTTAAATAAATCGTCTTTTTATGCAGTAAGAAAAAGCAGCATAGTGGTAAAATTATAATAATTGTCGTAATTATTCAGTAAATACCTAACATAATGAAGTAGGTATATAGGTACTGTAACACAAAAATTCAATTTTTTGTTAAACCGCCCTTTGATTGACCGCCCTTATAGCTTGTATGACTGAGTCAACTCGTCTAGCAACTCCCTGAATCAACTCCCTGCAATCAAATTGCTGATTAACTCCTGGGGAATATCCATTCTTCCTGGACCCGCATTCATTAATTCATCTAAATTTTGCATCAGACCTTCTCTTTCCTTTAATTTCAATTTCAATTTCATCGTGCTTCATACATGCATGGCTCTAACGGATTCATGGACAAGGGTGGCCAATCCATTCTATCAAAAATCACATTTACGATTTGAGCTCGATGGGATCTGCATTATTGTCAATAAGCATAATGTTGTTTCCGGAATTTTCAGCGTAAGGAACCACGACATCTTTTATACACAAATTCCTGTATCATTCACCATTCATGCTGCGTGCTCTTTCAAAATCACCAGTTGATTTCTCCCATTCATGGCAATTCCACCCCAAACAGTCACTCATCCATCTCCAAAAGCCACCCTTGCCTTCATGTTTTCTTCCACTCACCGTTCATTCCCTCTCCGCCGTGCCAAAACCTTTCCATCCGATTGAAACAAATTAAACCAACCTACTCCATTCAGCTATACCACAGAGTTGGTGAAATTCACCCCATACCCTTAGAGTAGCCCAATGAACCAGTCTTAATGATTGGGAAGCAGCTCGTCGTCTGATGGCTCTAAGACCGACTTCATGTAGTCGATTCCTGATGGTTTGGTTCATTGAAGTGGAGGTGCACGTTCGGTGCACATTCGTCTTATAATCCTATCTTGGGCTGTTGTTGTTTTTCGCCGAATTTCATCTCTTAGGCGATAGTGGATTCCGCCATTTCTCAGTCGGTTGACTGCTCTTTTGATGGCCCTTGTTGAGCAGTTCAGCACACTTATAATAATTGTAATGTTTCAAAACGAAACTCCATTTTTTTGCAATTCTTCGAGCGATGTTTTTTATGCAATCTTTTGTTTTCAATGTTTGTCCTTAGTCAATTTTCGTTCCAGGATTTTTTGCCTATAATTTTGGCTAAAATTTCCAAAATCGGTTGGCAAGGAAAACAGTTATGCACTTCAAACAGTTGATTTTTTTAGATCTATTTGAGAAGAGACGAGACATTAAGCTTCAAAATTTTCTCATCAAAACTTACAAGAAGAAATTATTTGGAAAACTGGGGTACGAACATCGCGGAGTAATTTTCCACGTCTTGACATATCAGCCTGCAGAAAATTTGTTGTCAGTTGTTTATTTGTAATCCAACAAAGCAGATAAATAAATGATAGGGCTGCTGCGACATGCGAAAACAAAATCGAAATCCCTTGGGAATTTCGAAAGTTATCCTCAGTCAAAATCAGGCAAAATTTTGGGGTGCGCCACTTTAATTTTTACATGGTGTATAAAATAAATGAACAGGATAACCAGGATCACTATAACAGTCACTACCAGAATACATTTATGATAGTTTCTGGATACGGCGTATAAGGACGATGAATTGGGAGAAGGACATAATATTATCAAATTTCAATGTCTGGTATAGGTAGTGGGGTCTTCTGAAGTCAGAAATGTGTAGAAGACGCTGCTCATCCTCTCACAGTTACAACTTTTAAAGTGAACGAGATTTTAAAGTTAATTGACAATAATTTTCTGCAACTTTCAACGATTTTTATATTTGCATGTATTTTAAGGGATAATTTCTCAAGGGCTACATATCAAAATTAGAGGAACTCAAGTATATTAAGGGTGTTAATACCAGCTAGTGATGAGAATTGAAAAATCACTAGACAACAAAGAAATTGCCCTCGGGGCTTTTCTAGACATAGAGGGGGCGTTTGACAACACCTCCTTCAGCTGCATGGTATCGGCCGCTAGAAGACATGGCGTCGATGACACCACAACTAGGTGGCTGAGCGCTATGTTGGAAGGCAGAAGAGTCCAAGCAACTCTGTTTCTCTGTTTGACGAGACAATGAGGGTCACCGTCACCAAAGAATGCCCACAGGGCGGAGTCCTATCTCCGTTGCTGTGGGACATGGTGGTGGATGACCTACTCAACAAGCTAAACAACAAAGGTTATTATACCCAAGACTACGCGGATGACATAGTCATACTGGTCATGGGGGAATACACTAAAACCATCTCAGAGCTCATGCAAGGGGCTCTGAATATCGTGGAGGAATGGTGCCTCAGGGCGAAGCTTCGCGTGAACCCTGTCAAAACGGCACTGGTCCCCTTCACCAAAAGAAGCAAGATGGAGGATTTAACCCCACCCATCTTCTTCAATGAACGGCTGCAGGTGAACGACCGGGTCAAATATCTGGGAATAACCCTAGATGCAAAACTGACCTGAAATCTTCACCTGCAGAAGGCGATTAATAAAAGTAAAATGGCACTGATGGCTTGCAGAAGGTCATTCAGTAAAACATGGGGACTGAAACCACGCATGGTACATTGCTGTATATTGCCGTGGTCAGACCCGTACTAACATATGGCTGTCTAGTCTGGTGGCCAAAGATCAACCAGAAACAAGCCATTATGAAAATTCAAAGTGTTCAAAGGCTTGCATGCTTAGGCATCACGGGAGCCATGAACACTACATCAACGACAGCACTGGAGGCCATACTTGACCTACCTCCTCTTGACATTCATATTAAGAGCGAGGCACGTTTGGGCGCCTACAGGCTGAAACAAAACCAAAACTGGGATAAACCTGGGAAAACTGGGCATTCCAGAATAACTGATACCATCGCAGATCCTATCCTGGAAATGCAATCCGATGGTATGAGTACTACGATATCATTTGTAAAACCATTCAAGGTTCTAATGGACTGGAAAGAATGGCAACAAATGGAACACCTGTGCCTGAAAAAAGGGCTGGTCTGGTACACAGACGGCTCAAAAACAGAGACAGGTACCGGAGCTGGAGTGCATGGGGTGGTCCCCGGGTGCAATATTTACGTGCCACTGGGGACTCATGCCAGCATCTTCCAGGCTGAAATAAATGCAATTAGGCTATGCGTTGGAGAGAATACCAGAAGGAACTATCGAGGTAGGGAAATCTACATCCTCTCCGACAGTCAGGCTAGCCTGAAAGCCCTTGCAGCTTATGAAATCAGATCAAAACTGGTCTGGGAATGCCTGCAAGACCTCATTGACTTAGCCAGGTGCAACGTGGTGACACTAGTTTGAGTTCCGGGTCACCGTGGGACGCCTGGTAATGAGGCTGCAGATCAACTAGCCAAGAAAGGCGCTGGGATGAACTACACTGGGCCCGAACCAGTGTTTGGCATCCCAAGGAACACGCGGGGCGGTGGCTCAGTGGGTAAGAACCCAACATAGAGCACACTGGAACCGTATAACAGGAAACAAACATGGTAAGGTGATGATCAAGGAGCCCTCTCAAAACCTTGCCAGACAGATACTGCAACTAAACAGATTGCAGATCAGAACGGTGGTGGGTCTTCTCACAGGACACTGCCACCTAAGAGTACACCTACATAAACTGGGGATATACAGAGAAGAACCAGTTTGTAGACTCTGCAATGAAGAAGACGAGACAGCTTCTCATGTGATATTCGAGTGTCCAGCACTCGCAAGAACGCGCTATGTGGCCCTGGGACCAATCAGTCCCGGGAGCCATCTGGCGGAAAAAACCTTGGTTAGCGGACTGCTGAACCTTGTCAAAGGAACAGAGCTCTTCTAATCAAGGAAAATCTAAATGTGAGAAATACAATAAGCCCGCTGGCTTCAATGTTTGGGACCAAACCATCTCTCACATTTAGTTATAATACCAAATACCAAATACCAATACCAAGGGTGTTAATAACGAAGAAAATATGTTCGGAACGTTAAAAGGAAAATTTACAAATTTTCAGAGCGTTTTTTTTTCTATCTATAATGGCGAGAATACCCCCATGGAATATTTGTGCTAGTCCACCTTGTATATAATTTTGTTATATATATTTTAACGCTCCTTCAGTAAATTTAATTGATATAATTATTATAAATTTAAATGAAGATGATTAATTACCCATCAACACTACAAGATCACTATAACGATCGAAATCAGGCAAATTATCATCCCAAAGCTCAAAATTACCACACCAGAACAAGATAAAAATCTTATAATGACGTCCTTTAAATAGTACGCTATTTATCTTTCATAAAAAATCGCCTGTTTAGATTTATGCACTGAGAATTGAAATCCTGACCGATATTAGGTATTTAAAATTTATGGAGATCATCAAATAAACCGTAATCAAGACTAGTATACCTATTTAAAACGAGCATGTATGAAAGAAAGAATGTTACTATTATCATAACGATCTACAACTAGTTTTGTGCTTCTACTTTCTCCATATACATTGTTTAATGTCAAAATCCTTCAATAGATTTGGACGTATAACAGTAAAATAACTGGTGCCTATACACGCGGAAGATTGAAAGATTTACTAGCTCGAATTATAATACTTTTTAATGTACCTACCTATCTATAGGTTGAATTATGTACTTTAAATAAGTAGTCCAGTCATTTGTAAGTATAGTAGTTCTGTTGGTATTACTTTGAACTAATTCAATAAATTTAAGAGTCAGTAGCGGTACCTACATAATAATAGCTAGCTATACCTACCATTTTCTTGTCGATAAACTGTTCGACACACTCCTAATAACTGTCATAAAAGACGTGAATAAAATAGGAACTTGGAGCCAAAATTTCCCAAAATGTTGTAGTTTTTTACTAGAAATGTATAAAACTAGAATTGCTCCAAAAATTTTATTTTGAAATCCGAGATCTATTATAGTGACTTCTTCTAGTTGTAATTTTGGAGCTTTTATCTTTATTGGAGGTTTTAATTATTATGAGAAAATTCAGTATTTTGAAAGCAAAAATATGGGTACATAAAGAAACGATTTTACCCTTGATAGAGCGTAGGGGACTCCCAAAATATAAATTTGTTTTAAAGGACTTATTCTATTCATGTTCAGACTTATTCATGCGCAGTCGGCATTTAATTAATTGTTTATTGAAGAATTTGGTTGTCTAATTTACTTTACAGATTGCTTGTCTACTGTAAGGTATGACACGAGAAACGTCAAAAATATGTATTCCGGGAGTTGGAGGAATTCTAAAAGAAATAATAAAAAAATTCCAACATGGACGTAACCGGGGATTTCCCGGATCGCCGCAGCTCCGTATGATCAGGCCCTATTTGGAGCGTCGTAGCTCCCGAATTGCCCGTCGTGCCACCGAGTATTATACAGGATGAGTCACTTAATAAGACGGAAAGCTCGATTACACCAACACCGTTGAAAATATCGAAATGATCTTTAAAACGCTGCAAACGAGAGACCAAAATATTATTTGTAAAATCATTTTCTGGTATACAGGCTGGCTCAATATCGCTCTAAGCCATGCAACGTTGTTATTTTATAATGGACACCTCTGTATATTATTGCATGTTTAGATTTTATGAACAAATCCAGTAAGAATGATTTTTACAGTTGAGGTTTAAATTGAGTAGTTGTCCTTAATAGCTTATCCTATACCTAGTCAAATTATCCTAGAACAAGGGAAACTGATGGAGAGTATCATATAATATCCATCATCACTTACACCGAAATCATTAAAATAAGTAGTTAAGTATTAGGTACATCTGAACTCTCTGCAGTCCTCTTTTCACATAGGTAGTCATATTTGATTATTTTGTGATCTGATCTCTTATCCGACTTGAAAGTGTTATGAATACAAGACTTGACAGTGCATGAAGTTGGTTTAAAATTATTCCGTCAAACTGGTTCAAGTAAGATATCTGCTAGCAGCGCACGTTTAATTTTTGGCACCTACGCTAATGGCAAAGTGAGCTTAAAGTAATCACTAAAAAACTAATAATGCTCTAATACTGTTATGCCAATTATTAAACTTATCTGATTTCAATGTCGAATGAACTTTAATATATTGTTACGTGTTACACTGCAAGGAGTATTGCGTAACCGGTCAGGTTTAATAGCCTTTGTATGTCCGATGAAGATAACTAGTAACTGACAGTGAAATTTCTAATTAATGCTTAAGTAACGCTGGAAGCGTTACATTTTTTGTACGGCCAAAACGAAAAACAAATTACAAGCAATTTGTTTTTTGTGGTCCTGGCGTTCATGTAGGTACATGGGCGTAGGATAATGATGGAAGCTTCTGCAGCCCTTAAATTAATCGTTAACCTCCTAAATGAATATATTCATCACTTTCGCTCTTAAATTTATATTGACTCCATTAATTATTTTACACTATTTTGTTAAAGTTACCACATTTCTCTGACAAAAAATACTTAGTTCGTTCCTTAAAATTAGGTAAAGTTAGGTAACCACTTAATTTTTGTGCGCATAACTAGATAGGTAGTTAACATTTTTATCGGATCAAAGGATGTATTTTTTTTTTGAAAAAAAAAACTTATCTTAAATCTCTTCTTCTTGCTACTAGTGCAAGGAACGGCACAAGAGTTTATCATTGCTTTCAGTGGAGAATCGTTTCGTTATCATAAAGCACGTAAAGTTTTAAGAAACACACTCATGGTATTGATTAATTAGCGATTAACAAGAAATAGATATTGATGTTAATGTCAAAATTAATGGCAATTCGCATATTAACTTATCAACACATAAAAAATTCATATTTATTTATGAATTAGCAGAAAATATTCCGCCTGGTAAAAATGTGAAACATATTATAATTAATTCAATTACAATTTAGCAGTCGATTTAGATTATTATTAGATCACAGATTAGGCGTATACTTCAAACCAGTATTATTACTGACAGCACTTGATCTGATAAACTGCTATTGTTCAATGACAGATCTGTGGAGACCACTTTACTACTGCATATGGACTATAATTGAATAATTTCTAGCCTAGCCTTTGTTTACTATCTTATTTGCATACCATTATAGCTCACCATGATCTTTAACTAATTTATTTGTTGAATTGTAACTACTTAAAATTATTGATCCTGCTATCTATAATAACGGTCCGTGCGACAAGTATGAACTCTTTGATTTTAGAACGCTGCTGCTGTTGCTATTAAAATTATCGAAACAAGTCATTATAAAAGACTAACTTTCGCCTTTAGAGCTTATTATATAGGTATCTTAGCAGCTAGATAGAATAATTAAGAATGCAAGTTTTGGTTTTGAGGAGTGGAGGAGATGGAGATTTAATATCTTGGGTATAAGTATACTTTTTCATTAAAAAATTAACAAAAACCAAGTAAGTTTAGGAATGGATAATGAAATAAAAACATTTGTTTTTCTTTGTTTCTAAAGACCTTTTTCGAACTTAGTTTGGCTTTTGGATGTGTAATTTCAACTCCTCTTTACTGGAGTCATCCCCTATGAAACCCTCAAAACTTTTACGTCGAATCTGGTCTGGTATAGTCAACGTTATTAGTGTTGCTGTTTAAATAAAAAGTTTCATCTAGAAAATGACTCTATACTCCTAAAAACGCTGAACTTCATTATACGGTTTACTTTACAAAAAATATATAAACCTGCATACAAGAAAAAGTCGAAGTTCAACTGGCATCGGTTTATTGTGGTTTTATTTTTATGAGAATTAGGGAATACGCAAAAATGAAATCAGGAAATAGAATAGCGGGTTCAAGAAGGGAAAAATCTTGTGGTATGATGAGAATTGCGCAATGCTTAAAATTAAATCAGGAAGTTAAACGAGGGCTAAAGTAGGAGGGGAAGTTTTTCCTGGATGTGAGGAAAATGAACGTTCATTTTTATAAAAGTTTTACTCAAAGTCTTCTGACTTCTAAGAGTGTCTAGGAAATCCCTATCAATAGGACCTTAATTTATTGAATATTTTTAAAATCGCTGTAGGTTACCTTTATCATACTCAGTGGATATGGCAAATAAATAAGAGTACCTCATAAGTAAAAATCAAAAACCTGCGAAATGCACGAAAACAAAACAGACCTGATTAATTTTTTTAAGTACCTAAATATGTAGTTTTTAAGCAATGACCTCAAATTATTCATTCAGACATTTCCACGAAACTATTCAGGCTTCTCGAGTTAGAAGATTAAAGAGATATAGCGCAAAAAAGACAATTAATTTATTGATTGATGGATATTAACGATGTATCACGAAGTTTCGCTGCTTTTAAAAAGGCATCTTCAGACTCTTTAATATAATGCAGAAATTATACCAAGTCAGGGTTGAGAATAGAAATTTCGATTAATAATTATTGGTTTAAACCCCTGCACATTTTTAGCATATAATGTACCTACCTACGTAGAAACTTGTGATTATGATAAAAATTAAAGCTTTTTCATTAGCCAGAACGATGCTAATTTAATTTTTAGTCACTTTAGAAAAAAATACATTTTTATGATGAAGCGAACATTCAAGGAAAATAAGTACAAGGGAATTAACACTTTTTCAGCGCATTGTTTTCGTAGCTTAGGTAAGGAAACGTAAAATCTTTGGACCTTTCCTCGAAATTTTTGTTCTTTAAAACGGCAAATATAATATTAGGGACGATTAAATTTTCAGTTTACTTTCAAACGTAATTAACCCTTCTTTTAGGCAAGAAATAAGAATTTTTCGAAATATGTAGATGTATACCTAATATCCCACAGTAAGAGACTGGAAATAAGCCGATTCAATTTCGTCAGTTCTGCTTTTTTGCACAAAAGGTATAAAGGGCACTAGAAATTATTTGTTTTTTTAGTACTTTGTCAGATGAAATTAAGGACTTTTTCAATATTTTTGCCCAGAAAAAAATCACGATTAATTTTTTAGTGAAGATGTTAAAAGAGACATTTAGCCTGTCATTTCTTATGTGAGGAGTTTGCATTCGTTCGCATTGCTGGAGAAAAACACGAACGGACGCAAACGTTCGTCAGATGAATTAGAATTCTTGTATTGCTCTAGTGCTTTAAAAGAAAATTTCAAGAGTGTTCTATTTGTAGGCCTGCTTCTAACTTTTCAGCATCATTCAGGTATTATAAATTTTCCCGTAACGCAGACGTTGAGATAGTAAGAAAAAAGAAATCAAATTAATTTTTTTTTATCTTTTTAGCCATTAGATACAAGAAAAACTTTTTTTGAGTTGAGACGTTAATAAAAATGAACTCTACTTTGAAACAAATTTTTTGAAGATTCTTTGACAGCACAATAAATGTAGGAACAGTCATTTACCGAATTTTCTCCGTATTTGAGGTAATCATAGGTACAGGGTGTTTCGCATAAGAACCGACACAGATAAGGGAACCCAAAATATGGGGATTATCACAACTTTTCTCTATTATACTAAGTTGCACCCCTAAGTCTTAAGCTTCGAAATAGGGGTTTCAAATTTCTAAAAAAATCAATATGTCAGTTATAGCTACTCTAACTTAGAAAAACCAAATTTGGTACAAGTTGTAAGTGTGCCAAGAGAGTTTCATTGACAATAAGCGGAGTTAAACTGTAGCATTTTAAAGGGTTCATAAGGGATGATACTCTCTGAAAATGATATATAATTTTTTATAGCCTGTTTGTCAATTTAAGAATTTAACTTCATTTTATGGGGAACTCAATTCTAAAATTTTTATTTCTTTTACTATTTTTGAAAAAACTTTATCGTTTTCAACAAAAATCCGAAAAACTAAAACAATAGATTGCTAATCCTGTTATTATTTAAAATCATCGAAAATTCAAAAGTTGGGCTTGAAATTAAATATCAAAGTTGACGATCAGGAAGAAAGTGGAAAACGACAAAGTATTTTGAAGAATAAGCTTAGCAGAGAAATAAAAGTTTGAGAATTAAATTCCACATAGAATAAAATAACAATTTCTTATATTTTCCAACGTGTTAAACATTTAAGTTAGCTAAAGAGCCAAATTCTATTTTTGCTGGGTCTTACTATTTTGGAAAAATTCGATTTTACTTTTTTACGATTTTTTACTTACCTCAGCAGGTTAGCTATGAATAAATAAACTTAATTATGAATTTTTCAGTATACTTTTTAAGAGGTTTCTTCAGTTCTTACTGTCTATAGAAGCAACCTCTCTCTCATTATCTTAAATCGTCTTAGCAATGAAAGGGAAATTACAGCCTGTTAAAGTAAGATGTATGTAGGTATCATAATAATAATAATAAATTGACAGTTTTTAAGAGACTTCTAAGCCCTTTTTGACGAGCGCTGCCTAATATGTAATTATATAATGGTAGTAAAAATGATATTATAAATAAAATTACATAATTGCTGGGATACATTATGTAGATTACTCAAGATTGTATGTTATTCTATATCTAAATTGTTGCGATTAAGTCTCTAAGGCGCGGTTAGAGTATTTGGATGATACATAATGCTAATGCATGAAATGGGTGAAGTAATTATAATTTATCTAGAACGTACCTACTACATACCAGGACGAGAGCATCAAAATAATCCTGGACAATGTAAATATTTTCATCTTATGGATTTTCACGAAAAAACTATTTATAAAGTTACATTTAGGTACTCATAATTCCACCAATAGGTACTGCTCCTAACTTGTTTTATATTGGAGATATTTTTAATAATTAATAAAAGTCTTTAAAAAATTACTTTAAGAAAGTTAAGAAGGGACAAACATGTAACTTATGGAGAAAACATTGAGTTATTATTATTTTTTTGTCGATAGGCTGATAGATAACTCTGAATACAAAATAATCACACTTTTTCCTCTTCTGAGCGCACAGCCGGTTAATTTCGGTCAATGACTTATTCCTTATTTTCAATATAAATTACAAGTCGACCACATAAATTATCATAAAACATGTAGCACCGTACAAATTAGCTTAGGAGCAGTTAATTTTTAAATTCCATATTAATTCAAATATTCAGACTCAAAATGTTACATAAAGCATCGTAAATTAACAAATCTGATTGAGTTATGTGGTAAGTGGCGATGTCTCAATTATTTTTCTTCAATCAGTGGACAAGCTGCAAAATTCAATATTTCACTTGACGACCACCACGTTTACGAGCTTTTCTGAAATATTACCAACACGGTCTGTCTCGGTAAACATGGAGATTTAAGAAAAACCGGACACTGTCCGACTAGTTATTTATTCGTGGATGTGTTCTTGGAACGCGAATCGGTAAGCTTAATAGGATTCTGCTCTTATATGGGATCAATTGTATGGTAACTTAGAAATTCCATTAGAAAAAGAAGATATACCTACCTAAGCTGGGTCATTTCGGACAATCGCAGAAGACTGCAGTGAAATGTGTCATCGGGATTGTCAGGAAAGAATACTGCATTGCTGACTCATGTATCACTATTTTATCGTGGTTGTTTGCTTAAGAATTTTTGAAGATGTTAACAGAAATATTAAAGAGATGTGTGCATTTTGCAACCAAGTTTTGGGTAGTGAAACTACCTATCTTCACTATAATCTATACTATAATAATAGTATAGAACTAACCGTTTTCATTTGTTCCTGAAGAAACTTGAAGAGATAAGATGAAATAAAGGACTCTAAAGGATTTTTTTTAATTCCTGGTGTCGATTATCTAATAGAGTTGTAATTTTCAAAGATGATTTCTTCACTTTGCACTAAATAAAGCAATGTTCAATAAAGAAATACAGCAATAAAGCAAGATATACCTAATCTTGGAGAAAAATTTATGTGGATAGAACAAATAGTTGTATGAAGTCACTTGCTGTGCTCATAATTAGAATTTTGGGTTCAGTCTATTATCATTTCCACTGAATAATTAATAGAAAAGACTCATATCAAGGCGTACATTTTTCCAAATTTCCAAACTTTTATGATCAAAAATACTGATTTTTATGTAACTTTTTAGAAATTAGTCGATTAGGAATGATTTTATGTTTAATTTGATACCATTATCCTTGCACTTTTTCTCACCTTGAGTGGTCACAGTCGTTTATAGGGTTTGCATAGAGGTGGCTCCAACGGTGCGGGACTTGCAACCCATTGCATAGTACCGCTTCTTGAGTTGGTCGCGGCTTGTCGATTTGTGATGAGTGAGCGAGCTGGCTTGCCAAGCCTTCGACTCGCCAAGTTTCGCGTCGTTCGAATAATAATCCAAACAAATTTTGATCCCTCTCTGAAAATGGTTTTATTTTGGAGTAACAAAGGCACTAGATATAAAAATGCTTTAAATAGGATGACTCAAGCCAAATGACATGGATGGTTTTGCCAGGTAGAAGACATCGAGGCAAGCACTAAGTAAAAAAAGTAATAAGTTTTTTGATTTAAAACCATAAAGCTGAAGAACGCTTCAGTGGTGTCAGAAACGGGAAAATTAATTCCAGCAAGAAGATGAATTAATGGTTACTTTGCGGAAGTTAAAAGGGCACGGAAAGTAACAGAATGTCTGAGGAAATGTTAGAAATGCTCAAAAATGATCAGGAAGAGCAGAAATATATAATAAAGAAGCTCGAAGGCGATCCGCAGAAACAGAAAGACAGTGTAGGAGGGAAGCTGGTAGAAGGTATTCAGCAACAAAGGGGATGACGATTTTGTGGGGGAAAATAAATAAAGTGAAATAAGAAGTTTCTTACACTGGCACTTAGATCCATATTTTTGTGACTGATTTTATATTGTCTTTTCTAGTTCAAGCCTCGGTTTGACAAAACGGTCATTACGGTCAGCTCGATTTTTTTTTTGCTAGGTTGAATCGCAGCAATAAAGCAGGTTCTTAGCAGCACTATAGCTCTCATAGATCTTTGCGACGGTTTCAAGGAGGACTTTTAAAGTTAACTCAAAATAGGATACATTGAAAAATTTTTCGTAACTGTTGACAAAATATTTTTTGTGGTAGGTGGCAACACTGCCATAAATCTAATACTAGCATAAAAAATAAAATATTTTTCTTTCACGCAATAATGCACATGAGTTGAGCGTTCAATTTAGGTATACCTAATGCAAATAAATATTTTTGCACGATAGTTTGTGTGCATAACTTATAGAAACACATAGGCACCTAAAATTGTTGTTAATATTTCGTAGAAGATCTACTCTAATACATAACTACATATTAAAGAAATGATAACGTCCAAATGTAAATAACGGACAGTTTTAACAGCTCTCATAACGCTTCATGAATAAAAATTAATTGATATACAGAGAAGCAAAATCAAAAGAACAAAAATAAAACATCACAGATGATTGACCTTTCTTTAGACTATTGAATTTCATTTTGTACTCATTTGCAGCAGCATCAACGTTAATTAGAAAAACCGGTGAGATAAAAGATGTCTTGGTTTGGGTTATCTAAATGAGTACCAGAACCAGACAATGGCATGTTATTAAAAATAGCAATTCCTAAACAAAATAAATTACTAATTTTATTACCGAATAAATAATGGCGTTAATAAAACTTTTTATTAGTTTGAAGCGCATGTGAGCTCCTAATATTTAATTATCTAAGGTTTCCTCTAATGCATTACCGACTGGCTTTTTTGGGGGCTTCAAGTCTCGATAATTTACATACAAATGGGACGTTACCAAAAGAGTTTACCTGCATGCGAACACCTATAAAAGTGAAGACATTTAAAAAAAGCAATAAAATAAACTGGTCAGGGTTTGAAGATTCGATTTGAAACTGAAACTGTTAACCAGCAACTCTATAAGTTAAGTATTCCATGTGGGTAATTATTTCCATAAATAAATAATATTTCATTTTATCTGTCTCTGCCTTATTAATCATCAAAAACTACGTGCCTGATATTGTCAGATCATTGCGGAAAATATCTCATTTCTGTACGAGTCTAATAATTTATGAATACATACAAATTTTACATAACAAGTCACTGTATGAATAGTTAAAAAATGAATTGCAAATTATTTCAGAGCTTCACAAAATGAACCCATAAAAATTGGATTCTTTTATATAAAGTTATTGATTTTTATAATTATTTAATAATTTTGAAGAGGTTTTAGATGTCTTGACTTTATTTAAAAAAAAGCAATTTTTCGCTAGTTTAGTTTTCAGAAATTTCTCGAGTTTATGTTCCTATTTCCATATCAATAAATCTGGTCTAAAGCTAAAGGGAAACAGTTACAGCCCTATCTAAAAATCGCAACACCTATAAAAAGGAACCGATTTTATATTTAAGTACCTAATAAGTAGGTATATGAATTTCTAGTGATTCATATTCCTACGAATACATTTTTGAAAGCAAAAAGTAGTCGATACCTCTTTAGGGTCGTAACGTTACCCCCAGACTGTATAATTACCACTGAAACCAGCATGAAATCGTTAAAATATTTGGTACCTAAAGAAATAATTTTATAAAATTAAGAAGAAAACCAACCGATTCGAGCGTAATTATGTTAATAGCGACATTATTCGTCGTCAATAAGATAATATGCATATCAGAAAAAAGTAAAGCTCATATAAATTATACACATGCAAGTTTGTGGGCCACAGACATCATGTGACTTAGGTAAAATGAAAAGCGATTGTTACCGAATATTAGTTAGATATCGAGGTTGCAATTTTCTGACCTACCTAAATCTATTATAGCCCGCTACTATAGATTATACGATTAAGCAGTCAATCAAATCCATTAAACTCTGTTATTTCAGGAAATATTTGCATGTTTTCTAAAATGTCTAGTCGTCTGCTACTACGCTGTAAGTAGTTGTTTTCATGTTTTTGTGTTTCTAACACGAAATTTCTCAGTAAGTGCTATTAAAATGATACTCAAACTCTACCTGGCTATAATATTATAATCAAGCAAGACAAAAGACTGGCGATTGAGTCTTGAATTCTTGTGCAAAGGTATATGAGATTTTATTATTCTTGTTTTCTTCGTGATATTTATACGAATCTAAATCCCAGTCTAGGATACTGAAAGTATGGTACACCGGGGTTTATAATACTGATTATTTCATAGACAATCCAGAAATAGCCAAAGGAGCTCGGGGAGTCACTATTTTGGAAGCAGGGAATACGCAGTGCGTATGTGTGACCCACTCAGAGACAGAACTCGAGACGGTGACATTAGCTTAGCTTACATCTGTAACGAGCTCACCTGTCATACACACACTTCCTACTTCAGATTTCAGGTCGTTAGCTACCCTTCCAGCTTTTTATGCTTCGAGTACTTCAGTGTTTCCCTATGCTAGGTTTTACCCTAACAGGAGACGTGCAGTTTGCAAGGTAAATAGATTTTGATTCAATCTGTTCTACTTACATATACCTATCTACCTACCTAAGGAGAATTTGAAAAATATAAAAAAAAATAATACGTAAATATAAACAGAAAAAAGTGTTTGAATAGCCGAATTGTGTTTTAAAGAAAAAAAATTAGCATAAAAAATTTCAAAATTTTGCAGGTAATCAATAAAATTATACAAAAATGAACACGGATCATGAAAAATTATGAAAAACCATACACCATTACCATAAGTATGTTTTAAAGAAAATGTATAGATACCTAAGTCGTAAATCTAAAAAAATTATGATTAATTAAGAAATTCTCTAAGAAATAGTGCATTAAAAAAAAAAAAATGCAAAAGATGAGTCTCTGTAAAAAAAATAGTAAAAAACCTATGAAAACACATTACTGACCAAAAAATCTGATAAGAAGAATAGGAGGAAAAACTGAACAAATTTTTTTCTACAATTTCAGGGAAAAAAATCATAAAGAACTTCTATCTCTCGTGCAAAATTAACCCCGCAAGCTCACGGAAAAAAGTTGATCGTCATCAAAACATTTAATTTTACAGAAAAAAAAAATCTGAAAAATTCCGAAAATTTTGAGAACATTATTCTCAATAGTTACAAATCTTTTGTGTTTTTTTTGTGTTTTTTTTCAACAATTTCAGCATTTTCTCTCTCAAATAACAACTGACCCAAATACTCAATGTCATCAATGCCATGTATCGAACGACCCCATCGGTGTCTAAAAAAATTTCTATAAGCAATGAAAACTCTGAAACTTGGTGGTGTTGTAGTTTATGGTTAAGAGCCTCATTTTTAATGAAATCAAAAACTGAGACACTGCACTCAGTTTTGGCATTAATTTTGGCTGCTTGGGGTGTATCCTATGTTGCAAGCCGAACCCACCGTGCTCTTTATTTTGATTTCACCAGATTGATCCACTCACGGGATTATGGGATGAGTAAAAAATTGTTTTACAACATGTCATTCATCGATCTCATCTCTTGTAATTTTTAATGCAATGAACCGCAAGACTTCTTCGGTGTCCAAGAATTTTCTCGAGGTTCCATTTTTCCAAAGTATAACAGATTAATTCCACCCCACCGAGAGCCTGGAATACATGCAGTTGTAGTAACTTACTTATTGATCGGTCTCTCAAAAATTCGTGCGAGAGCAATTTAAACTCTGAAATGAGTATGTACTTACCATTTTAGAATAAAAAGCACTGCTTTCTAAGAGTCTTAAAACGCTTTCCTGCAAACCATGCACTGCTAAAATACCAACAGAATTCCTCTTTTCTTCAATCGAAGCATCTCTGTCATTACATGACGGACGGTTTGCTTTACCAACTCCTATAGTATTATTGCCGGTGTTTCATAAGACTCGATATTGGCACCAAACCTATTAATTTTTCCCCTTAATGAACTATTAATTGCTATCGATTAAAAAATTTAATCCATAATTTTGCTCACTCATTACTTATTATAGTAAAGCTCAGTAAATACTCAGTATGCAAGAGTAATGCGCAATGCCTAATGTTCTACCGGTACTTTCCATACCTATCATGAAAACTAAACTTTTTTCAATTAATATAATGTCAGATACATTTTTTATACAGGGTGGGAATTTTTGTACTACCCATCGTTGGGATCACGTAAACGGTAAAAAGATACAGGTTGGGTTGAGTTGAAGGTAAAGTTGCAAAATTTTCTGCTTATTAAGAATCTGAAACAAAATTTATAAAAACTTCAAGCGTTGCTGAAATATCCTAAAAAAAACTGAAAAATCGATATTTGTTTGTTCAGAAATATCTTTTTTATTATTGAAAATAAAAAATAATTTTTGTATATAGGTTCACACATAAGTCGTCAAAAGCTAATTTTAAAAAAAGCTAAGTACCAAAATTTTCAAAGCCCACTAGACGCCAGGGTTTTCGTTGCCGACTTTTGTTTTCTTATGGCCGCCATATGTTTTTTTCGAGTCATCATTCGGGATTAAAAAAATCAAGTAAACCAAAAATCTGTCACGACTAAAAAAATCCTCAAAATTTTATTCTTATTTTTTTGAAAAAAAAATGGAAAAGTATTTCACTGACTGACTTAATTTTCAATAATATGACGTCGCGACGTGACCTTGCTTGCCTTATGGCTTTTTATGATATTCTGTTAAACAAAGGTTATATCTTTCCTTCGAAAAAAGAAAATTAAAATTTTGAATAAAATTTTGTTGGAAGGCTACGAAAAATTATTTAGTAATTTTCAATAATAAAAAAGATATGACTGGAATAAGAAATCACGATTTTTCATTTTTTTCAGGATATATCAGGAACGGTCACAGATGTCTCGTATGTCTTGACGGATTCGAGATGGTCACAAATAGCGCATCTTCTCTCAAAGTTAACCGATCCTGTATCTCTTAACGGTTACGAGATCCCAATGATGTGTAGCAGTACAAAAAATTCCCACCCTGTATATCATAATAGGTATATACTTAGTTGTTTTAACTGAATTATTTAGATGTATGCAATTTCAATTTCAGTGCAGATTTAAATAAAATATTTTTTAGTTAAAAACATTTTTAGTCCTACTTTTCAGGCACCAGGACCATAAAAATTATATTTACGTCATATATTGCAATATACCTGCCATTTAAAATTATTGTACCTGCCTAAAAAATTTATAAACAGTAAATTTCTTGATATGTTGTCCAGGAATTGGATTAAAAATGATAGAAATATTGATTACGATGTTAATTAAAAAAATAAAATAAAGACATTATTTACACCAGTTGGCCTAATTGCGTAGGCCGAAGGCATTACTTTAGAACACGTTGCGTAAAACACGTACGCGCTCACGCATAATATACAAAAATACTCCACAGCTTTGAAAGATAAATTATCGGATGGTCTCATTACAGTTGCGTTGGGAAACGGACATTCTTATTCTGTACCCCTCTTGCACCGATATTGTAAATATAGGACCATCGCATGTACGAGAGAGAAACGGAAGGAATTTTCCAAACAAGCCGAAGCGAGATGGAATATGAACATGAGAGTTCATCTTAAGATCAGTGGACATTTTGGACACCAGCCATAGCTTAGATGTTTATTTGTATTTTATTTATAGTGGTTCGTACATACATGAAACAACGATTACTATTCCGTACGTAGGTGTTACATATTTGAAGTTTTAGAAGATTTTTATTGCTTAAGAATCGTATCCTATACAGGTTTTTGCTCTCGAGTATGTCGGTTTGAATCACCGTCCTAAAATCTAAATCCCATACCTTCAAGTAAATTTTATTTATCGTCCATTTTTTATTATTTTAATGGAGACATTCAGTTATGTTCCAAAAATATAACTACACTCTCTAACTCGACCGCTATACGCTTCAAAACATATTATGAAGAAGTGAGTTTCGTAATTTTGCTAAGAGTACTTCGGTGGAGTGAAAGTTGTCTAAGATTTAAATCCCCAATCTGAGTAAATTTTATTTATTGTTCATTTATTATGTTTTTAATGGCACAATAAAATTGTGTTCCAAGAATATAATATACAACTAGATCATACTTATATAGTTTCACAAAATAAATTATATAATTATTACAAATTCTAAGCTATATATAAGAATAATTTTTATAAGAACAATTTTTTGGTTGACGTTGTTATAGGTTAACGCTTTTTCCAACATTACTATATTTTGATATGGAGTTTTTTTCGATTGAAGGTAAAAGAAACTTAAATTTTTCTTCGGCAAGAGACCAATTTTTATTTGAGCCAATGTTCTTATCGATATACATATAGAAAAGATATAGTCTGCAGTAGAAGCTGGGTAAAGCCCTCGACAAAAGAGCTTGAAGCCACAAATTCCAAGCCCTGTTAAGAAGCAGTTGAAAGCCCAAAGCCACAATCCCTTTTATAAAGGATTTGAAGTTCTATATCGCCTGGAAATTCTGCAAAAGAGCTCCAAGCCCTTGAAAAAGAACTTCAAGCCCTTAAAAAGAGCTTCAAGACCTTGAAAAAGAGCTTAAAGTCCTTGAAAAAGCCTCAAGCCTGTGAAAGTAGCATGAAATCCTTGTTTGTAAATTTTTTGAAATTTGTTAATATATTTTTCCCAAATATCTTGCTGATGCTGAGATTCAATTCGACAAAAAATCGCAGGTCAAAGATCGATTCCAAAAATTGAGAATTGCCGCTCAAAAGACCGATGCAAAAGAAACGATTTAAATCGCACATCCCTATTCAAAACCTCCCTCTTTCGTCTTCCCAGCAGCAGGAAGTGAACTCCCAAGAATGTTCACACTCTTTTGTTTTAAGGTGCTTCATCTGTCTTCTTTTATTTAAATAGTTTTGGAATTGTGAATGCAAAAGAACTTGAATTCCTTTTGAGAGCTTTAAAATCCCTCAAGAGCTTTGAAAGCCCTCAAAAGGAATTGAAGTTTTTTTTGCATTCACAATTTCGAAGGTTTATATAAAATAATTCAAGCCCAAAGCCACAAGCCTTCGTTTTAAAAAGGGCTTTAAGCCATGGAATTGTAATTCCTAAAAGGGCTTGAAGCTTCTTTTAAATTGACAAGCCCTCAAGCCCTGCCCAACTCTGGTCTGTAGGACTTACCTTTTTTTTAACGTTCTTTTTCAAATTATTCAGATACCTTTTTTTAATTATATTACGATAGCAAAATTTTTATAAGCCTATTTTCTTTCTGAAATTTGAGGAATTAATTAGCGAAATCTCAACGTTTTGGATACGCCCCTTGGCAGGATATATTATTACTCGTTTGTTGCACTTAAATTGAAAAGTCGTTTCGTCTAGACGGCATTCCGATAAAATTAGACAGAAATAATGGAATATTTAAAAGTAATTAAATTGACAGAAGCATAAAAATGGGAAAGAAGTATTCAGTTACTTGTTGGCAGGAGTCGTGTATTTTTAATATCACCAGCATCATCATCCTCGTTGCTTAAATTCCTCCCAGATGTTATCAGGAATAAAATACTGGTAAAGTGTTGCTAGCAAGTCCCCGAAAGAGATCAAAGGAGCGATATATCACGAAGTCATTTTATAAAGTAGCAGATTATTCATGATATTCTCGCCACTTTATGTAATGACACCATTATTCACATCGTCCGGAGTCTTCACAATTCGTGTAATACCGGTATTATTCCTGTAATTTATAATATAAAATAGGTGGCGGAACATGCTTTCGTCCACGGAAAAATGAGGCGGTTGCTTAAGTTAAAAGCGTCCTAAATACAAATCATGTCATATTAACCGTCCTGCTTTGTGACCCCCAACATCACATCTCACGAAGCGATGGAGCTCTATCGATCATCCCTTAAATATTAATAAGGAGTTTTACACCGTTACATTTTCTACCATAATAAAGCTACTTATCATGTGTGTTAGAGGAAAAAGCTCTTCTGAATTCCTAATGTTCACGCTGCTCTAAAATACCCACTCAATCAATAAGTTCCCTATCTACTTTGAAATAGTTTTAATCAAGAATTATATTATGATCTTAAATGATCCTCAATATCTTTCCCGGATCTGGAGATAGACAGACTAAAAATATAATTATAAGTTTGAGAAACTACGTCGTTGCATTTCCAAATTATTAACCTAAATAAAAAAGAGTCACACTTGTGAAATTGTTATTTGTAGAGAAACCGAGAATATGCCAATTATGTTTAGCAACTCAACTGAACATATAAATTTTCCAGGCATTAGACACACACACACTTAATTATGTACTAAACTAAACTAATGAAAAACAATCTTGAAGAACTTTGAACATAGGCGTAGACTGAAATAATTACATAAATCAGACGAGAGATGAACAGTGGCGGAGTTGTTAATTAAATACTAAATAAATTTACTTTGGTTTAAGTTAAACAACAATATTTCAGAGCTTAACCTCTCGAAGTGTATAAGTGTCATTAAAATGACCTCATAAGAACTTTTACTCTTCTTTAAATTTTGTATTTGATCTAAGATTTATAATTTTAATTTACTGCTTAATAAAGGCGCGTCCACACTAGCTTGTATAATTTATTAATGAATGGATTTATAATGTTGCATGCTTTTTTATGAATCCTTTGTAACCAGAAAACTCTTATGTGACATAGTTAATCCAACCCGCACATTGTGATTTTTTTTTAATTTCCGGTGGATATTTCTAAAAAAAAATACTCTGTACGACATAAGTAAGATTTTTTTAAACGACCCAGTACTTTCGTTCAAGGAAAGCACCTATATACAAAAATCTGACCCATATCGTTTGATTTCTGAAATATTATCAAAATGGTCGGTAATAGCGAGATGATGAAAACAATACGTCCACACTAGAACGATTCTGCAGTACAAATCTCTTTGATGTTTTCGAAAAAAATGATAACGGATCTCTTATGATGTTGAATGTGGTGAAAATTTCTATGTGGGTAATAATATGCGGTAAGCACGTTCACACTCACATAAATTTGCATCGGTATACAAATAAATTTGTGGCGAATGTAACGTATTATATCGTAAATTTTAACAAATTATTTGGACGCCGCTTTTATAATAATAGTGAAAAAAATCTTATTTTTTAATGTTTTACTTTACTTTAGTATTGTACAGTGTACTTAAATTTTTTATACAGGGGAATGAAAAATTTATCAGTAAATTATAATTTTTTATCACTCTGTATAAAAAGTTTATATAAGTTTGTACATCATAGGATAGTACACAAAAGCTAAAATGGGAACATTTAAACAGTTTTCTGATATCGGAAGCCGTTTTTAATGTAAACAACTTTGAAAATAATTGAAAATAGCGTTTTTTATTTGCTTATAACTCATAATAAGTTACTTATTTTAAACTGCAACTGTAAAAAAATATTCTTATTGTATTTTTTCAGGGAATAGGAACATTTTATAAACATATAGGTGTCCTATTAAAAACATCATGTGCCATTGTTAGGAGTGACTGTGAATTTAGACCAGTTCAGTCTTTCACGTTTCTTCGCCATGAGCACTGTCTTCCCGGCCCTGTTCTACATTCAACCTTACCCTCCATTATCACTCTGAGGAACTCGTATCTTCTTATCATCTTACTTTTGCATCAATAGAAAGTAAATTAACTTATAAAATTGACTTGTTTTCAATCTTTCTCAAAACTCAAAATTTAAGGAGTTATTGGAGGGTAACCGGAACTTTTTTTAAATAATTATAAAAGTGCGAAATAATGGATTTTGATTAATTTTGAATAATTTTTTGCATAATATCTCATTATTAAAGCAAAATAAAAAGTTTTTCTGGTTTACTTGGCCACGAAGAAAAAGTTTTTTAATCTTTCATGAGCCCATTCTAATGAATGATGCATGCTGTGGTATTAAAAACAAATTATTATGTTTAGACTTGATATATAGAGAGTCGTCAAAATGTCATTCCGTGTATAAAAACCGTGTTCATATAAAAATATATAAAAATAATTGATAATTTGATTGGATCCTCTATCCAACTAGGTATATGTATAATTATTAATCTATTGCAAGGCGAGTGACCTTTCTTGAACCTTACAGTATTTTCTGTCTTCTCGACTTTATTATTATTATTATTAATTATCACTATATACTTCCGTTTTTCTCTTATTAATATTTGCACATTGTTGCAAATAGAACCTGCGCTATGATGGGAGTTGTTTCAGCATTATTATTTATTTAATTAATGCAAATATTCAGGTTTATTTCAATTGTTTTTGGTAATTTGTATGCAAGCTGTTATTACAAGATAAAGTAAAGAACTTATTAAAAATAATTTATAGACTTCGTTAGCTAGTTTGGAGTACTAACTATGATTCATTAACTACTTCGAGTCTGCTGTGTAACTAATTTAATTCATAATTATTGCGCTCATTGTTTAAAAGAATTGTTTGGCAAAACTAAGGCTTTTGTAAAATTTTCATTGATGATACAATCTGGAATGCTTGATTCTTGTATACAACTGTTCTGGCTACTGGGTAACTGGTTTTACTAACCTAAAACGATATAATTTCTATAATAGATAATATTCATAATATAATAGAGAAAAAATTAATAAAAAGTGAAATAATTTTTTCAGCAAAATCTGTGTGATATTTGAAATAAGTTGAATTTTTATCTATTATCTAAATTATTATCTCCAGTAAATTTCTAATAGGTATTGAATATCATAGACGATAAACAGAATAACTCAATTAACAAATTTTATTCGGTAATTCCCATAACTTTGAATAAAATTTTGATTCAACAAACAATGACGATATGAATAATGACGATGTGAAACAATTTAATAATATTCGGACAGATACAAGCAAATTGTTATATTTAATGAAGCTTTATTACAGCGCCTGTCAATTTCAGATATAACTAGGCCTAATTGGTAAAATATTAGTACATATATTGACATTGAGCTTTATACGTAATCATATACCTAATAAATGGAGTTGTGGGTTGTGGCTGTATTAAGTTAATATACATTGTTAGAGATCGATTTATCTATATATGTATTAGACATGTATTGTTTTATGTAGCTTGTTGCTTTCACTAATGGTCGTTATAGAAACTCTCCTTGCAAAGGGATCTTTATTAAGTCTTTCCTATATTTAGATAACTCACAAATCAATTTATCTCGTAGAGTTTATCTAAAAGCTATATCAATTTTTATTCAAAAGAGAAGATGCATGGATGAGTTGGTAATGGTAACAAATGTTGATCCCAAGCTAGTAGATAAGTATGTATGAGAAATCCTTCCCAATAAAACAACTTCTTCTCAATGAGCAGATTCTTTTTCTTCTGGTCGAGACATCATGGAAAGTTGTTGAACTTAAAACCGTTTTTCTACCTGTTACCTGTTCCCCATTTACCCAAAATCTTCCCTAGTTACAAGTAGATGGACCCGACCTTGTCCTCATAAGACGACTTTCAATGGGGATTGAGAATGGGGATCCGTGACACCAAAAAGGAATTTAAGAGGGATATGCAACTCAAAAAAACAGGTAACTGGCAGAAATACTGTGGAGTGATAACATTATCTCTCAGAAGCAGCCAAACTGGCAAAAATGTGCTTTTTTCGGTGATTCAAAAGCACCGAAATACGCTCAATCAAGAGAACACACGAATCTGACCTGGGACGGAAACACTTGAAGAGATAATAGAGTATCTGCTCAGAGTGCACACTCCTTGCATACGGGACCTGAATTTGAATCAGTCACCAAAGACTAACCGAAAATTTGGCAGACGACTAACTGGTCGTACCTACTTACGATGGATAAGTCAGGAGTTAGAAAGCCCATACAAAGCAGCAGGACGTGACGGCATCATATTTCGAGCTTTTGCTTTAAATGAACCTGGAAACGATTCTCGAAGCAAACGTGGCCTTGCTACCCAAACAAGAGATGGAGAACTTCTAACCCCTTTCATGCTGAAAATTCTAGAAATTAGTGGATAAATACCTACCTGATATACTGCTACCTAATTACCTAAAGCCCCCGTTTCAAGAGTACCAGGAAGAGTACCGAAATCACAGATTCACGGAACTAGCCGCACGTTTACTGGGTAGGAAAAACAGGAAAAGCTACGCGATTCAGGAACATGGCCTCGGCCTATGCCCATATTCTTCGAGAATAAAGGCGCTTTTCACAAGACAAGAATAAATCAAAGGTATCGAGCTGGTAAAAGAAATAAGGAAAAATGAAGAGGTAACTTTCGAGCCAAGAGGACTAATCTGTTTTACATAGATGGCTCAAGAAATAATATAGGGTTACATGGGAGCTGGATTTAATAGGCCAAGAACTGGCGAGCTAATTATCTCTGGAATTAACCACGTAGAGGTATTCTCCATTCATTAGAAGAGGTATTAGAGGCCAGGATGCAGACAGTTTCTATATGCAACAATAGTCAGGCTGTCACACAAAAGCGCTGCGCTCATACAGGATCTTTGCAGATCCAGGAATGTGCCGAGGCTCTGAACAGACTGGTTGACAAAAAAAGCGTTCAGATATTAACCTTTCCCTCACTTTCAGAAACAGCGGGTACCGACTGGCATATAATGCGAAACTCGGAATCAGCGGTAAAGTTTTTCTGGACTGGGACAGTACTTAGTCTAATGATAGGTCTCCTAACCGAGGATCCTATTAAAGCATTAACCTAAAAAGGTTTGAAGAAGTATTGAGAAGTTACACCAGGCAGCAAGTAGGTCAGCCTATTTCTGTCCTATCCGTCAGAAACATTTGGTACAATTTTTATCCATTGAGGTCACAAAGGGGAAAATAATAAACCTCCAAGTTTATCCTTTCCAGTGCTTTAACCTTAAGACCACTCTTAAAAGTGGTGACCTTGTAGACATCCAGATATCCCTCAGTGTTGATGTCCCGGAAATTGTCAGTACAAGCATTTTGTCATAAATTAATGGTCATAACATTAAACTTTTTTTAATAGTTAAAATAGTTACAGTCTTTTGCTTTTGGTTTTCCTCTTTTGTCAATTGCTTTTCCTAATTTGTCAAATGCTTTTCCCATTTATCAAACGTTGTCAGTGTGGATACCAATCAGTCCCGGGAGCCATCTGGCGGTAAAAACCTTGGTTAGCGGGCTGCTAAACCTTGTCAAAGGAACGGAGCTCTTCTAATCAAGGAGAATCTAAATGTGAGAAATACAATAAGCCTGCTGGCTTCAGTGTTTGGGACCTAATAAACCATCTCTCACATTTAGTTAAAATACCAATACCAATACCAATACCAGTGTGGATACCGGGCCATTCCGGAATCGAGGGAAACGAACGTGCCCACTCATTGGCAAGAAAAGGAGCATCGACACCCTTCATAGGACCAGAACCATTCTGTGGCTTCGAAGATACTTTCTTCAAGGCAGAACTCCAAAAGGAAGAAGAAAAACTGAGAGAAACTCACTGGAGGAACCTCTCAGGGTTGAGACAAGCCAAAGAACTTCTCGGGAATTTTAACCGAGAAAGGTCGAAGATACTCTTCAACCTCAACAAGGAACGTCTCAGAACACTGACGGGATTCCTAACGGGACATTGTAAGCTCAAGGAACACTTGAGGAAGTTAGGCATAGAAGAGAATGGCGTCTGCTGATTCTGCGGGAAAGGAGATGAGACACCACGTCACCTACTGCTCAACTGCGATGCGTTAGAACTTAAAAGAAGTAATGTTCTGGGCCATCACCAGCTAGAGGCCGGGAACTTACCCGACCTTGATCCTCTCAAAATCCTGAAGTTTCTCAAGGAAACGGACCTGGAGAGGGTGCTTCACTAAAGGGACTACACACCAGGCGAAGCACAGTAGAGGGGATACAATAGATCTTTTAGGTCGCAGTAACTACATCACCCTCAGTATACAAATACAAATACAAAAACGTTGTCAGTGCGTGATTTTTCAAATGAGATTCCTTTTATATCAAATGCTTTTCCAATGTTTATGTTACTGTCACTATACGTAAATCGGAAAAGCAATTGACATAAAGTGAAACTGATTTGACATAAAAGGAAATTGATTGATAAATCAATGACTACAATCGTTGATAGATAGAAAAATAAGAAAATCATTTGACAAATCAGCAAAAGACTGTAAAATAGTTTTAGTAGTTAAAATAGTTAAAAGTTTTTAATAGGATCACGATTCCTCGCAATAATTGGAGTTCATACTTTTGAATGGCAAGTTCTTCTGGTCCAATGTCTGAGAGGTAGTTGATAAAAAAATTTGCGGTAAGATTATTAAATTATAATATGAACTCTAAGTAGTTCATCATTTTACTGTTTAATGTAATTCAAAATCGATTCCAATTAATAGTTCTTTCAAAATTATAAATTTTTAAACTTATAACACATCGTTATTTTATATATTATGCTCTGTCCACTGAGTGTTGTCCGTTGTCATGCCACACTGATTCTGGCTAAAAATTTCATTTAATTCGATTTGATTCATACCCTTATTTCTAAGTCGAACCAGATGTGGTATCGCAGTTCATGTCAGTGGCGTGTGAATTGTTATAATTATGATTAGAAATAGCATGTCACCTACCTGCTGGTTGGCGTTTAAAGTAAAGCATAACACCTCCGTTTTCTTTTTCTGCAGTAAAATATCCTAGCAATTTAACCACACAAGACCACGTCCTAGGGAGTTCAATCGTTTCCCAGGCATTTTGTGTAATTTTTTGTAGTTCGTTGCGACAATAGAACCCAGTCCGTTTTTTTCAAACGTTAGAAAAACAAGGCAGAAGATTTTTAGGCATTCACGCAATTAATAAGTTACTCGTAGTTTATCACATCGTACAATATAACAGGTAATTCTGCTAATTTCGTATTAAAAACGTTTCAAATAACAAACCTCATTAGTATACCGAGTGACAAGTTTCAAAGCAGAACATAGGCGAATAGCACGGGAAATCACATATTTGCAGTTTATTTCTCACCACTTTTTTCTACAAGAATGGTAATGGTGTCTATCGAAAGAGAATTATTTTCTGAACATGCTGATACCAAAATACCTACAAATTAACAGTTTTATATCATGACAGAATATTTTAAACATTTTCAAAATTAAAAGATGAGCAGCCATGACATGCTAAATTCGGACAACTTTTTTCACTGTCAAAGCAAATATTTTCAATTATTTTTATTTATTTATTTGAAATTGATATTCCCACCCTTTTATAAATTGCGCTTCGAACTTGTCCAAGTTGTTGGTTATTAACGAGTGCACATTCGGCCACCATGAGCTCTGTAAATTTTATTTTTAAGGTAACCCCAAGAAGAACCTCAAGGAAAGTCACAACAAGGATAAGGTGCTAAATCGGGAGATCTGGCCGGCCAGTTAATAGTACCACGGCGATAAACATGCATTAGAATAGCTATTATTATTATTATTATTATTCATTGACAATATTTGCAGGGAAGCGTGTATCAGTAATTAAAAATATTTGTTTTGACAGTAACAAAATTATTAGAATAATTAGGCATGTCATAGCCGCTCACACTTTTAATTTTGAAAATGTTTAAGTTATTCTGTCACCATAAAGAAACTGTTAATTGTTAAGCATTTAGTATCAGCATGCTCAGAAAACAATTCTCTTTCGATAGACACCATTACCATTCTTGTAGATAAAAGTGGTGAGAAATAAACCACAAATATGTGATTTCTAATGCTATTCGCCTATGTTCTGCTTTGAAACTTGTCATACGGTATTTAGCGCTGTCACTGTCAACTGACAGTAGCCGATGAGCTGGATGACAATCTTATCGTATCAATCTAAGTGTATCAAGACGCGAGTCGGTACTTCCGTCTCACTCTCGCTCATCTTTTTAGAATTGCTGACGATTCAAACGTATTTCTGACAATACGTCCCAATTTAACTCGATTGACTATGCAATGCAATAGAAGGAGTAAGAAACATAACGAGATGATGTATCCTATCCTTATAGTTATCACAACAGACAACACTCAGTGTACAGACTATAGCCATCGAAACAACTTTCATGAAATTTTTGTAGCCGCAATAATTAATTAAAAAAAAAATCAAAGTAAACGGAAGGACATAATATCTTCCTTCGGACAAAGATTAATTGTTTCTTACAACTTATACATTTACTGTTTAACATGTGTTTTCGATCGCATATCCTGTTTATTTTAAAGCCAATTTTTGTAGGTGGGCGGCAATTCTAAGTGTCAAAACGACTGTTTTGTGCACCTATATTAATATTTACATCGTGTAATTTTTAATGTAATATGGAAAATTCTGCTGATTCAAGAAGATCTTTTTTCACACCTCACTTCTAATAAAACTAAAGTTAAAATTAAATTTTTTATGAAGCAAGTTTATGAAAAGGGCAAGAAATCACAAAAGATGTGCGAATTGAAGGGCTGCAACTAAAACACATACCAGATGCTGTTATGCTTAGTTACCGACTTTATATGAGAAACACATTGGACTTCCGGCCCTTTTCTAGGTACCTACCTCTACTAACATATGCCGCATTAAACGCAATGTGATATTTAGCAATGCAATAAGGCTCAAATCCCAATTCTACTAAACTTTAAATGACTGGAAGCTCATATGTTTTGTCCTCATGCGTGACCGTATTTCAAGTTAATAGGATCGTATAATCTGGTTTTGGCCGGGTCTATTCAGCCTGCATATTGCATATTGAGTAGAAAAAACTGTTCCTAATTTTGCAAGTATTCTACTGAGAGCGAACTTTCAACGCGATAACTGTCTTGCTTCTTGTAATTCAACAATTAATTATTGCGTTAAGCCTGCGATACCGGTAGGAAAAATTAATTTATTGGACATCGTCTTTATCGTATGACATGGACGAATTTTATATGCACCTAAATGCATATTTTAGCTCAAAATCTACGGTTAGAGATTTATTTATTCATGCAGATTTGCTTAAAAATTCCGTTTAGATACGATATTGTGCATTTTTCATTTTAAACGGAAGTTGATATTCGTGTTTTATCTTTCTCTGCAATCATTTTATGCCTCATAGTATGGTATAGTATGATAGGATGCTCATAAAATCTGTACTACTTATTAGAACTATGAATGAATACGTGAGAAAAAATATGTAGGCAGTCAGAATATTTACTAAAATATAATTTAACATAAACTATTGACTATCAACAGGAACTGGGAAATTGTTATTGCTGGAAGGTCCTGAAAAATTAATTTATTTTAATTTTTTTTTATCAAACCTTGAATATCAGACATCTACCTACTTAATTATTGTAAAATTTCGGTGTCAAACATCGGTCTGTAGAGGTACGTATCGTATAAGCCTTTTTTTTTATTCAGTCCTTATTCAGTTTTTAGTAAAATCGAAAATCCGGTTATAATGAGGATGGTCGGATGAAGATAATAATAATTCAATCATTGTAGGAGAGGACTTCTTTATGAAGAAGGGATATAACAACGGATCCACTGTTTGCTACTATAGTAACATAACATCATCAACATCGCAAATTTTCTACAAAACTGTATAATTAACGCGGAAAATAATTTTTCGCCAAATTTAATTCTCCTTGATTTTTCAGGAATTTAAAGAATAGAAACAGCTTTTTCTGGAATTGAGATCACTCGCTTCAGAGATGCAACGATACAAAATTTTGGATTTTTTATTTTTCGCGATTTTTTTTTTAGATTCGCGAATGCGAAAAAAATAAACACACAATCCTCCTTTCACGAATCTCGAGGTATATCTACGATCTTTTTCTCTAGGTTTTCCTTTTTTTTCAATTGTTTTTTCCAATTTGTCAAATGATTTTCCCATTGATCAAACGTCAGTGTTGTTTTTCAAATCAAATTCCTCGTTTGTCAAAAAAATCTCTCTGCAGGGTGTTTGGTAACTGGACAGCCAAAATGAAACGTCATGTATAAAAGTGTATTCTAAGCATAAAACAAAAAGTAACTTTCTTCAAGATCAGGCCTTGTTTAGGAAATATTTTCAAAAATATTGTCCGGTTACTGAATAAAAAATATTTTTATTGCGGCCTTAATTTTACATTTTAGGAGGAAATATTTCTTAAACGAGGCTTCATCTTGAAAAGAGTTGTTCTCTCTTTAAAACTTAAAACGCGGTTTTATACATGACGCGGTTCGATTTTGGCTGTCCGCAGTTATCAAACACCCTGTAGGTATACAAACTGCTTTTCAAATACCTGGCGCTACACGTAACCATATCAATGTTATAATAAAGTTTGAGATTGAGGTCAAATTTGAGATAAAGGGAAATTCATTGATAGATCAGTGAAGCAACTTGCAAAATAACAAAATCAATTGAAAAGCAATCGACGAAAGACGAAAACCAAGAGAAAAATACTGTATAGCAGTTTTCACTTTTTATAGGCCATCAGGACCTACCTCTATATCCAATGATTTTCCTTAGCCTGAAATAATTTTTTGATTCTTTTGTCTTTAAGAAGTTTTTAGTATTTTTTGTTTTTTAATATTCATTTCCTAGTCAGATCTCGTTCATTCTTGCTTTAGGAATTAAATAAAAATAAAACCATCATCCGATCAGAAAATGTTTAAGGAATTGTATAAATTTCAGCAATTCAGTTTTAGAGAAATTAATTTTTTTCGGTAAACTGGGCGCTAAAATAAAAAAAAAGATGTGAATTATTTGTTCAAAATGTCAAAAATAAAAATTTTGTCATTTTTTCAATAGTGATTTTCTCCAAAGCTATGGAAAAATACAAAAAAATATAAGAGGACTTTTTATGAAATGAAGTAAGTAAACTTTATTGACAGAGTGAGCTGCCTGCGAATCGCAGGTTGCATAAATACACAGAGCATATAGGTATACTGATTAATACAAGCTTTTTTTATGAGGAGCAATTCTCTGATACATTCAACGGTTAAAACGAATTATAGCAGTTTCTGGAGAAAACTCTTCTCCAGAATTCCAGAAATCAAAAAAAAAAGTTAAAAATTTTTCTGAATTTTTGGTTAACTTATTTTTTACATTATCGACTATATGTATAGGGTTAACCAGTCTTTTGTAGCAGGAGTTCACCAGTTGGGGATAAGGAATAAAAGTTCCCATAAACATATGTCCGGTATAAAAAAGACACACGGTGTTGAAAAGAAAAATTTTTTTTTGAAGTTTGCATCTCATAAAATGGAAATTTTTCAGTATTTTAATTTTGTACAAACAGGTATTTATTATGATTTAGTGCACGCAAAACGAAGAAAAATACGGGTTTAAAAATTCATCAGTGGCGTAGATAGAGGATGAATGACCCTTTTTCCGGTCAACAACTTCTACGCCCTTGGACTTACAAGATCTTACTATCAGCGTTTGATTTTTTGGAGATTTCTCACCAAAAAAGGTATATCTATTTATGAATATTCGAAATTCCCTATAGTTTTTAAGTAAATTGAGTTTAAACTTCATCATACCGTAAAAAGCTCATTTTTTCAAAAGCTCATATTATTGTTATTTTTGTAAATAAAATAATTTCAATAATCAATGATTTTGTGTAGCTAAAAAAAATGGTATGGTATGATTAACTTTAAAAAGTCAGATGTGACGTCATACTAACCGTCCGAATTAAGATTTTTCATTTCACCAGAAAATGTCAAAAAGTTATATTTCAAGGTGCGAACGAGCGTAAATTATTAAAGGAATCATTCGAACAATGTATTGAACGGTTTAAGTCAGTTTGACAGCCACTGACAACTACATAAAATTTATTCCCGTAATGACATTCTATCCTCTGTGTTGTGCATTTAATTCTCATTCAAAACCAATGTTGACGTTTATTTATTTATGCGGGATGGAGTGTTTAGACAAACTTGACGGTTTCTACGAGAACCAGTAAATGAAACAAAATAAATCGAACTATCAGAAGGATGTGTATTCTTAATCGATACGTATGACTTTTTAAACTTTATCCTACTATATTATGAAGTTTAGACTTTCGTATATTCTTCAAATTTTTGTAAGAAATCTACAGGGAATTCAACGCTGATAACTAAGATTTGGTCCACGGGCGTAGAAGTTGTTGACCGAAAAAGGAGTCATATACGAACCTTGTATCTATAGCACAGATGAATTTTTTCACCCGTGTTTTTCTTCATTTCTCGTGCTCTAAATTACAATAAATATACTCGTAGTTTTGGTATAAAATTTAAATATTGAGAAATGCCCAAGTTATGCGGCCAAAGCTGATTTTTTTTTCTTCAACACACTGCATCTTTTTTATAAGCTTTTCCAGATATACGTTTATGAGAACTTTTATTCCATAAAACAGGTCTTCATCTATAAAATGGTGTCCTGCTACAAAAAAACTGATTCATCCTGTATGTGTAATTATTATTATTGATTTTTCACTTAATGATTTTTTAAAGTTTTTGTGTTATATATCTTCGCATATTATGTATACAATCCAAGTAGTATCTTTCATGTCTCATTAAAGATCAAAAAGTATGGTGATCATATAAATAGACTTCTTATTAACAAAAATCTTGTACTTTTTTCAAAGAATCTAGTTGTACCTATGTAGTAAAAGAAAATTCCAAACGGTAAAATATCATAACATAAAATGATAACGATCAAAAAAAGGAACGTTGATGGAATTATTCGCCGAAAACTATCAAAATATAACTTGATTTTTTCATTGAAATGGTCCTCCAGTAATTAAACAGTTCGTAATTTCATACCGTAATTACGATTTATAAATCGTTAACGCTTTAAAAGTGTCCATAAATTTAGACACATCCGGCACGAAATTATTTCTATCTAGGTATATAATTACCTGTTTAATTATAACTACGTACATTTTCGTGCATATTTATACCTATATGAATGTATGCTGGGTCTCATCTGCTTGAAGATTATAATGAAGCAAGGTCCAGAAAAACTGGTTCATTAATATATTATAACATTCTACTTTATAAAGGATTAGAAGTACCTACCTACCTATATGTATATTCTGAGGACAAATAAAATGATCTTTATTACAGGTACAGGTGATAGCGGAAATATTTGGAATAATTCATTAACTTTTGTACAAACTTATTTGATAAAAAACAATAATATTTAGGTTGATGAATATTATTATTTTGTAGTACCTACATATTTTTGTGGTCACGCTAGGTCGGATCCCCTAACATTCTTAATTATTATTAAGTTTCAGAAGGTGCAATTTTTCTATAGTTATTAATGAGAAAAAATCAAAGTAATTAAATGTATTTTCGAGGATATTTAAAGAGCTATTATAACATCCCATATGGTATGTAAATGAGGGAGGGGTCAATAAAAATATCCTCCTTGTTCAAGTATAAAATTCGATAATTAGAGCTTGCAGCTTGACGCACTGGAAGAAAGAAAACGACAGGCCATTAATGGCATATTTCGGCATACGGCATGGCAAAGTCAAGGTCAACTAAAAGGTATTGCGACTTCTTATAATATTCGAATCCGATGGCTTTTGGTGTGCTCTTGCACACTATATCAAATTACGTGCCGACATTGTGGCAGCACCCTCAATGCTTTCTGACATCCTTCTAAATCCAGAGGCGTAGGAATAATTTATCTTTATTTATCGTTTAAGTTTGTATGGTTCTAGAGCCACGATCGATAAGTTCACGGCTTGAATATGAAAATGATAAAATTTATGATTTCGGTTTTTGAGCAATATGTTGCCTCGTAATTTTCCCAACTTATTAAATTTCATGATCGCTTTCTAAATCAAACTTCGAAAGTGCTCAAATCGCTTGAAAAGCGTCGCCAGATGGTATGAGTCGGTACCTATTACCAATAATTTTTACTATTGTCAACTATTTGATTTTTTGCATCTTGGAAAATCTTAGCTTATCTTAAAGAAATTGGAGAAATCATAATTAATTATGATCATGATAAAATTATTCTAGCTCGTTTGTTAGAAGACTGATTCGGAGGAGTAGAGCTCTAATTTTTGGTTTAGAATACGTTTCTGGTTAAGATCTTAAGGTCAGCACAGGACAACCTTTTGGGGATTCAGAGAAGCTCTGTCAAGTTACAGGTTGAGCGATTAATAGATGATGATTTATTTCATCTATGTGGTCTATAAGGGCATCTGGATCAATATTTTTGGGCCAGAAAAACTATACGGATACTTTTGTCGCCGATATTTTCCCGAAAAATAAGTATACCTACACTTATTAAATCGCCAAATAGTAGATTTGAACAGTGAATCCAGCCATTGCGTAGCGATATGCAAAAGGTTAATTATAGGTACTTGATTAGCTATCATCGCGTGCATCCGATTAACTAACCGCTACTTTCAACCTTTATAACAACAGGAGTGATCAAGATGACCTTAAACATAATATTCGTTCAGTAAGTAGAAGTTATTGCCAGACGTCCTATTTGTCTTATAACCACCGCTAGAGTAAGAATGATAGTCTGTGAGCTGGAGGAAAACTTATGTGAAGTTTTAATAAAAGTCAAATGGGCAAAAGTCAATGTAAAGTCAGAGGAACATAACTACCATGTTTTTTTTGCGCATGCTTACAAATATTGAAGTTATGAAATCATACAGGAGAGAATTTCGCCGGTTTAAATTACACAACCAGTGTAATTTATTCAGGGCGCTCGTTCGTAACAACGGCGTATACCTACACTGTGTCCAAGATAGGAATCAACAGTATGGGGGGGATCTCGGACACCGTGGGAGATACAGGGCCGGTTAAATGGGAAAAAAAACTGGGCAACCAGAAGGACAATTTTGACAAAACCAAAATTTTCAATTTTCGTTTTTCTGATTTATTGACGTTATTATTAAAGATGGAGTAACTGTAATTTCATTGCAGTTATTGACCAGTCTTATTTTTGAAATGTCCATTTTTGTCAGAAATGTCAATAGCTATTATCGGAAACACGTTTAAACCACTACGCGTGACGTATCATTAAATTTAGAATTAAGCAATTTTCTCCAACCTCAATAATAAGGTCAATAAAAAAATTAGTTTTTTCAAAATTCTTCGAAAATCAAAAATAATTTTTAATATCTCTTTCTGCCATTGCATTGACCTTCTAGTTGCCCATAACTTTTTACCCATTTAACCGACCCTCTTCCCCCTGTCTCCACGGTTTCCGAGATCCCCATGCTGTTCATTCTTATCTTAGATAAACAGTGTATACGCCATACATCAGTTTCTGGGACTATTCGGGACTGAAGGGAACCCTTTTTTAACTACTCCTATTAAATCGGGAAAAAATCATAATTATGAAGAAATTCCAACGTTTTACTCAAGCACTAGGAAATATGACTCGATTCATTTGTTGTGAAGTGTTTTGAGTTTAAAGAGAGAATGTTGAGGATTTTTGGAGTGAATGATGACACACAGGAATTACGCATCACCTCTGATTACTTACATCCAAGTTGTTTATTAAAACTTTCTGAGTATTTCTGGTTAGTGTCGACTCCCTCCACCACTGCGTTCTAACCACTGTCGCTCCTCTACCAAGCGTAATGCCTTTTACAATAATTCCAGTTCACCTAAACTTCTCCCACACTTATCTCATTTGGGTTTCCAAGAACCCTGGAATATTAAACGTAACTGCGGTGTCCCGCTAGATAAATATGTGTCACAATATGTTAGTTTCAGGATTAACAGGCAAAGGCATATGTAATTTCAAGTTATTATAAACCTGGATGAATTCTACCCTACTCTCTTTAGTAGAGTCTGTCGTTGATTCTGAAGGTTAAAAAATTTTATTTTCCATTTCAGCAACCGAGATCTTGATTAATGCGTTAATGATCAAAACGCTTTAGTAGATTGGCGGTATGGAAAATAAGAAGGGAGTTCGTTGACTTATCAATAACTTAATTTAATAATAATGAGAAACAAGTGCATCGAAGATACTTCACTCGTTTCCCCGAAATGTTTTGTACAGAATGGAAATGTGTTTTATTATTTTTGTTTTTAATGACGCGGTCGGTCAGCCTATATTTAGTCCAGACATTATTTTATTGTATTTATTTCAATACGAGTCTGGTTAGTTGTCGGCGGTACAATGTTGACTTCTTTACACTGACATGAATTAAAATTATTAGAGGAGGAACATTAATGTACAGTGTGATGTCTTAAAATAGTTGTCGGTAAAAATAATTACAAGAAATCGCACTTCATCCAAGCAGTTCACTCAGCTGTACTTCGTCTCTTTTAGGCGATGTTTTATGATGATGGAAGGAACAAGAACCGTTGCAAGATATTTAGGTGTCAAGTTTCATTTTGGATTTTCTAGGATTTGCATATAAAACTCGCTCATTTGTTTGAATAAAAATGAAACTAAAATAATAATGGTAGGTAACTAAGTAAATCAAGCCAACTTTATTAAATGAGAGGTTGCTCATCAGATGCTTACTCGTAAAATGCATTACTTACAATTTCAAAACAGTGTGGGTTTATTGACGAGATACCGGTTATAACGAGGTACCTATACAGGTAACGAGACATGTATGACAGGAATTTATAAGAAAATCGGTTGGTTTCTGCGATATTATAAAAAAAAAAACAGATTTCGGTTATAACGTTTATATTTTATTCAAATTTGGTAGTTTTCCAATTTTTTATATTCTGACCGTTTCTTACACTGAAAAGAAAAAATAAGTGCGTCTCGCAGTGACTCATATACAGGGTGTACCAGCTCGATTTAAACAACGGTAAGGGCCGTGTAGGTCTCGTCAAGACAAAACGTTTTTTTATTTGAAGTTTTTGGATTTGGACCTTCGTTGCGGAAATATGGCCGACTTCCGGTTTTTAGTTTTTTGGCTCCAGTTTCGGCATTTTTAGGTTCTCGCCCAAACTGAAACTAGTTTTGGAAGCTCCTTAGCTTCAGTTACAACTTTCATATTGAAGTCAAGGTTCTATCTCTGTTGGATTCAAAATGGCGACATGTCCAAGATTTTAAATTTTAAACCTTTGAATCAATTCAAATTGAATCAAATTGAAATATTAAGATTTTGAATCCTCAGCTCCTCAGCTCCTTTTCCCGTGGATGTCTTAGATCCATCGGTTAACCATCTGAAATCTGTCATATCTGTGGTCTTCCCACAAGTCTCTTCCCGGGAGAAGGACCTTATATGCAGAGCGGTTCATGTTGGTCTTAGGCATTGTGTCCAAGAACATACTCAGCAGACTGTGACTTTCTATATGTCATCTAGTAGCCTGGTTCGCTCCTCATTATAAGCATTTGACAAGCTTCTTGCCATCTGTAGCACTCTACATCTAGAGCATCTGGTCTCTCTCCATATAAATATAGGTCCAAGAGGATTTCCAGTGCCGCCGACTATGTGGTGTTAATGGTACCACAGATCCCCAGACAAACTTGTCTCTACAGGTTATAGAGATCTTTGTTTTGGCCAAGACTTGCTGGCGGTTTGACCACCAAGCGGTACTGCCATACGCGTCTTACGACCGTTACATAAAGCCAGTATATTTGTTTGAATCCAATTCCCCATGTTTTGCCACAGGTCCTTTTACACGTTCATAAGGAGAGTTTGACTCTGTGTATAACTTTTTCTAGTTGGGAGTTCCAATGAAATTTCTATTCAGGATGACTTCTAGACACTTAGCTTACTCTGTAAATGGAATTGTTTCTCCAAGAAGAGTAGTGGACGTTAAACCGTCCAACCTTCTCTTTCTGGAAACCAAGTCATCAACATCAACATCAACAAGTCTGGACGTCGTCGAGACTATATGAAAGAACAGCTAGAAGGTCAGAAAAGTGTAGAGGACTTTTTCATGCGGACACCCCCTCGCGGGCCTAAAGTCGATATTTTTCCCTCCCATTGAGCTTTATAATTCTGTTTCCAAGAATATTGCGGATCAAGCCACTTATGACTGATGGGATCCCTCTTGAAGCTGCCTTGTTCTGGTAGTGCTTTGTTAAACGTTCTTTCTATGTCGAGGAAGACAGCCACCGCTGTCTCTTTTTTGTCATGAGACCTGGTGATCTTGCTCCAGGAAGATTGAAGATTGTTGGGAGCAAGGTCGGTTAACTTTCCAGTCTGGTAGGCATACTGTCCGCATTCAGTGCGCGACTATTCAACGCATTCCAAGGCTGTTTAACTCACTAGCACTGATGTACGCATTCAACACCCTTTCCAGACTTTTATAGTAAGAAAGAGGTTAGGACAATGGGTCTGAGCGACTAAGGGTGTGGATCCCTGCGCCCCACCTTGGGTATGTTGTTTAGAACTGAAGATATAAAGCAAGTGCAGAATGCTTTTTTTATTAAAATTCCATTTCTCAATAGAACTGAGAGAAAATCATGGCATGGATTCTGCAGAGAACTAAATGTGTGTCTAAATAAATTGAGAGTGCAACGCAGACACTGCCAAATTGTTTTAAATTTTAAAGGAGAAGGCGAGTGAGTGAGTGATTTTTGTTTTTTAATATTCATGACTGCACATTTAAAAACTAAGTTAGAGTGATGAATTGAAAGTAATATAAAAACAAACATTCACTCCCCTTCGTTGGCAGTGTCTAAATTCCCAGTTTATCTCATCAAAAGAATCGGTAAAACTAGGTAAGTATATTAATTACTGAAATTTAATCGTGAACGTAGGTAAGGAACTAAATTAAAGCACGAGTGCCTTGAAGTGACAAAAATTTAGTCTTCTGCAGCACTTTCTCAATCATCATGAAAAAATTCTTTCATTCTTCTTCAATCTTTCATCATTCTTGACAGAATCATATAAGAACTGGGAGTATTTGATATTTTTGATATTTGATTCGGTACTGTTACGACAGCTAGGATCTATTATAATGTATGATACCTACGTAGAGGTAATGTTGTAGGTACCTATTAGATAATTTTTTTCAATAGATCTAGTTATGACGAGTAAGATCAGAGACCTTGTAAAATAGATGACATAGATCAGATCAGATATCTTGGAAACGGATCATTTAAGATGATCAGTTAAGTGAAACACTAATGGTGTGAATTAAAACAGTTAAATCACAGCAAAAGTATCATAAACTGGCAATCTAGACACTATATCTACGAGAAACAACAATCATCCCATTCATCACAAAGAGGTCATCATCAGGTCGATATTCTGATTATAGGAACAACACACCTCCAAAAATAAACTCACCCATTCCGAATCCTATTAGCAATTATTTTTGTTCAATAGTAAATAATACTGAATGGATTCTAAGCCAGACTTTAGCAAAAGGTTGGTCATCTAATCAGGTGAGAACCGCGGTACAACCCGTCTCCCCTCTTCGGAAACACCCACAGAATCTCGCGACTAATGACAACGACTTCTGCCACACTCCTTTCCGCGACCACGAGAAGCTGGCCGCTGGTCAGAACTCGCGGTAATCACACCGGCAATAAGAGAGTGTTTTGTAATTTACGATGTTTTATTGTACGTGAAGGACGCCTACGGTTAGTCGCCAATAGTGACTTGATTTGTGGATCCTCCTTAATTTATGCAGTTTGTAATAATCCTCATAGACAAGACGCAATTTTTCTATTATTTTCTGAACAATGTAACGGTTACGTCTGCCTGATGCCGGTTACGAGCGTTGTTTGTGAGCTTCTTGGACTATTTTTTATTCTGTAATAGAATAGACATGCTTGGCTACGTTTGATCATGAATAACATTTTTATCTGACTTAAACGGAAAACTTGGATTTTTGAAACGCTCGAGTAAAGTTTGCATTTCCCTAGTCAAACAATGAAAAATGAAACAATCACTCTTCAATCTATCAGTGACGTAACTAGCCAATTAGGTATACGTACCGTGCCCTGAGCAAAATTAGCCACTTTATTACCTTCCATTATAATTGATTTAACGATGGAGAGTAAAAATTCTAAGACGGTATTTAAAAAAGTTAAATTATCATTTCTTTATCCCACTGGAAAACGCGATTGAAAAATTAGATTAGCTTACAACAAGCTTATAGAAGCAAATTATGGAGGTCGAGAATTCTTATATCGTTTCCTTTGTACTATACATATAGCTGCTAATATAGGTTGCATGAGGGTGATTTTAAACAAGAAACCAGATTTTACTGGATTTTCAGTTCATCTGTTTACGACTTAAGAAAAAGTCTCTTTCATCGTCTCCCCATCTAGTACCTATTACAGGGGAAGACTCGATATTAAGTTAAGCAAAAGGTCTCCAAGATCGCTCTTCTACTCAAAAAGAGACAAAGACAGTTAATAGATTTTATTCAAGCAGGTTTGGCTGTAAGTCATTTTTCCTATCAGAAAGCATTATTACTGTTACTCCCATTTAATTTAGAGTGTTACGACTAGAAATAGGTACCTACGTATAATTTTTTTCTTTTGATACGTTGATGCAATTCTTCTTTAAAATTTTAACAGCAAAAGCTGGAAATATCAACCGGATTTAAATCTCTCATCTAAAGTACATCGGGTAATCTTTTTCGCGTTGAAATGCAACATTTGCGTCACGTAATACTCTGCACTCCCATGAGGTTTGAGCCAGTGCTTAGATTAACGACGCCTGACGCACCAGACACCTCCCCAGCTGCAGGATTGCTATCAATCACCAACACCAACACCAAGGCTCCGTTTCTTAGGACGATTGTATTTTCGATTTATCTGTTACTTTTAGATCTTTTACCGAAGTGAAATAAAAAGAAAAGAGCTATTGAAAAATCATGTCTTAGACGTTACGTAATAGGTATAGTGTTAGTGTTCCTGGTTTGCCTGGAAAGATAAATGATTCCTTGCGTAGGTACTACAGAAAAATGGTGCAGCTTTTATTGATGTATGGATCTTTCAACAAAGTGTGCTTTTCTGTATTTATACGACCACCTTTTTACTTAATTAAAACCATGTATAAATTTTTTTTTTTTTATAAATTTATTTTTATATTTAAATATTTAATAATTTAATAATAATATTTAAATAATTTTTTTTTATAAATATATTTACATAGTCAAAACAAGTCAAACAAAAACTTGTATATTTGGAATACTTAAAATATACCCCCAAGCATCCCAGCATCCTTAATATACAACTTTATTCCTTTCAATCCCCTAGTATAATCGTCCCCCTTTTTTTTTCAAATTACACACCTGCTAATAGTAATTTTACTCGGCAAAATTGCCGACTTTCTTCTGTACACAATGACATGAGATTTTTGAAAATGTAAGCATATTTAGCTTGTCAAAAGCAGTAAATTATCCTAAAAAACCAGCGTTGCCAAAGAGTACAAAAGAGCACATCTTGATGTCTTCTCAAAATGAAAACATGCTCTCGCTCTGGTTCCGAAATTGAACTTTTCCGCGACTTTTCTGCCGCTTGAACTCTTATTTCCCGGTCATATATTTCCTACAGGGTAAATAAAAATTAGGTATCTAAGTACATTCTGACAACGAAAATGGCAATTGGCAACCAAGTGTGGTTTATTCGAGTGTGAACCAATCTTCCGCAGTTCGCGCTACCTATAGTTTCAGCACGTGTTATTTATTAATCAAAAAGTCGCCGCGCTAGCTATTCGCCGGCCTAATTAAGTTGTTTGATTTTCTATAATAAAGCAATTTGACTGAGTCCAGACTATTGGGAAAGACCATTTTCCCAAATTCCCAAATCAACCTTAATTTTTTTTCAAATTTAAATAAAAGTCCAAAAGTATTTCCATATGCCCATCGTTACGCTTGACGACAAGAAAACGTAACTAATGGTAACGGAATCATATTACAGCAATAACCAAGTCGAAATGAGATTTTTCGAATTGTAAAGAATAATCGCGCTATATTTTGACAGTAGTTTGAAAGATTAAACCAACTTAGTGCTTAGATTTTGGAAAATTGGATGTTGAAAACAATAACACCAACAACCGTGGCGAGACTGGGATTCGAACCCAGTCGATGGCAGTCGCATCAATAACTTATTGTCGCGCGAACGCTAAACTGACTGCGTCACCGCCCGCTCCAGATGGAGTGTTTTTTATTGATTCTGAGTATTAGAAAAATTCATTGTTTGCTTATATCAGAAGAAAGTTCCCTATACGCCGATGTCTTTTAAATTTGGATCTTCTTCGTCTGTATAGGTACTATTCCATCCTAATTCAGAAGTCGTCAAGAAAAAAAAAACAATCGAAAAATTTACACTTTTGTTTTTTTCTGGCCCATGAGATTTATTGTTTCCTTTCTTATTCAGTCTCCTTGGTTAAGTAAAAAGCAAAAAGACGTGTGCAGACCGTATGGTTCCATGACTTCATGGTGGGTTCATGTGAGCTCTAATCACTCTAATAGTCACTTAGTACACATAATATTACTGGAGATGTTCTTCTGCATAAAAAAAAACCGATGATAACCTTAACGTTATTGAACTAATTGAACGCAGTATACGTTTCCGCGGTAGTTTCTGCACGTGGAAAATTTCATTTAAATCTCCAGTAGCCAAAAGTCTGCATATAGAGATGCAGCGGCATTTTTGCAAAAGCTTGGTTTGAAGAACCCACAAAATTGCTATTGGTATTGCCTTGTTGTTTCTTGTTGGTTCCATTTTGGTCCCAGAAGTATACCTATGAGGGAAATTGAATTACTTCATCATAATCCCATATCATGTAGCCACTAAATACAACGAGGTGTGCTAGGTTCTCCTAGGTTTGTTGCTATAAATAGCTGTTGATCACTCTCTCGACCAAGCAGCCTTTGCCGCCACAACACTTTGGGTTGGTAAGGTTTTTACGCTGATGGTACCTCGCTTGTTATTATTCCTCATTGGTCGCTTTACTACATCACGATCTATGGTTTGTATAATGTTTTGCCAAATCCTTGCTAGCCGTTGCACTCACAAAAGTGGTATATCACGATGCCCAGTCCCTTGGATTTTAGACGTGATGTTGACTCGTTCACCGCATTACTGGAATCGTCTAGGCTTAAAACAGTTGCTAATAGACCTTGAGAATCTCGAATATTCCTCTGTTAATCGTGTTATTATGTGTTTGCATTAACAAACCAAGCGGATACTGACAGCCGTGTATTTGTAGAGATTTCGTTGTTCACGTTTTACTTTTTTATTTCTGCATCAATTTTATTCAAGTTACTGTAGATAGGCGGATTGAGGTACGTAGAGCCCCATTAAAAAATATTATTTAAAAATTTGTCTAGTAGGGTCGGTAATCAATTAATTTGACCGACGTTGCGTGGGCGCTAGGAGTTTAAAGAGCTTTCGCGCACTAGCGACTTGGCCGCGGCGACCAGGTTATGATATACCTATAGAAATTAATTTTTTATTCATCAATGAAAAATTACTATGTTTTGTACTGAGCTACTGTATTGGCCGCTGTGTAGTAAAATACTTGTACGCGGTGGCCGCGCGGCCAGTTGGTCGCCGCTCCGTTTCTAGTTAGCCGTTGTATGTGGCCGTCAAGTGCGCTAAATAAGCAGTTTTTGCAGAAAAACTTGAACAGCCAATACCAAATTTTGGTGTAAAGTCCCCAATATTCAGGAGTTAACTTGAAATTTATTTCACATCATTAACAATTTAAACTGTCGCTATAGCTGCAGTAGGTGCCCCCTGTAAAAGTAAAATGTAAATTGTTTAGTTTGGTTGACCTTTCTTGAAAAGTTTTATTAAGATTGAAATTATTAGTTATTTATTATGGAAGGGAAAAAAGTAAAAGATTGGACTCGAAATAAAGAACTCGAGATTTGATTTCGTTCCTGACGTGTAGCGAGGAGTTAAAGACATCGAGATCTAAAATCGTACCTTTTTCTTGTGTAGGTATAATATACAATTTTTTTCTGTGACAAGAAAAAGCAAGAAAACTGTTAGAACATCAAAAAAGATAATTAGATAATTGAAAATAATGTCGGAAAATTGATTTATGTTGAATTTGTTTTTTGCAAACTGGTAGACTTTTGTCATGTTCATATTGGAAATAAATTTGGTGATATCTGAGGTTAATAGTAGCTGCTATACCTATGCGGCCGAATCGGGAAAAAAGTGCTTAATTTTTTACTTTTTAGCTAATTTGGTTTTGCTCCCGGGAAACAATATAAAGTGGCATTTTTTACTTGTTAAAGGGAATAAAATGTAAATAAAATAAAATATCGTAATATCGTAAAAAATAAAATTTTTTCCATTCACAAAGAAAGTTTATTTTTTATTCCCAAAAAAGAACAGTCTTCCCAGTTAAGAACGTATTGGCTACTTTTGCCTGCTTGAGGTTTAATTTATTTTGTAGCCTATTATAGTAAAATTGATTTTTTCCAAGAATTAACATATGAATTTTGAGGGTGTAGACATCTAGCGTGTGACTGCTCAAGTATCAACTACTGAGAATATCTGCAACTAGGTATAATGCTTTAAAATTTTTGTATTGGTATCTGTTGAAACGTAGCCTGCACGCAGAGTTTCTATTGTATTGCTGCAGTGCTAGGACGAAGTTGAGTTCAGCTTCCGATCGCTAGATGGCCGATGATCCCAATTCCCATTACAGCGGATTCCCAAGAGCTGTACGCGGTTAAAAATACGGCCTTTTTACTACTGGATCTTGATTTATGTTTTACTAGCTCCATTCTAATAATAAATTAGGTAATATGATTTTCACTGCATTTTAAAATATACCTATCTAATTTTTTTTTTCATCTCATAAAATCGATACAAGTTCATAATATCAAAAATCAAATAATTATAAAATATAGGTACCTATTACCTATTTTATTTCCTGATCATCCCTTTTTCGAGTTATTGGGGCAAATGCGAGATTTTTCTAACGACAGCATCAGGCATAATGCGAAAACCTTGGTGACATTTTTAATTGCGACAATATTTGAAGTCACCTTTTGAATATTTTTAGAATCACTTCTGGCACAAATACTACTTAATATAATAATAATCTCATGTCCCATCGTCAGTGATGCTTCTATACTCTAAACTAATTGATAATCTCATAACGCAAATAATAATCTCATCGTTTGCCATGGATTTCGGATTTCGGTGGTTTTTTTAACGACTGAACTTGTTTGTTTGTGTAGGTTTAAGTGCCTGTGATAAAAAAATTAGTGATATAAACAAACTTGTGTTTATTTAATTATTATTGTTGCCAAACAGTCCACGGTTTGTCTATTTACGGGTGTCCTGTTGATATAAAGGCCGCAAAGCTGAAGTGTCTCGAATGGGGGAAAGGGAAAAAGATTGTGCAGAAATTTTGCGATTATTTGCTTTAAAAAGTTGGATAAATTTTATCCTATGAATGATAAATCACATAAATATTATAAAAAAACTGCAGTATTTATTAAATTATTTCGCTGAAGTATTTTTAAGCTAATTTTTTTTTTTTTAATTGATTTTTAAAGTTTTTCTCTCTCATATGTTTGTGCTTTTCAAAACAATTAAATTTGAGCGCACTAGATTGTTGGTATGAATGATGTTAGCTCCAGAGATGTTTATCTAAATTTCAAAATTACAAAAAACGTTATACATAATTCGAAAACTAAAAGTGTTTTTGGAGAAATCTGGGCGAAATTCGTTACGTATTCACCAAATGTATTGTTGGTTATGAAAGAAATGCGTTTTTCCTTACAGGTGTCTATAAAAAGTACCAACTTTTGAAATTTCAATTTTTTGTTCATTATTCTCAGTGGTATTTTCAAATTGAAATATTTTGACTGCAATACCTATTAGTTATTATATTATTTGTAATAATGGGAAAAAATAACAAAAGTAATAATAAAAACTAATACCAGGATCGAAATTTTCGAATTTAATAAAATTTATGTCACATTTTTCTGCTTTTTTAGTGCAAAGCGTATTCGACAAGAAAAACCGATGGACATAAATTAACATACAAGTTGATTAGGTCACAATAAATGTTTACTTCTAATTTAATGCGCTCTTATAATGTGCAATAGTACGCCACCTTTTTTTTTATAAAAGTCTATTAAATTGGGACATTGTGACAACCGGAGAAGATACTCATCACAATTCAAAATAAGCGTTTTTGTAGATCAGCTGAATGAAAAACTGAATTTATGTTTATTTCTTTATGATATTGAAAATAAACTTGAACTTGTATTAAGATGCTTTCTTCATGTTGCAATACGAACATTGCGCCAAAAACATGAAAAATGTACCGGGTGGGCATTTAAGAATGAACAGCGGCCATATCTTGGGAAATATTGATCCAACAGTTTCAAAATGAAAATTTTCCCGACATAAGTGACTATGCGAAATGCAATGAAAATATTTTCAAGATGGTCGCACTTCCGGAAATACCGGAAGTTGACACCTACTTCGTTATTTTAACGGGGACGCACCCAGTAAAATATTATATTTTTTAAATGTCTGAAGAAATCGAATACAGGTGGTTTTCACCACAGGAATTTAGATTGAGCGGTTTATGAGTTATAAACAAGTGAAAATCGCAATTTTCCAACTTCAAAACAGTATAGAACTAGAACGGCTCAATATATCTAAAAACGGCTTACATGTCCCTATCTTAACTTTTTACAAGGTATCATACCATGTGGTTTGAATTTTTATACAGGGTGATGAAAATTACCAGATTTTTCATCACCCTGTAGAAAAATCTAAACTACATAATATAATACCTTGTAAAAAGTTAAGATAGGGACATGTAAGCCGTTTTTAGATATATTGAGCCGTTCTAGTTCTACACTGCTTTGAAGTTGGAAAATTGTGATTTTCACTTGTTTATAACCCATAAACCGCTCAATCTAAATTCCAATGGTGAAAACCACCTGTATTCGATTTCTTCAGACATTTAAAAATATAATATTTTACTGCGTGTCCCCGTTAAAATAACAAAGTAGGTGTCAACTTCCGGTATTTCCGGAAGTGCGACCATCTTGAAAATATTTTCATTGCATTTCGCATAGTCACTTATGTCAGGAAAATTTTCATTTTGAAACGGTAGGATCAATATTTCCCAAGATATGGCCGCTGTTCATTCTTAAATGCCCACCCGGTACAACCAGTTCAAATTTCAAAAGCCACTTTTTCGCCAACTGTATAAAAAAATTCATTTGCTTCATAACTGATTTGGTACATTAAACGAGGGTTGCCCAAATTTTCCTAAAAATACTTTTAGGTTTCAAAATTAATGCTTAGTGTGCTCAAATTTGATTTTTTGAAAAGTACAAACTTATGACAAAAAAAAAATGTCGAACAAGATAAAAAACAAAAAAAAATTCCCATTATGGTGCGAAATTTTTGGCGGGCATTGTATACTTAAGGTTTTTTTTTAAGTTGTGTATATCACAATTTACATAATAAAAATTATTCGAAGATTCATTCTCAAGAAATTTATCTATTTTTTTATTTTTTTATTTATTTAAAATATAAACGGGAAATCCCCATACATGAAAATCTATCAAAATATGAGGATAAAAAAACAATATGCTGTACTAGAGAGTTAGTTTTTTTCACTCGAGACACACTCGTTTTTCTTTTTAAAACAAGACGGCCTATATACCGGGTGTCCCATTAGTGCGGGATTCTTCTCTGGCAGCTTCACTTTTGAAGCTATAAAAAAAGATGAGGGAGAAAAATTGTATGGTTTGAAGAGATCTTCAACCTAAAATAATGTTCAGCTACACAGGATGGCCCAATAATATCGCTGTACGCCTTACAACTTTGTTATTTTAAATAGGACACCCTATATATTATCAATTTTCAGATTATCTGAAAAAAATCAGTAAGAATGGTTTTCACAGTTTCAGTATAATGTGAATAGTTTTTGAGTTATAAACAAGTGAAAATTGCCATTTTCCATTTTCAAAGCAGCTTACAATGAAAACGGCTCAAGACAGCAGAAAAAGGTTTACATGTCCCTATCTTAACTTTTTACAAGGTATCCTATGATGTGGATGAAATTGTTATACAGGGTGATGAAAAATCTGAAAATTTTCATCACCCTGTATAACAATTTCATCCACATCATAGGATACCTTGTAAAAATCTGAAAATTTTCATCACCCTGTATAACAATTTCATCCACATCATAGGATACCTTGTAAAAAGTTAAGATAGGGACATGTAAACCTTTTTCTGCTGTCTTGAGCCGTTTTCATTGTAAGCTGCTTTGAAAATGGAAAATGGCAATTTTCACTTGTTTATAACTCAAAAACTATTCACATTATACTGAAACTGTGAAAACCATTCTTACTGATTTTTTTCAGATAATCTGAAAATGTAATAATATATAGGGTGTCCTATTTAAAATAACAAAGTTGTAAGACGTACAGCGATATTGGGCCATCCTGTGTAGCTGAAAATTATTTTAGGTTGAAGGTCTCTTCAAACCATACAATTTTTCTCCCTCATCTTTTTTTATAGCTTCAAAAGTGAAGCTGCCAGAGAAGAATCCCGCACTAATGGGACACCCGGTATACATACACAGGCAATTAATGTAAAGGGTAGTTCTTTATGATATATTTTACTTTTGCGCAATAAAATTATTGACAAGAAAAGTTGAATTTTGACGAAATTTTTCAGTAAACTGTGTTGTGGTAGTTTTTTCAAGATTCAGATTACAATAATGCTAGTATCATCATGTTTCCTACTTAGCTGCCTATATTCTTAGAAACATTAAAATTTTATACACAATAACGATGTACATACATCTAGGTATAGGTAAACAGTATCCCAGAACCTCATTTTAGAATATATTTTAGATTTTGGGTTTATATTTGGGGGAAAAAATGAAAAGAGGATTAAGAAAAATAAACAATTATCAAGAATTAAAATATGTACTTTTTTGGGCGCCAAAAAATGTAGAAAAAAGCTAATGTGTTTTTTTTTCGCGTTTAAGAATTATTTATGAAAGCTTAGTCTTCATTTGGTTTAAATATATGAAGACATGCAGGTTAAATAGGAGGATTATTAGTGAAAACTTTTTAACTAGGTTAGGTTCTTGTCTGGTACCAAACTTGACTTTCTTTTCTTAGTTTTGTTGTGAGAATTGAGAAATTTACGTTTCCCAATTTCATAAAATACTTTATAAACCATATTACGAGGAAATTTGAACCATATTGCGAAGGACTAAGCAACATTTTTGCTAAAAATTAGATACCGATGTTGGATATGTTGCATACCTAAGCAGTAACTGTCATGGTTCCACTTATCAGGGTTTGGTGCACATTAGGATCAAGTTATGCCAAAATTAGCTATGATGAGGGCACTATTATTAATACAATATCGTGCGAATACTGCGTCTTTATACATAGGAAAATTTCCCTGTATGATTATGCTGACTACTGAACGGTTTATACATAGGGAAATTGTTGCACTCTATTTCAATGATTTAGGTACCATAGATTAATTAATTAATTAAAATAAATAGATAAAGAGACTTAATTATTTTGTTCGAAACAATCCCATTGAAACAGTTTACCGTGTAACAAACTATTAAAAGCAATTCGCCAATGTAAAAAGACTGAGTCCTCGCATTAAGCTAAAAAAACTAAATTGGTAAAATCAGGGCATAATAATTTTCCTTTTCACTCAGAATAAAATTTTATTCGAATTGAAGAACTTCATGTAAAGGACTTGTGCGAAATTTGTTCTTTTGCCAAGCAAAAGAAAATAGCCAATTAGTATACAGGGTGAGTGAGTTTTTTTTAACAGGACTTCATTAGTTTGTAGAGGACCTGTTTTAAGGAATAACAGTTCCTATAAACATAGGTCCGAAAAAGCTTAAAAAAAAGATACGGGTGTTGAATTTTTTTTTCAGTTTTCGCCGCATCATAAGGACATTTCTGAGTATAGTGGATGGAGTAGATATTTGAACTCTCGTAAATCTTCTTGCAATGTTTACTTAAGAGATTAAGGGACAACCAACATTGAAAAGTAAATAGAGACGGGTGTCTGACCAGGACCGTATCTAGGTATAATTCAAAATTTAGAAACTGTAAGAAACAACTTAACTTGATTTACATTTTTATGTACCTAATAGGCGCTTGTTTTAAAGCAGGGGATTAATTTCCCGTCATAAATCCTTGTCAGTGTAATATGTAGTTACTTAATTGACAATTTTATAAAAATTGACTAATGCATGAAAAGCACATTTTTTCCTGAAGACAAAATGAATATTGTTGGAATACTACCCTGCAGAAAAAGGTCTTATAGCATTATTGCTTGCAATAATGTCTTTACGATGTTACGCTTTAATACTCTTTGTGTCGCTAGGTACATAGCCTCTGGGCCTTCAAATATTCCTTCTACCGATTATATTTGAATTTTTTACCAAGAGCAGGGTATTTATTATGATTTATAGCACAAAAAACGAAGAAAAACACTGGTGAAAAAATTCATCAGTGGCGCAGGTACAGGGTGTATGATCCCTTTTTCCCTCATAAACTTCTACTGCCATGCACCTACTTACAAGACCTTATACTTATCAGCACGGATTCCCTGTAGATTTCTTACAAAAAAGGTATAGAAGAAACTTTGAATTTCCTCATAGTTTTTAAGTATACCTAAATTGAGTCTAAACTTCATCATCCCATCTATTTAGCTACACAAAATCATAGATTTAAAAAAATATTATTTTATATCCAAAGATAACATTTAATATGGAAAACATGAGCTTATTTTTGCGATATGATGACGCTTAAACTCAATTTGGGCAATTTCGAATATTTATAACAATACCTCTTTTTGTAAGAAATCTCCAGGGAATCCAACGCTGTAACATTCTTGTAAGTGCAAGGGCGTAGAAGTTGTTGAGCTAAAAAGAGGTCATGTATCTACGCTACTGATGATTTTTTCACCCGTGTTTTTCTTTTTTTTTGCGTGCTCTAAATTATAAATTATAAAAATGGGAAGTTACATAAAATATGCCGCGAAAAGTAAAATTTTTTTTTCAACATCTTTTTTTCTAAGCTTTATCGGACACATGTTTATGGGAACTTTTATTCCTTAAAACAGGTCTTCTAAAAACTGGTGAAGTCCTGCTACAAAAAACTGATCATTCTGTATAAATTTATTTCTTCTATTACCTATAACTTATCTGTTACAAAATTCCACCCTCACGCATACTCCTAATTTCTTACCACATTTCAACCCTGAACCTTATTTATCATAAATTTTTAATTACCGCTAGCACTATAATAATAGCGCATACCTCTTACGAACGTGATTAATAAAGCACAATCGTAGAATATTCAGTACTGAACTACAACCTATATCGCTATGTTCCAAAACGATCAATATAAACTGTAATTCATCCCCACAAAATACACAAAGGACAGCATGAACTGAAATCCAATACTCACAAAATATTTTTTTCCCTACCTTATACGCACCTAGATCCTACATTTACCACGTCAAGTGTTCTTATACGCTTTTCACCCACTTATAAGCTAAGAAAACTCAGCTACCCAGGATGATATCGAGGAAGAAGCACCATCATCATCACCGCAAACCGGCGCTCTCTTACATTCCTTTTGGCAAGAACAGGAGGGTAAATATTAGCTAAAAATATAGGGTGTTCTCATGAAAATAACAGTGGCTATTAATCCTCAGATATTTATATCGCTTTACTAACTCTTAACTCTTTAATAAGTACACCTCTAAAAAATTATATTAAAAAAAGAGAAACGCAAACTAATATTTTTACGAAAAAAATTGGATTGACACATTTTAATTGAAACTTCTTATTGTTCTTCATAAGTAATCAAAACTATATTGGTAATTAGCCAAATAGAGTTGGATCTCTCTCCCACAACCATCAACAGTTCCTGAAATAATATTTATACAAAGGTCGATCCTGTATATAATTGTTGGCTTGCGTGGTAGGAAGTAAATGCGTGGTTTGGTGACACTCGTCTAGACGCTTAAAGACGTCATAAGCCACTCTGTGAAATTGCGATTCAAGTCTGAATACGGGATAACGAGGAGTTTGTGTACATATTCGTACTTGATTGTCTTTGAGGCCGGGAGAAAACAGGGCGTAACGAAAACATGGTGGTTGTTTTGAACGATGAGACGTAGTGGTTAAAATTATTTGCGCACCTACTAATTATTTACTCAAAATTTTCATACACCTACTCTAGCATAAACATGTCGTAAGATGTGGAACTCCACTTTTTAGTTTTTTTTCGAGTGGTTTTGATGTAATTATTATTATATTGCGACCACTCAATGAATGAACTTGTTAGAAAAATGGGAGCGGTAAGAGAGTTAAGGCGTATTTTCCGGGAATTCTCAATCAGATTACTGTCGTCACTAGAAACACATAATCAATAAGAGCTGACAGTTTTATTATATTGTAGGTAGCTATGCTCTCAACAATCAATTTTTTTCATGGGTAATTTTTAAGTAATAACTCTTATCAAGAGGAAGTTCATTCAGGTATTCCGCAAGTTATTTTTGTTCTTGGTCCAAAATGACCTCTTTTGCGGAAAAACGTCTTTCTTTGTTTCTTAGACTCTGATAAACCTTCAAGCGTTCAACAAGAAAAATTAGTATTTTTCATGGGAATGGTTGATAAGGGACCGTTTAGCTTTATGACGTCAGTTCTGTCTTTGAATAACTTAGAAACATTCAAGATGTGTATGGACTCGCCGAAAAGTAGTGTCGAGAGCGCTCTAAGACCAACAGAAATAGAATAATGACTAAATTTTGAGATGAATGAGCAAAAAGAAAGATGGTACGCCATATAAATAAAAATAAGATTTGGACACTTGAAAACTAAGAAAATCAAATCTAATCCATCGTTTTGGTTACATCTTGTTGAATCTTCATCAGCAAAATCCTCGAAAAATACTTTTACAGAACATTATGAACAAATGTCGTGAATACCACAACGGAAAGAACATATTTCAAGAAGCTGATTTGGCGCCTCTGGTTACTTAATTGGAATTTTTATGATTCTCAAATCTTCAGCCCTGTTGACTGCTTTAACGGAAACAGTTTATTAAGGAAACAAACAAGGAAATGGTGATTAGGGAATTGGATCAATTATTTTTTAATTAGTTCTTTTGGAGCAACTGATTTTAAGAATGTCAATTTTTTGCGAGAAGACTTTGCGAAGAAGCCTGCTCTTTCCAGATCTTTTGTCTTTTTTTTACTTTATACTTTTTGAACCTGTGAAAAAGATTAATTTTATAGCAAATATTTTTCATCATTAAAGTAACTTGAAGTTGTGTTGTCGAAGAAGTTTCAAAGCAAATTAAAGCTTAGGCTTCGTTTTGGTTACCATTTCAGAAGCTGTAGCAAAATTTCTTAAAGAACACGAGCAAAAAGTGTCATAAATATCACCCAGAAACATGAATCGAAAAATCAGTGGCGACTCAATGCTTACAAAGCTAGGGAAGTGTAAATTCTACATCGGACAAAGTCCGGGGTCAGTTCCATTTTTTTTCCAAAGTCCGTTTAAATACCATGGTTTAAATAAAGTCTGCTCAAAAATTCGATTACTGCAAAGTCCTATAAGCTCCATTTTTTTGCAATATCTGATTAGACAAAGTCCGTTGAGCTCGAAAATTCGATTTTTGCAAAGTCCGGTCATCTCGAAAAAAAAGGATGCGATTTTTGCAAGGTCCGGAAAAAAGATTCGATTTCGAGCTTTTTTGAAGCCTGTCAAACCTTGCAAAAAATCGACCTGACTGGACCTTGCATGCAAAAATTTATTTTTCCATATTTGCTAGAGGATTTTGTCTAGTTGGACTTTACAAAAGAAAATAAATAAATCGAGCTGACCGGAATTTGAAAAAATTGATTTTTCCATCTTTGTTCGAGGACTTTGTCTGACCGGACCTTGCAAAGAAAGGGAAATTCTGAGCTAACCGGGCTTAAAAGTAACAAACCTAAAGTGACACTTCACTCACTTAATCTGAAAAGCCGCAGCTGGACAAAGTTAAGCAAAAAAACAATTTTGGGGAAATTAGAACACGAATTTTGTCACAGGTTAACTTTCAATCAGGTTAATCTGTATAATTTCTAAATCTTAAGTCCTGATGAACGATTTAGTAACAATAAGAAACGGATTAATGCGATTGTACGCAGCAATCGCTTCTTCTTCAAAATCTACACCACCCCTTGCCAAATCTTTAGATTTTCTAATCTTTCACAGCTTCAGACTAATTTTGTTTTGAAACGTTTCAATTTATCCACTTAAATTTCAAATTTCAAAATTTATAATAAAATTGAAGCTTAATAATTGGTTACAGTTTTCAGCAACTGCAAGAAAAATCTGTTACAGAGCATGGGGAAAAAGTGTCGTAAATATTCCACGGCCACAATGTGAAAACCTCACCTCTGCTGCTCTGCTAACGCTAACGGCTATAAATTTACTTCTTGTTATATAAATAGGGTCGATTCTGTAAGTCGGAGTTGTATCAATGTTAAAGCTTCATCGTAATCGTGTAGAGAAGCGTTAGAATCTTTGATAAAACTAAAAACACCAAATTTTATTTATGTAGTGTAAAATTGCAAAATCAAACTGAGTCCAAACAGGCCCCAGCTGATATAGTTTTGAGACTTCCGATAATTAAAATCATAATAGCTCATTGTTTCCCTTTCAGCTGCAATTAAATTGGTACCCGAAAACAGCTCTCTAATTCCAGATAAACAAACAAAACAAAAAATACAAATCCGGCTTAAGGATGATAAATCCATGTTTGGAAGCAGAAACTGCATAATACCACTCCATCTACTCATCCAACCCTCAAATACGGTGCTGGTGCAATTGATTTCGACAACAATCGGCAACAAAGCTCCACCGATCGAGTGTCTAGTGTTTACGCTTAATTGCCATTCATTTGCTCGAGGATCGTGTCCTGGAGTCCTGCGAAGCCAGGACGACACGAGGAAACGTAGAACCCCATCCTGTCACACCCGCAGTGCATGGATATAACAGTCAGTCAGTTGTCGGAATCGATATTGGCGCATGCTCTTCGACCACTAACCCCACCTCACAAGCGTGTACAGTCGCGAACTTGGAGCTTTTGCTTTCAGGACCACGATGCCATATTGCATTTAATTTTTTTTATTTTAAAGTTTCAGTCTGGTGGGTAATAAAACGTTTTTAGCTGTTGAAAAAATGTTTTTTTTACTCGGAACTTTTTTTATTTTGGCGGTGTTACAACAAAAATTATTTCGCGTATTTCTTAAGTGAAGTGTCAAGCGATGGTGAAAACGTCTTGGTCGCAACTTACCACAAAAAAATTAAAATCTAAAATACACTGCCACTTATATTTGACAGAAATAAAGACAGATGTAGTATCGAGGCTTAAAAAAGCTCTTATTTTTTTAAAGAAAAATTTTTCAAAATGTGTAACTGAATTGTAGTTTTAAAAGTCTAAAGGCATTAGCTCGCAACCACATATTCGGTAAAATCCATTTTTGTATTTGATTTTTGGAAAATAGTTATACTATAATAATAATAATACTATAATTATCTTTATAGTATATCAAGGGAGGAATGAAACCCATTTCAGCGAGCATGAAGTTATCGGCCCGAGCGTAGCGAGGGACGGTTTCATACGAGCATAAATGGGTTTCGGTTCGGGCGAGATATACACGGTATTTTTTAGCGCTCACCTACCGTTATCAGTTACGGCAGGTAATAACAAAGTAATATCAAATACTATGAAATTTTGTCAGCACTAGGGCGAGAAAGTAGTCGTTAGCGGGCTGGAAATTTTGTACACTTTGAAGCGAGCTGCTCTAGTACATGGAACTGCAAGAGCCATCATTCGGCCGGCTGTTTCCTATCGAAAAATCTGCTTCCAGAGGCGACGCGAAAAAAAAAATTCTAAACTTAAAAAAAAATTGCCTAAATTTCAGAGCTTCCAGGTTAAGTTTCCAGGTTTCCGGGTTAGTGTATTTGGATACCCTGACAGAAGTGGTTCATTTTAAACTGTTGGGCTGCCAGTTAAGCTCGTTTTTAGTGGTGTGGACACTTTTTTTAAATCAATTTTTCCGTGTTGGTAGCGGCAAGGTCTTTCAACTCCTATGTAGACAAGATTATTAAAATTGGATTGCTTTTGACAAAACTTTTTATATAGCTAGTGCAAAAAGTGAAAGTTACTACCTAGTAATTATATTCTGCAAGGAAATTATGCAATAAGAATGGGGTTTTGGTTGTGAAGCAAAATTTTTATGCACAAAAAATTTATAGAAGCTGTATAGATATTGTCTTGATTGTTTTTCAAAAATAAAGAAAACAAAAAACAGAGCTGGTATATTGAAGTTGGAAAAGTCAGTAAGTCGCTGGTTAAAATTACACTGGGAAGAATTGATGTCTCAATTTTGATTGGAAATTGGAGTATTTAATAAAGTTCCACGAAAATTTTCGAGCTTTGAAGATTGCTAGTTTTGATAACGATTTTAAAAAGTTTCTGGTGATAACCATAATATTATGTCAGAAGAAAATTACCAAAAAAAAAAAAAAAACTCTTGGATTCTTGTATCAAATTGTGGACTTTTTTGCTCGTGTTTAAATTTCGTTTCCTTTTTTCTAAACTTTAGACACTTTTTTATTTTTTTAATGAAATTTTTTTGACAATCAGAAATTACAAAATACAATCTATGGAGTGAAGGATTTGGATTATGGGTCAAAATGTAGCCTCTTTTGCCTATAAAATTTTGCTTTTCTTAGTTTTAGATTTCAATTATATTGCAGAATTTTTCGATTTTAGGTGTAGGTATAAATTTTGTTTCAGCAAAAAATTTTCGCGTCTGAAATTTTGATTAAAAATTATTAGCAACCAAAATTTTTCCCAATTTTCTCATGAAAAGGCATTTTTTCTGCAGTTTTGGTTAGACAGTTTAGTTCACGAAAGCAGCGTCATCTTTTGTCGAGAGCTAAATATATCAAACTATTTTTCACGTACTTATTATAATCAACTTGGTCCCGGTGATATTTTTTATAAAAAATAAATTATTTTGATGCTCCAGGAAAACCTAAATAAAATGACTATCAACTAACTGTTCCAAAGAAAGGAGGTACAAATTGAGTTCAAGATCAGGATGAAAAGAGTTCTAAAAGAGTTCTGGAGTCCCCAGAATAAAACACTTTCGTCATAATAACATCATTATAATTTTAAAAGGCATCTCCTGCTTACCCAAAACATAAAAACGAGAGTCCGTTGTTTCATTATGAGCAATATAAGGTCGTAAAGAGGTCATGCACTATTTTAGAACATTGACTTTCCCGACCCGGCAACGCTGTACTACAGAATTGCAAAGAGCAAGCTGAAAATTCTCTAACAAGTCAACACAACCTAGCGGCGGTCGGCGGCATCTTTGCGTATTTAGTTTTCCATTCACTAAAATCCTTTCGTGTCAAAAATATGTTAAGGACTGTGTCGTTTAAACCTAATCTTACTGAGTGATTTATGAAAATTTTTGTCCAAGTTCACGCCACTAAAAAAAAATAAATAAAAAAATACTCCAGCAGCGACGCGTGTAATATAATAAATTATCATTTTACAAATAATAATCATGTGTCCTATCATTGCTAATATTTATTATAAAACATAAATAAATAACTATCTAAGTACCTACCTATAATATCGTAATGCATTATACATAATATATGGCATCGTGCTTGTGAAATTTTTTATATCAAACCTAAATATCTAACCACTAAAAAATAAATAATATATTTTGGAATAAGCTTTTTGTAGTAAAAAGTTCGATACGATTTTTAATTAGTTAATTAATCAATTATTGATTGATTATTTGGGACAGTCGTAGTTGTAAATAAAAGTGGATGTGTAATGTTGTCGTTTTGATGTCAAAAAATGATGACATAGTTTTTCTGGAAGGAATTAGTACCTACATGAGGCTGTGTCATTACAGGGATATGTCGCAATATGATAGGATATAACAATTATAACAACCACGGATACAACAAGCTATTTACTCAGGTAAATAATATAAATTTTATGTCGCTTCGATTTTGTTTTTGTCGGCAACAAACCCTAAAAACGTCAATAAGTTTAACATCAATCTTGGTAGTCGTGCCAAGTAAACATCTGCATAATTGTAACACGAAACTATGCAAAACAATTCTTAGACTTTACTGCGATTAAGACCATTATTTTGTTGCCCAAGCACGATATTATGCGTCATTTTTGACGTCATCTATATTTCTTTAATTCACCCTCCACCACATCATTATATTAATCTATTCCCTATCCCTGTTAAATAACTTCTCTCATCAAATCTATTCCTGTCGAGAAGCCAAGCATCAATAATTTATGTGATAGATTTCCCCCTTTAGTGTTATAGCCATACATTATGTAGGTCACCCGGTTTTTTCTTTGTCCTTTTTCTCCTGGAAGGAACATAAAATAAATTATATCTCTTGTATCCTCTGGAAGGGTTTTCAAGGATTTATGTACAACGTTATTTATTTTATACACCTACACATCCTACAACAATATTTGCTGACTGCTGTTATTACGCTGTATGAAATTTTTGCGGGGGCGTTTAAATCAGATTCTGTTCCAGCAGAGCCACGTTTATGGAGCAATGTTTTCCTGGAAATAACAATCGAAGAAAAGTTTTGTTGATATTATGCATTAGTCAGAGATTATGTAGAAAAATAATAATCACCTCAAATGTATTATTTTTAATTTTTATATTTCTCAATTTGGTTTAGGTTGAAAAAATTATTCCAGAGGTAATTTTTCCGTTTTTTCGTTAGCTAAACGCAGATTTATCCAAAAATTTTCTAATTGTCATGCAATAAAAAAAACAAGGTGGGATAGGAAGGGGTTTTACGAAAATGTAAAAAATGATCTTGTGATATTTTGCATCTGGTGCATCAGAATAAGATTTTTGTCTCATAAAAAGATGCTGAAAGATATCATCACAAATTAAGTTAGAAGATCTGTTTGAGTAAAAAAATATTTTTGATATCCTACCAGCTTATACCATAAGGCGAATCCAGTTGATTTTTTCTGGAGAGCCTTGATACGATAGAGTTGGGGTAGATTTTCATTAAAAAAATGCATTTTTCTGTCCAAGGGACTTTTCCAACTAATTCATGTATTTTTTTTATTTTGACTTTGTCAGCCATCTCGAGATAAAATCGGATATAAACAATTTGTTGAGTTCTTGAGCTCCTAAAGTTCACTAGCTATAGTGAGAGCTCGCTAACTAGTTTTCGCTGCTGCACATGACAAAATATTTTTTGTTTCACGTGTTGTGTTTTATATTTCTTTAGTGTGCTGCTACCCTAACCCTAAGCACCGAAGAAATATGAAACACGAAACATTTTTAATGTGTAGGAGTGAGAGCTCGTGAGCTGGTTCTCGCTCCTACTTATTACAAAATATTTCTTGTTTTACATTTCATGTTTCATATTTCTTTAGATTACTTCTCCCCTAAACCGAACCGCACACCAAAGGAATATGAAACACGATACATGAACATTATATTCGTATGTAAGAGTGAGAGCTCGCTAGCTAGTTATCGCTTCTACACGTGACAAAATGTTTTTTGTTTCACATGTTTCATATTTCTTTAATGTGCCGATTCCCTAAGCCAAACCGCACACCAATGAAATATGTAGCAGTAAGACCTCGCTACCCGCTTCTACACATGACAAAATGTTTCTTGTTTCACGTTTCATGTTTCATATTCCTTCGTGTGCTGGCTGCTTCCCTTAGCCGAACCGCCCACTAAAGAAACATGAAACACGAAATGTAAACAAGACACATTTTTCAAATGTAGAAGAAGTGAGCTAGCTAGTTGTTGCTGCTACACATGGCAACATGTTTCTTTTTTACATTTCGTGTTTCACATTTCTTTGGTGTGTGGCTTAAAGTTATGTCAAGGTGACAAACAAGTTTAATCTCCTAATAATATTAAAGAATATTATGACATTGAGTTCGTGCTATACACACCAAGATATCTCAGGTTTTTGCTAAAATCTATGGAACATACTAGGTGCTTAGTTACGGTCATTCTTGAAAGACAGTTATTATTTAATCTGCCTCTTTTGGATATAAAAGAAACATCGTCAGGATGTGTTGTCAATTTGATTTCCTACATACATATTTTATAAAGGGTACTGGACCATCGAAAAGGCAACAGGCCTAATACTTTGGAAACTTTGAAAAAAATACAGATGTATGCGAAGAACGCCGAAATGGGTCAATTTGGCGGAGGGTGGCTACTCCTTCGCTTATCATCATAGTGAGCAGATATCGAGTGGTACATTATTTTAAAGGTCCCTGAATTCTCTTTACAACCATACCTCACTTTTGGGTTTCATTCAAATAAAATAAGGCGAATTAATAAAAAAGGTTGTAACGGGATTTTCTGCTAGGTAGAGGAGATGTCCCAGGGATGGGTAATTGCTCCCTTTTATGGCCGCATATTCCTCTTCACTCTCTCGAGCTCCTGGCTGTTCGGGAGAAACGCGCGTTTGAAACTCCTGTCGAACTGGTCCCAGTCCTGCCAGTCGTCCTTGTTGACCCTGTAAGTACCAGAGCAGCGTTTCCCCTTTTAGGAGCACTGATGGTAGCGCCTTCAGCATGCCGCTTTTCGGGAAGCTGTACGTGTTTCGTAACTCTTCCAGGCGTTCGATGAAGAGGACTGCGTCGTCTCGCTTGTGGTCGAATTGCAGTCACCACTCGAGGGCTTGGTCGATTATTTCCACTTGCGGCGGCTGGTGGTACCCGGTCGGTGCTCCTGCCGGTCCCCTTGCTGATTGGAGAGCCAGTTTTATGCGCGCTACCTCGGCTTCCAATTCAGCGATTCTGTTTTGTCTGTTTCTGTTGGCCACCTTGTGCCCTGGTTCTGTTCCTGTTTGCTTCTGTTACAGTTCTGTCGTGTGCTGTATTCTATTACTGACGTCTTGAATATTCGGCGTCAATCATCCCGCTTGATACTGTTACTGTCTTCTTCTGATCCTGTGACTGTACTGTACTGCGGTGCTGTGGCTGAAGAGTTTAAATTTATACGTTGGGCGCCAATCTTGTAACGGGATTTTCTGCTAGGTAGAGGAGATGTCCCAGGGATGGGTAATTGCCCCCTTTTACCCGTGACAAGTCAATTAAAATCTACAATATTTATTTACACAATACTCTATTTACATATATTCGTATTTTCAAAATTGATATCGATAACCACTGTATCCCGTGGGCCGGCTATCGTTCTTCGCAGGCCGTCTGACTGGTCGCAGATAACCGCGCCGGGGCGCGTACTAATGCCAATTGGTCGTGTACCTACGGCCACTCTTGAACGGTTCGTTATCGGCTCGCTAGTGCCAGTCGTCCACTCGCCGTTGCACGGTGCGTGTCGGTTGCTGCAATATCCGAAACACGTACCGGATAGGAAGTTGGGAGAAATATTCTCTTGCGACGAATTACCTGAAACAGAATCCGCTCCCGGTATCTCAATGCAATGCCGGGGCGGCTATTACTGAATCCGGCCCTCAATACAGGCCGGGTCGTGACTGAAGTGACTAGCCGTCGTCTCGACGTAACGCCGACGAATCCCCTATACTGGATCGGTTGCCGGCCAGAACTCATTCCATCCTGGGTCGGTCCACCGACGTCCGGTTACGGTTAAGCTCGACTCATTCCATCGACCTACTGTAGCCGGCTAGATAAACTGGACGGAGTGCACTCACTACATGCCTCCTGAAGACCTCCTAGCTCAATTCACAGGGAGGGAGATGGTTCTCGAGTCAATTCCTCGGAACATCTCACTGGCTTCTCCGTTGGCTCTGCTTATATAGCCGGTGCCGGCGGAGATAACCTGCTAATCACTGTCGCAAAAACTGTCTCCTTCTGATAAACCCCTCGAATAATTGAAATAAATAATAATTAACAACGAATGTCTTGGAATTCGTTACAAGGTATAAAAATGAAAAATTACAGATTTTTTTTAATACAACGTCGCACTCCACTGGCTTGGCTATTATGATGATTGTCATGGCCACTATTATGACTAACTGTTACTACGACAAAATCGATTGGATCTGAAAGCCCGTTTTGTTGCTCTGAATAATACTAAATGACAAAAAAATTCTATTTCATCGATTTGTTTTCGGGTTGTTTCGCAAAGATTATTTAATCCTAAGTTAATTACTACTTCTTCGGTTATATTGTTGAAAATAAGTCCAATTACTGTTTAATCTGACCTTAAAAAAAGGAAACGGTGGAGAAAAGCATCAAAATTAAATGCCACAAGATGTTTTATTAGTTCAACAAAAAATGCTCAAATTTTGTGCTAGCAATTTTCATACAAGAAAATACACTTTTCTCGAAACGTTCCTTATATTTTGAAGGACTGGTGGCGCAATTTGGGGGGATTCTTCATCAATGCGTCGATGCAAGTCTTCCAGAAAACCGTTGTTCAGTTGCGTAAATTTTGCGAAAAATCACCCCGCTAAGGGGATTAATTTGGATGATTGAATTACCCAAAAGATGCCCTCCTAAATAACAAAATTATCATGTTTCGGCGTTTTCCGCATACATCTTCAGCTTCCAAATTATAAGGCCAGTTACCTTTTCAGTTTCCCACCCTGTATACGTTAAACGTTACAGTTATTATTATTGTACCCCTTATCTAAACAAATAGTCGATTACATGGGGTGTATTTGCAACACCTGATCAAATTTGAGGAATCTAAATCTGGAACCAAGGGTCAAAAATAATTTAATTAATCGAAATTAAATTTTTCTGCGTTGTTTGTTTGAATGCATCAGATTTCTTAAATGAATCAGCCAGTCCAGATACACCTCTGACTATGTAACCTTGCAATGGTTATAATAATACCATAATCGTATTTATATGTTGGTATACCCGGATACCTAAAAGTGTTTTATTTACCTACTAATATTTGTCTACCAATCTATATGTTTAAAGACCCTAAATGTTACAATACGAGCCTAAAAAAATATAAACAAAAAACCTAATTTTTTTTATTTTGGCTATTGTAGACGGGTTGCAGTATAGTAACATTTTGAGAGTCAATGTCCGGCTGATGCCTTTACTGTTGTCGCATGCTTGCCAGTGGCACTGCAACTAACCTATGTCCAAGTATACTACTCTGGTAAGATTTATAAACATTTTAATTCACGAATAATCACGAATGAATTTTAGCTTTTCACGAACTTAGCTCATGTGAATTGGATCACATCAACTTTTCATCAACTTCATTATAAACGCACCAGAATAGGAAAATTTTCCGATCACTTTTCATTCAATCGATACATTACAATAATTTATTCATTACTTGGAACCATATCAAACCGACAGTAGTTCACTAGTTTATGATTTCATAATGGGTGATAAAATTTTAAGCGGTCCTATTTATTAAACAGTGGCTGTTAATTATAAAATGAACAAACTAACTTAATTTTAACGACATGTTATACTCGATAGTATACACTCGAGATTATGAGCGATCATACAAGAAAATTTTCTTAAATTAACAATCTTGCAATTCAAGCTATTTAATTTAACAATCTTTGCTAAACAAGCAGAGTTTATTTTTAATGGAAGCATTGGAAGCTAGATTCTCGGAGCCAATCGTTTATCTGCTGCCGCACAGCTGCCGCCAACAGTCTTTTTTTCGTTCAATTATCAAAATCGATCGTTATATTTTCGTTGTTTTTCAATTTTTTTTTTTCGGTAAACACGCATGCCCCTGATTTTATGTTACCTTTTTAAAAATGTGTAAGTAGAAAGCTTTATCTTGACCTTTTAAAACAAAACATTACTGAATAAAATAGATTTTTCTATGGGGTAACAATATAAAAAGTAATATTTTTTTAACTGTACTGTTTATAGTACTTATCTAATTAATCAACAATATGAATATTTCGTAGCAGTGCGAATATTTAATAATATATGAGAGTATTTTGTAAAAGCAGCCACAGCATCAACGAAATTAAGCCCCATTTACCCTTCTAAATTTAGGGGAGGTTGGTGCGAGGGCACTAACCTCGCCTTGGTGTAGGTGTTATGAAATTATCTAATCATTTTTAATTATTCCAAGCAAAAACTCTAGCAGACTTGTAATTTTGATTGCTGCCAGAAAGGGGTTGGCCGGAGCTAAGTGCTCTTAATGGTCATTTTATGCTACGTTTCTACTTAACGTTCACATTAAATTTACGTTAGGTTCATTACACACCTGAACTTTGGTATTGTCTGAATAATTGACAGTTATACATTACGGCAGCTAGGTAACCTACGTTTTTAACTTGAGAAACTTCATTATGATTGTTTAACTAACTAAAACACTTTTTTTAAATAACATTATTAAATTCGCGTATTAAAAAAAGCAAAATCATCTCTGTTTTAAATGTTCGCTATTCAGATATTAAAATAAAAAATTTAACAAGAAAACCGTCATTGTATTCCAAAAATGGCAGCGAATGAGTTTTATGATATGAAGAGTCACTATAAGGACTGCTTGAATTTAACTTTTTGATCACCCGATACTTATTCATTCATTCTTGTATTTATTCACAGATTTACTTGGAATTTATTGTGTAACCTTAGCTTTTAATGTATGATGTGAAATGTTGCTTGCTGTATTTGTTTGATCTGTATCGTTGTTGTTTATTAATGTTTGTGATTGCCTAATTTGTTGTGTAATTTTTGTGAATAATTTTTTTCATTCGCCTCTTTTATAAAAAAAAAAATAATCAAATAAATAATAAACAATTGAATAATTTAAGTAACAATAATAAAACAGTACAACCATTATTTATGTAGTGTAAAAATCTTCATGGGTTTCCTTTTGATACATGCGGGCTGATCAGTAAAAGTGGTTGAAATCAGAATTTAAAAATATTTTCATAATTTTTATTGAAGACAATTTGAAAAGGCGCTTTTCTATTTTTTTATCCACCAATTTTTATAATAATTTTTGAAATTATACAGTGTGCCCTATGATGAGCGAACTTATAGGTATTATAATAACAAAAAAATTCGAGTTATTATAAAATTCAACATGCATGCATATAATTTTGAATTCTGTGAAACTTTTTTAAAGAAAATTTTCCATTATTTCGCGCGGAAGAGGTACTGTACCTTCTCTGAAAGCCAAGGCATTCTTTATTTTGTTACACATAAAAGTATGGTAAAATTTATTATCTAATCAAGCAAATCTAATCTCGAATTTTTTTTGTCATTTATACCTATAAATCCGCTTATCCTAGGACACTGTATACTTATTGTCGTCTTCAGAGCAGAAATAAATAGGACGTTTGAGTCTTATTTTTACTGCCATTCAACAGGATAGAGAAAGCATAATAAGTGATTTTTTGAGAAAATTCTATACCTATCTCAAAAATTATAGATCATCACGTACCTTGATACTACAATACGACCTTGAGTTGGGAAGGTTTTTTTTGTAAATGGACCTCACCCACGTGCGGTAAGGCGGTTAAACCCAGCCGTCGTTACTTTGGAATTGACCCTAATGGTGCTATATTGATTAAGGATGTTATTACCGTTATTGGTGTTACTACCTAAGCCGATCACAGAAGTGGGATACCTCAGCGGTAACTGCGCTCAAACGATTGGTGCTATGATTTGTCAGAGCCTTAGTTGCCATAGTGCTGACAAGTGATACCACGTTACTCAGTCCCCACGATCTTTAAAAGATCCTATCCACCTCACGACTGGAGTAGCTTTATCTTTGAACCAGATGCTATACAGGGTGTTAAGAAAATGACGGATAAACTCTTCAGTACATTGTAGGGGACACTCAGTAAAGTACGGGAAAAATAATTTAAAAAAATCCAAAGCTACATTTTAAAAGATATAAGCAAAATATTGGACAATAAATTTGGCAACGTTTAACACGATAACAGTTGGTATTTGGTAATTTCGTAGTCAAGGTATCAAAACCGTTGTTGCCAAATGCTTTTTTTCAGCATCTTAGAAAAGAAAAAAAATCTCTTTTTATATCTGTAAAATCATCTAGTTTTTGAAAATACCGAAAAAGGAAGATAGTAAAATGTTAATTTTGGCACGTTAATCTCGCCAAATTGAAGACCAGAATTTTTAAAATTGTTTTCCCGTACTCTATTGACTGCCTCCTACAATGTACAGAAGAGTTTATCCGTCATTTTTTTAACACCCTGTATAGTATAGCTTGGGTATCTTTTTGAGAATTAAATTAAATGGAAACAAACCAAAAGTTATTTGAATTCAGAATAAGTTCAAACTTTTGCTGATTAGCCTGTAAAATATTCAGAATAATTTAAATAAAGCAAAATATATATATATTTTTTTTTGAAAAATAACATTAAGTAATCGAAAAAATACTCTAATGAGAGGGATGTAAATTTTATACAAGAATTTCTATCTTTTCTGCGGAATCTAATCTACCGTATTTCTGCTGCACTTTCAAAAATACGCACAAAAATCTTAAGTCAAGTAAAACTAGCTACAAGGGTGAAATAATTTCGGCGAAATCATTAGACTCGATTTATTAATCATTATTTGTCATTTTGTTAGCTTGAATGAAATTACGAAGTGTGGGTAGGTACTAAAAAAATAATTTCTGTGTCCTATAATCTATTTTTTCAAAAATAGAAAGTAAAAAGAAGTCTTCCAGAGACAACGTGCATAAAACTTGGCAAAAACAATTATTAATGTATACACTGAGGTGAAGTTTGATTACATTTGACTTAAAGTAGGGAAATGTGCAACGTGTTTTCAGGTCACCTTGTCAATTTATTCAACTATGAATAGTTCGAATACATTTTATTATTACTGCACTCATAGTCATTTCTATACCAGCCAGAACGTCTCAGTAAGCATGTTGAAAGCTAGTGAGGTTAATTTATTGGTAAGGCTGAAACATCTGAAAAATCTTAATTAATACTTACTTAAGTTAATTTGAAAAAAAAGTTAGAGCCGGAAAAAAATTCGAAAATTGATCTCATAATAATATCTTGAAAAAATAACTTATGTAGGATTCGAAAAGGTGTTTCAAAAGAAGCATCACGTCTTATTTAAGAAAATTTTTTAAACAGTGTAATTTATTTTCCAGAAATTTTTGAAAGGGCCAAGTATTTCTTGCGTGCTATAATTAATAATCATAGTAATAGTGCATTTTTTTAAATAACAGTTTATTGTGAGATTAATTACATTTTTACCTCATTTTAGAATTTCTGGATTTTTGATAGTCGATAAAAATTGTGCCTGAAAAGTATCTTGAATGTTAATTGAATGTAAATTAATAATTGAATTTTCCCCAGTTTCGGATTAGTGAGTATTTTTTTTAAAGAGAGAACATGCACTACAGGTAAAATTTATATTTTTACTGCAATTAAACTAATCCCACTTCTGTTATCACCGTCATTTTAATTTTTATAAGATAATGAATTAAATCCCATTACTGCAATTTGTTTGCGTTACAAATTCAAATAACCATGCATAAGTAATGGAGACGTTATATATGTTTTCGCCTAAATAATTTTACCATTTAAAAATAATCAAGATTAACTGATTGTGCCCTTTAAAAAAATCTCATAAGTATTTGACTTGCATTGCTTATAATCATTACCTCGAATAAAGTTCATCCATTGTATCAACATCACTCGATTCTCAAGTAGATAATCATTATTACCATTCCATCACCAACACCTTCGAGTGCTATAAGATTGGTGTATTTTCCAGGGCTCAGCTGATTCTAACTACTCTCAGCCTTCTTCGGATCTGTCGCTGGACGAGGAGAAAGAGACCCTTCGACGGGAGAAGGAACGGCAAGCACTCAATCAGTTGGAAAAGGCAAGGGTAAGGGAATTGTTCCATTTTTCTCTGGTTTATTCGATTAGACGATTAGTACAAAAAGCGTCACCGGGAGAGAGCTATATCTTGTAGTTGACAGGCTTAGAACGAGGGGGAAGTGAAACTACCCCTTCTATTCATCAATAATGCTGTAGGACTTTCAGCATCCCCTCGAATTAAATGTAATCTCTTCATCTTCATTTTCGTCTCCTTGAGATAATGTGATGAATTAATAATGTACCTATTCTTTGAATTATTTTTGTTGTTTTTCTCAACGTGTAAATTAGGTATTTTAATTGTCTATGTTTTTGATCTTTTTTTTAGTATTTATTAAAAAAGTCAAAGTTTGTAGGTACGTAGCAGTGTGTGTTATAATTTTGAGGGCATTATACCCCAAATTGATCTCCAAAAACGAGCTATACAAGGTGTTTCTAAATGCAGTACCATAAATTGGAGGACTTGTAGATAAAGTTAAAAAAATACGAAAATGTAGGAAAATTTTTTTTCGAAAAGGCTTTATTGATGAGATACAGGGTGTTAAAGAGTCGACCGACAGACCACTCTTTTGTTAATATTTGTTGAAACAATAACCCAACTGAGACAATTTTTTGTGTGTAACAACAAGTTATAAAGAGCAATAATCAGACAAATTTTCGGTTTATTTCAATAAGCCAGTGGCGTAGAAACAGGGGTCGTTTGACACTTTTCACTCTTTAAAAAAGTAAGGGCTAGGTTTTTTGATGTCTTATTACTTTTTTCTGAATCAACGGTCTTTTTACAATAAAAAAGCCATACTTGTTTAATTTGCCCAGAGACGTCCGTTTTTGAGATATTTGCAATTTTGTGTCAAAAAAAAAAAAAATGCATTTGAACGATTATCAAATCAACCAAAAATAATGTTTTCGTTGGAGCAGCGTTTAAATGCATGTGTACGTGCAAACGGAGGACACTTCGAGCAATATTAGATAATCATTAGGTAATTTTATGTTAGGTATGTTTTGTTCAATTACTTATGTTTTGTTATGTGTTGAATAGTTTTCTTGACAATAAATATTATTTAATTTTCACTTCGGATATGAAATGTCAAACTGACAAGTAAGTCCAAAAATTAGTTTATTTAAATTTCAAAGCTACCTTCACAATTTTAATAAATGAAATTTTTAAGTGTATTTTACATAAAATTGCAAATATCTCAAAAACGGACGCCTCTGGGCAAATTAAACAAGTATGGCTTTTTTATTGTAAAAAGACCGTTGATTCAGAAAAAAGTAATGAGACATCAAAAAACCGAGCCCTTACTTTTTTAAAGAGTGAAAAGTGTCAAACGACCCCTGTTTCTACGCCACTGGCTTATTGAAATAAACCGAAAATTTGTCTGATTATTGCTCTTTATAACTTGTTGTTACACACAAAAAATTGTCTCAGTTGGGTTATTGTTCAACAAATATTAACAAAAGAGTGGTCTGTCGGTCGACTCTTTAACACCCTGTATCTCATCAATAAAGCCTTTTCGAAAAAAAATTTCCTACATTTTCGTATTTTTTTAACTTTATCTACAAGTCCTCCAATTTATGGTACTCCATTTAGAAACACCTTGTATTTTGGAACTTGAGACTAATGAGACTGCTTGTTAAACAATAGTTGAGTTGGACCATTAGGTAAAGCAAAAATTAAAATGTCAAAAATATAAAAATTTAATCAAATTTTATCTTTCGCTTTAAAAAAATCTCGAATACCTAATTGCGAAATTTACGACGAAATAGTAAATTTAGAGGTCAAAAAATCAAGGTTACACTGTGATTAATATTAATATGTTTTAGTTCGAAAAATATTTTATATGCGTCTCTTCTTAAATAAATTCATGGTCACAAGTTATGAAATTTTGATCGTAAAAGATTTAGGTCGAATCTGTGAGACTTTACATCTGTTCGATTGCATCGCTGCTTCACAAAGCACGCGGTTCACGTTCTTTTTCATTAATCTAAGAGTAAATTTAAATTCCAGTTAATTTCCAACAGGATATACTTTTGAGGGAACTCGACATCGACGAGTCCATATACGCAGTTGCCAGACCTATTTTTACTTTCCTCCCGAAATAACTCCTTCAATAGCCGAAGTCCGCTGAATTCCCGATAATTTCAGAGCGCTTTCAGTCCAGGATTCATCAGCGTGACTACTGCTGGATTCTCCACAGAGGTTATTATTAGTCACGGGTATTCTTATGCATAGTCAATGCGCGACATTGAAATACAATAAACTGAAACTGCGTAGGTTGTCATAACAATAATTATCATTCTCTTCGTGTAAATGAAAAATAAAAAAAAATAAAAAAAGAGAAAATACCATAAAAGACAAAGGAAATCATCACGCCAAATTCACTAAACCTAATGAATTGACTTTAGATTTTAATAAGAACTCGATAAAATATATATAACATGATCTAGAGAGTTTATCTTAGTTAAGTTCCTCATAAATTATTACCCATCACGGATTTTTGAATAAAATCACAACGAAACCAAGTAAGTCATTTTTATTCTAGAAGGTAATGATCTACCATTAGAATTAATGTTTTACAATAATTATTATTGTTGTAAAAGGTTGTTATTTTTGAATACAAAACTGACTCAATAGAAGAAGTTCTGTGATAATTTTGTCAACTTGGGCAACCATACAAGGGTAATAAAAACCATTGTTTTCATGGGTGAAAATGGGTAAAAATGGTTATACTTCAACGAGTGAGAAAATAATTCCATCTTGTTTGATAAAACTGAATTATCGAATTTATCAGCATAAAAAGCACAAACGTTTGTCAAAATCATGTTCAAAAAATATTTCCTTATTTTTCAGACAAAGCCGGTAGCATTTGCTGTCCGAACGAATGTAGTATATGATGGTTCCATCGACGACGATTCACCAGTTCACGGATATGCAATTTCCTTCGAAGTTAGAGATTTTTTACACATAAAAGTAAGTTCGTTTAAAAGTAGAAAGCATTATTTTATTCTGGTGAAAGTGCAACTAAATTGTCCGATTCTCGAGACCTTTTATTGTTGCCTTTCTTTAGCTGTAATATATTTTAGAGAGGGATTGCGAAAAAGGGCTTCAGAAGCGAGCGTCTTTGAAATCCCACAGAAAACATAATTATATTGAAACTCTTTTTGACGGTCCAGAGTTTGTTCGCCCAATGTTCGGCTTCGTTGAGGCTGGGGCTCACTTTAATTTCTTTTATCGGCATTGGTTACGTTCTCGGTTTTTCACTCTATATGTATAACCTGGCAGGGAATATGTTTTGGTAAATTCATTTTAAGTAGCGATTCAAAAATTGGGTAAAAAAATTCAAATACAGAGTTCTTAGTTCAAGTTTAATAATAATCAAAAAAAGTTGGAGAGCAGGATTGCTATTTCGACATTTCTGGAAATTATCACTTATAATGTAGACCGGCTGCTTAGCCATGGTCCAGTGCAGCTTACTCTGGACATTCCGTCCTCAACTAGGACAGATATAAACTACGCGTAACTTTCATGTCTCTAGTTAAATGCTAAATGATTCAACAATAAGCCACGCGTCTTTTAATTGCATTTTACACTTGATTACTTTGTGGGAAAGATCGCCATATTCCTGGATGACAAGAAGATCATGGTGATAGTTTTCCTCGACATAGAAGGAGCATTTTCGAGAGGAATAGATTCGGCCAGAAACGGCTTGATCCGCAATATGGTAGAGAGGACGATAATAACCTCGATATGTGGGGAGATGAAGTCAGCTTCAGGCCAACGGGGCTGGAGTTCTCTCCCCCTTATTATGGAACCTCCTTGTAGACGACCTGCTGGAAATTCTTTCTACACGGAGAGATGATGTCCAAGCATATGCGGACGGCGTTGTTATTCTGATTAAAGAAAACTCTTAAGCGACTATATCTCTTATATCGTTGAAGAAGCTCTACAAATTATCTAATCAGTGGTGCGAGAAGGATCAGATTTCTGGTAATCCTCGCAAAAATGTTATAGTACCCAGAAAGAAGGATGAAAGATCGAACACCACTGACTTTTAGGAGAAATTATTCCATTTGCGGAAGAAGCTAAATATCTGGACGTCACCCATGATAGAAAGCTGATGTGGAATTCCCATTTCTTGAAAAATCATCCACAAAAAAGATTTGTGGAAGAACTTGAAGCATCGGTCCAAGCAAATACACTGTCTATACGTAATGGTCATTAAACCAATGATCGCATATGGCTGCAGTGCTTGGTGGTTCAAAGGTTTACAAGCCTTGACCAAAATGAAGCTTTCAAGTTTACAAAAACAAGCATGCCTAATCGCTAGTGAAGAAATGTGCATTAAACCGTCGGCTCCTATGGAAATCCTTCTGGGTCTAGGTACCTCTTATCCACATATACTTGGAAAAAGAGGTCAGATGGACAACAAAAAGACTGTTACAGGTGGTACGAACGAAACTCAAAAATGGCTTGTGTCACGGAACTGACCAAACTACTCGATAACATTCTAAGTCACAGTCTTCTGAGTATGTGCTAGTCTTCTGATGCTGTATACAACCAACTACTATATTGCTTATAATGTCCTCTTTTCTAACAAAGACGATTGGAAGCGCGACACAAACGACCTCCTCAAAGAAGACTTCACATGGTAGACCGACGGCTTCAAGACTCTAACGGGAACTGGATCCGGAGACTATGACACCGGGTCGAGAAGAGAATACTTCTCGAGCCCGAGTCATCATGCAACAGTATTCCAGGCAGAAATTAATGCCATTGTACTCAGCGCATAGATGCTGAATGAAATGTACTGATGTACGCGGAAAATAATTAAAACCTTCTCAGACAGCCAAGCGGCTCTCAAAGTCCTTTGCTCTATCGGTTGCGACTCGAAACTAGTACGGAACTGTCAAAAAGCACTCAATGCAATAGCTTAAAACAATAACTTGTCTCTGGTCTAGATCCCAGGTCACTTGGATTTTGGAGAGAAGCGATTGTCCGACTCTCTGTCCAGAAAGGAAAAAAATTACAGGGCCGGAACCGGTTGTCAGCATATATTCAAATATCGCCAAAACAACAATAAATATCTGGGAAGAGAAACGGCAGTCTACCAGGATTGGATCATTCTAATGACTTCATTAAAAGACATCGAAGACCTGAGCTAAGAAACTACTGGAGCTCAAAAGGACAGACCTTAGAGCCCTGATAGGCCTATACACAGGATCCTGTAAAGTAAACCATCACTTACACAGGATGGATCTATATCTGATAACGGAGAATGTCTGCTTAGAGGATGAAGCAACAGTAGAACATGTTCTATGTAACTGGGAAGATCCAGACACTCAACATTCGGAAGGGAATATCTCTCTCCAGGACACATTGTCACCGTCTAAGGCTATTGCGACTTGGTAACTAATGATTCACTAGATGGAGGGGTGTTTCCAATTACTGGAACGACGAGTTTCGTGGCCGTAGAATCATCAGTAAAATCGAGTATCAGAGCGATAAAAAAATAATTTCAACCTCATGCTTTCGAATTATCATCGATCCAGATGATCTGTCACAGTTGTGGACGAAATGTTCGGTATGAGTTACACTGGACCCCTATTTTAAATACAACGCTGATTTTTCTCCAATTACGGTGTCTATGATGGGTGTTCTCCTAATATGTAGTTATGTTTAAGAATCTGGAAGGAACGTAGTGTTTTGGGGATTATTTTATAAACTAATTCGTTCCTTGCAGGAGAAATACGACAATAACTGGTGGATAGGTCGTCTAGTGAAGGAAGGTTGTGATATCGGTTTCATTCCTTCTCCGGTGAAGTTGGAGAACCTGAGGCTTCAGCAGACGCAGACTCGGACCAGTAAGCTTTATTCCAGTAAGACGAGCTCCAGCACTAACATTGGGGCGGCTGGTAACGATGTTTCCAGAGGTAGCACTCCTCCCACACCTGGTATGTCCCATCCAAAGCCTTTTTCTCATTAATTCTATTTACGCGTCGTTTATTTGATGTTTTATCTAATACCGAAATTGTATAAGTTTTATTGATGTTTTATTTACGTAACGTGAATCTATCTCTATCATTATTCAGTTCTCTTCTATCTACTCTGTTTCTTAATACTACTACTATCTTAATCTTAACTAGGTTTCAATTTTATTATTTTTTATTATTTTATTTATTTTTATCCACAACCGACGTAATATTATATGAGGCTATTATAACTATACGGCTTTCACTTGTTGTATTGTGCCTTTTAATGTTAGTAAAGACACTACTTGTGTTTTATACTTCATAGGTATAAGACACTCAGTAGTGGATTAGAAGTGATGAGATAAAGGAATAAATTTATTGAAATATACAGGGTGTCTTGCTAAGGTTGGCCACCGGCCATATCTCGGAAACTAATGGACCTATAACCTCAAAATAAAAAATTTCTAGACATAAGTGATCACGAGAAATTCAATGAAAATATTTTCAAGATGGCCGCACTTCCGGAAATACCGGAAGTTGACACCTACTTCGTTATTTTAACGGGAACACCCTGTAAAATATTATATTTTTTAAATGTCTGAAGAAATCGAATACAGGTGGTTTTCACCATTGGAATTTAGATTGAGCGGTTTATGAGTTATTAACAAGTGAAAATCGACAATTTTCAACTTCAAAGCAGTGTAGAACTAGAACGGCTCAAGATATCCAAAAACGGTTTACATGTCCCTATCCTAACTTTTCACGTTTTATCCCAGTATGTGGAGTAAATTTTAATACAGGGTGATGAAAAATCGGATAATTTTCATCACCCTGTATTAAAATTTACTCCACTTAGGTCCGTATTCATCAATAAATATAACCCCTGGGGTTATATTTTGAAACATATCATTGGTTTAAAACTCGTAGCGTTCGTAGGTTTTGAGTATTAGACCAATCAGCTGTCAGAAAATTCAAAATATAACCCCAGAGTTATATTTTGAAGTTTGATGAATACGGACATTAGTGGGATAAAACATGAAAAGTTAGGATAGGGACATGTAAACCGTTTTTAGATATCTTGAGCCGTTCTAGTTCTACACTGCTTTGAAGTTGAAAATTTTCAATTTTCATTTGTTTATAACTCATAAACCGCTCAATCTAAATTCCAATGGTGAAAACCACCTGTATTCGATTTCTTCAGACATTCAAAAAAATATAATATTTTACAGGGTGTTCCCGTTAAAATAACGAAGTAGGTGTCAACTTCCGGTATTTCCGGAAGTGCGGCCATCTTGAAAATATTTTCATTGAATTTCTCGTGATCACTTATGTCTGGAAATTTTTTATTTTGAGGTTATAGGCCCATTAGTTTCCGAGATAAAGCCGGTGGCCAGCCTTAAGCAGACACCCTGTATATTTATTATTTGGAAATATTTTGGAATAGATGGATGAAGAAAATTTATCGACTTGATCAGGATTTGAACTGCACAGCATTTACATAACGGACCAAAGTACTTACGATTAGATTGTACACACACCTATTGAAATGACCTCGCAGAATCCTTATGGGAATTATCATCCGGTTAAATTTGTTAAAATTTTGGTGATCGGTAAGAGTATTCGATGAGTAGATCAGAAGTCTTCATGGCCATAACCCCCCAAAAACTCCCATTCTCGAGGTATTCCCCTCTAAAGATGGATTTTTCTTTCATGACTCTCACGCATATACAGAGTGAGTCATTAATGACGATTTATTTTTCGTCACGGATTTATTTTTAAATATTGGGATTTTCTCGAAAATGGCTCAACAGACTTAAAATTCAACTATAGCAACAGAATATATGCAGAACATGAGTTTTTGGGGTGTTATGCCCATGGAGACTTCTGATCTAATCATCGAATACTGACAATTCCCAAAACTTGAACAAATTTAACAAACCATATACGAATATAGGAACCGTTGAAAATGAAAGCTCACACGAGTAGGGTACTCTCAAATTTCGCATTAAAAATGATTACACTGATTGCGTAATTTTGGTTGTGGATAAAATGTCGCATTGCATTCGTGTCTTATTGGAAAATAAGATGCTCTATACAGTTTAATCACTCGACCTATGGTCTCGTGTTTAAATTTTTCTATCGTATCTTATTTGCCTAATAAGAGACTAATACAATAAATAACTAATTACCTAGTTTTGTTATTCTTCTTGTTGTATTTATTTCTTTTTTTTAGTTTAGGTAAGTACCTACTGTAATACTTTCCCTTCAATTTATATAAATACATACCTACACATTCACATTAATACTTACACGAAAAAAGAACGTATTAATAGTTAGTATTTGGTAAGTTTTAGAAGCTCAGCAGTTAAGAAGTTAAGTTATTTTGAATTTTTTTATTCAACCGGTGTTATTTCTTGTTAAATTGTGAGTAATTAACTATAAACTAGAATATGAATCGTTTACAAATTTATAAACAAAAGTAGCCTAAAACGCACACCTTCATTTATTATTTTAGTACAGATTTTTATTATTTCCTTTATTTTATCCCGTCAAGGTATCCTTTAAAGTCTGATCCTTTGACACCTAATCCTTCATGCAATTAGATGCAGCTTTTAGATAATAGAAACAAATAGATAGAAGTTCGTAGATAGTAGAATAGAAATAAAAGCATTATTAGAAGAGAATGATGAACTAAATAGATGCATTTTCTGAAAATAAAAAATTAACCGTGGGTATTAGATGCCGTTTATGTTAACGGGCAGATTTCTGAGACCGTTTTTATAGAAGTTATCTACTCTAGGTGGAAAATAAAAAAATGTCCTTAAAAAACCGTCACAGAATTTTACCCATTCACGCAACCGGCCTTTGTAACACCCAGTATGGATATCTATTTACCACACTTTTGCTTGTAATAAACTTCTCTTTCTATTGCTTCCGGGAAAATTACAACACTAGACGACATTATTTCTAGCTAAATTCTTATTAAATTATAATTTGTTAATTTGTCTTGTTCACGTTCTTTCGCTTTAGCGTTTTCGCTTGTTTCGAGAAATAGGTGAATTGAAAAATTGGTCAAATTTTAGGTGACGAATCAGACTCGCTGGGTAATCCCAGATCAGCCAAAACACTCACCACTCCTCCAGCGAAGGAGAAGAAGAAACCATTTTTTAAGAAGCAGGAAGCCACTGCTCCTTATGACGTAGTTCCCTCCATGAGGCCGGTAGTATTAGTAGGTCCTTCTCTTAAAGGATATGAAGTTACTGATATGATGCAGAAAGCCTTATTTGATTTTTTGAAACACAGATTTGAAGGAAGGTATGTTCTCATTAATCATCACTCCTGGATCAAATAATTTATAAAACAATTTCAGAATAATTATAACTAGGGTAATGGCGGATATATCTTTAGCAAAACGTTCTTTATTAAACAATCCATCGAAACGTGCGATTATGGAGAGGTCAACAACTAGATCGACGTGTTTATCTGAAGTTCAGGCAGAAATAGAGCGAATTTTTGAGTTAGCAACTACCTTACAACTAGTGGTGCTGGATTGTGATACTATAAATCATCCCTCACAACTCGCCAAAACATCTTTAGCTCCCTGCATTGTATATCTTAAGATTACTAGTCCTAAGGTTAGTTATTATAATATTATTTTTTTTAGTCTGTCTAATATCTCTTCATAGGTACTTCACCGTTTAATAAAATCTCGAGGGAAAAGTCAAGCACGACACATAAACGTGCAAATGGTCGCTGCTGAAAAATTAGCGCAGTGTCCTACTGAAATGTTTGATGTCATCCTGGACGAAAATCAACTAGAAGATGCGTGTGAACATATAGCAGGATACTTGGAGGTAATAATCCCCTTACTTTCTTAGTCTCCGGTTATAAACTGTAACTGTTATAAACACAGGCATATTGGAGAGCTACTCATCCGGAAACCAGTGTACCAGCAGTACCAAGACCTTTAGGAGGTTCACCACAAGCTTCACCAAGTGGTGACCAAGGCAGACCAACACTACCAGGTTAGTTCTTTCATATTTATCGCAACATTTTCTCTAACAAATCTAACACTCACTCAATGGTGATTTATTTTAAAGTTGCATGGAGGTATAATAATAGGGAAACATTCACATTTTCAATAATTGAAACCGACTCAATACAAGAATCGTTTCCTTATTTTTACAACCCCAGGTAACACCCCGCACAATTATTTTTGGCGATTATTTTCAAGCCATGATCACTGAGTCACCAACTAGGGAAATACTAACACACTAACCGTTACTTTGCAGCCCACCACGACTATGGATACGCTCATGATTCTAGAGGTAGTCGTGCCGGTGTTAGATACATAGGATTGCAAAGTTGGGACTCTGTAGATTCTCTAGAGTCTTTGTCTTTCTTGTAAACACTGCATGTAGCATTGAGCATCTCTTCAATATTCAGCTCTATCAGCTGTACTTATGTCTAGCAGTTCATTTTTGATTTTTGTTCAAGTAGATAAGCATTAGAGAGTAATTATCGTTCACAATGTAGTGTCTTTTACTAAAAGCTGTGTCTATGTTACTGGTGTTGATGCTCTAAAAGTTGTCGATATATTTGCATTACCTGAGTCTTTAGTTTATAGTTAGGTACCACATTCTAAAGCCAGATTTGCATTTGTTCTAACTTCTGGTACGTTTTATTGATGTCCAGAATTATAGTTTAACGTTAGGTGACAATTGAGGCTGATATGCCTTTCATGTTTTTACCTGGAAAGTTTTGAAACTCAGCTAATTGCAGGAAAATGAAGGGCTTCTAATGGTTGTCATATACTTATCCAGACAATGTGAAAATTGTGACGTAATCAAACAAACTAAGTTTATGTATGCACTTAGAGCAATATAACTGGAATCTGTCAGTAGACGGACGAATTAAAATTGGAGATGTTATTAGCTGCCAATACAATGCCGACATTCGCACAAATAGAAGCAAGCTCCGTTTCATGAACACTCCAGAATTAGTCCAAATAATGAGAATATTGTTGAAAGTTCTGATACATTTCCCATTTAACCGTTTCTCTATTACTGATTGCTTGCACGACATAAAAAACGAATTTTCCGATGATGTAGACTTTCTCTGTCGAATCCACTTGGAACGTAATGACATAATCTTCTCTCGACTGTTCTGGGAGCGGAATTAAATAAAATACGACTAATCAACCTCCCTGATAAAAGAAATTTGTCAGAGAACAATTTCTGAATTATTGAGGAAAGTTATGATTCATCCCCTACTTCTCTAACGACTCCCTCCCGAAGATCAGCAGTCGGCTCAGGAATGAATGATTAATTAGAAGAGAAGATATGGTCAACCCCCTACTTTCCTGCCCAGGAGGTCGTGAATTTCATTGGTTTTTTCCTAAGTTAAAAAAGACCTAAGCAGATTTTACTATAGCAGAACAATCTTGTCATGAATATTTATTCATGCAGTAAATTGGGATGAAGTTTTTATCGCATAATAATGTATAATATCGCATATATTATAGCATAGTATCTGCAGACACAATATGACAGTAAGAAAATTTACTTATCTTAAGTTAAATTTTTCGGAATACCTACTCAAGGGTTTTTCCGGGTAAAAATATGAAACTTTCACGATTAACATATTGTCTGATATGTGAAAAAAGTGAGCAAGTTGTCTTAGTTTGATCAGTTAAAATAATGTAGATATCGTATGGGTACTGGTACCAGTAATGTAGTCGCTGCTTTTCTTTTGAAAACTTTATTTTTATCTCCTAACAATTACTATTACGTGTTTTATATACATTTATTATATCTATTACCTATTGATATTTACTCATGATAGTTAATTTTTATAAAAATATGTGCAAGTGCCAAATATCGAAGCAATATCTAATTAATTGAATTAAGAACCCCTTATTGCTTGGATTATTAATTATGATTACTCTAAGTTGAAGTACTTAGATAGAACTCTTTTAAATCACTTTTTCAATGCATTCCAGTGCACTGTTGTTATTAATGATTAATTGTACTCTTTTTGCTAACAAGTGAATGTAGATGAATTATATAGATATGTGTTGAGAGTTTTAGAGTTTATATAATCAAAATTGTTTAGGTAGGTAGGAGTATTTTTCGTATTTTTGCATGATTCACAATAATAATTATAATAATTATATCTAAAACTAATTTATACACGATAAATAAATTACTTGTAATAATTACTGGGTCCAATACAGATGTGATTCAATAAACATCTAGAAATAAAACAACGAAAGCTTTTTGTTTTTTCTCATTTAATTTTTCTACGTTTTCCAGATTATACCGGTTCAATGACTCCCATACCAAATAATAATGAGAATAACATTAATTTTCATTAAACACAGCAGTTATTATTGAACAGGTCACGGTTATTTTTGCACGGTTTAATGATATTTTTCTGTTTTCGATTTGCTTCGCTACATGCAACTTTTAACCGCTACGCTTTCTCACTACTTTGCACGTTAAACAATGTATGGTGAACAGCACTAAGTACTGGCAAAATTTGGCGAGCTGGCTCAACCGATTTATTTGCTTAGAGCTGAACTATCTTTAGGTCTGTAAGTAAACACAATACTCATTTAAATTTACTCTAGACTTTAGCTTCAGTTCGTTTGAGTTTGATTTTTGTGTGTCGTTTTTCATGATCATTTATTTATACATAGTAAAGTGTAGTAGCAGAATAGATTTTCATCCCTTGTTTAATTAGTTATTCACACCCATAGAGGTATCCAGACGAAAATTCTAAAAACTAAACTAAGTAATTTACAGCCAATATTTAGGATATCAATAATCACACAATTCGTTTTTCCCTCTAAGGATTACTGAAACGATAGAAATTGTACATTGTAAAATTATTCCTTCTTCTCGTATACTTGATTCAGTTTCCCTGTTAAATGTTTACTTCAAATTTTATTTATATCGATAGCAAGAAGAAAAAAAAATCATAGAGCTCACACGAACAAATCAATGCTAACCATCTTAGTAGGTATACTAAGTAATATTGTCAAACAGTAACAGGACAATTCAATAGTTAATAATAAAAGTAACCTAACTAGAGATTTTAACTTGAGGGGCTAGAAATCAGTTCAATTTAATACTGAAAAAACCCAGGCAGTCATCTTCTTCAAAAAGGTCAACGTTTTAGTGCCAGACAATATAATGATGGAGGACACTTTTCCTCTGTTGCAGGTATGGCGAATTGGCGAATAGTTCTTCCCGAAAACTTATGAAACAAAGAAACACAAAGATATTGTATACCTACACTTCAACAGCTTCTCCTCTCATACATTCGACCATCAGCTTGTAACGGGATTTTCGGTATGGTAGAGATGATTCCCCAGGGATGGATAATTTCCCCCTTTTACCCGTGACAAGTCAATTAGAATAATAAAAATCTTTATTTACAATTACGATATTTACACATATCTGTACCTATTAAATTAATATTACTGAATCCTGAACAATGTGGGCCGGCTCTTGTTCACGGCAGCCCGCCTGATTGGCGAGAGATACCTGCGTCGGTGCACGCACCTCTGTTAATTGGTCGATCTGACGGACGATTCACCTCCGACTCTGCTGCATCAGTAGCTCCCTTACCATCGCACGTTGCGTGTCGCATCTGCTGCTGCTGCGGCCTCCGGAATACGCGACGTGACGGGATTGCCGGATCGACAACTCATTACATTGCGATCCGACGTCTGGTTTACCTGGCCCTCAATATAGGCCAGGCGTCGTCTGAAAGGATCCGCCGGGACTTCACTACAGCCCCGGTTGATTCCCTGTTATGACCGGTATTCGATAAGAGCTCAGTTCACTCTCATCGATCTCCCGACGTCCAGTTACAGCTAGGCTCGACTCATTTCATCGTCCTGCTGTAGCCGGCTGGGTAATGGACGGAGTGCACTCATTACATGCCTCCTGCTGAAGACCTCCTAGCTCAGTTCACCGGGAGGGAGATGTTACGCGAGTCAATGCCTCGGAAGATCTACCTGCTTCTCCGTTGGGTCTGCTTATATAGCCGGTGCCGGCGAGATAACCTGCTAATCACCGCTGTAAAAACTGTATCCTTCTGATAAACCCCTCGATTAATTAAAATAAATAATAATAATCAACGAATGCCTTGGAATTCGTTAGAAGCTGCTAAACATATTCTAAGATTACTTGGCTCTAATCAAAAAAAAATTGGATAGTCTTGAAAATCTAAGAGTGGTAGCTGACATAAACTTTTTTTAAGATATATTTTTGTAAGTTTTCAAAACACGGTGCTTGTTTGATTCCAGCTAGAACCAGGCCGAGAAAAAATACACGTCGAGTCACAATAGTTCATCCCTATCAGGTTCAGTTGGTTACACCTCGTACCACTTTATTTCAGGCTTCTTTTGTGTATAGAATCGCATCCCTTAATGCAAAAGTGAATTTAAAAGCCTACTCTTGGCCTTATTATTAATTTTTTAAAATTATCTTTCATAATGTTTTGAAAATATCCAAGTAAACAGTTTCAATAATTACTATCGTTTCAATTATCCTGAGACATACTTACTATAAAAATATTGTACATAAATGTAATAAATTTTAATCAAATTGTTGCAGTACAAGGATAAACATTTTCAGCAATAATGATAAACAACAATAAAAAATTACTATTAACTATGCTGATTGGTTAAAAGAGGGCAGCAGCTGTTTCGCCTTTCTTATATGTCTGATCAGTTATTCTTACTTTTTTTATGCTTAAAAGATAATATGATTAATCTGATCAAGTGAGTGGATGAAACAACGGCTGTTCGTTTATAAAAACGATAATTATTACTGATACCATAATTAATACAGGGTGGTAGTTTTTAGCAGAGAAATATTATAACCCACTACCTAATAACCCATATCCCTTAAATATTTAAATATTTTCCTTAGGTATACGAATTCTACGTAGGTCAAAATCCAAATTTTTGAAAGATTCAGCTACAATTCAGTAGCTACTTTTATCATGAATTGAAGAATTGAAAAAAAAAAAATTGCAATGCCATCTCTATAATAAATTCAAACATCCCTATTCACCCAATCTGCATGAAGGGAAAAGGGGGGAGCAATTTGACCCATACAATTAGAATTTGCAATAAAAAAGTGGGTTCTCATTTAAGATTTCAAAGTTGCTGCCCCTTCTCCTAGGGGGTGGGGGTGGGTTTGTCGAGTTGGTTCTTACTGGATGTTCCCCTCCCAGACGAAAAACTTTCATTAACCCTGTCTTTGATCCAATGCGTAGTTTTTGATATATTTCAATGTCTACAGATATGAGCACACATAGGAGTTGACATTATTGTAGTCAATTAATATTTATTTAAAAAAATGTGAAAGTAAGGAAACATTGACAATAATTTTCTTATATGATTTTAAAATAGTATAAAATTTTGCAGCAACATTCTCAATAATGAGATCTCAATGATAAAACGTAGCCTAAAAATTGATTAAAAAAACTAGCCACCCTGTATAAATTTTTAAGTTTATGTTTTCAGATTTTTAAATGATACAAATAATCAATTTAAATTTGCTAAAAATTGATTTGCATTTTGAATTTTCCGTGTGAGAGCTTTTATCAACCTGCGAAAGCCTGAACCAAAATGAGCGATTTTCCTAACAAATCATTATTTATATTATAACCTAAATCATTAATTGTAACGTTTCATTTTGGTGAGGGCACAAAAAATCCGTCCGTACCCACTTCTTATCAAACTGAAATTTTCCCAACAGTTCCCACTTTCCAAACGGCGCAGAGCAGGACGAGGCCCAGACTAGAGCGAGACCGGGAATACGAGGAATACTTGGATCGGGAAACCTACCCGTCCGGGGAGGACTACCGAGACAGGACCATGGACAGGATGCCACCGCGAGATCACAGACAAAGAGAGGAAGAGTTTCCAGCTCACCGAGGTTCCTCTAGGCGGGCCTTGAACGCCATATAGTGGAGGCTTTCTACGGAACAACCGATTGAAGAGGAACTCCATGATGATCTGTCTCCCATCGGCGAGGCCTATTTCAAACCGCAGCTCCCTAGAGAATATAGAGATGAGAGAGGAGTGAGATACGAGGAGAGAGACGATAGGAAGAGAGCTGATGATGATAGAAGATATAGGAGGATGGAAGAGAGGGCCTACTCGGATGATAGGTATGATGAGGGCAGGTCCGATCATAGATATAAGCCAGATAAGAAGCAGCTCGAGAAAAGTAAGCAGGAAGGAAGGAATTATAGAACTGAATTGTTAGGGAGGTTTGCTGATATGGATTTCGAAGATCGTCATGAGTTCCGACCCCATCAGAGATACTATGAATAAATAATAGGATTAGTGGGCTGAATAAAAGGATTTTGTTTATAAATAATTTCTAAAAAATCTTATAAGTAACAAAGTTTTATAAATTTATCATGTGATGGTACATGGTCAAAATATAATTTTTTTTGACCCACTTTCACGAAGAAACTGGATGTTGAAATCTTATAATATTAAAATGTTCAGCAGTATTTAAAAATTATCGAAAAGGGGCACAAAAATCCAAAACTTTGAACAAAAACAATAGAGTATTTGGTAACTTTGAACGTTTAGTTGGACAAGTAGGTAAATCTAAAAAAAATAATTGGCATAACGAGTTGAGAACTAATCTGAAGAGTCGTCACTAAATTTGAAAAATTACAGCGGACATGAAAAAAAAGGTAACTTCATGACTGTTTATTCTACAGAGAGAAACAACAATATCTATTTTTTTAATAGGTTCATGCCATTATCAATAAATTTTTGAATTTCCAAAAGCTCCTACGACAATTTTCAGGTAATAAAAAACGAAATAATTTATCAAGCTACCTACCTATGCTTGGATGGTAAAAATACAATACAATCATCCCTATATTAACATTAAACATGTCAAAGTGGGTGAGAGTTTTTTAGGCTTTTTTCTTGATTATTTTCATCAGTCATCCAGAGAGGGATTGTATATTAGTTTATTGGAGATTCGGATTAGTGATTCGGGAATTAGAGTCATTTTTGGAGTTGGGAGAGGATTCAACGACTCCTATTATTAGAAAAAGAAACATTTATCTCAATATTTTTTATAATTTTTTTTATTTAAACGATTTTAAGAAAAAATATAGAATGGAACTAAAAAGAATATAAAGATGATGGAGGACTCTGGAGGAAACTTCTATAATTTTTAATAATTTTTGATAAATTTATCGTAGGTAACTCCATGATCGTTCACCAAAAGTGAAATTTTGGAATTACAGACCAGCTGCTTTGATGAAAAATAATTGTATCCCCTATTAAAATGAATGAAAAAAACAATATTAAAATAATAACTATAGCAAGGTGAGCGAAAGGTAGTCATAAAAATGAAGTCCTATTGCAAAATGACTCGGAAATGAGTGAAATTACAGCAAAACTGAGAACATAATTTGGTTTTTGGTTGTCGATTGCTCATAAAAAAATATTTTCTAAAGTTGCTTATAGGAACTTATTACTTTTCAGGCAAGATATAGGTACTAAGAGACAAGACAATGTCGTCCGGGGTAGCTTTGCTAAAATATTACTTTTTAATACCAATAATAATCCTTTTATTCAGCTCTCTTGATGAATACATTAACTTACTGAATATTATTGAAATAAAATAAAATACCTGCAAATATATAAATAAATATTTAAATAATAATAATTGTACAAATTTAAATATATAAAAAATAGTATCTTTGATGATTTCTTCAAGGGGTTGTCCCGTAATTGTGATTTAAATATACCTATGAATATTATTAAAATTTTCGACCAGTTTGGTGCCATTTGAGTAATAGCTCAATTTTTAATCAATCCATAATTTAAATAAGTTATTCAAGCTTTAAAAAGTAGTCTTACTTAGAATTTAAATTAATTATTAAGAGCGACAACGGTAGCAGCAAAATGTTTCTAATATCAAATAGGTATCTAAGTAATTAAATAATTTTCTACTTATTTTGAAATATTCCTGAGAATCTCATTATCCCTGTAAGTAACTAAAATTTTGATAACTTAAAAGGGATGTATCTTTTATTATTTGAGTAGCATATAAATTTTTAAATTAATGCAACTACTTATAGTTAAACTGTCTTAATAAAAATATTTTGCGCGCTATTGTATGTCAATTGCAGTGACGTGGGTAGGTTGTATGATTTAGTTTTATAATTAGAAGAGTTTTTGTAAAACAGGGTATGTTACTCGTACGGTTTATTCATTTTGGTGTCATAAATGTAATTTAGTTACAATTAAAAGTTTCCAATGCAATAATAACTACTGCATTGTTAAATCTAACCACGCCACTGATGTATAAATTTATGTATTTTGTATATTGTATAATAAATTATAAAAAGAACTGAAATAAATATAACGAGAATGATGTACATAGGTGTGGTATTGTTTAGTACAAATTACATAATTGTAGGACGCATGTCAGGCAAGATTATTTTTTAAATTATTTACCTATTTTGAAATAAATATCACTAATAAATCCGAGACTATTATTATTATTGCTATTAATGATTAATTGTTGATATTCTCATAAATCTAGCTCCCTAATTATATTTCATAACAAAGGATAGTTCAACGAATTTTTCTTGTCTGACTTGCTGATATTTTTTTTGAACTCTTAAGCTTGATTTGCAATTTCTTCTGAAATACCTACGTGATATTATTAAATAAATTAAATGTCAAGCGTTTGACTGAAACTAGATTTTAGCCTGTTGAAGTTTGCACTGCTGTTAGAAGATGAGTTAGATGTAGTTAGAAAAAAGGCATATGGGAGATGAGGCTTGAAGAAAAAGGCTACTAAGGTACTAATATTCTGCAGGATGGTGTTATTAAATTGAGCTATAAAATTTTTCCAAGAGGCTTTAGTGTATTATGTTCATGTTAACTAGCTCTTGTGTACCTACTCGAAGATCTCATAAAAAATAATATTTTATTTGGTTATTAATTCGCTTACCTAAACGATGATAGCAAGATTATAAAGATTTTTTTTGCAGAAACAAAACACTTCTTGTCGATTACCTCTTGCAAGTAATTTTCTTCTTTAAAATCTCCAAAATTATCATTTAGCATTACCATATGACGTGTTATGCAACTTGATTCCCTTCCCAATTAAAATTTTGGTTTAAAAAAGTTACCCATTTAAACAGTCCATTATCCTAAGAACTACCGGAGGGTTGATGTAATGATATTGCAAATAGGTAAAAAATCACCCCGACCTCCAAAAAAATTCACAAATCCGACCGATTTTTGTTAAGTCCACTTTTTCTATGGGGGGAATTTTCTATGAGATTTTTGAGTTATCTGTATATTTTCAAAAAAGCATGCATAATCCTAAACTGTTGGTCTTATATCTTAATTTTGATAAGGAGAAATATGTGTATCAAAGTGCCTTACTGAATTAGCTAAACAAAAGTTATTGTTTTTATTTTTTTTTATTATCTCTCTTTTCACAAACATTATACTTAAACAATTTACGGGGCGGTTAATAAGATCTGCCTTTACTTCTATTTTAAATCTAAAAAACCTTGATAAGTTTCAGAGAGTAATCGCATTTGGTATCGAAGCTCCTGAAGGAAAAATCGGAGAGGCTTATTCAAAATTGAATCGCTATAATTAGTTAAACCATTTTCTCGCAATGTAAACCATCATTAGAGTTTTGAGAATATCAGGAATTTGAATAAATCCAACTATAATTTCCCCATAATTGGTTTCACTGGCACTTCGACTATTGTTCGTTCATTATTATCTATAAATCTGATTTAGAAAAGTTATTTTGTTTATCTTATTCCATGGGTTCAGCTACCTTTAGACCATATTTCCATAAAATTCTGCTAAAAATTTATAAATTCTTTGAGGATTGAAGAATCCAAAAAAATTCGAAATTTCACTATCCTGGTACTCGGATTAAATTTACTAAATTAATTTACTAGTTTTGACTACTTTTGCCCAAATTTAAGCCAAGCTTGACTGAAAATTTTAAAATTACTTGACTTGATATGAAAATTCTTATTAAGGACTTATAATACATGACGAAATCGAAAGCTCCTATTATTTAAACGTTTAGTGGTGGAAACTGATTACCTAGAGCTCTGAAATAATCAAGCAAACATATGATTAAAATAATTTTTTTGAAAAAATCGCTTTAAATAATCGTTTCCTCGAGAAAATTCCCAGGAAATCGGACATATTTTAATGACACTAGTTGGTTGTGATTTTTTAGATTTAATTATAATGTTCAAAAGGCAATCTTAAAATGACCACCACGTCGTAGTTTCTTATCGTAGTTTTTTGTCTTGTTTGTACCTACTATATGTAAAATATTCTCGCCTCTTGGAATGTACCTCTTCGACTAAAAGCATTAAATTACTTCATCAATTTAAGAATAATCAACAACAGCATCCTGCATTAGATAGATTTCTTTTTCTTAAAGTATTAAATATAGAAGAACATTTTCAATTTTTTATCACCTACATACATATTATATTAGATTTGATAATTTTAACACAAAATAATGTGACAATCAAATAGGAATTTCTTTTGTAGCTACTTACATTTTTCTGATACATCCATGTAGATTTTATATTTACATAATTATACGAGTACCTACCTGAAAGAGTTACGAGTAGATTTTTTGAAAATATTTACTTTAATTCTATTTAAAACAAAAACACTATGACTGTTTCATGTTAAGAAAATTATATTTATTTTAATATCTAGTATGGATGATTCTAGTAGTGTGGAAATGATTTTAGAAAAAGTACCAAGCGATGGGTGTATAATATGAAATTTGTTAAAAGATGTACAAAAACTTTATTTAGGGAATATTTGTAGGTGATAAATCTGAAAATACGTAGATCAAACGATGTAAAAATCTCTGACTTGCATGTACGCCACTAATTTTGTGGCAATATCACTGACCAATTACGCAACACAAGTCCTTGTGTATATGTAGGAAAAAGAAATTGGTTCAGGACAACAAAATTTTGATTCCATTTCTTTAACCAGATGTGGCAAAGTTAATATAAATAAGAATGTAGTCGAGGATACTTTTGAAATTTTCTAATTATTATAGTACCTACCTACATACCTACCTACTACATAATAATAGCTTATTTATGATGCATTGTTATGTGCTTTAATACTTACGTTTGTTGTCTCATTTACAACTGTTGAGAGGAGTAACTTTGCTGCAAACTGGACTTCTGCTAGCCGTAAATAGACTTTGCTATAATTTATTGTAATTTTCATTAGTTTTTGTAGTTCCCAATGGGGTATTTCAAGTGATGTTACTAGTTAATGAGTTTACGGAAACTACATAATTTTGTAATATAAAAAATATATACATATATACAAGATAGTTTATCTAAGTTACTCACGCCATTTTGTACAGTTATATTCGGAGATAAAATATAGCTTTTTGAAATTACTTACCACGAATTTTATTTACTTGCATAATAGCATCTAAGTACCTACAATGAAAACTTCACCTCACTTTTATGTTATATTTAATTTCCAAAAATCTGTCATTCTTTTTCAGGCCAAATACTCAGGCTTATACCGCCTGCTAGACCAAATGAAACTTTAATTTAGACAGGTTTTGTTAGAAAATTTCCAGCCGGAGATATTATTCCCTCCTCTATCTCAATCTTATTTGAATCCAATTCTCTATCTCCATCGTATGTACTTAATATTGCATTAAGTTTTGCAGGCTCTATACCCCAATAATATGACAATATTAGAGAATCAAAGACACATAATAACAGGAGATAACAGAGCTATGTAATTTTTTGACAGAGGTTAGAAAATAAAGGTTGTTAATCTGTGAAACTGTGATTCTGACAGCTTAAAAATCTCCAGTAAGAATTAGAATCGAGTAATTAACATGACATGTTAAAATTAAAATTAATATCCCCAAATTGGGCGAAGAACTTATCTTCCTCAATTTTTTTTTTTTAATTTTAATTTTTCAACACTTTATCCTTAAAACTTGTCAGAGGTTCCATTTCGCTGCTCGATGTATCTAAACTGGTGAATATAAACGTTCATGACAAAACTGGCCTAACGTTTTAACAATTTTTTTTTCTGAATTTCAACACGAAGAGATTGAACATGAACCTCATCTCAAAACGGTTTTTCAAATTTTCTCTTTATAAGCTAAAAAAACAAACTTTCTTATCTTGCAGTGATAACTGTTTCACCGGTAAAACTATTTTTAAAATATACGTTTAAGCTAAAACTCAAGATAAGAAGTCATGATGAAGAGGTCGAAGAGGCCGAAAGCTTCACAGTATTTATTATGGTGAAGCTTATAGAAGATTCATTATGATATCAGGGTCAAAAGTAATAATTTTTCATGGAACATTACTTTAAATAAATATTTGCCCTTTATTTGGATTTTCTCTTCATTTTTCTCCTAAATATCCTTGCAAGATTCATAGTCCAGTCATTTAAGCTTAAATTAGGTAAGAATCTCGGAATTCGAGATACCCAGCTGTAAGTCTGTAAATACGTGTATATTGACACCTTAAAAGTTGTCTCAAAACCTACATATGGTAGGGTGTACGCAACTATTAAATTTCATGGTGAAAGGTCACAAAAATCGGTTTTTTGTGCTTTTTTTGTAAATATCTCATATCCTATGGGTTTTTTGCTATTTGTGTTTATTATCAATATTGTAGAATATAAAATTCTCTACAAATTTTGTTTGAAAAAATTTTTCATACTGTGAACCGTTTTCGAGATAGAGGGCGGAGAGCGCGCGGTCACAGCATCACTTCAGGTCAACCGGTGCCTCCGGTCGAAAACGCGCCAAAATCAATGATTATAAATATTTGTCAATTTTTATTAACTATTATATTATATTTTAATCAGTAACCTCTGTTAAAGTGCATGAAAAGTGCCGAAGTGTTTACATTAGTAAAAACTGTATCCAAGCAGCAAAACGGAAACAAGAAGGAGAAACTATAACTTCTCCATTAGTACTCCGTAAAAAACGAGGTGAAGTGTTTGATTTTAAGAATCAATGTTTATTTTATGCTATATTACGATAATGAAGACCAGTTTGAAATTTACCAGCAGCCGGAAGACGACGATGAAGAGGAAGAAGATGATTAAAATTATAAATTGTAGTTTTTGTACCCTTTATTCCATTTTTTTACTTTTAATAAAAATAAATGTATTGAATGATATTTTTTAATAACAAGAATAATTCATAACTTATTTGTTTTTTTTTCATCATGTAAGAAGTTATTAATGTAAATTAGGTTAAAATTCAAATATAATTCCTATATTTTCATTAACAATTCTGCAATTACATGGGCAGGTAAGTGTTGTTAAATAAATTAATACTGAATAAAAAATGGATAGGTTAGGAAAAAAAATGATAAAATATAATATAATAGTTAATAAAAATTGACAAATATTTATAATCATTGATTTTGGCGCGTTTTAGACTGGAGGCACCGGTTGACCTGAAGTGATGCTGTGACCGCGCGCTATCTCGAGAACGGTTCATATTATGAAAAATGTTTTTAAACAAAATTTGTAGAGAATTTTGTATTCTACAATATTGATAATAAATACAAATAGCAAAAAACCCATAGGAAATGAGATATTTACAAAAAAAGCGCAAAAAAAAACGATTTTTGTGCGCTTGACCTTCCCTTTGACCTTGAAATTTAATAGTTGCGTACACCCTACCATATTATGTAGGTTTTGAGACAACTTTTAGGGTGTCACTATACAAGTATTTACAGACTTACAGCTGGGTATCTCGAATTCCGAGGTGAACTTACTATAATGACTGGACTATCAGTATTTTTCCTTTTATGTTTCTTCATGGAAGAAATATAAAAAAATTTTCTCAGATTAGGGTAGGTATAAAGGAAAAATATCTTTCTGGTAGATAACTATTACACTAACTCTGCGACCCATTTCCTTCCTTCTTTCATTCTTCCCATTTCTTTTTCTTGTAAATATTCTGGGGTTCAAGTCTCCTTCCTTTTTTTTTCTTCAGGAACATCCAGAATTGATCTTTTATTATGGTACCAATGAGCTAAAAATAATTAACAGACACTAGTTTTCATCTAGTTGAATAATTATTAAATTTCTAGAAACAAATAAAACAAAAAACTTTATTTACAGAAGTAAAATTACAAAATAAAAATAACTTGAATACATTATCAACAACGATATATAATACAAACTCTTTTGATATCATCTGTGATAATATCAAAAATAAATTCACTTAAACATACGCTATATCTGACGCTCTTCCTAGCTTTCTTCAGATGACGAACTGAATTGAAACTAAAATCCTACAATAGATCCATTATCTGGATCATGGAATATCACCTTTAGAATGATCTTTCTGGGAAGAATTAGTGGTTTCTCCAGACCTCTCCACTTCAACCTCTTCTCTCTCCTCTTCTTCTTCTTCCTCGTCTATAATACTGATGTCTCTTATTGACGGCCGGTGACTTCTGCGCCAACCCTCCGGAATGACAGGGAATTTAGTCTTGGTAAGTAGCCTTGGACCGCTTAGAGTGATCAGAATTGCACCTGTTGGTGCTGTGAGCATAATAGAGAGGACGCATACCATTAAAATTGTCTTCCCGTATGCTCTATCCTCTTCCGATTGTGCTTCATTCATAAAAAGTGGTCCTAATGCTGCCTGAAATCAAACGATAAATTATATTCAATTTGAGAGGTTTTATCAAAATCCTGTTGTCTCTATCAGGAAACAAAAAATGATGTAATTTCTGACCTGTACTGTAGCTTTTGACATCCATGAAAGTGCAACGAAAATCTTCTCCTTCAAATTTAGCTTGCAGCCGATTCCAATAACAGTTGTAGCAAGAATCCTGATAATAACTCCTGTTAACAAAATTCCAAGTCCAATCGAAACGACATCCCCATCTAGTTCTCCCAATTTTATTTGAGCTCCCGTGACACCAAACAGTATCGGTTCGAAGATCATCCAGAATATCTCAAAAGCAGTCGTTGCTGGGTTGTCTTCGATCTCCCAGCCTTGTCTCGACCAGCAATAAAGCGAAACAAAAGCAGCTGTCACGCATCCCAGAGGACCTGCACCACCATATCCTATGAGCTCGCTACCGAAAACAGATATCATTCCACCAGCTCCGAGTAGGAGTATTCTTAAAGGTACTACGAATGGGTCATGCTTCTCCGGGACGTAATTTGAAATTACGCCCCAGAGAATTCCAAATCCAATACCTCCCAATATGGATAGTGGACCTTGAAGGATGTGCATGGATAAGCTCATATCAGAAGCAAACATTAAGCTTTTGATTATTCCGAATATTGCAACCGACAGAGCATCATCTATGCCGGCAACAGCGATGATTAATGTAGGTATTCCTTTAGCTACCCCGTAGCCTTTAGTGCGTAGCCTGAAGAGACAAGGAACGACTACTGCCGGTGACACTGCCGCAATTATTGTACCTAGTACCACGGAAAATTTCCACGGCAGTTTTTTGGTTGTACCGAGGAGAAAATGGGACATTACAGTGACAATTAAAGCTTCTATTATCCATGGCACTATGCCTAATTTGATCACTGTGAATTTTAATCGCCTCAAAGCATGAGGGTCTAGATCTAGGCCGGCACGTATCAGAATAATCACCAGAGCGACATTCCTGAAATAAATTCGAATTAATTTGTGAGGCTATTCTTAGATAAATTGGTAGGTCAAATTATAGGTAAAGAATAGGAGGAAAAACTGTACTAATCGAAATAACATCACCCCTAGCGATGAAGCACTCTAAATTCAACTTTTATGGGCTTGAGGTAATTTTATTTAATAGTTTAGTCTCCCTCAATTGACAACTAATTAAAAATCTACCTGAACTCTTTGGTGATCTCAGAGAAGCTCTCATCAATGTTAACAACGCCGACGTTCTGGAACAGTAGTCCCGTGAAGAGCATCCCTATCAACGCAGGTAAGGTGGTAAGACTGACCAACCATCCCCCGAAGTAAGCGCATATACTGAGCAGCATCAGCTGGAAGAGCTTTCCTTTCGGGGCGGCCGTGTCGCCCACTATCGCGTACAGCACGCACCAGGACAAGGTACCGATCAACGCGATGGTCACTATCCGGCTGAACTGACGGTAGGTTGGACAGAAGGGGTAAGGGCAGACTTTCGGCCACAGACGTGGCTGCCAGGAGGGATGGGATTCTTCTGAGCGACATTTCATGCAGAATGTGTACCACCAGGACCTGAAAATTAAATGTTGTATATTAGATATTATCAATAGCTTGGTAAATACCTAGTTTGAAACAGTCTAATACCATTTTCAATTACTTTAAAGCAATGCGGAATGTGTAAATACTGTAAATAGACCTTGTGAATTTTTGGAGGTTGGTGATGTACCTGAAGTCGTACCTGTTGAAGGAAATGGTCACCCTTCGGGAGGTGAGCAACTTAAATGTAAATTCTCATGGATTATAAAATTTTTGCGGAATCAATGTTTGTAATCTTGAGGATCATCTAACTTGAATGGAGATTACTGCTCCGAAAGGCCTCCATGTGTTAAAGAAACTATATTATCTAAATGCAAAACCATAATTTTGTCTTTCCAGTCGAGATGAATGGCTGTAATTTTTGCTTAATTTGTTGCATAAGCCCTAAAAATGCTCAGATTAAAACTTGGATTTTTTTTGGCTGACACTAACAGAATTTTCGCGAATCTCCAAACACATCTATGTCCAATATTATAAACGCTGGTTAAGTTAACTGGCAGATTTGTGTGGTCGTTTCTGGAGAAGATATAGACTATAGGTCGAAATTATTGAAATTTAATTACTCTTGGCATAAAAGAGATTACAAAAATTATAATAAAAGTTATTCGAGGTCAATATTAGCTTCAAAATTGGGCACAGATATCTGCGAGTTAACTTAACCAGCGTTTATAATATTGGCCGCTAATGATAGAAGGCTATATTATTTTAAAAATAGGTCCCAAGTGCCAAAAAAGCTCGTTGATATTTTAAGTTCAATAATGACACTTTTCTGGAAAGACACTAAATTTATTTGCTTTCGGGAAAGGTAGTTTTATTTGCTAATGTTATTTTAAGTAAAAAATTTAGTTTTCTCTATATTATTATTTGGGTCCGAACAAGCGGCAGAATACAAACGCCAAGAATACATACAAAGCAAATAAAGCTTTTTAACGAAAGTAATAGACGTTGTACGGTAACAGGTTCAAGTTCCCTCGTTACTAAAATAAAATAAAACAATTTTGTTTGACAAATTTCAATTAGTAACATTAACATAATCTTCTATTATATTTGAGTGTGTAAATATTTATGTTTACAGTTTGAATAGATGTGTGAATGGGACTTTTAGCAAACAAATGCTAATTTTCGGCAAATATTGTAACGACTCATAAAATATGCGTTTCTAGTAGAATCAACTGATGCTTAAATCGCTAATTAACTCTTCTATTACTTAACAAACTAAAATCGTAAAGACTTCAACAATAGCTATCAAAGTTGCAGTAGTAGTAACTTTGCCTTATACAGGGTGTTTCATTAAGGTTGACCACCGTCCATACCTCGAAAACTACTGGGCCTATATAGAGCTTCGAGGCTCATATTCAAAACTGAAGTGCCCACGAGAAAATCCTGGAAATAATTTTCAAGTTCCGCAGTTTGTTGCAAGGGGGCATAGTTGGAAATAATTATTATAAATCAAAATCCCTCCAAAACTGATACCTATTTCAGGTACACCTTTGTTAATATTAGAAAGCATAGACATTTTGTCTCAAACTCATTGGCGCACCGATTTTGATAAAAGTGGGAGGAGGTGGGGGATGGGGGTGTTGATTTAATTGAAAAGCGAAATCAGTTAAGTCCCTGTAATTATTTCTTAACCATTTATTCGATCTTAGTAAACCTAAACTTTTTTTTAAGAAGAAAAAGGTTAGTGCTTTCAATTAGCGTGTCCATTTGTACACGATAGTTGACCCAATAAAATTTGTAGAGGACGCAATTTGTGAAAAAAGCAGCTTTTATTCCGAAAAATTAAATCAACTACAACATCATAATAGAAAAGTAGACTGTAAGCAAAAACACGAAAACCGCAACTCGATATTTTCGTTCGTTTTAGGGTTATTGCGAAAATATTTATTTAAATTTAAATTGCGCATTTAAAAAAAAATATAATTTTATACCTGTCATCTTCCTCTACATCAGAGAACCTCGTCCTAGAATGTACTGATTCTGTGACTGATGATTTCTTGTGCCTGGCATCACCGTTACTGTGTTTTCCACTATCTGAAAAAATATTTATTAAATTTTCATTAGACTTGCGAAAATACAAAGTTTTCCTCTGAAGAGACTTCTTTATTGTAGAACATTATTACTTGTAACGTTTCAAATACGTAGTGTTATTAATATTTATACTTTTGAGGACTGTTCTTGTAACTTACGTTTGATATAATGGATTGTAATATGACTATGATTTGACATTTCAAACCATATTGACAAGTAAATAACCCTCTTTTAATGATTAATTATTTCTAGATAGATAGATGTAGACTGGATTTTTAGTTTATAAAAATTCTTTGTTGAAACCACTGATTCAATAATTAGAAATATACCTACAATGTTAAGTTACCTTGGTCTTCTTAAAGCACTTTTTTACTAGTCAAATGGAAGAGGAAAGCAAAGTATTAGAGGCTATACTTCTCTGAATAGGTTATAATAATTCTCTAATATTGGCATTGTGACCATCAAGTTATCTCAAAAATTTTCTAATGCATGTGGTAGGTATAACGGATCCATTCTCCACCCAATTCTTTTAATTATTATTGAGCTATTACCGCGGCGTAAAGCTTTGAGAATACATGCATTTGTGCAATAAAAATCAATTCCACATTGTTTCTCACTGATAGTTTCTATTTCTCGCGTTTTCAGGCTCGTAAATAAATTAACCCATTTTATGACCTACTTGCTTATTTGTTTCTAGTACATTTCCAAAGTAGGTCTAGGTACCAAGAGAATTACAATATACCTAAGTGGGAAATTCACAAATACTCATTTATTAAGGTGACATATCAGAAGTGGACAAAGTTTTTCCTTGTAAAGAAGTTATCAGCGATGTATTATGAAAGTGGATCAAGTGCTACTTATTTATCAAGTTAATAATATCGGATGGAAATCCTCGAGTACTCCCTTTATTATAACAAAAACAACTCATAAATGTTGTGTCATCATTCATTATTATTTTAATTTAATATTAAATTTATGCAAGGTATCCCATATCTTGTGTTATAATATATCTATACTATTGCTGCGGTTAATGTAACTTTATGGTATTATTCGAGAATGTTAGTGGTAAATAAACATTAATTTTTATTACACCTTTTACTAGGTACGTACAACCACGGGTGCTATGAGAAGTACCTTGTGTTTAACATTGACTTATTTAATAAAATAAGGTGTGAATTGTTTTATAATTTATATACCTAGAAATCGAAGAGTTATTTTTGTTATTGAAAGGTAAGATTATTACCGGTATAATAATGAGCTAATGTTAGAAAATTTACTAGGAAATATACAGACATTAGCGAATCTCATGGCGCCTCGTACCACAAAAGCCAATTTATAATCTTTTAAGTAAGTTGAAGAGTCTCTAATGATAATTTTCTAAATATCTTGAAAATAGATAATTATGCCCATTGTCCCCTGACTCAGTCTCTAGGCCCTTGGTAAAATTAGCAATAAATAATAACGAGATCTCCAATCTATTGAAATGGATCGCACCTAGGTAGCATGATAAGGAAATTATTTCCATCGCCCTCATTAAATCAGCCCAAATCGAAAAAGCAAACAGTGCAAGAATTAGGTACGTAAATACCTAAAGGTAAAATTGTTAGAAAATCAAAACACAGCCACCCGCCGTTACATCAAGTAAACGATTCCCGTCAGCTCATTAGATATTCATAACGAGAAATCGCTCTAGCTAAAAATATTTCAGCGCTTTAGGAAGACATCCGAGAGAGCGGCCACCGCAAGGGTAAATAAACGTCGCCAGATGTTGGTAGATGTATTAAGAGACACCCTGCTCGGATCGAGTGAAATAATGGCATGACCTAGATACAGACGGGAAAGGAAAGTTACGCGCCACGAATCAAACAATAGCTCCATGCAAAGACAATAGTAACTCGTTAGGTATCCCGCCCACGATAATGAGAAATACACCAATCGATAGAGCAAATTAATAAACTGCAATAGCCAAAAATCCACCATGGTCCCGAAACAGTAAGTAGGTGAAAATGCGAAATGAAAGTTAAGCCGGTGTAATTATAATAGTTGGGTACAATGAAAAGACGACAACGCGTTGGCCGATTTGAAGGAAAATTTAGGTAGTTGAAGTTCAGGACAATTCAGTAAGGTAGCCGCGAGGTCAAAGCGCTAAGTCTCGTAATTAGGGAAATATGATAAGGAATAAAATACATAAAATCACGGTATAGGGCAGTGCCAATAAGGTGCATTGTTGCGTGTCGTGTTTAGAAGGCGGGCTGCGGCATCTATAAAAGCAAACGGCTTAACACAAATCGGAACAGAGTGAGATCAGACTTCGATCGAGCTCTGTCATATTCCTTAACCCTTGCTTGGAAGATCAACGAGACGGCCTTTATTAGCGCACTCCAGGTCTGCCATTCTTTCAACCAAATTTGTAGATGAGATGGTAGTTTCTATGCACTCGCTACAAATTTCCTAACCAATCAACCGAGAAAAACCGTGAATTTTCCTATCCAAAAGGAGCGTAAACGAGATGGTAGATTCTATGCACTCCATACGCTCTTTCCTTTACGATTAGGGAAATTTCCACATACAATCAGTTAGGGAGGATCTCTTCAAAACAAAATCCGCCTTAATAAATAATCAAACAGATTCGCCAAATCCATGAGCGCAGATCCCATTTTAAATCAGGCAAAAAACAATCAGCTAGGTAGTAGGCGGCACCAGCAGTAAATAATAGGTACTTACTAGATCACGTCAGCGAATATTAGGAAAGAGAAATACTTCGACGAATCATTACGAATTCACGTATAGGAAATCGAGATAGAGCTAGGAGAGAAAATAGACCCAGATCAGGATTGATTAATAATCTGTGAATAAAACGGCCCAGGATTAGAAATAATTCAATCATTCTATTTTTCGAGGAGTGCAGATGTAGGATCACGCAAATGTTAGGCAGGAAGCTGTCCCTTTAAATTATACGATATTAGAGAGTGAAAGTGAGAAATACTTCCCATTGTATGGCGCTATATGACAGGAACTCGCAACAGTAGGTTGAACCCTCAGACATAGCAGAGCAAGCTTAGGCAGCGTTGTTAGATGTAGCACCAGCCACTCATTTACATTATTAGAAAATACTAATTCCATTACAACACCCAATAATTAGGAGTTATAATAGGTACTCGATTACCACAAGGGGGAGGGATTCATCTCGATGTCCAGATGAAGACCTCCGTTGAACCAGTAAAAGAGTATGACTCTTTAAAGTGGAAATCGTAGAACGCCACGGGGCAAAAAAGCACCCGCAGTTGTAGGTATAGGCCATCCAGCAAATAGGAATTCAAAGCAACCAAAAACAAATTAGTCTCGAGTATGTGAGGAGCCATTCAAAATCAATCAAAACCAAAACTCCTTTAGCACATCATACGAATGTCAACTTCATTCAAAATTTAAAAACAAACTCCGCAGAAAATTGCTATAAAATGTTATTACCAGTCTGGACTGAGTTATCTGCTTTCTAAACAGGTGTTAGGGGTAAAAATTCGTAAAAATTCCAGCATTCAATTATTACCCAGGCAAGCCTGCGAAATAATCTTAGAATAGCGGCCTAGTTTGGTCAGTTGGTCATCACATTTAAAATAGCAAAACAAAACTGCGAATCGCAGAGAACGTCGTATTCGAAATGATAAGGTATATTGACTCATCGCCTTACGAGGCCAGGTAGAACAAAAAGGTAGCCGCAGGGCAAATAGGTATTGACGGTCCAAAAGTGGCCAAATAAAGGAGCCCAGTGAGGCAAAACGACAACACGACAAATAAACAAAATGAGTTAAAACAACTATCATGAGTATGACGTCAATTCAGGAAAACCGCTTTCACAATTGAGAAAAGCAACTGGAAAGATATTCGAATAATGTTTAAAGAGGAGGTAGCAAATCAAAACAAAATGGCAACACTGCTCTCGACATCCAAGCCAAGACAGATATTCCCGCCATATCCCGGGTAGTCTGTAACCAACATGGTTGTATATTTTAACTAATTCAAGCTGTTGCTTGAAATGAAATCAAAGAAACTAGAAAAAGGAAATTAGGCAAGGAAAATCGTGGAATAGGCAAACAAGACAGACATTCCCGCCATATCCCGGGTAGTCTGTAACCAACATGGTTGTATTCTTTAATTAATTCAAGCAGTTGCTTGAAATGAAATCAAAGAAATCAGAAAAAGGAAATTAGGCAAAGAAAATCGTTGAAAAGGAAATCAGACAGAGATTCCCGCAATATACCGGGTAGTCTGTAAACGAAACAAAAGCAAAACGAAATAATAAGAAAGCACAGGTGTGCAAAAGAGTGGAATCCGAAATGGATTAGAGTTTGAAAAATGCATGAAAGGGATCGCTTCGCTTTTCATTTTTTTGTACTCTCTATGCAAAATCACAGCCCCTTTCGCACTTCACCATTTTACGCCCTTGCAAACGAATTCTCTCGCTCATCACTCGCTTTGAGACATCTGACAGGAAGTCCACAGTCAACAACAAGTCTTAGTAAATTTCCCCGCTTTTCTGTGGGAAATCCCAATCAACCGAAATACAATGAGTCATAGTAGGTTCTTTTGGGTATCCGTTTCGGTCATAGTAATCCTGGCATACCTCAATCAAAGAGCAGGGGTGACTACGGTAAAAACTACGGTAAACACAACGAAAGAAATCACAGAGGTCCTATTAGGGGAAACCCAGAGGTAAATAGATGATCACAGTGGCTTTTCGCCACAGACCATGAGGCCCGGGTCTTCTTTGTAACACTATATTATCTTGTTTATTACCAGTTTATCACTAGCCTCGGAATATTGCGTAATAAGCTTCTTGCTCATCGCTGGAATTCATCGCCAAACTTTTTATGGTAAATAGGGACCCTCAATGACTTCTCGAGGAACGACGCTAATCGGGTAGTTATCCCTTTGTGTTTTTCATTCAGAATATGCGAATGAATGGAAATTTCAATAAAAATTTATAAATTATTAAAAAAAATCACATCTACATAAATTAATAAAATTGCACCGCCCTATAAATTCTTATCGAAAAAAAAAATACCTTACTGGTCCATCACATTACAAATATGAAACTATCTTAGAATTATAGACCTTTTTAAAATACATGCAACCAAAGTTTCATACCTAGATAAGTCCTAAGTAAAATGGATCCTGAGATACGTCTAGAGGGTGGGTTGAAAACGAAAATCCTGTATCAACTTCCCTTCGACGTTTCCTTTAGTTTTACTTATCGTAAAACTGATAAAGGATTTTTTAAGAAAGCTGGAAGATTCTCGTTAGTTTACTCAATAGATTTAAGTATCATGCAAGCAAGTTAGTAAGAAGGCAAGTGAGTCACAGTTGCAACTGTAGTACAATAAATAATTCTACTGAACCACAACCATAAGTTCGATCGCTCAGAGGTGCGTAAATCATACCTTAGTAAATTTCAACAAAGGAACGGTCGGTAGTCGCAGAGGTTTAATTGGCAAAGGACCACTTTGGGGATCAGTAGTATTAAATGAGTAGATTAGAAGTCTCGATGAGTATAAGCCCCAAACAACTCCTGTTCTCGAGGTATTCACGTCTGAAGATGGGTTTTTTCTCTCACGACAGTTATGCATTTATTCCTAAATTTTCCTCCTCCCAAAACCCTTCAAAAAACGTCAAAAATTAGAAAAATATCTAATTTTGAAGTCACAGCCAAGGTTATTACAAAAATGACAATACAAACTAAAAATTTTTTTCACGATTTTCTCGAAAATGGCTCAACAGACTGGAAATATAACTAAAGCATCAGAAGCAGCTTTACAACCTCAATTAAATCAAATCTTAATCAAATGAGCTAACTATCACTTCTCTCTAAATCAGGTAGGGCGACCAATATTTCCAAGAGTAAGTGCATGACTGCGTGACTGCCATATGAGAGAAAAAATCTACCTTCAGAGGTAGAATTAAGGGCCGGTTGTTCGTACGTCAGTTAAAAATTTTGAGATAACTACTGATTTTAAAATGCCCTGTATTATCAAACCATTGGTCTGATATTTCTGAAAATGAATTCTGCTCGCTTTAAGAAGAGTTAATTACAAGATCATTAATTATATTCGCCGTATTTTCAAAATTTGCAATTTAAAATCAGTAATTATCTCAAAATTTTTAACTGACGTACGAACAACCGGCCCTAAGTAAAATTAAGTAAAATACGAGTAATTATGGGGTTATGCCCATGGAGACTTCTGATCTACTTATTTGATACTACCTCAAAATTCAATCAAATTTTAATGGGAGCCATCAGTTCCCTTGCCCATAAGGATTCTACGGGGTCAATTTATGACAATGGTAATGGTAGCTGCCGTTGTGTTGGTTCGAATACAACTCGCATTAGGGAAATTTTTGTGCGTCTATTTATTTAAATTATTTATTAGGTGCTACAAATTAACAATTTGTGTTGTATAAATGTGCAAGTTCTCGAAGCCCAAAATTGCTAGAGATCAACGATTGCCGAACTCTTGTCTACAAAAATAACGCAGCGGTTATTTCTTAATAAATCTGATTAATCCAGATATATGGGAAATAAATACTTATAATAGTTAATTAATAAAAAAATGTGAAAATGCTACAAAAATGAAAAAAAAAATTATAAAAATTACCACTAATTCCAGAAGCACTTAAACTGTCCCAGTTGTTTTGCATATTATGGTGGAGTATACTCTTTTTCCGCACAGGGCCAAGTTCTGCATGCTCGGAGGCTGTAGACACCTTTCTGCTTCTCGGAGATTCGAACCCCAGGTTGTCGTGACCGTTTCCCACCGAACCCATTTTTCTAGTCCGATGGGAATTCGTCGGTTTATTCACTTCAAGGTATTGCCTCGATTCATATGTGTGATCTATATTTTGTTGTGATTATAATTTATCAGTATTTTTGTACTTAATAAAATATAAAAGCCTCATTCTTTGCTGTTTATAAAATTTAAGTATATTTGCTTTGATTATGTGTAGGTTCGTTGACAAATCAGTCTCATTCTTCTCTGTTTGCAGTTAATAAAGTTGGTTTTTTATAATAGTTTGGAAACAAACAACTGGAATGATTTGGAGAATGAAGCCCACGAAGCGCTCGTAATTTTTATTACAGTCTTTTTCTTTTGGTTTTCGTCTTTTGTCAATTGCTTTTCCCATTTATCAAATGTCACTGTGATTTTTCAATTAGAATTCCTCTTTTGTCAAATGAGATTCCTTTTACATGAAATGCTTTTCCAATGTTTATTATAATGTCACTGCACGTGAATAGGAAAAGCAATTGACATAAAGTAAAACTGATTTGACATAAAAGGAAATTGATAAAGTAATGACTATAATCATTGATAGATAGAAAAATAAGAAAATCATTTGACAAACTAGAAAAGCAATTGACAAAAGAGGAAAACCAAAAGCAAAAGACTGTATAATTCTATACAACTTATTAGAAAGGAAGGGGAAATATTTACCCTATTACGGAGGCCATTTTAAGGAAAAACTACTTTTGAAAGCCTGTCTTATTTGGTTACATTTTGAACAACATAGGGTGTTGAAGTTTTAAAGAACGATACTTTCTTGAAACTTTCATCATCATACCATACCGACGTTTTGTGATTGAGAGGTATTGACAACAATGTTTTAGTGTTCAACAGTTTTTATTTTTTTATTTTCACCAGTAGAATTCATGTGCGATTCTGTGGGAACAAACTCCAGCAGAGAAATGAAGATAAAATTATCTTTTAGGTTTCTTCATTTTTTACTTATACATACAATACCTTTCAAAGCTACGCGACTTTTCTATATTTTTCTGTATCCGTGTTTTGGTACTTTTGTAAAGAAATGAAATTCATTTTTCGAAATAGCCAAATTTCTCATATTTGATATGGTTCCTAATTGGTTCAAAGTCAGATAGTCAAAATATTTAATCTGTCTATGATTTTTTGGTCATTAAAGTTAATTTAAAAATATTCTCATAAAGATTGGCAAAAAAATGCAATAGTTATGCAATATCTTCTAAGAACCTGATGAGGGTTTCAAAAATCGTTTTTTTCCACAGAAAAAGCACTGAGATATAATTTTTTATATTTTTTAATTTTTTCTTGCTCAGTAAATATATAATATCCCGAACGCCGCTGGTGGAAATAAAAAATTCTTGTAGATCAAAACATGGTTCTTATTGCATAAATATGGAATGCCAAATATCACAAAAATATCAAGAACGGTAAACGTGTTAGAAAAACAATGTGTTTTTCCTTAAATTTCGTCCTGTCATTCAAGACTTAAGCCGCTTGGAACATTCAATTCTATAAGTAGTATATAATAGTTTTACGGTTTTAAATGGCCCCGAGAATAATTCCCTGATATATTGCCCTCTCACCCAGTTAGACATTACACATCAATTATATTGAAAAAGCAGCAAGGACGACACAATAAAGGACAAGACTAAAACGAAAAACAGATTTTTTTATCAATATGAAATATGTGTAGCATTAGTGAGCTAGAATTGCCTAAATCCAGACATTTTCAACTATGCAACCTAAATTTCCTGACCTTGTATCTGACCTTATATCTGTTATGTTAGATTATCACTTAAAATTATTTGTGCTAGTTTTGCTATTTTTTTCTATTCATCTAGTTTAGTAAGGTTTCCTGGTATGGCTTCCTTAATGTTTATTCTCTAGTTGTTATTAACACTTACCTAACAATTTCATAAGATAATGTATCACAACATTTGTTGCAGCTTTTATGCTAGCTGCACACAAAATTTTTTCAATCAAAAATCAAGAATTTTTTCGCTTGTTTCTTAACACTCATTAGAAAATTATAGCTGTTATATTGCAGTTGATGGTAATTCTTGCGGTTTAATAATTTCTCGTCTTTTTCTAACAAATTAATAAAAAGGATGAAAAGCAATCGAAATGAAAAGGTTTTTTTCCCAAAAATGTATTCTTTTTTTAGTACTGAGGTAAAATTCTAACATACTCTCTGAATGAAAGTAAATCACAAATCCGAGATACAAAAGTCGAGGTTACCAGAAAAATTATCTGCTAGGGTGTCTTATTAAGTTATTGTAGTAATTGATGATAAAGCGACATCGACGTTTCTCTGATTATTTTTAGCTCATCAGTATGGCATATCACCTACACAACTACGAGAGGAGTCTATATACTTTCAAGTTGTCAATCAGAAATTTTTTGAGAGAAATGTGAAAATATCGGAAAAAATAAAACAAATTAAATATTTATTTTAGAAAATCTCTGGTTGATGATAACATGAAAATACAATACCTAATTTCAGTAGCTTGAAAAAGTACTGAGAAAGTACCTACTGATAAGAAACAGAAAGTCATGATGTTTCCGATGCCATAGTATCTATGTACAGTGTGTCTGCTTAAGTTGGAACCATATGGAAAACTTTTTTATTGTTGGTTTTATGAAAAAATATATTCTTGATAAAAAGTTGTGCATGGTCCATAACTTAAAATTCAACCATCAGATATCGATTTTTTTAAGCTGTATACGAGGTTTGTCAAAAAATATCAATTTAACGCAAGAGTAAAGTACCTTTATTTTTGACAATTTCAAAAATTGTTACTTAAAAAAGTTGATCAGCGCTGCAAATGACAATCAAATATGCATTCATCAAATATGTATTTTATCAAAGAGATAGCGTTTATCAGTAGCGGTTTAGCTTTTATGCTGTTTTTTATTGGTTACGCAACTGCATGTTATTTGCATATTTGAAAGTCATTTGCAGTGTTAATCAACTTTTTTAAGTAACAATTTTTGATATTGTCAAAAATAAAGGTACTTTACTCTTGCGTTAAATTGTTATTTTTTGACACACCTCGTATACGGCTTTAAAAAATCGATATCTGATGGTTGCATTGTAAGTTTTGGACTATGCACAACTTTTTATCAAGAATACATTTTTTCATAAAACCAACAATAAAAAAGTTTTCCATATGGTTCCAACATAAAGCAGACACACTGTACCGGGTGGGCATTTAAGAATGAACAGCGGCCATATCTTGGGAAATATTCTTCCTACAGTTTCAAAATGAAAATTTTCCTGACATAAGTGACTATGCGAAATGCAATGAAAATATTTTCAAGATGGTCGCACTTCCGGAAATACCGGAAGTTGACACCTACTTCGTTATTTTAACGGGGACACCCAGTAAAATATTATATTTTTTAAATGTCTGAAGAAATCGAATACAGGTGGTTTTCACCACAGGAATTTAGATTGAGCGGTTTATGAGTTATAAACAAGTGAAAATCGCAATTTTCCAACTTCAAAGCAGTGTAGAACTAGAACGGCTCAATATATCTAAAAACGGCTTACATGTCCCTATCTTAACTTTTTACAAGGTATTATATTATGTAGTTTAGATTTTTCTACAGGGTGATGAAAAATCTGTTAATTTTCATCAACCTGTATAAAAATTCAAACCACATGGTATGATACCTTGTAAAAAGTTAAGATAGGGACATGTAAGCCGTTTTTAGATATATTGAGCCGTTCTAGTTCTACACTGCTTTGAAGTTGGAAAATTGCGATTTTCACTTGTTTATAACTCATAAACCGCCCAATTTAAATTCCAATGGTGAAAACCACCTGTATTCGATTTCTTCAGACATTTAAAAAATATAATATTTTACAGGGTGTCCCCGTTAAAATAACGAAGTAGGTGTCAACTTCCGGTATTTCCGGATGTGCGACCATCTTGAAAATATTTTCATTGCATTTCGCATAGTCACTTATGTCAGGAAAATTTTCATTTTGAAACTGTAGGAAGAATATTTCCCAAGATATGGCCGCTGTTCATTCTTAAATGCCCACCCGGTACATATAATAGTTTAGTTAGCTTTCTTTGTTCGACTCACTCCTTTCATGGTGGTGTTGGTGATGTATTTAATTTAATGTATTTAATTTAATTGAACCGTTTAAGGAATATTATTGTTGAATAATAACAACTCACAAGCACCTGCCCTGGTTTTATTCAGATTATTGGTCTGTGCATTGTTGAATTATTTAGTATACTTGAAGATAATTAAGTGTTTTATACTTGTTACACCTAAAAAATCTTAAAAAATCACATAATATTGAAATACTTTTACGCAGGAAGGGAAAATGTATTTTCATCTCAGATCTCGGATCTTCATACCCGATATCACTTTTTATTTTTACACATCACTCTAGGGAACGAAATGGACAGTAATTGGACACATAGAGAAATGGATGATTGAAATAAGAAATAACAAATTAAACGAATTTTAATTAACACTGAAAAAAAGATAACATCAGTTTATGCTTTCATCTTTTTTCTTATTGACTCAGTTATTATTTAAAAAGTATCTGGGGCAAACTTTGATTAGTAAGACTTGCAAAAATTTAGCAAATTTATTTATCCAATATTCAGTCTACAAACTGAGACACGGCTCAGAACATATAACATGCTGTTAGTTACTTTTTGCTGAAGTGTTAAAAAATACTGTAAACATATAACATAAAGATGAAAGAGGAAATGTCCTTTTATGACACAACGTGTCTAAATTACTTCACTACGTGCTCCAAAATATGTATCGGAAAATGAGAGGTGTGATTCCCTGCCTCGTTCTAAGAAAAAAGTTCTTATTAGCATGAGTCGTGTCATTTGATCGAAATTTTATTCGATAATTATTATTAAATTTCATAATAAAATTTTCAATTACTATGGTTATTACATTACCTGCCTAATATTTAGATGTATGAAATTTTGAAAAAAAAATCATCTACACGGACTCATCATTCTCGTTGTAAAAATTTTATTTACCATACATTATTCAAATGTAACTTTTGTAATTGATTTTTTTCGCAATTCAATAGTTTTCTCAATGCAATAAAATTATCGAAAACGATCAAAATAAAAAAGTTATGTTTGCTGAATATAGAATTTAATCATACGACCTCCACTCAGATTTTAAAATTTCATAGGGGCAGCTACTCCTCTAGAGTATGTTGAAGTTTGAGGGAAGATAGAGCAAGAAAGTGACTATTTGAAAACACAATCGATGGGCTCTTGATTCATTTAACAAACCTATAGGAACAATCTCATATCAACATATTGTACTCCAGGTATGTATGTTTTGTTATTTTCTACGCTATTTCTTCAGAAAAGTTCTCATTTATATTTACAAAAAATGCGTCATATATAATTTGTTTCAGCCAGTTTCCTGTATATTCCAATTTACTTCAAACCTGGTACAGAACATTTATTTTGTATGAACTTCATGCTGTACCTATAGAGGAAAAGTTGCAACATAAAAATGCAATTTCAAAGCCGAGCAAAGCAACAAGCAAATTGGAAAAGTAAACACAAATATCGTTATTTCGTAGACTTTTGTTTGCATTCCAAGAAAAGAATGAGACTTTTTTAATAAGAGAAGTAAAGATAAATACTACTTGCTTCGGAAAATCGTTCTCGTTTCATTAACATTTAAACTAAGACAGCAAATTTAATGAAGCTTTTAGTAAAATCAATATCAATTATACTACCATAATATTAGATCTGAAGAAGAGAGTATTATTTAATAAGCAAGCATAGTTCATGCAGTATTTCTGTAAAAGACACTGTTTTTATTCCCATTACCTTAGCAAGAGAGTCCTGTATAAATCCCTCAATTATTGATCATATATGAACTTGTCAGTAAATTAATTATCAAGCAGTCAGGATATCCCCAAGTAATTTATTTCTTTTATATTATCATTAGTCGTATTTTTACTACAATGCACCACTATGTACAATATTGTAAAATATACCTGCGAGAATAAAACTGTCTGTGAAAATATTTGAAGGGCTATTTCAATTTTTTGGGCTTTATTGAGCTATGGGCTCTATTATAGACGAAAATCGCTCATCTGGGAATGAGGTACCAAGAAACTAGAAATGCTCAATATTTAAAAGGCAATGGTGTCCTAGGGGTAAGAAAAAAGTATCCGAAAGGAGGTGCCAACGTGATTTAGAATGGGGAAAATGTATCATGACTTCATTTTAGAATTATTTATGAATTGATCATACTAGAAGCAGTTTAGACTTACTTAAATAATATTTTCAGTTATGTTACTAATGGAAATTTTTGTTACTTCGACGGCCTAATACCTAACTAGGATCTACACAATATGGACTATAAATCGAGGAATTTAACAGGACTCTATACATATAAAACCTCAACCGCAATCTTAACGAAACACAATCTCCATACCGGAATGCCCAGTCCCTAAGTTCTCCTTGTTATCCCAGTTATGTGAGTGATGTAGGATGCTCTTTTTCCTCACAGGACCATGGTCTGAGACTGCTGAAACTTTCCTACTCCTCGATTCGAATCCTAAATTATCATGGCCCTGCAAATTCTCGACTATGCTGACTTTGCGTACATGAGGTTGAGGTTGAGGTTCTAAATGATAAACGGTTGTTCTCGGTTGGTCTGCGGTGGCGGTTCCTGGTGGTTCAGTCGACATCTGTAATGAAGCATTATATGCTAAGCTTTGGGGAAGCATATTACTTTAGCGTTGATTTTGCTGAGAAACTGGCACTGCGAATTGGAAGTAACTATTTGAACATTGCAATTAAGAAATGATAATAATTGTGGGAAGCGTCCTTTGGTGGAAATTAAAAATTAGATTATAATTTGTTTTAATTATAAAGTATAGTACCTTTGTAATAAAAAATTACTTGGCTACATGAGAAACGTTTTACTGATGCAATTATTGTACCTGATAACATTATACCATGCACGCATGAAACGCAATACTATTTTTTCGTTCATTTCACTTTTCTAATAATTATTCTCCTATATCATCGTTGCAGTATGTGATCAACTTTAATTTTTTTTTCGAATTTATTAAGGGGGCCTTATCGCCGCCACTGCTATTGGTACAAAACGAATCAATGTTTTCGAATTAGATTGTAGAAGGTGAATAACTGATTAAACTTTTTTTATATTTCCTATGGTAGATGGTGCACAATTATTACTTGAAAAAAATATCGAATTTTTGGAGAGGGTATCAACGAAAATAAGTAAAAACAAAATTAGTTAATATCGGTCCAAAGTATGTACTTAATATTGCGAATAAAATATAAAGAAGATTCTTTGGTCAAAAAAAAAACAAAATTCCCCATTAAACGTATGTCCACAAATACAGAGATACAGGGTGTCAAAAAATATTATTTTTCCATTTTTTTTAAGATATCTCGGGGACCGTATACGATACAGCTTTTGTACAGATCTTATCATTAATATTAGCTACTTTTTTAATGCTTTTTTTTTCATGTGAACATTTTAGAGTTGCGGTTCTTTTGCCCCTAATATCTACGACATTGGGCAAACTTCACCTTTCATTTGTCACAAATTGTGGGTGAGCTAATAAATCATCCTCTATAATAGTCATGAACAGGGATGTTCAAACGTAATAATTGTTCTATTATATCAATAATAGTAGGTAATAAAAACTCTACTCTCAATAGATTTATTTATCGTTATTGTTATCCTTTGATGACTATTACTATAAGGTGCAGCTAATCCGCATGGATAAACACGATTCTACTGTATCAACACTTTACAATGATAGTTGTGGGCACACTCTATTTGTTCATAGTGTTTATTATGTTCCTCTAAAGAAGATCGTAGGTACATGATGACATTATAGTTTTTGTTACATGCCTATTAATATGTGTTAGGTGATATTAATAGCATGTAAATATCCTAATAAAAATGAATAATGATAACACCAATCCGAACAACAAAGTAATAATACAAAGTGAAAAACTAATAAGGAATTGCACGAAAGTAATGAAGGTAATTCAAAATCTACATTGGAACGATTCACTTTTATTTGGTTTATCCAGTCATTGATCTAGCATACAAGGCAGCACCGAAATAAATGAAAGTCTCGATTTTGTTATTCATTTCAAAAACATCCTTGCAATTATTCCTAGCACGAACATTATCAATAAAGGACATCCGCGATTACGGACTAAGGTGGCATTAATTTTAATTTATTGGCACTCTAATTCACTTTACGTCATGTAAAACACTCTCCCAAACAATGAATGGGCTGGTTGATTTGATATGCCTTCCTGACAGCCAAAGCGGGCTAAACGATTCGTCTAAAAATAAACTTGATACTATCAGGGTTTACTGACCTAGTATTTTAGAGATCTGCAATTATTGTTGTATGAGATAATTTTTATTGGAATATAAAGTACAATGTCGGTTTTGATCACGAGCGATCAAGCGAAGCGAAACAAATTTAACAGGTTACAGTGTTGAACGGTCACAATATTCTACAAGGCGGAACTTAAAATTTGTATTTTAAGTACTATGAAGCAGAAAATGAAACGTTTATCTTCTAACTTTAATTTCCTGTAGAAGATATTCATTGATTTTCAGCCATTGAGGCATCAAACCATACTTTATTTCAAAATATTACAAGTTAATATTGTGATTGATGCCATTTCCTGTTTTCAAACCTAAATTGATGATAAGATTTCAATTTGAAATCAAAAATTAAAAATCATATGAGTAAAATATGAAAAATATGAATAAAATGACACACGTAGGTGCATTTAAGACGCATAGTTGAAAAATTGAGTAGGTGTAGAAAAGTATTAAATCTTTCTGTCGTTTCATTAAAAATCCTTAACTAAATAAACTCCAAATACTTAAATATAGATAATCATCAAAGAAAATTAATAAAAAACAAAACAATTATTTGATTTTGATGATAATTAATAAAATAATGACACCTATCCTATAACACAGATAAGTAGATTTTTTCGTTTTTAAGAGTGAAATGCAACTTCAGCTCCCAAAATTTAAAATTTCAAGGGGTGGACTGCTGTTTGGGGGTTTAAACTCTCTTTAATTCCACAAAAAAAAACGAGTGGAAAGCTTTCAATGGTTTTATCGTTGAAAGCTGGAGTGGTTAATTTTCGGTGATTTATGGCTTCGTAGATTCGCCATTAACAATTTGGCAATCTAGCAACACTTAAACAAGAAAGTATATGTAACTAATTCTTCTTTCTAGTTTCTACGCAAGATGTCCTTTAAGATAAATTTCATTAAAATTATATAGACACTTTTCGATATTGTCTATCTGTTATTATATCTTTACATTCCGCCAATCAATTTGTTATAATGATCCTTGTTAAGTAAAAGAACATTTTAATTGACGTCTTGTCTAACGCAGGGCATGAACAATATTTTATGTCAATTCCTTTAATTTCTAAAGGTAGAGGCTTTTTTCCTAGATCAATTAAATTAAAATATGTACCCATTTGAATTATTCAATTATCTAAAAATTTCAATTCCAACCCTGGACACGACATTATTGACATGCTCATTATTTCTAATATCGCTAATTAATAATAATAATTGTTAATTAAGTGAATGGAGTCTGCGATTGAAGTTGAATTTATTTTAATGAAAATGTAGGTAGTCGGAAACATCTGTTAGTTATTGAAAAAATCCACTTGTCAAAGCATCAAATGCATCATAATGGGGCCATTAACTTGGTTTAAATCGCTCATCATTCTCCATTTAGTTCGATTTCTGTAAATGACTACAATTGTTTCAAATAACTGCGGTAATTGCAGAAATTATTAGAGGACTAAAATAGATTTACCTAATAGATAGCTATTGAAGGATTTAAGTTTTCCCATTTTGAGCAGAATCGTCTTTTTTATTTTTGAATCCAAAGCTTCAGGTAATATTTATACTTCTTATAATTATTTATACTTCATACAGGTAAATAATAATTATAACCTTATTGTTTTGATATGAGAGTCTAATAATAGTGAATTATCTGTTTAAAAAATTTCCAGCTTATGCCATGGGTCTCTCAAGAGGATAAAGGAGATATTTTGTCACGTGATCTAGAGCAAGCCAATAAGTAAGCTAGAATAAAACAACGGAAATGAACGAATTGAATTCAAGAGCACATAATTATGTCAATAATGTCATCTGTCATATTTAGTTGCTGGTCGAAGCTGTGAAATTTAAAACGGCTGAATGAAATCTTTAAGTTGCATATTATGTTTTTGTATGCCGTTAACAGCGACCAGTCTAGGATAATATCATGAATGTTTCTTCTGTTATGACTTATTCGTTTTTTGAGGTGATAATAGCCAACGAATTCCCACCTAAATGAACAATTATCTCTAATAAGTAAGCTCGTTTACCATTGAGAAAACTAATTATTTAGTTATCGTTGTAAATAAACAAAAAGGTACTAAATTTTGAAGTAATGATGGTATCCTCCATAATATTGACATGAATGGTTTTCAGTTCTGTACTTATTAGTGGAATCCATAACTCTGTTTAGTGAGGAATATTTCACTTGCAATTTATATATAAAAGTCTAAAGTTCGAAAGGAAAGTTGTTTTGATAGCATCATGATTACTTACTTCTTCTAAAAGGAATTCGAGATTGGCGTACTCGTGGGACACATCCTGTAATTGATCCCCGTTTTCAGTTCTTCTGCATTTGAAAAAAATGTTGCTGCACCGACAGCTTTATTACTTTTTCTTAACGAAACGGAATACCAAATTAACTGGAATAAATGACGCATATCTCCAATAAGACCGGTCTCGATGCCTCATTATCATATCGAAGAGCATTTCAGAGTATTTGAATGACTTCCAAATGGTGATTGCTCAATGACAGCTTTCTCATCAATAGGGTCTAGCAACGAATTTTTCGTAACACTAACTTCTGCCAAGCTTCTTCTGCCGAGAAACCACTCGAAACCATTCGGTCTTCATTTTCCTGACTAAAAAAGTTGTCATTGATTCACGAAGTTCCCAAAGTGATCGATTAAAACGTTCAGCGATCAACTTTCGTGTAACTACACTAATTAACAAGGCATTTCGTTAAACAGTAAAAAAAAATGATGAACTCTACATCGCGATTTTACCCTTACACAAGATAAGCTGTAATTGTTTTCTGCTCAACTAATTTGATTTTTAAAGTAAGTACGAACTTTGTTTGCTTTTGCACTAGCTATGACGCAAAAATCGATGTAAGAACTCTTAGAAATTTATTTCGTAGAGAATCATTTCTGATGCTACCTCGCCCAAAAGTTTTACAACGACCGTCAAAAATTCAACGGACTACTCAAAATAGGTCTTTTTATTGTTTATGTGACTCTAAAATTACTTATTAGGGACATTAAAAAAAATATCTAATGTTGCATGACGATCTACCTACGATTTTTTTTTTCAGAAATTTATATAGGTACCGGGTGAGGCGCTAGAACCTTAGGGCATTTTTATACGGAGAAGTGTTGGGATGTATTATTTCAATTTTGACGAGCTGAACTAAAATATTTACAACCCCACACCACTTCCGGTTATACCGGAAGTTGCCATCAGCTCTCTTATTTTAAATGGGCCACCCTATAGATATATACAGGGTGTTTCATTAAGGTAGGTAAGCGGCTACAACTCGGAAACTAATGGGCCTATAACCTCAAAATAAAACATTTCCAGACATAAGTGATCACGAGAAATTCAATGAAAATATTTTCAAGATGGGCGCACTTCCGGAAATACCGGACGTTGACACCTACTTCGTTATTTTAACGGGAACACCCTGTAAAATATTATATTTTTTAAATGTCTGAAGAAATCGAATATGGTTTTCACCATTGGAATTTAGATTGAGCGGTTTATGAGTTATAAACAAGTGAAAATCGCAATTTTCCAACTTCAAAGCAGTCTAGAACTAGAACGGCTCAAGATATCTAAAAACGGTTTACATGTCCTAATCTTAACTTTTCACATAGCATCCTACTATGTGGTATTATTTTGAGGTTATAGCCCCATTAGTTTCCGAGATGTAGCCGCTTACCTACCTTAATGAAACACCCTGTATTATCACATTTTCAGATTGCCTGAAAAAAAGTAATGAAAATAGTGAATAGTGTTTACAGTCTAAGTTTGTAATTAGTGATTTGGGAGTTATAAACAAATGAAAATCGCAATTTCCATTTTCAAACCCTTTTAGATTGAAAATAGGCGTAGATATTTGAAAAAGGCTTACATGTTCCTATCTTATATAATATAGAAATATATGTATAGAAATTTCATCCACAGAATAGGATACTACGTGAAAAGTTAGGGACATGTGAGCTGCTTTCCGATATCTTGACCCCTCTTCATTCTAAGCTGTTTTTTTTTTTTTTTAATTTTTTTAAAAAAGAGGGAGCATCGGTCTTAACTGTGTAGGTAAGACATATTCGCTCCACTCTGGTAATTTGGCTTCGAGACGAACTCATTAGCCACAGACACTTCTATATTATATATTTTCCTTATAAACGTTCGATCGCTTGTTTTACTTTTCACAGACATTCGAAAATGAATCTGAAAAGTAAAGCGGGCCGAGGTGAGTTTCGAACCCGCGATCTATGGCTTCATGAGCCAGCGGAGAACCACTAGGCCACGCAAGTCACTTTCTAAGCTGTTTGAAAATGGAAAATTGCGATTTTCATTTGCTTATAACTAGAGCTCGGATTATATGCAAGAAAAATTACAAAAATATGCGCATATATATGCAGGGTTTTTCAACCAAATATGCAACAAAATATGCAAAATGTTTATTTAACGGAAAATAGTAAAAATCGTTGTGTAAAAAATAAAAGTAAAAAAATAATTGTGTTTCAATAATTATTTTGGATTGGCCTAAAAAGGTGTGTGTAAAAAAAATAAAAGGTGTTGACCTAGTTTCTTATTGCTTAAAATCTTTTTCGCTTCCCTAATTTATTGCTGAGGAACTATATGTATTCATCAAATTTCGACATTAATTCCTGAATTTCATTTAAATGGTTGAAATAAAATAAAGCAGCCTCGAGTCATGTGCCCCATCGTGTAATTATAGGCCTAGTAGGTAAATAACACTTTCAAAAGGGTACAGTTAAATAAAAAAAAATTGAAAAATCCATCACAACAAGATTCACTTTAAGCACATTTTTGGTTTTTATATAATATATATTTTTTTTAGTATATCCGCCAATAATAATTGTCAAAATAAGTATTTTATGTGGCAAAAATAACAAAATATGCAGAAATATGCAAGTTTTCTAAAAAAAAAGGCATTTCGTGCGAAAAATGCATAAAATAAGTATGCAAAATATGCAAAAATATGCATTTTGCATATAATCCAAGCTCTACTTATAACTTATAAATCACTCGTTACAAATCTTAACAGTTAAAATTTGTAACGATTGAGTTAATAGTTACTATAAACATCATTTTTATTACGTTTTTTCAGGAAATTTTAAAACGTAATAATATACAGGGTATCCCATTTGAAATTAAATAGTTGATGGCAACTTTCAGTATAACCGGAAGTTGTGTGGGGCTGTAAATATTTTAGTTCAGCTCGTCAAAATTGGAACCATACATGTACAGATTTTTAGACTTCTGCTTCCAACACTCCTCCATTTAAAAATGCCCCAAGGTTCTCGCGCCTCACCCTGTATGTATTGTTCAAGTAAATAATTTAAAAAAAGACCGAATGTACAAGAAAGCAAACACGAATTATACAATATTAATATTCGAAATTGTTAAATTACAACGGTTAAATCAAATGAACCAAAGTCTAAAATATGAATCAAAACGGAGTTACGTTACGAAATTGAGTTGCTAAATAGAGTGATGATAGTGATGATCTGTAGTTCTTCTGCTCTATAATTTATGGCGTTTAGCTTTTACTAAGCTATTTAGTCAGCACATGTAGGTACCTCGATTGCTATCTCTCAGTACTTGAAGAGCTATTTTGCGGTAGAAATGGTTAAAATGTTTATCGCGACTTCATAAAACTTCAGTTGTTAATGTTCTTTATTGAGGGTTGAAATAATGGATTGAGAATATTAAAAAAATCGTTTCAGAAATTTTATTATTAAAAAATATAAAAAAGGTTATAAAATCAAAAAAAAAAACTAATAAGGCTTTAAAAGGAGACTTAATTTTATATTATGTAGGTACCAGAGTTAGATTCTTCAAAACTTATTGTTGCTTTTATCCTATTTAGAAAAATTAAAATCATCTGAGGAACGACACTCAAAATATTGGAAGATTAAATAACAATAAATAATAAAAATAAATGTGAAAATAATTAAATTTTTTAAATCGGAAAATCTGTGTCGAAGCTGATTTGACATTGATATCTCCTAATATTTTTTAAGTTTTACAGCAGTAGAGATCATTGAGAATTAATCTCGAATGAGTGCTACAAACAATGGAAAATTATATCAGTTTAGTGATGATAAAAAATTAACATCTGTATCTATAAAGGTGACCCAAAAATATTTCATCACAATGAAAATTATTTTGATTGTTATTGATTTATTTATAATTTCGGATTTTTTAACTCTCCTTTAAGTCTGAAATCTTATCAAAACAAGATAATTTAATGTCTTATTATTGTTGATACGTATACAAGAATTTAGGTTCGGGTGAGCTAAGTTCCTATAAAAAATAATTTTTTATTGAAAACTTCTTATAAGTACTATCAAACTATGAACTTCACTATTATTATACCTGACGGATGTATGCACCTTTAAAACCATATTGTTTTTCCTTTTTAATATACGATTAGTAGCCAGTTTCTCACAAAATCAGGATTTCATTCATGGAGATGATACCCAATAAAATATCTTCTAAAAACTTACCTTGCCAGTTTTATCTGATTATAACACACATAAAAAAATCACAAAACACTCACAATCACTATCCTAAATAATTAAAATCGAGGCAAGTAGTTTTCCCCACATTAATAATAATAAGTATAACCTATTGACCGGATACAGGTTCTCTCCGAAACTGAAATGTCGCGCTCAGATGGGAAATAAACCGATTTGAATCCTTGCGTCGCTTATTTATATTAAATACCAGAGACTACTACAGGTAGCACACAGGTTGCAAAGCTACTAACTATAAATTTTACGACACTATGGTAGCTAATTATTTGTTATTCTTATACGTCATAATATGTTTAAGAATCTTTTAGATAATCTGGCTTTGATATCGTTGATTGAATTCAATTATTATTGAATAGGTTGGAAGGTATTGTTTTTTCTGATTTGATGAAGTTTTGTATTCAAGTATTTGAGATTAATAATTCAAAGATTTTTTTCCAAGATGTGGTAATAGATTTATTTTGATTTAATATAGTTCGATAATACGAGTAGGAGAGATAATTTAATAGTTCCTGGAGAATAATCGTAAATTCCCTTATAAAGCTTTTTATATCGTATTTCACATTACCATTTATCTTAGAAATATATTAAATAAATTAACATCAATTATTGTAGTATCACAAAAGAGTACTCGTGCAGGTACTAATGGGTGCAATGAAATAAGTGCTACAAAATAGACGCAGAAAAAATCTGGCATTGTTTCTAGAAAATTCGGTAATAAAAATTTATTTTCAACCCTTAATAAAAAACTTTCAGTGATATGATAATAAAATTTATTTTTAATGTTTAAACATTTCTCTCAAGGAAGTACATAAATATTTTTGGGAATCCAACGAAGTTGTTATTCTCAAAATTTGTATGAAAATATTTTACTGTTCTCTTTCGTTTTGAGGATCTGAATAAAACAAGAGAATTGAAAATTTATTTTTTCATAATTTCAGATTTTTCAGTCTCCGAATTAAGACATTCCACCTCACAGTAAAAACAATCAACGCTTTCTTGGCCAGGAGTTAAAAGAACGCATCACCCGATTATTCCGAATTATAGGGAACATATTTTTGAAACCTTAAATTAACCATATATTGCTCTTCATTATTGCCAAGATAACAGGGTGTTAAGCTAACACGTTGTTAGTACCGTATACAGGGTGTTTCAGGAGGAAAGTGAAATATTCAAAAGTGCAATAATAGTATTGGTTATTACAAGAAGAAAAGTTCATATAAACATAGATCCAAAAATGCATATTCTCCAAGATACAGGAATGCTGCTTTATTTTTATTAAAAAATCGTATTTAAAAAAAATAAGTAGGTACCTATCTTAAATACATTTTACTCAATATTGCTGAAATTTGGCAGTTTCATTCGTAGTGAGGAGCCCTAACTAGATTAGAATTCTTAAGTCCAGTGGCATCCCTGGGAGCACCTCAACGAATATTGTTTTAAAAATACTTAAAAAAGTACGCCAATTTTATTTTGAATTTTTATTTTTTTGTCCGAACAAGCAGCTACAAGCACATCTTTTCTGTTATTTTTTTTATATTATGCTTCATTTATGAAAAAAAATAGAATCACTTTATTTCATGTCCCGGACAACATAAAAAATACTATAAACTAGCAAAGCTGACCTGTTAATTTTTTTTTAATGACCTTATTGCAACAATTTTCATCACAATTTCTAAACCTCGAATAGAACTATTGATATGTAAAAATTAACAGGTACATTCCAGCTGTTGCCAGTTTCATTTTGTTTTCCCGAGACATTGTAATAAAATTGTTCTAATTTTTTATTTAAAAAACGATGCTTAACACAAAAAAAATTGATGAACAGAAAACTTGTATTCGAAGTTTCTTGATCTGAAAGAAAATAAAAATTCAAAAATAACATAGGCGTATTTTTTTTATTACTTTTAAGTTTAAAAAAAATAATATTCGTTGTGGTACTCCCTGGCAAGCTACTTAGGGCTGAATTAACCCCTCGCAAATGAAACTGCCAAATGAAAAATACGACTTTTTAATAAAAGCAGTCACCCTGTATCTTGAAAAATATACATTTCCGGACCTATGCTTATACAGGGTCAACCTTTGGGAGCTGATACCATTTATATAGGCTAAACTGTCAGTTTCCATTTTTTGCGTATCTGTGTTTTAGGAAAAACTCAACATTTTAATAGTATATTATGCAACGAGCTTATAATGAAGGCTATTAATACGCGAGTATAATAATAATAATAATAATAATACTTTATTTCACGTCAATAAAAATCAATACATCACTCTGTAAACTATGAATAGTATGCTATTTTGACAGAAATAATATAAGCAATAACACCCTTGTGTTAAACCTTAAAACTACATAATTTCAAAAACCAACAAGAGACAGAGGTACCTACAAGAATTGAATTGCGCCAAAAGACAGAACCGCGCATCAGAAGCTAGGCTTGTTAGATGCGCAAGTCTATCCCCAACACCATGTAGGCGACATTACCCACATTTTAACAAAAATTTTCATCTTTATCTCTTATTTATTTTCTCCTATTTATTAATTAATTTATTTCCTCTGAGAACAACGCCCACCATGAACAACCCGTGAGCGGCATACAGACTGCACAAGGGCAGACTGGCAGCATACCTATTAATTTCGTTTAAGATCGGTGCTAACTATTGTAATGATGTAAAGAATAGTGAAGAGGACTAAAAGTAAGAAATATTGATTGGGAACGAACCAGACGTGGCACCTGTTGGGATGAATCCAAACTAAGGGGTTGGTAGTGTTGGTGTTAAATGGTGGGGTGTTTGAAGAAAGAGCATCGCAACACCGGCTTGAAGCCGCAGGGCGCAGGGCAGATTGGCGAGAACCGTGAGGGGTTTCGCAAGGTGGTTCACGTCAGAGCACCAAGACGGGTGTGACGGTGTTACCAGCGTATGAGTGAATTGAACCAACAGAGTTGAACTTAATTTAACCACTTGTGGTGATTAGCAGAGTGATTATCCGCAGTTTGTCAGTGACCAGTTACAAGAGCAGCCTAGTGAGTGCTTGGGAACCATCTACAAAAATCCATAAGGTTGTACCTACCTATATTAAATTAATTAAATTATCCTCTGATTAATATAAATATAATCTAATAATAATAAACACCTTTTTTAATAAATTAATACTTAATCTATAATCAATAAACCATAAATAATAAAATTCCATCAACCGAATACTTCATTCTAACATAAATTAATAAACCAACCCACAGCAACTTATATTACGTAATAGGTATTCTTACTTATAATAAGGCGCCAGAAGAAAGAAGACTTTAGTCAGGGTTTTGGATGCATGTTGATTTTTCTATTAATTAATTTAAGCATAAATACCATTTTTGAATTGTTTGTTTGTTGAGTCAATTAACCAACAACTGTAATTTATATATGTGAGTGAACTTCATTAAATTTGATTTGCTTAAAGGGATCGTTTTCTTTTTGGGAAGTATCCAGTCTATAACCCATTAGCTTGAGTTTTATTATTAAATAAAAAATAAGAGTCATCATCTCTAGCAAGCCGAGGCTATAAATAAAGTAAGTATCTTTAACAAAATTGCACGGGCACATAATTTTTGGCGCCCAACGTGGGGCACGATTTAAAAAAAAAAAAAAAAATAAAAAAAAGGAGTATTAAATGAACTGGTCCAGAAAGAAAACGAGCTCTCATGATAATTAGATATTTTGTAATATCGATCTTAAACGAAACTCAAAATGCGTACCAGATCAAAAAGTAAACCAGGTGAATCGAGTAAATCGAAAGGGGTAAATGATATTTCTGAGATGTCTAAATCAAAAAGTTTGACAGATGAGCTCTCAATGACAAGGTTTGAGAGAAACGATAAGGATAATTGTCAGGGTGTTAATCAGGGAGCGATTGTAAGTGAAATTAAATCAAGTAATGAGCAGTTAATGAACCAATTGTGTCAAAATATGACGAGGTTTGAACAAACGTTACAAAAATCAAATGAAAACATTTTGATGTCAGTCACCGATAGGTTAGTAAGCAAGTTGCATGAGAATAGGGAGGAAGATGAAAAAAGTAGAAAATTGTTGGTTAAAAAACTAGATGAGGGAAATAGATTAATGATTGACTGCGTAAATAAGGTAAACCAAGAGCAGAGGAGTGTCGTTGAGGAAATAACAGAAAAAATTGGAAAAGTTATGGAAAAAAATACCACTGAAGTAGTTAGTAAAGTCCTTCGGGGAGTAATCGATTTTAAAGGCGTACACCAGGGTAAGAATGAAAATCAGTATAATAAAAGCGATGCGAATTTAAATAATGAGGGGGGTGCGAGTAATTTTAATAATTCAGGGAGTGTCCCTTCTACGAGTAATGTAAATCCAGTAAATCCACAAGTACATTTGTCCCTATTTAGAGAGTTAGGAGGTTTTAACTTGAGATTTGATCCGAATTCGACAATTAATCCTGTACAATTTTTGCGAAATTTTCAAAGTATTGCAGATGAGGCTATGGTTCCGTCGGATAAACGGTTGAGTTTGATTCCAAGATTACTCGTGAATTGTGCAAAAAGTTGGTTCGAATGGAGAGAGTTAGATATTGTTAATTATAAACAATTTGAGGATGAGTTTTTGGAGCGTTATTGGCCGGTAACTAAAGAGAGGGAGCTCCTACGGAAAATCCATTACGGAGAATATAGTGGAAACGTGTCGAAATCCGAATACTTTTTGAAATTAATGAAGGAAGCGTCTTATCTTAGACATCCTTTGAGGAATGCAGAATTAATCCCGCTAATAATTGACCATTTTCCGCCTCATGTCAGATGTAATCTGCCGATTAATAGCTTAGATGACCCTTGTTTGGTTGAAAATTTTTTGAGACAATTAGATGAAGTCGAAACTGGGTCACGAAGACGTCAAAACTATTATGATCAGAGTCGCAATCGTGAAATATATAATCCAAACCGAAGTGACGGAAATGAATCTCGTAATTATAGGAGTAATAATTATGAAAGAAATGAAAATAATACTACTTATCGACGCACAGAACTCAATAGAAATAATAACAGCTCGCAGTATTGTAATAATCCGGTGAACAATCGATATAATAATAATTCGTCCTGGAGAAATCCCAACGAGAGAAGAGAAGTCAACGTAAATTCGAATAATTCCATGAGAAATAATAATGGTTCACGTAGGGAAATAAACGCAGTAGGATGTATAGGGAATAGGACTACCCAAGTCGAGGTGTTCGAGGTCAATCAGGATCAGGAAGCAAATATTATTTCAAATACGGACGCTGTAGGTTTGAACAATAATACCACACAGGTGCAGCAACGGCAGCAGGACGATGAAGCAATTATGAACAATAAGAGTAGGCCTTGCAGTAGGGAAAATATCGATTCTATCCAAATTTGTACAACGTTCAACCAAATTGAAGACGAAATTCTAGAGGAAAGTTATGAGACGTTGCCAGTTGTACCAAAATGTCCAACCATTGAGGTAAAAGTTGAAGGATTATTAATTCCCGCATTAATTGATACTGGCGCTCAAGTTAGTTGCGTTTCCAGAAATTTAATTGAAAAAATGAAAAAATTAAACAATACCATGTTGTTTTTACCAGCGTCAGGAGTTACTCTTATGGGCGCAGTTAAAAGTAAAAGTCAGAAGGTAAATCAGCAGGTACAGCTTCGTATGGAATTGAATGATCAGGTGGTATTAGTGTCTTGCTTAGTAGTACCTAATTTAATTAAAGATATTATTCTCGGTTACGATTTTATTGTGGAACATGAAATTGAAATAAAATCCAGAACAGGTATGTTAAAAGGTAATTTTAATAATCAGGTATGCGAGTTTAAATACAACGACTGTGTTGTTAGGAAGGACAGCATTAAAATAAATTACGTAGAATTTAAAGACGGGATGAAACAGAAAATTCAGGAGTATACAACTGATCAAAGACAAGAAATCGTGGAAAATACCGACATGTTGAATCGAGACGAAAAAAATAAATTACTTCGGGTGTTAGATAAGCATGATAAAATATTTTCTGAACAACCTGGTTGTATGAAGAACTACGAGCATAAAATAATTATGAAAGATGAAACTCCGTTTTGTTATAAGTCTTATCCTGTTCCACACGCTTATAAAAAGATAATACACCAGCAAATTCAAGAAATGATAGAGTGGGGGGTAATTGAGAAAGCCCAAACTGAATACATAAATCCTCTTGTTGTGGTTCGTAAAAAAGACAACACCCCTCGTGTATGTCTTGACGCAAGGCATTTAAATCGGAATATGGAAGCAGATCATGTCATACCTCCAAATCCGAACGAGCTCATGTATTTATTTAAACCAGGTCAAAAATTGAGTGTCCTGGATTTGACAAGCAGTTATTGGCAAATCTTGATTCGGCCAAGTGATAGAAAGTTTACGGGGTTTTTATATGAAAATGAAACCTATGTTTTTCGCAGGTTGCCATTTGGTCTGATGACGTCAGTAGCAAGTTTTATACGGGGATTAAATAAAGCGTTAGGAGAAGATGTCCAATCTTTTGTTATCCCATACGTCGATGATTTGTTAATTTTTTCGGGTAGTTTTGATGAACACCTTGACCACTTAGATACAATTTTTTCGAAATTTGGTGAAGCCGGAATAACGTTGAAATTAAAAAAATGTAAATTTTTCAAAAAGGAAGTTGCGTTTATAGGGCATATTTTGTCACCGGAAGGTATATGTGTATCCCCAGAACGTGTTAGGGTGATTCAGAATTTTCCTCAGCCGAAAAATGTACGTCAGCTTAAGGGTTTTTTAGGACTAATCAGTTATGAACGGAGATACCTCGATCATTTGTCCGAGCATACGGTTGTCTTGCAAAAATTGTTGAAGAAAGGTGTAAAGTGGCACTGGAAAGCAGAAAAACGTAAGAGACGCCATCAACCACAACGGGTAATTAAGTTTAAGGTGGGAGATAAGGTTCTGGTCAGAACACATCCACAATCGGATGCTGCAACGAACAAAATAAAAAAGCTGTTTTTAATTTATTCAGGACCGTACGAGGTGCGTTCAATTGCAGGCGCTAATTCATACGAACTCATGGGCGTAGATGACGGCAGGTCAATAGGTATCCGAAACGTCCGCGATTTGAAATTGTGGAATCCGGAAATTAAGGAACTTTAAGAAAAAGAAAATATAAACAATGAGTTCACTCAGAAGGAAAGATAATATTGATTTTCATTATTTACTGTGGTTTACCATTTATAATTATCCAATAAATAATCATACACGTTTTTGTTTTTTATGACTCCTGTGTTTGTTGTTTTGCTAGTTTTAATTGAGGACAATGTACAAGTCTTACCAATTGCGTTTGTTAAGGACTTGAACATTGTGGGGGGTAATGCACAAGGGCAGACTGGCAGCATACCTATTAATTTCGTTTAAGATCGGTGCTAACTATTGTAATGATGTAAAGAATAGTGAAGAGGACTAAAAGTAAGAAATATTGATTGGGAACGAACCAGACGTGGCACCTGTTGGGATGAATCCAAACTAAGGGGTTGGTAGTGTTGGTGTTAAATGGTGGGGTGTTTGAAGAAAGAGCATCGCAACACCGGCTTGAAGCCGCAGGGCAGATTGGCGAGAACCGTGAGGGGTTTCGCAAGGTGGTTCACGTCAGAGCACCAAGACGGGTGTGACGGTGTTACCAGCGTATGAGTGAATTGAACCAACAGAGTTGAACTTAATTTAACCACTTGTGGTGATTAGCAGAGTGATTATCCGCAGTTTGTCAGTGACCAGTTACAAGAGCAGCCTAGTGAGTGCTTGGGAACCATCTACAAAAATCCATAAGGTTGTACCTACCTATATTAAATTAATTAAATTATCCTCTGATTAATATAAATATAATCTAATAATAATAAACACCTTTTTTAATAAATTAATACTTAATCTATAATCAATAAACCATAAATAATAAAATTCCATCAACCGAATACTTCATTCTAACATAAATTAATAAACCAACCCACAGCAACTTATATTACGTAATAGGTATTCTTACTTATAATAAGGCGCCAGAAGAAAGAAGACTTTAGTCAGGGTTTTGGATGCATGTTGATTTTTCTATTAATTAATTTAAGCATAAATACCATTTTTGAATTGTTTGTTTGTTGAGTCAATTAACCAACAACTGTAATTTATATATGTGAGTGAACTTCATTAAATTTGATTTGCTTAAAGGGATCGTTTTCTTTTTGGGAAGTATCCAGTCTATAACCCATTAGCTTGAGTTTTATTATTAAATAAAAAATAAGAGTCATCATCTCTAGCAAGCCGAGGCTATAAATAAAGTAAGTATCTTTAACAAAATTGCACGGGCACAAGACCTAGTCCAAATTCAATACTTTTGAAATATATTCATTACTAAGGGTTTTTATCCAAGATTTCACTTTTTTTTTTATTTGTCCGTCACTGTTTAGTCTCCTGATTTCCGGGGGAATTATGTTATACAATCTTGGAGCCAGATATGCATAATTTCTAGTTCCAATCGTTTTAGAAGCTCTTGGAGTTACCAATTTTTCTATTGTATTATAGCGAGTAAGGTGGGTATGTTCAATTTTTTCTATTTTATCTCGATTTGCTAATAATTGTCGCAGTACAATGGCTTTGAAATACAACGCTCTCATATCTAAGACATCTAGTTCTTTGTACAGCTGGACGGAAGGATATAATCTATCTTTATTTAAAATAATCTTTAGGAATCTATGTTGAATTATCTCTATGATGGACAGATAGTTTTTGTTTACCCCACCCCAACCAATTAAACCGTAATTCAAGTGAGACTCGACCAACGCATGGTATAGTATCTTCAGCTGCGAGGTGTCTAAATATTTTTTACATTCTATGAATCTATATAGCAAGCCTCGTAATTTATTTGCCAAATAATTAATATGGTGGTTCCAACGCAAGTGAGAATCAATTATAATACCTAAGTATTTAATTTTGTTCGTTGCCTTTATTACAAAATTCTCACCATCCATATTCACGTTTAAAGAGCTAAATTCCGGTAAGCCACTAACATACGAAGCAAACGCAACATAATAAGTCTTATTCCAATTTATCGTCAATAATTTTGATTGAAAAAGTTTTTTGATTTTGCCGAAATCGTCTTCCATTTTGCGTTTTAGTTCTATCCATGAGTCTGACTTGTAAAATATCACGGTGTCATCTGCGAATGAAAGAATTTTCCCTTTGGTTTTAAGATGGAATAAATCGTTAACATAAACTGTGAATAATATAGGGCCCAATATTGTACCTTGGGGAATCCCACATTGTAAATATCTCACATCACTCAGGCAATTTTTCTCTATTTTAACCCACTGTGGTCTATTACTCAGGTAACTTTCAATCAGTTTGAGTGATACACCCCTAATACCCACACTCTCTAGCATCTGTAGTAATACGGAATGATTAACGGTGTCAAACGCTTTGGCTAGATCAACGAAAATACAGGCCGACGGATAACCATCGTCCATCGCACCACCAATCTCGCCCGTCAGCTGTTCAATAGCATCGTTCGTCGACTTACCTTCCCGGAAACCATACTGAAAGCGCGAGATAATGTCGTGCTTCTCAATAAAACCCATCAGCCTATCTTTGAGGATGTTTTCGAATATCTTTGTAATATTAGTAATAAGTGATATGGGCCTATAATTTGTTGCAGAATGTCTGCTACCCTGTTTGAAAACTGGGGTTATAATTGTTTTTTTGAATTCAGAAGGGCAGATACCCTGTTTTAATATCAAGTTGATTACGTGCGTCAAAGGAGTGCAAATAAAATGTTTAATCTGTTTTAGTACTGTCGCTGAAATGCCGTCGTAGCCAAGGGCCTTACGATCTTTTAATTTGTTTATTTGCTTAAGTACTTCGCTGTCCTCAGTAGGAAACAAGTATATAGTGTTTTTTATTCTCTCTCCACCGGATTCATGTGGCATTCTTTTTATAGTCTCTGCGAGTTTTTTACCTACTTCGACGAAGTGTGAATTGAATTCGTTAGCAATCTCTTTAATACCCGAAATTTCTTCCCCATTTTCCAATTTCAGTTTATTGACAAAGTTTTTTCCCTTACCATTTTTTTGACCACTTATTACCTTTGTAGCTTCCCACAATCCTCTTGTAGATGATCCTGACTTTTTAATAAGTTTATCATAGTATGATTTTTTTGCTTCGCGAATTAGTGACGTCAATACATTTCTATACTTTCTATAGGATTCAATAAGCAACTCATTATCTGGTTCGGATTTCGTTCTCTTGAAGTATGATGGTTAAGATACGAGCCGTAGGCGAGTGTGTTAACCATCATAAGAGCGTATTAATAGCCATTATCTACGAGTTCCACACACTATTTTTTCTACGACCCTTTTTTATTTCATAGAAAAGATTGAAAAATTATATATTTTAACAATGACCCGTGCACAATTGCGGATCATTGAGGTTAAGATAGGCTGCTTACGCATATTAGGTACCAAATTTTCTTTTCGTCGCTAAGATTATTCTGCTGAGACATCTTTTAGTATCAAGTTTAAGGGCACTACTCGCTACTGCGTAATTTTTATTATGCGAAGTTCGAATTCCGAATTTTACGCTTTGATTTTCAGTAATAATTTTAATAACATTGTCAGCCATTAATTACGATATTGCTTACCTGCGCACGCGACGGTCACGGTCGCAGCGTTGCCGCTTTGAATACTATATCACGGACCGCTACGAATGATATAATACTTTATCTTCCTATCTTTTACACGATATACCTACCTATCAAATTAATTAAGGTAACATAAAATCTTGATAAATTTTCTTTGAATGTTAGGTACTTATGTTCTAAATTAAATAAACGTTCAGATTTTTTTTTCAGAAATACAGAACTTATATCACAAGGCAATTTTTGTCGTGAGTATGACAAGTCTGTGACTTCGGTTGGCTTGCCGACCCGATTGTGAGCGAAAACGAACCGATTCGATTGCAAATGCTCCTCTGCCATTGGATAGCTTGACCAGTGCTTTAATGAAAATTTGTATCTTAATGAGACCCATTAAAGCACTGGTGATTCATACTTAATATGCAGATTAAAGGTTGGCAGTAGAAAAAAAATATTTTCAGCACAACAATGCTGTCCAATACCGGTTATACCGGAAGTGGACACGAACTTCGTTATTTTAAATGACACGGTGGTTTTTTTTATGGATTCATGTTCCTCATCAAAAATTAAATGACTTTAGTAAAACAACATTTAATCGATCTTCAATTGTTTTTGAGTTATTTGGATTTTTATGAATTTTTTGACACTTTCAGTGTCTGACCAAAACCGTGTTATCTACGAAACTCTCTGACATAAATGGATGAAATAAATTTTAGTTAACTAAAAAATTAATAAGTTATCAAACAAAATTCGAGAAATCAGAAGAAACGCGCAAAAACTAATTGAAAATGACTTTTAATTTCGAATTTTACAATTAAGAAAAATATCATTTTTTTTAAATATAGCATGATTTGAAAAATGAAAAAATATCATTCCCTTATCATGCACATTGATTTTGTTTAGTTTTTTTTGCCAATCTAATGAAATAAAAAAAATATAGTGGTGGTATTTGAAAAATTATTTTTTTTTAATTATTGTAAAATTCGAAATTTCAAAAGTCATTTTCAATCACTTTTTGCGCGTTTCTTCTGATTTCTCGAATTTTGTGTGATAACTTGTTAATTTTTTAGTGAACTAAAAATTTATTTCATCAATTTATGTCATACAGTTTCATAGATAACACGGTTTTAGTGAGACTCATAATAAAGTGTCGAAAAATTAATAAAAATCCAAATAACTGAAAAACAATTGAAGACCGATATTATATTGTTTCACTAAAGTCACTTAATTTTTGATGAGGAACATGAATCCATAAAAAAACTGCACCGTGTCATTTAAAATAACGAAATTCGTGTCCACTTCCGGTATAACCGGAAGTGGTGTTGTTCTGAAAATATTTTTTAAATGTTGAGTTTTTCCTAAAACACAGATACCCACAAAAAATGGACACTGTCAAACTGACAGCCTAGCCTGCATAAATGGTATCAGCTCACATTGTTGAACCTGTATATGAACTAATGTATATTTTTCACGAAAATTATATTTTGCTGAATTTTTTGCCTCTAAATATACAATAAAAGTAGAAAAAAGATTTATTCACATCCAGTAAGTTTGTGTCAAGTTCAGATGTGACGAAAAAACGACCAAAGAATATTATTATTTTTTTTCAGGAACGCTATGGACAAAAATTATTGAGCATACTATTATACTTTTTTTTTATTATTTATTTGCCGTTCAAAAAAAATTTATTATTAGATACCAGCGCAGAGAGAAGCTGAATTTTTACAAGGTGCCCGTTTTTAGGGAAAATTCATAGAGATTTCAGTTATCTTAAGAGATACGAAGTCGGTTAAATTGGGGCAAAGTTGCCTATTATTGTGCAGATTTTTTTTATTTGGAAAAAACCTGAGCTGTCATTACTAGTTGTCAAGATATTGGAAAAAATACGATATTTGCAATTTTTGTTTTTCGTTTATTATTTAACAATCAATCAAGCTAGCCGTTTTTGACCAAAACATTATTCGGACACTTTTCAACAAGGAAACAAAAAATAATTTTCAAATCGCTCTTACAGCTCTTATATGGGGAAGCATCGATAGTCAACTTTCGATTTTCTTATGGGCGTCATATTGGATCTTCCCCTGTTTGAACTTGATTTATTTTTTCGATTATACCAATATGCCATCGCACTTTGTGTTATAATATTTCGGAAAAATCCAATATTGCGTCCATAAGAAAAAAAACTAAAGTAACTGAGGTCCCTAAGACCGGGCACATTGTATGTGTAATTTTGGTAATTTGAAAAAAGTCAAATTAAGAATTTATATTATTTTTTTTTAGAAAAAAAGTGATTAAATTCAAGAAAACATAAAGGCGTTTCAAAAAAAAAATCAGCTGAATAGAAACAGTACTTAAAAGAAAATAAAATTACTAGTTGTGATATTTTGCTTTTATAGCCTTTTGTAAATATAACGCTTTACTCACAATCCAGTGGCGTAGAAACAGCGCTACTACGATCCTTTTTTGGATAAAACTCTACTTCAAACTTGATGGTTGTAGACCGCTAGGTATGTTTTTTATTTACAAATTGCTGCCGAATTTTCTGTACAATTGAAAAATGCTCTTTATTTTTTAAACAAGGCTTTACTTCACACTGCAAAAACACTCCACTTACTTTCATTCGATTTTTATGTAGGTACAAATTATTTAAACTATTTGGAGGCTATCTCATCTCTTCGAAACTAATTTTTTGAACAATTTTTTAAACAAGATTATGAACTGTAACTTGCAGAAACTTAACATAATAATAATTAATACAGCTGATTTGTTTATAATTGAAATAAAGAAATAAAATAAAATGGAACAGAAAAAATTATTTACCATTCTAGCAGGTTAAACTAATTATAATTCCACAAGCGGTTATTTTTATGTCGTTACTATTTTGTTACGGATATGAACCCGAGTATTATTTGATATCAAATACCAGCATATCAAGAAACGCCTCTCCATATTTACATAAATACATTATTTTGTTCTAATATGATGCTATTATGAACGCGGATTGAGAGAATGAGTGATATAATTTTATAAATTAGGTGCGGGAATAAATTTACATCTGAAATTTTAAGTGATCAATAAAATATTAGCGCGTTAACATACTGGAGTCATAAATGTTATAAGAAATAATTCTAATATCAAAAATTATATTAATTGACATTTGATTTAAAATTTTAATTAGGTAGTTGAAAATTCATAACTGGATTTAGCGTCTGGTCACAATAAGTTCCTGTAAAATTAATTTTATTTTATTTTATGTAATTCCAATGTTGCAATATGTATAAATGTTACAATACTCTATACCTAACTCAATATTTTCAATATCTCAGATAGCTCATTTATTTTTGACCTAAAACCTATTATCAAATATGTTTGTTCTCCATAAATAATAAAAAATGGCCCTGCATCCAAATATTTATCCATAGGTTTTTGAAGATATGGCAAAAATTTCCAGACTCGCCAATACTATTAAAAATATTGTAATTTACTTTGTTATATTGAATTTTTTACTTGCAATTTTTTTCGTTATAAGAGTGGCCAACTTGCATACCTAACCGACATAGCGAAATATATTTATAGTTTATATAGATAAAATAAAATGAGAAAACAAAATTAGATCAATAATAATTTATGAAGACCTATTTAAATCTCAGGAGGTCGATAATTGTAGTCATAAGTTAGAAAACATAAGTTATGAATTTTCCAATTATCACAAATAATCGAGGGTCATTGTTTTTTATTTACCTGCGTACGTAACGAGACTGTTTGCTTATTGCAGCAGAACCAATTGGTTAGACCAATTTACAAATCCAGATTTATTTAGTTCTGGTTTGAATTTAAAAGCATCTTCAAAACTTGTTGACCTTTTTTTGTGTTCTTGTAAAATAGTCAATAAAAGTTTTAAAAGGCGTTAATTTTAGGTAAATTTACTTTGAGTTTAGATGGTAAAGTTTGTGTGTTAAAGTGACGAAGGAGGAGTTTTTTTTACTTGAGGAGTTAATTGACCTTGGTTTACTTATTATACGACGTGATTTATAAAAGTAAAATATTTAGGGAGAGAGGTTTCAGCAGGTATGCAAAAAAGCTCTACAAAAAATACGTCCTGCTTTGACAGTCAATTATGATTTACAAGAAAGATATCGCGATGAAATTTTATATTATTATCGACGAGGAACTTAGAAATAAATACACCTGATGAAGTCTTTACTTCTGAAGAAAAAATACATTTTTTGATCTGATTTTTCAGATCACCGTTTTCCAGGACGATAAGTAATATTTAAAGAAGTAGATAGTTTAAAATAAATAACGAAGATCAGGACAGTAATAAAAATACTGTCTGCTGCAGACATATTATATTTAATTTATCACTTGAGTGAAGTACCTGAAGCATTATCTTGATTGTCAGATGGAGAGGTATTTATGACCGATAAAACAAAACGTTTTATCTAAAAATATTCATTACAGAGAGAATCGAGGAACAAAAATTGAGTTTTCCTTTTTTTCTTCGCATGGGGTAAGTATACTTAAATTTTAATTCTGAAATTGGTGCTTGATAATAGTTATTTATGTATCAAGGAAGTTATGAGGATGTTAATTACAGAGGGCAACATATTGCAATCCCGAGGGACGTTAGTCCTGAGGGATTGTTAAGTTACCCGAGGTTATTAACATCCAATAACTCCCGTGATACATAATTTACTTTATTTCACACAAAATGAAATATAAAAACCAAATCTCTTGTTTTTTTTTTAATTAAACGAATGTTTTTAATAATAATTGAGTAAGCATGGCTACTATGGATATGTCAACTGAAAAGTTTATAGAAAATGACATATGAAATCCAAATATTGTTGGTTACCAGAATTAAACAAACGATGTTTAGAAATTAAGTAGGCAAGATTACTATGGATACAGTAAATGTAAATAAAAATTTGTCAAACTAATAATTTGTGAAAATGAATGAAAACCTGGAGAGAATTGAGATTTCAAGCGATTTGCAGCAAAAAGCTGAGAAAGTTGATGCCGCACTACTACCGACAAAGTCAGAACCAAAGTATAAAAAAGAATATGATAAGTTCCTGCAGTGGTTGAAACTTAACCATACTGAAAACAAAAATATAAGTGAAACTATAATGTTGGCTTACTTCCAAGACATGGTAAGTAGGTATTTATTCTCCGTTCTAATATAAACGATATTGATTCACTTTTCTTACAGTCTGAATTGTACAGTCCTAATTCCCTGTGGACTAAGTGGTCAATGTTAAAATCAATGATGACAATTTATAATAATGTCGATGGGAGTAAGTTTCATGAGCTGAAAGCGTTTCTCAAACGAAAAAGTAAAGGCTATGAGCCAAAAAAGTCAAAAGTATTCAGTAAAGATGACGTTGTTAAATTTTTAAAGAAGGCTTCTGATGAAGAACATTTATTACATAAGGTAATGACATTAAACTGTAATGATTGCGCATTTATTGTCCTGTTTTTCAGGTGGTTCTGATTATGGGTTATTTCGGGGGCTGCAGAGGTCAAGAACTTTTGAATATGAAGATTTCTCATATTGAAGATAGAGGCTCGGTTATGGTGGTTGACATTCCAGAAAGTAAAACAGATATCCGTAAAAAATTTACAATTGTGGAAGAAAACGAGTTCTCTGCATTGAGCCTGGTGAGAAAGTATATGTCTTTGCGTCCATCAGGTCCAGAGAGATTTTTTTTAACGTATCGCAGAAAACATTGCACAGTTCAGCCCATTGGGAAAAATACATTCGGAAAAATGCCAAGTAAAATTGCTAGTTTTTTGTGTTTGCCAGATCCAGAAGCTTTCACGGGACATTGTTTGCGGAGGACTTCTGCGACTGCCTTGGTCAATGCAGGGGCAAATATGACGACATTGAAGAGAAATGGTGGATGGCGAAGTTCAACGGTAGCAGAAGGGTATTTGGCCGACAGCATGGAATTGAAAAATAAAACTGCAAGAATGTTGACTGGCTTATTAGATGAAAGAAAGGAAACATCAACTTCGTATCGGACTACAGTCATAAACAGTCATAACAGTTCAATAGAAAATCCTTGCAATTCGGGAAATAATTTCAGTGAAAAATTCGACAATAATTATTGTCGGTCTATTTTTGTCAATTCATTAGAGGGAGTTATGGATTCATAACAGTCCCAAGGGAGTTATGATATTGTTTATAGTTACGGTAACTAAGCGTTTATGTAGTTATAATGTATTAGTATGAAATAAAAGGTTTTAACTTGATTTTCACTTTATAAACAGTGACAGGACTTTATAGGTATGTATAGTTAGAGTTTATACCGGATGTATCATAAAAACGCGTCTTGCTGATTGATAGTTTTGATTTCATCGCTTATCCTTGAAAATAGAAGTTTATATGACATGAAAAAATAACATGGCAAGAAAAACAATAGTTGGCTATGAAAACCCTGGGATCTAGTCGTCGTTGAGATCTACAAAAAATAATTTGTTTTTCCATAATTAAAAAGATATGGATGGCCAAAGTAAATCAAATTCTTGAGTTTTAGGGCTAATGCTCATCACTGATCTCATGCCAAAGACAGATAAAAACACTGCTGAAGGCATTGATGACTTTTTCTCTCATTGTAGCTCATCGGCCGGTCACATCAGCAAGTGTAGTCTTCTACCTTTTACATAAAATCAGTTAATTACTTATCCAGAAAATTCACACGGAACTTCGGGACCTTGTATAGTCAGTAGCGACATCTGTGCTGGTGACGGCAAGTACAATACTACCAATAGTGAGGTCAATCACGGGATGCACTTGAACTTTGCATACATTGAACATTGAGAACAGCCCACTTTTGAATTAGAGGGTTCGAAAAGTAAGTGCAGTGAATTGTAGTGGATTGGAAATTTAGAAAGTGCCGGTGTGATTTCGGTTCCAAGTTCAGGACCAGTGGCGTGCGCCAGGTTAAAACTATAAGATGTAAGATTTTATTATGATAGTTCCAGCGAAGGCAGGGATATAGATATAACAGATATCTTGATAGGCACATTGTTCATTGGCTAAAGAAAGTTCATTGGCTTAAGAAAAATATTGACTGCATTTGTCTCTGGTGTCGTAACCGTTCGTCGCAGAAAGATAAAAAAAAGTTTACTTTGGGTATGATTACGAATTTACAAAAAAAATAAAGGTTCCTAACCAAAATTTTAAACCTCTTCACCCCCTGCACAATTTAAATGAAAGGGGAAGGAACGGAGCAATTTCTTACGTATTTATCAGCCACAAAACCCAAATCTTTATCAAAAAAGTGGGTTCTTATTTAAGATTTAAAAGTTGCCCCCAACCCTATAGGATCGAGTTTTTGATGTCCCCCTACCAGGCGAACAACTTTCATTAGGCACCCATTTTTTTGATCCCAACATAATATGTTTTATATGTTTCAATATTTTCAGATAATATGAGCACCCTGTTAAGTATAAGAAAATATGAAGCCACGAACTGAGTTCTCGAGCCTTCTTATTCCCATGGCGCTTGACTTGGCAAGTCACAAGCCAGGAACGCTAAGCCCCGCGTCATGGAAAAGCGGCTTTAAAATTTCCTTGCTTTACAATAAATAAATCGATTCACGAAATCAACCCCAAAATATTAATTATTAATCAAGTTTAGAATGGACAAATGAAAATATCCCATTCTGAGTATAGGCAGGTCCAACTGAAGAAACCAACACGGTACGAACCTAAATGTAAATGCCGCTACCAGCTCTGACAGCTCACCTGCATGATCGACGTGTAAGGACCTCAGGTAAGCCTTTGATCTGTCTTCAAGTTTAAAAGCCAGCTCCTCTATCAGACGCTTTGATAGTCATGACTTGAGTTTCGCAGTATGTAAAAAAATTTCTACCAATGAATAAGGAAGCAGACATTCCATTTTATAAAATATTGAATATTTTCACTGTCCGAGACATTTTGAGCTTCGTGTACCTATCCATCGTTTGATGGTTTGTAAACAGGATAGTCTCAGTCGCGAAGAAGAACCTGACTAATTTTCTCCATTTTGGAAGATGGTTCATTTTAGGAAAAAATAAATACGTTCAAATAACAATCATTACAATAACAAAAACATTGTTGTAGGTATGGATAGATTTGAGTATTATTGTACCATGGCAATTTCGATGTATTGTAGTGTGTTACAAAAAAATGTAGCTACATCCGACTACAAACCCGACTGTTATTCCACATCTTAATCAATCCTCTGCAAGCTTCTGTAGTAGCTATTCGCCTAATTGAAAACCACATTTCTGGTTAGTGAATATTAAAAATTTTACTGGAACTCAATTTTCCTTTACAGCCTATATCAATGAACTCGTAAACAATACAACTTTTAATGTATACAATCATAATAATGTAGTTCGTCTTTATAACCGTTTATATTGATTTTATAACAACATGCGTTAATGGACAATGAAACAAAGCAAAAGCATAAAATCGGAATTCTCGAACTTGCAACGGTGAAGTTTATTTCAGTGTGGAAACTTTGTGTAAAGACAATTATCGAAGTATCGACAGCAAAGTAACGAGAAAGTTAATTAGAGACTCCATGGCTTTACAAAGCGAGCTGATTCTAAAAGTTCTATTACTCGTACGTGTATTTTTCGCGATTTTATTTATTTTTATTTTTAATTAGAGTACTTTTTGCAATAATTTTGCATAATTGCGAATGCTTGCGTTGATTAACACATTCATAGGGAAAATATAATATTAAACCATTTTTCTAAGTCTTAAATATTTATTTAATATTCACTTAAGTCACTTACTTACGAGAAAAGGAGGGAGGTGGCCGACGGACCTAGTCCTAATCGTATAATCTAGTCGAAGTATTTTTATTTCGGTTTCTTAATATAAAACCTTTATTACAAAAAGTTGCAGCTAGAAAAATCGTAGGAAAAGTCACTGAAACTAAAAATTGAATGAACACCCAAGTAAGGAGGAGTTCTTAATTTTCCACAATTTCAACAATTCAGTCATGTTGTCTTTCAGAGGTAACATAAAGCAATTAGTCTCATTTAAATTGTTGTTAAAATAAAAAAGATCCTCATCTCCGATAAATAATGATTATGAGAACCACTTCTATAGCTGTAGGTATTAAAAAAATATAAGTATACTCACTATAAATAATAATAGCACTAAATCCAAGATAGTAGCAATGGGTCCTTAGTTAAAAAAAAACTTTCAAATAAAAAACTCTTGTGTTCTTTTGTTTAATTTTTTAATTGTATTACTAACCAATTTTTACGTTTCCAGTTTGCGAGATTTGATTATTTCGATTCAATCAGCTTGTAACACCTTGCGATATTCTACCAGTTGTAGCTACTTAGAACTTTTCCTGATGTCTCGTGAACAAATTAACAATCAATCAACAAAAGGCCACTTACCGACATCTACGTCACAAACGGTAATATTTGGAGGTGTCAGGAACGTTGTCTTGGCTCGTATGAACATCTCCCGTCGTTTCAAGTTATATATCAGTAGTGGAGTTCTTCCATTAGGAAGGTTTATCACGATCTAGGGCATGTCTGGTGAAGATATAAAGCGACAAACAGCCGCCTCTAGCTTCGCGATTACCAAGCTGCAAGACTGCCGAGATGAAAGCAGATTTGCGTTAGCAACCTACACCCTAAACGTTTATAGAGCACAATTAACTAAATGCCCGTTGATAACTTGATTATTCAAGTGGGAAATTTGTATTTATAAACGACTGCTTAATGACGAAAATATCAGGATCGTTATCCTGCATGCTGCAGTTCCATTACTTAGTTGTTCTCAAGAAAGGTCCCAGTTAAATATTAATTTTCATTCATCGCAAGGATTCTTATTTCGTATCCTATTTTCAGAGATTAATTCTTCATGCGCGTCGTAAAAAAGGTCACACGTGCAATATATTTTAATTTAGATGTCCATTTGGTTGTATGACATGAATATTTAATAAAGTCTTTTACTCATCGTAAGTTTTATAGTGTCATAGCCTTTAATTTTATGACTCCCTGAGTTATTATTATTATAAATTACAATCTACCAAGCGGTAGTTAAATTTTAGTTAATAAGGTACACTTCCTGAGTCTTCTTAAAAGGAGCAATCAGATCCTTCAGAATACAAAATTTGCCATAAATGTTTTACGTGAAAATGATTTTACTTTTAGATACGACTAAGTGCAATTTTCATGGCTCAATCTGTAATGCAAAGTGACTAAAGTGCACTTTACAAATAAAAATAGGAATGTAATCTCTGTCTGACTTCCTACACAGTAATTTAACTCATTATATCTCAGAATTATTGAAAGTCACGTACTTGCAAGATTTTACATAAATTTGCATAAGATGCACAAGCTAGGGAAACTACATATTAATAAAATTCACATATGTCTTCATTTTCTCAACGTCGTGGAAACTTTATTTCCTGTTCGTAATGAACAAATATGCAAAAGATGCTAGATGTTGTATGCTTCATGGTTGTGGAAATTGCGTCGCATTAGATCTTTTATATACTTTTTTCCAAAAGTGGTCTAGAATGCAATAAATTCCCTTTTACTGCCTCCACACATACTAACTTCACCAATTTCCAGCACAATTTTAATCAAAAAGTAGCCTATTTCCGAACTGAAATGTAATTGAATATTTTGTTGAGGCCATTTTGTTTGTGCCACTGTTTTAATAATACATAGAATATACTTGGTAGAATATACATAGATATAAGTAAAATTTAAGAAACTACGAGAACAAAGTGTGTCCAATTTTTATGTATATTCAATTGCTGTGTATTCGATCAAGCTTTTTCGCTCAGTGGAATAAACAAACATTTTAAATATTGTTGCTCTCCCTCAATAATGGAGTAAACTCATTACCATTATTTCTTGTCTTGTTCTCTTACCACTTCCAAAAGCGAAATTGTTTCAAAGTACAAGTTAGCGTGTCTCAAAATTGTACCTAAATTAAATTGTGACAGTCCTGTCACGAACATATTATGTGCTGAGAATATTATCATCTTGAATTGATTTGTTACTACTTTTAAAGTTGTCTGCAAATCAGTCCCAAGGTGACCGAGCGCGTATCAATTTCAATACAAATATTTTAATTAATGTTTTTTTTTTAATGAATTAAACATGCAAAATTTATGATTTCAACCCTTACCTTGTAGAATCTCTATTACACATCAAATAGAGATCTCTTTTTACCAAGGGTAGGAACGGTATGATGTCCAGGAAACTCTCCTTCGTCAATAAATTCGACAATAAATAGGCGGTAACATAAAAGACTGTTAAGTATGCTTGAAAAGTTTGATAAATTATGCGTTAAAAATTTTTTTTGCCAAGCGCCCACGGGCTGCTTTATCGTGACCAAATATGTTTTGGGCACAAATTCGTTCAATTCAATTTCACATTGCTAGATACTCAAAAAATTGATGCATTAAAAAAATGTAGCAATTTAGCACTCTTTTAGGGTTCCCAGTCAAGTTGCATCAACGGGGAAATCCCCCGTCACTCAAAAATGGTTGCATTGTTGTTTTAAAATTTTGTTTAAAATGGAGATCTACATATCGATGGTCTAATTCTAATACCCCGTAACTGTATGAATCAAAATTTTACAGAAGAGAGCTTTTTTATTTTTAGTTTTAAAGGGCTAAATATGATTCAGGAGGTTACAAAACTTTTTTTGTAGCCAATTTCCCAAATACAATGTATTTCAACTCATGACCATGACAGAGTAAACGTACAACCGAATGGCGCGAAAAAGTAAAATTTGGATTTTTTGCAGATACGCAGGGTATTAGAATAATTAGACCATCGATATATAGGTTGGAAAAAAATTGTGTTTAGGACCGATACCTAAGTCTCAGTTCGGGCTGATAACATAAATTTTGAGCTCAGTTTAAGTCAGTTCCTATAATCACTCTTCGGCTTTATTGAAGGATTTGATTCTAATCAGTCAAGGTTTTGGGACACCTTTATTTTTTTTTAACAGCATCATTCTGGTTCACGTTTTGTACCGGAAGCTCGTTTTATACTCATAGGTCCTGTTAATAACTCATAAAACATCATTCAAATTGTTGAATATTTCGAAACTATGCTTCACAAAAAGGTTTTTACCCGAATTTTAGAAGATTTTAATTAATGTTTTTTTTTAATGAATTAAACATGCAAAATTTATGATTTCAACCCTTACCTTGTAGAATCTCTATTACACATCAAATAGAGATGTCTTTTTACCAAGGGTAGGAACGGTATATGTGATGTCCAGGAAACTCTCCTTCGTCAGTAAATTCCACAATAAATGGGCGGTAAAAAGACTGTTAATGCTTGAAAAGTTTGATAAATTATGCGTTTAAAATTTTTTTTGCCAAGCGCCCACGCGTACCCAAAAAGGCACGAGTTTCTAATAATTGTGGCCAATGTCTTCTACCTTAATACAGTTCGGCACATCTCGTGATACTGCAGGTTTGACGAGATGCCAGCAGAATACAATGTAAGAAAATTTTTTATTTTCTCTTAGTTTTCTTATTTTCTCTTAGTTCTCTTAAATTTTTCTATTCAGAGGCTTAGACTTACTTACAACTAATCGGTGAACTTCTATACAAGTTGACTCTTTTCAGGCGCCTTTTAGAAAAAGACAGGTAAGCCGTTTTCTTCTATCTCGAGCCATTCTTGATGTACACTGCTTTATTAAAGTTGGAAAATTGCGATTTTCATTTGTTTATAACTCATATCTACTTATTTCAAACTCCAGCTGTAAAACACATTCTTACTGGACATTTATTAGCCAAATTGAAATGCAATAATTTTTGGGGTGTCTCGTTTGAAAAAAACAAAGATGGTGTCTTATTTCGCCATTTTTAAATATGCCGCCATCTTGGTAATATTTAATTTTTACTCGCTATTGTTTAGGTTGCCGAAATTCCAAATTTCAGATACCTAGATCTACGGAAGCGTAGAAGGGCCACACTTAATTTTTTTTTGTTATATTTAACATTCCGACTTATGAGTCGGAATTCCGACTTCTATCTCAGAATTCCGACTTCTATCTCGGAATTCCGACTTCTATCTCGGAATTCCGACTTGTAACTCGGAATTCCGACTTGTAACTCGGAATTCCGACTTGTATCTCGGAATTCCGACTTGTATCTCGGAATTCCGACTTGTAACTCGGAATTCCGACTTGTAACTCGGAATTCTCATTTAGATCGTGAAAACCCATACGATACAGTGTAGCTGGTTATGGAAGCGTAGGACTATACACTTTTTCGATGGAATTAACGTACCCGCTTATAGTATACAGGGTGCACCATATATCATTCTCTATATTGCTATCTCCTAAGGCTAAGAGATCCAGTGTCGATTAAATTACACAAAAGATGCGCAATTTTGTGGCCATCTCTAATCAGTCAAGACATACAAAATATCTGTAACCGTTCCTGAAATATCCTGAAAAAACGGAAAAATCGAGATTTCTTATTTTTTTCATATCTTTTTTATTATTGGAGATTAATAAATAATTTTTTGTGGGTTTACATAAGTCGGCAAGTAGATCTCAGAATTTTCATAGTCCACTTTCGTTTTTCTTATGGCCGCCATATTGTTTTTTATGTTGTTCTGTATAAAAAAATTATAAAAACCAAAAACTGGTCAATTTCAAAATATAAATAAAAAAAATTTATTACTCTTTTTTATTTACAAAAAAAGACAACTTTACAGACCGAATTTCATTAGATAAATTAAAAAACCATGAGGCAAGCACTATTTCGGCGTATTTTAACAATGTAGACGTATATCGATGATTCTTTTTGTTTTTCCTCGAAAAAAAGAAGAATAAAAATTTGAGTTTTTTTTTGAAGTTTATTAATTTTTGGTTTCCATTATTTTTTCATATCGAATGACATAAAGAAATAATATGGCGGCTATAAGAAAAACGAAAGTTGACTGTGAAAACTTTTGGATCTAGTCGGTCTTGAAAATTTTTGTAATTACAGATTTATGTAAGCCTACAAAAAATTATTCATTAATTTCCAATAATAAGAGAGATATGGCAAAAATAAGAAATTTCGATTTTTGAGTTTCTTCAGGATATTTCAGGAGCAGTCACAGACATCTTGAATGTCTTGACGGATTCGAGATGACCATAAAATTCCGCATCTTTTCTCTAGACCGACCCTGCATCTCTTAGCGTTCAGGAGATAGCAATTAGAGAAGAATGTATGGTGCACCCTGTATAATAGGTAAGTAAGATTTCCGAGATATAAGTCGGAATTCCGAGTTACAAGTCGGAATTCCGAGTTACAAGTCGGAATTCCGAGATACAAGTCGGAATTCCGAGTTACAAGTCGGAATTCCGAGATAGAAGTCGGAATGTTGGGTATAACAAAAAAAAAATAAGTGTGTGGCCCTTCTACGCTTCCGTATAGATCAACTAGAAATTGAACATTTTCTAATAGGCACGTTAAATGAATCACCCTGTATAAATGTTAATTAAATGTTCATTAAATGGATTCGGTTTATCCAAGCAGGACGCAAAGTTTCTTACTAGAAGTTTCTAGAAATTGTTTCAATTTTTTATAACTGAGACTAAGTTTCTTGGTGTAATGACTGTTATGTGGTCTCAAAGCAGTACGAGACGCTCCAAAAATGCTGCATGTTCTTGTGCAGACCTATTCTGGCTATAAGATTACTAATGTAGCGAGAGTATCTTCTAAGTGCGTCCAGTGATAAGAAAGAATTCTTTTTTGGGTTCCCAGATATCAAAGCGATTTTTCGATTGCAAAATTATTACAGAATATAAGCCGGACTAATCTGTTATGTGGTATCAAATGATTGAAGAACTATAATTCTTGATACGTCGGTGTAATTACTGCTCATTGACACCTAATTTTTCAATCGATGTTCAAAAAATTGTTATGAAAAAATTTTTTTTTCATAAAATGACTTGTCGTCAGTTCTTCTACTTATTTGACCATGGAGAGATCTAGATTTCGGCAAGATTTCGATTAAATATTATTTCTTATTATCCAAGTTTTTTTTTTTAGATTAGTTTCTGATAAATTTCCTGAAGTATTATGGCTGAAAGATTAGTCATGTAACGAACAAGCGTAAACGCCAGCGAACAAACAGGAATAGGCAAGGTATAGCGAAGATAAACGAATTAGTAAAGAAGAACAAAAACGAACACAAACAAATGTCACGCGCAACTGTTGTTGTCTGTTGTCGGTACTTCAAAGGAAATCATTTGCTCATATTCATTTGTGTAATGATAAACAGACTGTTCCGGTCGATTTTGTGTTCATTTGACAAAATGCATTTTTGCCTCTGCTTGCTTTGTTAATGCGAGCGCTTTCACTTGATGAGGACGCCTTTTGGAAATATCACAGATTCCAAGTTCAAGATATCATTAGGTGTTAAAACGAAGAAGAGGTAAGAAAACTGGCTTTTTTAAATTAACTGTTGGTATTATTCAAACAAGTTATATTTCACATAGATAAAGAATGTATTTTATATTTTACAATGAACATAATATCATTTACTGATATAAAATTATCAAATAAAACAAACAAATCACATTTTATATTTTGTAGTCTCTATAACGGAAGACCATTGTTTTTCAAAATTATATTAAAAACTACTTTATTGGACTAATAAGGCAAATAATTGATTAAAATTATTATTCTCGTCGTCCTGTCATAATCTAAAAAATATCACAGATATTGATGCAGCAAAATTATTGTTTTGCTCTATGAAATTTACAAAAATTTGATCCACTACCAGTACCACCCTAGGTACTACATGTTCCATTATTTAAAATTCAAGCATTTAACATCTTTAACATAACCGGTTTGACGTCTTATAGGTAAACTGATAAACAATGGTATTCCAAATATTTCTAGTAAATTTTTACAATTTTTGATTAATAAATATGCGACGAATTTTGATTTTTTTACATTAAAATATAATATAAAACCTTAACTCTATATGTACATATTCAATTATTGAATATTGATAAATCAAAGCGTGAATTAATGCTCCCTTCATTTAACTATAATACAGTCTTTTTCTATTGGTTTTCCTCTTTTGTCAATTGCTTTTCCTTATTTGTCAAATGAGTTTCCCATCTAATTAAACGTCAGTTTGATTTTTCAATTGATATTCCTCTTTTGTCAAATGAGATTCCTTTTATATCAAATGCTTTTCCAATGTTTATTATAATGTCACTGTGCGTAAATGGGAAAAGAAATTGACATAAAGTGAAACTGATTTGACATAAAAGGAAATTGATTGATAAATCAATTACTACAATCGTTGATAGATAGAAAAATAAGAAAATCATTTGACAAATAAGGAAAAGCAATTGACAAAAGAGTAAAAGCAAAAGCAAAAGACTGTAAGTAATAAACCGTTTTATGAAGCTTTTGAGTACATTTGAGTAATTCACTGAAAACTTTTCATCGTGATTTTCTAGATTAGGAAAAAATAGACAAGGGCGCCCATTTTAGTTTCTATGATCTTAAAAACAAAATAAATCTTAGGAACATAGCATTTTTATTTTGATCATAAAGGGGGGAAAAGGGGAAAGTGAAATAATTAGCATTAATTTCACGCATTTCTTTGTGTTAGATTTGGCAGTATAAAACTCGCATATTTATTTGAAATCAGAATTTTTTAATACTAAATGAGCTTATCTTCTATTAGGACAATTATTATTATCCTTGGCACAATGGCGTTATATTGATGACAACTAAAACGAAAATAATCGAAAGGTTGGAAGAAATTATAAATATTGATTGTCCCATCATGTTACTATAAACAAAACGGGCATCTATAAGTATATACTTACGTATATAATACAATTCATGTAAAATATGAAAATTAGTTGTCAACAATATAAAATATTCACAACAATAATTTTTACATACACTTTGATTTCTGTAGCACTTTTTATACTTAGTAATTTGTATTATCTAATTATTTATTTATAAATTTACATAAGTCAACACTATACAGTGTCATAATATATTGCCATGAATTAAATAATTTGTTTGGCTAACAGGTAGACAACTCAATTCCTGGATCGATTTATAGGAAACAATTTAAAGCTGCGTCAATACTAATAATAATAAATTGTATTCAGCCCTTCAAGAAAAATAAATTCTTCATAGACTTCCCTCTATATTTTTGTGTTTTTTTTTTACCTAAGAATTTCTCTTGATTTAAATATTGAAGAAATTATCTAAACTAATCTAAAGTCACTTGTGTCTAGTTGCACTCAGTACAGACAATAGAGACCTGGGGTGGACGGGAATTTTACATGTAAAATTCCCGTTTATGGACCATCATTGGATAATCATTTTTAATTAGCGTTCTAGCACTCCGCAACTAAAGAAGAAAAAAAAAATTGAATTGAATATAAAAATTGGGGGATTTACTATTATTACCTGTGAGAAAAACTTAAACGTTATATGAGATTTATTATACAGGGTGTTCTACAAGCTCTATGACAAACTTTGACAGATGGTAGGTTGCTTGATTTTAAACATATTTTTTTTAATAAACATGGGTCCGATTCGTTTTTGTTTAGAAGTTACAAGCATTTAAAAAATCGTAATTTTTCAAGTTCAAGGCCCTGTAAAAGGAAAACGGTTCAAGATAGAGAAAAACGGCTTACATGTCCCTATTTTAACTTTTCATGTACTATCCAATGATGTAGATGAAATGTTTATACAGGGTGATAAAAAATTTGAAAAAATCTGAGATTTCTCCACATTTAAAAAAATCAAAGAAAGTACAAATGTTTCTATACCATAGAATAGTCCATAAAAAGTTAAAATAGGGACATGTAAGCCGTTTTTCTCTATCTTGAACCGTTTTCCTTTTACAGGGCCTTGAACTTGAAAAATTACGATTTTTTAAATGCTTGTAACTTCTAAACAAAAACGTATCGGACCCATGTTTATTAAAAAAAATATGTTTAAAATCAAGCAGCCTACCATCTGTCAAAGTTTGTCATAGAGCTTGTAGAACACCCTGTAGTATCAACGCAGATTATAATGACTGATTAAAAATTAGTTAATTAGACTATTATTATGAGATCAAAATATATAAATTCCTTAATGTCACGTTATTTTTCACCCCTATTATCAGGAATATAATTATAATAATAATTATACGCGGGACCATTTTTAATTCAAATTATTTTCCAGAAATATAATAATATTATACGTATACGTGACCGAAAAGGGGCTATGCACTCCTAGCGACTTTTAATAACACTTTTTCACCTTCAATCTTTTTCTACAGACCCACTCCTCACCAATCGATTTACCACCCCAATCGATCACATATTATATTCTTCCTAAATATAGGACGAAAACGAATCTGAAAAATAAATCTGGCCTAGCCTGGATCGAACCCCGATCTAGCCCCTCCCCCCCCCCATATGTGACCATACTAACTATGCATTCTCCCAACCGATGCTAAAGTTTATCACAAGTTATATCCCTTCAGCAAGCAAAATAGCAATAAGATAAATGGGTTGTGTTCCTAATTTATTATTTTTTTGAACTTACATTTACTTTTTTCTTTCTCTCCTTCCTCTCGCTTATTTATCTTGGAATCTGTATTAATCATTCTTATTCTAGTAGGGAATTGGGTTAGTCAAATTATCTTTAACTATATTTCTCGCGATAAATGCCATCAATTTTCTTTTCTAATAAAGTAGTCTTATAAAGTAGTGTAAAATAAATGAGCTCATTGATTTCGATTAGTGATTAAGACGGAAAGGAAACATAATAATAGATATAACATAATAATGTTTTTATTGCAAAACCAGTGGCGGCTGGTGATACTTTTCACAGGCAGGTCATTTAAAAATCGCCGACCACCTAAGAAAGGAAAATAAACAACACCCTAAATGCGCCGCAGGCGAAATTTTTTGAGTGTTCAAGGTCACGCAATTTCCCAGTAGTTTAAAATAAAATTAAAAAGTTTTGAACTTGAGGTCTATTCTTCTGTCTTTGCAATTTGCAAAGTTTTCAATTACAAGTTCATTGAAGTTTTCAATAAAAAACCGAAAAATCAGAAACCGAGTAAACCGACACCAGCACCAGCACCGCCACGTGTTCGTATTTCCGTCGAGTTGTGTCTCGTCTGCGTCTCTCTCTCTCGTCTACACCGAATCCCGATTTCCCGAACCACCAACCCACACATCACGCACAGCCGCCCCCCCGCCCCCCCAGTCGACACGACAGTACCGCGACCGACAGTGATTTTCCCGTGTTGCCGCGGTACGTTTTTTGATGAGAAATTAAAAATGTACCAATATGGTACTTTTGGCAATTAACTATGTTTATTATTTAATTACTTAGCCTAAATGACATAGGTAATTTTAAATTCATAATGGTTCATTCGATCAATATTTAAAGCTACAAAATGTTCATTGCGAGACATAATATACAATTTAAATATGTGATTGCATACCTACATACAATAATAGGCAAGTTTAAATAATAAAATTGCAAAAATGAAAAATGTACCAGAATAGCATTGAACTTTAACTTTAAAATGTAGTACCAGCAAAAATAAAATGTACCAAATGTGATACAAATGTACCACCGCGGCAACACTGCACATCGAAATCTCTGGTCTGTGGTTAGAATCTTTGGTCCCGCCCCCACTGGGCGTTGACCTTCAAGTACAGAATGGGACCGTCTTAAATACAGGCAAAGTTGCTATTATACCTATCTCGCTCCAGCACATAGGCAAAGGCATCTTACTCTTTAAACCACGGTGGTCAACTGCTTCGTTGACCCACGTCCCAGATCCTCGCCACTATCTTCCCGGGAATTACAAAATAACAACTACCTATATAAGTAAAGTTAATTACAGAAACTATTACATAGTTATAATATAATTATTATTAGTTTTAGTTAATGATACACTATAAAATTACTTGAGGTGGTTAATTTATTTGGGAGGTCATTGACCAAATGACCTAATGGAGAAACCGCCACTGTGCAAAACTCTAAAGCCATAAAATAGTTGTTCCATAGCTAAGTCTCTAAGATAAAGGGAAAAACTAAAAATGTCCATCCCCCCACCAAAGAAAAAAAATACAACAATGTTTAGATTACTTCAAACACTCTGTTGTTTACAACAATGTGAAGAATCTTAAAATTTCAATTTCAATTCAAAATTCAAAATTTTTCATAATTTCGTTAAAGTATATTTACTAAAGATTGCTTATGTATCTTTCGAACTCATTAGCGTGTTATTTCGCAAAAATAAAACAAAAACATTTAACAATAGAGAGAAATAAACATTTTTACGTCTTCCACACTTTCAGTCCAATTGTACTTTTTTATGCAATCTGTTGTAGTCGCTCTATTATTCCAGTAAAAAACACGGCTTCTGGAATTTTTTGCTGAACCAATTAGGTACACAAGCCATAAAAGACTCATTCATAAAGTAAAACAAAAACACACGCAGTTCACTACCGTCTCCTGAAATCAAAAGTTCAACTCACTTAACCTGAGCTAGCTCCAACAATTCGTTAGATCCATAAACCCAGCAATGAACGTAACAAATTCTAAAGTTCTCTTCTAAAGTGTCGCGTGACTCCTCTTACTTTATTCCACCTTCATTCAACTGTGATTTGATTACGTTAAGTAAAGCTAGAAGCAAAGATAACGTACTACAGGATAATGAGTATGCGATAAGTCCTAAATAATTGTTCTATAAATTAAACGTTAAAGAGACGTATTTTAGCGCAGCTTTATGAGCATTAACGAACATAAAACGGAATTAAATTTAAAACTACCCGAAATTTCCGCGCAGTTGAGAGATATTCAGAACTCTGGAGAGAGATTGTATTTCTCCATGCATGTAAGGGATTTAATTCGAAGCGGGCTCATTAATGTTGTTTTGCTCTGGCAACAAACCCCAGAAAAGAATACTTAAAAGAGATGCAGGTAGGTATGTTGGTCTTGTTTATCAAAATAATGTGTTTGATGGTATGTATATTAAAAATGGTCCCATTTATGCAATCAATAAATAATTATTATAAAAGTATGACAGGCTATGTTATGACATTACAGTGCAATTTTTCTAAAATCATTTTTCAGTCAGATATGATTTTGATTTCTTCACGTTTTATAATAAAAATAATTATGGTCGGATTGAGTAATTCTAGTTGAGTCACCTTAATGATAATTAATATTTTTTTCAAATTGGGGAACAGATATATACTACCAATTAGGCCTTATAAATTTATACATAGAAGAAGAAATTAGTTTGAAAATTTTTTTTTTTTTGGACTAGTTTAAAGTTGTCCATTTCCCGAATGAAGCAACGCAAGGAAAATACCAGGACATAACATAAATTGTGAAAACACGACCCAATAAAGAATTACTCGACTTCCCACTTCGCTATACAGTCTCATCACCAAATGGTTATAGAGTCTCTTCACCAATTGGTGATTTGGGTGACATTCACACGGATATCTCCTGGATCTGGACGCGCTTCTTCATAGTTCCTGGAGTGGTGGGCCCGAGATGGGAGCGCAAGATTCCCGCTTGGTTGCACGCAGGCGTTGGAGGCGCCTGTCGTGGAGGCGGCGGCGGTTCTGGAATGTTCGGACTTGTCACTCCTTGGACGCATGCTGTAAAAATTAAATAATGAATTCATTTTTCGTGGAAAAAAAAGTGGTTGTGAAAAAACTGACTTTCAGAAAAATCGACGACATATTTCTGCGATGTGTCTTCAAACTTGCACTCTGTACCATGAGAAATGGTGATTTTTTATCATTGTTTCGTGCAATTCGTCATTCTTTCTGACACATTTATTTTGAGAAGTGGACTAATAAACTAGAGTGAAACTTTGTTTCAAATTTCCCATGTGGGCTCAAATTGGTACTCGAAACTACATCAGATTCAGAGGATGTGGATTTTTATTGGAAACTTATGCTGCAATATTAATTTTTGAAACAAATTCGGAATTCCGTCTAATATTGCAGCAAATAAATAGAAAAATCTTGGTTCCTGAATTTTCCTGAAAATGCCTTTGAAAATTTAATGCACAACATAGTAAACGATTCAGAATCTGAATTTATTAAAGTTTTTTTTTCAAGCGAGATTCAAGTAGATTCGTGAAGAGCAAATACATAACTGAAGACACGGAATCTTGCCAAAATTTTGTACCAACTGTTAAAATTTTTTTTATTGACTCTTCCACTGAAAATTTGTCTTCGAACGAGCAAGCTTTGAAAAACTTGCAAATTGAAACATAATTCGAGCAGATTTCTGCAGAATGGTCATCAATTCTGGAAACGCCTACTTTTCCAAATTATTGGATCTAAGAAAAAGACTAAGATCTAAAAAGCAGAAATATTTTTCCAGCTTTCAAGGGAAAATTTGATCTCCGAGAAAGTAGACGACGGAGAATTTAGAACTAAGTAGGAGAGACACTCTACTAGATTCTGAAAACCAGCTTCCGAAAAAATTTAAAAGGTGTCTAGTCACAACTGTATTCTGAGATCTTTCGACTGCACAATGGAGGGAGAGTTTTTATTGTGATTTACACCATCGTGATTTTCGAATCCAAGTTTATAGAACCATTTATTCATCTATGTCATGGAGATCTAATAATGTCCTGAAACGACTGCAACAGGAATGAGTAAATTATGGAGGTCGACTTCTTGAACAATCTCCCCTGCGGTTTCAAGTACATTTGTCAAAATTATAAGACATCGTAGTACAAAAGTGCAACTCGTCCTTTTTTATCCTTCGGCAGATGTTTTAATGACACTGAATGCAGAAGAGCAAGTCTTAGATCTCGCGGTAAACAATCCCAATTTAAATGCCCTAGTTCTGGTAAGCCTGTTAACGTGCGCCGGTTCGTACTATGTGGAGAATAATGAGGAGAATGAACTTGCACCCTTACTAATACTTACATGTTCAAACTCTGGAGTTTGTAGATTACATATCGCATCGCAGGTTTTGTCGATGGATTTCACGTCAACAGGCTGCCAACGAACATTAATGTGTTACACTGACGAGGCATGTTTTACCTTAAATGGGGTGATGTACATACATAATATGCGTTACTGGAGTGAAGCGAGCTCACATCAAGTTTCCATAACGATTTTCAATCAAACTATTGACGGGAATAGTAAAGGACATGTTTCCTGCAGGAAATATTACTCGAAATACTAGAACTAGATGAAGTACCTCTTCCAATGGGGATATGCGCCACATGTGCCATAATCATATGCAATATTTCATCTAGCAGATTGGTTTTATTTGACTATAGAGGGTGTTCCGTCGCTCTTGTCTTAGTGAAAAAATTGTGGTTAATTCGAAACATAAAAAATTGGAACTTGATGTATGATGTGTGTAATTAATATAGGACCATAAAGTGATTCTTTAATGCATATAAACAATAAATAACTCTAGTTGTATAGAAGGAAAAGAAAATATGTGAAAATAAATTGCTGAAAAAGCCATTCTAAAGATTTAATGGAAGTTCTTGTTGTGTCCATTGGAAAAAAAGAACAAAAAAAGATATTTTCGAAAATATTTTGTGGACAACTTAAATTTCCACGATACGGCAGTTATAATAGGATTCGCCAAAGATATCTTGATTGAGTTGTATTTTCAGTTGCAGTGAGTTGCTGGTTGCAGTTAATAAATAGATAAACTCAATATAAATTTTTTTACTAACAAACTTAGAACAACCCTGTACGTATTCATTGAAATATATATTTCATCCCTCTCATTTCGTGCTTCTCTACTGGCGTGAATATAAAACCAGCTTAAAACTACTCAAACGAACATCGCACCATAATCGCGTCGTAAAATTCAAATTTAGATTCACACAATTCCCAGCAAGTACAACCCAACTTTCATCTCATATTCCGGAACTACTCCGCGACTGGCGACTATAACTCCCCACTCACCGTCAGCGCTAGCGGTTGTGCTGGTGATATCCGGCGGCTGTCCCCCTTCCGCCGCCCCACGCTTAGTTCCCGGCGGCGGCGAAGATTGGAACTCCTGGAGGGGTAGCTCGGTCATCTGGACGTCGGCCAACGGGCGCTTGTCCCCGCAAAGACCTCCATATTCCCCCATGTACGGGTGCTTAAAACTACTGCTTCTCGAGATCGTTCCGCCTCCCATGTTGCCGCCGTACGACATCCGGTGCAGCGACGGTTGATGGGACAGCTGGTAGGACTGCTTGTCATAGTGCTCTCCTGATGAACTGCTACAGCTACCTGCCAAAAACGGGTGGTCGATGATTTATGGTGAAAACTGGTCCGAAAATTCTAGTAGAAATTGAAGTAAGCGAACTAAAACCTGTTAACTAAAACTAACATGAAAGTTAAGACTCAAAAAGTTGTTGCAAAACGCAAAACTTTCAGTTATCATTCTTTTCCATTTTGTCTCATAGCTACACTATTATGTATTGTACCTACCTACTTACAATTTTCTAAAGTTTTAGTAATAATTATTGTCTAATAATTATTTCCTGGTAATTTCCTCAAAAAATTCTAATGGGGTAAGTAAAAATATTACATTCGAGCATCGTGTTATAATATTAATTCCAACACTTAGAACGGAGCACAAGAAGTAAGAGCCATCCAAATCGATAAAGGAGAGGACTTTGCGAGAGACTCTGGGAGCACATTTGAATAAAATATAATTTAACATATTTAGAAACGTTGCGGTCCAAAGCGCTCCTCTAAATGGTCGAGTGCAATACGTTTGGAATTGCAAGTAAGTTATGGAGCTCCTCTGAGAAGGCATTATATCCCTCTGGGGACGGCATATGCCTCTAAATGGTTAACTCTAGCTGCAACATTGTAAATGACTAATGGATAAGGTTTCTTGTGATCAACAATGATAATAGAGTTACATGCAGTTTAATGCAGATCCTCTCGACCTCCGGCATTCCTGTCAGAAACTTTGTGTATATATGGCTCGGGATTTGGCTCGAGAAGGTAACATATGTTAACGTTCTCAGGTTTCCTTCAGGGGTGGACTGAAATTTTATATCCACCTATATGAAATATGAATTTGTAATTGCTGCACGTTAGCGAAATATAGTAGATTTACCAGAACCTTTATATTTTTATATAAAAAAGGTATATTTGCACAATACATTTTTTTTTCATAAAGCAGGAATTTCGGGTTCCACAATTAGTTACGGTAATTACGCCTGTTGTGTGAAGTTTCCTGAAACTGCAAAAGTGAAAAATACAAAATGGAAAAATTTTTATTGTGGAATTAATCCCAGAATGAGGTGATGTAAATCTACTTTAAAGTCTTTTTAATAACGGGAGAGACGCATCTTATGGTAATGCAAGATTTTTCAAATACTATAGTAATTTTTACGAGAACCCAGTGACGTTTACCTGCTTCAGCTAACTCCTCCTTTTTCTTCCTTTTACTCTTCCCTCGATCTCTCTGGTGGTAGATCCCCGCGAAGATCAGGATATTGAGCAGCAGAAGGAAACATCCCACGGCGATTGTCACAGTCAACGCGGTCGTGTAGCTCTGGTAATGACTTGAAGCGAGCTTCCTGAGAAGATTATTACTGTTGGTACCACTCTTCGTCACTCCTGGTGTCATCAGCATTGTATTATTTGGAGGACACTCAGTTGTTGTGGCCTGAAGTAAAAACAGGAACAAAATAAGAAAAGATACAAGATCCAGCGAAGAGAATATAAATACCTGTAAGGCGGTGTCCGATTTCGGAGGCGGGGGGGTTGGTAATGTGGTCGTTGGAGGTTGACGGGGTGTCGTGGGGGGTGGCGGTGGCGCTATCACATGTACCAGTGACGGTTTTTGCATCGTTTGTGGACGAACTGAACCTGAAAAGATTATTACAGATCTGAACCACAATAATTTCTAAGAAGAGGATTTTGTTGGTCGCGTTAAAACCTAAATTAATGAGTACTTTTCGTGAGTTCAGAAAATTTGCAATGCAATTAGAATAACCTCGTGCAGTCTATACTCGCAACTTAAAAGTCATATCGGGTGATCCACAAAATTTTTCATCAACTAGTGCCTTGGAAAAAATGAAGCATGTCTGCCAGTCTTCTGTCAGATAAAATGCAAACTATTGGTAGGTGTGCTCAGGTGCAATGAGCTCAGACATGACTGCAATAGCCATCTGTCTCTTCCAAGGCATCAGTTGATGAAAAATTTTGTGGATCACTCGATATAAAAATACCTACCTAGTTTTAGTATAACTGTTAGGTATTTTGGCACGGTTATGTAACCTATTCCAATCCAGAAACAATAAGGCAGTCGGAAGTAATACTTATGTGAAAATCCCATCGAATAGAACGATTGCAACATGTAACTGTACAACGTGTCATGACTATTTAAATAAGTATAACACCCCTAAAAAAAGAGAGTCGTGGGTTGAGTCAGAGGTCTTCACATTAACAGCCACAGTTAGCGCGCGATACAGACAAGTTATTTACATGGTATAGAAAAAGAGTGAAGATTTTGGGCTTCTAAACTTCCATTAACATTTTTCCTCGTCGAAGAACTTCTCTAATAAATCCTTTAAAATAAGCCGTAACTTATTGGGTACACTTGGTTGAGGCTAACCATTTATTACTTTTGCTGCCCGAAAGCAAATTTTCATTTAAGTGACAATTAAAAGTATATTTAATTAATCTTAGCTCCCCCCTCCCTCTATAATATTAGCATCAATAGTTATAAGAAGATAACGCCGCTTTATATCCTGAATAAGCCTAATATCTTACAGTTTAATCAATGTAGGTTTCTTAAAGTTTTTTAATAAAAATAATAAAAAAAACAAAACATTTTTTCACTAATATCTCCTAACCTTTTCATAGTACCTATGATTATAATCATAATTACTGCTACATAATTGATTCTTTTTTTTTCAACGAAAATGACAAAATAATTTAGATCAAAGTCGGTAAGGGACTTATTTTCTGAACAATAGTATCAAAAACAGTTACCTTCGTAGTATTGTTCACCCTCTTCTTGGAAGTGATGATGTCTCATGGAGATGTCATCTCCTTCTCCAGGTCGATGCAGCTGAGGAATGAGATTCAGCCAGAGCGACATTTTATGTCCTCTGTAATGATTTCTCATCTCCGGACGGTTTCCTGCAAGGAATAAATCAGTCGATTTCATGAAACATATTCCCTTTATACGTGGAGAAAAAGAACAAACATCGCCGTCGTCATTTTTCCGGAGATTTATGACATAATGATTACATAAATATCGGAACGAGGAAATTAAGAAAAGCACAAAACAAAGCAATCATTCATATCGCGAACTCGAACAAACTCATCTGGATTCATATTTCATCCGAAAAGGGAAGGGGAAAACTTTCCTAAGGGGTTCTCATTAATTGTAAAATCAATTTTAAAAGGTTTTTTTCAGTAATTCAATCAATGAAGCAGCTTTGTTCGATAATCGATTACCTGTTATTAAACTGCTTTACTTTAGAAACTTCCTGGCGAGATACTGTGGAATTTAGTTAATAAACCTAAGATTTTTTGTCCAAAAGCAGCCTGAAAGCAATTACAAGGAAATTAACGGGAACACAGCACTTTTTTATTGAAATTGTCCCGAATTCAGCGACAAACTCTGCAGAATTAATTACTCTACAAGGACAAAATAGAATCAACCGGAAACATTTGCTAAAAAAATACAATTAAGATAAAGGAATAATTCGGCGCTTATTCTTTTATAAGAGACTTTGCAGATTTTGTTATAACTGCGGCTTGACTAACGGGGTAAGAGGAGGGTATTTAATTGAATAAAACCGACCGCCATGCTGAAGCGGCGTCACTATTAATCATGACCAACCTAGATGCGGAAGCTGTTATTAAAAATGCCTAGCTCGTTTTAATATCACTCGCAAAATTTAAATGTGGCAAGACTGAGATACCATGCCCCTTTTTTCTCTCCCGAGCCTGATGTGGAAATAAACCTAATTACGGAGTGTTCGACTGTTTAACTTGCTGTGTAAATACGACTTCTGGAATGAAAATCTCTTATTTCGGCCAACTGCTATGATTTCAGATCATCCGTCCTTGCAAAATACATGCTCCTTTCAAGAGATTGAAGAAATTGCTCAAGCGGGAATCAATCGAGCTGCTCGTTTTCGTTTTTTTTTATCCCGGCACATTTTTCATAGCGCTGAACGCCTAAATACACTGAAACAAATTAGTAATGTCGCCTGTATCCTGGATTTTGAGGCCGGCGAAAGGGACAGAAAGATACGCGTACGCATTCATTAATTTTCGTCGTTTGCCGCCAGATTATAATGTCTATAACTCACCACTTTGCGTCCTAGAATTACAAAATGAAACTCGACTACCTTGTAAATCACATTAATTAATTGGAAGGCATTTTAAACTCGTCGTTATCGAAACTTCAACACTAATATCAAACGTTGGGAAATTACAACTTCAGGATCTGTGTGTAAAGTATTTCGCCTAAAATGCCGTCAGCCAATTAATAACCCTAAAAATGACAGCTGACTATAAATTATACCTTCAGCTCTTGGACATTTTTATTTCCTGCTGATGAGAAGCTTTCGCGAATACTTGGATGCAAATCTAATATCAAAATTTTTTATAGAGTTCAACGAAAACAAATAATTGTGTTTCCGTTCTGATTACCAGTCATACTTATTGAGTTACCGATTGGAAATTATTCATATATTTACCTACGCATCAATTACAAGATTTTTGTGAACTTTTAACATTTAACCTGGTTGTCAATTTATATATGTTTGTAAAATTCTATCAACCTACAATATGGTGATTTTACGATTCGATTCGGTCATGGATACAAGATAAATATAAAGCTTGTCAGGTAGTCCGTGTAATATTTTGCAGGAAGTGGATGAGATAAAGCTCTTAGGGAGGTTACCCAAAAATAACATACAAGAAGTTAGGGGTTAAGGGGTGGCTGCGTTTCGACAGCTTTAGGGACTAACTAGGGATTCTGAGATTTAATACAAACGGGGGAGAATGAAGCACCTCGTTATTCAAGAAATAAAAGCCAATACACATGCCAAAAAATTAAGTAGGTACCTACCTATACAACGATGCAGAGAAAGTATATCAAAAATTATTACTTTGCTATAAATTTTTTATATTTAGGATTAAGAGACATGCTGCGAGATTCAAATATTACTAGAAGTTAGGTACGCTAAATTACGGATTCAAGTTCTATGAATTAAAACTATATTGAGCTACGTTAAGTCCTCAAAAATTTACTTCGATAAAAATTTGACACAACGAGTTCTGTGGTCAAATTTTATGGAAAATTATGCCACAAAACAGTCGAGAGAGCATACTTGGAACGGTTGTAAAAATGATCGCAAAAATATCTTTTTTTCTGATGGCAACTCGACCAAGAAGATCTTCATTGTAGTTGCTAGTCTCAGTTTTATCGTTTTTATTTTATTTAATTGGGTTCTTTTATTATACAGAGAAATAAAAAAGTGAAAAAAAGGTCACAAAGACCAAATTTGTAAATATCATATCAAAAAAAGATTCTGTTACTTTTAAACCATATTTACACAAATAAGAAAAAATATTGAGCTGAAAACCTTCGATCATACCAGAAGGAAATCGGATACTTTTGTACTGTTGCTTTTGGAAGAAACTTTTCCTACTGAAATAGAAATAGGAAATCTAGAATGACCCAAATAAAATTTGAGGCATCGGAACTAAAACTTTCACAGCTTCTAGGGCTGTGAAGCTAAGACGAAAGTTTTATGCGCTATGTGCGAGTGCAAAAACCTGAAACTTTTTCTTGCGATTCTTACCTATTTTATGCCTAATATTACAGCAACCATGCACTTGACAAAAAATTATAGAACACATTACAAAGAAAAGAAAATTTGCTGTAATTAAAGTCTATACTTATTATTATGCATTCAGTGGATATGATCCCACTTCTGCTCCTTTCAGGTAAGGAAAAACAAAACTATGCAGTTGGTATACTATAGAAAAATCCTCAGCTTATCGAACATGCTACAGTATTTGTGCAAGAAAGTTCTGGTAATAAAAGCATTGCCAGACCAGGAGAGAAAGCTATTTGTTGCTCTATAAGGGGATGAGGTACACAAAAATAGTCTCCGCTACCACTGCTACAAGATTTTCTTGAAGTCAGCCATAAAACTCCGTAAACAACCATTCTTTCAGAAAATATCAACAGGTTCAAAAGTGTAACCATTACTCAAGATCCTGCTCCTCACAATCTACTACGAATGGTTTGGATTATTAAACGCAAAAGGAACAAAAATTGAAAAATTTGCGCAAAAGTTTCAGCTTTTTACGCATTGGACAAAATGCACAAAGCTTTCTTTGGTGCAAAATTGGTATTCTACTATAGGTTCTAACAAACAACATATCCAAAAATCAGAAATACATAATCTTTTGCAAGGAATTACCTATTTTCATGTATAATTAGACTGAACTACTAAGCATTAACTAAAAAACCTGTTTTTGCGTCGTCCTTGCCACATGGACCCAGGGGAAAACAGTGAGTGATAAATTATTGTGCTTTCAGTGATTTCAACATTTTTAATTTTATTCCTTCAGCTCTGATGATGGTGCCTACGGTTTGAAACAGTTTGAAACAGAGTGACTCTAGTTTGAGATTTTTTAATTTTTTCGGTATTCGAATTTGAAAAGAATCAGACAATAAGCATATTGAAGTCTGAGTTGACTTTAAGAGACTTGTTTTTTTTTTGAAAATTGGGAATTCTTAATAAATTCAACAAAAAAAATTCTATGAACTTTTCTAAATTTTTTTCCAACAATAACGTCGCGTTAGCGATTTGCGTCTGTAAATAAAAAAACTACGTGTTGAAAATAAACCCCGAAACCAAATTTTTTGAGAAACTGAATATGAAATACGAGTAATAATTGACAATTATTATTGGGTTTAATTTTTACGTCTCACATGGAATTTTATATTTAATTAAAACAATCTGAAATCATTTTCGACTTATTGTGGACGTTAGACAAAGCAAACGTCGGACTCATCCCCCCTTTATGTAATTTTGAAATTAACATGCATTTTCCAATTACCACCGTGTATAATCACAATATTTTGTCAAGTGATGAACCGTCCTGTATAATTTGAAAAATGAAGAATGATTTCAAATGTACGTAATTTGACCAGCAGCGTCAGGTTAGTAGAAGAGTGGAGGCAAACAGAAGGTGGAAATCGTTTTTACTAACTTTTATAATTAAAATTAATTTTTTAGTTTTTCCCTGCCTGCGAGCTTACACTCGTTCAAACAGGAAGTATTAAATTCTATCATAGCTAGAGCTCAATAAGTTAGACTCCCTTCATACAAAAATCTGTATTGACTGTTCTGTAGACACAAAAAGGTAGATGTATTGTATTATCACTCTCCTAACAAGAACTTCGAATTAACTTTCTTAAAGAACTTTCAGAACCTCCAACTACAGTAAATAGTTTTCAAAGAGGACAAGCCTGGCAACTTACCTAGTTCCAAGTAAAGTTGGTTAATGGTATCGTACGTGTCCCAGTACGGAGTCGGAAAATCCTCCTGTTCTTTTTGCATGTTCTTGGCTTCGGATGTGGAAGCATTTGGAACTGCGCCATTCGGATCTCTGAAAAATAACGAAAAATTATCATTGTCTCAAATCAAAGATCTACAAATTTGTTTCAGCTTTCATGCGCTCATCCTCCAAAATTGGATAAAGAGTTTACGGTTTGTTCATGTAATCTCATCTAGATCAAAGAATAAATTTTCCATCAGTCAATTTGAGTTTTCGTGTTCTGCACATATTTCTTCATATAAAGGGTATATATACCTACCTATATACTTTGCGATAAAGTATAGGATGCAAAAATATTGGATACATGTCATATTTTCAATTTCATCGAACCAAATCGCCCCTATTTTATGTGATGTTTAGGAGGCTTTCGATAAAAACGTTTGCCGGGGACGATGTAATCTGGAAGATTGGTGGTTTTGGGGCTTTGGTATTGAAACAATTTTTACAGTCAATAAAATTCCACCATTAAAACATGATTTATCTCAGTATCTTCATCACGACAGAGCGGCGCAGCGATTGTAACGTTATCCACAATAATTTAACTTAGCAGCAATTATAACACTTCAACCTTTAGAGGATATTTCATCTTTGGAAAAATATATTTCGGACAGGAAATCGTAAATAACTCGCTACGTTAGATATTAAACTTTCTATTTCATTTTATTTTTTTATTGAGACACTTCAGGAATATTTCATCTTCACCTTTGAACGCAGAACTTTTATAACTCATCCTAGAACTTTTATTTCTCACTGATATAAAAGTTTTATGTCTCATGTGTCCAATAACTCCCATACTGAAGCTAATTATTATAAATACTGAATACTCCAGAAATATGATTAGTTTTTGGATAGAGTAATAATTTTACACTCGGATGCGTGATTCTTCAAAAGAAGCTAAGAAGCAGTCGTGTATTTCCCAAGACCAGTTCGATACTTCAAAATAGAACTTCATACATATTTGCTATCGATAATGGCAAATTGATTACACCACGATAGAAACAGCTTTAGGAATTCCATCTCACCTTTTATATTTCAAGAAAACAAACACATCTGCCGAGAGAGCTTTCCAATGTATCATTTAAATGTTTTAAAAGTCTGAACAGCCAGAAGAATCACCCAACGAAACGAAATTTATGGCCCAACTTAGAAATTTCTAATAAAGTTTCTTATTTTCTATTTGAAGTCAGTTGATGTATGCGACTTCTTCTCACGCCTCACTTTAACAATCTCCATATCTCTCGAGAGTTCGCACTGTATTTCCCGCTAAACACATTCACAACTTTTCGATTAAATTTATTTAAACTTTATAAGACAAATTTAATGCGGAAAAATTAACTGAGCCTCTTGTCGTAATCATAGTTAGCTATTTGTTTAACTAGGCTGCAAAATTTCAGAGTCGAGGCTATGAAAAGCAAGTCAAGACATTCAATCTGAATTTGACACATAATTTCTTGCGAATTATTACTTAACGTCTATTTTGAGTTTTCTTTAAAAAAATCAGTTAGGGCGGCAAAAACCTGATACGCAGCAAATGTTCCGATTTACTCATTGTCTATCTTCAGGCATCAAAGTAAAAAGTTGGGTGTCATTATTGGTTCGACTCATTGATCTCATTTAAAGGATTTTATAATCCTGGTTGGATATGCTGGGATTTTCCCTACTCAGTCGATAAAACTGGATTCTATCAACAGGTACCAGAGTATACCAGAAGGCAGAATAATTGATTTATCAGATTCTGACAAAAAATAGTATGTATAACAGAATACGGCCAGTGCCATCACATGCGGAATAGCCCCAGATCCTAACTGCACAGTTTTCTATTCAAGTTTACAAAATTAAAAAGTTCTCATTCTTTTGTTTTTTGCTTATAATAGAAAAACTGATGGTCCCAAAAGACGAATTGTAGAGAATTAAAATGTGAAGAAAATGAGAACCAAAAGAATCCGATCGGTTCATTAGTCGGGGAAAAAAAAACCCAAGAGAACGAAAAAACCTTTTTTCAAAAATTCGGAATGTCGCCGTTTTCTAAATAATTATAGTATAGGTACATGGTCCTTGCGAGATAATCGATTGATAAGTTCTTCCTGTGTGCAAAATCCAGACGCTGTCGCGTAATTAGTTTTCGCGTAATTGCAATGAGAAATTCTTTATACCATAAACGGCCGAGCGCGCGTCAGTGGTCGTGGAGTGGGGGTAGAATAGCAGATGAGGTGGAGGCCCATTAAATATAATAATAGAAGTACGCTGCACGCACGTAATGAATCTTTAAATTTGATTATCTCAGAAATTATAGTTGGGCTATCTTAATTAAACTTAAAAAAGCTTTCCCTGCATCTTCTGTTCGACCCCCCCTCCACAACGACAACAGTCCAATGGAAATTGAAGACTTACATTCTGTAGCTGAACACTTATATTTTCCAAATTCGTTTGAGAAATTCAAACCAAACAACCTCCAGAACGTCCAGCTTCGCTGCAAAATATGGTATGAATTTCTGATTGCAATTACTCGAAAACTAATTATCCGAGAGCATTATATGTGTTTTGCACGCAGGAAGTGTTTTATCGAGTCAGCGCTTTAACTCGAAAAATGGCGACGTTACGAGTTTTTGGAAAAACGCTATTTTTTCGTTTGTTTTAGGTTGCCCCATCAGTTTTTTTTTTACAGACAAAGATGCCAAAAAATAGATTTTTTGCACTAAATGGTCAATAAAAACGAAAGGAATAATCAAATTTATAGGTTGATTGCGACATTTTAACAGTAGCAGTTCACTTATTAATTATCCTTCCTTGCTTTCATCATATCTAGTGGATTGTCGAAAGGAATTCCTGGGAAATGTTTTACATACTATGGGTAAAAAAGCTACAATTTATCACAAAATCCAGGGAATAGTTCTACGTCAATGCGGAATGAACTCCTAGTTCCTGTAAAGTTCTTTTATCTAGTTTCAAGAAGCAGCAAACTATTCGATTTAAGAGTTCTATATTGAACACCAGCGGTTGTACATTATAATGCGTTTTTTCTCAAATCATATACATCTATCAGAAGTTCAGACTTTATCCAGACTTCACTCGGCGAACATTTTCAGGACAAATTTGAAGAATTATATAAATAATTTTGTATAAGTGATGCTGTTTTTCTCATTCTGGCACTGAGTTCATTCTTTTTCATTGCAGAAACATTCCGAGGTAATTATTTTAAACGAGGAATGTTTTTTTTTCTGTTTTCATATCTGATGAAGCAAAAACACTGTAACAATGTAAAAATGCAATTTTTCTTCAGATATAATTAGTAACGAACCAGCTCGTAGTATGTAGCGCTAATGAATTATTATGATTTGAAATGTCCACTTCTTTTCATTGAAACAGACAACGGCTTTAGTAATTACCTTAATTAAGCTTCAGCAAGCATTCTGCATGACATTATATTAAAACTAATGAACCGAGTTCTAAACATAAGCATGCTTTCAAATTGACAAACGATAATGCTGCTTATTAACTTCATTTGCTTCACCCCTTCGGTTATCTAATGAAGAGGAAATCATTCGTGAGGATCCTACATTGAATCTTCATTGGATAGTTTGCATATCTGTTAATAATTAAATTCCAATTCATCCTATTGTCTTCTCTTTACAAGATTCTATCGTCTCCGGTTATAATAATTATAATCAAATAATATCTTGGCCTCAATCCAAGGTGGAACAAGTTAAATTACATAATGCTTCCAGAATTTGATTTTTATTTGCTGTTGTTGGGTTAAATCTATTCATTTACATGCACAGCGCTAGCAGGTCAAGTAATAGCGGGGTCAGGTTCATTTCGGAATAACCCTTATGAAATAGTTCTGCAGGCCTTTCCAGAACGACGTGGTAAAAGGGGTTGTTTAGTGTTGGGTAGCAGTTGCCGCTTAAAAAGCAAGTATTATTTCATAACCCTTCTATCAAACAAAGGTGCTGGCTAGTTAGGAATTATACAGGGTGTATCTAAATAACACCGAAAAAAATTAAGGGGTGATTCTGTGATGAAAATTAAGGGGGGTATTTGGTATAGAATTTTTCGAAAAAAATCTCCCCGAAAAAGTTACACGACCCCTCCGAAGAATTAAGAAAAAATGGTTTTTATTTTATATTTTCCCTGTATATTAAGCTAAAGACACGAAAATTGGTAAATATTAATTGTCAATGAAACTACATATTTTGAATTTTTTTCAACCCTGAAGTATGCTTAGAAGGGATTGAGATAGTCAACCCCTAAGATATTTTACCATACAATTTTTTTTTTTTTATTAAAAATTTTCTCTAAAAAAAACACGGCTGAATAGCTCAATGAATCTATAAACTTTTTTATCTTCACAAGTTGTTTCGAAAACTTAAGCATTTACGAGAAAAAAAAAATAAATGAAATGCATTTTCACAAAGATGAGCTAACGCGAGGATATTTTGCCTTAAGGTCTAGTGGTCTGTGCTTTGCAGTGACATTCATAAAAACAATAATACTGATAGCATTATTATTGTATTGTTCGACAGTTTCTTTTTTCATTCTTTGTTTACTATTGTTTTAGTTGTAAGAATCTTTGCCTAATTTTTTGGTTGGCTATTGTTCAATAAAACACTATTTATAACATGAGCTTGCAATACATTTATTTTTTTCTCTTAAGTGCGCTAGTTTCAGAAAAAACTTATTGAGATAAAAAAGTTTGTAGATTAATTGAGCTATTCAGCCGTGTTTTTTTTTAAAGAAAAATTTTAATCTAAAAAAAATTGTAAGGTAAAATATCTTTGGGGTTGACTATTTCAATCCCTTCTAAGCATACTTCAGGGTTGAAAAAAATTCAAAATATGTAGTTTCATTGAAATTAATATTTACCAATTTTCGTGTCTTTAGCTTAATATACAGGGAAAATAAAAAATAAAAACCATTTTTTTTTTAATTCTTCGGAGGGGTGTAACTTTTTCGGGGAGAGTTTTTTCAAAAAATTCTATACCAAATACCCCCCTTAATTTTTATCACAGAATCACCCCTTAATTTTTTTTGTGTTATTTAGATACACGTATAAAGCGCGCCCGGCATTGCTTTTGAATTGCGTCACCTATCAAATAATTATCACCTAATCATTCAATGTTGCCAAACGGAACAAAATGTTTTCCTGGTACCATGTTCTTGTAAGAAGTATCACAATTAGATGATAAAGATTACATAGACAATTTGGAAAGTCTTCGTTTAAATAAAGTACCTTCGAAGGATACCTTGTACATTTGTTCATAAAACTAATTGAGTTAAACGAAAGAACGTAGATATTCGTTTGACTTTATAAAATACCGAAACGCAGGATTTTATTCTTATCTCAGAATTCAATCTTACAGCTCGACTTTCTCATATTTCTTACTAAAGTATCTTGATCTCTTTCAGCAGTTTTTCAAGATTTATTTCAAAAAAATTAAACACATATAAACGTAATGAAATTGCAATTTGTAATAGCAGTCTTTCTTTAAAAATTCAAATCATTGTGAGAAATCCTTCATCCTGGATAAACGCAGTCCGTCCAGAATTCGACCTACTTTGTCTCGAATTGCAGAATTTCAATTTTCTGCATATTCGTTCGTCTGGCTTTCAGGAGCAATGAGAGCGACATAAAGGGATGAAAACGTCCAGTAAGATATCTGAGTCCATGAAATTAAGAATTAAACGAGATGTTTTATTTATTCTTCTTTGCGAAAAGCTTTAAGGCCAGAATTTTATTTCTTATCTAACCTGTTTGTTTATTCTGTGTCTTATTTGAACGCATAATTTTTTATTTATTTTCCTTATTTGTAAGGTATTTGGAGTCATGAACAAAATTTTTAGTCGTAAAATTTTTTTTTATACTTTTTGCCAAAATTATTCGATGACTTTGTGACTTTTTTTTTATTGGGTGACTTGGTCTAGTCTTATTTTATTAACTTAGACCCACCTACATTGGAATATCAACTAGGCTTTCTTTGAACAAAAAAATTGAAAGTATTTTCGATGGTTTAGTTTGCAATAATTATTAGTCTTGTCATTGAAGGTTACCAACACGAGTTAACATCATAATCTATAGATATCAAACTATAGCGGACTGGACTGACAACCGCAATCGAATTACACCGTACCGTTTTCATTTGAACGCAATTAAACGTCATTTAATTTGACATTAACACGTCATGACGGCTGTAATTTCCCGACAGTTTACACAACCCCCGCTTGGGGCTTGGGACTGAAGTTCAGAATTGAAGTATTCGATTATAGCACCAATAAATGTAAAATAAAGCTTCACTGTTTCACTGTGTATAAATAAAATCTTCAGCATTTGGGAAGTTAACTAATGATACTTCTGATCAAGTTGGCAACGACAACTGATAAAGTCCGGTTAACCTCTTAATTATCCAGGGTGGGATTTCGATAAGAGATCCTTTCCTCACCCTGTTTAAGAAACTACGTTCTGCCCCTGTAATAAACGCTACGTAATTTATCTTATATCCTGAAACTTTATATCATACTGAAACAGTGTTTCATCCCGCAATCTGGAGTAATTTATTTTACGATTAGCGATTTTATACAGGGTGTTAGTTTTCGCTGATGTGAATTGGCTTGTGATACTCGCTCATATTTTTATCATTGCCTTCCCTCAAGAAATCTTAACATTTATATTATAATAATACAAAAATTTAAGTCAAATAAAATACATGCTTTTTATGTATAAAAATATTATGACCAATTGATACTTACCCCTTTCTCACGAAGTTACTTATATAATCAATAAGCGTTTTTGAGACCACCCCATCAATGTGTGTGTAGTTGTGAGGAAAAAAGGTACCTCCGCTTATTAAAGGCAAACCTAGGACGTATGGAAGATCTTCACCTCTCACACTACCAGTCCTCTGAAAGAAAAATTAAAATTATAAGTTCTGAAAACGATTAAGTTTGGTCTCATATAATATAATCCCCAAATACATAAAAAAAAATCGTCCATATATCCATATAAATTAATAATTGGTAAAAAATAATAAAGAAATAATAAAGAGCAAACTCTCTACAAAGATGAAAATATGCAGGTATTTCCTGGAAAGTTGTTAGTGGCGATATGGTTTATAAAGATTTATTTTTCATAATCAATTTAGGTATTGTGAGATTATCCCGAAAAGTATAATCCGCAATAAGTAAGCCGGAAAATTATAACCCACGCTTCATTCTCAGCGTGCCTACTTTGAGGAAATAGTCCGGAATGCCGCGAAAATGTCGCGGTGTTACGACGAGTTTGCAAATTTTCCGGGGCGAAGGACACAAGCCATCCCGCGACGTGTGCATCATCTGGTGCAGCAAACTTTCAGGCATTATTATTCATGGAGGATAATTCAAGATTACAATGTGACGCACGTTCCTTGATATTACTCAGCATTATCTTACGTTAATGACTTCACACTAGAGGATAATTATGCCAGACATGGCAAAGTGAATTGGAGGGGAAATAAACCCGCGGTGTCGGTGAGGGAGGAAACGTAAACAGTTCTAATTAATTTTTGTGAGATCCTCTCTTGAAATGATTAATTTTACAACAACTGACGTTTCCATTAATCATTTTTTTTCTTCACGCAGATATGTTTGCATAATATGCGATTTAATTCGTATTTTATTAATCGTAAATATTATTTCTTAATTTGCGGATTTCGGGCCACAAACAATACAATTAGGTACTGTATGCAGACAGGTTGATTCAGCGCATTGCTACAGAAATAATCATTACTGTTTTCTGCACATGCGTCTGTGCATGCATTTATAGCCATCTACCTGCTACCCTTAGATCACGTCCCAAGGTACCCTAACAACTTTTTCATGGCTGAGACATTATTTCTAGTTAAGACATCCATTAGATACATTACGTGGTAGTTTCAATTGAAAAAACAGAGAAGTTTCAAAGGTGCGAGCAAAGACAAAACAAAGAAAGGGACAACAAAGACTACTTTCTGAGTCTTGGGTATCTAAGTGAACTTTGGACGAACCCCTGATCTAAAGGTAGAATTGAAGCGACTCCGTATTTTTTCAAGGAAGAGAAGGGGCAACCAGTACCAAGTTAGCCCAGCAGAGGTTCAACATATTGGTTCCCAGAAACCACGCTACGGGGGTGTCATACACCAGCTGAGACAACTCGGCTCAAAAGTCTGCAGGCTGCAGGTAGACAAGTTTAATTCTCAATTTTAAGCTGCATGTTTTAATTCTTATACGGCAGGTTTGTTGATCTATGTAGTCATCAGGTTGAGTAGTTATTTGTCAAATAACTATTCGAACAGATCTATGATATTTACGTCAGTGCAGATTTTTTATTCATATAGTTGGTAATAACTCAACAATATTTGCTCTGTTCTGATTCAGATACTCTCCAGATCCTATTGTAAAATCAACTGTTGTACGGAAATTGTTATGAGACACTATATGCAGAATTCACTAGCTGTAATGAAATAGTATGCAACTTCCACACAACGCAGGCGCAGTCGTGGATTGAAGTTAGAGGTGTGCGAGTTTTCACGTTCGTGAATTTGATTTGAACGCTACCAATGCTGTTATTAGCGATCAACTCGTAAATTTTAATAATTACGCCACAAGAATAATAAACAAAATAATAGCATTTTCAAAACTTCCCGCTCCCGTGGTCCACCTTGTATATTATATTTTATAGTCTTGTCGGGTTCTATCTTATCCCATTTGTGTTTATTTGATTACCTTGAAGCTTTAAATGAATAGTTATTCCATTAACAATAAGTAACAGTGAGTTCTCAGTTACCGCCCATCACTATTATTGTTTACATTAAAACTGTACGGAAACGATTTTTGGCTATGCGTTATGTCACTTTGTCGCACAGTTTTGGATACGTGAGAAATCTGCTAGTTTGCGCACAAAAAACGATGCGCAAAGTAGTGTTTTGTATAGTGGTCGTAGGAAAACATTTTATGTATTATGTCAGGATTACCAGGAGCAAACTACTTTTATTAGTGTTTATTTGCGTTATCTGATGGTAAAAGGCTTTTTTGATATACATCTGATGCTACGTCGAGCTGAAGATAAAATGAAATTGGACGCATTGATTTTTCCATATGATTTATCCGCTTTTGAAATATTTTGCATCACTGAATAGGATGGTAATAAAAAGAGCGTGTACCATATCCACCTAAAGTCACCAGCAGTGCTAGTGCTAATGCTGGTGACGTGTTCGCGTCATAGTTGAATGCAGTTTAATTATTTGTTATTTTGATGCTCATATTCAGTTGTAATACGGAATGAACCATACACGAAATTAAGGGATGGATTGTATTTGATTTCATAAATCTGTTAGTCTGTATAATCTGTATCCTCATTGTTATTTTCCACCCTGTATGATTCGAATCGAAGCTGCATACAAAAATTGATACTATTGACTAGTGAGCTCCTTGTCAAGTCAAAATTATCAAAATAAAACTAAAATTTGTTCACCTAAAACAGTTAATAGATAGTTGCATGAAGAAAATTCAGTTAAAAAACGTAGATAAAAATACAAACAGTTATGGTCTATAAAAGAGGATTTACAGCCAGGAATAAACTTAATCATGCAACGCGACAGGGTGCAAGTTCTAGGGACAATCTTACCCTAAACGATATATAACAGCATTGGATGAGACTATAAATCCGGGATATGAGACCGGTCTTTAACTCCACACATTTTCACTTAATTTCAATATTCCAGCAGCGCTCATAGACCTCATTGTTTCTTCACTTCATAAATCTCGCGACCTCAATATATTAGAATAAAAAATGAACGCAGGGACAGCCGGGACGTATAGTAATCTACAGCATTCCGCGCTAAGCACCGTTTAGTGCCGCAACATTTCCTATATTTAATCAATTTGACTCGAAGCGGAGTCTCAGCGCTTTTGCTGCTTGTCTTCGCCAAACCGTCAAGCAAACGCCACATAACTCCTGCGCATGCTAGCGGAAAACTTCAGACGTGCCAAGTTGTTATCCTTGTGTGCCGTTAGTTAACTTCTCTAAAGATTACAATGTGGAGGTAGGTACGTGGAACTTTTGAATACTTCACTAACTACTTATTCCCCCAATCATCTAATAAGAAGGAAATAATGCGAAACGTTCTGATCTCACAGTTAAACCGTCGTTGATTGTAAAGCAAATTATAGAAGAATTTGTGAGGATTATTCAAATTTGGAGTATTCCTGCATTCTTATAAAGTCAAATGGTCGACTCTGAAAAGTCACTGAATTGTCCATCGAGGATGCTGAAAATTAATTATGCAAAACTTGACAAAGCCTCTGAGTGAGCACTAATAATGCCTCAAGTTTGCTGTGTTTCCCGAGTATCTCGAAATGATTAAAATTCAATTCAGTCATGGCTGGAAATTAATTCGTTCATAATTGAAAAAGAATTAATCATAAGATGTCGTGACAAGTCGCCTACTTGTGCCTTTCTACTCTTTTCATTCCAATTGTAAAGTCCTCAATCCTTTTGTTTAATATTGTTCGGTTTCTTGTACTCGTTTTATAAATTAACGAAGCCACAAAGTACCCTAATCTAGAGAATCAATTAATTGATGTCATCCGACCATGCATACCAAGCAAATTCCTTCGCCACTGCAAACATCATATCGAGCTTGTTGTTCTAAATTTAATGAGATTCCCTTTTGTCAATCGTCTCTGGCTTTAAGTGAACATATTCAAATATGTATAGTACATTTCATTATAATTTTGGGTCCGTATAGAAATATATACCTACACTTGATAAAAAGGTCACTAATTGAATTAATATGATACGATATTCTTGTTCTTTATCGCTTTATCAATAAACTAATTTCTGATTAAACAAGAACATTAAAACGAATCTCTCACGGGAGAAAGCAAAAATAATAATTATCCTCAGAATTCGAGGGCATGTGTTTATCCTCTTTCCCCCCCCCCCCCCCTTTTAAGTTAATAAAAAATAAAAAATTAACATTTTCTTACCTGAGGAAAATCCCTTTCTCCATTTTGGTGCTGAAAATGCAGGAAAAACGTCTTCCCGCCTCTCATCGAGTGCAAGTAGCCTATCCTAATCAACGGCGCTGCCGTGTGTCCGTCACTCAACACATCCAAAGTCGCGTCTCTAACACTAAGCGGGTTCTGCGTCGGTCGTTCCCAGTCCGTGTACTCGTTCTTCAGCGTGGAGAAGATCTCGTTCAGGTGATAGAAATACGAGTTGCGCACGTAAGTCCTTAAAATGCGATCGCGTTTCGTCTCGTTGAAGCCGAACTCCAGGTCTTGCGCGTTCAAGTCCAAGTAGGACTCGGTGCTGGTGAGACTGAAGAGGAGGTCCCGCTCGGGGAAGTCGGCCAGCTCGTGTCCAGCCGAGGTCACCACTGTGGAACTGCCGGAGGATACCGTCGGAGGGGCCGAGGTCGGATTCAGCAGGATCGTGCCGTCTATGAATGGGGCGAAACCTGTTGAAGATTTATGAAGATTAGTAAAGTTTTGTTATGATGCTAATAAGTGACCAAATAATCACAAAATTATACCTAGCTCATATAAGTCTAACAGCCAATATTTTAAAGGATCATTAGTCTAACGGGCAGATTTCTGTGCTCGTTTTTGAAGCTAATATCTGCAACAGATGACTTATTAACATTTTTATAATTAATTACACTCATGTCAAGAATAGATAAATTTAAAAAAATTCCACTTGGACTCGATACCTTCTTCAAAAATGGCCACAGAAATCTGCCCGTTATATATATTATTATTATTATATATTATAAACATATATTGTACCTAAATATTTTTTATTGACTCCTGAAGACTACCATCAGAGTTGATAATTGTTTGAAAACTGCAGCATTTCAAAAAAACTACCAGTTTTTGTTCGTGAATTTATTGCCAATTTGACATAAAGCCGGAATCTCAAAAAACAGGAAAAGCTCTAATCGATGTACTTTAAAAAAAGGCACTTCACGTAATTAAAATCTTGAAAGCCACAAGCAGATTTGATAATTTGGAAATTATATAAATTCCAAAAAGATACATCCAAAAGCTTTCACGATCAAAGCTTTTTAAAAGCACTCTTCCTGGATAGCTCGTTATAGCCGTGTCTAAGCATCGTTATACGCATCTAGAATCGTTAATTCATTTAGGATTAGACATAAAACTGGAAAAAAACAGGAAAAGCTCTCATCGGTGTTTTTTTAAAAAGGGCACTTAACGTGTTTCAATTCTTGAAAGCCACTAGCAGATCTGATAATTTGAGAATTATACAGGGTGGCCCAGCGAAAAGGTACCAGGCCTAATAACTTGAAAACTGAAGATGTACGCGAAAAACGCCGAAACAGGTCGATTTTGTTATCGAGGGGGACATATTTTCGTGACAAATTTAACTACCCAAGTTCACTCCCTTGGCAGGGGTAGCTACCCCTTTGATTTTCAGCATAGGGAACAGCTATTGAGTGATACATCATTTGAAAGCTACTTGAATTTTCTTTTCAACGATATCCAACATTTTGGGTTTCGCTTACATACAGGCTGGCCCAACGAAAACATTTTTTTTTGGGCCACCTGTATGTAAGTGAAACCCAAAATGTTGGATATCGTTAAGAGAATTCAAATAGCTTTCAAATGATGTATGTGAGTGGTTTCGCTTACATACAGGTTGGCCCAGCGAAAACTTTTTTTTTTGGGCCAGCCTGTATGTATTATTATTATTATTATTATTATTATTACTTCTAGGGTAGGTTCAAAGCCCTTGTACTGAAGCTTGCGCTTATTGTACCCCTTTGGATAATTATCTCATCGGTCCCATCTCCCGAAAGTATTTCAGTATGAGTCCAATAGGTGCTTGTTCTATTTCTTTTGGTTCTGCCATTTCGGTCCCAAATACTAGAAGTCTAGTTCCCTCTAGTGCTGGGCATTCACACATTAGGTGGTATGGGGTTTCTTCCCCCTCCCCGCATCTCCTGCAATCTGGGATATTTTTCACTCCTATTATTGAGAGGTGTAATTAGTGGGCAGTGTCCTGTTAGAAGTCCAACTGCCCATCTCAGCCGGTGTTTACTCAGCTTTTTCAGTTACATCTTCTCTGCTCCCTCTGCCCTTTACCCACCTAGTCGCTTAACAGCGCCTTAGTTAGGCCTAGGTAAGGTCTGCATTGAAGTTGCTCTATTTTCTCCCTTAGGTTTTCTCCCATGAGGAAAATTGGTTATTGGCCTTTTGTGTCAGGTTTTCTGTCCAAAAGGATCCACGTTTTATTAGTCGTCAGTGTCCTCTTAGAAGTCCAACTGCCCATCTCAGCCGGTGTTTACTCAGCTTTTTCAGTTACATCTTCTCTGCTCCCTCTGCCCTTTACCCACCTAGTCGCCATATGGCCCACGAGTAATGGAGCTATTAAAGAAATACCATATGCAGAGCTCCATACGTATGGTAGGCATTTATTTTCGAAGGTGCGCCACTTCTTCGAGGTTGAATCCAGAAGGTACTGATCTACTATTCAGCCACGCATCCTTTTAGCCTGGGTTCCCGCCGTAGGATTTAGGTTTTTAAAGGTTGTCTCCTTTTGATCCAGGCGGTAAAGCCTAGACCCCCATATTCCTCTGTTCGCGAGATATAACCTCGACAACAGAGTTTTACGGTCTTTCGGAGAGTCCACGTTCGGACGTTCTCCGGCATCGTTATAACCCCTGTGCAGACCTTTAGTCACGATACGACAACTCGGTTGGGGGAGGTGGTCCGCGGCAGGGCTTTGAGCTACCAGTCTGGAGTTTTACCTCCGACAAGCTTTATCACCACTGCTAACCTTACTCACTTACGCTCATTGTAAGGCCTTCCCCCTATCCGTCACCTGGGGACGCGCCCGATGGGTACTCAACCGCACGGGAGCCTGTATGTAAGTGAAACATAAAATGTTGGATATCGTTGTAAAGAGAATTCAAGTAGCTTTCAAATGATGTATCATTCAATAGTTGTTCCCTATGATGATAAGCAAAGGGGTAGCTACCCTTGCCAAGGGGGTGAGTTTGTGTGGTTAAATTTGTCACGAAAATATGCCTACTTTGATAACAAAATCGACCTGTTTCGGCGTTTTTCGCGTACATCTTTAGTTTCCAAGTTGTTAAGGTGAACTGCGTTTTCGTTGGGCCACCCTGTATGTGAGCGAAATCCAAAATTTTTGACATCGTTGTAAAGAGAATTCCAGTGGCTTTCAAATGATGTATCACCCGATATCTGTTCCCTATAATGATAAGCAAAGGGGTAGCTACCCCTGCCAAGGGGGTGAACTTGGGTAGTTAAATTTGTCACGAAAATATGTCACCCTCGCTAACAAAATCGACCTGTTTCGGCGTTTTTCGTGTACATGTTCAGTTTTCAAGTTATTAGGCCCGGTACGTTTTCGCTGGGTCACCCTGTATACATTTCAAAAAGATGTGTCAAAAAGCTTTCACGTTAAAACTTTCTAAATGCATTATTCTTGGATGGCTCGTTATTGCTGAGTCTTGTAAGCATCCTTAATCGTTATACGCATCCAGAATCGTTAATCCATTTAGGATTAGACATAAAACTGGTCTATAAAGAGGAAAAGCTCTCATCGATGTACTTTTAAAAAGGGAACTTAAGTTGTTTCAATGCTTGAAGGCCACCGGCAGATTTGATAATTTGAAAATTAATAAATTTTAAGATGCATCCAAAAGCTTTCGTGATCAAATCTTTCTAAATGCACTACATATACCTGAATAGATCGTTATAGCTGTGTCTTGTAAACATCGTTATACGCATCCAGAATCGTTAATTTATTTAGGATTAGACATAAAACTGGTTTAAAGAAACAGGAAAAGCTCTGATCGATGTACTTTTAAAAAGGGGACTTAACGTGTTTCAATTCTTGAAAGCCGCCAGCAGATTTGATAATTTGAAAATTGTATAAATTTCCAAAAAATATATCCAAAAGCTTTCACTATCAAATCTTTCTAAAGACGCTATTACTGGATGGCATTTTATTGCTGAGTCTTGTAAGCATCGTTATACGCATCCAGAACATCGAACTCCAACCTTACAGGTGACAGATTACCCTGTCAAAAGTGATCCTCTGCTGAAGCAATGTTTTTGTTACCCCAGAGAATTACAGTTTAGACGGTAGATTGAAATTCTGAAATTATTAATAACCAACGAAACATGATGTTCTGGTGGTATTATTATAATATGTAGGTAGGTATAGGCGCGCTACTAAACAAATAGTATCTGAGCGATGAATAATTCTCTTCGCGTAGAAGGTAAATAATAGCGAAATTAGTTCACCTCTAAACGAGAGTTAAAAGCAGGGGTGCAATGGAAGATAATTGATTCAAAAGGATACATGAAAAGGAAACTACGACTGTAAGTGTTAGTGTTATCCAGGAGGGTTGTTATAAATTATAATGTACTACATTGATTCTCGTTTAATAAATACATAAATGTACTATCATCCGACCAAATCTAAATAATTCAAACTACCCTAACAATATCTGTATTAAAATACCTGGTAGGAATCTAGGAGGCTCCATTTTGACAGCCAGAAGCTGCCCTAGTGGCTTGAGTCTAAGACATGGGGCGAGGTCGTCTTCGAGGAGATCACCATGGCAGCCGGTCTCTTTGGCCACGTGACGCTTCACGGAAAGCGGGTCTCGTTGCAGTGCCCAAGGGCTCAAACCGGAGCCACTCAGAAGCACCACTCGATGAAGCAATTCTGAAAACAATCATCTTATTACTTAAGATAAAGCATCTTATTACTAGGATGAAGGCATGTACTGTTTTAAAACCTCGAGTAAGTTAAAAATTAAAAACTTGACTCAATGAGGCAAAAGTAGATTTTTTGTTGAGTTACTAAATAACTAATTACTTTTATTGATTCCACAATGTGAGAGAAATTTTTAAAGCATAATAAAATACAGATTTACGTTAACTGATCATTATTAAAAAGTTGAGGCGAGCAGTGTAATTAAGAACTTATTTTAAAACTCAAAGCTATAATTTTCCAAAAAGCACAAATTGGTTTACAGATCTGGTTCATTAAAATTAAATGCGAATGGGCAAATAAAAGATTCAAAAAATTTATGAGATTTATTATTTGCTTGCAGGTGAAGGGTTGAAAGCTATTACATTCGCTCCATACTAAATCAAGAGGATTTAAAATTTAATTTATATTTCATACATTTCTATTGTTATTTTTGTTGTTTGAAATTTAACGTATACAAAATATAAAACCATCTACATAACAACAAAAAGAGGAGTTGATATTTCAACCAGTAAAGTAAAAAGTAAATAAACAGCAAAATATCCCAGGAATTTTATGGGATTTAAAACATCGTTAATTATTTTACTATCAAGATTCATTACAAGGTGTAATTTAATTTCAGTAGGTACTTAGATAATGCTAAAACCTCTGACATTACAGCTATTGAATAGCATTTCTAATTAATTTCAGTACGAATAAATCTACACTGACAACTCGTGAAATCGTAACAAGAACTTGTAATTTAAATGCAGGAAGATACGATTAACTGCATCAATTCCGATATTTAATGATTTCCATAATAATGTCAACATAAATAGGGGCTTATAAGTAAAATGTGCAATTAACGTAACACGAATACGTTCCAGTTTATTGAACAACTCGAGCATTAAACAAGTCGTTACGTTTTTCATTCCGAAGTAATTTATTTCGAAATTCATCTCTCAGGATTCACATCCTTTGATGATATTGCTTTCGATACATCTCTTAAATTACAGCATGAGAATCATGTAGAGCTTTTGAATCATTTCTTTCGAGGAGCTTTTATAATTCAACTGGATGCAAATACTTTATTTAGATGTTTTATGTAACGTTTCCATCGATATGCCGTGTATGGCTTGTCCAGTGTGGTCCAAATCGTTTATAGTCAGGATCAGTATGGCATCTCACCGGACAACACTCACTGGACAAACCATAGATATAACGTTTACACAAGCAGCACAATAATAGTTGACCATTGGAACGTAGCGGCAGCTTTAGGATGGATTCCGGTAATTAGTCACGAACACGTTCTAGGAACGCTACTATTACGGATCTATGACCAAAATAAGGAAAAATTTTGTGATCTATGTGACGTTTCTGGGGCATCCTCGCAAGTTCTTTGGATTACGTTCCAGAGCCGTTACGATTACGTAACGGCGACGTCGCACAATGGTAGCAGCGACCCGGAACTTGACCACTCTGTCTAGCTTTGTCTTACAACTTATTTTATAATAGTTTCGTGCTATTTCTTTAACTGATAGTGAAATTCAACTTGACGCTAATAACAACAAAACTTATGTTTTCAACCCCTACTTTGTAGAATCTCTGCAATCATCAATCAACAACAAAACTATGATACGCCTTTGATACTACGCCGAGATCAGTAATACTGAATAAACTCACCGAAATATGTATAGCCGGAAATAAATACTTCTTCATCAAGAACTTCCTGAGTAACCGAACCTTCAAGACGAAAGTAAACGGAAAAACATCAGACTCATACTCCACAGACAATGGCGTACCCCAAGGATCAGTCCTCAGTACAACGCTATTTCTACTACGATCTGTGCACATCCGTACAAACACCGGTGAAATGTTCACCCTATGCCGATAACCTAGTACTCTTCTGTCAGGGAAAAAACACCAGATCTACATGCACCCTACTACAGAACACCCTAGACAACCTGATACAGTGGACAACAAAAAATGGGTTTATCTTCTCGCCCTCAAAGTAAAAAGTAATAAAGTTCAGCAGGAGATACAGCAGCACCCAAACTCCACTTATCTTCATCCAAGGAAAACAACTCCAGGTAGTACAGCAACATAAATTCCTAGGTCTAATATTTGACAATAAGCTTACCTGGAAGCATCACCTCCAAGAAACCAAAGGAAGCTGTCTGCAAAGAATGAAAATTCTAAAATCACTCGCTCATCATCATTGGGGTGCAGAGGAACAATCCCTTCTAAGAATATATAGAGCATTAATAAGATCCAAGCTGGACTACGGCTGTCAACTATTTTTCTCTGCTCCAAAAACCCACATCAGGTCACTCGATGCAGTGCATAACACGGCATTACGAATATGTCTTGGAGCCTTCAGACCTAGTTCAACAGAAAGTCTCTACTGTGAATCTCATGAACTACTCCTCACTTACTCTGCTAGAATATCAGCTTGCCCTAAAAATCCAGCCCACAAAGTCCTGACGACCCTAGAAATAAATTCAAACCCTCATAATAACATCCAGACAACTCCAGAAGTCCTAAAGTCGCTACTAGGTCACATCAAATTATCAGATACTGCTCCTCTCCCAACCTCCAGCATTCCCCCTTGGACCAAAATACTACCAACCTTCAAGAACACCACGGTCAGTAAATATAATAAACAAGACACGCCCAACTCTACACTGAGACAAGCCTTTTTGGAATTTCTTGGCAATACCAATTTCGACACCATCCTGTTCACCGACGCCTCCAAAAGCGAAGAAGGAATAGGGTGCTCTGTTGCAACTTCTGAAATAGTGGTGGGGAATTCATAATGCTCTTCAAACAGAAATTCAAGACAATCAGTCAGTAGCAATATGCACCGACTCCCTATCCTCGATATACTCCATACAAAACATCTACACAAGTCACCCAATAGTGCAAACAGTGGCGTAGCTTCAGATTTGGGGCCCCCCCGCCAAATATTTTTGACGGGCCCCCACTTAAAGTTTTCTTCATTGGTGGTTCGTGATTTCAAAAATTAAATTTTACTAGCATATTGTATATAATCAATAAGGTGGACCTCCGGGAGGTTTGGGGGGTATGGAGTATCCCCCAAGAGTAAAGGGGGGTTCGGGGAAAATTTTTCCAGAAAAGTTATGTAAAATACTTAATGTAGTCGCAATTTTGTATCGATATCGATACTATAACAGCTGCTAATTGCTTGTTTGATTATTACTTGATTACTTTCGCATTTCGCATGTACATTGTACATATTCGTGAAAATTTGATTTATGAAGTAAATTTTACATCAGAAGCAAGTAAATGAAACCAGTCATTAGAAGCTTTAAGAAAATATTAAAATCATTGAAAAACTATACCTTTTCAACATCAATTTCAGAAAAAGTAACACCAATTTCAGAAACAGTAAAATCAAATTCAGTAAAAGGGACTTCAATTTCAGAATAGTAAATTAATCCAGATTCAGAAAAAGTAATTTAAATTTCAGAAAAGTAAACTCAGATTCAGAATAGGTAAAGTCAATTTCAGAAAAAGTACAAACAATTTCAGAATAAGTAATTCCAATTTAGGAAAAAGTACTAATTTTTTTACAAGCTTACTAATATAGGTATTAGCTTTTAGAATTTTTGTCTTTTAATTTATTAGGAGTTAGGTTCTTTGATGAAAGTATTATTTTTTATAAAACGAAACGTTTTTTTGTTGTACCTTGTTGTACCTAATGAAATTTATGAACGCATATTGAATCAAGTTGAAACAGAACAAAGTGTGATGGTATGGGAGGAAGTGGAATACCAAACGGCTACATCCCAAAAGGCTCTTTCGGCGGGCTCAGTCCCACTGGCCACCACCCCCAATCCATCGCATATTATATTTTTCATAAACATTCGAAAATGAATCTGAAAAAAAGTGATGTCGTCCTCAATAGTGTATTTTTTCATTAAAAAATACACTAATAGTGTGATTTTTGATGATCGAACTCACGATCTTGGGCTCCATCGCCAGAGGTCTTGCACCCATGCACCAGGAGCCCTTTGTGGGGTGCCCTACAAAACAGCTAATACATCACAGTAAATAAACACCATACAGCACACCGAAAAAATTATCAAATTTTAAAAATAAAAAGCATTATTATGCACCTACACTGTGTCTCTTGAATTTCTGGACATAGGGAATTCCCATGTTAAAATAAACTATTGTAAATATTGGCTCCCCTAATTATTTTACAGTCAATATTTTAATGTCAAATGTAAAACTTCTTAAGGAAAAAAAGCTGCTTCTTATGCTACAATTGCATTTTCATTTGGTTCATCCGTTTTCGAGAAAATCAGGAAAAACTGAACGGTTTTTCGTAGTTTTTCAAGGTTGCTTTGCTTTTGACAGATAATGCTAATAAGATAATAATAAATCTCTAATAATATTTCTAAGTGCAATTGCCAGAGTAATGTCAATAAATTTTACTTTTTCTTCAATGGTGTTTTGGTGCAATGGTTTTTCTTCAATAATTCATTTTTATAAACAAGTTTTCCTTTAATAAAAAGTAATACTTTGCCACTTAAAGTTTTAATAATGAATGAATTACTTTTAAACAATCAGTTATTGACAATAATTAATAATTTTTAGCATTATCTGTCAAAAGCAAAGCAACCTTGAAAAACTACGAAAAACCGTTAAATTTTTCCAGATTTTCTCGAAAACGGATGAACCAAATGAAAATGCAATTGTAGCATAAGAAGCAGCTTTTTTTCCTTAAGCAGTTTTACATTTGACATTTTACTGTAAAATAATTAGGGGAGCCAATATTTCCAATAGTTTATTTTAGCATGGGAATTCCCTATGTCCAGAAATCCAAGAGACACAGTGTATATAGTATAATAAATGCATTCATAAAAGAATAACAATAACATTTTTCATTTATAAAAAATAATTTATTCACAGGGAGACCTTCAAGTCTAAATTGCAAGTCTTGAAATTACCTTTTGTGTATTTGATTTTACTTTTTCTGAATTTGAATTAACTTTTTCTGAAATAGAGGTATTTTTTTCCCGAATTTGACATTGAATATAGGTACTATGTAAATAACAAAAAATAAACTTTGAAATGTATAATAAAAATAATATAGAAAATAATTTAAAATGCATAAAAAAAAAATGTTAGGCACTTTACCATCATCTTTCAGTCTATAATAGCTATTTTTATTAGGTACTTTGTTTTTTGTTTGCTATGCACCCTTGTCCTTAATCGGGAACAGGTTTAAATTTTATGATTGGTTTCGTATTATATACTCTACATATTTGTGTTGTGGGCTTGTGGTGGTGAGGTGACTGAAAGAAAGCGAAAGCACTGAAAGCAGAAAGCACATCACATTCCATTGCCGCTCTTAGTTAGCCCATGCTGGAGTAATAAAATAACACGGATGATTTCATATAATATAATCATTTTTTGTATTATATTATATCCTATTATATCATCCTGAGATTACAATAGGACCAGAATAACTTTTCCTCTGGTTCTGAGAATAATTACTGTTGAAGATGGTAATATTAGAAATGTACTGTATTCGTCATTACTGGCATAATTTCAAGCTTTATTTATTATTTATTGTTGTTTCTCAATTCGTAATATTAATTATTAATGTCGTCAGTTGTCAGTTTAAATATGCTTAAGAGTAGTACTTATTTGATTTTTTTATTTGGGGCTCTTTTGTGGGTCAAGCCGGGTTCCAGAGCTCAGGGCCCCCTTGACGTCGGGCCCCCCCGCGGCCGCGGGGTTTTGCGGTACTGTAGCTACGCCACTGAGTGCAAAACATCCACGAGACATGTAATAGACTCACCAATAAAGGAACTACAGTCACCATTCTTTGGGTCCCCTCCCACGTAGGCATTCACGGCAACGAGTTGGCTGATCTGGCAGCTAAGGAAGCTTCGACATCTGACCTACCCATACAACAGCTACAGCTCTCCAGAGATCTCAAAACTACCATGAAACATATTATTCTGAGTAAATGGTGTAACCAGTGGAGCCAGGCAAACGTGAGTCTCCGTGCAATACAACCATCAATCAACCACTCATTTTGCCCCGAATGAATGGAACAAACCAAATTATTATGCGAAGAATACGACACACACGCCTCACACATGGATACCTGATGAGCTCCAGTAACCCCACCATGTGTCAATACTGCGTCAATACACGCCTCACTGTACAGCATATCCTAATAGAATGCACCCACTACACAAATGCAAGAAAACAGTAGTACAACCTAGTCCTACCACTGAACTAGCTGGAACTAGCTCGACATCGCATGGCTAATAATTATTATTGAAAGTCGCGGGAACGTACTTATACCTCGGTGTAACACTATCTGTCACACAGTTTATCTATCCGTAAGAAGACAAATAAGAATTATTATTGTTACATCGCTTAAGGCCTTCGCCGACTGCTGACATAATGACGTATGCACAATAATATTTTTTTATCTTAAAAATCACCAGAACTACATAGTAAAAATTACTGCATGGTTTCTGTTACTACATGGTAAATTCCTATACGTTATATATTCCTACTACAGTTATCAGAAATATAACTGCTACCACTAAATGTTCCTATTTCGTTCCACGACTCTGAATGCCCAGAATGAGTATACCGGAATCTCTGGGTAATAGTTTTAAGCGGTTGAATGTTTGAAGTCGTATTTTAGCAACATTAGTTAGTCGGTGTTACCATAATTTGTCACCTTTAAGTCACAAATACTTTGAAGTAGGTATATAGAAGTATAGATTAATAATAAAGGCATAAACTACGTGTTACCATAAAAAAGTTTTTGTTACTGTGAAGTTATTGATTGAAGGCAGTAATAGCTACGTAAGTAATACGTATTGATTACCAAGTTAAAGTTCCGAGTTCAGTTTTTGTTATTTTGGGGATGGTTGGGTTGTGCTAGTTTAGATTATTCGATTTACATAACTATCTATTTGTATGATTATTAAGCAACTTTTAATTTGTGGATTTTCTGAATAATATTAATTGTGCTCCTGGAAATTTTTGAAAAAACCTTGAATTAATTATTGATTTTTCATGAAATTCTATTTAACATGTTTTAGAAATCCCTAAAAGATACTCAAATAAATCAAGCCCCATATTCTAGAACATTAATTTTTTTTTCTGCTTTCAGGAAAAGTCTTATTTATAAATCTAATTTAGAGAAAAAATATATTATAGGGCAAATTTTTCTCTACGACACTCCTTCCTCAATAAATAGCTTTAAATTGGTACTGACATCAGAGTAGACTATTTTTTTATTTGTTAGTGTTTGAATAAATTTCAACTCGTCCATAGCTTTATCCTGCCCAGAATAATTCAACTGATAGTAGGATAAACAGAGGGACAATCAAAAGTGTTATTTTTTCCTTTTTTTTATTCACAAGCCCTAAAAATCAAACTAACATTGACGAAAAAAAAAATGACAAGCATGACTTTATGAACATATCAGGTCAGAACGAATCCCGTCACGTTTGCTGAACAACGTGGGAGTCATAGTAAATATGTCACTTTCCAGAGTATGTATCATGGAGTTCAAAGTTAAACCATCAGAATTGAATCTCTGCCATCATAAACTTTTTTTACACTTTTCGGAATGTACGAGAAACGTGAAAATTAGATGACACGTAACAAGAACTTATCATTGTAAGCGTTAGAAGGGTTTTTCAAAGACAATCGACACTAAAGTGCGAAAGTACACTTAGTTGATAGCACGTCCTGAATAGGAAGCGGCTTATCGAGTCACATTGTCGATTGTCCTCACGTTCATTTGAGAATTTCGCATTGGTGGTGCTGGTGCATTTACATACAATGCTGATATGGCATCCTCATGCTACGTGTGCATAGAAATCCCAAACAGAACGAGACCTCATTGTGTCACTGCATTGAACTATAATATTCCCAGACACGTCGCTAACTCCAAATAGTCATCATAACAAGCAGCATTTAGATATGTGATGTGCAGTGACATTATGCCACACGACATGTGGAATAGTCCATTAATAATAGGCAAATTGTTCATGAGGAAGTTTCGTGAAGTAATCCCAATCGTACCGTCTGGATAATTCGTGCCAAGAGCCTATAGTCGCGATTATCAGGTCAAGGGCATTATGGTTATGCACAATGTTTTGATACTTCTCTTATTATCTTTTGACTACTTCTAATTTAACGATAAGCTCAGCAATCTATCATATAGGAAATGATTAATCGATTATCCTTCGACAAAGAAATATCATTTTTATCCAAGATTGGGAGATTCTACGACACACATTATTACTAAGATCTCGGGAGCTATATATCCTTCAATTACTCCACGTCAGCTTCACTTAAATAAAAAAATGTTATCAGATGTTCACGATTTATTTGAGTAGTAGGAAGAAAAAATGCAACTAATGAAACTTGTTGTGTAAATCATTACGACTGACTACACGGGATTTAAAGAGCACGATGTACCTAATACTCAATGCAGTAACAAGCAATGAATCAAGGTCTAATCTAAACCAAGTGTCGATGAATTATAGAGAACTAAAACTCCAGAATAAAATAAAACGTTTCTGGAGCAAGTCCAGGACTGGATATTTTGCTTACGGATAGTCGTAGCAGGTCTATATAATATATATATCTATATAAAACTCGATTTTTCTAGACGAGGTTCCCAGATTTAACGACAACAGGATCGGTAATATGATCAGATTGTCTGGACTTCTTGGTAATATTTCCCGGGTCGGGAATATGGTCACATCTGGGTCAGGGCTCTCATGTTTATTCGATGTCTGTAACTACGGGTTAAATCGAGCAAGAAATAAGCACATCAACACGGGCTGAATGCAGTTTTTGCGAGGACTTGTTGTGAAATGACTTCGCTTTCGAATGGTTCTCGCGTCCCGTTCGACGTGATCGAGTTGTTCCGTCGAAGTGAACGTAATGCAGGTATACTGTTAAGCTGAATTGAACATCAAATTATATTAAATGGCAATAATTTTTCCGGAAAATCTTGCACCAAATGGAATCCTAGTTACTAGACGTGATTTTAATCACCTTAATTGAAAAATGCTTTCTGAGGTAGATTTTGATTTTTTTTTTTTCAATTCAATAGGTACAATAAGTAAACTTCTTGTTAGTGAGATGGTGACAAAAATGCTTTGTATCTCCTAAATGGAAGAAAAGTGGGTTTCTATATATAGTTCGAGTCCCCTTCTTAATATCCGTCTTGTCGAGGAGGGGGAGGGGGCTAGCGCTATGCGATGAGCGGCTACGGCCTTTTTCCCAGATTTACCCGAGCGATTTGAAAAAAAATCTACCATATAGAAGAAAATTTCGGGAGCATCTGGGCAACCGGTTCAGTTGACACTAAACGTCGTACAACCTCCGACAAAAAATTTTTTCTAAGGAATGTGTCCCTAAAAATACGTTTTAAAATAGTTTTGAGCTTCTAAACTGACCGCTAGGAGGCGCTAGAGCCATGACGAAATAAAAATTTGTATTTTATCATCATTTTCCAAAATTAGGCTAGATGCCGCCCTACTGTAATTTTCTGCCAAATGGTAGAATCTTTTTAAAATCGCTCGGTAAATCTGGGCAAAAAGGTCGTAGCCGCTCACCGCAGTGCGCTAGATCCCTGCTTGACAAGACGAATTTTGAGAACGGGGCTCGAACTATATAAAAACCTGATTTCCTTCCATTTGAGAGGTACAAGGCACCATCCCTATTTTTGTCACCATCCCTCTAACTATTAACAATCAACCTTGGAGAATCAAAATAAATTATTGATACTCCCCATTCCCTGTAGGAAGAATTTTAAGGATAATACTCTATAATATAAATATTTATAAGCATTTGGGAGAGAATATTTTGTACAACCCAGATTTCATGAGAAAAGTCTTTGAAGACAAAAATAATTGAATAGTTTTTACCCCCCAGCATCCTACAAGTAAATGTAAATGGTATTATTGCCTACCTGTCTCAGGCATTTGTCTCAATTTACAAATAAATAAAATTCATTTTTCAATAACAAAAATCTTGAAATCTGGCTTTCTATGTGTATAAAAGAAAATATCCGATCAACTGACAAACATGATTTTGTATGTAACGTGTGTATTTTCGTTTGAAAGCTTTCGTTCCTGTGTGACGGGTGCTTATAGCGTTCCGCATCGTTTTTTCAATAATCGGCTAAACAGAAGTTCAAAGTATGTATGTATCATGTTTGCTCCGAGAGTATTCAGAAATCGTGGAGATATTTGGCATGTCGAGAGTCGGCCTGTTCATACTGGTTTGAAATATGGTCTTTTCCAATAGGACCGAGGACAAAAGAGTGATGTATTGCCCGGTTTAAAGGGAATGACTCCATGTCTACGATGATTTGTTTCACCCTTATCACTACACAATATGTTCCTGAATAATTGCTCAAAACCACAACAAATCCTGCATGTTGTCCCAAATAAAAAGCCCAAGGCCCGGGAGCGTAATTTATTTTCCTTTCGCAAACGACACAATGCTCTAGGTTAACATTCACCCTGATTTTGGTTCATGATTATATTTTTGAGCTATAAGACATTACAAGAATTAACTCAATTATTGCTTCTATTCTACCTACATAATAGAACTAAGTAGTTTTTCTCAGTATACCAGTGATTAATTATAATTTGTAATAATTACTAGTCTTGTTGGAATCTAAAATGAATCCATTACATACTTTCATCGGTCTGAGAAATTGGGAATAATAAGTCACCCTGTTTTTTCACGTCACTCTTTCTCCTTCTAAAAGTATATTGTAGGGCACCTGGTTCTTTTGGCATGTATTAAATTATTGCTGCTTCTCCTGTATTGACACCTTAACACCTACAAATGCGCAAGGGGTGACAGATGTTCTTTCTGTTCCACGTTAGAGCCGGTGGCAGACGTGAGCACTGAAATGGAATCCTCGCCTCTTCGGTATCAGTTCCTCAGTTTTCCAGCGCGTTGTTTTAATATCAAGCGCTTTCCGGCCAACCTTTCTCTCTCCGGAATGCTTTTTTTCGCATTCCATCGTCCTGATAGCCGATGATTTCGATAGGCCGAATATCCTAAACTGAACACTGCATATTTATGGGACCGTTTGAGAGCTGTTACGCAAGAATTCACCGCCGCATTTCGTATTCGTTCTCCAAACAAATGTTTTGTATCTGAATAATGTAAAATGGACCAGAAATAAAGCTAACTGTTTTTTTGCCGTCTAAATCGATCATAGCCTTGTTAAAAATGGATTTGAGTGGTATAACGAGTTGTGATTCATTTTTTCATATAAAACTTCTGCTTGGAATATTTATAAAATAAACAGCTCTTTTACCCACGCTGCTAAATCTAACGTAAAATTGGTTCACTTGTGAAACCAAGTTATATTATGTTTCACAATAATAATTATTGACATGTCTGTTTTCTTGTTGTTGTTTCAGAGAACAGTCTTTGCATAGACATTCAGAGTTATTGATCCAAATCTCTGGCGTTTATGACAAGCAAGTTTGTAGTTTCCTTTCAATGAAAGTCTAATTTCATCGCAATGAAACGTTATTTACTTAATGGTAATTCTTTTCAGGTGACATTAGTGGTAAGGAATATAGGTGCATATTGACCTAGTAAGAATGAGAACGATTCATATGATAGGTACTACTGATGGAAAAAATTCATTGATGGAAAACCGTCATACGCCAAAAAGCGTCAAAAAACGCCAAAAAAATCCATTGATAAAAAAAAGAGCACATTCAGCAAATGTTTACGATTTACTCGACTCTCAAACTACGTTCACTCTCGGTATTATAGTCACATTCACTCAGCCTCATTATTATCTTTTTTCGTACTCAGAATACTCGACTTTTAATTAACTTTTTATACTCCCAACCTTTAATCTGCATATTAAGTATGAATCACCAGTGCTTTAATGGGTCTCATTAAGATACAAATTTTCATTAAAGCACTGGTCAAGCTATCCAATGGCAGAGGAGCATTTGCAATCGAATCGGGTCCTTTTCGCTCACAATCGGGTCGACAAGCCAACCGAAGTCACAGAGTTGTCATACTCACGATAAAAATTGCCTTGTGATATAAGTTCTGTATTTCTGAAAAAAAATTCTGAACGTTTATTTAATTTAGAACATAAGTAACATTCAAAGAAAATTTATCAAGATTTTATGTTACCTTAATTAATTTGATAGGTAGGTATATCGTGTAAAAGATAGGAAGATAAAGTATTATATCATTCGCAGCGCTCCGTGATAGTATTCAAAGCGGCAACGCTGCGACCGTCGCGTGCGCAGGTAAACAATGTCGTAATTAATGGCTGTCGATGTTATTAAAATTATTATTAATCTGAAAATCAAAGCGTAAAATTCAAAATTCGAACTTCGCATAATAAAAATTACGCAGTAGTGAGTAGTGCCCTTAAACTTGATACTAAAACATGTCTCAGCAGAATAATCTTAGCGACGAAGAGAAAATTTGGTACCTAATATGCGTAAGCAAATAGCAACCTATCTTAACCTCAATGATCCGCAATTGTACACGGGTCATTGTTAAAATATATAATTTTTCAATCTTTTCTATGAAATAAAGGGTCGTAGAAAAAATAGTGTATGGAACTCGCAGATAATGGCTATTAATACTCTCTTATGATGGTTAAGACACTCGCCTACGGCTCGTATCTTTTAATTATCTATTAATAGCCTTCATTATAAGCTCGTTGCATAATATACTATTTTGAATGACACAATTGAGAACATATCCGAAAGAGTAATTCGTCGAACAGAGAGAAAGGCAAACCATTCAGGTCTTAAATTCACCGGTGTATGTACCTCGTGCCAGGATTTGAGATCAGATTATGAAATGTTGAAGTTTTTTACACAATAAAGGTCGTCTTGCTGAATTTCGATAACATGCACCGTTTTCGCTTAAAATCGATTTGAAAATTACCTTACATGGCATAAAAATTCAAATTAAAACACAACTTGAGAAAAATATTCAATGTAGGCCATGTATCACGGGATGTAAGAAGTAACAGTTTGTTTGAAAATTGTGTTTCACGCTAATAAAGTAGAAGAAAAAGAAAATTTATTGAGTACTGTTTTGTAAAAATTGAAAATTTCACTAACCAAGAGCTGGCTGAAATGCACTTCGTATATGGATTCTGCAATGGTCGTGATCTGGCGGCTGAGTATGAATACCGACGACGATTTTCAAACCGAAGAGCTCCTACACGTCAAATGTTCACCCGCATACGTCAACGTTTACCGGAAAATGGCAATTTTTGACGTGCTCGCGGTCAGGGGAGACCCCATCATAGGAATCATGCTGTTGAAAATTTTTGCCATTTTTTTGCTCAATACATTTTCTTTTTCTTCTGAAACACAATTTTCAAACAAACTGTTACCTATTAACATCCCGTGATCCATGGCCTACGTTGAATATTTTTCTCTAGTTGTGTTTCAATATGAATTTTTATGCCATGTAAGGTAATTTTCAAATCGATTTTAAGCGAAAACGGTACATGTTATCGAAATTCAGCAAGACGACCTTTTTTGTGTAAAAAACTTCAACATTTCATAATCTGATCTCAAATCCTGGCACGAGGTACATACAAAAAAAGTTAGGGTGATTTTAACCTCACTCCTCACCTATCTGACCCCCCTGATGGAAATTTTTTAATGTTTGTAATTGCAGCTTATTGACCATAAAAAGTTTGATAAATTTCCAAAATTTCACTTTTATATCTTGAACGGGTTCGGAGGTATTAAATAAAAACCATCTTCATGGGCTCCCCTTTCGGGGGCTGTAGCCTCCTTAGGAAGCATTTCTCGACCTATTTTTATAGAAACTTTTTTTCATATATTTGAAAATAGAATCTGCTGTTTCAGTATTGCGCGCTAATTACGGGACACCCTGTATACTTTTTTGGACATGTGCGTTCGATAACAGACTTCAATCACTCTCAAATGCATTGAGGAATAGAGGGATCAATGCAACAATATGCAGGTGGATAGACTTGCATGATGAAAAAGAGATTGGTGTGTACATACCTATTGGGGGAGACCGTGATGGCTCAAGTAGCTAGGGGTGCCCATAGGGAGATAATACTGTCTCCCTTGATATGGAACCTTGTCATGGATGAGCTACTACTGTACTGAAGCGTCTGGATCACGAAAGAATCAAGACCTAAGGATATTTCTATGACCTTGTTATACCAATCCAAAAGGTAAATTCAACGAAATAATAAGGCCGTGCATGCAAAGAGCCCTAAATGTCGTAACCAAATGAACAGATGAAGAGGGACTAAACATAAGTTCCTCCAAATCAACCATCATAGCGTTCACTAACCGAAGGCAACTGGAGGACATAGGACCACTAAACCCACTAAGCTTTTACTCGATGACATAAAAAATTATTTCGCGTCAACTTTGAGACTCGTCAAAGTTTGATACGTCGAGTACCCGATATAGTTCAATTATTGATATTTGTCTCACAGCTTGAAATAACTTTAAAACATCAAGATCTTTAGAAATAAATTATTGGTATCGTTATGAATTATAATGTAACTTTCCAGCAAGGAAGAATCTTTCAAGTTTTATAGAAGTTTTTCCTCGTTTGAAATTTTAAATACAACTTCATAAATTTGTAATCGTGCCTTCTTCTGACATCTTTTCAAACCTTCTTCCAGTGACATAAGCGCGAAAATTACAGCATAGCTTGAGACATTAATAATTAAAAAAAATTGTAAAAAAATTCCTTTAACGTTATTTACATAGGTATCAAAGTTTTTATTAGTTATTATTATTATTGTGACTTCCCGGTGCAGTATCTAATTTTGAGCATCCTCAAAGTTGTTTTTACATAAATTAATTAAATTACGGACTGAAAATGTAACGGCAATAAGAAGTCTAAGGTAGATCAGAGCAAAAAGGGTCGAACTGTGTAAACAGGCAAAAAGTTTCCATCGACAAAAGCATTCCGCAAGTATATCCTTTTAGACAGAATTTGATATGCCGCAAATAAGCTCTATAAAAACGGTCCCTTGGGTTAAATGGGGCAAAAGAGACGACCTATTATCAGCAGCTATATGAGGGACTAACACACACATTCATATAAAATTTATCCACCAGGGGTTTTTTCCGATAAACGATGAAAAGGATTGGACTAATTTTTAATTTCAGTTCAGTCTTTTTACAGCGAAATTAAATTAGGCTAAGCACAGACAATCACTTGAATTGGAGATTATATTTTAATCGAGACTGTTAATCGCCAGAGTGTAAAAATAGGTATTGAAGACAAGCGGTGAGTGAAGGGCTTCACGCTGTAATAATTCCCCGGTAAGAAGTGAACCATATTCATAGTTGAGGTCTTTCAAAACAATTGTTTGTGATAACAATGAAACCCAAACAAAAGGCTTCTGCAATGGAGATTCACCGCTAATGATTACGCCTCACACGTTCTGTTTTTATGCTTTGTAATGACAAATATACACAAGATGCTAGGGCAATGAATAACGGCGCTACCATCAAGCATTTCTATCAAAAGACTCCATTTTTCATTTATAACCGCTACATAACAGAAATGCAGAAATTCTTTTAAATATACCTGCACAAGTAAACCAAAATAATATTGAAATTTTATATGAGCAGACAAATCATAGAAAAATCGATTTTTTTATCAACTACTACCTTAACTATTTACTCTATCTATCAAAAAATCTACTTTATCAAAAGGACGTTTGATAGTTGTTACTAGTTATTTCAATAAAAAACATGATGGGGTATGTTTGGGGGTTTGTTTGATGGAGTATAAAAAGCCTGTCAAACTCTTAACGTAACACACTGAAGAACAGATAAATCTTTAAAGGCGGCGCTGGGAAATCAAATACCTACATGATTTTCTATTAACCAAAAATTTCAATCAATTTTCAATCAATCTCTTCGCAATCACTTTTGCGAAACACTTTTTTGCCAAAAAAATGTTATCATATAAATGATAAATTGTTTTTCCCTTATTCATGAAGCTTTTACCACACATTTCACTCAAAAGTATAATTTAGGACCGACGCTATGAAAATCCACCATTTTCGATTTGTTTTGCTAAATTAATTTTTAATCAATCAACCAAAAAATAAAACTAAAATAAATTTTTTTGTTTCCTACGATCATAATCGTTTCTCTACGATTGAATATTGAAATAAACATTTTCAAATTTTGCCTCTCTAAACAGCTCCTCTCTAATATTCATATCCCATACACATGACCTCAAATATGCAAAAAAAAAGTATAATTTTCTAAAAACGAAAACCTTCTCATATACTGAAGCGGAAGATTGCTGAGCTTTTTTGCTTTATTCTTTCAAATATGAAAAGAAAAGTTTCATAATAAAAAAAATTCTCGTCTCCGTCTGCCTAAGCAACACTGAAATTCTCCTCCTCCCATTCTTCTGGTAATGCAGGAAACTAATTTACTTTAGCTTAGCGGCTTTGGAGAAAAATTTATTCCACAGAACACTCCCTAAACATAAAACTTATAAAATGTTATATCCGTAGAAGGTAACGTACAAAAATGATGTACAATTTAGCTGCTTGTTTAAAAAAAAGTTAAAAAAAAAACGGTTGAGTAAAAAATTTAAAATCGCAAATCTAAAATTAATTAAACATGATGCAGGTGGGAATTTAAAATAAACAAACAACAAATAATTGAAAAATTCGTAACAAAGATTAACAGACAAACCGCAGAACACAATATCTGTAAAAAGTACAAAGGATTTCATAACATGTTTTAGATCCATTTAAAAACAAGAAAAATAAGGTTGAATTATTGAAACATGACGCAGTTGCTTTGACATATATAAAAGTTATGAAATTCGTTACAGCAAAGCTGGGGCCCTTTAGCTTAGGACTTATCAAAGAGACAAAGGAAAAGAGGTACCGAAACCAATTAAATAAAAACTTTTATTTTTGTGCTTTTACGCTGCTTTTACTTTGATAGCAACTACGATGAAGATAAATTAAAAATGTTTTATAATGAAACATTTTCAAATGAGAACGAATAAAACTATACAGAGTATCTCAGTTGAAAGCTATAATGCCATAATTAAGGAATTCATATGCATTTATTTTAAACTAGAGCTTTGGTACTCACTCACCTTCATAAGGGATTTTAAAATATAATTATCAGCTACAATCAGAAAGAAGTAATAGATATGTTTAATACTTTATTCTTTCAGAGAAAGGTCATCTACAGGGTGATCAGTAACTCGCGCACTCCGAATACAGGGCGATGTAGAGCCCATTAAAATTAAGGATATTTTACAAAAGAAAATTGAATCCAGCGGTTGGTTTTCAAGTTACAGAGTTCCCCCTCATCGGAGTTTAAAGCTATTTTTTTCAATAACCGTGATAAAAATTAATTTTGGTATTGCTATGGAAATAAAAATAATAAAAATACCATCTAACCCGAACTTATTCACATGCTCAGTGCAGTGATACCACTTTTATTTTTATAGAAACGATCATATCTATGGAAAAAAAGAATTTACAACACTGCCTTAAGAAAATTTACCACTCTTAAAAAGTGAAGTTTACCGCAGCATGCTCTGAGTGCACGAGTTACTGATCAGCCTGTATATACTTACTTGACTAAATTTACTTATTACATTACTAATTATGGAAACAATGGAACCTCGTCGGTGAGAAACGGCACCGACAGAAAAGCCGATTCTAAATGAACAAGTAACTCGTAAGTACGGCCGCTTTGGTGAGCGACTCGAGACACAAGGGCTTAGGACGAAGAGTGATGGAGGCCTATCTCAAAGCCAACAATATGGACAGCTGAATTGAATGCGTCGCTATACTATTCAGCGAAACAACCTATACCCCAAATAAATCTAGCTTTCCGCTAGAATGAACTCCGGAGATTTCCTTTCTTTATACCTTATGCTCCTTTTACTGTGTGAGAATAAGGAATCTGTCATCCATTACTGTGCTTTGAAAAACAAATTCACTCCTGCAACCAGCCACCATGCATTGCTTAAGATTTGTAACGCGTGTCTCAGATCGCACTCCCTCGCTATCTTATTCATTCATGGAACTGATTTCTTCCTCGTTTTTCCACTTCGTCTTGAATTTTTAGCAAAATAGCTATTGCAGTTGTACAATTTTCTCTGCTAAAATTGCAACATTCCGTCTCTAAAAGCCATTAGTTCTTTTATATATAAATAAATAGATTAGCGTAGGTACTTATTGCGTGTCTAAGGAAAATGCATCCAGTGTAGATGCATCAAATGCATCCGGGTATAGAAAGAGGCAAGATTTGGGGATGCAATCCTAAAACGATTCTGTACCAGTAAGTAGATGTCTAAAATGCTAAATATGTAATGAAGTCTGGAGACTAGGATAATTGACTACTGACTAGGATAACTAGGATAAAGTAAAACTATAGCAAAAATATAGCAAAATCACCCAAACTTTTCTTTAAAGCGGTGGGTTGTTACGAAGTGGTGAGATTCGAAGTTTCCTATCGTCAAAGGATAAGCAAGCAATGATCAATGAAATTATTATTCACGTCTGCGTCGGGGTTGTAAAAAGTTATTATTATAAGATCTCAAAATATTGAACCTAGTAATGTGATTTTAATATGTTCTTCGTATACAGTGTTCAGGAATGACCAAGATTACTGAAATCAGAAGACGTGGTACAAAACAGCGGGGGTGAGTTTTTAAATCATTGTATGTACTTTGGACGATTGAATTAATATTAATGAGATTTAAGTAATGTTTTTGATTTGGGAATAACAGCAGATAGGTGCCGGCAAAAAAATTGTGAAGAAAAATAGGGATGAACACTTAGGTATTTGGTCTGCAGTCGCTAAACAATGATCAAAAGATTATGGAACACTCTGAAAAATTCGCAAAAAAATGGCCCCAACCTTGTATCGCCGTGAAATTTCATCACATTCTCCTCGAGGTGTGTTTCGTTGAACACAAGTGAGTCCTGGCCGCTCTGTCTTCGAGTTGCCGTGAAAAAGGATCCAGTGAGTCAATTTTAAATAAAATTTGTTTGCTTGCGCTTGAATTCTCTGGATTATACATCATTAATTAATTTGATTTGTAACTGGTTAAAAATATGAAAATTGTGTAAATGGTACGGTGTCATGTCATCAGAATTAATTAAGATAAAAATATAAAATTAGGAAAAGTATTTATCTTCTTAACTGGCAAATTTAAAAATTCAATTTACAGCACAGCGTAATTAAAGCGAAACGTACGGTACTCTAATAAGGGAAGATGAAATGAAAAAGTTAAGCTTTGAACTAATATTCATTTTAAATTCTGTGCTTTAACTATAGCTGCTAATTTAACTTTTTAATTAACCCCCTTAATTCAGAACTGCTAGGCTGTCGTTTTCAAGCTCCTAGAGATAATTCGTTTTCCGGTCGCTAGTTACTAACTCACATACAATAATTTCTTTTCCACTTTCTTGCCTATTTAGACCAAAAAGTCAAAACCTTAACTAGGCATCGGCATCCCAAGCATTTTACTCGCATTTTTGAGGATGTAGATAAAATTGAAGTGTGTTTTTTCTAGAATCACAAGTGTTACAAGAATTTAACCTTTACCTTTGGTTTAACTTTAGTCAACCTTTACTTTTATTAAAGCTTTATGTACATAAAGCTTTAATGTCTTCCATTAATACATTACATATTCATTGAAGGTGGTTTTTGAACATTTATGCAGGACCTTTAATTTAAAACATAATTAAGTATTATTTGTCCAGAACACCGGTGTACTCTCAACCGAGTAAAACATGTTATTTACACTGTAATCGATTTTAAAAAGCAAGAATGAGCGTTTTTGAACACAGTGTTGCAAGCCTTCTTGTTTGACAAATATTTGTGTTTATCGTATGTCAGTCATGAAAGGTCAATTAAAAGTAAATTAGATTGCATTAACGACATAATATAATCCCATTTCAGGATCAAATAAAATACTTAGGTAAATGAAAAGTGATTTTTAACTCTCCCGAGTCTCCCTAACTAACTGAAATGTATTCTAGGTACCTACTTACTAAGATGATCAATTTTTCCAGACAAAGAAATTTCCAGATTCGGTTAAATAGTTATTTATAAAACAATAAGTCGCTCACCGTTTCAGGATCTGTCGACTCTGCCTGTCGAGTTTCTTGAGAACTGTAACACGTCTTTGTCTTCCAGCGTAAATGGATACATTAAAAAAATTGAGAAGTAGGAAATTGACGTTGTTTTGAAGTTGAAGTTCTTATTTCTTCTGTCATCATAAATTTCTAGTTTTACTTTTATTCTCGGTGGTGAGATTTTTCAAAATCATTGTAAAAATGGTGACAGAAATGTAAAGTATATAGGACATTTTTTCTTGCAGGACTTTAGCTTATTTTGTCATATTTGCGTATCCAAAGAACTGGTTTTATCATAAGTATACGCATGTACCATCCAGAAATTAAAGCTTCCGAGCTAACTTTAAATTTTCAAGTTCAGATTTACAATTTTTTGTAATTTTTTTGGAGCTCCTAAAAAATTTTAAGAGAATATTTTTCCCTCAAATAGTGGTTTGCACTCATATTCTCCAATAATTTTCTTCCAAATTGTAGAAGTTTTTTTCTTGAAATCGCTCGGGCAAATCTGGAGAAAGTGCCGCTCATCGCAGCTAGCTAGTGTAACATACCGCCCCCGGGGCAAGCATTTTTTTCTTCAAAATAATCCTCATCGGTGAAACTTAAGGAGAAGCCGGCATTAATTAGGAAAAATGATTTGCAAGTGAGAATTCCAGAATCCTTTATTTACACTGCCCCAACAATGGATTGGACTTTCACCTACCCGACCGTTGAAACTACGACGGAATCTTTTAACACGCGCTGAAGACGTGATACCTAAAAAAGGGTGCAGCGCGAGAAACGGCCAGTCGAATTGAAGAGAGACGGATAGAGATACAAATGGTTGTGTGAGTATAAAAACACCAGCTCTGGCTGGCCTCGGGAGACTTGATTTTCAAGACTCGACTACGACACACTTGATTTTCAACACTTGCTGCCGCCTGTCTGCCGCTGCCACTTGCTGCCGCCTGCCTCCGCCTGTCGCCCGCCTGCCTGCCGCCTGCCTGCCGCCTGCCTGCCGCCTGCCTGCCGCCTGCCTTAGCCTACCGCCCGCCTCAGCCTGCCGCCACCTGCCTGCCGCTGCTGCCTGCCGCTCGCCTCCGCTTGCCTGCCTGCCGCCGCCTGCCTGCCGCCTGCCTGCCGCCACCTACATTGCGCTGTCCCGGAGTTGCTGCCCACGTACCGAGAACCGCACCGGCACCCTAGGTCTGTCGTCATCGGAGACGTAGCCACCCTAATTGCGAAGCAAGGCCGCTTACTCGAAGTCCCGCGCCCCGCGCTCGCCAGTCTACGAAGAGGAGGTTCGAACCGAGCCACTGCCGCTGCCAACATCGCTTCATCACGACACCGCCGGAGAAGCTGCCAGGTTTTCATAAATCGTATCGTATTTATTTATTCACTCTGACAAAAATCCCCGTAGTTATAAATGATAATTATTCCTTTTATTTCAGAAGCGTATGTAAAGAAATTATAATTAATTCATTTTTTTTCAGCAGCGTACAGTTGTATCGTATTTATTTATTTACACTGATAAAAATCCTTTAGTTAGAAATTTTAAATAATTCTTTTTATTTCAGCAGCGTAGTAAGTAAAAGTAAAGCTCGCAAAATTGTAGGTATTTATTTGTAACATAATAACAGATCTTCCTAAGCGGTTCCGGCAGCACAGTCATTCAGAATTCATCGACAGGGTAGCCAAATTTCTCCCTCTCTCAAATCAGAAAGAATAGGTCTGCTTGAAATCATTTCAGTCATTGCAAACATTCAAAGAGTTAGGTCAAAAGCAATCAGAAAAGAAATTGAGACGTCTCAAAAACAAACAAAAAGCCAAAAACAAACAGATAGGTAGAAACAGAAACAAAAGACAGGTCACCTCACTAACCCAGGGAAGTTTAACTTCATTCCTTGTTTGTTTGTTAAGGATCAATTTGTACCTCATTTCGAACTTTGACAACTAAAACCTCTCAGAAACGCAAACAACAACATTCAAACAAATCGAGGCTTACATCAAAAGTTGGAGTAGCATACTTATAACATTAATAAGAACAAATGAAGGAATAAAACCAAAACAAACAAAAAACAAAACAACCAGAGTTCCGTAATGTCAGAGCATTTTACGGTAAACTCAGATCCAAAGAGATCAAGGTATTTTCTTTCAGCAGTTGCGCGAATAAGAGAGTGCCTTCAATGTTTTTATTATAAGTCGCGTAAAACCGATGTTCACTTGAACAGAGAGGCCTGAGGGAGAAGGTCAGTGGGATGCTGCCTTCGTCTCTTGTAGGTTCTGGTAATTCCTCTTGGTAAAGCTTACCTGCAAATTGATGACTTAGTCAAATCAGGAAACAGAGAAACAGTCAAAACCACAAGCTTGAAATTGAAGTAAAACTTGCCCAATCAGGCAACACCGAAAGCCCCAATAGTAGAGCCAACACACCAGCGAAAGTGAAATCACCCAACCATTCAATTCATTGTCAGGTCAGGAATTTTTACGACAACCCTCACACACAAAAGCCAAGGCAAACAGAGAGTAAGATGATTGAGATGACTCAAGCAGGTCCTTTTCAAACCAGCTGCAGGAACAGCATTGGAAGGTCTGAATAAATAAATGGAAAATTAACTAATAGTAAATTAATTAAGGTAGCTTAAGATTCATTGTAAGGAATGAACTGGTATCCAGTTTGAAAATGGATGAAAGGTGATATCATTTCATTTTTTAATTTTTAAAAGAAAGGATTTTGATCACACAGGTATTTCTTGACTCCTGAGCTTTTGCATACCCTATCCGAGAACCGAGGGTGGCTACAAGAAGAAACGACACAACGAGGTGGGTCCTGGCCGCTTTTTCTAGACGATCATCGGGGGTAGGGGGGTGGTTGTTACACTAGATCCCTATTCTCGACAAGATGGATTTTGAGAAGGGAACTCGAACTGTAAGATTTTCTTTTGTATAAGCTTTTCTTATCCCATTTTGGAGATACAAGGCATTTTTGTCTCCATATCTCTAACTATTATGTTTGGAGGACTTAATCCAATAATGATGAAACTTTGACGTTGTTTGGATACACGTACAAGCAGTTCGCGTCAAGGATGGTCGAAAAGCTCCCATTTTCAAAGCCGATATATCCCTTATCCCCATCCTTATGTCCCTTGCTTTTTCTGCCAGAATATGAAGAAGAGGCGTGTAATTACCGTACCAATAATTGCCCTCTGGATGAGGATGAAAATATAACCCTCTCTCTCACAGTTCACTCCAAATGGGATACTTTATCATAGCTCTGTCGGTATAGTAAGTTAAGTAGGTATACAGTGCATTTATTTTAAGTGTTGCCATAGGGAATAGCATGTAAAAAAATACACCCTATGTTAACTTATGTTGTCTTATACTTTGGAAGTCGTTTTTAATTTTCAATAATAGTACATGTCATCTACTTTACAATACGACCTTTCAGAAAAGCCGGTCATTGTTCAATTTTATGATACAGGCTGTCCCATTGAGGTGAAAAAACTGTAAGAAACGGTAAGAGATACGAAGTCGGTTAAATTACAAAAAAGTTGCGCTGTTTTGAGACGAGTATTTGGCACTTTTTTTTTTCTCAATATTCCCAGAATTTCCTGAAATATCCTGAAAAAACTTGAAACATGCAGATTTATTATTTTAGCCATATCTTCTTTATTATTTAAAAAAAATTATTATTTTTTTGTAGGTTTACATAAGCCGTAATAAGCTACTTATTTGACGTTTAAAAAATTTCCAAAGCCGACTAGATCTTGGAATTTCCAAAGTCAACTTTGGTTTTTCTTATTATCGCCATATTGTTTTTTATGCCATTCGCTATAGAAAAAAATCAAGGAAACAAAAAATCCATCACATTGCAAATAAATTTGAAAAAAAAATTATTCTTCTTTTTCAAAAATAAAGAAAATTTTTTACCGAATGTCAAAAAGTGCATTTTTTAAGTGTTGCCATAGGTATAATATGTAAAAAATTACACCCTATATTAACTTATGTTGTACCCATTGTAATTTAGAAGTCGTTTTAAATTTTCAACAATAGTACCTACCTACATGCATGTCATGTAGGTACTTACTTTACGATACAACATGTCAAAAACCGGTCCTTTTTAAATTTTAATATTTAGTCCTCAATTGAATTATTAAACTTTAATAAAGGAGTCAGAATAAACAAAGTGAGTTAAAATTATTAATTTTTTAGAGAACATGTGAACATTTTTTATTCATAAATAAAAACAACAATAAAACCCAAATAACTAAATTACAATGGGTACAACATAAGTTAATATAGGGTATAACCCTATGGCCACACTTAAAAAATGCACTTTTTGACATTCGATAAAAAAAAATTTTCTATATTTTTGAAAAAGAAGAAAAATTTTTTCAAATTTATTTGCAATGTGATGGATTTTTTGTTTCCTTGATTTTTTTCTATAGCGAATGGCATAAAAAACAATATGGCGATAATAAGAAAAACCAAAGTTGACTTTGGAAATTCCAAGATCTAGTCGGCTTTGGAAATTTTTGAAACGTCAAATAAGTAGCTTATTACGGCTTATGTAAACCTACAAAAAAATAATAATTTTTTTTAAATAATAAAGAAGATATGGCTAAAATAATAAATCTGCATGTTTCAAGTTTTTTCAGGATATTTCAGGAAATTCTGGGAATATTGAGAAAAAAAAAAGTGCCAAATACTCGTCTCAAAACAGCGCAACTTTTTTGTAATTTAACCGACTTCGTATCTCTTACCGTTTCTTACAGTTTTTTCACCTCAATGGGACAGCCTGTATCATAAAATTGAACAATGACCGGCTTTTCTGAAAGGTCGTATTGTAAAGTAGATGACATGTACTATTATTGAAAATTAAAAACGACTTCCAAAGTATAAGACAACATAAGTTAACATAGGGTGTATTTTTTTACATGCTATTCCCTATGGCAACACTTAAAATAAATGCACTGTATATTGACTCACTCATACGTTTTAGTTCTCAAACGCAGGTATATTATTCATAAGCTGTACCTATTATGCATGACTTTGAAGTTGCACTCAACATATTATATATTAGAACCATGCAAGAGCTCAAAGAGTTTGGTAGACAGTATTAAATATACCTACGAACATCAAATTACGGAAAAATGCAACTTCATGGTAGAAACGTAAAAAAGTTAATGGAATATTGCAGCGATTTGAGATGTGCATGATGACGATGAGTAATTTCAAAATCTGAATTTAACGCTGTAACATTATTTGATTTAGTATATTTGAGGAATATTTCCATTTATATTAGAACGGCTCAAATTAAAAAGTGGTAGGTTTAAAGATAAACTATGTTGATGAAATCGGAATGTTGCTAGTGCAAACACATCATGGGAGCAATTCACTTAAGCAATACTCACGTATATCTAGATAGCTTTCAGTTAATAATAGTCCTGGAAAATTAAGTAAATTCTGCAAGACCGTCATACTATCCCAAATAAAAGCAAGCAAATTAGAACCGAAAGTACCGAAACGTATAGCGTCTGACCGTGCAATCGTGCCTCAGATGACTCGGAAATATTCCATTCATGTACGCTGCACTAGGTAGGTAGGTAATATCTAACTTAACGTTCCAAAAAGTAATTTCAATGTAACTCACATTGGGGAGCAATTCACTAGGGAACATCCATGCAACCAGATAAACCAATTGTTAAATGTTCCATTTATATTCCACGGCCGATTCCAAAACCAGGATAACAGGATTCAGGATGTAAGAATAAAATGTAGATAGAGTGACGTAATTTATTAGGCGTAAAGAATAATTGAAAGTCCATCTCTCAATTGAATAACAAGAGGAAAAAGAATGTCAACAAATTAAAGGTTGAGAAATAAGAACAGGCCTCCGTTCATTGGTCATCATTTCCTCCTAACTCTCACGACGAAAGAGTAAGATTAATTAACTGGATCTGTTAGGTCAGGTCCTAATTTTAGAGGCCATGAATAGGTGTGGCTTCTCAGAGGATGAAACACGGTGGAGAGAAGTAACTGCCACTATAAAGACCCCGCAGTCGGCATAAAACTGAAAGTCTCTGTCTCTCAGTGCCAGTAAGAACGATTGGATGAAATCTTCTCGTGCTTCGTCTAGATAATGGTACATCGCATAACAAGTAAAGAGTAGCACCTAAAACATTGATTAACTAACGGGGCTGTTTTCATTGCCCCCATGAAAAATTAAGCTTACCAGACTTCTCGGTTTACTTTATAGCGTTCGTCATTTAATCTGTTAGGGATGATTTATCGCGCTTCTGCCTGTAAATCTAGATCGTGTAGCTTTTACCTTTTTTTTCGTATTTCTACACGTTTAGAATAAATTATTCTAAAATTAATAGTATGTCCCAGTATAAGCCAATTTATAGGCATAAATAAAATTTCTAGTTTAAATTTGACCGTTTGGGATCTGCGCCTGCTTGACTAGAAAATAAATTTTACCATATTTTCATGTTTAATAATAAATCAAGCATGCCTTGACAGAAGCATTCTTTTTATTTTCTGTGAAGGTAGAGTACCTCTTCTGCAAGAAAAATCGGAAAATTTTATTGAAAAAAATTTCTCAGAATTAAAAATTGATTTTTTTTTAATTTTGTAATTATCAATCTAATTTCTTCATCTTCTTTTCTAAAGTATGGAAATACCTTGATTTGAATGCTTTAGGAATATTGGCTATAGCGTTATCTATAATCTGTGCCCCAAACGAATGTTAATGAAGACTAAATAATAATAATATGCCTTGGAAACTTAAGTGTTATTGACTTTATGCTTAAGAGCATATTTTTAGACGTTTGCTATTATTAGCCCGTAAATCAAATTTGGTCTTCAAATGTTATTCCCGAAAGAATTTTTCCCAATACATGAATTCAGAACGTTGTACAAATAAGTTTGAGCAACTTTTTTAAATAAAATTTTTAGATATTTCCTGCAGAAAATTCAGATACTTTTCCTGTGAAGAAAAAAAAGATGCTCCTGATGTCAAGGCATGCTTGATTTATTAAGCATGAAAGTATGGTAAAATTTCTTCTCTAATGTAGCAGAGGACCCCAAATGGTTAAATTTCAACTAGCAGAGCAATAAATTCCCTTATCCTGGAACATCCTGTATAATGAAGTGGTTGATAATTTATTTTGTATGTGTTCGGAGAGAGTGATATTTATTTTTTAATACCCATATTGCTAATACTTTTCGGCATTGCCGTTGCCAGTAAACGCGAAACAAAAAAACCGCCCAGCAAATTATGTGACAGTTTCGCATTATAACCGAAACAACGCAACAATAGTCACGAGATGTGCACGCTCTGTGGAGAAATTGCTTGCCCCATGTAATAATTGCGCTCTTTGTTCGCCGTGGATGATGAATCCTCATCAAATAAAAGTTATCTGTAATTAAAAATCTGACCTTTATCTTACATCGTTTTATATGCAATAAGGTTAAAAAATTGTGCAATTACCTGAACGTAATAACCTTTTGGTAGTCACAAGTATCGAAAAATAATTATTGTCTAGCTCAAATTGGCCAAAATTGCTCTTCTAAATCCACAAATAAAATAATTTTTTAATATTATGGAAACTCGTTAAGTTGCCAGGAAAATAAAAGTACCTACTTAACAGTTAGCGGATCGTTAAAATCAAGTTAGTAGAAAGGGTTGTCCTCACTTTCGTGCCAACCTATATGCTATTGTAAGTACTTGTAAGTTGTATGCAAGCGGTTTTGAGTAGCGGTATAGGAGCTGCCTTTAGTGCCGTCTGCTATGTCTCCCTGGATTTTAGCCGCTGAGACCGAGGTATTGCTTATAAGTTATCCCTAGTTCGCGAAGGTGAACTTTATATACTCTTTGAAGCGATTTTTATTTATTTTTATTTTTATTTTTACTTTTTTTTACTTTGTCTGAAGAAGAAATGTTATTTGGAGAGACAGAACTATAAATCCCATAAATTTTTCATAAATTCGGGAAAAACCTTCCACTTGCATGTGCAGTTGGACTAAGATTATCTTACAAACAGGTGTCCCAATGACTTGATGGCAATAGCTCAAGAGCGTTATTTTTTGGGCCAATTTTAAGTCGAAAGGGCTCTATACAGTTTTACCGAAACAAAAAAAAAGTCACCATGACAATATGACAAAAAATTACATGTCAACCATATTGGTTTTATTAACTTTTGAGTTTTGGGAAAAAGTGTATCGAGATCCTTTCCAACTATCGAAGTGTTTTGCTACAGCAACCGCAGAGCTACAGCAACTAAAAATGTTGAGGTCAAACTGCAATGTTTTAAGTTTGTGACGTCATAGAATTATTTTTATTTAGTTGTGACGTCATTAAATAACGTCACAAATTGAAAACGTCTTCCGGATTTTCTCGAAAACGGCTGAACCAACTGAAAATCCACTTGATGATCAGAAGCACCTGTTTTCCTTAACAAGTGTTACATCTAACCTTTTACTGGAAAATAATAATTATTTACAACAATTGATATTTGCATTGGAAATCCCTATGTTCACAAATAAAATGACAGATAATAATGCCTTAAAAATACTAATAATGTGTATTGACTGACTATACAGTGTGTGTCACAGGCATAGTACACACCCTTTTTTTTTTCTTTATTTTTGGAGATAATTTTTTGAAATTTGGTACGTCGCATATTCTCGACAGAGCGCACTTTTTAGCAGAAAATTGAATTTTTTCCCACATCCGGTTTTTCCGGAAATGTTACCAACTTTTTATTTTTAAATGGGACACCCTATATATTATTATATTTTTGGATTCTATACATTTGTACGAATCCAACAATACCACATAAGTACCATTTTAAATGTCAAATTTGTTTTTATTTAATTTTTTATTTTTCAATTATAGTGTGCCATGACTTCAGTTGTGTTCGTCACAGATGAAAAATGGGTACACCAAAATGTCCCTTATTAAGAGTACTAGTAGATGGTACCTCGGTACCAATATGGTACCATTTGAAAAAAATTAATTCAGCTCAAAAAATCATTCCGGTGCGCATTATTTATCCATAAATCACTTAATTTGGTACTTTGAACAAAAATTCGATTTTTTTAGCATTAGATGATCCAATTAGAGTAAAACGAAATAGTCATGGCACACTATAATTGAGAAATAAAAAATTAAATAAAAACAAATTTGACATTTAAAATGGTACTTGTGTGGTATTGTTGGATTCGTACAAATGTATAGAATCCAAAAATATAAAATATATAGGGTGTCCCATTTAAAATAAAAAGTTGGTAACATTTCCGGAAAAACCGGATGTGGGAAAAAATTCAATTTTCTGCTAAGAAGTGCGCTCTATCGAGAATATGCGACGTATCAAATTTCAAAAAATTATCTCCAAAAATAAAGAAAAAAAAGGGGGTGTACCATGCCTGTGACACACACTGTATAGTTTAGGTTTTGAAACAATTTTAAAAGTCTGATATGAAAAATTGAAATTCAAATGAAAATAAATTGAAAACATTGAACATGTTACTGTTTGTTAAATACATTTAGTCATAAGAAATCCTCTGTATTTTAGACTTTTGCTTTGTTTTAAAACAACTGGTAGCAATGTATCTTTTCTAACGATATAGTTCCAGTTAATCCATGAAGTTAATCGACATGTCGCGAGAATAAATTTGTGTTCGAAATGTAATCATTCTTACCGCTGGCGGCGAGCATCAGTTTTCGTCGGGGGGGGGGGGGGGGGAGGGGGGGATGCAGTCTCTCCCATCACCCAAATCAATAATACAACACTCTAGTTATCCATGCAACAAGGAAATACATATCTAATTTAAAAAAAAAACTCAAAGGAAACGGCGCTATTATCAAAGATAAAGTAATTTATTCAATTCACCTGCAAGCGAAGGAGCTTTACAAGACTCGGTACCTATAACTCAGACCTAGACGTATTTATATTACCTACCTAATACCTACCACCCTACGAGACTCCATCAGCATAAGAATAAGCAATGCCTTTAATATGGCCTGTGAACATTATCAACCGACTACTCTATGTCGATTGAAAAGAGAGGAGACAGAGTTGCAGCATTTTTCACTTCGCATATTACGCTGCTAAGTGTTCGGTTTCCTAGAATGTAATTTCTGTCTGGTTGACGTCTGACATAGGAAGTGAATTTGCGTTTTATTTTCGAAATAAGACCTAGGAGCACGTACGATTCCTGGAGGGTGAATTTCTTCTCATTGATCCTGGTCGTCGCTGCATATTGAAGAATCCTGTTAGCTGTATACAAATAAACAAACCAACGCTACGATACCCCTCGGCTCTTTGAAAGATTCCGCAGCTTTACCCAAACTCACCACAATTTATAGGAGAATTATTTGAAAATGAGCCTGCAGCGGATATTCGTTTAGATTTAAAAGTTTAAGGGTGTGAAAAACCCCCAGAGAGTCGTATGCGTTGTGTATTTTCTTTATTTGGTTTAAAAAAATTTATAATAGGACTCTTAGCTTCTGATTTTTGCACCAATATCTTTATTTCTGAATATACAGTAGCTTAAAAATTATTCGTCCATGTATTTTCAAGGTGTATTTGAGACCAGCCCGTAAAAAATTCCGATACAGGTGATCGAAAAATTCGAGTTTTTATCAATCCATACCAACTAGTAATTTTTCATCTCCACGCGAGAAAACTTGAAAATTAGAAAGTTTTGCTGCTTATTCAGTTTTGTTGTTTTACCCAGAGTTTTAGTTTTGTTCTAGTTTTATCCAGAAAGTGCCATAAAACGTGATGTGATCTTGAGATAGTCTTTTGCAGTATATAATCAAACCGAATTCTGAAATAACATGATCTGCAAACCTATTTTATCTATTATTTGATTCACCCCTTTAATGAATTTCCACGGCCAGTCTTGAAAGTGGTGACCATTATGAGTGTAATTTATTGACGAGCCTATAATGCAGAGACATGTATGTAAAATTTTGATCTAATATTTATTATACTACTTAGTAATAATTGCTTTATAACTAGTAATTAGAGTAAGAGTAATCAATAAAATGATCCTGAAAGTTTCATGTGGCCTACTCTAGTTTAGAAGGAGTTGACGGACACACACGGATCCACTGCGTTAAAGATCAATCAAATAATAACCAGGATCGACTGCGAAAGGAAGTATTTTTGAAAGTCCTCCCAGAAAATTTTTCAAACATTGTATAATGGGCTCATTTATCTACTTGTCTTTATCTTTTGCCACGTTGCACGTTATGTTATAAGCCGTTAACGCACTTTTTACGTTGCCAAAGTAGCCTGACCCGTATTATGAGGAATCAGCACAATAATCATTCGAAATACGCTAGAAAGAAGTTATCACATTTATCAGCAAAATTTAAGTTCAACTAAATTTAAAACAGTATTTTGGCTTCTTATTAATGAAACTACGAAGCAAGTTGTTAGAGATATACTACTGACGCTAGTTATAACTCTGTTTACTAAAAAAGAGCAGGAGAATTTATGAATAATTATGCAGAATAGAGAAGATTTTCTAGATCCGAGTACCTAATCCCATTAACGAGTATGGATTACATTGAAACTTCTCGAAGCTGCTTGAATATTGAAGCCAATTTTTTGTCATTAATATTTTCTGATTTAACATGAACTCGATGTGAACTAGAGTGATAATGTCAACTTTTATGGGACATGCAAGGTGTTCCATGATCGTGGGAAATTGAAATAATGGTTTCGTGTTATATCAATTTGAAACTCAGTTTTCGTTTAAATTTATCTGCTTTATATGATTTACGATTTGTCTCGTAGAGAATACGCTTGTGAGGCAATGTCGTGCTTATTACATTATTGGAAAGTCGTTTCCTGGATATAGTTTATACAATACGCTATGTTTTACTGTAATTTTTCATGAGTCCTGGAATATTTTATTTATAAGTTTATTTAAGGCATTTAAGTTTATTTAGGCATAAAAATAGGTTCATAATGAATTGTAGGTCAATGAGTATAAGCACATAGAGTGCAATTACTAGCCTGTTAGGTGGGTTCGGAGAATTCCTCCATCGCCCATAACAGTTGTCATGATGGCAGTGCCCGAAACTCCAACTAGAGAGTTTGCTTCCGCATCCAATAGCAGAGCCCTCCAGAGTACCAAATCAAGCACAGACACGTGTTTCGTTCTACTGGAACTCATCAGTGTGCTGCATCTGGAGTGTCTGGAGGATGCTGTCGGATGAACGGAAGCCGGGGCCTCTTAAGGCAAGAATTAACACGGAACTCCGTGTTAATTCTTCTAAAGGTACTCTGGAGGGCTCTGCTGTTGGATGCGGAAGCAAACTCTCTAGTTGGAGTTTCGGGCACTGCCATCATGACAACTGTTATGGGCGATGGAGGAATTCTCCGAACCCACCTAACAGGCTAGTAATTGCACTCTATGTGCTTATACTCATTGACCTATCATTCATTATGAATTAATCGTTGAGTATACTTGCCTTCTGTCTTCTTCATAAAAATAGGTGACGGCAGCAACTTTGTCATTTTACTATTGTTTCACTTATTTTAAAACGAAACATAGGTTACATGCTTTAACAGCAACAGTATTTTATTCAGATGATTCTTTTACACCGCTGATTTTGTACGTATTTTTTGCACAACTGTGTCAGTTTCTTTCCGTTAATGATTTATAACAATGAGTTAACGCTGTGGTAATTTGTGCCTAACACAAATGGTGGTTCAATAATGGTGGCTGCATACCACTTTCTACTTTTCCCAATTTATTCATCGCTGGTCACAAAGATGGTACAAACTGAGACTTTAAAGCTATCTGAACTGGGAACGAAATTTTGTTTTAATATAGTTAATGTTTAATACATCCTTCGAAACCTTCGAACGACGAAATACGTTCTCTATACAGGGTGCACCATGTATCCTTCTCTATATTGCTATCTCCTGAACGCTAAGAGATACAGGGTCGGTTAAATTAGAGAAAAGATGCGCAGATTTGTGGCCATCTCGAATTCGTCAAAACATGCAAGATATCTGTGACCGTTCCTGAAATATCCTGAAAAAAACTGAAAAATCGAGATTTCTTATTTTTGCCATATCTTTTCTTATTATTGGAAGTTAATAAATAATTGCTTGTAGGCTTACATAAGCCGTTAAGAGCCGTCCATCTGACATTTCAAAAATTTTCAAAGCCGACTAGATCCAAGAGTTTTCACAGTCAACTTTCGTTTTTCATATGGCTGCCATATTATTTTTTTATATCGTTCGATTTGAAAAAAAATAATGGAAACCAAAAACTAATAAACTTAAAAAAAAATTTTTCAAATTTTTATTTTTCTTTTTTCAAAGAAAAACCTAAAAAAAAATCGTCGAAAAACGTCAAAATTTGTAAAATACGCCGAAATAGTGCTTGCCTTATGGTTTTTTAATTTATCTATGAAATTCGGTCTAAAAAAGTGTCTTTATTGTAAAGAAAAAACAAGAAAAAAAAATTTTTAAATTAATTTCTTGAAGTTTAACAATTTTTGGTTTTTATGATTTTTTTTATACCGAAGAACATAAAAAAAACAATATGGTGGCCATAAGAAAAATGAAAGTTGACTATGAAAATTCTGGGATCTAGTCGGCTTTGAAAATTTTTGTCAGATTGTCAAATGTCAAATGTCAGATGGGTAGCTCTTGCCGACTTATGTAAGCCTACAAAAAATTATTTATTAATTTCCAATAATAAGAAAGATATTATGGAAAAAATAAGAAATCTCGATTTTTCAGTTTTTTCAGGATATTTCAGGAACGGTCACACATATTTTGTATGTCTTGACTGATTCGAGATGACCACAAAATTGCGCTTCTTTGGACTTGTTTAACCGACCCTGTATCTGTTAGCGTTAAGAGATAGCAATATAGAGAAGGATACATGGTGCACCCTGTATAAGTATTTAGCGCGTTACTTTGGAATTTATAAACGTACGTGATAACTTATAATAATTCATGCCATTTTTGATTCATTTCAGCGGTCAACAAACCGGAGCGGCCACGGCTGCGGCCACTGTGGCGGTTGCGGTCCCGGTAGCGATCGCGATTTTTTGACAGTGAATCTAGTTTATTTTTAAGAATAATAACTAGGTAACTTATGATTCATATTGCCGGAGTGACCCTATACTGAGAAGCCGAAGAAGCACTCCATCCTTATGGAGATCTCACTGTCAAGGCAGACTTACTTACCTACATGACCCTGAGTGCAGGAACGCCACCTGGGTAATATATCTTTTATTTGCTTCTCTAGCCTAACCAAGCTCTGGCAAATTGTGTCCTGGCAGCGTTTTCCGAAGCGGTTATACTCTACTAGACCTGCTACCTCTTCCGCTTATTAAAGGAATCGTCCAGAAGAATTTTAACCGGAGTTAATGGACGTAGGAAGAGAGGGGATGAGATCATTTTAATACCTCGTTTTAAAAGACATTTTAAATATTGGATGTCCTCAAAGTAATTAAATTCGCAACCGAAAATTGAAGAGCGGAAGCCGATTTTAACTGAAATCACAATCGATACTGACGAAATTATTCCGGAAGATTCGTCCACAAATATGACAGTCTTCCGGTTTCCTGATACAATCTAACTAGACTAAAAGATGAGGCAACTCTTGGATAATTAACAGCGAAGAATGACAAAGAATTATGTTTTATATCGCGTGATAAATACAAGCAGCGAGAGACTATTTTCATCCTACTGATTGAAACACTCATTATAAATCTCTATCTTACAAAATATTGTCAATTAACAAGCGTTTCGAAGTTCATGAGAGTTTCAACGCTTCCACGTCCCGAGCAAAAGATCAAAGATATCAAGTAATTATCAGTTCCAACTAATCTTCTAATGAATGCACTTAGACGTTGCTGTATTTCTTATATAACTGGGAAATCCCTCCAGTAGAGAATCGTGACTAAGGTATCAATGGCCTCATTGACAACTGATTCACGATTCGAACAAATAGTAGTCTTGTTCCTCGACTCCTATGAATTGAGAGTTTCTGACAGTTCATATTCCCCAACTTTGTCTTTCCAGATCCAAGTTGAATCCTTCAGGGCACATAAACAAATAGATTCAGTCTATTACTTCTACCCAGGGAGTACTTTCCTTTTACGCTCCTTCTAAAAATGTAGTCATATTTCCCATTAATCCGGCTTGATTAAAATAGTTCTTTCAAAACTCAATTACGTCAGGATGTAACAAAGGATGATAGAATTATAAAGCTACCTGGCGCTTTCATAAGCGCCGCTCCGCAGCGAATTGATTTGATCAGTGGACGCAATGTTGTTTAGAATTATAAAAAGGCACTTAATCAGAAAGACTGAAATGCTGAATTAATTATTATTCACGTCGATATAACGCGATGGTGGAGTCTGACATCTCAAGCTGGCGCTCCTGGATAATCCAATACTTCGCTCGATTTAATTCACAAAAGGAGAAGTAGTTCTCCAAGTAGGTTACGGACGTCTCCGCATGATCCGATATTGGTGTCAGAACCAAATGACACGCATCTACAGGGTAGAAAGGTATTTGGCCCTGATAAAATTAAGAACACAATTTTCATCTAAATTGAAAATAATATTGAAATGTAATTGAAATGCAATTGAAAATGTACCGGGTGGGCATTTAAGAATGAACAGCGGCCATATCTTGGGAAATATTGATCCTACAGTTTCAAAATGAAAATTTTCCTGACATAAGTGACTATGCGAAATGCAATGAAAATATTTTCAAGATGGTCGCACTTCCGGAAATACCGAAAGTTGACACCTACTTCGTTATTTTAACGGGGACACCCTGTAAAATATTATATTTTTTAAATGTCTGAAGAAATCGAATACAGGTGGTTTTCACCATTGGAATTTAGATTGAGCGGTTTATGAGTTATAAACAAGTGAAAATCGCAATTTTCCAACTTCAAAGCAGTGTAGAACTAGAACGGCTCAATATATCTAAAAACGGCTTACATGTCCCTATCTTAACTTTTTACAAGGTATCATACCATGTGGTTTGAATTTTTATACAGGGTGATGAAAATTACCAGATTTTTCATCACCCTGTAGAAACATCTAAACTACATAATATAATACCTTGTAAAAAGTTAAGATAGGGACATGTAAGCCGTTTTTAGATATATTGAGCCGTTCTAGTTCTACACTGCTTTGAAGTTGGAAAATTGCGATTTTCACTTGTTTATAACTCATAAACCGCTCAATCTAAATTCCAATGGTGAAAACCACCTGTATTCGATTTCTTCAGACATTTAAAAAATATAATTTTTTACAGGGTGTCCCCGTTAAAATAACGAAGTAGGTGTCAACTTCCGGTATTTCCGGAAGTGCGACCATCTTGAAAATATTTTCATTGCATTTCGCATAGTCACTTATGTCAGGAAAATTTTCATTTTGAAACTGTAGGATCAATATTTCCCAAGATATGGCCGCTGTTCATTCTTAAATGCCCACCCGGTATAAGCCAGCTAAAAAATACCGAATAAATATGATTTGGAAATTCGTGAACAGGAATATTTTTCCCGGGTTTCTCAAGTAAAATTATCATTTGTTTTCGAGCTGTGAAACATCAACCAAATAAACTTATTGCGTAAACATCCTGATCACATTATTTATGATATAACAAATGGAAGTATCAAAAGTTTCTGCCAATAAAAACGCTCCAGAATTATAGATTTTGATTCAAAGTCAATGCAATAAAAAGGTTTGATATTGAATTCATAAGAAAGAGTTGTTTTTAATGTAGGTGCAAGAAAACATCACTCAAACGAGCAAAATACCTAATTTCATTTTCTCTTTTTTTGAAAGAAAAGTGTCGTACATGGCTAAATTCCATCTAGCGTATGGTAGCAATACTAACCGGCTAATTATATTATTTCTCACGATCCGGGCTCGTCTCATGTTATTTGATATGGCCAAATAGTGAGTCGTAACAAAGGTGAAACGTGCATCTCTTCGTCTCCAGATTCATGTATTTTTTTTCATAGCTTGGGGGAGTTAATTATTATTCCATTAACGTAAGATAATTTTTCATTCTTATCGAATACTGTAGCAATTTTTTAATAATCAAAGTCAAATATGTCACCCCCCTCCTTAATTTATAGAAGTGTGATCTGAAGATGAAAAGCCCGAAACAGGTCAATTTTATAATTTAATTTACTTTCTATCGTTGAAACATTTTTTATACAGGGTGTTCCTTAGCTCAGTTATGACACACACCTGTATATATTACCTTTTGAGATTGTCAGAGGAAATCCAGAGAGAATGGTTTTTACAGTTGCAGTTTAAATTGAGTAGGCTATGAGGTATAAACAAAGAAAAATTTCAATTTTTAATTTTTAAAGCAGCGTACCTACATCGGAAACGGTTCCAAATATCGGAAAACGGCTTACATGTCTATACTTGAAAATTATCCTATTTTTCATCACCCTGTATAAAAATTACATGTACATTATAGGACAGTATATAAAAATTTAAAATATACAGGGTGTCCCAGCTTATTCGAAGCGGTCTCTGTAGGCCAAACGATGGATTTTAAAAAAACTTTGCAAATTCAAGTATAGAATCACAATTGCCATTATTTGAAAATATTTTGGAGTATACAGAGTGTCCCATATGACAGTGGCATATCAAAGTTATGTTTTTTTAAATGGAATGCTCCTATGTTATTGCATTTTTAGATTGTCTGAGAAGAAAAAATAAGATTGGCTTTTACAGTTGGTGTTTAAATCCAGAAGTTTTTGAGTTATAAACAATTGAAAATCGTCATTTTTCAAGTTCAAGTATGTACAACGAAAACGGCTGAAGATAGAGAAAAACGGCTTACATGTCCCTATTTTAACTTTTAATGTACTATCCTATGATGTACATGAAATGTTTATACAGGGTGATGAAAAATTTGAAAAATTCTGAGATTTCTCCACGCGTCGCCAAATAAAAAAATCAAAGAAAGTACAAATGTTTCTATACCATAGGATAGTACATAAAAAGTTAAAATAGGGACATGAAAGCCGTTTTTCTCTATCTTGAGCCGTTTCCGTTCTACAGGGCTTTGAACTTGAAAAATGACGATTTTCACTTGTTTATAACTCAAAAACTTCTGAATTTAAACACCAACTGTAAAAGCCAATCTTATTTTCTGTTCTCAGACAATCTAAAAATGCAATAATATAGGAGCATTCTATTTAAAAAAACATAACTTTGATATGCCACTGTCATATGGGACACTCTGTATACTCCAAAATAATTTTAAATTATGGCCATTGTGATCCTGTACTTGAATTTTCAAAAAGTTTTATGAAAAAGTCCATTGTTCGGCCTACAGAGACCGCTTCGAATAAGCTGGGACACCCTGTAGACATATAAGCCATTTCCGATGCAGGTACAATGCTTTCAAAATGGAAAATTGCTATTTTCATTTGTTTATAACTCATAACCTCCTCAATTTAAACTGCAACTGCAACTGTAAAAACCATTCTCACTGGATTTCCTCAGACAATCTCAAAATATTTAATAAAAAATAAACAATGTCGTCATTACTGAGTCAAGGTATATCAATAGAAAGTAAATCAATTTATTGATTTCGGTTCTTGCATCTTCAGATAACACTTCTATAAATTAGGGGGGTGACAAGTTTTTAAGAAATCACCTGGTATTTAATATGTATAAGTAGTTTTATGTCAATGTAAATTAGGGGGTGTGAATTTCAATATTAAAATATCTGCCAATTTCCCCAAGTTTTTTATTTCAATAGGTACCTAAAGACCAGGTATAGGAAATCAATCCATCATCGAAATTTAGTTACAGTTTCATGGTCCCGACTGCGAAATCTTAAAGTATTTTACTGCCCTTTATACAAACTCAACTGGATATTATATTCGTATAAATCATTCCCGTATAAATCAAAACCCACAAAGAGAGTTCGCTTCGAGTCGAAAATAAAAGAGATCCGTGTGGCAGACTCGTAACTTTGTAACAATTGAAAAAGACCAAGTTTGTGAAACTCTACCGTTCGGACGCAAAGTGAAGGGGGCTGGAAACACAACGTGTGACAATGGGGGTGGCATTTACTTCACCGAAGCTCAGATGGAAGACAATGCGTTAATCCCCTGAAATTTTATTAGCCACTCATGTCTCGTATAGCCACATTGTGGATGCTTCGGTTGTTTTGCGAGCAGCACGTTATTTAGAGTTGCGTTCCAGATTTTAAAATATGAAACGTGAGATAAAATATTCATAAAATGTAAATTTCTGTTATTCAACATTCGTTTGATTAAATGGCTTTAATATGTTCGCTTTTAGATATAGTTTTATCATATTCATGCCTGAATTAATAATAAACAGACAATTCTATCAATGTCAACCCTCACTCTACACATTGCGACAGAAGAGGGTCTAATGTGACATCTACTCAATCTTAAAAAGACGAAGAAGCCCCATCGTTATCTTCAACGTCACATTTTATAACAAAGTCTTGTTCCTATTGAGCATTTTTTAATATTGTATTTTTCAACTATGAAACTTTTTTATTAAGGAAATTGGACTTTTAAGAACTGCAAATACTTCACAAAATAAATTTTTTGGACCAGATCAAGAAATCGCAAAATAACCCCGGAAAGTCTTTTCGTAGCTTCAAGAGCAGAGCGCACAGTATATCAATATCATGTCGAAGGTATCGACGCGCGGTGAAAGCAACGTATTATTAATAGCTACAGTACTCTGTAGTTGGGTCAGTTAGCGACGATCAAGAGTCGTAGGGCGGCTTCGCCTTTAAAACTCCTGCCATCATATACTTACCTACGATAAAAAACAGAAACAAATTTCTAAAACTACATCCTAAAAAAAAGTAATAATTGTATTCACATCCACATTTTTATCGACAAACCTCTCATAAAAACAATCCCCCCGATTTCCGACACCCCTCGGGGCACTTTAGAAATTCCCCCTTTGTTGAAGAATGCATTACAACGCAATTGCGGTGCAAGGTCTCCCGGGGCTAATCTAAACATGTTGGTGCTATGGAGCTGGATAACGACAGCTGACACAAGGGGGTTAAAGTAGTGTAGGTGTACTCGGCGTGGGAGGAAAGGGACGATGGAAGCGGCAGGAAATATGCGACAATGGGCGGTGATGCGGTGCATTGCGGGTAGTCGCCGGAAGTCCCGGAACAAGTGTCTCCGGAGACAAGCACCCTTACTATTACCAACACTACATTCAGGCTAGGTATTAAGATCCTTATACCTACTGGTTGTGTATAGTTACATGAGGGCTAGTTTAGTGTTAGTGGTTGATTTCTGCGGGCGTGAAAGTCTCAAACTTGGTACCCCCACTTATAATATTACAGGGGTTTTTTTATTTTAAATTGTGTAGATTTATTTATTGGTCTTAATAAGTGAAATTTTTCAGAATTTTGATTTTATTTGATTGTTTTGATTTGAGTCAAACAATTAAATTCCATTCATACAAATACAACAAATACAATTCCATTCTCAAAGATCTCATTGACAAAAATACATGAGACTCAGGGATCCAGCTTTTGAAGCTCATCGCCCATATTGCAGAGCTTCCTCAATCAATCCGTCCTATTTTCTTCGGAGGCTCTTTGACGGCTCTTAAGAAAAAGGTGAGATATTTTCTTTCGTTTTAATTTATTCAATAACCAGGTAAATTTTTAGGAAAATGTGGGAGAAAATTTTAAGAGCTAGATCTGCAAGCCTTATGTAGAGAAAATTTAAGGACCTTTTATTTTATTCATTCAGTAGTAATAAAAAAAGTGGATTTCGAGCTCAATATTTACAGTTTTTCTTTGCTTATGTTTTATAATTTATTTTCCATGCCATAAGTTGGTTTGCGTTTTGTTACCTATAAAAATGAAAGCTCTGAGAGTCAATAATACTCAAAATACTTCAATTCAACGTACAAAAAAAAAGTAATTCCGGAAAGCATTCTAAAATAATATCGAAATCTGAGATTTGTATTTAAAACTCATATTGGCAGGTACATTGTTATTGTCAATCCTTGTTTCGGTTACATCTTAAAAGTCTGCTGTAATATGTCACACCCTGTCCAGGACACCAATACACAGCTGAGACTTCACCTCCAGAAAACTCGTTACGTTTTTGCCGCTGCTCTAAACGGACAGAAAAAAATCACTTGCTCGTAGCAGATTTCATCGGCCTCACTTTACTGGAGGAAAGTCCTGGATTACTTTTTTCAACACTCCAGATTGAAGCTAAATATTTGATCTTGGCGAGGGTATGTGAAGTTAATTCGTGACAAATGATAGCATTCTGTTTTCTTTCGCGGAACACAATAAACAGCTGAAAGTAAGTGACACGGAGCACTCAACGAAATATCACATCCCTGCCCTAAAGAAAGATGATAAATCTAAAAACTACAAGATTTGCACTGCACGAAGCTCTTTCTCTTTCTCGCTCTCTCTCTTTAGATTTTTTCTCATCCTATAATTTTTAATTATTTATTTTATGAATTCTAAAATAAAATCTAAAAATATTATGGCAGGAGTATAATAAATATTATAATATAATAAGCGAACAAGTCGAGGGATTCTTAATACTAAATAAAAAATTCATTTCTTCTTGAAAAGGTAGGTAGGTGCGTGGGTAGCTAAAAAAGTAATTACCATCCCATTAAATGTCGCTCGAAGAACTAGCAAGTAATGAAAATGCTCCCCTATATGCACGAAGAAAAACGTCGGAAGATTAAATGAATTTAGATAGAGATCCCCTACCCCAAGAGAGAAACCCACCGCTAATTTGGCCTCACCTTTGGCTACCGGGGAGACGGCGATGAAGTTGACGAGCGCGGCTCCGGTCCCGTGTCCCATCAAGGTGACCCTCTCGGGATCGCCGCCGAAGGCCGGCAAGTTTTCCCTGAGCCAGTGCAGACCGGCCACCAGGTCCATTAGGCCGAAGTTCCCCTGAGCGCTGCCCTTCGTGCCCGTCTTCAGGAAACCTGCAATGTGGGATGCCTGTTAGAATGATTTAGTGATCAGAATGGGAGTTGGGAAATAAAGAGATAAAGGTTAAGGAGTTCGGTGTCTTGCTGACGAAATCGCTGGCTTAGGAATATAGTCTGGGACGCTTTTTTACTTTTTTCTCCTTAGAGACACGAAACGACGTTTGATGTATATTAATTTATCGCAGTGGTTCAGGAGTTTTGGAGAAGTAGGCAATAGTGCTGGCTTGGCTGTCTAGCTACTTATAGTACCTCTAGGACATTGATAATGCATCAAATAATATTATGACAATTCCACTTATACGTAATAATTACGTATTTTCATTTGATTTATCGCTGTTTGCGTTGGGATATTTATTTTAAGGACGGAAGAGAGGATTCAAGTGGACAAACTTATCAATAACTGTTGGTATGTTGCTATGGTACCTAATGCTTTGGTCACTATTACTAATGGCACAATTAAAATATAAAACATAATATGGAATTAGGTACCTTTTTTTCATTTATAAACAAAAATGCAGCGGGTTAGCGAAAAATCGAATTTTTGCCCCAATGGTGGGGTAAAAAAAGTACGTACATGATCGGAGTAATACTAGGTACACAGTTGAATGAAATAGTGATATTGCTAATACAAATAGGCAGCAAAGAAACATTAAAATAATCAAAACAAACATAAAATTAACAAAAAAAAAACGTAAAGAAATTAGCGTAACAACTCGAACAATGAAAAAATGTCAAAATTTGAATAAATGAACTCTCCTACGCCTTCGTAGGGAGAACAGTCATCAGGCCCCCATTCTTTGCCTTGGTTACAGTAAAATCCAGTTATCATTAGGAGTTTCTAAAAACCTCTGCTCACAACCTGGACATGTCACATTTTCCTCGGAGCTTTTGAGAATGTCTTTTATTTCAATATTTTATTGAGGTATGTTTTCTTTCCTTTTTCTTTGTTCACTTTATTTTTTACTCCGCTAGTAGGTCCAGCCTTTCTTTTATCCACTTTCTATTTTATCCACTTTTTCTCAAGGTAGCATCTTTTGTTTTAGGAATTGGTAAAATTTGAAGAGGTGAAATGTATTTGACGCAACCTCTTGACGTTGAAGGTGTTAAAGTTTTGGGTCTATCGTGTCCAGCCTTCGACGTCAAAAGAACCGGGGTATATGGTCTGTCAACAACTTTGAATGAAAGAGGAGTCTGAGTGTATGTGATGTCCATATAGTGACTGATGACTGATGTTGAAGAAGAATCAGAAGCAGCTTTTGAATATGACGATGATCCAATAATCCAATAGTTCAATAATTGAAATGATGTTTAGATTGGTTTCGTTGAGAACATTAGCATTCTCAAGATAAGTTACGATAAGATAACTTTCTTTAATAAGTCATGACAGAGAGTAGAAAATCTTCCTCTGTAAATACAACGGGGCTAAAAGAGCAAATTCGACATGCTTTAAATCTCTTTACTTCTTTATCAAGCTCTAGAATATAGTGAAGCGACTTGGTATTGCGTTATGGTTCTTTCTGGGTTACTGATCAACCACTGTTCACAGACCTCAGAATATAAGTCCTTCAAGGGTTTAAAAAAAGCAGCGTTCCAGAGGCTACATTTAATGGCTGCTATATATGGCCATTTGTAAGGACAACAAATTAATGAATGTGATGTTCTCGAGCAAAAAATATTGCTGGCAAAGACGTATGTGATGAATGGTTACCCAAAATCAATAATGTTGGATTACTTGCTGAAGACTTGACGCGATATTGTAAGTGCTGTAGCCATTCTACGAATAACCCGCTATTGATTTATCCAGAATCGACACCAAAAGAAGGGAGTCAGTTTTTTTTTTCGTCCTTGTTATATATCCTTGAACTTGAAAATTGCGCTCCTCAATTAGCACTTGAAGATTGTCGAAATATAAATCCACTTGAGTTTAGTTAAATCTCATGTCTCTTGCCACACTTATTTTTGCAGGCTTTTGCGTCTTGCTCTTTGTCGAATGTCGGTTTGAATCTTCCCAGTTGTTCAACACCATAGTCCAATTTCAATCGTTCTCTGAATGTAGCCTCTGAGACTACTAACTGGCTTGTTAGTCGACTTTTTACCATTGCCTTATTTTAATCTGTGAAATTATTATGCTATTTGTCAATAAAAAGTTTTTTTTTTTCAATAAAATTCAAGCAAATTCTTGTTCATTTTTCAATAAACTTCAACATCTATTCGAGGGATTGTCTCATCAAATACCATTCTAGCTAATATTGTCATCGGGATATTTTTATGGTTGTTTTCTTACGTAGGTAATTTAACCTGACCTGCAGAAAAAATCACTTTATTATAAATTTGATCGTGAATATTTTTTTCAAGTTCAATTTCTGTGCCTATCAAGTTAACGGTTAAAGCAATTGCGACAAAGTATGGAAGTGAATAAATTGTGTGAATGTTCTTAAATTATGCAAGCGCCATTATGGTTAAGGATTTTTTTGTTACTTAAAAGTTGAACCTGAAGATTCAAGTAGAAGTTTAGTCTACCAATAACCTACACCTAGACAATTTCCTCTTTTTTTCTACAAAACTTTATCAAGCTTTCTTTAATTGCCAGTGTTTTCATGTTTGAACTTGTTCATATCATGAAAAATCTGTAGGAACTCGTTCACGACAAAATTAGAAATTATCTTGAAATTATTTTGAGTATGCAATTTATATATTTCCTTATTAAAAGATCTGAACTTTAAATTAGCTCATTAACATCTGAAAAATTACCAGATGCTGTAGCACTGGCTTTTCATTACCCTAATTTCATTATAGTCGAAAAGGCGATAATACTTTAAGAAAGTTAATTTTGTTAACAAGCCTGCTTTCTTATTTATGACATTTAGGTATCGTAAGTTAAACTTGTGACTGAGATTAAAAAAATCCTCAACGATATTAATTTTGCTTCCTCGCGCTTCCAAAGGATAAGAGTAAACTGCGGCTTTTATGTTTTCCATTTAAGAACATCGTCTAAGGTTACTTAAGTAAATTTCATGTTGTCCAAATTAATCAATTAAAAATCATCAGAATAATTATTTAAAGTTTAAAGTGATGGGAACCTCTCAGATACAGAATTAATTGTTCTCCTACACACTATTTCTTGGTGTTTGCAGTGTGGTTCGCTTTTTACCTGTATAGAGTGTTTACAGGGTGGATAGCCAAAATGAAACGTCATGTATAATATCGTATTTTAAGCATAAAACAAAGAATGACTTTTTTCAAAGTATAGTCTCGTTCAGAAAATAGTTCGAAAAATGTAAAACTACGGCTGCAAAAAAATGGGTGTCCCGTAAGTAATGGTCCGTGGTGAAATGGGAGATTCTTGGTTTAAAAATATTACGATCTGACACTACTTGCTTTAACAAAATCTTGATAATAAAAAAGATACAGGGTGGCAAAGTTGAGATTTAAAAATTTTCTTTTCAAAATATCTCGAAAAATTGTAAAGGTACGAGCGTGAAAACTTGGGGATAAATGTTTTACGATATGAGAAATCATAATTTGATATCCGTGTCGATGTATTTTATAGAGGGCGCCACTTAGGTCATGTTGACGACGTAAATTAACACATAACTTTTTTATCCTTCAGGATATCGCGCATTTTATTTTGAAATATTAAAACTACATCATTGATGAGAAAAAAAGGTATACCGATTGTCAGTCTCAAAAGTTCGTGGTTTTCGAGATAATCACGTTTTAATAATCTCCTGCATTATTTCTATTTTTTTTTTATTATCAGAAATCTTAATGCAGTAGGTCGAGATAATAACCAGAATTTTGGCAATTAAACATTTTTCACTTTGACATAATAAAAAAGCAAACAAATGAACCATATTCACCTAAATTCCTATACAGATACTGAAATAGTCGATTACCAGGTTGCAGTCTGTTTGGATATCGTGGCAGGTATTCTCGTTTCGCAGCTTGCCCATTGAAGTTTTATTTGCAATAAAGAGAAATCATATCTCTCTTATCTGAATTTGAAAAATTATTATGTCTCGGCATTTTTTAATTTTCCAACTACTATCAGTAAGCAAAAAATTCTGAACAGTATCAGTAGAGAAAATTATTAACTGTCAATTATCTCGAAAACCACTAACTTTTGAGACTGACAATCAGTATATCTTTTTTTCTCAAGAATGATGTAGTTTTAATATTTCACAATAAAATGCGCGATAGCCTGAAGGATAAAAAAGTTATGTGTTCATTTACGTCATCAACATGACCTAAGTGGCGCCCTCTATAAAATACATCGACACGGATATCAAATTTTGATTTCTAATGCCGTAAAACATCTATCCCCAAGTTTTTACGTTCGTACCTTTACAATTTTTCGAGATATTTTGAAAAGAAAATTTTTAAATCTCAACTTTGCCACCTTGTATCTTTTTTATTATCAAGATTTTGTTAGAGCAAGTAGTGTCAGATCGTAATATTTTTAAACCAAGAATCTCCCATTTCACCACGGACCATTACTTACGGGACACCCTGTATATTTTTCTAGTTACTGGGAGTCAAAATCGAACGCCATGTATAGAATGTTTTTTTTGAACATAAAAGAGAGAATAATGTTTTTCAGGATCAGGTCTCTTTTGGAAAATATTTCGAAATTGTTGTTCAGTTACTGAATAAAGATATTATTTTTTATTGCAGCCTTAGTTTAACATTTTTCGAGATATTTCCTAAACGACGCACCTGATATTGAAAAAAATTATTCTTTCTTTTATGCTCCAAATACGATTTTATACATGACGTTCGATTTTCTTAGACCCCTTTAAGAAAAATCAAGGTGTTTAATCAAGAGGAAGAGTAATGTGCTAGCTGCTGTTGCGGAAAACTATTCTATTTTGAATAAGACCTAGATCTTCAGAATTATGCAAAATCACTTTTCTAGGTTTTATTTACGGCGACTTTCATTATAAAAGCAATTCGGCAAACTAGGTAATTTAATAGTTGTAATGTCTACATAGTTTCCGTTGTAGCTTTATCCCTACTAACTGGTTACACGGAACTTAATAAAACGGGTCACAAATTGAGTAGAGTGCAAATAGGAGACAACTTATCAGCATGGAAATTATTTTCCGCTACCACTCTAACACACATATATACTTTCTACATATACACATCTAGCCTTGGGAGCTTTACATTTATGAATTTTAAGTAGATCCCGGTTTTACTTTAAACCAGAATTTTAGAACATAAAAGTAAATGTCGTTGGAGTCAAGATGAGGTATTGTATTAGTGGCGTATATAAACAAAAAGAATGGCAAGCTAAATTTAAAATAAAATCCTTCCATGCTTTGCAGCTAGATATTAAAATATGCAGTCTTGAAAAGAAACAATCCTTGATATAAAACGGTCATTAAATGTTTATAAAAGCTAAATCTAAAACAAACTCTCTCTCAAAGAAAACTAAACAAGAATATAAACAGTGCACACCTTATAGGTATCTATACCAGGTACAAAAAATAAAGCTGGAGTCTTTTGTATATTTTCAATAGAAGAATATCCTTTTCTTTTAAAAGCAAACAGTTATAAATTTCCAAGCAAAAATTATTCCTCCTTTTCTTTTGAAACAATTTCTAAGCTGATGACTTTTTTAGATATTTAGATAAAAGAATAGAGAATGGATTCTCATAGAAAACAAATGTAGGTATACACATATAGTAAGAAAAGAATGCCAGAAACGCCCCTTGGAAATTTCTGGTTTCCTTTATCCATTGAACGGAAAGTAATTCTAGGGAAGCGCCTCTATCAACAACGATACTCTGGGTCTGGGTGTTCTTTTTATAAAGAGTAAATAGGGGTTTAAATATTAACTCTTCTTTTCAAAGTAGGTGAAACATGTCGCTGAATGTTGGTCGTCCCCAAATGATTTTAGTATTTTCCACTTGTTTGTTTTTCATCAGGTAAGCAATCTAAAATTTCTATGGTGTTTGAAGATTGCAATTCAGCCAAACAAGAGACTCCATATTTCAATTTCCTCTTCCTTTTAAAAAGTTTTTCACCATTCTTAGCACTGATGTCGGATTTAAATGGAAAGTGCGTGTTTATACACTTCTCTAAAGCGATAAGAAAAAACTCCTTGCATCAAGGATTTCAATTCCTGTAAGTTTTCTAAAACTTAAATGTATCGTGCATATTTTAAGAGATGAAGCTTTAGGAGCTTTGCACTGGTTATAACTCTCATACACTCGGGATTGTGAAAGCAGCTCAGGGAATATTCTGTCCGTTGTTGAATGAAAGGATGCTCTAAATTACTTTTTTGTTTACTTGCGCAAATCTAGAAGCAGATTCCTAACGAATTTTATATGAGATTCTTTCAATATCTTTCACGATTACCGACATTCTTTTTAGCTGCCTACCTACTCCCATGTCTCTGAATCTTTGTTTGAATGGGACACTTTGAAAAGAAGGAAATGCATACTGAAATTTTCAGGGTTTTATACTTTTGTTTATATAGCAAATAGGAAGGTCTTTGCATTCTTATGAAAGGAAATTTTTTGGATGTTGTCCCTTGGGTTGCTTGCCTATTTAGAGATGGCTGGAATGTTTTCTTTGACATTTATAATGTCTTATTTTTGTTCCACTTGAAAGAACAGTGTATTGCATAAATTGAACAACACTTCAGTTTACTTGAAGTAAGTATGAAGGTCGGAGTAAGAATTGAACAAAAGCTAAAGCAAATCATAAATAATAATATCCTATTACTGGCGGGACATTTTTGATTGCAAAACCAGTGTTGACGTACGAACAGGGAACTCGTCTTTGTATTTAGTCTTGGATGGATCTATGGAACTTGATACTATACAAAAATTTTTACTGCTACAAAATGTCTACATCTTATAGCAATTATACATACAGCAAAAAATGGCTTGTGAACAATACAAAAATGATGTACCTCATACAAAACAGTGTTACTTAATGGTGGTTAAGGAATCAAAAGCAACACGTCAAACATGTTACAACATCCCTTGAATTTTCAGAACTTTTAATAAAGATAAATCAAAACGAAAAATATTCTCTTATTTTCGAATTTTAGAGCATAACTCCTCCTAAGTAAATAAAGTTAGTAAGAAGAGTTAAAAATAATAAGGCCCATTTGAGATCGTGTAAACAACAATTTTATTGTTTACTTTTATACCTCACAATGAAGTGAATAGGAGGATTAAAAAACTCCTCCGTAATTTCTTTCTTCCATAACTTATTATTATTTTTTGCTTTCTTGTTAATGGCAATCGCAAGGAGGATAAACAAAAAGCACCAAGCAACGTTTCTCGTTTTACGTCTATCTGCACTGAAGTAAATTATCATTCCTGGCATAACCATTTGTGCTAAAATTGGCACTGTCGGCTTTGCAGATTTCTTGATTGGAGCCCTTAATCCAGGGATTGCAAACATCTGATGCAAACCAGTTATCAAGGAAATGGAAGAGTAATTACCATTTAAATGGTTTTAATCATAAAATTGTACGAATTTTCATTCTGTGTATTTTCCTTATACAAAAGCCCCGATACCTTGGCTTTATAGAGTTGTAGGTGGGATTCAAGCAAGGGTTTTCTAGTCAATTTAGGCTAATCTGAAAAATTTTCTTGAGCAATGAACAAGTTTATCTATAAATATAGAGTTTTAGCTCTAATATCTATCAGTTTTGATTTTCCAGGCCATAGGTCCTGGAATACACTGTACATTGATACAGTGTCTCAAAATTCAATTATGGTTAATGAGATCTGTTGAAACAGTATATTGTGAAACAAGTGCAGAAAAGAGAAAATTTCTCACGAGTGTGAAATCTTTTCCGCACGTGCTACACACCACATAGTACTTTTCCTACGACCACAATTTAACAGATTAATTATTTAACAAATTTAACACATAAATTATTATTTCTGACAATGCTCTGCTTTTATGACCTTTTCTCCAATTTATGAAATGTTTATAAGCAGATTCGTATTTTTCTCTCGAAACTACAGGTAGCAAATTCAAAGAACACAAACCTGCTTGTTTTCTGACTTCAGGTGGTGTATTTTTCTGCTTCAGATTCAGAGGAATCACAATCCATTATAATGATAGGTAACTAAAGTTTATTTTTTCAGACTACCTAGGTAGGTATTATTTTCAATTCTACCAATGACTTTCTAATATTACTATTATATACTGTTAAATCATTGAATTCTACCGACAATATTATTATTATTAGACTCCGTATCTAAACTAAAAATAAGTGACGTGGAGCGTGGAGACGTGGTAGATATGCAACTTCCACACTGTGCTTCGTCGATTGAAGTTAGAGGTGTGCGGGTTTTCACGTTCGTGAATTTGATTTGAACGCTACCAATGCTGTTATTAGCGATCAACTCGTAAATTTTAATAATTACTGCCACAAGAGAATAATAAGTATATTATATTTTATAGTCTTGTCGGGTTCTATGTTATCCCATTTGTGTTTATTTTATTACCTTGAAGCTTTAAATGAATAGTTATTCCATTAACAATAAGTAACAGTTGAGTTCTCAGTTACCGCCCATCACTATTGTTTACATTAAAACTGTACGGAAACGATTTTTGGCTATGCGTTATGTCACTTTGTCGCACAGTTTTGGATACGTGAGAAATCTACTAGTTTGCGCACAAAAAACGATGCGCAAAGTAGTGTTTTGTATAGTGGTCGTAGGAAAAAACAATTTTATTGATTTTAAATATTAAAATTTTTGTCAAAAAAAATTTATCCCAAATTATTCGTTCGTTGACCGATGCCAGTGAAAGTAATGTCAATAAGGTATCAAGTTAAACTCAGGAGGGTATAAAATTTTCTATAGGATAGTGGTAGGTTTTACCCTTGCAGTATTTGAAGCTTAATACTTTCATTATAATTTCTTTAGATGCACTTTTATAAAAATAAAATTATTATTATTTCAGTTATTAAGAAAATATAAAAACATTTTTATCTTTGAATCGAGTAAACACCCCTCAAAAGTAATCCTGGATGAACTGACAAATAAAATAATTTCTGAGGGTATTTTTCTTGTAAGTTAAATCTGAAGCGCAAACTCTGTATACGAGAGCGGAAACTTTCAAGATGATAATATTGCTCCAATAAGAAAAAGTTTTATAGATACTATAATCAGAAAATGTATACTATCTAATAAATCTTCCCTATCTGATGCAAATGCATGCGAATTTCGGACAAGTTTTTATAAGAAAAAAGGTCAAGGTCTGGAAAATAGCAACGTTTGGGAAATGTTAGGAAGTGAACCAGACGTGTCTACTCTTCTATAAGTTAGATTTATAACTCTGTAGGGAAAGTAAGGACTTCGATATATTCTGGGGTATCATTGGGAAAGTCTTCTTCCAGAAACATTGATATCTTAAAATGCTATTGACATAAATCTCATGTTTAAATAATAGGCTCATACCTATTTATGTCAGTCGATATTTGTGAATTCATTCTTCCTGGCTTAACATATTTGATGAAGGCTGAATCTGCCAACATTAATTTAGAATGCTCCAATTTCCTGGATTGGTGTAACTTTGCGCTATTACATAATGCATGACAACGACAATTAGTTAATGTTTTAATTATTATTATAATTGCCTTTCTATTCATGACTATAATAGAAAAGGTTAGAGAATGAATTTTAGATGAGAGATAATAATAAAATGATAAGCTAGCAAAGTGATAACGTATAGTAGGAATAATTTGTTTTATGACTGGAGTTTAAAAAATTCAACAGGATTGATGTAGAGCCAAGGGTTTGTTTCGGATAGTTTATGTAACTTTGGCTTTAACGATGACGAATCACCGTGGTCCCTAACTTTAGATTTAGAAACTTTAAAATTGCCTAAAACTACTTTCTTCCTGACGTTGTTGAAAATGTTGGCGAGCGTAACAGAAAAATTGCATATCTAATGGTTTAATCTCTAGAGGCGGAAGAAAACAAATTTTAATGAATAAACTTATTAGGAAACTGTTTAATAAAAATAGAATATTGAGGAATACATGTTTCCTTACATTGAAAAAAATTAAAAAGCGCAAATCGGAAGAGTTATAGTTAAAAATATAAATAAATGGAATTTTAAGAAAAGTTAAAGATCATCATCATAAAGTTCGAAAGATCATCTCGTATTTCTCTTGCAGACAAACTTCTCAAGTTGTCGTTTCTTAAATTATTCTTACCGCGTGTAAATGTTACCACTTATGGAATGAAATTCATAATTCAGAGAAAACATGTTTTTGAGAAAAAAGCTCGGACACGTCAACTTTAATTTTTTTTTGCAACTTTTCTGCCTTAATTTGCATTTTTACTCTTATCATTTTGTGCATATTTTTTTCAAATGCTGGCCCGAATTTTTCATAGTATGAGGACACCTCGGAACTGGGGTAAAAGTTGATAGTTTTTGATTTGCAAAACGATTGATTTGTTCTTTGATTGACTCTAAATTGATAGTGCGAGGTAGGTGCCTACTATATTTTATGTAATAAAATTAATAACTCAAAAAAAAGTTTCCTCGAGAAAAAAGCTCATACCTACACGACAACTTTTTTTGAATTGAAATCAATTTGAATTCTTGTCCGTATCGCTTTTCTCCTCACTGTTTTGGGCATCTTTTTATAAACGAAAACTAATTTTCTAATCTAACATAATAAAACTCAGTTTTGAACTTAACTTTAGTTTGCTTTTGAATTATGAAGTTTATTCCATAAGAGAGTAGGATATTATGCACTGTGTTGTATAGGAAAGGTAACATAGAGAAAACACTACAGTGACAATATTAAGAATTCAAGCCACTCTGGCTTAAAAGCTGATAGTTTCCAAGGGAACTGTATTATTGAAAGGATGTCGTTTATTGTCAGAGTTTTGCTGAAATATTCTTTACACGTATTCCCTGCTATATTATTATTTCTATGCAACACGGTATATATATTAATCACCCTGGTTTATTGATAGTTATCAACTTTATCTTCACTTACGAGGGGTCGTAACGAGGGGTAGATTACCATTTAAAAAATATACCAAAAATGGTGAGGGGAATATATTGGTAAGGGTAAACATTCACATTGAGGCTTAAATGATTCCGAATATTTTTTTTTTATTTGAATTAAGAATTTTATTCCATAAGTCAAGTCAAATTGGACTTTTAAATTGCATTAATTAAACATTTTTGCCGAAATTAAAATCGTAGTGGTGTCCCCTCCACTAGAACACTTCAGCCAAGTTTTCCCCCTAGAAAATTAATCTCGGTAAATATCAGTTGAACGTAAAACAGTATTATTGTTAAGAAATGAAAATTAGTAGGAATTGCAGCAACCTAATGATGAATTTGATGAATATGCGAAGGATTTAAATAAGATTAGAGTCGTCCGTCATATTGGATCCGCCATTTTTTTTTTAAGCGCTATATCGAAAACATAATTAGCGTTTCCGAAAACCCCCTGATTATGAAAGTGGTGAATATGATGCGATGTCTGAGTTAGTTTTCAAAAATATTAGGACCGAAAGAGTTTTGGAGTCCTCTGTATTCGTACCAAGGCATACTAATTTTTTTTTTTTTGAAATTATGCATGTGGTAGATAAACTCAAAGACTACAACTTTTGTTCAGTCTATTTTTCACCCCCGATTTGCCGTTTTGTTGTAAAATGGAAAGGAACATTTCCACCCCTTAAAGTGTCATTTCCGAGAATTTATATCTTTTGAACAATTAGAAATTTCAAAAATAGTTCGAAACAGAAGTTGCTCGATATATCCTCCCTAACAATTTTTGTAATTGTACTTTTTCACGTACAATCGATATTTACCGAGATATATAATTTCATCCCTTAAATTCAAGATTGCAGCCTGCCTTACGGAATCCGCGGGGAGGGAGGGATAAACTTGGCTGGAGTGTTCTAGTGGCGCCCCCTATCTACCATTAAAATTTCTAAGGTGTCTGAAACGTTCCTCATTATTTCTGTAGCTTATTTCTATAAACGTACTTCATTCTTTTTGCCGAAACGTAATTTAAAAATATCCAGCCCTATCCAGATTATTTAAGCTGCAGTTGTGAGGAAAATTGCATCAAAAATTAGTAGAAAGCATGAAAGCTGCTACAGTGTACATATTATTCTGATTCCTCAGAGAAAAAAATTTCTATGTCACACTTTGTTGTACTCTTTACAAACTGGTTTTAGTAAAGGGCAGACATATCTCGGAACTTATGTAGAAAAAACAAATAAACCATTTTCAGTTATCAATTCAATTATATACCTTCTACGATAAGAAAATTAGTTTTTCGCAGAACATTTTTCTTCACGGTAAATGCTTCCAGAGTAAATAAGAATTAATAACTGAAATCGCCTTTATTCATAGGAACTACAATTTTCTAGATTAGGCAATTTTACGTCTGTAAGAAGTAGAAATGAAAATTTTTAACTCCTGTACCTTAAAATTTTAATTTTTATCTCGGATGATGTTTTTTCGCCCAGAAAAACGTCATTGCAACGTCGTAAAGTTTTTACAATTATGTCTGAGAGATGCAAGAGAAAAGTGTTTCGCGGAAAACTTGCTGAAGGTTTTGTCATTCAACAAAATTTAACTTCCTAAAAGAAGGTGTTCCTAATTCTTGTTATATTGTGGACAATAAATTTCTTCTGCATATCCAAAATCCGGACGCTCAGAAATAAATCATTAAATCTTATCAACCCTTAACGCTCCGACGAGTTCTCTCTATTAGAAACTGGTACCCCTTTTATTGGCCAGCAATTCACTAGGTACACTCTATTATAACAGCAGCAATCAGATTAGTTATTAATTATTATGCATATCAGGCACAAAATAAACTAAACTAACGGCTCAGAAACAACGGAATAACATAATTCCTATAAATCTAATTACAATTCAGGCAACAGTGTGCGAAACCTAATTTATAAAAGCTTTTGTTCGCAGGTTGTAGAATTTACGTGTATGATACGGGGGAGAAAGCAAAATAACCTCTTGGGTCTTCGCAACTAGAGCAGTAGACTCGTTAATCACCAATGCTCTCTCTTTCTCTCGTCCCTTGAGCAAAGGTATGCCTCTGGGTTGTTGATTCCGAGGCGATTTTTTAATTTCGTAATTTTCAACTGCGTCATTTCCTCTCCAAGCTTAAATTTATTTCGCGATTACTACGATGGAGTCGAAAATGATTTCGACGACTAGGAAAAAAAGCAAACTTAACACAAACAGGACGACCGCGCTTGAACCGTTTCCCGGTTCAACTTTAACATTTCAAAGAGATTTAAATTGGGTGTGTCTAGATTATCGCTATAACTAAGTACACAAATTCAACTGATGATAGCAGATTTGTTTTAATGGTATTTGTTACAGTGAAATCATGTCTATTTGAAGTGAAAGCAAAAAAATTCTGAGCTTTTTAATTAGGAAAAGATTTTTTCCTACGAACACTATACAAAACACTACTTTGCGCATCGTTTTTTGTGCGCAAACTAGCAGATTTCTCACGTATCCAAAACTGTGCGACAAAGTGACATAAGGCATAGCCAAAAATCGTTTCCGTACTGTTTTAATGTAAAGATGGGCGGTAACTGAGAACTCACTGTTACTTATTGTTAATGGAATAACTATTCATTTAAGGCTTCAAGGTAATAAAATAAACACAAATGGGATAACATAGAACCCGACAAGACTATAAAGTATAATATACTTATTATTCTTTTGTGGCAGTAATTATTAAAATTTACGAGTTGATCGCTAATAACAGCATTGCGTAGCGTTCAAATCAAATTCACGAACGTGAAAACTCGCACACCTCTAACTTCAATCCACGACTGCGCCTGCGTTGTGTGGAAGTTGCATATCTACCACGTCTCCAGGCTCCACGTCATGCACTTTATTTTTAGTTTAGATACGTAGTCTAATAATAAATAATAATATTGTCGGTAGAATTCAATGATTTAACAGTATATAATAGTAATATTAAAATGTCATTGGTAGAATAATTGAAAATAATACCTAGGTAGTCTGAAAAAATAAATTTTAGTTACCTATCATTATAATGGATTCTGATTCCTTTGAATTTGAAGCAGAAAATACACCACCTGCTGAAGTCAGAAAACAAGCAGGTTTGTGTTCTTTGAATTTGCTACCTATAGTTTCGAGAGAAAAATACGAATCTGCTTATAAACATTTCATAAATTGGAGAAAAGATCATAAAAGCAGAGCATTGTCAGAAAAAATAATTTATGTGTTAAATTTGTTAAATAATTAATCTGTTAAATTGTGGTCGTAGGAAAAGTACTGTGTGTAGCACGTGCGGAAAAGAAATTTCACACTCGTGTGAATTGTGACACTCGACTTCGTCTCGTGTCACAATTCTTTCACACTCGTGAGAAATTTTCTCTTTTCCGCACTTTGTTTCACAATATACTATACTTGAGCTATAATATGAGAGAGAAAAATCTACTTTTTCCAGGCTTGTATAGATCATTTGAATATATTCGTACGATGGCAACGTTTCTTCTGAAATAAGGATAAATCAGGAAATCTATAATTTGTATAACACTGATTCATTTATCTGGAGGATGTCTCTTATTTCAAGAGAAAATTCCTAAAAAAACATTTTCTTTAACTTTTTAACGTAACATTCAATTAAGAAATTGTATTGTCCCAATTCTGTGTTATTTTATGCATGCAAATATGACAGAAATCTAAAAGGGACTGACGCGGTGTATTAAATTTTAATAATTGAAGCTGAGGTACGACAAAATACAAGCACAGACCAAAAATGAGCGTTACAAAAAATACATGAATATCTTTTAAAAACACTCTCGTTTTTTACGAAGTTATAAAGATTTTCATCAGAGTTATATTTCTGAATCTTTACTTTGTACAGTATTATGCAAAATACGTTTCCTATATAATTTCAGAAAATGATCTTCCCCGATGAAACAAAATGTAAGCTTAAAATAAAATCCGAGTCATGCTATTATCTTCTCGAATATGATTTCTTTTAGCTCTGCGAAGGAAAATTAGGAACAAGTAGAGACATTAAAGTACGTTTTGGAGTCAATTCCATATCGATAGACTTAAATCAGGTTTTAGCAATTCCAGAGAATTCAGATAAAGCCCCTGGATGAAAATTTAGATTTCCATGCAGGCAATAAAAGAGAACAGAATGGTGTTTACATCTGAGGTAATATCGTTACGGTTCAACGTGTCGGAAAGTAAAGTGTAAATGATAAAGTTCTAAATCGGACCTTTAGTTAAGTTAATTACCTAACTCTATCCTGGATTTGCAGAAGTATAAAATGGATATTTTAGTTTCAAGTTGCATTATATTTGAACACCTCAGAATCAGCTTTAACGATATCGAAACGGCATGCAGCGACTACATTGCCGTTAAAGTGGTTGTCCATTACAATTCTATAGACCGACATGCTATTCTCACATCTCTTATTGAGTGAACCTAAAATGCGATGCTTCGGTCCACTCAAAAGCATAAATGTTGAGGAGCTTGAAACTTTATCAATTTGAAAATGAACAATGAAGAGTGCTTTTGTATTTAGTATACCTATAGCTTCAATTAGTATACCTATAGATTGACTATTCCCGCAACTTCCACTTTAGTTTTGGAAACTGTAATAACTGATTATAATATGATGTGGGAATTCCAAACGCTTTATATTCTTGAGGAATTTTTTACACCTAAAAATAGAGATCTCTGAAAGTTTCTGACATCAAGAAAAGATGCGTTTTTTTTGGAAACTGTACCTAATCATTTTTGAATATGTAAGAATTGGTTTCGAACTTCAAATTTATATAAGTATATTCTCCTTTTCGGTAGGGGAATCATCAGAAACTCAAAAATTATGTCTGAATGTTTGTATCTAACCGTTTTGTATTTACTACATTTTATGACCTCTAAACATTAAATTTCGATCTGAAAATGAGTAGGGAGCGGTCATAACTTCGTAAATAATTTTGGATCATGATTGATTATTATTAGCATCACACTTATAAATCTAATCAGCCTTCTTTAGACTCCATAACTTCGCCATATATATAGATGCTCTATGCTTACTAACTAATTGCCTTTCCAATTAATTTATCTCCCGCCAATCAAACCGTAAGCAGAGAATTATTCCTTTCATACTAATCCTGCTGCATCCTTTGAGATCAGAGCAGGATTTCAATAGTCGCTCTAAGAACAAAGCGAAATTCCTACCAAAAAAGGTTCAACTCAACTATGCATGTACGGCAAATTACTTGCAGCGTCACTCGCTTGTAATTGGGAGCTTCCAATGTCCCAAATACACATCTTTAATCACATTTTGCAGCAGCCATTCAACGAATAATTGCAGAACGCCTACCTATTCGTATAACGAGAGTTCCCTATATACGTTCTGTTAATAACATTGCGTATGTGAATCGGACAGAGCGGGATAATATAGAGTGAAACATAATCTACTATACTGTCGCCTTGTCTACAATGACACCTGAACTGAGCTAATTACATCGACAGACATGAACCTTTGTTAGTGGAGCTTGGGGATTATTGAGGGTACATAAACAGTACAGTACAGTAGGATGTTAACGCGAAACCTGGATGGTGCTTCAATTGTACTAGAGTCAGTCTACTCCCTGTCTACTCTCTCTTCAGTAATCCCTTCTTAACAAGGTATAGTTAATCTGGAAATATTTTGAATATGGAACAAGGATTATTATACAGAGTGTCACACATAAAGTCCGCATCGTATATAGTGCGAAAAAGGTCAAGGGAAATTTTGATTTCGCTAACAGCTTGTGTTTTAAACATGTCAAATAACACGCACTCTAGAGGTCACGTGACTTCTTATATCTGTCGAATTTGATATTTTTTTGAAAAATTACAAAATATGGCATTAGTTTTCAAGCACCGGATAAAGTTGTTTAAGTATACCTCATGGCCTAAATAACGTGCAGTACCTAAATGACATTACTAAAAATGCAATTTCGGAGAAAAGACAAGCAGAAACTTACGTTTGAAGGAACATTTCTGTTTGCCGCTTCTCCATCAGCGAAAATGTTTCTCCAAACGTAATATGTTTCTGTGAAACAAATTGAATAATAATGAATTATTATATCAATTACAGCAATTACAATATCAATTACAGCTGCAAAAAAAAAGTTTTTTTGTAATAAGTTTCTGCTTGCCGTTTCTCCGAAATAATTTTTTTAGCAATGTTAGTTACTGCACGTTATTTCGACCCTGAGGTATAGTTGAAATTTAATTTTTCGTCCATGTACCAATAATTTCTTACCATTTCTGAGTTTTCAAAAAATTCAACTTTTTAATGTTTTCTTAAGACGCGTGTTTTGTTGTTATAATACCGTTTTCTTAGAAAAATTCAAAAAACGGCAGCGAAAGCTATGTTAAAACTGGTACAAACTTGATCGATCAAATGGTACAAAATTGTTGCAAGTTGGAAACCACTGACCCTTCTTTTTTATCACATGGCGATTATACCCTCCTTTCAAGTTTATCGAAATTGAAACTTGTGGCTCATGCGATTGGTAAATTGGTATGTGCACCTTATAGTAGAGAGGGTCTAACTTTCGAACCGCCTTGGACTCGAGAATTTTTTTTGATTTTTTTTTCATAAAGTTGGACCCCCTCTTCATTCTAGTGGCATTTTCAAAAATTTAATCGACCCCCTGGCGGAGAAATGTGCATGCGAAGACATCGGCAATGGGTTTTTTGTACATAACTCGCTTAATTCAACTCTTAGCATAGTAAATATCCTGTCAAAAAATGAAGAGCTCTCGAAGACGCGTAATTTGAACTTTGACTGGTCCAAATCGGTCAAACGGTTCTCGAGATATCGCATTTTCAATTTTAAGGCCCTATCTTCAGGGTTCCGCCGCGGTGCGAATACACCGCCGTCCGTGTACGCGTGTTTTGCATGGAAAAAATCGACTTAAAGACTTAATTTTTTTTTCATCGACAGACAGCAATGTCCTCAATGATGCCTGAAATTTTGAAGTCGCTATCTCGATTAGAGGGGGAGGGGGAGGGGAAATCATAATTAAAATTCAAATTGCTATAACTTTCGCTAATAGTGGGGCGTCGGGCCCAACCAATAGGAGATGACACTTTGGAATGCCTACTTTAAAATGGTATTTTTTTTTTCGATTCCGCCAATATTGGCAAGATGCCCGCAGAAAAACCGATTTCCCTCCCCCCTTTTTTTTCTTAAAACTGGTTTTTTGCCATGAAAGAAGGGGGTGGGGGTAAAAAATTTTTCGTCATCAGACGGTAATTTTTTTTATCTTTGATTTGAGCCCCAGTAGACTTCGATCGGACCATTATTAAGGTCACAGGGTCACCAAACGCGTTTGGTCCTGTAGAATGGCAAGGATTAGGGTTAGCGAGTAACGCTACCCTGCATTTTTTAGGGCTAAGTGTCCCCTTTCAAGATTTTCTTACCCCATGTCGCTATCTCAATTAGGGCCTGCATGCGGACGTGATATGTAAAAATTAATCTAGCGTGTGTGTCTGTGAGAGAAGAGAGAAAGGAGAGGGAGCGCTAGGCTCCGCCCCCGGCTTTCGCTGCTCCGCGGCTAGATTAATCACGTCCGCGTGCAGGTCCTAATTGAGATAGCGACGTGTGGTAAGAAAATCTTGGAAGGGGACACTTAGCCCTAAAAAATGGCGGGTAGCGGAACCCGCTAACCCTAATCCTTGCCATTCTACAGGACCAAACGCGTTTGGTGACCCTGTGACCTTAATAATGGTCCGATCGAGGTCTACTGGGGCTCAAATCAAAGATAAAAAAAATTCCCGTTTGATGACGAAGAGTCCGGTTTGAAGAAAAAAAAAAGGGGGGGAGGGACATCGGTTTTTCTGCGGGCATCTTGCCAAATATTGGCGGAATCGAAAAAAAAATACCATTTTAAAGTAGGCATTCCAAAGTGTCATCTCCCATTGGTTGGGCCCGACGCCCCAATATTAGCGAAAGTTATAGCAATTTGAATTTTAATTATGATGTCCCCCCCCCCCCTCCCCCTCTAATCGAGATAGATACTTCAAAATTTCAGGCATCATTGAGGACACTGCTGTCTGTCGATGAAAAAAAAAATTAAGTCCCTAAGTCGATTTTTTCCATGCAAAACACGCGACAACGGACGGCGGTTTTTTGAACCCTGAAGAAAGGGCCTTAAAATTGAAAATGCGATATCTCGAGAACCGTTTGACCAATTTGGACCAGTCAAAGTTCAAATTACGCGTCTTCGAGAGCTCTTCATTTTTCGAGGTAGGATATTAGGATATTTACTATGCTCAGAGTTGAATTAAGCGAGTTATGTGCCAAAAACCCATTGCCGATGTCTTCGCATGCACATTTCTCCGCCAGGGCGTCGATTAAATTTTTGAAAATGCCACCAAAATGAAGAAGGGGTCCAACTTTTTGAAAAAAAATCAAAAAAAATTCTCGAGTCCAAGGCGGATAGAGCCTTTTTTTTTTGACAGACCCTCTCCACTATTATTACACCATAGTTGTTTTAATGATACAATTTCAAAATTATAAAATTTGTTGCAAAATGATTGCTGTTTTCGTCGGTGACAGGCTCAAGCCAGTGGTAAAATTACAAGGGATACAGTGTGTTTCACTTCAAATGAAAGTGAAGTGAAGGAAAACTTTTTAGTTTTTGGTGAATTTAAAAAAAAAGTTCTGTATGTAAAGCTTTTGAAGCTTTGTTAAACGGATGAGCAGCATTTTAACCGTTGCAAAGAACTTTTTCAGCCAACTGTGATTAAAAGTAAACGCTAAAAACAAAAAAAAAATATTAGGCATTTTTTTTTTTAATTTGTTGTTTGTATTGTTTGTAAAATTTTGTAAAAAAGTTTTTTGAAATCATCTCAAACCCCCAAATGCTGAGTTTGGTTAAAAAAAATCACCCCCAAATCGTTGTTGAAGCTAATGTAGAGGTCTAATTATTTTTAATAACATTTTTGTAATCCCTTTTATGTCAAGAGTAACTAAATTACAATATTTTCCACATAATAGAGTCGAGACCTTCTTCAGAAATTGCCACAGAAATATGCTCGTAAGCTCAATGAGCCTTATTTATACAAACTGCTAGTTTTGTTATTCAAAAAAATTAAAAGTTCTTTTAAGTCACCTCAAATCTCCAAATCTTAAATTTGGTTTAAAAAAAATTGTTACTCAATTTCTGATTTTGTTTACTTATTTTTAGCTAAACTCAAGTTTTTAAGGTTTGAGGCGATTCACACAACTTTTGTACAGAAATTTTTTTGCAAAAAAAATGCCCAGTATTATGTTGTCTCAATTTTTAGCGTTTATTTTTGATCACAGAAGGCTAGTTATTTGCAACGGCTAAAATGTAGTTCATCCATTTAAGAAAGCTTCGGAAGCTTTACATACAGAAGAAAAGTTTTTTTAAATTCAGCAAGAATAAGAAAGTTATTGAGATGCTTCCATTTTAAGTGGAGCACTCTATATGTAAGCAATGTAAGCGTACAGCAAATAATTTATTTCCAATGATAAAAAGAATACGACCACAAAAAGTAAATCTCGAGTTTCAGTTTTTTCAGGTGGTATGTTTCGATAACCAATTCATTTCAGTCTTTTTTATATGAAATCATGCAACTTTTTCCTCATTTAACTGACCCTGCAGCTCGAGCCATTTCAGAGATCGTCCTAGTTAAAAAGGACATCCTGTTTATATTTATCTGAAATCGTTAACAAAGTTAGAAGAAAACATTTTATCGGCTTGTTGGGGTATCGAATCCTGACCCACTGGGTCATAGAATCCACAGATCAACGCCATTACGCCCTTAGGAGAAATAGAAAGAGTTAGATGGAATAAAAAGTACAGAGCTGCAATAAAAATACGTAGTAAATTTATTTTATTTTATAGAGATGCATTTTAGAGCACACATAAACGCGAACTTTGATCAGCAGAGTAAATATTTCATCACAATTTTTTTAAAGACACGTTCTTATTTCATCTATCCATATTTATCATGCCACTTTGCCATTTCAAATTTTATTTACTGTGGGAATTCGGTGGGAAATGTGCATCACAAATATTTTCAACGGTTGCATTTCTCTTATGATAAATGTTCCATAAAGGGAATTTTCCCGGCAACACTCTAAGCTATATAAACAAGGAGGAAGAGTCAGGTGTTTTTCATTACCATCTCATTACATAAAGTAGGACCATAAATGTAACGAAGTAACGCTGAATATATATCACTTTCATTCCCGCAAATACTTTAAGAGCTTGGATTTGTTCCAAACTGATCACAAAATGTTTATAACATTCTGAGACCTCGAGCCAAAGGCGGGTCCCTATTGATCGATCGGTAATAAACGGCTGAATTGCGTAGGGTTATATTTGCAGGAAGATTTCCTCCAAGGCATTTCGAATTTATAGTAAGATAAACACAAATTATGCTTTAACAAAAGACTCTTTTGACATAGTATAGAATATGTGTTTATTCAATCCTACATCTATATTTACAACACAAATAAGCGATCAAATTATACTAAAGTACTTAGCGCCATCTGCACAGGAGTTTTGGGTAAAGAAAAAACTACAATTTGTAAAATTTTTCAAGATTTACTATAAAAAAAGCAGTTGAACTCCTCAAAATGTAAAATTTGAGCACGAAGCTTGTATCTTCTATTTGAATCATGATCGAAAAAGCATTAAAGGTGGAAAAATCTTCTAATTGAATTTTTACAGTTGATAAAACTACAAGACGTGGACAAGAGAAATAACCATTGGTTAAGTTGAAAATTATTTTGAAACATAAATTTCAGACTAGACAATAATATCCCAGAGATATGAAGCTTTGTTACATCTAACAGACTTAGGTACCTATAAAGTGATAAGTCTATATAGACTGTAGAGTTTAAAACAGACGGTCAAGAGTCATTATAAAGTTAGATCCATTATTTGAATTTTTATAAGAAATTAATTTTGCAAAATTTGAGACGAATTATGAAGATAAAGAAGTACCAAAGAATTTATTTGCACGGTTAATTTAAACGACAGGAGGTTTATTTAAAAATCATATTTCCCGTTTGTATGGCTGATACAATTCTTCATTACTCCCATCAGTATACTCAGGCAGATGCCTGGCTTTGGAACAAGGGAACTCGTCGTTCCAGCTTTATTCGGGCGAAATTTTTATCATGACAATGAAGACATTGTAAAGATTTAATTTCGAACAAAATTACGTTCATTTTGCTTAAACCCCCGCAGAGCACTCTAATTTAATTACGAATACTATCTAACTCTCCAGATTTTGGGTAATCATGCACAAACTACACCGTCTCAAATTTCGACTTTATTTTAGACTCAATTAAATACTTTTAAGGGCAAAAATTCGTCGAATCATTTTACTTGTTATAAGGAATGGAAGTAAAGCTTTGGTGGAATTTTATTACGTCAGTAAATTGAAGCAAATCCTTTGAAACAAAAGGGCCATTTCAAGCTTTCCCCGGATCAATTTTTTATCATAACAAAGACATTGTATAAGATTTAATTTTCAACAAAAGTACATTTATCCTACTTGTACTTACCGAGGACTCCAAGCCTGAAATTGATTGTGACCACTATAACTCTCCCGTTGGAGGCAAGAACAGTACCATCGTAGGGATTACCGGAGTTCCATTCATAGCTCTCACCGTGCACATACACCACGCAAGGCAACGGAACGGTCTCTTCTTCGCCGTTTGCTGTAACAAAAACTTCTTTCAGGATTGTCTACATTACCATTAAATTGCATTATGTCAGTATTTGAATTTGGAACTTTATTTTATTAATTAATTAATTATTGACTTTATAAACTATTGACTCATTTATGACTATAATACTTAGATGAAATGAAAGGATTCTAATTAAGTTTTGATTATATTGATATTAGTCCCAAGTGGGCAATAATTATTGTTCTTCCTTTTCATGTTTATGAATCCTATATTATTGACTCATAATATTGCTCAATTTTACAGGTCGCTTCAACACCATTACCATATCTTGATTGATTTCTAGAGCTGATATTGTCTCAACTAATAGTATACCTACCTACTCTCAATTATCGGTGAACAAAATGAACTAATAGAGATGTCACACAAAATAATATTCGTATAGAATTGAAGAGGCCGATAAGTTTGAAAAATATTATTCAATTATTTGTTAACATGAGTTTTTAAAAATAAAAAGTCCCAGGGAGAAAAATGATCAGATATCTTATAAAGAAAGATAAAAGAAACTTTAGTACAAAGAAAGCCTAATTAGATATGACGGAAGAATTCTATCGACTGGCAAGTGTAGACGTGGCTGTTAAGGACGATCCTCACAAGAAAATGATGAAAGGCTCGCCTAACCAGAACAAATAGTTACATTGAGGCGATTTGCCATGTCGTTACGTTTAAGCCTCATGAGGGAGCTTAGACATAATTCTCTTACAAACTACGTCCCGGGGCAAAAATCCTGACATGTAAAATGACGGGCGTTTAATTTTAAATCAGCTTTCGTTGCGTTACGTTATATATCCGGGAAAGCTGGATTTTATAACTAATCTTTGTTTGGATGTAAATATCTTGCAATTACCTGGAAAGGTTAAGCGCTATTGAAATTAACGAGGTGTCTTAAACTGCAGTCGATATTCCATTACTTTTTTCTTTGTCGTGTCAACTTGACACTCAATTTTCTCATTAATAGGGTCAAGAATAAATTAAAAATCGATTTTATACAATGCAAATCGACAAAGGGATCAAAATTTTATGGGTATACACTGCTGTATAGGTATTAACACCTTTTCATGAATTTCTCGTCTTGAGAGTTCTATACACGTAGTACCTACCTACATTTCCTCAAATAAAAATAAAAAGTATAACATGAAAAATGCGTTGCGGAAAAGTCTTGAGAACTCATTTCAGAAAACATTACTTTATCTAAAAATAAGAGCCCAATAACTGGAAAAATATATCATTGCATACAAAGAGACTATAAGAGAGCATCATTTAATCCAGCGAGTAGAAACACTCACTCAACTTTAGTCTTCAACATAAGAAACTGAAGGCGAAACTTTCCTCCCAAAAGAGATAAAAATTATAATATTATAAGTAGGTTGCATTTCCTGATGCATTTCCCAGAATTTTTCTATTATAACATAAAATGTATTCAGGAACATAAATGTGACATCTTTATTCAAAAGAACATTTATTTTAACCTACCACAATGATCCAAACGATTTAGTACCCACCAAGGGGATAAAATCGCTATACCCCGCAAATCTCAATAACGAGAGATTCTCCATTTCCTATATGGATCTAATATCTGTACATTGAGCAAGACGTGGATTATTCCATACGTCATAAAACCTCATATTGTCCCTCGGGATATTTGATCATAAGAAAAATATTTTCAGCTCCAATCGATCATGTCTGGGAGACGTACAGATTGGTGCAATTCTGAGTAGAATCGTTTGTAATACGGAAAAGCGCAGGAAACGAAATGATCGGCTTTCTCTAGACACAATCTCACCTAATATTGCTTATCAAGAAACGTACTCGGACATATCTGAGCTGCCAGCGATAGATGTATTTGTCAAAATAAATCCCATTGTGCTCCCGGGAGGAGTTCTGGCGAATCGCTTAATACTTATCTGTCAAAAAAGTAAAACTGCCGGCCTGTGCCTTGGTCTTAAAGGAAATTTATGATGTGGGTTGTACGTTTTTGCTTTGTTCTTCACCTATATAACAATAAATGCAATAGAATAAGACTCAGGTAACAGCTTATTACTAATGCTTATTCTGGTGATGATGTAAAGGGCGTCAACATGGTGTTCAATTTAAAATCAATTAATTTTAAATGGAACTCACACTATCAGATCACTCTGTTCATACTTCGATATGCAATTTGTACCTATACCATCGTTCGATAGCTCATAAAGTATTAACTAGAAGCTGAAGTACTGGGAGTTGAAGAGTATTTGATTTGTAGCTTCATCTCTCGGATGAAAATGGAACATTAAAATTTTATATCGTAGAAACTATCGGTGCATTGCAAGAATGATATTATACAGGATCGTAAAAAGATGATAAAAGTACTGATTAATCTGCTCCTGCTGGCTGTAAGAACTTATCAATATAATTTCTTTCCATTCAGGTGAACTTAAATTTGTAATTTCTAGAATTTTTCATCGGTTAGTTGAGGTGGGTTAACTGTAATCACTATAAGCTGCAGAACTTTCGTAAGCTGTTACCATCATTATTTCTTAATTAACTTTCCTGTCTTTACTAGTTTGTCTTTTGGGTCTTATTCTATTTTAAATTTTTTATTGGAACTGAGAATCTCTTTTTAGCACAGTTAATAATAACATGAATTATGATAAAGGGCTGTCTGAAAAAGTCTGCAGATGCTTAGATATCTCGAGAAATACATATAGGATTCAAAAAAGAAAAACACGTCCTCAATAATTTTAAAATCGGTATCCAACGATACCAAACGCGATCTTCCTCCCCCCCCCTTCCCCTTTGTTGTTAGACGGGGAACAACTTTAAAATCATAGATGGTAGTAGTATAACTATGCCGATTCTGGCTCACTTTGAGTGAGCCAGAAAAACAATGAAACACAAAAGTAATTTAAGTATTTAAGTATATCACGAACACTTATACCTGAAGATGTAATTGACTAGCCTGTCTCACCATGTTTCATTTATATTTTGAGAAGTGATAAATAGTCGCTATCAATTGAAACTAGCTCTAACTAACTGGACGTGATAACCATTAAGCAGTGATCATTTATCGACTTGGTAAATTTCTGTGTATAGAAGTTTTTAATATTTAGTAAGTAGGAGCTTATCTATAAGGTTGACGTTGCTTGGGAGAAGCAAGGGATAGAATACTGATTTGTCGATTCCTGCAAAGCAGATCTGGAGTGAACGATTACTGCTAAATAAATAATAAACTTGTTTACGACAGTAGCAATCTTCTATGCATTGGCTCCCGTTTCTTATCCTCACCAGATTAGATCATTTATTTGTAATATCCGGTTAACTCTGCATTCAGAACACAACAAGAAAAACATAACTATTGAACACATATGACACGATGAGCATTAAAAGCGTTTCTGCTAGATCAAACAGACTTTCTAGCGCACGTCGTGTTCAGTACAAAATATAGAACTATAGTTGCTGAGCTACGAGAGATTGAGAGTTGCTATATACAAGTAATTGAGTAAAACAGAAGCAAAACTCGACAGCAAAAGTTTGCAGGGTTTGTTGAAGTAACATCATCAGTTCCCTTCAAACAAACCCAAGTTACATATCTTGAAATATCTCAATTTTAAAAGCATCCCTCTAGAAAACAATCCAGAAAAATCTCACCTATCGCATCCTTTGTAATCAAACTATATATGCAACGTATAAAGTGAATGTACGCGTACTCCGCTTGAGGTCGTAAACAAACCGGATGAAACGATGTCAAAATGTAAATCGCTTCGTTTAGTACGTGAGGGGATTCTTCTTTTTTGTGGGAAGTTTGTCTTTATAGAAAGGCGCATGATATTAGATTGAAGTTTTCAGTAGATGAAAGATCAAAGTTCACGTGTAAAATGGATGTTGATTTTCAATCAAATAGTCGCTGCTATAACATGGGTCTCCTTACACCACGTCTGTGCCATAACTTCCTATAAAATACTCTATTAAATAGGCGATAGCTGAGCTGATCCTGTGTTAACTGAATTTTATTAAATCGACACGTCCACCTTATCAAAAATACATCAATTCTTATTTGCAAATAGTGGCTAGTTGTTCGCTTAAAAATTCATAACCAACTTTTATATTAACCTTTACGAGCTCATTGTAGGCATTAAAATGTCAATTTGTCAATTTTTCTTAGAAAGTAAGTCAGTGGCGACTTTTCATACGAAGTGAAAGAAGTGCCACTTCACGTATTTCTAAATAAATGATTTAAAAAATAGTAATTCTCTTTTATTAGAAATAATTAATAAATTGTTTTTACTTGACATTTAATATAAAGCGCCAAGTCTATTTTTTCCTCAATTCGGCAAGATCTGATTACGCGAAGTTCGTTCAGCTCGTTTTTTTATTGCCAGGTACGGTCAGTCCAAAAATTCGATTATTTACGAGCCTTTCAAACCAGTTTTGTAAGAAAAAATAGCTAAATCGAGCTGACCGGATCTCGCAGAGATAGAATTTTCGAGCTGAGTTGACCTTGCAAAAATTGATTTTTGGATTAAATTAAACCATATCAAACCGGACTTGCAAAAAATCGAGCTGGCCGGATTTTTAAAAAATTGAATTTTAGAGATAATATTATGAGCTTGCAAAAAAAACTAACTGACCTAATTTTACATACCTACATAGAATTTTAGAGTTGAATGAATCTTGCAAAAAAAAAATCGAGTTGAGCATACTTCGATAAAAAAATCGAATTTACGAGCCGATCAGACCTTGTCCTGTGTAGAATCTACACTCCACTAAGTTCAAAGAAATTCACGAGCCGTCACTGAAGTAAGTATAAGTGACTGCACTGTAGAAGCTACTTTCTCGAATCACTTTTCTCTCATTTGAATTAGTTCGGGGGGTATGTTGTAAACAGAATCTTTGTTGAAAATCACTTTTACCAAAAATAAGCATGTCAAGAAGTCTCACTAAAGTGCTTCTTGTTTCTCTTTTTTTATAAGATTGGATTGAAACTTTAGTTCTTGTTTTCTTGGCTCCACGGCGTAAGTAACAAGAGTGCTTTTAGAAACAGAATTTTCCTTGAATAATCCTGTTTTTACCTCTGCGTATACCGTTAAATACAGTCTGGAAATTTCATGGAAATTGCTTGTTTCCGTACCTTGTTGAGAAATCTATCAAAACTTATGTTAAAACTTTTTTCTGTACCTACTTATTCTTATTTTTTACTAACTCCCTGATTTTATTGCGGTTTATTTTATTACCTACTTTTATAGGTCAGCTGTTAATATTGGCCGAGAGTTCAGTTTAATTTAGTTATTTAGTGAGTGGGCCAATTTCGAGTCCTCCATTGCGATGAAGTTGTTTTTTTTTATTGTGTTATTGTGCCTCACATCTAAGCGTTTTACATCGGTTCCAGCGCCACCACTCTTTAAGAAGCCTTAGAGGGTGAGAATGTATCCAGATCTTGTAGCAAGACATTCCCTACCGACTTTTGAGTGTATGGTTCTTCCCAGAGCGGGGCAGTTACATAGAACATGTTCTGCTATTTCCTGATCCTGTAGCATAAGTGACATTCTGCCTTATTAGCTATACACATCCTGTGTAAGTTGTTGTTAACTTTCATTTTGGCCATAAAGCTTCATAAAGGCTTGTAAGCCTTTAGACCAGCAAGCTACACAGTCATATACGATTATTATTGGTCTAATGCCCATTACATTATATCCAGTGCATTTTCTATCCCCGAAGTTCTTCCGCAGGTCATTTTGCAATTCCAAAAGGAGAATTTTTTTCTCTGTGTATAATCTTTTCCAGATTAGAGTTCCACAGTTATTAGCCTTCTATCAAGGGTAACACCCAAAAGCTTCCTTCGCAAGTTTTTGGGTGTTGTCTTGTTGTTGCGGTTTGTTTGTTTTCTCTTAGAAGAGTGGATGATAGGCCTTCCAACCTTCTTCTTATGGTAGATGAACGACCGCTAACGAATTGCACCTTTATATTTAATTAAAAATTCTACCTACTCACAAATAATTTTTTATTCCTCTTGTTAAGAAAACAATAATTTCAAACTTTAAAAATAATTATTCATGCGCAGTTGCATTTATCCCTCTGGTTTGCCCTGCCGTGTGCCTACGGATGTTCGGGGTGAACGGGGTGAACGCGACGCAAGAATCAGTAGTCTCCTCTCAGCCTTGAAAACAACAGGTGTTACGTCTTATTGTAACCAGCGATATTAATTTCAATAAATGTGTAAAAATCTAGTTTCTTATTTCAATTACGCATTTACTAACTCCGTCAAAATTTAGTACAATAATATAATCATACAGTCCACTAAATAAAAATTAATCAGTTGTTGTTTTTTAAAACAAAATTAATAGCAACGCCAAACAAAGTGTGTTCGAGCAAATCAAAACTTGGTCGATCCAAAAACATGGTCCTACAGAACCGCATAGCTGAAGGAGACTCAAAATAATTCGTTCAAAATCACGGAGTGTTTGTTGAACGTTTCAATGGTAAATAATTTGAAAGAAGCACAATAAATGGTACCACAATCCTGGGATCCAAATCAACAATAATAGCAAAATGAAATATTGAATACCTAATAACAATAATAATAATTGGAATTGGAAAGCGGCGGCGGCATCACATTAGAAGAAGAAAGCAAAGTGGTGAGTGAGCTCCTTTTTTTTCCTTATTGATACAATAATCCTAATAAAGTTATTCCTATAATTTGGTTTCAACTTGTAGTTATTCGTATTTCATTAATTAAAAAAGAAAAATTCAAATATTTGAAAGGTAAGAAAATAATCAATATCTCAGGTTAACCATTAGTTAGAAGAGCGTTACATTGCATAATATTCCAGACAATCTTGAATGCATACTTGCTAGTGTAGTGTGCATCAAAGTGTATTCACGCAGTCCAGTCCAGTAAGGTAATGTAAACAGGCAAGTTCTCCCTGAACCTGCAGCTGGTGTTGGTAGTTTTTATTGGGTTGCATCATAATAATACTGGATCTCGCTTTTCACACTGGGTAAATCAATAATTATTATACTTTGGATTTGCATTGCATAAACGAATGTCTGTTTCCTCCAAGAAATAATACGACGTTGCCAAATGGTTCTTTAATTCGTCTACTTGGATTATTTCAAATTTAATCGTTTTAAAATAAACAATATTTTTATTAATAAAACAAAATAAAGAAGACGATTAAAACTATAGATAAATATGGACAATCTTAAAAAACAACGCGCTGTTCTTAAAACAAAATTGACTAATTTTACAAATTTTGTCAATGATTTAAATACAATAGGAGAGATTTTAACTAAAGTAAAGTTAATCAATCTTCGAAAAAGATTTGATGAAGCAGAATTGCTACTTCATCACTTTGATGAAGTGCAAATTAAAATTGAAATCGAGGGTGAGGGTGAAGAAATTGATGCACAGCATGTAAAATATAGAAACGAATTTGAAAATAAATATTTCGAAATTATGGCTACAGCAGAGTGTCTCATAAATTCAGATTTAACACAGGTAGTGAAGGCACCCTCCGAATCAAATTTAAATAGAGAAAAGGATGAGGTAGGATCCGTACATAGTTCAAATAATTCAACTGCTTCAAACTCAAATCAAAATATTAAACTTCCAACAATACAATTACCAAAATTCTCCGGTAAAAGTGAGAGTTGGCTCGAATTTAGAGATCTTTTTGTAAGTTTAATAAACAATAATGATCAGTTGGATAATATCCAAAAATATCATTACTTGAGAGCAAGTCTAGAGGGTGACGCTGCTCAGGTAATAAAAGCAATCGATTTTTGTGGAGATAATTATAAGTTAGCATGGGAAAGATTAAAAGAAAGATACAACAGTACAAAGGTATTATTACACAATCATGTAAAATCTTTATTTCAATTGGAACATATCCAAAAAGAATCTTCTTCAAAAATAAGGAAAATTTTGGACTCAATGTCGAAGCATTTGAATTCAATTTATAGTTTAACTTCGGCAAAACACTTAGGAGAAACTCTGATTATTTATTTAATCACTTCTAAGTTAGATAATGTTACTCTTCGGGAATGGGAACAAAAGGTCAACAGTAATGATCTTCCTTCCTTTGAAGATCTTCAAATTTTTCTTAGAGAAGAAGCAGATTTTTTGGAAACGTTGGAAATTAAGAATAATAAAAACTTGGATAGGGATGCTGATAGAAATAAATTTAATCCAAGAACTAAATCATTTGTTACAATTAACCAATGTCCTTGTATTGTTTGTAAGGGTTCTCATGCCATATGGAATTGTGATACATTTCTCAAATTTTCCACAAAGGTTAGACAAGAAAAGGCCAAGGCTCTGAAATTGTGTATCTTATGTTTAAAAAAAGGCCATTTTATTGGAAACTGTACTTCGAAGTACACTTGTAGTAAGTGCAAGAAACGTCACAATATACTTTTACATAGTGAAAAAGAAGAAGAAAGTTCTTCGCAAGAAATTCCTCAAACAGTAACAGCTGTTTCTTCAAACGCAACACAAGTTCTCTTACCAACGGCTCGTGTAAAAATAATAGATTCAAGCGGAAAGGCTCATATGGCCAGAGCATTATTAGATTCTTGCTCACAGTCAAATTTTATAACGAGTGACTTAGTTAAAAAATTGAAATTACCCTTGGGTGAAACTGATATTACAGTATTGGGAATAAGTCAGTCGATGTCAAAGATACGATTTAAATGTGATATAGAAATTCAATCTTATCATTCGGAATTTAAACTGAGTACATCTTGCTTGATAATAGATAAAATCACAGCTGCAATGCCTGGTTTTGAATTTAATATAAAGAACTTGAAGGGATTTGGTGATCGTAAATTAGCCGATTCAGGTTTTGACAAACCCAGCGAAATAGATCTGTTACTCGGGGCAACCCATTTTTGGGAATTATTATGTGTGGGTCAGGTAACGTTGGGATCCGGTTTACCTACTCTTCAGAAAAGTCGATTAGGTTGGCTAGTTTCTGGTCCCATTCCAACTAACTTTGGTAATCGCGTACATTGTAACTTAAGTCAGACAAGCGATACGTCTGATGTACAAAATCAGCTATCCCGATTTTGGGAAATTGAGCAATTTAATGATGTCCGTTCTTTATCAATGGAAGAAAAAGCCTGTGAAAAACACTATGTAGATAATATGAAACGCGATTCTAATGGAAGGTTTATAGTTTCCATCCCTTTAAAAGAGCCTGCAAGTAAATTAGGAGAATCGCGTGAACAAGCAAAAAAGCGGTTCCTTTCTTTAGAAAGAAAACTGCAAAATAATGAACAATTACGTAATCGGTATGTCAATTTTATGACTGAATATAAAACAATGGGCCATATGTCCCCTGTTATTCCAAAAGACAATGAAATTTCTTTTTACTTACCACACCACGGTGTATTAAAAGAAGGGAGTCTAACGACAAAATTAAGGGTGGTGTTTGATGGTTCAGCCACTACCACCTCTGGATACTCTCTGAATAATATTCAAATGGTCGGAGCTACTATTCAACAAGATTTATTTTCTATCTTGTTGCGGTTCAGGAACGGTTACTATGCTCTATCAGCAGATATAGAAAAAATGTACCGTATGGTACAAGTAAATGATGAGCAAAGATCCTTACAAAGGATACTCTGGAGGCCTAGTCCCGATGAGCCTTTAAAAGATTATAATTTAAATACCGTTACCTATGGAACCGCATCGGGATCATTTTTGGCAATTCGTAGTCTAATGCAAATCGGAATAGAACTAGAAGAGTCCAATCCAAATATGGCTGACATAATTAAAAACAATTTCTATGTAGACGATTTACTTGTAAGTACTGATAATTTAGAATTTGCCAAAGATATTTGTAAAAATTTACCTAAAATTCTAGCCAATGGTTGCTTCAGCCTTAGGAAATGGATCTGCAATGAAGCAGAACCTTTAAATTTAATTGATAATTCAGAAAAACATCCAAATGTATTAGATTTTGGCTCCAACGAAAATACTAAAACTTTAGGTCTTTTGTGGGATAGCAAAGGTGACAAATTTATGTATTCAATATCACAGACGTCTCATGATCAGGTCACTAAACGAAAGGTCCTATCTGAGATTTCACAAATTTTCGATCCTCTTGGACTTTTGAGCGCTTGCACAATATTAGGAAAAATCATAATGCAAGATATTTGGAAGGAAAAGCTAGATTGGGACGAAAGTCTTCCTGTGATTATTTATAATAGGTGGGTAGTTTTTAGAAATCAGCTACCATTACTAAACAACTTAAAAATTTCGCGTCATGTAATGTATCGAGATGCAAAATTTGTTTGCATGGTGACAAAGGCTGTACACCTCGAACTGGTGACTAGTTTGTCAACAGAATCGTTCGTTTTAACGCTGAGAAGATTTGTAGCACGTAGAGGTAAGCCTTCCCATATGTACTCTGACAATGGGAGTAATTTTAAGGGCACCAAAAATGAATTAAAAGAGCTACAAACCTTTCTTAAGGCAAATGAAAATTCTATTACAAAAAGTATGACGAGCGAAGGAATCAATTGGCATTTTATCCCCCCTCGGGCTCCTCACTTTGGAGGATTGTGGGAAGCAGGAATACGTTCATGCAAATTTCATTTAAAAAGGGTTGCAGGTAATGCTTTTCTAACATTTGAAGAGTTATATAGTTTATTAGCACAAATTGAAGCTATCCTAAACTCTAGACCCTTGTCGCCCCTTTCTACCGATCCTAGCGACTTGAATCCTTTAACCCCAGCTCACTTTTTGGTTGGAAGACCACTGTCATCGCTACCAGATCCATCTCTTTTGAAGATTACCGAGTCAAGGTTATCTTACTTTCAAAAAGTCCAACAACTGCAGCAGCACTATTGGACAAGATGGAGCAAAGAATATATAGCAGAACTTCAAAAACGCACGAAATGGCAGAACAACAGTGGAAGTCTTCGACAGGGTGCACTGGTAATTATAAAGGAGGATAATCTTCCTCCTATGTTGTGGAAGCTTGGAAGAATAATTCAACTTCACACTGGCAAGGATGGTGTAAGTCGGGTGGCTACCATTAAAACAGCCACGGGAAACATCCAAAGGGCATTCTCAAAAATTTGTCCCTTACCACTTGAAAAATCTTCAACGTCAAGTGTACAATAATAAGTGTTTTCTCGACTGTGGTGTTGTGAAAGTATTTCCAATTTTGCTTGCATTTATGCCAGAATTTAATCAGATTTTTAATGTAAAAATGTTACTTCAACATATTTGTAAAAATATTGAATTTGAAATTTTAATTGATTTAGCTATTCTTTGCATTGAATGTTAAAATATCCGAACTCTCTGAAGCTCTAAAAATGTTTGATATCTTTATATATCATTTTAAAAATGTAATAATTACAAAATAATGTTTTTCTTTTTGAAAACGTGTGTTTTCAAGGCGGGGTGTTATGTTAAGAAAACAATAATTTCAAACTTTAAAAATAATTATTCATGCGCAGTTGCATTTATCCCTCTGGTTTGCCCTGCCGTGTGCCTACGGATGTTCGGGGTGAACGGGGTGAACGCGACGCAAGAATCAGTAGTCTCCTCTCAGCCTTGAAAACAACAGGTGTTACGTCTTATTGTAACCAGCGATATTAATTTCAATAAATGTGTAAAAATCTAGTTTCTTATTTCAATTACGCATTTACTAACTCCGTCAAAATTTAGTACAATAATATAATCATACAGTCCACTAAATAAAAATTAATCAGTTGTTGTTTTTTAAAACAAAATTAATAGCAACGCCAAACAAAGTGTGTTCGAGCAAATCAAAACTTGGTCGATCCAAAAACACCTCTTACCCTCTCGTCAAATGTAGCTAAGCTTGCACGCCTTCCACAATAATAGTTCATCTATTTTTGTGTATGTACAAAAAAATGCTTACAAAGAGAAAAAATTGTTTCCGGAAGTTTATTTTTAAAATTTCGGAAATATTCATATTTATGTCACTTGATAAAAAATAAAAGTCTAACTGGTTTATTTTATTCCCATAAAGCCTCTAGAATTACTTTTAAATAAGAACAAAATTTAGTCGAGCTGTAGTCGTTCTAAAATTCCAGCTGCTACTAGCGGGGGAATTTTCATAATTCCCTAGTGCGAGTAGATTTTATAGATTCAGCGGAGGAATAAATAAATCCGGGAGGGATTTCATAAATAGAAAATATAAGTCCTTGTGATATATCAAAACGATCACATAACTATAGCGTCTCGTATCGTTTAGATATGTCATAAGGTAAAATACGAGAACCCTCCAATGATATAATATTGTGTATTTTTCCTTTTGCTGTTATGTGCGAGAGACTTTATTTGTTTAGAATTCCTTCTTGAAAACAGGGTCGGTATTGGAATTCTGGAGTTTTTCCACGCACTCGGGAGTGCTGTAACTAAATATGAGTAAACATTATATAAAGGGCGACCTCCAAATGGAGTACCTAAGTAGATTTACTTACGTGTTCCCGCGATAAAGTACGTTACCCGATGCCAATGCCTTCGAATTCCGAAAGGCTTAGCTCTAACTTTATCGGAACTGAGGCGATTTATGTTTGACGAAAGATTAAGAGTTCACTTGCTTAGCTCCTTTATAGTTTGTTTGATCTTGTAACTTACAAATTGTCTGCGCTATACATTAGCTGATAACTCGTACGAGTAACTAAGTAGTTAACTTTCCAGAAATTAATAAGAAGTCGCTCGTATAATAACTTTTAATAGTTACCTATCTATGCTATTAAATGACTAGAGAATAATTTATTAATGATTAAAACTCACTTAATAAATCATAATAAATTAAAGCTATATACAATTTAAGAACCACATCTATCATTTTATTTCATCATTGATAGTCTAATTAAAATACTTGGATGAAAAGTGGGTAAGGGTTCGGATTGGAACTTGCCCTAATATCGATCAAATGCCAGAAAGTTTTGAAAGTCTGAATAAATTAATTTCCAGATAGGTTACCAAGATTTATTTAGTCAATTACCTGAACATTTAACTGAATTAATTTCGCCACCAGTTTTACATAAATCGATAGAAATTGTGAAATACATCAAATTTTTCTCGGCCGACCGAGTAATATATCTGCGTACCTGGATACGACTTCCTCCTGCATGCGTCTTTTAAAATTTATATCCTTTTCATATGCTCGTTCGTAGTTCTTTGGTAGTCTTGAATAATAAGGTTGAATTAAAATTCCTCTCCTTTTGTGGGATCTTTATAGCGCAGTAATAATTCTCGAACGTGTTAGAGACGTTTGACCCATTTGTGGAGTTCGAAAACAATGTTGCACAAGTTCCAGATCCAATTTATCTCACATTGAGAAAGGAGGCCGAATAACACTAAGCTATCGATTGTATAAATCTCCTAGTTAATCTACAAACTAACCTCTTGGGTATTCGTTTAGTTATACTGCTCGAATTTCTCTCGATAAGCACCTGTCAAAGATTATCGCTTCTAATTATTGATGATGAAAGCCGTAAGTAATAATTGTAGATCTTCCAGGATAATGATCTTAAAATATTCAATCCCTTTACAGGACTTCTGTCGCGTTTAGAGAAGAAATGAAATGTAACATAATTCAGACAACACAATTAAATGTTTAACGAATTTCCTAATTATCTTCATTGAATTGTAGAGCAGAATTTCCCTCACCTAAATCAGCGGGAAAGAAGATGGACGTCTTTTGTTGTTCCTTAAAAATCGATGAAATATCGTTAGGAATGTAAATTATTCACCGAGATCTCCAACGTAAACGAGCGTTTTGTGAGGCAAGTTAAGCCATTCAGAGAATTTACAACACAACTCTTGTAATTTGCAGGAAAGATACTGCATAATGATCTTTATCTAAATAGAATGAATCAAATACGAATTCAAGGCAAGTAGACAGTGGACGTAAACATTATGAAAGAAAATTGTGTAGCTAGCTATTTAAATGAGATCATGAATAATGAGTTTGCTTAGCAAAGAAAATTTGAAATTATCCTTTCATCTTCCATAAGGCTACTTGAATTGAATTTTACGTCGTAGTTCTACACCCGATCTGGATCCAGGTATTAACCTGGGTTCTAATTCGTTGATTTTACAGAAATGTTTTAAGCTTATAGCTTCTTATTGCTTACGGATTTAGTAACGTCCCTAAAAAACTTTTTCGGCCGTTTTTAGTTCACGAACGCTTGTATGTCACTGGAGAAAACTTCACTGCTCCGTCACGGCAGAAAGAAAAATAAGGACTCTGCGAAAAAATGTTTTTTACAATGGTGTTTTTTTCGGTGGGAGACATCGTTTGAACACAAAAACCGCCCTGCATCCCTCACCCTCTGCGAGGAAGTGCGAATGACAACTCCAATTGTTTATTGCGAATTTTTATTCAACGACAAAAATGCGTAATAATAGTTTGTTATCTGAAGCATTCTCTGAGATTAATCATAGTTGACACCATAATCGAGGAAATTAGATTTTGTTCATTTCCCCAAGATCTAAAATACTTAAATGTTATTCCAAATTCCTCACACCTTCGCAGGGGGTGTGAGTTCTTCATCCGCCCTTCTCCGTCTACCAAACTCTAGAGATAGCTTTTCGGTCTTCAGTCATTCCAATAAATTTTCCTGCATCTCGGATCTCTGTCCATTCTCCAATGTTCCTGAGTCATGACATTTGTCTACAGCTAACTTCACGTTTTTCTACTATTTTTAGTTTTTCCTCTTCATTACAAGTTGTAACAATTGATATTTTTCTCCGCGCGAAAATGACCAAGATACGCGATTTTTGGAGATTTAATATTTGCGATCAACTGCATGTCTTTCGCTATTTGCCCTTTGCAGCACATCTTTGTTAGTCAGGAGGTGAGTCCGTGGAATTCGAACATTCGTCGATGAATCCACATCTCAAGGTTTTCTAATCTATTTAGCAAATCAGCTTTTAGGGTCCAATTTCCCATTCAGTATAAAAGAACTGACCAAGTATAGCATTTAACCAAGCGTTGCCTTAGCTTTAGGTTCAGATTATCATCGCAGAGAAGGCTTCTCATGTTCTGAAAGGTTCCTTGCTGTTTCGAGTAAGGGATGCATTTTTTTTTGGGCTCAAACGATGTTTACCACCGAAAAAAAAACAATTTTGTATAAACCTTTTTCCGCAGAGTATAGATTTCCGAGCCAGTGACGTAGAAGCGGCCATGAAATAGAAGCGGCCGAAAAAGTTTTATTTTAGGAACAGTATTATTACATTTTGTAAGAGCAATTATTTTTTGACAGTTGACTAAAAAGTTCCTTATTTTTTTAGGCGACAGTCGAAACTTTTTTCCCTTAAGCAATAGAGGTATATAGTGTTTTTCTTTATGACGCCATGAAGTGATAAAAGGTGGTACAAAGGCATAGGAGCGCCACACCAGTTTTATTTTTTTAACTTCCGAGTTTAAACAGAAAATTTCCACTTTAACCTCGGAATTTCCACTCTAAACTCGTAATTTCGACTTTAAAACTAGAATTACGACTACAAGCTCGAAATTCTTAGTTTTAAAGTCGGAATTCTTAGTTTAAACTATGAATTCCTACACTTTAAACTGGAAATTACAACTTGGCCAGATATTTATTTTTTATTGCTTATTTATTACAATAAGAATTCCGAGTTTACAGTCGGAATTCTGAATTTAGAGTGGGAATTTCGAGTTTAAATTCGAAGTTTTTTAGTTAAGTTTAAATTCGTAATTTAAAAAAATAGAACTTGTGTGGCCTTTGAAATAAGGACCATAAGAATTTGTTCCTCGTCGGAAATTTAAAATTGGAATTTGAAGGTCTTAAACTCGGCATTCCGAATTTATTAAAGTGGAAATTCCGAGCTTATACAGTCGCAATTCCGACTTTAAAACTAAGAATTTCAGTAATAAATAAGTTTTAGTAAGTAAACTAACAAGTTATCAGTATTCATAAGAGGTTTAGCCCAGACGTATAAACTATTCCGTAAATAATAAATAAATAAGAAAAATAAGAAACACATCTTACGAGATTTGTCGAAATTCTTAATTCAGAGTCGGAATTCCGAGTTTAACGTCGAAATTCTCATAGCTTTAAGTCGAAATTCCGACGGAATTCTTAATTTAAGTTTGGAATTTAAGAAATATAAATGACGTGGCGCTTCGAGTACGCCTTCGAGTATATACGCCTACGAATTTAAAAATTTGATTAGAATTCCGAGTTTAAGGTCGGAATACGGAGTTAAAAAAAAAATTAATTAAAAAAATAAAACTGGAGGGGCGCTTCAACGCCTGTGTATAAAACCACCTTAAAGCTTTAGAAATATTTGTTATCTTAGAGATTGAAGATTTGCTTGCTGATGTTCCGCAATTTCTTATTAAGTACTTATTATAGGTAATAGATAATTAGAATAATTGAATACTTTAAAATTAATTTAATTAAAAAATTAATTAAAATAAAAAGACGAATGCATCAGTCACAAGTATTTTTCATATTTTACCTACAGAACAGATACTTATTTCAGAAATCAAGTGTTGGGAAAACATGATACCTATAAAGCAAAGTTTTATTAAAAAATATCAAATATTAAAAAATAAGAAGAATTAGATGAAAATAATGCATTTTTATTAACCCCTTGATATTGATTGACGTAAAGCTTTAACCCCCTGAAATATTTACTTTAATGTTCTCACGTATAAAAGTGAGCTTACAGACCGTTTGATCAATTGAATGATGAAAACATCAAAAGACTTTCTATCTAATTCAGAAGTAAGACGTGTTTATGTGCCTTTCAGCACGCAACCTCCATAAAAGACAAGAAATAAGAAAATAAAAATGAATTATCTTCTATACAAGGTGGGCTGCCTTTCATGCACGTTTCACGGCTCATTTGTTTCTCCAAGAGAACATAAAGGAATTGCCCGAATGTTGTTAAGAGCGACTGCTGCCACTTCTAAATTGGAAGAAAAAATGACGAGAATACTCCGTAAAAAAGTTCCGAGGCGACTGCGAAAAGTATGCAAATAGTGTAAGTTTTTATCAGGGCATGAATTTCCAATTCAAATCCGTCTTAGAAGGCTCGTCAGGATTTTGCATTTGTTTCGCACCTTCTTCGTATCTATAAGTCATGTTGGGAAAGTTTGAAATTCCTGCAAAGAAAACTCTCACTGGATCCTATTTACAACACACGGGTTGCATTTATGTTGGTCTAAAACTTGTAAGAGAATTTTTATATTTCGAGAAGTTGCAACGTTCGAAACTGCTTCAGCTTATTGCTAAATCTTTCAACAGAAATCCGAATTTAAATTATATTTTCACTCGGTCTCAGTCGAGCGAATTGATCCAAAATTTGCCTAAATTAATTATTTCAAATTTGGGAATTCAAATTTTACTAATAAAAAAAGCAACATTGATTTGATTGAATACCAAAATTTAATTTTGAAAGTGACAGATAAGCACGAGTTATTTTGTATCCGTAACAAACCCACCTGAAACGGACCAAACAATTCATATTAGAATTTTTCATTTCATTCAAATCACCATTATTTTATTATAAGATAACTGAAACATGTCAGCCATAAATTCTAATACCAGAGTTTTCTGAAGGATCTGCAAGTAATAATTCAACGGAATTCAGACATTTTCGTTTCAGGAAGGTTTATCTTTCCTCCTGTAGACTCAACTCAGTCACCCAAGCAGCAATGCTTCGTATCACTATTGTTTAATAGTCCACGACATTTCAGCGGCAATCTCTCTTAATTTAGGCAAGATAAAGGCAGGTTTGGACGATTTATTAAGGCTTTTTCTTGTCATAAGTTCTCATTTCTTAAGCACCGTCACAAAGGTGTGCCTTGTAAAGAGGAAGCCGAGAAGTTGGGACAGAACAAAAGCTGATTTAAATACCGCTCTGTACCGGTTCCGCGTAACTGAGACCGATAATGAAGGTCTTCTTATTCCCTCGAGTTGAATTAAGCCTATTCTCTGTCTCAATGTCTGGAGCTAACTCGTCCCATGCGTGTTTCGTTGGAATCGTAGGCGAGACTAAAGGCGGCACGGGATAGGGATCCTCTTGTTCATCTCTGACGACAGGCACCTTTATTATGCTCGCCATTGGAGATCGATTGCGTGCGATAATAACCCAAGGGAGTGCTGTACGTTCTGGTTCCAATGAAATATTTAATCTGAACTGGAGTCAAGTAGTTCCATTCCTGATGCTATTATAGTAGAAGATCAAATACGAGACTACTTCAATTTTTTTGTTCATCATTGTACTCGGTGCGAGATTTATTAGCACAACATTCTTCGATAATACTGTCGAGAATTATAGATATGCCACGGCGTTATAGAAGTACGATTGATTGAACGTACACACCATAATTCAATTCTATGCAAAACGGATCAAATTTTAAGGCTGGCATTATTACTTTGCGAGGAAAGAGCTGACTCATAATTTAAAGAAAGACTGGTTGGATTGAAAGAAAAAATGGTATAGCTCAGTCCAACCTTTTCCAACCCTTATAATCCATACTATATCATGATACAATAAGCTTTTTAAAGGTATGATATTGCGCAGGTTCTTCCTCTACTACGTTTTATGACGTCATGGCATTTCCTATAATGGATCGATGGGGTCTTTAGCTGAACGGAGAATTTTGCGAACTTGTTGTGTAGGCTTAAAGATTGTTTTGACGTCGGGGCGCTGCAGGAGTGTACCGATTAGATCGTTGACGTTCTTGATATAAAGGAGAAAGGCAGCTCCCAAAAACTCTTCGTAGTTGTTCGTTGAGTGTCGTGGGATGCTGGGTCTAAGCCGTAAGGCTTTCCTGATTTCTTGAGTGGCTTAGGCATTCGACTGCAGAGCATTATCTTCGAGAAGGTGAGCGAGATCTTCTTTGAGGTGTTGTATCTGGCAAATTCGGGATATACGGTTCCCCAGGGCTTTATTACCTCTCGTTTTGGACCTGGATGATGATTAGAGTTCTTGTGTAAATACCGATCTGTGTGTGTTGGCTTTCGGTAGACCCCGTGCCTCAAGGTGACATTCTCATTCTTGTAAACGAGGACATCCAAAAATGGTAGCTTTCCATCCTGTTCTGTTTCCATTGTGAATTCAATGCAATATTGTTAATATCGTGAAGAAATTCCTCCAGGGCCTTTTCTCCATGTTGCCAAAAAATGACGAAAGTGTCATCTATGTAGTGATACCAACAAGATGGTTTGTTGGTGGCGGAGCTTATTAAAAATGGTGGCTTCAAAGAATTCCATGTAGAAGTTGGCAACAACAGGACTCAGGAGGCTGCCCACGACATCAAAATTGTCGAGAATTTCACTGGGTTAAAGAAGGTAAAGAAGGGTTAAAGAGTGATGTTTTTCCCCTAGTTTTCAGATATTTGGCCAGAGAATATTTCGTGGAACCAATGGCAATGACAACTTGGCGAAGAGGCACGTTAGGTTTGTGTATCTTTGTCAGTCCATAAAGTTTTGGTGTCCTGGCTTCGGTATTCATAATCTTCCGTTTGTCTTGATCGGGAATAGTGAAAGCTTTAACCAGCTAGTTGGTTTTCGAATGATACGATTCGTAGTATCTCAATAAAGTTTTTTTTTATATGTTAGAGGGGTCAAGTTGTTTTTGGTTTTCTCCTCGTAGTCTCTACAATTACAGCGGTGGCATTTTTCTTCTCTGCGAATAGAATTATTATGTTATTTTATTAGCGTTGGTATTGTTTGGCGTTCGCCTCATATCTGGCGGCATGACTCGCTGTAAATTTCTTGAACATTCGCGACATCGCGACGAATCTCCTGAGCAGTGTATTGTGGTAGCTTTCTTGTACTGGGTTCAATACTGGTAACTATATCCTCAACTGGCACGGTGGAAGGTGTGATTCCAAAGTTTCCCACTTCCATGCCAGCCGACGCCATGCAGCATAGCATCGGCAGTCAAGTGATGGCCCGATACTGGAATACTTACTTCCTCCCAGGAACGGAAAATTTTCCTAGTAGAGAGCTTTGAAGACCGTTATCGAAAAAAGTCCATGGAAGAAAAATTCGATGTTATAATGAGCTAGATAGTTTGGATCAACGAAAAACTACAAAAAGATGAAGATTGACTGCAGTACCTTTCTTCTTATATTTTGTGGGAAACGATTCCAGCAATAATTTTATTTACTCAGGTTGTAAGTAATGCTGTACGAAAAAAATGAAAGAAGTCAGAAAACCACATCAGGAAATGAAGATAAAATTTTAGATTAGGTAATTATTTGACTATTATAGTGGGACATGTACTGTGAGTCATCGTGGAGTATTTTCTTCGCACCAATGTTCAATGTCATTTGACAATTTGATGAGGAATTACCTATCCTGCGCGATTATCATTAAGTGGAACTACGTTTCTTGTCAAAACTCTCGGTCTGTGCAACTCGAGTAGTTTATTACCTTAGAAGGAGTTTCATTGCTTTTTTATCTCCTGTCAATAGGCTCGTATAGATGATTCTGTCAGGTTAATGAACAAACCGATATCTCCGCACAACTCTATCATTAATTATCTTGTTTTCTCTCTAAACTCGATCCCAGATTACAATCAGCGTTTTCCTGATCACAGCCGCGGTTATCCGTTAAGCTTCTTAAGATAGTGATGAAAAATTCTACAGAAAAGTTAATGTGCCTATAAGTAATCTTCAGAACTCCCAAACCAATTTGACCCCCATCTAATATCATTCAACCCCCAAGTTTTAGCAATCGATAACTTACCTGATGTGATATTATAGGTTTAGTTGGGGATCGATTTGCTGTCAGATAACTGATTTATATTACGGCGACCGGAAATTTATCAAACCGGTGTCAGGACACACGTGCATATCTTCGGTAAGCGAGCCTGGTCATAATGTGGCATAAATTATACGCTTCTTGATTCCTGTCTGTCTCTACGATGACGCTTCTTCCCAGTTCCCAGTTCCAAGCTTGCCCACGAAACGTTATTCTATAGAAAATAAATCACCCTTTAGAAAAACCCTGCGTGCTGTAAATCTTGTTTGAGGTGAGATAAATAAATTCACATTAATTTTGTTTCCATCTTGTATGTGTTGGTGGAGTATGTCCTGACGCTTTTTATGGTGTAATTATTTTGGGTATATTGAGCGACGATTTTTCAAGATTAAAGCTTGATGCAGACAGTACAGGCGTAGTTGGCTAGTCGAGAAAAATAATAAAAAGACTTGGTTGTATTTGCATTTCCAAGCTTGTTCTTAAATTATTCATGAAAACGTCTATGGAAGTATGATTAAGGATCTAGGCGCTAGGTGTTAATAATAATCTTCTTTGTAAAATAACTACTCGCGCTAGGTGTATAAATGAAAAATAGACAACGTTATTCCCTGGTGTTCCTGGTAATAAAAATTAAGAAACTTTGTCTGATAAGATTCTGTAACATAAAGACGATTGCTAGAACCAGGTGTGAATCACCTAAAGCCCTATCTATATGTAAATATCTTCTGATTATTAGCCCTAATTGTTCTTCCTCTACAATGCAAATCGGAACGTTAGAGTCTAACTGCGAAAACTCAACCGATAATAATCTTTCAGAGTCGAAATCTTTTATGGTTGTGATTAAATCCGAGAAGTAGAAGTTACGGGAGATTATATGAGCTCACACTAGATTAAGTGTGGGGAAGTTGGGGCGTACTTTTAAAATTATACGATCACGGAAATTTCTAGTAAATCACGTTCATTTCATTTTCGCCAGCCAGAAGCACGCGTTGGCTTGGTAAGGTCCTTGACATTATGAAGTTTGACTGAAGTTTCTTTCGCAGTAAGATGTTTTAGCTTAATTTGATGAGGGAGCGATACAGGTTTTTGTAACTTATTTACTTTGCGTGATTACTGTAATTCTCTCGTCTATTTTTTTACCGCATACATGAATCTTATTTGTAACATGAATTAGGATTTTTGATACAGCCTTGAAATGAGCACTAATTAATTAACTTTTTATATTCAAAACATGTCAAGGAAATTACTCCATCACGGGGTAAACAAAATAAAAATAAGTCTATAAAAGAGCTTTTGAAGCTTATTGAGATAATTATTATTGATTGGAATAATTCAACCATGTGTAGATATTTTCGTGAATAGTTCAGCAGCATAAATAATGAATTAACCTGAAAGCTATATACATTAGTAAAGTATACATACACATAGCTTATTTACAAAAATTATTAAAGCCGAAAGTGGACTGCAGGATAAATCTTTGCATTTGCTCTACATAAATTAGAACAAGTAAATATGCAATGACAGGAATGACAGCAAAGATAAAAAAGATCCCCTTTCCACGTTTAGGAATATAAAGGAAGAATACATAAGAAAAATATTAGCAGAAATCGTAAACGAAAGAATGGAAAACATCGAACGGAAGGTGAATTCATGTGAAAGAGTATAAGATAAACGTTCTATGATAGAGAAGGAAATGATGAAGGCAGTGGATAACGGGGGTAGATCTAATGGACGAGATGAGCTTTAAAAGATATAGATCAACAAAGATATATAAAAAACATAAACAAATAACTAAGGAAATAAAGAAGATTAAGGCGTTGCGGTTGAGAAAACAATGTGAGGAACTGGAAGAAAACCAGAGAAAACATGATAGCTTTAACGTAGCCAAGAAAATTAAAGAAATAACTTACAACAAAACTACAAAAATTATTAACAAGAAAACAAGAATTATTGAAAGATGCAAGGTGAAAATTACTAATAGAAACCAACGATAATTTAAAGCAATAAATGGATTATACAACAGAAATGTTTGAGACACCACAAACCAAGAGGACGTCTGCAATGAATATGACAAAAAAAAAAACGGAAGCGAAACAGGCGCAGAAAAAAATACCAGTATAGAAAAACTAAAATGTATGAACGAATACTCACTGAAAATATTGCTAGATTTATTCAATGTAACATAAAAATCGAGTAACATTTCTAAACAATGGTTGATCTCTACATTCACCATTTTGCACCATCTCCAAAAATGAGATACCACAAAATGTAATAGCGAAAACCAGGTCTGTTCGGAGAATAAGCGGACTGTTTGGATTTCGCGGCTCCAGTTGGTTCCAGAGAAATCCGCTTGGTGTCTCTGGGTTTGAACAAATTAGCTGATGAAAACATAATTTTCCGATTGCAGATATCTTCATAATGCTGAGTAGCTTAGGCGGCTTTTAGTAGTGAAGTGTGATTTTTCGTTTGTCGGATTTTTGAACGAGGGACCTGACCTTACCTGAAGAAGAAACGTCTTGCTGTAAAACTTTGTGTTAAACTGGGAAATTCAATTCAGTACCATTACTATGCTCATGCACGGCTTAGGTTGACGTATGAAATTTTTCAAGTGATATGAAACCTTTTAAGGGTGGTCACCAGTCCATAGATAGAAGACGATGAACGTCCTGAATGTCCTTCAATGTCAACTGACACTCCCACGTCAACAAAATCAACACATTATACTATTGCGGCTAAATTGATATCTGACCATCAGGGAGCTTGTTTAGGAGTATGGGATATCAATGCATCTTGCCACGAGATTTTTGACGTCAAATTGAAGATGCGCCGTGATGCTGCAAAATTTCATGACTGATGACGGACAACAAAAAAGTCAATCGCATCCAGGTTCGTCGGGAACTGCTTGCTCGTTCAGAAAAACATGAAAACTTCTTGTCAAGGATCATCACAAGTCATGGGCTTACGGTACTGACACTGAAATGAAGGTCCCATTATCCCAGTGGGTGGGTTAAACGTCCCAAAAAAGCCCTAGACCCAAAAAAAGCTCACCACATGCAATCCAATCAAGGTGATGCAGACTTTTTTACGCTATAAAAGTGTTTCTCACCACCAGTACCTTCCATAAGGTTCCACAGTGAACCAGACTTACTACAGTAAAGCTCTGAAACGTCTGAGGGCCGTCATCCGTCGCAAAAAAGTCAGAAATGTGAAGCAGTGGTGACTATGGTGTATTCATCACGACAACGCTCCAGCCCATTCAGTCCTCGTGAATTTTTGGTCAAACACTCGATCGCTGTTCCTCTCCACCACCTCTACTCACCTGACCTTGCTTCTTTTTCTTGTCCTTCAAACTAGAAAGACCTTTGAAGGAAAAAAATTTGTGACGATTTATTAGATTAAGGCAAATGCGACGAAGAAGCTGAAGGTAAGTATGCAGGAAGCATATCAGGAGTGTTTCGACAAATAGATTCTCCGTTGGGATAAGTAAGTGCGTTGTAGATGAGAGTACTTTGTACGAGAAAAAATAGCCCCGCAAGGCAAATCACTGAAACAATTAACAAAATACAGATATTAGGGAACCTGGATTATATAAAAAAAAACGAACAAACAATAGAGATAAGATCAAGAATAGAGAAATCAAGAAGTAAGTTTGTAAAACTAAACAAAATACTATGTAACAAAGACCTCTCTCTCTAGTGTTTCGAAATATGGTGTTATCGAAGAATGGACAAAATTGCTTGAATGCAAAGAAGAGCAAATGGGGAAGTGTTAGGAATTATGGGAACGGATTGTGAAATAATCAGGAATATAAACGTTAGAATTGATATGAGCTGTTATGGTAGATGTGGTAGTATGCTATTGATAGATATGGTTAAGAAATCTGAGAGAGTGGTTTAGCTGTAGCTCATTGGATCTTCTCAAAACAGAATAAACTGAAGGTATAAACTCAAAGAAAAAGAAGAAGATCAGGATCTGTATCATCACACATGACCTGGCAGAACTGAAGTGACGTCCTAGCTAAGCAACCTCCGTCGAATCAAGTGTAAGAGAAGGGGAGATGTCAGAAACGTCCTATAATAGCAACAGTTGAAAGTAAAAGCTTGAAGTTTAATAATCATGTGCCGCTATTACTTACTTAAGGTACTTACACTTAATACCCAGAAAATATTGTTTTATAAATATTTTTGCTTATTTCTGATGGAGTTTTTCCTTTCTAAGTGGGACACACTAAAGTGTATCATAAAAATCTGGCTTAATTCCTATCTCTATAACGTCAAATCGTTAAGAGAATCCCGGTTATAAATATTTTAGTTACCCCCATTTTATTCATTACATACTTTACTTTCCTTACAGCTTTGTTATAGCAGCTAAAGTAAAAAAGGTATTCTAATACAATCTGCCAGAGGTTATATCGCGTAAACGCCTAGGTTACGGCTTCATAAAAAGAACTTCCTACATGAAATATAGGATTGTTTATTACAGGACATATACTTAGGGGAATTATAAGAGAAAATAGGAGAGTTTTATTAATCTTAGAGAAGCTGGATGAAGATGGATATGTAATAAAAAAAAATACTTAACAATACCAAGTGCTTTTAAGTAAATATTTGTTATTTTAGAGATGATCCCGTTTAGTATGAGATGAGGTACTAAAACTATAAACAGTAGGTAGTTAATAATTAATTATGAACTTCATACTAAAAATGTTATTTTTATCTCTACTCACCTTTTATCTTATTTGTATTCTTCATAAAGTTGAACGTTTCGTTTTGCGCCGCGTATATTATTATTTTTCCAAGGTAAACTGTTTTCGCGTTCAAAGAATAAGTTTCTCACCTCGTTATATTTACAAAATATGCCGAATGTTTATTGTAATGAGTCTGTGGAGAGAGATATGCCTTAAACACACGCATCACGTGCGGAATTATGCCAATTCTAACAAAAGAAAGCATCAGGGTGTTATTTCAGGCATAATAAAAGCGGGGAAGCTCTTTCACTCCAGAAAATAATGGATAGTGGTTCGCGATGTGCGGGTGAATTGAAAGAAGCTTGTCACGTCCCATGAAAGTAAGATCGCAAATGTCAGAATATCCGCATGATACTTGAAAGGAATCATCCTCTCCTCTCTCCGGTTGATTAACGACGCAACCGAAATATTTAGTAGACGTTCCCGTTATTCCCGCGCCGATATTGGAGGTGAACAATCCAGGAGTTCCATTTAATGAATAATCAACGTCTTTTCGGCGTATCAGTTGTTCATCTAGTTTCTCGGCGGGATGACATAACTTTGCTTCATTAATGGTTTCATCAATCTTGCTTGTTCAGCGTTCACTCTAATTGTTCCTTTTCTCGTTCCACGTTAACGGATAAAGTAACGTCTCATTAACACTGTAGTAGAGCTCATATCCGACACTTTTTCTGTCATTTTTTAACACCGATTAATTATGGTCATATATCACCAGTGGAAGGATTTATTCGGTTCTTGAATTTTGATTGGACGAATAATTTAAGATGCGCTTTTAACCACGCTATGATCACATTTTACACCGTATAAGATGAAAATGCTTTTTAACACTTTTATCTTCAAAAAGTTTTCTGAACGTAAGGGAATAATTCTACGTACGATTTTATTACATTTTATTCCACTTCGCCACTTTTCCATATCTTGATGATGCTCACTATGAAAGATGAACAATGTGTTTACATGTTGGCTTGGCACCACTTAGACGCTTCGATGGCCTGCTTGATGCTCATCTGGAACGGTACAATATTCTTCTTTCAAGACTCAGTGAAAAACTTAAATGCTGTGCATACTATAGTGTGTATGTTGACAGCTGAAAATGACGCCCATCTTGCAAAGCTTGATACCGCGATGAAACCTGTCACTTTTTGAGATATGTAGCCTGGTCCGTAGCCACCGGGGATCCCCCGATGGGACTCCTGGGTCTATGGGCCTATCTGCCTATCAATTCCTATGAAATAAACTTTTATATTATAGAAAAAAATTAAATTGCCGGAAGTAAACTTAAAGCAACACTCTGAAAATGTCTGTTGGTCGTCAAGTTCGCTTAGAAACGCTCTAAAGCTGCTATTTTTCGCAATGGGAGGTTGAAATTTGACTTCTTTTAATGAGTACCTCGAAGGCTATTGTAAATAAGCGGGATTCGTACGAGAAGTATTGTTTTTTCTGAAATCTCGGGATTTTTCATGAAGAGCCTAGATCAGGGTGAAATTTCGCAAGATATCACCTTGGCAACCCCAAATGCGATATATTGAAAATAGACCCTATCGGGAAATTTTGGGGTTCCGGCTCCCGTACCGGACTGGGTCTTTTTTACAAGGTACTACCATTTGGGGTTCCATCCACTTTTCTTCGTAACGGTAAAACGACCCGAGACTTAATAAAAAAAGACGCCGGCAATTTTGTCTCAAAATAACTTTTTTTCTCTCCAAATTACAGACTTATAATACAGGGTGTTAGAAAAAAGGAGGTCAAGCTCTTGGCCACAGATTGTTGGGCCAAAATAATGACACTTTCCTTATGCCATTTTTCACATAGGCGTCCCATTTTCAAGATACAGGGTGTCAAACTTTAAATAAAAAAAACGTTTTTTATCAATAACTCCGGTTTTTTTTAAGATACTCACTTGAAAATTTGCATAGCCTTCTTTCTTATGCAGACACACATTTTTAGGAAAAAAAATCAAAGAAAATCCAAGCGCGAGCGCACGAAAGGGGGTTTATGGCAGACCTTGGCCCCCCAACATTTTTCTGCGTACGCCTATGGCTCTCATGTATGGTTTTTTTGATTGAGCGTTTATTTGTTTTACTATCCTCACTCTATTATCATTTTGATTTAGGCCTTCGTTTACGAGATATATCAACATGTTTGGGTGTGTGTCATTGATCAACTTACTGATATTTAAATTTAAATAGTACTGGGGCTTAGGGTTATGGTTGAGTTCGTTAAGGAGGCAAGTGGTGTTAAAGTTTGGCGGGGGGTAACGGGGCGAAAAAATTTCAAAAGTTGCGTGAATGGTGAAAACTTTTATAAATAATTAATTTTTTTATAAATAAATCGTTGTGTATGAATAGTATTATTTATTTTTTCAAATAAGTATTTTATCCTTTTAGTTTTACTTTACTTCGGTTGTTTAAATAAATAATATCGAAAGCAGGGAAAGGAAAAGGTGGAGGGGGGGCAGAGAAACAAGATTTAATGAAAAAGGAAAAGGAAAAATATAAAAAAAGTGATTGAAAAAAAATAAGAGTTAAAAAAAAGAGAGTTGAGTAGTGCGAAAAAAAAATAGTGAACGAACGTGGGGTCGTGGAGCCTGGGCCGCTAACGCGGCGGGCATGTTTGTGACTAAAAAAGAGTGAACGAATGTTGGGTCGTGGAGCCTGGGCCGCTAACGCGGCGGGAGAGAGAAAGATAGAAGAGGGGGGAGAGGGAGGGAAGCACTGCGACTAAAAAAGAGTGAACAAACGTGGGGTCGCGGAGCCTGGGTCGCTAACGCGGCGGGCATGTGTGTGACTCAAAAAATTTTGTGTACGTGTGGTCGCGGATTTAATGTGTTCATTCTGAATACCTCCCACAATTAAATTCACTTCATCAGAGCCGGAAAGATTTAAATTCATTTTTCTTATTAACACTAATTTATTAAAACAATATTCGAACAGGTTTTCTTTAGGACGCAGACGTGAGCCAACATAGTAACCATTAAAGAATGTAAGTCTCGTGTCGAGGGAAAAGTTTTTATCAATAACTGGGTCCATATTCGGCCCATGTACGCGGCACTACCGGGAGTGTCTTATACAGGGTGTTACAAAAAAGGAGGTCAAGCTCTTGGCAACAGATTGTTGGGCCAAAAATAATGACACTTTCCTTATGCCATTTTTCACATAGGCGTCCCATGACACACACCCAAACATGTTGATATATCTCGTAAACGAAGGCCTAAATCAAAATGATATAAGAGAGAGGATAGTAAAACAAATAAACGCTCAATCAAAAAAACCATACATCAGAGCCATAGGCGTACGCAGAAAAATGTTGGGGGCTAAGGTCTGCCCTTTCGTGCGCTCGCGCTTGGATTTTCTTTGATTTTTTTTCCTAAAAATGTGTGTCTGCATAAGAAAGAAGGCTATGCAAATTTTCAAGTGAGTATCTTAAAAAATAACGGAGTTATTGATAAAAAACTTTTTATTTATTTAAAGTTTGACACCCTGTATCTTGAAAATGGGACGCCTATGTGAAAAATGGCATAAGGAAAGTGTCATTATTTTTGGCCATACAATCTGTGGCCAAGAGCTTGGCTTCCTTTTTTGTAACACCCTGTATTTTTTTAATCCTAACGAAAATGTAAATAAGAGATTTTTTGGAGATTTATTGGAGAGTATTTTTTATTTCAAACGTTTTCCCATAAAGCTAGAGGTTTTTTCTAAATTTAAAAAATAAGATGAAAAAATATAAAAGATGGGCAACCAGACTTTGTGATATTTTAGAGGAGTCGACTATAATATGGAGTCAAAATAAAATCAAAATAGGCAATAAATGCAAAAAACCGCATCAAAAACCAACCCAAATCGACAAATTTTGGTTTTGTCCTCGTGTAGCAGAAACGCAACCCGTTTTGGAGGAGTCCCCACATCAGGGGCTCCCCGATGACTTCATATTAATACCTTAAATTGAAGGTATGGATGTGGACAACATTTTTGTACCAATTTTCAACGCGGTATCACGATTTGCTGGGTTGAATAGCCTAACCTCCGCACTAATAGAGTATATAAGTATCAAGTAAGTATACACTCCCCTCGTTTTAAATAATCCATTAACTAATCTCTCTTCAAAGTTATTCGTGAAATCGACAACATTATTTCCAAATTACTTGCCAGGATTCATGCACATATAGCCCTACCCAAAAAAGTAAACAAGATCTCGCGAATAGAATATTCGGCGGCATTTTATAAAATCTGTTAACTGTGCGGATTAGACCTTATCCTCTGGAACACGGGTTCGCATTTAGGAGATTATATTGATTCGTAGTTGATGCTTGATCGTTACTCCGGCATGTCATATGCACGGTTAGAGTTAATGCCTGGATCTATTGAAGTGCTCGCCAGGTCCCTGAATCCCAAATGCCTACCAAGTGTTCCTGTTTATAGCCTCAGAGCACCGTCTTCGTAAAACACATTAGCTATTTCAGATCGACACTTCACTTCACTACAAGGACAAGGATAAGGTTACCTTGTGGTTCCCGGTAAGTTCGACATCAATCTAGCTAGGTAATTGCCGTGTAACTTTCTCTTTTCTCTAATGGATTGCCTACACAAAATTATGACTCAATATTACAGCGAAGGACGATGGAATTTTATCTTATTATTAGACTTCTGAACTTATTCTTGGAGCTTTTTTATACACTTCTTGAATATAAGTTTATTGGAGAAAGTATAACAATATTGCATATCAAGAGTGAAGTATATTATTTCTCCTCTTAAGTGCATCACAAATAGAACTCACCTGGACAAAAGTTGTAGGAAATTCAATATTGAGGGCCAGTTGTTCAAACGTTAATTAAAAATTTTCAGATAATTACTAATTTTAAAATGCCCTGTATTATCGAACCATTGGTCTGATATTGCTGAAAATGGATTCTGCTCCCTTTAAGAAGAGTTAATTATTGATTAAAAATACAAGATCATTAATTATATTCGCCGTATTTTCAAAATTTGCAATTTAAAATCAGTAATTATCTCAAAATTTTTAATTGACGTTTGAACAACCGGCCCTGAGTCTTATTATTGAGAGAGACCGTTTAAAAAATTCATAAGTATTGATGTACAAATAAATCTCTCTTCCATGCTAAGTATAATCCATATGGCCTCCCGGAACTGGGTTATAAGTCTCTATAAACATTAGCACCTGGATCAATATAGCTCAGAACGCCTGCCGGAGAGGGATGTGTAAACCTCTGTAAATTGATTGGATAAATATATTCATATTTACAAGATTACTTAATTACTTCATTACTTGATTACTTAAAATTACTTAATTGTAACTTTCAAGTTCTCAAGAAAATGGTTACCATTTTTTGATAACTCTTTTAAGTAGATCGTAAACTTTTTAACTATGACTTATGACTATTTTTAAAATTATCCGTTTGAAATCTACCAAACTGGAAAATTGATCTTATCCAAGAACTTTCCCTATAAAAAACTAAGGGATTGAAATTGAGTCGATGTTCTCTTCACGAGCTATTTCGTATAGAAAAATGGTGAAATAATCCCTTTTTTCTGCATTAAGTAAAATTATATTTCTAGACTCCTCTAGCTTTCGTTCTGCTTGGAGATCCGCCAAAAAATCTTCTTTTTATTCTATCTATCTATATGCAACCAAAAAATGTCAAAAAATAAACTGACTTAAAATTTTAACCATTTCCGACAACACGCTACTTTTAGAAAGCTTTACGTAGCACAGATGTTGTTTATCAAAACTGTTAGGTCATAAGGTATTTGAGCCCATAATTTTATTTTGAGAATATAATTTGAACATTAAGCGATTGTAAAAAAAACTCTCGACAAATTCTTTTATTATTATAATTTTTTTAAGAGGTAACATCTTTTTACGTTATGACATGGGAAATTATAATTTATAAAAAGGTTTTTGAGCGTGTCAAAAAATCTTTTTTTTTTCATAATAATTTTTTATCCGAAAAATATTGTCCAATAATTTCTTCTGTCTCCCCAAACTATCCTCATCTCCTGTACCTCAGAGATAGCTAGCTATACAAGAACCGATTACAGTTGCTCCGAACTCCTCACAATTTATACAGAAGATAACAGAAGATAAACAGAAATTGTCGCAAAAATTGAAGAAAAAAGTTGATGTCAGGGATGCTCATCAAAAAATCGATGCAATCAGAATAGGGTGTAATAAAAAAACGACGGTCATAATGGGAAAACTAATCTAGCTGACACGTAAAATTTATCTTCTAAAACAAATGGTCATAATAAATTTTCAGCGCTCAAAAATTGTGATTTTTCCAATCGAAGCGTTATACAGAGGAGTATCCACGGATGGAGTTTTATAGAGGAAAAACATTCTTAATATTATTTTTACGAAAAAAAGTATTTCTTTATATAAAAAACTCTGTTTCTCGAGAATACCTCAGAAACCACACTTTGGTAGATTTTCGCTTGGAAGTACAGGGTGTCATATTAAAAAGTAAAACTTTTTTAATATTCCTTTTAGGGAAAAGTTTATTTCTAATAAAATGTTCTGCTTCTTAAGAGACCTTAGAAACCATAGTAAGATATGAAATATACAGGGTGTTATGACAAGCAGTCAGAATTTTCCAAACATCATTAATAAAAAAACAATAATTATTTAAAGAACCAAAATCGAAAATTACGCAAAAACACCAGACAAACTTATTCTAATACAGGATGTAATTAGCGTGCAATACTGAAACAGCAGATTCTATTTTCAAAAATATGAAAAAAAGTTCCTATAAAAATAGGTCGATAAATGCTTCCTAAGGGGGCTACAGCCCCCGAAAGGGGAGCCCATGAAGATGGTTTTTATTTAATACCTCCGAACCCGTTCAAGATAGAACAGTGAAATTTTGGGAATTTATCAAACTTCTTATGGTTAATAAGATGCAATTACAAAAATTAAAAAATTTCCATCAGGAGGGGTCAGATAGGTGAAGAGTGAGGTTAAAATCACCCTAACTTTTTTTGTATGTACCTCGTGCCAGCATTTAAGATCAGATTATGAAATGTTGAAGTTTCTTACATAAAAAAGGTCGTCTTGCTGAATTTCGATAACATGCACCGTTTTCGCTTAAGATCGATTTGAAAATTGCCTTACATGGCATAAAAATTCATATTGAAACACAACTAGAGAAAAGTATTAAACGTAGGCCATGGATCACGGGATGTAATAAGTAACAGTTTGTTTGAAAATTGTGTTTTAATTAAGTAGAAGAAAAAGAAAATTTATTGAGTACTGTTTTGTAAAAATGGAAAATTTTACTAACCAAGAGCTGGCTGACATGCACTTCGTATATGGATTCTGCAATGGTCGTGATCTGGCGGCTGAGTATGAATACCGACGACGATTTTCAAACCGAAGAGCTCCTACACGTCAAATGTTCACCCGCATACGTCAACGTTTACCGGAAAATGGCAATTTTTGACGTGCTCGCGGTCAGGGGAGACCCCATCATAGGAATCATGCTATCGAAAATTTTTGCAATTTTTTTGCTCCATAAATTTTCTTTTTCTTCTACTTAATTAGCGTGTTACTTATTACATCCCGTGATCCATGGCCTACGTTGAATATTTTTCTCTAGTTGTGCAATTTTCAAATCGATTTTAAGCGAAAACGGTGCATGTTATCTAAATTTAGCAATACGACCTTTTTTGTGTAAAAAACTTCAACATTTCATAATCTGGTCTCAAATCCTGGCACGAGGTACATAAAAAAAAGTTAGGGTGATTTTAACCTCACTCTTCACCTATCTGACCCCCCCTGATGAAAATTTTTCAATTTTTGTAATTGCATCTTATTGGTCATAAAAGGTTTGATAAATTCCCAAAATTTCACTTTTCTATCTTGAACGGGTTCGGAGGTATTAAATAAAAACCATCTTCATGGGCTCCCCTTTCGGGGGCTGTAGCCCCCTTAGGAAGCATTTATCGACCTATTTTTATAGGAACATTTTTTCATATTTTTGAAAATAGAATCTGCTGTTTCAGTATTGCACGCTAATTACGGGACACCCTGTATAGCTGTCATCTAGTCTTAGACATTTTTTCATTTTCTAATTGGATATATTTTTATCCTAAATGCATGTTAATCTCAAACTCGAGGCAACCTTTATAAAGAGATTTTCACATCATTTTTCATGAAAAAATAACGCAAAAGAGTTTTAAAGTTCATAAGGGGGTCAAAAATTCGTTTTCAAGAACTGCGATATTGTTAAAACCTTCACCTGAAAACAAAAAAAAAAGAAGTATTTTCACCATATTATCATGGATGGCTAAAGAATGCTGGTCATAATTTTGGGTCAGCTTGGCTGATTGGAATATGAATCGGCAAAATAGTTCAGCTGGCTTGTAAAGTCACTACTTTTCTCCAATACTTTCATAAATAAATTTCAAAAACTCAAAAATCATGATTGTATAAGCTATGAACCGTTTTAAAACTCGAGATCGGAAAGTCGCAGGATAAAATCAATTTCGCTTACCATTATTAACCATGATGAAAAAACAGTCTAATAATCTCATGCTAGGTATGTCGTTTGTGAGTAGCTTATGATGCTCTAGATATCAAGATTTTCGACTTTTTTCCAATAATTCAGATACTGATGTATAGGATAAGATAACAGAACGAAGGACATAATCATCTTAAAATTATCCCAAATCGATTTGACTTTTATAGACGAGGGTGTCAAAAAAGTACTTTCTATCGATGAAAACCTTCATAGCTGTGTTCGTTCACAAAAAATTTAAGAATCTACATCACCAACTCATTTGGGATTCGACCCCCCCCCCCCTCTCTTCAATGAATCTTTAAAGAAAGATCTAAAGTCAATTTATTATCAGTATAATTGTAGATAAATGCCATTCCATTATTTTTGATCTAATTGTTTCTCGATAGAAATACTCATTCTAAAATTATTCTGTAATTTGCTTATAGGTCTTGTCATCAACGTTTTGGTACGTAAATGCTGCAATATCTGGGAGTAATGGCAACGCCTGTTCAAACTACTCATTTGTTACATCAGTAGCCCTACAAACAGTCATTACAGAGTCACGAATTGTCTGCAATGTAAATTTCGTCAATGAAACACGCCTGATTATCGGAAGCCGGTAGAGGCTAGGATGAATTATGAGGAGCATCCAGCATTCACCTGCAATTCCATAGGCTGCTAACTTTGTCACTAGCATTTAATAGTATGTTAACGATCTGTAAACATGGAACGCATTACCGTTTGTGGTGGTGCAGGTTTGTTAAAGCTTTAACAAACTACGAGATAATGTTCGACATCAACATAAACCCCCATTCGTTCCTGTAAAATATCCACCAGCAACAAAGGGAATAGATAAGTGCGGAGTGAAGAACTCATGCATAAACATAAAAATGAAAAGCATCTGTGTATTGTACAGGTGTCGTTAGAAAGTTTACTACCAACTGTAATAAGCTGAAATAAAAAGCTTTCCTTTGAAGGGTTTCTTTTCATCTAATTTACAGCCTCAGACTCTGTAGACGAGGATCAACCCATAACGATACATTTTAACTGAAAACGAGTGCTGTTCAAATTCAAGTTAAGAAACTTCCTGAACTTCCTGAAGGAAAGTATTAAAGTGATAAATACTTGATGTAATACTCCTATAAGATCTCGCGGATAAAATGATAAAACCTTCTCTACAGGGTTACTGGTAACTGGATACATTCCTTTGGTGATCTGATAAAACAAGAGGTAAGGAGTAAATTAACCCCAACATGAACTATACAAAACTCAATAGATTTTGAGATATTTCGATTTTCAACTTTTCTTAAAAAAATGGTCTCAGATGTCTTGAAATGTAATTTTCAAAAAATCTACTTTAACTTTTTGATTTTTTTTTTTGCTGGAATACTTGTCCAATACTATATGCTTCCTTCTGGAATAAAAAATATCCTGAGGTATTTCGATCGTGTGAAAATTTCAAAGAAAAACTTTCACAAACTATTTTTTTTAAATAAGATTTAAAAGTTTTTACAAGTTATTTTCGCAAAATTGTCAAGGCACCTTGCGTACAAATTGTTTTAAAAACTTCCCTAGTGTAGTAGCTATCTAACAAGGTACGAATCTTGTACAAGAATAACAGAATCTCCCCGCTATGTACCGTTACCGAGGAACAAATCCTTAAGTCGGGACGTTTTAAAAAAAATACGGCCCTGAACGGGGGTCTTAAAATTCTCGGATCCGGTCCATTTTCAATAGGTCGTATTTGGGGGTCACGAGCTTCGTCCCTACCAAGTTTCGTCCCGATCGGTAAAACTTTCAGACACTAAGAGTGTTTCCTAGGCTATTCCCGAAAAATCCCGAAATTCCCGAAAAAATGACACTTCCCGGGAACGGATCCCGCTCATTTTCAATGGGCATCGTGCCATGGTGCGCCTCTTCAATCGAGCCAAATTTCAACTTTCCCACATGAAAACTGGCGGCTCTAGAGTGTTTCCTAGCAAAGTCGCAGAAGTTTCGTAAGTATACGTATTCTTGTGCCCGAAAAATGTCTGTCTATCGGTCTGTCTGTCTGTGACTTTGCTAGGAAACACTCTAGAGCCGCCAGTTTTCATGTGGGAAAGTTGAAATTTGGCTCGATTGAAGAGGCGCACCGTGGCACGATGCCCATTGAAAATGAGCGGGATCCGTTCCCGGGAAGGGTCATTTTTTCGGGAATTTCGGGATTTTTCGGGAATAGCCTAGTAATAGCCACTCTAAGTGTCTGAAAGTTTTACCGATCGGGACGAAACTTGGTAGGGACGAAGCTCGTGACCCCCAAATACGACCTATTGAAAATGGACCGGATCCGAGAATTTTAAGACCCCCGTTCAGGGCCGTATTTTTTTTAAAACGTCCCGACTTAAGGGTTTGTTCCTCGGTAACGGTACATAGCGGGGAGATTCTGTTCGTCTTGTACAAGATTCGTACCTTGTTAGATAGCTACTACACTAGGGAAGTTTTTAAAACAATTTGTACGCAAGGTGCCTTGACAATTTTGCGAAAATAACTTGTAAAAACTTTTAAATCTTATTTAAAAAAAATAGTTTGTGAAAGTTTTTCTTTGAAATTTTCACACGATCGAAATAACTCAGGATATTTTTTATTCCAGAAGGAAGCATATAGTATTGGACAAGTATTCCAGCAAAAAAAAAAATCAAAAAGTTAAAGTAGATTTTTTGAAAATTACATTTCAAGACATCTGAAACCATTTTTTTAAGAAAAGTTGAAAATCGAAATATCTCAAAATCTATTGAGTTTTGTATAGTGCATGTTGGGGTTAATTTACTCCTTACCTCTTGTTTTATCAGATCACCAAAGGAATGTATCCAGTTACCAGTAACCCTGTATAATTTTGGCTTGGCAACTTTTAATCTTCATGAGTAGCTATCAAATTTCTTTATCCATTAGATGGAAGACTGAAAATTGAGTTAGAATAGGGATAATTGCTTAATCTGCGAAGCGAGGACTATATCCTAGTCTTGAGTCATTAAGATCCTCTAAAAGAACTAGACAATTACAGATAGAGTACTTTTGAGACTCTGAACTGCGGTATTGACAAGCAGCACACGTGTAGGTATTATTGAAAGTTATTTATCAATGTCAATAGCAACTCGTGTCTCTGCCTGTTACTTAATAATAAATCGGGAGCTCTATTTTCAGAAAGGCGATAACTTACCGAGAAACAAAAATAAAAAGTAGAGCAAGTTACCATAATTATCTTTTCCTTAGCTGAGTAAAATTCGGTTACCTTATCAAATATAACTGGTGTTAGTTTAGTAACACTTCCTCAGTTGGGGGTGGAAATTGTGGGTCATGTCCGAACTTTTTTCATACGTCGAATATCGAGATATTCAATAACTAGAATAGTCGAGTCTATTCGACTTTCTATGAATGGTGATACGTAATCACGGTTACTTACTGTAACTGTCATCCGTTTATAGATCATTTAAAAATAACTGTAAAAATAGTGCTAGTTGTGAGTTTGGAATCAACAGTATCTCATCTATAACTCTGATTGCTTCAGTAAATATGCGACTAAATTGTGATAATAGACTTATCACTCGTAAATACAACCATACCATTGATTACATTGAAGAATTCAGTTCTCATCCCAAACTAATAGAAGTAATTGAGTCCTATCGCTATTTTTATTTTATTTATTTACGACTAGAACATTGATTAAATTTAAAACTTTTCATATAATCCGATTCGTTGAGCTAAACTGCTAAACTAATCAATTTTTTGACTTAGAAAGATTGATTATAAGACCTGTAAAAAGTTTCATTAAAAAACGAAGCGTATTTTTACTTCTTGTAGAACTCCAAGTAATTGAATAGATTTCCTCGGCTCCTCGCAGTCACTGATTTTGAATTTCCCCTGCCTCCCTTAACTTACCATAGACTTGCAATTAAAGTTGACCTAGTTAATTAAGTGGGGGTCGATGTTTTCTCCGCTGAGCCGTTAGAACATCATCCGGCCGGCTTCTTTTAACGAACTGGGAACATAAAAACCCCGCCATTCATCTCCTTCGGTCAGTCGCCCTCCTATCCGGGATTTCGGAAGGAAACTTCCGCTCTCCTTAAGTAAATAGGTGATGAACTTCAGCTGCGGGAACTGGCGATTATTATGGGCAAAACGGGCGCCATAATAAGCACCATTAATTTTATTACTTGACCACATAGGCAGTAAATCTACGGAAAGCTTGCAGGAATTATGGCGCAATTTATAGTTCAACAGTCACTGCATATTGTGGTTAAGGGAAGTCACAGATGAACAATTTGTTATTTTCCTGCTGAATGTTTTCCTTTATTAGTTACCCTAGTTATACGGTGGAATATCATTAACTGATTATTGTTTTATCACCATTATTTTACCCTTGTAACTAAAATAATCATTACCGAAATAGGTCTACAACTTGTTTATGGGAAATTTGTATCTTAGTTATTCAATTAAGCAACACAACTCTGAAAACTCTTGAATCTTTTTTCTTCATAAATGTCCAATTATTCAGACACATATCGCACATGTTCGACAAAAGTGACACAAGTAAAAATTCTTAAATTTTTACAGGAGGAGCAAAATAAGAATGAGGTCCCCAATTTAATTCTATGTAAAATACTTATTAGCAATATTATTGTGTGTTGCGTATTGCCAGTTGCTTATTGCTTGTTGCCTCAGTGTGAGAGCCGCCTAACACTTGTTAAATCAAAAATGGAGATTTCTTACTTGTGTCACTTTTCTCGAACATGTGCGATATGTTAATAGTCTCTATTCTCTAAAAAAAATGGCGCTCTTATTTACACGCTGGACATGGATTCTCGACAGTTCTGGGCGTTTCACTGATGTTTTAGACACATCATGCACTCTTTCGAACATGCGCGGAAATATTCTGGCATTCTGTATTAGAATATGAGATTCATGTCATGTCAGCTGAATTTTCACGAACCAGCAACCGGGTGATTGTATTAGTACCCAGGTAACAATACGTGACGACAAAATTTTAGACTTCACGAAATCGTGACGAAAGGTCGATATAACGATATTTTTATTTACAATCTTTAAAAAAACGGTAGAAATACATCGTCAAAAAAAATGCTATCGGAATACGATTTAAATTTTAAATAAAACTTCGTCAGAAAACAATTGAAGTCAAAACGTAATGAAAACGTCGCGAATAAATCGTCAATTTTTCAGTTTGTTAATTATTTTAAAAGAATCTTTGAAGTTTTTAAATTAAACTTCGTCAGAAAACAAGTGATACGTCAAATGTCACTGTCAGTTTTCTCTTTGTAAACAACATGGCAGAATTCAGCGGAAACGGGATAGGAGACATATTTGCAAATTAGGAAGTAGGAAGTACCTCGTGTCTCCAATAGTTAAAGAAGTTTTTTTGGTTACTTCAACAAGAGACTACCTCCTACCTATACTGTAAGTTTTTGCATATTGTTACTACCCTAAAAAACGTGATCTTTATTATTATTCTGCACTTCCAAGGTAGACGACGACATTAAGTTAATAGTGATATTTTTAGAAGTTACCTCGTGCCTCCAATATAGTTTAAAGAAGTTTTTTTGGTTACCTTAACAAGAGACTACCTATACTGTAAGTTTTTGCATATTGTTATAAATAATTGTCTTGTATACCTATATAATCCTGTTTTATTACATATTTTAGTAAATTTTTTAAGGTAATCCTGTTGTTTAGTCTTCCAAAACACCCCTCACATGCCCATTCCACTTTTTCCACTCGCGTCGCCCACAGCGTTGCCGGTACGCAACTCGTTACAAATAATATTTTAAAGTTTATAATTTTAAAGTTATAAATTTTAAAGTTAATATTTTAAAGACACTTCAGGACACATTATGTTTATAAATTAACTTTTCTACTTAAGTTTGGTTCAGGAACCTTGAAATTACGGCCTATCAGTATCTAACACCCTGTATGTGAGAATATCGTGACTAACAAGTCACGTGTTGTCATCATAAATATTCACGTTTTTATAACCTCAATTAGTTGATTTACGTGCGATTTGCGTAGGCTATCAGTCACAGTATTTTTCACGTTTTTGTCACGATTTTTTCACGACTTTGTCACGATTTTTCACGACTTTGTCACTATTTTTTCACGACACTGTCGCGATTTCTTTACGACTCTGTTACCTGGGTAGAGAATGTATTGTATAGTAGGATTAACTTTAAAAAGTCAGATGTGACGTCGCACTAACCGTCCGAATTAATATTTTTAATTTCACCAGAAAATGTCAAACAGTTAATTGTCAAGTTGTGAACGAGCGTAAATTATTGAAGGAATCATTCAAACAATGAATTGAAGCGCTTACGTCAGTTTGAGGGCCACTGACAACTACATAAAATTTATTCACGTAATGACATTCTATCCTCTGTGTTGTGCATTTAATTCTCATTCAAAACCAATGTTGACGTATACTTATTTATGCGGGATGGAGTGTTTAGACAAACTGGACGGTTTCTATAAAAACCACGTATATGAAACAAAATAAATCGAACTATCAAAAGGATGTGTATTCTTAATCGATACGTATGACTTTTTAGACTTTATTGGACTATAAACAAACATGAATCCAGAATAATTCGACAGTGTACCTTTTTGAAATACTTATAATAGCACGTCATGGAAATATTTCTCAAAGTTATTCTTCCATATTGTACCTACTCTTTTTTGAAAATTGAAAACTGGACTTTGCCTGTGACGGTCCTGAATATGGAACTTCCATAAAAGTTTTTTTGCCTCGAATTAATATTTTTTAAAGTAGTATGCTAAGAAATGGTTACGCGCAAGAATGGGATTTAAATATTAAAATTTAAAACTCTTACAGCAGGTTGAATTTATGTAAATTCAAATTTAGTCATATATCCGAAAACGCACATCGATTGGGTGACGACAGTGTATTTGACAAGCAATTTTCCCCCCCAATGTAGCTTTACCTTACTACATTTAGTGCTCGAAATTGTGAATTCTTATGGAGAGCTGAGAGATTTGATATTTCATTATAAAAGTTTCCTAACATCACATGATTTGTACAGTGTGTTTCTCTCTATATTTCCCAAAACCGTTCTTTTTAGACAATTTCATGTCGCAGTTTTATATCGCAATCTATAATAGGCGAGTAAATAAGCCAAAAAAAATCTGTAAAAGTGGCGAAATAGCACCGATTTTGAAAATTTTCTTTTTACTGAATTTCTTAGACATCCATCACCACTAACCACTGCATTATCTCGGAAAATTACAAAATAATGGTAATTCCCAAAGCACCTCAAATAGTCTCAGTGGTTCAATTTTTTTTAAAACCACATCAATTTTTTAATTTAAGTACCTTGAGAGATTTTATCATTTTTCGAAGTAATGCAGAGGATAATGCTGTAACGTCCATGTTCTTTTCTTATTTATTCAGCATATTCTCCCATAAAAATTTATTTCACCGTAACAAACCAGGGCATAGAGATAAGAATTCCAGGGAAACAAGAGACTTTTGTCTAAATCTGTAGAGATCTAGGTAGGGAACAGTTCAATGCTGATGGATGTTTCTGAAGGTCTAACGAATCCAAGAAAAAAAGATTTTTTTTGGTGAAGTTCAATGAAGAGAGAAAATTGGTGCTGTTTCACCATTTTTCCAGATTTCCAGGTTTATTTACTGTATAACTAGAGACTTTTTGTAGGAGTCAGATATCCATAAGAAATGGTCTGGTGTTTCATTCAAGCGAAATCGGTTGCGTCGTTTCAAAATTGTGGTTATTTGAATTTTGGTTGAAATTGGCACTTTTTGAACTCCTGCATATGTAAAATTAAACTAAACTTTTTATTCAAATTAGCATAATGAAAAGAACGTAGGTATCCTCAGGTGCAAAATTTTTTTCAAAACTGGAATTATTTTACCAGTGGCGTAATACATGACCAAGCTATGAAAAATTTCTTCCAGAGCGGCCTCAGTCCCTGGAATCTTACATCTTATTGACTGATTATCATTATCATGGCAATCTATAGTTATATGGAATCAAAAGAACTGATCAGTTTTGGAGAAATCACAGTAGGTAGCGGAAACAACGTGGAGAATAACAGAAAAGCGGAAACACCAATAAAATCCAAGATTGTTTCAAGAGTAGTCATTGGAACGGAGTCAGCTGACAAGAAACGGTCAGAAAACGATCGCAGCAGAAACGGAGTGTCATGGAAGCTTTCAGAAGCTGGAACCATACATTTTCTAAATCTCCTAGTTTAATTCTGAGAGCCACTCCGGAGCAAGTCGTAGGTATAAAAAGCGGTAATCTCTTTTGACTTTACTTGATTTAAACTTTACAATCATCATCGAACTCAAACCAAAGTGAACAGAAATTTCAGTCATTAATAAATTTCCTGCCCAAAAGATACTCGAAAATAATCTTAAACGAAAATGACAGAACGAAATTGAGCAAAAGGTACGAGGGACAGCTAAAATAAAAGAAACAGTGATTACATCCTTATGAATTATTTATGAGTTCGCGAGCCAACCTCTTTGGCAAGAAGTCTAAAAGCAGGAAGAGGTTGAAAATATTATGAAAAGATGGTCAAGACACTTAAGATATATTAGGGGATGATACATCGTTGAAATGTTATCTTGATATTCATGGATCTAACATCACGATGTTTTATCTTAGTCTGCAACTGATTTAATTACATGGATAATATTGACCCGGTCTAGATTATCACTTCGATTGGATTGTATTAATCTGACTAGAAATAAATCAAAAACTAATTCATAAAGTAGCATAACGATTATTGCGATAGTATTTCATGAATGAATTGGATAGAGAAACGAATTGGCTATTTCAAAAACACAACAATTACCTACATAAACTCCACCTACAGTTACTGTTTTGCTCGTTTATTTTGTAGATAAACTGTTCCCGTTTACATTGTACCTCTAAATTTAAAGGTATAATTGAATGAATTCTCGGTATTCGTGGATGAAACAAAAAGTTAAAAGCAGACCTTACAAAGTTTGAACCGTCTTCTTTTACCCATTCATCTAAAGATAATTATAAATAGGAGGAAAGTAAAGATTAATGACTATCTATAAAATCCAGGCGGAGTCCCGAACTTCAATTAATATTAACACAATGAAAACTTTCAGTCAAAAGAAAGCTGACATGTCAGAAGCGAGGCGCACCAAAGCCTTTGCGACAGAGGAACATTTGTCCGAAATGGGTTTCGATACATAGTTGGCCCAACTATTCCGGTAGTTCGCTCCGGAGCGATTCCACCACCTCAGTACTGTTTTCACCTCATTTGATTTTAAGATCGAGGTTACTGCGTGCCTGGTTAATGGGCCGAGGAGCTCGGCATAATGTCTTGATGGCTCACGTTATAACTTGTCTTCCCGTACCTGAGCAAACTTGCGATGATTATTCAATTATGCGAGATTTAGAGCCTCCAGTCCTCCTCACACACCACGGAGAGTTCTCAGCTATTATCATACTTATTGGAGAATTCACTGCGTGGTAACTAACCAGCTTGAAGTCGTTCCTGGGATGCGCACTTAGATTTCGTCTATAGGATTTGTGTAAATAAACAACTTTATACGCCTTGGAAAAGGCTCGTGTAATTTATTCTTGTCGTTTTTTGTAAATTTTAGTTTACAACGTTCTTAGCACTATAACAGTATTGCGACTAATTAAATTATCCACAATGATAATGAAGGTAAGAAAATGGTAAGTTATAGACTGCAATCTTTGTCATTTGGTAGTGTTCTGGACGGCGTATAAGAAGAAAGTTACTAGCATCCAAGCTTTCTTTCTAAATGTTATTGCAATAGAATATTTTTTTAATGTCAAAATAACATTATATCTTTATTGGGAAGCGAAATGGAGGCATATAATAATTATACATTTTGGGAATCAGGATTTGATATACTTACAACGACAATAATTATTTGTGATCCCATAAGGTTCAAGATAGGTATTATAACATCAGGTAGGTATATAAATAGTAACTACTGTAAAGCTTCTTTTATAAGTTCTTTCATTTACCTATAAGTATTTCAAAGAAATAACTGACTAACTTCTACAATGATACTCTTTCGAGAAGTTTTCTCATTTTTGTTTGAGTCGTTTACGGCCAGGAAATTGCAGAGAAGTAGAGTAACATAAGAGGTGCAAAACTAGCTCTCATACGAGACTTAAAGCCGGAAAACCGATCGAAAATCAATGACTGGAACCGTTAATCACGTCGTGAAGTGCTAATAGGCATTAGGAGAACAAACAATAAGTGTCTTTGAGAATTCGTGGCTATAGGTAGACATGAAAATCGCATTGAATTTTCCGCAAATAATTGGTTTTGTCTTAGGATAGGCTTCCCGTTTGACCACGTAATACCAGTCACGAATGCTTCGGTTGGAAAGCCGCCTTTTATGTGCCTATTCAAGATAAAGCTAAGCTTGATTTACAAGAATGTTTCCGACGATAAGGCGCTTATAGGACTCCATGAAGAACTTTTCGATTTCTAATTTCCTAACTCACTGGTGCGGTGTTAAAAATAGCTCTTTTTATTATAAAAAAATTGCGCAGTGAATGATTTCTAAATTGCAACATTAAGTTCGAACAGAAAAATTACCTCAAGAATTGAGCAGTTATAGATCAGTTTAGTTGGAAAAAATATGCTACTTTTTAATATGAGTTAAGGGGAAGTAAAAGTGTAGCTATAAAGTCAGCAACACGGTTACATCAACGATATAAAAGTTTTCTCTGTAACTTCATAGACGAAACTTTTACTGGTTATCTCCGAGTAAGTTATTTTATTCTTACATTCACGCTAAATAAATCCTTATAAAGGGGTGAAAATATTAAACTTATTTATTTTTATTTTTTATTTTTTTATTTGTTTTGACGTAGTCTAAAACTTAGTTTTAAATAAAGTTATTAATATTTTATTCTTGAATAAATGCGATTTCCATTAGAGAAATTACACCATTAAATTTTTTCAACTATAGTTTTGATCGTTTATTTTGCGCTTTACTTTTTTTTATCAGATGTTATCAAAATAGAAAGATCGAGTCTTATATTCTTAAAAAATCTTATCAAGTAAATTTTAGAAGAATCTGTTCCATAAATTTACAGTTTCTTAGATTCGATGGTTAAGATGTGATACCTCGTATATACAAAATTGCTACAAAACACGTAAGACTGAGAAAGATACGAGGAATCACACAAGTTAGTTCTCAACACAAATGCGAGGTATCACTACACTGAGGTTCTGTTGAAATCCATTGGTTAAATACATACAGGTATCACCAGAAATATAGAGCAAATTTTTCTGCGAATTTTGATGTGTATAACTCATTTTCACTGAAAATGCAGATACGTGGTATCACATCTTAACCATCGATATCAATTTTATTATTATTTACTAATATTATTATTAGAAATGATATTATTATACAGGGTGTTTTGTAATTCAATGTCAATATTTAAGGGAGTGATTTTTGCGTCAATTTTAAGAAGAAAACTTCATAAGAACGTATGTCCTAAAAGTCTTAACTTTTGAGATACAGGGTGGTAAAGTTTTTAAAATAAATAATTTTTTCATAATATCTGTAATACCGCTCTGGATATTTTAATGAAATTTAATAGACAGGTATTACTCATCAAGAGGCATTTTTTCATGTACCACATTTCGTTTTATCTCCACTAGTCACATCTTGCAGAATTTTACCTGCATATTTTTATATTTTTTTATTGTCATTTTAACGATAGTCTTGTGACCATGTATAGAAACAGATTTTATTTTTTTAAGGCGAAAACCGTGCATTGGCCGAAAAAAAAACAAGTAACGAAATTTGCTTGGAAATGAATTGGAATTCCAAAAATGATTTCTATTTGAACAGAAATCAGTGGCGTACCATCAATGTCTGCTAAAATATTCAGGTAACATTCTGCACGATCGTGCACCATCGTCACTAATGGAAATAAAATGAAACGTGGTCCATGAAAAAATGCCCCTTGATGCGTAATACCTGTATACGAAATTTCATTAAAATAACCAGAGCGGTTTTACAGATATTACGAAAAAATGATTTATTTTAATGAAACTTTACCACCCTGTATCTCAAAAGTTAAGACTCTTAGGACATAGGTACGTTCTTATGAAGTTTTCTTCTTAAAATGGGCCCAAAAACCACCCCCTTAAATATTGACATTCAATTACATAACACCCTGTATTTGCAGATTACTGACTGATGCTTCAACTTAATCAACTAGAAATAACTTCGTAGTTACTCGTAATACAACAGTCTAATATTCGTTGTAGGTATGACACAAAAAAACTCGGCCAATTAACAGTTAATTCTTTGTTTAAAACACACACGGCCCCCCATGCCCTCCAAAATTTTGAAGTTGATAGCGGCTACAACGTTATCTTTGTCATTTAACAGGTCAGGTTAAAAAATAAGGGGGAGGGGCACTATAAACGTCCTCCCTGACAAAAAGACTGTCAAAATTGAAAACTAATATATTTTTTTTGCTGATAATTGAAATATATTTGAAATGGGGTCTCGTATCACTCTTTATAACATTAAAAAATATTAAGGTTGACAGAAACTGTAACGTCATCTTTGACATTTGACAGATCAGTTTTACGTCAAAAGGTAGTAAAATTCATGACATTTGATTTAGTTTTTGTTTCAAAGTTCTATCTCATTCGGATCAAAATTTGAGGTCCTATACATCATGTTCTCACTGTATAATTAAAAAACTGTTGAACATGCAGCAAAATCGCTTAGGCACATGTCCCTCGATTAACTTCCGAGCTTTATCGCATGGAAATAAAAATTTGCTAAAACAGGGTGACCAAATAAATTCAAATTTTTAGCTACCCTGGCGTGTTACGAATTTTACATTTTCATGGATCAGAGCTTGATAAATTATTGTAGGGAGATGAAACGGTTTCGCTGCATCTTAAACAATAATCTAGTTGTACGCAGGTGAATGCCAGAAAAGGTGGTGGAATGTGCAATTACTACTCACACTGCTTACAACAGTCCTATGGCCACTCTTGAAAGTGGTGATCCTGCATACTTCCATACAGGGTAAGTTTCCAACATTAAATAAATTCAGTATACAGGAAAATTTATAACTAATTCATAAAAAAGTTTGGACTTCGCCGACATGTTGTATTGTATAATTTGTTTGCGGAAGGTCGTGAAAATAGAATAATCACTTCATTGAAAGCTTCGTTCGTAAATTAAATCCAACATTTTTTCCAACTATCTAAGTATGAACAATTATTTGAAGACCAAATTAGGTTGTCTGCATTTTGTATTCTTCACCAAAATGGTTCGCATCCAAACCTTTAGTGTACCACTTTTAGAGCAATGAATTTCCAGAAAATTCGTCAGTCTCTCCGTGGTTTTTCTTAATGAAAATCCACATTCACTACAGGGAAATCCCTTTAACACTCTGGGAAAAAGAAGTATTATAAATAGAGTCCCTCAAGAAAATTTTTTGATGTTATGAAAGTTTCAATATTTTTGGAGGAAAACCGATAATTTTCTCTAGTTGTCTTTTGAAATAATGGCAGTAACACTAGTTTTTCATTACATTCAGTTAGGTATTATTGTCCAATGATGTGCAGTATAATTTACCTCTATTCTTTACGCGATTCTTTACCGGTAAAGAATGCATTCTTTACATGGATATTTTTTAGGGTAAAGATTGTAAAGAATGTAGAGATTGCGTAAAGAACGAAGAAAAGTAAAGATTGTAAAGAATGTATAAAATGTAAACAATGCAAAGTTTTGAATTCTGCCAACCCATAATCTATCGTGTGTGGGATTCCAATTTCCATAAACATTAATAACATGAATAATTATTAATCAAGTAACAAAACATCAAAACAAAACCAAAATTATACATGTAACATAACCCTGTTTGCTATTATTTACATTCTTTACGTCTTCTTTTCATTCTTTAAGTATTGTTTACGTCATTTTCTTACGCATTATTGACGTCAAACGAAGGGAATGAATTCTTTACACGTAAATTCAGATCACTGGTATTGTCTAAGGAATCTATTGTTAGTTGTAAATAAGGGCAAGCAAAATTTTTTTAACTTTTTTTGTAAACTTTGATTGTATTACTCCGTTTATTGGAGACAACGTTATTTCCTCTGATTTAGTTACGTTACAATTTGACAGGAATTGAAAAATTTTTGCTGCTGCTTTGAGTTGCAGCTTTTGCCAGTTCAGCAGTAGGGATGAAAATGTAATTTTTTACTCGATATAATATGCGGGCGCCGTAAGTTAATAAAAAAACTATTCATGTCGCTTACAAAAGGCGCCGATTTAATTACTATCTAATAATACTCGAGAAAATTGCTTTATAAAATTTCCATACAGAGGCTAGCACTTCTCGACTAACAATTATGTTGCTCGAAACTCGAGTTGCGTGCAGTTTCCAACTTTACGTCAAAGTTTAAATATTAAATTTATGTCGTATTTTAGTACATAGGTATACAATCTAAGATGTAGTTGAGATCAAGTTTGTATTTCTGCATAATGAAGCTGCCTGCCTCTACAAAGCCATTGTTTAAAGTTTGCACTAACTAGTTTCTTCATAGACGGGAGTTGTATTGAAACTGCTTGTTTTGTTGTTTAGGGCAACAATTAATAGATCTCAAAGCTCTACCGGCAGAGCTTGAAATGCAAACTTATTATTAATAAGGAAGTGAAATTTAAGTAAGCGTAATATATTTATTCCCAAGAAGCTGGATGTGAATATACACCAGTAGGTACAGAGTATTTCTCAAAGGGAGTAATTCTCCTGCTCGCTCCATTAAATTCAAAGCCTGTCCGCTTTTCCAATTTTCCTCAACCACTTATGCATTGAATTATTAACCAGGCAACTTTTTATATTGTTGGTACGTATTTTTTATTCTATAGTAGAGGTATTCGTTCACTTTATGTCTAATTTTTTTGAAAAGTCAATGCAAAACTTATAAATCTTTAATAACAATAAATTTCAAGCTACCTACCATGATATAGAAAGCGGTACCTATATAGAAAGAAAGGACGAAGAAAATTGCGCTCATTCGAAAGTAGCATTAAACTTCTCAAATAACTATAACTTTCGTTAATAAACGGATAAACCGAGTTCGGTTCAAAGCCCAAAAACAAACTTTAGGTATATTTATAAACCGGGGATCCATTTTAGAGGATAATTCAATGGAAGCAGTGTAAAACTGCTGTTTGTCCTCTATCGAAAGTGAATTGGATTTGTTTTCCGTGCGCGACTCTAGGAAACTGTAACAAACCGAGAAAATATAGCAGCAATTCAGAACGAGAAGACAGAAATGGCCCGACATGGCAATTTCACCAAATTCCATTACAAGGGAGAGTTTCTTAGCTTTTAAGAAGGGAGTAATACTGTGTATACTTATGAGAAATTTTTAATAAAGGATCGAGCATTGCACACTTCCGCCGCCTTGAGAGTTAACGAAGTATCAATCTAGTTGATGGGTCCCGGAGTAATCTTCATTCTACGTATTGTATAATTTTGTTTGCCTTGCCGGAGTATCTGATTAAATCTACGACCCGTTTATTCCTTTATTAGTGACATAAATCAACGTGAAAGCACATCACTCTCAGCCCATACTTTCCTACTTAGACATCCGAACGCATCAAGATGAAACTCCGTAAAAAATTATACACATTGCATATTCATTGGTGTAGTGGTTTCGGTATAATTAATTACAAACACGGCCTTAACTTTTAGAGGTTTTCATGTATTTAGCATGCGAGCACTTTATAACCAAGCCTATATCTAGCTTTATTTACATTTTTTTAAGTTGCCAGTTTTTTCTCAAAAAAAAACAATATAAACCTTAAAAGCCTTAAAAGAAAAAGGGATTTTGTGTTCAATGTAGTGCGCTTTTATTATTAAATGGATTTTGAATGGCTGCGCATTTACATCTGGAAATTTAGCACAACTCTGGATGATTTTTTCAATAAGGGGTGTAAGAGGCGAAGGTCCAATAATGCCAGCCCAAATGTCAACCTCACCTACTCGCGTGATAACCAACGTTATCCGGTGCACCCTGCCAGATAGCGAACGAAGCTCTGACGACCTAGCCATCGCCGGAATAAGCGGTCCATCTCCAGCTTAGTCAATCCGCCCGGCTATGGGCTGATGAACAGGTGGAAGAAAGGGTACTCTTTTGTCATGAGGCTGAGAAATCGGCCTCAAACGCGGATGAGTTACCGCGGTAACCAACGGCAAAAGAACACCGAAAGCGACGGGAAAACACGGTATTGAAGATCACTATGATATCTCCAGGACACCACAATGACTGAAAATCAAGAAAAACCATATCTCTTAATCGGGGGATGACGCAACACTTGCTGTAATAGTAAAAAAGAAGTAGATAAGGCAGTGATAGAATTTGCGCCCGTGTCGGACAGAGTTGCAGTGTTCAAGATTAAATCCAGGCCCTCTGATATGAAACGCCATTCAGGTCTATGCGCCCATAGCTGAATCTACTGAAATAGAAGTAGGAAATTTCTACCAAACCCTCGAGGACTCTCTCTAAAACTCACAAAAAAAACATGAACTAAACATCATCACGGGCCATTTTACCGTCAAAATAGGACAGGGTACGGTTGAGGACTTGGTAGGAGAATATAAGGTCTTGGCACGAAAAATGACAGAAGAGAAAGACTGATCCAGTTCTTCCAAGGGATAGTTATGGTTGTCATGAATACATGTTTCAAGCTATATCCCAGAAGGCTCTATACATAGAAGGCTAGAAGAGATACTCCGGAGGGAACCATAAGGAATCGAGTTGACTTTATCAACATAAATAAAAGGTTTAAATGCACCAACGACATAGAAGAACTAACAGTGCAATTAACTAAAGACATCTATCACCTCACTAACATATGAAAACTTAAAATCAAAAAAGTAAAAGAAACAAGAATGGATGACAGATGAAATATTGCAAATGATGAAGAAACGAAGAAAACTCAATGATAGAAATATCAACGAATATAAAAATATAGAAATGCATCAAAATTAGAACCCTCCAACAAAAACATAATGGTTACCATATGTACAAAAATATAAAAGTTATGTAGAACACTAATTAACAGCGCAATAACTACGTAATTGTGGACAATGGAGGTCAAAAGTCTTGATCAGAATATTTGAAGACAAACTGAGGAGATCGAAATAATATATGCATGAACTATTCAAAGATACAGAAAGAGCACCACCCGAAATAAACAACTCATACGGCCCAAAGATAACGAATTTAGGAGTTAAAATTCCCGTTAAATGACTCTGAAACGAATGAATAAGTTAAAATGGTCATTAAATCCCTTAAGAAAGGAAAATTGTCGGGACCTGATGATCTTCATTGGAAAATTACAGGCAATCCAAACTACAGTTATTACTAACCTACTCAACAACATATATGAAACCACTTACCATATGTGAAACCGGACATTGCTGGCTCAGTGTTCATTCCAATTCCCAAAAGGTCCTTAATACCATTCACTCTCTCATTTATACCAAATTAGAAGAACAACTCAGTGAAGTGCAATTTGGATTCAGAGCAGACTTTGAAACAGGAAGGCACTTTTTAGCTTACAAGTGGTAATAGCGAGGGATATCAACTGCGACGTGTACGCTTGTTTTATTGACTTGGAAAAAGCATTGGATAGAGTATCATCACATGAAAAATTAATTAATATTTTGAAAACATCAAGAATTGATGGTAAGGAAATAAGACTGATCTCAAACCAATATCTCTAACAAAAAGCAATAGTACGACTCGAAAGCGAAATGTCAGATACCTTTGGTGGTTTGACAGGGATGCATATATTCACCAGAATTTGTTCAATGTGTATCCCGAAAAAAAATATATAAATAGTGTATATGAAAAAAAAAACCTCTTTGGAGGCATAAGAATTCTCAGAATTCTACGTCTTCTCCTTTACGGAGCAGAAGGCTGGAGCCTTATAAAGGCTGCCATCTGAAAACTGGCTTACTTTGACCTTCTAAGATTGATTCTACGAAGGTAAAATTGAGAGCAAGAGGGGCCCCGGGCGCAAACGTATATCTTGGCTTGCAAATCTCGAAAAATGAACATGCCGAATATCAACTGGACTGTTTCGAGGCGCAGTAAGGATAAGAGGAACAAGCCTGGTCGCCAACATCACAAGATTCACCACAGAAGATGATTTTTTCATCTTCTTTTGGTGGTAACTTTAATTTGGGGGGGGGGGGGGGATTCCTGACGATTTTTAAGGGGAAAATGTTTCGAGATACATACTTTTATAAAAAATTATATTTTTTATTAATTATTCAAGAATCTTTGCGTTGATTGTGATAAAACTTGGGCATGTTCATCAGCACTAATAAGAGGCTGCATCTGATATTTTTCCTTAAAACGTTAATTACCTATTAAAATAAATAAAAAATATTAATCTCTAAGTAAGGGTTCATGAGTGGAGTATCAGTAAGTATTTTTTATTTCATAAACTGTAATGGTGTATGCTTAGGTACTCATTACGATTCATTTAGTTATTCATTCTGGATATGAAAAATTTATATGTCCTAAAAAGCAGTAGGTACTTACTATGCATTTACTTTACTTCAAAAATATTTTTTCTTCTTACTTACCCATCCCATAATACATAACAAGCTTTAATCAGTACTTTTGCATGAAAGCTATTTGCTTTGATTTTCAAATTCGCTTGTGTTCTCTTAAATTATTCAAAATCAAATAGGTACTTAGCTTTTTACGTTTTACGTTAAGTAGGAGAGTAACATTTTCTCCAAGATAATTGAACAAGGATTAAAGAAATCTTACTTTGAAATTATAAGAACAGCCGTTTGTTATGTAAAGCAATTCTATTTTTGAGAATGTAAATTTGTTCTCTGACAACAAACTTCTATGCGATGAAAATTTCCGGTTCGAGTTAAATTGTTTGGGAATTTTCTCTCACGTGTATCCGTCTCGCAGCATTCAAATTACGAGAGTCTCACTCAAATTCCACGAGAAGTCTCTCAAATTTAACACCAAGACCGAGTTAGTTGTTTAAGGAAAATATAAACGAAAACGTAATCCAGCATTTAGCTGCATTACTCTTATTTAAATTTTCTTAAGGACGAAGTCAAATTGATATTTTCCCAAGAGTTTCCTGAAATAACTTGCTACGCTTAAAGGATCAGGTATAATTTCAGGCATATCATTTTCTAGAGCAAAACTAACATTCTTGTTTCAATTAATTCTGCTCCTGAGGTATTCAAATCTAGATCGTTATTAGGTAATGAGTGCTCTTATTTTGCCTCAGAATTATAAGACATCTTAGAAAAATTGTGAAAAACCTGCCACTCTAACAAAAGTTTTATAATTCCTAAGAGTTTCCCTAATAGGCCAGTAGAATCGTCCTCAAAAATGTACTCAGTTTGCGTTACCATGCACAAATTCTATACTATACAAAATTCGATAGAGGACCCTTAAGAGATGTTAAATCCAAATTTGCAGCACCGTGTGATTTTTTTTTACCAAGTTATGCCGAAAAACGTTTATTTTTTTATTTTTACGAATATTTCGGTTCTTATCTATCGCACATTAGCAAATGACATACCATTCTCTTTGTTATAGAATTACCTACATTTTTTATACAAATATTATTTTTGTTACACTGATAATAAAAACAATATTGAGGTTTAAAGTTAGAAAATTGTCTTTCGAATAAGGTTTTTTGCAAATTACTTATTTTTTTGCATTTTAACGCTGAAAAGCTCTAGTAGTTTTTTGAAGAACAGTCAATTACCGTTACGCTGATTGGTCAATCATGAAAATCCGATAAACGAGTCTCTGGTAATCCACTTGAGAAATTGTGCATGTCGAAAATTGGTATTTTATCCGTTTTTTTTTCGTTGATTTTTTTATCTTTTGTGAGTGGAATTGTAGTGTGTATCTATTTTATTCATGAAAGTGAGTTTTATGTGAGATATTGGGATCTGTCAGTGTATGTTTTCCCGGTGTTATCACGTGCGTTCTTAGTTGCGTGAAAACTTCTATTCACCGTGACTAATTAAACGGTCAATTTATATTAACTCGGAAAACCCGTCACCAATGTTTGTCTCAAAAACTTGGAAAAGGAGTCAGAAAAAACTGAGTTCTACTCTTCAACCAGAAAAAATCATCTGCAACAAATGTTGTAATATTTTAAATCAAAAAAGCCGAACCACGAACTGATTGCGTCAACAGGAAAATAAGTCTTTATCGCTCTCTAGGGCCGAAACAACGAAAAATCCTACGACGAATTTCGTTTCAACTTTTCCTCCCGCATGGGACAAAAGACAAAATCGGATCTTACTTCTTTACCACCATCAGAGTGAGCTGCTCAGCAGCATTCATTTCGAACTTGTTACCAAATCCAAGCACGGCTTGGCAATATCTTGGAAGCGGAAACCTGGGGCTGGAAGAGACATAAATGTGGATTAGAACCCGTAATGAGCACTAAAGATCCAATTCCATCTTCACATCTCAAGGTTATTTCCTGTGAATGCACAAAAGATTGCGGGGCAGCTTGTGGCTGCAGAAAAGCAGGATTGAAATGCTCTGCAGTTTGCAAGAACTGCTCAGGTCAAAGTTGTTTAAACGTCGCGGAAATCACTGACGACAGCAGCGATGATGAAGACATGTATTTGCTAACCACGGTTCCCCTGCCTCGCTATTATAGCCGAGCTAAGAATTCAGACAAAATTTATTGTGGAATAGTAAACAAAGAAAATGAAGAAGAACCTGGCCCATCGAAACGTGCTAGAAAAAAATAAAATTATAATCTTGACTCTTGTAAAAGCACTTTGTACTTTGTTTAACTGATTATTACTTGATTTTTCTTAAAAAAAAATACACTCATATGTTTTTTACTTCAAATTTAGCAACTACCTAAGCATGCAATAAAGAAAGTATTCAAAATAAAGATTATTAACTTGTGTGTTTTGCAATTTAAAATATTCAATATTTATGAACAATAAACGTAGAAATGTTGCACATTGATTGTAAATTAAAACAAATACTCAATTTTTCATGCGAGTTTTCGAGTCGTTGACGAATGTATTCGTCAATTCAAAATTGTACATCACCGACATGCACATGTTTGCGCGTAGATTGCCGGAGACTGGATTATTGGATTTTCAAGATTGACCTACCAGTGCACAGGTAATTGACTGTTCTTCAAAAAACTACTTGGGCTTTCCAGCGGTAAAATGCAGAAAAAATAAGTAATTTGCAAAAAACCTTATTCAAAAGACAAATTTTTAAATTTAAACCTCAATATTATTTTTATTATCAGTGTAACAAAAATAATATTTGTATAAAAAATGTAGATAATTCCATAACGAAAAGAATGATATGTCGTTTACTTATGTGCAATAGATAGAAGCCGAGATATTCGTGAAAATAAAATAAAAAACGCTTTTCTGCATAACTCGGTAAAAAAAAATCGCACGGTGCTGCAAATTTGGATTTAACATTGCCTAATGATCCTCTATCGAATTTCGTATAGTACAAAATTTGTGCATGATAACGCAAACTCAAAATACCATTCTACTGGCCTATAAAGATACCGAATAGAAAAATATTTCTCTTATTCTTATAACTTCCAGCTAATGCCCTAAGAAAAAGTCTTAAAAATATCTAACGGATTTTTCTATTCTCCTACATTCCTAGCGTCAGATTAACTCAATAAACAATGTAATTATTATTATTAACGGCTCAAAACTTCATAAAGAGAGTCCGTATTTACTTTCTAGGTAATAGATTATCAAAAAAAGAAGACTATACACTCTTTCTATGTAAGGAGAGTATTTTAATGAAGTTCTCACTGTACACAATGCTCCCGAGAATTACTCGAATTCGTTTTGTTATCCATTGTTTTATGGCGATGACAGATTGCTGGAAATAATTGCTAAGCTCTGCAATTGCCAACGTCTGGTATAATGTTACATCTCAAAGATTAAGAGAGACAGTGACACAGTGGTGCTCGAAAACAGTACTCTTGGATCCATTGTTTGCATGCAGCTTAGCTTAGTTTTATATCATCTCGCCGTGATGAATCATTTCAACGACGCAGATAAGGATGCATTTTTGTGGGACTTATTGCAAGTCTTGGCTTCCAGGTTTTGCTATTAGAATTTTCTCTTCACGCTTTCCAGTTTCAAATCTGCTTTATGATACCTAGTTCTCGATTTATTTGTGCCTTTACGGTGCAGTTGCAGTTATGGCTTTGACACCTGCTGTTTGGTGTCCTGAACTTTCAACTCCGGGAAGAAACTTTCAATTGAGAATTTTTTGGTTGTTTTCTCTACTGCTAATGTTTTACATCTAGGTTTGTAAGTTTCTTGTAAAGTCGAAAGATCGCGGGATAAAATCGAGTTGAAGTTGGAGGAATTTGTTTGTTGAATTTTTTTACAGGTCATTTGGCAGGGTAAACGCTAATATAATTCCTGGAGTTCCAAGTTTGGCACGCATCCACAAATTTCATAAAGAATTCGAGATTGCCGCTCAAATACGGATACGTTCGGGGAATATCATAAATTATTTTATTATTGTAACCTGTCTGGGTTCTTCGAAAGTCCTTAGAAATTTGTGTGGGTCCTCGAGGCGAACGAAGCCATTAATTTATGAAAATTATCCTTTTATCAGTGACTGCCTTCAATTTTTTTCTCTCTCTCTTTACTATGACGCTCCTTGCAAAATATACTTTATGTTGTATGCGCTGATATATAAACAACAAGAAATAAAAAGAGTTGGTATGCAGGTTGTCGTTTTCTATACCCATTTTTTTTTTACAGGGTGAGTCATTTAAATCGTCGCAACCGGATATGGTTGATTAGCTAGATACAAAAAAATTGTGGAGACAAAAGTTGTTCAGGACAATAGTGGTCATCTGACTGTGCTAATGACTTTGACCTTGGGGATCCTGTATTAAATCCTCTATTAAAATTGAAACCACATAGTAGGATACCGTGTGAAAAGTTAAGATAGGAACATGTAAGCCGTTTTCAGATATTTGAAGCCGTTTCCGTTGTAGGTACAATGCTTTCAAAATGAAAAAATGCGATTTTCAGTTATTTATAACTTATAACCGACTCATTGTACACTGCAGCTGTAAAAACCATTCATATAGGATTTTCTCTGGAACTATGAAAAAAATAAAAATAGGGTGTCCTATTTAAAAAATAACCTTCACCTTCAAATGGCTTGAAATTGGTCGCCAAGTCAAAGTCCTTAGTACAGTCAGATGATTCCCATTGCCCTGAACAACTTTTGACTACACAAAATTTTTTTCTATCTGGTTTACCAACAAAAATATCCGGATTCGAAAATTAAAATGACTCACGTATGCTAAACGAGTAATTAAATACAAATCTCCATAACTGCTTACAGATGTTATGGGGGATAATTTCTTGTGAGTTTATAAAAAAATGTATTTTAAATAATTTACAACAATAAAGTGGAGAGTTATTCGAGCCAAGTACATATTAGTAAAAAGAAGACGTTTGTTTGGGTTCTAGGGCTCATAGATAATACTGATCTTAAAGCCAAAAGCAGACAAAAACAATGTTGAAGACATGGATGGCCATTTCGCTCTTATTAGAGCTCATCAGCATGTCATATCAACAATCGTAATTGTCTACTTCTAGCTAAAGACCAGTTAATACTATAGTATACGGAAAATTCACAATGAACTCCGTTACTTGCATCAAGTAGTGACATCTGTGTAATTTATATACGAAATATATATATATATCTGTGTAAGTGACGGAAACTACCAACAATTAGAGAAGCTGTTGCTCTAATTATGGTTATGGTACACGCGTCTGCCAGCAATGAGCTAGCACGCCCTTATTGACTTGTCAAACCCCAAAAGGTTATAAAACACCGCCGGGGGTCTTGTCTATTAGAGCAACAGCTTCTCTAATTGTTGGTAGTTTCCGTCACTTACACAGATGTCACTACTTGATGCAAGTATTGGAGTTCATTGTGAATTTTCCGTATATAGTATCAACTGATCTTTAGCTAGAAGTAGACAATTACGATTGTTGAAATGACATGCTGATGAGCTCCAATAAGAGCGAAATGGCCATCCATGTCTTCAAGATTTTTTTTGTCTACTTTTGGCTTTAAGATCAGTATTAAATAATTTATGTATACATAAGTGATGAAATTGAAGGAAATTAAATTATCTCCATCTCAAATCCTTGAAGACATACAAGATATCTGTGACCATTCTTAAAATATCCTGAAAAAACTGAAAAAAAAACTCTTACTGGACCTCCAGAAAAGGAGCAGCCTGTGTATCTTTTATGAAACTTAATTAAAAATAAGACAATTTTAGTAGTAAAAAAAACAAGGAAACCCCACTTATACACTAATACACATTATAGTTCAAAATTGGTGCCACTAAATAAGTCTCAAGTCCTTTGTATTATTTAAACGTAGATGATCCAGGCGAATTGGAGCTTTATCGCAAGAGACGCACGCTTGCTGAACAATTACTCTTTCTAAATTAACTCATTTCGAAAGCAACTTGGTAGAAAAAGAAAGAAAAAATAGACCGCCCCACACTGAACTCAACTTTGATTACTCCGGTGTCCACAAGATCCAGGGATAGTGTTCCTGCAGGCGCTTTTGTCTGCTGATCTATCACTTGATGCCAGGCTTAGTTGTTACAAGTCACTGTTACAATAACTGTTTAATAAAATTTTTATTAATAGAAAATGAATTAATAAATGTAGCCAAATTTCATTAAATATAGATTTTTTCTTTTCTTACACGCAATATTTCACCCTGATGTGCACTGTATTTTTTATCTTAGGAAAACAGAGTTATCCTTTCCCAAATATCTTGATGTATATGATGTCATAATGGTTTTCTTCACGAATTTCGCGTAAAGTGTAAAATTGAAAAACCTTAAGAATCCCGAGAAAATCTCATTGGTATTTTAAAATATTTATTACACAGGTTGCATTTTTTTTTGTTAATCAGTCAAAAACAGACTCAAAAATTATGTAAAAATGAACCCAATCACAGTATCAACTAATAAATAACTAAACAATAAATAACTGATAATAACTAAAAACTATATAACCTAAGTTGTTGCGTGAAGGCCCAGGCTCGAGTCTCCTACACCCCAGCTCCAGTTGCTGTCGATGCCTTAGTGTTCATTTATGTTGTCCTCTAACACATCTCTTCCCGGGAGAAGGGCCGTTTGTTTTTATTGTTAGCATGATTCCTTTTTTTTTGAGTTTTGATACGAAAAAAAAGTTCGCGGAACTTCCACAAGTTGAGAATTTTTCTCATCCTACATAATCGGCTTGAAAAACCTACCAGTTGATATTTTCACAATTTCATCAAGTTGCAGAAACAATAAGCTTTCGTTATAATAATACGTAACAGCATACAAATTTAACTTTTTTGTGAGTAAGTATATAATTAAGTGCTAACATTTAGGTATTCCCAGGCTTTACATGAAACTACACCCGTTTCATCTCATAAAAAAAAAACAACAATAACAGACAAATTGAAAAGTAGCGCATATTAGCACCCAGAGAACTCCTTTTTTCTTGTACTTGTACTATATTTTTAAAACAAATAAAAAAAAATAACAAATTTTTTAAATGATTTTGGAGTAATTCTCGTGATGGGTTCCGATTTGTGTGAGGCATTCTTCCAACTCGATCATTCCCATCGTTGAACTCTCCCATCGCTAGCGACGTCCACACCTGGAGGCAGCGACGACGTTCATTATCTGGACGCATCATGGCATGAAGCCGGGTTTCGGTAGAAATATAGAGAGGCGAATCCTCACTTCCGCACTGCTTGCAGACTGCTACTTCAAACACTGCAATGCACTACGGAATTGAGGACACACGCTCTCGCCGCCTCTACTCCTGTCGCCGCCATCGGGAACGTCTGCCTGGAGAACCGCCGGTTATTACACGCTAACTCCTAGAGCATAAATCGGGGATGTCAGCACATACGGGATGTTGTAGAGTGGATGAAGTCCATCCAATTTTATGCCTTGTGAAAGCTACGTTGACGCCGGAGCTGTCGTTGACATGACGATTAGGATCTTCATGAGAAAGTGAATTTTTGTAAGATAATACTATACAGGGTGTTTCATGATTTAATGACAATATTTAAGAGACAATATTTTGTGCATGATTTTAAGACAAACAATTCATATAAACATTATTATTTTACTTTTTATTTATTTTTATTATTATTATTATTTTTTTAGTACGTATCATGGATTATTATTTTACAAATTTGCTCGCCCGTTCACTTCTCTACTACATTATATAAATCAAAGCTAAAATATTCAGAATATTTCCATAATTTTTGCTCATAAAATGAAGCAAAAAGTGTTTTGCTCTTTTATATATCACTCATATATAAATATTTATATACAGGGTGTCTGCTTAAGGCTGGCTACCGGCTATATCTCGGAAACTAATGGGCCTAGAACCTCAAAATAAAAAATTTCCAGACATAAGTGATCACGAGAAATTCAATGAAAATATTTTCAAGATGGCCGCACTTCCGGAAATACCGGAAGTTGACACCTACTTCGTTATTTTAACAGGAACACCCTATATATTATTATATTTTCTAAATGTCTGAAAAAATAGAATACAGGTGGTTTTCACCATTGGAATTTAGATTGAGCGGTTTATGAGTTATAAACAAGTGAAAATCGAAAATTTTCAACTTCAAAGCAGTCTAGAATAAGAACGGCTCAAGATATCCAAAAACGGTTTACATGTCCCTATCTTAACTTTTCACGTTTTATCCCAGTATGTGAGTTAATTTTAATACAGGGTGATGAAAATTATCCGATTTTTTATCACCCTGTATTAAAATTTAAACCACATAGAAGGATACTATGTGAAAAGTTAAGATAGGGACATGTAAACCGTTTTTAGATAGCTTGAGCCGTTCCAGTTCTAGACTGCTTTGAAGTTGAAAATTTTCGATTTTCACTTGTTTATAACTCATAAACCGCTCAATCTAAATTCCAATGGTTAAAACCACCTGTATTCGATTTCTTCAGACATTTAAAAAATATAATATTTTACAGGGTGTTTCCATTAAAATAACGAAGTAGGTGTCAACTTCCGGTATTTCCGGAAGTGCGGCCATCTTGAAAATATTTTCATGGAATTTCTCGTGATCACTTATGTCTGGAAATTTTTTATTTTGAGGTCATAGGCCTATTAGTTTCCGAGATATAGCCGGTGGCCAGCCTTAAGCAGACACCCTGTATATATATTATTTATTTAAAAATTTATTTAAACGACAACGTAAAATAAATTGCTGGTCTTTATACTTGATTTACGAGTGATGTGGGTGGTTGTTTTTGGTGATTTTTGCCCTGTGTATTGACTGGGGTGTATACCCTATAATTATCCAGTTGAATCTGTGATCATTCACATGGTTGAGTAATTACAACATCTTATTTATGCGCCTATATCCACTTGGTGTAGTTTTGTTAGTTATCTTATTTTTTGTTCATTACATTAATAATTGATAAATAATTAATTTTAATATCCGTACACTCTCGCTCGCAAGTTATTTTAACTGGCAACACATTATACATCCACGACGTATGTCTGGGTGTACACTCAAGCATTTTGCAACATGTGGACCTGCAAGGTGTGTAATGGTAAATACTCCCCCCGATTTGACGACGTCCTTGAGTGTTCCAAGTGCGAGCATGCATTTCACATTATGTGTGTTAATGTGGATCAGGCCACCTATCGGTCACTCCGGGACACTAAGTCTCCCTGGTTTTGCCTGACCTGTGCTGGAGATTCCGGACAGAATTCTCCCTACTCGAGTCAAAGACGGGATGATGGTACTGTACCTTCGGCTGATGTTTTGCTGTATTTGAAACGTATTGAAACGACATTCTCCACACAATTCAATGATGTTAAGAACGAACTTTTTTCAATACAGTCGACTTTGCGAACTCAATGCGAGGTCAATGAAAAGCTGTTGGAAGAGATGAAGCTTATCAAATCTGAGAACCAGGAGTTGAGAAAAATTCTTGCTTCTACACGTGGATCTGGTTCGCCGACCATATCATGCGCTGGCACGGGGATACAGCGTCCACCTTTGTCCTATAGCGAAGCTACAACAAAGAAAATTCCAGTCGTCATAAAACCAAAAGACCCGAAGCAAAAAAACTCCTCTACGAAGATGGATCTGTTAAAGTCAATTGATCCGGTGGCTTCAGATGTGGGCATAGTCGGGGTGAGGCATGTCTCTGGTGGGGCGCTGGTTGTTGATTGCTCCTCTGCTGAACATGCTGATAGATTGAAGAAGATGACTAAGGAAAAGCTGTCTGATAGATATGATGTCAATGAAGTTGCTAGACTGCACCCTCGGGTCAGGATTGTGGGCCTGTCTGAGAAACTCGACTCGGAGTCTTTGTTGCGGTATCTAACAGCCCAAAACAATACCTTGTTTAATAATGATTGTAAAGTCGATCTTGTCTCTCTAACACCAGTGAGGAATAGGACTCAGGTTTATCAGGCTGTCATTCAGGTGGATGTATCTACCTATAAGAGAGTTCTTCATGCTGGTAGGGTGGTGGTTGGATTCGATTCCTGTCCAGTTTTTGACGCTATTGACCTTATCCGTTGTTACAACTGTTGCAGTTTCCACCACGTCTCTAGAAAATGTAGGAATGAGATAATTTGTCCTAGATGTGCTGGTAGTCATGCCGTCAAGTGCTGCACATCCACTGACTTACAATGTATTAACTGCATCAACTTTAGTAAAATTGTACCTGGGATCAGTGTTACACATGCTGCTTGGGATCACGAGTGCGAGGTCTATAGGAGGAAGTTACAGTTATTGAGGGGGGATATACTGGGTGATTCATAGCAATTATCTTGTAATCGCGTTTCCTCTGAGCCTGCTAATCCAGATAATCTATTTGGTTCAGTGAGATCCTCAATTCGAGTAAATGGATATTACCAGAATGTCAGAAGCCTGAACAATAAGTTTTTATCCTTTTTCAATAACACCATTGTGACTGAATATGATTTCATTGTCTTGAGTGAGACATGGCTCGTTTCTGACACCCAGGATGACGCTTTCGTGGACACGTCCAGATATAATGTCTACCGTAAAGATAGGAATCTTTCTGCGGTGGGGGTTTCTCGAGGAGGTGGGGTTCTGATTGCGGTAAATACAAAATTTCATTCAACCCTTGTTCCTTTAGCACGTGAGCTGTGTATTCCATCTATTGATATTGTGTGTGTTTCTGTTAAATTTTCTCGTAGCCCCTCCCTCATATTATCTGTGTACATTCCACCTAGTTTATCTTCGCATGAGTATCTGTCCTTCTGTGATTATCTCATCGATCTTGAGGCCCTTTACACCAATAACCGCGTAATAATATTAGGCGATTTCAATTGTCCTAGGCTGGCTACTATTAAAACCTCTTCAGGTGGTGCAACTGATTCCAACGTTAGACATTTATACCAAACATTTGAAGCACTAAATCTTGTTCAGCTTAACTCTGTGAAGAACTGCAATAATTGTATTCTGGACCTCGTTCTCTCGGATTTTCCTCTGGATTCCCTTAGAGCTGAGGATCCTCTGGTTAGAGAGGATAATCACCATCCTGCTCTGGAAATTCATTTCCCATCTGACTCGGTAGATTTACCTACAAACACTAAGAACCCAAAGTCTTCTGTCCCTTCGTTCAATTTTAAACTGGCCAATTTTCAGGGCTTGTATGAACATCTCTCTGCTGTTGGTTGGAGCTCGATACTTGATGCTTGTACGGATGTTGACGCGGCGTGTGATCTGTTTTATTCAGTACTGTTTAATGCATTCGAATTATTCGTCCCCAAAACAAAACCTGCTCCTAAGTATAGATATCCACCTTGGTTTACGGATTCAATTATAGCCGACTTAAAAAGGAAAGCCTATCTTCATCGTTCTTTTAAACGGTCTGGTAACTGTAACGCTCATAGAGAATTCAAACACCTCAGGTCATCACTTAAGCGTGATATTGCACATTCGTATCAGAGCTTCATTTCCCAGACTGAAGAACACTTAGTTAGTGATCCAAAAAAATTTTGGTCGTTTGTCAATAAACGTCGAGGTCCTCCCGGCCCTCCAGATACTATGAAATGCAGTGGTAGCTCTGTAACTGGTCTTCCCAATATTCTTATGTCCTTCCGCGACTTCTTCGATCAATCACCGGTAGCTGTGAACAAAAACACGTATGTGAATACATTCTCGGCATCAAATGTTTCTACGCTTACCGTGTCATCATTTACTGAGTCTGAAGTATGCCGTGTTCTGAAAGCTTTCAAAAACTCTAAAACTACCGGTCCAGATGGCATTCCCTCTTTTCTCCTACGTGACTGTGCTTCAATATTCTCCTACCCCCTCACCAAAATTTTGAACCTTTCAATTGTTTCTGGAAGATATCCGACTCGGTGGAAACGTTCCAAGGTGATACCCGTCTTCAAGAAAGGCGACAAAACTGAGATCTGCAATTACAGGCAAATTTGTATAGCACCCAGCTTTGGGAACTTCGAGGAACTTTTATACAGAGTGTTATACCCGCACGTTAGATTTCTCATCTCTTCAGCTCAGCACGGTTTCATGAAAGGTCGGTCCACTATTACCAACCTGTTTACTTTCTCCCAATACGTCTCAGAGATTATCGACTGTCGTTCCCAGGTTGATGTAGTGTATATGGATTTTTCTAGGGCCTTCGATAAAGTAAACCATGACTTACTTCTTTTAAAACTATCAAATTTCGGTTTTTCTGATGCCCTTATTAACTTTTTCACAAATTATTTATCCGACCGATCTCAATATGTTTCGTATTACGGCACTAACTCTACCGATTATCCAGTCGAGTCGGGTGTCTTTCAGGGCTCTAAATTAGGTCCGCTATTCTTCAATTTATTTATTAATGACATCGTCGATGGTCTTGAGGTCAATCATCTTCTCTATGCAGACGATTTAAAAATTTACTGTGAAGTGAAGTCGCTTGAAGATTGCCAGCGGCTCCAACGCTCCCTTGACCGTCTCAACACATGGTGCAGTAGTAACCAATTACCATTAAACACTTCTAAGTGCTATGTTATGTCCTACAGCCTTAAGTGTAATATGCTCCAAGCGTCATACTCAATTGGGGACCACTCTCTCCAGAGGATCTCTGAATTCAAAGACCTTGGTATAATATTTACTCCCAAACTCTCTTTCAATAGACATATTGAAAATACTTGCTCCTCTGCGTTTAGGGCACTAGGTTATATTATTCGTAATACTTGGGATTTTAGAAAGGTCACTACCCTCGTAACTTTATTTCATGCCTTCATTCTACCCAAGCTCGAATACGGTTCGATTATCTGGTCGCCTGCATATAGATGTCAAGTTAGTGATCTGGAGAGAGTACACCGACGTTTCCTGAAGTTTCTTCATTTTAAATTCACAGGTACTTATCCTCCTGTAGGCTTCCCGCACTCTGATCTTCTTGCTGAGTTTGACTTCAACAGTCTTGAAGCGAGACGTACGTACACCTCTGTGCGTTTCCTTTGGGGTTTGTTGAATGGACGCATTGACTCTCCTGATATCCTTTCCCAGATTTCTTTCCATGCTCCCCAAGTTACACTGAGGCAACAACATCTTCTGCGAGTTAAAACCGCAAGGACAAATACTCTTTTGTTTTCTCCTTTAAATCGCATGTGTGACATTGCTAATAGGGTTGATGGGAACCTTGATCTGTTTTCGTGTAGCGAACTTCAACTTAGACGATTTTTACTGGCGGCGTCTAGTTCTTCTAGTCCTTAGTTTGCCTTTACTTTCATTTATTATTATTATTTTTTTTTTGTTGTTTCTTTTTTTAACTTAACACATTGACCTGATATAGCCTGCCTCACCAGCTGGTGTTTGAGTAGTCACAAGTAGTCTTTCTGTTTTTTTTTTAAATATTGTAAACTCTTAATTACGTTTTTTATTTCATATTGTTGTAAGTTTATATTAATTTGTGTACTTTTCCCCATCCGATATAAGCTATTGGCTTGTTGATGGGAGTATTAAATAAATAAATATATAACAAGGGAACTTCAAATTAATATTTTATCTACATTTGACGTCATCTATGTCTTTTACCTGTACAAAGCTCCCAGTAAAAGACAAATCAGTTTCAAACAAAAAGCTATAAAACCACGTCTCAATTACTGAATGTGCAGATAAAGATACACGTAAAGAGACATGCAGACCCGAGTGAAAACTATTTATGCGGCAATTATTTAATTTACTAGAAAAATATAGTAATTCATATGCTCAATATTCGAAAATGTATTAATAATCATATTATATACCAACGGATTAAAATGGAAGATGGAAGATATAATGTAAAAAAGATTTTTTTAAATAATTTCAGCAGCCTATTGCGATGACGCTTGGTCGCAGGTTATAGAGGAAAAGAATTTAATTTACAACTCACGTCGTCGAAAAATCTACGAACGTCAAAGGCATTGACGAAATTGAGTTTGTCAATAATTATCGAATTGAAGGTATTGAAGTTGAATTTATTCCATCCAGTGAGTTTTTTGATCATACAAGCAGCCCCAAAATGTCGCTTCATCGGAAACAAGCATATTATTGAAAAATTTCCCATTAATCGCTATTTTATTCATCAGTTCCTCACAAACTGCGTCCTTGTATCAAGGGCTCTTCATTGAATTCGTGTAACTAATTCTTAGTCTTAGATACTTCAGAAACCACAATTTTAGAAACGCTTGAGTCTTCTAGTGCTACTTCAAGGATATTAGGAGCGTAATACTGCTGGATTCAAGTCAAACTTTGAATAATTGAATGAGCTAAAACGATGAGCCTTTGCTGCCTCGTGTAATGTGAACTCTTTGTACTTTTGGAGGGTGCAACTACGCAAATTAGTGCAAACTTCATCAAATCAAAACGTTTTACATCAAAAGATACTTCTAAAGGAGCACTAACAACTGTAAGTAACAGACCAAAATTTTGTCTATAGATGCCATTTTCAATGATAAAGGCGAGGGTAATAATTTGGCTTATTAATTATAAAATCTTTGTGAAAATACATGATTTAGTCGGTGCTGAAAACGATGATAAACGAGCTCTAAGGGCATTGTGTTTGTTATCGATTAATACTCCCGGTCTCACTAATTGGTTTAGCACATAAAATGGCCAAACAGATAAAGGTCTGCAGGTACCCGGACGCGAACGAGGACCACTAATTTGACATGCCGGTGGAAGCCGTGCGTGCTAGGATTCCTGTATTCCTAACTTTCGAATCAGGGAGAAGTTCGGTTCGCTGGAAGATCATGCCTGATTTCAACTGGGACCTATCAAACAATCAAAGTATTCTGTAATTGAATTGACTTAGTATACGACACTCTATTATCATTTCTGTCCTCAAACAATGACCCATCTCCGTTCTTTGGCCTTTAATTAAATACTGGTCGAGGGAAACAAGTCCAAAATAAATTTAATTTCAAATTGCGGATTTAAGTGAGAAAGTTTGTTCGGTGGTTACTTGTTACTGTGAAGAAGATTAAACAGTTGACAAATTTAAGCTTACCTACCTACATATTTTTCAGTAATAATGCAGAATTCAAGAAATGCATTATCGTAACAAAAAATAAAATTTTTGTGAATTTTATTAGAAAAGTCTCCACTACAGTATTTTATCAGCAGAGTCTGAGGAAAATTCTTTGGCAATCAAAATACAAGTCCGATTCTTGACACAAGACACGATGTTTGTGAACTTTTTACGGCTTTAAATTTTCCGTTAGAAGAACCGACAACATCAAAGAAGAGAACAAACAAAACAAAACCTTAGTCGAAGTCAATTATTTCAGCATTACAGCTATAAGCGTCGTGCATCAAACATTTTTAATTTTGCTTATAGTTACGAGATGTGTTCTATACCAGCTTCACGGGCAATAATAACGACTCAAACAAAAATGTTCCTTGTTTTAATTACCGTCAGCTCGATAACGATTGGTTACGCTTTATAAATGGGTCAGGAAGAACTATAAAAAGAAATAAACGTTTCAGGAAAAGAGATAGGCGGTGTTTCATCAGGGCTACTCCTGGGAAGAGTCGGTTAGTAATTTAAGGAAGTATTCACAGGATTTGAGGTCTCCAGACGAAGCCTTAATACGCTAAGTGCGTCAGCGCAGCTGAATCAATTTAAATATGTATGAAGTGCTTGTGATATTACCAAAGGAACGTCGTTGCCCTCACCTGCTCTTCATAAGCCCTCTGACGAATCCCTTTATAATTTTAACGTAGTTTGCTCTGGCTTTATAAATGCTTCGTCTGTTTACGTTCCTGCTAATTTTGGTAGTTAATCGCATTTTTCTATATTATTATTAGGCGACCCGAGGATTACAAGTGTGAATAATGTAATAAAGAGGTCTCGACATCAGAATAAAATTAAAATAAAAAAATCTGGAGGTATTTAGTGCCAGAAAAGTAGCAGGATAAATTTTTAAAGCTTAAGTATGTTTCTAATCAAACTTGACTTTGATATCTTAGCTAAGGCTGTGTTGCCAAAATAGCAAAAACATGTTTATTGGAACCGGGAATATAACGAAACGACTTCTGCTTTTAACTAAATATGATGATTTTACACAGTTGCTGTCGTTCTAATAATTAGTAAATAATGTAAGTGGAAAGGTAGAGTAGCAGATTAGTAGTAGGTTACTTTCATGATTCTTGTCCTATTATTGAAGACATAAAATGCGGTTATAATCGATAAATATTCCGTTTCGTTATTATTCTGGTTCCACTATAAGAATGTTTGAAAAGATTGTGGTGAAAGGACTATAGAAAGAATATCTCAAGCGTTGTCACCAATCAAGCACCTAGCAACGTAGGTACCTAGATGATGTATCTTATGATGTAGCTTTATATTATGTAGATTGTAGATTGTAAGCTAGATATTACACAAGAACTTACAGTTATACACGTGAATAAATCTGAGAAATAGCGTGGAGAAGCACTCGCGGTACTCCCACAAACTTCCTGTCACATATACGTCAGTCGGAGTGCAAGAAACATACGAATACGATAAGACACTATTTTCACCCCGAAATAAAATCACTTCTCTTTCATCATATCCCGGGGGAATATTTCGTATGAAATGAATTTCAATATTCTTTGACATTCTCTTGTGATAAATTCATTTTTTTCTTGTATTCCGAAGATACATATAAGATGTATAAAGGAGAATCCGGATATATATTAAATTTCCCAATAGTGCTCCCCGTTGAAGAGCTTTTACAAAACTTTGAAGTGAACTTGTGCGGAAAGCACAGATCTTGTGAATCAAAAACAAGACTCAATTCTAGCTTAGTTTTCGGTGGAAGTAAGTTAAGGAGTTTTATATTATTCTCCTGAGAATCTTTGAGAAGGATTGAAGAGCTTGTTTAAAATGTTTATTCGTTAAAAATACATTATTGCAGTGAGCTTCGAGAGATTTCTAGCATGAAATTGAGGTACTCCTGTCTAGACAAAGAATTGGAAGAAACGGTAAACAAAATCAAGGAGTTCTCATTATATCAAACAATGCAGAAAACTAAAGAATTCACTTACTTCTGTAGTATAATAGATAGGTACCTACCTACTAAAAAAAAACACTGTTACATAATATTTTATATAATAACGCCTACATTATCGTTTATTGAATACAAGAATAAGCTAATATCTATCTAATTATTGATCAGCAGGTACATTTTTGTATTCTGTATTTATACGTAAATATAAATTATTAGTAACTCTTTAAATAACTCAATAATAAGTAACTCAATAATTATTTGTAATAACGATTGTCGGAAAATTTTATGATCCCTTTGTGAGCCGAAAGTATATAAAAGTAAAGTTCAAGATTTAATACTTGAGAAGAAATGGCATTACAAGAGCAATAACTTACATTTACGAACTTTACTAAAGTAACTCCAATAGATTTCTGATTCTGAAGTGTGGAGCAAAATAATATCCAAGAACTTTAGGTTGCCAAAATGTGTTTCTGCTTTAGATATTTATATTTATTTATCTTTTGTTATTTTTATGACGAACTAAGTTTCATAACTTTCAATTGAAAAAAAAGTACAGCCAGATCCATATCATGTAGGTAAGGGGAAAATAAATTTGGTTAAGTAGGTATATGAACGATGATTAAATTTGATGAGGTATATGGCCTCTCGCAAAGAGGAATTGCGAGAGAAGAGATCACAAGATATTAATTATACAGATGTGATAAGAAGAGATTGATCGTTATGGGCAGTAATAAAAAACTTTATATCAGGATAAAATTCCGCTTCCAGCCAAAATTTGTTTTTATTGGAGATTCAATCAATTGTCTGATAAAACGAGAAGTTCGCATCTCATCTTGATGTGTAAATTACGGAGAAGAGCAAATTGAGCGTGAAAGCGTGCATGACCCAATACCGGAAAAAAATTATGTTATGATTTCTTACATTTTACTCTTCTCTTGAAGAGGATTTCTTCTATTTTGTTAGTCTTTTTTACAGCCTCGCCCGGCGCGATACCATCTTTCTGGTTTAGGCGGCGTGAAGTTGCTTTAAAGAGTTGACGTTTCGTTGCTGTGCCAGAGATTCCGGTCCATGGGGTAAGACACAATAATAATATGCATGGATGGCGTTCCCGGGATTAAAATTTTCCGGAGTTAAAACGACCCCCCATTCGGATCTCCGGGCGGGGGCTAATCCAGGGGCACATTCATGCAGGAGAAAAAAAATAATAATAATAATAACACCTCCAGAATGGAAAAATTCATAGTCGACTTTTGTAATATTAGAGGTTTAAACACGAATATCAATTCAGTACACCAACATCTTCAGACAAATAAACCTCACATTCTAGCACTGTGCGAAACAAAAGTCCAAGCGTCATCAAGCACAGTTAATTATCTCTATCCAGGATATGACTTTCATTCCTGATTTAGACGTAACTTCGGAATTGGCATTTTTGTCAGAAGTGACCTCTCCTGCCAGCGTGAGGAAGTGTTTGAGCCCCATGACTTTGACGTCATGTGGCTTAGAATAACAGACCGACAAACGACGAGATTTATCTGTTGTTTATACCGACCACCCAGCGATTCACAGTATAGGACACTTTTTTTGCCCCTGACAAAAACTGTTGAATTCATACAGATAAACTACCCCAAAGCTGAGATATCCATCTTGGGTGATTTTAATGTACATAACATCAACTGGCTTAAATACTCAAACTTCACTGATGAAGAAGGCCGTGAAGCGGAATCGTTTGCGATCAGCTGTGGTTTTACCCAGCTCGTTGATGAATCAACACGCATTCCCGATCGCGAGGGAGAATTCGCTAGCCTGTTGGATCTGTTTTTGACCACGAACCCTCAAATGTATACCATCACGGTGAAAGCCCCACTAGGTTCCTCAGATCATAAACTCGTCTCAACATCTTGTGTCCTACCAATTACTAGTGTTAAAGAAGCAAGTAAACCTCGTGTAGTCTGGCACTAGAGTGTTTGTTTCGGCTCTAATGATCCATCTGTTTGTGCTAGGGAAATTGCTCAAGTCATCCTAACAGGCATGGAAGCCTACATTCCCTTTTCTAAAAAACAGCCCTCAAACAGCAAACCTTGGTTCAACAAAAGATGCAAGGAAGCTGTCACCTCCAAACAACTGGCTTTTCGCCAATGGCGAGAGAGCCCCGACGGCATAAACCATCACAATTTCATCCTTGCTCGAAACAGATGCAAAGAAATAATAGATCAAACCAAGGAAACTCACAACCAAAGAATTAGGAACAAACTTCTCTCCTGCCCTAACGGTTCGAAATCTTTTTGGTCTGTACTTTTGATTCCACCACTTACACGGACAGACGGGACTATCGCATCCACGGCTACTCTGAGAAGGCAAACTTGTTGGCGGGAGTCTTTTCTGCATGGAAGAACTCCGCCAATGATCCCTTCCGTGGAGACCAAAATGTCAGACATTGTTTTCCGACAGCGGGTCATAAAGAGCATTATGTTAGCCTTAGACCCAAACAAAGCTTCTGGGCCCGATGACGTACCTGTTATCGTACTAAAAAAATGCGCCACTGAGCTGTCATCTGTTTTCTGCCGACTTTTCAACTTGTCGTATAAAAAGGGAATATTTCCTTCTTGCTGGAAATGTGCACGGATCCAACCTATTTCCAAGAAAGGCAAAAAGGCTATACCAAGTAACTATCGACCAGTGGCACTGCTTTCAGTAATATCCAAGATTATGGAGAAAGCTATTAACCAACATCTTTTAAAATACTTGGAAGGATCTAATATAATCAGCGACCGCCAATACGGATTCCGCAAACAGAGGTCAACTGGTGATCTCCTCACTTACGTCACCGAGCTGTGGAACAGCGCAATTGAGCACCATGGGGAGTCTCGAGGGGTTGCGCTAGATATTTCTAGAGCTTTCGACCGTGTTTGGCATGATGGACTGTTGGCAAAACTGCAGACCTATGGCACGCCCGAGAAATTCTGCTTGTGGCTTGCGAGTTATCTCGGAGATCGTTCATTGCAGGTGGCAGTCGATGGAGTTCTTTCTGAGACCTTTTCCATCAATGCCGGTGTGCCTCAGGGATCCATTTTATCTCCGACTCTCTTTCTAATATTTATAAACGACTTGCTTGAAGCAACAAAAAATCCAATATACAGTTTTGCCGACGACAGTACCCTCATATCTTCTTATACGTTAGATGCGCGAACATCTGCCATCGACGCACAGACTCGCAGGGAGCAAGAGGTTGCCATACTTAACAATGACTTGCAAGACATTCTAACTTGGGGCAATAGAAACCAGGTCCAATTTAATGCTGGAAAAACCCAAGCAGCCATCTTCTCCAAAAAGACCAACGTTTTGGAGCCAGATATGATGATGGCGGGACACTCTCTTACCCCAGCGTCATCTCTTCGTTTACTTGGAGTGAGCCTTGGAGCGAACATGTCTTGGCATGATCATGTTGCAGGTCTGGCGAAGAGTGCTTCTCAAAAACTTGGAACACTCTTCCGCACGAAGAAATTTTATACACCACAACAGCTTCTCCTCTTATACAAGGCTCAAATCCGACCATCCTTGGAGTACTGCTCACATGTTTGGAGCTCTGCTCCCAAACATACGCTGAGACTACTCGACTCTATTCAGAAAAGAGCCATCCGCTTGATTGGGGACCCAGATTTGACAAAAAATTTAGACACTCTCGAACATCGAAGAAGAGTAGCTGACCTGAGTCTGTTTTACAGATATTTTAATGGAAAGTGTTCAAAAGACGTGGCCCGCTTGATCCCACCAAGATCAAGACCGGGCAGAAATACACGCCGAGCCGCAGACGCTCATCCGTATCAGGTTCAGCTCGTTACACCTCGTACCACTCTATTTCAGACTTCTTTTATGTATAGAACCGCATCACTTTGGAATAGCATTCCAAAGGGCGTGTTTCCCGAAGTATACAACCTACAGAGATTCAAGGCCAACGTGAATCGATATCTCCGCTCATGCACCGCTCCCAGAGCGTCATAGGGATTTCCCTGCAGTGCATGTGCATTTTCAATAAAAAAAAATAAATAAATAAATAAATATTTTCCAGTTTTTTTTTTTTATTATTTCAATTCAGAGATTTTTGTCATTTGCTTTTATCTTGTCTACATGGAAGTTTGATGGAAGAAAAAAAAAACAAAAAAGTACGATTGAAAAATGCGACTTTACGCTTAAAAAAAAACAGATTTCATGTTTTTTTTTTAATTTTTTTAGGTCTTGTGTGAATAATATCTTTTACTGTATTCTCTTTCTTTATAACATTGAAATCATTTTCTGAACTTACAAATTTATCTGGTTTGAGTAAATTATAACATTTTCAATTATCTTCTGTCTCTTTCCAGCCACTCGTAATTTCTTGGTACATATACCATTATACATAAATTGTAGGATTCCCTCTCTTGTCCTGTAACTCTTTGCAAAAGTCTTAAAACAAATATTATGAAAAAGTGCTCGTAAATCAAATTTCTTGCCTCAATCCGCGTAAAGCCAGAAATCAAGGTCCTATCGTCGCCAGTTGTATTAAACATAAATCAGGAAGTTTAGTCGTAATTTTTCCTTGTCTGATAAAGATAAAATTTCCAAGTTTTTATGGTTTTCGAAGTTGATTTGCTCTTTTCGGTGGAAGGCTGTTCGGGGAAATATAATTCTTAATATATTTTTCTGTAATCCCATTGTGTTTCCTATAATACCTATGGAAAAATTTGTAAAGCTCATACGAATGTTTATAGAGCAGTTATTAACTATCTCAAAAAATTTTTCAACAAAATTGCTGCAGAATTAATTCTTTTGGAGTGCTTTGATGAGAAACAATCTAAAAAAAGTATGAAAAACTAGCCAAACATTATATAATAATAATAATAATAATAATAATAATAAATGTGCTTTATTGACCATACGTAAGTATAATTTTACAACAAAATCATTATAATCCTGCATGATCAATCCCAAGGTGAGGTTCAGCTTGGAATATATATCCTTTACTGCTCTGCCACCTAAACCTTGTGATCCTAACAACTCAATAGATATAAAGTTTTCACCTAATACTAACCTAACCTACCTAGCCTAATCTGCAATCAGTAAAATCAGTAAGATAACAAAAAGATAAAGACAAAATATAAAGAGAGTACAATTTCATTTCCGCTCTGACTTCTCTCCCCCCGCCACAAGCATCCGTCCTCCTATCCCCGACCCTGATTATTCCCATGACCCTACGAGTTTCCTATTGCCTGCAGTATAGGTATTCACGGACTGTTTCCTTAAACTTGCGAAGATTAAGTTGTTTGAACCTGAAGGGTATGTCGTTATACATATAACAGATTTGGTAAGTGAATGATCTTTTAAAAATAGTTTTCTTATACCTAGGTGGAGAAATCAGGCCTCTAAATCTGGTTCCTATATTGTGCACGTCAGTCCTGAAAGTGATTTTATTATAAAGATATGGGGGTGTTTTGTACATCAATATCTTTTGGAACAGACATACGCTCTGTAACACCCTCCTATTATGCATTGTTAGCCACCTTACTTCTTTTAATTTATGAGAAATATGTTGATATTTTCTAATTCCAAAGACGAATCTCAAACATGCGTTTTGAATTTTCTGTATTCTCTCCCTTGTTATGACATCTATTGCTGCATGATAAACGGGGGATGCATAATTGAATTGTGATAGGAGAAAAGCTTCGCAGAGTCGTTTCTTTGTACAGGTATCTAGAATTGATCTAAGTGGGTAAAGTTTTTTAATATCGCCTGCAGATATGCAAAGCAAACTATGCCAGTTAAAACGGGGCATATATTATAGTTGTTTCGTTCATAAATTCTGTTTTTTTTTGAGAAAACTACTCTTTTTTTCAAAAGTAGTTAAAAAAATGAGCCTAAGTATATTAAATCTTAAATCTTAGATAGGACGTTTTTAGAAACAGTACTGACTATATGCGGTTGAGGGAACTTTCAATCGATTTGGATCGTTACTTTGGATTCGAATCTCCCTCTTTCCGAGTTATTTTTTATATTCATTCAATTAATTATCATGCCACTTTGTCAATGCATTGCATTCATTTTAATTTTATTCACTTAAGTAGAGTTTGTTTCTTGTAGGTAGAATTGTAGAAATGGAACTAAATTTCAAAACTTTCCAGCACTTGATAGTTTATTAAATGGGAATGGCTTAGTCAATAAAAATAAGAGCAGAATTGATTCCAGTTCATGGCCTTCTGGATATCTATCATTGGAAAATCAAATTTTGAACGCACATATTGACAGAAGTACGGAAAAGACCTGCAAAGGTCTCCCGGGAGGATTAGAAAATATTTCAGGATTTGATAGAATACGTCATGTTGAGAAAAGAGTGCATTCAAATATATCCAATTCTAAACGGTTGGGGTAAAAAATTATTTTTGAATATAATTTCATATTTATTTTGTTTATTATTATTAAGATCAAGATATCAAAATTAGAAACTTAATTGCTAATAAGAACATTTTTCCATGTAGGTACTGTAATATTTTCCTAAGATAGTAGATTCTTTACTGTTTATACAGGTACCAGCTATGATAATAATTTGTATACAGATAGATAAAGAGATAAATACAAGTAAAGCAGCAATATATAGCTCATACAACCGGAACGATTCTCCCTGCTGGTCTCCTGAAATTGCAGAAAACGAAAAGCAAACCGCTCATATTCTACAATCGATTGCCAATATTTACGATTTCGCTAATGAAATAACATGCTGATTTTGTGCGATGTAACGTTATAACCCGAACGTATGCACAATGTTGAATATTTTCAGTTCCTATAAAATCATAATTTCGACAAGCATTTCAGGATAAACAGACTGAACATGTTGGTCTAGCTGGATGCTAGGGCTTTTTGAAAATCTCGGAAATCTCCTGAGGAACTCCTAAAAGGAAAACAAACTATATTTGGAAAGTTATATAAACCTATGCCCGAGCAACCTATCTACTTAGCCCTGGAGGGAATAAACAAGCAATGAATAGAAATGTAAAGTAGATTTAAGAATAGCTTTGACGAGGTGTAGGTATACATTTCGAATCACTGGAAACTTTTCTGAATGTCATAATGTTGTAGAACTTGGAGACAGATAAGTCGATATCAGTACACAACAGGCAGCAGTTTCCAATAAAAACGGCTTTTTAGGGCTGCTCAGGCTTCCTAGAGTCGCCTTTTTTCTCCGACATAACTTGCACATCCAACTTTATTACGCCGTATATGATTTTCAGGCTCTCTCCAGTTGACTCTGCAGATTGTCTCGTATATAAACCAGCAGTCGCCAGTTCTGACTCTCTTTGCCCTTAAAAACAACCATATATAACTTCGGATACCACTTATTCATGCATGCAGTGTCTCCGAGTATCAGCAAGACTTTTATTTCATAAAATAGCGCCTTTTTTTAGATGTCGGATCAAGTTTTGTTGACTTATCCCTTTCGCTAGTCAGGATAAGTCAAGAATCTTTCGCTGTATTTCATTTATTCATAAGTTAATTCCATGAATTATAGATTTCCGACGAACTTCTTGTAATTTCCGATAACAAAACTAATCACATATATAACACGATCCTTCTGATAAAATGTTAGAAGCAGCGAAGTTTTACAGATTAAGTTCGGAAGGATTATCTGCAGTAGAATATGAGAAAACATAGATACATTTCAGTATTATGCTTTCTCATCTAAAATAACAATGTAGTGATAATTCTAAACAAGCGGGCAGTTTTCTAAAGTAGGCCACGTTTAAAAATAAGTGGGCTATAGCTAAATTAGAAGAATAGCAATAAATTCCTCCTGATGCTTTTTTAGATTTAGATTTAGACCAATTGTTTTTAATTTAAGGTGTGAAATTTAGAAAAAAAAAGAATTCATATCCATGAATCGAGGGAAACTGCATGGCATTTAATATATCTTCAACCAAATAAGGAAAATGTAGATAAGGTTGAGAATTTGCAATAGATCAACTCGTCACTATTTTATTTAAAAAAATAAATATATTTTAATTAATTAATTTGTTACAGGCGAAAACAAATTGCCGCTGCATAATAAGTCCAACAAAACAAATTTTCTCAGTCCAACTATTATACCTATTTCTTAGAAATGTTGACGTGTAAATTCAGACGTAGAACCAGAAGGATGATATTCATTGGAGGGACATGCGAGTCATTTAATATTAAAGGTAGTGGTTAAATCGGGATGTCTCAAGAGAATCAGTCCCCTTGGTAACGAAGTTTTTTACGAAATAAAACACACCCCTAAGATATATCATAAAAAGGAACAGTCGTATCCCGGACTTTCAACAGCTGGGTTACAAGAGTAGTCCACAACAAAACATACCTCACTGAAAAGGGGTAGCGCCTGACCGATATTACAGTCTAGTATGACAATACATTCAGGGATTCCTTTCCGTGCTGACCGTCGAACAGGAGTTCCATGCCGAATAAATAAGGAGATGAGGAACGGTCTCATAAATATGTACGAATCCCCGGGATAATATCGTACGTGAGGTACAATTTCTAGACAGTCTTAGGAAATCCTGCACGACGCATCGCATCCTTCATTTTGCTCCGAGTTAAGGGATAGGGATGTTCTTTCTTTCTATTTCCATATCCGCATGAAATAACGATACTGCTTCCTTCGCTTGTATGCACTTGTGATAAGTATAAGGAAGATGGGTATCCTGCTTAAACTTAAACACACGCACCGACAACCAGGACGATTTGTTTCCTTAAATCCTCAAGAAACAGTCGAGAAAAAGTTGCTGCTTTCGCTCGGGTTCTGTTGCAATTTGATTCAATTTTGTTTAAAGCATTTCACCTTTTATATTATCTAAATATATTATAGGGTGCTAATTTTATATAAAAATATCCATATAAATATAATGAATAACGATAAGACTGGAGTCGTCTTTTTACCCAAAGAAAAACTCAAATTAACTTTGCAAAGAAGCATAATACTGAGGGGATAACCGTACCCTTCTCTTTATTACCGCGTCTTAGGGATAAAGATTCAAGAAGGAACTATCCCCATTAGATTTGCTTTTTGGACGGGAATAGAAAGTAGGTCTTTGATTGATATTCAAGACTCAGGAGTTTCTTGTAACTTGTTGAAGTAGGTGACCTGTAGAAGAAATCAAGATAATAATTCAGGACATTTAGGTCTGTTCGGATCGGACCCTTCAACCGGACCCTTACAATCTCAGGCTTCATTCGATTGCTACATTTTATATGTTCGATTTGGAAGGGCTGATGTGGCATGTTTTTAGAGATGCATATACGCTCCTGTAAAATATTCGCTAAACATTATAACAGTTTTTATTTCAATAATCTATGAGAGGGTTAGAAGTTCTTAACGCCTTATCTTTACGACCATTTTTTTATTATAAGTTTCTTCTTTGTAAACTTTGTGTATCAACAGCAATCACGACTCGTGAAACATCTTTTGTTATTCAGGAGAATATTAAAGTTTGCTCACAAATCCGTTTTATAAAGTTTTATCGTTGATGCATATTTTATGTGTATTCCCTGATGCACGCTCGAATTGTTATACCAAAATCTCATCGGGGATATACTTTGAACAGTAAGTATTTAATAATAGAAATTGAAGAAAACTTTGCAGAAATATTTACCCCCAAGGTTTTAGATCACCCAAAAAATAGAATTGAAGTAAAATATAAAAGAAGTATTAGAATAGACAAGAATTTGTCGAAATATTTTCAAGAAAAAAATTTTGTAATTACCATAATTATCCATCGCAAAAATTATCTATTAAGATTGAGAGTTGTAATTGATACATAAAATAAACAAGATTGACTCGTTACCAATTTTATCTGGTCTGAAACGTATCCGACAAACGGTTAATAATGAAATTTGACGATGTCATTGAAAAATACCAAAGCTAACATTTTCCTTTCTTTTGTGGGCCTTTTTCCAGTTATATTGTTGTATATATCAATCAAGTAGGTTTATTCGCTTTATCTACGTTATGTTCACACAGTCGGGTTGTAATTTCAGTAGGTTTTATTTTATATGATTCCCAACGAAATTCTTGGGAGATTGGGTATTTCGCTTTATTGGACGTTCGTAAAATCTTTCGCGTGAACGGTTCCCTTCAAAAGATCACACATGAGTTTTCAGGAACTATTTATTTCAGAACATCGTACCGTTACAAAAATTACGTGAAGCTTTTAAGATACATCTTCGTGCATCTTTGAAAAGTTATGTTAAAATTAATTTTTAAGATGAATAAATTGAGAAACAGTCCTCAGTTCAATGCTGCTGAGCTCTTCCGCGAATGGGTCACTTCTCTTTTGAAATATTTATTATGATAAACATTCGAGCTTTCTGAATATCTGGTAATCGTACCGCTTTTCCGTGCAGTTCATGAAAGAATTCCATCTCGTTTGGAAACCTATAATACAGTGCGCGAGAAAAGTAAGGAATAAATTCGATAAAACGGACAGCGCTGTTTTTTGAATAAATAAAAAAACAGGTCGGTTTTGTTTTTGAGCTCTTGAACTTTTGACATAATATTGGGGTATACAGGGTGATGCGCGAAAAAGAGGTGACGTCATCGGCATTTTTTTTAAATGGCAACCCTTATTTTTTATTCCATTTTTTGATACTTCATTCAATTGCCAATACGGTAATGTAATCATTTTGTAACCTTAACCGACGAAATTTCTGTGAAAATAACTTAATTTGGAGAGATTCAATTTAATAGACAGATTTAATAGATTTAATTTAATAGACTTAATTTCATAGACAGATCTTATACAATTACCATGGAAACAGTCATTTTTATTTTATTTTTTTTATTTTTATTGTTAATGTTCCGATTTTCACATCAGTAAAAAGTGCACAATTTCGACTCACAAGCTGTTTTCTCATAAATTTCCTTATTTAAGATTACAAATTGATTACATTACCATACTGGCAATTAAATGAAGTATCAAAAAATGGAATAAAAATAAGGGTTGCTATTTAAAAAAAATACCGATGACGTCACCACTTTTTCGCGCATCACCCTGTATACCCCAATATTATGTCAAAAATTGAAGAACTCAAAAACAAAATCGACGTGTTATTTTATTTATTCAAAAAACAGCGCTTTTCGTTTTATAGAATTTATTCCTTACTTTTCTTGCGCACTCTATAAACTCAGATCTTCAATTTTTCTTTTTTTTATTAAATTAAGGTGCTTCAACATCATAGGTCATTAGCACCCTTTACATTATATTATACAAATATGCTTATAATAACTGCTACATTACAACATTAGGATAAATGAAGTTATAAAGTCTAGTTTGTCTTAGAACTGCATTAGATTACTGGTAGCCGTTGATGACCCAATATCTAGTACTTCTCCAAGATTGGCACCAAGATTGTTGTCAGCTCTTTTTTGTGAAAACCGGGGACAGCCTAGCAGAAAATGGGCCACGGTCAGCTGTATACTACAGAGCTCACAGACAGGAGCAATGCTCTTTTGTAGGATATGATTATTCCTGAGTGTGGCTCCTTCTCTTCTGCTATTTATGTTTAACCATCTTGGTGTAACCGTGGGTTCGATGGTTCTTAATTGTGTATGTTGTTCTTCCCACTTTTGCTGCCATGAATTGTTTACCCGTGACTGTATCTCAGCTTTCATATCCTGGAATAGTATGGCATTTTGGCATGGGTCCCCCAATTTTTCTTTCTTTTTTATAATTGGGACCTATTTGATTCCGTTTTTATTCTTCAAACTATACTTAAATTAGGGGAACACTTTTTTGGGTTCCCTCGCCGACAAATCAGTCACCAGATTTTCTCAAAATTTTACATGAAACAAACAGAAAAGGTATTTTCGAAATTCTCCAACTCCCAGTTTTGTGTATGATTCTATTATGGAGCGACGTCACCAAAATCGACTTCCAGTTGAAATTTTGAGCCTGCCCTATAAGCACCAGAAGTTCAATGACCTTCAACAGGCTTGAATTTATAAAAATTTTGTATTTTTTTGTAAGCGTAAGCGAAGATCCACCTTCAAACTCGCGAGAACAATTTTTTTTTACCCTGAAAGCCACATGGGTCTAAAATGTTCTGTAAATATCTGCAAGAATTGACCTTGAGGTTACAAGATAATGGTTTCTTAGGTCTTCAACAGTATGGATGAATAATTTTATACCATTGCATGTGCGAGCTAACCTGTTTTCATGAAAGACTTCCTCTTTGCCATTCTTACAGGAGGAGGTAAAAAGAGGCTAACAGCGAGAGGGGTAGCTTAAGCTCAGAGACTGGAATCAAAGGGTAGGTACCAGAGAATCCGATGAACCTAAATGTTCTAGTAAAAATGTTTTTACATATCATCAAATGGTCAAAAAAAGTGATAAGAATGACCTCCTGCAAGAGGTAACAAAGACTTTGGAAACACTTTTAACAATTAATTCACAATGAAGTAACCTCTTTTGTGGCAAGAAAAATAAATTTTCTTCAAATTTGACCCATTGATATGCATCTTTTGGACGCTTTTTCAGGATGTCGAAGGATGTTTTTGAATGTTTTGAATGAATATGAATAATGTCTCTTCACAACGAATGTCTATATCTGCAGAGATTTTAGTACAGAGAGTCTGCAGAGAGGGTGAATGTCATTGGTCATTGGACTTCTGCTGCTTATAGGACAGGTTAAAAATTCCAACTGACAAAACGTGCGATGTCAATTTTAGTACATGGTTCATTTCAAGTGATGTCATTCCATGATGCAGACATACACAAACCTGGAAACTGGAGAACTTCGAGAATACTCTTGCTGCTTGCTTCATGTAAAATTTTGGGAAAATCTAGTGACTGGTTTGTCGATGAGGGAACCCCAAAAAGTGTTCCCCTAATTTTGTGCAGTAGCGTATACTTGACATTAAAACTGATTTCTATATTATGTACCTAATTAAAAAAAAAAAACAATAGGAAAAAGTCACCGAGAACATAAAAGGCGATATATTTGTAGTTGAAATATTGTAATCCAAGGCTTAATTATGATTATGCACTCTTATTTTAGCGTTTCTTGTATAGTACTAAATACAGAAAAACTCACAAAGGTACCTAATTCACTTAAAAAATGTGTAAGTATTGAAAGTAGGTAGGTACTGGAATAAATAATCAAAAAAATAAACAAATGGACTTTTATTGAAGAAGTGAATAGGAGATTGAGGAATAGGTGAAAGAAAGAAAAAAAAAGATCAACTTAAAATGAAAGAGCAGGGTGGGCTGAAAGCCGAGAATTCAGAAAGAAGATGTTCGGAGACTCAGTTTGTTGCTTTAGGGGCATATTCTCACGAAATGAATGCCAAGCTGACTTGCTAAGCCGAAGGCTCACCAATTCCCACGCTATGGGCCGCCTTTAAACTCAAGGAAGAACTATAACTTTTTTAATTTTGGCAACCTAGAAGTGACTTGAAAAAATTGAAATTTGCACTTAAACTAATAGAGATGGATGTACAAAAAAGTTGAAATAGAAAACACATACTACTTATATTGTATATCATCGCGGTGGAAGTGAGAAGAATTACATTGTAATATTTAATGTCCAAATAAGACAAAATAGCTGATTCTCCATTCCATAGCATTCCGGTATAAATAGAATTTAAACTAGTTCAATAAAATCAAAACACATTTACATAGTTAACTGCGCCGTAAATTCAAGAGGCTATTCAAAACCAAACCGTGTCATTCTCTAGTGTCTTGACCCGCGTCATTATTCCAGATAATACGTGTAATATAAAACAGAAATCCCTACAAATGGCCATGGTCTATACTCTAACGAGGATAATATCTTGCGGGAGAAATGGCCGTATTTATCATGAGGTGGGTCTACGAATAACAGGCTGATGTTGCAAAATTCGTCAGAAATTGAATCTGGCTACTGAAATGAAATAATTTTTCCTTTGAGTATGTTATGTCTCATTCTTCATACCTCGACTAACTTTCCATTTATTTATTTATTTTATTTTACCAACTTATTTTGACATACGGTAGGTACATCAACAACTAAATGCTTGTAAATGGAAAATTCAGTAATAAAATTAAAAGAATATAATAATTTTGTATAATTCCTAGATTTTCCTAAACATGAATTTGAGAACCTGAATAATATGTGAATAAATCGTTATATCTAAAAAATTGCATTAAATTATCTAATAAAAAAAAGTTTTCTTCACTGGGTGAGATTTTTCAATCTGCAGATTCTATAATTCAATGAAGTACATTAAAAGAATCCTACAACCATGCGTGTTGAAAAAATCTGCTAGCTAAAATACAATTTACCACAAACCCTATCAAGTACCAAAGTCCAAAATCGATTATTGATAATAAAGAAATAAATTGAAAAATAAAAAAATCACATCCCATCAGCCTATATTTTATTCTTATCGACTTTTCAGATTTTGTGAAGTTGTAAACCAAGATGTTTATTCCCAAACGCATCAAATAACAAATTACAGATCCCCTAGACGTAATATTCCTGCTGGAGTAGTGAAACTGGTTCACTGTGGCATTGCCGAATCCCGTAGGAACTTTCACAGCGAGATCGGGTTACCTACTTGTATTTTTTTATGACGGAACGATCGCTATAAAACAGATAGGATTCCCACATAATGTTGATTAGATATTTAACCGTACATAACAGATATGTCTCAACTGAAAAAGAAGAACTATTATATTCATTCATATTTCGCTTATTACCAAAAACTTTGATTGGAACTATGTTTGAAAATTGCAGAACGGGTAACGGAAAACTTTTATTATAACACCGCACAACTTCGAAAGTTTCTAGTTTGAAAGTTAAACCGGGAAAGATAATTTCTATTTCCAAATTCCTCTTGTATTATAAACGTCCAGTGGTGAAACTTTGGAGTTTCAGTTTTCATCTCCCAGTCCCAGTACTGCTCACTCAAACTTCTTCAAATAATTTCCCGCCGCGCGTATCTACATTTTGGTAGTAAAAACTCATTATGGAATTTTAAATCAGTTGCTTCATTGTTCAAGAAGGGATGATTGCGTTCATGATAGATATTTCCTGGTTAAATTGAGAGCGCATTTTTCAAATCTCGATTTGTTTTGCATGTAATAAAAGCGCCTTCGTCGCTCTGGAGGGAAGAAATTAGATATTCTGGCACCTTCGAGGCGAATATTTGGAAGATTGCTAATTTGAAGTAAGTACCGAGATATAAATTAAGCCCAGCTAAGTCTTAGCGTAATGTTCATATAAATGCTAATGAACTTCAATATAATTATGGCGCGGCAGTTAGCTGAAAGTAATGGGCAAAAATAATGGCCCATCCAGTTTTACCTGCCTTGATTTAACTGTCCGCGTCGGTCATATCGTTCTAGATTCGTACGATTAAATGATCCTTATTGACAGGATTAATTGTACAGTTACTCTCTAGAGGCGTATATACGTCAAATCGGATGAAAAATAGCGTTAGTTGATCAAATTTGATCATTCAAAGCGACCACGTTTTCATAACAAAAATTGGATAAAGTTAAGCAATGCGATTATTTTTTTTTTTCAAGCATTAAAAGCTTCTCTTTAATTACGCATAAAAAGTAATCCAAAATGGAATAAATCGAAACCTGAGGATAAAACTTAACAGAATTATTCCTGTAGCAGTTCCAGTTCTGGATATTTATATCATAATAATTAATGAATGACTGCATGTTCCAGTACGAGCTGATACTGATAATTCTGCTATATTAACCCTTACCGTGCTTGATATTAGTGTATTTTTAATTAAAAAAATCACTATTGAGGACGACACCACTTTACGAAAATCACCTAAACTCATTAAATGTCCACCGATCCTGATTCCCAGATCACGAAAAAGGGGTTTTCCAAAATTCATCTGCTCATGATATATCATTGAAGTGTGTCTTTAGAACTCACCATGGGTATATCTCGTAAGCGCTAAGAGATACAGGCTCGGTTAAATTAGAAAATTAAATGAAACTTTTTTTCCAAAGCCTGCTTAAATTGTTTTTATATTTCCTGACAGGTTGCTTTCGGGATATTCCACTTCTAAGCCACATGATTTTCCCGTCATTTTCACATCAAAAAAGCCCTTCTTATAGCTTCAGTCAATGTTTTTTTTATTTGTTTTGATTAGTTTTGAATTTCAAAAGCTTCCTTCAAGTTCAGCTTTTACCTTTCAGTACCTGACTTTTTCGATTTTTTCTTATAAACGAACACATTTTTTTTACATTATGTAGTTTCGGGTCTATTTTTTTCTTAGCGTTAACGCAACTAAGTCGTCTGACATCAACTGGGTTAAAATCCCTGTCTCTCCATGGACGTTGTGTTTATCTAAATAAAACATTTCTAAGCTTCATGATATTTGATAATCCTGTAATTTTACTGTTGTTCAAACATGTTCAGCATCTTTTCCATGGTTTTATTTTTATTTATCAATTAAGCATGGAATTGAATCTACATAATATAGGTTTCTTTGTTAGGCAGTATGTTGAAGGAATAAAACCATGAGAATCCATATGATGGAAATAAAAGGATTAAATATCTCTTTAGATATTTCCAGACGAGTTTCCCCACATAAGGGTGCAAAGCATAATAATTTAATCAGACAGTCAATCGTCCTATCAGCAGCTGATATCAAAAATTCTACCTACAGGCGTCAACACTTCCAAATAAATGATCGTTATTGACACAATGAATTGGAACATTTCCAGCTGCCTCTCAATACTGATAATTTGGCGTTCCGAGATCGACGGCTCGCGCATCTAATATCTATTGCCCTCGAAGCAATCGACGCTCTATTTATTTTAACGGCCTGGATTTGAAGATGATTAACTTACCCCCGACCCACCTTTCACCCAATTGCTGCAAATTTCACCTGCGAAAGGGAAATTATTACCTTCCTCGTACCTGTGAACACAAGAAGAGTCAAAAGAGCGGGAGTGAATAAACAAGCCATCATCGTTCCTCTTCATTACTCGCTACTACCTACGCACCTATTACCAAAGGTTAACGATCATTGAATAATAAAAAGTGTATAAATTGGATTATGTGATCATTAAATTCTTAGAGCCAAGGGAATATGAATCTGGAGGTATAAAATTGGGTTACTGGTCCAAATACATATTCTGTGGGATAACAGGATCAAGATAATGAGCAACAAAGTGATATAAAAAACAGGAATAAATTTCGACTGAAGTGCTGGCTGTAAACAGCGATGTTGGAGAAAAACAACCCTGTTTGTGTTGTTGTTTCTCTAAGGGTAATTAGTCTAGCGCTATGCCTCATGTAACGCGTAGCAACGATAAATCTTTGCTTTTGATCACTGCATCTTCTATTCAGTTACGGCGAAAAAGGACTGAGTACTTCGACGACCAACACAGTTTTACAAGCAGTAAATACATACATGTATATTCACCTGAAAGATGGTTTCTGTTCTGTTGAGAATTTTTTAACTACATATTTGAAACTGATGTACCTATAGTTTATGAGATGGTTAAAGTTAAAACAAACTGGCAATTTTGGAGTTAAGATAATTTTGAATAAGTTTTGAAAATTCTGATTCTCCAAGCTACAATTATTTTACTTCATAGTCCAGTAAATAAGCCGGAAAATACTCTACAATCTGGATAAGTGGTGAAACAGCACCGATTTTAAAGATTCTTTTTTTTTTTCTGAATTCCTTTGACATTCAGCAACATTCATCCCTGCATTACCTTTAAAAATGAAAAAAAATTAGAGAAGGTCTTCGGATTGGAAGGGAGGTAATTACCCTAATTTTCTAATTTAATTCTCTAATTTTTCGAGAATGAACACTCACCCCTGCATTACCCCGAAAAATGAGAAAATTAGGGTAATTTACTCCCTTCCGCAATCCGAAGATCGAGGTAGTGCAGAGAATAGTGGTAATGAGTATTATTCCTAAAGTTCTGAGGAATTCAGGAAAAATTGTAATTTTAAAAATCGGTGCTGTTCCACCACTTTTACACATTTTAAAACTTATTTACTGAACTATCAGAAAGAAAATATAAACCATTGAAATAACTGTAAACTAGGGCACAACGTTGCTGTTTATAGACAGTTCTAACATTATGTTTAAAGTAATATGCTTCTCCAACTACTGGTATTATACAAGTTGTTGCTTTCAAGTTCTAAGCATCAAGCATCGGACATCTTCTCCAAGACTAAAACTTGTTGCTTGAGTGTAAAAACCTGCTGGATAATGTAACAACTTAGATAGAAGGAGCTCTTAAATGCGGTCTATTCATAAGCTCCAAGTCAAACTTTTGAAAAGTTTTTTTTTCTAATATTATTCCTTTTTTTTTCATTAACGATGACAATATTTTTGCATTTACAGAGCTAAAAATATGAAATTTGATAGTGTTCAGTAAAAAATGTCATGTGAGAAGATGAGAGATTCTATCTATAAAAGGAAAGGTTTGAAAAAAATTAACGACACGGTAGCAGTGTAATTGTGTGCGTGGCTGGTCGCTCGTTCAGGTTCAGCAACGTTTCGGTGGGTTAGTACTTCGATGGGTGAGCGCTTCGCATCGGCTCTTGGATCCAAAAATCAGTAGTTGACCAAGCAAATAGAGTTTTTTTACCTGACAAAAATAGTAACGGAATACCGCCGGTGCCAACACATGCGGAATAGCCCTCAGATCCTAACTGCACAGTTTTCTACTCGAATTTTTACATTTTCTTTTTTTTTACCGGTTAGAACAAAAAATTGCTTTGTATTTGTAATTTATTTATTTTATTTATTTATTTATTAACTAGCCATTCAACAGTCAGGAGACCAATTACAGAATGGATATGCAGAAGGTAACTAATATACAGAAATGTATTTATATTAACTAAAAATAGCGGAATAATAGAATGAATTTTACAGAATTAGGTATTATTATAAATTTAATTAACCTGTTAGGTTTTTAAAAGAACAGCCTTTACTTCCTCGGTCGATGCAGAAAAAATGTCAAGGGTCTGTTTAAATTTGCAGTAGAGAGAGCACATATTATAAATTGGAGAGTGCTGCATCAGACTTGTGCGTGCATGACTCAGGTAAAAAGTATTACTAAATCTCGCTTCGAGTCTTGGGGTAGCGATGTTTAAACGAGCCAGAAGGTTAGGACAGTCAATCAAATATGTCGCCAGTTTATGCAAGAACAAGACCGCTGCAGACTCTCTGCGGGTTTTCAGACTCTGAAGTGAGAACTGGTTCAGCAGTGAGTCTTGGGGGTAACCTATTGGAGGATAAACAGAGGTGATCTTGTATAGCTGAGAAATTTTAGAAAGCGGCGTTGAACATTTTCAAGCGAGTTTATGTAAATTTGTGAGCTGGGGGACCATACCACTGAAGCGTACTCCAGAGCAGGCCGGATCAGTGTCACAAACAGGGTAATACAAGTGTCGATGTTCGAAAACTCTTTGGAATGCCTTATGACCGCTCCAATGGATCTACATGCAGAATTGTTGACATGAGCAATTTGATGTGAAAAAGTCAATTTTGAATCGAAGAAGACACCCAAATCCTTCACCGACTCACCCTTGGAATGACCTCACCACCGATTGTGTAACTACAGACCGCCACGGACTTGCTCCTCGTATACGAGACAATGGCACACTTAATTGATATTGATTTTAAGAGAGTTTTTGGAGCACCAAGATGTTAAGGTATACAAGTCTGTTTGCAACGGGGAGACACTGTCCGTCAATTGGATTTCAGAGAATATTTTCATATCATCTGCGTAAAGAAGGCACCCACACTTAAGATGTTGCGTGATATCATCAATAAATACATTAAAAAGCAAGGGACCCAGCACTGATCCCTGGGGAACACCAGAAAAGACAGGGCTGGGATGCGAGCGAAAACCAGCAAGTTCGACATACTGATATCTGTTTGACAGGTAGTTTCTTATTAGGTTAACAAGGCGCTGTAAGAAACCAAAGCAGTCGAGCTTCGTGATGAGGACGCTGTGGGAGATCGAGTCAAATGCTTTACTAAAATCCGTATAGATGACATCGACTTGGCGTCCAGCGTCAAGTGATTCGGAAATAGACTGGGTGAGAGAGGCCAAGTTGGTGATGGTGGATCTTCCTTTAATGAATCCGTGTTGAGAGTTAGAGAGTCGGTGTGCAACTGGTTCACTGATTAGATGGTAAACACAGAACTCAAAAAGTTTTTCAAAGTTACTGAGTAAAGCAATAGGTCTATAGTTAGAAACATCGCATCTTTTTCCTTTTTTGAATATAGGGATAATTTTCGTCAATTTCCACCTATCTGGGAAGACGCCTGACTTCAAAATGATGTTGAAAATGTGCAAAAGGGGAGTTGACATGACTCTGGAACAGTCCCTAACTATAAAGGCTGGAACCCTGTCAGGGCCCGCAGTGAGTTTCAGCTTAAGTTTTCTGGCAGCAAAGAGGAGTTCATTTTTGGTCAAGAGATAGGGAATATCGATGGTGACAGTGTTCTGCACGTTTTGTGATCGGGAAGAGTCGGGTGTGTTATGGTTTGTACTTGAGAAACATGAGGCGAAAAAGTCAGCAAAGCCATGTACTGACTCCTCAATACCATTGAACTCTGACCCAGAGTAAACCATATGCTGCGGTATACTGTTGCACGACTTTTTGTTGTTTACAAAGGACCAGAACTTTGTAGGATCATTACGAATGTTGGATTCTATGTTTGCTCGGTAGGTGGCGTGAGATAATTAGATGTCTTTTTTAACTTGGGAACGAAGCAACCTAAAGTGGTCGTAGTGAGAGTTGTCTCCAGATAATTTAAAGAGTCGCCAGACCCTATGCTTTCGCTTGATGTTCGCAATGATGCTCTTGTTTATTTATTTATTTATTTATTCTTTATTCACCCAACGGAATACAGATTCCAATTACAAGGTTAGCAATCAACAATAGTAAAACACAAAAAGTAAAAGGTGATTCTACATTGCCAAACCGATAACAGTCCATCTCGATATAAGATCAACATGCATAATATGCATTTCATAATTAATCAACCAACATAATTAAACATGCATTAGTGTGGTCGGTAAAAGCAGTCGGTAAAAAAAACCAAAAACAAAAAACAACAGGTACAAAAGTACTCTTTAGCAACAGACAACAAGGTTCCCAATGTACAGCTGAAGATGTCACACCGTGCAGAGATCTGATTATAACTGCTTGCTATAACATATAAAGGTGATTTTAGCATGAGGTTAGTGTAAGCCCTAGGCAACTTAAATACTTGGTGCGTTCTAGAAACACCTTGCTGTACCCACCTTGTTGAACCAAGGTGGGTATTTATGGGATGCTGAGGGTGAAGACCTGGGTACAAACTTATCAAAGGCGCTGTAGACAACATTATAAAAATCTTGTTCTTCTTCTGTAATCTTGCCTATATAAAAGAAAAACTGATTAAGTAATGCAAAATGAATGGTCCAAACGGACGAATTATAGAGAATTAAAAAACGAAGAAAATGTGAGCTGAAACAACCCGATCGGTTTATTATTAAAGCAGATAATCCCCTCCCAAAACAACAACGTTTTTTTTTTGTTTTCAAAAATTCGTAGTCTCATTTTTTTCATTTTTTGAGTTGTGGTTCAGGATTTTTTAGAGATAGTCGATCTTGATTCCTGTGTGCAAAAGTCAGATGTCGGATAATTAGTTTCCACGTAATTGCAATCAGAATTCTTCATACAATATTTTAAAGCGATGATGGATTCTCTGGAGGTCGTCCGATTCACATTCATTAAACGGATTTGTAAAGTATAAGCGTTTAGCTATAAAACTTCATTTCCCATTCAAATGCTGAGAAATGGGTAAAAATTGCGCGGAAACATGAGTGAAAACGGCCGAGCGCTCTATGGTGGTTGTGGAGTAGGGACCGAACAGTAGATAGGGAAGGCGCATAAAAGTAATACGAATAATATACTAATTAATTAAGATGGCCCAACTAGTTGCTAAGATGATCCAATTTGAAGATTCATTACTTGCTTGCAGAAGTTCATTTTTTACTATACAGGGTGTCCCAGCTTATTCGAAGCGGTCTCTGTAGGCCAAACGATGGATTTTTTCCAAAAAATTTTTGCACATTCAAGTACAGGATCACAATGGCCAAAATTTAAAATTATTTTGGGATATTCAGAGTGTCCCATATGACAGTGGCATATCAAAGTTATGTTTTTTTAAATGGAATGCTCCTATGTTATTGCATTTTTAGATTGTCTGAAAAGAGAAAATAAGATTGGCTTTTACAGTTGGTGTTTCAATTCAGAAGTTTTTGAGTTATAAACAAGTGAAAATCGTCATTTTTCAAGTTCAAGGCCCTGTACAACGAAAACGGTTCAAGATACAGAAAAACGGCTTACATGTCCCTATTTTAACTTTTCATGTACTATCCTATGATGTGAATGAAATGTTTATACAGGGTGATAAAAAATTTGAAAAATTCTGAGATTTTTCCACGTGTCGCCAAATAAAAAAATCAAAGAAAATACAAATGTTTCTATACCATAGGATAGTACATGAAAAGTTAAAATAGGGACATGTAAGCCGTTTTTCTCTATCTTTAGCCGTTTTCGTTGTACAGGGCCTTGAACTTGAAAAATGACGATTTTCACTTGTTTATAACTCAAAAACTTCTGAATTTAAACACCAACTGTAAAAGCCAATCTTATTTTGTCTTCTCAGACAATCTAAAAATGCAATAACATAGGAGCATTCCATTTAAAAAAACATAACTTTGATATGCCACTCTCATATGGGACACTCTGTATACTCCAAAATAATTTTAAATTATGGCGATTGTGATTCTGTACTTGAATTTTCAAAAAATTTTTTGAAAAAGTCCATCGTTTGGCCTACAGAGACCGCTTCGAATAAGCTGGGACACCCTGTATATGTTTGTGCTTTTTTTCTCCTCATCTGCTGTTCTGCCCACACGCTAATGTTTGTGCGCAAGTTTTACCTATTTTTCAGCAAGAGGAAGGTTGACGTTTTATATCTAGACACTTCTACTTTCCAGATCCGTTTGATAAATTCGAATTGAACGACCTTCATTATCTTTCATCACCATCCATCATCAACTGATTGCAATTAGCGGCGGTATTCCGTTACTATTTTTGTCAGAATCTAGCGATTTTAGGGCTCTGTTGCTTGACGTAGGTAGGTATAAGCACAAATTTTATTGAACGATAAAAAACTTAGTTGAGCTCGACCTATTTTTATCACAATTAACCCATTCCAATACTTATTTTCACCACCTTACAAAACATTAATGATAGAGTGTCCAAGCGTCCTACCGGCAGTACGCGCTGTCCTGCTAGCAGTACCCAATTCAGACACCGTTGTTTTCAATGGAATCTCGACCTCCCTGAAGGATGAAATATTCACCATTGATTCCGTGGTAAAATTTTGCCTATTTGATGTGCAAGTCTCAACTCGTTAGGACTTTCAGTAACAAAGATACGAGGTGATACAAAATTCTTATCATATTGATGATAGAGTCAGCACAAAAGCGACCAATTTTGATAAAAAAAACCCAATTACCAATGGTGTAAGTCAGTGTTTGCAGAAAATTATTTAAGGGCGGAGTGTTATGGAACTATAATAACGAACATAAGTGGGTCTGTTGCTACCGTTCTATGGGATCTCGATAATGAGAAAATGAAAATTGATATTAAATTGCTGAAAAAACATGGTAAGTAGACAATGTATAAAAAAGTACATAATATGTAATAAAACAATAAAATTAATTCGGAGCTTTTTTTATTTTTTTATTGATATCAATGTCATTTTATTTTATATTTTAAATAATGTTCTTGTTTTTTTTATGAATAAATATGTTACTCAGTAAACTAGATTTTTATTTCTTAAAAATAAAAAATTAATCATCTAACCCGCCAATGGTATGTTCTTATGTACTGCCGGAAGCTTTCCACGTCCTTCTGGCAGGACAACTCATATTTAAAAATAGCGTACTGCCAGCAGGACTGACGGGTTTGTCCAACTGTCCTTCAGGAAGCTCCTTCCAGCAGGACAGATGCCTGGACGTTCTATCATTAATGCAAGTGTCGAGGGTGCATGGTAGTATCAGGATCAAAATTAAGATGAAACTTCTGCACGGGTAAAAAGGATCAGACTTTATAAAAGTGAATCAGAACTGACTAGAAGTACTTTTATGGATTCTGGAATCTTTTAAAATTTACTTGTTTTCTGTGACTTGTAAGCTGTTTACCTTGTAAGATTGTGCCATTTTCCCGACAAATAATTCACCAGAGTATGCGTAAATATGTTAGGGAGACAAACAGTATGGGTCATCAAAATTGAGATGGCATGTTGGACGACTACCTATGTGAAATGGATTCGTTAGAAAAAAAAATCGGAAATCGACATGAAAAACTCACTAGGTAGGTAATAAAATGAAATTCTTAGACCATTTTCTCCAAGAGAATTCTGTATTGATCTTTTTTCAGTTATTCAGATATTTCCTGATTTTATTGTATTAAAAAGTTCGGTTATTCAATAATTTTCGATAGGTATTTCATAAATTATATAAGTAATTACAAAAATCTTCATCAACATACCTATATCTGATGTATAAGAATAACACTTGCTCCTAATAACTGTGATGAAACTACAAAATTTAATAGTCAATTACAACTCATAATTGCAATGTCATGACGATGTTCAATAATTGAAACTCTCGCAAATATGCAGCAGTAACATTCCGAAGGAAAATAAGTACATATTATAACTTCTGAGCATTTCGCGGTAGAAATTAGATATTCGTAATTAGTTTATTTCGTTTACCAGGTCGTCTGCTGACGAAGTAAAAAGAGGTAAAAGACAAATCACTTACCGGTACGTGGAACGTAAAGGTTGAGATAGAGACAGTCCTCACTCTGATTGGCGAGTAGAGGAAGGAGTTTCTCCAGATAGAGCAGGCGTCCTTTGGGGAACTCCAGCAGGGCCTCCGACCGGTTGCCGATGTCGGGGGGCCTTTGGGGGCAGACGGCGCCGAAACGGTCAGCGAGGCGCGTGTTGCGCCATATAGACGGCGTCACCGGAGGCATGTATCTACAAATAAAAATATCACGTTTAGATATGTATCCCATTTAAATCTTGCAACTATTTTACATGTTATCAAACTTTTCTCTATCCTCTTCTGTAAGCTCATCTTGTTCTCTTGATCTATATAATTTACGAAGAAGATTGTGGAAGCTTTTGGAGATTTTCCTTAGGGTTAATTATTTATTCTGATGAGTATGGAGCGCCAATTACTCCGATTACTTCAAAATGTGTACCTATAGGCTGTGGTATAATTTTGCAACACCTAATACATTTAAAATTTCCAGTATTTTATAAAATGTCTTCGATTTTCAAGCCGAATGTCATGAAAAAGAACTTCTTGGATTATATTCAGAAGAGTAAAATGTTGCTAGCTGACGTGAAACGTTTATATCGTATCTAAACAGTTGTTACAGCCAAATTATGTTCAAAAAATTAGTCAGTCCTTCTCAATAACGACGAGGTAGAGGAATCAATGGTAGAAAATTTGAATGAACTATTTTAGGAACAGAAAAATCAAATAAGTATTCAAGCATGCTGCGTGCTGCTCTAAGAACTGTTTTAATTAATAAATAAATTGGTTATTTTCCTATAGGTTCTTTGTTGTCTTAAATTCTAAACCAACCCTTTTAGACAATGAGTATCCAAGCTTCGTGGTTGAGCTTCAGGTGATGAGCGAAATAATAGCACCAAAAAATATATGCTCCTGAATTTCATAAAATTAAGATATTTCTGTGATAAACAAAGGAGTAATTAAGCAAATTATGTTCAGCTCGTTTCTTCGTAAGCAGGAATCGTTCAAGTATAAGAATACGTCCATTAGAAAAAACTTCTTTCTGAAATTTTGTTAGTGACGGTATTTTACGGCATGATGAATTATTGCAAATTGTACATAAAATTCCACGGCGAAAATGAGGAGAGAAAAGAAACGTTCTACATTTCATTTGAAGCTTTTAAGAAAACTCCTAGCGAGCATTTATAAAATAAGCTAGGTGGAAAAGACCCCTGAGTTATGGCCAAGCGATAAATTCCTGCTTCTCTTATTCCAATTTCTGTCTGCTTCTGAAGTAACTTCGAACTTAAATACTTTAGATCAGCGGTTTTCAAGGTGAGTTAGTTGGAAGGATCAAGTTTGAGAATTTGGTTTCAATTTGCTATTCTATTAGAACATTCTTCACTCAAGTTGAAATAAAAATCATTAAAGTACCCGAGTTTAAGATAATCAGAGGAAAGAATGTGAGTGAATTCAAGAGGCTCGATGTTTAGATGGGCAGTTTTTCTTCAGCAGTTTCCTTTTGCTCATCTCAAAGAACATCAGTCAGACTTTAATAATAATTGTCGAGCACGTCGAGTTCAACATTACATGGAAAATGTTTGTATTAAATTAATTTCTTTTCATACTGAGGAAATAAAAATGCTCTCTTCACTGTGTAAATTTTTGTTTTTTTGTTATTTTTACAGAGCATACCCACTGGGCGGACAAGAGTAGATATTAATTATACATAAAGCGTGATTTTTCATATTTTTTTGTAATTCTCTCAAAAAGTTTTTTTTTTTCAAACAACTGACACGAAGTTTTATGTGAAACAGTGGGTAATTAAAACAAGTCTACAAATTTTATTTTCAAAGCCAACATTATATGTATAAAAGAGTTTTAATAATTTTTAGACAATCAGATTCGGGTATGAATTTGGTTTGTAGAGCAATTTGATTCATGAAAACATAATTTATAAAAAAAATTATTTGTGCATTGCAGTGTATTCTAATTAGCAAGCCAATGAAAACCTAATTTAAGGCAGGCTTTGGAAAAAAATCATGTTATGGAACTGTAAGCAGAATTCCACATAAAATCCTTCATTTAACAATTTTAGAGATTCATTTTCAGACATGATTTTTTCACAAAGCCGCCCACACTACGTTTTCACTTGCTGTCACGATTTTATGTTAATATTATAATATGTATCTAGGTATCTACTAAAATACCTCTCTTGTGGAAATGAAACATTAAAAAATTGTTTTAGAAGTTACTGCGGTTACACTAATAATAATTAATGGTGATAATTAAAATATTTGGTAATTGTATACATCCGCGGCTCCTAAGTTTCATCAATTTTTTCGGGACCGAGGAGCGAAATAGGGGTGCTGGGTGGGTAAGAAAGTAAAAACAGCCATGCAAACTAATATTATGGTCACAACTAAGGCCTCTTTGGTACTACGGTCGATTTCTATTTTTTTTTCACTTTTAGGGCAAGGAAAATCTTCGAAAATAACAGTACCACGATTTTTATTTTGAATTTTGCATTTATTTTGCATTTATAATCCAAAAATCATTGCGTCAATCCCTGTCGACTGGACACGATATGTGAAAGCGGATATATCGCCCAGTCCGCCTCTGTAAGCCTCGAACACAGAATACAATGCTTGGCAATTATCCTGAAGTGGTGTATCCGGGATCGCGGCATCTAATCGGTGCCTCTTGTCAGGACCGCACTCCCTCCGCACTCTCAAAACCGTTTTTTACGCCGTTTTGTGGCTTTCCCTTTCATTTGCAAAGCAAATGAATACCTTCCTGGTGTTACTATAGGTATGTTATCCACCCCTATATAGGTGCCATAGTGAAACTGTAGGAGCCGCGGATGTATATAATGACCAAATATTTTAATCGTCATTAGGTACTGGTATTCCGGGACTATTGCCCCACCGGGAGAGATGCCTTAGTTTTCTAATTTGGAAACTACTGATAACCCAGTCATTTTAGACTTCCCAAAAGTTAATTGCCGGCAGACTAGCCGCTGAGCCACCCCTACATATAAGAAGGGAACAACTCACTATGAATTACATGGCAAGAGTAGAGTCCAATCGGAGTCACCCAAATTATAGACTCGCTAATTCAACCAACTAGCATCAAATATTCTATAGAAAACCACATATCCCACAACCAGTATCAATAAGAATAGCAAAGATCAAGGCAACTCAGCACGAAAGACTACCGGCGTATCCAAAATACACAGACAATTTCACTCCCTGGCTGATAAGCAGTTCAGAGCTCAACACAGAACTCACACCATTCCATAAGAGCGACACACATCCAGAAATTATTCTGAAGGAATTCCATCGCATAGCAGCTAAATACAATAACGCCACATTCATATATACTGATGCATCGAAATCCGAATCAGGCACCGGATCAGCAATGCACTCCCCAACAAAAAACATCGTAATAGGCCTGCCGAACATATGCTCAATATTCACAGCAGAACTTTACGCTATAAAAACAGCCCTGAAATACACATACGACAATCACATACCGCAAGTATCGTCATTTGCACCGATTCCCTAAGTTCAATTCAGGCTATAAAACACATGTATTCTAAAATCCCACTGGTAAGAAAAATAAGAGATCTGATGACGGAAATCGCAAGGCATGGACTCCGAAACACTATCATATTCACACCATCGCACGTCAATATCAGCGGTAACGAAACTGCAGACCGCCTAGCAAAGCATGCAACAAAGGAAGAAATCAGCATCCCTCAAAACATCCACACAAAAGCAGACATCGAAAATGAGATCAAGAGAAGAGCCATCAAAAAATGGCAGGAAGAATGGAATCAAGAAACTTCAAAACTGAAACAAATAAAGAAAATTGTACAAACTCCCCAAAGGCAGAAAGAACCAGTCAATTATATCCAGACTCAGGCTGGGACATACCAGGGCCACCCATGAACACCTCTTAAAGAAGGAACCTATCCCACTCTGCTACGCTTGCGAAGTCCCCGTCAACGTACACCATATCCTGATCGACTGCCCGCTAAATGAAGAAGCCAGACTTCTCTCAGACATTCCTAATAGCCTACAACAAGCTCTAGGCACAAGCAATGATAACATCAGCAAAGTTCTCAACTTTATAAGAATAACAGACCTAATCGGAAGAATATGAAAATTTTATAACAAGTTTCACAACTAAAAATGTATTAATATATAAGAGATAAATGAATGTTTAAACATAGTAACACATCAATGTAAATTCACTTAGGATCCTGCTAATGACCTAAACGGTTGAAGCAGGTTAATTATAATAAAAAAAAAAAAAAAAAAAAAAAAAAAAATTGCGGGCAGAAATTTTTTGACACAGTTTTGTTCCCCCTTCCTCAGAGATGCTGCAAGTGCAATATTATTTCAAATCACCCCCAGGCGTTGGCTACCATCTTGAATATAGAGGGTGAGTTTCCTCATTATCACATAATAAGCTCCAGCGAAGAGGTTAAAATACAATTTTTGCATTTTTGCGCTTTTTCACTTTTTTTCCTCGCAACAATGTTCCATGTTTAAATCGGAAAGTTGTTTCTTATACAATTTGCAACAAATTCTATTAATGTTTTGATCTCAATTTTTGAGGGTCTCCCTCACATCGGTTGAAAAATTGTTTCAGGCAATAATTTGAGATTATTTCATAAAAAATCATATTTTTTGTCTTTTTTGTATTGTTAATTTGGATTTTTGAATTGCAATTGTATATTTCATATATTTTATTCAATTTGTTTAAATTTTGTTGTGTTATCTCCATCTCTATTTGGCTATACCGTTGATGTGTGTATTTAAATAAATAAAATAAATAAAAAATCTCTTCTCATCCACCTTTTGTTATAATGTTAAATCGTTATTAATTACTTTCTTTAATAAAGATGGATCCACCCCAAAAATAAAATCACAAGACCCTAACAGCCTGCATGTTGCACGAGCAGCAAAATGAACGAGCTTTACCAGTATAAGACTTCTATCAAGATAATTTTGATTACACGTACAGCTTCTGAATTCATCCAGCCATTAACTTGTAAAGCATTGTTCGTGATGAATAATGTTCGGATCTTCATTTTTAACTCTGATGTTACGAAACAGCGGACATTATGTAATCCAATACAATTATTTCCCCGAGGAAAAGAATGCACGGTAATCCAGAACAACTGAAACCATTACACGAAAACATGGGATTCTTTTGTTAAAGTTTTATGAATTACTTCATGAATAATGTCATGATCCAGTAAGGGTAACGCAAACGAACGAAAGCATGATAAATATAGAATGAATACCAAAATAAAATGAGGCGAAATAGTCCTGCAAAATATCAAAAAATCCAGAAGTATTCTATATTCCAAAAAAGCGCCTATATTAAACAGATATGAATGAGTTTTCTCCATCTTCCTTCTTATATGGATGAACGTAACAATACCCATAGGTATACCTTTGATTCTCCAAGTATCCGGCTCGAACGAACAATTTGATCAATATCATAACTACCTTACCACGCTAAATATTTACCTTACTACCTACTTATTTAGATTTATTTCATTCGGAGATAAAATTCCCAGAACTCCGCTTACATTTTAGGAATGTTTAAGTAGAATTTACATGAGTACATGGCAAGAGATACCGAATAAAAAAGCTTGAGATAAAACTTTTTCTGCAATATGTAAATATGTCGAGCGTAGTAAGTAAGCTATTCAAAAGCTATAGAGTCTCAGAATTCCAAGCAGGAGTGTAAAGGGAAGGGCACAGTTAGTATTATTGGAGTTGGAGAGCGTGGTCAGAGCGGGCCCGCACACCGCATTTAACAGGACCCGCCGTATAATGAAGAGGATGAAGCATGACGCATGCTTGATTTTTACCAGGTTTTCCTATTTCCGACGGAAATAAGCATGTTGGAAAAAGATCAAAGGATTTGTAATTTAAATATTAAATTTATTTATTTGGTACTAAAACCTCACCAAAAGGCAACGTTTTATGTGTATTTGGTAATATACGCGTCGTGTGAGCAAAAAAGTATGTACGTGATCTCAAACGAATTTTTCCAAATTAATTACGTTGTCTCCTCATTCTAATGGATTTAAACTGTATATCTCCAACCATTTATTTGATTATTTTCCAGCTGTCCTGATCATATACCGGGCTGTAAAACTTTCAGAATACGCTGCCACAAATCCACAAATCAACAAAATTAACACAAAAAACGTCAATACGGAAATAAGTTCCGGCTTCTTATTGAATTTTTTCTCTTTATTGATAATTCAGTTAATTTACAAAAACAGGAAGATATCCATAACTTTAGTGCAAGGCAAATTACTAAGCATTTCAAATCTTCTTGTTGGCCCAAAGAATCGACTCTATAAAGATACGAGGGCACATAACGTATCCAGTAACTCCAATCAATGTAGTGAAATGGATCGCACCTAGGTAGGATGAGAAGGAAAATATTTCCTTCGCCCTCATTAAATCAGCCCAAATCGAAAAAGCAAACAGTGCAAGAATTAGGTAAGGTAATTAAAACGCAGCCACCCGCCGTTACATCAAGAAACGATTCCCGTCAGCTTATTAAATATTCATAAAATAGAAGCGCTCTAGCTAGTGGAGTTCCAGCACTTTTAACAACATCGAAGAGACGGCCACCGCAAGGGTAGATAAATATTGCCAGATGCCTCTATGAATACATCCCGCGCCGATTGAAAGGTTGAGCTGACCTAGAAACAGACCGGGTGAAGGAATGTGAAATCATGATTCAGACATAAGCCTTTGCAGAGACAATGGTAACTCATTAGGTATCATACCTACGATAATGAAAATTACACCAATCGATAGGGCGAATTAATAAACTGCAATAGCCGAAAATTCGCTGCGGTCCCGAAACTACAAGTAGGCGGAAATGCAAAATGAAGATAGAACCGGTGCAATTATAATAGCTAGACACAATGGAAAGGTGCAGAACGCGTCGGCCGATTTGAAGGAAAATTTAGGTAGTTCAGGTTTAGGACAATTCAGTAAGGTAGCCGCGAGGTCAAATCGCTAAGTCCCGTAATTAGGGAAATACGATTAAGAAATAAATCACGGTATGAGGCAATGTCAGTAAGGTGCATTGTTGCGTGGTGTTTAGAAAGCGGCCCGCTGCTTCTATAAAAGCAGACGTCTTAGAGCAAACCAGGCAGATGAAGATCAGCTTCCAAGCAGGTCGCATCTGACTCCTTAACCCTTTAGTTGTTGGCCAGAGAAGACGATTGTGTGAACTCCGGTCTGCAACTCCTTTTTCCGATAACACAGCCAGAGATGACGTTTATGTGAACTCCGGTTGAGTTTTCCTTAATCTACCTGAGAATTTCCATTGCCAATTTAGTTAGGGTCAAATCGCACCCGAACAAACTTCTGAAACACAATTCTTTTTCCGATAACACAGCCAGAGATGACGTTTATGTGAACTCCGGCTGAGTTTTCCATCATCTATCTGAGAATTTCCATTGCCAATTTGGTTAGGGCAAGACAGTACCCGAACAGAACTTCTAATCACAATTTTGACCCGATAATTCAGCCAGAGATGACGCCTGTGTGAACTCCGGCCGAATTTCCCTCCTAAACCCAGGAAAACCCAATGAGAATGTAGTTAGGGAAGATCTCTCTTCGAAATAAAATCCACCTAAATAAATAATCAAACAGATTCGGCAAATCCACGAGCGCAGATCCCATTTTAAATCAAGTAAAATAATTAGCTCGGAGTTAGGCAGCATCAGCAGCAAATACCTAGTAGGTACCTACTCGATCACGTTAACCAATAAAGAGACCGCGGCAGGAAGCAATCCCACAACAACAAATAATTTATGAATAGGAAATTGAGATAGAGCTAGGAAGAAAATGGACCCAGGTCAGGAATAAAATAACCTGTGAATAATATTTAAAGCGGCACGTTATTAGAAATAAACCAAGTTAGGCAGGAAGCAGTCCCTTTAAATAATACGATTTAGAAAGTGAAAACGAGCCATTCTTCCCATTGTGTGGTGCTATATGACAGGAACTCGCAACAGTAGGTTGCACTCTCAGATAGAACCAAGCAAGCTAAGGCAGGGTTGTCAGATGTAGCATCTGCCACTCGCATACATTATTAGGAAATACCAATTCCATTATGTTTAGTTTAATTTAATTAGTAGCAGAATAGGAATTAATTATTAAACGATTATATTTAATTTTCTTTATTAAGTATTCTTCAGCACGAGATACATGACAATGAATCTTGCAGGCATGATCCCGATTGTGTTAATGATATTCGTAATGCTTTACACTTTACAGTTAAAACTAAAATACAAATGACAGATGACAGTAATGACACATGCATTCGTGACATGACATTGTCAAACTTACATATCTATGTTGTCACGTTAGCCGTATACAACATCTCCCCTTTCAATGAAACAGTATGAAGATCAACTAGCTCTATTTCGATTAATAGTAACACACTGTAAAAAAATAAAATTGTTCCAATAATACAATTAACTAAAAATAGTGTCAGTAATAACAACACACACAAGCTTATAAATTCAAACGTGTAGGAGGTTTTACAATTCTCCCTTTTGTAGTCACAAATGAACTATCTATTACAAGTTTACAAGATACAGGGGAATCCATATCACCTAAATTAACAGGATTATCTTCTAAAGTTTTTGGTAGATCTACAGCTTCATTATGTGATGGAATATTTGAAACATCTGTAGTACTTAATACATTAAGGTTGTTGTTTAATAAATTATCGATAGGACCTAAAGATACAAAATTATCATTTATTCTACTATCATCATTATCTACATAATATTTACATTTTTTAGTGTCTGAATCATTCCACGATACTCCTTTCTTTGGACTTACATAATTTTCATTCTGAGTATTATCAGTTTTTAAAATCGATTCCCGTATGTATTTTCTGTTTCTTACATATATGCCCTTGTTTTCTATTTGCAGCTTATATCTACGTTCGCCTAATCTACAGATTATCCTTCCTTTCAACCAATTAGCATCTGGTCTCAGTTTTACCCAAACATTTTGGTTGTGAACTAACGGTTTTAATTTTTTCGCACCTTTTTTATTGTTATAGTAACTTGCGCTCTCAATTTGTTTATTCTTTAAAAAATTAGAATAACGCTTTTTATTTATTAAGTGAGGTTCTAATTTATTTACATCAAATGGTAATAATGGATTTCTAGTTCGTCTGGACATTAGAATCTCAGAAGGTGACACACTTTCGAAAATTGGTGTATTACGTAACTGCAGCAGTGCTAAGTAGACATCTTTATTGTCTAGGGTTACTTTTCTTAGGAGATTTTTTATTGTTTGAACGTTTCGCTCCGCCATGCCATTTGACTGACTGTGGTATGGTGAAGTTATGATATGTTTGAATTTCCAACTATCGGCAAACATTTGGAAATTTCCAGACGTGTATTGTGGACCTCCATCGGAAACCAGAATTTGAGGTACACCATGCCGTGAAAAAATACTTTTCATGCAGTTTATTATTTTATTACTGGAGGCATTGCCAGATATTTTCTCTACTTCTATAAATTTTGAGTAGTAATCGACGAGAATTAGATATTGTTCACCGTTTAATTCAAAAATATCTGAGCCAACTTTGTACCACGGGATAAGTGGTATGTCGTGTGACCTTAAAGGTTCATTTCTTTGAGCTGATTGATATTTCTGACAAATCGGACATGTTTCAATTACTTGCCTTATTTCATTTCGCATGGTCGGCCAAAAAACTGATTCTTCAGCTAGTTTTACAGTTTTATTGAAACCCAGGTGACTATAATGAATTTTGTCCAATATTTCTTTTCGCATTGACTTTGGTATTACACAAGCTACACCTTTATAAACTATCCCTTCATTTACATCTAAATCATTTTTATATTTACAATAAATTTTAACATTAGAATGAACACTTTTGTTCTTATTAGGCCATCCATTAATTATAGTTTGAGTGAGTAGCATTAATTCTTCATCTTTTTCGCTTTCGTCTCTAATTTTATTAATGTATTCTTCTGAAATATTTGGACCTACGTTAACTACACAGATTTGTTCATTTGGAAGTTCATTTGCTTCGTCAGACGATATCGGTAAGTATGATCGGGACAATGCATCAGCGATTATCAATTCTGAACCCTTTTTATATTTTAAAGTAAATTCGTACTTCATCAATTGTAGCATTAATCGCTGTAACCTTGATGGACATTTATCAATTGGTTTCTGCATAATAGCTAAGATTGGTTTATGATCATTTTCAACTATAATTTTTTGACCAAAAACATATTCGTGAAATTTCTGCAGCCCGAACAAAATCGCGTACATTTCTTTTTCGATTTGGGAGTAACGTTTTTGAGTTTCTGTCAGTGCTTTTGAAGCATAACAAATAGGTTTATTATCTTGCAAAAGACAAGCCCCGACTCCGCACTGAGACGCATCAACTGACACAGTTATTTCTTTATTTGGGTCGAAAAACTGAAGAACTGGCTTTCTTATTAAACTGTCTTTAATTCTTTGAAAAGCATTAATTTGAGGTTCCTCCCACTTGAAAAAAACATCTTTTTTCAACAGTTGTCTTAAAGGCTCTGTCTCTACTGAGTAATTTGGTATGTATTTATTAATATAATTTATGACACCCAAAAGACGTTGTATGTCTTTTTTACAGTTCGGTTCCGGTAATTCGACAATAGCTTTGACACGTTCAGGGTCAATGGTAATACCATTTTTATTTATTATGTGACCCATAAATTTAATTTCGTTTATTGAAAATTGGCATTTTACGAGTCCAAACCTGACTCCATGTTTACGAGCAGCTTTTAATACTTTATAAAATATTTCATCATGTTCTTTTTGTGTCTTTCCCCAAATTATTATATCATCAATATAAATGCCTACATTTGGAAAATTAAAAATTTGCTTGAAACGCTCATTGAATATTTCTGGGGCACATGTTATTCCATAAGGTACACGTTTATATTTATAGCGACCAAAAGGCGTACCAAAAGTACAAAGATTTGAACTTTCTTCGTCCAACGGTACCTGATGGAATGCGTGGCTTGCATCTAATTTGCTCCAAACCTTTGCCCCCGACATCCTACTGGTTATCTCCTCAAAAGTATCTAGCTTGCTGTGCTCACGTTTAATGGCTTTATTAAGATGGAATGGGTCCAAGCAAATTCTAATTGAATTATCATTTTTTCGAACTATTACCAAAGGATTAACCCACTCGCTTGGTCCATTCACTTTTTCGATTATTTTATTGTACTCTAGTTCCTGTAACGCTTTCTGAAGTGGATCTAATAATGCGAAAGGAACTTTCCTAATCGGTGAGATAACAGGTTTTACGGTAGGGTCTATAGTAATGTGATATGGTGGATTTATAACCCCGGTTCCTGAAAATAAGTCACCATACTCATTTTTAATTCTTTCATCAATACAGGTTATGTCGTCACAAGCCTCATTATTTCCAAAATTATTCTCTTTTGCCTCGTTATCTGTATTTTCAACAATTCGTAGCCTAACACTGTCTCGTAAGCCTAAAAGAGCTTCAGAATTATTATTTACAACATGGAATTCAATTTCATACACTCTATTATTTTTAATGCAACTCAAATTACAAGTACCTAAGACCGGAATATTATCCCCTGAATAGGATTTAAGAGTTATATTAGACCTTTTCAGTAAATTAATCTGTAATTTCAAATCGTCTAAATAAAGATTCACAGGCATTATATTGACTGCCGCTCCTGAATCAATTTTAAATTTAATGTTCTTATTATTTATGGTTAATGTGGTATACCAGGAACAACAATCTGCATTTAGGGCATCTAAATTGTTAGAACATTTTTTAATTGTGCCTATATACAGTGAAGAATTTACGCTTGTACTCGGATTTACACAATCATCTCTACTTAATGAATTGATTTTACCTATTCTGCACATGTTTGAAAAATGATTGGTCCTTTTGCACTTTCCGCACATTTTCCCGAAAGCAGGACATTTTCTTATAGGATGAGATGTTCCACACCTTGTGCAATTATTTATGAAATTATTAAAATTTCCTGACCTGTTCGCACCTCTTGATTTAGACCTGTTTTGCCATCTCGAACCACTCTGCGACCTGGATGGTATCCTTGAATTTTCTTGTCTGCTCTGACTTCTGCTTTGGTGCTGGTGGAACTTCACAGCATGAACACCCATGTCATTTCCTTTGTTGTTGTTGTAGTTGTCGATTTTCTTTGTCTGCGACTTGGCTTGCTCTAGTATGGTACAAAGCTTAACAGCTTCGTTTAAGTTTAAATCTTCTTTTTGTAGGAGCTTTTCCCTTGTCTCTGAATTATTGGTGCCAGAGATCAGAACACAAAGAATTAAATCGTTTGCAAGGTCCCCAAACTTACAAAAAGATGCTTGTTTACGCAGTTCGGTTAGAAATTGTTCGAATGTCTGGTCGCCCTGCCTAGACATGAAGAACTTGTACCTCAAAAAGTTTAGGTTTTCCTGTGGCTTAAAAAATTTATTTAGTTTGTCTATTACGGGCTTCAGCTTGTCCTTCTCTTCTTCGGTAAATGTGAAGGTGCTATAAATTTTTTGCAATTCTGGCCCAGCAAAATGTAGCAATTGTGCCACTTGTATGGTTTCGGCTTTCTTATCAACTTCGGTGGCAGTTAAATAAATTTTGAAACGGCCAAGCCACTGGTCCCATTGTTCCACGGGGTTACCACTGGACAAAGACAAAGGGGGCAACGTGTTACTCGACATTTTATTAACCACACTTATTATTTACGGACACAAAAATTAATTATTATTTATTTATCCCGCACTTATTTCACTTTCACTATCGCAGCGCCATGTTTAGTTTAATTTAATTAGTAGCAGAATAGGAATTAATTATTAAACGATTATATTTAATTTTCTTTATTAAGTATTCTTCAGCACGAGATACATGACAATGAATCTTGCAGGCATGATCCCGATTGTGTTAATGATATTCGTAATGCTTTACACTTTACAGTTAAAACTAAAATACAAATGACAGATGACAGTAATGACACATGCATTCGTGACATGACATTGTCAAACTTACATATCTATGTTGTCACGTTAGCCGTATACAACACATTACAACACCCAATTAGGAGTTATAATAGGTACTCGATTATCCCACGTTGGGGGAGGCATTCACCTTGATGTCCAGGTGAAGACCTCCGTTGTACCAGTACAAGAGCATGACTCTTTAAAAGTGGAAATCGTAGAGCGAAACAGGGCAAAAGCACCCTCAGAGTAGAACAGAGTAACGCAACCAAAGCAAGGTTGTCAGGTGTAATAACCACTCTCACATATCAGGAAATCCAATAACGTAATTAAAGCTAGGATCATGAATTGCCATTCACAAATAGGGATCCAAGGCAACTCAAAATCAAAATTAATCTCGAGTATGTGAAAGCCAAGCAAGAAAGTCAAGAAACCAAAGTATCATTATAAGGTCGTTTTTTCGAAGCTCTTCTAACCAGATTTTATACACACCTGAATCTTATGTGACAAATGTTATTATTATGTTTCTCATCATACTATCTACGCTCTTTGGGGTGATAGGCCGACGTACTCGTGTTACTGGCGGACCGGTGGCTGGTACCGATACAAAAGATTAAGTAATTTGTCTGTAAACAAGCCTAAACACGAATGATAAACAAAAGTCCAGCATTTTCAATCATTAACTAGATTAATGGTTAAAGAGTCGTGGTCTGTAGTATGTTCAGCTAATAATCACGTTGAGGAACAAAGATTTTCGAGAGAAAGACCATGAGGCCCGGGTCCTCTCCGTTACAGTAGAGGAACCAGTTTCAGCCCCAATAAAAGTATCATATAAGCAGAACCGTAAAGGTTTTACGGAAAATCGGCAATCATATCGGCTTTTCTAGAACACGCCATGATAAAGCTTCTAGATCACACTATAATAAAAGAGGTATATCATTACAGGAGGTTTCAGACAGTTTTAAAACCCGTCAAGTAGAGCGACTTCGACTAATTTTTTTACTGGGAAACCAATAACTTTCAAAGAACCTACAAGAGAGAACCTGTTGTACCTACAAGGAGTGTACAACGGTAAACAATGAGGTGAAAAAAAACTCACCTGAGACTCCCGACAGGCGGTGTGGCGTACGGCACCCCAAGGAAGGCCTCGACTGGCGGCCGTACGTGGACGAGCACCCCCCTCAGCGGGCCGTACTTGGTGCGCACGACGCGGGTGCTGTACTTGTGCACGAGCAGCGAGGCACCGGCGCCGACCAGGTCAGCGGCGGCGGCCAGCACAGCGGCGCACAGGAGCGCGGTTAGCGGGGAGAGCCGGCGCCCGCACTTGCACGGCATCGCGTCACCCGAGGCTGCGCCGGCCACCGCCAACGCGCTGCATGCCGGCTAGGTCACGGACAACTGGTTGCTATCACTAAGGCTTTCTGAAAATAAAAATGTCTTTCAAAAAATTAAGTCACTCGAAGTATGCAACAATGGGAAGAAAATTTTGTTTCTCGAATGGTCAAATTTGAGTGTGTTTATCTTCATAATACAGGGTGTGAAATTACAGAATGTGAAAAACCAGACTCTTATTAAGGGCGCATGTTTTCATGAACTATTCTACTTGAATTTGGTTCAGAAATGCGCCTTTGGAATTACGGCCTATCATTAAGTAACACCCTGTATACACTTTTTATACATAAATTACAAAATGTATTGTAATGTAAGTCATCTAGATATTTTTAGAGTTCTTAAATTTGAATTTTTTGAAAACTTGAAACATTAGCATGCGAATATGTGCTTTCCGAAAGTAAAATTGATACAATTTAACACAAATAATTTTTTTTAACAATGTGTTAACAGTGACAGCATGACATGATCGTTTAGACTGACATAATGTTACCTTTTTCTTTCTAGGAAACTTTCCTTATTTAAAAAGCTATAACGGATTCTTAATTTAAAAAAATTGCATCCATAGGCGAAATGTCTCCATGAAAATTTAATTAAGGAGAACTCGGAGTCTAATCTGACAAACTGTTACGACATCTCCGAAAGAATTACAAGCTAAGGCGTCTGTAAATGCGTGTGAAGAAATGTCAGCGCCACTTGGAGAATCAAGGATGACGTATTACAGTCCTCATTTTAGCGAAGCAACATTTTTATCTTCGCGATAACGTGAAGCGAAAGGTAACGAGAGTAATTAGATGCCTTGATTTCTAGCTATCTGTAATTTTAATAATTATTATATTATCCTCCAGGCTGTTTCAAAATTTCACCCACCTCCCTATACTTTGACTTAAACTTTGAGAGTTTCTTATGGAAACTTGATAGTTTCACATAAGCGTTTCCTATTGTAAGTATACAAAATGAACTATGATGGAAAGTTTACTGTAATGAAAATTTCGATATACGAGTAGGGTTGGATTAATAACTGTAGGTTGTACCTTTAAAATTATGTAGGGACAGAATATCTCGAGTCGATATATTCCTTCATAAAATTAAATTACCGGTAATAATAAGCCAGCTAAAAACCATTCTATAGAAGTTCTTAAATTAAAATTACCTTTCTGCCTTTCAGGGCGAATGCAGCTTTTCTCCGCATAGATGGCGTCTAATTTAGCCTCCACAGTCAGCATATTTTCTAGAGATTTATGTAACTCATTTCATTCTGAAATTATTCAGCTCCTTCATACTTAAAGAAATGCAAATCATGGTTATTATTGGACTGGAAATTGAAGGACTCGATGGAATGAATAAGTTCAGAGTACCGAGATCGATCTGAATTACTGGGCGTATATCCCGAATATGTAGCAACTCGGACAAGGAACGCCCAGAAACGGTCTAGTTTCCAGCCATCTGTTACCGAACCATGTTGTCCAGCTCCAGTTCGCCACACTGTGTCAAAAGTTTAACAGATCAGAACTCTAAACTACTTTATTGCGAAGTCCATGTTCCTGGGAATCGCGTCCTGGCAAATCCAGCTTATGAGAACCTACGGGTTATGAATCCGTGCCAAGTTAACAGGAATGATACCAAAGTCATTGTTAATAATTATTGGCAACGTGTCAACTTTCCCGGAACTTTTCACTTTATTCAATTCCTTCTCAACTGATTCATCGGGACGTTGTTATAAACTCCATAATTATCTGAAATTAAAAGAAAAGAAAATTAATAAGGAAAATATGGAAAAAATGAAGTTTTCAAACATCAAACATTGGTACATACTCTGATGACTTATTAAAAATGGTTAAGTACCTACGGATACCAGGAGTGGCAAACGATTGTTTCAAGAATTAATTGATTTAAGCTCATTTTTTCAGACTCTCATAGACTTGTGCAAGACAATAACTTGTTTTTTTTTCTTTTTTTATATTCTTTGATACTTGTTGGTTCCAAGAAGAAACTGATGCCACATGCAACTTTTTTTATGATTTTCAGAAAGATAAGAATTTTTACAGATATTTCGTTGAAAGAAAATAAAAAAGGAAAGTTAAATATTTTTTCATAAACAGTGGAAAGCTGTATTGTGCTTACTTTCACAAGAATAAAAAATTATTTATTATATTGAATTAATTATAAAGGTAACTTACTTATTAAGAAAAAAGCTCTTCTAATTTCCATATTCATATTGAATTCGAAATTCATTTCTCTGATGAAAATTACTACTTCTACTTTATAAAAAAAAGTACTTTGATCTCCATTTCAAAAGACAAGATTGCAACTCTGAAGTTCAGAGAGATGCTCAAAATGTATAAAAGGTTATTTCAAACGACGAAACATAAAAATTCCAGCAAGTGATTTCTCTTCACTTCTACGCAGTATCCTTTTTAATTGGCTACTTAAACCCTTAAAGTCCATCTCGACTTTGTAAAAATGAAATAATTGGAGGATTATTCCTGAATTTAAACTCAGTCAGCGTGAAAAATATCTAGCAATAATCAATGCTGCCCGAAGCAAAATATATAAAATTAATGATTTAGTCATCCAGGTTGGGGATGGGAGTTTAGCAGCAAAACCATATTTTGCGTGCATGAATAGTTGGTCCAATTTCACCAGTATATTGCTACGCTTGTTTGGCATGATTAGATACAAAATGCAAGCCACAACCTGTTAATGCACTCCTCTAGTAACTCGCTTGTATTGTTAAATCGATCAATCATTTTCATGTTAAACGGACTGAGACATGTTTCCAAATATTTGAACCAAATTGTATACTTACGAGCTCAGCACTTTGAAGATTGGCAGTGGAGCTAATTTATTGAAAAGAACAAATTTTGCATATCGCGACTTGCCATTCTGACATAGAGGGGTGAAAATGGTGAGTACCATGCACATGAGACTCTTATGAATTTTACATATTATGACAAAAAAAAATTTGATACATTTTGAATGTTTTTAGACTGATCAGACTTAAGATCAGACCACGTTCCCTGAACTCACTAGTCAGAAAGCGCACAAGTAAATTTAGCCAACAAAACCAACCACCAAATAATATCCAGTAAAATTAGGCGAGAAATGCAATTAATTATACAATCAAAGCCGTAAAAACGGAATTTTGTGTGGGTGTTGGGTTGGGTAGTCGATGAGAAGTCTAAATTCAAAAATGCGAAGTCCTACCCCTTGTGGAAGATCCGCCATTTTGGTTTTAGGGGATGAATTTGTTTATTGCATTTTACGACTTTTTATCGAAAAAATAAGAAAATAATTCTTATGCAATTTTCTCATATTTGCAATGGTTTATTGACTATTGGTAATTAATTTGGGGGAAGAGCGATGAAAAAATCCTAAATTTTGGAATAAACTCCCTTTATTTTGTCGCGATTCGAAAATAATTTTTTTTTTAATTTGGAATTATGAACAATTTCATAATAATAGGTGATCGATAGGACTAATAATTGTTACGCGGATGAGATAGGGGTGTTTTTTTTTTGTACACACCTCTCCAAACCAAACAATGTTTGTGGATTTTTTTAACACTAGTGATCAGGAAAAATCAACTGGGGGGAATGGATCACTCTGTATATGCTAGAAATCCACGCGAAATGTGTAAAGGGTATATTTGAGCTTACTTTCAAATTAAAAATTATGCGTATATAACTCGTAGATTTCTCAATTAATTTTTTGCGCATAATCGCGCCACACTAGGTGCACTATTACGTAATAATGCTTAGTCCGATCGTTCATCTATTACTATGAAATTGTTAATAATTTCACGTTCAAACCTTTGGAAAAAAAATTCAGATCGCGATGAAAAAGGGAGTTATTCTAAGATTAAGGATTTTTCATTCCCTTTCAGCTCAATTACTTGTAGTGAATTAACTTTTGAAAGTATGAGAAAATTAAACTGATGCAAACTTGTAGAGAATTTTCTCCCCGTGAAGTAAGTTTGAGCACTTTTTTCGATAAAATGTTAATTAGTGTCGTAAAATGCAAAAAAAACAAATCCATCCCCTAAAACTAAAATGGCGTATTTTCCACTAGGGATAAGAGGTCGCATTCTTTGATTTAGACACAAAATTCCGTTTTTCCCGCTTCGATTGCATAATCAAATCCTAATTTTACTGGACTACAACCAGAATGCGAGAAACGCATTGCATTTCTGGAATATACGACGTTAAGAAGACAATCTGACATTTCAAAAGATGGATGTGCTGGGAAGTTGTGATGTAGAATTATTGATGGTCAAGTGTCGACATGATGGATTTATCAAAAGTAGTTGGTAACTTTTCCAACCCCTTAAAAGGAAGCCATAGTTCGGAATAAATAGAGCTAGTGGCGAAAAGTAAAAACTGTTACAAATGGAGACGATTATTGCTTTTTACTGAGTAAAGTTACTGCCGTCTGACGGCAGATTTAAAAAGAAAGAATCACTTTAGTCTGACAACTTTGCATATAAGTCCAGTTTCCTCAAAATGACGCGATTTTCAAAGTCAACTGTGAAAACCAACTTTACATTCCAGAAATTAATAATTATGTTTGCTTTTCTGCCCATCTGACGACGCTGGTTCTCGTGATATAAATTATTGTGAAAGAAAATGATGGATCGAAAATATCATGTACGGTTATATTCAATTTTGTGCAGAAATAATTCAACTTACATATCTAAAAATGAAAATTAAGAATCGACATGACTCGATTGCGAGTGAGTACGAGTATAATACTAGTTTAAATTCTGTCGAAGAAAAGCTTATTTATGTGTCTATCTTCTAGTTATTACAGGTGTAAAGATGATTTGATGGCTCATCTTTTATGGGTTTGTAGATGTACACTTTATGGTATTCGTCAGATTCTTTTATTAAGGAATAAATTCTTCCATTCCTCTAATTTAAGTGCATAAAAAAAATATAATTTTTATTGCAAAGGAAAATTCCAATATAGGAAATTTCAAGAGATTTTTGTATTTCTTTGTACTTTGGGAGTAATTAAACATCTCATTTTGTCGGGAGTTTTTTTTATTTTTCATTTTTAATAAGATTTTTAACTTCTGAAGAAATGGCACTTCTCCTCACGCGTACTCATCATAAGATTACTTATTATAGAAGAAAATTCATTGTATTTCATCATCGACAAGAAAAAAGTGATTAATGTTGAAATTTCACATTTCAAAACAAGTACAAAATCGTATGACTTTTTTATAATCATAAATACCGAGACATTGGTAAACATTAATTTCGCCTGAATTCAAAGAATCAGATTTCTAGTATCAAGAAATAATTTAATGCGCCTCTTTTGAGAATTGAATTAAAAAAAATCTCATTATGAGTACCTATAAATTTCCTGACAGACCTGAAAATGTTGCCAAAATTCGCCTTCCTCGCTTTAATTTAAAATGTAAGTGATTTTTTTTATAAATAAGTAATTTTCGTCTTGAATTCAACTAGATTTGAAATATGTGTTTAGGAAATGTAAATTGTTCAAATTTTGCTTCAACTTAAGTTGATTAGTAAGCTAAGAAACAGAAACAGTTAGCAAATATGAATTAGCAGAACTTCGGAGTTGATGTAATACAGTCGAAGTATAATCAATCATGCAAATGAATTTCTGGCTGGAACAAACATCAGTCGAACGCATGGTTGTTAATCAACTTCATGAGAACCAACTTCAAAGTCATTTAGGTCGGTCGATCGAAAAAGAGAACTTGTGTCAAGGGTAAAAGATGCGGAGGAAGAGATTCCATAGCGGCATTATTTATATTTTAAAGCGACTCCATTACTCCTTTCTGAATTATTATTATTATTCTGTCAGTGGGTAGTGAGGGATTTTATTGACGGGTTTCCTCCAAAGGTTTTTGTCCCAGTTGTATAAACCGTCGGGGAAAAACAGTATTTTACTTTAAAAATTAACCAAGAAAAGCATTCCTTTTGGCTGAGAAAAAGCCTTTAATTGATGCCTTTATTTGACAGGCAGTAATTTATTTTGATAATTAGTTCAGCTTGGATAAGAGGAAATTCTCCGAGCCATAATGAAGCAAGAAAATTCTTTCAGGAGACTATTTGATTGATTATTGATATATAAGGAAAATTTATTACAGCTTCTTGTTAACGAAGCTTATGTTTTTTCTAGCGAAACCCATTAGCTATTCCATTCTTTCCGCACTACGTCAAGATGTAATTACTATGGATAAGACTTGAATATGGGGCAAAATATTAGCCAATTCATCATTTAGACTCAAGCGGAGTAATCTTTTGTTCCTTTTTCACGGCATTTTTATGAAGTGCGGTTAACCTGTCCGACTCAGAGGGAATGAATTAGAGTTTACCAGCATGCAAAAACTTATTACGCTGTAGCTTCAACTTTACGTAACGTGTCAGAGACACACTTCGTTTCACAGCTTCAAATACTTCTGAGTTATCAAATTCACACCATAACTTCTCTGACATAAATATATTTACCATAGAAACACTTGAATTGAAATAAATAATTAACAGTCATTATTATGTAATATAAATCATTCTAACTCAAGATGTGATTTTTTTATAGCCAGGTACTAATTGGAATATCAAAAGTTTGATCCCGTAAACCAAGTAAAGAGAGTACCTACATACGAGTTTCATATAACGTTTTTTTTTTTTGGATCTCTATTGGTTGAGAGTAAATGTGCCAGGGATATAATTAGTTTTGTCTGAAAATATAAGGCCATCGGAGCTGGAATTGTCAACAGCAGGCAGATACGTTTCTGCGTCATTTATCCATCCCTCTGGCCATCAGTCGTTCCAGCTTCTCAAAGCTTGACTTTGACTCGAGTGAAGTGCCCCACAGATAGAACCCACCCCTATTATCTCGCCAGAGAATTGAGCAGATTAGACCGACATCACTGAATTATTAGCACAAGACGCCTGTAGGCCTTAAACCGGAGCTGCGATTCCCTTTGGTCGGCATCGAGCGCCTGGTTTAACATGCCAACAACAAATCGATGTTCTTGTGAGTGGATTTTTCTCCAATACTAGGGCCGACCTCCACCGCGAGATTGATTATCTTCAAGAGTATTTTCAAGCCTTCAGTTCTCTTTTTGTCTTGAAACAGACAAGATTTCAAGCATGTCAAATCCTTTGAGGGCCGGTTTTAGGGATATCGTACAAGAAGTACACAAACGAGAAATGCAATTAACTGTTTATAGGTGGATTTAGTACGAACAATAAAAACCATAAAAGGTTTCTTGTCTCCGGTTTACCTCCAACACCTAGTTCTACATTTTTTATACAGGGTGAGTCATCTAAGATGGAAAGCTCGGTTACATCTACCCCGTTAAAGATATCAAAATGAACCAAAAAGAGCTGCCAAAATGCAGTTCGTGAAATTTTTTCAGGTATTCAGGATGGCCCAATATCGCTATACGTCATGCAACTTTATCATTTTAAATAGGACACCCTGTATATTATAACATTTTCAGATTTTATAAGAAAATTAAAAAAGAACAATTTTCACAATAATTGACTTCTTTAACAAGAATGTAATGAGTTATAAAGAAATGAAAATCGCTATTTTCCATTTTCAACTTATATAAGTATTGCAAACGGCTTAAGATATCGGAAAATCGTTTATGTCCCTATCCAAACTTTTCATGCAGTACTTATCCATTTGGGTGGATGAAATTATTATACAGGGTGATGAAAAAATCTATTAATTATCATCACCCTGTATAAAAATTTAAGTTACATGATACCAGATGAAAAGTTAAGACACGAACATTTACCGGCGTTTTACCCTATCTTGAGCCGTTTCCAATAAAAGCTGCTTCGAAAATGGAAAATCGTGATCAACTACTGTAAAAACTATTTTTATTAACTCTTCTCAAACTATCCATCTTAGAGGTTACTCACCTTGTACTTCTACTTCTGGCGAAGAATTAAATTTGTTTTCGCTCAATGAGACAACTTTCTTCTAATGGTGGTTCTTTCCGTGGTAAGGGGAGATATGATCTCGATGCGCCTCTCTTATACCTACCTCTGTGAAAATCGCATCTCTTTTCGTAAAAAAGTAAATTTAATAAATGAGCTAACGACGTTGAGATATTCTTTTTTATTTTTTGTTCCCGTACGCACAGATTAAACCTTTTTATTAAATTTTTTATTTTGGTTTTATGTTTTTAATTAGAAAAGTAAGGTTTTAAAGCTTAAATCTCAAACTTAGTTGTAAAGTACTATATTGTTAGTGTTACCTTGGGTTAATGGCTTTCACATAAATCACCAATGAATCTTTTAGTCTCGGTCGGGATAGAAAACAATCTAGAGGTGTTAAATAGACCCGTGAATACCACCAACGAGGATGATAATTGACATTAATCGATTCATCTTCCACTTATAAGTGAATTGTTTGACCAGCAATGTGGCAAGTGGCACTGTTTTGCTGAAACCGCATTGAGTCCTCCAAATCGAACGCATTCCATTGAGGTTGAAAAATCCAGAAAACATTAATTTAGCGATAGTTCCATTAACGGTGTGTAACATGATCGACGAAACCAATCATATGTAATTTAATAAACTAAACAACATGTTAATCGTAAGACTGCAATTTGTAATTTCAAACGAATATATATATATAACGATCCATCGTTAAAAAAGTTAGTTCGATGACTCTTTCACCACAACATGATTGTTGGTGCGTTGTTTTTCTTGTTATAATAGTCAGGATCATTCGAAACAATTTGCTTCGGATGTTTACAATTTGCTTCGAATGTTTAAAATAGTATTTTTCGCCTCCCTTCGCCATTTTAGTTCTTTTTATCCAATTTTTAATTCAGATATAATGTTATCTCTCTTGCATGTATTAAAACTTCCATTTTATAGCAATTATCGTCTCATCGTCGTGGTTGTAATTACGTTTAACGGCATACCGAAAATTTTAATGTGAGTTCCAATTTAATCAATATTTAACAAACTTTTGATCATCGCAAGAGTAGACGAGAAAACTTCATAAAGTTTAAGTGTTAAATTGCCTGGTTAAGAATTAGCCATTACTTCTACCCTGATGGAGTGGTTCCAACATGTCGAAGAATGTATTGTTTATTTAATACACACTGTAGATTCAACCTGTTTTATTGTTTATGTAGAGTCTTCCAGGAAATATCCTCGAGTGTTTCAGAATGAACCAGAGATGGCTTCTGAAAGATAGACCTCTCATCGGAAAGAATTATTACAACCAGTGTAATTCATTTCATTACATATTTGGGATCGATGTAGCTATAAAATCCAGTAGATATGTAACAACCGGTTAAATCGCTTTGTTAATATAAACATCCGGACGCTGAAGAGTTAACGTCCGTTGCGTGAAGAAAATGATATCCATATGACCCTACTTGACCGCAAGATGCGGGAAGTACCTACTCTCGCCCAGTTGTGCTTTGAAAGTCGCCGAGTGAGAGTTGGTGGTTTACTTGTGTTTGTGTTTGGTGCATTCTGGCGTTCTTTTGTAATAGATAACAGGTGAGTTGATGTACTCACTAAGGCCCGTATTCATCAATAAATATAACCCCTGGGGTTATATTTTGGAACATGTCATTGATTTAAAATTCGTAGCGTTCGTAGGCTTTGAGTATTAGACCAATCAGCTGTCAGAAAATTCAAAATATAACCCCAGAGTTATATTTTGAAGTTTGATGAATACGGACATAAGTGTCCTATTCCTAGATAAGTAGAGTTAGGATAAGCAACAGAGAGTAATCATGATTATTAATTGAGATAAAGATAAAGATAATAATTATAATTAGCCTGTCTTAAGAATTGAAGTTAATGAGCTCAGATCTTTTTAGAGTCAAAAGGAGAGTAAGGCACGAATAAATAAAGCATGAATAGGCATATGTCCGTATTCATCAAACTTCAAAATATAACTCCGGGGTTATATTTTGAATTTTCTGACAGCTGATTGGTCTAATGGTCAAACCCTACGAACGCTACGAATTTTGAACCAATGACATGCTCCAAAATATAACCCCAGGGGTTATATTTATTGATGAATACGGGCCATAGAGGTAAATCAGTGAAAGACAGAATCATGATAAGCACTTATCGAGAGACAAAGGTTAATTAATGCTGAAGATATCTAAATTGCTGAAGTGTAAAGCAGATATGAGCGTTGATCGTAGAGTTCTAGTGGGCCTGTGTGGCCTATGCATGTGCACGTGTTTGCTTAAGTCCCTGAGAGAAGGTCAGTAGCCTGTGAGGCTGAGAACGGGTGTCGACCCGAGAGACCTGAGAGCGGCGAGAGAAGGTCAGTAGCCTGTGAGGCTGAGAACGGGTGTTGACCCGAGAGACCTGAGAGCGGCCCGTGTGGCCTGCGTGACCTGCATGTGTAGGTCAGAGTGGAGGCCAGTGTGGCCTGACTTTGTTCCGGGTGTGAAGGATCGAGAGGATAATCCTGCCGATCACCCGTGAGTGGTTTGTGAAACCGGGCGTGAAGGATCGAGAGGATGATCCTGCCGAACGCCTGGTGGTCTGGGCGTGAAGGATCGAGAGGATGATCCTGCCGAACGCCTGGTGGTCTGGGCGTGAAGGATCGAGAGGATGATCCTGCAGAACGCCTACTGGTCTCTAACCGGACGTGGAGGATCAAGATGGTCCTGCTGACCGCCTGGTGGTCTCTGTGACCGGGAGTGAAGGATCGAGAGGATCCTGCCGACCACCCGTGAGCGACCTTGAGATCGGGAGGACCGAGGTGGGTCCTGGTTACCACAGCGTGCCTTGGCGCCGTAAACCTTGGCAAGGCTACGATCAACGGCTAAAGAGCAAGATGTCTTGAGTAGAGTCTTGAGTCGAGTAACTTCAGCAATGACCTTGAACAGTGATTTACTTATCTCCAGCAAGGTAATGTCAAAACTCTATAGAGAGGTTACCAAGAAGGCTAAGCGTTAGTTAATGATAAGCTTAAGCAAGCTTTAGGAGGAATAAGACACTTATGTAGCGTCGCAAGGCAAGAGAAACGGTGAGTGACTAGAAAAACGACGGCCCTGATGAAATAAAATTTGTGAATTTACATGTGAGTAATTCTCTCCCTCTTTTCTGCGTTACACCAGTAGTGGGAAAATTCGACTTCTTCATTGAAGCGACCTGGATTAAAGCTTATCAAGCTCAATATATACCACTGGGGTGATTCGACGTCCCCAACATGGGTGATTAAGGAAGCAGAAGAATGCGGGAAGCCTGCGCCCGAGATATTTGGTAATGTTTCTAGCTGATCTAAATTTTAAACAATCTTTAAAATGTGTGATAAACTAAGTGTTTTAAGAAAAATTTTAATAAAACTCTCCTTAAGAATTTTTTGAGAATAACTAGCTGGAGTTCCAAGATGGAGTTAATCAATACCATGCATATGCATCAATAATAGCATTATCAACTCAGTTCTGTTTACACGTTCCACAATTAAAGCAAATATACTATTGTCCGCATAACGGTATTATTATAGAACTCTAGGAAGCTATTATAGAAGAAAATCTCTAGAGATAATTTCGACGCAATGAAATAATCATTGTATTGATGTATTCATGGTTAGTCGTCGAGTCGTTCATTCAATGAACGTTATTATCGTTAATAATGAAGACATTTCAATGAACTGCTATACCTACAGTAAATTTCGCGAGTAGGAAATCAGTCATATATTGCGACTGTCAATAGACGAATTTGCTCCCGTTCGATATAAATTATTCTCGTCACATTCGACGACAAACTGTGCGGAGAAACAGCAAATCAGTTTCGGTAGATCTGAATAGAAACAGCCATCGTTCATCCGAAAAATGTATTAATCGTCACAGACAATAAATTTTCAGCCGGTGATTTATTTCCCGTATGAATTTTCAATACATACCGGTACATTGGCTGCTAAACGAATAATTTGATACGATCGACTAGGTTTTCTGTACCTACGGATGCAATAATAAAATCCATCCATCTAAAGTGACAAACATGTTGTGGATGGATTTTTCAACGAAATAGATATGCAATGTAACGAATCAGCACGAATACAAAAAGTTCATTGGGAACTGGGTTTAATTAAATCGATTTATTTGTATACAGACCCGCCGATGTAAATTTGAACCGTTTTAGCAATGTACCAACAGCAGCCGAATTTCGTAATATTTACCTACTTGATATTTGTGTAGCGATTTCTGTTATAAAATTTAATAACGTTGTGAAAAAGTGCCACGGCAACTTTGATGGAATTTATTTACGAATTTATTTGAGCCCCGTTATTGTTTCTTCAAAATCTCTCAAATCTCTCTAGGATAGCGCTGAGAAATATCGCATATATCTACGTGTTACTAAATAAGCATGGCAGTTTTGGGTCAGCTTTTGAGTTAAGCTGATATATTCAAGGTGACGCGACGTAATGACTAATAAGGGCGATGTGGTCAGGGGCTCTACTCTCTGAGCTTCTACATTGTTACTGGAGCAACTAACAGAAGAAGATTCAGATATACAGTGTGATCCATTTTAGTCTTTTTTGAAATCATTGGGAAGGGGCACCATTTCCGAGAAAAAGTTTCAGGCACAAGTTATCCAGTTTGGAGGAGGAAATCATTTAAAGATAAAACCACGCCCACCCTTAAATAAAAGTCGTGTCTTAAATGCCCCCTGGAAATGTCAATCGGTTGAACATAAAAACTACCCCCCACCCCCAAATCAGGCAACTCCCAATCTTTAGGGGTGACCTTGAAATTTGTACCACCCACATTTTATCACGGAAATGATTTTGCGCGAAAAATTTGTTTCGCCCTATTGAGCAAAAAAACATGAAAAAATGTTCCCGAACTTCTTATCATCTTGCTCGCATAGGAATGTCCATCGACATTATAATTACCCCATGTGATCCGCGTGGAGGCTGTCGATTGGATTTTGCACATCATCATCCCTGAAAACGGCTGTTAATGTCGATTCTTAAAAAATGCTCAAAAATGTGTCCCTTAGAAGCCCAGCTGGTATGTTACGGCATGCTTCGCGATTATCCTCTGGCACATATCATTTCTGGTAGTCGGTGCTTCCGCATGCACAACTTCTTTCAAATATCCCCAGAGGAAGAAGTCAGGAGATGTCACGTCTGGACTTCTTGGCGACTAAAGGAATGTGCTTGCTTTTCCAATACACCATTCTGGGAATGTAGCATTCAGACAATCCCTTACAATATGAGCATAATGTGCAGGAGCATCATCCTGCTGCAGCCACATCTGTAGACGAGTTGCCCAATCCAGAAACTCCAATAACACCCGTAAAATCGGTAATTTGAGTTGAAGATTGCAGTGTTTCGTTAAATAAAAATATCTTCGAAAAAATGAGTTGCGCTTTCTCAATACCACGCCATACGTTAAGGGACCACGGATGTAGATGATCAATAACCATAAACGGATAAAGATCATCCAGTGGTATTCATTTTTTGAGGGTTATAGTGGCAATTGTGCCGGTTGATCGTTTCATTTTGCTATACGTCACTGATTATGACGCGATTGTCATAATCAGTTTGCGGTAACGCCACTTTTATCTCTGGCGCCGGGGAAAAAACCATCCCGAGCCCGGGCCATCTGAGTCAAAATAGATGCAGCAAGAGAATGACGGGGGTCGGGGAACTTTTCAGCATAATGTCCGGCATTCGCAGCAGCTTTTTCGTCGCACGCACCGTAATAAATAATCATAAATCTACTATTTCATCAGGCGCGTACTCAGCCATGATGGCTCAATCAATTTTAATTGAAAAAAATCATGAACGAAAGTCTGGGTGATTAAAGAATTTTCTCAAAAAAGTAACTAAGCAATGCCGAAGACGAGTGAAAAAAATTCGAGACGGTTCACGGGACCAGGTTTCCATGACGCCAAGCGCAAAGTTTTTCACATACTCTACTAACCTTGAGTTGGGGACATCCCGTAATTATCAGTTCTTCAATAACTTCAACAATCCCCCACATGCGAACAAGACGAGAAGTTCGGGAAAAACGAAATGGAATTCCTTTTTTTTTTGTTTCATGATTTTTCATGTTGATTGAGTTAAACTAGTTTTTCTCGCAAAATCAATTCCGGGATAAAAGAGGGGGGGGGGGGAAAATGTCAAAGTCACCCCTAAAGATTGGTGGTGGAGATGAATCGGGGTTGGAGGTAATTTTTATGTCCAACGGATGGCTTTTCCAAACCAAAAATTTTTTTATTGCAATGTTCACCTGACGGCCGTTGCTTTAGGGATAACAAAATAAATTGATATCGAAAGACCGTTTTTTTGGAGTGCAGTTTAGGAGCTGAGCATCTCATGAAAACGTGCTTCAGACAAAAGTTTCTTATTTATTCATGAAAGATCATAATCCTCGATAAAAAATTGTAGCTCCTATTTAGGACGTCGAATTCACCCCCATTCCTAGGCAGGGGGTTCAGGGTGGGGGGTGGTTTTGTCTCCAAATGATGTTCTCCTCCAAAATGGATATATTGTGTCTGAAACTTTTTCCGGAAATGATTTCAAAAAAAGATTAAAATGAATCACCACACAAGTTTAATGAGAAAGAGGAAACGGTTTTCGAATGTCATACTTAATTTAAATGAAAATACATAATGTGATTACATAGGTAAATACATTTCATAAGCGTAAATAAATATTTAGATAAATAATATGTGTGGGTACTGAGAAAATAACTACCTATAATTATTTATTTAATAAATAATTAACTAATTGAGTCTGGGATTACTTTAAAGACGTAATTTTTAACGTTAAAATGTTACAATAATAACCTTTACTCTGAAGAATAAGAAAATTTAATTGAATAAAGAAAACTAAAATTAGTTTTTGATGGTTTGTTTGCATTGCAAGTCTGTCTGGTCTCTGGTAACAGGAAATTCCCAGAAAAATCCGATTTTATTTATGGAATTCTTTTGGCCGATTTACAAAAAGAATAAACTTTCACAAAACTCGTAATATTTCTGTGAACACAATTTGTATTTTGTCGTTTTTACTAAAAGATTTTGCATTGATGATTTAGATTTGTACCCATCCGATGTTTCTCAAATTTCAACCCGGAAATGGAAATCATTCTTTCCATTTCTTTGTATAAATTTGATCTGGATATAACAGGAATGACATTATAGGCTCCGACTTCAAACCCAGCAGTCTAACAAAAGGTCAGAATTTGATTCTAAAAAAATCGTATTTAGCATACTTTTTCATAATACCCGGACTGGATTTAGAAACGCGGCGAATAGGAATTACATAACCGGAAGAGAGACTTACTTGACAAGAATGGCATGAAAACTAATAGCTTAAGACAATAAGTGGAAAATGTAAAGCTGAAAAAAATTTAATTTATTTTTACATTGTTGCGGCAATTATACAGGACCAGGGAAGGGAAGGGTTTTTGGGATGACAGACATTTCTCAATCATGCTCTCATACGAGTTATTTATTGTATATTATTTGTTTATTTATTTATTGTGTATTATTTGTTTTTCTATTGTACTCTATTTACACATGGGATAAGATGATGAGATTACTATATGGTTGTGATTAATATTGGTATTTTGTTGGGTTGGGATATTCCTATGTTGTTTTTTTCACGTAGTATTGGTGGATGCTCTGTTGCTAGCGCCTCTTGTACATGTATATTTAAATAGTGTGATACATGGTTAAGGTGAGCAGGAGTGTGTCAGCTTTTGTCACACTATCTGGCCTTCGCCTTTCCACCTTATACCTAAGCTTGATAATTGATGCTTGTAAAGAAATGTACATCTATTGGTGGAATAAAGACAGTTTATTATTATTATTATTATTATAAGGGAGGACGACTATCCATCTCTGTCAGTATTGTGACATTATCTACTCGCTTCATCTTTGTTTTACTTGGTTAACGGCAATTCGCCGCGTTTCTAAACACAACATGTATAATAATATCACCATGCAGCGATAAAAAATTACCATAACTTCTTAAGAATGAATTAAAGTTATTATTAAAAATTCTATATCGCATAATTATAAACTGGGTAGTGAGTTGGAGAGATCTCTGAAATAATTCTCTAATTTAGAGGCCTCTTTTATCACGAGAAGCTTTTCCTGGTTCACTTTTTATGGGATGAAATATCTAACGTTCCTTCCAGCAGGTACGAACCAATAAATCATCTATAGCGATGTATCGAAGCCCGGTTCGTAGACGACGTCTTGTATCCATTGAAATTGCATTGAATTTTCTTTACAAGGTTTTCCAGACGTGTTAACCCATATTATACGTCATTTAACACATATGATCACATTATGCACAAGTGTAACATAAATCAGAGTCAGATTTATTTATGCTGATCTTTGAAGAATAGGGAGCCAAAGTCGATTTCCGTTTGTTGTACTCCACGGATTTCCTCAGCAAAATCGGATATCTTAGTGTGCAGGAAACCGGGTCAAATAAAATCAAGCAGCTGGGTATTACCTAGCGAAATCTCTAAATCGGAAGAAAAATGCCGACTTGATTGCGATTTTAGGTCCCTTGGGTGATATTATTTGCTGTAAACAGATGAGCAAAACAAAATGTGGAACATAAAATTCCGCACTTGTTTTTCACCCTGATACGTTAATTTGTATTCCCCGCGTAATTAATTCTGGAAGATAAGCAGGGAACGGAAAACTCGGTCGGGTTTACTTGTTTAATATTTATTTATTCTGATGTGAATAAACTAGCCAATGTAGCTGTTTTGACCTCCGACCCGGAGCTTTCTACATGACACGCAGCGAAGGTAAATCTCCGATATGGGATACGATAATCCTCTAAACCTTACAGAGCGAATTTAAATATTTTTGAAGTGTTTCAGCTTTCAGTGTACTCATTATAATATGTTATGAAAATATGTGTCGCCCGTAACATACTAAGCGAGAAATGTTTTTATGGAATTTATATAAGATCTATTTTTAACTTGAGACGAAAGGAGAGACAACTCTTTATTCTTATCTACAAGAGTTTTTGGTGGCTATTCCCGAACTCACACTTCTCCTTTGAGTGAAACTGTATCGATTAAGTATTAAGAAGAAAAAAACGTCGTTGGATTCATATGTTATTCTGAAATCAGATCCTTTTGATGTGTTTTCTCTCCAAATCCTAATATCTTTTTCATATTTACTTTTCTCGACATAAAAGTAGGAAGTGGAAGAGAATTTACAAGCGTGTTCGTGGTCGGTTATTTTGGAAGATCGCGAGCTCCCTCTGAATACGAATCAGGAATTTCATCAGCACTAAATTATAGAGCTCGATCTGTAGGTGCCATTTTAAATTGGTTGAATCCGAAGCTAAAATATCAATCCGATATTTCACGGAAATAGTAAACGGCTGTGTATTTGCGGTAGTTTGCCGCAGGCATTTTAATCTGTGGTTTACGATTAATGATAGACTTTTCTTATCCGGTTTTGCGCCTCTGTTCTGTCCTGGATCGCAAACATGGTAGCTTTTGACTAGGTTTCCCCGGGGCTTCTCATTTCCATTATGAGGAAATTTTTGCCCCGTTCTTCTTCAATACCATTTTATTGCCACGATTTTATGTGAGATTAGATCGTGAATACCACGGTACAAATTTCAAATTTATTTCAGGAAAAGGAATAGAAAAACGAATTGATAAGAGAAATAGGTTTCATTCTTTTTGAGACTCATCCAATTCACATTCTATAATTATGATTACTGATGTAATTTCTAATTATGGTAATCGCTGAATTTCTGTGACCTTACAAGACGTTCACTGTCTAACGACCCATAACAAAGTTGCGGGTAAAATTTGATGCTTATTAACTATCAGGAACTAAATTATTGAAAAATTCAGCCATTACTGAAATATGCTGAAAAACTGAAAAATTGAGATATCTTCTTTTAGCGATATCTTTTTTATTTTTGAAAATGAATTGATGATTTTTCGTAGGTTTACATAAATCTTTTAAGACTACCTATCCATTTGACATTTCAAAAATTTTCAAAGCTAATTGCATCCCAGAATTTTTATAGTCAACTTGTGTTTTTCTTATGACTGCCATATTGGTTTTTCATGCCAATAGGCAGTGAAAAATCATGGAAATCACAAAATAATATATGGCTAAACAACTATGGCGTCCATATGAAAAAAACAAGTTGAGTATGAAAATTCTGGGATCTAGATAACTTTTGACGACTTATGTAAACCTACACAAAATCATCAATTAGTTCTCAACAATAACAAGGATATGGCTAAAATAAGAATCTTTAATTTTTCAGTTTTTCCAGCATATTTCAGTAATGACTGAAAATTTTGTTCCCGATTCTTACGACTCTGTATCTGGCAAAATAAGTAAGTTGTCTAAATTGGGAGAAAGATTTTGGGAATCCTGTATAGATGCGTGTGCCATTTTCGATATTTTGAGCCGTTCTCAATGTGAGCATCTTTTCTTGGTGAAATTCTCACTGAATTTTCTCATAAGGGCCGCTCGTTTAATCCCGCAGTTCTAAGTTCCTCCTTTCTAGTTCTGATTCATTTCATTGCCTTATTTAAGCCTAATTTCACCGCTTGGTAGCGGTGAACATCAGTTCAGTTGTACATTTTTTTAAATTGGATTGAGCATTAGCTGAAAATTTTATAACTTAAAATTTTAAATATCAAAAATGTATGGCAAGCAGCGATATTGGGCTATCCTGTATGGCTGTATGAAAATAATTTTAGGTTATAGGTCTCATTAAACCGTACAATTCTTCTCCAACATTTTTTTTATATCTTGAACGGTAAGACCGCTAGTTGATAAATACCTACATTAGGATGGACCACCCTGTATTAACAACTTTTGAGATGATACGAATTGAAAAAAAAAATCGAGTTACCGATCAAGGGGAAATTTAAAAAAAGGTAGGTACCTAATGAATTTTTGATTCCGCACCTTCTTAAATTTGGAACTTCTATTGACACCCCCTACCTCATGATATATCATTTTGGGTTTTGAAGTCGATTTATTCTTATGGAAATTGTAAACAAGTGGAAATCTCAATTTTCCATTTTCAAAGCAATATCCCGATCTTAGGGAGGATAAGGATATCTTAATTATCGTGTGGATAAAATAGTGTTCAAGGTTAGCCGCTTTGAAAATGCAAATTTATGATTTCCACTTGTTTAAGATTTCCATAAAAATAATCGGTTTCAAAAACACCAAACATCATTATTGTCATTCTACTGGAACTTCTTTTAAAATGACGTCCTGAGGTAGGGGGTGCCTTTTGAAAGTTCTAAGTTGGGGTGGGGTTGGGGGTGGAGAGTAAAACCTAACCTTCATTTGATACGATTTTTGAAGTTCATCCTTGATATTTTAGCCGATCTGTTTTTTTTAATCCTTACTTATCATGTCAAAAGTTATTAAGGATGATTTTTTTTTATTGAACACAGTGTATAAAAAATTTGTTCAAAAAACGTTTTAGGTATTTTATGAATAAACATGAATGGAACAGGAGACACAAAATGTTTAATTACTTACTGTGGAACTGTGTTCACTTTTTTTGGCTTTTACCGCGATGTTTCTTTAGCTGATCCTGTTTCCCTCAGTTTTCACCATGATAAAATTTTTTAACAATTCTGTTATTTTCTCCTTATTTCTCTCTATAAGCTGTACATGATTTAGTTTCGATTTTTAATTTTTTTAACCTGTCACCAAAGAAATGAAAGCGCGGTTACTTTATAATTTATCAATTTATGTAAAACCTTCCGATTTTGAAATCGTAATTGATTCCAGACTGTTGTGTCGTGGTCATGGAGATTTGCACCAACGTATTATCATTCCGAAATTGTTTATAAAATTTTCGTGGTCGATCTTATTACATTATTGTGTTAGTTTTTTTTTTTTTTTTTTTTTTTTTTTTATAATGCTACAATCTGGTCAGTGACCAATGAGTAACGTGTTTCTTACTTAATCTACTAAGTTAGTCAAGCCTAAAAACAAAACAAAAACATCCACTGATGTTCCTATAATAGCAAATTTTAGTTATCAATTAAGGTACAATCTCTGCGCAACAAACAGTCTACACTTAGTCGTTTTTCACAAGATTTGTTTACACAAATCACTTCACACTAACTCATGAGGTTTCGTCCTGTTGAGTCTTGAAACGAATTATTGGCAGATAGACACGTTGGGCGCCACTTGTAACGAACTATTTAACCCTTGGAGGGGAAAAATAGTCGCTGAGAGCATGAGACACGAAAAACAAGGGTCGTAGGTTGAGTCGCTAGTCTAAGAGGGTCAACAATAACAAGCAGGTCAGCAGAACAACAGGTACTCTTTATTAAAATATAAAATATATCACAGTGATTAATATTACACTCTTGAGCACGGTTAACAGATAATAAAAAAACAAGAGCGTGCGGTGCTAGTCGAATGAATGGATCGGTTGCTAAGAGTTTACAAGGCACTTATCTTCGTATGGCTTGGCTCCAGGAACTTGCTTTGAAAGGGTGACTTGGTATCCAAGAAAATCTGCCTTGATACGTGGAGTTCTTACTTGGTATCCAAGAAAATCTGCCTTGGTACGTGGAGTTCTTCTCGGTACGAATAAGATGACCTCCAGGAAAAAAGTTGCCTCCAAGAAAAAGATTGCCTCCAGGGAAAAAAAGTTGCCTCCAGGGAAAAAGAATGTCTCCAAGGAAAAAATGCCTCCAGGTAAAAATTGCCTCCGGGGAGAAAGTTGCCTCCAGGGAAAAAAAGTTGACTCCAGGGAAAAAATTGACTCCAGGGAAAAATTGACTCCAGGGAAAAATTGCCTACAGGGAAAAAAATTGACTCCAGGGAAAAATTGCCTCCAGGGAAAAAAATTGACTCCAGGGAAAAAGTGGCCTCCAAGGAAAAAGCTGTAATTTCATGGATATCAGAAACACTCTTGCATTAATGAACGGTCCGATCGAGTCTGCTTGTCAAGGGTACATAGAATTATGTCCCGTCCTCAAGATAGATATATTTAGATAGATTTAGAAGCTGTAATTAAAATTAGCATACGGTATTAACAAAATATGATCTGTATAATTCCAACACAATTAATAACATCATTTTACGACACTCACCAAGCCAAAAACGTGGGCGATGTTTATAATAATTTAAGTGAAAGTTCACAACGCCATTTCGCTAAAAATTCCCTGTGTTTGCGGAAATGTACCTTCCTCTAGCGAATTCAGAAGTGAAAAGAAAGTGAAAGGGCCGATATGAAGATGAACGCACCTGATTTCAACTCGACAGTCGATGTTACGAAACTCGAGGCCGCCAGCTTGCGTCGCACTAAAACCCACCATCACTCACTCACTGCGCGCGCCCGCCGTTGTCTCCGCGTTGCCGGCATTTAGCCGGTACGTACAAAATGTACGTTACAGTCTTCTTCTCTGGTTTGAACTATCCAGAAGCTGGATGGCCTCAATATTTTCATGTTGGAGAAATCTTTCTTCATGGCTTCTTGCAAATCTCTTTATTTCCTTGTCTACATACTCCACTCGGAAGTCTCTATGGAGGTATTCATTACGGATATACCAAGGTGCATTTACAATTCCCCTTAGCACTTTATTTTGAAAAGTTTGAATTACGTTGATGTTGGTCGCTTTGGCACATCCCCACAACTGTATGGCGTACGTCCACACAGGTTTTAAAATTTGCTTGTAAAGAAGGTGTTAGTGAAAATAAAATGATTAAATTTGAGACACTCTGTATCTAGAAAGCAATTTCTTGTTACGGTGAATAAGATCTAATATAATCAGCCAATTACGATATAAGAAAGTTAAACACTTAAAATTTGAGTTTAGGGATGATGGTATCGAAACTTCCCTTTTGTCGTAACTAAGGATGCATCCTTAATATAAATTCTCAATATAATTTGTACACATCCGAGTTTATGATAAGACTCTTTCAAGTTTCAAAGATTCCTCTACAAGAAAAATAACCTTTACTCCATAAAATAACTTTCTTAATATACTTGAATCCTCAGAGATTCTACCAAAGTTTTAGGAAGATATAAAATTCTGGCATTGGTGAGATTCATATTTTAAAGTTACAAGGAATACCTACCTACTTTGTGTTTCGTTTTATGCTTCCACGAAAAAAATTAAATAATAAAGTTTAGCAATGGGATGACCTAAATTCAAAAATTCGATATAAAGGGCAAAGTAATACTTCATGCTGAAAATTCGTGGGTGTATTGTGGGTGAAATATACGTGTCATGTTTTTAGATGAGCTTTTACGTGTCTTATTAATTCAGGGGTTTAAACGGGAAACTTTTTTTCGTATACAAAGGTTTAAAATAAAAATAAATTAAAAACTTCTCTAATGTAAATCATGGAAATGTTATAAAAATATGGCGAAAAACCACCCCATTTTTAGAATCATTAACATTCTTTGCGTGTTATATTAAGTAGCTTCGCAAGCCTTTTTCACTAATACACCTCCAGGAAGGCTGACTTTTACGGGAACGGAGTTTCTCTCCTGGAAATGCTGATGAAGAGATGAGAGGTAGTAAAATAAATCTTTGTTTCACTTTACTTAACCTTTAAAATTTGTTGTTTATTATTGTATGGCTTTAAGAATAATTTCACGAAAAGATACCATAGTTAGATAGGTATCTATAATACAGAGTGTTACAGTTGTGTATCGTATAATATTTTGAGGAAAAAAAGGAGAGACAATCCTAAGAAGAATTTAAAAGTGTGAGGGTAACAAATTTAATTTTTTCTCGATTTTGATGACTTTTGGTTTAGTGTTGTAACATTATTTATTTGTTCATGGTTCAAACTTTAAAAGTAGAAAATGACGAAGTTATTGCACGCCATCTTGTATAATAATATGCAATTAATTTTACACAAATCTTCGATTTTATTTTTCTCATTTTCATTATTAACTACAGCGGCAGCACCCATTATTATTATTAAGGATCCTTGAAAATTAGATACGACACCCTGTATATTATTGCTCTTCACACTGAACGAATAGCCTATGATTGCTAAAATCACCCACAACTAGATGTGCGAGAAATTGACTCCTTTGACTTCAAAGGCAACTTTTGATCACCGCCACGGAACGAATTTTTTCGCCGTGAAAGTAAATGGACTCAATTTTTTTTAATATAGACCTCCACCCATAAAATGCGACAGGTTTATAGACACTGTGTATACATTAGTGTTTCGGTTTCATATTAATCATACTCCCATACATCCGATTTCGATAACTTGAAACGGTTATATGCAGGCATTTGGCATTTATATTTACTGTCATTTTAGTGCCAGCCGACCGAGAGACCATTCTGATCATAAAACATCAATGAAGAGTAATTTCATCAATTCTTTTTATACACTGATGTGCATAAAAAACTGATTGATTGTATTGGAAAATTATGCTGTTCAATATAATAAATCTAGACTTATTAAATCCTAGAAACTGCAGCATCGATAGTGCCATTTTGTACGCATGCAGCGTACACCGGAATATATAAAATTGGCATAAATCTTGTTAAATTGAGTATACGATTATGATCAGGAAGAAATGGTTTGCAAAGATGCATTGACCATGCATTAAAATTTGCATGGAGAGCACATTTATAACAAGCAATACACAGGCTATTGGAGGATTCAAGTTAAACCTGGAGAATAAAGAAGGTATAAAAAGAAGAAGCTAGGATATACATGCTGCACTGATATTGGGGAACTTTTCAATTTTGTCATACTTATAAAGCAAACAAAAGTATTATGACAGCAGAAACACAAAGAGAAGATGATAATTCAGACATAAGTTTAGCTTTACATTCTCTCGAGTTATAAGATAAAATCAGAGAGCAGGCCGGAAAATCCCTCAAGTATAAATAATTTCTTTTGTTGCCAAAATGAGAGAACGTTTTTCCTCGCGACTATTTTGCCAGACAACGAGTTTATTACAAATATGTAAATGGATAAAAAAAATTAATCCGCATCGGAGAGAATCGAATAGATTCATTCATTAGTGAAATTTTGCTATTAAATTCGGTATCGATTCCTGAAAATAGATATGAAAAGCTCAGGTATTTGCAGAGCGTTATAAAAAAGGGAATATTGATAAAAAAAATTACTCGACTGATGGCAATCCAAAGTAGTAAAATAAACGATTAAATGGAATATTTCAACGGATGAACAAGCAAATTTGCGAGACCTGCCATTTTATCTATATCTAGTTTAAAAATTAATTCAATGTAACAACGTAGGTATTAAGAATAAATTGTTGAACTAAAAAATATTCATAACATTTGATTGTAAAAAAAAATACGCATGGCTACTTTTAACTCCCCTATTATTAATGACAATAATTAATGGCCATAGTATACTCAACGATGAATGAATAATGAATATAATATAACATCATCAGGACAGCTGAGAGTAAGTTAAAGTAGATGGTGAATTTTTTATCAAGCACTTCAAAGTGTATCGTCAACTGAATTTATGTGTGTTACTTATTATCAGCTTTACAAGACTTCCAAAGTCTAGAGAGGATGAATACGATAGTTCAAGAACATATACAACTGAAAATCGACCACTGCAGGGACGAATAGATTTATATACAAGCGCCCTTATCGCGTCATCATGAACTATCGACCTGATATTAAAAAAAAAATTAAGTCAACCTTTTGAGACAGTATTTTGCTCCGGAAGAAAATCTCCACGGACCACGGCACAACAGCCCGGAATCACTTATGATTTCAATAGAAGCCGGCCGTGCAAGCCTACACATATCAACCAGACCTTTGTTTTCATGATCAACTTTTGTTTTTCTTATGCGGTAATCATGGTCAATTTTTATACTAAATAGAAAAAAAAATATGAATTGAACAATGTAACATACTTGAGTGACCTATTTCTACTTAATATTTTTAAGCACTAATTTAAAAATTATTTTTGAACAGTAAGCAAGTGCATCATGGAATAATTACGGCTTTCCCGATCCATGGATGCACCAATAAAATTATTGGAGACACATTAAAAAATCTAATCACTCCATTGGTATCTACACATCTAATCTCGAGCAGTCAAATCTATTTTGTAGGAAAATATGAATAAATTAACCTTTACATGAATCTCATAAGAAAAATATAGCTGCAAAAAAGTAAAAATCGTTTTGCGTATAGGAATATGACAATAGCATTACATTCCGACCTTCCGCTTTCAAATCCGACACAGAAGTAGTTTGAAATTGATGTAAAATCACTCACTTTAGCTGCTCTCCTCCAATCGGTTTGTATGTTACCGCATATAAGGAGTATCGGGGGCATCAGACATTTCAATATCTCCGCATCTGCATGATACCGCTCTCCACTTCTCCGATTCCCTCATTGTGGACGAATGCAATTGAACCAAGAGGAAGATGAGTGTGAATAGAATTGACGATAAAAGCGATTTCATCTCAAAAGCATTTCCTTTACTTATTTCTTCGCGGCAAACGAGATGATTTTAAATCCTAATGTCAAATTTGGGAAAACAGTTACGCATTCCTGGAGAATGGGGATTTCATAAAGCCTCGCTAAGGAGAATCGTTCCATCCAATTCCAATTTACTGTTAAAGATGGAAAGTCGATTAGATTTGAATAAAAAGTTGCATGTTTACGAGGCCAAATTGATGTCACTTTTAGTTGATTTAAAAAAACCTTCTTGTGCATCAAACGCAGAAATAGTGTATTTTTATGCGATTCAATTATGAAAATTTTTGCCGCCTTTTAAATTGGCTTTCTGAATTTTTCCATAGTCAGGTCGAATTTGCGTAGTGGTTTACTGTGAAAATTCATTTCATTTCGTTTGAAAGCGTGCAATAAAATAGATTTTTACACATAATAAGCCAAAAAAAAATTGACAAAATTCAACAATTTCGTCCCTTTTCCTATACCCGCTACTGACTAACGATAAAAAGTTACAGGCGAGTTCTGAAAATCGAACATTTGAAATTTTAGAGAAATAAACATCATGTAAAAAAATAATAATCGAATAATCGAATAACTCCGCCATTTCTCTTATTTGCTTCTTGAAATTTTTGAGAGTTAAAGTTTATTAGTGTAGTTGTCTACTCTGAAAATTTCAGGTAAATTCTCTCAAAAATGTGCTCATAATCAGTTAAATAAATTTAGCCATTTTTACCATTTTCTTACCCACGCCACTAGCTTATTATTAAATAGTGTATTTTTATGCGATTCAATAATAAATATTTTCTTCCTATTTTTTTTATAATGAATATAATGAAAAAATAATCCGATTTTTCTACCTATCAAAAAAAAAAGAATGATACACTCTCGTGGTTTCGAACCCGCACCAACAGTTTACTAAGAAAGGATGTAATGAACTGATCCACGATGCGTTTCATATTTCTAGTGATGATGGGGTAGATATATTATGTAGTAAGTCAGGTACCTATACCTACTCATTTTATTTTTTAAACTGGTCGTATCTTTGTTATTAAAAGACCAATTTGAATACTTTTTTCACCTGCATGTAGGTGATTTAATAGTCGTTGCGATTGTTTTTCTAATTTTCAGAACCATTCATAATTGAATGTGAAAAAAAATAAAAAAGAAATTGCGAACCATTTCATCAATTTAATAATTTTATATAAGTGTAAGCTAATTTTGCACAAGCGAAAAACTTTTTTATTTTTCGTTTAAAGTGCTACATTAATCGAGGCGAATTGAAGTTAAGACATCAAATTATATGTTAAAGCAAAAAAAAAATGGAAAATTTCGGTTCAACTTCTTCAAAAATGGACTCATAAACGGTTATAGAATTGACACATTTTCGCCCTTTTTCCTACCCACGACACTGGCTTATTAATGGAAAATATGCTAATTTTATTGCATTAACTCAAAGTTCCAATAATTTTCTTCAAATCCTGTTAATTTGATTTCAAAGTTTTTTTGACATCTTGCTCATACGGGGGCTCAAAAAATTGGACCTTTTCCGAAAATTCAAATGGCTGCCATTTTGAAACGGCTCGGCCGATTTTGCTCAAGTGCAATACCAGACCACTCCTTGTGGATATCTTACTCCCACAAAAATTTCAGCCCCCTAGATTGAAAACTGCGGCCAGAAACCGTGCCTCAAGGACCGTATGTTTGGAACTTTGAAAGGACACCCTGTAGAAGTAACGTGACTTTTGGAAATTTTTTCAACGAAAATCTAAAGTCATTCCAGAGCTATACAAGAATCCAAAATTTCATTCACTAATCTTGAAAGATAAAGCTACAGGAGCGTTTTGAAAATCGGAAAATCGTGATTTTGGAGAAATAAATATATATATAAATATATATATATATATATATATATCGTGGGCAGGTGAATTTTGGAAAACTACTTTTTCGTGATCTGGGGGTCAGGATCGGTGGACATTTGATGAGTTTGGGTGATTTTCGAAAAGTGATGTCGTCCTCAATAGTGTATTTTTTGTTAAAAAATACACTAAAAATGGTCTACGGATGGAGCGATACGAGCGGAGTAAAAGTTGGAGCTTTCTCCTTCCTCTTGTATTTTAATATGACAGATAAAGCTCGGAAACTTTGAACTTTGTTTATTTTTCTCTTTAGTTATTTCGTCGAAACAACAATAATTTTATTTCAACAAAATATTGACTCAATAGAAAAATTAATGAACTGAAAGTAAAAGGAATATAATTTAGGTCACTGGTTTCCTATTTATATTCTATTATAATAGCTCCAGTTATTTTTTTTTATTATTTTCAACAGGTTTAAAGACATTTAGCTCTATATATGTATATGTTGTAGATAACAAATTACTACCTCTACAGAGTGGTTCAAGACATCCTGGTTTTTTACAGGAATTTTCACGAAAAATTTTATTTCTAATTGAGATTTAATATGAAATTTAATCTACATGCATTACAAACAACCCGCAACAACATGTTTTGGTAAATTCGATTTTACATCGAAAAATAATCAGATCTCTATGATTTTCCATACACTTGTAGGAAATTTTTTTTTCTAATAACACAAAAAGAAATTTGTTAATCGATATCTTTGTAAGATTTGTAATATTTGAGTTTCCTTGAGATTTAGGTTCTAATTTAATTTGCCACTATAGGTTCTTTGCAGAACAAATTATAATCTTTCGCATAACATGCAAGGTTATGAAGACATGGACGGTACCGTCTCGTCTTTTAATGGAAACCTAACTAAATCGCTTCAACTGGGCTAGTTTTTTAAGGTAAAACTAATGGAATATGCAACACTCACTCATCATTCTCTAAACCGACTGCTTCACAATTTTTTTTTCTTGCATTTGCCAGTATAATGCTAGTATATCTAGTATAAATATGCTTCAAAGCAGAGCAGACATGTAACTGAAAAACTTTGTTTTTGATGAAAAATATAAACAAACTTATGCTTCAGGTATAGTTTTTTTTTGTAACTTTGAATGTTCTAATTAGTCATGTCTGAGAGTGGGCAGAATGGACTTGGTCTGATGTTATCACTGCTAAAGGATTAAGGTTTGTTTGTTAAATGCGCATTAGGGCAAACGAATTGGCAAATTTCTAGAGCCGCAGAGTAAACTTTGAATAATAAATCAAATACCAACAACCCTCTACCTGTTTTATGTAAAGCATTTGCAGGGTCTCTAATTATTTACTGCTTTAATAAACTCATTCCCTATTGCCTATTCACTAAGGGCATTTTCAGTATATTCAGACGACTCTCAACAGTGCTTTTCATCATTGTTATCAGCGCACATAATAAACCCATTGACAGATTACTGTAACCAGAACCGAACTGTGGATCATAACAAACACATAAGGGATCAATCCGAAATTCCGATACCAATCAGTAAAATATGTTATAACTGTTATTATTGTCATTAATTAGACACTTCGACGTTACTAATGATCTTCCTAGTTCTATAGATTCAATTTGGACACAACAGAGGGACAACTCACTAACGTATTTTCGAACCAAGCAATTTTAGTTGTATTTTGTAAAACGATGTAAGATAATTAGTATATTATGCAACGAGCTTATAATGAAGGCTATTAATACGCGAGTATGATGGTTAGGATACGAGCCGTAGGCGACTGTCTTAACCATCATAAGAGCGTATTAATAGCCATTATCTGCGAGTTCCATACACTATTTTTTCTACGACCCTTTTTTATTTCATAGAAAAGATTGAAAAATTATACATTTTAACAATGACCCGTGTACAATTGCGGATCATTGAGGTTAAGATAGGTTGCTATTTGCTTACGCATATTAGGTACCAAATTTTCATTTCGTCGCTAAGATTATTCTGCTGAGACATGTTTTAGTATCAAGTTTAAGGGCACTACTCACTACTGCGTAATTTTTATTATGCGAAGTTCGAATTCCGAATTTTACGCTTTGATTTTCAAGTTAATAATTTTAATAACATTGACAGCCATTAATTACGATATTGTCGCTGCGCACGCGACGGTCGCAGCGTTGCCGCTTTGAATACTATCACGGAAAGCTACGAATGATATAATACTTTATCTTCCTATCTTTTACACGATATACCTACCTATCAAATTAATTAAGGTAACATAAAATCTTGATAAATTTTCTTTGAATGTTACTTATGTTCTAAATTATATCACAAGGCAATTTTTGTCGTGAGTATGACAACTCTGTGACTTCGGTTGGGGTGGACCGACCCGATTGTGAGCGAAAAGGACCGATTCGATTGCAAATGCTCCTCTGCCATTGGATAGCTTGACCAGTGCTTTAATGAAAATTTGTATCTTAATGAGACCCATTAAAGCACTGGTGATTCATACTTAATATGCAGATTAAAGGTTGGGAGTAGAAAATAGTATATTATGCAACGAGCTTATAATGAAGGCAATTAATACGCGAGTATGATGGTTAAGATACGAGCCGTAGGCGAGTGTCTTAACCATCATAAGAGCGTATTAATTGCCATTATCTGCGAGTTCCATACACTATTTTTTCTACGATCCTTTTTTATTTCATAGAAAAGATTAAAAAATTATATATTTTAACAATGACCCGTGTACAATTGCGGATTCTCTCTTCGTTGCTAAGATTATTCTGCTGAGACATGTTTTAGTATCAAGTTTAAAGGGCACTACTCACTACTGCGTAATTTCTATTATGCGAAGTTCGAATTCCGAATTTCACGCTTTGGTTTTGAAATTAATGAAAATTAATAACATTGACAGCCATTAATTACGATATTGTTTACCTGCGCAACGCGACGGTCGCAGCGTTGCCGCTTTGAATACTATCACGGAGCGCTACGAATAATATAATACTTTATCTTCCTATCTTTTACACGATATACCTACTTATCAAATTAATTAAGGTAACATAAAATCTTGATAAATTTTCTTTGAATGTTATTTATGTTCTAAATTAAATAAACGTTCAGAAATTTGTATCTTAATGAGACTTATTAAAGCACTGGTGATTCATATTTAATACGCATATTAAAGGTTAGGAGTAGAAAAAAAATACTTCCATTGCTCCTGGACGTTATTAAAGACTCCCATCTAGTGGCCGCCGTTCCTGTCAAGTTATTGACTAACCTGTTATTCCCTTGCTGTTAAAAACAATTGATAAACCGCGACTTTGAAACTGAATGATTTTTGGGATATTTTACGTCTTAAAATTATGTATTTAAGTAACAATAATAAATTTCATTTTTTGGTAACTTTATTAAATTGGTTAAATTTATTAAAATTTATTAAATACAAACAAATACTCTCGCAAATACTACTTGTGTTGTTTGGTAATAAAAATTTAATTAAATATCTCATCAGATCCCTCTTTTTTTATTGTATGAAGCCAAGATTAATATTTTTATGAGGTAGTTACGTTTTTAATAACAGCGGCATGATATGAAACCGATCGATGGTTCTAGTTCAAGCTTCCTTCCAGGTATGAATCAAAAATTAATAAAACGCTTTTATTGGGCCAACATCCACTCCCATCCAGGGTTTCAATAAACGATCATCCGTGCGGAGAATTGCCGATAATTGGTCAGTTTATACCTTGATAAACAGAATAAATCGGAACACCAGAAATTGAACTGTAACTTGATTTTCTAACACTCGGGGAAATCGAACCGGTGCAAATGCAAACAATTTGAAAGGCTTCGCATTTATCTGGAACTTTGCTGGGATTTCCCAGAGAAAAAACAAATATAGCGAAATCCTATGCGATATATTCCGGCAGGTAATTTAAATTAGGAACGATAAATTCCCATTTCGTGGAGCACCTCTCTTTTTGGTTCTTGACAAAATATTCCGTAGGTATCTATACGCATATAGAATCTCGCAAAGATGTTATATAATTCCCAGGGCCATTCTTGCAGCTCAATAAATACAAAGGGTGAATTTTGATGTCAGAACTTGTGGAAGCTAAAGGCCGAGAAGAAATAAAGAATTTAGAATTTTGGGGACTCGTAAAAATGATAAATTCAGCTTTGGCAAAGTAGAATTTAAATATTAGATGGATAGGTTAGTATGCTTATAAAAATGAATGGTGAATTATATTTTAGATCAAAATCTCAGATATTATAAGCTACCTATATACGTTATAAAGATTAGCGTGAATAATGGAAATATCCCTACTTTCAAACAGAGGTCGATAGTTCTAAACTTATGAAGAAATATGTCAAAAGTTATTATGGTATGACATATTAAACATGGGATATGATTTCATGTGCTTTAGAAAGAATTATTATTATCAGTATAGGTTTATGCATTTAATTTTTCATCAGCGTTTGGAGATCACCTGATTTATTCCAGTTTTATTCGTTTGTAAGATACCAGAATTTTCACCACAATTTCTGATTGAACTTTATTCATAAAAGTTTGACAAAAATGGATTTTTGTCAAATTTTGAAATTATTTTTTCATAGAAAAACATCTAAGGCACCCCTAAATGCGATTTTATACAAAAGATATTTCGTGGTAAAGATTTATATCTGGCAGGTACTCGATGAGAATGATCATAATATGGTAGCTGGCTAAGGGAACTGAGGATTTCCTGTATGTGTGTTATTATTAGGCATTTGTCTTATCGGCTTATTTCGTAGTGAAGGAGCTGGGAAAATTTTCGACATACAGGTGGGTCTTCGTTTGTCAATAGGTATTTGTGTGTTATCCGGGTGTGGCCAATTCGCAGTCTTTTTGATGACAATTTTGTCTCTTCTGCTTATATAGGAGGTAGCAATTGGTTTAACTGAGGGATGGATTTCCTGTAACTTCGAGGAAATTGTATTCCAGTGGATTTACCAAGAGGCTCTCGTGGAGCTTTTGAAGTGTGCTTTGGGATCTGTGTGGTTTTGAACTGTTTCAGAAATTAATTTCATGATGCGGCTTTTTTCGCCTCCTGGTCAGCTTTCTCGTTTCCAGGTATGCCAAGAGACGAGTTGATTAAAAATCTCTTGGAAGGCTAATACGAGAAGATGTATGTGTAAATGTTGCGGCAAATGAATCTATGCATATATCTGCTTGCTTGTGGTCAGAGTTAGTAAGTGTGGACACCTGAGTGATGGCTGGTCAGTCTGTGTCAGATTCAGTTTTGGAAGCATCCTGTAGAGGATTTTCTCAAAATGAAACGAGCTGGTTAGGGTTAGCAAAAATTATCTTAGAAGTTCTTGTGGAGTCTCAAGTTTGTTATATCTGATGGTAAGGAAGGCATTGATTTTTGGTAATCTCTTGTTCTAGGGCGTGAAACAGAAAATTGGCTTTAAGGTTTCTGTTGTCTGGGCGAGGTCTATGTTGCAAAGAAGGGAGGAGAGAATTTGCGGCTGCGGTTGTAACCTGGACTGCTGATTATACCTGTGGGGAAGGTTTAATTGGATTGAAGCAGGATTTTTTGGATTAGCAGATATTCTGGAAAAATATGATAATAGAATTTACCGACGTTTCAACATAAAAGGTAGCTCATTGGCCTCACAGTAGAGATTCGCAGAGAAAGTTTTAGACTGTATTGATAGGTTTTAGGTCGGATTCTGTAGCTGACGTGTATATTAAGCTGCCGTAATCAAACCTTTAGCGTATGAGGGACCTGCATATTTTCAACAAGACATCCTCATCGGCCCTCCACTGGTGGTGTGACAGGGTTTTTAGGATGTTAAATCTACTCATACAGTTAGTTTTGATGTTTTTGATGTGGTGTCTCCAGTCAAGTCTACTTTCGAAGGTAAGTCCAAGAATTCGGTAGTGATCAACCACCGTCAGGTGTTCTCTGTTGAGAGTTATCTGCGGTACAATTGTCCGACTAATCCTGATTACCTTTTATTTCGCCGCGGAGAACTGGAGGCCAGAAATGGATGACCATTAAACGAGTTGGTTCACTGGTGTCTGGATTAACGCAGTTGTAGTTGAGACACTTCTGTCATGACAAAAAAAGATTTGATCGTCTGCATAGATAGAGAAATTCACCGGCGGACGAATTGACGATCTAAAATCGTTAATGAAAAATAGTGTTGGGCTCAGGAAGGTGCGTTGTCTTGTGTCATCGCAGTAGAGTAGACCATCAACTGAGATAAAGGTTCTATTCTATAAGAAGTTTTCACTGGATGAGTAGATATTGCCTTTGAATTGATTGTGTCCTTGAAGTTTTTAAAGGATTGCATTGTCTATTGCGTTGCGTTGCGGTCTGAATCCTGCTTGGGCGTGATTAATTATCTCGTATTTCTCAAAATACTATAAAATCCTCTTGTTGAGAATTTTTTCAGCAACTTACATATTGTATGTACATGTAAGGAAGATCGGCCTGTATGAGTTTGGATCATCTGAGGGTTTGTCTGGCTTCTTAATGATAAGGATTATAGATTATCGCCACAATTTTGGGAATTTCCTCTTGGATCAGGTGTTATTGTGCAGCTCAAGAATTTTCGGAAGACTGGAGGTTGGTAAGTTTTTGAGACATTTTTTGTGAGAAAAATTTTGAGAAACCTTTTTCTGTCGTGTGCATTTTATGAAAATCTGCACTTAGGGGTGCCAACTTTACTGATCTTAAATGATGTTTGTAACAACGGCGTCCCGTATTGTTTCAATCAAGAATTTTCTGAAAGAATTATAAAGCGATAAAAATTGTGATTATTTATAGTCAAAATTCGATATATTTTCGAATCGTATTTATTGTACGTCCTAAATTAAAAATATTTGTTTAGAATTTGAAAGATATTTCTCCACTAATAACTCAGTGAAAAGCCTTCAAAATTATATCCGTATATGTAGGTAGTCAAATTCCCCCAATATTATGGTTTGCCTGGAATGTCGGTTGTAATGATTCGTGATATTCTCACCAATTCCGTTGGGAAAATCAGGGAAATAAGAAGTGACACCCCAATGGTGGTTTAATATCCGATACATATTGGAGTTTGAAATTTAATCCTTAATAATTTTAACACCGAATATTATCCGAAAACGCTTATCGACAGCACCTGACAACAAACACCTACGTTTATTTTCTCGAGGTCACATTTTTATACACACTTGCTGTGGAATTTACCTGGATAATAATAATTTATACATATTATATTGATTCTTTTTACTGTAACTTCGATAAAAATGAAAGTAGATTCGATGTTTCCATAAACTTTCTGCGATTTGGTGAAAACTTCGCGTACAATCCAAACTTATAAATTGTTGCTTCAATGTTACAAATTGTTATAGTTACCAAGGTAGTTTAGTTCAAGGTTGTCGAAGAAGTTTAAGACTAAAGGAACATTTCTGGAATAACCGCCTCAGTGTAGTAACACTAACACTTAGCGCGAGCTTGCTGGGCTAGTAATTGAATAAAACTTAGTGAGTTCATATTACTTAACGACACGTTTTTGTAGCAAATAAAAGAGCAGCTGCAAGGTTCGTATATAGTGTGGTGAATTTGTCTTTCCAATAGTAGCAGAGTTGCGGAAATGGCAATCCATACTAATTAAAGAAGTTAAATTGGAATTAGTCGTGTCACTATCCATCTCCTGCTAATTACACTGTTTACACAATGTAGAGTTCTACTAGGTTCTGATTAGACTAATTAGAGCAACGGTGCATCGAGAAGGAGCTAACGTCGTTTAATAAATCTGCAAATTTCGTTGCGTCAATGGGATTTGCTTTAAAATTGGTTCATAAATCTATAATGCAGATTTACTATTTAAATTGGGATTTTACTGGTTAAGCTTGATTTACAAACAAATCAGTTATACATAGAATGAATTATTATTCTTTCATCAATCATATACAGTATAATAGTATTTCAATTTTTTTTGTTTTTTTAATTTCTTGATATATTATTGAATAATATAAAATAGTACATTGTGAAACAAGTGCACAAAGTAGCATATTTCTCACGAGTGAGAAATGGTTTGGTTAACGTGTTCCACACTATACTTTTCCTACGTGCATAACAAGACTTTTTAATTCAATTTTTGTTGATCAAAAAAAAATTCGGTCATTATTTATATCCGCGGCTCCTACAGTTTCACTATGGCACCTATATAGGGGTGGAGAACATACCTATACTAATACCAGGAAATTATTCATTTGCTTTGCAAATGAAAGGAAAAGCCACAGAACGGCCTTAAAAAACGGTTTTGAGAGTGCGGAGAGAGTGCGCTCCTGACAAGAGGCGGCGAGTAGATACCGTGAATTACGGAAGTACCCACTTCAAGCGCTTCGCAGCGTGCAGTAGCGGACTGGCGCGATATCCGCTTTCACATATCTTGTCCAGTCCACAGGGATTCATGCAATGATTTTTAGAATATAAATGCAAAATAAATGCAAAATTCAAAAGAAAAACCGTGCTACTGTTAATCTCGAAGATTTTCCTTGCCCTGAAAGTGAAGAAAAAAATAGAAATTCGACCATAGTGCCAAAGAGGCCTTAGTTGTGACCTTAATATTAGTTTGCAATGGCTGTTTTTAGCTTCTTACCCACCCAGCACCCCTATTTCGCTCCTTGGTCCCGAAAAAATTGATGAAACTTAGGAGCCGCGGATGTAAATAATTACCAAAAATTGATTCAATTAAACGGTGGTGTACTTTGAACAGGAATGAATACTCTGTATAATCAAGAGACAATAGTATCCATCACTCCAAGGTCTCCAAGTAACCGACATCATTCACTTCACTTTGGGCCAATAAAACATCAATTCACTTACGAATTGTAAATTTAAAATTAATAACAATATTAATTGTTATGTAAGTAATAATTATAATTATGATTGTTACCAATAATCCCATAAACAATAAACCAATAAAACATGCGATATCGACAGATCGAGTATTACAGTATAATCGACAGGCCAGTGGTTCAGTCGATTGCTTGTGCGTGAAAATTGACAGATAGGTATATGTTTTACATATAATATAATAGAGTTGCGCGGTGCCTCTGTTTCCCTTATTGGACTGATTTGAGAATTTTATCATACCTATATGTATTACCTATGTGATTTCATAGTAAAAGTATTATTAGTGGATTGATAAAAATAAAAATTATGTTAAACAACAAACCAAAATTCAATTATAAATTGTAAAAACCCATCAAAGTACAGAAATGACCGTTCAGTATAATAGCTGTATAAAAACCATTACAAAATCGCTTATTCTTGTTTATTTATAGAGGGTGTCCCATTTAATGTCCCACCCCGGATAACTTTTGTCAGTGACCTTGAATCAAAAATTGTTTGGTACAAAAGTTGTACAACTTGGAGGGGGACATTCGATGGCACTAATACTTTTGACCTTGGGTACAAGGTTCAAGGTCATTCAAGGTCAACTTTGTTTTTTTAAATGGAACTTCCTATTTTTGACATCGGCAATCGATTGCGCGTGAAAAAATATGAGACTTCAAAATTGAAAATTTTAAAATTTTTGAATTTTCAACTCGAGAATGGTGAGGTTTAGAAGAGAACCACAACTTAGATTTTTCATCAAGAAAAGTTTAATTATTCCTTTGGTACAAGCAGCTCAAAATTAACAATTTTCCATCAAGAAAAGTTTAATTTTTCATTCGGTACAAATTGCTCAAAATTAACGAAAACTCTGTTCTCAGCGCCTGTGTTCAAAAAATTCGTGACGGTTCCTTGTGCAAATCCAAGCACTTTTTGTCGCTGGCAAATTTTCTTAGAAAGCTACCATTCTCGAGTTAAAAATTCACAAAGCTTAAAATTTGTTAAAAAAAAAGTCGATTAAATTTGCGTTTTCAGAAAAAAGTTTCAGACAAAAGTCTCATATTATTCCACGCGCAATCGATTGCCGATGTTAAAAATAGGAAGTTCTATTTAAAAAAACAAAGTTGACCTTGAATGACCTTGAACCTTGTACCCAAGGTCAAAAGTATTAGTGCCTTCGAATGTCCCCCTTCAAGTTGTACAACTTTTGTACCAAACAATTTTTGATTCAAGGTCACTGACAAAAGTTATCTGGGGTGGGACATTAAAATGGGACAGCCTGTATAACTATAGAATGACATGTTTTGGTGGAGAATATACATATAACTAGTTAAATTTATCCAGATAAATTATTTATAACACATTAGCTAGGTATTATAACTTTTGTTGTAACAATTTATTATCAAAATATGTCGGACATTATTGGATTGTACTTTTATACCTAAAGTCTGTACACTGAGAGTTGTCTGTTGTGATAACTAAGGATACATCATCTCGTTATGTTTCTTACTCCTTCTATTGCATTGCATAGTCAATCGAGTTAAAATGGGACGTATTGTCAGAAATACGTTTGAATCGTCAGCAATTCTAAAAAGATGAGCGAGAGTGAGACGGAAGTATCGACTCGCGTCTTGATACGCTTAGATTGATACGATATTACGATAAGATTGTCGTCGCTACTATCAGTACTGTCAGTGTCAGCGGTAAATATACTAATAAGGTTTGTCTTGTGATTTGAAACGTTTTTAATACGAAATTAGCAGAATTACCTGTGTCCTGTGTTATTATGTCCTGTGATAAACTATGAGTAACTTATTATAATTGCTCGAATGCCTAAAAATCTATTTCCTTGCTTTGCCTGGGAAACGATTGAACTCCCTAGTACGTGGTCTTGTGGTTAAATTGCTGGAATATTTTACTTGCAAATAAGAAAACGGAGGTGTTATTCTTTCTTTTAAACGGCAACCAGCAGGTAGGTGACATGATATTTCTATCATGATGATAACAATAATTATTATGATTCTTATTTACTTGCATTATATAATATTTGTTATCAAAAAGTTGCAAGGCACTACTTCGTCAATAACTTGTCGAAATAATATATTTGTAGGATATTCATTATTCCTCAACACACGCCACTGACACGAACTGCGATACCACATCTGGTTCGACTTAGAAATAAGTGTACGATTCAAATCGAATTAAATGAAATTGTTTAGTCAGAATCAGTGTGGCATGACAACGGACAACTCTCAGTGTACAGAGAGTACATTTAACGAACCGCAGGTACCTATAAATATGTCTTCCTCAAAAAATAAACAATATCTCATCCAATTGAAAATATAACAAGTTCATTTACCAGATCTGATGATGTTTAAAATTAAAAATTAAGCTGGCAGATATAATATCATGTTCGGAAATGTTTTCTATATGAATCTAGATAGAAAGCATACAAGTGCAAATAATAATTAAAACATGTTAACATTCAAAACAGTTTAGCACGAATTCATAATTTAATTACAGTCATATGTCGTAACGTTAAAATATAAACCCGACGAGAAGGCTGGCTGTACTCGCAGGTTGGGTAAGTGCGAGTTCTTGCTTACTCGGGGGAAAGTTCCGGAGCAATGAGATACTATTTCAGTAAATTTCCACAATGAAACACCCCGAAACCTGCAAATTAGACATGACAAGCCTTCGAGAGATGACATAGGCTTAATTTAGCATGAAGAAAGCTGATGCTAGTTAACTTCAGAGGACAGCTCTGATGATGAATATATTCCATCTATCGCAGTGTTTGCCTTTTGAATAAAAATTAGTAAATTATTATCGAGATCGAGAATCACTTGTTGCGTTGTGAGAATAATTAGATTTGTTAAAAAGGGCCTATAAAGTTACAAAGTACGGGTTTCAATAATCTTCCTGAAGGTATTCCTGTTGAGATCTTATTTAATGAATTAAAGTTGAGAATAACTTAATTATCATTCATTTTCTGTCGGCGATTCGAAAACTTTTAATGCAATTTGCATAGCCGATCGTTTCTTCTTTATTTTTTCCCATATAAATATTTCATTCATCAACTTTGACTCATACAATTAATATGAATCGAGAAACTCTCCTTTGAAGAGTGTGTTCAGGGGATGAAAGAAACATAAAAAGTCTAATAAACATTGGTCTAATATCGATCATTACTGAGATATCGTTGAAAATATTTTTCATTAAGTGCATGCATATCATGTAATGCTTAGTAGAGAAAAATTTCAAACTAACTGATTAAATTTTTATAAATATCCAATTCACTGACTCTTGCGTTAGCTCGTTTGTGTATTGATCAAGTAGCTCCATTGAAGAGTGCTGCAAAGTACCCTATACAAGCCATCATCTGAGGTCTGGTGACCTCGGTGATCAATCCAATAAACCCTAACGGTTAGAAAAATTTTTCTGCATTGGTGTCAGCAGAATTACCTGTTTGTTTGCGAAATACCTATGCAATAAAATTATAATTAATATTAAACGTTCATATTAGATTTATTATAGCTGTATTGTTGATCTGTTGATTGTTGATGTTAGCTGTATCAGTAAATATCATTCAATTTATCTTTACTTCTTTTCTTCAGGTGCGAGCAATAATTAGACGAGCAATTAGACCCTCATTTTTTAAGCATAGATCAAGTATTTCATAATAATTCCTTTGTTTGTTATTATTCCCCTTTTTTCTTGAGATAAAAGTAAGAAATATCATGTTTCAAGACAGGTGGCGATCGGAAAGAACTACTCTCCTGTCCGATGCAGCAAAATGAGTCCATTGTACTTCAGGCGATATACGAGACGTGATTACATGATTTGTATTTTTTTTTGGATATCTGAAAATTGGATCAACGGAATTTCTCAAAATTTTTCACGCAGTAGCTGCTTAACCACTGAAGTACATGATTTTATGCTCCCAAAGAAACATTATTCAATCCAGTGGTGGAGATCAGGGTATATCGTTACATTTTTTATTTTTTTAAAACACCACTGACAATAACGCCACTGAAGTTATTGCAAATTTTATATTTATGGTAGATACCCCGTTTTGAGGAAAAAAGTAATTTTTATCAAAGTTTTTGTCGTGGGACGTATTCTTTCCGAGATATTCCACAATGTGCGAACCCTTACAACGTAAAAAAATCCTAAAGATCAATGCTAATGAGTATTTACTTTACAGGAATTAACCATTCTTGTGGTCGCTATTCCATATTGCATTACAAAAAGCCCGTTTTTTTTTTTTTGTTTCGTTCAACTTAGTGGAGCGCTTTTGTTGTAGCTGATTTGGCGCGTACCTCGGAGATGGTGAGGGGGGAGCAAACCAGATATAAAATCAGAGGGAAACTGTTTTTCGTCCCTAGGTTAGCTGTGAGTCGTTTGGATAAAAAAAAAATTGCGTAGAAAACCGAGATCTCGCGAAAGCGCACAACCTGGTGTGGCGCAATCGCGAATCCGTCTGTTACGCATCGAGATATCGCCGTTTTGGTTCCTAGTTTTTTTTTTCGCCAAAATATAAGTCACCGGGCATAACGGAAGGAGTTGGAGACAAAATTCAGGGGGAGACAATGAGTATACAGGGGCGAAGATAAATTCATGTTTCCCAATAGTTTCGGTCAATTTTTGTGCGGATATGTGTATTCGGGATGAAGGGGGAGAAGAGAAACCTAAAACACACGGAATTGGTCATAATTTCAGAAGTTTTTGCCCAATCTTGCGCAGAAAAAAAAACTAATTAAGTATATTGGATTGATATTTTTTTCTCAAAAATAAACAAATGGCGGCCAAAAAAAAACTGGAAAGTTTTTCAGATTTTTTATCGTAAGAGAGTGGAAAAATCTATTAAGAATGTTAAAAAATGTTACAAAAGTCAGGATATGGGGACATGTAAGCAGTTTTCCGATATTTTCAGCCCTTTTCGATATACACTGCTTTCAAAATGAAAAATGGAGATTTTCACTGGTTTATAACTAATGACTTACTTAATTTAAACTGTTACTTTGAAAATAATTCTATTAATTTTTTCCACCCTCTCCCTTCATGTTGTAAAATAAAATAAAAAAAATCAATTTTTTGTTTTGCCGCCATTTATTTATTTTTGAAAAAAAGTTATCAATAAATAGGCGGCCAATCTAAAAAAATAGGTTTTTTCCTGCGCGATATTGGATAAAAACTGTGGGAGTTATGTTCCATTATTAACCATTATAACCGGCCCTATAAGTGTGTTTTAGGTTTCGTCCCTGTAAATAGATTGTTGTGTTGAATGTTGCTTGTTAGCCTGAAAATAAGTAGAAATAAGCAATAAAAAAATTTTACTGAGAGATTTTCTATGAAAGCAACAGGTAATTGAAAAAAAATCTCCCACTTTTTTTAAGCTAAATTCTAGATAAAACGTTTTGTATATATTTATTCCAGGTCTTGCTTACAGAAAAAATTAGAAAAATCATGATTCTGCTGGATTTTTCAGGACGTTCAATAATGATGACGGTCAAGTAACAGAGCAAACTGCTGGCCCCAAAGCGAGATGTTTATTATGAGACGCTATATAGTGATGACAGTATAACCTGGACTGTGGAATTCTTCAGAGCTGATGTTAGGATTATTTTGAACTCCAATAAACTAGGTTAGTCGATTGAACTTCTCGTTTTTCATTGATCTTGCATTATTTAGCGATGTTATATTATTAATACCAAGCAAACCTCATGGAAAGTCCATATAAAAATCAGATAATCGTAACTTTTATGCCTTATTATGTTTTCCCTACTACTTGTTTACTAGAAAATTTGTTTACTAACATCAAACTTATGAAAGCAAAGATAACTATATCTACGCATCGTTTCTTAAAGGAATGGCGAAAGTGTTTATTTTCAATATCATAGCTTAGGTAGAATGAAAAACTGAATGCTCTGTTGTTTCATGTTAAGTTATAAGATATATTCGTTGAATTTGAGCACACAAATAAAGGTCATATACAAAAAAGCTTATACTATATGGTATAATAAATGTTTTTTCATTAAAGCCACAATGAATAGAGTTATGCATAAATTTCTTTTTTCAAAATTTAATCAAAGCTCGTATAAGAATAGAGCGTGGTTTCGGTACATAATCCATCCACGTAAATATTAAAATAAATCCTCATCTCCTGAGGTTTAAATAATAAAGTCAGAAGGTTTTGTCCTTTAAGCCCTCCTCGGAGTACTCGTGTTTTATTTTTAGAAAGTTATTAGATACCTAATAGTAAAGTGTTCGATTTTGTGTACAAACTTGATCGTGTTGTAGAATATGTAACACGAAAAGCTTAAGAGTGGGTACATCCTTAACCTGGTTGCATGACGTTAACAAGGGAAACTTATTCATCAAGGCTCAAAGAGTTTGCTTGCATCGAGGGTGCTCGTACATGATTTGCATACCCCATGTGAAAAGTTATTAGGAAGTTTAATAGCAATTTACACCAGACATAAACTGGGACTACAAGTAACGTCCACGATAAGAATTTCAACTAGAAATTCAAGCAGCAATTAATCTCATCAAGTTATCTTAGATTCTCTTTGTCTATTTCTAACACGCAAATGAGCTGAAAATTACTTCTCCGACAATGATTTGTAGTAATCGTTAAGATATACGTGTATAAGTCGGGGAGGCAATTTATCAAAAACGGGACTTAATTATTAATTCCTTCTCGAAACCCCAAACCATAAAATGTCGGTCCTTTCGATGTAAATTAAATTGTCCGCGTTTAAGAAATGCATTAATTTTTATGAATCTATAAACGGGGCAGAGGATCGATAAATTTTAAAGTTTCATCAACTCAGATCTGATGAAAAAGTCAAATTTGCATCATGAATATTAAATTGGATCTAGTGACTTTCATAAAGGGAGATAACGGCCTTTTCATTTCGTTTGGATATAATTTTTCTATTTTGCTTTATCTATTTGAGAACAAAGTCAGAAACCTCACTTTATAAAGTTTCATAAAGAGTCTTATAGGACTTTGTTTGCCTATTCTAAATTTACTGCGACATCACTTACAAGTTTTTATCAAAGAGATGTTATTAAAATATTTGCTAAAGTGAATTTGCTGCTCCATTATACTAGGTATACCTATCTGAAAGCTGACATCCGCAACTCTAAAGCACTTACCTTAATCCAGTAAACCAATTTAATGTTGCTTTGCGACACCGACAAAGTTAATATGACTACAATGAAGTGTTGTTTGTAGTGGTCGAATTTTAATAATAATACAATTTCTTGCTTGCCATCAACGAAGCATATTATGCAAGATTTAGTATAGCTTTTTATATTTGATTTTTTATACGAAGTTCGAAACAGCTAAGGTAAACATGCTTCGCAGAAATCGACCTGATTTTGTAACGACGATTCCTTTTAGTTTAATGCAGTAGTCCTAAACCTCTTCTTCTAGCTCCAATTTATGTAAATTGGATATCTGCGCTATTCCTTTCAAGACCTTCCTCGAATCCCCTCCATTCTTAAGTTACTACGGAGCTCTTTACAACTTTCTCCTTCGTAATTTAAAGAGTTTCTGGGTAAAATATTGCATTTTTATTTAGCAATTTTCGCAGAATAATAACATTCACTTTAATATATCTATTTCGCTCAAATGATAATAAAAAATCTAGCACATTTATTGATTTTAAGGTAATAATCAGCCGAGACGTATACCAAGTGGAAAATTACAACTCTAAATTGTTTTCACTTCAAGACTGCAAAAAAATCATTCCGATTAGTTGATACCTCGCCAGGGAATACACGCTGGAAGCTGCGCTATTTATTACAGTGCTACTTTGAAACCTATAATATTCGCGCATCAAGCTTTGTCGCGTTCAAGATTCGCGCTGCATTTATCGCTTTTGTAACTAATGCACAATGCAAATTAATTCAAATCAACGACGTATTTGTTAGATCTGTGCCAAGAACACGCGTTGTACTTTAATTTCAAGGTATTCAGACATATTTTTAACTTAGAAGCTAATTTGGATAGAAAGCCGTGATTCAACAGATTTATTGATTTTTTTTCTTTTCCACAACTTTCCCTAATTTTTTTCCACACCTTTGTGGTAGAAATAATCTCTCGCCAATGAGCCCAATAAGAGAATTTCATTAAGATGTTATAGAAGCACTTGAAGGATGCGAACGTTGACATCGTTAGAATGACAATTGAAGTCAAGATTTGATTTCGTCATAATCGTAGAAGAGGACACGGATCTATCAATTTCTTAAAGTTGAGACTTTAATAAACACGTCAAGAAAAAATACTGGACGTCATTAAAAAAAATGTTCACCTTGGAGAATTAATAAAATCATTTCGGAAAGCCACCCCCGGACAAACTTACATCGCTGCAGCTGGGGAGAGTTTGTTGATTGAACCCATTTGCACTGTTGATAAAGTGTTTCTAAGTGTCCAGGTCTCAAAATAAAGACCTACTTATCGCGCTTGCCTCCTAATTAGAGCTCAGTAGCTGCCAAGTTCAAAAGTGGTTTGGAGAAAAGAAAAATGCGCTTGACTGGGGATGAAAAAAAAGTGAATTTAGAGCGAGCAGTGACCAGCTGACAGGGACCGATTTCACATGTTCTGTTGGACATCATAACCTGTGGATTCTCAACAAAATTCGGTACCTCTTGTGGTTGTCGAAAGGTAGAATTGAAACGCTCAATTCAATGCTAGATTTGCTATGGCGATACCTGCACGAACGTGAACGAAGACGCAGAAGGCTCACGCAGAAGGGCGTCGAAATCAACGGAAAGAAGACGAGTGAATTGACCACGACAACCGACCGCAAAACTTAGGAAAAAGATAACTGAAATCCTAATAACTCAAACAAATTCCACGAAAGTTATAAATATAGGACGAAAAACCGTGGATTATGCGCCTCTGGGGGAATTCACATTTAAAAAACCGGAAATCAACTCTACCTCAAAGTTGGTGTGAAAAAAAGTTGGAACAGAGTTGAGGAAAATTAAAAATCTAAACGAAAAATTTCTTAAATCGATCTTCATTGTCCAAAACATCTTTAAAATACATCTGCGAATACCTTAATAAAATCGAAGTAACCGCGTGATCTTAGCACAGATTTAACGAATATGTCGTTGATTTAATCTGCGTTATATTAGTTACAAGAGCGATCATGAACCAATCGGGATGATTTTTTTCTAAATACTGTAAATTGAGTCTAGTTTAAATTAGTCAGATGCACTGGAAAAAAGATACGCGCGGAGAAACCAGGTTCAAGAACTTTTGACAAAGTACTTTTAAATTTGGATGCAAATAACTTGGGTGCAAATTGAGAAGTTTTACTTGATATATATTTAATTGACGAGTCCAGCTACTTCAGCATGCTTGCTGTGAATGCTGTGGGATGATCAGAACGCGAGATACGAGCGTTTGAAAAAAAAAACCGTTCAAGATGACGGTGGACTGGGAAATTTGGACAATGCGCAAATTCAGGGTTAGTGTCACCATCGAGAACCCTTTCGAGCAACAAAAGAAGAAATTTATCTGAAATTTTTGGGTCAGGCCTATAAAAAATTCCCAACTGCACATGACTATTAACTTGTCCCGTTTTAAAAAGGCAAAATTCTAAAATCTTAGATTGTCAACTAACACAGATACCTCAAAGAAGAGAATTGGAGAGGAATTCTTTATAAATCAAGTTTTAAGTTCAATTTATTGATTGGTACGAGTTCGATGTGTATGCCAATAAAGAAAGTAATATGTAAGTAGGGATTCAAGGTAGAGCGCTGATGGAAAGGGAGCCGGCGAGTAATGGGTGTATGAATGCAATAATCTTTGCTGCAATATATTCGTCAAGAAATCTCGGCCTTAACTTCGAGAAGTATAATTAGGAGAACTCTCCCAGGGTGTCTAGAAGCTACCTATTACAGCATCGAATATTCCGGGAATGTAAAGCGAAAAGTAAAGAATAAACTTGTTCCCGGAATTCATTTATTTTAAGAAGACGCTAAGGTTCAATATAAGCAATTTGTTGATAAATTAATATTTCGCTAGGCGGTGTTAGTTAAGAAGTTGATCCTTGTTATAAAGCGAGAGTGCTGTTTGTCATCAATCATCATCAAGTGTTAATGACAATAATCACAAGTGTAATACTATGCGTTTTCTACTCTTTCATATATAAAAAAAATTAATCAAAATACTTTTTTTTATTTATTTTATTGCTTGGAACAACTGCCAGTACCGAGTACCGACTGCGCACGCGTGAGTTCTGAGAAATGTCATTTACTATTCCTATTCACAGCTTGGCTCTGTTTATCAAACTTACAGCTTTTGATTGGTCCACAAGCGGGAATTATGAATTGCTATATCTCATTTAATAACTAGGAGGAGTAAACTGCAAAGTATCATTTACACCACTAAAAGTCACCAGATTAAATCACCAGATTTTTTTTGGCGGCAAATTTGAATTGAAACAATAATTATTAATAAGGAAGATAGGATAGGACTTATTTTCGGTGTAGGAAGTCTACTTTTCATTAGACTCTACAGCAGTATCACAAATCATTGTGATTTGCATAATATATCAGTATTATAGTGCTGAATGATTTTCTGAATATAAATAGAATGAAATTGAATAATTTATAGATATTTCGAAGAATATTAAGGATAATAATTATTATTAACATTCATATTAAATTGATTGAAAGTACTTTATTTTAGGCAATACTTATGTGACAAAATTTAATGTAACATATAAATAATATATTTTATGTATGTATTATATGACACATAACATCGTAGATGAAGTTTTTATTTTACATTTAATAATATATAATTTGTGGATAAGTCAATTTTTTCAAACGGTATTATAAACAGCATTTTTCAGTTTTTGTAGGACCAGATTCAAAGTGTGTTGTTGAAACTAACTTTATCACATACAGCAGTCCCTGTTTGGTCTAAATCCGCACCTTGTTCGATTGGAATATGTTCTTCAATTATTGGTGAAGTACGCATATAGAGTAGTTTTTCCAAAATCTTGTAGGTGACACTCTTTTCTTCCCGTTTCTTTGGAGGAGACATCCTCTCACTTGTACTTGATGTAGGATTATCCATAATGGCACTTGAAACCGTTTGCAGGATGAAGATGGAAAGCCAAAAATAATTTCAAAATTCTGAAAAGGATGTCTGTTCTCTAAAAAGAACTGAATGGGCTTCAAAAAGAACTTATTTGGTTTTGAAATAACTTTTAAAGAACTTATTTAGAACAACTTATAGGGTTTTGGAAATAACTGATTATAAAACTGATGTGTCACATTCGACGCTGACATATTGTAAACAATAATGACATAACAATAAAAAACAAGCGAATATGTAGTGTTGAGCGTTGCATAGATTCAATTTCCTGTACAAGTTTTGCTGGGTGTAATTTTGCCTATGAATTGACCAATGAGAAGCATCTTTTTTTGGCGGTTTATTTAAATTTACTCCTCCTAGTTATTAAATAAGGTATAGTAGCTGTGATTAGGAATTATAAATTATTATGAATTATAATTGACTACCTACGAATAATAACCTTCATAATTCATCAAAAAAAGCTCTAACAATTGAAATATTATTGAATAAGAGTAGAAAAATAAATTAATTGACTAAAGGTATGCACACACTGGCGCGAAATAATTCGTCGCGAAAACGAACCGAATATTTCGCATCATAGGCGGTAACGAAATTCGTCTCTCTTTATCACATTTGCGCGAATAAATTCGCGCAACAAAGTTATTTAAATTTCGTGTCTCTTTTAAACATTGATTAAAATTTCTTGTGCGAAAATTTCACAAGATATTTTATGTCTTGATATATGGAAAGATGGATTCTTCAAGCTCTGAAGAAGAAACAATACTATTATTCGCTGCCTTAGAAGATGAGCAAGTTGAAAGGTAAGACATTTTTATTACAGGACAGGAAATAGTTCAATGTTTTGGTATGAAAAAATAAATTGAAAATGACAAAAACCGTCTTTTAAAGTATAAAGCCATTTTAGATTCGCAACGAGAACGACAGAAAACGCGGCTGGTCGCGAAAGAAATAAAATCGCTGGAGATTCGTTATCGCCAAGCGAAATTATCGCGTCAGTTTGTTGTTTCTCTAGGGGAAAGACGCCTAAATTGGACCATTTTTATATTTTATTTTCTGGGAGCTGAGTAACAAAAGTTTTGGTCATCGTGACCATGGGATATCAAAGTACGTACCAAGCTTATCCTAGAAAAAAATTAACAAATGTATAAAATAAATGCAGATATTCTATGTAAGAAAAAACAAAAACGTCTGCAAAAGTCCAATTTAAGAAACCGGTTGCCTAAATTGGACCAGTGGTTTCATAAATTGGACCAGGCTACCAAAGTACGTATAATCAAACAAAACGTCAATAAGAATGTGAATAAAAACATAACAAACATTCTACAATAAATAAAGAGATCATTTGCACAAGAAAAATAGTAAAATAGTAGGCAACAGGGTAATAAATCAATTTATAGCTTGAAAACAAAAGGTAGGTGAGCATTGTCTTATATTTTACATATTAAAAAGCCGAAGTATACTCAAAAGTCACAACAAACCGTAGGTAGGTAGGTCTTAATGAGTATAAAGCAAATCAATAGCCTGTCGTATTGGAGTCGGGTTTTAACCCATCGTCCTGACAGTTGTCAAGTCTGGAGCGCCCGAAAACCCAAATAAAGAGCTTATCGACTCAGGCAGCAACACACATCCAACCAGACTACCAAAAGCACGGACGGCCGTTTCGGTCTCATTAGACCTCGTCAGCGTACTATATTGGAGAGTCCGGAAGGATATGAATCGCTGCATGAATCGAAAACCCTATATGGAATCTCATTCAGCCGGTTACCAGTGGCCTCGAGACAGAGCGACATCTATCAAGAGAAACAACAGGCTCCCAGCTAGACAAAACTCCAGTGTGTATTATGGGCTGCAGACACTCCAGGGGCTACGAGACTGACATCAGAAATGCATATTAAAAAGCCGAAGTATACTCAAAAGTCACAACAAACCGTAGGTAGGTAGGTCTTAATGAGTATAAAGCAAATCAATAGCCTGTCGTATTGGAGTCGGGTTTTAACCCATCGTCCTGACAGTTGTCAAGTTCTTTAAGTCCTGTTGATTAGGTCCTGACAGTAATCAAGTTGTGTTGCTGCCTGAGTCGATAAGCTCTTTATTTGGGTTTTCGGGCGCTCCAGACTTGACAACTGTCAGGACGATGGGTTAAAACCCGACTCCAATACGACAGGCTATTGATTTGCTTTATACTCATTAAGACCTACCTACCTACGGTTTGTTGTGACTTTTGAGTATACTTCGGCTTTTTAATATGCATTTCTGATGTTAGTCTCGTAGCCCCTGGAGTGTCTGCAGCCCATAATACACACTGGAGTTTTGTCTGGCTGGGAGCCTGTTGTTTCTCTTGATAGATGTCGCTCTGTCTCGAGGCCACTGGTAACCGGCTGAATGAGATTCCATATAGGGTTTTCGATTCATGCAGCGATTCATATCCTTCCGGACTCTCCAATATAGTACGCTGACGAGGTCTAATGAGACCGAAACGGCCGTCCGTGCTTTTGGTAGTCTGGTTGGATGTGTGTTGCTGCCTGAGTCGATAAGCTCTTTATTTGGGTTTTCGGGCGCTCCAGACTTGACAACTGTCAGGACGATGGGTTAAAACCCGACTCCAATACGACAGGCTATTGATTTGCTTTATACTCATTAAGACCTACCTACCTACGGTTTGTTGTTATATTTTACAGTCTAGGCAATAATATTTTTTTAATTTTAGTGAAACTTTGGCACATTTTACATGATTCCATTTTCTGCATAACATGCACTGTATCATCTTTTCAACGCTTACGTTCTTGCAAATATTTCAAAACCAACTTTCACCTCCATCTTCAGTTTTACCATCAACTACCAAATTTGATGAGTTCAATTGCCTTTTTATTTTTTTAACCCCAGATGGTGCTGCTTTTGAAGCTTCCAATTCATTTTTATACGGAGAACTAGTCATTTCAACTGCTTCTTGAGAGCGAGCTTTCCTTTTTGTCATTATTTTTTTATTTTTAATGGGCAATGGGGAGATTTCTTGTATTGGGACATCTAATGTTGGCGTCTCTATAGACTTGATCTGGTTTTTAAGCAAGGCCAGTGGTTGAGCTTCATCGAAAATTCAGCGGTTTCCTAAATTGGACCGGTTCATTTTGGGAACCACACCCAGTGGTCCAATTTAGGAATATGCTACCTAGGTTGAATCAAACTTCATTTTAACGGTAAGTGGTACAAAATTAACATGAGATGAGGTCTTTCTGGTAAATAATCGATATGTCAGTTAGCTTGCACATAAGAAACACGTTTACCGGGAATAATAATCAACTCAACTAGTAGCTCGGTGAAAAAACACGAGATGGTGCCAGCTTTCCTATAAATGGTAGAAACATGAGTGGTCCAATTTCAGAAAAGGTCCAATTTAGGCGACCCTCCCCTATACAGGATGTTACAAAAAAGGAGGTCAAGCTCTTGGCCACAGATTGTTGGGCCAAAAATAATGACACTTTCCTTATGCCATTTTTCACATAGGCGTCCCATTTTCAAGATACAGGGTGTCAAACTTTAAATAAATAAAAAGTTTTTTAACAATAACTCCGTTATTTTTTAAGATACTCACTTGAAAATTTGCATAGCCTTCTTTCTTATGCAGACACACATTTTTAGGAAAAAAAATCAAAGAAAATCCAAGCGCGAGCGCACGAAAGGGGGTTTATGGCAGACCTTGGCCCCCCAACATTTTTCTGCGTAGGCCTATGGCTCTGATGTATGGTTTTTTTGATTGAGCGTTTATTTGTTTTACTATCCTCACTCTTATATCATTTTGATTTAGGCCTTCGTTTACGAGATATATCAACATGTTTGGGTGTGTGTCATGGGACGCCTATGTGAAAAATGGCATAAGGAAAGTGTCATTATTTTTGGCCCAACAATCTGTGGCCAAGAGCTTGACCTCTTTTTTTGTAACACCCTGTATAAGACACTCCCGGTAGTGCCGCGTCCATGGGCCGAATATGGACCCAGTTATTGATAAAAACTTTTCCCTCGACACGACATTTACATTCTTTAAAGGTTACTATGTTGGCTCACGTCTGCGTCCTAAAGAAAACCTGTTCGAATATTGTTTTAATAAATTAGTGTTAATAAGAAAAATGAATTTAAATCTTTCCGGCTCTGATGAAGTGAATTTAATTGTGGGAGGTATTCAGAATGAACACATTAAATCCGCGACCACACGTTCACAAAATTTTTTGAGTCACACACATGCCCGCCGCGTTAGCGACCCAGGCTCCGCAACCCCACGTTTGTTCACTCTTTTTTAGTCGCAGTGCTTCCCTCCCTCTCCCCCCTTCTCTATCTTTCTCTCTCTCCCGCCGCGTTAGCGGCCCAGGCTTCACGACCCAACATTCGTTCACTCTTTTTTAGTCACAAACATGCCCACCGCGTTAGCGGCCCAGCCTCCACGACCCCACGTTCGTTCACTATTTTTTTTTTCGCACTTCTCAACTCTCTTTTTTTTAACTCTTATTTTTTTTCAATCACCTTTTTTACATTTTTCCTTTTCCTTTTTCATTAAATCTTCTTTCTCTGCCCCCCCCCCTCCACCTTTTCCTTTCCCATGCTTTCGATATTATTTATTTAAACAACCGAAGTAAAGTAAAACTAAAAGGATAAAATACTTATTTGAAAAAATAAATAATACTATTCATACACAACGATTTATTTATAAAAAAAATTATTTATTTATAAAAGTTTTCACTATTCACGCAACTTTTAAAATTTTTTTTTCGCCCCGTGACCCCCCGCCAAACTTTAACACCACTTGCCTCATGCCCCCCCTTACCCCCTTAACGAACTCAACCATAACCCTAAGCCCCAGTACTATTTAAATTTAAATATCAGTAAGTTGATCAATGACACACACCCAAACATGTTGATATATCTCGTAAACGAAGGCCTAAATCAAAATGATATAAGAGTGAGGATAGTAAAACAAATAAACGCTCAATCAAAAAAACCATACATCAGAGCCATAGGCGTACGCAGAAAAATGTTGGGGGACCAAGGTATGCCATAAACCCCCTTTCGTGCACTCGCGCTTGGATTTTCTTTGATTTTTTTTTCCTAAAAATGTGTGTCTGCATAAGAAAGAAGGCTATGCAAAATTTTCAAGTGAGTATCTTAAAAAATAACGGAGTTATTGATAAAAAACTTTTTTTTTATTTAAAGTTTGACACCCTGTATCTTGAAAATGGGACGCCTATGTGAAAAATGGCATAAGGAAAGGGTCATTATTTTTGGCCCAACAATCTGTGGCCAAGAGCTTGACCTCCTTTTTTGTAACACCCTGTATACGCCGCAGATCTTGAGTCGACGAATATTTCGTGAGGCAAAAATTTCGCCGTCGCACCGATATATTCGCGCCAGTGTGTGCATACCTTTAATTGGCTATCCAAATTATTGACCGAACCCAAGAGAGGAGTAATTTTTATATTTCTGGTAAGGTAAAATTTATTAAGAATTAAGGAACGAATCCTAGATATTAGAGGCGAGCATTTCTTTTCAATAGGCATGCGAGGATATGATTTAGGATGCGAGGAGTAAGTTGAGTGGTTATAATTTCTTTGATTTAGTAGTGCTTTGAAATACCATTTAATCAATTATTGCGCTCCAGGAAAGTTAAGAAAATTATTGGTAAAACTTTCACAGTTTCTCTGTAATATTTTCCCTTAATTATTTCATATAGGTAGTCGCGCTGAAATATAATGCAATATTCAGTTGTCTCTCTTTGTTTCGCTAAGTTTATGAAGTACTATACGTACTGCAAAAAATTTTGAAACTTTTAAACGCAAGTGAAAGTCAATACCAACTCCTAAATCCGCTTAGTCAAATTATGATTAAACTTTCCTAATAGCTGCTAAACTAAAACAAGACAATGAAAGAAAGTTTCCGTTGTCCAACTTTCCACTTTTCCGACAATTCTAACGGTGTGAATGCTGCAGCGACCATCTGTTTGTTGAATAACTCACACTTCAAACAAACAAATCCTGCAGCAGGAACATAATATTGTCCTCTTTACGGGAACTTTAGTGGTCGCGATAAAATTGAGTCTCTTTTGGGTCACAGCCGTGTCGTTTATCTGGCAGGAGATTTCGCATGCATAATGCAAGAACGCTTGATACTGGAAAATGTAACAAAGTCTGCCGGAGTGTTTTTATCCACGAGACTCGTAATCTTCAACACAAACATGACATCAACGCTCCTACTTATCTGTGTAACTTTACACTCATATTCACCAGAACTACACAATTCGGATTGTTGAGTTCAATTTTATTACTCGTGCACAATACATGCCCGTTTTATTGATATGTACTTACACTTCTTGTACCTACGTCGGGTTATATTATTTGTTGTGAAAATTGTTACCGAGCAGTAAATCTGAAAATACGAAACTTCTCGTCTTGGAGAACAAGTTTTATTGCATTTTTATCTAACTTGACTGAAGTTTGATGAGTTTTCAAGGGTCGATCTTGCAGTAGTAGTGTTAGCCTAGCTTAATTCCAAAGAGCGCCTTGAACCAGTCAACATGTTGCACAATTATTATTATTATGCGATATAATATTATAAATAATAATATAAAGGTGAGTAAAATGTGGATACATTTTTGGCTGCTTGATACGAACAAACAGCTTAGGAAAATAAAATTATCTGGATGGACCGTGGTGTTTGACTACAGGCTAATTGAGATAACTTTTTTGAACAGACTTTTGTTGCGGCTGCTTTTCTGCTTGAGGTAAACACAAAACGCTTTGCTCAATATAATGAGTGGTAAAAAGAGCCCAAATTTATTTCAGGATTTTTCAATAGCCGATTCAAATTCTCCTTTTAGTAACAGAAAAAAAAAATATCAAGCAAAAATTCCCACTAAATAAATAGTTAAACTTTAACAATAATTTAAATAGGTAACAGTCTTCCGCTAATAATTTTCATCTAAATTCCCATTTTATCAAACAAGGATTAATTTGCTAATTAGGCACGAGCTACAAACTTTCCTACATAAATCCATCGACTGTTGCCGTGTTTATTCCTCCAACCCTAGTCGCAGAATTTACTATTAGTATTGGGTTTCTTAGTATTAGTATCCTGATGGAGGTCGACATATTACCAGGAACAAGCGGTCTCTGTCTAGGATTCTGGTGTGGAGGGGTGAAGGGGATGATTACAGAATAGGGAATATCTTCTGCGGCTATTGCTGATTTATTGCCGGAAACAGGTCTGCATACTTGCAGCCGGGAAGACTGTGTCCGGTGCTAGTGCTAGTGTCAACCGCATTTACACTGTGGCTGCCAGAAACAGATATACAGATTAATCTGTGCTGTTTCTTATGAAATATCCCTAGTTTTTATCCTTGGAGAGTAAGATAAAAACTAAATCAACAGAAAAGGATACTATCTTAATTTTCTGAATAAATTTTCTGAAACAAGGTAGCTAACATAAAAGAAATTATGCGCTTTAAGAATTCACAATTTTTAAAAACTTTGGACTAGATTTACAAGATCTTGTGTATGAGCAGAAGGAAATCAGATAATAATTAAATTTGTCGGTGGTAAATACAAATACAATCGCAACTGGACAGATTTGTAATTGTTCTCCCAAAATAAAGCAATGCGCTTCATTGTTAGCGTAAACTTGACCAAAAATTTTGGCAGTTTGGAACACCATAGAAAATACGTAACTTAACGATATTTTCAGACACTACGATGGATGGTGTCCATACGTGTTCCTCACGTTACAATACAAGACTCAAAACCAGGCCTCTTGCTTGGCCTTCACCCCTTCTAGTTCCCATACTGACCACTCCGAGAATGGCTCGATTTATGGAGTTACCTCTCGAAAACATCGATGCTACGTAACAGCGCACGATAGCTGCTTCACTACTCCAGCAGCTATATTTGAATATCTGCTGAGTATGTCTTCAGATATAATGCCTAAGACCATCAGGAACCGCTCTTCTTCCTTTTCCCGGGAAGGTCCTTCGCCCGGGAAGAGACGTGTGAGAGAACAACAGAAATGTACTCTTGACAACAGATTTCAGATGGTTTAAGGTGGATTTAAGACATCCACAGGAACTGGAGCTGGGGTGTGTATCGCTGGCTCGAAGAAGAGAATCTTCTCTAGCTTTCTTTGCGTAGATGCAGGAAAAGATGCACTGCCGATGCAGATCGACACCCAAGCGGCTCCAAAAGCCCTTAGCTCCAGCCACTGCAAGTTAAAGTTGGTCAGGAACTGTCTATGAACTCTCTGCTAGGGAAGTCCTCCAACACTGTCAAAACTTGCCAAGAGTGGACCATTCGAAGGCATTTATACAGGGCACATCAAAAAAACTAACCCAAGAACAATTGCACTGCACAACATCACTGCAAGCTGAATCATCATCTGCACAGTATGGGTTTGGCGAACAGCGCTTAATGCCGCCTGTGCTTGGAGGATGACGAAACAGCAAATACATACCCAATGCGAGTGTCCCGTTTTGTTATGAACCATTCTACAAACCTTGGGGAGAGACTTGATGTCTTTTAGTCTCTTAGTTGATAACTTAGTCAAGATGGTCAGCTTCCTCAAAGAGGCTGACCTGGTGCGGGGTTAATGTAACACGACCAAATGTGAGCCACAATAAACCTTCGGTTGCAGTGGTGGTGTCACAAATCCAATCTATCATTGAATGTTCTGTGTTGAAATACATACTCAATGAGAAGAAAAACTCCTTAATGATGAATGCATCAGTATGAAAACAAGCACTGTTTGATTTCAACAGTTTGGCACTACAATACATGGCATAAATTTCAATTAGTTGGGGTACCCAAAGCATAAAGTCTTTAAAATGCATGGCTTCCATCTCAAAAATTAAAGAGCTTATTCGGGATTCTATAAAAAATATTACCGGAGATATTTTACGAAAAGTTCCTAATAGATTCTGCAAACATATTGAAACCACAGAAGTAGTGATGCAGAGAAATAAAAATGCAGCAGGGATCATGTAAATTCTGACATATAAATCATATTAGGTTATTGATTTGCTGCTCGGCACTTTGTGAAACATAAAGCTTCATGCAGACTTCAACATATACCCGAATGCCCAACAAAACAACAAACCGAACATCAGACAAAATGAAAAATTGATATTTATTTCGCTGAACTGAACGTCGAACGGAGAGGGTTTGAGCTGGTCCCAGAGTTTCTTCCAAACAACTGTGGAAGTTGCAACGGCATATTATACATTTATATACATTAGGTATTCCATAACCGCGAAAAAAAAAACCTTCGGACCACTACATTGTTCCTTCCTCAAGAACGGACTATCCTACCATACCTACCCGATGCAAAGTTATCCTACCCGATCCAAAGTTAACAAAACACTTGAATACACAATTTTCCTCACTGCTTCTCCAAGCGTTCGGTGTTTTGTTTTTGCTCTTGAACAAACCTCCAAACGCACTCGGGAGCCATATTCATGTTAAACAAAATACTGACAAACCATGGGTACAAACGCCGTGCGCAAGAAAACGAGTAGTACTTCAAATTTGTTTGCAAACGCGTTCGTGATTACGTCCAAACTGGTGTTTTTTATATGCTTCGGTTTGTTGTTCGGTTTAGCGTTCGTTGAAACGTTCAGGTTTGTATGCTTAAAAATTGGTGTATAGTTTCCTCAAAAGTATATTCAAAATAGTGCACCATTGTCTTCATAAATTATTATTACAGCTGGGGGTGTATAATCACAGTGGTCGTTATTGTTTTTCTTGGGAATTCAGGTTCAGGTAATGGGGTTCTTTTTGTTTCTATTGACGTTTTCCTGCTCTTATTCACGAGGAATGCGATTTGTAAATTTATTTGATGATCGTAAATATAATATATCTTGTAATTGTAATTATTGTAATTATTGTCTTGCTACTTTTTTGATCACTGTGACGATGTTTAATCCATAGTTTAGTCACCTGGAGTTACAACTTAGCAACTCTCTTTTTAAACGACCCTCTTTGTGAATAGAACGGATCTCTTGAAGTAGAATGCGACCAATGGAAAAAATTTACCGGCATTATGTATTTTCATACTTATAATGTCAATTTTAAAATATTTCTGCACCCTACATATCGTTAACAGTTTAAAATAAACGCGGCTTCCAAGAAAAATGATCATTAAATTCGCATTTGGTTTCCTTTCCTCCTGCAGTAGGCATGGTGACGAGATGACTGAGCCGATTTGAAATCCTGATTAGTACTGATAAGGGCTTAACAGAACTGCACTTGTCTTCAGATTTCACTCTTGCTTTCGATTTGCATTCTTGAATCAAGTGTCCTTGAAATTTTTGTGATATAAGAATTATTGTTTTCCTTCTTAAATTCTCAACAGCACTTCTTAGGTACTTGGATTATCATAATGTAACTGTGATTCCTGCAATTCTCATTCTTCTCTTAATTAATTAAATTTTTTGTAAATTAAATTATAAAATTAACCTGATTTTGGATTTTTCAAAACTTTAAATTTTTAGATTAATTGAATTATTGTTTCTTTTGCCTCTCACGGTATACATATTTGTACAGGATTTGCTTAATTTTCGGGCAAAAATTCGTAATGAACCGACCCTCTAAATTAAGTATTATAACTAACTTACAGGGTGTTAAATGTTTTAATATTAAAACTCCAAAATGGCTGTTTTTTTTTATGAAATATTTTGTGTCGCGTTTATACAGGGTGGTCCAACTTAAAACGTCAGGACTTTACCAAACGATAGATAACGTTAAAATAATGCCAGTTTCTCTAATACACTTATAGCCGGGAAAGCTTCTTTTTCAAGACACAGGGGGTTGAAGTTTTGGGAAAAAAATAATGTTTTGTGAATATTGTCAAAACGGCTGCTTTAAAAAAATTGAAATTTGGCACGCAGCATGAGCTAAGTATCTTTCATGATTTACGGCCTATGGTCATAAATTGCGAAAACCAGCGGCGGAGATATGGGTGTGCCATCGCCCCTTCTCAAAAAAAAAATCGACGCCACTGACTCTGTGATTACTGACAATTGTTACATTAGTTAGGTGTTGTTTATTTCTGTTATTTAATTAGTTAAGTAAAAGTTATTTGATTAGAATTTGTCTGTTATTCTTAAAATGGCTACGGATATTACCTAAGAAAACCTAAAGTATCTCTAAAACGGTGCGCCTTGTGAACAAAATTAGGGAGTACTTTTTTGTTCTGAAAAGCATGGGGCATAGAATAGTATTACTAAATTTGCCATAAAGTCAGTGGCGTCAATTTTTTTTTTTTGAAAAAGGGCGATGGCACACCCATATCTCCGCCGCTGGTTTTCGCAATTTATCACCATAAGCCGTAAATCATGAAAGATATTTAGCTCATGCTGCGTGCCAAATTTAAATTTTTTTAAAGCAGCCGTTTTGACAATAATCACAAAACATTTTTTTTTCCAAAACTTCAACGCCCTGTATCTTGAAAAGGAAGCTTTCCCGGCTGTTAGTGTATTAGGGAAACTGGCATTATTTTAACTTTATCTATCATTTGGTAAAGTCCTGACGTTTTAAGTTGGACCACCTGTATTAATCAGTAGGTATTACCTATAATAAAGTATAGATTTTGGTTTTGACATCATTCTCCAAAAGCTAGACATTTCTAGTACTAAAAGGACAAGGTTTGCTAGGTAAATTCTCAACAGTTTTTGAGATATGCACGATTGAATAGGTGAAAGTTATTTATAAAAATTTAAAAAACAATTAAAACAAAAAACAATAATTGATTCATAGCAGGGTTAGGAAATGTGGCTAAGACTTTTTCGTGGTCGGGGGATTAAGATAAGATGAAGCCCCACGTCAAATTAAAAAAAAAAATTAAAAGTTGAAAAACATTCAGGAAAAATATACAACTTTTTGTCCTCCTAGAATATCTTAATCGTCCATATTATCTCAAAAACTGTGATAATTTATACAACAAACCTTTAGAAAAGTCTATTTTTTTTAATTATGTCAAAACCATCATTGATCCATGCAGTGGCATATAAATTGGGGGATACACCAGTTGAACCACTCTCTATAGGTACTCTATATTTTGACACCCTTTATTTGATTGCTTAGGCTATGAACTGCCAAATTAAATTTCTAGGGGTATACAGGGTGTCGCTAAAAGGTACCACCAACGCTCTACCATAGATTTCTGAATAAAATTTTTTACCGATTTAACCGCAATTATTCATGTCTAAAATGGGCCCTAAAAAGATACAGCCCTTTAAAGAGGGTCTTCTAAGTACAAAAATTATCCAAAATAAGAAACAAATTAATTAAATTAATGAAAAACTTTAGTTTTACCGCCTACTTTGATTATTCTGACACTTTATTCTGACACAAAGAGAGCAAACAGAATCAATCAGTGACGTGCGTATGAAAAGTTCTGGGATAAAAAGGGAGACGTAACATCAAAAACAGGAGCACCATCTAATATCATCTATGTTTGTTAAACTATGTCAGTTTCTTGCGCTTAACAATATACTAGTATAGGAAATTTTGGATTGTCCCATTTAATCCACTTTTTTACTTATTCAAGAAAAAGTGTATTTCGTTGACCCTCTTATAAGGGCTGTACCTATATTGAAAAAATTGCATTTTTGGACATAGATAATTTCGGTTAAATCGTCATATTTTTTACTCGAGAATCTGTGGAAGAACGTTGATGGTAGGTACCTTTAAGCGACACCCTGTATAATGACTAATGACGCAGTAATAATCAGTTCTTGTATTTTTATTAATTGAGTCCTCGTCGATTACCTCATTTTAATAATTCTCCAGTTCCAATGCTACATTTATGGATTCAAATCTCTACATATAGGTATGTATAAGTACTTACGTAATTATTTACGATGTATTTTGTATATAGCACTAGGTGCCTCTATGTACATGTATGTATGTCACTCCTATACATAGTTATTAAGCTAAAATCTAGAGTAGGTAATACATATAGCATACAAATAATTATCCTTCCTACACATACCATAAACATACGAGCATACGAGTAGATGGGGACAACACTTACACGGGTATAAGTTATAGGCAGTAAAATATAATTTTACTAAGACATGAATTAATAGTAATACTAACCATGATACTAAACCTTCCTATTTACCAGGCAGAAGCCTGGAGATGGAAAACGGGTCCTCAGGTCAAATATTCCATTTCACTAATATACCTAATATCAGCCTAATAGACATCAAAGATTAGTGAACCACCTAATTATTAACATGGCCCTCTTCCTAAACGGCAATGAAGTTATGGGAGCTGTTACCCACTCACGACACAATCATATAACTCAGCTCTGTAGGGATATTACAAAGGACGCTCGATTTGCGTTCTGAATAAATTACACAACGTTAATTCTATGGTCATGGCCGGGTAACATGGACGCGTAAACTGATTAAAACATAATAATAATAATATAATAATAAAGAGCCTTTATTAGCTACTAAGCATTGTGATATACAATACCTATTACTATGCAGGAGGCGAAGTCTAGCATAAGCTATTCTACTTAACCTTCTCTATTCTAAAACTATGATATACCTACACCTATAATTAACAACTAACATTACAATAATAACACAACAACTAATAATACACTAACCTAAATCAGAGAAAAAAAATCCCACAGCCCCCCCCCACACCCCCTTAAAAAAGACCCCAAAACAAACAACCAAATGCAAAACACAAATATTAACAAAAATGATGTATACATACAAAAACACAAATGACAAATTTACAATTATTATTTACACTAGGTATAACAATATTATGAACTTCCCTGCTTAACTAGTAATGATAGCTTTACGTGATTTCTAAAATAACTTAGAGATTTCATTTTAAAATCCAAAGGAACTTCATTATAGACCTGTACAGCGTTAAATGTGAAGGAACGACGAAACATGGCTGAACTAAATTTAGGCAACATAAGTGTAAGACGATGTCTAATATGCACACTATGTACCTCTCCGCGAAAAACTAACTTCTCCCTTAAATACGATGGCGTGGAGGATGATAATATGCGGAAGACCATCACCGACATATGAAGCTTGAAAAGGTTCTCAACCCTAAGCCATTGCAGTTCATTTATTTTGTTTGAAACATGGTCGTATTTTCTCAAGCTGCAAGTAAATCTGCAGCAAGCGTTTTGTATTTTTTGCAGTCTATATTTTGACATGTAATCCAAGCAGGGATAGTACAGAACCAAGCCGTAGTTAAGGATTGATAAAACCAGTGTCTCACAAAGAATTCTACGCAGAGACAGGCTAAGAAAATGGCGATTCCTATAAAGGTGTCTCAACACCAAATATGATTTTTTTATCACTAGATTTACATGTTCATTGAATCTAAGTCTGCAATCAAATATTATACCTAGATTTTTTGCGACCCTATCAACGGAAATGGGTTTACCCTCAATCTCAAGCTCAATACTTTCGAAATCCATCTCATAGCGGAGATTAGGACAAAAACACATTGAAGTACATTTACCGCTATTTAGCTTAAGGTTATGAGAACGTGAATAAGCTGATATTTTGTGGAGATCAAAGTTTATTTTTTCGACAGCACTGGGTAGGGTGGCAGGATCGAATGAGTAATATAATTGAGTGTCATCAGCAAAAGAGTGTATGTTCATATAAGTCAGAGTTTGGTATAAGTCAGCTGTATATATCAAAAATAGGAGAGGGCCGAGAACGGATCCTTGGGGAACTCCTGAAGTAACCCTGGAAAAGTCAGATGACTGACTGTCTATGACCACTCTCTGGAATCTATCACTAAGGTAAGATTCGAAGAACCTAACAGAAACTCTATCGAACCCATAATAATTTAGTTTTGCACACAATAATCCATGATCCAGAGTGTCAAATGCTTTGGAAAAATCTAACTGCGTGAGAATAGTAGTCTGTCCTCTATCAAGTGACCTCAGAATGTTATCCGTAAGATCTAGCAAGAGCGAAGTGGTACTAAAATTTTTACGAAAGCCGGACTGCTTTGGTGTGACTATATTGTTTGAAGTGATGTAAGCGTAAATCTGTTTACTTATTATTCGTTCAAGGACTTTAGAAATGGACGAGAGCAAGCTAATGGGACGGAAATCTCCAACAACCGACGGATTTCTAGTTTTCGGCAATGGCCTCACTTCAGAATATTTCCATACTTTGGGAAACACCCCTACCTCCAAACAGCTGTTAATAATATTTGTCAGATAGGGCAAGGTAGTGCTCAGAGAGAGTTTAAGCATCTTCGCAGAAATTCTATCACAACCCATAGCATTGGATTTCAGGCCTAAAACTGTTTGACTTACTTCCTCCATACTGGACATTCTAAAAGAGAACTGAATGTCAGGTCTAAACTTACGAGAATTGTAGTTTTTCGCTGACTCAGAACAGGCGTTCAGTGAGCTATGTACTGATAAGAAGTAGTCATTGAATATATCTGGCTGCCTCAGATGTTCTGGAACAGGCGCGTTGCGCCCATCCCTAATATTCAGTGACTTGAGAGTTTGCCAGAGTTTTTTGGAATTCTTTAGATTTAACTGACTAGTAAGGTAGGCAGATTTTTCTCTTCTAACCGCACCAGTAACTGCGTTTCTGAGATCCTTATAGTAGACATAATCCTCGACTCTTTTAGTTACCTTATACTTTGACAAAGCGCTCCGCTTCAACTTTATCATCTCTCGTATAGTAGACGTCAACCACGGAGCGAAGGGTTTAGTAATTTTCGACTGTATAAAAGGTGCATGTCTGTCAAACAAACTTAACAAATGATCATTAAAGATACGCACCTTTTCGTTAATGTCATTCTCGTACAAAACATCGTGAAATGGTGTCTCCATCAGGTCGTTTTGAAAATTTGATGGGGAAAAAGTCCTGAAATTCCTATAAGTAAGGATCAATGGAGTCACAGGTGAGATCTCCAGGTTCACATGACAAAATACTCCCCGATGGTCTGACATGGAGTGATCCATTACTCCAGATTTAACAATCAAATCCCCCCTATTTGTAAATACTACATCAAGTAAGGTCTGAGATGTACTTGTAATGCGAGTGGGCTCTTCTATCAATTGGGAAAATTCATATGACTCCAAAGTTCTCGCTATTAGATTGTCACAAAGCTGGTCTTCGTTTATATCTCCCGTAATAATTATATGATCGTACTGAGGTACTATACAGGAAAGAACACTGTCGAAGTACTTGACGAAATTCCCCAAGCTACAGGATGACGTACGATAGATAACTCCCAACAAAATAGTATTTTTTCCAACTCCCAGAGATACCCAAACATGCTCAAACATCACTTTCATGAAGCATGAAGCATTATTAGTGTGGGTTTAGTGATTCTTGCAACGTGCACTTGAATTCATCTCTGATAAGTGCAACAGCAGTTCGCTTGTTGGAACTAGTTTTGTTTCAAATTTTCAACTAGCAAACTTTCATGTGAACTACCTCACGTCGAGCTAAAAGACGAAAGTGCTTTCGTTTGTGGATAGATTATTCTCGAAATTCTGGAATGAAGTTTCAATTAGTAATTAGAATATTGCTTTATTTTGTCCAATTTCAAGTTCATTAATCTATTCTTCTTCTTGTCCTCTGATTTTTTCCTAATTCCTATTATCACTCATTTTTTCCGAACAAAATTTTTTATACGATATTAAACGATATAAATAAAATAAAAATTATCCGAGGGTGTACCTTCGGATCACTACTACACACCTATCAATCACGTTATCCTTAATTTTTACTTTTTTATCGTCCTTGAACTTCTCATCTCATATTATTATGTCCTTGCAGGATGTAAGCGGTTTTGTAGAGACGCAAGTAAGTTTTCATAAAAATAAAAGATACAAAGTGGAAAAAAATACGGCTTGAATAATAGCAATGCCTAAAGCTAACCCCTACTTTAAATCCCTTAGGAACCATTTTTTCCACTCTGTAGGTATCTTTTAAAACAGGAGATGTTATTGCCCGGTTAAAATATAATCCACTCCATCATGTAGGCAAACAAATTTTAACTAACTGGAATGAACGCGTATTTATTTATTAGTCTGATACTACTTAAATGAATAACCTCTCAGGTAAACCAGGATGTAATTTAGTGGTGTTTGGGATATTATTATCCTCAGAATAAATGGTGAAATTTCACCGGAATCGAATCAAATCTGACTTGCTCGATATAGTTGGTTTATAGGAAGTGGAAATTTGAGAGGTTAACCAAAGCAGGATACAGAAACGTGCTGGATTGGAGACATAATAATATATATGTATATGTTATTCACTTCGATTTCTACCTCATATTAGAAGTTAAACTCATCGAGCTATGCTGTTAATTAATTGCATGTAGCGTTAAATCAGGGCAGAGGGCACGCCTATCAGGGAAACTATTAGGAGCAACTAAATTGTATGGCTGGTTTCAGAGTAAAGGGTTCTGTGTTGCTAGTTGGGCGTCTCTAGCATGGAAGCAGAAGTAGTTTAGAGACTTTTTAAAGTGATCGATTTTAAATTAAAGTGGAGATTGCCTCCTTTTTCTTAGAACTTCTCTTCTATGAAATTAGATAATTTTTTAAGTGATTAAAGGATTCTTTGACCCACTTATCCTCTCGAGAATGGAGACATATAACTACTTGAACTTTTCGGACGCTATCTATTCTCCTAGCGCAATGAATAATGGAAATCTACTGTGACAGCTTGAAACCCCATTTCTTTCAGTTCTCAATTCTTTTAATCAAGAATCATAATCCTTTACGACAAAATGCTTTTAATGTTATAGTTCATTTAATAAATGGACAGAGTGGTAGTATAATAGAATAAAGGGTTTTTACTCGAGTATTTATTTGTTGATCTCTTGAATAAATATATTGCAAAGAAACTAAGCCTTGGAAATGTACATAATTATAGAGTCCAGAACTGGAAGCTCAAATAATTCAGACAAGAGTGTGAAAAAATTATTCATCTTAGTGGCGTATGAATATCAAAATTACCATCAAATAAATATGGAGAGGTAAAAATATTTCATTTGAATGGGTGAAATTAGGTGAGACATAGAAATAATGATCAGAAGATGCAAAGAAAATAATGAGAGTAATAATGTTGAAGATGACGTTATACCTATTAAGATGAATAAATTGATTGAAGGAATTAGAAACTTTCATGAAGAGGAGTGATTTTTCACTCCTGAATCACTAAAAAGTTACAATGCCGCTTAGATTATACCGGTTCTTGATCCCTCGGTGCAAGATTACATCAAAGACTAAATTTTCAGATTTTCAAAACGTAAACAGACTAGAACAGTCAGCTGAGAGCATTACGATCGACTGAATACTGAATGAAGGTTATACTCACAGAAGAAATGCTCACAGAAAAGAGTTGTGTGTTCACTTTTTCAAACAGTATTTACTTACAGCTAACTTCTAAACAGTGATAGATACAGGGCTTAAAACTAGAGAAAAGCTGCGTGCGGAAAGAGAACAAAGCTCACAGGGTGAGTAAAATACGAGATACCATCATTTGGATCTCGGAAACTATCAGAGATACGGATTCGGTTAAATAGAGCAAAGTTGATAACTTTATACAATAATAGTCTGGGAAAAAAATTTAGTTATCTCATTTATGGTTTTGGAAGAAAGTGAAGAAAACAAAAATTTATAAAATTTCAATTCCTATCTAGTCGGCTTATTTGAAAATATATAAAAAAAACTGAAGGCACATTCTCTAAGACAAGCTAATACAGGTTAGTACAACAAGAACCTTGCAATTTTTAAGGTACCCATAACCTTTCAGTTGCCTCTTTCAGTTGCCCTATATAAGGATGGGTTAATACCCGACACCGGTCGTCAAGATACTCATAATTCCAAAATATACAGGGTTAGAACTATTTAAAGGGCCACTGCAGGGATATCCTAAACCATTGAAGATACGAGGTCGGTTAAATTAGAGAAAAGTTGCGCTATTTTGTGGCCATCTCGAATCCATCAAAACATGCAATATATCTGTGACCGTTCCTGAAATATCCTGAAAAAACTGAAAAATCGAGAAATCTTATTTTTGCCTTATATCTTTCTTACCATTGGAAATTAATAAACAATTTTTCGTAGGCTTACATAAGCCGTTATGAGCTACTCATCTGACGTTTCAAAAATTTTCAAAGCCGACTAGATTCCAGAGTTTTCAAAGTCAACTTTCGTTTTTCTTATGTATAATAGTTATGTGGACACTAACTTGCCGACTGATAGACTGGTATATCGACTATACAAAATAACAATAAAATCACAAAACATCAGAACAATTTATTATGGTTCTTTTTATGACCAAACAAAAAAGTTTGGTATAATGGCATATCGAAAAATATGCGGCCAATTGTTTTCAGATTTCCAGGTTGTCACTTCTTTTGTTTTCCACACAAGATTTTCTCTGCTGATAATTATTGTTACTTGTTGCATTTCAATCTCTTTCATCAGACACCCCTCCACGCTACCGTTGAAATGAAGCAAATAGGGATTTGATATTGAATAAAAAATTTTACAAAGGCAATCAAAGACATTAAATTTTGTTGTATCATTCCTGTTGTTTCTCTTTTTATTCCTATAACAATAATGAAGTAAATTAATACTCAGAAAATTTAATCTTATTAGGATAAGATGTTTTCCTACGACCACTATACAAAACACTACTTTGCGCATCGTTTTTTGTGCGCAAACTAGCATATTTCTCACGTATCCAAAACTGTGCGACAAAGTGACATAACGCATAGCCAAAAATCGTTTCCGTACAGTTTTAATGTAAACAATAGTGATGGGCGGTAACTGAGAACTCACTGTTACTTATTGTTAATGGAATAAATATTCATTTAAAGCTTCAAGGTAATAAAATAAACATAAATGGGATAACATAGAACCCGACAAGACTATAAAATATACTCATTATTCTCTTGTGGCAGTAATTATTAAAATTTACGAGTTGGTCGCTAATAACAGCATTGGTAGCGTTCAAATCAAATTCACGAACGGGAAAGCTCGCACACCTTTAACTTCAATCCACGACTGCGCCTGCGTTGTGTGGAAGTTGCGTAATCTACCACGTATCTCCACGCTCACGTCACTTATTTTTAGTTTATACGGAGTCTAATAATAAATAATAATAATATTGTCGGTAGAATTCAATGATTTAACAGTATACAGGGTGATTCATGAGTGACCTTACATAGACCAATGGTGATAAGCGGACTTCAAGGCGGGTCGAAAACCACAAAAGAAATTTTTTTTTCGTGATTGGTTACGAAGTTACAGGGTGTTTTATGTCTCAGGTACAAAACTTTGATAGGCGATATTTCTGAAACGGCTGGAGATATTTTGTAGAAATTTACTAGGAATGGTGCATTCCGGAAACTCATCAAAACCGCATTCTGAGTTAATTAAAAATCCAGGACCGGACTTGAAAATTTTTGCCTCCATGGTCTTTGTTGAAAAAGTTTATTTTCTGACCGTGCTACTGAAAAACTGTCATCGAATTTGAAAATATAAGAAAAAACTCTATAGAAATCATTCCTCAATTTGAACGGCACACCCAAACCGTCTCGAAAAAAAAATGTCAAAGTAAAACTTCTCAGTAAATTATCGTTTTCGAGCAGACATATTTTACTTAATGTTCGTCTGAATTCCTTCAAATTTATTTTTTGACTTGTTTCTGTGGGAAAAATGTTGGACAGAAGAGGCAAAGCTTTATTACTGGGAAATCAGGTGTCGACTACAAAATTTTCAGATTTCACTAATAATCACAAATCATTTCACTAATAACGAATACCAAACATTATGTTTGTGTATATGGTTTCTGCAATGGAAATTCAAGAACAGCTGCGAGAGAATACCATAGAAGATCACAATCGAAGAACACCGGCCCATGTAACGTTTCGCGTCTGTTTTCCAATTTTCTCGAGACCACGGCATATTTCCCTGCGTTCAAAGGAATGCTGAACCTCAATTAGAAAATCTGAGCCATCAAAACATCGTGGAGATGGTGGCAGTAAATCCAAGTACAAGTACGCGAAGAATTGGGCAAGCACTGAGCATTTCTCAATCAAAAGTATGGCGAACTTTGAAAAAAAGAAGAGCGGATGCCATCCCTGTCACGTACAAAGCGTACAGAGGCTTCAACCATTCAATAAAGTTCCATTGAATGGACTGCGTAGAATTTTGTGTACTGATCGAAGCTCAGTTCACGCGGGATCGTGTAACGAATAAAAAAACTCCCACCTATGGGCATATGAAAATCCGCGCTCTGTTGTTCAGAAGAACTCGCAACAGATTTTCTATAAATGTGCAGTGTGGCATTGCAAATGATACCCTAATAGGACCCCATTTTTTGCTGGGCGGCTCACGGGGGAAATTTATTTACTTTTCCTACAAGTCATTTTGCCCGGCTTGCTTGCAGAGGCGAACGTGAACAGGCGTGCTCTTTCCTTCCAGCAAGATGGGGCACCACCGCATTTTTCTCGACAAGTCAGAGAGCATCTCCACAATGAGTACCCCAATCGTTGGTTCGGGCGCGGCGGCCCTCATTCCTGACCACCTAGGTCCCCCAACCTCACTGTTTTAGACTATTACCCATAGGGCCATATGAAGCAGGAAGTCTAAAAAACGGAAGTAAGTACCAGAGAGGAGCTCACAGGACGCGAATACTGGTAGTTGCTGATGAAATTAGAAACAACAGGCAAATAATTCAAAAAGCAAACCAAAATTCATGGAAACGCTGCAGGAAATGTATTGAAGTTGGTAAAGGACATTTTGAGAACCGTTTATAACATTAATATTGATAACATTTAATTTACACTGACATTTTTCCCACAGAAACAAGTCAAAAAATAAATTTGAAGGAATTCAGACGAACATTAAGTAAAATATGTCTGCTCGAAAATGATAATTTACTGAGAAGTTTTACTTTGACATTTTTTTTTCGAGACGGTTTGGGTGTGCCGTTCAAATTGAGGAATGATTTCTATAGAGTTTTTTCTTATCTTCTCAAATTCGATGACAGTTCTTAAGAAACATCGTCAGAAAATTAACTTTTTCAACAAAGACCATGGGGGCAAAAAATTTCAAGTCCGGTCCTGGATTTTTAATCAACTCAGAATGCGGTTTTGATGAGTTTCCGGAATGCACCATTCCTAGTAAATTTCGACAAAATATCTCCAGCCGTTTCAGAAATATCGCCTATCAAAGTTTTGTACCTGAGACATAAAACACCCTGTAACTTCGTAACCAATCACGAAAAAAAAATTTCTTTTGTGGTTTTCGACCCGCCTTGAAGTCCGCTTATCACCATTGGTCTATGTAAGGTCACTCATGAATCACCCTAATAGTAATATTAAAAAGTCATTGGTAGAATTGAAAATAATACCTACCTAGGTAGGTAGTCTGAAAAAATAAACTTTAGTTAGGTACCTATCATTATAATGGATTGTAATTGCTCTGAATCTGAAGCAGAAAATACACCACCTGAAGTCAGAAAACAAGCAGGTTTGTGTTCTTTGAATTTGCTACCTGTAGTTTCGAGAGAAAAATACATACGAATCTGCTTATAAACATTTCATAAATTGGAGAAAAGGTCATAAAAGCAGAGCATTGTCAGAAAAAATAATTTATGTGTTAAATTTGTTAAATAATTAATCTATTAAATTGTGGTCGTAGGAAAAGTACTGTGTGTAGCACGTGCGGAAAAGAAATGTCACACTCGTGTGAATTGTGACTCGAGACGACACAATATACTATATTTTCAAACCCAAATACAAACATACACGACCATTGTCGCCACCTTGTCGAATATTACCCGTCGTTCTCTCTTCTCGTTGCCAGAAACAGCGTAAATTCTATGGGAGATATGCTTTATTGCGACCGATAAATAACAATTATTCCAAATAAATTAATATTTAAAAACCCGACTTGTCCACTTCTCCAATTAAATTCCCATCCTTATTTTATTTCCAGATCATGAAAGCAGTCTCCTTGATCGAATAATCACGATTATTCCATTCCGAGTTTCTTCTATCTAGTTATAGTTAACTATATTTGATTAAAGACTAGTAATTTAGCTTTCTTTGAAGCTCCAATAGAAGTTTCAGTCTAACGGTAACGATGCTTGCGGCTAAACAAGTTGTCTCAAACAATTTCACACAAATTATACCCCTCATTCCTTCAAGAACATCGCTAAATGTTTCCTCTGAATATTAATTGAATGGAAACGTAGTGAACGCACCCACGTCTAGCAATTCTTAACATAACCATCTCAACTGACATTTCTCTTTTAACAACATTAGCAGAGAAGTAAATTAGGGCCTAACGAATTAAGTTGCTCTGCAGTGACATTACATTATTGTAGTAAATATATTTGAAATCCGGTTTTATAATAATTGAATAATTGATATAAAACGCTTTAGTAACTTGGGTGGCAGTAAAAAAGGCAAACACTGGTTGGGGTATTGGTATTTCTTGTCATTCTTGGTATTTTCTGCTGGTCCTGTAACCGAGCAGACTTTCTCACAATTCCCAAGACCGAGTCTGTATTCTCTTGAGCTTACCAAGTTTCGGTCGATCATATTCAATTCTGTAACAGCTACCTCGCATTTATTCTCGGAGACCTCTCGCACAGAATTTCAACAATTCTCAGCTGCTATCGTCTGTTTTGCCGTCAGATAATCCTTTTATGAGCAGCATTTACTTTGTTTCCCGCTAAGAGAAATAACACCATTAGCTCGGTAGAGGATTTTTTTGTTTATTTCACTTCGGTTAATTCAGACTGACTAGTACTAACTAGAAGTAGAAGATGCTTATACTCGACCATTCCGTACGTAATTTGAAGATCTAAGGGGAAGTTATTTCAGCACGATTTGTTCTATTATACTTACTTCGCTCCACCACAAACTTAAAGTTTTCTCATTGATTGTTCGAAGAAACAGTCGTTCGGATCCTAATATACAGGCTGCTCATTTTATCTGGAAACATTCAATTATATAAAAAACTACGCATCAAATTAAAAAAATAGGTAATCCTCCCACCCTCTAGGGGAGGGGGAAGCAACTTTGAAATCTTAAACCAAATACCTTAAACGAAAACTCATATTTTTTAATGCTGATTCTAATTTACGAGTGAAAACACGTAGGAAATTGCTCCCCCCTTATCCCTCCATGCAGGTGGGGCACAGAGTAAATTTGAAATTTTGGTTAGAGACACTTATTTTAATTGCAAATACGTTAGATTTCCCTGGAAATTTTTTTCGATTCATGATTAACGCTATAATCGAGGAAATTACGACCAAAAAAACCATGAATCGAGAATAAATTTTAAGACAAATTTTACGAATGTTTGGCCATAAAATCCAAGGGAGAGGGCAGCAATTTCCTACGTGTTTTCAACTGTATTTAAGATTTCGAAGTTGCTATGCCCCCCCACCCGTAGGGGATAGGGGTAGGTTGGTCGAGTTTTGTATCATTGGATGGCCCCCTTCAAGATGAACAACTTTCATTGCCAACTATTTTTTGATACGATTCGTAGTTTTTGATATATTTGAAACTTACCCTGTATATTTCCACTTCCAACTTGAACTTTTTATAAGAAGATAAGATCCTTCATCTTCATCTTCATACATATAATACAAGTGATGATGATGATAATTAACAAATCCTGTATTAAAACCTTCGGGGACGAAGTTCAATAAAATCTTGTTTTCATTCTTGAAGCACATCGTACCCAAGTATGTATTATAACTCTGATGAATTCTATACGAATTTATTATTTGCACTGGAGAATATCCGCCGACACTCCCGTGCTCGCTCCCGTGTCCCACAAACAGTATTAGGAGTGAAGAGATCCAACTGGTGAATAAACCTAGAGGCGAACGGTGTATGTGACACGACAACATAAGTAACTTGAAAATCGATAATCTAAGTCAATAAGTCCACCCTTTCTGGAATGCACACGTAAATGAATCCACCGAGGCATTTTCCCGACAACGTGAAAATTTAATCTCCACCAGGCTCTTGTTCTGAGACACAACGCCATTCACAGAGTGTTCAAGTGTAATGACCTGAAAACTCGCATATAGGATGAAAGATAAAACATAAAAGAACACGCCATCAGAGCTGGGATTTTTTATCGGGGAAAACGAATAGAAATTTATTTCAGTCGTGATGTCTGCTTCACTCATGCATGCAGAGAAATCCTTCACGCTTTTGACATTACATATCACTTCGCAAAAGTATTTCAACCAGACTAATTAAAATCTTTATTAAAATTCTGACAGCCAGATTCGAGGATTAATTATATCACAAGACTGACTTCGGGGTCGTTAAATAGTAGAAGCGACAATTATTTTATTACTGAGCTCCATTTGCCGCAGCGTAAAATGAAAGCTTTTAATTATTAAAAAAAAGTTGAGCAGGGATGTCATGTGATGACCTCTAACCGGATACAGATTTTCAAAATGTTTATTTGGAATTTTAAAAGAACTGTAAATCCAATTTTTCTTCCACAATATAATAATCAAAGGACCAACCAGAATTGTTATGGGAATTGGCTCCCGGTAAATTTTTTTTAATTTTGGGGATCGGTAGTATTCGATGACTAGATCAGAAGTCTCCATCCCCTAATTGTTTTATTAGAGAGAAATCTTAGAGAAATCTTAAATAAATTATTTCTTAAGATTGAAAGGCTATTTCTGTTGCTGTCGTTGAATTTTCAGTTTGTTAAGTCATTTTCGAGAAAAACAGGAAAGGTTCTCATTTTGTGTGATCATTTTCATAATTGCCTTGATTTAACGTCAAAAACTTAAAAACTTGAAAAAAAAGCTACTACAAAGATTACACCAGGTATTGTAAAATTTTTCCAGATTTTCTTGAAAATAGCTTCATGGATTCAGAATGTACTACATCAACAGAAGCACCTTTTCAATCTCAACAATTGAACTAGGTATATCTAATATTTCCCCCTAAAAAAGTAGGGCGGTCAATATTGATTGAATGATAGATCTTCAGAAGTCTTGGGAACAGGAGTTTTTTGGGTGTTATGTCAATGGAGACTTCTGATCTATTCATCGAATACTACCGATCCCTAAAACTCTATCAAATCTAACCGGGAGCCATTTCCCATAAGGATTCTGCAGAGCCCTTTCTATAATAAAATTCAGAAAATACTTCAGGAAGGTCATTGGGGAAAAGATACATCTCTCTGTGATCTTAGAGCAACAATATGAAATTTGTATCATCATTTCAGGCAATTCAATTATCCGAATTATTTTATTAAAACCACCCCCACAATTATTCCAACTCCATGAATGTTTACACACCGAGAATCCCCGCAAAATACGAGTGAGTTCAATAAAATCATTTACTCCAGTCTGCACAAAACTAGAGATGTTACGAAAACAACGAAAAAGCACATCGTTTCCAGGCTCCAGGATACATACGTATTTTCCGCTACTGTTATCTCTTCCATTATACTTCTTAACGTGATCTTGGCTTTCGGTTTAGCGAACTGAACAATGCGGGAGCCTTAAAAGAATTACTTCACTGTTTTTATTTTATGATCAGTACCTGACTCTGCAATCGCTTCGATTGAGGAATATAATTCACTTGAAACCAACCACCTTAGCAAGGAGTTTGTTTCAAGCTAGGCTACCTGCATGGTAAGTACACCATAAAACTTAATCGGCCTTGATTGCGCCTGTAAAATTAAGTTAAGGGATCATTTTGAGTTAACTCAACTTTATACGATGCTAACTGATTATTTATTTATAACAGCGCTGTAAAAAAGGCTATGGGCAATTAAATATAGTGCCCATAATAGAAGGTAAGGGCGAGATTGTATGATGATGCAATACGTGATGGTTATGATAATTATTATTATCTTCTCTGTCATGATTGATATTGTAGTTTTTATAATCACCCCGTGAATCCAGATTTATTTATTTAAGGAAAGCATCCTCGAGAAAGTCAGTTTCGATTTTATTTATTTTGTGAGTGTTAAATTTTCGTCTGACATTCTGTCGAATAGTAAAAAAAGCGAGTTTCGGCGTCATATAATCTGCTGTGCATAAAAAATCTTTTGTAATAAGACGGTGATATAGAGAAAGTAGTATCTATAACTTGAGGATAATAAAAATTGATTAAAAATACAAAATACGACCATATATCCACAGAAATTCCTTGGAATAGTAGAAATCTGCAGCGTGTATAATTCAGGCCAGGTTTCGCCTTCCACATTCATCAAGAAAAATTTATCTATCTGAGTTTTCTTTTATTAACCCAGTGGGGTATGTATCAATTCTTAAAGGAACGGCCCTGTTGCTTGGAAAACCCCACCAAATAAGTCTCATTTGCGGCTGAAAACTGTCATAAATTCTGAACGTTTTCATTTCGCTGTATATTTCATGGCAATGATACGCACGTTACAGCATGGCAGCTGAAAAATGACTTCCATTCACATCGACCTAAATTATAGAGAAGATGTAGACATTGTAGCAAAAAGCCTCAGATATCAATTCGGGGCTTCTCTAGATTAGAAGTGTATATCCTGGAGATAGGCAACTTCAGGTCAGATTGAAGAGGTAAAGTGCTCTGCAAGCAAGCAGTGGAACGAAAATTCACCCTTATTCTATCCACTCTGTAACATCGTTTGTGTCTCAATTTTTTACTCATATCCAGCAAACACTATTATAATGCTTAATGTTCTATCGATTTCCCTGTATCGCTTCTCAAGATGAATGTTTCACTTTTTGTCCAAGCCGTTATTTCTTTTAGTGTTAGATACTCTAACTGAAAAAATAGAAGCTCTCATAAGCTTCTTAGGTTTCTTTTCGGAATATTCTCTGATTACTAACTCTACACTACTCGCATATACTCTACTGAAATGAAAAGTAGGCACATAACGATCTCCATTTAATAAATGTTTTATCAGAAATATGAAAACCGCGTACGTGAAGCTAATGGAGGTTATCAAAGGCAGGTTATGAAACTGACACGGTTTCAATAAAATAATCACTAGCATGTCATTAAAACAGGATTTCAAACTTTCCCTAAAACTCCTTTTTTCTTCTCACATCATATTACTTATGTTGAGAAAAATCAATTTATTCGACTTGTTATTAATATGGAACAACCAAAATCGTCAAAAATCTGCTTAAATAATTTCAATTATTACAACTTTGTTGAATAATTGAATCGTCATAAGCTCCAATTACTTACCTAGATCAAATTAATTACTATTTCAAAAAGTAGTGTCTACCAAAATAGTATTTTTTTTTTTGCATAAAAGAGAAATCGCTGGAAGGCCGAGGGTTGCATCGCATGAAAAAATGCTTCAGACAAAAGTTTCTAATTTTTTCATGAAAAATTATAAACCGCGATAAAAAAGGGGGTTCCTATTTAAGACGTCAAAATTACCCCCACCCGTAGGCAGGGGGTTAAGAGCCCCTCTCCAAAACATATAACTTGTGACTGAAACTTTTTTCCGAATATGATGCCCCTTCCCAATGATTTCAAAAAAGATTAAAATGGATCACACTGTATGTACCTAGTTAGTATCAATTTAACAATTTACAGCGTAGAGACGCGAGACGCTTGGATATTTACGGAGAAACACATATAATTATCAAAAGCCATTTTAATTTAGGATGTAACGTACATTTTGTACGTACCGGCTAAATGCCAGCGACACGGAGACAACTGCGGTGCGCGCGCAATAAGTGAGTGATGGTGAGTTTTAGTGCGATGCAAACACGGCCGGCTGGAGGCCTCGAGTTTCGTCGACTTCGACTGTCGAGTTTCGTCGACCTCGACTGTCGAGTTTCAATCCGGTGCGCCAATACCTGAGATTAACGCTTTCTTTTCGCTTCTGGAATTCGCTGAAGAAGGTTCACGCCAAACACCTTTCGCGAATTATTCACATAATGGCGTCTTGAACTTACCGTTCAAATATTGGGAACATCGCCCACGTTTTTGGCTTGCTTTTTCGTACCGACGCCACTTTTTCGTACCGAAGCCACTTTTTCGTACCGACGCCACTTTTTCATACCGACGCAAGTTTTCCTGCGAAGTCCACTTTCACGTACCGAAGCAAGTTCTCCTGGAGCCAGTCTGGAAGGTCAAGTCTCCAACCAGTTAACGTTTTCCTTGCACCGAAGGCACCGGATCCATTGATCCATAACTGGATTACTGCCGGAGCGGCCTAATTTAACCCGGTAGCAGCTCACCTGCTGGCCGCCGAACCTGTGCCATTCGTACTCCCGGCTGAAAACCGTCATCTTCGTACCTGGAAGCCATACGAAGCTAAGTGCCTTTGTGAATCAATTATTGACCGATCAGTTCATTCGGCTAAACTGCACGCTCTTGTTTTCTATTATTTGTTAACCGTGCTCAAGAGTCTGTGATAATTAACATCTGTGATTCTTTTAAATATTCATAACTGTGATTTATTTTTAAATAAAGAGTACCTGTTGTTCTGCTGACCCGCTTGTTATGGTTGACCCTCTTAGATTTGCAACTCAATCCACGACCCTTGTTATCTTTTACCGTCTCATGCTCCCAACGACTATTTTTCCCCTCTATGGGTAAAATAGTTCGTTTTAATTGACGCCAACGTCAATAATTCATTTCAAGTGGCACCAAACGTGTCTATCTGCCTAAAATTCATTTCAAGACAGACTCTAATAGGATTTTTTAATTGTCACTATTATATGATTGCAGCCTTATTTGAGTGATTTGAGGTGTTTTGTAAATATAAATGTTATGTTAGATTACTTTTTAATACTGAGCTTGCAGAAAAAAAATTAAAGGTACTTATAGTTATTTAGTTGTACAATAAATTTACCGGCCGATTATTTGAGAGATTTTGAGTAGAAAAGTTCATAATATAAACATACCATCCGCAAATGCTTCGTTTTCAAGATACAGGATGTTAAAAACTTACTTTAAAAAAAATTCCTTTTTTGTAAATATCAGCCAATTTTTTGGCTGATATTTGAAATTTGTTGAAATACCAGTAAATATTTTAACAAAATACTTAACCAAGACAACAAATTCTTTCAGAGATGTTCATCAAATTGTCTTTTTTTTATCTTCCCTATCATTTTTTGTGGTTGTCCAGCTTTCGGCAGATTGTCGAGCTTTCGGTTGGATTAGACATTTTACTTGTTTTACCGTAGTTCAATGGTTATCTGACTGTGACTAAATCTGCATTCACTTATGCGATTTACTTTTCATTAGCTGATGTGTGTGGGGTTTCACAGCTGGCTTCATCTGAAATCATGAGCGATTCAGAGCTGTTTAGTCGTGTTCCTTGGAGATTTGCTCCGAACATTTCGTCTATACCTGCGGTTTCATTAACTTTTCAACCGATACGTCCCCGGTTCTCGGCATTAACGGTAGGTGTATCATTCATAACTCATAAAATAGTCAGATTTACCCAAACCTTACGAGAAAACCATGAATACTACTAAAAGGGCTTATTACATAAAAAAACAACATTAAAAAACTGATATTTTAATAGTTTTATTCTCGTTTTTTAGAAAATTTCATAAGAAAAATGTTGCTTGCACTGACATTTTATAGACTAAAACCACTTATACAATTCCCGCTACCTCAGTATAAGATATTATGATATAGCTGCTGCTCGTATAAGATAAATTAAAAAACTATAATTGGAATCAAATGACAGAAACATACCAGGAAATTAGAAAGAAAGCATCTGAAAGAAGCCATCCATGGTTCCGGGAATTCAGAGCCGTAATTTCCTCCAGCAGGATAGCTTAACGCTCGCGAAGCCGGAGAAATTAATTTTCAATTAAAGATCGATTAATTAGAAGAGAATGTCTGGATCTTTTTGTCAGTTTCTAGAGTTCTGCTCTAAATGACAATGAAATTAAGCATTCATGAAATTGATATCCGATTCGAGTGTGGAAATAATTTCATTATCACCATTCCTAGCGACTTTATCCTCAGTGATGTAATTCGAGATCAATTTCTTTTACTAAAGAAGTCGTAGCTATCTACTAAACAAAATTAGCACTTTTCAATTTATAAATTGTAAGCATTTTTAAAGCGCTTAGAGCTGGAAACTGTAAAATGGTTGTAAACTGCAATGTCTTTATAACTGGTATAAAACTTTATCGTCCGTTTTTACGAGAAAAGCGGGAGATACATCAAGAAGTACAAGTGGCTAGAATATAGGCACTTATAATAAGCAGTTAGAATTGGAATAATCCTTCCCGGAAGTAGACGATGATATATTTTGTACAATACTTATTTCAGGATTACTTCAGTGAACCTAATCTAAAATGTTACAATCTCCAAACATAGTTTTAATGAAACCAAGTCTCCTGTAAACTACCCTCAATCTGACTGTAAGAAAGGGCAATATTCCAGGGACATGATGATAAATGAGAAAGATACATTTAGATATAGCTTTCAGCGGCTTTATAAATGCTAGTTAGCGGATGACTATTAGTCAAAAGCAATTTAAATTCAGCGTATAATATTCATGTTTCATCCTTGTTTAGAAGCCGCATAAAATATCCATTTAGAATGACGAGATAAACTACAAAATTGTGAGAACAAATGCAAGAGCGGGCGCGTTTTCTTAGGAGGCGGAATTTCGGTTGAAATGTGACACAATAACTCAGGACAAATTCATTGCCGCAAGTCCCGGGATACATCTAAATAAATCCCCAGTAATTCAGAGGACGCTCCACCGCGACCCAGGTCCTGGAATGAGGCAGGCGATTTACAAAGGTGCCTACTTTACATGTACTCTCTCCCGCCTACCGCGGCTAATGGTTCAAACCAGATGGAGCAAAATAAGATTAGTCAATTGCTCGCGAAATTAACTTTCACTCCTGCTTACCGATTTTACTCCCGAGAAATCACATTTGTTACCCTATTATTCCCATAAATAAAATGTTCCTACGATCAAGTCAGACATTCGGAATTACGGGCCAATTACTTCGACGCACGTTTCAAGAAAATGGGTTAATCGTAAATGCTGAATTGAAACTTGGAAAGACAAATTGATCATCACGATTGGAAAATATTCCTCACGAAAGGTAGGTACTTTATTGTCAATCGTTTTTTGATTATTTCCTTCATCCCCCAATCTCTAACGAGAGTTTCTTCAGAAAGTCTCAATTATTTCCCTCTGTTTTAAACGATTTTTCATACCAAGATGAGTGAATTCCATCACCCTGGGAAGGCGTATTGATAAAAAGGAGCTTGAAGTGAAACAATTTTTGGAATTGAAAGTTCTAGTAAGTTCAATGGACAATTCTGTCAAATTCCTATCCTCTGTATTTCATTTGGAAAACCTGGAAACCTGTACCGGTTGTAAGAATAGGTAACCAACAGTTGAAAGGCAGCTTCATGTCTAATACACAGGCACGTCTTTCACAAGTCTTTCCTTTTCTCGTTAGGGGGAGGGATTGAGTTGGACAGAATATAAATGTCAACATAAAACAGGTTTCCAGGATTAGCCTAATCGTTGAGGTAATACACGATCCACTAATAACAACAGTAGGCTGAAAGTCTGAAGCTCTTCGAAAAGTTCTCGATATTCATAGTAAGGGGAAATTACTACGAGGACACCCCAAATAAGTGATAGTAAACCGTAATACAACATAATAGTATTCTGATTAAGCAAAGATCACCAATGCAACAAACAAGAAAGAAAAGAAACAAACCAAATTGCCCGCTTTTTGGCAGGGATTGAGGATCTGCTGGCCCTGCGTACTCATTACATTGGATAATTACTCCAGTTTTGGAGCTACTTAAGCTTTGAGCCCATAAGGGGTTTGAAAGTTTTCTGTGATTTTAAAGCTCTGATCTATTCTAGAATTCAGTCTTAGTATAATATCCCGAATATCAATGTTTCCGGGAGTTAAGCTTTCTGGGCTGAACTTTTAAGGTGTCTCCAGGATTATTTTTAACATGACATACATACGTTGTTTTTAGTTCAAAAACAACTAAACCCACATATCGTGGGATCGTTGGGATTTCTACTTTTTCTCAGTTTTGAGTGGGTTAGAGGTGGTATTTTGTGCTTTGTTGCAGTTGTCGAGGTGGGGGCTCCACGAATTCGAAAAACTTCGATTGATTTTTGACAGTATTGCCGAAAATGTTCCAAAGATTTTTTCGTTGTTCTTTTTGACAGGAGCACGGTATTCTATAAAATGCACCAGAAGAAAGGGGTATTTAGATGAACGAAGAATATAGCGAACTGGTTGAGTCAGTTTACGTGGTTTCGATGCCTTGAAGCTGAAGGAATTTACCGATTCAATGGGTTCTTGTTGAGGTATCTATTAAGGGAGAAATGCAGCGCCCAAAACTCTTGATGGCTGTTGGCTGGGTATCGTAGAATGTTGCGTTGTGAGTCCCCCTGAGTTCTTGAACTGTTTGCCTGCATTTACCTGCAGAGCAAATCTAGGTGGGCAAGATCTTCTTGGAAGTGTTGGGTGTAACAAGTACAGGAGGCACGATCCACCAGGGCTTTTAGGACTGCACGTTTTGTGACCTAGATGATTTTTGATGTTTTTGCGTAGATACACCAAGGTGCCATTTTCATTCCTGTTAGCGAGAACGTCAAGAAATTATAGTTTTCCGTTCTTTTCTACTTCTATTGTAAATTGAATGCAGCTTGACTACAATAATTATTGATATGGTGATGAAATTCTTACAGAACCTTTTCTACATGTTGCCAAATGGCGAAGGTGGCATCTACGTAGTGGTACCAACAAGAAAGTTTGTTAGTGGCGGAGTTTAAGACCTTGGCTTCAAAGAATTCCATGTAGAATTTGGCAACAACAGGACTCAGGAAAGATGCGCTTGATATGTCTCGTCCATGGTGAAGAGAGAGATAAATTTTCTTGGTGACTGTTTGTTTGGAAATATGATCTTTTTCTTGGGTTTTATTGATCTTTATAAAATGTAAATTTGAATCTCAAAGTCTCTGACATCGAGATCCTAGAATCGTCCATTCAATTTTTATTTAACGAGCTCTCATGGAAATATTGATCTTGAATGCTGGGGGGTATTTCGTTAATAGATAAAATCAAAAGAACTACCACTATCATCTGCGAAATTGGAGACAGAAGACAGACTAGGGTATGTAATCATAGAAGTTGTCATGAGAAAAAACTGGTAAAAATAAAAAACGTCTTCGAGATTATACCGTCGACTGAAACTGGAACTGGAACAGGGCAGACTAGTGTCCTACTTTTGCGAGTTATTCAACAAATAAGTTATTTAGTTTAAGCACCGGCTTCCCCTGCCACGGGATATATACTATTTCCCGCATTGCTGGGATTCATATAGGTAAAGTAGGTACATGACGAATGAATGTTTTTGGATATTTAAAGGTATCCTCACGTAATCATTTAAGCTTTTCAGATTATGCATTGGCAACTAAAAAGACGAAAATGTGAAATGCATCTGCTGAAAATTGAATGTCATAACTTTAATAATCGAGGTTGTGTGGGTTCTAAGAGCTTCTAAATTATTCCATCACCTAGCTAGCTAAATATTTCCTTGCGAAATGAAATTACGGTCAAGTTTGATTGGTATGCTAAGGGTAGTCGGCTGGCTGGGCATGTCTGGGCAACGACGGTGACTGGGTTTATTATATCAGCAGTTTAATTTGAGCCTGTATAATGCCACGACCGATAATTAAGTTATCTTTGTAACTAACAGGAGAGGTTAGAGGAAGGTAACTGGCGTGATGTAGCTCGATGTTGATGCAACGTAATCTGAAGATCGCTCGCTGATAGCATTATAAACTCCTGCCTCAATATCCTTCTTAACCTCATCAGATTATGACTAGGTCCTGTCAACTTGACCCATTTTACTAACAGAGAATTATCGATGAGCGTCAATAAATTCGCTCGATCCTTGCAGTGCTCTTTGAGTAAAAAGATAAACTTTCTGTCCCAACTTGCCAAAGCGTTTAGAAGCAGAATTCAAAACAAATGCTGCAATATATCAAGCTGATGCAGTTTGACAAACTGGGAAGTGAATATGTCATGCAGTTCGACGTAATCCATATATTATTCCCGAAGCACAAATCGAGCATCGAGCATCGAGCATCGAGCATCGAGCAAGGCAAAAAGGCAGACAGTAGACACTCAGCACAAATGCAAATCTGTAGAGTGTTATCTGTTTTTCCCATAATCCGGCTAGTGAGGCTAGTCGTAGGGCCTGAATATATAGAGGCTTTTCCAGTTGAGCGTCGATGCCATTTCCGGCGTCGAGTCTCCGACTGCAGTATTTCCGGGACTACTTCTAACTACTATATTCCCAGTACGTATCCCACAAAACGGAATTTGGTCTATACATTTTACTTCGCACGAGTTTCATGAAACATATGCCGTCTGCTATTCTGAGAGGGGAAAATGTAATATAAAATTTCTTGGTTTTATGATTTCTGTGTGCTCAAATAATTACGTTGGAAGTTTTAAGATAACAGAAGTTGTATTAGTTTTTAATGAACTTTTAAATTATTATTTTAGACATGAATCACGGTAGCGGAAGAAATTAGATGTACTTGGCTGAGACTGGGCATCAGAGAACGTAAGATAACAGAGAATTATTTCAAAGTGCAGTTCTTTATATGCCTTTTTCCATTTTTCAAAAACTTTATCAAGAATAAGGCAGTTTCAGTTACTCTTTTAGTAGCTCTTATTAGTGAAGTATCTTTATATTTTTTGTGAACGTTACAATTTCAAAGCTACATTAAAATCGGCAAATCCTACACCCCACTTACTGAATAACCACCATCTCTGACATTCTTAATGAATAGTTATACAAGTTTGATCTCAACTCTGCCATAAAATATGATCTAAGTTAGTTACTATACGTAAAAAAACAATCACGCTCTTAATTAGAATCGGTTCCTTTACCTGACACAGGCTGTTCTATTCTTTATCTGACACAACCTCTTTTCATATCCATAAAAAAAACTTAATGAGATAAAAAGCCAAATTAAGAGCAGCACTATCCTGGCCTAGTTCCTGAATGCAAGAGATGGCTGGGAAGTTTCCAGGAATAAGACGTATATTTGAAGTCCCCATCATTAATTATCTATCCCTACTCAACTTCTCTCTAATTTCATTTACGGTTCGGCCGTTCTCTCTCTCTTGATGACACTTGAATAAATGTTTTTCACTATCCGGGTTTCTGTTTTCGGCTGAATTACTGAAATCTTTCTTCCCCATTTCTATTTATTGAATTGAAAAACTTCATCCGAATTGTGTGCACCAGTCATCCTGACTTCTTCCAGGAAAATCCGAATCAAATTGCATTGCTGCTAAATAATTTTTTATGAATCAATGAATGAAGTTCACATTATTCAATCCATTAATGTTATTATATCCGTATTGTCAGCTATTAAAAAATCCTCGATGGATAAATAAAGTAGAAGACTCTCCCTACTTTTATTAAGACTATCAATCAATTGTGTATGATGTGCTGTCAATTTTTATAATTTATGGAGAGCAGTAAAAGGACCTGGATACGCTCTTCATTCCTGGCTCTTGAACCAACTCCATCATGATTTACGGGTTATACCTACCTAGCGATTTTAAGAATAAAGGGGGTATTTTGAATTTATCGTTTATAATAATTGGTAACAAGATTCATATAATTATAAACTATCGTTTCACGTATGGAAGAGGTCTAGTATAGTGTTTCATGGCAGTGGATCTAAGTTTCTTTTGGTTTCTTTTTTAATCCAATTCACAAGGCAAGATAAAGCGAGTTTCAATTTAAAAGTTTAAAATTCGATAAACAAGAAAGTTACAGACACGACTGACTGAAGCACCTTCATAATTGTTTTCCTTGAACAAATTGGAAACTCAATTATTGACACCTTATACTGGACGTGCCTGGAATTTTTAACGGTATTTTCTTACCTTTGTAACATTTTTAGTTACAAAGAATTTTTATGCGATTGTAACACTGAATTTATTTAAATTATTTGTAATAATTCACTTCTTTGATCAATTGTTATTATTGCGTTATGAAACAAAATGAGAGTCTTTCAATTGTTTGTTCCATTTCCAAATCAAGAGAGATGTATTGTCCTTACCACAGTTCCCCCATTTAAGTAAATTTATTTCTCCTATTCTGAGAGGCTTGATAATAATAATTGTAATAATTCAAGAATTTTTTTGGTCATATTTCGTGACTATTTTGTATATTTTATTGACTTTTATAGAAATATAATTATATTAGTTTGTTATTATTTGTGACCTTCTCAGTATAACTCTTCGAATAATTTTTTTTTCCTTTAATTTCTTAGACGTTTCTTAGATTTATAGACGGTTTTATTTATTATTTTTTCTTTAGGTTTCTCATAAATTTCCTCGACACTAAACCTGGAGGCTTTTCTGACATTTTTTGATACAATAATTGAAAATATTTTTTATTTATTTATTTATTTATAGATATTTATTATCTTTGACTATACTTCATCTCTTTTGACTATGAGTTTGAGAACTTTTACTCAAAAAGTAACCTAAACCCCACTGAGAAAGTCATAAACGAGATAATGTGCTTATATTACTTGTCTCTAAAGAAAATCTGGTGAGACATAGCATAGGTATGCTATGCTCTACCTTAAAGGTAACATTTCCAGGTCTAAGTGCAGAATTTCCCTCATAGAAATCTCACGGACGCCCATTTATGTGGAACATCGTCTGTTCCTACACACTTTATACACAATATTCACATTCATCGCCGAACGGCTTGGCTTTATTAGTCTTCTAGGGTTCCCTTACATCTGACAGCGTCTCATATTGTTGAAGTTGAGCCTCTAGAGACCGAATTATTTATGTCTTTTGAAGGAGTTTCGTGGTGGTTACCATATAGAGGAAATTATCGAGATGTTAACACTGTTGGCTAGTTTATTTACACAAGCTCTATACAGATAGATCCCTTCAATGCAATTATACACACCTTTGTATGTACAGAACTCTGTCAATTATACGTTATTTGTAATAATTATTTGGAGTAGTTGAAGCCAATTATTCATATCCTAATGCTTATACTATTACAGATTATCAATAAACTGTCTTTATATAGAGACCGAGGCAGGTAATAATAGAGAGAGCAAAAAAAAAGCTTTTCACTGAGCGTTATAAAAATTTGAAAGTGTAATAGTATAAAAACTTCTTTGTGAAGCAATGATAAAATAATATAATAAATGTACCGTAAATATTATTCACTGATGGGGTGTTTTTGTGATTATAACACTATTTAAAGCTTAATTGGATTCAAGCGTTGAGCAAATTAATTAGTCTATTGCAGTACAGGCGAAACCGTTAAATAAATAATAAACGCTTTGTTATACAATTTACTGTTCTTGTGCACTTTTATGCGGGTGTTCATCTGACTTTTATGGCCCATAACTTCACCTAGGCTCTATTTTTCATGAATGTATTAGGTGAATAATAAAAGACTTCATACAAGTACAGTTGATGTTTATAATGGATCTTGAAGGTTTTAACGCGAGTGAGCTAGTCTGAAAGATTTGAGTTTTCCATTATTCTGTAGAGTGATGGAAACTCAAATAAATTTTCCTTTAATGAAAGAGTAAGTATAAGTATTTTACCCATAACCCGAATGTTTACGCTTGGTAAGTCCTGGTAGCTTATTTTTCTGCAGCAGAAAAAACCAGAGACATGAAAATTCCTCATAGGTATTATAGTATTATGAATTGAAATTCTGACGTATTCCAATTATAAGAGGTGTTTTTTCTGTTTAAAATCTAGTTTAGAAAAAACATTCGATATCAGGAGATAATATAACTTTATTTGTCAAATCTAGCAACAAATATTATTCGCATTTGCTTTTTGCTTAGAATTTAAAATCTGGGAGGACGCTAAAAAATAGGCATCAAAGAATCATTTCAATTAATGTCAGATTGTAGTTAAATATTTTTATTTTTTCTTAAAATTCAAACAACTACTTACACTCAAGGGAAAAAAGTCACTGTTGTCACATTTACTTATTATATCTACATTTCTGCTTTAGCTTTATATTCTGGGAAAGCACAAATATTTGTCTTCAGAAAATATCATCATCCTCGTACTGGTTGATTTGGCAAAAAACTCAAATGATTTGATGGTAGATTTCAATAAAATACACTATACGTATTTGTGCTTAAAATACCATTTCTGAGAGAACACAACTTAAAAAAATATATATCCTCAAAAAAGTGATATTTTCGTGAAGAATTTAAAGCCAGAACTTCGTGTAAACAATGTTTTTCAAGAATAAAAGCGCAATCCCATCAATTCCAAGATGGCTCAAAACTTTCCGTTTATGAAAATTATTTTATCATTTGCTGTTGAATTTTCCCGAAGAGTCTATAATAAGATTTTTTCTAGATGCCTTTTCTACAAGAAAAATTTTCAATTATGTAAATCTACTGCGCAAAATTACACTTTAGGGCTTGAGAATGACAAAAACTCATTCGAAAGCACCATAATTTCGCGCTCGAGGTGCATTCAACATTTTTTAGACAACTTTATTGAAATAAGCGAACGAAATAAAAATCATAAAAATTACGCAAAGAAATTTGTTATTTAGTTCCAAGTTGATTCTCGCGTTGTTGCTCGGGAAACAAATACAAGATTTCTATACAGTGCGCGAAATTTAGAGAAGATGAGTTGTCGCTCTTGGTCGGGAAATACATCGCGCACGCTGCCCAGTAGTCATAAATAATGTGACATTTTTTTCATTCGGATATTGATGAAAAAATGTCAACATTATTTGATGGTTGTCTAAAATAGCTATTTATGATATTAGTGTTAAAAGTGAAGTTTTATTTGTGAGTGAAAATGTTTGTGAAATGAGCGAAGCGTAGCGGAGCGAATTTTACAAATTTCACGAACATGATAAAATCACTTTTAAGACGAATATCATACAATGATTTTTGTAAAACTGCTCTATTTTGATAATAAAATTGATGAATTTAGAATGACACTCAACTTCAAATTGCATTTTAAAATATTACAGATAAGTACAAGTGTACCTACTATGCATATAGCAACCGTTGCCGACGCTATGGTTACTAACAAATGCGTGCATACAAATAAAAGAAATGTTATAATTATTATTATTGATTGCAATTTCTGAACAATTATTATTGTCTTGAATTCTTGATTGGGTACTTATTTTTTATTAATATGTTTGCCAGTAATAAAAAGAATATGAAAAAATCTTACTACCTTAATTTTGTCTGATTTCATCATGAGGAAATGTAGTTCAATGAGAGAATGTAAGTACAGAGAAAGTAAATAGAATTACTAGTGTATTATGTACACTAGTGTCAAAAGTACTTTTGACACGCTTCCATGTAAACAATCACTTTTAACACTGTCAGCTGTCGTCAAAAGTGTGACTTTTAATGGCAGTTGCACAAAAAGTTAATTTATGTCCGCTTTACCTACACCAATGAATTGTTTTTCATTTCTACGTAAAATTGTAAATTTGAAATTGGACAACTCTAAAACCAAACATTTTTTAGTTTCTTATCGCTCAGAAAAAAATCGCATTGATTTGTGCGTATTTGTGCGTAGGTACAACTTTTTCTTTTTTCTTAAAAATAATTTCGCGTTAAGTTAATTTTATCCTCCCTGATATCAGATATTTTTGGAACGGGAAAATTTAATCGTATTGAGATTCACAAATATTTTCTGAAAAAAATTACTATTTTGACTATTTTAATTATTTCACTCATCTTAGGATTTTCAAGTAAGCTGACCAATCACAAACCGAGAGCGTGGTGCTTTCGCTAAAAACGTCTTTCAATTCTGATTGGCCTATCAGCTTGGTGTTTTCAACATCGAAACCATGGATACGGATCGCTTAATAACAATGCAAAGTTTGACAGTTCGTCAAATTGCGTGTCAAAATTAATTTATATTTTTTGACCTTTTTGCTTTGTTCTTGAAATAGTCGGGGGTAATACCACTTGAAATTAGATTTAAGCCCTATATTTTTATGCAGTTGGTCTCGAGTTGGTATTTGTTGAGACAATTCCATCGAATAATAAGGTACTAAACGTTATTTATCAGTTAACAATACCAAAAATACCTTTTAAAAGGACAAAAAATATTATTGTCAAAAACAAAATTTTTTGTATTTTATGATAATATTTCTAATAAAAATCAAATGGCAAACGGTAGATAGCCATATCAACACTTCTGGCATTCGCTTATAACAGGCGTCTGTGACCAAGTGGATAAGGTCCTTGACTGTCGTTCCGTGGCTCAAAGCCCGGTAGGTCAAGGAAAAAATTTTTCTTATGAAATATTTCAAAATAATAAAATGATAATTGTGACTTAAGTAACAGAGTGCCAAGGAATCGAGCCGTTGCCATAGCAACATCTCTTCCTTTCTCAATACAAAATATCCAATAGCAAACAGCGATATTTGAGATATCAAATGGGTGTATAACGTATGAGTCGAATTGTCAAATAAAATACGACTCGTGATTGAATTTATCTTTCAAATCTACCATTTATTTCTAAACTCAACTGCAGGACGAGTCGGGTGTTTTCTTCAAGCAACTCAATTTCGTTAGAAATAAATCGAAAGACTTTTATCGCGGAAATTGAATCACATCTAATATTACTACTGATAACCCCTCTAAGATAATTGATGTTCCCAATAATCCTGAAATAAGAACCTACTTTTTGCATAAAGCAAAAACCATTGTTAGATTTGCGCGCAAAGTTCTTTATTTGCAACTGCGCCTGAAGTTATGAAGTTTGTAGGAATAATAATGAAGGTAATAATACACAAGTCTGCATTAAAGAATATGATTTAAAATTGTTGAAAATTTAATGTGCTCTTCTTAAATTAACGTAAAGGTCTCTTTCACAAAGATTTTTATTATAATTTTGATGAGAATTGCTTAGAAACTAATTTTAGTGATTAGGAAAGCAAAAAATGAAATAACATAAATTAGGGTCTAAAATATTTTATGCAATTAAACCTGCTGGTGCTTTTAAGTGGAGTTTCAAATTCAAAGGCCTTGAATACATTACAATTGTGCTCGGAGCTTCATTTGGGAAACGTGCCTTAATTCGAGAAAGACAAATTTACAATGCTTTTAGTAACACTCTACGAGAGTGTTTCAGGCAACATTTACCAAAATTAGAAAACGAGTGGGTGTCTGTGTTTCATGCGAAATGTTCTATCAGGTAACCTTGAACTTTCAGTGAACTTTTGTGCAGTAAATTTGAATGCACAATAAACATGGGAAAGCTAAATAGCTGTAAGGGTAATTTAAATCTATGTTTATTGCTTATGCCTACACAAGGTAGGTAAACTAAATATGTTAATAATAATTCTGGAAGGGCTTTAGCGTATAAAGCTGTTGTTATAATTTTATAAATATCCCTTTGTGTTTATGCAATATCCAAGGATAATAGATGATCCTGAAAATTATGAAAGCTGAAGAGGTTTCATTAAACGTATAGTCGAGATTACGTTGCAGGAACAAAATTGCCTGCCTCGAATCCACGTGGACTTAAAATTGGATTATGTTTCATAGTCAGCCATTACCATGGAATTTGAGTGTCTCCTTGATTTTACCTGATAAATCAACCACGCCACCAACAATTTTACCTCTTCATAAGTGAAGTCCACTTGATAAATTGAATGGGTAATATTTTAGAGAGCAGGTACTTTAGCACTTTGATCCCTATCTAGGCTGGTGCGATATAAATATTCCTGAAGAGCTCCAGTTTTTTCTAATTGTTTATCATTATAGCATAATAATATAATTTCGAAAAAAAAAGTAACTAAAAGAATTAAAATAGAATAATCGAGGATGCGTGGAAGAAAAGAGTAAACGTGAGAAACGAAGAGAACGTTTTGTTTAATGAAACAAATTTCAGAGATACGAAAACAACTCAAAGATGATACTCTCAGCAGAGTAGTCTGAAGGGATAAATTGTGAGATTCATGGTAAGTGCCTAAGTTTCATGCTCTACGAGAAGGGGTGAAAGAAAGTGTTTTTATTACTCAATTTTGATATCTCTTGAAAAATTGAATCTTTAACTTTAGTGACACACATTATAAAGATGTATAAATCACTAAAAGAGATATCTTTTGGTATACATTGCGAGAACAAATAATCATGTTATTAGTAAATTATGCACTACCCTAGATAGGGAGTGGCTCGAAAATTTCAATCAATCAATATCAATATCGAAAAATCAATATCATACAATGATGGGGCAAAAATACGCAACTGGGAGTGACCAACAGTGATACCAATAGTCGTAATTGACAGTCTACAACTTAACTTCAAAGTGTACACTGAGAAAGTGTTGATTGTGGTGGAGACCAAGAAAAAATAAGGTAAGTTTTGTGACAACACCGGCTATTCGGGAAACTGGACGTAATCGGAGCTGGCTGGGATCGGACGGATTTCTCGGGCGCCAGATATTTGCAGAGGGTTTACTCCCTCGGGGAAATTACACTTACCTGAGTTATCACACAGTTGGTACGTTAACCGTACCATTGTCCCAGGGCAACTCAATGGAGAAGACGGAAAATGCCAGGGGTCAGATGAGGTTATCACCAAAAAACGGACACGGAGGGGCGGTCTTTAAGCGCTCCCCGTGTTTTACATGACACTCCCATTGAACCAAGTTGTTTGGCGAGTAGCATGAGGTTCAAGGTCGATGGTGATAATAATTGAGGATCGTAAAGTTAGATTATTGAAAGGTTTATTATTATAAAAAATCACTATGTATAATCAAAAAATGAACAAGGCTATCCCAAAACTTAAATACAATAACAATAAATAATGCAAATAACTGATTTTAGCGGTAGTTTTATTATGGGCTGTTAAGCAAAGCGGCAGGAGCGAGGCGCGGTCAACGGAGGCGATGTAAAGTTTCAATAAATAAAATTGACTCTCCGGGGGGCCATGAGACTACTTCACGTGTAAGGATCGAAAACCGGGTCGGCTCGGTGAAGCCGCTGGGCGTTGCGTCGTAATCAACGGGCTGAGGATCGGTGTGCCGTTTTGACGAGTACCAGGCCACGCCGCCACCGCGAGATTACCCACTGCTACGCCAGGTAAGCAATCTCACGACAAAGACGGGACCTTTGTTACTACAGTGACGGTCGAGAGCGAATGTAAAAAAAAGGACAATTGAGAAGGATTATCGGGGGCGACCGAGACACAATCAATTACGAGAGGAAATTATGACTGGTATGAGCTACCACCTACCTTGGCACAGAGTTGAAGGGCGGTCGGCTCTAGTCTCGGAGGATCGGGAACGGCGCGAAGCCGTCTGGATTCTCGACGGTTAACTAACTCTGTCCGGAACGCGGAACACGGACGGCCAGTCTATGAATCGGGTATACTATTTGAACTTACTAGATTACACAATATTATCGCTCTACTGGTCACTGTCAGAATACTGGCTCGGAAGTCTCTATGGATTCAACACTCGATCGGAAGTCTAATGAATTTTTAAGCCAAATGGCCGTGATAATTTCATATTTATTTCATATCTTCCGGATTAACTATCTGCCGTTTTTCAATGGTGACGCGGTGTATAAAAAAGGTTTATTCAGTTTTTACATTTGGTGATAGCGCTGGTATCAGCGATATCGCTTCTGAATTTGTAGTCAACTGCCTCGATTCAACTCACTTAAAATTTGGTATGTTCATAAAAAATTAAATGATTTGAAAATTAATCGGATATAAATGCGTTTGCGAGAGTTATAATATTATAATTATAATTTTAATTATAATCTATTATAATTTATCTAATTGAGCCTTTTGTTAATTTTAAAATGACTGAGAAATATTACTAGAGACAGTTGACTAAAATGAAGTCGAAAATTCACGACTTCATTACAGTTTGTTTAATCGTCTTGTTACTGCAGTTTATAATCCACATGTTGTAACGGGAGGTGGCTCAGCGGGTTATAGTGCAGACTACTAATCCGATGCCGCTGCCACCGGTTGGGTTCGAATCCCATGCAGTCGCGCCTTCGTTGTTGTGTTCGCCTATAAAAACTATTTATATACTTTAAATTTATGTGTGGTTTTATGAGCTAGATCTCGAAGACCAGAGTGGAGCTACTGTTTTATTTAAATAAAATTGATATATTTTTGCATGTGTAACCCAGTAGACTGTAATAATTATTGAAATCACAGCAAAGTAGAAATTGCAGGGAAATATTAGGCGTACAGTTTTCTTAGCACATAAACTGGCCTAATAATTACGAACACCTTCAAAGACAACTGTGGCAAGAGCCATGAAAATATATGAAAATATTCGACAAAGATAAATGAAAATTTTCTAATTAAGTCCGTTTCGTCTATATAATATAAGCTTGACGAAATTGTGAAGATCTGTTCCTGATTCCAACAAAGTCTAGAAACAGTTCATTATGTGATTCCTACCAAAGTCTGCTTAGAATTCTTAAAATTTCAAAACAGATGCTTTTCGAAAGTAATGAAAGTAAAAACTAGTAAGTTAGAGCTCACTCAACAAATTATTATTCTATGAAGGATACTGAATTAAATAAATAGCAGCACAACTCAAAACTATTGCAAACATAGAGCCGTGAAATGGGAAAGTCTTAACTATTCTACATCTGAAAGCGCAATAGGAATGTTTAGTTAATTTGCGAAAGGATAAACTAGCAGAATTAATAAGCTGCTGATTTTGTCTTGTACAAAAAGGAGACTAAGACGCAGGAAAAACTATTGAAGCATTGAAATTTACATCAAACACAAAGCGTTCGAAGGATCATCATGCAAAATATTTGCAAACATTAAAGCCTTGAAACTGACAATGGAGCAAGTGAGTGTGTAGAAAACTATTCAATAGTGTGAGTTGAAAGATTCAGGGAAAGGCTGTGGATTGCCGAAGAAATTATTCTCCACAAAAATGAAATAAAAGTAGCAACTAAAAGTATAGCTGCACCAATTTTCGGCCCCCGGAAAACAGTTTGAAGCAGTAGAAGTTCAAAAAACTCCTTTAATTCCTCAGCCCTCATTCGAGCATACTGTAAAGTTGGCGCTTCTGCAGGGCATCTCTTGTCTCTTCACTTGGAAGTACCTAAGAATAGCTCTTTCTTTGACTTAATATGTTCATTTTTTTTTCAATTCAAAATGTTTTTTAATAGAGCTGAGAATCCTGATGGTAGGAAAAATAGGCTCAAAATTCTGGCGAAGACTTGCAACGGAGCAACAATAAACTGGAATTTCTGCAAGGCTCTTCATTGGTTGCTGAGACCTGTAAACTTGGACAGGAAAATTGTGGAGGTGGATAAACTGAAAGCATTAATTAAGATGTCTAGGTTAAGCATATATTTAGCTCTCTCGGAAGTTACCTGTCTTGTGGTTACGCCTTTAAAGTTCGCTACGTATATTATTTACCTTTTTTGTGTCAGACATACAAGAAAGAGGCTTCTTAGTTTTCCTGAGTAGTCGAGTGTGTAAATTCAAACAAGACTACTCAAATTTCAATCTCCTTCATTTCTGTATATTAGTTAAGTGTTAAAGAAAAAGTTTCTACATTCAGTTTATACTCGGCTCGTCTTCTAAAGTTTTAGTGTTAATACTCAAGTACTAATATACGAAATTACTACCTTAACTCTTAAGTTGTAAAACTTCATTAACTAGTCTGTCGTATATCTACAAGTGGACAAATCGCTTATGTCATTAAAGTATCACTTAATTGAAACTTCAGTCTCAGGAACGTTAATTAAAATAAGTAGCGAATAACTCTAATTACTCCTTTACTAATAAATGCAGTAGAGAAGTTTCAAATGCTATATACTTAGATCGACACGTAGACTTATTATCAGTGTAAAACTCCTCGGACCTGCAAGTGAAGTAACACTCCATGAGGATATAATTAAGTCTCCAAGGGCGCTATTGATTTGTCGGTAGCAAGATAGACAGACACATGCTGCTGACAAGTCTGATAATGTACAAATCTTGGGAGTTTCAACCGTCTAATGGCTCCCAAACGAGGATAATAATTAATGCTTAAGCAATGAGAATGTTATTACTTAGACTCAAACAAAGGTTAATGCCGACTTAATTACCGTGTTCGACCAAAGTTATCTCTACCTACTACCAGAACACTTCTATAATCACTAATAATAGTTTGTGTTGTATTATCTGCTTTGTGTGATTTTGGCCATTTACTAAGATTGTTACTCTGGTTACCTTTGAGCAGACTGTTGCCCAACTTAGTTGTTAGTACTTGAGAACTTACAGCTTTAGTTCTGTTGTTCTAGAGTTGGCTTTTGAAGTTGTTGATGAGGACTAAAAATACCTACAAACTATCTAACAAAACAATGGAAATTATAAGCCACATTAGCTTATTCTGTAACTTCCATCAACCCTTCAAAGCTAAGGAATGTATACAGTCATAAATGGTTTAAAATCATTAGTATAGGTATCAGGTAATCATATTAATTTATTACATTTATACTATACCTAATAATAAATTATTAAAACTCTATTAGAGAAACTATTTTGATTCCAGAAAAGAATTGTGAAGAACTAACGGCCTTCATACATTGGACAGGGAACTCCAAAACATTGTTACCGCATCTAGTAAGCAGTTAGATCCCACTTCGATTCAACTGCAAGGTAATAAAATGCAAGACATAACATAGCAAGAATCGTTCAAAATGTTACCAAGAGCAGAATTTCCAGTAATGGAATGGCCATACTACAGACCTGAACTGAATTCTATCGAAGCAGGAGTATCGTTGAGCAAGGAATACTAGGGCGAGAAGCGGAATAAAATGCCTGCATCAACTTTACAACTTTATTCAGGACAACTGCATCAAGATGAACATTTTTCTATGCACCAGTTAATGAAGAAAAGTGTTTTTCTTGCTTAATAAATGATTGGCACGGTCTTGTTAAGAAAACGATGGCAAATAAGAAGTATCCCTTGCGATTCAACAGGGATTTCTTGGTTCTTGTTGGAACACAATGTTGTGGTCGACCTGTGGTTAACCAGTGACAACCATGCGCGAGTGATTAATTGTAACAATCCCAGCCTACTTTGGCATCATGACGTATGAGAGTTGCAATATGTGCATGCAATCAATCAGAAGAACGGTTTATGTCCTCCCTAGCAGATACTGCTGCGGATACAATAATGTGATATCAATGAGAGCGATTGTTTACGCAAAATATATGAGGATTCATTAGGGAATTTATGCGGTTCGAATTTGCACTATAGAGCCAAGCAAAAAGTTGAATCCCTATTAATTTATTTGTTCGTGCTGAATGTCGTTTGAAAATGTATACCCCTATTTTGTGATTTTCCATAGAATTTGATAGAATTTTAGATGCATCATTTGATCTTTTCATTACCTTCAATCAAGCATTAATGGACACACATGTCAGAAAAATCTGGAGCTTAATAGTTTAGAAGACACTGATAAAGAAAAAAAAAACTGATGGTGTTTTCTAATCACACAAGGAGAAAATCTTGTTTTAAGAGCTTTTTTAAAGAGTTATGAACTTGGAAAGTAATTGTACATAAGAAGTTATACCTCATTTTGAAGGTCATGAAAGAATTAGAGCAAAGAAAGATAATTTTTATTATTGTATAAGACATGTGAGAGGTATAACATGAATTTTTTTCAGAATTACAAAGACAATTAATAGACTCCAATGTAAAAAGTTAAATGGAATCAAATTGAAAACATACATATGAAAATCGACATATTCAAAATTTAAATTAAATTTGCTAACTTGGCATCATCAAAAAAAATTCTTTGAAGTCAATCTCCTGAGAAATTATCCCATACTAAGGCTTTTTGACTGTACTAGAAAAAAGTGCACGTATCTAGAAGAACATTTTTTCTTCTGAATGGAAAATCTCTCCTAGATTGCAAGATCGACCGTGCTAGTACTGCTAGTAGGAACCCATGTATTGTTGTCATAGATTTAAATGGGAAAGAATAACATAAAAAGTTATGGCTAGTGAACTCGTTGCTACAAGACCGAACCCTCAAAGTAGGACTATTGCTAATCTAAAAATAAGACGAAGATTGCCTTTTCAATACTTTTCATAAAGACAGATTCAGACTTTTGATACTGAAACGAAGTTATAGTGAAAAATTACATTTGTGAATTCTAATAAAATACTTCAATTCTTTGAAAATTTAAGCATTAAAATGGGTCTATTAAATAATCCAAGATGAAACTTTAAGCTTAAACATTACAAGAATTACTGCTCGAAATCCTATAATCTTCCACACCGCCCGAACAAGAATTGAATTCAATATGATGGAGCTCCACCACATTTTATACCTTCTTCATTTTAGGTGATTCAAATTGATGTTTTATAGAGAAGAGCGTGGGGGTGCTCACTGGTCGAAATAATTGTACACTATGGTGCAAAATAAGTGGAAACAGTGGAAATAATGCGGAAGTATTGGCAATAAGTGGAAATGATGTTGAAATAGTGGAAATAAAATGGAAGTAGTTAATGTAAAATGTAACTTAGGTTATCACTTGAGACGTCGGTACTCGGTAGCGTGTGGGGTCACTCAGCTCCTCTCAAGGGAGATCTATCAATCATCAGGTGGGATACAATTTTAGAAAATGATTTGGAAAGGTCCGCGAATTCGACCCCCCCCCCCCCCCCTTCCCGGCCCAAATACGAATTTTGCAATTTTTTATATCAAATTCATCCGTCCATCTTAGGTGAATTATTGCCAACCAAGAAGTTTTTTGACCAAGCGTTGTTAAAAAAATAAAAAATAAAATTTTTATTCGAGAATTTTTCGACCAGCACCTCCAAATTACAATAAAAGTGTTGAACCCCATAGATCGTTTGTCTACCGGTGGTCCACATTTGTGCAGCCATTAGACTTGTCCACCCACAGATTTTAGTGTATTTTTTAACAAAAAATACACTATTGAGGACGACATCACTTTCCAAAAATCACCCAAACTCATCAAATGTCCACCGATCATGACCCCCAGATTACGAAAAAGTGGTTTTCCAAAATTCACCTGCCCACGATATATATATATATATATATTTATATATATATATATTTATATATATATTTATTTATATATATATATTTATTTATTTCTCCAAAATCACGATTTTTCGATTTTCAAAACGCTCCTGTAGCTTTATCTTTCAAGATTAGTGAACGAAATTTTGGATTCTTGTAAAGCTTTGGAATGACTTTAGATTTTCGTTGAAAAAATTTCCAAAAGTCACGTTACTTCTACAGGGTGTCCTTTCAAAATTCCATACATCCGGACTTTGAGGCACGGTTTCTGGCCACAGTTTTCAATTTAGGGGGCTGAAATTTTTGTGAGAGTAAGATGTCCACAAGGAGTGGTCTGGTATTGCACTTGAGCAAAATCCGCCTAACCGTTTCAAAATGGCGGCTATTTTAATTTTTTGGAAAATTGACTATTTTTGAATCCCTGTATGAGCAAGATGGCAAAAAAACTTTGAAATAAAATTAACAGGATTTGAAGAAAATTATTGGAAATTTGAGTTAATTCAATAAAATTAGCATATTTTCCATTAATAAGCCAGTGTCGTGGGTAGGAAAAAGGGTGAAAATGTGTCAATTCTATAACCGTTTATGAGTCCATTTTTGAAGAAGTTGAACCGAAATTTTCCTTTTTTTTTTGCTTTAACATATAATTTGATGTCTTAGCTTCAATTCGCCTCGATTAATGTAGCACTTTAAACGAAAAACAAAAAAGTTTTTCGCTTGTGCAAAATTAGCTTACACTTATATAAAATTATTAAATCAATGAAAGGGTTCGCAATTTCTTTTTTATTTTTTTCCACATTCAATTATGAATGGTTCTGAAAATTAGAAGAGCAAACGCAACAACAATTAAATCACCTACATGCAGGTGAAAAAAGTATTCAAATTGGTTTTTTAATAACAAAGATACGACCAGTTTAAAAAATAAAATTTGTAGGTGTGTAATAGGTACCTGACGTACTACATATACCTATCTACGCGATCAACACTACAAACTCGAAACCCACTGTTGTTCAGTTCATTACACCGATGTTTAGTAAACTGTTGGTGTGGGTTCGAAACCACGAGATGGTATAATTCTTTTTTTTTTGGTAGGTAGGTGGAGTTTTCCCAAAAAAAATCAGATTATTTTTTCATTATATTCATTATAAAAAAAAAAATAGGAAGAAAATATTTATTATTGAATCGCATAAAAATACACTATTTCTGCGATTGATGCGCAAGAAGGTTTTTTGTTATTACTATTAATTTTATATTTTGGAAAATGTGAAGATGGCACCACCACATGTAAATTTTATTTTTTTTTAATCATAGGATCATGATTGTCCCCCTTTTTCTTGTCATTGAAAAAATAGGCAACATTGAAAAAATGTTGCCTAGACATTGAAAAAAAACATTGATGAAAAACGGTTTCTACCAAAATCATCAATCATGGATTCATTCGTTTTGATTTTTTTTTTTTTTTTTTTTTTTTATTTAATTACCTACATCGAAAGTGTAAAAAAATCCATGTTTTTCAACCAAATGATTTTATGTCGGTTACATTATGAGAATAGTGCACAATGAAATGAAAATGTAACATTTGGTTCAAAAATCATATTTTCAAAAATAATAGATATCACAATATAAAAAAATACACCCATACCTACATAATAAATAATTGCAACAGTAAATGGTTTCAATGGGATTGTTTGTAACAATGCCAACTATTAAGTAGATGATGAAATACGGCCTATAATTTCCTTACAATGTTCAGTATTTACAGCAAAATCATACAGAGCAATTTGTCTATGTATAAAGACTCAATATTCGCACATATATGTTACAATTTTTTAGAACTATTGTTTTTTCATGACATATCTTTTGTTAAATAATTTAGATTTACTACGTAGTTACCAATTCGAAATATAATCGAGTTTTCTTTAGTTTGTGTTAGTAGTTTATTATTTATAAATGAATTATATTATTATTCTTGTATTGGTTTTTAGGTTCTCTCAGGCTTACTTTTGTAATTATTAATAAATAGTTGACGTTTCGGGATTGATTAATCCCTTGATCACATATTTAATTAATAAAATAGATACAATAAAAATTATTTTAGTAAAATGAAAATATAAAAGTATGACATTTACAAGTCAAAATCTAAAAATGGCATATCGTTTGAAACAATGTTTATTTAGATAATTGTTCTTTTACTATTATGGTTTTTTTTTTTTTTTTTTTTTTAGTTGGTGTTTGTATGTGTATATTGTTTAAAATAACTATGTGAATGATATTGTTTGGGAAGTGATGCTATTTTATGAATCGTTGGGAGTAAACTTCAGGTTAACTTTTATTGTTTTTTATTATTATTTTTATTTATTTTTAATAAATAATATTTATTGTTGTATTTGTGTGTGTCTGGAAGAGGGTTGTTTTGATATTATGGTTTGATATATTTGGGAAAGGTTTTTGATTTCTGTTCTATCATTAATACTATTTTTTTCATTCTGTATGTGGATCATTTCAAGGATAGTTCTTTTGTATGTGTTGCGTTCTGTGTCTATGATTTCTGTGTTGTCGTATTTAAATTCGTGTCCTGTGTCATATTTGTGTCTATTTAGTGCGGTGATTGTATTATATTATATTTTCATTTTACTAAAATAATTTTTATTGTATCTATTTTATTAATTAAATATGTGATCAAGGGATTAATCAATCCCGAAACGTCAACTATTTATTAATAATTACAAAAGTAAGCCTGAGAGAACCTAAAAACCAATACAAGAATAATAATATAATTCATCTATACGGCATAATTGGTTCAATATTTACAATTTTCTAATTATTATTTATAGTGTGTCCAAAATAAAGAGGGTCAGATCAGAAAGGGTATACCACAAAAGGTCAAAGATACGAAAAGGGCCAAATGAAAAAAAAGTTGCCTAATTTGGGCCCAACAAACTACCTTTCAGAAATCTTTGATATGCTTTTTGGTGTTCGAGATAATACAGGGAGCACCATGTATCCTTCTCTATATTGCTATCTCCTAACGTTAACAGATACAGGGTCGGTTAAACAAGTCCAAAGGAGCGCAATTTTGTGGCCATCTCGATTCCGTCGAGACATACAAGATATCTGTGACCGTTCCTGAAATATCCTGAAAAACCTGAAAAATCGAGATTTCTTATTTTTGCCATATCTTTTTTATTATTGGAGATTAATGAATAATTTTTTGTGGGCTTACATAAGTCGGCAAGAGCTACCCATATGACATTTCAAAAATTTTCAAAGCCGACTAGATCCCAGAATTTTCATAGTCAACTTTCGATTTTCTTATGGCCACCATAGTGTTTTTTTTATGTTGTTCGGTATAAAAAAAAAATCTTACAAACTAAAAATTGTTAAACTTCAAAAAATAAAAAATAAAATTTTTTGTCTTCTTTTTTCTTTACAAAAAGACATTTTTAGACCGAATTTCATAGATAAATTAAAAAACCATAAGGCAAGCACTATTTCGGCGTATTTTACAAATGTTGACGTTTTTCGACGATTTTTTATTAGGTTTTTCTTTGAAATATTAAGAATAAAAATTTTAAATTTTTTTTTTTGAAGTTTATTAATTTTTGGTTTCCATTATTTTTCTCATATCGACCGACATAAAAAAATAATATGGCGGCCATAAGAAAAAAGAAAGTTGACTGTGGAAACTCTTGGATCTAGTAGGCCTTGAAAATTTTTGAAATGTCAGATGGATAGCTCTTAACGGCTTATGTAAGCCTACAAAAAATTATTTATTAATTTCCAATAATAAAAAAGATATGAGGAAAATAAGAAATCTCGATTTTTCAGTTTTTTCAGGATATTTCAGGAACGGTCACAGATATCTTGCATGTTTTGACGAATTCGAGATGGCGACAAAACTGCGCATCTTTTCTCTAATTTAACCGACCCTATATCTCTTAGCGTTCAGGAGATAGCAATATAGAGAAGGATACATGGTGCACCCTGTATATGAAGTAATAAATTTTCAAATGAATCGATATTAAATTGTTTTTTGACGTTTGGTTTCAATTTACACAGTCAATATTCGACCTGACGTTTGGTATCCGCGCAACAATTATTATTGCCAACATTTTTTTTTTTCAATACGTGGAAATAACGTGGAAATAGTGGAAATAACGTTAAAATATTGGACATAATAATATAAGTGGAAATAGTGGAATAAAATGTAAATAGTGGAAATAGTGTAAATAAAATTGAAATAGTGAAAATGAAGTGAAAAAAGTGGAAATAATTTAGTGTGTGGAAATAATTAATTGTAGGTACACTTTTTCATCGAGTGAACACCCCCTCTGGTAAGAGATATTGTAATTTTTACTAGGACACTGAAAATATCAAAAGTATCAGAAATGGCCATCAATTGACAAGACTGACTAGCTATAAAAAATAAATTGCTTACAACAGTACCATTAATTAATAATGATATTTTGTCAACTGACAAATCTGAAGAAATTAATATTTTCTGAATTAATATTTTTCATTTTGTATTTTATTTCTATCTTATTCATCAACTTTCAAAATTCCAGCTAAGAGCGAGATCTGAATTGTCACAGAGAGGAGTGATTTTTGAACCCTCGGCGCATTTCCTTGAGGTAACGGCTGAACCCCTAAGCGCATCCGGCAGCAATGCGATTACTTGGATGAACCTAAAAATCCGGCCCGCTATAATCTGGCCAATTCTAGGAAGCTTAATTTTCTATGGAACCAGTGAAATTCTTTTTGAATAAAATTAGATTGTCTATTATTTTTAATTAGATTCCTTCACATTAGATTCCCTTAAATATTTTAACCATTCATTATCACAAGGATAAAAAAATATGATAAACAGAGACCAGAACATTCGTATGAGGATGTAACTGCCAATGCTTTTTTTTTTGGTTTTATCTACATGTTCAATTTAATTTTTGTAATATTTTCCAAAATATTAACCAAACATTTCAACAATTTAACCAACCAACTAATTCACGACTGAAAAAATAATTTTTTCCTAGTCAGTATGGAACCTTTATTTCTTAAAGATTCCACCTATTGTCAATATTTTAGGAAAAAAATGTATACAAAGACTGTCACGGACTCATAATCAAAGAGTAAAGGTAAACTTATTGAGAAATAATTATAAATTAATATTATAGACCCATCTTCATCCATGAGTAATTTATTTAAAGTAGGTATATCACGCACGCCCTCTAGTGAAAGTATTTAAAAGGAGCACCCATCATATTTTAGCAATATCCCATCTCATATTCCATGAACCATAAAAGTAAGGATTTTAAATTAATTAATTATTCGCATAGATATCTTTCCAGGGAACTTTTCAAAATTTTCCAGCTTTTAATTAAATATTAAAATTTTGAGACTTCAGTCTCTATTAATGGATCCGAGTAGCCGATTCTACTACGAAAAAATGATGGGTTCTGGAAACTTTTGTAAATTGAAAAAAAAACTACGAAGGTATATTCAGAGAAAAAATGACAATATTGCTTTCGAAGCTAGTCTCCTAGTCTCCTGTTACCGATTTATATAATATAAAGCGCGGATTTCTTCGATCTTGTTATGAGAATTTTGATTTAAATTGAACCAAATATTCATGAGACAGTTGCTGAGCGACTTCCAGAGACTTCGCTCAAATTTTTTTCGAAAATTTTATTATGTCATTTCATATTTCCTGTTTTTTTCTACCTTAACCTGACACACCGTGATACAATTTCCTATCTTGCCTCTCAAAAGAGACGTATCGCTCGACTCCTAATAACTTGATGGAAATACTCGTATGTCACATAAGCTACGAGTAAAATTAGGTACATATACGAATATAATCGAGATGGGAAAACTTTTTTTGTAGACATACCTTCCCTTGCTATTGGGAATTTTTTTATTCGTGAAATCACTGAGTCGAAGAATTGAAAACAAATTTTCCATGTAATGAAAAGCAAATATTATTTTAACATCGGTACTATATGCTGGAAACTTAAATCTAGTTATTGGTACAGAGTCGAAGCGCAAAGTTAACAAATATTTCAAATATTGTACGAGAAATGTCACCGCTGTAAGACAAAATCGTCGCTATATCAACCAACTTCAAGTCAACACCAGAACGCTATTTACCCTTTTCATCCCACGATCGGCTTTAAATCGCGTGGTTAGAAAAAGACAGCCTATAAACATAAATAAAAGATTTTTTCTGTCAAATATCTTTAACCTTTCAAAAATAAACATCTTGTATTAAATAACAAATATTTCAAAAATACACATTTTGTAATTAATTAGTTTTTTGCATCATTGTTTTTTCTTGTTTATATTAATTATTTATATATCAAGAACTTGAAATCTAAAACTTGACAACCACTATAATTTGTCCACATTGACGAAATAAAAATTTTAAATGGGCAATAAAAATAAATAAAAGTGCTTACCTATTAATTATTCCAACTACTACTAAGTTTCATTTAACTTTCCACACAAACCCGAATAAAAACCCAAACCCTCATAAATTACTAGAACTCATCGGTAATTTCCTAAAACACCCTAACCTATTCCTCAATTCCTCGATTATTCAGATCAATTCCACCCGTTACCGCTCGCACAGAATTTCCGCTCGAGTCGCGTCGTCGCGTGTTCCGGCCGCGTGTCGCAGGAGCAGGGCGTCGTCTCCTGGCGCCGCGACGCTCCTATCCTAACTGCCGCAGAGCCCGGGCTGGACCAGGATGCTGACTGTACGAACATCCTTCAGTCCTTACGCAGGCGTCACTGCACAATCGATATTATCAGCAGTTATGCCATCCGGAGCACCCACAAGACACCCAGCTAAGGCTGCAGACAGAACGGCGTGGTCTACGGCGATTACCAACTACAACGTGATTGAGGAGAACAGATTCGGTTGGTAATAAAATCTGGGGGAATTTTGATGATTCGCTTATTACACTTAACACTGCTCAATCGGCCTCTCGCGCTTAGTTTGAATAGTCCTAAGCAACTCCTAAGCGAAAAGATATTAAAATAAACTTTTGTTATTTTTTTGGAAATGAGCAACACCTGAGGAATATTAACAAAAAAACTGTCTATTGAACGGTTTTAATATTATTGTTGCTCATATTCATATCGGGTGTTGAAAAAGTAAGGGTATGGTCCAATAAAGCCTTAAATTTTGAGTTTTGAAAGATATTAAAAAAATGTAAATTTTCTAATTAATATTTAATTTCTTTTCTATTGACGTAACTTTTTTTATACAGAGCTATCCTTGGATCAGTAGTGACGACATTTTCTTTTTTTTTTTTTTAATGGACACCTGTGAATATTCAAAACCTAAGAGATCTTATCATTTAAATAAAGTTTCATCTTTTTAGGACTCATCAGTTTAGGTATACTCATATAAAAGATATACCTATTATAAGGTAAGCAAATACGAAGTAGGTACCTAGATTTTATATACAGGTTGTCCTTGAAGTGCCTAAACTATAATAGCTATAAATTAGAGAAAAGTTTCACGAATTATTACCTAATAAGAATCCAAAACGAAATTTATTATAACTTGCTGCTACGGATAAAAAAATGAAACAGTAAGATTTATTATTTTAGCTCTGTCTATTTTATTGTTGCAAATTAAAGGCCAACCAGATCCATAGTCAACTTTTGTTTTTCTTTTGGCCGCCATATTGTTATTTCGTGTCGTTCTTTGTTAAAGAAATCAAGGAATACAAAAATACCTTAGACAATATAAAATACACATTCCAAGCAACCACATTAAAAAAAATCATCTGGTTTCTTCTTTTTAGCCGAATTACGTCAATATGACGTTATATGATTTTCTTTGACATAGCAGTGGAAAAAGAGAAGAAATGAACGTTTTACAAAAAAAGAAGCAAAACATAAAAAAAAATTAAGTAATTTTTTTGGAATCCTTGATTTTTTTATACCGAGTACAAGAAAAACATAATTTGATTATGAAAGGCTTGGGATCTAGTCGGTTTTGAAATATTTTGTGAATGTAAAATCAATAGCTCGTAATGGTTTATACAGAGTGTCCGTGTTTCGAGCTTAAGCATGAGGATCTCGGTTATCTTCAGAGATACGAAGTCGTTTAAATTGGGGCAAGGCTGCACAATTTAAATTTATTAGGAATCTGAAAAAAAAAGGTAAACTTCAGGCGTTGCTGAAATATCCTGAAAAAAAACTGAAAAATCGAGATTTCTTATTTTTTGCATAAAACTTTTTTATTATTGCAAATTAATAAATAATTTTGACATAATATTGACATCTTTTAAAATCTTTATCCTTCTTTTATTGTACATACATACTTTTTTCATCGAACTGCGTAAATATGAAGTCATACTGCTTGCCTAATGGTTTTTTTCATTTTTTCTATGACATTCGGTGTAAAAAAATGTTCATTAAAAAAAAAGACGAAAAGATTTTTTTTAAATGTCCTAATGTTTCTAAAAAAATTTCTCAATAATTTGTTGTTTCTATATTTTTATAACGAGAACGACATAAAAAAAAACGAAAGTTAACTATGAAAACTCAAGGTTCTAGCCACTTTTGAAATTTTTTGAAACGTCAAATGGATAAAAATAAGAAATCTTGATTTTTCAGTTTTTTCAGGATATTTCCTATTTTTTAGTTTCTAATTAATGAGGTTAAAATTATGCAACTTTGCCCCAATTAACCGACTTCGTATATTTCAAGATAACCAAGATCCCCATGCTTATAAGCTCTAAAAACGGACACCCTGTATACACCTAAAAAAATATATTTTCAATAATAAAAAAGGTGTACTAAAATAGGAAATTTTTCAGTTCAACCTGCATTTTTCAGCAATCACTGAAGTTATCCTAAGTTTTGTTTTAGATTCTTATAATAAGTTCAAAATTCTGCAACTTTTCTCTACTTTTACCGACTCGAACTATTTCGGAAATAACCAGCTTCTAGAATTTTAAATTGTCAAGGTAAGTTATTTATAATAATTCAGAGAAAAAAAACAAAAAAAGAATATACCTACAAGTGGTAGAATCAATTTTTTTTTAATAATACCACCTTGAACTTTTTGCTGTAAGTGGGCCTGTCAACTGTCAAACATGATATTAAATTTTGATTACACGAAAGTGTAGCAACATTTCATGCTCACCACTCTTCTGTGGTGAAATTATGATCAGCATAGCTCTTAGTACGTCCATGTAGCGGTTTTGGTCAAGAGACTTCCTGAAGTTGATATGATATATGTATACTCCACTTTAGTTATGTCTTAATTATAAGACAAGAGTTTCTAGAGATGGCATTATCTATTAATAATGGATATTACTGTCAAAGTTTTGGGTGTTAGCGAAAACCTCATCAGAGTTCTCTATCTCTCTAACTACCTAATATATACAAGACATTGAAGCATATTTGAATATATACATATAATATGTGCAAACTGTTTTGTCAAGTTTAGACCTCATCAGCATAAATAGTAGACATATCATTCAATATCAGATCAAATGAATTTGTTTTATTGTCTGTGCTTTAATTAATTTAAGTGAACTTGTTTGTAGCTCTATTATGAATTTTTCAGACGACTCAGATCAAAGAGCGTTACTTTGAGTTTGAGTACTTGACTTCCCAGGATGTCATTACATCTTACACTCCACTAACCCAAAGGCTTTTATCAAAATAAAAGCTCGCGGTTTTGCTCTTTGTTTACTCTCTTTCACAGGTCGATTAAAAATCTGGTTTGTATTTTAAGAGAAAGCGATTCTAGGGTTCTTTCTTTCTAGTGGAATGGTTGATTTTTACCGAATCATGATGATGAGAGAAACACTAGAAATATAAATTTATAGGTCACCTTATCTATTATTGCGGGTCAAAAATCAAATGGAATTATGATATTATAAATAGGCATCTCGTATGAGATTATCGATTGTTATAAAAATTAACTTTATGGGTTATCAAAGAGGGAATCGGCATTATCTGATAAAATTATTAATAGGCTTAAGGACGTTCCATTTATGAAAAAAAAATTGTAGAAATTTTTTTACTGATTTTTTTATAATCATTTCTCAAACAATATTCTACCTACAACTGAGCAGTTGCAGGATCTGAATTATCATTACATCTTATATCTCAAGAATTAAGGCTTACCGTATATTCCTGTATAATTGAGAGATATTTCTCTCCCAGGTACGCAATAATAAATTAAAAATTTTAAACTCGATGAAAATGGAAGACTTTCCTCAATTTGTCGCGACAAACTGATCCGTAGTTTACTGGTACTTGAAAGGTTGTCATGCCACTAACAAATTACCGGCGGATCTTATAAAACTTTAACTTTCGAGTTCAAAGTAGAGTAACGTGAACGTGGCAGTTTTGAAAGCTGGATCGCATAGGATTTGCCTTCTTCGTAGCTTTCTAGCTAGTTATAAGTTTCAGTTTTTATGAAACTTGCTCAATCTATCCAGCTAGAGCAACTCTACATGTAGGATATTCTAATTTTCCAATTTAAATCGATTTTGGAATAACTCTTGGGAGTCCTAGAGATGCATATACATAATGAGTGTATACAGGCTGGTCGGTTATATGTTTATAGGGCTTAACCGATCGATAGTTCATCAGAACTCGAGAAATACGGAGAAGCTCTCGAATCTTTTTTTTGGGAGGGGGATATATCGTGGGGAGCATGTGCGAGGATCTCGCTACCACTTAACTGTTTCATGGATAATTATGACAGGTTTTATGTGGTAGAGTAGGGAGCGGACATTGCAGACCTATGGATATGCAATGTCCAATCAGCTGAACATCGCACTGTGTATTGACCATTTTATGTGAGTGCTGAATTATGGTAAATTGAGTACCTATATGTTTTTTTTGTAATAGTGGAAATAAGTTGGTCAATAAAAGTCTTTATTATTATTATTAATTGAACAAAAAATTATCCAGCTTCAGCTGTTTCCTAAAAATCCAGTGGAGTACTTTTTCTAATACCTAAATTTTGGATCTTTTGGATATCTAGATTTTGTGAATTCTATTGTATTATCAATAAAAAAAAGTTGAGAATTATTATTCCACACTAGCGGCATTTAAATTATTGATATTGATAAAAGGTAAACCACCACCAAGTCAAATTTGAGATCTTGTTCCTAATATTAAATATTACCAATCATAAAAAATACAGGATGTTCCAGTTTGTATGTTTATAGTTTTCTGTTGAAGATATTTTTCTCAATTATGGTGTAGGTTAATATTAATAAATTGCTTAGAAGAAACCAGTGGCGTAGTTTTGGGAGTTATTTTTTCTCTTAAGCCCCACAACTTCCACGCCACTGGATTTCTGCACCAACTGATTTTTTAAAACTTATTTCGAAATTTTATTTTATTGCCTGAAAAGAAGATTATGTGAATAAAGGTCTCTAGGTGGTCTCTTAGTTTTTGAGATATTTTTTTTATTTTATGGAAAAGTATAAAATAAATATTCACAATAGGTGCTCAAAAAATATCAATTTTTCTTATTAAATAAACCATTTTCTTAGAATTTAAAAAACACAAAATTTCAAAATAAGTTTATATATAACTTTTATATTTTAATTCTGTCCCATATCAACTGTCGACGCTAACAGACATAAAATAGTGAAATCTATGAGCACTTAATTCTCTTTTGAAATTTGTAGTTTTATGGTGTAATCTCTTTTATAAAAAATCGAAATATCTCAAAAACTAAGCCTTCTAGAGACGTTTACTGAGAGTATTTTTTTCAGGTAATAATATAAAATTTCTAAATAAGTTTTGATTGATTTTCAAGAAAAAATAATTATCTCCAGTGGCGTAGAAGTTTTGGAGCTTTAAAGAAAAAAAAAACCCTCATAAGTACGCCACTGGTTCTTTTGAGAAGTTTTTTTTTTGTACTTCCTAATTCTATCCCTCTATTGATATTAACCTACACCAAAATTGAGGAAAAAATCTTCAATAGCTTAGAAGATATTCAATTAAATTGCTTTTTTTCTTTCAAGTTTAACATTCGAAATTAAAGCGTTGAAGAATAAAATACAATTATTATTTTTACGTGTTCTACCCTTTACCGGAATTATGAACATACAAACTAGAACACCCTGTACATGTTCTCTCCAGGCATCCTCTAGATCCTAAACCAAGCTAATTTCGACCATATATACATAGTTTCAAAATTGAATATCTACCCTTATTTTTTGATGAACTATTGACTAGTAAAGTCCTGGTAATTTAAAGTGCACCACTATGTACACTATTGTGAGTTTGAAAAAAAATTATAACCTTCGGGATTATGTTCAACATTTTACAAACGATGCATTAAAAGACCTAAATTCAGGAAGAATTTCTGATAAAAACCACAACGAAATTTATGTCTAATGGAGCGTATGCTGTTGAAAAAAATTAAAGCAATTTAGTTGAATTGCACGCAATAATGTTAAGGGATGTAAAGTACTTTCGTGCTTCATGATAAAGGTAAATGACGTTTATTCACGTCAAATAACAGACAAGCGAAAAACAAAAAGAACAGTAAACAATGTATACCTGTGATTTAGGACTATAGGCGTTACTGATTACAGCTCGACTTCTGTTGAACAAACTTCATTTACGATATGTTTGGTAATTTTTCTTCTGGTTTAGAATTTTATTCACCATTTCGTACTTTTGAACAATTCAAAAACTACGATTACTCATTTTAATCAGAGCATTCACTGGGAACCTACTCATTTAAGTATACCTACTTCCATTTGATTTGAATAATTTAGAGTAGTGATACCTAATTAAAAAAAAAACTTTCAAATTCCAGCAAATTCTGGGATAATAAATTATTATCATTCAGTATACCAGATTAGGTAGGTACATTGCAAGGAAAAATAAACTTAGCTTTGATATAAATTTCAGCACAATTTGTATTTACATGATAAGCAGAAAACATCATTTTCCAGGTCGTGATCACCTTGTGTCCATACCACCCACAATAGAAAGGTCTAGTAAGATAGTTTTACGATACTATTATAAAAGGTCAGTGATGTAATCCCTGCTTTATCTAGATTCATGCATGGAATTAGAGAGTGAAGAGAACTATGGAAGGGCCTAGAGGTTAGGTAGTGGGGAGCTGTAAGCTGTCCGAAGCATAGGCGACCGACCCGATGGATTAGCTAATAAAAGTGTCACCAAAGTCCCTAATGAAACGTCCTCGCTCTTTCTTCGATTCCAACCCCGGGAGTTTTTCCCTCATTCATCAAGGTCTTGCGCTTACCGGCTATTCATTTCAGACTTAACTCTCGCCAGTCGGTTCATTTAATTTTCCTAAATTATTTGATAAATTTTAGATCGATCATTCGTGAATTATACGCCGAGATGAATTAGGACAACAGGCCTTTATTTTATGAAAAATATTCTCTGTATTTATCTGAGCCAGGCAATGACCTTAAAAAAAGCGTTGCAGGCAAAAAATAAATTATTATTCGTGGTATGGATAACCAGGACGAATATATTTTCCAGGTAATAGTTTACAGTCTTTCTCTTTTCGTTTTCGTGTTTTTAGTCCTGTGAAAATAGACACAAAAAAGTCCAAACATAGACAAAACTCCGACCGAGCTGAAATTTTACACAGACCTTTGAATAGTAATTTTGAATAAAATGTAAAAATCCCCATCGATCCAACATTTGCTAAATTTTTTATTCAAGGTGGAAAGTCATAGAAATCAATTTTTTCATTTCAAGAAAGAGCATGCGATTTCAGACAAAAAATGCTCTTACATTTTTTCTGCGACGATCGTTGGTGTGGTATTGCGGGTCGAAAGTTTTGCACATATCATAATATTATGCGTAAATAGAATAAATATGAATAATTCAGGGTTTTCCAATTTGTATGTTCAAAACTCCGGTAAACGGTGGAACACGTAAAAATAATTGTATTTTTTTATAAAGTATTGCTTTAAAACGCTTTATTTTTGAGAAACAGGATATTCTCAAAAGGTCGCAAAACTTCTTTTCAACACTTTTCTGGTTCTTGCTGGTCATTTTCTCAAAGTTCAGCAATGTTTTTGGTACCTGTTAAATGTTTTGCCTAATAGATGTGCAAATTCACGAGTCGCCATTTCAGTAGTCATCAATTTTGTCATCATCATCGCTTTCAGCCAATTTTCTCGGCGGCATTAGTTTTTCCTCCGCTTTAAAAATGTTTAAGTTCAATGCCACCTTTTGTGTAACGGAGTTTTCTTCACGTTATGAAATTAATTTGATGAGAAATTTCCTATGAACAAAACAATAATAATTCACTTTTTCGGCTGGCGTGCGAAAATCGGTCATATCTAGATCTACATTTTGATATCTAGAAATTATATAGAGCATTACTTTTTGGTCCCTCCGCCTCCCTGTTCTCCAGTCATAAGAATGTTCTCTTTAGGAGCGCGCTCTTAGGATACTTTCTATATAGAAACTCAGAAAGTTTTTGTCAGTCATCGGATTTTTCGACACCCACGCCCTCGCGCACTAGATTTCCCGTTCTCGAGGTATTACGGTGGGGAAATATGAGATATAACCAATGCGAACAATTTAATGCCATACGAGAACCGGTGATTAAGCTTATATCCCTTTGATTAAGAGCAATTATTGTTTGCAGTAATCTTTTACCGCTTTCACTAGTTCTCCAATAAAAAATTTTATCGTCGTGAAAGCTTTTTATGGAGCTTTCCATTCTCAACTGAATCAGTCCGCGACGAAAAATTTCCAATTTTTAACAATTTTGATACTGTTAAAATATTAAGATATTGTTGATAAAATGGAGGTTTATTTTAGAGTTGAAGCTAAATATAATTTATTGTTAATCGATATCTCATTAATTAATCCTCATTTCAACCTCAACTTTAATCAAAACCAACGAAAATTTTCTTGGTATTGTAGTACATTTTCCAAAAGATCAACAATTTTTTTTTTTGCTTACATATCCGTTTGTAATCAAGTCTGGGTAATAAATCTGCGCTCAATCTAAGCATACGAAGAAACTTTAATCAAAAGCTCAGCATTTTTGCTCAAACCTTATTGTTTTTGAAAACCACCTAATTTTAAGACAAGCAGTAGGTATTTCCAGATCTACGAAAACTACTCTAACTCTAAGAAGTTCAAAGAGAGAAAAACTACTGACACAAAGCAACTGCCTCCTTAGAACAACAGAACTTTTGCTCCGGCTCTACATGTTAATGTGAGGGACTATTATTAGATTTAACTATACCAGAATCATAAATGAATAAGCGAAGCAACAAAAACTGTTATCAGCTCCACCTCACAGCCGAAATAACGTGCAGTAAAGTAAAGCTACGTTTTCCTAGCTGCGTATATCGCACTGCGTACGACGCACGCGTAACACGCCCAACACTGCTCTTGTATGGTTTAAATCGGACCGTTTTCCTACAGTGCGTGTTCCGCAGCATTGGATGGTGTGCGCTCGCGTGAAACGTCGGCTGTGTTCGAGAGCAGTCAATCACGCGACGCAGTGCGTAAGTTATAAGTTTTTTTGATTTTAATATTGAATACATCAGGTAAAGAACCTCAACCAAGATTTTCTGCAGCTGAAGATGAACTGTTGTTTGAACTGGTGGCTGGATTACTCATAATATAGGATGTAAATTTAAAAGACTACAAAAATAAGGATTTAAAAGACACAAAATCGAATTAAATTCACTAGGTTTGTCTTTTTTCAACAAAGTTCTTTATAACAAGGAATTATAAATATAGTAGGATTAACTTTAAAAAGTCAGATGTGACGTCACACTAACCGTCCGAATTAATATTTTTAATTTCACCAAAAAATGTCAAACAGTTAATTGTCAAGTTGTGAACGAGCGTAAATTATTGAATAGTACGGTGTTATTAACCTAAAAAAGGCCTAACCTTGACATCCAAAGTAAAAGTTTTATTCCAACTCCAAATTGTTCTATATAACCCTCTTATTGTTTGGTAAAAAGTTACACCATTTTGAGCGTCGGGTTTGGGGGGGAGAGGGAGAAAAAGTAGGAAATTTAGTAGTTTTTTTAGTTGTTTGGAAATTGGTTGAAAACTAAGCTGTTTAGCACAAAGAGTGTTATATACAAAAATATTCTACATGAAATTTTAAACTAAAAATGTCCTATGCATATTCCCTGTAAAATTTACGGTTCATGAGTTGCAGACGGTGTAAAAATAAAAATGATATAATTTTTAAGGTTTTTTTTTTCCAAATACAGCTATATAGAAATAAGTAAATGATTTAATTAAAGAGTAATAATATACCACAGTATTATAGTCAAAAAGAGGCTAAGAGGCACCATAGAAGGTTGAAAAAGTAAAAATAATTGTTAGGAGAAACGTGGTAGTACAAGCAGGCGTGGCCGCCATCATAGTGACCTTGGACCGCATCTTCAAGCATCGGGTGATGCTGACCTATTAGTAGTCTTAACAGCTATTGATGAAGCAAAGAAAGATGTTCAAACGTGTGTTATTGGTGATGACACGGACTTATTAGTACTGTTGACTGTCCACGCACCTTCAGGGAATAAACTGAAAATGGTCGTACCTAAAAAAGGAAATCACCAGGAAAAAGTGTACATTATTTCTAACATTCAGCAAGGCATTAGGGATATGTAAGATGTACTTCTGGTTACATACGCCTTCACAGGATGTGACACTGTGTCTGCTGTCTATAAGAAGGGAAAAATTGCACCTTATAGGAAAGTTCAAGCCAACACCGTTCTTCGTGAAAAACTTCTGGTCTTCAACAACCCCAAAGCCGACCCCAGTGCAGTGGCTGATGCAGGAAATTACTTCCTACTTGCAATGTTTGGAGCCAAGAACACTGAAGATCTAGATTGTCTCCGCTACCAGTCCTACTTGAAAACGATTGCAAAGCAGCCTATGCATGCATTACTGAAGTTGGATGCACTACCCCCCACTTCAGGAGCGTCCAGACAGCATTCATTTAGGACCTACCACCAGGTACAACAGTGGCTGAATGAAGATAAGGATCCACTCGAGTGGGGTTGGAAGAAGATTGGCGACCACCTGACACCAATTACAACAGCACGTCCTGCAGCCCCCCAGGAATTACTGTCCCTTATAATGTGTACTTGCAAAGATGAATGCGTTCGTAATTGTGAATGCAGAAGGAGTGGTCTAAACTGCACTAGCATATGCAGCTATTGTTCAGGCCAAGCATGTGATAACATGGACAATAATAACATCTTAGACGACGAGCTAGAGGAGGAGGATAATGTGCTGGAGGATGAGTGAAGTTAATAAAGACATTGAACATTCCAAATTTGAAAGATATTTATGCTTAAGAAGTGAATTTATGTTGCAATGTTCGTAGAAAGTTCAGGGTGGGTTTCTCCGTACCACAGAGGTTTATATGGCCTAGGCCTGTGGAAGCCTCTTTTCCCTTAAAAAAGAGTGCCCCTTGATAAGGTGGTGAGGTTGTCGTTCCTTCAAGGGACCTTGTGTACGTTCCTTATCACTAACATACCACCGGCCACTGAAATAGCAACATTCTTTTACGAAGCTTATTTTTTTAAAAAATTATCAAAATTACGAAAAAGTTAACATTTACACCGTCTGTAACTCTTGAACCGTACAATTTAGAGTGATTATGAAAAGGACCATTCTTATTTGAAATTTAACGTAGAACATTTTTGTATATAACAATGTTTAGGATAAACCGCTTAGTTTTTGAAATATTTACGAAAAACTAAAAAAACTAGTGATTTTTCAAATTCGCCCCCCCTCACCCCCAAACCCGACGCTCAAAATGGTGTAACTTTTTACCATAGAATAAGGGGACTATGTAGAGCAATTTGGTGTTGGAGGAAAACTTTTACTTTGGATGTTGAGGTTTAGGTCTAATTACACCGTACTATGAAGGAATCATTCAAACAACGAATTGAACTTACTTACGTCAGTTTGAGAGCCACTGACAACTACATAAAATTTATTCACGTAATGACATTCTATCCTCTGTGTTGTGCATTTAATTCTCATTCAAAACCAATGTTGACGTATACTTATTTATGCGGGATGGAGTGTTTAGACAAACTGGACGGTTACTATAAAAACCACGTATATGACACAAAATAAATCGAACTATCAAAAGGATGTGTATTCTTAATCGATACGTATGACTTTTTAGACTTTATTGGACTATACTTCTTCTTCATCGTAATGAGATCTAGAAGAATCCTTTTTTCATAATATTACTACCAAAATAAGCAATACGTTTTAACTTGAACTGATTTCCGCAAGTTGGAAAACACTGTTCACGCAACCCACACTGCGTGAATCGCCCTGCGTGTACCGCAGGCGTTGCGCGCTCGCGTTTGACGCAGCTAGGAAAACGTAGCTTAATAAGTGACATTACTAAAAAGCGATTTCGGAGAAACGTCACGCAGAAACTTATGTTTGGAGGAACATTTCACTGACGGAGAAGCGAAAAACAGTAGATAATGTTCCTCCAAACGTAAGTTTCTGCTTGTCGTTTCTCTGAAATTGATTTTTTTAGGAATGTCAGTTGCTGCACATTTTTCGACCTCGAAGTATCGATAATAGTAATTTTAAAGGGAAGTACTGTACACATCTTACTAAACTTCATTACAGCCAATTTTTCCATTATGAACAAAATACTTTCACAGGATTAGTTATCGCAGATACGATTGGAATTTACTAGTGATGGGCGCATCTGAATTAAAAAATGGTTGAGAATTCGATTATAGAAAACATTCGATTCTGCTCATTCACTATTATAACTTATGAATTTCATTGCTTTGAGAGTCTTCATTACTTTGAGAACACGAGTCCATTATAATCTCCACACAATACTGAAGTATGCGCCTTAGAATAAGTGAAAGGGATATTTTGATAACTTATTTTCATAAATGAATAAAATATCTCCGAATCACGCCTCTGTTGAACGGTTTTTGTTGCTTCGCTTCATTTGCGATCCTGATATTACACACTATAACGGCGGGTATTACAAAAGCTCATTAAGTTAACGGGCAGATTTCTGTGGCCATTTCTGAAGAAGGTATCGAGTCCAAGTGGAAATTTTTTAAATTTATCTATTCTTGACATGAAAGTAATTACAAAAATGTTATTAAAAATAATTTGACGTCAATATTAGCTTTAAAAACGAGCACAGAAATCTGCACGTTAGCCTAATGAGCCTTTATAATATTGACTGTTAACGAGTTTTCGCTGTTTTGGTGACTCCTTTTGTTAATAACACCCTGTAAATTTTATTTTAAATTATTAATTGAATGAATAATTAGTATTTCCTCCCTCTTAAATATGAAAATCAAATATGATAATATGAAAAATTCCTGCGGCATTATACCGGATATATTATTAAATCTCTTGCATGAAATCACAGCTAGCAGCAATATCAAATTGAAAACAAACAACAACAAAATATGATGAAACGTTATATAATTTGAATAAAATACAACACAACCTCTGTTCCACTGTAAATTATACTATTCAGCATAATGACGGATTAGCAATAATTACATAATGTTCTAATCGGTTTATGGGATAGAGCATGTCAAATGGGAGAATAAATATTATGAAGGCGGGAATAATTAATTAAATTAATTAATCCTAATGAATGGATTTGTTCCCGCTACAATATTCCCACTGGAATAGATTCATTATACGTTTAATTTCATGTATAAATTTCCTATCTACCTGCCTAGTCAACTAACTAGAAGTTACATTGTTTATTTACGTCACCAATAAAACTAAAAACGCTCCATCTTAACGAGGAAACATAATTAAATGTAACTCCATTTAATGCGAGAAGTGTAAAAGGAGAAGCAGCTCTAGATCTGTCACGTTAACGGGGAAATTCAAGCAGCTCCACTGCGTGGAGTTTCTCAATTTACATTCACCAACTATCGACCTCAAGTTTAGTGGAAGTATTAAATCGAGAACTTAAGACCTCGGAATCTGATGCATCAACATCGCCAAATGGATTTACATGCAAATATACGCCCTGATGGGTTAGGCTTAATAGACCTAGACCCAGATCACACCGGCATTTATGTATTGAAAAACCCAAGAAGGGTTAATAGCCAGGAGCTCAATATTAGCATTTGTGTCAATATTCGCAGCCCGGCTTTGGAAATGTTTACCTTACAGAGTTAATAGACGGGGAGGACCCAGCAGCAGAGGTTCACTTACATGTCGCTGATGAGATTTTATATTTCTAAATACGAGGAGGAATTGAAAAGTACACAGAATGCAATTTTTTCTATAAAACATGAAGATTTTTGCAGCGGCAAGTTTGATCTTTCCACCCTTTTTGTTCAAAATTTCTACTATAACATTTTACCACATTTCAACAAGTCCTCGGAATAAATTAAATATAATTATCTTACAATTTACATCAACGATACGAGACCGTTTCTTTTGAAACACAATTTTGACATGTACCTATTGCCCGTAATTGTCGTTAAGTTAACCCTTTATACAGTTTTTCATCGCTTCTTAAAATATTTCACTAGGTACCTTTCTTGTAATTTTTCCGCTGATTTTTACCTGATTCGTGAATTTTGTTGCGAAATTTTCTCGAATATCTCGTTTCGTCTTGATTGAGCTTCAAAAATTTTACTGATTTAACCATTTCCATGGTCGAATTTTCAGTATTCCCGGCAAGCGGCTTATAAAAAAGGATATGGTTTCAGATTCGTACAAAGTCGTTCAACAAAAAATGTGAAGATCTGAGGACGTGATGAAAGATGTTAATAAAAACTAAAATAAAACTCGCTTCATCTGATACAGCTATCTTTTACCGCAACGTTTGTTACAGCTGCCTTAGTGTTGGGAGAATTTTTACCGAAGAAGATCTGTTGAAAGACTTTTTATAGTCTTTCTGATAATAATCGGCAAAATATTTTTCTCTAGACAGGTCTTATTAAAGCTTCTCATTGGATATGCTGCCTTAAAGCTCTTATGCTCTTAAAGCTCCCCATGTGTGATATGATATATGAAATTTCTTTTCAAAAGAATATCCGGGTGCCAATAATCAAATCGTGGATTTGCTTGTTCACTTTAGGAACCGTACTGGTAGATCTTCCACTTTCAGTGAGTTTAATTTGAAATATTCAAAGGGTTGTGATGGTATTTCAACCCTATGAATACTCGCTGATGACCTTTTCATTATCGCCTAGGCAGTAAATACATGTGAAGTTGATTAATCAAATCAACCAGGCTTACAATCACTAATTGCCGAACTAGATCAATACGAATTCTATTTTAATTTTAAAATCTGAGCGAAGCATATAGTTTCAAACCTTCCTGGGATGTGGAATAAATTTTGGGCAGTCTGTACAAGAAAGATTTGAAGAAAGAAATTGCCAAATGTTGAGTTCTCTCAGACTGTTTGATAATAAAGAGGCAGCATGACAAATTATTCTGTTTTATAATGAAGATAAATTCCGGCGAAAGCTAAAAATTGTTTCACTGCTATACCGCGTATAAACCTAGAATTGCATTTTATGACCTGAATGTTGAAAGATGCGCCATGTGCAGGAAATAAATAAGTCTTTCCCTTACATAATTCATGAAAATGCTTGTATATGTATAGGTATCAAGATCTAGGTTATCTGAATGTGTATATGCATAGAGGGTAAACAGAGTACACAATTTACCTAGTAGACTGGGAAATTATAATATATTTCCATCTTAACCAAACCACCCTGTTCTTGAAATAAATTTTCTGTAATTTAATTAAAAACAAGTACCGAATGTTTCATAAAATATGTATATGACGGTTCCGGGCTAAAATAGGAACCGCAAGGACATCTCTTGTCTAGGGCAGGAAATATGCCCTGATTCTCTTTAGCCAGGATAACTGTAAATATTGATCCATCCGCTCTTCCTGCAGAACAAGCTCAACTAATTTAGGTAATTTTTTTTTAATACGCGGTATAATGATTACTTCGTTGTACAAAAGAATTGTTTTACATTTTAGACTAATATTTGTTTGTGCATCAAAAATTATTTCAAAAACAATCCTTCAGTGCTTTTATTTTAACGAATAGAAGTTTCAGTACCTAGCTCTCTATTTCATCTCTAGATGGCATCAAGATACTTTTTTTGAAATAAGTAAGTAATGGACTGCTATTTTTTGCTACACAGTAGTTCTTAAGTGAGGGCAGTGAGGACGCTTATAGTACCCCCTCCTCCTAAATTCTTTGATTCAAAAACTGAATTTTGAATGAAAAAATCAAATTTAAAAATGAATTTTACCATTTCTGGAAGTAAAACTGATGTGTCAAATAATGTCAAAGAAGACTGTCAACTTCAAAATTTCAAATGACATTAGGGTTCGTGTAAGACATCAATGTTTCAATATTTTAATGATCGTTATCGGCCATCGCCGCTCAATTTCGCGGAGAGCAAGAAAAAGAAGAGATACTAGCTTGGGGCGATGGAAATCAAGTACAGTTCAACGCTTAAAAAAATCACAGCCTCTTACCTTTTCCAAAAAATTCAACGTTTTGGAGCCAATATGGTGATGGCGAGATACTCTTTTCAGCATAAAGAAATTTTATACACTTCAACAGAGCTTCTACTCCTGTACAAGGCTCAAATCTGATCATCATCCTTGGAATACTATTTACATAATATGTAGCTGCTCATCTCCTAAACATACCCTGAGATTACTTGACTCAATCCAGAAAAGAGCAATCCACTTGATCGGGGTTCTACTTAGGAGTCTAACTTAATAGGACTAACTAACTAAAAATTTAGATAGTCTTGAACATAGAAGAAAAGTAGTTGACTTGAGTCTATTTTATAGATATTTTTATGGAAAGTGTTCAACAGACGTTTGATCCCACCTAGAACAAGGCCGAGCAGAAATGCACGTCTAGCCTCAATGGCTCATCCCTTTCAGGTTCAGCTCGTTACAACTCGCACCACCTTATTTCACTTCTTTCTTGTATAGAACCGAATCCCTTTGGAATTTTGATATCTCCGCTCATGCAGCACTCTTAGAACGTCGTGTGAATAGGAATTATATTGCATGTATTGTGCATTTTCAATTAAAAAAATCTAGATTCCTCTCCCATTCACATTCTGACCCGAATGAGACATTTTTGACATGAAACTGGTGTGCCAAATGACTTTAAAAGTCCCCACTGACACAAAATTGCCAGTTCACCTGTTACGCGGTCTGTTACCAGCCAAGGTTCCTGGTTGCATCCTGTATAGGACGTTCTGAAAGTTGCACAGAGGTGTAATGGTAGCTTTGCAATGTTGCAGCTTCATCTGCAACTAATAATCGTCAGTATTTTGTATGCCACAAAGGTTACACTTCTGAAATGTACATGGGTGGTTCAGGTGTCCCTCAAGGCTCCATTTTAGGCCCACTTTTGTTCATTATTTTCATAAATGACCTCCCTAGACGAATTAAGTGTGAATGTTTGCTTTATGCTGATGATTTTAAGATGTTTCGATCGATAGGAGGTGAGGCTGACTGTGTTATTTTACAAAATGATATTAATACTCTTTTAGCTTGGTGCAGTATTAATAGACTGTCGCTGAATGTTGGAAAGTGTAGTGTGATTAGTTACACTAGATGTAAGACACCGATAGTGTTTGACTATAGATTCGACTCAATAGTCATCACTAGAGGCAATTCAGTCAGGGATCTGGGCGTGGAGTTCGATTCTCATTTATCATTCTCGTCTCACGTCGAAAATATCGTTAGATCTTCCTACCGTGTCCTCGGATTTGTAGTACGCAACTCCGACTCATTCAGCAATGTTGAGACCCTGAAGAGACTCTACTTTACATTTGTTAGGTCAAAGCTGGAATATTGCTCTTTGATCTGGTGGCCTCTTTACAATGTGCACAAAAATTTATTGGAAGGAGTCCAGAGGAGATTTCTAAAATATATTTACTTTAGGACTCATAATTTGTATCCGTGCCAGGGTTTTGATCATAATCTTTTGCTCGGGGAGTTCGAGATTGTGTCTTTGGAAAAGCGGCGAATTGTTGCCTGTTTGATTTTTCTTTATAAAATCCTAAATAACCATGTAGACTGCTCAAAGATTCTGAGCCAAATAAACTTCCGGGTGCCCAGACCTGGTATAGCAGAGATATGTCTGCTTTCGTGTGTCCCCGTACAAATACGAACCTAATGAAGAGATCTCCTATTTATGTAATGTCAGTTTTATTTAACAGAATATCATCAGTCTGTGATATCTCACACACGTCAATTAAGGAACTAAAGGAACATGTATGGATCTGTATTTTTAATTTACTGAAATATACCGACCCCTAGCCTCTACAGAAATTTTTTTTTTTCATCATTTCCTTCTATTTGAAGTCCATGATAACATGGATCAAGTATTGAAATGTATATACACTGTGTCTCTTGAATTTCTGGACATAGGGAATTCCCATGTTAAAATAAACTATTGTAAATATTGGCTCCCCTAATTATTTTACAGTAAAATGTCAAATGTAAAACTTCTTAAGGAAAAAAAGCTGCTTCTTATGCTATAATTGTATTTTCATTTGGTTCATCCGTTTTCAAGAAAACCAGGAAAAACTGAACGGTTTTTCGTAGTTTTTCAAGGTTGCTTTGCTTTTGACAGATATAATAAGACAATAATAAATCTCTAATATTATTTCTAAGAGTAATGTAAATAAATTTTACTTTTTCTTCAATGGTGTGTTGGTGCAATGGTTTTTCTTCAATAATTCATTTTTATAAACAAGTTTTCCTTTAAAAAGTAATACTTTGCCACTTAAAGTTTTAATAATGAATGAATTACTTTTAAACAATCAGTTATTGACAATAATTAATAATTTTTAGCATTATCTGTCAAAAGCAAAGCAACCTTGAAAAACTACGAAAAACCGTTAAGTTTTTCCTGATTTCCTCGAAAACGGATGAACCAAATGAAAATGCAATTGTAGCATAAGAAGCAGCTTTTATTCCTTAAGAAGATTTACATTTGACATTTTACTGTAAAATAATTAGGGGAGCCAATATTTCCAATAGTTTATTTTAACATGGGAATTCCCTATGTCCAGAAATCCAAGAGACACAGTGTATACCTAAACTAGTTACGTCTAGAGATTTACAGAATTAAATAAATAAAAGTAATTTCACAGGCTGTCGAGGCTGAAACAGGAAGAATGAAATATAAACATTTCTAAATTATAATATGAATAGCACGAGATCGACCTCTAGGAGTATTGAGTAAAAACTAAAATCGTTAATATAGAGTTATTGAAATGTGAAATGTGAATTACTGTATTAGGATACAGGGAAAGAAAGGGAAAGATTTTACAACTAGATGGCTACAGCTGTATCAGAACAAACTTATTCCCAACATGCACAAAATTAAGAAAAGTGGGGATATAAGTTCCGAGAAATGAAGGTGGTAGATGTCTGGAAAGAGAGGCGCAACGAAGAACACTTGGTATTAGGCAGTAAATTGAGATAGACGTGGTCTATTTTTAGTTCCTGAAATATTATCGAAAAAGTATAAGCGATTGCAATAATAAGATACAATAATTAAATGAAAGTATCCAAAACTTGTGTCATATCAAAATACGGTAATTTTTTGGGTCATTATATCTAGAGTCAGTGGCGAAAGTTATGATAAGTCTCCATATTGATGTGGGAAGAATTTGAAGAAAGTCCATAGTACTAAAGTCAAAGAATTAAGTACCTGCGGTGAACGACGCTGGATATATACAAGGTCAGATCTTTTCAATTAAAGTGAGAACTTTATTTTCCAACTCCAGTTCAAATTGAAAACGAATCAAACTATTTAATTGATTGAAAGGATTGTAATATCCAAAATTTGAATATTAAATACTAATGCAATTACTAATAAATAGAATTTTCCTAAAATAGCTAACATGAAATAAATGACAGTTGGAAGAAAAGCTACCACAAAATTATTATTTACTCTGTGAATAATTTGAATTGTTGATTTTCTTTTATTACTATAAAAGGTATGATTTTAAATGTTGTGTGGATTGATGGGCTTATAGATTTGAACTTTCATAATTAATAATTAATAATTAAACCAGATGAGTGTATAACTATGCAATTAGAAGATACATTATATTCTGAAGGAGAGAGGCTTGCAAACAATACATTGACTAAATCTATTACTCATTGGAGCTGCATAAAATTGTTACATATAAATTTTATTATAAATTCTGTCTAGTGAAAAGACAAATTTAATTAATATTCTTTTGATTATCAAATAACAAGTAAATGACTAATAAAGTGTCTGATTTGAAATTTGTCTACATGACATTCAAGCATGAATAAAAATGAAATAAGCTTTGAGCTTTTATGAATAAAATAATGATAATGGAATGCACATGGGTACAGGGTGGGGCCTGTATGCTATGCCTGCATCTCTATCTTTACAAAATAGATATAACGACCTAGTTTTCCCAAGATAAAAGTCAGATATGTGATTTTTCTCTCATAGAAAGCGCGACTGGGAGTTTGGCTTAATTGATCAGTAATCATCATTACTAAAGACAAAACTCCTAAGAACGTATGTGTATTTGTATATGACGCCAGGGGCTTTTCGCAAAGCAATTTGTGAAGAGCGTGTGTATAAAGACAATGATTGGAAAGCCATAAACTATAAATAAGAAATAGGTAGATAAGATAAGTATAGGTAGGTGTGAAGTGTGAGTGTTGGTCAATGAATGTAAAACACCTGTCCATATATGAAAAATATACGTTCTCGAAATGTTAGAAAACAATATTAATGGGTTATTTTTGGTCATCTGCATTTTTGAAGGTTGGACAGTCAGATTTGTTGGAAACAAAGAGCCTCTGATTGACTTGGATAGTTTGTTGCAAATGCCGTAAGCATATTGCAGGGAACCTTGTGACTGGGTGAAAGGCCTTATTTCTTGAAACAAGTAAAACAAAATATTTAACAAAATTATTTAATCTTTAACTTCAAAGAAAACACAGAATGATCGATAATCTCGATTACAACGTAAAATACGTCGAAGATGTTTTATCATGGATTGATACCTACCAGCAGACCAGCAGACACCATAGAGACGTTTGCCTCAGGGCACAATGACGTCATTACTCATGTCTATTTTATCAGTCTCTATGAGCTTTAAAATAAGCATCGAACAACTTCTATTAAAATGCCTAATGCAGATCTAATGCAGATCTACGAATTATTCTTTATTTGACAAGGAAGCAAAACTTAATAAATAAATAGAAATACACTTTTCTAAGTCCAAAAGGATTATCAGTGAGATAAATTGCTTTTCTTGAACTTCTATAATTCTTCCAAAACATTCTGAACTGTTATTTCAAGGATAGGATGAGTCACCCTTGACTTGCTACTTCCAATATGACAGTTTCTACTTGGAAGAGTTTCTGCTCCCAGAAAAAATAAGGTAAATATTCTAATTTACGACCTTGCATTTTGCTAGCTGACAGTTTCCGGGGCCCTGTTCTGAAAGAGTTTTTCTAGGATCGAGGATAGAACCAGAGCATTAGCCCTAGACGCTTTTGCTTTTGGGTAGCTCTTGTCCGCTTAGACTAGCTCTACGGCTCTCTAGGCGTGTAGAGGGAGTAGTGCTCTCCTGTAGAAAAACAAGTCTGTAGAAGAGGTGAGCGCCGTGGAACTGGCAGGTTTCAGAAAGGCAACGTCATAAACTCAGTTCAGAATCACAAAAACCTTCTAGTAAGAAAGTAACATGCTACGAAGTGCGTAGAAACTTTTTAGCGTGCTCTCGTTTTTCCGTTGTTGGGATTCTAGGCCCCAGCAGCGTGTGGAATTCGAGTCTTTCTTCCGAGTAACCTATATCTTAGTGTTTCCCTAGATTAAATCGTCATCAAGCTCCAACATAATTTAGGTATACCGCCGGCGAGCGAAGTGTTACTGTGCCTTCGTGGGGAAGTAACAAAATATATAAAAAAAAAACAAACAAACAAATAAATGAATAATAAATTGATATGCAAATAAATAAAATAAATAAAAATACCGCCGGCGAGCGAAGGTCTGATTTGCTGTGCCCTCGTGGGGAGCAAAAATATAATAAAAAATTGTAATAAATAATATTCCGTTGACGAACGATGCCGCAAAGCGATGCCGCTGACGAGCGATGTGTTGTTTGAATTGGTTGAAAATTGTCTGAATTGGTCTAATTTTGGGAATTACGCCGTTGTGCGTATCTATAAATTGGGAAATAAAACAGTAACCCATTAATATATCAAAAGAGAGAAGGGAAAACTCGGCGTTGATAAAATTAACAAGTCAAAAGAATCAAAATCACAAATATGTAAGGCAGTCTCAAAACTTGTCCAAAGGTGACACAAGCCTAAAATGGCAACATATTATAAATAATAATAACATTTGTCCAAAGGTGACACAAGCCAAAATGGCCACATATTATAAACAAACATTAAATTTGTCCAAAGATGACATCAGTAAAAAACTGGCATAAACAAAAATTAAATAAGTCCAAAGGTGACAAAAGCTAAACCAACCAACATTAGCCGAAACTGGCAATATCTTATGAGCTAATAAAAGCTAAGTCAAAATTGACAATCAATGTATAAATAATTTTTATTGACCAAATAACGCCGGTGAGCGTATTATGAAATTGACCAAAATGATGCCGGCGAGCATAATTATTATGACAAGTTATTAGATTTGCCCAAACTGGCAACACTTATTATGTCAGGAAATCTGACAAACTATAATTAAACAATCTAACTAAAATAAATAAATAAATTCAACCAAAACAAACGAGATTAGCCGAAAAGTGTGAAAATGAATATGACTAAATATTAAATAAATTAGAAAGCCATTTATTAAGAAATGAGCCATAAAGTTTTTTTTAATCAGTAACAATCAAAGTTTATATGCAGTCATCAACATAAATATGTTCATGAATCAAATAAGCAAGCTTATCTATTTCAGAATGTTAACAACAAAAAGGAAACTTTTATAAAATTTCTAAGCAACCAGAAATAGACAAAGTATTTTAAATGGAGAGTCTTTAAAAAGTAACAATTTTGAAGCTGAAAATTATTGTTTTTTTAAATTAAGTGTATAATAAGCACTTGCATACAAAGACTTGGGTACTGTCTAATTTCTTATTTCTCTAGAAACTGAGAAGAAATGGTAAAGGCCATAATACCACAAGGGTATCCAGATCAAGGGATAAATCGAACCAACCCGAAGATTCAGATGAATTATTTTTATAAGTAAAGCTTAAAGTACCGCGAGAACTCATTGAAAATTTCATATAAGATCTAGCAAAACACAGTTGACAGGAAAATTAGTACATTGAAAGAATCGCAAATTGTAAATTTCTGATAAACAATCAAAGTCAAAACTGTGAATAATTATTAAAGAAATTATAATTCAGTCTAATCGAATAATATGAGCTGACAATTAAATAATAATTAATCTAATAAATATAAAACATAAATTCCAATCGAACCAGATTTTTAATAAATGGAACTGTTAGTTGCTGTAAAATTATGTAGGCACGGGAAAATATTATTTCATAAAGACTAGATGAATAACTGTTGCTGTTGTAAAAATTCCGGTCCTTCAATAATAAAACAATTCAATTCTCCAGGCAGAAGATATTTTGTGTGTTATATTATTTTAGACGATTTATGAATCTTATTGAATGATTTCACAAGTGCGTAATACGCCGCAGCCCTGAAAAAGGATGCATTAATTCCTTTGGAATGTTTATTGAACTATAATACTACAATACAAAAGCAGTCTGACTTGGATGTGTAAACTATTTTTAGACTGTGAAATATTGACGGAAGGAAATTTATTTCAATTATAATAAAAAAACTGAGATCTTCATTTCGCTCCAATACAAGCTATCTTTTTATTTAAAATTTACCTACTGTTTCGTTAAGCAAAATCGAAACAAGACTGGGATTCTGTCTAATAAAATCATGAAAAACAAAAGCATTTTAGCTTCAAACAAAGGCATACTTGGAATGAATAGGTACAGTTGAAAAATCAAACTATCTAGTTATTATTTATACAAGGAGCGTACACAAAGTTTTAAACATCTGAAACAAACTGATGTATGATTATTAATAAATAAATTGCAATCAAATTACTGGAATAATTTGAAAGAGTAGATAATTTCATTCTCAATCAAGGACTTGGTCAGCAAAATAGAATAAAATCAAAGTATCGCCATATAAAGGCAGAAACATTGATAAATGAGTTCTCTAGGTAACAAAGGTACAAACAGGAAATAGGCAAACTCAAACAAAAGATTCGTATATGAACGAATTCTCTTAGTTAAAATGTTTTGTAAATAATTAAGCCCAGAAACGATTCTACAAGGTGAAGGCTCCACTTCTTTTAATTTAAATAGCATTAAGGCGAATTGTAAGTAATACCAACTGTTGTAAAATGTATAAAACTGATAATATTGCCAACACCTTGCTAGACAATGTAACTATTCAAATAAATAAGGGCTAAGGAAAATTATTTTGTCTCATTGGTATCGTATCTCCTCCCATACAAAATTTTCCATCGTTCCGGACTAAGAGACCGACTACAGAAATCAGGGAATCACAGGGATATTTAACACAATCTGCAGGGACCCAGGTAAGCACCGTTACATTACTTTGCGTTATTTAAATCCTGTATGTATATTATGTTCGATTTACTTTATTTATTATTGATGTTTTATAATAATTGATGCTTGTTATAATATAGCTTGTCCATTAATTGGAGCTATCGTTCTGTTGGACAATAAACTATTATTATTATTATTATTATTATCTGAAGAGCCAGCACCATTGTAGACTGTTGTTTCTGTTTCTTGTTGGTCCCATTTTGGTCTCAAAAATATGGAAGAAAAAAATAAGCTATTGGGCCATAACCCCCCATTAGGCAGCAGGCTGCATACAAAGGGGAGGCCATCCCCGAAGTTTCTCGCTCGATACCCAGCATCCCCTCGACAACGCATCCATCGGCACGAATAATATACTAGAATTGGGATTGTTTTTTTTTAGTTGAGCGGTTAAGCCCAGTCCCCGCTCCCATGGCATCTCTGCGAAGATAAGGCGATCACCGGAGTGATGTACCTCTGAGTCCGTTGTTCAAACTAGCGGTTGACAGTTTGTGCCATGTCTTACATAGCCTTGTTAGTCGTGAAAAAAATGATACCACGTTGTCCAGTCTCCACGATCTTGGACGAAAGGTAGATTTGTCAACCGCACATGGCATTAAAACTTGAGGACCATTTTGAGATGTCCGTAAGTTAACGATAATCAGTGGCGTGCGTTGATCATTTATGTTAGGTAAGCAGAAAAGAAGGTGATAAAAACCGATTAAGGTTTTCGGGGTTCTGTTTAATCTCTCTTCCACATATTTCCAATTCTTCACTTCTTTGTGTTTTCCAATGCTTACATTGGAATGTCCTCATGTCCTCACAGAACCAGCAGTGACTATTGTTCTTCTTCCCAATTCTATGCAGGTGTCTCCCGAAAACGCAGTTCCTCGTAAGGGCTTGGGTACTAATATCTAATCTGCTTCTGACCATGTGTTCCTAGTCTATAATATGCCGATTGATACTCCTCATGATAGGAGAGCCACAGAATAGATACAATCAGAAGCTAAACTCGCCGGCGGGGCCTTTGATCTTTTAGAGACAAGCCACAGAATAGAACACCTCTAGCGGCCATTGCTTCAGAATAGAAACGCAGGCCCACCACCAGCCCGCCACAGAATATAGGTACAATTCTATTCTGTGGGCCCGCATTCAAAACTAATGAAAGCTCATCTCAAATCATGGCGGATCACTATGCGCCGTGTAGATACGCGAACTCGGTATTTTTATTGAAGTTTATATTCTGATTGTCTCTATTCTGTGGGAGAACTATGAAGGACAATGTTGTCAAATTGGTAAAATTATCAGCAATTCTAGTCTAGGTAATGTTCTAAATCAAATCTGTTTGATGAATAAAATTTATCAGTTGGCTAATTTTGTTTTACCAAAGTTTATACTATGTACTTACATACTATACAGGGTTATTCACGGTATACGCCACGGAAGTTTATGGCCGTGTCTCTGGATTTTAGGATATTTTTATTTTTGGAGTGGATAGAGACCCGGCAGAGGTACGTTCTAAAATTATATTCATAACGTACAGCATGTCCCAAAAGCATGAAACATATCAAAGTTATGTTTTTTTAAATGGAATGCTCCTATGTTATTGCATTTTTATATTGCCTGGGAAGAAAAAAAAAGATTGGCTTTTACAGTTGGTGTTTAAATTCAGAAGTTTGTGAGTTATAAACAAGTGAAAATTGTCATTTTTCAAGTTCAAGGCCCTGTACAAGGAAAACGGCTTAAGATAGAGAAAAACGGCTTACATGTCCCTATTTTAACTTTTCATGTACTATCCAATGATGTAGATGAAATGTTTATACAGGGTGATAAAAAATTTGAAAAATTCTGAGATTTCTCCACGTGTCGACAAATAAATAAATCAAAGAAAGTACAAGTGTTTCTATACCATAGGATAGTACATGAAAAGTTAAAATAGGGACATGTAAGCCGTTTTTCTCTGTCTTGAACCGTTTTCGTTGTACAGGGCCTTGAACTTGAAAAATGACGATTTTCACTTGTTTATAACTCAAAAACTTCTGAATTTAAACACCAACTGTAAAAGCCAATCTTATTTTTTCTTCTCAGACAATCTAAAAATGCAATAACATAGGAGCATTCCATTTAAAAAAACATAACTTTGATATATTTCATGCTTTTGGGACACCCTGTACATTATGAATATAATTTTAAAACGTACCTCTGCCGGATTTCTATCCACTCCAAAAATAAAAAGATCCTAAAACCCAAAGACACGGCCATAATCTTCCGTGGCGTATACCGTGAATAACCCTGTATACATAAAATATGGTGTTACGTAGAAAGGGGTGAGATTTTTCCAACAAAATTTGACCCAATTATCATTAGGTCTGTTTGTTATTATTACTATACGCCGAGTATATTTTGAATATAAATGCAGTAAAATATAGGCTATTATCATTAATATGGAGGTTGCAGTAGTTTTATTTACAAAATAAATTATTCGATTTAATTAACATTAAGTAATGCATGAAATAAAGTATCCTTAAGTTTTATCATCAGCTGGTTTAGCTTGTTGATTAATATTTTCCATGCTCTTCAAACTAATAAATATCGAGGTATTCGGGTCTGAAGAATACAAAGTAAAATCTGAGATTGCAGATTTTCTTCTCAACTCAACACGATGCATTCTTTGCAGCATCATATTCAATATACGGCGTTTACATATGAAGATAATAAATATAAATAAACCTGCAACAAAATATTTAATAATAATATCTACGTGCCCAAATATTGATTCAATTAAATTCCAAAGGTTGTTTATATAACTCGTATCGTATCTTACCTTGCAATGTATTAAATAGATCGAATACGATTTCTATTTTTTCAGTTATCGAATTCTCCTTAAAATTTACGAAACTTGAGAGAACTTCAAACAATAAAGCAACTCCCATAATACAGCAAAGCTTAATTATCAAAAACAACCTAAAATGGTCAGAAGTTATTGAAGTCGAGAAAAATTTTATTAGCTTACTGGTCTTTTCTGGCTTTGAACCTCGTTTTCTTCTGCCTGAATATTTTTGCATCATCCATTTCGCTTATTTCTTTCTTCACTGCTAAGCAATATAGAATTGTTCTTACAAACATGACCACGTTTGCTAAGACCATAATACTCATGGGAATAAATATAAAAATAACGGCTGCATAATTTCCTTGCCCTGCAACTGAAACGAATAGATTTTTTATATTAGATTAGTCCCGACGTATATCCTATTCCAGATGTTTTCGAATGAATTCTGAGTTGGATATGGAAAATCCTATTTATAGTGGTACCTTTCCGAAAGCGGAGTTTTGAACTACCTTTGGCAAACTAAATTTTTAAACAAAAGATGAATGACATGTTGTCAAGCAACATGCCATCAATTGATGTTGTGCTGTGAGCAGAGGTGGAAATTGTAGACACGTGTTTCGTCCTGTTTGGGACTCTTCAGTACCTACAATGTATCTACCAACACACAGCACAGTTTAGATCACGGATCCCGTGAGCAGAATGCAATGAAATAAAAATAATTTTTCATATCAATAAGACAGTCGATTTTTAGCTCAAATCGACTGTCCAGGGTATCCAACTTAAAGAAAAAATATCACAGGCAACTTGAATTCGAAAACGTCTGGAATGGTATAAAGGCTTTCATAGAGCTAATAGCCAATTGATTATAACATTCACCAGCTCTGATAGAACATTGCTTGACACCAATCGCGATTTTCATCACATCTGGAAATATATCAGCGTAGTGGAAGATAATTACAATCAAAGTCAAGGCAAGAGGTAATCCCCATCCATAGGAGCTGTACAGCAAATATCTTCTCAAATCGCGATTTTTTCGGCTCACATTGATCACAATTCCAGAACTAAAACAAAAAAACTGGTTAGAAAATGAATAATCCATCTAGAAGCATATTATACAAGCGAGTCTTTTTATTTAATACATCTAATCTATACGTTTTACTTAAATTTAACTTATTCTATATAATTTTTATAAACACCATGTATATTTATACGGAAACATGGATCATATTGTCTGTTCATTGTTTGACATTTAGCATGTTTATTATTTAATTTTAGCCTTAAAGAAACATCCTCCATATGTTCTGTTATCCTCTTGAAACGTATGTTGACATAATTTTGTGGTATTGAATACTGCGAATATCTTTAAATTTAATTTATGATTCAGCAATTGTTTACTTTTTCATTCATTTTGAAATTCGTAATAAAAATCCAGGAAACGGTCTTTGTTTTTATCATTGCACTTTCTTCTTAAGCTGCATTTCCTTTACAAAAATATAAATAATTCTAAATTAACTAGATCTCCTAAATAATCCAATAGAACTAGTGTTCTATTAATTTCTACTAATTCTACGTGAAAGTAGACGTGAGTAATAAATAAAAGAATGGGATCTTAATTAGTTAATAAAATAACACTGCTGTGATCAATAAAGCTAAAGCAATAAAGCATAATCAACGTGTACAAAATTGGCTATAAAGCTAATTAAGTTTCCATTTAGTATTCCTATCAGGTTATTTATGCATTGTAACCGTCTGTGTATGTTACATATAATATATATGATTATATTATAATATTATATATTGTTCCTATAGAGGTTCCAGTTCTATTAAGGCCAATATACGTAGGATTAAAATATACCTGACTTCCCTTAGGATTAGATTTTATACTTTGATCTGCAGATTACATTCAAATCCCAAATCCCAGATCTCCTAACCAAATCGAAAAAAATATTTACTCAAATATCAAAGACATTTCTGTACTGAAATTCCAGCAGTCACTTCTGAAATAATTGTTGCCTGGACGTGGGGATGAAGTGCTTCTAAATGACTGCACTGAATTACTTAAAGAATTGGGAGATTCTAAATTAATTATATTTTTAATTCAGAGACTTTGTTTATGATTGTGTGTATCGAGTCTCCTTTTATTAAATTTTCAATTAGTAAATAGAGCGAGTGAGTACAAAAAATGTTGATTCTCTCCACAAAGCACAATGAAAATTTTCTATTGAATTTTGATAATGTAGCAAAGAAATTTAAAGCACTATTATTTTGCAAAACTCAAAACTTGGCTATTTTCCCGGGATTGATGTAGTACGCTCTGTGGAAATTAAGTTTAACCTAAGTCTGAAGAAACGAATCTGCTATATGGTTTAACAGAGAGGGGTCAAAAATTTTCTAGAATTTTTATCTCATTAATATTTCTGAAAATGTGGTTATAGACGTCATTAATTGTGGCGTGGCAATTTAGAACTGCAATTGTGCTTCCCTTAATTGTGCCCGATGTCGAGGTACTTGTAAAATGGGAAAAATAACTATTACCATAAGATCGCCCAGAAGATCTTTATAGGTTTTCCAAAATATATTTTGGAAGCTGTTGGCCTATACGTCAACAAGCTTGTAAATCAGGATGTCTGAAGCTGTTCCAGAAATGTTCTCCGAGCATAAGTGTTGCCAAATGTATATTTTAAAACTCATTGTAGTCAAAATTTTCGACATTTTGTGAAATAATTTTTTAACGTGTTCTCTGACAATATTATAATCTGTACAGAAACCCTAAATGTTATTAAATGTGTGATTTTGACAGGATTGAATACTAAAGGCAAAATTGCCATTTTAGCTTTTTTGGCGCATTTTTCTGAAATAGCAAAATTATTGATTTTATTACAAATTATCGGACTAAAATTTTTATGCATTATGTTCTTTTTAATGATTGAGGAAACTTCAAATATCTCAAAAACTAAGGAATACTTTCTTGCTCTAAAATGCAGTGACTATTTAATAACGTTTCGATGATTGCAATAAAGTCAGTAGTGTAAAAGATAGGCAGGGAAAAGGAGCTCCAACCCTGAATATCTACGCCACTGGAGGTCGTCTAAAAAACTTTAAACAGTCAACTTAGAGTTCTTAGTTTGTTTATTTTTCATACCAAGTTTGATAAAAATCGGTTTAAATTTACACGAGCTATAACCAAAAATTGTTATATTTTTTAAAACTTTCACACTGTTATCTTTTAAACAAAAAATAATTTTGAGCTGAAATTAATTTTTTCAACTTATATTTTATGAGAGGTACTACCCCTTTAAATTTGGCCCCATATCTCTGAAATACCTTATAGATTTGGCATTAGAACAATTTTTACAAATCTCCCCTAACCGCCTAACCTGTTCAATTTATGAATTTTTTATAATCTATACAGTGTGTTTCTTAAGGGTGTATACTAAATTTGAGGGCGTATTCCTGGGCCAATTTAAAATTGGCCCAAAAAGTTCATATTATAAACATGTATGCGAAAATGTCTGGTTGTCATGATACAGGGTGGTAACGTTTTCGTTTCATTCTCACCAATATTATTGCAAAGAAAAATGTATGCGACCAACTTTTTTTTTAATTTTTCATATTTATCACATCAAATAGTTAAAAATACAACTTTTTGACTTGTTTTCTTATCTAACGTCTTTTTCGAGACAAAAACAAAAGCCATTTCACTCATGTCTAAAAATTGATAGTTAGGTAAAATCAAAATTAAAATAAATTTTTCGACATGCCTTCCATGAAGCGGCTTTAATTTTTTTATGAGACGACAGGAGATACAAAGTTAAGTCAAGACACATACAAGTTCTATTGTTAATCTCTTAAACAAATATCAAAGTTTAAAAAAACTCTGTGGGGTACATTTCTCTTTGCAATAATATTGGTAAGGGTGGTTCCCTGTACGCCACTGGACTTAATAATTTTAATCTATTTGAGGCTTAATGAGCTCCTCATTTCTGCAAATAAAACTGTTAAATTTCAACAACATCGACAAAAGAATGTTTGAGATATTATTAAAAAACTGATTAAGAAACTAAACTTCAACATCCTGTATTTTGAAAACCAAGACATCTTAGGACAAATATTTATAAGAAATTTTGTCATAAAAGTGGCCCCCCGGGAATACGCCCTTAACTTTAGTACACACCCTTAAATAATCCCCTGTATAGCAGAGGTTATAACGTATCTAAAACACTACAGAAAAAGATGCAATTTCCATAGGTAGAGCTGACTTTTTTTGTTTATACTTTTACAGTAATCACCCTGTATAAAAGTTACTCATTTAAATTAATCTGGCGTAGATACCTAAAATTCCTGGGAACATTACACATTCTGTTTGACAAATAACTTGATGCTTTGTTATCTTAGTCAGGAAACATGATCCTTGAACGATCACGAAAACTTCGTTGTCCTTGAAGGACTAAATGAGCACACATAGACACTTGATATTATTATTAGACAAGCACATAATTATTATTAAAGTATACCTACACAAATTTTCATCCAAGAAATGTATCATATTTTTAACTTTGTTTTGTTATATTATAATTTTTTATAAGCTACTTACCCAAAAGTATCAAAAATGTCAAAAGACATTATATTCAGCCATGTGAAAACGGAAAAATGAGCGTATGTAGTGAAGAAACCTAAAAAATCATTATTAATTAATACAAATAAATATATCATGAAAAATCTTACCCAGCAGTTTACATGTGAGAAGATTAACAGACAAGTAGTAGGTCGAGTTCACTAATAATGCATAAAGCACAAATAAACAAATACAATATGTTACCAGGATCTTCCCGAAAAGGCTTCTAATCTCCAGTGATATAAAGTAACACACAATTGTCAGGATTATAAATACACACGACACCATCATGCTGTACCTTGACAGCAAGAATTTTTGTGTTATTTGGTCTGGATTTTGTGGCGGGCATCTGAAGACAACAAATCGTTTGATTTTCTGCATGTAGTCTATGCAGTATGAGTCCTCTTCGATTGGGTAGCTTTTGAATATCGATTTGTTGGTGTGCTCGAGTTTTTCTCTCACGTTAAAGATGCCATTCTCATTTATGCTGTAATTGTTCTTCAGTCCGTACATTTTGTTGCATCTGCTACCATATATGACTATCGCAAAATTTCCTGTGAATTAATAAGAAAAATTTTATTTACATAATTATAGAGTAGGTATTATGTACCTATTTGATAAATTATTTATTTTTATGAATTCTGTTGAGGAATCGTATGGTGTATGGTATAGGTAAAATATGCTTAACAATTTATTTATTCATTTATATATTTATTAATTAAACTTATCGTTTCATAGGGGAAAATCTATCAGCTCCTGGTTATAATAGATTTTTATCACAGCTTTTCATGATTGTAAGCTTGACTTATTATTAGCGTAATGTGGTAAGTGGCAGATGGCTTCTGTCAATCAAAAGTTCAACATCTGTTTGCATTTTTTTTCATAATTAATTATTAATGATAATGTGACCAACTGATAGACAGTAAAAATAATTATTATTATTGAAATAATCGATGTGTGACATATTTATAGATATTATTTTATTTGAAACCCACAACCAGATTGTCATACTATTTGAGGTGTAAGTAGCTATTGTTGTAGATAACTAGAAAATAATTCAATAAATACATATTATTGATATTATGTAAATGTATAATATAATATTATGTACTTAGCTCTAGTTGATTAATCTCAATCTCAACCCCCCCCCCCCCCAGTAGAAAAATCTTTTTCCCACGTTTTTATCAACTCGCTTTCTTTTCTCTCTGCCTGTCTGTCTGTCTGCGTAAATCTTGCAATCAATCTTAAACTAACTTCCCGAAGAGCTAGATACTTCAAACTTCTTAACAGTGACTTTAATAAAGTAAACACTAGCTCAGAACCGGATGATTACTTATGCAGTCAATACTGCTCTCTCGTCATCTACTATTATTTGCATGTTCGGCAAATTGTTTGAAAAACCCAAGCGTCAATTAGAGAGCGCGTGGGCGGAGCCATATCTCTCTTAATCTTATCAAGAGCTTAAAATAGATTAGACACATTAGATAAAACTAAAAATCAGAAAATAAGTATTTTAATACAAATAACTTAGGCAAATATATAACTTTTTAATAAAGCAGGGTTAAAAATTAAAATAATTTTTAATAGCCGTGGACTAGCCCATGCGGATTTGCCCGAGCGATTTCAAAAACATTCTACCATTTGGATGAAAAGGAGGGCATCTAGACAACTCCCCCAATTGGGGGAGAAATATTTTCTTCCAATTTGCTCCTTGCAAAGATCTCTTCCGGGAGCTCCAAAAAATGAAAAAATTGCAATTGTTTTTTGCAAATCCGAATTGAAAAATTGACAGGGAAGTCGGAAAGTCAAGTTCGTGGCCGAGATCATCAAGTTCGTGACCGAGAATAAATAAAAAAGTTTTCTGCTCCATGTATCAGGGTCGCCAAATAACTTTTTTTTGCAAAATTTAAATGGATTTGGGTCTGTTTAATTGTGGTGAAGGTTAAAGCAAGGAGCAAATTGGAAAAAAAAACAGTTTTCTTCAATTGGGGGGGGGTTGTGTAGATGCCCCTTAATAATTTTATTCCAAATGGTAGAAACTTTTTGATATTTTGATATCGGGCAAATCTGGGCAAAAGGCCCTAGCCTCTCATCGCAACGCGCTAGACCCCTACTTGACTAGACGGATTTTGAGAAGGGGACCTGGAACTATATAAAAACCTGCTTTTCTTTCATTTCTGAGATACAAGGCATTTTTGTCGCCATCTCTTTAATTATAAGGTGTGTGTAACCTTTTAGTCATATTTTAAAAAAATGGGAGGTATGTGTTGAAAAAAAAATGTATTCATAAACTATAGCTCCTTTGAATGACTTTAATTTAACAAGAGCGAGATATAAATGTCCTACAATATTAAGAAAGTCGGCAATAACTCCGGTGCATAAGGATGGAAGAGCCACTGACACAAAGGATGATTATTATTATAGACCAATTAGCTTAATTAAGGTGTTGGCAAACATATTTGAACTGATATTATTTGACAGATTGGGTGCGACCTTACTAAACGGAATATCGAGGTCTCAGCACGGATTTGTGCCTCACACAGGTCATTTGTAACCAATTTGATAAGGTCCAGTCACGGAACCCCAAAGTGATTTATCTCCTGGTATTAGTTTGTTATTAGGCAGGTGCTCCTACAGATTTTTCAAATTAAAATAAACAATATAATCAAATATTGCAGTCCAAATATTTATTGATCAATAACACTAAGGATAATGATCAAAAAGTTGAAATTTCAAAAGGAACTGACATTATATTCGGTGAATATCTTACGAAGTTTTCCAAAATTCCCGGCCAAGATTAACGCATTTTTCTCTTGGACTGAAATTCACCCATTTATCTAGTGTAGTCAAGTAATTTTTCTTTAAAGCACAACCTACCTCAGTAAAATGGAAAAAAAATTAAAAACAAAAAATTTCCCATACGGTTTGAATTTTTTGGCGCACATTATATACAAAATTTCGATTTCAAAGGAAAACACTTTTAGGTAAAATCAGAATAAAAAAAAATTACAGCAGAAAAAATTTGATTCATTCAAAAATACATAAAATGAAATGAGATCTTTGGACTAGTCGACAAAAAAAATTATATACATAATTAATTAATTATATCTCCTTTAAATCCAATATCACTACAGCAATTACATCTTTTAGTGATACTGGAATTGAAAATATTTACTCTGGAATGACGAGTGCGAGTGACAACATAAATTTTCTAATACGACACCAATAATTTAAAAGCTTTCCTGCCAATGAGATGATAAGAAAATTTAAATTGATCTTCCGTTCAATTTTCTCAAACTAATTATTATTATCAATGTTTGCATAGACATCACTCACCTTAAACACCTTAGACGTCGGGTGACTTACCTTGATGATCAACGCTTATGTTTGCGAATCCACTAATATTGATCCCTTTCTCATGTGTATCTCGACAATATTTAATGGAATTAATGAAACTTTTTCCGTCAGGACAGCACTTTTTCAGACATGAAACTTTTTCACAAACGCTGAAATCCGTTTCACACTTTCTAACAACGAAATTTTCTTGCGTTGTGGAATCGATGCAGTAGCTCCCATCCTCCAGTTTTTCTTTCGAGCTTTTTAGAAATAACGAAAAGTCTTTTTTATTTACGACAAAATCCGATATGGAATTGAAATATTTGTCTACAATTATTTTACAATGAGGTAAACCAATCCTGATGAAAGGACTGTAATTTTCAATGAATTGTACCAAAGTTGCTTTATCTTTGTCAATTCTACAGGAATGTGTTTGAGGATTGTAAATATACCCCAAAGGACAGCATTTATAAAAATATGGTAAATCCAAGACCCTTCCTTTGCTAATCGAACCATTTTTCAAGAAATACTCTGAGATAATATATTTATTCTGGGAGGTGTTATTATTAATATCTATACAACTCTCCTCTTTAGAATTACTTGACGATTTGTTCATATTCAGGTAGCTAGATTGTTTATTTAATAAATAAATTCTTCTATCAATATTTGGCTCACAATTATATCCCAAGTTTGTAGTTTCCATAATGAAATCACTAGCACAACATTTAGGTAAATTCGGAGAATTGTCGAAGCTCAGATGTTCCTTTATTTGCGCAATCACTAAACAAATTAATATTACAAAATCATGAAACCGTCCAAACATGTCGACAATAATTCAAGTCAAGATGATCATCGCAACTGGGAGAATTTGGTTTGTACTTACCGCTTGTAACTATACTCTTCAATTTCTTCTCGCATGCGCGAGAGTGGTCTTCTTGGAGTCGCGCGAATATAATATTTATTTTCATATATTAAATTATGTTGATATAGATGGTGAGTATCTTTTACTATTGATCGATTATCGCGGGACGTAATTACTAATTTAATAATTACTAATAATAAATATCTAATTTAATAATAGGTAACTTTCTTACTAAATCCACATATATATGAAACGATATGTCAAGGAACTCGACTCTTGGTGTTGATGGAATGAGTTGGAGTCAGAACAAGTCAATTTGATAGGCCTTATAAGTGGATGAAATTATGTACTTAATTCCTTTTGATATTTCATCTCTTTGTCCCTAACAACCCCTGAATTGCCATGTCGAGACTCGCTTCTTGTGCTGAATATTCTAAAAATAGCAAGATAGGTACAAGAGGTAATTGACCTAGTAAAACCACATAATATATCATACCAGATATTTTTTTCCACTTATAGGAAACTCGAAAAATGCAGAAGAGCTATGCTGGAGAAAAGTAGTTTATGAATTAAGAAAATTACCCAACAAAAAAACGTAATTTCTTTATAACATATTTTTAAAAGTGAAAGTGAGCAGATACTTTTAATTTAACACAAAATTTAATTATTCAGAATAAATTGAGGCGAAAGTTTGTTTTTTAAAGAATACCTAATTTTAAACCTGAAAAGTACGGAACCTTTTGATAAACGCCTTCTATTTTTTGGAGATAGGTAAGCGGTTGAAATGGGGAGGGACTTCGGGTTAGCTGTTAAAATTATACAAATTGAAATAAAAGTAAAAATTCTTAATAATAATATTATGGGTTATGGTGCTCGCATTTCTAGCACTTTTCAGTTGACTTGTCAAATCCTCAGCATTTTAACTTCACTAGGAGTCTTGTCTCTCTAAGTCTCTAATAGGGTAATAGCTTCTCTCTAGTGCTGGTAGTTACGGTCACCAACACAGATGTCGCCACTGATTATAGATCTATGATTATGGGTGTATTTTCTCGATGAGTAATCAACTGATTTCTGTAAAAAATTACGGAATGGTGCTAATGGGGATTTCCGATGAGCTCCAACAAGAGCGAAATGCCATCCATATCTTCAGCAGTGTTTTTCTCCGTCTTTGACAAGAGATCAGTGATGAGTATTAGTCCTAGAACCCACGAATTTTCTTTTTCTTGTTCTAGCCATATCTTCTTTATTATTGAAAATAAATAAATAATTTTTTGTAGGCGTAAATACATAAGTCGTCATGAGTCCCACCCATGTATTTTCTCTAAAACCTTGTTTAATAATGCATCATTTCAGTACGTTTTAATCATCAAAGGATTATTTTTTTGTCCTTGATTACCAATAACAGTTACCTCTCTGTTGGTGGTTTTCTGCATAATATTTCGAATGCACCTACTTTTTTTTGCTCAAGTTACCTACTTCTATTTAAGAGATCCCTGGATGCCTGGTTGAAGCCAATTTTTTTCTGTTGAGATTTATTTAAATACTGGGAATTAAAAAAAAATTGTTGGTAATTGTATACATCCGCGGCTCCGAAGTTTCATCAATTTTTTCGGGACCGAGGAGCGAAATAGGGGTGCTGGGTGGGTAAGAAGCTAAAAACAGCCATTGCAAACTAATATCAAGGTCACCACTAAGCCTCCTTGGCACTACGGTCGAATTTTTTTTTCACTTTCAGGGCAAGGAATATCTTCGAGATTAACAATAGCACAGTTTTTATTTTGAATTTTGCATTTATATTCCAAAATACGCGACATCGCTCGTTATTATATTCCGACTACGTTTGCATGTCGTGTATGTTGCGTATGTTACCAGACCGGCTCTGGTGTTAATATTACGAGTTTCCGCCGTCCACTCCACACTCTGACCTTGCATGTTTATTTTGATTTTCGCTGTTCTAAACAGGCCCGCACTCAGGAAGACGTTCTTTTGATGCCCTTTTGTTCGCTTATCTTTCATTTGCAAAGCAAATTAATACCTTCCTGGTATTACTATAGGTATGTCCTCCACCCCTATATATAGGTGCCATAGTGAAACTGTAAGAGCCGCGGATGTATATAATGACCAAATTGTTGAGAAATAAATCTCTTTTTTCAAAAAAGTGAATGGTAAAAGAAATGTTACCAATTTTCGTCAAGTCGAATGGGCTAGCTGCAGTGAAAAGTCTGCACTTACATCAAGTATGCTCTTTAATTTGCATCTAAGCACCCCTAAATTTTGTTGAATTTGCACCATTGCTTTTTAAAGGAAAGGCGAAGAGAGCGCCATAACCATAAGTTTAATAACCGCAACAATATCAGGACTTCTCCTCTTTCACTGATAATGTTTGGAATTTACCTACTACTTGGGCATTTTGACATTAATCATTTTCATCAAATTTTTAAGAATGGATTGTATATGTTACGCCCAAACATCGAAAACGCTTACTGAGCGAAAAAACGACCGCAACGCATTGCGGACGGTGCCGAACGACCAAATACCGAAATGACAAAAATTTTAGCGTTGTGGCCATTCTTTTTGACCACAACGCGTCGTGGACAAGCTCAAACGGCCACGACGCGTTCTTGATGATTTAGAAAGCTCATAAGCCGTCCATACTTTTAATATGTTAAGTAAATTTAGGTACAGAAATAACTGAAAATTTCAAAATCTTTATTGTAGGCTTATTTCTACATGAAACTTTATTTACAATAATAGGTAACTGAATCGCAGGTAGATACGTAAAGCTATTTGTTTGTTTTTGCAGGCACTATTATTGTGGCATTTAGAATTGCACAGCACCTCATTGCCACTGCAGTTGCACTTTTTTGTGTTACAATAACGCTTAAAATGACACATCATGACAAATCCTTGTTTTGATCCAGACGAAAGAGACTTCTTCCGTTTCCAAAGATTCATATGTTTCCCTCTCTAAAGAAGAATCTGCCAGTCCGATTCTTTGCTTGTCGCCAAAAATGGCCTCGTGAGGACTTTTTCTAATCCCTTCGTGCAAGGCACGATTTTTTTTTCTCTGAATAAACCGTAATCCCTCTGACCATTGTTTGGTATCACTGTCAAGCATCCATATGCTACCAGCATATCTCTGACGTCCTGTTTAAGGGCTCTGACCACAGATTCTTTAACTCTTCGATGATTTTATTAGAAAATTCTCTTTCGTTGTCGCTTTGCAAAATAAAAAGAGCACCGAATATGCAAAAAATATCTACTATAAATAAATAAATATCTTATGGCTGTGGTAAAGCCCAAGTGTCAGAAGTTTTCAAGTAGCCTCAAGGGCCTCTGACGTAACTTAACGACTGCTGTGAAGCAGCTGGGACCCCCTTTTTAACGTACCTCCCGGAGCACGAATATCTACTATAATACATTATATGCGACTTCGTAAACACACTGACATTACTGACAAGCCTAGACAAGAAAGATCGGTTTATGGGCTCTTTAAATCATCCAGAACGCATCGTGGCCGTTTGAGCATTGTCCACGACGCGTCGTGGTCAACAATAACGGGACACAAATCGAAAATTTATGTCATTTCGGTATTTGGTCGTTCGGCACCGTCCGCAACGCGTTGTGGTCGTTTTTTTCGCTCAGTGAGCGTTTTCGATGTTTGGGCGTAACATATAGAAAATATCTTCTTCATTAATCACAAAATACCAAATTTACTATTATCTTGTATGTAAGAAAAATAATTTCCTCATCATAATGTCCAGCTTCATGAAAATTAATAGATGCTAGAAATTTGTTTATTAGGTATTATTAATGAATCAAACCTCGACACTAGAAAACTATAATTAAGACTATTATAGCAATTAATATTATCATTGATTAAGACTCTTGATCAAATTAAACATACACCTGCTACTTCTAATACATGTTTATTTATGTATTTATTATTACATAGGAAGACAGGACAATTACACAGTTATTAAAATGAAATTGATTACACAAGTTTAGGGGTAGTTTAATATAAGATTGCAGCACAGGCTGGAATTAGTTTCTAATTTGCAATTCTTTCGTATAATAAAGCGGAACTATAAATAATGTATTTACTGCAATTTTATTTTGGACTTAGAGTACCTACTGTTACTGTACAAAGCTTTTAATACAAAAAATTGGTACCTAGAAAAGGTCTTATCTCTATGAAGAACTTATAAAATTAATTTGTACATAAAGGGGAACCACAGAAAGCTTTAAACCACATCTCTTAATCTGATTATAAATAATTACAAAATATGTAAAGAAAAATTATAAATAGACAAATAAAATTTCTGAGAACTTCGTTCTATTTTATATAATTTAAGACTTCGTGTTTTTTGATTATAATAGAGACCACTTTGCAGTATTGTCATATCCTTAAACCAAGAGAATAAAAACTGAAACGATTCTTAGGTACTTGTATCAGAAGTAGAAGAAGACGTTTTAAACAATGTTAGAGACATTCCAGAAATCAGTACTAGAAAAGCCGCACAACATTAAATATGTGTGTACATAACATGTGTGTGTGTTTTTTTTTTAATCGTCAGTCATTAATCAGTTTTTTTGTAAAAAGTGGTTTATACCTAAACCATATTAAAAAAAAAACTTTTCGGGATTTGACATTACTTATAAGATGTTGTCAATAGTTTCTATAAAAATTTGCAGGACTCAATAATAATTTTAATAATAACAGCTATTTTACTTTTACCTATTATTACTGTCCTCCGAAAAGACTAATAACCGTTTCTTTGAAGATACTATCGTATTTTGGTTTAACTGGAAGACATGTCTCGTTAGTTGAGACAACAAATTTTGATAATGTGCAAAATACGCCTATTCTAGAATTCTAGCTGTACGGTTTTGGAAAAAAATGAGCTCCTTCCAAAAGTACTAATTAAGCTCCTATGAATCTTATGACACTTTCTTGTTATTATCACTACATTTATACCTACACCTACAGTGACTAGATTTATACAATGGGGGAATAACAGAAAATAACTTTTCGATTGGATAGCCGCCATCTTGCACGTCGATCAATGGAGATGAAGGAAAATATATGAATATGTATCAAAGAAAATATTTATGAACTCCAATTTAATTTGTCATAATTTAACAGGAGCTTATAAGCTCTATTGTCTACACTGTTATAAATTTTGTCACTGACCTGTTATACCTACTTTATTAAAAATTTACATTCACAGGATACAAGGACCTCAGTAAAATCCTTTACGTATTAGGGGGTGAAAAAGTTGAAAAATAAGAAAAAAATTCTAATTATCTTGTCTCAAGAATTTTAAGCTCTTATTTTTTTTCCCTCTTTGTTGAAATTTTGGTCTTTGAGGTATTTGAACTTTGATTACAAAATCCAGAACGACATGGACATTTGGATGTTTACTTTGACATTTAATAATGTAACTAAAAAACTGAAAATCGATTAATGACTCGAATATTGGGGAAAATAATATTTTTAACAAACCAAATTTTGAAAAAAAAATATTATATCAATCTTGAAAACGATTGAATGAGTTTATTAGAGTTTTTATTCTTTCACTGATTTCAACTTACATAGGTAGGTACTAAAGTACCTACTATAAATAGTACGTAAAAGGTTTGAACAAAACTTTCTATTCATAATTAAATGGAATGGAACTATATGAACACTGTCACACTCTCCTTGCGACTATAAATAAATCACACATAGCCATATTGAGTCTTATAACTAATACCACAGAATGACAATAATTTAATGATAATGCTTCAATCCATTTATCGAGGAACAGTTCAAACTGTACCATTTGTCTTCGAATCGTTGAATTTATCTGTATCGCCATTCCCCACACGATTCATAATAATATTTGAAGTGCAGGTGGACGAGAGAGACGACTTCCTGTTCTTCTTAACTCGACAAAGGGTTGTTAAAGATTTCCAGACTTTTTTTTTACACACGAAAATTATAAACACGAACACACCTGTAAAGAAAAATTAAAATTTAATTTTTTAATTAATCATCACTAAATAAAATGCGAATTCACAGAGGCCTATAGAATCTCACGCAAAATGGAAGTTTTACTATTGAAATTTTTTCTCCTCCAGAATTTTTTTCGAAATTCTGGATGAAAAGCGAACAAATAAAGCCTAAAGAATCGTGTAATATTTTGCAATAAGCTATCATAATTATTATCAAGGGGCTATTCTCCAGTTCGTGGGAATGGAACGATCATGCATCGAAGATCGTTCCCTTTCAAAGTGCAAACTTAACATGGGGACATTTGAACAGCTGGATGTCATATTTTTTGCACATTTGGTCACAGGTGTAGGTAGCAAATTAGAAAAAGCAAAGTTTGAAAAAAGAAAAAAATGGATATTAAAAACATATTGCGGGTCTAAGAAACTGTAGATTTTAGTATTTTTATCATTTTCAGCTTGATATCTTAACCGTTACTAAGAAAATGTCTCTTGGCAGACCCACGGACAAAGAAGTGATCTAAACAATAACTTTCCATAAAAATCTTTTGAAATGAAGGTTAACCTACCTGACAAATTTCGTTTATAGCAATTCTGTGCGCCTCATTTTCTGCAACCATAACAGCCTACTGAGTGTGTTTTTTTACCCAGAATATACCAGTTATGGATAAATATTGACATAGGACCATAATAAGTTTCAAATAAGTTGACTTAATAATAAATTGTGTGAATTTTTATAAGGGTATACTATCCTGAAAAAACTGGAGTTTTTTAAGTTAATTTGAAGGTCGATAATCCAGGTACGCTAGATAGACCGGTTTTCATGAGAACTCTCACACGTGGGAATCGACTCCACGAACTCGAGAATAGCCTCCCAGTTTGAGAGAACGCTTAGCAATTTTCACACCAGCTTCTTCTTATATTTATAAGAGAATCCGAAACATGGAGATATTTCGTGAGTGAATATCAAAGCGTAGGAAACTTACCACGTACCATATTGTAAAAGAAAAGACAGAAACGACTATTTTCAACCAGTTGGTAAGAAAACAAGGCAATAATATCTACTATTGATACTATTGATTCAAAGAGTAGTAATTGCAACTGGTAGTCCCGAAAACAAGTTAACTCGAAAATAATTTGTTATTGGAAGTTTGTCTACGTAAATAATGTCTGGAATCTTCTCACATCTAGTTATTATTTGCACAAAGGTTCAAGTGAATTCGATAAACAGTACAAATTATTGTACTTTGACAAGGAAAAAAATCATCTCCATAATATAATTAATGTTTCAAAAAACACCCAAAAATTAGCATAGGTATTTTCAGGATTTTACTTAGTTACCTACTCATTAAAATTTTTATTTCGAAAAGCTTTCTGAAGCTGTGATTTCCCTGCACCAACCGCAACTTACATTTTACATACTTTACAATTAAGTTTAATACTCTTAATCTTGACCTCTTAATCTTAATTTCAATCTTAATTCAACGTGAATCGTTATCTCCGCTCATGCACCGCTCTCAGAATGTGATAGGAATTCCTCTGCAGTGCATGTACTATTTGAATAAAAAAAAAATATAATAAAAACAAACACTTTACCTTGCAGGCAAACAATACTGTCCCATACAACTTCTATGTACTTTGTTACCTCAGTCTTACTGAAATCAACGAATGAAGACACAATTTCAAAGGTATAAAATACTCCCATTATAACCAGTAGTTTCAGTATCAACAGGAGTCTGAAAATAAAATAAAAAATAGTAAAAATTATTATTTTTTTTACATTATAGTACAACTATAAAAGTCGATTGCAATTTTTTTAGTTTCAGTAGTTTTACTACCTCAAAGAGCCATTCCTGGTGCAAAAATTTTTTGACCATTGTGAATTATGTAGGGTAAGTAATTATTTTCACAGCTTGCAATAAATCCAAACCACACCTACCTTTCTTTATCCATTGCAAACAACTGTTTCTTTTCTGTGTTAACACTCTTCATATTAGATATTTCCGATTTCACCCGAAGGCAGTACACTATGGTCTTGCTAAAAAGGAACAAATTTACAATCACTAGGACGGTTAAAGTTAGCAGGACATAAAGGTAGTAAGAGTAAGTGTTGGGTCCTGAAAATAAAATAGAAAATGTTAAATATTATTCCATTAAATAAGGGAGTTAGAAGTTGATTTCTCTTCGTCGATAATAAAGTAAGTCGGTAATAAATAATAAAGTGAGTAAAAAGAAAATTGCAAAATCCAATATTTTTGAAGAGGATTGACTATACTCATTCAGTTTTCAAGATATGTATATTGTCGACCAAGAGATATAACGAAAAAATCTAATTGTTAAACTGTCATATTTTATGACTTCAACAATATTTCAATAATTCAAAAATTGACAAAATGACAGAAGTCCTTTCGTTATATCTCTGGTCCAACTATACACTTTCAAATTAGTGACACAACTAACACGATCACTTGCATTTTTGTTATGTTCTTTAGTAAATTACCAATACTAGATTCTCCAAAACTATTGCAATCAACTCCCACTCACCCTGTATATTATATCGGTAACAGTCAAAAATAAAAAAATAAAAATTAGTAACGCACTTCGTTCCAAGTAGCATTTGTAAGAGCCCATGTGAGGTTGGAATTCATAAGGTACAGAGTCAATTTTGGACACGGCGAAAATTACCAAGACCCAGATTAGCGGTAACCCCCAACCATACAAGCTATATATCAGGAATCTCTTCATTTGCTTGGTTTTCTGTTGCACGCTCAGGTATGCTTTGGAAGACCTGAAAATATAAAACATAAAATATATTCTCGTCGCAAGACTGTAAAGTAAAAATGTGTGACTATGTGAAAACTTGAGAATTGAAACGCTCTCTAGCATGGCTTATTAGGAGCAGCATACAAATATGAGCATATGTCACACAAACGTCCGAGACCTTCCACAGAATGTACTCTCCATATAGGGGAGTGAAATTTTCATGGGAGTAAGATTTCCACAAGTAATGATCAGGTTATAGCATTTAAGCAATATCGGTCAAGTCGTTTCAAAAAGCCGCCATTTGAAATTTCGAAAAATAAAAAAATTGAATCCGATGGTCTTATCGAAATTACTGGTCAAAATAAAATTATGGACATAGCGTAAAGTTTTATTTTGAATTTGAACCGCAATTTTGGAACCTATCAGTCAACAGTGGAGAATAATTTCAGAGAATGATCCCCTTCAAGTTTTCTGTCAGGTCACTTTTGTAAAAGGCCCTTGAAATTTGAAATTCCAGCATCATGTGATCCTTCGTGTAGTCTCTCAAGCTTAGAATCAGCAAATTTATACAGTGGGGACTAGAAAAAGCCACAACTATGTGATAAATTCAAAATTTGAGTTTTTAAAAATTCCAAAGAAACAAGCTAAAATTTAAATATGATTAACAAAAGATTGTTTGGTTAATTTTGGGAAGTTCCAATTTTTTTATTAAATGATTAGACCAAAATACCTATGCACCTGCGATGTTTGTATACCTATTGAGGCTATTGTAGACCTGTTTTGTCCACATTAGATCGAAGAATAGTTTGGATCTTGAAGAAGTGTCGATTCTATTTATTTTTTTGAGGTTTTCGGAGCATTTTATGGACTTTTTGCGTTTCTGGGAATCGTTGAGATTTTTTAATAAAAGCTGTTGTAGGTATTTAAAATTTGAACAGATAACTAACAGCAGATGAAAGTATTAATTAAAATCTGTAAATGTGGCCATTTCATGAAAATGGGGGCCGTAGATAAATACATAGAGTTGGAAATTGAGATGAAACACTGCATTTTTCGGAGATTTTAGAAAATCTGATGCTCCAGTCATAGGTAACGTTGTCTAAAAGGAATAAAAAAAAACGGGGTACAAATCTATTAAAGAGGGGGAATTTTCTTAAATAATCTGGGATATTTTCTGGGAAATTTCTGGGAAATGTTTTGAAGTAATTGATTTTCATTCACCGGTTAAAAGAAAATTTTATATAGTTCACAATTGCACACTTTTGGGTATTGGTACTCAAGAAAGATGAGTTTTCACGTCTATGTGAATTGTCAGTGTCACTGATGGAGTGCGGATATATTTTGAACACTCGATGACAACACAAAATGACAACTAAGTCAAGAAAATTTTAAAACTGGAAAATTCACCAAACGAATACTAAAAAGAGATAAATAATGTTTTTGTCACTTTTTAGGGAAGAAGCGCGTGGAACATAATAGAAAATTCGTGTGAAGGGTAGGTATGTATTTTTTTTTTATTTAAGGTTTCATTTTTCTCAAACGTTCCATTTTTTTACAAGAAGAAAAAAAATAATATCTTTAAGGGCCGGTTGTTCGTACGTCAGTTAAAAATTTTGAGATAACTACTGATTTTAAAATGCCCTGTATTATCAAACCATTGGTCTGATATTTCTGAAAATGAATTCTGCTCGCTTTAAGAAGAGTTAATTACTGATTAAAAATACAAGATCAATAATTATATTCGCCGTATTTTCAAAATTTGCAATTTAAAATCAGTAGTTATCTCAAAATTTTTAACTGACGTACGAACAACCGGCCCTTAGTCGACTATTATTTCGTATTTTAAACACTTTAAAAATCATTGATGGAGCTTTCTTATCATGACTAGGCAACTCGTAATACATTCGCAGTAAAAGCTTTATTGCCTACCTACTGTTACATTCCTACTTATCAAGAATTTTCTACGAAAAGCTAAGCTGCTATTGCATTTAGTCAATTTTTTTTTTCAGTAATTCTCAGATTATACTTACTGTAAATTTACAGGGAATACAAAATAATACAATGGTTAGGAACCCCCCAAATTTTGACAATTTGTTAAATTCAAGGGATCAAAAAAAAAAGTCCAATGAAAATAGATAGAAATATTTTTTACTCAAATGAGAACTAGTCACCGAGGTCACCGGATCTCACTCCCCCTATATTATTACCTATAAGCAATTCTTCGAATGATAAAAAAATTGTCATGCTTTCCATCCCATCATCATACAATTCTAATTAAAATTAAACTTAATTAAACGTCTAACTCTGTATTAAACCTCACCCTGAATCATTATTAATACATTGAGTTTACGCGAAGATTAATTAGTTAAAGTCCACAATCATGTCCCTCGAGAATTTTAATACCGAAGATAGGCTGAAAATAGACAGGAGAGCCTTTAACAAAAACAAATTATTTCATGCTTTCATTCGATCGACCACTGTTTGCTCATATCACTTTCCCTTTCGATTAGAGTTTTATTATTTCCCTTATGCTTTATGTAGGACATAAAAATGATTAATCAATCCATTATTGTCCGGTGAATTCTTCTTCCCGGTCAAGTAAAACATGATATACACATCCCAGGAGATATTTTTTAAACTGAAAATATTGTTTCTTAATTTTGAAAATTAGGTATGCTACCATTAAAAAATATCATCGTTTAAAAAGAGACAAAAGATGTTTTGTTAATATGTACCATAAATTTTTAGGGTTCCTAATTATTATTGATAAAAAAAATTTAAAAACCCTTTTGTAGTTACGCCCTATAATTTTTGTAGAGAGGATTCAAACTCGTTTTATTTTTCTTCTTCACTATCTTTGAATTATGTAAAAAAATCTAATCTAACAGAACTAATATAATAAAAAAAAATCTACTCACCCTAAAGTCAACCATATGTCAAAGCAAATAACATTGGACCAGAAATACTGGGCTTGTATCAAATAAAAGTTAATGAAACCTGCAAAAATAATTAGCTTTTAAAAACTTATAAAGTTAACGCACAAGAAGTAGATTCGGCAGTTTTTAATATTTTTCTAGAATTTTTTTTAAATTTTTTAGTACAAAATCTTCTTTACTAGTAGCTGCAGATACTTACTTGTCACATAGCAAGTATGATTGGAAAACGTGGTAAGAAATTGAAAATACGCCAAAGAGGTAAACATTAGCAGCAAGCAAACACAGTAACTCATCAAAGTCATCCCAAAAAGGTTCCTCATTTCCTTCTTCACGCCATAAACTATCAACGTTAGCACCAAACAAATCATAGAAAGGATTTTAATCCACCTCGTCACTTGAAATTTAACCACAACTGTTTTCTTCGGCATGCACATGAAGAAGCGGTAAGCGCTCATGCTCTTCTTCTGTGCGTGTTCAATGCAATAACCAATTTCTTCTGGACCTGTATGGAGGTAGGAATTTGTTCCGTTGTGGAAAACGGAGTAAGTTCCATCTTTCGATAAGGAGAAGAGATATCTCGATTCATTGGCCAGGTACACTGAGCAATGGTCGTAGCCGTACACGATTGCAAAAGGATCTACAAAAAAAAAACAATAATTAACTTTCTGCCATCTACATGCTGGACCATCCCACTGGGGGCCTTACAGTTCAGGGTAGAAAAAAAATTGTAGTTTTTTGGAGACTTATAACCTTATAACCTAAAATGATTTTCAGTTATAGCAGGATGGCCCAATATCGCTGTGCGTCAAACAACTTTGTTATTTTAAATAGGACAGCCTATATATTATTACATTTTCATGTAATTGAGTACCTACCTAGGTTATAAAATCAGCTTACTTTGACAATGATTCAAGATATCGGAAAATCGGCTCTCATGACCCTATTTTAACTTTTCATGTGGTATCCTATCAGGTAGATAAAATTTTTATACAGGGTGATGAAAAATCTGATAATTTTGACCATTCTGTGAAACAATATAAAATATGTAATCCACACAATAGGATATCAAGTGAGAAGTTAAGATAGGACCATGTATAAGCCGTTTTTCAATCTTGGAGCCGTTTCGTCCTGTAGGTATAGCTGAAAATCATTTCAGGTTAGGTAAAGGTCTCGTCAAGCCATACAACTTTTTTCCCAATTTTTTATTTTCTATGTTGCATGGTAAGGCCGCTTATGGGATAATCACTCTAGGATGGCCCACTCTGTATTTACCATTCGATTTAACATAATATTACAATGCAACATGCCCCCGGACATGAAAAACGACCTGAAAATGACTGACAAACTTCTTTAGCTTATTCTTTATAGCTCATTTCTTTTGAATGTGAAAAATTTGCTGAAGAGATGAAGTCAACTGAGAAGTTGCTTTTATGCGCGTGTTACACACTATACTTTTCCTACGAACAAAAAAAACAAAATATATAATATGATTACCATTTCAACATTAGAGGTCAATATAAATTAAACATGAAATCGTAGGGAAAAAATTTTTATATAGGTAGGTTTAAATTTTTTACATGTTGCTCACTTTTTAAAGAATAATAATTATAAGAACTCTCGGTAATATTTGTGAATGACGGATACTATCACCATTAAAATTCCCTAATCAAGATAATTAATTAATAAATAATCCGCTTTTAACAATTTTTGTAACGTTTCCATTAGTGCAAACATCATTAAAATAAATCAAGGTAACAAACATAGCATGACTGGATTTTGCTTTGTTGTTTTCACAGAACAACTAATTTTCTCATGAGGTAAAAATATAATAAACTGTTGATATGTAAATTGGCTCTTTTAATTACTAAATTAGGTGGAACTTTGATTAAGATATTTTCTGATGCTCTCAATGATGAATGAGTAAAAGTTGTTAATTACTTTTAAACATGGTAGATATAGGCAGGTTTAGCTATAAAGATTGCTAAATAGTTTTAGGTATCTTCCCCGGTATAATTTTGTGAATTTACCGATTAATTTTAGAATGGAAAACCCATTGAAAAATTCAGTTTAATAGTAACAAAAAAAAAACTACCTAAACAACAACTACGATACAAGTTATTTATTTGATTGCTTATTGTATTTTTCGCTAACAAATATTTACATTTCACCTTGAAAGAAGATAATGAATAATTTTTTGCTTGCATAATAAAGTTTATATAATTCCGTCAGAATAATAAATGTAAATTTTTTTGGTATCCAAATTTGAAAAAGCCTTTTAAAATTCAGTACTGTATAAGGTAACTAGCTCTTTTAAATTCATAAACCTCTTGGATCAAAAGAGTGATTAATATTTAACAATATAGCTTACATCATAAAACTACATACCATGTTACCACAAACTGTGTTCTTTTTGGTAAAGAAAGTGAGTAAAAAATAAATAAACTATTCTGGTATTTTCAAAATTATTTACCCTGTTCCAAATAATTAAGGGAATTTTAACCAGCTGATCGGAGTGACCAAGAAAGAGGCATCCACAGCCCAAGGTAGACATTGACATTATCCAAAGACTCTTCAACTATCAGATTAAATGAGGTGGCGCCCCATCATACATTAACCTCAAATCAAGTCGTGGTTGAAGGTCAACGTCTTCTCAAAATAACTGTTCCAACTTAAAATCTTAATAATTAATATTCCATCTAATCAAGATTCCAACAAGTGATTTTTTGGCTATTATAAAAAACATATTTTTGACTCGGTAAACATGGACCTAGAGAATTGAATAATTGATTAAAAAATAGGTTCTCATCGAATCAGAAAATTGATTCTTCATAAGCATGTCACTCATCTGACGAACGTTTTGCATTCGTTCGCATTGCAGAAGAAATTTTTATGTTATGTATGAATAAGAGATCGGTAGTGAAGCCTCGCTCTCACTCGTGGATAAATTTTTTTGGCAATGCGAACGAATGCGAACGTTCTTCAGATTTGAGACCGGCCATTGGATAACATTTCTTATTTAAGAAAATCCCCTTATTTAAAAAAAAAATTAATTTAAAAATAACCTCATCTATCGTTTTCCATTAACCAAAAACATTTATGTAAAATAAATATTAACTCAGTGAAGTCCTGTATTAATTGATTGAATTCAAGGAAAAATGTCTATTATATTACAATATACCTATTGACTTACTGGCCCCATTAGCATTTTAGAACCTCGCCCTTGAGTAATGGAAAGGGAAAGGAAGATACACCTAATAGTGGATTCGCATATCGGTCTGGTTTTAAGTCGGCAACTGACACTTTATGTTGTGTGCGTAATAGTAACCGATCAATCGGAGCCTCTAATTGATTAATTTGTTATTTTTATTGACAATGTCATTTTCATGAATACGACACCATATGGTTACATTAGTTGATAGAGATTCTTAGCTACCGGGTTTCGATTTGATTTATTAGGCTGGATGGTAAATTTTTGATAAAAATTAGCTTACCAACAGAAGTAGCGTTTTTTAGTGTTTACAATAACACAGGTGAAACGATATAAATTCTAAATTTATCTTTTGCCTATTAATAAAATTTTCTCTGTATAAAATTAGACAATAATTTGTTTGAAATGGACCGAAATTAAAATAAGTTTAGAAGATCTCAGTGCCCAGATAAAAAAGTTTTAAGAGTCCAGATTTTTTTAGAAATCCCCGATGCCACAAATCTATTTTCGGGACATTAACGATTCCTCCGCTAAATACCTACAAGCCGGGATGGGTTAGTTTTAACGAAAGAGGAGCAAGTTTAGAGAGCCCTACCATCATCTAAGACAAGCCAAAGACATTTTCGTGATCCATACTCTCAGGCCCATTGTTCTCTTAAATTTTTACGTATTGCATGGGATGAGTTAACCGAGATCAAAATAAGCCAAGACTAGAAAATCTAGTTCTGTATAAATTTTGCTCTAATTCCTGTCTTTTCGTAATAAATACTGATCTCCATGTATGAAACGGTCTAAAAAAACTACAACTTTGTTTTAGCGATTCCAATGATTTTTTCTTAAACGTTTTTCATACTGGAATAGGTATGAAAGGCCAAAATGAGTTCAGAAGATCTCACATGTCTGAAAACATTCCAACCGTCCTGATTTTTTGAAGAAAGCTGATCCTCTTAATGTACGCAATGGTCATTAAAAGCTCACAACTTTATGTTAGTGACTCCAACGATTTTCTTCTTAAACGTTTGCATAGGTACTGGAATAAGTGAGAAAGGACAAAAGATCTCACATGTCTGAAAACGTTCCAACCGAGAGCCCAAATTGTTTTAAGAAAGTCATATCCTCTCCAAGTATGCACTAGTCATCAAAAAGGTCACAACTTTGTTTTAGTTACTCCAGCGATTTTTTTCTTAATCAGTTGCATTGGTAAGAAAGACCAAAAATATTCTGATTTTTTTAAGCAATAAGAAGTCTCATCCTCTCCAAGTATAACAGTATAGTCATCAAAAAGGTCACAACTTTGTTTTAGTGACTCCAACGATATTTTTTTACCGTTTGCGTACTGGAATATGTGGAGAAAGGCCAAAAGTCGTTTAGAAGATCTCACATGTCTGAAAACATTCCAACCGTGAGTCGTGATTTTTTTAAAGGAAGTCTGATCTTCTCCAAGCATGCATAAGTCATAAAAAATGTCACAACTTTGTTTTAGAGAATCCAACAATTTTTTTCTCAAACGGTTGAATACAGGAATAGGTAAGAAAGGCCAAAATGAGTTCAGAAGATGTATGTCTGAAAACATTACAATCGTGAGCCCTGATTTTTTTAAGAAAAGTCTGATCGCCTTCAAGTATGTTATAGTCATCAAAAAGTCACCTTTCTTTCAGTGACTCCTAACGTTTTTTTTTTTTTTTTTTTTTCTGTTTGAACACTGAAATAGGTAAGAAAAGCCTACATTGGCTCAGAAGATCTCACTTGTCTGAAAGCATTCCAACCATGAGTCCTGATTTTTTTAAGAAAGTCGTAAATAATGGCAAAAATGTGGAAACAATGTGGAAATATGGAAATCATGTAGAAATAGTAAATTCAGTATATGGAAATAATTGAAAATAACAGAAAATAAGTAAAATAGTAAAAATAATGTGCAAATGGTGGAAATAGCGGAAAAAGTATGGAAATAGAGGAAAAAATATGTAAATATTAGAAATAATGTGGAAATAATAGAAATAGTGGAAATAAAGAGGAAATGTTTAAAATAATTTAATATATCGAAATAATTGTACCTACACTTTCTCATCGAGTGAACACCTTCTCGGCAATGGCTAGCTAATTTTCTCACTGAATGTCAGGTGAGTAAAACAAACTTTGAAAAATCATCCGAATAAGAGAGTTTGGTGTCTGTGTTCAAGAATTGATAAACGAATGAAGAACAAGATCATTTTTGGAAATTCTAGATCAAGTTGTAATGTTATTTATAGAAAATCTTTTTTATTAAAAATTAAGTCATAATTTAAGTTTTTTTTTCTTCTTCTATTTAGGTACTTGTAACATTAATTTGGTCTCGTTTTCAAACATTTTAGTTGTTTTAATTACTAAAATTATTTGATCAAACCTACAGAGTGGAAATTTTTAATTAACTCAGGCTTATCATGCAGTGTTCCTTTATAAATTATATTCTTATTAGTCACAATTTTATACTTATAATGTAAACAACAGAATGAGCTTCACTTCGAAGTCCACGAAAAATTCACAGATTCAATATTAGTATAATAAATACAGATCTAATAATATTAATAAAAATAAATTAGTCTATGGATGCATAAGTAGGAATTCTCTTATGCTAACTTTATTTGATTTTATGGTAAAGTTATTTAAATTGGTGTTTATTTTTGTATTTATTATACCTACTTATTCCTTTTATAGAAAATAATATATGATAATCATTTCTAAATGCAAAAGTCCTTGTTTACCCATTCCAAGCAAAATACAAACCACAAGAATTACCTTTAATATTATACATTATAAAATAAAACTTCTCATAATTCATTCACCACAACTCATTAAATCTCTACTAAATCTTCTATTCCCAAAAGATGATGTTTCTACACCTATTTTTTCTTCCAATAGTTCCACTAGGGCGAATCTCCTTTATATCATCTTCCCCTTCATAAGTCTTGGAACGAATCAAAAATAACTGATCATTTGGTCCCAATATTCGCTACTCGTAGGAAACGATAAAAAAATATGCCATGTTAAGAAACTTTAAAATGTAACGCAGTGACTGACTCGAAACTCCTTTGGAATGACCTCCTTGATTCATTACAGACGAGTTTCGAAAAGATAAATGACTCCTTTTACGTGGTGTACAGATAAATTAATTTTTAACTACAATAAGTGTATATATTTCTGAAGATAAATAAATGTCTCAGTATTATAAATCACTAGCAGCCATTATTATAAAGGCTCATTAGGCTAACGGGCAGATTTCTGATACCATTTTCAAAGCTAATATCGACGTCAAATGACTTTTATTAACATTTTTGTAATTACTTTCATGTCAAGAATAGATAAATTTAAAAAATTTCCACTTAGACTCGATACCTTCTTCAGAATAATGGCCACAGAAATATGCCCGTTAACTTAATGAGCCTTTATAATACCCGCTGTAATAGAATCTGGAAAATCAGTTTCGTTAAAACTAAATGAAAAAACATGCAGGCTAGGCAAATTGCATGGGAATAAAGTTGGGGTTGGGTGGAAAGTTTCGCTATAGTTTCGATTTTCTCAGCCCCTATATTTTTTGGGTCATTGAACATAATATATTTGAAGTTGCAGGCAAAAATTTGGCCCTTGTTTTTGGCACTTTTTAGTTTATGCGTGCCTATATCTCAGAAAGGAAGCATTTTCGACAAGTTTCTATATTTCTTATAAATAACGGTTTTTTTTGGGGGGGAGGGGGAAGGAGGACGAACCGTTTCGCCGGTAGAGCGCGCCAAAAAACATATCTATTTGGCTTGGAACTTTGTTTTTTTTTTCACTTTTTGGCCATATTTTTTTAATTTTTTTAAGTTTTGGCCTAAATCTTAGAAAGAAAGTTTTTTTTCGAAGTCCTTTTTCTTCCTACATTTCTTATAAACAACGTTTTTTTTTTTTTTTGAAGACTATAACTATTCCGCCGGTAGAAAGCGCAGAACAAACATATCCCCATTTAAGCCGGAACTTTGTTTTCTTTTCGCACTTTTCATCCAAATGTGTGCCCTTTTTTCAGTTTGTGGCCTAAATGTCAGAAGGGAAACGTTTTTTCGACAAACTCATTCTATACAAAATTGAAGTACCTAGACAAAATTTCCTACATTTATCATGAATAACCGTTTTTTGGAAGACATAGCCGGCAGACCGCGCTAAAAACATATTCCCATATCTAGTGGAAAGTGGTATAAAGTGCAAAAAAACCTTCTTGCGCATCAATCGCAGAAATAGTGTATTTTTATGCGATTCAATAATAAATATTTTCTTCCTATTTTTTTTATAATGAATTTAATGAAAAATAATCCGATTTTTTTTTGGGAAAACTCCACCTACCTACAAAAAAAAAAGAATGATCCTCTCGTGGATGCGAACCCGCTCCAACAGTTAGCAAGTCAAGGATGTAACAAACTGAGCCACACGGTGCGTTTCGAATTTGTAGTGATGATGGGGTAGATATATGTAGTACGTCAGGTACCTACATCTACTCATTTTATTTTTTAAACTGGTCATATCTTAGTTATTAAAAAACCAATTTGAATACTTTTTTCACCTGCATGTAGGTGATTTAATTGTCGTTGCGATTGCTCTTCTAATTTTCAGAACCATTCATAATTGAATGTGAAAAAAAATAAAAAAGAAACTGCGAACCATTTCATCGATTTAATAATTTTATATAAGTGTAAGCTAATTTTGCACAAGCGAAAAACTTTTTTATCTTTCGTTTAAAGTGCTACATTAATCGAGGCGAATTGAAGCTAAGACATCAAATTATATGTTAAAGCAAAAAAAAATGGAAAATTTCGGTTCAACTTCTTCAAAAATGGACTCATAAACGGTTATAGAATTGACACATTTTTACCCTTTTCCTACCCACGACACTGGCTTATTAATGGAAAATATGCTAATTTTATTGCATTAACTCAAATTTCCAATAATTTTCTTCAAATCCTGTTAATTTGATTTCAAAGTTTTTTTGCCATCTTGCTCATACAATGGTTCAAAAAATTGTCAATTTTCCGTTAATGTTCAAAAAATTCAAATGGCCGCCATTTTGAAACGGCTCGGCCGATTTGGCTCAAGTGCAATACCAGACCACTACTTGTGGACATCTTACTCTCACAAAAGTTTCAGCCCCCTACATTGAAAACTGCGGCCAGAAACCGTGCCTCAAGGACCGCATTTGGGGAACTTTGAAAGGACACCCTGTAGAAGTAACGTGACTTTTGGATTTTTTTTCAACGAAAATCTAAAGTCATTCCCAAGCTTTACAAGAATCCAAAATTTCGTTCACTAATCTTGAAAGATAAAGCTACAGGAGCGTTTTTAAAATCGAAAAATCGTGATTTTGGAGAAATAAATAAATATATATATAAATATATATATAAATATATATATATATATATCGTGGGCAGGTGAATTTTGGAAAACCACTTTTTCGTGATCTGGGGGTCATGATCGGTGGACATTTGATGAGTTTGGGTGATTTTCGAAAAGTGATGTCGTCCTCAATAGTGTATTTTTTTGTTAAAAAATACACTAAAAAAAAAAAAAAAAATTTTGGCAAAATTTTTGTAAACTTCAAAATCGTGTGTGAAACTTGCAACTTACAAAATTCAAACTCACAATTATTATTTAAGTCTTTAATTTCTTATACAGGCTGTCGTTAAAAGGTGCCACCAACGTTGTTCTACGTTGGTGGCTAAAGTAAAAAATTACTAAGCAAAATTATCTATTTCAAAAATACACCCTTTTCAAGATACACCTCTTATAAGAGGGTCTTATAAAAATGTGACACTCTAAAATTTCACCGGCTACTACTATATTGTTAAGCGCAAGAAACTGACATAGTTTTAGAAATATTTTGACATACAGGCTATTCCTGTTTTTAATGTCACGTCTCAGTTCTTACCCTAGAACGTTTTTATCTGGGCGCCCCCGATTGATTCTGTATTTTTTATCCATGCAAAGACGCAAGTCTTGCTAATGTTTTATCTCTCTTATAAACCTTTTGTATCTTGCATGGTTTTCCCATAATTAAATTAAATGGTGGGCTTAAGCCACGAAAATGTATTTGTGAAAAATCTCTTTTTAATAAAAAGAATTGATTTTTATTCCTCAGAAACGACTTTATTCACATTTACATATTTACCTTAAGAATAATCGTAGCAGGCGGTGAAACTAAAGTTTCTCATTTAATTTTCTTTTACTTATTTCGAAAAACTGTATCTTGAAAAAAGGGCTATTTTAGACATAAATAATTTCAGTTAAACCAACATATTAAAACCCAGGAATCCGTGCTGGAACGTCGCTGTTGAAATTATTAATTTAATTAAAAAAGAGATGTTCAGAAACACGTTTTCAGCAGTGTAGGTCCATCATAAAAAAATAATTACGGGAAAACAATGCAGGATACGAAACTTTTATAAAAAGGCAAAAAGCTTAGCAATATGTTTAGTATTTGAATAAAAAATACACAGGGTCATTGTTCCTAAAACTATCTCAGTTAATTCATTTTTGAATTATTCTGGAAAAAGTGTTTTTGGTTTACAAGAACATAATGTATCTTGAAAAGAGTCCCGCTTTGGGCATAGATAATTTCGGATAAATCGGCATTTTTGAGACTGTGTATGGTAAAGCGTTGGTGCGGTACCTTTTAGCGACACCCTATATATTTTTTAATAGAAATAAATAAGTTCCTATATTACAAATAAGTAATAGAATCTGCAGAATCATTTCCGTTAAAACTCATTGAGAAAAAATTGTGTTTTCCTAATGTAAGTATAATAATATAATTACCAGACGCAGTACATATTTTTAAAACATAATAATAAAAGAAATTGGTTTTCCAGGAATTACTATGACGATTAATTTTGCACAATTTAACTAATCGTGTGAAGACGATGAGAAATAATGTTAACTAATTATATGTACATATAATAATTGTTTAGAAATTTTATTATTTTTATGTACTCGTACCTATTATAATATGATTCGAATTAGAAAAATATGTAAGAAGCAAATCATTAATAACGATACCGCAAATTTCAGTCACCCTGTATATGTATGCCCATTTATTTAAAATATACTTAATAGCCTTTTGATGGGATTCGCGATACACCTTATAATAAAAATATCTACTCTTGTTTTGAAATTGTTTCCAATTTGACAAATTAATAACACCTGCTAAATATACGCATACCTACCTACATGATTTTTTCAACGAATATATTTTCTGTTTTAAACGAACGTTTTGGCCTATTAAGTATTTTTTATTTTAAATAATAATAATATGCGTATATGTTGGTTACCCTTTTGCTAATTTTTTAAATCATTTGACTCTTGGAAAAATAAACAAATTTCAACACTTTCTAGAACACAGTGAATATTATTGAACAATAGATAAAAGAAAATATCAAACACCTGATTTATGGAGAGTCATCTGCCAATCTCTCAGTGATTCTATTTTGGTTGTAACTTCAGATAAATAAGTTGCCTCGTTAAATTGTTTAGTAAATATTTATTCTACGGTTTGCATGTAGGTAAACCTCTTTTATAAAACCTGACACGAGTGGCTTTAATTCGATACCTGCCATAAAGCTTAAAAGCTATTATAGGTAAGCGGCTGTAGCTCTACTGTCTACTGTGTGTGTATACCTATTAGTGAGTAGATATGTATACCTATGTTGATATGTTTCAATTTCAAAATAACTGTAATTAAGTACCTATAGTACGCACGTACATACTCAAACGTGAGAAACATAATAATATGTAAATAATTCTATTCGGAATAATTAATAATAGATGTCCCATTATATCAGTTTGAGTCATCATAATAATAATATGTATTATATAAATCAATGTTGCATTGCATATAAATATTAACATATGTTTGAAACGTATCTTCCCCGCAGTAAACAGTTTAATTATTGTTTTTATGTGTAGATAAGTACTTAATAAACTTAGTTTGATAAACGAATAAATATTATATACTAATGTATGGTTTTCGCGCACCGCGTGCGCGATTTACTACTTTACAGACGCTATAGCTCCGATTTCGCGGCCTAGGCCGCCAATGGGTTTTAACGACACTTGCCAATGACAAACAAACGATCACCATGGGATAAATTATCTTGCGATGTATGATTTTAATTTTTCGCATACAATTACAAAAAGAAACTTAACCGGAAAACTTTCAATTTCCTCAAGAAAATTGTATATTTTGCGGCCTTGATATGCAAATAATGATTAGGATTACTCTAGATAAATGCTACAAGAGTTAGACAGCTAATTTCATTTATTTGTTCTTTATCAATTATGTGCGTCTTAACGAAGGCGGACTTATGTGATTCTAGTCATTAAGAAAACTATAATACCTATAATATTATAGGAGATATAATATTATAATTTTAGATATAATATTACAGGAGATGCGATTGTATTTATTAGATAAAACAGGCTGTCCCTGAAATGAACATTACAGCTCACTACCAAATGTTTCTCGTGTGAAACTAAGTCAATTCAAGTCAACTTATCTTTGTCAAAAGTTGCTTGGCCTGGCCACTGGGAGTGGTCAAAGTGTCAATTCTGAAATTGTTGTTTGAGCATATAAAATCTAAAACGATGAAGCATTTATTGATGAAATTTGGTATGACGTTAATTCATTGGCGTATATGTCATGGTTTTTTTAGGTTTCACACCTTTTGAACTTTTATACGCTGATGGAATTAAAAAATTTTAAATGCTAAGCGTAGATTATTCGTTCGTTTTCTAAAAAATGCACTCCTTATAAAATCAGCCTAACCTTTTCGTTTAGAAAAAAATCGCTCATTGATCGTTGATTTTTATAGGAGTTTCGTTTATAAAATTTGATCTATATTTTGACGTATATTGACGTATAATTTTGATAGCTGATATCTAAAGTTGGGAAAAAGTTAGCAAGCTGCGGTTTTCGATGACACCTTATGATTAAATTCTCTTTTTTACTGTGTAACAATAAGTGTATACCATTCCGTTTGAATTTTTTAGAAAAATCGCGATGTTTGCTCACATGTCAGATAACGCCTTCTAGCGGTTACGGTGGTTATAAAATAAAAATGGTGTAAAATGCAATCGACGGAAATAGGAAAATTCTTTTTAACGAGACTAATTTGGTTGAATTCCGTTGAGTTTAATCGGAATAATCGATATTTGAATAAACGCCTTTTTGAATAAAACTTTAAAATAAAAAAAAATCTAAGTTACTTGGACATTACACTAATCATATTTTGAACACACCATATTGGTGAAAAAATTCAGAGAAAATACAGATTTTTCACTTGGTCATGGTTGTTACGCCCCCTAGCTGTCATTTTAGAAGTTCAAAACTATTTTTCAATTATTTTTTTAGGGCCACTTCCCTTTAAAGAAATTTTTTACTGAAGCTGTACGACGCCTAGTTTCTGAGAAAATCCCGGCGTCCATTCTTAACGGTTCACCTTGTACTTACCTAAATCAAGAAAATTCCATGAAAAAAAAATGTCTACGAAAATACTATTAAAGTGAACATTGAAATGCGATTTTCTTCTTTAGGCGACTTTCATGAAGAGTACCTTTTTTTTAGAAAATGAATCGACCAATCTACCTAAGCTCGGTATTTAAATTTTTTTATTCCTTGGAGTAGAAGTTCAAAGGGTGTGAAACCTAAAAAACCCATAATCTACGCCTATGAATTGATGTCATGAGTAATTTTAGTATTGCACTTTTTGTCCCATAAAAGCATAACGCTTATACAAAATTTCGTCAAAAACGCTTAAGTGGTTTTTGACTTATATGCTCAAATAACAATTTCAGACTTTGACATCTCCTAGTGGCCAAAATAAGCAACTTTGGACTAAGATAAGTTGACTTAATTCGACTTAGTTTCAACCGAGGAACATTTTTCAGTGTTAGACATAAAGTCATTTCAGGGACATCCGTATATTTAGGCGTGTTTTATCCTCGGTTTTATCTCTCAAATCTTGAACATATGGTCGAATAATACGAAAGATTGGCAAGATCTGGAAACTCTCCAAAAATTTGTTGTAAAAAATGTATGAGCAACAAAGTCTAATCATTTAAATTTCTTAAAAAGTATCTACCTGAATACTAAATCGAAAGGTATATAAAATGAACACACGATTGATGATTACTGCTAGGGTAGGTACCTATGTCTTGAGGAAACTCACTTGAAGATAACAAGAAAAAAATTATTTCTTAACGTGCGATAATGTAATAAAAGGTTATTGGAAAGACGAAAAATAGCATTTTCCACCATGTCCCATGTCATATCTCTAAAGCTCGTGATTTATAACACATATACAGATTTTTAATCAATCAAAGATATTCTTAAGATATTATTGACCTGGTAACAAGCAGATCTTCTTTTTCTTTTTGATTCGAGAAGCTCCGGCATGTATGAGCCTCATGAGCTTCAGCAGTGAATTTCAGAGCTTAGGTATATTTAGTTTCTTCAAGAAGATATTTCAGATCTACAATTTGAAAACTTCACGATGTATTAAAGCACACACTATAACGCGCTTAACCCCTTAAGTGACCCCTGAAAGTTGATGGAATTTAAGCTGCATGTTCGAGACTCTTTTTTTTAGTAGGTATTGGATTCAGTCTTAAAATAAATGACTCTTCTTTAAGCTTAAACACTCATAAAGTGATGATGTTTTATTTTAACACTTAGGAATTATAGTGAGTACTTAAATTATTGATATCGTCATTAAATAAATTATCATGGTAAAGTAGATTTTTCTGCTCCCCTCAGACATAATTTTGTAATCTCCGCATGCCTTTCTATTCCAACTTTTGCTGAATTTGAAAAGTTAAATTGTATCAGCAACTTTGTCAAATAATACTCGCAAGTTTTATTACTGCATCTATTTCTGTAGACTAATAATATGTATAGCTTCCTATTAATAAATAATACCGTGTGATCAAAAAATTTTCCCACATGAATGGGATGTGAAAATATTTTTATTTATAATATATTATATTATTTCCAACGTCAGTTGGAAACTTTTTTGATTAGGTACTTACATGTTGCTACTGAACATTTAAACATTTAAACGTTAAAGACATTTTTTAATCTCCTGTTTCACCACGACTCTAGAGGGATGCCTCATTAAAAAAGCACTTGCGGACTAGTTTTTGCATCTTGTTTATTTTTAACGATATCAATTATTATTACTTTTTCAATAACAAGAGAAATTTCCATTGAGCGAATCAATGACTGGGTAATAATAGTGATTATTGTTGATTTTCTATAATTATTTATAGTGATTAGAAATTCATAATGAATTAGAATTTATTTACTGTCTACATTTAGTAGGTTGCAATATATACACAGTATACAAATCAGTCTTAGAAGATAATAATAATAAAATTAATAAATACAAATATTATAAAATCAACCATAAATATGGTGATGAATGATGTGCAGAGAATCAATTAGTATATTTTTCGAAATTATCAATAATTCATCTTTATTTAAATTGAATTTTTCGAAAAAATTTAAAACACTATTACTAATTGATCCTCTAGCCCCAAACCATAAACCTAAAGTATGCCAATTTCGATTACCAAAATTTTCAAAATATTTTTTTTTATAATATTCGACACAACCATCATAAATATTTTGTTTCTCCAATTGAACATCAGAATCTTGATTTGGATTATTGGTTTCAAAACGTATAGTTGGATCAATTATGTAGGCGTTATTTGATTTTTTATCAAATGCAACTATGTCACTGAATCGCTTCCTTCCTGCTTCATCTATTGCAAAAACCTCTTCGTAGCAATCAAAATTTTTTTCTTGGAGCAATCGAGAAATATGGTGTTTCACTTTATGATGTCTTGAGGTGATAAGAAGTGTGTTAATCTTGCAGCTACCTATAATATGAGCGGGTGTCTCTTTCTCGTTACCACATTTACGGCAACGGTCGGATACTTATAGTAATTTATAGCAATTTATGAAAAAACTCGTGAAAAAATCTTATTACACATTTACTTGACAGAGAACGATAATTTACTATTATTTGTCGTAAATTGCATTCCTAGAAAGATACAGAAAGTAGAAATGATAATTATACCTCCAGTTTGATTTTTAAAATAAACATTTCATATTATGTTATGTAATTGCACTTAATAAGTTTTTAATTAATAGTCTAACAGTTTGTATCGTATACCTACGTAGTAAATTACGCATGAGTAGAAACAGTTACATAATGCATTGAGACGGGTTTCTTTCTAAGTTCTACCCTCTATTCTAGTAATATTTAATTTCGGTACCTACTTGCTTATAGGCAGTTTTAATCACGCAGAAAAAAGTCTCTTATAGTCCAAATAAAAAAAAAAAAAATAAGGAATACTTTTTTGTTTAAAAATGCATGGGCCATTGAATGACGTTATTGTATTTGTCATAAAGTCAGTGGAGTAAAATATTTTTTGAAAAGGGTTGTTGGCCACTCTAAGCCTTAAATCATGACGAATACTTAGATCATACTGTATGACAATTTTTCAATTATTCTAAGCAGCCGTTTAGGCAATATTCAAAATAATATACTTTATTTTCAAAATTCAATACCCTGTATCTAGAAAAGGAAGCTTTCCCTGATAGCAGTGTATAGGGTGTCCGAGAAAATGTGGGAAATCTCTCGGAATCAGATAGAACATTAAAAATAAGATGACAAGTTCCCATAATTTTTTTCCTAGCAGCCCCCCTACGGAGATACGGCCTCCTAAAGGACGCCACTGGAAATCAATTTTTCATGAATAACTTTTAAACTACTTGATTAAATTTAATGAAAATTTGATATATTAAACAGTAGTAAAGACCTCTTAAAATACTGCCCCTAAAACATAAATAAGCTTGTTCAATTTACCAGGGGCGGACTAGGTTGTACATTTTATTGCTTACATTTTTAACACTCTGTAAGGAGTTACAAAAAAAAAAACATAAGGAGTTAAAAAAAACAAATTTGGATACCCTCAACATTAAGCTACAGAAAAGGTACTCTTATTCCTTGTTGATAAAATGAACCGTTTTCGAGAAAAAAAAAAATAGTTAATGTTTTATTTCATTATCAATAAAAAATTCATAAGTGGGTTCAACAATCGTAATTCTAGTACCATATAATAGAAATGAAACATTTTTTTCTCGAAAACGGTTCATTTTATCGACAAGGAACAATAGTACCTTTTCTGTAGCTAAATGTTCAAGTATTTGTTCATGTAACCAAATTTGTTTTTTTTTTTACTCCTTATCATGCAGAGTGTTAAAAATGTAAGCATTAAAATGTACAACCTAGTCCGCCTCTGGTAAACTAAACAAGCTAATTTATGTTTTAGGGTCAGTATTTTAAGAAGTCCTTACTACTGTTTAATAGGTATTTAATATTTTCATTAAATTTATTCAAGTACATAGTTTAAAAGTTATTCAAGAAAAATTGATTTCCAGTGGCGTTCTTTAGGAGACTGTATCTCCGTAAGGAGGGCCGCTAGAAAAAAAATTATGGGCACTTGATCTTTTTTTTTAAGTTCTATCTGAAATCGAGATATTTCCCACATTCTCCCGGACACCCTGTATAAATAAAATATTTCAACGTTATCTATCGAATGCTTAAGTCCTGACCGAGGTCCTGACGTTATAAATTGGACCAGCCTGTATATAGCGAGATCTATAATACCTATACTAATAAAACAATCACACCCTTACTTTCTTCCACAGGACGCGGCTTTTTAAGGGAAAATTTACGAAACATGTGGCGAAAAAAGCTAACAATAAATTTCTTCTTTTCCCAAGTTTTGCATCATTGCAGTATATCGTATTGTATTGTAATTATTGAGGGTGATTGAGTCACTACGACCTATTATGTCCCTTCTACTATGATGCTTCCTCCTGGTGATGGAGCCCCATCAATAAAGCACTCTCTCAAGTCAAGTCCGTTTCCTTGAGAAACTTGAGGATTTTGAAAGGATCAAGGCGTCGGGTAGATCCCCTGCCTCCAGCTGGTGTTAACCCAGAACGTTTCTTCGAGTTCTTATAATTCTGTGTTCTAATACTAAGGTTGAGGAGTATCATTCGTTCTCTCTTGAGACAAGCTGATTCCTCCAATGGATTTTCCCTAGTTTTTCTTCTACCTTTCGGAGTTCTTCCTTGAAGAATGTGTCTTCGAAACCACAGAATGGCTCTATAGGATGTTGACGCTCCTTTTATTGTCAATAAAAGGGTACGTTAATTTCCCTCAGTTCCAGTGCCATAAATATACCGACAAGTTTTTAGGGGTAGTAGTCAAAATTAAAAAAATTCTCATAAAAATTTTTATAAAAACGCTTCGTTTTCAAGATATACATGTTAAAAAAATTTCTTTTAATAATTATAAGAGTTTTTAGTTATATTTCATGTAAATTTGGTTGTTCAGATTTTCTAGATGTCTTCCAGTGGCGTAGAATATTCAGGTTTTTTCTTTTTCTCCATTTTTTCCTTCCTGTCTTTTACGCCACTGATTTTAGTGCCACAAAAAATATATTGTTTAGTTTTTTCACAAGGCGCATCGTTTTCGAAATATTTGCAGTTTTCTCAGGTATGATGACTTGGTATAACCGAGGGTATAACTGTATAAATGTCACACTAACTCGCGAATTCGTTTCCATAAAAGACAGAAGATAAAGCGATTTCTTTACCAAAATGCTGAGTTTTTACGAACCATGCGGTAAAAAATGTATTTATCGAATAGATTTCGCAATTTACTTTTTTTTACGTATAGTTATAAAGAATTGTGAAATAATTTAGGTGAAAAAATCACATGATACAAAACGCCAAGCTTTGTATACCTTGCAATAAAAAAAAAGAAAAATAAAAAAATATATTATAAAAAAAAAAATTGCTAAAGCGCGAATGCTTTACCGTAAAAATCGTAAGATAAAGTGCGGTTTCTTACGCCAAGCCGCGATTTTACGCCAAAAAGCTTTGTGAAACTTTTTATTCAAAAAAGACAAGATAAAAGAAAAGCTTGCAGTAACAAAGTTTGAGGCACTCGGTATAATAGAGGGGCATAAAGTATAAAGTTGGGAGCATTTCTGAAATTAATGAAATTTTAAATTGTTTGCCGATATTTTTTTTTTTTTTTTGGTGCAGGTAATTTGTTCTTAGGCTCTAAAAATAACTTTTTGAAGAATTTTGGCACTGCGAAATCGATTTTCTAGTTGGTTTTTTACTCTTATTATCTATTTTTATATATATTTTTTAGAATTAAATAATTGTTAATTACATGTCGAATCAAAAAAATGGGTAATAAAAGTTGGACTAAGGGGTGTACATCCAATGATGCCAAACATGATCAACCTACTCCCAACCCCTAGCGGTGCATGGGTATAAAGCCCCTTTGCAATATTAAATGAGAACTCAAGTTTTTTATATCAGATTCGGATTTTATACTCTTTATATTCCCCCCCCCCACCACCCTTCCACCTGCTTGCAGGTGTGCCGGGGTAGTAAATTTGAAAATTTGGTTAGGAACCCTTATTTTTTTTAATGCAGATGATCCGATATTTTAAGCCCAAAAATACAAAGTGTCAGGATTTTTTTCAAAATTTACCCCCTGCCCCACCTGCGTGGAGGGGGAACGGGGCAACAATTACCCAAGTATTTTCAGCAGAAAAATCCGAATCTGGAATAAAAAAAACGTCGGTTCTCATTTTAAGATTGAAAGTTTTGCTGCCTAATATCACAAAAAAAAATAAAAAAATTCCCAATTTATAACAAAATACACTCTAAAATACACGTCCATCTCGCAAGGCGATTTATAAATTGTTAATACGCTATATATACTACTAGGTACCTTTTAAAAAAAAAAATCAATTTTCGACTAACTAAAGATAACGAAAATAAATTTTGAAACATGAAATAAATACATACCATCCTGATCATCAATCCTGTCCGAGAAATGTAGATCCACCCCAGTTTCATAATTAGCTTTACATTTAGCACCTCCAATAAAGCTCTGCCCATCCGGGCAGCATTTCCTAATGCATCTAATACCCTTGCACACCTCGAAATCCTTATGACATCCTCTAGCCACCAATTTGCCATCCAGGCTTTGGTCTATGCAATACTTCCCTCTGGAGAAATTCCTCCCCGAGATAATTAAATTCTCGTTGACAATATTCGCGGCAGAAACTCCGTTATAGTCGACCGACAACTTACAATCATGCAGCCCTATTTTAACAACTTGTCCTCTAATAAAATCCTTCACATTTATCTTTTCATTAAGGACACAATTATGATCTTTGGTATTATAAACGTATTGTAATGGGCAACACTTTGGGTAATACTCGATGTCTTTGGAATTTTTTATTTCACCAGCACTAGCACTTATATTAAATAATTTCACAGCATCGTCTTGGATTTCCACACAAGACCCGTTAAGTAGATGTTCATTATTATTCAAGGACGAGTATTCTTCTGCGAAAATTATGTATTTACTTGTCTGACGCGAGGAATTCCTGCAGGTGAAAGTCTTATCAAGGTGTTCCTCAGGGCCGCAGCATTTAGGGTATATTATTTCTCCCCTGGATGGGTTGACTAGCAGCACTAGCCCTAATAACACGAGCAGTTCAGTGTTTTTCATTCTTAATTATTTATTGCGATGTCGCGATCATGTTTGATGAGATTTATAATAATTATTGAGATCAGAGATATAAATAATCGTCATGACGACTGATCCGTTTCTTTGGCACTATAATATGCACGATGAAAATAAATAAACAATTGGAAAAATTATCGCGGAATAACTGGAGAACAATCAGCACTTGCTGCCACTGCCATGGTGTTGGAATGAATGAGGAGGGCTCGGCTCGCTCGCTCGAGTCGATCTCGAGTTCGACTCAACAACTAACGAGACGATCCTGCAGACATTGAACGAAAGTTGAAATCTGAATTTGGCGGCCAATGCCAAACACCTGTTGCCAATGATAATGCTCTTTGATATTGTTGATGTTTGTATTATTATATCGTTGCCGATTTCGAGCCGGCTTCACGTTAAGGTGTTTACGTCAATAGTTGAATGGGCGCATAAGCGCATAATATGAAATCTTCTTCTCGTTATTAAATTAGTTACTTAATTGAAATAATAATTCTAGGAATTAGTTGGTGATAATTAATTATTCTGTCTCTAATTACTTGGAACTTGTACGTAGCAAAAGGATGGACTGCTAAAAGTAATTAGATATTATTATGAAACGTGCATTGAAAGTCGCATGCGAATAAAATGTAGTAGGATACCTATAAGTGGTAATTGTTTCAATTATTATGGTTTAAACAACTTTATTAATGGTAATAGAAATATTATTTGATATTAATACGAGATTTCAATATAGTGTAGGTACCTTATATTCGTTATGTAAATCGTTTTTTACAATAGTTTTTCCAATTATTGTACTTAATGAAATTGTTGAGTTAAGTACCTAATAAATTTAGATAATAAAAAGACTATAAAATAAAAATTAAACTATACATAAACGCAAGCTCGCATAATATTAATAAATCACTGAGACACATATTATAGCTAGAGGTATATCTCTTCCTTATTATTATAAAGCGCAAAGTATTAATAGAACGTCCATCCGTTTATAAGTTTATTAGTATTATTATGTAATTTATCTCGATGACAAAATACAGTGAGTGAAAAAAACTACTAAATTAATAAAAGAGGCTCGTTCGCTTAAATTTATTAAACAAATTACACAAACTGTCTGCCAAGTTTCTTCAACCGTTATAGCGGATATAGTGCGGGTCCGCCTCCTGTAAGCTTCGAAGCGCTTTTGGCATTGTCGTGAAGTGGTTACATCCCAAATTCGCGGTATTTAATCGGCGCCTCTTGTCAGGACCGCACTCTCTCCGCACTCTCAAAACCGATTTTTTGGGCCGTTTTTTTGCTTTCCCTTTCAGTGCAAAGCAAATGAATACCTTCCTGGTGTTACTATAGGTATGTTCTCCACCCCTATACAGGGTGATTCTTTTAAAGCGCCCATTACAAAAAGTACGACTTCTAGTTGATCTAGGAATCTGAAATTTGGAATTTAGGCAACATACATAATAACGAGTCGAAATGAAATATTACCAAGATGGCGGCACATTTAAAAATGGGGAAAGGAAGTGTCATCTTTGGTTTTTTAAATTGGACACCCCATACATTATTGCATTTTCAGATTGTCTGAGAAAATGTGATAACAATGGTACTTATAGTTACAGTTTAAATTGAGTAGGCTATGAGTTATAAACAAGTGAAAATCACAATTTTTCAACTTTGAAGCCATTTCCAACAAAAACGGCTCAAGATATCAGAAAACGGATTACAAGTCCCTATTTTAACTTTTAAAGAGGTATCCTATTATGGAGTTGAAATGTCTATACAGGGTGGTGAAAATTATCATATTTTTGTTCACCCTGTATAAACATTTCAACTATGCAGTAGGATACTAGAAGAAAAGTTAAGATAGGGACATGTAAACCGTTTTCAGATATCTTGAGCCGTTTTTGTTGGAAATGGCTTTAAAGTTGGAAAATCGTGATTTTCACTTGTTTATAACTCATAGCCGACTCAATTTAAACTGCAACTATAAATACCATTGTTATCACATTTTCTCAGACAATCTGAAAATGCAATAATGTATGGGGTGTCCAATTTAAAAAACCAAAGATGACACTTCCTTTCCCCATTTTTAAATGTGCCGCCATCTTGGTAATATGTATTTCATTTCGACTCGTTATTAGGTATGTTGCCTAAGTTCCAAATTTCAGATTCCTAGATCAACTAGAAGTCGTACTTTTTGTAATGGGCGCTTTAAAAGAATCACCCTGTATAGGTGCCATAGTGAAACTGTAGGAGACGGGGATGTATACAGGGTGTTATGTAATTGAATATCAATAATTAAGGGGGTGATTTTTGGGCCCATTTTAAGAAGAAAACTTCATAAGAACATAATGTACTAAAAGTCTTAACTTTTGAGATACAGGGTGGTAAAGTTTCATAAAAATAAATCAATTTTTCGTAATATCTGTAACACCGCTCTGGATATTTTAATGAAATTTCGTATACAGGTATTACGCATCAAGGGGCATTTTTTCATGTACCACGTTTCATTTTATTTCCACTAGTGACGATGGTGCACAATCGTGCAGAATTTTACCTGCATATTTTGGCAGACATTGATGGTACGCCACTGATTTCTGTTCAAGTAGAAATCATTTTTGGAATCCCCAATCATTTCCAAGCAAATTTGTTTTTTTCAGTCCGATGCACGGTTTTCGCCTAAAAAAATTAAATATGTTTCTCTCCATGGTCAAAAGATTGTCGTTAAAATGACAATAAAAAAATATAAAAATATGCAGGTAAAATTCCTCACGATCGTCACTAGTGGAAATAAAACGAAATGTGGTATATGAAAAAATGACTCTTGATGAGTAATTCCTGTATTTCATTAAAATATCCGGAGCGGTATTACAGATATTACGAAAAAATTCTTTATTTTTTTTAAATTTACCACCCTTTATCTCAAAAGTTAAGACTTTTAGGACACACGTTCTTATGAAGTTTTCTTCTTAAAATGGACCCAAAAATCACCCCCTTAAATGTTGACATTCAATTACAAAACACCCTGTATAATGACATAATTTTCTTCCAATCTTGTTAATTTGGGTGAAAAGGCTTTTTTTTGTCTGGCTCATACAGGGTTTCAAAAAATAGCCCCTGTCCCTTATTTTCCTAAAATTCAAAAGGCCGCCATTTTGGGACGGCTGGATCAATTTTGCTCAAATGCAATACCAGCAGACCACTCTCCTTGTGGATATATTACTCACTCGATTACTCATTACTCCCACAAAAATTTCAGTCCCCTAGACTGAAAACTGCGACCAGAAAACCGTGCCTCATGGACCGGATTTCTGGAATTTTGAAAGAACAAGCTGCAGAAGTAACGCGGCTTTTTGGAATTTTTTCAACGAAAATCTAACTCCATTCCAAAGTAAGTTTTACAAGGATCCAAAATTTCGTTCACTAATCTTGAAAGATAAAGCTACAGAACCGTTTTTAAAATCGAAATTTCGCGATTTTGCAGATAAAAATAAATAATGATAAATAAATAAATAATATAAATAATACAATTTATATAAGTAATATAATATGAATCAATAATGTTCAAATTCACATCTTTCAAAAAATTTAGCTAAAAATTATTGTTCATAAAAAATGTAAAAAGTTCTAAAGTAGGTATTTTTAAACCTTTTTTTCGGATAAACTTTATATGTTATTTAATTTTTATTTGACTTAGTTCATATTAGTAGGTATGTTTTTATCTTTCTACTTGTCCATGAAAATGATAACATAATATAGTACCTAACATCTTCAATTTTAATAACTCAATTTCTGTAAGTATTGTGAAATTTAATTTTAGTTTCTGATTAGTTTCTGTATATTTACAATTACCTATTCATTGTTAACCTTTTCAGTACCCCTGACGAAGAGCTAAAGAAAAGCTCGAAAGCTTGGGTTCATCAAAAAGAAAAAAGAGTAAACCTGGCAGGAATCCTGCCCAATCCTAGCAAATCTTGCCCATTTTCTATTGAAAAGGCACATGCACTGCGTGGAAATTCCTCTATGGCGCTCTGGGAGCGGTGCATGAGCGGAGATAACGATTCACGCGTTCACTTTGAATCGTTGCAGGTTGTATTCCTCAGGAAACACTTCGCTTGGGCTCTCTGTATAGAGTTTTGCTATAAAAGCGAAATTGTTTTTATAATTTTAAAAGAGAAACCCGGATTTGTTTTGTTTATTTATATCATTTAAGCTATATTTCGTCTTGAGATAATCGATAATTAAATTTTTATTTATTAAAAAAAAAGAGCAGAGTAAAGATACCACAAAGACGTTATTAAGACTGTAGACGTTTTTCTATTATCTTGAGGGTATTTCAAGCTAAACACTTTACTAAACACGAAAAAAAAATGCAATTCTTAAAAAAAAATGATCGATATTGGTAAATGTAGCTGTTACATACACAGTTTACTGGTGCTTGTCTATTGCGCATGCGGGCTGGTAGAGCTCCAGTGAAACGTCGAAGCCATTCCTTCCTGATGCGTCATGACGTTATACCAAATACGCTAAAATAATAATACCGGACACTCCTATACCTATAGCATTGCAACAGGTTGCGTCCATTTTAGCAGCGCCACCAAGCATGAACTGGAGACACTAAAAATTAAATTTGTTGAAACATAGTGGGAGTTTTAAATATCAACGCTGAATAGAAAAGCTCTTAAAATTAATTAGACGGAATAGACGGAGGAAATTGGGACGAAGAATAATAATTATAATACAACAATAAACAACAAAGTTTTCAATATGTTTATTATATTAACAATGATTAACTACTATTACACACAATATTATTAATATCTTTAGGTAGGTATATTTCAAAAATATTGAATCGATATATACCTAAGTGTGAGCCTTTTATTTGCCACAATTCCAATAATGTGCTTCCTTGCAGCTTTAAAGGTCTATTATTTGCTGGATTAACAAAATTTTCCTCTTTGAAATGATCAGTACAAAATAATATGGTGAGAAATCGGCTTCGACACTCCACACTTTTTCAAACTTTCGTCACTCATCGATGTTATTATAACCTATTGCTTGTTCCTATTTCCATCAGCATAGTTATAAAATATTAATAAGTTTATTTACGCGTCTTCTAAAGTTAACTTTATACATAATTCTTTATTCCTGCTTGGAACACCGTGGAAAGATCTGGACATGCTTAACAATCCATAGTCGGAGCAACCGCACACAGCACACAGTAGCACATATTTTCCAGACATAATACCTATGTTCACTTTAACACAGCGGTACATTATAAATGCCTATTTAACTGGTACCCAACAAAATTATCCGCTGATATAATGCTTTGAGAGTAACTTTAAATTGAAATTATACTTGAAACTAAAACGTTCAATTATTACTACTAATGACAAATTATTAATAATTATGATTGACTGCAGCTGTCAAAAACCGTGAAAAGTTACCTAACTTTGAATTTAAAAACAGCTTTAGTGTCCCCAGTTCCTGCATGAGGGCGCTGTAAAAATGGACGGAGGTTTTGAGAGGAAGTGTCCGGTATTAATATTTTAAGGTATTTGGTTATACCATACCTCGCTTCGTGTAGTATATTCGTAAAACGCTTTTAAAAAACAATTTATCTTAAACCAGTATCTGCGCATTGTTGAATGGTACAATATTATAATAGTCATAGCTCTTCATTTGAATTTTATTCTACGAACACGACCTTATAAAAATATAAAATAATTTCTCTTCCTGAGCGCAGCCATTTGAATCTAATCAGCAAAGTGACGTTGCTATGATAAGTCACACCTTTCAGTTTTGACTTATGTGAAACTTATTTATTAAGTCATAAATGTCAATGTTATATAATTTGTAATTAGTGACATATGTCAGTATTACCTTTCAATATTATTGCTTTTTCTTTCATTACATTCCAAATTAATTATTCAAATATTTACAGCAATGTCGTAGGTTATATACGTGGAACGTGGAACTTTAGGCAAATTAAATAAAATTTAATTGAATATTTAATTAATTATGGCACGTAGTAAACGTAGTATTCGAAACATGTTGGCGCGGGTCAATTTTCCTCTTTACACCCTTCAAATGTTGACTGAAAGGCACGTCCTAGTTGGTGGAGGTGGTGGTCAATCTAAGACAGGGGTTGCTAATGGATATGTAAGTATATTTTTTTACAATCTATTTACTCTGGATGAGTACTATAAGTAAAGATTTTCAGGAAATATTTGAATTGTCCCATAATGGATCAGGATTTTTGGCCGAAGAAGTAACTCGGCACGAAACGGGAACTGCTGTTGTCATGAATTGCTCCACTTACACGGACAGCAAACGTACTTATTTAGTGGCCGGTCAAGAAAGTCACTGCCAGCTTTACAGTGTAGATTGTGAATTGGTAAACGAAGACATTATTGAAGAAATCGGGAATCACCACGATGAACTTAACCACGATGAGCTTCGGGAACGAAAACGAAAAACTGCAGAAAAAACTGACAGAAATAAAAATAATAAACGCCTGAAATTCTTAATTAAACCCCTGGACAGCGTCCAGACTGATTTTAATGGAGAGGAACCACTTTTAAGGATCACTAGAATCAGTCGAAACGGGAAAATTTTAGCAACAGGTATGGCTGTTCTGTTCCGACTTACTTGACTCATCATTCTTGTTACATTGTTTTTGTTTCCTCCTTTTCTTTTCAAGCAGTCTTGTGTGTGGAAAGAAACTGAAGAAAGGAAAGACTTGTGCAGAAAAACTATACAAATAAAAAAAAATGAACTAACAATAGTGTTGCCAACAGAACTGTCCTTTTTTTATATTTATTGCTTCCCATCTGTTGAATCAAATTCTGTTGGCAACACTATTTGCAGCTTTACACAAAAACTTGTATAAATTTGACCAGAATCCTGAATTAAACCCCTTTTTGATACAAAGAAGTGCATTTGGTAGAACAATTGCAACTATGAAACAATTAAGAAAAAAACTTTCGGGTCAGGTAGAAATATTTCTTGGATGAAACGTTGTTTTGGTGCAAACATTACCAGCTAAGGACAACTCAGATGGGGGTATTATGAATTTTATAAATATTAGGAAGACTTTGGAAAGCCAGACCACACGTACTTCCTCTAATACCTAATAAATTGTAATAAAATATTTGAAAGCTTTCCTAAAATTGTCGGTCATAAATCTCTTGAATTGCAAATTGTCTCAAAAGTGCTCTGATCAGTTTCTTTATATAGCTTGTAACTTTTCTCCAGCTACTTACTTAAAAAAGAAAATTTGTCAAAAAAGATTATAGAAACCAAATGTCATTTACTCATTTATAATAACATTAAAGAGATTGTGCAGTCTATTCAATCACATATCAAATCAAGCAATTTATTAATTATTATGTTCCTCTAAAAATAATTATTTTTCAGGTGGTACAGATGGTTTTGTGCGTTTATGGAAATTCCCAAGCTTGCAGCCGGTGAACGTCCTAAAAGCTCACAAAAAAGAAATCGACGATCTAGATTTTTGCCCGGTAAATAATTCCTTAATTTCCATAGCCAAGGACGGTCTGGCGATTCTCTGGGATGCCACGAAAGGAAAACAAATTAGACAGTTCGTCTGGGATCAGCCCAAGGGTTGCAAGTATTTATATAAACGATGCAGGTAAATATGTAATTTGATCAATGTCAACCCTCAAAATTCCATCATAAATTAACAACACCTTTCTTCTGCCACCTGGCAGTACTTTATTTTATTTATAGGGTTTCATTTTAGGTTTGGTGTGATTGAAGGAGAGGATAAAAAGTCAGCGCTGTATACAATAACCAATCCGACCGGAGTAGCTAAGAAACAGAAATCTTACCTACAGCGCTGGTTACCCGATGAAGGCGTTCTTTCCAAAATGAGCGAGTTTGACGAGAGTCTCTCAGCTATCGCCGTCAGGGATGACGGGCGGTTCATATCTGTGGGAACCATGTTCAGTGGCTCTGTCTACATAAATGTCGCATTTAGCTTGCAGGTAAGCTTTTCTTAAGTTCAGTAAAGGATTTTTATTCTCATATTTTGTTTGGTTTTAAGATCTTTATTGAAAGAATTGTTTTTTCCCCCAGAAAGTTCTACATATTCCTGGTGCACATTCCATGTTTGTGACTGGTTTGGAATTCTTGCCGGTTCATGACAACTATAAGATAGCCAGCACAGCAGAGGCAGCAGTTTTATCGATATCGATCGATAATCATATTAGCATCCATACTTTGCCATATAGAAGTAAGTATTTGATTTTGTGACGATTTTTAGAAAGGTCACTTTGAAAGACCTTTCTAATTCGCATTAGAAAAATTAATGAATCTAAAACAGTCTTTTTCTTTTGGTTTTCGTCTTTTGTCAATTGCTTTTCCTGATTTGTCAAATGCTTTTCCCATTTATCAAATGTCAGTGCGTGAATTTTTCAATTGAAATTCCTCTTGTGTCAAATAACATTCCTTTTTTATTAAATGCTTTTCCAATATTATGATACTGTCACTGCAAGTAAATGGGAAAAGCAATTGACATAAAGTGAAACTGATTTCACATATAAGGAAATTGATTGATAAATCAATGACTATAATCATTAATAGATAGAAAAATAAGAAACTCATTTGACAAATATAAGGAAAAGCAATTGACAAAAGAGGAAAACCAAAAGCAAAAGACTGTATTGATAATTAAAAAAAGCATCTTTAAATATTGATACAATTTTTTAAAGTCTTTTGAGCATTGTCAAGAGGAGAGTAGTAGACTAGCCCAGATTGGTTGAATCGGTTGATCCATTGTTTCATTAATGAGCTTTTATGAAAAATTATATTTTAAGATTCAAGAAATTATTTTCTTTTCCAGGGACCCTGCCAGTGTGGCTTGGAATAATGATACTAGTGATAACATTATTTATGACTTTTGTTCTCTGTTCCTATCTCGGACTTTGAAAGGTGCGTTATTTATTAAAATAGACAGTTTAATTATTTAAGTGACACCATTTTTATAATAATATATTGGAAACAAATAATGTAATAGGAAAAACTGTTGTGAATTTTTGTATATACCTACATAAGGCATTCATATTTAAAAAATTAAATAAATTGATTTTCTATTACCCTTTTTTTATCTATCTTTGCTTGAGCTGTTTATTGGTTGCTTTTGCTTACTCAATTTATTGTGAGAACTGCATAGGGAAATAATTTATCTGTAAAAAAATTCTAATGAAGGCCAGATGATCATGATTTGGTTTGGTATTTTGGTTACCTAGTGAGGTTTTATTAAAATAAAATTTATTTATTTATTAAAAAAATAACAGTAAAAAAATAATAAAATACAGTAGGTGCTCTTGATTATCCCGGGATGGTTGGGAAAATAAGGTTCTTGGTGATTTAATTCATGATTAAACAGCAAATTAACAAAATGGCACAATATGAGGTTTATTAGAAAATTTAAAAATAATTAAGAGATCCTTCTCTAATTCAGTTAACCATTTGTAAAAAGTTGAATCTATTTTGAGAACAGGTCCCTCCCATTTGGTTATAGTAACACCAGATATGTACAATAAATCACAGTATTGTGAGAAGGGATTTTTTTTTGTTTTTTTTTTTGTTGAAAAATGTTCAGATATTGGTTCACTAAACTTATTATCCCTAATCCAGGTTTATGGAGAATCGGGAGTCTACTGTAGATATATTATATGAGTCCCATAAATTACTATCAGTGTAATAAAATATAGGTGGCCATCACTTATGTGAAGGGATAAAATAGGTATTCGTTTATATTGAAAGATAAAAAATTTGGAGGATAATACTTAATTTAGGAGTAGGTATAATTCAAATTTAAAATTTATAAATACAGTTATTCTTCCGACCAACATTCGCTGGATAGAACATGTTATAAAATATTAAATTTTTTGTTGTGCGTGTAATAATTACAAGCTAATAAGACAAATAACAGGCAAAGAACAAAATAGTCTAATCTCAAACACAAAGCAATTTGTAGTCAGCATTTTCTTTATCTTTCTTTTGAAGAAAAACTCCAGACAGAAAATAGATCCCAAAATAATTTTTGGTTTCTAAAAAAATAAATTCAAGTCTATACAGGGTGAGTCATTTTAATCTTCAAACCCGAATATCTCTGTTGGTAAGCCAGATACAAAAAAAATGTGCAGACAAAAGTTGTTCAGGACAATGGGGGTCATCTGACTGTACTAATGACTTTGACCTTGTAGACCAATTTCAAGGCCATTTGAAAGTAAGGATAATTTTTTCAATAGGAAAGCCTGTATATTATTGTTTTTTCATATTCCCCGAGAAAATCCAATAAGAATAGTTTTTACAATTGCAGTCTAAAATGAGTAGGTTATGAGTTATAAGCAAGTGAAAATCGCAGTTTTTCATTTTGAAAGCAGTGTTCATCAGAAATGGCACCAAATATCGAAAAACGGCTTACATGTTCCCATCTTAACTTTTTATGGGTTACCTTACAGTGTACTTGAAATTTTTATACAGGGTGATTAAAAATCTGGTAATTTCCTTCACCCTCTATTACAGTTTAAACCACATAGTAGGATACCATGTGAAAAGTTAAGATAGGAACATGTAAGCCGTTTTCTGATAATTTGGGGTTGTTTCCGATGTACACTGCTTTCAAATTGAAAAACTGCGATTTTCAGTTGTTTATTATAACTCGCAGCCTACTCATTTTACACTGCAGTTGTAAAAACCTTTCTTATTCTTTTTTCACTGGAAATATGAAAAAAGATAAATATACAGGGTGTCCTATTTAAAAAATAATCTTCACCTTCAAATGTACTTGAAATTGGTCCACAAGGTCAAAGTCATCAGTGCAGTCAGATGACCCCCATTATTGTCCTGAACAACTTTTGTCTGCATAATTTTTTTGTATCTGGCTTACCAACAGAGATATTCAGATTTGAAGATTAAAATGACTCACCCTGTATGGGAAAAACCAAACTGGAAAAAAATATAGATGAAAACTAGAAGTCAATAAAATTCATAATAGTCCATAAAGTCAATAAAATTCAAGAGACAATGATGGGCCCTATGATTTCCCTTTCGTTAAAAAAATCACTAATAAGCATCTTTATCGTAGTTGATTAATTATTTTATTCTGATATTTTTAACTGTCAAAAAAGTATAATGAATTTTATCATTATCAGTAATGACAGCAACTCTTAATGAATTGGAAATCATAATGTTGAAAATAAAGACAGTCGTTAAGCCTTTAACGACATTCTCCAACTTTTAGTAGAAGGGAAATTATAGGGCCCAATAAAATCAGCAAATACTGAACATACCTACTCTATTGTTGATATTGAAGTTCAAAAGGCTTTTGTGTGAACCTTCCTAGTTATGTTCTTTATAGTCACTGCTTACCATGCAAAGGGTTTTCAACATTCTCTTGGATTTCATAATTTTCTCTTTCAAATTTTGATTTACCTTTAATTTTGGCTCATGAGCTTAGTAATGAATGCACCATTTAAAATATTTAGATAGGTAATTTACCTACCACTTTGTAGACAGACTTTTAATAATTTTGCATACATATCCTCAAAGTTTGAATTTTTTATCTTTGAAGTATACCACCATTTTGCCCATGCACATAAATGATGGATAATCGTGTACAACTCAAAACATAATTAGTACAGACCTAAATTAAACTAATATCCAGGTAATTGAGTGCTTAAGAGAACAAACATCAGGGTTGTATATGAAGAGGGTCAGGTTTTTTTTTAATAACCAGGACAACACAGAACTTTTTCCAATAAGATGAATCTCACCAAACTAAGTAAATTTTGGTGTCTGCTACCCATGTTGACTTAATGCTAGGTGTGTAGAAAATACACAGGAAAAGATAGTTATGGCTTGTCCATTGAGTGTTGTCCGCTGAGATTTTACACTGATCCTGACTATAAACGATTTGATTTTTTATGTTTTAATTCGTACAATTATAATAATTAGAATTAGTACGAATTAAATCATAAAAAATCAAATCGTTTATAGTAAGGATCAGTGTGGCATCTCACCGGACAACACTCACTGGACAAGCCATATGTAGTGGTGATACATGTTAGGAGAGGATAGATAAATTGTATGTTGTCATATTGAAAGTCTGGCAAGTAATTCAACTGGGATATACAATGACAATGCATTCTCTCTCTCTCTCTCTTGAGTGTAGTTTCCTCTCTACACTCAAAAATCCTTTATCTAGTATCATCATCCAACACGGTATGGTAGGATTAAGTTTAAAAAGTCATATGTGACGTCATACTAACCGGTCGAATTAAGATTTTTCTTACACCAGAAAATGTCAAGGTGTGAAAGAGCGTAAATTAATGAAGGAATCATTCAAGCAATTAATTGAATGGTTTAAGTCAGTTTGAGAGCCACTGACAACTACATAAAATTTATTCACATATAATGGCATTTTATCCTTTGTTCTGTCCATTTAATTCTCATTCAAAACCAATGATCGATATGACTTTTTAAACTTAATTGTACTATATATTGTGTGGTATTGAGGTGAAAAAGTTTCCAATTAAAGGTACATTTTTTATTACTGTTATTGAAGATCATTTATTATTAGAAAAGTTTCCTTTTTTATCCAGTTATAAAGTAATGAAACTCAGTATTTTTCGTAATATTATATTCAAGCAACATTAGTAGTATAATCAGTAAAATAAATCAGTTATATAACATAATCCACAGGTAATAAGAACCAAAAAACATCATTTTGATGTAATGTGATGGAAAACAGGAAGGATATTCTATTAAAACAGACAATAGTTGTTATTGATAATATGTAGGATATACAATATAATATGAACTGCTCAGCATTCCACAAATAATGCTACATTTATCATTACACATGTTTAGCTAAATATTTCTCTTTGTTTACAATAAATTTATATTTGAAAAAATCAACTCATCACAGAAGCTAGTATCATTATTTAAGAGTATTCGCTTGAGAGACAATTAGATAATGTTAATTATCCTGAAGGAATAAATTTAAATAACCACCGCATGAAGCATAACATTATTCAGTCGTTCAGTTTCACATACACACAAGGCAGCACGGAGGCGGTTGTTTTAATAGTGATATATAACATTTACAAGTAGTTTGCTCCATCTTATTTGTTAAGAAGAAAATTATTCATGAGCTAAGTTTTTGTTCAAAACAGCACCTTAATACTAGAGCTTATATAAAAAACATTGTTAACACACTATCCTAGATCGTTCAAAAAATACACCCCTCGAACAAACTTTCTAATAAACATACCTAATAAAAATACTACATATCTGAAGATAAACAAGAAAGCAAAGAGATATTCAGGTTGAATATAGTAAAAGAATGTGAGTACACTACGATATGTAAAAAAATTCTAATAGTCTCTTACTGTATGCAACACTTTTTGCCGTAATAATGTCAACATCCTTAATTAAAGCTGCCCTTCTATTAAAGACAAAAAAAAATCGGAATTCGATTTTGAAATTCACATTTTTATTCAACACATCAAAGTTGAAAACTAGTGTATGCCAGGAGTGTTTTTTTGACCGAAAGTGTGATTACCTGCCTAACTATATCCTTACCTAAAGATTAGTCATTACAAATGATCCTTACATTAACACCAGTGAAATGTGCAAAATATTTCTGAAGCTCCACTTCACAGAACGCTAAAGCTAGCTGGTCAGTTTAAATACCTAATTTCTTGCCTTCTAATGTAAAATTGTAAATTCACTTCATGGACACATATTTATTTTACTATTATGGAGAAAATAAAACCTTAATTCTAAAACTAACAAATTAAAACCACACGAATATAAATGAGCATCGATAAAAGTACGACATATATTCAAAAATACATCAAATAGGTATCATACACACAAAATAATAATATAGAAAAAAATAATGTTGAATGAATGGTCAGTCTAAAAAGCAATATGTAGTGAGAAGTATTGACTAATGATAATCTTCTCATCTCAAAATGATATATCATACATAGGTATTGGATTTGGAGCGACAATGTTACAGACGCTCTGATGAAAGCAAGAATACTTTAAAACTAAATCAGGAGTTCAGCCGGTTTATTCAGATGATGGCGCCTTTGCCAGATTTGCCTTGTTCTGGCGCACCACTTCTGCGCGTTTCTCCTAAAAATCACAGTACAAAAATTAGATACAATAATATCAGAGAAATTGAAAAATTTCCACCACTCAATTTCATCATCAGGATTTCACTGCACCCTGTATCCCATATTGTTTTGACACTGGAAATGGAGGCTGAGGCTGAAACTTCCCTACTGCTACTTTTATAAGTACATACATACCATCTATAAACTTGAATAGAAACAGTATACCTACCCATAAACTACGGGAAACCTATTTTCAGATTCAGACAGAGCTGATCAATTTCAACACTTCTGACTTTCAGTTCTGAGGATGGTTTGTAGGATTAGAAATATTTTTTACAGATACATTAGACAAAGATTTTAACTTTTGTCCTGTCTGTTACTTTCGGACCAGATTTATATTTCGACCAGTAAGTAGAAAGAGTAAACCGGAAAACCACAAAAAATCCAATTTGAGAAAAATGAAATTTTGTGGGACCGCCCAAAAATTTGTTAAAATTTTTTAGGCAAAAATCTCTAACCAGATGTTCAAAGTGTTTTTTTAATTAGTGAGAAAATAGCTTTGTTTAAAATTGTGAAACCATGAAAATACAATTTCACAAAAACTGGGCAAGATTTCGATTGGTTTATTTAGTTTCAATTTTATTATAGCTCACTTGATAACTTCAAACCCAAAAAAACATCAATTTTTGTATAGCTTTTTTCAAAATTTGTATTCCTAGCTGAAAATACAATAATGCCCTTATTAAGATTACCGATTACTTTAAAATTAATTTACGGCCAATATTATAAACGCTGGTTAAGTTAACTGGCAGATTTATGGGCCCGATTTTGAAGCTAATATTGACCTCGAATAACTTTTATTAAAATTTTTGTAATCCCTTTTATGCCAAGAGTAATTAAATTGCAATAATTTCGACCTATAGTCTACAGTGTGTGTCACATCATGGTACACCCCCTTTTGTTTCTGTATTTTTTGAGATAATTTTTTGAAATTTGGTACGTCGCATATTCTCGATAGAGCGCACTTTTTAGCAGAAAATTGAATTCTTTCCCACATCCGGTTTTTCCGGAAATGTTACCAACTTTTTATTTTTAAATGGGACACCCTATATATTATTATATTTTTGGATTCTATACATTTGTACGAATCCAACAATACCACATAAGTACCATTTTAAATGTCATATTTGTTTTTATTTAATTTTTTATTTCTCAATTATAGTGTGCCATGACTTCAGTTGTGTTCGTCACAGATGCAAAATTTATACATCAAAATGTCCCTTATTGGAAGTACTAGTAGATGGTACCTCGGTACCAATATGGTACCATTTGAAAAAAATGAATTCAGCTCAAAAAATCATTCGGTGCGGATTATTTATCCATAAATCACTTAATTTAGTACTTTGAACACAAATTCTATTTTTTTAGCATTAGATGATCTTATTGGATGAGTAAAACAAAATAGTCATGGCACACTATAATTGGGAAATAAAAAATTAAATAAAAACAAATTTGACATTTAAAATGGTACTTATGTGGTACTGTTGGATTCGTACAAATAATGTATAGAATCCAAAAATATAATAATATATAGGGTGTCCCATTTAAAAATAAAAAGTTGGTAACATTTCCGGAAAAACCAGATGTGGGAAAAAATTTAATTTTCTGCTAAAAATTGCGCTCTATCGAGAATATGCGACGTTCACATATTCTCGAGAATATGCGCAAATTTCAAAAAATTATCTCCAAAAATAAAGAAAAAAAGGGGGTGTACCATGCCTGAGACACACACTGTATATCTTTTCCAGAAACGACCACAGAAATCGGCCAGTTAACTTAACCAGCGTTTATAATATTGGCCGTTAGAGGGGCTGTTTAATTTTCTAATAAGCTTTTCTAATTATTTTTACAAATATTAATTTTCGGCCAATAATAGACATGTGAAGGAATAATAAAAAGTTGTATTGTTTGCTACCATAAGAAAAAATGAAATTTTTCACTAAAAAGCACTTCCATTTTTGAAACTAATAATTTAGTCTGTACCTAAAATTTTGAATAAATGCATTCCAAAAATTAAAAACTCAATTTGTGAGAATCTATAAAAAATCACTTATTTTAGGGCTTTGATATTATCAAGTGAACTAAAATCGACGTAAGTAGGTATGTACTATGAAAAATACAACCAAAATATGCCCAATTTTCGAAAAATTGCAATTTTTGCTTATTTTCAGTTAAAAAAAAAACATCTCACTTCGCCAAAGAATAAGTTTTCAGGCAGGCAATTTTTTTAACAAAAATACCTACCTACTTTCCATATGGAGCCAACTTTTTGGCGCTCACTGGCCGGAAAACCCAATTGAACTTTACATTTCTAATTAACACTGCAAGTTTATTGATTTTAGCCCTTAGGGCTAAGACCTGATTTCATAAAAAAATCCGGATCCAAAGAACCTGGTCACCAATTTTTCGGCCAATTTATTGTATAAAAAAATGGATCAAGAGAATTCCATAAATTAAATAAATTCCTTCATAGATTTTCCTGTTTACGACACAAAGTTTTGAGAAAACCCTTACCATTTCTTCTGTTACATTCTGACCAGTTTGTGTAAATAAATAAAAAGAGTCAACCATCAAATAACAAAATTTGGTTCAGTTTTGAAATTTCATACACATCTAGATCGCAATTATACACGGTGGTCCAGTTTATTTATGCATTTAATTCAAGAAACGACAGAGAATTGAAAAACAATGAGTTGCTTTATGAACTACCTATGAACTATAAGGGAAATTCTTCGTTCAGAAAAAACAGGTGTTTATCAAATTATAAGAGTTTTTGAAATATGCAAAAATTGGCTGATGGAATAATTTTAAATTTTTTATAGCAGTTGTACCAATAATGATTGAAGTACAGGATGTGATTTAGGTATGTGAATTAGGTAGGTAACCATTGAAACATTATCTCTTCCAATGGAGATCTGGGTATCCAGTTACCTTTTTTTTTAATAGTTTCTACGCCACTGACTTTAATGCAAACGTGACATTTTTTTAGATACCTCGTTTTGTTTAGAGGGAAAAAGTTATGTTAAATTTTTGTCATAAAACGCACTGTTTTCAAGATATTTCACAATGTAGGAACGCATGCAAGTTTTTTGTAATACAACATGCTTCAATAATGATCACAGAAATTATTGATTTCTGGAAATACTCATTAGTCATTACTATTGATTTTTATATTTTACCTTGGTGTCTTGATACTTGAAGTATCTTGGTGCATCATAAGACAAAAGCTAAAGATGACTTTTCTCTTGCAAACAACACGACGTTTCTATCAAAAATGTCATATTGGCATTAAAGTCACTGGCATAGAAATTATATATAAAAAAAAGGTAACGACATACCCAGATCTATGCCACTGGATTAGAAAATCTTTTTAGAGTATCACTACAAAACTGGACCATCCTGTATAGGAACAGCATCCACCAAAAATAGGCATCAAATTTCCATTGATTTCATTGAAAAAATAAAAATAAAAAAATCGGCAACAAGTAGGTAGGTACTTTGCGCTTTTCTAAAACCTGTCGAGTCTAATGCAGATATACCTACCGAATTTTTACCTACCTAGGAAGTTTAGTTGAAAAAATTATTTTTTTAAAATTCAGAACCCAAATGTGCCATTTTTCGGAAGCTAATTGAGATTTTAATAATTAATTTTTCATTTTTGTAAATTTTACTGAAGTAAGCAAACAATAATTTAATTTTCTTCAACTTTCGTAAATATAATATTTTTCAATTTGTTTTAAATGGTTCTGTTTTACAAATTTCAAAACTACATACCTAATTACAAAATCGAAATTCTATTTACTTATACCTACAACTTGTCAAAATATTTTAAATCCTGCTTTTTTGGCAAAAATTCTAGGATCTGAAATTTACACTGGCAACAGGGTATTAAAAAATAGCCTTGAAAATTGGTAGATCAATAAATTTTACTATATTATTAAAATTACTATCGATTTTATCAATAACGGGCTATCAAGGAAGGCAGTGAAACCCCTTTGGTAGAAGGGTAGAAATCTTCCACGGCTCATCAACAATCAACCCCACCCAACTTACAATGAACTTAACCTTGACAATAATAATAATAATGGGAAGAAGAATTAAAAATACGTACGAATTTCTTAATTGTTTCCAATTTCTTCTGGATCTCTTTCTCGCGCTTCTGTTCGGCGGCTGTAAGTTTATTTTCTAACTTATTTACAGTTTCAGTCTTACGTGATTCCTCTGTTGATTCTATGATCTGTTTCACCTCGACGGCCTTTTCATTCTAAATGGAAATGTGATGGATAAATAAAAAGATGAACGAATAAACCCAAATAAAGATTATGATTCAAAAATATAAAAATAAAATATAAACAGAGGCGGATCACTGAGACAAACCTATCAATTCCTCCCTCCCAATAAATTAAAGATAGCGGTTCGGGATTAATGGACCACTTAAATTTTTAATAATGATTTATGAAAAAGAATTTAGCGCTCAAGAAATCAGAGTCATTTTGTAAAGTTGGGAGTTACAAAAAAAGGTTCTCAAAGTAATTGACCAAAATGTTGAAGTTAGATAAATTAAATAAAATTTTGGAGGAGTCCAGTCATTTCCATGCCTTTAAATTCAAAGTCCAAAAATGGTATGGTTTGCAATGTAGCCCGGAAAAAGAAGCAGTCATTGCTGAGTTTAATGTTGAATGACTTTAAGCAAAAAAGATCCTCCAAAAAATTGCTTGAATCTGCGAAAATTTTCTAGATTAACAGAAATATGTATATAGAAAGAACGATGAAGAATGTTGGGAAAAAACCTTGTCGGAGCTTCTAGACCATTCTTTTGGAGGATTAAATCCATTACAAGTCCATTTTGATTAATGTTTTGTTATACTTCTTTGACATGTCGACAATTTGGATACATTACAGATAGGAACTTGATTCCAATGAGAAAGTTGTAATAGAAGTTAAGTCAAAACTAGCTTTCGTTCCGCCTAAAACTTAAAAATGCCTGAACTAGAGCCAAAAACAAAAAACCGGAAGTCGGCTAGCAGATTTCAGGACTGAGGGTTCAAATTCAAAAACTTTAAATAAAAAACGTGTCCTCTTGACGAGATCCCCATGCCCTTTATCGCTGTCTAAATGGAGTTGATACACCCTGTATAGTGGGAATTAAAAATCAATATTCTGGACCATTCAAAACGGAACCGTTATTACAAGGACGCTAATGGAAAAAATGGAGCCTTGATATCCCAATCCCGGCCTACAAGGCCCCTAAAAATAAATAACCAATCCTAAAATAACAAACGTCCGCCTCTGTAGTAGATAAGCGATGTGAATATGAGAAATATATTTACGTACGTATTGCTTGGCCGTTTCGATTTTCTTCAGGAGCTCCTTCTCCCGTTTCTGCTCTGCGATGCTGAGCTTATTTTCTATAAGAGTGGAAACTTCCGTCTTACGTACTTCGGTCGTCGACTGGATTGCCTGCTTTATCTCCACGTTGCGAGTATTCTACAGGAATAATAATGTGCACATACATTCCCATTAAGACCGAAATAGAGGGACTCATCCCACAGAGAGACGTGGAGACATTAAACAGAGAGCCTAGCTCGAAGCTCCGGGATTATTTTAGATCAGCAGAATGAGTTCCTCTATGTTTTGGTTTCAATAAAACGAAACAAAACAAAAATCAAGCGAAAATAAAAAATACACATACATGAGAGCGAAGCTTTTCTTTTTGCTCTTGCTCTAACTGCTTCCTCCTGTTCTGAGCCTGCTCGAGCTTTTCCTGCACTACGGCCTCGAGTTGTTGAAATTTTACGGCGTTTATAGTGCGCACTTTTTGCACCTGATCTTCCTACAAATACGACGCACAAAAACATGCAAGCAGGTGAAAAAATAATAAAATAAAACAATGATCTGTGCTTAAATAATAATAATAATAATAATAATAGTAAAATAATAAAATCTTTACGGGTTGTGTTCAAAAAAGACTTACATGTTCTTTAAGGCGCTCCAGCATTTTTTTGATGTTTTCATCCCTCTGAGCCGATGCGGTTTTTAGTTTCTCCTCGATCGCCGATCTGACCTCTTCGGTTTGCTGCTCGATCGAAAGGCGAGTTTTCTCCACATTTTCAATGTGATCCTATTCGAAAATGAGGAAATGTTTAAATTTTTTAACGTTTTAAGCTTTTGCTATATACTCAGAGAGGTATAAAGTGAGGTTTTATGCAACTATAACAGGAAATCAAAATGGTATAATATCCAACCTTGAGTTTGGTTTTGAGATCAGAAATGTACGCCTCACGTTTTTCCGTGTGGTGTTCCATTTTTTGATCCAAAGCCTCTTTGGTCGCGCTGATGAACTGACTGGTTTGCTCGTCCTTCTTGCGGGATGCCTCTTCAATTTTAACCATTTTAGCGGCTATCGCGGCGATCTTGTTTGATTCAAATTGCTGAAATAGATAAAGAAACCCGGAAGTGAAGTCAAGGTTTATCTCGCAAATAGTTTTAATATACATTTTTACACATCCATTAAAAAAAAATTATGCAACAATGAAGAAAATTACTAGTTTACGACATTTTACACACGTCGCTTAAATTTTCTTTTTTTATAAAGCACAAAAATAATCGCTCACCTGTCTTCTCTCTTCAGCTGCTTTGAGTTTCTCCTCAATCTCCTCCACGGACATGCTGTTCTTCGGAGAAACGGTCTTCTTGGGCGGGTTTGCCTTAACTTCCTGGCTAAGGACATAGTCGTAGCGCAGGCCACCTCGGGTCTTTTCCTGGCAGCGAACTTCAGTTGCTGGGGAAAGCGGAAAAACAAGTCAGATTAGCCGAAGAGAAAATAAGCGACTGTGGCGAGGAAAGTAGTAGCGGTAGGAAGGCCGTTAATGAATTCAATTTGCAAGACGCTCGTCGAGCGCCTGGGACGACTTTAATGCTCCTTGTAAAGTAGTCGTTTCGTCTTACAGGTGTGCATTATAAAGCGGAATTACATTTTCTTATTCTGTGTATTTTTCGCTTTTATATCAACCGGAATTTTTAAGCTCGAGATATTTCTGACAGTTGAAATAATTGGAATGCTCTCAAAAATTCGATTTTCTTATAGGCCGGAATCTGAAAACATTAATTCTCTTCAGAGAGCTGTACGAAATTATTTAGTGCAATCTCCTGTATCAGAAACATAAAAAACTATTATATATTTTTCTTAATTTTCTCAAAAGGAAATCAAATTCCCCCGGTAATTAAGTTCTGACAAAACATTCCTCCTCGCAGCAAGTTGAACATTCACATCTGCATCCTCGAACACCGATTCCCCCTACTTCCAACGCTCCCGGATGACGTAGCGGGCCCTCTCTGAGGCGGCGTCTGGATGCATGCAATCGTAATGGGCGCCGCTCCCAGACAGACTCCCTGGCGTCGCCGGCGACGTCGACGTAGATCGATAAGGCCTAGGCAACCCAAGGCCTGTCCGCGCGGTCCTCAATTCACGGTACCAGGACGTCTGACGTCCCTCTCTTTTATACTTCTGTTCCGACTCGACCAGCAACAGTCCCCGGGAAGTCTTATTATTATCCAATCAAGTCCCAAGACTTATTAGCGTCGTTCGCATCGATTCCTTTCCTGCATCGCTTAATAATACTTGGGAGTTGGTTGGGGGGGATAGTATTTTGTTATTATAGGGGACTAGATAGAGATACAAAGGACGCAATCACAATACAAATAATACTATAGTAGGATTAACTTTAAAAAGTCAGATGTGACGTCTCACTAACCGTCCGAATTAATATTTTTAATTTCACCAGAAAATGTCAAACAGTTAATTGTCAAGTTGTGAACGAGCGTAATTATTGAAGGAATCATTCAAAAAATGATTTGAACCGCTTACGTCAGTTTGAGAGCCACTGACAACTACAGAAAATGTATTCACGTAATGACTTTCTATCCTCTGTGCTGTGCATTTAATTCTCATTCAAAACCAATGTTGACGTATACTTATTTATGCGGGATGGAGTGTTTAGACAAACTGGACGGTTACTATAAAAACACGTACATGAAACAAAATAAATCGAACTATCAAAAGGATGTGTATTCTTAATCGATACGTATGACTTTTTAGACTTTATTGGACTATACCTACCCTTATCCTGCATTCTGAGTTGCAAGACGCGGTCGATGTTCGAGTCGAGGAATGAAGCAATTTCTATTTCGGTCCTGGAAAATTACCAAGACCTTGTCGCGGGAGGGTTATTGTATTATTTTGAGAAGGGTCACAATGTCATTGCTTTATTCAACAGATATACCAGCATCAGCGGTCTTTGTTATTATGTTCCTGCAACGTTTCAAGTTAAAGAAATCCATAATAGAATTTTAGAGCGATTTGTCGTCTAGGTCAAAGAGACGTCTTCCCGCAGAGGTTAACAAACTAGGTATTAGGACCAAATTTTATAAATTCTCCTCATGTTCACTATAGTGCTAATGTTGCGAAGATGAAACAGATTTTTTCATGCAACATTTTTTTCCTATCTGCACGTTTACCACAACACCAACCACGCCCTGTAAATCGAATCGATTCACGTGGTCAATCTTTTTCAATGAATTGGGTACTTAGGTACCAAATCAATTTTAATACTCCACTCAAGTTGCCCCAACTTCAACTCCCTCCCACAGTAAAACAACAATAATCAATCATTCGCAACACCACGCAGATAAAAAACCTTCCAACAGCTGCTGTGCATCCGCGGTGCCTCTAATAATTCCTCTGGGCAGAAAAATTCTACCCATAAATAAGGGGGCTCCGGCTGAGTCCTGCGAAACAAGGTGTTCCGTGTGGCAACCTGCCAGACGAACGCCCCGATACCCTATCTCGTCAATTTCAAATATCTAATTTACTGCAATGCAGTGGAGGCGATTGGTTGTATTACTCGCGCTACCTATATTACAGGAAGATATTTCATTGAAGGACGTGCACCTAATTTCCCGGGATTAGTTGTGGGAATTCCGAGGTGCACTCTGGAGAAAAGGGACGCGGGAATAATTATGAAAGGTCGCGTAAATATATCGGGATCGGGAGCCGAGCAATAAAATGGGTGCGATGTATTTTATTTTTCATATTATTATCACTACTGCAGGATTCGGTTATAGCGAAGACGCGGGAAAATAAAGTTTCCCGGTTATAACGGTGATGCGTGAAACTGGATGGTACGCAAGCTGCAATGACCCGGAAATTAATAATCTTTTCTTTGGTGTTCGAGTCGGTATCATTTTAAGGCTCTGTTTAGTCATTTTCCTTTGCTTGATTTCCAAAATAGGGATCAATTTTCCTTGTTTTTCGTATTTTAAATAGGCCACAATTATTCATGAAAACAGTTCATTCCTTGCAAAAGGGTATTTCTGATTTTTTGATTTGTTGTAAGGACCATTGATGGTAATAATATACCTATCAATTTTGTGCCAATGAAAGAATTGTGCGCTTCGCGCAATTCTTAGTAAATTAGTAAAACCACGTTGTAGTCAATGCAATAAAAAAATTTGCTACAAAATAGTCTGCCCCTGCCTCAATCGGTAACCGTTGCAGTTATACGACGAAAATCATGGGGGACAAACGTGTAGTGCTTGGGGCGCCCTCTACGCTGGTAAAATTAGACCTTAAATTAGACCTAAATTTGCACCTTTTTTCACCAAAAAGCAAACATTGTGCATTTGGGACACTAAGAGGGGCCTAAATGCGTATGCAAAAATGCAGCGAGCTAGAGTATGTTTCCAGCTGAACCGCCTATCTCGCGCCATATCATTTGGAAAAACTTGATGAGTAACAAAATTTTTAAATGAGGTTCAAAATTCCATTGAGGACTCTATCTCAGAAACGACTTCACCAAATTACAGCAAATTTTTATTTTCTCTGAAATCTATTCTACAATTTTTTTGGATGTGCACGGTTTGGGTGATATTAGGCGCAAAATTGCAAAAAATCGAAAAATTTGTGCAAAACGCACAAGAACGCTCGTGCAAAATAGAAAATGGAAAAAAAAATAGAAAATATTTTACTACTAGCACTGGTCCTAACGACATATCCAAAAATCGGAAATAGAGGGCCTTTTGCAAGGTATCATGAATAAATTGACTGGGCTAAAAGTAAGTATACCTACCTATGTCTATGTATAATATCAACCTCGATATCAACCCTTCTAGGTAATTTGTACGTAATGGCCACTGGTCTAGAAATAAAATTCTTCTTTAGCTGCCTGACAATGATCAATTTTTACCATCGCTGCAACGATTTTAGAAGTTTTTTTTTTCTAGTAAATTTTGTGGCATTGCCAAGTGCGCCTAAATTTTTAAAATTGCAATTTTTCATTTTAAGTCTACTTAAGAGGGTTTACGGTAAGTATCTCAGTTAATTATTTTTCTAAAGTTTTTTGGTGATTAATAAAGGAAGCTGACGATTCAGCAATACATTTACGACGTAACAATCGAAATTTGTCAAAAGCGGTTCGTTAAAAGTTTATAAAAGTTAAATAAAATAAATATCGTAGCCCAAAACATTTTTTTTAATAACCGACCATTTTTTCTTTTACAAAAAAATCCTGTCAACAAAAAACAATGGAATAGCGGAATACCCCCAGATCATAACCGTGCTTTCTAGTCGAGTTTATCATTTTCTATTCTCTTTTTTAATTTTGCTTATAAAAGAAAAACTGATAAAGCAATGTTAATGGCCCCAATGGATGAAATGTAGAGAATTAAAATACGAAGACATTGAGAGCTGAAACAACCCGAACGGTTCATTATTAAGAGAGGATATAAAAAAGCTTTTTTTTTTAATTCGTACAATCGCCATTTTTTGAGTTCTGGTGCAGGCTGTTTGCGAGATATTCGATATTGATAGGTACTTCCTGTGTGCAAAAGCTAGATGCTGCCTGGATAATTATTCTCACGTCTCAGCTATAAAACGTCAATCTTCGTTTTCCATTTAAATGCTGAAAAATGGGTAAAAAATTACGCGCAAACATGAGCGAAAACGGCCGAGCTAGTGAGAGTGGGGGTAGAATAAGCTGATGAGGAGTACAACAGCGCTTGTATTATGCACCTCCTCAATTATTGCTGTTGCTGTTCTACCCCGCACTCATGCACATTCGGCCGTTTTTGCTCATGTTTGCGCGCAAATTTTTTAGCATTTAAATGGAAAACGAAGATTGGCGTTTAATATCTGAACACTCCTACTTTCCAAATTCGTTTGATAAATTTGAATCTGACGGCTTCCAGAGCATCTAGCTCGCTGCAAAATTTGGTATGAAGAACTTCTTATTGTAATCACGCGAAAACTAATTTTTCACACAGGAACTAGATACTTGTCAACACCTATCGAGTATCTCGTAAAGACTACAACTAAAAAAATAGCGACGTTATAAATTTTTTGAAAAACGCAAATTGTTTTTTGTTTTGTCTCCTAATAATGAGCCGATCCAGTTGTTTCAGATCTCATTTTTTTCTCATTTTAATTCTCTATAAATCTTGCGTTGGGACATTTATACAGGGTGATCCCGAAATGGCGGACACGGACAGCACTACAGCATCTATTGTGGATTAAAGATTCTAAGTTTTATTTACTGTTTTCTCAAGTATGGCTCCCTTAAGAAGACATGACCACTTTTGTAGAAACTAAAGTCACAACACTGCACTGACCCTTTTTCAGGCAGAAAAATAATGTGTAGGTCTACAATACCCAGATAGAATGTTACCATAGAAACATATAAACTGGAAACACAACAAAGCTTAAAACAATTATCGTTTCGCGGATACGACATAGTCGATAATATTATTCAAAATCTCTAATTCGAACAACGATGCCACATTGAAAAATTTTGTTGAACTCGGGGAATAGGTAAACTTTGAATGCCTGTAAATCCGTTCCCGATAATAAAAAGCAAACACTATCGTTATAGTTATGTGAAACCATATGCTTTGCCAGTGGAGGTTGTTTAAATTTGACCGCCATTTCGATTCAAAGTTTGGAAAAAGGACACCCTATATCTCGGTAACGAAGCCGAGGAACCCATTTTTGTTTTAAATTTATAGTCTTTCTGAACATCCCCTACAACACCCTGTATTCCGTGTCCGCCATTTCGGGATCACCCTGTATTGCTCTATCAGTTTTTATTTTATAATCAAAAAACCAGCGCGGACGGTGGCGCAGCGGTTAAGGTTAATAGACTGACGCCGTTTGACGCTACCAAACGTCTGTGGTTCGAATCCCAGCTCGACTTGGTCATTTGTGTTCGTTTATAAAACTATTTATTTCTCTACAAATGTGTCTGTGGCTTAATGAGCTGGTTCTCGAAGCCAAATTACCAGAGTGGAGCGACTATGTCTTACCTACACAGTTAAGACCGATGCTCCCTCTTTAAAAAAAGCAAAAAACCAAATAAAATGCGATTTTTTGCACCAAAGTGGTAGGTAATAATACTGACTTTTCTACTGAGTTTTGTTTGGTCTATTTTGCGAGCAAGAACGTCGTATTCATAAAACTCTACTACCTAAGCTTACACTGAAAAATTGAACTATAAGCAGGAAACAACAAAAAATATAAACAACAATGACAGAAAAATTTTAAATAATCACATCAAGTACTTAGTGCATAAAATGAAACGTCATGGAAACGTAAAAATTGCAAAAAAAAACGTAATAACATAAAACATAATAGATAAACAAAATGAATGAAAAAGTGAAGCTTCATACTAAACCTAAAATCAATAACTGAAAACTAAATAGTGCTTCACAGTCACAAGAAACCAAGTGCTTCGTTTCTTTCTAGCAGGTACTTACTATAAAACTGTACTTTCTTAGGCTGATGAGTTCTAGGTTTCGATTTCGATTTCGCCAAAGGTAGTTGCCTCCTATTTACTGAAAAAATATTACATTACGTTTTTACACCCTTCCGCCGTAAACGCAAAAAAAACAAGTAAGATGTGCATTGTATCCCATTTATCAAGTCACCACACTACCAGTAAAGAAAAATTGTGTCCATTTCAATATCGAGCTCCACGACGAAAACTTTCTGTCGTAAATTTCCACCTGTTTGGATTTTCCCCGGGGGTGAAACTGAACATGTGCTGAAACATCATGAATATTCATTTGGGGTAACGAATAACGCGTCAAAAAAGCTTAAAACTTGGAACGTTCGAGCTTTTAGCGGTGACACTGATGTATCGGCAGGGTTAACAGAAACAAGGTTCTCCATCATCAGTTTCGTGTGCATGTAACCACGATTCGGGTATATTTGTTTTGGTGACGGGTTGATTTATATCCCTCCGGGAACCTCGGATTTCGACCGGACACGGGCATTTTTTTAATACGGTTTATTTTGAAATGAAATAAAACTTTGTGAAATTGACGGATGAAGCACCCCGCTTGAATTCTACGTTTTAATTATAACTCTTTAGACTCTTGATGACGGTAATAATTCACTCGGAAATGGGGAAAAATATACTGTGTCAAGAATGAGGGATGCTCGAATTTCAGCAACGCAGGCGGTTTGTTTATCCTTTAATAACCAACCATAAAGCTAACGCACACACCTCACAGCCACCCCTGATAAATTCCGCCCCCCATTCAACAGTCTCATGTTTACCCTCAACACCCGGCGCCAGCCTGGATTACAGGCGGGATCAACCAGGTTTATCAGCCCTGTAAGTCAACCTGAAGGGCTTCTCGTGTATCAAATTCTATCTCCAGATATTTGTTTGCGCTGTAGTAGTATACTCGAGATGATGCGATACGAAACATAATCCGCTGGATATCACCCCCCGAAATAATATAAGCATCTGCGGTCCCGGTATACATTCTGGGGAAATTTCAACCAAACATCTCGCGTGAAAGATAGTTTGGTTTGGGGTGAAGGGTGAAGCAGAGGTGAAGAGGAGTCGTGGTAGTGGTAAACTAACGTCTCAGACGATATCAAAGAGGTTTTTTACGATGAAAGTCGCTACGAAAAGGTGGGGGTAAGAGCTTTTGTGACATAAAGGAAAGTGTACCCTTTGAAGTTGAAGGTGCATTTTCAAGAGTTTACTTTGACATAACTAGAGTAAATCAATAAGACTGTAGTATGTACACTTACCTCGTATACACTTTCTTTCTTTGAGTCCGTATTGTACGGACGTACTATATATAAGTACAGTGACTGGATATATTACAGTCACAATAGAGTTCCATCTGCCGTTTTGATTTTGCCACAGCAAATAATAAAATCATGATAGCAGTAACATGAGCCAATAGAGATTAAGTCATTAATATTAATATCTGTTTGTGTGTGGCTGCTAAGAGATCAAGTTAATTAAAATATAAACATCAATTATTAAATTTGTCATAATCTTATAGGATAGGTAGGCTATTGATTATGTATTATCGAAAGATTGGGTTTTTATTGCATGAATCCTTCAAATGGTCATTAGGGATTAAAAACCGGGGAGTGCTATTAAATTAGATCGTGGAAATTGGATATAGGGGTGAAACTGCACCCCTTACAGCTTTTGTAGATACTGCGCTTTTAGACCGAAATTATTTATTTTTAAAATTAATGGAAAGATTCTTGTATCAAAAATATTCAAAAAAGTAACTTGAAAAAAGCAAAAATCGATTGTTTTGTTATTTTTCATTGATTTTGCGTTTAACTTTTTTCAGAGTAGCGTTAGGTATGGATTTTGATTCACAGAAAAACAAGTAGATTAAATTGATCTCAAAATAGTGGGAATAAAAATCAATTTTGTTGTGAAAAAAAATAAAACGAAAACGATATCAAGAAACGCTATAAAAAATTAACAAAAAAATGTTTAAGAGCGGCTTCTAAGTCAGTTTTTATCAAAAAATAATTTTTAATACACCATTTTGAAGACAATTTAATCTACTTGTTTTTCTGTGAAGCAATGCTTATACGCAAAATTAATGAAAAAAAAATATTTATTTTTTTGTCTTCTTTTCAAGTTACTTTTACACAAGATTTTTTTTAGAGATATCATTAGAAAGCTGAAAGGGGTGCAGTTTCACCTTATCTAAATTTTCCACCCTCTAAGTTAATAGCAATCCGCGATTTTTTAATCCTCAATGACCATTTGAAGGATTCGTGCAATAAAAACCCACTCTTTTGATAGTTCCTTATTGCCTTCGTTATTAGGACATAATCCATATCCGGTATAAGGTCATACAGCCTAAAATGCGTTCACCTCTAATGGCCGATATGGAAAATGGCGGCCGCCTAATCATAAAGCGGACCTAAAATGAGCGATTTGTGTCATAAAAGGAATCATTATTTTTGTAAAGAAAAAAAAAGATCGCCGCTCGAAGATTATAGGTACTTACCTAGGTACCTATACAAACTCACCATTTAGTTTTCTACGACCTAGGCTAGTTTGCAAAACTGTAACGGAGACGGTGCCTGCTGTATGGCATGGTCAGGGATTGATGGCGACCGCAGTAGGGGAACTAGGGCCAAGTTTGTCCTCTTTGAAATACGCGCATGGAATGGCGCACATCCAAAATTTCAATTATCTACATAATAACTGTAAATCAAAGAACGGCAATACGAAATATAATAATACAATAATTATTATAATAATTGCCATGTCCTAATCTGTCTATGCATAAAAAATTTAAGAATTGTTGATCTATTTATTATACGATTTTTTTTTCCTTTAAACAACAATACAAAAAACACTAAATCAAAAATCAAATCGATAGAAGTTCCGGAAGTAGAAATGAATAATTTCCCAACACTATGCAGGCGGATAGTAACGCATTTCTCATTAATCCCATCCATCATCAAGAGCCGGAGATAAAATCCCGGCCTCGGTAATAAAGGTGAATATTGCAGACGGTTTCGGTCGCTATCCGGTTCCAGGCGGCCGAGAGCCTACCCCCGGGGGCGGCGGCAGCCTGGCGGGTGACTCATCGGGATTCCGCGGCGACGGCGGCGGCAATTGCGCAAATGCCAGACGGCTGGCTACAATGTGATCCTGGTGTGCGGATAATGAATGGAGGTGAACTATTGGGGATGGTCTGGGTTGGTTTAATTAAAGTTTCGAATGACTTTTGTTTATACCTACCTAGATATTTATTTAAGATTATACCTACGTAAACGTATGGTAAAGTTAAGTAGATTTTTGCATGAACAAAAATAAATATAAATTGGGTTGAAAATTCCTTCCTAACATCAGGCTCTGTTGAATCAATGTAAGTTACCTATGGCAAAAATTCCAATCTACCCCTTACGCATTTTTTTTTCGTGAGTAAGGGGTAGATTGGAATTGGTAGTAAAAATTTGTTGACCAAATTCAAAGGCGAAAATGGAAGATATACCAAATTTTATTAAAATACCAAGAATAACAAAAATTGATGTTAAAAAAGAATCTTCAAGCATATAGCCTTGACAACACAAAACAGTAGCAGTGAAAAAATTACAAACATTAATTTTTTTTTAAATGCGCAAAATTTCTTAACTTCAGTTATACGATAACGGTATAACTGCCCCGAATAAGGTTAAGAGGTTATAATCATTCTGATAAGCACATCAAGATTTATTCCATAATCCATATCAAGTAACTTCTGGGAGGCTCGAGGATGTTTCGCCAATTTTTTTTATTCAATTTGAATGAGAAAAATTTATTACATCGAGTAAAATCTATTGAATTAAAAATGTATCTAACGAATTTATAAAAAAAAAAAATGGTTGGAATAAATAAATTCTATTCAAAAGTCCAAACTCACCTAGAGCGAGAGATTCAAAAACAAAAACTTAAATTCCGGTACCGGGAATCGAACCCGAGCCTCCTGGGTGAAAGCCAGGTATCCTAGCCACTAGACCATACCGGATATTGAAGGCTCAATAGCTTCATTTCTTTTCGGACAAAATTCAAGAATTATTTTGCAATTAAAGCGCCAATTTAAATCGTGCTTTTATGCACCATTGCGTAATCCTGCGATCGATAATTTACGCTTTAAACGCATAGATACAATTTGAAAGATACTTTTTAACGACTGTTTTAAACATGGAATTATTTATTATTTTTGAAATTCCCTTTAGAGCGGTCGGTAGCTCGGCGGGGTAGAGTGCATAAATAAGCCGTTGAGACTGTCACCGTGTGGGTTCGAATCCCAGTCTCGCCATGATTGTTTGTGTTCGTCTTTAACTATTATTTATACCATTAAAATGAGTCTATGGATGAATCAGCAAGTTCTTGAAGCCAAATTATCAGAGTGGAGCGATTGTGTTTTATCTACATTATACCTAGCTAAGACCGATGTTCCTCTTTCACAAACAAAAAAAAATTAAAGTTCCCTTTACTTAATTAATTTACATACTTTCAACTTCAAAAAAAAAGTTGGTACACTTCAAGAAAAGGAATAATTCGAGGAATTATTCAGCAAAATATTCAGCAAAAATCTTTTGGAACATTTTCCTTTCTGAAGGTTTTATTATTATTTTTTTAAATATACATAATAATTTACAAGAAAAAAAGTTTCAAATAAGAAATCGACTCGGAAATCGAGTAAAAAAATAATTCCGGTACCGGGAATCGAACCCGAGCCTCCTGGGTGAAAGCCAGGTATCCTAGCCACTAGACCATACCGGATATTTACATATCTTCAGCTTTGATTTAGCTCAGTCGGTCCAAGAAATCTCTTTTACTATTGGTAAAAATAAGATTACAAGTAACATTTTAGAAGGAATTTAAGCAGAAAAGGATCTTCAATTAATATGATCCTCCCCCAAGGATGACCAGTATCGAAAATATGCTTTAATGTACTGATTAGGTAATAGCATAAAAAAACATAATATGTAATAGGTAATAACACAATAAAAATACTGTGACTATTATAAAATAAATTTGTTTAAAAATAAACAAAGTCAAAATGTCGTAATTAAAAAAAAATCCGAAATTGAAATAAAAAAGTAATTCCGGTACCGGGAATCGAACCCGAGCCTCCTGGGTGAAAGCCAGGTATCCTAGCCACTAGACCATACCGGATATTTACTTCTCGGACGGTCAGTCTCATCGACCAATCTGAGCGAATCTTTTTTGATCGACCTTGAATAATTAAATTACCGTACCTAAAATAACACTTTTCTGTTCTGCACGCTTAATTCCAAACAACGTTTTTTTTCTATCTACTTGCGGTTAAAACCATTAAGAACGCTAAAAAAGAAACCATACGTCAAAGAACTACATGTTTCATGATGTATTTTTCGGAAAGACTAATTTTACGGACTACCTACCTCTGTCTTATTAGGTATAAGTACCTACTCCTACTGTGTCCAAGGTGAGGATGAACAGCATGGGGATCTCGGAAATTGTAGGCGATACAGGGTGGGTTAAAAGAGAAAAAGTTGGGCAACCAGAAGGACAATGCAATAGCAGAAAGAGGTTTCAAAAAGTATTTTTGATTATCGAATAATTTTGAAAAAATAAACAAAATTTTCAATTTTGGTTTTTCTTAATTTTATTAAAGTTATTATTGAAGATTGGAAACACATTTTTTACATTGCAGTTATTGGCCAACTTTATTTTTGCTTTGTCAGTTTTTTTTTTACCTGACGGTTCATATTTGCAGGGCCGGACTGAGATTCGACTTTTTAAATACTCTCTTAAGTAGGTACTTAAATACTTCTTAAGTGCTCTCACCAAATTTTTTTGCACTTGTCAGATTGTGATGACGATGAGTAATACAAAGTCCAAAAAGTTTAATACGAGCACAGATCCGTAATAAAGTGAAATTAAACCGAGAATTAAACTGATGATGTCAATAGCTAGAATATTATAGTCCGATCCGAAGCATGTATGGACCACTATTGTTGGCATTTAAAGTTACAAACAAAATTCAGAATTAAAACAACTTTCAATTTTTGCAAAAAAATCCACGACCGTATTTGAAAAAATCGAAGTTCAGTCCGGTCCTGCAGATACCCATGAATTTTCAGATAAAAAAAAATGATATCGCAAAAATAAAGCTGGTCAGTAACTGCAATGAAAAATGTGGTTTCAGTTTTTCTCCATCTTCAAATAACGTCAATAAATCAGAGAAACGAAATTAAAAAAAAAAATTTAATTTGAAAATTAAAATAATTTTTGAAATCTCATTCTGCCATTACTTTGTCCTTCAGATTGCCCAACTTTTCCCCCGATTTTCCCCAAAATTTAACCGACCATTCTCATCTTGGACACAGTGTAGGTATACAGGATGTACCATAAATGGATAGCGCTTATCTAAAAGGGACCAAGCGCCAAATGGCGTTTATTGAGATAATGGTGCCAACCGCCCTAAAAACTTGTATTCTAGCTAATAATATAAAAAGATCCAAACCACAAAGAACTCTGAGGTGATTCGAGTCTTGCAGGTGTTCTCCAATCATCCTAACTTTTATTTACATGAAGGGAGCGTGAAGTATGGGTGGTCCAGCCTGCTTTGGACAAGCTGAATATTTCCAGCGAGGTGGTTTCTTTTATTCTGTTTAAAAATTGTTCCTTTCCTTTACGTTTCACTGAAGGGAAGGCAGTCAGTCGAGGTATTCGGGACTGAACGGATACGGGGAAAACCGGCCAAGAGAGCCTGGTTCGTATAATATCTCCGGCCAGATTTTACTATTGGATTGTTATTACGGTGAGCCGTTATAGTTGAACTATTTCAACTATTAGTAATAAATTACCAGTAACTAGCTCTCGGTTGATGTTTATAAGTGTTGTCAATAGCTTATAGTATTATAAATTTGTTGTTGTGCTTAATCAAAGAAGTGAATAAGTTATGTGAAATCTCTTTGTGCTACATAATCGAATTTCACCTTAACCACACGGATAAACCTTCGGATACTACCCCTTGAATTGACGGTGATAGTGTTGGAGTACCTACTACTGTTTTTCAACTGATCCAGCCGCCAGCAGCATCCATACGTTACCTACTACTTACCAACGTGCATCTATTTGCCGTTACCCGAATTGCAACGTAATCCTTCCAGCTTTAATTGGAGGTCAAGAATAGTAACTCTGTGAGTCTTGAATTATTAATAGTTCTACTGAGTGAGTTTTAAAGCATTTACCATTGATTTTCCTGCAAGAAGATTTCTATTTTATAAATATGTACTTTTAGAATAAGATGATTATTGTTTCTTTCAGAGTCTTAGGGAGGTCGACCGCCTAATTGCACTCATTTTGTAATGTGTGAATTTCTATTAAACCTATAATATTTAATATTGGTTTATTTGTAAAAGAGCTAGCTATTCGTAAATTAATTCCATTTCAGATACATACCTCACATTATTTTAGTAGATGAGAGCACCGAACGATGTTTTAAAAGGACCTACGCCGCTTCTATAAATTTTTATGTGTTTCAACTGGTTCAAGGCTCGGTAGGTAATACACCCGGGGACTTTGCTCCACTCGTTTCACCACAACTCCTAGCGACCTCTATTGATAGGGTTACTTTTTTTATTAGACAGTGTTTGGACCGTACAGTTAAAATTATCGACTGCTAAGAGATACAGGGTCCGTTAAATTAAAGAAAAGATGCGCAGTTTTGTGGCCATCTCGAATCCGTCAAGACATACCTACAAGATATCTGTGACCGTTCCTGAAATATCCTGAAAAAACTGAAAAATCGAGATTTCTTATTTTTGCCATCTTTCTTATTATTGGAAATTAATAAAAAAAAATTGTAGGCTTAAATAAATCGTCAAGAGCTACCCATCTGCCATTACGAAAATTTTCAAGGCCGAATGTATCCAAGAGTTTTCACAGTCAACTTTCGTTTTTCTTATGACCGCCATATTATTTTTTTATGTCGTTCGATATGAAAAAAATAATGTAAATCAAAAATTAATAAACTTCAAAAAAAAAATTCTAAAATTTTTATTCTTCTTTTAACAAAGAAAAACCTAAGAAAAAAATCGTCAAAATACGTCAACATTGTTAAAATACCCCGAAATAGTCTTATGGTTTTTTAAATTAATCTATGAAATTCGGCCTAAAAAGTTGTCTTTTTTTGTACAGAAAAAAGAAGAATAAAAATTTTTTAAATTACTTTTTTGAAGTTTAACAATTTTTGGTTTTTATTATTTTTTTTATACCGAACAACATAAAAAGACAATGTGGCGGCCATAAGAAAAACGAAAGTTGACTATGAAAATTCTAAGATTAGTCGGCTTTGAAAATTTTTGAAATGTTCAGATGGGTAGCTCTTGCTGACTTATGTACGCCCATAAAAAAATACTTATTAATCTCCAATAATAAAAAAGATATGGAAAAAATGAGAAATCTCGATTTTTCAGTTGTTTCAGGATATTTCAGGAACGGTCACAGATATTTTGTATATTTTGACTGATTCGAGATGGCCACAAAATTGCGCATCTTTTGTCTAGTTTAACCGACCCTCTATCTGTTAGCGTTAGGAGATAGCAATATAGAGAAGGATATATGGTGCACCCTGTATGTATAACTGTAACAAACCAGCAACATCTCCTGAAATCACGCTTCGGCTGGGTTGCTGCGCGGTAGCTCGGTGATATCAGAGAACAAAATGTTTTCTGAGGTAACAATCAGAATAATTGGCCGAGTCTAGGACTGAGTGTTAAAAAAATACTATTGTATGTACATACAACACCGAAAGCATTCCTCATCGGTTCTCTCCCGAATTCGCCTTGCTGGGCCAGGAAATAATGTGGCTGACGCTGAACCTACCTACCTAAATACACCGAACCAACTGAAAATACCTTTAGACGGGAAGAGTAGGTATACAACCAGGCATGGACAAATAGTGAATTTTTAGTGATCGTACAAAGAAAAAAATGAATTTTTTCAATAATGTTAATATAGTATTTATTTTATAAATAAATAAAGGAGATTGCATTATTGTAAATTAATAATTAGAAGAGTCTGACGAAGTTAAATCAAATTTTTTCACATTTCAAAGAAATGTGAAAACTATTAAAGTCCTAACAATAATACAACGAGTAGAGAGAAAAATCGAGCACCCTACTTAGCAAATAAGCGAGTGCAGTAAATTGCACTAATTGAAGGATAACGACTCGAACTTTTTGGATGAAAGCCAAGTCTCACTGTTAGCGCTAGTCGTCACACATTTCTCCCAGAGCGCAGAAACAAAAGAAAATACTGAACTATTATTCACTTGAAGGGGGTGTAAAATTGTACATTTTATTATCGACCCTTCAAATTTAATTTAACAATAATGTGACGTTTCAAAAGATTAATAACAGTTTCAGTTGCAATTGCAACATCAAATTATGCAGCTTGAACAAGCAAGACGCTTAGATGCCGAATCATCATAACCTTTATTTAAATAAATATGAATAATCAGCTGTACTATGATTTTCATTATGATACAAATTTTCATTATCACACCAAACTGACCAATAGGAGTACTGTATTTGGTATACCTCTAACCTATAATCGGGTTACTATGGTGCGAAATCACAGGAACGTCAACTAAATCGTGTTTTATTATACGTGCGTTCGGAATGTGCGTTCAGCAACTAACAATATGTTTAAAGGTTTTGCGGTTGAATTAAAGCTTTTCATATTTCGTAGACCTACGTTATCTGGCAACCGTTATTAATAAGATTCTTACTGTTTCCGAACTTGACAGATGTCGGAAACTTTTAGTTTTACGCCCCTGCAAACCTGTGAACTATTTGACACCGTAATGGGAACATATGATTACCATCATGCAACTTCGTTCCAGAATGTGTGTTGAATACAAAATTAGACGTAAAAATCACCCGATTCAGGTTTGAATATTTATGATAATCTCCGGTATTTCGGTTCCATCTAACAACGTGAATATAAACCGGGATATCGGAAAAGGGATAATTAAATTTCTTTTGTGAAAAGTGGTTCTTCCAATATTTATAAGGAAACGACCTCGGGGGTTAAATTTAATATTCGGGCTGGGTTAGGCGGTTAGAAATCCATAATAAGCCCGGGTTATAGGAGCATTATGCCGTGATAGAATCGATGTTTAATTTTGTGAACTAATTTCACCTCTAAAAGGGTTTCGCATTTTCGACAATCGATAAACGTGTGGCTTGTACATAACGGTCCTGGATATGTAAATAGCTTTATGGCGTGCATTTCTCAAAGTTTCTTTACATAACTTATTGTGACATTGAAGTGCTTTATAATGAATGGAGAATTAACTACGCGTGGATTAGGATACTACGGCTTCAACTATAGGTTCTTGCACGAAAATTTTATTTCAATGAGCAGCTCCATTTGAATTGGAGACCAATTTTCACCAATAGTAGTAGAGCGAGTTATTTGGGAACGCGATACAATTAAAAACTTTAGGAAGAAACAGAGACGTTTATTCGAATTAGGAATCACATCTGAGCTAAACAGGTGCCATGTTTCTTTATCAATTAAGGCCATGAAAATCTGAACGGTCCATCAAGCGCCACGATCTTAGAAAGGATAGTGTTAGAAAAGTCACAGAAAAAAAAGCTTTCTAATGAAAGGCTGAAAAAACTGGAGCTTCTTTGGGGGGGAGGGGGTCATCATAATGGATCTATTCTGGTTACAATTAATAAAACAGAAAACGAGAAAAATTGCTTCAATTGCATGGTGACCATCAAATAATCTGCACCGGTCAGGGGCATTCCCATAAATTGGAGCGAAATCAATGGCGTTTACCATGCCAGAAATGAGGTAGGTGTACGAGTATTTAAATTCCTCCTTAAATCGGGTACATATTCAGGGATATGATTCACCATAAATTATAGATCGATAACTCCATTTTGTTAAATGAACCACAAATAAAAGTTCAATTCTCAAAAACCCCAAAACTTGATCCTGCAACATTAGCATTTCAATCTGAAGGATCAAACAGCTCGAGTGCCCAAAATTCCCAATGCACATCTTACTTACATCATCACAGATCAGGCACCCTTTCCAAGACCATCTACAAGCTCTAATAAATTTTTATCGAAATTCGTTCTGTAAATGTGAAATCGATAAAAAGACCCCTCTTCCGGTATGAGAAAGGGTACCGGCTGATGGAACAGTGTTGGTGGTGGAACTTACCAGAAGATGGTAACGGCGCCCTGCAAGTGTGACAGAAACACTGCAACACGCTCTCTCTTACCAATCCGATGATCATCTTCGACTTCGAGAGACTTCCCCAAAAGACACTGCACTGGAACGTGTTCTGATCAGACGGGAGCCGGCACGCGGTAGATCCCCTTCAAGACGACGAGTTCCCTCCGCCTGGCGAAAAGCTTCTGCTCGAGGGATAATAGGAATCACCAGTAGTAGCAGGTGTGGTGGAAGCACAAACTCCCCTCCTGTTGCCAAATCGACTGGGACTTACCCAACACTTTTCGACTGGCCGGGAAACTTCTCCAACTACTGGGAGAAATCGAGAAGTGGATACCTACTGCGGAAAAGCCCAAGCAACCCGTAACAATTCGCCACTTCAGGATAAAATTTCATCCAAATTTGTAAGAATAGAGTTGTGCGAATAATGAATAATATGGCGAGCACTGGATTGTAAAATAGCCGCTCGTGGGAAAAAGAGGGAAATCTGACGATGCCGCAGACGTCCGCCGCCGCGCAAAAGGGTCGATATAAAGTGGCGTCGCCGCCGATCGGTAATCCAGGGCTGGATTTAGGAAGGAGCCGGAATGGCAGGGAATCCCGCCGAAATTAATCATCTGAAGGGAAGGCAGTCAGTCGAGGTATTCGGGACTGAACGGATACGGGGAAAACCGGCCAAGAGAGCCTGGTTCGTATAATATCTCCGGCCAGATTTTACTATTGGATTGTTATTACGGTGAGCCGTTATAGTTGAACTATTTCAACTATTAGTAATAAATTACCAGTAACTAGCTCTCGGTTGATGTTTATAAGTGTTGTCAATAGCTTATAGTATTATAAATTTGTTGTTGTGCTTAATCAAAGAAGTGAATAAGTTATGTGAAATCTCTTTGTGCTACATAATCGAATTTCACCTTAACCACACGGATAAACCTTCGGATACTACCCCTTGAATTGACGGTGATAGTGTTGGAGTACCTACTACTGTTTTTCAACTGATCCAGCCGCCAGCAGCATCCATACGTTACCTACTACTTACCAACGTGCATCTATTTGCCGTTACCCGAATTGCAACGTAATCCTTCCAGCTTTAATTGGAGGTCAAGAATAGTAACTCTGTGAGTCTTGAATTATTAATAGTTCTACTGAGTGAGTTTTAAAGCATTTACCATTGATTTTCCTGCAAGAAGATTTCTATTTTATAAATATGTACTTTTAGAATAAGATGATTATTGTTTCTTTCAGAGTCTTAGGGAGGTCGACCGCCTAATTGCACTCATTTTGTAATGTGTGAATTTCTATTAAACCTATAATATTTAATATTGGTTTATTTGTAAAAGAGCTAGCTATTCGTAAATTAATTCCATTTCAGATACATACCTCACATTATTTTAGTAGATGAGAGCACCGAACGATGTTTTAAAAGGACCTACGCCGCTTCTATAAATTTTTATGTGTTTCAACTGGTTCAAGGCTCGGTAGGTAATACACCCGGGGACTTTGCTCCACTCGTTTCACCACAACTCCTAGCGACCTCTATTGATAGGGTTACTTTTTTTATTAGACAGTGTTTGGACCGTACAGTTAAAATTATCGACTGCTAAGAGATACAGGGTCCGTTAAATTAAAGAAAAGATGCGCAGTTTTGTGGCCATCTCGAATCCGTCAAGACATACCTACAAGATATCTGTGACCGTTCCTGAAATATCCTGAAAAAACTGAAAAATCGAGATTTCTTATTTTTGCCATCTTTCTTATTATTGGAAATTAATAAAAAAAAATTGTAGGCTTAAATAAATCGTCAAGAGCTACCCATCTGCCATTACGAAAATTTTCAAGGCCGAATGTATCCAAGAGTTTTCACAGTCAACTTTCGTTTTTCTTATGACCGCCATATTATTTTTTTATGTCGTTCGATATGAAAAAAATAATGTAAATCAAAAATTAATAAACTTCAAAAAAAAAATTCTAAAATTTTTATTCTTCTTTTAACAAAGAAAAACCTAAGAAAAAAATCGTCAAAATACGTCAACATTGTTAAAATACCCCGAAATAGTCTTATGGTTTTTTAAATTAATCTATGAAATTCGGCCTAAAAAGTTGTCTTTTTTTGTACAGAAAAAAGAAGAATAAAAATTTTTTAAATTACTTTTTTGAAGTTTAACAATTTTTGGTTTTTATTATTTTTTTTATACCGAACAACATAAAAAGACAATGTGGCGGCCATAAGAAAAACGAAAGTTGACTATGAAAATTCTAAGATTAGTCGGCTTTGAAAATTTTTGAAATGTTCAGATGGGTAGCTCTTGCTGACTTATGTACGCCCATAAAAAAATACTTATTAATCTCCAATAATAAAAAAGATATGGAAAAAATGAGAAATCTCGATTTTTCAGTTGTTTCAGGATATTTCAGGAACGGTCACAGATATTTTGTATATTTTGACTGATTCGAGATGGCCACAAAATTGCGCATCTTTTGTCTAGTTTAACCGACCCTCTATCTGTTAGCGTTAGGAGATAGCAATATAGAGAAGGATATATGGTGCACCCTGTATGTATAACTGTAACAAACCAGCAACATCTCCTGAAATCACGCTTCGGCTGGGTTGCTGCGCGGTAGCTCGGTGATATCAGAGAACAAAATGTTTTCTGAGGTAACAATCAGAATAATTGGCCGAGTCTAGGACTGAGTGTTAAAAAAATACTATTGTATGTACATACAACACCGAAAGCATTCCTCATCGGTTCTCTCCCGAATTCGCCTTGCTGGGCCAGGAAATAATGTGGCTGACGCTGAACCTACCTACCTAAATACACCGAACCAACTGAAAATACCTTTAGACGGGAAGAGTAGGTATACAACCAGGCATGGACAAATAGTGAATTTTTAGTGATCGTACAAAGAAAAAAATGAATTTTTTCAATAATGTTAATATAGTATTTATTTTATAAATAAATAAAGGAGATTGCATTATTGTAAATTAATAATTAGAAGAGTCTGACGAAGTTAAATCAAATTTTTTCACATTTCAAAGAAATGTGAAAACTATTAAAGTCCTAACAATAATACAACGAGTAGAGAGAAAAATCGAGCACCCTACTTAGCAAATAAGCGAGTGCAGTAAATTGCACTAATTGAAGGATAACGACTCGAACTTTTTGGATGAAAGCCAAGTCTCACTGTTAGCGCTAGTCGTCACACATTTCTCCCAGAGCGCAGAAACAAAAGAAAATACTGAACTATTATTCACTTGAAGGGGGTGTAAAATTGTACATTTTATTATCGACCCTTCAAATTTAATTTAACAATAATGTGACGTTTCAAAAGATTAATAACAGTTTCAGTTGCAATTGCAACATCAAATTATGCAGCTTGAACAAGCAAGACGCTTAGATGCCGAATCATCATAACCTTTATTTAAATAAATATGAATAATCAGCTGTACTATGATTTTCATTATGATACAAATTTTCATTATCACACCAAACTGACCAATAGGAGTACTGTATTTGGTATACCTCTAACCTATAATCGGGTTACTATGGTGCGAAATCACAGGAACGTCAACTAAATCGTGTTTTATTATACGTGCGTTCGGAATGTGCGTTCAGCAACTAACAATATGTTTAAAGGTTTTGCGGTTGAATTAAAGCTTTTCATATTTCGTAGACCTACGTTATCTGGCAACCGTTATTAATAAGATTCTTACTGTTTCCGAACTTGACAGATGTCGGAAACTTTTAGTTTTACGCCCCTGCAAACCTGTGAACTATTTGACACCGTAATGGGAACATATGATTACCATCATGCAACTTCGTTCCAGAATGTGTGTTGAATACAAAATTAGACGTAAAAATCACCCGATTCAGGTTTGAATATTTATGATAATCTCCGGTATTTCGGTTCCATCTAACAACGTGAATATAAACCGGGATATCGGAAAAGGGATAATTAAATTTCTTTTGTGAAAAGTGGTTCTTCCAATATTTATAAGGAAACGACCTCGGGGGTTAAATTTAATATTCGGGCTGGGTTAGGCGGTTAGAAATCCATAATAAGCCCGGGTTATAGGAGCATTATGCCGTGATAGAATCGATGTTTAATTTTGTGAACTAATTTCACCTCTAAAAGGGTTTCGCATTTTCGACAATCGATAAACGTGTGGCTTGTACATAACGGTCCTGGATATGTAAATAGCTTTATGGCGTGCATTTCTCAAAGTTTCTTTACATAACTTATTGTGACATTGAAGTGCTTTATAATGAATGGAGAATTAACTACGCGTGGATTAGGATACTACGGCTTCAACTATAGGTTCTTGCACGAAAATTTTATTTCAATGAGCAGCTCCATTTGAATTGGAGACCAATTTTCACCAATAGTAGTAGAGCGAGTTATTTGGGAACGCGATACAATTAAAAACTTTAGGAAGAAACAGAGACGTTTATTCGAATTAGGAATCACATCTGAGCTAAACAGGTGCCATGTTTCTTTATCAATTAAGGCCATGAAAATCTGAACGGTCCATCAAGCGCCACGATCTTAGAAAGGATAGTGTTAGAAAAGTCACAGAAAAAAAAGCTTTCTAATGAAAGGCTGAAAAAACTGGAGCTTCTTTGGGGGGGAGGGGGTCATCATAATGGATCTATTCTGGTTACAATTAATAAAACAGAAAACGAGAAAAATTGCTTCAATTGCATGGTGACCATCAAATAATCTGCACCGGTCAGGGGCATTCCCATAAATTGGAGCGAAATCAATGGCGTTTACCATGCCAGAAATGAGGTAGGTGTACGAGTATTTAAATTCCTCCTTAAATCGGGTACATATTCAGGGATATGATTCACCATAAATTATAGATCGATAACTCCATTTTGTTAAATGAACCACAAATAAAAGTTCAATTCTCAAAAACCCCAAAACTTGATCCTGCAACATTAGCATTTCAATCTGAAGGATCAAACAGCTCGAGTGCCCAAAATTCCCAATGCACATCTTACTTACATCATCACAGATCAGGCACCCTTTCCAAGACCATCTACAAGCTCTAATAAATTTTTATCGAAATTCGTTCTGTAAATGTGAAATCGATAAAAAGACCCCTCTTCCGGTATGAGAAAGGGTACCGGCTGATGGAACAGTGTTGGTGGTGGAACTTACCAGAAGATGGTAACGGCGCCCTGCAAGTGTGACAGAAACACTGCAACACGCTCTCTCTTACCAATCCGATGATCATCTTCGACTTCGAGAGACTTCCCCAAAAGACACTGCACTGGAACGTGTTCTGATCAGACGGGAGCCGGCACGCGGTAGATCCCCTTCAAGACGACGAGTTCCCTCCGCCTGGCGAAAAGCTTCTGCTCGAGGGATAATAGGAATCACCAGTAGTAGCAGGTGTGGTGGAAGCACAAACTCCCCTCCTGTTGCCAAATCGACTGGGACTTACCCAACACTTTTCGACTGGCCGGGAAACTTCTCCAACTACTGGGAGAAATCGAGAAGTGGATACCTACTGCGGAAAAGCCCAAGCAACCCGTAACAATTCGCCACTTCAGGATAAAATTTCATCCAAATTTGTAAGAATAGAGTTGTGCGAATAATGAATAATATGGCGAGCACTGGATTGTAAAATAGCCGCTCGTGGGAAAAAGAGGGAAATCTGACGATGCCGCAGACGTCCGCCGCCGCGCAAAAGGGTCGATATAAAGTGGCGTCGCCGCCGATCGGTAATCCAGGGCTGGATTTAGGAAGGAGCCGGAATGGCAGGGAATCCCGCCGAAATTAATCATCTGGGCGTTGACTCGACCTCCTGAACCAGCATCGTTTTAATATCTCGCAATATGACTAATTAAATCTTTATTCATCGAACTGATTCCGGATGGGAATTCATAATGGAAGCAGGGACGGATTTACCGGTACATGTTAAAATCGTTTGGAACAAACGGACAGAATCAATAATACGCCCCGATAGGATAAGCGAACACATTAATAAGCCTACCAATTATTATTTCCCAACCTTATCTGCATAATTCCTACATAATACAAAAGCAAAATCAGGGAGGAAATTAAATTAAATCAGAGGAGACAGGCCGATGAAAAGAGCAAGAGTCTTCAGAAATTCCAATAGGCTTCTGAAAAGAATTTAATTTCATGGACAATGGGGTAAAATGCCCACTGAAAGACTTCAGAACGGACTTCTACTGAATGCTATATTGAATGAGAACCGGCCCTGAGGTTGTGAAATAGCCGGCACCGCCTAAACGACGCCGTCTCGGCCGTATGGTATTGCTTGTAGGCTTTTCTCTGGAGACAGACAGCCCTAACTAACCAGCGGCGTGCTTACCTGAAATTGGCATCGCTATTGCAATAAAAATGTTGATAATAAAAATCAATCCTTAAACGTATATCCCCTTTGGCAACTCCCCCTACGCTCTTTGGAAACAAGCTGGGTTTCTGCTGGAACAAACATATAAACCTGACTTTCAGCAAACGAAAACAAAAAAAAACCTGTCCTTCCAACAGAAGCTTCAAATTTTTTTTTTGTACCTAAGTTACGAAAATAAATCGATTATAAAAAAATTTTTCCATCAACTTTCAACAAGGAAACACGAAACCCGTATAAGTAGTTTTTTATCCCTTAGCGCGTTGTGAGAAAAAAAGTTCCTATTACATACATGGGTCCGAAAACGCGCCGTTTTCGAGAGTAAAAAATTTTTTTTCATTTTTTTGACGATACCCCAGGAACCATTTCAGATATAAAACTGAACTTTTTGGTACGTTTTCAAGGACGTTTTTCAAGGACAATTATTATCTTTTATGGCAGTGAAACATATCATTAAAAAAAATTATCAAAAGCAAGTAGGTACCTGACGTTTTTCTCCATAACAAAAACATGTTGCAACTTTTATGTTTTTCATCATCATAAAATGATTTTCTCGAAAACAGTTCACGTTAAAGCTTTTGACCGAGAGCACTTTTTTATGTATAGAATACATTGGCAACTTAAAATGTACTTTCATAATGTCTTATTAATGTCAATTTTCCAAGTGTCGTAGAAATTAGGGGCATTTTTTTTTTAAATCCCAAAATCTCCCCCACGCCATATCGAAAAAAATTGACCTAGCTCTCAAAAAGTAAATAATAATAATAATTATAGGATGTGTGCAAAAATTCAGTTTTATATCTCAAACGGTTCTTGGGATATTGTCGAAAAACTAAAAAAAAAATTATTTTGACACATTTTTTTCTTTTTCTTTTCATTTTCCGACACATATTTTGAAATACCCTGTATTTTATTTGTTTTAATAAAACCAAATAATTGTAGTAGATAAAGGAAAACCTACACAGGGAATAAAGTACCGTGGAGGAAATTTAAGGGTAGTTTCCCCTGGTAGAGTCTCATATTTTAGATTTATAATTTTTCAATAATCCTGTGGTCAAAGTATATAGACACATACATATCTCCTCGCATATCTCTCTGCTCATTTTCTCTCTTTCTCTCTCTCGGATTGGATCACACAATTAGTTTGCGCAAGAAAGAAAATGAGTGATGGATTTTCCCGTTTCCAGTTTCCATCACTTTCCAGAAGGTATATAGCAATGTAAAATGTGAGTACGTCGTCTGATCTGAATCAATCTAATTATTTCTTTAACACTGGCGTCTCGTCTCTATACTGCCCGTTTTCATTTCTCTAGTTTGAAAAACAACAACCCTGTACAACAAGCCTCTTAATTCTTATAATTATTATTATTATTGATGTATGTAGGCTATCATGGCCGACTTCTATTGAAATCGTTATTCATTCCGGGCTGTTGTGCCGTGGTCCATGAGGATTTGCTCCGAACGTTTCGTCTACAGCTGCGGTGGACATCATCAGCGGTTGCGTATGCGCAAGCGATGTTTCCACTTCAGTCAGTCAGTAAAAAATAAGCTAAAACAAGCCGAAATAAGCCAATCGGTTCACTGTTAAGGGAGAAAAAAAAAACGAAATTGTAACAGCGGTAACTACAGAGCGGAATATAACAGATAACACCGGGAATGTGATGTTTTTTCGTTTTCCGAGTGATCCAGCAGCAAATCCCAGAGTATGCTCAAAGCATTTTAAAGCAAGTGATTATGTTCTTAATCCCCAAGATGAAGAACTGTTAGGATATACAGGGTAGAGATGCCGGCAGATTAATTCTGAAACAAGTCCAACAGAAAATCTCCAGTCGACTTCAGCAGTATCTATTTCAAGAAATCAACGATTAGCAAGCAAATCGTTGGTTAACAAAATCTTTATTAAACACTTGACGAAAGCCTTCAAAAGCGGAATTCTTCCATGCACTTGAAAAATTTCTCGCGCCGATGATATCCAGTGACTTCATTGCGTTGACTTGACAAAAATAAGCCCGCATAACATAATATCATGGTTTTCGCTCATGTTTGCGCGCAATTTTTACCTACTTTTCAGCATTTACATGCAAAACGGAGATTGACGTTTAAAATATGGTATGAGCAACTTCTGATTGAAATTACGCGAAAACCATCAATTATCCGACAGCGTCTCAGTTTTGCACACAGGAAGTATCTACTAACATCGACTATCTCGCAAAGAGCCAGCACTAGAACTCAAACAATGACGGACGTTACGATTTTTTGTAGAAACGCCGTGTCGCTTTTTTTTCTCCATTAATAATGAACATAATAATTATTATGTTCAAACAATTCATCCAATTCCCTTTTGAAATCGGGGAGTTCTTTTCGGCGCACCCTGCATAAGATCGTGATATTTAAGACTGAAAGAGAAAAAACATTATTTTTCCACAAGTGCTCTACAATACCACAATTATTATACTGTTATGCATAGGTATGCATCTTGTACAAGGGCTCTATTATGTTATTAGGAACAATATTTTCATTATTGTCCTAGTACAATAACAGCTTCCGACATTGTCAATCAAAATGTGTCACAATACTATTTATTGACGAATAATTCTAACAACTCTAATTCTGTAACAAGCTTCTAACCCTGCTGCGCTTGAGAATTCCACTCTCGCTCTTGGCTCTCGGTTTGTACCGTTTTCGTATTATTATATAGTCTCACACGTTTCTAGCTCGTGTCAGCGATTCGGCACTATTGAATGGAATATGGATGGAACTTGGTAAAAGAATTTACAGCGCTCTGACGCTAGACGCTTGTAGATTTATGGAAGCATCAAAAGTCACTTAAATTTGCAATCCGATCTGCGTGATTTGAGGTGTTTTGTAGTTGAAAATGTAGAATCTTCATTTTGTTTTTCGCTCAATTGAAAGCCTAGTATGCCGCAACCACGGTGTAAGATAACTAAGGTGTTGGAACAAGACTCCCCAGTGCGACCCGATATCGTCACCACTCGTCACGTTACATCTGTTTTACCCATTTGTTTTGTTGCTCTCGCTCGCAATGGTTAGTTCTGCCGTACTCTTCTCTCGGACAAGCGCAAAAGCGCTAGCATCAATGATTCACGCATATTCGCTGATAAACGCGTGCTCTTATGTTCTAATTTTATTAATATTTAAATGTTAAAATGTCACTCGATGAAATACCCGTTATAGTTTCATCGCATCAACTTCTACAATTAGGCAAATCACAGTTTCTACCCATTTTTGCTTATCGCTTCTTCAGAAAAAAATAAAATTGAGTAGCATGACACCCTGATAATGGCAATTTGCATGTGTAAGAGCAAGAGGTCAGAGCCCAGCTGGCAAGACTCTCTCATACACTGAGGTTCCGGTTTTCGTCGCGCGCTTTACTGTTGAAATACGTGCTTCGTTCACTCACCTATATATCTTACACCGTGGCCGCAACAATCGAGCTCAACTGTGATGATTTTCTACTTCTAGTAACATAATTTATACTATTTCTCCAGTAGCTATGCTGATAGATACGATTTGATGTGCGTCAAGAAAACAAAAATTAGACCCAAATCTGTCATAAATATTTTAATAAAGTTTGCAGCCTTTAACGTCGTGATAGTGTTTTAAAAATCTCAATTGATTAAAATTTAATTACAGTGAAATGAAAAGTCAACTGTTCGGTTATTATCCCAAGAACGTTATATCAACACTCCTTGGATGGAACGGTCTTAAAAAAACCCGATTTCAAAGAAAAAATACAATTAGAGTTAAAGATAATTCTTTCTTCTCTAAATATAGGTACCTACCTAAAAATTCATAAGTGAAATTTCCTATTTAGGTATAACTGAACCAACCTTTCAGGCGCATAGAATACAACAAATGAATACAAAACACAGTTAACTTTCTAACTCCAAAAAGGGAAATTAGGACAAAATATCTGTTCATAGATATAATTATTTCAATCAATCAAGCCCTACCTACACATTTTACATTTTCTATTTTTACAATAGCTCATTATTATTATAAAGGTACCCACTATAAGAAGATAACGGAGAAATAATATTTTTTGGCCAACCGCCCACCATTTCCCTTTTTTACTCTATAAAATACAAAGAGCGAAATGAAAGGTCGTTGATTCTGCGAGATCGCCTCGGGTCGACAATGCCATTGCCATTCATTAATTGTCTCCACCGGAGAACCAGAACCAGAACCATAATACACGCATCTACATGTTCTCCTGTTGGCGACCTCACCTACCGCCATACAAGGCAACCGGTAATTACATTACATTGGATTGTGTTTTAAGCACCGTGAAAACTTAACCGTCCTTCTCGTATAAATTTTCTCTTCAACTACCCACTCGTGGCCGCGAGATTCGCGAAATAGATCACGTATCACATTCTCCGGCCCCACATTCGTTATATTCATAATGGTCTTTGATGGATCGGAACGGTTATTTTTTTCATTTTTCTCTGCTGTCAGGGATTAGGGAGGGTCTTTATTGTGAGAGTTCCGCTTCGCTGATTAGGCTCTTTTAGGATTTCCATTTCTTATTGAAAAAATTTGATGCTTTGACTTTTGAATTATACCAAAACCAGGTTGATAGCCGACGCAATCTGAACCAACCAATCACTTAAAAATTATAAGCAAAAGTAATCCATATAACTGACTACACCCTGTATACCGTATAGTATACAGGCAAGCAAACGGGTAATTTACTGCTTTCAGTGCTTTCGATTGATAAAAATCTTTTGAAGTAGGTATGTAAGGAAAAATTACACGAGAAAGGACAGGAGAACGAGAAATTTTAATTTAATAACCCTAAAACTCACTTTCTGGCGAAGTCGGCACTGGAGTTTTCAAAGCAACCTCAATATCAGCCATCTCGAACCTGTAATAAAAATAAAATAAATTAAATAAAAATGAAAAAATTATAAATAATATAACTGAGTTTCTTGTAATATAAACAAAAGTAAAAAAAAAATAAGTTTCAAAACTCTTTGAAAAACAACAAAATAATTTTGGCCACTCGGACAAAGCCAAAATATATACATGAAAATCAAAATATAAACTTGGACATACAGGGTGTCACAGAGGCATGGATCACCCCTACTTTTTCCTTTATTTTTTGAGATATCGTTTTGAAAATCGGTGTGCCACAACCACAACTCGATAGTATACGCACTTTTTTCCAAACAGGCGAATTTTTCCTACTTCCGGTTTTACCGGAAACGACAACAACTTTCTATTTTTAAATGGGACACCTGTATATTTTATAGTTTTGGATTCGGTACAATGTTACTTACTCACTCAGTGATACATACCACATAAGTGACATTTAATTGTCAGACTTGAGTTTAATTTATTTTTTCTTTCTCAATTATAGTGTGCCATGACTTCAGATGTGTTCGGCAAAATGGGCACACCAAAATGTTCCTTATCAGGTGGATTAGTAGATGGTACCAGTACCTCGGTACCAATATGGTACCGTTTAAAAAAAATGAATTCTGCTCAAAAAATCATTCTGGAGTGCATACCTACTTTGTTCATAAATGACTTTCAACAAAATTTATAAATAAACTCAAGCCAGACAGTTGAAATGTCACTTATGTGGTATCACTCAATGAGTAACATTATACCGAATCCAAAAATATAATAATATACAGGGTGTCCTCTGTAAAAATAAAAAGTTGGTATCATTTGCGGTAAAACCGTAAGTAGGAAAAAATTAAATTGTTTGTCAAAAAGTGCGTACTATCGAGTATATGCAGCAGCACACCAATAAAGGAAAAAATAGAGGTGTACCATGCCCGAGACCATATGCCTATAATATATGTGACTTTCTCAATTCTTATCAAATTTTCAATTATTATTCCTGCGAAATACTGAGCGAAAACCGAAAATAAAACATGATGGCATAACCAAAAGGACAAAGAAAGAAAAATACTAAAAAAGGAACAAGGAAAGTGGTAGAAAATAGAAGACTGGCAATAAGTGACAAATTGAATATCGAAGGGAACACAAATGGAAATTAGAGTAATTTTTGACAATTTTTCTTGCCATTTTTCATTTCTGTTATATTATAGATACCTTACGTAACCTTACTGAAGAAATGGCAAAACATAATGCAGTAATAGACCAAAAAATAAAAACTTGTTAAATGTGCCTGTCTAATTAATTAATTGTAATTGGACTATAATAGCAAAACTTAGGGAGGAAAAGTTACAAAAGCAAACTAAATCGTGATAAGAAAATTAAATAAGGACGGCAATAATTAAAACGATGACTCAAATAAAAAGTTGCCTTTTTTTTAAAGGGCCAGAAAACACGTTGAATTAACAAAAGAGGAAGAGGAAAAATGGTGAAATAGTCTCGGAAATAGTAAGTCGCAAAAATAGAAACTTTGTCGGATTCTGTCTTTTTTACTCGTCCTTTTAACATAATATCTACCTATATCACCGGCTGCTTCACAGCAGTCGTTAAGTTACGTCAGAGGCCCTTGAGGCTACTTGAAAACTTCTGACGCTTGGGCTTTACCACAGCCATAAGATATTTATTTATTTATCACAAAATTACGGAATTGCAGCGGTAAAAAATGCTCTTCATTCTTTTGCGTTTTTCTCATTTGAAAGCCGGAAAACTCGCCGGAAAAACCTAGGCGGGAATAACAAAAAAGGCAATAATCGAAACGTTTTTACGTTTTTTGTTCATATTCTCTGCTTCCAGAGATCCAGAAAAAAACTGAAAGCCATGTTGAAAAAAACCCAAAAGCGAGACCATCAAAAATATAAAAAATCAACAGAAACCGTGCATCGATTTTAGTCGTCAACTTTTACTAAATACTTTTGATAACACTGCCCAATAAATAGATTTTCCAAATTCCACCGCAAATCTAGAAAAGGAATCTAAAAATTACAAAGGTGTCAAAAATGGTTATTTTGTCATTTTTTGTCCATTTTGATGCCATTTCTGAGTAGCACTGTGCCAGAGTCAGATATCAGGTTACGTCAGGACTTTTTTCTTGTCAATATTACTAACCCTCAACACCGCGCTAACAAAAGAGCGACAACTTTCAACCGGCGTGAATCTGACAGCTGGGATCTGGCAACCGATTTGACGGAAACGTAAAATCTCACAGTAGCGTAGGTACCCTTTTGAAAATGAAAAGAATTCGATTTGGTGAGAATTAATATTACCAAACGTCTCGTCTATTTATACGCATGCGCACAAAACGTAAACTCTTGCGGGGAGTTTTACAAAAAACCCGGGTAAATTTGAAAAATTGCTACAAAATTAACAGAAGGTATAGTCTGTACACTGAGTGTTGTCTGTTGTGATAACTAAGGATACATCATCTCGTTATGTTTCTTACTCCTTCTATTGCATTGCATAGTCAATCGAGTTAAATTGGGACGTATTGTCAGAAATACGTTCGAGTCTTCAGCAATTCTAAAAAGATGAGCGAGAGTGAGACGGAAGTACGACTCGCGTCTTGATACGCTTAGATTGATATAAGATTGTCGTCCAGCTGATCGGCTAGTGTCAGTGACAGTGACAGCGCTAAATATACTAATGACGTTTGTTATTTGACACGTTTTTAATACGAATTCAGCAGAATTACCTGTGATATTGTACGAGTACGATGTGATAAACTACGAGTAACTTATTAATGGCGTGAATGGCTAAAAATCTTATTGTCTTGTTTTTCTAACGTTTGAAAAATAACAGACTAGGTAGGTTATATTCTCGCAACGAACTACAAAAAATTACACAAAATGTCTGGGAAACGATTGAACTCCCTAGGACGTGGTCTTGTGGTTAAATTGCTAGGATATTTTACTTGCAGATAAAGAAAACTGCAGATGGGGGTGTGAGAATTTTTCCTTTGGCACGATTAGGTATAAAGATAACATTTTTTCGATTCTATAGTAATCGAGACAGTAACAGGAAGGTTAAGCGCAACCTACTGAGTATTTTGTAGCAATTTTTCAAATTTTGTCCTTTTTTACACTCCCCGCAAGAATGCAAAACGTTTAGTGCGCATGCGCATAAATAGCCGAGACATTTGAGTATATTAATTTATAGCGTTTATATGTGGATCTGACCAAACAAAAGTGTTTCGTGGCCCAGCGGGGAATCGAACCCCTAACCTCCTGATTAATACGCGTCAGGTTTGCTTACCACTACACCACCCAGGTCACTTGCAAAAAATGTCTTGGTCAGATCGGCTATATGTGATGTTGTTGTTTCTCTCTCTGTGGGAGCTAGTGGTCGCCACAAATTCTCTCCGAATTGAATTCTTTTCAAAAGGGTACGCTACTGTGCGTTAGTGCGTAATTTAGTGCGTTAGTTTTCGGTAATAATAGGTATACATACACAGAAGGGTTGATAAAAAAAAATACAAAAATAGAACTGTTATCAATAATAATTGTTTATCTAATTTGACTTGTTTTTCACTAGGTACTTCTGGCAACCCTGGAAGATAGGAATAGGCTCGGGAATAGGAATATGTACATACCTATGTACAACCAACATGTCGCAACTTATATTTAATTTTTTTTGCAACTTTGCCCCTATTTTTAGTTACTGCTCTTGGCAGCAACCTTGATGAGGTCAGGACTGTCCAGATTAAGAAAACGAGGCGAAAACCCGAGCGAAAAACTAAACTGATCAAAATAGAAACTGCATTTTTCTGCATTATTTACCATTTCTTGTTATAGTAGCAGCTCGAGTAGCAGGTACCTACATTACATTCAGCAAGGCAAGAATCAAACTATAAAATTAAAAATCGTAGTCTGTTGCCTGTACGTAGATATTCATCAATAAAATACATAATACCTAACCCTTATTTTAGAACTTGCGATTGGTTGAAGCGAGGGTTGAAGATTCGTAGGTTAGGTAGCATTCCTACAGTAAGAATGTTTAGACCATTAGACCAATCAGCTGTCAGAAATTCTAAAATCTGGACTTGGATGAATTACCGACATACGAGGTGAATTTCTAAAAACTATGCCAATTTCTACATCTCTCCTACGCCTATACCTATCACCTGGCCATACTTGACCTACCTCCTCTTGATATTCATATTAAGAGCGAGGCACGTTTGGGCGCCTACAGGCTGAAACAAAACGAAAACTGGGATAAACCTGGGAAAACCATGCATTCCAGAATAACTGATATCATCGCAGATCCTATCCTGGAAATGCAATCCGATGGTATGAGTACTACGATATCATTTGTAAAACCATTCAAGGTTCTAATGGATTGGAAAGAATGGCAACAAATGGAACACCTGTGCCTGAAAAAGGGCTGGTCTGGTACACAGACGGCTCAAAGACAGAGACAGGTACCGGAGCTGGAGTGCATGGGGTGGTCCCCGGATGCAATATTTACGTGCCACTGGGGACTCATGCCAGCATATTCCAGGCTGAAATAAATGCAATTAGGCTATGCGTTGGAGAGAATACCAGAAGGAACTATCGAGGTAGGGAAATCTACTCTCCGACAGTCAGGCTAGCCTGAAAGTCCTTGCAGCTTATGAAATCAGATCAAAACTGGTCTGGGAATGCCTGCAAGACCTCATTGACTTAGCCAGGTGCAACGTGGTGACACTAGTTTGGGTTCCGGGTCACCGTGGGACGCCTGGTAATGAGGCTGCAGATCAACTAGCCAAGAAAGGCGCTGGGATGAACTACACTGGGCCCGAACCAGTGTTTGGCATCCCAAGGAACACTGTACACGGGGCGGTGGCTCAGTGGGTAAGAACCCAACATAGAGCACACTGGAACCGTATAACAGGAAACAAACATGGTAAGGTGATGATCAAGGAGCCCTCTCAAAACCTTGCCAGACAGATACTGCAACTAAACAGAATGCAGATCAGAACAGTGGTGGGTCTTCTCACAGGACACTGCCACCTAAGAGTACACCTACATAAACTGGGGATATACAGAGAAGAACCAGTTTGTAGACTCTGCAATGAAGAAGATGAGACAGCTTCTCATGTGATATTCGAGTGTCCAGCACTCCCAAGAACGCGCTATGCGGTCCTGGGACCAATCAGTCCCGGGAGCCATCTGGCGGAAAAAACCTTAGTTAGCGGACAGCTGAACCTTTTCAAAGGAACGGAGCTCTTCTAACCAAGGAAAATCTAAATGTGAGAAATACAATAAGCCCGCTGGCTTCAGTGTTTGGGTCCACATAAACCATATCTCACATTTAGTTAAAATACCAATACCAATACCAAAATACCTATCACCTTATAGTTTACTCTTTAAGAAGACATTGCAATAGGTAGGTACCTTAACAAAGTGGCATTACCTAAGCCTAGGCACGCCTAGGTACCCGTTTAAATGCAGAATTCCTGGTCGTATTAGACAACAGGTGTAGGTAGGTACCTACCTATAACCTTCTAAAAAATAAAATATTATGATCGGATATTCCGGCGTTTTCATCAAATTAATTATTTGAGAATCGAGATTTTAATCACAACTTGGCAACCACGCTTGTCTTAAAAAAAAAGAATACCAACAATAACAAAAGCAAGCTGGTAACATCAACAAAGGCTTTGTGTCAACGTTGCCAAATCGGTCACACCACAGTACTACGTACACAATTCTTGCAATCTTGCAATTTGCAATGCAACTGGTAGATAGAGGTAGTAGGTATAACAAAAAGTTCTGAGCAATTTTTTTATACCTTCCCAACTTGAACAGCGCCATTTTGTTACATTCAATGAACGATATTCAACGTATTTTATCGCCATTATCGCATTTAATCATCAGCAAGTTATACTTACCTAAGTTTTTATAAAATAACGTTTTATATTCATCATTATTCATACCTCTAGGTATTGGAATCCTGGATAGTTCGAGTTACTTTCAGCTGTTGTGCTGTTGATTATTATTAATTAATTAATTAGGAAGATAATGGAATGAAATGCAGAATTTTTTTTCAGACGCAATAAATTTACAAGTTTTCTACTTCCTGCAGTATCTTTCACTTTAAAATTAAAACTTTTAGCACATTTAGAGTTAAGTACAACAACTGATAACTGATATGATGGAGGGTCAGGCAGGGGCACTCAGCCTCAGACAAAAGAAGAGAGACAAGACAACACAGCATTCACATTCATCATGAAATGGAACATGGAACGAAATGCATAGGTACAACACTCAGCTCAGTATAAAGCTGCCACAAATGGCAAATTTGAAAAATTCAAACGAGTTTATCAAGTATAAGATACAGATACCTATATCTACAGGCAAAAAAACAAGAAGAGCAGGTTGCAGGTTCAGCTTCTTCAGTTAATCGAGTCAGGACTCAGGATGATGGAAGCAGGAAGAGGAAGAAATCAGCTAATTAAGAAGAAGCTTTTACAACAAATTACTCTTCAACTTACCTCAGTTGTAATTACGTAGATACTGCAATCCAATTAACCGGATAATTTAAAATTATCAAAACACTACACCAACACCAACCTAAATATCTATAACACAATACTACCTACCGATGAATGGATAGGTGAGTAAACACCGAACAGGAAAATAAGATTAGATTAGATTATTTATCAACAGCGACAACTGAACTGACTGCAGAAGTGCAGAATGGCCCGATTAGCTGAAGCTGGAGCTAGAATGGCTAGAATATCAACTTCACTTCAATGAAGAATTGCAGACAGAGCCTTGCTTTTACAATGCAAGAGGAATCTCTTGAGTTTATCGTTTATAAACATCTGACACAACGAACTTGACGTATGGCGCGGGGCAATCGCGCTTTTCATTGGCTGTTGCTTTTCAAACTCGCGGCTCTCATTGGTCCATTTAAAACAAAACAAGAACAATAATTGAACTGCCGGTACTGGTTCCAAATTTAAATTTATTCGTCATGGGGTTAGTGTTTGTGTATAACAATGACGGTTTGAGTATTATTATATTATTAGACATACTTATTTTATTAGTATGTAATCCTTTGTTTTACCTAGGCCAGGAATTATAATAGAAATTAATAAATTTTTCTATTAAATTTTTTAAACTATCTACTAAATTATTTAGGAACAATAACTAAGTAATAGGTTCTGAGTTATACCTATATGTACGTACTTTTTTGGCTAATTTTTGCACATTTCTGTGCTTTGGTAGGTAGGTTGGTTTTCGAGCCATTAAATTTCTTCGATTGACTGCTCGCAAAAATATCAAATAATCAAATTAACGAAAGCGCATATATACGAGCGTCAAAAATTCAATTTTTTGCAATTTTTTCAATGGCGATTTTTTTAGAAAACCATTGCATACAAAAAAAAAATATACCTTTTCAGAAAATTAGTCCAGTTTTCTTTCGTAGGTATAATAAAGCAGTTTTTTGAGATCTTCGAAAGTAAAAATTAAAATATACAGGTGTCCGGAAATTATGAGCAAAAAATTAAGGGGGTGATTCTTCTTGATGAAATATTGCCAAAAGTATCTATAATTTTTTTTCGAAAACTCAAAAAGAAGAAAGTTATAAACCTCCAAAGTTGATTTTTTTTAAATCAATATTTTTTTATAATTTTTTTTCAGTGTACGGATTTTCTTAAAATTTGACACACTTGCCACTGATGTTGCTTTGCATCCTTGGGTCCAAATTACACTTGAATCCGTCTAAATCAAGAGGCCTTATGTGCCCTTGACCTTCAAAAAAGGCCTATAAATTTTTTCGTAATATTTTTTCTGAGTTTTGAAGACTCACAATTGAAGAACATGAAGAAATATTCGGAAAAGGTCCTCTTCGTCTATCATGATAAAACGACCTGTTTCCGAGTAAAACTGTTTTAAAAATTTGCTTGCACTAAAATTGATCACCATAAATTATGATCATTTTGCAAGAACACCAAAGCATGCTTTGGAAACAGCTGCAGGGTTCCCTAGTTATGTACAAAACAGAGACATTCGTATATAAATAGACTTGGAAATAATTTTTTTTTGAAAATGAAAAAAAATTTTAATCATTTTTTTTTAATAAAATAATAAAATAATTAAAAAAAATAAATTGCTGTCAAAATGAAATCCAAAGCAAACGTCTTGTTTCCTAGGCAACCCTGCAGCTGTTTCCAAAGCATTTAGTATTGTTGCAGAATGATCATAATTTATGGTGATCAATTTTAGGGCAAGTAAATTTTTAAAACAGTTTTACTCGGAAACAGGTTATTTTATCATGATAGACGAAGAGGACCTTTTCCGAATATTTCTTCATGTTCTTCAATTGTGAGTCTTCAAAACTCAGAAAAAAATATTTCGAAAAAATTTATAGGCCTTTTTTGAAGGTCAAGGGCACATAAGGCCTCTTGATTTAGAGGGATTCAAGTGTAATTTGGAACAAGAATGCAAAGCAACATCAGTGGCAAGTGTGTCAAATTTTAAAAAAATCCGTACACTAGAAAAAAAGTTATAAAAAAATATTGATTAAAAAAAATCAACTTTGGAGGCTTATAACTTTCTTCTTTTTGAGTTTTCGAAAAAAAATTATAGATACTTTTGGCAATATTTCATCAAGAAGAATCACCCCCTTAAGTTGTTGCTCATAATTTCCGGACATCCTGTATAAAAAATCTTTAGATGCAATTATTTTTCTTGAATTCTTTATGTATTTTTCCTCGATATAAACTGAATTATTAATGAATTTTAATTTTTTCTATTATAGTAGTTATTCTACCTAGCCTACCAAGTAATAATTATAATTTATTTTTGCAATATTTTTTTATTAATAAGTGAATATTTTTGGTACAAAATCAATAATAGGTACCTCTGCAATAATTTTTGAGCAGACACCATATTATGCATCCTTTTATTTAATAAAATTTTTTTGGGGCTTCTAGGTATTGTAATATACTTACTTTCCCTTATTTAGTTATTTAAGTCGGGATAGATAAACGAACTGCGATTGTAGGTACTTATTAAGGAAAAAATTAGTCGTTTTTATAAAATCATAATTTTTGTCTCAGTATACCTATATACCTACAGGTTATAATTAGGTACTTTACAAAAAATAGTTCTATATAAAAGAAAAACTTAGATATAATATTATTGCTCCATGTAAATATAGTGGTGACTAATAAGTAGCTATACCTACCTGCAATAATTATACATAACTAAAGGAAATGAAAAATTCATTGTTCAAGTAATTATTTTTTTGTAATATAAATAAACGAAATAATCAAAAAGTATTTAATAATGCGGGTTTAATAACGATATAAAAAGTCCGTTAATTTAAAACTTTACAGTAAATAAGTGGGCGAAGTCAACTGTTTCAAAAGTAGTTTTACCATATTTGCATCATGAATTTTTACCTGGCAGAGTTTATTCTTAGTAGTAGGTTTAAAGTAGGTACTCTGACCTTGTTTTCAGCTGCCTCAAATGATTTTAATGATTAATATGACAAATATTTTCTATAATACACGTTTCCTGATGTCTAGTTGTGAACTACAACCATCATATAATATTCCAAGTTTTATTCTTGTTGCATGAATATAATTAAAATGGTTTTAATGAATCTTAACAAAAAAAAAAAAACATGATACTTTATACATTTATACAATAGGAATAGATAAACAAGAAATAATTAATATTATCTTCCTTATTAATTATAATTGTGCAATATTATCATCTCATATAAAATGCAGTTAATTTAATTAGGTACATCTACTATTTCTTAGTATTCTTCTTCCTTTTGTGATTTCTTATTTAAAAATCAAAATTTTCATACAATGAAATAATTACATATCCTCCTGATCAACAGCTGATGTATAACATGACAGCATGAAAACAACCCCCACTCCAACATCCCCTAAGTTACAGCCCCCACCCTGTATATATTTTTGTATATTCAAAACCAGTATTCGATTGTCTATTCAGATGATTTTTCAGATTCAAAATTGGTTAAGAAATAACCAAGAAAAAGTTCATCGAGGTATGGTCATGACTTTTTATCTTAACTTTCTCTGGATGACTTTTGCTGTCGAAATTTATCAATATTTAGCCATAGTTTTTAACAGGCAGGCGATAGTTATTATTATAATTAAAGTCCAAACAATTTATTTAATAATTCTGATTTATTGGGAAATTTAAAAAAATAAAACAAGAGACAAAGCACTTTATCATGAACCTTAATGATGACTGTGACCGGCTAATTAAAAACTATGACCAAAATATTCATAAATTTTGACAGCTAAAGTCATTCACAGAAAGTTATTCCAGATAAAAAGTCATGACCCTTTAATGAACCTTTTCTTGGTTATTTCTCAACGAAATTATAATGAATAAGTAGACAGAGTATAGGTATACCTATACTCAAGTTTTTTGGTAGGTATGCCTATAACAAAAGAGGCAAAGAAGCAAACATCAAAATTGATAATTTTTTGCTACTTCTGGAGAAAAGCCAGGAGATTGAGCGACAACTGACAAAAATTCAATAATTGTGGTAATTTTTCCGCTTTCCCATAAACTGAAGCCTACTCTTTTTCTGCATCTTCTCTGGCTACCCTCATTTTCTTCCAAAGAAAAAAAAGCCTGAAAAAGAGGAAAAAATCAAGGGAATTTAAGACAAGCAAGAATAAGTATAGAATAAAAAAAAATTCTTATAATACTGTTTTTTTATTATCTCACTTTCACATAAATACTTCAATGATCTGTTAGGTAAGTGTACCAGTATTGGTACCATTTAGTTACGAATTTATAGAAAAAATTAGGTACCATTTTTGTTATTCCTCCCCTAGATATTTTAACTTTTTTTTCCTATTTTAAAAAAATTAATCAGCTAGGTACCTCTTAAATAAAAAGAGCAGGAATTTATACCCTCCACTGCAACTCTTGTCTTGTTCCGGAATTATATGACATCCCTTGAAATAATAATTTGTACGTTATGGTGGTGACTTTCTGCAAGAACAATCTGTATAATGAGTAAAATTATTTGTTATTAAGGCCCGTATTCATCAATATCCCCCCCCCCCCCCCCCCCGGAGATATATGAGGGGTTAAACATAAAAGAAGGATTTTGCTGATTAAGACCATTTCACTTGGTTTTAGGGGAAATCTTTTGTAGTACCTACTGCTGCAGTATTCAAATTAAAGCTGAATAAAAAAAAAGAGGAAGTATTTTTTTTATCCAAGTGACAATTAAGTCACATTTTCTGGAACGGAAAGTGATAGAAACATTACTGCTATGCAACAACACTTCACTTATGTTCGTAAAACAAATACTCTCCAGAACGCTTAATTGACATGTCAAAGAGCAATCCATCCCGCTTACTGGTCAAATTTTTATTATTGGTTAAAAGCAGGAAATTTCAGGCATCAGTGACAGTGACTAATCAAATTATCTAAAAGATCTAGCTAATAACTCATCAATTTTGATATTGCTTTTATATCCAATAGAAGAAGTATGGAGTCTATACTAGAGTATCCTCCTGTACATACAAGTCCTGGATCCTGTTCCATAAAATACCCTTGCAACTGTTCACTTTTAAATTTTTTGCAACAGAAAATTGGTTTGGCACTGCTGTGCTATACAGGGTGTCCGGTAAGTACCTCCTAATCTCTCGGGAGCATACAGGGGAGGTCAAAATAAACCTAGTCTGTCATAAAAAAAAACATTCCTAAAGTGTCCCTAAGCGGAGATACAGCACCCTAAAATGGTACCCTAAGATTTACTTTTTTGGCTCTAACTTTTGAACCGACCTGTATAATTTGATGAAATTTTAATTTTTTTATAGAGGCCATAAAGACTCATTAAGCCATATCAGAGTGGATGTTTGACGTCCTAAAGGAAGTCAGGAACGGACTTACCACCACTCATTGTGTCAAAGTTTTGACAGGTGTCATTTTACAGAGCTGAAAACTCATTTTTTAAATACGCTGGTCATTCATCTTCACAAAAGGTACTCTTAACTTATTTCGATAAAACTAGCCGTTCTCAATATGAATCGACTTTTATGCGAATTTTGATCAAGTTCCGTCAATAGCAATCCATTAATGTAGGTGGGTTTATCAACAAGAACCTGATTTTTACCTGTTTGTGTTTAGCATTAGTAACTTTTGAGTGTTTCGCATACCTAAAAACCGATTTATCTCGAAAACCGTCAGTTTTACCGAAATAAATTAAGAGCACTTTTTTTAAAGATGAAGTATTAGACTATTCAAAAAAATAGTTTTTAGCTCTGTAAAGTGACAGCTGTCAAAATTTTGACTCAACGAGTATGATGGTAAGTCCGTTCCTGACTTCCCTGACGACGTCAAAGGATCGACTTTAATATGGCCTAATGGCTCTCTGTGGCCTCTATAAAGTGTTTAAATTCCATCCAATTATACAGGTCGGTTCAAAAGTTAGAGCCAAAAAAGTAAATTGCGGGGCACCCTTTTAGGGCTCCATATCTCAGTTTGGGGACACTTTAGGAAATTTTTTTTTATGACAGACTAGGTTTTTTTTTGACCTCCCCTGTATGCTCCCGAGAGATTAGGAGGTACTTACCGGACACCCTGTATAAAATTGCAAACACTGAATTTTTTTTATAAAAATAGTTTAGGAAAATGCAATGAATAAGGTTCAGGAAGTTGTCTAAAAATACAAAGCGAGAAGTTACAAAGTTTTTTATTGTGGAATAGGCCCCAGGTAAATTTAAAAAAAAGCTACTTGTGCTTGTGATAAAAGTTGCAAAATGGGAGTGCTTTAAGCAATGACGAAAATTGTCTGTAAGTGCTTAAACACTTTTTCTTTTCATTTCAAAATTGTCAAAATTCACAGACTTCATGAAGATTCATGAAAACTTGCTTTTAATTGTCATTTATAATCACTTTCAAGCACAAGTGCGTAAAAGTATGTCACCTTTAGGCACTTGTGCCAAAAAGAATGTCATTGTGACACTAAAACAACTAACAAAAATGGCAACTTTATGAAACGATTTAATAAAAAATATATTTCATCAAATAATTGGGTGGAAAGTACACAAAATATAAAAAATACAAGTTAAAGTGCCACTCTTTTGAAGCTAAAATGCTTCATTCGCCTACCCTCTAAAACTAGGATCATAGTCTTAATATCTGGGGGAGTTGTATAAAAAGCATATTTTATATTATAACAGAACTTAATAAAATTATTACAGTCTTTTAATTATCACTTACTAGTTTTTTTTTGCATTATCGCATGCAAAAATTATATTAATTTATTTCTTAACAATCAATCACATATCATACAATACACAAATAATAGTTATTATAAGGTAGGTGTGCACATTCAGGGAAGAAATGTTATACTTTTTGTCTTGTACTTCACTGCAGCATTTTATGTTAGCTAAATCAACACTCAACATGACAGGTGTCAGGTTTGTGACTTGCAATAAAAAGAGTCGTGTTCGACTACTACAACTGCTCTTTTCACTCAGTCAGCACTTCTGTAACCAATCTGGGAAGTCTACTTTCAGACTGTTTTTTTTTTTATTATTGAAAATGCACATGCACTGCAGGGAAATCCCTATGACGCTCTGGGAGCGGTGCATGAGCGGAGATATCGATTCACGTTGGCCTTGAATCTCTGTAAGTTGTATACTTCGGGAAACACGCCCTTTGGAATGCTATTCCAAAGTGATGCGGTTCTATACATAAAAGAAGTCTGAAATAGGGTGGTACGAGGTGTAACGAGCTGAACCTGATACGGATGAGCGTCTGCGGCTCGACGTGTATTTCTGCCCGGTCTTGTTCTTGGTGGGATCAAGCGGGCCACGTCTTTTGAACACTTTCCATATGTGCAAATGGTTGGCATACCCTCTCATAAAAAATGGGTTGGCCCTTATTGGTGACTGTTAAGACTTAACAGAAGACAGGGTACCACCACAGAATTTAGTCTATTCTGTGGTACCACTGCACATGCCAGTCGATTTTATATAACTAATATGAAATGTAAAAGCACAGAATAGACTAATAAAAGCCACTTCAACTTGAAACCACTTTAAACTAATATTAAAAATAATACTAACCAAGGTGAAATGAGACTTTTCATTTTAAAGTGACTTTAATTTTATCACGAAACTGTCCCATAAAATAATGAAAATTAAAAAATTTAATGATCAGATCTACCTTCCTGTGAAGTGAAGTCACATTGATTTTTCTGTTTCCTTTTAATTTTCTTCTCAATATTACACTCAACATTTAACACTGATGAGGAGGAGCTTGAATGAAGCATAGAAATAAGCTCCAACAATTGAAAAATGCTACAGAAAAGAACTTTACGATAACATGAAATGATCATTAATGCACTAATTCTTTGGCAGATTTATTATTGTTTCATTTCATCTCACTAAATGTGCTCTTAACATTATTCGTTATAAAAAATAATTAGGTAGAGAATAGAACTTTCAATTGAATTACACCATAGAACAAGATCTTATAGTGCTCAGTGTTGCAGCAATTATCACCTACTCAGGTTCTGATAGATACGAGGGTGGTTTGATAAGTAACTTGGTTCGTATACTAGTAGATGGTGCAAACGTCATCTGTATATGTTTTCATAAAGTTAACTTCCTATGAATACATAATCTGTGGGTTCAAGTCATTCTGACAGTAATTCATTGTTTGGCAGTTGTTTAAACGGAAGTGGTTAGAGTAACAGTGAAAAATGGATAAAATTGGAATTCGTGGTGTGATTCAATTCTTTTTTCTGAGAGGGAAAACAGTGAAGGAAATACATGAGAGGATTTTACCTACATTGGGTGACTCATGTCCCTCCTATGAAACCGTTCTACTTTGGGTAAATGAGTCCAAGCGTGGAAGAACAAGCATCGTGGATGCAACACGTCCTGGAGCTCCAAAATCAGCTGTGACACCCGAAATCATCGATAAAGTTCATGATCTGGTTTTAGCTGACAGAAGAGTAAAAGTGCGCGAGTTAGCAAATGCCACAGGCATCTCAACTGAGCGAGATTACTTTATTTTGCACAATGAATTGCACATGAAAAAATTATGCGCGAGATGGGTGCCGCGTCTACTCACTCCTGAGCAAAAGCGAATTCGCATGCAAACATCTGCTGACATTTGCAATTGTTTAAGAAGAATCCAATGGAGTTTTTGCGTCGTTTTGTGACAATGAACGAAACATGGATACATCATTATATCCAGGAAACAAAACAGCAGTCAAGACAATGGATTGCACATGACGAAACGGCTCCGAAAAAGGCCAAATGCGTTCCGTCCGCTGTAAAGGTGATGGCGTCGGTATTTTGGGATGCAAAAAGAATTCTCTTAATTGATAACCTAGAAAAGGGAATAACCATTACCAGAGAATATTATGCATCACTTTTGGACCAATTAAAAGCAGCAATAACTAAGAAACGTCCGAGAATATCCAAAAAAAAGATGTTGCTCCATCATGACAACGCGCCAGTGCATTCAAGCCGTGTCGCCCAGCAAAAATTGGTCGAGTTGCGATTCCAATTGGTTCCGCATCCTCCCTATTCGCCAGATTTAGCTCTCTCGGACTTTCATATGTTCCCAAAACTCAAAACTTTCCTGGTGGGACGAAAATTTGAATCAACAGAAGGAGTCATAGAGGAAGTAAATGAGTATCTTGCAAGCCTTGAAGAAACACATTTCCACGAAGGAACCGCGAAGCTGGAGAAGCGTTGGGGTAGTGCGTAGAACTTCGAGGGGATTATGTCGAAAAATAAAGGCCATTACAAAACTCAAATTGTTTTCATTCATATCAAACCAAGTTACTTATCAAACCACCCTCGTATTAATATTTTTCTTATATCTGCTTGGTTGATTTATTTTATACAATTGAGGCGTGTAGAATCAAAAACGGACATGTCACACTAACGTAGTTCGGAGAAAAAGGCGAAAAACTGCCTAACACATTTGCAAATGGAAAAATGTGTTTTTTTTAATGGCAATCTATTAATGAACCGTACCTTGTTATAAGTACCATTTTTCTTTATCATGATTTCAGAACATAAACAGTAAACAAAATATCAATATTGCACTTGGTCGAATTTGCAATGAAAACTTGGACTAGTCCGGTTATGAAACTTTAGGCTCGCTTTTTTTGCGTTGATTGATCACTAGTTAGTAATGAAGGTAAGTAAAAACGCCCCTATAGAAAGCTAAATTAGGTAGATTTTGCCAATCTTTTCCAAAATGAGTGGTATGCAAAGATTCTCTACGTCTTTTTTTTGCCTCCTTTAGAAAAACTCCCACTGGTAATTCAACTGGAGCTAAGTCTGAATTTTTTTTCCTTTTTTCGTTACAGGCAATGAATTTGAAGTTGAATTTCGATAATTAAGTTCACCGCATTATAATATGATTTTTTTGGATTACGTTTCAGAATAATACGCTTAATTTGGGAAATTTTGAAATGTAGAGAGCCAGCAGCTTTTACATGTTTCCCAGCTTCTGCCTTCCAATCTTGGACGGTCCAGTCTTCTCCAATCAGAAACAATGTTGCCGGTCCTTAAAAACACTGTGGTATTATTCTGGTAAAATGATAGTATCAATTTTTTTCCTTATAACACCGAATACAACACATCTTACGGAACTGCAATAATAATTCAACTGTCTCATCTGTTTGCTTCTGTATAGCTGAGGTTAGCTGGCATGGACATGTCCGGTTTTGTTACCAAAGCGCTGAGGACATGTCCGCTTTTGAAACTAATCCTGATATTTGTGTCTAGTTATAACACATGAATGGTCGCATTTGAAGCAAAATACATTGATTATAATGTAGCGATACTACAGAAGAACAAAATGGCTATTTCGGTTTCATTTGAGAAAAAATGTGACTTGTCCGCTTTTGAATCTACACGCCTCAATTCTAGACTAATGGAGTTAAAAAATTCTCAAAATTTGTCAGACCTTGGGTCTGTTTCATATTATAAAATTAAACAGTCACTTCAAAATTTTAAGTCAAATTTCACCCGATTACAGTTTTTAATAAAATAAATTTAATTTAAAGTGGCTCTAATATTTATTACCAACTCCCTTATTATTTTAATTTAAAATTTTTAAATTGAATCATCAACTGTTTCATAATGAATTATAAAGTCACTTTAGCTTAAAGTCACTAATAATGGTGCAAAACAATCGCAACCAAGGTGGAATTTGAGTGGAATAAATTTGAAAGTGACTTTAATTTTATTATGAAACTTTAAACACTTTAAACTACCTATTGTTAATTAAAAACAATCTTATATCAAGGTGAAATTAGCCTTTAAATAAAAAATTTAAAAGTGACTTTATTTGTATTATGATACGGACCCTTAGACTTACAATTTTAAATTGAAACAAATCCTAGGAACATCATATTCGCTAAAATTGAAGCAGTCACTGTCAATTTATATTGTCAAAGATTGATTGTTTAAGAAACTGAAATCGAGTACACTGCCGCCAATTTATGCAAGTATTTAGTACTGACAACACGACCTGTAACCCTAACCTAACACTCAGAACAAATGCTAACTGGTTTCCTCGCTTTGAAAGTCGTTATGGGTGTCGGCGTGATGATGGTAGTCGGCGGCTCTCAGGAAACTCTTATCGCACAGTCCGCACACAAACTTATCGGAGCCGGCGTGCGTGAGGGAGTGTTCTTTTAGCTCCGAATTGGTGGCGAATGTTTTTTCACAGAGCGAGCACTGCAAGTTCATGAGCACTTTGATCAGCTTCTCGTTCGGACGTTCGTGTCGCTTCATGTGAACCGCCAGACAGCTGGACTGGGCGAATCCCTTACTGCAGACGTTACAGACATACGGACGTTCGCCTGTGTGAGATCTACGGTGCACGATTAATGTACTTGAGCCGTTAAAACCTGTAAAAGAGACATCTTTAACATACCATTAAGCATTATTGAATAAACAGATTGAATTAGAATAAAATGATTGAAAAAGATTCAATAGGGCCGATTTGCTCCCAATGGGATTGTAACTACCAAAGTTGTTTTCTTGTATTTTCTTCAATAAACTATTTGATAATAAAACCATCTTACTCCTAAAGGTACAGCTACCTTATACTTGGCAGAAACAAAGTAACATAAGAGAGTTAGTTAAATTACAGTACCTTTATGACAGATATCACAAACGTGAGACTTTTCACCGGTATGGGTCCTCATGTGCTTCGTCAATTCGTTCGATTGACAAAAAGCTTTCTGACACACGCAGCAAACGTACGGACGTTCCCCCGTGTGGGTCCTTATATGCGCTATCAGATTCGAGCTGGTCGAAAACGCCTTCTCACACAAAGTGCATTTATGGGGCCTCTCTCCTGAAAAATACAACAAATAACAATCGATAAAAGAGCGAGTATTAATATTCAAACCGGTGTGAGTCCGCATGTGCTTTTCCAGGTCCTGCGCTTGTCGACACCCTTTCCCGCAAACGGTGCATCGAAAAGGCCTCTCGTCAGTGTGCATCCTCAAGTGTATCTTATAATTCCCGCTGTGAGAAAACGCTTTATTACAAACATAACAACGATGGGGCATATCAGATGAATGAGTCTTCATGTGTCTGCTTAGTTTTGCCGGGGTCGTGAATTCCTTGTTACAAATCAGACATTGTTTGTTCCCGTCGTCACTTTTCCCTTCTTTTTTAATTTTTGACTTCTTACTTTTATCTTCCTCGATGTTTTCGTTCGTTTGCTGCTGGGGTAAGAGCTGAGGTGTCGTGATAACCTGATTGATTTCCTGCTGGGGAACAGTCATATGAATCTGAGGGTTAATAATCTGGTTGTGAAGGCTGTTTGAGAACTGGACCGGTTGTAGCGGCATCGCGTACGTATTATTATACACCTGCACGGGTCCCACGGTTTGGAGATTGTAAGTACCCAACTGGAGGGTAGTTTGCGAAGGGTGATTCTGGGGATGGTTGTTGTAATTAATATGAGTTATCTGAGGTTGTTGTGGTTGAGTGACCGGAATGAACGAATCAAATTTAGGTTCCTGTCCAACTGAGTTCAAATCGACAAGCGACGAACATTCTATGTATACGCAGTTATTCTGGGAAGGTTCAGTGAGTTGTTGAGCAGTTTGCACGTGGTTTTGGTTGATGTTTTCCAGCCCGTTCACGGTTTGTTGGATCGTCTGGGTTTTCTCCGGGTTTGGCTGCTCGAGGGGTTGGTCTGATGTTTTCTGAGTTATGTTGTCTCGCATGGTGTTTACGTATTGCCTCAGCTTTGAATCTGACTTTTCGCATTGCTTCTTGAATTGGTACGATATGTGGAGTTTTGCGGCACATTTGTTGCAGATCTGAGTTGGGAGGTGATCGTTTTGCCAAACCTGTAACAGGAATAATAATTGAAGAGTAGACAATTTCTTAGAGCTCCCCTCAAATCGTGGTTTTTTTCCAAGAGTGTTTATTAATAGACTAATTTACCTAATTAACAGAGATTAGAGAATTAAAGATAAAAGAGCTTTAGGTGCTCATAAGAGAGAAACAATTTCGGTAATTATGGAGATGAGCGGCATGGGTATAGGGTGAAATGGCTTATACTATCGGTTAGCTTGTGTCTCTAGGAGTATCAAGGTACCATTGAATTTTTGCGCCGGCAAGTAATAGTCGAGAAATAAGGCCTTAAAGTGTCATTACGTGTGTTTGTTCATATACGCTCGAACGGGAAGCACGCACTCATAGTCGTGTGTCCGACGGAGTGCGAGCTTCCTGTTCGAGCGTATATGTACGAATATATGCGTATTGGGGCAAGGATGAAACTTTAAGGCCTTCTTTCTCGACTATTACTTGCCGGCGCAAAAATTCAATGGTACCTTGATACTCTTAGAGACACAAGCTATCCGATAGTATAAGCCAAATCGCCCTATCCTATACCAATGCCGCTCATCTCCATAATGACCACAATTTCATCTATATTAATACTTGGTACTTTGGTACTTATCATCAATTAATAGAAGAACAGTTATTGAATTTATAAATTGACGTGCCAAATTCTACAATGCTGTCTCTACTACAGCGTTAAATTCCAACTTTCTTAACACCTCATCAGCAATAAAATTTTCAATATTTTGAATTTCAATTTTCTGAAGCAAAGGGTATACTAACTGGTAAGGGTAAGCAAATAAAAAGGTCAAAAGCCTACGTAAATTACAGAAATTACCTGAACTGCAGCACAGGCCATCAATTTTTTGGATATATTTACTTTGAATACAGACATCATGATCCCTTCATTTAAACAGACTCTGCATATTTTCGAGAAGTCGTACTCCATATTTGTCATAGCACTTTTAAAAATCAAGCAAACATCAAATTATCCTTCCATGGCGAGTATTTTGGTACCTCTGAATGATTTTCTTTAGCAAAACATTCCAATATTCCAAAAATTATCAATCAAAACAAAAATCTACGGATTGCCGATTACCGTACCGGATCGGCATCCTTGGCTTGGATCTTGGTATTATGTCATATGCCAATGTCATTTGTAGTTTTCAATGTCGTTCTTTCAAATGTAAAGTTTGATTAAAATTGTGTAAAATGGTTTACTATTAACAGCTATATTGTTTGTCTGCGCATGCCGTTACATCAACTGTAGATGTAGATTAATGCCCGTATTCACAAACGATAATTTCCTAAATAATTAAATGAGTGGGATGGAGATATGCAGTTTTTTTGCAATAGAATGAGATGGGGATAATTGATTACGTAATTATTTTGGAAATTATCGTTTGTGAATACGGGCGTAATACAGTTATACATAATAATAAGAAGTATGGAGAACGGTTGGCTTCTTCTCTTACAGATTGAAGGCAATGGTTTTTAGGAGGCGCGCAGCGACGACGCCAATGAGATACTAATTGCATTAATGCAAATTTTCATATTAAATTTGATTATCCAGTGATGCCAGCTGTAGAATGTAAATTGTACTCAGTCAATTTCCAACCTAAAGTGAATAACATTAAACATAATAATTATTTTTTTATTTATACCTACCTAAATGGTAACACATCTTTTGCCTGACATTTTGAACTTTGCTAATAATTTCTAATGTTTTCAATGTTACTTTTAGATCACAACCTAGTAGTAATGTTCCCAATAGACCACTGGTTGTACATAATACACTTTCATTGAAATTATTGTTAGGATGGGCTCCAAAATGGCCGGCCTAGGGTTTGAAATTAAAATCATAAAATAATACCTAGCAAAAAACCAGTGAGAAGTGGAGAACTATAAACAGGTGATTTAAAAAAAAATAGAACTATAAATAAAACGAAGATCGGTGATTTATTGGTTTTCAGTAGTTTTAAAACTTCAAATGAACTAATTGAAAATTGACTATTAAAAGCATGCAGTTAATAATTAATAAAATAAAATAATAGTATATTATGCAACGAGCTTATAATGAAGGCTATTAATACGCGAGTATGATGGTTAAGATACGAGCCGTAGGCGAGTGTCTTAACCATCATAAGAGCGTATTAATAGCCATTATCTGCGAGTTCCATACACTATTTTTTCTACGACCCTTTTTTATTTCATAGAAAAGATTGAAAAATTATATATTTTAACAATGACCCATGTACAATTGCGGATCATTGAGGGTAAGATAGGTTGCTATTTGCTTACGCATATTAGGTACCAAATTCTCTCTTCGTTGCTAAGATTATTCTGCTGAGACATGTTTTAGTATCAAGTTTAAAGGGCACTACTCACTACTGCGTAATTTTTATTATGCGAAGTTCGAATTCCGAATTTTACGCTTCGATTTTGAGATTAATTAATAATTTTAATAACTGACAGCCATTAATTACGATATTGTATGACTGCGCAACGCGGGTCGCAGCGTTGCCGCTTTGAATACTATATCACGGAGCGCTACGAATGATGTAATACTTTATCTTCCCATCTTTTACACGATATACCTGCTACTTATCAAATTAATTAAGGTAACATAAAATCTTGATAAATTTTCTTTGAATATTACTTATGTTCTAAATTAAATAAACGTTCAGAATTTTTTTTCAGAAATACAGAACTTATATCACAAGGCAATTTTTGTCGTCAGTATGACAACTCTGTGACTTCGGTTGGCTTGCCGACCCGATCGTGAGCGAAAAGGAACCGATTCGATTGCAAATGCTCCTCTGCCATTGGATAGCTTGACCATGACCAGTGCTTTAATGAAAATTTGTATCTTAATGAGACCCATTAAAGCACTGGTGATTCATATGTAATATGCATATTAAAAGTTGGGAGTAGAAAAAACGAATTAAAGTTCTATCCTTATATCTCTGTCGGGCATTTATATATAGATATAATACTTATTCCAATATCCATTTACATTGTCACAATCACTGAACAATAACCTTTCTTTCTCTTATCGTTCACGCTACGCTTTACTCGATGGTTCTTCACTCACTTGAAGCATCTTCTAGCTGAAAAACTGACTGCTGTCATGTCACGGCGCTCTTATATACATGCCGGCCATGGATTCTAGACATTACGCCGGTGGATCCAGGCAAAGCGACGCAATTTCGAATATGCGCGGAACTATTCTGGTTACCTTGGATTAGAATAAGAAGTAGAATAGCATAATATTCCTATCCTAACAGCTAGAATTTTCCTGACGTTTATCAGCTGACTAATATCATTTATTTCAGAATTTTCAGAGAATGTAAACAAAAATAACCCAGGATAATTCCTTAAGGCTCTCCCCTTACAGTATTATAGTTAAATGTTATTTACATATTTTTTGAAGAAACGATTCAAGAAAAAAATCTTTAAAATCTAATTCTTTACCAAGAACGAAAACCCAAGCAATATATCCAAAATTTCAAGATTCAATTAAAAAATTAACCAATCTAAAATTTCAAAATCATTCCCACCCCACAAGGAGGAATGGGGAGAAATTGTTCAAGTGTTTTCATCAGTAAAATGAATCAGCAATAAAAAAAGTGGGTTATATTTAAGATTTAAAAGTTGCTTCCCCCTTCCACAACCCTAGGGAATGGGGTTGGTTAAGTTTGGTTTTGGTATCATTGGATGTCCGGGTTCCAGAAGAACCATAATTTTCATAACCCACTTTTTTTTAAATAGTTTTTGATATACATACATATTTCAATGAGTTCAGATAAAATGAGTTAGGTACCTCTATGACAATTTAGGAATGGGTTTAATGATTCAAACAAAAGGAACATACAATTTTTTACTTTTTTTTTTTTTGATTCACAAATTTCATTACATTTACTATAGCAGTATAGTCATTCTATAACACAAGAAAATCCTTAATAATTAATAAATTATCATCTATATCAACAAGATTCAGAAACATCTATTGCCATTTCTCTTAATTTTCATGTTTAGATTTACAATTTTCTGTAAAATGACTTGAAATTTTTATACTATTAGGTACTGGCGTTTGTTAACTTCACCTTTTTCGCATGATTCAGGTTTTGATGCTTGGTGAAACGACTTTTATCTTTTGTTTCATATGAACATTCTTCACATTTATACACTTTCGCATGTTTTATTTTATAATGCCTGGTGAAATTACCCTTTTCTTTTGTTTCATATGAACATTCTTCACACTTATACATTTCAATTTCTCTTGTATGTTTCATTTTTTGATGCCTGGTCAAATTACCCTTACCTTTTGTTTCATATGAGCAATCTTCACATGTGTGCACTTTAGGATCTTTAGCATGTTTTATATTATAATGCTGGGTTAAAGTACCTTTCCATCTTGTCTCATGAGAACATTCAGTACATTTATACATTTCCGCATCTTCAGCATGTTTTATTTTACAATGTTGCGTCAAATGATATTTTCTTCTTGTTTCATACAAACATTCTTCACATTTATACACTTCCGCATCGTTAGCATGTTTTATTTTATAGTGTTCAGTGAAATGGCCGTTGTATTTTGTTTCAAATGAACATTCCTGACATTTGTACACTTTAGGGTCTTTGTCATGTATTATTTTATAATGTTGGGTCAAATTGCTTTTATATCTAGTTTCATAAGAACAATCTTGACATTTGAACATTATTTGTGCATCAGAGGAATGTTTAAATTTATAATGTCTCATCAAAATATCCTCAGTTCTTGTTTCAAAAGAACTTTCCTCGCATTTATACACTTGAGCTCCTCCTGCTGAGTGAACATCGTCAGTGCCACACAGATCACCTTGATCTCTTAATAATCCAGCATTGCTTGTCCCCGCAATCAGCTCCAATTGTGGTTTGTGGTCTTCACTGTCAATTTCTTCTTTAAATTTAAAAATTTCTGCTTGCTCTTGGTGAACCTCATCGTCTGAGTTCTCAGGTTCCTGTTTTATAGAGCAAGGCGGAACAGTGTTCTCCAAATTGTTCAGTTCAGAAGACTGGCAGCTTGACTCATTTAGTATATTTTCACACTTCAACAGCTTTGAAGAAATTGAGTCTTCCAAATCACCATTTTCTAATGCTATGAAACTCATGATGTTATTTTTTTTAATTAATCTTAATTAAACTCAATCGAATTTTAAAGCTACCATAATTGGAAAATTGCTGATTGAACTTAATCAAACAAAACAAAAAATTACCGATTACTCTGTATCCGCGTATATCGGTACCGGACTATCGGCAAATACGCTAAAATAATAATACCGGACACTCCTATACCTATAGCATTGCAACAGGTTGCGTCCAATTTAGCAGCGCCGCCAAGCATGTACTGGGGACACTAAAAATTAAATTTGGTGCAACATAGCGGGAGTTTTAAATATCAACGCTGAATAGAAAAGCTCTTAAAATTAAGTAGACGGAATAGACGGAGGAAATTGGGACGGAGAATTATAATACAACGATAAACAACAAAGTTTTCAATATGTTTATTATATTAACAATAATTAACTACTATTGCACACAATATTATTAATATCTTTAGGTAGGTATATTTCAAAAAGATTGAATCGCTACCCAAGTGTAAACCTTTTATTTGCCGCAGTTCCAATAATGTACTTCCTTCAGTTTTAAAGGTCTATTATTTGCTGGATTAACAAAATTTTCCTCTTTGAAATGATCAGTACAAATATGGTAATTAGGTCATTTAGAAGTTCATATAATATTATACTTGTTTATTTATTTATTTCGTACTAATAGATGCAGACACTCATGTTTTTCAACAACAACTCATAAGCTACTACTTAATAACTTTTTAATATGCTTGTCAGTTAGTAACCATAGAGTATACACACCAACATAATTCAGATGAGAGTTAACACTATTGATAGGTATCAGTACTCAACTATTATAATATCCGCCCCCAATATGTCAAACTCTCAAGAGATCAGAAATAAATGATAACAGATACAATAAGATAAAAACCAAAATACATATTATTCATCTGACAATAACTATCAAAGTCTTAAACAGAAAATACAAGTCCTACTTCAATCAAAAACTAAGATCTATCTAAGGATACAATATTTAATTGGTTTCTGAAAAACTTAAATTTATTACTTGAGAGGGCTTTGGTGAATATATCAGCTTCTTGCTTATCTGACTGTACATACATTAAATTGATTTTATTTTCCAAAATACAATCTCTAATGAAATGATGTCTCACATCAATGTGTTTAGTCCGCTTCGACTCCAGGGTCGAGGCCATTTTTATACACGACATATTATCTTCAAAGATATCAATAGGTGATATATTTTTCTTTAAAATTTCTGAAATTATTTGATCAACAAAAATACTTTCTGTAATGCAAGAGGCAAGAGCTACATATTCAGCTTCAGCACTTGAAAGAGATACCGTACTCTGCTTTTTAGTCTTCCAATAAATAACATTTCTATTTAATTTTATAACAAAACCTGTGATACTTTTTCTATCATTTATACAATTCGCAAAGTCAGAGTCAACAAACGAAGTAATGTTAACGTTTGAATCAACATTTTTAACATATTTCAATCCAAAGTCTTTTGTATTTTTCAATGTTCCAAGTTCTTCATCGATTGCACTCTTCCATCCTTTATCTTTTATAGCTTCGTCATATGTGTTTGGCACCTCTGTGATTAAGTTTCCAGCTGATAACGCCATCATCATATTAAATTCCAGGTCATAATCTTCCAGATATTTTGGTATTCGTTTTTCTCTGGTACTTCTTCGATTATTTGTCTCCTTTGTTTTCGTTTCACTTTTAGATAGATTATTTTCTGCTTCTTCTTCTTCTTCTTTCATTAATAATTCATCATTTTCATTTTGATCACTGAAGTCAATTCCAACCTGCTCTTCCTCTACCGAATTAATTTTTCCTCTTTCATTGAATATTACATTTCTAGCGTGTACAACTTTATTTTCCTGTAAATCCCACAGTCTGTATCCATTGTCTGTGTAACCAATCATTATCATTTTCTTACTCCGAGCTTCAATTTTTGACTTTCTGTCTTCTTTTGGAATTAAATTAAATGCTTCGCAACCAAACATTTTTATCTTCTTCATATCTGGTTTGTAACCATACCAAATTTCTGCTGGGGTTTGGTGATTAGGTAGAACACTGGTTTTTGTTCTGTTAATTAAATAGACAGCACAACGGACAGCTTCTCCCCAAAACATTTTATCTAAATTTGAATCTATTATAAAACATCTGGCTGTGTTCATAATATTTTTATTAAAATTTTCAGCCACACCATTTTGTTGTGGATTCCTTGGGACTGTATACTGAATATGAATTCCATGTTGCTTACATAAATCTTTAAAACTTTTTGACGTATATTCTCCACCATTATCGCAACGGATTCTTTCGATTTTCCTTCCAAACTTAGAATATGTCATGTCTATAAATTCTTTGAATTTTTGTAGTACTTCACTCTTATGGGATATTAAGTATATTATACAAAAATGTGAAAAGTGATCAATGAAGCTCACATAGTAATGATTTCCATCATGGGTAGTTGGATTTATTGGTCCGCACACATCACTTGAGATGACTTCTAAAATTCTACTCGGTTTTCTATATTCAGGGATTCTGTAATACGGTTTCTTTATTTGTTTTCCTTTAATGCATGTTTCACATATTCCAGGACAAGGAAATATTGACGAATGTCCCATTTTCCTATGCATTAAAACATCATCAACTTTCGCAGTACATACTGTATTATTCTCCGAGTATTTCATAGTAACTGTATAAAGATTTCCAGTTAATTTTCCTTTTAGAATTTCCTTACTTCCTTTCTTGATTATCACTTCATTATTTTTAAATAGAACTTCTAATCCATTTTCTTCTAGTTTTCTGACTGAGAGCAAATTACAAAATAATCCTTCACAGACCCACACATTATTTATTATGACACTTTGGTTGTTAATTGTCTTAACACACATGTTTCCTTCTCTGTACGCTCTTATAACTGAACCTGATTTCGCTAGATTTATACTATAGTTTATGTTTTCTGAGTTAGTTATAAATTGTTCAAATTCACTTTTTATTAAATGATGCGTCGCACCACTGTCTATTACAAATGTTATGTTTAAATTATCTGTTACCTGTACATTTTCAACGGTGGTTAAAAATGATATGGGGTTATCATCTTGATGTTCATGATTACTATTATTTTCTTCTGCAACATTTGCTGTTCTTCCTTGCCATCTTGAATTTCCTCCATATCCTCTATATGTCTGCCTACATTCTGAACGCCTATGTCCTATTTTCCCACAATTGTGACAAGTGAATGGAAAACCATTGGTACCACTGTTATTATCATTCCTTACGTTATGGTGATTAAAATTTCTATGACTTCCACCTCTGTAATAATTGTTGTTTGCGTTTCCACCTCTGTAGCTATTGATTCTGTTTTCACCACCTCCTCTGTTTCCTACATTTCCATAGTTTCTTCCCTTTCTGTATCCAGCAAAAACTGCATCATTATTGGTTTGTTTTTCCTCGTTAGACTTAGCTTGACGAGCTTCTTCCATAAGAAGTTTGTTTTTTAACAAATTCTAATGTAACCTTTGCTTCATCTTGGGTAAAAATAACATCCATTGCAGTAACAATTCCTTGATATGACTCAGGCATGGATGAAAGTAATTGCGATATTATTTCACCCTGTTCCAGTTTGCCACCTGCAGCCCTTAGTTCATAAACTGTGTGTTCGAATTCTGTTAGGAAAACATTTAACGAGACTCCTTCAATGAACTTCACCGACCTTAATTTTCTCTGCAATTGTACTTGCGTTGCAATTCCACTTTTCAGATATGTTCCTCTGAGAGTGTTGATTATTTCTTTTGCTGAGGTTTTATCTTTAATTAATTCTAGGATATTATCTGCTAGGCATGTGACAAGAATATTCCGTGCTTTAACATCGTTTTTCATGAAGGTAGCACGCTCTGCTGCTTCTGAAGGTGCATCCTGAGTTAGAACAGAGAGGACATCAGCTTGTTCCAGTATCAATTTTACTCGAAATTCCCAGTTTGAAAACGACTTTCCATCAAATGGTTTCACATTACAGGTTTGCACAACGTTTGAAGACATTTTTATTCCGTGTATTACTTCCGTTTTTACGTTTTATACAACTTTTATTTCATGTGGTCTTCATTAAATTATGACATAATTCTGACATTTTTAATTTCCGAATTTTCCGATGTTTCACAAGCACTTATTCAGTTTGATTTTACTTTTATGTTATTCCCTTGACCTGGGCCCCATAACCTATGGAAGTTAGGTCATTTAGAAGTTCATATAATATTATACTTGTTTATTTATTTATTTCGTACTAATAGATGCAGACACTCATGTTTTTCAACAACAACTCATAAGCTACTACTTAATAACTTTTTAATATGCTTGTCAGTTAGTAACCATAGAGTATACACACCAACATAATTCAGATGAGAGTTAACACTATTGATAGGTATCAGTACTCAACTATTATAATAATAATATGGTGAGAAATCGGCCTCGACACTCCACACTTTTTCAAAATTTCGTCATTCATCGATGTTATTAAAACCTATTGCTTGTTCCTATTTGCATCAGCATAGTTATAAAATATTAATAAGTTTATTTACGCGGCTTCTAAAGTTAACTTTATACATAATTCTTTATTCCTGCTTGGAACACCGTGGAAAGATCTGGACATGCTTAACAATAACAATCCATTTACAGTTCGAGCAACCGCACACAGCACACAGCACATATTTTCCAGACATAGGTAATATGTTCACTTTAATACAGCGGTACATTATAAATGCCTATTTAAACTGGTACCCAACAAAATTATCCGCTGATATAATGCTTTGAGAGTAACTTTAAATTGAAATTATACTTGAAACTAAAACGTTCAATTACTAATGACAAATTATTAATAATTATGATTGACTGCAGCTGATAAAAACCGTGAAAAGTTACCTAACTTTGAATTTAAAAACAGCTTAGTGTCCCCAGTTCCTGCATGAGGGCGCTGTAAAAATGGACGGAGGTTTTGAGAGGAAGTGTCCGGTATTAATATTTTAAGGTATTTGCTATCGGATCCGGATCGCCATCTTCTTCTTCTTCTTCTTCACCGCGGTTAAGTGAGCAACGAATTCTATTTCTATGGCTTGGGCACCATGGTGCATACAGCCAGCTGCAAGTGTTTCTATGATTTGGCCAGATTTTGATATCCTGGCCCCTGGCGATTTCCACTTTTCCAGTGCTTGTAATTAACTTAAAGAGAGTTTAGTATTTGGACAGAACACAACAAAGGAAATAACTCTTCTCTCTCTGGGGCAACAGCAGAGCATTAATTAACACACACGAAAGTTGCCTCTGGACCGGATAGATCCCAGGATAGAGGAGGGACAATTTAAAAGTCAGGAACACCTATAAAGAAATCTGGTTCAGTTTCAAAAACTTGGATAACACCATAGATGCCTTAAAATTAAGATTGAACAAGATTGTTGCCACATTCATATAGGGGTAGGTATGCCGCATGAAATCAAAAGTCCATAAATGTCAAAATTATCTAAAATGTTAATAGGGCATTAAATGAGGTGGTCTAGGTCTTCGACCTGTCCACTCCACACTCACAATATGGAGTTTCAGCCACCCCAATTCTTTTTTTATGTCCGGATCGGCATCCTTGAACTCCTTGAACCTTGGCTTTATATATTGTTTATCTGTGCATGCCGTATTTCAAAATAAATGTAGATCGCTACAGTAGTTATTATTTATGTATCAAGGGAGTTATGAGGATGTTAATTACAGAGGGCAACATATTGCAATCCCGAGGGACGTACGTTAGTCCCGAGGGATTGTTAAGTTGCCCGAGGTTATTAACATCCAATAACTCACGTGCGTGATACATAATTTATTTTATTTCATACAAAATGAAATATAAAAACCAAATCTGTTGGTTTTTAAAATCAAACTAATGTTTTTAATTATTGAGAAGCATGATTACCATGGATATATCAACTGAAAAGTTTGTAGAAAATGACATGAGATATGAAATCCAAATATTCAACCAACAATGCAATAACAAAACCAACATCCAATGGTTACCAGAATTAAACAAATAGTAACAATAGAGGGAGTTATGGATTAATAACAGCCCAGTATAACTCCCAAGGGAGTTATGAATATGTTTATAGTTACGGTAACCAAGCGTTTATCTAGTTATAATGTATTAGTATGAAATAAATAATATTATGTATGGAGAACGGTTGACTTCTTACAGCTTGAACGCAATGGTTTGTAGGAGGCGCTCAGCGACGACGCCAATTTTAGGGAACCTGTATTACCGACACTAACGCTTACTAGGGTAGAGCCATTACAGTGCTTCTCAAAAGTAACGGATAAATTCATTTTCTCAGTTAATATTCGTAAAAAAAAAACGAAACAGGTCAAATTTTGAATTTAATTTATGTTCTATTGACGAAACACTTTTTATACAGGGTGTTCCTTGGTTCAATAATGACGTCTTGCATATTTTTCTAATAGGACACCCTGTATATTGTTACATTTTCAGATTGTCTGAGAAAATCCAGTAAGAATGGTTTTTGCTGTCGCAGCTTTAATTGAGTACGTTACGAGTTATAAACAAATGAAAATCGCAATTTTCCATTTTCAAAGCAGCTCACATTGAAAACGGTTCGAAATAACGAAAAACGGCTTACATGTCCCTATCTTAATTTTTCACATGGTATCTTACCATGTGGATAAAGTTTTAATACAGGGTTATGGAAATAATCAGATTTTTTAATCGCCCTGTATAAAAATTTCAAGTACTCTACTCTGTAAAGTAACACATGAAAAGTAAGATAGGGACATGTTAGCCGTTTTTCCATATTTCGAGCCGTTTTCAATGTGAGCTGCTTTGAAAATGGAAAATTGCGATTTTCATTTGTTTATAACTCGTAACCTACTCAATTTAAACTGGGACAGTAAAAACCATTCTTAGTGGATTTTCTCAGACAATTTGAAAATGTAATAATATACAGGGTGTCCTATTAAAAAAATATGCAAAACATTATTACTGAACCAAGGAACAGCCTGTAGAAAGAATGTTACGTCAATAGAACATAAATTAAAATCAAAATTTGACCTGTTTCGTTTTTTTTCTATTTTACAAATATTAACTGAGAAAATGAATTTATCCGTTACTTTTGAGAAGCACTGTATCTATTACTCGTATATGGCCAGAGTCCTATCCTAGCCCTGTAAGCGGAAAGTGTGCCGAGAGACAGAGATGCTAGATATGAGTTATTGCCGATGACAGTACACTCATATGTGCTCCAAGACATTTTAGCTTGGGGCGATAGAAACCAAGTTCAATTTAATGCTCTGGAAAAACTCAAGCAGTCATCTTCACCAAAAAGGCAAACGTTTTGGAGCCAGATATGGTGATGGCGGGACACTCTCTTACTCCATCGGCATCTCTTCGTTTACTTGGAGTGAGCCTCGGAGCGAACATGTCTTGGCATGATCATGTTGCAGGTCTGGCGAAGAGTGCTTCTCAAAAACTTGGAACACTCTTCCGCACGAAGAAATTTTATACACCACAACAGCTTCTCCTCTTATACAAATACAAGGCTCAAATCCGACCATCCTCGGAGTACTGCTCACATGTTTGGAGCTCAGCTCCTAAAACGCTGAGATTACTCGACTCTATTCAGAAAAGAGTCATCCACTTGATTGGGGACCCAGATTTGACAAAAAACTTAGACACTCTCGAACATCGAAGAAGAGTAGCTGACCTGAGTCTGTTTTAAAGTTATTATTATGGAAAGTGCTCAAAAGACGTGGCCCGCTTGATCCCACCTAGAACAAGACCGGACAGAAATATACACGTCGAGCTGCACACGCTCATCCGTATCAGGTTCAGCTCGTTACACCCTATTTCAGACTTATTTTATGTATAGAACCGCATCACTTATTTGGAATAGCACTCCAAAGGGGGTGTTTCCCGAAGTATACAACCTGCAGCGATTCAAGACCAACGTGAATCGACATCTCCGCTCATGCACCGCTCCCAGAGCGTTATAGGGATTTCCCTGCAGTGCATGTGCATCTTCAATAAAAAAAAATTAAAAAAATTCAACGAAAGAGTTTAAAAAGCGAATAAAGGGTTTATCGATAATTACTTTGACAATAATAGTCTCAGAAAAAAAATCAATTTATTTAATTTAAATATACCTATGGTACATACCGAAAACCGTTGATGAAAAAGTTCCCTAGAACCGACTTTAACTATTCGCTAAAAATAAAAAAAGTGTGTATAAGGTCTTAGGGCATAATATAAAATTTGTTTTAAAGAAAAGGTAGTACCTAGTCGTCAAAGCTATAGAGCCCATTCAAATTTTGATGATTTTTTTCTGCATGCGCGACCTTATACAATGTATTGTATATATGGTTGTTGTTTATTATTGTTTATTGCATACCTACCTTGAAACCTCATAAGTTTTTGCCTAGGTACATTGGAAGTAGAGGTATTACATTAATTATTATTGTGCTCTTTTACCCATGCAGGATGCAATAATGCATTAAAAATTATAGGTATAATCGAGTCACTCATGTTAATGTATATGTTCAATATATTTTTACCTTGTGTGTGATTTTATATATTATATGATAATAATTATTATTATGTAATTCACGCGAAGATTTATAAACAAAATCAATAAAATAACATAATTTGAAATTAATATGGTATGAATAATAATAGTATTCAGATTCGCAAAAATTCTTGAAAATTGTTGCAGATTTGGAGAAGGGTTCAATGTTTTTTAGAAATAAATATGACCATTAGAAACATTTTTCCAGGACGCTGCATAATATGATGGGATTTTTGTCCGTACTTAACTTGACTCAGTTTTTGTCAGGACTAACCAATCGCATTATTGTAGGTACTAGGTATATGAGAAATAAATTTGGGCATTTACAAAATTTTCAGGACATCAGTGGTTCATGATAAATTAAGATAGGTATACTTTGGAAACACTCTGTCCTGAGCCAAAAAGTAAAACAATGAATATTACCATAAATCTATCGAAAAATTAAATTTTAACATCTTCATGACTACATAAATATTATGTTCTCAACTCTCACTTTGTAAAGAATCTCCCGCATGTTAATCGTCACTCACTCTTCGACAGTGATTTTTTTATACAGGGTGGGCCATCGAAAAGGTACCAAGCCTAATAATTTGGAAAGTGAAGATCTATGCAAAAAACGCCGAAACAGGTCGATTTTGTTATCGAGGGGGACATTTTGCGTGACAAATTTAACTACCCAAGTTCACTCCCTTGGCAGGAGTAGCTACCCGTTTGCTTATCATCATAGGGAACAGATATCGAGTGATACATCATTTGAATGCTACTTGAATTTTCTTCACAACGATGTCCAACATTTTGGGTTTCGCTTACATACAGGATGGCCCAAAGAAAACGCGTAACTCGCCTTATGAAAATTCGGGGTTGCCACCCCCGCTTAGGAGGGTAAAGTTTGGACTATGTTTTCCGCGTCAAAAGATGTCCCCATCACAAAGAAAATTGACCTGCTTCGGCGTTTTTCGCCTATATCTTCAGTTTCCAAGTTATTAAGACGAGGGCCATCCTGTATGTAAGCGAAACCCAAAATGTTGGATATAATTGTAAAGAGAATTCAAGTAGCTTTCAAATGATGTATCACTCAATGGCTGTTCCCTATGATGATAAGCAAAGGGGTAGCCCCCCCTGCCAAGGGGGTGAACTTAAGTAGTTAAATTTGTCACGAAAATATGCCTACTTTGATAACAAAATTGACCTGTTTCGGCGTTTTTCGCGTACATCTTCAGTTTCTAAGTTATTAAGGCGAATTACATTTTCGTTGGGCCACCCTGTATTTAAGCGAAACCTAAAGTATTGGATACCGTTGTAAAGAAAATTCAATTAGCTTTCAAATGATGTATCACTCGATAGTTGTTCCCTATGTCCCCCTCGATAAAAAAATCGACTTGTTTCGGCATTTTTCGCATACATCTTGACTTTTCAAATTATTAGGCTTGTTACCTTTTCGATGGCCCACCCTGTATTATATAATTCATTAAATTGGTAAATATTACTTATAACTGGGTTATTTTGGTGTATGCATGAGTTCCTACTTTAAAACCATCCTGACCTTTTTTTTTCTTCTTCTTGTGGTGCCTCTGACCCAAAAAATATTGAAGCTGAGGGTACTCTACCACGCATACGTCTTATATCTAGGCAGGTACCTACCTACCAAAGACTTGCATGTTCATATTGCATGTAGGTAGATGAGTAGGTAATGACAAAAATTGAACATGTTTAGAAGATTTCTTTGGCGTTCAGGAAATATTTAAAAGGTGACGATCATTTAGAGATCAATCGGCGAACCATGCATGCATGACCAAATAAAAAAATAACTTTTCTTCACGTTCTTTTATAACATAAAAATGAATGAAATAAAATATAAATTTTATATATTTACTCTGAATACCTTAATCCTGAAATACCTAGGTGATGCTAAAAATTATGGTCAATTTAAGTGCAATTAAATATGTCATTAAAATATATTATCGCTTATTAAAAAAAGGTATAAATCGCTATGCTTTATATATCAATATTCACATTTTTCCGTACCTATATATTCGTTGCAGTGATTTAATATTATATAATCAAATCATATGCACGGAATTAAAAAAAAAATTCAATGCAATATAATAAAGTTCCGTGTTACTTTACCGTAAAGCTTTCAAGGTGCAAGATGACTCCTCACATCGTTAAGGTAAGTGAAAAGAATGATCGTGAGAAAATAAGTTTTCCAATTTGCTAGCTGTTTTTTTTTTAAGAAGGAAAATAATTTGAAACTAACAAATTTATTTTATTTAGGTTAATTGAAACGAAAGTTAATACGGAATTAATTTTATTTATTTATATATTTATTTTAGGTATTGATAAGTCTTGTTACCATTTTTATTGGTGTTTCTAAAATAAAGTCTACGACCGTTTCAAAAGAGCCGTATCAATTAAGCGAGTTTTCGAATTATGAATTTCCTGACGATGATTGGAATGGTACATGGATTACGGGTAGGTGTATGATTTTATTATTGTTAATTTTGTTTTATAATAACAGGGTGTTCATTTAAAAATTTTCGCCCTAATTAACTTTTGATATTGAAATGGATCGCACCTAGGTAAGATGATAAGGAAATTATTTACATCGCCCTCATTAAATCAGCCCAAATCGAAAAAGCAAATAGTGCAAGAATAGTTACGTAAATACCTAAAGGTAATTAAAACGCAGCCACCCGCCGTTACATCAAGTAAACGATCCCCGTCAGCTCATTAAATATTCAGAAAAATAGAATCGCTCTAGCTGGTCACATTTCAGTCCTTCGAGAAAGCGGCCACCGCAAGGGTAAATATACCATTGCCAGATGTCTTTATAAATGCGCCTCGCGCCTATTGAAAGGACAGGCTGACCTAGAAACAGACCGGGTGTGGAAAGATTTGTGAAATCATGAATCAAACAATAACTCCATGAAAAGACAATAGTAACTCGTTAGGTATCATACCTACGAGAAGGAAAATGACACCAATCCATAGGGCGAATTAATAAACTACAACAGCCGAAAATTCGCTGCGGTCCCGAAACTGCAAGTAGGGGAAAACGCGAAATGAAAGTTAAGCCGGTGCAATTATAATAGCTAGACACAATGGAAAGGTGCAGAGCGCGTCGGCCGATTTGAAGGAAAATTTAGGTAGTTCAGGTTTAGGACAATTCAGTAAGGTAGCCGCGAGGTCAAATCGCCAAGTCTCGTAATTACGGAAATACGATAAGAAATAAATCACGGTATAGGGCAGTGCCAATAAGGTGCATTGTTGCGTGGTGTTTAGAAAGCGGACCACTGCTTCTATAAAAGCAGACGTCCAACCGAAGCTCCAGACAGAGTGAGATCAGACTTCGATCGAGCTCTGTCATATTCCTTAACCCTTGCTTGGAAGATAACGAGACGGCTTTTATTAGCGCACTCCAGGTCTGCCATTCTTTAAACCAAATTTGTAGATGAGATGGTAGTTTCTATGCACTCGCTACAAGTTTCCTAACCAATCAACCCAGAAAAACCGTGAATTTTCCTATCCAAAAGGAGTGTAAACGAGATGGTAGATTCTATGCACTCCATACGCTCTTTCCTTTACGATTAGGGAAATTTCCACATACAATCAGTTAGAACAAATCATTCTTCAAACGAAATTCAAATCAATAAATAAATTATACTGATTCATAAACCCCCACCAATGCCAGTGGAATTTCCACATACAATCAGTTAGGGAGGATCTCTTCAAAACAAAATCCACATAAATAAATAATCAAACAGATTCGCCAAATCCATGAGCGCAGATCCCATTTTAAATCAGGCAAAACAATCAGCTAGGTAGTAGGCGGCACCAGCAGTAAATAATAGGTACCTACTAGATCACGTCAGCGAATATTAGGAAAGAGAAATACTTCGACGAATCATTACGAATTCACGTATAGGAAATCGAGATAGAGCTAGGAGAGAAAATAGACCCAGATCAGGAATTAATAATCTGTGAATAAAACGGCCCAGGATTAGAAATAATTCAATCATTCCATTTTTCGAGGAGTGCAGATGTAGGATCACGCAAATGTTAGGCAGGAAGCAGTCCCTTTAAATTATATGACTTACAGAGTGAAAGTGAGAAATACTTCCCATTGTGTGGCGCTATATGACAGGAACTCGCAACAGTAGGTTGAACCCTCAAACAGAGCAGGGCAAGCTTAGGCAGCGTTGTCAGATGTAGCACCGGCTACTTCGCAAACATATCAGGAAATACTAATTCCATTACAACACCCAATTACCCGTGCGGTTGAGTACCCATCGGGCGCGTCCCCAGGTGGCGGATAGGGGGAAGGCCTTACAATGAGCGTAAGTGAGTAAGGTTAGCAGTGGTAATAAAGCTCGTCGGAGGTAAAATTCTAGACTGGTAGCTCAAAACCCTGCCGCGGACCACCTCCCCTAACCTGGTTGTCGTGTCGTGACTAAAGGTCTGCACTAGGGGAAACGGCGCCAGAGATGTCCGACTGTGGACTATCTGATATACCGTATCATCTGTTGTCGTGGTCACGTTCCGCGCACAGAGAGATGCGGGGGTCTCGGCTTAATCTCCGGAACCAAGAGGAGACAACCTCACTATAAAAAGGAGACTAGAAAGGCCCTCACGGGAAAGGAGACGAGACACCACGTCACCTGCTGCTCAACTGCGATGCGATAGAACTCAAAAGAAGTAATGTTCTGGGCCATCACCAGCTAGAGGCAGAGAACTTACCCGACCTTGATCCTCTCAAAATCCTGAAGTTTCTCAAGGAAATGGACTTGGAGAGGGTGCTTCACTAAAGGGATTCTACACCAAGCGAAGCACAGTAGAGGGGATACAATAGATCTTTTAGGTCGCAGTAACTTAATCACCCTCAAAAATACAAATACAAATACAAATACAAACACCCAATTAGGAGTTATAATAGGTACTCGATTATCCCACGTTGGGGGAGGCATTCACCTCGATGTCCAGGTGAAGACCTCCGTTGTACCAGTACAAGAGCATGAATCTTGGTGGAAATCGTAGAACGCAACGGGGCGAAAAGCACCCGCAGTTGTAGGTATAGGCAATTCAGCAAATAGGAATTCAAAGCAACCAAAAACAAATTAGTCTCGAGTATGTGAAAAGCCAATCAAAATCAATCAAAACCTAAACTCCTTTAGCACATCATACGAATGTCAACTCCAATCAAAATTTAAAAACAAACTCCGCAGAAAATTGCTATAAAATGTTATTACCAGTCTGGACTGAGTTATCTGCTTTCTAAACAGGTGTTAGGGGTAAAAACCTTGGACCACGGTGGAATCGATGGTTGGTCTCGATATCCGTAAACAAGCCGGCTCCAGAATAGGTATTCGTAAAAATTCCAGCATTCAATTATTATTACCCAGGCAAGCCTGCGGAATAATCTTAGAATAGCGGCCTAGTTTGGTCAGTTGGTCATCACATTTAAAATAGCAAAACAAAACTGCGAATTGCAGAGAACGTCGTATTCGAAATGATAAGGTATATTGACTCATCGCCTTACGAGGTCAGGTAGAACAAAAAGGTAGCCGCAGGGCAAATAGGTATTGACGGTCCAAAAGTGGCCAAATAAAGGTAGCCCAGTGAGACAAAACGACAACACAGCAAATAAACAAAATGAGTTAAAACAACTATCATGAGTATGACGTCAATTCAGGAAAACCGCTTTCACAATTATTGAGAAAAGCAATTGGAAAGAAATTCGTATAATGTTTAAAGAGGAGGTAGAAATCAAACAAACATGGCAACACTGCTCTCGACATTCAGGCCAAGCTAGAAACCCGACTAACAAACAAGTGGTCATAAAAGTAGGGTGGAGTGTGCCTGTGTATCAGGTTAAAGCCCACAACAATAAACGCTCATAAAAATTCCCAAACGAAAGGAAGAGCGAGTCAACGAGTAAAGCTCATTAAAATACAAAATGAGAATTCAATAATCATCGGATAGGTAAACAGCGACAGACATCTCCTCCATATAGACATTCCCGCAATATATCGGGTAGTCTGTAATCAAAGTGGTTGTATTCTTTAATTAATTCAAGTTTTTGCTTGAAATGAAATCAAAGAAAATAGAAAAAGGAAATTAGGCAAAGAAAATCATCGAATAGGAAAACAGACAGACATTTCCGCCATATCCCGGATCGTCTGTAACCAAAGTGGTTGTTGTCTTTAATTATTAATTCAAGCTGTTGCTTGAAATGAAATCAGAGAAGCTAGAAAAAGGAAATTAGGCAAGGAAAATCGTTGAATAGGCAAATAGCAGACATTCCCGCAATTGTAGTCTGTAAACGAAACAAAAGCAAACCGAAATAATAAGACAGCACAGGTGTGCAAAAGAGTGGTTTTTGAAATAGACAGAAGTGTGAAAGATATATGAAATATATCTATCTTCGTTTTCCACTTTTTTATGCTCTCTATGCTAATAGGGATCTCTCTTCGCTTTCCATTTTTTTATACTCTCTATGCAAAATCACAGCCCCTCTCGCCCTTCACCATTTTACGCTTTTGCAAACGAATTCTCTCGCTCATCATACGCTTTCAGACATCTGATAGGAAGCCAACAGTTAACGAGTCTCAGTTAAATTCCCCGCTTTTCCGAAAGAAATCCCCACCAACCGAGATACCATGAGTCATAGTAGGTTCTTTTGCGCATCCGTTTCGGCCATAGTAATCCTGGCATACCTCAATCAAAGAGCAGGGGTGACTACGGTAATTACGGTAAACACAACGAGGAAAACACAGCGGTCCTATTAGGGGAAACCCAGAGGTAAATAGACGAGATCACGGTGGCTTTTCGCCACAGACGAACGGGCCCGGGTCCTCGACGTTACAATATGATGAAGTTCAAAAGTGGTATCTAATGAATTTTATGTTTCACTTTTTCACCCCCTACCTAGTGATAGATTTTAAAAAGAATTCCAGTAGAAATACAACGGTGCTCATCCGTGTGTGAAAATCTACGAAGGCGTAAAAGCGCCACACCAGTTTTATTTTTTAAAATTCCGAATTTAAACTCGTAATTCCGACGTTAAACTCGTAATTCCAACTTCAAAATCGGAATTCCGAGTTCAAACTACGAATTCCGACTTTAAGCTCGGAATTCCGAGTTCAAACTATGAATTCCGACTTTAAACTCGGAATTCCGACTTTAAACTCAGAACTCCGAGTTTAAATTAAGAATTCCGAACAGGGCGGGACCTAGCCTATTTGCCGCCTGCGTGGCGATACAAAAATTGCCGCCCCCGCCCCCCTCTTAAGAAGAAATGTCTACCAATGGGAGGGTAAAAAGCATTTCTTGTGGGTAAAAATTAAACACCAATAGAAAATGTTATTTATTAGATTAGGTAAATTCTGCTGCGCCGGGGGTGGGGGGTTAGTGGTGCGGAGTATAGTATATCCCCCGAAATGAGGGGGGTTTGAGAGAAAATTTTTGAAAAAACAAAATGCGAAATGCGAAAATGTTAATCACACTGAGCAATAACTGCATAACAATCACAATGAGCATTAAAGTCGAAATTCCGAGTTTAAAGTCGAAATTCTTTGTTTAAAGTCGGAATTCCGAGTTTAAAGTCGGAATTCTTAGTTTGAACTCGAAATTTTAAAAAATAAAACTGTGTGGTGCTTCTACGCCTTCGTAAAAATCAATCCATTCTTCTATAAGAAAAAAAAACTACGAAGGACAAATGAAATAAGGATAAAATTGAAAAAAAAAACAAATTGCATGAAAATAACTTGGCTCACATGATTGTGTGAATTAATCTTATTATATTTTAAAAAAACTTTTTTTTAGTCAATTCATACTCTTCACGAAATAAAACAACAGACGTCATGACGTCATCACCTTTGATCAGAATTAATATTATAGGAACTATTACTCTTTCTGTATACACCTGTTTATCTTATAATTTTATCTTTTAGATGACTGTTTTTATTATGAGATGATAGCAGAAAACATAAGTCTGGTACTTTTTAATGCGAAGAATAGAAGCAAGTCAATTCTTATAGAATATGAAAGTCTGGTATGTACTTAAGTATAATTAGGTAATAATATTTATGGGATATTCCATATTTTATCTACTTTTATTAGATGATGCACACTAATTTTATTAGTCTAGTTTTAACAAAGTAATGAGATGCATAAATTATACATATAATATACTTTACCTGTTGATTAAAAATAGGATATAATACTAGAATAAAAATGGACAGTCGTAGATAAAATATAGTATTTCACTAGCGTATAATGACTATCACCGACTCAGTTTCATCTTCGCGGATATATGTTATAAGTCATCATGCAATAATTACTTTCCGTTTGTCGAAAATATGAATGTATACTACTTTATCGTTTGTTTTAAGTGGTGTCTTGCATTTATTTCTAATTACTGTTCGTAGGAAATGTCAAACATCAGCTCCATAATACCATCTCCAGATCTTCAATACCTTTTGATAAAATATAACGAATCAAAAGTAAGTTAATTACTTACTTATTTGTTTCATTAAAATATAAACCAAAACTACTATTACAGCCCCTGCGAGATAAAACGACAGCCAAGTATAAAATTATTAAACTGGATAATAAGTAAGGCGTCTAAAAAACTAACAATATTATTAGTATATATCTATAAGTACCTACTATCTCAAAAAATTTCAGAGAAATATACGACGTGAGTGAAAGTAATATTTTACAATTAGCCAAGTGGAGCTTAGAAGGGCATAGTTTGGTTTATGTCTTTGAGTTTAACTTGTATTACTTGGCAAATCCTGAAGACGCTCCAAATCCAAGAAGACTGACTTATGATGGAGTTTCAGGGAAAATACATAATGGGATATTTAACGGTAAGTAAAACTATAGGTACTGATATATTTAGTTATAAGTTCCAGATTCCAGATATATGTAGCACAAATTTTGCACGTCAGCCGTTCGAAATGATTTTTTCTACATTAACCGCCTACCTAGATATAGGTATCTCAAAAATCCATTATGGTGTCTTCTTTGAGGGGGGGATCGGTAGCTATTGTTGTGGTTATCGACACAGAATTAAATAAACTCCTAAGAGGTTGTTGATAAAAATTAGATCATCATTGCGCCCCATGGTGGCAAATTATTAGGAATGCTTCGATCAAATTATAAGTAGGCGAAATGGAAGTCGAGATGCAATTTTAAGGGAACACCAACACCGCGCGTGGACAGCTGATTGGTCTAATGCTTTATATTAATTCTACGAATTTTGGTAGTTTTCAACCAGTCCTTTTCTAGTTTTAATACGCAAAAGTACCTCTGAAAGAAATACTACAAAACGGCTGTATCGATGAGATGAAGTACCTATACAGTTTCTGATCGATTTATTATATGGCAGTACACATAATTCATGAAACTGAGCAGATAGCAGGTTAAAATTTTCAATCATTTTCTGTAGAAAAAATGACTCCAATAATTCGTTGTCATGCAACCGTCTTGTTAAGCAATTGATACTTAAATTTTAAGGTATGTATTTGCTTAATAGATAAAATCTGCTTGAGAAGAACATTGAGAGATTAGGTCAACATAAATGCAACGTCTGAAATTCTATCATTAATAGTAATATAAATAGATTTGATTCAAATACGAAGTCTGAACGGCTCGAAAATATAAAGACTCCCGCTCCCTAGAATGAATTTCACAGGAAAATGGATCATTAATTAATATAAAACAGGAAAAAAATATACAGTGTGTGTCACAGGCATGGTACACCCCCTTTTTTTTCTTTATTTCTTGAGATAATTTTTTGAAATTTGGTACGTCGCATATTCTCGATAGAGCGCACTTTCTAGCAGAATATTGAATTTTTTCCCACATCCGGTTTTTCCGGAAATGTTACCAACTTTTTATTTTTAAATGGGACACCCTATACATATATTATTATATTTTTGTTTCTATACATTGATTCTATACATTTGTACGAATCCAACAATACCACATAAGTACCATTTCAAATGTCAAATTTGTTTTTATTTAATTTTTTATTTCGCAATTATAGTGTGCCATGACTATTTCGTTTTACTCCAATTGGATCATCTAATGCTTGCTAGAAAAATCGAAATTTTGTTCAAAGCACTAAATTAAGTGATTTATGGATAAATTATGGGCACCGGAATGATTTTTTTTAGCTGGATTAATTTTTTTCAAATGGTACCATATTGGTACCGAGGTACCATCTACTAGTACACTAAATAAGGGACTTTTTGGTGTATCCATTTTACGTCTGAGATGAACACAACTGAAGTCATGGCACACTATAACTGAGAAATAAAAAATTAAATAAAAACAAACTCGACACTTGAAATGGTACTTATGTGGTATTGTGGGATTCGTACAAATGTATAGAACCAAAAAATATAATATTATATAGGGTGTCCTATTTAAAAATAAAAAGTTGGTAACATTTCCGGTAAAACCGGATGTGGGAAAAAATTCAATTTTCTGCTAAAAAGTGCGCTCTATCGAGAATATGAGACGTATCAAATTTCAAAAAATTATCACAAGAAAAAAAAGAAAAAAAGGGGGTGTACCATGCCTATGACACACACTGTATAACAGAAATGAAAACTTTTGAAGCAGCCATTCCCGGAGACTGGTAAGTAAATTATTTTCTAATTTATTGATTTTATTTAAATAGAAAATGGTGTACCACTGGAGGTAGAGGAAGCATTCTCCTTTTCTAGTGATGGCAGATACTTGGCATTTTTACAATTTAATCTACGTGACGTAGGAACTTCTTACTATTTTATATATGGACAGCCTGGAAGCTTAGAAAATCAATATCTCAAACTAGAAGAAATGAAATATTCAAAAGTAATATTAATATTTGTTTAGTATTTAAACATAATATTATGTACCTATACTCGATTAAATCGGTTTTAGACAGGTACAGCTATTCCACAAACCTCAGTTTTTATAGTTGATTTAGAAGATCCTGATTCCATTCCAAAAGAAAAAAAATACCAGGTACCTTTTGAGAATGCTTTAATTCAGAGTTTTGCGTGGCCAAGGAATAACGAGTTTTCGTATGTGGTATCTAACAGAGTTCAAAATAAGGCATCGGTAATTAGGTGTCCAGTGGAAGATGTCTGTTATCAGGTGAGATACAATAGCAGGTCGCACCTCATCACAAGGATACTGTTCATCATTGATTCTCAGTTAAGGTCTAAACGGTAGTTTATGAGAGATTGTAGAAGCGGAGATACATCTTTGATGACCTTAGAGGGGATAGGACTGAGAGAAAGTGACTGTGTTCCGGGGATGAGATGCACCGTCCCATGAATGGGCATACCTACATTTTTGAGGGATAATATATTTTTTAATTTCATTTAGGAAAGCACATATTTTGAACCAAATGGTTGGTTATCAGAATATGTGATTCTTGGTTATAATCGTGATGGTAATACAAGCGTCGGAATACAAGCTGCTCCAGAAGGAGTTGATTTCTACTTCCATTTATTTCTGACAGACTTGCAAAATAAAAATTCCACACGTCTAACTTTCGGAAAAAGAACAGTACTGAAAATACTCTTCTGGAATGAATATGAAAACTTAATGTAAGATACTGCATTAATTATTATTATAAGTTAATTCCTGGTAATTTGCACTTCAGATATTACCAAAGTACCTTAGAAGACCACCCCTCAAGCGAACATGCTTATGTGATCGACAGTGTCACTCTTGAAGATATTTGTCTTACTTGTAATTTTTCAACTCCATCTGGATCCTGCTTGAGTGGAACAATTGTTCCTAGTGAAAATGCAAGTTTTTTTGCAAAAATTTGTAACGGTCCTGGTCCAAGTTATGTTGAAATTACTGACAGGAAGGAGGTTATTTACAATGATATAATGTTATATTTTTTTCATTTCACTTTTTGTAAAATTTATTACTATTTTAGCTATTACCTCCGGTAATTTGGATAGACAACCAAGAATTACTAATAAAACTTTCCAAGAAGTTGCAGCCAATACAAAAAGATCTACTAGTACCAATTGCTGATGGATATAACGCAAGAGTCAGATTATATTTTCCTCCAGAATATAACGAAACTTCGATAACAAAATACCCCACATTAGTCTACGTGTTAGTCTGATTTAACATGTAAAGAGAATTCTACCATTAGTTCATTTTTGATTCCAGTTATGCAGGTCCCGAAAAGGATCAAATTTCTGATAAATTTGATGTACATTTACCTGGATATTATTGGGTTACGAATAAAAAATATATCTATGTTATTATTGATGGAAGGGGGAGCAAAAGAGATGGCAGAAATAAAATGTTTGAAGTGTATAGAAGACTAGGCACTGTTGAAATTGAAGATCAAATTAATGTTACAAGGTAGGGTGTATACACGAAATACTTTCTTGAACCATTTTTTAAGAAAATCTTTCCATGCATACAGATATCTCCAGGAAAATATCCCAGGCATAGATGAAAAGAGGACGGGGATATGGGGATGGAGTTACGGAGGTTTTGCAGCAGCCTTGGCCATTGCAAAAGATACAACCGGCATCTTTAAGTTCGGAATATCTGTGGCACCAGGCACAAATTTTATTTATTATCGTAAGTATCGCAATACAAATATCAAAAATCTACTTCTGTTTTCTGGAAAATAAGTTGTGTATACAAGTGTCCCAGACTCAATTGACCAGACCATATCTCATATACAGGTTGAGATAATCATACCGAACAAAGGGTATTTTATTATAATTTTCAAAGCTCTTTAATATTACAGAGTTAAAACAACCCCCACTTCAGCATCCCCTAAGGTATAGCCCCCACCCTTAAAAAAATGAATAGTACCCTGTATAAACTTTCATATTTTAAAAATAAATATTTGATTCTCTATTCAGCTGTTTTTACAGTTTCAAAATAGGTTCACAAATAAACAAGAAAAGACTCATCAAGTTGGTCATGCGACTTTTCATCTGAACTTTCTCTGAATGACTTTATCTGTCAAAATTTATCAATAATTTGGTCATAGTCTTTAATTTGGCAGGTCATAGTCATCATTAAGGTTCATGATAGAGTGCTTTGGCTCTTGTTTTTTTTTTAAATTTTCCCCATAAATCAGAATTATTAAATATGTAAGTTATTTTGGACTTGGAATTATAATAATGACTATCACCTGGCTTTTGAAAACTATTACTAAATTATTGATAAATTTTGACAGCTAAAGTCATTCAGAGAAAGTTCAGATAAAAAGTCATGACCACCTTGATGAACCTTTTCTTGGTTATTTCTAAACCAATTTTGAATCTGAAAAAACCGCTGAATAGAGAATCGAATACGAAAATATTAAAATACGTTTATCGACTATCAATATCAATATTTTGTATATACTTATTCGCCAATATAAATATAATTAATCGATCAAAAGAACTTACCTGAAGTGAAGTTCGATCGTAATTATATGAAGGTCCAGTCCGAAAATATTACAACACATGTAGTACATGCTTCTTCCGCTATCGAGCACATAGTTTAAAGCAAATTCGAAGTTCGGTCCCGCTCCGTGCGGCGCCCCTGCGAGCTGTTCGTCATTGTGTTTAAAGTATATGTTTTCCGGTCGGTCCGGGATCAGGGTGGGTGGTTTGTAATATTTTCGGACTGGACCTTCATATAATTACGATCGAACTTCACTTCAGGTAAGTTCTTTTGATCGATTAATTATATTTCGGTCCAGTCCTCAATATTACAACACATGTAGATGTTTAAAGAGAATGTTTACCGGAAAACATCAACATTTTTATTAACGAGAGAAAATAAAAACACAAAAAATTAACATTTTCATCTAGTAAATGTAATGGCTAACTAAACAAGAGTACCTACTCTTTTTTTTTTTTTTTTGTATAAATTTTTATTTGAGAACAGTGCTAAGAAAATTCCTGTCATTTTCCAGAGGTCTGTTATAGAACTTGGCAAATGTACCAGATTTCGAACTCCATCCTGCGGATTTCCTTATGATATCAACGGGGAGTCCCTTTCTTTGAGCAGCTGAGGTTGACGCATGCCTTGTTGAGTGAGGCTTAAATTTTTCGGAGTCCACCCCCGCCATTTTAAGCGTTTCTTTGATCCAACGGCTTAAGGTCTGCTTAGACGCGGCCTTATACGGTTTTTGATGGGTTATGAATAATGCATCGGTATGTTGTAGCTCTCGTAGTGGTTTGGTTATGTCTAAATATTTGCTCAAACTTGAAGCTACGCATAGTCGAGGTTCATCCGCAAAGTATGGTAAGTCTAAACATGGTTGCAAGGAATGAGGACTTGAAGTTTTGATAAGGTCAGGAACGAAAATCTTGGCTCCTGACGTAGAAAATTTTATATTTTGACAGGTTATCAGATGTATGGTCTGCAATCTCTGTCCCGTTGCTAGAGCTAGCAAGGTAACCAGTTTACAAGATAGCATCTTTAGGTTGGAATCATCTGAATTTTTCAAGAAGGACAGAACCTGTTGAGGGTCCCAGGTGTCATTATATTTTGGCCTTGGAGGCCGAAGTCTAAATACGCCTCTTAGAAAACGTTTTAATCTTGGGTCTTCTCCCAAATTTTTCGACGTTATCATCGAAAGAGCTGCACGGTGTGAGTTAAATGAGCTGAAACTATTACTTGTTGTTTCTAGTATATTCTGAAGAAATGTAATAATATGTGATACTGATCCATCGAAAGGTGAAATTCCCTCGTTGTTGCAGTAATTCCACCATAATCTTAGAGTAACGCTATACTGCCTTATAGTGTTGTCATTTAAGGAATTTTCCATGGTGGTTATGGCACTCCCTGGGATGCCACTTCGCCGGAACGCCTCCCTGAGAGCTTCGCGACAGCCAGGGAAAGCTCCCTTGAAAGGGGGTGCTTCTTTTTGCTGCAAGGACAAATTAAATTATTATCTGAAGGCTCAAAGATTAGCAAATTGTCCTTCGACAATTTTTGGAACAATGGATACCATGGTTGCGATTTCCAAAATGGCACAACCAAGATCCCCGTAGCTTTATCGCTCAAAATCTTTTGTATCGTACGCAGCACGAGCGAGAAAGGTGGAAAAGCGTAAAAATTTAAATTTTTCCAGCTTACAGTGAATGCGTCAACAGTCTCAGCTTTCGGATCTGCCTGCCACGAAATGTACCTGTGGCATTTGTTATTTTTCGATGATGCGAAAAGGTCTATCTCAGGTGTTCCAAAATGATTTGTGATTTCCTCAAAAATGCTACTGTTCAGGGCCCACTCGGTTTCTTTGCGCAGAATACGGGAAGCCTGGTCGGCCTGCCAATTATCGCAAGATGGGATATATGATGCGAATAACCAAATGTTTTTGCTTTCACACCATTGCCAAATCTTTCTAGCTAAAAAATTTAGTTTGGAAAATTTTACACTGCCCATTCTGTTAACATATGATAAGGCGGTAGTATTGTCTGTTCGGATTAAAATGTTGCAGTTAGCAAGATTACTAGCAAAGAATTTCAACCCGTTGTAAATAGCTAAAAGTTCGAGATAATTTATGTGTTGATTGGACTGCGACGGCGTCCACCAGTCGTAGGAAGTATTTCCTTGACAGAATGCACCCCAGCCCGATAGGCTAGCGTCGGTGAAGATTTCTAGGCTATACCTGTCCCTTTTCAAATCGTTACTACATGTATCGATTTTTTGTAGCCACCATTCTAATTCGCAGACTATTTCTTGAGAAATTTTCATTTGTGAATTATAATTTTGGTTGTTTGTTTGTAAGGCCAAATATTTGGCTTTCTCTAAAAGTTTAGTGTACACCCAACCATATTTAATCGCTGGACAAGCTGAAGTTAGTAAGCCCAGTAACTTTGCAAATGTTACGATTTTACAGTTCTTGCGAGAAATTATGTTTACAATCCACCTTTGTATTTTTTCTCGTTTCTCTGGAGTTAGTTCGATCGTCATTTTCACTGAGTCGAATATAAAACCTAGAAATTTGCACCTTGTACTCGGAGAAAGTACGCTTTTCTCCATATTTATTATGAATCCCAGAGATTTCAGAACTGACAAGGACATATTGACGTTGTTAGAACATTCCTTTTCTGACAAACCCAAGATAAAAAAATCATCAAGATATGCTACGCATGTCACGCCTCTAGAACGTAAATATTTCAGCACCGGTTTTAACAGCTTTGTAAACGTGTGGGGAGCTGTTGCTAGGCCAAACGGCAAGCATAGGTGAACTCATAGAGTTGCTTGTTAAAGCAAAATCTCAAATATTTCCGGTGTTGTTTCAAAACCGGTACTAAATAGTATGCGTCTTTGAGATCAATGGTGGCTGCGTATGAATTTTTTTGAATTAATCTTGCAGCCGTTCGGGCATCTTCCATTTTGAAGTGAGATGCGCTCAAGAAATTATTTAGTTTTTTTAAATTTAGAATAAATCTTTTTTTACCATTGGGTTTGTCGGCTAAGAATATTCTCGAAATAAACTGATTTGAAGCTGCGATACATTTTTTAATCGCACCTATTTTTATTAAGTTTGAAATTTCAATTTCGATACTTAGTTTTTCAACTTTATTAAATTTTTTTGGACTGGGAGGGTGTGCCTGGAATGGTACCCTCGTAAATGGTAAAGAATAGCCTTTTAACCAACTCAGTATTACGGGACTTGTCGTGATTGGTAACCATTGCTCCGAAAATTGACTTAAACGACCTGCATAAGAACATACCTCTACTCTCGGTGTTGTCTTTTCCCCCTGCTTTTCCACTGGGGGTCCTTCAGGTTCTCCCAGCGGTAATTTTTCGAGGGTTGACTTCTGACCGGTGTCGTCTCCCCCAAGCGACGGTCCGGTCTTTGAAAGTTTAAAGAACGACTGTTAGATGCAGTACTCTGGTGGTACATTCGTTGAGTTCCCCCCCCTCCTTTCACTTGTTTTTTGTATACCAAGGGAGCTCTTGTCGTACTCGCAGGAATCTTGAATTCCTTGCTGACTGATTCAATCGTCTTTAATGATTTTAATTTTTCTGGTAAGTCTGATCCAAATAAGTATTCGGACGGTGTGCATTTGTCCGCTATTTCCTTAAAGTTTTTCAGGTGAGGTACTATAAGATTTCTCCTTGTAACAGAGACTCTATGAAACAGATTAGATAAGATTCTACCGGAATCTATCAGGTCGGTCAAGAGATCATTTTTGGAATCTTTTGGGAATTGATCAAGATTATTGAGAATATTGGTAATACCTTTGCCCAAGGCACAAATTCCCTTTCCAAGCTGATTTTGGACTTCACTTTGCGAGAAGTCTGTTATTACATTTTGTTTCTGCAATGCGGCTGCTATTTCTGGATTCAACTTCGGAGGTGTTAAATTGGGCAAATTGACAGGAATATCGTATTTGTTTAAAATACTAAGGGAATCTTCTTTTTTTAATCCGTTTTTCAAAATTAAATTCCATCTACGTACCAATTGGTCATGTAAGGCAATATTCTCGATCGACTTTTTTTCTGGATCATCGCCAAGAAGTTCCAGAATGTCGTCCGGCAAGGACACGTCATTGTGAATTACAAGTTCATCTGCGTCACGTGTATTAGTCATAATGCTACATGCATCCACATCCACGTTGCTTTCGGAGATAACGCTACAGGCGTCAATTCCTTTTTCTTCACGACAGGGTGATACCACTACAGGTGGCAACCCCGCTTCGCTGGCCGGAGATCGGTGTCGATTCAATCGACGACGATCAGACGATAGCGCTGCCCTTCGCCGCGACTGCGTTAAACTGTCTCGAGAATGGCGGCTGCCTGATCGAGACCTACGACGACTTCGGGACCGAGAACGTTCATGCCGTGACCGTTTTCGTCGTTGCAACTCTTTCTCTAACTTTTTTAGACGTCTAGCTAATGTTCTTGGATTTTCCAATTCACTATTATCGCTGTTGCTAGACGAAGAGCTGCGAGCTCGCTTATTTTTCTTTGATTTTCCCATTATGCTAAACTAAAAGGAACTGGTAACGTTATTTCAAGCTGTTTACACAAACAACTCCTGATCATGCAGTATATAACTTATTAATTTTATTGTTTATTAGTATAAGTACCTAGGTACATACTTACCGCTAAATAAGTATAGATCTTTCAGAACTATAGGTCTTTCAGTTTTAATCGTCTAATCAAATCTTTATTTGTTGTATTACTTGAAAATACGGCGTAGAGTATAGAAAACTACGTGTTTGTACTCGAAGCACAAGAAACACAATGACGAACAGCTCGCAGGGGCGCCGCACGGAGCGGGACCGAACTTCGAATTTGCTTTAAACTATGTGCTCGATAGCGGAAGAAGCATGTACTACATGTGTTGTAATATTGAGGACTGGACCGAAATATAATAATAATCGAACATGAAATATTCAATGTAATTATTGACAATAATTAGGTAGGTACCTATTATTAATGTTATTTTAATGAAATTACTAAATTTAAATTTAATTTCAAATCAATTGCGCAAAAAACTAATTACCAGCACGAATGTGAAGTATACTACCAATCTAAGACAATAACTACTGGCGTCATCGATGCGCTCCTCCTCTAAAGAATTCAATTGGTAAATGGAAAAGCGCCCTTATCGTTCCTAATACTTAATTTACTTACCCCTACCACACTATTATTCATTTCAATCATTTTTTTTTAAGAATCTGTTTCGTATGAGAAATATTTGGGACTGCCAACAAAGGATGACAATTTGGAAGGATATAAAAACTGTGATATTTCCGCTAAGGCTGAGAATTTTAGAGGAAAATCGTTCCTTTTGATACATGGAAACGCTGACTATAATGTTCATTACCAACACTCAATGATACTAGCCAGAGCACTGCAAAAACATGATATTCCTTTTCAATTAATGGTGGGTACTTTCCACGCTGTAAAATAAATCTTACACCGTGGTACTTTCACATTTTCTTTAAATTAATCGCTAATACTGTGCTTATTACGTTATATTTTAGAGTTATCCAGACGAAGACCACAATTTGTTTGGTGTTCTAGCTCACCTATATCTTACAATGGATCTGTTTGTAGAGAATCAGTTCAAAAGTGTTAGTAATTAGAATGTAATATATAATTAAAAATTACGCAATTAATAAATATTTAATGGGAGGTTAGTCTTTTTAATAATCACTTCATAATTATTGTGTACTTATAATTTTCAAATTTCAACTACAATTTTCAAAACACTTAACAACTCATCCTGATCTAGTTGACGACCAACTTTAACACCAACATGATGGTACTTCGCTGCATTTTATGCAGTTATTATTTTTATTACTTTTTAAAACCGAGTGGTTAATAATTGAACAAACTATGATGTCAAAGATAGCGGCAAAATTTTCTTTAAAATTTTCCTAATTTTCCATTGACCGCATCGACCATTAAGATCATCAGTTTAGTATAGTTATTTTTGGCGCACGAGAATGTTGCACCTACTCGTATGTATTCTGTTTGTAACGGACTTGTGCCAATCATAGGTGTCAAGGGTAGGTGCATGATGGGGAAACTTCTAGTAGGTTGTTTTGGGTAAGGAGAGTGGGACCAATTTGATGGCCATTTAGAACGGAGCCGAGTTTGGGATTTCCTGTAATGGCCATGGTTGGGTGTTTGAAATTGTTTTGGGGACAGTTCTCAGGTGAGGCCTACCAGTTTTTCTTGAGTACCGGTTGTTAATGGGTTCCAAAAGCATTTCTTTGTAAAGCAGTGAGTATCTGATTTAGGTACTTTATATTTTGTCAGGATTGTGTTGTTTTGACGTCTGGATTTTATCTACGAGGGGGGGGGGGGGGAGGAGGGTGGCTACAATGTTTCCACGTTTTGATTTCTTTTTTCTTTTTATTACATATTGTCGGATTTGGGGTGTGATGGGAAGATGTGGTCAAGAATTGAGTGGAATTTTATGACACATGAATTACGTCTTAGCAATTTGCGACATTCCCGACAATGATGCTCTGTAAGATAGCAATCTGGTTCGTATGGAAAGCTCCTGCTTATGCGAAGAGCTGAATTGTGTACGTTTTGGTTCTATACGATTAGGGTTCTGTAAATGTTCATTAGTATGTCTCGATCAGCTCCCCAGCTCAAGTTTGATAAAGACTTAATAATATTAACTTTTGTCTAGGATCATTCGCAAAAATCTAAACTCTGTGACGTTTTCTATCTCTTTATTGTACAGCTTCAACTTCGACGGGCTTGCTTTTTTCTTATTCTGAAAAACTATTTGCATAGGTTTGGTCATCGCGAACTGCATCCCATTCAGTTTGGTCCATTTATCCAATCGCTTGCTGAAATAACTTAAAACCTTTTTTATCAGTCAATTTGAAGTATAGGGCTGAGAGTGGATCCTTGTGACAGTCCTTTTTTTTTTGTCAAGAAAATCGGAGAAATGTAAACTCTGACATTGAACGGTCTGTTTGGAAAGTAGTTCCTATAATTAAATTGAGAGTGTGTCTCCATTAAGGTTTTACAGCCAACATTATAAAGGCTCATTAGGCTAACGGGCAGATTTTCATCTCAAGAATAGATAAATTTAAAAAATTTCCACTTAGACTCGATACCTTCTTCAGAATTGGCCACAGAAATCTGCCCGTTAACTTAATGAGCCTTTACAATACCCGCTGCTAGTGTAATAAAGAACGTGAAGGTATCCGTAAGATTCGATTCTCTTCTTTATACAATTCTCTCAGAAGGGAGACTGCGGAATAACAATTATAATAATTGTATACTTAAGCTCTACTAGAAACGAGCAGCACTCTTTTATATCATCAGCAGTTAGTTATGTAATAAAAAAAGTGTTATTAACAGAAAGTTACAGATACCTTTCCCAATTTACAAAAAAAGGTTGCAATTTACAAAAAATAAATGGTTGCAATAAAACTCATTTGCAATAAAAAGTTTATCTGAAGAGGGATTTATCGTAACAAAATACCTCAAGGAGAGTTATTATTATTAATGGAAGAATCAATTGCATCAACTGATTTATTTTTCCGAGCATATAACGGTCATTAATTATTTATGACGAGATTAAGAATCAAATCAAGATTTAATCATACTTTCCATCAATGCTATTACATATTCGCAAGTTCTTCTCATTTTCGTACTCAGCTTAAGCGCAAAATGTTTGATGGCATTAAGGTAGGTGAAACGGTTTCTTAAGTCAAAGTTTAATTCATATTTAGTAATATGTTTTAGTTTTTTGTTGTCTTTATGACATCTTTTTATGCTCTCTTGCAAGAATGTTCTACCACTGATATAGTAAAAGCACCGTATGAACTTTCTGATCTATTTGGAGAATTCAAAGCAGAAACCTGGAATGGAACATGGATTAAAGGTATAGATATAATAACATTATACTGGATGTAATAGTGTAAAATGAATTATTTATTCAGAAGTTGTTTTTATTTAGGAGATGCTTTTTATTATGAAATTAGATCTGGACATGTTATAAGAGTGGTTTTATACAACGTTGCAAATAGGAGAAAATCAATTTTAATAGAGTATGCTGATCCTGTACGTATTTTTTTCTCGAAATTTGATCAATAAAATATTTCTAACACTCATCATATTTTTACGAACAATATTTCTAGCGAACTCCCGATATTGAAAAGATGATTCCATCACCAGATCTTCAATATATCTTGATTAAATACAACAAATCAAATGACGTAAGTTATTGTATCATGCACTTACGAAAATTTTATAAAATTGATCGTAATAATTTTAGATCATGGAAACGGTTGCGACAGCGCAGTATAAAATTCTGAAGCTCGATAATAGGTAAGACATTATTAATAACAATCTCGCAGGAGATTATTTTATAATAAAGAAAAAAATTTCAGTGAAGCAGATTATTATGTTGGTGATAATAAAGCATTACAACACGCTCAGTGGGGCTTAAGAGGCCATAGTTTGTTTTATGTATTCGATTTTGATATATATTATCTAGAGAGTCCTGAAGATGCTCCGAAACCCAGACGTTTGACATATGATGGAGCTGCAGGACAAATAAGTAACGGAATATCTCAAGGTATAGTATATGTATTTGGTAGTCATTATTAGTCCCTTATTAATGAACAACGATAGCGGCAAGCATTGTGCGTTGAGCGGTGAGCGGTGCCCGGTGCAACTTTGTAACGCCAAAGATACTGTTTGTCGCCACCGCTCAACGCTCAAATAAGGTGAGAAAACGGGAGCTGTGCGCAGTGAGCGTGGAAGACAAAAACCTCATAGTGTATGAGAGAGGCGGAGCGATGCAGGCTTTTACCTATTACTTTTACACATGGCATTTAGCACTATCAAAATATAATGATACCCTATTTGATTTTTTTCTGAATAAGTGAAAAGTAAAAATGGATAGAAAGTGTATTGGGCCTAATTGTAGAAGTTGATACGATGAAACTGCCACGGAAATTTCCCTAACATGACAATTTTTCCCCCTGTTTAAGCTCCCGTCAATTTACCTTATATGTTATACCAACAAGATATCACGAAATATTGTTGCAGATAACGGATACCCAAAAAAAGAAAAAATTAGCGTGAAGTTTTCTCCCAATGGAAAACATCTAGCATTTCTTAAATTCAATTATACGGAGGTTGAAAATTACGATTATTCTGTCTACGGCGAACCGGGAGACCTTAATGATCAGTACCCTAGAATAAAAAAGAATAAATATTCAAAGGTGTATCAATCTATTTGATCTTCAATGGTCAATTTAGTAACCTCATGAATTAATTATTCCAGGTCGGTTCAAATATTCCCGTAGTGTCAGTTTGTGTAATTGATCTGACTAAATCAGCTTCCCCAGAACAAATATACAACATCCCGTCCGTTTTGGTATTTGAATTGGCATGGCCCACGGAGGATACCATTTCATTTCTTTGTGTTAACAGAGTTCAAAATAGTGCTCAGGTGGTTAGATGCGATACTCACGGTTCCCCATGCACCGAGGTAATTAATTATTTTAGTATAGAAATGATTAATTACGTCAACTTATAAAACTTAGGAAAGTTCATATTATGAACCCGATAATGGTTGGATTGAACCTCACATGTCAAGGTACAGAAAAAATACTTATAGAAGAGTTGCCATACAACCTGCTGCTGAAGGAAATGATACTTATTACCATTTAGTGTTGACGGACACACAAAATAAAGATTTTTTTCGCCTAACTTATGGGAGAAGAAGGGTGACTGAAATATCTCACTGGGATGAATCTAGCAATTTGATGTAAGTTTTATTGATTTGATTAAAAATTTCTTTATTGTTATATTTTCAAGCAGATATTACCAAAGTACCATAGAAGACTATCCCTCGAGAGAGCATGCTTTTCGAATCAACACCATAACTCTTGAAGATGTTTGCATAACTTGCAGTTTCCGAACTCCATCGGGACCTTGCTTACGAGGAACTGTTGACATTAATGAAGATGCAACTCACTTTGCAAAAATTTGCAAAGGTCCAGGTCCAGATTATGTGGTACTTAGCGATGTAATGGAGGTAATTCTTAGAAACTTTATCTCTTATTGTACCTATAATACATAATGGTTAATTATTCAAGGCATCAACTCCTATAATTTGGGAGGACAACTCAGAACTTCTTTTGAAATTAAGTAAGAAATTGCAACCAATACAAAAAGATTTGCTAGTACCGATTGCTGGTGGATATAACGCTAGGGTTAGATTATTTTTTCCACCCGAGTATGAAGAAACTTCGTCACGAGTATATCCGACGCTAGTCTACGCGTATGTATACTGAGTAGAGATCAATAATAACTTTTTAACAGTGGTAAAAAATTAATTTCTAACCAACATTGATTCTAGTTACCCAGGACCAGACGCTGACGTAATTTCTGATGCATATGACAATCATTTTTTGATCAAAAATTATTGGGTCACAAATCTAAAATATATTTATGTAATGATTGAAGGAAGAGGATCTAGAGGAGATGGAAGAAATAAAATGTTTGAAGTTTACAGAAAACTAGGCACTGTTGAAATTGAAGATCAAATTAACGTTACAAGGTTAGTAGGCTCTCTTCTTAAATTACATGTATCTACAATAATTACTATTTTCTGTTATTAAAGTTGTTATTTCTGCCATTGAAAAATGTTTGAAGACTTACCTTTTCTTTAATCTACAGATATCTGCAGCAGAACGTCCCGGGAATAGATCCAAACAATACTGGAATATGGGGTTGGGGTTATGCCGGTTTTTCTGCAGGCATGGTTATAGCAAGAGACAATGAAATAGTTGAGAGAAATGACTCCATTCCTGTCTTTGCGCTAGCAGCGTTAGTCTCTCCAATAACAAATTTGTTGTATAGTTGTAAGAATAATAAGATTATTTAGGTAGGTTTACAAAAAAAATTAACCATTGATTTTAGCATCAATCAATATTGAGAAATATATGGGGTTACCAACAGAAGAGGATAATTTGGCAGGTTACAAAAAAGCCAACTTGTGTAGTAGAGCAGATCAACTTAATACACCACTTCTTTTGATCCACGGAACTGCTGACAGTAAGATTAATTATCAGCATACGATTATGTTGATCGAGGCATTGCATCGAGCAAATCAGGCATTTAATTTAATGGTAGGTACCTGTTTCTTAATAAATTGTTTCCGAACCAATAATTATCAATTATAATTTCTTTGTCAGGTTTATCCAGATGCAGATCATGACTTGAGTAACAACAAGGTCCATGCATTTGTGACGATCGATAAATTTTTATTTAAAAATTATTATATGCTTTAACAATTTAATAAATATTGAGCACATATTTTATTTAAAGTGTTTATTCTCACCAAGAACCCCAAACTATTCAGGGACACTCTAGGATACCTTAATCTTACGGTTACTACCCAAAGATACCCTTAGGGTAGATTTATTCCTCAAGCACCAGCTTCCAGAGTTTTCTCTTCGACTTCGCTGAGTGTAAGACAGACAGGGGAAGCATCTCCTAAAGAAACCGTCGGAATCTTTTCCATAATATTTCACCTCCAGCGCAGCTTTGATTTTGTTGCTATAGTGGAGGTAGCGACCTATCCTGGGGTTTCGAAGGACAATGAGGAGGATCTCGCGTTCAAGTTACCACATGGAGCTTTAAAAGAAACCTGCAATAATTATAACCATCTTTGGGATGTGAGCAAGTGAAAATGTAAAATTTTGCAGAAAAAAGCTGGAGAAGTTTAACGAAAAACCAGGGGGCTACAAAATTTTCAGCAAAATATTCTATTTTCGCTTGATTACGGCTCAAAGACGGTATAATAGGTAACATATTATAAAGAAAAATGTGCATAGGTAGAAATATGTGCATAGCATTTTGTAGAAAATTTTATAAGCTTTATTAATTTTGAAAAAAAAAAACTTCCCTGTGCGATGCACCTATGTACAGGCTGTCCCAACACTAGTGTCCACCCCCTAAATAGAGTTTAATTTTAAAGATAAAAAATTGAAACTTTGAGGATTTGTGTACTTGATATAGGACCACGGAATGGCATAATCAGTTTAATTTTAAAAAAATTAGTTCGGGCGCCAGCGATAAAAAACTGTAATACGGTAATAAATTATCGAAAAAAAATCGATTTTTTTCAATACATAGGTAGAAATCGATTAATCAAATCAAAATCGCTTGAAAGAAATGGGAAAAAACGAATTATAAGGCTTTAATTAAATAAAATATAATTATATAGCAATAAGAGGTAGAAAACTGATTTATTATGTGCAATAGGGTGATCAATATAAACTGAAAACGGTAGATGCAATAAAGTTTTATGACAAAGTAAATAAGGCCTAAAAAAATAGAAAGAGAGCTCTTGCTGGACTAGCGGACACACTGAACCTGCATTGGACAGTGTCGTATTATGGAGTCATGAAAAAGGTGATTATTAAAAAGCTAAAATAAATATAATTATTTCAAATTTATAGGTTCTTCTCCTTTAGCTTGTGTATTATTACATTAACGTGATTTTATGGACATATCTATTATGATAATCATAAAACATTACAGATAGGTAGGTACACAATAAAGTATGTGAGATATTATTCATCAACTAGGTAATTCTTCCGGCAACCTAATACTATTTAATTACTTTGTTTATTGATCTCTTAACAATTATAAATAAAATATGAATAAATGTTTGACCTACAGCAAATATCCACCTCCAAAATTGAGGGTAATTTTATAGATAAAAAAATTAAACTTTGAGGATATGTGAAACTTGCCAAAGAAAAACAGCCCACAAAATAATTATTAAAATAATTTTAGTGTAAAGTTTTATAATAAAATCAAATAATTATTGGGTTCCTTGACTTCCTTCAAAGCACTTCCCCAAAACACTTTAACAACACCCGGATTACGCACGATAATTTGACAATTAAACTCAAAGCTGAAAGGTTTAGATTCGTACAAGACCTTTCTAGTTTCAAAGTAAAACTTTGACTAAACTAGGACAATAATAGTAAGTAGGTAAAACTACTATTAGAACTACCTAGTTGATGAATAATATCTCACATACCTTATTGTGTACCCACCTATCTGTAATGTTTTATGATTATCATAATAGATCATAATAGATGTCCATAAAATCACGTTAATGTAATAATACATAAGTTAAAGGAGAAGAGCCTATAAATTTGAAATAATTATATTTATTTTAGCTTTTTAATAATCACCTTTTTCATGACTCCATAATACGACACTGTCCAATGCAGGTTCAGTATATCCGCTAGTCCAGCAAGAGCCCTCTTTCTATTTATTTAGGCCTAATTTACTTTGTCAAAAAACTTTATTGCACCTACCGTTTTCAGTTTATATTGATCACCCTATTGCACATCATAAATCAGTTTTCTACCTGTCATTGCTATATAATTATATTTTATTTAATTAAAGCCTTATAATTCGTTTTTTCAAATTTCTTTCAAGCGATTTTGATTTGATTAATCGATTTCTACCTATGTATTGAAAAAAATCGATTTTTTTTCGACAATTTACCACTATATCACAGTTTTTTATCGCTGGCGCCTGAACAATTTTTTTTAAATTAAACTTATTATGCCATTCCGTGGTCCTATATCAAGTACACAAATCCTTAAAGTTTCACTTTTTTATCTTTAAAATTAAGCTCATTTAGGGGGTGGACACTAGTGTTTGGACACCTGCTTTAAAATATTCGTCATAAACTCGAGAAAAATCTGAAGAAAGGGAACTTTGAACCCTCCTCCCCCAGTGTTTTCAGGGAACTTCCTCCTACATATTTCTGGAACTCTTGGAACTAACATGATTTAATGCAGTAAAACCATTTTTTGGCTCTTATTTGCTTGGTCTACCAGCCTCGAACAGCGAGTAGTAGATCAGTGACACTTTAGTTAAATTCGTAAACCAATAAGTGACTATGTGACTTAACGAGGGATTGAACCGTATTAGCTATTGAGAGGGGTGTTTTATTATATTGCTTTTGATAATTTTTCTAGAACCTTCTTGTAAATAAATTAAATCATTGAGTTGCACCAGCCATCAGCAATAGATTTTAGTTTCCAAAATCTGGAACTGTAATTAAGAGCGGAAAGTGAGACAAAATCGAAACAGCAGACAAAGAGAAAATATTAATGCTACCACTGATTTTCATAAACTTTAAAATTTTCGAAAACGCAAAATATTTACTGCCCTACAATATCAATTCCGTTTTTTTTTTAAATATCAAAGGGGTAATAGCAATTTTGACGGTAGCCTATTTCAGCCTATTTTTAGTTTCTTTTTGTCATTTTTTTTCATGTCTTGACGTCATAATTTTTTTGTAATGACAGCCTAAATTTTGGTTGTATTTTTTATTCTGTAGCCAACCGTATTAAATTTTAAATGTGTTATATTTGAACAAAATCGAAGAAGACATCAATCAGTCTTAAAAGTTCTATAATATTGAAAATCAAAGAAATAGGGAAAATTGATCTAGTTTCCGGTTTATAAAAACAAATGATTTAAGTAAATGAAAATAGGTTGAGAATATTTGCTGGAGTGAAAATAGTTATACCCCTTTGATATTTTTTCCAAAAAATTAGTATCAACGAAATTATTGAATTTATGCGTTATCAACCTAATAGTGCATAAAATATGTTTTTTTAAATATTTAGAGATAACTTTGAGGCTTGAAAGACATAAAAAAACAATTACCATTATTGTGACATTCGTTCGTTTATATAGCTGTCTTTATGCGTTTAAGGCTAATTAATTTTTTTTGAATCGAAATCGATTCTTAGCTCTCCAAAAGTTATTACTAATAATAGTGCAGTATACCTCCTAATCATAATCAACATAAATAAAAAATAAAATACAGTATTAATTTTTCCCCCGTCTCTATACCTACCAGAGACGCACATTGAAATTTCGAAATTTTGTTCATTCAATATTATTATTTAATTTTATCATGCGGTCAAAAGAGTGCAAAATATTTTTCGGGGCTATTGAGGTATGGGTGAAAAATATTGCAAAGGAAAAGGATTTTTTAATGTTGCTAATTAAAACAATAATATTTACTTTTAGTTATTTTTTGTCATCGTCATAACAATGGTACTTATTCCTAACGAATGCGCTGCAAATAATCACACAAAAAAACCATACAGCTTATATCATATAGTTTACAAATATTTGGATGCACATGAATGGTTTTATCGATGGATAACAGGTATCAACTATCTTTACGTAGTGCTCTTTATAACTATTTGTTTCATCCCAAGTTTTATTAATAATTTCAACGAATTACAATTATTATTATATTTTTTTAGATGATTCTTGTTATATGTTTAATAACAATGTAACTACCTTACTGCATTTTAATAATGTTACTAATAATGTATCCTTAATCAATTTGATAGAATTCAAGACACTGGTATGTAACAATATTTTATCAATAATTATTATTATTCAATCACATTATTTGAAATTTACAAAAATTTTAGCGAAACTTTATTTTGCAGGATATCCCGAAAATATCTCTTATAATCCCATCTCCAGATCTTAAGTATGGCTTGATAAGATATAACGCGTCAGGTGTAAGTAATTTTAAAATCTGATATAATTATTGCATTGTATACCTATACCCAAATACTTGTATATAGGATTGGGAAACGATTCCTACAGCCCAGTACAAAATTGTCAAATTTAAAACCAAGTAAGTCATTGGCATATCATTATAATGAGTGTACCTACTACATATTTTATGCAATCAATATTTCAGAGAAATATACGACGTCGGTAATAATAATTTTTTGCAAGAAGTTGATTGGAGTCCACAAGGACACAGTTTGGTTTATGTTTATAAACTTGATTTATACTATTTAGCAAGTCCCGAAACTCCGAATGCAAGAAGATTAACATTAGATGGACTAGCAGGAAAAATAAGTAATGGGCTTTCTGAAGGTATGATTTATTAAAAAAAGGATGTTAATTTATTAATTTCACAAATAAAACCAATTTTATTAGACGCTGGATATGGACCTGCGAATGTTGTCTTTATACGTTTTTCTCCAGATGGGAAATATTTAGCTTTTTCTAAATATAACGCTACTCAGGTTAAAACTTACGATTATTTTGCCTATGGAGATGTAGGGAATATTAAAGAGCAGTCCCCAAAAGTTCGAAAGATTAAATATGCGAAGGTGCTTCTGAAATTTATTTTTTATAAAACCAGAAAAAATAAAAAATTCACCAATTATTTCAGGTCGGTGCAGCTCTGCCTCAAATATCCCTGTTCGTTGTCGATCTAAAAAATTCCAATTCTCAACCAAAAATAACGTATCCGCTCCATTTAGATGAACTATTATGGGATATTGTGTGGCCCACAAAGGATGAAGTTTCATTTTACATCTCTAACAGGATTCAAAACAGAGCCTGGGTAGTTAGATGCGATCTGCACAATTTATGCACAAAGGTAGAATACTTTTTTCAGACTTTACAATAATTATACAGGGTGTATCTAAATAACCCCGAAGAAATTAAGGGGTGATTCTGTGATGAAAATTAAGGGGGGTATTTGGTATAGAATTTTTCGAAAAAACTCTCCCCGAAAAAGTTACACCCCTCCAAAGAATAAAAAAAAAATGGTTTTTATTTTTTATTTTCCCTGTATATTAAGCTAAAGACACGAAAATTTGTAAATATTAATTGTCAATGAAACTACATATTTTGAATTTATTTCAACCCTGAAGTATGCTTAGAAGGGATTGAAATAGTCAACCCCTAAGATACTTTACCATACAAAATTTTTTTTTTTAGATTAAAAATTTTCTCTAAAAAAACACGGCTGAATAGCTCAATGAATCTACAAACTTTTTTATCTTCACAAGTTATTTCGAAAACTTAAGCATTTATGAGAAAAAAAATAAATGAAATGCATTTTCACAAAGATGAGCTAACGCGAGGATATTTTGCCTTAAGGTCTAGTGGTATGTGCTTTGCAGTGACATTCATAAAAACAATAATACTGATAGCATTATTATTGTATTGTTGACCTTCGACAGTTTCTTTTTTCATTCTTTGTTTACTATTGTTTTAGTTGTAAGAATCTTTGCCTAATTTTTTGGTTGGCTATTGTTCAATAAAACACTCTATTTATAACATGAGCTTGCGATACATTTATTTTTTTCTCTCAAGTGCGCAAGTTTCAGAAAAAACTTATGGAGATAAAAAAGTTTGTAGATTAATTGAGCTATTCAGCCGTGTTTTTTTTTAAGAAAAATTAAATCTAAAAAAAATTGTAAGGTAAAATATCTTAGGGGTTGACTATTTCAATTCCTTCTAAGCATACTTCAGGGTTGAAAAAAATTCAAAATATGTAGTTTCATTGACAATTAATATTTACCAATTTTCATGTCTTTAGCTTAATATACAGGGAAAATAAAAAATAAAAACCATTTTTTTTTTAATTCTTCGGAGGGGTGTAAATTTTTCGGGGAGAGTTTTTTCGAAAAATTCTATACCAAATACCCCCCTTAATTTTCATCACAGAATCACCCCTTAATTTTTTTCGGTGTTATTTAGATACACCCTGTATAAGTATTTAAATGATAATTTTAGGAGAGTACATTTTTTGAAGCAAATGGTTGGTTAGAGTTTGATCCTCTACGATACAGTAGTGACGGTAATCGATCTCTTTTTATTTTACCTGCACCAGAAGGAAATGATACTTATAACCATCTTGTAATGATCGATATAAAAAATAATCTCTCGACTCGTCTAACCTTTGGAAAACGAATGGTCCTTCAGGTATATCACTGGGATGAAACTAACCATTTAGTGTAAGTTTGTTGGGTTCAGGCAGAATTTATTCTTTATTAATTTGTCTATTTTTACCTTGCCAGATATTATCAAAGTTCTATCGAAGATTTTCCCTCAAGAGAACATGTTTACGTTGTGAATACATTGAGTCTTGAAGATACTTGTTTGACTTGCAATTTTTTGACCCCTTCAGGACCGTGTTTGAATGGAGATGCATCTTTCAGCAGGAAAGGAAGTTATTATGCAAAAATTTGCAAAGGACCGGGTCCCGATTATGTTGTAATCACCGATGGGAAGAATCTAACTTATGGTAATGGAAGCTTGATTTGTCTATTATGTATTAATTTCCCTTTTTATCAGAGTGTATAAAAAACGACCAATTATGGTGGTTGGAAGACTTATTGCAGCCAATAAAAAAAGATCTTGTAGTACCTATTGCTGATGGATATAACGCCAGAGTTAGAATATATTTTCCACCAGAATATAACGAGACATCAGGAACGAAGTATCCCACATTAGTTTTTGTGTAAGTTGTAATAATACGAGTACATAGGATTGTTCTTAAATTCTGGATCATGTAACCACTTTTAAAAGTAACTATACAAAACAATAACTATAGATCATTGAAATTGATTCAGCAGTTCTTTAGAGATTGCAGGATTTCAATTTTCTTCACATACCAATTCTTCTCTAATTTTTTATTTTAATTTTCTTCCATATATGTATAATAATCAATTTTTTATTCATCCAAACTGAATATGAGAACCCTCATTATGGTGAATATTTACTTCTTGTATTATTAATCGAAATTGGTTTTCACATTGGATAAGGAGAAATTATTTCAATACATATTTCAATATTTTGTTTCCAGATATGGAGCTCCCAGCACGAATGAAATATCGGACCGTTATGATAGTGGTAGCTTTTGGTCTAGAGATTTCTATGTCACAGAAAGAAAATATATCTGGGTAGTGATTGACGCAAGAGGGTCTGGTAGAGAAGGGAGAAATAAAATGTTTGAAGTTTATAGAAGACTTGGTACTGTTGAAGTAGAAGATCAGATTAATGTCACAAGGTTGATATGATTTCAAAAATTATTTAATATTTTTTCATAATTACAATCTTCCTCTGCCTGTTTATCTGTAGATATCTCCAACAGAGTATTCCTGGAATAGACGCAAATAATACTGGAATATTGGGAGGCAGCTATGGTGGATTTGTTGCAGCAATGGCTCTCGCAAAAGACACTACAGGAGTATTCAAATTTGCAATATCACTAGCGCCAGTCACAAATTTAATATATCATCGTAAGCTTGAATAGTAATAGTAATTTTCTTATCAGATTTCAACAACTAATTCTAGTGGCGATGTGGAGTGAAAAATTTATGGGGTTACCAACTGAAGATGATAATTTGAAAGGGTACAAGGACACAGATATTTCTGCAATTGCAAGAAATTTCTCCGGTAAATCGTTTTACTTGATCCATGGGACCGCTGACCAAAACGTTAACTTCCAACACTCCATGACTCTTGCCAAAGCATTACAAAGGCAATATGTCCCATTCGAAATGATGGTAATTGCTTGACATCGGATACACCTATCCGACACATATTTTTCTAAAAATCTAAGTATTCTTAATATTTCAGATTTTACCAGATAAAGGTCACAATTTAAATGTGAAACCACTTGACGTAGTCTGCGTGATTTTTGAATACATAAATTATGAATTCAACACTACTAATAAGTTAATACCTAATTAAAAATAAAATAATGTTTTAAATAAATATTTTACAGACTTGATTGTATCACAATTAACAAATCTCTGTATTCATAAATGACAACTTATAAGTAGTAATATCTTACTACTAACATTCCCTACCTGGGTCTCTCCCTATTTAAACAAAAGATTTTGTTTCCCTCAAATCCTTATATCAATGTGCACTGCTTGTTGGCATAATAAAATAAATTCCACTTAGATTTATCTGGTCCAGACAAGTGCTGTTGAGAACTTTCCCCTACTTCATACTGTTACGCACCCGTTTGTATCGTAAAGCAACCTAGCCATCCAAAAAAAATCAACAGACATGAAGACGGAATGAAATGAAACTGCGGAGGATTTGGCATCCGGTGTTACGTCATACCGAAACGAGTCATCATTTGACTCAGGATCCTATGATATCATCGAAGAGACCGGTCGTTGCTGAGGTGGGGATAGCTAGGAGCCCTTTTTCAGCCGTTCAGTTAGTTATGTTATCAGTGAACACGAAGAGTAAAAGCATCGCTTGAGCAAACAAACTTGATCGGGACAAACTAGCCGGAATCTATTATTATAATTTCAGAGTACCTGGTCGACTTTTTCTAAATGATTTTTTGACATGCTCTTCAACTTGAGTGTCTTTTACGTTATTTTTCCACATCCAGGCTCTAAATACCATTTACAGGCCGCGAGAATCGGATTGTTGTTTAGGGAAAAATCCGATCAATCGGTAGCAGAAAGCGGATTTTTACGATTTTTTTTCTTATCGTTGGTACCTATCAAAGATTTTCATAAACATGTTGTAAGAAAATTTTGAAAAATGCAAAATAACCACATATAAAATTGCGGATCCGACAGAAAGTTGGAAATAAGTGGAATTTTTTTGTAAGAATGAATTAAAAATCTTGTTTTGGAAAATTTGTTTTAACACTGACAGAAAATTTCAAATCCAAAATTTAAACTTACACACGACTAAAAGATTTTCCTCTGCTATGTGGAGTTGAGCTTTTTTGTTTGTAACGTCGGAATTAAGTCATGCCGGCATAGATATAAATAAAGTCATTTGATTAGATACAGGAAAAAGCAGAAGAACATAATTATTTTAGTCGCAAATAGTTAAAATTTCATATTCGAAACTTTCTGTCAATGCTAAGCAACTTTTTTAAATACCGTAAACCGGGGGTACTTTGCGACTTGAGGGGGAACTTTGCACCACTTGGAATAAATGTTTTGCACTATAATTGAGAGAATGTGTGGCACTAGGCAACCTGTATTACAACAAGATATTGTTGGCAGTAGTTCAACAGATGCCTTGGGCAAGTTTAAGGGACTGGCTTCTTTTTACCACAAAGATTATGACTTCAAATAGTAGGGTGTGTGATTAGTGATTTTTTTTTTATCCGAAAAATTTGTGATCATCAACCTAGTGAAGTATATTTTAACGGTAAGTATTACATACACATACACTATGACTTCTAGTTGTTGCTATATTTTCGTGAATTCGCTTCAAATATCTTAGAAACTGAAATATGATTTTTTTTTTACTTAACATGTGATTTCTTCTTCATTATGGGGATACTTTGCACCTGGTGCAAAGTTAGACAGGAGAAAAAGAGAATATGAAAATGCTGAATTAACAATAAATTAACAAGAAATTAATTACTTCCAGATACCAAGAAAGTACGTAAGAAAGCTAGGATCAAGAAATTACATCAACTATTCAAAAGAAGTATTGGAAAAATGTTTGAGCGATGTGCAAAATGGGGTGCTTTCCCAACGGCAAGCAGCAAAAGTTTATGCCATCCCAAGACGAACATTGTTCAATAAGTTGAAAGGAAAACACGCTAGAGCTCCAGGACATTCTCCTATATTCACAGATGCCAAGGAGCAGCAGTTTGAAAAATGTATAATCATTATGAGCAACTATGGATTCCCAGTCACTTCCTTTGATTTACGCCAAATAATTAAGAGTTAAAACTTTGAGAAATTTTTTCCAAAATTTAGGAGTAGAACTAGAAGGGGTACCTACAGAAAATATCTGGAATTTTGACGAGACTAATCTGACAGACAACCCTGGTCAGAAACGAATTTTGACGAAGAGAGGCTGCAAATATCCAGAAACGATACGAAATTCTTCAAAAACATCCATCTCCCTAATGTTTGCTGGCAATGCTGATGGAGAATTTTTGCCTCCATAATTATGTTGTTTACAAGGCCAGTAATATGTGGAATACGTGGACAGAAGGAGGTCCTAGCAAGTGTCGCTATAATTGTAGCTCCAGCGGTTGGTTTGATGCTTCAATTTTCACAGACTGGTTCGAATCACAGATGCTGCCGAGACTAAAAAAACTCAATGGCAAGAAAGTTGTTATCTGTGATAACTTATCATCACACATAACAGTACGAACACTCCAATTATGCCGAGAAAACGATGTCGCATTAATATGTCTTCCACCAAATAGTACTCATTTAGCGCAACCATTAGATGTTGCATTCTTCCGCCCAATGAAGATAGCCTGGAGGAGCATTTTATCGGACTGGAAGGAAACAGCTGAAGGTACAAGAAACACTGTTATTCAGAAACAAAAATTTCCACCTCTGTTGAAAAAGCTGATGGAATCATTAGCCCCAAACTGTTCTGCTAACTTAAAATCAGGGTTTCGCAAATGCGGAATTGTACCTTTAAATGTTGACGAAGTGCTAAATCGAATTCCTAGCAGCGGTTGTGATAGCTCCTTAGTGCAGGCATCATTCATTGAGGTTCTTGAGAAAAAACGGAATGACGCTACCATGCCACTAAGGAAGGGAAGAAAAAAGATGAACATTCCAGCAGGAAAAAGTGTTTCTGCAGAAGATTATACTCTACAGATGACTGAAAACCTCGCAACCAGTCAATGCCACTCAGAAACAACGCCAGGAGCGCATAGTCCCGAGTCATTCATTTTAGATGATGACTCATCTCTTGATTTAAGCGAAGCTGAAGAGTATGAGAAGGAGGAACAGTTCGTTGCTCAATGTTGTGACTTGCCATCAGGCAGCAAAACTCAAAGAGATCTTTATGACTTTCAACCAGTCGTTCGGGAAGTTGGAAAATGTGTAGCTTTCATGTACGAAAACGAAGTCTTTCCTGCGCAGATTATAGCATTTAACGATAAGGAAGTAACAATTAATGCAATGACAAAGTCGCTGAAATCTTGGAGGTGGCCTGATAAGAAGGATGAATTGAATTATTACTGGGAAGATGTGCTAGGTAGTATCAAAACACCGACGCAAGTTTCACGACGAGGATTTTTTTCTGTACCAGAACTTTAAAAGTTGTGGTGGCACTAAATGCCAGCTTAGGCGCCAACTCTAGTTGTTGAGTGTGACATTGTTAGAGAATGTTTATTAAGTTTGACGGATTCAAAAAAGAAAACTGATTTATTTTTCTGTTCAAAATATTTTGCAAATATTTTCTCTATCCACTATTTAGATTTTTTTTTGTTAACGAAATATTATTGTTTTGTTTTTAAAGATTTTTAGTAGAATTGTGACATTTTTTGCTCTTTATTAGAGAAAACCATGTTAATTTCTCCTTTTTTCTTCAATAATTATATTCGCCAATAATTTTTTTTGCCTTTATATGATTTTTAAACCAAAGTTGATGTTTTCAGAATAATTTGAGATGGCAATGACAAACCTCATACATCCATACATTGCTCCACTACGATTTCATAACAAGTTCTGATATATTTTTAAAACTGGTGCATAATAATCTTGCTTTCATTAAGTTTAATTAAAATCAAGTAAGCAGTTTACAGGTATAATAGTACCTTACTACATTATACTAAGTTTTGAAATTTTTCTAAGTGAATTAACTTGTATTTCATAGGATCTCAATCTAATACCCACTAAAAATGGAGCAAAATACTCCCGGTTTACGGTAGCATATGCACATATCATAGAAAACAAAGTTAGTTTATTTTTAAATCGTTTTACTATTTTTGTTAACACTTCGTACGCTCAAGTAAAAAAATTCTGTTCGATCATTATTGGTTTTTTGGTTTGAGATAATGCAGACACTTTTTGCAATAAGATTTTCATAGTAGAGATCGTTTCAGCTAAACTGGCCATGACGTCATGAATGACATCATAATTACACAAACCTAATTTACACAAAGCACGTATGACTATGAACGTGTGATGATATAATTTGGGGTGGTGAGTTCCAGCGTTGTGGCCGGATTAATTTTCATGTTATATTACTAAATATAAAATCGTATAATTTTTTTTTATGTTTCAAAATAATATTTCAAGATAACTTAGTGCGCTTATAAAACATAAAAAATAATTGTCATTGTGATATTCGTTCATAACTATCTTAATGTGTTTCAGGCTATTAAAATTTTTTGTATGTTTTGCGAAATAGATTTTTCCCCTACACAATCTACACAGTCACACTTGTCTCAATAGAGACAGCTGCTTCATATAAACTTCCATCAAGTCATTTAATCTCATTATCATGCAGTCAAAAGAGTATAGAATATTTTTAGGGATTAAGGTAGGTGAAAAAATATTGTAAATCTGACGAACAAATGAGAGTTAGCTCACTCTCCCAGGGTCTAATACTATTATTAACTGTCACCAAAATGGTGGTATGGTGACGTTCCAAAACGTTTCCTTAGCAAAATAACGGCAGCCCTATTATTGAAGACTTTTGCGTTAACTGTAATATTTTCCATTGGACAGTGATTGTGATTTTCATCGCGAAATTCAAGATTAAATGCGTTTCCTTAGTTTATTTTTGAAAGTTAAAAAACCGCTTATAGTTTGCCTGATGTAGATATATGCGTAGCTTCAATAGCTGTAATTTAGAAATTTATTTAGCTGCATTTAGCTGCAGATATTACGCACTTGAAACTTTAAAGTAGAATTTTTTTATTGCTTAGAAAATTCTATGCACCGACACCTTTTTTCATTTTATATTCCGGAACCCCAAAAATACTGCTATTTCAAACAAAGATATTTCCTTTTAGTTACTTTTTGTCATAGTTATAACTTTGACTATTATCCCCGAAGAATGCTCTGCAAATACTTACGCAAAATGGCCTTACAACTTCCATGAAATAGTTCACAAAGTTTACGCTGCAGAAGAATGGGATTGTCAATGGATAACAGGTATCGACTCTCAGAATTTTTCTTTCATATTGTTTTCTATAACTATTTGTTTCATCCAAAAATTTATCAATAATTTCAACAAATTGTTATTTACTATACCTACATTTTTTTAGACGATACTTGTTATTTTATTAGTCATGCTGACACTTGGTTCTTGCATGTTAGTAATGTTGCTCATAATATATCTCTATATCAATTTATAGAATCGCGAAGACTGGTATGTAACAGTATTTCTAATATAATTTATATTATTTGAAACTGCATAATGAATTTAAATTTTCAGAAAATTCCCAGATTATCTTCTATAATTCCATCTGCAGATCTCAAGTACGGTTTGATAAAATATAACCCGTCAGGTGTAAGTAATTTTTTGGAATCTGATATAACTATCATTGTATTGTATTTAAATACTTGCAGGATCGGAAAACGATTTCTATAGCCCAGTACAAAATTGTAAAATTTGAAACCAAGTAAGACATTGACATTTGGCATATTATACAGTATGAGTGTAGGTACTTATTAAGTGAAATAACATTTCAGAGAAATATATGACGTCGCTGATAATAATTTTTTGCAAAAAGTAGAGTGGAGCCCACAAGGACACAGTTTGGTTTATATTTATAAATTTGATTTATATTACTTAGCGAGTCCTGAAGTAACTACGAATGCAAGAAGATTAACATTTGATAGATTAATCGGAAAAATAAGTATAAAGCGCTTGTTACATGAATAATATGTTTACAATTTTGTTAATTTCTCAATTAAAATCATTTCTAGACGTTGGATATGGACTTGCAGATAGAACGTTTATTCGTTTTTCCCCAGATGGAAAATATTTAGCGTTTCCTAAATTTAACGATAGTAAGGTTAAAACTTACGATTATTCTGTCTATGGAGACCCAGGAGATTTGAAACATCAGTATCAAAGAACTCGAAAGATTAAATATTCGAAGGTGCTTTGGTAATTTCTTTTTATAAAAATAAAAAAAAAACTATCATCATTACTTTCACATTACAGGCCGGTACGCCGCTCCCTCAAGTGATCATTTGTGTTGTCGATGTAACCAATTCTAGCGCTCAACCAATAGCGTTTCCGTTAGGCTCAGAACTAAAATTATTATGGGATCTTGTGTGGCCCACAAATGATGAAATTTCATTTTACATCTCTAACAGAAGACAAAACAGAGCTTGGGTAATCAGATGTGATCTGCACCGTTTGTGCTCAGCGGTAGAATATTTTCTCAGGGCTTACTAATATTTTAGTAACGAAATGATAATTTTAGGAGAGTACATTTGTTGAAACAAATGGCTGGTTAGAGTTTGATCCTCTACGTTACAGTAGTGACGGTAATAAAAGTCTCTTTATTTTACCCGCACCGGAAGGACATGACACTTATAACCATCTTGTAATGACCGATCTAAAAAATAATGTTACAACTCGTCTAACCTTTGGAAAACGAATGATCCTTCAGATATATCACTGGGATGAAACTAACCATTTAGTGTAAGTTTGTTGGGTTCAGGTAGCATATTATATTCTTTATAGTAATTTGTGTATTTGTATTTTTACCTTGCAGATATTATCAGGGTTCTATCGAAGGTTTTCCCTCAAGAGAACATGTTTACGTTGTCGATACATTGAGTCTTGAAGAAACTTGCTTGACTTGCAATTTTTTGACCCCATCAGGACCGTGTATGAATGGAGATGCATCTTTCAGCACGAAAGGAAGTTATTATGCAAAAATTTGTAAAGGACCGGGACCCGATTATGTTGTAATCACCGATGGGAAGCAACTAAGTTACGGTAGAGTAAGCCAACTATATTTGTTTGTCTAGATTTATTAATATATTTCTCTTCTTATCAGAGTGGATTAACAATAACCAATTAGTCAAGTGGTTGAAACACTTATTGCAGCCAATAAAAAAAGATCTTGTAGTACCAATTTCTGATGGGTATAACGCCAGAGTTAGAATATATTTTCCACCAGAATATAACGAGACGTCAGGAAAGAAGTATCCTACATTAGTTTTTGCGTAAGTTGTGATAAACGTAGGATTGATCGTACATTCTGGATCATGTATCTAATGCTTGAAAGTAAATACACCAAGTAACTACCTATACCATTGAAATCGATTCAGCAGTTCTTTAGAGATTGCAAAATTTCGATTTTCGTCACACTTTCCAATTCTTCTCTAATTTTAATTATTTTCTCCTCCTTACATTTTAATTAATTTTTGATTCATCTAAACTGAATATGAGAACCCATCACTTCCTTGTGGTAAATAACGTCTATTATTAATTGAAATTAGTTTTTACATTGGATAAGAAAAAATTATTTGAATACTTTGTTTCCAGGAATGGAGCTCCTAGCACGAATGGAATATCTGACCGTTATGATAGTAGCTTGTGGGCTAGAGATTTCTATGTCACAGATAGAAAATATATCTGGGTAGTGATTGATGCAAGAGGGTCTGGTAGAGAAGGGAGAAATAAAATGTTTGAAGTTTATAGAAGACTTGGTACTGTTGAAGTCGAAGATCAAATTAATGTCACAAGGTTGATATGGTTTCAAAGATTATTTAATTTTCTTCCATAATTATAATTATCTTGTACCTTTGTGTCTGCAGATATCTCCAGCAGATTATTCCTGGAATAGACGCAAAGAACACTGGAATATTGGGAGGAGGGTATGGTGGGTTTGTTGCGGCAATGGCTCTCGCAAAAGACACTACAGGAGTCTTCAAATTTGCAATATCACTAACTCCAATTACCAATTTCATATATCATCGTAAGCTTGGACAGTAATGGCAATTTTTTTTATCATATTATGTTAACAACTAATTGTAGAAGCGGTGTGGACTGAAAAATTTATGGGGTTGCCAATTGAAGCTGATAATTTGAAAGGATACAAGGACGCAGATATTTCTGCAATTGCAATAAATTTCTCCGATAAATCGTTTTACTTGATCCATGGGACCGCTGACCAAAACGTTAATTTGCAACACTCCATGGCTCTAGCCAAAGCATTGCAAAGACAGTATATCCCGTTTGAAATGATGGTAATTACTTAAATATTACACTTACATTTAAGTACCTACACATTTTTACAAATGTTTTAAATATTCTTTATATTTCAGATTTTTCCAGGAAAAATTCATACTTTCCAAGTGGTCGTAGCCGAAACGATTAATGAATACATAACTGAAGAGTTCATTGAGGGTGCTTAGAAGTAATTAAAATAAATTTTTATGTAATATAAAAATAAATATATTACCTAATATTTACGTTTGATCTATTTTTTATTACCCGAATTTACAATCTGTAAAGATCTTCAGAATCCTGCTATAAGACTGGAATTTCGAAATCCATTTTGGTAACAATGGTTTTGGTAACATTTATTTTTATCCAAGACCCAACACAAAGAAAGCTCTGGTGTAAACGAACTGCTTATAGGAATTGGCCGTGAGCAAATAAATGGCAGTTCAAAAACCAAATTTCCTACTTGTGATGAAGTTTAGGAAAAAAAGTTTAGACAAAATAAAAAATCTAATAATTTGGGAATAAATTTGAGAAAAACTTTATTAAGCACCAGAAAATAACATTTCTTCAAATAAATTTTAATCGATGTTTTCTTTCCCATCCGAATAAATAAATAATTTCTAATTATGGGACGTGTTCTAAAACAATAATACATCCATCACCAATTAAGAAAGCAATCTATCGTCTACAATACATAAAGCCACCAATAATAACTACTTAGAGGATTTTTTTTTCGTTTTTTAAACCTTCAAACTTGTATTCAATTAAGTCTACTTCCGAACTGACTATTATTCTTGTTTTGACAAGATTCCACAAAGTAGGCCTTCTTATAAGCATTTTGTAAATGAAACTACATTCCGAGTGCATCTTCCGCTTTTTGAGCATCAACCGATCGAGTTCTTGCAATAAATAAGAAATTCAAGGGAGCAGGCATTCCCGGTCCCGGCATAAGCTCATTTTCATTAATCACGCACTAACCTTAAAAACCACTGGCAACTAAAATCGACGACGTGGCCATTATTTATTTTCAAAAGGTCTCACGATACAAAATCTTAACTAAACTGCAATCTTCAGAAAATCCTGGTATGTTTTTTTTTTTTTGGCAATCAAGATCACACGAATTTTCAAACTTTTCTTTTTTTCCTGGATTTCTATCCTTAAACCCTTCAAAGAGGAATCTCTAATCGTTTGGGAAAACATCACTGGTGGAGGAAAATCACACCGAAGAGCCCCTCCAAGGAGAATCGTAGATTTTTCCTCGCAGACCCTTCTGAGAAAATTCTGTGGGTAGAAAAACCACCACATACCCGAAAAGAGTATGTGTGACGACAACAAGCTTCCCCCAATTATTAAACCAGTGGTGTTAAACCAGAAGTCTGTATATAAATGAACGCCCCAGGTGCAGACATACAAATTATGCTAAAGAAATAAAACATTCAAGCCCAAGGGGCAAACAAAATCAAATTCTGCAAACATGTAATTTTATTTTAACGATATAGGTACATACCTATTATAGAGGCACCCTATAAATTTATACAAAATACAATACGTCATTGTCTCAGAGACAGGCAATCAACAATAAAAAGAGGCACATATACAGGATGTGATAGTTTGTTCAAAAATATGAAAAAGATTTCCTATTAACATGGGAAATTTTTTTTTACGATATCTCAGGAACCCATTCAGATATACAATAACTGAATTTTTGTACACATCTTTAATCATATTTAATTTTTGAGCACCGACTAAATTTATTTCATATGGCAGTGGCGGAGATTTAGAGGTTGCTTGAAATTTTTTTGCCTCTAATTTCTACGACACTGCAAAAATTGACATTTTGGGAGCACATTCTAAACTGTCAATGTTTTCTACGCAAAAAAAGAGCTCCTGGTCAAAAACTATAATGTGAACTGTTTTCGAGAAAAACAGCATTTTATGATGAAAAACATAAAAGTGGCAACATCTTTTGTTGTGGACAAAAACATCACTTGTTTTTAATAATTTTTTTCACTGCCACATATATTTTTTTTAATTTATCCTCTGAACGTAGATAATATTGATGACAAGTTGTATACAAAAGCTGGGTTCTCTATCTCAAACAGTTTCTGAGATATCGCCAGAAAACTGAAAATAATTAATTTTTTTGACATCCTGTATCTCGAAAGCGGTTTGTTTGCGGACCCATCTTATTAGAAACTTTTTTTTTTATATTTTTGAATGGACTATCACATGCTGAAGTGCTGCGCACATATTATGAATCACCCTGTATACAGCAATCTTATGTAACACAAATATAAAACGTAACGATTTTAGAAACAATGAAGTAAGACACACATAAAAGTTCTCGCAACATCGATAACGTTAAAACATTAACGATATAACATAAATGATTAACGATCCAAATGAAATCATTAGAAATGGAATCTTGACTACAAGCATGAAATTATCTCCTAAAAGCGATCATATTTTAGTTTATTATGCAACAAGTGAAGGCTAAGGGGAGTTTCTCAATCAACATATGAGCCATTAACTCGCGAGTTCCATACATTATTTTTTCTACACTTTTTTATTTCTTAAAATAGATAAAAAAATCATGAAATTTATTAAAATATTAAACTTGACATTTCATGTTGACATTTAATTGAAAAAGAAGTAGATAGGCTGTGAGCGAAAAAAAAGATTCGATTCCAAATATTGTGCTATTATTATTGTTCAGATTTATCAGTGCATTAATAAAAATTTGTATCATATTTTTTTTAAGTCAATCCCAAACACATACTAAAATACAGACAGACAGTATTATAAAGGTTTATCAAGTTGTTAACGAGCCGATTTCTGGAGCCGTTTCTAGAAAGGGTATTAACCGTCGGTGAAAAACATAGCAATTTAGTGATTCTTGACACGAAAGGGATTACAAAAATGTTAATAAAAGTTATTTGATGTCAATATTAGCTTTAAAAATGGTATCAGAGATCTGCCCGGTAGCTAAATGGGCCTGTATAATACTGGCTGAAAGCCATAAAGTTTCTTCTAGCATTAAGAAAACAATAGTAATACGTAAAAAAAAAACGTAATAGAGACATCACCATTAATTTATTTAAAAGAACCAAATAAACGGTTAAAAACGAATTAATTGAGAATATTCCTAAATCTTTTCACACACCTGTTATGAACATGATGGTCTCACCTAAGCCTACCAACAATCCTAAAAACTGGGGAAACCTAGAAACAATTGCGAGCGATATGAACAAAAATTATTAAATCACTCATGAACACTCCAGAAGGAGTTACTGCTAATGATTAGGTACATTTTTAAATCCAAATTTAATTGAAGGCAAAAACATTTGAACACCATCCTCTCTGGATTTTCTCATTCTTTACAGAATATAGGTAGATACAAAGGGAGCAGAAAACCATATCAACATAAAGAGTAGAATAAACAATTAATTATTGTCAGATTTTATTAGGAACATAAGAGAGATGAATTTATAAATCATATTTTAATATAGAGGTTTTTCCTATTTACATACAAAAGGAGGAAATTCCTTGGCTTATTGTATGCCTAAAACTTCATATAAACAAGTCCGCAACCGCTTTGATTTAGGTACCTACTCAACATTGTTTGGATACAAAAATCCACCCGCCATCGCGACGGGGTGAGTGATTTTGAGATTTTGAATATAAACTGACATTTTTTCTATTGACTTTTTTTTTACTGAAATTCGTTGAGTTCCCGGACGAAAAGAGAAAAAATGAAAAAACGTGGGGTCTCATTTAAGATTTCAAGACTGCTACTGCTTCCCACCCCTAGGGGGTTCGGGTAGGTTGGTGGAGCTTGGAATGTCTTGGATGTCTGATGTCTCCTTTCCAGACGAACAAATCATTAGCCACTGGTGCGTAGTTTTGGATATGTTGCCATGTCTGCAGATAACCTGAGCACCCTGTATATACGCATAGTATTTTGCAAAATAAATATCTAGTTCTTGTAAGAGCTCTTAATAATGAAATTTTATTTATGTGTCTTTAAGTACCTATTTCCTTAAAAACTGTAAAAAATAAGCAAAAATCTAATCTAAAAGAGTAGGTACTATAAAAATATATTCGCCTAATAAAAAAAAACTATTTTCAAGATACTTTTTGAATGGGTTCCTGTAAAAATTATCAATTTATACTTATCATGAATATAGCGATAAAAATTGGAATTTCACATAGTATTCTACTGAGGCTTTAAAAATTAATGCAAGCGTAAAATTGCTTCATAAAATTTTATATATAAAACAGAATATACTTTGACTGGATAATTTTAACAATAAACTTTGTGCAAATAACGTCTTCTTGTGAAGTTTGCTGAGTTATCAGTATGTTGCTTCTACCCTTTAGCGTAAGTGACATAAGTGACAATTTTTTTTTTTTATTAGAAATATAACTACAAAACTATAAATAATGCAGTAATTTTTAATTTTAAAATTGAAAATCAAAATTTTATTAGAGTTATTTATTAGGTACCTACCTACCTATTCCAACTATAATAAGGGATAATAAACTTTTCCAAAAAATCCTCCTCCATCTTTCCATTTATTTTAATGAAATTTCACTTAAGGATCTTACCACCATAATAATTACGTAACTAAAATAGAGAAAAATATTTAGGTTAGGTGTAGCTCTATGCTTGGAATTTGGGGCTTACGACAAAAAAATTCTATCACCCCATCGTGTAGGTTGTCTTTCGATAGGTCTAAAAAAATTAAAAAACTGAGAGTTTCCCAGTGATTTATTCGTTGAAATTTCTTTCTTAAGTAGCTTAAATTCTGTCGCACTCCCTCTCTCTCTCTCTCTCTCTCTTTCAAAATTTCGACCATGTCATTAAAAAATTTTAAAACCAACGTAATACCACTTACCTTATTATAATACATAATAAACTCTTAAAAAAAATATTTTGATCCAGAAATGACAATAATTTTTTTGATAACCTCCATCTTAAATTATCAATATTTTACTGGCACCTCGAATAAAAGGTATGAATTTTGCCGATATTGCCGATAAAGGTATAAGTATTCGAATATGTATATACTCTTATAATCTTCACTACCAGTTATTTTTTTTATTTTATTATATCCTTCATATTTTTTGCTTTATATCAATATAAACTAGAATAGAATCTGTCTACTGATTTTTGCTAGAGCCCAAAATTCTTTTAATATTTAGGTGATTCCAAAATAAATCAAAATTTATAAGGAAAAGTAATCGCAAATTGAATAAACATAAAAATATATTTTTTAATTATACCTACCTTTAAAAATTGAATATTTTTAATTATTTTTTCGTTGTAGCGCTTTCTAGCTATTGCTTTCATCTCACTAGTTGTACCTAATACAGTTAGAGCAGGAAAGGAGCCTTATGAGATGAGTGAAGTAATCGTGTATAACAATTTGATCGCAAATTCTTGGAATGGTACCTGGCTTACAGGTAGTAGTGTAGAAAAATTTAGTTTTCGCTAATTCTGTCAGAATTATTTTTATTTTCTAGGCGACACGTTTTATTATGAAGACCTATCTATGAACTTGTTCCTATACAACGTAAGCAATAAAAGTAGTACATTATTGCTAAAAAAATCAGATCTGGTAAGTACCCACTTGATGTATTTTTCTAAAAAAAATATGTAAGATACTTACCTATCTAAGAAGAAAAACTATTATCAGGAGACCGTAGAAAATGGTTTTTGTTAAATCGCTTCATAAAAATCATATTTTGGTTGCCATTTCAGTTTTGAAATGACATTCTTTTACCCACAAGTGCTTAAAAGTGATATTCTGTTTTGCACTGGTGCTTACAAGTAAAAAAAGCAAAATAAAAGCTAATTTTCATGTAACTTGCTTAAGACATTTCTATTTTGCAACTTGTTCCACAAATAGCTATTATTTTGACAGTTTGACAGTATAAGTCTCAAATGTGACTACTAGAAAAGAGAAGGTAAATACATCGAAGATATAAAGGCGGGTTGCAAAATGATTTTGAAATAAAATTTCTTACAAATTTTCCTCAAATTGTACAGTCGAAGTAATCGCACTTGAGACATTTATTTGTACCTACTAGTACTGGCTTTATTCTCCAAGTTGTAATTTACGTTATCTAAAGCTCCATACATTTGATAAAGATAGAAAATTGACGTCACGTTCATCATGACTTTGAAGTTATTGCAAGAATTAGGAATACAGAGACTACTTTGGAAACTTTTCTTATTCAATAACAAAAATTTTTTTTTAGGGCGACAGGCTTTCGAATATTACTTTAGGAACTTCCCTCGTTCCGTCTCCAGATCTGAAGTTCGTTTTGGTGAGCTATAATGAATCAAATGTAAGTACAATCATTGAAAAAGTTCCACATCATAAAACATTACAACATAACTGAATGAAACTATTTTACAGGGATTTCCACAATCAACCGTGGCTCAGTATAAAATTTTCGAATTGGATTCGAAGTAAACATGCTTTTATAGTACTGACTTTGATAATGAAATTCTAAATATTTTTTTTTAGCGAATCATATGACGTTGCTGATAAGAATTTTCTACAAAAACAATCAGTTAAATGGAATGTGAAAGGGCATAGTTTGGCGTACGTCTATCATAATGATTTATATTTCCTAGCTAGTCCTGGGGATGAACCTAGACGATTGACTTCTGATGGATTTATTGGCAGGTTAAATAATGGAGCCGCTAATCGGATATATGAAGGTATTTTAGATCAGATTTAAAATACGCTGCCGACAAAATTAGGGATTGAAAATTATGATGAAATACTTACTTTAAAAGTACCTACTTACGTTTCATTATTAATGGTTGACAACATTCAGTTTCTTTTTTACTTCGAGGGCCATATGATTTAAGATCGCCGGAAGTACATCAGCCTCATGGGGTTAGTGTGCTTACCTCCTTTGCTTTATGTCTCTAACTCTGTCAGTCTGGTTCCATGTGCTATGAGAAAAATTCATCTAAATTGCTTAAATAAAATTCATATAATTATGGAGAACACCAACACTGATGTTAACGAAAAAAAATCTTCTATTCTCTCTCAAAGTATAAGATTAGAATAAAAGCGAATACGGAAAATTTAACAAACTAGTGAAAATAGAACTACTTGTAATTTAGTTTCAAAACCAGACGTATCATTTTTTACCATTTTATCAATTTGCAATGTCTGATAAAATTTTCTCTATTTCTTGTTTTTATACTCAAACTTAACCAACAAAATGTAATTTTACGTATTTTTGATAATTTCGCCCAAATCATTTTACTAATCGCTGTAGCAGCTCTTTATCAGCCAGGTCAGGTCAGTATGTTAATATTTAATTAATTTTTTTTAGAGGAAGTCCTTGAAACAGACACATCATTTTGGTTTTCTCCTGATGGGAACAATCTGGCATATCTTAAGATCAATGATAGTCAAGTCACCTTTTACATGTATATAGAGTATGGAAAATCAGGATCATTAGGAGATCAATACCCAAATTTCGAAGCGATTAAATATCCAAAAGTAAGTATCTCTTTTTTATTTCATAAAAACGAAATAATCTATGAATATGGTTTATTCCAGGCCGGTACGACTAATCCAACAGTTTCAGTCTTTGCCATCGACTTGACCAATTCTGAAAGTGAACCAAAAGAATATCAGATACCAACAAACTTGGAGCTGAATGATGAGGGTATAGTATTTGGTCTTACGTGGCCTACGACGAGGGAACTCTCATTTCTTGTAACTAATAGGGTTCAGAATAAGTCGTGGGTAATCAGATGCCCTCTTCAAAGCTCATTATGCAGTGAGGTAAATTATTGCACTTAACATTTGTTGAAAAAATATTGAAGCAATTAAAATATTATATAGGAGAGCTCAATGATTGAACCAAATGGTTGGATTTCACCAAACATTCCAGTGTACAGTAGTGATGGTACTAGAACAATTGATATACAACCTGCCCCAGAAGGAAACGATACTTATTACCACTTGATATTGACTGACCTAAACAACAAAAACTCAACACGTTTAACTTTTGGTTTAAGAAGAGTTACTAAAATACTCCACTGGGACGAGTCTAACAACTTAGCGTATGCGTTTGTTGTTTGAATGAAGATTTCTTATTTAATCTATTTCCCTTGCAGATATTACCAAAGTTCCATAGAAGGGTCTCCGGCAAAAGAGCATGCTTTTGTTGTTAACACGGAGCTCCTTACAGATGTTTGTTTAACCTGCAGCTTCTCCAATCCAGCAGTAAATTGTTCACATGGAAAAATTGATATTAGTAAGGATGCTACTTATTTCGCAAAAATTTGTGACGGTCCAAATCCTGACTATGTTGTCATTACCGACTCAAGAGAAGTATATTTTCGAGGAAATAAGTAATTAGATTTATTTTGTAATTTTAATTATTATTCTAGATAGAGCCTGCCATTACCTGGGAAGACAATGAAAATTTACGTTCGGTACTGGAGAAGAAATTACAACCAGTATATAGAGATTTAGAGGTACCAGTAGCTAATGGTTTTACTGCCAGAGTCAGGGTGTATTTTCCACCAAATGTATTTTCTGAAAGCCAGGATAGGGTCTACCCGGCAATTGTTGGCGTGTGAGTAATGATAAATTTGTTATATGGAGAGTAATGATAAATTTGTTATAACGAGAGGAATGTTAGAATTGAGAGGAAAAAAGTTTATTTAACATTAAATAATATGTGTCAAAACTTTATCCCCATCGAGATAATGTCAGCAGTAATTTATTGTGTTCTTCGGAAGACTTCTTTCCTTGGTATCCACTTTTCGAGAAGCGGCATCTGAATAATGTAAATTATTAGTTACTAGCTGTAGAAAGAGTATAATGCTGTACTTGCAATGGTAGTAATTCCTTTACAAGTTACAAGATGGTAATCTTGTTTTTGTATAGCTATAAATATCGGAAATCATTAGCATTGCTCGTTAAAGTTGAAAATTATGTCAAGTACCTACCTCATAATATGATGATATACAGGATGTTGAGAAAAAGTAGGCGAAGCTATTAGCGATTTATTATATTATATAGCCAAACATATTGAGACTCGCATCATGCCATTTTTCACATAGACACTCTTATTAGTCTCTTTCAAAATACAGTGTGTTTATGTTAAAAGTAACTAAAAGTTTTCTGTACATAATTTTTTTGTTTCTCGAAGTGTTCAGTTGAGTGAGAAAAATAAGAGAAATTAAAATTGATTTAGCTGGTAATTAGTACCCCTAAAGAAAAAGCCGAAAATGCCTCAAAATTTGTTTTCTGCAAACCATGAAAATACGAAGAGTACTAGAACAGAACACAAATATTAATAAATAAACTTGAATGAAGCAATTATTGTAGTTTAATGATTTTTGACACTCGGATTTTGACGTTTAAAAGTCATTTAAAAATTTTAATTGCTTATTGATTTTGTTTTCTATTAGTTATGGTGGCCCTGATTTTGATGGAATTTCTGACAAATACGAAAGTAATATGATAGAGTATTGGACAACTAAACGAGAATACATTTACATCCAAATCGATGGCAGAGGCAGCGGAAGAGATGGAAGAAATAAGATGTTCCAAGTATATAGAAAGTTGGGTACTGTTGAGGTCGAAGATCAAATTAGTGTAACCAGGTTAGTTATTTGACTAATTTTTCTTCCATCCTGCCGAAATTCTACAACTATTGTTATTGAATACCCATCCAAGAGGCACTCTGAAACTTACACTGAAGTTCATAAAAATTTTCATTCTGATCGTTTGTTTTGAATATAGATATCTACAGCAAACCATTCCACAAATAGATGCAAAAAACACTGGAATTATAGGAGCAAGTTATGGTGGTTTTGTTGCAGCCATGGCTCTAACAAAAGATAGGGGTAGCGTCTTCAAATTTGCAATAGCAATTACGCCTGTTACAAATTTCTTATACTATGGTAATCAATTAGGTTAGATATTTCTAGGATAAAAAATTTATAGAGTATTTTTAGACTCAATTTACACTGAAAGATACATGGGATTGCCAACGGAACAAGATAATTGGGAAGGATATAAAAACACAGACGTGTCTTCGAAGATTGGAGAAACAATACACACTTATGTTAAGGACAACACTCTGCTGTTGATTCACGGGATGGCGGATCAAAATGTGCATTATCAACACTCAGCAATGTTGATGAGAAAACTTCAGCTAAGAAGTGTACAGTTCCAACAAATGGTAGCTCTATTGTTATATGAATTTATTCAATAAAAATGATTATGTGTTTATCTTTTCCAGAGTTATCCTGATGAAGGTCACGGTCTTGAAGGCGTCACATTACATTACCATGAGGCGATTGACAACTTTATTGAAAATCAATTCAAAAGCAGCCAATAAAATTATATTTTTTTATAAACTATATTTGGATGTAATATTTGATAAAGTTTCTCACGAACTAATGAGCTTAATTATAAATATCTCGACAAATAAATTACACCACCTGTATATTATGAGTTTTATTTCACACAATATATCTAATAAATTTGTGATTGATGCTCTCTAACTTTCATCCTGCATGAGATGAAAAAATCTGTTTAGATAAATGTAGCTATTCTAAGGTAAACATGAATATATTTTCGAGGACAATAAACAAAAACTCATACAGCCTGAAGGAGGAATAATGTACAGGGTGATTCTTTATAATGTCGCTCCCCTTTAACTTTGTTATTTCAAGTGTCCAAAAAAATTAAAATTATGGTTATGTACCTAGGTGCTAAAAAATACTTTCTTCTACGTACAACAAAAAATTTAAAAATGATCAATATACAGGGAAAACCAAAAAGTTTTTTTTTTCAATGGATCACCCTATACTTATATGAATTTATTTTTCGATTCCTCGTAAAATTCTAAGCATAATTTAGGTATGTAACATACCATATTATGTATACCTAAATTCAATAGTTTCTGAAATATTCGCATTGAAACGTTTATCGTAAAATATTTTATTAAACAACTGTTACAAATCAAGAAGTCCTAGGCCACCACGCTTTTTATTGAAAATAAATAACTGACAGTAACATTATGTCAATATTGTTGTAGTTGTATTGCTTAGTAAGTAGAAGTGACGTACTCAGACAGAGAAAGAAGAGTTATTTTAATTTATTATATTAAAAATAATTTATCTTTTTGCGCTACCATTAGAAATATGATCGGTCCTCGACGTCCGCCAACCCTTCGACGCGGCCAAGAACAACCCCCGGAAGGGGTGAAACGGAAACTCGCCCCGTGAAATCGACGAAAATCCGTCCCCGCCCGTTTTCGAGGATGCTGAACGCGATGCTGACGTCGAGGTCGGTCCTCGACGTCCGCCAACTCCTCTACGCGGCCAAGAACAACCCCCGGAAGGGGTGAAACGGAAACTCGCCCCGTGAAATCGACGAAAATCCGTCCCCGCCCGTTTTCGAGGATGCTGAACGCGATGCTGACGTCGAGGTCGGTCCTCGACGTCCGCCAACTCCTCTACGCGGCCAAGAACAACCCCCGGAAAGGGTGAAAAATTAACATGAGAACTTTTTATAAAAATAAAACAATCATGAGTAAGGGTGTCAAATACTAATACAGGGTGTTTTTTATTAACAAATAATATATAAAGAGGGGTGGGCAGAGCGGGCTCTGATTTACGTACGACCGAGCTATATTCAAAAGTTAATATAAAAGGGTTGGTGGGCGTCGAGGACCGACCTCGACGTCAGCATCGCGTTCAGCATCTTCGAAAACGGGCGGGGGCGGATTTTCGTCGATTTAACGCGGCGAGTTCCCGTTTCACCCCTTCCGGGGGTTGTTCTTGGCCGCGTAGAGGGGTTAGCAGGCGTCGAGGACCGACCTAGACGTCAGCATCGCGTTCAGCGACGCCGAAAACGGGGGCCGCCAAGAGAAAGAAGTTCCATGATTTACCTTTCATAGGGGTGGTTCTTGGCCGTTTTAGGGGGTGTTAAAATACCACCATTGTATTCAGCATTCTCGAAAACGGTGGGGAGGGCTAGTCTCGTTAGGTTCTGAGATCCGAGCACTTTTCGTTTTTTTTTTCACAGAATCCACTAAATCCCGGTATGCATGTCCCAACTCGAAAAAAACGTTTACATATCTACAGGGTGATCCCGAAATGGCGGACACGGACACCACCACAGCATCCATTGTGGATTAAAGATTCTAAGTTCACTTATACTTTTTCCTCCAGTATGGCCTCCTTAAGAAGATATGACCACTTTTGTGGACAAGAAAGTCACAACACTGCACTACCCTTCTTCAGGCAGAAAAATAATGTCTTAGGTCTACAATAATACCCAGATAGATGTTACCATGGAAACATATGAAATGGCAAATCCAACAAAGTTAAAAACAATAATCGTTGCGCGGATACATATTCGATGATATTATACAAAATTTATTTTAGTTGCATTGTTTGAACTACGAATTTGAACAACGATGCCACATTGAAAAATTTTGTTGAACACAGAGAATAGGTAAACTTTGAATGCCTGTAATTCCGTTCCCGATAATAAAAAAAATTATAATCAAACACTATCGTAATAGTTATGTCACATCATGTGCTTTGCCAGTGTAGGTTGTTTAAATTTGACCGCCATTTAGATTTAAATTCTAAAAAAAGGACATCCTATATCTCGGTAACGAAGCCGAGGAAACCATTTTTGTTTTAAATTTACAGTTTTTCTGAACATCCTCTACAACACCCTGTATACCGTGTCCGCCATTTCGGGATCACCCTGTATAATAATGCATAAGAAGTTTCAAGAAACGTGAAATTTACAAAGGAGAAAAATAACTGCTGTCAAAATGCAATCATGAAAATAGATGAAAATGCAGAATTGAATATTTTACTTGCCATAGAAGACAATCCAAACAATTCCATTAAAAACATTTCAAAGTCATAAGAACTTCATACACAAGACAATGAGCAAGAGAGAATCCTCGTTCTTATAGGAAATTGAAATTCCAAGGGCGACAATCCGGGAATGTGTGGTGTGGTATCCTGGGCGATCGAGTTATCGGTCCGGTTTTTTTTGATACTGTTTTAAATGGAATCCGCTATTTAGATTTCTTTGAAAACGAGTTCGAAGAACATTGAGACGATTTACCTTTAAATATATTACAAAATATAATTTTACAACAGGATGGAGCACCCCCTCACATTCCCATTCGTGAAGTTCTTAATTACCTAAATTAAAAGTTCCCTGAATGAATCGGAAGGAGTGCTCCAATTAGATGGTCTGCAAACAGCCCCGATTTGACACCTATGGATGCGTTTCTTTTGGGCTATATAAAAAACCGTGTATACGACCACCAAATGGAAAACCTCGATTATCTTAAAGATTTGATACGGAATGAAATTAATAATTTACAAGAAAATAACCAAGCATTCATAATCAGAAATTGTTTTTGTTACATTATTATTTGTTGTTAGATTTTTTGATTTGTAATGAGGCGGCTCTAACACTGAGGCAACAAGCAATAAGCAACTGGCAATACGCAACACACAATAATAATATTGCTAACAAGTATTTTACATAGAATTAAATTGGGGGTGTCATATTAGAGCAACTGGATATCGGTCGAACCAAAAATATTGCTGGTTGCGGGGATAATATTTCTAGTGATACACCGTGCATGTTGAAAAGCAATAATTATTGCAATTTTGCGAGTCGTGACGTACGAAGTTTGTGCCTAGAAAACTACGTTTTATTAATTTATATTATTAAAAGTTCGAAAACGTCGGACGATCCAGTTCTTAATACAAAATTCGTAGAAATAGTAGAAAAATATCCCTCTATTTACGATTTCATTCGAAAGTACCAAAGCAGAAGAGAAGTGATCATTCGGTAACAGTTTTGAAATCGGGTAGGATGGGCCTGAGTTCTCTTGGGCAGATGCTTCCCCCATGATGATTAATTGAGTAAAAGCTGGGTGCACCCAATCTCCTTTTCGTTTGTCGGTTTTTTCTTAAATGCCGCCACAGTAATATCATATTGTCATCGGAGTCGTCGGATGCGGATGACAATCATGATGATCAGGGTTTCTGGCAATACTGTTGTTTCAATGTGAGAGAGAACCAAAATAATATTGCGTATTGCTTATTGACAGTTGCAAGTTGCTTATTGCTTGTTGCCTCAGTGTGAGAGCCGCCTAATAACAGTTGTTTAATAAAACATTTGATGATAACGTTTCAAATGCGAATATTTCAGAAACTATTGAATTTAGGTATACGGTATGTTCTATAAATTATGATTAGAATCTTACGAGGAATCGAAAAATAAATCCATGTATAGGGTAGGGTGATCCATTGAAAAAATGAACTTTTTGGTTTTCCATGTTTACTGATCATTTTTAAATTTTTTTTATACGTAGATACGTATAATCTACACCTACATAACCATAGTTTAAATTTTTTTTGGTCACTTGAAATAACAAAGTTAAAGGGGGGGGCGACATTATAAAGAATCACCCCGTACTTATACGGAGATGGAGTGCAATAGATTTGAAATAATAATTTCTTTTTGTTTAGTAACACATATAATACCTTAGATAATACCTCAAATACCTGGGTGTTTTTGGGTATTGCCCTATAGTATAAAATAAAAAACCCGAAAAACCACAAAAATACAGAAACATTAATTTTTAGGATAAATGATTTCCAAATATCTACTTATTCCAATATAAATTTTATTGATAATTTGAACTGATTTCTGTTTCACGAAAATTGAAAATATGTTTCATGGACAGCCGTCGCGTTTCAAGCGAGATGGAGCATCAACAACATCACACGGGTATTATTATAGAGATGCATCATCCATTCTAATGAGCACAAATCATACACCATTAACCGTTCATTTTTCATTTGAATATTGCACGTTTTTTGTCAGGAGAATAGGGAAAAAGTGCAAAATTACATTTCAAGCCCTTCGCTGGAGCTTATGATGCATAATATTTTTGTCATAAATAACTGAATATAAAAAAATAACTATACAGGTGTATCTAAATAACACCGAAAAAAATTAAGGGGTGATTCTGTGATGAAAATTAAGGGGGTATTTGGTATAGAATTTTTCGAAAAAACTCTCCCCGAAAAAATTACACCCCTCCGAAGAATGAAGAAAAAATGGTTTTTATTTTTTATTTTCCCTGTATATTAAGCTAAAGGCACGAAAATTGGTGAATATTAATTGTCAATGAAACTACATATTTTGAATTTTTTTCAACCCTGCAGTATGCTTAGAAGGGATTGAAATAGTCAACCCCTAAGATATTTTACCATACAATTTTTTTTTTAGATTAAAAATTTTCTCTAAAAAAATACGCGTTTCAAGCGAGATGGAGCATCAACATCACACGGGTATTATTATAGAGATGCATCATCCATTCTAATGAGCACAAATCATACACCATTAACCGTTCATTTTTCATTTAAATATTGCACGTTTTTTGTCAGGAGAATAGGGAAAAAATGCAAAATTACATTTCAAGCCCTTCGCTGGAGCTTATGATGCATAATATTTTTGTCATAAATAACGGAATATAAAAAAATAACTATACAGGGTGTATCTAAATAACACCGAAAAAAATTAAGTGGTGATTTTGTGATGAAAATTAAGGGGGGTATTTGGTATAGAATTTTTCGAAAAAACTCTCCCCGAAAAAGTTACACCCCTCCGAAGAATGAAGAAAAAATGGTTTTTATTTTTTATTTTCCCTGTATATTAAGCTAAAGGCACGAAAATTGGTGAATATTAATTGTCAATGAAACTACATATTTTGAATTTTTTTCAACCCTGCAGTATACTTAGAAGGGATTGAAATAGTCAACCCCTAAGATATTTTACCATACAATTTTTTTTTTAGATTAAAAATTTTCTCTAAAAAAATACGGCTGAATAGCTCAATGAATCTACAAACTTTTTATCTTCACAAGTTATTTTGAAAACTTAAGCATTTACGAGAAAAAAATAAATGAAATGCATTTTCACAAAGATGAGCTAACGCGAGGATATTTTGCCTTATAAGGTCTTAGTGGTCTGTGCTTTGCAGTGACATTCATAAAAACAATAATACTGATAGCATTATTATTGTATTGTTGACCTTCAACAGTTTCTTTTTTCATTCTTTGTTTACTATTGTGTTAGTTGTAAGAATCTTTGCCTAATTTTTTGGTTGGCTATTTATTGTTCAATAAAGCACTATTTATAACATGAGCTTGCAATACATTTATTTTTTTCTCTTAAGTGCGCAAGTTTCAGGCAAAAACTTATGGAGATAAAAAAGTTTGTAGATTAATAATTGAGCTATTCGGCCGTGTTTTTTTTAAAGAAAAATTTTATTCTAAAAAAAATTGTAAGGTAAAATATCTTAGGGGTTGACTATTTCAATCCCTTCTAAGCATACTTCAGGGTTGAAAAAAATTCAAAATATGTAGTTTAATTGACAATTAATATTTACCAATTGTCGTGTCTTTAGCTTAATATACAGGGAAAATAAAAAATAAAAACAATTTTTTTTTATTCTTCGGAGGGGCGTAACTTTTTCGGGGAGAGTTTTTTCGAAAAATTCTATACCAAACACCCCCCTTAATTTTCATCACAGAATTACCCCTTAATTTTTTTCGGTGTTATTTAGATACACCCTGTATAAGAACATAAATAATAGAGAATGAAATTTCCCACAAATTACCTATCTTTTTTCAATTTGTCCTAAAATATTGAAATTGAACGAAGAAAATCCACTAATCGAGAAAACAATATTTCAGACATAATTCTATACGTATGTATATGTTTAACCATTCAATCCGAACCTGCAATAAAAAATAAGGGTTCTTGCTCTAAACTCAAAAACTAAAATAATGATTTAAAGTAAACTAACTACTAAATTCAAGTTTTTCTGGAAGGGAGACATCTAATGATACCCAACTCGACCAACCTATCCCCACACCCTACTTGGGGGGCAGCGACTTTTGCAATCTTAAATGAGAACCCATAATATGTTATATTGCAGATTCGGATTTTACGTGCAAAAATACGAAGGCTTTCTCTGAAATATGTTGATTCGACTTACCTATGATAGATGGCGCTGTAATCGATGAAATTATCTAATGTTTTTAAAACTTGTCTTATAATACTGAAATTGAACGACGAAGATCCACGAATCGAGTAAAAACATTGTAACGATAGAGTGGACTGTATAATTTTTAATAAGTGAACTTGAATTAAAATACTATTTACTAGAATAATTTGTTTATTTGAGGAGCTACATAAAATTTGCTTGCAATGCTTCGGTTGCATTCTCTTGAATCTTGTACAATTGCGCAGCAAGATGCGCTCTAGGACAGCGTACAATCTCGCGCTGTTTATTTACATTCAAAATTCCTTAACATAAACTCCCGCGTTGAAACAGGTAACGGTTTCAAATATTAAACATAAATTTAACAGAAGTAAATTTCCAGGAATAATTATGAATTACATACATAAATTGAACAGGTAAGTAAAACTAACCACATAATAGGATTAAATACATACATAATTGGTAAGTACATATTTAAATAAAATTAAATTAATTTCACACTGAACCAAATAAATGTCATTTGTTTTCAGATTTATTAATGTCTGCGAGAGGAAGAGGACATAGCTTAGCTACGGCACGTTTAAACACACCACCTTGGCACTTAACACTGGCTACCCTTACAGTTCCATTACTGTCGGGAAAAACTTCAATGATTCTGCCCATTGGCCATCTGCATGGAGGAGTGTGATCTTGCTTCAGAACAACGAGGTTTCCGACCTTCAAATTTGGAGTAGAATCCTTCCATTTATTTCGTTGTTGAAGATGATTGAGGTAATCTCGAGACCATGATTTCCAAAAATCTTGATTGATTTTTTGAAGTAATTGATATCTGGTAAGTCGTCCTATTGGAATGTCTTGTAGAGACGGATCAGGAATGCTGATCAGAGGGCGACCAATGAGAAAATGAGAGGGTGTTAGAGGTTGCAGATCATCTGGACTAGAGGACATTGGATACAGAGGACGTGAATTGATAATTCCCTCTATCTGAACTACAAGAGTCATTAATTCTTCATAGGTAAATTTAATATCACTCATTACCCTAGTTAAATGATGTTTGACCTGTTTTATATTTGCCTCCCAGAGACCGCCAAAGTGAGGACTCCTAGGAGGAATAAATCTCCAATCTATCCCTTCATTAACGCAAAAATTTTGAATATTTTTACTATTATCCCTTATAAATGAATACAGCAAATTAATTTCCCTCCGAGCACCAGTGAAATTTGTGCCATTGTCAGAGTATATTCTCGTAGGCTTACCTCTTCTAGAAGTAAATCTAGGCAGTGCTGCAATAAAACATTCAGTAGTCAAATCGGAAACTACTTCGAGATGCACTGCTTTGACTGCAAAACAGATAAATAAGCAAATGTATCCTTTCGAAAATTTACAACCTCTTCCTTTTCTGTCTTTGATCACAAATGGACCTGCGTAATCAACGCCCGAAATCGAGAAAGGGTGCATAATAGTTACTCTATCTATTGGCAGATCTGCCATCATTGGTTCAACTGATTTGGGTTTGTTTCTAAAACAAACAATACAATTATGAACCACATTTTTTGCCACATTCATGCCGCTAGTTGGCCAATATTCGCAACGAACAATTGATAGCAATAACTGAGGTGGTGCATGGCAATTCACCTTATGATAATATTCGAAAATGAGCCTTGTCAAATAATGTTTACCATTCAAAAGTAAAGGATGTTTATTTTTGAAATTTAAATTTGAATTCTTGAGTCGTCCACCAACTCTGATTAAACCCTCCGAATCTATAAATAGAGAAAGGCTACGTAATTTATTTTTGGTTTTCAAATCCAAATCAGCATTCAACATTTTACATTCATCCTTGAAGCACTCAATTTGAGCTAACTTCACCAAAGCATTCATTGCATTAGATAATTCTAATACTGATAAAATTCCTGTCCTTTTTTCATCTTTATTTTTGCAATTAAAAATAAAACGCAAAACATAGGCCATCGTATGTTTCATTTTGATTAAACTAGAAAATGACAAGAAATTAAAACTTGAGACATTAATTGAGGTAAGTACAGTTACCCGTTTTTTCATTTCAGGAATCTCAGATAATTCACCTTCAGGAGGAGTAGAGACCCATTTATTATTTGTTTGTGCAAGCCAGGCTGGACCGTTCCACCATAATTTGCTCTGATTCAACATTTTAGGTAGAAGACCTCTGGATGCTATATCTGCAGGATTTTCTGCTGTTTTCACATAATGCCATTCATCATCATTAGTAAGTTGCTGAATTTCTGCAACTCTATTACTCACAAATGTTTGTAATAGTCGCGGTTGAGTTGTGAGCCAACTCAATACAATTTGGGAGTCGCTATAATAATAGCATTTGAGTTTGCAATTAAGGGCACATTTGACCTTTTCTGCTAAGCGTGCCAACATCAAGGCACTGCATAACTCTAATCTAGGTATCGTGAGTGTCTTCAATGGTGCGACTTTAGTCTTTGCACGTAACAATTGCACGTAAATTACTTTCAATTTTGTTGTGAGACTTTCATGACGTAATACTCCATGATGTGGTAAAATATAGGAAACTTCATCTGACGAAGTTTTAGGAGACATATGATTCATCTGCTCATATTCCCTTATGAATTTAAAATATTGATTACGAAAACGATCATCATTACTGAATCGTTTTTCTAAGTGCAAGAGGCGCTTGCACGCTAAGAATTTGGAGTCACCTAGTCCGGAAGGCATACACTTGAAAGGCAAGCGCACCATAAATCTCCCTTCATCTGTTCTAGAAACATTTTCTAGAAAGTGACGTTCGCATACCAAATCCTCATCATTTGTTTCATATTTTGAGTTGACCTCCTCAACATTCCAGAATTTATCTAGATTTTCTGCCAAATTTGATTTTTTGGAGAAATTGCAAACTGATTTCATTAAATCATTTTTCATTATTGACCCCGTGATTATCCAACCCAAAGCCGTATTTTGTAAACCAGGTAGATTTTTACCAAGCTTAATTTTATCATCCTTTAAAATATTCCAAAATTGCCCTGCCCCAAGAAGAATATCAACTTCACTGGGAATATTGAAGGAATCGTCCGCAAGTGTTATATCCTTCGGAATTTTCCAAGAATTTATATTTAATTCATATGAGGGTAATGAATCGGTAATATTTGGTAAGATGTAGCATGATAAATGCATTGTGAAATTATCACGAATAGATTTGATTTTTAGAGCACACTTTGAATTTAAAGTGGACACTAACATATTGACTCCTATTATCGATAGATTCGTAGCTTCCTTTTGTAATTGAAGCTTATTTACAAATTTCTCAGAAATATAATTAGACTGAGAACCGGAGTCGAGCAAAACCTTTGCTTTAATTTTATGACCATTTTTGTCATATGCCCACACTAATGCTGTGGACAACATTACATAATTCTGCTGACTGAAGCACGATAAAGAAACCTGGTTTGATTGACCAGTATCATATTCAAGATGTAGTAGAGCGTTATGTCTCTTACCACATTTCTTGCAGCCTTTTCCTCTACATTTAGAGGCATCATGTCCCTTACAGAGACACATTTTACATAAATTCAATTCCGATATTTTTTTATTTCTTATCGAAACATCCAAGCTTTTAAATTTATCGCAAACATAAATAGCATGATTTTCCTGACAAAAATTACATTTAATTCCTGAGCAAGACACCATAGACACGCGTTTATGTTTTCTATATTCTTTGGGATCAACATTATTTTTCTGTGAAGGATGATTGACTTCCAACATTTCCAACCAGTCTGCCCTATTTCGTAAAAATGTATTAGAAACATTATTTATTCAGTTCAATAATAATTATACAATAACAATAATGACGAAGAAGTATATTATTAACATTCATATATTGACTCTACGACGGTTATACAACCACTACTCGTCTCTCTGTTACTATCCCAAGTTCCTCTACACACCCGTATTTCACCAGCTTGCGCAACATTCCCATTATACATTCCTTCTGTCTGCATTCCGATCTGAGTGAATCCTAACAACTCGTCCATCCTGACCAGGATTCGTCCTCGAATCCTACAATGGAAAGACCCAGGGTCCTCTAGAGTCTGGCAGGTGAACCCGCAGACTGGTTTGCAGAATGGCTGAAGCAAATACTCAATTAATTATACCAACCTCATCTGTTTCACTCAGTCATCTACTTCCCTTTCCATTCATCGTACTTCCATCAGAGATCAAACTCGACGTTTCCCAGCTACCCTTGCAGCAAAATCGAACGACACCCGCTCGAAATCATAGCCTCCTAGTTATCATAAAAGAAAACCCAATCATTCCAGCTCTGGTAGCAAACTCGGTTCAGCTCAGCTCGAAGTCGTCGGCTTATCAGCCAACCAAGCAGCAAACTCGGTCCAGCTCAGCTCGAAGTCGTCGGCTTATCAGCCAACCTAGCAGCAACTCGGTCCAGCTCAGCTCGGAGTCGTCGGCTTATCAGCCAACCAAGCAGCAAACTCGGTCCAGCTCAGCTCGAAGTCGTCGGCTTATCAGCCAACCTAGCAGCAACTCGGTCCAGCTCAGCTCGGAGTCGTCGGCTTATCAGCCAACCAAGCAGCAAACTCGGTCCAGCTCAGCTCGAAGTCGTCGGCTTATCAGCCAACCTAGCAGCAACTCGGTCCAGCTCAGCTCGGAGTCGTCGGCTTATTAGCCAACCAAGCAGCAAACTCGGTTCAGCTCAGCTCGAAGTCGTCGGCTCATCAGCCAACCTAGCAGCAACTCGGTCCATCTCAGCTTGAAGTCGTCAACTTCTCATTCCTCTCAGGCATTACATCTCCACCGAGAAAACCCTTCCTCTTTCCTCTCAGGCATTACATCTCCTTACCGAGAACACCCTTCCACTTTCCTCTCAGGCATTACATCTCCTCACTGAGAACACCCTTCCACTTTCCTCTCAGGCATTACATCTCCTTACCGAGAACACCCTTCCACTTTCCTCTCAAGCATTACATCTCCTTACCGAGAACACCCTTCCACTTTCCTCTCAGGCATTATATCTCCTCACTGAGAACACCCTTCCACTTTCCTCTCAGGCATTACATCTCCTTACCGAGAACACCCTTCCACTTTCCTCTCAGGCATTACATCTCCTCACTGAGAACACCCTTCCACTTTCCTCTCAGGCATTACATCTCCTCACTGAGAACACCCTTCCACTTTCCTCTCAGGCATTACATCTCCTTACCGAGAACACCCTTCCACTTTCCTCTCAGGCATTACATCTCCTCACTGAGAACACCCTTCCACTTTCCTCTCAGGCATTACATCTCCTCACTGAGAACACCCTTCCTCTTTTATATCACATTATTACATTTCATTGTTTGATAATTTATCTACTTATACTTTTCCTGCATTACAAAAACTGATAGGTACCTACATTCAAAGTGATACCACTAGGTACTTCCCCAAATTTAAGTCGGTTCAATTTATTTTCAATAATAGCGCAAATAGGGCACAATTGTTACACATGACAACAGCGGAAAATGTCCAAGATAATCAATCACATAACCAGGCAGTCCAGGTCCAGACACGCAACACCTGACCTCTGTAATTTTTCGATCAACAAAATTACCACTACCAATTATCATTGTCAAATAAAATATTGTCGTTCTAAAGTTTTTAATCAACTCATTATATAAATAAATAAATAAAATACACTAACAGATATCTCATCAGTTGAACTAGGCCTTCCACTTTCGTATTGTCTAGGTATTTTTCCTTTTTTTTTTTTTTTTTAATATATGATAGTTTTTCCTTAATAAGGTTTTACTTTCAAGAAAAGAAAGTAATTCGTTTCTCTTACCTTGCGTCGTCTCTGTTCACTTTCCTAAAGAGAACACTTAAGTGTCTTTAACTGTCTTATTCCTCCTAAAGCTTGCCTAAGCTTGTCATTACCTAACGCTAAGCATTCTTGGCCTTCTTGCTAGCCTCTAGTGCTTTGACAGCACCCTGCTGAAGACACGTAAATCACTACTCTACTCAAGATATCTTGATCATTAGCCGTTGATTCTAGACTTGCCAAGGTTTCCGCGCCAAGACACGCTATGGTCAACAGTACCCACCATGGTCCTATGTAATAATGAAAGAGATTGAATCTGCTTACGTTCTTTTCTTTTACAATTCTAACATAGTAGTCAAACCATTACATCCATTATTAGTCTTATCATGAAGAAATATTACCTTCACTACTTCTCAAGTTCTCAGTACCTATAAGTATTTTAATTACGTTCGTCTTCATCACTTGGCAAAATCATTAAGAGGTCTCCATTGTTTACATTATAATTAATCAATAGTTAATCACAAAATTAAAATATGTAATTGCATAAAACCCCCTTTTCAAATCTGATTTTATTTTTTTATTTTTTTTTTACAACGAAAAAGCTATAGGTACTTATAATATAATTTTTCAATATTTTTTTTTTATATAGGTACATACTTTATTAAACTGCTAATTCACGGGGCGCGTTGTAATTTACCACCTTTAATCATAAGTTTCCTGGGAAAATTTCATTGACATGTAAATTGACACTCGGGCATTCGCATCCCTACACATTATTTCTAAACCAACTATTAAATATTAATCATTTATGATATCCAATATTCCGTGAACATTCGTTCTTCATTTTATGCTATGTGCGGTTAGAAAACTCACTGACTGAAGAAGAGAAATTTAATCTTGCGCCTTGCGCGCCAACAGCGTGTTCAGAACTTCAGAATACCTACATCAGACAGAATTTGATAGAAAATGAGAGACTTTAAAAATATAAACTATTTAAAATTCACGGCCTCTTGTTAGTGGCTATTTTCTTCTCTCTCACTTGCATGTGCACTAGCTTTACATTAGGTAGTTATTTAAACAAAGTAATAAGTCGATTCTTTATACCTAAGACGAACGTTGAATATACATGTTTCCGTAATACCTATCGCCTTAACTTCATAGCAATAATTGAATTCACTTAACTTCATAACGATAATTCCCAAATACGTCGACGAATATAATGTACTTAATATCTACTCTTAGTTTGATCTTCATCACGTAAATTCGAGGTAAACTTCACGCAATTTATGTTAGGTGAATTAGATTACATAGGTAGTATACCTAAATCAAGTGGAATCGACGCAAATTAACCCCAAAATGCTACTTGGGTTCAATTCTACTTCAGCTTACTTCATGCTTATTCATGCTTCATGCTTTTGTTTTACTTCTACCTATCGAATTCAAAATATGTCATTCGGACTTTGGAGAGCTCCCCAACTTTAGTCATGCTTTTCATCTACTCATAATTATCTATCATGCATCTCTCAACTCACTAGCTAAAAATAGCTGCTTACCTTTAGGAATAATCTCAGAATAATCTTCATTACTTATCCTTACTTATCACAACTCTACTCAACATGGCAATAGCTGCTTACCTTTGGGAATAACCTTGGAATAAGCTTTATAACTTATCTCCTCCAAACTCTACTTATTAATAAACTTTATTGCAGTGCCATCAACTTCGAACGTCGCAAACTTTAATTTTGGTCAATTTTTGTATGCTGTTTCTCATAACATACCACTGCTTCACCCCCTTATAATTTTTCCTTAGAAAACCTGTAATATGCTTCCTCATTTACATACTTGATCTACTTTACTTACCGACACCAGTCGGATATCAATCCAATAATACGTTAATACTTCATACTCAGTGTTTTCTTGCAAGATTTCTTGAGCTTCCGTTCCTTTAATTTACGAAATTCAGCTTCTAATAAATTTAATTGTTGTTAACGGAAGAGCGGAACTTCTCTCAAGTAGGTACCTAGGTAACACATAATACACCCATGCGAGGCCCGCGTTGGGAAAACTCGCGCTGCGGCTCAGACCACCAACACCGGCACCAACACCACCGTTGTTAAAATTTATTTCATGGGAAATTCGCTAAAAACTTAAATTTTCACCTCACTTTCACCAAGAAAAGGCATTTTTGTGGATATCCCACCGCTGTCAAATATTAGAAACATTATTTATTCAGTTCAATAATAATTATACAATAACAATAATGACGAAGAAGTATATTATTAACATTCATATATTGACTCTACGACGGTTATACAACCACTACTCGTCTCTCTGTTACTATCCCAAGTTCCTCTACACACCCGTATTTCACCAGCTTGCGCAACATTCCCATTATACATTCCTTCTGTCTGCATTCCGATCTGAGTGAATCCTAACAAATGTCTGCATATTTTCTAAGGTAGGTAAATCATTTGAATTTCTCATTTTTTCCCATTCCTTAATGCTTTGTTTATCTAATTTAGAGCATATTAAATGTATAATTAGTGTGCCCCAATAATCTGTGGGCTGATCCAAAGTTTTTAAAGCTCGTAAATGCTTATATGTAGCATCTAATAAATTTCTCAAAGCCAAAGGAGATTCCTTTATCAAAGGTTCAATATTAAATAAGGCTTTGACATGATTATTGACTAATAATCGTGTATTATTATATCTTTTACACAAAAGATCCCAAGCTAGTTCATAATTACTAGCAGAGAATTCTAGTGATTGTATTATTTTTAATGCTTCGTCCATTAACGAGGCACGCAAGTAATGAAATTTCTGGATTTCTCCAATTGAGTTATTGGAATGTATTAAAGAAATGAATGTGTCTTTATATTCCAACCAATCATTATAATTCCCCGTAAAGGAAGGAAGAGAAATAGTAGGAAGTTTGATGTCCTTGATTACATCAAGTGGATTATCATTTACTCTCTTAGTTTCAATGCTACCTGGTGAGTTTACTGCCTCATTAGGCACTGACTGTACCGCAACATTGCCAAATTCATCTATTTCATACTCTTCTAAAATTACTTTAGCAGTTGATAACAATTTTCTAAAACTTGTCGTAAATTCATCGCGTTCCTTGTAATGTTTTTCTAAGTCCGCTTCGTTACAAGAACATTCAATTTGTAACTGGATAATATCGAATTCTTCCAATAAATTTTCAAAATCTTCTGTGCTTAATTCTAATTGTTTTAACAGCTGCCTTGTAATCTCACCTTTATCTTTTATAATTGACCTTATTGGTTCCAAATTACTATCATAATTTGTTTTCTTGCGTTTTATTGTTCCCCGCTTACGAATCAGTAGCGCTAAATCTTCTTCCGCCATTGCGAAATGTACCTACACCCTAATAAATGCAACGGTAATTTATTTATTCAAATTGAATGGACAGGTATGTATACCTATATCTGCACCAATATTAGATTATTGTGCAATTATTTTTATTATTAAATGTATTTTATTTATACACCAATGTATGCTCCTATAAGAAATTGAACCAATGATCCAAGAGACCGTACCTATAGGTAGTACCTACTTGATTTGTAGATATCAAATTTTATTAATTTTGCGTGAGTTGATTACTTACACAATACCCATTTGGTAATTAATTGGCATTCCAATTATTCGGATTTTAATTATTATGGTTCAATTGCAAATTTTCAAAAAAGGATAGATCTGATTCAAATATCCGAATTTGATATTTCCTTTCAAATTTAGCTGTAAAATAGTACCTGCTATACCAATTGATTATTGAATAGCAATTATTTTGATTTTGAAACTTCAACCTATTTATTTTTTCAAATAATTATTAATTAATTTCCCACCACTCCTGTTCTTTACAATCACAAATCTTTTATTTTTGTAAGTAGTATTATTAAATTTATTCCCTTATTTTTCTTCTAGATTTACCATCAAATAGAGAAAATTTCAATTATTGGGGAAATGATAAATGGAAAATAAAATACTCTCACGTGCCGATCCTTGTCCCATTGAACAACGTTGGCATCATCATATCATTCTGCACCTGTGACTGATGGAGCTGGATCCTGGATCGATGTAAATTACCTTCGTCCTTCGTGGTAACTTGGCTCGCTCGGGTGTTCGTAGAGCTGGCCGGTTATAAGTTGAATCTCCAACCAAACACAATTTCACTTATTTATTAATTTATTGATAATGGATGATTATTATATCCTGATCGATGGACCAAAATGTAACGATAGAGTGGACTGTATAATTTTTAATAAGTGAACTTGAATTAAAATACTATTTACTAGAATAATTTGTTTATTTGAGGAGCTACATAAAATTTGCTTGCAATGCTTCGGTTGCATTCTCTTGAATCTTGTACAATTGCGCAGCAAGATGCGCTCTAGGACAGCGTACAATCTCGCGCTGTTTATTTACATTCAAAATTCCTTAACAAACATTAAGACAAATTCTACGTATTTTTAACCATTAAATGCGAACCTACAACAAAAAACGAGGGTTTTTGCCCAAAATTTTAAATTTACCCTCGCCCCACCTGCATTACGGGAGAGGGGGCAGCATTTACCACTTATTTTACCCGTAAAATCCGAATCTGCAATAAAAAACAGGGGGTCTCCTTTAAGATTTCAAAGTTGCTACTCCCCACCCCTAGTGATGTGGGATACGCTGGTGGAGCTTGACATGTTTTTTTTTTTTTTTTATTGAAAATGCACATGCACTGCAGGGAAATCCCTATGACGCTCTGGGAGCGGTACATGAGCGGAGATATCGATTCACGTTGGCCTTGAATCTCTGTAGGTTGTATACTTCAGGAAACACGCTCTTTGGAATGCTATTCCAAAGTGATACGGTTCTATACATAAAAGAAGTCTGAAATAGGGTGGTACGAGGTGTAACGAGCTGAACCTGATAAGGATGAGCGTCTGCGGCTCGGCGTGTATTTCTGCCCGGTCTTGATCTTGGTGGGATCAAGCGGGCCACGTCTTTTGAACACTTTCCATTAAAATATCTGTAAAACAGACTCAGGTCAGCTATTCTTCTTCGATGTTCGAGAGTGTCTAAATTTTTTGTCAAATCTGGGTCCCCAATCAAGCGGATGGCTCTTTTCTGAATAGAGTCGAGTAGTCTCAGCGTATGTTTGGGAGCTGAGCTCCAAACATGTGAGCAGTACTCCAAGGATGGTCGGATTTGAGCCTTGTATAAGAGGAGAAGCTGTTGTGGTGTATAAAATTTCTTCGTGCGGAAGAGTGTACCAAGTTTTTGAGAAGCACTCTTCGCCAGACCTGGAACATGATCATGCCAAGACATGTTCGCTCCAAGGCTCACTCCAAGTAAACGAAAAGATGACGCTGGGGTAAGAGAGTGTCACGCCATCACCATATCTGGCTCCAAAACGTTGGTCTTTTTGGAGAAGATGGCTGCTTGGGTTTTTCCAGCATTAAGTTGGACTTGGTTTCTATCGCCCCAAGTTAGAATGTCTTGCAAGTCATTGTTAAGTATGGCAACTTCTTGCTCCCTGCGAGTCTGTGCGTCGATGGCAGATGTTCGCGCATCTAACGTATAAGAAGATATGAGGGTACTGTCGTCGGCAAAACTGTACATTGGATGCCTCCTTTCCAGACCAACAAATTTCATTAGCCACTTTTCTGATCTGATACGTAGTTCTGATATATTTCCATGTCTCCAGATAAACTGAGCCCCCTGTATATTATAAAGCATATTATTTTGCAACATAAGTACCTATATAGTTCTTGTAAAAGCTCTTAATAATGAAATTTTATTTATGTGTCTTTAAGTACCTATTTCCTTAAAAAATGTAAGTACATATAAGCAAAAATCTAATCTAAAAGAGTAGGTACTATAAAAATATATACGCTTAATAAAAAAAAAACTATTTTCAAGATACTTTTTGAATAGGGTCCGGTAATTTTTAACAGCTTGTACTTATCATAAAATATAGCAATAAAAATTGAGATTTCACTTAGTATTCTGCTGAGGCTTTAAAAATTAATGCAAGCGTAAAATTGCTTCATAAAATTTTATATATAAAACAGAATATACTTTGACTGGATATAATCTTAATAATAAACTTTGTGCAAATAACGTCTCCTTGTGAAGTTTGCTGAGTTCTCAGTATGTTGCTTCTACCCTTTAGCGTAAGTGAAATAAGTGACCAATTATTATTTTAATTAGGAATATAACTGGAAAAAACATAACTGAAAAAATAGCTACAACAATAATTATTTTAAGCTCGCGATGCAAATGTCCTTTATTATTATTACTCAACCAAGTTCAATCTTAATCAGCAAATCATTTTGATGGGTTGGTATAAATAATGCAGTAATTTTTAATTTTAAAATTGAAAATCAAAATTTTATTACAGTTACTTATTAGGTACTTACTTACCTACCTATTCCAACCATAATAAAGGAAAATTAATTTTTCCAAAAAATCCTCCTCCATCTTTCCATTTATTTGGATGAAATTTCTCTTAAGGGTCTTACCACCATAATAATTAATTAAGTAACTAAAATAGGGAAAAATATTTAGGTGTAGCTTTATGCTTGAAATTTGGGGTTTAAGACAATCGTGTGGGTTGTCTTTCGATAGGTCTAAAAATTTAAGAAACTGAAAGTTTCCTAGTGATTCTCTTCGTTAAAATTTCTTTCTTAAGTCGTTTAAATTCTGTCGCACTCTCTCTTTCACTCTCTCTCTCTCTCTCTCTCTGCTCTCTTTCGACGTTTCGACCATGTCATTAAAAAATCTGAAAACCAACGTAATACACTTACCTATTATAATACATAAAAAACTCTTAAAAAAATATTTTGATAAAGAAATGAAATTTTTATTTTTGATAACCTCTATTTTAAATTATTAATAGTTTACCGGCACCCCGCGTAAAAGGTATAAATGTTGTCTATATGACCGATAAAGGTATAAGTATTATTAGAATACGTATATACCCTTATAATCTTCACTACTAGTTATTTTTTATTTTATTATATCCTTCATATTTTTTGCTTTATATCAATATAAATTAGAATTGAATCTGTCTACTAATTTTTGTTAGAGCCCAAAATTCTCTTAATATTCAAGTCATTTCAAAGTAAATCAAAATTTATAAGGAAAAGTAATCGCAAATTGAATAAACATAAAAATATATTTTATAATTATACCTACCTTTGAAGATGAAATATTTTCAATTAATTTTTCGTTGTAGCGCTTTCTAGCTATTGCTTTCATCTCATTAGTTGTACCTAATGTATGTAATTCAGCTGGAGCAGGAAAGGAGCCTTATGAGATGAGTGAAGTAATCGTGTATAACGATTTGGTCGCAAATTCTTGGAATGGTACCTGGCTTACGGGTAGTAGTGAAGATAAATTCAGTTTTCGCTAATTTTGTCAGAATTATTTTTATTTTCTAGGCGACACGTTTTATTATGAAGACCTATCTATGAACTTGTTCCTATACAACGTAAGCAATAAAAGTAGTACATTATTGCTAAAAAAATCAGATCTGGTAAGTACCCACTTGATGTATTTTTCTAAAAAAAAAAATTATGTAAGATATCTAAGAAAAAAAACTATTATCAGGAGACGGCGGAAAATGGTTTTTGTTAAATCGCTTCATAAAGTTCATAATTTGGTCACCATTCCAGTTTCGTAATTACAAATTTTTAAACACAAGTGCTTAAAAGTGATATTCTGTTTTGCACTGGTGCTTACAAGTACTTAAAAAAAAGCAAAATAAAAGCTAATTTTCATGTAACTTGCTTAAGACGTTTCTATTTTGCAACTTGTTCCACAAATAGCTATTATTTTGACAGTTTGACAGTATAAGTCTCAAATGTGACTACTAGAAAAGAGAAGGTACCTAAATACATCGAAGATATAAAGGCGGATTGCAAGATGATTTTGAAATAAAATTTCTTACAAATTTTCCTCAAATTGTACAGTCGAAGTAATCGCACTTGAGACATTTATTTGTACCTACCACTACTGGCTGTATTCTCCAAGTTGTAATTTATGTTATCTAAAGCTCCATACATTTGATAAAGATAGAAAATTGACGTCACGTTCATCATGACTTTGAAGTTATTGCAAGAATTAGGAATACAGAGACTACTTTGGAAAGTTTTCTTATTCAATAACAAAAATTTTTTTTTAGGGCGACAGCCTTTCGAATATTACGTTAGGAACTTCCCTCGTTCCGTCTCCAGATCTGAAGTTCGTTTTGGTGAGCTATAATGAATCAAATGTAAGTACAATCATTGAAAAAGTTCCACATCATAAAACATTACAACATAACTGAATGAAACTATTTTACAGGGACTTACACAATCAACCGTGGCTCAGTATAAAATTTTCGAATTGGGTTCGAAGTAAATATGCTTTTACAGTACTGACTTTGATAATGAAATTCTAAACATTTTTTTTTAGCGAATCATATGACGTTGCTGATAAGAATTTTCTAGAAAAACAATTAGTTAAATGGAATGTGAAAGGGCATAGTTTGGCGTACGTCTATCATCATGATTTATATTTCCTAGCTAGTCCTGAGAATGAACCTAGACGATTGACTTCTGATGGATTTATTGGCAGGTTAAATAATGGAGTCGCTGATTGGGTATATGGAGGTATTTTATTTAGATCAGATTTAAAATATACGCTTCCGACAAAATTAGGGATGGAAAATTATGATGAAATACTTGCTTTAAGAATACTTACGTTTCATTATTATTGCTTGACAACATTTAGTTTCTTCTTTTTTTACTTCGAGGGCTATTTGATTCAAGATCGCCGGAAGCACATCTGCCTCATGGGCTTAGAGTGCTTACCTCTTTTGATTTATGTCACTTACTCTATCAGTCTGGTTCCATGCGCTATGAGAAAAATCCATCGAAATTGCTTAAAAAAATTCATATAATTATGGAGAACACCAACACTGACGTTACAGACAAAAATCTTCTATTCTCTCAAAGTATAAAATTAGAATAAGGGCGAATACGAAAAATTTAGCGAAATAGTGAAAATAGAACTACTTGTAATCCTTATATAGTTTCAAAACCAGACGTATCCCTTCCTCCCATTTTGTCAATTGCGTTGCCTGATAAATTTTTCTCTATATCTTGTTTTTCAACTCAAACAGAACCAACAGAAAGTAATTTTACGTATTTTCGATCTATGAAACAATGATAATGGAAATAACCATTGAAATATCGATGTCTCTGTCTTCACTATACCATTAGGGCAAATGTGTCGTTCAGAAAGCGTTATTGTATTGTCGGTCATTACGCCCCAATCATTTTACTAATCGTCCTCTTCTATGAGCTGTAGCAGGTCAGGTCAGTATGTTAAAATTTAATTCAATTTTTTTAGAGGAAGTCCTTGAAACCGACACAACATTTTGGTTTTCTCCTGATGGAAACAATCTGGCATATCTTAAGATCAATGATAGTCAAGTCACCTGTTATCTGTATATAGAGTATGGCAAATCTGGATCATTAGAAAATCAATACCCAAATTTCGAAGGGATTGAATATTCAAAAGTAACAACTTTTTTTTATTTGTTAATAACGAAATAATCTATGAATATGGTTTATTCCAGGCCGGTACGACTAGTCCAAACGTTTCAGTCTTTGCCATCGACTTAACCAGTTCTGAAAATGAACCAAAAGAATATCAAATACCAACAAACTTGGAGCTAAATGATGAGAGTATTGTATTTGGTCTTACGTGGCCTACGACGAGGGAACTCTCATTTCTTGTAACTAATAGGGTTCAGAATAAGTCGTGGGTAATTAGATGCTCTCTTCAAAGCTCATTATGCAGTGAGGTAAATTATTGCACTTAACGTTTGTTGAAAAAATATTTAAGCAACTAAAATATTATTTAGGAGAGCTCAATGATTGAACCAAATGGTTGGATCTTACCAAACATTCCAGTGTACAGTAGTGATGGTACTAGAACAATTGATATACAACCTGCCCCAGAAGGAAACGATACATATTACCACTTGATATTGACTGACCTAAACAACAAAAATTCAACACGTTTAACTTTTGGTTCAAGAAGAGTGACTAAAATACTTCACTGGGACGAGTCTAACAACTTAGCGTATGCGTTTGTTGTTTGAATGAAGATTTCTTATTTAATCTATTTCCCTTGCAGATATTACCAAAGTTCTATAGAAGGGTATCCGGAACATGAACATGCTTTTGTTGTTAACACGGAGCTCCTTACAGAGGTTTGTTTAACCTGCAGCTTCTCAGCTCCATCAGTAAATTATTGCTCACATGGAAAAATTGATATTAGTAAGGATGCTACTTATTTCGCAAAAATTTGTGACGGTCCAAATCCTGATTATGTTGTCATTACCGACTCAAGAGAAGTATATTTTCGAGGAAATAAGTAATTAGATTTATTTTGTAATTTTAATTAATATTCTAGGCACAGCCCGCCATTACCTGGGAAGACAACGAAAATTTACGTTCAGTACTGGAGAAGAAATTACAACCAGTATATAGAGATTTAGAGGTACCAGTAGCTAATGGTTTTACTGCCAGAGTCAGGGTGTATTTTCCACCAAATTCTGAAAGCCAGGATAGAGTCTACCCGGCAATTGTTGGCGTGTGAGTGATGATAAATTTGTTATATGAAGAGGAATGTTAGAATTGAGAGGAAAAAGTTTATTCAACATTAAATATTATGTGTAAGAAATTTATCCCGATTGAGATAACGTCAGCAGTAATTTATTGTGTTCTTCGGAAGACTTCTTTCCTTAGTATCCACTTTTCGAGAAGCGGCATTTGAATAATGTAAATTATTAGTTACTAGCTGTAGAAAGAGTATAATGCTGTACTCGCAATGGTAGTATTTCTTTATTATTATTATTACATCTAGGTTCAAGGCCTTTGTACTGAAGCTTGCGCTTATTGTACCCCTTTGGATAATTATCTCATCGGTCCCATCTCCCGAAAGTATTTCGGTATGAGTCCAATGGGTGCTTGATTAGTATTCCTTTACAAGCTACAAGATTACGCATAGCTATAAGTATCGGAAAGTATTCCTCGTTAAAGTTGAAAATTATATTAAGTACCTACCTCATAATATGATGATATACAGGGTGTTGAGAAACAGTAGGCGAAGCTCTCAGCGACTTATTGTTTAGCCAAACATTTTGAGACTTCCATCATTCCATTTTTCACGTAGGCACCCCTCTTTCAAGATACAGGATGCATAAGTTAAATGTACCAAAATGTTTTCTATTCATAATTTTTTTGTTTCTCGAAGTATTCAGTTGAAATTTTGCACATATTTCTTTCTTGTCCCTTTAACAAAACCGTAAATCAAAATTTTACAGCTGTGAGAAAAATAAAAGAAATTAAAATTGATTTAGCTGGTAATTAGCACCCCTAAACGTAGCAGAGGAAAAGCCAAAACTGACCAAAATATTTGTTTTCGGCAAACCATGAGAATACGAAGATTATTTGAACAGAACAAAATATTATTAAATAAACTTGAATGAAGCAATTATTGTAGTTTATAACATAAATGATTTTTGACACTCGGATTTTACTTTTAAAAGTCAATAATAATTGAAAAATTTTAATTGCTTATTGATTTTGATTTTTATTAGTTATGGTGGCCCTGATTCTGATGTAATTTCTGACAAATACGAAAGTAATATGATAGAGTATTGGACAACTAAACGAGAATACATTTACATCCAAATCGATGGCAGAGGCAGCGGAAGAGATGGAAGAAATAAGATGTTCCAAGTATATAGAAAATTGGGTACCGTTGAGGTCGAAGATCAAATTAGTGTAACCAGGTTAGTTATTCGACTAATTTTTCTCCCATCCTGCAGAAATTCTATAACTATTGTTGTTGAATATCCATCCAAGAGGAACGCTGAAACTTACACTGAAGTTCATCAAAATTTTCATTCTGATCGTTTGTTTTGAATATAGATATCTACAGCAAACCATTCCACAAATAGATGCAAAGAACACTGGAATTATAGGGGCAAGTTATGGTGGTTTTGTTGCAGCCATGGCTCTAACAAAAGATAGGGGTAGCGTCTTCAAATTTGCAATAGCAGTTACGCCTATTACAAATTTCTTATACTATGGTAATCAATTAGGTTAGATATTTCTACGATAAAAAATTTATAGAATATTTTTAGACTCAATTTACACTGAAAGATACATGGGATTGCCAACGGAACAAGATAATTTGGAAGGATATAATAACACAGATGTGTCTTCGAAGATTGGAGAAACAATACACACTTATGTTAAGGACAACACTCTGCTGTTGATTCACGGGATGGCGGATCGAAATGTGCATTATCAACACTCAGCAATGTTGATGAAAAAACTTCAGTTAAGAAGTGTTCAGTTCCAACAAATGGTAGCTCTATTTGTTATATGAATTTCTTCAATAATAATGATCTTGTGTTCATCTTTTCCAGAGTTATCCTGATGAAGGTCATGATCTCGAAGGCGTCACATTACATTACCATAAGGCGATTGACAAATTTATAGAAAATCAATTCAAAAGCAGCCAATAAAATATATTTTTTTATGAACTATTGATATTTGGATGTAATATTTGATAAAGTTTCTCACGAACTAATGAGCTTAATTATAAATATCTCGACAAATAAATTACACCACCTCTGGATATGAGTTTTATTTCACACAATATATCATATAAATTTGTGATTGATGCTCTCTAACTTTCATCCTGCATGAGATGAAAGAATCTGTTTAGATAAATGTAGCTATTCTAAGGTAAACATGAATATATTTTCGAGGGCAATAAACAAAAACTCATACAGCCTGGAGGAGTTTTACAATAATGTATAACGGAGATGGAGTGCTATAGATTTGCAGTAGTAATTTCTTTTTGTTTATATTAACACATATACCTGGGTGTTTTGAGGTATTGCCATCTACAGTAGAAAATAAAAAACCCGAAAATCCACAAAAATACAGAAACATTAATTTTTAGGAAAAATGATTTCCAAATACCCACCTATCCATTCTCATCCATTCTAATGAGCACAAATCATAAATATCATTATCAGTTCATTTTTCATTTAAACATTGCACGTTTTTTGCCAGGGGAATAGGGAAAAAGTGCAAAATTACATTTCAAGCCCTTCGCTGGAGCTTATGATGCATAATATTTTTGTCATAAATAACAGAATATAAAAAAATAACTATAAGAACATAAAATATAGAGAATGAAATTTCCCACAAATTACCTATGTTTTTTCAATTTCCTAAAATATTGAAATTGAACGAAGGAAATCCACGAATCGAGTAAAAACATTAAGACAAATTCTACGTATTTTTAACCATTAAATGCGAACCTACAACAAAAAACGAGGGTTCTTGCCCAAAATTTTAAATTTACCCTCGCCCCACTTGCATTATGGGAGAGGGGCAGCATTTACCACTTATTTTACCCGTAAAATCCGAATCTGCAATAAAAAACATGGGGTCTCCTTTAAGATTTCAAAGTTGCTACTCTCGACCCCTAGGGGGTTGGGGTAGGCTTGATATCATCATATCAGTTCTCCTTTCCAGGCAAGCAAATTTAATTAGCCACTTTTTTGATCTGATACGTAGTTCTGGATATATATTTCCATTTCTCCAGATAAACTGAGCTCTCTGTATATTAAAGAGCATATTATTTTGCAACACAAGTATATAGTTCTTGTAAGAGCTCTTTTAATAATGAAATTTTATTTATCTGTCTTTAAGTACCTATTTCCTTGAAAAATGTAAGTATAAGCAAAAATCTAATCTAAAAGAGTGGGTACTATAAAAATATATTCGCTTAATAAAAAAAACTATTTTCAAGATACTTTTTGAATAGGGTCCGGTAATTTTTATCAGCTTGTACTTATCATAAAATATAACAATAAAAATTGAGATTTCACTTAGTATTCTGCTGAGGCTTTAAACATTAATGCAAGCGTAAAATTGCTTCATAAAATTTTATATACAAAACAGAATATACTTTGACTGGATAATTTTAACAAAAAACTTTGTGCAAATAACGTCTCCTTGTGAAGTTTGCTGAGTTCTCAGTATGTTGCCTCTACCCGTTACCGTAAGTGACAGATGTGGTCAATTATTATTTTAATTAGAAATATAACTGAAAAAAATACCTACGACAATAAATATTTTAAATTCGCGAAACCAGCATAGCAAATAATGTCTTTTATTATCATTACGCAACCACAAGTTTAATCTTAATATGTATCAAATCATTTTATTGGGTTGGTATTGTACCTCTAAGTACCCGGGCCTCCTCGTCTCGTGCGAAAAGTCACTGTGATCGTCTATTTACCTCTGGGTTTCCCCTGATAGGACCGCTGTGATTTCTTTCGTTGTGTTTACCGTAGTTTTTACCGTAGTCACCCCTGCTCGTTGATTGAGGTATGCCAGGATTACTATGGCCGAAACGGATGCGCAAAAGAACCTACTATGACTCATTGTATCTCGGTTGATTTGAATATATTTCAGAAAAGCGGGGAATTTAACTGAGACTTGTTGTTGACTGTGAACTTCCTATCAGATGTCTAAAAGCGTAATGTGGTGAAGGGAGAGAGGGACTGTGATTTTGCATAGAGAGTACAAAACAATGGAAAGCGAATGATGAATCCCTATTTGCATAGAGAGCATAAAAAAGTGGAAAACGAAGATAGATATATTTCATATATCTTTCAAACTTCTATCTATTTCAGAAACCACTCTTTTGCACTCCTGTGCTTTCTAAACAGTTCGTTTTGCTTTTGTTTCGTTTACAGACTACCCGGTATATTGCTGGAATGTCTGTCTGATTTCATTTCAAGCATCAGCTTGAATTTATTGACGAGTACAACCACTTTGGTTACAGACTATCCGGTATATTGCGAAAATGTCTGTCCGATTACCTATTCAACGATTTTCTTTACCTAATTTCCTTTTTCTGGTTTCTTTGATTTCATTTCTAGCAACTGCTTGAATTAGTTAAAGAATACAACCACTTTGGTTACAGACTATCCGGTATATGGCGGAAATGTCTGTCTGTTTACCTATTCAATTTCTCGTACGAAATTATCGTGTATTTTCAACCGGGAGAATCGCCCTATGTCTAGCGGAGTCGTCCTGTGGGTCGGACTCGGGTTGAATATCGCGCCTAGACGGCTGGCGGCAGTTCGGTTACCGAGCTACAGCGATTCGTGTTTGGATACGGAGATTCGGGCCGCTTAAGATGGTCTCGCCTCTCGAGTGGTTATTCGAGTACAGGGTTGCTACTTCTCCTGAATGTTGATTTCGTATCTTTTATAAAATCGTTCCTTCCGATTCTCTTTTGTTTAATGATTTTATTTTCACAGTTGATTTACCTGGGATGGTGAATTATTTCACCTCCGTTTATTTTTACTCGTGACCTGCTTGATAACTCATATTATTGTTCTTTGGTATACCTTGTTTGTTTACTTTGCTCTGACCTTTTGATTAACCTTTTGCCCCTGTGGGCTACCTGGCGAAGAATTGAAGTGTTGGAATTTTTATGAATACCTATATTGGAGCCGGTGGGTTTTATAATCGGGACCAACTATCGATTTCACCGTGGTCCAAGGTTTTTACCCCAACTAGTCAGTACTGATAGAAATGCTGGAATTTGTAATTGGTACCTACTGGTGCCGGCTTGTTTACGGGACTACAACCGTGACGAGACCAGCAATCGCCCCCGCCGTGCCCAGTCTTTCCCTATATACCTATTGACAGTACTGATTGTTACTCTATTGGTTGCAACCAGTTTGTTTTACCTTGCCTCACGAGGCAATGAGTTATTTGCTTGGCCACTCGAGTTGTTAGATTGTCGCTTTGATCAACTGTGGATTTACTGAAATGGAGATTTTACTGAACACCTGGTTTGATTGCACAGAGCATTTTTGTCTCTGTTCTTTCTTTCGAAACCTTGTTCTCTCGAATGCGATTACTAGCTGACCATACTACAGACTACTGCTCTTGAACCATTAATCGAGTTAATGATTGAGAATGCTGGACTTTTATTTATCATTTGTGTTTAGGCTTGTTTACGGACAAATTATACTTATTTGTTTGTATCGGTACCAGCTATACCGGTCCACCAGTAACACAAGTACGACGACCTATTACCTAAAGAGAGTAGATAGCATAGTCAGAATCGTAATAATAACATCCATTGTATGAGATTCAGGTGTGAGTGAATTTTGAATAGAAGAGCTTCGGAAAAACGACCTTATAATGATACTTTGGTTTCTTGACTTTCTTGCTTGGCTTTCCCATACTCGAGATTCATTTATTTTTGGTTGATTTGAATCTTTATTTGTGAATTGCAATTCATGATCTTAGCTTTATTTTGATTATTGGCTTCCTGATATGTGAGGGCGGTTATTACACCCGACAACCCTGCTCTGGTTTGCTTTACTCTGTCCTACTCTGAGGGTGCTTTTTGCCCCGTTGCGCTCTACGATTTCCACTTTAAAGAGTCATGCTCTTTTACCGGATACTTGAGGTCTTCATCTGGACATCGAGATGAATGCCTCCTTCAACGTGTGGCAATCGAGAACCTATTATAACTCCTAATCGGTTGTTGTAATGTGACTGGTATTTCCTGATAATATATGCGAGTAGCAGGTGCTACATCTGACAACGCTGCCTTGCTCTATCTAGACCTGTTCTATCGGTATCTGGGGGTGCTCCGCTACACGATCTTCCTTTATGGTGGAATATAATAGTGAGGGAATTCCTCTCACTCTCTAAGTCGTATAATTTAAAGGGACATTTTTTGCTTACACATCTGCGCTAAATAAACTCGGACTCTTCGAAAAATAGGATGATTGAATTATTTCTAGTCATGAGCCGTTTTATTCACAGATTATTAATTCCTGACCTGGGTCTATTTTCGCTCCTAGCTCTATCTCGATTTCCTATACGTGAATTTGTAATTATTTGTTGAAGTATTTCTCTTTCCTAATATTCGCTGACGTGATCGAGTAGGTACCTATTATTTGCCTACTTCCTTGCTGTTTGATTTGAAATGGGATCTGCGCACGTGGAAGTTGCGAATCGGTTTGGTTATTTCGGTTGTTGAAAATGTGTTTGAAATGAGATCTGCCCTAACTATTTTCTCATTGGATTTTCCCTAATTTATGAAGAAAATTCCCTCAGGATTTGTGCTTTGCCATTTGCTAGTGAATCAGTTCGAAGAAGTTTTGCCAATGCGAGTATTGAGTTCGAAATGCAAATTAATTGGAATTCCACGGGAGTTTTGCTTTGGATAGATGAGGGAAAGTCACTCAGAGTCCACTTTAAGACGCCATCTCCGAGCAAACTATGTTAAGGAAATTTAGAATGGTGTGCTGAAGTTCGCCTGAATGCGATTTACCCTCGCAGAGTTTTAATTAGAATTTTAATTAGGTAGATGAGGGAAGTCTACTCAGAGTCCACTTTAAGACGCCATCTCCGAGCAAACTACGTTAGGGAAATTTAGAATGGTGTGCTGAAGTCCGCCTGAATGCGATTTACCCTCGCAGAGTTTTAATTAGAATTTTAATTAGGTAGATGAGGGAAGTCTACTCAGAGTCCACTTTAAGACGCCATCTCCGAGAAAACTACGTTAGGGAAATTTAGAATGGTGTGCTGAAGTCCGCCTGAATGCGATTTACCCTCGCAGAGTTTTAATTAGAATTTTAATTAGGTAGATGAGGGAAGTCTACTCAGAGTCCACTTTAAGACGCCATCTCCGAGCAAACTAGGTTAAGATTAGGATCGGGCGATCTAGAGTCCACTTATCGTCATCTCCAGACACGTCCAAAGGGTTAGGAAGTCAAATTTTATCTGAGACCTCTACCATCGGAATTTGTGCTTTTATAGATGCGGCGGCCCGCTTTCTAAACACAACACGCAACAATGAACCGTTGATTTCTTGTATCTATTTCTTATCATATCTCCCTCATCACGAGACTTAGCGAGTGAACCTCGCGGCTACCGTACTAAATTGTCCTGAACTTCAACTACATACCTAAATTTTACTTAAAATCGGCCGACGCGTTTTCGCCTTTTCATTGTACCTAGCTATTATAATTACACCAGTTTAACTTTCATTTCGCATTTTCACCTGCTTGCTATTTCGGGATCGAGATAAATTTTTGACTATGGTCGTTTATTTTTTCGCTTTATCGATTGGTGAAATTTTCATTATCGTGGGTGGAGTACCTAGCGACTTACTATTGTCTTTGCAAGGGGTTATTGTTTAATTTACAAATCTTTCCACCCGGTCTGTATCTAGGTCAGCTCATCCTTTCAATCGGTGCGAGGGTGTCTCATAATACATCCACCACCATCTGGTCCGCTCCTCTGGATGTTTAAATGTGCTGGAATGTTACTAGGCGAGAACTTTTATGTTTATGAATATCTAATGAGCTGACGGAATCGTTTCTTTGCCGCGCTGGCAGGTGGAAGTGTTTTGATTTCCTAACAATTTTACCTTCAGGTACTTACGTACCTATTCTTGCACTGTTTGCTTTTTCGGTTTGGGTTGATTTAACGAGGAAGGTGGAAATAATTTCCTTATCATCCTACCTAGGTGCGATCCATTTCAGTATAAATAATAGGTAGGTACAGCAATTTTAAATTTTAAAATTGAAAATCAAAATAATTGTATTACAGTTGTTACATAATATGAGGTACCTACCTATACAAACCATAATAAGGCATAATTAATTATTCCAAAAAATACTACGCCATCTTTCCATTTATTTTGATGAAATTTCACATACAGCAAGTTATGGCAACCACCCTAATAATTACGTACCTAATTAAAATAGGGAAAAAATTTAGGTGTAGCTCTCCATGCTTGGAATTTGGGGCCTCAGACAAAAAAATTCTATCACACCATCCTGCGGGTTATCTTTCGACAGGTCTACAAAAATAAAAATAAAAACTGAAAGTTTCCCAGTGAATCTCTTTTTTATTCGTTGAAATTTATTTCTTAAGTCGTTTAAATTCTATCAGACTCTCTCTTTATCTAACGCTTCGATCATGTTATTTAAAAATCTGGAAACCAACGTTATGCCACTTACCTATTATAATACCTACATAATAAACTTATTCAAAAAATTATTTTGAACTAGAAAAGAAAATATTTTTTTTGATAACCTCCTTCTTAAATTATCAATTTTTTACGCGCACCCCGCTTAAAAGGTATAAGTATTGCATTATATTATACCTTCATAATCTTTACTATCAGTTAATTTTTCCTTCATATTTTTGGCATTATAGCAATATAAGTTAGAATTGAATCTGTCAACTGATTTTTGTTCGAGCCCAAAATTCTTTCAATACTCGTATGTTAGTGATTTAAAAATAAAAACAAATTTTATAAAGAAAAGTAATCGCAAATTGAACAAACATAAAAATATATTTTATAATTATTATTACACCTACCTAGATATATAGAAAATATTTTTTCTACACTACTTATTGAATAATATTCCAATTATTAGAGTTTTTTGGATGAATTATGAAGGTTATTATTCGTATAGATATTGAATTATAGTTCATAATACCCGGCTCTTGTCCAATCACAGCTACCTGCTAGCAATTCATATAATACCCGCTCGTGAACCAATCAAAAGTTATAAATTTGATAAACAGAGCAAAGCTGTGAATAGGACCGATAACTGATATTTCTCAGAATCCACGCGTGCGCAGTCGGCACTCGGTCCTAGAAATTGTTCCAAGTAGCAAAATAAATAAAAAATATTTTGATGAAAATTAGTTTTTTTATATAAAAGAGTAGAACCAGTAGAACCAGTATAACCATTCGCGATTATGGCCATTATTCGCTATAAATTTGCATTATGCGCTAAAGCTCGTGGCATTATATCATCATTTCGTGAATAATGGCTTCATAATCGCTCATATAAAAATCTACTACTTATTAATTATTTGTTCGTTGTAGAGTTTTCTAGCTATTGCTTTCATCTCATTAGTTGTATCTAATGTATGTAATTCAGTTAGAGCAGAAAAGGAGCCCTATGAGATGAGTGAAGTAATCGTGTATAACGATTTGGTCGCAAATTCTTGGAATGGTACCTGGCTTACGGGTAGTAGTGAAGAAAAATTTAGTTTTCGCTAATTCTGTCAGAATTATTTTTATTTTCTAGGCGACACGTTTTATTATGAAGACCTATCTATGAACTTGTTTCTATACAACGTAAGCAATAAAAGTAGTACATTATTGCTAAAAAAATCAGATCTGGTAAGTACCCACATGAAGTATTTTTCTAAAAAAGTATGCAAGATATCTAAGAAAAAAAAACTATTATAACTGTTAAATCGCTTCATAAAAATCATATTTTGGTTGCCATTTCAGTTTAGAAATGACATTATTTTAAGCACAAGTGCTTAAAAGTGATATTTTGTTTTGCACTGGTGCTTACAAGTAAAAAAAAAATGCAAAATAAAGGCTAAGTTTCATGTAACTTGCTTAAGACGTTTCTATTTTGTAACTTGTATCACAAATAGCTATTATTTTTACAGTATAAGGCCCGCATTCACAAAGCGTTTCTGTCCTGTAATATCTCGAAAATAATTAAATAAATGGGATGGAGATATGCAGTTTTTATGCGTTAGAGTGAGATGGGTATAATTGATTACGTAATTATTTAGGAAATTATCGTTTGTGAATCCGGGCGTAAAGGTCAAATGTGACTACTAGAAAAGAGAATGTAAATACATCGAAGGTATAAAGGCGGATTGTAAAATGGTTTTGAAGTAAAATTTCTTACAAATTTTCCCCAAATTGTACAGTCGAAGTAATCGCACTCTGAAGTTATTTCAAGAATTAGGAATACAGAGGCTACTTTGGAAAGTTTTCTTATTGAATAATTATAAAAAATTGTTTTAGGGCGATAGCCCTTCGTATATTACTTCAAAAATGATTTCCCTTGTTCCGTCTCCAGATTTGAAGTTCGTTTTGGTGAGCTATAATGAAACAAATGTAAGTACAATGATTGAAAAAGTTCCAAATCATTAAACATTATAGCATTACTGATGAATAAAACTATTTTACAGATATCTCCACATTCAACCATGGCTCAGTATAAAATTTTCGAATTGGGTTCGAAGTAAACATGCTTTTATAGTACCTACTGACTTTTATGATAAAATTTTAATAATTTTTTTTAGCGAATCATATGACGTTGCTGATAAGGCTTTTCTAGAAAAACAATTAGTTAAATGGAATGTGAAAGGGCATAGTTTGGCGTACGTCTATGATAATGATTTATATTTCCTAGCTAGTCCTGAGAATGAACCTAGACGATTGACTTCTGATGGATTTATTGACAGGTTATATAATGGAGTCGCTAATTGGGTATATGGAGGTATTTTATTTAGATCAGATTTAAGATACGCTTCCGACAAAATTAGAGATTCAAAATTAGGATGAAATACTTGCTTTAAAAGTACCTACTTACCTTTCATTATTATTGCTTGACAACATTTAGTTTCTTTTTTTTTTTACTTGGAGGGCCATCTGATTCAAGATCGCCGGAAGCACATCAGCTTCATGGGCTTAGTGTGCTTACCTCCTTTGCTTCAGGTCACTAACTCTATCAGTCTGGTTCCATGTGCTATGAGAAAATTCCATCGAAATTGCTTAAACAAAATTCAAATAAATATGGAGAACACCAACACTGATGTTCCAGAAAAAACTTCTATTCTCCAAAAGTATAAGATTAGAATAAGAGCGAAAACTAACCAAAATAGTGAAAATAGAACTTCGTGTAATCCTTACAGTTTCAAAACCAGACGTATCCCTTCCTCCTATTTTGTTAATTGCGTTGTCTGATAAATTTTTCTCCATTTCTTGTTTTTCAACTCAAACAGAATCAACAGAAAGTAATTTTACGCATTTTCGATCATTACGACCCAATGATTTTACTAATCGTCCTTTTTTTTTACTAACCCTCCATGAGCTGCAGCAGCTCTTTATCAGCAGCTCAGGTCAGTATGTAATTATTTAATTCAATTTTTTTAGAGGAAGTCCTTGAAACCTACACAGCATTTTGGTTTTCTCCTGATGGAAACAATCTAGCATATCTTAAGATCGATGATAGACAAGTCAACGATTACATGTATATGGAGTATGGCAAATCAGGATCATTAGAAAATCAATACCCAAATCTTCCAGGATTTAGATATCCAAATGTAATGTTTTATTTTAAATATTTTATAACTAAATAATCTATGAGTATGGTTTATTCCAGGCTGGTACGACTAATCCAACAGTTTCAGTCTTTGCCATTGACTTGACCAATTCTGAAAATGAATCAAAAGAATATCAGATACCAACAAACTTGGAGCTGAATGATGAGGGTATAGTATTTGGTCTTACGTGGCCTACGACGAGGGAAATCTCATTTCTTGTAACTAATAGAGTTCAGAATAAGTCGTGGGTAATTAGATGCTCTCTTCAAAGCTCATTATGCCGTGAGGTAAATTATTGCACGTAACATTTGTTGAAAAAATATGTACACAATTAAAATTTAATTTAGGAGAGCTCAATGATTGAACCAAATGGTTGGATTTTACCAAACATTCCAGTGTACAGTAGTGATGGTACTAGAACAATTGATATACAACCTGCCCCAGAAGGAAACGATACATATTACCACTTGATATTGACTGACCTAAACAACAAAAATTCAACACGTTTGACTATTGGTTTAAGAAGAGTGACTAAAATACTCCACTGGGACGAGTCTAACAACTTAGCGTATGCGTTTGTTGTTTGAATGAAGATTTCTTATTTAATCTATTTCCCTTGCAGATATTACCAAAGTTCTATAGAAGGGTATCCGGAACATGAACATGCTTTTGTTGTTAACACGGAGCTCCTTACAGAGGTTTGTTTAACCTGCAGCTTCTCAGCTCCATCAGTAAATTATTGCTCACATGGAAAAATTGATATTAGTAAGGATGCTACTTATTTCGCAAAAATTTGTGACGGTCCAAATCCTGATTATGTTGTCATTACCGACTCAAGAGAAGTATATTTTCGAGGAAATAAGTAATTAGATTTATTTTGTAATTTTAATTATTATTCTAGGCACAGCCTGCCATTACCTGGGAAGACAACGAACATTTGCGTTCGGTACTGGAGACGAAATTACAAACAGAATATATTCATTTAGAGGTACCAGTAGCTAATGGTTATACTGCCAGAGTCAGGGTGTATTTTCCACCGGATTATTATGTATTTTCTGAAAACCAGGATAGAGTCTACCCGGCAATTGTTGGCGTGTGAGTGATGATAAATTTCTTATATGAAGAGGAATGTTAGAAATGAGAGTGAAAAGTTTATTCAACATTAAATAATATGAGTCAAAAATTTATCCCGATCGAGATAACGTCAGCAGTAATTTATCGTGTTCTTCTGAAAACTTATTTCCTTGGTATCCACCTTTCGAGAAGCGGCATTTGAATAATGTAAATTATTAGTTACTAGCTGTAGAAAGAGTGTAATGCTGTACTCGCAGTGGTAGTAATTCCTTTATAAGCTACAATATTACCCATAGCTATAAGTATCGGAAATCATTAGTATTGCTCGTTAAAGTTGAAAATTATGTTAAGTACATAATGTACCTACCTCATAATACGATAAGAATACCTCATGATATGATAAGAAAAAGTAGGCAAAGCTCTTAGCGACTTATTGTTTAGCCAAACATTTTGAGACTTTCCTCATGCCATTTTTCACATAGGCACCCCTCTTTCAAGATACAGGATGCATAAGTTAAAAGTACCAAAAAGTTTCCTATTTAAATTTTTTTTTCTCTTCAACTGAAATTATGCAGTTGAAATTTTGCAAATATTTCTTTCTTGCCTCTTTAACAAATCCGTAAATCAAAATTTTACAGCAGTGAGAAAAATAAGAGAAATTAATAATGCTTTAGCTGATAATTATTATTAGCACCCCTAAACGTAGCAGAGAAAAAGCTAAAACTGACCAAAATATTTGTTTTCGGCAAACCATGAGAATACGAAGATTATTTGAACAGAACAAAATATTATTAAATAAACTTGAATGAAGCAATTATTGTAGTTTATAACATAAATGATTTTTGACACTCGGATTTTGACGTTTAAAATCCGTTTGAAAATTTTAATTGCTTATTGATTTTGTTTTCTATTAGTTATGGTGGCCCTGATTTTGATGGAATTTCTGACAAATACGAAAGTAATATGATAGAGTATTGGACAACTAAACGAGAATACATTTACATCCAAATCGATGGCAGAGGCAGCGGAAGAGATGGAAGAAATAAGATGTTCCAAGTATATAGAAAATTGGGTACCGTTGAGGTCGAAGATCAAATTAGTGTAACCAGGTTAGTTATTTGACTAATTTTTCTTCCATCCTGCCGAAATTCTACAACTATTTTTATTGAATATTCATCCAAGAGGCACTCTGAAACTTACACTGAAGTTCATAAAAATTTTTATTCTGATCGTTTGTTTTGAATATAGATATCTACAGCAAACCATTCCACAAATGGATGCATATAACACTGGAATCTTAGGAGCAGGTTATGGTGGTTTTGTTGCAGCCATGGCTCTAACAAAAGATAGGGGTAACGTCTTCAAATTTGCAATAGCAGTTACGCCTATTACAAATTTCTTATACTATGGTAATTAATAAATAATAAGGTTAGATATTTCTAGCATAGAAAATTTATAGAATATTTTTAGACTCAATTTACACTGAAAGATACATGGGATTGCCAACGGAACAAGATAATTTGGAAGGATATAAAAACACAGATGTGTCTTCGAAGATTGGACATATGATAGACACATATGTCAAGGACAACACCCTGCTGTTGATTCACGGGATGGCGGATCAAAATGTGCATTATAAACATTCAGCAATGTTAATGAAAAAACTTCAACTAAGAAGTGTTCAGTTCCAACAAATGGTAGCTCTATTGTTATATGAATTTTTTCAATAAAAATGATCTTGTGTTTATCTTTTCCAGAGCTATCCTGATGAAGGTCACGATCTCGAAGGCGTCACATTACATTACCATGAGGCGATTGACAAATTCATTGAAAATCAATTCAAAAGCAGCAAATAAAATTACTTTAAATAAATAAACTATTGATATCTGGATGTAATATTTAATAAAATTTCTTACGAACTATGTTCCCGTTGATGGTGTCCTTCAGAGACCTTTTCTGTCAGTGCCGGCGTGCCTCAGGGATCCATTATATCTCGGACTCTCTTTCTTATTTATGTTAGCCATCTGTTCGAAACAACTAAAACACCAAATATACAGTTTTGCCGATGACAGTACACGTACCTATATCTTCCTATACCTTAGATGCACGAGCTTCGGCCATCGAGGCACATTTCCGTAGAGAGCAAGAAGTCTCTATACTTAACAAAGATCTGCAAGAGATTCTAGCTTGGAGCGATCGAAATCAGGTAAGTTTAATGCTGGGAAGAGCCATCTTCTCCCAAAAACTCAACATTGTGGAGCCAGATACTATGGTAATGGCGGGACACACTCCCCAACTAACAATTTTGCTGTATAAAATATTCATAAAAGAACTGATTTGTTTTATAATTATTATATTGCGGCTTCAAGAATATAATTTTGTTGTATTTAAGCTGTGAGGGAAATCATTTTGCTCTTGGGAACAAAATTGTTTTCTTAGACAATGTTTAGAACGTTCTTAGTGCTAAATTATAAAACACCTTATAAAATAAATATAAAACTGTTTTATAAACGTTTATGCGACTATCGTTATAGGATATAAATTATTATAAAACGAAACTGATTTATAGGAGTTATTTAGCAGTGTTTAAAACATAATGAAAGCTCGGTTACATAATTGCTTTATACAATTGACGTTGTGTTCTTATGAAACTGTTATATAAGTGATCTTACAATGCAATTTTGTTATCGCAGCAAATTTGTCTTAATAGAAGCCGAAATATAACTGTTATATACCAACTAAAGAACCTGCAAAAAGGAAATAATAATAAAACTGTTATGAAATAAAATAACCCTGTAAAGGATAACTACTTATAAAAAAATAAGAAATAAATAAAAGTCTAATATATGTGTGCCTGTTCAAAAGATCAAGGGTGCTTATTCTTACAAAAATCAAATAAAATGTCGGATATTTTAGTCGCTGGAAAAAATAAAACGCAGTGGCGAAAGGGTTCCTGCTGTCGAAATGGTTGTAAGCGAAGGCCATTTTGTACTCAATAACAACTGGTCTAGTCTCAGGACAGAAAACGAAACAGAAGCGAGTAGTTTAGCAAATAATGACTGGCTTGTAAAGTTAGAATGCACCGAAGAATTAGATATTCAACTACCTATCAGATTCAGAAGCGAATAAAATTGTTCTCTAAAGATATGCTTTCACATTATAATAAAACAAATCTGTTTTATAACTGCTGAAACATTACTGTTATAAAACTAAAATCAATTTTGCAAATATTATAATTCTTTAATGGTCACCAAGAACAGGCTTATAAAACAAATTTGTTCTGTAATTGTCACGCAGTTCAGTGTTATAAAACAGATTTCTTCTGTATATTACTTAACTGGTAACCTGTTTGCCTTATATTTTCTAATGGTCACCGAGAACAGGATTATAAAACAAATGTATTCTGTACTTGTCTCCAGTTCAGTGTTATAAAACAGATTTGTTCTGTAACTGTCATACAAGTCAATGTTATACAACAAATTTGTTCGGTAAGACTTGCATACCAATTGTATTATGCACAACAACGTATTTTGAACACAGCATCTTATGGAGAGGGCAATTGCAGAACCGTATTATTATTTTTCTATGGTGGGATATTTAAATACGCGATTTTACTCATATTTTGCAATTCAAAGTTGCCGTTCTTCCCTAGTGTCGCTTAATATCGCTTGAGCAAATAGAAATGAAATTTACACAGTTAATAATAATCGATAAATTTTTTATAAATTCTTTAACGGCATTTAATTATTATAATATTATATTTAAAGTAATATTATAATTTTAATGATAAACATTTTACTGCAATGGCACTTCAAGTAGTATGAACGCCGGTACTTCCCAAGTACCACCTATTCATCAACAACCTGATGTATAATATAATACTGTTTTTGTGTATTGTGCTATTTATTTGGATTTCAATTGTACTTTAACTGGTCGCTGTAACTGGAAATTCTATGTTTCTGTTGGGTAATTTAAAAATAATAATAATAACATACATAATAGGTATCATTATTATTGTTTGATAAACATCGAATACGGTCCTGTATTTTGGATATGTTGAATGTCGTAACTATATTGTTTTATAAAAGTCACTAATTCTGCTTTCTTGCCATATAAGGTCGACTTTAGATACAAAATTGTTTTATTAGGTACCAGCCATATTGGATACAGAATTAAGCACCTATGAACAGGCGCCATTGTTGAATTATGTGTAATTTTGAGTCAGTAGTGACCACCTTTTAACAATAAAAAACATATCAGTTGAAGTATATTCTTAAAAAAAAAAGTTTACACGTACCTATTATTATATTATCATGAAATTTTTTTTTTGAATTTTTTTATAAATTTTTAATATTCTAATATCAATTTTAACTGTGGCGCGTTGAAATATTACCACATATATACTATATATTTCACAATAAAATTTACTTCGCAAGTAAAATTGACTTTTAGGAGATCTTATAGGAGCCACGATAATTTGACTTGTAAGTACGAAAGTGAGTCAACGAAAAGATACAACATCCCGTTTTCATTAAAATACCCAGTCGTAGCATTTTAGTTTCTTTAAGGATATATTATACACTCTACCTCATAGTAAAGGAATTGTTTAGCACCTATGAAACAAATATATTTTATGCTTGCAGTGATCCATCACACTAATAAAACAAATATGTAACTTGGAAGTAAGTTATAAAACTGTTGCTTGAAAATGTTCTCTTTATTTTATAACCATTGCATAGTGGTAATATAACCTTTATAAAACAGTTTTATAATGATGTTTGACTTTGTTTCTTAAGGCTTGAGTAGACGTTTACATAACTATCCGATATTAGTGCTACGCTGACCTTATAGAACAAGTTAAAAAGCCAATATGTTTTATAAACCTGCGCCCAATTTGCGTTTATAACTGCTGTATAGACGTTTTAGAAATGTTCTCAGGAATAAAGCTGTTTTATAAATTTTGTTTTATTAACATTCTTACAGCATTTATAAAATATAAAATTGTTAGTTGGGTCATCTTCCATCGTAATCTTTCTTTCTTTCGTTTGCTTGACGTGAACCTTAGAGCGATCATGTCTTTGCATGATCATGTTGCGGGTTTGGCGAAGAGCGTCTTTCCCCTTATTCGGGGACCCAGATTTGACAACACATCTAGGATAGTCTTGAACATCGAAGAAGAGTAGCGGACCTGTTTCACAGATATTTTTATGGGGGGTGTTCAGAAGATGTGGCCCGTTTAGAAAGAGGTCGGGCGGAAATACACGTCGAGCTGCAGTAGCTCATCCCTATCAGGTCCTTTGGAACAGCATTCCAAGCAAAGTGTTTCCCGAGGAATTCAACTTGCAACGATTCAAAGTGAACGTGAATCGATATCTCCGCTTATGCACCGCTCCCAGAAAGCCATAGGGATTTCCCTGCAGTGCGTGTGTCTTTTCAATAAAAAAAAAACATTTTAGAATGTTCGTGAAAATCTTAAAGGGAGACTGAAGGAATTTACTGAAAGTAAATCTTTTTTAAAGAACAAGGAACCAATCGGTCTGGAATTGTTTCTATTAATATAAAACTCTTTTAAAAAATTAATATTTTTAACCAAGAACCTAAGCCCAAATAAATTAGAAGAGAAAAATTTTCATACCATACTATTAACGAGCTAGTGTAATTAATAGTAATTATACTAGCATATTATTATAGTAAATAGCAATAGTAATTAACAGTAATTAATAAACACGATTAATAATCGAGGTATTTTAACGCGTGAGCGTTAGCAAGCGCATTAATGGTTGAGATTATTAATCGCTTTTTTAATACACGAGTTAGTTACTAGACTGATCCGTCAACTGTGGTTGCCGGATCTAAAGTTTAATCTTCTTCTTCTACATGCATTCAATTTAATTGATTCACTGTTATAGCTCTGTGACACTGATTTACTTAGAATACCTTGATATAAAATTATGATGAGCTAATCTTAGGAAGCTAATCTTCCCTCTCTGTCCGATTGCTAGCACTCTGAGAGAGAATAGGATTTATCTATCTTCAGTGACTTCAGTGATTTTTTAGTCTCTTCTTATTGTTGATTTATGAGCTGGAGCGAACATCGAACAGATACATCGGCGCAACAAGTAGTATATATTATATACAGGGTGAGTTTTTTTCAATGTTTAGTACAGGGATCTCGTAAACTACTGCAGTTAGAGGAACGGTTAAATGGGGAAAGTAGTGCAGTTTTATGAGCTGAATTGAAACAGCTTTTGTTTTTTTGAAAATCTCCATGGCTTCCTAGATATTTAACATAAAGTAAATTTCGCGAATTTCTTTACACCGATATAGCAGTCTTATTATTGGGATTACAGAAAAATTGTAAAGGAAAATATTTTAGACGATTTCATAGACAATAAAACGGCGTTACAATTTTTTTTATTTGTTGTGTCATTTTCGAGCTATGACGTAAACTTGTGTTTTTTTAAATGTAAGTCATAGTTGGCTATGACATCATTCGATATGTCTTTTTTTTTCTAAATACAACGATATAAAACTCGATATCGTTTTTTCTGGAAATAAAAAAGTTAGGACGGTTACATCGTATGAATTATTACATTTTAAATTAGAAGGATCATATTGTGGATATGATTTATAAGTACAATATTGTAGAATTTTCATCATTGTGGGGGGTAGAATGGTTTGTAGAATACAGGGTGTCCGGTAAGTACCTCCTAATCTCTCGGGAGCATACAGGGGAGGTCAAAAAAAACCTAGTCTGTCATAAAAAAAAAATTCCTAAAATGTCCCCAAACGGAGATATGGAGCCCTTAAAGGGTAACCCGCAATTTACTTTTTTGGCTCTTACTTTTGAACCGATCTGTATAATTGGATGGAATTTAAACACTTTATAGAGGCCACAGAGAGCCATCGGGCCATATTAAAGTCGATGTTTGACGTCGTCAGGGAAGTCAGGAACGGACTTACCATCATACTCGTTGAGTCAAAATTTTGACAGGTGTCACTTTACAGAGCTAAAAACTATTTTTTTGAATAGTCTAATACTTCATCTTTAAAAAAGGTGCTCTTAATTTATTTCGGTAAAACTGACGGTTTTCGAGATAAATCGGTTTTTAGGAATGCGAAACACTAAAAATTTATACTAATGCTAAACACAAACAGGTAAAAATCAGGTTCTTGTTGATAAACCTACCAACATAATGGATTGCTATTGACGGAACTTGATGAAAATTCGCATAAAAGTCGATTTATCTTGAGAACCGCTAGTTTTATCGAAATAAATTAAGAGTACCTTTTGTGAAGATGAATGACCAGCGTATTTAAAAAATAAGTTTTCAGCTCTGTAAAAGGACAACTGTCAAAACTTTGACACAATGAGTGTGGTGGTAAGTCCGTTCCTGACTTCCTTTAGGACGTCAAACATCCACTCTGATATGGCTTAATGAGTCTTTATGGCCTCTATAAAAAATTAAAATTTCATCAAATTATACAGGTCGGTTCAAAAGTTAGAGCCAAAAAAGTAAATCTTAGGGTACCATTTTAGGGCTCTGTATCTGCGCTTAGGGACACTTTAGGAATGTTTTTTTTATGACAGACTAGGTTTATTTTGACCTCCCCTGTATGCTCCCGACAGATTAGGAGGTACTTACCGGACACCCTGTATAAGGATGAGTTGTTGATATCATGGTGAAGCATTCGCTTTTCCAGCCAGTCTAGGGAAAAACCTCATAAAAAAACTAGACACAACATTCAGTTCATATTGGTTTTAGACTTTGTAACCAATTTATTGCATCTGGAGTAAGGCGGTGGATGTCATTGAAACCGCCAAGAAATTTAGTTTCTGGACACTCTTCTACAATATGAGTAATTGTTTCCTCAACTTCGCCACAAGTGAGATAATTTGGACTTGGAACTGCCATCCATTTGAATAACATTGAGTTACAGCGTCCATGGCCAGTTCTTAAACGATTCAGTTTACTCCAGAGCTTTCTCGGTAGGTCGAATCCGGGAACTTCCTTTGTTGGATCTTGGATAAGGTGATGATTGAAAATATTCTGAACTCTCCATTCAGACTTCCAAGAATCCAGTGGGGAAAAGATCTCATGATTTTGTTGCCAAAATGGATTTCGAGATTTCAGTCTTGTTGTAGGAGGATTCTGAAGATCATGCCAGATTGGAAATTCCGGTGTGCATTTGTCGAATTCTCGCTTAGCCGCTATTTGTCTTCTGATTCTTGGTGGTGTAATGTTTGAAATTACCGGCAGCCAAGGTGTTGGAGTTGACTTAATACAACCAGTAATAACTCACATGGTGGTGTTCAATTCAAAATCAATTTTATGGACATGAGCGCTATTCATCCAGATTGGGCAACAATATTCGGCCGTAGAATACACAAGTGAGATGCTTGCAACTCTTAATGTGTCTGCATGAGCTCCCCAATCCGAACCGGCAAGTTAATGTAAAAGGTTGTTTCTTGTTTTAGTTTCTTGCGCAATTTGTCAATATGCGGCTTGTAGGTTAATGAAGTATCAAAAGTTACTTCAAGGTATACTGGATTGAAATTGTGTTTCAAGATTACATTGTCCATCGAGACTTGTAATTTTCGATGTTTTTCGTGGTTGTTCAGGTGGAAACAAGATACTTCGGTTTTGATGGGATTGGGGCAAAGACGCCATTTCTTGAAGTAATCTACCATTATTTGGATGTCTTCATTTAGTACATTTTCGATTTCTTCAAAACGTTTACGTTGATAAGAAAGAGCCAAATCATCAGCGTATATGAATTTTCTGCAGGTAGTCTCTGGTAAGTCATTGGTATATATAAGTTGAACAATAATGGCGCTAGTACTGATCCTTGAGGAAGTCCATTATTCAGGTATTTGACTTTGCTGCTTTTTTCATTAATGAAAACTCGAAGTTTCCGGTTTGATAGCATAAATTATCAATTAAGGTGACAACTCTTCTGCAGTTAATGGTTTTGTATAATTTGTGAAGAAGGCCATCTTTCCAAACAGTATCATATGCGAATGTTAGATCAATTAAGGCAATTCCTGTTTTCAGCTGTTTTTGAAAACCTGTTTCGATGTGAGTAGTGAGTGATAATACTTGATCACAACAGCTGTTTCTGTTTGGACGAAAACCAGCTTGTTCTTGGGGAAGCATATCATTTATCAAAGGAGAAATTCTGTTGTAGGTAAATCATCCTCTCCATCACCTTATAACATACACTTAGCAATGATATAGGCCTATAAGTAGTTGGATCATCCGCTATTCTCCCTGGTTTCAAGATTGCAATAACACAAGTAGTGATTGACGAATAGAAGATTAATTATTAATATATTTTTTTTTTCAAAATTTATGAATTTTGCGGTAAAAAAATAATCGTTTAACAATGTAAATTTCAATCTGGTCGACTGCAGAAGTTCATTTTGTTCACTTTCAGGCTTAATATAATCGAATAAAAGCATAATACCGCTTCAAACAATAAGCCTATGCAAAAATCATTTATTGACAGAAAATTATACATTAATGAGGGTCATTAATCAACAATAGCTTTCTATGCTTTAAACATCGTCGTAAACAAATGGTCGACGGAAAAAATTATTAATGCAAGTGTAAAATTGCTTCATAAAATATTATGTATGAAACAGAATATTCTTTGACTGGATACTGTCAACATTAAGCTTTGTGCAAATATCAAGATAACCTTTCCTTGTGAAGTTTACTATGCGTTCTCAATAAATATGTTCTTTCTACATGTTATCGTAAGTGACAAAAAGCGTTACCTATTATTTCAATTAGATTTTTTTTATTATAACCGCAAAAAGTGTTATTCTAACATACACATCATTTAACGAGAAATGGCGGTTGTAGATACCAGATACCTACAACATAAGTCATTTGAAATTCACGACACGAGCGATAGCACGTGTCTTTTATTACTCAATCCAGTTTTGAATCTTACCTACTCATCATTAATAATAATTGTGGGTTGGTATTTATAATATATTGCAGCAATAATTGTTAATTTTAACATTGAAACTTAAAATTTTATTACAGTTATCAGTAGGCAGCAATTATTTACCTTTTTTGACTTTTGTCTTGCATATTCTCTCAAACTGCTTTTCCTGACCTTCTAATTCTCTCTCTTTTCGTCTCTCGTTGCTTCTCTCCTTTTTTACAAACAATTATCCAACTGTCTTAAACGTTTCTCTCACAGCTTCTCCAAAATTATTATCCTGGTCCTCCGACACTGTCTCTAGTTGCTCCTCTTCACCTTTACGAACAATTATTTATTTTTATAATCTTCTCCAAAATCTCTATATTATTCTCTCATTCTTCGGCTTTTTCTGTTTCTCTTTCCCCTTACAAATAATTATTCCACTCTTTTAACTTTGTTTCTGACAGATCTTTTTCTCAAATTCTTGTCTAATAATTTTTCGTTCTCATTGCTGCTATATTTTTCTTGTACTTCTCTTTAGTTCTTCCAAATAAATATTTGTTACATTTCTTAACTTTCTTTCTGACAGATACTTTTTGAAGTTTACCTCTAACAATTTTTACCTTCTCGTTGCTATCTAAACATTCTCCCCCTTAATTTTTTTTGTTTCCATTCCTGATTTTTAAAACAATCAAAATAATTTTCTCTTGACATTTCTAATTATCAATTATTAATACTTTTTTTTCTGCGACGGGCTAAAAGTTTGACCTTTTTTCCCCGTTGCCAGGTAGAAAAATGCCTCATTATATGAACTGCATCTTATTGGGGAAAAAATGAATTAGCAGGGAAAAAATGAGTACTTTTTTCCCCGAAATGGCGACTTAGGTATAGTTACTACAAACACTCAGATATCATTAAATTTATATCAAATACGTAAAGGAAAGTTACCTTATTATCCAAGTGGTAATTATTAAGGGAATTTTCATAATAATCACTATCCATATTATTAAATTCACTCATCGAAAACTAACAAGAATCTTTGCAAAACTATCTTCAATTTTAATTACTTACATTAATATGACGTTTATGTAATTAAATCGTTTCGTTACTCAGGCAACGTCAATTACGATAAAAGACAGTTTGAAAATCCAAGTTTAACATAAATCATTTTTCCGACATAATTTTCAGTTAGGTATCTAACTACGTTTTTCGACATTCTAACACTGATATTTCTTCTCGCAGAAAAAATTGTATATTACACACAAGAAAAAAGTGCGATGTTAGCTCTCGATGTGTTTGTCCCCTCCGCTAACGCGTCGGGGACGAAATCACATCTCGAGCTAAAATCTATCACTTTTTTCTCTTGTATAATAAATAACTATTATTTGTAAAAAGTCATTAATTTAATTGTTACGTCATCTAAATTCAATTCAAACTTTAAATCTCTATTATTTTTTACACATTTCCTTTATCAGTACCTATAATTAATCATAATAATATATAGTTAATTATTCACGTGCCTGTAGTGTTTTCCTCATATTTTTGGCATTATGAGTTAGAATAGAACCTGTCAACTGATTTTCGTTTAAGCCCTATCGCTTTTAATATTCTAGTATGTATTGCAAAATAAAACAAAATTTTATTAAAAAATTTATCGCAAATTGAACAGACTAAAAAATATTCTTTCATCATACGTTTTGGAGATTAATTATTTCCAATTATTATTTCGTTGTAGAGCTTTCTGGTTATTGTTTCAATCTCCCCAGTTGTTAATAATGAAACTCATCCAGTTAGGGAAGAAAAAGAGCCCTTTAAGCTAAGTGAAGTAATTTATACAGATTTCGTCGCGAATTTTTGGAATGGTACATGGCTTACAGGTAGTAGTGAGGAAAAATTGAATTTTCGCTTATTTTGTTAGAATTGTTTTTATTTTGTAGGCGACACGTTTTATTATGAAGACCTTTCTAAGAACTTATTACTATATAACGTGAGCAATAGAAATAGTTCATTTTTGGTAAAAAAATCAGATCTGGTAAGTAGACCTTGTTGGTGTAGCTTTTTATAAAAAAAATATGAACTTATTTAAAAAATCATTTTAGGGCAGCATTCCTTCATTAATTTCCATGATACCGTCTCCAGATCTGAAGTACGTTTTGGTGAAGTATAATGAATCAAACGTAAGTAAAATCATTAAAAAATTCTGCAGCGTTAAATATTACAAAATAGCTGAATAAAACTGTTTTACAGAAAATTCGATATTCAACCATGGTTCAGTATAAAATTTTTGAATTGGATTCGAAGTATGCATGCTTTATAGTACTGACTGATAATAAAATTGTAAATAATTTTTTTTAGCGAATCATATGACGTTGCTGATAAGAATTTTCTTCAATTAGCGAAATGGAATGTGAAAGGACATAGTTTGGCCTATGTCTATGGAAATGATTTATACTTCCTAGCTAGTCCTAAGGATGAACCTAGACGATTAACTTCTGATGGGATTATTGGCGAGTTATTTAACGGAGTCGCTGATTGGGTATATAAAGGTATTTTATGTGGACCAATTTAAAATACACGTTAAGGAAAAATTAGGGGTTGAAAATTAATATGAAATACTTACTTTAACAGTACCTACTTAGGTACATAATTTCGTTATTAATGCTTGACAACATTTGGTTAGCATGTTTAGCTTATAACGACCCAAAGTTATTTCTCACCAGATATTGGTAGAAAAAAATCTATAGCAATTGGTATCGCAAAGCCACATAACCTTGGGGAACACCAACAACGATGGTACCGAAAAAAATCTATTGTTTTCTCAAAATATAGAATATAAGCTCAGAATAAGGGAATATGGAAAATTCTTACCCTTTCGTTTGTAAAATCCGCAAGTTTCTTGATGAAAATTCTTTATATATTTTCAGAAATCTATCACTAACTTTCATTTTCAATATCAGTCTAATCACTTTCGATGTCGTGTGAGTTTTCTTAAGTTTTTATCTTCGCCATTCGCAGCATCGTCAGCAACCTCCTCCTTACTCGAGAAGCATGAGGGATGTAATTATTGGTCGTGGAATCCAGATAGTTTCAAAATGAGATGAAATTTTTGTCTTTTTCTTGTTGTCAATCTGAAGCAGAATCATAATTTGAAAGTAGTGTCCCATCTTTTCTATCACTCACCCGAATCATTTCGTTCATCGTCTTCTTCCATGCGCTATAGCAGCTCTTTATCAGTAGTCATGGTGAGTATATTTATATTTCAATCAATTTTTTTAGAGGTAGTCCTTGAAACCGACACAGCATTTTGGTTTTCTCCTGATGGAAACAAACTGGCATATCTCAAAATCGATGATACTCATGTCAACACTTACAGATACATGAAGTATGGCAAATCAGGATCATTAGAAGATCAATACCCAAGTGTTGAAGAGATTAAATATCCAAAAGTAATAATTACTTTTTTCTATTTTATAATAACGAAATAATCTATAGATATGGTTTATTTAAGGCCGGTACGACTAATCCAACAGTTTCAGTCTTTGCCATCGATTTAACCAATTCTGAAAATGAACCAAAAGAATATCAGGTACCAAAAAATTTGGAGCTGAATGATGAGGGTATAGTATTTGGTCTTACGTGGCCTACGACTAGGGAACTCTCATTTCTTGTAACTAATAGGGTTCAGAATAAGTCGTGGGTAATTAGATGCTCTCTTCAAAGCTCATTATGCAGTGAGGTAAATTATTGCACTTAACGTTTGTTGAAAAAATATTTAAGCAACTAAAATATTGTTTAGGAGAGCTCAATGATTGAACCAAATGGTTGGATTTTACCAAACATTCCAGTGTACAGTAGTGATGGTACTAGAGCAATTGATATACAACCTGCCCCAGAAGGAAACGACACTTATTACCACTTGATATTGACTGACCTAAACAACAAAAATTCAACACGTTTAACTTTTGGCTTAAGAAGAGTGATTAAAATACTGCACTGGAACGAGTCTAACAACTTAGTGTATAAGTTTTGTAGTTTGAATGAAGGTTTCTTATTTAATCTATTTCCGTTGCAGATATTACCAAAGTTCCATAGAAGGGTCTCCTGCAAAAGAGCATCCTTTTGTTCTTAACACGGAGCTCCTTACAGATGTTTGCTTAACTTGCAACTTCTCAACTCCATCAGGAAATTGTTCTCATGGAAAAATTGATGTTAGTAAGGACGCAACTTATTTCACAAAAATTTGCGACGGTCTAGATCCTGATTATGTTGTAATTACCGACTCAAGAGAAGTATATTATTTTCAAGTAATAAGTAATTAGATTTATTTTGTAATTTTAATTATTATTCAGGTACAGGCCGCGATTACCTGGGAAGACAACGAACGTTTACGTTTGAAACTGAAGAAGAAATTTCAACCAGTATATAGAGACTTAGAGGTACCAGTAGCTGATGGATATACTGCCAGAGCAAGGGTGCGTTTTCCACCAAAAGTATTTTCTGAAAGCCAGGATAAGGTCTACCCGGCAATAGTTATCGTGTGAGTGATGACAAATTTGTTATATGTATGGGAATGTATTGAGAAGAAAAAGTTTATTCTTTATTAAATAATAAGTGTCTTTCTTGAAAGCGGCGCAGTAAAATGACAACTTACTAGAAATTTTTTGGCGGCAAACCACAGATTGGTTGGTAATTAACACCCCAAAACATAACATAATAAAACCTCCAATTTTGTTTTCTGCAAACTTAGTCATGAAAACACGAAAAATATTAAAAAAACTAAACTTAGGTAATAAATAAACGTAAACGAAACAGTTGAAACCAAATAGGTAATTGAAGAATTTTGATCGTTTATTGATTTAGATTTCTTTCAGTTGTGCTGCCCCTGATTTTTATGGAGTAACTGACAAATACGAAAGAAGTATGGTAGATTATGTTACAACTGAACGAGAATATATTACCATACAAATCGATGGCAGAGGCAGCGGAAGAGATGGAAGAAATAAGATGTTTCAAATGTATAGAAAATTGGGTACTGTTGAGGTCGAAGATCAAATTAATATAACCAGGTTAGTTATTTGAATAGTTTTTCTCTTTCTTTCTCATTTATTTTGAATAGATATCTGCAGCAAACCATTCCACAAATAGATGCAAAAAACACTGAGATAGGAGGAGGACGTTATGGGGGTTTTGTTGCAGCCATGGCTCTTGCAAAAGATAAGGGTACCGTCTTCAAATTTGCATTACCAGTTTCGCCGATTACAAATTTCTTATACTATAGTAATAAATAAGGTTAGACACATTTCTATGACGAAAAACTTATATAATAATTTTAGACTCAATTTACACTGAAAGATACATGGGATTGCCAACGAAAGAAGACAATTGGGAAGGATATAAAAATACAGATGTTTCTTCGAAGATTGGAAATACAATAGAGACTTTTGTTAAAGACAACACCTTGCTGTTGATTCATGGGACCGCGGATGAAGAGGTGCATTATCAACATTCAGCAATGTTGATGAAAACACTTCAGTCTAGAGGTGTTCAGTTCCAACAAATGGTAGCTCTATTATTATGATTTTTTTTTAAATAAAAATTATCTTGTGTTTATCTTTTCCAGAGTTATCCTGATGAAGGCAATCTTGATATAAGCTATATTGAAGGCATCACATTACATAACCGTGAGGCGATTGATAGATTTTTTGAAAAGCAATTCAAAGGCAGCAAATAAAATTATATACAATTGATATTTGGATGTAATATTTAATAAAATTTCTTACCAACTAATGAATTTAATTATAAATATCTTGACAATTAAATAACACCACCTGGATATTATGCGTTTTTTTTTCACACAATATAAGTAATTCCTGTTGATACATTCTCGCAAATGGTTAACTAAATCATAATAAGGTAACAAAAATTGTAATATTCGTCAAAGGTCCTCTTCTCTCCTATTCACAGAGGGTTAAAGGCTCTCCAACTTTCTCCCTGCTTGAGATGAAAGAATGTGTTTCAGTTTCGATAAATGTAGCCATTCTGATGTAAACATGAATAATATATTTTGGAGGACAATAATAAACAAATATTTTGAAGGACAAACTTCATAGAAACTGGAATAGTTTCTCAATAATCTAAGAGAGAATTCATTACAGATTGAAGAGAGAATTTTTTTTAAATTTTTGTCATTTTTTCACACATATACGGGGAGTCAAATTCGAGTTACATCATGGGGATCTCGGAAACTAGAAGAGATACGGATACGAAACATACGGTGGTACGAGAAAAAATTGATTTTACACTTTTTTCAGGACATTTCAGCAATTACTGAAAAAATCCTGAATTTTTTCCAGATTCCTAATAAGCGTAAAATTTAGCGACTTTCCCCAATTTAACCGAATCTGTAGAGATACGGACTCGGTTAAATATGACTCACCCAGTAATAGCATGCCATGAGCTACCCAAATGAAAGCCTCCCTCCCTCCATTGGAATTCCTGATTCACATATAACACAGCAGGACCGGACCGGTATTTCGTAAACAGACCGGGGAAATCTATTATTTATTTTTTTCAGTCGATGGAGTCGGACCTTTCCTGTCTTTTGACATGTGTCTTAGGTTGGGTCGGGGTGGGGGGGAGGGGGGCACGCTTTTAAAGTTTACTGAAAATGAATTTTATCGGGAAAACGGGTATATCTGAGCCGGATTTGATCTGACATAAAAATTATGGTATCAAAAATTGAATAGCTTGACTAAACACGGAAGTTCGTTCCGACCTGAACCCTTTAGCTCAACTGGTTCGCGAAATATTGCGATATTAAGGGTGCAAAAATGAATAAAAATTTAACTGACTTTGGGTGGGGGAGTTAGGGCGTCAATTTTTTGCGAGAGGAAGGGTGCCACCGAGTACTTTGACGGGCCGCAGGGAGGGGGTGGAGGGCCAATTAGGAGGGAAGATATGGGGGTGAGCAGAAAAATACGGAAACGCTCGTAAAAAGTTTTTTTATTGATCTAGAGAAACCAGGCACTGTTTATTTTCTTCGTTTTTCTATCTACTACCCGGTAGTCATGGCAAAAAAAATATTTTCGCAAATGCGCGCTTGGCGCGCAATTTAAAAAAAAAGTCATTTTTTTTCTCGCGTTTTTGGGGGTGAAGGAAGGGGGTGGGGAAAATTTTTTTTCACCAATGAACGGCATTTTTTTTATCTTTAATTTGAGCTCCATTTGAACCCGATCCGACCATAATTAAGGGCACAACGAACCGGCAAAGTCTAGGCTTTATTGCGGGCGAACGGAGAGGGGTGGGGGGTTCTTGTTAGGCTCATTGGAAAGAGAAAACATTTATTGATCTATTTATTTATTTGTTTTTTTTTTCATGCGTATCTTGCCCGCACGCGCGAGTTATACATGAAGATCTCTCTTTAAACCGGGCGAGAAAGATACCCGAGCAGCCGTGAGCGGAGCTTATTATTAAGCTTATTATTATTACGCTCTCCGCTTGTCTATAGGATGTCCCAAGATTTCTTTATCAAGGGATATCCGCGTTATTTCAAAAAATAAACAAATGAAATTCGGGAAATTTCAACCATACCCCTAAGGCTTTGCAGCTGCACCCTCAATGCCCCTTTACGCCTTTCCACCCCTAAGTAATCATCCCCTACTGTTTTTTTTTCAAATGACACCCCCATATTTTTTTTGCTCGGCAGGATTGTTGACTTCTTTCTGAATACAATGTCACACGATTTTTTTAAATCGAGACATATCTAGCACGCCGAAAACAATATAATATCATAACAAACGAGGGTTGTCAAGGAGTTGCAATTGCTTGTTTTTTGTGTTAATGTTTCCTCCAACCACCATAAATAGTAATACCGGTGTTACTGGTATAGACGGTAATAACAATAATTGCTTCTGTGATTTTAATGTCATATTAAATGTTAATTCTTATTCCTTGACAACCCTCGTTTGTTATGAAATTATATTGTTTTGGGCGTGCTAGATATGTCTCGATTTGAAAAAATCGTATGACAATGAATTCAGAAAGAAGTCAACAATCCTGCCGAGCAAAAAAATATGGGGGTGTCATTTGAAAAAAAAAAGTAGGGGATGATTACTTAGGGGTGGAAAGGCGTAAAGGGGCATTGAGGGTGCAGCTGCAAAGCCTTAGGGGTATGGTTGAAATTTCCTGAATTTCATTTGTTTATTTTTTGAAATAACGTGGATATCCCTTGATAAAGAAATCTTGGGACACCTTGTGTACTCCGGGCACAGTCACGATCGGCCGGGAACGCGCGCTCGGAATTTATTTTCGAATGCTTGTTCGCTCGTACCTCGCTCAATTATGGATCGATTTTGAAAATTCTTGCTTGCCTTTGATCGCTGAACGATCGGGAATGCAAAAACACATCGAATTACTGTTTGTTCATCTGCTGGCGGGTCGATTTATCTTACATTTGGGCCGTTGTTGGCCATGTTTTTCATTCTCAGTCGCGCTCTCTTATCTTGCTAGCCTTCTATTGTTTTCCCGGGATGACGTGCCGGGTTCACGAAAACAATAGGCAGGTACACAATATAAAGAGGCGCTACACAAAAGACTGCATCTCGATCTATTCATGGTCAAGCGAGTGCAGCACATGGCTGCTTCAGGTAAGAAAATTATTTCGAGAATGGATGAAAGAGTGTTTTCCAACTTTCTCTAGACTTTGCCGGTTCGTTGTGCCCTTATTTATGGTCGGATCGGGTTCAAGTGGGGCTAAAATTAAAGATAAAAAAATGCCGTTCAGTGGTGAAAAAAAAATTTCCCCACCCCCTTCCTTCACCCCCAAAAACGCGTGAAAAAAAATGACTTTTTTTTTAAATTGCGCATATGCGAAAATAAATTTTTTTGCCATGACTACCGGGTATTAGATAAAAAAACGAAGAAAATTAGCGGTGCCTGGTCTCTTTAGGTCAATAAATAAACTTTTTACGATCGTTTCCGTATTTTTCTTCTCACCACCATATCTCTCCTCCTAATTGGCCCATCACCCTCTCCCTCCGGCCCGTCAAAGTACTCAATGGCACCCTTCCTCTCGCAAAAAATTGATAATATTTTTAATCTTATTAAATCCCTTAATATCGCAATATTTCGCGAACCAGTTGAGCTAAAGGGTTCAGGTCGAAACGAACTTCCATGTTTAGTCAAGCTCTTCAATTTTCGATACCATAATTTTTTTGTCAGATCAAATCCGGCTCAGATATACCCGTTTTTCCGATAAAATTCATTTCAGGTAAATTTTAAAAGCGTGCCCCCCCTCCCCCCACCCCGACCCAACCTAAGACATATGTCAACAAAAGACAGGGAAGGTCCGACTCCATAGACTGAAAAAAAAAATATATAGATTTCCCCGGTCTGTTTACGAGCTGTTTATTTTACCGGTCCTGCTGGGTTAATAAGTATGGGTATTTTTTGGTATTAATTGCTATACAGTGTAAGGTGAAAACTCGAAAAATCGCAAAAATACGAAAAAAATCTTTTCCTAATGCATTTCCCTATGTAAATTTTATTAGTAGCTGATTTCAGTTTTTATTAGTAACTGATTTCAGTTTCAGGTCAGATAAATTGTAACCATGTGTGATCAAAAGTCGTCGAGTTTCAAGCGAGATGGAGCATCAACATTACACGAGTAGAGAAGTAGGTATCATCCATGTTAATGAACACAAATAATACAAGATTCTCCTATCATTTTTCTCTAAACCATTTCACGGAAATTGTATTGCAATGCTACTAAAGGAATTTACCGAGAACAACAGATTTATTGAAACCGTAGCTATGTAGGCAAGTGGCAGAAGATTTCGATACTCACACATTCAAGTTGAAGAATTTAATACTTATTTAAAAATTTTCAAAGAAGTTTAGATATAGGGTGTTTGCATTCAATTTTCGTTTCTATTTTGGCCATTATTTTGTTTTTTTATGTCACTCAGTTTAAATAAATCAAGAGAGCCAAAAACATCTCACATTCCAAAAGATTGTTTTAAATTTTTTACGTCAGCATGACGTCATATTGGTTCACTTATTGTTTTATGTATTATTATTCAGTGGAAAAATAAACTTTAAGTTAAAGTTTTCTCTAGCGATACTGATAATAATAATAATAAGAATAATAAAAAATCTTTTTCTTGAGCTACTGGAATAAATTATTTCGTTCAGTTGGCATAATTATCGAATAATCGAGCGCGAAATTAGCTTTATATTAATGTATCTACCGATTTCCCATAAATCATAACTTTGTCATAAATGATCAATAATAATTGTTATCATAATCCTGGACTAGTTGCTAGTAATCATCATCATATATCATTTGAAATGAAATTAAGGTGAGTATATAGATTTGAAAGTAACTTTTCTAATGTTTAATATGCCAGAAATATTTTTTACATAATCCTTCCTAATCCTTATATAAATACATATACTCGTAGATTAGATATTATAAACAGTAAAATTTTTAAGAGTATTCAAAACAAAACATTTCGCGTTGCACATTGCTTAATAAACCTTAGTCATGATGCTCAATAAAAAAATTGTTGTAAGTAAATTTGGATTAAATCTTAACAAAAATACCGATGGTTTATGAGAATAATGAAAACGCATTTTTAATTCAAGATTTTTACTGCGATCGCAATAATTTCATTGGTTGTTCCTCAAGAATGTAGTCCAATTGCGGAAGCAAAAGAGCCTTACCAGTTGAGTGAATTTTTAAACAAAGAATTCGACGCATATTCTTGGGATGGTATCTGGATTTCTGGTATTAATTATTATTTTTTGTACTTCTATTTTCTGTTCTTTTTTAATTTGAATATTTTAGGAGACTCGTTTTATTATATTAGTGATTCTCGGGAAATTATCATCTATAACGTAAAAAACCAAACCAGAAGAGTTTTGGTGGATCTCTATGATTTGGTATGTGCTTTAACTTTTATTTTTTTCATTACTTATGTATCTTGTATAAAAGGGAATTATTTTTTTATTTAAAGTTTTGACCATCATAGTTGAAATATGACTGACTACCGGTTTCTAAGTTTTGTTCCAAATCAAAGCACTTACTTTCCAAAACTCGTGATCTTCAGTTACAACATTCACATTTACGTTCAGTTTCCATTTCAGTTACAAAATGGCGTCTGGCCAAAACCTTTTCGCTATAAGCTGGTTAAAATTTTTATCATGAGAGGCATGACACAAAGACATTATTGTATACCGGGTGTAACATATAAGTACTGCGAAAGATTTCAGGGGGTGATTCCTGAGATCATTTTAAGAAAAAAAGTTCATATGAACATTGGTCCGAGAATCCTTACCCAATGAGTTATAGCCCCTTAAAGTTGGGACCCTGACGAAGGTTTTTATTTATTATCTCCGAACCGCGTTAAACATAATTGTGCCTAATAAGGTAGACTGCAGATCACTTTGAAATTTTCACCAAGGGTGGATTAAATCTGGGGGTGTGTGGTGAAAATTACCCCAACTTTTTTGTATCAATAGTTTTTTCAATTTTGATGTGAAATTGTGGAATATTGAAGCTGTCTGCGTAAAAAAGTCACTCTTGTTCAACTTCGATAAGGTGCACCATTTTCGAGAAAAATCCATTTCAAAAGCTTCAATATTCCATTATTTCACATCAAAACTGAAAAAACTGTTCATACAAAAAAGTTGGGGTAATTTTTACCCCACAACCCACAGGTTTAACACACCCTTGGTGAAAATTTCAAAGTGATCTATACAGTCTATGTTCTTAGCCATAAAAAGATTGATGGACGTGGTAAATTTCGTCGTCTATGTTGAACGGTTTCGGAGATAATAAATAGAAACCAACTTCAAGGGGCTATAACTCAGCGGGTAATCATTTTTGGACCCATGTTCATATGAACTTTTTTCTTAAAATGATCTCAGGAATCACCCCCTGAAATCTTTCGCAGGGGATATTTATTTCTCCTTCTGGTCCGGTTTTTTTTCAAAATTAGGTACCTACCTAATTGATAATAATTTGAACAAAACCACTCATCCCTACAAAATTTAATAAGGTATCTGTAATTTTTGTTATCTACTAGATTACTAGCCTTTTGATCAAAATTAATTGAACAAAATAATGCACTTATTAGCTTCAATTATAATTATTAAAATAATAAAAAGATAAGCTTAAATAGTTAAAAACTAACCAACCAGGCTTAGTTGTTAAAAGATTAACTATACCAAATATGTTTAATTAGCATCTAAGTAAGATTAATTGATAAGTAGTTAAGATAATAATTATTATCCCTAACTATAAGTTTCAAACAATTGGATATGAATTTATGATTTCATTTATCATTTCCCAGATTATTGCCATTCGAAACTAAGCTGCTCAAGTGACATCCATATTGATAAACAATAAGCCTAATAATAACAAAGGGACTACCTCAGTCGAAAACACGAAGCTGTAATTTTCTTCTTATGTCAACAACTCTTAACTCATCTTGAAGTATTCAGAATAAATGGTTTGTTTGAAAGCAAATTAACTTTATTTCAAATTTTCGGTAATACTTCGGAAGCAATTAAGATTTGAGTAACTTTTGATACATCCCTGTACATATTTTTAATTTTTGTCCAAACCTATCAATAGGTATCAATCTCGCGTGTCTTGTCTGAAGTTTTAGCTTTAAAATGAGCCCTACGCTTTCAAAATCGGGTCACGGATGTAACTCTCCGAACCCCTACCCGTTAATTTCCGCTGAAAGTTGGCCTTGTGATCGTCTAGCTTTAGATGTAGGACCGCACGTTGTGTTTCTTAGTATCGAGATTCGTAATTGAGGTATGCCGAAAGCAAGGAAGGAGTTAGGATTTTGCGTTCTGACGTTTGACTGAATTTCTTGATTTTGATTCTTACAAAATGATAAACAAATAAATTGTAGGAGGTGGAGGATCATTTTCATAACATGTTACACACTCGAGGATTCTCCCCATCGTTACAATCCTTTATTTATCACCTCATCGTTAATTAACAATTTGTTAGATTTCTCTATTTGTGAATTTCATGTTTCTTCAAACATTGTGAGTCAACAACACTCGAGTTCGAATATAAAGGGACCCTGCTGGTAGCTGGGCTAACCACTCTTCCTTTCATTCATTCTTTGAGGCAATTTGCGGCGTTGCCGCTTGTGTTAAACGTTAGAATAGTCGTAGCTTACTCAGGCTCGTTTAGCGCTTTTTGTTTTACTCGAGATATGCTTCATTTATTTGTAAACCAGGTTTGCAAGACCCGTTTACCTTAATTGTTTATTCGCAGATATACTCTGAATTTGCATTATTCGGTGTAGTAAAGTTTCATTACCTCCCGGCAATATTCAGGTATGTGATAGTCCTTGGACTGAAGTTTTGGTTTACTGGATTTACTCTGAACTTGTATTCACGGGTGTAGCTTCTGAAGCAAGTAATGTTTATTACCTCCCGGCAAGGTTCAGGTATGTGATACTCCTTTGACTAAAAGTTTTGGTTTATTAATGAAAAATTCTTTTTTTAATGGAATATTTTTCATTCTGCGATATCGAACACATCTCTCGAGCGTTTTCGACATTAATAACAGAATAATAATCACCTCTGATTGAATTACAGACCTCATTCCTTTATTATTGCTCAGACGCAATAATTAGAGTGTTGGAAAATTGGGCTAACCTACTCATATAATCACCATATTCGAGCGTAGCTTCTGAAGCAAGTGACCAACAGCACTTCCCAGCTGTATTATAGAGAATTACCTAACAAAAGAAATCGGGATAACCCAATCAGTTTAGTGATTACGTTTCTCGTTAATGCGTCGTTGTTTGTTATTTGCACTTTAAGAAAAAGCCGAGCGCTGCTATGGCTACTCTATCGTTTAATTTTTGTTAGTTTGAGCTTTTCGTGTCAAACTTTGGTTTCCACGCAATTTTCGTGAACTGGTGGTTTGCTTTGGCGATTTGGCAACATGGTTTCGCCCATCTACCTTTCAGGACACTTTACTACTTTTTACTACTTCTATTATTGGCCTTTAATAGATATTGCGGACTCGAGTCTCGTCGCTTCGTCAGAGTACAAAGCTCCTTTATGATTTGTTTACACTACACAATAATACTACTCAATTCAGGCAATACTGTTACTTTTTACATCTACTTGATTTACTGGGGGTGGGGCAATAGGGAACTTCTTATTTGTGATCGATCATAATTTTGCAAGAGTGCAAGCATTTATTTCGTCCTGTTATAATTTTTCTTCATTCATGGTGTTATACAACAGCGAAGGCATTCCTCTCACTTTCCAAAGGTCGTAAATTTTAAGAGGCGTTTCTTTTTATAATATTCGGTCGACCCTACATCTGTACTAAATAAACTCGGACTCCTTTAGAAATAGAATGATTTGTTTATTGTGTTCGTGGTCAATTCCCTAACTGAATTATTTCTTATAATGAGTCGTTTTATCTATTCACAGGTTTCTTATTTCCTGACCTGGGTTTAATTGCCTCCTAGCTATATCTCGATTTCCTATACAGTGATATTATTTCTTTACCTTATTTTAACGTTGGCTTATCTGTCGTGCGTTCATTTATCGGGGGCGTCTTCCCTATCACGGTGTCGGCGATTGAGACCGGTGTTTCGAATGGGGGCTCTTTCTTTTGCGGTTGAACATGGTTATTTTCTAGAGACAGAAATTGTCCTTATGAATCGCGGATCTCTCCTCGATTCTCAGTGAAACTAAATTCGAATCTTATGAATGGAGGGAATTAGAAAATGCTTGTTGTTTCAGCGTATGATATATTCCTAATATTGCTCTTTAAGAGAAAATTCTAATTTTAGCAATGGCAACGTGGGCGAAAACAAGAAGGTGCCCAATCGAACTTTATTTAGCGATAAAAAGAAAAATGGAAACGTTGCGACGCTATCTAGGTAGTTTCCACCGTCAGGATGATGATTAGAATCGGTGCGATACCCTCAGGGGGTTGCCACCGGCCGGATGCGGAAAATGACTGGTGCGATACTCCCAAAAAGGGGTTGCCACCAGACGGATGCGGAAAACAGTCGGTGCGATACGCCCAAGAAGGGGTTGCCACCAGAAGGAATGAGGAGTAGATAAACAGCCGACAGCGATTGAGTTCGAAGCCAGACTGATTTCCCTTTTCATCCGATGTGTGCTTTTATAGCCAGATTTCGACCAGGTTCCATTGTTTTTCAGAGCGGGAATATACAAGCAGCTGCTTTCTAACACGGTCGGCTCGCGTGATTCTTTAGTAATAGGGCAGGGTGCCGATGTTTTAGTTTGCCTGTCGTGTCGCCGTTGTTAAAGAAGGCGAGTGACCTAGATTCCGTTCCTATTATAATCTCAGGCCGACTATCCCGTGAATATGAATGAGAGACGAAAAAAATTGTAATTTTTTACGTACCTTAGAGCTGGTTTATCTCACGGGTAACAAAGCTATCATTGCCAGACCAAAAAGAAGATTTTTTGAGATCACCCTGTAAATAAAGGAAATAAGCGGAAAATTCAAAAACTGTTTGGAGGTATGAGATCCATCTTCATGCTCTTTGTGTTGAAATTCAGGAAAAAAAATGTTTGATCAAATGGGAACATGCCGAACTTTCTGCCATTTTGAACTGTTTCATTTACCACCCTATATAAACTTTGTGTGAAGTACACAGTACTTGCAAACATACGGACTGATAACATGAGATTGAGCTAGCGAACGCTTGAAATAAAAATTGGATTTCTCGAAGCAATCCCAATTTTATCAGTTCCAAAGTTTGGGCAAATTTGGACATGTAACGTTTCATTTGTTGAGCAGTTTATTATCATGAGAGCGGTCGAGAGCGGTATACTTCATTATCTCATAAGAGCTTTGATATTTTCGAGCAAGATTGTTTATATTTTTCTTGAAATAGAAATTTTATTCCTATATTACTCCTATTGTAATAGAGATCAGCAAAAATAATCGCTTTGTTAAATAAATAAATTAGATATTTTTTAGGATACTCCTTCTATCAATTCCACATCTCTTTCGCCAGATCTTCAGTATTTGTTGATAGGGTACAATCAAACAGCGGTAAGTGATTGGATTGTGTAATAATTATAACAAAACGATATGAGATTAATTTGTAGGTGTACCGGCATTCAATAACATCGCAATACAAGATATATCAATTGGATACTAAGTACCTGCTAATATCAATATTTATTTAACTTTATATAATTCTAAATAATTTTTAGGGACTCTTATGACATAGCTGATAAAAATTTTTTACAACTTGTGAAATGGAATGTGCTAGGCCATAGCTTGGTTTATGTCCATCAAAACGACTTATATTACCTAGCCAATCCTGAGAATGTTCGTAATCCTAGACGAATCACCTCTGATGGAATTCCTGGTCAGCTATATAACGGAGTGTCAGACTGGGTTTATGAAGGTGTGTACCTAATAAGAATACATTTAAATTATAAATTACTTAACTAAATCATTCCCGCAGAGGAAGTTCTTGAGACTGATTCAGCGTTATGGTTTTCTCCTGACGGAAGCAACTTAGCTTTTCTCAAATTCAATGATACATCTGTGAAGACTGCCGAGTATATTCTCTATGGACAACCAGGATCGTTACAAAATCAGTACCCAACGATTGTTGACTTAAAATATCCGAAGGCATCTACCTAATAATTTTAAATTATTTTGGGAATCATTATTATCTTAACTATTCCAGGCTGGAACGACTCTTCCTGCAGTAGAACTTCTTGAAGTTGATTTGGCAGATCCTCATTCTCAAGCAAAACGATACGAAATACACAATAATTTAAAAGAGGTTAACGATAATAGTACGGATCTCATTATGTTTGGAGCGACGTGGCCCTCGAAGGGGGAAATTTCAATTGTTGTAACTAACAGGGTTCAAAATGAAGAATGGGTAATTAGGTGCTTGTTCCATAATGCATCATGCACTCAGGTATGTATTGATAACAAAAAAATCTAGTTATTTTGGGATGATAATAATTGTCGATTAATAATCTTGATGTGATATGATCTTGGGATCAGCTTAAAAGTCGGTATCTGAAAATGCGGAAAGAAATCTTCATCCAGACGACTCAAACAAAATATACGACGGTTGGCTATTATATAGAATATACTTCCCTCCTCTGTGCCGAAACTGCAAGAGTGTTTTTGAGATTTTTGAACTTTCTGCATTTCCCTCCTGATCATCTTCTATATAATCCAAGAACATTTTACATAATACCATAAAGAAATATTTATTAATTTATCGAAAACAGGAAAGCGGATTGTCTGAACCAAATGGATGGATAGAATCACACACTCCCCTGTATAACGGCGATGGAACAATATATGTGAATATACAACCAGCTCCTGAAGGCAATGACACGTATTACCACCTCATAATAACAGACCTAGAAAGTAAAAATTCAACCCGTCTAACTTTTGGGAAAAGAAGAGTTACTGAAATACTGCATTGGGACGACTCTAATAATTTAATGTAAGCTGCCTGACTGCAAAGTTACTCCAGTATAGTGGCCATTCTTCCTTTGCAGATATTACCAAAGTACCATAGAAGACTATCCCTCGAGAGAGCATACTTTTCGAATCAACACAATAACTCTTGAAGATGTTTGCTTGACTTGCAATTTTTCAACTCCATCAGGGCCATGTCTACGTGGAGAGATCGATCTTAGTAAGGACGCGAGTTATTTTTCGAAAATTTGTAAGGGTCCAGGCCCAGATTATGTTGTCATCGTTAATGCGACTGATGTGAGTTTCAAAATACTATCTGGATATTACTTGTGACATGTAATTTTTTAAGCAGTTAAATCAAATTGCTCTTTGGGAAGACAATGGAGTGTTACTTACAAAACTTGAACAGAAATTACATCCGATACAAAAAGATCTACTCGTACCAATAGCTGATGGATATAATGCCAGAGTTCGATTGTATTTTCCGCCAGAATATAATCAAGATTCGAATCAAAAATATCCAGCGATCGTAAAAGTGTGAGTATAAAAGATAGACACACTTTAAAAATTTAACGAACAATATTTCTCGAAATTTCTGGGCGGTTGCTTAGTTTGTAGGCAGCTAGATGTAATTGGAATTTGGAGAATTTTATTGAAAATCAAAAGTAGATCTACAGAAATTTTTTTCCTTTAGGTATGGTGGTCCTGATGCTGATATAATTTCTGATGAATACGGAAGCGATGTGAGAGATTATTGGGTTACTAATCGAAAGTACATTTACATTAATATCGATGGAAGAGGATGTGGTAAAGATGGACGAAATAAAATGTTCGAAGTGTATAGAAGATTTGGCACTGTTGAAATTGAAGATCAAATTAACGTGACAAGGTTAGTCGATTCTATGGAAAAAGCAGTCTGCTGGACACGTCTTTTCGTAGTAATTAAGATAAATCGTGAGAAAAATAAAATGATCTAGAAAATTTGTCAAAACCTTTTAATCCCCACGAAATACTTTCTAGGGTTTTCAAAAATTCGAAAACTAATTTTTTGACACCCCTCTAAAAAGGTCGTATTTCAACAGGAGAGAAGATAATTTATTTTCATTTGAAAAAGCTGCTCAATTTTCAACAAAGAGTCTTCTCCTAAATTAGTTTTTTTCGGTATACAGCCTGTATATGCAACTGTTTCCATAACAGCGCTTAGTTTCTATGCACCCCTGCTTAATATGGAACAATTCAATGAGCGGTCATATCTTCTCATATTTTATTGAAATATTCATCAGCATTTTCTGCATATTTATAGATATCTTCAGGAAAACATTCCCGAAATAGATGCAAACAATACAGGGATATGGGGATGGAGCTACGGTGGTTTCGCTACTGCTTGGACTATTGCTAAAGATTCAGCTAGGGTATTCAAATTTGGAATATCAGTAGCACCAGTGACAAATTTCTTATATTATGGCAAGTTTCATTTACTTTACCTTTGAATTTTACATGAATTATTTATTTTTAGATGCTATTTATACTGAGAGATACATGGGATTGCCAACAAGAGACGATAATCTGGTAGGATATAAAAATACAGACGTATCTGCTAAGGCTGAGAATTTTAGAGGAAGATCATTCTTGCTGATTCATGGAAACGGGGATGATAACGTGCATTATCAAAATTCTATGATTTTATCGAAAGCCTTAGAAATTAGAGATATACAATTCCTAGAAATGGTATTACTTAGTAATATTTTAAAAATTTTATAATCTTTTGACATGTTTTCTTCCAGAGTTACCCAGATGAACAACACCATCTTACCGATGTTACTCCACATTTATATCATATGCTTGATAATTATATAGCAGAACAATTTTCAATCAAATCCCCTAATAAATAAATAAGAAGATACATATAAATGTTAATAAAATCGATTTTTATTCATTTTTGCAGTTGTACATTCATAAGTTATATCCGGTTGATTTACATTCAATAGACCATTATTATAGTAACCCCAACGATATCTGCTATGGCTATCCTGTGGAAATTTTCCGCATTCAATAAAATAATGTCATATAATGCAAGTAATGGAATTTAAAATATTCAGCTTATTTACATGAAGGAAATAGTAAATTCCAAAAACAAAGATATACCTAGATTAGAGACCGAGTACGAAAACGAAGCCTATTCATAGACTTTATAATATCACGACCTGTGATATTGGCATAAAGTCTTGCTTAGGTAAAAATTAATGAATTCGGCAGAAGGAACACTTGAAGCTCAAGAGAGAAAAATCTAACGAGATGAGGCTTCTGGAGGGTAGACGGCAGGAGTTTACCTACATCGAGGAAGCTGTGCACAGTGTTGCTGATTGTGCACAAAAAAATCAATGAATAAAATTAATAGATTCAACAAAAAAAAAGGTTAGCAATAAAATGATAATAAAAATGAGAGGTATATTTTTTTATAATAAGCAGGTGAGGAGGTTAGGAGATGTGATAGATTCTTGAGAAACGCCAGTTTTTGCAGAAAGAGTAGATATTCGAAATAACATCGTCGACCATACCATTGAAGGCTTTGTGGTTTTTTTTTTGTGAACAAGTTAAATACTTATTCAAAAGCAAAATGAGGTAGCCAATCTTAAGAATAAACAGACTATTATTTACTAACAGTTTATTAAACAGACTATTAAATTAATCAAGAAATATCCATTGATCAGCATGGGAAATCCACACGTTGTGGGATCAATCATTTGAACGAAAACAAACAACGTGATTGCTAGAGAAATATCGGGAAAGATACTTGCAAGTCATGTTGGTTTTTTACTGGGAACGGAATTTATTTTACTATGCGCTCTTATAGCAAAAATGAACATATCTCGTGGCTCATGCTTCCTAGTGAGACTTGTCTCATCACTTCAATGTAAAGTTCTTTTAAGAACAAATCTATCAAACCATCGTATCCAACATACCTCCCTCATACATCTAAAAACAAATTAATTCTTATAATATAAAAAAAATCCTATATTTTCACTTAAAATAAAAAAAAATAAAAAACCACAAAAACTTCACTGAAACTATTTTAAATAAATAAAAGAAAAAAATAATTTACATATACGAGTAATTCTGAAATGGAAATATAAAAAATTTACATAAACAAAAAAAAAAACTAAAAACCTGATTCCCAACAAAAACACACAAAAATAACCTGCTACTACTTACTATATAGCAATTACTTACCACCATTACAATAACAATACTTTTAAAACCATACTATCATACATAGTCCAGCCATTTAAGCTTAAAAGAATCTCGGAATTCGAGATACCCAGCTGTAAGCCTGTAAATACTTGTATATTGCCACCCTAAAAGTTGTCTCAAAACCTACATATTATGGTACGCAACTATTAAATTTCAAGGCCAAAGGTCACAAAAATCGTTTTTTTGCGCTTTTTTGTAAATATCTCATTTCCTATGGATTTTTTGCTATTTGTATATATTATCAATATTGTAGAATACAAAATTCTCTACAAATTTTGTTTGAAAAAATTTTTCATACTGTGAACCGTTTTTGACGCGGGCGGAGAGCGCGCGGTCACAGCATCACTTCAGGTCAACCGGTGCCTCCGGTCGAAAACGCGCCAAAATCAATGATTATAAATATTTGTCAATTTTTAGTAACTATTATATTATATTTTATCATTTTGTTCATGCATTAAATCTACAGGGTGGTCACTTTCAACTGGCTCACCATTGGGATCTCCTAAACCATAAGAGATACAGAGGGTTGCTTAAATTAGATAAAGAAATTAGAAATAATTAAATTAGAAGCACGCTCTCCACCGTCGTGTGTCCGACGGAGTCCGTGCTTATACCCATGCCGCTCATTTCAATAATCACCGAAGTTATTAATATTAATTAGGTTAAAATTCAAATATAATTCCTATATTTTCATTAACAATTCTGCAATTACATGGGCAGGTAAGTGTTGTTATTTCAAAAACGGTTCACAGTATGAAAAATTGTCTTAAACAAAATTTGTAGAGAATTTTGTATTCTACAATATTGATAATAAATACAAATAGCAAAAAACCCATAGGAAATGAGATATTTACAAAAAATGCGCAAAAAACCGATTTTTGTGCTCTTTGACCTTGAAATTTAACAGTTGCGTACACCCTACCATATGTAGGTTTTGAGACAACTTTTAGGGTGGCAATATACAAGTATTTACAGACTTACAGCTCGGTATCTCGAATTCCGAGGTGAACTTACTATTATAACTGGACTAACAATAAAATACACGTAACAGACATTATAAACAAAAACAAAAGTATAATAACTGAAACACATAAAATATCAGAATGAAAATCGATTTATTTTTTCTAATAAAACTAAAATTTTAATAATTTTACAAACGAACCATTTACGACACTTTGTTGTATTAATTATGATTTTTAAAGTATTTTTAAGTTTTTACATGTTTTTTACAATTTATGAGTGAACAAGGGACCAATCGGTCCCGAAACGATTAATTTTTATAAAAATAATTTAAACAAATAATACTTATCGAGAACCTAAAACCTAAAACGAAGAAGAACATTCAACAATAATTAAGAAGCAGAGGTTCAATAAAGTTATAGCAAATGCACTAAATAATAATACATACAGCTTCCACGAAAATGGGCACCGGAAGTTACTATCGCCCAAGCGGCTGAATGTTTAACTAGCGTTGATTTACAATGTCAATTTAATTGAACGAAACGTCAATCTGTCGTTGGCTTGTCATCTACAAAATAAATCACAATTTAATATGCAGGTTTATTTTACGTGAAGTTTATTCTAATGCTTAAATCTGAATTTATGTAATCAGAATGCGGAAATAATAAATTATATTGACGTGTATTCATTTCTAAATACTTACACGAAAGTGATAATTATTATTATTACCGAAAACCAAGAACTCTAGATAATATTATATGTCCGTGACATTTGCATTATAATAATTATATCCGTGATTTTTTAAATTAATTTCCGGTTGTGTGTAGTTAACCATCGAGGCAACAGATGACGCTACTTTTTTGGACCCACTTTTTTTATTACATGCAATAGCGGAGAGCTGCACGTATTAACTTATTATTTAGTGTAGTAGCGTTATAGGTACAATTAAGGAACTGTATTTTCTCCAAGCTTAAGGGCTGCAGTTTGCAAATTCTGTTTGAACTTTTGCCTATGTCTGTTTACGCAGGGAATAAAATACTTACTTGAAGTGCAACAAAACATATAAACATTTTCTATTCATATTTTTTGAGTTTTTCGTATTTCTATAGAGCATCTTTTAGTTATTCATAGGTTCATGTTCTTTTCGGTCATTAACAAAACTATCGAGATAATTTTTCCTCTAGAATTACCCATCTAAAAATTTATTATAATTAAGCATTAACTATTCTCAGATATGTTGTTGTCGTTAGAAGAGTATGCTTGATGTTTGAAATTTATAAAGCATTAGAGCGCCTTCCGCGAGAGTTATCCTAATTGAGGAGTTTCTAATTATTAACCTCTAGGGATACTTGCGGTGAGTTTGACTTTATGACTGAAGCCTTTGAAGGCTGACGTGTCTGTGGCTGTCTCTCCTTTTACTCCCTTATTTCCTTGCTACCCTATTTCATGTAGCAAGCTTTAGCTTTGTTTTGATTTTTTACGAGCCGCTCATGTAATCAATAAAGGATTTATGAGTACGAAAATACCGTATTTTTGAAGGAAATCAGAGTGATTTCTAGGTACAATGTAATTTAGTTCAATTATGGAATCTATAAATATGTAACTAACCATTTGCTTAACAAATACGTTTCCAGAGATGCAAATTTTAGTTAAAAACAAAATGACCAACTTTAATTCAATCGTTTATTATTCATTGAGTTGATGAATGCCGACTCTGTATTTCATTTTGTGAAAACATTTCCAACATCGACCTTGATGGAAACCGGCATTCTTGCTACCTATTATGTCATTATTCTTCATTAAGCTATACTGTACCAGACATTAACGTTAGTTAGTTTAAACAATCGCGGTTTTATTGCCAGAAAATTTGATTTTTGTGATATAATCTAATTATGTTCAGATTTATCGTAAGTATGGTTCATTTTATAGACATAAACTGACCGAAAAAAATTGGTGTTCGATTTAAACGGTTTTATTTGTGTTTTGTGTGATAATTTATTTATTTTTTCCTATATTAAATTCAAACGATAATGTCTCATAATTCGTAATTTAATAATTATATTAGGTAGTATGAATTAAAAAGTATGCAACAAACCAAAATTATTGTAATAACAAATTATGCCCCATCAGTTGATATAGAAATTACAAATTTACGGAAATTCGAGGAGTATAGGTACCGACTATTGCAACTCATCTCATATACTGATGTTTTTCTTGAAATACCTAATTATATTTTTTAGAATAATAATAATAATAATAATTCAAAAATTAAAGTAATCTTATTGTTAAAAATTCTAGAAAATTATTACTTCCAAATAGGATTTACAACGATGTGTCGCTGTTACAAGAACATCATCAGAATTAAAGTTTAGGTTGAATAGAGTAGTACCTAAAAAAAAATTGTTAAAAAAAAATTGAAATTATTTTTAAGTGCCTCCCAACTTAATATAATCGACAATTAGGTATTATACATACCTATCTAGACAAAAAACATCGAGTTTTGTTTTTAAATTGACCTTTTTGCCTCAACACCCTTCCCTCAAATTTCAACCCTCTCAGGCTGAAACAAAATTCTCAAATCTGAAGGGAGGTCGTGTGTGTACTCTCTTTAGTAAACATAAACATTTTGTATTTTGATCGTCAATTTTTTTACAACAATTTTATCACAAAATAAAAATTAGTTTATCAAACCATTTAATTGAAATGTTTATTTTGCCATATCAACTCTTGAAAAAATCGTTTTTTTTTTTATTTTATTTATAAACAATTAGGGGTGGGAAAAACTTTCCAATTGGCAACATTATCACTAGCAAGTTGAGAAAGTGGATTTTAGCAGTAGTTTTTCAATGATTTTGCACTCATTGTCTTTGGTTTTTAGTTTTGGTTTTTGGTTTTGGTTTTTGAATGACAGTTCTAATTTTGTAAATACAATTTGATTATTAGTTTGACATTCATATATCCTAAATGAATTCATTGATTGATGAAAACTTAATGCAATTATACACCTAAAAATTAAATACTAACTTATCATAATATGTACCTATAGAAGCCTAAATGTAATTAATAATTCAGATTCAGTATAAGTAGGTATGTCGCGATATGATTAAGTGACCAGGAGAAATGATGATAACAATAATTTATAATATTTATTGCACAATAATTAGAATTTGATAATGACAAATCAATTTCAAATTTTAACAGCTAATTTTGAAAAATTGACAAGTAGGTATGATTGAAAACTACACAACCATATAGCAATATTAAAAAGAGATTGCATCGATTCTCCTACCTGAAAATCCAATGCAATGTTGCCATACTTTAAAAAGAAACTATTCTTATTCTTATATAATACAGCGATATCTCGGAAACAAATGAAGATAGAACTTTTTTGTTTTAATTTTTGGAATCTCTCAACAACGTACCATAGTGTGTTGCTGTTTTCTTCCGCGAGTTTTTCAACACCCTGTAGATTGTGGTAAAAAATTCAGATTCCAATATTCAGAACCATATATATCCTTATCTTTATTGCTATCTCCTGAACGCTAAGAGATACAGGGTCGGTTAAATTAGAGTAAAGATGCGCAGTTTTGTGGCCATCTCAAATCCCTGAAGCTCCTGAAATATCCTGAAAAAAACTGAAAAATCGAGATTTCTTATTTTTGCCATAAATTTCTTTCTTATTATTGGAAATCAATAAATATTTTTTGTAGGCTTACATAAATCGTACCTATCTGTCATTTGTCTTATGGTTTTTTAATTTATCTTTGAAATTCGGTTTAAAAACTTGTCTTTTTCGTAAAGAAAAAAGAAGAATAAATTTTTTTTTAATTTGCTTATCTAAGTTTAACAATTTTTGGTTTTTATTTTTTTCTGTACCAACAACATAAAAAAAAACAATATGGCGGCCATAAGAAAAACGAAAGTTGACTATGAAAACTCTGGAATCCAGCCGGCTTTGAAAATTTTTGAAATGTCAGATGGGTAGCTCTTGCAGACTTATGTAAGCCGACAAAAAAATATTTATGAATCTACAATAATAAAAAAGATATGGGAAAAATAAGAAATCTCGATTTTTCATTTTTTTTTCAGGTTATTTCAGGAACGATCAGAAATATTTTGTATGTCTTGAATTTTTCAAGATGATCACAAAATTGCGCATCTTTTGTATAGTTTAACCGAGCCTGTATCTGTTAGCGTTAGAAGATGGCAATATGTATAGAGAAGGATATATGGTGCTACCTGTATATATTCGTTTGAATTGCAGACTTATTATTAACATGTTGTTTAGTTTATTAAATTACATATCATTGGTTTCGTCGATCATGGGGAAAAGAACGATTTGAAGGATATGATACGATGTTGACATCTTGCTTTGTAAAATATAGGCTAGGGAAAACCCCATGAAAAACCCAGACGTACCGACACCATCATTCTGCTTAGATTGGTTTGAAGTATTCCAATCACTTTACAGCATCCGGACTGAGGTTATATGGATGTTAATGTATTGTATTTTGTTTACAAGGGCTTCAAATTCTGTAACCAATCTAGTTAATTATACTTAAATTACATACATAATTATAAATAAATTAGTTATGATTATAATTATTGATCGTTTGCTTCGATCATTGAAACAGTGAAATGAAGTCAAAATATGGTTTAATTTGCCATAGTCAGGATATATTATTATATGCAAGGTGATTTAAGTGCAAATTAAACATTTCAATTTTGAACTACTTTTTCTTACATAACTTAATTTGTATAAAGTCAATAATGAATTGTCTAATATCAATTTTCTTAAGTGTTTTTTAATAGTCATCACTGCAATACCAATTTCCTCAGACGCTCTCTCGAATGCAATCGATGCTGGAATTAAAAAATATTCCTACAAGTTTAAGGAAACTGTCGAAAATCAATTTTATGCAAAATCTTGGAAGGGGACATGGATTAGCGGTGGGTTATCATTATTTATACTCTTGTTGTTTTTTTTTTTACCTTTTCTCAATTTTTAGAAACCTCTTTTTGGTACGAGAATCGTTATGGAGATATTATGATGTATGATGCTGTAAATCAGACCAAAGAAATGTTAATTGATATTGCGGAACTAGTAAGTTTTAATTCTGTCTCTCTTTATACACTTCAAGACAAAATGAGGGATCAAGTTTACGAGGTTACGTTAAAATATTAATTAAAATTTATGGATAATGTTGAGACTATCATTAATTATTCATGCGAAAAATGATACTGCCAATAACGCTTATCCAAGAAACTACATTATAAGCTATAACTATAGAAAAATTGAAGGGATAATTACTAAGAACGAAATCTTATAATAGATAATTGAATTATGACTTGAAGTGCAGTCTATACTATTTAAAGTTGCTTAGAATATTTTTTTAGAAATATTATAACGATGATGATCTGGTAGTTGAATTGTCCCCCGATCTATACTATGCCTTAATTAAATATAATGAAAGTTCTGTAAGTATTCCAAATTTTATGTGTCAAAGTAGGTAACTAATAACAGAACTATTGTTTTAAATTTTCAGAAACTTAAGCACCCGATTGAGGCGTATTACTCTGTTATGGATATTTATGAAAAGTGAGTAGGTATCTATAAAGCTCGTAATTTTTATTTATTAACAACATAAAAAGACGCCTAATCTATAATCTACATAATAAGCTTTTTTATTGCTTTTAAACCTTATGGTCTTATGGTCTCTTTTCGCTTTTTCGCTTTAGTTAAAGAGGGCAGTTTTATATTCTCATATACTTATTGGAAAAAAAACTTACAAGTTTCGATGTAATATTAGCTCAAAAAGGAGGATTCAAAATTTTCTCAGCGATAATACTTTTCCAACAAACGTCAATAATAAATTAATGATCATTATTATTCACGTAGGTACCCGATAATATTTTTTTATTTTTTTTTAATTATTAATATTAACGTGTCTCGACAGCTTAGGGTCATTGACACGTGCACTTTATTACACTGGATGAACATTTTATATTTACATTATATTATATTTACATTATACATTTATATTATACCTAGGTGGTATAGATTTATGTCTTGCAGATACTTGAACAGTTTTGGCTGTTGGTCCTGAGAGCTTAATATTTCATGGAGACTATGGGCTAGCTTGTGTTGATGTCGTTTCTGCCTGTAGTTTTCGCACTCTATTAATATGGGTTTTATAGTTTAGTAATAGTCTAGTGTTACAGTTAGTGCAGAGTGGTGGATTTTCGTGTCTTAATAGGTAGTGTGGGTTAGGGACGTGTGTCCAATTCGTAGCCTATACTGAAATGGATCGCACCTAGGTAGGATTATAAGGAAATTATTTCCTTCGCCTCATTAAATCAGCCCAAAATCGAAAAAGGCAAACAGTGCAAAAATTATGTTAGGAAATTAAATACAGCTACGCGCCGTTGCATCAATAGAAGCGATTTCTGCCTGCACATTAAATATTCATAAACAGAAATGTTCTCGCTCTGGTAAAAAGCCAGCCTCTAAAACGACCGAGCTAGGGTAGCAACGCACCAGCACCGAATATTGCCGCAGGGTATTGGAAGGACATTCCCTAGCTGCGTGAACGAGATACCGACCGCCGGCCGGGTGGAAAGATTTGTAAAGTAAACAATAACACCTCGCATACACAATAGAAACTCATTAGGTATCCTGCCCACGATAATGAAATTTACACGTATTGATAGGGAGAATTAAGATATGACAGCCGCCGAAAGTTCATTACGCTACATAGACAACAAGTAGGTGAAAAGACGCTATGAAGTATAAGCAGGAGAATAATTAGTAAGTCGACACAATGAAAAGTACCTAAACGCGTTGACCGATTTGAAGGAAAATTTAGATAGTGCAGGTTTCGGACAAATTAGTGAGGTAGCCGCGAGGTCAACTCGCCAAATCTCAAGACAATTGAGATACGATTAAGGACTAAATCACAGAATGAGAGCAGTGTCGATAAGGTTCATTATTGCGCGGTGTTTAGAAAGCGGGCGACTGCTTCTATAAAAGCAGACGTCTTCCAGCAACTCGCTCTCAGATAAAATTCGACTTCCTAACCCTTTGGACGTGTCTGGAGATGACATAAGTGGACTCTAGATCGCCCAATCCTATTCTAAAATTCCATAATTAGTTTGGAGATGACGAACGAGTGGACTCCGATCTAATTTCCCTCATCTACCTAATTAAAATTCCAATTGTAACCCTGCGAGATTGAATCTCGTCCAATAGAACTTCAGCACATAATTCTAAAATTCCATAATTAGTTTGGAGATGACGAATGAGTGGACTCCGATCTGATTTCCCTCCTTTATCTAATTAAAAACTCCGATTAAAATCTGGTTAGTCCGGATTCCATCGCAAGAAGACTTCATATTGGAAAAGTAGTTAGGGAAGTTCTTTTAGAACAAAATAAAATCCAAATAAATAAATAATCAAACAGATCCGCCCAATCCATGAGCGCAGGTCCCATCTTAAATCAGACACAATAATCAACTAGGTATTAGGCGGCACCAAAATAGGTACCTACGCAATTACGTCAATAATTAGAAATAAACCAAGTTAGGCAGGAGACAGGAATAAATAATTACATATTCACGCATAGGAAATTGAGATAGAGCTAGGAGCGAAAGTAGACCCAGATCAGAAATTAATAAACCTGTAAACAAGACGGCCCATGATTCAATCATCCTATTCTTCGAAGAGTCCGAGTTTTTAAACAGCGCAGATGGTTAGGCAGGAAGCAGTCCCTTTAAAAACGATTTAGAAAGTGAAAGGAGTTTCTCGCCATTATATGACACCACAAATAAAGATCACATAGCAGAGCACCCCCGGTTAGTACAGGTCTGGATAGAACGAGGCAGCGTTGTCAGATGTAGCCTCTGTTAATTCGCAAATATTATCAGGAAATACTAATTCCATTACAACACCCAATTAGGAGTTAGAATACGTACTCTATTTCCAAACGTTGGGGGAGGGATCCACCTCGATGTCCAGGTGAAGACCTCCGTTGTACCAATACAAGAGTATACCTCTTTAAAGTGGAAATCGTACAACAGGGCAAAAGTACCCTCCGAGCAGGACAGAATAACGCAAAACAAAGCAAGGTTGCCAGGTGTAATAAACGCCCTCACATGTCAGGAAATCCAATAATCAAAATAAAGTTAGGATCATGAATCGCAATTCACAAATAAAAATCCAAAGCAAATCAAAATTAATCTCGAGTATGGTAAAGCCAATTTAGATCCAGAAACCAAAGTGTCTTTATAAGGTCGTTTTTCCGAATCTCTTCTAACCCGATTTTATACACACCTGAATCTTACGTGACAAACGTTATTATTATGTTCTCATCATACTATCTACGCTCTTTGGGTTGATAGGCCGACGTACTCGTGTTAATGGCGGACCGGTGGCTGGTACCGTACAATCAAATAAGTAAATTGTCCGTAAACATGCCTAAACACGAATGAGGGATAAAAGTCCAGCATTTCCAATCATTAACTAGATTAATGGTTAAAGAGTCGTGGTCTGTAGTATGGTCAGCTGATAATCACGTTGAGGAACAAAGATTTTCGAACGGAGCCAACATGCTCTGGGAAATAAATCAAGGTGTGTAGAAAAATCTACAATAATACAGTTGATTAAGGTTTCAATCAGAAAAGCAAATAAGGTAAATCACCAGGTATAACAGTGACAAATGCCTGAGGGCAAGGTAACATATATGAAATAAAGGTCGCCTGACGAGGCAGCATCGACGGGTGCAATAAAAGGTAGAACAAGACAAATGCCTAAGGGCAAGGTATACAAAGTGATAACTAAATACAGTATCACCCAGGTTATGAATAAAATAAACGGAGGTGAAATAATTCACACTCCTAGGTAAATCAACTGTGAAAATCAAATCATTAAATAAAAGAGAATCGGAAGGAACGATTTTATAAAAGATACGCAATCAAAATTCAGGAGAAGTGGCAACCCTGTACTCGAATAGGTAATGAGTCAGACATTTCCGCAATATCCCGGATCGTCTGAAAACCAAATGGTTGTCTTCTTTAATTAATTCAAGCAGATGCTTGAAGTGAAGTTAGGAAACTAGAAAAAGGAAATTGGGCAGGGAAAATCGTTGAATAGGTGAACACACAGACATTTCCGCATATACCGGATGGTCTGTAACCGAAACGAAAGCGAAACGAAATAGTAAGACATTCCCGCATATACCGGGTGGTCTGTAAGCGAAACAAAAACCAGAGGGAAGGCACGGGTGTGCAAAGGAGTGGAATCCGAAATGGATTATAGTTTGAAAGATGGATGAAAGGGATCCCTCTTCGCTTTCCATTTTCTTTTGTACTCTCTATGCAAAAACACAGCCCATCTCGCCATTCACTATTTTACACCCTTGCAAACGAATTCTCTCGCTCATCACTCGCTTTTAAACTCCCTGATAGGAAGTTCACAGTCAACAACAAGTCTCAGTAAATTTCCCCGCTTTTCCGACAACAGAAAAATCTCAGTAGGTTCTTTTGCGCATCCGTTTCGGTCATAGTAATCCTGGCATACCTCAATCAAAGAGCAGGGGTGACTACGGTAAAAACTAGGTAAACACAACGTAGGAAAACACAGCGGTCCTATTAGGAGAAATTAGGGAAACTAGACGATCACACAAGGTGGCTTTTCGCTACAGATCCTGAGGCCCGGGGACACGTCGTTACATTGGTGCCGTGACCAGGATTGAGGGCTAATACGCGGGAATAAATTGGCCGAGAAGGAAAACCCAAAACCAAAAACACGAAAACCAAGTAGGAGAGTTAGGGGGCGTCTTCCGTCTATCAGGGTACCCTCTGATAGCCTGAAGACGAGGGGGCGGTGAAATGGATCGCACCTAGGTAGGATTATAAGGAAATTATTTCCTTCGCCTCATTAAATCAGCCCAAAATCGAAAAAGGCAAACAGTGCAAAAATTATGTTAGGAAATTAAATACAGCTACGCGCCGTTGCATCAATAGAAGCGATTTCTGCCTGCACATTAAATATTCATAAACAGAAATGTTCTCGCTCTGGTAAAAAGCCAGCCTCTAAAACGACCGAGCTAGGGTAGCAACGCACCAGCACCGAATATTGCCGCAGGGTATTGGAAGGACATTCCCTAGCTGCGTGAACGAGATACCGACCGCCGGCCGGGTGGAAAGATTTGTAAAGTAAACAATAACACCTCGCATACACAATAGAAACTCATTAGGTATCCTGCCCACGATAATGAAATTTACACGTATTGATAGGGAGAATTAAGATATGACAGCCGCCGAAAGTTCATTACGCTACATAGACAACAAGTAGGTGAAAAGACGCTATGAAGTATAAGCAGGAGAATAATTAGTAAGTCGACACAATGAAAAGTACCTAAACGCGTTGACCGATTTGAAGGAAAATTTAGATAGTGCAGGTTTCGGACAAATTAGTGAGGTAGCCGCGAGGTCAACTCGCCAAATCTCAAGACAATTGAGATACGATTAAGGACTAAATCACAGAATGAGAGCAGTGTCGATAAGGTTCATTATTGCGCGGTGTTTAGAAAGCGGGCGACTGCTTCTATAAAAGCAGACGTCTTCCAGCAACTCGCTCTCAGATAAAATTCGACTTCCTAACCCTTTGGACGTGTCTGGAGATGACATAAGTGGACTCTAGATCGCCCAATCCTATTCTAAAATTCCATAATTAGTTTGGAGATGACGAACGAGTGGACTCCGATCTAATTTCCCTCATCTACCTAATTAAAATTCCAATTGTAACCCTGCGAGATTGAATCTCGTCCAATAGAACTTCAGCACATAATTCTAAAATTCCATAATTAGTTTGGAGATGACGAATGAGTGGACTCCGATCTGATTTCCCTCCTTTATCTAATTAAAAACTCCGATTAAAATCTGGTTAGTCCGGATTCCATCGCAAGAAGACTTCATATTGGAAAAGTAGTTAGGGAAGTTCTTTTAGAACAAAATAAAATCCAAATAAATAAATAATCAAACAGATCCGCCCAATCCATGAGCGCAGGTCCCATCTTAAATCAGACACAATAATCAACTAGGTATTAGGCGGCACCAAAATAGGTACCTACGCAATTACGTCAATAATTAGAAATAAACCAAGTTAGGCAGGAGACAGGAATAAATAATTACATATTCACGCATAGGAAATTGAGATAGAGCTAGGAGCGAAAGTAGACCCAGATCAGAAATTAATAAACCTGTAAACAAGACGGCCCATGATTCAATCATCCTATTCTTCGAAGAGTCCGAGTTTTTAAACAGCGCAGATGGTTAGGCAGGAAGCAGTCCCTTTAAAAACGATTTAGAAAGTGAAAGGAGTTTCTCGCCATTATATGACACCACAAATAAAGATCACATAGCAGAGCACCCCCGGTTAGTACAGGTCTGGATAGAACGAGGCAGCGTTGTCAGATGTAGCCTCTGTTAATTCGCAAATATTATCAGGAAATACTAATTCCATTACAACACCCAATTAGGAGTTAGAATACGTACTCTATTTCCAAACGTTGGGGGAGGGATCCACCTCGATGTCCAGGTGAAGACCTCCGTTGTACCAATACAAGAGTATACCTCTTTAAAGTGGAAATCGTACAACAGGGCAAAAGTACCCTCCGAGCAGGACAGAATAACGCAAAACAAAGCAAGGTTGCCAGGTGTAATAAACGCCCTCACATGTCAGGAAATCCAATAATCAAAATAAAGTTAGGATCATGAATCGCAATTCACAAATAAAAATCCAAAGCAAATCAAAATTAATCTCGAGTATGGTAAAGCCAATTTAGATCCAGAAACCAAAGTGTCTTTATAAGGTCGTTTTTCCGAATCTCTTCTAACCCGATTTTATACACACCTGAATCTTATGTGACAAACGTTATTATTATGTTCTCATCATACTATCTACGCTCTTTGGGTTGATAGGCCGACGTACTCGTGTTAATGGCGGACCGGTGGCTGGTACCGTACAATCAAATAAGTAAATTGTCCGTAAACATGCCTAAACACGAATGAGGGATAAAAGTCCAGCATTTCCAATCATTAACTAGATTAATGGTTAAAGAGTCGTGGTCTGTAGTATGGTCAGCTGATAATCACGTTGAGGAACAAAGATTTTCGAACGGAGCCAACATGCTCTGGGAAATAAATCAAGGTGTGTAGAAAAATCTACAATAATACAGTTGATTAAGGTTTCAATCAGAAAAGCAAATAAGGTAAATCACCAGGTATAACAGTGACAAATGCCTGAGGGCAAGGTAACATATATGAAATAAAGGTCGCCTGACGAGGCAGCATCGACGGGTGCAATAAAAGGTAGAACAAGACAAATGCCTAAGGGCAAGGTATACAAAGTGATAACTAAATACAGTATCACCCAGGTTATGAATAAAATAAACGGAGGTGAAATAATTCACACTCCTAGGTAAATCAACTGTGAAAATCAAATCATTAAATAAAAGAGAATCGGAAGGAACGATTTTATAAAAGATACGCAATCAAAATTCAGGAGAAGTGGCAACCCTGTACTCGAATAGGTAATGAGTCAGACATTTCCGCAATATCCCGGATCGTCTGAAAACCAAATGGTTGTCTTCTTTAATTAATTCAAGCAGATGCTTGAAGTGAAGTTAGGAAACTAGAAAAAGGAAATTGGGCAGGGAAAATCGTTGAATAGGTGAACACACAGACATTTCCGCATATACCGGATGGTCTGTAACCGAAACGAAAGCGAAACGAAATAGTAAGACATTCCCGCATATACCGGGTGGTCTGTAAGCGAAACAAAAACCAGAGGGAAGGCACGGGTGTGCAAAGGAGTGGAATCCGAAATGGATTATAGTTTGAAAGATGGATGAAAGGGATCCCTCTTCGCTTTCCATTTTCTTTTGTACTCTCTATGCAAAAACACAGCCCATCTCGCCATTCACTATTTTACACCCTTGCAAACGAATTCTCTCGCTCATCACTCGCTTTTAAACTCCCTGATAGGAAGTTCACAGTCAACAACAAGTCTCAGTAAATTTCCCCGCTTTTCCGACAACAAAAAAATCTCAGTAGGTTCTTTTGCGCATCCGTTTCGGTCATAGTAATCCTGGCATACCTCAATCAAAGAGCAGGGGTGACTACGGTAAAAACTAGGTAAACACAACGTAGGAAAACACAGCGGTCCTATTAGGAGAAATTAGGGAAACTAGACGATCACACGCGGTGGCTTTTCGCCAAAGACAAACGGGCCGGGGTGTTCTTTGTTACAATACGTAACACTACTTTTTTTCTTCTGGGCAGAGATGGTGTCTTGGTTTTTGAAGTTGTTCATAATAATTTGACTGATACTAACCTTTACTTTTTTAGAACAACATATCATATAGCGAATCAGAGCTTACTTCAAGGAGTTCAATGGTCCAACGATAACCATTCCCTGGCCTACGTTCTGAATAACGATATCTATTACTTGGATTGTCCCGAAAATGTAGACTCACCTCGAAGAATAACTTTCGATGGTCTTGAAGATATAATTTTCAACGGTGGTACCGATTACAATTACGATGGTACGAGTAACATATTAGAGTAACGATTGTACAGTTGTATGTTCTGAATACTGATTTTCAGGAAATTTGCAGAGCAAAAACGCATTATGGTTTTCCCCTGATGACACATTTCTAGCTTTCGCTCAATTCAACGATAGCGAAGTCGGTGTCTTTGAGTACAATATATTTGGAAAACCCGGATCTATGGAGGCTCAATATCCTTATAGAGAAATATATCGATACTCTAAAGTAATCCATAGTTAATCTTTGATTAAAACAATAATTGTTTATAGTAGACCTTATTTAGGCTGGAAGTACAAATCCTACAGTACGTATATTTCTCAGCGATTTGACTGATTATAACTCCACACCTGTCGAACTGCCTTCAACGCCCGACGAATTTCTTCCCGATAATTATTTTCTCTGGGAAGCAGAATGGCCAAATGGCGATGAAGTGTCATTTCATTATACGAATAGAGTCCAGAATGTATCTAGAATAATCAGATGTTCAATAAATATTACATGTTGGGAGGTAAATAGTACCAGTTCTAGTGATACATTTTTATTAGATAGTTATACTTTCTTTCTACCTTTAGGAAAGTTTGTACGAAACAGAAAACGGTTGGACAGAGATAAGTCTTCCCCTTTACAGTGAAAATGGGACGTTTGGCTTGCAAATTTTGCCGGCGCCTGAAGATAATAACGATACATATTATCATTTGATGTTGATTGACTTCAAAGATAACTCCAGGACTCGTCTTACGTTTGGTAAAAAAAGGGTGACGGAGATGACTTATTGGGACAAGGAAGGTGGTTTAGTGTAAGCAATAATAATTTCTTGATTTAAATGAAGTAAAAATTATAGCGGAGTTGAAAAATGTATTCTGTGATGGTAAAGTAGGTACCTTTTTATTTGATGGAATAATCACATTTTAAAATGCATTCGATTATGGATGAGAACACAAGAAAAAAGTTAATAGGTACTGCTTCTGCTCATGTTCTTTACGGGTACGATTTCGAAAGCAAATGGTTTTAGATGTTGATTTGAGAATAATTTAAGTAATTTTATTTATTCTATGATTCAGCGGACTATAAAACTGCTACTACTCGTTCCTACTTAACTTTTAAGTATTTTTCATTAATTATTAACAAAAAGACTCCTTCAATTTTTAAAAAGTTCTTGACTTCAGACGACTATAATTATTTATAATCAACAGATCTGTATTGTGGCGCGAGCAAATTCACCGATTCTGAAGACATCTTCAAATCTCTAAGTAATTTTTACGATTTCACACTTTTAGGCCAGTAGAATCGTCCTCAAAAATGTCCTCAGTTTGCGTTACCATGCACAAATTCTATACTATACAAAATTCGATAGAGGACCTTAAAGAGATGTTAAATCCAACTTCAACTTTTTCTCCCGCATGGGACAAAAGACAAAATCGGATCTTACTTCTTTACCACCATCAGAGTGAGCTGCTCAGCAGCATTCATTTCGAACTTGTTACCAAATCCAAGAATGGCTTGGCAATATCTTGGAAGCGGAAACCTGGGGCTGGAAGAGACATAAAATGTGGATTAGAACCCATAATGAGCACTAAAGATCCATTTCCATCTTTACATCTCAAGGTTATTTCGTGTGCATGCACAAAAGATTGCGGGGCTGCTTGTGGCTACAGAAAAGCAGGACTGAAATGCTCTGCAGTTTGCAAGAACTTAGGTCAAAGTTGTTTAAACGTCGCGGAAATCACTGACGACAGCAGCGATGATGAAGACATGTATTTGCTAACCACGGTTCCCCTGCCTCGCTATTATAGCCGAGCTAAGGATTCAGACAAAATTTATTGTGGAATAGTAAACAAAGAAAATGAGGAAGAACCTGGCCCATCGAAACGTGCTAGAAAAAATAAAATTATAATCTTGACTCTTGTAAAAGCACTTTGTACTTTTTTAACTGATTATTACTTGATTTTTCTTAAAAAAAATACACTCATATGTTTTCTACTTCAAATTTCGCAACTAAGCATGCAATAAATTCATGATTATTCATGAGTATTCAAAATGAAGATTATTAACTTGTGTGTTTTGCAATTTAAAATATTGAATATTTATGAACAATAAACGTAGAAATGTTGCACATTGAATGTAAATTAAAACAAATGCTCAATTTTTCATGCGAGTTTTCGAGTCGTCGACGAATGTATTCGTCAATTCAAAATTGTACATCACTGACATGCACATGTTTGCGCGTAGATTGCCAGAGACTGGATTATTGGATTTTCAAGATTGATCTACCAGTGCACAGGTAATTGACTGTTCTTCAAAAAATTACTTGGGTTTTCCAGCGGTAAAATGCAGAAAAAATAAGTAATTTGCAAAAAACCTTATTCAAAAGACAAATTTTTACCTTTAAACCTCAATATTATTTTTATTATCAGTGTAACAAAATTATTATTTGTATAAAAAATGTAGATATATCCATAACGAAGAGAATGGATATGTCGTTTATTTATGTGCGATAGATAGAAGCCGAGATATTCGTGAAAATAAAATAAAAAACGCTTTTCTGCATAACTCGGTAAAAAAAATCGCACGGTGCTGCAAATTTGCATTTAACATTTCCTAATCTCTATCGAAACTCTATCGAATTTCGTATAGTACAAAATTTGTGCATGATAACGCAAACTCAAAATACCATTCTACTGGCCTATTTGATTTTCATTGTGACAAACTTACGGACCAAATTTATTTTTGGATAACCTAAAAAAATTAATTTTGCGAGTTCAAATATTCTAATCCTTAGATCCAGAGTCTGTGTAACCTATAATGTTTGGTAGCTTTTAATGTGAATGCTCATCTTACCTGTTCAAACATTTATTACCAAGTCAATTGGTTACAAACGAACTCGAAAAATTTTGATTTGGCGAGATTTTAGAGGGATTTTTGCAAAAATTTAACTTTCTAGTGACAATTAATTTAAAATAAAGTGGTTTGCAAAGTAGTCTGAAAATTGATCTCTTGAAGATTTTGAAAAATTAGGGAATCTGGCTAAAACAAAAAATATATTGATTTGGTGGTACGTAAAATTTTCGGAACGTACAAGATAGTAACAAAAATATTTACACCGATTCAAAAAAATTCCAAAATCGTGACGGTGTTCTAAATTCTTAAAAATCGCATTTCATTAATACGTGAATTTTGAATCTCATGAGAAATTATTGAACAATATGTGACTCGAACTTTTCTAATCAAAAGCTAAATAAAATTCCATGACTTTGTATTACCAATTCTTCAAAAGATCTCACAAGCTTGCATCAGGTACTCTTCTGTGGGGGACACATGCAGATAGAAGTTCTCATACACGGAGCAATTCTGTCGACTTTCCAAGGATGCTCCTAACTCTCTGAGATTTCCTCTGAGATTATTCAAAAATTTTATTTATTTGATTCTGTTGATAAAATAAGAACTGTTGATTGATTCATAAAAAAGAAAATGTTACCCATCAACTTCTCAAGATTCGCTACAAATCTTATAACACTTAATTTTTATTGTAAAATTTTTTAGTTATTACCAAGGTATAGAACAGGAGCATCCCTCAAGAGAACATACATACGTAGTGAACGTTAACACCCTGGAAGATAGATGCTTCACCTGCAATTTTTCAACCCCTTCAGGACCATGTCTGCATGCAAGAATTGCAGCGAGCTACTCTCTAACTTATTACACCAAAATATGTAAAGGACCCGGACCGGATTATATTCTAATCGTCGATCGTCATAATGTAATTTTTTTTTAAAACCTAAGGTTTTTTCTAGAGCACAATATGTTTAAGGATTCGTTCGTGGTATGGGAAAAGAACGCTAAGGTTATTTCTTCCCTGAAACGTAAACTGGAACCCCAACAAATTGATCTAACTGTTCCTATAGCTGATGGATTTGAAGCCAGGGCTAGGCTTCTTCTACCGCCAAGTTATTCCGACAATGATACCAGGAAATATCCAGCAATTGTTAAAGTGTGAGTTATCTTTGTTGGGTATATTAGTTTCTGCTACTTCAACCAAAGTGACCCTTCCAAAATTAGATTAAAAAAAAAGCTGCTTATATTTTTAGCTATGCAGGACCAGATGATGATATGATATCAGATAAATACGAACGAGATATATCCTACTACTGGGTAACTCATCGAAATTACATCCACATTCTGATAGATGGAAGAGGATGTGGTAGGCATGGAATTAAAAAGATGTACCAAGTTTACCGTAGACTTGGTACGGTCGAAATCGAAGATCAGATAAACGTAACCAGGTATCTTCAAGCAAAATTCCCAAAAATCGATCGAAATAACACAGGAATTTGGGGCTGGAGCTACGGGGGCTTTGCAGCAGCTTCTGCACTGGCAATGGATCATGAAAATGTCTTCAAATTTGGAATGTCAGTGGCGCCAGTTACCAATTTTTTGTATCATGGTATTTTTGTGATATGTTGTTATACACTTTTAATTGCAATAATTTTTAGCTTCTACTTACACTGAAAGATACATGTGTTTACCTACAGAAGAGGATAATTTAGATGGGTACGAACGAACTGATCTTGTAAAGAAAGTGAAACATTTTAGGGGAAAATCATTTCTGCTGGTCCATGGTAACGCTGATGACAATGTCCATTATCAACACACCATGACTTTTATTAAAGCACTAGAGCTGGCAGATATACCATTCTATCTAATGGTAAGTATACAATGATCTTAGATTTGAATCATGATTAGATTAGACTAGTTGTGAGCGGGTCATTGTGACACCGCCACTGCGACGGGAGGTCTATTGTGGCTCACATCTAGTCGTGTTACATTAACCCCATCATCAGGTCAACCTCTTCAAGGAAGCTAACTATCTTAGCTATTGGTAATGTCTCAATCTCCGCCGGGTGAGAAAGCTTCTCCCGAAGGTTTGTATAGTCTGGATCTTCCCAAAACGTAATACCTCATATACTTATTCAGCATGAATTATTATAAGTGTAGCAACAAATTTAACACGAATTATGTTTGACCTTACTGTTTCATTCAACATAACTGAATATTTAGGATATTTACCATCTTAGATTAGTTCAAATGGGAATAACTAACATCCTTTATGATAATTTAGAAAAGGGCAAGTCAAATTATGAAATAATTAATGCAACTATTTTCTGTTCTCGTAAAAATTAATTTATTAATAAATGTGATGCTCGTTAGTTATCATAGTATTAATGAGTCGACAGTCGTTAATAAAAATTAAGGTGTTTTGGGATAACTGCCTATACCTATACATATTATTATAATATTATAATTATTATTATATTAATATAATTTTTTCTTCCAGAGTTACCCAGACGAAAACCATGATCTACAAAGCGTTTATTTACATTTACACCATACGCTGGATGCGTTTATCATGGACAGTATCAGAACAAAAAGTTAATTAAACGGAACTTGACTTAATATCTTTTTACCACGAGAGTTGTTAAATTGAATAGAAAAATTTATTTATTCATTATTTAAACGTTTCTGTTTCATAATTAAAACGAAACAGTTATTAGTATCATGTACTTATTTGCAGATCATATCACAGAAATTGATATTCGATTTATATGATAAAAAATAAAAATATAAGAAACATGAACTGATTTTGTTACATTACGTGAACCCAAATTTTCTAATACATCACCGGTCTTCTTAAGTCAGCTTCCAGTATTTTTTATTATAAAAACAGTGCATTTTATTACCCGCGCCGACGGCTTGGGAGTCACACGGGAGGCGCCATCACCTAGTCAACATTATTCTACATCCTTTAACGGAGCCAAAAAGTGAGTTTGAATAGTTCTTCAATACAAACAAAATTCTAGAGAAGTTTTATCAATAAAGCACAATCGAGTGATAATACTCGCCGGCGCAATTATTGGCGCAATTTTGAATATTTCCGCCATTTGATTAATGTGCATCCTGACAATTTATGAAGTCAAAATAAGCTATTGTAATAGTTGCCTACTGTGAAAAAATTAAAGTTAAATTTCTTTGAAGACGTGATATAAAATAAATATAATAGAAATTTATATAAAGCTATTTTCTTAATTTTTTTGTCACAAATGTATAATTTGGGATATGTTTTTCTCAATAAATAAATAATTCTCAATTCAATACCTAAATGGAAAGAGAGATTTAGCGATTTTGTCCCGTTTCATATTTCTGCCACTATATCTATAACAAAATAAGAAAAATTAAATTTGTTTAAACGAGCGTTAAGTGGGTTGTTTGGAGAAATGTCTCTTTGATACCTTGCCTATTAACGCCCCCATAAATTTGCTCGTTAACTCAGGGCCGGGATTAGCATGTGTGCGCATGCAGGCCGCAAGTTCTTAGGGGCGGAAGGCGGAAGCAAAAATACAATCATAATTCATACAACAAAAACAAAAAATATCAAAATAGAATTAGTTCTTTGAACAGCTGAGGAGACGGAGGGATGTATGCAGCATCCGGGGCTTCTTTCTACAATATATACAGATGCCTTTCTAACCACAGGGTTATTAAGGCTGTAATAGACTGTAGCCCAGGAGCGCAAGCCGTTTGGGGGCGGAAGTTTTCATTAACATTTTCTTACTTGTTTTTTCCATAATTGTCCCCCCGAACCCCCAGCGCTTATTCCTGGGTGATATTCCTCCTACCCCCAAAACTCCTCGGTTTGAGTCTAATGTAAACATATCTTTCACATAATTAAATTATTTGACTTAATTGACTTAACATTAGTGTTTAATTTTTACCTACATAGGTACAAGAAATTGCTGTTTGCCCTCCCTTATGTAGAAATTCTCCTTCTTAAGAGGGGAGGGTGGCAATTTTTGTTCCGGCACGCAGGCGGTAAATAGTTTAGGCCCGGCTCTGCGTTAAATTAATGAACCTTTATAATACTCACTGTAAGTGTTTTATTTATCATCGGCATTCTTCCTCCTAATATTTCATCTTCTTATTAAGCACACTGTACCTACCAGACATTGATGTCAGTTACTTTAAACCATCGCGCGCTGTTTTATCCTCAGAAAATTTGATTTTTGTGATATGATCAATTTAATTATGTTCAGATTTATCGTAAGTATGGTTAATTTTATACACATAAACTGATCGAACAAAATTGGTATATGATTTGAACGGTTTTATTTATATTTTAAGTGTTGCTAATTATTTTTTTCTACTCTTATTGAATAATATTCCAATTATTAGAGCTTTTTTGATGAATTATGAAGGTAATTAATTATTGTAGATATTAAATTATAGTTTATAATACCCGCCTCTTGTCCAATCACAGCTACTAGCAATTCATAATACACGGTCGTGGACCAATCAAAAGCTGTAAATTTGATAAACAGAGCAAAGCTGTAAATAGGAACTATAACTGACATTTCTCTGAATCCATGCGTTCGCAGTCGCCGGTACTCGGTACTAGAAGTTGTTCCAAGCAGTAAAATAAATAGAAAAATATTTTGATGAAAATTAGTTTTTTTATATATCAATGAGTAGAAAAAGCATAGTATTACATTCGCGATTATGGCCATTATTAACTTGATGATGACAATGCCACTCGCTAAAGCTCGTGGCACCATTATCATCTCGTGAATAATGGTTTCATATCGCTTATATAATAATACATATACTATTTTCTATATCGAGTTAATACGATAATGTCTCATAATTCCTACTTTAATTCTGTTAGTATGAATTAAAAAGTAGGTTACATAATAATTGTAATAGCGAACTAACCCCGAGTTGAAAAAAAATTACAAATTACTCGAAATTCAAGGAGTACCGCGACTCTTATACAATTCTGTTCATATACTAAAGTTTTTCTAGTAATGCTATGAATAATTATTGTTGATTAAAAGTAACCGTGTTTTAAAAATTCTACAAAATTACTTCCTTTAAGTTGGTATGTACTTAGGTACCTTAGGAGTTACAGCGAATGTGTTTCGCTGCTCTTACAAAGAACATCATCAGACTAAGTTACTGAAGAGTAGTGGTCATAGTCAATAACTTCTCTGACAATGTCCTCTGTACGAGCGAGAAAATAAGTACATACCTATAAGTACCTACCATTTTCGAGAAATATATTTTACATAATACATTTTGAAATTATTTTGAAATGTTCACCTACCTAATTATTTCAATCAGCAAGTATTATGCATACCTTCTTACACAAAAAATATCGATTTTTATTTTTAAATCGAAAATTTTCTTCTTAACACCTTTTCCTCAAACTTCAACCCCCTCAAACTGAAATTCAAGTACCGCTCTGACATTTAAAACATGACGACGCGGGGGGGGGGGGGGGGGGAATCTTGTGATATATGTATATCTTTGAAACGTAATTCGATTCTCTATTCAGTAAGAATAAACTTTTTGGATTTTGATCGTCAATTTGTTTTAAATTTTTTTATTATTAAATAAAAATTTAATTTATCATATCATTAAATGTGACTTTTGAAGGTATTTGAAAGGTATTGCAATAAAACTCCTAAAAATGTTTTTTTTTTATTTCATGTAATTCTTGAAATTTAGTTTTATTGATATACAGGGTGTTACAAAAAAGGAGGTCAAGCTCTTGGCCACAGATTGTTGGGCCAAAAATAATGACACTTTCCTTATGCCATTTTTCACATAGGCGTCCCATTTTCAAGATACAGGATGTCAAACTTTAAATAAAAAAAAGTTTTTTATCAATAACTCCGTTATTTTTTAAGATACTGACTTGAAAATTTGCATAGCCTTCTTTCTTATGTAGACACACATTTTTAGGAAAAAAAAATCAAAGAAAATCCAAGCGCGAGCGCACGAAAGGGGGTTTATGGCAGACCTTGGCCCCCCAACATTTTTTTGCGTACGCCTATGGCTCTGATGTATGGTTTTTTTGATTGAGCGTTTATTTGTTTCACTATCCTCACTCTTATATTATTTTGATTTAGGCCTTCGTTTACGAGATATATCAACATGTTTGGGTGTGTGTCATTGATCAACTTACTGATATTTAAATTTCCCAATTTCTTTTTAGAGCGGTGATTCGGTGGTGGCTGATTCGGATATGTTTCTGCATAACGTGTTTGTCTAATAGTCAAAGTATAATAGGTAAATTCAGATTAAAATGCTGACTGTAATTTATTTAAGACTTACTTAGTCTATTATTAGCACCGATCGAGATGAAACTCGGTAAGCACGAAGCTCTGGACCCCTGAATACGACCTATTAAAAATGGGCCGGATCCGAGAATTTTAAGGCCCCCTTTCAGGGCCGTACTTTTTTTGCAACGTCCCGACATAAGGATTTGTTTCTCGGTAACGGTACATCGCGGACAGATTCTGCTAGTACAGTTACTTAGAGAAAGAATGGACGTACAAACTTTGTAGAGATCGTTTTTCGAAAAAATAATTAGGTGAGCGGTAATCGGCCCTCAAAGAATGGAATATACTCTTTTCGCATGATTTTTCGGTTTTTTCAAATTTTTTTTTAAATTTATTCGACCGATCAAGAAAATAATAAAGTTTTATGATAGAGACGACCTTTACCTACAAAAAAGATAGATATATAGTTTTTTTCCTTAACCGTTGGAAAAACTGTCAAAATTCGGAAAAACTTCGGCAGGACATTGAGACGGTTCAGACGTGTTTCAATAAATACAGGGTGTTACAAAAAAGGAGGTCAAGCTCTTGGCCACAGATTGTTGGGCCAAAAATAATGACACTTTCCTTGGGAAATTTAAATATCAGTTAGTTGATCAATGACACACACCCAAACATGTTGATATATCTCGTAAACGAAGGCCTAAATCAAAATGATATAAGAGTGAGGATAGTAAAACAAATAAACGCTCAATAAAAAAAAACATACATCAGAGCCATAGGCGTACGCAGAAAAATGTTGGGGGCCAAGGTCTGCCATAAACCCCATTTCGTGTGCTCGCGCTTGGATTTTCTTTGATTTTTTTTCCTAAAAATGTGTGTCTGCATAAGAAAGAAGGCTATGCAAATTTTCAAGTGAGTATCTTAAAAAATAACGGAGTTATTGATAAAAAAACTTTTTTTTTATTTAAAGTTTGACACCCTGTATCTTGAAAATGGGACGCCTATGTGAAAAATGGCATAAGGAAAGTGTCATTATTTTTGGCCCAACAATCTGTGGCCAAGAGCTTGGCCTCCTTTTTTGTAACACCCTGTATTTTTTATCCACTTTGATATACATTTATCCGTATTCATCAAACTTCAAAATATAACTCTGGGGTTAAATTTTGAATTTTCTGACAGCTGATTGGTCTGATGCTCAAACCCTAAGAACGCTACGAATTTCAAACCAATCACATGAACCAAAATATAGCCCCAATGGTTGATGATGAATACGGGCCAAAGTGTTTTAATTCTCGGAGAAAATTCTATTTTAGAGAATTTAATTGAAAATCAATTTTAATTGCCACGGTTGACAACACTTGTTTCAACTGAAATCACAAGAAACTTAGAACTGTTTTAGCATTCTTCGACTGGGAAAATGTAGAGCGTCACAGGCATTACCAGTTGTGCAGGTGCACTTTCAATAAAAAAATCCAGTATATTACCCCGGCCAGTTCGTCTATACATCGGGAGACAAATCAGTGGCGCCGAGTTCCAAGGTGAACACCATCTTGGGAACACGCAACTACGACGGTTGCGTAACCATTCTCTGATTACTCCATCCTAGTTACAATCGTTACTTGTGAGCGCTGCGATATTGGATGATACTGATGACTTTAAAATCAAGTCATATCGTTCAAATTAGGGTCAAGTATATAAGAAATGGTCTAGTAGTTAGTCGTTCAAGCTTAGCTTCTGCACTAGTAGCAGTAGCTGCACCAGCAGGCTGTCTACTTAAGGAATGGGTAATTTGAATTGTAGTAAAAAATATAGAATATTCTATCGAACAATCGTTTTTGATTTTAACATAGACAATGAAATCAGTGATAATATGATTTAATTTGCGAGATTCAAGATGTATCATTGTACAAGGGGATATAAGCGTCAATGAAACAATAATTCGGTTTGAACCACTTACTTTTTTCTTGCCAAATTAATTTATACAAAGTCAATAAATGTTCTAACATCAATTTTCTTAAGTGTTTTTTAATGGCGACTGCAATACCAATTTCCTCAGACGCTCTCTCACATGGACTCAATGATGGAATTAAAAAACATTCCTACACGTTTAAAGAAATCTTCGAATATCAATTTCTAGCAGAACGTTGGAAAGGGAAATGGACAAGCGGTAGGTTCTCATTATCCTCTTGTTATTTTTCTTACGTTTTCGCAATTTTTAGAAACCTCTTTTTGGTATGAGAATCATAATGGAGATATTATGTTGTATTTGCCTGTACATCATGGCAAAATATTTTTAATTGAAAGTGAGGAACTGGTAAGTTTTAATTTTGTCTCCCAATACACTTCAAGACACAATAAAGATCAAGTTTAGAAAGTTACGCCAAAATCTTCATTTAAAATTTTTTGATAATGTTGAGATATCATTAATATAAGCGTGGGAAAATTTATACTGGCAATATGCATAATAACCCTAATTAGAAAGCCACAGGAACCTAATCAGTTAAAACTATTAATAACTATTGGAAAATTAGAGCAACTATAAGTATCTTTAATTTTGACTTGAAGTGAAATGAAACTCTAAAATATTTAAAGTCGCTTAAGAATATTTTTTTAGGAATATTATAATGATATTGATCTGGAAGTTGATTTGTCCCCCGATCTAAATTATGCCTTAATTAAATATAATGCAAGTTCTGTAAGTATTTTAAATTTGATGTTCCTATGTAGGTAACTATTGTTTTAAAATTACAGAAACTAAAGCACCCGGTTGAAGCTTATTACTCTGTTATGGTTATTTATGAAAAGTGAGTAATTTTAAGTTGTTTTATAACTAAACTTATCTATAATAATCTACGTAAAATCTTTGCTGACCACCTTTCGCTGTAGTAATAAAAAGCTTAGAAGGTTTAGTGAAATATTGACTCAGAAAGTAGAATTCATAATTTGATCATGAATAGCCATTTTCGAACAAACGCTAAATAATGTTAAACCATGCATGGCACATAATATAATTAATATTATAACCATTTTTTTTAGGAAAATTTATCACATAGCAAATCAGAGTTTACTTCAAGGAGCTCAATGGTCCAACCGTAACCATTCCCTGGTCTACGTTCTGAATAACGATATCTATTACCTGGATTGTCCCGAAAATGTAGACTCGCCTCGAAGAATAACTTTTGATGGTCTTGAAGATATCATTTTCAATGGTGGTACCGATGGCAGTTACGATGGTACAAGTAATATAAAGGAACGATTATCGTTTAATGTTCTGAGTACTGATTTCTAGGAAATTTGCATAGCAAAAATGCATTATGGTTTTCCCCTGATGACAAATTTCTCGCTTTCGCTCAATTCAACGATACCGAAGTCGGTGTCGTTGAGTATAATATATTTGGCAAGCCTGGATCTTTGGAGGCACAATATCCATACAGAGAAATATATCGATATGCTAAAGTAATCCATATAGTAAATCTTTAATGAAAACAATTGTATATAGTAGATTTTATTTTAGGCTGGAACTAGGAATCCTACAGTACGTACGTTTCTCATCGATTTGAGTGATTACAACTCCACACCTGTCGAATTGTCTTCAACGCCGAAAGAATTTTTTCCCAATAATTATATCCTCTGGGAAGTAAACTGGGCTACTAATGATGAAGTGTCATTTTATTATACGAATAGAGTTCAGAATGTATCAAGAACAATCAGGTGTTCAATAAATATTAAATGTTGGGAGGTAAATATTATCAGTTCTAGAAATACATTTTTATTAGACAGAATTTCTTTTTATATAGGAAAGTTTGCTCGAAACAGAAAATTGTTGGATAGGGTTACATCTTCCCGTTTACAGTAAAAATGGGACTCTAGGTTTGCAAGTTTTGCCGGCGCCTGAACACAATAACGATACTTATTATCATTTGATGTTGATTGACTTGAAGACTAAGTCCAGGACTCGTCTTACGTTTGGTAAAAAAAGGGTGACGGAGATTGTTTATTGGGAGGAGGAGGGTGGTTTAGTGTAAGCAATAATCATTTCTTGATTTAAAAGAAACAACAAAAGTTACAGTTTAATAATAAAGTACCTTTTTATTTAATGGAGTAATCACATTCTAAGATTAATTCGACTATAGATGAAGGCACAAGCATCAGAAAAAAGTTAATACCGCTTCTGCTCATGTTCTTTACGAATTTCGGTCCAATTTCGAACAAAAATGGTTTTATACAGGGTTACTGGTAACTGGATACATTCCTTTGGTGATCTGATAAAACAAGAGGTAAGGAGTAAATTAACCCCAACATGCACTATACAAAACTCAATAGATTTTGAGATATTTCGATTTTCAACTTTTCTTAAAAAAATGGTTTCAAATGTCTTGAAATGTAATTTTCAAAAAATCTACTTTAACTTTTTTTTTTTTTTTTTTTGCTGGAATACTTGTCCAATACTATGCTTCCTTCTGGAATAAAAAATATCCTGAGGTATTTCGATCGTGTGAAAATTTCAAAGAAAAACTTTCACAAACTATTTTTTTTAAATAAGATTTAAAAGTTTTTACAAGTTATTTTCGCAAAATTGTCAAGGCAACTTGCGTACAAATTGTTTTAAAAACTTTCCTAGTGTAGTAGCTATCTAACAAGGTACGAATCTTGTACAAGAATAACAGAATCTCCCCGCTATGTACCGTTACCGAGGAACAAATCCTTAAGTCGGGACGTTTTAAAAAAAATACGGCCCTGAACGGGGGTCTTAAAATTCTCGGATCCGGCCCATCTTCAACAGGTCGTATTTGGGGGTCCCGAGCTTCGTACCTACCAAGTTTCGTCCCGATCGGTAAAACTTTCAGACACTAAGAGTGTTTCCTAGGCTATTCCCGAAAAATCCCGAAATTCCCGAAAAAATGACACTTCCCGGGAACGGATCCCGCTCATTTTCAATGGGCATCGTGCCACGGTGCGCCTCTTCAATCGAGCCAAATTTCAACTTTCCCACATGAAAACTGGCGGCTCTAGAGTGTTTCCTAGCAAAGTCACAGAAGTTTCGTAAGTATACGTATTCTTGTGCCCGAAAAATGTCTGTCTGTCGGTCTGTCTGTCTGTGACTTTGCTAGGAAACACTCTAGAGCCGCCAGTTTTCATGTGGGAAAGTTGAAATTTGGCTTGATTGAAGAGGCGCACCGTGGCACGATGCTTATTGAAAATGAGCGAGATCCGTTCCCGGGAAGTGTCATTTTTTCGGGAATTTCGGGATTTTTCGGGAATAGCCTAGTAATAGCCACTCTAAGTGTCTGAAAGTTTTACCGATCGGGACGAAACTTGGTAGGGACGAAGCTCGTGACCCCCAAATACGACCTATTGAAAATGGACCGGATCCGAGAATTTTAAGACCCCCGTTCAGGGCCGTATTTTTTTTAAAGCGTCCCAACTTAAGGATTTGTTCCTCGGTAACGGTACATAGCGGGGAGATTCTGTTATTCTTGTACAAGATTCGTACCTTGTTAGATAGCTACTACACTAGGGAAGTTTTTAAAACAATTTGTACGCAAGGTGCCTTGACAATTTTGCGAAAATAACTTGTAAAAACTTTTAAATCTTATTTAAAAAAAATAGTTTGTGAAAGTTTTTCTTTGAAATTTTCACACGATCGAAATACCTCAGGATATTTTTTATTCCAGAAGGAAGCATAGATTGGACAAGTATTCCAGCAAAAAAAAAAATCAAAAAGTTAAAGTAGATTTTTTGAAAATTACATTTCAAGACATCTGAAACCATTTTTTTAAGAAAAGTTGAAAATCGAAATATCTCAAAATCTATTGAGTTTTGTATAGTGCATGTTGGGGTTAATTTAGTCCTTACCTCTTGTTTTATCAGATCACCAAAGGAATGTATCCAGTTACCAGTAACCCTGTATAATGTTACATAGTTTAAGAATAATGTAGGTAAGTATTTTTTCTATTTTAATAAAATGTCCTCGACTTCAGACGACTATAATAATTTATAATCAACAGATCTGTATTATAATAGTGGATCGATCAAATTCACAAATTCTCTTTAACAAAAGTCTTCCAGTAATTTTTACGATTTCACACTCTTTGATTTTCATTTTTACAAAAGAAGGTTACTAAATCACTCCTCAAAGTCTTTTGAAAAGATTAAAAATCACGTTCATTACATGAAATTTAAGAGAAATTATTAAACTAGTTTCAACTATCTGTGACTCGAACTTTTCTATTCAAATGCTCGATAAAATTCTTCAAGAGTTCTTACAAGCTTTCATTACAAGCTCATGGGAGCCTTCTAAGAGCCGCATTTAAACATTATTTACTCTGATGCACAAAAAAATTAATCTCAATTTATTATTATCAATTTTTATTGTTTTGAAACTTTTTGACTATATTTTAACATTAGTAGCTAGGTACTTACGGTAGTTCAACATATTAAAATCCTTAAAGTTCTCATACAATGGACCAATTCTGTCAATTTCACAGCAATGCTCCTAACTCTCCATTTTTTGTGATTATTCGAAGATTCTGTTTAAACAACAAGAAGGTATGGGTAGTTTAAATGTAACTTAACTTTTGAATGTTTAAATTAACTTCTCACAATTCAATTTAAATTTAATATTTTTTTATTGGATTATTTTTTATTGAACCTTCCTTTATGTTGAATTTTTAACTTGTTGTTAATTGGAGCTTAGGTTCTTGGTTAAAAATACTACTTTTTCAAGAGATTTCTAAAAAAATTTAAATTTTTCGGGGCCGATTGGTCCCTTGTTCACTCATTTGTATAAATATTTAAAAAAACTTTTAAATACTTTAAAAACTATGATATGATAAATTTGACGTAAAATGGTATTTAGAAACATTTAAAATTTTAATTTTTGAAAAATAAATTGATTTACTTTTACAATAATTCCAAAAACCTAAACCCCACTAAACCACAAATTAAAAATTCAATATTTTATTTTAGTTATTATCAAGGTATTGAACAAGCGTATCCCTCAAGAGAACACACGTACGTGGTTAACATTAACACCCTGGAAGATAGTTGCTTCACTTGCAATTTTTCAACCCCATCAGGACCATGTCTGCATGCAAGAATAGATGCAAAGTACTCTCTTGATTATTACACCAAAATATGTAAAGGACCCGGACCGGATTATATTTTAATCGTCGATCGTCGTAATGTAATTTGTTTTAAATACCCAAGGTTTTTTCTAAAGAAATATTTTTAAGGGGTCGTTCTTTGTATGGGAAGATAACGCTAGGATTATTTCTTCCCTGAAACGTAAACTGGAACCCCAACAAATTGATCTAACTGTTCCTATAGCTGATGGATTTGAAGCAAGGGCTAGGCTTCTTCTACCTCCAAGTTATTCTGACAATGATACCAGGAAATATCCAACAATTGTTAAAGTGTGAGTTATCTTTGTTGCGTATATTATAGTTCATGCTGCTTCAACCAAAGTGAAGCATCCCTTCCAAAATTAGATTCCAAATAATGGCGCTTATATTTTTAGATATGCAGGACCAGATGCTGATAGGATATCAGATAAATACGAACGAGATATATCCTACTACTGGGTTACTCATCGAAATTACATCCAAATCATCATAGATGGGAGAGGATGTGGTAGGCATGGAATTAAAAAGATGTGCCAAGTCTACCGCAGACTTGGTACGGTCGAAATTGAAGATCAGATAAACGTAACCAGGTATCTTCAAGAAAAATTCCCAAAAATCGATCGGAATAACACAGGAATTTGGGGCTGGAGCTATGGGGGCTTTGCAACAATTTCTGCACTGGCAATGGATCATGAAAATATCTTCAAATTTGGAATGTCAGTGGCGCCGGCTACCAATTTTTTGTATCAAGGTATTTTTGTGATTTGTTTTAATACACTTTTAATTGCGATTATTTTTAGGTTTCATTTATGCTGAAAGATTCATGGGTCTACCTATCGAAGAGGATAATTTAGATGGGTACGAACGAGCTAATCTTGTAAAAAAAGTAGAAAAATTCAGAGGTAAATCATTGCTGCTAGTCCATGGTAACGCTGATGATAATGTCCATTATCAAAACACCATGGCTTTCATTAAAGCACTAGAGCTGGCAGATATACCATTCAATCTAATGGTAAGTATACAATATAGATTTATATTCACACCTAGATTAGATTTAATGAAGCTAACTTACCTTGGTTATTGGTATGCCTCAATCTCCGCCGGTTGAGAAAGCTTCTCCGAAGGTTTGTATAGTCTGGTTCTTCCAAAAACGAGATACTTTCATACACTTATTTAGCATGAATTATTATAAGTGTAGCACCAAATTTAACACGAATCGTGTTTCACCTAAGTTTCTCATTCAACATAACTGAATATTTAGGATATTTAGGTGCCATCTTAGATTATTTCAACTAGAACTAACTAACAACCTTTACGATAATTTAGAAAGGGCAAGTCAAATTATAAAAGAATTAATGCAACTTTTTTTCGGTTTTCGTTAAAAATAATTTATTAAATGCGATGCTCGTTAGTTAAATCATCTAGTAATAATGAGTTAATACTCCCTTTTAGATTTAGAAGAGTTATTTACTGATAAAAAATAAAAGAAGTTTGAAAATATTCACCATAGTTTCAAAATTTGCAGTTTCAATTCAGTAATTATCTGACAAGATTTTTAATTACATTTGAACCGGCCTAAAATCAATAAGTAATTAAAAATATATTCGCATAGGCAAAATACAAGCGAAATGTGGTAGTGCATGCACCATCTTGTAGAGACCAAATAACATAGATCTGTTATATGTTTCTCCTATTCACGCGTTTCTTATTCGGCGCCATGTAAAAGCACAATTTCTACCAAGTTTTGTAAAACTACCTACCTACTCGTTATATCTTATAACAGTAAGGCCAACTAAATAATCTACATTTTTTCTTCCAGAGTTACCCAGACGAAAATCATGATCTACACAGCGTTTACTTACATTTACACCATACGCTGGATGCGTTTATCATGGACAGTATCAGAACAAAAAGTTAATTAAGTAAACGGAAATTGACTTAAAATATTTTTACCATGAGAGTTGTTTATTCAATAGAAACATATATTTATTCATATTTTAAACATTTCTGTTTCATAATTAAAACGAAACAGTTATTAGTATAATGTACCTACTTATTTGCAGATGATATCACAGAATTTGATATTCGATTTACGTATATGATAAAAAATTAAAAAGTAAGAAACATGAATTGATTTTGTTACAAACATGAACCCAAATTTTCTAACACATTACCGATCTTCTTAAGTCAGCTTCCAGTATTTTTTATCATAAAACAGTGCGTTTTATTACCCGCGTCGACGGCTTGGGAGTCAAGGGAGACCCCATCACCCATTCAATACTATGCTACATCCTTAACAAAGCGAAAAAGTGAGTTTGAATAGTTCTTCAATACAAACAAAATTCTAGAGAAGTTTCCTAAGCAATAAAGCACAATCGAGTGGTAACACTCGCCGGCGCAATTACAGGCGCAATTTTGAATATTTCCGCCATTTGTGCATCACGACAATTTACGAAATCAAAAGCTATTAGTTTACTGTGAAAAAATTTTAAATTCCTTTGTAGACGTGATATAAAATAAATATATCTTTTTTTTACACAAATGTACAGTTTGAGATACGTTTTTCTCAATAAATTAATTATTCTAAATTAAATACATAAATAGAAAAAGAGTTTTAGCGATTTTGCCCCGTTTCATATTTCTGCAACGATCTAAAAAACTAAAAAAAAAAAAAATACACAAGCGTTAAGTGGGTTGTTAGTAGAATGTTCATTTTTGCTAGGTATACCTACCTACCATTTAATTTCATTTTCACTCACCATTTACAGCCAGTTCAACCTGGTAAAAATTGTAGCTAAACACAAAATGTTTTTAGGGCAATTCAATACCTTTCCTAGAAACGCCCCCAGAAATTTGCCCGTTAACTTAATGAGCCTTTATAATACCCACTGTGGGTGTTTTATTTATCATCGGCATTCTTCCTAGCTATTATTTCATTATTATTATTAAGCACACTGTACCTACCAGACGTTGATGTAAGTTACTTTAAACAATCGCGCGCGGTTTTATCCCCAGAAAATTTGATTTTTGTGGTATAATCAATCTAATAATTATGTTCCGATTTATCGTAAGTATGGCTCATTTTATAGACATAAACTGATCGAACATAATAATTGGTGTGTGATTTGAACGGCTTTATTTGTGTTTTAAGTGTTGTTAATTAATAATTTTTTCTATATCAAAGTTAATACGATAATGTCTTATAATTCCTAGTTTATTAATTCTGTTAGTATGAACTAAAAAGTATAGGTACGTTACCTTACAATAAATATTATGGCAAATTAATCCCGAGTTGAAAAAATATTACAAATTCACCGATATTGAGGAGTGCGACTATTACAAGCCTTTTCATATACTAAAATTTTTCCAGTAATGTAAATTGTTAATTAAAAGTAACCTTGTTTTAAAATTTCAACAAAATTAATTCTTTCAAGTAGATACTTACCTCGGGAATTACAACGAATGTGTTCCGTTGCTCTTAATTTTTTATAGTCACAAGACTCTATATCATCAGACTCAACATCATCAGACTAAGTTCAAGAGTATAGTGATCATAATCAATAAACTAGGCACTCTGACAATGTCAGTAGGTACTAAATAAATTTTCGAAAAATAAATTTAAAAAATTTTGAAATTATTTTGAAGTGTCTACGTACCTACTCATTTCAATCAAAAATATAGGTATTAGGCATACCTCTTACACAAAAAATATTTATTTTTATTTTTAAATTGAACATTTTCTTCTCAATACCTTTTCTTCAAACGTCAACCTTCTCAGACTGAAACTCAAGTACCGCTCTGAAATTTTCGAATATGACGGCGCTGGGGGAAAAATGTATACTTGACTTCAGTAATATTAGAGGTTTAAACAAATTCAAATGAATAAATAAATAAATATATAAATTCAGTATAGCAACATCTGCAGGCAGATGAACCTCATATTCTAACAGTGTGTGAAACAAAAGTCAAAGCGTCATCAAACACAATTATTATTTATCTTCACCCAGGATGCGACTTGTACTCCCGAATTAGACGTAGCTAGTTAGCATTTTGTCAAAGGTGACCTCTCCTGTCAACGTGAGGGAGACTTTGCTCATCATGACTTTGATGTAATGTGGCTTAGGATACTTCATACCGCCAAACGACTAGATTTTTCTGTTGCTTACCTATACCCACCAAGCTATTATAAGCAGTATGGGACACTTTTTTCGTCCCTGACAAGGCGGTTGATTTCAAACAGATAAATTACCCTGAAGCCGAAATAGTGATCTTGGGAGATTTTAATGTACAGGGTGTCCAGATTTCGTTGTAATTGCGGGGTATTTATGTACACACATTTATGTACACACCCTGTACATAAGGTCTAATTATTGTACATAAATTTGGGGCCACCAGTATGGCTTTCGCAAGCAAAGATCAACAAGTTGGGTACCTCGTCCCCAACGTTATCGAGCTTTGGAATAACGCAGTCGAGCACCATGAAAAGTCTCAAAGGGTTGCGCTTGATATTTCTAGAACTTTCGACGGTGTCTGGCATGATTGATTGTTGGAAAAATTCCGGGCTTATGGCATTTCCGAGAAGTTCTGTTTGTGAATTGCGAGTTGTCTCGGAGAACGCTCTTTGCGGTGGCCGTCAATGGAGTTCATTCTGAGACTTTTTACATCAATGCTGGCGTTCCTTGGTAATCCATTTTACTTCCGACTCTTTTTCTCATGTATACATACAGGTTGATATGTAATTGAATGTCAATATTTCAGGAGGTGATTTTTGGGTCCATTTTAAGAAGAAAACTTCATAAGAACGTAATGTCCTAAGAGTCTTAACTTTTGAGATACAGGGTGGTAAAGTTTTATTAAAATAAATCATTTTTTCGTAATATCTGTAATACCGCTCTGGATATTTTATAATGAAATTTCGTATACAGGTATTACGCATCAAGGGGCATTTTTTCATGTACCACCTTTCATTTTATTTCCATTAGTGACGATAATGCACCATCGTGCAGAATTCTACCGGCATATTTTAGCAGACATTGATGGTACTCCACTGATTTCTGTTCAAATAGAAATCATTTTTGGAATCCCCAGTCCAAGCAAATTTGATTACCTATTTTTTTCAGCCCGATGCACGGTTTTCGCCTAAAATAATAAAATCTGTTTCTCTACACGGTCACAAGATTGTCGCTAAATGACAATAAAAAAATATAAAAATATGCATAGGTAAAATTCTGGAAGATGCTACTAGTGAAGATAAAACAAAATGTGGTAGGTACATGAAAAAATGCCTCTTGATGAGTAATACCTGTCTATTAAATTTCATTAAAATATCCAGAGCGGTATTACAGATATTATGAAAAAATTATTTATTTTTAAAACTTTACCACCCTGTATCTCAAAAGTTAAGACTTTTAGGACATACGTTTTTATGAAGTTTTCTTCTTAAAATGGAACCAAAAATCACCCCCTTAAATATTGACATTCAATTACAAAACACCCTGTATATCAACGATCTGCAATATCCGCATATCAACAACAAAAATACCTTATATTAAATTTTGCCGATGACAGTACTCTTATATAATCTTATACCATAAGATGCGCAAACAATTATTGCCATCTATGCACATTATCGCAAAGAGCAAGAAGTCTCAATATCAACAAAATGACCTAAAAAAGATCTTAGCTTGGGGCGATGGAAATTAAGCAATTTAATGTTGAGTAAACTCAGGCAGTCATCTTCTCCAAAAAGGTAAACGTTTTGGGGCGTTTTGGAGAGGTATGACATTCTCTTGCACCATCATCATCTCTTCGTTTACTTAGCGTGAGCATCTGAGCGAATATGCCTTGACATGACCATGTTGCATGTCTGGAGAAAAGTGCTTCTCAAAAATTATCTTACGCACAAAGAAATTTTATACACCTGAACCGCTTCTTCTTTTATACAAGACTCAAATACGACCATCCTTGTTGCATATTCCCAAGATTTGTTCACCTTTAGCGTATGTTTAGGAGCTGAGCTCCAAACTTGTAAACAGTATTCCAACATGGTCGTATTTCGCAGTCACAGTAACGATTAAAAGCAGAAAAGAGTAATCATAGAATGGCTCTGATTACTCCGTCCTGCTTTTAATCGTTACTGTGACTGCTGAGATACAAGATGATACTGATGAATTTAAGATTAAATCATATCGTCTCAGTTAGCTCCAAATTAGGGTCAAGTAAGAACGAATGGTCTAGTAATTAGTCAATCAAGTACTTAAGGAAGGGATTGCAGTAAACAAATATAAAATCTTTTATCAAACTATTCGTTTCTAATTTCATTTTAGACAATGAAATCAGTGATAATATGATTTAATTTTCGAGATTCAGTATGATTCATTGTACCAAGATATAAGGGTACAAGGGGATATAAGCGTCAATTAAAAAATAATTCGCTTTTGAACTATTTTTTCTTGCCATTTAATTTATATATACAAAGTCAACAATAAATGTTCTAACATCAATTTTCTCAAGTGTTTTTTAATGGCGACTGCAATACCAATTTCCTCAGACGCTCTCTCTCATGGAATCAATGATGGAATTGAAAGATATCCATACACGTTTGAAGAAATCTTCGAACATGAATTTAATGCAAAACATTGGAAAGGGACATGGATTAGCGGTGGGTTCTCATTATCCTCTTGTTGTTTTTCTTACGTTTTCTTAATTTCTAGAAAGCTCTTTTTGGTACGAGAATCGCAATGGAGATATTATGATGTATAACGCTGTAAATCAGACCAAAACATTTTTAATTAAAAGTAAGGAACTGGTAAGTTTTAATTTTTCCTCCCTATACACTTACGTCAACAAAGTTACGTCAAAAGTATCCATTTAAAATTTATTGCTAATGTTGAGAGTAACATTAATTAATGGGAAAATTTATACGGGCAATATGCGTAATAACCCTTAGAAAGCCACAGGAATCTAAACAGTTGAAACTATTTATAACTATTGGAAAATTAGAGCAATGATTATAATTAGTCTTTAATTTTGACTTGAAGTGAAATGAAACTTAGAATATTTAAAGTCACTTACGAATATTTTTTTAGGAATATTATAATGACATTAATCTCGAAGTTGAATTGTCCCCCGATCTACAATATGCCTTAATAAAATATAATGAAAGTTCTGTAAGTATTTTAAATGTGATGTGTCAAGTTACGAGTAACTATTGTTTTCAAATTGCAGAAACTTAAGCACCCGATTGAGGCTTATTACTCTGTTATGCATATTTATGAAAAGTGAGTAATTATAAATCTCTTTTATTTATTTATTTTTAAAATTAATACTTGAGACATTTAATCCATAATAATCTACGTAAGTTCTTTGCTGGCCACCTTTCGCTTTAGTTAAAAATACTCAGTTTTCTGATTGACAAAAAGCTTAGGATGTTTAGTGAAATATTGACTCAGAAATAGTGATGAGTAGCCGGGAATATTCCCCTGGGAATTTCCACCGGGAACGGGAAAATTCCCGGGAATTTCCCCAAACCTCAATTCCCGGAAATAACGGTAATTTTGCTAAAAATAACAAAATTAATAAATTACCTACCTAATATTAGGTTCACTGCTAGCTGTTACCCTTACCTTATTCCTTCCCCTTACCCACTAACCACCATTGTTACACTTTTATTAGTCACATGCCTGTGCGGCAGTTATTTTTATTTGTTACTTTTTTCGAATAAAGATATTGATATTTTTAATAATTTTTTTATTGATTTCATCTTGCTTATCATGAATGAATAAAATGAAATAATCCGTTGAAATTCGCAAAAAAATATATTGAATCCGGTCGGGATCGGGAATTCTTGGGGATATTCCCAGAGAATTTCCCGGGAATTGAATTTCGTTCCCGGAAATTTACCCATCACTGCTCAGAAATAATCTATAATTTGATCAAGCAACAACCCTTTTCGAATAAAACGATAATCATTTTCAACGTAAAAAAATTATTATTAATAAATCATGAATGGCCCATAATTTCACTAACACTGTAACCGTTATTTTTTTAGAACAATTTATCACATAGCAAATCACAGTTTACTTCAAGCAGTTCAATGGTCCAAACACAACCATTCCCTGGCCTACGTTCTGAATAACGATATCTATTACTTGGATTGTGCTGAAAATGTAGACTCGCCTCGAAGAATAACTTTCGATGGTCTTGAAGATATCATTTTTAACGGTGGTACCGATTACAATTACGATGGTACAAGTAATATAAAGTGGCGATTTACGTTTTATGTTCTGAATACTGATTTTCAGGAAATTTGCACCACAAAAACGCATTATGGTTTTCCCCTGATGACAAATTTCTTGCTTTCGCTCAAATCAATGATACCGAAGTCGGTGTCGTCGAGTATAATATACTTGGCAAACCTGGATCTTTGGAGGGGCAATATCCTTACAGAGAAATATATCGATATGCTAAAGTAATCCATATTATAGTAAATCTTGAATGAAAACAATTGTATATACCTATTAGACTTGATTTTAGGCTGGAACTACGAATCCCACAGTGCGTACGTTTCTCATCGATTTGAGTGATTACAACTCCACACCCGTCGAATTGTCTTCAACGCCGAACGAATTTTTTCCCAATAATTATATCTTCTGGGAAGTGAACTGGCCTACTGATGATGAAGTGTCATTTTATTATACGAATAGAGTTCAGAATGTATCAAGAACAATCAGGTGTTCAATAAACTTTACATGTTGGGAGGTAAATATTACCTGTTCTAAAGATTTATTTTTATAAGATAGAATTTCTTTCTATATAGGAAAGTTTTCGCACAGAAAACGGTTGGATCGGATTAAATCTTCCCATGTACGGTAAAGATGGGACACTTGGTTTGCAAGTTTTGCCGGCGCCTGAACACAATAACGATACATATTATCATTTGATGTTGATTGACTTGAAGACTAAGTCCAGGACTCGTCTTACGTTTGGCAAAAAAAGGGTGACGCATATACATTATTGGGACGAGGAAGGTGGTTTAGTGTAAGCAATAATCATTTCTTGATTTAAGAAAACAAAGAAAGTTAACACTAGTTCAAAAATTTATATTTTAATAATAAAGTACCTACTTTTTTATTTAATGGAATAATCACATTCAAAGGTTCATTCGATTATAGATGAAAGCACAAGATAAAAGTTAATACTGCTTCTGCTCATGTTCTTCACGGGTCCGATTTCGAATGAAAATGGTTTTAGATGTTAATTTGAGAATAATTAAAGTATTTTTTTATTCTACGATTCAGCAGGCTATAAAACTACTTGACTTAAAATTAACTGTAAATAAAATTGATTTTCACGAGTTCTTACTTGATTTTTAAGTAATTTTCCGTAATTATTAACAAAATGACTCCCCTTCAATTTTGAAAAAGTTTTTGACTTCAGACCACTATAATTTATAATGAACAGATCTGTATAGTGGCTCAAACAAATTCACAAATTCTCAAAACATCTCCAAGCTTTTAATAATTTTTATGATTTCACACTCTTTGGGTTTCGTTACAACAAAATTATGGACCAAATTTATTTTTGGATAAATAAAAAGAAATTAATTTTGCAACTTTTGATATTGACAAATATTTTAATCAGTAGATTCGAATTCTGTGTAACCTATTTATAGTGTTTGGTAGCTCTATAATGTGAATGCTCACCTTATAGAGAAAGAGACCGCGACTGCTAGAATTTCGTCATTTTATAAAAGCTGAAAGCTTCTGGGCGCATGTCTCCAATACAGGTAGGAACAATGCAGTGACTATAAAGTTGTCGTGGCTTTGGCAGATAACCGCTGAAGGAGTTTCACAGTTTTTTTTTTAATTTAAAGGGCATGTAAGAAATTCAAAAAATATGTGAAAAATTTACTGTAGACATATGGGTCGTTGAAGTTTTAGTTTTCGAGATACAAGGTGTTAAAGTTCTTCCAAAAATTTATTATTTTTTGAATATCTACCAACTGGCTGATCAGAATAACTCAAAAAATTTTTGACAGTTGTTGTACGAATTGAAGTACATGATTTGATATTCCTAACAAAAAAATTTAATCCAGTGGCGGATCTGGGTATGTCATTAGCTTTTTTAAAATAATTTATACTGACTTTAATGGAAATGGAATATTTGTGATACCTCGTGTTGTTTCAAAGAGAAAAATCACCTTGCTTTTCCGTTTTTTGACAATGTACGGTTTCGTACATTGTGAAGTATCTTGAAACAGTGCGTCATACGGCAAAAAAGTAAAGTGACTTTTCTCTTCTAAATACCACGAGATATCTATCAAAAATATCACATTTTCTTTAAAGTCAATGGCGTATAAATTATTTTTAAAAACGAAAAGACATACCCAGATCTCCGCCACTGGATTCAAATTTTTGTTGGGAGTATCAAATCATATATTTCAATTAGTACAACAGTTGCAAAAAATTTCGAGTTATTCTGACCAGCCAGCTGGTCAAAAAATTCAAAAAATAGTAAATTTTTCGAAGAATTTTATTACCTTATTATACAGGGTGTTGATTTTCAAAGCGGGCCATAGGGGATTAGCATTGCGAAAGTGGTTTTTGAGGATTCCTACTCGCCGTTTAAACTGACAGAAATGGTTTTGGTATCAAAATGAAGCTAAAATTATTGCGCTTAACGCCTGACATCAGAAATTAATTTAATTTCACGTTGTTTTCTAAAATTCTTCAGGAAAAATTCAAGTAATTGTTAATGTTTATCACAAAATAGCATGCCTTGCCTAAACAATAATGACGTTTCTACGTTTTGACAGTCCAATAATAAAACTTTATAAGTCAGTAGGTAATAATAAAGTCTGGTTCTATTTAAAAATGGGTTAAACAAACCAAGAAAGAGTTTTTATGATGAAAACCTACTACAGTGTAGCCAGTTACAGGAGGGTTCGCGATTTATTTGCCGTGAATTTTTTTAATAGACCAATGGTTTATTATTGGATTGTCAAAACGTTGAAACGTCATTATTGTTTAGGCAAGGCATGTTATTTTGTGACTAAACATTAACAATTACTTGAATTTTTACTGAAGAATTTTAGAAAACAACGTGAAATTAAATTAATTTCTGATATCAGGCGTTAAGCGCAATAATTTTAGCTTCATTTTGATACCAAAACCATTTCTGTCAGTTTAAACGGCGAGCAGGAATCCTCAAAAACCACTTTCGCAATGCTAATCCCCTATGGCCCGCTTTGAAAATCAACACCCTGTATCTCGAAAACCAAAGCTGCAACGACCCATGCCTACAGAAAGTTTTTCGCCTCTTTTCGCACTGCCTACATGCCCTTTAAGTTAAAAAAACAATCAAATTATACTTCAAAGATCTTGTGGAGTGATTTGATACACTTTCTTCATTATCTGCTTCCTGACAAAGCCACGATTATCAAAACTTCATAGTCATTGCATTGTTCCTACCTGGTATTGGGTACATGCGCACAGAAACTTTCAGCTTTTATGAAATGATGAAGGACTGGCAGTTGAGGGCTCTTAGTCTATTATCTGTTCAAATATATATAACCAATTCGATTGATCCCAAAAACTCGAAGAAAAAATATTCCAAAAACTATAATACAATAAATTGGATCATAAAATGGGGTTTATAAACACTTTAAATTTTATTTTTTAAAAGAAACAAATTGATATAATAATAAATAATTATTATCTCAATTACAGCAATCCGATTATTAGAAAATAATTTATTACATTTTCTGAACGACACACCTGCTTTTTTTTAAATAAATTACCTTTTACTTTCACTATGATTCCAAGAACCTAAACCCCAATAAACCACAAGTAAAATTTTAAATATTTTTTTAGTTATTATCATGGTATTGAACAAGCGTATCCCTCAAGAGAACACGCGTATGTGGTTAACATTAACACCCTGGAAGATAGATGCTTAACGTGCAAATTTTCAACCCCTTCAGGACCATGTCTGCATGCACAAATACACGGAAGCTACTCGTTTAAATATTACGCCAAAATATGTGAAGGACCCGGACCAGATTATATTTTAATCGTCGATTGTCGTGATGTAAAATTATTATTTTTTTTTTAATAAAGTTTTTTCTAGAGCATAATATTTTTAAGGATTCGTTTGTTGTATGGGAAAATAATAGCGATGTTATTTTTAAACTGAAACGTAAACTGGAACCCCAACAAATTGATCTAACTGTTCCCATAGCTGATGGATTTGAAGCCAGGGCTAGGCTTCTTCTGCCGCCAAGTTATTCCGACAATGAAACCAGGAAATATCCAGCAATTGTTCAAGTGTGAGTTATCTTTGTTGGGTATCTTAGTTTCTGCTCCTTCAATCAAAATGTGAATCAATCTACCCCTAACAAAAGACAAAAGTAGATTCCAAATAAACGAGCTTATATTTTTAGTTATGCAGGACCAGATTCTGACAGGATATCAGATAAATACGAACGAGATATATCCTACTACTGGGTCACTCATCGAAATCACATCCACATCATGATAGATGGGAGAGGATGTGGCAGACAAGGAATTAAAAAGATGTACCAAGTCTACCGCAGACTTGGTACGGTCGAAATTGAAGATCAGATAAACGTAACCAGGTATCTTCAAGAAAAATTCCCAAAAATCGATCGGAATAACACAGGAATTTGGGGTTGGAGCTATGGGGGTTTCGCAACAATTTCTGCACTAGCAATGGATCATGGAAATATCTTCAAATTTGGAATGTCAGTGGCGCCGGCTACCAATTTTTTGTATCAAGGTATTTTTGTGATTTGTTTTTATACACTTAAAATTGCGATTATTTTAGGTTCTATTTACGCTGAAAGATTCATGGGTCTACCTACCGAAGAGGATAATTTAGATGGGTACGAACGAGCTGATCTTGTAAAAAAAGTAGAAAAATTCAGAGGTAAATCATTTCTGCTAGTTCATGGTATTGCTGATGACAATGTCCATTATCAACACACCATGATTTTCATCAGAGCACTAGAGGTGGCGGATATACAATTCAATCTAATGGTAAGATACGACTGATATAAATTGCACCCTAATTCGGGGCGTGAATTATTTTATTTGGAGAGATACGACAAAAATGACTTGTATCATATCTCCGAAATAAAAAAACGCTGCTTTTATATAGTTCGAGTGTCCTTCTCAAAATCCGTCTTGTTAAGCAGGAGTCTAGCGCGCTGAGGTGAGCGACTACGGCCTTTTCTCCAGATTAGCGCGAGCGACTTATTTAAAAATTTCTACAATTTGGAAGAAAAATACCTGTACTCATCTTGACAACCCTAAATTGAAGGAAAAATATTTTCTTCCGATTTTCTTTATGCCGTAGCCTCCAGTACAATCAAACGCCTCCAGTACAATCAAACAGACACAAATCCATTTAAACTTTTAAACTAAAAACAGTTATTTGACGATACCGACACATGGAAAAAATTTTATTTTCTATATTCTCGGCCACGAACTTGATATTTTTGCAAGGAACAATAATTAGGAAGAAAATATTTTTTCAGTCACTTGGAGGTTTTCCTAGATATTCCTCAGTAATTTTCTCTCAAATTGTCGAAATTCTTGAATACACTCGGGCAAATCTCGGCAAAAGACCGTAGCCGCTCACTGCAGCGCGCCTGACCCCACTTGACAAGATGGATTTTGAGAAGGGGACTCAAACAACACCTATAAAAACCTGTTTTTCTTTCATTTGGGAGATACAATGATTTTTTTCGCCTTCTCCAACTATTAAAAGAGTAGACCCAATCTCACAGAAATTCTGACCCAGCTTTCTCATATGAAACATTACTGAATGTTTAGAATATTTGCCTTACATTAGATTATTTCAACTAAGAATTATTATAATAGTTTATGATATTTTAGAAAAAAAAGCTATTATATTGCGGAGAAGAACAATGCTGCTACTTGGTTAAATCATTTAATTTTAGGGTGGTCTCATTATCATCTCCTTATTACCAGTTTGAATAATCAAGCCCAATACAAATAAGGTGGGGAAGCATCTTGTAGGTACCTTTACTAACACTTACCAATGTTTTTTACGCGTTTCTTCGGCGCCATATGAAAGCAGCGTTTCTACTAAGTTTTGTAAAACTGCTCGTTATATCTTATAACAGTAGATCAACTAAAAATTTAAATTCATATAATTTTCTCTTCCAGAGTTACCCAGACGAAAATCATGACCTACACAGCGTTTATTTACATTTACACCATACGCTGGATGCGTTTATCATGGAAAGTATCAGAACAAAAAGTTAATTAAACATAACTTAACTTAATCTCTTGTTACCACAAAAGTTGTTAAATTGAATAGAAAAATTTATTTATTAATTATTGAAACGTTTCTGTATAATACTTGTTTGCAGATGATATCACAGAAATTGAGAATTTATCTAATAACCTGATGATAAAAAATAAAAAATTAGAAACAAGAATTGATTTTTAATACATAACCCAAATTTTTTAATAAATCACCAGCAGCAACGTCCAGCACCAGTCTTCTTAAGTCAGCTTCTAGAATTTTTTAGCTCAGCCGCGCCGACAACTTAAGTCTTTCGCATTGCCTATATAGTAGGATTCCAGAAAATACCGTAATTACCTCCAACTTTCACTGATGATCACCCTGGCTTGGCTAATACATTCATTACATTCATTGTTTCATTGATTATCAAGCGCAAGCCATTTTCATCTATAAGATTAAAGCTGCAGTTGGCAAAAAAAAATTAGGAAATTTATTTTCCCGTATTCGATGACATTAATATCATTATAATTACCTAATAAATCTAGAAGAATTTTATTTTTCGTTTCAATATTTTACAAATTTCAAGTGTTTTGAACAAGTGTTTTTGTAATTCAATTAAATATTAAAAAAAAAAAACTGAAAACTGATACGTAGAATTATCAGGTGTACACTAGGTGCCTACCCTGCCACTCGTAACGAGCCGCCACTGAGGTCAACAACTCTAATTACGTTACACTGTTATTCGTCCCTTACTAGGATCTCAAGCTTATTGAGTTTATTAAAAACAAAGACTGGATTAATTTAAAAGAAGTAAATTTGTTTTTGTTTAGCTTAGACTGGAAGTCAGTTGTAGGTTCTAGCGTTGATTGAAAGTTCTAGGTTGTTGATCCTGGGTTTTTTGGCGGAAAAAATACCTATTATGAGATAATTTAGGTCAATTGGATGGTCATTGGATATAATAAAGCATTAACTATTGTTAGTTATATTGTTGTTTTTAAAAGAGTAGGCCGAGAGAGTTATTATAATAATTGAGGAGTTTCTATTTAACCTCCATGGATACTTGCGGTAAGTTTGACTTCATGACTGAGGCCACTATCATTAATAGGTATCAGTCGATCAATTTAAAGTACGATTTTTAAAACATAAAAGTTTTATTTCATCGGCATTCTTCCTAGCTATTATGTCATTATTCTTCATTAGGATACACTGTACCAGACATTAATGTTAGTTACTTTAAGCAAACGCTGTTTTGCCGCCGGAAAATTTTATTTTTGTGATATAATCGAAGTAATTATGTTCAGATTTATCGTAAGTATGGTTCATTTTATAGACATAAACTGACCGAACAAAATTGGTGTTTGATTTGAACGGTTTCTATTAGTGTTTTGAGTGTTGTTAATTTAGGGTACGTAGAGCTACACCCCCACTCCGGGAATATGGGAAATGAACTAGAATTATGTTGTAATTATGATGTGCCAAACTCAATAATTTTTTGTGCTTTCATTCTATTTTTATTTTTCTATTTCATATCCATTTTTTATGTGGGTATGGCTCGACGTCGAGTTACACCTCCCACCATTCAATTTGCACCGGAATGAGTTTGACATCCGATAGAAATTATGTATAATTATCATGTGCTCCAAGATTTCCCAAAATGATTTTCCTCTAACTTTAAAACTGAAAAGATTTTATTGCATTCATTTATTATTTTAATGCAGAGGATCTCTTTAAATGCAATGCATTTGAAGAGATTAATTATTTATGAGTCAACTAAGGGAACACAAAAATTATGATTTGCATACAGAATATGGTTGTTTTTTTTTAAAGTCTCATATATTTTTCAGTATCTATAAAGTTGGAGCAAAAAACTCTTAGTGGGTGATAGACCCATTCCAGTGTAATTTGGGTGGTGGAGAGTGTAGCTCGACGTCGAGTCATACCTCCCACAACATTATTGAGTTTGGCACATAATTAGCACATAATTCTGGTACAGTTTATTTTCCAAATTTGGGTATACCAGTTGGACCATAAACAATATCATTATTATCGAAATACGTAGGTACACACTATCTCAAATTATTATGCACTATGGTGGATATATTCACCTACCCCAGATATAGTGGTAGCCTACAGTATCAAAAAGGTTAGCCTCGATCACTACACCTCTGCAAGAATTCGCTTGTTTTTACTTTTCACAGACATTCGAAAATGAATCTGAAAAGTAGTGCGGGCCGAGCTGAGTTTCGAACCCGCGATTTATGGCTCCCTAGCCAGCAGAGTTAACCACTAGGCCACGCCACTCACATTATAATTGTTAATTTAATTATTATTAAAACTCGGTTTCGGGGGATAACTTCATGTGACCCCGGCGCACTTCGACTTGCTTGAAACATGCGTGTATCGTGGTATCGTTCTCGCGAGCTGAACTGCAGAGCTCTTACCAGCCGTTATCAGTAAACTTATACCAAATACTGTGAAAATTTGTCGTCACAAGGGCGAAAAAGTAGTCGCTAGTGGACTGGAAAAATTTCTACACTTCGAAGCCAGCTGCTGTAGTACTACGAGCTGCAATAGGCGTTATTTGGACGGCTGTGTCCTATCGAAAAGTAAACTTTACTTTCGAGAGGCGATGCACTAAAAATTAAATTACCTTTAAAATCACTTTTTACACGACTTTCTCCCTCGTCACATTTGAAAATTTCAAAGTTGGTAAATACTTAATCGGTACGTTTCCTTTCAAAATATTACAATAACATGGCTTATATAAAATTGTTATTACTATTAGCGTAACCAATGGGTAATAAAGAAGTACAACGCTTTTACAAATTGCGAAATTTTGACCTGTTTTGGCATTTTTCTATAGTGTTACTCTATAGTGTGTAGTTCGGACTTTTTGTCCATATCGAGAGACTTAATCAGTGATGCGACGACAAGTTCGAAGGTGAACTAATCTTGTAAACTACAGTTATGAACAATTTTCTGATATAGTCCCATTTTTCTTATATCCGTTCCTGGTCCTCGCGATTTTGTCGGGACGGTACAGATGATTTCACGATCAAGTCATATCGTGTCAATTCGCTTTCAAAGTAGGGTCAAATTAGAAATTAGAATAAATGGTCTAGTAGTAATGAGTCGACTTTTCACTCGTCGTTACTCGTTATGTCTAGTTATGGAAGGGGTAAATTAAAATGCGGATTAAAAAATGAGAATCTTCTATGATTTCAATTAATCGTATTATTTTAATTATACAGGGTGTCCGGGAATTATGCGCAAAAAAATAAGGGGGTGATTCTTCTTGATAAAATATTGCCAAAAGTATCTATAATTTTTTTTCGAAAACTCACAAATAAGAAAGTTATAAGCCTTCAAAGTTGATTTTTTTTAAATAAATATTTTTTTTATAACTTATGTAAGGATTTTTATCTAATGTAAGGATTTTCTTAAAATTTGACACACTGGTCACTGATGTTGCTTTGCATCTTTGGTCCAAATTAGACTTGATCCCTCGAAATCAAGAGGCCTTAACTGCCCTTGATCTTTAAGAAAGGCCTATAACTTTTTTCGTAATATTTTTTTCTGAGTTTTGAAGATGCACAATTGAAGAACATGAAGAATATTCTGAAAAGGTCCTCTTTGTCTATCACGATAAAAAGACCTGTTTCCGAATAAAATTATTTTAAAAATTTGCTTGCACTAAAATTGATCACCATAAATTATGATCCTTCTGCAACAATACCAAAGTATGCTTAGGAAACAGCTGCAGGGTTGCCTAGTTAAGTACAAAACATAGACATTCGCATATAAATAGACTTGTAAAATAAATGATAAAATTTTTGAAATTTTTAATAATTTTTTACAAGATGTCAAATATAATTCAAAATAAATTTCAAAAAACTTGCAAAAAAAACCAAAGGCGGGCACATTTCATGGTTAAAAAAATATATTAATCTTGTCTTATCAATTTAACAAGATACTTGAATCAAATTGCTGTCAAAATTAAATCCAAAGCAAACATCTTGTTTCCTAAGCAACCTTGCAGCTGTTTTCAAAAATTGCTTTGGTATTGTCGCAGAATGATCATAATTTATGGTGATCAATTTTAGTGCAAGCAAATTTTTGAAACAATTTTATTCGGAAACAGGTCATTTTATCGTGATAGACAAAGAGGACCTTTTCCGAATATTTCTTAATGCTCTTCAATTTTCATACCTGTGCGTTTTCAAAACTCAGAAAAAAATATTACGAAAAAAGTTATAGGCCTTTTTTGAAGGTCAAGGGCAAATAAGGCCTCTTGATTTCGAGGGATTCAAGTCTAATTTGGACCAAGGATGCAAAGCAACATCAGTGGCCAGTGTGTCAAATTTTAAGAAAATCCTTACATTAGAGAAAAAGTTATAAAAAATATTTATTTAAAAAAACTTCGAAGGCTTATAACTTTCTTATTTGTGAGTTTTCGAAAAAAAATATAGATACTTTTGGCAATATTTTATCAAGTAGAATTACCCCCTTAATTTTTTTCGCATAATTTCCGGACACCCTGTATAAACAATGTAATCAGTGAATTAAGCCATTCGTTTTTGAACTACTTTTTCTTGCACAATTTAATTGATACAAAGTCAATAATAGATGATGTTCTAATATCAATTTTTTAAAGTGTTTTTTAATGGTGACTGCAATAGCAATTTCCTCAGACGCTCTCTCTCATGGAATCAATGATCGAATTAAAAGAGATTCCTACACGTTTAATGAAACCGTCGAAAACGAATTATATGCAAAACCTTGGAAGGGGACATGGATAAACGGTGGGTTCTTTATACTCATTTTACACACTTAATTTTTTCTATTATACTCTTATTAATTTTCTTACGTCTTCACAATTTTTAGAAATCGCTTTTTGGTACAGGAATCATTATGGAGATATTATGATGTATAACGCATTATATCAGGTCAAAGTAGTGTTAATTGATATTGAGAAACTGGTAAGTTTTAATTTTGGCTATATATAACACCTCAAGACAAAATCTAGTCTAAAATCTAAAACTAAATCACTGATAAAACACTAAAACAAAATCTAAAACTAGTTTGTCCTAAAAACAATTTGGCCGGTAACGCATAACTATTTAAAAATTAAAGGCATTAATCTCTAAAAGCGAAATTTTATAGATAATTCAATTATGACTTGAAGTGAAGTTGAAACTGTATAATATTTTTTTAGAAATATTATAATGATAATGATCTGGTAATTGAATTTTGCTCCGATATACACTATGCCTTAATTAAATATAATGAAAGTTCTGTAAGTATTCGAAATTTGATGTGTCAATGTACGAGTATAACTATTGTTTTAAAATTGCAGAAACTTAAACACCCGGTTGAGGCTTATTACTCTGTTATGGATCTTCATAAAAAGTGAGTATAAAACTATATTAAGAGACGCTTAATCTTTCATCTACGTAAGTTCTTTGCTTTTAATAATTTTGGTCAAATTTCGCTTTAGTAATAAAATAATACACAGTTTTTGTATACTCATTTAGGTACTTATTGGTAAAAGCTTTAGTAAAATATTATCTCAGAATGTAGAATTCAATTCAGTTGATCATCGATCGATAACCATTTCCGAACGGAAGTCAATGTTAAATTATACATCGATCTCGTCTTTTCCAAATATGAACACTATTAGTGTTTGAAGGTGGAACCGAATATCCCCTACGCGTCCGCTTACAACCACATAAGAAACCAGAAGTCGATTTATTTGCAGTAGTCTGACTGCAAGTGCATAGGCTATCCTTGAAAATTCTTACAGACAAGCTAAGGGAATTGTCCTTACTTGGCCTTGCCAACCATTGTACCCCTAGCTATCAGTAAGTGGATCGCTGCATGATGGTAGCTATGGCTTTTGAAAAGTTCGCCACCAATGTCACTTAAACCAGCGGCTGAGCATTCAGTGTCAAGGCCACGCAGGATTTTTTTCCCTGATACTAATCGCGTTCCAGCAGCAGTTGTTCTGATTTCTAAATGAGATCCATCCACTCGGTTGAAACCCAGTTGCAGTTGGTGTGAGTTGACTTAAGCGAAGTGTAATTCCTCCAAGCGAAGTGTAATTCCTCCGGTGTCAGACGTCCAACCTGGTGCTAGGCTTGGATGTGAGTTATAACACGAGCGAGGGATCCCAGGTGGGTGAGTACCGGCGATATGTAGGGCGTATTTTTAAAAATCTCCCTCTTCGCAAGACTTATGTATGATGAGAGCGGACAGACCTAAGAGAATTCATACAATGGGACGAATTTTGCGGCGTGAAGAGGGTGATCAGGGAAGGCATTATGAAATGCGTTATAGTGAGATGCTATTACGTGGGTTCTCTTGGCAGAATGAATGCCGTAGATAGTCCCAGAGTACCCCGAGTACTGTTTCAAGGTGTTTTTAACATAACCGGGATGGCCGTTTTTGGGCACCTCTTTCCGAGAAAGGATTGCCGGGTAATAGGCGACTAAGAGGGGAAATTTCCCACAGAGTGGATGACTTTTCCTGGAAGGAGACAAGAGCAGATTTTTCCGGAAAGTGGATAACCACTTACTGATAGCTAGGGGTACAATGGTTGGCCAGGCCAAGTAAGGACAATTCCCTTAGCTTGTCTGTAAGAATTTTCAAGGATAGCCTATGCACTTGCAGTCAGACTACTGCAAATAAATCGACTTCTGGTTTTTTATGTGGTTGTAAGCGGACGCGTAGGGGATATTCGGTTCCACCTTCAAACACTAATGTGTTTGTATTTGGAAAAGACTCATCTCGTATAATAAAGAACGAACATCCTTCAGGTAAGTCGTTTGTTCTTTCTATTATAAGTGTTGAATTAAAATCGATAATGATTCACGTATTCCATAATTTGGTTAATACTAATCGTTATTTTCTTATTATTTTGATTATTTATTGGGACTTGGGTTCCCGCTTGATAGTTTTAAAGTTATTAATATTAATCAAAAGTTTTAACGTTTCGAGACTGGTTAGTCTCTTGATCACAATTTATTAGGTATGAATATTAAATTATAAAATAAAATGAAGATTGAGTAATAGGTACTTTATCGACAATTGGCTCAATATACAAGGTGTTGATTTTTAAAGCGGGCCATCATAGGGAATTAGTATTGTGAAAGTGGTTTTTAAGGATTCCTGCTCGCCGTTTAAATTGATAGAAATGATTTTGGTATCAAAATGCAGTTTAGGTTATTGCGCATACCGCCTGAAATCAGAAATTACTCGAATCTCACACTGTTAACAAAACTTGTTAATAAAAATTGAAGTAATGTTCTTAGAAAGCATTATTAAACTGTTAAAGGGAAGAAACTTCATTATTATTTAGGCAAATCTATGCTATTTTTCGATCAAACATTATAATAACTACTTGAATTTTTACCAAAGAATTTTGGAAAACAATGTAAAATTCAACTGATTTCTGATACCAAGCGTTCTGCGCAATAATTAGCTTCATTGTGATTCCGAATCCATTTCTGTCAGTTTAAATGGCGAGCCAGAATCCTTACAAACCACTTTCGGAATGTAAATTCCCTATGACCCTCTGTGAAAATCAACACCCGGTATACATTTTTTTAATTATTTTTTTTAGAACTACATATCATATAGCAAATAGAAGTTTACTGCAAGCAGTTCAATGGTCTAACGCTCGTCATTCCCTGGCCTACGTTCTGAATAACAATATCTATTACTTGGATTGTCCCGAAAATGTAGACTCGCCTCGAAGAATAACTTTTGATGGTCTTGAAGATATCATTTTCAACGGTGGTACCGATTTCAGTTACAATAGTACGAGTAACATAAAGTAACTATTACACTTTCACATTCTGAATACTGATTTTCAGGATATTTGCAGATCAAAAACGCGTTATGGTTTTCACCTGATGACACATTTCTTGCGTTCGCTCAATTCAACGATACCGAAGTCGGTATCGTTGAGTATGATATATTCGGCAAAGCTGGATCTAAGGAGTCTCAATATCCTTATAGAGAAATATATCGATACTCTAAAGTAATCCTGTATAAATTTAGTAGAAACAATTGTTTATATTAGATTTGATTTAGGCTGGAACTATAAAACCTTCTGTACGTACGTTTCTCATCGATTTGAGTGATTATAACTCCACACCTATCGAATTGCCTTCAACACCCGACAAATTTCTTCCCGATAATTATATCCTCTGGGAAGCAAAATGGCCCACTGATGATGAAGTGTCATTTTATTACACGAATAGAGTCCAGAATGTATCAAGAATAATCAGGTGTTCAATAAATATTACATGTTGGGAGGTAAATATTATCAATTCTGGAAATGCATTTTTATAAGATACAATTTCTTTCTATATAGGAAAGTTTTCGCGAAACAGAAAATGGTTGGATAGATGTAAATCTTCCCGTTTACAGTAAAAATGGAACCCTTTGCTTGGAAATATTGCCGGTCCCTGAAGATAATAACGATACATATTTTCATTTGATGTTGATTAACTTGAAGAATAAGTCCAGGACTCGTCTTACGTTTGGTAAAAAAAGAGTGACGGAAATTGATTTTTGGGACGAGAAAGGTGGTTTAGTGTAAGCAATAATTATTTTTAACGCCTCGGCTCTGAAAGTTTACTTTTCGATATTAGAGAACAGCCAGCCGAATGACGGCTATTGCAGCCCGATATTTTATAGAGGCTCGCTTCAAAGTACTCTCCTTTTTCTCTGAAATATTTGAAAAATTTATTTCTCTAATGTGATAAAAAAATCAATAAAATATAATGTTTTATTCTCAAAAGAGACGAGGTTCAAACAAATGTTACCCTTTTACTTCTCACGATTAGCTACAAATATAATAATATTTCTTTTCATATACCAAATTATATTGTTTTAGTTATTATCAAGGTATAGAGCAAGAATATCCCTCAAGAGAACACACGCACGTGGTTAACATTAACACCCTGGAAGATAGATGCTTCACCTGCAAATTTTCAACCCCTTCAGGACCATGTCTGCATGCAAGAATAGATGCAAAGTACTCTCTTGATTATTACACCAAAATATGTAAAGGACCCGGACCGGATTATGTTCTAATCGTCGATGGTCGTGAGGTATAATTTTTTTTTTTTAATAAACTATTTTCTCGATCACAATATTTTTAAGGATTCGTTCATTGTATGGGAAAATAACAGCGATGTTATTTTTAAACTGAAAAGTAAACTGGAACCCCAACAAATTGATCTAACTGTTCCCATAGCTGATGGATTTGAAGCCAGGGCTAGGCTTCTTCTACCGCCAAGTTATTCCGACAATGAAACCAGGAAATATCCAGCAATTGTTAAAGTGTGAGTTTTTTTTGTTGGGTATATTAGTTCATGCTGCTTCAATCAAATTGATGCACCGTTTCTAAAATCAGATTCGCATAAAAAGCTGCTTATACTTTTAGCTATGCAGGACCAGATGAAGATATGATATCAGATAAATACGAACGAGATATATCCTACTATTGGGTCACTCATCGAAATTACATCCACATCCAGATAGATGGGAGAGGATGTGGCAGACAAGGGATTAAAAAGATGTACCAAGTCTACCGCAGACTTGGTACGGTCGAAATTGAAGATCAAATAAACGTAACCAGGTATCTTCAAGCAAAATTCTCAAAAATCGATCGAAATAACACAGGAATTTGGGGCTGGAGCTACGGGGGCTTTGCAGCAGCTTCTGCACTGGCAATGGATCATGAAAATGTCTTCAAATTTGGAATGTCAGTGGCGCCAGTTACCAATTTTTTGTATCATGGTATTTTTGTGATATGTTTTTATACACTTTTAATTGCGATTGTTTTTAGCTTCTACTCTTACTGAAAGATACATGGGTCTACCTACCGACGAGGATAATTTACATGGGTACGAACGAGCTGATCTTGTAAAAAAAGTAGAAAAGTTCAGAGGTAAATCATTTCTGATTGTCCATGGTAATGCTGATGACAATGTCCATTATCAACACACCATGACTTTTATTAAAGCACTAGAGCTGGCAGATATACCATTCCATCTAATGGTAAGATACAATGACAGATACACTCTCCACTAATTCAGGATGAATTATTTTATTTAGAGAGATAGCGACAAAATTGCCTTGTAATCCCGAATGAAAAAAAGCTGATTTTCATATACAGGGTAAGGCGCGAGAACCTTAGGGCATTTTTATATGGAGAAGTGTTAGGAGTAAAAGTCTAAAAGTTAGTACATTCATGATTTCAATTTTGACGAGCTAAATTAAAATATTTACAACCCCTCACCATTTCCGTTTATACCGGAAGTTGCAATCAACTTTCTTATTTTAAATGGGACATCCTGTATATTATTAAATTTTCAGATTGCCTGAAAAAAGTAATAAAAATGATGTTTACAGTTCAAATTTGTAGCGACCAATTAATGAGTTATAAACAAATGAAAATTGCAATTTTCCATTTTCAAAGCAGCTTAGCTTGATAACGGGTCAAGACATCGGAAAACGGCTTACATATCCCTATCATAACTTTTTATATACTACGCTAGAGTACCTACAAAAAAAAATATTTTTATTAATTTTTTTGAAAATCGCTGATAAGATACTACGTGAAAAGTTAACATAGGGACATGTAAGCCGTTTTCATCTATCTGGACCCGTTTTCGACCTAAGCTGCTTTGAAAATGGAAAATTGCGATTTTCACTTGTTTATAACTCATAAACCATTCGTTCCAATTTTGAGTTATAAACACCATATTAACTACATTTTTTCAGGCAATCTGAAAATGTAATAATATACAGTGTCCCATTTAAAATAAGAAAGTTGATGGAAACTTCCGGTATAACCGGAAATGGTGAGGGGTTGTAAATATTTTAATTCAGCTCGTCAAAATCGAAATTATACACGTACAAATTTTTAGACTTCTACTCCCAGGACTTCTCCATATAAAAATGCCCTAAGGTTCTTACGCCTCACCCTGTATTATAGTTCAGTCTCTTTCTCAAAATCCGTCCTGACAAATAGGGGTCTAGCGCTCTGCGGTGGCGGCTACGGCCTTTTGCCCAGATTTGCCCGAGCGATTTCAAAAAGTTTCTGCAATTTGGAACCAAATTACTTGGGGGCCTAAGTAACCCCCCCTGATTGATCGCAAAATATTATTCCAATGCGTTCCTTGAAAAAAAACCGGGAGCTCCTAAAAAATAAAAAAATAAAAATTAAAAAATTTACAAATTTGCAAATTGGCAAATCCGCTTTTCTTTTATTTATAAAGGCATTTTTGTCGCCATCTCTCTAACTATTATTAGAATAGGACTGATTCAACAGCAATTCTCTGTTTGACCGAGCCATTCCATTTAACATTACTGAATGTTTGGAATATTTGCTACATTAGATTATTTCAGCTATAGAAACTATTATAATAGTTTACAATATTTTAGAAGAAAAAAGTCAAATTTAAAAAGAATAATGTTACTCCTTAGGTAAATCATATAATTTTAGGGTGGTGCTTATACCGTGTGTCCCCGGATAGGTGAAACGACTCTTATAAAAGACAAAAATTTTTTGATCTGAATTTTAATTTTTTGGGGTTCAGCCCTGCTTGGCTAAAGAATAATTTCTAACAAAATTTTAGTTTTGAAAAAGCAAGCATGCCTTGGAAATTTCCAAGAAACCGGTTTTTCATTTGAGTAAAGTGCCTTTTATGTGGCAAAAACGACAAAATGTTATTTGAAAAAGTTGTTCAGAATCAATATTTAGGTCCCTATACCAAATTTCAAAATCATAGGTCAACTTTTATTTTTTTCATTTATTTTTATGTTTTATTTTACAAATCAAAGAATTTCATTTCGTAACAATGACTGCCATGGAAAAACCAAATTGTACCCATAGCAATAGCAATCTGTCAATATCAGTCTTTGTTACAAATGAAATTCTTTGCTTTGTGAAATAAAAATTAAAGTAAATGTAAAAGATCAAAGTTGGCCTATGATTTTGAAATTTGGTATACGCACCTAAATGTTGATTCTGAACAAATTTTTTAAATAACATTTTGTCGTATTTGCCACATAAAAGGCACTTTACTCAACAGAAAAACCAGTTTCTCGCAAATTTCCAAGGCATGCTTGATTTCTCAAAACTAAAATTTTGTTAGAAATTATTCTTTAGCCAAGCAGGGCTGAACCCCAAAAAATTAAAATTAAAATAAAAAATTTTTTGCCTTTTATAAGAGTCGTTTCACCTATCCGGGGACACACGGTATATGTATCTCCTTATTACCAGTTTGAATTATCTTGTAGGTACCAAATAACACAGATTTTGTTATTTGGTTGTCACAGTTTTTTCAAGCATTTCTTCAGCACCATGTAAAAGCAGCATTTCTACCAAATTTTGGAAAACTACTCGTTATATCTTTATAACAGTAAGATATAAGGGTCCCGGCTGCTTCACAGCAGTCGTTAAGTTATGTCAGAGGCCCTTGAGGCTACTTGAAAACTTCTGACACTTGGGCTTTACCACAGCCATACGATATTTATTTATTTATTTAACAGTAAGATCAACTAATAAATAATTAAAATTGATATAATTTTCTCTTCCAGAGTTACCCAGACGAAAATCATCACCTACACAGCGTTTATTTACATTTATACCATACGCTGGATGCCTTTATCACGGACAGTATTAGAACCAAAAGTTAATTCAACCGCACTTGACTTATTCTCCTCTGTTACCTAAAGAGTTGTCAAATGTGATAAAAATATGTAGATATTTATAAATTGTTTAAACTTTTCTGTCTCATACATATTTGCAGATGATATTAGAGAAATTGAGATTCGATCTAATAACCTTATGATAAAAAAAAATTAAAATAATAAACAAGAATTGATTTTTTAATACATGAACCCAAATTTATTAATAAATCACCATCAGCAGTTTCCAGCACCAGGCTTCTTAAGTCAGCTTCCAGTAGATGCGTTTTGTTACCCGCGCCAACGACTTGGGAGGCACGGGAGGCACCATCACCCAGTCAATATTATACTACGAAAAAACTTTATTTTTTTTTCCACAACTGGCTCCTCTTTTGAAAATAACATAGTGGCAGAGCTGCTTTCGAAACTCAAAAGACCTTTAAGCATATTTTCTCGAAAATCAAAGATAAAACTCCCACAATGCAACAATCATTTATACGGTTTTGAAGGTATTAAAGGTGCATTTTAATTTAGATTTTTTTTTAAATTTAATTTAGATTAGTTAGTCAGTGACGTGCACAGAAAAAGGGGGCGAAATTGTTTATTTTCTATTTCCATTCTTAGGAAAGTCGATTCATAAAACGGTTAAAAAATTTTGAATCGCATAAAAATACACTATTTATGCGATTGTTGCGCAAGAAGTATTTTTACCTTACACACACTTATCAGTTCGAATCATATATCACCCCAGAGCCTGAACTAGTGCCTTCACTGAAACTGGAAAACAAGACTTTATAAAATTTAAAAAAGATGTGACTAATTCTCCAGAATATAGTGTTTTGTATTGGTAGGTAGTCAATTTAGATAATAATAATAATTATATCCCTTATGCATAGGAGCCTGTATGTAAAAAAAACGAAACTTATGTTTCCTTATTCGATGTCATTAGTTTTTTCTTTTGATTTTCGTCTTTCGTCAATTGCTTTTCCCATTTATCAAACGTCAGTGTGATTTTTCAACTGAAATTCCTCTTTTGTCAAATTAGATTCCCTTTATATATAGTAGGATTAACTTTAAAAAGTCAGATGTGACGTCTTACTAACCGTCCGAATTAATATTTTTAATTTCACCAGAAAATGTCAAACAGTTAATTGTCAAGTTGTGAACGAACGTAATTATTGACGGAATCATTCAAAAAATGAATTGAACCGCTTACGTCAGTTTGAGAGCCACTGACAACTACATAAAATTTATTCACGTAATGACATTCTATCCTCTGTGTTGTGCATTTAATTCTCATTCAAAACCAATGTTCACGTATACTTATTTATGCGGGATGGAGTGTTTAGACAAACTGTACGGTTACTATAAAAACACGTACATGAAACAAAATAAATCGAACTATCAAAAGGATGTGTATTCTTAATCGATACGTATGACTTTTTAGACTTTATTGGACTATACAAAATACTTTTTCGATGTGTATAATACTGTCTGTCGGGTCACGTAAATATAGGAATATCAATTGATATAAAGTAAAACCAATTAGACATATAGGAAATTGATTGATAGATCAATGACTGTGTCATTGATAGATAGAAAAATGAGAAAATATCCTAATAAATTTGTAAAAACATTATTTTGCGTTTCAATATATCGTGTGATCCACAAAATTTTTCATCAACTAGTGCCTTGGAAGAGAGTGATAGTTGTTGCAGTAAAATAGTTTGCATTTTATCTGACAGACTGGCAGACATACTTCATTTTTTCCAAGGCACTAGTTGATGAAAAATTTTGTGGATCACCCGATATTACAATAGCTATTTATGCAACAAGTGCATAAAATCGTACTTTTTTCACGACTGGAAAGTTTGACCGCACAAGCCGCAGACGAGTGCGTTAATCCCAGAAGTGAAAAAAATTACTCTATGCATATTTTGCATACAAAATTTTATCTACGAGTGACTTATTAGAATAGAACGGAAAGTTATTATTAAAAAAACATTTTTAATGTATTCATATAAGCTATTAACGCCTTTTTAATCACGTCAGTTCATGAAAGTGACATATTGCCTAATATGCATTTCTTTGGATTTTTGAGGTAACAGATTTTGTGCAGCCACATTTGATTGAAAAATAATTTCTTCTGGGGTAGAAGATATTTTATACAATGAATTATAAAACACAAAATAATAATTGTACATAGATCTGTCGATCTGCGAATAAACTATGAAGTTTCCCTAGTATTATAGGTGTCAACAAGCTTTAGGAGCGGTTGGCGTCGGTCTATGATAACTAAGTACACTTGCGATCGCCCCTATCGGGCCGCTCACTAGAACTTGCACTGTACTTGATTGGCCGGCTCACAGATTTAAGCGTTAAATAATGACCCACTACGACACTTTATTTTATTCTTTTTTACTTTATGCACTCTTCATGATAATCATATATTTTATGAACTAAGAAACGTGTAAAAAGTGCATTTTATGAATCAGTTGTAGATAAATTTGAATTGTTTTGATAGTTTTTTAATTTAGTAAGAAAAATCATAGTAGTAATTATGCGCCCCTTTGTAACAACTTGAAGTTAGAACTTCGAATATTTACAATAATTGTTACTGACAAACATCTGTATACCTTCGGGAAAAATGGCCCTGGAATCAATACCTTTTCCTAGAAACGGCCCCAGAAATCTGCCCGTTAACTAAACGAGCCTATATACAGGGTGCACCATGTATCCTTCTCTATATATTGCTATCTCCTAACGCTAACAGATACAGGGTCGGTTAAACAAGTCCAAAGGAGCGCAGTTTTGTGGCCATCTCGATTCCGTCGAGACATACAAGATATCTGTGACCGTTCCTGAAAAATATCCTGAAAAAACTGAAAAATCGAGACTTCTTATTTTCGTCATATCTTTTTTATTATTGGAGATTAATGAATAATTTTTTGTGGGCTTACATAAGTCGTTAAGAGCTACCCATCTGACATTTCAAAAATTTTCAAAGCCGACAAGATCCCAGAATTTTCATAGTCAACTTTCGTTTTTCTCATGGCCACCATAGTGTTTTTTTATGTTGTTCGGTATAAAAAAAATTATAAAAACTAAAAATTGTTAAACTTCAAAAAATAAATTAAAACATTTTTTATTCTTCTTTTTTCTTTACAAAAAAGACACATTTTTATACCGAATTTCATAGATAAATTGAAAAACCATAAGGCAAGCACTATTTCGGCGTATTTTACAAATGTTGACGTTTTTCGACGATTTTTTATTAGGTTTTTCTTTGAAAAAAGAAGAATAAAAATAAAATAAAAATTTCTGAAGTTTATTAATTTTTAGTTTCCATTATTTTTTTCATATCGAATGACATAAAAAAATAATATGGCGGCCATAAGAAAAACGAAAGTTGACTGTGAAAACTCTTGGATCTAGTAGGCCTTGAAAATTTTTGAAATGTCAGATGGATAGCTCTTTACGGCTTATGTACGCCTACAAAAAATTATTTATTAATTTCCAGTAGTAAAAAAGATATGAGGAAAATAAGAAATCTCGATTTTTCAGTTTTTTCAGGATATTTCAGGAACGGTCACAGATATCTTGCATGTTTTGACGAATTCGAGATGGCCACAAAACTGCGCATCTTTTCTCTAATTTAACCGACCCTGTATCTCTTAGCGTTCAGGAGATAGCAATATAGAGAAGGATACATGGTGCACCCTGTATTACCCACTGTAAGTGTTTTATTTATCATCGGCATTCTTCCAACCTATTATGTTGTTATTCTTTATTAAGCTACACTGTACCTACCACACATTCATGTTAGTTACTTTAAACAACCGCTAGCGGTTTTACCGCCAGAAAATTTGATTTTTGTGATACAATCTAATTATGTTCAGATTTACCGTAAGTATGGTTTATTTTATGGACATAAACTGACCGACAAAAAATTGTTATATATAAGTTGAACCATTTTTTTTTTTGTGTCAAAAGAGTTGTTAATTTAAGTTTTTTTCCTCTTACACTCTTACTCTTAAATCTCTTACACAAAAAACATCGATTTTTGTTTTTAAATGAAACATTTTTTCTCAACACTCTTTCCTCAAACTTCAATCTTCTCAGACTGAAACTCAAGTACATAGGTACTTACCGCTCTGAAATTTTCAAAAATGAAGAATGTGGGTTTTGTGCTATATGTATGTCTGAAAGGTTCAATTCAGTAAACATAAACTGTTTGGATTTAAACTTCAATTTTTTTTCCACAAATTTTATTAGGTATATGTAAAAGTAGAATTTAATTTATATTATTAAATGTGACTTTGCGCCTAATTGGAATGTTTACTTTGCAATAAAACTCTGAAATAATTTTTATTTTATTTTATTTAATTCTTGAAGAAATGTTTTATTGATGATATGATTTTATTCATAATGTGTTTTAATTCTCGAGAATTTCATTAAAAAACAATTACAAAAGTTGACGACTTGTTTCAACTGAAATAATAAGAAAATTCGTTTTTTGAAAGACTGTCTTAGCACTTTCCAATGTAATACTCCGACCAGTTCGCCTAAATCGGAAGACATCATCAGTGGCGACGAGTTCGAAGGTGAACAAATCGTGTGAACATGCAATGCAACTATCATTGCGTATAACCATTCTCTGATAACTCCGTTCTGCTTTTAATCGTTCCTGGTGATTTCGTTATTGTGACTGATCCGACACTGAATAATACTGGTGACTTCAAGATCAGGTCAAGTCACATCGTCTCAGTAAGCTTCAAATTAGGGTCAAGTAAGAACTAAGAACGATTGGTCTAGTAATTATTAGACTAAGAAGATTCGCTTTTGCACTCGTGGCTATTATGTCTATTTAAGGAAGGGGTGATTGTAGTAAAAAACACATCTTTTATGATTTTAATTAATCTTTTTTTAGTCCTTTAGACAATGTAATCAGTGAAAATATTATATAATCTTCGAGATTCAGGATGTAATATTGTACACGGGATACAAGCATCAATTAAACAATAATTCGGTTTCAAACCACTTACTTTTTCTTGCGCAAATTAATTTAGACAAAGTCAATAATAGATGTTCTAACATCAATTTTCTTTAGTGTTTTTTAATAGCAACTGCAATACTAATTTCCTCAGACGCTCTCTCTCATGGAATCAATGATGGGATTAAATTATGTTCGTACACGTTTAATGAAACCGTCTTAAATCAATTACATGCAAACTCTTGGAAGGGGAAATGGATTACAAACGGTGGGTTTTCTTTATTTTCTTGTTGTTTTTCTTACGTTTTCGCAATTTTTAGAAAACTCGTTTTGGTACGAGAATGTTTATGGAGATGTTATGATGTATGACGCTGTAAGTCAGACCAAAGAAATGTTAATTGATTTTCAGGAACTGATGGTAAGTTTTAATTTTGGCTCTCTATACACTTCAAGACAAAATGAGGGATCAAGTTTACAAAGTTACTTTAAAATATTCATTTAAAATTAATGCATGGATAATGACTATCATTAAGTAGGCACGCGAAAATTGATATTCACCAATATTTAACGCTTAGAAACCTAACAGAAAACTAAGCAGATTCAACTGTTATAGCAATATTAGAGGAACAATTGATCGCTGAGAGCGAAATATTATAGATAATTTAATTTTGACTTTAAGTGAAGTGAAACTTATAAACCATTTTAAATTCACTTAAGAATGTTTTTTTTAGAAATACTATAATGATGATTATCTGATGGTTGAATTATCTTCCGATCTCTTATTTGCCTTAATTAAATATAATGCAAGTTCTGTAAGTATTTGAAATTTGATGTTTCTATATAGGTAACTTATTGTTTTAAATTTGCAGAAACTTAAGCACCCGACTGAAGCTTATTACTCTGTTATGGATATTTACGAAAAGTGAGTAGGTAACTATAAAGCTTATTTATTAATTTATTTATAAAAATAATACTTTGGGACACCTAATCCATAATAATCTACGTAAGCTCTTTGCTGGCCCCCTTTCGCTTTAGTTAAAGATACGCAGTTTTCTGGTTGATAGAAAGCTTAGAATTTTTGGTGAAATATTAACTTAGAAAGTAGAATTCACAATCTGATCGAGTTATAACCCTTTTCGAACAAACGTTAATGTTAAATCATAATTCGATTAATATGGTAACCGGTTTTTTTTTAGAACAATTTATCACATAGCAAATCAGAGTTTACTTCAAGCAGTTCAATGGTCCAAACACAACCATTCCCTAGCTTACGTTCTGAATAACGATATCTATTACTTGGATTGTCCTGTAAATGTAGACTCGCCTCGAAGAATAACTTTTGATGGTCTTGAAGATATCATTTTCAACGGTGGTACCGATTTCAGTTACGATGGTATGAATGACACAGAGTAACGCTTATTACCGTTTTATGATGTTCTGAATGCTTTCAGGTAATTTGCAGAGCGATAACGCATTATGGTTTTCCCCTGATGACACATTTCTAGCTTTCGCTCAATTCAACGATACCGAAGTCGGTGTCGTTGCGTATAATATATTCGGCAGACCTGGATCTATGGAGTCTCAATATCCTTACAGAGAAATATATCGATATTCTAAGGTAATCTATAGTAAATCTTTAAGTATAACAATTGTTTATAGTAGACCTGATTTAGGCTGGAAGTACAATTCCTACAGTACGTATATTTCTCACCGATTTGAGTGATTATAACTCCACACCTGTCGAATTGCCTTCAACGCCCGACAAATTTCTTCCCGACAATTATATCCTCTGGGAAGCAAAATGGGCTACTGATGATGAAGTGTCATTTTATTATACGAATAGAGTCCAGAATGTATCTAGAATAATCAGGTGTTCAATAAATATTAAATGTTGGGAGGTAAATATTATCAATTCTGGAAATGCATTTAAGATAACTAGAATTTCTTTGTACGTATAGGAAAGTTTCTACGAAATAGAAAACGGTTGGATAGTGAGGACTGTTCTGGCTTACAATAAAAAAGGAACACTTCGTTTGCAAATATTGCCGGCGCCAGAACGTAATAACGATACTTATTATCATTTGATGTTGATTGACTTCAAGGATAACTCCAGGACTCGTCTTACGTTTGGTAAAAAAAGGGTGACGAATCTTGTTCATTGGGACGAGGAACTTGATTTAGTGTAAGCAATAATCATTTCTTGATTTAAATAGAGACAACATTATTGCGGAGCTTAAAAATTTATCGTGTAATTATAAAGTACCTTTTTATTAATTTGAATAGGTATAATTATATTTTAAGGTTTATTTTATTAGATAATAGATTAGAACATAGATGAGAGGGATTTTTACAAAAATTTCGCTTTCTATTGACAATAAAGCTGTAATAAAGTGGTTTGCAACGTTGCGTGAATATTGATTTCTTGAAGATTTCGGTAGTACGTAAAGTTTTCTAAAGTACCAGACAGTAACAAAATGCTTCACACCGAATCAAAATATATTTCCACAATCATGACGGTGATCAAAATTCTTAAAAATCGCGTTCATATTTAGGTATACATAAAATTTGAATCTCAGGAGAAATTATTGAACTAAATTTAACCATCTGTGACTCGAACTTCTCTAATCAAAAGCTCAATAAAATTTAAAACTTTGTATTAAAAATTCTTCAAAAGTTCTTAAAAACTTTCATCAGGAACTCTTCTAAGAGACGCATGAAAGATAGGATTTATATTCAAATATTTACTCCACATAAATTATGTCTGTTTATTCTTAACAATTTTTGTTGTCTTGACAACTTGTCGTATATTACTCTCAACACTACAGTAGGTACCTACTTACAGTCTTTAAACCCTTTAAAATCATGAAAATTTTTCATGCAACGGACTAACTCTGTCAATTTTCTAGCAATACTACTAGCTCTTAATTTTCGCTGAGACTATTCAAAAATGTTATTTCTCTGATTCTATTTAAAAAACAAGAAATGGTGGTTTCTAAAAAAATTTACATCTAATAATATTTTCTTAGTTATTATCAAGGTGTAGAACAACAGTATTCCTCAAGAGAACACACGTACGTGGTGAACATTAACACTCTGGAAGATAGATGCTTCACCTGTAATTTTTCAACCCCTTCAGGACCATGTCTGCATGCAACAATACATCCAAGTAACTCTTTTGAATATTACATCAAAACATGTAAAGGACCCGGACCGGACTATATTCTAATCGTCGACAGGCGTAATGTACATTTATTTAAAAGAAAATGGATTTTTTCTAGAGCAATATTTTAAAGGGTTCGTTCGTTGTATGGGAAAAGAACGCTGAGATTATTTCTTCCTTGGAACGTAAACTGGAACCCCAACAAATTGATCTAACTGTTCCTACAGCTGATGGATTTGAAGCCAGGGTTAGGCTACTTCTACCTCCAAATTATTCCGACAATGATACCAGGAAATATCCAGCGATTGTTTATGTGTGAGTTATTCCTCTAATTTTAAACTAATTTACCACATTAAAATTTTCTGTTGAGTACCTATATTAGTTCATGCTGCTTGTATTTCCAGCTATGCAGGACCAGATAGGGATATGATATCAGATAAATATGACCGAGATATATCATACTACTGGGTCACTCATCGAAATTACATCCACATCATGATAGATGGGAGAGGATCTGGCAGACAAGGAATTAAAAAGATGTACCAAATCTACCGCAGATTTGGTACGGTCGAAATTGAAGATCAGATAAACGTAACCAGGTATCTTCAAGCAAAATTCCCAAAAATCGATCGGAATAACACAGGAATTTGGGGCTCCAGCTATGGGGGTTTTGCAACAATTTCTGCACTAGCAATGGATCATGAAAATATCTTCAAATTTGGAATGTCAGTGGCTCCGGCTATCAATTTATTGTATCAAAGTATTTTTGAGCTTTGGTTTTATACACTTTTAAATTTTAATTGTGATTATTTTTAGCTTCTATTTACACTGAAGGTTACATGGGTCTACCTACTGAAGACGACAATTTAGATGGGTATGAACGAGCTAATCTTTTAAAAAAAGTAGAAAAATTGAGAGGAAAATCATTTCTGCTAGTCCATGGTAACGCTGATGACGTTGTCCATTATCAAAACACCATGACTTTCATTCAAGCACTACAGCTGGCAGATATACCATTCCGTCTAATGGTAAGATACAATGGCAGATACACTATGTCCACTAATTCAGCATGAATTATTTTATTTAGAGAGATAGCGACAAAAATGCCTTATAATCTCTCGAATGAAATAAAGCTGATTTCATATAGTTCAAGTCTCTTTCTCAAAATCCGTCCTGTCAAGGGATCTAGTGCTCTTCGGTGAGCGGCTACGGCCTTTTGCTCAGATTTGCCCTAGCGATTTCAAAAAGTTTCTGCAATTTGGAACAAAAACTAGGTACTTGGGGGCCTAAGTAACCCTCCTTAAGGATGGCAAAATATTATTCCGTGGTGGTCCTTGAAAAAAACAGGAAAATCCTAAAAATTGAAGAAATAAAAATAAAAAAATAAAAAAATAGTTAAATTTTCAAATTTGAATGAAAATAGATGAAAGAAAAGCGTTTCATTTATAAAGGCATTTTTGTCGCCATCCTTCTTCCTATTATTAAATTAGGACTAATACTAGCAGACTTAGGACTTAGGACTAACAGAAATTCAGTTTGACCCAGCCATTCCATTTAACATTACTGAATGTTTGGAATATTTGCTACATTAGATTATTTCAGCTAGAAACTATTATTATAATAGTTTACAATATTTTAGAAGAAAAAAGTCAAATTTAAAAAGAATAATGTTACTCCTTAGGTAAATCATATAATTTTAGGGTGGTGCTTATATGCATCTCCTTATTACCAGTTTGAATTATCTTGTACCAAATAACACAGACCCGTGTTTTTTCAAGCATTTCTTCAGCACCATGTAAAATTAGCATTTCTACCAAATTTTGGAAAACTACTCGTTATATCTTTATAACAGTAAGATCAACTAATAAATAATTTAAATTGATATAATTTTCTCTTCCAGAGTTACCCAGACGAAAATCATCACCTACACAGCGTTTACTTACATTTACACCATACGCTGGATGCTTTTATCATGGAGAGTATAAGAACCAAAAATTAAATAAACCGCACTTGACTTTTTCTCGTGATACCTAAAGAGTTGTCAAATGTGATAGAAATATGTATTTATAAATTGTTTAAACGTTTCTGTCTCATACATATTTGCAGACGATATCAGATAAATTGAGATTCGATCTAATAACCTTGTGATAAAAAATGATAAAAAAATTAAAATAATAAACAAGAATAATTGATTTTTCAATACATGAAGCCAAATTTGCTGATTATATTTCGGCGTTCAATCCGAATATATCACGATGTAGTACGCGCTTCTCCTACTACCATGCACAAGGTTAAAAGATGAAACAAATCCCGTCACCCCTACCGTCACCTGCCCGTCGAAGGGAACTCTCATAGTGTTTCTTGTGCTCCATGGTGCAAGCTCGCACGCCGCTCACGCAGGCATGCCAGTGTACGTGTTTAGGAAACTTGTAGCAAAACAAGGACCAAACAACTTATATCAAAACTGTAACCTGACCTGACCTGACCGGAAGTGAAGTTCGATCGTAATCATATGAGGCGTTCAGTCCGAATACATCACACCCACACCCACCCATACCCATTGGCTCAGTCGTAAAACAATCTTCAAACGAAATGAGAGTTCCCTTCGACGAGGAGATGACGGTAGGGGTGACGGGATTTGTTTCTTTTTATCTTTAAACCTTGTGCATGGTAGTAGGAGAAGCGCGTACTACATCGTGATATATTCAGACTGAAAGCCTCATATAATTACGATCGTACTTCACTTCAGGTAAGTTCGTCTGATCGTTCAATAAATCACCAGCAGCAGCTTCTAGAACCTTCTTAAGTCAGCTTCCAGTATTTATTAATTCCTACTAACTATGTGGTTTAAATTTTTATACAGAGTGAAGAAAATTAACAGATTTTTAATCACCATATATAAAACTTTCATCCACACAATAGGATATTACATGAAAAATTAGGATAGAGACATACAGGGTGTACCAGCTCGATTTAGACAACGGTAAGGGCCGTGTAGGTCTAGTCAAGACGAAACGTTTTTTTATTTGAAGTTTTTGGATTTGGACCTTCGTTGCGGAAATATGGCCGACTTCCGGTTTTTAGTTTTTTGGCTGCAGTTTCGGCATTTTTAGGTTCTCGCCCAAACTGAAACTAGTTTTGGAAACTCCTGAGCTTCAGTTACAACTTTCATATTGAAGCCAAGGTTCTATCTCTGTTGGATTCAAAATGGCGACATGCCCAAGACTTTAAATTTTAAGTCTTTGAATCAATTCAAATTGAATCAAATTGAAAAATTAAGATTTTGAATCCAACAGAGATAGAACCTTGACTTCAATATGCAAGTTGTAACTGAAACTAAGGAGTTTCCAAAACTAGTTTCAGTTTGGGCGAGAACCTAAAAATGCCGAAACTGGAGCAAAAAAACTAAAAACCGGAAGTCGGCCATATTTCCGCAACGAAGGTCCTGCTGCGGTCGGGCTAATTAGATTAGGCTCTGGGCCAATTAAAATGATTCTTGGCCAATTAAAATTCGATCGTTGTTGAAAAACAAAGCCGACTTACCTTCGTTGGGCCGAAGTATTTATTGATGCACCAAAATCTCATTCAGATTTCATGTGACTGTAGTGGCATCAGCAGCATAAAGCGGTACGGTTTAATTACCTCTAAGATATAAGGTACTGGGATGCCAGATGACCTTTTAATTTTGAATAATAGATCTAAAGTAACCTGAACTATAAAGGCATCAAAATTCACTCAGGTTATGAGATGTTAATCATTTCTAACTACTGTATTATCTACCTACTGAATAATAGAGTTGATCTTTTAATGAAAAGTATATTTATGAATTCTGTTTACAAAATAACTTATTGAAATTCTATGGTTATGGAATTACTAATTAATTGATCATGAAGTTAATTGCAAAATATCTCATTTAACAGTTTAACTGGTAGAGAAAATAGATCTATTTTTTCCTTCACATAAAAAGTGACAAATTCATTTCAAGCATTACTTGAATAGTAATGGTAATAATTGTATATCAGGTATTTCATAGTTATTATTAATATAAGTTTTAATTAATAAAACATCAATCTCTCGACGAGATAAGGCAATAGAACGACACAAAAATCCTAACAGATTTCTCTGATATCACTCTGAGCAATAAAAGGTTATGTCACACTTTGCTTACTGATACGACATTTTGCCTTCCTTGGAATGTCGTGCCGAGACTGGAGAGCGGGGCCCTGGACGAAATCTCAGGATAAGAGACCGTGGTCTCCCTCTGGGGTGGCAGAAAGACTGGTGGACGGTGTCGCGTCCCGTGGGAACACGTGCCTAACACTGGTAGCGTGGTCGTCCTTCGAGGTTAGATGAAAGATGAAAATATGAGGCTCCGAATGATGAGATCCATTATTTAGGGGCAGGTAGCAGCAAAACCTTCAGATAGTGTAAGAGATTCCTTCCATAAAAGCGGATATTCGGATGCAGTAAATATTGAAAATCAATATGGCGTCCGTGAAGACAGGTGGGGTTCAACTTCGTAGATAGGTTTTCCGATGGGATAAGATAGTACCCCGATTGATAGGGTAGGTAGAAAGAACTATAACAATATATAAACTCTATTAGAGAAAGTTTCAGATAGTTTCAACAATTTACTTACCCGATTTATTAATCGGTCCTTAGATAAAGAGAAAAGGTAGGGGTGCGACTTGTCGCTTCAAGCACCAAGATTGGAAGACCGAACAAACTTGTCCAGAAATTGCGGAGCACCTTTTCCGCGCAGCTCGAAGAAAGGGTTGTTGTATTTAAATTTGCGAAACTACATCACAGCGACATCTGTGTTTCTAATTTATCGAAAAGGAAGATTGTAAGAGAAGGAAGTTACAGATTGTACTCAAAGGGTAGGGATCTTGAACTTGCCTAGTTTAGTTAGTTTTACCACTCGGCAACAGGTGGCGATGTTAGTTCAAAATTCATATTTTCGGAACCTTAATAGCAAGGATTTAGAGAATGTGGTCCTATTTAATAATTTTAAATGGAGCCAATTAAAGAATAAAACCTTTAACGACGTTACACACCTCTCTTTACCGGGGTAAGGAAAGGATTAAAGATAAACCAACTGGAAAAAGCACAGGCGTATTTCAAGTTGTTACTATACCCGAAGAAGGGTATGTTTGCGGGACAACTAGGTGACGATAAGCTTAGAGAATATGATTCAGAAATCACGTTCATAAATAACATGAACCTTTCGAAGAAATAAGATAACAATTCTGAACGAACAAACTGTCAACGACATCATTGATCTGTTTCATTGAATGAATAAAATTTCTCTTATATATGCTTACTAAGGTAACATGCAACTTTCAAAGGGAATAGCGTTAGGTTTACTAAAATTACATGCGACTTAAATATTAAGCACTAGGTAATAACTATTCATAAGGTATAAAAATAAAATATTCATGCTTCATTGCAAAGGCAATAAAATAAAAGATATGCTAGTAACGGTAGTAATAAGATAATTAAGATAACTTTCTTAAATGGTAATTGTTCTCGCCGAACAATGTCGATAAACAAAGGAATAATTTCTAGATAACTAGATATGAAGATACGATAAGATATGGTTAGATAATATAAGATAAGATAGATAATATAAGATAAGATACATACTAAGATAAACAAAATCAATAATACTGTCAGATATCACAGTAATGAATATTCTGAAATAAATAAAATTAGAATTCCTAAGAAGAAAAAATCTCCTGAGGTGGGCACGAAACATCTCCCTTACTGTTGAACACCGCTTCCCCGACCAACGACAACCCGCGCTCTGCTTTGAAGCATGCCCCGCCACTGAGACAGTGGTGAGCGGAAAAGTCAAGAATGAAACTGTCGCGGTTAAGTAGCAGGTTTAACAAAGCAAAAGTGAAACTCGATCCTCAAGGGGGTTGATGCTGTCCAAACTTGGGCATCAAAACATCTATGTACAGGGAAAGATAAATTTTTGGAGTCCACAAGGGTAATCCATGAGTAAGATTTTTCATCTTTGAACCAGTCAAAATTTGACTATGTCATCGTCTATGCGACTCCATAATAAATGGTTGAGAGAAAGGAAGTTCGCAGATAATCACTGCGTAGCTTATCAGATAGCGTAATCGCAATAATCACTTCGATAAAACATCCAATAATCGCACAGATAAACATTCGATAATTGCACAGAGAAAACATCAATAATCGCCTGGATTATTAGATAAACATTAAGGTAACGGTAAGATAATTTATCTCACTCAGTAAGATAAGAAAAATGGAACAACCATTTTCATCGCTAAGGTAGGGGACATTCAATATCCGTGTTCAAATTCATTTGTGTTAACACCGAATATCTCAAGTCATCTTTGCAAATTCAACACTAGAATTCACATAGATTTTTATTTTCCATTTTGGAAAATATTCGCAGAGAAGATAAGTATTAGCTACCATTCTATTATGGTACTAATAGCTATAGATAAGGTAAGATAGGTAATTCCTTTTCTTTGAAAAGAAATTAAAGATAAGAAAGGCACGAAGCTTTGACTAAAGCTTACGCCTGTCATTTTTCAAGAAGAAAATTGCAAATTCAATTTTCGTTTCCTTGAACGGTAGATAAGATAAGGTAGAGATATTCTGTTGTCTTCCGTTGAGGCAACAGAGGGATTTTTCACTTTAGCCATGCAGGGCGGAAAATCTTAAAGCACCCAAACTTGGAAAGATGGTAGATAAGATAAAAGAGATCTGCTGTCATCTGATTGGACTAGCAGAGCAGTTTTCACTTTAGCACGAAGCAGGGCGGAAACTGTCGGGAAAGCACCCGTCCTTAGAAAGGTGGTAGGTAAGATAAAGATAACCTGTTGTCTTTTGTTTGGACAAACAGGGCAGTTTTCTCTTTAGCACGTAGCAGGGCGGAAACTGTCGGGAAAGCACCCGTTTTTGAAAGAGATGGTAAGATAAGATAAAAGAGATCTGCTGTCGTCTGATTTGACAAGCAGAGCAGTTTTCACTTTAGCACATAGCAGGGCGGAAACTGTCGGGAAAGCACCCGTTTTTGAAAGAGATGGTAAGATAAGATAAAAGAGATCTGCTGTCGTCTGATTTGACAAGCAGAGCAGTTTTCACTTTAGCACATAGCAGGGCGGAAACTGTCGGGAAAGCACCCGTCTAAAACTAGACGGTAGATAAGATAAAGGTAAAAGATAAGATAAGGTAGATACAACGGCAAGATAGCATTTTCTTTAGTTTATTGAACATAAGAAAATTTAAAAGATAACATTAGACCTGTAAACGTTAGTTAGACAAGATTGGCGAATAGTTACTTTTCAAGGTAATGATTCAGATAACCAGAAAGATATGGGTTCTCAAAATTTGAGCGATAAAATAAAATGAGAGCCTGAGGATAGCAAATACCGATCCCAAAATTAGCAACATTTACACTTTGAGTACTCACATTCACACAGCTAGTTTCGAGATCCTTGAGAAACGCTTTGAAAGATACGGTATTCATTCTTCATACATTCTTCATTCATTCTAAGATACGACAAGAAACGGAGCTTTCTCAATTCTCATATTGCTAGACCTCATTTTCTAAACGGATTTTTGTCAAATACAAAAAGAGAGATAAAGATAGGTAGGGAAATAAAATTAAAGAGAAAAGATATTATAGGAAACTATTCATCGGTTTCTGTATACCGGGATCGAAAGGGTATGTTGACTCAGGAATAATTAATCCTGATGCATTTTCCTTGTCTAGGAGCATACTAGACTGAACATGCATTTTATTATGCATAAATAAGGAATTTATTTCCTTAGGAAGAACTCATGAGTGATCGTGTCACTAACTAGAGTCAAGACTGGATTCATGACTGAAATCTACTAAAGTCGGTAAGGTAGGGATCGAAAAAGCTATGTGACGCTATGATGTATCTTTACACGTAAAGAATTCGTTTTCTACGTTTGACGTAAAGAATGCAAGGGATACGTCGCAACACTGCTCGTAGCTTTAGCGCTCGTCGGCACTATTATCAACAGCTGACTGGAGAGTCAAAGATTAATGGAAACCTAACCTAACTTAATGAGAAAATGGTAAGGTAATTTTCAGGGAAAGATTTTTGGATACAGTTTTCAAAGACAGCTTAACTACAGAGCTCTCGTATCGAGTATCCTCTCTGTACGGAATTAAGCTTCTCTAAAACATGCTCGAGACATCACGACGGTATAATCAACCACTCCGTAAAGCTCCCTGACGGGTTACCCTTTAGCGGCAGTGTAGCGGTAAGAAAAAGTAGGTATTTTCGCGGCACGGCACTTTGCACAAAGATAATTAGGTAGGTACACATATATTAGGGAACAATAATGCTTAAAACTAAATCATGCAAAGCTTTCAATAAAAAATTCATGCAGTAAGCAACAAGAGAAATTTATATAAATATCAAGTGATATCGCAGACAAATCGTAAAGTTCAAATAGTTATGAGATTTATTTTATGAAAATCCTAGATACATAAAAGCCAAATAAGATAAAGATAAATTGGATTTCTAATTCAAAGAAGTAAACGTTCCACACCGGGGAGTGCCAATTGCTGCGGTCGGGCTAATTAGATTAGGCTCTGGGCCAATTAAAATGATTCTTGGCCAATTAAAATTCGATCGTTGTTGAAAAACAAAGCCGACTTACCTTCGTTGGGCCGAAGTATTTATTGATGCACCAAAATCTCATTCAGATTTCATGTGACTGTAGTGGCATCAGCAGCATAAAGCGGTACGGTTTAATTACCTCTAAGATATAAGGTACTGGGATGCCAGATGACCTTTTAATTTTGAATAATAGATCTAAAGTAACCTGAACTATAAAGGCATCAAAATTCACTCAGGTTATGAGATGTTAATCATTTCTAACTACTGTATTATCTACCTACTGAATAATAGAGTTGATCTTTTAATGAAAAGTATATTTATGAATTCTGTTTACAAAATAACTTATTGAAATTCTATGGTTATGGAATTACTAATTAATTGATCATGAAGTTAATTGCAAAATATCTCATTTAACAGTTTAACTGGTAGAGAAAATAGATCTATTTTTTCCTTCACATAAAAAGTGACAAATTCATTTCAAGCATTACTTGAATAGTAATGGTAATAATTGTATATCAGGTATTTCATAGTTATTATTAATATAAGTTTTAATTAATAAAACATCAATCTCTCGACGAGATAAGGCAATAGAACGACACAAAAATCCTAACAGATTTCTCTGATATCACTCTGAGCAATAAAAGGTTATGTCACACTTTGCTTACTGATACGACATTTTGCCTTCCTTGGAATGTCGTGCCGAGACTGGAGAGCGGGGCCCTGGACGAAATCTCAGGATAAGAGACCGTGGTCTCCCTCTGGGGTGGCAGAAAGACTGGTGGACGGTGTCGCGTCCCGTGGGAACACGTGCCTAACACTGGTAGCGTGGTCGTCCTTCGAGGTTAGATGAAAGATGAAAATATGAGGCTCCGAATGATGAGATCCATTATTTAGGGGCAGGTAGCAGCAAAACCTTCAGATAGTGTAAGAGATTCCTTCCATAAAAGCGGATATTCGGATGCAGTAAATATTGAAAATCAATATGGCGTCCGTGAAGACAGGTGGGGTTCAACTTCGTAGATAGGTTTTCCGATGGGATAAGATAGTACCCCGATTGATAGGGTAGGTAGAAAGAACTATAACAATATATAAACTCTATTAGAGAAAGTTTCAGATAGTTTCAACAATTTACTTACCCGATTTATTAATCGGTCCTTAGATAAAGAGAAAAGGTAGGGGTGCGACTTGTCGCTTCAAGCACCAAGATTGGAAGACCGAACAAACTTGTCCAGAAATTGCGGAGCACCTTTTCCGCGCAGCTCGAAGAAAGGGTTGTTGTATTTAAATTTGCGAAACTACATCACAGCGACATCTGTGTTTCTAATTTATCGAAAAGGAAGATTGTAAGAGAAGGAAGTTACAGATTGTACTCAAAGGGTAGGGATCTTGAACTTGCCTAGTTTAGTTAGTTTTACCACTCGGCAACAGGTGGCGATGTTAGTTCAAAATTCATATTTTCGGAACCTTAATAGCAAGGATTTAGAGAATGTGGTCCTATTTAATAATTTTAAATGGAGCCAATTAAAGAATAAAACCTTTAACGACGTTACAGTCCAAATCCAAAAACTTCAAATAAAAAAACGTTTCGTCTTGACAAGACCTACACGGCCCTTACCGTTGTCTAAATCAAGCTGGTACACCCTGTTTTCCGATTGTTGGAGACGTTTCCGATGTACACTGCTTCTAAAATGAGAAACTGCGATTTTCAGTTGTTTATAACTAATTATCTACTCATTTTAGACTGCAACTGTAAAAACCATTGTTATTGTATATTCACGGTAAATGTGAAAAAAAAATATACAGAGTGTCCTATTTAAAAACCAATACCTTTGTATTGAACAATTTTTTTCTGCACAAATTTTTGGTATCTGGCTTACCAACAGAGATATCCGGGTCCGAAGATTGAGAAGACTCAGCCTGTATACCAACCTATAATAATAGATATTAATAATTACAAGTTTGAATAAGGGAACAGAACTTTTTACAAAAGAAATGTGACTAATTCTCCAGAATATACTGTTTTGTATTGGTAGGTAATCAATTAAGATAGTAATAATTATTATACATATCTCTTTATGTTTCATTATTCGATGTCTGCAGTTTTTCTCTTTTGATTTTCGTCTTTTGTCAATTGCTTTTCACAATTTGTCAAATGGTTTTCCCATTTTTCAAACGCTAATGTGATTTTTCAACTGAAATTCCGTCAATTTAGATTCCTTTTATCTATACAAAATAATTTTCCAATGTTTATAATACTGTCACATCACGTAAATAGGAAAATTAGTTGATATAAAAGGAAATTGATTGATAGATCAATGACTATAGTCATTGATAGATAGAAAAATAATAAAATCATTTGAAAAGAAAAAAAGCCAAGAGAAAAAGACTGAAAAATTACCTAATACATCTATTTATAAGAATATTATATTATTATATTGCGTTTTTAATATATTACAAATTTGAATTGTTTTGATAGTTTTGTAATTTAATAAAAAAATCATCTTAGTTAGTTATGCGCCCCTTCGTAACAACTTGAAGTTAGAAGTTCGGATATTTACAATAATTGTTACTGACAAACATCTGTATACCTTCGGGAAACAGGGCTCTGAAGTCAATAATTTTCCCTAGAAATGGCCCCAGAAATCTGCCCGTTGACTAAACGAGCCTTATATTACCCACTGTTACTGTTGTAAGTGTTTTATTTATCATCGGCATTCTTCATACCTATTATGTCGTTATTCTTTATTAAGCTACACTGTACCTAACACATATTTGTTGTTAGTTACTTTAAATAATCGCGAGCGGTTTTACCGTCAGAAAATTTGATTTTTGTGATATTATCAATCTAACTATGCACAGATTTATCGTAAGTATGGTTTATTTTATGAACATTATACCTATATGAGTTGAACGGTTTTATTTGTGCCTAAAGTGTTGTTAATTTAATACGCTGACGAGGTCTAATGAGACCGAAACGGCCGTCCGTGCTTTTGGTAGTCTGGTTGGATGTGTGTTGCTGCCTGAGTCGAGACGATGGGTTAAAACCCGACTCCAATACGACAGGCTATTAATTGTCTTTATACTCATTAAGACCTACCTACCTACGGTGTTGTTGTTAATTTAAGTTTTTTTTTAAATTAAATTCAACGGATAATGTCTCATAATTCCTAGTTTAATTCTGTTCTAGTATGAATTAAAAAGTAGGTTACATAACAATAAGAATTGTAACAACGAATTAAGCCCGAGTTGAAAAAAAATAAAAAATTTACCGAAATTAGAGGAGTACGGACTATTACAATTATTAGCAATTACAATTCTGCTCATATAGTAAAGTTTTTTCATTAATGTTAATTGTTGATTGAAAGTTACCATATTTTAAAAATTCTATAAAAAAATCTCTTAGAAATAGATACGTTAGGAGCGAGCGTAGAAGTAACCATAACGAATGTGCTTCGCTGCTCGTACAGAGAACATCATTAGACTATACCCATTAAGTTCACGACAATATTTCTGTGATAGTTTTTGAAGCTAACATCGATTAATGATCCAACACTTTTGTGATCCCTTTCATGCCTGAATTGCTGATGTATTTTCCACCCAGAGTCGATGCCTTTTCTAGAAACGGTCCCAGGAATCTGCCCGTTAACCTAATGAGCCTTTACAATACTCATTGTGAGTTCAAGAGTAGAGTAGTAGTAGCATTCTGACAACATCCTCAGTAAGAGCGAGAAAAAAAGCCCACTGTAACTATATAATTTTCGAGAAATAAATTTTACAAACTTTAACATATTCTTTATTTAAGTTTCTACCTACTTAATTCAATCAACCATTAGGTATTAATTCATATCTCTTACACAAAAAACATCGATTTTTCTTTTTAACTTAAACATTTTTTCTCAACACTCTTTCCTCGAACCTCAACCCTCTCAGACTGAAACTCAAATATGATTTGTTATAAAAGGCTCATTAAGCTTATTTACGTAGTAATAGTTTTTTTTCTTTTATGAAAAATAGTCTTTAGTCTTTGGTTTTAGAAAAAAGTTTCTATTGGAACAGAATATTTAGATTTGTTTGGGACAGTAGAATAGAAAATATTGTAATAATAAGGTGAAATGTCAGAATAGTTTTTGTAAAATAATTAGAATAACTAGAATAAGTAAGATAGAGTGTATGGGAGAAATGTCAGGCATGAAATTATTAAAAGTCACAATTTGGAAGAAACGAACACCAACTCTAGTAGCATGGAAATTGGCTGTTAGAAGGGGGAAAACATAGCATGTCCAAAGAGGATTCTGTATGTTGTACTCAAGAAGAGAGATGAATTTCATAAGATGTTGCTTGGAAGGAAATTACAAAAATTATTCGCTATCATAGTGAGAAATAATATGTTGTCAAGCAGATAACATTCGAATTTCCATAGTTACAAGAAAAACTATAAATAGGAAAACAACGATTATCTGAGGAGATTCCTAAAACACAAGTTAAGCAGTGTAGACCACTAATAAATCATAACCAAACATCGTGAACATTCAGGAAAATTTCGAACATCAAGAATTTGGTAAAGAACAGAGGCCGTAGCTGACTACTAGCAGAAACATATAGGTTAGAAGGAGAGATTTGGTTAGCTGGTAGCTGACAATTGCAGTTTGATTTGGATACAGCCGTGCGGAGATTTGGCTAGCAGGCAGCTGACAATTGCAGTTTGATTTGGGTACAGCCGTGCAGCGATTTGGATTCTGCGATTTTGACATTGAAGATAGAAAAACGTAGCAGCGAATTGGATATATTCGTGCAGAGTTCTACATTGATATTGCTGACACACAAACAGCAAGGCTACTAGAGTTGACTTCAAGCTTTGTTCAACAGCTGATTCCGTGGGTTATTCCTTTCGTTAACCTACGAGGGACTTCTGTCAATAATTAATGACAGAAAGTCGGTGACGAAGAAGATTCATTAAGGGATCAAACTGTGAGTAATTTTAAGTTATTTTTAAGTTCGTTGTAGGTATTATTGTTGGGAAAATTTCATATTGTAATAAAACCCAAACAAATTTAAATTTGAGTTTCAATAGGAGTTTATAGGTTATGAAAATTTTTAAAAATTTATAAAAAAAAATACTTGAACTCACTCTGAGTCATAGAGGTCTCATACAGACTAAACTTTTATTAGTTTTTACAAAAGAAAGGCCCCCTAAATAAATTGTTTATGGTAAGAGGGAATCAAAGAGGAAAATTAATTTTCAAAAAAGAATAGAGAAAGCACAGACCCTACGAACCATAACAGTACCTACCTACTTGTCGCTCTAAAGTGTTCAAAAATAAAGAATGGGGGTCTTGTGCTATATGTAATGCTGAAAGGTAATTCAATTCTCTATTTATTAAGCATAAACTGTATGGATTTTAAACTTCAATTTTTTTTCTACAAATTTTATTAGCTATACATGGTGATTCATGAGTGACCTTACATAGACCAATGGTGATAAGCGGACTTCAAGGCGGGTCGAAAACCACAAAAGAATTTTTTTGTGATTGGTTACGAAGTTACAGGGTGTTTTATGTCTCAAGTACAAAACTTTCATAGGCAATATTTACGAAACGGTTGAAGATATTTTTGATAAATTTACTAGGGATGTTGCATTCCGGAAACTTATCACAACCGCCTTCTGAGTTAATTAAAAATCCAGAACCGGACTTGAAAATTTTTGCCCCCATGGTCTTTGTTGAAAAAGTTAATTTTCTGATCATGGAACTGAAAAACTGTCATCGAATTTGAAAAGTTAAAATCTATGGAAATCATTCCTCAATTTGAACGGCACACCCAAACCGTCTCGAAAAAAAAGTCAAAGTAAAACTTCTCAGTAAACTATAAGACATATTTTACTTAATGTTCGTCTGAATTACTTCAAATTAATTTTTTGACTTGTTTCTGTGGGAAAAATGTCAGTGTAAATGAAATGTTATCAATATTAATGTTACAAACGGTTCTCAAAATGTCGATGACAGTTTTTCAGTCCCATGATCAGAAAATTAACTTTTTCAACAAAGACAAGGGCAAAAATTTTCAAGTCCGGTCCTGGATTTTTAATTAACTCAGAAGACGGTTTTGATAAGTTTCCGGAATGCAACATCCCTAGTAAATTTAGACAAAATATCTTCAACCGTTTCATAAATATCGCCTATCAAAGTTTTGTACTTGAGACATAAAACACCCTAAAACACCATAAAACAAAACTGTGTTTTATTCTCGAGAATTGCATTAAAAAACAATTTTAATTACAAACGTTGACGAATTGTTTCAACTGAAATCATAAGAAAATTAGTTGTTGAAAGACTGTCTTAGCACTTTCCAATGTAAATGCCCGGTTTACACGTATCCAGTGCTTTAGTAGAGTAGAGTGATTTAGTAGAGTGAGCTTTCTGTTCACACAGGTCAAGTAATTTAGTAGAGTTGGTAACTAAAAGACGAGTAAAAACAGGTGTCCACATGCGCACTTGTATTTTATTTAGTATGAGTCGAGTGGTCGAGTAGTAGATGCCGTTAAAATAATAATAATAATAATAAAATATAATAAAATAATAAAATAAATTTCGTTCTATAATAAAACACCTTATAAAATTATAAAATAAAATTTTTTTTAGCTCTTGAGAATACGTTGATCTAATGTTTTTAATTTTTTGAACAATTTCATTCTGCTCAAATGCCTGGATTCCCATCACTTCCTGCATTTTTTCATAAGCTGCCTGCCGCATTTGTCAATTTTTATATCTCTCGTCTCTAACATCCCACAGGCACTCATGTTTGATATACTCCACAACAAATTTATATGTTGTATCTTCAGACCACCATGACGTGCCATGTTTTGCGCAACAGTAATAATAAAACACTCTCAAGTTTTTTGGTTTGTTTTGCTGAATACTCTACTAATCTGATAATCACCTGCGGCGAGACGCATCTACACGCGTTTAGTTCAGCTGAAAAAAGGGCGGGGGAAGGCTACTCGACTTGTACTCGACTGGAAAAATAGAATAGGATTCTATTTACTAAACTCGACTGTTAACTCGGCCAAGCCAGCTGACTTGACTAAAACACAAGTGTTCACACAGGTCGAGCACTAAATTACTCGACCGCTCGACTAAATTACTGGATACGTGTAAACCGGGCATAATACTCCGAACAGTTGGTCTACATCGGGAAACATCATCAGTGGCGACGAGTTCGTAGGGGAACAAATCTTGTGAACATGCAATGCATCTATGATGCTTATATTATAACCATTATCTGATAACTCCGTCCTGCTTTTAATCGTTCCTGATGATTTCGTCACTGGTTACTGCTCCGATACCGGAAACTGGTGACTTCAAGATCAGGTCAAGTCACATCACATCGTCTCAGTTATAGCTTCAAATTAGGGTCAAGTACCTAAGAACGAGTGGTCTAGTAATTATTAGACTAAGAAGATTCGTTTTTACACTCGTGGCTGCTGGGTATTGTCTATTTAAGGAAGAGCTAATTGTAGTAAAAAACACAGGATCTTTTAGATTTTAATTTCCTAATCGTTTTTTTGTTTTATTCCCTCAGTCAATGCAATCAGCGAAACTATTATTTAATTTGTGAGATTGAGAATGTATTATTATACACGGGATACAAGGTCAATTAAACAATAATTCGGTTTCGAACTTTTTCTTGCGCAAATTAATTTATAAAAAGTCAATAATAAATGTTCTAACATAAATTTTCTTAAGTGTTTTTTAATAGCGACTGCAATACCAATTTCCTCAGACGCTGTCTCTCATGGAATCAATGATGGAATTGAAAGATGTTCCTACACGTTTAATGAAACCGTCTTCAATAAATTACATGCAAACTCTTGGAAGGGGAAATGGATTACAAACGGTGGGTTTTCTTTATTTTCTTGTCGTTTTTCTTACGTTTTCGCAATTTTTAGAAAACTCGTTTTGGTACGAGAATGTTTATGGAGATGTTATGATGTATGACGCTGTGAGTCAGACCAACGAAATGTTAATTGATACTAAAGAACTGGTAAGTTTTAATAATTTTGGCTCTCTATAATACACTTCAAGACAAAATCAAGTTACGAAGTTACTTTAAAATATTCATTTAAAATGTATGGATAATGTTAAGACTATCATTAAGTAAGCACGCGAAAATAGATATTGATAAAATATACCGGGTGATCTATCTTAATCTATTTTCGGAATTATTGGGGACGGGGAATAAATATTCTCCTAACAAATGTTTGGGACAAAGGTTGTTTGGTTTTGAGGGGCACATAGTTTTCACACAAGAACAACCCCCACCCCCTACATAGGGGTGATGGTGCCTTTGACGATTTAAGAACCCACATTTTTTATTGCGAGTCGTGATTCACCGTGGAGAAAAACAAACTTTTATACGAAATTTATTTTTGTAAATTGTGTCCTCATCCCATAAACATGGAAGACAAAAACGGCTTTTCTTTAATTTAATTCAAGTTTCATACAAATGCTTGCTTTTCTCCACGCTGAATCACAACCCGCAATAAAAAATGGGGGCTATTTAAATCGTCAAAGTCCCACCCACACCCCTCTTCAGGGGGTGAGGATGGGGGTGGTTCTTGTGTGGAAATGATTTCCCCATGAAAACCAATCAACTTTTGCCTCAAACTTTTGTTCGGAGAATGTTCCCCCTCCTCAATAATTCCTAAAATAGATTAAGATGGATCATCCGGTATAACGCTTGGAAACCTTACAGAAAACTAAGCAGTTTACAACTGTTATAGGAGTATTACAAGAATAACTGATCTAAGAGCGAAATTTTATAGATTTATTCAATTTTGACTTGAAGTGAAATGAAACTGAATGAAACTGATGAAATTGTTCTAGTTGCTTAAGAATATTTTTTTAGAATTATTATAATGATAATTATCTGGTGGTTGAATTGTCTTCCGATCTCTTATTTGCCTTAATTAAATATAATGCAAGTTCTGTAAGTATTTTAAATTTGATGTTCCGAGGTAGGTAAACTATTGCTTTAAATTTGCAGAAACTTAAGCACCCGATTGATGCTTATTATTCTGTTATGGATATTTATGAAAAGTGAGTACGTAACTATAAAGATTAATTTCTTTATAAAAGTAATAATACTCTAGAGACACTTAAATCTATAATAATCTACGTAAGCTCTTTGCTGGTTACCTTTCGCTTTAGTTAAAGATACGCAGTTTTCTGATTGATAGAAAGCTTGGAATTTTTAGTGAAATATTATAAAGTAGAATTCACAATCTGATCAAGTTATAATCCTTTTCGAACAAACGTTAATGTTAAATCATAATTCGATTAATACTGTAACCTTTATTTTTTTAGAACAATTTATCACATAGCAAATCAGAGTTTACTTCAAGCAGTTCAATGGTCCAAACACAACCATTCCCTAGCTTACGTTCTAAATAACGATATCTATTACTTGGATTGTCCTGTAAATGTAGACTCGCCTCGAAGAATAACTTTTGATGGTCTTGAAGATATAATTTTCAACGGTGTAACCGATTACAATTACGATGGTATGAATGACACAGAGTAACGATTACCGTTTTATGATGTTCTGAATACTTTCAGGTAATTTGCAGAGCGATAACGCATTATGGTTTTCCCCTGACGATACATTTCTAGCTTACGCTCAATTCAACGATAGCGAAGTCGGTGTCTTTGAGTATAATATATTCGGCAAACCGGGATCTATGGAGTCTCAATATCCTTACAGAGAAATATATCGATATGCTAAAGTAATCTATAGTAAATCTTTAATTAAAACAATAATTGTATATTATAGTAAACATGATTTAGGCTGGAAGTACAATTCCTACAGTACGTATATTTCTCATCGATTTGAGTGATTATAACTCCACACCTGTCGAATTGCCTTCAACGCCCGACGAATTTCTTCCCGACAATTATATCCTCTGGGAAGCAAAATGGCCCACTGATGATGAAGTGTCATTTTATTATACGAATAGAGTCCAGAATGTATCTAGAATAATCAGGTGTTCAATAACTATTAAATGTTGGGAGGTAAATATTATCAATTCTGGAAATGCATTTAAGATAACTAGAATTTCTTTGTACATATAGGAAAGTTTCTACGAAATAGAAAACGGTTGGATACTGAGGAGTATTCTGGGTTACAATACAAAAGGAACACTTCGTTTGCAAATATTGCCGGCGCCTGAAGATAATAACGATACTTATTATCATTTGATGTTGATTGACTTCAAAAATAAGTCCAGGACTCGTCTTACGTTTGGTAAAAAAAGGGTGACGAATCTTATTTATTGGGACGAGGAACTTGATTTAGTGTAAGCAATAATCATTTCTTGATTTAAATGGAGTCAACATTATTGCGTGCCTTAAAAATTTATCGTGTATTGATATACCTAGTACCTTTTTATTTAATCGAATAATCACATTTAATCACAAGGTTTATTAGATTAAAGATGAGATCGCATAAAAGAGTTAATACTGCTTCTGCTCATGTTTTTACGGGTCCGATTTCGAAATTCGAATGAAATTGGTTTTAGATGTTAATTTGAGAACAATTTAAGTAATTGTTTCATTCTATTATTCAGCAGGCTATCAAACTGCTTGACTTGAAATAAACATAAATAAATTAGGCCTTCACGAGTGCGAGTTTGATTTTTGAAGACTCATAAAAGACTCGATCCTTAATTTTATAAAAAAATTCTTAATGCTTAATTTGTCTGCTCAACTTACCTGTTCAAAATTTCTGTGTACCATTAGGTAGTATACTTATACGTAAAGTTTTCGAAAGAATCAGACAGTAACAAAATGATTCACACCGATTCAAAAAAATTTCCACAATCATGACGATGTTCAAAATTCTTAAAAATCGCGTTCATATTTATACATAAAATTTGAATCTCAGGAGAAATTATTGAACTAAATTTAACCATCTGTGACTCGAACTTCTCTAATCAAAAGCTCAATCAAATCACTATACTTTGTATTAACAATGCTTCAAGAGTTCTTACAAGCTTTCATCAGGGACGCTTCTAGAGGACGCATTAAAGATAGGATTTATATTCAAATATTTACTCTTGGTAAATTATGTCGGTTTATTCTTAACAATTTTTGTTATCTTGAAACTTGTCTTATATTACTCTTAACACTACAGTAGGTAACTACTTACAATTTTTTAACCCTTTAAAATCCTGAAAGTCTTCATAAAACGGACTAACTCTGTCAATTTTCTAGCAATTCCCATAACTCTTCATTTTCTCTGAGATTATTTAAATTTTATTTCTCACATTCTATTTAAAAAACAAGAAATGGTGATTTAAAAAAAAGTAGTTTAAGTGTTACCCATTAACTTCTCACGATTCCAAATACATTATTTTATAATATTTTATTTTTACACCTAATAATATTTTCTTAGGTTTTATCAAGGTGTAGAACAAGAATATCCCTCAAGAGAACACACGTACGTGGTGAACATTAAGACCTTGGAAGATAGATGCTTCACCTGTAATTTTTCAACCCCTTCAGGACCATGTCTGCATGCAACAATACATCCAAGTAACTCTTTTGAATATTACACCAAAATATGTAAAGGACCCGGACCGGATTATATTCTAATCGTCGACAGGCGTAATGTAAATTTCTTTTTTTGAAATGGGTTTTTTCTAAGGCAATATTTTTAAGGATTCGTTCGTTGTATGGGAAAAGAACGCTAATATTATTTCTGTCTTGAAATGTAAACTTGAACCACAACAAATTGATCTAACTGTTCCTACAGCTGATGGATTTGAAGCCAGGGTTAGGCTTCTCTTACCTCCAAATTATTCCGACAATGACACTAGGAAACATCCAGCGATTGTTAAAGTGTGAGTTATTTCACTAACGTTAACCTAATTTATCTACTCCTTATACTTATTATCTGTTGAGTATATATTAGTTCAATCTGCTTCAAAGTGAAGCATATCTTCCTAAAATTATAGATTCATAAAAGCTGCTATTTCCAGCTATGCAGGACCAGGCAGCGATATGATATCAGATAAATATGACCGAGATATATCATACTACTGGGTCACTCATCGAAATTACATCCACATCATGATAGATGGGAGAGGATCTGGCAGACAAGGAAATAAAATGATGTACCAAGTCTACCGCAGACTTGGTACGGTCGAAATAGAAGATCAGATAAACGTAACCAGGTATCTTCAAGCAAAATTCCCAAAAATAGATCGGAATAACACAGGAATTTGGGGCTGGAGCTATGGAGGCTTTGCAACAATTTCTGCACTGGCAATGGATCATGAAAATATCTTCAAATTTGGAATATCAGTGGCGCCGACTACCAATTTTTTGTATGAAGGTAACTTTGTGATTTGTTTTTATACACTTTTAATTGTGACAATTCCACTCTTATACCTTATTGTGGCACGAGAACTCACGACCAAAATTTTTGTCTCATAGCAATTGGACCAAAACCGCATCAAATTGATAGATTCGATTATCCTCAACCCGAAAATCGAAATATCAGAAAATTTCCGTGTAGCGTCTGACCTGACCAAATTTTAAAAAATGTCAAAAAATTTTACCAATCTGTATCATAGCAATCCGTCTGATTTTCAGAATGTATTTCAATAACAGCTTTAAGATATGGTAAGCACGTTTTTCAGTCGCTAGTAGCGTAGCGTGTACGTTTATGTGAAATAATAATTTTTCTGAAGAAAATGTGATAATAGCAGACGATGGTATCGTTTGCCTATTTTTTTTTTGATATAGCAGAAATGATCTCCCAAGCAGTTGCTACACTTCTGATCGTTACCGCCTACCTAGTAGGATTAAGAATGATATCATAATCTAACGACTTTATACGGTTTTGGTCGTAAAACGATATTAAACAGTAATATTTGTCTTTTTAAAAGTCAATTTGAGTTTTTTCACTCTTAAATAATGTTTAGTACCTTCTTATTCAATGGAATTGTCTCAACAAATACAACCCGACCTTACGATTTAGCGGGATATTGTTATATGCAGTTGTTTTTTCATACTTACTTGCATGAAGGCAATTTAACTCCATCTACAGAAAAAATCACTCGAGCGTTCTGCGCTCTTTCAGCGTGCTTTTTTCAACAGCTGTCGTTGAATTTCCTACGCAAGTAAGTATTCTAGACCAACTACAAAAAAATATCCTGCTAAATCTAAGCTCTCATGGTATTACCCCGAATTATTTTTAGATTATATTTACACTGAAAAATACATGGGTTTACCTACCGAAAAGGATAATTTAGATGGGTACGAACGAGCTGATCTTGTAAAAAAAGTAGAAAAATTCAGAGGAAAATCACTTCTGTTAGTCCATGGTAACGCTGATGACGTTGTCCATTATCAAAACACCATGACTTTCATTAGAGCACTAGAGCTGGCAGATATACCATTCCATCTAATGGTAAGATACAATGACTGATATACTGCACGCTAATTCAGCATGAATTATTTTATTTAGAGAGATGGCAACAAAAATGCCTCCTATCTCTCAAATGAAAAAAAATCTGGTTTTATACAGGCTGTATCTAAATAACACCGAAAAAAATTAGGGGAGGATTCTTTGGTAAAAAATAAACAAAAAATTTCCTATTAACGTGTGTCTGGATATGCACCCTTTTTGAGATACAGGGTGTCAAAAAAAGATAGTTTTTCGAGTTTTTTGAAGATGTCTCGGGAACCGTATAAGACACAGAATTCAGCTTTTGTACAGATCTAATCATTGATATTAGCAACTATTTTAATGCTAACTACCTTCTTTAAGTATGCCAGTGCCGGAGATTTTTAGGGTTGGGGGGATTTTTTGCCCCTAATATCTACGACACTGGGCAAATTGATATTTTAAAAGCACACTTTTAACCGTCAATGTTTTCTACACAAAAATATACTCCTGGTTATAACTGCTAACGTGAGCCATTTTCGAGAAAAACGGGCATTTACGATGAAAAACTCGCTTTGAATGTTTCAAGACAAGTGTCGAAATTTTAACGGCAAAAAAACTTCGCTCATTTCTGAGATCTCCGCTATAATGACACATGAAAAAACTCAGTATTAAAAAAGTAGCTATAAATATCAATGATATGACATTTACAAAAGGTGAGTTTCATATCTCAAACGGTTCCCCAAATATCTTCAAAAAACTGGTAAAATAATCTTTTTTTGACACACTGTATCTCAAAAAGGGTGCGTTTCTTGACACACGTTTATACGAAATTTTTTGTTTATTTTTGACCAAAGAATCAGCTCTTAAATTTTTTCGGTGTTATTTAGATACACCCTGTATGTATAGTTCAAGCGTCCTTCTGAAAATCCGTCTTGCTAAGCTGGAGCCTAGCGCGCTGATGTTGAAGAAATTTATCTGTGGGAATCTAGGCAACTCCCGAATTGAGGGAAAAATATTTTCTTCCAATATGCTTTATGTCGTAGTCTCCAGTAGGTACAATTAAACCGACACAAATCCATTTGTTTTTAAAACTTTTATACTTTCCGAGCAAAAAATTTCTTTTTCCTTGTTCTCGGTCATGAACTTCCCTGTCAATTTTCAAGTTTGTATTTGCGAACTTTTATTCTAATTTTATTTTCAATTCTTTTTAGAGCCTACCAAAGTTATTTATGCAAGAAACAATTTGGAGGTTTGCCTAGATCACGACCAGTAATTTTCTTTCAAATTGTCGAAATTTTGAAATCGCTAAGGCAAATCTGGGAAAAAGGCAGTAGCCGCTCACCGCAGCGTACCTGACTCCTACTTGACAAGATCGATTTTGGGAAGAGGACTCGAAATAGATTTATAAAACCTGCTTTCTTCTATTTGGGAGATATAAGAAATTTTTGTCGAAATTTCTCTATTAAAAGAGTTGACCTAATTTAATAGAAATCCTGTTTAACCCAGCTTTCTCATTTGACATTACTGAATGTTTAGAATATTTTCTATAATAATAATAATAATAATAATAATAATAAATCTCTTTATTGTACCATTAAATTCAACAATCATTGATTAGTACAATAGCGTTGTAAGCGATGATAATAATTCACAAACAAAGAACAAACCGCAGTAGTACACATAAATTCGCCTGCGTAATCAAAAGGTCATACGCAAGCGATTGGCATTATAACACATTGATCACAATCACAAATGCATCAGAGAAAATTGAGAAGAACAAATAAAGGAAAATTTCCAGAATCTAATGCTAGTCATTGTATACACTACATTGTCGTTTACAATTATACATATCCTAGTGACAAGGTGCTAGGTTAATGAATCAATAAGGGTGTGGAGGGAGGGGGGGGGGGGGAGGAAGACAGAATATCCATGGTAGAATAGGGTTCCAGGTCTGTGAGATAACTTCGGAGATGTGCCTTGAACTGAGAGAATCCAAAGGTTGCGGGGTCTATCCTGAAGTGATTAAGGAATTTTATGGCCGTGTACGTGAATGTCCTTTCGGTGGAAGTGAGATGGTGAGTTGGTAGTTTGAAAAGATTAAGCCTGGTCTGATAATGGTGTGTGAATCGGAAACGATCAAGTTTGGCTTGATGTTTGTAAATCAGTTTGAGAAGAGAGAAGACATAAACAGCAGGCAACGTGAGGAGACCGAGACGCCTGAAGTGACCCCTACAGGACTGATCTATGGACAAGCCTGCCAGTATCCTGATAGCTCTCTTCTGCAGAAGAAAAACTCTGCGTAAAGAACTCTGTGATCCGCCCCATACGGCCAGGCCATAGGAGATGTGACTGTAAAAATGTCCGTAGTATGCGGAGAGAAGAACGTCATGAGACACAGTGTGTTGGAGTTGTTTCAGAAGGAAGCAGGAGCTAGCAAGGCGTCGGCACAAGTGGTCAGTGTGAGTCAGCCAGTTCAAGTTTTGATCGATGTAAAAGCCCAAGAATTTCACAACCCGCGTAGGAGAGATCTCAGTACTAACGGTTGGGATGGGCGGTAAAGGAGGAAGGCGAGAACGGCAAGAATGGAAGTCAATCAACTCGGTTTTTGTTAAATATATATATATATATATATACAGGGTGTCCCAAGATTTCTTTATCAAGGGATATCCGCGTTATTTCAAAAAATAAACAAATGAAATTCGGGAAATTTCAACCATACCCCTAAGGCTTTGCAGCTGCACCCTCAATGCTCCTTTACGCCTTTCCACCCCTAAGTAATCATCCCCTACTTTTTTTTTTTCAAATGACACCCCCATATTTTTTTTGCTCGGCAGGATTGTTGACTTCTTTCTGAATACAATGTCATACGATTTTTTTAAATCGAGACATATCTAGCACGCCGAAAACAATATAATATCAAAGCAAAGGAGGGCTGTCAAGGAGTTGCAATTGCTTGTTTTTTGTGTTAATGTTTCCTCCAACCACCTTAACTTAGTAATACCGGTGTTACTCGATATAGGCGTTAATAATAATAATTGCTTCTGTGATTTTAATGTCATATTAAATGTTAATTGTTATTCCTTGACAACCCTCGTTTGTTATATTATGTTGTTTTCGGCGTGCTAGATATGTATCGATTTAAAAAATCGTATGGAATTCGTATTCAGAAAGAAGTCAACAATCCTGCCGAGCAAAAAAAATATGGGAGTGTCATTTGAAAAAAAAAAGTAGGGGATGATTACTTAGGGGTGGAAAGGCGTAAAGGGGCATTGAGGGTGCAGCTGCAAAGCCTTAGGGGTATGGTTGAAATTTCCCGAGTTTCATTTGTTTATTTTTTGAAATAACCCAGATATCCTTTGATAAAGAAATCTTGGGACACCCTGTATATATATATATAGATTATTTCAACTAAGATATTATAATATTTTATTATGTTTTGGAAAAGAAAAGCAAAACAGGAAAAGAATTGCTCCTTAGTTAAATCATATTATATTAGCGCGGTATGTATATCGCCTTATTACGAGATTGCATTAAGTCCAATACACATGAGGTAGGGAACCATCTTGTAGATAGACCAAATAACAGAGACCCGTGTGTTTTAACGCGTTTCTTCGGCGTCATGTAAAAGCAGCATTTCTACCATGTTTTGTAAATTACTCGTTATATCTTATAACATTAGATCAACTAAAAATTTTAAATTCGTATAATTTGTTCTTCCAGAGTTACCCGGACGCAAATCATCACCTACACAGCGTTTATTTACATTTACACCATACGGTGGATGCCTTTATCACGGACAATATCAGAAAAAAAGTTAATTAAAGCGAACTTGACTTATTCTCCTATTACCTAAAGACTTGTTAAATGGAATAGAATAATTATCTAACCATTTCTTCCACAAAAATGGAAATTCGATATAAAATAAATATGATAAAAAAGAAACAAAAATAATTGATTTTTTAATACATGGGCCCAAATTTCCTGGTACTTCCCAACACTATCACTAGTCGTCTTATTAAGCAGCTTCTAGTATTTTTTTATTATAAAAACAGTGCGTTTTATTACCCGCGCCGACTGCTTGTGGGGGCACGTGGACGCCATCACCAACTAAATATTATTTTACAAATCCTTTAACAGAGGGAAAAATTCCCTCTGTTTGAATAATAATTATTATTCTTTAAGACAAACAAACATCTAGAGAAGGGCTCTAAACAATAAATCACAATTTCTAAAAAGGGACACTCACCAGACAACCGGAGGATTAGTAAACGAAATTTTGCATTTTTGTATAATAGTACTTTGGAATGACGTTGAAGTTTTGATGAAAAAATTCCTAAGGTCTTTTTATTTCTACTGGGTGTCCCTACAAAATTCTAGATAAACCGTTCATGAGGCACGCTGTCTGGTCACAGTTTTCAATCTAGGGGACTGAAATTTTTGTAGTAGTAAGATATCCACAAGGAGTAAAATCGTTCGATCGTATAAGTTGTACATCGAGCTGTATAAGCAAGATGGAAAGAAACTTTGAAACTAAATTAAAGCATTAAATTAAAACATTAGTGTTTTATTTGGTGGACACTGCCTACCCCCTGCCACCCCGGACGAACCGCCACTGGGGCTCTTCGTCCCTTACTAGGACCTCAAGCCTATTAAGTTTGTTAAATAAACACTGAGCGTTCAACTGCATTAATTTAAAAGAAGTAAATTTGTTTTTGTTAAGCTTGTTCTAGGTTCTAGGCTGTTGATCCTGGGTTTATTTGGCGGAAAAAATACCTATTATGGGATAATATAGTTCAATTAGATGGTCATTAGATATAATCAAGCGTTAAATATTATTATCGTCGGTTATGTTGTTCTTTTTAATAAAATTTATGAAGCATTATTATGAGCTCCATCCGCAAAAGTTATACTAAGTATAATTGAGGGGGTTCAAAGATACTTGCGGTAAGTTTGACTTTATCACTGAAGCCTTTGAAGAAAGCGTGAAGCCACGTTAAATTTTCCACCAATTTGACAACACTGGAAGTCAGATGTGTCTGTGGTAGTCTCTCCTCATGCTCCCTAACCTTATTTTATGCAGCAAACTTTTTTATGCAGCAAGCTTTATGCAGCTTCTTTGAAGATGTTGCTTTGCAAGCAGCGAAACACTTTAATATCGTTAATTACCATTAAGTAATCAATATAAAGTAGACTTTTTAAAACATAGTATTTTATTTGTTTAAATTACAATGATTTTCTGCTAAAAATTCTACTATATTAGATTTTTATAGGCGTACCTAAACGTCGCTAGAAGTCAAGGTAACTCCTGGCACATGAAAATTTACGCACATGCATAAAATAAAAAGCTGAAAATAATTTTGGCTCACTCAAATTTACTAATAAGAAAAATGAACACCTAACCCAGTCCAAATTCAAACCACAAAAAAGAATGTGTTTTTCAGGACACGACAAGGTAAGATACATTAGGCCGGAGATTTATATTTCAAGTAGGCGAAACTAAAAAATCCCTTACCACTCTGCCTGACGTAACGTAAGGTATACAAAATATATTGCTTGTAGTTTTGTTTTGAACCTAAACCCAAGGAAATTACCTACGCATCATTTGACGTATATTAGCCGACCCGATTATACATTTTTCTATTCACAGAGCCAATGTTTATATGAACTTTTTTGCTTAAAATTGTGAACATAAACACCCTTCAATATCAATATGCAATTATTAAACACTTTGGTTATCGGTACTGATTATAATAGGGTTTAAGTCGGTATACCTAATACATAATTAGGTTCATATTTATAAGGGTTTTATTCGCTTTCATTTTTGAATTTTTCTATCAGAAAAATTCGAATCTACCTACTTGAAAATCTACTACTGGATATCAATTTTGACTACTAGGACGTATAAGAATTCTACCAGTAGATGTAGTGGAAAATCTACCAAGTTGACAACACTGGAAGGCAGATGTGTCTGTGGCAGTCTCTCCTTTTGCTCCTTATTTTATGCAGTAAGCTTTGGCTTTACCTGTAGCTTTACTTTGATAAATGAACATTCATTTACACTTGTCTGAAGATTCTGCTTTGAAAGCAACAAAACACGTGTTACATTGTTAATATCCATCAATCATTAAAAAGTAAAATTTAAAAACATAAATGTTTTTTATCGGCATTCATCGGCAATCATCGGCATTCTTCTTAGCTATTATGCCATTATTCTTCATTCAGCTACACTGTGTACCAGACATTCGTGTTAGTTAGGTATACTTTAATAAAAACAATCGCGCGCGGTTTTATCGCCAGAAAATTTGATTTTTGTGATACCTATAAACAATATAGTTATGTTCAGATTTATCGTAAGTATGATTTATTTTATGTAAGTACATAAACTGACAGATAAAAAAACTGATGTGTATGCTTTGAACGGTTTTATTTCTTTTTAAGTGTTGTTAATTTAATTCAAATGATAATGTATCATAATTCCTAGTTTAATTATTCCGTTATAGTATGAATTAAAAAGTACATTTCATAACAATAATTCTAATAATGAATTAAGCCCGCGTTGAAAAAAAATTCAAAATTCACCGAAATTCGAACCGACTATTCCAATTCTGCTCATATACTAAAGTTTTTGTTTGTGTACTGCGTACTGCATACCTCTTACACAAAAAACATCGATTGTTGTTTTTAAATTGAACATATTTTTCTCAACACTCTTTCATCAAACCCCAACCCCCTCAGACTAAAACTCAAGTACTTATACCGTTCTGAAATTTTCAAAAATGAAGAATGGGGGTCTTGTGCTAGTTAAGTACGCATAAACTGTTTGGATTTTGAACCTCAATTTTTTTTCCACAAATATTATTACCTATATGTAAAATTAGAATTCAATTTATCATAATATGATTATTAAATGTGACATTTGCACCTAATTAGAATGTCTACTTTGCAATAAAACTTTTATAACTCAATAATTTTTTTTCCTTAATTCTTGAAACAAATGTTTTATTGATGATACAATTTTATTCACAATGGTGTTCTAGTTCTCAAGAATTTAATAAAAAAACAATTTTAATTTCAAAGGTTGATGCTTTGTTTCAACTGAAATCATAAGAAAAATCGGATTTTGAAAGCCTATCTTAGCACTTTCCAGTGTAATACTACGACCAGTTCGTCTTCATTGGATGACATCATCAGTGGCGACGAATTCGAAGGTGAACAAATCTTGTGAGCATGCAATGCACCCACGATTGCGTATATAACCATTCTCTGATAACTCCGTTCTGCTTTTAATCGTTCCTGGTGATTTCGTTACTGTGACTGCTCCGATACTGGATGATATTGATAACTTCAAGATCAGGTCAAGTCATATTACCTTACAATATTCTACGTCATCCAACAGATAAGGGACCTCCATCTTGTTAAAAATATCAATAATTTATTTCTCTCATTTCCTGGTCGTCCCGCCTCACGGTTCGGTCCAGTTTAACTTGCTCTATTATATTATAATAATATGTAATATCAAATCCTATCTTCAATAGATAAATCAATCTCAACCCTTTTCACTTCGAAAAGGTTTAAATTAGTTTTAACATCCATGTAAGTAACATAATTCACTGGAATTTTTGTACGGCAATTTTTACTGAATCTTACAATTGAACCTTCATCTTCGTCTATCACATGTATATAAAATGTTAACACCTGTACTTTTCTGGAATTGCCAATAACTGACAAGTGAGTATCCTTTGTAATTGTAATTAACCAATAATAATTTTTAATTATTAATTTTATATAAAAACATCTCTATTTGACATAAATCTCACTTGCAGTTGTCCTGATGATGGGCTAACCCCCGAAACCGGTTGACAAACTACTTTTCAATAAATTATACTCATATGACCTAGATTTTTATTTTTATTCGATGAATTTGAGTATACTATGGCCAACCTATAATTATGATAAGTCATATTAGTCAGTTAGCTTCAAATTAGGGTCAAGTATAAGAACGATTGGTCTAATAATTATTCAATCAAGCTTCGCTTTCGCACTCGTGGCTCCTGATTATGTCTACTTAAGGAAGGGCTAATTTAAATTGTAGTAAAAAAATTAGACAATGAAATCAGATTCAATTTGTGAGATTCAACATATATTATTATACAAGGATTATAAACGTTAATTAAACAATAATACGGTATTGTTTTTTCCTGCACAAATTAATTCACATAAAGTCAATAATAAATGTTCTAACATCAATTTTCTTAAGTGTTTGTTAATAGCGACTGCAATACCAATTTCTTCAGACGCTATCTCTCATGGAATCAATGGTGGAATTAAAAGACATTCCTACACGTTTGAAGAAATCTTCGAACATAAATTTTATGCAAAATCTTGGAAGGGAACATGGATTAACGGTTGGGTTCTCATTATCCTCTTGTTGTTTTTCTTACTTTTTCGCATTTTTAGGTACCTCCTTTTGGTACAAGAATCGTTATGGAGATATTATGATGTACAACGCTGTAAATCAGACCAAAGAAATATTAATTGATACTAAGGAACTGGTAAGTTTTAATTTTGGCCTCTATAGACTTCAAGACAAAATGAAGCATCAAGTTTACGAAGTTACTTTAAAATATTCATTTAAAATTTATGGTTAATAGCAAGACTATCATTAATATTATGATCATAATTTATTATTAAGCACGCGAAAATTGATATTGCCAATATTTAACGCTTATGAAGCTTACAGGAAACTAAGCAGTTTAAACTGCTACTACTTATAGAAAAATTAGAGGGATAATTAATCTCCGAGAGCGAAATTTTGTACATAATTTAATTTTGACTTGAAGTTAAGTGAAACACTCTATAGTATTATTTTAAAGTCGCTTAAGAATATTTTTTAGGAATATTATAATGATGATGATCTCGTAATTGAATTGTCATCCGATCTACATTATGCCTTAATTAAATACAATGAAAGTTCTGTAAGTATATAAAATCTGATAGTTCAAGGTACCTAACTAGTGTTTAAAAATTGCAGAAACTTAAGCACCCGATTGAGGCTTATTACTCTGTTATGGATATTTATGGAAAGTGAGTTGGTAAATATAAAGCTATTTCATTAATTTGTCTATAAAAGTAACACTTTAAGAGACACTAATTAGTCTATAATAATCTACGTAAAATCTGTGCTGGCCACCTTTCGCTTTCGTTAAAAATACACCTTTTTATGGCTGATAAAAAACTTAGAAGGCTTTGTGAAATATTGACTCAGAAAGTAGAGTCCATATTTTGATTAAGCAATAACCCTTTTCGAAAAAATGTTATTGTTAAACCATTCATGCCCATAATTTGATTAATACTATAACCGTTATTTTTTTAGAACAATTTATCACATAGCAAATCAGAGTTTACTTCAAGCAGTTCAATGGTCCAACAATAACCATTCCCTAGCGTACGTTCGGAATAACGATATCTATTACTTGGATAGTCCTGAAAATGTAGACTCGCCTCGAAGAATAACTTTTGATGGTCTTGAAGATATCATTTTCAACGGCGGTACCGATGGTACGAATAACACATAGTGTAACGATTACCGTTGTATGTTCTGGGTACTGATTTTCAGGTAATTTGCAGAACGATAACGCATTATTATGGTTTTCCCCTGATGACACATTTCTAGCTTTCGCTCAATTCAACGATACCGAAGTCGGTGTCGTTGAGTATAATATATTTGGTAAGCCTGGATCTATGGAAGCTCAATATCCTTATAGAGAAATATATCGATATGCTAAAGTAATCCATATAGTAAATCTTTAATGAAAACAATTGTATATAGTAGACTTTATTTTAGGCTGGAACTAGGAATCCTACAGTACGTACGTTTCTCATCGATTTGAGTGATTACAAATCCACACCTGTCGAATTGCCTTCAACGCCGGCCGAATTTCTTTCCGGTAATTATATCCTCTGGGAAGTAAAGTGGCCTACTGATGGTGAAGTGTCATTTCATTATACGAATAGAGTCCAAAATGTATCAAGAACAATCAGGTGTTCAATACATGTTACATGTTGGAAGGTAAATATTATCAGTTCTAGAAATACATTTTTATTAGATAGTATTTCTTTTCATATAGGAAAGTTTGCGCGATACAGCAAACGGTTGGATAGACATAAGACTCCCCATTTACAGTAAAAATGGGACACTTGGTTTGCAAATATTGCCGGCGCCTGAACATAATAACGATAGTTATTATCATTTGATGTTGATTGACTTGAAGAATAAGTCCAGGACTCGTCTTACGTTTGGCAAAAAAAGGGTGACGGAGATTGTCTATTGGGACGAGGAAGGTGGTTTAGTGTAAGCAATAATCATTTCTAGATTTAAATGAAGTTAGCATTATTATAGCGGAGTTCAAAAATTTTGCGTTTCATAATAAAATATCTTTTTTTTTTAATGGAATAATCACATTTTAAATTTCATTTGATTATAGATGAGAACACAAGAAAAAAGGTAATACTGCTTCTGCTCATGGTCCGATTTCGAAAAAAAAAATAGTTTTAGACGTTAATTTAAAAATAATTCAAGTAATTTTTTCATTCTGTTACTATAAGGGTATAATACTGTTGGACTTGAAATAAACCGTAGATAAATAAATAAGATCTTCACGAGTTCTTACTTGATTTCTAAGGAATTTTTCCTAATTGACAAAAGCCTCGCTCTTCAATTTTATAAAAAAAATTTGACTTCAGACGACCATTAATAAGTTATAGTCAACCGAATTCGGATTGAAGATTGAAATTATCTATAACCTATCATATTGTTTGGTAACTATATGGATGCTCACCTTACCTGTTCTAAAATTTGGGAAATTGGTCACAAAAAACTCGCCATGCAGATTTTGAGTTTTAGAGGAATTTATTTCAAAAAAATCACTTCATAGGGACAATCAATGTATAATAAAGTGGTTTGCAAAGTTCCGTGAGTATGGTTGCTTGCATGAAGATTTCGAAAAATTAGAAAATCATAATTCGGTGATTTACCTACGTAACATTTTCGAAATTACCAAACAGTAACACGCAAAATGATTTACATTGATTCAAAAAATATTTCAAAAACATGAAATTTGAATTTCAGGAGAAATTATTGAACTAGTTTTAAGCATCGGTTACTCGAATATTTCTAATCAAAAGCTCAATTAAATCAAAGGACTTTTTGTATTTACCAATAATTCTTCAAGAGTTTTTATAAGCTTTCATCAGGGACCCTTCTTGGAGACAAATTTTAACATCAACATTTGCTGTGCATAAATCATCTCAATTTATTCTTATCAATTTTTGTTGTTTTGAAACTTTTTTGATTCTTTGAACATTAGTAGGTAGGTACTTACAGTAGTTTAACTTTTTAAAATCCTGAATATTCTCATAGAACGTACCACGTACCACGTTCCAATTCTTTAAATTTTCCAGCAATAACTCTCCTTTTTACGAAGGCGTAGAAGCGCCACACGAGTTTTATTTTTAAAATTCCGAGTTTAAACTCGGAATTCCGACTTTAAACTCGGAATTCCGAGTTCAAACTAAGAATTCCGACTTTAAACTCGGAATTCCGAGTTCAAACTCGGAATTCCGACTTTAAACTAGGAATTCCGACTTTAAACTCGGAATTCCGAGTTTAAACTCGGAATTCCGAGATTAAACTCGGAATTAGGGACGGGCCTAGCAGGTAAGCTATGATTGGCCCGCACGCAGGCGGCAAGTTCATAGGGGCGGCGGGCGGAAGTAAAAATCCGATCATAAATCATAACAATAACAAAAAATATCAAAATATCATGATAGACTTAGTTATTACAGTGTAGCACAAACATTACCTTTATAGTATTAAGTTCTGAATCCATACTGCACTAAATTTTAAATCCATCAATAGTCACTGGGTTGTTCCCGGCATTATAGCCATCCTATGTATTATCTTATGAAAAAGGGCGGATAATTACCAGTCGCCCTTGCGGACGTCGAATATCTTAGGATGGCTCTGGCCGCGGAACAACCCGATTCAGCTTGTTTTATAATAAAAGTTTATAACGAAGGCTTTGACCATATTGAGACCAGATGTTGGCTCTAACGTAACTCCATTCAACTCTACAGGGTGTTTCACCAGCAGACCGACATAGCTTAGGTAGGTATTATAAGTTTTTCAAGTCGATTCGGGATCTGGTATTGAAATTATTCTGAGACCCTTCCATTGGATGGAATTTAATGAAATTTCGTAGATATGCTCTGCTAATGACACTTAATACCTCGCATTTTTCTTAGATTCGAAAACTGCAGGACCGTACTTAATTTTTCAGGTCTCTATCGGTTTTCTTAAAAAGTTCACCCTGTATTATGCATTTTCTTCAAAGTGTAGTACCATTTTCTACATGAAAAATGCTACAATTGCGGTAAAAAATTACTTTGCACTATTAAACTGAATTGAGAAGAAAATGAAAAATTTTTAGTTTTTCAGAATTTCAATTTATGGTTGTTACTAATTTTCGAAAACCCAAATGTGATTTTTTTAAACTTATGTATTTTGTTGCTATTTCGAATAAATTAGCTTGATCTACAGATTTAGCCAAGATTAGGAACCACTCTAGATTTTTTCGAGCTAACAATAAGTTTTAATAAGAAAAACAGCTAAAAGAAGAAATGGTAATTTTGATGATAACCCATAATAACACATAAGCGTATAAAAAATACAATTTTAGCACATAAACAAATAAGCGAAACAGAAAGAAAAATATCAAAAAAGTATGGTGGCCTGTTTGAACATTATCTGCACTGAATTGCAGTTTTTCTTCCCAAAATTTGTGTTGATATTTTTCTTTCTGTTTCGCTTGTGTACTTATTTGTTTATGTGTTAATGGGCTAAATTGTGTTACTTATACGCTTATGTGTTTGTTTGTCATTAAAATTACCATATCTTCGTTCAGTTGGTGTTCTTATTAACACTTGAGTTTTTTCTTGTTAAAACTTATTTTTAGCTCTAAAAAAATCTATAACTTTCACTAATCTTGGCTAAATCTGCAGATCAAACAAGTTTATTTGAAATAACTACAAAATATTTATGCAAGTTTTAAGAAATAATATTTGATTTTTCGAAAATGCATTAACAAACATGCATTGAAATGCTGAAAAATCTAAAAGTTTTTATTTTGTTCTCAATTCAGTGTAATGGTGCCAGTAATTATTTTTATCGCAATTATAGCATTTTTAATGTAGTTTTAGAAAATGGTTTAAACTAAACTTTGAAAAAATACATGCAGGGTGAACTTTTTGACAAAACCGATAGAGACCTAAAAAATTAACTACGGCCCTGCAGTTTTCGAATCGACGAAAAATGCGAGGTATTAAGTATCATTAGCAGAGCATATCTACCAAATTTCCATAAATTCTATCAATTCGTTCAAAAGATACTGCTCATCAAAAATTTCGGCAAAATGCATGAATCACCCTGTAACATCGAAACGAAGGGCCTTAGAAAAATTTCAAAACCAGATCCCGAATCATTATCTTGAAAACCTACACCAACCCTTAAGCTATGTCGGTCTGCTGGTGAAACACCCTATACATATATTGTCCGGTAACGCTAAAATCTACCAGTATGAATGTTGTTATTGCTTAGTGTGATTAACATTTTCGCACTTGTTTTTTCAAAATAATTTCTCGAACCCCCCTGATTTTCGGGGGATATATTTCGCACCAATAAGCCCCGCGGTGCAGCAGAACTTACCTAATCTAAAATAACGTTTCTATTGGTGTTTAATTTTTACCTACAAAAAATTGGTTTTTGCCCTCCCATTGGTAGACATTTCTTCTTAAGAGGGGGGCGAGGGGCGGCAATTTTTGTATCGCCACGCAGACGGCAAATAAGAGGCTAGACCCCGCCCTCTTCGGAATTCCGAGTTTAAACTCGGAATTCCGAGTTTAAAGTCGGAATTCCTAGTTTAAAGTCGGAATTCCGAGTTTGAACTCGGAATTCCGAGTTTAAAGTCGGAATTCCGAGTTTAAACTCGGAATTTTAAAAATAAAACTCGTGTGGCGCTTCTACGCCTTCGTACCTTTTTCTCTGAGATTATTCAAAGATTTCATTTCTTTGATTCCATTTTAAAAAAACAAGGGTGATGGTTTATAATAGTAGACGTATTTTAAATGTCACCCATTAGCTTCTCACGATTCGATACAAATACAGGATGTCCGGAAATTATGAGCAAAAAATTAAGGGGGTGATTCTTCTTGATGAAATATTGCCAAAAGTATCTATAATTTTTTTTCGAAAACTCAAAAAGAAGAAAGTTATAAGCCTCCAAAGTTGATTTTTTTAAATCAATATTTTTTTATAACTTTTTTTCTCGTGTACGGATTTTCTTAAAATTTGACACACTTGCCACTGATGTTGCTTTACATCCTTGGTCCAAATTAGACTTGAATCCCTCGAAATCAAAAGGCCTTAACTGCCCTTGACCTTCAAAAAAGGCCTATAACTTTTTTCGTAATATTTTTTTCTGAGTTTTGAAGACGCACAATTGAAGAACGTGCAGAAATATTCGGAAAAGGTCCTCTTTGTCTATCACGATAAAATGACCCGTTTCCGAGTAAAACTGTTTTAAAAATTTTCCTGCACTAAAATTGATCACCATAAACTATGATCATTCTGCAACAACACCAAAGCATGCTTTGGAAACAGCTGCAGGATTGCCTAGTTATGTACAAAACAGAGACATTCGTATATAAATAGACTTGGAAATGATTTTTTTTTTGAAAATGAAAAAAAATTTTAATCATTTTTTTTTAATAAAATAATAAAATAATTTTAATAAAAAAAAAAAAAAATTGCTGTCAAAATGAAATCCAAAGCAAACGTCTTGTTTCCTAGGCAACCCTGCCACCGTTCCCAAAACATGATTTGGTATTGTTGCAGAATGATCATAGTTTATGGTGATCAATTTTAGTGCAAGCAAATTTTTAAAACAGTTTTACTCGGAAGCAGGTCATTTTATCGTGATAGACAAAGAGGACCTTTTCCGAATATTTCTTCATGTTCTTCAATTGTGCGTCTTCAAAACTCAGAAAAAAATATTACGAAAAAAGTTATAGGCCTTTTTTGAAGGTCAAGGGCAGTTAAGGCCTTTTGATTTCGAGGGATTCAAGTCTAATTTGGACCAAGGATGTAAAGCAACATCAGTGGCAAGTGTGTCAAATTTTAAGAAAATCCGTACACTAGAAAAAAAGTTATAAAAAAATATTGATTTAAAAAAATCAACTTTGGAGGCTTATAACTTTCTTCTTTTTGAGTTTTCGAAAAAAAATTATAGATACTTTTGGCAATATTTCAACAAGAAGAATCACCCCCTTAATTTTTTGCTCATAATTTCCGGACACCCTGTATAATATTTATTTTCTATACCTATACATAATATTTTTTTAGTTATTATCAAGGTATAAAACAAGCGTATCCCTCAAGAGAACACACGTACATGGTGAACATTAAGACCTTGGAAGATAGTTGCTTCACCTGCAATTTTTCAACCCCTTCAGGACCATGTCTTCATTCAAGAATAGACGCAAGCTACTCTCTAGGCTATTACACCAAAATATGTAAAGGACCCGGACCAGATTATATTCTAATCGTCGATGGTCGTAATGTAAATTTTACATTTTAAAATAATTTCTTTTGTAAAGCAATTTTTTAAGGATTCGTTCGTTGTATGGGAAAAGAACGCTAAGATTATTTCTGCCTTGAAACGTAAACTGAAACCCCAACAAATTGATCTAACTGTTCCTATAGCTGATGGATTTCAAGCCAGGGTTAGACTTCTTCGACCTTCAAATTATTCCGAACTTGATCCAAGGAAATATCCAGCGATTGTTCATGTGTGAGTTATTTCACTAACGTTAACCTAATTTATTTCAAACTGTGTCGTATCACCTATAATAATTACATTCTTAATTTGAGTCCGGTAAGTTGATCATTACAGTACTCAGACCGGTAAATTTTGGAAATAGACTGATATTGGACCAATCACATTGGATATGGTACGAATAAGTTTAAAAAGTCATATGTGACGTCATACTAACCGTCCGAATTAAGATTTTTCATTTCACCAGAAAATGTCAAACAGTTAAATTTCAAGGTGTGAACGAGCGTAAATGATTAAAGATATCATTCAAACAATGAATTGAACGGTTTAAGTCAGTTTGACAGCCACTGACAACTACATAACATTTATTCACGTAATGACATTCTATCCTTTGTGTTGTGCATTTAATTATCATTCAAAACCAATGTTGACGTATATTTATTTATGCGGGATGGAGTGTTTAGACAAACTTGACGATTTTTATGAGAACCACGTATATGAAACAAAATAAATCGAATCATCAGAAGGATGTGTATTCTTGATCGATACGTATGGCTTTTTAAACTTAATCGTACTAGATTCCTGAAATTTGATTTAAAAAAAAAACTGCTTGTATTTCTAGCCATGCATTACCAGATTATGATATGATATCAGATAAATACGAACGAGATATATCCTACTACTGGGTCACTCATCGAAATTACATCCACATTCAGATAGATGGGAGAGGATGTGGCAGACAAGGGATTAAAAAGATGTACCAAGTCTACCGCAGACTTGGTACGGTCGAAATCGAAGATCAAATAAACGTAATCAGGTATCTTCAAGAAAGATTCCCAAAAATCGATAAAAATAACACAGGAATTTGGGGCTGGAGCTATGGGGGCTTTGCAACAATTTCTGCACTGGCGATGGATCATGAAAATATCTTCAAATTTGGAATGTCAGTGGCACCGGTTACCAATTTTTTGTATTATGGTATTTTTGTGATTCGTTTTTATACACTTTTAATTACGATGATTTTTAGGTTCTACTTTCACTGAAAGATTCATGGGTCTACCTACTGAAGAAGATAATTTAGATGGGTACGAACGAACTGATCTTGTAAAAAAAGTAGAAAAATTCAGGGGAAAATCACTTCTGCTAGTCCATGGTAACGCTGATGACAATGTTCATTATCAACACACCATGACTTTCATGAGAGCACTACAGCTAGCAGATATACCATTCCATTTTATGGTAAGCATTCAATGACTGATACATTTCACACTCATATTCACTAGCACCAAATCTTACTCGAATCATGTTTGACCCAAAACTTTCTCATTTAACATGATTGAATATTTAGGATATTCATCACATTAGATTATTTCAACTATAGGAATAACTACTTACGAGTAACAACCTTTATGATATTTTAGAAAAGAAAAGTCAACTTATAAAATAATAATACCTACTACTTTTTTCTGTTTTCATAGATATTAGGTGTTAAATTATTAAATGTGTATGTATTGTTGCCGGCTAATTAAATCATATATTTTTAGTACGACAGTCGTTGATACAAAGTAAGCTATTTTGGGATAATAACTTTTCTATTATAGGCATATACAAGGTGTCCAGGTATGAGTGTAAGAGCTACACGTGGCGACCTTCCTTGGACTATTTTGAGTAAAAAATCTTAATACAATAATGCTCTAAACGTCTTCACGGTGCCACAGGAGGTCATCAAAGTTAGAAATTCTGGGTCACAAATATGCATATTATTGAACTTCTATTTCGTTTTGCAGTTACGGTTAACATTTTCAAAGACTTTTGCAAAGTCTTATTTCATTTAATTTTCGTAACAGTGCAATTATTAATTTTTTTAACATTTCTAAAAAAAAAAAAATTTAGGAAATGTTAAAAAAGTTAATAATTGCATACTGTTACGAAAATTAAATGAAATAAGACTTTGCAAAAGTCTTTAAAAATGTTAACCGTAACTGCAAAAGGAAACAGAAGTTCAAAAATATGCATATTTGTGACCCAGAATTTCTAACTTTGATGACCTCGTGTGGCACCGTGAAGAGGTTTAGAGCATTATTGTATTAAGATTTTTTACTCAAAATAGTCCAAGGAAGGTCGCCACGTGTAGCTCTTACACTCATACCTGGACACCCTGTACATACAGGGTGTCCGGAAATTATGAGCAAAAAATTAAGGGGGTGATTCTTCTTGATGAAATATTGCCAAAAGTATCTATAATTTTTTTTCGAAAACTCAAAAAGAAGAAAGTTATAAGCCTCCAAAATTGATTTTTTTAAATCAATATTTTTTTATAACTTTTTTTCTAGTGTACAGATTTTCTTAAAATTTGACACACTTGCCACTGATGTTGCTTTACATCCTTGGTCCAAATTAGACTTGAATCCCTCGAAATCAAAAGGCCTTAACTGCCCTTGACCTTCAAAAAAGGCCTATAACTTTTTTCGTAATATTTTTTTCTGAGTTTTGAAGACGTACAATTGAAGAACATGATGAAATATTCGGAAAAGGTCCTCTTTGTCTATCACGATAAAATGACCTGCTTCCGAGTAAAACTGTTTCAAAAATTTGCTTGCACTAAAATTGATCACCATAAACTATGATCATTCTGCAACAATACCAAAGCATGTTTTGGGAACGGTGGCAGGGTTGCCTAGGAAACAAGACGATTGCTTTGGATTTCATTTTGACAGCAATTTATTATTTTTTTTAATTAAAATTATTTTATTATTTTATTAAAAAAAAAATGATTAAAATTTTTTTTCATTTTCAAAAAAAAATCATTTCCAGTCTATTTATAATACGAATGTCTCTGTTTTGTACATAACTAGGCAATCCTGCAGCTGTTTCCAAAGCATGCTTTGGTGTTGTTGCAGAATGATCATAGTTTATGGTGATCAATTTTAGTGCAGGAAAATTTTTAAAACAGTTTTACTCGGAAACGGGTCATTTTATCGTGATAGACAGAGATGACTTTTTCCGAATATTTCTTCACGTTCTTCAATTGTGCGTCTTCAAAACTCAGAAAAAAATATTACGAAAAAAGTTATAGGCCTTTTTTGAAGGTCAAGGGCAGTTAAGGCCTTTTGATTTCGAGGGATTCAAGTCTAATTTGGACCAAGGATGTAAAGCAACATCAGTGACAAGTGTGTCAAATTTTAAGAAAATCCGTACACTAGAAAAAAAGTTATAAAAAAATATTGATTTAAAAAATCAACTTTGGAGGCTTATAACTTTCTTCTTTTTGAGTTTTCGAAAAAAAATTATAGATACTTTTGGCAATATTTCATCAAGAAGAATCACCCCCTTAATTTTTTGCTCATAATTTCCGGACACCCTGTATATTGTATTTCCTATACGTTAAGTGGTACATAAAATTAATAAATTTTGGGGAGGACCGAAATACCGCAGGATAAAACTGAAATGCAGAACTCAATTTAATAAATCAAAAGCACTTACCTCAAGTGAAGTTTGATCTTAATTATTATACGTTAACCTCGTCGAAGTAAATAGAAACCAAGTAATAACTCCATTAAAGTATAAAAAGGAAATATTACTTCCTCATCTACTTTCCCTTCGCTTCTGTCCCACTGGACCCTCATTCCGTTAAAGTTATATTGTTGCATTTAAAACGAAACCAGGTATAGTTTGACCACTGAGTGTTGTCCGTTGTCATGCCACACTGATTCTGAATTTGTGAATTCACTGATTCACAAATTTTTTAATCTTCTAAAGATTATCTTTATAGTCAAATTATCTTGATTTTGATTTAGGTTTTCTATTTTGATGTTGACCAAGGTTTGAACCCCATCTTTCCAGTTGCCAGTGCTGTTAAAACTGCTACTTTTTTTGTTAAAATGTCTAATTTACATCGTTATTTGACAGATTTCGAACATAATAATCACGGGATCCCATAATGTCGAGTCATCTTTGGGCTTATTTATTTCGGGATTTATTTGGGGTAAAGCTGATCTGTAAGAGCTTAAGGAGCCAATAAAGGCGCACCCCTGAGGAATTGTTCGCTTAAAAATTCTAACACTAAGGGAGAGGAAATTGAAAAAGCGTTAATGGTCCTCCTTTGGCAAAATTCCCAATATAATTTCAAACCACTATTATACTGTTTCAGCGTTATGGTAGTTATTGACTTCAGACAGATATCCAGCGAAATTTCTGGGACCTTTTTTGACCGAAGAGCTTGTATGACAAGTTCCCTACCACCAGGGAAACGCTGCGCCATAACGGATCTGGTTTTCTATTGAATAAAAGTGGGAAATTTTCATTGGGTCGTAAAATTATTGAGGTCTCTTGTTACCAGAGAACAAAATACCGGAAACCATGGTTGAGAGGTTCAATATGATACAACGAGAAATTCTTCCGCCTTTCCCTTGTCATCTATACAATTTTTTACAAGATTTTTAGAATTAAGGAAAAGGGGTAATGTATAGAAATTGAATTTACTGCAACATAAAGTAAATACATCTACAGCCCAAAATTCGGGATCCCTCAACCATGAAACGTATTTTAGATACGTATCTAGATCCCATTCCGTTTCGGTGTGCAAAAATGCAACCACGCCGAGAAATGATTATTTTTCGATGAGATTGTTGATTAACACTCGCTGAACATGAACAACACCTCTTGCACTGTCCTGTTGTCACTGACACTATTTTAGTTCTTGACGATTGGGCATTTCGGCACACAAACAAAGACTGAGGGTCTAGTCTAGTGGGACTGAAGCGAAGAGAAAGTTGACGAGGAGGTAAGTATTGAGTTTTTATTGTTTAAAAAATGTGTGGTTCAGTACAGAAAAGGACGTACTACCTGGTTTATATTTACGAGACGAGGCCAACTAGTATAATAAATTTTCTTTATAAATATTATCTCTATATTAAAAATCCTTAATTAAGAACATTTCCATATAAGCATCTTGTAGGTATCAAAACCCGCGCGTAGTTTCCCCTATTTCACGAATTTTTTTAGAGCCATGTAAAAGAAGTATTTCTTTAGAAATTTTGTACAATTACATTTAAGTTGCATTTAAGAGTAAGACAACTAATAACTAAATAATCTAAGTTCGTATAATTTTCTCTTCCAGAGTTACCCAGACGAAAATCATAACCTACACAGCGTTTATTCACATTTATACCATACGCTGGATGCCTTTATCACGGACAATATTAGAACAAAAAGTTAATTAAACCTAATTTGACTCAATCTCCTGTTACCATAAGAGTTGTTGGATTGAAGAGGAAAACTTATTTGTAAATTATTTAAACGTTTCTGTCTCATATAAGTAAAACGATATACGTTATTAGTGTAATGTACTTTTTTGCAGATGATATTACAGAAACAGAGCGAAAAATTGTTTTTTTTTGTAATTATTATAGTTCTTTAATACAAAATAAAGTTCTAGAGGAGGCTTCTAAACGATAAATCACAATTACCAAAAGGTAACACTCGCATGACAATCAACGGAGCCTCCCCGAGGTAAAAAATTCAATGCCCGGTGGCCTGATTCATTGTTTAATTGCATTACTAGGTATTTACATTTTTAATTAATTATTGGCGCATTAAATTACAGACAAACAGAAAATGCAATAATGTATGGCGTGTCGTCATATTTAAAAAAACAAAACAAGATGGCGTCTTCTTTCCCAGTTTTCAAATTTGCCGCCATTTTGGTAATAGGTACTTAATCTTGATTCGTTATGGTGTATGTGGGCGCATCCAAATTGAGGGAAAACAATCTTAAACCACTTAGATAATAAAACCACCTACATCCGAACTGAGGCGAAACCATTGTTAAACCCTCACAGTGGGGGCGCAATAAATTAATGCTCTCTGGGTTTTCCAGGCAAAAGGTAATACCTACAATATTCCAAAAAACTTTATTTTTTGGATATAAGAATAGGAATATCTCATGACGTAAACTTTTAATTATTTTTCTGTTTTCACCACCGTAATAAGGTAATAGGCGATAAAAATTCTTCTCGTTTGTCAATTCAAACGTCCTTGTACCCCATTAATAACGAAGTTACCAACGGTGAACAGAACAATATAAAATAACATAAGTACTTATGACATGACATGGCAAAATATAAATATATCCACAATAGCGTCAGTCTTATTTAATAGTTCTGAATATCTCCAATAATTATAATATTATTTTTACCTGAGTTCGGACGCGGATCAAATATGGGTCCCAGATAGAAGAAACTTTTTCGCCTCAATTCGGACGTGATGACTACGAGCCCCACAGAGTGGGGATGGGCTGCTACTCTGGTGTATATTGCCTGGATTCCAAATTTCAGTTTCAACAATTGTTTTCCTCAATTGAGACCGTTTTCATGTAGAATTGATAAGACTAATCAGATAAAACATTCGTATGGCGAAATGTCAGTGGCGTAAAATTTTATTTTTTTACTGTCAGAGGACATGTTTGCAGGGGCGCCACTAAAAAACTTTTCCAACTAAAATATTTACATCAGATTAACACGTAGGTACTAAAATTGAAACAAATATCTAAACTATTTATATACATATACCTACTAGATAATAAAAAATAACTCTTAGAAAAACAAAAATTCAACACCCTCTAGGTAGCAAAAAATTTAAGCCATTGCGATCCAGATTAACTTTTCTTCATAAAATGACCTGAGGCATCACATCCTGAAATATCATCATGTTAACAATAAACACCGTGTATGGCCCAGGGTCTTATGTTACAATGACATCGCTTGAGGAGAAACAAAGGAAAATTAAACTTTAGTCTTTCTTTGAGCATTGTATATTTAGCAGGATGAAGTTACTATGAAAGAAATTTTCAAAAAAAAAAAAAAAAAATTCATAAAGGATTATTGTCATTCATTATTGTTTCATTTTTATCAAACCTTTTATTTTTTATTTATTTTTTTACCAAAAATTTATATTTCCTTAATTGCTATCTCCTAACGCTAACAGATACCTACTGGGTCGGTTAAACTAGACAAAAGATGCGAAATTTTGTGGCCATCTCGAATCAGTCAAGAAATTCAAAATATCTGTGACCGTTCCTGAAATATCCTGAAAAAAACTGAAAAATCAAGATTTCTAATTTTTGCCATAACTTTTTTATTATTGGAGATTAATAAATAATTTTTTGTGGGCTCACATAAGTCGGCAATAGCTACCCATCTGATGTTTCAAAAATTTTCAAAGCCGATTAGTTCCCGGACTTTTCATAGTAAACTTTCGTTTTTCTTATGGCCGCCATACTGTTTTTTTTTTATATTGTTCGATATAAAAAAAAATAATAAAAACCAAAAATTGTTATAACTTCCACAAATAAATTTAAAAAATTTTTCTTCTTCTTTTTTCTTTACAAAAAAGACAACTTTTTAGACCGAATTTCATAGATAAATTAAAAAACCATAAGACAAGCACTATTTCGGCGTATTTTAACAATGCTTTTCAAAAAAAAAAATTTTAAGTTTATTAATTTTTGGTTTCCATTATTTCTTTCATATCGAACGACATAAAAAAATAATATGGCGGCCATAAGAGAAACGAAAGTTGACTGTGAAAACTCTTGGATCTAGTCGGCCTTGAAAATGTTTGTATAATGACACATGGGTAGCGCTTGACGATTTATGTAAGCCTACAAATAGTATATTATTTTATACGGAGGGAAAGTGACACTTTTCATGGTGCGCTCGTGTTTATCAGCCGAACGAAGTGAGGCTGATAATAGAGAGCAAGCCATGAAAAGTCACTTTTCCTCCAAATAAAATATACTATTTTTTCTTCAAACGTGGGCAAATTTAAGCAAGAACATCATTTTTAATTGAAGGAAAGCGAATTTTCAAACTGGTATTATAAGTAGGTGAGTATGGAGTATGGGCTGTTTCTATAGAAACGCGGCGCTGTCAAATTGACACTGTCATCAACGTCAGTGAACATCGAGAAATTATTATTGAAATTATTAAAGAAAAATAATAAAATAATAATTATGTAACTAAACTACTAATCATCGCAAAATCAAAAACGTTATAAACGTTTGTAAGTAAGTTATAAAATTAATGATAACATCTACCTACCTCTTGCTAGACCCTGCTTGGTCAATTTTTTCATTTTCTGGTAATGATGATGCCAGTCAGTCAGAAGTTGAATGTTAAATATGTAGGTCATTGTAGGTAGGTACCTATTAACTGTGCACTATTACCTACCTAATAATAAAAATATAAGATGTTGGATTCCTTTATGTACCTAGGTATATGGTTATAATTATTATCCTTGTGTTCAATATTCAAATTTCAATACGGAATAATAATTATTTCTGTTTACCTCGCAATAACCCAACTTTTTTTCTGACGTTTGAGCCGACTGAGCCGAGCACGAGCTCGACTCGACTGAAGCCGACTGTCGACCGTCCGGCTTCGGGTATAATTATGACGTTTCACAGAATTACTTCGTTTCGGTGTAGATTTTCCAAAGATTATGTTTGATTAATATCAAATTCCTTTTAACCTTGTTAGATAATAATAAACTAGAGAGTTTTCATATCTTAGATTGAATTTTATTGATGAATATACGGGCCTACATTAATAAAATTTCAATAGTTGATTCTTAATACAGGTAGCTATGTGTTTGTATGTTGATGTTGCTATGGCACCACTTTAGCTCCGGCGGAGGTAAAGTGTTGCTTGGCAACACTTTAGCTCCGGCGGAGGAAAAGTGAAACTTTGAGACCGGCTACTGAGTCGAGTAATGTCTGATTTACTGACGTTTGAAGAAAAAAATTATTTATTAACTTCCAATAATAACCAAGATATGGCAAAAATAAGAAATCTCGATTTTTCAGTTTTTTCAGGATGTCTTGTCGAATTCGAGATGGCCACAAAACTGCGCATCTTTTCTCTAATTTAACCGACTCTGTATCTCTTAGCTTTCAGGAGATAACAATATAGAGAAGTATATATGGTGCACCCTATATTGCGTTTCATTATGCCTATTAGAAATTTGAATTGTTTTGATAGTTTTGTAATAATTTAATTAAAAAATCATGAACGTAGTAGTTATTCGCTCCTTCGTAATAACTTGTAATAGAATTTCTGATTTTTACAATAATTATTTTTACTGACAAAAATTTGTACACCATCGTGAAACAGGGAGGGCCCTGGAATAAATATTTTTTCTAGAAACGGCCCCAGAAATCTGCACGTTAACTAAATGAGCCTTTATAATACCCACTGCAAGTGTTTTATTTATCATCGGCATTCTTCCTACCTATTATGTCGTTATTCTTTATTAAGCTACACTGTACCTACCACACATTCATGTTGGTTACTTTGCACAATCGCGCGCGGTTTTCTCGCCAGAAAATTTGATTTTTGTGATATGATCAATCTAATTATGTTCAGATTTATCGTAAGTATGATTTTTTTAGACATAAACTGACCCACAAAAGTTGGTAGGTATAGGTATATGAATTAAACCATTTTATTTGTGTCTTAAGTGTTGTTAGTTTAAGTTTTTTTTTTATAAATCAACGATAACGTCTCATAATTCCTAGTTTAATTATGTTAGTATGAATTAAAAAGTACGTTGCATAACAAGAATTTTAATAGCGAATTTAGTCCGAGTTGAAAAAAAAAATCGATGAGTACCGATATTACAATTATTATTCTGCTCATAAATTAAAGTTTTTCTATTAATTCTACCTGTTGATTAAAAGTCACTTTAGTGTTAAAATTCTACCTAATAGTTCCTTTCAAAAAGATACCTTTGGAGTTACAATAACGACTGTGTTTCGCTGCTCTTACAGGGAACATCATTAGACTAAGTGTAAGAGTATAGTAGTAGTAATAGCCGCAATTACTAGTCTGAATGAATCCTCTGTACGAGCGGGAAAATAAGTTCATTGTATCTATTACTATCTACCTATAAATAAATACATTGTCGAGAAATAAATTTTATAAATTTTGAAATTATTTTTAGCGCCTACCTACTTAATTCATTCATTATGCATACCAACCTACACAAAAAACATGGATTTTTGTTTCAAATTAAACCTTTTTTCTCAACATCCTTTCCTCAAACTTCAACCGCCTCAGACTGAAGCTCAAGTAGTGGTTACCGTTCTGAAATTTTCAAATGGGTGTCCGAAATTATGCCCAAATAATTAAAGTGGTAATTCTACTTGATAAAATATTGCCAAAAGTATCCATAATTTTTTTTCGAAAACTCACAATAATAAGAAAGTTATAAGCCTCCAAAGTTGATTTTTTTAAATCAATTTTTTTAATAACTTTTTTTCTGATGTACGGATTTTCTTAAAATTTGATACACTTGCTACTGATCTTGCTTCGCATCCTTGGTCCAAATTAGACTTAAATTCCTCGAAATCAATAGGCCTTAACTGCCCTTGACTTTCAAAAAAAGGCCTATAACTTTTTTCGTAATATTTTTTTCTGAGTTTTGAAGACGCATGATTAAAGAACATGAAGAAATCTTCGGAAAAGGTCCTCTTTGTCTATCACGATAAAATGGCCTGTTTCCGAGTAAAACTGTTTTAAAAATTTGCTTGCACTAAAATTGATCACCATAAATTATGATCATTCTGCAACAAAACCAAAGCATGCTTTGGAAATGCTGTGCTATGACCAAGCATGCTTATAACCATTCTCTGATAACTCCGCCCTGTTTTTAATCGTTCCTGGTGATTTCGTTACTATGATTGCTGGATGATACTGATGGTGACTTCAAGAAGTCATATCGTTTCAGTTAGCTTCAAATTAGGGTCAAGTAAGAACGAACTGTCTAAAAATTACACAAGGAAGCTTCGCTTTTGCTGCTAGTTATGTCTACTCAAAGCGGTGATCAAACAGAAGCGGCGCACTATGTCAGTATATAGCTATGGATACCATATGGATACCATACGGCTATATAATAGAATATGCGTCAAGGTAAGAAACTTCTTGAACGCTGAAAAAAGCTCTGTACCCTGCGTGCATATGCACACAAAAAATTGGTAAATATGTGTAGGTAATATTATTACTACTGAACAATGAAGGAAACAGTGTGTTACAAAAAAGTTGGTCAAGCCACACATTGTTTGGTCAAAAATGATTGGATTTTCTTCCTGCCGTTTTTCACTAAAGTGTCCTTCTTTCAAGATGAACTTAAGATAAAGTTAAAATGAAAAAGAATCATATTTTTTATTAAGATTGCAGCTTATTCGCGTTTTGATCTCAGCGCCAGCAAATAAAAGTTTAGCTGCGTGAGCAAAACAAAATTATAAAATCAGGGAATGTCGAAAGTAGCAGTAACGAGAGCTTGCAGTGCAAGCGAAGGGCAAAATGTTGTTTCGGCAAAACGATAATACTGCAAAAGAAACTTTCACGACAAATTTCTCTGAAGATAATGATGTTGAATAACTTGAAAACTGAATCAAATACTATCAGAGTGCTAGTTATTCTGCTGCTTTAATTATTTAAAAAGGTACACCCTATATATAGGTATCTAAGGTAGATTAGGGATGCCAAAGAGTTCTTCAGTTCTTATTAACTCGATTTGCTCGAGTTCTTATTTTTATTGTGCTACCTAAACTCTATGAAGAACTAATAAAAAGTAGATTTAGGGTTATAAAGATGTTAATGTGATTTTCAAAGAATAAGTTGAAATGGACAGATGTTTAATGAGCAAATTATGGTTTACATTTCCTGTTTAATTAAAATCAAATAAGTAATTATCCTGTCTTATTTTAAAAGCTTTAAATCTGATATAAATATGTTTAAACAATCAGTTTGTTTAAAAATAAAGGATCCTTTATCTTGTACAGCTGTGTACAAAAGAATAAGATACTTCCGATATCATTTATATCGGGAAAGATAAAGTTCGTGAGTGGTAATTAATTAATTTACTAAGTTAGCACTGATCTTCTAGTCCTTCTTCGTCATGATCGGTGAAATAAAATAAAAGACAACACTTACAGTTTCCGGGATGAAGCTGATTGAGGTAAAAACTGTCTTTATTTTGACAGTAAAAAGGATATTAATAACTCCTGGACTTTACTAGGTGTGGTGCTTAATCAGGCATTGAAATCTCCAGAAGAAAACCAGCAGGTGTAGGGACCGCGCCCTGACGAGGCTCCTGGGGTTGAAAAGTCCTAAGATAGCACTAGCACCAGGAAAATGTTATGTTGTTTTTGAAGATCTTCGAAACGTTGAATTATTTCACCATGGATAATTGAAAACGATGGAAAGATCCTTCAGATAGTTGAAGAACAAAATTGGGCCACCGCTCCCTTTGTCTCCTAGTTCAAGATGGCTTCCTCGGTTGCAATAGGCAATTAAATCCAGATAATTAGTAAATACCGGAAAGGACAAGGTATTTACCAAAGATAAAGGTAAAGATAAGGTATAAGGTAAAGTTGAGATAAAATCCCCGAAGCTAAAAATAAGTAATAATCGAATTAGAACTCATTTCTAGAATATCCGTAATGGCGACTTACCCTGTACAACAGGCTTCGTACGGGAACGGTTAAGAGAATAATCTTTCCTGGTCGACAGATAAAAAGGAAGTGAATTCAGTTCCGTGAACTCGAGAGGAAGTCCGCCTTCGGTTGGTGAAAGGAGAAATGTCACGGGCAGATACTGAAATCTGATTGACAGTTGACAACTTATTTGGTTCCTGAAAGGAACTCAGGATCGGACTGAAACGACAGCTTATTTGGTTCCTGAAAGGAACTCAGGATCTAAGTGAAACGAAACGTGCAATGCCATCTAGTAGTGAATTATCCGGACAGTACCAGCGCCGGCATACGGTGTGGGTAGTCAGTTTAAAGATGCGATCTATATTATAGGGAGTTGTAGGGAACTGTAATTTTACAATTCTCTTTAAAACGAGGGAAGCTTTGCAAGGAGGACAACAGGTGACGTATTCACGTTACACACCTCCCCTTACCGATGCAAGAGAAAATTCAAAAACTAGAAGAAAATTCTAGTTCTTTCTATACCCGTAGAAGGGTATACATGAAGGTATGATTGTGGATGACCAACAAGGACAACACAAATCGAAAAAGAGAGAGAATAGTGTTCTACAAAAACAGACCTTGTAAAAGTTTTCTACCATGTTTACTATTCGTTCAGATAATATCGCACAGTTAGTCACTTTAACTAGCTATACGATACAAAAAGAAATATTTAACTCGCTCATGCAGATTAAATTTATAATTACAAAACCTTAATGCTAAGTAGATAAAAGAAAATGTACATGCATTCTTTCTAGATAACATGCTACTAAGTTGATTATTATTATAAACACTTATAATTAGATATTGTATATACAAGAATTAAAATTAAGTTATAACATTTCGGTATAACAGATTCGCTCTTAATAGAGCTGCGCTGTTCTGTTTGATGTTCAACCACCCATAGTTTTGAACACTACTTCAGCCTGGGGTTTCAAAAACCGCCAACACTGAAGGACTAAGAAAATTGCTATGGGAGTTTTCACACAAACTAAAACTCTCGGAAACAGGGCTGCTATTCGATAGAATGGACAACTAAACAAATCCAGAAATTCTGACTTCATCATAAAAAGTCAAGGTAACGGAATAGATATAATTAAACATATATACAGATAACTCAAAAGGTATTCGCAAACATATGCGAATGGGGAGAGATAATTTTCATAATACATAATATACATAATTTTCATTCCTTACAATGAAAATAGATAGGGAAAGATATAAATGTAAGAAAACGAAATGTAGATAATTCTACTCCTTTATGGGAAAGTTTCGAAATGGATAAGTAGTTGTTCTAACTACTACTAGTTACAAAGGGACAAACTAAGATAACTGATCATTGAAAGTCACTTTACGTGTCCTTGTCAGATAAATCTCAAAGGTCATACGGAACAAATTACTTGGATACTTCCAATAATCGCTTCAAGAAAACATCAATAATCGTCTGGATTACTGGATAAACATCAAAGACACAGTAAGATAGCTCAATCATTCGGAAAGATAAGACAAAATGGGAAAACCATTTTCATCGCTGAGATAGGAGGTATTCGATACCAGTGTTCAGATTCCTTTATTTCAGCACTGAATATCTAAAGCCACCTTTGCAAATTCAGAACTCGAATTCACATACATTTCTATTTTCCATCTGGGAGAATATTCGCAGAGAAGATAATGATTAGCTATCATTTCATTATGATGCTAATAGGTAAAGGTATTAAGGTAAGATAAGATAATTTCTTTTCTTCATCGAAAAGAATATCTAAGATAAACATTAGTCACCATTTTACTGTGGTGCTAATAGATAAGGTAAGGTAAGATAAGATAATTTCTTTCCTTCATTGAAAAGAAATATCTAAGATAAGCATTAGCCACCATTTTACTGTGGTGCTAATAGATAAGGTAAGGTAAGATAGAAGGAATCTGCTGTCGTCTGATTGGACAAGCAGAGCAGTTTTCACTTTAGCGTAACGCAGGGCGGAAACTGTCGGGAAAGCACCCTACTTTAAAGAGATGGTGGGTAAGATAAAGATAACCTGTTGTCTCTTGTTTGGACAAACAGGGCAGTTTTCTCTTTAGCCTAAGGCAGGGCGGAAACTGTCGGGAAAGCACCCGTTATCAAACGAGGTGGTAAGTAAGATAAAAAGGTAAAAGACAAGGTAAGGTAGACATAACGGTAAGATAGTGTTTTCCTTTGGTTCAATGAACACAAGAAAACTTAAGAGATAACATTAGACTTGTAAACGTTAGCCAGATAAGATAGATAAATAGCTCCTTCTTAAGGTAAAAGTTTAGATAACCAGAAAAATTATGGGTTCTCAAAAATTGAGCGATAGTACAAGATAAGAGACTGAGGATAACAGATACCGATCCCAAAATTAGCAACATTTATACTTTGACGTCACATTCACACAACTAGTTTCGAGATCCTTGAGAAATGCCTTGAAAGGTACGGTGCTCATTCTGCATACATTCTTCATTCATTCTAGATACGACAAAAGACATAGCATTCTCAATTCACGTATTGTCAAACCTCATTCCAAACAGGAGTTTGTATATGTTGTAGAGAAGATAAAAGTTAGGTAGAAATAAAATTTCTGGAGAGAGAAGGAAGTGAACTATTCATCAATTCGTGGCGGATCTTTGCCTCCATACGCCTTTAAGTCCTTCACATGCCAGCGACCTAGCGGGTTGCCTTCCTGATCCTGTAGTTCGTACACTAATTTAGATATTGCCTTGGTAATTCGGCAAAGTACGAATTTGGGGGCCAGTTTGGCAGCAAAGTTCTTTGCAGCATTCGAAAGAGGGTAAGTATGTTTCCATACTAACTCTCCTTCCTGGAAAACATCTGGGCGCTTACGTAGATCATAATACTTCTTATTTATGTCATAAGCCTTTTTTAATTTGACTCTGACGTCTTCAAAGATAGGAGGTAATCTGGAGATATCATTTTCCCTATGCACATAAGAAAGGTCTTCTGGTAGGGCAAGGTAGTTATTTTCAACAGGACCATAAAAGGTTCCGTCAATAGGTATGTTTCGAGCGAAAACAAGAAAAGCAGGAAAATGTTTGGTGACTTCGTTCTCAGACAAATTAATTGCCTGGGCCACCTTGTAGACATTTTTATCCCAGTCTTTGTGATTATCTTTCACATAAGACGAGATAGCGGTAAGCAAGGTTCGATTGGTCCTCTCGGTAGGGTTGACTTGTGACAAGTGTCTAGCACTATACCACAAATTAACTTGGTACTCTTCCAATAACTTGGTGAACTGAGTACTCTTAAAAATCTGAGCGTTATCGCAGAGAACAATTTGAGGGACACCAAAGATCAAGAAAACTTGATTTTCGAGATATTTTACAACTGCAGCTGCGGTTGCGTTCGGCATGGGCTTTACCAGGACGAACTTAGAGAACCAATCTGTGACTACGAGAAGTTGTGTATTCCTGGCCTTCGACCTAGGAAAGGGACCCATAAAATCTATGGAGATAAATTGGAAAGGGAAGCTTATGCTTTTATAACCACCCATTAAACCAGCACGAGCGACATTAGTCGATTTGTGAGCACCGCAAACCTGACAATTTCGTATGAATTTCTTTACCGTTAGGTCCATTTTGGGCCAATAGTAGAATTCCGATATTCGTGCCTTGGTTTTTCTTACGCCGAAATGGGCCGAAGTAGGGGGATTATGAAAAGACGCGACAACATCATCCCTATTTGGTGTAGGTATGACTATTTTCCAATTGGAGAGATTTGACGATAAAGAATGGTTCGGCTTCAGATGTTTGAGAAGAAGACCGTTTTCAACCGTGAAATTTGGGTAACTATCTGGATTTCCCGTGACGTTTTCCACCATTTTCCTATACCACTCATCTGGTGTAAGATCATTCGCGGTTAAAAGAGAGATATTTCGAGAGAGGAAATCTGCTGGAACATTACAAGATCCCTTGCGATGTTTCATCTCATAATTGAACTGACTAAGTCGTACACACCACCTAGCTAAACGACCTGTGGGTTCCTTAAAATTTTTAAGCCAGAGAAGAGAGGCATGGTCGGTATAGACCGTGAATTTGGTGCCTTCAACATAGGGACGAAAATGCTCTATGCCGAAAAGGACTCCGAGGCATTCTTTTTCGGTAGCATAGTATTTTCTCTCTGCCTTAGAGAGAGTGCGACTAGCGTAGGCTATCGGGTGTTCGAAACCTTCGTCTTCTTGATACAGAACTGCGCCAATTCCATAGTCACTTGCATCAGTTTGTATGCAGAAAGGCTTGGAAAAATCAGGGCTAGCCAAGACAGGGGCCGATGTTAGGCGTTCTTTAAGAAGTTTAAAGGCTTGGTCAGCTTCTGAAGTCCAAGTAATAGACTGTCCCTTCTTTCTATTGTGCAAAAGCGCAGAGATAGGGGCACTAATAGTGGAAAAGTCTTTGACGAATCTACGATAATATTGCAAAATGCCTAGAATGTGCCTGACACCTGTGGTGTTGCGAGGAATGGGAGCTTCTGTGATTGACTTTACTTTATCTTCACAAACACGGAGACCTTGTTTGTCTACAATAAATCCAAGGAAAGAAAGAGAATCGCGACAAAATTGACACTTCTTAAAATTCACTGTGAGGTTGGCCTTACGTAACCTTTCATAGACTTCATTTAGAACTTCAAGATGTTTTTCAAAGGTATGGGTGACAACAATTATGTCATCCAGATAAACAAAAACGAACGGCTCGAGGTCAGGTCCAATGATCCTGTCCATGAGACGTTGTTGCGTTTGTGCGCTGTTCCGCAAACCAAAAGGCATACGCCGGAACTGGTATAAACCCCTTCCGGGTACTATAAAAGCTGTCTTTGGACGTGATTCAGCGTCTAGAGGTACTTGGAAAAAGGCTTGCTTTAAGTCTATAGAGGAAAGAAAATTTGCGTCTCGCAGTTTACAGAGAATGGAATCTATCCTAGGTAGAGGGTATGCATCATGGGTGGTAACTTCATTTAGTTTTCTCCCATCAAAGCACATACGATAGGTATTATCCTTTTTCTTCACTAAAAGGACTGGTGAACACCAAGGGGAATTACTTTTCTCTATGATGTTAAGTTTCAAAAGCTTATCAATTTCCTCATTTAGAAGTTTTTGTACTGCCGGAGACAAGGGATACTGCCTTTGCCTAAAAGGTTTGGCATTCGGGGTCTCTATAGAATGACAGAGAACAGAAGTTTCTGGCAGCACATCGATAGGAGATAAAATTTGAAATTTTTCGATAATCGGGTTCAATTTCACGACATCTTCAGGAGGGAGAGTAGAAAGATCATGGATTCTACTTATGGTGCTAACCTGGGGTTCATCAAAACAGGAGGGAGGATCCACCCGGTCTCTAACCTCAAATGAATCTCTGGAAAAATCAATAGAGATATTGAAAGCTATGGCCACGTTCATACCTAAGATAATCTCGGGCAAGATAGAAGGTACAACATGAAAACGAACAACTTTAGTGACGTCATCAATAGTTAAGGTAAGGTCCAAGATTGAAGTAACAGGTAATGGTGAACCATCTGCATTTCGAAGGGAACATAAGAGATCTGAATTTCCAGAGGAATCATGGGTTCTGCCGAAAATTTCTTTTATGACTTCAACATCACAAACCGAAATATTCGCTCCAGTGTCAAAAAGAGCAGTGAAACGCTTTCCTTGCATATCCACCGAGATATAGGGACGGTTATCTACTGGATCGGGTTGTAGAATTTGAGACACGATTGGGGGTATCATTTCAGGGGTCGTAGACCTACTAGGTTTATTTTTAGGGATGACAATTGGAGTCTGATAGAAATCAGAGACTCTATTTAACCAGACCTTCCACATATTCCTTTGATGGTGGAGGTCCGCAGTCGTAAAGATATTTACTTTTGGTTTTCGGAGGGGCTTGCGTGGTTTGTATCCACGGGCCTCTTCGAAGGGAGAGATACTTTTGGGTGTCTTGACTCCTGCTGCGTTGCACCCTGACGCGCAGTCTTCTCGTTTTTTGGGCGAGAATAGTTCGGTGAGCAAGAGGGACATTTTGGTTTAAAAACATCTTTCTTTCCACAACCATAGCAGAAAATAGTTCTGGGTTTTCGACATTTTGGGTAGAGATGACCCTGGTTAGAACAATTCCAACAGAAAGGTAAAGAAGCTTGGTCGTGACCTGCATCACGTTTTCCTGAAAGACGAGAAGTTGACCTTGAAGGGACAAAGGAATGTTTTGCCGATGTTAGAATGGCCTCATCTGGACATGCCAGGTCTGAACTAAGGAGACTATGCACCTTCTTTGAGGGAGGGGGTCGATATTTAGAAATCATGGCCCTATTGTCTTCTAGCTTCTTGCATATAGAGATAATCTCATTGGCAGTTGACACTTCAACCAGAGCTAAATGGTTCAGGAAGTAGGGGTGTAGATTCCGCTTTATGATTTTAAACTGTTCCTCCTCTGAGGGAATAATCGAAAGTCTTTTGAAAAGTTCTTTCATGGAGGCTACATACAGGGCTACTAGCTCCTCTTCTCCTTGAGTGCGATGATTGATCTCATTGAGAAGATCATCATCGTAAGATAGGGGTAAGAAAGTTTCCTTCAACTTTAACTTAATTTCCTGCCAAGATTTTAACGAACCGGCAACACTGCGATACCAGGTGAGGGCCTTATCCTCAAATAAGTCAACTGCTGAAGTAAAAAGACTCTCATCGGAAACATTCCGCGAGATTTGCAATTCTCGAACCCTTTCTAGGAAATAAATCAGGTTGTCTTTACTAGAGCCTGAAAACCTTAGGTTCCACTTATGTACAGGGACACTGTATTTGGTACTAGCTGTTGAGGTAGATGATTGCGAGATATCAGAAACAGGAGGAACGACTGGTTCATTCTCATCCAACTTCAGAAGCCATTCTCCCTCCAACTGGAGTGCTTCTCCATAAGCCTCATCTCTATGAAATTTCTTAGAAGCATCAGCTTCAACATTTAATCTGTTTATTCGAGCGATAACATGATCCACTCGAAAAGGGATACGTCTGCTTGCAAGATCAGTGAACAATCCAGAAGCTTCAGGAATCTTTTTCTTTAAATCTAGCAAAGTTGCTTTGATTTCAGAAAGATCCTTATCAAAATCGTAGGGTGACTCTAACGCTACCGTAGAATCTTCCCTATTAATAAGCGCTCGGAATTGTTTCCTTCGCTTGTCTTGCGTACTTTGAGGTGTTTGGTTCCTCAACGCAATCTCATAGGTAAGCTCATCGCTGAGCAGGGCTGAAGCGGGGTTCATTTTAGAAAAATGTAGGTACTACGATATAATATAGATAGATAAGAATAAAATTTTTTTTTTTTATTTTATTCTTAAGAGAAGACAGTAGTATTATCAGCACAGGTAGGCAACGTAGCACCTAGTGTACCTGGCCTAAATAAGGAAAGAATGAACCTGGCCTATATAAAGAAAGAATAAACCTGGCCTACTTGACTTGGCTGTGACGTCACGTCACCAGTACAAGTGAGAGAGAGAGAGATTTAAATTCAAAAGAATTCTCTTCGTTTTAAAACGAAAAATAGGTCACAGTATTTCAAAAAAACTAAAATACCGATATAAGATATAATTTCTTAGTAGAGAGAGAGATAAAGGTAATCTAGAGAGATACTAGGATAAGATAAGGCAATATTTAAATATGCATAGGTATGTCGGTAAGTACAGATATTCTCTAGAGTCGGTAAGGTAGGGATCGGAAGAAGTACATGTCACCATGACGTATCTTTACACGTAAAGAATTCACTTTCTACGTTAGACGTAAAGAATTGTCGTTGCTTTAGCAGTCTGTCAGCGTATGACAATGACTGAGGGACACCAGTTGGAACAGCTGATCGATAATTCAGATATTTCGAATTTAACCTAAAATTCATGAGCGAAGGTATGGGATAATGTTAATGAAGGAAATGTTTGGATGTAACTTTCAAAGACAGTTTGATCGCAGAGCTCTCTTAAGAGTATCCTCTTTGCACGGAGTCAAACTTCTTTCAAAGCTTACTCGAGACCTTCGCGACGGTATTAACAACTACTCCGTAAAGCTCCTTTTGCAAGGTTACCCTTTAGCGGCAGTGTAGCGGTAAGAAGATAAGGTATTTTCGCGTCACGACACTATTATTCACCAGCAGTAAAAACACAATAGCTAACTAAGACATTCTTAGACTAACATGCGAGTTCATGCAACTATAATAATCATGCATTAAGAAAGTAAGATAACTGTACGATACATCTGAACAAAATAATTTATGACGTTAATATCAATTTTCCATTTATAATGGGAACTAGGAAGAGATCAAGTGCTTTTATTTAATTAAGGTAGTTTCTAATCCAAAGTTTTTGGGTGTATTCGATTCCCGCCGGGGAAATGCCAATTGCAGCTTATTCGCGTTTTGATCTCAGCGCCAGCAAATAAAAGTTTAGCTGCGTGAGCAAAACAAAATTATAAAATCAGGGAATGTCGAAAGTAGCAGTAACGAGAGCTTGCAGTGCAAGCGAAGGGCAAAATGTTGTTTCGGCAAAACGATAATACTGCAAAAGAAACTTTCACGACAAATTTCTCTGAAGATAATGATGTTGAATAACTTGAAAACTGAATCAAATACTATCAGAGTGCTAGTTATTCTGCTGCTTTAATTATTTAAAAAGGTACACCCTATATATAGGTATCTAAGGTAGATTAGGGATGCCAAAGAGTTCTTCAGTTCTTATTAACTCGATTTGCTCGAGTTCTTATTTTTATTGTGCTACCTAAACTCTATGAAGAACTAATAAAAAGTAGATTTAGGGTTATAAAGATGTTAATGTGATTTTCAAAGAATAAGTTGAAATGGACAGATGTTTAATGAGCAAATTATGGTTTACATTTCCTGTTTAATTAAAATCAAATAAGTAATTATCCTGTCTTATTTTAAAAGCTTTAAATCTGATATAAATATGTTTAAACAATCAGTTTGTTTAAAAATAAAGGATCCTTTATCTTGTACAGCTGTGTACAAAAGAATAAGATACTTCCGATATCATTTATATCGGGAAAGATAAAGTTCGTGAGTGGTAATTAATTAATTTACTAAGTTAGCACTGATCTTCTAGTCCTTCTTCGTCATGATCGGTGAAATAAAATAAAAGACAACACTTACAGTTTCCGGGATGAAGCTGATTGAGGTAAAAACTGTCTTTATTTTGACAGTAAAAAGGATATTAATAACTCCTGGACTTTACTAGGTGTGGTGCTTAATCAGGCATTGAAATCTCCAGAAGAAAACCAGCAGGTGTAGGGACCGCGCCCTGACGAGGCTCCTGGGGTTGAAAAGTCCTAAGATAGCACTAGCACCAGGAAAATGTTATGTTGTTTTTGAAGATCTTCGAAACGTTGAATTATTTCACCATGGATAATTGAAAACGATGGAAAGATCCTTCAGATAGTTGAAGAACAAAATTGGGCCACCGCTCCCTTTGTCTCCTAGTTCAAGATGGCTTCCTCGGTTGCAATAGGCAATTAAATCCAGATAATTAGTAAATACCGGAAAAGACAAGGTATTTACCAAAGATAAAGGTAAAGATAAGGTATAAGGTAAAGTTGAGATAAAATCCCCGAAGCTAAAAATAAGTAATAATCGAATTAGAACTCATTTCTAGAATATCCGTAATGGCGACTTACCCTGTACAACAGGCTTCGTACGGGAACGGTTAAGAGAATAATCTTTCCTGGTCGACAGATAAAAAGGAAGTGAATTCAGTTCCGTGAACTCGAGAGGAAGTCCGCCTTCGGTTGGTGAAAGGAGAAATGTCACGGGCAGATACTGAAATCTGATTGACAGTTGACAACTTATTTGGTTCCTGAAAGGAACTCAGGATCGGACTGAAACGACAGCTTATTTGGTTCCTGAAAGGAACTCAGGATCTAAGTGAAACGAAACGTGCAATGCCATCTAGTAGTGAATTATCCGGACAGTACCAGCGCCGGCATACGGTGTGGGTAGTCAGTTTAAAGATGCGATCTATATTATAGGGAGTTGTAGGGAACTGTAATTTTACAATTCTCTTTAAAACGAGGGAAGCTTTGCAAGGAGGACAACAGGTGACGTATTCACGTTACAAGATATTCAGTTGAAAATATAAGTCACAAATCACCGCAAAAGTCAACTGCAATACATTTTTAATTATTTTTTTTAGTATACCTTTGTCGGAGCCGTTTAGGTTTGGGCTCATTACACACTATCATACTCTTAAGGACTCATTAGATCGCGATCGTCACCGTGGCCGCAACTTCCACCGTGCCGACCGCCGCCATTTCGGTTTGATGACCCCAAGGAAGGGTATTTTGACTTGTAGTAAAAAACTCAGGTTCTTCTATGATTTTAATTAATCGTTTTTTATTTTAATCCTTTAGACAAAGAAATCCGTGAAACTATGCTCTAATTTGCGAAATTCATGTATCATTGTACAAGGGAATATAAGTGTCAATTTAGCAATAATTCGGTTTTGAATCACTTTTTCTTGCATAAATTAATTTCAAAGTCAATAAATGTTCTAACATCAATTTTTTAAGTGTTTCTTAATAGCGGCTGCAATACCAATTTCCTCAAACGCTCTCTCTAATGGAATCAATGATGTAGTTAATAAAAGATATCCCTACACGTTTAATGAAACTGTCGAAAATGAATTATACGCAAAATCTTGGAAGGGGACATGGATTAGCAGTGGGTTCTTATTCAGGTACCTATTCTTATTAATTTTCTTACGTTTTCACAATTTTTAGAAACCTCTTTTTGGTACAAGAATCGTTATGGAGATATTATGATGTATAACGCTGTAAATCAGACCGAAGAAATGCTGATTGATATTGAGGAATTGGTAAGTTTTAATTGTGATTCTTTATACACTTCAAGACAAAATGAAGGATCAAGCTTACGAAGAAAAATTCATTTAAAATTTATGGATAATGTTAATCATCCATATCTATCCATATAATATCCATGACTATAATTAATTATTAAGCACGCGAAAATTGATACTGCCGATATTTAACGCTTAGAAAACTTACAGGAAACTAAGCAGTTTACACTTTTACTATTTATAGGAATATTAGAGAAATAATTAATAAGTAGGAGTGAAATTTTATAGATAGATAATTTAATTTTGACTTGAAGAGAAACCATTTTAAAGTCGCCGAAACCATCTAAATATATTTTTTTTAGGAAAATATTAATGATTATGTATTGGTAGTTGATTTATCCCCCGATCTATACTATGCCTTAATTAAATATAATGAAAGCTCTGTAAGTATTTTAAATTTGATGTTCCGAGGTAGGTAACTATTGCTTTAAATTTGCAGAAACTTAAGCACCCGATTGATGCTTATTATTCTGTTATGGACATTTACGAAAAGTAAGTACGTAACTATGAAGCACTTTTATAAATTTCTTTATAGGTAAAAGTAATACTTTAAGAGACACTTAATCCATAACAATCTACGTAATTTCTATGCTGGCCATCTTTCGCTTTACTTCAAGATACGCAATTTTATGATTGATAAAAAGGCGTGTAAAAAGCTTAGAAGGTTTACTGAAATATTAACTCAGAAAGTATAATTAATAATTTGATAAAGCACTAACACTATTCCAACAAACTTCAATGAAAAATCAATAATCATTGCCAACATAACACAATAATTATTATTATGGTATGATTAACTTTAAAAAGTCAGATGTGACGTCTTACTAACCGTCCGAATTAAGATTTATAATTTCACCAGAAAATGTCCAACAGTTAAATTTCAAGGTGCAAACGAGCGTAAATTATTAAAGGAATCATTCAAATAATGAATTGAACGGTTTAAGTCAGTTTGACAGCCACTGACAACTACATAAAATTTATTCACGTAGTGACATTCTATCCTCTGTTTTGTGCATTTAATTCTCATTCAAAACCAATGTTGACGTATACTTATTTATACGGGATGGAGTGTTCAGACAAACTTGACAGTTTCTACGAGAACCAGTAAATGAAACAAAATAAATCGAACTATCAGAAGGATGTGTATTCTTAATCGACACATATGACTTTTTAAACTTTATCCTACTATAATAAACCATTCATACTCCATAGTTTAAAATTAATACAATAACCTTTTTTTTTAGAACAATTTATCACCTAGCAAATCAGAGTTTACTTCAAGGAGTTCAATGGTCCAACCGTAACCATTCTCTGGCCTACGTGCTGAATAACGATATCTACTACTTGGATTGTCCTGTAAATGTAGACTCACCTCGAAGAATAACTTTCGATGGTCTTGAAGATATCATTTTCAACGGCGGTACCGATTACAGTTACCATGGTACGAGTAACATAAAGTAGCATTACCATGTCACATTCTGAATACTGATTTTCAGGATATTTGAAGAGCAAAAATGCGTTTTGGTTTTCCCCCGATGACACATTTCTAGCTTTCGCCCAATTCAACGATACCGAAGTCTGTGTCATTGAGTATAATATATTCGGTAAACCTGGATCTATGGAAGCTCAATATCCTTATAGAGAAATATATCGATATGCTAAAGTAATCTAGTAGATCTTTAATTAAAACCATTGCTTATATTAGATCTGATTTAGGCTGGAAGTAAAATTCCAACAGTACGTATATTTCTCACCGATTTGAGTGATTATAACTCCACATCTGTCGAATTGCCTTCAACGCCGGACGAATTTTTTCCCGATAATTATATCCTCTGGCAAGTACACTGGCCTACTGATGATGAAGTGTCATTTCATTATACTAATAGAGTCCAGAATGTATCAAGAACAATCAGGTGTTCAAAAAATATTACATGTTGGGAGGTAAATATTATCAATTCACAATTCTAGAGATACATTATTAAATATAGAATTTCTTTCTATATTATAGGAAAGTTTTCGCGAAACAAAAAACGGTTGGATAGAGGTAAATCTTCCCTTTTACAGTAAAAATGGGACACTTGGTTTGCAAATATTGCCGGCGCCTGAAGATAATAACGATAGTTATTATCATTTGATGTTGATTGACTTGAAGACGAAGTCCAGGACTCGTCTTACGTTTGGTAAAAAAAGGGTTACGGGGTTTCATTATTGGGACGAGGAAAGTGGCTTAGTGTAAGCAATAATTATTAGTTTTGGCGCCTCGCCTCTGCAAGTGATTTTTACAGCTAGCCGAATGACGGTTATTATTGTAGCCCGATGTAGGTACTACTACTACAGCCTGCTCGCTTCAAATTTGTGTACATTTTTTTCAGCCCTAACAACTACGTTCTCGTCCTAGTGTCGACAAATTTTCACAGTAGTTGTTATTAGTTAATGATAACCATCACGCTAAAAAATACCGTGTATATCTCGGCCGTACCGAAGACCATTTAATCTCATATCAAATCATCCCTGGCTACGCTGCAGCTAATAAATTCATGGCATGGGCTTCGTTCGCCCTTGATATACAGTTCACTATTCTTGATTTAAGGTCCACTATTATTCTTACTTACGTAATGTTGACTTATTATATTAGTCTTTTAATCCCCTAACCTGGTTGTCGTGTCGTGACTAAAGGTCTGCACTAGGGGAAACGGCGCCAGAGATGTCCGACTGTGGACTATCTGATATACCGTATCATCTGTTGTCGTGGTCGCGTTCCGCGCACAGAGAGATGCGAGGGTCTCGGCTTAATCGCCGGAACCAAGAGGAGACAACCTCACTAAAAAAACCTAAATCCTAAGGCGGGGGTCCAGGCTGATGGGATGCGTGACTGGATAGAAGACCAGCCCTACTGGATTCAACCTTGGGGCACCAGGGGGCACACCACTGTATCAATCCCCTCATCTTTGCATGCGGGGCTCTGCATAATAATAATAATAATAATAATAATAATATCTCTCTTTATTGTACGTAAAATTACAACAATCATTGCATCAGTACAATAGTGTTAAATAGAGTAAAATGTCGTGAAAACAAACAACGAACTAATCCAAACAAATCGCATGCGTATTCAAAAGGTCGTACGCACGCGATTGAACAAAGAAAGCTTGAACATAGCAAAAAGTGTACATTAAAACATTAATTCTATCTATACATAGTACCTAATACTATATCGTCATATTAAGCAGCTCCACTCATAGGTGGAACACCCTTCCCTAGCTACTCGTGGGATCAACCATGGTAAGAAATAAAAAACCAAGAAATTGCGGGACATCACCGCAAAACAGACTGCTGACCGAGCGGGGCTTGTCACCCGTCAAGACAGTCAGCAATCTAAACAATCCTTGTGCTCGAGACCACCTCGAGCGCAAGAAGAATGTCCACTCATTGGCAAGAAAAGGAGCATCGACACCCTTCATAGGACCAGAACCATTCTGTGGCTTCGAAGATACTTTCTTCAAGCAGAATTCCAAAAGGAAGAAGAAAACTGAGAGAAACTCATTGGAGGAACCTCTCGGGGTTGAGACAATCCAAAGAATTTCTCGGGAATTTTAACCGAGAGAATTAACAGAACACTGACGGGATTCCTAACGAGACATTGCAAGCTCAAGGAACACCTGAGGAAGCTAGGCATAGAAGAAAATGGCGTCTGCAGATTCTGCGGGAAAGGAGACCACGTCACCTGCTGCTCAACTGCGATGCGATAGAACTCAAAAGAAGTAATATTCTGGGCCATCACCAGCTAGAGGCAGGGAACTTACCCGAGCTTGATCCTCTCAAAATCCTGAGGTTTCTCAAGGAAACGGACTTGGAGAGGGTGCTTCACTAAAAGGATTCCACACCAGGCGAAGCACAGTAGAGGGGATACAATAGATCTTTTAGGTCGCAGTAACTTAATCACCCTCAAAAATACAAATACAAATAGTCTTTTAATAAAAACTCACGTATTAAGAAATCGCTCTGCCTAAGTGCGGACTCAACACGCCGCACTACAAGGCGGAAGTTGATGCGAGCGCAGTTGATAAAATAGACTGGCAGAGCAGTGTACCTAAACTTTGTTAAAACAAGATCGTAATGGTTGCAATCGTGCTATTTCGTTTGATTTTCGAAAGTCTCCATGTCATTATCATCTTGTATGCGTTATTTAATGCCCGTATCAGTTATATAGGAACGCGTTCGGCGCCGTTATTTCCAGTATCGGATCAGTTGTAATTGGCTCTCACTAGTGATTTTTCGTTTCTTATTTCATAGGCTGCGCTGTGATTAACTTCTATGCATGAATGAGCGTCTATTATCTTGCCGAACTAGGAATGTAAGACATTATTAGACTGAAATCATCATGGTGATGAACGTTTATTCAATATATATTCAGTAGTCAGTAGATATATTCTTGTTTAACGGGATAATTCAATTTTACGATTCATTTGATTATAGATGAATACACAAGAAAAACTTTAATACTGCTTCTGCTCATGTTCTTTATGCTTTATAGGTCCGATTTTAAATAAATTTGTTTTTAAAGTAAAAAAAGTCAGTTGAAAATAATTCTTGTAATAAATAAAACTAAAAAATTCTTTCATTTTTTGACTCTTAATAAATTGTTAAATCGCCAGGCTATAAAATTGATCACTTTACTTGGACTTGATATGAACTGTAAATAAATCAGATCTTCAGGAATCTTTAGTTGATTTTTGCGTTTTACACTGTAAGATTTTTCTTACCTTAAATCATAAACTAATAAATTTAAAGCAAAGATTTTTTTTTAAATTTCGGATAAGACGAGTGTTCAGACTATTTCTCCGCGTGGTCACTTCGTGCTCTGCCATTATATAAAATATTATTATCTAACCTTCGGATGATTATAAATTTATAATCAACATAGGTATCTGTAGTATAAATGTAACTCGAGCAAATTCTCAAGGAATCTTCTTGAAAAGTCTTCAAGACATTTTTATGATTTCCACTCTTTGATTTTCATTTTTGTAAAATTATGGACCAAGTGTAATCCTTTTTGCGATTATAAATATTGTAATCAGCAGCTCTATATAACACATTACAACTTACCAATTTTTCCACTAAATTATTAGAAATTCCATTATTGGTCATGAATTTTACAGATTTGGAATTCAAGCGTAATATTTTGTATAAAATTTAACCTACAATAGCGACATCAGTTTTCAATAAAATGGTTCTGAAAAGTAGGCCGAATATTCGTCCCTTGAATTTTTTTTATGACTTTAAAATAAGGCTAAACTATTTTTTATTTGAGAACCTACTTATGTTAACAATTTTCGATTCAAACCGATTAAAAAAATATTAGGGTTTTCAAGGTTTTGAAAATTCTTAAAAGATAATTATTTAACTAGTTTTACCTACTGTAACTCGAACTTTTCTAATCAAAAGCTTAATAAAACCACTCTGTTTTGTATTAACACTTCTTCATTTCAACATTTACTGTGCATAAATTTGATAGATTCGATTAAAAAAATAAGAAGCAGCGGTTTCTAAAAAGAGACGAGGTGCAAACAAACGTTAACCATTAACTTCTCACGATTCGCTACAAATTTTATAATACTTCATTTTTATTCTAATATTTTGTAGTTATTATCAAGGTATAGAACAAGAGTATCCCTCAAGAGAACACACGTACGTGGTGGACATTAACACCCTGGAAGATAGATGCGTCACTTGCAATTTTTCAACTCCTTCAGGACCATGTCTGCATGCAATAATAGAAGTACCTGAAGCAAGCGATTCTTTTGATTATTACACCAAAATCTGTAAAGGACCCGGACCGGATTATATTCTAATCGTCAATAATCGTAATGTAAATTACTTTAAAAATTAAAAGGGTTTTTCTATAGCATTATTTTTAAGAATTCATTCGTTGTATGGGAAAATAACAGCGATGTTTTATTTAAACTGAAACATAAACTGGAACCCCAACAAATTGATCTAACTGTTCCTATAACTGATGGATTTGAAGCCAGGGTTAGGCTTCTTCTACCTCCAAGTTATTCCGACATTGATAGCTTGACATATCCAGCAATTGTTTATGTGTGAGTCATCTTCGTTGGAATATTAGTTCATCCTCCTGCTTCAATCAAAGTGAAGCACCCCTTCCAAAATAAGAAAAGCTGTTTGTATTTTTAGCTATGCAGGGCCAGATGATGATACGATATCAGATAAATACCAACGAGATATATCCTACTACTGGGTTACTCATCGAAATTACATCCAAATCATGATAGATGGAAGAGGATGTGGCAGACAAGGAATTAAAAAAATGTACCAAGTCTACCACAGATTTGGTACGGTCGAAATTGAAGATCAGATAAACGTAACCAGGTATCTTCAAGAAAAATTCCCAAAAATCGATCGAAATAACACAGGAATTTGGGGATGGAGCTACGGGGGCTTTGCAACAGCTTCTGCACTTGCAATGGATCATGAAAATGTGTTCAAATTTGGAATGTCAGTTGCGCCGGTTACCAATTTTTTGTATTATGGTATTTTTGTGATTTGTTTTTTTACAATTTTAATTGCGAATATTTTTAGGTTTTATTTACGCTGAAAGATTCATGGGTCTACCTACCGAAGGCGATAATTTAGATGGGTACCAACGAACTGACCTTGTAAACAAAGTAGAAAAATTCAGGGGTAAATCATTGCTGCTAGTCCATGGTAATGCTGATGACAATGTCCATTATCACCACACCATGACTTTCATTAGAGCACTAGAGTTAGCGGATATACCATTCCATTTTGTGGTAAGATACAATGACAAAAATACATTGCACACTAATTCAGCAATTATTATAGTTAGAGGAAAATGGTGATAAAAATTCCTTGTAATCTCCCAAATGGAAAAAAATCAAGTTTTTATATAATTAGTCCGAGTCCTCTTCTCAAAATCCGTCTTGTCAAGTAAGGCTAGCGCGCTGAAGGTGTGCGGCTACGGCCTTTTGCCCAGATCTGCCTGAGTTCAAAAAATTTCGACAATAATTGGGAAGAAAATTATACTTGAGGGCATCCATGCAACCCTCCTCTTGGTCACGAACTTCATTTCCCTGTACATTTTCAAGTTGAGATTTGTATTTTTTTTTTAATTTTTTTATTTATTGGAGCTCCCGGTTCGTTTCAAGGAGAAAATTGGAAAAACATACTTTTTCGTCAATTAACGGGGGGGTGGGGGGTTGTTTTTCTCTTCCGAATTTCGTGCGAAAATAAATTTTCTTCGCAGTTGTTGAAATTTCGTGAAATCGATCGGGCTAATCAGAGCAAAAGGCCGTATCCGCTCAATGCGTCGCGTTGGACTCCTACTTGACAAGACGGATTTTGTGAAGGGTATATACTCGAACTATATAGGTATACACCCGCTTTTCTTCCATGCATTTGTGAGATACAAGGCATTTTTATCGCTATCTGATTATTAAAAGAGTAGACCTACAAGATGGTGCACTACCTCATTTGTATTGGGCTTGATAATTAAAACTGGTAATGAAGAGATAGCATACACACACCACCCTAAATTTAGTGATTCAACTACCTGTTGAAATAAGCTAATGTAGCAAATATTCTAAACATTAGGAAGATTAAATGAGAAAGCTGCGTCAAACAGAATTTATATTGATGAAGTAGTAGGTATTATTAGTTTGAATAATTGTCAAGCCCATGCAAATGATGAAGTGCGCCATCTTGTAGGCACCAAATAACACAAACCCGTGTCTTTTCACTCGTTTTATCGGCGCCATGTAAAAGCAGCACTTCTACCAAGTTTTGTAAAACTCTTCGCTATATTATGTTATAACAGTTAGATGAACTAAATAATCTGAATTCATATAATTTTCTCTTCCAGAGTTACCCAGACGAAAATCATTACCTACACAGCGTTTATCCACATTTATACCATACGCTGGATGCCTTTATCACGGACAGTATTAGAACAAAAAAGTTAATTAAACCTAATTGAAGTTAATCTCCTGTTACCACAAGAGTTGTTAAATTGAAGAGGAAAATTTTGTTTATAAATTATTTAAACGTTTTTGTCAAATACTTGTTTGCAGATGATATCACAGAAAACAGAAAATGCGATTTGATCTAATTACCTGATGATAAAAAATAAAAAAATAAGAAACAAGAATTGATTTTTTAACACATGAATTTTTCTTGAAACACATGTAAGTCTTCTTAGGTCAGCTTCTAGTGTTTTATTTTTGTTACAAAAACAGAGTGTTAGTGTATTTTTTAACAAAAAATACACTATTGAGGACGACATCACTTTTCGAAAATCACCCAAACTCATCAAATGTCCACCGATCCTGACCCCCAGATCACGAAAAAGTAGTTTTCCAAAATTCACCTGCCCACGATATATATATATATATATATTTATATACACACCCTTTGGGAAGTAATGACCTTCGTTAGAACACACACTGTTGTTAGTAATGGGTTATAGGTCAATGAGAAGTAAGACTCTTTTCTCTGGCCAAGCTTTCGGAATTACTTTATTCCTTCTTCAGGGCAACTACAAGATCAAAAAACTACAGTTATAACAATATGTTTCATCAATTTTTTTACATGTAAGTACTTACGAAATTTGAGGTTAACTCTTACAGTTCTTAGGTAAATTGAATTAAAATAAACAAAACTACACATTGTTAGACTACTACAAAACACTTTAAAAATTAAACACCCATTTTTTGGGTCAGTTAAAAAAAAAAGTTTCAAAACGCTCCTGTAGCTTTATCTTTCAAGATTAGTGAATGAAATTTTGGATTCTTGTATAGCTCTGGAATGACTTTAGATTTTCGTTGAAAAAATTTCCAAAAGTCACGTTACTTCTACAGGGTGTCCTTTCAAAGTTCCAAACATACGGTCCTTGAGGCACGGTTTCTGGCCGCAGTTTTCAATCTAGGGGGCTGAAATTTTTGTGGGAGTAAGATATCCACAAGGAGTGGTCTGGTATTGCACTTGAGCAAAATCGGCCGAGCCGTTTCAAAATGGCAGCCATTTGAATTTTCGGAAAAGGTCCAATTTTTTGAGCCCCCGTATGAGCAAGATGTCAAAAAAACTTTGAAATCAAATTAACAGGATTTGAAGAAAATTATTGGAACTTTGAGTTAATGCAATAAAATTAGCATATTTTCCATTAATAAGCCAGTGTCGTGGGTAGGAAAAAGGGCGAAAATGTGTCAATTCTATAACCGTTTATGAGTCCATTTTTGAAGAAGTGGAACCGAAATTTTCCATTTTTTTTTGCTTTAACATATAATTTGATGTCTTAACTTCAATTCGCCTCGATTAATGTAGCACTTTAAACGAAAAATAGAAAAGTTTTTCGCTTGTGCAAAATTAGCTTACACTTATATAAAATTATTAAATTGATGAAATGGTTCGCAATTTCTTTTTTATTTTTTTTCACATTCAATTATGAATGGTTCTGAAAATTAGAAAAACAATCGCAACGACTATTAAATCACCTACATGCAGGTGAAAAAAGTATTCAAATTGGTCTTTTAATAACAAAGATACGACCAGTTTAAAAAATAAAATGAGTAGGTGTAGGTACCTGACTTACTACATAATATATCTACCCCATCATCACTAAAAATATGAAACGCATCGTGGATCAGTTCATTACATCCTTTCTTAGTAAACTGTTGGTGCGGGTTCGAAACCACGAGAGTGTATCATTCTTTTTTTTTTGATAGGTAGAAAAATCGGATTATTTTTTCATTATATTCATTATAAAAAAAATAGGAAGAAAATATTTATTATTGAATCGCATAAAAATACACTATTTAATAATAAGCTAGTGGCGTGGGTAAGAAAATGGTAAAAATGGCTAAATTTATTTAACTGATTATGAGCACATTTTTGAGAGAATTTACCTGAAATTTTCAGAGTAGACAACTACACTAATAAACTTTAACTCTCAAAAATTTCAAGAAGCAAATAAGAGAAATGGCGGAGTTATTCGATTATTCGATTATTATTTTTTTACATGATGTTTATTTCTCTAAAATTTCAAATGTTCGATTTTCAGAACTCGCCTGTAACTTTTTATCGTTAGTCAGTAGCGGGTATAGGAAAAGGGACGAAATTGTTGAATTTTGTCAATTTTTTTTTGGCTTATTATGTGTAAAAATCTATTTTATTGCACGCTTTCAAACGAAATGAAATGAATTTTCACAGTAAACCACTACGCAAATTCGACCTGACTATGGAAAAATTCAGAAAGCCAATTTAAAAGGCGGCAAAAATTTTCATAATTGAATCGCATAAAAATACACTATTTCTGCGTTTGATGCGCAAGAAGGTTTTTTTATTACCGCGACGACGGCTTGGGATAAACGGGGACGCCACCGCGCAATTAATATTATTTTTCCGACAACCACCTGCAAAAATGACAAATATCACACTACTCAGGTTAGGTAATTCGAAAATGACAAATATCACTCTAGAGTTTAAAAGTAAAATATCACACGAGGGTGGTATTATATTAAGTATTAATGTCTTTAGATTTTAGGTTAGGCAGTTTTTTATGGAATTTTAAATACTTTTTTGAAAACAATAAAATCCAAAAGTTTATCTGACGTTTTCGAAGTATTAATTTCAATTAAAGCACACATTCATTTTGGCGCCCATCTTATTATTATCTCCTCGATATACAAAATGTATAAGTAAATAACAAAGAAAAAGCTTCCTCTTTGTTGCAAACTCCATTACACAATTAAAATTGTAGTACACCTAATAATAAAAATATGACCTATTTTCAATTTGTACGACTCTAAGTTGTTGTTATTTTAACTTTTTCTAATTCAGTTATTAGTTTTATATAAAGATTTCAAATAAAAGTATTAAAAAAATAAAATGTGCATTAATCTTTGGTCGTAGGAAAAATAGTGTACATTTCTTTTGTGGAAAGTGTAATTTCACACACGTGGGATTGATGTACTCCGCTGGTGTTTCGTGCGATACCAATCTCCCTCTCGTGTGCAATGGGTCACTTCCCACACTAGTAATGTAATATAGTATTACAAATCCTTTAGAAGAGCGAAAAGGTGACTTTGTTAATCATATACTTTCATCTTTCAAGATTAGTGAACGATTATTTTTACTCTTGTAGAACTTAGGGATGACGTTTTATTTTCACTAAAAAAATCCCAAAGTTGCATTACTTCTACAGGCTGTCCCTTCAAATAAAATAAAAACAACCGTCAATGAGGTACGGTTTCTGGTCGCAGTTTATAATTTAGGAAGCTGAATTTTTTTTGGTAGTACGATAGCCGCACGCAGTGGTCCATTTGAGCAAAGTCGGTTGAGCCGTTCCATATGGGGGCCTTTTGAATTTTAGGGAAAAGGGCTATTTTTTGAACCCCTGTATAAGCAAAATAGAAAAAACTTTTTACCCAAATTAACAAGATTAGAAGAAAATTATTTGAAATTTAAGTGAATGCCAAAAAATTACATTTTTTCTATTATTAACCCAGTGGCGTGTGTAGGAAAAGGGTAAACATTTCAAAATTTCTGTAACCGTTTACGAGCCTATTTTTGAAGGAATTTAACTAAAATTTTTACTGTAGGCAACTGCACTAAGAACCCTTACCTCTGAAAAATTTCAAGCAGCAAATAAGAACAATGGCGGATATATTCGAATATTTTGGCATGATGTTTATTCCTCTAAAATTTCAAATAACGCTTGTATTACCCGACTATGGAAAATTTCAGACATCTAATTTGAAAAGCGACAAAAATATTCACAATTGAATCGCATAAAAATACACTATTTATGCGATTGATGCGCAAGAAGGTTTTTATATAGGTTATTTGTGAAATAATTTGAAAATTACTGCAAGAAATGAATAACATAAACCTGAATTAATGTTTTTAATATCTATAATATCTATATAGGTAGATATTTTTAAAATACCTCAAATCATTTATGTTAAACTAGAGTCGTTCAGCAGACTTAAGTCAATGAAGGCAAATATGTAACCAGTAATGCAGTTACAAATTAAAAACAAATAAATTGTTTGGCATTTTCTGATGAAATGAAAAATCTTAATTCGGACGGTTGAGTCGGCGATGGCCTCGAGGTTTAACTGCTGAACCGTTTTGGATTGCTACGGACTCAGTTCGATTCTCAGTCGCGCTCTATGGTTGTCTGTGTCGTCTATTCTAATATTTAATTGGTTTACTTGTGACTGGGTAATGAGCAAGTTCTCGAACCCATAATTACCGGAGTGGAGCGACTTTGTCTTACCTACATAGTTAAGACCGATCGTCTCTCCTTAAAAAAAAATCAACGGTTAGTATGACGTCATATATGACTTTTTAAACTTAATCGTACCATACTGACAAACACGGGCCCCGGAATCAATCTTTTCCTAGAAACGACCTCATAAATCCGCCCGTTAACTAAATAAGCCTATATTTCCTACTGTAAGTGTTTTATTTATCATCGTCATTCTTCCTACCTATTATGTCGTTATTCTTCATTAATAAGCTACACACTGTACCTAACACACATTGATGTTAGTTACTTTAAACAATCGCGCGTGCTTTTATCGCCAGAAAATTTGATTTTGTGATATAATCAATCTAATTATGTTCAGATTTATCGTAAGTATCGTTTATTTTATGGACATAGACTGACCGACAAAAAGTTGCTATACCTACATGAGTTGCACCGTTTTATTTGGGTCTAAAGTGTTGTTAATTTAAGTTATTAAATTCAAACGATAATGTCTCATTAATTCCTAATTTAATTCTATTCTGTTAGTATGAATTAAAAAGTAGGTACGTTACGTAACGAGAATAATTATTGTAATAGCGAATTAATCCCGAGTTAAAAAAAAATACAAATTCACCAAAATTCGAAGCGTAGCTACTGACTATTACAACTCATCTCATACACTAAAATTTTTCTATTACATATTGCTAATTATTTTTGATTAAAAGTTATCTTATTTTAAAAATTTATAAAAAAAATAATCTTTTTCTCTAATCTCTAATCTATTGTTGCTCTAATTTTACAGCGAACATCATTAGACTATAATAAGAGTAGTAATAGTAGTCAATTACTAATGCGACAATGTCCTCTGTACGAGCGAGAAAATAGAAAAAAAAATAGAGAGAAAAAAAGGTTCATTGTACCTAAATTTTTCCTACTTATATTCATTTTCGAGAAGTAAATATTATAAAAAAAAAATATTTTTAAGCGCTTTTAATCTACTTAATTGTTTATTATGCTTACCTACCTACACAATCGAGTTTTGTTTTCCAATTTCTTTAACCTTTTTCTCTATATCCTGTCCTCAAACTTCAACCTCCTCAGACTGAAACTCAAGTACTTACCTTACCGCTCTGAAAAATTGCCACTCTGAATAAGGGGGAGTCTTGTGCTGTATGGTATGTCTGAAAGGTAATTCAATTCTCTAATCAGTAAGCTTAAACTGTTTGGATTTTGAATATCAGTTTTTTTTTTCAACAATTTTATTAGGTATATGTAAAATTAGAATTCAATTTATCATAAGCATAACATTATTAAATGTGACCTTTGCACCTAGGTAATTGGAATGTTTACGTTGCAATAAAACTCTTAGAAATGTTTTTTTTTTTTTTTAATTTACTTCATGAAAAAATGTTTTATTGATGATACAATTTTATTCACAATGTGTTTTAATTCTCGAGAATTTCATTTAATACCATTTTTAATTACAAAGATTGACGACTTGTTTCAACTGAAATCATAAGAAAATTCGTTTTTTGAAAGACTGTCTTAGCACTTTCCAATGTAATACTCCGACCAGTTCGTCTTCATTAGGAACATCATCAGTAGCGACGAGTTCTAAGGTAAACATGCAATAAAACTATGATTGCTCATAACCATTCTCTAATAACTCCGTCCTGCTTTTAATCGTTCCTGGTGATTTCGTTACTGTGACTGCTCCGACACTGGATAATACTGGTGACTTCAAGATCAGGTCAATCGTCTCGGTTAGCTTCAAATTAGGGTCAAGTAAGAACGAATGGTATAGAAATTAGTCGAGGAAGCTTCGCTTTTGCACTCGTGGCTACTACTAAAAGCGGTCATCAAAACGGAGCGGCGCTATATGTCAGTGTGGTCAGAGAAAATATTGGATGCATATTATTTACCATATAGCTGCTATGGATAACCATATGGTACATATGCACAAAAAAAATTTGGTAGATATTTATAATATTATTACTGAACAATTAATTAAAAGATACCGACACTATGTTACAAAAAAATTGGTCAAGCCACACATTGTTTGGAAAAAAAATAATTGGATTTTCTTCATGACGTTTTTCACTTAAACGTCCCTCTTTCAAGATGTGTTTAAGATAAAGTTAAAATTAAAAAAAAGTTATTTACATGTTTTTATTAAGATAATGTAAATGTCACATATTCTATTTTTTAATTTTACTTAATAATTTTTATTTATATTTTATTGTTAATTATATGTGATCAAGGAACTAATCAGTCCCGAAACGTCGACTGTTGATTAATAACTGCAGAAATAAGCCTTGAACCTAAAAACCAAAACCAAAATAATAATTTATTAAGATATTCAGTTGAAACTTCTCACATTCTTATTTCATATGCCGGCGCACTTTTGCGAAATTTCGTGCTGCGAAGTCGAAGAGCGATCGGAGGAAACGGAGGTTTTGGACACGAACGTAATTAAAAATCTTTCTATAATTACTGATTTTAAATATCGAGTTTTGAAAATATGGTGAATATTCTCAGTGGTCCTTTATTTTTTATCGGTAATTGACTCTCCTGAAAGGGTGTGGAAGTAATTTTCATCAATATCGGACCAATATTTTAGTAATACAGGCCATTTAAAAATTAGTCATTATCAGATATATTTTTAATTGCGTTCGTGCTTGGCTACGTATCTTTGGGAAAGAACCTGCACGCGAGGAGCCTGAGTTGGTTCTGCACTCCTGTGTCGCAACGCGCTGGAAAAAATACTTGTCGGATGGATTATAGAAAGAGGCGAAAGAGTTTCTGATGGAAAAGTATCCTAGGAAAGGTAAACTATCATTCAATTTTAAATGATGAGATGGCGGTGAATCTAAAAGAGTCGGCTCTGAAGAGGGGCAAATATTTTGGCGCGACACAGAAGTTGGCGGGATCTGCTCTAGCAGCATTGACCCCATTGATCGAGTCGTTAGCACCCCTGAGGGACCCCTGAGAAAATAATGTTTATGTTAACTAACAGAGTGAAGGATAAGAAAGCTGTTCAATGATTGTGGCAGTAAAAGTGGATATCGGAAATAGTCTGTAGAAGTGAAAACCATACAACTACTAGCCTCGCAAACCTTTTTCAATGGAATATGAATCACAGAAATACAGAAAATCCCACGCATGTCACATATTTGACGAAGTCCAGCGAAGCGTTAGTTAACTCTTGAATTAGACGCAGAAATTAAAGCGATGAGTGGTAGAATGTCTTGAAAATAACGGACAGGGATCATCACTGAATAAATAGAAGAGTTTATAGTAAGGTGATGGTGGATAAGTCGAAGATCACGGTTTGAAAGCAGATTGAAAGCCTTACCTATGAGGAAAAGGAAGCGTGAGTTTGACAAGTTTGTTGGGTCAGTGATGGCTTGCTGTCCTGCAGTCGAGCACAGCCTGTTTTACTGCAGATTGTTCAAAAGAGCAAAGAATCAGGCCTTAGAAAAAAGTGAGGGTTGTTTCAACGCGACATGCTTCGACATCTAACGCATATGTCAGAAAAGGTATGAGTATCGAAGAAATTTAGAAAGTGGCTGGCTGTTCTTCGAATTCAAGGGTATTCGCCAATTTTTATCAACAGCTTAAAATTATTGTTGTCAGCAATAAGTTTGCAGAGTCATCATTAGCATCCAGTACATCTGGTTAATTACATTTCTACTTCATTATACTCGTAATTTTGTTCAGTTATATTACTACCAAAATACTCTTGGTTTTATAATAATACTTGGAGCATTCATTGGCCCATTTTTTCATATTATTCTCTATTATTTAAATAAATAATGTTTAAATGAAGAGAAGTGCGAGACACGAAAGATAATTGAAGGATCTCACGAGCCCGCCGAAGGCGGGCAAAGTTTGATCTCAAGTATTTGAGTGTCTCGCACGAGAGTTCCACCCATATACTAATAAATATTACCCACCCCCTTTCCAGGTAAAATAAAAACAAAATAGATTTATACAACTAGACTGAATAAACAGTTGCTAGGGAGCGCTATGGTAATCGGGAAGGGGTTTTGTTTTCATTTTTTAGCTCTGAACTTGTGGTCCAAGACATAGAAGTAGTGATAGGTACTACATTCGTAATCTCTCGTGCGAGACAGTTGAATAATTGAGATCAAACTTCGTCCGTCTTCGGCGGGTTCGTGAGATCTTTCAATTATACAGGGTGATCCCGAAATGGCGGACACGGACAGCACCACAGCATCCATTGTGGATTAAGGATTCTAAGTTTTATTTACTGTTTTCTCCAGTATGGCTCCCTTAAGAAGATATGACCACTTTTGTGGAAAAAAAAGTCACAACACTGCACTACCCTTCTTAAGGAAAAAATAATGTGTAGGTCTACAATAATACCCAGATAGATATTACCATGGAAACATATGAAATGGAAAGTTCAACAAATGTTCAAAATAATAATCGTTGCGGGGAAACATATCCGATAATATTATTCAAAATCTATTTTAATTGCATTGTTGAGCTCGAATTTGAACAACGATGCCACATTGAAAAATTTTGTTGAACTCAGGGAATAGGTAAACTTTGAATGCCTGTAATTCCGTTCCCGATAATAATAAAAATAAAAAGCAAACGCTATTGTAATAGTTATGTCAAATCATGTGCTTTGCCAGTGGAGGTTGTTTAAATTTGACTGCCGTTTTGATTTAAAGTTAGAAAAAGGACAACCTATATCTCGGTAACGAAGGCGAGGAAACAATTTTTGTTTTAAATTTACAGTCTTTCTGAACATCCTCTACAACACCCTGTATACCGTGTCCGCCATTTCGGGATCACCCTGTATAGTAGCATTGAATAGACCTGAGGTGCCGTCACATGGCTCGTATCAAGAAAATGCGAAACGGTACATAGAAATAGATAGATAGATAGATAGATAATGCATTTATTTCAAAATAACTGTACATAACAGATTTGAAACAAGTCAAGAGAACCTATGCATTATGAGGCATTTTAGTACATATCATTACACACGAAAGGCCATAAACTCAGCCACAGAATACGGCTCAATATTACATAAATAGTCATATAGACGTTTTTTGAATGAAGTAAACACTTTAATTTTCTTCATATCATCAGGCAAACAGTTAAAAAGCTTGATACAGGCATAGAAAGGTCCTTTTTCGGTAGATGTCAACCTATGAACAGGGAGATTGTAACGTTCTGGGAATCTAGTTCCATATTTGTGATCTGGGACAAAGTCATGAAAATACTGAAGATGTCCCCTCAGAAACAGTATGCATCCATAAACATAAATACCAGTAAGTGTCAATAATTTTTCTTTCTTGAAGACACCCCTGCAGGTCTGCAAGGTCTTCATTTTGCACATAATTCTAAGTGCCCTTTTCTGAATCCTAAACACATCTACTGCAAATGTTGACTGTCCCCAAAAAATAATCCCATACTTTAAAAGAGAATAGACGTTTCCAAAGTATGCAATCCTCACCACGTCACCTCTAGAATGTCTGGTAAGAACCCTTAGTGCATAACAGCAGGAGGACAGTCTACTACATAATTGTCTAATGTGACATTCCCATCCTATATGCGAGTCGACATGAACTCCAAGCATTCTGCAATTGTCGGAAATTTGTATTCTATCGCCGTTAAGTGTTAAAACATTGGGAATCTGAGATCTATTGAGATGAGTTTTGAAGACCACGCACTGCGTCTTCCCCCCATTAATTGTGAGTCCATTGTCAGAAAACCATTGAGATGTTTTCTCAAATTGATCAGTGACTCGGGCTTGCAGTAAAGAGGCCGTTTCCGCTACAATCAACAAATTGGTATCATCTGCATAATTAATCAATGTTGAACCAGGAATAGTAACCGATTTAAACAAGTCATTAATGAAAATTACAAAAAGAAGTGGACCAAGGATACTACCCTGTGGGACACCTAGATCTACATGCAATCTGTCAGATTGGACCCTCTCGCCATCATTCTGCAAGAATACTCTCTGATATCGGCTAGTTAAATATGATCTAATCCACAGATGGGCGGGACCCCTGATGCCATAATCGTAAAGTTTAGATAAAAGCTGATCATGATTGACTGAGTCAAATGCTTTTGACAGGTCTAAAAACAACCCGCAAGCAAGTTCCCTTCTTTCAAAGGCCTCCATAATTTCCGTTATGTATTCAAACACAGCCGTCTCAACAGATCTGTTCTTCAAGAAGCCATGCTGAAAAGGTCTGAATAGGTTGAAGGTAGTAAAGAAGTTCAGAATTCTATTGTACATAACCCGCTCAAATAACTTTGAGAAACTGGAGAGAATGCTTAATGGTCTGTAATTTCCCAAATTATTTGGGTCACCCTTCTTGAACATTGGGACAACCTTTGCATTTTTTAAGTCTTGTGGAAAAATTCCCTCCCTTAATGAGCAGTTTATGATGGCGGTTAATGGTTTGACGATACTGTAAATAACCTTCTTAATTAAGAAAACAGGTATCTCATCCTCCCCAGAGGATTTCTTACTCTCAAGCTGTTTTGTGATGGTGATTATTTCATCCTCTGTTGCGGACCTCAAGAATATCGACCCAGGACTCACACCGACCCCAGAAACATAGTCCCCGGTGGAAACCTTTTGCAAATTTCCTGAGGGATGTGAGAAGAAACAATTCAGAGAATTTGAAACATCCCTTAACCCACCCGCAGGCAGAGTCCTCCTATTCGTTGTGTTTTTACCAGTAAGTTCACTAATTACCTGCCAAGTAATCTTACTTTTGTTACTCGCTGAGTTTATACGACTTTTTATCCTCTCTGATTTTAAGCGACACAATAGGTCAGAGTACTTACGCTTCAAAGCCCTGTAAACTATGCTGGCCTCAGGATAAAACCGAGCTAACACATAAAACAAATCAAGCCTCCGCCTGCAGTCTCTCAAGGCCGCAGATTCCCCAACGCCGTAGCGACAAACGTTATTGCTTCCCAGCCTCACCTTAATGAATGGGAAATGTAAATGAAAGTAGTAATTAAACGTGTTCATGAATGCACGCCACCCGAGGTCAACATCTCCAGCAACATACGTGTTGGTCCACTGTTCCCGAAGCAAATCATTGCTGAACTGTTCTATGTTACCGGAACTAAAATCCCTTCTATAAATATGATTGACTGTTTTATCAGGGACCAAATTGAGTTCTACCGATTGAGCTGTATGATCAGAGTTGTGACCTACAAGCACTGATGATTTAAACTTTATTAAAGTGGGAATCAACACATTATCGATGCAAGAACTAGTAGTCGCCGTAATTCTAGTGGCCTCGTTTATGGTTGGTTTCAAGTTATAAACATTCATGAAATTAAAAAACTCTCTCTTCAAATTATTATCCTCAAATAAGTCTATATTGAAGTCTCCAGCTAGAATAGGATACGCATTATCCGAACACACTGCATCAGATATCAAATACAACAGGTCAAAAAACTTTTTGGTATCTTCGTGTGTATACACTGATGGCCGGTAAATAGAGACAATAATGTAGGTCACCCTGTCCACCACTACCCTGGCCGCTGCACACTCCAGATAAGATACTTCCGATAGTTCCGTTATACGACTCGCAGCCTCACATTCAAGAGCACCGTGTACATAGATTGATGCCCCCCCATGTTGCAAAGATCTTCTGCACGTACTGGCAACAAGTCTATAGCCCCTAGGAACAAGTACACCAACGGTGTCTTTGGTGAGCCAGTGCTCAGTAATGCAAATGAAATGCGGTTTTTCTTCATTCACCAGAACTTCAAGACCATCAAAGGCAGTTGTTAAGCATTGTACATTTTGGTGCAAAATTTTCAGACTTCCATGTTCCAATGACCAATCTTTATAAGATAGTTGCTAGTTTGTCATTTTTGATCATAAACTAAATTCAATGTGAAAATATGGGTCAAAAATCACCACAAAAGTGAACTGCCAGACATGTCTATGATTTTTTATTATTTTTTAGTAACTTTGCCGTAAAGGCCGGAGCCACTTATGTTTGGGCACATAAGATCGCGATCGCCACCGTGGCCGCAGTCGCTCAGGCTTGATGACCGCTTAAGCAAGGGGTAGTTTAAATTATAGTAAAAAAACACAGAATCTTTTATTATTTTAATTAATAGTTTTTTGTTTTAATTTTTTACAATCAGTGAAAATATGCTTTTTTAGGATCATATTTGTATTTGCAAGATTCAGGATATATTATTTTATACAAGGGATATAAGTGTCAATTAAATAATTCGGTTTTGAGCTACTTTTTCTTGATAAATTAATTTATCACAAGTCAATAAATGTTCTAATATCAATTTTCTTAAGTGTTTGTTAATAGCGACTGCAATACCAATTTCCTCAAACGCTCTCTCTAACGGAATCAATGATCGAATTGAAAGAGATTCCTACATGTTTAAGGAAACCGTCGAAAATGCATTATACGCAAAATCTTGGAAGGGGACATGGATTAACGGTGAGTTCTTATTATAGGTACCTATTCTTATTAATTTTCTTACGTTTTCGCAATTTTTAGAAACCTCTTTTTGGTACAAAAATCAGTATGGAGATATTATGTTGTACAACGCTGTAAATCAGACCAAAGAAATGGTAATTGATATTGCGGAACTAGTAAGTTTTAATTCTCGCTCTCTCTATACACTTCAAGACAAAATGAGGGATCAAGCTTAGGAAGAAAAATTCATTTAAAATTTATGGATAATGTTAAGACTGTCATTAATTATTATTAAGCAGGCGAAAATTGACATTGACCCATATTTACCGCTTAGAAATATCTTACAGGAAACTAAGCAGTTTAAACTGTTACTATTTATAAAAAAAATTAGAGGAATAATTAATCAGTGAGAGCGAAATTTTATAGATAGATAATTTAATTTTGACTTGAAGTGAAGTGAGACTCTCTATATACTTACCATTTTAAATTCGCTTAAGAATATTTTTTAGGAATATTTTAATGATGATGAATTGGTAGTTGAATTGTCCCCCGATCTATACTATGCCTTAATTAAATATAATGAAAGTTCTGTAAGTATTTTAAATTTGATGTTCCGAGGTAGGTAACTATTGCTTTAAATTTGCAGAAACTTAAGCACCCGATTGTTGCTTATTACTCGGTTATGGATATTCATGAAAAGTGAGTACGTATTATAAAGCTCTTTTATTAATTTCTTTATAAAAGTAATTACTTTAAAAGATACTTAGTGCCGGTTGCACAAACGTAAATTAATAATTTTCAGATAATTACTGATTTAAAATTGCTAATTTTGAAAAAACGACTAAAATATTTAATGATCTTTTATTTTTTATCAGTAATTAACTCTTCTTAAAGGGAGTACCTAAAACTTATTTTCAGCAGTATCAGACAAATATTTTGGTAATATAGGGCATTTTAAAATCAGTAGTTATCTGAAAATTCTGGATTTACGTTTGTGCAACCGGCACTAAGGGCCGGTTAATCTATAATAATCTAAGTAAGCTCTTTTCTGGCCGCACCTTTCTCTTTAGTTAAAGCTACACCACTACACTATGTAATGGTAATTGTGCTATATTAATTATATATATACAGGGTGTCTGCTTAAGGCTGGCTACCGGCTATATCTCGGAAACTAATGGGCCTAGAACCTCAAAATAAAAAATTTCCAGACATAAGTGATCACGAGAAATTCAATGAAAATATTTTCAACATGGCCGCACTTCCGGAAATACCGGAAGTTGACACCTACTTCGTTATTTTAACAGGAACACCCTGTATATTATTATATTTTTTAAATGTCTGAAAAAATCGAATACAGGTGGTTTTCACCATTGGAATTTAGATTGAGCGGTTTATGAGTTATAAACAAGTGAAAATCAAAAATTTTCAACTTCAAAGCAGTCTAGAACTGGAACGGCTCAAGATATCTAAAAACGGTTTACATGTCCCTATCTTAACTTTTCACATAGTATCCTTCTATGTGGTTTAAATTTTAATAAAGGGTGATGAAAAATCGGATAATTTTCATCACCCTGTATTAAAACTTACTCCACATAGAAAGATACTATGTGAAAAGTTAAGATAGGGACATGTAAACCGTTTTTAGATATCTTGAGCCGTTCCAGTTCTAGACTGCTTTGAAGTTGAAAATTTTCGATTTTCACTTGTTTATAACTCATAAACCGCTCAATCTAAATTCCAATGGTTAAAACCACCTGTATTCGATTTCTTCAGACATTTAAAAGATATAATATTTTACAGGTTGTTTCCATTAAAATAACGAAGTAGGTGTCAACTTCCGGTATTTCCGGAAGTGCGGCCATCTTGAAAATATTTTCATAGAATTTCTCGTGATCACTTATGTCTGGAAATTTTTTATTTTGAGGTCATAGGCCTATTAGTTTCCGAGATATAGCCGGTGGCCAGCCTTAAGCAGACACCCTGTATACAGGGTGTCCCATAATATGTGGGCAATCTCCCGGATTTGGGTGAATTTCGTAAAAATAAATGAAAAAATAGCTATAAAATTAATTCCTCAGAGACACCCCTACAAAGATATTAGCTGTTGAAGTTAAGGGTTGAAAATCAATTTTTTGCAATAACTTTTTTATTTCTTGACCGATTTTGATAATTTTTGGTTTTATTTTGTATTATTTTGAACTGTTTAGAATAGTGTTTCATAATCTTTGGTAGCACATCCATAGACCTCGGGATGGCATAACCCCCTCATTCACTTGAAAGAAAACAATAAAAATAATAATTTTACAGTTTTTTAAGGTTAATTTTCTTTTTATTTGACATTTTTTACATAAAAAATGTATCCTTATTTATTTCGATAGAGCGAACCGTTATCGAGATAAACGTCCTTCTAATAGGTGACGCGTCGCAGGAACTTTCTAAATTTCAAGTAAATTTTAACAAGATGGCTGACCTTTGACAGTAAATTGAGCAGGAAACAAAACAATAACTTAATTAAATACACGTCAAATAGTGTCAAAGATTTTATTTCATGCAGATTCAATTCTAACTGATTTTAAAATGAGTTACAAAAACGCTGAATACGCAGAAAATCAGTTAGAATTGAATCTGCATGAAATGAAATCTTTTGACACTGACGTGTATTTAATTAAGTTATTGTTTTGTTTCCTGCTCAATTTACTGTCATAGGTCAGCCATTTTGTTAAAATTTACTTGAAATTTAGAAAGTTCCTGGGACGCGTCACCTATTAGAAGGACGTTTATCTCGATAGCGGTTCGCTCTATCGAAATAAATAAGGATACATTTTTTATGTAAAAAATGTCAAATGAAAATAAAATTAACCTTAAAAAACTGTAAAATTATTATTTTTATTGTTTTCTTTCAAGTGAATGAGGGGGTTATGCCATCCCGAGGTCTATGGATGTGCTACCAAAGATTATGAAACACTATTCTAAACAGTTCAAAATAATACAAAATAACACCAAAAATTATCAAAATCGGTCAAGAAATAAAAAAGTTATTGCAAAAAATTGATTTTCAACCCTCAACTTCAACAGCTAATATCTTTGTAGGGGTGTCTCTGAGGAATTAATTTTATAGCTATTTTTTCATTTATTTTTACGAAATTCACCCAAATCCGGGAGATTGCCCACATATTATGGGACACCCTGTATATATATATATATATATTGTTCCTTTGGAAGTATGACAATAATACTTTAACACACCAAATTAGAAACTGCTGTTTCTTGGGGACGTTGTCAATGATAAATTAGGGCTTCAAAACAGTGTACTCTTTATTAAAATCATCCGAGCTTTCGAGAGTTGTCACTCTCTTCTTCAGGGATCTACAATTATTATCAAACGGTTATTTAAAAATTATTACAATCAATCAATAATACAAAAGTATTTACAAAATTTTTAAGATGGTTGGTAATATTATGATAGAACTTACTCTTAATGTGAGGTTTTCAAAATTTAAAATCAACAAGTACAAAGGACATCCTGGCTGTATAAATATAAATGTCTGTATTTTCTGGTTCTGAGTAATTATACTTCTGCTTCTGATATGTTATTTTTGCAGTTATGTTACAGACCATTTAATGAAATCCAAAAAACTTTCATCTTATTTGTTTATTGTGTTATTTGTTATTGTTCAGCCACCATTTTTGCATCGAAAATTCAGGACGGCGATGCGCGCAGGCTCTCCTGATTGTATGGAGTGACGTGGTATCTGGGTATACGTCGTTGTCAAATTGATCCAAAAAACCAGAGGCCAGGGAAATTATTTTTGAGTTTTAGAGTTACAGGTTATATGTACCTACTTTGTTTAAATAAGTGGGGAGTTGAGAAGAGGCATCTCGATGACAGCCAAGTCATATAATAATTGATTTAAATAAAGTTAACTTAAAGAATAGACTGTAACTCTAAAACTCAAAAATAATTTCCCTGGCCTCTGGTTTTTTGGATCAATTTGACAACGACGTATACCCAGATACCACGTCACTCCATACAATCAGGAGAGCCTGCGCGCATCGCCGTCCTGAATTTTCGATGCAAAAATGGTGGCTGAACAATAACAAATAACACAATAAACAAATAAGATGAAAGTTTTTTGGATTTCATTAAATGGTCTGTAACATAACTGCAAAAATAACATATCAGAAGCAGAAGTATAATTACTCAGAACCAGAAAATACAGACATTTATATTTATACAGCCAGGATGTCCTTTGTACTTGTTGATTTTAAATTTTGAAAACCTCACATTAAGAGTAAGTTCTATCATAATATTACCAACCATCTTAAAAATTTTGTAAATACTTTTGTATTATTGATTGATTGTAATAATTTTTAAATAACCGTTTGATAATAATTGTAGATCCCTGAAGAAGAGAGTGACAACTCTCGAAAGCTCGGATGATTTTAATAAAGAGTACACTGTTTTGAAGCCCTAATTTATCATTGACAACGTCCCCAAGAAACAGCAGTTTCTAATTTGGTGTGTTATATATATATATATAAATATGTACATATAAAGCTACACAGTTTTCTGATTGATAAAAGCTTAGAAGGTAGTGAAATATTGCCTCAGAAAGTAGAATTCATAATTTGATAAAGCAATAACCCTTTTCGAACAAACGTCAATGATAAATCGATAATCATTCACAACATAACACAATAATTGAAAGATCTCACGAGCCCGCCGAAGGCGGGCGAAGTTTGATCTCAATTATTCGAGTGTCTCGCACTTCGAGACTACGAAGGTGTAGTATCACTACTTCTATGTCTTGGACCACAAGTTCAGAGCTAAAAATATAAACAAAAGCGCTTTCCCGTTACCATAGCGCTCCCTAGTAACTGTTTACTCATTTGTATAAAGCAATTATATTTTTCATTTTACCTGAAATGGGGGTGGGTAATATTTATTAGTATATGGGTGGGAATCTCTCGTGCGAGACACTCGAATAATTGAGATCAAACTTCGCCCGCCTTCGGCGGGCTCGTGAGATCTTTCAATTATCCTTCGTGTCTCGCACTTCGAGATTACGAAGGTAGCTGTTCAGAGCAACCATTCTCTTCATCATTTAAATATTATTTATTTAAATAATACAGAGTAAAATGAAAATATGGGCCAATGAATGCTCCAATTATTATTATAAAACCAATAGTATTTTGGTAGTAATGTAACTCAACGAAATTATAAGGGAATAGAAATGTAAAGGTAGTATCACTACTTCTATGTCTTGGACCACAAGTTCAGAGCTAAAAATATAAACAAAAGCGCTTTCCCGTTACCATAGCGCTCCCTAGTAACTGTTTACTCATTTGTATAAAGCAATTCTATTTTTCATTTTACCTGAAAAGGGGGTGGGTAATATTTATAAGTATATGGGTGGGAATCTCTCGTGCGAGACACTCGAATAATTGAGATCAAACTTCGCCCGCCTTCGGCGGGCTCGTGATATCTTTCAATTATCCTTCGTGTCTCGCACTTCGAGATTACGAAGGTAGCTGTTCAGAGCAACCATTCTCTTCATCATTTAAATATTATTTATTTGAATAATACAGAGTAAAATGAAAATATGGGCCAATGAATGCTCCAAGTATTATTATAAAACCAATAGTATTTAGGTAGTAATGTAACTCAACGAAATTATAAGGGAATAGAAATGTACTTAACAGATGTAAGAACTGAATGATAGTACTGATTCTGCAAACATAATATTGCTGACAACAATAATTATTGGCTGTTGATAATAATCGACGAATTCCTTTGAATTCGAGGACCAACTAGCCACTTTCTAAATTTCCTCGAAACTCATACTTTTTCTGACATGCGTTAGATATCGACACATGTCGCGTAGAATGCGTGGTAAACCTTTGATCCACTCCTAAGGACAACAATGTTGATATAATACAACGACTAATTGTCTCACTTTTAACTGCCTTTTGGGTTTGTTAAAAGAAACAGTGAGTCAATAATAATAATATTCCCTAGAAGGTTTTTCGTCACCATCAAGTACTGGTTCAAAATTTGCGAGATACACAATTCAGGTTTTTCTCGGAAGAAAACAATCTTCAGCACTGGTTGAGGAATCCCTGGTCGAAAAGTTTTATTTCTATCTGGGAATTCTGGGATACGTATTTCAATCTTGCACTCCAACGCAATGATATTAGAAATCTTAACTAACGCCAAAGGTTTGACAGCGATAAGCGGTGCCTAAGGGCAACAGCGACACTAGCTTTTTTGTCAATTTATTCAAGGCCAACTCTTCTAGCGGAAACCACGTTGTCAAGGTAGTTAGAACCAGATCCACGTCCCACGTGGATTCGTACTTGGGTAAACTGGGCCTTATCTTTTAAGATACTCTGATGAAACTATCAGCTGGTTATTTGTAACATCCTCCCCTGATATTAATGGCAGTGCCGCTCTTGCGGAATTCAGCGTACTATGGCCAGCACCATCTCTACGAGAGGAACTTAAAATTCTTCAAAATCCCCACTGATACATCATACGGATCCTCATAATTACGCCAATTCCATCGTCACCAGAGCTTAAGAATCCTATTATAATTTTTTAACGTGGATTCTGTTGAAGAATCGATTGAAATGTTAATCGCTTCTTAAGGTGTATCTTTCAACAATAACGCTTGGCTAATAACGTGGCGGCAGCCAAGATGAGCTTCGCCGCCAGTAGATGTTCACGTGTTCTACAAGGAGTCCAATATATTAGGATCGCTACTTCAAACCAGATCCAATCCACTGGTAATAATTTTTTGAAACCTCGGAACCGACCTGAGTCGACCAGTGAGGTACAACTGCGACAGCTTCTGCCCTGATGTCACTTTTGATAAGTAATAAAACATCCAATCAGACCAACTGATCGTAAATGCCTCAAAGGCGAAAGTCCCAGGGTATATTTACCAAGAGCAACAGTCTGCGTACTTAGCATTTATTCTCCAAGCAAATAAATATTTTTTCACAGGTTCCCGAACTTCCCATAATTCTTTTAAATACATAGTCCGCCAGTTCCATCCGGCTTCCGAATCATCGATACGTGATGAAGGATCCGCTTCGACATTTTCCTTTGAGGGAATGTATGAAGCGTAAACCCATAACTGACAGGCCTCACACCAGTTTCATAACTCTTATGCTAACACATGAAGAGGAGAATAACGGATACCTCCCATCCGATTGATGTAGGCTATCGTCGCCGTATTATAAACTATGAGCAAAACATCTGCATCCCTTAGATAAGCTGCGAATCACTTCAATGCCAATAAAACCGCATTAAGCTCCAAATGATTTATATGAAGATTCCTCTCCTTCTGATTCCAAAGTCCATTGGCGGGCTCGCCATTACAAAAAACATCCCATCCGGACAACGAAACATCAAAATAAATTGTTCTCTAGTACCTTTTGCTCCTCACTTTCCTACTAGCCTTAGGCAACGCCTTCAGTCACCAATCCCAGTTTCTTAGAATAAACTTCGCCACTGACATGAACGCATCGAAACAACGCTAAATTTTTTCTAAGACCTGACTCTGCTCTTTTGAACAATCTGCAAAATTTATTCAAGGCCAACTTGTAACAGGCCGTACTCGACTGCAGGATGGCAAGCCATCACTGACCAAACAACCTTGGCAAACACACACAAATCTTCAACTTCCTTTTCCTCATAAGGATTTCAATCTGCTTTTACATCGTGATCTTTTTCTCTGTGGAAGCTCAACTCTCAGTGTATTTGAATCTAAAAAGAATCCTAAATATTTACATCGCCTCTCAGGCACCAATTTGGACTTGTCACAGTTGATGATAAATCCTAATCTCTCAATTAGTTCGATGGTTTGAGTCAGATTCTCGCTGCACTCTTCAACCGAGTGGCCTTAAGGTAAAAAATCATCCAGGTACACCATCGAGAGCCAACCTCTCGAACGTAGATAATTTATTACTGGCTTCAATAACTTTGTAAGAGTCAATGGGCACGTACATAGGTGAAAAGGCAAGCAAACTCGTGAATTTTGCCATTAACATAAACCTCAAAAACTTGCGATGTGGCCCCATACTGGGATCAATAAATAAGGATCTTTCAAGATACAGGTATTCAACTCCTTCAAGTTCAGAATTATGCTGGTCATCAGACTTGGTAACTAAGAAAAACGGCGGAAAAAACTGACTTGAAACTTCCTAAGTCTCCACAATCACGTTTATCGAAAGCAGTCTATCAATTTCCAATTGGATGCCCATTCCTGCTCCGGCCATCCTCTGGATGATGGAGAGTAAATCTGTGAAGGGGTTGACTCGAACGGCAATTTATAACCTTTCTCTGTTTGAATGATAGACTTGTCATCAGAGATCGCTTCCCAAGTTTTCACAAAATGTTTTAGGCGACTCGCAAAAGTACTCACGTTGCTGCGATCGTAGCATAATCGTCTATTTATGTAGTTTATGCTAACAAAAAAAAGGTTAGTTTGTAAAATTGCTCCAATCTTATCTCTTGGATAATGCAGACCAATATAATCTCTACTTTACCTTCCAGATAAAGCATGATTATTAAGTGAGACCTTTTATACCTCTCAATCAAAACATAACACTCGTATAAACCGATATGAATGTTATATCTTATCAAAGAAAAACTATTGCATCTCGTGCTAACGTTTAACGATAAATAATATTTTCTGTATCTCTCAGGGGTGCTAACGACTCGATCAATGGGGCCAATGCTGTTAGAGCAGATCCCGCTAACTTCTGTCTCGCGCCAATATATTTGTCCATCTTCAGAGCCAACTATTTTAGATTCACTGCCACCTCATATTGGCGGCACGAATGACAGTTTACCTTTCCTAGGATACTTTTCCATCAAAAACTTTTTCTTTAGTCCGTCCGACAAGTATTTCTTCTTGTCTTCCAGCGCGCTGCGACACTGGAGTGCACAACCAACTCAGGCTCCTCGCGTACATGTTCTTCCCCAAAGATACGTAGCCCATCCTCATCCAACTCCCAAGGAGTCTCGACACCCTCCGATGTTGCAGATGTCGACTGGAGTATCCGGATTTACACTTTGAATGTACTCTAAGTTCATATCCACGGACTCTCACCCCTGAGCATTGGCATCTTCCAGATAAAGCCTGATTATTAGTTGAGTCCTTTTGTACCCCTCGGGCTTAAACAAAGCACTCATGTGGTTGATGCCAACGAAAATAAGGTTAAATTTATTCATAAATGACTCCAATCTTACCAGTTGAGTCCTTTTATACCTCTCGGGCGAAACAAAGGACTCATGTAGTTGATGTCGGCAAAAACAAAGTTAGTCTGTTTATACGTGACTCCAATCTTACCTCTCGGATAAGACAGAACCATATAATCTCTACTTTACCTTCCAGATAAAGTCTGATTATTAGGTGTGTCCTTATTTCTACCTCTCGGGCAAAACAAAGCACTCGTTTAAACAGATATAAATGTTATGGTATATCCCAGAAACGCAATCGCATCTCGTGCTAACGTTTAACCATAAACATTTATATACCTTCACTGTTTGATGCGTTTGTCTCAGACGTCATCGACGTTGGGGCATCTCGTGCCAAGACAGCATCACAGCGAAATCCGTCACAATATCTTCCATCCAGTCTTTGGACGTTCTTTCCTTCGAACGATCTCGGTTTCTGGATCTCTGATGATTATCCATTACTAAAATAGAACTGAAAATTTATTATACGAAAAACTGACGTGTGGTCTGTTTGACACAAAAAAAAATGAATGAGTAAACAGTTACTAGGGAGCGCTATGGTAACGGGAAAGCGCTTTTGTTTATATTTTTAGCTCTGAACTTGTGGTCCAAGACATAGAAGTGGTGATACTACCTTCGTAATCTCGAAGTGCGAGACACGAAGGATAATAATTATTATTAATAAACAATTCACAGCCTATAGTTTGATTAATACAATAACCTTTTTTTTAGAAAAATTTATCAAATAGCAAATCAGAGTTTACTTCAAGGAGTTCAATGGTCCAACTGTAACCATTCCCTGGCCTATGTTCTCAATAACGATATCTATTACTTGGGTTGTCCTAAAAACGTAGACTCTCCTCGAAGAATAACTTTCGATGGTCTTGAAGATATCATTTTCAACGGCGGTACCGATTACAATTACTATGGTACGAGTAACATAAAGTAACGATAACCCTTTCACATTCAGAATACTAATTTTCAGATTATTTTCCGAACAACCATGCGTTTTGGTTTTCCCCTGATGACACATTTCTAGCTTTCGCCCAATTCAACGATACCGAAGTCGGTGTCATTGAGTATGATATATTCGGCAAACCTGTATCTATGGAAGCTCAATATCCTTATAGAGAAACATATCGATATGCAAAAGTAATCCAGTAAATCTTTAATAATTAAAACCATTGCTTATATTAGACCTGATTTAGGCTGGAAGTAAAAAACCTTCTGTACGTACGTTTGTCATCGATTTGAGTGACTATAACTCCACATCTGTCGAATTACCTTCAATACCCGACGAATTTCTTCCCGATAATTATATCCTCTGGGAAGTAAAATGGCCTACTGATGATGAAGTGTCTTTTGATTATATGCATAGAGTCCAGAATGAATCAAGAACAATCAGGTGTTCAATAAATATTACATGTTGGGAGGTAAATATTATCAGTTCTAGAGATACATTTTTAAAAATGGATTTTCTTTCTATACAGGAAAGTTTTCGCAAAACAGAAAACGGTTGGATAGAGATATATCTTAATCTTCCCGTTTACAGTAAAAATGGGACGCTTGGTTTGCAAGTTTTGCCGGCGCCTGAACACAATAACGATACTTATTATCATTTGATGTTGATTGACTTGAAGACTAAGTCCAGGACTCGTCTTACGTTTGGTAAAAAAAGGGTGACGGAGATTGATTATTGGGACGAGGAAAGTGGTTTAGTGTAAGCAATAATTATTAGTTTTAGCGCCTCGACACTGAAAGTGGTTTTTTTGATAGGAAACAACTAGCTGAATGACGTGCTACTTCGTTTAATGTTCGAAAGTTTTCGCGTCATTATCATCTTGTATGCGTTATTTAATTTCCGCGCTATTGCTACAGGAACGCGTTCGACGCCGTGATTTCCAGTATCGAATCAGTTGTGATCGGCTCTCACTAGTGATTTTTCGTTTCTCATGTCACAGGCTGTGCTGTGATTAACTTCTATGCGTGAATGTGCCTCTATTATATTACCGCATTAGGAATGTACGACATTATTAAACTGAAATCATCAGGATAATTATCGTTTTATTCAATAGTCGTAGATATATTCTTGTTTAACGGTATAATTCAATTTTACGATTCATTCGATTATAGATGAGAACACAAGAAAAAAGTTAATACTGCTTCTGCTCATGTTCTGTACGGGTCCGATTTTAAATAAATATGTTTTCAGATTGAAAAAAAGTTAGTTTAGAATAATTTAAGTAATTATTTCATTATTTGACTCTTAATTATTAATTGATAATCCATAAGGCTATAAAATTGATCGCTTTCCTTGGACTTGATACAAACTATTAATAAATAGATCTTCACGAGTCTTTAGTTGATTTTCACGTATTACAATGAAATATTTTTCTTACCTGTTATCATGAACTAATAGATTTAAAGCAGACCTTTTTTGGAAATTTCGGACAATACGAGTACTCAGTCTATTTCTTCCAAGGAATCTTAAATGTAATCCTTTTTGCGATTCTAAATATTGTAACCAGCAGCTCTATGGAACTTTACAACTTACAATTTTTCCACTAATTTGTTAGAAATTCAATTATTGGTCGTTAAGACAGAGTTGCAATACAATGATATTTTTTTTTAAATTTAACCTACAATAGCGACATAAATTATTGGTTTTCGAAAGTAGGTAGAGAATTCGACCCTTAAAATTTTTTAAAGACTTTAAAATGAAGCTAAACCTTTTTTTTTAGTACCTATCGCTGTGGATATATACATTTTTGGAAAGAGCCAGACAGTAATAAAATGATTCAAACCGATTCAAAAAATATTACAAAATCATGACGGTGTTCAAAATACTTAAAAATCGCGCTCATTCGTAGGTATATGAAATTGAAATCTCAGGATAAATTTTATTTAACTAGTTTTAACTACTGTGACTCGAAATTTTCTAATCAAACGCTCATAAAACCACTCTACTTTCTATTACCAATTCTTCAACAGTTCTTACAAGCTTGCACCAGGCTTCTAGGAGACGTATTTCAACATTTACTGTATATAAATTTGATTCGATTTAAAAAATAAGACGGTTTCTGAAAAGAAACGAGGTTAAAAAAACGTTACCCGTTAACTTCTGACGATACGCTACTAATTTAATAATACTTCATTTTTATTATATCTTTTAGTTATTATCAAGGTATTGAACAAGCGTATCCCTCAAGAGAACATACATACGTGGTGAACATTAACACCCTGGAAGGTAGATGCTTGACCTGCAATTTTTCAACCCCTTCAGGACCATGTCTTCATGGAAGAATAGAAGTACCCACGGGAAGCTACTCTTTTGATTATTACACCAAAATCTGTGAAGGACCGGGACCGGATTATATCCTAATCGTCAATAATCTAAATGTAAATTTCTTAAAAAATTAAAAGGGTTTTTCTAAAGTAATATTTTTAAGAATTCATTTGTTGTATGGGAAAATAATAGCGATCTTATTTTTAAATTGAAACGTAAGCTGGAACCCCAACAAATCGATCTAACTGTTCCCATAGCTGATGGATTTGAAGCCAGGGCTAGGCTTCTTCTACCGCCAAGTTATTCCGACAACGACACCAGGAAATATCCAGCAATTGTTAAAGTGTGAGTTATCTTCGTTGGAATATTATAGTTAATCCTGCTTCAATCAAAGTGAAGCACCCATTTTAAAATAAAATTAAAAAGCAGCCTCTTATATTTTTAGCTATGCAGGGCCAGATAATGATTTGATATCAGACAAATACCAACGAGATATATCCTACTATTGGGTTACTAATCGAAATTACATCCAAATCTTGATAGATGGGAGAGGATGTGGCAAGCAAGGAATAAAAAAGATGTACCAAATTTATCACAGATTTGGTACGGTCGAAATCGAAGATCAGATAAACGTAACCAGGTATCTTCAAGCAAAATTCCCAAAAATCGACCGAAATAACACAGGAATTTGGGGATGGAGTTATGGGGGTTTCGTAACAGCTGCTGCACTGGCAATGGATCATGAAAATGTCTTCAAATTTGGCATGTCAGTGGCGCCGGTCACCAATTTTTTGTATCAATGTATTTTTGTGATTTGTTTTCATACACTCTTTAATTGCGATTATTTTTAGCTTCTACTTACACTGAAAGATACATGGGTCTACCTACCGAACAAGATAATGTAGATGGGTACGAACGAACTGATCTTGTAAAAAAAGTTGAAAAATTCAGGGGTAAATCATTTCTGCTAATCCATGCTAATGCTGATGACAATGTCCATTATCAACACACTATGACTTTCATTAGAGCACTAGAGCTAGCGGATATACCATTCCATCTAATGGTAAGATACCAACATTGCACACTAATTAAGCTATTATTATAGTTAGAGAAAGATGGCGATAAAAGTTCCGTGTAATGTCCCGAATGTCCCCTTCTCAAAATCCGTCTTGGCAAGTAGGGGTCTAACGCGCTGAAGGTATGCGACTACGGCCTTTTTCCTAGATCTGCCCGAGCGAGTTCAAAAAATTTCGACAATTTGTTAGAGAATGATAGTTGATGGCATCTAAGAAACCCCTCTCCCCTCAATTGAAAGAAAAATAATTTATTTCAATTTGTTGCTTGCCGTAGCCTCCAGGATAATAATTAAACAGACACAAATCTATTTAGGCTTTGCAAAATTGTTATTTAGCGATATCGAAGCCAATTTGGTTTTTATAAATATGCTCTCGGTGATCAACTTGAGTTCCCTGTCAATTTTCAGGTTGAGATTTGTGATTTTTTCTATTTTTTTAAATTTTATTTAATTCATTGGAGCGCCGGTTCGTTTTAAGGAGCAAATTGGAAGAACATATTTTTTCGTCAATTACGGGGATGTGGTTGTTTTTTCTTCCGAATTTATTGCGAAAATGAATTTTCCTTCAAACTGTTTGAATTTCTTGAAATCGCTCGGGCTAATCAGAGCAAAAGGCCGTATCCGCTCACTGCAGCGTGCCTGACAAGATGGGAAGAGGACCCCTACTTGGGAAGAGGACTCGAACTATCTAATTATTCGAATTACCTATGTAACTATTAAAATAGTAGATCTACAATATGGTGCAATACCCCATTTGTATTGGGCTTGATAATTAAAACTAGTAATGAGGAGATAGCATGGCATACACACCATCCTAAAATTAAATGATTCAACTACTAAGGAGTAACATTATTTTTATCCGAGTTTGCTTTCTTTTCTAAAATATCATAAACTATTATAATAGTTCCTAGTTGAAATAATCTAATGTAGCAAATATATTCTAAGCATTCAGGAATGTTAAATGAGAAATCTGGGTCAAAAATGATTTACGTAAGTGAAGTATTACTAGTTTGAATTATCAAGCCAATACAAATGAGTATACCAAATAACACAGATCCGTGTTTTTTCACGCGTTTCTTCAGCGCCATGGTAAAAGCAGCATTTCTACCACGTTTTGAAAATTATATCGGCTATATCTTATAGGAGTAAGATGAACTAAATAATTCATATAATTCATATAATAAAATATAATATAAATAATAATATAAAATTTAATTAAAAATATAAAATATAATTAAAATTCATATAATTTTCTCTTCCAGAGTTACCCAGACGAAAATCATCACATATTCAGCGTTTTTTTACATTTACACCGTACGCTGGATGCCTTTATCACGGACAATATCAGGAAAAAAAATTAATTAAACCGAACTTGACTTATTCTCCTATTATCTAAAGAGTTGTTAAATTGAATAGAAATATGTATTTATAAATTATTTAAACGTTTTAATTATTTAAAAGAGACTTAAGAAACAAGAATTAATTTGTAATACATGAACCCTAATTTTTTAATAAATAACCAGTAGAAGCGTCCAGCACCTGTCTTCTTAAGAGAGCTTCTAGTGTTTTATTTTTGTTAGAAAAACAGAGTGTTTTACTACCGCCCGACGACGGCTTGGGGGACACGGGGACGCCATCAGCCAATTAATATTATTTTTCCGACGACCACCTGATAAATGACAAATAGTCATTTTTTGGAAAAAAATTTGTTTCTCGAGATACGTCAGAAATCACACTTTAACTTTTGCTTGGACGTACAGGGTGGCATGGCGGAAAGTAAAACTTAAATATTAATTTTTGGGATTTGTTTCTCATAAAATGTTCTGCTTCTCAAGAAACTCGAGGAACCACAAAAAAATATGAGATATGCAGGGTATTATGACAAGTTGTCTGGATTTTCCAAACATAAATAATAAAAAATTACTAAAAAAAGAAAAGTTAGAAATAAAACAAAAGCTAAGTTATTCTGCCTAGCTTCCATCCATCTCTAAATATTTTTATCTTTTTTTTTAGAATATGCAGCTACACGTCACGAGCGCGGTCTGAATAATTAGAATTGTTCCTCATTTTCGTCCCAGATTCGTAATAGCAACGTACCCGTGACTATTTGTATTGTATTTGTATTTGTATTTTTGAGGGTGATCAAGTTACTGCGACCTAAAAGATCTATTGTGTCCCCTCTACTGTTTCCTTGAGAAACGTCAGGATTTTGAGAGGATCAAGGTCGGGTAAGCCTCTAGCTGATGGTGGCCCAGAACATTACTTCTTTTGAGTCCTATCGCATCGCAGTTGAACAGCAGGTGACGTGGTGTCTCGTCTCCTTTCCCGCGGAATCTGCAGACGCCATTTTCTTCAATGCCTAACTTCCTCAGGTGTTCTTTGGGCTTGCAATGTCCCGTTAGGAATCCCGTCAGTGTTCTGAGACGTTCCTTGCTGAGGTTGAAGAGTATCTTCGACCTCTCTCGGTTAAAATTCCCGAGAAATTCTTTGGATTGTCTCAACCCCGAGATGTTCCTCCAATGGGTTTTTCTCAGTTTTTCTTCTTCCTTTTGGAGTTCTGTCTTGAAGAAAGTATCTTCGAAGCCACAGAATGGTTCTGGTCCTATGAAGGGTGTCGATGCTCCTTTTCTTGCCAATGAGTGGGCTTTTTTTCTTGCGTTCGAGGTGGTCTCGAGCACAAGGATTGTTTAGATTGCCGACTGTCTTGACGGGTGACAAGCCCCGGTCGGTCAGCAGTCTGTTTTGCGGTGATGTCCGTCCCGCGATTTCTTGGTTTTTTGTTTTCTTACCATGGTTGATCCCACAAGTAGCTATAGTGCAGACCCCCCCCCCTGCAAAAGTGAGGGGATTGATACAGTGGGGTGCCCCCTGATGCCCCAAGGTTGAATCCAGTAGGGCTGATCTTCTATCCAGTCACGCATCCCACCAGCCTTGACCCCCGCCTTAGGATTTAGGTTTTTTAGTGAGGTTGTCTCCTCTTGGTTCCGGCGATTAATCCCAGACCCCCGCATCTCTCTGTGCGCGAGACGTGACCACGACAACAGATGATACGGTATATCAGAGATTCCACAGTCGGACGTCTCTGGCGCCGTTGCCCTTAGTGCAGACCTTTTACCTCCGACGAGCTCTATTACCACTGCTAACCCTACTCACTTCCGCTCATTGTTAGGCCTTCCCCCTATCCGCCACCTGGGGACGCGCCCGACGGGTACTCAACCGCACAGGTACCCGTGACTAGTAGCAAAACACTTTAAAGGTACACTTACGAATATATCAGGTGATCCACAAAATTTTTCATCAACAAGTGCCTTGGAAAAAATGAAGCATGTCTGCAAGTCTGTCAGATAAAATATAAAATGCAAACTATTGGTTAGGTGTGCTCAGGTGCACTAAGCTCAGACATGACTGCAATAGCTATCTCTCTCTTCCAAGGCACTATAGTTGATGAAAAAATTTGTGGATCACACGATACCTTCATCTTCCAACGATAAATTATTGTGCTGCCTGTGTAAAGTTATAAAATCAAAAATTAAGAAACGATTGAAATTATTACCTTTAAGTTTCTCTTGAGCATCTCATTTCGCTTCGTCTAAAAAAATTACTCAACAATATGTAAGATATAAATTTAGTTTAAAAGTTATTCACAACGCTATAAAAATGTATTCCTTCCAGAGACCAAATTTTAATAATCCACGAATTCCTTAATGTACGTTTTTCATTAAAGAAATGGGTTAGCACCGAATCGATACAACTTACAACCCTTCTGAGTTTTCGCAAATATCATTCTGATTCTTAATAGAAAACGTGTTCGTTCGTCTCTATGATGGCATTGGTTGTGATAAGCGTGGAAATTATAGAAGGAAATGTCACGAGGACAATCTTAATTGAAAGATCGGGAAACTATTAGTCTGTTCTTTCTGGCAAGATTATTGCATATGAGCTCATAATTGGAATACCTGCCCAACACGCGATATCTAACTTTGGAGCCGGAACCGCAAATATAGGTAACCAGTCGATTATCCGATCGTGCAGACAAATAATACGATTGTATCCAATATACGAGCTGGTGATATTAAATTGTCACTGATCGATTCAATCTTGGAAGATTTCTGAGTAAATTACTGAGTATCTATACATATAAGTACACATCGTGTGATTTAATCCTTGGAAATAATAGGATTTCATTATCATAACAATAATAATTAACATGCTATATGTTATATGCGCTACATGGATTCGTTACTGCGGAAGGAAAATCTATATTTCACTCGTAATATTATGCTCCGCTAAATTGCCTTATTGCAAATGAAATTTTACCGATTTGCTATTATATTACCTTCTAACAACTATAATAAGAAAATAAAAATTTGATCCCAAAAACTTCAACTTGGAAACAATATAAACAAAAACTGAAAGAGCTGATATTTTTAATAAAAGGTATCTGCTCTTGTAACGAAGCTATTCTAAAAGTTCTATTGATCGTTTTTTTTTAGGTATCTCATCAAAAAAAGCGTTACCAAAGCATTTTTGTCAAAGCATCTAGCTGTGAAGAAATAAAGCTTCAACTTTCTAGGAAAATTCCGATATTGATTGCTTGAATTAAAAAGAATTTTATATTAATTTTGCAGAACTTCTTGACAAAAAAATTAAAAAATATTCCCATTCAACAAGGCTAACGTTAAAAGGCAAAGGAATATTACACTTTATAAATTTACACTTTTTAAGACTCGCATTCAGTACCTATGAATCGTATGACGTAAGGATGAACTTTTCAAAGAGATTTATCTAGAATTTGATACCGCGGTGTTCCACCTTGAACTCTTATTTCAACATCCTGAATTGGGTTTCTGCCATTTTAGATGGAATTAGTTACGAAAACTCACATAAATTTACTGGAAAGAGAGTTCATAAATTCCATTTCATGCGAGCTACCAAATTCAGGGGTTTATCAAATTTATAACTTTTGAAACTAAGCAACTGATGATGAGACGAATCAAGAACCGAGAATGAATAATAAATAAGGGATAATGTGAATAATTGTACAAGTTGTTCCCAGAGCCGCATGCTCAAGTGGTGATGAGCTTCTATATATTTCCCTAAATCTGGTGGCTTGGAGAAGGATCTTATTTATGGAAACGACGTGAAGTTCAGTGGCACCGACTTGTCACCAAAATTAGTACCTGGATAGATTAATAATAGTAGCGCAAAAACCTCTAATCTAAATATAAATATTAATATAACCTGGGCGTTTGTTTGCTTGAATTTAGCCCAAAAATAAATTATTGTCCTGATAATAATCAGATGATCGTGTGCGAATTGTCAAATTGCCAGTTTAAAATCAGGCAGTTTGGTGACAAGTGGGTATTGTGTGTTAATGGAACTGTTAATTTTTCAGTTTGCAAAGTGTTCCTTTATTTCCCTAATAATTAGGTAAAAATTACCTACCGAGCAGAATTCTCGTTGACATCGCATCGTAGCAGTGCTGCTCAAAATTTTGAAAGTGCGGACAGTTTTCTAAAGGTAAAAAAAGATTTACTTCTTACCTGCCAGATTAAAAAATCATTTCTCTTCAGTGTTGTTTGTTTGGTTGATTGACAAAGAATGATTTTGTGAAACTGATTACTTTACAACATATTGATTCTGTTACCTAAACCATGATCACTTTGTTAGGAAAAACATGATTTTATTATCAAACTGGAGTCGCTTGGACAGGAAAAATTAGGTTTCTTGATAAAATTATGGCAATATGACGACAAAAATCGATTTGTGGGAAATTAATCATTGTAAAAATTGATCACAGTACGCTTTTTTTCAATCATTGGTGAGTTTATCACTTATAAAGCTACAATTTTTTTATTTTCATTTATATTCTTTTGATGTTTTAGAAGATCTGAAACAGGTCCAGACTCCTACAACTAAACACATACTCTTAATCGACACTGCATGTCAATACAGTGGCTGCAGGAAACCAATTTTTAACAAATTTAAGCTAAAACTTAGCATACTGAAGTGCTTAAATAACTTAAGCTTAAATAACTTAAATACGAGTAGCTTAAATAATCTAAAAAATGTTCTGCCCTGATGATATTTTTAAAGATTCAAAATACGCCTAGACATGCATTAATTGAAAGTTTATCATTTTGCTTCAAAAATATATCATCAGAATATTTTCTAGAAATTTTGGAAACCCTAAATAATGACTACTTTAGAATTTTATAACTGAAAGTATTTCCTGTCTCTAGTTCTTCGACAGCTTTTTAAAGGGACGTCGAAGAGAAAAACGACTTGTAATTTGAAAAAATCTGCTATAAACTGAACAATTTGTGAATCCTTATTTAAGTTTTAAATTTTCCTATTTTATACTGTGATCATGTTTTTAAAGAGTTGATATAAGTGTGGATACAGGTCAAATAATAAATTTTGATATTTCAATTCTTGCATCGTATTCCTCTCGATACTTTTTTACAAAAAAATTATTATGAATGTTGTATAATTGAAATAATTGAAAAATATTTTATCATTTATTTTCTATAAAGACAGGGAACGTTGGTCTTAACTATGCAGATAAGACACAGCCGCTCAGCTCTGGTGATTTTGGCTTCGAGAACTAGCTCATATAACCATAGAATAGTTTTAATCATATAAATAGTTACCTATATAGACAAACACAACAACCAAGAGAAGAATGGGATTTGAACCCAAATGCGGCGCCGATTTTTAAAATTCTTTTTTCTTCTCGACTCCTTAGACATTCAGGAGGAATTGTCACCACTAATCCCTGTATTACTTCGAACAATGAGAAAATTAGGGTAATTTCCTCCCTCCCAAAGCACCCCAAATAAAAACAGTGATAAAACAGTTATGAAAACTCAAAATTTCACCTCGGAAATCTCTCGGAAAGTCTCTCGGGGGTTTTCGGAGTCGCTATGATTACGAATCCGAGGTCTTAAAACAAGAGAGGCTGGGTTCAAACCCTCAAAACCACCTTAAGAAGTGGCAGTGATACAAAAAATAAAATTCCGCCTCTTAAATCGTCCCTTGGGGGTTTTGGGGTTACTAATCAGGAATCCGAGGTCTAAAATCAAGTTAGGATGGTTCCAAACCCTCAAAACCACCCTTAGAAGTTCGCTAAAACAAAAAATTAATTTTTCACCTCGGAAATCATCTATCGAGGGTTTTCGGGATTTCGGATCACTAATCCAAGGTCCAAAAGCCAGTGAGGGTGGTTCCAACCCCTTAAAATCACCTGAAACGAATTATTTTACCCTTAGAGGGAAAAAATAACCGTTGAGAGCATGAGACAAATAAGAAACAACAAGGGTCGTGGATTGAGTTGCTAATCTAAGAGGGTTCACAATAACAACCGGGTCAGCAGAATAACAGGTACTCTTTATTAAAAAAAATCACAGTTTATTATTATCACAATGCAATCTTGAGCATGGTTAACAAATCAAATAAACAAGAGCGTTGAGATCAACAGAATGAAATGGTTTGGTAAAATTGGACCAGTGAAGGACACTTATCTTCGATTGATTTCTCCCGCTGGAAGATGGAGAGTTTCAGCCGGGGGTACTGGACTTCGCAGGTTCGGGTGCTAGTTATTGGTCTATGTTAGCTGCTACGGTGGTAAAATCGGCAGCTCCGGTAGTACAAGTGTGTTCCAGGAGATAAGATGTGCTTCGGTAGACAAAAAAAAGAATGATCCAGTCGGATAATGTTGCTCCAGTCGGAAAAACAACTCCAGTCGAAAAAAAACTCCAGTTGGAAAATTGTCGTAGGAAAAGCTCCAGTTGGAAAAACAACTCCAGTCGGAAAAAAACTCCAATTGGAAAATTCTCGTAGGAAAAGCTCCAGTTGGAAAAACAACTCCAGTCGGAAAAGCTGAAAGTTCATTACGTATCAGAGACACTCTTGATTGTATTAACGGTCCGATCGAGTCTGGCCTACCAAGGGTACATAAAATTACGTCCCATCCTCAAGATGAGTAAGATCAAAATGTGATCGACAAATTTTACATGCGGCAGCCATGAGCGAAACTCGATCGGATTAATTGCTGTAATTAAAATTGAATATTGCATTAAAAGGAAATATGATCGGTAAAATTCAAGCAAAAATAATAAAACCATTTTCGGTCACTCACCAAGCCAAAAACACGGATGATGTTTCTGATATTTTAACGGAAAATTCAAGACGTCATTACAGGTGAATTATTAGTTACAGGTGTTTTCGTGAAACGGTGTTCCTTCCGCAATTTCCAGAAGAGAAAAGACGGTGGAATCTCAGGTATCGGCGTACTCGACCTCCTCGACTATCGAGGATCGAAGTTCGACACTCGAGGTCGACGAAACTCGAGGGCTCCAACCAGGCGCGTTCGCAACGCCGTCGACCGACCGAACTAAAGGCCACCATCACTCACTTACGCGACGCGCGCAACGCGGTTGTCTATGGGTCACTGGCATTTAGCCAGTAAGTACAAAATGTACATTACACATCTCAAAAAGGGGTAGTGTTACAAAAAGTTAATATGCGGTCTCGTAAATCGTCCGCTTAAATGTAACTCTTAAGTTAACAAATTTATCACCTATCGAAAACGTAAAACGTGAATTTTCTTACCGCAATTATATCTATATCGCAAGTCGCATGGGGTCTTTACATTTTTTTATTGGACCTCAGATTTCTGATTAGTGACCACAAAAACCACCGTGAGATGATTTTCGGGTCTAAATATTATGTAACTTTTGAATCACTGCCGGTTCTTGGGGTAGGTTAGAGGGGCTAAAAGCATTCTCACTTGCTTTTAGACCTCGGATTCGCGATCAGCAGCCCCGAAACCCCCCAAAAGATGATTTTAGGGATAAAATTTAGAATTTTTTATTTTCTTGTATCGGAGGTGAAATTTTACATTTTTATAACGTTTTTATCACTGTTGTTATTTGGGGTGCTTTGAGAGGTAGGAAACTTCCCTAATTTTCTCATTTTTCAAGGTGATACAGCGTTAGTGGCGATGAATGTTCCTGAATGTCTAAGGAATTCAGGAAAAAAAAATTTTTAATCATTGCTGTTCCACCACATTTCCACATTTTCCGGCTTATTTAGTTTTTAAAAGTTCAGCAATATTTTTAGAAGTATGCCTTAGCAGAGATATTCGGATTATGTTTCGATCTCCTTCATATAATTTGAACTTAAATCTATGTTAGTCTTATTAGATTATCCCGGAATGGTGTCTTAAAAATTTAAATTTCGATCATTTAAAAACGTGACTAATCTATTCCCTTTTATTTAATGTTTTTATCTTCTCATCATATTCTATCCATATACATCTATATAGAGATTAATTGGTTTATGATCAGTTTATTTATCACTCCAACGTTAAATCACCCTGTAACTTTCTCGCGCAACTTCAGAAATCCTCAAAACTTTTCATTCCCTTTTAATGGAGCTCTTCTAGTGTATACAGGAATTGTGGATGTCTCTTAAATATTCACTATCACTAGTTATTACACGCTTCAACAAAATCCAAGAAAGTAATTAGCAGAATCATCCCTTACAGAAGGGAAGCCGCTTGCTGCCTTCCCTTCTGCGACTTGAGGCGATCGGCAGCAGAGGGCGCCGCGGCCCTGGCGTCCAGGCAAACCCTGATGCAGTATTCGGCCGGATCCCGACCAGCATGCACTGTATCTCTCCTCTCAGGGCATCTTAGACACCGTTATGACTGGCAGTGCAACCCCTTCGACACCCTTCATTCTGCACCCTCCCAGATTGCTTCTCCAATTCGCTGGCAGCGTCGGAACTCGTCCCGAAGGCTCCCGCTGCAGATAGTCCCAGAGGTAAGTGGATGGCTTCGGAGGGGTGTTCTTGAGATTGCTAGGGGGAGGGGAGATTTCGAGACCGAGGGATGCTTGGGGATGAGAAATCAGATGGGGTTTTTGTCATTAGATTTTTCTTTTTGGAAGCATAAGTTAGTTTTTAATGATTTCTTGCAGTTGCGCTTGATTTGAGTAATCGAAATAGTTTTGGCAATGTGGTGATTTGGCAGCGTATCTTACTTGAATATAAATCTTAATTCAAGTAGGTTTATATTTGTTTGTTGTATTTGTCTCTCGAGGTCGTCAATATTTACAAGAACAAGGGCAGGAATTCTTCTTAAATCCACTTGAATAAACGGAAATATGTCAAGGTTTTTGAAATATTTAAAATGAGAACGCGAGCTAAGTTGGTATGAAACAATTTACGAGACTTCATCATTTTCTGAAAGATCTAACTTAAAATTTTTGTTTTAAATTAGGAAACTCGAAGTTGTATCTCGACTACCTACCTATTTTAGTTGTGAAATTTACAATATACCCGAAACGTTTTAACTTCGTAATCTCAAGGAAGTACACCCTAATCTTAAATGAAACAATTGTGTAAGAGAAACGTTATCATCCCCTTAATTTTTCTCACTTCCTAGCACCTTACAGCCGGAAACTCCTCCATTATAAAACAACACCACAAAGCCTTCTCTGAGTTATATAGCGTGTCCTGGAAACTCCTGCATAAATTGGTGTCACAAATTACTGCGACCAGAACATCTACGCTCAGCTTATCTCTGAGTAAAGAGTTTCTTATAAATGTCTGTGCCCTTTTGAATTTACAATTAGGTTTACAATAGACTTGCAAAAATTAAGATCACACTAACATTCTAACATTTCTAGTTTATAGATTATTTCTTCTGATTATGTTGAAAAAATTGCTTGAGAACTTTTTTTTAAGGAAGAATAAATAAAGAATTTGAAGCTTTTGAGTTAAAATTTTACAAAAAGTTTATACGCAATTGTTCGATTTTATCGTGACCTTGCACATTCACTACGTGAAACTGATTCTGCGTTTCAGTGAAATGGGTTCTCAGTCTTCACCCACGTAATTCTCCTCATTCATGAGAGGTCATACTGAGTCTAATAAAAAAATTTTAATATCAAATTTGTAGTCATAAGCATGAACTGAGGGAGTTTTTGTGATAATTTTAAGGGAATAGTACCAAGTGCTTTATACATTTTTGGAATTATAAAATAGCAATAAATTAAAATACAAATACATTTTATGAGTGTTTTAAAATAGTTCTATTTACTGAACATGTTGGTTATATTTTTATATAAAAGCCTCATTATGACAACTAATGAATGGGTTGGCTCTGAATTTTATTCTTGCAGTAAAAAATTTATTTACAATTTTTCAAAAAATATCATTGGAGTCTTCTTCATTTTCAAGTACCTACTCTCCAGATAATTGGACAAAATAAAGCTGTAAAACGTTCTAAATAAAAAAAACCTTTTATACATACAATGTGTTCAAAAATGATTACCAAACTGTTAATCTTTATGATGTTTTTTTTCCAACTATTCTCGTTTCATTCAAAAAATTATCTTTTTTCATGGATACCTATAATACATGGTGCCCCAAATTTTATCCATCAAGAGATATCCGCGGTATTTCAAGAAAAAAGTTAATAATTGGAAATTTGCAAATATACCCTTCAGGCTTTGCGGCTGTACCCTCAATACAACATTACTCCTTTCAACTCCTACTTTCAACCTCAAGTAATCATCCCCTACTTTCTTTTTTAAAATACAACACTAGTTTTTTTTTTGTCAGCAGGATTTTTTTGTTATAAATACAAAGAATGCGATTTTTGAAAATCTAAGCTGCCAAACTAGCGTTACCCAGGAGAACACACCTTGAGGTCTTTTCAAAATGAAGTTATGCTTCGAGCATTTCGCAAAAAATGGCATTTCGGGCATTTCGGGCATTCGGGAATTAATCTAATTTATTGCTTAGAATGCTTAAATATTAAAAAAAAATCACAAAAATATCCCGCTGAACTATTTTTTTATATGGCTGTGAAACAAATCATTGAAAAAACTATCACAAACTGTAATGTCTGCAACAAAACATGTTGCTTTATGTTTTTTGTTTTATCTTTTAACTTTTATGTTTTTCATCATAAAAAAATCAGATTTCTCGACAACAGCTCAATTAACCAAGAGCATATTTTTTATGTAGAAAACATTGTCACTTTAGAATGTACCTACTTTCACAATGCCAGTTTTCACAGTGTATATAGATGAAATTGGGGCAAACATTTTTGAAGCTCACAAAAATCTCCTCCACAAAAGAAATTTAAGCAGCATTAAAAAGTGGATAATATTAATGATAAGATGTGTATAAAATTTCAGTTTTATATCTCAAACGGTTCCTGAGATATCGGAAAAAAAGAAAAAAATAAATTTTTTTGACACCCTGTATCTCGAAAACGGTAGGTTTGTGGACCCATAATAATGAACCTTTTTGGTAAGAATGCGCCAAAGAATCACACCTTTCATTTTCCGACACATGTTTTGAAACACCCTTTATAGAAATACCTATGAAATCTCCCAAATGGAGGGTAAAATTTTATTTTAAAAAAACCTTAAGCTGTGTGCTCTTTTTAAATCTTTGGCAACGCTGCTTTGATTTTCAAAAATCGCATGCATATATTCCGTCACTATTCATAACAAAATCAGTAATCCCTGCCAAGCAAAAAATAACTTATAGGTAAAAAACCGTTTTTTTATTTTATATAATTACCATTTTTTGCTGACGTGGTTGTTTAATAAAACTTTAATATCCAAGCAAACAATTTTTTAATATTTATTCTATGACACAGAGATAAATGGTATAGTTGGACCAGAGATATAACGAAACGACTTCTGTCATTTTATCAATTTTTGGATTATTGAAATATTGTTGAAGTCATAAAATATGACAGTTTAACAATTATATTTTTTCGTTATATCTCTTGGTCGACAATACCTATCTTTCATATATTAAATTAAAAAATTAGATTAAAAGAAAGTTTGATGACATTTATGTAATAATAATTATTACATATTGCAATTATTGCAATCAGGGACATATGCATTCTAGCGATTTTTTGAAAAACATTTTTTGGAATTTATTAACAACTTTTTGTACCCAGTGTATACTTAATTAAAAATAAGGGCCAAATGTTGCGTCACCGTTCAAATTCTAGATCGTAGTTCAAGATCGTTGCTCTAATTTAAAACGATGTAGCTTTAAGCGTGCAGTCGATTCCTGCTGAAAGTTTATTTCCTATCTTAATATTGCACATTATTGCGAAAAAAATGACAAATTCTCTGCTAAAAAATAAACAAAAAATTTCCCAATAACGTGTGTCCGGAAATGCATTTTATTTTAGATACAGGGTGTCGGAAAAGTTTTCCAGTTTTCTGAAGATATCTCGGGAACCGTTTGAGATCCAGAACCAATCATTTGTAAATGTCATCTCATTGATATTGACTACTTTTTTAATGCTTGCAATTTTTTTTATATTCCAGTGGTTTAGTGAGGAGCTTTTGCCCATAATATCAACCGATATTAGGTAAACTGATATTTTAAAAGCGCATTTTAAACAGCCAATATTTTCTACGGAAAAAAGATATAGGTCCACTCTGGATCATAATAATTGCTAACGTGAACCGTTTTCGAAAAAACGGCCATTTATGATGAAAAACTCGCTTTGGATGTTTCAAAACATCAGTGGGAAAATGAAGGACAAAAAAAAATTCGCTTAATCCTAAAATTTCCGCCAATGGCACATAAAAAAAATTAGTATAGCATTAAAAACTAGCTAATAACAATGATATGAGATTATACAATATACAAAAGCTGAATTCTGAAATATTATCTCTTCTTGACAACCTGTATCTCAAAAATTATACATTTCCTGACACACGTTATTGGGAAATTCTTTGTTAAGTTTTGGCCTTCAAATTTTTCGCAATATTAAAGATGCACCCTCTTTATTTAAGTTAAAAATCGGTTCTAAAAATGAAAATTAGGTAGTGTAAAAAAAACTCAAGTAAAATTTTTTTAAGAGCATTATTTAATCAAACAAATAAAAAATTCGTTTACAAGCGCTTGCGTTGCGTATATCAAGAAGTCTTCAGCATCATTACCTTCCACTAGATTCTAATCCAGGATTGAGACAGGATATGATATATCCGGGAATCCTCAAAGGATTCAAAGGGAAGGACCTGAAAGCTGACATGAGGCCCTGATCACTCCTTTTCATCGTCAGCTATATCTTTATATTGTGTAATAAATCAGAAGACGTGGTCCCTGAGGGATAGTATAGGTACGGTTTCCGATCAGCGAGAAGTTCAATTTGGACGTTTTCAGTTAAAATATCGAGAATACATTCAATTCAACCATCAGAAACATCCCTTGCGGTTACAACTTTTCTGCTGAAAATTACTTGTTTACCTTTATCTAAAATGTATAACAACATGCGAATTGGGAGATGAACGATTTATGGATAATTGAATAAAAACGATTAATTTACATTTTCATATAATAGTATGTATTATTGTTTGTCAATACAATACATATAATATGATTAATTATTTGTATACATTCATGATAGTATCCGATACTGTAATTTTCCGCTTAAATAAACCTTTATAATTCGATCCCTATGCATACAGCTGAGAAAGGATCTAGCTAAGGAAGCTCCCTAAACTTGTATCTGTGGCAATTTATGGGCAATTTACACACACAAGCATCCATTAATGGGAAAGAGAGTTAGGTTAAATGGCGTTAAATTGCTTTCATGAATTAATCGAGATGCTATGTGACAATTAACGGCGGGAGAATTACAATTTAGCAGATGTAGGGTCGGTTCACCGATTTGTAATAAGCTACGTCATGATTTGAAAAGATCGATCGAAAATTTAACGTGTAGGTATGCAAATTAAAGACAATGCTGGATTGGATCCTATATGACAGATGACACATAGCATAATAGGTTTGTTCTAAGAGAGATAATGGCAATCTGTAGTTTACCAGAAATTAATAAGGAAACTGTTTGAATCAAGCTGATAGCTGTTTCGTTAACCACATATCATCATTCTCTGACTGTCTATTTTGTGATTTTCTGATGACACAAATCTAATATACGTCTCAGGTCATTGGAGTCAATTTTTGTAGCGCAAATGATGGATTTTTATCAAATTTTTTGATTTTATAAACTCAAATTGTGTGCGAACGAAAAATAGGAGTTATATTTACAGTAGGGGCGTGTAGGGGACCCCAAAATATTGTGATTTAACGCAACTTATCCTTATACTAAGTTGCACCCCTAAGAAGTTATAGGCCTTGAATGTGGGGTTTCAAATTTAGAAAAAAATTAATATCTCAGTTCTTGAACTCAGAAAAACCAAATTTGGTACACGATGAGAGTCTACCAAGAGCATTCTTTGTAGGGATTTTTTTTAAAGTGTAGCATTTTAAAGGGTCGATATGGGATGATGCACCCTTAAAATGTTACATAATTTCTTAACCCGTAGGTCGATTTAGGAAAGTATTACTTTATTTTATGAAGAATTTAATTTTAAAACTTTCATCCCTCCTATTATTTTCCAAAAAAAAAACTTTTCCCTAAAAGTCGTTTTCCACAAAAAAACGAATAACTAAAAAAAGTATTGCAGTTGTGCTATTTACAATCATCTAAAATTCAAAAGTGGGTTTAAATGTCAAACTTGACGATCAGGAAGAAAGTTGAAACCGATAAATATTTTTGAAAAAAAGATAGAGATAAAAGCCAACATTTGAATTTTCGATAAATTTAATAACACAAACTTCGATACTTTTTTTAAATTTTTCGGATTTTTGTTGAAAGCGACAAAGTTTTTTAAAAATAACAAAAGAAATAAAAGTTTGAGAATTAAATATTCTCAATATAAAAAAAAAAATAAAAAAAATAAAAAAATATGCCAATTTTCTTTCTTTTTTATTATTAACAACGCATTTTAAAAGCCATAAAAGTCCTAGTTTCTAGTTTCCAGTAACTTCTAAAGACTCTTTTTTATAACTGCCTCTTTCAGGGTTTTTAGGTAGATGTTTCAAAAACTATGATATTCGTACCTAATCTTTTTCAGAAATTTTACAAATTACGAAAAAACAAATTATTAGTAACAAAACAAATTTTTCTTACGAAAAATGCAGTCTGTAATTTCAAAACCCTCCAGCTTCAGTTTCCAATTTGATACCGAAAACCTTTTTTACTATTTCATGAGCGCCACAACGAGTAGAGGCGACAATATTTCATATACACTTTATATAAAATTTATTTCCCCCATTGTGATTCAAGAAACTGTATAGGAAGAAAGGGTGCGTGTTAAAGAAGATAAAGCCGAGGAAATTAATTCCTGAACGAGAATCCTGAAAATATCCCTAAGAAATTTTGAATATTTCATGATATCAAATACTTCAACAGAAATATACATATCTAGTTTATTTCTTTTCCTGATTTTATTATTTTCCTTTTAAAGTCTTCGAAAAATCACCATAAAATTGTTTTTACATATTATAAGAAATTTTATCTTAAAGTATTCTTTCTCAGTATTTTATTTCCAGCGATCATGTTTAAAGAATACTTTTCATAAATTTGTTCGATTTTCATTTCTCTCTAATTAGTTTATTTCTTTTTTAATAGTTTTGGTGAATATACTACTGCACAAAACTAAGAGAACTCTTTTTTGGGTTCCCTCGCGGACAAACCGGTTACTAGAATTCTTCAAAATTTTACATGAGTCAAGCGTCAAGGGTTGGAAGTTCTCCAACTCCCGATAACTACCAGAATTTCAATCACTCTATAATAGGCTTGAATGATTGATCAAACTCCCTGCAGGTTCTCTTATTAATCAAAAGTTGGCCGGTATCGTCGTTGTGAAGAGACATTTATTTATTCGAACTCCTGCAAAAGTGACCACACGATTTTCAAAGATGGCTCAAGTTTAAGTCAAATCAATTTTACTCATCACAAAAGAGGTTGCACTCACCACCAAAGTGGTTGCAACCTTATCATCAGATAGGAGGTTCTTCTTATCACTTCTTTTTTGACCATGAGATGTTGTTTAATAACATTTTTCCTGGCACATTCGGTTCTATTGGAGTCTCTGGTACTCATTGACACTATTCTCTGATCTCTAGCCCCCCATATTAGATCCTCTTCAACAGCTTCATATCTCCCCCTGCAAGAATGGTAATGAAAGAGTTTTTGCATGAAAACAGGTTAGTTTACAATAATTGCAATCGTCTAAAATGATTAATTTATACTGTCGAAGACCTAATAAATCATTGCCTTGTAACCGAAAAGTCAATTTTAGCAGATTTATACAGACCTTTTCAGACCCACGTAACTTTCAAATTTTTTACAATTTTTTTTATTATCGCAAGGCTGAAGGTACATCAACTCTTTAACTTACCAATAAAGTTAACAAAATTCACACAGAACGTTCTTAACTCAGGGTCCAAATTATTTGCATGTGGCGAGGCAGTTTCAAGGGATATAAGGTCAAGTGAAACTGCTTTCATGCAAAAACTTTTTCTTTACCATTCTTGCAGGAAGAGGTAAAAATATATTGCAGAGTATCAAATAGGGGGGAGGGGGATAGAGCTCAAAGAATGGTGTCAATGGGCACAAAAGAGTTTTTGAACAACATCCAATGGTCAAAAAAGAAAGTGGTAAGAACAACCTCCTACCGGATTAACTTTGGAAACGTTTTTTTTTTTTAAAAAAAAGCAAAGTGGGTGACCTCTTTGGTGAAGGAGCCAAAAAAGTGTTCCCCTAAAATCTATATCTTGGTCTTAAAACCAAATAAGTAGTGGATGTCCCCAGGATATTGTAAACTTAACTTTTTAAAAGCTTCTTGATACAGAGCAATTTTTATTAATTTAATAGATCATTAATATTCTTGCATTCTTTAATAAAAAGTACTAAAATAATTTATACTGGCCATTAAAATGCAATTAAACAAAGATAACTCCTAACAATTTTATCAGAAATAAATTAAAATTGCTGTTTGCCGTAATTACAACTAAAATAATCACGAAGAACCCCAACGCATAGCAGAAGTACCAAGTACCCCACCACACGCTCTCCCGGATGCGGTTTTACCGCTGATGGAATGCGAGCCATTACTCTCGTGAATACTCTCAACCTCCATGCAGTGGGACATTGTTAATTTATTTCAGGGGTGGAATTTTACACACCACCCCTTCAAATATGTATTCATGTTCACCACCAACCGCTGACTATACTTGGACGTTTTATATTCCGCCGCTTATCGGGAGAATTATACTGGAAATTCTCAAGCGTATTTATGGCGAACTTAATATTACATAATCGACCATTTCCATTTCAAGTAGAGTAGTAGCGTAGTGATAGTGTTAGTGCCTAAAATACTGTATAAATTTTTACCAAAATAGTTTGAGTTAACCGATTTACTCAAATCATGTAGAAAGTTTCATACAGAAATTCACTTTTTGGAACGCTGAAAGAGCTCATCAGCTTCACTTATTGGTTTATATTTGAGAAGATTTTTTTCCATATTTTCCGAGACATCTCGTCCTTTATTAAAACTGTAATATGATCCAGCAATTTAATAACAAGATATTATTGGAAAAATTATTGCTCCTATTAGAGTCTGAAACGCTCTGATATCATTTCATGAGCTCTATTAGATCAAATTGATTTATTTCTTAACATTAAAAGATCTCTAGTCAGGTCGCTGATTTAATAATAAAGTAACTACGATTTTTCTCTGACTTTTCGCTTTGAGTAAAGCTCACATTTTTGACTTTTGATGTCTAATGCACTGAGTGAAATGATTCGATTTCGCACCGTCGGTGCAGGTTTTAGATTTTCCCTTGCGCTTGTGAGAAGAATTTCAAAGAATGTTGAAAGCAAAAGGAATAATTATGTCACGTTCTGTCGCTTGGAAGCAAACAATATTTTAATACTTACAATACTTACAACACGATAGCTTGGCTATCGTGACGACTCCATTGTATGATAACAGAGGAGAGGAAATAGAAAAGGTTATCCTGTCTGCATTGATATGGCAGGAAGTGCGTGAGCTTTCCTTCGGGACCGCCTGCAGACGTTGACGGGGAATTAAATCGGGATTGAGGAATTCTATCATCTGGTTTGAATGGATTATTGGGTGGGTTACGTTAATTATAGGTGTGCTATTTTCATCGATATTTTTCTATAAAAAGAGTATGATTAATTCTACCAATGTCAAGTCTCTATATTAGGGTATTTTTTTTGAATATCTATAGTCACTTTTGGCGTAAAAGGATCATGAAAGTGCAGAAAAATAACTTGTGAAGAAAATTTATGGTTGTTGTTCATCCAAGGAGCTATGAAAATTATACAGAATTTTTTTTTATTCAGTGCACCTACACCCAGTGTCAAACTTCAATAGCAGTTTATATAACAAGGAAAAGTACTAATCGTGTTTGAGGAACAAGAACGAAACCAAACTAACGAGAATTTTTTTTTACATTTTTTTTACATTTGTTTTTTTAAGACGTTGGTAAATATCCTGTTCTCAAAAAAGTTATTTGGTTATTTCTTACAAAAATGTACAGCAAATAAGATCAGCAATTTCTTAAGTTTTTTGTACAGTTGATAATAAAGAAAAGGCGTCGATAAAGCTTAATCTGTGAGACATTATAGAGATCAATCTGAACAGTCTAGATAAAAGTAAAGGGTGGGCCTTCTATTAGTCTTTTTAAACTAACTGTTATTTATTGCCAACACGGAAGCGCTTGACATTTGACGTAGGATATGGTGTCCAGCTTCAGCTGTAAGAAATTGATCGTTTTGCGCTTGAATAACGTTGGGAAGTATTGAAAATTAATTACAAAATGAATGCTGGCTTGCAGAAACTGAGAGAAAATTGAGAACAATTTTTGATTAAAATGAACCTCAGTCAGCACTTCTTAGTGTAAGAAAGTTCTTAAAGAAAGTTCGCAAAACTGGCATGCTTATGGATACCAGCAGAAGTCATCCACGTGCTCGTTCGGTGCGCACTATATGGAGGAATTGCTGCTGTTTCTAAAAGTGTGTGTGAAAACTCAAGAAATTAATGGACAACGCTTTATGCTCCATACAAAGATCACTCGCCCAATTGTATGAATCTGGACGAATCGTATTCGTTTGGGTTAAGGGACACACAAATATTAAGGGCAACGAGGAAGCAGATAAACGAGCCAAAGAGGCCGTATATTATGGCGAACATGTAGACAATTATCTTCCTATAACAGACATCTACCCAGAAGTTAAAAAGTTAACTGCTATAAAAGCAAATGCCGAATGGAGAGATTATTGCCGCAATACAAATAACAAATATAAACTTATTCATCCAACACTTCCTACAATGCAGGAACTCTCATTCTACACAACATCAAGATTGCTTTATACTACTATAGTTCGACTGAAATCAGGCCACGCAGGATATCAATCCCACCTGCACAGAATCGGTGTCCTAGGCTCCCCTATATGTTCATGTGACGGTGTGTCAAATGCCGATCTCAATCATATAATCTTCATGTGCCCAAAATACTATGATGCAAGACTTTAAACTTATAGATAACCTCCTACAACTCAATGCAATTAAAATGCCATTAGATATAACTAATATTTTGCTAACCAAATCAGCAGACGTGTATAGGGCAGTCAATAAATTTTGTAAATTAGCCAGAATCCAACTTTGAGTATAAAACCACCTTTTGCGCGGTGCTGTACATACTTTATACTGTCATATAATATTCATTTTTATTATGTTTTTTATAGCTTGATGCTTGGTGTATTTGTTTGTTAAATTTTTCTTCTTGTCTACAATAATTAGGTAATAAGTATCCTATGTGCACTATCCGCTCGTTGACACCCATATGATTCCGTGGTCCTGTCTTGTCTAGCGTAAAAGTCGTCTTGATGGACCCCTAGACGCGTTGTTACCATTGTCGAACCCCGATCCCTGCTCCCAAGATAAAAAATAAATAAAAAAAATAAATAAATAAAAAAAAAATAATAACAAAAAAAATATACCGTGTGTCCCCGGATAGGTGAAACGACTCTTATAAAAGACAAAATTTTTTTGATTTCAATTTTAATTTTTTGGGGTTCAGCCCTGCTTGGCTAAAGAATAATTTCTAACAAAATTTTAGTTTTTAAAAATCAAGCATGCCTTGGAATTTTCCAAGAAACCGGTTTTTCTGTTGAGTAAAGTGCCTTTTATGTGGCAAAAACGACAAAATGTTATTTGAAAAAGTTGTTCAGAATCAACATTTAGGTCCCTATACCAAATTTCAAAATCATAGATAACGTTAATTTTTTTCATTTATTTTTATGTTTTATTTCACAAATCGAAGGATTTCATTTTGTAACAATGACTGCCATGGAAAAACCAAATTGTACCCATAGCAATAGCAATTTGTCAATATCAGTCTTTGTTACAAATGAAATTCTTTGATTTGTGAAATAAACATAAAAATAAATGTAAACGATCAAAGTTGGCCTATGATTTTGAAATTTGGTATACGGACCTAAATGTTGATTCTGAACAACTTTTTCAAATAACATTTTGTCGTATTTGCCACATAAAAGGCACTTTACTCAACAGAAAAACCGGTATCTTGGAAATTTCCAAGGCATGCTTGATTTTTCAAAACTAAAATTTTGTTAGAAATTATTCTTTAGCCAAGCAGGGCTGAACCCCAAAAAATTGAAATTAAAATCAAAAATTTTTTGTCTTTTATAAGAGTCGTTTCACCTATCCGGGGACACACGGTATATATGAAAAAAAACAAAAAGAAAACAAAAAAAAATTAAAAAAAAAATTAATAAAAAAAAGTAGTAATAATAAAAAAAAAGAAAAAGAAAAAAAAAAGAAAAAAAAACCGCCCACTGCATATATTACTGTATTAAAGGTTGTAATTTTCTTTTGTAAGTGAGCCCGACTCCACCAAATCTATCTTTCAAAAATTTGTCAGGTCAGGTCAGGTTTTGTTTTTGAGTTGCCAAAAGTCTGTGGCTGATGGAGCGAGCGTTCCAATGCCAAAAACTTCAGATACATACATACATACATACAACTCAAGAAATTGAACTCGTCATCGAGCATAACAACTTAATGTCAGTCGCATTCCTCTGAGGAGCATATTACATAGAGACCTCGGATTATTTGCTTACAAGCCGTAACTTACTCAAGAAGTAAAGGAAAATGACCATCCACTTCTTTAATCGCTTCTCCGTGCGGGTTTTAAATGAGATTGAAAATGACATCGATTTCAATCGAAATTTAATTTTTATTGAAGCTCATTTTCATCTTGGAGAACATGTTGGTAAACAGAACTGTAGACGAAGCCAATGCATCAGAAGGAGTGACTGGTTTGTGTGAGATTTGGAATGGTGGTTCGTGATTATACCGCTGTTCTTTTTTAAAAATGAAGATGGTAACAGCGTTACGATCTTTTTAACAAAATTTTTAACAAAAATATTTGTGACCGCGATTTCACGATTTGGACTTGGACGAGCTTTGGTTCCAGAAGGATGGAGCAACGCATCACGCATCATGCAAGCAGTGAAAAAATCGATCAATTCGGTATTAGTGTTATGAGCCGTTCAGGAGACATTAATTGGTCATCGCACAGCTGCAATTTAACACCGTTGGACTATTTCTTATGGGGATATGTTAAGGACCGTTGTTTTAGCAGCAATTTTAAAAATAAATCAACAGACAACCCACCCTGTAACCCGAGGAGAAGAAAATATGCCCTATTCCTTTTATACTGAATTCGCAAGAGAAGTTAATCCAACAATTCTTATGTTCATCTCTCTTTTACATGAGAATATATTGGATAATATTGGTGATATTGATTATCTCGCCATTTTTTCAAGAAAAGTAATTTCAAAAATGAAGTCTTGTCTGATTTCACTTAAAATATTCGTCAAGAAATTTGTTTATGATGCTCTTTCTTTGGATTAAATTCGATGATACAATTTCCTTACCTTTTATTAATAAGATATATTATAAAATCTTTTCTTAAGAGGTTAACTTAAATTGTCATCCCCCAGAATAGTTCAATTGGCTAAAGCTAACATCATTCAAAACTATGTGAGATAATTTTATCTTAAATTTATCTTTAAAAAATCAACAAAAAACAACGTGCGGGAATCTATTACCACTAGGTATTCTTCTTTAAAAGCGAGCATTGCCATTTACTATTAGCGCTCAATTTATTTCTTTGTTTTTCTAATCCAGGCGTGCTTTACTACCAAAACACTTGGAAATGAATTAATTTTAAGCTATGTCAATTTACGTGTTATTTTTAGGCAGGATTTGTTTGTTTGTACATCGTGCATTCTGCAAAAAATCATCTGCGAGCGTTTAAACAACGCCCATCGCTCAGGGATGAGTTTTTGCATCATCCGCTAACATTTTGTTAATATATCCAAACATTTCATATTAAGGTGAGATTCTGTTGACTATAAATCGATGCGCAGTTCAGAACATTGCAGTTTTGCTTCTATTTATTATATAGGAAGGAAATAAAACGATAAATTCGCATGGCTGCTACTAGGAAATCCCTGGCTGGGATCCAATATAAAGCTCACGTTTGAGAACTACTACCACTACCACTACCGCAGAGCACGTCGCCTGAAGGGGCGATCCCTTTGGTAAATTATTTTCCAGGAAACGACATTCAAATCGTTGTTATAAAAACTGGCCATCGTAAAATGCGCGAGTGTATATTATTATGTTTGAGATAAAATTCCCTGATGTTTCTTTTTCTTCAGACTTGTAAAAATGTTTTGCTTGCAACTTTATCGCTTTAGAAAGGTTTAGGTGTTTCAAACTATAACCGTTAATCAAATCGACAACCAAAGGTGCGGTACAGCTATTGTCGTGAAACTGAAAATCAATGGAAGATATTCACGAGCTTTCTTGTCTTGAAGTTCGATAATTTCACCCTTTCAACCTTCAAACTATGGCGATTGTTTTATCACTGGAATATGTTTCTTTATCCGCGGATTTTATGATTTCCCTTGAGTTTTACGACCCGCGAAATAAATGCTATAGAAATTTATTTATTCCGCATCATGATCATTCAAAAATATCTATTTGCTCTCTATGTAAAAACGTGAGGTAGGTACAGGTGTCCGAAAATTAACTACGACGTTAGAATCTGCACCCTTTGCTCAAAAAAGGGGGAAAATAAATAACATGCTTGGCCTTAATCTTCTTATTGCTATAAATATATACGACATTATCATAAAACTGAGTCTAATATGAGATGATGATGACTGTTAAAACGCCCAGAAACTGTAAATGATACATGTTTTATAAGCAAAGCTTGCTGCAATTATTGATTCAAAGCAAATCTAATTTTCTGTCAAAATCCTAATAGAGAAAATCCTATAGAGAACTTTCCAATACCCAATGGATAGATGATAAAAATATTTTACAACTCCATAAGAAAAACTAGTTCAAATCGACAGAATCTAGTCTCATTTCCTACTCTTAAGCACCCGACATTTATTTACTGGTTCCCAAAAGTGCAGTTCCTCCCGCAACTCGCCGCTAATGCAGTTGCTGTCTGGAGTGGAATTACTATAAACCCCAGAAGAGAATCGTTCCTTGTTTACTACTGTTTTTGTTTATATTGGCCCAATATTTCAAAGTCCTGGAAAGTGTAGTTTCTCCCAAGTCGTTGAAATAACCAGGAGCTGTAGTTTTATTTCGAAACTCTCAATGGTGTAGTTACTACCATCAGTTGCACAAGGCGCAGTTCTTGTCGTCGTTTTAGCTCAATAATTGGGTGTAAAAGTATGCAGCTAATTCTTCTTATATTGTAGAAGACGAACCGATACTGCAGCTGTTCTATACTAAAATGAAATATGCGGTAAATATTATCGAAATTGCTTCAACTCAGTTTTTTTTTTTAAACATAATCAGAATCCAAAAATAACCTTTTCAGACTTGAGGGTGATCACCGCAAGAAACTCGTGTAGGTACACCATTACACTCAATTATATTTTCTAAGTCTTCGTTTCAAAATCTATATACAGAGTGTTCCTAAATACCAGGTAAATATGAAAGGAGGTAAATTTATGCCTAAAAGTTCATATAAACATAAGTCCGCCATTGCTTCCTTAAAATTTGAAGATTTTTTAAATTTTTTTTTAAAGTTTCTTAATTGATGTGAATCGAACTTGAGTTAAACAATTAACACACAGAATCATCACGCAGCTTTAATTTTTAACAGGCAGTGCCGACTAAGCTGTCAAAAAGCCTGGTTTTACCATTTAAAAAATTTTAATTTCTCAACAGAAAATTCATTTTATTTTAGCATCACAAAAAAGTTCAGGAGGAGAAATGGGAGAAATTCAGGGATAAAAATCTTTCTGTAGATTCTCACAACAATTTGTCATGCCCTCTGTAACGTAAGCCCTATAGCGTAATATACAGGGTTAGAACTATTTAAAGGGCCACTACAGGGATATCCTAAACCACTGAAGGTACGAGGTCGGTTAAATTAGAGAAAAGTTGCGCTATTTTGTGGCCATCTCGAATCCGTCAAAACAGGCAAGATATCTGTGACCGTTCCTGAAATATCCTGAAAAAACTGAAAAATCGAGAAATCTTATTTTTGCCATATCTTTCTTACCATTGGAAATCAATAAATAACTTTTCGTAGGCTTACATAAGCCGTTATGAGCTATTCATCTGACGTTTCAAAAATTTTCAAAGCCGGCTAGATCCCAGAGCTTTCATAGTCAACTTTTGTTTTTCTTATGGCCGCCATATTGTTTTTTTGTTTCGTTCGTTATGAAAAAAATAATGGAAATAAAAAACTAATAAATTTCAAAAAATAAATTTTGTTCTTTTTTTTCAAAAAAAAAGAGCTTTTTAGACCGAATATCATATAGAAATTAAAAAACTATAATGCAAGCAGTATGACTTCATATTGACCTATTTCAGCGAAAAATTTTCTGTTTTTCTTTCAAAAAAGAAGAATAAAAATTTTCCAATTTTTTTTTTGTCTAAAATTTATTAATTTTTGGTTTACATTATTTTTTTCTTATCGAACGACATAAAAAAACAATATGACGGCCATAAGAAAAACGAAAGTTGACTATGAAAACTCTGGGATCTAGTCGGCTTTGAAAATTTTTGAAACGTCAGATGAATAGCTCATAACGGCTTATGTAAGCCTACGAAAAGTTATTTATTGATTTCCAATGGTAAGAAAGATATGGCAAAAATAAGATTTCTCGATTTTCCAGTTTTTTCAGGATATTTCAGGAACTGTCACAGATATCTTGAATGTTTTGATAGATTCGAGATGGCCATAAAATAGCGCAACTTATCTCCAATTTAACCGACCTCGTATCTTCAATGGTTTAGGATATCCCTGTATGTAGTGGCCCTTTAAATAGTTCTAACCCTGTATATTCCAAATTTGAGCTAAATATCTCGAAAATATCTCGAAAGCTAAATAAAGAAAATACTTTTTTTAAATTTCAACGTAGATCGGTAACGAAGCGGTTGCGGACCTATGTTTATATAAACTTTTAGGCATAAAATAAGCCAAAAAATTATCTCCTTTCATATATACCTACCTGGTATTTAGGAACAGGTATTTAGGAACTGGTATTTAATTAATTATTGTGACAGTCGATTTTTCTATATAGAACTTGTTGATAAATAGAGTGAATACCTATTAAGTTTATTTTTAGAAAAATTTTGATGTGTCAGGAATTTTTCTGAGGATTCTTAAAATTTAACTTTAGTGCTATAAAATAAATAACAATTCTTCTCCTAGCCTAGGATAAATCTTGAAAATCTTAAGTAACAATAATCTTAGAACAGAAAATTAAATTGGATCCTGCACATTTCTATTAAGCTTAAAGCACGAGAGAGATTTTTCATCCTGAAATTACAACTTGAACCGAAAAATGGAAAAGATATCACTTAATTCTATATTAGGGAGGAAAATCTGCTTTTATATAGAGTCCTGAAGGTATAGCATTAGTTCTGGTACATTTAACTTAAATGAAAATCTTGATAAAAATGTCGTGTTAGGAACACCTCGCGGACTTTTGTATATCGAAATTCAGCTTATTGTTTTACAAGTTTGCACCTGATCAACATTTAGTTCCCAGCACGCAAAGAAATTCTTAACAAGGTTATAAAATTTGTCACAATTGGATTGTTTGCAGATTATTTTTGATAGATGTTGACAGGGAATCACGTTATGGGAAAACAAATTTCCAGAGTTAACGGGAAATATTACTGAGAATAATATAACAAAACTCTGAAAACCACTCGATGATTATTTTAAAAACTGATTATATTCAACCTTCAACTCCTTTGAAGGTTGACTGACATATTGACTGCATTTCGGAACCGTCATAGTGTATTTGTGTGCCTTTATATCCTCATCTAGCATTATTGCCATCTGCTTTATGATATATCTACTCTTTTTTCAGGATAAATTTATCCTGATATAAATTAAGATTTCACAACCGTCGAAAAGGTATAAAATTTTTATTATGTAAATAAATCCCTTATGGTTACGAATCGTCTCCTAAAATACCCAGTCAAGCATCTGCGATTTCCAGGAATGCTCCTCAATAAAATAACCAAACTACGCTCTCCATGCAAAAATTATAGGAGAGCATTAATTTCAACAATAATAATTCTAAGTACCAATATCTTATTCTCAGATATGATATATTGCATGAAAATGAAATTGTATTCTCAACTCATAAATTCTTTATGAGAAATGAGCATCCCACTGTTTCATAACTTAGTTTGATCTCTCAGAATCAAAGAATTCGAAGTCTTGATACGTTTGAACGTCTCCAGACTCCCCAGACGAACGACGTTATTTACGGTCGTCGGGTAACGTTATATCCTAGGATCTAAGGAATATAAAGGTCATGGTTTCCATTTATTACTTTAAGTCAAGAAGTGTTGGGAATGCTGTGTGCCAGGGATTGTTTTTCACATCTAGAGAGGATATTCTCGCTTTGAGATGAGTCATTAGAATATAATAAAACATTTTGCAAGATAAAAGTATACTATCATTACTTTATTTTTAAAAATACTCTAATAAATATTGGATAAAAATCCATAACTCCCTGTGATATAAAGTTTAAGTGTTCTAGAAATTCATTTTAAGAGGGAGAATACAGGTATGTGAAGCGTCACTGAAGTTTTTTGAGTGGCTCTTTTAGGAGTTTTATTGATAGTTTGATCACTGAATCAATTTGACTAAAAAGTTTATTAAAAGTTCTAAATTTAAATTCGAACTCAAATAGTCAAACAAAAAGCTCTTCGTCAGATAATCATTCTCGCAAAAGCGATCCTTATTTCACGTTTGGGTATTAATAATTCTTTCACAGAATCGTAACGCATTTATAAACTTCTCCGAAAGTATATCCTGTTTGATTGTGGGTAATAAAATCGGCAAAACCTTGAGATAAATGAATTATTCAAAGAGGCGTTTCAGAATTTTTATTACTTCTGCTGGCTTGAAAATACATAAAAATATAAAAGAAACACACGATCTTCCAAACTGTAGGTTTAATTCTCTCCCTATTTACGCGCTTTGTGATAATTATTATTAGCAATGAAAGCACTGCCCAAGTTTGCGCACATCAAAATTAAATTCAACCTCGACTCGTTATTATTAAAGGATAAGTAAGTTTTCAAACAATGGGAAAAGTTTTATTCAACCAGGTCTACCACTAAACTTTCGAAAAACAATTTTCTCCATGCCGCAGCATACTTTATTATTATTTGTAAGTTGGAAACTAATTCCGAAGCAATGGCACGGTTAAAATAGTTTAACTTCTTGAATTGCGATTTATTTTCCGAGGGGAAACTTCTCAGACCCGGGGGATAATAGACGGAGTGTATAAGAAAGGGAAGAAAAAATCTGTCCGGGCAAACAATTCCGCGATACATGATTGTGTGCCTTCGATTTTCTATCAGTGGGTTCTTGTTCTGGTTAGTAGAGTAAATAACATTCATCATTATGGCTCATCAATTTACGACTGTAGATAGCAGGAAACATCGGCTTTCGGCCTCCTTCACGTGTTTTACGTCGGCTTTATATCGGAAAGACGCATCTCATATCCTTAATAAAGCGAAATTCTACGATACTTTGCCATTTCGTATCCTGGAAAGCCATTAAGTTTACATTCAGGGATACGTTACAGACATCATCTAGTAGTATTGGTTTCACGTTTCATGCTTTGGAATACTGAAGTAATCAAGGAAATGTATCCATTTAGTGGAGTGTTTTATTTTGAGGTGAGAGTGCTATACATACATTCCTCGTATATTTCGAATAATAAAGCAGCCCTTGCCTTTATTTTGATACTATATAATTTTATTATGTTCTAAAAATTCATGTATCTATATAAGCCATAAGCTTGTATTAATATAAAGATATAATGCGTATTATAGTCATATTTAAAGTGATAGTAAACGCGTCATGAATAACATTCTCCTGCATTCATCTGAATTCTTGCAGCTTGAAGTCGTGACTCACATTAAGAAAAACCCAGAATCCCATCTTCACGAGCTTTCCACTTGAGTGCATTTGTAGCTTGCATTTTATTTTCTCTTTCATTCGCTTTTTTCCCTTAAATTAGGTCTCATCGAGAATTTACTCGCTTAATCGCTGATCTACAGCCGATAATTTCAGTCACCTTTTCATTTCCCAATCACCTCTTCATTTCCCAATCAACGGGATCGATTAAACTGTTAAAGAGAAGAAATAAAAATGCACTTGCCCTAATTAATTATTCCCAAGTTGAAAGTAAATTCGTGAATAATTGGCGGATTTGAATTGGGAAAAGTTTCAATAAGCGCACTGATGAGACCGAACAACATATAAATGGAAACTTGGAAATTAAATTGTGATAAAAGATCAGAGTTTCTGGCTATTTACATTGTGAAGTTTACTTTGAAAGTTAGTTAGGAAACGAATCAGAGAAAGTTGAAGCGAAATAATAAAGCGTATCAGATTTCTAAAGAATCTCTGTCTATTTCTATAACATGGAAATTCTTTCCAACAACACTTCATTTAAACTATTTACACTTTCATGGATAGAAGATTAGGGATGTAATGCATTTTCAATTAGTCGTGACAATCAACTAAAATACCGCTCAACTTAGTTTTCATCAGATTCGAGTAGCTTGAGGATCTTCAAAACTACTATAGAGTTAAACAACTTTGTAAAACAACATCCCGTATAGACAATGAGGAGTCTGAATGGAACAATCGATGTTCAAGAATACTTCAAAGTATACATCAATGAAAACATAAAAGCTACAGACTTATTTGCATAAATAGTCCTATTTTGTATGCAAATTTGTTGCAAAATTTTAGATTTATTTCGCAGATACCATCACCAATTGCTTCAGAATTGCTGTCATAAAGCAGGGTAATTGTGTTTAACTTCTTGTTTGAATATTAAAGGAGTAATTTAGTACATTGTAAGCTATTTCTTGATTATGCAGTCTCCTACGTGCAAGGTAATTGCAATTTCCATTATAAACGAAAATTAGTCTAAATTTTAAAATTTTGCTACTTCTTACCCTTATCTTTTACCCAATTTTTGTATTTTTTTTTTATTTTGTATTAGTAAGTACTAAAGATAGATCAAAAGCTGATATAAACATTTTCTGCTCATTGCAATACACAAGCTAGCTCAACAAGAACTTGGTAAGCTACACACTCCATTTCGAGAAATTTTTTCTCTCGACCACCAGGATCATTTAACTACGGAATATGGTATAGGCTCGAATAAGAAACAGATAAAGAAACTGAACTTTCAGAAGGAATGAAAATTACTTAGAGCGATTTCAACTTTTTTGACATAGGACCATAGGTTTAACTCCTAAAATATCTTTTTTTCTACTCTTTTTCTAGGGTGATTATAAGAGGTCATATAAGATCATAACAAGGCAATACATATTTCCATAATTCAATAGGTACTTATTTTATTACAAGGGGATTGAAGGGAAATGTAATAGCAAAAATTTGAAAGGTTACTTGAGAAACCTTACCCATAGAGACGTAGGTAATCTTAACAGTAAATTTGACATAATTTCCTCAAACCAGTAAAGCTCACCAATAATTCCAAAGAAACATGCATTTATCTTCTTCCTAAGCTCAAGGCTTCAATACAGGAATCAGAAGGATGAAAATCTAGAGTTAGAAAAAGCTTAAGGGCCCAATTTATTTAGTAATAGGAAAACCATGTGAGAAATTAATCCAGATAAAGAGAGCCATATAAATGCAGATGTCCTGAATGAGCTGGCGCACTGTCAAAACTGAAGAAGAAGATTGACAATCACCAATTCGAGGAGAACTCGTTCTCTAGAATCCCAGAAGAAATTGTTTACCTACTGTTACTAAAAGTAGAATGAGGTCATTTTGTGTTGAGCTCAAGAGTTGCAACCAAGGCAAAGCCGAGGCCGAACAGTTGAGCGAAAAACAAAAGGGGCATTCTACTCCGAGGGACATCTATGATTTTTTCTAACTACAAAACACCTCAAATAAGGTTGCCAATCAATTATGACAGCTGACAAATCTCACTCAAATCTGAATCAAAATGGCTTTTTACTGTTTCTCCACAAATCTACAAGCGTCTTACGTCGGAGCTTTGTAAATCCTTTAACTTCTACGTTCCAACTATCTGCCATCAAACATCCAACAGAGGAAGAATGTCACAATAATCAGTTGTGCCATGTTTTGACAATGTCAAATGCTATTATTTTACATTACCATTCTAAGGTCATTTTCATAATTATTGCGGTATTTTAAAATCGTCATGTAAAAAAATAAGTATACCAAATAAACTCCTCGAGTAGCAACTCTTACATTTTCGAGGTAAGTACAGAATTAGATTAATTTATATTTGAGAAAGTTCCCAACGTCATTTAATTTCAGATGTTTGTCCTAATCAAGATAATCCTTTGCACAAAATAGTCATTCTTAGTGCCTTTAGAGCATCCCATTTTCATTGACCACCTCTGCATTAGGTATCTTATTCTTATTAAAGTGACTTAAGAAGGTATTGTCTCAGTCTCATTGATCATGTTAAAAGCTACAGTTTCCCCTGGATCACATTCGAGTGACTATAAAGAAAGCATTACCAAATGTATTCGAGCTGCTTGCCCCCAAGAGTCTTGATTTTTTCATGAACTCTACTTCCATCGATTTGATCTTGGACCTAGCTTTACTTGAAGGAGTCTTCTGTCACCTTTCATCCAGTATTAACTTACGATAATTCACGAGTCTCCCTCTTCCTACAAATCTGTCAATATCAGAATCTCAATTTCGTTTGTGTTGATGTTCACGTCACAGCGGCTGGTCTCTATTATTCACCATAGCGTTCTTATTTTCAGCAAATAAGAATAAAATGTGAGACGTCTTTTTCTTCGAGCACTGTTAATTCTTTCTCATAGCTTTATTATCAATTAATCAGAGTTTCATTAAGAAGATAAACTGACAAATTTTTAATTCGCTCTCTCATTAACTTTTAAAAAGCATACAGAGAAGGTCGTATATCTCCGTGAAACTCTTTTAAGATTTGTAGGATCCTAAAATTTATTGATCCATTCTACGTATAACAATTTTATAATCATGGAAACGTACGTCGTTGTACGGTGGTTTAAGATAATCTCAAAGTCACACTGAGTTAATATTCCAGTCGGTTTTTGAGTTTGAAAATCTTTTCAAGTTTTATTCAACTTTTTAAATAAAGTTAATCCTCATTAAGATTATCCTGAATCGGAGACATCTTTGTTGCTGGTGACGTTCAAGCTCTTTATTGTCATGCAGCCTGAAAATAATTGGATGACGTCGAATTATTCCCGCAGTTCCACAGTTCTGCTTCTATGTTAAGACGATCTCTTCATAATTAATATTAATGCATTTTCATTTAATTCAAGTTTTTTTTTTCAATTTACTCGAAAAAATTATACAAAATTTTTTTGAATAGGTATCTAATAACTCGCTTTTATAAACAATAGATCGTAACAAACAAAAAAGTAACTGTTACCCGAAATAGGATTATATAGTGCAGAGTTATATCGATTATGATGATTGGCAAACATCTGAAACGTTTCGCTTACCTCATAGGATTTCTGAACTGGGAACACTAAGCTAGCGAAGTACCCAAAGGTAGAACTGTCAGAAGCAAACATTCTCATCGAGTTAGATGTTAGACTGGAAACAACAAATTTAGCTGAAGTCCATAAAACTTTATAAATCGGAAAACTTTGCGTCTTCAACGACTTATGGCAAAATATCACCTTCATGCTCTAAACTAGATCCAGATTTCGCGTTATTTCTTAAAAAAAAATCCCAATTCAATTTGTTATTGCTCGATAATTCTTCTCGTTGTTGTCTCTTTCTAGATAGCAGCTCTGTCTCAATATAGGTACCTAACTCATTATTTGTCTAAACGGAAGAAACTTTGATAATTTACAACGTTGCATTCTAATTTTGCTATTACCTTTGTCAGGATTACCTATAACTTAGTAAAATGGGAATAATTATTATAAGAAATATACGTATTTCTAATTTATTATTTACATTTATCTACGGAGAAGGAATCAAGTACTTAGGCAGTATAAGAAACTTGGAGTGTGTAGTTTATTTTCTTTCCTGCTGCGAGAAAAAACTTTAAGACAAAAACTAGACAGTATTCCCTACTATAATATAAAATGCAACGTCTCATTTTTTTATCTTTGTATGTTCGCTTATAGCTCAAGAATTTCTTGTCCGATTTTTTAAAATCTCTCTTTGATATAATATTCCCAGACTGCTGCAGCACGTCAGCTAGATTAAAATTACCCCAGTAGTTTCTAACAACAATTAAGCTTTTTATTGCCAAATATGTTTGGAATTATTGCTTTAAAAGTGGAACAACTCCTATTTTAAGATCTGGATCCCTCAACAAGTGCAGCATATCTACAGGAGAATAGCTCCCTTATAGTCGATGTGAGAACCTTTCCAAGTTTCTTTTACTAGGATATTTTTTTAATATACCTTCCCTAATTTACTCTCAAAATTTCAAGGAAATTGATTTGGTGGTTTTTGACAGTTTACGTAACTTGGTTATTTACTAATTTCGATATTCACTCCTAATTCCTTACCACCTAAAAATAAATTTTTCTTTCCCTCTTTTTCTTTAAAATTGAAAAAAAATCTATTAAATTGCTCTACCTACCCTATTGCACAAATTAGTGTCTTTCTATGCCTTTTGTCTCCATTCTTCAAAAATCCTTTTTTGAAGAAGTTTTACTCTTGTTTACCTTTTTGTTTTTTTTTTTTAATTGTGAATGAGCTAATACCTTGTTTCACAGACTTCGTTCTGTGCTTTAATGGAAACAAATTAAATGTATACTATACGGGGTGATTCTTATAAACTGAAATATCCAAATACCTCGAAAAGTGCGCATTCCGCGGAAAAAAGTTTTTTAGAAAAAAGGTTTTGTTCGATGGGGGATATCTTTTAAACACAAAAAGCACGTCTCGCTCCTCGCTCTACACTCCTCGCTACTTGCAAGGGAGTAGGGGTAACTTTTAAATTTTAAATAGCAGCCCATATTTTTTTATTGCAAATTACTATTCCAGCGACAAAAAATGCGTGAGACTTTACTGAAACTTTTTTTTACCATTATTCATAGATGCACTGTAATCAAAGAAATTTGATTTTGTTTATATCTCCTAATATGTTAAAAAGTAAGCACTGTGCGAGAAAAGTTTTCTTCAAAAGTAGTTTAGTTCAGTGTGGAACATCATTTAAACACAAAAGCCCTACATCCCTCATCCCTTGCAATAGAGTGGGTATGTAACTTTGAAATTTTAAATAAAAACCCCAATTTTTTGCGAATTCGTATTCAACGACAGAAAATTGCGTTAGACTTACCCAACACACTGAATACAAATTCGTTTTCACTAAATACGAATTTGCAATCAAAAATAGGGGTTGTTATTTAAAATTTCAAAATTCACTCCTTCGCAAGGGATGAGGGGTATAGGGCGGTTTTTGTGTTCAAACGATGTCCTCCACTGAACAAAACCACTTTTGTAGAAAACATTTTTCCGCAGAGCGCTTACGTTTCGAGATATTGGGAAAAGGGTGAGGGGTGCAGGGAAGTTTTTGTGTTTAAACTATGTCCCACATTGAACAAAACCACTTTTTCGCTAGAATGCGCACTTTTCGACATATTTGTATATTTCAGGTTATACAAATCACCCTGTATAATTTAATTTTAAATGAATTTTCTCATATAACGAGCGATTTTACCAATATTTTGCTCCGGACAGGAAAAAGCCTTGAAATTGTCAATTCTAGAGAAAAATGAATAATCTTCGAAAGGTAATGGTTTGATCCCTATATAGTTTATAGTATAGAGCTGCGGTTGGACTTGAATTGTTACAAATTCAATTTACTTTGAAAAAACACTGATTTTTGTTTGTGGAAGAACGCATAGTTTATGAGCTTTAGAGAAAAAAATTAAAAAGTCCAAAAAATTTTTAATTTTTTTGTGTGGCTCGCAGTGAGTACAAGTTTTTCGAAGTTGCAAATTTGGATTCACACCACCCTAACTGGTTCATAAAAAATACAAAAAAAAAAAAAGTTTTGCGATCAACTTATCCGATCTTCATTTTTGTTTTCAAGTTTTGAAGTGACAGTGTATTTTTGGACATTTACTGCAATACCGCTATCATTAATAAAAATAAAACTTTCTTTATTTGTAATTACGTTATAACTTGCAAACAAATGAAAATCGGATAAGAACATTCAATTTTTTTTATTATTTTTACGTGTAGTCGTTTTGTAACGAACATAATTTAATTTTTTTTAAGCAATTATATACAATTTTGTGGGTTACTAAGTATCAGGTAGACGCAAAAAATGTAAGAAAATAAATAATTTCTGTGAAGAAAAACGTTGATGTATAATTAATACCTGTTCAAGCCATATCAGGGAGGTTTTAGTTATACCTATACTTCTTTCAGAATTTAAAATAAATGGAATATCTTATCGAAAGGTATATCTCAGCATTTTTTATCATTTCTGTACGAACCCAGACTTAATGATAGTCGATTTTCCGTTTAAAAATTCAACTCAATTTACCGATCCTCCACGAGTCGGTTATTGAAGCCTTTTGAGTATTTCGAGTAGCGAGAGCGATATTAAGGCCTATTCTATTAGTCTCTTTCGAAACGTCCTAGCGGAGTCGAGGCAGAAATTTAAATCTTCTAAAGCCCTTCTGCCACACTTCACTGTCTCTGGTGAACAGGGCTGCGATTTCCGCCACATTCTGATTGTCTTTCCCTCCTCATGCGGATTTTTCTTTCTGTTTTTCGTCATAGTCGAAATGAAATCCTTCTTTGATTCTTCATTAATGCCCTGTAATTTTTTCCAGGCGTTTTGCTCTTTTCGGATCAGCATTATGCCATATTCAAGGGATTTAATGGATCTGTGCTATGCGATTTCTTATTACGAAGTCTGAAGTAGAACGAGGAATCATTATTGGGTCGTGTTTTTCGGTTTTTATGTATAATCGTAGCCCTTATTGAAAAAAAAACTGCCATATGAAATAATTATTGTCTTTTCTTTCTCACCAGGTACGTCATTGGAAAGCTAAAGCTTTTAAGCCCATGATTTTTTACACAATGTTGCCACATATACCTATAACCATAAAATCTATTTCCAAGATTTAGCTACTTAATTATAATAGATTAAACTTAGTTTTATTTGTAAATCTTAAAAACAATCATTAGTGTTTCTTTTAATGAGAAAACATATTACTGAGGATGACACGCCACTTTGCAAAAATCACCCAAACTCATCAAATGTCTACTGATTCTGACTCCGAGGTCATCAAAAAGTGGTTTTCCAAAATTCATCATCCTAGGATATACATATATACATATATAACATAAAAATAATTAGTGGACTTTTGGCTCGAATAGTGAAGCGAGCTCCAAGGCAATCGGCAAGCAGAGCCATCTGACGGAAGACACAGACAGCTGTTTCGACCTCCTTGTGGTCTCTTCAGTGTGCCACATCCATGCAGAGGTTGCTTTGCCGAATGCCTGGACCGCTTTTAATCCTTAAGCCAAACCCATTAGCACGGTTCCCCGTGTCATCATGGGTTCAGCGACATCTATCTGTCGATGACGGAGCCACCAGCCGCATTGTCAGCTTGCGCCCTCTAGGAAACCTGACTCCTCGGTTTGGAGGATTTGACAAGTCTCTCTGTGGCAGTGCTATACCAACAACTGGAAGACACCGCCATCTCTTATTCGCCCATAAAGTAATAATTATAATAATAATAGAAGATTTTAGTCGAGCATAAATTAATAACATAAAAAAAAGCGACAGATAGATGTCGCTGAACCCATGATGACACGGGGAACCGTGCTAATGGGTTTGGCTTAAGGATTAAAAGCGGTCCAGGCATTCGGCAAAGCAACCTCTGCATGGATGTGGCACACTGAAGAGACCACAAGGAGGTCGAAACAGCTGTCTGTGTCTTCCGTCAGATGGCTCTGCTTGCCGATTGCCTTGGAGCTCGCTTCACTATTCGAGCCAAAAGCCCACTAATTATTTTTATGTTATTAATTTATGCTCGACTAAAATCTTCTATTATATACATATATGTATATCAAAGTTATTTAGTGGTAAATTTGCATTTATGCTTCATTTCCTAAATAATTTTGCATAAGCTATCCTGATGGGAAAATTAATAATTATTATTGACAATTAGAGTTTTCTATAAGAGCTTTTTAACAAGTTGATTGTAACAACTATTACACCATTTCTAAAAAATAAGCATTATATAACCAGTAATAATCTTGAAAGCTCATAACCTAATGCTAAATCGCTAATTTTATGTAATGAGAACGCCAGAATTTATTCATCAGCAACAAAGTAAATTCTTAATACCTACCTACCCGCTAGAATCTTAAGCAGCACGATTCGGATTCCGTCAGGAACAATTAACCAGGCTTTGAATTCTGGAAACAGGTAATGTTTCTTTTTCTGGAATAATTAAAGTATTACTTCCCCCAATTCATCCTTTCTCGTCTGGTTGAATTATTGAGAGAGCGCATCACTTCAGTCACTGTTTCCATCCCTTCATCCCCCTTAATGCAGACTTTCCATAGCTGCGCCATAATCATCAACAGTTTTGTTCGTTTGACAACATTTTCCCGACAGGCCATTCATTTGAATTTGAGGATGCGCTACTGGAATGACATGTTTTATCCTTGTTCAGGTTTGGTGTAGATTTGCGGTAAATTAGCCGATACAATGATAAATGGAAGGCTGTATAAAATGTGATTGACTTGTTGTTAACATCGGGGACATGGGCCGTTTTTCATCATTTAGTTTATCTGGGTTCTGTAAAATGTAGGCGAAATATGAAATGCGCTGTAAGTTAGAATAATCAGGAAAATTAATCATAACCTAAGATAATTCTATAATTATTACGGTCAAGATAAGAAAAACTACTGAGCACGAGCAGCAACCAGTGTAGCATTTATTGTTTTCCATTTGTTAACGCAATTCACAGAGACAATTTCCCCGCAACCAGTTTTAGAAGAAGATATTCTTGAGTATAATTAAATAATTATTCTGCAATCAAATCACCCATCATAGTTCAAGCAAAGAAAAACCCTGAGCAAAAAATCTCAGAAATTTTAAATTGGTGCCTTTATCAGACCGAAAAACTAAAAAATCTGACAGTGAAAAACAAAATAAGAAGTAAACTGGCTCGCCTAAAGAACTTCCAATTATAGCACGTCAACAGCAGGAAAATGTCGATAAAAAACTCTCTTCCTTAAGATCTTTTTCTAGGAAGTCCGACACAATTTTCATATAAGTTTATTGAATCAAGTCATGCGAACTACGGAAAAAGATGTATCGCAAATATCCGTGAAAGACGTCCTGCTTGTCTTTGAAGGATAGTTATTGGGGGCAGTTTTAGCCGCTAGTACGAGATATGCTGTCACGTTCATAGTTGTGCGGTCTTATTCATTGCTCAAAAAGTCGTGGTGGTTCCGGCATGTGGTTTCCAATCCCGATGAGGATTTCATCGACATACGTCACTCTTTCAAATTCAATATTTACGTCATTATTCTCCATTATGATATTTTTTTGCTTCTCTTGCTCAGAGATTTTCCCACTATACCCGAAAGAGTACCTGTGCACAGATCGAAGACTCGTTCCAAGAGTCTTCTTATAAGTTTCATATTTAGGGATGCTGAGGTGAATTTATGGGAAAGATTGCTGTTATTCTTTCATGAATTCTGTCACGCAAGACCTTCGATCTTTGTGCCACAAAAAAAATAGATTATTTCATAAAGCACCTTTAAGCAGAAATTCTTGAACCTATCAGAACGACCGGAGACCAATTATGAAGATTACTGTTGCTTGTAATAAAATATTTCTGAAATAAATCGCGAGAATTATTAACCGATTCTTATCAACCCTAAAATATTGAGATCCTCGTAAACTTCGTTTATGTTTCAATAAATAACATTTGACATTCTGGGGTGCGTCGTCGGTTTAGGGTAGGTCATCAAAACAAAATATTCGTCCATGAATAGGCAAAGTATAGGCTAAAATTCGATCTTTATAAAGTGAACCTGATGAAAATATGTTTTTGATATTCCCTAGAATCAAGAATTCATCTGAGGCTCCTTGTCCTGGATTTTGCGGCGAATCTAATTCTGAAATCATTCGCAACAATTATTATTAGCGGATGCTTTTCAGCCCTAAAATATTCAGATTGAACACGAACTTATTCGCAGCTCGCGGAGTTTCATTCATGGTGACTCTCGAAACTCTTTCCAGTTAAATAAAGTACAGTATTCATGAGCAAACGAATTAAATAATACAAAACTAGGTCGACAAAAGCACACCGCTGACAGATTTTGATTAATAATTCACTGGAAAATATGTGCCTGGCGCTAACCTGTAGAGTCTCCCTCCCGATTCCAAAGAGTTGTTTGAGCTTAGGCGCGATATTTAATGCAGATGCCGCTCTGCAGAGTAATCTGTAAGAGAATTATAAAGTTTTTACGTTTGCACATACGCAGCAGCTCAACAAATTCTTCTAAGCTAGATGATTCTAGACTCTTTTCTTTTTTATGCTCGTTCATTTAACGTTTTTTAAAGGTTTTCTTTTCTGTTTTTCTCTAACGAGAAAATTAGTAATAAATTCTAGACAATGGAGATGCGGTTAGCTATTACGTTGAGCGTTAATAGCAAGTACTTTGGAGTAGGCACGGCTTGGACTGTGGAGTCCTGTGCCTGGTCCTGGCTGTGCAGGAGGACTCTATCGATCGCCCGCGTATCCCGGCAACTCGCACCTCACGCAGTCGGAGTCTTCGGCCGCGTGCTCGTGTTGCTTCTCACTATGTTGTCCCTTTAATCCCAAAAACTGACAGGAGGAATTTTTTCATTTTAACTTTTATTTTTTACCTCCCTTTCAGATACGGGAAGAATTTATTTAATTAAATTTAGCTAACAAAAATTTGACATTATTTTTTTGTAAAATATACATAGAATTGAACCTTTAAATATTTCTGCTTATTAAAAAATATATTATTATCTAACATGTCTTTCTTGAATTACAATATTCATTTAATAATTTTAATTAATAACTTGATTTAAAAAAGTAATTCTGGAAATTTTGAAACACTGCTTAGAATTCCACTTGTTTTAGATATTCCGCCTCTTTACAGTTGTCTTTTCTTGGATGCTTGTGGTAAGCCTGCAAATATTTTTGGAGTAATTATTGCATGTTTTGCTACTGTCTATATCTTACCAAACTACTTACGTACCTTACTTACCTATCTTACTTACCTACTACCTGCTGTCAAACTTTAGCTATTCACCAAGTTCAAATGTCTATTAATAAAAATAAAACATGCTCATTAAAGAAATCCTTCATACTGTAGCCTGTAGCTGCAGATTATAATTTGAATAAAAGTATAAAGCTCTCTCTCATTATACTCATGATTATCATACATAAGGTCGGAAGGTCTGCTCATGGGAATATTTAATTAAATGCCTTATTAATCTTAAGGAATAATAATTCGGAAACATAAATTCATCTCCTTGAAGAAAGTTTTTGCTCCTTATAAGTTAAAAATATGTTTTATTAATAATTGAGTATTTCTAAGGTTGAATCCAACATTATGTCTGCTGAAGGAGGTAAATCCTGATAAAGAGTAAGGTGGGCTTTCGAAAAACTGAGCATGTGGTTCTTTTAATAATGCGCGCAGCCAGTCTTTCCTGGCAGACTTGCAGCTTTCAGGTGCTTTAGGTACAATTCTATAAGGTCATTTCGTGCACCAGTTGCCCGACTGCTGCAGTATTAAGTCCGTAAGATTTTTCATCCGAAGTATATTCCGTAATATAGTCACATAATGGCTTCTCCTAAGCTGTTGTAACAACAGATCTCTCAACACAGTTTGACTCTGTTCGTGCAGTTGAGTTTTCTGTCTGCTTTAAAGTTTTATCTTTCTTTGGATCATGTAGTAAATATCACAGTAATTGGACTGTAATAAAGTATTGAAAAAAAAATGTAATCAGAGAATCTGGAGTCTGGAATCGAGTGAGGTTATATGGAACAATAAGCATTTTAGTTGGCGTCAATTCTCGACATGACAGTGGCCCATCTCTTGACGTTTCGAAAGAATTTCTGTTTTTGACGACCGATCGGCGCAAGTCAGTACAGTTTTGAAGGTGTATCAAATAATAGCTACAGCTTTGTTTTAGTGCAGCGTAGAGTGTTTGATGAAAAGTTATGTGGAAATAAATAAAAGTCATGTATAAAAGAACATATTGTGAAAGAGTTTAATAATTATATTGACGAACAATGACGTATCAAAGAGAAAGTAGAGAAGTGAAGTTTGAAAGAGTGTAGTGGAATCTTAGTACGGAATCAATAAAATATAGTCATCCTAGGGAGCGTAAAGTATAGTGAAAGTAAGAAGTGAGGTTTACTGAGTCATAAGAAGTGACTATAGATCGTTTCAGATAAGACGTCATTTTCGTTTTTTTTCATATAGGTAATACAAATCTTAACTGAGAAAATGAATTTATCTGTTACTTTTGAGAAGCACTGTATACAGGGTATCCCGTAATTAGCGTGAAATACTGAAACAGCAGATTCTATTTTCAAAAATATGAAAAAAAGTTCCTATAAAAATAGGTCGAGAAATGCTTCCTAAGGGGACTACAGCCCCCGAAAGGGGAGCCCATGAAGATGGTTTTTATTTAATACCTCCGAACCCGTTCAAGATAGAAAAGTGAAATTTTGGGAATTTATCAAACTTTTTATGGCCAATAAGATTCAATTACAAAAATTTTAATATTTCTATTAGGGGGGTCAGATAGGTGAAGAGTGAGGTTAAAACCACCCTAACTTTTTTTGTACGTACTTCATGCCAGGATTTGATATCAGATTATGAAATGTTGAAGTTTTTTACACAAAAAAGGTCGTCTGGTTGAATTTCGATAACATGCACCGTTTTCGCTTAAAATCGATTTGAAAATTACCTTACATGGCATAAAAATTCATAATGAAATACAACTAGAGAAAAATATTCAACGTAGGCCGTGGATCACGGGATATAATAAAGTGACTGGTTGTTTGAAAATTGTCATTTTGAGCAGTTGCTCGAGTAAAAAAAAATTACCAGCAACTTTTTCTCTAGTTGTGTTTCATTTTAAATTTTTATGCCATTTAAGGTAATTTTAAAATCGATGTCAAGCGAAAACGGTGTATGCTATCAAAATTCAACAAGACGACCTTTTTTGTGTAAAAAACTTCAGCCTTTCATAATCTGATATCAAATCCTGGCATGAAGTACGTACAAAAAAAGTTAGGGTGGTTTTAACCTCACTCTTCACCTATCTGATCTCCCCTAATGGAAATTTAAAAACTGTTGCAATTGCGTATTATTGGCCATAAAAAGTTTGATAAATTCCCAAAATTTCACTTTTCTATCTTCAACGGGCTCGGCGATATTAAATAAAAACCATCTTCATGTGCTCCCCTTTCGGGGGCTGTAGCCCCCTCAGGAAGCATTTCTCGATCTATTTTAATAGGAACTTTTTTTCATATTTTTGAAAAAAGAATCTGCTGTTACAGTATTGCACGCTAATTACGGGACACCTGTAGTATAAAACATAAAAACATAATAGGTACAAATATTTGCAAAATATTTAAAGAGAAAACTATTCTGCTATAACATCAGACAAGGAAATATCTTATCTACCTATGTCTGCTACGTCAAGAAGTTGTCTGGATTGAATGGAAACATCGAATACGAATATACTAAAGTCTTTTTCGGTTATAAAAATAATTGAAATAAATTTTTCGACTGAGGTTAACTATCAAACATATTGGACTCAATAAATCTAGTCTATAGAAACTTCCAGCTTCGCTTCTGCTTTATCGAAAATGCTTCTCGACGACGAAGTTGTTCTCTAATTGTTTCTTTTAGTATAGTTCCCAGATCCAGACTTTCTTCCTTCTAGACAATGGGTTATATGTTACCGGAAGGAAATAGTTCTGAACTATTTTCTTTCATAGACGTTTCAGTTAATAGTTAATTCAGATACTTTGACGTCTAAAGTGGCTTAAATTATTATTGTCTTAGATAAGTAACTCATACTGTTCTTTTGATAAAGGAAACAAATCTAATAAAATGAAACATAGGAGCATTTAAATGAGAATTACATTTAGGCAGTGAATTTTATACCAGCTAAGCGTGATTATGAAGGAAATCTAATCTGCCAATTCCTTTACCCAACCTACGATTCAGCAGTGAATGGCCTAACACGGGTAGGTACTTAAACTAATTTATCAATTAGCGGCAATCAGCCTGAAAAGTACCCCAGCAGTCAAGAGTTGGCATATGTCCAAACTTCACTCCGAGCCCGCTCCCGGTTTGTATTTGACTCTAGCATAAAGTGACCGTCCGTGGAAGAATTTATGAGAAACATTTCCATAGTTTTGTTTTTCCTCTCGGAACTTGCGAGGGAAAAAGCCTGCAAAAAGGCGCTTCTTAAATTGAGGTCATATACTTATATGTAGACATGGTGGGTTGGTAACACGAATTGACATTTTCAGCACTAAAACTTGACCGCTTCTAGTGTGTATTTTCAACAACTTCCTTCCTTTCTATCTCTATACAAATAACTTGGTAGGAAAGAATATTACAAGGGATAAAAGGGAAGGATTTGTTATTTTTATCCTTTGAATTACACTACTTATTATCTTTTCTTGTCAAACTTTTCATTCAAATTGTGGGTAGATACTTATTTTATACGATATTTATTTAACTATCCTTAACTCCGTTCTAACCTGGAAAGTGCTGCAATCTTTTTAAATGTTTTGAAGCTCTCTTTCAATAATAAATTTTCATCTACTTTTTGAGGTCCTAACCCTTCAAAAATTTATAGAGTTAAGACCTGAGACATTAAGAAAGTCTCGTAATTTTACTCCTGCTGGGTGATAAGAATTAAAGATATATTCTGGTGAGGTTAAATTTATTCATTAAATCTCCTTCTTTCAAACTGGGGTAATTTTAGGAGGTCGTTTGACTTTCTCTAGGAAGGATATTTTTTTAGAAATCTAGTCTAGATGACTTTGCTTTTGTGAAACTTTTCCCAAATTTCCACCCTATCCTGTAAATTTGTCACAATCATGGAAACTTTAAACATTTTGAAGGTTTCCACTACTAAAACGAATTTTTTTTCAATTACTATCTAAGCTATGAAACTTGAGCCATTTAAGAGCACCACTCATTTTTTTCAATTTAAAGAAAGTAATATTTATTATACAGGGTTATGCAAATTCCATGGTCCCAGTATTGGAATATCCTACACCATTGAAGATACGAGGTCGGTTAAATTAGAGAAAAGTTGCGCTATCTTGTGGCCATCTCGAATCCGTCAAAACATGCAAGATATCTGTGACCGTTCCTGAAATATCCTGAAAAAACTGAAAAATCCAGAAATCTTATTTTTGGAATATCTTTCTTACCATTGGAAATTAATAAATAATTTTTTGTAGCCTTACATAAGCCGTTATAAGCTATTTATCTGACGTTTCAAAAATTTTCACAGCCGACTAGATCCCAGAGTTTTCATAGTCAACTTTCGTTTTTCTTATGGCCGCCATATTATTTTTTTATGTCGTTCGATAAGAAAAAAATAATGGAAACCAAAAACTAATAAACTTCAAAAAATAACTTTCAAAAATTTTTGTTCTTCTTTTTTTTTCTAAAAAAAGACAACTTTTTAGATCGAATATCATAGAGAAATTAAAAACCTATAAGGCAAGCAGTATGACTTCATATTGGCCTATTTCAGTTAAGAACTGAATCTAAATCTGTTTTTCTTTGAAAAAAGAAGAATAAAAATTTTCCAATTTTTTTTTCTAAAATTTATTAATTTTTGGTTTAAATAATTTTTTTCTTATCGAACGACATAAAAAAATAATATGGCGGCCATAGGAAAAACGAAAGTTGACTATGAAAACTCTGGGATCTAGTCGGCTGTGAAAATTTTTGAAACGTCAGATAAATAGCTTATAACGGCTTATGTAAGGCTACAAAAAATTATTTATTAATTTCCAATGGTAAGAAAGATATTCCAAAAATAAGATATCTCGATTTTCAGTTTTTTCAGGATATTTCAGGAACGGTCACAGATATCTTGCATGTTTTGACGGATTCGAGATGGCCATAAAATAGCGCAACTTTTCTCTAATTTAAGCAACCCTATATCTCTTATGGTTTAGGATATCCCAATACTGACATCATGAAATTTGCATAACCCTGTATAAACTTTTATATTATCCTGTTTTTGAATTTAATTTTTTATTAAGTACCTACCTATATACATTTCTTTTGTAATCTTAATTTAGCTTTTAAAGCTCTCAGTGCTATTATATTTCTAATAAATTTCACAAGATTCCAAGTTAATTAAACAAAATCCCACTTACAATATCTCATCAACTCCAAACCATGTCAGAATTAAAAATTCTGATTAAAATTGAGTAATTAATATGCCTTAACTTGACTCATTATTATGAATGAAGTATCTCGAGCCAGGCTTTCTTCTAAGAGCTCGCGACTGTCTCAAGCGTCGAGCCCATGGGTGTTAATGTTTAATGGGCGAATGAACCATCCCACGGCATTGAAAATGAAAACATGTAGCAGCGAGGAAACGAGCGGAGACAGGGATACAAAGAGGAGAGCTTTTCAAGGATCTCCTGTACACTCCAGGTGTTTCATGCAGGAACACGACCTGATGCTGCGGCGTGAATTCTAGATGAGCACAATCCAGTCAAGCCGCCAATGAAACTGATAGAGGAAGAAATGGGCCATTAATTCTACGGCTCAGATTTCTGCTAAAAAATTGATTTGATAACAATATTGGGGTTTGTGGCCTTGAGTAGCTTGATACTTTATAAAAATATTTCACTTACCTATAATAAATTTTCTTATATGTTAGAAGATGAAGAAAATAACAACCTTAAAACCTTTCATAATGGCTGTTTGTTACATTAACAAACGTTGCCAACTTACTTAAAAAGGTACAAGAGAACTAGGGCAAGAGGAAGTAGAGAATCGAAAGATATGTTTCGAACTAAGAATTCACAATTATTATTTTTATTCTTATAGAGATTCCCAAAGAGGTTCTTTCAGGAGTAGAAAATTTCCATTCAAATGCATATGTTACTTAACCTATCACGAACGATTTTCCCTGCAAAGAATGTTCCCTGATAGAGAGAATATGTTCGCTAACGAAAAGGAAATTTTACGACCAGTCGACGTCATTTATATCTCGAATATATAAAGCCATTCAGTGGTCCTGTTGGAGCTATTCAGTCCTACCCCAAACTTAATAGCTATTCAGACGATCTCTATATGATTCAGGACAGCGATAAATTAGCATCACAGAATGTTAACAGTGATTGCAGAAAGGGACAAATTACCACAAGACAGCAATCTAATTATTCCTTGAACTTGACTATGCCATTTAATGGATTGCCTTCTGTAAATGTCAGGGAAATCGTTCTCGTAACCAGTTTTAGAATTATGGCTGAGAAATTACAACCATCGATTTTTTTTTCCACGACCAGTTATTTGCTTATCAATCTTCGCATTGATATTTCAAGAGAACAGTCTGAAAGGAAAAGAGGAATCAACGGAATGAAAACAAAAAACAGGGAAGTTATTAATAGGAAAGTATTTTCATATATTTCCCGATTTCGTAGAAAGCCTTATAGGAGACAATCAGATGAGATCGAAGCCGTTTCATGAATCAAAGTGTTAGCAGACGTGGAAAGACACAAAAAGACATCCCATTTTGTTGCTTAGTGCTGTTCTATTTTCTTTTACACAGCGATATTTTCTTTACAGTGCTGTGATGTATGTGGTGGAAAATAAATTATCAAACCATGTCATATCGACAAGATATATAAACACAAAATAAATACAATCGTAGAAAGTTCAATAACAGAAGCTCAATAATAATTGAAGAATTTTCAATTCCAACCACGGACACAAAAACATAGAGGTACTATTTACAAGATTGTGCGTCTATGGATTTAGTTCAGAGAAAGCTTGTGGAGCCTCTCTATCTATAAGTCAGTCTACTTGGCAAGATGCTGGAGATTGTCGAGTCTTTAGCGACCCTCTAAGTTTATTGCCGGGAAAACTCCTAATTCTTTCCCTTCATGGCGGCTCATCTCGTCCCGCAACATATATTTATATGTGACACTTTTATCACAACACACGCGTAGTTATTTTAAAATATGAAGTCCACTTCAAAGTTTTGTTCTTGAACCACAATAATAAGTACGACGCTTTTGAGACTTATGCTTCCAAAGTGATTAAACAAACTATCGGAGGAGAGATAGATCCGGTAACAACCAATTTAGGAATTCGGGGGTAATTGAGGATTCTATAGAAGGGTAAAATTGATTAATAACGTGTACATCTAAAGATTAGTATGCAGGAAGCGTGTCGTGTAAATTGCTTCTAATTAATCGACTTTGTGTCGAGGAGATCCCGAATTGACCTTCCAGCTCTCGCTCTTCTCGATTAATCTTTAATTCTCTCTCGTTTCTTATATTAACTTTCTATTCTTAATAGAGACACAGATGCAATATAAATTATGGTATCGCTGCTACCAGACCCCTCAACACGCGCTACTTTCTCTATTATTTTATGAATTCTACAGCTAATTATTTCCTGAAGTATTCTAGAATAATACTAAAGTCTTTTTTTTCAGGAATTTTTCATTACATTATAAATAATCCTATTGCCTCCGCAAAAAATTAGCTGCTATGGTTCCCCAACTTACCCCCTTTACACATATGCTACCAAGATTATAGCAGTGAAGATAAAATCTCGGGGAGGTAATCAAGGACCTCTCCCTGACAAGGCAGATGGATTTGGGGCATTTACCTCTGCATTTGGAAGCTCTAGAGCTAGTGAACTCTTCTTAACAGCCTATCAAAAGTATCTTGCCTATAATAGATACTGTAAATGGGTAAATGGTCTCTAGAGATCATTTTTGCAGCAGGTAAATCTCCTGGACTCCCCAAACTGATTACATGGGATGTCATGCAAAATTTAAATCACTTTGCTCAGAAAGTGAAAAAAATCCGTTTTGCGCTCTTGATGTGAATCTCGAAATTTTAGGTATCTCCAGAAGCGTGAGACGACCATAATTGGATGAATTGCATAATTTTCAGTAACTCCGAACAATAGAGTAATTGGAGGATGTATAACGGTTTTATCCCCTCAAAAGGAGGTGGAATGGAATCAAACCAGAGGCCTCTGGCTTGAAAACATATTTTATCATAATTGACACTCAAAAACGTTGCCAAAAAATGACTTTCTTTCCTTTATGTCGTTAAAGAAGAGATTTTCACGAGAATCCAATAATATGACGTAATTTGAAGTCGAATCTTCAGCAGCGTGAAGCGACCAGGATTTGATGAATTGCATAATTTTCAGCAACTCCAAACAATAGAGTAGTTGGAGGGTGTATAACAATTTTATCGCTTCAAAAAAGAGATGAAAAGGATACAAAACGGAGACTTCTGCCTTAAAAAATTATTCTCTCAAAATCAACATTTTTAAAACCGGAAAAATAATTTTATTCCTCTACTTCAAAGACGTATTTAGCGACAGAGGAACTGATGAAGTAGGTACTTTATTGGTTTAGAATTAATGGCGTAAAATTTTCACGAGAATAATTGATTTTGTTTTTTTAAATACCTCCCACCCCCCTGATAGGGTCTGATAGGGTCCAGGAAAAAATCTAGTTGAAATTAGCGTTTTAAAAAAAAACACAGATATTTTTTTTACCGAACTTTGAATTTGTATTTCGAGAATGAAATAATGTCGCACGATGAGATCAATAATTTCAGTTCAGAACTTTCGGTGACCTAACGGCCCCCCAACGCAAATATCCAAAGCCTTACAAAAAGTATTGTGATGTTTTTTCTCTACCACTTGGTCGATTTTAGTCCTCAGTAACGTCTTCTTCTTCTGCTGCTATCAATAAATGGATGTTTGCGATCATTTCTAACCATTTTCCCTGTCTTTAGTGGTATGAATTAATTCTCCTATGGTTCAATGTTCCTCCCCTGTCCAAAGTTTGATATTTTGGAGCCACGACGTTTTCTTTCTGCCCATTCCCGTTCTTCCCTCTATCTTTCCTTCTGTTAATATTGGAGCAGATGGCACCTCCCATTGCGTATCACATGTCCCAGACACGCTGTTTCCTGGCTTTTATCCGGCCCAAAAATTCATGTTCCCTTCCTATTCCTCGTTAGTTTTTCTTGCTGTCCATGGACTCTTCAAAATTCTTTAATAGATACACATCTCAAAAAGCTTCCAGCCTGTTCATGGTATCAACTTTCAGTGTCCAGCCTTCCATGCCATACATTAGCGCGAACCATACGTAACATTTTGTGAATCTTATTCTGAGGTTAAGGTCAAAGTCTGAGTTCGTAAAGACGCTTTTAAATCTGACGAATGAACTCCTCGCTTTTTCTATTCGGCACTTGTCTGCTGCGTCTGACGACCATTCCTCATAACCTTGTTCCCAGAAAGTTGAACTTTTTTATTTTGCCTGTGGTTTTAAGGAATTTTGGCTTATTTGTGTTGATGTTGATTCCCAAAAGCTATCTATGTATTCCAACTATGTTCAGGAGCTTTGGAGGTAATTCATGTTATCTGCTATCACGGCTGTGTCAACTGCGTAATAATTGTTGATCCATGTGGAATTTACTTTGATGACTAATTGTTGCTCTTCGAGAGCTTCCTGGAAGATGTTTTGAGCGTAAACATAAAACAGGAGTGGGGTGAAGACACACAACACCTCTAAGGATTTTCTGGGCCTTTGTAACTTCGTTGTAAACTGTAGCTGATTGGTTCCAGTACAAGTTTTCAATACTGCATATATCTTTGTGATCTATGTCAAGTCGCCTCAATATTTGAACGAGTTTATGATGTTGCACTCTGTCAAAAGCCTTTTAGTAGTCTATTAAACTCATCGGTAGCTTCAGAAATAATAATTAATGAACCTATCTATAAAACAACATCAATAAACAGTATCAGTAATATGTATAGAAGTCTGCAGGAAGACAATTTTATGCTAACACAACAATTTTATACGTAAAATTTTATGTACCTAAAGAAAAGATACATCAAGTCATATTTACCAAAAATATCAAGTTGGTAACGCGATATAAGATCGAGAGAGGGTTTTGATGCTTATCTTGTTCGAGTATATTGACCGTTGTAAGCATTCTTGAAAGGCACTTGTTTCAAATGAGACATCATATACTCGCAATGTTGCTTTTACGGGGATCCTCGAAGTTGCTAGCATCAACTTGAACCTTCCGATTCGATTTATTAACTAAACTCCATATACACATCTATATATCGCATGTTATGTGGGTGTATTCGGAGTTATTGACAATCAAGTCGTTGGTGAAATCTAATCTAGATGGTTTGATGATCAAAAGAATTCAAGCTCGTTCCTAATTGCTAATTACAAACTGAAAGGTACAATTGCAGTGAACCAAAATAATGATTTAGACTCGTACAAGTTATTATTTGTTGCTAGAAGCGAGTCTTTTATTAGAACTCTGGATGAGGTGTATCACAGAGAAAATAAATGTGTAGCCTGCTGTAAAGCGGGTAGTGCTCTCAGCCTTTAGAGACCGAATACAGCGTATCTCTAATAGAGAATTTCTGTAAGTAGGAGTCGTTTCATCAAGCTGGGAAACTGGGGTCATTTAGCAAGTGAAGTAGATTTCTGTAATCATTCAGAGACACCTATGTATTATTCATTATTAAAATATGCTATTTCAAAATAGCTCTTTCAAGAAAGAGAAATGTGAATTTTTTATCACTGAAATGATTTACTTCACGTTCTTTAAGAGTAAAGTAAGTGAGTTTCATCAAGAATTTCAGTAAAATTAATATTTAAAGCACTTAGATCAAGTTGAAAATACATAATGACGTTATATAATTTGATTACTTTACTCACACCAGTACCTACTAGTACATTTATCCTAAGGGAAAGTAAATGATTATATTATAAAGCTGAATAAAGCAAGGGTTTTATGAAATAATCCAAGAATAACTGTTCATTGGTGAAATTGAAAAGGGTGGAAATTGCGCGCAAATTCAGCACAAGACATTTCCCTAAAACATTCGAACAGGAGCGAAATAGATGTGACAGCATCAAGCTGATTGAACAGGCATGTAACACACGAGGTTTACTTGTAGGTGCATGATGTCGGGCGGGGTTGGGAGGAAAAGACAGATAAAGCCTTCCAAGGTTTTACCATGTGATGACCCGGACTACATTTGGGTTTTTGTGTAGTCCCCAAGCGAGAATAACTTCTATTTCCACGAGTCTTTTGTCATTTTGTTCCTTGGAATGCTTTTCAGTTTCCTTAAGGAATAGTTCCCCTGTGACCGTTTGTGCAAACCAGTCCATTAATCCAATGGAATTCCGTAGTTATTATGTAATAGGTAGGTTTGTCTGGGCGAAACTCCTGTCTCATTATTTCACGTTTTATGACCTGAAAAATTTTTATCATATAGACTATTTCCGAAGAAATCGGCTGAAAATTTTTATTATTAGGTACTTATTTGGTTATTTCTTGTTTTTTTAATTAGGTGAACCTAATTAGCTAAAAGTTAAAAAAATGCAAAAACTGATTAAAATTATTAAAATAAGAAAAACAGCATATCTGGACCATGTACACCGTGATGATAAATACGTATCATGCAGGGAATAATAGAAGGGAGAAAGGGCTAGGACTGGGAAGAACAAAGAAATTTTGGCTGAGGAATATCAGAGATTGGACTAACCTCAGTGTGGAACAAATATTTAACATTGCAGGGGATAGGGAAGCGTTTACAGAAGTGATCGCCAACCTTCGATAAAGAAGACGGCTTTATTAAGAATAAGAATTTAGTTACAGGATGTAGGTAATTCATTATTGTAGACAAAAAATGAAACCTCCAATCAGAATATTTATGTACCTACCTACGTACATATACCAAATGAAAATGTTTTCTTGATGAAAATATATTTTTTAATTAATTTCCTTAGAAGGCATCCTCGACTACGAATGAATCCTTATAAGGAGTTTCACACTCTAATTTTGTTTGTTGTGATTTCCCGTTTGGAAAGTTCTTTCCAAAGCCTCAAGTTTAAAGGTGTTTGTTTCTCGAGGATCGATACATCACCAAAGTAGGTATTAAGAGTATGAGTTTAAAATGAGTTCCTTGAGAGTATTAGTATGTAAAATTCCAAATAAAGGTGATGGAGGAGATGCGTGGGACCAACCTGCATCTCTCCTGCGGGTGTAAATTAAATTTCCAGGACGTAGACAGTTTTGACATTTTCCAGGGTTGATTTTATATTTATGAGGTGTATTTTAAACCTCAGCGATTACTCTTCCTCTCATAAGACTTTCTTTCAGATTACGTACTGTGATTTGGAATGATAAAGACGGCATCATTTTTCGTTTATTTACGTTACGTGATAAGTACCTACTCGAATAAGAAGCTGCATCTGGGACTCATTAGCATAAACAGTGTTTAAAATATCCCTTCGTATACTCCGAGAGAAATGGTAATTGTTATTACGTGTATTACCTACCTAGCTGGTAAACGATAGTAGGTATACCTAGCTGCTATAAAAATCCCTTCATAGAATGTAATAAAAATTCAAATAAGCACTAAATTTTTGATAAGTAAACAGTACCTCATCCCAAATGTGGGTATACTAAGTCCTGGATATAAATCCAGCCATTAAAAGTTTACAAATTATACCTACTTTTTGTGTGTCTTACACTTAATTCTATGTTTTTTGAAAGCAGACATTAGAGATAAGATTTATCTTTGTTACTTGAAGCTTAGAACTTAGAAGAAGCGAAATGGCCGAAACGAGTTTTTGGAAGTAACTATGAAACTCCCATTGCAGTTTACAGAGTGATATTAATATGAACTTGTTTGTTATTTTAGCGCCTGCGAAAATATTCAGCAGGAGTTGAGTTGAACAACTTTTTAGATTTGCTTCGTCTATGAAGTAGCTTTGGCTGACTAGTGCCGATTTTGGTGTGCACAATGTTCTCTAATTTTCTGAAATTTGCTTTTAATTTTATAAGATCTACCTTGTCCTAAGCACTGAAACTCGCTTGAATTGTTTGGGATTTAATTTCTCATCGCGAATTTGAATTTATAATTTCGGGCAAATATTGATTTTAATTTAATTCGGGTTCACTACCTTCATTATACCCTCTCTATTGATATTCATGAAGTTCTTTCAAATCCAGAGACAAAAGGTTTAAATGTTTTCGGGATTTATATTTCAGTTTTAATTTTGCTGGTGCTCAATGGCGAACTTTATAATATTTTATTTCATTTAAGTCGTCTCGATTTTTCATATCTAATCAAAGTTTAAATTGAGGGTCCATATAATTAAGGTATTCCTTAGCCCTACTTTCTGTTGGAAGAATTATATGCACAAATCTGATGAAATGTTTGTTTTTAGGCTGTAAAAATTCAGCTTCGTGTAGCTTCTGCTAGTTCTGGGCCGCCCTTAAAGAATGTCAACTTTGTCTATTGGTTGTCCAAGAGCTGAATATGCATATAACTAATAATTTTAATAATAATTTTTTATTAGCCCAACGGGTAAACCCACACACATGTTTACAAATAAGTTAACGGGGACAATGTTTGAAACCACGACAAGTGTTTGATTGTTTCATCTTATACAAAAAAATAAATAAACACATTGAACATAAACAAATAAAAAATTAAAATCGGAGGAGTAGAGAACAGCAACTGGTAGGTCAATTTTTCATGCGCGTTTTAGACTTGTTGACGATCGTTGACGAATTCGTCAATTCAAAATTGTACGTCCCCGACATGCACATGTTTGCGCGTAGATTGCCTGAGACTAGATTATTGGATTTGCGAGATTGACTTACCGCTGCACAGGCAATTGATTGTTCTTCAAAAAACCACTAAGACTTTCTAGCGTAAATGCAAAAAAAATAAGTAATTTGCAAAAAACCTTATTCGAAAGACGAATTGTTAACTTTAAACCTCTATATTTATTATATTTATCAGTGTAACAAAAAAAAATGTGTATAAAAAATTTAGGTAATTCCATAACGAAGAGAATGATATGTCAATTGCTTATGTGCGATAAATAGGAGCCAAGATATTCGTGAAAATCAGAAAAAACTCGTTTTCGTATAACTTCGCAAAAAAAAATACGCACGGTACTGCAAATTTGGATTTAACATCTCTTAATCGTCCTCTATCGATTTCCGAAAGTACAAAATTTGTGCATTGTAACGCAAACTGAGGACATTTTTGAGGACGATTCTACTGGCCTATAATGGCATGAAAGGTGATGTTAGACCTCATTCCAAATACGCTAAGTAAGTATCGGATGTTTGCGGAGCGCGCGCCTCCTCGTGGATTTCTTTCGCACTTTTGTGCGGCATACTAATCGTTGACAACTCGTTTTAATAAAATGAAACCTTTCTTAAAATCATTATTTGGAAGTGTATTTCTAGATTTTTGAATTAATTATTATAACCTAACTACAATTATTATTAAAAGTCATTTCTAAGCACCCAGTCTCGACTGCTTTCGTTTTAAATCGTTGAGAAATGGGCGAAATCTCATGATGAGTTTTCACATGAGCGATGTTAGAGAATACGTTTACATGGAACTTTTCTTCAAGGAAACGCTCTTTTAGAGAGACTCCTGGTGCACATAGCACTCATAAAAATGAAAAACCTATTATTGTTTATTTATTATTAAAAAAATATCACCTTTCTTATCAACATAATAAGTTCACATTTCAGCTCATGTTTAGGGTTTTTTATTCAGCTTATGTAAAATAAGTCGAAGAGTTTTGAACATATTTTGCAGCTGTAAAGCAGGAAAATGTTACCCTTCGTCTGAAATACAGCTCGAAAAAATTATAGCAGTAGTTATTATTTGTTAGTATTACTTATATGCCTTAAATTATTAACTAAAATTTTTAACTTTAATTTACTATCTAAAAAAAGATTCAGGAATAATAAATACGTATGTAATCGCAAGCATTTAAGGTATTCGTGTACAACAAACCCTTCCCGATTTTTTTTATACCTGAACGACCTCATGTTTGCAATAACAAATACATTAAAAATTAAAATGAATAGCGGGCACGCAGGACTTGCCGCATGAAAGTGTCAAATTTGCCTACTTGGTGGCGCCACAATAGTTACTTGTTTAGCCTATAGGTATATTTTATTAACTTATTTCTATACACAAAAATTATGTTACTCTTCAATTTTGACAGTGTCAATGAAGTTATTTATAGTCTCCTTCTCCCCTCCTTAAATTCTCAACCAACTAAGATACAAAAGCTGAATTCAAATGTCATGAATCTTACTACTTTTGATTAAAGGAAGGCACTAGAAATGTCCCCACTGATACCCGAACTGTGAAAATTAAAAATTTTGTAATGAAGTTTTGAAGTTGACAGTTGACAAGATCTTTGACTTTTCACATATTAGTTTTACCCCAAATATTTAAAATTGATATGCTACCTTCTTCGGTTTAATCGGGGGAGGGGACTATGAATAATATTCTTACTATACTCCAATTTTTCTCAAAATGTGGTTGAGCCTTCTACAATTTATTTTTACTCCTTCTATCTTTTTGTACAAATCTGGATTATACAAAATTTATTATTTCGTCTTAATTTTTATATACAGGGTGGGCCACGGTATACAAAACGGTTCCTTATAGGAAAACGGTTGGATATTTTTCCAAGATTTTTTACAGGTACATACAGGTTGATCAGAGGAACAATTTAAAAATATTTTACATTATACAGGGTGTCCCCACAAAAAGATATATATCAAAGTTATGATTTTTCTTATGGAACGCCCTGTATTTTAGATCATTTTTAGACTCTATAGGTAAAATAAAGGTAAGTTACTGTTATGTTACCTATACCTAATATGGATACTTTTTCAAATATTTCTAAATTTACAGCATAATTTAAAAAAATATATTCTGTCCTAAAGAAACAGACTTCCAGCTAGACATTAAGCTCAATCCTAAGAGTAAAAGTCCAATTTCAGATTAAACACTTTTATATTACAAAAAAATTATACAGGTTGATAATTAATTAGCAAAACATCATGTCAATATTCACGGTCAGATTACTTGGCTATTTTAAATAGCACGCCCTGTACGTAACGACAGAATACTATTCAAAATTTTATTCTCTTTTGATCTGCATTGAGGTTTACTATACCTAACTCTAATAATTACTGAGTAATTTGACTTATATTCTTACGATTATTTTTCCTAATATTATTTATTTTAAACTATAAAGTAGGCATGGATTTAAAAATGTTACTATTGCTGTTGCCATGACTATTGCTATTATGAGATTTTAAACCAGTTGTAATCTGTCAATTTTCGGTGATTATTTGAAATTGAGAAACTTAAGTTGAGCAGTTTAAAATGAAACAGTACACTAAAGAAGAAAGAATCGACATGATTCTTACGATTGGCGAATGTGAAGAAAATTGCTTTCTAGCTTCTAGAGTCTATGCGCAGAAATATCCAACGCGTAAGTGTCCAAACAAGGCTGTACTTCAAAAATTACTGCAAGTTTTCCGAAGAACTGGGAGCGTTTCCTACGAAAAAATTAGATGTAGAAAGCCTGTGACTGGTAATGAAGAAAATTGATTTAGAATACTTAAATCTATTATTGAAAATCCGCATGTTAGTCAGCGTAAACTTGAATCGGAAATCCCTGATATGAGCAGAAGCAGTATCCGAAGGATATTAAAAAAGCATAAGTTCCACGCATTCCACATTCAGATGCATAAGAAGCTGTCTGAAATAGACTTCCACCGCAGACTTGAGTTCTGTTTGTGGTGTCTTGATATGGTTGGGGAGGAAAATGATTTTTTTTATCACGTTTTATTCTCAGACGAATCCATATTTCATAATAACGGCCAGGTAAATAGGCATAATTTTCATTATTACAGTGACAGAAATCCACGTTTTTTCCGAATACTTGATCATCAGCATAGATGGTCTGTTAACGTATGGGGTGGCATCTTAGGATTACATGTCATCGGACCTTACTTCTTTGAAGGTCATCTAAACGGACAAGAGTTCGATAGATTTTTGGCAGAAAATTTATTTGAACTTTTAGAAGATATCCCGTTAAGTATTATACGTAAAATGTGGTTACAATTAGATGGTGCTCCGGCGCACTTTCACATCAACGTCAGAAATCGTCTAAGTCAATATTTTCCTAACAAAAGGATTGGTAGAGGGGGCCCGCAAACCTGGCCAGCGAGATCACCTGATCTAACATGTCCCGACTATTTTTTGTGGAGTTACATTCAAAGTATAGTTTACGATATTCCGCCCACAACTCCAGACGACATGAAAGAGAGAATCCGCGCAGCTTTTGGAACTATAAACGCCACAAATGTTGGTCAATGTTGGAAAGTCATTTAAGAAAAGAGTCCAGTTATGTATTGAAAATGATGGTCACCATTTTGAACACTTACTGTAGCTTTTATTTTGGTAGTCAATTTGTTCATTTACATTTTTACTGTTAATATCGTTATTTATGTTTTGCTTTAATTTTTCATAATAGAATAAAGTCAAATTACTCAGTAATTATTAGAGTTAGGTATAGTAAACCTCAATGCAGATCAAAAGAGAATAAAATTTTGAATCGTATTCTGTCGTTACGTACAGGGCGTGCTATTTAAAATAGCCAAGTAATCTGACCGTGAATATTGACATGATGTTTTGCTAATTAATTATCACCCTGTATAATTTTTTTGTAATATAAAAGTGGTTAATCTGAAATTGGACTTTTACTCTTAGGATTGAGCTTAATGTCAAGCTGGAAGTCTGTTTCTTTAGGACAGAATATATTTTTTTAAATTATGCTGTACATTTAGAAATATTGAAATATTTGAAAAAGTATCCATATTAGGTATAGGTAACATAACAGTAACTTACCTTTATTTTACCCATAGAGTCTAAAAATGATCTAAAATACAGGGCGTTCCATAAGAAAAATCATAACTTTGATATGTATCTTTTTGTGGGGACACCCTGTATAATGTAAAATATTTTTAAATTGTTCCTCTGATCAACCTGTATATACCTGTAAAAAATCTTGGAAAAATATCCAACCGTTTTCCTATAAGGAACCGTTTCGTATACCGTGGCCCACTCTGTAAATAACCTCAAAGTTTTTTTAATTAATTCATTTGTATGACGACATATGAGAGAAACTTTTTTACCCTACTTTTACTTAATGGAACGCACTTAGCTTCCGAAAAGTGTTTGAAGTGGGTGTAGAACTTCCATTCCAGTGTAAAAGGCATTATAATGGAGCGTTAAAGCAACTCGGAAATTGTCCCTTTAAAATTTTCTTAGGATTAAAGTTTTATATTTACCTCATAAAGCGACAGCAGCTTTCCACATAAATAAACACAAATTTCATTATTAACGCTAAGACGAATCGCATATCTTTTAATTTTCTGAAATATACATTTTAATTTCAAATGGTAAATTTTTTCTTTAACACTGGATGCTAATCTTGCTTGAATTATTTAAGATTATGTATAACTTGAATCTTGAATTTAAATTTGTAATTTCTGGCAAATATTGATTATAATTTAATTCAGGTCTGCTACATTCATTATAAGCATTCTTCTATCGTTGTGTTCAGGATTCAAGAACTCATGTTTATAGGAAGGGAGGTAGAAGGAAAGAGAAAATTGAATAATAAAAAAATAAAAAAAAACTTGTGAAACGATGAAAGAATTTCAACTTAATTGCAAGAAGAGAAATAAATTTATTTAACTGAAAAATTATAATAAGAAACTTTTTACCTGTCAGACTAAAATCGAATTGGTCAAAAAAATATAAATATTTTTTTATTAAAAGTTCCCTCCGCCACATTTTCTAGTTTTTCAATTCTATATAAAAATTTCATATTTTCACTAATAATTTTTGAACAAGCTTTCCTCTTCAAACAACTCTAACGGATATTTTTTTCCTCTTAGAATTATTGAAAATGCAGGGTTTCTTCAAAAAATTCAAACCTCCATAAAATCGATACCGAATTATGTCCCACGCAAGTAAGGGATGAAATAAAATTTCAAGTGTTGGAATTTTTAGAGTTTGACTGAAGTGGAGGAAATTTAATAATGATATTTAGCACAAAAACCAACCAATCGTGTTAAATTTAATTAAGAAGGTATACTCAAGACTGTGAAATTTATTTCTTTATCTCTTTATGAATTAACTTAATTGCTCTATTTTCCCGGCTCGGGTGAATCGATGCGGAAATCTGGAAATGCAAAAATAAGTTCCGTTTCATAAACTGAGAAGCGAATAAGTGCTAGTCGACAATTATGCAAATGATGTGAATAAATGTCAATGTTTTTATCGACCTGGGAAAAAGGTAGTCTATAAATAGTAGAAAACTGTTTCTTTGTGCTAGTAACAATCTGAATATAAAATCTGAACGTGACGGTTCTAAACTGTCTTTAAACTAAAAATAAAATACCTTAGCTATAATAATTAGCGCTGGAAGCAGCTCTTTAAATTACATTAAAAATTACAAACTCCTTCCCGAATTATAAACCTAAAATATGTAAAAAAAAAACAACCCTCGAGATGTGAAAATGAGAGGGATCAAATAGAAAATTACCATAATTTCCACAGCCTAGATCCCTTCGCGATCACAAAACTCCCCTCTATTAATCAAAGTTATAGTTAAGTTAAAGAGGTTAAAGATATTTATAAAGGTACTTCATCTTTGCCAGGGAACTAACAAACGACCTCTTCTGTTCTTCAACAAAGTAAAGACAATAAAGGGTTAGGAAAAGTGAGAGATCAAGAAAAAGATTAATGATGTTGTCCGCAGATATAGAGCTCCGGGATTATATGCATTCACTGAATTGAGGTTACTTCATTGCCGAGACCTCGATTCCTTCTCGCACAAACAAAAACTCACGGAATGGATGTTTTAAAAGTTATACATCATAACTAGAATTTGATTACGACAAAAACGAATATTCTGGTGAGATTTATTTGTCGGCTCGTTCTGGAAAACAACCAAATGTTCCTGCTATTCCGGATCGTTTAACTAATTAGTAGCCAAGGGACAAAATTCAAAATTTTGGAACCGAGTAATTAATATGCTGTAGTGGTGTAGTATGATTTCATAACATTCTAAATTTACAATTAATTCCCCGAATCGTAATCCTGTGGATATGGTCTGCGTAATGGATCTGTGCATACTTTGCTAGGATAGGGATCGGTCCGGGCAACAATAAATTCATTAATTTAAATTCGGCCTTAATCCAGCTTGCAACTTAGTCGACTCTGGGAACATCCAACGACGATAACTTACGACTCTTAGGGAGACACTGCGTATACTGGATATCAGTGGAGCCAGGTCTATTATTATTAACTACCTGATGCTTTATACATGCAGGATTAATACTGTTACGCAAGTTTAGATATAGGTACCTTTAATACGTCTAGGAAAGATAAAATCTTGCTACTACGTTCTAAGAAAAAGAAAGCTCCAATTTAGCTCTATATCTCCTTGATGGCAAGAAAATTGGGTAGAACATGACTTGGACTTTGACAAAGGATAACTACATATCAATCTTCACTTAATGGCACAGCTCTGGAGAATCAGAAAAGTCTAAAAATAAAAAAGCGCTATTGCCATTAGTTCAATAGGTTGATAGTGGCCAAAAAGGCGGTTGTAGGATCAACGTTTACCAGCAAGGTGGATTAGAATGTAAAGGATATTCCTGGAATTCTTGTCTAATTCCATTTGGAAAATTTCGTTTCCTTCCTGACATTTTTTAGAGAGTAAAAATATGGCTTTTTCGTAGCTGTTCTAATTTGTGAGTTCTTCCATATTTATGTGGTTCCTTAACGCATTTTTGACTCCATATATCTATAATTATTTGATTTCAGTTAAATGGCTTTATTGGAGATGGGTGCGTTTATATGGATTAGATCGTTTTCCGTCTCGATAACCTGTATCGTCCAATCGCTTGTGCAATTATTTTGTCCACGATGATTAATCAGAATTTTTGTTCATTGAAATTAAACCAGATTAGGTCGGTATCTTCAATTTTCTAAAAAATTTAAAATCTTAAACAGTTTTGGGGACGTTGTTATCGGAACAATCCGCATCTAATTTTTTGAAACTGATATTTTTGATATCCACTTTGGAAAATATAGTTACAGAAGACGCTACCTTAAGCGTCTTATCATCAAAATAGACTTATCACAAAATAGTTCGTCACCGCCGTGCGATTTCGAACATGCGCGAAATTATTCTAGCATGCTGTATTAGAATATGACATTCCTGTCATGACAGCCATAATTACGTGAGTCATCTGACCATGAGAGAATGACAGAATTGGTCATTTTGATTATACTCCAGGTCTGATCTTGATACAAAAGTTCAGACGTTTGTATCTTTTGACATCTTTTATGGTATTGTGCAAAAAAATACGTTTTTTTTGGCGTGATTTATCCGCTTCTTTCATTAATAAAATTCCAAAAGATACGACAGTTTTTGGCTTGTTGGTATAATTTCTTTTGTTACCTTAATTTATTACTACTTATGTAATTTTTGTTTATAAAAACATCAAATTACCTATACCTTCCAGTGTCAAGCTGATAAGCTGATGACAATAATGATAATTATCGACAACTGATGTAAATAATGGTTAAGAATAAACACACGTATCCTTTTCGTGTTTATGTATGTCTGCAGAGAAAGAATATACGTAGCGAAGAAACATGGTGTAATTTATGTCAAATATTTACTTATAGTTATATTTATCAAGATAAACATAAATATCTCACTGACAATCCCGAGTTTAATGGTCTTCTAAGCAAACTTTTTCGCATCATTGTAGTTACTCAGTGTCAACAGTTGTGTCTGTTTGATTCATGGACTGCTAACTCTGCCCCTTTCGAGTTTCCCCCTTTCTCGAGTTACATTTTATTGCACTGAAAAAATTAAGACCGGAGCTCAGGGTTTCCCCTTCACTGATCTGAGGGCTTAACTTCCTTGTCTGGATTGAAATGCGAGATATAAAAAACAAATGGAGTATTGATTGGTTAGGACGTGTGGGGAAACTTAAAAATGTAATAAAATATTTACAGTTCAGATAAGATAATTCATTACGTCTATATTTTATCAAATTTTATGAATTCTGGGGATTTGTTTTGACGGCTTAAGTTCAACACACCTTTTTAAGGAAAACTTGTCTGTTTGCAAAACAAACATCCAGAAAAATCAATAACTCTGAAAGAGGAGTGTATAAGAAGATGTATCGGCAATAAACGCTTTTATGCCGACTATAAATGTTTTATTTTACGGCATTATTTTACACAATTCTTCTATCTTTCACTATTCCATCCCAGAACGCTACTGTGATTAAGCGTAGGTATACTTTAGAGCTTTTAAGGGAAAAGTAATTGCATTTGCAAGAAGGTAGGAATAATTTTCTTGAAGTTCGTGTTTACAAGGATCGCGTTTCTTGTGTAAGGTGTAGGGGATTGTGATAAGGGAGTGAATCCCAGCGTTTAGTGCTTTGGGGAGAATTCCAGAAAACGAATAAAAGGTTATCAAGGGATGTTGTGCGGATCTGATTTCTGCAAAAGTGTCACTTCTGAGGATGATATGTTTGTTTTTCATAACTTCTCTAGCGTTGTTTCCTCTTTGAGATGATTTTTTATGACTCAGATTCACTGTCGGGATATAAAATACGAATACCTACCTATATTTTCCAATGCTGATTTATTTATGGTCGATTTGAAAGTGATCTATTTACTTCAGGTCTTTACTGGAATGATAATACATACGTAAATCACGTAAGCGGTCGTAAGTTAAATCTGAGTGGCTCTTAGAGGGATCATTGAAGTTTGATGGGCTATTTTTTGCGATATCGACATTTCCACCGTATGGATTTTCTAAAGGGAAGAAAAATTGGGGAAATCTTGGAATGGCGACGTTGAAAATGTCCTTCGTTTGTGGTTAATAGTGAAACTGAAATATATAGAAGATTCTGTTACAGGCGGCTGTGTATACCGTGCATAAGGACAGAAAATAATGAGATGGCAACTTTCCAGACAAAAGAAAAAGGCCGAACAATAACACTTTTGTGAATTTCTTAGACGGCAACTATTTATTGGGTTTCTTGAGAAAAAATAAATAAAGGGAGGGATTCTTTTGAAAAATATTGCGTCAAATAATTGATTTTTTTATTTACTGCACAGAAACCTTTGACCAATATGCTTTGCTCTAGCTGTGTTCCTGCAGAGAAAACTAAAAAAGAATATCCTGTATATTTTATCCGAAATCACATCTCTCTTTTACAAGGGATTCAGATAGCGGTTTTTCGGCTTTTCCTTACCAAGAGAGTGTTGAAAAATATTTTAAAGCTGACAAATTTATTACACCGGAAACCTTCATTTATCTAATGTCAGCCTCTTCTTGTTCCAGGCCGGACCTGTTGAACTCAGACTACGGCACTGAGCTGCAGCGCCACACTTTATCTGCAACGGGTAAGAAAAATAATTATTCACCGTCTTTTCAAGGCGTCCGTTTCTATTTTTCTAGTCAAGAAACGTTGAATAGAGACTCCGCGCAAAAAAATGATAGTTTCTTTTTGATCTTACCTCACAAAGGGGGTTACTGAATAAAAACATCAAGGCTGGAAAATATGCATGAGGAGGAGGCCGAGTTTATGTGTGGAGATGAAATAAGCAGCCGGGTGGAATTTTCCACGGCTACGTTTGATTATTTTTTCACGCCGTCTCTATCGGTATGGAGACGATGACGCCTTAGGGGACGCATTCGTCTGTGGAAAAAGGCCTTGAAATATTGAAACGTTGGTTCGAGATCGAAATGAGAGAACGCACTGCTACTGCGCGTTTAATTGAAATTCTATCTATTGTTTGGTCATAAAGTAAAAGCCTCTAATGTTTTGTATCACTGGACACGAATTAGACAATCGACTCCTTAAGATTATACTTACCTACCTCTCTATTATCTATTGAAACATATTAAATAATAATAGTTATGTCCAGGAAAAATCACCTAATACTAAATAAGAATTATTTCTCGAACTACTCTGTCAACCCTCAGAGTTTCTGAAAAAGGCGGGCTCCTTTATTTCTTGCTAGGGCTAGGGGTCGTCAATAATTAACTCATACCGATGCGCAGAAATTTAAGAAAAAACCTCGATCGAGGTAACGCTCAAATTATTTGAAAATAATGAGAAAATATACTCTTTTTGATTATAATAAACGTGGTTGTGGAAACCTATAAAAAAAATGATTTCCCACATTTTACTAGTGCATTTTTCCAATATCTAAAAAATTATTGATAATTATATTTTTTGCAATTGTTTTCAGGTGAGGCGAGAGTCAGGACAGTGGCGGCGTACAGGGTTCGTAAGCCGAGGCGCCTAGCGGAATGCACGCTAATGTGCATGCGGACCGGAACGAGTGGCGCCTGCCTCCCGATGAGACGCTTCAGGTCGCCGATCCTAAGGCCAAGAAGGCCGAGGTAGGTTCCGAAGAGGTCAGTACTCCAAGGACAACACACCACTATTGTATATTGTATGTATTCTAGACCTACCTATATCGTATGACATACACTATTCTATATACTAATTATTAGTTTTTCAAGTCGATTAAGGTCGATAATAGATATTTAGGTCTTCGTTTTTCTCATAAACTCTGCTTGCGGGATGAGCAGAGCTATGCGACAAATAATCCAAAAACTTCCTAGCGACTAGCAAAATTACCTAAAGCCAAATAATCCCATAAAATATTCAGCATATAGCAACCAGGAACGCTTATGTAATAAGCGTTGCATAATTCAAATGCAGTCAACACCGCATGAAATGATTAATTTTCTCCTCATATATTGAAAATTAATGATGGAATTGATGAAATAATTTTGCTCAAACGTTATTAATTGGTCATATTTTTTAAAATCTATATTGAAGGTACCTACCTATAAAAGAAAATAAAAAAAAACACTTGATTTATTATTATCTCTTTCATCGTTGCTATCTACAAGTCCGCAAAAATAATAAATAAATCAAATTGTTTCTTTTCTGTGACTAAGATTACCGCAAGTAGTCTATGAGTCTCCATAAAAGTTCACACATTTCTCTTCTGGCTTGACCTCAAAGTAAGATTTAAGTACTCTCCTTCTTCCCTTTAAAGTCCTTGAATCTCATAAATAAGTAGGTAGCATCAAGGGCTGGAGAATTTATTTAGTCCTATAGCAGCAGTCCTTGAAAGGGATTAAAAAGGTTTCTAGAATATAAAGCGTATTTCTGGCATGTGAAATATCTCAATGAATATATCAAATGGGATTGATTTCGGGAGATTTCGGTCTGCTTTGATTTTTTTCCTCGCGTTTAGATCAGTCAAAAAGCAGTCGTTGATTAGAGTTAGTCTATATGCCGATGAAATTTGATTACTTTTTGACTAACTATTACTTTTTTTGGAATTACTTTTTAATATTATACCTAAGTACTCGTACTTTTAATTATCTAATGATTTTAGTTGAGTATATTATTTTTGATTAAAAGTTAAAAAAAGCAGATTATTTTTATATAAAATTAGGCTTTAAAGTCGAATTTTTTTTCTTTAATTTCCTAAAAGATGCTGATTTAAAAAAAATCAGTTGGAGCTACGTATTTGAAAAAAGAATGACCACATCATAGATTCTATGATCATGCACTTTTGACAACTGGATTATTTTTAACCACAATCTTGACGATTAAAATTCCAGAATTTTCTATTTTTTTCAAACTTTCTCAATTTTACTTTTGATGTACATATCGATCTTGTAAATTTTTAAATCCCCTAATATTGTAACAAAAGTTAAGGTTAATTATTTTTTTTTTATTCATGCATTTGTTTTCTTTGAAAACGTGAATAATTCTCAATTTAGGAAGCTCTTCACGTTTTTCGACAGCTGTAAATGTATTTTAACTTAAATCAAGACCTTAGTAATTCTGAAATATTGACAGAATACTTAAGGAATTCTCAATCTAAGACTTTTTACCTTTTTTGGTAACCAAAAATATTTTGATACAAATCAATATTTTGAAAAATCTGTTTTGCAAAAAAGCCCCATTTTCTACAATTTTTCAAAAATGTTTGCAGTCTCTCTTTCAAAATCTTGAGGCTTTAAACAAAAAACAATCGCAAGTTTAAGAAAAGGTAGTAACTTTGGTAAATTTTGGAAGTCGATATTATTTAAGCTAAAAAAAGGAAGATTTCACCTTAAATATTTATTATGCCTTAATCGACCTTTAACTTTAACCTACCTATCTAGTGCATCCGGAATGGATTTAGTGGTATGTCTTTAAAGGAATGAGTACTGACTTAGTTTTAGTATTTACTCTCTACTAATGGTAATATAGTCTGAGGTAGTAATAACGTATGTCCCTGAAGTATTTAGGAAAAAAATATACAAGTTTTTTCTCTTTGGAATTTTTTTTAACATCGGTCTTAACTATGTAAGTAATTTTGGCCTCGACAACTAGCTCATTCAGCCACCCGTTTGAATTTTATATATTATGTAAGTAGAATTTATTAGGTCCTACTCGAACACGTATACCTAATTAAAATATAAGTTTAAATTGGGATTAGTGGTCCCTGGTTTTTCTTTAGTGAATAATTAAAGCCTTACGTGCGTCATTAGTCTTAGAACCCTTCCAGCGTCAATTTCTCGTATTTTCTGAGAAATCCATGACGATACTGTTCCACTTTTTGAGTCATTAACATGAACCTCTCTAGAGAGACGAGCCCAAAGTTCTATTGATCTAGCCTGGGGAAATTTTGCCATTTGTCTCTCCTCGCCACTAAATCAATGTTTTTGTTTGTTTATCCACAAAAACTAATAATGACTGGCTTGTTTCTCATACCTACTGGCTTCAAACTAGATTTGATCCAGAACATTATTATTATTTAATCATTAGGATGATGAGTGGGGTATACTCTCTTTTACAGAGTCTTAATTCTCAAACGATATGTTAAGATAAATCGAAGCCACTGAAATATTCCACTCCCTTACATATTCTTCATATATTATCGAGTTTTTCTGCTCATCCAAGAATTTCTGAAGTTCAAGTTTATACAACACTGTAATTACATACTGTCAAAGATGGCATATCGATCAAAACTCCGTTAATAGCGAACCTGTCTTATCAAAGCCACCTTAATCGAAGGATTAGTTTTCAATTTATTTCGTATATGAGACACTCTTTCCTCAAAACTTATGGGACGTACGTTGTTTGCTTTTTGTGATTTATTCAGGCTCCAAATAGTCTTTTTCACTTGAACCTGAGCTATAAGTTGCAAAAAGCATTGTTAGACCTCCTCGCATTAATATTATATATATTATACTATTAGTTATACTTATAATAATACCTACATCATGCAATTCGTTTTGAGCTGCCTATAATATATAATATGTAACAATAATAATCCCACAACTTTAAACCTTTCTCAATGTTATAATAAAAAGGCCATCAGAAGTGGGATAGGTTTTTGTACACTCCTGAAAAGATCCTGTTAAAGCCGTAGATCTAAATTGGTGAGGATCGAGTTTAACTCAAATTGGACCCGATTCAATTCATTACTGCAACCTAAAATCGGATCTAACGTGCTTAAGTGATGATTTTCTACTACCCTGGAGAAGAAATTGTACTCTATGGTATTTCATATGCCTACTGTTGTGAACAAAATTATTTTTATAATTGGTGGATTATTATTAAACCCATAAAATAAATCATTACATAAATTTCAATATTGATTTCCCATGATCACCCTTAATATGTAAATAAAATTCATATAGAAATAGAAAGGTCTCGAGAAAGTAGATATATCATCCAAATTTGAAAACAAATCTTGATTTGATCCAGTTAGATAATATAATCTACGTACAGCTCGCAAAATGTAATTGCATGAATTAGCTTTATGTTCTGCATTACTACATTTGGAACAGTAGCATAATCACACTAGGTATCTCTTTCCCTTGATAATATAAGCACTATATTAACAATGAAGCACATAGCACAATCTAGATTTGATTGCATTATTTTGCGTTGTGAAAATTAGTTTTCAATAGAAAATAAGTAGATGTGTCTTGAATAAAAATTTCTCTTTTATAATAGTAGAAAGGTATTGTATTTTCCTATACATCAACCGCATAGAGCATTTGTAAACTTTCATGAGCTTCATTATGTTGGATGCTTAATTATTTATCTCTAAATTTACAATTTTATCTCTAATGGTAGATAGTAAATAATTTACAGAGATTTTTTTCCCTCATTTAAAAAAATAAACAGCGATGTTTCAAAAATTGTGAGTAACATTCCCCATTATGGTCTGACCAAGACAGATTATCCAAGAAAAAAATTATGTTCCGACTCGTGCTCAATTGCATTTATCACAGGCAAACGCACGGTGTTCGCATTGATCAAACCAAAGCGAAACAGGAAATTAAAAATCGGTTGAAAATTCACATATCCTGACAGGAGTTCGCATTTTACACGCCTCTGTGAATATTCGTAGCGGCAGCGGCACCTAAATTAGTCACTCTCACGATATATTTCACGTACAAAACTAACCCCATCAACCCCCAACTACACTCTCGCTGTGGTAACGTGAAATATCAAGCAGGATTCACATTGCCGACTTCAGCAGAAGTTAATTAATTTTCATCACTGCTGAAATATTTAATGAATATTTAAGCATACGGTGGTGATTATTCATTTAAAAGTGTCAACTTTTTATTATAAAACGACCTAATCAAGAGAATTTTTACCCGCTTTCCAGCTTTAAAACTAGGCGGAAATTTTTCTGCATGATCACTCACGATTACTGTACGCTAGTGTACTTGCAACCTGAGCAATCACTGTGAGATTTTTTATCGCAATGTTCTGAAAACTGTAGAAAATTTAGCAAAGTTAAATGGCGAGTAAAAGTGTAAATATCACACACAATGAAAACTCGAATATTTCTCTTGTAGTTGGTGCAAGTAAAAATGTTTTTCACCACAACTATAGTCAAAAAAAAAAACAACTCAAGGAGGCTTAATTTTTTAACGTCTTTTTCTACCTCGACTTTCAAAAAAACAGCCCAACCATCAAAAGTCTGTTTTCCTTGTCGGTTGAGGAAAATTTTGATTTTGCTATTACCTCTCTTTCTACCGAAATATTCTACCAACTGTTTCCACTTTGTTCTGTCCTCTGCATCTCGAAAAGCTTGACGGAATGTCCGTACTTTGTTGCACCTGATCAGGTGATCTGGTTGGCGATCTACCTCTTACCTCTTTCCAGGAACATGTCCAGATACGATTAGTCCCTCCAGGTTATCTCCATCCCTGCGAGCCACGTGGCCAAAAAATCGAAAGAGTCCCTATAGACATATTGATGACAATCTAGTTTTTATCTTCAGTTTATTTAAAATAAAGACAATTGTGCGATGAGCGGTCCAAGATATTCGCAGCATTCGCGTCCAACACCCCATCTCGAAAGCGTCGATCTTTTGACGTTTACGAGCACGGAAGGTCCAAGTTTCAGCAGGTATAAGAAAATGGAGAAGACAAGTCTAAAAGTTTTTAGAAGTCTTATTTTCGTTCTTTAGGAAGTCGATCGATCTTGCCATATTTTAGTCAGCCGATTCGTGGTGCTTTTTGTCATGCCAATTCGTCTTTGAACCTCTGCCTGCGGTTTCCGTCGTTTTTTATGGTAGAGTCTAGGTATTTGAAGCTACTGTCTACTAGTTCGTGTTCGTTTAGCCTTCATATTTATTTTTGTCTTGTTTTTGTTAATTTTTTAACCGACTTTGTTTCTCTCATGTTCTACTCGCCTGTGAAGTTTGACAAAGTAGTTGACAAAATTTTTGCGTTCAATTTACTCGTTTTTGCATTTTTTTCATATACTCTTCCCTGATTTTCTAGAGAAATAGTTCCAGTTAAAGTCCACATCCTGTGTAGTTCGCCGCAACTTCATTTTATTGATTTTCAAACAGCTATTACCGCATTAATAGTCTGGTGAAATGAAAGAAATTTTGAAAACTTAGCAGACCTTCTAGGAAGCATTCGGATTTGGTGTAAAAAAATCGTTAGATCACTGAAGTCATTATGTATACAGGATGCCCCTTATTAAAGCACATCATTGAAAAGCATTAATTTTATATAATGTTGTATAATTTGTTAAGTTTGAGTTAAACCTTGATGTTCATTTTTTACTCAAAAATTCTCAAAATATTATCTCCTGAAGAATTAGCCGTTCATCCTCATGAACGTCAAAGGTCTTACATCATTTTTATAATATCAGTATAATTCAGTCATTAATGACTGTTTCAATTTAACAAATCCTAAGGGAATTTTTTAAGAGTTTTGATTATTTTTTTATAATCTTGATAAGACTACAAAAAAAATTTAACAGCCTGATCATAGATAGTTTTTTTACGGTAAATTTATTGACTACAATAACTGAACACTAAAGAGAGTAACTCCCGTATTAATAGCAAGGCGTAAATATTATGATCGACAAGTTAATATAAACCAGGAATATCCCGGTTCTAAACTTAGTATTTATAGCGAAAACATACATCTACCTATCTATATCTAAAATCGTATGGTTAGTACCGACCAGATAATCATCAACGTAGGTTAAATCAACAGCCACCACAACTTGTACGAGTAGCTATAACGCGACTGTGATGACATTTTCCTACAGATTCAAAAACTAAATTAGGTTAACGAACCCATAAATTTGTTTAATGTGGGAAATGGCTAGTTTGCAAGACGATTGTGATAACGCTAAAGAAAACAGTGACAGTGACTTTCAACTCGTTGATTCCCGTGATGTTTCTATCCCGCAGAGTATCGATTCGGGAGGAAAAAGTTCCTCTCCCACAAGCATAAGAAAAGGCTGGATAAGCTTCAAATATTGTAGAGGTTGCTCCTTTCGAGAGTGTTTCTGGTGGCTTTGTGAAGTATGTAAATTCCGGAAGATATTGTTTCTCTAAAATTTGCCTAATTTTATTGGGATTATGTTAAAAGTTGCAATAATAAAACACTTCGTTTTTATGAGTATGAGCACTACAGACGCACGTGTGTTCTTTTCTCTTTTTCTTTGTAAGTTTTTTTTTAATAGGGACAATAACATTATTAAGAAAATAATTTTCTATTTTAAAAATCATTTTGTAACTGGCAGAATTTAGTTGTTTGTTTAATTATAATTTATCGTGCACGAAATTAGAGAATAGACTTTGAATATACAGGGTGTTTGGTAACTGGACAGCCAAAATAAAATATCATGTATAAAATCGTATTTTAAGCATAAAAGAGGAAATAACTTTATTAAAGTTCGGGCCTCGTTTTGGAAATATTTTCAAAAATATTGTTCAGTTACTGAATAAAACATATTTTATTGCGGCCTTAGTTTTACATTTTTGGAGATATTATTTCCTACGATCTTGGAAAAGTTATACTATCTGTTTTATGCGTAAAATACGATTTTATATATAACGTTCGATTTTGACTGACCAGTTACTAAACAACCCTGTAGAGTAAAAAAATATATATAGGTATGCTCCCAAATACCAGGTAGATGTGAAAAAAGGTAATTCTTTGGCTTATTTATTTCTAAAAGTTCATATAAACAGCTTCGTTACTGATCTACAGGATGTTAAAATTTGAAATTTTCTCTTTTTTTATAACTCCTCGAGGTTAGTCAAACTTTAGTCAAACAGTTAGTCAAACAGTTAGTCACACACAGGACTATCAGCTTTATTTTTTAACCAATCTACATGGTGTTGAAATTAAACAAAAAACTAAATAGTTTTTCTTTTATAGCTCCAATAGTTTTTGAAATATTTTGCTCAAATTTGGAAAATAAATTAGGCTGTAGGTCTTACCTATTTGGGCATGACAAATCATTGTGAGAATCTGCAGAGAGATTTTTTCCCCTGAATTTCTCCCATTTCTCCCCCTGAACTTTTTTGTGATGAGCCGCTCGTGGATTCCAAAAGAAAATATGATTTTTTTGTTTTAGATATTTAAAAACTTTGAGGTCTCCTATATTTTTTTGCATCTGCAACCGTTATCAAAAAAAAAAAAAGAATTTCCTTTAATTCGTTCGACGAAACTCAAATTTTTTGAAATGGTAACTCAGGCTCTTGCTTTTGTTGCAAAAATTTCTCATTTTCATTAGTTTTTGACAGTTTAGGAGGCAATGCCTGTTAAAAATTTAAACTGGGATGATCTTGTGCTTAACTAGCAGTGTTTGGCACTGCGCTGAATGCTATTCACCACTAATGGCTAGATGAGATTATAAATTATGATATAGGATAATGATAGGATTCCAAAAAGGAATGCAATGCGCCATTAAATGCATTGCACAATGGTGAGTCAGAAAATAAACTCAAAAATAACATGAGGATATCCGTTTTTGAGATATAATGCATCCTAAGTTGGGACTACCTACCACAATTTTTGAACATTGTAAAATTATTGATGTTCTTCGAGAAAACTGAAAGATCAACTGAAAACATTGATTTTTCGATGACAATTCCCTATGCTCCGATTTTCATATGAAAAATTTAGCCTATAACTTTATATTAACTTAGAAATAATCTGGAAGGAATTAAAGTTATATAAAGACGAATAATATCTCCATGAAACAAATTCCTTTACAATGAAACCCCAAATCTTCAGTAATAGTGAAACGCTTTCACTTCCTAAACAAACTTTTTAAATACATCAGTAAAAAAAATGCAATGTTGAAATTAGATGAATTTCAAACTCGAATACAAAATAAAGTTGAAAGTTCAATATTTTTATAACACCCAAACAAAAATTTACAACACACCTTGAAATTTCCATATGGTCATATAAATTATACACTAAATTGAGAAATTTGCATGTGAAACATCCATTAATGCATCGATCAAATCTGAATTGCAAATTTAGTAAATATGTGTACTGTATACACGAATCCTATGTAAAAAGAGTATCACTTTCAATACCTTCAATCCTAATGTTTATTTTACACCTCTCTTTCTGGCTAATATTAAGAGCTTATCTAAAATTCATTTCAATCTGGCACCCTCGACATTGTCAATAAAGGACGTTACTATCTTTAGGAGCTAGCATTGCATGGCGACGAAGGCCATAACTGGTGGTCTATTATCTTCTCCCTCCTGGTGATTGGTATCGTCATTGGAGGGATCGTCTCTGCCATCGTCATCGTGGGATATGTCGACGAACTCCTTTATTGGCATGGTCAGAGGATGCAGTTGAACGAATATCTTCAGGTAATGTTTTTTTATTAATGTAAAATCTTAACAGCACCTCGGAAGACATAATATAAGGATCGTTAAGAAGAGCTCTTTGTAGAAACTCCAAGTTGAGACAATCTTTGAGTAATCGAAGATAGACCCATCAGCAGTCTTCTTGAAGGAGGTACATTAGGAGAAAATAATCCCAAACAAAAAAAATTTGATTTCTTTTCACGAGTAGAACATGATAAAAAGTGAGTATATCTGGCAATAAGGAATCAAGTTAATAAAAAAAAACAAAACAAAGGACATCTAGAGACCGTTCTCATTTGTCAAAGCGTCTTGCAGTATTTATTGTCCAGAAGAGCTGAAGTTTTCTTACTTGAAAGATGTTTTCTCCTTTAACCTTAATGATATCATTAGCTGTAATTTTAGGTATATTGTAGTTTACGGTCAGCTTACGCCGGAGACGATAAATCAACTTGTTGCGGTACTATAGAAAAATAGAGAATTTTACGAGAAATTAAATCTTATCCTCGAATGCCTGGGCGATATTTCATAATGATTGTAGTATAAACTCTCATACAATAAAGGGAGAAACTTGTTCGCACGGAGTGCGAATTTTCTCCACTTGGGCAATTTTCAACGGTCCTTATGAAAGTCCTTCTATCGGTCCCGTTTGGCCTCCTACTCGTCCTTTATTTCCCGTCGGTTTCAATTACATTTGTCACAATTTCAGGGCGACCTGAACCCGAAACGACTGCAACCGGCCTGGATATCGCCCACCCAGTTCGTCTTTCAAGCTGACGACGGCAGTCTTGCTGTTCTTGATACTAACAGTAACTTCTCGGTCACTCTCCTTGTCACCAATCACACCATTGTAAGTATATTAGAGAAAAATTGTCCTTCATATTTGATATCCTTGATCCTGAGGAGAATATTGGACCTTTTAAAACCTTGACCCTGTTCCATATTGTGATATTCACTTCGTCAAAATGTCATAGTAAAATAACTATAATTATGTATAAAATATTTTTTAATAAAAAAAAAAATTTCAGATATTTTTTTTATGCTTAAGAGAGGTCAAGAATTTTTTTGAATTCAGAAAGATAAACAGTTGGAAACTGGTGCTTGAAACCAAGTTCATTATACCTATAAATATTAATTATTCCTGAGTTTTTTTTTTTCAAAATACAATGAGATTTTTGAAGAAAGGGTTTTTGAAAAAACTTTCAGCATCGCATTTGATCGAATTATGCAAAATTTGTGAATAATATTTAAGGAAAATCTGCCTACAAGTATCTAAATAAGCAAAAATTTGGTTCTTGGACCTATGTCGCTTTTTTCTGTACCTACCACATTCAGATCTACTCAAAAAATCTGCTCAACATTAATTTGGTTCTTGAACTATAAGAAAAGTAGACTTTTAGTCCAGTCAAATTAGACGAAAAAAGCATCGAATTATGCATTTCATGCGGAAAAGAAAATATTTTGTGTGGGGGTTGGGTAGTCCATGGAGAGTCTAAATCCAAAAATGCGACCTCCTACCCCTTGTGAATTAGCCGCCATATTGGTTTTAGGGGTGGATGGAGTTTTTGCACTTTACGACGTTAATTCGCATTTTACCGAAAAAAGTGTCATTACTTATTTTATTCAGAAAAACATTCTCCACAAATTTGCATATGTGACATTTTTTCGTGTTTGCAATATTTAATGACCTACAGGTGATTCATTAAGAACAAGGGGGATGAAAAATTGGTATTTTCGGAATAACTCCTTTTTTTCAATCGCAATCCAAAAATTGTTCCCACAAAACTTGTAGCGCTTACAATTACGAACATTTACATAACAATATCTCATTAATCGGACCAATTATTGTTGCGCAGTAGTGCGTCAAAGTCATTAAGGTGAGATCGGGCCAATTAGGTTTCTCAGGTAAGCGATAATCCGCCAGGCCGACTCGCTCCAAATAGGGCTGCCGTATATAGATAAGATTCGTGAAAATCTGGAAACACATCCAAAAAAAAAGTCATTCGATCAGTTGGGAAACGACCAGTGTTCCAAAATGAGTGACTCAGACGTTCTCTGAAAAAACGAGCAACTGACATGATATTTGATGAGAATTCGATCCCGTCCATGACTCAGGAAAAGTTTCTTTCGAACGATAAAAATAAAAAATCGTTCATCAATCTCCTCGTGACACGTATGAAAAATTCCGCCATCGGCGCAGCCGTTGCAGAAGAGGATGCAGATCTGCTCATCGTAGAATCAGCTCTTGGTGAAGCTCCATTCTACGACGCTGTTTTCATCATCGGCTCCGATGTGGACCTTTTGGCCTTACTGACGGGATTGTGTCCAGATAATGTGAAGAACGTTTTTCTCAGGAAACCTCAACAAGGCCGGACTCGGCAACAAGTATTTTCGTCACGCAGCTTGAAGCATGGTCCACTGATTTCGGAAAATATCCTGTTTTTACATGCTTTCAGTGGTTGCGATACGACGTCTGCATTCTTCGGGATAGGAAAGTCTAAATTTATCTCAACCTTGGAAAAAAATCCCAGCCTTGAATCCTTGATTGCGTCATTCAAGGACGAATAATTAAGCTGATTCTAAGACTCTTGAAAATGCTGGCGAGCAGTTTATAATATCTTTATACGGGGACACAGCTACAAGTGACGGTTTGAATGGATGCAGATATAAACGTTTCGCTAAATCATCAGCAAAAAGTAAATGCAACCTAGCAGCTTTACCACCAACTGCCGAAGCAGCAAAATACCACACTCATCGGACCTACTACCAAATACAAAAATGGCTCAACAATGAAAAGAATCCTGAGCACTGGGGATGGAAAAAGATTCGAGGGGTTGGATGCCATTGACTACCACTGGGGATCTTGCACCACAATCGTTGATGAAGTTGATATCCTGCAAATGTACGAAAAATTGTGGAGCAGCTTGTGGCTGCCGAAAAGCGGGTCTTCACTGTACGGCGATCTGCCAGAACTGTTCCGGGGAAATATGCGACAACGTACCAGAAAAACTCTCAGCGATGGATGAGTTTGAAAATGATGACGACGACGAAGAACCCGATTCTTGGCAAAAAAACGCAGTACATTCTCTGGATCACATCGACATAAGAATCAATTCACCTGGTTCTTCACGGAAAAAAAGAAAAAATGAGAACGATACCTTCCCAATAAACACCGGACTATAATAAGTGAAACCCAAAGGAAATAAATAAACATTTTTTTGAATACGATTTACCATTGAATTTTTTTCTAATGCGATAATATTCCTCGGCTTCGCCTCGAAATATTAATTCACATTCGTCTAAAGAAAATTTCGTCCTGTGGTAGGTACATAAAATACTATTATTATTTATGAATAATGTAACACAACTTGTACGACAGTCACTTATACTTTCGAGAGTCTAGAATTAATTCTACAAATGGATCAAAGTACTTTTCATGCATCTCGCATAATAACGATATATTAATTTTTCTGAATTTTGACAAATTCAAAACCTAAGATTCATGATATTTTGACTACATCAATTGGATTGGACGAGTGAAAGGTTAAGTTCGCAGACTTCGGCGCATACTGCGCAACAATAATTGGTCCGATTAATGAGATATTATTATGTAAATGTTTGTAATTGTAAGCGCTACAAGTTTTGTGGGAACAATTTTTGGATTGCGATTGAAAAAAAGGAGTTATTCCGAAAATACCAATTTTTCATCCCCCTTGTTCTTAATGAATCACTTGTAGGTCATTAAATATTGCAAATACGAAAAAATGTCACATATGCAAATTTGTAGAGAATGTTTTTCTGAATAAAGTAAGTAATGACACTTTTTTCGGTAAAATGCGAATTAACGTAGTAAAGTGCAAAAACTCCATCCACCCCTAAAACCAATATGGCGGCTAATTCACAAGGGGTAGGAGGTCGCATTTTTGGATTTAGACTCTCCATGGACTACCCAACCCCCACACAAAATATTTTCTTTTCCGCATGAAATGCACATTTAAATCCTACTTTGACTGGACTATTTGTACTATCTGACTTTCTAAACAAGAAATGGAAATTTAGTTTTTGTTATCATCTAAGATTTGCTTAAAAATTTGCTCTTTTAGATCGAGTTTCATGAATAATTTTTAAATAACCATTTCTAACACGAAATGGTTTACTTTGTTTTCTATGTTTTCTAAAACAAGAAAATAATAAAACATGGAACATTTTCAGGCGTTAACACGAAAATGTTAATACTTGTATGCTTTTCAGAGACAACTCAACGTGGAAGCGTTCCAGTGCACAAAGGATCTCAAGTACGTGCTTTTCCAACACAATGTGAAATCGGTGAGTTAAGCCTCATTAAATAAGTATTACCCTGTCGTCGGTTGCCAAAGAGTCGGCATTCATCTGCCAGAAAAGAGAAAAGTACTCCTTACTTCTTTAATAATTGACTGTGTAAATTTAGCTTCAATAATTAATTTGAGGCAAAGTGATAACTTAATTATTTTTAAAACCCTTTCACAATTGATTACAAAAAACTCAGCCAAAGTAAATTAAAAGATTTCAATTTAAAGTGACATCAAATTAAAGGTAAGTGGCTTAACCAATCCAAAAGTGCTAGAGAATTGTTTCAAACAGGTGAATTATTAACAGGATAATTCCTGTTACTAACCAGGTTAGTTACATATTATATTTGGAAGTTGTGTTAATGAAATTACCACGAATTTGGTCCTGAAGATACGCTAGTCAAAATCGACACAAAAAATTCCTACATTCGCAAAACATGATGTAGGTATCTATGATTTTTTAGTATCTTATTTGAACCCACTGGGGTAGTGTATGCACAAGTTTGAACCTCTCTAAAAATTGTGTAAAAAGTGTAGCACACGAACAATCGTGAAATTTTCTGACTTTTTTTAAGGTTTAGCTCTATATCTCCTAAACTATGCATTTTTCAACAAAATCTGTTGTTCATGTTTTTGAAGAGCATTAAATGTGTGACAATTTAGGCCCAACTGGAGCTATGTAAGTTCATTAGTTAGAAAATAGACTATTTTCCAAAATGTGAAAATTTTACTCTTAGACCTTCTTTAGACCGAAATTGCTGCTAAGCCATGTTGGCAAACATTTGTTGTCGTCGATGGAGGATACCTCCTCCAGCAAGCTATCACAGCAAGCTACATAAGCTACATATTTAACCACTTTGGGAGAAATTTATGTAGTTTTTGATGGGTATTCTGAAAATGACGCCCAAAAGAGCACCAAATTTTCAGAGCGATCACGACTGTATTCTGTAGCATCAGCGAAAATTGTGTCTGACGCATCCATCAACCACTATCACAGTTCCCCAAGAGAAGATGCTCTCAAATGACAAAAACAAGGTTCTAATCATTGAAGATATCTGTTTGCTTTTGATCTCGAGGGAATTGAAACAAAAACAGAAAAAGAAGACGCAGGCCGCGGTATCGTCGTGACTTCTCTGCAAAAAAGTACCTCCAATGACCACGTTATTATCGCTGGAGAAGATGTTGATTTACTCGTGCTTTTCTGCGGTCTAGGATCACTTAAAACAAACGTCTACTTCCAGAAGAGTGGCATAGGTGAGGTGGTGAGCTCATTCAACCAAGGTGAAATTGAGGATTTGAATTGTTCGTCCTCGCATTTACTGCGGGAGCGACACCACATCTGCCCTCTTCTGGCAGAGGAAGATGAAAATGTAGGGAAATATCAGACAGAATCAAGCCCTGGTGACCAAGCAATAATTTTCCTTCAGCCAGATTTTTTTCCTCTAGAGATTTTCACACACCAACAAGTCGCAGCAGCCGGCGACAAATACCTATTGTTGCCCTATATGGAGGTGACGAGATGACAAGACACCCTCAACGACGTATGCTCTCTTACTTTTGTCAAGACAGAACAGTAGCCAACATCAAAGCGAATCTGTCCCGTTTGCCCACAACCACAGAGACTTCGTTCTATCATCACTATCGCACATACCACTAGGTGCAAAAGTGGTCCAGGGTAGAGAGAAAGAGGTCACCGACTGGGAATTGAGCTCGGCTGGACTCATCCCCATTACCCTGCCCGCCAGAGCTCCTTGAACTCCTTTTTTTTATTTAGCAAGAGGAGATTCAGAGGTGACTGCACTTGCCCGAAAGCAGAGCTCAAATTTTCTTTGATCTACTCTGGGGAAACGTGTCAGAACGCTGCCCTTATCATCATCGAAGAGGACGACGATGACGAGCCTCAAGACAACCCTTACGATCCACCAATACTGAAGTATCTACATATAGAGGACGATGACGACGATCCACCAATAGTGGAGGACCTGCCTGTTGAAGAGTGCATCGAAAGTGACGGTCCAGGGCCATCAAAAACAAGGCGATGATTTTGGGGACGTTATATTTTATTAATTTTGACAACGTTAACAACAAACAAACAAAAGATATAAAGGTTTTGGAACATTTCTGTAAAAATGCGATTTTTCCTTATTTTTTTGAAATTTTGAAAGAAATACGGGGCATACAGAATACGCTCTGCTCTTTTTTTGCGACAATTAAATTTCCCACAACTTCTGTTCCATGAGTACTACTCGTAAAAGTAATGGTTTTCGAAGTGCCGTAGTTCGATAAATAATTGACCTACGGAGCTTTGGTTGAGCCTAAATTATCATACATTTAATGCTCTTAAAAACCATACATATTGTCTGTACACTGAGAGTTGTCTGTTGTGATAACTAAGGATACATCATCTCGTTATGTTTCTTACTCCTTCTATTTCATTGCATAGTCAATCGAGTTAAAATGGGACGTATTATCAGAAATACGTTTGAATCGTCTGCAATTCTAAAAAGATGAGCGAGAGTGAGACGGAAGTACCGACTCGCGTCTTGATACGCTTAGATTGATACGATATTACGATAAGATTGTCGTCGCTACTGTCAGTAGTGTCAGTGTCAGCGCTAAGTATACTAATAAGGTTTGTGTTGTGATTTAAAACTTTTAATACGAAATTACCAGAATTACCTGTGATATTTTACGGTGTGATAAACTATGAGTAACTTATTAATTGCGCGAATGCCTAAAAATCTATTTCCTTGTTTTGCCTGGGAAACGATTGAACTCCTTAGTACGTGGTCTTGTGGTTAAATTGCTGGATTATTTTACTTGCAGAATAAAACGGAGGTGTTATTCTTTCTTTTAAACGGCAACCAGCAGGTAGGTGACATGATATTTCTATCATGATGATAACAATAATTATTATCATTCTTATTTACTTGCATTATATAATATTTGCTATCAAAAAGTTGCAAGGCACTACTTCGTCAATAACTTGTCGAAATAATATATTTTTAGGGTATTCATTATTCCTCAAAACACGCCACTGACACGAACTGCGATACCACATCTGGTTCGACTTAGAAAGAAGTGTACGAATCAAATCGAATTAAATGAGATTTCTTAGTCAGAATCAGTGTGGCATGACAACGGACAACACTCAGTGGACAGATAGTAACGACTTTTGCGAAAAATGCATAGTTAAAGCAAAACTGCTTTAAAAACTGACAAAAGTCCTAACATTTCGCGGTTTATACCTATACTGCGCAACGCTTTTTCCAAAACTTCTTCCAAAACAAAACAGTATACCTACACTACCCTGATGAGTCCAAACAAAATACTAAAAAATCAGAGATGTATCATGTTTTGTTGATTTTTGTCGACTTTAACTAGCGTAAGAGGCGAATTATGAAAGCAAGTTCTGGGTTCATGAGTTGCACCTAAAGTTTATTAATCCATTGTTGTGTAACTTCATAAACTATAAATCCATGAGGATTATGAGTAAATAATCTCATACTAGATCGTTATTTAATACAAACTTCAGTATCTATTTTTGCAGTAGTGCGAATATGAAATTGTTTATCGATATCCCTCACATTTAAACTAGTAGTTGTTGCACATAGAACTTCTATAATACTCATAATAGAACTTTCCACTGACATTGTTTTCTCACTGAAAGCCGACCTAAAACGCTAGCGCTATTCAAAGTACCGATAACTTCATGCTGAAACCTATCAGTTAATGGAAAATACTTTATAGTTTTCATTTTGTATCGCGAATTGTACTTGTTACTATTTACTTGATACACGAGTAGAAAATCGATGCTCCCTTTATGTACTCAATTATTGCTTTAATTTGTTAACATTGCTATTATTTCCATTCCACTGGCCAGCACACATGCTAGTTTTCGTGACGCGGATCATTTTCGCGACGTTATTTTCTAAACATAAACACCTTTAATACACCTACAGCTTGTAATGTTATAGTTCTAGCACCTGTTTATCAGGGTGTGTTAAAATTAAACCGTTCTAAAAATGAAAAGAAAATTATTCTCTGAAACTGTACGATATATCAAAGAAGGTATATTTAGGTACCTATAATATACTTAGAATATGGTAAACAGTACTTTACCTTTATATAAGAGGGAAAAAGTTATTTTAAAGGAGATCATGCTAAGTAAAAATTTTCACGAACAAGTTGAATAAGTAGGTATCCATTTAATAGCAAAGTTAGAGAAATTTTCTCTATTATTAGTACTTTTCCTCTCCCACTTTATAAGATATCATTTATGATAGCAATTTCTTTCTACATAATTGTGAATGTTCATCCGAACACCAAGTTGAAAGTAGAGTAAGATGAAGAGGAAGATTAACTGCACTCGTGCAAACATGTTAGCGAGTTATGAGCACCACTTTACGCTTTTATTGTCCCAGCGAATAATTTTCCCTTTATAACAAGGAAAATGGGAGAGGAGAAATTATTAATGTAAGAGTTTGAGCCTTGTTTTCGTATTATTTACATAATAATATTAATCGAATAAGTGTTGTAAATATTTATGTCATCAGTTACAGCAGTGGTTGTTTTGAAGTTGGAACAGTTTCTTCAAACTTTATTCACTCTTTTGAGCATTGACTTCGTTAAGGAGGGTGCACCATTTGTATTATGAATCTTCTATGAGTATAAAACACTCTACGACATGATTCATTAATATATTCTGTTACGTTGGTACCATTTTTCAAATCAAAATAGCGCTACATGATCAACGGCGATTTTGTCATTGACTTCAATAAAATTGATTAATAATGCTATTGATTATTTTAATCATAAACTATTATGCTTATTGCTTGAATTATTCTAAATTTATTGAGCTGACTGAAAAGATTCAGGACCCTCTGAAGTACAAGGAAATCACCGTCTCCGCCTTTCTTGATACAGAAGGGGCATTCAATAATACAAAGCACGATGCTGTCTTGCTTGAGAAAGCCTTGGCTAAAAGAGGAGTAGATAAAACAATCTCCAAATGTATTCAAAACATTTTGTCTACGAGAATAGTTGAAACCAATGTAGGCAAGACACCAACACCATTCAGATAAATACAACTAAAGAATGTCCACTTCACAAGGAGGAGTTTTACCCCCCTTCTGTAGAGTTTGGTATGCTGTGACGTCGTTATATTGATTATTGACCAAGGGCAAAATTTGAAGTTAAAACATTTTAAATTATACACAGATAGTTCAGTTAAAGCTAACAATGAATCCCTGAAATGGTGCCAGGAAGTAGGACTAAACATCAACCAAACAAAAACAACACTTGTACCATTCACTAGGATTGAGCTTCCAGAAATCAAGACTATTCGCTTATGCGGAGTGATAATGGATGAAAGGAAGTATGGTTAAATTTTTAAGAGATTAGACAGAAAACTACTGTGGAACTAGCACAAAACAGTAAGTAAAGCCACAACCATACTCGAAGTACGTAGACGAATGGTGGGTAGAACATTGGTTGTAACCCGATGTTCTTTGCTGAATGTACACTATGCTAGTGAGACATATCATCACATATGGAGCGGTTGCCTGGTAAAAAAATTAAAAACTAGTAACAGTGAGGAAAACATTGGAAAAGATCCAGAGGTTCGCATTTCTTTGCATCAGAGGGTTCGCATTTCTTTGCATCAGAGGCAATGAGAACTTATCCTACTGCGTTGTTGGAAGTAATCTTGGATCTGACACCACTATATTTGGCGATAGAGAGAAGAGCCGGAGAAGCTTTCCTTACAATTCCAAAAACAGGAATCAGAAGTGGGCAGCGAGTCATTGAGGATCAACACTTAAGTGGCTGCGAAAACTCGTGACACCACCAAAAGAGAAAAGTATCAAAAAATTCAGTTTCGATAGGAACTTCAACACGGAACTGTCTGGAAGAACAATGGAACAACATACCAATTACACTTTCAAAGAAGATACGTTTAAATGGTACACAAGCGGCTCCAAAACCGTCAAGAGAAGCGGCGCAGCATAGTCTATGGGCCGCGCACCAAGTACCAAACCTATGGGAACTTCCCCAACCATACTTCAGCTCAAACCATCAGCTCCAAAATGGCTTGGGATTGCCTAGAAAACCTCAACGAATTAGGCAAGAAAAATAAAATTCACCTCAAATGGATACCAGGTCATACTGGAATTGAGGGATATAAACGTGTCCACTTATTGACAAAAAAAGAGCATCCACATCTTTTATTGGACCAGAACAATTCTGTGGTTTCGAAGACACATTCTTCTATTGGAGGAACCTCTCAGGGTTGACACAAGCCAAAGAATTTGTCGGTAACTTCAACCGAGAGAAGTTGAAGGCACTCCTCTATCTCGGAACGACGAAAGGTTGTAAAAATAGGATGAAATGTAGGGACTACTAGGTTTCCGCTTGAAGAGTTGCAACCCTGCTGACGTGAGTTATAATAATTATTATGATGCACACTGAAGATAATGCGTTGATTAGCGTCGAACTCTGCGATTTAATTATTAATTAACGTGAATGTGCGATGCACAGTTTCCGTTCGAGGGTTGCAGGACGAATCTTGAATGCGATAATTACCTACCTCTTCTTCGCAGGAGTCTTAACAGGTATTGGGGAAGGATTACGTTTCTATTCTAATCGTTCTACTTGCAACTTTCCTTTTTTTTCTCACATTCAAAAACGAGGGATTCTTTTAAATACGAGTTTCTTATTAATTTTTTTTTAATCTCAAGGAAAAGGTCAGCTAACTAATAATAATATTAATAATAATTAAAAAAAAAAAATTTTTAACTCTTAAAAAAAACTATGTAAAAACTCTTAATTACCATCCAAAAGGCAGTAATTCTTCAAACATGCCATATAGTCCGAAAATTCTTGTCCTTGGGATAGGATGAAGTTCTTCCCCAAGGAATAGAGATATTGTGTGTATATGTGTACCTATATCTGGTATTGTATAGACCCAGTGTAAAAACTGAGAAAGATAAATAAATAAATAATAATAATAAGCTTGTAGACAGTGAAGAAATTAAATTGGATGGTGATTAGCACGGGGAGTAAATTATTTTCTGATTTCTATTTTACCTCCCAGATATCTCCCAAAATGGATCAAAGAGTAAAATAAAACTTCCGACGTTAAGATCGCAGACTCCAGTTTTGTTTATTTCTTAAAAAAAATTTTCAAGTCCGAGCTATATGTTATGTTCTCGTTGAAAAAGTCCTGGATTTTTCAGGCACTTATTATTGTTCTATACCCTTGAAGAGCTTCTTGAGATATTTTGGCCCTGATTTTTATCAGCATCCTTCAAGGAATCCTTTTAACTTTAAGGATACTTTATTAGTACTTACCTACTTTATCAGTTGAAATGGTCGCTCGCGGTTACTAGCAGCAAAAGGTCATAAAATGACGGCTCGCATGTGGTGTTATTTTAAGATACCAGTGACTAATTTAACCGGAAAGTAGATATCGCCCTCTTGCACGAAAGTAACTTTTTCGATGTTGCTTTTATAAAAAAGGTGTACCTAAATTGTACGATTTTGTAGAGTTTGGAAATTCAAATAGGTTCTTTTATTAGATATAAATAGGTTTCTGCTATTGCATCAAAATTTGTCACTCAATTACGACCAAAACGCGAAGAAGTCTCATTTTTATAAACGGTCGATTTCGGCACTTTTAGTTTTTACGGGTGAAATACTTAGAGCTTAAAAAATATCATCTCTATTATCGATTTAGAAGTATAAATTCCAGTCTTGAGACAGCCCTTTTTCGATAATCAACGAGATCGGGCAAGTCTTATAAATTTAAATAGCCATATTTGAACGATAAAGCAATTTTGGCCGAGGAAAACAAAAAGACAAATACCTACACCAATAAAAACGGAAAGATTTAAAAATGAAAATAGTCATTCTTTGAGGTGTTTTGTATGTATGAGCACCTCCCCTTTTCATGCTTAAACGTGGAAAGGCCTTCCAGATTTTACTCCTGGTCGTATACTTGAGACGTGTTTCGCTTTAATGCAGTAAAGGAGAGACTAAAAAGGTTACACTTGCTTCAATATGTGTTTATAAGAAGAACCGCTATTTCAGACGTCTGTATTACTTATGTATTATTATATCGAATTCAGAAGACATGTCCTCTCAACAGCTTAAAAAAATATGTTTAATGGCATGTTGTATAAAACGAGGCTTTAAGCCTGGAAACTCTTCTCTACTTACACTTCATTTTTGTACGTGATTTCAATGATTTATCATATTCTAAAGAGAGAATTATATTTGAGATATACGCTGAATGTGACATTAAAAAGACTTATTTCACTCTTCCTGTAGTCCTGATCACAATAAACGTAAGGAATAAACTACCCATGAGGGTAGTTTTTATCAACAGAAACAAGACAAACGGGAAGTCTTAAAAACAGGTCAACGAGTTCTGTATAACATGAGGAGAGTTTTTGGCAAGGATTACGACGGAACATCCCAGGATATAAAGAATGTCTTAAGTTATTTCGAGTTCGCTATCTTGCTGTGCGTTTAAGGACTTCCACAGAATCGGTACAAGCTCAATGAAAAATATAGAGCAACCCATAAATTTAGATATCTTTTCCATGATCGATTTTCAATTAATATCCTTAAATCTAGGGACGAAATCCTAGAAGACGATAGTTTCACGGGAGACCCGAAATTCAGTTCAATGTCGGCCGAAAGCACGGGGAAATATTCGGGTCGAATATTTATAGAATGCCATTCATGAGTATTTAGGCTATTGTTTTTATGCAGGTTCCTGTTGGAATAGTAGACGAGATGCGTGACTGAGGAACGTTTGTCCTCATCAAGTTACGGTTCAGGTCCGGACACCCCCATAATTTTGCATAACAGATCTGATCTGAATTCTGGAACGTTGTAACTTGTAACCTTTGCTCTATCTTAATAACATCTCCTATTCCTTTACGTTCTGCTCAAACTACATATCTCTCTGGGATTATCCACATTTGAATTTTGAACAAACCGTGCACTAGAAACTTATAATATAATCTTAAGATGATATCTAAACTATTATGTTCCCGCAACATGCTTTGAAAGTCCATTAGGTAAATTCCGACTTTGTTTAGTTTTGTAAAAAAGTTTTTCTCAGTATACACTTCAATCAATAATATCGCATACTAGTTCTTGAATCATGTGAACATCCCTCTATATGAAGCTTTATGTGTTCTACGACGTCGACAAAGCTTTAGACCCCAACAGGAATTCTCTTGTTCCATTTACTTTCAGTAGCGGAATTAATTTGTATAACGTCGTCCAATTACAAAATTTATTACCATGGCGGAAGGAAAGGCAGCAAGAATTTCTGGGAAGCCTTGAAACAGAGAAGCTGCTCATTTTATTCCATCCGTTGTAAGATTACGTTCTAATAGCATGTTCGACAACACGAGCGGATATTTTTTACGATGATGATCCGGATTAACTTCGATTTTAATACAAAATCTGGATGGCTTTAACTTTTGCGAATAAAAAAAAATGATTAAAAAAACTGGAACTCCTAATAGGAAAAGTTGAATGATGACTCGAAGCGATTTATTGCGGCAGCAAATCGACCTGAAACTTTAAAATTGGTGTATTACTTGCTTAGCAACTCTCAAATTACTTCTTAGGTACCTAAAAACTCGTGGCTGCGTAACTCACTTGAAAAGCTTAAAGTTGGACTGCTATTTGTAAAATTTCTTGTCCATGTTTCAGTTTATGACGCATTACTATATTTTTTTTATAAAGGGCCAATACAGCGAACTGAGTTATTGGTTGCGTCAATATACGGGGTGGCCGACTTGCGCAACGCAGCATCGGACCTCCAATGGTTATAGAACATGAGATTATTTTGCTTATATGGACTTTCCAACTTATATGTTTTAGGGTTGCTTATTTATTTATTATTTGTTAAGATGCTGCTATAAATACATTTTAGTTTGTTGACATATTTTCAATTTGTGATGTAACGAAATCCGAGGCTTTCGTTGATAATTATTATTTATTTCATTCTTAGAGGGGTTTATCTGGAATGATACAGTTTTTACGACAGTAATTAGCACGTTATCTCCACCAGCACCGGCTATATAAAGAGCACCAACTGAAGACTCATTAGAGCGCATCGTGAGGAATTGACTTGCGAACAACTCTCTCTCCTAGGTGAATTGAGCCCGGAGATCAGCTGGGGCATGTAGTGAGTGCCCCATACAGTATACATAGCCGGATACAGTAGGTCGATGAACTGAGTTGACCGAACCGTAACCCGGCATCGGAAGCGCGACCAGAGTGAAGTGAGCTCTGGCCGGCGACCGATCAGAATAGGTAATCAACCGGAACTGCATTGAGGTTCCGGCAGATCCCTTCAATCCCTACCCGGCCTGTATTGAGGGCCAGATCCAGTAACAGCCGTTCCGAGGTCGTAGTGAGGCATCGGGAGCGGCATTTTGTTTCAGAGAGCGCCTGCCAACGAAGGTAATCGCCCGGAGGGCCCCAAGACGCGTATCTTGCATACGGTCGGTGACAGCGCGGATCGTGCGACGGCGGCGGAATTACTGACGATGAACGGCAAGCAGCGAGGACACCAGCAGCAGCAGCACCGGAAAGGCCAATGGTAAACGAGGCCGCCTTCGACGCGGTTATCTGTAGCCAATCCGGTCACTCCACAGAACGAGGGCCGCCCCCTTTCTATCACTCAGAGGACGGAGCAACCCTAAGATCAGTGTATGGATAATAGTACTAGATCGATATATTGTAAATATACTTTTTTTGTAAATAAATTATTTAATCGACTTGTCACGGGTACAAAGGGGCAATCATCCACGCCTGGGAATTCACCTTTACCCACAGAAAAATCCCGTTACAAGATTTTATCGGGTCCCGCTTTTGTCCCGCTTAGTAGAGGTTCTGAGCCCCTATTTTGTACTTCTCTGTTCTGCTGCTCTGCTCTGTGGAGTTTCCCTGATCGATTCGTTGGGCCTCTGTTTCCTGGCTCCGATTTCTTCCTCCAGCGCCAATCGAAATATCAACGAAAGCCTCGGATTTCGTTACAGTGACGACATGTTTATTTTAATAATTTAAAATTACTAGATGACCAAAGTTACGTCACAACAATGAAAATGACATCACAGATTGCAAACTTTTTCAGGTTTTCTGGATGATGGTTCAACAGATTCAGAATGTAACTACATCAACAGGAGCAGCTTTTATTTAACATTTCTCCTCTATAAAATATGCAGCGAAGCCGATAAGTAATTAAATCCTATGTTTTTATAGGATTGGCGTCCCTATATTGCTTCATGCAAGTCACCAACCGGTATTAAAAATTTGATCTTCACATACTTTGTATTTTTACATAAAAAAACAAAAATAAACTTCGTAGATTCTTTTTAAACTATCTCTATTTTCAGATATTTTTAGGGCTTTCAGTGCGTTCAGATGGTAAAACTATTATAATAATCTTCAAAAGTTTCTAAATTCCAACACCAGTAAGTGCTCATGATACCACCCTACATTTAATATAATAAAGTGAAAAGTTACTGGTAAAAGTGAATATAACGATAGTGTTAAGATGTTATGATGTTAAGCTTAATAACAAGAGCGCATTTGAAGATAGAGTCAAGTTTCAAGAGTGTGCTAAAATCTGAAGTTAGAGTCTTACAGTTTTATTAAATTTTGTTGAACTTGAGTCACTTGAGAAACTAAAAAAACTGCAATGTCATAGAGACCTTAAAAGGATTAGGTACAGAAACTAAAAATATAAAAAGTTTTTTAAAAATTTGATATGATATATTTTATTCCATATTCAACTAATTAATTTGTTGATCAAAATACTCAGAAATCTTATTAAATATAAATTTGTAGTTTGAAATATTATGATTTATTACCCAGAAGAATTATTCAAGGATCACCCAGAGCGAGTTGTTAATTGTTTTATGCAGTTCTCAAACTTTCTGAAATATGCTTGAAAACCTTGAAAAATAAAATAATTAAGAAAGATCCTGAAATATGATTACAACTAGATACAATACATAAAAAAACCTGCTAACGAGTTGCAGTCCTAAAAAAAATCATCAAAGACTGAAATCGTGTTTCATCCTCCTCTTTAGTTAATCAAGTTTAACTTGCAATTTTTTCAAATTTCCTATTATTTCTTAATTACATTTTCTCATTATTAGAACTTCAGGCAGCGCTGGTAGAATAGATAAAATCTTCTAGTGATATATTTCAGAATAAGTGTTGCACGCGACGTGAAAATTATCCAATGAAGCGAGAGTCAATCAATTTCGCTACTTGTTTCATAAATAACTATTTTTCATAAGCTACCCTCTCTGGTTGATTTATTTTAATATCCAAAGTTACATTATCTTGAAAAATGTAATCCCTAAACATGTCGGCGTAAATTAGCTCGACATGTAGGAGCTCAACCTAATAAATATTTTCTCTAAAAATCTTTAGCGTTTCAAGAATAATAATAAATATCCTTTTCAAGAACAATTGAAGAAGGATAGGTGCATAAACAAACAGGTATCTCTAAATAAATTCACCATATAACATTTAATCCTTTCTCAATCCTTAAAAGGATATATCAAGGCCTCCTTATTCTTATTATATATAGTTTTGAAGATCACGTACTTAGACGCTGAAGATTCACTCCAGACCCTATAGATCTGTAGAGAATCTACACAAACAAATTTCAGTCGAATAAGGAGTTATGCAGGGAGACTTTACTTCAAAGAAGTTTTATCCTAGTTTATTTTACATCTCTTCTGAACATCAGCTAGCTACTTCTGCTGACGCCGACATATTCATTTAGAAAAATACCCCTGCCAAAGTTGAAAATTCCGGTTGAAACGAGAAGTTATGCAGTAAGAGGAAAAACTCTTTTACGAAATAACAAGCGGAGAAACATGCAATTGAACCCATAAAAAATTACCTCGACATGGAATAAAGCTATAGAAGTATGTCTTCCGTGAAGCTCAGGGCTCAGGTACATACCATTGATCTTTATCATTCTTGCCTTTTGCGCTCTAAGAAAATGTTTCTCATTTCTGAATATGCTGACCTATTTTCTAGGGATATGTGGATTGTGGATATTTCATTTCTTATACGACACACGATAATTATCGTGTCGTATTTCAGTCTGGCAAGTAAAACAAGCCCTTTCGTTGTTAATAACGATAACAAACGTTAGCGTATAAGAGGGTGTAATTGTACAAGAAAATTATAGCAATAATTAAGTTAATTATAACGTTAGCGCATAAAAGACTCGTCGAAAATAATACACACAGCTTCAACCACGACAGGAATTTGAATGATGGAATTTGGGAAGCATTTTGATATTATATAAGGCTTTCGTGACATTACATCGCCTTGATGCCTCTTTAGTCCTGCGAAGAAAGAAAGATAGAGAGAAAGAAACAAAGGATTACAATCATCTTTCTTATAGGTCCCTGGAATTTGTTTTTTCAAGGATGATGAACTCTAATTCTGATTAATAACTCCAGCATTCTCTTGATGGTTATAATTTTTTATTTTGGAGAGTTTTAAAGTATTCGTGTCTCCTGTAGGTGGGCATTCAAAATTTGTTACGTTTCATTTGACACGGTCGTTTCTTTATGTTTCTAATTAACATGGCAGCAGTTGGAAATTAGCATTCCTTAGAAGGACGTGAATTACATAATTAATTTGAGGCAAAAAATTAATTATTACTTCTTAAAAATATATTACATAATCTTAATGGTGTTGATAGCCTCTTTATGACTTAATCCATCGAAATTAGTAAATCTATGTATAAAAATAATAATAATAGGTAGTAGGATCCAAAAAAAATTCAGAATATTCAGCAATTGAAATCATAGTTTATTCTGTTTTGCCGTTGTCAATGGAGATTTGTTCCCGGAGCAAATGACGTGAAAAAGCCAGCCAACGCACATCAATTCGGCAATTTGAAAAAAAAACTTATTTCGTCAGCAAGGACTTCTTGAAAATTATTTTTCTCCGCCAACACGTTCACAAATAATAAAGGCATCAAAAACGTATCCCAGTGACGATGCTTCCACGGACCATAATCCAGTTGTCCAGTAATGATCGTGAGAGTAAAATGACTCGAAAAAAAAAACCTCACCTCAACAGAATAGATATAGAGAAGCTCTCACCCCGAAACCTAACAAAAAGTAAGAGAGCAGCTAAAACATGAAATAGAAAACATCAACGAAAACACATCTGATATGGAAGAGAAATGGGAGAGACAAAAAAGCGATACAAACAACAGGCGCAACCTTCTTAAAACGAGGCAACCTTCCGCAGAAATATTCAAAAAATGCCTAGAGAATCCAAAAGAAGGTATGAAAATAAACGGCTAATTAATTAACAGCATAAGATATGCCGATTATACCGTAATCCTTTCCAGTAACATCGACGAATTGCAACAGATAGGTAATGGAGATAGTTAATGCAGTTAGTGAGGTCTCAACTTCAGTAAGACAAAGTGCATGCTGATAAGAAAGAGTCGACCACCATCTCGGCAATTACGGATAAATAAGCAACTGATCAATCATGTGGACTCTATACGTTAGCACGACAGTCCTGCATAATGGGAACAAGCCTCAGAGATCAGGACAAGAATTGAACGAGGAAGAGCATCATTTAATAACATGAGAGGACTCCTTATCAGCAGAGAACTGTCCCTTTCTCTAAAACTACAATTGGTCAAGTGCTATGTGTTCCCAGTCCTGCTCTGTGGTGCGGAAGCATGGACGCTGACGGAGACACTGATGAGGAAACTGGAGGCTTTTTGAATGTGAAACATTTAATCATAATCGACATAATCTGAAAAGAAAAAGAAATTGCCCCTACAATCAAGCAACGAAAAATAGAATCCCTGCTCTCCTGTATCTCCTGCTCCAGGTAATCATCCTAGGCAAGATAGAAAGCAAACGGGGTCCAGGCAGAAGACGACACTCTTGGCTCCAGAACCTGTGGCAGTGGTTCAGTCTCATAATTGTTGAACTATTCAGAAGTGCTGCAAACAAAATCAGAATTGCCATGATAATAACCAACGTCCGCAGCGGACAGGGCACATGAAAAAGAATCTGAAATTCTGAAGACATCGATTTTATCATGAAAATTTCGAACAGTTAATGAACATTTTTCGAAACGACGTTTCTCTGCTATTTTAATAAAATATTCCAACGTGCTGCAAAAATGTGGAATCCTGCATGGAATGGAATGGAGTATACTTAGTAATTATGAGAGTAATTGTTTTAAAACCCATAAACGAAGGTAGATACTAGTGCAACTACATAGTTAAGTCCACTTAACATCAACAAGAAAAACTTTATTTAGTTTATTTTCTATATTCTTCAAAAGAAATCACGATCGTGATTACTTTGTAATTTTAAGTCCAAAATTCAAAGAGATACTCACGTTTTCAAAACACGTACACCCTCTAATGTAATGTCGTTTCTAAATTAGCTATCAGGCACTAGGAACGAGTGCGGCTTCACAAATAAAATGCCTGCAACGAAAATCTAATCTAGCAGTACTGACACTAACACTATACTAGCCCTAATGAATTCAAGCAGAAAACAACGAAATAAAATTACAAATTGGAGTCTTTCCCGTCGATTTTCCACTACTACAGAACACAATTTCTCCCTGATCTCCCTAATCGAGTAAGATATCCCCATATTGTGACACCCCAATCGACATGTTTTCCCTTTCCAGGATGAGCGTGTCAGAGGGGTCTCATTCGGTTTAGCATGAACCGGAAAATTAACAACAGCCCTAATCCTCAAGTTAGCGCTAATTAACCTAGTTAGGGACCAATAACCGGACTGTGTGATGTGCTTGTCAAGTGGCAGGAGTTGGAGCGGTCAATTACGCGGTTTCGGCTTCTTCCTGCCCGCTAACACGTCATTAATCTTCAAGGGCGTACGTGATTAAAGTCGGGACGGATTATCTTCGTGTGGTCTTCGAACATCACCACCAATGGGAACGAAGTTTCCGATAATTGCTTTCAATATCACATTTTCTCTCGGTTTATGACTTCAGTAGTTTAAAGATTAATGGAGTATCTGTACTATCCGTTTAGTGTGGTGGGAGTGACTCCTAAGCTAAACTTTGAAGTTTCGCTATTAAAACTTAATATGGCATTAGTTTGGAAAGATTAGGGCAAAAGTAGAGATCATATTAACTTAAATAAATGAAGATTTAATTAAAATATAGGTATGTATAAAATTTATAAAATATATCCCTGAAAAATAATAACGGATTTGGTAGTACATGATGGTTACTTTCAGAACCCGTATCGTGTTGCAAAAATGATTAAAAGGACTTCTGTTCAATATTCTACATTTTGGCAAGATGCCTGATCGTAACTTTCAATATCTGCAAAATCATTACAGAGATATTCCCATATGAATTAGCATGCCATATAGTACCCTCTATTTTTCATTCATGAACATTTGGCAAACCGCACTGATCTATTTTATGTTCAACTTTAAAACAATTTCCTGTGAATCCAAATACAGAGAGAAATTTCCATATTGCAAGGGATTTATGACAACCAGATATTTGAAGTCAAACTATTCTTGATCAAGGGTTGAATTATGGTTTAAGTCGAGTAAAATTAGTAAACGTTGTCAATCAGGCCCATCTCGGATCACCTCACTCAAAAAATAGATCAGTTTCTTCATTTTTATTTATTTTTTTTCATTTATTAGTTCGTAAAATTTTGTTTAAATCCTTATTCGTCAAATATTGACTTCATAAATTGGTTTCTGTGAAGGTGCTTCAAGTTTTCCATGATGTTAGGCGACTATGCAGTGGCGCAATCAATAAACAGATTAGAGGCATTTGAAATGTGGATTCACAGACGTATGCGTCACAAACGAAGAAGTTAACACGCATTGGACACAGCAGAAAACTGATGAAAAGTATTTAAATAGGAATAACACAATATCTGGGCCATATACTCTGTACTCTGTATAATGATAAATAGTAAATAGCACGTAATCATGCAGGGAAGAATAGAAGGGAGAAAGGGCGTAGGAAAAAAAATTAATCTTGACTGAGGAATATCAGAGATAGGATAAAGCAAGGGATAGGGAAGCGTTAAAAGAAGAGATCGCCAACCTTCGATATAGAAGGCACCATGATGAAGAAGAAGAACCCTTGAAGGAATGAACCATTTTCAAGCGGTAACGTAAAATTTGATTTTTCTCGTTTCAGTTCAAAATTCTGTGATAACTGTGATTTTTTTAACATGTTTCTAATACTTCCCAAATTTAAAATTGAAACCTATGAGCTTGGAAGGAGTAAAGTTACAAATTTTTTAAAGACCAAAATAAGGAGAGGAAATTAAATTTTTTGGTAACCCTTTTTTCAGTGGAGCATTTTTGAGTGGTAACGTATAATGAGATTTTTTGTCGTGTTTCGCTTCAAAATTCTTCCCAAAGCTGAACACAATTTGTTAGAGAGGTAAGAAATAGACAAATCTGTCAGGAATCGAATAAAGAAGTAGGATTGGGGAAGTTGGAGGGAACTTCCACCAAGTGGCGGCATAAAATGTGATTTATTAAGCCCTTTCAATTCAAAATTTGGGAAAACTTCGTAAAATTGATTCTTCTTTCTTGGAAGGTTGAAATATTTATCATAAATTTTGTAGCTAAAATTCTATAAATCTCGTAGGTAGGTAAAGCAGAAAATTACTCTTGGCAAGAGAGAATACGATATACCTTATTGTGAAATCTGAAAAAAGAGAAAAGAAGAGAATGATATCAATTTCTGGTAATATCAAACAAACTGCTATCTCCAATTCACTTATGACCATCCTTTGATGTATTACAAGTAAAGTGAATCGCATTATTGTCCGATTTTATTACGTGAAGGGTCAAAGTACACCTTTTTCGTACTTTTATTAACGGTTCACCTATCATAAAACCAGCTATTAGTGTATTTTTTAACAAAAAAATACACTATTGAGGACGACATCACTTTTCGAAAATCACCCAAACTCATCAAATGTCCACCGATCATGACCCCCAGATTACGAAAAAGTGGTTTTCCAAAATTCACCTGCCCACGATATATATATATATATTTATATATATATATATAGTCGACCATCGTATCTTGTGACATCCGGTAAAAATTTCGACGTTTCTGCATCCACCCTCTAGAGTGACAATAAAAGAAAAAGAAAAATATGACTTTCTAAACACGACGTGAGAAAGTTATTGCACCATTAAAAATAGAACTATACACGAAAAAAAAAATTGGTTTTTGCTATCACATTGACATCCTCTGTATATTCGATATACATTTTTATGGAATCAGCGTTATGACATCCATAAAAATTTCATCGACGTTATGACATCCCCACAGGGTTGCCAGTTATTTTTAAGAGTATAAAGGCGGCGCGCGAAGTTTTACAGTAATAGCCTACTGAGTCCTAGGCATTCTTCTGTTTACGGAATCTCCAGCAGCGATTGATCTACAACACTAGTGGCAGTCCTACTCAAGTATCTCTAAATACATACCACCTGTTTTAAGACGCCGGGCGCCTCTCGACTGCTACCCTTTGATCTCCGCTGGTGGCGTATGATTATAAAGAGAACGTTTGAATTGTCGCATTTTCTTCTATTATATTGTCAAGTCAGAATTAGATTAAATTAACTAAATTAATCTCAGGTCGGTTAGTGACTTGCGTGGCCTAGTGGTACTCCGCTGGCTCACGAAGCCATAGATCGCGGGTTCAAAACTCACCTCGGCCCGCTTTACTTTTCAGATTCATTTTCGAATGTCTGTGAAAAGTAAAACAAGCGATCGAAGGTTTTAAAGGCAAATATAATTTAAAAGTGTGTGTGGCTAAAGAGTTCGTGCTCAAAGCCAATTTACCAGAGTGGAGCGACTATGTCTTACCTACACAGTTAAGACCGATGCTCCCTCTTTTTAAAAAAAAAAAAAAAATCTCAGGTCGGAAGCGACCGTTGAGTTTAGCAATTTTGATATTAATTTTGATTTTGATACTATTTTATTTTAGTTGGTTTACGTTATGTAATTGCAGTTATTTGCCTCGGTTATTTGGCATATTGTCATTGCGTATTATTGTGGGTTCACATATTATGAATATAATTTTATTGAAATATTAACTATAATAATTTTCACATCTTAACAGATGATACATAATGACGTCAATCTACATAATATTATATCAGTATAAAAGTATAACAACTATATAATAATAACAATAATTAATACGAAAATATTGGTATTCCAGCTCCATCAGAAAAATCCCTAATTGAGCGCCATCGTTTACGACTTCTTCTTAATGCACATACTGCTCGCTCTAATAATTGTAGCACATCCAATTTTTACTCTGAGCCAATTCATAATAATGCTATAAGGAGTATGCCATTTTTCAACTAGTTGTTCTGCAATTCATAATAATATGTGGGTCCACATATTATCACATCGCATATTTTGTACTCCGAAAATTTCGCTCCTGGTACGAGTATTAGTTTCTATTTTGCCTAATAATTTTTCTAATTATTATAAACGATATCATTTAATATTGCACTCAAAATATTTTGGAAAATGCTAAAATATGTTTTTTTTTACTTTTTCCCATGGAAACTTATTGACTAAGTCCTTAAACGGCTAAATTTCACAATTCCATTTTTTGCTAGTCGACGTCACCAAATGAAGCTCCGGCAGTGTTTTGATGAGTGGGTAAGGATTTCTCTTTTCATACAATGCATGGTAATTTATGAAGAATGAACGATCCAAAATTTTTGAATCTTTAGGTAAGTATAATGGACATCAAGATAATGATGATAAAGTACAACATGCCTTATACCAATTTCGCTTGTTTAAGAGCTATAATAAGGTTTAAAAGTGGAAACTTCAGTAATTAAAAAAATTTTGAACAATTTCTCAAAATTTCATGGCATCAACTCCAAAATTGACACACAATATACGTTTTCTGCCATAAGAACAACATAGGTAGAGTACAAATTTTATAAGAAGGCGAGAGTTTGACAAGAATTTGTTAGTGCGCAGATACGTTAGTCGTCACTACTGCCGAATCCAAAAATATTTGTTGTCCAATATCAACAAAGTTAGACGGTGTCCGCGTTAAAAAAACAACCAATCAAATAAGGATGATAAGAGTATCGTCGCCGTATGTAAAAGCTCAGTGATGCGTGCTGGTTAACTCGTATCGTACTTAGTTTAAATACTTACTCACTTATCATTTAAAATATTTAGAATTACGTGCGCCGCGCCCCTGATGCAATTTCTATTCTGGTAAGGTAGAACAGTTAAAAAGCCCACAAGATGCGCAGTTCACGCCTAGCCTTCTTATAAAAATTGGACAGCAGGTACTTGAAACCAATTTGACGTAACTCATACGTGAGGCTAGTTATGCAGGGTGTCCCTGAAATGACTCTACAGCTCTCTAGCAAAAGATTATGAATTATAAAAGCCAAATCGCTGAAGTGATTTTGATGAAATTTGGTATCACGTTATGGTTTTATGGAACACAAAGTGCAATACTAAAATTATTCATGACGTTATAATTCATTGGCGTAGATAATGGTTTTTTAGGTTTCACCACTTTGAACTTCTACGCCAATGGAATTAATAATATTTAAATACCGAGCGTAGATTACTCGACTAATTTTATACAAAAAAGGTACCACCTCTTTATAAAAGTCGCCTAACTTTATCGTATAGAAGATAAACGCATTTGAATGTTGATTTTTATAGGAAAATTCGAATTTATTTTTCATGGGATTTTTTTGATTTACAACAAATAATAAAATTAATTTACATTTCATTATTTGGACATTCAAAATCGCATTTGGACATTCAAAATCGGTTTTGGGCATTTAAAATATCGCATTTGAACGTTAAAATGTGAATTAGTTTTATTATTTTATTAAGAAAATCCCATGAAAAAAAAAATACGAAATTTCCTATAAGAATCAACATTCAAATGCGATTTATCTTCTAAACGATAAGATTCGGCGACTTTTTATCAAGATTTCCTTTTTGGTAGAAAATGAGTCCACTAATCTACTCTCAGTATTAAAAAAAAATTTAATTCCATTGGTGTAGAAGTTCAAAGACTGTAAGACCTTTGAAAAAAAGACTAAGAACTGTAAAAACCCATGATCTATGGCAATGAATTAAGGTCATGAGTAACTTTCCTTTTGCACTTTTTGTCCCATAAAACCATAACGTCTTAGCAAATTTCATCAAAATCACTTCAGCCGTTTAGCTTTTATAATAAAAAAACCATTTCAGATTTGACATTTGCGACCAGACACTTGATATCCTAGCGGCCAAACCAAGCAGCTCAGGACTAAGATATGTTGACTTAAATCGAATTAGTTTCATCCGAGGAATATTCTGAGAGCTGTAAAGTCATTTCAGTGACACGCTGTATAGCTTACACTTATACACTTTTAGTTAATTAAGGCCATATAATTTTGTTCGACAATGGTCAAAATGAACCGAAAGTCTTAAAAATCATCCTTTTTACGTAGGTACAACTGCATGGTACTCTTGTTTAAATTTTATACCTACCTCTATCAGTTTTCTAGTTTTTATTAATTAAAAAGCAAAATGCATCAAACTTTTCAAAGCAAATATCTCCAAAAGCGATAAACTAATGAATTGACCAGGGGTAGGATTTCTATTTAATAAAGAGCATACTTGAAGATTTTCGATGAATTTTGACCACTGTCGAAGAAAAAAGCAATATGTCCTAATATACAGGGTCATCAGTTATAAGCGTACGAAGCGGCCATATCTCGGGAACTATTTGTCCTAAAGCATAAATTAAAAAATTTCCAGACATAATTAAGTTACCATGAGAAATTTAGTAAAAATATTTTCAAGACGGCGGCATTTCGGGAATACCGGAAGCTGACACGTCAATAAAAGTTAATAAATAATAAATAAATAGACAGTCATCTTTGTTTGACAGCATGGAAACCATGAAAACATTCTCCAAATTATAAACTTACATTTACATTAGAAAATTAAAATTGTGCCAGAGTTATTTAAACAGGATTATATTTACATAGCGGGGTACCTAGCTAAGTACCTACATACTTTTTTTTTGCTAAAAAAATATTTTTCCCCCAGAATGTGTTATAAAAAAACACAAGGCAATCAATGAATTCAATATAAAAATTTATACTGACGTCATTCGATGAAAATTTTTATTTGTTTTCCAAAAAATTTTAATAAACAAAAATTATGAGATATTGTTTTTTAACTGAATAACATGAAAAAACAATACAGGGGTCCCAGCTCATTCGCAGCGGTCTCTGTGAGCCAAACACGATTGATTTTTTCAAATTTTTTTTTGCAAGTTCAACTACAGGATCACAATGGGCCATTATTTAAATTTGTTTTAGACTATACAGAATGTCCCATAATATGAGAGTGGCATATCAAAGGTATGTTTTTTCAAATGAAATGCTCCTGTTTTATCACATTTTTAGATTGTCTGAGAAGAAAAAATAAGATTGGCTTTTACACTTGATGTTTAAATCGAGAAGTTTGTGAGTTATAAACAAGTGCAATACGCCATTTTTGAAATTCGAGGCCCTGTACAACGAAAACGGTTCAAGATATAGCAAAACGGCTTTCATATCCCTATTTTAACTTTTTATGTACTATCTTATGGTACTTATAGAAACATTTGTACTTTCTTTGTTTTTTTTATTTGGCGACGCGTGGAAAGATCTCAGATTTTTTCAAATTTTTTATCACCCTGTATAAACATTTTATCTACATGTTAGGATAGTACATGACAAGTTAAACTAGGGACATGTAAGCCGTTTTTCTCTATCTAGAGCCGTTTTCGTTGTACAGGGACTTGAACTTCAAAAATTATGATTTTCACTTGTTTATAACTCACGAACTTCTGAATTTAACCACCAACTGTAAACAATCTTATTTTCTCTTCTCAGACAATCTAAAAATGCAATAACATAGGAGCATTCCATTTAAAAAAGCCATAACATTGATATGCCACTTCGGGTTGCATGTTAACATGACGTATAAACAATGCCTGGTAGTTGCGCAGTAAGTTATTGTACCAATAGGGAAAAAATTCAAATTAACGTTTAAAATTCAGTATGAAGTGAAATAAATTCGCTTGCCATTTCCGGATGCAAATTTAGAAAGAATGGTAAACATTTTACTGAATCATTTTTAAATAATGAAATGGGAAATTAAATGAATGTTAGGTAAAACAGTATTATAATATTAGGGACTAAACAAATATTATGTCATACAAAGAAATTAATAAAACCCTCACAGTAGACCAGTGGCAGTAACTGGTAGTATACGGTATAGGATACACTATAAACCGTTATAATAATAATGTTAACCCTTGTGAAATTCCTTAAGCGGCGCGCTATTTATTGACATGACTAATAATTCTTCTATTTCTATTCATCTGAATACTGAATGCATGGACCTAAACACCCATTACGTTCTCTGAAGTAGAAAGACCACTTCAACATTCTTTTAAAAATACTTTATGGTAGTGTTCGTATTGAATAATATTTTATTGTGCATTTGCTTTGTAAATAAATGAAAAACATTAGTTCTTGAACTTGACTACATTCAATATTGTAGTCAATATTAACATCTACAGCCGTAAACGTTAAAATACAGGGTCGGTTAAATTAGAGAAAAAGATGCGTAATTTGATGATTAATAAGAATCTGAAAAAAAGTCGGTGTTGAAAAACTAAAAAAAAAATCGAGAATTCTTATTTTTGCCGTATCTTTCTTATTATTTGAAATTAATAAATATTTTTTTGTAGGCTTACGTAAGTCGCTAAGAGCTACCCATCCGACGTTTCAAAAATTTTCAAAGCCGACTAGATCCCAGAGTTTTCATAGTCAACTTTCGTTTTTCTTATGGCCGTCATATTATTTTTTATGTCGTTCGATGTAAAAAAAATGGAAAACAAAAACTAATAAACTTTTTTCGAAGAAAAACAAAAAAATTCTCGCTGAAATACGTCAATATGAAGTCATATAGTGCTTGCCTCATGGTTTTTTAAATTTCTCTATGGTATTCGGTCCAAAAAATTGTATTTTTTTAGAGAAAAAAGAACAAAAAATTTTTTAATTTATTTTTTGAAAATTATTAATTTTTGGTTTCCATTATTTTTTCCATACCGAACGACATAAAAAATAATGTGGCGGCCATAAGAAAAGCAAAACTTGACTATGAAATCTCTGGGATCTTGTCGGCTTTAAAATTTTTTGTAGTGCCGAATTGATGGCTCTTGACGACTTATGTTAACCTACAAAAAATAATTATTTAATTTTCAATAATAAAAAATATTTGATGAAAAAAAATTCTGTTTTTTTTTATTTTTATTTTCAGATTTTTCAGGAATTAATCAAAATATTATAGGGATATTTAAATTAAAATTTCTGTTTTCAACCCTTACTTTGTAGAGTCTCTGCATAGTGATGGATGATTATGTTTAAAAAAATTCTACTACATACAGTGTGACCCATTTGTTCTTGAAACACCCTGTAGAATCTTAATTTATGGTGCGATTTTAAAGAAATTTCTTTTAAATCATAGAGCTTGATAAACTATATTTTGGGAGCAAAAAGCGTCTCATTCCTACAAAATCCAAGGCCTACTAGATCAGTGTATTACTTGTAAAATCTCAAAAATTCATATTAGCGATTTTTTTAGAAAAAAACTGTGCACGCTACTGGATTCACCAGCCCTCAAAACGGTACTGTACTAAATTTTATTGGAAATGTCAGAGTAATAAGGATCTTGCAGTTATTTTAGAAATTCATAATAGAACTCCGGTTTTTCATTAATTTATTCGAAAAGGTCAAGAGAGACAAAATAGAAATTGTACGTCTAGTTGGTGATAATGTAGGTACTTTAATTTTTTATTTATAATTTTTTATTTATTTATTTATTTATTTATTTTTATTATTTTTTTTTATTTTTTTAATTTTTTGTTTTTTTTTTTAACTTTTGTTTTACTTTTTTAATTTTAATTTTTACTTATGATAGCTTTTGACCTTTTTCAAATTAATTTATGAAAATTCGGAGTATTATTATGAATTTCTAAAATAACTACATACAAGATCCTTTTCACTCTGACATTTTCAGTAAAATTTAGTACAGTACCGTTTTGAGGGCTGGTGAATCCCGTGGCGTGCCCAGTTTTTTCTAAAAAAATCGCTAATATGAATTTTTGAGATTTTACAAGTAAACACTGATCTAGTAGGCCCTGGATTTTGTAGGAATGAGACGCTTTTTGCTCCCAAAATATAGTTTATCAAGCTCTATGATTTAAAAGAATTTTTTTTAAATCGCACCATAAATTAAGATTCTACAGGGTGTTTCAAGAACAAATGGGTCACACTGTATATACATACATAGTTTAAAAAATTTTCAAAGCCGACTATTATATCCCAGAGTTTTCATAGTCAACTTTCGTTTTTCTTATGGCTGCCATATAATTTTTTTATGTCATTCTTATGTCATAAGAAAAAAATAATAGAAACCAAAAATTAATAAACTTCAGAAAAAAATTAATTTTATTCTTCTTTTTTCAAAGAAAAACAGAAGATTTGTCGCTGAAATAGGTCAATATAAAGTCATACTGCCTTGCCTTATAGTTTTTTAATTTCTCTATGATATTCGGTCTAAAAAATTGTATTTTTTTTAGAACAAAAAAGAACAAACATTTTTTTCTATTATTTTCCAAAGTTTATTAATTTTTGGTTTCCATTATTTTTTTCTTATCGAACGACATAAAAAAATAATATGGCGGCCATAAGAAAACCGAAAGTTGACTATGAAAACTCTGGGATCTAGTCGGCTTAAAATTTGTTTGAAACGACAGATTAATAGCTTATAATGGCTTATGTAAGCCTACAAAAAATTATTTATTAATTTCCAATAACAAAAAAGATATGATGAAAATAAGATTTCTCGATTTTTCAGTTTTTTTAAGGATATTTCAGGAACGGTCACAAATATCTTGCATGTTTTGAAGTATTCGAGATGGCCACAAAATAGCGCAACTTTTCTCTAATTTAACCGACCTCGTATCTTCAATGGTTTAGGATATCCCTGTAGCCTGTAGTGGCCCTTTAAATAGTTCTGACCCTGTATAGTAGAATTTTTTAAAACATTGGTGTTTTATTAATCATCCATCGATATTTAAATTGTTTTTCGCAAAACACCCATCTCAAAATAACCTTTTCTCTTATTTAACCGACCTCGTATCGTATCTTCTTAGTCGCTAATTAAATAGATCTAAACTCTGAATAAACGAGCACAATAAATAATAATAATTATTGTTATTATGATTCTGGCACCGAATAAAAGCTTATCTGTGAAAAAAATGCTGGTGAAGATTTAGATTTTTCACCAGGATTATCTTTAGATATTATTGAATCAGAAATAGTATTTCAAAACTCCATTGCGGATTTGTGTCCGCAAAAAGAAAAATATTTGAGATTTAAATTGTCGCGAAAAGCTAAAGAAATGTTATAGCAAGTTTCTCGTAAACTATTTTTTTTACGTCAAATTTGTTTAGGTGTTATCAAATTTATTATTTATTTATTAACGAATTCTGCTCGAAAATGATCTTATACAAAATTTATGCAGAACCAATATTAGTGTAGGTAGAGAAGACAGAAAATAATTTTTCTGATGCGAAAAAATCCTGGGAAAATTTTGCAGCGGGATTATCTTTATTTTGAGATACTATTTCTCATGTCAAATATTCCGTTGAAAAATTTTCACCCGGATTCATTTTCCAGATATAAAAAGTCAGAACATTTTTCTAAAAGTTTGTACTTTCATTAAGTCGCAAAAATAAAAAAAATTCCCAGCCAGTGATACATTTTAAGCTATTTTTTTCAATTGATAATGATTAAGGTACCCTTTTTATATCTGTAAAATCATCTAGTTTTTGCAAATAACGAAAAACAAAGATAGTAAAATGTTAACTTTGGCATTTTTTATCCCACCAAATTGAAGACCAGAGTTTTTAAAATTATTTTTAACGTGCTCTACCGAGTGTCCCCTAAAATGTACTAAAGAGTTTATCCGTCATTATCTTAACACCCTGTATTTAATGTAATGACTAACGACTTAGATAAAAATACTGACTTAATTATTACCTAATTACAACAACAAAGAAAATATGAATGAATTTCTATTCACATTATTAAAATATAAAAAATAAAGGAATACCTAGTACTTATATTGTGTATCAACCACAGAAAAAGGCTATTTCAACACGTGTGATTGGCAATAATATTTCTGTGGTTGCCTCCAAGAAAAAAGATTATGGGAATTTTTTCATTATTTTACCATGTGACCCTAAAGGATACCCATTACCTCTTATGGGATAGAGTCTAAAAATACAACGATTAGGTATTATAAGTACTAGAAAAATATCTTTTAAAAAAGCATTAGGTACCTATTATCGACTTATGGCATAGTTTGATGATAAACATTACAAACGCCAATCTATTTTTTAAAATAGATAATAATAGGTAATATTAAATACATACAGCCATTTATTTAAAAAAAATGTATAAACAATTTAGTTAGATCGATATTTAGAATAAAAATTAAAAATATCCAAAAATAACAATTAAATTTTTTTATTAGTATTTCAACTAATTCATTACTTATTTCAATTTCAAAAGCACCCGCTTCTTAGTTTATTTATTTATCTTTTTAATGTAATGACTAAGAGTTTGATAAAAACAGTGACCTAATTATTACTTAATAAAAAATTGACTTAATTATTACCGAATAACAACGAAGAAGAAAACATGAATTAATTTCTATTCACATTTAAAACATAAAAGAATAAAGGAACCTAGTGCCTACAGTGTGTATCAAGGACGGAAGAAGGCTATTTCAGAGAAGCGATGGTCGCTTTATACCTAACACCTAATAATTCAAATGTTAATGGATGATTTAGTTCCTTTCTTTGTATGTTACAAGAATGCTGTAGGAATTATTCATCCAACACTGTTGTCAATTTTAAGATGTCACAAGATCTATAGCGCAAGAAGTTAATATACATCATTAAAACTGCAGATGTCACAAGATCGATTGGTTATGATTTCTAGCAGTATATTAATATACTGCACCGAACGTCGGGCGCGCCACCTCCACACTATACGCTGGAACTACATTATACGTCTCTAGCCATAAAAAACTGTTTTTTGACCTCCAGCTCAAATTCAGCCTTTATCTTCCTTTATTAACTATCTCTGTCTAACTAACACATGAAACGCTGTGGCATCCGATTTTGGATGTCACAACGTCGACGGATGTCGAAGAGATAGCAAAAATTATACGTCAGGATGTCACAACGATGATTGGATGAATCTATATATTTATATATTTATATATATATATATTTCTCCAAAATCGCGAAATTTCGATTTTCAAAACGCTCCTGTAGCTTTATCTTTCAAGATTAGTGAACGAAATTTTGGATTCTTGTAAAGCTGAGGAATGACTTTAGATTTTCGTTGAAAAAATTTCCAAAAGTCACGTTACTTCTACAGGGTGTCCCTTCAAAGTTCCACATATCCGGTTTTTGTCATCTCATTTCAGGTCGCAGTTTTGAATCTAGGAGGCTGAAATTTTTGTGGGAGTAAGATATCCACAAGGAGTGGTCTGGTATTGCACTTGAGCAAAATCGGCCGAGCCGTTTCAAAATGGCAGCCATTTTAATTTTTGGAAAAAGGACTATTTTTTGAACCCCTGTATAAGCTAGATAGAAAAAGAGTTTTATATCAAATTCACAATATTGGAAGTAAATGACTTGAAATTTAATTTCATGCAACAAAATTTGCATTTTTTCTATTAATAAGCCAGTGGCGTGGGTAGAAAAAGGGTAAAAATGGCTAAATTTCTCCAACAATTTATGAGCACATTTTTGAAGTAATTAAACTGAAATTTTTACAGTAGACAACTATACTAATAGACTTCAACCCTTGAGAATTTCAAAAAGTAAATAAGAAAAATGGCGGAGATATTCGATTTTTTTTACATGATGTTTTTTTTAAATTAATTTCTCTAAATTTTTAAAAACGTTCCTGTAGCTTCATCTTTCAAGATTAATGAACGAAATTTTTTACTCTTATATAAACCTTAGGGCTGACGTTTGATTTTCGTAAAAAACATTTTCCTAGAGTTGTGTTACTTCTACAGGATGTCCCTCCGAATTTCAGAAAAAAAACCGTCCGTGAGGCACGGTTTCTGGTCGAAGTTTTCAATCTAGAGCGCTGAAATTTTTTTGGTAGTAAGATACCTTCAAGTAGTCGTCTGGTACTGTATTTGAGTAAAATAGGTAAAGACATTCCAAAATGGCGGCCTTTTCAATTTTTGGAAAATGGCTAGATTTTGAACCCCTAAATAGACAAGATCAAAAACTTTTAAACAAAATTAACAAGATTGGAATAAACTTATTTGAAATTTGAGCTAATGCAATACAATTTGCATCATTTCTATTAATAAGCCAGAGGCGTGGGTAGGAAAAGGGTAAAAATGTCTACATTTCTATAAACATTCATGAGCTTATTTTTGAAGGAATAGAACGGAAATTTTGATAGTAGACAACTATACTAATAGCATTTAACCTTCAAAAATTTCAAGAAGTAAATATAAAAATGGCGGAGATATTCGAATATTTTTACATGATGTTTATTCCTCTAAAATTTCAAACTTTCGGTTTTCAAAACTCTCCTTTCAGTTTTTTCCGAATTTATTAAAGGTAGTGTAAAAAATAGTATTTTTCAAGTAAAGTTAGCCAGTGGCGGGCATAGGAAAAGGGACAAAATTGTTAAATTTTGCCAATTTTTTTGATTTTTAAATTTAAAAATCCATTCTAAGGCACGTGTTTAAACGAAATGAAATGAAATTATCACAGAAAATTTTTCACATTAAAGCACTACGCTAACATGACATGACTATGGAAAATTTCAGAAAGCCAATAATTTAAAAAGCGGTGAAAATATTCATAATTGAATCGCATAAAAATACACTATTTCTGCGATTGATGCGCAAGAAGGTTTTAAAAATCATCAGGCGTGTGTAATCCCGGGAGGTTTATTGTTACTCAAAACAATTCTAGAAGTCATTCTGAGCTTTTTTACTGATACAGACCTTAAAATCCTCTTCAAAGCTCTCAGTGATGAAGTCGAAGCCGTGTTTAGGTGATGGAAGTTTGCATACGAAATATATTGATCGAATAACCAACTTGACCAAACAAGTAAGAGAATGTTAGCAACCATCGGGTTATTTATTGCATTATAAGCGTAATCAGAGAGAAGACAATGACATACGAGTAGAATAGCGGAATGATATGTGAATTCATGAATGCAATAAAGTTTTTCATTTCACTAGTAGTAAATGAGCTTACTAGAGGGATTAAATCCTGAACATCCTACACAGAAAGGGAATTATAACCCGGCTAGCGAACTCCTGTTGTATCTCTCCATCGTAACAACTGAGATTTAGGGATTAAATATCACTGTACACGTTGATAAATGTAGTCAGCCCTGTTCCAAATTTCAGCGCAACGTTCAGATAACTTGGCACTTTGTTTCAGGTATTCAGGCAATCTTTCACTGCACACTACACCATCTATGACGTCAGCAAAGAGTGAGTATTACACTGGCACCGGCCCTTTTGCCAACTTTAATGTGATTTGTGGACGTTGGACTGGATTTATGTGTTATGTTTACTATTAGAGAGTTTAGGCCAGGTTACTAGACTTGTAGTGACTACTACAATAATAATTCAGTTTGAGAAAAATATTATTATGATACAAATATACAGCGCCTTTCGCTTATAATTATTATTAGGGAATCTCATTTCAAGAAAAATGTTGTCTGATCCAGCAGATACACCTATAAAATTTTGACTATTAGGTACATACTCCATATAGATATTATAGATTTTATTGGGTTCTGCGTCATCATCCAGACGGAACTGAAATCCTGTTTTGCTAATTAGACGCAAGTTAAGCTAAGTTTTCCCCTGACATTTCATATACATTATTGATGAATTGAAAGTTAGAAGCAGCAATATCATTATCGTGATCAATATTGCGAATAATATAATAAAGAATCCAGAGTTATTGAGTAGGTATAAAGATGGAATTGAAATTATTTCTTCTCTTTTATGATATTCATTATTTCATTGTAGTAGGTATATTGAAAATAAGATTTATTCTACTAAATTAACCGTTTTTCAAAAACCATTAAATACTCAGAAATCCTGAGAAGAATAATAATTGTTCAAAAAATGTACAATTTTTATGTAGGTAATTATTGTTGAACTAAAACTATTAATAGAAAAACCTGGCCTAGTTTTCATATAAGAAGGCCGTTCTGGATTTACGACTAGTCCATTATATGGAACGCTCCATATTTCACCTGTGCATGTTAGTTCTACTTTGCATGATTAGCAGCCATGAGCAATGTAGATAGGACGCGTACAGCACATTAGCCACACTACTCAACAGTTTTATACCCGGAATAAATACAGGGGAATGCTAATCTTTTGGTAGTAAATTGCAATTTTCTTCAATAATACTGATGCAAATATAGGTCGAAAACCATTAGATTCCAGAAATTGAAGAACATGAAACTTAGAAACCATAAATGATGCATGTGATAATGAATAAAGGAGACTTTTGTTTGATGAAGTTGGCACTAGAAAGTTCAAAAATTTTACAGCTATTTTTATTGAATAGTTCTGAAAAGCTAAAAAAAGTTCTATAGGGCTCTCAAAAAATGTATTAATAGTTCAGGTATTGGAGGGTGCTAAGTTAAGAGTAACATTAAGTCTTCCATTATGATTAAATCAATACAGGTTGTTCATAAATCATAAAAAAGTCTAATTTGAAATCTCTTATTACAAGGAGGACATTTATTAAATTATGTATTTATGGAGGCTTTTGCAGTTATTTTCAACCATTTTTACAATTTTTAAAACGTTTTTCTTAATTTTTCAGTGATTTTTGCATGTGCTAATAATGCTTTTGAAGAAATTTGGCGATTTTCGGTGATTTTTTACTACTTGGTGTGCTCAATTCTTATTGACCTATTATACATCTCTGAGTAGGTGTTTTTTTTTTATTATTTCGTGCCCTCTCCCGCTCGTGTTTCGGGGATTTTTTCATGTGCAAATAATGTCCAGGTTTGGAAGTAACATTTTGATATCTGTACTGGCTTAAAATACCAGAACTTTCGAAAATATTTTCAAAAACTCATTCAAACCTGTCGAAAATCGTCATGGAAGCCGCGTGAAGTTATGCCCTCAATATAATGACATTGAAATTTTTACGATTAATCTACTCTTCCCAGAACTTTAAAAAAAGATACGGTTTTAGAACTTCCATAGATGTCAATGCCACAAGCTTTTAAAGAGAGAGTCGTTGGTTTCTCCAAAAGACGAATTTACCAGGAACTGCTTAACGAAAAGTCGAGTCATTTGATTGAGTAATTGTAATGTATCAATAAACTTTTATATGTTTTGTATAAACTTTGCAAATATCCATTCAGTTACTGTACGCGAGGATAATAAAATAAGCAACTAGGTTAATGCAGTCGCATTGGGATATTTATTTTATCCTTCCACAGGAACAGTCAAGTGTTGCCGAGATAATAAAATTGTCATTGATTAATTACCCGGACTTTTCCTGAATATTGTACAATTTATCCTTGAACCATGCGGCGTTTTCCCATACCTTCATTTCACTGCATTAAATCGGGATGTACCGTATACCCTGTACATAAGTCTTAGTTGACAGGCCATACTTATCTCCTTAACTAATTGCAATCGGATATCGTGTAGCGTGCTCTTACAATGCAGAAAGCTCTCTTGTATTCAACACAAAGCCTTGATGGACTCTCTTGGAAATTAACCAACCATTTTTCTTTGTTATTAGATTCCCCTTTATCATTAAAACGACTACAAATTTAGAGTTTCCTCGATGAATAATCAGAAGAAAAGAAAGCGCTTTTCCCAAACTGCTTAATATAACCCTTTATTGACGGCTACAACGACAAAACTATACTTCCTACTCGACTTTTCTTATGCTTCACAACTACAATAAAGGACGTATATTTGGTATCTATATTAGTTTGCAAGAAAACTTGTCTACCTCACTCATAATATAAATTTTATAGCTCGCCGATACCCGCAAAATAATCCCACGTAACTACCATATACGAGTCTATAAAATAAAGAGGGATCGGGGATTTTTATGACTTTTATGATCCTTTATGACCAGTATCTCTCATGTTATTTCAATGATTAATTTCGCCAATTTGGTCACAGCCATCACATTCCAGTGCGGTTAGAGGCGTCCTCAAAGACGCAATCGCAGCGTTTGCAGCATGCGAGCTGGTTCGGGAGCACCAATTCCCTGCTCATAGTTTATGAGAACGATATCTACTTACGGCAGTCACCTGTTAATGATACGGACACTAGACTGACATTCACAGGCCAACCAGACGTCATCTACAATGGCATTCCCGATTGGCTCTATCAAGGTAAATCTGCACTCCATTATATTATAATAATAGGGATTGACCAAACTAGCTTTTCGTGACCAAACGTGCCGCTGACAGGCACTGTTTGGATTGGATGTTCGGTTTGGGGTTGTATTATAATTTCCGGGGTGTCATCAGTTCATATACGGTTTACCATTATGGGATTCTATTCAAATATTAATTAATAATTAATTTTTCAATATATTATTATACAATGGAGAATACATAATATTTATTACGAGAATAAAGGCCTGATTGACACTGAAGCATGACGTCAAACAATTGATTCTGTATTATTGTAATTATTGTTCAATTAATACGCTCCTGCTCTTCTGAACATATTAAAGTACTTTGAAGTCAACTAAGTATAAAACTGAATTTAGCAAAAGCATCGAGGGGTGATTGAAGTTTAGACATTTCCACAACTGGTATTAAAGCAATATTTAAAATAGTTCCACCTATCTACTTTTCTGACGTCACTATTCGATTATAAATTTTCTGATAATGAAAATAATAATAATGTTTTTTCGTAGAGGAAATATTGAAAACACCCAAGGCCTTATGGATATCTTATGATTCAACCCACCTGCTATATGCTAGTTTTAATGACACTAAAGTAGGAGTATTAAATTTTCCCTGGTTTTCCACGGGAACTTCGGGAAATAAACAAGAGAGATCGAACGCTTTCCCTCCCTCCAGGGGGGTGCGGTATCCAACAGTAAGTTTGTTACAGTTACGTAATTTTAGGATTTTTAATTGTTGAATAACTTTCAGCCTGGCACTGAGAATCCTACAGTTCAGCTATGGGTTCTGGATTTGTCGAACCTGACGAACGTCAAAAGACATCAGCTGCTTCCGCCGGAAAATTTATTGGGCCAGTAAGTCAATATTGTATCTTTAGTTGTTAACCGACAATTTCGTACATGTTTACTACGAGATTCTATATTCTTGCATCTCAAAATTTGTGCAAAACTTTTTGCTGAAAAAGCTATTGGAAGCTCCAAAAAGGCTGAAAAAATCTGATGGTATTGTTGACAAATTTAGTGTCAAAGAAATTTTTAATTCATAGGAGAAACTCAGCCCTGCAGTTCCATCAATTCTAGAATTTAGAAGACTTGTTCTGACTAAAGTCGAATAAACTAGTAAAGTTAGATTCAACAAACTTGGGTACATAAATCTTCATTGCGACAAATTAGAAATCAATGACCTTACAGGATTCGTAATTTTATTCCAGAATAACGTTACGGTATATTCAATTACCTTCACAGAATTAAAACGTAACTTCCAGTGAACTCCTTCAACTCTTTAACTCTTAATCAGACTTCGATAAAGTTTAACAGTAACTCAGCTCAACGTGTTTTTATCTAGCATTACGTGACTCTGTTAATTTTAGTTTAACAGAGCAAAGGGACTATTAATTATTTACTTTTATCTCGAAAGCTTAACAGTAACGAAAAGACCGTATTTCTACCAGCCCCATTATTGTGGAGGCTGCGCTGCTGAATTCAGAATCCGTTTTAAAATTCTCTTTATAACTCCGTTCGTGTTATCATACAACTCGTACAACTAAAACTTGCTTTGTGCCTATTTTTATTTTTCTTTCCTCGCGCTATGTCCTATGTCCCCAGGACTCACATTATTAATGAAATTAGACCTGTCAAGTTCATATACCTACTTGAATCTCATTTACTTTAATTTTATTTCCTTTGCCCAACCTTTTTAAAGATCGAGATATGTAATAGGAGCTTATCTGCTAAAATTGGCAATACAAAATATAATTACATAAGTATATCTTAGTTTAGAGATGCAAACTTTAGGTACCAAATTATTCTTGCAAGTAGGTAATTACCAAAACTCTACTAGTTAACTCTCTGATGGGTCGTTTCATAAACATCTGTAATTACCATGAATCAAAGAGATTCTAAAGCTCCATAATTATGTGAAGGGAGAATTCAACCGGAGAGAATCTAAATTCAACAAAAGAATTGAAAGCTGGACGCGTAAATCAATTAGAGAAACTCCGTTTTACTTCCATTCACATTTCACATACTTGGACTTTTGTATTATCTTTTTCGGCTCTATAGGGGGCGATTCAAACAAAGTCATAAGAGCTTTCCTGATTTCAGGGATTTCTATCTAACTTCTGCTGGCTGGATCGGCCAAAGCAACACCTACGTGGCCGCCGTTTGGATGAACCGAGCACAGAACTTCAGCATTGTGTCCGCCTGCCAAGCTCCCAATTGGACCTGCAATGAGGTTGGTTATCCCGTAGTTCCTCTTTTATTACTCTAGCTAGACTCTCTCCTATCTGGAAGTTTCAGGAAACTTATTTCAATTTCAAGACTAAGTACATGCTACGTGGCTTTATCATTTATGAAACGGTTTATTTTGGATAAAGTGATGACGCCAAAAAGTAATTATTGTTCAAAGTTATAGTTAGGTACATTATACATAAATTTACATTATCTTGTTGACAGAAGTTTGGCTCTAAAATAGATGAACCGTTTTAACAAAGTTTTAAAAACTGTAAATCTAACCCTTCTCCATTAATCTAAGCGCTTAGTTTAGACAAAATAAATTAGCAGTACGTCTTAATTCCGCAGAGTCACACAGAACGAGCCGCGGAGAAGTCCTGGCTGGAAATCCAAGCGCATCCGATGTTTTCTCCCGACGGTAACAGCTTCCTCCTACTAGCACCGGTGCAAGAAAGCAGCGTGGAAACTTTCACCCACATCAAGCACGTCACAGTCACCCAACAGCACATGGCTGTCATCAGTCACGGGAAGTACGAAGTGCACAAAATCCTCTCCTGGGATACCGTCAGTCATCTCATGTAGGTATAGGTCGTGGGTGAACCTAGGTAAAGGATCCAAATTACCAATCTGATAGACAGAGTTTCATGCATTCTGTCGACATATCAAAATTCAAATTGTGATTTATTTAAATTTCCAGTTACTATCTAGCTACAGAAGAACATAAGCCTGGCCAGAGGCATCTGTACGTAACGCAGGACCCAACGACGGAAACCGACGACCCTCGCCGATTGGAAGCCCAGTGCATCACCTGCGATCTGGGGGACTTCCTCTGGGCAAGTCGATATCTCTACGGGAACTGCACTCACTTCAACGCTTTGGTAACTATAATCAAATCGAGAATCTCATATTTGATAAATAAAGGAGTAAAATCATATTTGCCAGGTGAGCCCCCTCTCAAACGCTTCAAGCATGTCATATTATGTCCTTCAATGCGAAGGGACTGGTCTTCCATTAGCGGGGATTCACAACGCCACGTCGCATAAGCTCTTGAAGATACTGTACGACACGCGGCCCCAGCTCAGCAAGCTGCTATCGAAGTTTGCCTTGCCCAAGCGCGTGTCTTTCGAGGTGCCTTTGCCCCAAGGTAGTAGGGCTCAAGTACAACTACTGCTGCCGCCTAGCTGGCGAGAGGAGCTCAGAGATGCTGCCTATCCTGTCGTTGTTGAAGTGTAAGTATAACAATCGTTCTGCTTTTGCTTCAATTTTTTAAACTTTGAACGGTTTCATGAGCGTATAGGTACATAAAAATGTTCAATTACTACGAGCAAAAATCTCTTATAAGAATTTTAAATAATGAAGAGTGTCCAAACATGAAGTGAAAAATTTTAATTCTGAATTATTTTCAAAAGTAGGTAAAGTCTTAAGTATGATTTTGCACACGTCATCTGAACATCTTTAGATTCCATGGTGCAGCTCTTACCCTAAAAGAAATTCATCACAAAACTGCCAATACAGGAATCTAATCAAAAATTGATTGGATTAGTTCTGTTTTGGATATCAAAAGTTCTGAAAGAACATATCCGTTCAGTTGAAAAGATTGCTAAATGGAAAATGTAGAAGAAAATCTCCAGATATCCAGATTTTAATTTTCAAATGAAGATGCAAAAAATTAAAGTAGCCTCTCCCCATTCCCGAAAAAACTAACAGAAAATTGTTTAAACTAGTATGGATACACGTCGTGATTAGAAAAAATGATGAACATGATTGTAGTCCATAAAGCGCTTGCTCTCCGGAAAATAAAATGAGGAACTTTCCTCCCATGAGAGAATGATCTAGGAGAGCTTACCCAGCTTAGAGTGACACACAAAGACGAAGAATATCAAGATAAGAATATGCGAAGAATCTTCTTATTTTGAAAACAGGTCTTCGTCTGCATGCGAACAAGACTCAATAATGATCTACAAAATAAAGCTCATTGATAACGAAACACGGGAACATATTTCTAGTTAATGAATCTTGAAAGGCAAGGCAAGACAATAAGGTGAAAAAGTCTTATATATCAACGAAGTCCATTTTCATCTCACCAGGTCCCTTTATAAGACATCAGTCGCATTTAGGGGCATGAGAGTCCTCGACAGATTGAGCAGAAAGATAAATCCTCATGTGACCGCTTGGTTTAGCATTTCGATCCAAGAAGTGCTTGAACCTTTTTTTGTAAATAGAAATGTGAAACGGTAATAGCAAAATGATAAACCCTATCGTCAGATGTTGGTCAACATTTTATGGCATCTGTTAGAATATTATGGCCTCAATTAAGAGGTTCTTCCATTGCTTTACTTGCACTACTGCTGGGGGGACGGTTAAATTTTGAAAGAAAATTTTCATCTTTTTAAATTAGCTTTGTAAATTTCCGAAACTGGTTTGTATGAAGGATCTTGCGATTTAACACCTTTGGGTTTTCACCCACTTTTTACCCAAGTTACCACTGAGAAGTGGTAACTAGATTTGGGAATGAAAAATGTCCACTCCCCTTAAACTACTGAACATCTACCTACACGCACTTGCACAGAAAACCTGAAACTAGTTTGAAATAAAAAACTGGTATCCACCATTCGATTCTTACTCACAACTGATGTTTTCTTTTACTTTTCTTATGCAATTAAATTTTATCCTTACTTATAGAACAATAATAGTAGAGAAGAACTTTCGAAAGGTTCCCCTTTCAAGATTTTCTTACCCCATGTCGCTATCTCAATTAGGGCCTGCACGCGGACGTGATATGTAAACCAATTAATCTAGCGTGTGTCTGTGAGAGAAGAGAGAAAGGAGAGGGAGCGCTAGGCTCCGCCCCCGGCTCTTGCTGCCCCGCGGCTAGAATAATCACGTCCACGTGCAGGCCCTAATTGAGATAGCGACATGGGGTAAGAAAATCTTGAAAGGGGACACTCAGCCCTAAAAAATTCCGGGTAGCGGAACCCGCTAGCCCTAATCCTTGCCATTCTACAGGACCAAACGCGTTTGGTGACCCTGTGACTTTAATAATGGTCCGATCGAGGTCTACTGGGGCTCAAATCAAAGATAAAAAAAATTCCCGTCTGATGACGAAAAAAATTTTACCTCCACCCTCTTCTTTCATGACAAAAAAACAGTTTTAAGAAAAAAAGGGGGAGGGAAATCGGTTTTTCTGCGGGCATCTTGCCAATATTGGCGGAATCGAAAAAAAATACCATTTTAAAGTAGGCATTGCAAAGTGTCATCTCCCATTGGTTGGGCCCGACGCCCCAATATTAGCGAAAGTTATAGCAATTTGAATTTTAATTATGATTTCCCCTCCCCCTCCCCCTTTAATCGAGATAGCGATTTCAAAATTTCAGGCATCATTGAGGACACTGCTGTCTGTCGATGAAAAAAAAAATTAAGTCCCTAAGTCGATTTTTTCCATAAACACGCGAACACGGACGGCGGTGTATTCGCACCGCGGCGGAACCCTGAAGAAAGGGCCTTAAAATTGAAAATGCGATATCTCGAGAACCGTTTGACCGATTTGCACCAGTCAAAGTTCAAATTACGCGTCTTCGAGAGCGCTTCATTTTTTGACAGGATATTTACTATGCTCAGAGTTGAATTAAGCGAGTTATGTGCAAAAAACCCATTGCCGATGTCTTCGCATGCACATTTCTCCGCCAGGGCGTCGATTAAATTTTTGAAAATGCCACCAAAATGAAGAGGGGGTCCAACTTTATGAACAAAAAAATCAAAAAAAATTCTCGAGTCCAAGGCGAATGGAGCCTTTTTTTTGACAGACCCTCTCCACTATAAAGTAACATTTCAGTGACAGATTAATTGGGACACAATAATTTTATGATGTTTATTATAGTACATACTCAGGAACACTAAATAACTATTTAGTTTGTTGCATGAATTTAGTTTCCAACAGCAGTCGTGCTTACTTAGCTCGAACTCAATAACATAGTTATTCGCTTTTATAATTTAATTATTGCAGCTCAACGTTTTTTTTTTTAAGTTTCTCGGTTTGTCATAGAAAAATCACTGAATTGCTTTATACAATTCAAGCAGATGAACTCCTGTAATGTAAACTTGCCAAAACATTTATAAACTTGTAATGAACTTCCTGAAAGCTAGCTACGCTATTATTATTATAAAATTTAAGTAACTATAAGACATGTTTTATACATATAAGATATGGGGGACTCTAAAAATACACTTATATTGAGATACAATTTAGAAGACCTATATACTCCTACAAATAGGGTGAAACAAAAAATAATATAATCCCGTTAAGGAGCGAGTTCACGTCGTGGACTCCAGGATATTGTTAGGGCCTCAACTTCTCGAACTTCCTGATGCGTGATGAATAACAAAAGGGTCGCTAATTATTTATTCAAGCTACGTCATAATATTACATTTATCCGACATGAGTAGTTTAATACTTTGGCGAATCCCAAATTCTTCCTTGTTTGAAACTCCAAGATACTTGCACATTATGAACGTGTCCCTCAATTTTGGCATTTCTCGAACAAGCGCTATAAATTTCTTGCCATTATTAAACTTGTACCACCCAAATCTATCCAAGAAGTTTCAGTATAGCAACCATACTTCTTTAAAACTCCCCTCATCCTAGACAGTAACTTTTATTAATTATTCATCACTACTTATTACAGTCATTCGGATGATAATAAATTAAAGAACTGGAACTGCTTACACACAAATCGCTTTTGGAAAATTCAACCCTTATGGGTATTATTACAAAAGAGTGTAGAATCCTAAAACCTTTGTTCTGACGCAACATATCACTTTATATTTGAACATACAATAACAATTTCAGTAACGGCCGTCCGGGAAGCAAATCCGTGACTGACAAATACTGCATGGACTGGGGCACGTACCTGTCCAGCCACAGCGACGTGGTGTACGTGCGACTGGACGTGCGAGGGGCGAGCGGTCAGAGCGACCGCTCGCTCTACCATCAGCTGGGCAACGTGGAGGTGCAGGACCAGGTGGAGGTCCTCCACAGGCTCCTGGACACCCACAAGTACCTCGACAAGACCCGCATCGGAATTTGGGGCTGGGGATACGGCGGTTACGTCACCTCCATGGTACTCGGGTTGGGAAACCAGCAGAAGGTGTTCAAATGCGGAATTGCTGTCAGTCCAATTGCGGATTGGTTTTATTATAGTACGTATGAGAATTTTTTACGTAAATTTATTGGAGATGATTTGTGAAGATATATCCTCAAAAACAAACTCTTGATTGATTTACCTGCAGACTCAGCGTTCACGGAAAGAGTGCTGGGATTACCAGGGGAGAACTACAAGGGCTATGTGGAAGCAGATGCCACGCAGCGAGCTAGAAACATTCCCAAGAAGTCCTTCTTCCTGATGCACGGCCTAGCCGACCTCACAGCGCCTTATCAAAACGGGATCTTCCTCGCTCGAGCCCTCACAGAAGCCAGAGTACTCTTCCGATATCAGGTAAGTTTAATATTTTTTTCCTCTACTTAAGCTCAACCTCATACTTGCAGTAAGAAAAAGCGGAATACTATTAATAAACATAATAATATGATTTATAGAACTCTAAAAATGGTTTGCCTCCTTGTTTCAGAGTTACGCTAATGAGGGTCACGAACTAGAAGGTGTCTTGGAACACGTCTATAGTTCGATGCAGAGTTTCTTCGAAGAGTGCCTTAGCCTAGACACAGACGATAGGGAAAAAGACAGTGATACCTGAAGAATAATTAGTAGACTGAGTCAAACGTACTACCACATAAAGGCCTTCATGATATCCGGCGCAAGAGATACCAGGACGATGGGTAGTGTCAGTGTGTGATGTTATAGTAGTGTGGACTTCCAGCGATTCAATCAATAATATCATAGACATTTAGTGAGTTCGGTGACAGCGTAGGCGATTATTATTACAATTATTATTATTATAATAAATAAACTATAATATGGTGATTCTTTTCAGGTTACTTGTTGAATGTTTGGACAAATGTTATGTATTTTCTAAGGTAGAAGAAGTTACTTTATGTTTGGGATTTAGCTGTTGCTTAAAATCTTCTTAACGATACTGTCCTTATCCTTCTATAGATAGAAGTTAAAACTGATGATGAAGAGTACCTACCTATAACTACCTACCTATAGATTAATGAAAAGAAGAAGAGAAATTGCCTACTGCTCTAATTATTAATTTGCTAATCATGTTTTCTTAATTTACCAGCAGAATTATTAGAGGACGAGGTAATAGTTAATAGTTAAGTGTAAGAGAAAAATGATACTGTGTAAATAAATTTTTCCTGGTAAATTAAGAAATCTTTTAATCAAAGCTAAAGCATATAAGACTGATCTTAGAAGAATGCAGGAGGCAAATTCACACTTTTTATACTTGCCTACCTATTGTTAATTTTAAAATTCTCTTATTACTGACTGAACATACTTTTCTTTCTTAAACTTATCATTTGTCAGAAATCGGTCTATAGAAAAAAAGTATGTCAATTATTAAATAAGCAAAGTGTAAAAAGCATCCCAACAAAGATGATGTTATTCCGACATCAAAGCCGACGTGTTAATTTAAAACTGGAGCTTCTAGATTAAATAACATAAATCAATAATAAGGTTGTGAAGAAACGAAAATTAGAGAAAATGCAATGCATTTAATTAAAACGAGTTTATATAGTGTAATTATTATTAAAAAAGACGCATTTCTGCTTAGTCTATTAGTATGCGAAACTGTGAAATTGCAGTGCGTGACAATCTAAAATTTGTCGAAAATTCAAAATGCCAGAGGGTTTTTTAATATTTCCGATTTTTTATATGTACACCACACCTGCTCGCTGTGTTCGGGGGTCACTTCCATTTTCCCTGCCTACCTACCATATTTATTTTATGCCAAAAATAACTTATTTAGGTCAAGTTTATTTCACAAGATGTAACTCTCCATAAGTAGGTATACACTTTTATACGTATTTTTGATAGGTTCATTTCTAATAAATAAAAAATATTCAAAACCAAAGAGAAACTTCCAAATAAACAATTCTTGATAATATGTCCAGATATAATTAGAAAAGAAAAAAAACACTTTGAGAAGTGGAATCTTTGCAGTTGCTTAAGCAGCTTTGAGGTGAAATAATAATAAAAAAAGAAACTGTAAAAGTCAGAAAGAAGACTCATCGCAAAATATCAAAGCCTTCATATATTCTTACATCATTTATAAAAACCATCATCACTTAATTCTAAACGATTATATAAATATACTTTCATGTGCCTGAATCATCACTCTCTTCAAAAAATGTATCGTTACAATTATTTTTTCAACTTTTTCATCCAGTGGGTGCAATTGACAGAACCGTAATTTTTAAAGATTACTCCAAAATTGGAGTAGGTATGCTACGAACTCAACCACTAAAGATCTGGATATTATCCGCTTAAACCCGTATACAAATAATAATTCAGTCCCAATTTTATTAGTTTTATTAATGAATCAATTTTTCAAATTTGTGAATTTCCATCAGTCATCAAAGAACCAAACCTGTGACTATAAACTCTTAAAAAATTTGATATAGGTATTTCCCCTATTTCTCAAATTATTTTTCAGTTCCTTTAAAGATTTTTAAAATAAACAAAATTGCAAACCCTACTACTCGCATTATTAAGGGGATGAAAATAACTGAGCCCAGATTTTTCTCTATGTAAAGGGTCAACAATTCTTGGAGGCTCTTAAATCAATATACTGATAAGCCAATTTTTTCAAAATTACATCAAACTACATACAACTCGGGAACTCGAAATTATCTTATTAGAAGGGGGTTAAAAGTAGCGGGTAAAGTTTTTTTAGGAAAAGCAATTGGCTCAGAATTTACAATATTGATAATTATTATACTCATTGTTGTTATAGTTATACAGCAGGCCAGTGACATTGATTTACTTCAACCCTTAGCTCAAATTTCGTAATAAGCACTTGCTTTATTTTATAATTTGAGATATAGGTAAATCTAATTTTTCTGGTATTAATAAATTAGATAATATTAAATAATAAAAAACATAAATTGAAAGAAGCAACGAGCGAAAAGATCCAGTTTTTGATTCAAAAATTATTCATTTAGTCACTAATTTTCCTTGAAAAGCCTTACAAAAATCATAATGCAGACACATACCAAATCCTCGTAACACAGTCGAATTATCGTGTTAGTGTAATAAATTTTCTTATTAAAAATCAAGTTGGTTTCAAATTACTAGAGAAATTATAAAAAAATATACAAAAATTCGATTGCATTTTGAATTTTCCAATAGCTTCTTAGAGACTTGTAAGATTTGTTATGATTCTACTCTTGTAACTTTTCAAATTAACGAATGTATGAAAATCAAACTGTTATCTACTATCGTAACTTATATTTAAATTTTTTGTAGCATTGATTTTTAAATTTTATAAAAACATCTCTTCCAACGAGTCTTTCATAAAAATAAAGTAATTTTTAGCATTTCATTGATCATTTATACAACAGAGTAATTGGATTAAGCTCAAACATGAAAAAATTCAAAGTTTTATTAATAATCACATATCAATCAAATTATTATTAATTCTTATTGATTCAGCTTTAATAATTTATTTATCGAATGCAATACAAGCAATATAGTTATTACAAAGTAGGGACAATTAATTAATATTGCAAAAAAAATTGTTATAACATAGTTATCTATATTTCAAGGGAGCAGAAGTCTCATTATTTCTCCCTCAAATTTAATATAACAATTTTAATCCCCTTGCTATACAATTACAATTCTTTTGCCAGATTTTTTGTAAATAAAAAAATTTAAAAAAAAATTATGCAGGGAGACAGTAATGCTTTACACCAATTTTCATACAAAAATCAAGATCAAAAATAATGTTAAATTTTTAACTACAAGCCAATGAAAATGATAGTAATAACGAAAATTACGCTGTTATATAAATGCATGAGCACACTCTTTAGGAAGATTTATATTCATAACAAAAAAAAAACAAATTATGATTCTTGTTTTCAGAATTTTTAGAGTCCTCATAGGTGAAAGTTATTCATTGATTATTACGTTTTATATTTAAATTTTAGCAAGTACCTAATGCAATAATTGCATACCTCCTATGTAATAATAATAATAATAATATCTACCATACTTTATTACAGAGGATTGCCTAAACTAATTGTTGTACACATCAATGTTTGTAAAGAATAATGTTCAAAACACCAATCATAATTTTTATTAGGACAGCAATGTTAGATAAGAGAATGTTAAATGTTTCTTTTTGTATCATATTCAGGAATAAAATCAACAATGTTTACAATAAATCGTTAAGATCATACCAACACTTCATTATTCCTTCACCATCTTTTTTATATCATCGAGTTCATCCTATGAGGGGGAGTGCAAAATTAAACGAATGTGCTAAGCATATTTCGGAAAAAACAATCAAATTCCCTAAAAAAAAATTAAAAAAATTGAGTTTTCAACCCATACTTTGTAGAATCTCTGCATATTGATGAATGATAAATAAAACACCAGTGTTTTAAAAATTCTACTGTGTACAGATGTATGTTTTAAATGTTACATGTGTTTCGCTATACTTTTAAAGTAGCGTCTTCAGACATTTAATTGATTGAAAAATTATATAGTAGAATTTTTAAAACTTTAGTGTTTTATTGATTATCCATCAATCCCCAAAATCAAATGTCCCCAATTAGGGCACCTGTAAGTAGGCCTCTGTAAATTTTATTAGACTTTCTAAATAAAATAAAAGTCCACCCCCTAAATAGAGCTTAATTTTAAAGATAAAAAATTGAAACTTTGAGGATTTGTGTACTTGATATAGGACCACGGAATGGCATAATTAGTTACATTAAAAAAAAAATTTAATAGCTTTTTAATAATCACCTTTTTCATGACTCCATAATACGACACTGTCCAGTGCATGTTCAGTGTGCCGGCTAGCCCAGCAAGAGCCGTCCATCTATTTATTTGGTCCTTATTCACTTTGTCATTAAACTTTATTGCACCTACCGTTTTCAGATATATTGATCACCGTATTGCACATCATAAATCAGTTTTCTACCTGTCATTGCTATAATAATTATATTTTTTCTGCGACGGGCTAAAAGTTTGACCTTCTTTCCCTGTTGACAGGTAGAAAAATGCCTCATTATATGAGCTGCATCTTATTGGGGAAAAAAATTAGTTAGCAGGGAAATAAATGAGTACTTATTTCCCCGAAATGGCGGCTTAGGTATAGCTACTATTAACACTTAGATATCATTAAATTTATATCAATAAAGGAAAGTTACCTTATTATCCAAATGCCAATTATTAAGGGAATTTTCATAACAATCACTATCCATGTTAATAAATTCACTCATTGAGACCTTACAAGAATCTTTGCAAAACTATCTAAAATTTTAATTAAATTATGACGTTTATCGAATTAAATCGTTTCATTACCAGGCTACGTCGATTACGATAAAAGACAGTTTGAAAATCCAAGTTTAACATAAATCATTTTTCCGACATAATTTTCAGTTATCTTCAGAAAAACTACGTTTTTAGACATTCTAACACTGATATTTCTTCTCGCAGAAAAAAATTGTATATTACATACAAGAAAAAATTGCGATGTTAGCTCTCGATAAAATCTATCACTTTTTTCTTTTGTATAATAAATAACTATTTTTTCTGCGACGGGCTATAAGTTTGACCTTTTTTCTCCGTTGACAGGTAGAAAAATGCCTCATTATATGAGCTGCATCTTACCGGGGAAATAAATGAATTAGCAGGGAAATAAATGAGTACCTACTTATTTCCCCGAAATGGCGGCTTAGGTATAGCTACTATTAACACTCAGATATCATTAAATTTATATCAAATATACGTAAAGGAAAGTTACCTTATTATCCAAATGGCAATTATTAAGGGAATTTTCATAATAATCACTACCCATATTATTAAATTCACTCATCGAAAACTAACAAGAATCTTTGCAAAACTGTCTTCAATTTTAATTACATTAATATGACGTTTATGTAATAATTAAATCGTTTCGTTACCCAGGCAACGTCAATTACGATAAAAGACAGTTTGAAAATCCAAGTTTAACATAAATCATTTTTCCGACATAATTTTCAGTTATCTAACCACGTTTTTCGACATTCTAACACTGATATTTCTTCTCGCAGAAAAAAATTGTATATTACACACGAGAAAAAAGTGCGATTTTAGCTCTCGATGTGTTTGTCCCCTCCGCTAAACGCGTCGGGGACGAAATCACATCTCGAGCTAAAATCTATCACTTTTTTCTCTTGTATAATAAATAACTATTATTTAATTAAAGCCTTATAATTAGTTTTTTCACATTTCTTTCAAGTGATTTTGATTTTATTAATCGATTTTTATGTATGTATTGAAAAAAAACGATTTTTTTTCGACAATTTACCACCATATTACAGTTTTTTATTGCATGCGCCCGAACTAATTTTTTTTTAATGAAACTGATTATGCCATTTGGTGGTCGTATATCAAGTACACAAATCCTCAAAGTTTCAATTTTTATCTTTAAAATTAAGCTCTATTATTTTGGGGGATGGACACTATTGTTGGGACACCCGGTACATTAGGAATAACTAGATGGTTCACGAGTAATATTTTGAAAGGACGTTGCCTGGAGGAAAATGTTTAGGTATATTCAAAGAAAGACAAGTGAACATACAAAATATAATAACTAGGACTCTATAACACAAATCAAAACAAATACCTACTCAGATCAGATATAATGCTGATTAAAAAACTTAGTAGGTAAGTAGTTATTGCTTAGAAATGACTCGTTCTTGATGAGACCCTCAATTCCCACTTTAACCCCCCTTTTTAATAATATTTTCAATTCCTCAGCAATTTTTTTATTACCATCAATGTAAGGCGATATTAGAAGTTTTTTAATCAGTTTTCTTTCCCTGTCGGTGAGCTCCTCCGTTTCTTCAGCCAAACTAGCCATTTCTGAGGGTAAAATACCAAGCCACTGCGCTTTTGGTACAGCAAGATGCTGAGAAATATGAGCATTATTCTGCAAAAAAAATAACAATAAATAATAAACCTCATTTTAATCTTGAACACTAGCAGAGCCCAATTTAACTCACCATAGATCCATATCGATAGGTCAACATGATATTAATCCCGTGGGGATCTCCGTCAACTAAAATAAAAACTGGAATCGACAAGATCATCCATAATTTTCTCAAAAATATCTGCGTCCCTAAATCAGGAAATCCTTTCCCCTGAAATAACATTTGTAAGTATTTTTAAAATCAATTCCTGATGATTACTTACAGTGATCATAATAAAAGGCCTGGTCAACTTGTTTGGTAGATCGTCCTGCAATAGTTTGTTGAAAATCGCCTCTTTTTCCACGACTAGAATAAAATAGGCATTCGAACGTATTTGCTCAATTTCACTCAAATCTTGTGGAATGAGAACACCTGAATCACACAAACACCATTATAAAAATTAGTTTATACAGGCGCTTTGTTCAAAACTCTTGATTAAAAAAAAAAGTATAAGAAAGAAGTAACTCTAACCTCTTGTTTTGCAATCCAACACATCACCCGAAGAGAAATAAATCCTCAAGTCACCGGAAACGAGACCTTTCTGGCAACAAATATTCAAAGACCAAGGTCCAACATCCAATAGAGAAGTAACCATGTTTAGCGTACCATACACCAGACATGATTGTTTAATAATGGTTTTGATTTCGTAATAGAGCTCTCTGAAAAATGTAAGAATGATCAGAAAATTGGGGTAGTTACAGAAGAAGTTTTTGCTCACCGTTTAGTGATGATCTTATCGTTTTTCAAAAGATCGAATATTCGTTTTAATAAATACAAGACCAAGTAAAGTCGTTTGGGTCTCATTTGTGACATTTTGCTTTTCATTTCAGGTTTCAGTTGCAGTCTACATAATAGAAAATACAGTTGAAATTAATGTTCCGAGATTGACATGAGAAATTTTCGGAGATCGAGGAAGATGAAGCTTCAGGGTAGGAACTGCAGATTGCTTGCAGATTGTTAAAGTGAGAGTTTAAAATGATTTGGTAAGTGTATGGACAAAGTTTACACTGCTACAGGCTGCAGAATTCCTAATCTATTTAATATTATAATTATTTTCTCAGAGTGGACTAAAAATTATTTTAAGATAAGAGAAATTTTTGGGCAACATGGTGATGAAACTGAATGATTTTTCCATTCATTCACCAGACTGTAACAAGCGGTTTCTTTCTACTTTCTATAAAACAAGCGGTAAGACATGAGAAAGAAATTTTTAGAGATAAGGGGGGGGAGGGTGAAACTCAGGGTGCTGCAGAATTTTTCATCTACCCATCAGAGTGGATTAGAAATGAAAGGATAAGCCTCAGAAATTTGCCAGTGGGCATAAAATGACTAAATTACGGCATGAGGATCAAATGAAAATAGAAATAATAAAAATTCACTTATTCATTAGGAGACTAACTCACCTGTTATCTTTAAATATGCAATTATCAAGTGAGTGTCTACGAAACTCCAAAGTTGGTGGAACCTTTCTACTTATATCCTCGTAAACCTTCATAAAAACTCCTCTTATCTTACGAATGACTTCATATTTATCGGCTTTATGATGAAGATTACCATCTGTCGGGTCATAGAGCAGAGACTTATTCTTTGAAGCGAAATTGACGCCCTGCCGCAAGGACTTTTGCGGCCTGGATAAACCTTCTGCAGAACCGGTCGATAAAGCCAGCTCTGATCTCGTCTCAGCAGTGAAACAACTGGAAGGTCTCGTCGTGTCCAAATCAGTTTCATTTTCGCTGGTATTATAAAGGTTTGAGCTCTCGACTTGAGATAACTTTTCCAGCATTCTGTAGCATCTTTTTTGCTTAATGCGTGATTTCATTTTCTTCAGTTTATATTTACGTTTCTGGTATAAAATTTTAAATATTTTGACATTTTTTTTGTTGTATCGTTTAATAATCTTACCAGCATCGCACCTAGTACTACAAGCACTACTACTACAGGTATTGAGTTTAAATAAATTATTACTGGTCAAAGTACTGGTAAGGCGTAACGACTTGTCAATATCATTAATAATCGCATTCAAATCGTCCATGTTAAATAATTGAGAGAACATTTCTTCATCGGCTTCACTCTCCTGGTCCAGATGGCTTTTTCTTGTTGGTTGAGGAAATAATAAATTACAAGACTTATTATCCCTGAATTGTTCTGTATTCTTTGCTTGGGAACTAATAATAAAATCAATTTTACTGGAATCCTGTTCCTCTGTATGAGCAATATTATAGTCTAAATCAGATATGTCATGATTATTATCTTTAGCCATATCAGCAATAAAAATTCGATCCTCTTCAAATTCTTCTACATGAAATTTCTGCAGAAAATCATTGTGTTTTAAACACAAGGAAACTTCTTTATTGACAAGCATTTCTGGTTTCTCGTGCTCATTTAAATTTGGCTTTCTACAAGGTGGATGAGATTTTGGATCAGAAATATTATTTGTGTCATGAATTCTTGATTTTTTTAAGAAATCAAATGATTGATTATCAGTGTTATCTTCCATTTCCATATAAACATCATGAGGCTTGTTCGACTGTGGTAAAAAATTTGAACTCTCCAGATCTGGTAGAAAGATACAACAGGTAAGATTCATATCTTCAGAGTTATCAATAATTACAGGATTATTTTCCATATTTGAATCTTTTCTGGGTGTTGCAATATTACTCTGACCAGAATTAAATCGATCTAGAATCCCGAATTTATTCCTGGGTGAGGACAAGCCAGAATCTGTACACCGATTAATTATTGAATATTGACTAAAATTTCGTCCTGTAAAAATAAAGTTTGATAACCCATTATTTATTCATATATCAGGTCAAGTTTACCAAGTATATCAGCTTCAGCCTAAAGTATTGAACCTAGTAACAGTTTTTATGACTAGTGAGAGAATAAGGGGGTTGAAATTTCTGAACTTTGTTATACAAACTTTACCCAAATTTATCCTTGAAAAGGAGAACATATTGAATGCAACTGCATGGAAGTTAATAATGAAATTAAAAATATGAAAAATTAATATAAAAGATACCTCACTGCAGAGAAGAAAATGATGGCTTTTTTTCAAAACAAAGAATCGCTTGAAACACTTTTAAAGTCAAATTTAATATCTGGATACTAGTGAGGGTAGAAAGGTGGCAATGAGGGGCTTAATTCCGGAATTAACAAAATGTCAAAAAAAAATCCAAAATGGAGGTTCTGTTCAAACGCAAATGTGGCCGGGGGAATAAAAGACGCTATAAAAAAACACACACTCGAGCATATCAAAAGTGTAATTTCTCTGATAATTTAATGAACCTGATTAGACAGCCCAAACTTCTAGATTATGCTTTCATTTATACAATTTATCAGGTAAATAGATAGTATGAAACTGAACTAGTACCTACACACCAAACGATAAATTAATTTGTAAATTAATGAGTGAAATGCTGCCAACATGACAGATCGTTCATAAAATAATTTTAAGCCCAAATTTGTAGGATTGGTATCAACAGTAACCGACATGCAACTTCAGCCTGCTGACATAGCATCTAGGAAACTCACACATTTTATCTTGAGACCCTTTGATGGATACAATAAGCAGGCATATTATATCACAATCATCTACTCTGTCACTCATTCTGATTAAACTTTTCACTATGTCGATTGTGAGAGAATAATTTTATGACCATTACACCTCCATGTTATAGTTGAAGCAAATATGGAACTTGTGAAGTTGAATATTCTGGAAATTATAAATAATAATTGAAAAACATTAAAAAAAAAAAACTGGAACTTCTGCATTGATAAACAAATAAACTAAAGCCTCTTAAGCAAGTAATCAAAGGTAGATCTTACCACCATATTTTTTTTCACTGCTCATTGATTCCAAATTTTTGTTCGATTTATTTTCACTCTGACCCTGCATCTGTCTCAAATCACTGCTCATACCAATTCTTTTTTTACATATAAAATTCTTAAATGCTATTTTAGCGGACTCTTCATCACTTGAGTCCGTACACCTCAGCTTTCTGAAGTTTGTTTTTTCGATAGTTTTAGATGTTTCATTACCTTGTGTCGATTTAACATCAGTTCTACTGTCAATTTGTTGTAAGTTGTCAATTGATTTCAGAGTAGGTTTCTGAGGAATTGGTTTGTAAAACTGGAACAGAAAAGGATGCTTTAGAAATAATTTCATAGCTAAGTAATTAAAAAATTCTCCCCATCATTGGTATCCCTTTTCCAGCACCCAGTTTTAAGTAGGTAGGTACCGTAATATCATTCAATTATGTATTACCAAATTTCTATATCCATTTAAGGGCATATTTTCAAAGGAATTGGACTGAAATTTTTACAGTAGACAAAACTATTTTAATATATGCCCTAACCATGAAAACTCTCAGGAAGCCAATTTCCAAAATGGTGAAAATATTCATAATTCAAGCAATGCATAAAAAAATACATAATTTATATCTGAAAGTTGGAACATTTCAGACCCGACCAGGATTCATTATACTCTTATACTCCTTAAAGATAAATAAGGGATACAAATGATAACAGCCAGTAAACAAGATTTTTATAAACTTACCATCTTATCATAAAACAGAGAATCAGAGGGTTCTTCTTGCACATATCTAAAATCGTCAGGTTGTTTTCTAGTAGTAATCACGGATTTCTTGACAAGCTCGTTTTCATTCAATAAACCAGAAAAACCGATTCTCACTGATGAATTCTGAGAATTTTTTGCATTTCCCTTACAGTTCCTGTCATCTCTCAATTTACTACACTTATTGTCAAATTGAATATTATTATTTTCATTTCTCTCCCCTGTTTTACCTTCATCAGTGTTATAAATTGAGAGAAATTTCAAATAATCATCCGCTGTATGGATTTTATTCAGAGATATTTTTTCACTTTTATCTTTCAAATTGTTTTGAACATCAACCCTGGTTTTGGTGTCAGGGCCTGTTTTGTTAACAGCCACCAGATTTCGATCAGATTTAAAATTGCTTTGTTCATTTCTCTCCTCTGCTTTACTTTCATCAAAACTACAATTTGTGAGAAAGTTTAAATAATCATCCACAGTGTATGTTTTATTCGGAGGTATTTTTTTATCTTTAACTTTCAAATTATTTTGTAAATTATTGTTGGTACTGGTATCAGGACCGGTTTTGTCAATGTTTACCAGATTTTGATTAGTTGTGACAAAAAAATTATCAGCACGTTCACCCTCCAAGCCAGAGAAACCCATCCTTATTGTTGAATTCTGCGCATTTTTCCCAGTTCCTTTACAGTTCTTATCGGACTTTAATTTGGTACACAGATTTCCGTCCTCGGTTTCACCATCGTCCTTACGATTAGTTGCCAGAAGTTTTAAATAATTATCCGGTGTATTTATTTCATTTAGAGATATCTCATTTTTACCATAAGCCTTAAAATTATTGAACTGAGAATCATTGCTGATGTTGGTGTCGCTGCTTGTATGAGTAACAAGTTTGCTGGTATCGACCGGACTATGTTCAGTTTTGACAGAAGAATCATCAGTACGTTTGTGATCTTGATTTTTTTTCAACATATTAAATAAAAAGTCAAAGTTATCGATTACTTTTTGCGAGTCTTTTCGATCCTTCTTTATAGATTTAAATTCGCGACAGTTCCACTTATTAGTGTTACTAATGATATTATTTTCACCACACCTATCTTGGATTGTTTTAGGAGAGTGTTGGGGGTTATTTTCTTTATTTGCTTGATTTGATCGTACTAGATTGAAGTTATTATTAAATGCATTGCACGTTAATGACTTGTTTTCGTTGATTCGTTGACAAGGTTGTTTGAAGAGCCGGTTTTCATTCAATAAAGCAGAACTGATTCTGATTGATGAAATCTGAGCATTCTTTTCAGTTCCTTTACAATTTCTGTCGTCTGTTAATTTTGTACTCTTATCGTCAGGGAAATTTCCGTCCTCACTTTCACTATCGTCATCGTCTCTGCTATGAATTGCCAGAAATTTATCATCAGTAGTGTTTGTTTCATTTAGGGATATTTCATTTTTACTATAAGTTTCCAAACTGAATTGAGACTCATTGCTGGTGTTGATGCTGCTATTTGTATGGGTATCACGTTTGCTGGTATCAACCAGACTTTCCTCAGTTGTGACAGAAGAATCATCAGTACTTTTATGATTTTTTCTCAACATATCAAATAAAAAGTTAAAGTTAGCAATTACATTTTGTGACTCTTTTTGATCCTTATTCTTGGATAAGTCCAGACAGTTCCTTTTAGGTATACTAATGATATTATCTTTCGTATTACCGCACCGATCTTGAATGGTTTTAAGAGGGTTTCGTGTGCTATTTCCTTTATTCACCTGACTTGAATGTACCAGATTCGAATGATTAAATACATCGCATGTTGACGACTTCCTTTTGTTCTCAGATTCTCGTTCTGGTGATGGTTTGGAAGACACCTTCTTGCATGGTTTTCCTAAAAAAAAAAGAATCAGTTTTTTTCACAATAATTAAAAAAGTACAAAGGCAGAATCCTTATGGAGATTGGCTTCCGGTTAAATTTTTATGTTATCTTGGGAATCGGTAGTATTCGATGAATAGATTAGAAGTCTTCGTGGGCAAAAGCTCAGAAAAATTCGTTTTCTCGAGATATTTGCCTGTTAAGTTTGAATTTTTTATATACCGTTCCTGTATCTGCACCAGTCGTGGAGATAATTCTAATAAATCCATGGCTTTTTTTATAACAATGCTAAATGACCTGACCTAGGCATATCTCTTTTAAAACAATAAAAACTTTTCAGTTTTATAATCATTAGTACCTCTGTCTAAAAAAAATATAATGCGGAAAAGTTCATGGATTTAGTGACCGAATTGCCTTCAGGACGGGCAGGGACATATCAATGGTGTTTTTCCAATAATCAAATGACATTTGCAGTGAAGGTATGTTATTAAAAGTAAGATTCTAAATAATTTCTAAAGCCAAAGCTTGACAAGTATGACGTTTTGTACAAGTCAATGGCATACTCAGCAAATTGAGCCCCCATCACTTATAAGATAGTATTACATAGTATAGGTATCTGTATAGATGACGCAAACAATCTCATAATTCTCAATAGTAATGCAAATGCAGTATCAACAAACAATCGTTAGCAACGTAGATACATTGTTTACCCAAAAATGAACTCCAGCACACAAATACATAAGCAGAACGAACTAGAAATAGATAAAAAAGAAAAAAAACAACAGAGTAACGCTATGTCATGTTACAAGACAACAGGCCCTCAAATGTTCCCATAATATCAGATGCTGTGTCAAAATTTAAGTCACAGTCACCCGATATCATGTTATACAAGGAACACATCACGTAAACAGGCGACCTCAAACCAGCGTTCGTTTAAACAGTGGGTAGATAAAAGGCGCTAGTCGATCAGACTCCCAACTTCGGTACTCTATAGTTCAGTGTTCCTGAGATTGAAGGACAGTCAATTTTGTTACGTGTTAGTTTCAGTAAGAATGCAACAGCGTGCAACCTACGTCTATCCAAGAGACTGGTCAGTCCAAACTCAGATAAGAGGAGTCGATTATCATACCCGCGTGCAGGATACTCATTGCACATCAAATACTTTAGAAACTTCCTCTGTATTGTTTCAATGGAAATAATATGATTACTGTAAAAAGGAAAATAGAGCAACGAACAATAATCAAACTTGGACCTCACCAGGCTCGTGTACAAGGAAAGTAAAGCAGCGATGCTTGAAACGACCTGCAATTCCTGATCACAAAACCCATCATACGAGTGGCTGAATTGACTATGGTTTGCACGTGCATGTTAAATGACAATTTACTATCGAACAATACACCAAGATCTGTAAAACTGTCAACCCGTGATATGATGTTGCTATTTACGTCATATGAAAACAGCACAGGATTTTTACTCCTAGTGAATGATATGACTCTACACTTGGACAGGTTCAGAGACAAACCATTTTCGGTGCACACCGACACCTATCAACAACAGCTAGCTCACTCTGCAAAAAGCAACAGTCACTTACACTGGATATTCGAGAATAGATTTTTAAGTCGTCTGCAAAAAGAAGATGATTGGCAGACAGCAAGGAACTCAGATCATTGATATACAATAGGAACAATAAAGGGCCAGGGTTTGATCCCTGGAGGACACCAGATACAGCCAAGTAACCAACAGACCGATAGCCATTATAAATGACATATTGAGACCGGTTAAACAAATAGGATTTGAAAAACCCGATAAGTGAACCACTAAAGCCCATCTTATCCAGTTTTTGAAGGAGAATTGCATGGTCTATGCGGTCGAAAGCCTTGGACAGATCCATGTACAGCACATCAACCTGACGCTGATCAGCGATGACGTCTGATAAGTATTGGGAGATACAGGTAAGGTTTGTTAGCGTTGAACGACCAGTTACAAATCCATGCTGACGCGGTGAGATAAAGTTCTGAACTTGTGGGCTTATATAGCTATACAAACAAATTTCATATAGCTTTGCAAAATTGGATAGGAGTGCTATCGGTCGATAATTTGTTACCAAAGTAGATGATCCTTTCTTTAGTATGGGACAGACCTTAGCTTTTTTCCAGCATTCCGGGAAGTTTTCCATTTGAAGAGACAGGTTAAACAGATAAGACAATGGTTCGCTTAAAGCACCGATACAATCCTTAACGACAAAGGAAGGTACCAAGTCTGGAGCAGTTGTGAACTTATTTGACAATCTTTTTGAAGCGGTAATTATATCCTTCTCTGTAAAAAATAGGAGACCGATGAAGAGAGAGAGATGTTTGCATGAGAGAAGAATGCACATATGTATGTCAGACTGCAAAACGTAAAGGCATAAGCGTTTAGGGGGACCTGACTGTTTGGAACTACAAAGATATGCCTTTCATATTATTTTTCTTAAGGAAGATGTCCGAGTGAACAAAAATAGTAACAAAAAAAAATAAAATAAAATCCACCTCTTTTTAGTTCAAAACAAGTGGGTCTCCCTAGACGTTTATGCTTTTGTTACCATCTGGCATATGTGCATTCTAAATACAAAATTATTTTATTTAATTTTTTTTCAACAATTAATATTAATATTGATATTAATATTAATATTAATATCAAATATCAGATCAAATATCAGATCAAATATCAAATATCAAATATCAGGAAAGTGAATAAATGTTATTATTATTATATTATTATTATACGCCGTTGATTTTCAAAGCGGGCCATAGGGGATTAGCATTGAGGAAGTGGTTTTTGAGGATTCCTGCTCGCCGTTTAAACCGACAGAAATGGTTTTGGTATCAAAATGAAGCTAAAATTATTGCGCATAATGCTTGACATCAGAAATTAATTTAATTTCACGTTGTTTTCTAAAATTCTTCAGTCAAAATTAATTGTAATTGTTAATGTTTAATCACAAAATAGCATGCCTTGCCTAAACAATAACGACGTTTCTACGTTTTGACAATCCAATAATAAAACATTGGTCTATTAAAAAAATTCACGGCAAATAAATCGCGAACCCTCCTGTAACTGGCTACACTGTAGTAGGTTTTCACCATAAAGACTCTTTCTTGGTTTGTATAACCCATTTTTAAATAGAACCAGACTTTATTATTACCTACTGACTTATAAAGTTTTATTATTGGATTGTCGAAACGTAGAAACGTCATTATTGTTTAGGCAAGGCATGCTATTTTGTGATTAAACATTAACAGTTACTTGAATTTTTACTGAAGAATTTTAGAAAACAACGTGAAAATAAATTAATTTCTGATGTCAAGCGTTATGCGCAAGAATTTTAGCTGCATTTTGATACCAAAACCATTTCTGTCAGTTTAAACGGCGATCAGGAATCCCCAAAAACCACTTTCGCAATGCTAATCCCCTATGGCCCGCTTTGAAAATCAACACCCTGTATATTAATATTAACCGTAATGTCATAAAAATCCAATCTTTACAGGCACGGTGTAAGATATATAGGTGAGTGAACGAAGCACGTATTTCAACAGCAAGCGCGAGACGAAAACCTGAACCTCAGTGTACGACAGAGAGTCTTGCCAGCTGGGTTCTGACCTCTTGCTCTTACACATGCAAATTGCCATTATCAGGGTGTCATGCTACTCCATTTTATTTTTTTCTGAAGAAGCGATAAGCAAAAATGGGTAGAAACTGTGCTGTGCCTAGTTGCAGAAGTTGATACGATGAAACTACCAAGGGTATTTCATCGAGTGACATCTCAACATTTAAATATTAATAAAATTATAACATAAGAGCAAGCGTTTATCAGTGAATATGCGTGAATCATTCATGCCAGCGCTTGCCTGAGTGACGGGCTCGACTGAACTGACCATTGCGAGCGAGAGCAACAAAACAAATGGGTCAAACAGATGTAACGTGATGATATCGGCTCGCACTGGAGAGTCTTGTCCCAACACCTTAGTTATCTTACACCACGTTTACAGGTGAATATCTCGAAAAAACTAGTTTTCCTGTGAGACTCGTGATCTACTCATCGAGTGCTACCGATTCCCAAAATTATATCAAATTTAACCGGGAGCCAATCTCCGTAAGGATTCATTGGGCCCTTTATTCCTTCGAAGTCAGTCTAAAAAACGGTCTATTTTACAAAGTGAGCTTGTTTCCATTAGTTAAATTCCTGAGATAAGCAAAGAGAGGGATCATTTATTTTATTTTAATGCTCATTTATAAATCATGACAGAAATAATTATCTGTCATTCTTTGGTGTCAAAAAATGTATGTTTTTTTGGTGTGCTCTGAAAGTTGCTCGGCCTATTAGGTTGTCCAAGATGCTGTCAAAATGGATTCAATATGGCCGCCTGTAGTACTGAACAGCGGTTATTGAAAGTGGTGTGGATTATTAAGATAACATTATTTGTTTATTTCTTTTTATATACTTAAAAGTTGAAGCCTTTTAAAAGGTCATATACAATCTCTTATTCCCTATTAAATTGGTTTTGGGTTAAAAATGCCTACCGCCTGCTGTTGTGTTGTAATAAAGTATGGAATCCGTGAGGATCGCGATCTTTTGAATTTTTATAAAATATCAACAGAACTGAAAAGAATTATTTTGAACATCGCAAAGATCTCGATGAACTTTCTAAAAAAGACGTGTGAAATGGCTTCAAGCAATTAGAAGATCTGATTCATCAGAAACAACCTAATATGCCAGGGTTTGCATCAGCAAACATTTTTTGTCTGGTAAGCTGATACTGATACGCATTTATGTAATAATATGTACCTACCTACCTACCTACCTAATCGGATATTTTTTCCTGTAGATGTAAATGCAATGTTATAACGATGATAAAATAATACTCTGTTCACTTCAAATTCTTGATTTCCATATTTAAATTTTAGGAAAACCATCAGCATTAGTTGATGAAAATTGAAAACGATCCTGACAGGTTTCCTTCTTTGGCCATGGGATATAATAACTCAGATGTTGCTTTAAAAAGGGCTAAAGATGATCTGCTAAGAAAGAATACAATACAGAGTTGAGAAAAGAAGAAAAAGTTCAAAATGAGATATTTCGGAGGTACTTAATTTGTGATATTTTTTTAGTTTATTTATTTATTAATTTCGTTAACTTGAGAGTTTTTATGTACCTAGGTGACAAATCATGGAGAGTCCTCCAGTAGTGCTGTCGCCAATCTGCAAGATGATGCTGCTGGCAGAAAGTGATAGATTCAAACCATCTCCTGTTCTGTACAGGAGATGACATAACACAAATGTTACCTACTGTCTTCTAGTGGCCTAGATATTCAGGGTTGGTGCCCTTTTCTTTTTACCAAAGTTTACAGTATTCTTATGCGTTCATTCAATTTTGAATACTTTCACCGTTTTTTAAATTGGCTTTCTGAATTTTTTAGTGACACGATCATATTAGTACTATAATAGTATTATTAAAGTTACCTACTGTAAAAATTTCAGTCTCCAATAAATTAATATATAAAATAATAATTGTGTTTTTATAAAACTGTAATTTTATTGACAACTTTGTAATGAGCACCAGCTTACGTTACAATAAAGTATATTATGTTCTTTATAATAAATAAAATGTATGTTTCTGAAGTTGTTGATTTTTCCTACAATTGATATGTTATCCCCATGCTGAAGCTATTATGAAGTTTCACAAACTCAAAATAATTCTTAAAAACATTTATCAAGATTATAATAAAGGTTTAAAAACACAAGTATAAAAGATATACCTATAAAATTTATAATAGTACATTAATAAAATTAGTTGATAATGTAAGGGATTATGGTAGGAGTGATAATGGTGATTGACCTTCAATGGCAGGAATTTCGTCAACAGAATAAGACGGCTTTTCTACATTGGATTTTTTATTTAATTCCATTTCACTAAGTCGAACAATTGGAACTTCTGATATTTTTGGAACGTTCCATGCTGCCACAGCATCTGTACACGATGAGATGGTTTTTGTTCTGTGATTATGCTCCACTGTGAACAGCAAAGCAGCAACATGACTACAAACTTCAGAGAGCCCAGCCATGCAGGTGCAATGGCCACAATTTATGGCACAGTCTTCTTCACAGATAATTCAAGCAAGCAAGGCGGTTTGTTCATTCGTTGAGAATGCTTTACCCTAAACAAAAAACAATACATTAATAAAAACAAGTTAATGATCAAGATATTTTATTGCTATGGGTCATAGGATAGTATTTTCATTTTACCTTTCCAATGAAGATCACACATGATTAGCAATTTGCTTCAATCCCATTAAATGCAAAAGCCTGCACTTGTAGCCGCTTAAACTTTTATAAGCCTTCGTTTTCTTTTGTATAAAAACTGTGTGGCTCAACACTAAATACGACACGATGTCTGGTGCAGAAACAGGTGGTCCAGGATCCTCTGGAGTTAAGAAAAATGGATCAACGCCGTTCAAGATCCTAATTTTTTCTTTATAGCGAACCATAATGTCGGAAGCACCACTTTCTAAAGATAACAGGTAATCATACTTTTCTTAGTAACATCATTTTTATTGTAACTGACAAGCACACACACTGAATAACAGTAAACTTAAAATATAGCTCGATGTTCGAATTGATTATTTCGAAATGTTATAAATAAAATAAAACTTCTCTAATTGCCGCGTGCTGACTGTCTGTTCTGGTTCGATAATTTGCGTTTTTGTCTACAGGACGCCATTTTGACAGTTAAAAGGTCACGTGTTTTGGACAACCTCATAAAAAAAACACTCTTCACATTTTAATTTTTGTGAAGCATGAAACTCGGGTTTCACAATCGGTTAAGTGCAATGTAAAATTGCAAAGACTGAAAATTTTTGCTAATAGTATATTGATTGAGTCCATGTAACTTATATGCAACTTATATGCGTCAAAAAATGCAAAGTGAAAAACGATTAAAAATGCAAAATTTATATTGTGGAACGGACCCCTGTTCACACTTTTGCATAAACAGTTATATGCGTCCCCTCTCTTTCCTAGTCCGAAGTTATTTCGTTACAGTAATAAACATCATTTTAGAAGTTCGTTTATTTATCTCCATCCTATTAACTTTTCTGAATTCTGTTGTTCAGTTGTCCTGACGTATTGAAGGAAATAAGACAAAGCAATACATCATTAAACTAAATCACAATTTCCAAAATCTTACTTTTATTTTCCAACCGGTGGCTATACACAAAGCTTGTATGCCTGTTCTGCTTGAAGACATTTCCTTTGGATCTTAATACCAAGCTTTTCTGATCAGTTACAGTTATAATATTTCTTCTAAGTCCAGGATTTTTGATTGATCCTTGAATGATCCTCGTTCTGGTGAACTGTTGCGATAAAAACAATCATTGTACTTCACAGTTCATAACACACACTACACAATTGGACAACATCAGGCTGTTTTATTGAAAGTTATCTGACTATAGATATAGAAGGTAAAGGTGCTGTATCGCGATGGTTTTACCCCTACACTGGCCCCCCTCCATTCTCTCTGCTCGCTCCGAGCCGGCAAGCTCTCAGCATTGCCACATGAAATCCGTGTCTCCGTTCTCCTACGCTCGCAGCGACCTGCGACAGTTCATTCTGCACTCCATGCTCCTGCTACCCCACGAGACCGTAATAGTATAGCTACCGGTTCCTGTTGAAATAATATTTTAAAACACTTATTTGCTGCATTAAGTCAGGTCTTTGGTCAGGGTAGGGTTTTTTTCCCTTTAAATGTCCCTAAAATGAAAAAAAACCTACCCTGACCAAAGACCTGACTTACCGAGCGTTATCGTCTCAATAATAATTAATTGTAACGAGAATGCCCGCCGGGCTTAGTTAGTAGTAATATTTGGTGTGATTGTCTGCAGAACGTAGGAGAAGGGCTTGCATATGGCAACGCTGAGAACGTGTCGGAGCATAGCAAGCAGAGAGAGTGGAGAGGGGCCAGCGAAGGGGTAAAACCGCCGCGATATAAAATCTTTACCCTGGAAGACACCTACCTACAAAGCCTGAGATATCAAAATTAAAGATCTTTTTTAGTTTATTGTTCATGTCAATAAGTTTCATCAAAATCAGTTTAAATACTCACGAGTTATAACCAAAAACAGTTATATTTTTTCAAACTTTGACACCCTGTATCTTTTAAACGAAACGTCATTTGGAGCTGAAATTTATTTTTTCAATTTATATTTATGACTGGAACTACCCCTGTGAATTTGGCCCAATTACTGAAACACCCTGTAAATATTGACATTTCACGATAATATCCAAAATCTTTTTCACCATAATTAAATACCTACATGACACAATAAGACCTATCATCCTGAGGCAAATTTTGAAAAGAACTTTACAAAAAAATGGTAATAAATTGGGCTTTTTATAGGCCCAGTTCTCCTCTGCTGGGGCTCCACAACTCTCTCTCTGGTCACTATGTGCTGAGCTGAAATCCTCTGAGTACCTACATTGCTGCTTTTTTTTTCAAAACAGAAATGCCTACCTGATGACAAGTGATTGACAAAAGTAAGGAAAAATTATCTCACCCAGAGTATACCTAAATTAAATATTTATACCTATACTCACCGATGTTGTTCCAAACAAACGAACAAAATCTTGAGTGTCTTCAGTTTGGTTGTTTTCATCGTCTTCATCGCTGTTAATTTCCTCAACTTTGACAGACCTCGGGGTAGAGCTTCGGATAATTTCAGCTGGCAGTGTCTGCAGAATTTTGGAAGAAACGTGCCGAGAAGACTCTCCCATTTCTAAAGGATATGTTTTCTTCCCTGCATCGCTACTTCTATTAATTTCCCTGTTAAATACTTTACTTCTGTTTCTGTTCAAGTTCAATGTTTTTGTGTAATTAATTGAAGAATTCTTTCTCGCTGAGGCTGGCTTGTTATCCATTTGATTGGATGTGGAGTGGATGCACTTCTTGTAAATATTTTAAATTAGTGAAAAATTTTTTATTCAACTGAGACCACCAAACACATAACAGCATTCACATTCACAACAATTCAACAATAATTTAGTAATAATAAATTAGATCCTGATCCTATACAAAGACCAGAGTGAGGAACAATAACAAAAATCATGTGGTTTACAGAACTGAAGAGGAGGGGGACAGTTGAATGACATATAAATTGAATCTTGAATGCATAGTAATTTGGGTTGCATAACTATAAACAACAGAATCAACAGTGGGCCGATGATATAGCGCCGTGAGAAGTAGTGTTAACACGCACACTAAATCCACAGTCAGTAATATTTCTTGCAATAAAATAAATATAAATAATATTAGTAAGTATTACATAAACAAATAGTTATTACAAATAGTCCATCAGGTTGGTATCAAGTTCTGATCCTCTCCCAGAGATGTTTTACACGGCACGGTTCACAGTCGAACGCAGCCATTTTGTGTGAGGGCATAAATATAGATCCCGCAGCTGAATGACGTTAAACGCATTGTATGACATTACTTAGGTAATTCTTTAATGTAAAAAATGTAAATGTAAGTTTAAGGAATTAAATCTGCTTAATAATGCCAAATGCATATGCTGCTAGAAGTTGCACGAATAGGGCTATAAAGTATGGAGGACCCGAGGACCCCTGAAATTTTTTATGTTAAGTAAAAGTAAGTAACAAAAATACGACTTTATGATTACATTATTTATTCATTTTGTATTCACAGATTCATACTTCTAATTAATCTATTATAACTAGTGTAAAAGGACCTGACCTAACTGGTAAACTAGCTAAAAGTGTGTAAAATTGAATTTTACAAGATGTAGAAAAATTTTTACATTTTTTGCGTAAAAAACTGTAAAAAAAATAAAAAACTGTAAAATTATGTCAATTGTGTAAAAAATGTTAAATTCTTAAAAAATTAGGTTAAAACTGAACTTTCCAACTGAATGAGTACGCCAAGAGTGTAGCCCTCTTCACATTGTTAAGAGATAAGAAGAAGAAGAGGATTGAGGTTACGTTCCTTTGTAATCTAAAATTATTACAATTTTATTATTATTTGATTTGTACCACTTCTTCTGGTTATTTTTGTTATTTTAATAAATGTGTTAATATTCTGATATACCTATAATTTATTTTAATTCTGATAATAATTATTGTTATTGTTATATTTTGAATAACAGAACAATAAACTTCGTTTCCAATAATATTTTACATTTTTTACGTTTCTTACATTTTTGACACACTTTTTATTGCTTATGTAAATTACTTACTTGCATTTAAACGTGTAAATTTATTTCATGTAAATTACTCTGCCGACCCTGTGCAGCAACACTAACTGACGCGTTTCTATTCACATGTCTCGCTGCACAATTGCTTCCCGCGCTCGAATTGCTCCAATCCGTGGGGAGTTGAAATTTAGCTCGATTGAAACGGCGCATGGTCCCAACAAAACCAATTGAAAACGAAAGCAGTCCTTCCCGGAAAGTGTTATTTTTTTTGGGGAATTTCGGAATTTTTAGGGAATAGCCTATAGGAAAAACTATAGGTGTCTGACATAGTTAATCGGGTCTAATCGGGTTGAAATTTCAAAGGGGGTACCTTATTATAGATCGGCGCCCTAAAATACGACCTATTGTATATAGATATGAGCCAGATCCTAGAATTTACAGGCCCTCTCGTTCAGGGCAGTATTTATTTTTTGCACCATACCACATATCTGATGGATTTTTCTCAGTAAGGGTGTGACGCGACGATATTCTTTGGGCACAGTTATATAGGAGAAGCATATAGACATACAAACTTTATTGGAACAGTTTTTCGAAAAAAAATAAGCGAGCGGCTATCAGGCTATCCGCCAAAAATTTATGAACAACATATAATATGTTCCAGAGGAACTTGCCCTCATAGCAAATGGCCGCCACTAAAGGTACGGGTCTCACTCTTGTCCTTGTCCTTGTCATTAAGTAATGCGCATATGCGGTCGTGGAGTTATTACGTCCCTGTCTGTCGGCGTGATTGGAAGGCGAGTTCTTTCCAATTCAGACTTCAGAGGTTAGGTTAAGGTTGTCTTGTCTTGCCATTGCCTTGCCATTTTGCTCAGAAAAGAATACGAGAAAAAAGCGTTTCTGAAAGTTATAGGACTGTTGGGTAAGCTTTATTTCTTAATATTAAATTGTTACAAACTTTAAACTACTCACCTTAATGTGATATCGGCGGTACACATCATTACTGAATTATGAAAACTCCCGGTAAAAAGCTTTATAGTTAAATGTAAGGTTATGGTGTGTATGAAATGTCAGACCAGTGGCCAGTGTTCGGTGTTCCAGTGTTGCACTGTTGCCGCGGTTGGAATATTTAATTCCTTCCTTTCCTGTTAATTGGTAATTATACGCTGATGGTTCAATTCAAAGCTATTTTCGTACATTTTTCATTTTATTTTATATATAAAATTGTACAATATTTTAAACCGGTTTTTTTTACTTTGGGTATTATTTTATCTTGACAATAAAGGCCTTTCAATATACAGGTGTCCCAATATTCCATGGACATGGAGCAACCACAGATTACTGAGGTAAAAAAAAGTCGCTCGGACCAAACTTATCTCTATACCAAAATGCTTCGTTTGTCCGTTAGAGGGCTTCAAAGTCTTTAGGAAATTTCAGTTTTTTTGAAATAGCTCAAAGTCGGCTGATTCAAATTCGATGAAATTTGGTAGGTAAATTTCTTATTAAAAGTACTAATTTCTGATGTACATGATAATTTGACGGAAACCCGGGAAGGGGTGTGAAACTACCCTTACCCGCCATTAAAATCGATCGTAATTGTTGATAGGGTAGCAGGAACGCTGTTCATGTTTTTTTGTTTGAAAGATACATCGTTTTAGCCCATTTTTGGTCTCCCACAAAAATCTGTATCTTTCCGAGGTGCTTATAAATCCGAGATAAAATAAATTAGTCGATGATAACTAAATTTTTATTTCATTTCATTTACTTTGAAATCAAATTTTCAATTGTCAGGTGATTATTTGATCTAATCTCATAAAAGATGCTCGATGTGGGCGCCGGTTTGGACCCTATAAAGTTCCATCCTGCGCAAAAAAATGATTTGAACTTTTCTTGGAACCTCGTCGTTTTGCAAACTGTTTACTGCGTTTGAAAAAAACCGTTTGCAAACACCTGAAAAAAAAAACCGAACCATACTAATCATCTTTTATGAGACTAGATCAAATAATCACCTGAAAATTGAAAATTTTATTTCAAATTAAAAGAATGAAATAAAATTTTGGTTAGGTGTCATCGACTAATTTATTTTATCACATAGCACCACGGAAAGATACAGATTTTTGTAAGAGACCGAAAATGGGCTAAAACGATGTATCTTTCAAACAAAATAACATGAACAGTGTTCCTGCTACCCTATCAACAATTACGATCGATTTTAATGAAGGGTAGGGGTAGTTTCACCCCTTCCCGGGTTTCCGTCATATTATCATGTACATCAGAAATTAGTACTTTTAATAAGAAATTTACCTACCAAATTTCATCGAATTGGAATTAGCCGACTTTGAGCTATTTCAAAAAAACTAAAATTTTTAAAAGACTTTGAAGCTCTCTAACGGACAAACGAAGCATTTTGGTATAGAGATAAGTTAGGTCCGAGCGACTTTTTTTTTGACTCAGTAATCTGTGGTTGCTCCATGTCCATGGAATATTGGGACATCCTGTATGTAAACCAATAATCAGCAAATGCATGAGGTGTAGGTAGGTACTTACTGTAGGTATAGGGGTAAAGTCCTCCCAAATGTCAAGATATTTTAAAACGAACCAATTTTATTTACCGGTCCATACGACCCTATCACTCACTGATAGCAAGCATAGAACTGAAAAACAATAAAAGTCCTCTAAGCATTAATTATTATTCTTCATCTTTTCTTCTCAGGCTAGGGATGCAAGCAAGCAGCCTTCTTCTTAATAGGCCTTTCTTAGCCTTCCCTGTTGATAGGTCTCTCGATGAAGAGGTTTGCTCGAAAAGAGAATTAATTCTTAATTTTTTCAATTGAAAATTTCCTACTTTGAGCTCATCAGAGGCTGAATCTTTTGCGATTGCACCTTAACTGTTTATAATTAACAAAATTCAGTGAAAGGAAATGAGGTTCACAATAAAAGTGCAAAAGTTGCTTGCCCGGTTAATTGTCTCCTTTGCAGTTTATGAAAGATAAAAAAGAGACCTAACACTTAACCCGGTAAAGATATTTGAAAAAAAAACAGTATAAATCATCATAATATTGAATAAAGAAATGTTCCTGTTTTTCACATGTCCTTGCCTGTTGTTCCTCCACAACTTCACTGGAAAATGAAGGAAAGCTAATTAGTTGAGAACTGCATGTCTGGGGTAGCCCGCAGAGAATATTGAAAAACCAATTTGTGCGCAAGGAGCTGATAAAATAACTTTGGTGGCCGTAAATAAATTCCTTTAGTACATTATCAATCGAATATCTCTAAATTATAATAATTGTAATAATTGTTTTTAATTTTTTTCAGTTCAAGATGGTTCGTCACAATAATGTAATCCCCAACGGCCACTTCCACAAGAACTGGCAAATTCGTGTCAAAACCCACTTCGATCAACCACTCCAGAAACGTATACGTCATTTAAAGAGAGTCCAAAAGGCCAGAAAACTGGCCCCGCAACCGGCTTTTCCTCTGCGTCCAATCATCCACTGCCCGTCTATCCGCTACAACTCGCACGTCCGTCTTGGAAGAGGCTTCACTTTGCAAGAACTCAAAGCTGCCGGGATAAACAAGAAACAAGCTCGTACCATCGGGATAGTTGTGGATTATCGCAGGAAGAATCGATGCTTAGAATCTATGCACCTGAATGAGAATCGTTTGAAGGAATACCGCTCGAAGCTGATTCTTGAAGTCAATAAGAAACATCCGATATCTGTTCTATCGACGGATCCGAATAAGATTTTCAAGTATTCCGTCGATTCGAAAATGAAGGCTCGAAAAATTACCGACGAGGAGAAGAAGTTTAAAGCTTATGAGACTTTGCGTAAGGCTGATCGTCGTGTCGATCGAGCTAGGGAAAAGAGGAAGAGAAAAGCTGCTGTTGATATTCTTTAAAAGCTGGTTCTTATACTTCCTATTTTTGAATTTAATTTTTTGTTTATTTTGTTATTTGTTCTGTAAATTTCTGTTTCAGGTTCTCAAACTAAGTTTACATAAGTAATTTTTCTTGAAATGATATAAAACATATAACTCCAAGCAGAATTATTACTCATTTCGATTGCTTTGATTTGAAAACCTGAAACATGCTTTGAAAAATATTTAAGTTTTTGTTTATAAATTTATTATTTGCTTCTTTCCGTGTGCTGATTTTGATATTAAAATATTTCCAAAAATCGTCTCTTATTAACTGCATGGGTAAAAATAAAAATTATAATTATTCAATGTAAACCCGAGGTCACAATTAAGATGGTTTTAAATTTAATGTATTGATTTGAAGCAAATAATAATTCCATAATTTTAATCTGGTGCAAAGTAAAAATGATTTTCAAGGAAAACGTTTCTCTTTGAATTCATAAGAATTCAAAAGGTTTAGTCAATTTCTGGTTGCCTACCTTAAAGACCACCAAGTTGTTCGTATTTTATATGTGAATCACAAGGAAGAGCGTTAATGCAAATGTGAACTGGTCCATTTCAACAAAATTGAATTGAAATTACATACTTCATGTAGGTAAGGTATGTTTTCCCTTGTCGGTAGTGGGATTAAAACACATGCAAAAACAAACCTGCAAGCAACACTGGCTTGGATTCTCATTTCTCCTGCTTTACAAACAACACAGAATAGCTGCTCTTCTGCATTTACTTTACAAGAAATGTGACCTCTATTAATGCAATAGAGTATAGGCCAGTAGTAATGTTACTTAATAAAAAATCACATTAAAGAAATGATTATTGAATGGTAACATCAGCAAAAACAATAGGTACCTACTGAATATTAATTCAGAAAACATTGTCGGAGTGATATTTTTAGAAGTATAGTGAAAAAATTTGAGGATTAAACAGGGTAGGTACTCGGAAATACAGTAAAAAGAATAACAGCCAGTATTATAAAGGCTCATTAAGATAACGAGCAGATATCTGTGACCGTTTTTAAAGCTAATATCAAAGTCAAATTATTTTTATTAACATTTTTGCAATCCTTTTCATGCCAAGAATCACTAAATTGCTATATTTTCCATTTGAAATCAATAACTTTTCTAGAAACTTCCTCAGAAATCTGCATGTTAACTTAATGAACCTTTATAGTACCCATTGCAAATTGCAAGACTTTTCCGATAAAATTTATTTGCTTTACTGTTTTTTGTACAGATACAGGGTGTCAAAAAAGATTATTTTTCAGTTTTGTTTTTAAGATATCTAGTGAACCGTTTGAGACAAAAAACTCGGTTTTTGTACATGGCAAATGATTAATATTTAATTGCTACCTTTTAAATCGCAATTTTTTTTCATGCGCCACTACAGAGATTTTAGGCTATGGAGCGAGCGAATTTTTTTGCTCTTTATTTTCTGATGCCTACCTTATATGTTTTGAAGCGGTTTTTATTGGAAACGATGAACTTCAGAGCTTTTGACTACAAGAGTAACTTTTAGGGCGTTTGAACCCTCGGCCTCGGAAGTATCCGAAATCTAGACCACTCAATTTTTTTAAATCTTTATTTTACAGCAAAAACAAGGAAAATAATAAGCACAAAGTATGTTCAAGAGCTGAACCTTTATTGTATCTCATATGGTTCCCGAGATATTGGCAAAAAAGTGAAAAAAAAATCATCTTATTTGACACCCTGGTATGTTGGTTTTAAGATAAAAATATTGATACAAAATTAAAATTATTAATAAAACTGATAATTGGTTATAGGCTATATAATTGGTTATAATAATTAACATATTAGATATTAATAACGAGTTATATAATAATATTTAATAATTATGAATAATTTCAAAACTATATAATACAGTGCGCGAGAAAAGTAAGGAATAAATTCGATAAAACGGAAAGCGCTGTTTTTGTGAATAAATAAAAAACAGGTCCAATTTGTTTTTGAGTTCTTGAACTTTTGACATAATATTGGGGTATACAGGGTGATGCGCGAAAAAGTGGTGACGTCATCGGTATTTTTTTAAATGACAACCCTTATTTTTTATTCCATTTTTTGATACCTACTTCATCCAATTGTCAATACGGTAATGTAATCATTTTGTAACCTTAAATGACGAAATTTCTGTGGAAATAACTTAATTTGGAGAGATTCAATTTAATAGACAGATTTAATAGATTTAATTTAATTTAATTTAATTTAACAGATTTAATTTAATAGACTTAATTTAATAGACAGATCTTATAAAATTACCATGGAAACAGTAATTTTTATTTGATTTTTTTCAGTAAAAAGTGCACAATTTCGACTCACAAGCTGTTTTCTCAGAAATTTCCTTATTTAAGGTTACAAATTGATTACATTACCATACTGGCAATTAAATGAAGTATAAAAAAATGGAATATAAGGGTTGCTATTTAAAAATAATGCCGATGACGTCACCACTTTTTCGCGCATCGCCCTGTATACCTCAATATTATGTCAAAAGTTGAACAACTCAAAAACAAAATCAACCTGTTTGTTTATACAGGATGTCCCACGACCTGACTGCCATAGCTTAAGGGTAGGTGTAGTTTTTCAAGGCGATCCAGGATCTGGTTTTGAAATTTTCCTGAGGCCCTTCGTTTCGATTATACAGTGTGATTTGTGCAATTTGCCCAAATCTTTGATGAGCGATATCTTTTGAACGAATTGATCGAATTTAACGAAATTTGGTAGATATGCTCTACTAATGACACTTAATACCTCGCATTTTTCGCCGATTCGAAAACTACAGGGCCGTACTAATTTTTTTGATATCTTTCGGCTTTGTCGAAAAGTTCACCCTGTATGCATTTTATTCAAAGTTTGGTGCCATTTTCTAAAACTACGTGAAAAATGCAACAATTATGGTAGAAAAATACTTGGCATCATTAAACTGAATCGAGAAGAAAATTCAGTTTTCTAGTTTTTTATTCGGAATTTCAATTCATGTGTTGTTCATAATTGAAGAAAAATCAAATGTGGTTTTTTAAAACTTGCGTATTTTGTAGTTATTTCAAATGAATTTACTTTATCTACAGATTTAGCCAAGATTGGGGACCCTTCTACAGATTGTTTCGAGCTAAAAAAAATTTTAAATGGTTTTTAGATTAATTTCAAGGTCAAGGAAATGTGTTGAGTTTGATGGTGGTCTCCTTGACCATTACCTGCACTGAATTGTTAGTTTTTCTTCCCAACATTTGTGTTGATATTTTTCTTTCTGTTTCGTTTATGGGAATACTTATTTGTCTATGTGGTGAAATGGATCGCACCTAGGTAGGATTATAAGGAAATTATTTCCTTCGCCTCATTAAATCAGCCCAAAATCGAAAAAGGCAAACAGTGCAAAAATTATGTTAGGAAATTAAATACAGCTACGCGCCGTTGCATCAATAGAAGCGATTCCTGCCTGCACATTAAATATTCATAAACAGAAATGTTCTCGCTCTGGTAAAAAGCCAGCCTCTAAAACGACCGAGCTAGGGTAGCAACGCACCAGCACCGAATATTGCCGCAGGGTATTGGAAGGACATTCCCTAGCTGCGTGAACGAGATACCGACCACCGACCGGGTGGAAAGTTTTGTAAAGTAAACAATAACACCTCGTATACACAATAGAAACTCATTAGGTATCCTGCCCACGATAATGAAATTTACACGTATTGATAGGGAGAATTAAGATATGACAGCCGCCGAAAGTTCATTACGCTACATAGACAACAAGTAGGTGAAAAGACGCTATGAAGTATAAGCAGGAGAATAATTAGTAAGTCGACACAATGAAAAGTACCTAAACGCGTTGACCGATTTGAAGGAAAATTTAGATAGTGCAGGTTTCGGACAAATTAGTGAGGTAGCCGCGAGGTCAACTGGTCAAATCTCAAGACAATTGAGATACGATTAAGGACTAAATCACAGAATGAGAGCAGTGTCGATAAGGTTCATTATTGCGCGGTGTTTAGAAAGCGGGCGACTGCTTCTATAAAAGCAGACGTCTTCCAGCAACTCGCTCTCAGATAAAATTCGACTTCCTAACCCTTTGGACGTGTCTGGAGATGACATAAGTGGACTCTAGATCGCCCAATCCTATTCTAAAATTCCATAATTAGTTTGGAGATGACGAACGAGTGGACTCCGATCTAATTTCCCTCATCTACCTAATTAAAATTCCAATTGTAACCCTGCGAGATTGATTCTCATCCAATAGAACTTCAGCACGCAATTCTAAAATTCCATAATTAGTTTGGAGATGACGAACGAGTGGACTCCGATCTAATTTCCCTCATCTACCTAATTAAAATTCCAATTGTAACCCTGCGAGATTGAATCTCGTCCAATAGAACTTCAGCACACAATTCTAAAATTCCATAATTAGTTTGGAGATGACGAATGAGTGGACTCCGATCTGATTTCCCTCCTTTATCTAATTAAAAACTCCGATTAAAATCTGGTTAGTCCGGATTCCATCGCAAGAAGACTTCATATTGGAAAAGTAGTTAGGGAAGTTCTTTTAGAACAAAATAAAATCCAAATAAATAAATAATCAAACAGATTCGCCAAATTCACGAGTGCAGGTCCCATTTTAAATCAGACACAATAATTAACTAGGTATCAGGCGGCACCCCCGTAGGTACCTACGCAATCACGTCTATAAACAAAACGAACCCGGCAGGGAAGAAATATTTCGACAAATCAAATAAATACATATTCACGTATAGGAAATCGAGATAGAGCTAGGAGAGAAAACAGACCCAGGTTAGGAATTAATAATTTATAGACAAAACGGCCCATGATTCAATCATCCTATTCTTCGAAGAGTCCGAGTTTTTAAACAGCGCAGATGGTTAGGCAGGAAGCAGTCCCTTTAAAAACGATTTAGAAAGTGAAAGGAGTTTCTCGCCATTATATGACACCATAAATAAAGATCACATAGCAGAGCACCCCCGGTTAGTACAGGTCTGGATAGAACGAGGCAGCGTTGTCAGATGTAGCATCTGTTAATTCGCAAATATTATCAGGAAATACTAATTCCATTACAACACCCAATTAGGAGTTAAAATACGTACTCTATTTCCAAACGTTGGGGGAGGGATCCACCTCGATGTCCAGGTGAAGACCTCCGTTGTACCAATACAAGAGTATACCTCTTTAAAGTGGAAATCGTACAACAGGGCAAAAGTACCCTCAGAGCAGGACAGAGTAACGCAAATCAAAGCAAGGTTGCCAGGTGTAATAACCGCCCTCACATATCAGGAAATCCAATAACCAAAATAAAGTTAGGATCATGAATCGCAATTCACAAATAAAAACATCCAAAGCAAATAAAAATTAATCTCGAGTATGGGAAAGCCAAACAAGAAGATCCAGAAACCAAAGTGTCTTTATAAGGTCGTTTTTCCGAATCTCTTCTAACCAGATTTTATACACACCTAAATCTTATGTGACAAACGTTATTATTATGTTCTCATCATACTATCTACGCTCTTTGGGTTGATAGGTCGACGTACTCGTGTTACTGGCGGACCGGTGGCTGGTGCCGTACAATCAAATAAGTAAATTTGTCCGTAAACATGCCTAAACACGAATGAGGGATAAAAGTCCAGCATTTTCAATCATTAACTAGATTAATGGTTAAAGAGTCGTGGTCTGTAGTATGGTTAGCTGATAATCACGTTGAGGAACAAAGATTTTCGAACGGAGCCAACATGCTCTGGGAAATAAATTAAGGTGTGTAGAAAAATCTACAATAATACAGTTGATTAAGGTTTCAATCCGATAAGTACTCGAATGACGAGTAAGGTAAATCACCAGGTATAACAGTGACAAATGCCTAAGGGCAAGGTAACATATGACATAAAGTTCGCCTGACGAGGCAGCATCGACGGGTGCAATAAAAGGTAGAACCAGACAAATAACAACAAGGTATACAAAGTGATAACTAAATACAGTATCACCCAGGTTAAGAATAAAATAAACGTAGGTGAAATAATTCACACTCCTAGGTAAATCAACTGTGAAAATAAAATCATTAAATAAAAGAGAATCGGAATGAACGATTTTATAAAAGATGCAAGTCAGCATTCAGGAGAAGTGGCAACCCCGTACTCGACTGAGCCTCTCATCTCAAACTGTCCGAATTCCCGTAACAGAACACGAACCGCTGTAGCTCGGTAGCCGAACTGCCGCCAACCGTCTTGGCGCGATATTTAACCCGAGTCAAATCCACAGGCGACTCAGCTAGACATACAGGGTGATTCTCCCGGTTGAAAATACACGATAATTTCGTACGAGAAATTGAATAGCAAATCATTCAGACATTTCCGCAATATCCCGGATCGTCTGAAAACCAAAGTGGTTGTATTCTTTAATTAATTCAAGCAGTTGCTTGAAATGAAATTCAAAGAAACTAGAAAAAGGAAATTAGGCAGGGAAAATCGTTGAATAGTTAAACCCACAGACATTTCCGCATATACCGGATAGTCTGTAACCGAAACAAAAGCGAAACGAAATAATAAGACATTCCCGCATATACCGGGTAGTCTGTAAACGAAACAAAAATAAAAAGAAAGCACAGGTGTGCAAAAGAGTGGAATCCGAAATGGATTATAGTTTGAAAGATGGATGAAAGGGATCCCTCTTCGCTTTCCATTTTTTTGTACTCTCTATGCAAAATCACAGCCCATCTCGCCCTTCATCACTTTACACCCTTGCAAACGAATTCTCTCGCTCATCACTCGCTTTTAAAACCTCTGATAGAAAGCCAACAGTTAACAACGAGTCCCAGTTAAATTCCCCGCTTTTCCGACAAAAGAAAAATCCCAGTAGGTTCTTTGCGCATCCGTTTCGGTCATAGTAATCCTGGCATACCTCAATCAAAGAGCAGGGGTGACTACGGTAAAAACTAGGTAAACACAACGTAGGAAAACACAGCGGTCCTATTAGGAGAAATTAGGGAAACTAGACGATCACAAGGTGGCTTTTCGCGACAGACAATGAGACCCGGGGTCTTTATGTTACAGTGGTAATGTGTTAACTTGTGTTATTTGTTTTGCTGTTAAAACTTATTCTCAGCTCGAAACAATCTGTAGAAGGGTCCCCAATCTTGGCTAAATCTGTAGATAAAGTAAATTTATTTAAAATAACTACAAAATACGCAAGTTTTAAAAAACCACATTCGATTTTTCTTAAATTATTAACAACACATAAATTGAAATTCCGAATAAAAAACTAAAAAACTGAATTTTCTTCTCGATTCAGCTTAATGATGCCAAGTATTTTTTTTACCACAATTGTAGCATTTTTCACGTAGTTTTAGAAAATGGCACCAAACTTTGAATAAAATGCATACAGGGTGAACTTTTCGACAAAACCGAAATATATCAATAAAATAAGTACGGCCCTGCAGTTTTCAAATCGGCGAAAAATGCGAGGTATTATAAGTGTCATTAGTAGAGCATATCTACAAAATTTCGTTAAATTCGATCAATTCGTTCAAAAGATATCGCTCATCAAAGATTTGGGCAAATTGCACAAATCACACTGTATAATCGAAACGAAGGGCCTCAGGAAAATTTCAAAACCAGATCCTGAATCGCCTTGAAAAACTACACCTACCCTTAAGCTATAGCAGTCAGGTCGTGGGACACCCTGTATTTATTCAAAAAAACAGCGCTTTTCGTTGTATCGAATTTATTCCTTACTTTTCTCGCGCACTGTATACGCAAATTTGATTAACTCAAAAATATTCTTGCAATCACTAGTGCGAAAGTCTACAAGTCTACAAGGAAACAAAAAATTTTCCTTACCTATAAGTAGTTCAGAAAAAGTCATCAGGTTTTGGTGGAGTCGCGTGTGTGCTTGGAATGATTTTCGTTTTTTTTTTTTTTTGAGAATTTACACTTCGATGATGACTCGACGAACTATACCTTCCACACAATGCTCATAGAAAACAACCCTTGAAAAGTTTTGGTTTATAGTGGGAAATATTCTCTAACCAACTAAGTAAAGTATTTGATGTACCTACCATAATTATTTTTACAGGCACATTGAACACATATTCCTTTTTGCATAAAGCTAAAAATCAATAAATAAAACAAGTACGCGATATAGCGTAGGTGAAAGTACTTTATTTTCGAGAGGACATAATTCGGTGTTTGACGTTAGAAGTGCAGAATGGTCCATCACTCATGTTCACCCCAGAAATAGAGGTTGATTTTAAAGATAAAAAATATTAAAATTTGAGAATCTGTATAGGCAACTAATAAAGGATCATAAAATAGCATAACCAGTTTATTTAATTTTTTTTTTGTTTGACCAGAGTAGCGGTAAAATTTAGTAATTTGATGGTAAAGTGACAACGATCTGAAGAGGATAGTTACCTACCATAAATCCTTAAGTAGCCTAAGTAAGTCCTCAATGTAGTTTCGGCGGTGGACATAAATGATGGGGACCCACCGTGTATAGTTGGAAAATTTGTTTTTTTAATGATTTCAATTTGATTGAATTTTTTTATATTTTATAATAACAAACGAATTCTTTTAAACACTGAGTCGCTTTTGGTGCTTAATAGTATTTTCGCCCCCATCAATTTCCGGTAATAAAGGTCAGCTAGACTTATCAGTCCACTTTATTAGATAAGCCAGTCAGTTTATCCACAATTAGCCCTACGTCGAAGTTATCTGTTCATTAATGACCCTTTATTCTTTATCAAACTCTTCCCATTCTCCTTTCTTGCTACCTTTTCTTATCTCAGTATTAACCGCTCCCTCGAACAACCTCCCTAGGTTCATCTATTCTCCCAATCAAGAAGGAATTTTTTCGTCCTTTGGAACGAAGAGGAAATCCATCTTGTGTGTTACTTTCTATATATGGTGCTACTTACCTACCAAGATATAAATCAAAATGAAATAATGAATCGTTAATAAACGTGTGTAAGTAATATAAGTGTATGCTGGTCATTATTTTTGCACTACAATGATCATTAAGAATGGTATGATTTATATTTAACACTTGGGGTTTGAATTCAATTTTAAAGATCTGTTTAAGATAAGTTTAGAGTATAATGAACGTATAACGATTTATCACGGGTGTTGAAATCAATAGGGACTTTGAAAATTTAATAAATTGATGATTATATGTCTCAAGTGCGGGTATATTATTCTTATTATTCTGTAAGTGGCGGGAGGAAAAATTTACATTTTCGATACAGCGGAGGGTAAAAAATAAGCTGGAATAAGTGCTCCCTTATTTGCAGAAGAATTCACACAGGTCTTTGCTATAATGCTATAGCATATTCATATTCTACCGCGTAAAAAATTCCATTACTTGAAACAATGACACAAACATAAGCACCAGCTACTTAAACTCTATACAAGAAACAATTAGAACCGGCAATGAAATGATCAAAACAATACAGCAGTATCATCAAAGTATTGGACGATATTCCCACGAACTCGAATGTCTTTATTTATGGCACATTATCCTAAACAGTGGTTTAGTGTTACCCATTGTTTATGGCACTTCAAAAAACAAAAGTGAATCATTTACAGTGTTTTGTCTAGTATGGTTATTAGGGGTGGCTCGTTTCGACCCTACGAGTGCAGTTTATAAGGGCGAGTTGGCCGCTATTTATTAATAGTTTCAACCCTCCGGCTATTGCGTGGTGCAATATGCTGGTCCGGGACTCCTGCTGGGAGAGATTGTTGTCCGCGGGTGATCTTTCATCTGATGATGACCACTCGTGTGTTTGCGTTATGATTTCTGATGATGAGGAGTCTCGAGTTTGATCATAATTGTCATGATATTAGTTCTGACTTGTGGCATGGTTTTATTTATGATGGGAACTAATGGTAGCTATAATGAGAAAATGTGCTCGATTTACTTAGTGCTAATAATTTCGCATAAATTAATGAATATGTTGATTAATTATTAGAGGTGGTGTATGAGCCCCTAAAAGCGAAAGTGATAAGATCAAAAAAGTGTTGCGAAATACTATTTAATGTAAATAGCAAATAAGTTTAGGTACCTATACAGGGTGTCCCAGAGGGCATGGATCAAACGAAACCCAGTGGTAGGGGGGGGGGGTAATTTGGAACAAAAAAAATCACATAAAGGCTGGTCCGAATGTTTACGGTTCACGAGTTATTCGCCATTTTATGATTTTTTAAAAAATTGCTACTTTCGATAAGAAAAAAAAAAAAATTAACTTCTTTTTTGTAAATGAACTTCTACGCTATAAATGTTTTAGAATAACGTCTTATTCTTACAGTTGTTATTTTGGAATTGGTCTTTGCATTTTATAAAAGTTAGAGACCATTTTTCTTCGATTTTAGAGATTTGAAAAAATCATCGTGATAATTGAGTGACCATAAAAAAAAAACTAACGCACAGAAAAGTGAACATTATTCAGAAAAACTTCTACGTTGATTGCCCTTATTGCCTAATGTCACGTTTATTACATTATTCCCACTCAAAATGAAAATTTTGCAAAATTAGTCTAAAATGTTCAATTTTGAAAATCATCGTGCTATGGTAATATGAACAATAATACACACCATATGGGTTTAAATTACGTTTATTCGCAATAACTAAGTATATTAAGTATACGGCGATGACATGTTATTAAGTTTTCATAAAAATATAAATAAGAAAATTTATGAAACCGAATTTATCACTACTTATTTGTTATTATCCAATACAATCGTTTTCTCTTCTCTGAAAAAATTGTTGTTGAACATGTTACCTATAGGAAACCAAACTGTTACCTAGGAAACCAAAATTGTTACCTAGAAAAACATCAATTATTGTAAAATAATTGTACGGCTTCAATTACTTTGATTGTGGTTTCCTGTAATAAATTAGGTAGGTTAAAGTTGTACCAACAAAACTCTAAAAATGCCTTACACTTCTCGCGAATATGCAGAAATGCATTTTCTTTATGGTTTTTGCAATGGGAATGCTCGACGTGCTGCAAGAGAATACCGTGATCGATACCCCAATCGAGAACATCATCCCGACTATCGAGTTTTCATGCGAGTTCACAAATATATATTGAAGGCCAAGTGCCTGGTGGTCCAAGCCGAGAGGGCGGGCGTTCGCTCCTTGCGACAATCCAGGGAAAATCCTTTATTTTTTAATTCGATTTTATGGACAGACGAGGCCAATTTTAGACGTACTGGGAGATTTAATATTCACAATATGCACTACTGGGCTGTAGAAAATCCACGAATCATTAGAGATCATACATTTCAACACCGATTTGGATTAAATATTTGGGCTGGAATAGTAAACGACCTATTAATTGGTCCTTTTGAGTTACCAGCTAGACTACGTGGCGAAGACTATTTACAATTTTTACAAAATGAATTGAATGCGTTGTTGCAAAATGTTCCATTAGCTATTCGTACACGAATGTGGTTGCAACACGATGGAGCTTCTTCGCATATGGCTCGTCCTGTTCGGGAGTTTCTTGAAGAAACCTACCATGAGAGATGGATAGGGCGGGGAGGGACCATACAGTGGCCACCCAGTTCCCCGGATCTTAACCCCTTGGATTTTTTTCTGTGAGGGTGTCTCAAAGAACTGGTATACTCGAGAGTACACCACAATGTGCAAGATCTTCGAGAAACGATCGACATTATGTCTAATCAAATTCGAAATAATGAGCGCGCCTTCAGACGACTGAAACAAAATTTTTTGCGACGGTGCCGAATGTGTATTAGAATGGAAGGAAGACATTTTGAGAATATGTTAAACCACGTTTAATAAAATAAAAACTTATTGGCATGTCATCGCCGTATACTTAATATGCTTAGTTAGTACAAATAAACGTAATTTAAACCCATTTGGTGTGTATTATTGTTCATATTACCATAAGACGATAATTTTCAAAATTGAACATTTTAGATTAATTTTGAAAAATTTTCATTTTTATTGGGAATAATGTAATAAGGTGACATTAGGCAATAAGGGCAACCAACGTAGAAGTTTTTCTGAATAATGTTCACGTTTTCTGTGCGTTAATTATTTTTTTATGGTCACTCCAATTATCACGATGATTTTTTTAAATCTTTAAAATCGATGAAAAATGGTCTCTAACTTTTATAATATGCAAAGAATAATTTCAAAATAACAACTGTAAGAATAAGACGTTATTCTAAAACGTTGAATATCGTAGAAGTTCATTTACAAAAAAGAAGTTAATTTTTTTTTTAATTTTTTTCTTATCGAATGAAGTAATTTAAAAAAAATCATAAAATGGCGAATAACTCGAGAACCGGAAACATTCGGACCACCCTTTATCGGATTTTTTGTTCCAAATTACCCCCCTACCACTGGGTTTCGTTTGATCCATGCCCTTTGGGACAGCCTGTATAGTCATAATAATACAAACATCTCTGGTAAATACACACATCTTATTGAAGTACAAACATAGTTATTAGATCAAAGACAACAATTAAGTCTCACTTTGTGGAGGTGTGAGACAGCTAAGATCAAGTTATACAAAGAATTCCTGAAACAAGTCAACTTTCATCGTTTTGGTGGAGGACTCATTTACCTATGTTTTATACTCTAGGCCCCCATACCAACTTTCACTTCAAACTCTCAAATTTGTAGAGGGATCATGTAACGCATAATTTGAAAGATTTATTCGAGGATAAATTTAAAAAAAGTTACGATATGTGATAATTTTTTAAACTAGAAAAATTACAGAAAAAATTAATGCCGAAACATTTTTAAATTTCCCATGAACATGCGAAATTTTGGGGAGGTGTCTTATACTTATGAAGGTCTTGGAAATCATGTACGGCATGAACCCCCTCCCCCATACCTTTCCAAAATTTGTTTCAATACTTCCTGTGTGCAAAACCCATACTTCTTTGGATAATTAGTTTTCGCGTAATTGCAATTATACCTCAGTCGGCCAAAAGATATAGTAATAAAAGTGCGCGGTAAGTTTACAATCCAGGTAGGCAGACACCTTATGCACAAGAATTATACAATACACAAACCTTAGAATGCCCTTCTCATTGGTTTACCGGAACCAGGTAACCAATAAATAAGGCACTATCTGCCTACAGATGTGACTACTTGGACCTTAAAAGTTTGTTGCGCAGTTTTATTACTATATCTGTTGGTCGACTGAGGTATAGAAGCTCTTACCATATTTTGCAGCAAGGCTAGATGCTCTGGGAGGTCGTCCGATTAAAATTTATCAAACGGATTCGGAAAGTAGGAGTGTTCAGCTGTAAAACGTCAATCTTCGTTTTCCATTTAAATGCTGAAAAATGTTTAAACATTGCGCGTAAACATGAACGAAAACGGCTGTACATATATTATATTCCTCGCATCTGAGCTATTCTACTCCCACTCCATAACCATTGCCGTTTTCGCTCATGTTTGCGCGCTTGTTTTACCCATTTTTCAGCATTTAAATGGAAAACGAAGATTGACGTTTTATACTTCCATTTTTTAAATCCGTTTGACAAAACAAACTAAGAAATATAAAAAATATTTATAGAGAGGTTAAAAAAAACAAAATTTTCGATAGGGTTAAGAAAAACAAGCTGGCGCTCAAGAAATATGTCATTATACAGACCACGACTTAGCAATCCAGAATTCTTCACAGGGTTTCAATTATTCTTGCTTTGAAGTCGTTACAATATCTGATTAAATATTTAAATGATTCGAAACTATAAGATAATAATTTCTTGATGGTTACTTCGGGAAATTAAATCAGCCCTACGTATTTTCTTTCACGTATTTTATTCCCACAATTATAATCTGGAAAATATACCATTTGATGTTAAGGAAGAATTGTTATACAGGGTGAATCATACGTAACGAATAATTATTCATTTTCTCAGTTAATTTTTGTAGAATTGAAAAACCCGAAACAGATCAATTTTTAAATTAAATTTATGTTCTATTGACATAACTTTTTTTTATTTTCCTGGCTCAGTAATGACTACATTGTCCATTTTTTTAATAGACCACCCCGTATATCAATACATTTTTAGATTGTCTGAGAAAATCCAGTCAGAATGGATTTTACTTTTCAGCAGTTGCAGTGGAGATTAAATTGAGAAGTTTTTTACCATTTTTTATTTTCAAAGCAGTCTACATTGGAAACGGCTCAAGATATCGCAAAACGGCTTACATGTCGTTAATCTTAACTTTTTATGTACCTACTACCCATATGAAAAAAAAATATACAAAAATTTTAAGCATGCATCCTTCAAGTTTGAAGGAAAATTTTTTTTTTAAATTGAACATGTACACTAGATTGAAAATTTCGATTTTCATTTTTTTTCTAACTCATCGCCTACTCAATTATATACAGGTGTCCTTTTTATAAAAATAGACAATGTAGTTATTACTGAGCCTAACACCCTGGTATAAAAAAAACTTACGTCAATAGAACATAAATTCAATTTAAAAATTGACCTGTTTCGTATTGTTTTTTAATTCTACAAAATATTAACAACTGAGAAAATGAATTTATTTTCTTCGTTTATTTATTTCTCCGTTATAATTCACCCTGTAACTGGCGCCCGATAAAATCGTCCTAAATCGTAAAGTTGTTCGAATTCTGAGACTAATTCGATGATGTTTATGAATTTTTTTTCTGAACATCCTACTTTCTGGACTGAAAAAGGAAAAAATTCACAATTTTACTGCTGGATTTTCTCAAAAACTCTAAATTTTTGAGAGGTTTGTACTTCATAATAATGTTGATGTAATCTTACTCGATTTTCCTTGCACTAAATAATTGTGAATATTTTAATTTTTCGACTACTGGGATGTTACGGTGGTAATAAGGGAAGAAGTGCAGGTTTTCTTGAGAATATTTTTGCTAATAAGGCAAGGATCTGAAAAACTGTAAGTTCCTCGAAATGCATTTGATAAAACCTCCTCTTTTGTTCAATTTTGTAAACTTCAGAGATGATCGTTATTGACTTCTGATTAAAATATAAAATATAAAATCTTTTATTTAAAATAAAACAAATTCTGACATCGAAACCCCACGCAGTTTGAATACTTTTTGATACTCGAGCTCCTTTCCCTGACTTACAGCTATAAATATTCATAACCGAAACAGCCATAACAGTTTCCCATAAAAGCGATCGTGGAATCGGCGATATGGAAGGCCTTGGCGTAGATTGCAACTCCGGAGTGGCGTCCTGCGGAGGTGATCGGAGATAAGAGTCCAGGACCACCCCGTTCACACGCAGGATGCCCTCAACGTTGCGTTATTATTTGTTATATTGAACGATCGAGGGTTCACTGGAGCTGGAGCATCTGTTACTTGGTATGTGGTGTTAGTATAGGTTTTATAGAGCTGCTTATTCAATGGTTGGAGGAAATTTACGTCTGTGGTTCTCATGATATGTGTGCTATACTTTTCTGTGTTTGCAGTATACAGATCTAATGCTTGTATCCTAGATATAAAACGACACACGAATGACATACATTTAAAATGACACTAGCCGCATGCCGTTTCTGTGTAATAATTCCGCGAGTGTGTGTTTGTCTGGCAATGCAACTCGAGTATCTATACTGTACTTTTTCTACTCCCATTAACGGTTATAATAAAATAACTATAGGAATGATAGATTTAATTATTCTAACGCCCGTATTCACAAACGATAATTTCCTAAATAATTACGTAATAATACTATACCCATCTCACTCTAACGCATAAAAACTGCATATCTCCATCCCATTTATTTAATTATTTTCGAGATATTACAGGACAGAAATGCTTTATGAATACGGGCCTAAGGCACTTATACTTTAGATTTTGTAGACTGTTTACATTAAGAAACAGACAATTCTTGTCCTGACCTGACTTATAATGATAAAAACAATCATCAGAGCTGCCAGTACGGAAAATAAAAATTTTCCAACAAGTCACCGTTAATTTGAATACCTATTTTATAAAGAAAACTTCGAATACTTACACTGAATTTCTTTTGGATTTCAAATGTCTATTGGAAACTTAATTGTGTGACGCGACGTGATGGGATTTATATATTTTTCTGAAATTGTGATCATCTAGACAGCGTCTTCTTTAACGAATAATAATTGTACTACACTACTGCTTTAAGAAAAGTCATTTGTGAGGTGTCAGCTTACCTCCCAGTTACATGAAAAAACATGACCCGATATACTGCTTCCAAACAATTATTTTAAAATTTTGATTAAAGCGTCTGTTTAACGTACGAAATAATTGCAGAGAAAAAAAGCTTCCGATATCAATTTTTTTGCATGACTTCTCACAGCATTGATTCCAATAAGTAAGTAGCCAATTTGAGTTTACGCAATTGTGTATTTCCAAGTGAATGCAATTTCTAAACACCCTTGAAATGTTACAAATGTGCTCAAATGCTTGGACAAAAGCCACTTGAAACTGTGACTTTATCTCGATCTGACAATCTACCGGCTGTTATTATACCGTTTATACCCACAAAAGTCCTGCACGGTGTTCAGATTTAATGCAAAACTGACTTGAAATCATCCACTTTCCAAACAGGGAGATCTGGATCCAGAGATATCGTCGCATTGTATTCCCGCAAACACAATGATTTGTCACAATTTTAATACAGATATTGTAATGGCTACTTGTAACTCGAGGGCACTTCACCTGAGGTGGTATTCTTGTGTCCTGGCAGCGGTAGCTCAACTAAAAGGTCGTTATGTACATTTTCGATGCGGTTAGACACTGGGAACAATACCGAGTGGTTTATACGATTGTATTGTAGTTTTTAAGTTTCATATGTGCTGTATATATGAATGCAGCTGCCGTTGTCTTTTATTATCTTAAGTGTATTGTATTGTATTATTTCGTTATATATCCATATCTTCTGAATAAAATTAACAAAAGTGACTAATTAGTTTTCACATTGAACACATTTACAATTATGACAATACCATATCTCAAATGATATTATCGAACAGTCTCTTTAATCAAGCGTGTAAATCGAGACACTTTTTAATAAAATTAGACAAGTGACAAATTAATTTCAATTTTTAATAAGTATTTTACAACCATGACAATACCAAATCTCAACTAATCTCTTGCTATTATTAGTACAGGTAGGAATATATTTCATATGCATTGGTTCATGTTTGGTAAAAAAGGTGATAACCAGCAAGCAAAAGATGAGTCAAGATTTATGAGTAATTGCGATAGGTATCGAGCTACTGAAAAATCAAAGAAAAATAAATTGTTCATCATATCTCACATGACCTCACATCTTCGCCATCGTTCCATCGTTTCTGATATGAACTTTCGCATGTTCATTCATTATTTTTCAATTTAAATTTTTTAATGCGCCTTGCTAAGAATGTCCATCTTTAAGAAACCGATGAGAAAAATAATATTATTTCGACCCATTGCCATCTGCCATCTTTAACATTTTCCAAGTTGTTCGAATTTTGTCTTCATGAAACTCTCTCTCGGAAAGGTTTTTCAACAACTCTCTGCCTCTCAGCATGTATTTGTATGGGGAAAAGCAACCTAACTACACTAACCGCACGTTATTTTACCAGTTCGCTTTCTGCGTCCTCTTGATAGGGAATCTCATGCAGGTTTAACTTGATTTCTGATTTCTCTCAGGCCATCTTTAGATTTAATCAGCAGATCAAGATGTACCTACAAGAAGTTGCAAAAACAGATTTGCTTAAATTATAATGGTGGCATTTGTCATTATATTATGAGTATCATATTTAATTATTGTGCATCGATCTTGGGAGGAAATGACGGATTTATAATTATTATTACGATAGACAATGGAAACATTAAAATAAAAACTTTTTTTCCAGGAGCAGGTACAAAAGAACGCCAGTATAGTGAAGTGTTAGTTGCAACTTTAATAAGAATTAATGAGCTCGGTCAGTTATTTCTTTTTCGATAAAGTGGAATGAGAGCAAAAATTATAAATTTAACTTCCATTAATTAGTTCCTCCTTAGCTGTTTCTAATAATGATATAAATCAACAAAATAGACAAACGATGATTACGTATACCCTGTTGTATATTTAATTATTATCATAAGATCCCCCATTATACTTATTCAACTTCATTATTTTTAATTTTCTAGCTTCAGTACCTATACTTACCTACTGAAAATCTTATTAAGCAGCGATCGGAATGCGCGCACTAGTGCGCACTAGTACACTATCAAACTACACAAAATCAATAGACCTTTTTGATCAAAGGGCTTGAAAGGGCAGGAGTATCATAATTATTGCATAAATAAGATTTTGGTGATTGTCATTAGAAAAAATGGGTCTTTTGCTCGCTCAGCCAATGTCATGATAATCCTGGAGCGCGAATAGGCGCACTCCCCACTTTTAAGGGGGTAATTATCACAGGAGTAATTGCCGAAAATTATAAATTGGTAAGGGCTATAGGCAAAATATAAAAAAAAATATATACAGAAAATGTATATGTACCAGGTGATTTTTCAAAAACTTGCAACCCCCCGAATTTATAGAAGTGTGATCTGAAGATAAATATGCAACCCGAAACAGGTCAATTTTATAACTTGACTTACTTTCTATTGATGCAAAATAATTATACAGGCTGTTCCTTATGGGCCAGTAAGACGAACGATTTATTTTTTTAAATAGGAATCTTGTATTATTATATTCTGAGATTGTTTGAGAAAATAAAGTAGGTCAGAATGGTTTTTACAGTTACAGTTTAAAGTGAGTAGGTTATGTTATGAGTTATAAACAAATTAAAATAGAAATTTTCCATTTTTAAAGCAGTGAGCCTCGGAAACGGCTCTACATATCGAAAAACGGCTTAGCATGTCCCTATTTCAACTTTTTATGTACTATCCTATCATGTATAGACGAATATTTTATACAGAGTGATGAAAAATCTGATAATTATCATCACCCTCAAAAATCTCAAAATTTAATAATATACAGGGTGTCATAAACAATGCCGTCATTACTGAGCCAAGGAACACCCTGATGTATAAATGTTTGTTACATCAATAGAAAGTAAATCAAATTTTTAATTTTGAAGGTTTTTCATCTTCAGTTCACACTTCTATACAGGGTGCACCATATATCCTTCTCTATATTGCTATCTCCTAACGCTAACAGATACAGGCGGGTCGGTTAAACAAGTCCGAAGGAGCGCAGTTTTGCGGCCATCTCGAATCCGTCGGGACATACAAGATATCTGTGACCGTTCCTGAAATATCCTGAAAAAACTGAAAAATCGAGATTTATTATTTTTTCCATATCTCTTTTATTATTGGAGATTAATAAATAATTTTTTGTGGGCTTACATAAGTCGGCAAGAGCTACCCATCTGACATTTCAAAAATTTTCAAAGCCGACTAGATCCCAGAATTTTCATAGTCAACTTTCGTTTTTCTTATGGCCACCATAGTGTTTTTTTATGTTATTCGGTATAAAAAAAATCGTAAAAACTAAAACTTGTTAAACTTCAAAAAATAAATAAAAAAATTTTTTATTCTTCTTTTTTCTTTACAAAAAATACACATTTTTAGACCGAATTTCATAGATAAATTAAAAAACCATAAGGCAAGCACTATTTCGGCGTATTTTACAAATGTTGACGTTTTTCGACGATTTTTTTTTAGGTTTTTCTTTGAAAAAATAAAAATAAAAATTTGAAATTTTTTTTTTGAAGTTTATTAATTGTTGGTTTCCATTATTTTTTTCAATTCGAACGATATAAAAAAATAATATGGCGGCCATAAGAAAAACGAAAGTTGACTGTGAAAACTCTTAGATCTAGTAGGCCTTGAAAATTTTTAAAATGCCAGATGAATAGTTCTTAACGGCGTGAGCCTACAAAAAATTATTTATTAATTTCCATTATAAAAAAAGATATGACGAAAATAAGAAATCTCGATTTTTCAGTTTTTTCAGGATATTTCAGGATCGGTCACAGATATCTTGCATGTTTTGACGAATTCGAGATGGCCACATAACTGCGCATCTTTTCTCTAATTTAACCGACCCTGTATCTATTAGCGTTCAGGAGATAGCAATATAGAGAAGGATACATGGTGCACCCTGTATATTCTGGGGGGAGTGGTTTTTTTTAAATTACCTGGTATTATAGGTCTTTATCATACAGGATAACTGTTAAGATATGGAACAGAGGCTCTGTTGCCAGAACGGTTCTACACATCGTTCTGAAAATTCCACTGTTTAAATCTGACAAACTTGCACATCTTTTGACAAAAAAAAAATTTTTTTGAAGAAATTTTGAAGAATTTTTGTTATGTTGTCTGTTGATTTTGTTGTCATACAATAATATGGAGTTGTAAAAATACTTCGTCATCTAGTGTTAATGGAATTACTGTCTTCATTTATACAGGGTGAGTAATTTTAATCTTAGACCCGCAAATCTCTGTTGATTGAACAAAAATTGTTCAGAACAATAATGCGGGATCATCTGACTGTACTAATATGACTTTGATCTTGGGATCCAATTTCAAGGCCGTTTGAAGGTAAAGGTTATTTTTTAAATAGGACACCCTGTATAATATTATTGTTTTTTTCATATTTCCCGAATAAGTCCAATAAATAAATAAATATCGTATGGCTGTGGTAAAGCCCAAGTGTCAGAAGTTTTCAAGTAGCCCAAGGGCCTCTGACATAACTTAACGACTGCTGTGAAGCAGCCGGGACCCCCTTTTTAACGTACCTCCCGGAGTACGATCGGTCACGGAACTTTTTTATTTACCACTATAAATTGGTCACCCATCTAAGTGCTGACCAAGAAAAGTCATGCTGCACTTTAGAGATCGTTTGACCGAAACTCTAGCAACTTGGCTATTGTGACCGATTATAAGTCCAATAAAAATGGTTTTTACAGCTACAGTCTAAAATGAGTAGGTTATGACTTATGAGTTATGAACAACTGAAAATGGCAGTTTTTCATTTTGAAAGCAGTGTACATGGAAAAGGCTTCAAATATCTCAATAATAATTCTGGATAAAATTCCTAACAACATACTTTATTCATTCTTCATATTAAGGATGAAGTAGTTTAACTTTGAGAAACGTTGCCTAATTTTCCAAGATAAAGGAAGTCATCTTGATGAAGAAGTAAAAATTAATTAATATGAAAAAGACTGTTTGGATATTAAGGCGACATTTTAGTCGCCTATGTTGAAAAAAAACCAGCTTGATTTCTGCGGGGGGAGGCGGGGGGTTATTGTCTACTTAACCCAGCAAGATTTCATATTTTTTTGCGTTGAACTTTGAGTAGAATTAATTTTATAATATTTTAATATTTTATAATATTTGTATTTATTAATTTTATAATTATTATCTTATACCTAAGACTGATTTGTATGCTGTGTAAATATTGCAACCTACTAAATGTAGACAGTTAATAAATTCTAATTCTAAGGTACAGAGTTGTACAGAATGTCTGCGGAAAAGGTCTTCTACAAAAAAATCATATTTATTGTAATTTCAGGTCCATATACCTACCTATCACCTAAACCCTAAACTGAGTATCTTCGTACTGAGGCAAGTTTTCTTAAATCGGATATGTCTGCGTACAACTTGTTTTTCTCGAGATATTATGGTCTGAATTAATTTATCTCTGGGATGAATTTATTCGTTAATTATTTTGTAAAACGTATTTTCTAAAAAGCCACAATTAAAAAAAAAACAAAAAAAAACACAATTAAAGTATTTTTTGCGTTCCTTACCGAGGACTCTAAAGTCTGTAGGTAATATAAGGATATTAGCTTTCGTCTTTTTGAAGAGGCGAGCTTTCGAAAACATTTCAAGTAAACAATAATAATTATTATGTTATTTGAGTCATCCAACTACCTATCATGATATAAATAAATAAAAAGCGCACATGCATTACCGTGTCTTGTATTTTGACATGGTAACAAATAAACGATATAATTTTAAGAGAATTTATGATCATAAGAAATAAATCAATTTCATAAATAATTCAACCAGAATGTATACCAACATATAATATGATCAAAAATTAATCATGCACAATACCCATTTTCTTTTTAAGTCTAAATCGTAATCCTGATTCCTGAATCCTGATCCTGAGTTATTTGACTTTTGCGCAGGAATCACGCTGGGAATTTCATCTCACCCGCGTCATTGATGACAGCAAACTAAGTAGATATGTACCTAGATATATTTTTTCTGCACAAGCTTTATAATAATTATACTCCCGCAAATTTGATTTATCGCACCTTAAAAACATATGAGGGTCTTATATGCACCTGCAAATGATGAAGGCTTGAAATCATATAAACTGCGTTTAATTATAAAATTCTTATATTTGAGGAATTGAATATCAGTTATTGTGACGTAAAAAGCGTTGATTTCTAACTACCACAATATAAGTTGAGAAAATAATTAAATTCAGGGTGAATATAATTTTATTATCCAACCTTGCTAAATATAATTCTTGTTTCTCTTTTAAAGTAGATTATCTAGTAGTTTCACCGCATAGTAAAATTCAAAATGCGGGCCTGCTTTATTACAATACTATACTACTAACAGGTGTAGTTTCATTTTCATTGATTTTATCTTTAACTGCTAGTTGTATTATTTGCGGCTTATCGCATAGAAAATAACGTTTAGCGATTCTGCAAGGCAATGTTTATTGTAAACAGAAACAGTTTCTAGAATGACATATAGACAATGATAATGCCACTCATACGTGTTATATTATTATAAATATCATTTGAGTTCTCAAATATTGATGTTTGCTATACAGTATTATACACAGGGTGAGTTTTTTTTTCAATGTTTACTACAGAAATCTCGTAAACTACTGCACTTAGAGAAACGGTTATTCTCAAAGGAGAACGTATTGCAGTTTTATGAGCTTAATTTGAAACAGCTTTTTTTTTAATCTCCATAATGTGTTCCTAGATATTTAACATAAAGAATTATCCGCGAATTTCTTTATATTGAGATAGCAGTCTTATTATTGGAATTAGAAAAAAATTTGTTAACGAAAACATTTTAGACGATTGTATGAACAATAAAACGGCGTTACAATTTTTTTTTATTTGTCGTGTCATATTCGAGTTATGACAAACTTGTGTTTTTTCATGTGTAAAAATCGTCATAACTTCTTTATTTTCAGAAAAAAAACCATACCGAGTTTTATATCGTTGCATTTAGAAAAAAAGACAAATTGAAATATAACGAATATAATATATACAGGGTGCACCATGTATCCTTCTCTATATTGCTATCTCCTAACGCTAACGGTTACAGGGTCGTTTAAACAAGTCCAAAGGAGCGTAATTTTGTGGCCATCTCGATTCCGTCGAGACATACAAGATATCTGTGACCGTTCCTGAAATATCCTGAAAAAACTGAAAAATCGAGATTTCTTATTTTTTCCATATCTTTTTTATTTCTTGGAGATTAATGAATGATTTTTTGTGGGCTTACATAAGTCGTCAAGAGCTACCCATCTGACATTTGAAAAATTTTCAAAGCCGACTAGATCCCAGAATTTTCATAGTCAACTTTCGTTTTTCTTATGGCCACCATAGTGTTTTTTTTTGTTGTTTGATATAAAAAAAATCATAAAAACTAAAAATTATTAAACTTTATAAATAAATAAATAACTTTAAAAAATAAATTTAAAAAATGTTTATTCTTCTTTTTTTCTTTACAAAAAAGACACATTTTTGGACCGAATTTCATAGATAAATTAAAAAACCATAAGGCAAGCACTATTTCGGCGTATTTTACAAATGTTGACGTTTTTCGACGATTTTTTATTAGGTTTTTCTTTGAAAAATTAAGAATAAAAATTAAATTTTTTTTTTTTTGAAGTTTATTAATTTTTGGTTTCCATAATTTTTTTCATATCGAACGACATAAAAAATTAATATGGTGGCCATAAGAAAAACGAAAGTTGACTGTGAAAATAACTCTTGGATCTAGTAGGCCTTTTTGAAATGTCAGATGGATAGCTCTTAACGGCTTATGTAAGCCTACAAAAAATTATTTATTAATTTCCAATAATAAAAAAAATATGAGGAAAATAAGAAATCTCGATTTTTCAGTTTTTTCAGGATATTTCAGGAACGGTCACAGATATCTTGCATGTTTTGACGAATTCGAGATGGCCACAAAACTGCGCATCTTTTCTCTAATTTAACCGACCCTGTATCTCTTAGCGCGTTCAGGAGATAGCAATATAGAGAAGGATACATGGTGCACCCTGTATATATAATCAATATAGCACAATTACCATTACATGGTGTAGTGACGAATACATAATAATAACGGTTATAATAAAAAAACGAATAATGAATAGTCAACTATCACTTACAAAAAAAAATTGTTAATAAAAAAAATAACAATATGAAAAAAATTGTTAAGCCATCTTAGTGTCTATAAAATCGTCTAAAATAAAAAAAATATATAAAAACTATTTTTCTCTAATCCCAATAATAAGACTGTTATCTCAGTATAAAGAAATTCGCGAAATTTATTTTATGTGTTAAATATCTAGGAAGCCATGGAGATTTTCGAAAATTGAAACAAAAGCTTTTTCGAATTAAGCGCATAAAACTGCACTACTTTTCCGGTATAACCGTTTCTCTAACTATAATCCTGTAATCCTGTACTTATAAACATTGAAAAAAAACTCATAGTTTGTATCGAGGAATGAAGAGAGAATGCAAGTGGATTTAGCGATAATTCTATTCTTAAGCGATAATTTAGCGATAGTTCATTTATGTCAATGCTTTAATTCTTAGCCACAATTAATTTTATTATTTTGAAATATTTAGCAGAAAATGAGCTTTATATTAGATGCTTTTAAAAGGAATTATTGGTATTGTTCACTGTTAAATACTGTTTAATACCTTTTTCGAGAAATTGTCTCGCCAAATACCATTCTAGCCCAGATTTTAAACGGAATATTTTTATGCAGTTGTTTTCTCTAGCCATGCTCTCGTGATTTTTTCAACATCTCTCGTTAAATTTCTAATCTGGCTAATAAATAAAAAAATATCCGGCTAAATCTGAGCTTATTGCGTAAATTATTAACCAGGCTCTTTTAAACATATTCCTATCCGTTGTTAGATCTTCTAACTAGTTGACCATAGGTATCTATTTGCTACAACTTGGTATAGTTGATAGCATATACCATAAGGTTCTAGATTATTGTGTTCCACATGATGGTTTCATTCGCTTTCTATGCATGGTTTCATTTTTGCTTATGAATAATTCTTTGCTGAAGATAAGAACCAGATCAAATTTTTCCTCTAAATATTCTGCCCTTTCGTTGAAAAAGAAAAAAATTGACGATAAAAATACTATTCCAAGAAAAAATATGACATCAATATTTAAATAAATAAATTCGCTGGAGTGAAAGTAAACAAAAATGAAAAAAAAACTCAACCAAATAGATATTTACAATTATTATTTAAAATGATTGACGGTTACCTAGGTATACAAAAGCTGTTCCTAAATACCATCATCAGGTACATACAAGAGATGGTAATTATTTGACACATTTTATGCTTAAAAGTTAATACCTAGGTATATAAACAAATTGGTCCGCAAGCGCTTCGTTGCCGATCTAACGGGTGGGCCGTATAAAAGTTGCATTTTGAAAATTCAATAAAAACGAAACTAGTGAATATTTTTTCAAATTTCCGGTTTAAGGAAACACAATTTCATTTAAATGGCTGCCACGGCTGGCCCGACAGTACCCATCCGATCAACCAAATTTTTCAATACATTTTCGATTGTTCGGGCTTCAATCTCGTGAATGGCAACTTCGATTTCATGTTTCAAAGCCTCGATCGTCTCTGGGTGATTTGCGTAACATTTGTCCTTAACGGCTCCCCACAAAAAATAGTCCAACGGACTCAAATCGCAGCTCCGAGGTGGCCAATTGACATCGCAATTTCGGCTAATTATTCGGTTTTCTAAAACGGTAACCAAAAGTTCGATTGTTGCGTTGGCTGTGTGGCAAGTTGCGCCATCCTGTTGAAACCAAATATCGTCCATGTCATTCTCTTCAACTCTTGGAAACAAAAATTCATTGAGCATGGCACGGTAACGCTCGCCATTGACCGTAACGGATGCTCCTTCATCGTTTTCGAAGAAAAACGGGCCAATGATGCCACCAGTCCAAAATCCGCACCAAACCGTGACTCGTTGTGGGTGCATTGACTTTTCAATGGTGACGTATGGATTTTCCGAGCCCCAAATGCGACAATTTTGTTTATTGACATAGCCTCCGAGGTGGAAAATGGAAATGAGCCTCTTGAAAAGATGATTTTTCGGTAAAAATGCCCATCTTCGGCCAATTGATCTTCAGCCCATTGCGCGAACCGAAAACGCATCAGATGGTCATGAGGCTTCAGTTGTTGGACTAATTGAACATTGTAAGCGTGCATTCCATGTCCTTATGCAAAATTCGCCGCAGAGAAGTTTGAGAAATGTTCATTTCTTGTGAACGATGACGAGTAGTTGATGTTGATGGATGTTCGGCCACATTCTGTGCAACAGCAGCAATATTTTCGGGTGTACGCACTGAACAAGAGCGGGAACGAGTTGTTTTGGCAACCAACGAACCAGTTGCACGAGCTCGCTTCATGAAATTGTCCACAACTTGACGTGGAGGCACTCGATTTTTGCTCATTTTTTTTTGTAAATTTCTCACAGTTTGGGTAGAAGACTCACCACTTTGGAAGTAAGTTTTCAATATATCCCAGTTTTCTTCAAGCGTATAGAGCACCATTTCGTAAACTTTAGACTTTCAACTAACAATCTGTCAAGTCGTAATGACATTTAACATTCATATACTTCAAATAACTAGTGGTTCAAAATGCAACCGCTAGATGGCCCACCCTATACATGCAACTAATTATAAAAACAAAAAAAAAATTTCTTTAGGTATAGCTCCCATTTTTGAGATATTTAGCTCAAAAACTAACTGTTGTGTGTTCAACTTTTTATTCAGTAAAACGGTGTATATATGAGCTAAAACTGCCATCAATTTTAAATATGAAGTAAGTACCTTTTTGGCCCATTATCCGACACCAGAATTTAATATCTGGTGCTTGCTTATGTACAATTTTCTTCTCACATAATATGTTATGACAGATTTTGCATACGTAATAATGGGTGTATGTAAGAGACAACCCCTGCCTAATAAAATTTAATGGATAATTTTATGAGGTGCGTTTTTAAACGTAATTCAAGCAGCGACTTCTGTCCATGCACGGTCGCCACCGTTCGCATCTCTATGCTGCGTCACAAAAGACGATCTATTAAACTAAATAAATTTATCACCCATAAAAGTAGTTCCAATAGAAAATGCAACAGTGTGAAATAAAGACTTCACAATGTAGACTGAAATGTATGATGTCCTCTTTTCATATCTACATACTTTATTACCTTGACTGAATTATATATTTTTTTTATTACTTACTTTTACAGGGTGACTATTATCATAGGGAATAATAATAATAATTGCACTATAGAAATCAAGGTGGGAAAACTAGTTTCATATTGACTTATTACTGATCTCTCAATTTCCTCCGCACGCATGCTTTCAGCAATCTGCAGGGTAATTTATTTAGACGAGGTTGAAATAAAATTGTATACGAGATTTTAAAAAGTCTTGCGCTGATAATATCGATTTTCGAGTGACTAGCATTAAATTTATTTTATTATTTTTTTTATGGAAGCGCATACTTGTAATGAGATAATTAATTTCTGTCAGTCTGCAAAATTACCCGTCGCTGATCTATAAAGTAACCGGATTCAGTTTCGGTTTCGAAAGACGCGAAGGTTAATCTGAAAATTAAATCGACTTCTGGGGTCATTTCATACGAGAAGATATGAGTGAGTCGGCGATATCGAAAAAAACCGTGTACACGTATTTTCTATAACTCGTCTTTTAACGGACCTTTTAGTATAAGATCATCTTGAATCATATTGCAATTCATTGGAGTTAAAATATTAATTAAAAATATTATGGAATATGTAATCTAAAAGTCTCTCGAGAAATTCTCTTTTATGGATTATTCGTTTCCAAATATTAATAATTATGTTAATTAGTTTGGTTTTATAAACATTCTTCGCTTATTTATTGATTTGAGTAAGTGAATGCTCTATAATCTACTCTGTTAAATGGTTCTTGTAGGTACTACTTTTCAAGGTAAATAATCTGTAATGAACCAGTTGTTTGAATATTCAAAAAGGCTATAATTTTATATGTTTTAGATGATTGATACTAACAATGTTGCTGTGGAATAGGAAAAACTTAAAGGACTAATTAGTTTCCAGTGACATTTTTCACTTTATTCACGAAAAATTCACCTTTTTGAGTTACTGGATGAGAAAGAAACTTGATAAATTAATCGAGAAACATAAAACGTATGCATACGTTTTGCAACTTATAAGAATAATTATTAAGCATAGATTAGATTGATGACAATACATTTATAGGATTAGATGATAGAGGTACGTTTCTCCATTTTTATGCGGTTCTTCTGCTGAACTCACGAGTTAAATAATTTCTATCTTCAGATACTTTGCATAATATCGCGTGCGCCTGTCCTGTGATGTCATAATATTAGTCGCGACTGTCTGCATCTGCCCTGTAGTACTTACTTACGATAATACCGCAGTCAGATCGCACAGTGCACGTCAGCATCATACCTGCATTCAATAATGTTTATTTTAGTTTTTAATTCAATTTAATTTGATTGATCTCTTTTCTGAAAAAATCACAAATGTATTTTTTTAATTTTTTTTTTTATTATAATTAACCTGCTTCAACCGTTTGGTCATTAGCAGGATCCTAGGTGAATTTACATTGATATGTTACTATGTTTAAACATTCATTTATCTCTTAAATATTAATACATTTTTAGTTTTGAAACTTGTTATAAAATTTTCATATTCTTTCTGTTAGGTCTGTTATTCTTATAAAGTTGAGAACTTTGTTGATGTTATCATTGCTTGTGCCTAGAGCTTGTTGTAGGCTATTCGGAATGTCTGAGAGAAGTCTGGCTTCTTCATTTAGCGGGCAGTCGATCAGGATATGGTGTACGTTGATGGGGACTTCGCAAGCGTAGCAGAGTGGGATAGGTTCCTTCTTTAAGAGGTGTTCATGGGTGGCCCTGGTATGCCTCAGTCTGAGTCTGGATATAATTGACTGGTTCTTTCTGCCTTTGGGGAGTGGAAGTTTTGTTTGTACAATTTTCTTTATTTGTTTCAGTTTTGATGTTTCTTGATTCCATTCTTCCTGCCATTTTTTGATGGCTCTTCTCTTGATCTCATTTTCGATGTCTGTTTTTGTGTGGATGTTTTGAGGGATGCTGATTTCTTCCGAAATCGAAAACGAAATCGGAAGAAAATCGAGACACTGGAAGGCTACTAAAACTTGAATCTTGAATAAAGCTCTTGCCTGAAGGAGAATTAGCATGAAGATTTTAATTTCATATATAATTTTACTTACTTATTATTCTATGTATAGGTACAGTAGAAGTTCGATTATCCAGAATCCACTTTATCCGGAACAAAATTGATTTTTAAAACCGTCGCTTTAACCGGAATGATCGAAAGAAATTTCATTATCCGAAATTGTTATGTGCACCTTGCTATAGGTATGTACTGTTCATACATAAATATAGGTATCTATGCATTTCCTCAGGAATAATAAAACATAGTCCGTAATTAACCGCTTCGTTACCGATCTACGTTGTTGAAATGTAAAAAAATAAATAAAAAAATTTAAATGTTTTCTTTCTTTATCGCTCATTGAGATTATCGCTTTTTGAGATTTTTAGCTCAAATTTGGAATATAAGTTACGCTGTAGGGTTTACATCATTGGGCATGACAAAAGGTTATGAGAATCTACAGAGAAAGTTTTCCCCCAATTTCTCCCATTTCGCTTTCATTTCTCCCCCAGAACTATTGTAAGATGCGCCGCTAGTAGATTCTAAAATACATACAATACGATTTTTCTGTTTTATTTTGAACCTGGTCGGTCCCTTTGCTCTCTTATAGTTTTTCTGCACTTGCAATACTTAACTGTTATCAAGAAAAAAATAAACAATTTCCTCTAATTCGTTAGACGAGATTTAAATTTTTTAATGGTAAAACAGGCTCTTTTTGAGGATTATTTCTAATTTTTTATTACTTTTGACAGTTAAGTTGGCACTGCCTGTTAAAAGTTAAAGCTGGGATGAGAGTGTGTGACTAACTGTTTGACTAAAGTTTGACTAACCTGAAAGAGCAATAAAGAAAAAAAAAGGAAAATCTTCCAATTTGCAACATCCTGTACGTAGATAACGAAGCAGTTACGAAGCAGTTATGTTTATATGAACTTTTAGGGTAAAAACATAGTAGAACGACGAGGCTAGAGGCACAGCGACGAGGTAAGCGACGCGGCTTTTATTTAATCTTGTATGGTAATGAAGCCAAACATAGTGAAGCGGTTGACGCAGTACTAAGCGACGAGACAAGCGAGGCGATGCGCGTCGAGATAAAAATTACATTTATTGTCGCGTTGACAAATTTGATTTTTTTGACAAAATTTGTAAAAAAAAAAAAATTATTTAATAACCTGATGACTTGTAGAGTGTACGTACTACATACTCAATGGCTGAGCAAGTGAATAATTATAATAATAATCTCCGTGTTCAACAGGCGTGCATTATGGAATAATTATAGTTAAACGTGGCAATTTCCATTCTCAAATATTCAAAAAATCGGTCTGGGTGTTGCTTGAGCTCAGAAAATAATGTATGGTACTGTCCAAACCTGTAACAGAAGTTCTGTCCAAACTTCCCATTGCAATAAGCCCGCGAAGCGCGGCATTATCGAATAAAATTTCATCTTCACTGTCGGAGAACATTGTTCATACTGAATTGAGTTTGAAAAGTCAAAACAGTAAATCGCAACTTCTGTCTCCTCACTATGTGCATGTCTCATGTCTCGTCGCTTATATCGTCGCTTACCTCGTCGCTGTGCCTCTAGTCTCGTCGTTCTACTATGTTTTTACCCTTAGGCACCTTCTTTCTTATGTATCCGGTATTTATGAACGCACCCTGTATAGGGATAGTTGTCGTATCGGAAAATCTGGCTCAACTATAAAAAAACTGAATCATTTTACAAACGACAATTTTCTACTGCTTATTGGAACTTTTTAATTTGTTCGTTATGCCATGGTGTTATACCTTATACCTATAGTATTAATCTGCTATTAAAAGCAAATAATCAACATACATCATCTTCACAGTGACAAAACTTGCACTTATAACCGTAAAACAAGTAGTGTGTTTTCTTCCAGAATTCAAAGAATGATCAACGCTTATTAAACCTTAGGATCGTTTTTTTTTTACAAAATATAATAGTTCTTGAAGCGGCGGCGTTTACTTGAATCACACCAACATTTAAGTTTTTCCAGTCTCACAGTAATTAAACAAATAAGTAATGTAACGTTAAAAAAGCCGTTAATTAAAAAAATGTGTTAGTCGAGAAAGAAGTTGTCGATCAGGAGTTCTAATTGGAAATGATTAATTGTTGTAAAGCAGTTGTAGTAATGTGGAAGAAAAGTCTTCTGTCGTTTTAATTCGACAGGAATTAATTTTTAAGTCCAGAAATGATTACTTACTTTAAAAAAAAAGGTAGACGAATCCTCGGCAGTTCAAGATGATGAATGATAGTTTAAAAAATTATGTTTTCTCTTCACGGGATGTGTTAACTCCGCGTCAAAGAGCAACACGAAATATTAACGACGCGATTCGATCCTGAAAGGGGCTAAATTAATGCGGCTCGATGCCGCGATGGTAATGACGAATTGCCACGGTGACAGGATCAAAATTTAGGGAAGGACCAGGCTATAATTGCCAATGATTGACAGGAACACAATTAATTAATAATTATCGAAATTACTGACCTTGTGTCTTGTCCGACTAAAGGGGCACTTGTTTTAATTTGCGAGATGTTGTAACTATTATTATTGTTCACTCTGCTTCACTATGTAGGTACCCACGATTGTTCCACTACTTTATACCGCTTCCTTATTTAATTAAAGAACTAGGTATCCCGTTCTCGTAACACCAGCATCGACGAGTCTGGTACGAACGGCACTCTTGGTCGAGCTCTCTCCTCTCTCGATGTTAAACCTCGACTCTTCTCTCTATGTGTGGTCCTGTCCGGTCAGGTGTCCTTTTCCTTCGTCGATGTGTAAAGGGATAGGAAGGGGTAGGAAACGGTGGTGTCTTAGAGAATACGAATCGATTATTCACCAAGGACGTAACATACCGCCCACCAAAATTACCGGAGGAATTTTCCGCTATCAGAAAATTGAACCAAAAGCGAAACTAACGAAAACGAAACTAACGACAATAACAAAAACGAAACGAAACGAAACGACAAGTCAGGGACGAAATTCCCTGAGTCCGTTACTGGTTAGGTAACGGGCAAAGTTTGACCAGAGGTCGTTTACAAAGACCTCTGGTCGTACGAACCGAGGCAACCCTGGCGACACCATCCGCACCAGGGTGCAGAGAAACAATTCTTCCTAGAGCCCATTTCAAAGGAGACAACAATTCATCCTTTATCAACACCAACGAACCGATATCCGTTGACTCAAACAAATGGGTTTTCGACCATTTACTCCTCTGGTGGAAATTATGAAGATATTCAGCCCTCCAACGTGTCCAAAAATCACGTTGCATCCGTTGCACCAATTGCCAACGAGAAAGACGAGAAATCTTCAGATGTGACAAGTTCACATCCGGCACCGACGACAGAGGTTCCAAGGTCAGAAAATGACCAGGGGTCAACGCGGATAGATCGTTGGGGTCGCTACTAATGGGGCAAAGGGGGCGCGAATTCAAGACGGCCTCGATCTGAACGATGAAGGTGTTCAGCTCCTCATAAGTCAAAATTTGACCACCAATAACACGGGCCATGTGTGTTTTGACGGACTTAACACCGCTCTCCCACAGTCCACCGAAGTGTGGAGCTGAGGGTGGATTGAAGTGCCATCGAATACCTTCCCCTTCTGCGGCGATTTTCAAATTTGAGTTGAGCTCCTTGTTAGCTCCGACGAAATTGGTTCCACAGTCACTGTAGATGTCACTACAGCGACCGCGGCGAGCGACAAACCTCCTAAGAGCTGCCAGGAAAGTCTCTGACGATAAATCAGAAGCGATTTCGAGATGAATCGCGCGAGTCGCGAAACATACGAACAAACATAAATAGGCTTTAGAAGTTTTGACACCCCTATACCTCGACAAGACAATAGGAAAGGGTCCCCCATAATCGACCCCGACACAACTAAAAGGCTTCAATTGGGAGACACGAGCGACAGGTAAATTCCCCATGGGAGGCTCCAACGAGAGGGGACGAGTGCGAAAGCAACGATTGCATTTCGACAAATAACTACGAATGACCCTACGAGCAGACAGGATCCAAAAATTTTGTTGAAGGAGATAATGAGTAGTGTTCACTCCTGGGTGCAAATTACCTCGATGTATCTGATCAATCAAAAGTTCAACCAACCTATGCCTTCCTGGCAACAATGCGGGATATTTAGCGTCGAATGCTAAACCCGAATGCAACAGTCGACCCCCGACTCGCAAAATACCGAAATCATCAATAAAGGGCGACAATGACTGCAAGTACTTGGCACATGGTTTACCAGAGCGAATTTTCTCCAATTCCGAAGAGAAGACCGAAGATTGAACAATTCTAACAATGTGCATGAGAGCAGCATGCAACTCAGAGACACTCAATGCACCAGTGGTCCTATTGACAGCACGACAATTGTTAGTGAAACGAAAACAACGAGCGATAATACCCTGAATTTTCCTCAAAGAAGAAAATCTTTTCAACAAAACATCGACATCCGAAATCTCTATCGTAGCGAACAAAACAATATTCCTTTTCTCCAGTTCAACATCAGAAGTGGGAGCAATGGGAAAGAGTGCTGGCCAAGATTCCAGCGGCAATCTGAGGAATTCAGGCCCCGCCCACCATGCGGAAGCCCCGACTAACTCCTCTGGTAACAAGCCCCGAGACGCGACGTCCGCTGGGTTGTCACCTGAACGTACATGATTCCAACAATCCGGAGGAATTCGATCCTGAATGTGGACGACACGATTCGAAACAAAAGTCTTCCACCGATGTGGAGACGACTTGATCCAGGATAGAGCGACCGAAGAGTCACTCCAAGCGAAAACCTTATCAACAACAATGGATTGAGGACCTTGTTCAAGGACGAACGAAACGAGATCTGATAGTAAGACTGCGGCACACAATTCCAGCCGTGGAACGGAGAGTGGTTTGAGCGGAGCAACACGAGACTTGGCAGTAACGAAACGAACCTGCACATTGCCATCGGCGTCCTCGAAACGATAATACACCACACCCGCATAACCTGCAGTCGACGCATCACAAAATGCGTGCAGCTGACACGACACGAAAGATCCTTCGGGAACCAAGCACCTAGGGATTGTCAACTTGGATAAAACATGAAGAGTGGACTTATATCGATTCCACTTTTCGACAACATCAGCTGGTGGATCTTCATCCCAATCCAGCCCGAGATACCACAAATGTTGAATGACTCGTTTTGCCATAAAGGTCAATGGGCACAAGAAACCCAACGGGTCATAGATCTTAGCGACTTCTGAGAGAATGCTTCTCTTAGTACAAGGTGAATCTATGGACTTAACCACGAACGAAAACGAATCAGTAGCCGATTGCCACTGAAGACCGAGAATTTTCCCGGAAAAGTCCGATTCCGAATCAAAGTTGGATGACTGCTGTTGACGATGTTCAACAGGCAGATCCTGAAGCAATTGTGGATTATTAGCAGACCATTTCCGCAACTCAAATTGTCCCAATTGCAATAGCGAAATGAGCTGATTTCTCAACTCCAAGGTTTCCTCGATTTGATTTGCCCCAATGGCAAGATCATCGACATAAAGCCCGAGACGAATGGCTTTCGAAGTGAGAGGAAACTTCTTTGAATTTTCTTGACCTAGTTGTAACAAGAACCTAACGACACGAATTTTCGACGATACTGGGGCGAGTGAAGACACATCAGAAGACATCGAAACTCCAGGGTCTTTAAAAACGCAATGATGCGGAATGTAATAAGAGTTTGCAGATTCCGACTCCAATGGCACCAACGACATGTGCCCAGCCTCCAAATAATCTTTCATAAACTCTACATACATGTCTCTAATGTGAGGCAACCTCGACAATCGTCTCTCCAAAGCGAGCAAACGACGATCTGCGACATTCAACGAATCATTAAAGATAGGCAACTCTTTGCTATCCTTAAATGGCAACAATACCCCAAAACGACCTGATTCTTCTCGATAATGAGACTCAACGAACAACGACTCAGCCTCTTGTTCCTCATTAGAGCAAACCTCAACTGAAGGCACCTCCTCAACTCTCCAAAATGCCTTAAGAGTCTCTTCAAGGGTCGAATCTACCGACGCAAAACAAGCTTGAACCTCGCCCGCAACCTTCGACGAAATGGTTCCCAAAAGAACCCAACCAAACGTCGTGTTCATTGCGGCTGGACAGTTATCACTGCCCGACAAATAACCACCATGAACAATATTGGGAAAGATGTCAGCTCCTAGCAAAACATCGACAGAACCAGGCGTGTACCAATTAGGATCCGCTAACTTCAAATTATCAAGCGCCTTCGATGGCGAAATGTCAACACTGGGAAGTTTTCCACAAATATTGGGCAAGACCAAAGTACTTACTTTAAAAGTAGGTGATGGTACCCCAACGGGACGAATAATGCAATCAGATGATCCCTGGGCCGATCCCAAGGTCACGTGACCCAAACAAGAAATAGGTGTTGATGATCGATTCAAGTGCAAGCCCAAACGCTTGCGGCACCGATCAGTAATAAAAGACGACTGACTGCCAGAGTCAATTAAAGAACGAACCACTTGATAGTTGCCCCACTTGTCTTGAACTTCAATACATGCGGTTGCTAAAAGAACCGTAGTATTGCTACGAGAACGAGAACGAACATCCTGAAAGGATGGGAGAGAAGACATGGCAACCGTGGATGCGACTGGAGGCGGCTCAACTCGATGAGAAGCTGCTCCATCCGAATTACTAAGTTTAACGAAATGTAATAAAGAGTGGTGCCGACCTGCACACTCCTTACACGAATGAGAAGAGGGGCACTGCTTCACCAAGTGTGAAGGGCCAAAACAATTTAGGCACAAGCGCGCTGCCTTCACAGCCTCAAAACGCTTGCGCGGGTCCAACTTCAAAAAAGAACGACAATTCGAGATCGGGTGTTCTCCATTACAATGGAAGCACGACTGCTTCGATGAAGACGCACTCGACGTTGACAAAAATGCATGTGAATTCCTCGATTCCACTTTTCCACCAGACTTGACGCTACTCCGCTTACCAACGACTGCAGACGGAGATAGGTCATTCCCCAAAGATGATTCTAATGCACGACACTGTGACGACAAAAACTTGTGCAAATCCTGATATGATGGAAACTCTTCAGATGCAAATTGGAGTTCGAAACGCTTTCGAGTAGCGTTATCCAATTTCTGTAGCAACCAGTTGAACAAAGTGAAATCCCAGAGAGAGACGCCTGAGACCTGACCCAAAGCTGTAATATTTTCTGAAAAGGTATTCAACAATTCACGAAGCGATTGTGAGGAATCAGAATCCGTTATTTTGGGAGCATTACAAATCGCCTGCCAATAACACGTCGCAAGTACTCGCTCATTCTGATACCTTTGGACAAGAGTATCGAAAGCTATCACATAATTGTCATCTGTCAGTGGTAAATGTTTGACAAGGGTAAGAGGTTCCTTTGACAAAGTCGAAACTAAATACTGGAACTTCTCAATTGGAGCTAACGAATCATTCGAATGAATCAAAGTCCTAAACAAATCATAATAAACCGACCACATCCTCAACGAACCATCAAAAGTAGGTATACCGATACGAGGCAATTTCACATGTGAACTTGCAGAGGAGGGTAGTGCGGGAGCACCAGACTGTCGACTATTCAACGATTCACTCGAACCATGACGTGATTTCACCACCGTATCCTGAGTCGATTCCAACGACAATTGAACCGCTCTAATCTGAAAATAAACCGAATCAACTTCGATAAGTAGTCCCGAGTATGATTTCCAAATCTCCGATGACACATCTACGACCAAAGCACTCTTATCTGCCGACTCAACCGTAATCAGGATATTTCTATCAACCTCCTGCACCTGATTGTACAAATCTGAAGCGCTGTCGCATGCAGCCAGGACAATAAAACGCGACTTTTCATCAATGGGTGCTGAAACTACTGTCAGAATCGAGTTCAAACGAGTCAAAAACTTCGAAACAGAAGCGTTTGCTCCGACCAAAGTGTTGGACATTTTGCTAAAGAGTATCAACAAAACACTAAAGCAATAAACGAATAAGGGTTATTTTTTACACCTGTAAAAAATACAACGACAACGAAATACGAACAATAACTAAAAATAAGTACCTAACCAAGTGAAGGTTACTTATTTAAAAACGAGTTGAAAATAAATTGACTTTGAAATTCACCAAAAAACAATACTTGAGATACCGAGTGTACCCAGTAGGTATACCGTGAATACAAAAATCAATATTTTCCCTGTAACAACGAAAAAGGGTTATTCGTTAAAAACCTGTAAAAATACAACAACAACGAACGATGAGCAATACCAAAAATAAGTACCTAACCAAGTGAAAGTTACTTATTTAATATCGAGTTGAAAATAAATTATTGAATTCGAATTCACCAAAAACAATACTTAAGATACCGAGTGTACCCAGTATACCGTGAATACAAAATCAATATTCTGCCCTGCGAATTCAGAGAGAAATATTCCCAACTATTTTACAGAGGTTTCTAAAAACGAACACCTGCAAACGAACGAAGAAGTGGAGTGAGGTAGAAACCGAGTACCTAATAGTGGAATGGGTGAAACCGTCTGGCGTCCTTTGGATCGACTATTTCGAATCCGTTTGACCTACAAACAGGCTACCTTAACACAGTGAGTGAGAAACTAATTTCAAACAAATGATGCAACCAATTAATGAACTATATTTCCACGAGCTTTCCTATCCGACTACGGAGGGACCAAAAAAATGTTAACTCCGCGTCAAAGAGCAACACGAAATATTAACGACGCGATTCGATCCTGAAAGGGGCTAAATTAATGCGGCTCGATGCCGCGATGGTAATGACGAATTGCCACGGTGACAGGATCAAAATTTAGGGAAGGACCAGGCTATAATTGCCAATGATTGACAGGAACACAATTAATTAATAATTATCGAAATTACTGACCTTGTGTCTTGTCCGACTAAAGGGGCACTTGTTTTAATTTGCGAGATGTTGTAACTATTATTATTGTTCACTCTGCTTCACTATGTAGGTACCCACGATTGTTCCACTACTTTATACCGCTTCCTTATTTAATTAAAGAACTAGGTATCCCGTTCTCGTAACACCAGCATCGACGAGTCTGGTACGAACGGCACTCTTGGTCGAGCTCTCTCCTCTCTCGATGTTAAACCTCGACTCTTCTCTCTATGTGTGGTCCTGTCCGGTCAGGTGTCCTTTTCCTTCGTCGATGTGTAAAGGGATAGGAAGGGGTAGGAAACGGTGGTGTCTTAGAGAATACGAATCGATTATTCACCAAGGACGTAACAGGATGCTATAAACCTGTTTACCTCTCAGTATTCTCAGATAAAGGATAAAGTAGTCTTGCAATTTCCTTTCAATTAATATTTAAGATAAGTACCTAAATGAAACGATTATAACAATTAAAATAATTGCAGAAATTAGGTACTTATCTCAAAAAGGTTAGCAAAAACTTAAAATTACTGTCAGCAGAAAAAGTACACGTAGGTATAATTACCACGAAATGTACTTCGGATCTCAAACAGTTGCCGCGTAATTTCGAAAATGTGACAAAAAACGGGAATAATGTAAACATTTATTGAAAGAGCATTACAAGTTTCTACTCACTATAATGCTGACATAAACATTAAAAGAATTATTCTTAAATAAGACATTCTCAATAATTGAGAATAGTTAGAGAGATGGTGACAATAATAAGCCTTGTATTTTCAAATAATTAGAAGAAAGGCAGGTTTTTATTTAGTCCGAGTCCCCTTCTTTAGCGCGTTGCGATGAGCGGCTACGGCCTTTTTGAATCTGAAAAACACTGTGCTGTTAACTGAGTGTGCTTTTCATTTTTTAAGGGCGAGGGCCATAACTTAAGGAATGTTGAAGTGGGGATTGTTTTCAACTTGCTGTCATGTTATAGAGCTTTAAAAATTATAATGATATTACCTTTATTCGGTTAGATTATCTCAACCTGTCTATGAGATATGGTCTGGTCAATTAAGTCTGGGAGCACCACCATATTATTATATCTCAAAAGCGAAACTAATTTATAATCAAATCAGGAATTTTCTCTCATGGCTGCCTTATATGTATCTCGGAGTTCTGCAGGAACTTTCTGTTCTGGAATCAATAAGTTCGGTAAGCTATTTCAAAAAAAAAAAAAAATACAGGAATAACCCAGAAAATTTTGTGGGTACATAATGACATAATACATATTGTGATGAAAAATGACGATTTTCACTTGTTTATAACTCAAAAACTTCTGAATTTAAACACCAACTGTAAAAGCCAATCTTATTTTCTCTTCTCAGACAATCTAAAAATGCAATAACATAGGAGCATTCCATTTAAAAAAAACATAACTATGATATGCCACTGTCATATGGGACACTCTGTATACTCCAAAATAATTTTAAATTATGGCCATTGTGATTCTGTACTTGAATTTTCAAAAAGTTTTTTGAAAAAGTCCATCGTTTGGCCTACAGAGACCGCTTCGAATAAGCTGGGACACCCTGTATAATAAAAAAAAATTTCTTTGAAAAAAGTTGGTCTCTTCGAAACTCTTTTTTTTATCCAAAACAAAAACACCCTGATGCACCCGAAAATGTACACGAATTTTCCCGACAATTCAAAGAGTAAATAAAATACCAGATTTTTGAGAATACAACTCTTAGCTAAAAGTGACAGGACAAAGTAACGATTTCGGACTCTCTTTCATCTACACTTCCCTTAGCTTGCATCATTTCCCATTTTTTATTATTATAAGCAGACATATTTTAATCTTAGTGACTATTGAAGCTACAGAATCTTTGTTCACATTCGGAGCTCCCCAACCGCACACCTCTGCTCCTGGATCAAATAAAACGTTATGGTCACGATTATAAAAGACAAATTAATCGCTCTAAGTCAAAATACCTCAAATATCGAAAACATCATTATTGATCATAAAAAATATGATTTATGAAATCACGATGCAAGGAAGAAGTGGTTGGCCCGTAATATAACGGCATGCTCCCTTAAATGAGTCGACCACCTAACAGAAAGGGTCAAGCTGTGACATATTATCACTTTATTATTCTAAACGATCTAATCGGAACCGAATCTGACATCTCAATGAGGAAGAGAATGAATAAAAAAGGTGCAAAGGGTTAGCATACAACACCTCAAGAATGGGCATCATGCGGAGATGTAACGGTAGCAACTTATCGAGATCGAGAAAAAAATACACAAAACCATTTGTCACATCGGAACTAACAGCGTGTCTTGTATTATTTCTCCCTCTATTCAGCTCTTTGAATAGAGGACGAGGTTTGCAGTGTGCGAGATGTCACATAATGAATTAAATTATACGATTCTTGAATGCTAGGTGAGATAAATTATGATGAAGTTCGCCGTTTTAAGGATAAGAGAAGAATTTCAACATATTAAAATTAAGTTTCACAGACCATTTTCAGCTAGCACGGGTTTATTGGGGGGACCACTTTTGCGCTAAGAAACTCGGTTAATAAATTGATAATCTTTTATTTATTTATAAAATTTACTTGATACAATAAATGGTACTAAATTCAAAGCGAAACCACATAAAACTTTTCTATTGGAATTTTCTGGTGTGAGCACGAGAAATGTTATAAACGATAAAAGTGATAACAAGTTCGAAAACTCGATTTTATGAAAAAAAAATAAAAAACGTGGTCATGATAAGATAATATAAAAAGCAATTATTTTAAGGTTTGAAATTATTGAAAATTTCAATTTAAAAAAGAGTCTAAATTTTAAACTTCAAAAACAGTGTCGAAAGAGGTATTTTTTAGTTTTGATTCTGGAACTGGAAAAATATTCTTCAAAAATTTTCATTTCTGAAACTAGAGAATAAAAAATCTTTAAAACCTTAATAATTTTGATTCACACAATAATAGTGAGAGTAGGTATAGTTTATACGAGTATTTAGCCTCTTTTAGTCCCTTTTTTGTTTTTTTATTGTCAGTTGATATTAGCACGACAGGAGCAGTATCCTATAAAGCTACATTGGAGGTGCTGCCACGGAGGTATAGCAACTCACAGTACCTACTTTTGAATCGCTGCAGATTGTTGTATACTCGTCGAAAAACTACCTAAAAAAAGGCAGGGAGTTTCGGCTGGAAACATAAGTACTCGATCTACTTCGCTGCATTTTTGCATACGCTTGAAGGTCCCTCTCAGTATCCCAAATGCACAAAAGTGTGCAATTTTTGCTTTACGGGGGCGCGGGAGTGGTGCTAAAATGTGCCAAATTTGTTTCATAATTTTCTCGACAAAAGTTTTCTCTTCATGACTTTGGTCGTAACTGCAACTGCAATTGGTCCAAAAAAGTTGGCCCCGCCCCCAATCGGTAATCGTTGCAGTTACGACGAAAGTCATGCGAGGGGAAAACTTGTAGTGCTCGGCGCGCCCTTTACGCTGGTGTAATACTTTTGCTGGTGTAATACAAGCTGAGAAAATTATAAAACAAAATTTGCTCCTTTTAGGTCCCCTCCCAGCCCCCCCGAAACGCAAAAATTGTAGACTTTTGTGTATTTGGGACACTTAGAGGGGCCTAAAGTTGTTGGAAAAAATGCAGCGAGGTAAGGAGTATGTTTCCACATTAACATAGAGATAATATCCCCGCCACCTGTACTATAAAGAAGATTATTCCAAAGCAGATCAGTAATTTCACGAAAATTTTTTGATGAGGGATGTTTTAACGGTCGTTAGGTCAACTGGAATAGGGGTTGGGTTTTAGCAGTCTGACTGGTAGCTCTCTAGCATGCACTGTTGGGAGTGATATGAAATCAAAGTAGCCAGCTTCATCTTGTATGGTAGCTTCTAAAGAAAAGTGACAGATCAGCAAGGTCAACCCTTCTTCGGCGCTCTACGCGTCCAGGAAATCGTCAATTAATCGCACGGCATTCATTTAGACTTTAGACCAAGTCAAGTAGATATTAAAATTAATCTTCAATTCTTTTAATGCCTCCTTTTCACTTAGAAGAAGTATTTTCGCTTGACTTGGCTGTCATGACCTGAACTACTTTTAACATTTTCGTCAGACTTCTCATGACTTCCACCTCCGTCTCCTTTTTTTTAGAATCAATTTTGTACTGTGATATTTTAATTACGGTTGGTGTAGAATGATACAAGTGAGTGCTTTTTTAAGAAAAAAAAAAATTGGAGTAGGTAAATTTAATATTTTAAATTTTATGTAAACTTTTGACAACTTTCTATTTTCCTCACTTTTAGCTGTCCTGATGATGGGGGTAAGACGAGGGGTAAACCGCTGGCAAAAATTTGTATACCCTTATTCCTTTAAGGAGGTAATACCTAAAGATTTCCTCGGATTTCAAAGATTTCCCCGAGATTACCTAGATTTTTTCCAGATTACCTAGGATTTCCTCAAGATCACAGATTTTGCTGAAACGTTTTCTAACACGTTTTTCCAGCAAACGTGTTAGAAAACGTTTGCTGGAAAAGTAAAAATCCCTCTATTTTCAAGGGGATCGCATAGTCTCCATTTGATTTGGGCCAGGTTCAATCCGCTTTGTCTTCCACATCAGGAAATACAAAAGTATCTTTTTTCCCTTTATGTAGTCGCATACATTTAACTTTGATTTTTTTCTTTTTCACACATTCTTTTTTGGTATTAGCATTATAGGTAAATTGCACTATGACAAAATTATACAATTATCATAGATTCTATACAATTAGATTCTATACAGGGTGGCCCAGCGAAAAGGTACCAGGCCTAATAATAACTTGAAAACTGAAGATGTATACGGGAAAAACGCCGAAACAGGTCGATTTTGTTATCGAGGGGGACATATATTTTCGTAACAAATTTAACTACCCAAGTTCACCCCCTTGGCAGGGGTACCATCCTGTATAATCAATTAAACCAACTAAACACCGAGAAACACTTTGCTGACTATTAGGGTTAGGTACATCCTATATTAAATACGTAGGTACTATACGCAATACGGGCATATAAAACATAAAAATACCATAGAACGCGCATGCGCCTAAATCGCAGCAAGTGAGATTACCTCGAGATTTCCTCCAGATTTCCTCCAGATTTCCTTCAGATTTCCTTCAGATTTCCTCCAGATATCCTCTGATTACCTCCAGATTTCCTCAGATTACCTCCAGATTTCCTCAGATTACCTCCAGATTTCCTCAGATTTGTACACCTTAATCCTCGCGGTTTACCCCTCGGGGTAAGACCAGAAACCGGTAGACAAGCTACCAGTTGTCTACCGGTTCTTCTCTGAATTTTTGCGTTTTTATTGACAGATAGTTATACCTATACCATGACGCAATCACACGAAAGCTCCTAAGCTTCAAGGCATGCTTAGGAGCGAGTTTCAAACATGAAAGCCCCATTCCAGGGATGATTTTGTTTATAGGATTTGTAAAGCATCAAATTCTATTGAGGAGTGTAGAGCTTTTTTGTGAACATCTTCGATACTTCTTTTCCTATAATATAGCAATCTTATAATAATAATAGACTTGGATGATTTCAGCAACATGAACACCCGGGAGGAACTTTGAAAGACATACATCCAGTCTCTCGATTGCTGCAAGATATAAAGAACTTTTTTCCAACTTAGCATCATAGTAGAGTAGAAAATTTTGCGTTTTTATTAATATTTGTCTGTGGCGTAGGTTAGGATGGTAGAAAAACTACATCTAATCATTTATTTGCACTTTTTCAAAGGAATTGAAACTGAAATTTTATAGACAATCTCAGGCAACCATATCAATAAGCTTTGCTTTAAGCAGTTTTTCAGAGCACGTATTAAAATAACGAGAAAAATCATATACTTGCGCTCATTTTTTCAAAAATACACGAACTCAGCGCCTGTTGCATTAGAATAAGGTTTTGAATTTAGGAAAGATATACCTAGCAGATATACAAAATAATTCCAGACTACACCATCATTTTTATCAGTTAGTACCCATCAATTTCCCTTGCAGATATTATCGCACTATAACATATCTAATTGTTTATAAAGCCTTGGTAGGCTTTTTATTATAAACTGCAGGGAAATCCCCATGACGCTCTGAGAACAGTGGAGAAGCCGAGATATCGATTCACATTCATTTTGGAATCGTTGTTGGTTGTATTCTTTATAAAACACACTCATTGAAATATACTATTCAAAAGGGATGCGGTTTTGTACACAAAACAAGTCTCAAAATAAGGTCGTGGTACGAGAAATAACGAGCTGAACCTGATATGGATGAACTATTGCGGCTCGAAGTGTATTTCTGTCCCATTCTGTCGTATTTTAGGTGGAATCAAACGAGCCACATCTTCTGAACACTGCCGAAAATATCTACTGTAAGTAATCCTGATGCTAAATTGTTGAAACTACTCTGCCCTTGCATGATAGATTCGTAATGACCACCGTCTGAAGCTAAATTTTTCTTATTTTCTCTCGCGAATGAACAACGTTCGAGGTCAATGCAACCTTCAAATACGATTTCTAATTGATCAGAAAATAAAGATTTAATTATTATTCCATTCTCTACTAAGACTACCTACTAAGCACTAAGCCATCATTTTCGAACTGAAGACTGCAAAAAGCAATTGTTCCGTAATCAATCTACCCGGGTATGTTCAAGGTTTACCTACTGCTGTGGTCTGTCATCAGTTGATTGAAGACTTAATTTATACCCCAATAATTAAGTCGCTCAATTTTTCATTCGCTGATGAAGAATACCTCCAGAAGTAAAAATATTACCCCTGCAAAAGAAGTAAAAGTTAAAAACAAATCTTTCTTGAGATGGTTTTTCTAAGATGAATAATTTTGACTCGTTACAATGTTGCAGTAGGTACAAGTATCTTGGGTATGGTAGGTATACGAGTAAATTGTTTGAAGTTCCAAGGCCTCAGCTTTAATTAGATTTCTTTAAAAACTCTCAAAGAAGTTATTACCAAATGGAAATGTATTGCCTTCTAGTTTAATTAACAATGATTGTAGAGAAAATGTAAGACGATAAAAATTTTTATAAATTTTTCAAACTTCCTCCCTTGCAGCTGCTTCTCTGGCGTTCATATTGCATTTTAAGATAAATCGTGGCACGTGCAATGCATTTTATATAGCAACCTACTAGGTATTTATCGGCCGGCTTATTCAGTTTCAGCATAGCAGTGTAATATAAGCAAGAGCAGTTGTTTAATAGCACGCCCATGCACCTTTCAGGGTGTGCAAGTCTATTCGCCTAGTCGCTAATAGATGTACTTAAATGACAGAGCAATTACCGGCGTGTGCTGTCCATGTGGGTACAGGTGATAACATTTTTCTATCTAATAATAAAACGATTGCTGCTGCTTCCACTTTTAACGGTTGGCAAACCTGATTGATAACAAGGCTAACGTACGCTGTACGCTGTTTATTCTCTTTATGTATAATGAAATGAGTTAGGTATGACAAGATGTAAGCTGCCGAGTGTGCGCGCTCCATTTTTTCGCCTGACTACCAGTTCAGGACAATTGATGCTAAAATAATAAAAAAGTTGACAGCAAGACGGAAAAAATATAAAATTACATTATATTATTTATTTATTATTGTTATAGTTGTCGCAATATTAGACTAGCCTTGTATGATTAACCATCAGATTATCAAGATATTGAGACGCCTACACGAGAAGGCAGGGGTTGCTTGCAACATACCTAATTAACAACAATTACTTATTGCACGAAATACTTTACGTAATACTTTTTCATTGACATTATAACATGTGGAATTGCCCATTTTTTATATTCTTATCATTTTGGCCATGGTACTATCTAGGTACAGTAAAAAATGATGTTCATTTGATGAATTCTACCAAAATTGGGAGGAGGGTTCTTTTTTCAAGAATTTTGTTGCTGTGATGGATTGAAAGCATAGAACTGGCCGTGCTACAATGTATTAAAACAATGTTGAGACGAGAAAAATGCATGTCCTGTTGAGACGTATGCAGCAATCCTTATTTGTATCTTAATCATACCCATCGCATTATTCACTTCAAAATTTTTCTTGATTTTGATTGGGGTAACTTGGCAATATTCGCAAGGGATTTCGATTTTGTTTTCGCATGTCAGCCAGCAGCTCCATCCTTTATTTTTCTGCCTTGTTGGATATAAACTCAAAAAAAGCTGTCACCAAGTTTTCTACATGTATGCAAGTTTTCTGAGCAAATTGTGAAGCTTGATATCTCATCTGGAGATTTTTAGAATTTTCTAATTTAACACCTGCTGTGTTTACAGGGTGATCTCAAAAAATCAACTGTTCGCTCTTTAAGTGCATAACTTCTTTCCTCGCCAACCGATTTTGAAAATTTTAGGCTGGCATTGAAACTAAACCTTCAGGAAAAAAATCTAGTGACGAAAATTGACTCAGGATAACCAATAAACAAAGACTTGCATATAAAACTAAAAATTACTCAAATTGAAATTTCTTCTGGAGTTCTGGAAACAGGTTTTGGAAGGAAAATCGAATGATATCAACTTATATCCGAACAAAGCTTCATATTATGTGAACACTTTATTAGGAACTCTCTTGCTAAGGTGAGATTAAAAATGTTGATAACAGCAGCCAAAAATTACACCTGTGCGTTTTCAGGGGAATCACCGCTCTTGATTCGTCACCACCGTTACGAAAATTCCAACAATCTCTAGCTCGTTTATGTCAAGTAGTGATGGTTAAAATTTTCGTAACAATTGATAGGTATAAACTATTATTAGATAAAAAAGAACGCTGATTGTAACGAAAACGTGCAGATGTACTAATTTGGCTGTTGTTATCAACTTTTTTTTTATCTCGTGTCAGCAAGAAAATGATTACATTGTTCACAAAAAGACTAGTTCAAAGACCTTTTGTTTTTAATTATAAATTTTCCTCTCAAAACCTGTTTCCAGAAGAAATTTCAGTTTGAGTAATTTTTTTGCAATTTTAAATTTCCAAAATCAGTTTGCGAGGAAAAATGTTATGCACTTCAAAAGCAAAGAGTTGCCAAAAATTTGTTGACAGTTTTTTCGAGTGTACATCCGACAAAACAGGAAAACAAAGGATTGGGCTGCAGGCTGACATGCGCAAACAAAATCGAGTTGCCTTGGGAATATCAGTATTAAACTCCAATCAAAATCAGGCAAAATTTTGGGGTGCGACATTCTCATTTTTGCATTGTAGTATGCTAGATGATTTCAGATTTTTTGACTTTTTTCCAATCCTTTTTTCAGATTTTTCGATTCATTTAAATCAATAATAATTTTAAAGCTAAAATAATTTAATGCATTCAGAGAAATGTAACTTTCAAAAAGGGAGGTTTAAGATTTTAAGAGTTTTGTAAAAACAAATTAAATGTCTAGCTCTAAAAGATATAACATTTATACTATAATAGAGCTGTGCACATTTCATACTAAATAAGAATCTAAAAAAAATTCGGGGTCACTTCAGTCGTTGCTGAAATATGCTGAAAAACTAAAAATTCGAGATATGTTTACTGAAAAAACAAGATTCTTTTTATCCAATAGAATTTTGAGGAAATTTTAATAGTAGTTGGGGGAGGGGTGCCACTAAAACACTACAGTCAAGTTTTACTCCGTCGGATTTCGCAAGGAGTAGCCGAGTGGCCCCCATCTTGAATTTAAGGAACCAAATCATGTATTTCGGTAAATATTGCTTGTTCGTCAAAAATCGCCATGCATTATAAAAATTGTTAAGGCGCCGGATGTATACAACAACTTTTATTTCGAACTTATTTTTGAAATTTCTTATTTTTTAAAAGTTTCAACAAATTTTAGGAAATTTTATTTTATGGGAATTCTATCGGTTTTTTTTATAGATTTTACAAAAAAACGATCAATTGTGGGTGAAAATCGGTTGTGACAAAAGTTATGTACCTTTCGAGTTTTCCTACAGCACATACCGTTTTATTGTCTTCAATATACAGGGTGGGCCATCAAAAAGGTATAACAAGCCAAATAGTTTGGAAAGTGAAGATGTATGAGAAAAAACGCCGAAACAGGTCGATTTTGTTATCGAGGGAGACATATTTTCGTGACAAATTTAACTACCCAAGTTCACCCCCTTCGCAGGGGTAGCTACCCCTTCGCTTATCATCATAGGGAACAGCTATCGAGTGATACATCATTTGAAAGCTAATTGAATTCTCTTTACAACGATATCCAAAATTTTGTGTTTCGCTTACATACAGGATGGCTCAACGAAAACGTAACTCGCCCTAATAACTTGGAAACTGAAGATGTACGCGAAAAGCACCGAAACAGGTCGATTTGGTTATCAAAGTCGGCATATTTTCATGATAAATTTAACTACCCAAATTCACCTCCTTGGCAGGGTAGCTACCCCTTTGCTTATCATCATAGGGAACAGCTATCGAGTGATAGGTACATAATTTGAAAGCTACTTGAATTCTCGTTACAACGATATTCAACATTTTGGGTTTCGCTTACATACAGGGTGGCCCAACGAAAACGTAACTCGCCTTAATCACTTGTATGTAGGCCACCCTGTATGTAAGCGAAAAACCCAAAATGTTGAATATCGTTGTAAAAATAATTCAAGTATCTTTCAAATGATGTATCACTTTTGTTTACATACAGCGTGGCCTTAATCAATTGTATGTAGGCCAGCCTGTATGTAAGCAAAACCCAAAATGTTGGATATCGTTGTAAAGAGAATTCAAGTAGCTTTCAAATGATGTATCACTCGATAGCTGTTCCCTATGATGATAAGCAAAGGGGTAGCTACCCCTGCCAAGGGGGTGAACTTGGGTAGTTGAATTTATCATGAAAATATGCCTACTTTGATAACAAAATCGACCTGTTTCGGCGCTTTTCGCGTACATCTTCAGTTTCCAAGTTGTTAGGGCGAGTTACGTTATCGTTGGGCCACCCTGTATGTGAGCGAAACCCAAAATGTTGGATATCGTTGTAAATTTAATTAGCTTTCAAATGATGTATCACTCGATAGCTGTTCTCTATGATGATAAGCAAAGGGGTAGCTACCCCTGCCAAGAGGGTGAACTTGGGTAGTTAAATTTGTCACGAAAATATGTCCCCATCGATAACAAAATCGACCTGTTTCGGCGTTTTTCGCATACATCTTCACTTTCCAAACTATTAGGCTTTTGTTACCTTTTCGACGGCCCACTCCGTATGTTAGCTTGCTTGGTTGGAATAGAGAGGGCGCCAAAACTCGAATGGCGTCAATATTTTTGAAATTTTTTGTATTCTCCACATAGGTAGGGGTATAACCTAACTATTAAAAATGCGATGGATGCATTTAAATAAAGGACAAAGATATATCCATACTATACTGATTTTGTTTTTTGAAAATTAAATATCGCATTCTTAATCAGCCGCCTTATTATTTTTTCATGTCATTCTGTATAAAAAAAACAACAAACTCTATCACATTACAAAAAAATCAAAGTTTTATCCTTTTTCGAAAAATAAGAAAATGACTGAATGATGTCAGGACACACTGCTATATAATAATTAATTATATGATTATTTTAATGCGCTCAATAGAAAAAGTTCAACTTCTAGTTAATCTAGGGACTCGAAATTTGGACAACATAAACAATAACGAGTCAAAATTTTATGTTACAAAGACGGCGGCAGATTTAAAAATGGCGAAAAAGAAGCAGTCTTTGTTTTTTTTTTTAATGAGACACCCCATATGTTATTGCATTTTCAGTTTCTCAAAAAAATCCAATAAAAATGAATTTTACAGGTGGAGTTTGAAATTATGAGTTAATGAGTTAATTTAAACAAGTTAAATTAAAAATTTTCCAGCTTTAAAGCAGTGTTTTTCAAAATATTATAAATTTATTATACGCCGAGACATAAACTCCTCCCCCCCCCCAGTAATACTTAGAAGTTTGAAAGCCTTCTTCAAAGGTTACCTTTTCATTAAATTATTATTAAACTAAACACAGGGTGTCTCAAAAAAGCACAAAATGACTAACAGTCAGTATTATAAAGGCTCATTAGGCCAACGGGCAGATTCTCTGCTGGTTTTTGAAGCTAATATCGACGTCAAATGACTTTTATTAACATTTTTGTCAAAATGTCAAAAATAGATAAATTAAAAAAATTTCCTCTTAGACTCGATACTTTCTTTATAAATGGCCACAGAAATCTGCCCGTTAACCTAATGAGCCTTTTTAATAGTGACTGTTAGTATGGTACATTTTTTTTAACGATACACTTGCAAAATATTGCACTTTGGGTTCTACTTACGTAAAAAATAAAAAATAAAATTTCATGTTGCATAATACTATAAACTATAAACCTGTTCATAGTGCTGTCAAAAGAAAACTCGTTATAGGTAGCACGTCTCTACCATGCAGGCACGGGTGCTTCCCAGCCGATTTACATAAAATAGGTCCATTTGGTTCACCTTTATGTCCACATGAATGAGGATGCAGATTTAAACCATTTATTTTTCATGTTTCTTTAAGTGTTCATGTTTTGCTAGCAGATCAAACGGGCAAAGCAAAAAAACTACTGTAAAGTTAATGTTGTCAATATGTCGTAGAATCTGTTCATGACTGGTGTTTAAAATGAAACGTACTTCAGAAGTTCCATTAGGAGATACTCTTCTGCTAAACTATTACAGTCTCATAATGTCCTTTGTAACCTTGTAAGAGCGAATTAGGTAGGTAAGTAAGTGTTAATTTAATGAGAAATTATTAGCATCCATTGCTAAGTACTATAGTACTAGTCGCATTAAACTCTAGTTTCTCGTCTTTTATAACAGGAGTAAAATAGTAACATTTATGAATGTTTAAAAGTATAGATACCATATTTATTTGTCTATCTGGTAGGTATACCTATGAAGCGTATCTCAGATTCATAAACCCAAGCTGAAATACCTACCACACCACAAGTTACTTTGTTTGCAAAATACTCAAAAGTACATGAACAATTTCCGTATGCAAATGCACTTACAACCATCATACAAACACCCCAAGTAGGTACATTCACCATTAATTTTACGATAACCACAATTTATACCCCACGTAATAAATAGCGCAATATAATGCCTGACATTTTATCTGCATAACCATAAACGCAATTATTACGTCACGAGGTGTCCTCTTCGTCGACCACAGACAGTCCTCGTCAATGTGTGGAGTCTGAAGACACCTGTAATCGTGATCCCGAGACTACTTCAAGCTGGAAACTATTATACTTATCTGCATAGTCGCTCAGACTCAGACGGTTGCTCTGGGTCTCTGGGTTAGTGTACTGAGCTTACAATGTATACTTAATACCAATATCATAACCCAGATTATGATAATTTTGTCAAGTTATCTACTTGATTTCAGTGCGCGTTGCCTGAAAAGCATTGAAGTGGGCTTAATTATACGAGTAATTTACATAATCGTCGATCGAATCTTAATATAATCGTAAACTGGGGTAGTAATTATTTTTTATCGTCACTTACGACGAAAATGGTTTATGTGCAATCTATTTCTGCAATCTAATAAATTAATGTGTAACTAATTTCTGATTCTTAAAAATCATCATCAGAACTGTGTTTTAACATATTGCACACAAAAACTTTATTTTTCACTGAAAACTTTTATAGATAACTCAAATTTTATTAAATATAAACATAAACAGATTATTCTGCAAATGATGCACTTTGAAAAAATCTCAAAAAATCATTGGTTATACCTTGTTCACAAGTGCTTAACTCAAATTTTTAAAGCGCAATAACCAATGAAAATTATATTTATGATGTTTACTTCTCGTCCAACAGACCACCTATCACGCTACTGGAGTGAATTAAAACCTTTTATTATATTTTATTTTAATTCTTGACGTTGGAAGCAGCATGTCTTCTTCTTGTCAGGATCTCCAATGGAACATTTCTGTAGTGTCATTTTACCTTTTCATTAAGCGTAGACGTAAGACCTAAAACAACAGGAAAAAATATGCATTATGTTTTGTACGGACACGTGTGCTCGTCGTGAAGCAGCGTTCAAGTTATTCGATGTCAAAAAATCAAAGCATCATTGAATAATGAGAATGACGCACACATAGCTGCTCTTTGATTGTCTGCAGCCTAAGGAGGTCGTTTAGTTCGATCCAGTTTACACCATATACCTACATGTATGATTAAGGGAAAAGTTTATTCAAGTTAATAGCTTATTGAAAAAAGACTGGTAATGTTAAATGTTAGCTAATGAAATTAACCTTAGAGTAAAATTCAATTTTACACAGGGTGTTTCTGTTTCATCAGCAGACTGATATGGGTTTAAGGGTAGCTGTAGTTTTTCAAGACGAGTCAGGATTTTGCTTTAAAATTTTTCCCTTATTTGTTTCGATATTACAGCGTGATTCGTATATTTAGCCCAAATTTTTCCGAAATTTACGAACATTTTTGGGCGGTAACTTTTGAACGAGTTGATGGAATTTAATGAAATTTGGTAGGTATACCTATGCTTTACCAGTGACACTTAATATCCCGCATTTTCCGCCGATCCGAAAACTGCAGGGCCGTACTTAATTATTCTGGTCTCTTTCGGTTTTGTCAAGAAGTTCATCCTGTAGCATGCATTTTCTTCAACGTTTAATGCCATTTTCTACAACTGTATAAAACTTTAAAACTAAAATTTTACTTTATATTCACGCGGTGTTGAAAAAGTTCCGGTTGAAAAAACCCTTTAATAAATCCTTAAATTTTGAGTTTTGGAAAAAATCAAAAAACAGTCCAATTTTATAATTTTTTTATAAATCTTTTGTAAAAAAATACAAACAGTGTGTTCCTTGACTCAGTACGTAATGACGACATTGTCAATTTTTGTATTTTTATATTTTCCGAGAAAATCCAATAAGCATGGTTTTTACAGTTTCAGTCTGAAATGAGTAGGTAGGTTATGAGTTATTAAAGAACTGAAAATCACAGTTTTTCATTTAGAAAGAAACGTACATCGTAAACGGCTCTAAATATCGCAAAACGGCTTACATGTCCCTATCTTAACTTTTCAAGTATCATCATACAGTGTACTTGAAATTTTTATTCATAGATTCATGATAGATACATAAAGCTTTCATCTACGTCATATAAGATAATACATAAAAAGTTAAATAAAAAAAAATCTTGAGAAACAATAATTATTTTAATAATTTAGAGGTTATAGCAAGGAGGGTTGGCTAAAGAGACCCGGGCTTAACAAAAAAGCAACAATTTTTTCACCTTTTTTTAATTTTTCAACAGGATCTCCGGGAAGGGTAATACATTTTTCAGTTCATAATGTTCTAATTTAATTAAACCATCTCTATAATACGATTCGTCGAACCCCTCATAATGGAGATTTACGTCATCAATTACTTCCTCATGAATGCTCTGAATTTTTTGACCGTCAAGGTATTTTTTGAGGTTACTAGCAGTGGGTGCTAACTGCAGCGAATAAGGTGGATGAGCAAGCAATTTGGACTTCAATTCGTGAATTAGATTTTTTTATTTGTTAGATCAGATCAGGTCGTTTTTCTGTTATTTGATGGTTCGCTGCGATAAATTTGCGTATACCTTGTTCATTTATACATGCCACACCAGTGATGCTTTTACCTTTTTTCAGATAATTTAAAAAATTGTATCCCAGAAAAACTCTCCATATAATTGTTAGCTGACAAAATTGACTTTGGCCTTTTTGGAGCGGGTCTACCTGGTGCTGGTGCAATCAACTGTTTAGACTGCAATATAGTTTTAGGGGTGTAATGGTGGATCCAAGTCTCGTCCATGGTGATAAAAAGTAGCCAAGTATCTTGAAACAATTTTTTGTTTTAACATATATGGTCAGGTGTCAGCAAACGCGCACCCATCTCTCACAGACCATTTAAGCCCAAAGTATTATTTAAAATATTCAGCACGATTTGATGTGTTTTTTCAATAATTTTAGTTGTTCCACATTTTAGTTGTCACTTCCACCGGGAATTTGGAGTGAGGCTCATCCCTTGTGCTTGTACGTCCCATTTTAATATCTGGCACCCACCTTTTCGGTTTTCACCATCATGGTCTACGATCTATGAAGTCTATGAGATCTGATGATTTATGAGAATCTATGAGATCTGCCTTGAGTCTTCTAGTGTGTTATCCATATCCTCCTTGACATGTTTTGACGTTAAGCCCTTTAAATGGAAGTTTTTTTCCCGTCCATTTTCCAGACTTCCATATCCGTGAAAACGCCAGAAACTTTTTGATTAAAATGATGTCAATTTCACTCACCAAGCAACTGACCTGAAACTACAAATATAATCTAGTTAACGATAGTACTAATTATGATGCTAGCGCAGAATTTACCTAGTGGCGCCATGTCTGGTGTTAGGACCGGGACTTTTTAGACGACCCTCGTAAGCAGTTCTTTTTTGCAGAGAATCTTTAAAAAGAAATAAGGTTAAAATAATGTTTCGCATTTAAAAAAATCTTTTTAAATAATAGTCTTCTAGTTATAGCAATTCCAGGGAATTCCGTTATGTACGATATTGGAATTTTAAACTTCTAAAACCATTAAAACCTTGGAGGTTCTGGACTTATATCGTTGAAAAATGCATTTTAAATAGAATTTACAAAAATTAATCTCCCAGATAATCAACACAGTCTTTATCTTTTAGTTTTCGTCTTTAGTCAATTGTGTTTCTAAATTTGTCAAATTATTTTCCCATTTATCCAACATTTAGTATGATTTTTCAATTTAAATTCCTCTTTTGTCAAAAAATCTTCTTTATACGGAATGCTTTTCAAGGTTTATGCTACTATACCACTGCACGTAAATAGAGAAACAATTTCATAGAAAAATAAGAAAATCATTTCACAAAATATGTGAAAAGCAATTGACAAAATAGGAAAACCAAACAAAGAAGACTGCTGTAAGTACCAGCAAGCTATTTTTGGAATGAGAAACTCTGAAATATTAGGATTGGCTCTGATAATCTCCTTGCAGGTCTGGTAAAAGTTTTTGGCAACGCGATGTTAATCACGACAGATAGTAAACTTGATTGATTTTTTTCTTATTTGAAACTTTTATTACCGAGTTCAAAATATTTGATGACCGCGCCTAAAACTCTCGAAAACGAGTTACGGGCCTGAAAATTTGGAATGAAAAATAATCCTTAAATATTTCCTCAATATCCTTCAGTAATAGTTTTAACTAATAAAATATCAACAAAAGTGAATTATTTATTTATTTATTTGATTTTTATAATCTAAGTACAAGATATTTCAAGAAACCTAAACTAAAAAATAAATTATGTTTCGAGGACTAGGTCGTTTTAAAAATACCACAGTACTAAGTTTTTTTTTATATATACAGGGACTGCAAAAAGAGGTGTTTTTGTACAAAATCTTCCTTTTTTTCCTTTATTATGTCTAAACGAGACTGTAATACAAAATGAACAAAAACGATACATCAGAGATAAGGCTCAATCATTTAATTTAATTAATTCACGTCACATCATTTATCTCCTGCGAGTAGTTATAATACTATTATAACACTAACATACTCACTTGCGCATAAAAATAATTCTTGTAAACGTAAGTGGAAACAAGATTGATATACGAGATATATACGTGGGTTCTTGTTGTTTTAATTGTAAGGAACAAGTCTTTAATAGGTATCTATAATTTTTCTCTAGATCGCGGATCGCGCTATTGCCTGCGATGCGGCGATTAATAAAGAATTTTTTCAGTTCTTATCTTATTATCCCTGATTTCTCGATTTTTTCCAGTTCCTTGACAAGGTTCTTCATTTGATCCTCTCGAGATGAGAGACATTAATCCATCTTTGCCGCTAAAATTTTCACGCGAAGCCAAAACCCATTTGCGCAAGTTGAATGATGTGTATTATTGCACTTCTTGTCATAAAATCCATTAACTTTTAATACCACCAGTAAATGATAATTAAAACTTTATTAAGATAAAGATGATTGTGGTGGAAAAATTAACATACTACCTATAAATAGCTAGCACATACCATTAAGACTCAAGCTACTTTACTCAAATAAAAGTCTATACGCTAAGCACTTACGTATATCCTATATGTATCTCATATACCTATAAGCGTAGGTAAAATTTTTAGGGGTCGTATTTCACAGCTGATTGTTATAGTTAAAAAATGATTATTCTGAGCAAATTCATGTAGTATGTTACGTACGTATAACGTTCTAGGGAAAACATCAACGCCCCAACGCGTGCTATCTAATCTAGTAAATTTATTACTTATCATTTCTTCATAAAGTCCAATTGATAAATGGTCGACTGGTTCTGTAATAGTTCCAGGTGTACGGTTTGCACGTTCAAGATGGTATAAAAAACGATGAAGTATGCTCCGGTTAAAATAAAACAAATAACTTCAAGGCAGTTGCTGCTATATTCCTTCATTCGGTAGCATTTTTTTCTATCTTTTACTACCTTGCCTACATGAAAATTATACGATACTTTTGCTTGGAATTATTCGGATTTTACAAGTTCTATCATCATTCCAAATCTTTACATTTATTTAACTTCGTAGTAAGTATATGGTATCCAAATAGCAAATGCTGTTTTTTCATAACTTATGACGGTTGGTGCAGCTGAAGTAACCATTACCAACCGAGTTTTATTTTGTATTATTTCTACAGAATCTCCACTCGGTCAGATTATAGATACGTAGGTAAAATAGGGATGTATCATTATTGCTGGAACTGATGCCGGTTCCGTCGTTCACAAAGTGCTCACTATTTCTTAATAGCTGTATAATTAAATTTAATTTACATAGACGACTTTGTGAGCACAATAATCGCGTCAAAGAAGCCTTTGACGCTTATGCTACTTTATTTTTTCAGATAACTGGTTGAAACGACTTTGGAAAAAAATTGGTAGGTACCTGCCTCTGATATGCGAGTATTCCATTTCTGCAGTCTGCAAATAAACGTAATTTACCTAAGACTGCTTAACGTTTATATAATGATAGAACTTCTTCAACTTCTCTACTTCTCAACTGAATATATGAAAGAGCTGGTCGAAATGAGTTTTTAAAAATTGGGTCTTCGCGCCCCTTTACTATTGAAAAAACCTACTGAAATGAAACTATCTATAAAGGTAATAGCCGAAATATTCTCTTGAAGCACTCGCCTGCGGCTCGTGCGGTCAAACTTCCCAGTCGTGAAAAAAGTACCACTTTATGCACTTATTGCATAAATAACTATAATTTTGATAACGTATTGCTGCTCCTCTTTACTTCTTAAATATTTTTTTATATTGAAGTACCTAGATGTAAATAGTACCTAGAAGTACCTACTGGTTTAAATTAGTTTGAATAAAATCGACTTTTTAACCCTTTTTATTAAATTATAATTAACTATAAACTTCAATTAAATTTATTTTTCTACTCCTAACCTTTATTAAGTATGCATAAATAATAATATGAGTCACCAAATGCGTTAATGAATCTCATGCAGATACAAATTTTCATTAAAGGTTTTTATTTACCGCACCGGTAAAACTGACCAATAGTAGCACATAGTATTTGGAATCGATTCGGTTCGTATTCGCTCACATCAACCTACTTCTCTTATCTCTATTGATTAAATGTCGGCATGAAATCTCAAATTTAGTATTTTAATTATTAATTTCATGATTTTTTTTTATATGTTTTATAAAATAAAAAGGTCGTAGAAAAAACAGTGTAGGAAATTCGCAGATAATAACTATTATACTCATCATAACACTCATAATATGATAGTTAAGAGTTAAGACACTCGCCTAGGGCTCGTATCTCAATCATCATACTCGCGTATTAATAGAGGCTTCATTACCTACAAGCTCGTTTCATAAAATACTATTTACACATTTATGATCATTTCAACATACCTATCACCACATTTTTTGTGAGAAATTTCGCCATTTTGGAATTTGGTTTGTTAAAATTTTTCATGCATGGTCATATACAGGGTGAGGCGCGAGAACCTTAGGGCATTTTTATATGGAGAAGTCCTGGGAGTAGGAGTCTAAAAATTTGTGCGTGTATAATTTCGGTTTTGACGAGCTGAACTAAAATATTCACAACCCCACACCACTTCCGGTTATACCGGAAGTTGTCATATTTTTCTTTTTTTAAATGGTACACCCAGTATATTATTACATTTTCAGATTACCTGAAAAAAAGTAATAAAAATGATGTTTACAGTTCAAATTTGTAACGACCAATTTATGAGTTATAAACAAATGAAAATTGCAAGTTTCCATTTTCAAAGCAGCTTAGCTTGAAAACGGGTCAAGATATCGGAAAACGGCTTACATGTCCATATCCTAACTTTTTGTATACTACGCTAGAGTACCAAAAAAAAAAAAAAATTTATTAATTTTTTTTTTGAAAATCGCTGATTTTTCATCACTTTGTATACAAATTTCATCAGCACCATAGGATACTACGTAAAAAGTTAAGATAGGGACATGTAAGCCGTTTTCCGATATCTTGACCCGTTTTCGACCTAAGCTGCTTTGAAAATGGAAAATTGCGATTTTCATTTGTTTATAACTCATAAACCACTCGGTACAATTTTGAACTGTAAACCCCATTTTTATTGCATTTTTTCAGACAATCTGAAAAGATAATAATATATAGGGTGTCCTATTTAAAATAAGAAAGTTGATGGCAACTTCCGGTATAACCGGAAATGGTGAGGGGTTGTGAATATTTTAGTTCAGCTCGGCAAAACCGAAATCATACACGTACAAATTTTTAGACTTCTACTCCCAGGACTTCTCCATATAAAAATGCCCTAAGGTTCTCGCGCCTCACCCTGTATAACTTATATATCACATCATAACATATTAGTAAATTCTTTGCGGACATCCTGAAGAATCCATCAATCACATTGTCAATGAATGTCCTTTAACCAAATTTTCTGGAGGTTTTCAAGCAATTCATGAAATTTCCACCGAAACAATAGACTGGTTACAGAATTTGAAGCTCTTGTAAACAAAATCTACATTAACAGCCAGATAACCTCAGAAGGGCAAAATGATTGGAATACTTCAAACCAATCTCAACAGGATGGTGTGTCTAGGTTTTTTTAATGGGGTTTTCCCTAGACTATATCTCTCAAAGCAAATGCTTCACCATGATGTCAACATCGCATCAGAATATCCTACAGATCGTTCTTTTCCCCATGATCGACGAAACCAATCATATGTAATTTAATAAACTAAACAACATGTATCGTAAGACTGCAATTTGTAATTTCAAACGAATATATATATATAGTAGGTACATATATGGTTTGTTGTTTACTGTGAAAATTTCAGTTTAATTCCTTTGCCATTTCCTAGCTATGTCCCTGATGAACTATAATGACTAAAACACAAATTGTTGGCGCAATTTTATAATTTTGGGATATGTTAGAAAAAGGAAAACAAAGTTTTGTAATAAGAGTTAGATGTCTGAATCGGGAGTTAATTGCGATTTTCACCTACTCAATTTAAACTGCAACTGTTTAAATTGATAAATAAACATTAATTAAAAACATTAAAAAAATATTCTTAAAATATTAAAATGTAAAAATTACAGGATGTCCTAGTTAAATAACAACGTTGTATGGCGTACAGCGATATTGGGCCATATTAGTGTAATCTATAGTTAAAAATAATTTTATAGGTTACAGGTCCTCCTCAACAATTTTTTTTCTCAATCTTGAACGGTCTTGAGATAATTACTTGACTGGCTGTCATTTTTAAACGATATTTTTAACCGATATTTCTCAAATGCTCCCTTGTCCAGACATCATTAGCTATTACAAAAATTTCAGTTCCCTATGAAAACTTCAACTTGTCGTCGAATGACAAGAATAGAAGTTTTTGAGAAATTTGTACGTATAAGTACCCTGCAGAAACAACTTTTTTTATAAAGCTTTTATACCAAAAATCCACAGCCCTTCGTAGATTTTGCAAGGATTTAAAATTTTGGCCTAAAGTTTGAAAGGCCAATCTATTGGAACGTTTTTAAAATCGAAAAATTTAAATCTTGTAGAAATAAGACTATAAAACTTTTTCTTAATATCTCCGCCTTTTTTATTATTTTCCTCCTGAAATTTTCCACGGTTAAAGGTGATTAGTGTTGTAATAGTTGCAAAAATCTCAGTACAATTCCATTATTAAAAATGGACAAATCATAAATGGTTACAAAAATTAAGCAATTTTTACCATTTTTCTACCCAAGCCACTGGCTTGATTATATTGATAGAAGAAACATTTTTTTTTACAGTAGCGTTAAGTTTGGAAAACGTTCTTTCTATATTCTGTTAATTAAATTTTTCACGGCTTAGGTATATATACAGCAGGGGTTCAAAAAATAGTAATTTTTACGAAAATTCAAGTAATATTGAAACGTCTTGAATACAATACCAGTTCATTACCCTCAGATATAATTGTCACAAAAATTTCAGCTCCCTTGACTCAAAACTGCGACCTGAATCGTGGGAACAAAAACTGGTTTTTGCGAACTTTGAAAAAGCTCCCTACATATTTATATTTTTTTTAATAAAAATACACTAAAGTGGTTGTTATGTAAAAATTGATCCGAGGTTTGGTTTCATTTTTTTTTCATATAGGTAGTTAGGATTTAAATGTACTATCTAAGCCACGGTTGGAATAGACTTGGCTCTAGCAGTCTTATTTTTTTAGCTCAATTCCCAAGAATTTGTAGCGGGGGTCACTTGTAGTCAGCGTAGACTCGAGGAGACTTGTCGCGGATTTTCCGTAACCATAGGAGGTTAGAGTGTTCTTTATTTCAATTTTTTTTTTAATATGTAAGATGTAAGTACATGTTGTAATGTTAGGAGTCGCTCCTATTCCACACAGGTACGTGTGACTGTTTCAGCTCTTAAGCATTACAAATAATCAAAGACTTGGTAGACACGAATTTAAAAAACATTAGGTGCTTCTGAGTTTTGCGTCCTTTTATGCCTCTTCACAAAACACACGCTTATAAGCAAGCTTAAAAAGATTTGATGCTCTTGAGCCATATGCAACTCTCTTTTCTTCTCCAATGAAATATAATTCAGCATCTACTTCTTCAAGGAAATCTAAACGAGTCTTGAAAGATTTGGTGGTTAATATGCATGAGTCTTGCGCTCCTTTACCACTGCAAGGAACTAATTAAAATTATTTTTTTATTAATTTATTCTTTTTTTTTATTATTCTTTACCTAAACATAGAACTGAGGATAACTTTTAGCTAATGAACAGAATTGGTAGAAATCATCTTTAAACATTTCCACTCGATTACCAACTTGTTCAAAGCACTGGTTGAAATTACCAATTTAAAAAAAAAGGTCTTCTTCAGATCCTTGCCCTATTTAATTTTTCTATTAAATTAAAATTAAAACTTATGTGGGTAACAATAATATTATATTTAATAAAAGGAACTAGGAGGAATTAAAAACTTGCGTGCTGGTGAGCCTAATGCTGTTTGCTTTTTCAAAAATACCGTGTAATAATGGGCTTAAAAGATTGGATACCTCTGAGGCTATAGCAATAATAATAGGTATGAATTATGAAAGTCTTAATAATAATAATTTACACGAGATAATTTTTAGGGTAATTTATATAATGAGCGTAAGTGGTTGAAACGAGTTTAAATCAATCGATTCTTGTAAGTAATTCTTATGCATTAAAGTTATTACTGCAAGTTAAATACTAATTAACAGAAATTCTTCTTGTTCAAGATATGTAGGTAAGCAAACTGTATATATTATTTTCAATCCTTGTCGTTTTGTTTATTTCAAAATATTAACCATGAATATTTAACACGTTGGTTATTCATAAAAGGCAAGGTGAGAGTATAAAAGACTGGAGAATACCTATACAAGACTTTACAGTAATTCGTACTGGAGTTACGATTACGCAGCAAACGCGTGTGGTAATCGCCGTAGGTAAAGTTTTATTAAATAAAATTATGCTTAATGTGCGTAATTAATTATTTTACTTAATTCAGATGACAACAACTACCAGCCATAATAATTGTTTACATGGATGCTGTAAACAATTATCCATAATTTTCTAGCGAATGCAGATTTTCTGAATACCCTTCCAACTTCAACCATACTGTCAATGTAAATATTTTTTATGATTAATTAGTTGCCATTAATATCTGATAAGAAAATAGCAATGAATTATCGAAGGATATACTCGATGGTAGACGAGACCACCTTTTACGCTCATGTACTGCTTTCAAGAGACCAATAACTGGGAGGTATTCCTTATACGAGTCTAATAGAAACTGATATTACTTATGCGTTTTTTATATAATTAATTACTACATTCTAGCCAATTAAATATTTTATAAGCATACCTACATATAAAAAAATATCTTATTATTATAATAAATGGCAATTTATTTATATAAATTTATTTCTAATAATAATTATGTAAATTTACATAAAATGCACAATTTAGGTAGACATAAATTTGCAACAGCTTAGAATTTCACCATATTCAACCATCTTTGGTAACGCTCATAGAATTGCGGCATAAGGATTTACCATAAATCTACCAATGGACCAGAACAAGACTTTTTAATGCAAGATTTCTACACGACAAATTAATTTATTGAAAAAAATAAATGACTGAATAATTTTATAAAGCTTGAATGAGTACCTATCACACTGACAGAGTCCAGAAAGAAGTAACTAATGACAGACGCACTACAATCATACCTTTACCTTTTAGCCTAAAAGTTAATAATAAAAGTTAATAATAAAAGTTTTAGGGTACCTTTTATTATTAAATTTAAATCCTCTAGTGCTAGTGCCTATAATAAACTGAAGCATTTTATACGATAGGGGTTAGGGGTTGGATGAACTCCAACAATATTACAGAAAGCATTGAAAAAAGTTTTCATAAGTAATCATGATATGACTACAATAAATAATGTTGAAAGAAGTATAATAATCAAGGAGACTTCAACAGCCGAAAGACAGGTAACCTCGTAATCTGTGACTTGGTAAAGCAAACATAGAATTTTGTTTGCTGCTGCAGCAGCCGTTGTTCCCTTTATCGAAGGGGTGGTCGCGTACGTTCTCTTCACTCAATACCCGTCACCTAACCCTTCATTACAGATAAATGCCAAATAACAAGGGTTAAATTACACCATTGTGTCTGCCACTTAAACCTACTACAGAACCCTACAATATTTCATCCCAACAGTCAATATTCCTGGTAAATATTTTATGAGAACGGTAAACTATAGCAATTAGTAATTAGCATCTAAAAAAAATAAATAAAACAAGCTGCATACAAAATAGAATACGATTTAGGTCATTAAAGTTTATTAAACTCGTACACTTTCCAGTTTATCTCGTATAAATAATGGATTTTTTAATCGCAATTATCTCATGCCCGTATTGTTACTAAAAATCATCGATAATGGTGAAAAGTTATGGACGCGTAATGACTGTGTTAGCCATGAAAAAATTTCTAACTGTTTTAAAAATAAGAGACAAATGAAACGATGGAAAGATACCTACTATGTACATATTTCACAACCATGCAACCGGAAAACTATTATTCCAGTTCCAGTTAAATTAGAGAATTATTTACCTACTCGTCATTTACAATATTTTATTTTTCATATTTTATAGTTTTTGTTTTGAGCCATTCTACCTACAATAGGTACATTTGAAAACTTTATTTACGGTATGCAACGATTTTAACAGGATTTTTTTGAGAGCTCAACAACCGTATTTTTGGAAGCACCCACCCCATTTCTACAAAATCCAGCTGGGCACGCCACTGGATTCAACATCTCCCAAAACTGTTTCAAACAAAATTTTATCGAAACCTGATGTTGAGTATTAACGATCTTGAAGTCAAATTAAAATTTCAAGAATTCATATTACCGATTTTCTCTGAAAAAAAAACGGGCACGCCTCTATGGATTTACCACCTCTCAAAACGGCACTATAACAAATTTAAAGATAACCTGTTATTTTAGTATCGTACCGTTTTGAGAGGTGGTGAATAGTGGCATGCCCAGATTTTTTCTAGAAAATCTTTCTACAAAATTTAAAAGCAGGAAAAAAGGGAATAATTCAATTTACCGTAATAATGATTTCACGTAATTCTAGACTGAGGGTGTGGAATATTTCTACCACCTCACGTTGCATATACAGGATGATCAGTAATTCGCGCACTCGGATCATTCTGTGATAAACTCAATTTTTTAAGAGTGGTAATTTGTTACCGCAGTGCGCTGTAAATTCTTTTTTTCCAAAGTTATGACCTTTTTTCTGAAAATAAAAGTAGACTGAACATGTGAATAAGTTCGGGCTATAGATATCATTTTGGTTATTTTCAATTTATTTTGTGCGGTTGTCAAACTTCAAATTTCTTTCAGATTTAAGTAGTTAAGTACGTTATCAAGTTTTAACATTTTTAATTCATCTGTAAAGAGGTTTTGTGAAAAACAAATTAACTAATCATACATGATGGTATCTGTTCCAGAGACTATAATTATATAGTACAGAGTTGGACAGGGCTTGACGGATTGTGACTTTAAAGAGGGCTTCTAGCCCTTTTATAGGAATTTCAAGTCCATGGCTTGAAGCCCTTTTTAAAACAAAGGCTTGTAGCTTTTGGCTTGCATTCCTTTATAAAAGAGCATTCGAATTTTGAATGCAACAAATAGCTTCATTTCCTTTTGAGGGCTTTCAAAGCTCTTGAGGGCTTATAAAGCCTTCTGGAATTCACAATTCCAAAGTTTTTTAATAAAGGAAGACAGAAGAAGCAAGAAACTCTTTAAAACAAAAGTGTGTGAATATTCTTCCTAGTGACAACTTGCAATTCGAATCCTGTTCAGGGATACTGGTTCAAGTATTTGTCGTCTACGACGGAAAAAAGAAGACTCACAAAATGTAATCTTAATAGTACGTAGCCATTTCGGACTCGGCGGAAATACACTGTTTATAAAAATATATTTCTTTTTTTTTATTGTTCCCGTTCCCATGAAATTCAATGAACGTCCGACTATGTCCCTTTTTTAGCAAACTGTTCTCATTCCACTTTTTTTGTTGCTATTTTCTATGCACGAAAAAACATAATTTGATTTAGCTTCTTCAAAATTAGTTGCACCAGCGCCAAGATATTTGGGAAAAAATATATTAACAAAAACATTTCAATCTACTTTCAAAGGCTTGAAGCTCTTTTCAAAGGCTTGAAGCTCTTTAGCAGAACTTCCATCCAACATGGAGCTTCAAATCCTTTACAAAAGAGCTTATGACTTTCGCTGCAATTCCATTTTAAGTGAATCGGGAATTGCAAAACTCCTTGTTAACAGGGCTCAGAACTTGTGGCTTCAAGCTCTTTTGACGAGAGCTTTGCCCAGCTCTGATAAAGTTGACTGGATTATTTACTTATTTTAATCGTGGCTTTTAAAATAATTAAGTATAGCTACAAACCTGGACACGGGAAACTCTGTAACTCGAAAACTAACCATTGGATTCAATTTTTTTTTTGTAGATTATCCTTAATGTTAGTGGTAATTCTTTAACGCCCTGTAGTCAAAGTGCGCAAGTCAGTGATTACTCTGTATAAAATCACAAACCTGAGAAAGAGTCTTCAGTCTTCAAATATAAGAGAAGCTGTGTAAAATAAATACTAACGTGATTCTCTCTCCCCATTCTAAAAGAAAAGGAAAGGAAAGCTATAGGATGCCCGTTAACTTTTTAGTTTAGAATTAATTTTTGATTTAGTTTATAATAGTAATAGCCCAAGATCTAAAAAGCAACAAAAATTAAATACCTTAGGCTTTTTTTAAACTTGTTTCTTTTTTCAACGTAAAAATTTCCAATAAGAATTGTTCCTATCTTTAGAAACCTTGATTCAACTGAACAATCTCTTTATTTACACGAATTTCGATACATGCGCATAACATAAATAAACTATTAATTCGTCTCTGTTACGAACCAATTCAAAACTTGTAAACTGGATTCTGGAGTTCGGTGTTAATTTTCTGATGGTGTCACAAAAGGAAAGTTCGATTCGCTCTTTTTATCAAGAACTCTTCAGGAATCAAAAGGAAACTTTACTTACAGTTGATGTTGCTGGAGTTAGCTCTTTTTAGGTACCTTGCCAAATTACAGTCTTTTGCTTTTGGTTTTCCTCTTTTGTCAATAATTGCTTTTCCTTATTTGTCAAATGATTTTCTTATTTTTCTATCTATCAATGATTGTTGTCATTGATTTATCAATCAATTTCCTTTTATGTCAAATCAGTTTCACTTTATGTCAATTGCTTTTCCTATTTACGTGCAATGACAGTATCATAATATTGGAAAAGCATTTGATAAAAAAGGAATCTCGTTTGACAAAAGAGGAATATCCATTGAAAAATCACGCACTGACGTTTGATAAATGGGAAAAGCATTTGACAAATTAGGAAAAGCAATAATTGACAAAAGACGAAAACCAAAATAAAAAGACTGTAAGTCGACCAAAGGAATGTAGCCGAACAGTAATCGGCTGCTTCTCTATTACTTAATAAGAATATGTGGTAATTCTTTTTTATTCCTCAGTGAGGCCAATACTTGAATATTGTAGCGTTATTTGGTTTCCCATATATCAGGTTCACATCAGCCGTCTGGAATCTGTGCAGTGCTCTTTTTTGAAGTTTTTAAGTTTCCGTCTAGATGGTCAGTATCCTCCGAGAGGGTTTGACCATAATATTTTATTAACCAGATTTAACTTTACCTCTTTGCATGTCAGACGGGTTGCTGGGATGTTGCGATTCCTGTATGGTTTGCTTAACAATTTGAATGATTGCACTTACTTACTCAGTAAAATTGATTTTATGGTACCTCGTCTGAATTCGCGACAAACTCAACCATTTTACTGCATGAGTGGACGCACTAATATACTGGTAAGATCACCCATCTCTATGATGTGCCAGCTCTTCAACAGATTAGCTCACTCCTGTGACATTCATGCTTATAGCTTTTCACTAATATCGGAGTGTGTTGCGCAGGTATTCAATGGCGGCTGATGACTGCCTATCTGAAATTGTAACCCCAATGTATACTGTATAAATGTAAATGTTCTTTTTTTACACATGTATCTCATGTATTTAATGTTTCCTATAAATGGGTGAAGACCTGTTGGAAATTATTGATAATAAATAAATAAATAAATAAATTTGGAACAGAAACATAAATGTTCCTCTTTGCTGCTTTGGTGGATACGTGTCTTAAGAGTGACTCTGGTTCAGTTCGAACTAACCCATCACCGGAAGATTTTTGCTGACACCATATTTCGTAGAAGCTTAATTAATTATTTATTTATATTTCAAACCATATCTAAGTGTTATGACTAGCTCCCTATTGACGACTTATAATTCCAAAACACCACTCAAAATGGAACGTAGGTAGTCTTTAGCAAGATATAAAATACAACATGAACATTCGCTCACAGACCGATATTGTATTCTGAAGTTTCCAATAATATCCCTTGTCAAAACGACGTATTACTCTTCTAACAATATAACAATATAACAATATAACAATATAACAATATAACAATAACCATAACATAAGTACTTATGTCTTAATCAATTACATCGCATTATAATTATTTAGAAGCTGCTGTGGAATGATAAACTGAATGCCTTACTAAATAACATGTTCGCATTTTCAGGATAGACAGCCGCATTATATGCGAAATAATCATGCCGGTGCAAGTGAATGAAGGATCAAAGAATACTTCAGTTAATGAATGCCCGCCTAAGTGCTGCAGTTTAACCCTTTCACACATATTGGATTAAATCTTATTAGTATGATCTTATATAAGTAGTACCGAAATCAATATGAGTCAATTTGTTGGGAGGTGTGCCTACTGTGTCATGTCACGTTTAATTATGAATGACTCAGCCTATTTTCAGTTCAATATTATTTAATGGTAACGAGTCACCGGGATTAACAAATTATTAAGAAATTTTTATGAAATCTGAGTTTGTATAAAGATAATGGTGATAGGTCAATAACTATGTCTTGGACCAATTAACATTTTGTGGTCTTCAGAGCAATCGGAAAATGTTAGATCCATTATTAGTCTAATTTTAACTAAGTAAGGGTATGCATTACTATTGCCCTATCGAATAATAGTGTCAGGTCGATTGAACAATGAGCTCATTATTCAATCGTCGTAGGTATGTCAGATTCAAACTACTGCCTACTGTCAATGTTCCGCTTGCGTTATTATATTATGTATAAAGTCACTTAACGTTAATTTTTTGTTTAATAAAATATTATAAACATATGAAAGTCGCAGACTTTTAGGATGATTTTGATTTTTCAACTATAGTAACAGATGACGCTCCTTATCATAATACTAAAATAAACATTTTTTAGTATCCATGCTTAGTCATAAAACCCTTGTCAACCGTTGGTGTGAAAGCTGATGATTTGGAACGCTCTGCCAATAGGTCTAGTCGACTGACAGTAGTGACAGCTAATCAAGATAACCAAACATTCACATTTGTTTATGTTTAAGGTATGTTCCGTAAATCCATCCAGTGAACCAGGGTTAATCACATTTGTGATTACGCGTTCCGTAAATGAACATGGGTTATACACGGAACGAGGTTAACCTGGATCGCAGTACATTACCAACTTTACCGATGTCAATGACGTAATATGTCAATGATCAATACGTCAGTTCAGTATAATCTTAACCTGACACCTAACACAATGACAGAAGACAGTTGATAAGATTTTACTAAAAAATAGCGTTCAGAGTTTACTCTAACCACAATAACTATAACCTGGGTTGTGGTCATTTAAAAGGTGAATTACGGTACATACCTTTTTAGTGTCAATTTTTCATCAATCAAATGATTGTATTATAAAAAATAAACCTAAAATAATTATTATAGACATAATATTACATGATGTTTTTCGAAGAAAATAATAATCTCTAACAATACGCCACCTGATATAATTCGAGAAAAAAGTAACCAATGCATCAATAAATGAGATAATGCCCACACAAACCCATCAAACTTTTTCAACATAAGTAATTTAATTCTACAGTAAGTGAAATTATTTTTATATTTCAACTTTTTTTTATCTCATTTTTATCCATACAACATCCTCTGCAAATTTTCTATTTTAGTTTTTAACACCCTGTATATACAATTATACATATAATAAGCATATAAAAATTATGAACATTCACGTTACGATTGTGATAATTAAAGATTTTCTTAATGCTAATGAAAGTATATACAGTCAGTTCCAATTTGGCAGTACCTACTCATATCGTATAGACATAGACTAATCCACCAAGTAGCAGTAGCAGGTCATTAATTCAACATACTGTGTTAATAAAACGACCACGTGTGATGTTATGTTATAATAATATGTGAGTTAAGTCGAGGGTGGCTTCGTTAAGTGAACCCTCCGTAACAATAGTACATGACTCATTCAATTAAGCTAGGACGCCAGACATGGCCCCAGATTGGTTGTTAATGCCGAAATTAACTTTTATTAAAATATTAACAGAAGGTGTGTTGTTTGAAGCTGTGGGAAAGCCGCTTCATATATTGACTGAAGAAATGACCGCGACTAGTCTTTATTTGTGAATGTTAATGACGCCAAATCCTTCAATTTAGAACTTTATACATGGTCTTATTTACTCATTTATTTTTAACTATACTCTTATCCAACAGAACAAAAAACCTATATGTAGGTATATGAGTACGTGAGGGTGCGGGACGAATTGAAATGGTATAAATGTAAATACCTATATACAGGGTGATTCAAAATTGAGTGCAAATATTTTGAGGGCTTATTTACCAGCCAAAAATAAGAAGTTTTTTTCATATAATCGTATGTCCTAACTTGATTCGTTTTCTAGATACAGGGGGTAAAATTTTGAAAAAAAATCGATATTTATCAATTTCTCAAAAACCTCTCAGCCGATTTAAATAAAATTTTATAGGCTTATTTGTTATCATAAGGGCCTTCCTTTGATAGGAATAACATGAATTTATTAATTCCAGTGGCGTCTCAGGGGGCTACCTGAATTAAATTAAATTAATCTCAATAATCGAAGTGAATTTATTACTTGTCTTAATATGGCCTGGAACAGATTTTGATTTTTTTCTTGGAAACAAAGCTAGATACGAGTAAAGCTCAAAAGGCAAGAAAGTTACATTATTGACCGCTTAATCTAAAAAAAAAATATAAATTGTCAAAAGAGCAGTTTTTTACCATAATTTTACCTATAAGTTTCAAGTAGGTAGCCCCCTGAGACGTCACTGGAATTGATAAATTTATGTTATTCCCATCAAAGGAAGTTCCTTATAACGACAAATAAGCCTACCAAATTTTATTTAAATCGGCTGAAAGGTTTTTGAGTAATTAATAAAAAATCGATTTTTTTTTTCAAAATTTTACACCCTGTATCTAGAAAATGAAGCAAGTTAGGACATACGATTATATGAAAAAACTTCTTATTTTTGGCTGGTAAATAAGCCCTTAAAATATTTGCACTCAATTTTGAATCACCCTGTATAGGTCAATTTGTAATTTGTTGATATACATAAATATAATTAATATTACCCATAATTATTAGGTTTAAATGAAAATATTAATAAAACAATAAGTTAGTGACTTGCGTGGCCAAGTGGTTCTCCGCTGGCCCACGAAGCCATAGATCGCGGGTTCGAAACTCACCTCGGCCCGCTTTACTTTTCAGATTTATTTTCGAATGTCTGTGAAAAGTAAAACAAGCGATCGAACGTTTAAAAGGCAAATATAATTTAAAGTGTGTGTGACTAAAGAGTTCGTGCACAAAGCCAATTTACCAGAGTGGAGCGACTATGTCTTACCTACACAGTTAAGACCGATGCTCCCTCTTTAAAAAAAAAATAATAATAATAATAAAATGTTTTCTCCTGTACATTGTAATTAAATATATCAAATAGCCCCTGCAGCTGCAAATTGAATAATTGAAAACTTAATAAATCGGCCATGATTGCGTTGCATGAGTACAACTAATTATCAAAACGTTCATGATGACAGTCGCAAACCTGAGGCATATTGACATTAATCAAACCAGTAGTGACGAGCTGTTAGCAGTCGCAGTCGATGTAGATCAATTAAAAGATGATGCAGAGATATCATGCAGAGAATAATAAGTCTACTATAAATGGCTGTAATCTAAATCCCTTGAACATTAAAACCTGAAGATAAAACCATAGGGGACGAGAGCTATCAGTCTTGAAGTGTTTTCTCAAGAGAGATCTCAAAATATACAAAAACACAAAATTAAGAAACTGCTAGTTTCTACACCTTTTTTAGAAACGGTTTTATGTTATTCAGAATGCGTTGAATGTAATTCAGAATGCTTGAATTGTAACTGAGAATAGTTAAATGTAATTCAGAATTTGTTAATTGTAATTGAGAAACGGTTAAATGTATTTCAGAATACGTTAAATCTAATTCCTAATGCGTTAATTGTAATTGCAAATCGTCAAATGTAATTGACAAACTGCGGAGTGCTAGAACGCTAATTAAAAATGATTATCCAATGATGGTCCATCATTTTTAATTAGCGGTCTAGCACTCCACCCAAAGTGCTAAATGTAACTGAGAATGCGTTAATTGTAATTGCGAATAGTTAAATGTAATTGAGAAAGTGTTAAATGTAATTCAGAATGCATTAATTGCAACTGAGAATAGTCAAATTTAATTGATAAAGTGTTAAATGTAATTCAGAATGCGGTAATTGTAATTGAGAATAGTCAAATGTAAAAGAGAAAGTATTAAATGTAATTCAGAATACCTTAGTTGTAATAATTGAGGATAGTCAAATGTAACTCAGAATGCGTTAATTGTAATTGAGAAAGTGTTAAATATAATTAGGAATGCGTTAATTGTAATTGAGAATAGTCAAATGTAATTCAGAATGTGTTAAATGTAATTGAGAATAGTCAAATGCAATTCAGAGTGCGTTGATTGTTATTGCGAATAGTCAAATTTAATTCAAAATATGTAAATTGTAATTGAGCATAGGTCAAATGCAAATGAAAGTACAAAAAAAAACACATAGTTATTCAGCTATCAAAACTATGTAGGTTAACATAAAAATAATAATCACATGGAAAACTAACAATTCTCAAACTGTCGTCCAAGCAAACCTTGGTTTCCTGTTGCTATGAGGACCCCTCATGGAACGTCGGAACATCGTCGAGTGCTGCACAACGTTGGCACACCATTAATTTTTAACTATAGCGAATTTCGCATGGTCTGCTGTAAAATTTTCGAATTTTTCATTATCTCGATTTCAATTTACCCATTCTGAATTCCATTTAATACTTTCAGAACTATCAACATTTAACGCTTTCTCAATTCCATTTGATGCTTTCTCAATTACAATTACCTAACGCATTTTGAATTACATTTGACTATTCTCAATTACATTTAACCGTTTCTCAATTACCACTGGAAAAGGTGCATCGTTTTTAAAACTCCTAACCAAAAGTTCTGTTATGTAGATGATACTATACTCCACCTGTTAAGACACATTATTTTGTTCTAGTAAAGTATTATCCTTTTTTGCTTGCCTCATATTCCTGCACATGGCTGTACATGAATAAATTTCTATCGAAATAACATTTTATAGCTTATTTGGATGTGTTGAAAATTTAAATTCACTTTTGCTTTGCTATGATTTGGCTTTTCCATTTGGTTTTACGAACTTCCGAATTGGTTTTACATTTTGCAATTTAGAACCTCTTAACCAGGACGAATAACCAAAATACTCTGAAAATTTGCTTTTGATAAAAGTGGGTATGCATTACCTACCTTTTCTTAAACTTTCACGGGAAACCCGTTGATTTAATCGGATAATTTCGCAATGATATAACATTGAGAATTCACAAATTCTCCATGTACCCCAGAAACTAACGAAGAATCAATCACAACATGGGATTAGCCATTGGATAATATGTAAAGGAAACTGTCATCAATAAGAAGAGACATTTTTATGAATTTTTACACGAAGGGAAAGAAAAATGCAAGATGCCGTCTGCTGAGAAAAACTTCTGGGTGATTATGTATCAATTTTTTTTATATTACACTTATACCCTACTCTTATTTACATCCTACCATCGTATTGGTGGCAGTATAAGTAAAGAACAATTTATTAGAAAAAACGCTCTTATCCAGTAATCCAGTATCCAGTAGCTCGCAATACCTGGTCTATAGGCTATAAAATTATATTATCTTGATATTTCTTCAAATGACTACTAAGTATTATGAGCGTATCTTGTATAGGTAAATAAAATTATATTAAATATTGTTAATTACTTTCCACCTGTTTACAATTCACAATTACAAGTCCCGTTTTCGCTTTTAAAAAAAATATTAAATTTAATACCAATTTCTATCGAATATTCAACAAAAGTAGGTAAGTGTACATAAGTACAAACATGAATATGAATATTTTCATGACTTTATCAAACCATATGGCACCAAGAGGGTACCGCTAAATTAGCTTCGTGTCTAGCATATCCATATAGGTATAATATAATAATGCAGAAAACAACAGACCCGTGTCTAATCTGATGCTGATCTAAAACGCATCTACTTTAGATAAAGCGGTCCGATAGAGCACGTGCTACTGCTGGAATGACGCATCCTGTCATTAGCTGACAAAAAAGCACCCCCTAATTAACACTACAACAAAATTTACATTTTATCTGGAAATTTATATTGTGCAATATGGTCTTCAATCAATTGCCTGCTTGAAAAATACTTGCTGGAGCATGATACAATCTAAATTTACATTTCATTACGACCAGAACTAGTTAATGTTGTAGCTGCTTATAAAAAAACTTCATGGAGGTAATTATGTAAGTAAGTATATTACCTATCCAATCCAGTATTTAAATATTTCGAGTTACGTTAATAGCCCATATTCTACAGGCATTGAAAAAAGAAGTGATCGAGATGTAATGTCACATTTTATTGAAAGAGAAGATTTAAGAAATACCAAGTATACCTTGTCAATGAGTCTGCGTCATACAAAAAACCACTACCAAAATATAGTTTTTTCATCTACCAGATGGTTCGAAAATTGAGAAGTAAAAATTATAATACACTTAAGAGAAAATGTGACAAAACTTCTGGGAGTATCGTGCAATTAAGAGGAGCGATTAAGAAGAGCGAAAACTTCCTGTTCCACAGAGCAATATAATTGCAAATTATCGTCAATTATTACAAAAAAAATCAAATATTTGCAATTTTATATACTACAGCAGTCCTAAATTAACTAAACTGAATCTGGAACACAAAAATCTTGCTTTTGTAAAAAATTCAAAAATGAAAAGTGCAAAGTACAAAGTTACAAAGTTTTTTCGAGGAATAGGACCCTGGTAGGGTAATGGGGCAGTTGAAGGCAATCATAAAAGAAGATTATCTAAAATAAAAATTTTATAAGGAAAATTCTATAATGATATAAAGGGGAGGGAGAGGTGAAGGATTTAAAAAATGTTACGATCAATCACTGAGACAAGCATCTTTACTCCTCTTGGATGTCTAATAAAATTTCACTAATCGGACTTTCATCTTATATTTCATGAAAAAATAAGTGAATAATGTATGATTTGGCAACAGCACCAATAAGCTCGTGTGCGAATCCTGCCCTTGCCGGTTGTCCAGGAACGCGCCATCTAGATCCTGCAGCTGACGTTTGACAATTAACCCCTGCAGAAGCTTTGACTCTCTATCGCTTTTCCACAGACCGGGATAGAGAGAAACGGTGGACCCTATATGAGCCGCTCTCGGAAACTACGCATCTGACACCGTATTCAAATTGCTCAATTAAATTAGTCATCCATTTGTTTTGGTCTCAATAGTGTTGGAATAATTAGAGTCGCTTTGATCTGATCTCGTTTTTGATCTGCTGACGCTGATGAGCCCTTTTGTTATCTCTTTTTGGTGTAGTGTGGATGTCACAGATTTTCGATAACAGTTAATTTGTGCAGAATATCAGAAGAGCGGTTGTTCTGATAATTAGAATTAATTTGTGTTGGTAAATTTGTACCTACAGGTATATAGTAATAAAATCAACCTTCCTAGCTCTGGTCTTGCTGTTAGATCGTTTCAATTTTATTCAAATTTTTGTTTAGAGATCATTTTAGGAGTGAGTAATAGTTTTGGTATATGATTTTTAATCGAGTGTCGATGATATTTCTTTGCCATCAGGGGATAATCAGGAATAGGACAAGAATAAAAAAAATCGATACATGCATCTTGGGAATTTCTGGCCAAATCTGATATGCCATGCACAGGGCTTTGTGCTTGGACCATACGGTTGTATTGTACGCGACCAACTTGCCCAGCGACTTATCTTGTCTCAGTCCTACGCAGATGACCTCAGATGATATTTTCGTAAATAGAGCTGTCTTCTGACTTTCAGAAGTTGCAGGATGCGCAGAGAGTGGTTTATTAGTTCCACGAAAATCGGTTGCCTCTTAATATAGCGAAGTGCAAAGTTTTCGAGGGGATAAATGAGCAAAAGAAAATATCAATACATTATTAATTATGAGCAGTTTGAAAGTTTTATATAGATCCCGACTTTACATTGTAAAAGATTATTTATCTATGTATGTATTGCTAAAAATCATATACCCAGAGGAGCGTACGAATAAATCCAGATTAATCTGTTGGTACGCCTGGAATCGCAATATATATATATATATATATATAAGGCTCATCCAATAATCAGATAACAGTAGAAGAGATAGCGACCCTCAAAGTGGCGTCGATTCCAGCAATTAGTGGGATAGTGAGATAACTGGAGATTGGATAGCTCTGACTAGTTTGGGCGCTCCAAGGCAAGGGGATGTTTCACTGCAGTAGATATACTTCGTTAAGATCAATCTGATTCTAAGAACAATCACCTTAGTTTCATAGAGATTTTCATAAATTGAGAACAATTTGCAAGTACAACTTACAATAAAAATTAGAGCAAAATCTTGAATAGAATTAGCATAAATGGTTACAGGCCGTTATAGATTCAGTGAAATAGAATAAGTGGTCTCTAGTTTGTATAACACACCCTAATGCATGGAATTTTGGTACTTCAATTGATCTATTGTACGATTGTTAAGCCCAGTGGGTTGCTTTTTGATAGTTTGTTTCGTTGTATTCATGTCGTTTCCAATCCAACGTAAGTAGATAGGAAATATTACTAATAATTATTGTGAGGTACAAAATATGAGTAAACTTCTATCGTCAGACTGAAACAACTACAACCAGTAGGTAGACAAGACAGAAATTATTAGAGGAATTAGTTCTTGATGAATATGACCTTTAGATGTTTCCACTCGGTAAAGCCACCCCTCGTTTTATTAAGTCTTTTATTAATTGATTAAAATGAAGCTTTCATGTTTAGCATGGAGCATTACTTAATACTGCTTATCTCGCAATCGAATTACGACTAAAGATCTCATCGTAAAATTAAAATATTATATTATGTAGGTAGGCAGTCATTTTCTGGTTTATTTTTCAGAATTTTATCATTTCATTTACATGTGTCATATGTCAGTCTCACGCGAAGCATAATTATTATTATAATGATCAGTAATGTCAGTAATGTCAGTACAGACGAGTGATTAATTTTTACAGAATCCTACTTAATTATTTGTATAAAACTATACTCACAAAGGTAATTACGGACATGAAATATAATGTTAATTAGAGGGAATGAATATTAATTTTAATATCATCACCTCACCTGAGCTGCGCTATTTGTCACCTTTTTATAATAATAGTTTTTTTTCTGCGACGGGCTATAAGTTTGACCTTTTTTCCCCGTTGACAGGTAGAAAAATGCCTCATTATATGAGCTGCATCTTATCGGGGAAATAAATGAATTAGCAGGGAAATAAATGAGTACTTATTTCCCCGAAATGGCGGCTTAGGTATAGCTACTATTAACACTCAGATATCATTAAATTTATATCAAATATACGTAAAGGAAAGTTACCTTATTATCCAAATGGCAATTATTAAGGGAATTTTCATAATAATCACTAACCATATTATTAAATTCACTCATCGAAAACTAACAAGAATCTTTGCAAAACTGTCTTCAATTTTAATTTACATTAATATGACGTTTATGTAATAATTAAATCGTTTCGTTACCAAGGCAACGTCATTTACGATAAAAGACAGTTTGAAAATCCAAGTTTAACATAAATCATTTTTCCGACATAATTTTCAGTTATCTAACTACGTTTTTCGACATTCTAACACTGATATTCCTTCTCGCAGAAAAAAATTGTATATTACACACGAGAAAAAAGTGCGATTTTAGCTCTCGATGTGTTTGTCCCCTCCGCTAAACGCGTCGGGGACGAAATCACATCTCGAGCTAAAATCTATCACTTTTTTCTCTTGTATAATAAATAACTATATTTCTTAAAAATAGTAGGTACATATTTATATTATGAAATTCAGATGTGATAATGTGATACAACTATTATTATTGAACTTCGTCGGAGGTAGTAATAGTATATTATTCAAAGCGCATAATGATAGCTATCATCCGCGAAGATGAAAATTAAAGCACGAGCCTCTGGCGAGTGCTGTAACATCTAAGTGGATAATAGCCATTATGCGCGAGTGGAATACTATACTTTATCTACGAGTATGCTTGAATAAAAATAATTTTACTTACGGTAGAATTAAATTTTTATGTAAAAAAGTTTTATGGATTGCAGTTTTATTTATTAAAAAATATGGTTCTCTTTAAGTAAATAATTTGGTTGTTGAAATATTGCAAATGTACAGAAAATATTAGATATGGCTTGTCCACTGAGAGTTGTCCGGTGAGATGCCACACTGATCCTGACTATAAACGATTTGATTTTTTATGTTTTAAATCATACTAGTTCTAATTATTATAATTGTACGAATCAAATCAATTATTGTATTATAATATTTATATTATAATAATAATAAATTTTATAATTACCTATAATATAAATCAGTTATTATAATTTTACGAATTAAAACATAAAAAATCTAATCGTTTATAGTTGGGATCAGTGTGGAATCTCACCGGACAACACTCAGTGGACAAGCCATACTTCACTGTCGACTGAAAATTGTAAAATAACTTTAAAAGGAGAAAAATAACAAAATCAGGGTGAAAGATTTCGTCGCGCGTCGTATTTCACGTTTGATTTTTCAGGCAGTAAACCATTAATTGATGCATTTGTTGCGTTTCCCCTATTTATATCAGGTGGCGTATTATTCAAGATGTTATTTTCTTCGAAGAACATCCTGTATTATTCTGCTTATAATAATTTTAAGTTTAATTTTTATAATACAATAATTTTCAAACTAAACATAAACAAATGTGAATGTTAGGTTATCGTGATTAGCTGTCACTACTGTCAGTCGACTAAACCTATTGGCAGCGTTCCAAAGGCATCAGCTTTCACAGCGGTTGACCAGGGCTTTATAACTACGCACGAATACTAAAACATGTTCATTTTAGTATTATGATAAGTAGGTTCGTATGCTATAGTAGTTGAAAGATCAAAATCATCCTTATACTCTGCGACTTTCATATTTTTATAACATTTTATTAAACGTAAATTAAACGTTTAGGGGCTCTACTTTCACGTCAGTGGACCACTGACAGTAGTCAGTAGTTTGAATCTGCCAAACTTACGACAGAATAGGGCGGTAAAGTGAAACAATTGACATTAACGATTGAATAATGAGCTCATTGTTCAATCGACCTGAGCACTATTATTCGATAGGGCAATAGTAATGCGTGCCATTACTTCGTTAAAATTAGACTAATAATTGATGTGTTATCTAATAGGAGTAGATAATTAGTATATTATGCAACGAGCTTATAATGAAGGCTATTATAATCTGCGAGTTCCATACACTATTTTTTCTACGACCCTTTTTTTATTTCATAGAAAAGATTAAAAAATTATACATTTTAACAATGACCCGTGTACAATTGCGGATCATTGAGGTTAAGATAGGTTGCTATTTGTTTACGCATTTACCAAATTTTCTCTTCGTCGCTAAGGTTATTCTGCTGAGACATGTTTTAGTATCAAGTTTAAAGGGCACTACTCACTACTGCGTAATTTTTATTATGCGAAGTTCGAATTCCGAATTTTACGCTTTGATTTTGAGATTAATTAATAATTTTAATAACATCGACAGCCATTAATTACGATATTGTTTATCTGCGCAACGCGGGTCGCAGCGTTGCCGCTTTGAATACTATCACGGAGCTCTACGAATGATATAATACTTTATCTTCCCATCTTTACACGATATACCTACTTATCAAATTAATTAAGGTAACATAAAATCTTGATAAATTTTCTTTGAATGTTACTTATGTTCTAAATTAAATAAACGTTCAGAATTTTTTTTCAGAAATACAGAACTTATATCACAAGGCAATTTTTGTCGTGAGTATGACAACTCTGTGACTTCGGTTGGCTTGCCGACCCGATCGTAAGCGAAAAGGAACCGATTCGATTGCAAATGCTCCTCTGCCATTGGATAGCTTGACCAGTGCTTTAATGAAAATTTGTATCTTAATGAGACCCATTAAAGCACTGGTGATTCATATTTAATATGCATATTAAAGGTTGGGAGTAGAAAAAATTAATTATGATGTACCTTCACTAAACTTTTTCATTTGAGTCGAGCTCATCGTTTACAACGATAAACGTGCTCAAGAAGAATTATGTTTCATAAAGATAAATCTTTTTCAGATAATCTTGAATCTTGTTCATGAGGAGAGATTAAAAATATCACCAGCTTTAAATTGTCATTAAAAAAGTAAACTGATAACCAGTAAGTTAATTATATTCCAATCCAAGATGTGGTTCTGAGGATGTTTTCATAATCAGAAACATTCATCAGGAAAAAGATTTTTCTATTCTTTTTGCTAGCTTTAACATATGGAAAAATCTATGTAAAATTAGAAATGGGACAACACAAATAGCTGCAATTAGAAAACTTGCAGCTTAATTTCGAGAAATGTCGAAAAGTTGAGATATTTTGAATACATTTTTTATATAAGCCTTGTCCAAAGTCGACAAATATTTTCGAAAAATGGGGTGAGAAACGATTTTTTCACGTTAAAATTTGTAAACACCTGTTGTATTTGTACTTACCTATTGCTTATCAGAAAAATTTTACAAAATTTCTAATTTTACTTGAAAATGTCAAAATGTCTTATAAGTATAACTTTCAAAGTCTCATCTTCCTTAAATTTGATCTAATTTTGCTCAAATAGTTAGGTATAGGTATTATTGCAGCTCAAGATTGTTTATTTGCAAGATCCAATTTCACAAAGTCCGGTCAGCTCGATTTTCTTTGGGAGGTCGCTCAAATTTTTTTCAAATTCGGCTATAGGTATATGTATGTATGGACAAAGTCTAGTCAGAAAAACGAACTCTAAAATTAGTTTTTTTTTTTTTTTTAAGTTCGAATTCTTGAGCTGCTAGACGGAACGTTGTCAAATCAGACCTTGCGAAAAACAAACAAAGTTTGCTTTTCGTTTCTTTGTAGCAAAAATAAAAATTATTTTTTAGGGCGGCTTGACAAAGCTCCAAAAAAGCTCGATTATTCGAGTTGGACCTAAAAAAAATCGGACCTTTCGAACTAAACGTTGCAAAAAAAAAAAAAATAGATCTGACATGATGACTTTGTCAAGCCAACCATGAAAATAAAAATTATTTTTTACGTGCGGTATTGTGCTCGAAAAATCGAATTTTCGAGCTGATATAAGCTTTAAAAAAAATCGAGTAAACCGGACCTTGTTAAACTGGACCTTGTAAAAAAAATCGATTTGACTGGATCTGGAAAAAAAGGATCTTGAAAAAAAATTTGACCTGACCGGACTTTAAAAAAAATGGCGCTTATCGGAACTTGCAACAAAAATTATTCTGAATTTATAAGAAAAAACAATTTTTAATTAGAAAGAGTTGAAGTGGCACTTCACTTACTTTATCTGATAACTCGGCGCTGATTATAAGTCATATAAACTTCAAAATTTTTAAACTTTTAAAGTCAAAAATCCCTATTTTTTGGAAATATTTATTGGTAATTTGTTTCTATGAAAGTTGAAAAATTGCCAATTTATATGGGAAAAATGTGCACACCTAATGTTCAAAATCGATGAGATTACTAAGGGAAAAGTATGCAAAAATGGGATTTTGGTTAAACGGGGTTATAGAGAACAAAACTACATTTTTTCGTAAAAAAAAGGATGTGCAAATTTTTTAATTTTCAGTTTATTAAATAAAAAGGTATTTTTATTGTAAAAATTGTAAAATTTAACATTAAACAATTATTTGAATTATAAAAACAGAAAATTGCAGTGAACTGAAGATCAGATGTAAAAAATTGATCTTTTCAATCAGCGATTAAATGTCACATATCAGTAAAAGGGAAAGTGTGAAATGTTTCCATGGGACAATAGGAGAAACAAGAGTTTACAAGGGTAAGTACTGCGAATTCTATGAAGCAAAAATACAAAAAATTTGCAATTCAGTCGCTTATTTCAAAATTCAGACATCTCGCTATGCCAGAGTGGCTTAGAGGGGAACGTACTATTTTTGTATCATGTAGATTTGCTGGCATAATTTAATGCGCGAGGAATACGAAAAAAAATAGGGGTTGGTGTTACCACCCTTCGATCCAAAATTCAGACATCTCCCTATGCCAGAGTGACAGAGCGAGGGACGTACTATTTTTCTATCATACAGATTTGCTGACACAATTTAATGCCCAGGAAATACGAATTTTTTCAAAATAGGAGTTTCGGACCTTCCACACTTCGGTCCAAAATTCAGACATCTCGCTATGCCAGATGTATTTTTGGGGGTAAGGCAGTAAATAATTCAGGCAAAAAACAAAAGTATCTCTATAAAACCAAGGAATCCTACGGCACTGAGGATTTTTTTTTGAATAAACTAACGGAATAAACTAAAAATGGTAAAAATATGACTTAAGGTAGGTTGTTTCTGAAATAAGCGATTCAATTATATTTCAAAAATATACAAAACTGGGGAAATCCAACATGAAAAAAATTGAGGAAAAAGTTGGACAACCAGAAGGACAATGTAATGGCAGAAAGAGATTTCAAAAATTATCTGCGATTTTCGAATTATTTTGAAAGAACAAAATTTTCAATTATACTTTTTCTCATATTTATTGACGTTACTAGGTATTGAAGATTTTATTTTAAGATTAGGTTTTGAAGATTTGAGAAGAGACAGAATTTTCTTCTGAACAGAAGCCTCATCATCAGTATCCAAGCATAACATTATTTTAAATAATTATTTACCTATGTTAAGAAATTATAAGTAATTAAATCAACAACTCGTTATAGATTCCAGTAGGTACATAAAATCATAAAATCCAGCAATTCTTGGGAAAGCAGAGTAGAAAATCATATAATTTTAAGCATTGTTATAATATAAGGAAGATTTTAACCAACTTTATATCATTCCACCAAACACTCGGTACAACTGCTGACAGCCATTAACTCCTGATGGCTAATTACAGTTAAACAGGGGTGGAATAAAAGGGCATCAGAATCAACCCTTAACGTTTGTGGGAACCTGTAGATTACAGGAAATCCCCTGACTTCCGCTTGATCGATGTAAGATAGAGGAAGTTACGTCACGCTATTGTTCAGAGAAAGAAGAGCGATAAAGGGATGCTCGAGACTAATAATAATAATAAGGAAGTAGCAGCTCTTGTTCTAGCTCCTTATTAGAGACACTCACTTAAAAAACACCTATGAACGAGAAAATTAGGTTAGTGAGAGAGAATCTTCACTTAAGAAAGCGCCGGAAATGGGTAATCGAGTGATTTAACTCATCATGTAGGCTTGTAGGTATTTTCAAGCGGCTTTGGGAGAGGTCTCGAGATCTGAAATTTGAAAACAAATCCTTGATTAGGACTCCAGATTACAGTCTGCAAGTACGAGTGAACCTTTCACGTTCAGATAATACGAGCACTATTTTATAATACGTTCAGGTTTTCGTTTTGGTTGAAAGATCAAGCTCCTGAAAGATGAATGACAAAGGCAAAGGATTTATCTTGTTAATTAATCTGAAGTTTCAAGTACACACACGTTAATTAATTTGTATTTAACAAAATGAAAACGATTTCAGTCGTTAATTAACTACAAGCTAAAAGTGGATGTATGAATATATCTACAGAGTAGTACGACTGAAATTTGAACGAGTTATCAAATTATATCAGACCATTTTTTGGTCTCTTACTCAACTTCTACTACTCAAAATGTCGACATTTCGCTAAAAATCTTATTTTTATGTGATGTTAACTAATGTTAGGTGAAGAAACTCAAGAAATCGAGGTCTTTCTTTGTTTTTTTTTCTTCCTTTTAGATAACTTTTCCATAATATTCTCTCAACTTCTACCTTCTACTGAGCCATATAAAGTTGTTTTAGGATATAGGTAATGATTATTGGATTATTCCTGAATATGATTTGATTGCTCTGATTGAAACTTATTGGCTCATTTTTGATACCTACTGACAGTATATTCCTTGATAAGTAGGTACTTCCGGAATAATATCATCCGTCCCGAGATGAAATAGTAAAACCAACATAGTAGAGTTTTCAAAAAATTACAAAATGGACACTTTTCTTCAGTCAATCAAATTCTTTAGATTATTCTTTCTCGAATTTATCTGAATAAATTCTTTCCAGTATTATTTATTGATATATTATTCTTCTGCGAGCATAAAATTAAAATTACATATACCTAATCAATCTAAATTGGCTGAAATAGCAGTAAAGCAGTTTCAACTCCAATACCATTGTTATCCAATTGTCATTTGACTGGTAAAAGAGATTTCTGAATGGCACAAAGGGCAGCGTAGTGTGTAAAGGACGCAAAGGGCCAACACAACACAACGCAAGCATCAAGCATCCGCAGTTGGCAGTTGAGCAGACAGAGAACATACGTCCATGAGCGAGTGAAGATTGGAACATTAGATAAGGTCTGAAACCTTCATTGACGAGGGCACGGGGTTCACTCCAGAATACATACGTCGGTATTATGGCTTCCCCTCACTCGATAATTGTATTGTCAGTTATGTTGAATTGTGGCCACATTGTAACATGACCTAATCCTAATTGTACGTGGCTTGTATCTAGAGTGTTGTCCTAATAAATATTTATTCACACTGTTAGGGAAACATACCGAAAACATGTGCTGAATAAACAAATATAAAAAATTATGCAGCATACGCCGTGTCATTCGGTGACAACAGGTCACTTTTATAAATGAATTGGAAGCTGAATTTTTTGGTAAACGTTAGTTTTATTTTCTAGTAAGACGAGGTTGATAATAAAATGTCAGAAGTATGGTGAATTACATGCCGATTAAATACTGTTTTTTGACATGAGAGAAGTGATTTAAAAATGTAACCAAGAGGTGTCCACAATTCATTCAATATGCGTCTGATCTTTTTTTCCTTTTTTTTTCAATCAATTTTTTGTGTTAGATTACAGCCTTGCCAGGGTAGCCTTTAGGTATTTTGCACCCTTGGGCTACTAAAAATTATTACCTACGCCTTTATCTATGAGAAAATACACAACATGGATAGCTGGAGTTGGTATAGGCGTATTAGAATTCTCAGCGGAAAGTTTTGTTATAGTTTTGATTTTCTCATCATCTATGTTTTTTGAGCCCGGATTTTCAAATTTTGGTAGTTGTTTGGTACTTTCAAAACTTTAGTGGAGGTTTTTGGTGAGAGTTTCCACAAAGTTCAATTCCTCTTGGTTATAATTAAGGTTATATACTGAAGTCGTATCACACCTACTCGCTGCGTAAAGAAACATGATGTGTTCCTTGCTGGTTTTGTTTTGGCAATGATTATTTTTTTCCAAAAGCCAATGACCAAGTTTTTTGTCCAAACATAATACCAAGTTTTGTTATGCCAGGTAAACTAAGACCTAAATCACAATTTTAAAGAGTGAGAAAATAAAACATGAACGTTTGATCTAAAAGATAATATCTTTGAATCAGAGGTGTGCAAGTTTTACAAAACTTAAACTGAATAACAAACTTAAAAAATAACGGAGTTATTAATGAGAATTTTTTTTATTCAGCAGATAAACCAAGTATTAGGTCCTCTCTGATCTCCCTTCCCATATATAAGCTATTAGAACTTACACCTGGTTGTTGAAGCACGATACGAGAACAACCAGATATTGAAACAGTCTCAGGTAGGTATACTTATACATATATTATTGATTAAGTTCTCTTATTATAATATCACTTTTTTGTGATTAATAGCTATACGTAGCTAGACTCATCATCGGAGATCTGAAGTATCATAGCAGTTTTTGAAATTAAATTACACCAATGATAAAATAAAAATAATCCAGTTTTTTTGTCAATTATCCGCATAAGAGAACATAATAATTAAATGTTCTTGTCACGAAACAATCCCGATGAGAAAATAAATATTAAATAAAAAATTTAAACGTTACTTGACTAGGTACCCACACACGAAGGTTCGTTTAAATCCTTCACCATTTAAAGTAACTTTAATAAAAAACGAGATCATTTATTATACCTACCATCATTTATTGCTAATTATTATTATTGTACATCACACTTGAAAAGTTGTTGTTTCACACACCTGACCTCTGTCATAGTGGTTTACTTTTTTCAATCGGGCGGTGGTGCAATTTATTAGTTTGCACGCGACGAAGTTGCTATACGGCTACCGTGCATGGACCGCGGATTCGAATCTCAGTCTCGCCAGGGATGTCTGTATTCGCTAATTCAACTAAGTATTTAAATTGTAAGAACCTGGCAAGGATAGAATCAGTTGTCGAAGCCTTAGGAACGTTAAGAGATATGAATGGGAGGGTATGAAGAGAGTTAATGTGTCAATTTAACTGGCATCAGAGGAAATAACGTGCAGACGTGATTATATACAAGGCCTATCTGCTTCAATATTAAAAAAAATGAACTAGAAGTTTCGTTATTATTACCTGAAGCAGATGAACCTCGGGGCATTTTTATATGAAGAAGTGTTGGAGTAGAATTCTAAAAATTTGTATATCTATGATTTCAATTTTGATGAGCTGAACTAAAATATTTACAGCTCCACACCACTTCCAGTTATACCGGAAGTTACCGCATCCACTTTCTTATTTTAAATAGGACATCCTGTAAATTACTACATTTTTTCAGATTGCCTGGAAACACGTAATAAAAATAGTTCACATTGGCAAGGAGTGATTTATGAGTTATAAACAAATGAAATCGCGATTTTCAATTTTCAAAGCAGCTTAGATTGATAACAGGCCAAGATGTCGGAAAGCGGCTTAACTTTTCACGTAGTATCCTATTGTGTGAATTAAATTTCTATACAAATTGATGAAAAATCGGAGATTTAAAAAAAAAATGAGAAAAATTCATAGATTTTTCATAATTTTTTTTTATACCATCATTTTTTTTTCAACATTTGTAAAATACGCCGAAATAGTGCTTGCCTTATGGTTTTTCAATTTATCTATGAAATTCGGTCTAAAAATGTGTCTTTTTTGTAAAGAAAAAAGAAGAATAAAAAAATTTTTAATTTATTTTTTGAAGTTTAACAATTTTTAGTTTTTATAAATTTTTTTATACCGAACAACATAAAAAAAACACTATGGTGGCCATAAGAAAAACAAAAGTTGACTATGAAAATTCTGGGATCTAGTCGGCTTTGAAAATTTTTGAATACTTAAATACTTAAATACTTATGTAAGCCCACAAAAAATTATTCATTAATCTCCAATAATAAAAAAGATATGACGAAAATAAGAAATCTCGATTTTTCAGTTTTTTCAGGATATTTCAGGAACGGTCACAGATATCTTGTATGTCTCGACGGAATCGAGATGGCCACAAAATTGCGCTCCTTTGGATTTGTTTAACCGACCCTGTATCTGTTAGCGTTAGTATATACAGGTGTCCGGAAATTATGAGCAAAAAATTAAGGGGGTGATTCTTCTTGATGAAATATTGCCAAAAGTATATATAATTTTTTTTCGAAAACTCAAAAAGAAGAAAGTTATAAGCCTCCAAAGTTGATTTTTTTAAATCAATATTTTTTTATAACTTTTTTTCTAGTGTACGGATTTTCTTAAAATTTGACACACTTGTCACTGATGTTGCTTTACATCCTTGGTCCAAATTAGACTTGAATCCCTCGAAATCAAACGGCCTTAACTGCCCTTGACCTTCAAAAAAGGCCTATAACTTTTTTCGTAATATTTTTTTCTGAGTTTTGAAAACGCACAATTGAAGAACGTGAAGAAATATTCGGAAAAAGTCCTCTTTGTCTATCACGATAAAATGACCCGTTTCCGAGTAAAACTGTTTTAAAAATTTTCCTGCACTAAAATTGATCACCATAAACTATGATCATTCTGCAACAACACCAAAGCATGCTTTGGAAACAGCTGCAGGATTGCCTAGTTATGTACAAAACAGAGACATTCGTATATAAATAGACTGGAAATGATTTTTTTTTGAAAATGAAAAAACTTTTAATCATTTTTTTTTTAATAAAATAATAAAATAATTTTAATTAAAAAAAATAATAAATTGCTGTCAAAATGAAATCCAAAGCAAACGTCTTGTTTCCTAGGCAACCCTGCCACCGTTCCCAAAACATGCTTTGGTATTGTTGCAGCATGATCATAGTTTATGGTGATCAATTTTAGTGCAAGCAAATTTTTGAAACAGTTTTACTCGGAAGCAGGTCATTTTATCGTGATAGACAAAGAGGACCTTTTCCGAATATTTCTTCATGTTCTTCAATTGTGCGTCTTCAAAACTCAGAAAAAAATATTACGAAAAAAGTTATAGGCCTTTTTTGAAGGTCAAGGGCAGTTAAGGCCTTTTGATTTCGAGGGATTCAAGTCTAATTTGGACCAAGGTTGTAAAGCAACATCAGTGGCAAGTATGTCAAATTTGAAGAAAATCCGTACACTAGAAAAAAAGTTATAAAAAAATATTGATTTAAAAAAATCAACTTTGGAGGCTTATAACTTTCTTCTTTTTGAGTTTTCGAAAAAAAATTATAGATACTTTTGGCAATATTTCATCAAGAAGAATCACCCCCTTAATTTTTTGCTCATAATTTCCGGACACCCTGTATACCGGGTGTCCCAGACTTAATTGACCAGGCCATATCTCATATACAGGTTGAGATAATCGAGCCGAATAAAAGGCATATTATTATAATTTTTCAAGCTGTATAAGATGACAGCATGAAAACAACCCCCACTTCAACATCCCCTAAGTTACAGCTGCCACCCTTAAAAAAATGAATAGCACCCTGTATATATTTTTGTATATTCAAAACCAGTATTCGATTCCCTATTCAGATGATTTTTCAGATTCAAAATTGGTTGAGAAATAACCAAGAAAAGGTTCATCAGGGTGGTCATGACTTTTTATCTTAACTTTCTCTGGATGACTTTTGCTGTCAAAATTTATCAATATTTAGTCATAGTTTTTAACAGGCAGGTGATAGTTATTATTATAATTAAAGTGCAAACAATTAATTTAATAATTCTGATTTATTGGGAAATTTTAAAAAATAAAATAAAACAAGAGCCAAAGCACTTTATCATGAACTTTAATGACGACTGTGACCTGCTAATTAAAAACTATGACCGAAATATTGATAAATTTTGAGAGCTAAAGTCATTCAGAGAAAGTTCAGATAAAAAGTCATGACCACCTTGATGAACCTTTTCTTGGTTATTTATCAACCAATTTTGAATCTGAGAAATCATCTGAATAGGGAATCGAATACTGGTTTTGAATATACAAAAATATATACAGGGTGCTATTCATTTTTTTAAGGGTGGGGGCTGTAACTTAGGGGATGTTGGAGTGGGGGTTGTTTACATGCTGTCATGTTATACAGCTTGAAAAATTATAACAATATGCCTTTTATTCGGCTCGATTATCTCAACTTGTATATGAGATATGGCCTGGTCAATTAAGTCTGGGACACCCGGTATATAGAAATTTTATTAACTGTTTAATAAAATTACATCTTCCCAACAGTCTGGGTTGTAAGAAACAAAGAATACTTAATAACATTGATAATAATACAATAAAATTTTTTTTTTTAAATAATTTTTTTTTTTTTTAAATACTATGTACTATATAAATGATGTCTTAATATATAAATGGATTTTTTTAATAGCAATATAGAGAAGGATACATGGTGCACCCTGTATATGATGCAAAATTCAGTGCAAAGATTTTAAGGGCGTATTTACCAGCCAAAAATAAGAAAAGTTTTTCATATAATCGTATGTCCTAACCTGCCTCGTTTTCTAGATACAGGGTGTAAAATTTTGAAAAATAAAATCGATTTTTTATTAATTACCCAAAAACCTTTCAGCCGATTTAAATAAAATTTGGTAGGCTTATTTGTTGTCATAAGGGCCTTCCTTTGATGGGAATAACATAGATTTATTAATTCCAGTGGCGTCTCAGGGGGCTACCTACTTGAAACTTATAGGTAAAATTATGGTACGCCACTGCTCTTTTGGCTCTTTTGACAATTTATATATTTTTTAGATTAAGCTGTCAATAATGTAACTTTGTTGCCTCCTGAGCTTTACTCGTATGTAGCTTTGTTTCCAAGAAAAAAATCAAAATCTATGCCAGGCCCTATTAAAACAAGTAATAAATTCCTCGATAAATTCACATCGATTATTGAGATTCATTGAATTTAATTCAGGTAGCCCCCTGAGACAGACGCTACTGGAATTAATAAATTCATGTTATTCCCGTCAAAGGAAGTTCCTTATAACGACAAATTAAGCCTATAAAATTTTATTTAAATCGGCTGAGAGGTTTTTGAGAAATTGATAAAAATCGTTTTTTTTTTTAATTTTACCCCTTGTATCTAGAAAATGAAGCAAGTTAGGACATACGATCATTTGGAAAAAACTTCATATTCTTGGCTGGTAAATACGCCCTTAAAATCTTTGCATTGAATTTTGAATCAGCCTGTATATAAATTCATCAATGAAAAATTAATCGAAATTAATGCTTAATGTAAAATACAATAGGTATACCTTCACACCATAAGTGTACGCAGGAAAATGTTGAGGAGGCAACGTATTCTGCAACCCCCTTTCCCTGCACTTGCGCTTCGATTCTCTATGAACAAAATCAATCCATCAAAAAGTGTGTCGTCATGAGAACTAAATATGTGCAAAATTTTAACTGAATATCTTGAAAATAAGCCCCGAAGACATTAAATAAAAAAACTTTTTTGAAGTTTTTTTTCGACACCCTGTATCTTGAAAGAGTACGACTATGTGAAAAATGGCATGAGGAATGTCCCATTATTTTTGGCCAAACAATCTGTGACCAAGAGCTTGACCTAATTTCTGACACCCTGTTTACGTAGTTTGAAACAAAATATGTATAAGCGTAAATTTAAATTTGGAGAGAATTTCCACTAGGATTTTTCCGTACTCTTAATTAAAGTTACACAACTACTTCACAATTTCTTAAAAATTATTTCTAACTATTAAGCGAGTTTACCGTTACTCTAATTTAAACAAACCATAAAACTAATCAGCCACCGATTATTGCTTGTTGGACCGCCATTATAGACAGGTAAATGGCGGAAAACCTTTTTCACAACATTAAGACATCATTAACGTCAGTCAACCCTCTCAAAACTGTTACAGTAGCAAAAATTTTTACAAATTTTCCAGAAAGAGAATGTTTAGACGGTTTAACGCCACCAGCTCTTCTGGGAAAAACCATTCCGTTTGCAGAGGAAGCTAAATACCTCATCCTTAATAAAAAGCTTACTTGGAACTCCCATCTGGAAAGAGTAATACACAGAACCTGTACTTACCACCTCTTCATATCTATATGGAGAGAGAGAGAGAGAGAAAGAGGTCAAATGGACTACATATAGAACGCTACAAATGGCAAGAAAGCTTGCCAAAGGCTTTCTCCAAAAACTTGCGAACCAGATTACTAGATGTATCCTTCTCCCGGGAAGAGACGTGTGGGAAGACAACAGAAATTAACCCCTAACAGCAAATATATATATATCAGATGGTTCACCGATGGAACTCAGACATCCACAGGAACTGGAGTTGAGGTGTGTAGAGCTGGGTAGAAAAACAGACTTCTCCAGCCTTGGCCGTCATGAAACTTACTAGGCAGAAATCTATGCCATGGAGCTCTGTGCGCAAATGCAGGAAAAGATGTACAGCCAACAGAGACCAATAAAGATAATTTCAACCTAAAAGGTTGGAGCCCTTCGCTCCAGCCACTGCAAGTCCAAGTTGGTCTGGAACTATCAATTAACTCTAAATGCTCTAGTAAGAAGCAATGCAATAACTCTGACCTGGATTCCGGGCCTGGATATGAAGAGAACGAACTTGCCGACTCTCTGAGTAGGAAAGGTGCCAAATCTGAATTTATCGGACCAGAACCAGCCTTTGACATGTCACCGAATATTGCCAAAACAACAATAAGCAAAAGGGTTGAGAAGGAAGTCCTCCAATACTGGAAAAACTTACCAATATTAGACCATTCGAAGGCCTTTTATAGACTTCTTCGAAAAAAAGTAACTATTGGAGCATAACAGGAAAGAATTGAAAGCTCTATTAGACCTATATTGGGCACTGCAAGGTGCATCGAGGGTGCCGCTTTGGGAAGAACCAGACTACAAACCTCCGGGAGAAGTTTTCTCACACCGGAGGACATGGATTCATTACCAATAGTCAAGATAGTCAACTTTCTCAAAGAGGCTAACCTGATGGGGTTGATGTGGCAGTGAACCACAAACCTTTGGTCACAGTGGAGATGACAGAATGACTTTCTCACGAAAAAATCTAATCTAATCTAAGGTTTGTGAGAATCGACATTACTAGTTTGAGACTGAATTTCCACTAAAATTTTCCCCTAATTTTGATTAAAGTTACTTCACAAACTATTATTAAGCGAGTTTTCGTTACTCTAATAGTTTAAATAAACCAAAACTCATCAGTCACGAATTATTGCGTGTTGGCCCGCCGTAAATATAGACAGGTAAACGGCTAAAGGCCTTTTTCACACCATTAAGTTATCATTAACGACCAGATAGGAAATATCTAGCACGTGTCGTTATAATTAGCTTTTAGTTTAGCTCATCTTTTCTCACGGTGTTTCTGGTGATGGGAGAGATAATTAATTTTAATAATCTCGCAGGTATGATATTGCTTTTGAGGGAGCAGAATCAAGTTTTAGTTTGTGAAATCAGTTATAATTGTCTAAGGGGTCAGCTATGTTACAATTAACTATGGATGCAACTTTTTGGAGAAATTTTAGGAGGTATATAAGACAAAAATATTTCATATTATGGTATATTAATTAAAAAATCGGTTTGCTCTTATGATCGATTTGAGGAGTATTTTCGAAAGAAGTTTCTTCTTCGTGTCGCCGCTTCGATTAATTTTCAATCGAAGCTTCGCAAATTTTCGGAAAGCACTATCTTCCCTACACCCTCTGTCAATAATCTTTGGATATGTAACCTACTGATGGAGTGGCTCTGCGGCGTGAGTGTTAAAATGGTAAGCTAATTTTAATGCCAAAAATGATCTCCCTATATAAAAGTATATAGGTGCTAAAAAAAGAAACTTTCAGAAATCTTTCATTTCACGGTTTTACTGATCAAATCATAAACATGAACATTTTCCAAATCCAAATCGTGCTTAAATTACGTTTTTAATTTCTCACACGATAATAATATAATGTAATATATTTGTTTGATTTTTTGGAAGACAGTAAGCTTAAGGATAATGACTGTCAAATCCTTTCATTGTTTTCCCAACCGCATCACTGCATTAATAGTAATAACGTAAGTCAACATTTAAACCTTTCAGGTCTAGCTTAGGGTAGGATATTTATGTTGACTGAGAGATGTTCCCTTAATCTGCCTCTCATATCGGCCTTTGCACCACCGCTTGAATAGTGAATTAGTGGTGGTCACGTGTGGGTCCTGGGGGTCACGTGACCCGCTGCTTACTGCCAGTGATGAACCACCGCCCCTCATCATAAAGGATTCCGACGTGAGCACCTTTTAACCAAACTACCAACTACCATAGTTGCATAACAACTCTTCAAAACTTTTCTTTTCATCCGGTATTTAAGGGTTTTTTGGTTTAGCAATTTAAGTTATGCGCAAAATAGTAGGTAGGTATCCAGATTTTTTTTATCTCTCTTATTGCCATTGGTATCTTGAGAAGTAGCATCGATGAAGAGTCGATTAAATTATAGAAAAGTTGCACAATTTTATGTTTATTAGGATTAGGAATGTGAGACAAACTTTAGGCTAAACTTTAGTCGTTGCTAAGATAACCTGAAAAAACTGAAAATTGATGTTTTTTATTTTGGTCGTATTCTTTTTATTAGAGAAAAAAAATTATTTATTTTTTGGAGGTTTACGGACGAAAATCGTCTGATGAGAATTCAGAAATATTCAAAGCCTAGTAGATCCTAAAGCTTTCCTCACTATTTTTCTTTTTCTGTTTCTATTCTATTTTTCTTATGGTCGCCTTATAGGTTTTTCATGTTCTTCGGTTAAAAAATCAAAGAAACCAAAACCCTGTCACATTCTTTTTTATTTTTATTCTTTTTTCGAATAGAATAGTAGGTATTGTGAAACTGGTAGCGTATTATGAAAGCTCTAGGATCTAGCAGACTTTGAAAATTTTTGAAATGTCAATTATAGCGAAATGCCCATTTGTCAGTTTGTTCAGGTTGGTTTCAGATTCTTAATAAGAATAAAATTAGGCAACCTTTCGCTGATTTAGCCGGCCCTGTATGTCTGCTACTTCTGGAGGTTTTCCATTGAAAGAAACATTGAGATGAAAAAGAAAAAAAAACCTACCTAGGCATGTCTTGACAAGGACTTTTAGTAAACAGCCGGGATAGATACAAATTTTTACACATACAGGTAAAACCGAACAAATGTAAACGATTCACATTAAAATATTCACCCCAAACATAAACTCATTTAAATAAATAGACGCACTTAAAAGCGACAAGCACTTCTGGTAGTCTCGGTGTCTTCAAGCGTGAAGAGCGATCAACACATTTAAATAATTTATAATTTATTCTTCACGGCACGAGTATGGTATATCCAACTATCTCTTCCTCTTTTACCCTCTATGAAGACACATATATTAGAGCGAGAGTGCAATAGTCTGGTAGTCAGCAGAGCAGAGTCCTATAATTCCAACATATGCCACCGGAATATAATCGTGTGTAGGTGATAAATTGAAGTAATAGCAGCACGCGACCATGTTCTGCCTTCAATGGGAGCATCAGGAACGTCACGCATCACCCCTTTCGATCGCTATTGTTCGATTTATTGTGTTCTATTAGTTTTCTATATGTTACTCTGGGGATGCAATATGTAACAAATGAGTGGAAATATTTGCATTACGTTTAACGATTGGCAACTTTTTAATATGCAAGCTTCATGATTTATATCAGAGTTCGTTCGATTCAAACGATTGTGCTTGTTCAAAAATTTATAAAATTGATGAATATCGTGACTTTACATACAATTGATTCATTTCAACGTGAATTTTTTTCCACGTCAGTGACTACCCAGTTCCATACCTAGAGAAATGTTGCACGATTATGTCGATTTATTTTGTTCATAACTATAAGTAACTTCAAAAAGTATGCATACCCGCAGTCACAGTTCATATTTATCAGTAAGTAAGAGAATCATTTATAAGAAACATTGCAAGATAATCTCCTAAAAAAAATTAATGAAGAATGCAGCCTTATAACTTTTTTTCTTCGATACAAATTAAAAGTTCGTCTCTTAAACTTTTGCTATTTCTTCTGGGTGGTTGTGGCTGACAGGGTCGGATTATGACTTTTTTCGCTCATATACGTAGGTAAGTATAGATATTATACAGCACGCCTCCCTTCCTCATCAGTGACTTTGGAGGTTTTCCATACGTGGTTCTAAGAAATAAATTCAATGACGTTAAAGTTACTAACCCAACTGGATTGTTATCGGTAGTATCGCGTTTATTACAATAATTCCAAAACATTTTCCAGACCTAAGTCCCCCCGTTTGTGAGCTGCAGTCCCTGTTTCGCTCTTTTTACCTTTTTTTACCTTTACCTCTTAAGAAAAATTGAACTTTACCTATTTACAGTTCCCTGAAGGTGGTACTGCTTAGGTACCCTTCCAAATTAAGATGATTGAATATAGGTGAGCTTGCAGTTCCGTTGTTCCACAATTAACTACCACAATAAGGCAGTCAGACGAAAAGCTTGAAAATTGAACTGCTAAAAACGGTGGCTATCACAGGATCTAATAAATTACCATTAGCATAGGTTTAAATAGTCTATTGAAGATAGCACGTAGCGTCTGATGTTGGAAATCGAAAAACTCAGGAAGTTGGTATTAATGTATTGATTATTAACGGGAAACATTATGGTTTAATTGACAGAATTAGTCAGCTATTTTGAAATGAATTAATGACGTTGGCGTCAATTAAAACGAACTATTTGACCCTTAGAGGGGAAAAATAGTCGTTGAGAGCATGAGACAGTAAAAGACAACAAGGGTCGTGGTTTGAGTCGCTAGTCCAAGAGGGTCAGCAATAACAAGCAGGTCAGCAGAACAACAGGTACTCTTTATTAAAATAAAATCACAGCTATTATCACAGAATCTTGAGCACGGTTAACAACAATAAGGAACAAGAGCGTGTAGTTTAGTCGAATGAACTGATCGGTTAAAAATTGGTCTGCAATGGCACTTAGCTTCGTAGGGTCTCCGGTGTGAGGGTGAAGGTTTAGCTGGTGGAAAACTTGGTCTCAGGTACAACCAATGGGCTGCCTTCTTGCTTGAGGAGGAAAAACTTGCATCCAGGAAACTTGCGTCCGTACGAAGAAGTGGCTCCCAGGAAAACGTTGATTCCGGGGGAAATTGACTCCGGGGAAAATGGATTCCGGGCAAAAAGTTGATTCCGGGAGAAAAAGTTGATTCCGGGAGAAAAGTTGTTTCCGCAGGAAAAATCCGTAGGAAAAAGCAAGCCAAAAACGAGGGTGATGTTTCCAATATTGAATAATAAATTCACGACGCCATTAGATGAGTTATTTGCGACAGGTATTTTGCGTGCACCTTCTTCAAGCGAATTTCCAGGAGAGAAAGAAATGTGAGATCGCAGGTATCTGCGTACCGGGTTGGAACTCGACAGTCGAGGTCGACGAAACTCGAGGCCGCCAGCCGGCCGTGTCTGTACCGCACTAAAAGCCACCATCACCCACTTACTGCGCGCGCACCGCAGTTGTCTCCGTGTCGCTGGCATTTAGCCGGTACGTACAAAATGTACGTTACAATTTATTGCAGATATTCCAGACAATTAGGTGATTGCGTCGACAAACAACTATGGCGCCAATTATTTATTCCGAAACGTAGTTTCAGGTAAGAACCACAAAATGTGAAGTATATTAATCCATGAAGAAAAATGCAAGGAGCTTTGCAACTTTTTTAAAAGGCGATAGGCACGTGCAAGGTAAATATTTCGAGATTTTCAGATATGGTGGCAAGGTACTTATATAGGTAGGTTTTTCTCCTATTTTAAGTTCCTCGTTCATGACGTTTTTCCCCCGCGACCTGCTTCGAACGAACTTGCCGACTCTTTGGCCATCAGAAAAGATGCCGAATCCGAATTTATCGGACCAGAACCAGCATATTGCCAAAACAATAATAGATACGCAACTGGGCTGAGAGGGAAGTCCTCCAGCACTGGCAAAACTTACCAAAATTGGACCATTCAAAGGCCTTTATACAGGGCACTTCGAAAAAGGGACCAAAGAACTTAACAGGAACGAATTGATAGCTCTAATAGGCCTATACTGGGCACTGCAAGTTGAATCATCATCTGCACAAGATGAGCTTAGCGATCACCGGCGGACATGGATACATTAACAATGGTCAAGATGGTCAGCTTCCTCAAAGAGGCTGACCTGATGAGGTTATTATTGTAGCACGGCTAGGTGTGAGCCACAATAGAGCTTCGGTCGCAATGGAGGTGTTAAATGGTCCACTCACGAGAAATCTAATCTAATCTAAAAATGTTATCCTTATTCTACCAGTTACAGAACGGTGTTCCTCAGGGCTCTATCCTTCCTACTGAACTAACCTGAAAATCAGTAATTGGTTGGAAGAACCTCGATAAAACAATTCAGTTGGTAGATGATTTAGGAATCCAAAGTCCAAAGAGTTGCCGAACAGTGTACCACGCAGGGCTCTATCTTGAGTTCAACACTATTTCTAGGTCTTTATAATGAATCCAAACATACTCTGAATGCAACAAAACATGTTCCACGATTTATAATCAATAAAAAATTAGAGATGAAAATACTGACTACAATAATTATGATTCAATCAAAGATAGTTGATCCTTTAGATCGATTGTATTAGAATGAGGAGGTGTCCCAGCGCATATTGATCTCACAATATATTACAAAGCGGGCTTAGAATTTATATTCAGCAAAATACACAACAAATTTCTGAAATCTGAAATAAAATCACTTCATTGTCAATGTTTTGAATTTGGAAGCTGAAAAAGATATTCATTTTATATTTCGCTGAATAAAAAAGTGTCGTTGGAGTCAATAAAATATCAGGAAAGAAAAAATTACTTTTATGACCAACAGTGCAACTTTTTTAAGAATATAATAATCATTGAATCTAACAAATAAATGTCTTTCCTGTTGTTTGAAGATCAAATCCTGTTAGCTTAATTAGTTAATAAATAAAGTCTCATGAGACAATATAGAAAAAATAAATTGTATTATTTTCGTAAGTAATAACGATTCCTGTTATTCAAGCAAATAATTATTGATCATACCTAACAATAGAACAAATTTTTACAATTTCACTTGCACCCTTAGGAATAAGCTGCCACTTCAGGTAGATAACATATACCGGATGTTAAGTGCGTTATTCAAAGGCACGAGCTAAAAACTCGTTTCTTATTAGAGGTTTAGTTACTGATATAAATGTAAAACCAACTGCCTTACCCGTATATGTATATCCTTTATCCACGTGCCACATAATGCACACTTTATCATTTCATTTCCATTTCCCGTGACGTCCTTACTCTACAGTTATCCTTCCAGGTGTCTCATCGTGTATCCCTAATCAATCCTTGTAAAAATAATTATTACACACCTATTATTAACGACTTGTTAGATAGATAGATGGGTAGGTACCTACATGAAAGTCACCTTACTATTATAGTACATATCGTCTCCAAATGAAGACCTCACAGAATTTATTGTCAGAAAGCAAACAGTAAATCTTCCCCAGTCCGCATATGATCCTATATCTACCCAGTATGAAGAAATAAAATTATTACTCATATGGCAGTGAGTTTATTTCTCGTTTTGTCTTACGAATCTGAAACTTGTTTTGTCCTCATACGGAGACATGGATGTGCGAAGAAAGACCTTGACTGTTGCACCTTCAAGATAATCGATCAAAGGATAAATCCGACTTTTATAAGCACTTGAATATGAAATTCATTTCCCCCTGTCCGCACTTTAATTGAAAGTATTATTCTCATTAAACATATCGCTATTCTTTACGCAAAACACACTTTCGATAAACTTTCTGTTAATGCATTTACAGTGTCAACTCACACGAAGTACGAATCTATTCTGCAAATTAATATCCCATTCTTTCATAAAAATATTTTGTCCTTACATTGACTCATGCAAATATTCCTTCTCTCATTGAATAGAGAATTTCTCGTCATAAATCTTCATCTATCAATTGATCAAAACGTATGTTTAAACTGTGGAACAATGAACGTAGGGCAGATAAATGTCAGTAAATGAGGATTCAAGATAGATCGTTCATAGATAGCTTCCTGAATTTCAATAAGCTTTTGAGGGTCTATTAGGGGTAACAATGGACAAACCCTGACCAACACAATGACCTTAACAAGCTCTCTGGTCATACCTTTATTATGAATTTATAAATACTAACACTAACACTATACGTCTATCGTCGTATCGAGGGGTTCTCTTATGTATAGAAATCATCATTTATAATCCACAAATATATGGATTTATAGTTCGTTCATGTGGGTTTCACTTCATGCAAATTACGGTACGTATAGATAGATACCTAATACTTATATTGAAAATAATTGTTAAGCTTTAACATAATAACGAATATTTTCAAACACGCACATAAATACTTATACCTATACATCGTAAATAATAAAAAAAGTCTCTCTGTATTTTATTATTTGCACCTGGATACACGACGAGTAATATACAATATACAGCTAATAACGTTTTATTGCGCAAGTAATTTTATAACTATTAGCATAAAAATCGTCGACTCGATTCTGATTTTTTATGAAGCCACAAGAAGCGTGCTACCAGTCGTTTAATCCAATAATAACCAATTACACACAATAGGAAATAGTATACTGAAATTATCAGTCCATATCGTAACTGACGTCCGAGATATAAAAGCCTCCCTCTCTAGGGTGCTAAACTAAATTCCCACCAAAGTGGGCCTTAGGGGCTGAACAATTGCACCCTAAAAACATGACAAGGGTGGTATAGGTGGACTGTTTAGAGGTAAATGTATCGTGAAATGAACATAAAAAATTAAATTTTTAATAATTTTAATGCACGTTTTGTCGAAGTATACCTATATAATACTTATAACTACTTATTTTTATTTATTTTTATACATATAATTTTTCAAATAATACATAAACATACTTATAATATTTGAAATTATATCCACTCCTAATAATTCCAATGAGGGGGTGACCATCATGCATGAGTAATCAATACACCATCAATCAATGTCATCGATATTCATCTATTTTTGCTTGTAATTTTGGTTAGTGTATAATGTTTCGGTGGTGATAGTCTAGGCCCAAAATGACTGGCGTTTTCCGTGAGAAATTTGAATATTATTGTCATTTATAAATAAGTAAATGATCTAGTTAGGTAATGAAATATTATTATTTTCGATAGGCAATGACGTGATTAATTATTCACTGATCACTATTACTCCAAAAATATGGATCTTCGCTGTATAATTTTAGGTAACAAAATCATAAAAAAAGTTGACTATGGTAGGCTTTGAATTTTTTGTACTGTCAATTAAGTGAATAGCTCATGACAAGTTTTGTAAAACAGGATATTTCTCAAGATACCAAAGGTAGGTATAAGAGAAATAAAAAAAGATCAGGGACTGGACCCAATAAATTTCTTACAACATTGCTTTTCTTTGCAGCGTGACGAGACGAACTCCAAAATATGATTTTTCCACCATGTTAAAGTAGCTGCTCCTTCGGTATCTGAACAACTGTGTTAAAGTATCTTTACAAAGATCTTTGCGTTATTAAAAGGCGAACAGAAATGATTTTCTCAAGTTAAAATGCTTTTAACGAAGTTTTTATCAAAAATATCGTGTATAGATTCACAGACTTTTTTAGATAACTCGAAGGGATGATTTTAGAGCGCAGATCATATGCCAGCGTGGAACTAATACGTGGAGGTCGGAGGTGACGTGGTCAATGTCTCGCACCTAGGTCACGCCACAATTTATAACAAATAGCTTCCAGTCAAGATGACATAACCCTTCCCTGATTGGGGAATGACTAGGACGCAGAGGCATCAGCAAAGTGGAAGCTTGCTGTTGTTTTCAACATCAGTGGAAATATTTCTAAAAGTTCAGCATACTATTTGATCCAGAATTTTTTTATGGTTTTGAGAAACTGGTTTTGAAAAAGTCCATCTTCACATTCTCTGTGTTGAAATCCAGAAAAAAATTAATTAAATGCCGAAGTTTCAAAAATTTTTCACTGTTTTATAACCATCCTTTCTGCAAAAATACGCAAATAATTGGAACTGCAATTCGATTTTCACCAACACCAAAGTTAGAGCAAATCTGGTCGTGTAATGTTTATTTTGTTGATCCAGTTTAGCAAAGACGAGGATATACGAGGGGTAGAGTAGGTACCTGGATATTGACAGATTTTCATTGCACATGTAAGAGTATGGAAGGTTATTATAGTGTCATTTTCTTCGGACGACTCTTTTTACGTTGCAGATACTTTTTCGCGTTGAAGTTGTTCAAAGGGTTTTAGCAGCGTTTAAGAAAAAATAAATGCATAAGCGTACATTGAAAAATAAATCAGGTTTATCTAACACTTTATTATTGTTTATGGAAGATCAGTTATAAAAAGGTAAACACACGTTTGTGGTATCAGTTATTGTTTGTCTAATTTTCCTATCTATTCCTCGGTCTTTTGAGAAAAAAATAAATTTGTAAGAAGATTGTTTAAAAGAAAAAACAATTACGTTAATGTAACGCTCATGGAGCCTGCATGTAACTGCCCCACCACAGCTGTCAGGAATGAGCATTCACTAAAAAGTCACTAAGTGTATTGAATAGAGACAGCCTGTTCTTGGTCAGATCGCTACCCATCGGAAAGAGAGGAAAGATTAGCTTACGTACTATTTTATAATAATTTTTATCAAGATGCTCTAGCGAGGAGTGGTGTTACTGCCGTACCATGGTGTCCGCGTTCTGCTAAGAAAACGAATATTTCTGGGAACTCCTAAATCTAGAACGTTCCGTTCTGGAGACGAAGCATCGAATACTTCTGGAAAGACTCTAGAAGGCTGCTAAGTATATAATCTGACATCAAGTATGCGAGGGTTTCACATCCAGGGATAGAGTGATATTCACACAAGGTAATCGCTCAAATGAATAATACAAGGACCGTTCTAAAAGTTAAATGAACTGCGTTCCTTCATTATAAAATAAATAACATGTTTAGAATGAATAATAACTTAGGTAAGTAGTCATTTTAATCAGCTTTTTAGAAAGAAAAAATGGCACTATGTATAAACTGCTGTTCTTCGCTAGAATGTTTTATTTTAATGCAACAATAGTTAATAATGGATATTAATATGTAATAATAATAATTGATTATTACTGCAGGTGCATGCTGCGTGCTAAATTTATGAACTTCATATTGTAAAAAACTGTCAAAATAAAAATGTTTTTTCCAGCCATCTTTTTTTACATTAAAATAACGAACAAGTAAACACGAATAATTCTAATCACATCAAGTGCCCTCGCTCTATATATGGGAATTCAGTAGTGGTCTTTAAGACAATCGGACAGGATCTTATTTCAGCTCGTGTAAAATGCACTCGTCTCGAATAATTTATCCACCGTCATCGAATTCTCGTCATGTGCATCAAGTGATCAAGTTGCATCAAGTCATGTGTAATAAAATAAAAATCTTTTAATTGCTAGGCGGAATGCTTGAATAGCCTAGTTTTTGATTATAAAAAGCGCTATTGAAGTCTTACATCAATAATTGGAGTATACAAGCTACGAAACGGGTTAAAATTCATTAAGGAGACAGGCAGTGGAATAATTTTAAATCTAAGTTTAGTAGTTTTTGTGTGAGCATCCAGTGTCCGAGCAAGCTTTATTTTATTAGTATCCACTTCTTGCCTACTTATGTTATTCCGATACTAATTATTAATTATTGTATCCTAATTAACTATAAGTAATTCCCACGAACTGGATTTTTAATATAAGAATATTTGACAATAATTGTTAACGCTATTAGTTTTTCTGTAATATAATAACTTTATCTCTTAATCAGGTACATGTTACGTAAAAAATAAGTTCTTCAAGAAATAACAATATCTCATACACAAGCATTAGACAACCTTCAACTCTTATTTAAGACTTTTCAGTTTTCTCAGGAAAAAACAGAAAATATAATCCAAAAAACAGATAGTTTATTAATAGATTAAAATATCAGTGGTTCAGGCATGATTAAACTCAGCATAATAATAGTGCTAATTTTTCGTCTCATTACTCTGTCGGTCAACAGTCTTGCATTTTCAGGTAAATAAGACTTTTAAGATCAATACCTATACCAATAATTATTGATCTGCCGATGTGGCTAATTATTATTGTCAGGATAAATCACTAGATATCACTTTATATAGCTCTACTACAATATGTGCGTTTATGTAAGTTTATCATACGTTTTGCTGATTTATTGTGAAGTAGGTATGTGAAGCAAGCCCATCTGACTTGAACGAAGCACCTGAACTGGCGGTGTCGTGTGGAGTTTTTAGTAATTATTATTCTGTCTGCTAGAATGGAAATACACTTATGACAACACAGTTATCACGCGATACAATCTCAATCAGTGGCAGTTTTTAATATGAAGAAGTGAGCGAAGTGTCACTTCAGCTGTTTAAAAATGTCTTCTTTGGTTTTTTAAATTCAGCGCGATTTTTTTTGCAAGTGAAATAAAATATTTTTTTTCACTACGCACCTTGGTAAGTTGGCATTTAATTGTTAAAAAGTCGACTGTAATGGAAATTAAAACCTTCACGTTGTTTAAAATAAGACAATAACGACGGTAACTAAGTCGATTTAAACGATTTACCGCACTATAGATCACTTTCCACAAGGAGGTCGCAAAAATAGCAAAGTTCCTCATAACAATCAAAATTATGAAAATGGAGGCAAACCTAGCAACGTCAGATTGTAAATTCATTGTTTAAAACGTCAATAATAAATGTCACAATTTTTACAATTGTTTTTGTTTTTTTTTAAATTTGTTGACTTTGAATTATAATGTTTATTAAAATAATTAAAACCATCAAACTGAACCTTGCAAAAAAAAAAAAAATTTGAGCTGACAGGACTTTGAAAAATCGAGTTTTCGAGCTGACCGCGGACTTCGTCAAACAGGAGATTGCAAAAAAAAATTCGGGCTGATTAGACTTAAAAAAAATCGACTGGCCGAACATTGCAAAAAAATCGAGCTGACCGGAGCTTGTCCTATGTAGAATGTAAAATTCACTAACTTTGGCATCTATCATTCAGTTAGCTATTACTGAGCAAAAGATAAGCTGATTAGCTGATTCACAGAAAGACTTGTATAACAGGGTTCGGCGCGGCCCTATAGGTACGTAAAACTAATTTCAAATATCCAATAAATAACGTACAGGGAAGGCACCTAAAAGAGCTTCGGTGGGGTAATACTTTGGGGTAAGGCTCAAAATAAAATCAAATAATGAGATAAAAATATATAAATAAATAAGGATGGAGATGCTACGTGCTCCATCACCCAAAAACAAAACGACTTGCAGTATGCTTCCATGCCTGACCCGCCTCTTATGGTGCTTATCTCGTGTATCTTATGCACATCTTCATGGTCTGTGGTTGACAGCAGTCAGTTGATTAGGTAGCTAGAAGTGTCTTGTCCTTGTCGACACAATGCCGCTCGGTGGCAGCAATCAGCTCCTGCTGGCCGCAGCCACCACTTAGGATGAGCACGACGGCAGCAAGGTCCTGATGATGGTGGCAGCTGCTTTATGGAAGGTGCCACTCTTTACTTCTCACCATTGTGGTCGATAATTAATTAGTAGACGCACCTTTATAATTTGTTCACAATCAAACCAGAGCTCAAAGCTCAGGTTTGTCACCCATAGACCTCCCCCTTGAAATGGATGGTATAATGAATCGGCGGCATTTTTCTACCTCCAATGAGAGAGTAAGCTTGATGCCTGAGCTCAAATGTCTCTGGTTCTTCAAACAAACAATTCAATAATGAAATGAGACCGCTATAGTTGTGCAAATAAAATAATTCGAAGATACAGGGGTATCTTCAGGGGTATCTGCGGGATAGCCCTGAAAATCGTAATTAAGGGGTCCACAATTGTGGAATAACCCTTCTCAAACTATCCGGCTCCGGGGCTCGACTAACTGGAAGAAAACCACAACATTTTTCCAGTGAGGACGTCTGACTTGCAGAACGCTTCTTTCCAATAGTCTCTCCCCTTGGATGTAGAAAAATGCGGCCGATTCATTATACCATTCATTTCAAGGGAGAGGGTCTATGGAAGACAAACTTATCCCATAGTTTCAAGGAAAATTACTACAAGGAAAACTTAATAATAATGTTATACTTCCAAATTGAAAATTAAAAGAACGTTGGCTCATGCCAAATAGTTATTATTGTTTTAATATTAAATTAGTATTAAATTCTAGCAAGCATTATTCTCATTTTTCTTTCAAGAGATTGAATCTCCAAACATGCTAATCTTAATATCTTGTGCCAGATTTATTTTACCATATCTGTGGTCAGCGCTTATCTTGGCGCCTTAGAGACGGGCTTCAGGAATCATCCCTTACATAAGTGAAACCCAAAATACCTTTAATATACCCAACTCCTGCAAAGTTTCAACTAACACTCTATGGCGATAATGACCAAATTACAAGCACCAAGTTACAAGTTGATCCCAGTACCAAACCTGAAAGTCCTTGTCAGCTTATCACAACTTGCAGAAATATGTATAATTAAGTACTTTCATATAGGATACGCTGACACCCTGTATATATAGTATCAGATTTAGGATTACTAGTCTAACCGAGAAAAAATGAAGATGGAGGTTTGATAAATTTTTAAATAGAAGTTTTCTTTTATATTTTTTTCTCACATTAAGTCTCGTTTTAGTATTTCAAAAAATATTAACTATGCAAAAACTGAAAAAAAAAGAAAAGGTAATGTTAAAAGAGCTAAAACTATAATTGAAGTTTTTCAGTAGTCGAGTAGCTTGCTTGCGAAATTCACCGCCTGTAAATTCGTCGTGTGTGTATCTGTGTGAGAGCATGTTTGGAGAAGGATACAGAAGAAGCATGGCGTAAACATGAGAACTGACAGTTGCAAATCCAACGAACCTTTGATTCCTTTCCTTTAATCGTATCCTTTGCTTTGTCTCCCCGATCTGCAGTTCACAAAAGGTCTCATCGAATCGAAATTCGAATCGTGTCATGGAAATTTTCTCTTGAAATTATCAAAAAAATTGTGAACAATAATAATTATTACTTATAGGCATGTTTTGGATTTTAGAAGATTCTACACAGGAAGGAAAATTATTACTAGATATAGGTACCTTTATCAACTCTATAAGTTTTGTGTTGATCTTAAATTTTTTCTCAACGTGTTAATTAATTTAGAATTTATTTTTGTTTTACAAGAATTTTTTGGGCTGATAGATTAATAGTTATGATGAGGATTTGAAAAAATGTTAGGGTCGACTGGTTGAAAAGATTATACAACACTGTTTGAATTCAGCAAACATTTTGAGTTAATTAAAGAGAGGCTCAGATTCTGCTGCTATTTGTCCTTATTTCACGAGCCGTACAATCCGACAAACAAACAACGTTTTGGAGTAAAATTAACTGCTGCCACTTTTGTAACTATTGTAGACGAGATAGATGAAGTGAGAAATTTCTCTCACCTCTCATTATATTCTAAGTATTAAAGAGTATATATCTCGAAATATTACCACCAATATTAATTTTGGTATAATAGTTTGTAACTATAGTCTAAATGCATGACATGACAGCTGAGTCAGCTGATAAACCATCCAAAATTGTTTTCATATTATAGCTTGTTCAAATCTATTATAAGGGTTGTGAAAGGCATTATGGGAATCAAAATCAAGGTGGGCTTATAGAGGGTAAGTCAATGAAATCAGTATATTATTTTCTCTTTTACAAATCCGTTGCTATTTTGACTGTTGGAGAGGGTGGTTTTAGTACAAAAGAGATGAGTTGCATAAACCCCATTGCATGAGACTATATGAATAATAAAGCTAGGGAAGAACAAACAACGGAGCAGTCAGGGGCGTGAGTGAATTTGATTAATAAAATATAGAATTGTAACGGATTTTCGTTTTTTAAATTTTTTCTTTACAATAACAATATTTTTTTTTTTGATCTGATTTTTTAATTCTAAGATTACCTCAATCATAATCAAGAAACCATAATATGCCTGATTGAATTTTTAATCAAGCGTCACTATTAATGACTATAAAATTGGAAAAATTTAAAAGTAGGTACCTAATTATTTATGATTTTTTTCTAAAATTTTATCTTAAATGAATGATTTAATTTCATTTGCACCTTTCTTTTATGCGTTTCTTTAACGTATGTGGTCGCCAAGGTTTAAAGTTTGTTGAAAACCGAAACCAAAACAAATTCAAACTCTAATTGTTACGATATAATAACAAGAACTACTTACAGGGCAAAAATGAAAACATTTGTATAAGTTTTACATATAGTGACTTGCGTGGCCTAGTAAGTGGTACTCCGCTGGCTCACGAAGCCATAGATCGCGGGTTCGAAACTCACCTCGGCTCGCTTTACTTTTCAGATTCATTTTCGAATGTCTGTGAAAAGTAAAACAAGCGATCGAAGGTTTTAAAGGCAAAATATAAATTTAAAAGTGTGTGTGGCTAAAGAGTTCGTCTCAAAGCCAAATTACCAGAGTGGAGCGACTATGTCTTACCTACACAGTTAAGACCGATGCTCCCTCTTTAAAAAAAAAAAAAAAAAGTTTTACATATCAAAATACAAAACAAATAGAGAAACAACAATTAATAACTAACAATAACGATAGAGTCATCAACAAAAGATGCCAAAAGATGGCCAATCACCGCAGGCTAGTTGTATATATACCGTGCGAGTACCGGGTCTCTATACAGAGACAAATAATTACCCTGTACGTTGTTTACGTTGAGTACTGACGATTATACATATAGGGACATTGTTAGACTCTATTTGGAATGAGTTACCATAGACATCTACGTAATTGTTTGTATTGTTGCCAACAACCCCATTGAAACAATTTATCATAGAAATTATCAATTGTAATTCGTTATGTATTAGTCTCATATGTGTATGTAAATAAATTATGAATAATAATATGGGCCCAAGAATTGAGCCTTGTGACACTCCGTCTATTCCGTCTTCGTCTTCGACTTCAACCTTCTTTACCTCAGGACAGGTGCAATGAATAATAATTCATACCACCCTGTATACCAATTATGACAATGATACAATTATACCGGGTGCCCAAATAGTCTGGAAACGGCCAAATATCTCCAGAAATACTCATGGATCGAAAAAAATAAGAATATAATTTTAAAAGCGTCATCCAATGATACTAATTGCGAAATCCGGGGCGTTATTTCTAAGAAACTGTAGCTATTGAAGAATGCAAAAATTAAAAGTATAAAACATTTTGACAAATAATAAAAAATCAGGGTTTCCATTTAGTATTCGAAAATTGTCCACAAGTTTTCCCTTCATTGGATGGTGGAGGGGGGCGGGGGAGGAGTGTATTAAATTTAATACCGTTAAATCACTCTTTAAGTAAAAGAACTTTATTATCTTTGATTAATTTGTATAAAAAAAAAAAAACAGATACCGAAGATTTTGAAGTTACCCCCCGCTACACCACAAGAGATGCCAGTGGGGGGTTACGTTAAGTATCAATTATTATTCATAACGCTTTTGAAATTTTAAAATTATTAAAGGACGTGTTTTTCTTTTTCGGATACATTGTATTAGACCGTATTAAAAGTATTAGACCCTTTCCAGACTTTTTGGACACACTTATATATACAGTGTATGTCACAGGCATGGTACACCCCCTTTTTTTCTTTATTTTTTGAGATAATTTTTTAAATTTGGTACGTCGCATATTCTCGATAGAGCGCACTTTTTAGCAGAAAATCGAATTTTTTCCCATATCCGGTTTTTCCGGAAATGTTACCAACTTTTTATTTTTAAAAGGACACCCTATATATTATTATATTTTTGGATTCTATGTATTTTTACAAATCCAACAATATCACATAAGTACCATTTTAAATGTCAAATTTGTTTTTATTTAATTTTTTATTTCTCAATAATTATAGTGTGCCATGACTTCAGTTGTGTTCGTCACAGATGCAAAATGGGTACACCAAAATGTCCCTTATTAAGAGTACTAGTAAATGGTACCTCGGTACCAATACGGTACCATTTGAAAAAAATTAATCCAGCTCAAAAAATCATCCCGGTGCGCATAATTTATCCATAAATCACTTAATTTAGTACTTTGAACAAAAATTCGATTTTTCTAGCATTAGATGATCCAATTGGAGTAAAACGAAATAGTCATGGCACACTATAATTGAGAAATAAAAAATTAAATAAAAACAAATTTGACATTCAAAATGGTACTTATGTGGTGTTGTTGGATTCGTACAAATGTATAGAATCCAAAAATATAATAATATATAGGGTGTCCCATTTAAAATTAAAAAGTTGGTAACATTTCCGGAAAAACCGGATGTGAGAAAAAATTCAATTTTTTGACAAAAAGTGCGCTCTATCGAGAATATGCGATGTACCAAATTTCAAAAAATTATCTCAAAAAAAAAAGAAAAAAAAAAGGGGGTGTACCATGCCTGTGACACACTGTGAAAATATGAGATTTCTTTCTAATAAGTGCCAGCCAACAATATACGAAACAGCGCAGTTCTCTGTTTTTTTTTTTTAGGAAAAAACTATCTATACACAGTGTTTCACCAACAGACCGACATGGCTTCATAAGGGTAGATGTAGTTTTTCAATGCGAGTCAGGATCTGATTTTAAAATATTTTCAAGGCCCTTCGTTTCGATGATACAAGACAAGGTGATGTCATTCATGTATTTTGACGCAATTTTTGATGAGCAGTATCTTTTGAACGAATTGATCTAAAATTCAATAAAATTTAGTAGGCTAGGTATGCTCTTCCAATGACCCTTAATATCCCGCATTTTCCGCCGATTCGAAAACTGCAGGGCTTTTTCCGTACTTAATTTTTCTGTCTCTTTCGGTTTTGTCAAAAAGGTTACTCTGTATAAATTTTCTTAAAATTTTAGTACCATGTTCGAAAGCTACATTAAAAATGCTACAATTGTGCCAAAAAAGTTTCTTGGCACCATATTTAAACTGTAGATATGAAACTTTAAACTGAAATTTCTGTGCATGCTGCGGGTATCTTCACGACCATGGCACTTACATCAACGGTGTTGAAAAAGTCCCGGTATCCCCCAATAAATTCATAAATTTTGAGTTTTGAAAAAACCGAAAAAATAGGTCAATGTTATAATTTAATTTACTTTCTTTATCTTGATGTAAAAAAATTTTACACAGGGTGTTCTTTTGCTATAACACGACATTGTCTATATTTTTAATAGGACAGCCTGTTTATTATTGTATTTTCATATTTCCTGAGAAAATGCACTTAAAATTGCAGTTGATGGTTAACCAGTATCGTATTTATTTGAAATACTTATCTATTTTCTTGTCATTTAAAATTTTTCGTATTATGTGAGTCATTACTGATGTAATTTCTACTCTGATAAGTTGGAACTGTAAAGCTTGCAAGATGTTTAGTTCATGCTTATATTTTAGCCTTCCTATAATAATTGCACTATACCTATAGTTTAATAATAATGATGCAATTTTGTTTGCCTCAATTGTAGCATTTTTTATGTATTTTGAAAATGGCACTAAACTTTGAAGAAAACATACAGGCTGAACTTCTTAACAAAGCCGAAAGAGGTCAGAAAAATTAAGCACAGCGCTGCAGTTTTTGAATAGGCGAAAAATGCGGGGCATTAAGGCTCATTTAGAGCATGCCTAACCTATCAAATTTCATTGAATTCTATCAATTCGTTCAAAAAATTATATCAAATTTTAGCAAATTACATGAATCACCCTGTAACATCGAAACGAAGGCCCTCAAAAAAATTTCAAAATCAAAAAAACATTTAAAAAATAATAGTTAATAGTGTTTTGTAAAACGAGCCCCAGATCCTGACTTGCTTTGTAAACCTAAACCTAACCTTAATCCATGACAGTTTGCTGGTGCTGGTGAAATACCCTGTTTTATAATTTGGTGGTGAAACACCAAAAACCCTTATTTAAATACGATCAAAAAGTTAGATTCCTAATTCTATCGAATTGAAGTTTTCTTAGTACATAATTAATTATTTTATTGAGAGATGCAGCAAAAATCGACCAAATTTTGAACACACAAAATGCATCCAGTTTCTCCCTCAAATTTAATGAGCTTAAAGCGGCGTCAAACCTCACTTACACGCCTTAATTTAAATCTCTCCAGTTCTTTCACTATGGCAGTGAAAAAACACCCGCCTTCTAAATTAACGTCACATTAATCAATCTCCGGTCACAATGTTGCTAAATCACACCACCCCTTCGACAAAAACCACCCCTAAACGTCCAGCGGACATTTGTAAGAGAAAATACCAGTGTCATTTTAATAGATGAACCCTCATTAGCTTTTTTATACAACGATTAACAATTGAACATCGAGATCCGAGCGTGTGAACTGTTCGAATTATCAAGTGGGTCTTGATGTATTTATATAAGAGATGACAATTAAAATATGAAAGCGCACGCGGACTTGATTTGGACGAACGATCATTTATGTCATTTGACTTTTGCAGCCTTTTGTTTGTCAGTGATGTACTTTCTTACTCTGGAACAACTCTTATCGGTTATTATTGGAGTTTAGATTGTATACTTAATGGTTTTAACCGCTTCTGTTTTCGAGATGCTTTTCAGTAGGTATCCATTTTTTTTGCAATGGTTTAAAAATTTTCGAAAAAACGATTCAAAGTTAGAAAAATATATACATATCCATTTACTCTTGCGGTATTAATAATTATAATATTTTTATATCAAAGTGGAGAATTATTCGAGCCAAAAGTACGTATTACGTAAAAAGAAGTTTGTTTGGGTTCTATAGGGCTCATAGAAGATAATACTGATCTGAAGCCAAAAGCTTGTCTTCTGCAGTGTTTTTGTCTGCTTTTGGCTTGAGATCAGTATTATCTATCAGCCTTAGAACGCAAACAAACTTCTTCTTTTTACTTACCCAAGTCAAGTTAACGCTTCGGCCAGCCACGCTTTCGGCCAGGGAGAGGGAGAATGATTTCTGACAAAAATTTTTTTTCGTTTTTTATGGCTGAAATTGAAAAGGAATGTCTTATTTTGGTTTATGAAACAAAAAAAAAAAAAAAAAAACTTTCCAGTTAATCGACACATAAACACCCTCCTGTATCTCGGTTAAAAACCATTTTCGAGAAAAACATTTCTCCTAATTTCCTTATTATTTTACCTTTATGTACATACGTCCTCCGATTTATGGTACTCTAGAAGCACCTTGTATAATACTAATTAACCCGCGAGTGGTCGCTAGATGAGCGTTTAGCTCACCATTGTCTTTAAACTGTAATTATTATTAAGTTATTTGAACTCGTACAATCTTGTCGATTTTTCTAGCTTAGTTTATAGCCTTAAGAAGAAACCATAGAAAGGATTTTGTGATGAAAATCGGGTAAATTTATTTTTTATGGACACTTCGTTCACCGCTGTTGCCGCCGCGCGAGCTAAACGCTCATTAGCGACCACTCACGTCACTCAACTGCTCTTATGTTTAGGTCTGCTAGCCATATGCAAGGGTTGATGTAATTTCTTTATATGAAGTTATTTGTTGTTTTTATTGTATACCGCGCATTCAACGTTGGTTTAGTTCAGAATCAAACAGTTTGTGTTATCTAATGTAAAAAAATCTTATAATTATCTACCAAAAAAATGTATATTGGCAAGTTAACAATTCCATTCCTTCTTATTTGAAAATACCTACAACAAATATTGCTAATACAGGGTGTTCGGTTATCGGACAGCCAAAATAAAATTTCATATACAAAACCGCATCATAAGCATAAAAAAGAATAACTTTTTCCTGATCGGGCTTTGTTCAGGAAATATTTTCAAAAATCTAAAATTAAATCATCTGTAAATATTTTATTTTTTGAGTACATAGGCAGCCAAATTAAAATTTCATCAAAACTTAAATTAAAATTTAAATTTTTATTTGTTTTACCTACTTAAAAACAATAACTTTTTCCAGGCAGGGCTTTGTTTAGGAAATACTCTGGCAAAAAAAACAACACCTGATCTGTAAATTCTTTTTATGCTTCTAATGCACTTATGTAAATTTAATTTTAGATGTCCGATCACCAAACACCCTATATTGTAATTCATAGTGCTGTTTATTTCACATTTGCCTGTTGATTCTACATGCGAGCGAAACGCTCGCTAGCGACCACTGGTGTTACAATTCACCTAGCGACCAATGCCGGGTTAAGGTACCTATGTCTAGTCGCCTTAAATAATTATAAAACAAATTCGAAGTATTTTCCTTACGCTGAAAAATTGAAAAGGTGTCATCATGGCATCAATAACAATTATACAAGGTGTGTCAATGGTAAGTATCACAAATTGCAGGGCTCGTAGACAAAACTAAAATAATGGGAAAATTCCGTGGCCGAAAGCGTGGCTGCATGGCCGTTGGTCATGATTGTTACGATTTTTTCAGTTTACGGTAATTTTTCATTGGGTGAAATTTCTTAACAATAATACTTTCATAGACCAAATCAAGACATTCCTTTCCATTTCAGCCATAAAAACCGAAAAAAAAAATTTGTCGGAAATTATTCTAAATCCCTCTCCCTGGCCGAAAGCGTGGCTGGCCGAAGCGTGTCTTGACCAAGCGAAACTTGACTTGGGTTTTTTACTGACAGATTATTGTAAATAAATCCCAACACATCAGAAGATTGTAATTACTATAATCAAAGTAATAAGGCTTTTCTTGTTTGTTAGCGTAATAAAGATTTTCTTTTTGGTAAGAAATAGCAATATAAAGCCTCAAAGTGATAGGTATAATTATTATGCGGTCGTTGATATACTTTATGAATTAATTTCATACCAGCAGAAGATTCATTTAATGAATTCGATAACTCGATAATTATCCCAAATTCATGTTCTAACTCAGCTCTAATTTCCTATAAAGGAATAAGTAAACTAATTACTGACCGAACTCTATATTATATATGTTTTCAGGGACACCGTATATAAAATGGATCTTTATCTTATTATGCAGCACCTCATTCAGCAATAATTATTATTATTAGTGTATGATGTTGAAAATGCAATGTGTGATCGTTAGTGAATCTTAATAATATATGTAAAGCCCGGACAATCACTTACTATTCACTTTTTTTTCACTAATAATAATTACCAGTTTTGCAAATGGTCAAACGAGAAGAGCAAGATTCTGTCATATCCATATTGCTAATAATTGTTAATTTAAAATCTGTTGAAGCTAATATAATCAGGTTCTTTCTTAGAAGACAATTGCAGTAATTAATATCGTTTTTTTCTTTATGGAACATTAACATATGTTTTAAGTACTTGTAAGGTGAGAAAGCCAAAGCAAACATACAGAAAACTTCCTCTCTGCAAGTGTTTGTAGCTTTAATTAATGACGTGTGTGTGAAGAACACACATATGGGTGTTTATCGCAAGCTCAACGATAAAAAAGTAAATAGTCGGCAATAAGTCCTGAAAAGTGTCCAGCTGAAATTTTCATAAAGTACCTGCTAGTACTGCTATTTATGTTTTCATTCATGAATGTTTCAAACAGGATTACTAATGGTTCGATTCTGAGCTATGCCATTGATCATAAGCTGCAACAAAATCTAAGTATGAGAAAGTTTTCATATCTCCATACTTCAACTTAAATTATATAGGTACCTACTTACAGCCTCTTCTTAAATATTTGTCTATTATGATTCTTTGCGCTCAGGTCAACGAATGGAGCAGCTATATTGTGATAAAGTAAAATGGTGACAAATTATCTCCTAGTTTTTCCGGTAAGTTTCTGTGAAGTTCAGAATCTACCTAGAGATATGACTTCACAAGAAATAACTCATATACACGAGAGAGGTTATTGTAAATGGATAAACTGGCAACATTACAGCGTCCACCTCTAATAACCCGGCAGGAACAAACTATACCATCTTGGCAATCATTATTGCTGTGGATAAATTACTAGGTATAGAGGGTCATGAAGAACTTTACTTTTCTTCCAAACGTAGAGCTCCTTAAGGGGAATATCATGTTATCCTTAAAAAGTGTCAACTCCCCTTCTCTTTTAATATAGAGGGTGATTTGTGAATTTTGAAATATATTTATTTGGCTGTAATATCTACACGGATTATTAGAATTTTTTAATTATTTGATGCAACTTTACACTATTTGTAGCATTCGATCAGCGTTAACTTAGAAATTCCAGGACAGGCTTAAGAAAAATTGATTTCGAAGTCTGTGGAGAGTTCCTAATAAGAAGTGCACCCTGTATACGATTTTTTTAAATGTAATTATTGATTTTTAGAATACACAAATAGACAATAAAAATTATAATATGTATGTGAAATAACGAACAATCACAAGAAATTAAAAAAAATAAATTAAGTACATAAGAATGAAAACATACATGTCATACAAATTCTGGAAATAACACAAATTGAGAGAGCAACGATGTACCTTAATTAAAGCAATGTTAACTTAGGCTGTAGTTTAAATATCTGTGATTTATAACGTTTATTTTAACTTGTCACAATATTATGTGATACGACATGGAGGCTTTTCCACTCAATTTTGAAATTCTAATATGATACGTTAGGTATACGAGTACCTAGTCTAATGAATATATTTCAAATTTCACAAATCACGCTGTATATTAACAGAGAAGGGGAGTTGACACTTTTTAAGGGTCACCTGATATTCCCCTTAAGGAAGTCTACATACGGTAGAAGTCTGTAAAGTTCTTCATGACTCACCATGTAAAAATTCTATTTATTCATGTTTTTCTAACGGACCACCTCCCCTAACCTATAGTTGTCGTGTCGTGACTAAAGGTCTGCACTAGGGGCAACGGCGCCAGAGACCTCCGACTGTGGAATCTCTGATATACCGTATCATCTGTTGTCGTGGTCACGTTCCGCGCACAGATAGATGCGGGGGTCTGGGATTAATCGCCGGAACCAAGAGAAGACAACCTCACTAAAAAACCTAAATCCTAAGGTGGGGGTCCAGGCTGATGGTATGCGTGACTAGATAGAAGACCAGCCCTACTGGATTCAACCTTGGGGCACCAGGGGGCACCCCACTGTATCAATCCCCTCACCTTTGCATGACGGGCTCTGTATAGGTGGAACACCCATCTCTAGCTACTCGTGGGATCAACCATGGTAAGAAACAAAAAACCAAGAAATTGCGGGACATCACCGCAAAACAGACTGCTGACCGAGCGGGGCTTGTCACCCGTCAAGACAGTCGGCAATCTAAAAAATCCTTGTGCTCGAGACCACCTCGAACACAAGAAGAATGCCCACTCATTGGCAAGAAAAGGAGCATCGACACCCTTCATAGGACCAGAACCATTCTGTGGCTTCGAAGATACTTTCTTCAAGCAGAAATGCAAAAGGAAGAAGAAAACTGAGAGAAACCCATTGGAGGAACCTCTCGGGGTTGAGACAAGCCAAAGAACTTCTCGGGAATGTTAACCGAGAGAGGTCGAAGATACTCTTAAACCTCAGCAAGGAACATCTCAGAACACTGACGGGATTCCTAACGAGACATTGCAAGCTCAAGGAACACCTGAGGAAGTTAGGGATAGAAGAAAATGGCGTCTGCAGATTCTGCGGGAAAGGAGACGAGACACCGCACGTCACCTGCTGCTCAACTGCGATGCGATAGAACTCAAAAGAAGTAATGTTCTGGGCCATCACCAGCTAGAGGCAGGGAACTTACCCGACCTTGATCCTCTCAAAATCCTGAAGTTTCTCAAGGAAACGGACTTGGAGAGGGTGCTTCACTAAAGGGATTCCACACCAGGCGAAGCAAAGTAGAGGGGATACAATAGATCTTTTAGGTCGCAGTTACTTAATCACCCTCAAAAATACAAATACAATACAAACATAATATGTTTTTCTATACAGGGTGACCCAGCGAAAAGGTACCGGGCCTAATAACTTGAAAACTGAAGATGTACGCGAAAAACGCCGAAACAGGTCGATTTTGATATCAAAGTAGGCATATTTTCGTGACAAATTTCACCACCCAAATTCACCCCCTTGGCAGGGGTAGCTATCCCTTTGCTTATCATCATAGGGAACAGCTATTGAGTGATACATCATTTGAAAGCTACTTGAATTCCCTTTACAAGGATATCTAACATTTTGAGTTTCACTTACATACAGGTGACCCAAAAAAAAAATTTCGTTGGGCCAGCCTTTATGTAAGCGAAACCACTCACATACATCATTTGAAAGCTACTTGAATTCTCTTTACAACGATATTCAACATTTTGGGTTTCACTTACATACAGGGTGATCCAAAAAAAATGTTTTCGTTGGGCCAGCCTCTATGTGGGCGAAACCCAAAATGTTGAATATCGTTGTAAAGAGAATTCAAGTAGCTTTTAAATGATGTGTCACTCAATAGCTGTTCCCTATGATGATAAGCAAAGGGGGTGAACTTGGGTGGTTAAATTTGTCACGAAAATATGTCCCCCTCGATAACAAAATCGACCTGTTTCGGCGTTTTTCGCGTACATCTTCAGTTTTTAAGTTATTAGGCCTGGTACCTTTTCGCTGGGCCATCCTGTATATGTATTGAGCCTATGCAGAAGCAGAAGAGTTGTAGAGCTGATGAGCTGAACATTAGATGAGTTCCGACAGCGTGATTGATTATACTTATTCACTGTTTTCGTATTAGATTTCAAAGGCAGAATTGTCAATTTTGGCAAAGTATAGTTTTTATCCCTACCGGTGGATTATAAAACTATAAATACCCATTTTCAAATTATACCCAGATTAGAAAAAAACGAGTTTTCTGAAATAAGTTGAAATCGAATACTATTGATTTTTTGAAGAAAAATTGCATGAGAAATATACTGAGCAAATGACTCTTTTTCTCAATTTTACTTTTGATCAAAATATGGCGTTTCTGTTATAGACAGATCTGAAATGAGACGAACTGTTAAAAACCAACAAATTCTGTTTTTTTTATTTTTTGGTTTTATTTTTTTGATAAATTCTTGAAAAATCTGATAGATTTGCTAATATTTGCAATTTTTTATGAGCCACATGTTATTGCACGTAGCTTGATTGGTTTAGATATAAAACCGAACTATAACAATCACGACATCTTCAGATAAACTCAAAAAAAGCAAGCTTTTCCACTTGCTTCTTTTCTGAAGAAATACCTATATGACTCGTTTCGCATTTTTAATGATGCAATAAATGCACTCCATCAGTTTTCAGAGAAATGTAACTTTTGATATCTATATAATAGTTTCAAAAAACCTTTTGACTGTAAAATCTTTATAAAAAATACTTTTTCAAAATCTCTTAGGAATAAATTTTGAGAATGTTACCTCGTAAAACTTTTTAAGCGGCATTCATTGACATTTAATTTAAAAGTTAGAGAGAATTGTAACTTTTCAAACAGAATAATTTTGATTCACATTTTTTCCAATCGTTTTTGGTAATTTATTTATTATTTTGTGTCTTTTTTTATCATAATCATCGCAAATAATTCTTTTGTGTTGAATATTTTTCCATGAACTTTTTTATCATGAGAAAAATGAGCAGTTTTCATTTTCATACTTATACCTAAACGATCCGCTTGAAGGTGAATATAATACTCGGAGATTCTCAGAGAACCAGTAAATTTTTTGAAAAGATTGTTTTGATCCAAATTTTTCGATTTTGCAATCCTCTTATTGGAAATACATTTGAAGAATGTTTTCCAGTAGAAGAGAAATTGACTACAATTTGTAATAAAGACTAAAGAATTTTTAATTACAAAAAACTGGTACCTAAGGTAGTTGTTTTCAAAAAAATGTATAAAGGATTTCAAGCCTTCAGTCCTGTTCTGTGTCAGCTACGATAATAACTTCCAGATATGCGATCTTTTAAAGTATGGCATTGCATCCGTTACAATACATTATTTATTTGCTACTGAAATTTGCGCAATGATATTTAAAAATTTCCATCTCGCGAATAACGCCCGTAGTAATCCATAAATGGACAGTAACTCCTTTTACGGACACCTTACTAATTCCTCGATGTCACACTGCCTCAGATCGGATTCTGAGAAAAACTAGCCTTTATGAGTTTATGACGCGATACGCGCTCTATATTGCTTAACTTGTGAAGACCATTTACTTTTTCCTCATGCTCATGTTAAAGCTGCGATTCTTTATTTTCCTGTGCTGTCAACAGATATTAGCTGGAGTGTTTTTGTGGGATGGATGGTATCGAATATCCCGTTGGAGGCATCGATGTGCGTGCACGTTTTACCATTCAATACCCCATTCAGCAGCAGCAGCAGCAGCGGCAGTCACGGTTCCGCATTGAACTGATGAGCGGATGCTTGACGTTCATTGTCGCTGACGTTTATTTATAAGGGACATCTTTGTCTGAAAATGCACGTGAAATAGTCAGGAAATTGCTTTGTAATGATGAGGTGATTATAAGGGATGAGAGCAGAATTATACGCAAAACGACGATTTTTCGGTTTATTTCGATGTTTCAAAAATTTTAGTCTGTCGTGTTTAAAAATAAAAAATTATTCAAATAATAATCTTGATTATGTGGATTTAATAAGTTTCCAAGTTTTCTCGTGTTTTTTAATAAAAATTTACGCTTTGGGATTTTCCTTTTTTGCTTTTTTTTAAATATTTGAGGCGTTTTCTTCGTTTTTAAATCCGCAATAAAAGTTTTGTAATTTTTGGCATGGATAGCACAAGAGTTGAAGACTAATTATTCTAAATAGGAAGATGAAGAATTTTTTCATTTTTTTTTTCAATTTTTTCAAGAAGTTTTTTCAATTTATTTTTCGGGATAGTCAGGAGTTCCAGGGATAAACAAGGAAAAATGGGAAACAACTTTTATATTATGAGACAGTTTTAACCACTTGACATTATTGTCAAACTCCATATTCGGCCTTGTTTGACAATTTTCGTCGCGTGCTTGAAACACTTCTATTTTGTAACATATATCACAAATAGCTCTTTAATAAGCACACTTGTACTTAAAGCTTCTCAAAAAGTAAGAATTTGAGCAATAATTTTTTAACCAATCACTGCATGGATTTAGTCATAGAACCCATGAAAACCATAGTGATATACTATGGCAACCATAATGATAACCACAGCAACCATGATAGTGACTGGTGAAGTGCGATATTTTATTAATTACTCTCTGCGCACGATTTATCGATGTATTAACGATGTTGATCCCTATGATGATAAACGAAGGGGTAGCCACCCCTTCCAAGGAGATGAACTTGGATGGTTAAATCTGTTGCCCAAAGATGGACCCCTCGAAGACAAAATTGACCTGTTCCGGCGTTTTTCGCATACATTTTCACTTTCACAAATTATTAGACTTGTTACCTATTCGATGGCCCACCCTGTATACAGGCTGCACCATATTTCCTTCTCTTTATTGCTATCTCGTAAACGCTAACATACAGGGTCGGTTAAATTAGAGAAAAAGATGCGAAATTTGATGATTAATAAGAATCTGAATTTTTTTTTGATAGTTTCAGTCGGTGCTGAAATATCCTGGAAAAACTGAAAAATCTTCCTTACATTATTGGAAAATCAATAGGTAAATTATTTTTTGGAGGCTTAAATAAGTCGCCAAGAACTATACCCATCATCCAAAGCCGACTATAGATCCCCGAGTTTCCATAGTCAACTTTCGTTTCTCTTATGGCCGCCATATTATTTTTTTATGTCGTTCGATATAAAAAAAAAAATGAAAAACCAAAAATTATTACCTAAACTTCGGAAAAAAATTCCTAAATTTTTCTTTTTCTTTTCTTTAGAAAAAAAAAAAAAAATCGCTGAAATACGTCAATATGAAGTCATATTGACGTATTCCTTTATTGTTTTTAATTTCTATATGATATTCGGTTTAAAAAGTTGTCTTTTTTCTAAAGAAAAAAGAACAAAAATTTTTGAAATTTATTTTTTGAAGTTTTATAATTTTTGATTTCCGTTATTTTTTTCTTACCGAACAACATAAAAAAAAAACAATATGGCGGCCATAAGAAAAACGAAAGTTCACTATGAAAACTCTGGGATCTAGTTGGCTTTGAAAGTTTTTGAAACGTCAGATGGGCAGCTCTTGGCGACTTATCTAAGCGTACAAAAAATTATTTATTAAATTCCAATAATAAAAAAGATATAACGAAAATAAGAAATCTCGATTTTTCAGTTTTTTCAGGATTCAGAATATCTTGCATGTCTTGACGGATTGAGATGGCCACAAAATTGCGCATCTTTTCTCTAATTTAAAATTTAACCGAGCCTGTGTATCTCTTAGCGTTTACGAGATAGCAATATAGAGAAAGGATATAATTATGATGCCAGCCTGTACGTACAGGGTGAGGCGCGAGAACCTTAGGGCATTTTTATATGGAGAAGTCCTGGGAGTAGAAGTCTAAAAATTTGTGCGTTTATAATTTCGGTTTTGACGAGCTGAACTAAAATATTCACAACCCCACACCACTTCCGGTTATACCGGAAGTTGCCATATTTTTCTTTTTTTAAATGGTACACCCTGTATATTATTACATTTTCAGATTGCCTGAAAAAAGTAATAAAAATGATGTTTACAGTTCAAATTTGTAACGACCAATTTATGAGTTATAAACAAATGAAAATTGCAATTTTCCATTTTCAAAGCAGCTTAGCTTGAAAACGGGTCAAGATATCGGAAAACGGCTTACATGTCCCAATCCTAACTTTTTGTATACTACGCTAGAGTACCTACAAAAAAAATATTTTTTATTAATTTTTTTTTGAAAATCGCTGATTTTTCATCACTTTGTATACAAATTTCATCAGCACCCTAGGATACTACGTGAAAAGTTAAGATAGGGACATGTAAGCCGTTTTCCGATATCTTGACCCGTTTTCGACCTAAGCTGCTTTGAAAATGGAAAATTGCGATTTTCATTTGTTTATAACTCATAAACCACTCGGTACAATTTTGAACTGTAAACCCCATTTTTATTGCATTTTTTCAGACAATCTGAAAATATAATAATATACAGGGTGTCCCATTTAAAATAAGAAAGTTGATGGCAACTTCCGGTATAACCGGAAATGGTGAGGGGTTGTGAATATTTTAGTTCAGCTCGGCAAAACCGAAATCATAAACGTACAAATTTTTAGACTTCTACTCCCAGGACTTCTCCATATAAAAATGCCCTAAGGTTCTCGCGCCTCACCCTGTATACCTATATGAACAAAAAGAAGTAGCATTTTTTTAGACAGTCGCTATAAGTACTTACTGTATACATTGTATAGGTATACGTAATAAAAAGTGTATTATGAAAATCAAAACTGCATTGCGGACAACTCGAGACGATTATTATAATAAGTACAGGTGCATGGTAAATCAAAAGACTTGACCGCGCAACTGGTGTAAATCAACATAAAGAAGAAATTGTATTTAACTGCAGCATTGTCTGTATGAAAATTGAACACTAACACTCATGTAGTTAAATCCTTATAAAGTGATATAAATTCTCTTCAAAGCGCTCATTACACAGGCTCAGGTAATTGGTAAATCGACATCGCTGAGCATACTAAAGTCTCTGATTGATTGCTTCTTGTAAATTGGCATATAATCACATACCAATTTGTAAGCCATTTGTTTCGCGACCTGTGTTACTAATAAGATTATAGCGAATTGTTTCGGCCAGTATCGGTGCAAGAAATATGGAAAAATCTAATTTGCTGCAGCATTAATGGAGGAATAGAGATTGCTTATACGACAGCCCACGACCAAAGCTATGTATCAACATCAACCTACATAGATTTTGTGAATTTATGACGAACATGTTTTCTTTTGAACATTTTGCGCGACATTTGGCCTAGGCGCTTCTTTAAAAATATCAAAAAATTTGCCAACTGTACCTAAGTATACTTATTTTAGCAGCCCGGTTCGATTTTTTTACTTCTTGTACGGCTGCGGAGATGACCATAATACTGTTCACATAAATTTTGCGCGTAGCATATAATGGCCTGGGCACATTTTTTTAAATGTCAAAAACAATTTTGAGATCGACCAGTTGCAATATGTTACGCGATCGTTAAATTTTTTAACGTTTCAAAAACGGTCTCAAAATTTAACGAACTCACATTTTCTTCTGAAAAAAATAATTTTTTTGGAATCAACTGATCCAAATTACTCGTGAAGACGATTTTTAGACGTTTTTATATGATACTTTTTTTGTCTCATTTTTATTTTCTTTAAGTGTATGGGTCTCCCAGTGGTAGGTATATGCGCTATACGCATGACGTCTGAAAAATGTGTTTTCGCTCTCTTGGAGCTATACAAACATTCCGAAAATCAGATTTGCTATGATTTTTTCGGTAAATTTTTGTGATAATTTTGGAAATTTGGACAGGTCAGACGCGAAAATGTCTGATATCCCGATTTTCGGGTTCAGGATAGGTAATCGAAAAGATAAAAATATTTTCTAACAAATGATAGAGGGAGAGAGAGAGAGAGTATGAGAAAGTGTCCTTCTCACTCTCGGTTTTCTTAACTTCTGAATTATTAATTCTTAATGAAGTTAGTAATTAATCATTGTTTGATTGTTCCAGCCACGCGGCGACTGCGACAAAAGAAAACATGATAATTCAAGAGGAAAATACCTAATATGATGGACACAAGGACCGGACCAGTCTTATACGTTTAGGCCAGGCTGATATGTTGAGAAGAAAAATAATAGATAACGACGTGTCTAAGAAAACTTTGAGCCCTCTGTCACTGCTGAGGGAACAGAAAATAAAGTGAAATGAAGCTCGAGAGGCTCAAGTATACAGGGTAAGTCATTGATATGGGAAAGCTCGATTGCACCTACACCATTAAAGATATCGAAATGAACCAAAAAGTGCTGTAAATGGGAGGGTAAAGTGCAGTTTGTAAAATTATTTTCAGATACACAGGATGGCCCAATATCGCTGTACGCCATACAACTTTGTTATTTTAAATGGGACACCCTCTATATTATTACATCTTCAGATTACTTGAGAAAAGTAAAAAAGAATGGTTTGTAAAGTTGAAGTTTGCAATGAGCGATTTATGATCATAATAACTCGAGTTATAAACAAATGAAAATCGCGATTTTCCATTTTCAAAGCAGCTTATATTGAAAACGGCTCGAGAGATGGAAAAACGGTTTACATGTTCCTATCTTAACTTTTCAAGCGGTATCCTATTGGATGTATGAAATTTTTATACAGAGTGGTAAAAAATTTGATTATTTTCATCACCCGGTATAAAAATTTCAGCTACATGATAGGATACCAAATTAAAAATTAAGATAGGGACATGTAAACCGTTTTTCCATATCTCGAGCCGTTTTCAATATAAGCTGCTTTGAAAATGGAAAATCGCGATTTTCATTTGTTTATAACTCATAAATCGCTCATTACAAACTTCAACTTTACAAACCATTCTTTTTTACTTTTCGCAAGTAATCTGAAGATGTAATAATATAGAGGGTGTCCCATTTAAAATAACAAAGTTGTATGGCGTACAGCGATATTGGGCCATCCTGTGTATCTGAAAATAATTTTACAAACTGCACTTTACCCTCCCATTTACAGCACTTTTTGGTTCATTTCGATATCTTTAATGGTATAGGTGTAATCGAGCTTTCCCATATCAATGACTTACCCTGTATACCGAAGTATACAGGGTGTCAATTTGAAAACTTGCCACCCCCGAATTCTTCCTTGGAAATTTTTTTTCAAAGAAATCCCGAAACAGGTCAATTTTTTAATGTAATTTATGTTCTATTGGCGTAAAAAAAATTTATACAGGGTGTTCCTTGACTCAGTGACGACGATATGGTCTATTTTTTTGAATGGGAATATTAATACTATTTCAGATTGTCTGAGAAAATCCAATATAAATTGTTTTCACAGTTGCAGTTTAAACTGAGTAGCTTACGAGTTATAAACAAATGAAAATCGCAGTTTTTCATTTTCAAAGCAGCTTACTTTGAAAACGGCTACAGATATCGGAAAACGGCTTACATGTTCCTATCTTAACTTTTCAAGCGGTGTCCTATTGTTTGGATGAAATTTTCATACAGAGTGACGAAAACTATCAGACTTTTGATCACCCTGTATAAATATTTCATCTACATCATAGGATATCGCTTCAAAAGTTAAGATAGGGACATGTAAGCCGTTTTTCGATATTTAGAGCCGTGTCCGATGTACACTGCTTTCAAAATGGAAAATTGCGATTTTCATTTGTTTATAACTCATAACCTACTCAATGTAAGCTGCAACTGTAAAAACCATTCCTACTGGATTTTTTCAGACAATCTGAAAATGTAATACTATACAGGTGTCCCATTTAAAAAAATCGACAATGTCGTCATTACTGAGTCAAGGAACACCCTGTATAAAATATTTTTACGTCAATAGAACATAAATTAAATTTAAAAATTAACCTGTTCCAGGATTTCTTTGAAAAAAAATTTTCAAGGAAGAATTTGGGGGTGGCAAGTTTTCAAATTGACACCCTGTATACTAAACTCGTAGTAGCAAGAATACGGGTTTGCACCATCAACATGCATGCATGTACGTTTTTAGGGAAGGTTTTAGGTAGACAACCTAGACAAAAGAAACTGGCAAAGACTTTTGATTTTGGATGACCACTTACTTCATTCACTGCAACTTTGTGGAATGGAAATGCTGCTGGAATATGAAGATGAATGTGCATGATAATAATTGATATAATAATAATGCGTGGATAATTTCCCTGGTCATCTCGAACAAGCTGCGAACAACATAAAAAAAAATTAGGCCCAAAACTAATAAAGTTACAGACGACTGATCTTCGAATGAAGATAATATGTTTCTGACTTTAATAATAATTATTTCTCATCATCTGCAGAGAGTCAGATAACACCACTGAAGATGGTTACTTTGTCATGGGATCGAGTATGGAGAGATAGTACCTACCCATTAGTACATACCATAAATGCTCTATTATACAGCATGTCCGGTAAGTTCCTACCTCCTAATTTCTCGGAAGCATAGGTACCTATACAGGGCGGTTAACAATTCGATGCTCACCATTGGGATCTCGGAAACGGTAAAAGATACAGGCTGGGTTAAATTAGAGAAAAGATGTACAATTTTATGCTTATTAAGAATCTGAAAGAAAATTTATGAAGAAAACTTCAGGCGTTGCTGAAATATCCAGAAAAAACTTGAAAATGGAGATTTCTAATTTTAATCATATAGGTATATCTTTTTTATTATTGAAAAGAAAGAGAAATATTTTTGTGGGTTATTTACATAAGTCATCGAAAGGTATCATCTGTCATTTTCAAAATTTTCAAGGACTACTAGATCGCAGAGTTTTCATAGTCAACTTTTGTTTTTCTGATTGCCGCCATATTGTTTTTTCGTGTCATTCGCTATTAAAAAAATCAAGGAAACAAATAATCTATCACATTAAAAAAAAAAATCTTAAAAATTTTTGTTCTTCTTTTGTAAAAAAAAAAATCTTTGTTTAACCGAATGTCATAAAAGACCTAATATAAGGCAAGCAATGTCAAGTCGCGACGTCATATTTGACGTTATTCGGTGAAATCATTTTCTTTTTTTTTCGAAAAAGAATAAAATTTTTAAGAATTTTTTTTGAATTTGATAGATTGTTTTCTTGATTTTTTTAATAGCGAATGACACGAAAAAACAATATGGCGGCCATAAGAAAAACAAAAGTTGACTATGAAAACTCTGCGATTAAATAGTCCTTAAAAATTTTGCAAATGACAGATGATAGCTTTTATAATGACTTATGTAAACCTACAAAAATATTTTAATTTCTTTGCTATAAGTAATAAAAAAGATAATATGATTGAAATAAGAAATCTCAATTTTTTAGCTTTTTCAGGATATTTCAGCAACGCCTGAAGTTTCCATAAATTTTCTTTCAGATTTTTAATAATCATAATATTGTGCAAGTTTTCTCTAATTATTTAACCCAGCCTGTATTTTTTACCGTTTCCGAGATCCCAATGGTGAGCATCGAATTGTTAACCACCCTGTATATACCAGAGGAGGTCAAAATATAGAAACCCTATTCTGTCATAAAAAAAATTCCCGAAGTGTCCCTAAATAGAGATATAGAGCCCCAGAAGGGTACCTACCCAACGATCGACTTCTTTGGCTCTAGCTTTTGAATCAACTTGTATAATTCTACGAAATTTTAATATTTTATAGAGACCATAATGAGTCATCAAGCCATATCAAAGTAGATGTTTAACGTCGTCAGAGAAGTCAGGAATGGACTCACGCACCATGCACACTCGTTTGGTAAAAGTTTTGTCAGATGTCATTTTACAGAGAGCTGAAAACTTATTTTTTAAATACACTGCGGTCATTCATGTTTGAAAAAGGTATACTGTCTTAAATTATTTCGATAAAACTATAGCGGTTTTTGAGATAAATCGACTTTTAATGCCAATTTTGACAAAATTCTGTAATATAATCCATATAGGTAGGTTTAACAACAAAAACCTGATTTTTACCGGTTTTTTCAATGTGTGTTAACGTCAACTTTTGAGGGTTTCGCATACCTAAAAACCGATTTATCTCGAAAACCGCCAATACTTAGTTTTATGAAAATAACAAGTACCTTTTCTATAAAGATGAATTCCCCGAGTATTATTTAAAAGATAAGTTTTCAGCTCTGTAAAATGATACCTACCTATCAAAACTTTAACCCAGCAACGAGTGTGGTGGTATAAGTCCGTTTTCCTGACTTCCATGATGACGATGTCAAACATCCACGCTGATATATGGCTTAATTACCTACTCTTTATATGGCCTTTATAAAATATTAAAATTTCATTGAATTATCCAGGTCATCAGTTCAAAAGTTACCTATACATATAACAAAAAAATAAAAATAAAAAAATCGTTACGGGTACCCTTTAGGGGCTTTGAATCTTCGTTTAGGGACACTTTAGGAATATTTTATGACGACTAGTTTTATTTTGACATCCCCTGTTATGCTCCCGAAAAATTAGGAGGTATACTTATATCGGATACAGGGTCGGTTAAATTAGAGAAAAGATGCGCGCAGTTTTGTGGCCATTTCGAATTCGTCAAAACATGCAAGATATCTGTGACCCTTCCTGAAATATCCTGAAAAAACTGAAAAATCGAGATTTCTTATTTTCCTCATATCTTTTTCATTATTGGAAATTAATAAATAATTTTTTGTAGGCTTACATAAGCCGTTAAGAGCTATCCATCTGACATTTAAAAAATTTTCAAGGCCTACTAGATCCAAGAGTTTTCACAGTCAACTTTCTTTTTTCTTATGGCCGCCATATTATTTTTTTATGTCGTTCGATATGAAAAAAATAATGGAAACCAAAAATTAATAAACTTAAAAAAAAAAATTTTTAAATTTTTATTCTTAATACCTATTTCAAAGAAAAACCTAATAAAAAATCGTCGAAAAACGTCAACATTTGTAAAATACGCCGAAATAGTGCTTGCCTTATGGTTTTTTAATTTATCTATGAAATTCGGTCTAAACATGTGTCTTTTTTGTAAAGAAAAAAGAACAATAAAAAATTTTTTTATTTATTTTTTGAAGTTTAACAATTTTTAGTTTTTATGATTTTTTTTATACCGAACAACATAAAAAAACACTATGGTGGCCATAAGAAAAACGAAAGTTGACTATGAAAATTCTGGGATCTAGTAGGCTTTGAAAATTTTTGAAATGTCAGATGGGTAGCTCTTGCCGACTTATGTAAGGCCCCAAAAAAATATTTATTATTCTCCAATAATAAAAAAGATATGGCAAAAATAAGAAAACTCGATTTTTCAGTTTTTTCAGGATATTTCAGGAACGGTCACAGATATCTTGTATGTCTCGACGGAATCGAGATGGCCACAAAATTGCGCTCCTTTGGATTTGTTTAACCGACCCTGTATCTGTTAGCGTTAGGAGATAGCAATATAGAGAAGGATACATGGTGCACCCTATATAAGACATATCCATCACCTGGACGCATCTCATACACAGACCATCTGGGATGCAGGTAGGTACTTATGGGCCTAATATAGGTATCATCTAGCGTCATAAGTTTAATGATACTTATAGGTAACAAATTTTTTTATCATGAAAAATTTATACCTAAGTAAGTAGGTATGCAGATTCAGATTATTAGGTATAATACCTATATCTAATAAGTACCTACCATATAGAATTTTTTGTGCAAGTTCCTCATATCTATAACAAGGTCCTATACCAATGTCCCAAATAATTTCTACGTCCCAAATTACCTCATTCCACACCTACTTTTCTGTATTTTACTATGCTACCTTAAGGTATTACCTATATGGGTTTCATTATTGAATTCCGCCCTTTTCAAAAAAAAATAAAAAATACTTTTCGAGTGATTTTAAGAAAATGAGCCGTCATATTATCTCTCCCCAACATATATGTACCTACCTATAGGATGTAGTTATAGGCATGCACCCTAATAATAATTATAATAGATCTATATATATATACAGGCTGTCTTGCTAAGGTTGGCCACCGGCCATATCTCGGAAACTAATGGGCCTATAACCTCAAAATAAAAAATTTCCATACATAAGTGATCACGATAAATTCAATGAAAATATTTTCAAGATGGCCGGAAGTACCGGAAGTTGACACCTATCTTCGTTATTTTAATGGAAACACCCTGTAAAATATTATATTTTTTAAATGTCTGAAGAAATCGAATACAGGTGGTTTTTACCATTGGAATTTAGATTGAGCGGTTTATGAGTTATAAACAAGTGAAAATCGAAAATTTGCAACATCAAAAGCAGTGTGTAGAACTTAGAACGGCTCAAGATATCTAAAAACGGTTTACATGTCCCTATCCTAACTTTTTACATAGTATCCTACTATGCGTGGTTTAAATTTTAATACATAATATGAAGAATCGGATAATTTTCATCACCCTGATTTTTTATTTTGAGGTTATATGCCCATTAGTTTCCGAGATATGGCCGGTGGCCAACCTTAGCAAGACTTAGCAAGAATGTATATCCATTCTTCCATACATGAAAGTACCTATATACCTCGCTATTAGGTATAGGTAGGTAGTTAGGTACCTATAAAAAAAGTTAAACAAACCAATTCGTTTTTGATGTTTTGATTAATGATTAGGTAGGTACCTACTTTTAATTCTGTGTTGAATGCCTTGTACCTACCTACTTGTAATTTATTTAAGCAGGTACCTATAAGTATAGGTATTATACTTAATTACTGCACAGAATTCACGCGGCTATACTTTTTTCATTGATCACGCACGTTTCATTTATTCTTATATAAATACCCTATAATGCTTAAGTATACATAAGTAGGTAGGTATTACAATAGTAGGTATAGTCAGTAATCATCAGTTATTTTAATTAGGTAAGTAAGTATATGCCTATACGGTATACGTAGGTAGGTAGATGTCAAACTATAGGCTTATTTCATCATTATAATTTACACTTTAATTCAGCACGTAAAATCTTGCCACAGATACGTATCTAACTGACCCAACGAGTATTCAGCAAAACAATATTTATTTATGAAATAATAATAATTTATTACTATAATTATTATAGCATTAATTTAATCATAACAGGTTCCAATAAAATGTTTAATCAGATTGACTGTATAGAATCGATGCTTCGAAGGACACCTCTGAGTAAATAACATTCATTATCCTGGCGCACGTATGTGTGGGCGTCCTCAGCAGCTGAAAACACCGTAATCCTGAAGTTTCAGTCACCAATCAATCTTCGCACAGGTATCAGGTGTTAGATACAGGATATGTGAAGGTGTTGCCTTACATTCTATTGGCTCAACTATCGTTAGAAGTCTAAGAGAGGGGAAAAAGAGGGTGTGGTCTAGCTCTAGCAGGGTTTGATGTTTGTTTTCAGCTTCAGTTGGTGCCCTAACTGTCATGAGCTAAGGGTGTGCTAAACCTTGCAGAGAAAACGCCTGAAAACGCTATTATCGTTGATTACACGCGACCTTTTTGGAAGTTTGTTTATTACCATAGCAGATTGTGTCGTAGGTTGGAATTGAGTGATTATTTTTTCATGGACTGTTCCTGAAAATTTCGAACTTTTAGTTGGTGGCTGGTAAAGATATGGTGATTTTGTAAGTAATTTTTTATACTAGTTACATTACATACCTAGCTACCTTCCTACTTATTTTTAGAAAGTATTAGTATATTAGTATTAGTATATTACAAATAAGTAGGAAAATTTTTCGTCGTTTTACCCGATTATTATACCTATGACGTGATATTGTTGGCCTTGTGGTTTTTTATTTTTTGTGATATTTTGGGCCACGGAATTGTGGTCACATTTGGTGACAAAAAGGTTACCATAAAAAAAGGAATTACCTACCGACGAATAAGATTTTGATTTTTTTTTTAATATTCAGTTTCCTTTATTTCTTAAATCTAATGTTATAAGAAAACCATATAGCGGCCATAAGAAAAACGAAAGTTGACTATGGCATGAAAACCCTAAGACTAAGAAAAGAATCTTAGGTACCTTGGTAGTCGACTTTTGAGATTTTTTAAAATGGAGTAATATTATAGTGGATATAATAGCTTATGACGTCTTAAATGGCTTATGTGAAACTAAAAAAAAAATATTTATTTGCGATAAGTAATAAAAAAGATGCGACTAAAATAAGATTCTCGTTTTTCAGTTTTTTTTTTTTGGGGGGGGGGGGGATATTAAGACTTGAAGTTTGACATTTGGTTTCAGATTCTTAATAAAATAATATAAGTTTAAAATAGTGCAAACGTTTCTTTAATTTATAGCCGACCTCGTAGGTTAGATCCTCATTCGTCGCAGATGTTTTTAAATTCAAGTTGGCTTTGAGTTTTTTTCTGAAAGTTGAAAGCATTGGGGAGCCGCGGTTTGAGCTAAAAAAGTTCAAATGACTTCCACTAGATATATGCTTATATGCCATTAGGAATAATTTTTCTATATTGCAAAAAAATTAAATACCTATACCTACCTAATTTTGAAATATGGGTATTAGGTATCTACCTATATGAAAACGATAAATTCAATAATATGTGGCTTTGGTTGCTATATGGTTTAGTAAAAAGTACTTATATCTAATTATTGGCATTCGCATTATAAAGTTTCAACTTCAGTCGAAATTTCCATCACATTTAATAACCTGTCAGTCATTCTAAAACTTAGGTACCTTATAAATATCGCTTAAATATTATACCTTATTCGATTATTTAAAATGCCAAAGATGGTTTTGAAAAGCATAAAGGGCATATTTATTATAAGAACATTCAAAACAATGAAGGAGGTTAATCTCAAATCCAAATGAGAGCTACATTAGGTAGGTATGTAAATAATAAAGCTATACATATACACCAAATATTAATTATTTTGCTATTTTGGCAGCGTACCGCGTAGTTAAAATACACAATCAACGTCAAATTTGATTAGTAACATCTATAATAGCCTTTAAAAATATTATTTCATAGCTTGTCAAAGCTATGTCAGCTCAAATCTCAGTATTCGAAGAGAGGTATACCAACATAATTTAAATTTTCCATAGCCAACTCTGAAGATTAAAAAAAATGAGAGGTTTCAGTGTCATTGGTAGAGCATATCTACCAAATTTCTTAAATTCCATCTATTCGTTCAAAAGATACTATTCATCAAAAATTTCGGCAAAATGCATGAATGCACTGATGTAACATCGAAACGAAGGGCCTCAGAAAAATTTCAAAACCATCAGATCCTGAATCGCTTTGAAAAACTACACCTACCCGTATAAGCTATATGTGTCGGTCTGCTGGCGAAACATCCTGTATTATTTGAAAATAAAAGATAATAGGTGTACCACACGTTGTACCTACACAAAATAATTAACTGCACTTTTTTAAAGAAAACTTCAATATGGCGTCTATGAGGAGAACTGATGTCGTTGACTAAGGTAGTGGAGGGTAATAAGGCCCACCTAAGGAATTAATTTTATTATTATGAGAAAATAAACGTTTATTCAAATATGAAAAACAACATAAATAGTACAACTCTTTGAACATAATATATAAAAATTCTGGCAACGATAAAATAAAAACTGAACAAGTTATGTGTAATTAAAAATAAATCAGTTCTGGGCCTTACTTTCAGCAGGGGCTGAAAATAAGGCCCATTAATAAAAATGTTTCAAGGTTCACATCTTGGGCAGACAAAAGATGTCTACGTCGTCTGCTGTCAATCCTACGCATTCTTCATGCACCCAAACTCTACAGACTGAACAGGAACGCATATCGGCCTGAAATTCTCCTTGCAAAAAAAAAAAAAATTAATTAAAAATTACAGCGCAATATATGGCCCAGTTCATTATTCTGATCTAGAGCTTGCGGGCCTTGTTTTCAGAAACACTAAAATATTTTTATTTACAGCTCGTTAATGGAATTTCTTGCCAGTCTCCGAAACTATATTGAAAACTACATCTAAAAATAAGGCCCACTTGGAAATATGCTGGAAATACAGCCCGGGCCTTATTTTTCGACATCAGTTACGAATTTAATATTTCACCGCCATCGTGACCATGTCCATAACAAAACTTTTGAAGCCATGCATTTCAAGCTTAAAACTTTATAGTACTTGATTATTCAAAACATAAATATTTTTCACTAGTCCAAACAGTGAAAAATATATACTTACATTTTTGGTATTTTTATAGTCCCACCGCCTAATTAATTCCAGTCATTGAAAGTAATATTTGCAGCGCGTTTTCGAAGCGTGTTCACGAATGGCACAATCACAAGCACTACAGAGTAAAATGACCACACCTTCAAACAAACAAGTTTGCACAGTTGACGCGAAATTTGAAAGTGGGCCTTATTTTCCAATGGGCCTTATTACCCTCCTCTACCTTACTTTCCATATTATATTTGAAACAATATAATATACTAATACCTACAGAGTGTTTCAGGCAGAGACATAGGACCAAATTTGAAGGGGTAGTTCCTCTCATGAATATACCTAAGTATAAAAAATTAATTTCAGCTCAAAATGACGTTTCGTTTGAAAGATACAGGATGTCAATAAAGTTTTAATAAATATAACAGTTTTTGGTGATAACTCGTGTAAATTTAAACTGATTGTGATGAAAACTTGGCATGAACAATAAAAAAACTAAGATCTCTAGTATGGCTACTGTTTCAGGTTTTGTAGATGTCTTCCAGTGGCGTAGATATAGTTATTCAGGGTTCGCGCCAATTTCCCCTCCCTAATATCTTTTATACCACTGACTTTTTTGCAATAGTAAAATCGTTATTCGACTTGTCCACATGCATTTTAGCACAAAAAGTATTTTTGATTTTTTTTTTCATTTGCACCGTTTTTGAGATATGTGAAGTTTTCTCAGATAATGTTGGGCCATTTACATTGAAAAATAATTATTGATTTCATTAAAGGTTTATCTGACAATAGAATTTTTATGCATAATGTTATTTTCATGATTAGGGACATTGTCTGAGGAAGCTTCAAAAATCTCAAAAACGGTGCTTATTGTGTGAAAAAAATTGAAGAATACTTTTTAGTTCTATATATAAGATCCATAATATGGGCTATTGAATAACGGTTTTGTAATCGCCATAAGCGATAGGGAGGGAAAAAGTAATTCAACCCTGCGAATATCTATAAGTGTACTCCACTGGAAGACATCTACAAATCTGCGATAGCCAAATTAAAGAGTTTTGTTTATTCAAAATCGGTTTAAATTTACATGGAGCTATAACCAAAAACTGTGACAGTTTTTTCAACTTCTTCTAAATAAAACGTCATTTTGAGCTGAAATTTATTTTTGTTCAACTTATATTTACGGGAAAACTACCCCTTTAAATTTGTCCTTGTAAATATCTCTGAAAAACTCTGTATCCGCCTCTACCTATATAGTAGACAGCAGGATATACCTAATACCTAATAGGTATAATACTTATATAGGCGTAATTAAAAGCCAATAAATGCAGAATGTCAAAAGCAATGTCAGCATATCAACTTTCAAATTGAAACTTCCAATAAAAACTTAATAAAGAAGTTAAGAATTGAGAAAATAAAAAAATGGAGTTTTCAGTTTTTCAGGACATTTCGGGAACGGTTAATTAAATAATTAACCCGCTGTATGTAGGTATATAGCGTTGATGAGACGCCATAAATAGTGAGGCCTAAAAATAAAATAACCCATGCTTGCTGTTAACTAGGGAAATGAAGGAAAACTTGCGCATTTTTATGCTGAAATAAAATTGACTGACCTGAAATTATTAGGCCAAAATTAAAATGACATAAAAGACTCAAAAAAACTGAAATTTGCATTTTTTTTTTAATTTCTTTCAAAGCTCAATCAAGCTTTCGGTTTTTATATGAACGATACATTATCAGAACACTTTTCAAAATAATTCCAAAAATAATTTTCGAATCGCTCTAGCCACGTGAGATAACGTAAAATCGATATAAGTACTTAATCAACTTTTATTGTTTTTCTTATACAACGTGATGATAATTAAAGTTTGGAACAATATTCATAATAATAATAATAATAATAATGATTTTATAATAATAACAATGATAATAATGATTATATTGTTCACTTTGCCAAGTTATGACGTAAACTTTTTTATTATGACGTCATCTATTTGTCAAATATGACGTCATCGCTTTTTTTTTTAAATGACAACTGCAATTTATTTTTCACGTTTTCCAAGAGATCTCCTTACCGTTCAAATGATGACATAAAAAAACTAGTACCTTACATAACGATTTAAAAAAAAAAAAATTATTATTATTAAAATGTCCACAAGTTGAAGCAATAATTTTTTAGTTTCATTCAATTTTTCATTTTGTACCAAAACAATAAAAATGATCTTATTTTATCACAGTGCATTTTTTGAAAAATCTGCATTTTTTCCAAAAAAATCGTTATGTAAGGTACCAATTTTTTTATGTAATTATTTGAACGGTAAGGACATCTCTTGGAAAACGTGAAAAAAAATTGCAGTTGTCATTTAAAAAAAAAGCGATGACGTCATATTTGACAAATAGATGACGTCATAATAAAAAAGTTTACGTCATAACTTGGCAAAGTGAAAAATATAATAATTATTATCATTGTTATTATTATAAAATTATTTTTATTATTATTTTGAATATTGTTCCAAACTTTATCACCACGTTGTATAGGGCGCGCCATATGTATTAGAATGAATCATTTTTATACGTATACGTATAGATTTTAAGTAAAGCGCGATGAAACTACAATTTCTTATTTATATAACAAATATTATTGTAGGTTAACCTACAAAAAATAATTAATTAATTTTCAAGAATAAACAAAGATTTAATGAAAATAAGAATTCTCGTTTTTTAGTTTTTTCAGGATATTATATTTCTTTTTTTTTCCAAAATACCCCAAAATGGCACAAATTTTCTCTAATTCAACCGACCTCGTATCTTCAATGGTTTATTAAGATATATCAATTTCCCTATTATAGTCGCCCATTAATAATATAAATAAGTAGGTATAGTTCTAACCCTGCCTCCTATCCTCTAATATATAGTACCTACTTAAATTATATTCTTCTTAAGCAACATCAGTCAACATTTTTGTCGTACCCAGTAGGTAATTATGTATTATAATTATACATTATATTATAATTATAATAAGTACAGTAAGTACACATAAATGCGTCCCAAAAGGAGTTCAAAAAAGGAGTTCCCATCAAATAAATTGAAAACTTCATCAAGACGGAAAAATTAAATTTATTATTTATATTTATAGGTATTATATTTATTTTATTTATTTATTTATTAAAGAAACATTTAATTTTCGATCAGCGTTTTCTAAAATTTCATTCTCTAGGCTTTCCTTCTTATACTGTTTCTCTTTTTGTATGCAACTTTGGTCTAAAACAGATCTAACAGGAAGAAAGGTTCAGGATCTAAGGAAAGGATCTAACAGGAATCGAAAAAAAAAAATGAATGAATCGAAAAATAGTATCTTCGAAAAAAAAACAAAATTTTTTGTATACATATAGTCGTTTTTTTTTACTGAATAAATGCTTAGAAAAATTGGCAACAATAAAGCGTTTCTATACCAGAAGTTGTTTCAAGGGAAATTTTTATGATACCCAACTCATTAGATACTTTTTGTTCCTTATTCTTCCTCCCAATCTCCACATTTCTCTTATGAGATTTTTTATTCTTTCTGGCGATATTTTCACATCTCCGACCACCCCTTGAGCTAAAGAGTTACACTGAAATGAAATTAAGTGCTACCAAAAGAATCCGGAACTGAAGAAACCAATCATTCCGCTGTGGTCTCCGCGATGAAATATTTACGATCCAACTTTTAGATATCGTATAATTAATAGAACACGATAATTGCCACTTCAATGACAACGCAGAATTAACCAACTGCCCTGGAGGGTCTTCGCTAGCGATCTTTAGATATCCATAACTTACAGAGATATGATTTATCATCAGAACTAACAGTGTTAAATTTTACTACACATCTCTGGTTTGGTTGTATGCGTTATGATTGAAGACAGTATACAGTATCTTCGGTTCTAGCCAGCGTAGGTTGAGAGATAAAGGATAGGTTCGATCTCTTGGAGTTCTTGGACTGCCTCTCTCTTCTTTCCTGTTGTAATCTTTTATTTAGATTTCATTCGCTGACATTTTAACTGTGCTTAATTGTAGGTATACTTTGTATCCTAGTTCTAAATAAACGAGTAGACTTTTTTGCAATTGCAGTCGTATTATTTCTGCAATACGCGAAAAATGTTTAGGTATTACCTTCTTATTTAAATTATTTCATCGTTATCTATACCTAATCAGGGGCGTCATTATAGGTTTGAAACTTCATATAACAATAACAGATATAGATACCATAATTACCATACAATAGGTAATACATATATGATTGGATAAAGTGTCTCTGAAAAAATAGGTAACGAAGCTTTTATTGTATATTTAATTAAGTTCTATATGTTCTGTATGAACGTGACAAGTCCCTAGTCCCTAAGTCAAAAAAGTTTAAGGATTGATTTACCTATTTAGGAATTGATTGAAACGCAGACCTATATGGCTTTTAAAGGGTGTGTAGTTGTTCTAAGCGATCTGGTTTTAATTTTTTTTACCAAATTTCATTGAATTCCATTAATTCGTTCCAAAATATATACTGTTCATAAAAAATTTCGGCAAAGTACGTACATGAATCTTTAACATTGAAACGAATGGCCTTAGAATCTTTTAAAACCAGATCCTTATCATTAAAAAAAATTGAGCCTCCCCCAATCCCTTATAATGTGGTAAAAAATACATTTATACAGGGTGTTCCAGTTTATAATAAGAGTAACTTCAACATTAGATAGAAAGTCATTTTAATAAGGAAGAAAGTTTCATACATGCACCGAAAAGTTCTTTAGTTCTCGAAATATCTCAAAATTGGCTCAGTGGAATTTCTCAAAATTTTTCACAGTATAGCTGCGTTAATAATTGAAGTACTTCTCCTATACATGTCATGATTTGATGCTCCCAAAGAAACATTATTTAATCCGGTGGCGGAGATCTGGGTGTTTTTTTTACCTATTTTTAATTGAATAATTCCTACGCCATTGACTTTAATGGAAAGTTGATATTTCTGAAAGATACCAAGTTTTGCTTAGAGTAGAAAATTCATTCCACGTTTTTGTAGTGCGGGACGCATTGGTTTCCAAATATTCTACAATGTAGGAACCCCTGCAAGTTTTTTTAATTGCAACATAAATAACGATCACAAAAATGATTAATTTCTGGAAATACTCGATTTTCACCATATTTTACCTTGTACGGGGTTGTAGCTATGTGTATTGTGAAGTGTCTTGGAAAAGATGCGTTCTTAGTTCTTCGACAAAAGATTGGGACTTTTTCCCTCAAAATACAACGAATTATCTAACAAAAATGTCATATTTTCATTAAAACAATGGCGTATTTAAATTATAAAAAAAAAATGGTAACGACATACCAACCCAGATTTTCGCCACTGTATTGAATAATGTTTCTTCGAGAGCATCAAATCATGTATGTACTTCGATCAAGCAGCAACTGTGAAAAATTTTGAGAAATTCCATTGTAAACATTTTGAGATATTCAGAAAAACATATATTCTTTTAGAAAACTTATCAGCCTGTATCTCGAGAACTAAGAACTATTTGATGCATATTGTATGAAACTTTATTCCCTAAAATTACTTTTTCTATCGATATTAAGTTACTCTACTATAAACAACTGGGACACCTTGTAAGTATATTTTTTTTCTGAAATGATCGACTTGAAAAATAAAATAAAATTTTGACACTTAAATGTTGCCATAAAAAATATATAAAATAAATTTTTGCTTTTTTTTGTGGGAAATTATGAGTTTATTAAAACTATGCAGAATTATTAAGAGTCATAATAAATTAGGCCCTTATTAAGATATGAATTTAAATATAAATTAAATTTATTATAAAAAAGTTATCATAAAAAGGGGGTGGTACCTATGCATGGTTCTCCCCTTACCTTACAGTGATTAAATACAATAATTATGATCCGATGGTGCATAGAAAAGGGAACATAGGGAATACGTGTAAATAATATTTCAAATTTCAACAATACTTTGAAAATAATGACATCCTTTAAAAAATACGTTCCCTTGGAAACTATGCCAAGTTTCCTAGGATACTATACAGTTTCCTAGGAAACTATCAGCTTTTAAACCAGAGTGGGTTGGATCCTTAATAATATTCATTGCAGTGTTTACCCTGCTATGTTACCTTTCCTATGCAACACAGTGTATAGTGTCATATTTTTATTTTATTTTCACTTCAGAAAAAATAGATTTGCATTTTTATCCGCATTTATAACTTTCTTAGACAAAGCCCGAAATGTTTTTTATGAAATTCCCTAGGAATTTATTGATAAAATCTCTAAAATAGTGTCATAATTACTTCTGCCCTGCACCAAGAACAATCATATTTAATAAATTTTTTAGGGAATTTCTCTTTTATAAGACTAATGAGCTATTTATTGGTATTTACCATGGAATTTAGGGTGAGTCGTTTTTACTGTTAGGCTATTCCACAGCATAATGTATAAAATTTAGTGTTCTCATATTGCATCGCATTTCTTCACCCCTTTGTCAAATTTTCCATAAATTAAATACTGGACTAAACTAAATGAACTACATATCAAAATACTCTGAAAATTTTTTGGAATCTGTAGGTACCTTTCACTACGCCTGAAATACAATTTAAAAAGAGAAAATGAGTAAAGTTTCAAACAGGCACAATTTAATAGTTCGCAGGTCTTGGATATTTTTTATCTGCGCTTGTGCCATGAACTCTCCTGTAGAGTCAAATATTGACGAAATGTTCAAAAATTGTACAGCCGAGAGTACCTCATTCTCAGAACTTATAAAACTTCCCTACAAAACCGCAATTAACCCTTTCTCAAAATAGTAACAAGCAGGGAATGCTACAAATTAAAGAATCAAAGACCGTTTTGTCTCTTCATTTAGCAGTGAGAAATGATAAACGTCTCGACAATGCAATAATTGGTGTTATGGTAAATCGAGTATATAGGTTCAGCTTCCAGAAATGTCAGAGACTTGTAACAACTTAAATATAAATGACATTCTTATTTGGATAATTCACTGCAGCTGTTGCCTATTATGCTGAACTGAATATTTGGGCCAGGTCAACCAAATGGAAATCTGAGGGGATTTATTGCTATAGAATAGAATGATATTAATAATCTTCGTCTGATGCTGCAAGCAATGACCAATAATATTATGAAAGTTTCTGCCAAACTATATTAAGCATTTAAACCTTTGAATTGAGTCTGTAGCACAAAACTCATCAGACTTACTTTTTGTGAAGACATCAATTGAAACTTCAAACTCATCTCTTGTCATATTTGTTTTTCTTATCATCGATCTCATCTCAAGAAAAGAGTCTACTACGTTGAAGTTCATGAGAGATACTTTATTTCAATCAACTTGCAACAATATATTTTGTTATATTTTTGTAATCCTTTGGAAAAACATAGAGATTTCATTTGATTTCTTCCAAGCACGCACTTTTTTTTATAAAACAAATGTTACCTACTAACTGGCATTGGAATAAAAAAGTATACCTACCTTATATCTTTCTCCATGCACACCAGTTTTGAGTTATTTGTCAACAAAGTTTATTACTCAGCTAATACGCCTCAGAAGACTTAAGATCGAGCTCTTGATTACTTAGTAGACACCAAAGTGGCTTGCCTGGATTTAGATTGTCTCATGCATATATACATGTATTACCTACACGTAAAATCGAAGCGAGCGGATGCCTTCTTCCAGATAAAGTAAAGATGTCAGAGCCATTGCAATATTTATTTTCCTGGAGATTATTCGATTAAGAAATTAATATTACGACTGAACGAATATACAACATAAAAAGTGAATTTTATTGAAACTGGTTTCTGCTGTCTTATGCGATCGTTGTTATCTCCGGAATAGTATTGAAATTGCGTTTTGTTTCTGGAAAGGTTCGACTAATTAGGGTTCGATTTAATAATAATTCTTAATTACAACTACTTACTTCATAATTATAGCAAAATAAAAAGTTTACTTATTGGTTCATTTTGTAGTGGTACAAGTTACAAGTAAGATGAGAAACATGTAGCCTGAATTCAGATGTGTATTATACAAATGTATACGAGTATTAGAGCGAATTTTATTTCATTATTTTTGAACAAGATATAAGTATATCCCAGGAAACAATATACTTATTTGAACAAAAACTAGAAAGAGTGCCAGGACTTCTTTAGCTTCCTTGCTTTAAGTTAAATTAACATGCGTCGAGACGCATTTATAGAAGAGGCGTCGTAGGTCCAGATATTTCTTCGATTTTTTTCATCCGGCCTGTGATATGGTGTCAGGAGTAGGGACTGTAATAGGGGATGTTGATTGATCATGAGAAAAAGTTACCTTGCATAAACTTCGACGTGAAGAGGCAAATTTGAGAATTGAAGTTCTTCAATCTGATTTTTTTATAATTTTTTTCGATACAAGTGTAGCAATCAATCGATTACTACGATGGTTGAGTTATATGGCATCATTAGTCCTCAAAACTCAAGAAGGTAATAAGCTGGCGGTTTCAAAGTTGTTCTCAGACCAGCTCGGGACAGCGGGTGCCGAAGCGGGAGTGATCTGCAAAATACATCCTGCGCTCAGATTGCTCACGCTCGCGTTGCCTCGAGTTGGTCTGCGAAGATCTTTTAAAAAAAAATAGCAGATGACAGAGAATTTTTGTATGCTTTATTTTTGGATTTTAGATTCTTCATAAAATTACATCCTCTTAATTTTATCCATATACAGGGTGTCCCGTATCGTTATGTTCAAAATTCTTGAGCATATAGTAGGCTTAATTGTGAGCCCAAAAAACCCAAAAGTGACAGGTCTATCTTTATTCCTTACGAAGTTACAGGCCTAAGAAAATTATGACTAGTAAATAACAAGATTCAACTTTGTAAGCCACAAAAATTGCCACACATGAGTAAACGTTACCGAAATAAACATTAGTAGAGAGTAGAGGTTCCCCTGCTCATACGAAATGGCATTAGGATTCAAATAGATGCGGCACCAGCATATTTCGGAATTGGTGTTTGTAACTAAATACCATAGAGAAATTATTATTTGATCGTATTCAGCAAGCTGGTCAAGAGATATGTACGCGAAAAAAGACGAGAAAACTGTTACTTTTGCAATAGGCCCGAGCACAAGCTTGTATTCAGCAAGGAATAGGACATTTTTAACACATGATAAACTAAAGATTTGGTCAATAAAATAAGTTTTATGTGGTTTTCAAAGTTAAATCTGGTATTTACTAGACATTATTTTCTTAGGCCTGTAACTTCGTAACGAATGCAGATAGACCTGCCACTTTTAGGTTTTTTAGGCTTCGAAATAAGCCTACTATATGCTCACAAAATTTGAACATAACGATACGGGACACCCTGTAGAACTATAGCATCTAATTCTTCCTACAACAGCAAACAGCAACCAAACTCCAAATAACGATCCCATATTCATCTTTCAGGCATCCATCTCCATCAGCTAGCCTCCCGTGCGGCATGTCCCAGCACGGGTACCCCGGCGGCTCGGCCTCGGACTGGGACATCAATGATACGTCGATTCCGCGCATTAGCGCCTTCGACCTCTTCAGCGAATGGGCTGATGGTCATTGCCGGTTGGTGTACCGACCCGACAGCGAAGAGGCCAAACGTCACGCCAGCGGCTGGGCTATGCGCAACACCAACAACCATAACGTGCACATCCTGAAGAAGAGTTGTCTTGGGGTGTTGGTCTGCTCTCAGAGGTGTACCCTGGCTAACGGGGACAGGGTTCACCTTAGACCGGCTATCTGTGATAAAGCCAGAAAGAAACAGCAAGGTGAGAATAAGACAGAGGGTAACATTATAAGTATCACAGTTTTGAAAAAAAATTTCCATATTCACAAATAAAATAAAAAATACAAAAGGTCTTAGGTACTATTATTATATTTATATTTATAGACATTTCCAATCGATTAGTAATATAGTTTGAGGTAGATAAAATACAAAATTTTGATTAAAAAAAAACTGTCTGTGGGTTTCTTCTCGAGAGTATGAGCAAAATTACGTTGTATAATATGACAAATTTGACTTCAGGTAAAGCCTGTCCGAACAGACAATGCATGGGCAGGCTAGAGATCCTCGCATGTCGCGGACATTGCGGGTACCCTGTGACGCATTTCTGGAGACACACGGAGCATGCAATTTTCTTCCAAGCCAAGGGAGTTCACGATCACCCTAAACCTGAGGCGAAGAGCACTTCGGAGGCTCGGAGGAGTCTCGGGAGCGGCAGGAGAGTGAGAGGACTGGCGGTGTTACTAGCGAATGAAGCAGCTCTTGGAAATAAGGTACCTAGTTATTTTTTTTTACCCTTCTTAGATGCTAAATCTTAAGACATTTTGGAGTACTACAGGATAATGACATTTTTCTCGTGCGAGTTGTTCTTTTAGCAGCTGTAGTTTCTTCGCTGATTTTTATGAAAAGAACCGGAAATTCGACAAAAATTAAAAAGTTATCAGATCTGAAAATTCAAGAAACGGAAAATTTCATCAGAGCTGTGCCAAATTATTATTGTTCATATTGATCCAATTTTTTTCACGAATTTGGTTCCTAGGAAGTTTTCCAGCTTGCTTGTTCTTCTTGCTCATAATGCCCCTATACAGTGTCTTTTTCTCTTGGTTTTCCTCTTTTGTCAATTGCCAATTGCTTTTCACAGTTCGTCGATCTTACGTCAAATGGTTTTCTTATTTGTCAAGTTACGTAGGTATACTAGTCGTTCCTCTGTCAATCGATTTTCCTCATCACGTCAAATTAGTTTCACGTTTTATCAATAATTTATTTTCCCATTTCCTATAATTAAGAGAAAAGATGAGGAATTTGAAAAACAACACTGACGTTTGATAAATGGGAAATTTCATTGACAAATTCGGAAACACAAAGACTGTAATAATCAAAGAAACCCTTTCAACGGAATTGAATTCAATTTACAATCGTGAACCGATTTTTTTTCAGATGATTCCGCAGAATCTTTATGGGAGTTAAGTCCTGGTTGAATTTCGATGTAAGTTTGGGGATCGGTAGCTTTCAACGAGTAGATCAGAAGTCTCCATGGGCGTAACAAAAAAGTCCTGTTCTCGACTATTCACCTCTGAAGATGGATTTTTTCTCTCATGACAGTCATGGATATATTCTTGAATATTTTTCACCCCCCCTCCCTAATTGTTTTATAAAGAAATGTTATACCGTGTGACAAGTTTCAAAGCAGAACATAGGTGAATAGCATGGGAAATCACATATTTGCAGTTTATTTCTCACCACTTTTATCTACAAGAACGGTAATGGTGTCTATCGAAAGAAAATTATTTTCTGAGCACGCTGATACCAAACACTTAATAATTAACAGGTTTTTTTACCATGCCAGAAGAACTTAAAATTTCCAAAATTAAAATTGTGAGCGGCCATGACATGCCTAGTTCGAATAATTTTAATTGTTACTGTCAAAACAAACATTTTTAATTACCAATACGCGTTTCCCTGAAAAGATTGTCAATGAATTATAATAATGGCTATTCTAATGCGAAACGCGTTTTTATCGCCGTGGTATTATTAACTGGCCGGCCAGATCTCCCGATTTAGCAGCTTATCCTCGTTGTGATTTTTCTTGGGATCTTGGGATTACCAAAAACAAAATTTACAGAGCTATAGTCATTGCTGAATGTGCACTCGTTAATAGCCAACAAGTCGGACAAGTCCGAAGCCCGAAGCACAATTTATAAAAGGGTGGGAATATTGATTTCAAAATGAAGGACTATTTGAATATTTGTTGTAGTTAGTTATTTTTTTAGTTCAATTATTTTACGTGTTTATTTTTCATAGTCAATTTTTGGTAAAACAAAATGATGGTAAATGAGGATTTTTGTAATTGTTTAGTATTGTTCAATCAGAATTAAAATAAATTAAATAATTAAAAATATTTGCTTTGACAGCCAAAAATTTATCCGAATTTAGCATGTCATGGCTGCTCATCTTTTAATTTTGAAAATGTTTAAGTTCTTCTGGCATGATAAAAATAACTGTTAATTTTTAAGTGTTTGGTATCAGCATGCTCAGAAAACAATTCTCTTTCGATAGACACCATTACCGTTCTTATAGATAAAAGTGGTGAGAAATAAACTGCAAATATGTGATTTCCCATGCTATTCGCCTATGTTCTGCTTTGAAACTTTTCACTCGGTATAGATAATTTGTTAAGAAGGCTAAAGAAAGCTTTTTCTGATGCAGTATAAAGTAGTTACATTTTAAGCCTGTTGACCCATTTTCCAGAAAATATGAAGACAGTTTTCAATTTGTAGTGGCATTTTTGTAATAGACTCGGCCGTGACTTCAAAATTGTTTATTTTTTATTTTTGAGGCTTTTGTTAAAGTTTAATTAATTTTTATTGTTAAAGTTAACGCAATTAAAAAAATGATTACACAAAATGAAAATTATTTCGCGTTTTTCTCGAAAATGACTCAATAGACCTAAAATGTAACTTCTGCAACAAAAGCAGCTTTTCAATCTTAAAACAAATGATCCATACGTTACATATTATGTACCTCTAAAAAAATCACGGGAGGGAGGGTTTAAAGCGCAATATTTAAAGATAAATGCGTAACTGTCTTAAGAGAAAAAATCTATCTTCAGAGGTGAATACTTCGATGTTTAGGGGGGTTACGCCCATGGAGACTTCTGATCTACTCATTGAATATATCCGATCCCCAAAGTTACATTAAATTTAACCGGGAGTCAATTTCCATAAGGATTCTGCGGGGTCCTTTATTGGTTTCTGAGAAATCTTCTTTATTCTGTATTGAAAATTATTCATTTGTAATATAGAAGATTTGGCAAATGAAAGACTATTTCAAAATAATGGGAGATCCGGGAAGGGGTAAAATTTTAACGATCCGCCTTTATATCGGAATTTGAAAGGCCGTTCGTTTGGGTTCATAAGTTGTGTTTAGTGTTTGTTATAGGAAAATTATAAACCTGGATGAGGAAGTCGTTCTCCCTCCTTCTACTTCTGAAGATGAGAAGGAATATAAATGCGACGCTTTTACGTTCATACAATAATTCATACTTATACAAGATCGTTCATAAAATTTTTATACACAAAAAAAATTAGACCCCCTGTAGGGATAATAATAATATGCTAATTTTGTCTATTATTGGAACCTTATGGATTTGAATTCGCTATTGAATCCTTGCCATAAGTAGGCAGGTACTAAAACATTAGGTACCAATAACCAATAAGTATTTTACAGTAGTTGAATAAGGAATATTATTTGAGCAATACTCGTACATACGTATAATAGTATAGGTAGGTACTTATGTATTTCGTTGAGCATAATAATTGTAAATAATATTCATTTGCATATGTACCAGACGCGATATAGTCACCACAGGGATTTTCAAATCTTTTATTTGCAATAAGGAGCTATATCACAGATCAGGTGTATAATTATTTGAAAAAAGTTCTCAAGTCATTCGCCTTGATGGATAAATCTTTATAAATGCTGTTTAATCAAGCCAATAGCTCAGGTGACATCGTTTGCTGCTTTCTAACTTATGGAATATAAAATTGCAATCATGAACAACAACATCAATCGGTTATAAATTAAGACTCATCAGTCTGAATAATTGAGTGTCGATAAAAACCTGTTGTATAATAAAATGCGCAATTAAAACATTGCCAAGTCCTGGGCATACGTACGAGTACATATAATAAAAATTATAAATTTAAATATGTACCTACCTATATATCATGTCATCCAGGATGATAAAATCAGTCGCTGAAATAAAAATAATTATTATTCACGCTTCAATCATGTACTTATACCTAAGGATGATCCAACCCAACAGGGTGAAGATCTCGATAAAACAGAAAACAGTATCCAATATCTAAATCATAATTGTTTTTTCCTTACATATCCCATATGAATAACATATACCTACCTAAGTCAACATACCCATACCTACCTAATATCTTTTCTTCAGGAAAAAATCAAAGAAAGATTAAAGTAAAGAAATCACAACTGTTGCGTTCGCAGCAGCTAGACTGCTCGAGGAGATCTCGTTAAACCATAAATCAACGAATTAATTACCGTTCAGGTAACCGTGCAAGAATGCTACCCTTTAAAGCACGAGAGTTGCCTGGAGGTGTCTTCTCCTCGAGCTTCATATTCATAACTATTCACCAATATCGAGTAAGATATTTAATCACGCGTAATAAGTGACAGTTTGAAGATGGTATCTGAACTCCACACACTGACTTATCCTTTCGGGTTTAATTATAATACTCAACACTGTTCCAGGGATTGATGATGATAATAAGATTTACTTAAAAAGTTTCTCTTTTGCTTGTGGTCATATCTGGAGACTTAATATTTTATTGTTCTGCAAAAATTTAAGAAACTTATGAAGATGTAATCGGGAGAAGAGAAATATTCGCCGATCAAACTTTAAGAATGTGATTCAAATAATTCATTTATTATTGGATGCATGCAAAATCTCCCAAAAATACCATTGAATAAGTTATTTTATTAATAATAATAATAAGACTTAAGATATTTTTACACTATACTGTACGCCTCCATATGTGGCCTCCAATGTGTTTCAACGCCCTCTCCCAATGTCTATACAGTTTAAATAGCAATTATTCATCTAAATTAATTTCTGTATTTACTTACTTAACTATTATTTGTACTTGAATATACTTTTCACATTGAAGAAAAAAAAATTGATATAAGTAACTTGAAAAATAATTCATCTCAGAAAATGTATTTAAAAATCCTTTAATTACAGATAATGTCACTACGAGAACCAAAAAGACAAAACAGGGAAATCACAAGTAGGGAATCAAGAATTCTTCATCCACCACCATTAATCAACGACCAAGATAAAAGTAAGTTATTGGGGTTGGAGTGATTAATTAGGTACTAACACTCTTTTAAATTTTTTCCAGATTATTGTTCCTGTCCGCCATTCGAGTGCATCTGTTCCTACAAGCAATCAGTCCAGGTCTTCCAGCAATACAACGCCCACTCCCCCGTCACCTACCAGCAACCTCAAGTACTCGACTCTTACTGGACACAAGAACCTCTCCACGGTCAAACCTACTCGGATCTCAATTCCTCCTTGAACCAACAATACGATTTCACTAGCATTCCAACCGATCTCTTCCAACCTGAAGAGATCTTCCAGTTAGACCAACCAATCAAGCCGGACTATGTCACCAACAATCCGAGTATGAACACTTCCAGGTCACCTTCTACTTTGCTGGATTTGGGGAGCGGTACCATTCATAAAGAGTTCAAAAGTGAAGACTACTGGAACCAGAGTATGTCTTCAAGTGCTATCAATGATGACAGTAACACTAGTTGCAATAGTCGATTTAATATGAGTCAATCTCCTGATAAGATTCAGGTGAACTTTAACAATAATGTGACCAGTGATGCTATTGGTCGCACTTCATACATTGAAGGAGCTAAGCTGGATGAAATGATTTATGGGCCCTCGAAGAATACAAGCTGTTACCACTTGAATCCCGATCAAGACTATAAAATGTCTCAGAATTATGAGATGTTGTCAGAAACTAAGTCTTACTTCAATGAAGATGCTCTTCAGCAGTTTGATTATCAGCAACCAAGTCGAAATCATAAACCGAACCTACAGGATAAGTATATAGATATATCGCAACTGACTGAATATAATTTCTTAACAGCTTATGACAATAAAGTGGGTAACGCATCTGAGCCAGCTATTTTTAATGAGCTGGATTTCCGGATCAATAATTCTTGTTTACCAAATATGCACTATCCACAAGCTCCTGACAGCTTGGATATCCTAAATTCTTAAAATTATCAGAATCTCAGTGCCTTCTCTCATTCTTTCTTAAGAGATTTCCTGATAAGCTAAGACTTTCCTTCCTCTATAATAGATTTCCACCTAGAAAAAACAAGCAAACTGATGGCGTAAATAAGAAGTGCAGATAGTAGATCCAAAAAAGGAAGCAGAAATTTTCTGAGATTCAGGATCATAAAACAACTAACGAAACTTCTGCAGGGATCATTATTATATGCATATAAATTGGATTGGATATGAAGAACCTAAGTGAATTACCTCACTTAATTCCTTCACTTGACACAAATGGAGCTTCGAGAAGTACTTACACATTCCATGATCAGAGAAAAATACTTTAAATTAAAATAATTAAGTACCTACTTACCTAATAAATAACATGAAGACATAATTTATGTACTTACCATCAGCACCATTATACAGGGTGTACCAGCTCGATTTAGACAACGGTAAGGGGGCCGTGTAGGTCTCGTCAAGACGAAACGTTTTTTTATTTGAAGTTTTTGGATTTGGACCTTCATTGCGGAAATATGGCCGACTTCCGGTTTTTAGTTTTTTGGCTCCAGTTTCGGCATTTTTAGGTTCTCGCCCAAACTGAAACTAGTTTTGGAAACTCCTTAGCTTCAGTTACAACTTTCATATTGAAGTCAAGGTTCTATCTCTGTTGGATTCAAAATCTTAATTTTTCAATTTGATTCAATTTGAATTGATTCAAAGACTTAAAATTTAAAGTCTTGGGCATGTCGCCATTTTGAATCCAACAGAGATAGAACCTTGACTTCAATATGAAAGTTGTAACTGAAGCTAAGGAGTTTCCAAAACTAGTTTCAGTTTGGGCGAGAACCTAAAAATGCCTAAATTGGAGCCAAAAAACTAAAAACCGGAAGTTGGCCATATTTCCGCAACGAAGGTCCAAATCCAAAAACTTCAAATAAAAAAACGTTTCGTCTTGACGAGACCTACACGGCCCTTACCGTTGTCTAAATCGAGCTGATACACCCTGTATACATTTCTCATTATTAAGTAGATAAGCAGATCAAATTTGTACAATGTACCTACATAGGTTTAGTTTATTTTTGAACCTGGTATTAGTTTCCAAACACATGTATTCCTTTTACACATTGCAAGTGTATTGTATTTATTTTTAGTACTTTTTTTTGTTTATTGTATATAAATTTGTTATTGTATATAATTCTGTATAAATTGTAAATAAATAATTGTGATTTTAATGAGCGTTTTTGAACTCCTCTAAAAATAATTATATCAATCTCAGGGCAGTGGTGGAGAACATCTACACATCAAGTGTACTGTTCTCTCTATTATTTCCCCTATAGTTTAGACCTGGGAAAAGAGGTTTATTGAATTTTATTTAATGCACATACCTACCTCATATTCACAATTTAATCAGAATGGTTACTTAACCTTGTGTTACAATAAGGAGTGATAAAAAAACAAATTACGATTGTAGTAAAGGTTTTATTTAATTTAATAATGCAATTCACATGCTGTAGTATCACAATTAACAAAAATTGTATACATACTAATACTCAAAAGGAAAAATTTAATCATACTTACAAAACTCGATGAGAATTAACATTAAACTGTTGACTTATAATTCTGGTTACTAACATGTCCACAAGAACAATGCTTCCATGTCACACAAGTAACTTTAAAATGTATAAAAAATCTCGATCTTCATTTTTTGATTAAGGCCATTTTACAAAGACGGATTCAGAAATAATAGAGTGATAAGAAAATTACCCAAATTTTACAAAAACATTTATTGTTCCAATCAGTTGAATATAAAAAAGTTAAGTAAGTTAATCAGATGTCAATATGCACTTAGACAACTACACAACTGAACTTATTACTTAATATCGTGTAATATTTTTTCCGAATGGTAACTATCGAGTGAAAACCAAACCATTCTTAAGGCCGTTTAAGAAAACAAGACATTTTCACATAATATCAAGTTATGTATCAAATTTATAACTGGCCAGCACCAAAAGTTTCTACCAGGTTACCTAGTACAATAGGTGAGTAGATACTTACATAAAATAAGCTATACTATTTTATACAAACGCAAATATTATACAAATTACACACATTACCTATCCAAAATAAAAAGAGTACAGTAGTATGTAATTTTTTTGCTTAGTCTTTTTTTTTCGATTGGTTACATGGTAATTAAGTAATAACCAATAAGACTGATCTTAGAAATGCTTGAAATTCTACAACAGAATTTCAACTGTAGTTCCAAAAAAAATTAACCTGGTAGAAGTTTGGGTTTATAATTTTTTGTGAAACCTAAAATTTTGATCATTTTCACCAGAGAATTTATCAATCAAAGAAAACCTGCAATTTATGGCTTCTCTGGTATAAATGGTGTTTTATATTTATTTTTCATTAATATAAAACTCGATGTTATTGGCCCGAGAAATTTTGGAAGACTACGTCATGCAAATCTAATTTTTGGAAATTTGCTAAAAAATGTGAGATTCTCCATTATAAAAAATAATTTCAGTTTTCTTAGCTGTCAACTTAATTAACTAAGGCAGTTACACCCTTTTAAGATGTTCCGTTTAATCATAAAAGTCAATGAAAACAAATTTTTTCTACGTTTTTTCCCACCATAACTTTTTGAAACAGCAACAAGGCCTTCCAAGGAGAAAGATAAACAATAGACAACTTTTTTTGATCAACAAAGTCTAACTAAACTCAGGTTTAAGATTTCAAATGAAATCCTGACTCACATTTTTAAGCCTTTCATCACTCACACTTCACTTTTTCTCTCATATTTCAACTAGGAAATTAAAAATTTGAGCAAAATTGACACTAATTACTAATTATAAAAAAATTATGGCTAATCTGTTCCTACAAATTATCAAGTGGCCTAAGTTACCAATTATTGTTATAGACATAGAAGAAATTATAAAAGTGAAGCCAGAAAAAATTATTTCTCTAACTTCACTAACCTATTATTTAAACCCAGGCTTCCAGATTATAAAATAGATATAACTTTTATATCAGGTGGATATGTAATCAATTTCGAAAGAACGGCCATTATATTATCCTATTAGTAAATTGTACGAAAACACAAATTACCTATCAATTATTACACTATTTACGCACTTAAAATAGTAACGACTTATATTTACAAGGCAAAATATCACATTGATAAAATAAATAACCCTAAATTTTCTGAAAATTTATGATTATCTTACTGCCAAGAAGAAGTTTCCAATTATTAAGAACACACTTCACCTAATCACTAAGCAATTCAACTTAAGAAAAAAATGATCTGTAAGTGTAAGTACTTATGATCAGTAGATATCCAAAAAAAATTTAATATGAGATTCGGGAAGAGTTTGCACCTCAGAGCAATTATTTAGGTGCAAGCTTGCCAGTACAATTCATTTGCGATTTACGGGACACCTGTATACATATATTACAGCATATATTTATAATAAAATGTTATATTCAAGTAAAATTTAATGAAAACGAGATTATGAAAGACCATTATTTCAGCTTGGAACTTTAATTCAAGAACATGTTCCATTGATAAAAAAGTTGTGGGTTATTAAAAATATATTCCAGTCAGTTCAAAACTGGACATGTTCAAATCTATAATAATTATTTTTTTAAAGGTTTTTGCTCTTATCGAACTCATAAAAGACTTCAATAAAATAGTGTAATTCACATTATAAACAAAAACCTGCTTATTTCATCTGTAGTTATCATTATTGACTGTCACCTGCTTAAACAAATTATCATAAAAATTATAAAATATAAAACACTAGAATTTGGTCCCATATTTACATAGAAAGCTAATTCTGACTCTTAGCATGACCAGCAGAAACCAGAATACTACAAAGTGGATTCAGTAAGTTGTATACGAAACATATTTGAGGGAACACTTTGATTTCTGGATAAAAAAAATTGAGAGATCAATCGGTCGTTTAAAAGTCAAGGGGAATCCCCTTCTTAAATCTTAAGCAATATTTGGCCAACTTGTAATTTTCTTGAGTTTAAACTTATTTTTTGTCTCAAGTATTTTAACTTCATCACTGCTGTCATTTTTTTTTTTTGGGTTATTTTTATATTAAAATAAGGGTATATTCAAGTAGGAAGCAGTTTCATTATGAATCAGATGGACGAACCTTGTAAAACAATCCGCTTCTTTATCAAAAAATATTCCAAGTAAACACACAAACGATAATTTCCTAAATAATTACGCAATCAATTATCTCCATCTCATTTTAATGCACATAATTATTTTTTATATATTACAGGGCAGGAATGCTTTATGAATACGGGCCTTAGTTTTCAGTTGATAATATAATAATTCTTCACTGCTACCTCATCAATTTAGGTACTGAATAATTGGAAACAATTCTTAGATTCTCATTAATTACACCCCCTTAAAGAAACAAAAAAAAAACACTTCACCTTTTACTTTTATATGTATTATACAGGATGAGACTATTTCACAAGAGCTTTAGATTTTGCAATCACCAGTGTAAACAAAAAAGTATCTAAGAAAATTAAATATAGAGAGTGAGAGAGTAATTTTTAACTAACCATTATTATTCGCTATGTGCCTAAAATTCCTCGTAATTTAAACTGTTAAAACTGCAATTCAGCTTCCAAATCATTCCCAGCTTCTAGAGAAATCAAAAGGAGACTACCAAAAATGACAACATAAGTCAAAGTAGCTCTTTTTCTCTCAAACCGTGTACTGAATAACAGATTGATCTTTTCAACTGCTCTACAATAATTCTTATTAACCAGCATTAATAATTCTCGGATGTCTAAAATTTCTATATAACAAATAATAATGTTTTGTACAATAATTGTTTCATAATAAAAGACGACAAGCCTACAATAAAACTTCCAAAATTTTTTACTCACTTCATCCCAAAAAATGAAATGATAATTATTATTATTGTCAAATATGAACAAATGAAAAATCACTGGCCCCAAAAATTTTCTGTTTCAACCAATCAAGTCAATTCTGTCATAATTCAAAGCCTATGATACTTGAAACCTTTTTTTTTGTGAAATTTCATTAAATATAAAAATTAGATTTACCTACAATAGTAACTGTCATTTGAAAAGTTTCCTATTTACATTATTTACAAGTCTTTAGAATCCACTCCAATTGAACTTTCGTTAACTCATTTATAAAAAAATATGAAACTACTTAATACTTACTTAATTACTGATTACTTGACAATCTTATCATTAAAGTAAAGATTGTTGCCATATTTTTGAGATCCTAAAAAGTAAAATAATTTCATTTTGAATCTTACAGTAACACTCAGCGATTCATACAATTTCACAACACTACCTTTATTTATTTATAACCATTTACTCTGAATATTATCATCCCAGCAAAATCCACCACAATTTTTGTTTTATGTTGAAAATACTGTCTGTCAGACTTTAACCAATCAATTTTCTTAAATTAATCCTAGGAAATACAGAAATATACCATCACTTTCATAATTCTCCCCTAATTTATTCAAATTTAACCATCGTTAATCACATATCACAGCATCTCTCATTAATTCTGACGAATCTTATCGAAGCAATTTTTCTTCAAGCAGTGTTGCCACTTATTTTGCAGTTCAAGTTAATAAAGGGACTCAAGATACCTAGACAAGGTCTCACACATAGCGAATAAACAAATTATCCATATACATGAACCTGGTTGTTCAATCACAATTATTATTAATCTTAACTGTACCTAATCAAGATTTTTTCAGGATACCTTTTTCTGGTCAATTTTTGACAGTTTTTCTCCCAGAAAGCAATAATGCTGCCAGAAAATAAACATTACAGTCAGAAATAAAAGATATTAATTAGTGCCAGTCAGGAACATTTTACTGTTATCATTAAAGGTTAATTGCAATTAACAATATAAATAAATACTACAACTATAATAATAATTGTCTAAATTGCTGCTAGTCATAGAATATATTACTTACAATACTGTAATAATTCCAGCTATGTTGGTAAGCTTATATTGTGAGTTTTATTCTAGTGTTTGGCTAGATAATGTCAGTTGTCACTACCATCAACCTTTCAAAATGTAATGTGAATCTAAAACAATAACTGCGCTCTAACTATAATATCTTAAAATGCGACTTTACAATAATTATTACTGGGTGCATGTGTTTTCTTCCATGACCGGCCATTTTCCTATATTAATTAAAGTTCAGAAATAGGTCTCTCTGTCTTTCTAAATAATATCTAGCAACCTGTTAATGATATAGCAACAATATAACTTTATAGGAAGATAGATGTTAAAAATTACTCTCATATTATCATAATCCTCAGCTTAAGGAAGTAATTTTTACAATAAAAAAGACTACCTAAATAGAATTGTAATTCACTATTGATCGATTGAATATTACAAAATTCTATTTACAAGAAATTTAATGATGAACCGCTAACTAAGCCAAAATAATTAAATAAACACGCCCTAAAGATACAGATATAGAAAACCTACCGATTTTCGTGTCGCGTCAACGAAGAATCCGCACTCTCATAGTCACTGTTCTCGCCCGGTTGCAGCTCGTCGCCCGTCAAGAGATCACCTACTTCCCTCTGGCATGGGTCGGTACCGTCGGTAGTGTCGCAGCCGCCTGGTTCGGCTTCAAAGCTAAGCAACCGCCTGCCACCCTCGTCCTCTTCCTCCTCCTTGACGTTAACCAAGAGACCCGTCTCGACTTCCCTGGTGGCGGTTGAGCGTTCCGCTTCCGCATCGTGGTGACTTTTCTCCTTCTCGACGACGATAGACTGAGCCAGAGTGCTGCACGTTGCCGACGACGTGGAGGCTCTTTTTGCCGGGTGTATTTCGGCGGCGGGCGGTCTCTGGAAATCTGTCTCGTCGATGCTCTGCAATGATTCCCTCGCCGGTTTCTTAATTGACTTGATGATAACTCTATGGAACTTTGTACCTTTTGGTATGTTGTATCGGTTGGGATCCTGTAAATTACATGTCTTCAGAAGAAGAGGATTATTAGATGAAGATGAAATGAAATGAGTGAATGGAAAACATAAAATTAGTAAAAAAAAAAATGAAAGAAAACCAGAATCGATAGCATAAATTGAACAGCTACTGTGTGAAATTTGGGTAAAATTTTATGAGTTACCATTATTCTAATACATAAAAGGTCATTGCTAAAATCCGAAAAAATAGATCAATCATAAAGGACTGAAAAATTCAACTTTGAATATAAAGAGTTGTGAAAATTTTAAGAGAGGCACAATATTTTACTTAAATCAAGGCTGAACTCAATCCTAAAGGGCTAAAAACTCGAGATCATTGTTCGAATCAGAAATGGATAAATCACGAATGACTGAAAAAATCCCAACTTTGAGTAAGAGTTGAGAAAATTGTAAGAGACAACATTTTACCTAAATCGAAGCTGAAGAGTTATAAATTAAAAACTCAAAGTTTTGGACAAAGTGATTGAAAAAAATTACAAAACAACCTGAATGAGGCGAGACAAAATTTTGCTTGAACAGTTTTATGTAAATTAAGAACTAATCAATCGAATTCCATAATAGGGGAAATTTTTTTGAATTGCCTCTCAAGCTTTTTTTAGCTCGATCTCAACCAGAGACAGTAGATAGATAAATCAAAAATTAATAATTTTGAACCCAGAAAAATGGAAAAAATTAACAATCACAAAATAGTGCGACTCATTAGACCAACAAAACGTTTGTCATCAAGCACAGTAGTTGAAAACAGTGAAAGCCATTAACTACAAACATTCCTGAATGTAACCCATAATTTGAGCAAAAAAACTCATACTTGTTGAGAGATAAGAAAGAAAGAAGTGACATCAAGACAATAAAATAAGACAATATAGTGCAATGATATGGTGATGGTGATGAAACAGTCACAGCAGAGACAGAACGAGGTCTTAAACACCCGCCACCTTGGCAAGTCCCAGCTCCAACTCACCTTCTTGGTGCAGCAGTACTCCTTGTTCACGATTTCGCCGACGGCGAAATACTTGTTCGGGACCTTATCGACCAACTTCAGACCGACCAGGTTCAGGTAGTCTGCATGAACGAAATAATAGACATCACAGTTTTGCAGGACACGGAAGCTCTCATGCTCCTGATCCCAATAAACGAAAACCAAGTCACCTTCTCTGCACAGGTCGATGCTTAGAGGTAAAGACCAGGCAAAAACCGGAGACGAACTCGGTTTGGTCTCTTCTGACGCACTTGTCAAAGCTAAAATGAGAAACGGTTTTAAATAATTTATAAGGAACGATCGCTGCAAACTACTCACCTTTGCAGGTGGTGATCGATTCTCCGAATGATTGAGCGATACTCTTCACAATGTTACTCTTCTCTTGCTTGAGGGCTTCAACTTGGTATCTCAAGGTCTCATTCTTACATTTCAGAGTCTCAATTTTGCTCTCGATCGTCACGATCGCCAGGCTGGCACCGGATTGATAGTCTGTGAGGCTCTGGATTGTTTTCTGATACTGGTAGCACTCGAACATTAAATTCTTCTCTCGTTCACGAAGAAGCTCGATCTGCTTGTCCTTCTCCTCCTGCACCCTCAGAACGGTCTCTTCGGCATACCTAAGTTTGTCTCTTTCATACTCAGAATACATCTGCTCCATTTCTCGTTCGAGAGCCTCCAACCACTTGTTCTTTTCCGCTTTCACAGCTTCACTCACCGCTTTCTGTTTCTCAAACTCAAATGTCTCTTTCATCTGGAGGAGGATCATCTCCCAGTTACTGCTCAGCTGCTCATGTCGCTCCGATTTATCCAGACTGCCCTCTGAGGAACTCCTCTCGAGCATTATCAGCTTGAAACGAGACCTGATGTTCTCCAGTTCGGTTTTATGCTCCCGGTTCATCTGATCGATCACTTCTTTGACGTGATTTTCTTTTTCCTGCAAGAGCTGATCGTATTTGTTCTTGTCTTCTTTGCACATCTGCATCAGAGAGATCGCTTGGTCTTCGAGAGACATGTTCTTGTCCACTAAATCAGTATTTTCTTTGGTTAGGATCTCGTAATTGATCTTAGATGTTTCCAAGTCGTTTTTAAGGGTGTTTATTACTTCAGTCAAGTTATGTATCTCGAGCTTATACTCAACTTCTAATGTGTCTAGGTTTTTCTTGTATTCGTCTTCTTTCTCTTTGATGAGCTTGAAGATGAGACTGATTACGTTCGAGAACTCCTCCAGGAACTTTTTCACGCACTGCTTGTAGATCGATCGGAGATCGACTATTTCGTTTTTCGCCAGCTGGATCGTCTCGGACGACAGCGAGATCATCTTGTTTAGGTTGCTCTTCACTTTGTCGTGCTCGCTCCGTGAAACCTGTAAATTATCCTGGAAATGCAAGAAGAAATAGTAACACCTAATTTAGGATGATGGAAAAATTATAGGGGAATTAAGAAGCTTCTAATTTTGTCCTAAATAAAGAAGCATGCATGTAGATTTTTGGAACACCAATTACCAATGAGTCGCTACAAAAAATTCTACAGTCAAAACTGGAAAATTTTATACACAGGTAAAATAGACGCGAAAATAAGGATCTGGACTAGTTCATCCTAGAAAACTCAACATTGAGTTACATTTTTCTAATTACCAGGTCAGACTTGATCCAAACTAGTCACCACAACTAAACTAACTCACCTAAACAAAAATTTTTGTCTTCCCGAAAACCCTGAAATCCCAAATATAATACACATTCAAATTCAAGAGAATCATTATCATGCATTTTTATACCAGGACTTTCCAGCTAAAAGAATAAAACAGACTAAGGAGCATCGAACTAAAAGAAAAGAAAAAAGGAGCAGAGAGACAATCAATCAACTCAGGGAGTGCAATAATAATAATAATAATAATAATAATTCTAACAGCCCTGGAATCTTTACAAGAACAATGAAATACCTGCAACATTGCGACGACATTATGAGCTGTATCGAGTTGCTGATTGAGTTCGACTTGACCCTGCCCGGCTGCCGCTTCAATGCTCAAACTAGACGGCAAGCTCTCGTCAATGTAATACTCATCGCTAGCGAACTCATTGGCCTGTTGGTGCCCCAAAAAGGGCGAACTCGGGGACTCCCCTTGCGCGTCTCTGGGACTCTGCGGCGAGATAGATTTCGACCTCAGCAGGGTCGAGCTATTGCCCGCCACCAGTTGTTGATGGTGCGAGTTAAAGCAACTGTCTGTCGTCGTCGACGGCAGGTTCTTTAGGCTAGAGAGCTCGTCGATTGACTCGAGAGATGGGTTTTTGATGTTCGTGAAACTCTCTGTGTTACTCTGAGTGCTGCTGACACTTAGAGTCCTTTGAAGGGACATGGACGGGCTGGGATCGTCCTGTTGGGAATGGATGTGCTTTTGGAAGGTTCGGGACGGTTGTTTTTTGGGCAGCGCGGCGGTTTGATCACAGACCTCTTGTGACGACGCGGCGGCATCCTGCCTCTCGGCTCTCGGAGCGGTGTCCTTCTCGAAGTTCAGATCCAGGGGACTCTGTCCGACTTTCTCGAATTCCTCGGTGTCCGTTTCCGACTCACAACCCCTGCAACAGCAAGAAATGATTATTTACAATGTAATATACGGAGTGATAGAAAAACATTGATTTCAATAAATTTTGACAATATTTTATAGACTCTCACCTGTCCAAATCCTTCAAATGTGGTAAAATTGGAGGACCGACAGAGGTAAGATCGGTCTCTCCAGGCACCAAAGTGTTCACCTCGAGACCTTCGTCGAGGGCCATCTCGACCAGCTTCGCGGTCTCTTTGTTTATCTCGGGCTTCTCCAGATCGATCGCCGGCACCACCTTCTGCGCATAGAAATTGATGATGTTGGAGATATCCGGAATCTCCAGCAGATAATCGAGCTCCGGGAAGATCTTCTTCAGCTCCTCTAGGTCCTCCATCATGATTTTCGGCAGGTTTGAATCAAAGCTGGTCGGCGGCTCGGTGGCGTAGGAAGGCGGTACGTCGTCCAACCCCCTGAACATCAACTTCACAAAGTGATCCTTCAGCTGGTTGTCGTATTCCCTCCTGCGGGCAACCTCTTCGTTGTACATTGCTGTCACACGGCAGGCCAGATCGGCGGCCCACTAAAAATCGAAACAGAAATAACATCAAAGCATAAAAATAAATTAATACTGTTAAACTCACGGCGAAGAAATACTGCGAGAAAGTTCTCCGGCGGACGACCTCGGCGACCGACATAAAATACTTGCTGGGGGCGCAATGAATCTGGCTCATGAGCTTCAGCTGCTCCTTGAAGAGGGTCAGCCTCTGCCCGGAACCGCTCAGCATGGTCGATGCTTCGATCACCTTGCTTTGGAAGTCGCGCAGAGCCCTGATCTGTAGGATGGTCGTCTGACAGAGCTCCATTTTAGCATTGACTATCTTCGATTTGCAGTCACAGATCATCACATAGTTCTCGTACATCTTCTTCAGGTATTCTTGGTGGGATTGACAGAGGGCGGGGAACAACGACGGATCGTTTACCTCTCTAACGTTGACAATGTGCTGTGAAACAGAATTGTTGTTATCAATGAGAGACTGCCAATACTAGGTGCGCATACCTTCGAGAACATCTGAGATGTCAAGTTTATTTTATTCATGCACTCGGACATATCTTTCTTCAGCTTCTCAAGACGAGTCAGTCTTGGACCCAAACCTTGGATTTGGAAATTCGAACTATGCTTGGCACGCTTAATAAGACATTCCAGTTCATATTTTGCCTTGTGATGATTGCTCTCGATCGCCTATAACATCAAATATTTTGCATGAAAATCAATAAACACATGGAAAAAGGACAATTTGTTTAGTGGGATAAGAAGTTTTCACGGTCTCCTTGTGGAAGATTACAGAGATTCTACTGTAGGTATCGAAAATTCTAAGATCCTATCAATTATTTTCAAAACCACTAACCTCGAGATTTTCTTTATTCAACCCGGAACGGAATTCATCCAACGAGCTACCGAAACTGTTGATCCAATCATAGAGACTGAGCGATTGGAGGGTGTGTTCAGCGAAAGGGGACCCGGCCGGTAATAGAGCGGCTTGATCCTTATCGGATGATTCCAAGCTCACATCGCAACCATCGTCCATCAGTCCCGGTAGTACGGGGATATTTTTCAAAGTCTTGACGTCTTCCTCGAAACTGGACAATAAATATTAGCAAAGTGATTCTTCACAATAGTTAACCGGGTTACCTGTCAACATATTTCTGACAACTCTCCTTTGTGTCCGAATACTCAGAGTAGATGCTCTCCATGTCGTCCATCTGTTCGGCGAGCGTGGCGAGGGTGTCTTCCACGTTGGCGATGACGGCGGCCCAGCCCTGCTGCTGCAAGTGCTGTTCGTGGATCATCGTCTCGGCCTTCCTGGTGATCTCGATGCTTATCTTGCAAATGCGCAGGGCCGCGGCCGCTCGCTTCTCGATCGACGACCTGGTGTTGGGCAAGTCCAGGTTCTCTTTCAGCAATTTGTCCACCTCTGCAAACGAGAACTCGATTTTGGTTGACAGTTTCGAGGAAGAGGTGAAGGGGGTATTCCGATAAAAAGGTTGTATGTAAGCTAACCGGATCGGTAATCGTTTATGGTGTACTCGGGCGGGTAGGTGAACTCGAGGTTGAAGAGAAAGATCGGGTTTGTGTCGGTGCCGCAACCGAAGCATCCCACTTTGGCCTCGGGGTCCAGCATTTGTCCGCCGCTTATCAGCAGGACCTGCTTGTACTTGGGGATGCCGCATCTCTGTTCGATCTCGTCTTGGAGAACCGATACACTGAAAAAAGTAAATGAATATTTATACAGTGCTTCCCAAAAGTAACGGATAAATTCGATAAAACGGAGAGGGCTGTTTTTTTGAAAAAATAAAAAAACAGGTCGATTTTGTTTTTGAGTTGTTCAACTTTTGACATAATATTTGGGTATACAGGGTGATGCACGAAAAAGTGGTGACGTCATCGGCATTTTTTTAAATGGCAACTCTTATTTTTTATTAAATTTTTTGATACTTCATCCAATTGCCAATACGGTAATGTAATCATTTTGTAACGTTTATAAAGGAAATTTCGGAGAAAATAACTTAATTTCGACAGATTTAATAGATTTAATTTAATTTAATTTAACAGATTCAATTTGATAGACTTAATTTAATAGACAGATCTTATAAAATTACCATGGAAACAGTCATTTTTATTTGATATTTTTTTATTTTTATCGTTAATGTTCCGATTTTCACATCAGTAAAAAGTGCACAATTTCGACTCACAAGCTGTTTCTCAGAAATTTCCTTATTTAAGGTTACAAATTGATTACATTACCATACTGGCAATTAAATGAAGTATCAAAAAATTTAATAAAAAATAAGGGTTGCCATTTAAAAAAATGCCGATGACGTCACCACTTTTTCGCGCATCACCCTGTATACCCAAATATTATGTCAAAAGTTGAACAACTCAAAAACAAAATCGACCTGTTTTTTTATTTTTTCAAAAAAACAGCCCTCTCCGTTTTATCGAATTTATCCGTTACTTTTGGGAAGCACTGTATATATTTCTCTTAACATTCAAATGTTTAATCTATTTTAGTTCAAATAATCTTCAGTAAAAATTTCTTGCGTTAAGCTTACAAACTTTATGTCATTGATGTGAGCTGGGGAAAAAGTCAAAAAATGAAGGGGGTATTTTTGTTCGCATTTCTGAAACCTGTAAAAACATTAGTAATTAATTTAATTCAGAAAATTTTGATTAAATTCGATAATAGTGGCAATTTTCACACAGGACTTTCAAAGCTTGAAAATGAGGACTAAAAAATTTGAGAATATCTCTTTTTATTATTATTTTTTTGTATTGTAATGCCCAAAGATACGTGGATCGAAAAGGAAATGGTTTTCAGCAAAGATCAACACAAAAAAGCTTGATTCTGTGCCACATTCGCCATTTGTTCCGGCAAGCTGAAAAACGGGTACAAAAAGCAAGAACTGGAAGTTTTTACTGACATCAACAAAGTGATTTTTGAAAAAATAGCGGATTTGATAAATGGGAAAATTGTGTATTCAAAATGATATCTGAAAGCTGATTTTGGCTAATTTACACCAATATTTATGAAAGGCACTGATAAAAGATCCATAAAAAATCCATAAAAAACTGATAAAAGAGGCAAATTATTTCTTTTTTCCCCCCAAAAATGCAGTAAATAATGTCAAAAATTGACTTTTCGTGGACCATGTTTCTGTGATATACAGGGTTATATAAGCTCTATCACAAACTTTGGCAGATGATAGGTAACATAATTTTTAACATCTTTTATTTATTAAGCATGGGTCCATTGTAGGGCTGTGCTTTTTATTAAATTTTCCTAACCCGTTAGCCGATGCTGTTAATCAATCGTCAACCGGTTAACCTTTTCAGTTTCGTCATTGCTAGAGGCTTTTACCTTCGTAATAAAACGTCACGTTTTCATTCATTTGGCCAAATTCGAGTGTTAATTGATGGTGATTTTGAAATTTAAAAGTTAATTTTTTCACACGGAACAGACCAGAAACTGATTAGAACTTGGTGGAGAGGTCATTTGGCCATTGTTAGGTTTCTAGTCTTCAGTTGCTACAATAATCGGCACTGGAGAATCAGCCTTTCAGCTTTCATCAGCAAGAATCTGTGGGTTATAAATTGCTGTTGCTATATACGTTTCTACCGTGGAGTTAACTCGACCAGTAAATCCATGACCATGTCAATTTCTTGAAATTTCAGGGTAGAGAGAACCCCTTGTACTATAAATAAACTATAATAAAACTACCTAGACTATAAAACGGTTAACTGGTACTACTGGTAGTAAAAAATACTAACCGTTTAAGAGTGTTTAAAAACGATTAGTCGGTTAACCGTCACAGCCCTAGTCCATTTCGCTTTTGTTTACATGTTACAAGTATGTAAAAGAACATATTTATAGATTTTAATCAAAAGTAGGCTGATGAAATAAAATGAAAATTTGCAATCTACTGTCGAGAAAAATAGAAACTTCTGTTTGCAGGTCTGGTGCATATTTTTTATTACTTTTTTCTGGTATAAAGGTCGATTTACATCTAACGGCACGGACACAGGTTCGATGTTCAACTAGGCGTGCATTTTTATTAATAAATAGATTTTTGAATAGCTGCATTCACAACTGACGGTGACGTTTTGTTGTCAGTTCCTCCCTGTCAGATGTAAATGCCGCCTTTTAATAATCCATTTATTAATAAAAATGCACGTCCACGTTGAACACCAGCTCCGGGCTATAGTTGTAAATTGACCTTCAAGATTTTCTAAAAATTTCACACTTACTACTACTGATGTTCCTTTATATCTTTGATCCAAATTAGACTTGGAATTCCTCAAAGGGAAAGAGACGTTTACCAAGCAGTAACTGCCCTTGACCTTCAAAAAAGGTCCATAACTGTTTCCCTAGTATTTTTTTTTTCTGAATGTTGAAGATGTAGAAACAAAGGACACAAGAAAATATTCGAAAAAGGTCTTTTTGTTCTATCATGACAAAATGAGCTATTTCTGAGAAAGACCTATAACTTCCTTATTTGTGAGTTTCCGAAAAATTGTTACAGGAACTTTTGGCATTTTTTCAAGTAGAATCACCCCAATACATATTTTTTGCACACAATTTCCGGACAACCTGTAGAACACCATTATTTTAAATATACAGGGTGTTTCAAAACATGTGTCGGAAAATGATTGGTGTGATTCCTTGGCGCGTACTGAGAAAAAAAAACGTTTTCGAGATACAGGATGTCAAAAAAACAACAATATCTCAGGAAACATTTGAGATACAAAACTGCATTTTTGTACACATCTTATCATTGCATTGATATTGGCCACTTTTTCAATGGTAACTAAATTTTTTCATATGCCAGTGGCGGAGATTTTAGGGATGTGTGAGGTTTTTTTGCCACTACGACACTGGGCAAATTGTCATTGTGGTAGCACATTTTAAACCGCCAATCTTTTCTACATAAAAAAGGTACTTTTGGTTCAAAGATATTGAAGTTAACTGTTTAAAACTCGAGAAAAACAATATTTTATGATGAAAAATATAAAAGTAGCAACATAATTTGGTCACCGATTGACCAGACCATGGGAAATTGAAAAAGATCCGTTCCTTTATAGTATCGCCTTTTTAGAAATATAGAATTATTGTTTTTCAACTGGGGAAAATTCAGTCATTAAAAAAATGCGATTTTTCTACAAGAAAATTCTTCGTTGCAGTTTGTCTTATCAATCAACTGATTTTTAGGGCAAAAATTATGGATGTAGTAAAAAAGCCTCTTGACTGGGTTAAATCGATAATTTGTTACCGAGAAAGGGGTCAGTGGGTAAAAGTCTGCGACTCAAAACAGTTAAAATACAAATGTACTAACAAATAATAGGTAATAGGATCATCAAAGTTTAAAACTCCTAACATCATGTTAATGTAAATCTAACAAGGGTTATCTTGAACTAATGCAGCATGATAACAACATGATATTTGTAAATGCTCATTTAGATAATTTTAATTATCAAATATTTATATTTCTACAAACATACTTCCTTATATTATGACCAAATAATAATAAGAAATAACGATAGATTAATAATTAATTCGATAGATTAATAATTAATTCGTTCAAAATACAATAAAAAAACTAAACTTCTTGTAATCTATATTTTTTTAATTTGCAGTAATTACAAAAAAATACAAATTATGACTATTAATAACATATTCAAACTTGTTGAAATTGTCTCTAATATCTCAAAAATTACTATCACCTCTGAACACAGTACCATATTTACATTTACAGGAGTCATAATTATTTGTATAAGATATCCAAACATTAGTAAATTATTATACACAAATAAACTGTACTTGTTGGTAGCAAAGATTTAAAATATTTAAATGTCAGGACATGGATGGAATCAAAGTCTCCATGACCTTACTAGGTAGTAGGTACACATTATAAAAAATGGGATTTTCATGATTATTGTGTTATTCATAGGTGCAGTGTCATTAAACTATTTTCCCGAATGAAGATAATAGGTAGGTACATGGTACATACACATACAGACAACAAAACAGTTTAATCAAAGGTTACTGAATTCGAGAGTGCATTCACCTATAATTTTTTTTTAATAATAAAAACTAAACCTGCTGATAAACTTGATTTGGATATTTTGCGGCAGTTCCCTAAATAAAATAAATATTGATAATATAAATAGATTCAGGCAGAGTGGGGCCCCAGTTATTCTGGACAAATATATTGTTTTTTCATCATTATAGTAATTATTGACCTGACAATGAAACTTTATTCAAATTATTTCTGATTCATAATAATCATTATTAGCAATTAAAATTAATTAGTTGCAGAAACTATTGATAAAGGTGTCCCCAGACCAACATACCTCTATGTGTAATAATTTCATTTTTGTATAGTCAGAACATCTCTACCTTGTTTACGGGAAACCAGAATTATGATTACAAAGATCCAACAAGAAAGATATAGCTGATACCTACAGTTTAGTTTAAAAAATAAACGAAATTGAAACAAATACTACAAAATATGGTACCTACTCAAATATTCATCATACACTTGCAAAATAACTTATTCAACAAACGCGTGTGAAGGTCTCTAGATAAACCCTATTGTCATACAGGTACGACGCACATGTATGCTAGTCTATGGGCCCCCTAATAAGACAGGTGAGAAATTACCTTCATATTTTGAATAAAAAAACCCTCTGTCTTCTTTGTGAAGAATCTTAGATAAATATTTCTTTTCAATCTGCATGATGGTAAATAAAAACCATTTATTTTTCAAGCAGAAAATAAAAATCTTCCAACTAGAGGTCAAAATAAAAATGAAAACAGTTACCAACAGAACATAAAAACAAAAATATCTCATGCTCTTAAACCTGGTAAAAGCATCGACCTGACATGGGGATATTGAACAATAATATGACAGCGAGTATGACAGTTAGTTACAGTTGAGGAAAGTATTTGAGCTGATTTTATATTTTGGTTTTCATATAAATCTTTTGAACAATTAACTTTTGCAGCTGCTTTGATTCTTTTACGGATAATTTCATCGAGTGGGTGTGTGTGTATTGTATATTTATTGTGTATAGTATTTTATTATTTATTTATACAAGAATATGTGTTCGTGTTTGCATTTTTATTATCTTACTTGATATCTATGTTTACTTGATTTCCTTTAACATAATACACATTTTGTTGATTATTATGTTATTGTAGTTTTAATTTTATCTCACATATTGTTATCATTTCAAAGTTAAGGAGGACTGAAGCACCTGTTTTTTCAACCCACCATATGACCTTCGCTTGCTCGCTGGTTTGTTTTTGAGGTAAAACTTGAGATCAACGAGCTTCTTGCCTTTATCAAGTCCAGGTTTAAGTCTTTTCCAGATTTCAAAACCGCAGTAAATTACACCCAAACTGACCTGGAGATTAATATTTATTGTATCTGGTGATCCACAAAATTTTTCGTCAACTAGTGTCTTGGAAAAAATGAAGCATGTCTGCCAGTCTGTCAGATAAAATGCAAACTATTGGTAGGTGCATGTGCTCAGGTGCAATGAGCTCAGACATGACTGCAATAGCTATCCCTCACTTCCAACCCAAGCAGCAATTTGTGCCCGAATTTAGACACGACACATTTTGTTTCCAAATTGTTTCGACACAAATCGGAAAGCTAATGTCTAAATGGAAACTGTGCCCATTCTTCAACTTTGTGTCGACACCTTTTAGACCAATTGTGCCAAAGAATAGTAGTATGTGTCTATAAGTAGCATTTTTTTAGACACATGTGCCTAATTTGCGTCGCTTTTGTGTCCTCTTGGAAACAGTGACACAATTCAGACGCATTAGGGTCGACACTTGGTTGACTCATCAATGGTTCCATATTTAACCTTACTAAGTACATTGTTTCTGTTTTGTTACCAAATTGAGTTGAGTAGACGCAAAAGTTCCCATTTAGCCACATTTTAGAATCATATGGTGCCTCATTTGTGTCTTGGCAGGCGCATTAGGTTCCGAATGGACACATTTTACACACTTTTTTTCCAGTCTGTGTCTAAATTATGTCATTGTAGACGATTTGTTATAGCTAGTAGCGTCTCTTTAATGTGCAGGTTGTCGGTTAGTAAATTAAAATAAAAAATGCCTAAAATTCAGAAAAAGAAATTGAAAAACGTGTTAAACACCCAATACTACAGAAATGTAAACAAACAAAGAAGTTCAGCATAGTCAAAAGATGCTCTTTGATTATATGAAGCAAGTGAAGTTACGTAAAATAATGCAGTGGTAGTAGTAGTTATCAGGAAAATGGTGACTTCACATCTCGCATCAGATGATGCAACTAAAAACAAAACACAAAAGAGCTCTATAGATGGACGTCCTGAATCAAACTTTATGGAATGTTCTCAGCCCAATTTTCTGAAACAACTTTTAAAACCGACGATGATGGCGAACATTGCGAAGACAACGACCTGCTGGATTCCAAAATGTCATTTATGGATAGTTTAAAAATCTGGGTGCTTAAAAATAAAATTACCCACGGTGCTTTAAATGAACTCCTTGGCTTGTTAAGAGAATCTTCTCATAGTTATCTGCCTCAAGACAGTAAGACTTTGCTCTGTTCATCATGTTCAGCATGCTAAACTGGTCACATTTCATAACATGCAAGGTGCTTATTGGGTCCGGTTACAAATCGGGTTCGTTTTGGGCAAAATTTAGTCTCAAAGTGTCGGATAAGTTCCTAAATTGCGTCTGTTTGTCCATATAGACTCATTTTGGAAAAATACTGGATTATAATTAAATTAGACACATGTGGCTAAAATGTGCCTATCAATTCTTTTGTGTCAATATAGCATAAATTTGGTCCAAAAACGGTTACATAATGGAAACACATATAAACTAGTTTCTAATTGGACACATTGCATAAATTCGCCATATTCTTTTGTTGAAACAGAACCGGCGCTTTAAGAAAAAATGCCCGATGCGGATTTTTTTAACATAATTTAACTTTCTGGCGAAACTTGAGCTTAAAATTTGAAAACCACAACGTTATAAGTTACATAGAATGCATATAAGTTTAGTTTTAAGAAAAAATGTAACATTTTATTTATTTTTTTGTAGATATTTAAAATAATTCATTATTTTTGAGTCCCGTTCAATTTTTGAAAGTATCTTGATTATAATCATCCATGAAATTTCGTTCGCAATGAAAATTGAGGCAATACATACCCTAAATGTTCGATTAAAGTGTAAGTATTTCATAACAATATATTATGTAGGTATACAAAACCATTTTATGCACTTAATTCTTTACAAGTACCATCTTATTTTGTACTTGTATCCAATTTGTTTCTAATCAGAAACAGTGTGAGTCCATTTGGTTTCATTTTGTGACTCAAAACAGCACCTTAGCAACAATTTGGAACAAACGGCGACCATTTGGTAACCAAATATTATAAACACTTTTGGGCTTAAATCGGTCACATTTCGGACGCATTACCGGGCACATTTCGGTCGCATTACCGGGCACATTGTGGGCACATTTTGGGAACATATACGATATATTATGGGCGCATTTTAGCAACAATCAAGGCACATTTAGTGGGCAAAATATGGGCACATTTTGGTACTCGTTTCCATCACCACTTTGATCACATTTTCCACCTATAGTGGTCTTAAAGTCGACTTTGTGTCTTTAAAATGTGTCGTGTCCAAAATCATGTGTCGACACATTGCCCAAAATGTGTCTTTCATTGCTGCTTGGGAAGGCACTAGTTGATGAAAAATTTTGTGGATCACACGATATAATTTGTTGGTTAAGTCATGTAACGTAGGCAACGATGTGAATCTTGGTTGCACCAAACTTTCATTAAATAAAGTTCTGGAATCTAGACTTTCTATGGACATAAGTAACAACAATATGAATCTTGGTACCCTTTTAGGTGTAAAACTATTTTCAACATCAACATGGCAACTATGTAACCCTCAGTGAATTCCCATTAATTAGATAGCGTTAGAGCAATATTCTGCAATACAATAATTATTGATCTCAAGAAACATTTTAATAATGTTCTCAAATTGAGACTTTATAAGCAATTATTTTGTGGAACATACAGTTACCTTCAACTATGTGACTCTCAGTGGATAAAAATTCTATGAATCACCAAGTTAGAACAATATTCTTCAGTAAATTTTAGGATTTATACAATGCTCTAGTAAGAATCTTCTCGAATTGAGAATTTGTAAGCAAGTCTATGAGCGTACAGTGTCTTGCAAATCATTCTAGACTTAAATATTATAACTTTGCAACAATGTGAACATAGGTGGCATAAAAATTCCATTTCAAGAGTGTGTAAGTAGTTTTTCTATGAATTCAGCCTGTTTTGGCATGGAAGCTAAACCTAGTGGTTTGAAACCACAGAGTGGTACAAATAATGAATTATGGTAGTACAGTAGAGTCTAGCTACTCTGAAGCATAACAGGCACATGGTTGTTCGGAGTAGCGAATATTCAGACTAGCCCGTACAATCATGCTGCAACGTTGCAGAGAGGTTGCACAATCTTGTGAAGACATTTCAAATATTTCGGTGCAATATTTCTGAAAAATAACTGTGCTGCGTGGGCTTCTCCTTTTCTCTATTTTTTGTTAATAATTTGGGCACCCTTGTGCATATAGCCAGTTTTTTTTTTTTTGTAAAGGTGCTGTATCGCGACGGTTTTACTCCTACGCTGGCCTCCCTCCACCGTCTCTGCTTGCTACACTCCGACACGTTCTCAGCATTGCCATAATTATGCAAGCCCTTCTCCTACGTTCTGCAGACAATCCTGCGCGCTTCCTGCCCGCTTCCGCACGAGACCGTAATAGTAGCTACCGGTTCCGTCAGGTCTTTGGTCAGGGTAGTTTTTTTTTTTAATTTTACGAACATTTGAAGGAAAAAAACCTACCCTGACCAAAGACCTGACTTACTGCAGCAAATAAGTGTTTTAATATTATTTGTAACCAAAAATGACACTTTAAGGCCGTAGGATAGCGGAGACACGGATTTAATGTGGCAACGCTGAGAGCCTGTCGGCTCGGAGCAAGCAGAGAAAGTGGAGGGGAGCCAGCGTAGGGGTAAAACCGTCGCGATAGAGCACGTTTACCGTGGTTTCATCTGAAAGTGGTACAAATAATTATGAATTATGGTAGTACAGTAGTCTCGCTACTCTGAATCATAACAGGCACATGGTTGTTTGGAGTAGCGAATATTCGGACTAGCCCATAAAATCATGCTGCAACGTTGCAGAGAGGTTGCGCAATCTTGTGAAGACATTTCAAATATTTCGGTGCAATATTTCTGAAATATAACAGTGCTGTGTGGGCTTCTTCTTTTCTCTATTTTTTTTTAATAATTTGGCCCCTTGTGCATACAGCCAGCTTTTTTTTGACCCGTTTACGCTCCATTTTACATTTTTCTCAGCAAAGCGTAAGAATTTCTTGTCATGACATGTTCAGTGAACATGCCAAAGAAAGAAATTGGCCACTAATCATGCAACATGCAATAAATAAATAAATAAATAAAGTTTTAAAACTCACCTCTGGATGGCACATTTCATATCGAAAACGTACATCAAGCCTTGATCGACATGGAAAACGTAAACCATGTTGAGGCAGTTTTGAGGAAAATCTTCAGAAACAAAAAAATAACACCAGAAAGGCTACCCTCCTCTTCCTACATGCCTGAAAACAAACCAAAAGCTACAGAATTCGTGAAGCATTAGCTGGATCAAATTAATTCAAAGAAGGAAGCACGTTCTATCCTGTCCATAATAATAAAATCTATGGTTCGGGTTCGGGGGTCAACGTCTTGGTCTTATTGCGCTGCGAAAACAGAATAGGATCGCCACAATTACGATTTTTTTTACCTTCTCTTAAAAATAACAAAAACGGGTCGCGGTCACGGATAAAAATAATATTATTAAGATAAACGTCGTCATTCCCCCACCGACACTGGGTAAGAAGACATGTTTACATACTGTGCAAAATTGTAAATAAACAAAGAGTAACTCTACTGGAACTGGAAGGAAAAACAAGGAATATGAAGGGAGATGGGGTGTATAATAATTATCGCAGGACTCTAAAAATATCATTCCATGGACTAGCGTTAACGCTATTAATAAATCTACGGCAGTTATAATAAAATGATTAATAAATTAAACACAAAGACCACCTACAATTTACAAGGATTTTCCGATTCTGAATTCCCTAGCTGTCCCCATCTTTGTGATAGTGACAGCTCGATGACATTGGCACAGCTGATACTAAAATACTCTGCGCTTCTCCCAACTCATCATCAGTCATCACTAACTATTTACTACGTTTTCCACTTTGATTACTACTTATCGAAACGCTTATGTCGGAATCATTCTAATGATCGCAAAATGTTTTGACCATCAGCTGACCTGACAAAGCTTGCCATTTTAACAAAAACACTCCACTCCACTACATTGTATTAATAATAAATAATAATTACAAAACTGATCTTCATTCTTCTGTGTCTGTGGCTGTACCTACTACTAACTTTCCGTTCCGAAGTACTCTGTCTCTCTCTGTCACACAACACAACACAACACACAAACACAACAGTCACCTCCACCTCATCAGTCACCAGTCACAGCACAGTGTATGCGCAGCGCCTGCGCGATAGCGTTTAGGTATGAACAATTTCTACTTCCCGTGTTGATGTTGCCATTGATTGCCAAGGTCGGCATCATCACCTCAAGTCTACCGACAACAGATGGCGGTAGTGTCACAACTCACATTTCATTATGTAAAAATATTTTTGCTCTAAAACGCTTTATTTTCGAGATACAAACTTGGAAGAAAAAAATCAATTTATAGACTTTTGAAAATATTTTTGGTGAATTTACATCCACGTAGGTATCCTAAGTTCCATCAATTTTTCGGGACCGAGGAGCGAAATAGGGGTGCTGGGTGGGTAAGAAGCTTAAAACAGCCATTGCAAACTAATATCAAGGTCACAACTAAGGCCTCTTTGACACTACGGTCGCATTGCTATTTTTTTCTCCACTTTCAGGGCAAGGAATATCTTCGAAATTAACAGCAGCACGATTATTATTTTGATATTTGCATTTATTTTGCATTATTTGCATTCCAAAAAGCGTGACATCAGTCCCTATAGTCTGGATACGATATGAGAGAGATATATCTGTGCGGATATTGCTCTTGTACCGTGCGCGGTTGGCCTTGACGTATTTAGTGCTTGCATGTTTATTAAGTGTTTATATGCCGTGCTAACCGGGACCGGGCTCCCTAGACCGATTTTTTTGCTAACCATGAATTTGCAAAGCAAATGAATACCTTCCCGGTTGTTGCTATAGGTACGTCCTCCACCCCTATACAGGGTGGTTAACAATTCGATGCTAACCATTGGGATCTCGGAAACGGTAAAAGATACAGGGTGGGTTAAATTAGTGAAAAGTTGCACAATTTTATGCTTATTAAGAATCTGAAAGAAAATTTATGGAAACTTCAGGCGTTGCTGAAATATCCTGAAAAAAGCTTGAAAATGGAGATTTCTTATTTCAATCATATCTTTTTTATTATCGAAAAGAAATTAAAATATTTTTGTTTAAAATGATCAAAAGCTATCATCTGTTATTGCAAAAATTTTCAAAGACTACTAGATTGCAGAGTTTTCATAGTCAACTTTTTGTTTTTCTTATGGGCGCCATATTGTTTTTTCGTGTCATCCGCTATTAAAAAAATCAAGGAAACAATCTATCAAATAAAAAAAAAAATCTTAAAAATTTTATACTTTATTAGCAAAAAAAAAAAGAAAATGATTTCACCGAATAACGTCAATACGACGTCGCGACTTGACATTGCTTGCCGTATAGGTTTTTTATGACATTCTGTTAAACATAAAGGTTATTTTTTTCGACAAAAGAAGAACAAAAATTTTTAAGATTTTTTTTTGTTTTTGAATGTGATAGATTATTTGTTTCCTTGATTCTTTTAATAGCAAATGACACGAAAAAACAATATGGCGGCCATAAGAAAAACAACCCCAGTAGCACAAACATATTGGTTAAATATTATCACCACATATTGGCCCTTGATGCCCCGCGACAGACATTGCCAAGATTGGCAACATATATGAAAACAATATTTATCCTATATGACGTTACAAAATTGGCCCAACATTGGAATGTTATATTGATGAAATATTTTTTAACCATGCTCGAACGATATACGTATTAAATATATCGCCAACATGTACCTGTTATATTGATCAAATATTGATTATACTTATAAACTTCAAATGCTTTTACAATATAAATATTTCAATAATATGATCAATTGTGAATATTGGTAACATGATCTATCCGACAATGCTGTAATAAATAATAATAATAAGTAATTTACCAGATTATATGGGAATAATGACTGCATTTAAAGGTATGAAAATACTCTGTTAGTCAAAACTTTTGATATTTATTTGTAGTCAAGCTTGTAGAAAAATTCTGTATTAATTTAAAAAATAATCAAATTCTTATACTATTTTTTTAAACTCGAAGCATATAATGTTAGTTAGGTAAACTAAAAATAAAAATTAATATGGAAGATAATGAGATGATGACAAACAAATTATAAAATTTCAAAATCAATAAAACACTGATTTTCACATTATAGATCGCTAAATTCTAAAATCCTACATAACATAATCAAAATAGCTACGAAAAAGCATGTATAAAATGATATAAATTTTAACAAGAAAGATAATTTAAATTATTGTCAGTATTGTCACTATTAGGCATGGCATATTAGTCCTCTGCTTTTCTTCCTCCGCATCCACTCAGGTAGGTACACAGCATTTCATCCTAGAGCAATTAATATAACGTAAGAGAGTAACTGAAAATTAATTAAAATAACTTCTCTTACCAAAGAATTAAATTTACATCTTGGTCAGTTAAAATTTCCTGTTCTATGTGTTGGTGTTCAACAACTGTAGATGAGCTCAAGACTTATTCATTCAGCTATTTTTTATTTACAAAGCTCACTTAGTGTGCCTGCGCTTACCAAATTTTATTTTATATTTGAAAAACTGCAAAAAAATTAATTGTTAGAAACACCAAGTTTATCTATATTTTATGTTAGATTATACCTAGTTGCTAAAGTACCGGGATACCTATTCGACGAGTGTTTTTGCAATTATTTAATAGCGACATGATCAAAATTTTGCAAGAAAAACTCCTCAGACAGATGTTGAGTCTCAAAGCGATTCAAAAAACCTGTCTTCTCCACTTTTCCAATTCAATATTACTCACATGATATAATAACACATAGAACATTTTGAGGATTTGATATACCTATATACATTTAATTGAATCACTTTGATATAAAATAAATATTGGCTCAATATGGGGCCAATAAAATTACCTGTTTAGAGGTTAGGTACAATTTATCTTAATTTGAAATTACGCCCGTGTTAAATAATCATAAAAACAGGAAAATAACAACTGTAATTAGGCTTCTAGACTTCTAGTAATAATAATTGAAAATTTTACGTTCTACAACCACCAAAAAAATTATTTATTATTTGCCTTTGGCTCACACGTCGTTAGGTGAATAAAGTACAACAATGTTATCAGCACTATAGCAAAATCGATACTAATTATATTAAATATGTACTTACTTACAGTTCTTCTTGACTTCTTGTAGTCAACAGTAGTTGTTTCTTATTCTTATTCTTATGTATAAATGATTAATTTATACTTAGTACACACGAACGCACGGAGCACGCGGTACAACTGCGTGTAATACATAACCTATTTTGTTTAGACAATACAGATATAGGTAGTCAAGTCAATGTACAGCCAATATGGAAGATATAATGGAAATGCGGATGGACTATTTTGCACCCGTACACATTTTTTAATACAATAAATATAATGTAAGCTTAACTATGGGTATATCATGAATTTTGAAGAAGAAAAACTTTGTGGTACTAAAAAGATATCTATTCATAACTTATATTTAGCCAATAAATCACCTATATTGATAAATATGTAGCGCGTATACAATATGAGTCCAATGTATATCAAATATAACCAAAATACATACTAATTTAAATCTGCCGTTCATATATTGGGCCATCATGTGAGACATATTACCAAACCAATATTGTGCGCCAGTTCTGATCCAGTATAACGCCAATATTGGCTAGATAATCCACATATTGGGCCTAAATAAGATATGCTACCCATATCGATCCAATATTGGGACAATATAATGTGCTGCAGGGGAAAAGTTCACTATGAAAACTTTGGGATCTAGTAGTCCTTGAAAATTTTGGAAATGACAGAATCAGATGATATACCTTTTGATGATTTATGTAAACCCGCAAAAATATTTCAATTTATTTTTAATAATAAAAAAGATATGATTGAAGTAATAAGAAATCTCCATTTTCATGTTTTTTCAGGATATTTCAGCAACGCCTGAAGTTTCTATAAATTTTCTTTCAGATTCTTAATAAGCATAAAATTGTGCAGCTTTTCTCTAATTTAACCCACCCTGTATCTTTTATACCGTTTCCGAGATCCCAATGGTGAGCATCGAATTGTTAACCACCCTGTATACTTAGGTGCCAAAGTAAATCTGTAGGATAACCAAATGTAAATAATGACCTTTCTTCCATTTTGGTATTTATAAGTTATGATTAATACAGGGATGAATTTTTGAACCTACAAAAAACTTTTCAGACGAAACCAATGGCGTAGTGATTGGGGTTATTTACTTCTATGTCATTGGAGAAAATCAATTTTTTAAAACTTATTTTGAAATTTTATACGAGATTTTATATTATTATCTGAAAAAAAAAAACTCTCAAAAAGGTCTCTATAGGAGGCCTAGTTTTTTTAGATATTTTGATTTATTTTATGAAAAAAAAATTCACAATCAAAATAAAAGAGCGATATCGATTTTCTTAAAGAAATTAAAAAATGTATTTCAAAAAAGGTTTTTATAGTGACTTTTATATTGTCACGATAACAACTAGGTATGTACTAACAGATACGAAAAGTCATATCTAATTAAGAACATTTTTCTGTCTTGAAGTTTCCAGTTTAATGATAGGTAATCTCATTTATAAAAAATCAAAATTTCTCAAAACTAATAAGCTTCCAGGGACGTTTTAAAAGTATCTTTTTTTATAAAATAATATAAGATTTCAAAATAATTTCTAAAAAATTGATTTCTCCAGAGGCGTAGAAGTTTTGGGGATTTAAAGAGAAAAGAACCCCCATAACTACAGAAGTTTTTTTTTGTACTTCAAAATTTTATGCCTCTATTATTATTAATATACATTTATGTATACCTACCTACCAAAATTAAGAAAAATATCTTCAGTAGTTTAGAAGATATTTAATAAAATTGCTTTTTTTTTTGTTCCAAGTTTAACACCCTGTAGGTATCTGGAAAATAGAAGGTTTTAGAGCAAAACATTATAGAAAAAATAAAATTATTTTTACGTGTTCTGTCGTTAGCCGAAGTTATGAACATACAAACTGAAACAACTGTAGGAAATTCTTAGTCACTATACAGGGTTGTTTTTCGAAAAAAATGTATGCGAATCTCAGTTATCTTAAGAGATACGAAGTCGGGTAAATAGGAGCCAAGTTGCCTATTTTTGCGCTGATTAGTTATAAGTTATCTGAAAAAAATCTGAGCTCTCAAAATTAGTGGTCAAAATATTGGATTCAATAACTACTAAATTTGCAATTTTTGTTTTTATTTCTTTATTTAATAACCAATAAAGCTAGCCGTTTTTAATTAAAACATTATTACAATAGGACACATTTCAACAAGGAATCCAAAAATAATTTTCAAATCGTACTAGCTCTCTAGATGAGGAAGAATCGATAGTCAATTTTCGATTTTCTAATGGGCGCCATGCAGGATTTTTCCCTTTTTGACCGCAATTTATTTTTCTGATTACCAAGATGTAAAACAATATTTGTTATATAATATTTTGGAAAAATACAATATGCGTCTATAAGAAAAAAAAAACTCAAATTTTAGCGATCTTAAAGTGCTATACTGAAAATTATTTTTGGTAGTCTTGTTGATAAGTGTTCTATTAATGTTTCGGTTAAAAACGGCTAGCTTGATTGGTCATTAAATAAAATAATAAAATCAAAAGAATTTTTTTCAATATTTTGACAACTGATATCTCAGATTTTTTTTCAGATTACATACTAATCAGCACAAAAATACGCAACTTTGACCCCATTCAACTGACTTCATATCTTTTTATAAAATTTATGTTTTCAACCCTTACTTTATAGAATCTCTGCATTCTGATTGATGATAAATAAAACATAAAACACTAATGTTTTAAAAAATTTTACTGATGTATATTGCTGGATATTAACGTTACACGTGTTTCACTACTTTGTAGCATCTTCAGACGTATGTAAATAAAAATTTTTTTATTTACATACGTCTGAAGATGTATGTAAATAAGATGTATGAAGACGTATGTAAATAAATAAAAATTATTTACATACGTCTGAAGATGCTACAAAGTTATGAAACACGTGTAACGTTAATATCCATCAATATACATCAGTAGAATTTTTTAAAACATTAGTGTTTTATTTATCATCAATTAGACTTCGCATCTCTTAAAATAACATGAGATCTCCATACATTTTGTCTAAAAACCGTCACCCTGTATATTTTTTGTTTGTTTTTTAGTTTTCTATACAGGGTGGTCCAACTTAAAACGTCAGGACTTTACCAAATGATAAATAACGTTAAAATAATGCCAGTTTCTCTAATACACTTATAGCCGAGAAAGCTTCTTTTTCAAGATACACAGGGCGTTTAAATTTTGGGAAAATAATAATGTTTTGTGAATATTGTAAAAAGGGCTGCTTTAAAAAAATTGAAAATGGGCACGCAGCATGAGCTAAGTATCTTTCATGATTTACGGCTTATGATGATAAATTGCGAAAACCAGCGGCGGAGATGTGGGTGTGCCATCGCCCCTTTTCAAAAAAAAATTGACGCCACTGACTCTATGGCAAATTTAATAATACTGTTCAATGCCCCATGCTTTTTAGAACAAAAAAGAACTCTCTAATTTTTTCACAAGGGTCACCTTTTTCGAGATAATTCAGTTTTTCTTAGGTAATATCCGTAGCCATTTTAAGAATAACAGACAAATTCTAATCTTTTTTATTTATTTAAAAAAAAAATAACTTTTATCTAAATAATTTTTCTCCTTCCCTTCTCTAAGGGCCGGTTGTTCGTACGTCAGTTAACAATTTTGAGATAATTACTGATTTTAAAATGCCCTGTATTTTCAAACCATTGGTCTGATATTTCTGAAAATGAATTCTGCTCGCTTTGAGAAGAGTTAATTACTGATTAAAAATACAAGATCATTAATAATTATATTCGCCGTATTTTCAAAATTTGCAATTTAAAATCAGTAATTATCTCAAAATTTTTAACTGACGTACGAACAACCGGCCCTTAATAACAGAAATAAACAACAACTAACTAATGTAACAATTGTCATTAACCATAGAGTCAGTGGCGTCAATTTTTTATTTTGAAAAGGGGCGATGGCACACCCATATCTCCGCCGCTGTTTTTCTAAATTTATCACCATAAGCCGTAAATCATGAAAGATACTTAGCTCATGCTGCGTGCCAAATTTCAACTTTTTTTAAAGCAGCCGTTTTGACAATATTCACAAAACATTGTTTTTTTACCAAAACTTCAACGCCCTGTATCTTGAAAAGGAAGCTTTCCCGGCTATAAGTGTATTAGAGAAACTGGCATTATTTTAAAGTTATCTATCGTTTGGTAAAGTCCTGACGTTTTAAGTTGGACCACCCTGTATGTATTTTAAATTTTAAAATCAATTTTAAACATTTGGATTATACAGGGTGTCCCAATATTCCATGGACATGGAGCAACCACAGATTACTCAGGTAGAAAAAAGTCGCTCGGACCAAACTTATCTCTATACCAAAATGCTTCGTTTGCCCGTTAGAGGGCTTCAAAGTCTTTTGAAAATTTTAGTTTTTTTGAGATAGCTCAAAGTCGGCTGATTCCAATTCGATGAAATTTGGTAGGTAAATTTCCTATCAAAAGTACTAATTTCTGACATACATGATAATTTGACGGAAGCCCGGGAAGGGGTGAAACTACCCCTACCCTCCATTAAAATCGATCGTAATTGTTGATTGGGTAGCAGGAACGCTGTTCATGTTTTTTTGTTTGAAAGATACATCGTCTTAGCCCATTTTTGGTCTTTTACAAAAATCTGTATCTTTCCGAGGTGCTATGTGATAAAATAAATTAGTCGATGATAACTAAATTTTTATTTCATTCTTTTAATTTGAAATCGACTTTTCAATTGTCAGGTGATTATTTGATCTAATCTCATAAAAGATGCTCGATGTGGGCGCCGGTTTGGACCCTAGAAAGTTCCATCCTGCGCAAAAAAATGATTTGAACTTTTCTTGGAACCTCGTCGTTTTGCAAACTGTTTACTGCGTTTGAAAAAACCCGTTTACAAACAACATGAAAAAAAAACCGAACCATACTAAACATCTTTTATGAGATTAGATCAAATAATCACCTGACAATTGAAGATTTGATTTCAAATTAAAAGAATGAAATAAAAATTTGGTTAGGTGTCATCGACTAATTTATTTTATCACATAGCACCGCGGAAAGATACAGATTTTTGTAAGAAACCAAAAATGGGCTAAAACGATGTATCTTTCAAACAAAAAAACATGAACAGCGTTCCTGCTATACCCTATCAACAATTACGATCGATTTTAATGGAGGGTAGGGGTAGTTTCACCCCTTCCCGGGTTTCCGTCAAATTATCATGTACATCAGAAATTAGTACTTTTAATAAGAAATTTACCTACTAAATTTCATCGAATTGGAATCAGCCGACTTGGAGCTATTTCAAAAAAACTAAAATTTTCAAAAGACTTTGAAGCCCTCTAACGGGCAAACGAAGCATTTTGGTATAGAGATAAGTTTGGTCGGAGCGACTTTTTTTTACCTCAGTAATCTGTGGTTGCTTCATGTCCACGGAATATTGGGACACCCTGTATTATGATCATAAGTTCCTGAAACTTTTTGTCAAGATTTGCATGCAGACAGACAAGAAAAAGAGTTAGTAATGCATCGTCATCCAGTTCTGACCTATGTTTAAAGTTTCAAGTCTCTAGCTTTCCGAAAAGTCAGACAGAAGCAGACAGAGACAGACAGACAGATAAGAAAGAAGTCGAGTTAGTATTGCATTGTCATACAATTCTGAGCTATGTTCTATGTTTGAAATATTCTTTGGAAAGTCAGACAGAAATATACAGACAGACAGACAAGAAAGCGAGTTAGTATTGCATCCAGTATCATCCAGTTCTGAGCTAGTTTAAAGTTTTAAGTCTCAGCTTTTCGAGGAGTTTTGCAAGATTTGGACTAATAGCTATAGTTGACATAAAAAAACGTGGTAAAAAATAAACATGATAAAAATTCGCAAAATTATTTGAATCCAGTCAATGTAGTTATTTATTACACAAAATGGTAAAAATGAGATGCTTTACCTGTGAGTACTAAAGTATAATTCCACGAGCAGGTAAGTCGTGTTACCGTCGTCGATTTTGCTCTTGATTGAAAATATTTAACAAAAATTGATAAAAAGGAATCACTTTGATATTATTTGGAGCCAAATCGATTTCATCGCTGTACTGTTTACAGTTGTCAGAGATTTTGTTTATAGTTCACTATCACTATTACAATAAATTTGACATTTCAGACATTTCTGACATGTCTTCCAAGATAATCAAAAACATATGTCAAAATCGTTAATGTATAATAATTTATTTGGCATCCTACGCATAATAATGATGTCTACCGTAAGTACCGTAACCATAACGCAAAATCAATAAAATCAAAAATTGTAAATGACCGTCAGGTGCAGCAAAATATTCTTTTATTCATACAGGCTAAAGCTGAAGGTGAAGCGGGCATAGTTCGGCGGGTTAGAGCGCAGGCTACTATAAGCAAGCCGTTGATGAGACTGCGCCACCGCCTGGGTTCAAATCCCAGTCTCGTCTTGGTTGTTTGTGTTCGCCTATTTTACTATTTATACAGCGTGTCTACTTAAGTTGGAGTCATATATGGCAAACTTTTTTATTTTTTATTTTAGGAAAAAAAGTTAGGTATTCCCCATATACCCCATAAAAAGTTGTGCTTGGCTTACAACCTTAAAAAGTTAGACATCAAATTTTTACAGTCGTTTACGAGGTTTGTCCAAAAATATGAATTTTGTTGCCAAAGAGTAAAGTACCTTTATTTCGACAATATAAAAAATTGTTATTCAAAAAAGTTGATCTTTTTGGCAAGATTCGTGTTTTTGGATAAAACCCCGTATACGATTGCAAAAATTCTATACCTGACTATTTCATTTCATTAAAAAAGTTTCCCATATGACTCCAACTTACGTAGACACACTGTATAATTAAAATTATTCTGTGGCTACATGAGCTTAGTTCTCGGAAGCCAAATTAAATTACCAGAGTGGAGCGACTATGTCTTATCTGGATAGTTTAGACACCGTGACTTAGGTTAAAACCGAAGTTTACTCTTTATTAAAACAAGCTGGAGGTGTCGACAGCAGGGATTACCAAAAGAGCAGGATTTCCTTAGTTTTTTTTTAAATTTTACTTTGTTTTTGCTTCAGTCAGAGCGGCGTCAGCGCCATCACTTTTCTTTTATAAGAATAAAGAGTTGCATTAATCCTTGCATTAAGACTCCTTGCAGTAATCTTATTGAATAAATCTCAAATAACATTTGAGCATTAGGTACCTACCTTATATGATACCTAAATTTAAATAAACAGAAATAAAAAAAAAATCAGACTGATTCTGCCTAAATATAAATGGTAACTTTAATACCTAAATAAACTATGACAGCTCCCGGAAAAAATGATTTTCGTTCTGGTCAGCCATTACGACATGACCACCGCAATGGAATTTTACTAGAGTACCTATAAGTACTAAGGTAAACAAAAATAATAATAAACCCATAAGAAAGAAAGCACTCTTACCTTGATGTGATAATAAATCAGAAGAAAAATGAATATAAACGGGATCTACACCTGTTTCTAAATAAATGGAAAAATAGGCCTTTCTTGCAGCTTTGCCGGCTTTGAGTGAGTTGCTGAGTTGAGTGTTCAGTACTGTTCAGTGTAGTAGATAGTAGAGTAGACGAGCTTAGAGTTTCGGGTCGGGTAACAGTTGACAGTTTGAGTTTGTTCGAGTGAGTGAGACTGAGAGTGATTTGACTTTACTACTTTACTTTGAGCTTTAATAAGAGAGAAAGGCAGTGAGTCGTGAGTGAGTGCGAGTGAGTGAGATTACTGAGATTGTGCTTCACGCACTCTTCGAGCCTCGATAATGAAAAGAGAAAGAATGAATTGAAAGCTGAAAGAAGGGATGAAGGTCGTTTGGACTTGTTTGGGTTGAGCTGAAGTAATAAAGGGCAAAACCAAACCAAACAAGTCAACTTTTAGCTAAATGTTAGTAGCATGAAGGAAGAGGGGGACTAATCTATGGAAGATTTTAGAGTTTTAAAGTAAACTGACTGCAAATTCAGTAGGATTGTGTAGGATTTTGAAATCATTTTGCATGTGTACAAATACTAAAAAAACTGAAAACATATAAGTTTCAGACACAAATAATAATATTTGCCCATAAAATATTGACAATTAAGAGTTTCTATAAGTTCTAGAATTGTAACAAAATATAATTATTAGGAAATTATATTTTTTTTGCTTAAGATAAACAGGAGACTAACTTTAGAACTAATTTGACGTCACGCCATGCCATATGCCATTATGGATTTGATACCTATTGCCTATATCTCGTTTGTTATTCTCGTCTCGTTGTTGTCTAACTAGATGTTTATTTACCCATTAGCCTGTTCCTGTTTGTTTACAACTTTTAACAATGGAAAGTAGATTTCATTGCATGAAGAAATACCTAATCACATAATCATATACCTAGGTATCTCCCAAAGCTCTTAAATTCGATGAGTTACAGACATTTGACATTTCAATTATAAGGAAAAAAATTATTTTCTTATTTCTTTGAAACTATACCTATAGGTACAGACCTAAATATTTTTATAAAATTTTGGTAGGTATGCTTAGGTACTCCTATACGCAACAGTTGAATTTTCTAATATAGCGGTATAGGTGCCAGTTCATATTTACTATTCGTGCAAGATTTTATGGAAAACTTTTGCAGAAAAAATTCTGTTTCATTGGAAGTAAAATATGGCCTTTATTTATTTCTGCACGATTTTTGTTTAATTAATAATTGGTAATTTTGACGAACGCCACTGGTACTTCAAAATTAAAACGAACTCAATTTACAGACGGTGTAAACCTTTTATTGAAATTTTACAAAAAAAATAAGTTTATCGAAGAAAAGTAACGAACTGCTGCTTAATTATTATACAGTTGCAGTTCACGGTTACACGGTGTTCACACAAAAGTTCGTTCCATTCTAAAAACATCGATTTTTAGATGAACTTTTTCTCTTGTAGCTAACAATAATATCTTTTTTCTAACTTTTAGATCGAATAAAAAATATTAAACCAGAAAAGATCCTTACACCAAATTTCAGAAAAGTTGGATCCGAAATGAAATTTTCACTTTATTTTTCCTGAAATTTTCTGTTAGTATTTTTTGCCCTTGCGTTGGTTTCACGTCATGTATGATTTCTTTTTATCATATAATTCGATCAGGAAGATTCTTGAAAAGAAATTAGTTTCTTTTGAGCCGCGGATTTGTTGTCTAAGGTGCTTTTTTCTTTAAAAAAATATTTACCTGGCGGTTTTTTATTTTTGATGGTAAACACTGCTTTTCATTCGATCTTATCATCTTCTGAAACCTTGACCATCTTAATCAAAACACCAATATTTTCACCCAAAAATGTGAATTTTCTAAATCAGGGAGCATGTTAAATTTTTGTCTTGGATACAATTCTTATACGCTCAGGGCATCGTTTGTGAATAGATTTCGACTTCATTCGTCATCACATAGAAAAGTAGCACAATAAGAGCCCTAAGTTAACGATCGTTTCTCGTTTTTAAGACATCGACATCCCAAAAAATTACACTTTTTTCCTGTACCGCGAAGATGGGGAGAGGGTTCTGTTTTCTACATTATGTGTGTCCCAAAATCTCGTGACTTTTATAATTATAGTCTAATTTCTTAACAAAAATTTAATAAATCCATAATCCCTACCAAAAAATCAATTTTTAGATACTCAAAATTTTAGAAATCGTTTCCTGATAGGAATAACCACCTATACAGACTGTCCGTTTTTCGCGGTCGACTATGGGGATCTCGCTTATCTTAAGAGATACGAAGTTGGTTAAATTAGGGCAAAGTAGCATATTTTTGTGCTGATTGATAATCTGAAAAGAAATTCGAGCTGTCACTATTAGTTGTCAAAATATTTCAAAAAAACTGAAATTTTCAATTTTTGTTTTTATTTTCTTATTCAAAAACCAATCAAGCAAGCCATTTTTAACTGAAACATTGTTAAGACATTTTTCAACAAGGAACCCAAAAATAATTTTACAATAGCTCTAGCACTTGAGATAGAAGAAAATCGATGGTCAGCTTTGTTTTTTCTTATGGGCGCCATATTGGATTTTTCCATTTTTAGATTACGTTAATTTTTCTCTTTACAACGTTGTATCACACATGAAGGGTACAGGAGAAAAAGGGGTTAAGTCCATTTTTTTCTTTTTCTGGACATAGACCGCCATCTAGTAGAGAAAATCAAGTCGAATCTGATGGTAAACTTGTACAGGGGAATAACAAGCTAGGTTCCAAGTAATCTGCGTTAAAAGAATGAGTACACTGGGGAATAACGGGCTAAGTCATTTATATAAATCACTGTAACTCAAAAATGATGAAATGTGACTTGACCCCTTTTTCCCTTGTACCCTTCACATGTTATTTCACGATTGAATGTTTGGCGAAAATAAAATTTCTCATCTTGTGTGCAGAGTGCTTTGAAGAAATGTCAAGGGTCTTTTGTTTTCAACAACACTTTGACGATTCGACCAGTCGTCTGCGTCGATATTGAATTATTAATCGAGAAAAAAGCCACTTTTCAAATAAAATTATTGATTAAACAATGGTTAACAAAGACGAATAAATTAACAACAGGTAATGTCACAGCATGTGTTCAAAAATCCCCCCTTGTAATTTCAAGCACAATTATTGCACCCTTTTCCTAAGATTCGCTACAGCTCTCAACACGTCTCTCCTTCTAATGCCGTGCCTGAGTGTGGTAATAATTCGTTATCGAAGTTCATCGACGTCGGCTGGCAATGTTTTATGAATCTTATTTTTCATTTTGTCCACCACAAAAAAGTAGTCCAATGGGGACAAGTCAGGTGATCGTGCTAGCCAGCGTTCGTCGCCATTATTTGCAATTACTTGGTTGGGAAACATTTCTGACAAGAATTCTCTCACCCTACCAGCATTATGAGGCGGCGCCCCATCCTGCTTTATTTGAAAAGTGGCTTTTTTCTCGATTAATAATTCAATGTCGACGCAGGCGACTGGTCGAATTGTCAAAGTTTTGTTGAAAACAAAAGACCCTTGACATTTCTTCAAAGCACTCTGCACACAAGATGAGAAATTTTATTTTCGCCAAACATTCAATCGTGAAATAACATGTGTGATACAACGTTGTAAAGAGAAAAATTAACGTAATCTAAAAATGGAAAAATCCAATATGGCGCCCATAAGAAAAAACAAAGCTGACCATCGATTTTCTTCTATCTCAAGTGCTAGAGCTATTGTAAAATTATTTTTGGGTTCCTTGTTGAAAAATGTCTTAACAATGTTTCAGTTAAAAATGGCTTGCTTGATTGGTTTTTGAATAAGAAAATAAAAACAAAAATTGAAAATTTCAGTTTTTTTGAAATATTTTGACAACTAATAGTGACAGCTCGAATTTCTTTTCAGATTATCAATCAGCACAAAAATATGCTACTTTGCCCTAATTTAACCAACTTCGTATCTCTTAAGATAAGCGAGATCCTCATAGTGGCACGCGAAAAACGGACAGTCTGTATAGGCATCCAATTTAGGATACTTTTCCTATAAGATAGAGGAGACAATTAGCGAATTAGCTTTGGAAAACATCGATTTTTCTTCAGAAAGGCTAATCACCTTTGAGCCAAAAAGGATATTTTTTCCAAGTAAAGAGATGATCACTGATTTTCAAGATTTTTCCTAAAAGTTCTAAGCATCTTAAGCCCCAGGAATCGCATAATAACTCACGTTTTTAATTTGATCTTACAGGGTAGTTCGATCATCTTTTTAGTAAGTAATTCAAAAAATATTCTGTTTTCCCTTAGGATTTTGGTCTTATAGTAGTTAAAATGCAAAATAGAATATGGAAAACCAGAAAAGAATCGGTTTCTGGGGCTCTTGTCTGATACAATTTTTTTTTTCAAAATACGATTTTCAGAGAGCGGCAAATACACTTTGGGTTGTTCTTTCGTTGAAATTTGTCTTTATCGGTGAACCGATCTTAGTAACGAAATTGGAGGAAGTATTTTCCAGCTTATCAGAGAGAGGTCCGGCCATTCATAGAAGGGATAGAAGAGACGGAAATCATGGTAAGTACGCTTAAGAGTTCTGAGCCCCAAAAAGGTTATCGAGGGCAGCCGGACGGATTATTACAGAAATCTATCGTAGTTGTGGTCTTCATGAGATCATGTTTTGCTTTCTCCACTCCAAAGTTCCAAAGTTTACAAAGTTCCAAAGTTCCAGGCTATATAGTCGTCAAGATTTAACCTTCAGTAAGGTGTGAATAAAAACCATACGATTTAATATTTGTAGTTGTTTGTAATAATAATTCCTTGGTATTAAAACGTTTAATAAATAAAATTTATGTTTTCAACCCTTACTTTGTAGAATCTTTGCTATTATATTTATCATCCATCAGTTTAATAAATAAGAATTTTTTAGATGAACATGCTCCCTTTTCCTTCAGTTGTGAAAAAAATTATGATGTCAAGTAGGTACACAAATTTTTCTTGAAACGAGATGAATATAATCTGAATATTTGATGTAAATATTGAATAAATTAAAAAGAAAAATAAATAATAATTTCAACTTATATAGGTATAGCTAGCGTGTAATTTATCAAAAAAGGACACAGTTAATAAAAAATTGTAGCATAACAGATAGTAGTAGACTGGAAGATAAATATTACGCTTCGATAAGTTTGAAATTATAAAAACTCAGCTAAAATTGGTTCTTTTTCTTTCAAATTCAAAGGGTCTTCATTAATATATGTATTCATGTGGATATAATAATTAAAACGAACTAGGAATTGGACGGCATATGCTCCCGCAAATTATTGTATCCCGTAATAAGTAGGTATAGGGTATACAGACTGGAAACTTGTATAAGTGGGTCATAGGAATTTAGCATGCAAATTCAGTTTTGTGCAAATAATATCTACAGGTTTCTTTTTAGAGAAAAATTTTTGAGGAAACAATTTTTGACAATAACACCCAAGCAACACCCCATAGTCTAATTGACGTCTATATATGGTCGATCACGTCTAAAACACGTTTCGGTCTAGTCGTCGATTAGTAATAGATATGTTTTAGATGCCACCATAATTACATCTAACTGGTACACATTTATTAGATGTATTTTCTACATATACTTTTAGATGAACAAATAGCAACAAATCATTATACATAAGAGTTATTTGTTTTCTCTGATGAAACACAACAAAATATGTGTATTTCATATGGAAATTCTCTCAATTTAATTAGATTGAAATATGGTAGATCAATCGGTATCTAATAGACATATCGTAGATGTCCTCATTATTACGTCTACGGCTATACATTTAATAGATGCATTTTGAATATTTACTTTTAAATATACAAAATAGCAACAAATCATTATACATAAGGTTTATTTGTTATGTCCGATGAAACACAACAAAATATGTGGATTTTATATGAAAATCTGTCAATTTAATTAAATTGAAATGTGGTAGATCGATGGGCATTAAATAGACATATCTTAGATGTCCACATTACTACGTCTACGTGTATACATTTTCTAGATGTATTTTGTAATTTTATTTTTGTATACACAAATAGCAACAAATTATTATACACATAAGAGTTTATTTGTTATATCCGATGAAACACAACAAATATGTGTATTTTATATAAAAATTTCCTTAATTTAATTAAATTGCAATGTGGTAGATCGATCGACATATAATAGACATATCTTAGATGTCGACATTACTACGTCTACGCGAGTATACATTTTCTAGATGTATTTTGTAATTTTATTTTTGGATATACAAAACAGCAACAAATTATTACGCATATAAGAGTTTATTTGTTATATCCGATGAAACACAACAAAATATGTGGATTTTATATGAAAATCTGTCAATTTAATTAAATTGAAATGTGGTAGATCGATCGGCATTAAATAGACATATCTTAGATGTCCACATTATTACGTCTACGAGTATACATTTTCTAGATGTATTTTTTGTAATTTTATTTTTGGATATACAAAGCATCAACAAATAATTATGCATATAAGAGTTTATTTGTCATATCCGATGAAATACAATAAAATATGTGTATTTTATATAAAAATTCCCTCAATTTAATTAAATTGAAATGTGGTAGTTCGATCGGCATATAATAGACATATCTTAGATGTCGACATTATTACGTCTACGAGTATACATTTTCTAGATGTATTTTGTAATTTTATTTTTGGATATTCAAAACAGCAGCAAATAATTATGCATATAAGAGTTTATTTATAAAACACAACAAAATATATGTATTTTATATAAAAATTCCCTCAATTTAATTAAATTGAAATGTGGTAGTTCGATCGGCATATAATAGACATATCTTAGATGTCGACATTATTACGTCTACGAGTATACATTTTCTAGATGTATTTTGTAATTTTATTTTTGGATATTCAAAACAGCAGCAAATAATTATGCATATAAGAGTTTATTTATAAAACACAACAAAATATATGTATTTTATATAAAAATTCCCTCAATTTAATTAAATTGAAATGTGGTAGTTCGATCGGCATATAATAGACATATCTTAGATGTCGACATTATTACGTCTACGAGTATACATTTTCTAGATGTATTTTGTAATTTTATTTTTGGATATTCAAAACAGCAACAAATAATTATGCATATAAGAGTTTATACCTATGTCATATCAGATGAAATACTACAAAATATGTGTATTTCATATCAAAATTCCCTCGCAATTTAATTAAATTGAAATGTGGTAGATCGACTTTAATCAAAAATTTATGACAACAAAAGCTTATTAGAGGAATTCAAAGCTATAATTTTATTCGCGAATACAATAAATTGAAAAATTAGATAGGTACCTACATCCGAAACCAAAACAATACTTGCAGTCATCAGATGGTCAACAAATTACGCTCACAGAACACGCATATATAGGTATAGTCGAAGTCGTCCGTTCTCCCCTTCCCGTTCACCCCTTATTCCTTTGTCTTTCCCGTAGGTATGTCTTCCGAGTTGCGCGCTGTTGCCAGAGTAATTACTTGAAAAAATAAATTTTTAACTAGCATTCGGACTACAAATATCTTCAATGCGTGAATTTATAAAGTAGAATTATTAGATTAATTTATTTCATTATTTTTAGTAAAATATTGCCCGTATTCACAAACGATAATTTCCTAAATAATTACGTAATCAATTATCCCCATCTCGCTCTATTGCAAAAAAACTGCATATCTCCATCTCACTCATTTAATTAATTACGTAATTATTTTGGAAATTATCGTTTGTGAATACGGGCATTTATATAATAAAAAATATATTAGGTACTACAATAAAATATTTATGTTATTATTCAAATAATAAATTTATGAAACAGTTATGAAGAAAACAAAACATTTTATAAAATTATGACAAAATATACCTACCTATGATATAAATTAGGAACGAATTGAAGATTTTGTTACATCTTCGTTTTTGAAATTTTGAATGTTACAATAATTTTTAAATAATTATATTATGTTGGAATAATTATTATCGATCATATAGTACAGAATATACCTACCTATTGTTTACTGTATTTTTCAGAAAAAGTAGGGATGTTACAAATTATTCTTTACATCTGGCAACGCTAACCTGTTCTGGGTCCTGGACCTGCCGGGAGACAACAAGCAAGCACAGTCAAGCAGATCGCAGACGAATAATTGTGATTGTGAATGGTTGAATAAAGAAAGATTTATAACAGATTCCGACCGACCGAATTCCTGACTAATAACTGAATATTATGTAGATTATGCATTTCAACCTGATTTCAGTTTCAATAAAGATACGATATTATATTATTTTCGTGTGCATAAAATTTTTGGAATTAAAAAAAAATTTATAAAAAAAAAAAAAAATTGGAAAGTACGTACGTACCTACCTACCTATTTACCGATGCAGTTCACAAACACTAGGTAGGGATATATGTAGTATGTATCTATATTTGTAAGCAATTTTATGGTCAAATTATCCTAAATTTAATAATAATTTTTTTTAAAGTGATGCATGACGTCATATTTTCTTATAAGTTACATAGCACTTATGGTGGCTAACAATTCGATAGGTACTTACCATTGTGACCTCGGAAACGGTAAAAGATACCTTACAGGGTAACTTAAATTAGAGAAAAGTTGCGCAATTTTATGCTTATTAAGAATCTGAAAGAAAATTTATGGAAACTTCAGGCGTTGCTGAAATATTCTGAAAAAACTTATAAATGGAGATTTCTTATTTCAATCATATTTGTTTTATTATTGAAAAAAAAAAATTTCTGTAGGTTTGATAATGTAAACCTAAAAGCTATCATCTGTCATTTCCAAAATTTTAAAGTCCCGGAGTTTTCATAGTCAACTTTTGTTTTTCTTATGGTTGCCATATTGTTATTTTCGTGTCATTCGCTATTAAAAAAATCAAGGAAACAAATAATCACATTCAAAGAAAAATTCTTTAAAATTTTATTCTTTTTGCGAAAAAAAAGAAAATGATTTCACAAATTTCAAAATTAGATTTCACCGAATAACGTCAATATGACGTTGAGACGTGACATTGCTTATGGATTTTTTTGTGACATTCGGTTAAACTAAGCTTTTTTTCGACAAAAGAAGAACAAAAATTTCTATGAATTTTTTTTTTTTCGAATGTGATAGATGTGATAGATTATTTTGTTTCTTTTGAAATTTTATATCGCGAATGACACGAAAAAACAATATGGCGGCCATAAGAAAAACAAAAGTTGACTATGAAAACTCTGGGATTTAGGAGGTCTTGAAAATTTTCGAAATGACAGATGATAGCTTTTGATGACTTATGTAACCTACAAAAATAATTTTTTTTTCGGTAATAAAAAAAAGCTTATGGCCGAAATAGGAAATCTCAATTTTTTAGTTTTTTCAGGATATTTCAGCAACGCTTGAAGTTTCCATAAATTTTCCTTCAGATTCTTAATAAGCATAAAATTAGGCAACTTTTCTCTAATTTAACCGACCTGTATTTTTTACCGTTTTCGAGATCCTAATGGTGAGCATCGAATTGTTAACCAGCCTGTATATGCCTATACCTATAGGCATACACAAAGGTGGTCATTTCATTTTGAACTAAGAATCTGAAACAAAATTTGCGATAATTTCGGTCGTTGCTGAAATATCCTGAGAGAAACTGAAAAATCGAGAATTCCTATTTTAGCCATTATCTTTTTTATAGGTACCTAATTGAAAATTGACTATTTATTTTTTGTAGGTAGGTGTACATGAGTTATCAATAGCTATCCACTTGACATTAAAAAAATTTTCTAAGCCAACAAAGCCCATTTTTGATCCCAGGGTTTTCATAGTCAACTTTTGACTTTCTTATGGCCGACATATTGGTTTTTCATGTCATTCTTACGTCAGAGGCCCTTGAGGCTACTTGAAAACTTCTGACACTTGGGCTTTACCACAGCCATAAGATATTTATTTATTTTTATGTCATTCTAAAAAAATCAATTTAACCAAAAATCTATAAAATAAAAAAAATATATTTTCGAAAAAATAATCCCCATGTAGTACATACCACCTGTTATCTCGGACACCCTATAAAATATTTAGTGCACATTTATGTTTTTATCAAAGTGTTTCATTATAAAAATCGAATTACACCTAAAGGAGTTGAAAAGGGTAAAAAAATGGTATTTTTATAGACGGAAAGTGGCTGGGAGACATTCCACCCACATCTGGTATACATAAAATAATAGTCCAACCAAACCCTAACTGGCAACTGGCTGAACATTAACATTCTACTCTACCTTCTTTACTTCTCTAAATCTCTCATCTCTCATCTCTTTCTAAATTAGGTATAAGATAGGGCAGAGATCTGTGGCAGAGAGCTGAATAAGAATAATTGTTCTTTCTTCTTCTTCCTTCTGTATCTGACTGTATCATTCATTCATTCGCTTTCGGTCGGCTCGGCATTCCTTTCCTTATTCTGTATCTGGCTTAAGTGGTAGTGTAATCGTAATTAAACTATAATAATGATTATTAAACTACTAATCTGGTGTAAGCGAGGTGTCTGTGCTGTGGGGGGTGGGGTGGGTGTGGTGCGGGTGGCTGGTGACTGAACTTCTGATCTGACTGAAGTAACAAAAGAAAAGAACTACGAAGAAGAAGTCGTTCACGTTATTGTGTTGTGTTAGTGTTATTATTAATCATTTGAAGAAAGAAAATTAGACGATTATAGGTAAGTAGGTAATGCCTAATTTGGTATACCCCTAATTTTATTACCTATAATATTTTTTAATAGTTTCTATGTACAGTATGTTTCACTTTAAATGGAATCACCTCAATAACTTGGTTAACCTGCTGTTTAGCGACGGTTTTACCCCTACGCTGGCCCCCCTCCACTCTCTCTGCTTGCTAGGCTCCGACACGTTCTCAGCGTTGCCATATGCAAGCCCTTCTCCTACGTTCTGCAGACAATCCTGCGTGCTTCCTGCCCGCTTCCGCACGAGACCGTAATAAGTAGCTACCGGTTCCGTCAGGTATTTGGTCAGGGTAGGTTTTTTTTTCATTTTACGAATATTTGAAGGAAAAAAAACCTACCCTGACCAAAGACCTGACTTACTGCAGCAAATAAGTGTTTTAATATTATTTGTAATCAAAAATGACACTTTAAGGGCCGTAGGAGAACGGAGACACGGATTTCATGTGGCAACGCTGAGAGCCTGTCGACTCAGAGCTAGCAGCACGCTAGCAGAGAGAGTGGAGGGGGGCCAGCGTAGGGGTAAAACCGTCGCTAAACAGCAGGTTAACCAATAACTTTTTTATTTTTTGATGAATATAATAAAAGTTCTTTCTTTATGTTATGTAAAGCTCCCGAAACTTTCTTAATTGGGTAAACAACATTTCAGCCCTAGCCAATAACTAGTCTACCGTGATCAAAAATTAGAGCTGAAAATTGAAAAAACATACTATGTATAGGCATTTTTTTCAGTATTTAACAAAGTTGTTTGAAATCACCTCAAACCCCCAAATCTCAAGTTTGGTTGAAACCAAAAAATCCCTAAAAATGTTTGCCTTTCTGCAGTCATAATCATGCAATTTATTAAAACAAGTAAAATCAAAAATAAATTATTTTATTAGGAGAGTGACATGACATAATATTTATTATGTCTCCTGTACCTACCTATTTTTTATAAATCATGACAATCTTGTATAAGAATAAAATTAAAATGATAGTCTTGAATTTTTTTTTTGTATTTTTTGTTTTCAACCAAACTCGAGATTTGGGGGTTTGAGGTTATTTCATTTCAAACAACTTTTTTAAATGAAATTTTCCGAAAAAATGCCTAATGCGACTAATGCTTATGTTCTCGCCTATGTTTTTTCAATTTTCAGCGCTAATTTTTGATCATAGTATACCTATACCTACCTATAGGCTAGTTATTTAATTGCTACTACCAAAATGTTGTTTACCCATTTAAGAAGGATTCGGGAGCTTTACATAAAGAAAAAAGTTTTTTTTTAATTCATCAAACAATAAAAAAGTTATTGAGGTGATTCCATTTGTAAAGTGGAACACACTGTATTAGGTGTAGGTATTTTTACAGTCAACAAACAAAAATATTGCATACTTGTAGTATTTTGAAAAAAATAAAAATTTAAGACTCATTTACGTTTAATTGAATAATAATAACAATTAGGTACGTTAGTTAATATGCAATCTTTTTGTCTCTGCAGTGCTTTGATACTTTGAGATTTTTTACGTTATTTTTTTGTTAAGCGACTTATCATAATTAGGTAGGTATTACGTGCTATTCTTCAAAATTAGGGAAAATTTTAATCAGCCTTTCGGATTCGGATATAGTGTGTTAGTTTCAACTCACTTGATATACAGGTGTATTCTATAAGAGTTATATAATATAATTAAAAAATATTATAAAATTCTCTTTGAAATGAAATTTATTTCTAGCTGCAGTTTCCTCTGACGGAGCAAAACCTAACGATGCCTTGAGAAAACATTTTCTAATTATTTGGGACAATATACTGTTCTTGGACCGGAAAGAAGAAAGAAAATTTCAAGCTGAGCCATTTAAATGTTACGAATGTCATAAATAGTAAGTGTTATTTTTAAGCTTACCTATTATGTAAATTATTAAAAAAATATGTAAAATAGTTCAATTTTCAATTAATTAGTGAGATAAAATGGTATGCGTGAAATTTATAAAGTAATTTTATTATTGGAAATAAATTATTTTCATATTTTTAATTAGGTGTATGTATGATTTTCAGGCGCCGTGAAAATAGCGTTTTCCACAATTCGAGAGGAGGAGAGAGGACAGTGAATTCGCGAGGGACGTCATGGCTTGCTGCATCTACAAGATATAAACGCAGATATACTTATTATATGTGTACAATAATGCAATAACAATAATTTAGTGTAAAAAAGCAAAGTAATTAAAAAAATCATTTTAAAGTATACCTCTATCTGTTGTCATTATATTTTCAGCCATATAGTTTACCTACTCACATCAGTCACATCCCATTATACAGGGTGGTGTTCCAGTTTGTATGTTCATAACTCCGGCTAACGCTAGAATAAGTAAAAACAAATATATTTTTTCCTAGAAGTATTGCTCTAAAACGTTTTATTTTTCAGATACAGGGTATTAAAATTTTATTAAAATATGGCTTTTTCGAAAAAATTTTGAATATACTTTTCCCAATATTGTTGAAATTTGGCAGTTTCATTTGCTGTAGTAAGGGGCTAATTAAGCTCTAAATGTATTAAAATTATTAAGTCCAGTGGCTCCCATAAGCACCTCAACGAATATTGTTTTGAAAAAAAAAATACCTCAATGGTTTTTTTATATTTATTGTTTTGTCAGATTAAGCAATTACAAGTACAACTGTCTTGTTTATTAGATTTTTATGTATCTTGCTTAATTTTTGAAATAAAAAATAGATTTTACTTAATGCATATCCCTGGACGACATAAGAAACATAAGGAATTTTTTCTGCAATTATAACTTCTTTTATTACTTCTTTTTAATAATATGTAACAAAAAGAAAAAATAAATACATAATGAAATACATTTCTTAACATCTAAACTAAGGAATTTTATTTTCTTAATTTTTTTTTAAGTTTCTTGGTTGGTACAGGAATAAGCAATTAATTGGATTCTATTTATTATTTCAAAAACAAATCAAAATACGAAAAAATTTTAATGGACAAAAAAGTTTTACTTGTACCTAATTGCCTAATCTGACAAAAAAACTTGAAAAAAGCCATTTACGTCCTTTTTTTAGTTTTTTCATAATAATATTCATTGAGGTGCTTACCGGGACGCCACTGGACTTAATAATTTTAATTAATTTGGGGCTAAATTAGCCCCTTACTACAGAAAATAAAACTGACAAATTTTAACTATATTGGGTGAAGTATATTATTTAAGATATTTTCGGAAAAGATAATATTTTATTAGAAGTTTAACACTCTGTATCTCAAAAATAAAACGTTTTAGAGTCATACTTTATAGGAAAAAATTTTTTTTTACTTATTCCACCATTAGGCGGTATTATGAACATACAAACTGGACCACCCTGTATATTAGATATCTCATTAATGCATATTGCAGACGTTCCATAGATGCATAGTAGCGTCATCTCTAAGATGTATGTTGTAGACGTCTCATAGATGCATAATAAGACGTCTCATAAATACATATTGTAGGCATCTTATTGATGTATAATGAGCACGTCTATTAGATGCATCTTATAGATGCTTAATAGATGCATACTGTAGGCATCTAATCGATGCATATTGCAAGACATCTCAAAGATGTATAAATGTAGACGTCGCATAGACGATCTACGCCGCGGACATTTTGCTTCAAAATTGTAGTCTATAAGTTACCATTTATAGACGTCTATGCTATACACCCTATAGATTCACCCATAATCTACGTTATAGATGCAGATTGTAGATATCTAATAGACGCATATTGTAGACGTCTCATAGATGCATACAGTAGGCATCTAATCGATGTATATTGGAAGACATCTCATAGATGCATACTGTAGACGTCGCATAGACGGTCTACGCCGCGGACATTTTGCTTCAAAATTATAGTCTACAAACTACCGTCTATAGATGTATATGCTGGACGTTAAAAATACATCTTTTAGATGAAACTGTGTTACTTGGGCAGTTTGTATTTGAGGAGCCTATATTTAGTTAAGACACTCCACTATTATAGTGTAGAAATATCCAAAAGGAAATTCTAATTAATTATCAAATTTGCACTCATTTGCTGGTTTTATTGACATTTTGGATTGTTGCCATTGTTGCATTATGTAATTATGAAATTTATTTTTGAACGGAGCGGCCAGTAGCTGAAAGGTTAGAAGATCAGTCTACTAATCCGTTGGCGCTGTTACCGCGTGGGTTCGAATCCCACTCATGCCTTGGGTATTGTGTTCGTCTAAAAAATTATTTATATATTAAAAAATTTGTCTGTGGCTGACTAAGCTAGTACTGGAAGCCAAATTACCAGAGTGGATGGACTGCGTTTTACCTACATAATTAGGATCGATGTCCCCTCTTGAAAAAAAAAATTGAAAGCTCTCGATATCAAAATGTAGTAAATGTTTCTCAGCAAAAAAAAATCACCACATCACAATAAAATGCACTGAATAATTAGGTAGATGGGTACTATCGGAAAAAAGCGTGGAGTGCAGACCCCCTATACAGGGTGTCCGGTAAGTACCTCCTAATCTCTCGGGAGCATACAGGGGAGGTCAAAATAAACCTAGTCTGTCATAAAAAACATTCCTAAAGTGTCCCTAAACGGAGATACAGAGCCCCAAAATGGTACCCTAAGATTTACTTTTTTGACTCTAACTTTTGAACCGACCTGTATAATTTGATGAAATTTTAATTTTTTTATAGAGGCCATAAAGACTCATTAAGCCATATCAGAGAGGATGTTTAACGTCCTAAAGGAAGTCAGGAACGGACTTACCACCACACTCATTGTGTCAAAGTTTTGACAGGTGTCATTTTACAGAGCTGAAAACTTATTTTTTAAATACGCTGGTTATTCATCTTCACAAAAGGTACTCTTAATTTATTTCGATAAAATTAGCGGTTCTCAAGATAAATCGACTTTTATGCGAATTTTGATCAAGTTCCGTCAATAGCAATCCATTATGTAGGTAGGCTTATCAACTAAGAACCTGATTTTTACCTGTTTGTGTTTAGCATTAGTAACTTTTGAGTGTTTCGCATACCTAAAAACCGATTTATCTCGAAAACCGTCAGTTTTGTCGAAATAAATTAAGAGCACCTTTTTTAAAGATGAGGTATTAGCCTATTCAAAAAAATCAAACATCGACTTTAATATGGCCTGATGGCTCTCTGTGGCCTCTATAAAGTGTTTAAATTTCATCCAATTATACAGATCGGTTCAAAAGTTAGAGCCAAAAAAGTAAATTGCGGGGCACCCTTTTAGGGCCCCATATCTCCGTTTGGGGACACTTTAGGAAATTTTTTTTTATGACAGACTAGGTTTTTTTTGGCCTCCCCTGTATGCTCCCGAGAGATTAGGAGGTACTTACCGGACACCCTGTATATATCAAATTTTTTTCCCCGATCGACTAAGTGAGATCTCATCTCAATTTCCCCACTCACGTTCCACCGATCCCGAGGTGTGGGCGGGGGGGCAGGGGCCATTGTAAAGTACGGGATATCGGCGTGGATTGCTCCGTCATCAGTTTTGATCCTACCGAAAAAATGGTTCTTCCCAAAGAGGAAGAACTTGGCACAACACGTAAGCTCGTTCCAGGCGGAAGTCGATTGGGTTATACTTGTTCGCGAAATTAGCGAATTTTCGATGCGAACAAAAAATTCAAATGGATTTGAATTTTCGGAAAATTGGCTATTTTTTGAACCCCTGTATGAGCAATATAGTAAAAAACTTCTAAATCTAATTAATAATCAGATTGGAAGATTGAAATTTGAGTCAATAGGTACAATAAAATTTGCATTATTTTTATTAATAAGCATGGGTAGGAAAATGGTGAAAATGGCTAATTTTTATAACCGTTTGTGACCTGTGACCTATACCTACCTATGATCTGACTATGGAAAATGTCAGAAAGCCAATTTAAAAAGCGGTGAAAATATTGATAATTGAACCGCATAAAAATACACTATCTATGCGATTGATGCGCAAGAAGGTTTTGTTATATTCTGATGATTTCGTAAAAGTACGAAAGTACGAAAACCTCGTGAATACCCCTTTAATAATAATGATAAAAAAAAATTATAATAAGTTGCTAAATGCCTATAATGATAACTAAACGTCCTTCTTGGGGAATAAAAGACAAGATGAGCTGGTTTGAGTGATAGGGGGAAATTTGAACCTAATTAATTACCAAAATATTTGATTAACAAAATATTGGAGACAAGCAGGTCATCGACAGAATTGTCCATTAAAAGGGAAATAAATAGAAACAAACAGAAAAATGAATGTTGGCGAAAGGCGAAGACAGAGACACAGAAAGAGAAATTGCTTGTTTCCAAGGTGTACCTACCGACTCGTTTATTTCCAGTAATCAAATATAAGGACTCAAATTAAACCAACAGGTAAAATTTCCGTCGGCCAGGTCGCGGAGAGTCCCCTAATAATTGCTACCGAGACTGCGAGTAAACAACATCACATTCCGTTTGAAGCTCTGTATCGAACTGCTTTTATAAGGGAGTCTAAAAATTGCCATTTTGTTTGGAATGTCGAACTTTGATGATAATTCAATTACTTATTACCTATTATACAGGGTGATCTATTAGCTCACAATCAAATTGTGACAAGTGACAGGTGAGTTAGTTTATAAAAGAAAACTTCATATAATCATATGTCCGATTTTAATTTTTTAAGGAGTTGCAGGACCTCAAAGTTTCTGCATAAGGAGCCTATTTAGGAATATTTATTTAACTTTACCTTGGTTTTACCTGGTTAAATAAAAAACATTCGCCGGTAGAGGGCGCAATTTTGTTTTTCACAGATAAATCAAAATAAGGTAAAGTTGATTTTTTTAAAAATTGGGTTCTTATGCAGGAAACTTTGAGGTCCTGTAACTCTATAAATAATTTAAATCGGACATATGTTTTCTTTTTTAAAACACCCCATCACCTGTCACTTGTCACAATTTGATGGTGAGATAATGATAATAGATCATCCTGTATAGGAAAGATTTTCATCGCAAGATGTTCTTGTAAGAGTACGATCGTTTATAAATTTTTTCCTTGTAGCTGTTGAATTGGATGACTATGTTTTCCTTAAATTTTTCTAATATACAGGGTGAGTCAAATTCGAGTTAGGTAGGTACATCATTTGGATCTCTGAAACTAGAAAAGATACAGACTCGGTTAAATTGGGGTAAAGTTATTAAATTTAAAGCTCAATAATATTCTGAGGAAAAAATCAGTTATATCGATAGTTTTTGGGGAAAAAATGATATTTTTGAAATTTTTTATTCCTATTTTAGTTGGCTTATTTGAAAAGATATAAAAAAACTGAAAGCACATTCTCACGGCCACTTTTTATTTGCTATCAGAATATTTAATAAGATTGAGGGTTACACGTTTCGAATTTTCCCATGACATCATGAATAAATTATTAATTTTTTTAAATACCGACCTTGATTTTTTCTTCATCTTAGAAAGATATGGTGTTCTTAAGTTAATCTATTCAGTTTTTTTCTGAGATTTGGAAAATTCATTAAAAATATACACAGGGTGTCTTCTTAAGTTATTGGAACCATATGGAAAACTTTTTTATTGTTGGTTTTCTGAAAAATGTATTGTCTACAAAAAGTTGTGCATGGTACAAAACTTAAAATGCCATCAGATATCGATTTTTTTAAACCGTATACGAGGTGTGTCAAAAAATAAAAATTTGACGCAAGAGTAAAGTACCTTTGTTAATGACAATATCAAAAATTGTAACTTAAAAAAGTTGATCAGCACTGCTAATGACATTCAAATAATGCAATTTATCAAATATTTGTTTTATCAAAGAGATTTATCAGCAGCGGTTTAGCTTTTATGCTGTTTTTTATTGGTTAAGCAACTGCATGTTATTGCATATTTGAATGTTATTTGTAATACTGATCAACTTTTTCAAATAACAATTTTTGATATTGTCGAAAATACAGGTACTTTACTCTTGCTTTAAATTGATATTTTTTGACAAACCTCGTATACGGCTTTAAAAAATCGATATCTGATGGTTGTATTGTAAGTTTTGGACCATGCACAACTTTTTATAAAGAATACATTTTTTCAGAAAACCAACAATAAAAAAGATTTCCATATGGTTCCAACTTAAGCAGACACACTGTATAAATATTGTATAAAAAATGCAATACGGGTTTGGATTGAAAAAATAACAAATAAATTCATATTTTCACGACTAGGTATACTTTTGTAAAGAAAGTAAATTTTTATTATACATTTACATTCAATAAGGGTATTGATTTTTTTAATGAAATTTCCAAATCTCAGAAAAGAAAGAAAAAAAAAATAAAAAAAAATAAGGGCACCATTTCCTTCCGAAAAAAAAAAATCCAGCTCCGTATTTAAAAAAATAAAGTTGATGATGGCAGCGGAAATTAGAAACGTGTAACCTTTCAATCTTACTACATAGTTTGAAAGCAAATTAAGTGGGCGTTTAAAACTTAAAAAATTTCATTTTTTTTAGCTTTTTTCAAAAACTATCGGAGATGATGACCTCGGAGTTGCTCTCCATTATTGCTCACAGGCTTTTGTAAAATATTTAAATACAGGGTGTTAAGAAAATGAGGGATAAACTCTTCAGTACATTGTAGGGGGCACCCAGTAGAGTACGGGAAAAATAATTAAAAAAATTCTGGTCTTCAATTTGGTGAGATAAAAAATGCCAAAGTTAACATTTTACTATCTTTGTTTTTCAGTATTTGCAAAAAATAAATGATTTTACAGATATAAAAAGGGTACTTAAATCGTTATCAATTAAAAAAATTGCTTAAGATGTATTACTGGCTTGGAAAATTTAATAAGATTTTTTTTTCTTTTCTAAGATGCTGAAAAAAAAAGCATTTGGCAACAACGGTTTTGATACCTTGACTACCTGCATTGTTAGAAATTAGACGAAATTACCAAATACCAACTGTTATCGTGTTAAACGTTGCCAAATTTATTGTTCAATATTTTGCTTATATCTTTTAAAATGTAGCTCTGGATTTTTTAAAATTATTTTTCCCGTACTTTACTGAGTGTCCTCTACAATGTACTGAAGAGTTTATCCGTCATTTTCTTAACACCCTGTATATTTGTAAAATATACATCGTTTATTGATAATTAATATTACTGGGAATTTGGTAAAAGATGACAATGCAAATATTAAGAAAATACGTCTCTATTAAAAGGGATTTTTTTTTAAGTAATGATTTTCTCAAAAAGTCGAAGAGAAAATAAAATAAAGAGAAAATAAGCGTCTTCATCTAGCGGATAATAGTTTGTTATTATCCACTCAAACGTTCCAACACTCGCCTTATATTATGGCTCGTGTTGAAATTTTCGTTGTCGTGAATAATAGCTACGCATTCTCCGCTCGTTGAAGAATATACTATTCTTTTAGGAGTAACGGGAGGGCTGGTCGCTCATATACCGTATCTATTCGCTTTGTGCCTATAAATATTCTGTGGCATTTGTCTAAGAAAAACTTTGTCCAATATAAACGAGCTACTTGTTTGTTTATATAAAATCTGACTACTAATTAAGATTTTGGAAAAAAAGTGTTTGTTGAGTAGCTTTAAATTTCAAGAGGACCCAACCCGCGAATATAAATTTTTATGAAATTACTTTGGCAGTCTTGGCATGGGGATCATTAAAACCATCATTTGGTTCATCGCAGTCCCAGTTTCAGTAAACCCTACGTTGAGAATATCCACATTCGAGGGATAGAAGGATTAGACATTTTCAATTATTGAAGTCTTGGGCTTATTTAATAATCAACCGTACTGCTTTATTTACGCAAAATCTTTTAAATTTTATACGCTAAATCTTCAATCGTTTCTTCGATATCAGAGCGACGAGACAATATAAGGGTCGTGTAAGCTCGTTCTGTAAGCCGCTCAGTCAATCTCGTTAAGTTTCCAATAATTTGAATTGAAGCTGTCCTTATTGGTTATTTCTTTTTTGTTTTCATTGAGAATTGATTGGTGATCACTGCCAATGAATCTGTAAAAATATTAATAATTATTATTCGCTCTAAGCTCAAGTACCTATACAGGGTGATCCCGAAATGGCGGACACGGACAGCACCACAGCATCCATTGTGGATTAAGGATTCTAAGTTTTATTTACTGTTTTCTCCAATATGTCTCCCTTAAGAAGATATGGCCACTTTTGTGGAAAAAAAAGTTACAACACTGCACTACCCTTCTTAAGGAAAAAATAATGTGTAGGTCTACAATAATACCCAGATAGATATTACCATGGAAACATATGAAATGGAAAGTTCAACAATGTTCAAAACAATAATCGTTGCGAGGAAACATATATCCGATAATATTATTCAAAATCTATTTTAGTTGCATTGTTGAGCTCGAATTTGAACAACGATGCCACATTGAAAAATGTTGTTGAACTCAGGGAATAGGTAAACTTTGAATGCCTGTAATTACGTTCCCGATAATAATAAAAATGAAAAGCAAACGCTATCGTAATAGTTATGTCAAATCATGTGCTTTGCCAGTGGTGGTTGTTTAAATTTGACTGCCGTTTTGATTTAAATTTTCGAAAAAGGACACCCTATATCTCGGTAACGAAGCCGAGGAAACCATTTTTGTTTTAAATTTACAGTCTTTCTGAACATCCTCTACAACACCCTGTATACCGTGTCCGCCATTTCGGGATCACCCTGTATATTAAATAATCCACACTGCGATTAAAACGATGTATTTTTAGATCTATACTCTAGGAGGAGTAAATTTAAATAAACCGCCAAAAAAAGATGCTTCTCATTGGTCAATTCATAGGCAAAATTACACCCAGCAAAACTTGTACAGGAAATTGAATCTATGCAACGTTCAACACTACATATACGCTTGTTTTTTTTTATTGTTGTTTACAATGTCAGCGTCGAATGTGACACATCAGTTTTATAATCAGTTATTTCCAAAACCCTATAAGTTGTTCTAAATAAGTTCTTTAAAAGTTATTTAAAAACCAAATAAGTTCTTTTTGAAGCCCATTCAGTTCTTTTTAGAGAACAGACATCCTTTTCAAAATGTTGAAATTATTTTTGGCTTTCCATTTTCATCCTGCAAACAGTTTCAAGTGCCATTATGGATAATCCTACATCAAGTACAAGTGAGAGGATGTCTCCTCCAAAGAAACGGGAAGAAAAGAGTGTCACCTACAAGATTTTGGAAAAACTACTCTAATATGCGTACTTCACCAATAATTGAAGAACATATTCCAATCGAACAAGGTGCGGATTTAGACCAAACAGGGACTGCTGTATGTGATAAAGTTAGTTTCAATAACAACACACTTTGAATCTGGTCCTACAAAAACTGAAAAATGCTGTTTATAATACTGTTTGAAAAAATTGACTTATCCACAAATTATATATTATTAAAATAAATGTAAAATAAAAACTTTATCTACGATGTTATGTGTTATATAATACATACTTACATAAAATATATTTATATGTTACATTAAATTTGTCACATAAGTATTGCCTAAAATAAAGTACTTTCAATCAATTTAATATGAATGTTAATAATTATTATCCTTAATATTCTACCAAATATCTAGAAATTATTCAATTTCATTCTATTTATATTCAGAAAATCATTCAGCACTATAATACTGATATATTACGCAAATCACAATGATTTGTGATACTGCTGTAGAGTCTCTCCTGAAAAGTAGACTTCCTACACCGAAAACAAGTCCTATCTTCCTTATTAATAATTATTGTTTCAATTCAAATTTGCTGCCAAAAAAAATCTGGTGATTTAATCTGGTGACTTTTAGTGGTGTAAATGATACTTTGCAGTTTACTCCTCCTAGTTATTAAATCAGGTATAACTGAAAATAAAAAGAAATAACTCTAGGAAAATGAAATGCGTAATTAAATTCTACAATTTTCATCAGTAGGTAATAGCTTTGTAAATTTTTTTTTATAAAAAATTGTTTGATCATTCCAAAGTAACTAATTCTTCATAAAATGTACGCTGAACTAAGTTAATTCTCTATCTGTTTTTTTTTTTGTTTTCCATTTCTCGTTTCACTTTGCAATCAAAGAAGTTTTTTAGTTCCAGTCTTTTGCGAGATATATTTTTACCCAGTTTTAAGAAAATCTGTTGATGCTGAGTTTCTGAGAACGGTCGAAAAAGGAATTCTATGGACTCTATTATAAAAGTCTAAATTAATTACCTAATTTTAATTTGTTACAATAGAGGTACTAAACTTACAGTTCCATAAATAATATCGTCTAATTTTATTGAGAAATAACTATAGAGGTCTGTACGCTTTCCAGGACTATATGTTACATTTAAAGATTCTTCCTTTCTTTCTGCTTTTATTATCACTAAAATATCTCACTAGATATCCCATGATCTGAGTTGAAGGATAATATTTTCGTGTATAGCTGACCCACTTCTTGTGATCACTTAAGATTCAGGATCAGGAAGCGATCCAACACCAGGAATATAATAGTTTACCCTAGGATCGTGCCCTATTGATAAAATCGACCTAATAGAATATAAAATTAAATTCTTTAGAGTTCTCAGGAAGCGTACTAATAATATTTTTTGATATCTTTATATTATTTTATTATACACTGAGAATTGTATCTAATTATTGCAATTGTTTAACAGTCGGTTTTTTGAAAAATAGGATTTATCAATAAATTAGTTATAATTTCGTTTTTTAAAATGATAAGTACCTACTTGATTAAAAATACTCGCAACATTTTCTCAGGGATGTTGCGAAAAAGTATAGGTGAAGCTTTTTTTTTCACGTAGGTATAGGCGTCTCTTCAAGGTTTAATAAGTTGAAATTTAAAAAAGTTTTTTTATTCATAAAAAGTTGTTTCTCAAAGTATTCTATCGGTTGAAATTTTGCACATAAATGTTCAAAGAAAATCGAAGCGCGAACACAGAAACGGGGGTTATACAGGGTGTTATACAAGATAAAGGGGGTTGAAGTTTTTTTTTTCATCCTCATCAACATTACTCCAAATAAAGGATGTACGGCACGGACTTTTTTAATTTTTGATATTTTTTCAGATTAAAGCAACTAAAAATGCTACTTTTTTGTCTCTTTAATTATTGTTGTTCTATCTTACTGCTTCTTTTTCGGGGAAAAAAAATTGAAACCGCAAAAATTGATAAAATGAAATCATTAAAATTAAAATCAATTTTTCAACAGGCCTCTTGAAGTGGCTTTTTATGTAGGATATGCTGCAATTTATTTGACTATGTTCAATATATTTTATGTCATTGATCAAATCGCCGGTTTAGGTTGGTTATAGTGGTATAGTCAACTAAATTACACCAAAAAAAAGTTGCTTTTGCTTCATTAAAACATGTAACTTCAATAGTTTCAGGAATATGTAGGGTGAGGTTTCCTAAAAAAACGCCTACTAAAGTCCCAAGAATTGGAGGCACCGCGGTGGGAGTCATGAGTTCAAAGTTTACTTTTTTGAGTTTTTGACCCTTGCATCGGAAACGGTGCTTCGCGCAGGGAAGTTTATATGTACCAAAATTAAAACTTATCAAATTCCTTAGAAAATGTAATCTCTTCATTTTCTTTATGGGCTACCTTGGAGATATTAGCCGACGAAAATTTAAGCTTGTAGAAAAACATTTGGGTAAGTTATGGTAACTTATGGGTAAGTTATGAGTAAGTTGCAGGTAACTTTTGCTGAAAAATTTGTGCCGCTTCACGTTTTCCCTTCAACTTCCACAAATTTTTATTTTACAAAATTTATCTCAAAAACATCAACTCATAGAGGAAAATACCAATAAACCATTTTGTAGAAACTTTCAAAATTAGCTTTTATTTTGAAAAGTAAAAAAATGGAGCATCATTTCCGGAAAAAAAGCTTCAGACACAAGTTATCCAGTTTAAAGGGGGACATCGTTTGGAAACAAAACCACCCCCACCCTTAAACCCCTGCCTAGGGGTGGAGGTGTTTCGACGTCTTGGATAGGAACCCCCATTTTTTATTGCGGAATATGATTTTTCTTGAAAAAATAAGAAACTTTTTTTTTATCAAAAACCGATTTTTCGCCTGGAAATGATGTTGTTTAGTGTTGGTGATCTTTAATTTTTAAATAGAGATATTATTGGTGTGGAGTAATAAACGATAAACTCAATTAAATTATAAGAACATTGCTCCGAAAAAATTAATAACAATCTCTCTGTTTTCATTAGCCATCCTGCGCATATACAAAAAAATTTCCTGGAGACATTTGCAGGGTTAAATTGAACCGCCACGTGATTTATCGCTGGCGGCATTCCATTAAAAAAATATTGCATAGGTATATACCCAACTCGCAGCTCCTTCTTTTTATTTGAGTAGATAAATCACCTTGAGGGGAACTCCGAATGAAACTGTTTCACCAACGCCATCACCAGCTCTAACGCCGCCACCAATGGGATCATTCACAAATTATAGGTACCAGATTCTTGTATTCCAGACGAAAGTGGGGGGCAGCTTCTATCACTTTACCAGGGTGACACCGTCGCGGCGCTGACTCTGATATCAGTCAGTAGTCGCGACGCCAGCATTCGTAACTAACCAGCCAGCCGCACTTATGCGCGCCAAATTTCTCTTAAATCTAATTCTCGTTCTCGCGACTTGGGGCAATTTCTGGTGGAAGCGGATATTATTATGGCGTTAATGAGAAAATATAAGATATCTGAGTGCATAAATTTACATAATTTTAATCTTAGTTGATGTGTGAAGTGAAGTGAAATAACTTCTTCAAACTTCGCTCTATTAAACTTTGATAACTTCGCATCAGGTAATTTTGTGTCTCCGTTTAACCGTGACTGTTGTGTAAAGTGTAATTTGTAATTAACTTTTTGGGACGAGATTAAGAATATCAAATGATATGAGACATTCCCAGAATTATAAATAATAAAGCAAGTTGCTTAATTAATATAAAGGGGTAAGTAAAAAGAATTATTGTATTTGAAAATTAGTTTTCCAGCGATTATTAAATAACTAGAAAAACTATTTCGATATAGTTTGAAAAATTATTGACCATACAGTTCCAAAAAAAACTTATGTAATAATATGCCTTTTTATTGTTTCAAAAAATTGTTATCTGAAGTTTGGAAAATTTTCATTATTTTAAATCTCCAGAGCCACAACATCAATTTCCAAAATAGAAATTAAAGTTTCAAATTAAGTAATAATAATGAATTAATTTTTTTATTATTTTCTTTACAAATAGCATTACATTCAAAATGAAAAATTGGAATATAAAATTCTGAAAATTAGACTTCAAATGATTTTTAAAGTTCTTATAGAGCACTTCAACTTTAATCTTAAACAGGGTTCCTTTTGACGATGCTTGTTTTAGAATGTCTTCATATTTAAGGGTGTAACTTACCCATCCTTTCTTACGAATAATAATAAGAGTATTTATTATTATTGTATAATTATTTCAGAATTTTCATAAAAAAAATTACACAAAGTTTCATAAAATGAAAGGTGTGATTCCCTGGCGCGTTCTGAGAAAAAAATTTATTAGCATGCGTCCGCAAATTCATCGTTTTCGAGATACAGGGTGTTAAAATAACTTTTTTTTCAGTTTTTTGACGATACCTCAGGAACCGTTTGAGATATAAAACTCTGCCATATAAAAAAAATTAGCCCTTAAAAACGTACGTGCTAATAATGATATGATATTATGTACAAAAGTTCAGTTTTTTTTTTATATCAAACGGTTCCTAAGACATCATCAAATAAATGAAAAAAATTTTTTTTTGACACCCTGTACCTCGAAAACGGTACGTTTGAGGACCCATGGTAATGAGAACTTTTTTTCTCAGAACGCGTCAAGGAATCACAATTTTCCGACACATGTTTTGAAACACCCTGTATTTTGGCATTCGTTTAGTAATTCCTTATGATCAATAATTTTTTTGCTGTGGTTGTAAACCGTTATAACAATGTGGTGTCTGGTTGAAAGAACTCTAGAAAATACTGTTAGGCCAAAAAAGAATAAATAAGTAGGTATTAATTCCTAAATAAGCCGTAAATATTGTCGGGGGTAATACCAGGCGAGCTTAGCATTAGCCTCATATTTTCATGCAGTTGGAAGCGCTCTCGTGATTTTTTCTGCAGATGGAGTTAAATTTCCAATGCAAGTAAGTATTCGAGACCAACTACTGCATATAAAAATATCCGGCTACATCTAAGTTCGAGTTGTATTTGTTGAGACAATTCCATCAAATAATAAAGATTCCAAACGTTATTATCAGTTAACAATACCAAAACTCCCTTTCAAAAGGACAAATATTATTGTTAAAAACACAACAACTTTTGTGTTTTATGTTGATATTTCTAATAAAAATCAAATGGCAATCGGTAAGTAGCTATATCAGCACTTCTGTCATTCGTTTATAACAGGCGTCTGTGGCCGAGTGGATAAGCTCTGAAACTGTCGTTCGAAGGCACCCTGGTTCAAACCCCGGTAACTTTTTTTCGTACATAGGTATAAAATATTTACAAATAATAAAATTAATTGTGACTTTTAGTAATTGACTTAATTGAGTGCCAAGGAATCGAGCCATTGCCATAGTAAACATTTGAACAAGCAGTTTTATCTATAAATTTATGCACTTGCATTCTCTCTTCCTTCCTCGATACAAAATATCCGATAGCAAACAGCGATATTTGAGAAATCAAGTGGGTGTACGTGTAATAACGTATGAGTGCGGAATTCTCGGATAGGTATATCTGCTAAACAATTTATTTGATCCTGGAAATTAAATTTTGATCATGTGCGTTAATTTAACCGCGCAGTAAGCACTTATTCTTATTTAATTTGGTTGAAGAAATTTCTTAACTTTATCTTTGTACTATATGCCTACAGGAGCTACTTAAGCAAAATTACCATAATTTTATATAATGATATGTATAACATTCTTTAGGTGAAAAACTTTCAATGGAAACCCCCTTCATTAAAGCGATGAATGATGGTCGGGTATATTATGGTGAATCGTGTAATATAGCTATAGCACAGCATAGCACTCAAGTTGATTTTGCTCCGTTATTTCGATAAGCCCCCAGATTTCATGCCCCATTTCAAAGCAGAATCAGTAAGATAGAGAAGCACCAAGCAGTACAAAGAGGTCGGTCATGCGGGGGCTATGCCTATTGTAGAGAAGACCAAAACCTGTTGTTGAAGACAATAATTCTAGAATGAAGGTTTTCTTAGATGTACGAACGTTGACGCTAAAGAAATCTTTTAACGTTATCCGGAAAATGGACTGCAGTGATGACAATGCCAGTCCTTTCACTGCTTAAGAAACAACTATAAATGTTATAGGTACTTACTCATATGGTACCAATACTTATCTCTAATAATAAGAATAGGCATTAACTGAACAGGTGATTCATTTCAATTTTCATCCAGTCTGTGAGAAGAATAGTTTTTTTTTTGACAGAATTTGGTACCACTTCATGGTGCTACATCCCATTATGATCGACAATATTAATGATTCGCTTTTTTTTTTACTTTTTATTAGGTAAGGTACGTTACAGCTACTATACTTCAATAATTTTCAGTAAGGTATATTAGGTATATTGTTTTTTTTTTTTTTTTCTTAAAGAAAAAGCATCGATCTTAACTGTTAAGGTAAGTCATAGTCGCTCCACTCTGATAACTTGGCTTCGAGACCTGGCTCATTCAGCCACAGGAACAGTTTTAATATATAAATAGTTAAATTAACGAACCCAAACAACCATGATGAGCTGGTATTCGAACCATAGATGTCAACGGCTTCTGTCAGTGACCTAAAAAGCTGCGCGCTATAATATTGTATTAGGTTTATAAAAATATCTTGCTGAGTAGGTATGTGATATAAGTAAGGTAAGGGTGAGTCAGTTTTTTCTAATAGGACTTCACCAGCTTATAGAAGACCCGTTTTAAGGAATAAAAGTTCTCAGAGTCCGGAAATTTTAGAAAAAAAGATACAGGGTGTTGAAATTTTTTTTCCACTTTTCGCCGCATACTTGGGCATTTCTCAATATTTTTATTTTATCCCCAGAGGTTATGTTTATTATAATTTAGATAATTTAGGGTATCTATACAAAACGTAAAGAAACACGGGTGAAAAGATTCATTAGTGGCGTAGATACAGGGTTTATGACTATTTTTCACTCAACAACTTCTACGCCCATGGACTTACAGGACCTTACTTATCAGCATTCGATTCCTGGAGATTTCATACAAAAAAGGTATACTTATAAATATCCGAAAATCCCCCTAGTTTTTAAGTAAATTGAGTCTACACTACCTCAAACCAATTATTTTGATATGCAAAATCGTCGATTTTGCCGAATTATTATATTATATCCTAAAATAACAACTATACTATCGAAAAAATGTGCAAATTTTTGGGGTATGATGAAGCTTAGACTCAATTAGGGGGAATTTCTAATATTCATATGGGTATACCTTTTTTCGTACGAAATCTCCAGAAAGTTGAACGCTGATAAGTATGGTTTTCTAATTCCATGTGCGTAGATATTTGAGATTTCTTTGGATTTAGGTTCTTATTTTTAATTTGCCAGTTTGCCACTATAGGTTCTTTGCAGAACAAAGACATGGACGGTACCGTTTCGTCCTTATTATGGACTCATCACCATATAACCCATGCTATATACACATGTACGAAAGTTATATTTATTCTAACTGGTGTTTTCTATTTGTAGTGACGTGCAATACATTCAATGTTTTCAATGCAATATTTTTCAAGATTTCGTTTAGTAAATATTTCTAGAATTGTTGTTCAGTTACTGAATAAAACATATTTTATGGCCTTATAGTTTTAGATTTTTGGAAATATTTCCTAAACGAGGCTTAAATAACTCTTGAATAGAGTTATTTTCTCTTTTATGCTTAAAATATGATTTTATACATGGCGTTCGATTTGGATAGTCCAGTTACTAAAAGAAAATATATTTTTTAGTGGCCTTAGTTTTAATTTTTTGAAAATATTTTCTAAACGAGGCTTCGTCTTGAAAAGAGTTCTTTCTTTTATGTTTAAAATATTATACATGACGTTCTATTTTGGATGCCCAGTTGTTACCAAACGCAAAAAATTTAGGAACGCTCACTGATATTTTTTATGCCTTCATGGATTCGAGTTGACCATAAAATACGGCATTTTTCTGTAATTAACTCATCTCTATTATATCTCTTAGCATTTACGAGATACCTACCTACCTACCCATAGACAGTTCTAAAAACTGTGCACCTGTAGGCAGAGCAACTTAATGAATGTTCTATTTAATGGTAGTAGGAAAAAACATTTTCTCCACGACTGGGTACTTTTTGAAGCATATTTTATGTTGTTTGTATATAATAGCCGATGCACGACTTAATTGATTTTTTTATACATGCCGGTCGTTTTTAGCTTTGGGGTGATTTCGGCTAGACTAGATGGTATTTTATTAATTTTTTTAAAGTTTGCTGCAGAATTTCTTTCCATCTCCAGACAAATTATAATTGTTTGGCCCAGCAAAGACTCATAAAAAAATTTCGAAATATTTGTGCCAATGTATGTACCTTTACAAATTAGAGCAAAAAATTATCAACGTTTTGCTTTAGGGAAAAATAAACGGGATTAAGTTTTAAGATTTAAATTAAATTGAGCAACTTTTACGTCAAAATTCGCTTTTATAATAATATGTACTCAGTTATTTGTTGGATAAGTTTTCTATTAATACACGAATGTCGAATGAAATTCAACAATTTATCCAAAACCAAAATTATCCAATGAAATTAAAAATTTGAAAGTATTCATCTGAGCTTTTGTTTTCAAATTTTCTTATAGACTTAAAATACAAAATGTGATAGATACAATTAAAAACAGTATATAGGTAATTGTGGCCTCAAAATATGTCGGTTTTATTGTGGATAAAGTAAATATATTTTTTTTATAATGGCTTGATTTGAAAGTGTATTATGCAAAATTGCAGTGTTTTCTTTATAAAAAAGAGTTTTTCTGTAAAACTTCTTGATTACCCAGCTACCACCTCTAACTTTTATCTTCGCACGCATAACACCATTTCCTGTCGAAAGTTTTTACTCGACCCGCAACGCAAGTTACTCCTGCAAACTTTTTGTGGAATCCTCCTTGAAATAATAAAAAAATCAGTGCCGCTTAGTAAAATGACGATGCTCATTTTGTAAGCTATTATAATTATGAATTATTTATCGATGTAGAAACGTCCAGTATTTTTTTTTTAACTTACATAAAAGTTTTATTATGATTAGGTTTATATTTTTATAAAACGGAGTGAAGTGGATTTTTTCGTCTCGATTTGTCCTGACTTTTAATGAAGTTTTCGGTTCAAAATTTTAATTTTCAGTTTAGATTTCACATAATTCAATTCGACATTTATTGGAAAATATAATAAATACTTTTCAAGTACAATAATAACATGCCGTTTAGTTTACAAATAAAAGTTGAGTAGGTATCTAAAAACCTTCTTGCGCATCAATCGCAGAAATAGTGTATTTTTATGCGATTCAATTATGAATGTTTTCACTGCTTTTTAAATTGGATTTCTGAAATTTTCCATAGTCAGGTCATATTAGCGTAGTGGTTTACTGAGAAAATTTCATTTCATTTAGTTTGAAAACGTGCCTTAGAATGGATTTTTAAATTTAACAAAATTTAAAAAAATGGCAAATTAATTTTTTTCCCCTTTTTCTGTGTCCGCCACTGGCTAACTTTACTTAAAAAATACTATTCTTTACACTACCTTTAATAAATTCGCAAAAAGTGAAAGGGGAATTTTGAAAACCGAAAATTTGAAATTTTAGAGGAATATAAACATCATGTAAAAGTATTCGAATATCTCCGCCATTTTTCTTATTTGCTTCTTGAAATTTTTCACAGTTAGGGGTTATTCGTATAGTTATCAACTGGAAAAACTTCAGCTCAATTCCTTCAAAAAAGGCTCATAAACGGTTATAGAAATTTAGCCATTTTTACCCTTTTCCTACCCACGCCACTGGCTTATTAATGAAAAATATGCAAATTTTACTGCATTAACTCAAATTTAAAATAATTTTCTTCCAATCGTGTTAATTTGGTTTAAATTTATTTTTCTAACTTGCTTATAGGTAGGTAGGTATAGGGGTTCCAAATCTGGCAATTTTTTCTAAAATTGAAAAGGCCGCCATTTTGAAATGGTTCGATTTTACTCGAATACAGTAGCAGACGACTTCTTGCGGCTATCTTACTCATAAAAAAATTTCAGCCCCCTAGATTGAAAACTGCGACCAAAAACCGTGCCTCATAGACGGTTTTTATTTTTAGTTTGGAGGGACACCCTGCAGAAATAACGCAGCTTTAGGAATTTTTTTTTACAAAAATCAAATGTCATTTTGAAGTTTCACAAGAGTAAAAAATTTCGTTCACTAATCTTTAAATATGAAGCTACAGCACCGGTTTTAAAATTTTAGAGAAATAAACATCATATGAAAAAAATATTAATATCTCCAACATTTTTCTTATTTACTTCTTGAAAATTTTAAGGGTTAAAGTATATTAGTGTACTTGCTTACTGTGAAAATTTCAGTTCAATTTCTTTAAAAATGAACTCATAAACGGTTATAGAAATTTAGACATTTTTACCCTTTTCCTACCCACGCCACTGGCTTAATAATATAAATAATGCCAATTTTATTGCTTTAATTCAAGTTTCAAATAGTTTTCTTCCAATCTTGTTAATTTTATTTTAAAGTTTTATTGCCATCTTGCTCATACAGGGACTCAAAAAATAGCAAATTTTCCAAAAATTCAAATGGCTGCCATTTTGAAACGGCTTGGCCGATTTTGCTCAAGTGCAATACCAGAACACTCCTTGTGGATATCTTACTCCCGCAAAAATCTCAGCCTCCTAGATTGAAAACTGCGACCTGAAATGATACCACAAGAACCGGATTTCTGGAATTTTGAAGGGACGCCCTGTAGAAGTGTCTCGACTTTTGGAAATTTTTTCAACGAAAATCTAACATCATTCCAAAGTTTTACAAGGATCCAAAATTTCGTTCACTAATCGTCAAAGATAAAGCTACAGGAGCGTTTTTAAAATCCTGATTTCGCGTTTTTGATGAAATATATAAATATATAAATTATGAATGTAGTAATTAATTAATTAATTAATTAATTAATTAATTATTTAATTTTCAAATAATTTAAATATATAATTATATATATATCGTGGACAGGTGAATTTTGGAAAACCACTTTTTCGTGATCTGGGGGTCATGATCGGTGGACATTTGATGAGTTTGGGTGATTTTCGAAAAGTGATGTCGTCCTCAATAGTGTATTTTTTTATTAAAAAATACACTAATAAGAGGTCTTATCTTTATGTCTTCTGTATAATAAGAGATACGGTTCAAAAACTTGACTTTTTAATATATTTAGTTTGAGGTTGGACACCCTTTAAAAATAAAATAAAGCAGGTTTTTTTTTCTTTAAAATAAATTTAGCTCGTTAGCGTAAAAAATTTCTGGTCCTTGAAGTTTCTAAAGAAGACGTTTTAATTTGCTCTATACAATTCTTGGCTATAAAAGTTACAAGAAAGCTTTTATAAGTACACACTAAGGTGACAATTAAATTTCAAAAAAGACAAGCATAATGATAAAGCATAAAAAAGCTCCCTTTGTTCTTTCAAATTTTGCAGTTCGTAACAAAGAAAATAAAGTACCTTGCAGTGTACATAGATACTTTAATTAAAAAATCCTCCACTTATTTCTTGAGATATTCGTGACGTAATCGAGTTATATTATACCTCTTTCCAGTCTATCCAGAAAGTGATTTGTTACGATTCTATCAAACAAGGGTTTGGGGATTTCAATCTGTTAATCAAACTTAGGAGTAAAACTCTTCGAGGCCTACACCCATCAGCTCGCCTCAACTTGATGGAAGTGCCCTTGGCATTAACAAATGAAGCCCTGTTGAATTTCATAAAACTATTGAGAAAAAAAAAATAATACTACGTGTACGATAAATCTAACTCAGAACGAAAAATAGAGGAAAAAATACAGAAAGAGAATGAAAAAAAAATTAACACAACGCTTTGAACAAAGTCTAGTGAATAAAAAAGAAAAAATTCAAAGAATTGAAGACCATGTAAGCTATTACGAGAGTATGACTGATAAATTCGGCATTATACAGGGTGTCCCTTATTTCAGAGCTCACAATGAGTATCTCCTAAACGATAGAAGATACAGGGTCTATTAAATTAGAGAAAATATGCTTGGTTTTGTGTCCATTTTGAATCCATCAAGACATACTTATGATACTTATTAAGATATTAAGATTCCGTATTTTTGGAATATTTTTGTTATTATTGCAAATTAATAAATAATTTTTAGTATAACTATACATAGGCCGTTATTAAGAGATATCAATTCGATATTACAAAAATTTTCAAAGCCAACCAGATCCCATACAGTTTTCATAGTCAGCTTCTATTTTTCTTATGGCCGCCAGATTGTATTTTCATTTCATACTTTTTTGGCTAATTTTGAATATTTCCGTCATTTTAAGAATGTGTTTCCCGAAGTCATATTATGTAACTAGGTAAAGTCAGTCATAAATTCAGTTCCATTCCTTTAAAAAAATGCCATAAAATGGATATAGAAACTTGAGATTTTTCCTTTTTCCCTATCCATGCCACTGGTTAACAAAAGCTCCTTTTTTATACCAAATAATAAAGTAGGAAAACAGTCTTGCTAAGCTGTTATTTATCTTTAACGTTTTCCATTTTGCGTATAGGTGCATGTGTTAAAAAAAAAAAAAACATTTTTACGAAAATTCAAATCTTGATGACGAAAATCAAAAATGACTTCTCTGCAAAAAAATCCATTCTTCGTACCTAATTCGTTCTCCAGTCAATCAATAGACAAAACCCTAAACGAAGTGCGTCATACGGTTATGTATACCAGCGTGAGACGTATAATGAGAGGCTTATTGGGACGAATTTTAAAAATTCTAAACATTCTTTTAAAGTGACTCTACCTATTTGTATAAATATGTGTTGCCCACGACTTGAAAGATTCTTGAAATATAAGTGCACAGATTCAATAGGTATCGCTATCCAAGTACTTACACACGTTGGCGGGTAATGTTCATCATAATTTTTTTTGCACTTTTCTTGATGTCTTTGATGTCTCCAGTTTGTTAAACTTTTGGAGCTCACGAACACAATAATTGCCCGAAATAAGACTCCAAGCAGGAACATTATTTAATGTAGGTGTAGACTGTAGAGGAATATTTAATGTATTTTTTTTTAATTTAAGCTTTAAGTGTCTCGACAGCTGGAGGTCATTGACACAGTTACAATACAATACATATAATATCAGAAATTTAGTTAATTGTTAAAGACAGGTGCTTTACATAGCATCAGTGACAGAGTATAATTATAATTTTGAAAACAAATCGATATCTTGAAGGTAGCTGATAACTTGAGAGAGTCGTTCGGTGGAACTGAGGAGTTCTTTTATATTTCCTTCTATATTATGTTTATTTCGGCTCTTGGTTAATTTTAAGCATCCTGTAAGGATGTGTATGACAGTGATGCTATTGATACAGTGCTCACAGAGCGGTGGATTTTCTGCAGCCATCAATAACCCATGGGTGAGTTGGGTGTGTCCGATACGTAGTCGGCGAATCACCAGTTTTTACTTCTGGTCATAGTTGGAGGGAGTTCGAGTCGAGTAATGGATGGTTGGATCTCGTGCAGTTTTGAGGTGATTCCATCCCAATGATTTTTCCAGGCAGTCTTGGTATAGCTTTTGTGGTATAGGTTTTTAAGTCTCTATAGATTTGTGTATTTGTAGAGACTGTGGGAGACAATGAGGCTTCTTTGGCTGCCGCGTCAGCCTTTCCGTTTCCCGCTATGCTTATGTGAGAAAGGACCCATATCAATGTTAGCTTGCTTCCCCGGGAAACCAGCCTGTCATGTGAGTTGTGAATATCCTGCACTATTGGATGTTGTGTGTAGAGACGTCTAATAGCTATATTATTAGATTCTTTATTTATAGACTTGATTGATTGAAGGACTCCGAATAGTTTCCCTGTATGCACACCAGCAGAAGATGGTAGAGACATGGTGGCGACGAGAGTAACCGCCGCGCAGCCGACGCAGGTTTCACTCTTCGACGCATCAGTGTATAAAATTTCATCGAAATTGGAGGTGTTGATTACATTCAGGAATTATTTTCTTAGAAGCTCTTTCGGGGCATCGTGTTTGGGATGGCAGCTGAGCTACGTGCTGATGTTTGGGAGAGTTTTTTCCCAAGGCGTAAAAAATGTTTTTGGATATTGGAAGATGGCATGTAGATAGAAGAGAAACATTCAGGTCTCTCAAGGAGGTCAGGTATGCGTGGAGAATTTGTGGAATGGATAGAATCTTAGGAGGAGGATCAGGTTGAGGTCCCATTGAAGTCAGAAGCGAGTATGCTGGGTTCTGGGTGTTCGCTGATATCCTTGCAAAGTAACTTAATAGAAGTTGTTGACGTCTCAGCTTGAGAGGGGGTTCGTTAGCTTCACAGTAGACGCTCTCACTTGGACTGGATCTGAAAGCTCCGAGACACATTCTTAGAGCGGTGTTGTGAATCGAGTTTAGGCTTTTTAAGGTTAATTCCGAAGGAGACATATAGAAGACACTGCCGTAGTCTATTTTGGACCTTATAAGAGTACGATACACCCTCAGCAAGACATCCTCATCGGCTCCCCATTGGTTGTGCGATAAGATTTTGAGTATGTTGACTTTTTTGAGACAGTTGGTTTTGATATCTGCAATGTGCTGCTTCCAGTTCAATCTCTTGTCGAATGTCAGTCCGAGAATTTTGAGCTGATTTACGGAGGGCATGGTTTTTCCGTTGAGGAGTATCCTTATTGGAGTCGACGGATTGAAATTTAGACTAGACTTTACTACTTTGGATTTCGTAGTGGAGAAACGGAAACCAGATTTGGACGTCCAGAGACTAAGTTGATTTACTGCCTCTTGGATTGGGCTGGATGTTGCACTTGCGTTTTTGCCATGACAGTAGTTGATCAGGTCGTTAACGTACAGTGCATATTTAACTGGAGCACGTATCGTTGTACATATTTTATGTCACTAATGGATAAATTAAAGAGTGTAGGGCTTAGAATGGAACCTTGTGGAACTCCATTCTTTTTGAGCAAATGCCGAGGAGGTTTCATTGTTGGCTCTAACTCTAAGGACCAGTTTCTTAAAAAGTTTTGGAGAAAGTACAGTATATTGCCAGTCAACTGGAGATTTGTTAATTTTTTAATAATGATATCGGGTGGCAGAGTGTCAAAGGCATCTTCGATAGCTATAACATCTTGTTTTCTTGAGAAGGCGTTGGCTATGTCTGTTTGCAGAAAAGCAAGATTTTCAATGGTGCTGCGTTGAGGTCGAAATCCGAATTGGGCTGCAACAAAAATTCTATGTTTCTCGATGTAAGTACCAAAGAAGTCTCTTATTGATAATTTTTTCTAACAGCTTGCACGATGTACATGTAAGTGAGATTGGTCTGTACGTGTTGGGATTCGTCAATATTAATAGCTTGAGTTGATTCATTTTAGCTTACCGTTAATTTTCTACGATTAAACAACAATACAAATAGGTATACAGTACATTATTATTATTGTGTACATATTTATTATTTATTTTTTATTAAAATGCACGTTCACTGCATGGGAATTCCTCTCTCTGGCTCTGGGAGCTGTGCACAAGCTGAGATAACGATTCACATTTAGTTTTAACTGTTTCAGGTTGTATTTCTCAGGAAAATGAGTCTTTGCATGGCATGGGAGAGAAAAATAAAGAAAAGTAATATTATAATCAGAGCACGTATTCAACCTCCATAATTACTTTTACCACATCAAATATTTTATCCGCACTGCACCATTTCCAGTTGCGTGTAATTAGGTATGGTGGGCTGGTAAATTTTGGGGAACCACTTTTTCGTGGTCTATGAGTTAGGATCGATGAACATTTGATGATTTTTGGTTTTAGATTTGGATGGACTTTGCCAAATCCAAGTTAAGTTTGGAGAATAGACATACCTATCAGCTAGAATATAGTTAAATAAATCTAAAGCAGTGAAAAATTTAGCATGCATGGGTCTTCAATATTCTTTAAGATCTCAGGAAGTACCAACTAAAGTCCTTTCATGAAAGTTCCAAATAAATTAATGTAATCCATATCAAAGTTAATTGTCAAATCATTCTAGTTAGGAATTTATTAGAAAAGTTTAATCCTGCAATATAAATCTTGGAACACAATAAGACCGATCGGTTCAAATAACGAGAAAAGTTGGTTTACCCTAAATCTTCCATTTAATTTATTTTACGTTTTCATATTTCAGTGCGTCAGAAAATAAATTGTTTTCGTCAGTTGGACACAATTGTGTTTTTACGGAAATTTAACAAGAAAAATTCATCACGTACTGCCTATTTCTAGCTCTTCTCATTCACCGTTCTTTCTAGCTCTTCTCATTCACCGCTCTTTTACTCCAGGCTATTTCACGGAAAGTCATTTTGAACATACGCTTTCAGTAAACATGATATTCATATTTACATAACGATGCATTTCAATATTTTTCACAGAAGCATGCTGCTTTTCCGAAGAAATCCTGCAGGAATTGAATGCGCCATGATTGAACTTTCATCTTGCTCTGCACTTTTATGCTTATATTGCTTATATTTATTTAAATCATCTTCCGCGCTTCTAAAACTTCAGAAATTGAAAAGATTGCAGATGTAAGGGACGTTTTATCACGCTATGTGATAAAAATCTTCAGAGGTCAAGAGATTATATTTTTTTTATTTCAATAACAGAACATACTTACATATTTGATCAAACTTAACTCAACTTATTATTGATAAAGGAATCATTTATTCTAGTACGAGAAAGCTTTATTCAAAGAGCAAGGGTTAGGTATGTACTTATAGGTGAATACCTACGCTTCTCAAAATAAATCGATATGACGTGACTAATTATTTAACACAGCAGAGTGATTAAATCTGTTTAGAACAGCGAACAAGCCCGGACACTATACCAACCTACTCTAAAAATTTCCCAAACAAACTGTTCCTGCGTTTGCTAAATAATTTATATCTGGTCGTGATTTATCAAGAACAGTTACACTCCCAGTTATTCCTAAAATTAAACTTGACGGTATTAATTATAAGGAGCGAAACAGCTGTACAGCTTAATAAACAATAAAATATCCCTGTTTCATACAGCTCCTATATCACTTTTGATCCCGAAAACCACAAACTTAACCCGAGCTCGAGCAAAAATTAACCCTCGTCTCGCTTTTCAACTAATCGAGCCAAGCCTATTTATGTTCTGGTAAATAGAGCCTGCTATGAACAAAAAACCTTCTAAATAGAATAAATCTATCTCCTTAGGAAAAAAGCAGGATAATATGTATTCAGTTCGCTCCGACCATCCGATAGGTATAAATTTTTTGTTCGGAAGGGCCATGCAGACTTATCCAACCGTAATCTGGAGACGTTATCGTTAAATTTACAAATGGGGGATTTCAATCAGGATTTTACTCAGCTGCAATCAGGATGAAAGTTTCATCAATATTTTACTGTCGTTTGTGATTAAAGTATGTAGAAAGAAATATAGTTTTCGATCAAGTGTTAATATTCCTAATCGCGACGATATTTTTGTCATTATGCGATTATTAGAATTACCTTTTAGCTTCTAGTTTCACATAAGATATGTTTCTTGCTTTCCTCTGGCTATCGCCAAGAGAAGCTTCAATATATTCCGTAACCTGTCTAAACATTATCGATACACATAGACCTAAGTTGTATAAACAGTAAAACCATCAAAACATACATCAACAAAGCCTAAGTAAATTAAAGGATATATTATACCTACAAGGTACGTAATATTGTTTCTGAAAATAACAACAGTCTCATAAATGTAAAAAAGGGGAAAATAATTAATTATTATTATGCGTGAAGCTTTTGAACCAAAGATCAGAGGAAATAATAATTCCTAATGAAAACAGAATCTGACATTATCCTAAAGCAAAATTATAACTTCACAAAATTTCAATTATTGTCCGTTGTAGACTCAAAAGAGCCTCAAAAATGCCATTAATGACAGTTTTATAAAATAAATACTGCATGAAAAAACTGTTTCAGTAGGTACATAAATACGAAGGTAACTCCAAAAATTAGGCAAGTGCAGTTAATACTTTATTGCCTCAGAAGCGTGAAATTTTAACGAAAATTTCACGCCATCAATTTTCAGCCAATAAAGTACGAGCATTGCTTACCGTTGCCATGGTTATTAGTGTATTTTTTAACAAAAAAATACACTATTGAGGACGACATCACTTTTCGAAAATCACCCAAACTCACCAAATGTCCACCGATCATGACCCCCAGATCACGAAAAAGTGGTTTTCCAAAATTCACCTGCCCACGATATATACAGGGTGATTCAGACCACCCGTACACCCCTTTTTTCTCGAAAACAGCGCATGGGATTTTTTTGGTAGATAAGCCTCTTTACTAAATCGAGACCAAGGAATTGAATTATGATACTTACGAGCTGCGGAATTTCCGGGAAATCGGAAAATTTGCTACCAACTTTGAAATTTTAAATGTAACTCTAGATCAAATTGGCCATATTTGCGAAGGTCTTTGGAAAAGAAACAACTTTTGTAAAAAACATTTTTTTCTATCAACTTTCCATTGCTGAGATATGACAAACTGAAATTCCATACAGTCTACAGGCATTTTATACAAATTTCCGAACGCACCCCGAAAATCAGTTCCACAGATAACAGACAACCATTTTTCATGGCTTGACACTTTTGACAGTTGCATCATTTTTGACAGTTGTATCATTTTTGACAGTAGCGTCTTTAAAATGCATAGTTTGAATTTAAAAGTCGAATATTTAAGTAATAAAAAGATTAGTTTCGTGAATATGGCGTACACAAACGAAGAAGCTTTTGAAATGTTGATGGTACTGGGTGAATGTCATCAGAATTATTCAGCAGCTCAGAGATTGTATGCTCAGCGGTATCCTAATCGCACACATCATTCTCGTTTGGTTTTTTAAACGTTTGGCCACTCGCATTCGCATAACAGGTAAAATTCAGCCAAACCACAACAGAAATGCTGTAATAAGGCGACCAATTATGGATGAAGTAGCACCTGATATTGTGGCTGCTGTTATTGTCAATCCTCATGATTCCACTCGAAGAATTTCAGCAGATTCCGGTGTGTCACAGTCGACTGTGTGGAGAATTTTGCACAACAATGGTCTGCATCCATACTGAAATGGATCGCACCTAGGTAGGATGATAAGAGAAATATTCCCTCGCCTCATTAAATCAAGTAAACGATCCCGTCAGCTCATTAAATATTCATAAAACAGAATCGCTCCAGCTAGCCACAATTCAGTCCTTCGAGAAAGCGACCACTGCAAGGGTAAAGAAACCATTGCCAGATGTTAGGGCAGGCGTTGTATTGCGACACTCTCGGTCCGCGTGATGAAGGAGAATAATAGGTGACCTACATACAAGAACGAGTGGAAAGAAACAGATCGGGTGAAATCAGAATTTAAACAATAAGCCTTCGCAAAGACAAAAGTAACTCAGTAGTTATTACACCTACGACAATGAAAAGTTCACCAATCGATAGGGCGAATTAATAAACCCCAATAGCCGGAAAAGCACCCCGGTACCTAAACGGCCAGTAAAGGAAAACGCGAAGTGAAAGTTAAGTCGGTGTAATTATAATAACTAGACACAATGAGAAGTACCTAAACGCGTCGACCGATTTGAAGGAAAATTTAGATAGTTCAGGTTCCGGACAAATCAGTAAAGTAGCCGCGAGGTCAACTCGCCAAATCTCAAGACAAATGAGATATGATTACGGACTAAATCACGGCAGGAGAGAAGAGTCAATAAGGTTCATTATTGCGCGGTGTTTAGAAATCGGACCACCGCTACTATAAAAGCAGACGTCTTCCAGCAACTCGCTCTCAGATCAATTTTGACTTCCTAACCCTTTATACGGTACCCAGAGATGGCATATTGTGGACTCCGGGATACCTAATCCTATCTTAACCTGAAAATTCGAATCCAGAGATGGCATAGCGGACTCCGGTCGAATTTCCCTCATCTACCTTGGAAAAACTCCAGTTGAAAACCCGAAACGAGCAAATATCGTTTCCCGCCAATTTCTAATCACAATTCTAATAAAATTCGGATCCAGAGATGGCATTTAGCGGACTCCGGCCGAGTTTTCCTTTACCTATCCCGGGAAATCCCAGTGAAACATACTTCATTCGCACCTCGAACTCAATATTCGCAGTTGGCAAATTCTCTTCGAACCAATTCACTAGTAGATGGCAAAGCGCATATTCCGAAGGAATTTCCTTCACAAATTAGGGAAAATCCATTGAGAAAATAGTTAGGGAAGATCTCTCTTCGAAACAAAATCCACGTCAATAAATAATTAAACAGATTCGCCAAATTCACGAGTGCAGATCCCATTTTAAATCAGACACAATAATTAACTAGGTATCAGGCGGTACCCCCGTAGGTACCTACGCAATCACGTTTATAAACAAAACGAACCCGGCAGAGAAGAAATATTTCGACAAATCAAATAAATACATATTCACGCATAGGAAATTGAGATAGAGCTAGGAGCGAAAATAGACCCGGATCAGAAATTAATAATTTGTAAACAAAACGGCCCATGATTCAATCATCCTATTCTTCGAAGAGTCCGAATTTTTAAACAGCGCAGATGGTTAGGCAGGAAGCAGTCCCTTTAAAAACGATTTAGAAAGTGAAAGGAGTTTCTCGCCATTATATGACACCATAAATAAAGATCACATAGCAGAGCACCCCCGGTTAGTACAGGTCTGGATAGAACGAGGCAGCGTTGTCAGATGTAGCATCCGCTACTTCGCAAACATTATCAGGAAATACTAATTCCATTACAACACCCAATTAGGAGTTAGTATACGTACTCTATTTCCAAACGTTGGGGGAGGGATCCACCTCGATGTCCAGGTGAAGACCTCCGTTGTACCAATACAAGAGTATACCTCTTTAAAGTGGAAATCGTACAACAGGGCAAAAGTACCCTCAGAGTAGGATAGCGAAACAGAAATCAAAGCAAGGTTGTCAGGTGTAATAAACGCCCTCACATGTCAGGAAATCCAATAATCAAAATAAAGTTAGGATCATGAATCGCAATTCACAAATAAAAATCCAAAGCAAATCAAAATTAATCCCGAGTATGGGAAAGCCAAAGAAGAAAATTCAGAAACCAAAGTATCATCATAAGGTCGTTTTTCCGAAGCTCTTTTAACCAGATTCTATACATACCTAAATCTTATGTGACAAACGTTATTATTATGTTCTCATCATACTATCTACGCTCTTTGGGTTGATAGGTCGACGTACTCGTGTTACTGGCGGACCGGTGGCTGGTGCCGTACAATCAAATGAGTAAATTGTCCGTAAACATGCCTAAACACGAATGAGGGATAAAAGTCCAGCATTTCCAATCATTAACTAGATTAATGGTTAAAGAGTCGTGGTCTGTAGTATGGTCAGCTGATAATCACGTTGAGGAACAAAGATTTTCGAACGGAGCCAACATGCTCCGGGAAATAAATCAAGGTGTGTAGAAAAATCTACAATAATACAGTTGATTAAGGTTTCAATCAGAAAAGCAAATAAGGTAAATCATCAGGTATAACAGTGACAAATGCCTAAGGGCAAGGTAACATATGTGACCTAAAGGTCGCCTGACGAGGCAGCATCGACGGGTGCAATAAAAGGTAGAACAAGACAAATAAACACAAGGTATACAAAGTGATAACTAAATACAGTATCACCCAGGTTATGAATAAAATAAACGGAGGTGAAATAATTCACACTCCTAGGTAAATCAACTGTGAAAATAAAATCATTAAATAAAAGAGAATCGGAAGGAACGATTTTATAAAAGATACGCAATCAAAATTCAGGAGAAGTGGCAACCCTGTACTCGAATAGGTAATGAGTCAGACATTTCCGCAATATCCCGGATCGTCTGAAAACCAAATGGTTGTCTTCTTTAATTAATTCAAGCAGATGCTTGAAATGAAATTAAGAAACTAGAAAAAGGAAATTAGGCAAGGAAAATCGTTGAATAGTTAAACCACACAGACATTTCCGCATATACCGGATAGTCTGTAACCGAAACAAAAGCGAAACGAAATAATAAGACATTCCCGCATATACCGGGTAGTCTGAAAACGGAACAAAAACCAAAAAGAAAGCACAGGTGTGCAAAAGAGTGGAATCCGAAATGGATTATAGTTTGAAAGATGGATGAAAGGGATCCCTCTTCGCTTTCCATTTTCTTTTGTACTCTCTATGCAAAAACACAGCCCATCTCGCCATTCACCATTTTACACCCTTGCAAACGAATTCTCTCGCTCATCACTCGCTTTTAAAACCTCTGATAGAAAGCCAACAGTTAACAACGAGTCCCAGTTAAATTCCCCGCTTTTCCGACAAAAGAAAAATCCCAGTAGGTTCTTTGCGCATCCGTTTCGGTCATAGTAATCCTGGCATACCTCAATCAAAGAGCAGGGGTGACTACGGTAAAAACTAGGTAAACACAACGTAGGAAAACACAGCGGTCCTATTAGGAGAAATTAGGGAAACTAGACGATCACACGGTGGCTTTTCGCTAAAGATCCTGCGACCTGGGGTCACGTCGTAACATTGGTGCCGTGACCAGGATTGAGGGCTAATACGCGGGAATAAATTGGCCAAGAAGGAAAACCCAAAACCAAAAACACGAAAACCAAGTAGGAAAGTTAGGGGGCGTCTTCCGTCTATCAGGGTACCCTCTGATAGCCTGAAGACGAGGGGGCGGTGAAATGGATCGCACCTAGGTAGGATGATAAGAGAAATATTCCCTCGCCTCATTAAATCAAGTAAACGATCCCGTCAGCTCATTAAATATTCATAAAACAGAATCGCTCCAGCTAGCCACAATTCAGTCCTTCGAGAAAGCGACCACTGCAAGGGTAAAGAAACCATTGCCAGATGTTAGGGCAGGCGTTGTATTGCGACACTCTCGGTCCGCGTGATGAAGGAGAATAATAGGTGACCTACATACAAGAACGAGTGGAAAGAAACAGATCGGGTGAAATCAGAATTTAAACAATAAGCCTTCGCAAAGACAAAAGTAACTCAGTAGTTATTACACCTACGACAATGAAAAGTTCACCAATCGATAGGGCGAATTAATAAACCCCAATAGCCGGAAAAGCACCCCGGTACCTAAACGGCCAGTAAAGGAAAACGCGAAGTGAAAGTTAAGTCGGTGTAATTATAATAACTAGACACAATGAGAAGTACCTAAACGCGTCGACCGATTTGAAGGAAAATTTAGATAGTTCAGGTTCCGGACAAATCAGTAAAGTAGCCGCGAGGTCAACTCGCCAAATCTCAAGACAAATGAGATATGATTACGGACTAAATCACGGCAGGAGAGAAGAGTCAATAAGGTTCATTATTGCGCGGTGTTTAGAAATCGGACCACCGCTACTATAAAAGCAGACGTCTTCCAGCAACTCGCTCTCAGATCAATTTTGACTTCCTAACCCTTTATACGGTACCCAGAGATGGCATATTGTGGACTCCGGGATACCTAATCCTATCTTAACCTGAAAATTCGAATCCAGAGATGGCATAGCGGACTCCGGTCGAATTTCCCTCATCTACCTTGGAAAAACTCCAGTTGAAAACCCGAAACGAGCAAATATCGTTTCCCGCCAATTTCTAATCACAATTCTAATAAAATTCGGATCCAGAGATGGCATTTAGCGGACTCCGGCCGAGTTTTCCTTTACCTATCCCGGGAAATCCCAGTGAAACATACTTCATTCGCACCTCGAACTCAATATTCGCAGTTGGCAAATTCTCTTCGAACCAATTCACTAGTAGATGGCAAAGCGCATATTCCGAAGGAATTTCCTTCACAAATTAGGGAAAATCCATTGAGAAAATAGTTAGGGAAGATCTCTCTTCGAAACAAAATCCACGTCAATAAATAATTAAACAGATTCGCCAAATTCACGAGTGCAGATCCCATTTTAAATCAGACACAATAATTAACTAGGTATCAGGCGGTACCCCCGTAGGTACCTACGCAATCACGTTTATAAACAAAACGAACCCGGCAGAGAAGAAATATTTCGACAAATCAAATAAATACATATTCACGCATAGGAAATTGAGATAGAGCTAGGAGCGAAAATAGACCCGGATCAGAAATTAATAATTTGTAAACAAAACGGCCCATGATTCAATCATCCTATTCTTCGAAGAGTCCGAATTTTTAAACAGCGCAGATGGTTAGGCAGGAAGCAGTCCCTTTAAAAACGATTTAGAAAGTGAAAGGAGTTTCTCGCCATTATATGACACCATAAATAAAGATCACATAGCAGAGCACCCCCGGTTAGTACAGGTCTGGATAGAACGAGGCAGCGTTGTCAGATGTAGCATCCGCTACTTCGCAAACATTATCAGGAAATACTAATTCCATTACAACACCCAATTAGGAGTTAGTATACGTACTCTATTTCCAAACGTTGGGGGAGGGATCCACCTCGATGTCCAGGTGAAGACCTCCGTTGTACCAATACAAGAGTATACCTCTTTAAAGTGGAAATCGTACAACAGGGCAAAAGTACCCTCAGAGTAGGATAGCGAAACAGAAATCAAAGCAAGGTTGTCAGGTGTAATAAACGCCCTCACATGTCAGGAAATCCAATAATCAAAATAAAGTTAGGATCATGAATCGCAATTCACAAATAAAAATCCAAAGCAAATCAAAATTAATCCCGAGTATGGGAAAGCCAAAGAAGAAAATTCAGAAACCAAAGTATCATCATAAGGTCGTTTTTCCGAAGCTCTTTTAACCAGATTCTATACATACCTAAATCTTATGTGACAAACGTTATTATTATGTTCTCATCATACTATCTACGCTCTTTGGGTTGATAGGTCGACGTACTCGTGTTACTGGCGGACCGGTGGCTGGTGCCGTACAATCAAATGAGTAAATTGTCCGTAAACATGCCTAAACACGAATGAGGGATAAAAGTCCAGCATTTCCAATCATTAACTAGATTAATGGTTAAAGAGTCGTGGTCTGTAGTATGGTCAGCTGATAATCACGTTGAGGAACAAAGATTTTCGAACGGAGCCAACATGCTCCGGGAAATAAATCAAGGTGTGTAGAAAAATCTACAATAATACAGTTGATTAAGGTTTCAATCAGAAAAGCAAATAAGGAAAATCATCAGGTATAACAGTGACAAATGCCTAAGGGCAAGGTAACATATGTGACCTAAAGGTCGCCTGACGAGGCAGCATCGACGGGTGCAATAAAAGGTAGAACAAGACAAATAAACACAAGGTATACAAAGTGATAACTAAATACAGTATCACCCAGGTTATGAATAAAATAAACGGAGGTGAAATAATTCACACTCCTAGGTAAATCAACTGTGAAAATAAAATCATTAAATAAAAGAGAATCGGAAGGAACGATTTTATAAAAGATACGCAATCAAAATTCAGGAGAAGTGGCAACCCTGTACTCGAATAGGTAATGAGTCAGACATTTCCGCAATATCCCGGATCGTCTGAAAACCAAATGGTTGTCTTCTTTAATTAATTCAAGCAGATGCTTGAAATGAAATTAAGAAACTAGAAAAAGGAAATTAGGCAAGGAAAATCGTTGAATAGTTAAACCACACAGACATTTCCGCATATACCGGATAGTCTGTAACCGAAACAAAAGCGAAACGAAATAATAAGACATTCCCGCATATACCGGGTAGTCTGAAAACGGAACAAAAACCAAAAAGAAAGCACAGGTGTGCAAAAGAGTGGAATCCGAAATGGATTATAGTTTGAAAGATGGATGAAAGGGATCCCTCTTCGCTTTCCATTTTCTTTTGTACTCTCTATGCAAAAACACAGCCCATCTCGCCATTCACCATTTTACACCCTTGCAAACGAATTCTCTCGCTCATCACTCGCTTTTAAAACCTCTGATAGAAAGCCAACAGTTAACAACGAGTCCCAGTTAAATTCCCCGCTTTTCCGACAAAAGAAAAATCCCAGTAGGTTCTTTGCGCATCCGTTTCGGTCATAGTAATCCTGGCATACCTCAATCAAAGAGCAGGGGTGACTACGGTAAAAACTAGGTAAACACAACGTAGGAAAACACAGCGGTCCTATTAGGAGAAATTAGGGAAACTAGACGATCACACGGTGGCTTTTCGCTAAAGATCCTGCGACCTGGGGTCACGTCGTAACAATACCACATAAACCTTCATCAAGAAAACACTAATGTTTTATAAAATTCTACTGTATAAAACATTAGTGTTTTATTCATAATCAATAAATATGCAGAGATTCTACGAAGTAAGGGTTGAAAGCATAAATTTTACTTCATCAAGAACTAACAAATGACGATTTTAGAAAACGTCTCGTATTTTGCAACTGGTATCGTCGTCAGAATCATGACTTCCATAAGAAAATCTTGTGGACAGATGAAGCAACTTTCAAAAGTAGTGGCAATGTGAACATTCACAATGCACATTATTGGTCAGAGGAGAATCCGCATTGGTTACGAACAGTTGACCACCAACATGTGTGGAGCCTCAACACTTGGTGCGGTATTATTGGTGCTCAAATCATTGGTTCCTAGTTTTTTGATGAACATTTAAGTGGCAACTTGTACAATGAATTTTTACGGAATCACTTGCCAGAATTGCTCGAAGATATCCCGTTGGCTACAAGGGTAACAATGTGGTTACAACAAGACGGTTGCCCTGCTCATTATTCTTTGCTTGTTAGGGATACTCTTAACACGTTTTTTCCTCACAGATGGATAGGAAGATCCGGTCAAATATCTTGGCCTCCGCGCTCGCCAGATTTGACACCGCTGGATTTCTATTTATGAGGTAGGATTAAGGACTTAGTTTATCAAGAGCGTCCAATCAGCAGAAATGACATGAAGCAACGCATTCGAAATGCATGTAATTCAATTGCCCCAGAGGAAATTTCAAGAGCAACAAAGAGTGTTATCGAAGGGCAGAAATGTGTATTCACAATGGTGGACGACACTTTGAATAAAATATCACATCTTGCCTAATTGTTAATTTATTTATTGAGGCAACTTATGATTATGTTTATTAATTAAATATTAAAGTGATTCTGATGTTCTTCTAAAATTTTAACTCTTATAATAACAAGTCTTATTAATACATGTTCAATTTAAAGTTGCAACTGTCAAAAATGACAAATCCATAAAAAATTGTTACCTGTTATCTGTGGAACTGATTTTTGGGGTGCGTTCGGAAATTTGTATAAAATGCCTGTAGACTGTATGAAATTTCAGTTTGTCATATCTCAGCAATGGAAAGTTGATAGGAAAAAATGTTTTTTACAAAAGTTGTTTCTTTTCCAAAGACCTTCTCAAATATGGCCAATTTGATCTAGAGTTACATTTAAAATTTCAAAGTTGGTAGCAAATTTTCCGATTTCCCGGAAATTCCGCAGCTCGTAAGTATCATAATTCAATTCCTTGGTCTCGATTTAGTAAAGAGGCTTATCTACCAAAAAAATCCCATGCGCCGTTTTCGAGAAAAAAGGGGTGTACGGGTGGTCTGAATCACCCTGTATACAGGGTGTCTGCTTAAGACTGGCCACCGGCTATATCTCGGAAACTAATGGGCCTAGAACCTCAAAATAAAAAATTTCCAGACATAAGTGATCACGAGAAATTCAATGAAAATATTTTCAAGATGGCAGCACTTCCGGAAATACCGGAAGTTGACACCTATTTCGTTATTTTAACGGGAACATCCTGTAAAATATTATATTTTTTAAATGTCTGAAGAAATCTAATACAGGTGGTTTTCACCATTGGAATTTAGATTGAGCGGTTTATGAGATATAAACAAGTGAAAATCGAAATTTTCAAATTCAAAGCATTGTAGAACTAGAACGGCTCAATCAGTCCCGTGAGCCATCTGGCGGAAAAAACCTTGGTTAGCGGGCTGTTAAACCTTGTCAAAGGAATGGAGCTCTTCTAATCAAGGAGAATCTAAATGTGAGAAATACAATAAGCCCGCTGGCTTCAGTGTTTGGGACCTAATAAACCATCTCTCACATTTAGTTAAAATACCAATACCAAGAACGGCTCAAGATATCTAAAAACGGTTTACATGTCCCTATCCTAACTTTTCATGTTTTATCCCACTATTATGTGGTTTAAATTTTAATACAGACTGATGAAAAATGGGATAATTTTCATCAATTTTTCATCAATGGTGAAAACCACCTGTTTTCAATTTCTTCAGGCATTTAAAAAATATAATATTTGTGTTCCCGTTAAAATAATGAAGTAGGTGTCAACTTCCGGTATTTCCGGAAGTGCGGCCATCTTGAAAATATTTTCATTGAATTTCTCGTGATCACTTATGTCTGGAAATTTTTTATTTTGAGGTTCTAGGCCCATTAGTTTCCGAGATAGAGCCGGTGGCCAGCCTTAAGAAGACACCCTGTATATATATACAGGGTGTCCCAGCTTATTCGAAGCGGTCTCTGTAGGCCAAACGATGGATTTTTTCCAAAAAATTTTTGCACATTCAAGTACAGGATCACAATGGCCATAATTTAAAATTATTTTGGGGTATACAGAGTGTCCCATATGACAGTGGCATATCAAAGTTATGTTTTTTTAAATGGAATGCTCCTAGGTTATTGCATTTTTAGATTGTCTAAAAAGAGAAAATAAGATTGGCTTTTACAGTTGGTGTTTAAATTCAGAAGTTTTTGAGTTATAAACAAGTGAAAATCGTCATTTTTCAAGTTCAAGGCCCTGTACAACGAAAACGATTCAAGATAGAGAAAAACGGCTTACATGTCCCTATTTTAACTTTTCATGTACTATCCTATGATGTGGATGAAATGTTTATACAGGGTGATAAAAAATTTGAAAAATTCTGAGATTTCTCCACGCGTCGCCAAATAAAAAAATCAAAGAAAGTACAAATGTTTCTATACCATAGGATAGTACATGAAAAGTTAAAATGGGGACATGTAAGCCGTTTTTCTCTATCTTTAGCCGTTTTCGTTGTACAGGACCTTGAACTTGAAAAATGACGATTTTCACTTGTTTATAACTCAAAAACTTCTGAATTTAAACACCAACTGTAAAAGCCAATCTTTATTTCTCTTCTCAGACAATCTAAAAATGCAATAACATAGGAGCATTCCATTTAAAAAAACATAACTTTGATATGCCACTCTTATATGGGACACTCTGTATACTCCAAAATAATTTTAAATTATGGCGATTGTGATTCTGTACTTGAATTTTCAAATTTTTTTTTGAAAAAGTCTATCGTTTGGCCTACAGAGACCGCTTCGGATAAGCTGGGACATCCTGTATATTTATTTCTCCAAAATCGCGATTTTTCGATTTTAAAAACTCTCCTGTAGCTTTATCTTTCTAGATTAGTGAACGAAATTTTGGATTCTTGTAAAGCTTTGGAATGACTTTAGATTTTCGTTGAAAAAATTTCCAAAAGTCACGTTACTTCTACAGGGTGTCCTTTCAAAGTTCCAAAAATCCGGTCCTTGAGGCACGGTTTCTGGCCGCAGTTTTCAATCTAGGGGGCTGAAATTTTTGTGAGAGTAGCATGTCCACAAGGAGTGGTCTGGTATTGCACTTGAGGGAAATCGGCCAAGCCGTTTCAAAATGGCGACCATTTGAATTTTCAGAAAATTTAGTATTTTTTGGACCCCTGTATGAGCAAGATGGCAAAAAAACTTTGAAATCAAATTAACAGGATTTGAAGAAAATTATTGGAAATTTGAGTTAATGCAATAAAATTAGCATATTTTCCATTAATAAGCCAGTGTCGTGGGTAGGAAAAGGGTAAAAATGTGTAAATTTCTATAACCGTTTATGAGTCCATTTTTGAAGAAGTTGAACCGAAATTTTCAATTTTTTTTCTTTAACATATAATTTGATGTCTTAGCTTCAAATCGTCTCGATTAATGTAGCACTTTAAACGAAAAATAAAAAGTTTTTCGCTTGTGCAAAATTAGCTTACACTTATATAAAATTATTAAATCGATGAAATGGTTCGCAATTTCTTTTTTATTTTTTTTTCACATTCAATTATGAATGGTTCTGAAAATTAGAAGAGCAATCGCAACGACAATTAAATCACCTACATGCAGGTGAAAAAAGTATTCAAATTGGTCTTTTAATAACTAAGATATGACCAGTTTAAAAAATAAAATGTGTAGGTATAGGTACCTAACGTACTACATAATACCTACCCCATCAGCACTATAAATTTGAAACGCACCTTGGCTCAGTTCATTACACCCTTGCTGTTGGTGCGGGTTCGAACCCACGAGAGGATCATTCTTTTTTTTTTTTTGTAGGTAGGTGGAGTTTTCCCAAAAGAAAATCGGATTATTTTTTCATTATATTCATTATAAAAAAAAAGGAAGAAAATATTTATTATTGAATCGCATAAAAATACACTATTTCTGCGATTGATGCGCAAGAAGGTTTTTGTGTATTATATCGGAAATTTTCCCCTGCTGGGGTAAGCTGGAGGCGTTTTACCTTACATTACGTAGGTAGGTACACTAAATTACATTAATTGTCGCAGCCTACTTTATGAGTAATAAAATAATGAATAATTAATGAATTTATTATTTTAGGATCATAGTGCATGAAGACTTTTTCCTTTTAAAAAAAATTTGCAACCGATCCATCTAAAAATACATAGAGTGTTCACATAGGGTGTTCCATTAAAAAATTTACATTTCTTTAAATATCTCAAAAACGCGATGTTCAATTGTTTTTCTGTTTTCGCCATTTTATCCAGGAGAAAAAATACTACTAGTTTGCTAATTTAACCGACTTTCTAGGTTAAATAATAACGAAGTTAGCAATAGTGCCGATTTAATATATAAAACACGGTGTATATTATAAAAAACCACCAGTTTGTAATTTGTATATACGAGTATTTATTTTCACCCTCTCTGTCTCTCTTTCACTGTTATTTTTTTTTTAATGTACATGCACTGCAGAGGTATCCCTAAGATGTTCTGGGAGCGTTGCATTAGCGAATTAATCACGTTAAATTTGAATCGTTAAAGGTTGTATTGCTCAGGAAACAAGATTGTGGATTCGATTTTAGCTCGGCCAGAACTAATTTACTGATCATTTTCGAATGTTTCTGAAAAATAGAATACCTTATAAAGCCAAATAGGTATCTAATGCTGATGAGTTCCAAATTTAGCTAAACAATAATCTCTTGTTTCACATATTTCCTGTTAGTTCTGCCATTAGCACAAAATCGATAGAAACGTGTGATCAAACTGCTGAAATTCTGATTTTATCCATAAAAACTACCAGTTGCTAATTTTTGTTTATTTTTAATACCCTTAATCTATTTTTGCTCATCTCAAGGGCATGCCAACCCTTAATAACTAATTTCCAGTCTACCCTTACGCACTGTAAGTTTGGTCAATAAGTATTCAGGAAAATTAATCAAAATAAATAATACCGATGAGGTCAAAAATAGGATAACATGTTTTTATATCTCGTATGCTATCAATGTAAAATAGATCTAAAAGTGGGTTGGAACTGTAGAAGAATCCTGGAAAAATATTAAATTATCCTGAAAAAACACCAGTTTTCAATATTTATTTATTTTTACCCTGCTCCCTTCAAAAGGAAATATCGACACTAATTTATCTTTTACCTTTCCATCAAAGTAAATATCGGCCCTAAACTAATTACCCTTTCTTAATTATGAATAATTTTAACGTAGGCCTGCTTGTCAAAATCAATGGAAACGAAATCCGAATAAAGTCAGAGCCTCTGCTTTACTATTAAAAAAATTAATTTCGTCTATAGCGAATCACAGAATTTTTTTATATTTTTTGATAATGCTCGCAAATACAAAAAAAATTGGGAAAATAAAAAGACTCCAATCAAAACAGAAAATGTATTTTGTATTTTAGAATCCACCAGCGCCGCACCGCAAAAAAGTTCGTGAGGAGGATGAATATGGAGAAAAGGTCATGCATCTCTCTGTATAGATTCTCACGACCATTTGGTATACTCAATGATGTAAGCCCTAAAGCGTAACCTGTAACTATTCCAAATTTGAGCTAAATATATCTGCAAAAATAGCAGAGCTAGGTATAATACAGAAACAACTAAAAAAATGTCAACACCCTGTAGATCGGTAACAAAGCTTTTTACGAAATAGGTTCACACCATGAAACATCAAGTTTCTTCAATTTTCACCATAGAGGCAAGACATTACCTCAACTTGTTTAAACGGTCCCGATATTAATTTTTGGAGAGTTTTTGAAGCGCTTTAGGTCTTCATTATCAGAACTAACATTTTTGTAAGTTTTGGCACTTTTTCAGGATCACCAATATTTTTGACAGGTCTCTTAAATTATTAATAAGTTTTTCGGGATTTTATTTCAAAGAGCAATACATTATTTTGAAACTGATTCACTTAAAGATACCGATTTCGATAATTAAGTTTAATACGTATTCCTGAAGATGATACCTTTCTAGGACAAAACTTGATACAATATCAGTTTCGTGTACAGCTGAGAATACATTTCTTAGGTGTAAGTTTTTTGAAAGCTCAAAATATTACGCTGAATTAAAGAATTATTCCCATAAATTTAAAAATACCTTCGCTGTATAAATTAGGAAAAACAGTTCCTAATCTCAAGGTAATTTCATTGTGGAGGAGCTGACGGTTCTAAGACTTGAGCGGATCATCAGGGGTAAGAGAAATAATTCCAACAAGCCGAAGCCGACAACGAATACATACATATACGAGTAGTTTAATCCTGGAAGATCAGAAGTTGAACTTGAACAAAACTTTGAGTGAGTAAATATTCCGAAACTAATTATTATTAAGTAAATTAGTGATTTCCATAAAGAAACTTTTGCGTATAAACCGACGCCACCGGTTTTCTGGAATATGTAAATTGTTAATCTCCTCCTTGGGAATAATAATAAGGATTGCGAGAATCGTTTCATGCATCGCAGGCAATTTGCGTTGTAATTTCTATTTCTATTAACTATTAACCAAGGTTGTCATAAATCGCACTTGATTTATTATTTTTCTTAAACCTACTGAATTTGTATCCAGATATTTTTTCGTTTAACTTTTTGTTAACTTCAAATATTAATGATTAAAATAAATTGACCAAGCTTGCTTTAAGTTATGGCAGTTTCATAATTTAAGATATGAAGAGAGTTTTTATAACAGAAATACGTACGAGACCCAAGTCAGTTCATGAACAATGATCCAGATTTTTTAAAGAAGCATAGGTACCAACTGCCGTGTTAATTGAAAAGGGCGTATCATGTATAAATAGACATCAAGAAGAATACAATAAACAGATCCCGCGTCAAAATCGATTTGTGTAACACGGGATCCTATATATGATCTCCTTATAGAACAAAACTTATTAGGAAACTTTCTATAAGTTTCCTTCAAATTTTTTGTAAAGATATATATCTTCCGTTCTTTCTTCTAACTCTTTTCCACTAACTCATCTGGTTGTTTTTTCACAATAGACACATATTTCTTCCTCTCGTTTGTAACTTCGTAACTCACAAAGTGGAAGGAAGTGTAGAAAATAAAAATCTACATTGGATGATAAAGAAGCTCTAGAAATATTCCTTTTAATAATATCTCGCTCTGAGCTCGCTGTATGTTTATTTTCATTCAAATTTTGATCATGTTCAACGAAACCAGCGTAAGATTCGTCGCTTTATTTGTAGTAGAGTGATCGGCGCTTCGAAAGACGCTTAAAAATGACTTCTGTGGGGGTCTCGGGGTTACAACTTGAAACCTTTACCAAACGAAAGTTTATATTTTGACATTCCAAAATCCAAAAGCTGTCAAAAATTGGCCCGTGCAGAAAGGCACTATAATCAAAATTTGAGTTATTAGCGTACTGTATAGAAGAGAACGTGGAAAATTTTTTGATGCCAAATTCAACAATAGTTTTGTGGAATTGAATTTTTTATTAATTTTCGAAAATCACCCAATGCACGAGGTCTTATGCATAAAAATAACTTAAATCCCCGATATCTCGATTCTTACCACTGCAAAATTTCTAATTAAAATAATTTTTTTTCGCTTAACTTGCCTGTATATGGAAACGCGGCGTGATATCGAAAAATTGCATTCTTTAAAAAAGTTTACTCTGTCTATGTAGATTCCGAAAAAGTAAGAATTATAATTTTTAATTGTTTTGTAAACGAGATATACAATTAAATGTGACGACAAGTTAAAAATGTAATAACTTGGACCGTCCGAGCTCCGCGTCCCCACTTCGCCTAGTGTATCTTGCGTCTCTAGATTCCCCGTAGATCCCTTTCACTCGCACTCTAAGAAGCGTTCTTGTTCTGTCCGGATACAAATTAGGAACATTTGATATTATTATAAAATACCTAATGAGACTATACATTTTTAATCGTATACTAGCATATCAATGTTTTATATAACTTCTACAATTTACTATGAATGGTAGGTATCTACAGTGCGCGAGAAAAGTAAGGAATAAATTCGATAAAACGGAAAGCGCTGTTTTTTTGAATAAATAAAAAAACAGGACGATTTTGTTTTGGAGTTCTTGAACTTTTGACATAATTTTGGGGTATACAGGGTGATGCGCGAAAAAGTGGTGACGTCATCGGTATTTTCTTTAAATGACAACCCTTATTTTTTATTCCATTTTTTGATACTTCATTTAATTGCCAGTATGGTAATGTAATCATTTTGTAACTTTAAACGACGAAATTTCTGTGAAAATAACTTACACAGTCTTTTGCTTTTGGTTTTCCTCTTTTGTCAATTGCTTTTCCTTATATGTCAAATCAGTTTCACTTTAAGTCAATTGCTTTTCCCATTTACTTGCAGTGACAGTGTCATAATATTGGAAAAGCATTTGATAAAAAAGGAATCTCATTTGACAAAAGAGGAATTTCAATTGAAAAATCACGCACTGACGTTTGATAAATGGGAAAAGCATTTGACAAATCAGGAAAAGCAATTGACAAAAGACGAAAACCAAAAGAAAAAGACTGTAATTTGGATAGATTCAATTTAATAGACAGATTTAATAGATTTAATTTCATTTAATTTAACAGATTTAATTCAATAGACAAAATTTAATAGACAGATCTTATAAAATTGGGCGATACCGAATTGGGCGAAGGATTTTGTTATTCACTAATCCCAGGGGTCGATTGGGCGACAAACGAGAAACTAGGGGATTATAAGAGATAACTGGATAGACAAGAAATAGATGTGCGGCCTTTCCCATATATATAGCAGTGTTGCCAGATTTATTTAGTGGTGCTTTTAGTAGATCGGATAGGTATACCTAATCAATTTATTATTAATAATTGAAGTCGAGTAGGTAGTGAGTAACCTACCTATGGCTATGTTGCACTTTAGCGTGATCGGTAAGTCAGATCTTTGGTCAGGTGGAAAAAGAAATGAAAAAAAAAACCTACCCTGACCAAAGACCTGACTTACCGGTGAGTTTTAGTGCGGAAAAAAAATAATAATACCCATCGCATAAATAAACAGCTCCCTTTATGGTTGCTTATAGTTGTTTTGAAACTGGGGCAACATGTTTGAAATATAACTATAATTATAATGTGTATCGCCATATTAATTATTATATCCCTTTTCTATTGATGTTTCATGTTTCTGCTGTAGGTTTAGTATAAAATAATTGTAAATGCACTAAGGGCTTGATGATGTATTTGATAGAACTTAAAAAAATAATGCATCAAGTATTAATATTATTTATTTATTTTTTTCAATTTTATTTAATGTAGAAAATCGGAATTTCTGTAAAATCTGACAACGTAGCCATACAAGAGCATGCAAATACCCCATCGGTATTTAGAAATTCCTTCGCCCAATTGAGCTGTAGGATTATAACGACCCCCGTCGTGTCGAAGGGTCACCTTATTCAAGGTTACAAATTGATTACATTACCATACTGGCAATTAAATGAAGTATCAAAAAATGGAATAAAAAATAAGGGTTGTCATTTAAAGAAAATACCGATGACGTCACCACTTTTTCGCGCATCACCCTGTATACCCCAAAATTATGTCAAAAGTTCAAGAACTCAAAAACAAAATCGTCCTGTTTTTTTATTTATTCAAAAAAACAGCGCTTTCCGTTTTATCGAATTTATTCCTTACTTTTCTCGCGCACTGTAGATACCTACCATTCATAGTAAATTGTAGAAGTTATATAAAACATTGATATGCTAGTATACGATTAAAAATGTATAGTCTCATTAGGTATTTTATAATAATATCAAATGTTCCTAATTTGTATCCGGACAGAACGAGAACGCTTCTTAGAGTGCGAGTGAAAGGGATCTACGGGGAATCTAGAGACGCAAGATACACTAGGCGAAGTGGGGACGCGGAGCTCGGACGGTCCAAGTTATTACATTTTTAACTTGTCGTCACATTTAATTGTATATCTCGTTTACAAAACAATTAAAAATTATAATTCTTACTTTTTCGGAATCTACATAGACAGAGTAAACTTTTTTAAAGAATGCAATTTTTCGATATCACGCCGCGTTTCCATATACAGGCAAGTTAAGCGAAAAAAAATTATTTTAATTAGAAATTTTGCAGTGGTAAGAATCGAGATATCGGGGATTTAAGTTATTTTTATGCATAAGACCTCGTGCATTGGGTGATTTTCGAAAATTCATAAAAAATTCAATTCCACAAAACTATTGTTGAATTTGGCATCAAAAAATTTTCCACGTTCTCTTCTATACAGTACGCTAATAACTCAAATTTTGATTATAGTGCCTTTCTGCACGGGCCAATTTTTGACAGCTTTTGGATTTTGGAATGTCAAAATATAAACTTTCGTTTGGTAAAGGTTTCAAGTTGTAACCCCGAGACCCCCACAGAAGTCATTTTACGGGGCGCCGATCCCTCTACTATTGAGTTGCAGCAGCGATAAGGGCTGTTTACTTAGAATAAAAATTCCCCTGCTATACAATAATAATTCGCTATTCCAAGATTCCTCAATATGTTGCCAGTGAATTTTAGGATATAAGAGGAAAATTTTAGTCAGCTGGTCAAAGAAGAGAAGGCTAATATCAAAGGGGCGATTTTATCTAAAAATACATAAAATTTGTAAACAAACTTTTTAAATTTGTTATCTGAAGTAAGTTTAATGAAAAGAGAGGGCTGCTGTAAGAAAAACCAATAATTCAAAATAAGAGAGATATGACTTTACGTGATATAATTGTTTAAGAAACTTCAATTCATCTTGTATATAGGTATTATCAATATTATGAATTCAAAAAAAGTTTCTCTCGGTAAAAATTTTTATCAATTTACAGCGACTCGGTAAGTAACAAATGCTTAAATATTCACGGTATTTTGAAGTCATTTCTGACTTCAATAATAATTATTCTAGAGCTTTTAAAGATTCTTATAGGGTCAATAAAATTCTTAGGATAACGAGGGACCTCAGGTTTAGGGGATTAGTTCAAGTAACAGAAGGCTTATTCTTTTGCGGTCTCTTTGACACCATCATTGAAGACTGTTAACCTAATACCAAATATAAATGACCGTTTTTAAATTATTAGGAACTGTAATTTTTTACTACCACTTTTAATTTAGAGTAGGCAGTAGTATGCAGGAATAAAAGTTGAGCACTATGGAAATTCTCAGAACACCCATCAGTCTGAAAAAAAAAGAAAAGTCGTAGTAGATAAAAAACTTGCCATCACTTTTCTGATTTTAATGTATCGTTTTTTGCGATAAATAAAAAAAAAGTTGATGATGGTTTTTACGGTTAGACATAGGACAGGACCCTCATTATAATCGTAATATTCTGAAACAGCACTTCCAGTTCTTTTACGCTCTAGTTTCAGCCGATTTTAACGAACTTTTTTTCTCGTAATTTTCTCTGAAAACTTGTTCTGCTGGTGTAATTATTTCAGATATTTACCTAATCTCGATAATTAAAGTTTCAGACGTATAAAACTCCGAAAATGTTCAATGGCCTCACGATTCTAACACTTCATTTCCTCATCCAGAAAACTACATTGGTGATTTTAACGGCCATTGGTTACAGGACGTTCAAATGAAAGTGGTATTTCACTACAGGAATGGATGGAGATCCATAATTTACTTAATCTCGATTTTGATGCTAAAGACAATAAAACTTTTCACGCAGGTTGGCAGGTTGTAATAAAGACTTATAATAAATTATTACGAACTACCTACTCTAATATCCTTTGTGTAGGAGTAGGAGCCACATTTGTGTATAAACAGTTAATGCTACATTCTCTAATAAAACATTAGGGTAGTCTCATTTTGACATTCATTGTGTATAAATTGTAAATTATCTACACCACATAGCCTTAATAGCTCAAAGAGGCCAATAATTAACATGCCCATTCATGACGCCTGCCCACACATTTACTGCAAATTGGCGTTGAAATTTCTCTAATCTCTAATGATTTGTAGGCTTTCTATAGCTAAGTAGCACTTATAAAGTGTGAAGAATATGCAACTTTGTGGAATTTAAAAAAAAAAGACAAACAGGTGAATTTTTGATTTTTAAAGTACATTTAGTACAATTATAAATTCACCCTTTGCTTTAACCCGCTCAGTTTTACACTTACCACCTCTAAATTTTTAAATGGGTAGAGTATAAGCTTGTGACACCTCATTTGACAGGTCTCTCCATTCTCAATACAAAAATGATATTGTTTTAAAATTTATTACAAAAAAAATCTATTGCAAAAAAATAATGGTAGAATTTTTTTTTTTATTTAACATTAGGATATTGCGAAGATGTTCAAGACGACCATTTTGAACATTTACTTACAGTAGATTCATAATTTTTTGTCCTTTAGCAAAAAAATTTGTCCTTTAACAGATGATGTATCACAAGCTTCCCATTTAATAATTATTTAGGGGTCAAAGCTGTCATTCGAAAGCACTTTTAGAGAAGTTAGGGTGTGATTTAATAATCCAAAATCGAACTGGTTCGAATTTTTTCAATTTTGAAAATAATTATTGAGAAAAGGAATTTATTCATATATATACAGTGTGACACAGGATAGGCGAATTCATAGATATAAATAACAAAAAAATTCTAGTTGAAATTGAATCATTTGGGGTCCAGATTTGGTTCAGAAAAACCAGTAAAGAACTTTTTTTGCTAAAATATTCTTTCGAAAGTAACCTTTCATAGTAACGTATTTTATTAAATACTCCAGTTGGGGGTATTTATACCTGTCGTCGTCTATAAATGTATAAGAAGCGATTTCAATTATTTTGGATAAAAGTAATCGTTATCGAGATATTTCTTTTCAAGTTTTTCCTTTTGAAATATTTTTTTTAGCTACCTACCTAGAAAAAGTTTAAATATTATCAAAGATTGAAGTATACGGTTTGTTTGATCATTCGATGGAATGATGGCCTCGATGGTCACAGACAGAAAAGTAAATAGGTAAATATATATAAAACATGGAATTTTTGTTGTCTGAAGTTTACCCTTTTTTCAGTTCGAAGACAAACATCCTATAAAAAATGTCTACATAAACAGAGAGGTTTTAGCATGAAAAACCCTAACAAAAAAATAGGATAAAGGATATAGCTGGAACGAGAATATTGGATGAAATTAATTGGATAGACAGGACGATAAGTCCTGTTTTTAGAAACCCATTAGCTCCCAACTAGCCAACCCAACCAACCCAACTAGCTCAGGAAATAATTGATAAATTCTCCTACATTATCTGAATTTATATTAACGGGGTTGAAATTTCCATAAAATATTGCTCGATTTAGATTAATTCCAGAAGTAATTATACCTACGTTTTGTCATAAATTTCTGTAAAGTAGAACAAAGGTATGACGTTTTATGGTAGCCTCAACTTCTTAATTAATTTGGGGATTGGAATTAGCAGATAATCAACCCCTGTCTAATAACTTCTTTCAGTTGTTCTAGTTATTTTATTATTTATTAATAATTTTTCTAATTACATTCAATCTATTCTAACTTTTTATATTCCAGAGCTTTTATGTCTGATCAAATATTGAAGGTACCGTAAAATTCGTAAAGTTCGTAAAGCTCGAAGGTTGGAACGTGTCTTGAAAATGCGGGACTACTTGAAAATGGAGAAATCAAGAAAATGTCTTAGCCTGGGTGATGGCGCGATGGTTTAGATCGCTGACAGAAACAGTTGACTCCGTCTGTGGTTCCAATCCCAGCTCAGCGTGGTTGTTTGTTTCATCTATATAACTATTACTTTCTTTACAAATGTGTCTGTGACTGTATGAGCGCGTTGTCAAAGCCGAACCCTCTTTTACGATAAAAAGATAGAAGAAAATGTCTTGTATCTTGTATGCTGCAATCTCAGACATGAAGTAGATTTAACTATGTGAATTCACAGAAAGGTGCATATTAATGTATTGTCACTGGGCTGTGTGGTCTTTTAAAATGCACATCATTATCATGCAATGTTGTTATAAAAAAAAGAAAACATAATTTCAATTTTCCATACTTATTCTAATATACATAATAGTCCAGTAAATAAGTCGTATAAGTGAAATTTTTTTTTGCTGGATTCCTTAGACATCTAATAGAAACATTTATCAGCACTAACCCCTGAAGTACCTCTAAAAAGGAGAAAATTATGGTAATTTCCTCCCACCCAAAGCACTACAAATAGTAACAGTGATAAAAAGGTGATGAAAATTCAAAATTTCACCTCGAATCAAACTCCCAAGTGTTTTAGGGGTAGCTGATCACGAATCCGAAGTCCAAAAGCAAGTGAGGGTGGTTCTAACCCCTCAAAGCCATGCCAAGAAGTGATAGTGCAACAAAAAATTAATATCACTTCGGAAATCGTCTCTCTCAGGGATTCGCTGATCAAAAATCCGAGGTGCAAAAGCAAGTGATCATCCGAAATCATCAAAATCACCCCAAAAAGTGGCAGTGATGCAAAATATTAATATCTCGCCTCGGAAATCGTTCTGGGGGTTTTTTGTAGTAGCTGAGCACGAACCCGAGGTCCAAAAGCAAGTGAGGGTGGTTCAAACCCTCCCCAAGAAGTGGTAGTGTTACAAAAAATTAATATTTCGCCTCGGAAATCGTCAACTTAAACGAAATTCTTCAGCTAACAAATCAATCAGCTATCGAAAACAGAAAAAGTGAAAATTTTTATTGGAATTATATTGCACATCGCACAAATGTTTAATTATTTTTTAATTGACCTCGGAGTCTTGATCAGCTAAAGCGAAATCGCTTGGAGGGATATTTTCCGAGGAATATCATTTCCACTTCTTATGATGGATTTGAGAGGTTGAAACCATCCGCACTTGCTTTTGGACCTCGGATTCGTAATCAGCGACCCTGAAAACCCCTAACAGGCGATTTCCCAGGTGAAATTTTGAATTCTCATAACTTTTTTCATCACTGTTACTATTTGGGGTGCTTTGGGAGGGAGGAAATTAGCCTAATTTCCTCATTTTTCGAGGTAATGCACAGGGTAATTAATTAATGTTTCTCACGATCTATGGAATGCAGGAAAAAAGGAATTTTTTTGAATCGGTATTGTTCCACCAATTTTCCACATTTTCCGCCTATAATAATTGACAATAATTAATAAAGCACTTGAACGGTGAAGAACTAGTGCAATTATAAGACAGATCAGTGTAACGACCCTTTTGTAACTTCATCTTAATAATATCCCATAAAAAGTTAATTTTACAAGATGTGTCATGTATCCCTGACCCTATCAAACTCCAAATGAACATCAACAATTTATACCTTATCATGCATTTCAAGGCAGTTTTCAAGTGACCCCATCGCATGGTGACTTTAAAACCATACCTTGTAGGTTTCTTTTGCAAAGTCAGTGAAAGAAAATTCAATTTCCACCACGGAAAAAGCTAGCTCAAGGCTAAAGTAAAAATCATTTTTTTTAAACAAAATCTCAATAGGTAGGTACAATGTCTGTGAATGAAAGAATCTGAAAGAGTAATCAAGTCACCCCGTTTTACGGTAAGTACAAAAAAGTTAAATCGAAAACTTATCAAGTCAAGGAAAACTCTCGTTCTAAATAACGTCAAGAAATGCCATAATTTTTTTATAGCGCTTAATTCAAATATATTTTCCGCCAGTTAGATATAATGTAAAACATAAAAAGACAAATTATATTCTTGATATCTTTGTAGATACTGACTAATTAGTCTGTTGATAACGTGATACAAAACTAAATTAGGTAAAGAATTTCTTTTTAATACTGACATAAACCGGGATATAATATGGAATCTAAAGATAACAGGAAACCGTGAGAATTTCTACAATAACTGGTTAAATAAATCCTAATTAAGGCAATTCATTCAGAATTTAATTCACCCCAAGAACATTTCAGATTTCCGCAACCAGAACTGCTTCAATTATTTATCCTTGCTATACCCTTGCATAATAAATATATAGGATTGCGCCACCTATTCCTCCGAGTCAATATTTCACACTTAATTTATCGTTGTTATTCTCAATTACAAAAACATTTTCCGCATGAACAATTAAGCACGTACTCCATGAGGGGATGGTTTTAGTTTGCGCACTATTTCAACAGTTGATTATGTTCTAAAACGTACAATATTGCAGGGTAAAATTTTATTAAAACAGTTGATATATGATGCTTAACCACGTTTCATTTTCATTAAGCTGTGCTTTATGAGTAAAACTATTATCGTTAATTTTTTTGACGTTACCAAGCTTTTAATGAATAGGAGACCATTCAATTTTATAGAGCTTTTTTTTTCAATTAATTGCCAGCGAAGTATGACAATATGATGTTAAAACAAGTCAAAAAACATCACGTCCCTAGGAAGTTAACATTTTTGAGTTGAGTTTTTTTCCCTGTAAATTAATGATGCGATGCACAAGATTGAGAATTAACCAGGGAATAGGTTTTTCCGCTACACACTCTATTTCTGGGTCAATGACAGAGAACAAACTCGTTAGAGTAAATATTTACATAAAGAAGACTAATCGAATCGCAGCAGGAAGTCAATTTTGGGATTATTACTGTTTTTGTTTTTCGTTTATCATGGTCACTATTTTACTATTTGCTTACTGTTAATTGAATCGGCGAGTATTTGCAAACTCGTTATATAGTGGAATAAAATTCATTAGATAAATATTATGTACGCTCGTTTATATCTTTAGTCCATTCAAATAATTTTTATTTACATTTAGTGGTGCAGAAAATTATGATGTAGCAGCGACTAAATCAATGATCTTATACAGAGTGGTTTAAATTATATTCGATTGCGCTTCATGATTTAGATTACGTTACTTATTTTTAATACTTAAATCCTAATAATTTCAAGACTGTTAGACTGTTAGTGCCTGCCCCCTTTCATATAAGTGTCGTCCCTGAGTTCTCAAAGATCCCGCATTATATTTCGGAAATCTGAGAACCTTCATCACATTCCTCTTAAAACTTACTCGCTCTAACATTCTGTTCCGGAGTTTTTCATGAATCAAAAAGAAAAATTGACATCATGGCGCGCTCTCTCCATATATGACAAATATCTGCACGTAATGAGTTTGACCGAGTAGAAAACAAGGTAATTATATACATCCGCGTCTTCAAAGTTTCATAAATTTTTTCGGGACCGAGGAGCGAAATAGGGGTGCTGGGTGGGTAGGAAGCTAAAAACAGCCATTGCAAACTAATATTAAGGTCACAACTTTGGCCTCTTTGACACTACGGTCGAATTTCTATTTTTTATTCACTTTCAGGGCAAGGAATATCTTTGAGATTAACAGTGGCACGTTTTTTATTTTGAATTTTGCATTTATTTTGCATTTGCATTCCAAAAATCGTAACATCGATCCCTGTGGTCTTTTCACGATATGAAAAAGCGGATATAATGCGAATACGCGTGACTGTATACGTTTAGAAGCGCTTGGCATTGTCCTCAAGTAGTTACATCCCAAACTAGACGTAGTTAATCATCGCATCTGCCAGGTCCGTACTTTCATTGCACTCTCAAAATCGGTTTTTATTGCCGTTTTGTTGCAAACCTTTCATTTGAAAAGCAAATGAATACCTTCCTGGTGTTACTATAGGTATGTTCTCCACCTCTATATATAATAGATGTATATAATGACCGAAAACAATATAAAGTCCAGTCATGTAATTTGGACGATTTTAGGTAGTCTTCGTCTCCAAGTCCTCGAACCAATTTTTGGAATAAGTTACGGCTTTCAAATTACTTCTGCAAGTCTTAGCTCCTGGTCTTACCAGAGAGTTTTGACTGGTTTTACCCCCTACCTCCCACCCGCCCAAAACTCCAAAATTCTTCGTCGTCTTAGCTCGAGAATGTCTCATCGTTGAAAAGAAGTTGGGATTCTCTAAACTTTTTAAGCTGCAAAGAATAACTGGTCGGAATATATGAACTAATTTCATTACATATATTTGTTTGAGAAATCATAAGCTATAGAGCTTGTTCTTAGGAAAAAAAAAATTTAGGGGCTTCAGAAAAATTTTCTGAAATATTTATATTTGTTGGGGATTTTGTATAAAATCAAACTAATAAAAAATCAAGATCTGAGGCTCTGACATATTATTCGTCTTACAGCTACTTGAACTCAAGCTGAATTTTAAAATCTTCACAGTCGAAGCTTTGTCAAAAAAGTAAACAGTTATTGAACGCCATTGAAGCCGCCATTTATACAAATACTATTTAGACATACTTCAAAAATATAAATTTACGTGACCCATATAAAAAAACGAGCCTATTATCCTAAATGGAAACTCGTTTCCTATTCATTAATCTTAAGTAGTAAGGTATGTAGATGCGCTACAAAAATATCGAAAAATATAATTATTATTTGTTTACTCCTATCTTGCCAAAGCGCATATTATTAGGGTCAGTGTTGGTGTTAAGTTAAATCGAAGAAAAAATTTTTTCGAAAAATTTCGGTATCTAGTTTGAAATTTTCATGATAAATCGATGTCTTCAGAATGAGACGTAATTTTATCTGAGCAAAGGCGACTGCAATACGAGTCAGGTAAAAATCTAGTTGGACTTGTGTCCAATCGGTGAGGTTAGATTTCTCACAAAACGTGAACAAAAACTTTGATAAGCTAAAAAAATTGGCTAACTTTCAACTTTGAACAATCATATCACGAGAACGAAGAGTCGTATGAAAAAATGGCTTTCAGTTACGGAATTGCCATCGTCCTTCAAGGCGCCGCAAGTTATTGAGCGTGCCCAAGAAACGATTTTAAAAAAATCGACAAAATAAACCTTCACCGGGAATATGATCTTTTTCTTGTATATGTCGAAAACGAGTAGAGCTACAGGGGAACCCATTACAGTTCTTAACTTCTCTCAATTTATATCGGCCGAATCTGCGACCGAAGTCGTCATTTTTAAAAGATTTCACATTGAAGTTTTTTATGTTAGTTTTATTCCTCGACCAGGTGACCTTGAAAAAAGTTCCGAATTAGTCGCCCTCAAATCAGTTTCAAAAATTTTAGAAAAAAAAACGACAAAAAATTTTCAAAAACAAATTTGTCACTAAATAGCGATCGAAACTTTTCAATGTGGTGTTTTCAGACGTCATCGATCATATAACTGCGGTCTGTATCATCACTCTTCACTCATCTTCGAATGCGAGATTGGATTCGGGCGATTCACACAGTAAGTCTTATGCTAATTGACATCTTATACCGTCGATGCGAACATCCTGTGAATAATAACAAACACCTACGAACTGCCATCTTGTAAGACATCGTATTAAAGTTGAACAATTGGGTCTCCCCTTACTCTTATGGTAACAGGACCCCACTTGGGGCACTTGGTGGCTCGCCGAGGGAATTTCCGAGCATTGCAGACAGAAATACTTTCAATGATCAAGGTCACGTAGATTCAAAGTAGTTGAATATTTACTCAGATGTAAAAATAAGGGCCTAGCCCAACTAACTCTTCAGTGTCTCGAGCAAGGAAAAAACACTAAAAAGAAACCCGTTGATCAATGAAGACTCACTACTAGTTGCTTTTGCTTTTTTCATCGGCTAGTTGTAAACACATGCAGACCATGAAAAAAGTCACACTTTATTACTGATGGATGATTAATAAAACAAATATTTTAAATATTTAATTTAAATATTAATTAATATTACAAAGTAAGGGTTGAAAACATAAATTTCACACTTTATTACTTCTTATCTTATAGATAAGAATCACATAGATAAGAGAAGTCACATCTCTGATTACATTTCCAGAGAGAGTGCTGTATTTTAGTGAGCTCCCAATATTGGTTAGGCTGCTTGGCTAATATGGTGAATTAACTTTTGAAAGTTGTATTGAATTGGAGAGGAAAATTTTTGTTACAACATCTGTAAAGAATTGTGGTGGTTCAAATTGGTGGAGACAAGTAATAGTGGAAAATAGATCCAAGGTTTCTCAGTGAATATAGGAAAATTAGAGTTATTTTTTGAAGAAGAGATAAGTATTTATCAAGGCTGATAAGGAATAAATACGGCGAAATAATCCAGTGGATGTTAAATTGAATTGCAAGTTAAATGATAAAAAAAAAACTATTAAACTTAAAGGTGGCCATGGACGCACTCATCAGTGTCGAGTGCATTATTTAATTCAAATTAGGCATAAAGGGGCCCATAAACTCTCCATTATGGTGATCAAATGTGTGTCCTGCACCAATACCATTGGTAGACATGAGGACTATCTTGACTGTTCTGTAGGCTGTCAGAAGAGTATTCATATTGCGTGTGCTGGTATAGCTGAGGGCAAATTTGTGGAAATGAAAAAGTCCGGTGCTTTGAAGAAGTGGAAGTGTGATGGTTGTATCAGGTCTAACAAGCCTGGATCTTCTAAGGTGGCTGATGCTGATTTATGTAATGCTGGAGGTCGTTTTCGTGATCGGGTCTCCTCACTGAGTTCTGATTTAGGTCTTCCCTGTGGTAAATGTAAAGAAATTGTGAATTACTTTTCAAATGTTATCGAGGAAATGGAGAGGAAACTAACTGCGGAGATGGCTTCTTTCAAGCAACAACTGATCTCTGAGTTTGAGACGATTCTTAGGGCTAATATGGACTCGTGGCAGAATAGTCAAATGAAGCTTGAGATGTCGACTGCAGCTGCATGTCCGAAAACACGGAATTTTGCCGAGGTTGTTAGAGATGTTCGTTCTATTGTTGTGAAACCGGTGAAACCTGACCAGAGTGTGGCCGCTACGAAGACTGACCTATTCCAGAAGATGAATCCTGCCGAGAATAATTTAAATTTCTCCAGAGTCAAGGGTATAAAAGGTGGTGGAGTTGTTGTGAATTGTCGCAGTGCTGGTGACTCCGGGAAGTTCAAGGCCATGGCACAGGAGAAGCTATCTGACGATTATACAGTTAAGGAGGTGTCTAGTCTGATGCCTAGAATTAAATTGGTGGGACTTTCTGAGGATCTCAAACCCGAAGAATTAATTCACTGTTTGAAGATTCAGAATCAGGAAGTGCTATTGTCAGAAAGTGTTTGCAAATATATTAGTATTAAGAATTTGCGTAATAGAAATGATGTTTTTCAGGCTGTCATTCAGGTTGATGCGGTAACTTATCAGAGGGCTCTGGCTGCAGGACACTTGTTTATAGGATATGATCGGTGTATGGTTTATGATGCAATTGAGGTAAAGCGATGCTATAACTGCAGCGGTTTGAATCATATGTCTAAGGGTTGCCGACACTCACCCGTGTGTCCGAAGTGTGGTGGTGATCACTCCGTTAACAAATGTAAGTCTGATTATTTAAAATGTGCTAACTGCGTTAAATACTTTGAAAAATTTGGTGGACAGGGTGATGTCAGTCATGCCGCCTGGGATAATAGTTGTCCATGCTATGCTCGCATTCTCTCTTCGATTCGGTCTGATGTATTTGGTATAAAATAGCAATTAAATGTTGATGACGTCTCTATTAATGGTGGCTTCAGTGGGGTTGATAATGGCGGTAGTAATGGTTATTGTTCGGTGGGACGCGGTTTTTCCAGTGGAAGAGAGTTATCTGTTTATTATCAGAACACACGTGGCTTGCGCTCGAAGACTACCACGGTTTATAATAAATCTCTATATAGCGAATATGATATCTTTGCCCTCACAGAAACTTGGCTGAATTCTTCTGTGTTGGACCAGGAACTGTTTTCACGGAGGTACAGCGTTTACCGATCTGATAGGAATTTTACAGTTACCGGAACTTCGCGGGGTGGAGGTGTACTTTTGGCTGTTGATAATAAATACTGCGTCTCAAATCTGGTTTTTGATGCTTCGATTAATGTTGCTCCCAATATCGATGTTGTTGGTGTAAAAATTAATATGAATGGTCGACATGTAGTAATAATAAATGTCTATATTCCTCCAAATACCACTGCATGTGAGTATGAAGCATTCTTTGAATATTTGTCTGTTCTTTATATTGATAATAGTGATAATGTGGTGTTATTGGGGGATTTTAACATCACAGACTATGCAGGGTCGCTGGATGATCCATCTTTGGTTGCTGGTGGCAAAGTAGGGCAGCTTGACAATTTTATAGGTGTTCATAGCTTTCGTCAATTTAATTTTGTTTACAATGAGAATAATAGACTTTTAGATTTGGTTTTGAGCGGGTGCAATTGTTTGGTTGAGAGATCCGATGATCCACTTGTAGGCGAGGATAATCATCACCCTGCCCTGAATCTATTCATTAGTTTACAATCTTCGGTTAGTTTCAAGGGCGGTTTACCTTTTGGTATGACTGTCAGGTATAATTTTCGTCGGGCTGATTTTATTGGACTCTATAACAGGTTGTTGCACACTGATTGGAGCTTTCTTGATTCATTTGAGGAAATCAACGCAGCTTGTTCTAGCTTTTATCAAGCGTTGTATGGAATACTGGATTCCCATGTTCCTAAAACGTCACCAGTCAGGAGTGGGAAATATCCTGTGTGGTTTACACCTTCAATAATACGTGATATTAAGCATAAAGCTACATTGTGGCGTTTATATAGAACTACTAAAAGTCGAGAAAGGTACAGGGAATTTTCTGTTTTGAGAAGGAAGATCAAGCTCAGTATTGGCGAATCTTATAAAAGATATGTTTCCGCCGCCGAAAGATCCTTCCGAGATTGTCCGTCAAAATTTTGGGCTTTCATTAAAAATAAAAAAGCCGCGTCATCCGTGGGGAACAATGTGCATTACAACGGTGAGCAGATGGCTCGTCCCTCGGAGATTCTGGATGCATTTGCCAGGTTCTTCAGTGGGGCCTTTTCTGTCCCATCTCATTCGTCTTATTGTGACAACAATGCACGTAATGCGGGCAACAAATTTGGTGTTCAGCCATTCTCTGAAGACGAGGTATTTAAGGGTCTAAAGAGACTCAAAAATAAAATGACAGTTGGTCCAGACGAAATTCCAGCTTTTTTCTTAAAGGATTGTGCGAACTGTTTTGTGCGACCATTGACAATCTTGTTTAACCTGAGCTTACGAACACAGACAGTTCCTGACATCTGGAAGAGATCCAAAATTTGCCCCGTTCATAAGAAGGGTGACAGGACAGATGTAACTAATTTTAGACCCATTAGTGTTATCTGCAATTTCAGCAAAGTCTTTGAGATACTATTATATAATAGCTTGTATTCTGAGGTTCATGGTATGTTGTCCGTGTCGCAGCATGGCTTCGTCAAGGGGAGATCTGTTGTGACCAATCTGGCATGTATGACCCAATATTTGGCCAAGGCTGTTGATGGAGGTCTGCAAGTGGATGTTATATACACCGACCTGTCTAAGGCCTTTGACAGGCTGGACCATGGCATTTTGCTGCGTAAGTTGACTTTTCTTGGTTTTTCCGATTCTGTCGTATCATTGATGCGGTCATATTTGACTGACCGTATGCAATATGTGGAACTGAATGGTTTCAGGTCAATCGAGTACGGGGTGCCGTCTGGTGTTCCTCAGGGATCCGTGTTGGGACCCTTACTGTTTATAATATATATGAATGATATTGTTGAATGTCTCACGGTTGAATGCTTGATGTATGCAGACGACATTAAGATTTTCAGTATCGTTAGAGATGTAAGTGACTGCCAGAGATTGCAGGAGAATCTTCACAAAATCTCATCCTGGTGTATGAGGAATAATATGCCGTTGAACATAGGAAAATGCAGCACGCTTACTTTTACTTTGAAGCAGTCACCAGTCATATTTGACTATCAAATTTTAGATAGAATTTTGCATCGGTCAAACACATTTCGAGATCTCGGTGTTGTTTTCGACAGCAAGCTCACGTTTTCAAGACACATCGAAACTATTGTTGGCGAGTCACTTAGGACCTATGGATTTGTACTTAGAAGCAGCAGAGATATCGTTAGTGAGGACGTTCTCAAAGTACTTTTTAATGCTTTCGTAAGATCAAAATTAGAGTATGCGTCGCCTATTTGGTCTCCGTCATACGCTTCTCACATGAACTTGTTAGAATCTGTTCAGCGGCGGTTTTTGAAACTTCTAGCATACAGGGTGAGTGGCGTTTATCCCGAAACAGGAATACCGAATGCCGTGCTCTGGGAGCGATTTTCGATGTCGGCTCTTGAGAAGAGGCGACACTATCAGTCTCTTATATTTTTACATAAACTGGTAAATGGTGTCATTGATTGTCCTGCTTTATATGGCATGCTAAATTTTAATGTACCTAGGGAGGGTTCTCGACAGGGACACGCATTTTATCTGCCCACGCCGAGAACAAATGTTTTAAAGTTTTCAATAATTTATAGAATATGCGATTTGTACAATAATATGTGTAAACACAAAGATCCAAGGTTCTGCAGCCCCAGCTATTTTAAGTCCGTAATTTGGCATAGCACGAACGTTTGAAATGATCATTGCTGTTCAAGTTATCTTGTTTTCTGTTGTTGCTGCGGTTATTATTGTTGTTATTATGTATTGCCTATACCTATGTTAATTTGTGGATTTACCTATTATATTTTTATATCGTTAAACTTTCTGTAATTTCCTGCTCTGTAGTTGGGTATATACCTGTAGAGCAGTGTAACTATAAATAAATAAATAAATAAATAAATAAATAAATAAATAAGTAGGTATATAGGTATTTCATAAGAGAAATAAAATAATAGTAATGATAATAATTATTGTCACAGATTTTGAATGCTTATCTTTTTCTAAGATACAGGGTGTCAATTTGAAAACTTGCCACCCCCGAATTCTTCCTTGAAAATTTTTTTTCGAAGAAATCCCGAAATAGGTCAATTTTCCAAAATCCAATAAAAAATGTTATCACAGTTGCAGTTTAAACTGAGTAGGTAGCTTACGAGTTATAAACAAATGAAATCGTAGTTTTTCATTTTCAAAGCAGCTTGTTTTGAAAACGGTTACAGATATCGAAAAACGGCTTACATGTTCCTATCTTAACTTTTCAAGCGGTATCCTATTGTGTGGATGAAATTTTCATACAGGGTGGCGAAAATTATCAAACTTTTGATCACCCTGCATAAAAATTTCATCTGCACCATAGGATACCGCTTCAAAAGTTAAAATAAGGACATGTAAGCCGTTTTTCGATATTTAGAGCCGTGTCCGATGTACACTGCTTTCAAAATCTAAAATTGCGATGTTCATTTGTTTATAACTCATAACCTATCCTATTCAATGTAAGCTGCAACTGTAAAAACCATTCCTACTGGATTTCTCAGACAATCTGAAAATGTAATAATATACAGGTGTCCCATTTAAAAAATATACAATGTCGTCATTACTGAGTCAAGGAACACCCTGTATAAAATATTTTTACGTCAATAGAACGTAAATTGAATTTGAAATTTACCTGTTTCGGGATTTTTTTGAAAAAAATTTTCAAGGAAGAATTTGGGGTGGCAAGTTTTCAAATTGACACCCTGTATACTTACGTCCTGAAGTGGCACGCACCCTATAAAGCAACGTAAGCGATTTTTTTTCAATAACTTATTCACGTAAAATCGTTTGGACGCGTATTTGAATATATGATGCCCGCACTCACAACCGCTAAATCTGAAAGTCTTTATTCTGACATTGCGAATCTGAGTCGTAAAATAATAAAGCCTGAAACATAAATGTGCTGAATCATAAACAAGGTGATGGTTATAATCGGCTTGAACAAGCGACAATTCCCGATATCCGTGATAACGGCAAGGCGTAGATTTTAGGGGTGAACGTTAATCTTGTTAGGTGGATTCGTGTTTTGATTAGTTAACAATTACAGACCTGGACCTGTCATTCCAATATCCTAGGAAGGAGGAGTTAGAAACTAATGAAATCCCGAATAATAGGTAAATTTGAACTTGTTCTACTCCATTTGGGAAAAATCCCTGCATGTGACGATCTTAGCCGAAATCAGGCCAGGTTCATGCTATTTCAAATGTTACGATTACATTCAAATCTTTCTCGTTTTCAAAACCGTTTTTTCCCGCCAGATTATCGCGTATTTTTTGACGCGCCGAAGTCGAGCTTGGAAGCACAACAAACGGCAGGTGTTGTAAGTAATCAAAATGTTACAAATAACTTTTATTGGCAGACTCAAACTTTACTTACAAAAACGACCCTAATACTGCACAAGTCTCCTTGACAGCTTTATTCCAATAAATCTGAATTATTGAACAGCCATAGTCCATTTTCAGATACTTCTTTCTATCTAACAATAATACTTTTAGTTCCTTTTATCTTATCATTAGAAGAAAGTATACAATAAGTAAGTCGGATAGAAATCTCTGACTAATCTATTTACTTTCTTACTTCCTGAGCTTACACAAGCAACACAAACATCTATCAAGCCCTGGAATCTGGATCGTGAACTAAATATATTAAACGTCACTGCAAAAGGTAAAATTAAAAAGCTCCATGACAAAGCTATAAAACTTGTTGTCTCGTGGCGCTCTAAGCGGTTTAAACTTCTCAATCTGAAGTTTAGAGGAACTTTTGATGAAGTATGGAAGGTTTTCGTTGTTGGAATTTTAATACATGTTGTAGATAATCAATTAGAACGGTGATATTGAAGTGAAGAAGCTTATTCCCGGTACCTATAAATAAAGTTCGAGAAAAACAGCAAAAGATGCGTTTGAAGATTTTACTGGAAAACGAAATTTATTCCTACATCTATTGAGAAGCCCTTGAAAAGGTAATCCCGGAAAGAATTAATAGAGGCTTGCCATGCTTGGGTTAATGAGATTCTAAATCTACAGGATTTTTTTTTACTGGATGTTTTAGACTCGGTTTTAGAGATATAAGGCCAAATTTAAAAGAATATTTTCTCTTGGAAATACAAGTTGAAAAAATAAATTTCAGTAGTTCTAAAAAATAACTTCAAAATAATTTGGAATATAAGTGGCCCAAAATTATTAGAGAAAACTTAAAATATCTCAAAAACGGTGCAGCGTATGAAGAAAACTTTTTTTGCTCGAAAATACAAGGGCTATTGAATAATGGTTTAGTATTCGCAATAGACTCGCAATAAAATATAGGAAGGGAAAAGGGGCGCCAACCCTGAATATCTACGCCACTGGAAAACATTTACAAAAACTGAGACACCCAAACTAACGAAATATATTTGCTTATTGTTCACGCCAAGTTTCTTAAAAATCGGTTCAAATTTACATGAGTTACAATACAACCAAAAACTGTTATGTTTTTTTAAACTTTGATACTCTCTGTATCTTCTAAACGAAAAAACGTCATTTTGAGTTGAAATTTATTTTTGCAACTTATATTTATGGAAGGAACTATCCCTTTAAATTTGGCCCTATATCTCTGAAACACCCTGCATGTATACACCGAAAAGCTACTTAATAGTATGGAAGTTTGAGGACTAGTCAATCAAAGAGGACTCTGTATTTTTTAATCTTCAAGTTGAGGGAAACTTTAAAATCTGGAATAGTGCTATAGAAATATGCAGGTTTCTATTCTCTGTCCAATTATTATTGTTATCCTCTTTCTTGTAAAATTTGTACCTTATAAGAGTAAAATATGCGAAGTTTATTAAGATGGTCTATAAGAATTCATTGATTTTCAATGCATGATATTTACCGACTTTTCGTCGTAAATGTCGATTCAGTTTCAACAAAATTATTCACTCGTAAAAAAAATTCAATTCTCAAGTGACTTATGGGACCCTTGTGAGCAGCAAATCGAATATCAGATTATTTGGCTTGAAGCTGAAATCAATATGAAGAGCTGACGTTAATTTTTGATTAAATATGAAGATGATGTAAAACGAGCCGCGTAGCGGTGATTACATAACTTCTCTCGAATGTTGAATGTATAATTATGTCAAGCTATTCTGGTAGCTTAGATGGATATGAAGAAATTATGACTTTAAAAATCAAACCTCTAGTTTGATTATCTGCATCACCTGAATGCTGCCTTCGTCTTCATTGAACAGCAAACGACTTCATGTAAAATCAGGTCTGGATATTAATTTCCGGTCTCATAAATATGCAATAAACCCCAAAGACAAGAAACCCTGCAGGCAATTACGGCCAATTATATGACACTTCGATTCCACTAGCGTCGCGACGACGAGCCGCTTTATTACTTCCTATCGGCAGCAGAACAGCCATTATCAACTTCGCGTCTTCTTCAAAATTTCCTTCCCTTATATTCTAGTACCTATCTACTAAATTTTATAGTTTTAAATTCAAGTCATGCCTTTCGATATGTAACCAGTAATATCTATTATTAAGATGCATTTCCCAGCTTCGTGAAGTACGAGCCGGAAAAACTCGGGAAAATCAGATTGCTATAACGTATTTGATTGACCATCATTTGACCACGTTTGACCACCCTATAATTTCATTTGAACACGTCCAGAAAAAAGATATGATTTTTTTATATTTCCGATCCGCCTTTCTAACTTCACAATTTTACAATTCTCTCTGCCGGAAGCTAAACGGTCCGTTTGCGGAGGTTCGAAACACTCCCGTGTTTCGATTTAAACCATAAAATTTTTCAGAGTTCTGAGTAGAAGTAGAATAGTTCTAGGTTCTGGAGTTCTGGATATAAATTTTCAATAGTTCCGCGGACCAAGTCCCTTTAAAATCCAAAATCATTTTTTGGGGCTCACTTCACGTGGCTCCCATTTTTCTCAGAAAATGGGTTCTGATGAAATAAGTAGCAACAAAACCTGGAGTTCTAGAGTTCCTATATGTATATTTTCTCAAATGCTTCTACGACTTTTTTAGCAAAATTTTGGAAAAATAGTCGAAAATGAGTTCTGATTAGAGTTCTGGGTAATCCCCGAAGTGTTCTAATAAAAAACAAGTTTTTACTTCCGAAAACAAACCGTTTAGTTTCCAGAGAGAATTGTGAATGTGGCCGGATCGGAAATAGAAACAAATCCAATCTTTCTTTCGGGAGGTGATCTCAAATCTCTCTTTCTGCAGGTGGTCAAACGAAATTATTGGGTGGTCAAACGATAGTTAATCGAATGCGCTATAGCAATCTGTTTATCTCGAGTTTTCCGGCTCACTTCACGAAGCTGCATTTCCCGAAGCATGCCGAGGTGTTCTCAATGGAACTTAAAAACATATTTACGATAAATAAGAAGTTTTATCGTTCCCGAAAGCTGAAAAATTTATGATGCTCTTTGAAGAAGTTTCCCTGTATTATCCCGTTTGGAGACAAAACAAAGTACCGCTTGTTTTATGGCTTTCTGTTTACGTCATGTACTTAGGTGTGTGTTTGTGACAGTGACGCAGTGACAGTGATAATAATTTCATCTCGGGCTGTTTTAAAAGTTTCCAACGTAACGCAGTGTTGTACCTATTTACTGTTTAACGAGAGACCAACTGAATAATGATCCATCAAAAAGAATGAGTAGCTTTTTAACGAGAGAGACTTTTTAAGGGATAGGTAGATTAATTTAACGACTCAGAAATAAGTATGTACCTACCTACCTAAGTAAATTGAAGTCCAAGTCGGAACAATTTAAAGTTTATTGTTTGAAATAAAATTAAAGGGTCTAGACCGCGAATTAATTTTATCACCACAGCAAGTTTGGTTTCTTTAATTTTTTATGGATATCATCAGCATTCAGCATTCTCTTCTTAGAGTAGCATTCTCCTGCAAGATTTGTATCCACGTCGCGGAACAGGAGTCCTGCTGAAGTAAACCGTTTAGGGTGAGAAAAGGGGTATTTAATAAGGAAAGGAGCGAGTTTGAATTCATTAAATTAACCAGTGAGAAGTAATCAAAAGTTATTTTCTCCCCGCCGCTAGCTCCATTTTATCGAGGAATTAAAATTAAATTAAAATCAAAGAGCAGGAATATGGACATCTTGGGAAGAGAGTATATTTTTTAATAATTGGAACGGTAAAGATATCATTTTTAGTTATTATCAGTCAACTAGAGAAGTGAAAGCATCGCTTGCACACACTTAGCCGCTGATGATTCTTATCGCAATATACATATAGTGGAAGAAACTTTCGGATCAAATCTCCAAGGACGACGGTAAAACATCCCAAAATCAACTTAAGCTTTCAGTTACAGTTATCCATGAAAGCCTACACACATCAAACGATATAATTTTCTATCTCCACTGCTTAATAGGATACCTCATGCAAGCAAGGTTAAATAAAAAAGGCTGGGAGAAAATGACAAAAAGCTGAGAGTTTTAAACTAGGAACATTTTTAAAAGAAGATTGTCTAAATAGTAAAAGATCTTGAAATCTTAAATGAAACACGATACTTCAATAAAACTTCAACGTGATAGTGTAACGTCGAATACCCGGGCCCCCCCGTCTTTCGCGAAAAGCCACTGTGATCGTCTGTTTACCTCTGGGTTTCCCCTAATGGGACCGTTGTGTTTTCCTCGTTGTGTTTACCGTAATTACCGTAGTCACCCCTGCTCTTTGATTGAGGTATGCCAGGATTACTATGGCCGAAACGGATGCGCAAAAGAACCTACTATGACTCATTGTATCTCGGTTGATTGGGATTTCTTTCGGAAAAGCGGGAAAATTTACTGAGACTTGTTGTTAACTGTTGGCTTCCTGTCGGATGTCTAAAAGCGAATGATGAGCGAGAGAATTCGTTTTCAAGAGCGTAAAATGGTAAAGGGCGAGAGGAGCTGTGATTTTGCATAGAGAGTACAAAACAATGGAAAGCGAATGATGAATCCCTTTCATGCATTTTTCAAACTTCAATCCATTTCTGATTCCACTCTTTTGCACGCCTATGCTTTCTTATTATTTCCTTTTGCTTTTGTTTCGTTTACAGACTACCCGGTATATTGCGGGAATGTCTGTCTGAATGGAAATAATTTCCTTATCATCCTACCTAGGTGCGATCCATTTCAATAGAGATCCTCCTAATAGTAGCTGAGGCGTAACAGTTCTTTTACAGTTTTCAAAGTGACGAGTTTAACTTCTTAGAAGTCTGCCAGTTAGAAACCCTGTTTAAGTAGCTTTTGTTTGTTTTTCAAATTCTAATTTGAATTTTCGGCACTATCAGAGGCAAATCGAATAACATATAGGAGTAGACAAGGGAGCAGATAACTGATGATGCCCTGTTAAATACGCACACATTTCAAGACGATACTTCAGCAGCGCAGATTCTTCAGTATCGGCGTACTTTCATTTTCGTTGTCGTCTCATCTAGTCGTAATTTCAAGAGCCGTGCTGTGATTTTTTTAACTATATACTCAAGATGTGATAAAGACAAATATCTCACCATATTGTGACAAATCGTCCCTTCCTGCTGAAACCTCATTACGTGAGCTGGGTAAAAAGCGCATCTTGGGAAACATTTTCTGTAACACGTCTGCATTAATCAATTCTCGAAATTTCCATCCTCTAAAAAATGAAGCCCAGCTACTTATTTCCAGAATACTGCCAACCAAGTTGACTGTGCAAATGGAAGAATCAATTTCTTTAGAATTTTATTGAGACTAAAGGAAGGTTCTCTCCTTCTCTTTCTTCGTCATCATTATTTTTGTCGTTGTTGCTTATGGTGCAATATGAAAATATATTTTGAAACAGGTTTGAGTTATATGAACTTGCCTGCAAGAAGCAGCAACAACTCTCGAAAGACATAAATCCTAGCACGGTATTCTCTCTAAAAAATTTGTGCTGTTGCTTTTTGAACAGTTCGCCCTTTGGAACTGAAACAATTCTTCGGAATCCATTCACTAGCAATAATTACAATGTTGTTTTTATGCAGAGCAACCAAATTGGTGGTATTCTCAAATGGCGCTGGGTGGAAGACACAGAATCTTCATTGCAGAGAATGGTGCCCTGCATCGTATGTTCTGTCGTTTTGTTTTTTTTTTAAGTAATATTGAAGTCTTCATTTTTGTATCCTATACACATATTATTTTACCTGCACATATTCCATTTACTGATGTAGGTACTACTGATATATCGGCTCAACTCCATTTTGCAAAGTTTCGTATTACCAGCTTTGGAAATCTGAAATATATTTATTTCTACTCCTTTATCATAGATTAGAATGACTAAAACATCCTGTATAACAGTAGCAATTAATGCCAGAAGCTGTCAGGTGTAATATAAATTACAAGCACCTAAAATACAACACAAACAGATAAGGTTTGTTTTACATTTCATGACCATCACAAGTGCTAGCAAACATATTTGCTTTGATTGTGAAACTGCTTTGATCTTATCTAGGTCTGGTAGGTATGGGACTAGTAGAAGCCACTTGATCTCTTCGATACTTTTTGATTATTAGTCGGCTATCTAAATACAGTGCGTGGGACTTTGACGGTCGGATTCCCTTTCAGTAAATGCAAGTTTCCTATCAGATTGCGCAACGATGGTCGAATCTGGTCATTGGAGATTTTGAAATCGATTTTCAACTAATGTGGGATTGGGGCTCGGGGCAGATCACTTGAATGGCGACCTCGTACTCACAACACACTGCTAATGAAACTTTTAATGTATTTAACACACGTAGTTAATGATGTACTGCACGAGATTTTCAAAGCGAATGGAACCATGGAATTAATTAAATCCGATGTAGGTAGTTCGGATTCGTCAGGTCTTGGGTCGTGTTGCTGCAGGAGTCCGTTAATTCGCTCTTATTCCTCTAGAGGGTATTAATTTTAATAAACGTATATTATGACTTTTACATAAGAGTGTGCTTAGAATGTTTTGCTTTTTGTGATATAATATGAACTAATTTTGTGAAGTCCAAAATAATTTTAATTATAGAAATGATATTTTAGATGAGTGAAATATTATATAATTCCCAAATTATTTAATAACTTTGTCTCTTCCCAATTTTGTCTCTAATAACAATCTCTTTATACAGGGAATGCCTTATTAGCCATATTATTTATAACATCCAGCATTAATCACATACTTCGATCCAGTTGTTACGTGGACATGGGCATCTTATAAAAGAAAACATGCTTCGGTTTCCCATGCACAATGGTTTGATTCAGAACTTATCAAAATGATTACCCGTAAAGAAGAAAAATGTACAAATAAAATGGGGCAGGGGATGATGCAGCAGATTAAAACAGATGTAAAAAAAAGAGTCAATCAAGCCTATTCTGATTACATATTTATGTTCTATATGGGGATGATTTGTTGATTATCACGTTATTTGGTTGCCTATGAGGAGTAATCAAAGTGAATTATCGCCATTTTGTTGAAGTTAGCGAATCTTTCATGTGCGACCTCTAGATCTAGACAGTTGTCCTTGGTGGTCTACCGCATGCCGTCGCTGAGATTCAGGCGGGGAACCACTCACCAAGCTGAAAGCATCAACGGAGGACGACGTCGAACTAGGACGGAGTGCAACGGAGAATATAATTGGTGCACAGGGCTTACACTCAAATTTTATTATTATTACTATCTACGAACGATTAACGCTAAATGGGGTGTGGGTTTGCCTGAGGTGCATGCTGAGCGAAGCCCTTGATAGTCATAAAATATTAACGAAATTTGATGCATACAGTGTGAACGGTAAGTACCGCCTAATTTCTCGTGAGCATACGGGGAGGTCACAATATCTACTGTCAAACATTTACTCTGATATGGTTTAATGACTTTTTATGGTCTCTGTAAGGTATTAAAATTTCATGTAATTATACAGGATGGTTTAAAAGTTCGAGCCAAAAAAGTAAATCATTGGGTACCCTTTTGGGATTCTGTCAGACTAGGCTTATTTTCACATCCCCTGTATGCTCTAGAGAAATTAGGAGGTACCTACTTACCGAGCACCCTGTAAAAAGTATCCCCTATGTTTCTGGATTGAACAACTGCTTAAGTACTTTAGACCAAACTGAACAAGTTACAATACTTAACTGTCTATCGTATTCCAGGTGTAATATTGAGTGTCCCACAGAGCTCCACTTTGGATCCTTTCCTGTTTTCCCTCTACGCCAATGGTATCAGTTTGGATTTCAAAAAATGTTTTAGTACTTGGCAGATGAGCAGATGATCTTGAGATTTACCACAACATCAGCTCTGATGCAGACCTCGCTTTGCTTCAAAGTGATCTTGACCTGTTAGTTGATGACTTGGTGTGGGGAAAACTTGATGCTTTTAAATTCTAGAAAATTTCGTGTGATCAATGTCAGCATACTGTTGCATCCTGTGATAAGAAGCTGCAAAAGATCAGTTTTATGTTAATTTTGAAGCCTCTTGAGCACATGTATGTTATAACATGTACCAAAACCGAATATGAAGTTTATTGCTTTTCAATTAACAGATATATTACACGCCTTTGTAGCAGGAGTTTAGAATTACGCCATTGTCCGAGATACCCGGTATAAGTTAGATTCAAGACAGAATTCAAGAGAGAGCTCAGATGAACCTGTTTGACCGTTTTCTATTCAGAATTCGTTTATGCAACGTTGGGTTTAATTTGTATGCCCATAATACCTATTAGCCTGTGATATTGCCCTATATTATCGCCCTGCGATTTATTGAATACAGACATTTAAACATTGAAAATGGGGAGGATCAGCGTTGAGATATAAGAGTAGGTCCCTCTTAGAATGTTGGACCGATATTGCGGGCGAGACTGGCAAGACTGGAATTCGAACCCATACGGTGGCAGTTCCAACGAGCCTATGACATTAGAAACAGTAATTATAATTCAAAGAAAACAATTATCAAACTGTTGGCTGTTACCTAAGCCTAAGCAGCGTTCAAGTTTTAAGCAGTTTTAATTTCTATCAATGACAATTTTATTAGATGTATCTTTTATTTTACTTCACTTTCTCTGTAATTATTGGGCTGGTGTTTGTTATTGCCACTCAAGCCTAGATTTATTAGTTAACAGAGATGTATTTGTATATATTTATACGACAACCATATTCGTAATAAGGCTGATTAGTTAAGAATTGTCACAATATATACGTATGTAATGAGGAGGAGCCCCATCGTGTTGATATATAATTCATCATCATAACGAGAGTAATTACCACACAAATACAGATTGTGCCATTCTTATGTATATCTAATAATTCACTCACTCCTGTATTGAAAATTACTACATTATAATATACAGTTTCTCAGAAGCTTATTAAATTAGAATCTGAATAAATATAAGCGCCTGTTTCAGAGGTAAAGAGGAAATTATACAATTTATTACATACAAGAAAGGTATGTCATTTCCAGGACTTCGCTCCCGACAGAAATGATAACCGAACTCTCAAAGAAATAAACTTTGCCGACTTTTGCAACTATACAGATTGGTATAATTTAATTTAGTTTTCAATTTAATATTTCTATCACCGAGACAAAAATCTGCACTCTGAAAACACTGCAGGCAAGAAGGAATTGGAGCAGAAATCACAAATAGAAACATGGAAACCCCAAATTACTTCCCTTCCACTAGAGAAACAAACAATCATTTTTAAAGTTTTTCTCATCTACTGTTGAATTTTTAAAATTATTATTAACCATTGAAACCAGTTTTTATCGAAAAAGAGAAAAGATGATTATAGAGTCGGAAAAAGTGTGAATTCTTTTCAGTTAATCTCCTGTGGAATGAAAGTTGGAAATTGATTTAGTTCCCATGAAGAACTCAGTAAGCTGATATCCTATTTAGCCTCCATCATTTCCTTTTTCGGATTTTAATCAGACGACGATACTGTAAATTGAACACCTGGGAGAGTGAACGAGAAACATGACAAATAAATTTAGATTGTCGTGAATTTCTTACAGTATAGAAAAAAAAACTCTTCTTAAATCTACTTAGTTGTTGAAGAATTTATTTTGTGAGCAGTTTTTATTCAAAACTTCAAGGGTTTTTCATTAATCAGTAGAGAACATTAAAGTGGAGATTTTATGATAAATTCTAAGGGAGAGTTTTCTTGAAAAGATATATTTTCAAGCCTCGCTTTGAATGGTGAAAAAAATTCACATTTATCTATTTTTTCAAACTTTTTACCAAATTTTAAGGAGATGTAACTTCTTAGAAGTAGCTTAAAAATGTTTTATGAAAACTCACTTTAAAATGTATCAATAAGGCACCTTCTCTTGAATTATTTGAATACTGATTAATGGAACACCTTGTCAATTGGTAGATTAAACATAAGCAAAAAATTGCATTTGCAATTCGAATTCGAATATCTCAAAAAGAAACGGGTTCCATTTACAAATTTATCACTGTCAAATCTGTTTCGGACTAGATTAATGCGAGAAAACTGCGACAAAAAGAATTCAAGGCGAGACTTGAAAAAAATCGAGGTCTTCTCTTCAGAATCGTGTGATTATTTAAGAAACCTATACCTATCTTATGAATCGATGATTTATGACTGATAGTCTGACCCTGTTATTTTCATCTCCTTCTTACATTGATCTTATGGCTTAGGGAATTCCGATTATCATCAATTGGAGAGAAAGAGCACTGTTATAACAGAACCCTTTGGAAAATTATGTCTGCATTTCAATTCAAGATAACAAATTATTGTCATGGAGTCATTATTGATCAGATTGAGTTTTTACTATATTTGTAAATTATTATTTATGTTTTTCTATATTATTGTACACCACAAAATTCTCCACACACACATACATCTCTCCAAATACATCAATCCCATATTCCAAACCAACCAAACCAAAATGCCACAAATCAATTCATCTATGAGAAAGTCTTGAAAATTGTTAATCCAAAACTTCAGCTCGCAGTTCAAAATAACACCAACTTAACCCTCACCATCCATGATACTGAAGAAGAAACACAAAGTAAACCCCCCGAAAACCTTCATGATTCTACGGGTCCAGTTATGGGGATGTGCAAAACCAAAATAATTACCTAAACATCGTAAAAAGGTTCCAGTCTAAAGTACCAAGATCAATAAATAATCAACGCATGCACCATGGTACGTGAGGGATCAGGATCAGACACTTCACAACGAGATGAAGATTCCCTTAATCAGAAATGAGTTCCACCGAATGTCAATCAGGCTCGAAGACCTAACCACCAACCACGAAATCGAGTTAGATGACTTAGGGGACAGACATCAGAGGATTTCGCTCTTATACGACTGGATCATACCTCAAATTACTTTATACTCTGTAAAAAAAGCACTTTCCATTCCTACGGTCAACTAGCGGCCGTTTAAAATTTCTTCTGAAAAGAAATTAAGAAATCAATTCGAGTAGTTCCTATAGAACCCCCTAGAATAGTCTCAGAAAAATTTGAAGCGAAAAAAAATTGACGCAACTTTTCATAAAGGAACTTTTTATTCTCTGAATATTTAGCGCGGCTCGTGATAATTTAAATTTATAGGGCTAGAAACAGGTTAAAAAATTCTTTCTGCTTAATTTTTTGAAAATTAGTGGTCAGAAAATGCTTGATGACAAATCAAAGAAACCTCATCGCTTGTTAAACGTCCCTTGAGTTGTACCCTTTTGCCTTTTTGCAGTGTTCTGTGGATTTTCCAAGTGAGAAAATCCATGATTTTTGAGTTTTTAATGAAACTGTTGCTCTTCTGATTCGAGGTGTTATTATCATGGAGTGGATTCGGTGTGGGCTCTGATGCCCGTGAGTTTTCTTCCGAGGTGGTCCTTTCAGATTGAATGGACTTTGTTGGAATTTGACGTTGGTGTTTTCTGTGAGGTGTCGATCTTCGTCGCAGTTTTTTTTGGAGCTGAAGATGCGGTTTGTTCTGATCCGGTTTGTATGATGGCTGGGGTTCGGGGTATAACAGGCCGCACACAAATTCGTCCGCATCGCAGCTATGACGAAACTGTGGATTTTCGAATTCTTTTATTCTCCTTATACGTTGAATAAGACTAAAGAAAAGATACATACCTGTAAAATACAGGGTGTCCGGTAAGTACCTCCTAATCTCTCGGGAGAATACAGGGGAGGTCAAAAAAACCTAGTCTGTCATTAAAAAAATTCCTAAAGTGTCCCCAAACGGAGATATGGAGCCTTAAAAGGGTGCCCCGCCATTTCTTGTTTGGCTCTAACTTTTTATAAAACTTTAACCGACCGTTATAAATGGATGAAATTTAAATACTTTATAGAGGCCACAAAGAGCCATCAGACCATATTAAAGTCGATGTTTGCCGTCGTCAGGGAAGTCAGGAACGGACTTACCATCATACTCGTTGAGTCAAAATTTTAACAGGTGTCACTTTACAGAGCTAAAAACTATTTTTTTGAATAGTCTAATATTTCATCTTTAAAAAAGGTGCTCTTAATTTATTTCGGTAAAACTGACGGTTTTCGAGATAAATCGGTTTTTAGGAATGCAAACACTAAAAAGTTACTATAATGCTAAACACAAACAGGTAAAAATCAGGTTATTGTTGATAAACCTACTTACATAATGGATTGCTATTGACGGAACTTGCTCAAAATTCGCATAAAAGTCGATTTATCTTGAGAACCGCGCTAGTTTTATCGTAATAAATTAAGTTTTCAGCTCTGTAAAATGACACCTGTCAAAACTTTGACACAATGAGTGTGGTGGTAAAACCGTTCCTGACTTCCTTGAAGACGTCAAACATCTACTCTGATATGGCTTAATGAGTCTTTATGGCCTCTGTAAAAAATAAAAATTTCATCAAAATATACAGGTCGGTTCAAAAGTTACAGCCAAAAAAGTAAATTGCGGAGCACCCTTTTAGGGCTCCATATCTCCGTTAGGGGACACTTTAGGAATTTTTTTTTTATGACAGACTAGGTTTTTTTTGATCTCGAAATAAACAGCAATTTTTTTAACAGCTGTAAAGATGACGCAAAACCAAATATTTCTTATGGTTTCCATTTCATCAAGCTTGTAAGGAAAAACTGAAAGTAAACACTAAACAATAGATACAATAATAGATAGAGTAATTTCCTAAGCTACTTCAACAGTTTGGACAGGGCTTATCACTTCTGCTGTTTATCAATCTATTTATTGCTGAGTTTGATATCCTTGTCTTATCCCTCTTAGCTAATTGTCTCTGCTCGTTTGGGATCCCATTATATTTTCCAGATTGTTTGCTAGGAAAATTTTATACGAACGCAGTAAAGTAACTCAGTTTTATAAATTATGTCATATTATTAATTTATATGATACAGTTTTGAAGAAAACAAGAACCGATCGTTTATACTTTCTGTGGAGTCATAAAGGCGAATTAAAATAAATATGATTTATGTGTATATGCATACATTTTGTAGAGCAAATGTTACGAGTCTTATCTATGCGGCATAAATTCACCAAAAATAAATAGGTGCATGCGTGTGCTATTTTAAACTAGCAATAAAAGTGTAGTGTTGCTCTTTATAAATGAAGAAATCATAAATAATATTTCTGACCTTGCCGGTTGGAGGATAATTTTTTCATGGCAGACTGAAATTTACGTAGTCTGTGGCTCTTTAAAAATTAATAATCAAAAGTTTTTCATTTTAAAATTTAATTAATTTCCACTTTGCGTAAGATCTTAAATTTCGCTATGAAAATGATCTTTAATAATTTAGAGCCGAGAATTTCATGCAATGTCTTACTAAAACATGCGCAACCTTTAATTTAAATTAGAGTCCCTTTAAACTTTTTTTTTGTTAATAATAATTGCCTACTAGTTATAATTATGAATTCTTTGAGATCTGTTTAATTTTAAATTTCACGTTGCAGAAAAAGCTTTTAGTTAGTGTTCTAATATTTCAAAAATATATTCATATCAGAGCTAGAATATCAAAGTTCATGGTGCCTTTTATTGCTCCCGTCTATCTCAACCCGCTATTATATGTACATATACCTACATAGAGTACCTAACCGTTTTTAGAGAAAATTTATGGGAATTTCAGTTACTTTAACAGATACGATTTTGGTTAAATGGGGTAAAAGTTGTAGTATAATCTGAAAAAAAAAAACTGAGTTGTCATTATTAGTTGTAAAAATACTTATTAGGGAAAATACGATTTTTTTTTATTTAATAACCTATCAAGCTAGTCGTTTTTACCCGAAACATTATCAGGACACTTTTCAACAAGGAATCCAAAAATAATTTTTGAAAAAAAATTATTATTTTTGGACTTTCATACACTGTTTTGACAACTTAATGATGTCAAATCAGATTTTTTTCAGATTACTAATCAGCACAAATATACGCAGCTTTGCCTCTATTTAACCGACTTAACTTTTCTGAGATGACAAAGATAGCTGAGATCCCCAGACATTTTCTCTAAAAAGGAAACCGTTTTAGAAAAAAACGCTTTAGAAATTATTGAGTAAGTGTGACGAGTGAGGTAACCGTCCTTAGGTAAAAGTACACCTTCCGTTGATTTTTAACAAAGATTTACACATTAAACATATAAAAAATGAGTTTAAAGTATTTTTGCCTTTAACAATTAAATTTCAACTTTACCTCGTAATATTTCCGGTAATAAAGCAGCAATAAATTGGAAATTTTCACACAACAAACTATCAAGAGAAACAAGCGCAATAAGAACTCTCAATATTAATTAGGAACAAAATGGCGGTCTTTTTAAATTTTTTGGTAAAATTTTTGAGATTTTGTTTCAAATTGTTGTGTTAAAAATTTTCGAAATTAACTTTTTTATTAATGCAACATTGTAGTTGAATATGTGGTAAAGTTTTTTTTAAACGTTTCAAGTTCCTAGATGTAACCGCTTAAAAGTTATCGCAATTTACAACTATGACATGATGAGGTATAATAGTGTATATATACCAACGCCACGGTAGCTCTACCTCAAAATCTACGAAAAAATCATAGATTAACTTTCAACAATATAAAAGATATGGCTAAAATAAAAAATTTCAATTTTTCAGTTTTTCAGAATATTTCTGTAATAATTATTGCTGAATTTTTCAAATATTTAGTACTCGGTTTCTTAATAAGCATAATATTCACAACTTTTTCCAGTTAACCGACTCTGTATCTGGCAAAATAAGAAAAATGCCCATATTGGGTGGTAGATTTTGGGTAATCCTGTATAGTGTTGACGACTTTCTGCTACTCGAATCCGGATTAAAATGATGCCTGAAATTATAAATGTACCCACCTAGCATGAAATTTTATCCGTTACCTACCTGCTTTTATATAAATTTCTCGTTTAAATTATCATCCTCTCACGTTTTGGAAAGTTAAGTCTCCCAGTTTATGAAAAATATATATTAAGATTTCTCAATTATTCTCATCTCTTTAGCAAGCCATTTTGTCCTGGTTCATTTAAAATGCCTCTATAGGCATTTTAAAGTATTTCAGACATTTGAAACGTTATCTCTATTATAGGTTATACACGGTGCCCCAGACTAATAGGGAGGAAACTTGAGAGTATTTAACTGTAGAATATTTATTAGGACTTATTACCAAAATTACAGGGTGTTGAATGTTTAAAAAAAATTACAAAAATTGAGTTTCTTAAAAGATCAGAATAAGACAGTTCTATTCATTCATCAGGAATATTTTAACATCAGAACATCACACAATAAATGTGATGTTTGATTAGTTTTGATAACTCAAGATCTAATTATAATAGAGACCAAATTCAGCGTAAGTTTCTGAGTTTAAGTTGCTCATACTAATTCGAAGATTTACATAACCACAATCTACAGTTAATTGTTGAATAGCGGCAATGAAAGCGTATTGTCTTCATCAATTTGAATTATTTTAGGAGAAGTTCAGTTAAATCTAGGAAATTGTTTTATTCCCCCCTTTTCCCATGGAGTTTTAATTCTTTAAGTCCTGAGAATTTTTCTCTTCTCATATCGGATTGTAAATGAGTTTCCAGCTATAAATTAATATGGGTTGTTCTTGGTTGTATTGGAGTAATGCTTTAAATAAAGTATCACTTCTCTCATGAATATTGTTTGACAAAAGGTTACAGATTTTGCTCTTCAAGTAGATTATAAATTATGGCAGCAGGAATGAATATTTTTGGTCGAGTAAAGGTCATATTTTCTATAAATGGATCGAGAATACCAACTCTAGCGCCGCTTGTTTAATGAGCCGAAAAATTTATGCATTAGAAGAGCTAAATCGTTCCAGTACTTATAATATTTTAGTTCTTGAAAAAGATAACAGTAAAATTTCTGATGTGTAGAAATTACATAGTGTTATTATTCTGGGATTTATCTTTGTTGCCTTGAAAATAAAAATATTTCATCTTGTACTCATTTCCAGTGTAAAACACTCCAAATGATGAAAGTATTAATTTCTATAAGGTAATGAGATTGAGATTTTCCGTCACGTTTTTATGGAGAAAATTAATCTGGGAAAAAAATGTATTACTCTGATTCACTAACTTAATTTAGAAATGCGGCAATATTGAATTTCACATTGAAAATACATCTGAATAATTACACTCAGGATTTACATCATCAAAATAATTCTCGTTTAGAGAAAAATATTTAAATCGCACTTTTTAAACCAACCGCTAAAAGTGTTTATTTTTTAAAGTGTTTGAATCCAAATGTGGAAAAGAAATTAACAACGACCATAAGAGCTGTCGAAACAAATAAAAAAGAATTAAACTGTTTACTAGAAATTTCAGTTAGACCGATAGAAATGAAAAAAAAAGAAAAAGTACAGGAATCTTCTTTAAAATAACAACAACAAAAAAAAACAGAGATGAGCATATACCTACTTTGAAGGAAAATTACACAAATAAGATCGTAGCATTAGACAGGAGAATCAGAAGAGCATAAGAAAACTAAGAAAACCTATTGAATGCGATTCAATAATAAATATTTTCTTCCTATTTTTTTTTTATAATGAATAATGAAAAAATAATCCGATTTTTTTTTGGGAAAACTCCACCTACCTACCAAAAAAAAAAGAATGATCCTCTCGTGGATTCGAACCCGCACCAACAGTTAGCTAGGCAAGGGTGTAACGAACTGAGCCACGGTGTGTTTCAAATTTGTAGTGCTGATGGGGTAGATATACCTATGTAGTACGTCAGGTACCTACACCTACACATTTTAATTTTTAAACTGGTCATATCTTAGTTATTAAAAGACCAATTTGAATACTTTTTTCACCTGCATGTAGGTGATTTAATTGTCGTTGCGATTGCTCTTTTCATTTTCAGAACCATTCATAATTGAATGTGAAAAAAAAAAAAAAAAATTGCGAACCATTTTATCGATTTAATAATTTTATTATAAGTGTAAGCTAATTTTGCACAAGCGAAAAAATTTATTAGTTTTCGTTTAAAGTGCTACATTAATCGAGGCGAATTGAAGCTAAGACATCAAATTATATGTTAAAGAAAAAAAAAAAATGGAAAATTTCGGTTCAACTTCTTAAAAAATGGACTCATAAACGGTTATAGAAATTTACACATTTTTACCCTTTTCCTACCCACGATACTGGCTTATTAATGGAAAATATGCTAATTTTATTGCATTAACTCAAATTTCCAATAATTTTCTTCAAATCCTGTTAATTTGATTTCAAAGTTTTTTTGCCATTTTGCTCATACAGGGGTTCAAAAAATAGTAAATTTTCCAAAAATTCAAATGGTCGCCATTTTGAAACGGCTCTGCCGATTTTGCTCAAGTGCAATACCAGACCACTCCTTGTGGACATCTTACTCTCACAAAAATTTCAGCCCCCTAGATTGAAAACTGCGGCCAGAAACCGTGCCTCAAGGACCGGATTTTTGGAACTTTGAAAGGACACCCTGTAGAAGTAACGTGACTTTTGGAAATTTTTTCAACGAAAATCTAAAGTAATTCCAAAGCTTTACAATAATCCAAAATTTCGGTCACTAATCTTGAAAGATAAAACTACCGGAGCGTTTTTAAAATCGAAAAACCGTGATTTTGGAGAAATAAATATATATATACAGGGTGTCCCAGCTTATTCGAAGCGGTCTCTGTAGGCCAAACGATAGACTTTCTCAAAAAACTTTTTGAAAATTCAAGTACAGAATCACAATGGCCATAATTTAAAATTATTTTGGAGTATACAGAGTGTCCGATATGACAGTGGCATATCAAAGTTATGTTTTTTTAAATGGAATGCTCCTATGTTATTGCATTTTTAGATTATCTGAGAAAAGACAGTAAGATTGGGTGTTACAGTCGGTATTTAAATTCAGAAGTTTTTGAGTTATAAACAAGTGAAAATCGTCATTTTTCAAGTCCAAGGCCCTGTATAACGGAAATGGCCGAAGATAGAGAAAAACGGCTTACATGTCCTATTTTAACTTTTTATGTACTATCCTATGGTGTAGAAACATTTTTACTTTCTTTGATTTTTTTATTTGGCGACGCGTGGAGAAATCTCAGAATTTTTAAAATTTTTTATCACCCTGTATAAACATTTCATCTACATCATAGGATAGTACATGAAAAGTTAAAATAGGGACATGTAAGCCGTTTTTCTCTATCTTCAGCCGTTTTCGTTATACAGGGCCTTGAACTTGAAAAATGACGTAAAAGAAATCTTGAGCTGCTCTGAGTGAAAAATACTAAAGTCTTAAAAAACGATACAAAAATTACAACATAGCGAAAAGAAATTGACGATTCTAAGCAAGATTGAATCTGTTTTGTCTTTTTCTGTCGGAAAAGTTTCTTTAACTACGTAAGATAAGAAAACTGTATTTATAATAAATGTCAAAGAGCAATTATATGCCCAGTGCAAATCTTCATGGACCATGACTATATAGGAATCCTGCAATTACCTATAATATCAAGAGATAGATTTTTTTTGACACTGCTGCATTTAGAATCTCGCGCATACTTGATAACTCTCCAGTCTCCAATTATTGTTTCCACCAGATTTACCAGATTTAACCAATTTATCAGATTCTAGTGAAGGGATTAAGATTACCAGGTAGGAGCAGGTAGTTCAAAGTAAACGGTGTATATCTCGTAAGGTTACCTCAAACTCCAGTCTCGCTTTTAACAGATGTCATCAGGGATGGCGATTAAATTTCCAGTGATACGGCGCTTGTTATTAAAGCTTTTAAACTTTAACTAAATATCCGTTGATAGTTAGAACTTGTCTGTATGTAGAAGTTACATTTGATTTGTTTTAATTATTTACTCTTGTCACATCATCCAGAGAGTTTTCATTGTATGTAGTAACTTTCCGCTTTACAGAGTTACGACGAGGAAAATTACAGCTGTAGAACTTATTTATTTAAGTTCTATTATTATGAAAGCTACATATAAGTTCTAAGGCTCTTATTATACAATGTGTCTTCACTGTTATCAGGAATGTGTGTCAGTATAGTTTCTGAAGGAGATTTAGATTTAGAAGATGAAAAGTGAAGGAGATCTGTGAAGGCTATTGTCAGCAGCTGATGAAAAGTTTCTCTATAGAGGTTGAATAAAATTGAGTATAAGCCGATTCCATACCTTTTTGGTTCGGACCTACTGAGCTTGAATTTAACCCTGTTCTATTATTTATATCTTGCATGGGAACCGAGAACCGATGTCCGTTGAAGCAGGCTTCCAGCATCAAAAATAAAAATGGATTAGAGAAATCAAATAGTATCTAAGTGCAATTTTAACTTAAGATGACAATCTACTACCTGGAATATAGACATTAAAATTCGGGATTCTAAAAGTTTGAGCGAGACTTTAAAAAATGTAAAGTTGAGTTGCGTTTAAAAATTGAATGAATTTATATTGGTTTTTATAAAGGCTTTCGTAAGATTAAACATTATCATTTTGATTTCTTTCCACTGCTTTGTCTACAAAAGGAAAAGCAGATTTGATTACGAATTTCGATGAAGCGCTAAAACTTTTTGATTTCTTAAACTTTGAGAAATTTTTCGGAACACAAAGAATAATTGCCAGTCTAATGAAATTTCTGATACTTGAAACTGACCTGTTATGTGTTATATAGCTCTTCAGAAGTAAAATAACATCCTTTCGCAGCCCGAATCGATTTAACAGGTGCTTTTGAGATATATACTTACAACTCCCTAGTTGTTGAAATATATGATACGCTAGACGTCAGCTCATAATTCACATAGCCAAGCCAAATCCATCAATAACACACGACATTCTCGACAGAGCTGCTCGATTAGTTCCCTTGCAAAGATAAAGGGACATGGAGTACACCAGATTCTACAACTTTTTAAATTTTCCCTGTATGAGGAAGTATAGAACTTTCAGGGAACTATTTAAAATGTCAATGGAAATAGAAGACGTATTTACGGGATCATAAGGATCTTAGGACTTTCAAAAAAGGTGTCATAAATAATAATTATAAGACTTCTTACTATATGTATAGGTTGCTCATTTTATCTGAAGACATTGAAATACAGAAAAAAGTACTTATCAGGTGGAAAAAGTCGGTGATGAGAGCTGTTTCGTCTGGAAGGGGAACATCAAACAGTACCAAACTCGACCCCCCAATCCCCCTCTCCTAGAGATTGGAGGGTGCAACTTTGAAATCTTAAGCGAGAACCACTTTTTTATTGCAGATTAGGATTTTACATTTTTTTTAGATTCTTGATAGTAGTAATAGATAGAGAGTAATCGAAGAAATAATACTTTTTTGGATTTGTGTTTTTATTGAAACTGGGCGAAAAAGATTTTTCGAAATTTTTTTCTCCTTTCAACCGGGTCTGTATCTCAAATCGTTCCCGATATCCCAATAACTGGTAAATAAAATGAAATTTTTATACCTACCTACACGAGTCAGAGATTGACTCCAAATTCAGCGTCTATAAGAGAAATCTTTGATTAATATCTCTGAAAGAACGTTATCTATATCCCATATGAAAGTCCCTTACTTTAGACAACCTTATACATTAATGATCCCTTTTCCTTTTACTCGATCACAAAATCTGGTTTCCTAAAGAACGGTGAAAGAAACTGACACACTTCTTTTAAATGAAGTACAATATTACTATTACTTACTTCAAGTATTACCAGCACCCCATTAGCTAATTTAATATAAATCTTTCAACATTCAAAATCGTTTCAGCAGTAAAAATAGTTTTCAAATTACAGTTGAATAGACTTAGAAGCAATCCCAAGCTGCACGTTCTGTAATTGGTAATAGCAGCAGTAATTAGTAATTATCCCAGGAAGTTCAATTTAGATTGAATATGCTTATGCTGCAAGAAACTTGGATCGAGAACATTGGGAGAAATACTACAAAGCCTGGAGAAATTATTCCATTTGCGCGTTTCTATATTACTACATAGAGAGTATCTAATATCTTCCAAGGATAAAATTTTCTCAGCCATCTCTATTAATTACCTACAAGAGGGAGGACACATTATTTTCGGGCCAAAGTAAATCGTTGGGTATTCTTTTGGGGCTCGGTATCTCCGCTTAGGGACACTTTAGGATTTTTTCTATGACAGACTAGGTTTATTTTGACTTCCCCTGTAAGCTCCCGAAAAATTAGGAGGTATTTACCGGACAGCCTGTATGTAATTGTCGCGACAGTTTTCAATTCATGAAATTTATGTGAGAATCACCTTATGAGAGCGAGAAATTTATGAATATTGCGCCAATTAGATTGCCACACTCTGTGTATAATAATAGTTATGCAAGAAAAGTATTTGTCAGTACTTTAGATTTATGTAGCCCTCTCTAGGGGTGTAATTTAGTCAAACTAGGGGAATACATTGTATACGTTTAAGTTTGTTATTTGAATAGTTCAGAATTTCATCGTCGAGATTCCGCTAACTTAGTTGGGAATAATTACAAGAATTAAAATACTTGAAGAGGTATGAGGTAAAATGTGGACGATTGTTGTAGATTAATTCAGTTTTAATTACTAAAACTTTGGTAGACAATTAAGTATTGTATTTTCAAGCGAAAGCAGAGTTATAAGCTTAATATTTATCTTTGAACTCCAGCGTGCTTATATCAAACAAAAAAATTATAAATTTTGAATTTTCACTAAAAAAATGTATAACTAAATAATTATAATCAATATTCGTACTGTACAGTTCTCTTCAAATAAAATATGCCAGTTTTAATTTTCTTGTTTAAATGTGACTTTTAAGTTGAATCATTTTTCCATAGTTTCCGTCCAGTTTCCATACTGACAACAAAGATTACAGTCTATTTTAATTTGTCAAAAAAATAAACAAAAAATTAAAATTACATTTCTCATTCTTAAGAAATTTTTTGTGATTAAATTGCTTCTTGTTACCCTTAGACTATATTAATAAATATGGACCAAGACATAAACACTGAAAAAGTGTTCCGACATCCCTCTCTCTCCAAACAAGACTGTTCAAAACAATAAATGCCAGATCAATAATGAAACTGGCACTTACAATGAAAGAGCGCAACCTCTCCAGTGTTATTGGTGGGCAATAAACATGGATGGATCCCTTATACCCGTCTTACTTTGCTACATCTGGCAACATGAATGTTTACATCCTGTCAGATCGTTTGTTTACGTTATACCATAATAAGAGTACGTGTTTTTCAAACAGTTGTAAGTTCCTTGTTATTTATATTTTCAGCTCTAGCTTTCACTTGTTTTAAGCTTTAATAATTAATTTTTCAATTAAGTTAAAAAAAGTGGCGAAAACGTGTTCTGTTTTTGAGAAAACTTCGAAAGAAGGTAAGTCTATCAGTTTCCTACGTAAGCAACGCAAAGCCGTCAATCAAAACAAAGCATACAATACATGGTCATGGGCGTAGCGTAGTGTAAGTGTTTTATCTTTTAATTTGTGAAAACAATTATTGTTTGACAGTTTTTTTTTCATTTTCGAAAGCATACTGAATACCTACTGAATACTTTGAAAAATGCAACTTGGAAAAATTTTCCATTTAAATAAATAAAAAATACTGACTTTTTGAAAGTATATTACCTATTACTATTGTCAACCTCTAATTTAAGATAATCAGAATATGGAGAGGGGGAATAATATTCAAACAATATCATCAAAGAATATGAAATAGAAGACTTTGACCCGGTTGCACGAACGTTAAAAAAATTTCAGATTATTACTAATTTTAAGTTGCAAATTTTGAAAATGTGGTGAACTTTTTCCATGATCTTTCGTTTTTTATCGGCAATTAATTCTTCTAAAATTGAGACGAATTCACTCCCAGCAATATCAGAACAAAACTTTAGTAATACAGGGCATTTTAAAATTATTGATTAGGTATCTGACATATTTTCAATTAGGTTCGTTTAATTTATTTTTAGAATAAAATCGACTAAATATGTAAGAAATTGAAAAAATATTTTAGGTACCTACTGATGTAAGTATATTGCTTTCCGACTTTCCTATCGATTTTTTATTTGCTAAATTGTTATTACCTTTTTGTACCTTTTATTTTGTATAGGTAGGTATAAGTATATATATTCTTAATTTAATATCTATTAGTATTCCCATAATTTATGTTTTTTGTAACAAAAACTGCAAATAAAATAATAATATTATGAATATTATGATCATTATTATAATTTATGTAATTATTACATTTCCTATAACTGAACTCGAGCGCGCCACTGCCGTTGCGTTCTGTTTGTTTACGTTTTACGTCGTTTCCCTTACCCCGCCAGAAATAGCATATGAGTGCGAGAGAGAATATCAACAAACCAGAACTGACTTCAAGCTAAGATAGGGAAGGCGCGGTCCATATTTATTAATATAGTCTAAGTTGTTACCGCAATAAATTATGATAAATTTCCTTTTGTCAAGTATCGCAAAAAGATTTAATGAAATCTGGATTTTGGATTCGATTCTTGGGAGGGCAGAACAAGTCTGCTGCACTCAGGCCTCAGGTGTCCCATTGCGCTTCCTCCTTTCCCTAGTGTCCTCTCTCCTTAAACCATTCGAGGCTCAGGCTCAGAATGAGCTGAACCAGGACACACGGAGAAACTGAGGGACTCCAGAGAGGTCGTTGAGGCTTGCCTGATGTGAACCAAGCATCAATCCACGGAAAATCTCAAGATTTTTCAAGGTCAAGATATTTCATCATCAATCACTTTGATTTCAAATCATAGGCGCCCTAAAATGTCACAAAAAATTATTAGAAGATACGACATCTCACTCCGATTCAGAAAACTTTAGCTGTTTATAAAGATAGCAGAAAACTGGTCTTTAGCTGCTGTGGCGAGAGAATTATATTGCAGTCGTAAAGCTTGCATCTCCAATATAAAGAGGCGTTAGCACGAAAACAGGCTTGAGAGGACAATAATAATAACAATAGGTATTTGAAAGGTTTCTGAACTCCAGAAAAACAATGCCTTTGATAAATTTCATGCGTGAAAACCTTTTTGTGCCTACTGTTGCATAAGCGTCGGAAAGAGACCAATTTTGCGGGATCTGTCAGAACTGCTCACGGCATATTAAACAAGTTTATTTAAAAAATTCCGCCGCCGCAATAAAAAAATCTCTTATCGAGGAAAACAATGTGACAGGGTCGAATTTGAAAATAATTTTATAAATTAACAAGACCTCTTTTATAGCTCTGTGCATGGTATTTTCTGACGTAGAAAAATTTTCAATCGTGCTATGTCGGAAAGCCACGAGTAACTTGAGCGATTTCCATGAACTTAACTCATATTCATTCAGTAACAAAAAATTGTGCACGATTTTCTCTCAACGTTCAGGGACGGAATGTAATGCGCGCACGGACCGTGAATATGTTGGAGAGTAAATGGACGTTCCCTAGCGGACATTCTTGAAAGCATTATATTACCATCATTTCAGCAGAATGTTCCTAGCAATTTCTTTTTTCAATAAGTAGTCAAATCAATGTAATTTTGATAGGCTTAAAAAATATGTTTATTATAGGGAACCTCTTAAGATTGAAGACAATATGGATGGACGAAAATCAAATTCAATTTTTATATTGCCCTTAAAAGCCCAGCCCAGATGTCAATCCGATTGAGAATAATTGGGAATATATAACAAAGAAAATTAGATCTGCCGATTTCAGGTCCGTTAATTCTGAAGAATTGCAAAAAGTAAATATTGTAAATGATTCAGAAAGCCTTGCAGAGGATTACGATATGAAGAATCTCATTCTTTCCACGAGTAGAACTCATCGGGAGAAGCTTGTTTTCGAAGCTAAAATTTTACTGCTACTCGATATTCCTTTATGTTAATTTTCCTAAGGGTACATACTTAGTATTCCATTACCAAGTGAGGAAAGTTCACACGAGTGGGGTATTATCGTCGACGAGACGCCAGTCCCACGGGTATTAAGTGACACTTTCCACACAAGCAATGTACAGTATTTTTCCTACGACCACAGATTAATGCACATTTTAATTTTTTTTTATATTTTTATTTGATAACTTTAAAAAGAAAAGTAATGATTGAATTAGAAAAACTTAAAATAACAACTACTAAGAATTATACGAGGCGTGTTTTTTAAGTAAGTACCGTTTTGCAACACCGCGGCCGCAGCGCTGCGGTCGGCGTTCTGCGCATGCGCACTGGGTACCTACATCTCTTGCCTATGCACTGACACCATTACAGTCTGATTCTTCCATGTGTACGTTGTTTACTGAGTGTTTAAGATGCCTCCGATAATCGTGAGCCCCGCCGACTGTGAAGTACGGGCTGTTATAAAATTTCTTAATGCTAAAGGCCTAAAACCGATCGATATTCATCGTGACATCTGTGCAGTCTACGGACAAAACATTATGAGTGATGGAATGGTAAGAAAGTGGGTGAGAGCATTTAAAGATGGCCGCACAAATGTTTGGTGCAGAAATGGGCAATAAGGTGAGAAAAAACAGACGCTTTTTTTCGGCCATCCAATGCTCTCACCCACTTTCTTACCATTCCATCACTCATAATGTTTTGTCCGTAAACTGTACAGATCTCACGTTGAATATCGATCGGTTTTAGGCCTTTAGCACTAAGAAATCTCATAACAGCCCGTACTTTACAGTCGGCGGGGCTCACGATTATCGGAGGCATCTTAAACACTCAGTAAACAACGTATATAAACAAGGAAGAATCAGACTGTAAAGGTGTCAGTGCGTAGACAAGAGATGTAGGTACCCAGTGCGCATGCGCAGAACGCCGACCGCAGCGCGGTGGCCGCGGTGTTGCAAAACGGTACTTACTTAAAAAACACGCCTCGTAGAAATTGAAAGTAGGTAATAGTATTTAAAATTCCATAAAAGAGATCAGAGACGCTGATTTATTTTGTTTATTGAACAATTCTTTCATCCTATATACGAGTACTTCCGAAAATTATTAGATACCTGCTAGAGGTATTATGGGCTGCCTAATCTAAGGAGTATTTACTAAATTTTGATAGTGTGCTGGTGATAGTGTGATACTGTTCTATATTATGCTAATTTGACTTTGATTTTAATATACCTACCTTCTCGGTTTGATAAATTTTTTTTTAAATAAATTACTAGAAGTTTTTATTACTGAAGTAGGAACTCCTGGTGCTCGAACGTCAATGAAGCCTAATTTAATCAAACAAAAATACATGAATCATATTTACAAAATAAATCGCAACTCTTGTAAGGTTTATATTTACAGAGTATATGTATAGATACAATAGCAAAGGATTATGTTGATTAAATGGAGTTCCAAATACATACCACCGAGTTTATTATCTCGAGGCAAACCCCTGAAATATTTTCATTTCCGTTTTTACGTAGCTTTTGTTCGATTCAAATCAATTTAGCTTTCCAAATAAAATGTTTACAAATAAGGATACGGTTTTTACAATAATATGTTTGAAAAATTGATTACATTGGATTCCAGTAAAAGAACACCCCTATAAGCGAATTTCCTTCCTTATAATAGTGCATTCTTCAACGAGCGGACAATGATGGGCATTATTCATGGGGACGAAACTTTTAACACGAGTTGTATGCGAGTGTTGAATCGCTCAAGTTATCGGAACAAGTTGGAACGTCTGAGATGAAGAAGACGCTATTTTCTCTACGATTTTATGCAAAAATCAATTTATAACTTTAGGCACATTTCAGGAAAAAGTTTTTAGGACCAAGTACATGTTGTTGAGTTGAAACCAGACCGCAATGGAGTGCGATCATGCTAGTTCGTTTACTGTTCGAGGGTGTTCGAGTCAGTATCATCTTATGTGTGTATTTAGCTTCTACATGTGCAAGTGATATGAACACATTCGATGCCGTGTTTTCCCGTATCTGTTTAGTTGTGATCGGCTCTCACTCGTGATTTCTCGTTTATTATTTTACAGGGTGAGCTGTGATTGATCTCTTTGCGTGAATGTGCGTTTATATAATCGCGGCATAAGTAATTAATGCACGTCATTATTAAACTGAAATCAGCAGAATAACGCACGCTTTATTCAATAGTGGTAGAGAAATACTTAACACTTGTGTTAAAATTTTTCAATAAAATAGCATCACAACAACTATTATACTTATAGTGTTCTCAAATATCTCCTCTAGGTATTGATTATGCAGGGTATCTATTATTAAAGATGTTACCTACCAAATTGGTTGTGCCTAAACGGTTAGGAAAATTTATTTCATAACAGATTAGATATTTACCTGACGTAACAATAAACCAGCAAAGCATGTTATCGCTTTGTATAATAATTACCCCTCTTATTTAGGAGTATAACATGCAATTTCAGTGATTGTAATTATTAAAGGAAATACTAAAATATCATCCCAGTTACCTGACTCAATTAGTAAGTAAATCTTCGCCACAAATTGGTAATTGGGGCTCTATTTACCTAGCTGTGCATCATTATCATACTGTATGTGATAGTATTTCACAATAATTATTATTGTCAACTAGGACAACAAAAGCATCCATTATCTTGTCCCACACAACCAACCTAAATAATTCTAACATGTAGGTACCATCATCATACACGCCACATTCTACCATATAGAAGTTCTATACCGCAAACCTTGTTAATTAATTGGAATGATTTATCTCCAATTAGTTGTATTTACAAATCTGCGAATCTGTATTGTTGGGGTTGTGATTGTGAGTATCCATATACTGGTATATACTTTTATTGTTTAAAAAAGAGCTATATTAATTAACCCATTAAATTCTTTTGAATACATTTTTTCCAAATATACTGTAACGTTTAGGACCCGGGCCCGTTGCTCTGTCTCGAAAAGCCACTGTGATCGTCTATTTACCTCTGGGTTTCCCCTAATAGGACCGCTGTGATTTCTTACGTTGTGTTTACCGTTGTCATTACAGTAGTCACCCCTGCTCTTTGATTAAGGTATGCCAGGATTACTATGGCCAAAACGAATGCGCAAAAGAACCTACTATGACTCATTGTATCTCGGTTGATTGGGATTTCTTTCGGAAAAGCGGGGAATTTAACTGAGACTTGTTGTTGACTGTGAAGTTTCTATCAGATGTCTGAAAGCGTATGATGAGCGAGAGAATTCGTTTGCAAGAGCGTAAAATGGTAAAGGGCGAGAGGATCTGTGATTTTGCATAGAGAGTATAAAAAAATGGAAAGCGAATGATGAATCCCTATTTGCATAGAGAGCATAAAAAAAGTGGAAAGCGAAGAGATATTTCATATATCTTTCAAACTTCTATCTATTTCAGAAACCACTCTTTTGCACTCCTGTGCTTTCTTATCATTTCGTTTTGCTTTTGTTTCGTTTACAGACTACCCGGTATATTGCGGAAATGTCTGTGTGATTTCATTTCAATCATCAGCTTGAATTAATTGAAGAAGACAACCGTTTTGGGTTACAGACTATCCGGGATATGGCGGGAATGTCTGTCTTGTTTGCCTATTCAACGTTTTTCTTTACCTGATTTCCTTTTTCTGGTTTCTTTGATTTCATTTCAAGCAACTGCTTGAATTAATTAAAGAATACAACCACTTTGGTTACAGACTATCCGGGATATGGCGGAAATGTCTGTCTATTTGTCGAGTTGCTGGCTTGGCTTGGATATCGAGAGCAGTGTTGCCATGTTTGTTTTGATTTGCTACCTCCTCTCTAAACATTATACGAATGGCTTTCCAATTGCTTTTCCCAATTGTGAAAGCGGTTTTCCTGAATTGACGTCATACTCATGATAGTTGTTTTAACTCATTTTGTTTATTTGTTGTGTTGTCGTTTTGCCTCACTGGGCTACCTTTATTTGGCCTCTTTTGGACCGTCAATACCTATTTGCCCTGCGGCTACCTTTTGGTTCTACCTGACCTATCGAGGCGATGAGTTAATATACCTTATCATTTCGAATATGACGTTCTCTGCAATTCGCAGTTTCTTGTGCTATTTTAAATGTGATGACCAACAGACCAAACTAGGCCGCTATTCTAAGATTATTCCTCAGGGTTCCCGTGGGCTTGCCTGGGTAATAATTGAATGCTGGAATTTTTATGAATACCTATATTGGAGCCGGTGGGTTTTGTAATCGAGACCAACCATCGATTTCACCGTGGTCCAAGGTTTTTACCCCTAACACCTGTTTAGAAAGCAGATAACTCAGTCCAGACTGGCAATAACATTTTATAGCAATTTTCTGCGGAGTTTGTTTTTAAATTTTGATTGGAGTTGACATTCGTATGATGTGCTAAAGGAGTTTTGTTTTTGATTAATTTTGAATGGCTTTTCACATACTCGAGACTAATTTTGTTTTTGGTTGTTTTGAATCCCTATTTGTTGAATAGCAATTGATAATCCGAGATTTATTTCGGTTATTGTTTTTCCTGTCATTTGATGAGCAGGTATTACACCTGACAGCTCTGCTTCGATTTGACGTACTCTAATCTACAACTGAGGGTGCTTTATTGCCTCGTTGCTTGCTACGATTTTCACTTTAAAGAGTCATGCTCTTTTACTGGTTCACCGGAGGTCTTCATCTGGACATCGAGATGAATCCCTCCCCCAACGTGTGGTAATCGAGTACCTATTATTATTATACTTAATAATTATACCTATAATATTATTATAAATATTATTATTATTATTATTATTATTATTATTATTACTAATTGGGTGTTGTAATGGAATTAGTATTTCCTGATAATATTTGCGAGTAGCAGATGCTACATCTGACAACGCTGCCTTGTTTCTCTAGACCTGTTCTATTCTATCCTATATCTGAGGGTGCTCCGCTTCATTCATGATGATAATACAATGAGAGGAATTGCTAACTTTCACTTTCTTAAAGTCGTATAATTTGAAGGGACATTTATTGCCTACTATTCGTTTGATGCTCCATCTGCACTAAATAAACTCGGTCTCTTTGATAAATAGGATGATTGAATTATTTCTAATCATGGGCCGTTTTATTCACTCACAGGTTATTAATTCCTTGGGTTTGATTTTCCTACTTTCCTCCTAGTTCTTTATCGATTTACTATACGTGGATTTGTAATTATTTGTTGGAGTATTTATCTTTCCTAATATTCGCTGACGTGATCGAGTAGGTACCTATTATTTACTGGTGATGCCGCCTAATACCTAGCTGATTGTTTTGCCTGATTTAAAATGGGATCTGCGCTCATGGATTGGGCGAATCTGTTTAATTATTTATGGATGTGGATTTTGTTTCGAAGAAAGATCTTACCTAACTATTTTCTCAATGGATTTTCCCTATTTTGTGAAGGAAATTCCCTCAGGATTTGTGCTTTGCCCACCAGTAAATTGGTTTGACGAGAAATTGCCAACTGCGCATATTAATTTCGAGACGCGAATGAAGTATACTGGGATTTTCCGGGATAGGTAAAGGAAACTCGGCCGGAGTCCGCTATGCCATCTCTGGTCGAATTTTATTAGAATGGTGATTAGAAATTAGCGTGAAACGATTGTTTTGCCCTTTTCGGGTTTTCAACTGGAATTTTTCCAAGGTAGATAAGGGAAATTCGAGCGGAGTCCGCTATGCCATCTCTGGTCGAATTTTCGGGTATAGATAAGGATTAGGTATCCCGGAGTCCGCTATGCCATCTCTGGGTACCGTATAAAGGGTTAGGAAGTCAGATTCGACCTGCTCGGAAGCTGATCTCAATCTGTCTTGAGCTGTGTTAAAACGTCTGCTTTTATAGAAGGGGTGGGCTATTTCTAAACACGACAAGCACAATGTACCTCATTGGCACCCTGATTTCTCGTCTCTGTTTCTTATTATATCTCCCTAATCACGAGACTTAGCGAGTTGACCTCGCGGCTACCTTACTGAATTGTCCTGAACTTCAACTACCTAAATTTTCCTTCAAATCGGCCGACGGTTGCCGTCTTTTCATTGTTTCGACCTATTATAATTACACCGGCTTAACTTTCATCTCGCGTTTTCACCTGCTTGCTATTTCGGGATCGAGATAAACTTTTCGCTATGGTCGTTTATTTTTTCGCTTTATCGATTGGTGAAATTTTCATTATCGTGGGTGGAATACCTAGCGACTTACTATTGTCTTTGCAAGGGGTTATTGTTTAATTTACGATTTCACAAATCTTTCCACCCGGTCTTGTATGTAGGTCAGCTCATCCTTTCAATCGGCGCGAGGCGCATTTATAAAGACATCTGGCAATGGTTTGCCCTCGCCGTTGCCGCGTTCTCGAAGGACTGAAATGTGACCAGCTAGAGCGATTCTATTTTTCTGAATATTTAATGTGCTGGCAGGGATCGTTTACTTGATGTAACGGCGGGTGGCTGCGTTTTAATTTCCTAACAATTTAACCTTTAGGTATTTACGTACCTATTCTTGCACTGTTTGCTATTTCGGTTTGGGCTGATTTAACGAGGGCGATGGAAATAATTTCCTTATCATCTTACCTAGGTGCGATCCATTTCACTACCTAACATTTTAAAAACCATATCGCATTATCGCGCAGTTCTATAATTGCAGGGCTTTTTCGTCGTTTTCAGCCGTTCATATTACTTACTTAATAAATACTTTGATAAAAAAGAATTGAAAAAAAGAAAAAAGAAAAAAAAACGAAAGAGAGTGAAAATTTGGAGAAAATTATCACAGACTTATTTTGTTTTTATAGAGCAGGCTGTGTAAAAACAAAAGAAAAGACGAGCGTACATTTTCCGAGAAAAAAATATCCGTTATTATATCTTGTCGTGGTCCAAAAGCATGATGGGAAGCAGAAGTTATAATGAGCGAAACTGACTCTCTAGGGTGACCAAAATTTCAACTGGTTACTATTTTTTACAATTCCGTCATTTGAACCGCAGCGAATCACTAGCAAATTTTTTTCAAGTTTTTCCTTACTTCATTGATCTTCCTTCAGGGGAATAAAACAAGAAACGGATTTCTTACGATTCGGAATATGACTACTGCTTCTTTATAATATGTTGAGAGATTTTTGTTACTCTATTCTATTATTGAGGATCACTAAAAACTTACGTTGCCTTAAACGTTGCCTTACGTTGCCAAAAAAATGAAAAAATGATTTCACTACTGCGCTGGATAGATTGCGGTCTGACTTCGATTCTCAGGTCAACGATTTAAGACAGTTGATGGAGCGACAGAGTCGTCCGGGTGAGGGTGAGGACACATTCGAGGATGTCGTGCAGGAGGTATTTGAACGCCAAAAAAGAAGCAAAAATATTATTATATTTAACCTCCCAGAACAGCAGGAGGCTGCCTCAAAGCCGCAGCGTGATCAGGATGAGCGTCGTTCCTTATCCGATATATTTAGTGTTCTTGCCCCAGATACCGACGTATCTCGGGTGCGCTGTCAAAGGTTGGGCCGAATAACCGCTTCTAATGCTCATCCGCGCCCCTTAAGAGTTTCGTTGGATAGTGAGGCCGAAGTTACTGGAATAATACGCCGTGCTAAACACCTGAGAGATCATGAATTATTCAGGGGTGTGTCTGTGGCCTTCGACAGGACACCAAAGCAGCTTCAACTACACAGAAAGCTTCGTGAAGAGTTAAAATTGAGATCTGAAGGGGGCGAAGCTAACCTTAGACTACGTTATGTGAATGGCAGTCCTAAGATAGTGTCTTTAAACTGAATTATATACCCAGTTGCAAAAGTTTCGATTTATTTATGTTTTACCAGAACGTTAGAGGGCTTAACTCTAAAATCCAGAATTTTTGTAATAATGTGTCAATGTGTGAATTTGACATTATTTGTCTAACTGAGACCTGGCTCTGCGAAGATGTCTACGATAGAGAACTTATTGATACCGATAATTATGTAGTGTATCGCAAAGATAGGAACTTTCAAGCTCTGGGTGTCTCTAGGGGAGGTGGTGTTTTGTTAGCAATAAAAAATGTATTTAGGTCCACACTGGTGGATGTGTCAAATATATCAAATGAGATACCAAATGTTTATCTATTGTGTATTAGAATTGAAATTAATTTTGTTGACAACCTATATATTTTACTTTTATATATTCCACCCGCATTATCTGTTGAACGCTACGAACTTTTATTTAATCTACTTAGCGATACGCTGGAGGCCCATGATGGTAGGGTTGTAATCCTTGGTGATTTCAACGTGCCTCAGTTCTGTTCGCCTCTGGTGTGTCCAGTAAAACTAATACCTTAATAAATTCCTTTCAGCAGATGCATGAATTGGTGCAACGCAATACAATTTGTAATGATTTCGGTATAGTCTTGGATCTGGTTTTTTCAAATGTTGACTGTAGCGTAACAGAATCAGTAAATCCACTTGTAAACCAGGATAGATACCATCCAGCTATTGACATCTCTCTGAGTGTGAAAAAGGATTCAAAAGTCAACTTTGAAACCAAAGTTGACGTAAGGCAATTTAACTTCAGGAGAGCAAATTTTCCACTGCTATATAACCACCTCATAAATGTGGACTGGAGCTCCTTGGAGTCACATAATGATGTTAACACTGCCTGTGCTGCATTCTATGAGATACTGAATGGTTTACTTGAATTGACTGTTCCTAGGTTTCGTGTTCCTCGTCGGTCTAGACACCGTTATCCTCCCTGGTTTGATTTGAACATAATCAACCATATTAAACTAAAGTCGTTTTATTTCAGACAGTTTAAGCGGACCAGAAATGAGTTTTCCCATGTTAAATTCCGTGAACTACGTTCACTCTGTAAGAGGTTGATATCTTGCGCTTACAAGGCGTATATCAGGGATGTTCAGGGTTCTATTTCAAGGGACGCAAGAAAATTCTGGTCATACGTTAACAAAAAAAAAGGGTAATACTAGAATACCGGGACTTGTAAAATACAATAATGCTGAGATGCGTAACCCCCAGGAGATTGTTAATGCTTTCGGTGATTTCTTTCGTGGTGTTTACATTCATTCTGATGTGTCGCTTGCTGGCACACCATCTTTCCATAGTTATACTAATCAGACTTTCTCCATTGGTTGTGTATCTGAGGATGAGATTCTAACTGCCCTAAAACAGTGCAAAAATTCTCTCACTTGTGGCGTCGACATGATCCCTAGTTTTCTGTTGAAGGACTGCGCTTGTCTACTAGTGAAGCCGCTGAAAACTTTATTCAATCTAGCAATAAAATCATCAATATTTCCAGAGATTTGGAAGCAGTCTAGCATTACGCCTATTCACAAAAAGGGAGATAAATCTTCGGTGTACAACTATAGACCTATCTCACTATGCTGTAACTTCTCCAAAGTTTTTGAATCTATACTGTATCGACACATCTACTCCTTTGTTACTAATTACTTGTCGCCGAACCAGCATGGATTTGTCGAAAAGCGCTCTACAATCACGAACCTGGCCTCTTTTAGTCAGTATACTGCCGAAGTGATCGACGGCAAAGGTCAGGTCGATGTGGTATACACAGACTTTCAGAAGGCCTTTGACCAAATCGATCACTTTATTCTTCTAAATAAATTGCACTCGTTTGGGTTCTCTGACGATCTGGTTAAACTATTTAGATCATATCTAACTGATCGGCGACAGTTTGTAAAATACAATAACTATATGTCAGATACTTTTGTACCCACCTCTGGTGTCCCTCAAGGGTCCAAACTTGGACCCCTCTTATTCCTACTTTTTATTAACGACATTGAAAAAGTGATCACCTGCAATAAATTGTTGTATGCCGACGACCTCAAGTTGTTTACCTCCATTAAGTCCATCAATGATTGTGTAACCTTGCAAGAAAACATTGACTCCGTGAGTCGATGGTGTGCTAGTAACAGACTATCTCTCAATGTCTCGAAGTGTAATGTTGTTTCCTTTACAAGAAAGAAGTTATATATCACATATGACTACTCCGTAAATAATATGATACTGAATAGGCTGGAGAGTATAAGGGATCTGGGCATAATATTTGATAGACGCCTACACTTCGGTGAGCATGTGTGTACCACAATTTCTGGAGCGTACAGGATCTATGGATACATATATCGCAACTGTCGGGAGTTTAAAGATGCCAATATCCTTATTACTTTGTTTAAGACTCTGATTAGGGCTAGGCTGGAATATGGATGCCTGGTGTGGTATCCCATTTACGGAGTGTATATTAACAACCTTGAACAAATACAGAGAAGGTTTCTGAAATTCGTGTCATTTGTAATGGATGGTGTCTATCCTGATAGGGGTTTTGATCACGTCATGCTTTTAACCAGGTTTGAAGTGTGTTCCCTGGAGTTGAGACGAATTATCATTATTGTAAGATTTCTATTCAATCTTATGCATAACTTGATAGACTGCCGATCTCTGTTGGGCAATGTCTCGTTTTTGGTTCCACGAGTCAACTCCAGGAATAACACAATATTTTACTGTCCACGTTCGAGCTCTAATGTACTTATTAGGTCTCCAGTGTTTCTTATGTGCAAATATGGCAACAACTTGTCACAGCTTTGTGACCTAAACTCTGATAGTCTTGCCACGGTGGTAGCTACTATGTCGAGACTTCATGTATAACCTTGTAAGAGTGGTCCCGAGTTCGTTGTTGCTATGTTTACGACTGTTTTTTTTTTTCTCCTCTTATTGTTTTGATAAACTGGTGTATATGTCATTGTACTCACGCTTCATATCAACATGTGTGTACAATGTAGTGAATTGCAACGACCTTGTTGTTATTGTCGATTTTTTTACTGTTGGTTTATATTTCAATTTGTTATTTCCTGTAATTGGGTGTATAAATACCTGTTGGGAATAAAGATTATTATTATTATTATTATTATTATTAAGCTGTTTTCTCAACCCTATACTACAAGAACTGATGAAAACTCATGAAAACATTTTCGATATTGTAATCCGAAAATCCTGGTTGCGGGCCGTACTAGCTACCTATTAACAAAAACATGTTATAATTTTCAATCAGATTGAATTGAAGTACTACCCACTGAGAATATAAATTGGAACAAACAGGACTTGTATACAGGGTGATCCCGAAATGGCGGACACGGACAGCACCACAGCTTCTATTGTGGATTAAAGATTCTAAGTTTTATTTACTGTTTTCTCCAGTATGGCTCCCTTAAGAAGATATGACCACTTTTGTAGAAAATAAAGTCACAACACTGCACTGGATAGTCTTCTTCAGGCAGAAAAATAATGTGTAAGGTCTACAATAATACCCAGATAGATGTTACCATGGAAACATATGAAATGGAAACAAACAACAAAGCTTAAAACAATAATCGTTGCGCGGATACATATTCGCGATAATATTATTCAAAATCTCGAATTCGAACAACGATGCCACATTAAAAAATTTTGTTGAACACAGGGAATAGGTAAACTTTGAATGCCTGTGATTCCGTTCCCGATAATAAAAATAGTAAAAAGCAAACACTGTCGTTATAGTTATGTGAATTGTGAAACCATGTGTTTTGGCAGTGGAGGTTGTTTAAATTTGGCCGCCATTTCGATTTAAAGTTTAGAAAAAGGACACCCTATATCTCGGTAACGAAGCCGAGGAACCCATTTTTATTTTAAATTTACAGTCCTTTTGAACATCCTCTACAACACCCTGTATTCCGTGTCCGCCATTTTGGGAACACCCTGTATATAGGTAAATAATTTTTTTCCTTGCCAATTATTATGTTACCTACCTCACGAAGAAAAAATTTATGGATTACCTAGGTATAATTACTATAACTCAGCTTATTAGATTCGGCCAGGATTCGGCTCAATAAATTTTTTAAGAGATGTGATGGATAAAATTCTATAAAGAATATTACGCTGTGCCTTCCGAAGATCAAAGCGGAATTTCCGTACTGATACCAAAGTTCTAGCTTTACGGATTGGAGAGATATAACTCAACTCAAAACAGCAACGCCCTAGGCGTTTAGTGAGTAGCGGCTTTTTGTTTTTATTGCAGAGACTGTCGAAAGGATATCTCATTTATACCTTTGAGAGTATTTTCTCACAGGAGTTGAAGGGATACGAGTGATGTTTAAATAAAATAATCTCCTGACAAATTCCAACAAGGCTGCTTTTTTCACATTTTAAGTCGTAATTATTGTGGTTTTATGTAAAGGAAATCCATTTTAATTTCTCATGTTGAGATAATTGGGTACTATGTATTTTTTTAGAATAATTTTAATATTTTAAAAATGCTGAAATAGACGGTTTTGAAAATGTTTTCCTTTTATTTTTAATATTTTTTGCTATGGTGTTTCACGTATAATAAGCTTTTTTTTAGTGGAAAATGAATTAAAATTCTGGTCACTGTTATATTATGAGATCATCTAAAAAAAAGCTCCTGAAGCTGAGTCCTTAAAATTTCACACTTTTCAGTATTTATGAAAACTAGTTTCATAATATCTACTATACATATAAAATTGTAAAATAGAATTGTCTAAGTGAAATAAAAGTTTCAAGAAAATCTAAAGTGCATTCCTAAAGTTTAAAATTGTGTCTCTCGGGTTTGGATAATAAGCACCGTGTAAGAGAATCGTCCGGCTAAAGTTTCAGGAATATTTCCTGAATATGCCATACAAAAACGCTTTCACGTCATTTCAATTATATAGGGAAACTTCATCCGACGGTACCGCACGCTTGAGCGAATCACTGCGCCACTCACAAAACATTAGAACAAGGTTTTGTGCACAAAGCAAATAGTTCATGAACGTGACGTGACTATTTGATGCTTGCAACTACTATTTGTTTTTTTTTTATATATAAAAAACGTGTTTTCAGTTTAACTGGACGTATTTATACAGGCTGTTTTTTAAGTTGATACTTTATTTTTAACGGTGCATAAATTGGATTAAAGTAAACCATTTTTTTAAACAACTTTAACTTTCCTTAAATAAGCCAAAAATAGAGGGTGCTAATTTTTTTTGTTTTCGCTAAAACCCAGGAGTCCAGGAGAGACTACTCAAATCATTAACAAAACAAATATTTGCACGTCTGGATAATCCCTTAAACATTTAATCAAGGAGTTTATGGATTGACGAGGTGGTTATACCGTGCTAATACTAAGTCTCTAGTTACATATGCAAATTTCCCTATACGATTATGTTGAATTCTGAACGTTCACCCCTAGGGAAGTTGTTAGGTTCTACTTCAATGAGTTACCATAGAGACCGACTTAATTGCTGGAATTGTTACAAACAATCTCATTGAAACAATTTACCATAGAAATAAACTATTATCTAATTGTATTGAAATTCACTCATGTATAAATATTCAGTACTCACATTGTATATTTACTTAATAGACTGGGCAGCTTAATGCGGAAAACGCGTCCATAATGTTATTATTAACGGTATATGAATAATTCTCATGTTACTGTTTCATGTAGGTATTGAGACGTCTTCAAAGTATACAAAATTACTAATTTAGTTCTAGATTCATAGCTTTATAATTATTGCTCCCAATTCCATTAAATTACAGAACATTCCAATCTCTTATAAGATCACCTAATTGGATCCGATTATACTAGGACAGAGTATTCCCATTATTGAGGGAAGCCCGCATCGATGCTAAATTACGACATGGAACTGATCAATTACCTAAATCTCTGAATATTAATGAGGCAATATGATAATATACTTAGCTCATTTTGAACAGGAGAGATAAAACAAAAGTGTGAATTAACACAGTGAAAACTGAAAATTATGATTTGATTGATGTGGCATGAACGAGGCAAAAAGTAGGATGTAACGCTGGGAGAACTGGGAGTCCTGGTAAATTTAGGACCACATAAAAACCCTAATTTGTTATTCACTGTTCGTTGGGTTTGTAATAAAAAATTTAAGTCTTTATTTAGGCACCTTTCCTTATAATATTATTATTACGCTTCGGTGAAATTATTATTAAATTTCTACCAGAATTACATATGAAGAGAAAGGGTTGCAATAAAATGATATCGAATGATTTCAGTTGTCGTTGGGCAAATTGAAAAAACTAATCGCTTAATTACGATGCCTTCTGACTGTCTATGGAAAATATGAGTAGTAGGTAAAATAAGATAAGAAAAATTGATTTATAAGAAGAAGCTGTGGAAGGAAATCTGATAAAAGGATAAATGGTGAACATTAGGAACCATATTGTTAGGGGTATGACAAGGAATTATGTACTATTTCCTGCGATGACGCAGATTGTGGGAGTAAACGATTGCTCCCTCCCATGCAGTCGACACCGATACGAAAACTGAACCCCAATGTCCCTAAATAATTATATTAATATTCTTGAGGATATCATCATGACTGCTTTGATTAAGATGGGAAAAATGTCGATCTATTCAAAGAAATAATAAAACCGTAAACACCTTTCTTACGTCGGTAATTTTTTTTTTCAAAAATAAAGGTAAAATTATTTTAATTTCATGATTTCAGGGTCGTCTTAACCATCGGGGTAATAGGGCTATAGCCCAGGGGCGCAAGAATTTTAGAGGCGTAAATTAGATTTAAAAATCTCTTTGTTTTCCTCCTAAAAGCGAAATACGTATTTTTCCGAAAGCCGAGAATAATAGGGAAACGTACCTCCAACCCCTTACGCACCAGCTATCATCCACAGAAAGGACATTCACAAATGCATCAATCAAATACCTAAACCATTTCAAAATAGATTCGCCAACTGTTGGATTCTTAATGTTCAGGGCATATCTCCGGAAACACCTCACGGAGTTGGAACCTTATACTACTTACATCTGATATATTGTTCTTACAACGCCCAACCCTACCTACAGTTTGATAATAAAATACCTACAGCTTTACCTAAAAGCTTTGATCCATCTTTTGTCATAAAATTGGAACCATACCTTGCTTATGCATGGTGACCTAATAATATCTTTATAGTGTCTCTAATGCCTCCACTCTCGACCTGTTGACTTGCTGTTGTGCGTTTGTTACTTTGGTTTGCCTTTGTGTTTTTTTCTTCTAAGATAACGCTGTTGTACTAAGCAATTTTATTTTTGTAACTATTTTGACTCGTAGTACAATAAAGAACTTGTTTGTATTGTAATGTAAATAAAAAATTGTTGCAAATTATGAAGGTAAAATTTGTTAATTGTGTTAATTTGTTTTCACAATTTAAAATGTTCTAAAAATTCTTTCTCTGCTATTTTAATTAAAATTTCTGCTTAGACGTTATAAACATTATGAGTAGTTCAGAACTGCCTATTTTCCTGTGCGCACGCTTTGCAAAAAGAAACCATTAAAGAACATAATATAATGTTTTTTCACGCAATAAGTAGGTGTGATCCGACTTAAGTATCTTACAACCAAGAGAAATTGAAGTTTGTGAAAAACTCTCACCCAAAACCCCTACCAAAATTTTGAAATTATGAAAGAAATACAAAAATTGGGGCAAAAAGTGCTAAAAAAACAAATTTCTGCCTGTAAAATTCAAATTTGTGGTCCAAAAATTCTACAGGGTGCAGAAAAGGAAAACAATAGCATCTGAGAATTCTAATATATGTATAGCTAACCTAACTCCAGCTATCCACCTGGTGTATTTGCTCATAAAGAGGAACGCATTATTTTTAGTAGCCCAAGGGCGCAGAATATCCAAAGACGGCCCTGCATGACTTCAAAAAGTGACTAGAAAAAGTGGAGACTATTTCTCTGCCCTGTACATTCGAGGCAAGGTTAAATCTTTGGTTGATTACGTTTTGTAAGGTTATCAATTTTTGAAATTTTTGAGATTATCAATTGAGACTATGATCCAACAGCTACCCACCTACCCATCTACCCGAAAAATATTCCCGTAATGATTTTCGAAAATTAAATTGTTGCTCTTATTTGTCATTCGTGCCCTAATTAATTGGCTGGTATAGGAGTTTGTTTCTCAGAATAGCTCCCAATGTCTTTTGTCCTCTTAAATATGTTTCCCTTAATAAATTATGTGTTATTTTACACAAACGGTAATTTTTTGTTGAATTTTTTTTTTTAATTATTGCAACAATCGATCCAGTGGACGGTATTATTTTTCAAGAAAAGTAGCTAAAGTCTGTAACGGAATGAATTATTCTTAAAATGAATCATCTGGTTTCAGGGTCCTGAAATCTAATAACTCCAATATTAATCTTTGCAGATTCTGTGCAATCATCATTAGTATTCTTCTAAATGAAAGAAGTTTCATTTTACTAAGAGCATCCGGTATTCTCCCATTAAATTGGGACAAAGAATGCAGTCTTATTAATGTCAACCAATATTTCCTTCTTAACATCTCAACTGGCCTAGTCTTGTCTTGAAAAATTTGAATGCAAATGCAGGAACTTATAAATTCAATAAATCCTGTTTATTGCACAGTCTTGGTAATATCTATTATAATCAAAGATATTTGAAGAATCTTTATTGGTTTTCAATTCAAAAGTTTTACGTTAGTAAATAACATCCATTCAGCAAGTTTAAAAAAGATCCTTGTTCGAAACTCGCCCGAATGAGTTGAAAACTATTAAACTGAATCCCTGGAGTTTGGTATTATTAATGAACCTCAACATACCACTGTCCAGAGTGAAAGCTTGTCAACTTTAGAGTATTTTAGCGACAAATAATAATTGTTCCTACATTCTCCGCCGAGAAGATGGGGAATATGGGAGTATTTTGTGCTCTGCCACAGGCCACACACTCTAAGCTTGACATATTAAATGTCAGGGAATCTCAATAATTGACCTTACTAAAAATAGCTGGCGTCCTTTGCGGTTAATTTATTGAACCTTAATTGCGTTTTAGTCCGACTTCAATTTTAATTCGGCCCCGAGGGGTTGTGAAATTTGAATTCGCTAACTTCGTGTCGTGCTTTTGGATTAGAAATTTAGAACTGGTGTAGATAACGATTATTCTATCGCGTTATGATAGAATTGATACTGGAATGATCATGCAAGTATTAATATTGAATGGGTTAGAGTATTTACTGCACAGCAAGTTCGATTTTTATAGGAATCAACAAAGCATGTGTTAGATTTTTTGAAAAAGCAAGTGATTTAGATTTTCTGTTTGTTATTATTTAGCATTATCTTCTTTCGATTCGCATTCTTTGCAAATCTGAGCCATGGGAATTGATAGGAATCAAATTTTCCTTAATAAGAGAAAATTTTGATCAGCAGAGAATTAGTAGCTCCTGAAATTATACATTACATTACTATAGTGTGGAAAGTGACCCATTTAATACGAGTGGGAGATTGTTATTGTACGAGGCGGCAGCTGAGTGCGACAATCCCACGAGTTATGTGGGATATGAGGATGAAAAAATAAATGTTAGTTGTCAATTTTGACAGTCTTTGTGTCAGTGAGGACGTTTAGACTGCACGAGCTTTGGCGACTGGCATTGTCATCAAGTGAATAATGGCCATAATCGCGAATGTAAAAAAACAAATTTTAATCAAAATATTTTTTCATTTATTTTACTGCTTGGAACAACTTCCAGTACCGAGTACCGACTGCGCACGCGTGGAATATGAGAAATGTCAATTATCGTTCCCATGTTTATCAAATTTACAGCTTTTGATTGGTCCACGATAGACGGTATTATGAAATGCTAGTAGCTGTGATTGGACAATAGCCGGGTATTATGAACTATAATTCAATCCTACGAGTAATAACTTTCATAATTCATCAAAAAAGAGCTAATAATAGGAATATTATTCAATAAGAGTGGAAAACTATTATTATTATTATTATCACTATTTTTCATCTCAACTTCTAAATTAGTTATGGTTTTTGTATCAAGTTGCGGATCTGATCAAAACAACTTGACTGTTTATTCTTCTTGGAGGAATTTTCTGACCACGTGGCAAGTGTTAATCATTACAGCTTTCTGGATCAGCACATGTAAGGACGGACTCAAATTGATTCTTATCAAGTTTTTTTTTTATTATTATTATTATTATTATTGTTGTTGTTGTTATTTTACTACTTGGACAAAATTCCATTAAAATGCCATCTGTCCAGGATTGAATTTTCCTTGAGGTATCTAAAAATTATATCTTCAAGTTAGTGTATGCATTGATACTATTGTCTCCGCAATTCGTATCCGTAAGTTCAGTTGAAGAACTTCATTTTGATCTCTCGAAAGTAGTAATAAGGAAGGAGCGTGGTCACGTCCTCCACTGATTGTCCTATATCCGTGACCCTTCAGTCCTAACTTCCTCTATACTCATCCTCTCAATTTAGTTCACACTGATATGTGGGTGGAAGTACGAAAAAAAGTTAATTGATTTTTTTTTCAACAGAGAAATTCTCTATTTTTGTGATTTTCAAGGACCCAAAGCGATATTAACAGTCGTTTCAAGAAGCGATTATCGAAGACACCTAAAAATCGTTTCCTGAAGGTTAGTCATTGAATGCTTCGGCACATTCAAAGACTAGGTACGTTAAAAGCGACAAAAGGAATAAAAAAACGTGAATGACTCTAAGAAGGGATGTAGAAAAAGATAATTTTTAACGAATGGACGTTGCTCACTATAAGACTGTTTATATACGAGGATTCGGCTCGAAAGCCTTTGCCTTTAGGACATTTTATAAATGGGAGAATGGAACAAACTGAACTAAAATATTTACAACTCCATATACAATTTGCGGTTATACCAGAAGTTGCCATCAACTTTCATATTTTAAGTGAGACAGGGAGAACTTTTGTTTAAAAATTAAAAATTGATAAAATTAAGCCCGACCCGGGAAATAACACAAAGTGACAGGAACGATGTAATTAAAGCAATGTTAACTTAGGCTACACTTATTTTAGTTAAAATATCTTCAATTTATAAAGTTTCTTCTAAATTATCACAATATTATGTGATACGATACGGTGCCTTTTCAGTTTCGGTCAGATTCGGTCGTTTACAAAAAATGCCACGAAAGTTTAACAAAAATTTCACATACACAGTTTTCATTGTTTATTTGTGCACTTTAAAAATCAATAATTACATTTTTAAATCGCACACAGTGTTCGTACTTCTTAGTACGAACTCTCTCAATCAATTTTTCTTAAGCCGGTCCTGAAATTTCTAAGTTTCGAGAACGCCAATTGAATGGCAGATAACGGTGTACCAAAAAATTTCAAAATTCTAATGATCAGTGTAGATATTATAGCCAAATGTATACAATGTGTCCCAGATTCGCGTCTCTATACAGGGATCTCGGCTCCTAGTACACTTACAGCAAAGGTTAAATGGGGAAAGTTTTAGGGGAAACTTTGTGCATTCCATAACCGGTTTGAGATTTACGATCGGTCAATTGGTTTAGGAAATATCGCCCAAAAACCGAAAATGACGGATTTTGTTTTTCGCAAGTAAGTCCGAAGCGGTTAATTTGACAGCTGTCAAAATGTGACATTATCCGGACACTGTTTTAAGACGCATAAGATTGCGTGTATGACAGGTGTCAATCGTCTTTTGTTATTCCGCAAACCGTCTCAACTTTCGTTTTTCTTATGACCGCCGACGTTGGATTTTTCCCTTTTTGAATGTAATTTATTTTTCTGATTACTAAAATGTATAACACTACGAGTTATAATATTTAAAAAAAATCCAATATGGCGTTCATAAGAAGAAAAGATAGCTATCGATTTTTCGCCATCTTAATTGTTAGGACACTTTTCAACAGGGCATACAAAAACAATTTTCGAGTCTCTAGCCTTTTAAGACGGCGAAAAATCGTTAGCTCTTACCTTTTCATCTTATGGACGCCATATTGGATTTAAAAAAATATAACTCGTAGTGTAGTAATCAGAAAAATAAATTGAGTTCAAAAAGGGCAAAATCCAACATGGCGGTCATAAGAAAAACGAAAGTTGAGGCGGTTTGCGGAATAACAAAAGACGATTGACACCTGTCATACACGCAATCTTATGCGTCTTAAAAAAGTGTCCAGATAATGTCACATTTTGACAGCTGTCAAATTAACGGTTTCGGACTTACTTGCGAAAAACAAAATCCGCCATTTTCGGTTTTTGGCCGATATTTCCAAAACCAATAATTGGTCAATTATTGACCGTTCGTAAATCTGAAACCGGTTATCGAATGCACAAAGTTTCCCCTAAAACTTTCCCCATTTAACCTTTTCTGTAAGTGTAATAGGAGCTGAGATCCCTGTATAGAGACGCGAATCTGGGACACATTGTATATTTTTAAAAATTCAATCACTTTGTATAGTAACATACCTATGGTAGAAGTTTGTAAAGTTCCTCATGACTCACCCTGTATTATTATGTCAGATCCGCTTTATTGAGCTGTGCCAGTCAATAAAAGAAATAAAAAATATATCCTCCCACGATTTTCAGTTAGGTTGTTCCAAAATTGTCCCTTTTCGTAAATCATGAGCTACCAATTACTTATTTAAGCATCATATACAGGGTGGGCCACGGTATCCGAAACGGAAGATTATGGCCGTGTCTCTGGATTTTAGGATCTTTTTATTTTTGGAGTGGATAGAGACCCGGCAGAGGTACGTTTTAAAATTATATTCATTATGTACAGGGTGTCCCAAAAGCATAAAACATATCAAAGTTATGTTTTTTTAAAAGGAATGCTCCTATGTTATTGCATTTTTAGATTGTCTGAAAAAAGAAAATAAGATTGGCTTTTACAGAGTTGGTGTTTAAATTCAGAAGTTTTTGAGTTATAAACAAGTGAAAATCGTCATTTTTCAAGTTCAAGGCCCTGTACAATGAAAACGGCTGAAGATAGAGAAAAACGGCTTACATGTCCCTATTTTAACTTTTTATGTTCTATCCTATGGTATAGAAACATTTGTGCTTTCTTTGATTTTTTTATTTGGCGACGCGTGGAGAAATCTCAGAATTTTTCAAATTTTTTATCACCCTGTATAAACATTTCATCTACATCGTAGAATAGTACATGAAAAGTTAAAATAGGGACATGTAAGCCGTTTTTCTCTATCTTCAGCCGTTTTCGTTGTACAGGGCCATGAACTTGAAAAATGACGATTTTCACTTGTTTATAACTCAAAAAGTTTTGAATTTAAACACCAACTGTAAAAGCCAATCTTATTTTCTTTTTTCAGACAATCTAAAAATGCAATAACATATATAGGAGCATTCCTTTTAAAAAAACGTAACTTTGATATGTTTTATGCTTTTGGGACACCTGTACATTATGAATATAATTTTAAAACGTACCTCTGCCGGGTATCTATCCACTCCAAAAATAAAAAGATCCTAAAATCCAGAGACACGGCCATAATCTTCCGTTTCGTATACCGTGGCCCACCCTGTATAGCATTTTCTGTTTATTTTCACCAAAATCCGCAGTTATATTATGTCATCGGTCATAATAAATATTATAGTATTGACAAGAAAGGCACCAAGTAACGGCGCATTTAGCAAACCATAAGCGAAGATAAATTCATATGTTTATTGTACTAAATGAGAAAAATTGCTCCGAAAGTAAATCCTAATTCTGGAGATTTGATGAGTCTGCTTAACTTTGATAAATTGCCCTCGTGCTCAGGAACCTATAAAAATGTCAACATCTAACGATTGCCAGAACTCCAGAAATGTTTACTATTAAGCTGGTAAAACAGGAACTTGTAGTAGAGATGGTTACTTTGCCTTTCGGAGTAAATATTTGAGGCAATTTTCCACGCGAGAGCTCTTACTGAATTACCTTTATGTTTCTCTATCCAAAATATCAGGGAAATTGTTTATTATACCTCCTTTTATCCAGTATTTTTATATGTTTTCAAATATTCAAAACTCGTTTACTCATTATATATTTTTTTAGTTTACCTACCGGGTACGAGAACTATTTTCCAGATACCTACTTCTTAAAGGTGTTAAAAATTTAAAATTAGTTTTCGTTATGAAATTTTTTCGGATTATATCTTAAATGACATTGCGGGTGATTTCCTTTTTATATCGTTTCTACCTAATATAAGTAGGTAATGGAAAGTAAATTCTTATAATGAGATTTTAAAACATTAGTGTTTTATAATATCATCAATATGCAGAGATTCTACCTAGTTTAGGGTTAAAAAATTGAATTTTTTCTCGTAGATAAAGCAGTTTTTTCGAACTCCGAAATAAAAATCCGTAATTTAGTTTGATCTGATTTGTTTTGCATCACTCAAAATAAAAGATAAAACCACCTGCTCCCTCTAAGCGACCTTTAAATAAAATATATATTGGACCTTATTGGCTCATGTTTCACAAGCGGATATTGAAGGAAAAAGGTTAGAATTGGGCCGATATACGGACTTTTATATATCCTGGTTTCCAGTTATAGTCTTTGAAGATTTTCAGTCCAACTGTATAAATTTCAGCTTCTGAAAAATGAACCGTTTCGATTATTAGTAAGTATAGTGTCTTAGGTACAATTTATTATTCTTCTCATACGGACTTACTGAAACAGGATGCAAATTTTTTACAGTAGATAGGTAGATAGATGAGTTCGCCTCCAGTGTTATTGTTTTTATTATTGATAAAAAAAGCAATAATAATTTATAACAGTAATTAGTAAAGTTTTTTCTGATTTATCGATACTTATAATAGTTAGGGCCGCGGTGACAAAAATGCCTTGCAACTCCCAAACGGATGAAAAGCACGGTTTTGTATAGTTCGAGTGTCGTTCTCGAAATCCGTGTTGTCGAGTAGGGGTCTGGCGTTCGGCGTTGGGCGGCTAAGTATTTTTTCCGAATTTTGCCCAGCGGTTCCAAAAATTATTTCCCAAGCGGATGAAAATTACTGGAGGGCATCTACGCAAACCCCCAATTACCGGAAAAATATTTTCATCCGATTTGATCCTTGCCGTAGCCTGCAGTACAATTAAATTGACCCAGACTCCGAAATGAAAAAAATCATCAGCCGCATGCATGCAACCGGACTGATATGAATGGTTATTATTTATGTTATTAGAAAAAAAAGTTTTCATCCAAAATGTGCCTGGCAAAATTATGCCAAATAACAAAAAACCCCGCAGTGTTTAAAAAAAAAAAATGTTTTTTTAAACAGTCTAGATTTTGTTTTTGATCGCGCCTAACCAACGCCAACACCTCGTGTTTCCGTGATTCGGTTTTATTTGGAGCAATCAGTTTTCATTTAGGATTTTTTTTTCGTCGATTTATGGTCAATCAGTTCTGCGCTCAGCAGCACGTTTTCCGGCTACCAATTTCACAGTTTCCATAGGAATGGTACCGAACTTCATCAGAACTTTCCTCTGATATCCGAAAAATGTGGCTATACATATATACTTTGGTATCAATCGGTCACTGATCGGCCTATATAATAACCAAATTTAATTCACGCGCAAAGCGAGTCAAACGCTAGTAAAGAGATACTAGCTAATTTGTTAATGAAGTATGCGCTTGGAGCGTTCACACGGTCCAAAAGTCGGAGTGTTCCCTTCATAATCGTCAAATCAGAGGAAAAAAACCTTCTTGCGCATCAATCGCAGAAATAGTGTATTTTTATGCGATTCAATTATCAATATTTTCACCGCTTTTTAAATGGGATTTCTGAAATTTTCCATAGTCAGGTCATATTAGCGTAGTGGTTTACTGAGAAAATTTCATTTCATTTAGTTTGGACACGTGCCTTAGAATGGATTTTTAAATTTAACAAAATAAAAAAAAAATTGGCAAATTTAATTTTTTTTCCTTTTCCTGTGTCCGCCACTGGCTAACTTTACTTAAAAAATACTATTCTTTACACTACCTTTAATAAATTCGCAAAAAGTGAAAGGGGAATTTTGAAAACCGAAAATTTGAAATTTTAGAGGAATAAACATCATGTTAAAACTGTCTACTGGAAAAACTTCAGCTCAATTCCTTCAAAAAAGGCTAATAAACGGTTATAGAAAATTAGCCATTTTTACTCTTTTCCTACCCACGCCACTGGCTTATTAATGAAAAATATGCAAATTTTACTGCATTAACTCAAATTTAAAATAATTTTCTTCCAATCGTGTTAATTTGGTTTAAATTTGTTTTTCTAACTTGCTTATAGGTAGGTAGGTATAGGGGTTCAAATTTTGGCAATTTTTTCTAAAATTGAAAAGGCCGCCATTTTGAAACGGCTCGATTTTACTCAAATACAGAACCAGACGCTCCTTGCGGCTGTCTTACTCATAAAAAAATTTCAGCCCCCTAGATTGAAAACTGCGACCAGAAACCGTGCCTCATAGACGGTTTTTGTTTTTAATTTGGAGGAGGGACACCCTGTAGAAGTAACGCAGCTTTAGGAAAATTTTTTTACGAAAATCAAATGTCATTTCGAAGTTTCACAAGGGTAAAAAATTTCGTTCACTAATCCTTAAATATGAAGCTACAGCAGCGGTTTTAAAATTTTAGAGAAATAAACATCATATGAAAAAAATATTAATATCTACGTCATTTTTCTTATTTACTTCTTGAAACTTTTAAGGGTTAAAGGATATTAGTGTACTTGCCTACTGTAAAAATTTCAGTTCAATTTCTTTAAAAATGAACTCATAAACCGTTATAGAAATTTAGACATTTTTACCCTTTTCCTACCCACGCCACTGGCTTATTAATAAAAATAATGCCAATTTTATTGCTTTAATTCAAATTTCAAATAGTTTTCTTCAAATCTTGTTAATTTTATTTCAAAGTTTTATTGCCATCTTGCTCATACAGGGGCTCAAAAAATAGCAAATTTTCAAAAAATTCAAATGGCTGCCATTTTGAAACGGCTTGGCCGATTTTGCTCAAGTGCAATACCAGACCACTCCTTGTGGATATCTTACTCCCACAAAAATTTCAGCCTCCTAGATTGAAAACTGCGACCTGAAATGATACCACAAGAACCGGATTGCGGGAATTTTGAAGGGACACCCTGTAGAAGTGATTCGACTTTTGGACATTTTTTCAACGAAAATCTAAAGTCATTCCAAAGCTTTATAAGGATCCAAAATTTCGTTTACTAATCGTCAAAGATAAAGCTACAGGAGCGTTTTTAAAATCGTAATTTCGCGTTTTTGATGAAATATATAAATATATATATAAATATATATAAATATAAAATCTGAAAATTTTCATCACCCTGTATAACAATTTCATCCACATCATAGGATACCTTGTAAAAAGTTAAGATAGGGACATGTAAACCTTTTTCTGCTGTCTTGAGCCGTTTTCATTGTAAGATGCTTTGAAAATGGAAAATGGCAATTTTCACTTGTTTATAACTCAAAAACTATTCACATTATACTGAAACTGTGAAAACCATTCTTACTGATTTTTTTCAGATAATCTGAAAATGTAATAATATATAGGGTGTCCTATTTAAAATAACAAAGTTGTAAGGCGTACAGCGATATTGGGCCATCCTGTGTAGCTGAAAATTATTTTAGGTTGAAGGTCTCTTCAAACCATACAATTTTTCTCCCTCATCTTTTTTTATAGCTTCAAAAGTGAAGCTGCCAGAGAAGAATCCCGCACTAATGGGACACCCGGTATATATCGTGGGCAGGTGAATTTTGGAAAACCACTTTTTCGTAATCTGGGGGTCATGATCGGTGGACATTTGATGAGTTTGGGTGATTTTCGAAAAGTGATGTCGTCCTCAATAGTGTATTTTTTTATTAAAAAATACACTAAAAGTCTCATCAATGTTTAGGACAATAATACACAATTTGATTGTAATCGGCCTTTCCACATTAAAGATTGAACATTCAGATCCTGCAGTTTCCCGTATTAATGAATATATCGGAGCATTATTATGGATGATCTGGACTTGACCGCAACAAATTTGGATGAAAATAATTTTTCGATGTTCTGTAGGTATCAAAGAACCTGTGGGCAAATTTTCATCCGTTTTGGAATTACTTTATAAAATTTGGCCCATTTAAATTTTGAAAAATTGTTACCAAGCGATCGCGATACATAGAGCAAAAAATTTTTTTTTACGTATTCTCAGACACGAACTATATCTCCCAGCCAAATTTCAAGTTCAAATGAGGAAATTCCCCCCCCCCCCTTTTTTTAAATTTTTTTAGAGCTTCTGGAAGAGCTCTTTGCAAATATCAAATCGGATGAAAATATTTTTCCCATAATTGGGGTTTGCGTAGATGCCCTCCAGTAATTTTCATCCGTTTGGGAAATAATTTTTGGAACCGCTGGGCAAAATTCGGAAAAAATACTATAGCCGCCCAACGCCGAACGCCAGACCCCTACTCGACAACACGCATTTCGAGAACGACACTCGAACTATACAAAACCGTGCTTTTCATCCGTTTGGGAGTTGCAAGGCACTTTTGTCACCGCGGCCCTAACTATAATACCCTATCGGATATGTATCCTAGTCTTGCAGTATATTTTTCGAAACAGTTGACTCGCTTTCAGTTCTGGGTTGTCAGCAGGTCACACACTACCTCTTGCCAGAAAACATAAAAGCCTCTTTAATTTGCCTTAATCCTCTGGTACAGCCTGTATAGTGTATGCTGGCGAATTACGTCTTCATTTCTTGTGACAACTACCGTCTCTATTTTGATACTTTTAGTGACTTAGAGAGCATCAGAAACGGTTTATCAACTTGAATCAACTTGATAGTACGAGAGCTCACTGAGGAAAGTAGCATCGTGCACCGCAGACGGTAGGTATGTCTAGCTAGAAAACAAGGCGTCACTTATATCTTGTTCAAAAATCCTGAAAAAAGTCAGGCTTGTTCGTTGTGTAAAAAGTGGCTTTCCACTTCGTCAACTGATCAATGGTTTTTTATTGTTTGTTAGATAGTAGCAGTTAAAAAAACCTCTATGAAACAAAGTGGTGTATTTCTGTCTCTGAAAAATATTCCGGGAGAAGTGCAGTGTACAATTGCACAAAAAATTAGACAATTCTAATGATCCGTTTAGATATTACAGCCAATTGAATTTTTTTTAAATCAGAAAACGTAAAAATGTTGAAAACAGAGAAGGAGAATTGACACTTTTTAAGGGGCACATGATATTCCCCTTAAGGAATACTACATAATGGTAGAAGTTACTCATGACACCCTGTATATTAAAAATCTTTCTGTGGATATAAATGAGCTCGATCTCGAAGCCAAATTGACCGACTATGTCTTACCTACACAGCTAAGATCGAGGACTCTTAAAAAAAAAAAACTAAAATCTCATTGCATTTCTATACCCAAGAGTCAGACTACATAATTTATGTTAAATTCAAATTTTAATTTTTTTTTGGGGGGATGGGGAATATCTTAACTCAAATAACTTTTGTATACTTTAAAGTTATATTTATCATTTCAGCGTCCAATGGTTCTTATAAGCCAAACAAAAATGTAGTTTGTGGTGTAATAAAATATAGTTTGCCTCAAACGTTTATGCTCAGTAATTAATATAAATGCTCTAGGAGCTGCAGAATTATTGTTTTGAATTTAACGTTGTCTGGTTCTGGGATTCAGATTTCCATTGCATTATAGTGCAATTATAGGTATGCATTGTTTGTGATATAATGTCTTATAGTTAAGTTGAATTTAAATCCTTTCCTGAGAAATTGCAGCAGCAAACAGCTTGTAAATTGGATTTCCTGATTTTGACAGCAGCCTTGTTTTAATATCGTAGTACTGATGCCTTGTTTGTAACACAGAAAAACACCCTTCACAGAGCATACTTTTCAAAGTACATATTGTGAGTCGAATCATTCTCTTGGTCTTATAAGTAATTAAAATCTTGAATGAGAAACAGTCGGTGGCAAAAATCTATTAAAGTTACACAAACCATGACGAGTATATTTGTATGCAGAATCAAATTCAAACTTTATACAACTAACACCATCATCACCAACAATATCATTCTGGTTTCAAAAGTAGAGACATAATCAAAATGCAGTCGTTATTCTTATTTTAAGATTGATCTGCTAATAAAAAATGACATAATAGGATAATAAGAACGAACTAAACCAGGTCAGTCCTGGAACACAATTCTAGAACTCTGTGGAAGTCCATTGATATTCATTATTTTCGTTACACTTATTTAAAGTGACAGATTGAAAAATCGTGTGCAAAGGAGACCTATTTAATCCAGTTGATGTCTCCTTGACCTATCAATTGTTCTTAAGATATTGTCAGGTGGAATTTTCAGGAAGATAAACTGTTATTGCAGTGATATTCATAAACTCGTGTTGGGAAGTCATCAATAAAATATTATCACGTAGGTATAGTAATAGTTATCAGTAAGGTCGCCAAAAATTCTTCAATTAACAGTTACCCTAATTACAAGATATTATCAGCAAATATTTACAATTTTTTTTTTAATTTTTCTCTCTCGATGTTCAATAATTTCCCTCTAGTTCAGAAAAATATAATTCACGTCAACTACCTCTCGTTTTTATAATGTTCGTAGTAATTTTTATATATAATATAAGTAATAAAATTCCTTCTCTTGTTATGGCTTGTATAACTTGTATGACTTGTCTTGTTGTCTTGTATAACAATGCCTAAATTTAATAAAGGAATAGTTTTTACAAATGTTGATATACCTAAGTAAGGAAATTGTTATTGTTCATAAGTGTTAGAAGAAATTCTCCTACAAAAATAGTCCGCCAGGAAAGATGGGACTTTCGTAGGCGAACACTTCTTATTAGATTAAACTCTTGCCCTCCGTTGTCTTCTCTTTACTACCCTGATGTGGCAGGATCTGTTGTAAATCAATTTCAGTCTCCGATATCAGAAGTAATAAATGCCAGAGAAAACAAACTTTTCATAAAGGAAATCTCAATTTCATTACGTAAGATACAAGACAAGAAAATCAAATTCTTCTACAATAAATAGTAAATTATTTTAGGGAAGTTATGAAAAAATAATAGGCACGTTAAAGACATATACCTAATTTTTTATACTCGTAGAGAACTTTTATTGCTTTTTTCGTGCCGGAATAACTTTCTCCTTTGTGCTGTCGGATATTTTCTATTCTATAGTAATATTTCCTAATCCAATTTAGATATTATATCATCTCTTATCATCTCTCTGTCTGCGAGAATCAAAAGTTGTAGGTTGTTAATGCGACATTGAAAAGGCCGTTTTTTTCTATTTCATCTTCCCGTGTTCCGCTTGGCTGTCGTTTCAACTCAAGCCCGAGGTGTAAATAATGAAAACAGCGTCCCCGAATTCGCACAATTTCCCTCAATAGGTGAAACCTTTTGATACCTTGTACATAATAGGGTCAAAAGTACCATTGTAAATTATCCTGCCGAGATCATTAACTATCTCACGAGTTGTTTAATTTTCTCTGAGGCTCTTTAATATCTTTCATGAATGGTAATCCTGTATGAAATTCAAATTTGTACCTACAAAGCTACGTCTGTAAAAGCCTGCTTTGTTTCTTCAAGCATGACTATAATTTTACTTACACACTTAATATGACACTTACCGCTAATCAATTATTGTTATTTTAAATTTAGTTCAAGGCAATAAAAATAATGCTATGAAAATAGTAAGCTAAAATAATAATTATCAATTGACGTTTGTGCATTCACTGAAATAAATGCTTCACTGATCTCCCAGTAATTCTTAACGTGCTTTGTAAGTTTCATCTTCATCCAGGGAACTATGTTAGTGACAATGATGCTTTCATGTTTTCAGAAATTACAAAGGAAGCTCATTTCTGCCTTTCTACTCTTTTGCGGTTGTTTAGTTAGCCTCGAACCTTTCTCAGTAAAAGAACTCTATTAAGTTCCTATGATAAAGAGACTAATGTTTATTAATAGGGCTTGGTGCATGAGGATACTACAAAAGAGCTAAAATTCTACTTATACCATTTTTTACAACATAAGTAAAATCATTTCAATAAAAGATTTGGTTTTATCTAAAGAAATTTGTCGGTAATTGAATTTTGGTTTAATTTTTATTTTTAATTCAAAACTACACTTTTAGGCGGCTCTCACACTGAGGCAACAAGCAATAAGCAACTAGCAACTGTCAATAAGCAATACGCAATATTATTTTGGTTCTTTCTCACATTGAAACAACAGTATTGCCAGAAACTTCTGATCATCATGTCATCCGACGACTTCGATGACATGATATTACTGTGGCGGCATTTAAGAAAAAAAAACGACAAACGAAAAGAAGATTGGGTTCACCCAGCTTTTACTCAATTAATCAGTCATGGAGGAAACATCTGCCTAAGGGAACTCAGGCCCATCATCCTACCCGATTTCAAAACTGCTACCGAATGATCACTTCTCTTTTGATGTGGTCCTTTCGAGCGAAATCGTAAATACAGGGATATTCTTCCACTATTTCTACGAATTTTGTTTAAAAAACTGGACCATCCGACATTTTCGAACAGTTTTTGATAATATAAAATAATAAAACGTAGTTATCTATGCACAATCTTAGTAATAATTTCGGGAGATGGGATTGATGAGATAATTATCCAAACGGGTACAATAAGCGCAAGATTCAGTACAAGAGCTTTGAACCTACCCTAGAAGTAATAATAATAATAATAATATAATAATAATAATAATAATAATAATAATAATGCACAATCTTCGTACGTCACGACTCGCAAAACTGCAATAATAATTATTGCTTTTCAACATGCACGGCGTATCGCTAGCAATATTATTCCCGCAACCAGCAATATTTTTGGTTCGACCGATATCGAGTTGCTCTAATATGAGACCCCCAATTTAATTCTATGTAAAATACTTGTTAGCAATATTATTGTGTGTTGCGTATTGCCAGTTGCTTATTGCTTGTTGCCTCAGTGTGAGAGCCGCCTTAATTGATTTAATTAAAAGTAAAAAAATATTAAAAATAAAAGACAAAAAATTTAAAAAAAGTGGGACTAGACCCATATGGTCTACTGACTGAAAGCGCTTATACGTTGATTCACCACGCCTATTTTACACAGACCTTCCTGGTAGGTAGTTTGTCATTAATTGTACCGATATCAGCTTAACTTATTAATATACAAACAATAAAATGATCTAAAAAATTTCTTTCAAGTTGCCCTCTCAAGTAGAAAAATACAAAATTACTTTCTAGACGTCTTACGCCTTTTTCCAAAAATGTCATTTTTTTCTAGAAAAAAATAGTTTGATTTGTGAGGAACTGTTTCTACAGTCCCGTCCTGTGAAGTTGAATTTTGAAATATCCTTTCTTATCGAGCGTCTAAAATGAATCTGCGATGCCAATATTCAGCTTTCCCTGTCAAGCGGTTTGAGCTAGAGCTTGATAGGTGATTTACTCACACGATTCTTGTCACGCAAATACAAGAAAAAAGATAAGGACCAAAACCGGTTACACCCTAGAAGAATAAGACTGTAATTATTTTATTAAAGAGAGACAAAATTACCGTTCATTTATTTTAAAAAAAATTTCGCGGAACTCAATAATGTTTACTACGTCGTCGGTTGCTTACCAGCAAATATTTTTGCAGTCAGTGATATAATTACAGAAACTTCGATTACATCATCTCACCATCGATACAAAAATAACTACTTTTGTATGATATTTATGTCAAATGAGATTTTTAAAGAAAATTCCGTTGAGGCCCGTTTTCGTCAAGGAGGATAAATAAAAAAACATAAAACTGGAGGATTATGTTATAGTATTAAATATCCGCAAAAAAATACCGAAAATGACACTGCATTTGCAGCCTAGCATTGTTTGTGCTGGTTTTTTGGGTAGAGGTGTGTATTTTTCCAAGAATTTAGCCGTCTACTATACAGGGTGTTATTTAATGATAGGCAGTCTCAAGTCTCACGAATAATATTGAGAGAAAATATACGCTACTGATTTTTTTGAATTCAGATTAAGCAACTGAAAAGACAGCTTTTTTGACCCTTAATATCTTTTCGTATATTACTTCCTTTTCGAGGAAACAAATAAAAAAGTGGGTGTTTGAATCTACACTGCACTAATTTTAACTATCCCGTCAGTATTTTCTAAAATATTTGAATACAGTTATCTGGAAAGGCTTCACACATATTTGCAGACAAATAGGGTAATTACTGAGAGTCAGCATGGGTTCCTTAAAAACAGATCCACTTCATCGCAGTTCACTCCTTTTATGAAACACTGACAAAGTTGATTGACGCGGGTGAGTGCTCTGTTGGGATATTTTGCGATCTCAGCAGGGCGTTTGATTGCGTCGATCATTGGTAAGCTGTATAATTGCGGTATTCGTGGTCGGGCACTAAACTGGGTCAAATCCTTTTTGAAAGGGCGCCGTCAGTACGTCAGTCTGTCTGCTGCCGGGAGACCATGTAGGTCGGATTTTTTGGATATTGATGTTGGGGTTCCCCAAGGATCAATAATGGACCCAATTTTATTTCTACTTTACATCAACGACATTGTATCGATTAGTTCATCTGTCCATTTTACGTTGTATGATGCTGATGATACGTCTCTCCTTGTGAGTGACAGATCTGATATGCTTGAACATAGCTTCAATCATCTCTTATCTGGACTCTATGATTGGTTCTGTAGAAATTCACTTTATCTTAATGCAGAGAAGACGCAGTCGATCCATTTTCATAACAGACAGAGAGTTATACAGGCATTCGATGTGAGTATCAATGGTCAACGTGTGAGCTCTGCTTCCTCTGTGAAGTTTTTGGGCTTGCATATTGATGAATTTCTCGACTGGGGGGGGACACTGCGGGGCGGTTGTATCTAAGCTGAACTCGATTTATTTCTTGTTTAGGAATTTAAGAACCGTGCTCACGGAGAAACAGCTGATTATGCTATATTATGCTCAGGCATAATCGCGTCTTAGATACGGATTGTGCTTCTGGGGGATTTCAACTAGTGTTAATAGTGTATTTATTTCACAAAAAAAGATACTTTCACTACAGGTGGTAAGGTCCACGGAATTAACATAAGACGGTGCAGTAGTCTCTATATCCCGTTTTCAAAACATAATACCCTATATAATTCACCAGCTGTAATGGGGCAGAGGCTTTTTAATAAGTTGCCTTTAGAAATCAAAATGTCTAAATCGCTAAAGTCTTTTAAATCACTACTTACGACTTATTTATTGAAAGACTGTTTTTATTCTGTGGATGAATTCTTGACATCTTGATGTAGTTTAACTGTGATTTAGGTGTGGTATTTTAAGTTTGTGATTGTCAGTTTCTTTATTTGCTTTGTTTGTTTTATTCATATTCTAACATTGTAATTTTTTTGTTAGCTATTTGTTTGTTAGCTTTAATAACGCTTATACCTACCTGACCAATTCTATACAAACATTGTTTGTCAGAAAGAAAATAAAGATATTATTATTATTATTAATTTTGCAATCCACAAGTCGCCACTGCCCCACTCCAGCTAGCCATCTTGTGTATTTTTTTTATAACGAGAGAGGCATTATTTTTAGTAGTCCAAAGACGCTGAACATCAAAAAACGTCCCTGGTTGTTTCAACAAGACGATGTCACGTTACATATAAAAAAAAGCGGCAATGAATTGAAAACCTAATGATCCCAATAAGCGGAAAACTGCGGTTTCCAAAATCTTCTGATTTAACGCCTGTTTATGGAAGTTTCTGGAAGGGAAAAATTTACTCTGATAACTCTAAAACGATTTAGGACATTCTTGAAAACATTAAGAAAAAAAACTTAGAAATATTTTGATAATTAACATATTTTACAATCTAAGTATCTAAAAGTACGTACCTAATTACTTCTTTTTATTAATTCAACTTCCCGGTGATTATACTCATAATTATACACCCTGCATATTTATAAATTTTGAATAGTTTTACACCATTCTCATTAGTTTTCCAATAACTTTTCGTCCGATTCTTAAAACATGGATGTCTTTTATCGAAGATCTGGAATCTCTGGACGCAACAAATCTCGATATATTCCCATGAAAAGTTTGTCTAACACTGAGTAGATAAGTAAACATTCCAGGAAAATCGTGTCGCTACAATTTTATTTCGAATCACTTTTCCAACTACTTCTAGAGAATATTTTGCATTAAATATGAAGTTACATAGAATTCTAAGATAGGAAAAACTTCTTTAGGTGACACAAGGCTGATCTCACTGCGTCGATAACATGAGGATTTTTATATCATCCCCTCTTATACCTGCTACTGGCATCAAATGTATCCGTAACAATAAAATCCGTCGAAGGTTTCCAGCAGTTTATAGGAATCCTTTTGCTGTTACCAACAACAGTTACTGTAAGTAGAGAAATATCTAAAATATAAAGTTACGACTCTTCTGTGACATGAAAATTTTAACCAAAATCTTTATCCAATAGAGTTAGCAAGCATCGATTTAACAAGTCCCGAAACGTTACGTACGTGACATTACCATAGAATAACATTTCTTTAGCGAAGTAAAGACTAGTCGTATGAAAATATGGAGATAAATTCCATTCTATCAGCGAGTAAAGAATATGTAGAATAAAAATATTTAAACTGTCACTTGGCGTTCCTCTAACAGAAGTAAATTTTACTCAACATAAATTATTATCCTCCATGAAATCGTGGTAGAGGTGAGAGAAAAGTTAATTATTTTTCTCTACATGGGAGACTGCATTTCTGCAGCTCATGCAACGATTTATCATTCCATAATCAGATTGAGACTAAGAGCGGAAATGAGAATATAATGAGATTTTTTTTAATCAACAAAGTATTGTCAATTAACTTAGATGTTACTAATATACGACAGTTGTAATAACTCCCGCTTATTTCTTATTTTTCTTCAGATAACGCTCTCATAATAATTATGTGATGAAATAAATTTCGAAACGTCTCGGTACTCGTATGTCTGAGCGCTTTCAGATATTCCCTCCTCAATCCTCATCCATCTTATCTGGAGTATGTTAGGGTGTTTGAAACACGTTCTTACTGATAAATGCGAACCCATACGCTGAAAGAAATGCGAAAGCGAAAATTAATGGGCTTAATAAAAAATTAGGAGGGTTGTAATAGAATTTTAATGGAGTTTGGGCTTTCAATGTAGAAGTAACGTTGAAATCGTGTTTAAAATTAAATAGGATATAAAAATAGAGATTTAATTTTTTTTTTTTTGGTCTTTGAAATGGCTGAATTAGTAATCACGAATTACGGACTTATTTTATCAAATCTCACTGATCTCAGAGGCACTACACTTATATCGATTTTTCTTAATGTTGATTCCAATGATTTATATAAACTCGCCTGTAATTATTGATTAAAATTTAATGAGTAAATGAAAAGGGTGGATTAAAAAATATTAAGACTTAAAGATCTCCTGATACTCATTTAGGTATCGTCAAGTAGACTAAGCAAGTAGAGGTTTTTGTTTGACAAGAATAGTAAGAAGACTATCGACGATGTCATCACATGCGGAATAGCGCCCAGAACCTAACTGCACAGTTCTCTACTCGAGTTTACCATTTTATTTTTTTATTTAGAACAAAAAATCTCATTTTCTTTGTTTTTTTCTCGTAAAAGAAAAACTGATGGGGCAAACTAAATGGTCCCCATGGACGTAGTGTAGAGAATTAAAATCCAAACAAAATGAGAGCTGAAACAACCCGATCGGTTTGAAAAAAAAGCGCATTACGAATTTTTCAAGGAACGCTATTTTTCGTTTTTTTTTTTTGGGGGGGTGGGTCTCTCTCTTAGTAATAAAGTGATCGGGTTGTTTCAGCTCTCGTTTTCTTCGCATTCTAATTATCTGCAATTCGTGTCTATTGGAACCTTCTACATTACTCCATCAGTTCTTCTATTGTAAACAAAAATAACAAATAAAATGCGAATTTTTGTACTAAAGTGACAATAAAAAGAAAATGGTAAGCTTTGTAGAAAACTATGCAGAAAACTAGCAAACTGGCGGTTATTCCCCGTGTGATGGTACTGGAGTTGTTGGTATTCCCTGGCTTATTTCTGTTGGAATCTGGTGATTTTAGAACTCTGTTGCTTGGTCTAAAAAGTGAGTTATGAGGATATTAATACATCCAGATGAGGCCAGAGGTTATCAACATCTAATTTCCTGTGACACAAAAAAAAAATTTTTATTGTTGAAAGAATCAATAAATAGATGCAATCAGTCGTGAATAAATTTGTATCAAGTTCTTTCATATAATTTTAGTCCATTGACTTCTTGCTTAAAACTAATTTCCATGATTCGATATCAACCTATTCCTTGAATTTGAATCTTCACCTCTCAATCTCAAGTCATCAATTTTTATGACACTTTGTCAATGACTTGGTAACAAGCCATGAATAATAATTCAGCTGTCGATGGATGAAAAGTTGGTCAGATCATAATTCATACCTTTTAACTTCGTTTTTGTTGGTGTCATTAAATGGAGAATTTTCCGCTCGTCTCTAAGTATTTATTTCTGCAACCTTATACGGGATTGTTTGGCTTTTTTCACTCAAGTTATGAGTTGAATGTTGAAGATTCGAGGAAACATAATTTTTATTATTCTTTCAGTTATATTCATAACGTAAAATAAACTTTTATCGAATGGTAAAAGTCGGTCAAGCTTGTAAACGTTTAATTAGTTTAGAAACAAAGCCCATGTTTTCTGAAAACTCAAACAAAAACATCGATTTCAACTAACGTAACTATGATATGTTTCGAGTAACATGGAGAGAACAAAGTTTAGGGCAACATGCAACCAAAATTCGGTTTGTTTTCCACTTGACCTAATGGCAATTCTCTGAGGGATAAGCGAGAGTAAAATCCATATCTTCATAAATTTTTAGGACCCTATTAATTTTCCATAGAGCTTAATATAGGTGTAAGGAAATAATTCCCTCATTTTAGTTTGAATTTCCCGCACATGTACGACGGGTCAATAAAGCAGCTATCAGATAAGGCAGACCAGTCGCAGATATAAAATAATAATTAAATATTAAAATTAAGAGTAGGTACCTAACTAGCTAATATAATAAAAATTGTTCTTTAATTATTGTATAAACTCCTAACCGGGTGAATTAAAAACATTGAATGTTGTTTCTTTGTTTGTTTACAGAGAAACTATTCTATCATTTATTTTAACCCGAAAGAAATTATTAAAATTGATTTCAAGGAATAACCAAGCATTATAAAACAACATTCTCGTTGAAGATTCACGATGGAAAAACTGAGATTTGATTTTGTAGTTAAAGCGGCGGCGGACGAAAAATCGAATATTATATGCATAACCTCCATAGGCACACCCGATGGTCGTGTATTCGGAATCGCAGATGAATACCAGTCAGCATCTCTACACACCGTGATAACAAAAACACCAACTTTTACTAAAATAAGAAATACGCTGAAGAAGAGGCACCAGGCAAGAAAAATCTGGATTACTATAACACCAGACTTAGCTAAGGTTTATCTAGATGATGAAAAAAATTTACAATTTGGTGATTATTTCTTGGAAGAAATTGAAGAAAAAAAGGTTGTTGCAGCTGAAGCTAGTACTTCAGACCAAGCACTTGTAAAATTATTGGAAAAATTAATTGAAAATAGTGATAAATCCGAAGTTCGAAATGTGAATAGAATAGCAGAAGAGTTCATGATTGAAAAATTTTCTAATAAAAACTCAAATGCGCACCAGTGGATAAACGAATTTGAAAAAGAGTGTGAAAGATTCGGGATAGCACAAGACAGGAAGAAAATTGAAATTTTAAAATTGTTCCTAGAAAAAGTCTGTATGGATTGGTATGACTGTATGCTGTTAAAGTTTACAATTGAATCAGAATGGCGTACATGGAAAGAAAACTTCTGTGACACATTTGCAAATAAAGGCTGGACTCCAATTAGGTATGCATTATCATTCAGATATCAAACAGGATCTTTGTTAGATTATGCAGTAAGAAAAGAGAAACTGTTATTAGAAGTGAGAAAGTCAATTGATACCGGAACTTTGATAGACCTCATTGCAACTGGTCTGCCAATTTTTGTAGCTGACAGGATTGATAGGGAAACATTGGAAGATACAAAAGATCTATATAATGAAATAGGTAAGTTGGAACATCTTGTTTACAAAAAAAATAACGAAATAAAAATAAGTAAAAACTATAACACCGGAAAAAAATTACCATGTAAAACTTGTAAAGATAAAGGCAAAGGTACACGTTTCCACCCTGAGGCTGAATGCTGGTTCAATAGCAGGGATAAAATAAAAAATGTTAACAACTCAGTATTAGAAACTGACTTGAATAACCAGCATCAAAAAAACTAGATATTACACCATTAATCAAACTTAAGATAACATTAAATGGAACATTAGAAATATTTGGAATTTATGATTCGGGCTCAAATGTTTCTTTAATTAATTCAAAAATATTGCATCTAATAAAGTCAAAAGATAATACCGCTATAAAAAAAGCTAATCTGAGAACGATTAATGGTGTAAACAAAACAGAAGGAATGATAACAATAAAAGCGAAAATTCTAGCTATTGAAAATGACATTGAGGTGTTCGTTGTAAATAACGGGAATTTTAACTATGATTTTTTAATCGGCCTAGACTGTATAAAAAAATTCAGGTTGATACAGAATGAAAACTTAAAAATAGAACAAAAAATTTTAGTAGATAGCAGTGAAATAAATTCACAACTTATTAATAATGAAATTCAAGAAGAGAAAAAATCATATCATATAAATTTTAATGAACATTTAAATATGAGTGATTTCGATATTTCAGTAGACCACTTGAATGATTATGAAAAATCATTAATAAATAAACTTATAGAAGAATATAACGTAATTTTTGCAAAAAATAAGTATGACATCGGTACAGTGAAAGATTATGAAGCCAGAATAGATCTAATTATTGATAAATATTGCGCCAAAAGGCCATATAGATGTACAATCGAGGATAAAAAAGAGATCGAACAACAAATTTCAGAGTTATTAAAAAAGAATCTTATAGAAGAATCATACAGCCCTTTCGCGGCTCCAGTAACACTGGCATACAAAAAAGACGAGAACAAAAAATCCAGACTATGTATAGATTTTAGAGAATTAAATAAAATAGTAATTCCTCAATCGCAACCATTTCCTTTGATTGAAGATCTGGTAGTAAAAACAAGGAATTGCAAATACTTTTCAAAATTAGACATCAATTCTGCATTTTGGTCGATCCCACTACGGGTCGAAGATAGACGAAAAACAGGGTTTGTAACACAAGATGGACACTTTCAATGGACCTGTTTGCCGTTCGGGTTAAAAACCTCCCCGGCAATTTTTCAACGAATTATGAGTAATATAATAAGAAAACACAATCTCTCAGCTTTTGCAGTAAGCTACATCGATGACATTTTAATTTTCTCAAAAACTTTTAAGCAACATATTAATGATCTCACGCAATTACTGAACGCAATAATGAAGGAAGGGTTTAGATTGAAACTTTCAAAGTGTACATTTGCATCAAGTTCAATTAGATACTTAGGGCATGTGATAAGTTACAATTCAATTTCTCCAATGAAAGATAATTTAATCTCGATACGAAACTTCCCTGTACCAAAAACACAAAAGAATATTAGACAATTCTTGGGAAAAATTAATTTCTACAATGAATATGTACCAAATATTTCAATCTTACTCGATCCATTACATAATTTATTGAGAAAAGGCCAGAAATTCGTCTGGTCAGAAAAATGTCAAAAAGCTTTCGATAATATGAAAAATTTTCTTTGCACTCAACCAGTTCTAACTATCTTCGATCCAGAACTACCAATCCATATCTACACAGATGCAAGTTTACAAGGTATAGGGGCCGTTCTGAAACAGCCTCAATCCAATGTAAAATCGGAAAATAAGATAGAAAAACCAGTAGCTTATTTTTCAAGAAAATTAAATGAATCACAAAAGAAAAAAAAAGCTATATACCTGGAATGCTTGGCAATAAAAGAGGCAGTGAAATACTGGCAACACTGGCTCATCGGTAGATCTTTTAAAGTCTTCTCAGATCACAAACCGTTGGAAAAAATGAACATAAAAGCAAGGACAGACGAAGAATTAGGCGATCTAACATACTACTTGTCACAATACGATTTTGAATTAATATACCATCCAGGTAAAAATAACTTAGAAGCAGACTGTTTAAGTAGATACCCAGTGCTAGAATCAGACCAAAATGAAGCAGATAATCTAAAGATCGTAAACTTGATAACATCAGAAGAGATTATTCATGATCAAGATAGAAACAGAGATTTAAAATGCAACGAAAATAAATTAATTTTCAAGAATAATCTTTACTATAAAAGAGTTAAGAAAAAAGAGAAAATTGTACTATCAGAAGACTTCAGTAAAATGTTTTTAAGAAACATACATACAAAATTCTGCCACATAGGAATAAAACAAATGCAAAACAAAGTTATACCATACTACATAGCAAAAAATTTAACTAAAAATATAGGAGAGGTTTGTAGGAACTGCGAAATCTGCAAAAAGAATAAATCGAGAGGACAAAAAAAATTTGGCCTCATGTCTCAATTAGGTCCTGCAGAAAAGCCGTTCGAAATAGTTTCTATTGACACAATTGGTGGTTTCGGTGGTTCAAGATCCACAAAAAAATACTTGCACCTTCTGGTAGATCATTTTACAAGATTCGCTTACATTTTAACTTCAAAGACGCAAAACGCAAAAGACTTCATAAACTTAATAAAGTATGTAACGAAAGACCATAATATCGGTATGATATTGACAGATCAATACCCAGGAATAAATTCCAGAGACTTTAAAAATTTCCTGGACGAGAAAGATATTCCAATTATATTTACAGCAGTAAACGCACCTTTTTCTAATGGTTTAAATGAAAGGCTAAACCAAACCCTGGTAAATAAAATCAGATGTGTAATGAATGAGAAAGAAAAGAAAATAGCATGGACAACAATAGCACATGAATGTGTCAAAAGGTATAACGAAACCGAACATACAGTCACTGGGTTCAGTCCAAAGTATTTATTAGAAGGCACAGATACCTCAATATTACCAAACGAATTAAAACAAGAAACACCAAATATGGATCTGGAAAAAGATAGAAAGACTGCCCTAGAAAATAGCATAAAATACCATAGATATAATAAACAATTATTTGACAAAAACAGAGTAGATCACGAATTCAATGTGGGAGAATTAGTGTATGTTGAAAATGGACATCGCTTAAACAGGAAAAAACTAGACGAACTAAAAATTGGACCTTATAAAATTGTAGAAAAAATATCGAACACAATATTCAAAATCGATACGGGCCACAAGAAATCAACACTAAAACTGTTCCATGTTACAAAGCTTGTTCCAATTCTCAAAGCTTCAGATCCAAATGGAAATGAAGACTAGTAGCAATTTTGGTAAACAAAATTTTTTCTTTGAGGGGGGGAGATGTAAGGAAATAATTCCCTCATTTTAGTTTGAATTTCCCGCACATGTACGACGGGTCAATAAAGCAGCTATCAGATAAGGCAGACCAGTCGCAGATATAAAATAATAATTAAATATTAAAATTAAGAGTAGGTACCTAACTAGCTAATATAATAAAAATTGTTCTTTAATTATTGTATAAACTCCTAACCGGGTGAATTAAAAACATTGAATGTTGTTTCTTTGTTTGTTTACAGAGAAACTATTCTATCATTTATTTTAACCCGAAAGAAATTATTAAAATTGATTTCAAGGAATAACCAAGCATTATATAGGTATGTTGGATTGTACTGATTTCCCTTTTGTGGTTGTTTGATATTGATATTTTCTCACCGGTTAGTAATTAATATTTATAGTCGAAATGATATCATTGTCACATGAAATTCAAAAACAAAATCTGAAGTATGAGACTACAAGAAATATTTTTTTATGTTTCAAAAATCGATCTCTAAGAAATATTTCCCGAAATTGATTAAGCAGTCCATGATAATAATATCACTGCAAAGCACTATTTTGTCAATGAAACAATAAATTGATATAATAATGAATAATTCATTATAAATTATAATATCAATTACAGCCATACACTATTTTGTCATTTTCTTTTTTTTTAACACAATTGAATGAAGCGAATCTAAATTTGAACTTCCTTTCCAGGTGAATATGGAATTCTCAAGGATTCAACCTATAATTTGAATTTCTGGAAGATAAAGGGAACACATTGATAGAAGCTTAATAATTAAGTTGCTTGGATGTCAAGAATATTACTGGAAGAAACAAGTAGTATAATTAACATGGCTATGAATGGGATTATCAACTCCAGTAACTTTACTGAATCTTCACAGCAAGATATGAATATTTCAGAGTATCAAGACCAATTGTTTATTGAAGAATACATCTATGACAAGATTTATATTAGAATTATCTTTATTACTTTATACACCATCGTTTTCTGCTTGTGCTTTTTTGGTAAGTATTTATTTATTTTTCTATTACGTAATAAAGACAATTCACCATAATAGTCCAAGAGAACAAACAAAAATTTATAGGGCTCATAGTATTGGGATGATTTTTTTATAATTTTTTCTAAATCTTCTATTTTAACACTTTTAAGGCCAGCAGCAGCAGATTAACTTCCGTAAAAACTACAATAATTTCTGTTACATTAATTAACCTAATAGAATTGTTATGGTGTCACAAGGTTGCGTTTTCAGCTTTGTTTTTATATTCATATTTTCCAGATGTAACAGAGTAGAGTATATTAGTAATTAATTACAAACAAGGTTTTTTTTAGTAAACCCAAATCTAACGAGCCATCACAATTTTTGAATCAATATTATGGTTTTTTACATAATAATTATTATCTTAAATATCAAACTTCATAAAAGTCATTCCCCAGAATCAATTTGCAAAAAGCCTGGGGAAAATTTACTCCATGCAAATTAATAATTACGTATACCCATACTAACGTACTAATTTATTCATACCCCCTGTTGACCAAAAATATTAGCTTTCTTTCAGTTTCGACGTTTAAATATTTGCCAAGAGGTTCATTTATTTTCTTTTATTTCGTTCAAGACATTTCTGCTTCTTATTTCTGTTTACCTAGCTCTGATTGAAGAGGACTGATCTTATAATTGCACGAATTTACTTTGGAATACATATAATGGATATTTACACCTTATGAAAGAAACGAGGAACATTTCTGAAATTTGTAAGGCTAAAATTCAAATATTTAAAAGAAAAAGGATTATGCAGAGATAGATTAAATTATTACAATAATAATTGTCTTTGAATAATTATTGAATAATTATTGTCTTTGTCTTTATTATGCTGAGTATACTTACAGGGTGTACCAAATTTTCTTTATCAAGGGGGTTATCTTGAAGTATCTTGAAGAGACCTGGGGGCTGATCGTTGCTGACTGACACCCTAAGTTTCCGTCCACTAAGTCAGGTCTTTGGTCAGGTTAGGTTTTTTCTCCCTAAAATTTCCTTAAAATTTAAGGGTCTTTTTTGTCTTCTGTACTTGGTGTTAACAACATTGTCGGTATAGTGGCGTACGAGTCAGGTCCCTGTATTTCAAGATTACCATCAAGGGATATTGGCGTTATTTGAAAACAGAAACAAAATTAAATTTGGAAAATTTCAAAAAACCCCTGAGGCTTTGCGGCTATACTCTCAATGCAACTTTACGTATTTCAGTCCTCAAATAAAATCACCATTCCTTACTTGTTTTCTTTTCAAATTACACCCCTAGTTTTTTTGCTTGGCAGGATTAGTGCCTTTGTTCTGAATATAATGCGATTTTTTTTTGATATTTAAGCACACTTAACTTGCCAAACCAGCGTTGCCATGCAATAAGTATAACAGAAAACATATTTTGAGGTCTTTTCAAAAGGAAATTACGCTCTATTTTGGAAATTGCATCCAAATACACATTTACGCCTTCCAACCCCCAAGTAACAATCCCTATTTGTTTTTTTTTTTTTTTTTAGGTACATCTTCTATTTTTTCATAGCATGTTCTCTTAGTTTTCAATTAGTCGGCAATTTCTGTGTATTTATTCATCAAAATTCACGTCAACTCTGGTTCTGATTCGTGACATTAACTGAATCATTAACTTCATAACAATTCAATAAAGTCTTGGATTGATTTTTTATAAAGTTTAAAGGATACCTACTCTATTTTCTTGTATCTGAACGAATCTGTATCTGCTTGACAAAATAAATAGAAAACTAAAAAAAAAATTAAAAAAAATACGAACGGATGGTAGCAGAAATAGGAGTTCAAGTATTTTCCCTTGGTGTGGATCTCATACTGACACATTTATATACGAGTAAGTGAAAAGCTTCGGGATTTCGTTAAAATTCTTTTACAAGATATCCAATCGCTTCTCTCTTGGGATCAAACTTTGACCATTACTTCCGGAATGTTGTTTTTTCTGTCTCTTTTTAGCCGTAGTTAATCGCATCCGAGCTGTCCAAGTAAGCTGTAGTTAGGGTTAAAATGTTGGTTAAATCTTTTTTCGCCATTTTTTTATACACTGTTTACTTTATATTTATTTTTTACAGGCATTGAATAATTTTTGTTTACCGTTGTAAATTTTGTATGTAAACGAAGAAGAGATGATATAGGTACCTACAATATTAATTAATTTTTTTCAAAAGGCTTTCTCTTGGCCTGCTATGTCTTAATATTAAATTTCAGGCCAATAACTGCTTGATGGTTTAATTTTCTTTCATTAAAATCATTTGACATAATCGGTATGAAGTATCAACTGCAAAAGGATCAAAGTAAATCGCCTTATTAGGAATAATTATTATAACTCTCATTATCCTATCCAAGGTGGGATTTCAACTGTCTTGGGATCTCCTAAACCATAGGATATACAGATGAGTCGCTTAAATTAGAGAAATGTTTCACAATTTTACTTAATAATAATCTGAAAAAAATTTAGGACATCTCCAGTCGTTCCTGAAATATTCTGAAAAATACTGAAAAATCGAGTTTTTTTATTTTTGCCATAACTTTTTTTTATTGAAAAGAATCATCTATTTTTTGTGGGCCTACATAAGCCGTTAAGAGCTATCCATTTGACGTCTCAAAAATTTTCAAAGACGACTAGATCCCAAAATTTTCATACTCAACTTTTGTTTTTCCTATTGGTTTTTCATGTCATTCAGCATCAAAAAATCAATTTACCAAAAATCAATAAAAAAAATATTTTTGAAAAAAAAGAAAATATTTTCATCGAATAACGTCATAAGCAATGACCATTCACCGAAAAACCAAAGCAAGCAATAAGACGTCATACTGAAAACATTCTAAGAAGAATAATATATTTTTATTTTCGAAAAAAAAAGAAAATTTTGAAAAAAAAAATTCTCTGAAATTTTATAGATTTATAGCCTACAGTAAAATAAATAAAAAAAACGATTTTTCAGGATATTCCAGCAACGACTCCCATAAATTTTGTTTCAGATTCTTGACAAGCATAAAATTGTGCTACTTTTCTCTAATTTATAACCTTAAGACTATCTAAGCTGAGATGGTCTAAGAATTTAACCAAGTCTGTTCTGTATCTCTCATGGTTTAGGAGATCCCAATGGTGAGCCTGTTGAAAGTGACCAGTAATAAAAACAATATACAGGATGTACTAATTTAGGGGTAGTAGGGGGCGTCAAATAAATTTGTTTTTCTCACTAAACATTTTTCCAAAAACGCTTCGCTTTCGAGATACAGTTAAAAAAAATAACAATTTTTGGTTATACCTAGCTCGTGTAAATTTGAACCGATTTTGATGAAACTAGGCACAAACAATAAGCAAAGAAAGGTCTTTAATTTTTCTATTTCAAGTTTTGTAGATGTATTCCAGTGGCGTAGACAACTAGTGTTTTTTTATTTTCTTTCCCTTTTCTCTCCCTATCTTTTACGCCACTAACTTTAATGCGAATATAAAATTGTTATCCAACAGCTGTAAAATATAAAATCGTTAAACAAAAAAATTGTTTAGTTTTTTCATATGAGTATCGTTTTTGAGATTTTTTTCAGAAAGTTTTCTCAGGTAATGTTGGGCCATTTACATTTCAAAATTTTTTATTACATTAAGTTATCTGACTATAATTTTTATGCAAAATGATTAAGTATGGTACGATTAAGTTTAAAAAGTCATATGTGACGTCATACTAACCGTCCGAATTAAGATTTTTCATTTCACCAGAAAATGTCAAACAGTTAAATTTCAAGGTGTGAACGAGAGTAAATTATTAAAGGAATCATTCAAACAATGAATTGAACTGTTTAAGTCAGTTTGACAGTCACTGACATAAAATTTATTCACGTAATGACATTCTAGTCTTTGTGTTGCGCATTTAATTCTCATTCAAAACCAATGTTGATGTATACTTATTTATGCAATAAGTATAAGGAGTTTTTAGACAAACTGGACGGTTTCTATGAGAACCACGTAAATTAAACAAAATAAATCGAACTATCAGAAGGATGAGTAAGTATTCTTAATCGATACATATGACTTTTTAAACTTAATCGTACTATAGTAACATTATTGCCTGAGAAAACTAAACTTCAAATATCTCCAGAACATATGAAAAATTAAATATCTCTTTTTTGTTCTAAAATACAAACGTTGAATAATAACGTTTTTGTAATTGCAATAAAGTCATAGGCATAGAGAGAGGGAGGGGAAAGGGTAAAAATAAGGAAAAAACCTTGAATATCTACGCCACTGGAAGACATCTACGAAACCTGAAATAGCAAAATTGAAAATCTTTGTTTGTTATTTGTTCATGCTGAATTTTATCAAAATCGGTTCAAATTTACACGGTTGGTAGTCCTTAATAACGTTCATGATATGACGTTTTTTGCGAGAACGGATTTGAAATTAAATCTGAATTTATCATTCTTATTAAATAATGTCGAATTGTCAACAATAACGTTGAATTTATAGGTATGTAGATGCCTAAATTTCCCTTCATATTCAACGATACTCATATTGACGAATAAGCATACGATGTATCAAGGAATCGATTTAACCTAGCGATCCAAAAGTCGTGTTTTCGATTCTCGACCAAGTCGAAAGCTTTTTTCTTCTACCCATATAAAATCAAAATATATCCAAAATTATTAAATTACTAATCGAGTTACCTCTAAACACAACTTACTGTCTTGGAAACAGACGTATAGTTAGCAATCAAATAGAGTTGAATCGCGAAAAATATTGGAACAAAGTTTCTGGAAATTGTATGCAGCAAAGTCTCAAGTAATTTTCGTAATAGGAGCAGTACAAGAGCACTGGGAATTAATCCCATTTAAGGAACATAATTATTAATGCATCTGCCATTGCATGTTCTAAATCGATTTTCCGCATTCGTCGCAATCAGTCGTTTATAAGGTGCATTGTTGAATGCTCGATCAGAATTATTGAATAATCACAAATTTAGGTTCTCTTTTAAGCCAATCAGGTTGAGTAGTGAGCCAATGAACACTCTCCAAGTCTAAAAGGTTACTTAAAATTCCACTCCTCTAGGCAGCCCTTAGAATAATTATTAAATAATTATTATTGACCTTTTCCGAAGATTTCATAAAATAATGGGTTATTTTACAAATACGCCTTATAAAGGCTCTCTGTAATTATTAATAAAGAAATAGCACACTCCTCTAAACCTCTTTGATAGACAATCAAAGATATCAGATTGAATGGAAAACAGTGCTTGAAAAAATAGGGACCAATTAATCAGAATCGATTGTTTTCCACATCGCTATTCCTATAGTTTGTTAAATTCCGAAGACACTTTTGTTGAATAATGATTTTCCTTAGACGTAGGAGATTTGATTTTTATCGTTCTTTCGTGAAGACTATTGCCAAATTTTTTCAAAAAATTCAACAAAAGTGCTAATTTTTTTAATGTTTTTAATATAAAAGACAAAGAGCAAGGTTCAAAAATCTCTCAAAGAGTCAATCGAAAGTTGATCAACCAATCAAAAAACGTCAATTAAAATTTAATAAAAGGAATATAAAAATAATAAAATAATTAGTAAAAGAAATAAAAAATAATAAAACGAATTTATTGTTTATCGAAAAATCGTAGACACTTTTTGCCAACTGGAAAATTTTTTCTTTAAGTCAAAAAAAAATACATAGCAATGTCAAAAAAAAAAGAAAATTAAAATAAATGTTCCAAGGTTTAGATAGTTTTCAGGAAATTCCAGAATGTTACAGTTATTTTATGAATATTACTCTCAAACGGCTTCTTCTTACCCACTTAGATAGAATATCTACCAAAATGAACCTATTTCGTTACAAACTTCTTTGGTGCATGGTCAATCAAAAGACTAAAAAAAATTATTTTCGAAAGCAAAATTTTAGATTAAAGTAGTCAATAATTATTATTATTGTTATATTTGGAACATTTAGGTATGAAAATTTTTTTTTAAATTCCAGGAAAAAACAACTGTAAGTATACCTAATTTTTTCTAAAGTCATACTTATTTTTTGAAAAAATATTACTGTCAAACGATAATCATCCGTACCTTTATAATTCATATTCGAAAAAGTAGACAGTAACTAACATTATTCGGTTCTTAATTTTCAATTCTTAACATAATTTAGGAGAAACGTGAAGCAGAAAATTTCCTCCAAATAATATAAGTTTCTACTTCCCACTTCTTCTAATTGTTTTTTGGTAATGTGATCACACAGACCACTTTTCCGGATTTTCTAATCATCGAAAACATAAATCACCGTATCATAAAAAAAATTCTTGAAATCGAAAGTAAATAAACAAACAATATACTGACTAAAAAACTAAACTGATAACTGGAAATTGGTAAGCTGCCTGTCTATTTTATTTTTTATACGATATAAGTTTTTTTAAGTATAATATGAAAAATGATTCAGGCTCTTTCCAAAAAAAAAAAAAATTTCTGAAGCCTCATTTTATTGTTTAGATAAAAATTACATCATCAAAATTCCTAAATTTTTAAATTCTTAAATTCAATAAGTCTTAAACACTTAAAACTTAAATTATATTTCTAAATCCACAAAAATGTTCTTCGGAAAATGTAAAAAAGTTTCTCGAACATTTCGAACTGGGAGTTATATAAAAAAAATCTTAATGAAGATGCGGAAGCAACGAAACTCCCTAATAATAGCCAAGAAACGATAAATCAAAATTTAAAGGGATAAATAAGGAATTGTCTCCAAAATTGTAAGAAATTGTAGGCCGAACTCGAATGTTCAAGAATCAAGGTAGACAAAGAAAATTAATTCAAACACTGGTTTATAACATTTAACCTGACGTGTTTATTGGGCTATAAAGCTCCATAAAACTCTTAGCATAAGACCTCAGGTTTGTTTACGATTATCTACTTTTCACATGAAACCATCTCCTTTGTTACTGGTTTATTTTTTTAAATAAACCCAAATGTGACTTAATTGATTTAGAATGTTGATTTTTAAAGTAAAGTCATCCTAAAGCTGATATAATATATCACTTACCAACCCATAAAACTCCTATTAAACTCCTTCTTAAACTCCTATTTGCACTATAAAAGTTTATGGATATTCTAGTTATGCGGCGACATAATTTTATTTTATTTTTTTTGAGATGTGGAAACAAAGATTTTGTCGCCTCACTATATGTAACAAAAAAGAGAAAACTAAATTGAATTTCCTTCATCGTTAATGAAAAACGTGTTTGCCTGGGGCGTAAGTTCGGTTCAGTTCATCGTTGTATTTTCATGGAAAGAATCCCAATTACTGTTCCCTCACTCTGGAAGCCACAAATTTCACATGAACTTCCCGAAATAGAATTTTTTTCTGTGCCCAAATGAATTCTTGGATGACTTATAATTTATTATAATAATTAGAATTATTTATTAGTGGATCCTAATTTAAATGAAGTAATGAAGATAAATATTATCTTGAATTTGATCCAATACCGCGGTTGCGCAGGAACCAATTCGTGGCAGGAACTTTATGTTCGGTATTATGTTTTATTAGAGCAGCGTTTCCCAAACTTTTTTGACCTGATCCGGTTAATATGCTTCCTTTGTGACCCACAATTCTTTTTTAACTATCTTACAAGTGGCGGCTCGTGCGGCTATTGTGGATAATACATAAATGGTTCATACACACATATACCGAATTTAATAATACACTGATCAGCGAAAAATAATTATGTTACGTTTCGCAGCACTTTTGAAACAACAAAATATTGTTTTAATAATTATATAAGGAATATTAACACAGCGAAGGAACTATGAGTGCTGTCAAAGCAATTGAACAATGGTAGTCTTCGCTGGGATTGTTATTTAATTCGTGTGTATATCTAGTTACTTGTTAAAAAACAGTTTCTCTGGCGTTTTTATTTTTCCAAGAAAAAGGTATTTACAACTACTACGGTTCAGGAAAACAAAAACACTGAAAAGAAGAATATGATATAAAGGAATAATTTTGGGCATACTTAGACATTTTGAAAAATAGCTTGTAATATTTTGCAAAAAAATGCCAATTTTGACAATAAAAAAGCCACGTGACAGCTTGTGTGCTTGTCATTTGTCACTATTTTTAAAACAGAAACTAGTAGCAAAGTCAAAATTTTCCTCGACCGAGAAGGAACAAAATTTTCCCATATAACGCGTACTTTAATGTGACACTGTATATCCGGGTGTACTCGTACATGGATGTAAATTAAAAATTATTTCCCTACAAGAGCTAACAATATTATGTTCGCAGTATCCTCCCTGACGTTAAATTTAAACGTCACGTTTACGGCGAAGTGTCATAAAAACGTAGCACGTTTCAAAAATCGTGCATGTATAATAAGGATAATATGGAAGCTACAACGATCCGATCTGATTATTCGATGATATGGGTTCTTTATTATATTAACTTCTTGTCAAGTATTTAAAGCGAACGAAAAAAATAGGAATTGCCTTAGGTAAAAAAGTGAGCAAAGCTTCTTCCTATATTCTCAACAAATTACCTCCTTTTCACAATATTATATTATGAAGTTTTAGACTATAATGGGCTTTAATGGCTGTAATGGCTATATAATGGCTCTAATGGTTCTATTGGCTATAGGATTGGATTATAATAACGAATTTTTTTTTATGAAACGTCTTACAAAATATCATTTATATTATTCTTGTCTGAAAACCGCTTACTAACTGATGGATAATCTTTTGATCACATGTAATTTGTGTTAGGTGTGTATCAAAGTCATGAGATGTTTTTTTTTCCAGAAATTCCTTTATTCCCCGCTATAATGTATGAAAATAAATATAATTTGAAGACGTTTTATTTTGCTAAGATTTCATTTTAGTGTATTTTTTAACAAAAAAATACACTATTGAGGACGACATCACTTTTCGAAAATCACCCAAACTCATCAAATGTCCACCGATCATGACCCCCAGATCACGAAAAAGTGGTTTTCCAAAATTCACCTGCCCACGATATATATATATATATATATATAATAATTACAATAACAAAGTGGAGCGTTATTCGAGCCAAGTACATATAGTAAAAAGAAGACGTTTGTTTGGGTTCTAGGGCTCATAGATAATACTGATCTTAAAGCCAAAAGCAGACAAAAGCAATGTTGAAGACATGGATGGCCATTTCGCTCTTATTTGAGCTCTTCGGCATGCCATATCAACAATCGCAATTGTCTACTTCTAGCTAAAGATCAGTTGATACTATATACAGAAAATTCACAATGAACTCCGTTATCTGTATCAAGTAGTGACATCTGTGTAAGTGACGGAAACTACCAACAATTAGAGAAGCTGTTGCTCTAATAGACAAGACCCCCGGTGGTGTTTTATAACCTTTTGGGTTATAAGCTAGCACGCCCTTATTGACTTGTCAAACCCCAAAAGGTTATAAAACACCACCGGGGGTCTTGTCTATTAGAGCAACAGCTTCTCTAATTGTTGGTAGTTTCCGTCACTTACACAGATGTCACTACTTGATACAGATAACGGAGTTCATTGTGAATTTTCTGTATATAGTATCAACTGATCTTTAGCTAGAAGTAGACAATTGCGATTGTTGATATGGCATGCCGAAGAGCTCAAATAAGAGCGAAATGGCCATCCATGTCTTCAACATTGCTTTTGTCTGCTTTTGGCTTTAAGATCAGTATTATCTATGAGCCCTAGAACCCAAACAAACGTCTTCTTTTTACTATATATATATTTATTGATACGTGTTAAGCTGTGACTTCCGTTATGTTGAGAGGGCGACCTGACTTCCCTAGCAACCGATAATATATAAACAAAAATTTTTGCATATATGGAATGAGGGGAAGCTGAATAACAATAATATCAAAAGAGGGGTAACGATTTTTCAAAAAAAAAATTTCGTATATAAGCTGTTCACGCAAAATACGAACTGGCTTCCAGACAATTTTATAGCCTAGTTTGATGACAGATACGTAGTGGCGTCCAGAAGTGTTGCCAAATATCCGGAAGTCACATAGGCGAATGTATACCACTTTATATGAATAATTTAAAGTATAGCTGTGTATGTTATGTACCTACCTATCTTGTTTCGAATACACGACCTTAAATGATTCGAGATGGAGATTAGTAAATTCATACGGATTTGTCAATGGATAAATATTTTATGAACTGAATGTTTTTAGCAGTGCCGAACCGATCAATTTTTTTTTTCAGTAGAGTAAAGGCTTAAGTAAAAAAACATACATCGTTTCAGAATAATTAGCAAAAGAACGGGCCTTTGAAAAACTTTTGAAATCACTTTGATATCTTATAGAAAGCATTATACATATAAAAAGTAATTCAAAAGTTTAACTAAAAATTATATTAAAGTGTTTGTGAGATAGCTGATCAAAAATAAAATGTTATAAAAATAGAATTTCAGAATGACTGATCAAATATGGCCGGATCAAAAAACTGATTTATTAAAAACGGCTATAATAATAATAGAACAAATAAAAATCAATAGGTATCTCGATATAAAAGCTATAAATCCCGAGCCCCTGCTCAATATTCTCATAATTATGCTCTAGGTATCTCTCTCTAACTTTCAAACAAATTTTTTCTAATTCATGATTATAAGCTACATCATAGCTAAATTTTAGCTTGAGAATATAAATTAAAATAAAATCAAAAAAATACTCGTATATATTTTTCACTGAATGTACTGTTTTGAGGTCCTATTATAAAAATATATGAGTTAGACAAAGCAATTTTTTTTGTTGTTTTTGTTAAAGCTACCTATCTAAGTTAATTTAACAATGAATTTCACGTAATTCGGACTAAAAGAAATTTGATTTTTGTTTAAAAAATAGAAAAATATATCTATTCAACTTTTTCAATAAAACTAAACAGATCATTTTAAAGTAAAAGTTTCAAGCTTATCAAACTGTACCTGTAAAGTTTCACCATCACATTTTTTTACTAAAATTATCGGTCTTTGTAAATGACCAACAAAATCAAATTTGTCACTTTTGTAAGTTTGAAATAATTTTGTGCTCTGTATTTTTCAAACTAAAACTTGAAGATTTTTTTTTATATCGCTCACATCTATTAATGTCATTTCAATAGTGAAGTGTGGAAGTTTCAGATATTTATTGTAAGAATTTAAAAAATGGCGTATGTTTAATTGATTTTGTTAAAAATTTTACTTTGTATACGTACATACTATTCTTGTAAATATTTTTTTCAAACTTGAAAACAAATTGTTAGGTGCAAGATCGTTCTCTCATTTAAATTTTTGCTACCTAGCTCAATTTGTAAGTATTTGTAACTGAAAATCGAAAATTTTCAACTTCAAAGCAGTGTAGAAATAGAACGGCTCAAGATATCTAAAAACCGTTTACGTGTCCCTATCTTAACTTTTCACATAGTATCCTATACTATGTTGTTTAAAATTTAATACAGGGTGATGAAAAAACGGATAATTTTCATCACCCTGTATTAAAATTTACTCCGCATAATGGGATATAACATGAAAAGCTAGGATAGAGACATGAACCATTTTTAGATGTCTTGAGTCGTTCTAGTTCTACACTGCTTTGAAGTTGAAAATTTTCGATTTTCACTTGTTTATAACTCATAAACCGCTCAATCTAAATTCCAATGGTGAAAACCACCTGTATTCGATTTCTTCAGACATTTGAAAAATTAAATATTTTACAGGGTGTTCCCGTTAAAATAACGGAGTATGTGTCAACTTGCGGTATTTCCGGAAGTGCGGCCATCTAAAATATTTTCATTGAATTTTTCGTGATCACTTATGTCTGGAAATTTTTTATTTTGAGGTTATAGGCCCATTAGTTTCCGAGATACGGTCGCTTACCTACCTTAATGAAACACCCTGTATACAGTGCATTTATTTTAATCGTTGCCATAGGGAATTTCATGTTAAAGTTACAATTCCACCCTATGTTAACTTATGTTGCCTGGCAGCTTAGAAATCGTTTTTATTTTTCAATAATAGTCCATGTCATCTACTTCACAATATAGCCTGTTAGAAAAACCGACTTTTGTTTAATATAATTATACAGGGTTTATAATTATTTTTATTGAACCACTTATTTGATTATATAATATATTTGATGAATTTTATTGGGATTTAGGTTCTAATTTAAATTTGCCACTAAAGATTCTTCCAAATTTCGTATAGCATGTGTGGTTTAGAGCTGACTGATATGATATGCTGATGAGTCCATAATAAGGACGAAACGGTACCGTCCATGTCTTCAGTCTTCTCCTCGCATGCTGTACGAAAGTTTTTCTAATTTGTTCTGTAAAGAATCTTTAGTGGCAAATTTAAATTAGACTTTTGTCTAATAATAACCTAATAACGACTTTTGTGAACCTACAAAAATATTCAGTTCATTTTCAACAGCAATAAATAAGAAATTTCGATATTTTAGTTTCGAAATAGTTATGACTCTATTAAATACCTAATGTATGAGTATACAGTGTGTCCAGTGGAAGCGGCAGTACATGGGGATCTTGGAAACGGCAAGAGATACAGGCTCTGTTAAATTAGAGAAAAGTTGCACAATTTGATGCTTAATAAGATTTTTTCGAATATTTTCAGTCATTGCTGAAATATCCTGAAAAAACTGAAAAATCAAAATTTCTTATTTTAGCCATATCTTTTTTATAATTGAGAAGTAATGAATTATTTTTTGTAGGCTTACATAAGCCGTCAAAAGCTATCCATTTGACATTACAAAAATTTTCAAAGCCGACTAGATCCCAAAGTTTTCATAGTCAACTTTTATTTTTCTTTTGGCCGCCATATTGATTTTGTATGTCGTTCGGTGTAAAATAAATCAAGGAAACCAAAAATTAATAACATGAAATAAAATTCAAAAATTTTATTATTCTTTTTTCAAAAAAAAAAAAAACATTTTTTCACCCAATTACATTAATATGAAGTCATATTACTTGCTTTATGTTTTTTTTTTACTTTTTATATGATATTCGGTATGAACATTTATTTTTTTTTTGAAAAAAGAATAAAATTCTTGACATTTTTGTTATCGAATGTTATTAATTTTTAATGGTTTCCTCGATTTATTTATTTTATACCGAATGACATAAAAGATCAATATGGCGGCCATAAGAAAAACAAAAGCTGGCTACGAAAACTCTTGGGATCTAGTCGGCTTTGAAAATTTTTGTAACGTCATATGGATAGCTTTTGACGATATATAAGCCTGCAAAAAATTATTCATTATTAGTTTCCAATAATAAAAAAGATATGGCCAAAATAAGAAATTTAGATTTTTCATTTTTTTCAGGATATTTCAACAACGACTGAAAATATTCAAAAGAAAAAAAATCAGTTTCTTATTAAGCATCAAATTGTGCAACTTTTCTCTAATTTAACCGACCCTGTATCTCATGCCGTTTCCAAGATCCCCATGTACTGTGAAGTATAATTAAATTAAACAGAGTCCGATTGTTCTGACAGGTTTTATTGTGAAGTAGATAACACGCGCCTCGCTGATTGCACGATTATTGAAAGCTAAAAACGACTTCTAAGTTGCAAGATAACAGAAGTTAGCATGGGGTGTGATTTTTACATGCAAAGTAGGTGGTAATTACAAAATTAGCTAATTAAATCCTAATGGCGAAGGTAGGTTCAGGGGCCTGTTTCACAAAACACTATTAACTATTTATTATTAATAGTAATAGAGCTCATAATATAAGGGATTTTCAATAGTTTTTCTCAAAATAATGGTAATAGTCTATTAAGTAATAGCTTATTAATGAACTATTATTTACAGTTTATTTCAATTATATTAGTCGGTCAGTGTTTCACAAAAATTGATATGATAAAAATAGAGACTATTATTAATAACTCATATTTTTGTGAAACAGGCTCCTGGTCGGTAGGTAGGATATCAATATATTCACCAGGATAAAATATGTAATTGGCTTCCGAGTCCAAGTAAGAATCTTGGAACTTGTTTTCATGCAGACTTTACCAGTGAATGGAAAATGAATTTAACAACGAAACGAGGCCAAATTTATTGCTTTACGGTGTTGCCAAAATTGGATGTCACATCGTATGTCCTATTGTACATAAATGGTCATTTATATAGCATATATGATGGAAGTGAGAACGTTCAGGCCGTAACTGCAGTAAAACGCGATGCTAGCGTCAGCGGATTATTGTGGAACTAAAATGTTATCTTGAGGGTACCAGGGGGTCTAAATCACTTCCACAAAAATTTTTGCATACGGACTGCTAACGCCATCTTGAAGCTATATATGCACTCAATAAGGCGAAACGTTGTGACTTCCGAAATCGGAAGCCACAACGTCATATATGAAGTGACAACGAATTATGCGTATCTGATTTTGAAGTCACATAGTACCTTCTATCAATATATATTTATATATATATATTTCTCCAAAATCACGATTTTTCGATTTTCAAAACGCTCCTGTAGCTTTATCTTTCAAGATTAGTGAACGAAATTTTGGATTCTTGTAAAGCTGAGGAATGACTTTAGATTTTCGTTGAAAAAAATTCCAAAAGTCACGTTACTTCTACAGGGTGTCCTTTCAAAGTTCCCCAAATCCGGACTTTGAGGCACGGTTTCTGGCCGCAGTTTTCAATCTAGGGGGCTGAAATTTTTGTGAGAGTAAGATGTCCACAAGGAGTGGTCTGGTATTGCACTTGAGCAAAATCGGCCGAGCCGTTTCAAAATGGCGACCATTTGAATTTTCGGAAAATTTACTATTTTTTGAATCCCTGTATGAGCAAGATGGCAAAAAAACTTTCACATCAAGTTAACAGGATTGAAAGAAAATTAATTGAAATTTGAGTTAATGCAAAAAAATTTGAATTTTTTCCATTAATAAGCCAGTGGCGTGGGTAGGAAAAGAGTTAAAGTGGCTTAATTTCTATAACAGTTTTTGAGCACATTTTTGAAGGAATTGAACTAAAATTTTTACAGTAGACAACTATAATACTAATACTCTTTAATCTTCAAATTTCAAGGATCAAATAACAAAAATGGCGGAGATATTTAAATTTATTTTACATGATGTAAATTTCTCTAAAATTTTAAAAACGCTCTAGTAGCTTCATCTTTCAAGATTAGTGGAAGAAATTTTTTACTCTTGTGAAACTTCGGGATGACGTTAAATTTTCGTTGAAAATTTTTTCAAAAGTCGCGTTACTTCTACAGGGTGTCCTTTAAAATTTCGAAACATCCGGTCCTGTGACACGGTTTTCTGGTAGCAGTTTTCAATCTAGGAGGCTGAAATTTTTATGGGAGGAAGATATTATCTACAAGTAGTGGTCTGGTATTGCATTTTTTGAGCAAAATCGATCGAGCCGTTTCAAAATGGCGGCTTTTTGAATTTTAGGGAAAAAGGCTATCTTTTAGTCCCTGTATAAGCAATATAGAAAGAAAACTTTTCACAACAAAATAATGAGGATGACAATTAAAGGCTTGTTTAATAACAACGATTGAATGTAATATTCAGACCGGGACTGCTTGATTTAAAATCAGCACCAGCACCAGACCAGCTCGGCAGTTTTCATCGCGCTCGGCTATGGCGAGACCACCCATGCAGATATGACTGCTCCTGCCAACCCCAATAATTGCAGAAAATAAAAACTCCTACAAACCTTTATTAACAAGATTGGACTAAAATGATTTGAAATTTGAATTAATGCAATAAAATTTTTATTATTTTCATTAGTAAGCTAGTAGTGGCGTGGGTAAGAAAATGGTAAAAATGGCTAAATTTCTTTAATTGATTAACAGCACATTTTTGAGGGAATTTACCTGAAATTTTCGGAGTAGACAACTACACTAATAGCTTGTAACTCTCCAAAATTTAAAGAAGCAAATAAGAGAAATGGCGGAGTTATTCGAATTTTTTTACATGATGTTTTAAATGTTTTACATGATTTCTCTAAAATTTCAAATGTTCGGTTTTCAGAACTCGCCTGTAACTTTTTAAAGTTAGTCAGTGGCGGGTATATAGGACAAGAGACGAAATTGTTAAATTTTGCCAATTTTTTTTTGGTTTATTATGTAAAAATCTATTTTACGGCACGCTTTCAAACGAAATGAAATGAAATTTTCACAGTAAACCACTACGCAAATTCGACCTGACTATTGAAAAATTCAGAAAGCCAATTTAAAAGGCGGCAAAAATTTTCATAGTTGAATCGCATAAAAATACACTGTTTCTGCGATTGATGCGCAAGAAGGTTTGTATTATCGTGTGGCTTCGACATTAAGTAAAGAAAGTTTGCGAAAGGAATTTCGAAAGCTAACGAAACGTTTGTCTGTGAGAATTGAAAAAGTATTAATAAAATTTTAGATCTACTTAAATTATTGTCGAACTCCATTTATTTAAAAGCCCAAAAGACTGATAAAAAGGTGGGCACTTACATTTTTTTAAATCTAAGGAGTGTCATTCCAAACAATACTGATTTAATAGGAAATAGATTGATTGAAGTAGACTTAAGATTTTTTTTTTAGTAAAAAAGTATTTTTAATTTTTAGAGTACATAAGGAAGTGCCTAAAAGAAAACATCATTCGTAGTATCGATGGTCTAATTCTAATACCCCGTAACTGTATGAATCAATATTTTATAGGAGAGAGCTTTTTAGTTTTAAAGGGCTAAATATGATTCAGGAGGTTACAAAACTTTTTTTGTAGCCAATTTCCCAAGCCAATACGGTGTAGGTATTTCAACTCATAACAGACTAAACGTACAACCTAATAGCGCGAAAGAGTATAAATTTGATTTTTTGCAGATACAGGGTATTAGAATTAGACCATCGATATGTAATATGTTCTTTATAGGTACCTACCGCTAATTTCAGTTAACTAATGACGTATGTTCCCCTTGGATTATCAAGGATAACATTCTCAATTCCTATATATAAAATAATTCAAAGTGCTTTTAGACTTGCTATCTTCGAAATTGAAGGATCACAGGAGCAATTAAAAATCTAATACCCTTATCTATAATTAATGAATGTAGATGAGGAACTAATTATCCAACGTACTTTGTGTAATCCTCTAAAATAATAACTGTAGGTTTCTTAATTACATACTGATTACCTTTATTAAATATTTAGCCTCCTTGAAAAAATAAAATTTTGGGAAATTACTTTAATCAAAATACTAATAGCTTCAAATGTAATTAAAAGTAATTTGTTTTTTCAGGAAACCTCCTCGTCATAATAGTTGTCTCGCTGAGTCGGAGACTCCGCTCCATAACCAACTTCTTCTTAGCAAACTTGGCAGTTGCGGATTTTTGTGTCGCAATATTCTGCGTGTACCAGAATTTATTAATCTACACCGCGGACAGGTAAGATATACGAGGAAATATTTAATATTTGTATTCAAGACAGTGTGTCAGACATTTCTATGTTCCCCCTTCGGTACCAGTGGGTGAGTTATGAAATCTTGAAAACAACCGTAAAAGTATAAATTAATTAATAATTATTCACAGAATATTATAAGATGCAAGACTCACTAACCAAGGGATGTGAGATTCGAAGGGATGTGTAATATTTCATAAGAAGGGTCTAAGGTATAAGGGGGTGCATTAAATTATTAAACTAGACACAATCTCGCTGATTTACGAGATACCTTACGTTCGTTAATGGAATTACGCACATCACTGAGAAAAATACGGGCGCTTTCCAGTGAAAATTTTATCTCGGTTGGATTAGAGCTCAAATTAGTTTCTATATGTGCGCTGAGATGTGATTGAAGCTAGAAAATGTCGTTTGCTAATGAGCAATTTTATGCGAAAATAATTTTCGTTCATTTCTGAAGATTACAATATTTTACAGTTACACACCGGGTAACGCTTATGGAAAGCTTTGAAAGTTTTTTAATTACTTTAGTTACAACAGTGAACTGGGATTATTACAAAGCGTCGTTTTTATATAAAAGTACAGTCCTTTAAATTTAATTGACGTTGAGATTTTTTGTGCCTTAACTTTTTATCACAAAAAATGGGCTTGATTGTTTTATTCAGTGTTTTTTATTTTCCCTCATAATCGCCACTAATATTTAATTAGGAGCAATATAACGAAACTATCTATATTTCATTGTTATGTTGTTAAATCTTTGGATCTAAATATAAATTCTCTAGTAAATAAAATGCATTGCATTATTATTATCTCCATAAGAATACACAAAGGCTTAAAGTCTCAAAGCTGCCTCTTTGAAGTTGCTTATGTTCATGTTTTAGGCTTACCTACTATTTTATGTTTGCCTTATCTGGCTCATATAAAAAGACTTCGCATTGGGTGGGTTTACTGGGTTTCAAATATTAAAGATCGTTTTATATTTTTTGTTATTTTTTTTCTTGTAAATATTTCATTCTTTGAATTCCCAAAAGTACACTGAAGATTTGTATTTCACATATTTATATACCTACCGGGAGATTCACTGAAAAGTACTCACCATAGTGATCTGGGAAATGGACTTTTTGAGGTTGGTTTAAGGGGACAAAAGTAAGGCAATTTTAAGGTTACCTCACAGCGATGCTCCGATTTCTAAACAATATTTGAACAAACATTTTAATTTTTCTTCAATAAGTATTTTCTTATTTGGACAGATGGCCTGATGGTGTCATCAGAATTTTTCTAGGCTTACTAAATTTTAGCGAATAATAAAAACTGAACTTTTGTGGTTTTTACGGCCGCCATGTTGGATTTTCATGTCATACTGTAAAAAAAATAATAGGGAAACCAGAAATCTATCTAAATATAATTAATAAAACATAAATAAATAAATAAATTTATTTTAATAAAACATAAGAAATGCAAGATGGTGTCATATTGACGTCATTATGTGGAAATAATTTCTTTTTCCTTTAAATTGATTAAACCGACGAATGTCGTGGAGCGACATTCGTCCTTTAATTTGCCATGATAATATAGTAGGTAATCTAATACCATCCAAGCAAGTTATGTAGCCTGAGCCTTCAACTCCAAACTCCGATCTCTTCATTAAGAAGGATCTTTAATTTTTAATTTTTATAGTAAATTTTAATATGTGTATCTAGTTAATCCCTGATGGGTCTATTACTTTTCTGCAGGACGAGTTATATGCAAAAGAAAAAAGGACTACTTTTAGTTTTTTTTTTTATATCTAGCGAACTATTCAACATTTTTTACCTCTGAGAGCAGCATTTTAGTGTCCTTCTAAACGCCCAACTTTTAAGTAATTTGACTTTTAGGTATCCTAAAGCTCTTCGTATAACAAGACCATATTACCCATATTTTGGGTAATCTGTGTACAATAACGTCTCGAAATTTACTTTATGTAGTAAGCACCATCTGCATTTCCAAGTTGTAAGTAATTAAATTTGGTAATATTTTATTTTCAATGTTGAGTTTATTGCTTCAAATATCCCACACATCTTATTGTTACATAAATAATTCTCCCTCCTTTAGGGTGTGGCTAATTTGAGAAAGCGGACAAAATGTAAATTAGTTTCTCCTTTCAAACATAAATAGGTATAGAAATATTTATTATAAACTTTATTCAAAAACTCATTAATGATAAGTATAAAGTTTATTTTTAACAAATTATCTAAAATTTGCTACCAAGGCGGTAGCAAATTCACAAAACTATAGAGTAATTGAGTGATCAAATGGCAAGGTAATAAATAAATACAACACTCAGGTCGCCCCAGTTGCCGTTTTTGTTATAATTAGTTCTGTCGCATTTAACAATAAAACTTAAAGAATATAGGTAATAAAATCCTGAATGGACATTTTTCGTTTCCGTTTGTTGATATTTTTTAAACCTGGAACGTTTTTAACATTCCCAATTTCCTTGTCGAAGCTGATGTCAAAAGTTTCTTAAAAGAGCCGATCCCATTGGTATGCTCGATGTTAATATTGGACGTAGGATTTTTTTTAATAAAATTTACTGGAGGTTTGACATTTTCAATAGAGAGCGGATGAAAGGAATGTACATCTAAAGAGACTCTTACATAAGAAAGATTTGAAAAATTTATATAGATCGGTTGGATGTTTCTAAGCGAATAATTTCAACGTAATCTCTTTGCTCATGTAGAGTATCGTTCTTCGAGTATATTGCTGTTATATTGTTCTATGGAGTTTGAACATGAATCTTAATAAATCTTAAGCACTAAATTAAATTCTCTTAAAGTTTCTGCAGTAAAGCACTAAATATCATTAGAATAGTGAAGCGTTTGGTTATTTGTATCATGAAGCTGGTTCGGAACATAAATATACAGAATTCGATGCAGAATTTTAATTTTTTAAACTGTGGATTTTCAAAACCAATAAACTTCCCATTAAGTCCTCAGAGTTGAGAATCTGATGATTTTCCTAAATTTTTCTGAGGGTACATTATCCAACAATAATTACTACGGTCGAAAAAATGATTATTTCAGAATTTATAATTGAATATTGAACAGAGAATAATATCTTACAATTTTCCAGGCGTCGATTTAATCTCCAAGAATTTCACAGAATATCATTGAAATGAGAGTAAGCTCAAGTGCCAGATTAATTGTTTAAGTAGGTTTTTCTAAGTACATAATACGAAATTTTGACGTTTTTTTTTTAAGTTTCTTTTTCTAATTGTTAAAGCTTTTTTCATTCAGCCAAGGATGCTCACAATCTTTTTTTTATATAAGAAAGTTATAAAATAGATAAAACCACCAAAAGAGGTAGACTCTTCTTGATCGAGGGCAACCACAACAGGTCTTCATATATTACACTCAAAGGTTCCATAAGATGAAATACCTAAAATAGCGTTCCCAAAAAAGAGAGTAAAATTCAAAAAAAGTCCTAGATTAATGCGAACACGGAACTGCTATTAGTGTAATCGTTTCAACAATGAGCTTTTTTTCTTAAAATGTTGCATAAAGACACAATAGCTATAAACTATGCAATACTTTCTAGGTAATACATCTTTTTATTATATTTTATAATTCAGAAGCAGAGATCCAGAAATTTTAATATATACCAGAGGTTTTTGATTTTTTTAAGAACCCTTACGAGAGCGTGTATCATCAATTCTGAGACACTCAAGAGACAAGTTTGTTTTCTCTGTATATATTCACCAGACCTATCCCGTTCTTTTCTGTCTTGCTCGCATTTGTGTTATGGCTCCCAAGTCGATCTTACCCAGTATAGCAATCCTACATTTACATCCTCACAAACTAGATGAAGTGTCGAAATTTGGTATGCAATTTCCCTGTAATGTTCATACTTAGGAAAACAATTTGGACAGGTGTCAGGAACGCTTCCTTAGCTCCCCTTATTTGATGTTCGCATCCATCATCCCTTTTTTATCTAGTTTATGATCTACTGTTAATGTGGCTCGTAATCATTTTATATCTTGCTGGAAATCTTTGGTGGTCTTTTAACGGAAATTCCGGAGACGTGAAATATATATGTAAACAATTTTATTTTATGTGAAATTTCGCTTCACAAATGTAGGTAATTACTATTCGTTCTAAACTCGCGATTTTATTTTTTATTCATTCAATTAATTATTAGTTAAAATTCGTTCAAATTCGCATCATTTTTTTGTGAAGGAAACCCGGAATAAATTTTTGTTACTGATTCTATCAGAGTCATGTATTTTTCTCAACGATAAGAAAAAATCTGGATAAAACCTGGTCCGTTTATTGATAGAGAGGAAAATGTCCGTTTTTCACGTAGCTAACACCCGCATTTTCTAATTAAACTGACAGACTCGAGTTTTCATTTGAGGATGAACTTCGGATTTAAAAGTATTAGGACATCTCAAACTAACCTCGAGAGTAGGTCCCTTAAGTAACTTCAAATGAAAAAGTTATATCAACATTATCTTGATTAGATCTCGAAACGTTTCTGGGCTCTGACTGATAGAGGACACAAGTCTATTAGGAAAGATTTTTGCATAAAATCAATCAAATATTCGAGGTAAAATGTAGGGTTGGTTACTAAATTTACATGCGTAATTATAGAGAGTAAAAAATCAATCAAATGTAAGGTAAAATTTCACTCGCGGGGTTGGAAACGAGAAATTTATTCCCTGTAGAGCAGCTTGGAGGTAGGTACACTGTGGGAATTCGATATAATATTCCGGAATATGCAATTCACAAATTCACCTGAAAATTGTAACTGACCATTAACTGGAAATTCGTGACTCAGGTAAAAATTAAATTGACGTGTGTAGGTGTTCATTCTCAAATTACATATATTTCTGAAGCGATAAAACAAAAGTGTTTACTGTTTAATAAAATGGGAGAGGATAATAAAGTTGAGTGTTTTTTTTTGCCAGTTTTGCGGATAATTTGTTGTAATTTTTTGAAATTTTAACTAAAATCTAATTACCTGAGTTCTTTAATATACGAAAACAGATAAACGTTTTCGGCATATCTTTTAGTAAAATCAATATTGCTAACATATAGAGTTTAAAAGCAAAGTCTACGAAGGGCCATTGAAGGGAAAAGCTTACTGACAATTCTTTTGATTATATCAGTACATCAGAATAAGCAAACAATGAAAAACGTGATTAAATCAAAGATGTAATCAGCTTTGCTAGACTTGATAATTTTGCTTTAGTTCTAAGCTTCCTGAAGAAGAAAACTTTAAAATGAGATTAAATTTCTTGAAAATTGATTTTCTTAAAAATGTATTGTTAAGAGGTTTTAGAGGCTAATCAAAGTGCGGCAAGAAAAATTAGTTTCAAAAGTTTCGCCTAAATCTTAATAATGTAATAAATTATTACGCCACCGTAATAATAATAGTTGTGGTTAAAAGTTATTAACGTTGTCAGACTCGGTGATTTTGTTATAGCTCAAGTTTCTAAGAGTACGTAGGAACTTTTGAAATGCAATAAAATAACTTAGTTGGTTTTCTTAAAAAAGTATTGCCATAAAGATTGGTAAAGCAAATCTAATTAAGCCAAGAAAGCTGTACAGTTCATCAGCGACTTGCTAATTTTGCTCTAGTTTTATTAAGTTTCAAGTACGTACCTAGCTACGAATACTTAATGAAATAAAATTCAATTAAAAGGAGTAAAAAATTTTTTTGTGCAACTGCCATTAAAAGTCACACTTTTAACGACAGGTGACAGTGTTAAAAGTGATTGTTTTCATGGAAGCGTGTTAAAAGTAATTCTATCTACTTTTTCTGTATACTTACATTCTCTCATTGAACTACATTTTCTCATGATGAAATCAGACAAAATTATAGGTAGTAAGATTTTTTCATATTCTTTTTATTACTGGCAAAAATATTAATAAAAAATAACTACCTAGTCAAGTATTCAAGACAATAATAATTGTTCAGAAATTGCAATTAATAATAATTATTTTGACGTCTCTTTTATTTGTATGCACGCATTTGTTAGTAACCATAGCGTCGGAAACGGTTGCTATGCATAGCAGGTACTTGTTGCTATTGCTACACTTGTACTTATCTGTAATATTTTAAAATGCAATTGGAAGTTAAATGTCATTCTAAATTCATCAATTTTATTATCAAAATAGAGCAGTTTTATAAAAACCATTGTATGATATTCGTCTTAAAAGTGATTTTATTTTGTTCGTGAATTTTTTTGTTTTCACCTTTTCAGTCACAAAATAAAACTTCACTTTTAACACTAATATCATAAATAGCTATTATCTACAAGTGATTCATAAAATGCACTTTTTTAGACGTTTCTTAGTTCATAAAATGTATGATTATCTTGAAGAGTGAAATAAAGTAGTTCGGGTGAAATAAAGTGCCGTAGCGGTTCATTATTTAACGCTAAATCTGACAAGTTACTGCACGAGCACGACGAAGTGACGAACCAAGTACAGTACAAGTTCTAGTCAGCGGAGCGGCTCGATTCGGCGATCGCTGATACACGAGACGCTGATCGCTGGATTACATTATTGCATCTCGACGCCAACCGCTCCTAATGCTTGTTGCTCCGTGCTCGACTTGTTGACACCTATACTAGAGAAACGTCGTAGTTTATTAGCAGAGCGCCAGATCTATGTACAATTAATATTTTGTGTTTTGTGTCGTTTAATTATATCTAAAATGGATACGATTGTAGATGAATGAATGAAATATCTTCTACCCCAGAAGAAATTATTTTTCAATCAAATATGGCTGCACAAAATCTGTTAGGTACCTACCTCAAAAATCTAAAGAAGTGTAAGTATATCAAGCAATATGTCACCTTTATGAACTGACGTGATGAAAAAAAGCGTTAATAGCTTCAAAGAAACACTTACATAAGATATGAATGCATTGGAAAGTTTTTTTTTATAATAATAACTTTTCGTTCTAATTTAAATCACTCGTAGATAAAATTTTGTATGCAACATATGCATAAAGTGCCTTTTTTCCACTTCTGGGATTGCCGCATTCGCCTGAGGCTCATGCGGTCAAACTTCCCAGTCGTGAAAAAAAGTACCACTTTATGCACTTGTTGCATAAATAACTATTTCGTGAAGGTTCTCAAAATAAACCTTCTGTAGTGAATCCTATCAAAAACAAATTAAAAAAAAAATGTTTTGACAAATATCTAATTATTTACACATTTGATATTTTAGATTGAGTTGAGATGAAGGACATTTAAATATTTTCTACAGTTAGGTATTGTAAGAAATTATTTTTCGCTTCACAAAGAGAAAAAAAAAACTCTCAAACAAATTCTTGAAAGATATTTGTTTTTAGGGTTCAATATTAAAACGGATTTCCGATAGGATCACTCACTAGGATGTAATTCCACAGGTCAGTCTCTTTGTAATAGTCCAATTTCTCAGAACTTGATAGAGGCATAAAGATGTAGGTAATCTGACACAAATAATGCAAGTCTCCGAACCAGAACCTTTCCCAATAGGCATAACCCAAAAAACAACTTTTAGTAAATATTCTAGACCAAAAGTTTGGTACCTTATAGAAAATTCATAATATCTGGGCATAATGGTATTATTTAAAAGCACGTTGATCCAGGATCTCAAATATATTTTTTTCAAGTATTTGAGTTTTGGTACTTTCCGGGATAACCGTGAAAAAATTTAATTGACACCCCTCTCACTTTACTTCCAAATGAAAAATGCCTCAAATATGTTCATTACTGGATAAATGAAATTAGTTTTTGAAACATCGCAGATACAGATAATATGGAAAAATCACCCATTCATGAAATAAATTTATTATAAGACACAAGAATTTTTATTTCCAAGTGTTCCAGAAATTTTTTTTTAATTACTTTATTTTCAAGGGAAATGAGGTGTAAGCTTAAAAAAAATTCTGGTCTTTCGTTTCACAGGAATTGCAGAAAATTATAAAAAAATTATCATCTCCTCTCGTAATTCCGGGTGGAACATTTATTAAAAGTGATAAATTAAACGGTGGAGAGCTTAAGGAAAGCAGCTTTGTAACTAAGCATCCTCTTGTTCCAAATCGATTACGTTTTATTACAAGAATTAACCCTGAAAAGATCTAGGTTTACATAAAAGGTAAAAGGGCTCGCTCATAAGAGTTATATGTACTCGGTTCATTAGTGCGTCTCTCTAAAGCACCTCAAGCAACAGGTAGTGTATATTTTCGATTTAATTCCAATTAATGTAACTACACAAAATAAAATAAAATCTCGTTTTAGACTAAATACCTAATTAGTGATCTATTTACTATACATTCATAGATTATGTTTTGGTAAAGGAAACTATTTAATTAGGACGACCAGGCATATTATGTATCCTCCAAAATGGAAGATGGCTTCAATGAAACTTCACGCTTTGATATTCTAGAATGGAAGTGACCAAATTCTGAAGTCAAGGAGCCGTGGTCATTATATAAGTGGCTTAACATTGCGGAAGGTAAAGATTTACATATTTCCGAGGGGACCAGTTTAATTGAGAAGGGTTGTTGTCGCTTCAGGTTTAGATTTAGATTAGATTCATCGTGAGTGGGCCATTGTGACACCTCCTCACGACCGAAGGTCTATTGTGGCTTCAGGTTTAGGCTGATATCAAATACGGGATGAAAGACTAACAGCAGCCATATTGATATCAAAGTTTTCCGACTAACTATTTTGTAAGAGTAGAATAAAAAATTTATTAAATTTCATGATCTTTTTGATAATATGTTTTCCAGAAGTTCAAAAAATATACAATACCATTCATACATAGAAAAAGACATCCCATGAGGAATGTCCTTTAGACAGAGAGAGAGAGAGAGAGATACAATAAGCATGCCAGATTATTGCTTTCGTCTCGCATTATTTTTCCGGAGTTATATACAATATACATATACAGGGTGATTTATTAGCTCACCATCAACTTGGGAGAAATGAAAGGTGAGGTAGATACTTAGTTCAAAAAAAAAAATTCATATGGCCGATTTTAATTATTTAAGGAGTTATAGGACGTGAAAGTTTTCTGCATAAGGAACCAATTTGAATATATTTATTCAACTTTACCTTAATCTTATCTGTTAAAAATGGACTACCACAAAAAATAACTTTTTTTAACAACTAAAACCAGGGTAAATGTAACTAAATATTATTAAATTGGGTCCTTACGCGGAAAATTTTGAGGTCCTGTAGTACTCCTTATGTTTTTTTTTAACTACGTCACCTTTCATTTGTCACAATTTGATGATGAGCTAATAAACCACCCTTATATGGTATTCATAAAAAAAATATTATAGTATTAAATTATAAATTTAAATTTTAGATGAAAAGCTAGAAACTTTTCTTAATAGGAAATAAAAATGCCATAAAAGCCTGATTTTTTTTCTAAAGTTATTTTACTGATCTTGAAAGAATAATCTCGTATAATAATTTTTGTAACGAATTATTCTATGAAAGATGCAGTAATAAGATGGTCCATCTTCCTTTCCAGTTTTTATGCCAGGACAAGGACGATATAAATCCAGATCCAGAATCTCTCGTTCGGTTTGTCAACGAGAATAAAAGTAAATCCTCCCGACTGAAAGTGGTCTCTTCATTTAATATTAAGAGTACTTACGTCAGAAATTTACATAAATGTAACAAGAAAAAATGTCTAAGAACAAGAATGTAAGCTCAAGACCTAATGACATTCTGTCTAGAGATTTATTTAAAAAGCAATTTCCCTTTTTACGATTTTCTCTTTGGTCTCGGAGAATTACTACAATTTATCTTGCACGTTATTATAAATGCAATAGAGTAAAAAAAATTGAACAATGGACAAGAAAAATATCAATTTTTTAGCTTGGATAGACACCTTATTGGATTAGATACTCCCAAGTTGTGCTCGGTACAATGGATGTGCAGATACCTCAGACGAAAATATTCAAGATGTCAATACACTTTATACGTTACCCTAAAAATGTTTTTAATCCGGTAATTATGAAGAAAACCGGATACTATTAATAATAACCTACTAAATTGGTGATTTTGAAAAATATCGTGAAGTTGTCAGATTCACCGGCTATTATTCATAATCTCCAGTTCTTCCAGCGAGAACTGTCTTTTCTTGAACATTTTGTTTTATTGTTTTAAATAGAAAGATAAACCAAACACTTTTCTTAATGATAAGAAAAACATTATAATTTGGTACACTTACCCTTACAAAATCATCTTGTGTAACCCTGTCCACTACATAGGGATGCCTGCCTCACATACTCCCGCAAAGAGGTTTCTACATGAGGAACTTGCTCAGGTTACATTCATCGTCTTGCACAGCTAATATAACAGCCAGACAATTTCTCGCATCTCTTCTAGCTTTATCAATGTCTGGAATGATAAATTTTACAGTATTCCCAATATTTTGAGCAGGAAACTTCTTCTCAATTTTTTTTTTTTAATTTCTGTTTTTCGTTTTTGTAATAGAATTGTTTGTTTTTTATACAACAAAGCCACAACCTGGTAACCTGCTTAATTAATTTTCGTCTATTTTGTTCAAGTCACTTTTCCTTGCAGTTTGTATTACATGTTCCTAAAATGTGTCTCTTTCTTATTTTCTTCGTCTTCGTTGATTTCTCATTCATTGTTTTCAATATTTCGAGGAGTATCTCTTGTTTCAGAATTTTCTGTATAGAGGTCTTCTTCTGTTTTCAAATTCATAATAGATTCATTGGGAAGACTATTATTGAGACCGACTTTTATTGGTGAACCAAACATGGCTTCATAAGGAATACATTCGATTCCTTGGTGATGTAACACCCCGATCCCCTGCCCCCTTCCCGTTTATTTCTCAGAAAAGTTTGCCTTGAGATTGTCTAGCATTGGATGTAGAACCAAACGTTGTGTTTCGTAGTATCGAGATTCGTTATTGAGTTATGTCGGAAGCAAGGAGCTAAGTTAAGGATTTTGCGTTCTGACGTTTGACTAAAATTTCTTGATTTCGATTTCCGTTTTCTTTTAGCAAAATAATAAACAAATTAATTGTAGGATGGGGGTAATCGTTTTCATTCCATGTTTCATACTAGGGATTATCACCAACCCCAACTTTACAATCCTTTATTTATTACTTTACTGTTTGTCAACAATTTATTTGACACGTTTGGTCAACGATACTCGAGTTCGAATATAAAGGGTCCCTTCTGGTAGCTGGGAGAACCACTTTTACTTTCATCCATTCTTTCAAGCAAAGTGCGACGTTGCCGCTTGTACTAAACGTTAGAGAAGTCGTAGCTTACTAGGCTCGTTTAGCGCTTTTGTGTTTTGCTCAAGATATGCTTCATTTATTTTTACCTCAGGTTAGTGAGACCTGTTTACCTTTATTGTTAATTTTTGGATATACTCTGAACTTGCCTTATTCGGGCGTAGCTTTCTTAGCAAGTAATGTTTTATTACCTCCCAGCAATATTCAGGTACCTATGTGATAGTCCTTGGACTAGACGTTCTGGTTTATTAATGAAAAATTCCTTTTTAATGGGATATTTTTCATTCTGCGATATTGAACACATCTCTCGAGCGTTTTCGACATTATTAACAGAATCATGATCACCTCTGATCGAATTACAGACCCCATTCCTTAATTATTGCTCAGACGCAATAATTAGAGTGTTGGAAAATTGGGCTAACCTACTCCTCGGATAACCAGCTATTGCGGGCGTAGCTTCTGAAGCAGATGACCAACAGCATCTCCCAGCCGTGTTATCGAGAATTACCTATCAAAAGGAATCGGGATAACCAAATCAGTTTAGTGATTACGTTTCTCGTTAATTCATCGTTTTTCTTGACGTGCACTTCGGAACAAGCCTGAGCGCTGCTATGACTCCTCTATCGTTTTATTTGCTTTATTTTGAGCTTCTTGCATCAACCTTTTTTTAACGCAATTTTCGTGAACTTTTCTGACTTGTGGTTTATTTTGACGATTTGACAACATGGGTTCGCCCGTCTGCCTTCCAGGACACCTTACTATTTACTACTTCTAAGAGTGCAGGGATTTATTTCTTTACCTTATATTTTAACGTCGGTTTATAATTTTTACGTTAACATTGGTCGGGCGTTTATTTATCGGGGCCGTCTTTCTTATTGTGCCGACGATTGAGACCGGTGCTCCTATCTCGCTTGAATCGGGGTTCTTTCTTTTGCGGGCGGACATGGTTATTTTCTAGACGCAGAAATTGTCCTTATGAATCACGGATCTCCCCTCGATTCTTAGTGAAACTAAATTCGAATCTTTTGGATGGATTGACTTAGAAAATGGGTTTTAATGCTTGTTGTGTCAGCGTAGAAATTTCTCGATTCTTCGAATAGTTCGAATTGCTCTTTAAGGGAGAATTTTACATTTAGCAAAGTAGATGAAAACAGAAAGATGCCTAATCAATTTTTTTATTCGGCAGTACAGAAAAGAGGAACGGTGCGATACCCTCTAAGGGTTTCCACCGGTTGTATAGGAATTTTGTTTATGCGATAAGAGAAACGGTGCGATACCCTCTAGGGGTTTCCACCGGTAGGATGCAGAAAAGAGAAACGGTGCGATACCCTCTAGGGGTTTCCACCGGTTAGATAGGATTTTTGTTTATGCGATACCCTCAGGGGGGTTTCCAAAAACAACAAGGAAGGAAAGCTACTTATGCGAAACCCTCTAGGAGTTTCCAAAAGATAGCAGAGGAAAGAGTCAGGCCTACAATGAGCAAAGTCGAAGCAAGACTAACTAATCCTTTACATCCGATGCGTGCTTTTATAGCCGGATTTCAACAAGGCACCTTTGTCTTATTGGGCGCGAACGGTTCGGCGGTTGTTTTCTATCACGACCTGCTCGCGTGATTCTTTACGTAACACAATGCATCCGGGGAATTTCCGTTGGTGTTTAGCGTTGCCTCTCGTGCCTGTATCAAAGAAGGCGAGCGGCCGAGATTCCTATTATATTACTCAGGCCGACTATCCCGTGGATATGAATGAGAAAAGAAACGGAAAATTGTAATTATTTTACATACCTAGGGCAGGTTTATCTCAGTGATAAGCTCTGTTTTTCATAAGCTGACTAAACCGTAACCCCTCACTTCGGTTTGTTGTCTGATTGCTTTTTAACCAGGTACACAACGTATTATTCTCTATGACTTGGTTTTAAGTTCAACAGAACCTTGATTTTGGCTGTGATGTGCGTTTACTCAATTTTTATTCCGTTCCAAGTTGAACATAACTCCTCAACAATTTTGTTGGCGAATTCTTGTGCGTATTCACTCAGCAGCAACTATAATAGTTGCTCCAAAAATTGTAAATATAGGTATCCAGGACAAAGTGTGGCGCGGTTGCATAAATTTGTCAAGTGATCCTGATAAACAAGAATAAACTTGAAGTCGTGGTCATTTTGACTCTGCATGTCAATTAGGTCTGGTTGATAGAACTTCCCCGAAGCATTTTCCTCCTGTTTGTTATATTTACCTACAGTGGAGATTATGAATATTAGCCGGTAAATATAATAATTTTCAAGATATACATCATAATAAGCAATTGCGTTTAGTATTATGAATAATCACCGGTAATTAATTATAATAACCCATTAATCACTTTCACCTTAAGAACAAATACATAGTGTTTGTATGACAGTATTTTTTATGTAGTTTTTCAAACTAGAACGCCAAACTTTATCTTTTTAATGAAACGATTTTTATTACATAATACAAGTAACTATCAGTAAACTCAGATTCTTCACACTCGTATGTTATTGTTGTTCTCAAATTGATGACTTTCAGGTCATTTTATTTCACAGACAAAGCGAGCTAATAATTAAATCCAATCCATCTTATGCACCTAAGTGCTAGTTCATTTTTAATATTATATGTCCAAAGTAAACCTATCTATTATTAAAAAAATCTTCCTCAAAGTGACAGCATAAGCTTCCATAGCTTATCTCTTATATACTCTTTTATTAATCATTCAGACGGCTTATATTGGAAAGATTAACTCTTCACTCTTTTATACTTTTTTCAGTTCTACCTGAAGCTTGATTATCTTCTTGAGCGGTATAAGACATCATAGCAAATCGATATGCCTTGATTTATTTTTATGCTATAGAGCAAATCTTCAGGTTCTTTATGTACCTTGTTTATCACTCCGGAAACTGAAACCACAAAACTCTATCGGAGAAGCTGGAAATACAGATACATTTTTCAAATAGACACGGACATATTCACTTAAGTGAATGTTTCTCTGCAACATAGAAAATACAAAACATAAGTGTACCATATATTGTTGAGACTTTCTAAAATAAATTGCTGACTATACACCAGCGACGTCTTTTTTCTTTAGATTTATTTCTCTACTTGAGAGCGAACCATGTTCCATCAGGAGGAGTAAAATCACTAAAAACAACTTGCTCGTTGGCAAAACATATTTTTCCTCCATACGTTAAGAAAAAATGTTTCGCTTAATACCTAATTATTTGAAACAAGTTGAGGTCTTCCCACTAGTATCGATATATTTTAAAATACACTAAAATAAATAAGATAATTCTTAGAAAACAAAAATTAAAATTTTTCTGAAAAAAATTGAGCTTGACGCTGGATGATAAATAAAACACAAACGTTTTAAAAATTCCACTTTATACAGTAAAATTTTTAAAGCAGTTGTGTTTTTCATCCATCGGTATGCAGAGATTCTACAAATTAAGGATTGAAAACGTAAAACTTGACGGTTCTATAAAAAACGAATTTCATAAATGTAAAAGGTTGCTTTTTTTGAATGTGTGTAATATTTGAAATAAAAAGCTTAAGATTTTATGCTGCCAGTTTTACATATGTTTTGTAAGTATTTAGAAATAGAAACAAACTTCTCATAACCAATTTTGAAAAAAATCACACAAAATATAAAGAAAATTTACTATTTACTTGATTTTTCTAGCTCTATAGTGATGTTTTTGTGATTTGAAACTCAAGCCCTTCTAAAGCATAGATAATCTTAATCGTCATGCCAAAATCCATGGATTTATTTAATTTCGGTGTACACTAATAATAGTAAGGACTTGATTTTTCAACCTTCCTCTTCTTCAACCCCTTGTGAAATTTGCTTCCAACTATAAAACGACGTCAAATATTTTTTAATAACTGAAAAGACCAGATTCGCCCTCATCCCAATCTTTAGGTGTGACTTTAAAATTTGTATTCGGGATGGAGGGTACTGTTTGTGTCCATCCGAAGTTTGTTTCCAAACCAAACAATTTTTTCATCCTGTAATTTTCCCCTGGAGGCCGTTGTTTAGTCATAAGCAAGTAAATGGATTCCGGAAAATCGGTTTTTGGAATTCATTTTAGGGGATGAGAGTCATGAAAAATGCGAAACGGGGGGGGGGGGTTCCTTTTTAAGAAGCCGCGGAGTCACCCTCATCCATAGGCAGGGGATTAAGGGCCGGGTGCGTGTTTTTTTTTGCCTCCAAACGATGTCCCCCTTCAAACTGAATACCTGTGTCTGAAACTTTTTTCCGGAAAAGATGCCCCTTCCTATTATACGGGGTGATTCAAAATTCAGTGCAAATATTTTAAGGGCGTATTTCCCAACCAAAAATAAGAAAATTTTTTCATATAAACGTATGTCCTAACTTGCTTCGGTTTCTAGATACAGGGGGTACAATTTTGAAAAAAAAAATCCATTTTTATTAATTACTCAAAAACCTTTCAGCCGATTTAAATTAAATTTGGTAGGCTTATTCGTCGTTATAAAGAACTTCCTTTGATGGGAATAACATAAATTTATCAATTCCAGTGGCGTCTCAGGGGGCTACCTACTTGAAACTTATAGGTAAAATTATGGTACGCCACTGCTCTTTTGACAATTTATATTTTTTTTAGATTAAGCGGTCAATAATGTAACTTTCTTGTCTCCTGAGCTTTACTCGTATTTAGCTTTGTTTCCAAGAAAAAAATCAAAATCTGTGCAAGGCCATATTAAGACAAGTAATAAATTCAGATCGATTATTCAGATTCATTTAATTTTTTTTTTTTTTACTTCGCCTAGATAACAAATACATAAAAAATATTCCCATCAAAGTAAGGCCTTTATGACAACAAATAAGCCTATAAAATGTTATTTAAATTGGCTGAAGGTTTTTGAGAAATTGATAAAAATCGATTTTTTTTCAAAATTTTACCCCCTGTATCTAGAAAAAGAAGCAAGCTAGGACATACGATTATATGGAAAAAACTTCTTATTTTTGGCTGGTAAATACGTCCTTAAAATATTTGCACTGAATTTTGAATCACCCTGTATACAGGTATACTATACAGGTACCTATTTTATTAGTTATGCAGGGTTATCTTCTTAAATAAGTGCTAAAAATTCCTTTGAGGGGTGATTTCTTGGCTCATTCTCGGGAAAAAAGTTTCTATTAACGTATGTCTGGAAAATAAATATTTTTTTCCAGTTTTTTGATGACATTTCAGCAACCCTTTGAGGTACACAGCTCAGCTTTTGTACATGATCTTATACCATTAGCTACTGCTCTTTTAATGCTATCTATTTTTTTTTTCATATCGCGTGACAAAGATTCTGGGGTTAAGTTAGGTTTTTTGTTCATAAACTCTGCGACACTGGTAAAATTAGCATTTTTAGTCAATTTGAAACCCAAATATTTTCTATTTCTGGCAGCACTCCGGGAAAAAGTTCAATTTCGAAACCCGGGCAAGAGGAGTCGATTTGGAAAAAGTTAAAGAACCACAAAGTCAGTGGAGTTTCGGAGAAAATATCTAATTTTTCATCACCCTGTATACATACGTGCGGGGTTCTTTCCGTATAGTCCCAGGCGCGGAAACTGAAAGAATCAGTCATACTGCATCTGGTGATAAAACTTAATATATTATGTTCTCAAACCTTATTTTGTAGAGTCTCCATTGAAGATAAATAAAAAACACAAATGTTTTAAAACTATTATTTCTCGAAAAAAACTGGTGAAGTAAAACCTTCTCAATTCAGTGTCGAGAGACGGTGAGGGATATTTTCTTTACCAGAGATGCATTGAAATCCAATTTGGGAATATTGTCAGTAGTATACGGTTCCCAACGTAGGTATTACCTTTCGATTTGCTTTATTTTTATTGTTCTCTTTGTTTTGTTGTAATAAAAAAGTTACAGGCTATGAAAGCTATGTGAAAATGGATGTTTTTCTTCCAATATTTTTTTACTGTATTTCTTTAGTGTCTGTAGAACTAAAAAACCTTCTTCTGTTAAGTCTAGAAGTTCGTTGTTTCATGAGTTTTTTATTAAATTGAGAGTTATAAATTTACAATAATTAATGAATTATGTATGTTTGACAACAAAAGAACCCATTTTCACAAGGAAAAATTAAATTGAAATTGGAAAGCAGCCTATGTTTACTATTCAGTAGGTATGTGAAAAACTGTCAGCTCTTGATTGGCATTCGATTCCAATCAATCTAAAAGCAGTTTTTTCGATTAGAACAAATTCAGCTTACTTAATAGATTTGAAAACTGAATTTTTTTGGAGTTCATTTAGGTATTATTATTTGTAGTTTTTAATCATGAATAGTCATATAGCTCATCAAGTGGAACAGTCTTAATCCTACTGGAGACTTCGATAATAGCCTTGGAAAATAGTGTAAAATAAAATAGCGTAGGAATTTAGGAATCTAAAATTTTATCTCTATGGCAAAAATATCTTGAACTTTAAGAACTATAACTACTATACCACCTGTCTAGGTGTCTGGTTTTCAGATAATACAAGAAATTTTTCTCCATTTTTATCAAAATAGGTTAGATAGCACTATAGAAATGCCTTTTAAAGCGTTCGTACTTGAAGGCGTTAAATATGATAATGGGATTACTTCTACATTTTCACGTTTATCGGTAAACGCCATGACGGTTAACACCTCCCTTGAAAGCATTTAAATTTTACTACTGTTCACATTGCTTTACATTTATGGGTTCTCTCAGTGAGGCGCATATCTGGGTAATAAAGCTTAAGATACTTTGAAGAAACGGAGCAGGCCCTTGAGAAATAAGATTGGTTAGCTCGGAATCCCTGAAAATTCCTATTGTTATTAATAAACCGTGAGAAAATTTCAAATTGAAATGATTCTTTTTTCCATCAAGGATTTTTAGAGTGAGACAAACATCTATTTTAATAAAAAAATGATTTAGATTTCACTACTATTTGTTTTAAGAGACCTTGCAGGTGTAATAAATTAGAAAACAAATAAATAATGATGGATGATTGAAACTATCACAAAGGTATGTCTTATAAATCAAATACCTAAGTACATGAAAGAGATCGGTTATTGAATCACACGATATAGGGTGATGTAGGTAGGTAAGTTAATTTTAAAATATAATACATCTCTTCCTGCGGCAGATTTTTTATTTCCTGGCTGATTTTTGGAGAAAATTGTGAATAATTGGGTTTTAACATCTACAGGAAATTGCTTCCATCAAACATTCAAACGTCGTTGAAGGACGATAATATATGTATACATAATTTGAAGAATCATGGAGCACATTATATTTCTGTTGCCTAGATTCCTGGAACATGCAGAGAGAACTAAATTTCTGAATTACTTTATTTTTGTCAAGATCCTTCTTCTTCTATTACCCCTATTGACCCTCGATCTTCTTAGCTGTTCAGATCATCTCGAACTCCTGAATATTCATAGTTCCTAGGTCTGTCTTCCTATTATAACCCTCATAACAACCCTCCAATTTGTTAGCAAAAGTTTTAAACACCAGACGTCTTTCAGCCTGATATTCAGCCCACAATGGTTGATGTCTTTAATTAATTCAAGCTGTTGCTTGAACTGAAATCAAAGAAGCTAGAAAAAGGAAATTAAGCAAAGAAAATCGTTGAGTAGGTAGTCAGACAGACATTCCCGCAATATACCGGGTAGTCTGTAACCGAAACAAAAGCAAAACGAAATAATAAGAAAGCACAGGTGTGCAAAAGAGTGGAATCCGAAATGGATTGGAGTTTGAAAAATGCATGAAAGGGATTCATCATTCGCTTTCCATTGTTTTGCACTCTCTATGCAAAATCACAGCCTCTCTCGCTCGTCGCCATTTTACGCTCTTGCAAACGAATTCTCTCGCTCATCATTCGCTTTTAGACATCTGACAGGAAACCAACACTTGACAGCAAGTCTCAGTAAATTTCCCGCTTTTCCGAAAGAAATCCCAATCAACCGAGATACAATGAGTCATAGCAGATTCTTTTGCGCATCCGTTTCGGCCATAGTAATCCTGGATCAACCGAGATACAATGAGTCATAACAGGTCCTTTTGCGCATCCGTTTCGGCCATAGTAATCCTGGCATACATCAATCAAAGAGCAGGGGTAACTACGATAAACACAACGAGAAAAACACAGCGGTCCTATTAGGGGAAACCCAGAGGTAAATAGACGATCACAGTGGCTTTTGGCGAAAGACGAGGGGACCCGGGTTCTCTCCGTTACAGTACCTAGGTGGTTAATTATTGTTCTTTCTCTGTGAGCTTTTATATTTTTTTATTGATGTAAAATTGGTTTATCCGTAAAAAAAATTTTGCTTTGAAAACATTTCATTATTTTTATAAATAGATAAAAATCTCCCAAGAGTCTGTACGTACATTAAATTTTAATTTTAAGTGCGCATATTGAAGAGTAGGCACCGGATATTTCTAATGTAGTTTTGTTCAACCTCCGGCACTTAGCTTACACGTCTAGATACAAAATGAGATTCTCACGAAAACGTAATTTCATTCATTATACATTAATAGAATCCTTTAATATTACGGAATAATATTTTAGGAATAGTAGACATGGCTTTTAGCGTTTCATAAAAGATGTTTTATCACCCCTCTGCATTCTTTATAATTCGAAATTTATGAAAGGGTTGTAGAGTTGAATATAAAAGCAGGTTGAGGAATATTTCAGTTATTTCCTAATTAAGTCCTGCCTCGAACTGCCGGCTTTTTAAAAATGAAAAAAATCCAGTGCACTAATATACTCTCATCAATTTTATTAATCCTTATTAAGATAAATCAATGTAAGATGTATAAAATAGGTTTGAATAAAAATATCCCTCCGGTGATTGAAGTGGTGACGAGAATTCTTACAGAATCGCTAAAACAAGAGGAATGTTATTACTTCTTAAAAGACGACTGCGAAACTGCTTACTTGCTGGAACAATCAATTATGAAAGCGCAAATTCAGATCGTTACTTTTGAACTAACCTACGTAAAAAATCTGGAAAATATACCTCAATGCGATGGATATATCGTGGCAGTGGAAAATATCGAAAAATACAGAGAAATGTTCAAACAAAATTCTGAGTATAATTTCTACGCAGAGCCTCATAAAAGGATGTTGTTGTTTTATGACCGCTTACCCTTTTATTTTGATCACATAATAAAATATATCGTCGGGTTTGGTGCAGTTGATTTAATACTCATACAAGGTGTTACAATAAATCCTAAACACAACAATTCAAATATAATTGTTACTTCAAAATACTTCAATTCAACTCTACTTGAATGGAATTATGGTACGCAAAAATTATCAATTAATGGGTCTTTCGATAGATTTGATTTTAGGCCTAAAGTGATTAAGTATGGCGATTGGAAATGGACATTAAAAATAGCATCTTTCCATTGCAGACCTTTCATAATTTATCAAGGCGATGAAGTTGTAGGCGGCTTGGAATATCGAATTATCAATGAAATTTTCAAAGGGTATCCAGTGGAATTCGTGAAAATTTCTTCGTATAAATATTCCAGTCAATGGGGCACGGTTTTGAATCTCCTAACAAATAACGCAGCGAATATTGGAACTTGTTCCCAGTGGTTTACAACTGTTGCGAATCATCAGTTAGATATGAGTTTTCCATACATACAAGTCTGTGCCACATTTCTAGTTCACAAACCACATCTAACTCTTGATCCTGTGCTTGTTTTCCGACCATTTCGGTCCCTTTCAGGATTACTACTTCTCTTCATCCTCGTAGTTATTTCATTATTAGTTCGTTCAATAACACTTATTTATCAATATATTAATATAAAAAACAATGAGGAAATATTCCCGAAACTAACATATAAGGATAGAGGTCTCGCTTATGTAGACATTTTCCGTCTTTTCACTTTACAAACCTTGAGTCGTCTCCCACATAAATCTCAAAATTCTTTAAGAATTTTGTTAATCTTCTGGATCATATGCTGTCTACTAATGTCAACCTATTACTCCGCCAATGTGACCAGCTTAACTACGATTCCTGATTATTACGACTTGATAGATTCCATTGAAGACATACTACGATTTAAAATTCCATGGAGAGAAAGTGATATGTCATTCAGAAACACTCTTCGGGACTCTGGTAGCGCGACATTAAACAGCTTGGCTGATCTGTATAGGGAAGGCGATCGACGATCTGTTAACTTGGATAAAGAGTCCCTTGTTGTGAAAGTTTTGCCCCAGAAATTTGTAACAGATGTTGATTATTTGAGCGATTACATAAAGTCTCATGCGAGGGTCGTTCCTGATTGCTTCGGGAAATATTACATAGTTTTTCCTCTGCAGAAAAAATCGCCGCTCAAGAAACTTTTCAACGAGTATTTGATTAGACTCATGGAGAGTGGTTTTTTGAATTATTGGCTAGATTTGATGATTATTAACAGCGAGGTTAAGAAATTAATCAATAGTTTTCATGGATCGGATGATGAAATAAGCGGTACCTTTCGATTGGCTAATATTATCGGAGTTGTGTATTTCTTACTAGTGAGTCAGTTGATTGCGTTTATTGTTTTGCTTTTAGAAATATATATGACGAAGTGTATCCGTTTCGTGTCAAATTTTAGAAAATTTCTTCAAACTGTTGATCTTAACACTCCATAATAAATTATTACATATATCACATAATACCTTCTTTCACTATGTTTGAATTGCAATAAATGTGAATTAAAATGTCAATAAAGCTTGCACAAATTAATACAAATTTATTTCGCCCACTTACCTCTAATTAGTTTTCAAAATTTATCCAGAAAAATAAATTTTGAGTATTTTTTGGGCAAAAAATAATTAAAGTTAACTATCAAAAGGAACTTTCTAAGTAAGCTATAAGGAGTCTACCAAATTGATTTCATAAATTATTAATAAGTTGGTTATTATTAAAAATTTGCAGTTTTTGAGATAAGTAGATTTTACTTTTTGGTTCCTGTTACTGATATCAAACCAGAATTATAAACAGAAATAGAAGATAGGGTCGTCCCAAAGCCCGTCTAAAATAAAAATTAAAAAATTTTACCATAAGCAACTTTGTATCAGTTTTTTTTTATTTTTTTTTATATTCTACTCTTATCATGCCTTTCAAAATAGCTCAGTGAATTTGTCACCACCAAGTGCGATTTTTTAATAAACGCAAACCGCATTCGTTTCTCCTTGACTTATTAAGATTTGTTCAGACAACATTTTCTTTGGCTGGATGAATTCCTTCAAGACAAATTCTTTAAAAAAAATACAGCATAATAAAAAAATAGGGAATCAGAATGATTCGCAATACATGAACATTTTCAATAATTTTCAAACGGGATGAGTTTATCCATGATTGTCCACATTTGTCCACCCGAATCTTCCATTCGTCCCTTCCGCTCAAAGAACAGGTATGACTAATTAAAAAAAATTGACAGCAGCACCAAATTAATTTTTATAAAATTCAAACGACAGTCGTTTGCCTACGTTTGTTCACCCTCCTAGAAAAATTACAGCAAAAAAAAAATAATAATAAGTACATCAGCATACCCAAAAATACATTTGATTAACGTCCAAAGGGGGTAAGTTTGTTCACCATTATTCCACGCCCATCCACCCCACAATATAAAAAATGCACTAAAATTACAAAGTTTATATACAGAATTATAGTCTATTTTTTGTTGATTACTCTTCCATTCATATTCCAGTTAATATAAACTGGAATATGAATGTGTATGTATAGTGGATAGATAAAGCAGAATTATAAATGGACAGTCTAAATGACATGTAATAATAATAAGCATTCCAGTGCTTAAGTAGGCATATTAGAGAAATTGTAGTCATAAGTTCTCAGGGTATAGTTATTATCTCTTTTTTATGCGTATTTGTCGACACTAACGTAATTGTCAGTCCAGGTTGTTTAAAGAATAATTTATTGTTTTTTTTTTTTAATTTAGATTTAATAGTGGGATGTAATTTTTTTAAATTACAACTTTTCTTTGAGGTGGGGTGGACAAACGAAAATTTGAAATGGACAAAGCAAACGTGAAAATATAATAGTGAAATCATTTCCCGTGTGAAAATCAAGAACAAATACAAATTTTCATGAGGGGATCAAATTAATTTTTTGGTATTCAACGCATTTTCTTTTGCCGTTTGAAATTTATAAAAATTTACCTTTGGTGCTGGGCTGTCAATTTTTCAAAATTACTTCTTTTCTTTGAGGTGTGAAGTGGGAAAACGAACGAAAGTTTCGAGTGGACAAACATGGACAAACATGGATCAACTTATTTCTTTGAAAGTTAATGAAATATGTTCATTGTCAATTTTTAAAATTTTGCTGTAGGTACCTTTTTTTGGACAAACAGACATTTCGACTGAGAAAACATGGAAAAATGTTAATTTTTAGTCACTCTGAAGGAAAGTTAGATTAAAAACATTTTTTTCATTCTATCAAAATTTATATCCTCACCTCAACCCTTACTTTTTAGAATCTATGCGTATCTTGATGAGAGGTATATCATCAATTTTTCTTTGAATTTTTGCAGAAAATTGTTTGCAACAGTCATGAGGGTTTCAACATAATTTTTCGGTAAAAATTTTTCAGAATTAGAAATTTGGCGCAACTGATAATATTTTTCGGGCCAGAAACGGGCATCGACCAGAAAGACCATACATTTTCAGAATCAATCGGTATATACAATACCAAGAATTGTCATTTTTAGGACAGGAAGTTATATACATTCGTAACTTTTTTTTTTTTATTAAATTCTTAATTAATTTTTCGCCATGCTTTATTTGAAAGTTTGTTTTAAGAGTAAACCAGACACACAAATTAAATAAATTTTAAATAAATGTTTCTAAGATTTACAGCATGCTGCTCAATGCCGCAACTATTTTTTTTTTTTTTGTTAATTTGTTACCAGATTTCAATAAAAAACTGAAAAACAAGTTTAATAAAAACTATAGTAAGAAAAATCTGGGATTAGAATTTCTTGGAAAAAAAATCCAGTTCTGATGATAGGTTTCAGATTAGATGATGTACATATTATGCAAGTAGTAACTATTATTCTAAATAAAAATTTTTCAACTTTCATTTTGTTAAATTTTGTTTTTTTTTTTGAACGATTAATAGTTTTTGGGGAACCTTAGATTTTTTTAGGGTATTTTTTAGACAGTTTTTGACTAATAATGAAGGATCAGTAGACAAATATTTCAGATTATTTCCATTAGTAGCAGCAGGTCAGCTTAATAGGAACAATGCGAACAAAAAAAACTTAATTCCCTTCTAAACAACAGAATTATCTACTCTTCAGTTAGCTCAAATTAAAGCCTCCTTCAATAGCTCGTGACCCAATCCTAAACAAAATCCCTACCATAGGCCCAATAATAGGATTACTCTAATTTCGGCACAAGTTTGTTTCAAATCAACTGAGGTAGAAATAACAATCAAGACATTGATAATTAATTATCCGGATCCCAATTCTACAGAAATCGGTCCTTTGTCTTTGTCCTTTGACCTAAATTAAATTTCAGTTTTTGGTTCATTTTTCGAGTTTGAGTTTTTAAGCAAATTTTTAGTCTGAATAGCTTCCTGCTTATTGGCCCCTCCACATTTATGAGTTTACTTAGTTATATCATTCCTGATTATTTCTCTTATTAAGAAATTAGAAGTAGTACCTAATAATTTCACAACTTCACAAATAAAGGAGAATTTGCTGGTGCTTGTCCTGACTAAATTATAAGTAAGTACATACCTATAAGTAATAGGTAAAATATGCGCTAATCAATATAATTTTATTATTGATTGCTAAATTAATTACAATTTTAGCACTGCTCTTAAAAAAAATTAAATACTTTTCCATTCATGTGAAATCATGCCTAATCAAAATATTCCCACGCGTCGTTTATTAAATTCCCATCAATTCCAGGGACAAAAAAATCCCAGATATGACAAATATACAAACCGAAGGTATGCGTATTACAGAGAAATCCTCTTGTAACACAATTTTTCTTTAATAATCTTTTCCTAATTAGATTTAATAGACCCTGCCTGAGCCAAATATAATGAGATCACCGGAAACATTTCTCATATTGGAATAAAGTTGGAATTCTTGCTCATATTACCTTAAAACGTCACGTGATGATAAGAAATAATGTTGGAAGAATCCGCTTGAAATTTGAGTGGGAGACTGGCTATCTGTTCGACTCTGAAATTCAACATAAATTTCGGAAATTGTCCAGTCAAATTATTCCGTGATAGATTCAATTTTTTAGCAGTTTTATTATTCTTTCAGATTTGAGCAGCTAGCAGTTCCTTTAATTATTACTAATTTAAAACGTTGTAGGCATACCTGTATAAAAATTATGTTATACAAGGTGATTCAAAATTCAGCGCAAATATTTTAAGGGCATATCCAAGGGTATGTCCTAACTTGCCTCGTTTTCTAGGTGTAAAATTATGAAAAAAATCGATTTTTTATTAATTACTCAAAAAACTTTTCAACCGATTTAAATAAAATTTGGTAGACTTATTTGTCGTTATAAGGAACTTTCTTTGATGGGAATAACATAAATTTATTAATTCCAGTGGCGTCTCAGAGGGCTACCTACTTGATACTGGGCGATACCGAATTGGGCGAAGGATTATGTTATTCACTAATCCCAGGGCTCAATTGGGCGAGAAACGAGAAACTAGGGGATTATAAGAGATAACTGGACAGACAAAGAAATACATGTGTGGCCTTGCCCATATATATAGCAGTGTTGCCAGATTTATTTTCAATAACTGCTACTTGTTCGACATTAAAGGGTGGCCAATGAGAGAAGTTTTTTATCATTTACTATATTCAAGGAATTGTTGAATAGTATTAACGAACTATGATTTATGTTTAGTAACAAAATGATGACCTTTCGTGTTTTCCATATTTTCTACTGAAAACTCACCATGTTTTTAAATATAAGCAATTCCAATGCCAAATATCTCTGGAATTTACTACTTCTAATCAATAAAATTTAAAAATTAAACTTCTCTTTAATAATACACATTTATTTTCAAAACTAAATCGCAACAATAATAATCATATTTACAATTTTCAATACGTAGGGTGTTAATGAACACGCGTGACACACTTGAAGGGCACGTAGGAAATGCAAAAAATAGATAGTAGAAAATCATCCTCTCCCATACAAAAAATGTTAATTCTATTATCACATACCTATAGGATAAGGAATTTTCATATGTTGAAATGATTAATTTTAAATATTGAATCCCCTAATTATTTGACAGAGAAATATTAAATGAATAATTTTTCAATAATTAAAACAAAAGTCTTTTCTGCTATATTAATTATTAAGTATATGCAATCGAATCGTTCAATCGATCGTTTTCGTGAAAATTAGGAAACATTTTCGACTAAAATAATATTAGGGAGTTCTAACACAACTTTCTATTATTTCTATCCTTCCGGTGGAGTACCTTATAGGTACTAGGTAGGTATGTCATTGCAATGGTATTTTTTCACAGCACTTTCAGATGTGTGAACAAAAAATAAGAAATTTGAAACAGACTGAATGACTTCTGCAAATAAATACTTTTCTAAAGTATAATTATTGCAACATAAAATTGACAACATCGTGAAAATTTATCATGATTTTCTCAAAGGCAACAACCTAGTCAATTGAAAATTATGATAAATTTATGATAAATCAATTATTCAAGCAATCAAGTAATTGATTGCTTTTTATGGATTATTTGAGTAGGTATAGCAACGACGTTTACTTTTCTATTAATGTTTCATGTTTCTGCTGTATAGGTAAGTATAGTATAAAATAATTGTAAATGTACTAAGGGGTTGATGTATTTGATAGAACTTAAAAAAATAATACATCAAATATTAATATTATTTATTTATTTTTTTCAGTTTTATTTAATGTAGAAAATCGGAATTTCTGTAAAATCTGGCAACGTAGCCACATTAAAGCATGCAAATAACTCAACGGTATTTAAAAATTCCTTCGCCCAATTGAGCTGTAGGATTATAGGCCCCCCCGTGGTGCCGAAGGGTCACTCAGGTAGTTTCGCCCAATTGAGAAACGCCGTTGATACTTATAGGTAAAATTATGGTAAAAAACTGCTCTTTTGACCATTTATATTTTTTTTTAGATTAAGCGGTCAATAATGTAACTTTCTTGCCTCCTGAGCTTTACTCGTATCTAGCTATGGTTCCAAGAAAAAAATCAAAATCTGTGCCAGACCCTATTAAATTATTATTATTATTCTAATTAGGTATACCATAATTTTACTTATAAGTTTCAAGTAGGTAGCCCCTTGAGACGCCACTGGAATTAATAAATTTATGTTATTCCCATCAAGGGAAGGTCCTTATGACAACAAATAAGCCTATAAAATTTTATTTAAATCGGCTGAGAGGTTTTAGAGAAATTGATAAAAATCGATTTTTTTTTCAAAATTTTACCCCCTGTAGGTATCTAGAAAACAAAGCAAGTTAGGACATACGATTATAAGAAAAAAACTTGTTTTTTTGGCTGGTAAATACGCCCTTAAAATCTTTGCACTGAATTTTGAATCACCCTGTATTCATGAGCAATAATTCTTGTTTTGCTACATTTCACAAAAACAGATCGTTCCCTAAATGAAAAACAATAGATTATCTTTTCAGCAGTAACCGTTCAAAGCTTATTGTCTTCATTTACAGCAGCGCTGAAAATCCACTTTACGTACAATGGATTTATTGTTTTCTCAATAATTGGGTCAATTATCTTGACTATCCACCTCTGAGTTCATGTTCTAAAATCGACCATTAAATATGTACGGGAGGCTTTGATTGTAAATCTTCATTTTGTTTCCCACTTTCACGATTTCCGCATATATTTTTTTTTATTTCAGCTGGATTCTAGGAGAGTTCCTGTGTAAGATGTATATGTTCATCCACTCCCTCAGCAACACAGCAAGTATATTTATATTGGTGGTGATCTGCACTGAAAGATATTTCGCTATTATTTATCCGATTACCTGCAAGCAAATTTTGACTCCTAGGAGACTTAGGGTAAGTACACCTACATTTATAATGTATAAAAAAACTAGTTTTAATAATAATAATCAGGTAAAAAAAAAATATGGCAGGTTTTTTCGACAATTTCACTAACGGCCAATATTATAAACGCTGGTTAAGTTAACTGGCCGATTTCTATTGTCGTTTCTGGAGAAGATATAGACTATAGGTCGAAATTATTGCAATTTAATTACTCTTGGCATAAAAGGGATTACAAAAATTTTAATAAAAGTTATTAGAGGTCAATATTAGCTTCAAAATCGGGCACAGAAATCTGCCAGTTAACTTAACCAGCGTTTATAATATTGGCAGTAAGAGATGTTAATAAAATAATTTTTGTTTTCATACTATCCTTAGATTTCATCCCAAAACTTATTAAAAACATAATACGAGTATCACATATAAAACATCCAATTATCTCAAACTTTCTCATCGACCTGCTGGAAGACGACGGAACTTTTTGTTAATATTTTTACGCCTCTTTCATTTTCAGTTCCCTCTGTTCATATTGCCAGACTGGAGAAATCTGTGGTGGGTTTTATCATTAATTCCTCATAATCCTCGCAAATCGATTATTTCCTCAGAGGATTGAAAGGATATTGATGAAAAGGAGCAGTTAATAATACTGTATTAGAGTAATCTTTTCGGGTATTTCCGGCAGGGAGGAGATACTTTTAAGGAATTTCTCATTAATGGGGTATACCTATAGGATATCCCAAAATATATGGTCATAAACGTTTGTTCGTTTGTAGTATATGGTATTTCATTGTTATGGCAGCGATCGCGGTTAACCAGGATTATTATGTTAGTACAAGAGAAACTTATTGTTTCGATTATGAGGTGATTATGTGTCTTATCAAACGTTACGGGGTGGCAAATGTGAGAATTAATTTCATCGGGTTGAAGCGATTATTGTTTCTTTCTATTTTCATAAAAGCTTTCCGATAGCTCGGTTTATTTGGCATAGTTTTCTGATAAGAACGGTGATATTACTTTTCGAGAAGCTCGGAGACGGAAGTCACAATTGGCTTTCTTCCTAAATACCGTCTTTCAAAGACGGTTTTGCAGCATTTGAAAAATATTTACTACCTAATCATAATGTATTTTGGAAAATGTATTTTTGTAAGATTTAATATTCGTGGGAGATTTCATATCATCGATGCAAATCTATTAATTAATAATCGATATAGAGGTATCGATAAATTTTGGTCGATAAATAGAAAAAAAAACTATCACCTAATGAGGAATGAAGGTATGCCAAAACACTCAGAAATCGGTTATGAAACGATTTAAGTTAGTACTTCAAAAGTGATAACTTCAGAAGCAGAAAAATTCAGAAAATGTTGGGAAAAAGAAATAAAGATGAGTTAAATTTCTGCAACCTTTATAAAGTTTCAAACGTAAGAATTAAAAAAATTATATCATCCGGTATATATGACGCGATGCTTATTATTTCTCGTGGTTTTACGAACAACATAATGGCCAAAATATTCACTTATTTTCAAATGGAAGTCTTATTTAAATATAGAAAATCATTACTTCTTACCGAAAATAAGAAAGGATAATTGGGAATACTTGGAAAGTAAATTTTATGGCAGATGCGGTAAATGTAGACTGAGGAAAATGAAGACACACTTAATGTTTTCTTAATTACATGTAAACTTGCAATATAGAGTGAAATTGTAGTAGTCTAATGTACATTTAAGCTTTACCCTTCTAGATTAAGTAGGTATATTAGACAAACCTGTTTGCTAAAGGAAACAGTAGGTACAAACTATGTTCGTTTGATTTAGTTTAGTCGTTGCACCAAATGTGTTCTTTTTCAATGAAAACAAACATGTGTCTTAAGTATTCTTAATTAAAGTCTTAATTAAAGTGTAGGGGTTCCAAAATGCCTTTTTGGCTTTCTACCTATCATTTCAACCAAAATTTTATGGATGTTTGCGCGTTGTCCCAATTTTCCCCAGACAATGTACGTTTGTCATCAAAAAAGGATCTTGAATCTGTTTTGTCTACATACAGGATGCATCATAAATAATATACTGACATATTTTTAATGGTAGTAGGGGGTGTCAAACAAACATTTTTTTCTCAATAAACATTGTCCGAAAATGCTTCCTTTTCGAGATACAGTCTATAAAAAAAATCAACCGGTTTTTATTTTTGTTTTCATGAACACGGCATGATAAACAAACAAAGATTTTCAATTTTGATATTTCAGGTTTTATAGATGTCTTCCAGTGGCGTAGACATTGCGAATTGAATGAATAATGGAACGTGAAATGATTTCAATTTCAATTTTCTTTCAAAGTGTGTACTAAAAGCCTAAACGTTCCAAATAAACAACAAAAATTTTATACTCCAAAGATTTTAATAAAAAAGAATGAAAAAATAAATATAAACATATAAAGCGGCCCAGTTTTTTTGCACCTGAGAAAGTACCACAGAAAATAACACAGTGGATCAACGGAATACATTTTCCTATTAATCCTATTAAGACATGCCAAAATTGAAAAAATATCTAACTTATTTTACGAGATAAGAAAAAATTACTCTTAAGAAACCAAAAATTCAACACCTTGTAGAAAAAAATTTAAGCCGTTGCGGACATATGTTAATATTAATTTTTTTCCATAAAATGGTACTCTTTCCCCGAAAATTTTAGACAAAGAGCATGATTTTCCTCTACCAAGAAAGGACCACGCAGAATCATTATGGAAATTGGCTCCCGGTCAAATTTGTTGTAATTTTGAGGATGGGTATTCCATGAATAGAACAAAACTCTCCAGGGGCATAATCTCACACAAATTCGAGATTTTGAGACCTCTAAAAATGGATTTTTTGTCTCTTGACAGTCCTTTATATTCACACATATATTTTTAAATATTGGTCCCCCTAATTGTTCCAGATAGAAAAGTCTGTTGAACCATTTTCGAGAAAATTAGAGAAAAGAAATTTGTGGCTTTATTGTTGACTTTAACGACGAAAAATTATAACAAAAAAAAACGTTAATTTTTTAAATAAAATTTCAAATTTTGAAGTCACATCCAATGCTATTACAAAAGTGACACACACATTGCGCATCTTCTCATTATCAAATAAGTCACAAAGCGGAAATGCATGTATTGTGCCTATGAAAAAATTTTTTTCTTTGTCCTGATTGAAGTAAAATTATTATTCCGAGACCGTATCGTTATTTTTGAATTGTTTTTCTTAGATCAGTGGAGCCCAATTGTGGTGATTGATCCTTTTTGCTAATCTAAGGTCTAAACTAAGATTTTTATAGTGCAAAAAATTTTGTTTCGTCAAGAAATAGAATCTTGCAGAAAGGTTATAGATATATTATGTGAAAACATAACAGAGCGTTAAAACCCTCTAAACTTATTGTCTTTGGGAAACTTCGAAGTCTTACCAAAATCTGTCTAGGTAACATAATATGTTTCCAAACTACCTGAATATTTCTCGAGGAGGAAAATTCATTGCAAAGTTTCATATTAAGTAAATGATACTTAGTTCTCTTTTTTGTTAATTAAGTAGAAAACTTTTTCTATTATATGTACTTCGTGTAACTTCCTTAGAAATTATATAGAACTTCTCTTCAGTCACTGGAAGTAAACTGAATCGAGTAGTCACTGAATCAATAGGTAGTCATTGAGAGCTACCCAGTAGAAACGATTTCCTCTGCTCATTTTTCATTTATGTGTATGTTTTTATATCTAAAAGTAAAACATTCCCGATCAGCTTCTATCTTCTTATTATCTGAGATGCTCCAATAAATTGAATAGCAGGTATACTGAAAACAATATAAGTTTAAAACATATCTTGATACTTTTATCTCTGTACCAACTTTATCTTATTGAGAATACAGAATTTTATTACGTTCTAGATGTTTCATAAACATAGGTATGTAAGAGCTCCCTCAACTTAAGAAAAAAAATCGGAAAAAACTTAATGAAAGGTCACTACGTCCGTTAATATCATATCACTATAAAAGGTGGCTAACCCAATTTATTTTCTTTTAGAAGGGTTTTTATAAATGTATTGGCTATGTCGCTCTTACATTCTAGAGTTCGATCCAAGACAAGTTGGAATCCAAAGCATCCAAACCTCACCTGACTGAAACTGCAACCAATCTCCCGAGAAATTGACAAAAGGGCATCAAAAGTATCCTCAGCTATGCGTCAGTTCAGAAGGAAACAGCAGCAGAAAAGAAAATATAAATTTTCATATACATAGCGGCTGAAAACGCTCCCTTTGAAAACGAAACTATTTTCAAATTTAAATTTCTGTTAACCTAAATAGCGCTCAGTCTTATTACATATTATTTATTAAAAATAAAATAACTGTACTTGGAGACACATACGACATCAGTAGCAGGTAATGTAGATGTAAATCAGGAACTAGATAGATCAAAGTTCATATTCTAAGAGTGAGAGATTTTAATGCTCTTAGAAGGCTTATGCATCATGGAACTCTGCTAGCTTTCACTTGGCAAAGCGAAATGAACTTTTTTCAAAGCAACATTCTAAGAAGATAACGTTTCGGGAATGTAACTACATCTCTATTTATAATACCTACGTGATAGTTTCTAGTTGACTCCCTTCATAACATTTCCTATAATATAATACGTAATACGTATTGAAATGGATCGCACCTAGGTAGGATGATAAGGAAATTATTTCCTTCGCCCTCATTAAATCAGCCCAAACCGAAAAAGCAAATAATGCAAGAATTAGGTAAGGTAATTAAAATACAGCTACGCGCCGTTACATCAAGTAAACGATCCCTGCCAGCACATTAAATATTCATAAAATAGAAGCGCTCTAGCTAGTGGAGTCCCAGCACTTTTAACAACATCGAAGAGACGGCCACCGCAAGGGTAGATAAATATTGCCAGATGCCTCTATGAATACACCCCGCGCCGATTGAAAGTTTGAGCTGACCTAGATACCGCCGGATGGAAGATTTTGGTGAAATCATGATTTCACATAATAAATTCATGCAGAGACAATGGTAACTCGTTAGTTATACCATCTACGATAATTAAAATTACACCAATCGATAGGGCGAATTAATAAACTGCAATAGCCGAAAATTCGCTGCGGTCCTGGAAAAGCCAGTAGGGGAAAACGCGAAATGAAAGTTAAGCCGGTGCAATTATAATAGTTAGGAACAATGGAAAGACGACAACGCGTCGGCCGATTTGAAGGAAAATTTAGGTAGTTCAGGTTTAGGACAATTCAGTAAGGTAGCCGCGAGGTCAAAGCGCTAAGTCCCGTAATTAGGAAAATACGATCAAGGAATAAATCACGGCATGAGGCAATGTCAATAAGGTGCATTGTTGCGTGGTGTTTAGAAAGTGGACCACCGCTTCTAAAAAAGCAGACGTCCTACCGGAGCTCCAGGGAGATAGAGATCAGCTTTCGAGCAGGTCATATCTGACTTCCTAACCCTTTATACGGTACCCAGAGATGGCTTTGGCGGACTCCGGGATACCTCCTTATCTAAACCTGAAAATTCGACCAGAGATGGCTTTGGCGGACTCCGGTCGAATTTCCCTTATCTACCTTGGAAAAACTCCAGTCGAAAACCCGAAAAGGGCAAAACAATCGTTTCCCGTCAATTTCTAATCACAATTCTAATAAAGCTCGACCAGAGATGGCATCATAGCGGACTCCGGCCGAGTTTCCTTTACCTATCCCGGGAAATCCCAGTGAAACATACTTCATTCGCATCTCGAACTCAATATTCACAGTTGGCAGCTTCTCTTCGAACCAATTCACTAGTAGATGGCAAGGCGCATATTCCGAAGGAACTTCCTTCACCAATTAGGGAAAATCCATTGAGAGGATAGTTAGGGAAGATCTCTCTTCAAAACAAAACCCACATCAATAAATAATTAAACAGATTCGCCAAATTCACGAGCGCAGATCTCATTTTAAATCAAGAAAAATAATCAGCTAGTAATTAGGCGGCATCAGCAGAAATACCTAGTAGGTACCTACTTAATCACGTTAACCAGTAAAAATTCCGCGGCAGGAAGCAATGCCTCAACAACAAATAAGTTACAAATGTATAAATAGGAAATCGAGATAGAGTTAGGAGAGAAAATAGACCCAGGTCAGGAATTAATAACCTGTGAACAAAACAGACCATGATCAGAAATAATTCAATCATTCTATTTTTCGAGGAGTGCAGATGTAGGATCAAACAAATAGTAGGCCGGCACCTGCTGTCCCTTTAAATACGATGTTAGAAAGTGAAAGGAGTTTCTCGCCATTATATGACACCATAAATGAAGATCACATAGCAGAGCACCCCCGGTTGGTACAGGTCTAGATAGAACAAGGCAGCGTTGTCAGATGTAGCATCTGTTACTTCGCAAACATTATCATAAAATACAAATTCCATTACAACACCCAATTAGGAGTTAAAATAGGTACTCGATTACCACACGGGGGAGGCATTCACCTCGATGTCCAGGTGAAGACCTTCGTTGTACCAGTACAAGAGCATGACTCTTTAAAGTGGAATCGTAGAACGCAACGGGGCGAAAAGCACCCGCAGTTGTAGTATAGGCAATTCCGCAAAAACGAATTCAAAGCAACCAAAAACAAATTAGTCTCGAGTATGTGAAAAGCCATTCAAAATCAATCAAAACCAAAACTCCTTTAGCACATCATACGAATGTCAACTCCAATCAAAATTTAAAAACAAACTCCGCAGAAAATTGCTATAAAATGTTATTGCCAATCTGGACTGAGCTATCTGCTTTCTAACAGGTGTTAGGGGTAAAAACCTGGACCACGGTGAAATCGATGGTTGGTCTCGATTATAGAACCCACCGGCTCCAATATAGGTATTCATAAAAATTCCAGCATTCAATTATTACCCAGGCAAGCCCACGGGAACCCTGAGGAATAATTATAGAATAGCGGCCTAGTTTGGTCAGTTGGTCATCACATTTAAAATAGCAAAACAAAACTGCGAATCGCAGAGAACGTCGTATTCGAAATGATAAGGTATATTTTGACTCATCGCCCCGATAGGTCAGGTAGAACAAAAATGTAGCCGCAGGGCAAATAGGTATTGACGGTCCAAAAGTGGCCAAATAAAGGTAGCCCAGTGAGGCAAAACGACAACACAACAAATAAACAAAATGAGTTAAAACAACTATCATGAGTATGACGTTAATTCAGGAAAACCGCTTTCACAAAAGGAGAAAAGCAAATTGGAAAGAAATTCGTATAATGTTTAAAGAGGAGGTAGAAAATCAAACAAACATGGCAACACTGCTCTCGACATTCAGGCCAAGCTAGAAACTCGACTAACAAACAAATGGTCATAAAAGTAGGGTGGAGTGTGCCTGTGTATCAGGTTAAAGCGCACAACGATAAACGCTCATAAAAATTCCCAAACGAAAGGAAGAGCGAGTCAACGAGTAAAGTTCATTGAAATACAAAATGAGAATTCGAAAATCATCGAGTAGATAAAAAGACAGACATTTTCGCCTTATCCCTGATCGTCTGAAAACCAAATGGTTGTCTTCTTTAATTAATTCAAGCAGTTGCTTGAAATGAAATTAAGAAACTAGAAAAAGGAAATTAGGCAAAGAAAATCGTCGAATAGGTAATGAGTCAGACATTTCCGCAATATCCCGGATCGTCTGAAACCAAAGTGGTTGTATTCTTTAAATAATTCAAGCAGTTGCTTGAAATGAAATTAAGAAACTAGAAAAAGGAAATTAGGCAAAGAAAATCGTCGAATAGGTAAGGAGTCAGACATTTCCGCAATATCCCGGATCGTCTGAAACCAAAGTGGTTGTCTTCTTTAATTAATTCAAGCAGTTGCTTGAAGTGAGACCAAAGAAACTAGAAAAGGGAAATTAGGCAAGGAAAATCGTTGAATAGGTGAATCACACAGACATTTCCGCATATACCGGATAGTCTGTAACCGAAATAAAGCGAAACGAAATAATAAGACATTCCCGCAATATACCGGGTCGTCTGTAAACCAAAACAAAAGCAAAACGAAATAATAATACAGGTGTGCAAAAGAGTGGTTACTGAAATAGATAGAAGTGTGAAAGATATATGAAATATATCTATCTTCGTTTTCCATTTTTTTTTTATTCTCTATGCAAAATCACAGCTCATCTCGCCATTCACCATTTTACGCCCTTGCAAACGAATTCTCTCGCTCATCACTCGCTTTTAGACATCCAACAGGAAATCCACAGCTAACAACAAGTCTCAGTTGAATTCCCCGCTTTTCCGAAAAAAATTCGAATCCGCCGAAATAGAAAAAAATCTCAGTAGGTTCTTTTGCGCATCCGTTTCGGCCATACTAATCCTGGCATACCTCAATCAAAGAGCAGGGGTGACTACGGTAAAGACTACGGTAAATAAATAAATATCTTATGGCTGTGGTAAAGCCCAGACTACGGTAATTACGGTAAACACAACGAGGAAAACACAACGGTCCTATGAGGGGAAACCCAGAGGTAAATAGACGATCACACGGTGGCTTTTCGCCAAAGACCATGAGGCCAGGGTTCTCTTCGTTACAGTATATTCGTTTGAAATTACAAATTGCAGATTGAATAATTGACAGGCTGTTCAGTTTCTTATCTGTTCAGTTTCTTATATTACATATTATTGGTTTCGTCGATTATGGGGAAAAACGATCTGGAGGATATTATGATGCGATGTTGACATCATGGTGAAGCATTTGCTTTGTAAGATATAGTCTGGGGAAAGTCCCATGAAAAACACAGACATACCGACACCATTCTGCTTAGATTGGTTTGAAGTTTCACAATCACTTTACAGCATCCGGATGGCTGTTACTGTAGATTTTGTTTACAAGAGTTTCAAATTCTGTAACCAGTCTATTGTTACTGTGGAAATTTCAGGAATTGCTTTAAAACCTCCAGTAAATTCTATTAAAGGATATTCATTGACAATGTGATTGATGGATTCTTCAGGATTCTTCAGGAAGCGCTTGATATTAAAATCAATTTATGTAACATTTAATTACATCTACCGCGTTCTGTTCTTAAGCGATTTACTTGTACCCAGACTTTCCTTCTCATTTCAAAACCGTTGACTGATGACGAAGGATCTTAGATTAAAGTAGGTATTGTTGAATAAAGAAACACTTTTATTTCGCCAATCATGTCTCCATTCATCTTCAATTTTAAATGGACGTTCCAGGTATGTTTCCAGCCACACATGTTTAATAGCATTCCCTTAATTTAATAAATAATGAAAGATCAATGCCATAACGAAGCGATTAAATTTAAATAAAACACGAAACACTAGAAACAGATTAATTATTCTAATTAAATATTTTTGTGATTTTAGTAATTAAACCTTGCCTGTTAATTGAAGAATAAACGATGTGAATTAATTATTATTGTCTTTCTATACCAGATCATAACCATAAAGAAGCATTCTCCAACGCACCTGATCCGCGTCCTTGAAGGAAATTACGAACAGCTATACAATCGGTTATTACCTACCTATTATGGGAGTTTGTAATACGTTCAAGTAAATTCCTGAAATATCTCTTTCGAGACCTACAAAAGCATGCATTGCTTTGTAAGCTCTAATTTCATAATATAACATCTTGATGTGGGAAGGTATGGAATAAGAGCTACCTATAAACCTGTCATACATATATGACAAGAGAATTTACTGAGATCATAGGCATAGGCTAAATCATAGGTCCGCATAAAATTAAACTGGTGTATGTAAATTATGATGGGAGCAACTTAGTCAGAGAGCTTCATTATCCTTTATCAACATTTAATTAGTTTTGTCAGGAACGCGCTTCATTTCTTAGATGGATTGAAACCTTATACGAGGTGCCGAGGAATCAACTTCATGAAAGTGTCTAGGTAACGTCTGCTGAAGACAGGATTTGGTGTAATTTAGTCAATTACGTTTTTTCTTAGGCAAATTTTCACCTTTAGATTTACCCCTTAAAATTCATGCGTCATAAATTGTCGCAGGTTGGCGCAAATGAAGAATGTGCAAAAAAGTTTAGAAGATCCAGGAAGTTTGATTCTCTAAAGCGAAAACCAAATAATTCATGTTATGACCGGGAACGATTTTAATTTATAAGGAGATTAATAATAATAAGTATTAAATTCCATTTATTGTTTTTTCACTTCCGGTTGAGCATGAAATGTGCATAGCTGCTTTTTATTTATTTTTTTAATATTTTTTGAGACCTTGAAAGACTTTTCTATTTTATCTCTTACCAGCATGTACCTAGCATTCGGAAATTGTAAAAAATACCCGGTTTAACTTCAATAAATATATTACGATCATTTCCTGCTGAAGCGGAAGAGAAAAATAAATAATTACCTATCTCCTTAGATTCTTTTATTCACTTATAGTGTCATAGAATTTTTTTATTGCTAACTAAACAACAAACGATTCCCCCTTTTGGATTTCTATCATATTCTGTAGATAACATGAACTGTTAATAGGGACGAAGAGTTTTTAAATTAGTCCTGCCATACATGGTGCCTCAGGTAACAAACAATCTAATAACGTTTCTCTCTTCCAAACAGTACCACCCACTTTTTATTTCCGCTGAATCCTTATATTGGGCGAAGAGGCTGGTAAACAGATCGGACTCCACTTGAATATTTTAAATTAAACTGGGGCGTTTTCGAAAAATGAATTGCACGGAAATGAGAACATAAATTATACGGAAATTAAAATCGACAACAAGGGAGTTATAAAATAACAATGCAGTCCTGTTATAGGAAATAGCAGATGAGAAACAGATATCAGTTAAATAAATGGATGGAAAACATGACTTACGTCAAAAATAGTATCAGTTATTTTTTCTAGTAATTTTTGGCACTATTTACTCGATTTATCCTAATCAATTATTATATTATGATATCGTTAAAATATTTATGAAGATAATAATCATATTATTATAGACATCCTCTAAGAAAGTAACTATTTCTCCCTACCAATTTGCTTAACTTTTATTAAATCTTCTGACCAAAATTAATCTAAAAAGTCTTTACAGATTTGAAATTCGATCTCTTAAAGAATAATCCCAAAAGCACTTTTTATGATTTCGGAATGAAAATTATAGAAATTCAAAATTACTCCCCTTGCAGTTTTTCAGTAGTTTTTGATTCTATAGTAAAACTATAGTCCAATAAAGTCTAAAAAGTAATACGTATCGATTAAGAATACACATCCTTTTGATAGTTCGATTTATTTTGTTTCATATAGGTACGTGGTTTTTATAGTAACCGTCCAGTTTGTCTAAACACTCCATCTCGCATAATTAAATATACGTCAACATTGGTTTTGAATGAGAATTAAATGCACAACACAGAGGATAGAATGTCATTACGTGAATAAATTTTATGTAGTTGTCAGTGGCTCTCAAACTGACGTAAGTGTTTCAATTCATTGTTTGAATGATTTCCTTCAATAATTTACGCTCGTTCACAACTTGACAATTAACTGTTTGACATTTTCTGGTGAAATTAAAAATATTAATTCGGACGGTTAGTGTGACGTCACATCTGACTTTTTAAAGTTAATCCTACTATAATCAATCACACCCCAAAAACCAAATACGTTTTCTCATTCATGAGTCATAATACATAAGATCGTATGAACGAAAACATTGGAGAGCTCGGTTTGAGATATCATAAAGTATCCAACCATTTTTCGAGAAGCACATTCTCGAGTGGGGGCGTGTGTATAATGACTAAAAATGACAAGGATAATGTGAAGAAAATTCACTTTAATAATAATAGCTGTGCGAAAAACTTTAAAATGCACAAGAATAGCATAGCAGGAACCTCAAAAAACTGTATCGATAATCTTTTTCAGATCGGTAAGAAAATTTAGTGAAAGCAATCTATAAATGTATTTAAGAATCAGATTTCTCTTATTGACTGGGATCGTGGATTTGGGCAGGATACTGGGGGGAGCTTGGTTGATGTTTGACGCCTTTTACAACGAAATTAGATCCACGTTTTATAAATGTTTTCCCTGCAAAAAGTAAAGAATCGCAGAGAAATGGAAAATAAAAATAAGAATAGATGGATAACTTCTCAAATAAATAATTTATTTACTTTATTGATAGAAATTAATCGGATAAATAGATCTGTAGATAGTCCAATTTATGATAAGAAGTATGGGAAACCAAAATCATATTGTAAAGCCGGGAAATTCATTTAAGAAAAAAACGTACAAAGACGTTAGAATAAACCAAGCGGAAAACGTAAATAGGTAAAGTTGGAAAAATTTTATTAGGGTGGATACCGCAAAGAAATCTAACAAAAAAAACAATAAAGATAACTATTGATAATAAGGTGATAACGGACGCGTAACAAATCTATATGATATGATCTTTAACAGATTCCTTATTAACGCGGAGGTGAGGATATTGAACCACTTCAGAACACCGAAACGATAATTGACATTTCCAGTCATCGCTTTCAGAAGTCGATGTTTTTCTATCCCACCACCCCTGAGGAAATTAAAAAGATTATATCAAAGACATGCCCAAAGAACTCAAGTGGAATTGATGATATACCAGGGGAAGTTTTAGTAGCTACAAAGGAAATATTCGTGCCAATACTGTTCTAGTTGGTTAATCTTTTTCACTGGGCAAATTTCTCGATTCATTAAAAATTTCAGGAGTCATTCTTTTTCATAAACAAAGGGTGCAGACTAGAAATTACCGGCCAATTGCAGTACAATTTCCAGGAGCATATTCATGTAGATAGTAATAAAGTAGCTGGGAATGTTGTCTGTAAATTTTATGTATCTTCATGCGTTCATGAATGACGTGTCGGATAAGTAACACTCTTTTTTGTGAACTGAAACTGAACTGAATTGATCCAGAACTATATGGTATTAGAGGTCACCGAGTTGGGTAATGCCCAATACTGGAAAATTATTATTATTATTATTATTATTATTACTTCTAGGGTAGGTTCAAAGCCCTTGTACTGAAGCTTGCGCTTATTGTACCCCTTTGGATAATTAGCTCATCAGTCCCGTCTCCCGAAACTATTTCAGAACGAGTCCAATGGGTGCTTGTTCTATTTCTCTTGGTTCCGCCATTTCGGTCCCAAATATTAGAAGTCTAGTTCCCTCTAGTGCCGGGAACTCACAGATCAGGTGGTATGGAGTTTCCTTCCCCTCCCCGCACTCCTGCAATCTGGGTTATTTTTCACTACTATTACTGAGATGGGTTTCATTAATGGGCAGTGTCCTGTTAGAAGTCCAATTGCCCATCTCAGCTGGTGTTTACTCAGCTTTTTCAATTCATTAGTTTTATTATCTGATAGTTCTCTGATAAATATCTTCGAATGTCTCAGTCCATCTACTTCATTCCAATAGGAGATATGTTTTTTCTTCAGGAGGTCTTTTATTTCCCTTCTGACTTCGCTGTAGGCTATGCAGCAAGTTGGTTCTGGCCCGATTAAGGGTAGTTTGATCTGATTTTTTGTTACCTTTGTTGTTCTGGTGTCCTTTTGTCCACCTCAGGTTTATTTTGTTGTTTTTCTCTGCTAGCTTTGCTAAAGAGTTAATACAGCTCTTCAATGTATTTGATTGTATCGTCACTGAGTCCAGTGCTCTTAGACCTGCCTGGCTATCAGTAACGATTTCGATGTTCATATTTTCAAGTGAGTCGGCTATCATAATTATGTTCCACGCAGGCGTGGATCGGCGTGAATTGCTAAAATTTCTGTCTGTAGCAACTCCTGTTCCAGCTCTAATCTTTGTCTTGGATCCATCCGTGTACCAGTTGCTTTGGTTGTTTTTTGTTTTGATTTCATATTATTTTGTTCCCTTTGCTGGTATTACTACCTGATAAGGTTTACAAAAGTTTATGCTTTTACTCGTTCTACCTATCTGGTAGCATGTTTAAAATGTGATTGGTTTTCAGATGTTTGAATATTTCTGTATGGTATCCTTTCATTATATTGAAGGTCCCATGCAGTATTGTTTTGACTCTGTATGCTGCCGCTAGTGCCTCTGTCTCAACCACCAAGTGGAGTGGCGGGAGCCTTGGAGCATCGCCATGGCCGCTGTTGGTGTTGTTCTCATCGCTCCTGTTATTGTCAGTGACGCGAGTCTCTTTATAACTTATTTAGCTTAGTAATGTGCTCCTTTTTTCTGGATTTATGCCACCATAATAAGGAGCCATATGTAATCGTGGGTACTATGACCTTGGTGTACATCCAGTGTGCCATTTCTGGTTTCAGTTCCCACGTTCTACCCATCATTCCTCTACTGGCCCATAAGGCTCTGGTAGCCTTTTTGGTTGTTCTTTCTATGTGTGCTCCGAAGTTAAGTTTGTTATCCAGGGTAATGCCCAGATACTTAACCTCCGTGCTTAATGGGATTTCTTTTCCTCCAAGTCTTAGTCTCTTCAGATTTTGAATTTTTTTTTCGTGAAGGCAATTATTGTAGTTTGTTGCATGAGATTTGAAATAATCTCTGCATGCTTGCCCGTTCTTAGAATAGTGATGTCATCTGCGTATCCTTGCGCGTGAATTCCCTTTCTTTCCAGTTCCCAGAGTAGGCTGTCGACAACCAGGCTCCACAGCAGAGGTGATAGCACTCCCCCCTGCGGGCATCCTTTATCGGCTATCACCTTCCTACTTCTGTTTCCAAGGGAACTGGAGATTTGTCTGTTTCTAACTGAGGAGTCTATCCAGTCCGTAACGGCCCCGTGAACACCCCGATTTTCCACAGCTCTCTTTATGGAGATAAAAGAGGTGTTGTCGAAAGCTCCCTCTATATCTAGAAAGGTCCCCAGTGCAATTTCTTTATTGTCTAGTGCCCTCTCTATTTTGTTTGTTAGAGTGTGACGGCTTACTTCACATGACATCCCAGGTTGATATGCATATTGGTGTCAATTCAGTGGTGTTGATTCCAGCGCCTTGTCCCTTATATGCCTATCAACCAGAACTTTACCATGAACCATCGTCTTTACCATGAAGGACGTTAGGCTAATTGGCTAAGGATTTTGCCTGGGCGTGGGTTTCTCGCCCTGGTTTTGGTATAAATACCACTCTTACCTTTCTCCGCGCCAGTGGTATATAACTCAGGGCTAAACTTGCCCTGAACAGTTTCCACAGTGGTACGGTCAGTATTTCCCTTCCCTTCTGTGGCATTTTTGGAATTATCCCGTCTAGGCCGTCTGATTTGTATGATGCAAAGGAGTCTAGCGCCCATTCAAGTTTGTTGTGGTCTATTACCCTTTTTACTAGTTTCCAGTTTTCCCTGGATCCCCTTATGTTTGGTACATTTAGATGTGTGCTGTGTGTATGTTCTTCAGGGATGTGTTTACTACCCGGGAAGTGTGTCTCTAGAAGAAGGTCTAGATTCTCCTCCTCGGTACTTGTATACACTCCCTGTGTATTTTTCAGTGAACCCAGTTTTTTCTGATTGTCCCTCTGCAACATTCTCTGAAGTCGGGCACATTCTGGAGTTCTTTCGATCTATTCACAGTGCCTTTTCCAGGAATCTTCTTTAGCGTTTTTTATGGCTGCCATGTAGTTTCGGAGAGAGATTTTGTATGTCTCCCATTCCCCGGTTTTTTTGGCCCGGTTAAATGTCCTACGTGTCTCTACTCTCAGAGAGGAGAGTCTCAGGCTCCACCCTGTAAATTTATGTATCTTCATGAATTCATGAATGACGTGTCGGATAAGTAGCACTCTTATTTGTGTATTTGCTTTAATTAACGAATTGAATTAACGAACTGAACTGAAACTGTTGGGTAATACCCAAGATACCTACTGGAAAATGCAAAAACGAACATTTTAAATTTTCTACTAACGAGAGCTACTCTTGAAAAATTAACTTCAGTTCCATATTCTGTTGGATAAAAATTATTCGTGACAAGAATTTGTGAAAAAAAAACGAAACATAATAATTATCTTATTGCAAAAGTTTGAAATCCAATCTTTGTTACGATTACTAACTGCATAATTCTACTATTTTCTAAAATCACCATTCATGTTTGAAAATCTACAGAAAATTAACCCAGAAACACTCTTGATAAAAAATCTATAAAAACCTTTCAGAGTTGGATAAAGTATGCGATATGCGATTAACGAGAAATTTTTCCTCGTCGCCCTATTTCGTTTATCGCATACATTTTAAAGCTTTCTATCGAGCTTTTTGCCTTATTTTTAAGTGGAGCAACTTCATTAAACTCAAAGCTAATGAGATTTTGTCCATTCATAGACACCAGGGACAAAACAGCACCAGACCAATTTTTTTTTACCGAAATGGAAGTTCAACTTGAATTCTGAAGACGTAATTTTTCAGCTTATTTTATAATTATTCTAATTTATGATTTTTGATGCCAACCTGGATATCCTAAAAATGTATCTTTTGTTTCAGTTGGTAATAGTGGCAGTGTGGATCACCTGTATTTTATACAGCTCCCCGAAATTCTACTTGGCAAATGCGGTTACTATTGAAAGTGGTAACATTAGCGAGACGATTTGCGTCATGAATCGACAAAAGTACAACTCAGAGCTCTTTGATATAATCCACTTCGTCTTGCTTTATGTAATTCCATTAGCCATAATGTCGGTAAGTCCTCTTAAAACATTTTTAATGCGCTCTAAAACAGCACTTTCTAAAGCAGCGAACTATAAAGGAATTTAGAAAGTTTTGTTGAAAGCAAAGATTATAAGGAAATAAGTAAATTTTGAAGCGGAAGCCTTTGCCTTTCAGGAGTGAATTATTTTGGCTGCCAGAAGTAATTTAAATATTTTTAGAACCGAGTTCGTGTAAAAGAAGTAAACAGTAAATGCTTGATTATTTTTGTAAAATTAGAAGGGATCGAATAACACAATGTGTTTTTCAGGCTCATAGTCATAAGTGTATTATTCCTCAACCTCGAAAGCTCTTAAAAATTGATTTGATAAGAGATATGTTACTTAATTGAAGTAATATCAATCACTTTGATTGGACATAATATTATACGTATAAAAAAATTCTGAATATTTCAGAATATCTCAGTTTACCAGCGCTTTTTAAATAGCCATCATATTCAAACCCCTATCGCAACCGGAAAAGCTTTCAGCAACATCCATCACTAAGATCTTCTCATCAGATAATAACAATTTTCAGTCATTCGCATGTTGTATTATTTTAGCTGACACAGGACCATGAACTTCTACCTCGATTCGTAGGACGCGCTTTAAACTAAAATTTTGTAATCTTGCAGTTGCAGTTTTCCTCTTTCAGGGCATAATAACAGGACACGTTTCTCATATTTGCATTCGGCGTCTGCACTACTCTGAACTACTTGCTTATTGAATTATAACATAATTCTCTCAACTTCGAGGATCTGCTACCGGCATGGACATTCAAACAAAGTTGTTCCGGCTTTGTACGTAGAGTTCTCAAAGGAGAGATTAATCCCATCACTTTTTGTACTGGCTTCATCTAGTTCTAGTGAAATATAGAGTCCAAGCCTTTGATGTGCAACATTTGTGAATATTCAAAGCTTCGTTCAATCATAATTCCAGGAAATTTATAAACAAAGCTTAGAATATTCGACTTAGTGATTCTCAAAGAGTCAAATTTTGATAGGAACTATCATAGAGAAAAATGCGGAATAGAAAATTTCATGCCATGATTATCTACTATTCTAATTATTGTATAATAGCTTGAAAGAACTCAAATCTTATCATCTGCCAGAGAATAGTTTTAATGAAAAATTAGGATTGTATTTAAAATTTAAGGATTTGTTGGATGCGTCAGAATACATTATACAGGCTGTTTGGTATTGGTAACTGGACAGTCAAAATCGAACGTCATGTATAAAATCGTATTTTAAGCATAAAAGAGAGAATAACTCTCTTCAAGATCACGTCTCGTTAAGAAATATTTCGAAATTACTGTTCAGATAGTGAATAAAATATATTTTTTATTCCGCAGCCTTAGTTTGACATCTTTGGAGAAATTTAAAAGATACACAAGATCTTTTTCAGGAGAACATCAATAATTCTTATTTTCCTAAACTTCAATAAAATATGTTTTTCTTCTTTAACAGATTTTTTTAAGGATCGTAAAAAAATTAAGATGAAATATTTAGGATTTTCATGAAAGAAATTACTAAGATCGACCGAATTTTTAACTAAAAATATACAAAACAAAAATATCATCTTATTTCGCAAGAGCTGCAGGACATCCGTATATCCCATAAAAAAATTAATGTAAAATTTCTCTCAGGTTTTCTCTGGGATACGATAGATTTTTATCGATGAATATGAATGATTTATTTCATAACAGATTCCGGACTGGTGGGCCAAAGTCTTTGATAATCATTATCAAAGCGGTTACAGTGGCGCAGTAACAGGATCACCTGTAACGTATAACAATACTAAGAGGCCATTAATCAGGAACATCATTCAGGAACGTGACCAGAACGATCGAACAACGGCGTGTGCAATATCGACAGGGAGGATGAGAATAATTGCCTAGGTGCAGTTGCGCGTTCACAAGAACGGGTAAGCTCTTGTCAGGTCTTTTGATGTGGGGTAATTAACGCGGACCCTTAGTCATGGAAGCAACAAACGTCCAAATAAATTAGGTTGTGCAAAAATGCGTAGATTCTCTGATTATTTCAAAACCTGCTGTGAATATAACTTCAGAGCTTTTCTTTTCCAGATTTATTATCCGAATTTTACTAAGTATTCTTAGGAGAATTTTAATGAATCCATAAACTATAGAAAAAATTATTTTCTTCCTTGAATTGTTTTTAATGTCTTGTTAAGCCGTTTGAATACGATGCTATTTTATAAAAAAATGTTGTTTGTATAGGTATAAGTAAAGATTTTTCATGAAGTTTTAGCATTTTATGAAGAATTTTCAGGATTTTTTAAACACTTCTTTTAAGCCCCTATTATTTCAGTTTTGTTTTCTTTTGAAGTTTTTCTTACGGATTATTGGTAAATAATTTTTTTAAGGAATTCGTTAAATAAAAATGAAAACGGAAATTTAATATAAATTAAGTTCTTGAACTTAAAGGAGAAGTTTCCACATATCCTTAAGAATCATTTTTTAAAGAAATACTGGCTTCCTTGAGAATGTAGAAAAAAAAATAGATAGCAGAATTGAAATAACCTGGTGGAAAAACTCGCATTGAGGTTATTCTTAAAATGAAAAATTCATGAAACTTAATGAAAAAATATAATATGTTAAAAAAATTGGGAATGTAAATATCGTGAAACAATTCTTGAATTATTACGGTCTGAAAATGTTCAGATCTTGACTTTTAAAATGCCAATATTTCAAATACTCAGTCTTGTTAAAAATATGAGTATATAAATCAATAAAACGAACTCTACTGGAGGGTGTTTCTACCCTCAAAATTGACACTTTAAAAGCTCATTTTAAACAGTCAATATTTTCTATGCAGAAAAAAGACTCTTGGTCAGAATTATTGTCAACGTGGATCGTTTTTGAGAAAAAAGACCATTTACGATAAAACAGTCGCTTTGGATGTTTCAAAATATGTGTCAGAAATTGAAGGGTCATTCAATTCACATAATCGTCCCTCTTCTGTTGGATAACTTTTAGCAGCTTCTCTTCGCTGTCTTTCATGATATTTTTCTGCTCTTCCTGGGCTTTTTGAGCATTAACATAATTTTCTTTAACATCTCCTCAACATTCTGTTATTTTCCGTCTCCTTTCCACTCAGTAAATTATCCATCAATTAACTAATAATCTTGCTGGAATCCTATCCCACTTCTGACACTACTGTAGGTACCGTTCTTACTTTTTATGTATCACAACATAAATTCACAATAATTATAACAAATGAACATAAACCTCCAAATCTAAATAATCAGCTGTTAATCAGGTAATATCAATGATATGATCTGCACAGAAGTTGAGTTCTGCTATCTCAAACTGTTCACGTTATATTTGCAAAAAACTGTAAAAATTATCTTTTTTGACACCCTGTATCTCAAAAATAGTGCATTTCAGGACCACGTTAATGTTAACTTATTTCCTTAGAATGAGACAATGAATCACTCCCTGAAATTTTTTCCACTTATGTATTATTTCACCCTCTGTTTTTTTATGTCATGTCCTTCAAAACCGTCAAGTTTAGGTCAGATCAAGTCAGAAAACTAAGTTTATATTGTTGTTTATTTCCCCCCAATAAATTGCAAGTGTCACGTCATTGTTCACCCCATGATGTCTCAAAACTACTCTTCAAATAACTGGAGATTTCTATTGTTGGCAACTTTGAGCCGTTCAGCTCTGCTTCGCTTAGGTTTATCCTGGCCACATTCTATTTTCAATAATCCCCTATTTTTATGGAGCAATGTTTCTGCAACATTTACGGAAAAACTAGCGAATTTATTAAAAAAGACAACCTCAATATATTCGCTTTACTCATTCCTTTACGCGCGAAATTGTTTTTTCACGCCAGATTAAATTTCGGTCCAATGTAATGCCCGAGCTTACACGAGTTTAGTGTTCACTGTTCCTAAATGTTTAGCCTTATCTAAAGTGTTTCGTGGTACAGGAAGGTCGAAAGATCACGGATATAATATCGTGAATAATAGGGAAGTCTGCCTTCACAATGATATGCATACTCCATAAGACAGGACGACGTTAATTACATTATGATTCTGTTGACGAACTTTTTAATTTGTCCATGAATAGTATGTCCATTATGTTGCGAAACAGCATGGAAGTGTTACTTTCTACTTGATTTAATTAAATTTTTTGTGCCTTTACACAACGGGTGTAATAATATTAAAAAGTTACTGTTCCTAAATCGTCTTTTTTATCTCTTGTGTTTTTTCATAATATATGACCAATGGACAATAAATCTACCAGCTGTCAATGTTTCTCTAAAAGCGAGCTCAAAATGTTTTTCCCTGGTCCGTTTCTGTCATGTGACGAGTTTTCAATTTTTTTACTTTTGAAAGCGAGTCAACATAATTTAAATAATGCTCGTTTGTATCAACAAGGGAGTTTAGGTAGAATTTTTAAACAGTTGTTTACTTATAAATGTAATTATTGATATTATTAAGATATATTTAATTAATGAGAATTAAAAGACCCTTTGAGGATTTTAAATTTTGCTGTAAATAAAGTTCCTATCCCTTGTAATTTTTTTATATTATTTTCTATAAATAATAGTACAGTTAAATTTAATTTGTTGAAAAACCCTGCATATACTTATATGGGCATATTTTCCTCATTTTTCTTGCATATCATCCGAGCTCTATTCATTAGGTAGGTTTATGAGTATCATCAATAATTATGGAAGTATACATACGTTTTATTTTTCCTTAAATTAACTTTTTTTTTTCTTAAATAAGCTGTAACTTTTTAGTAGATGCTCAAATTTTGAATAGTTTAAAAAAATCTGTCCTATGAAACTGAAAAGAAAATCTACGTTGGATGAGACATAATATGAGAATTTCACAAAGGAAAATATACAAAAAAGTTAGGCTTCTAAAATGTCTTAGGTTTTATTCAAGTACCTAGTGATTAAAAGAAGTTCATAAAAAATTCCAAAATTGTCCATAGTTTTCCAGTTAAAATTTTTGCATTCTCCTATTACAACATCGTAAAAAGTTTCAACAACCTAAAAAGTAGGAGTTGGTGTTTTATCTGTTCCTTTATAAAGGCCCAAATTAAAAATTTTATGGATATACTTTTAATAAACGTGAAACAAAGGAATTTAAAGGCTTAGTTAAGTTATAAACTTTTTTTTAGCAAAATTTTTCAAGCATATTACTAACACGTATTTATTTTAAATTCTTTAGTATTACTCTCCTCAAGAAGGTGAAATAAAATTTTGAGTAAGGGATGGGGCTTGCTATTCCTGATTTTTTCCAACTTTCTATATAAGAGTGAAAATCTTAATGAAATATTGTCTTCTTTTAGAACTTTTTTATTTGCCATTAAAAAAAAACAGAAAGTTCTTTGAATTGTGGGATATGTTAATAAAGAACCAAGCTTCCATGATCAGCAATCTCAGGATCAGGAACATATTTTCAAATTCTTATTTCCCACCCCTGAACCTGAACAAGGTTATACAAAAGTGTTGAATAGGAGTTGATCTTTTGTTAATGAAAGTCGTTCTTTAGCTCATGAAAAGTTTATGGAAACTAAATCTTAATTTCAACCTAGTCCAACCTTGGAATGATCCTTCGGCAGAGTCTAACTCCAAAGAAAGTTTAAAAAAAAAGTAATCAACACATCCTAAAATATTCAATTAATTCAGAGTCAGTTTTAAAAAATGTTACAATGCGATATCTGGAAAAATATTTCAAATATTTTCACGAAATTTTTATAATGCAGTAAGTACAGGGGGGATATTTCACGATATTTATCACATTTTTCCTTCACCCGTTTTTGTGGGGTAATTTCGAAACTTTAAATAGAAACTCTTATTTTTTTATTGCTAATTCGGTTTTTATAGCTGTAAATACGTAGGAAAATGCTCTCCGCGCCCATACCTTGTAGGTTGGGAGAAGGGAGGGGGGGAGGTTGTAACAAACCATAAAACCACGTACATGAAACAAAATAACTCGAACTATCAGAAGAATGTGTATTCTTAATCGATACGTATGACTTTTTAAACTTTATCGGTCTATAGGTGCATATTGTTGTAACGCAGAGGACCCGGGTCTCATGGTCTGTGGCGAAAAGCCACTGTGATCGTCTAGTTATCTTTGGGTTTCCCCTAATGGGACCGTTGTGTTTTCCTCGTTGTGTTTACCTATTCGATGATTATTGAATTCTCATTTTGTATTTTAATGAGCTTTACTCGTTGACTCGCTCTTCCTTTCGTTTGGGAATTTTTATGAGCGTTTATTGTTGTGGGCTTTAACCTGATACACAGGCACACTCCACCCTACTTTTATGACCACTTGTTTGTTAGTCGAGTTTCTAGCTTGGCCTAAATGTCGAGAGCAGTGTTGCCATGTTTGTTTAATTTTCTACCTCCTCTTTAAACATTATACGAATGTCTTTCCAATTTGCTTTTTCCCTTTGTGAAAGCGGTTTTCCTGAATTAACGTCATACTCATGATAGTTGTATTAACTCATTTTGTTTATTTGTTGTGTCGTCGTTTTGCCTCACTGGGCTACCTTTATTTGGCCACTTTTGGACCGTCAATACCTATTTGCCCTGCGGCTACCTTTTTGTTCTACCTGACCTATCGGGGCGATGAGTTAATATACCTTATCATTTCGAATACGATATCATTTCTCTGCAATTCGCAGTTTTGTTTTGCTATTTTAAATGTGATGACCAGCTGAGCTGACCAAACTAGGCCGCTATTCTATGATTATTCCTCAGGGTTCCCGTGGGTTTGCCTGGGTAATAATTGAATGCTGGAATTTTTATGAATACCTATATTGGAGCCGGTGGGTTTTATAATCGAGACCAACCATCGATTTCACCGTGGTCCGAGGTTTTTACCCCTAACACCTGTTTAGAAAGCAGATAACTCAGTCCAGACTGGCAATAACATTTTATAGCAATTTTCTGCGGAGTTTGTTTTTAAATTTTGAATGGAGTTGACATTCGTATGATGTGCTAAAGGAGTTTTGGTTTTGATTGATTTTGATTGGCTTTTCACATACTCGAGACTAATTTGTTTTTGGTTGCTTTGAATTCCTATTTGCTGAAGGACAATTCATGATCCTAGCTTTGTTTTGGTTATTGGATTTCCTGATATGTGAGGGCGGTTATTACACATGACAGCTCTGCTTCGATTTAACCTACTCTAATCTACAACTGAGGGTGATTTATTGCCTCGTTGCTGGTTACGATTTCCACTTTAAAGAGTCATGCTCCTTTACTGGTTCACCGGAGGTCTTCATCTGGACATCGAGATGAATCCCTCCCCCAACGTGTGATAATCGAGTACCTATTCTAACTCCTAATCAAATATTGTAATGTAAGTGGTATTTCCTGATAATATATGCGAGTGGCAGATGCTACCATTTGACAACGCTGCCGTGTTCTATCTGGACCTGTTGTATATCGGAGGGTGCTCCGCTTCATTCATGGTGCAATACAATGAGAGGAATTGCTAGCTTTCACTTTCTTCAAGTCGTATAATTTAAAGGGACATTTATTGCCTACACATTTGCGCTAAATAAACTCGGACTCTTCGAAAAATAGGATGATTGAATTAGCTTTATTTCTTCATGCACAGACTATTAATTCCTCCTGGGTTTGATTTTCTTCCTAGCTCTATCTCGATTTCCTATACGTGAATTTGTAATTATTTGTTGAAGTATCCCTCTTTCCTAATATTCGTTGAACATGATCGAGTAGGTACCTACTACTTACGGGTGGTGGCGCCTAATACCTAGTTGATTGTTTTGCCTGATTTGAAATGGGATCTGCGCTCATGGATTTGGCGAATCTGTTTAATTATTTATCGATGTGGATTTCGTTTCGAAGAGAGATCTTCCCTAACTATTTTCTCAATGGATTTTCCCTAATTTGTGAAGGAAATTCCTCCAGTATAGGCGCTTTGCCATCTACTAGTGAATTGGTTCGAAGAGAAGTTGCCAACTGCGAATATTGAGTTCGAGACGCGAATGAAGTATGTTTCACTGGGATTTCCCGGGATAGGTAGGGGAAACTCGGTCGGAGTCCGCTATGCCATCTCTGGTCGAGTTTTATTAGAATTGTGATTAGAAATTGGCGTGAAACGATTGTTGTGCCCTTTTCGGGTTTTCAACTGGAGTTTTTCCAAGGTAGATAAGGGAAATTCGACCGGAGTCCGCTATGCCATCTCTGGTCGAATTTTCAGGTTTAGATAAGGATTAGGTATCCCGGAGTCCGCTATATGCCATCTCTGGGTACCGTATAAAGGGTTAGGAAGTCAGATTCGACCTGCTCGGACGCTGATCTCAATCTGTTTGGAGCTGCGGTAAGACGTCTGCTTTTATAGAAGCGGTGGTCCGCTTTCGAAGCACGACAAGCAACAATTCACCTTATTGGCACTGCCTTATATCGTGATTTGTTTTTTGTCATATTTCCCTAATCACGAGACTTAGAGATTTGACCTCGCGACTACCTTACTGAATTGTTCTGAACTTCAACTACCTAAATTTTCCTTAAAGTCGGTCGACGCTTTCTGTACCTTTCCATTGTACCTAACTATTATAATTACACCGGCTTAACTTTCATCTCGCATTTTCACCTGCTTGCTATTTCGGGATCGAGATAATTTTTTCGCTACCTTCATTTGTTTTTTCGCTTTATCGATTGGTGTAGTTTTCACTTTCGTAGGTGAAATACCTATCGACTTACTATTGTCTTTGCATAGAGTTATTGTCTGACTTGTGGCGCGTAACTTTCCTTTCCCGTCTGTATCTAGGTCATGCTATTATTTCACTCGATCCGAGCAGGGTGTTCTCATAATACATGTACCAACATCTGGCGCGCCTCCACCCTAGCTCTGCTGGTCTTCGGATGTCTTTTTTAAACGCTGGAATTTTACTAGGCGAGAACTTTTATGTTTATGAATATCTAATGAGCTGACGGAATCGTCTCTTTGCCGCGCTGGCGGGTGGAAGTGTTTAGATTTCCTAATAGTTTTACCTTTAGGTATTTACGTACTTATTCTTGCACTGTTTGCTTTTTCGATTTGGGCTGATTTAATGAGGGCGATGGAAATAATTTCCTTATCATCCTACCTAGGTGCGATCCATTTCAATATGGTTCAAACTATACTGCCAAAAATAAACAAAAAAGCAGTAGTATGTATTTATTGGCATAGATAAGCCCAAAGTAAAAGGCGTATCTGCGTGAGAAATATGCAGATATGAAATTTCCTACTTTTCCGCCATTTTTACAAACCCTGTATAATTCTGAAATTATTTCGGTACCGTCCTACTTTTAATAAACTACCGTAAAAGGGATATATCCACATTCATTATTCCGCTGAGAATCTGATAGCATCCCTATTAATCATCTCTTTTACGAAAGGTAAAATTACTTCTAAGTGTACATTTACATTCTCCCATTCCTGTAAATAGGCACAGAAACCCAATACATACATCATAGTTCGACTACCGCATCGAACCTACGTAAACGGTCACTGGGTCAATAGAGCCCAAGTCAGTATTTGATTACTCGGAATGGAAATATAACAGATGAATCCCTCTAACCTTTGTTTAAAGTTAGATCTAATGTCACTCACTAACTTCGTAAAGTAGTATCTACATCGTACGTACAGCGTAATAAAGGTGGAGCGATTACCATTTACGGTCAATTTAGTTTCGTGTGGGATTTACGGAATATTTCCTGGCACGTAAATCGATTTTCTGATTTATCCTCTCCTAAACTAAGTTAATTTTAGATCAAAATAATAAAAATTTACCGCATATAGGTAACCATTTAGGTATCCAGAAATCATTAATATTTTAATTGGAATCGGAATTATGTGTATCAAGAGAAGGGAATCTGAATTATAAATTCCTATATCACGACATGCCCTGCTTGAGAAACGAAATGTTTCCAGTAATTAAATTGACGTCTAAAATTCAGATTCTAATTTAGTCAAAAATTACAAAAATAAAATTGAAGGTAGGCTATTGATCGCGAACTCCAAGGGAGTCGAACCAGGATTCTTAATAAATTTTATGAGAGCTCGCGAGTCAGTTTTTACAGTTTTCATGATACAGAGTTTGAAACTATGGACTCTAATAATTGCTCCAATTTATTAGAGTAATGGGGGGCTCTTAGGACGTTCGTCCAACGACAAAAACCAATGCAAGGCAACTTCGTCGGAGATCAAACTTTGTTTGAAAGTTCGAATGGTCGATCCGTGAGCGACCGGTTGCCCTGATTTGGTTTTCATTATGGACGAGGAACCTCACATTAATAAGCAGTTTCAATAAACTATTTTAAATGTTAGAGCGAAGGGTGTTATGACGTTTTATAGATCGATAAATCCAAGTGCGATCCTATATTTTTCTGGATTTACCATCAGCATTTTATTAACCAGATTGATTTGGAATTTATTCCAGACAAGACCTTACCCTACATATCAGCTTCTAGAGCCGAGATTTAGAGAAACTTGATATATCTCCTATTACTTTTCTTTGTCTTATGAGACATGCAAAATTTGCAAGGGAAATGCAGAGAATTTTAACACTACACTTAGTTCGCTCCTGGAATACGTAATTCCCCAAATCAAAGTTTTCCGCTTATTCGCTCATTCATTAAGAAACTTATTTCGCTTAAATTCCAAGCAAGTCGGGCAAACATTATTATAGTTTTAATGAATTTACAACTTCCAGTTGCTTTACACGAGGATAGCTGTTTGTCTCTGGAACAGTTCCCAGCAGCTGAAGAAACAGCTAGACGCATCCGTGAATTCTGATAATCAACAACATAACTTACAACGCAGGCAGTCCAGTCGGGGCAAAGGCGAAAAGAAGGTAAGATTTTTTTTATCTTTATTTTAGTATTTAGTGATCTAGGAATGTTGTGGAGGTAAAGTGTAAAGTTAAGTTGATGTATATTAAATCTTGTTTATCCTGGCTTTAAACTGGTGGAAGGAGTTAACCAAGGGGAAGTCATGTCATGATAGGGCATTCCAAAGCACAATTCTAGAGAGAAGCTATTTTTGTTCTATACTTGCGAAGCCTAAAGGTATACAGGGTGTTTTGTAATTGAATGTCAATATTTGAGGGGGTGATTTCTGGGTCCATTTAAGAAGAAAACTTCATAAGAACGTATATCCTAAAAGTCTTAACTTTTGAGATACAGGGTGGTAAAGTTTTTAAAAATAAATAATTTTTTCATAATATCTGTAATACCACTCTGGATATTTTAATGAAATTTAATAGACAGATATTACTCATCAAGAAGCATTTTTTCATAAACCACATTTCGTTTTATCTCCATTAGTGACGATCGTGCAGAATTTTACCTGCATATTTTTATGTTTTTTTATGTTTTAATTTCAATTTAACGACAATCTTGTGACCATGTAGAGAAACAGATTTTATTTTTTAAGACGAAAACCGTGCATCGGCCTGAAAAAAAAAATAGATAATCAAATTTGCTTGTAAATGAATGGGAATACCAAAAATGATGTCTATTTTAACATAAATTAGTGGCGTACCATCAATGCCTGCTAAAATATGCAGGTAAAATTCTGCATGATCGTGCACCATCGTCACTAGTGGAAATAAAATGAAACGTGGTACATGAAAAAATGCCCCTTGATGCGTAATTCCTGTGCACGAAATTTCATTAAAATATCTAGTGCGGTATTACAGATATTACGAAAAAATTATTTATTTTAATAAATCTTTACCACACCCTGTATCTCAAAAGTTAAGACTCTTAGGACATACGTTCTTATGAAGTTTTCTTCTTAAAATGGACTCAAAAATCACCCCCTTAAATATTGACATTCAATTAGAAAACATCCTGTATATTGATTAGCACCCCGTGCTTGAAAACCATCCCAGTTTGCCGATCTGTAGTGTCAAATCGTCCGAGATCTAGAGGTAGACTGCCGTGACGAAATTTTGCGAGATTTTATTAGAACAGGTGAAATCGACATAAAGACATAATTATGTCATTCTATATGAGCACAGGGCCCGAAATATCAAACGTCTAGGGATTTTTTTATGGAAGAGATCAAGAGTATTAGCAGCATGGAAGCTGACGTCGATAATTTTGTTGGAATAGTTGCAAATCGAGTGTGTTACTAAGAGAACAGAGAATTATCTGTCATTGGGATACCTGTAGATGGGGAAAATGAAAATATAATTGGCGCACATATTATAACGACTAGGGTACCTGTATTACCGACACTGGCGCGTACTAGGGTATAGTGCATTCACTAGCTGACGTTAACTTGAAAATGAGATAACTGAACAGCTAGATGTCCTATTTTTGATGTTAGATGTTAGATGATGCTAGATACACGTTTATATTTTAACAGGTCGCTCGCTGGCAGTCGGCAGAATCCTCTCGATCCTTCACTCCCAGTCACAGAAACCACTCGGCGGTCAACAGGATCCATCTTGTTCCTTCACGCCCGAAACAATAAAATAAATGTTTTTAAAGTTACTTTTAAGCAACGCAACAAGTAGAAAACCTTCTTTTTATTGTTGAAACATCCTCAACAGAGAAAACGCTTGACCATTTTTATTAAATATTCTGGTGACTTTACCACCAAATTGAGTAATATTTGGAAGGTTGTACTTTCGTGGAAAATCTGACGTTTTTTAAGTTAAATTTGACATTATCAAATTTTTTCTCAATTTTTTGTGATACCGAGAATGCGCTACCCTTAAGTTTAAGTGTCGGTAATACAGGTATTAAACTTAATTTTTTGGTTTTGACTAGGAAACATAAATTAAACGCGGAAATTTAAGAACACAGGAATATTCGGAAGCGGAAAAATTCTCCCAACCTGTAATTCTACTCGGAAATGAAAATGCAATAATGAAGTGTTTTTATTTTAAGTTTAGAAGCTTTTATGTTTTCTAATCCGATTTCCCCGCAATTTTTAAGCATCCTTTATCACAAACAATTTTGTTTTATTGGTCAACAATAGGGTGTCATTAAATAAAAGGCGAAAGGAATTAAATTTTATTGTTTTCTTAAATGGAAAATTGAAGACGTTTGTCAAATAAAATATTTTCTTGAATCGAACTGAAATGTTACTTGATTGACTTTTTTTCTTAGCGTATTCCATACCGACTCGTATATCTGCTTAACTCATTAACTCATCTTTTTTCTATAAAAGGAATCGAAGAATTTTTTATTGAATTTGTGTGACGATGAGACTGAACCCCACAAAAAAAAATTCTTAATAATTGCTGAAACTATTTCATCTACGAATTTTATTAACCATAATTCATTTCTGTAAAATTTACAAATCCTTTATAAGGCTTCGACAAATTTAAATTAACAAAGACAAATCCTGGGGACTTCCTATTGTTCACTTCACGTTCACGTATTTTTTTGGTAATATGTTAGGCTTTGTTTAGTTTAATAATTGGTTAGAAAATGACTTTCACCAATTCAGACACCTTTTTGCTAGCTGTTTCTAGTTCTAGCCATCCATAGCCTTCATGGCGCAAACCTTTTTGGCTGCGGCAATTTTGTGTTTTTTTGCCGTTATTTAGTTATTTGATTATTAGTTTTCACGCATTTGAGTGAATTTTCAAGGGAAATCGTGTCCTTGAATATTGAAAAAAATTTAACCTGCAGCGCACATCGGACCATCCCTCCTCCACCCCCTTTTTGAGACATTATTAGCATGAAGTTTAGATTCTACACTGCACCAATTTTGCAATCCACAAGTGCAACTATCACACCCCATCTCGCGATCCTGTGGATTTTCTTGTAAATAGAATTGCATTATTTTTAGTATAGCCCACGGGTGCCGAATATTTAAAGTTCACGTTGTGAAAAAGCTCAAATTTATATATAGAAGCAGTAGAGACCCATCACCAATAGCAACAGAGAGACACAAACGGAAGATCAAAGACCCGGCAGCAATAAAAATTCTAAGTTGATTTTTTATTTCAGAAAATTCTTAAAATATTAAAGAGGGTTCTCTCTTTAGATGTTTTGTCGCTTTCAGACAGAACAACGCACATCGTTAAACCGTATTTCTCTAAACGTTCGCTCTTTTCACAAGCATCCAATTTATAATGTTTTTTAATAACCGTGACTTTGATATTCATTATTATTAATAAAAAGAGATTTTTTTTATTTATTCCACATCAATTAAGAGAATATATTATACAAGGTAGTCCAACAAAACTTGATATAGTTTTATTTACAACTTAATTTTTTTATACGTCCTACGTCCTTACGTCGCCCTTTAAATTGAAATCTGAGTAGAGAAGGTCGAGTCGTACAAAATTGGAAATATTTTTCAGTTCTCTGAATGGCAATTTGCGGTTTTTGAATTCACAAAGGTCAAATATACCCTTTTTGTAATAATTGAGAATTAAAAAAGGTTTCCGCTATTACTTACGACTAGTCCAGTAGTCCTAATTCAAATTTCAGATGTTGTTAACATCACTGATAGAGAATTAAGAAATTAAATTGAGATAATAGAAAAATGTTGCGAATAGGAAAAATTAACGGCCCCCTTAGAACTTAAATTGTCATGTCCGAAGGTTTCTACCTACATCTAATTCTATGTTATCACCAAAGAGCACCACGTCACGTTCGTTTGGCCGCCTTGCATATAAAATTGATATAACGGGTGGCTGACCATATACCTCTACACATAGTAGGTACATTGCCTAATAATAGAAAACATTTTCCATGTTGATTAAATTACTGTTGCCTATTGCCTATTGTCAAACTATTTTGACGTATTGTTATTACTTAATATTAGTTGTATTATTATCAATTATTATTAGTAACTACAGGAAAATTAAGCAAAAAAAAGGCCGATACATCAAATTTAACCGGCAGCTATTTTCCAATAAGGATTCTGCGGGGTCCTTAACACCACCTTTATGAGGGTAAATTTCATATCCTACCGCAAAATTTCTTTTCGAAAAAAGATAGATCTTAAAAACCTCTACACTTTTTTATTTGAACTTTTTTTGTAGGTTGAACCGTTTAGCCGCTAAATCAATTCGCAAAAACAACCCCCTTTCTCAAAATGCTCAAGGGTGGGGATGCTGAAAAAGTGGTTTCGAGCTCCTTTAATGGAACCCCAATGAAATGTTACATAAAATTATGCCCGGATTTTTTTCAATTCAAACCCTTATTTTCCTGTACTAAATGTCCTATGTACCTACAGAGGTATGGTCAGCCACCCTATATATTTTATTAAGGTTACTCGGTCACAGTTTATCTAAAGGTCGCAATAAAGAAAATTTATCTTCTTGAATTACCTCCGTGACCGTAGCAACTTACCTATTTAAATTGAAAGTAGTGAAATATTTATTTGGGCATTGAAGTTTGAAACATTTTATCTCTCCTGTAAAGTGCTCATTTTCCTTGTGAAACATAAGCTGAATAGTAATGAGGATGATTAAATTTAATTCGAGCATTTCTTACAAGAACTTAAGACGCCCTGATCACCTAAAAGAATAATAATTAAGCATCAAATTTGTCAAAGTGAAGCTGTACCCACTCCATTTAATTAAATTATTCCATTCTACGCGCTATTTATTGAGCAAATAAACAAGCTCCCTTATTAGAGGTTTTTTCGAAACTTTAATCTTTAGGTAATACCTAGTCGTTTTACCCGTTTTTAATCACGTTCATTATAAAACTTTCAAAATCCATTAAGTATGTTCTGGTCTAACGAAAAATAAAAAAAATCACTTACTTTTTTGTTAGACCTGAGATAAAATAAGTGCTCTGCTCTATAGTATCAATAAATAAATTTTATACAACATACACATTATGCACCTCCCTATATCTAGGCAGAAATTTTACATCTTCCATTGATCAGAAGAATAAGCTGCCTATAAGAAGTCACTTCTAGGCTACTACATCAAAATTTTTGCCTTTGAATTTCAGAATATTAAATAAACCATTTTTTTTAAATTTTATATATTTTTTGTGTATGGTTTTTCTACACTCACCAGATTATTGGCTCTTAATTTCGTCCATTTTGTTGCAGTTTTTTATGCAGTCTATTATTAAAATGTAGGTAAGATAACTAAAATAAGGTCTAATCCTGGCTCAATCTGTGCTAATTTTTTTGCCGCATTGATCGTTCCAATTGACCGTAAAACTTTTAAGTACAGTCACTAAAGGCTTTCCCTTCACAAAAGTTTAAACCTTCATCGATTTGCGTGAAAATTGTTAAGTAGTTAAAGAGTGCCTCAAGTAACTTGTGCTTTTACCCTGTAAGTGGATCGCACCCCTTCGAGGGCTAATATTTTTTTATCAAAAATAAACGCGGGAACCAAGAGATTGTTTTTTTTAATGAACATTTCAAATTGATTCCAAATCGACTATAAGCTAGCTATAGGTATCATTTTTTCTTAGTAGTCGAACGTAAGTATTTGAGGTTAAATAACGGAAAACCGATACACTTTTGGGAAAATAGGGAAAATATTCAGAGCACTTTTGAAATTACTTAGAAACGCTTTTTAAATAAGCCCTGGATATAGGGATTGCATTAACACTAATAAGTGAGTTATGATGAAAATAAGACATGACTCTCGAATTTTTTTAAGAAAAAGTGAGAAATAAAACCTACGTGTCATTTCTACCAGATTTGAAATTTGAAAATAAGATTTTAATTTTTAAATGCACAATTGAAACGATTAATGCTGCTAAGAATAATTTTTCCATTGATTTTAAGATAAGGGGTGGTTTCTAAGGGTTGAAAATTCATAGAGAATCAATAAATGAAATTATAAGCAGTAAACAAATTTTTTGTGTAATGTTAATGTGCGATTTAATAATTCATTTAATATTTCAGGGAGACAAAAAACAATTGTTTCATAATTGTCGAATTAAGGGATGGTCACCATTAAGGGTTGAAAAATTGATTGAAATCATAAATTATGCTTCAAAATGTTACAGAATATTATTTATTCTACTTAACTAAATTCCATCAATTGAATTGCTTTAGTTTGATTTTTTTTATTTTTTTTTCAAGAGGTGGGATCACCCCTAAATCTAAAATGCAAAAAAGTCGAGCACCTATCACTTTTGAAGTTGAGGGTAAAATAAGTTTGATCCCCAATTTTCATGAAAATCGATGGAGGTTTAAATTATTCTAAGGTAAAGCCTATTTCACTTCACTTCACCGGTTTCAGCCCAACGACCATCATCAGGGACAAGGCGGAACCTAAGCGTGCGAGCCTGAAAGGAACAAGGAACCTGCAAGTTGAGCGGTTTAAAATGTCTGGAGGGTTGGCAGGTTCATCTGCCGCATAATTCCCCAACTCGAAGCCAGAGATCACTCACGGCAATACCTACACACCACATTAAAACTTCGCTTCTGATACACCTCAATTGTTGTTCGCCTCCCATCAGAAGCGAAGTTTTAATGAGGTGTACCTATTGCCCTGAGTGATCTCAGGGCTTCGAAGTGGAGAATTATCTATGAGATCAAACTGCCAACCTTCGGGACATTTTAAGCCTCTCAACTTTTCTACCTATCCTTGCCCCTGATGATGGTTGCTGGGCCGAAACAGGTAGGGAATTGAAAGTTTTAGTGAATAAAAAGTCATTCCATAACAAGACTTAATTCATTTATCGACCATTCACGATGGATGACACGGACGACTATACATACCTAGTGAGATAAACCGGCCCTAGGTACGTAAAATAATTACAATTTTTTCTTCTCTCATTCATATCCACAGGATAGTCGGCCTGAATAAAAGAATAGGAATCTCGGCCGCTCGACTTCTTTCATAATACAGGCACGAAAGGCAAGCTAGAACATCAAGGGAACGGAAAGTCCCCGATGCATTGTGTTACTTAAATAATCACGCGAGCAGGCCGTGATAGAAAGCAACCGCCGGACCGTTCCCGCCGAATAAGACAATGGTGCCTGGTCGAAATCTGGCTATAAAAGCACGCATCGGATGTAAAGGGGTGGCCAGTCTTGCTCCGACTCTGCTCATGGCAAGACTGACTCTTTCCTCCGCTATCTTTTGGAAACTCCTAGAGAGTATCGCACCGTTTCTTTTTCTGCATCCTACGGGTGGAAACTCCTAGAGAGTATCGCACCGTTCCTTTTTTACATCACTAAATAAAAATCGATTAGGTATTTTTCTATTTTCGCCTACTTTGCTAAATGTAAAATTTTCTCTTAAAGAGCAATATTAGAACTATTCGAAGAAGCGAGAAATTCATACGCTGACACAACAAGCATTAAAAACCCATTTTCTAAGTCAATCCATCCATAAGATTCGAATTTAGGTTCACTAAGAATCGAGGAGAGATCCGTGATTCATATGACAATTTCTGCCTCTAGAAAATAACCATGTCCGCCCGCAAAAGAAAGAACCCCGATTCAAGCGAGATAGGAGCACCGGTCTCAATCGCCGGCACAATAATAAGAAAGACGGCCCCGATAAATAAACGCCCGACCAATAAACCGACGTTAAAATATAAGGTAAAGAAATAAATGCACTGTATAGGAAATCGAGATAGAGCTAGGAGGAAAATCAAACCCAGGTCAGGAATAAAATAACCTGTGAATAATAAAAGCAGCACATTATTAGGAATAATTCAAGTTAGGCAGGAAATAGAAATACTTCAACAAATAAATTACAAATTCGCTGTACAGGAGACAGAGCTAGGAGGAAAATAGGAAAGTAAACTCGGGTCATAACCTGTGAATAAATAAAACGGCCCATTAATATCAAAAATACTCCAAGTTAGGAAATTAACCACGAAACACAACGTTTTGTTCTACATCCAATCTTAGACGATCTCAAGGCAAACTTTTCTCGGAAATAAGCAGGCAGGGGGTCGGGGTGTTACACTAGGGGATTTTAGAAAAATTAACTTTTTCCAGTTCAAAAAAGAAGCCGTTTTGGGTATCTTATTCCAACTTTTGCACTCTTAAATCAGAATTAATTATTAGGGTCCAAAAAATTATTTAATTTCACAATTTTGCGTATATTTTCTCAGTTTCTATCCTCTAAGCTTTGGTCATTTTCTTACTACGTCCTGCTTTCGTTTACTTCCATCTACTTTTAAAGAAAAGCAAAAATAATTTTTCTTATTTCCAAATCGATTCGCCATTATTTTGCGTATCTTGTACTTATCTTATCTTAACTCCCGCTTCTCCCCCGTTTTTATGTACACGTTTCAAAACTTTTTACATTTTATTGTTATTATTACTTCTACTTATTAGTGATGTTGAGCCGGCGGTAGCTCGGCGGGTTAGAGATGCTGCCTACTAAGCCGCCGAACTCCCTCAAACTGAGTCCGATTCCCAGTCTCTCTCTGGTGGTTTGTGACGTCTATAATTCTACTATTTATTTAGTTTACTTGCAGCTGGGTATGAGCAAGTTTACAATTATCGCAGCCCCTAATTACTGTAGTGGTAGTGGAGCGACTTTTCATTACCTACATAGTTAAGACCGATGTTCCCTCGTCCTTTCTAAGAAAAAAGTGATGTTTCGTTTCATCCCAGCTCTCATCATCAACAAGCTTTGTCTTGACAATCTCTTGCTTAGGTTTATGAAAATATAGGGAGTACACTCCAATCACAAGTAATTTGATTGAATACAACTACTATTAATATCTCTCCAGGATTGTAGGACGTGCACATCATAATAATTTAATAGCATTAAACAAACCCCAACTAAAATTATTCAACATCATCCCTTTCATTACTCCAGATCTGTGCTAACATTAATCACTGGGTAGGTCAAGTCAAAAGGACACGTTAAATTGCGTTATTAACTTTTGACTTTAATTTAAGGAAATTGTACATAATTTCCAGTTCAATATAAACAACGATGATAAGCCATTAGAGGGATGAAAATAAATCACCATGTTCGTCCTGCATGGGATTTTAAGTGATAATATATGTTTATTTGTTCAAATGAAATCATTATACGTATACCTCCTATTAAAAAAATCGATTAACTCTGTTGCTTCATTGCTTATATCCGCATCCATCAAAGCTCTAGAATTTCATTATTAATTACCCCTAATAAACGCCAGACTGACATTATGTCCTAGATACTAGAGCTTAACATAATTACACTTTAATAGCCTCGATGATAAACTTACGACTTTATACTGCTAGTGGATTTACGTTTTGTAATAACCCATGAAACTTTTTAGAGAACTTCAAACATCAATCCTCGGTGAAATCATAATTAATCAATCTACAGGGTGAATCATAAATATACCGACAAATTTTTAGGGGTAGGTATAGTAGGTATAGTAAGTACCTATAGTATCAAAACAAACATTTTTTCTCAGAAACATCAAAAATTTCAACTTTTTATTAATACCTATCTAAAAAGTCCCTCCTTCGAAAGATTATTTTCCCCGTGTTTCTTGTGTGGTCCAAGGATGGTGCAATTAAGTGTATTTTACTTACTATACAAACACTAATCAAGATATGCAAAAACATCAGATACAAAAAAAGTTGTGTTCATATTTTTGCGTTATCTAAAAAATTAATTGCAAAAAATACTGATGGGTGTTGTTTTTTAAGCAAAGAATTTTAAAAAAGGGTTTCCGCGTGAGTACGCTCCTCAAATACTGTCTGAAACTGTATATACTGTAATGAATTCAAAAGCTGGCTTATAAAAGTTAGCAACTAACTCTAAAAACTTCATTAAAATCGGCAGATGCGCTTTTTAGATATTAATAAAAAATTGGAATTTTTGGTCAATTTTAACACCCTGGAGCTCGAAAACGAAGCGTTTTTGGACAAACAAGTTCATTTAGACGCCCCCTACAACCTCTAAAAGTTTATCGGTATATTTGTGATACACTCTGTATATTTTAATAAATTTAGAAAGCGATCAAAAGATTTTTGAAGTAATTTTTTCTCATAACACTCTTCAGAAGTATCTTAACTCAAATTAACCTGATGATAGTATAAAATACTTTTTCCCGAACTTGATACCTAGTCGATAAAAATTGGTAGATGAATATTTAGTTTTTGCAGATCAAACACAAATTACTAAGCGATATTAAATTAAAAGTTTTTCTATGGAAGTTTCAGACAGAAATTATTATGATGAAAGTTCTGGGAAAATGTCTACAAGGTTTATTAATTTGATAAAGTCCACGAATAAGTAAAGTGGAGACTGGAACAGATGTGAAACAATTCTCTATTCCCTTTCATATCAGTGCTTCAAACTTGCTTTTTTCTAAAGATCCCGTAAAAGCAAACGAAATGAATTTTTTCTATTGGGTGTGTGATAAAATTTTACGTTCAATGGAGACACAGATGTCCGTTATAAAAAAATCAAAGTGGATTTTATATCGTTATGTTGAAACTAAGTATTTTTCCTTTCTCAAACGGCATTATTTAAATAATTTTACGTTAAGGTCGTCTAAAAAATAAAGGTCGTCTGTGTTGAGATAGAAAACTTGGGGTTTTTACTTTACAAAAAAATCAGAGCTACCCGACGTTTTGCGAAGAGAAAATTTCTATTTCCTGGACTAACAACTCTGTATTCATAGCATGACATTTTCTAAAGTTGATGCGGAAGAGCTTTAGCATCCCTGACGAAGTCATGCAAAACTGCTTTTCGAGCATTAGCTTTGTCCTATCTACAATTAGCATAATATGGTCTGTATTGGGCGGAAGAGTAGTGGACATTCTCCAACTCTTTAGAACATCTCACATAATATCACTGATACTTATTGTTCTGTGGCTCCATAATACTTTCAGCTAGGCGAGAGAGTTTGTTAACTTCAGAATCTGATAAAATTGGGAAAGATTAGACGACTGATGAAGCTGTTGCTCCGGATATGAATTAGGAACCATAAAACAAACGGAACACTCGCACATACTTCAAATACTCTTATGAGTTTTCATTACAACACTGGAACTTTAATCAATTTTATCTTCTCTGAAATGATGGATTTACATCAAGGTTTTTTATAAAACCTCCTTTTTAAGATATTTATAAAACTTCTCCGGGGATTGCGCTATTTAGGGTGGAATGTAATTTTTTTATTACTCGTTTTAAACTGATCTCTCGATATCAGAGTCAGCCCGTTTTAAATCAAACGAAAATACAAATCGATAATACATGCATAAAAAAATTCTCAACCATTTGTGGTGTCTCCTCCTCAGATCTGAAAATTATTTATTAATTTAAAATTCGAGCATAAATCTCTTCTGATTCAACACCGACCCAAAAGAATCAAATAATCTCAGATCGTATTCCCCAACCTCATATCCAGAAATGGCGAAAAAAAAGTAGAATGACCCTGGAAGCCATGACAGCTTTCAAAGAGCTCAGCTCACCAGGTTCAATTGTGACGAAAATTCCAATTTTACATTTGACAGCTACCTGGCATTTGTTGAAATAAATTGAGACGGAGAGTAACAGACGCCAGATGCTACGTTATCATGCTTTATATTGATCTCTAGTCGTCTGAAATGAATGTTGAAAGATTTTAGAGCCTTTTCTGGTTGCCCGAATATGTGATGATGGTAACACTCATATTAATAAAGCTGCGTAGCTGAGTTCAGTTTAATCAAGGGAAATCTGCATAATTATTTTGGGATGTTTACGCAAGTTTTACGACTGGGCAAAATTGTTACGTGTTTAGAATTATTTCATGAATGATTTTATAACTACCCCTCTTTAGAGGTGTAATAACGAGAATAGTAAAATCCATTCATCAGCTTCAAATTTGAGCAATTTTTTTTTATTTATATAAAAACAACGAGTCTTTGTAAGAGATTCTTCATTCGGAAAGAGAGCATAACGTAAAACAAATAATGAAAAGTTGAATGGATTCCGAACAATATTTTCAAGCAGAGTAAAATAACTGGAAAATCGTTGAAAAATATTTTCCTTGCAAATGATTCACGAATGTTGATAATGTTATTTCAATATGCGAATACATCGGTATCATGTAGAGTTTTGAATAGGTTCATTTACGAGTATTTTATCAATATCGGAAATAATTGACTTGTTGGATTATTGTGCTTTGTGGTGATCCGATTTTAATTCCTATTCGGGTAATACAACTTTTAGCTTTTCATGCACTACCCACGTTATATTTTATCGAAAAATTCACTAGCAGAATATAACCAGGTAGGGATTTTTACATTAGGAATTGCTGACGTATCAAAATATAAAAAATACTTATTCTTATAATAATTTATAAAAAATATACAATATTTTGAGCAAGCAAAAACAATAAATATTAGAATACGTGGAAATCGACAGATTTTTATTGATTAGAGTACGGACGGTTGGTGTCATTTTCATAGGTCATCTCTTTTTACGTTGCGTAGTTACTTTTTCGCGTCACATTGGATCACCTGGCTCTGTTCGGTTTCTATCGAGATTCACAACTACTGTCATTAACGTGCATTTTAATAATTACATATTAAAAATATCTATTTAAAAATTTCTCTGATTATACAGGTGATCCCGAAATGGCGGACACGGACAGCACCACAGCATCTATTGTGGATTAAAGATTCTAAGTTTTATTAACTGTTTTCTCCTTAAGAAGATATGACCATACTTTTGTGGAAAATAAAGTCACAGCACTGCACTGGATACCCTTCTTCAGGGAGAACAATAATGTGTAGGTCTACAATACCCAGATAGATGTTACCATGGAAACATATGAAATGGAAACACAACAAAGATTAAAACAATAATCGTTGTGCGAATACGACATAGTCGATAATATTATTCAAAATCTCGAATTAGAACAACGATGCCACATTGAAAAATTTTGTTGAACTCAGGGAATAGGTAAACTTTGAATGCCTGTAATTCCGTTCCCGATAATAAAAACAATAAAAAGCAAACACTATCGTAATAGTTATGTCAAATCATGTGTTTTGCCAGTGGAGGTTGTTTAAATTTGACCGCCATTTCGATTTAAAGTTTAGAAAAACGACACCCTGTATCTCGGTAACGAAGCTGAGAAACCCATTTTTGTTTTAAATTTACAGTCTTTCTGAACATCCTCTACAACACCCTGTATTCCGTGTCCGCCATTTCGGGATCATCCTGTATAGTCGACTAAGAAATATAACCAAGTGATATTAACTGCTTAATTTAATTTTCCCGCGGATGAATTAAAATATTAAGCGCATGGAAACTGAATATGAAGCGGCCCAAGGAATTTATTTTAAGGAATTTACCCTAGAAGATAAATTTGTCAAGTATTTTTTGAATTATTAATAAATCTGCATTTAATATACCTGTCTGCATAAAAATATTCCAGACTCATTTTCAGTAGTAATATCTCGCGGTAAGTCTGTCGATTAATTATTTCTAACGAAATTGAGTTGCTTAAATAAAACACCACGAGTGTTGAAGAAAACGCTTAAAAAACACGAGACGTCTGTAACGGATATAACCCGGGCCTCATGGTCTGTGGCGAAAAGCCACTGTGTGATCGTTTTTTTTTTCCGAATTTCTCCTAATAGGACCGCTGTGTTTTCCTACGTTGTGTTTACCGTTGTCACCCCTGCTCTTTGATTGAGGTATGCCAGGATTACTATGACCGGAACGGATACGCAAAAGAAACTACTGGGATTTTTTTCTCGGAAAAGCGGGGAATTTTACTGAGACTGGTTGTTAACTGTTGGCTTCCTATCAGGGAGTTTCAAAGCGAGTGATGAGCGAGAGAATTCGTTTGCAAGGGCGCAAAATGGTGAAGGGCGAGATGGGCTGTGATTTTGCATAGAGAGTAAAAAAAATTGAAAGCGAAGAGAGATCCCTATTAGCATAGGGAGCATAAAAAAGTGGAAAACGAAGATAGATATATTTCATATATCTTTCACACTTCTATCTATTTCAAAAACCACTCTTTTGCACACCTGTGCTTTCTTATTATTTCGTTTTGCTTTTGTTTTGGTTTACAGACTACCCGGTATATTGCGGGAATGTCTGATTTCCTATTCGACGATTTTCTTTGCCTTGCGAGGTTCATTCGAGTACAGGGTGTCCATTTTTTCTGAATTTTGATTTCGTATCTTTTATAAAATCGTTCCTTCCGATTCTCTCTTATTTAATGATTTTATTTTCACAGTTGATTTACCTAGGAGTGTGAATTATTTCACCTCCGTTTATTTAATTCATAACCTGGGTGATACTGTATTTAGTAATCACTTTGTATACCTTGTTGTTATTTGTCTTGTTCTACCTTTTATTGCACCCGTCGATGCTGCCTCGTCAGGCGACCTTTATGTCACATTTGTTACCTTGCCCTTAGGCATTTGTCACTGTTATACCTGGTGATTTACCTTACTCGTTTATACCTGGTGATTTACCTTACTCGTCATTCGAGTGCTTTTCGGATTGAAACCTTAATCAACTGTATTATTGTAGATTTTTCTACACACCTTAATTTATTACCCAGAGCATGTTGGCTCCGTTCTTTCTTGAAGATCTTTGTTATTCAACGTGATTATTAGCTGACCATACTACAGACCACGACTCTTTAACCATTAATCTAGTTAATGATTGAAAATGCTGGACTTTTATCCCTCATTCGTGTTTAGGCATGTTTACGGACATATTATACTTATTTGGTTGTATCGGTACCAGCCACCGGTCCGCCAGTAACACGAGTACGTCGGCCTATCACCCCAAAGAGCGTAGATAGTATGATGAGAAACATAATAATAGCGTTTGTCACATAAAATTCAGGTGTGTATAAAATCTGGTTAGAAGAGATTCGGAAAAACGACCTTATAATGATCAATGTGGTTTTTGAATCTAAATTGGCTTTCCCATACTCGAGATTAATTTAATTTTGAGTTGCCTTGGATCCCTATTTGTGGTATTGCCTATACTACAACTGCGGGTAAATTTTACCCCGTTGCGTTCCACGATTTTCACTTTAAAGAGTCATGCTCTTTTGCCGGTACAACGGAGGTCTTCACCTGGACATCGAGGTGAATCCCTCTCCCGTGTGGTAATCGAGTACCTATTATAACTCCTAAATAGGTGTTGTAATGGAACGGGTATTTTCTAACAATGTATGTAAATAGCGGGTGCTACATATGACAAAGCTGCCTTGTTCTATCTGAGGGTTCTCCGCTACACGATCCACCTTTATGGTGGAATACAATAGTGACGGAACTCCTCTCACTTTCTAACATCGTACAATTTAAAGGGACATTTATTGCCTACACATCTGCGCTAAATAAAAGCTCGGACTCTTCGAAGAATAGGATGATTGAATCATGGGCCGTTTTGTTTACAGATTATTAATTCCTGACCTGGGTCTATCCTCGCTCCTAGCTCTATCTCGATTTCCTATACGTGAATATTTAATTATTTATTGAAGTATTGCTCTTTTCTGCCTAACTTGGTTTATTTCTATTTATTGACGTAATTGCGTAGGTACCTACTACTTGTTGTGCCGCCTAAAACCTAACTGATTATTTTACTCGAATCAAAATGGGATCTGCGCTCATGGATTGGGCGAATCTGTTTAATTATTTATCGATGTGGATTTTGTTGTGAAGAGAGTTTGCCAACTGCGAAGTTTGAGTTGTTTAGAGGAGAGATGCAAATTTATATGGGTAAAGTTTAGATAAGAATTGGGCGACCGAGAGTTCGCTATACGCCTTCTCGTCGGGTTTACGTCCAAAGGGTTTGGTTTAGATAAGGATTGGGCGACCGAGAGTTCGCTATACGCCTTCTCGTCGGGTTTATGTCCAAAGGGTTTGGTTTAGATAAGGATTGGGCGACCGAGAGTTCGCTAAGACGCCTTCTCGTCGGGTTTACGTCCAAAGGGTTTGGTTTAGATAAGGATTGGGCGACCGAGAGTTCGCTATACGCCTTCTCGTCGGGTTTACGTCGTTATGAAGTCAGACTTTACCTGCTCGAAAGCTGATCCCATCTGCCTGGAGCTCCGGTAGGACGTCGGCTTTTATAGAAGCGGTGGTCCGCTTTCTAAACACCACGCAACAATGCACCTTATTGACACTGCCTCATGTCGTGATTTATTTCTTAATCGTATTTCCCTAATCACGGGACTTAGCGATTTGACCTCGCGGCTACCTTACTGAATTGTCCTAAACCTGAACTACCTAAATTTTCCTTCAAATCGGCCGACGCGCTCTGCACCTTTCTATTGTGTCTAGCTATTATAATTGCACCGGCTTAACTTTCATTTCGCATTTCCACCTGCTTGCCGTCTAGGGATCGAGATAATTTTTTGGCTGTTGCCATTTATTAATTCGCTCTATCAATTCGTGTAATTTTCATTATCGTGGGCAGGATACCTAATGATTTACCATTCTCTCTGCAAAGTCTCTGCAAAGGCTTATTGTTTGATTCTGATTTCACATTCTTTCACCCGGTCTGTATCTTTCCAACCGTTCTTGTATGTAGGTCATCTATTATTTCACTCGATCCGAGCAGGGTGTCTTATAATACATCTGCCAACATCTGGCGACTCTCCACCCTAGCTTGGCCGGTCTTTCGAATGTCTTCTTTAAACGCTGGAATTTTACTAGGCGAGAACTTTTATGTTTATGAATATTTAATGTGCTGGCAGGAATCGTTTCTATTGATGTAACGGCGCGTAGCTGTATTTGATTTCCTAACAATTTTACCTTAAGGTATTTACGTACCTAATTCTTGCACTGTTTGCTTTTTCGATTTGAGCTGATTTAATGAGGGCGACGGAAATATTTCCCTTATCATCCTACCTAGGTGCGATCCATTTCACGTCCTACGGACTCGTGGTGCTTTCTTTAAGCAAATCAGTTAAGTTTCAAATAAAATAGACTGTCTTTTATTTATACGATCGATTTATTAGACTATTTCACGAACAAAGTGAAAGGTCAAAAAATTTTAATTCGGCAGAAGCGACTCATTTTGACCTGCAGCTACAGTTATGTATTGTCGAAATCTCAAAATTTACATTGTTAAGCGATCCGTTTATAATTTTTTATAACGCAAATTAATTAATTTTGAAATAAAAATTTATTAATAATTAATAGTCTGTCCGTCAGTCACTTGTTACGCCTATGTGGCCGTCTCATGTTCGCTTCAGCACAGAAATCAACCGTGAGAAGTAACTAAAAAGTCACTACCTATATTGAAGAGAGATATCCGATTCTCTCTCAGACCGCTAGCAATTGTATAGAGAGAGAAGATTAGCTTCCGTACTCTTTATCACAATTTTATACCAAGGTACTCTAGTCCCAGTCTGATTCTGTTGAGCTTTACCGGATCGATTCTAGTGGCATTTCATACATAGACTTGACGAAAAATTGTTCAAGGTTCCAATTATCTTGCCAAAGTCAAAGTTTGTATATTTTCAATGTACTGGATATTCTGAAGTCATTGGGGGTGGAGGGAGGGGGAGGATGTGTTCATTGGATTCGAGAGTAAAGGTGGTAAATAAGCTGACTTGATTTTCCGAATTTAAACCAATTTTTGGAAAAATCATAACATTTTCTTACTAATTCTAATTTTATTTTTTATTTCAATTTCTGACAGCAAAGAAATGATAATTATAAACTCAAGAAATGTGTGTAGAAAAATCACATTTAGATGATAATAACCTACATACAAGGCCCTGAATCTTTAACATAAACAATATTCGACTAAATAGAGTGATATAGGGTGATACAAATCGGATTCCAGAAATAATCCGAATAATATTCCATTTATTAAGTATTCCATACATCTACGTGGCTTATCCTCTTCAGTCTCTCTTCTTTAATCTTATTAATTGAATTTTGCATTAGTCAGCTCTTTCCATGTCCAGTTCTTAAATAATCCAGCTTGCAGCAGAATCATTCATTAGTCAGATCAATGGATTTGGTTCCACGATTTTTGAATCAGAAATTTATAGAAAATTACGAGCTAACATTTATATTAGTAGGTATAGATAGAAGCTATTATAGATTTTTTATAATTATACTCGTAGTTAGATACGTTATTATAATTTCACATTTAGGAGAATTTTAGTCAAGCAACTCCATATCGGTGCTCTTTCAATGCTTCAGTCATATATATGGTTTTGTTACAGTCTTTCTGCTGTTACTGGAAAGGTTTAATTTAATTCCGCAACTTTTTTTTTATTCTGCACTCAATTTTGTTTGACCCTGTGACATTGCGTTTTTTGGCTCAGTAATGATGACAAACATCATTACTGATGTTGTCATATTTTAAACACACTGTATATTATTTTATATTTTTAAATTGTCTGAGATTTGACATCAGTTTGTTGGATTTAATTGAACAGATTCAAGTTAAAATTGCAATTTTCCATTTTGAAAACAGCCTGTATAGAAAACGACTAAAAACAGACGAAAACGGCTGACATGTCCATATTTTAATTTTTCATCTCGTAGGTATCTATTGTGGACTTAAAATTGTTATACAGGGTGATTAAAAATATCGGATTTTTGATCACTCTTTATAGAAATTTAAACTATCAGTAGGTATCCGTGCAGTAGGCACACTCCAGTTCAAATTCCAACTGTAATGATAATTTTTATTAAATTTTCTCATGAAATATGAAAATATACTTAAAAAATACAATTTGCCACATTAAAAATAAAAACACACGATGTTATCATTAGGGAGCCAAGATACACTCTGTATAAAAAATGTTACGGCATTGAAAAAAAAATTAATACATTTATTGGTGCCAGGTATAGCCTCAGATTTACTTTCATGTGTTATATTCAACATGGGAGAATTGATTACTGTTTGCATTCACCCTTGAACAATATACTCAGTGTTTGTAACTCTACATGTATTGACTTCTTTAATGGAACACTGGGTTACGTTAAAAGCAAATGTAGAAGGATAGTTCTTCCTTAATTTATTTTTTCTTTCTTCACCTTTGTTTTTGTTGTTATAGTGTGTGGGTAGATCTATTTATTTATTTATATGTAACAATGTAATAGGGTAACTTAAAGCCGTAAACAAAGCCACTATTACTAGTATTAATATAAACTCAATTCAATTGAAAAATTACCTGAATTTTCCAAAATTTATTTAAAGACTTATGGAATTGTTGCGTTTCTTTTCCTTCACTGTTTAATAAATAATATGTAGCTTTTCTGAACCGGTAAAGAAGCCTTTCAAATTTGCATATGAATATGCATACAAACAACTTAAATTTTCGAAATCTATGAAATTCCAAAATATCAGAATACCATAGTTACCAAGCTCGTAACTTTTTAGAAATCGGTCTAAGCGAGATTCTTAATAATTGTCTATTATTACTGAGGCTTTTAAAGAAATGCACCTCTAGCGCTTGTTTAAAAAGTAATCAATCACTAATTCGTTATAGCGTCAGTGATTTCACTGACAACCCGTATAAGTTAGGTAGAACTCTTCTGAATATATTTATGACTTGAGCACCGAGTTTCCAATATGCCGATAATCGGCTTTCACTGGTACATACTTCCTGCTTCTAAATACTTCATGCATGCTCCAATGTGTCTCCCATTAAGCTGCCAGGAAATTGTTAGGTCGAAAATTGTTTTTCTCTTTTCTCGAAAATTTACCCACGATTACTTCACCTAATGGCGTACAGAGTGCATATCATGAATAGTTCAATGTGTGTTTTAGTTGTTATGTTGTAATGGACTTTTACCCTAATTAGCGCATTCGTGTTTTGGGTAAAGTAAATTAACGCACTTGTCTTCTTGGTTAGTATTATTTATTTTGTAGGTACAGTTTACTGTAAATTTACCACAGGAATTACAACAGATCAGAGAGAGGGAAGTGGTCTACGTACATCTCCCTGAAGAGTAAACTAATTTATATCTTGCTTCCATTCGTGCGCTTTCTGTCTTTGTTGCATTATGTAAAGGTCTTATTAGGTAGGTACATATATTTAAATAAACAGAATGTTGATCTCGGGTAATAATTATATTAAATGAGAATGCGCTGTTTATTTTATAAACAAAGATTAGTAATTCTCTCTAAGTTGTTCGTATATGAACCGAGAAATTTGCGAATAGATATATTATGTTATAAGGAAATGTTACTAAGTGTAGTAATATAACAATGAAGGTAAACTGAAACTTGGTAATAATATACGTTATTGTTGGGTTGAACAGATCAAATTTACATCTCTCAAACTGGATCAGCTTTTGAGCTTGCATGTATTTAATACAGAATACAGTTTTGAAGATAATTTTATTACCTTTCCTCTATTTTCAATTAAAACATTCATTTTTCTGAAAAATAATATTGAGCTCGGTCTTTTACTTCCAAATTTAAATTTCAAATCGATGCAAACACATCAAAATTAACATCCCCAACCGCCTGATAATTTTCCATAATCAATTTACCTTCATAAAGTATCGATTTTTATGTAAAATTAGTAAAATTACAAAGTCATGAGTTCCAACCCTTCTTTAAATATCAATTTCGGTCCATTGAATTCAGTCTAGTGGTATGGCCGAAATAGTCGGTCGAACACCAGTAATTTTTAACAACGTGCTGAAAAATGCATTACCTACAGTGGCTTTCAATCGTCAGTCAAATTTTTTGTTCAACATGTATCGTAAATTTTGAATTTGTTCGATTGTATACCGTGAAAAAATTCTCACATGATGTTCAGTTCCCTAGAACCTAGTACCTACCCTCGCATTCCAACTCTGCAGGAAATAACGTAAGAAGCGGTATTCTGAATTAAAAGTATTCTTTTAATCATAAAATATTCTTACACTCGCGGCTTAAAGTGGAGGGCCCATAGTCGCCTCCGTTTGGTCCACGACTCTCCATGAAAACTGACTGAAAAAAAATTAATTAGTAGGAGTAAAAAACCAAATACTCTAATAAGGCTTGAGTATTACTGAGGAGTTGTATGAAAGTAGTAATTTTATTGTAATGTATACCTGACTGCTCCAGATCCTTGGAGAACAACTCTACGTCATCTTCGTTAACGACGATAGGCGATTTATCATCATCCGGGGCTTTGGAGCATGAGTGTCCCGTGCATTGAAAGCAGATCTTCGAACATATTATTCCTGCTTTGTCGACAACTTCCGCGACCTCGACATCCCGTAGTGCACTTGCAGGATTTTAGTGTTTCTGAAGGTGCTGGCTCCTTCATAGTGGATATGGGTAGTAGCCGATGCTGTTGCTTTACTTTAGGGGGGGGAAGGAATTCTAACTTCATGTTCATCGTGGCTACTGCTTTGGCAAACGGATCGTACCTTGTACCTTATGTAGTCCAATGAGGTGTGTCTTCGAGGGTCACCATAAATGAAGAAGGAATTTTTTCCCAACGCCGTCTTATCTTATCAGCACAACACAAGCATTGTCGTTTTTGAACAAATCCCTGTTCCTTTCCAAACTTTTCACAAGCTGCATTTTCCCCTGACGGTACAATGAGGTCGTGCTATCACATCCACTGAAGGCATACAGGAACGGGATGGTTGAATTTGAAGTATCCGAGTACTTGAAGTGTCTGCGAGAGAGTACAAGTATTTTTTTTGCACCTTTCCCATTCTTCATTATTGCAACCTTTGAGGTAGAAGGTGCTAACGCTGTGAGTAGGACCAACAATTCTTCAACAATTATCACAGCTGGAAAATTTAGTGTAGTCAATCAATATCAATATCATGACGATGAGTCTGTCAGCAGCTTCCTCTGCTACGTTTACAAAAAAAAACCTTCATCATGCAGGTTTTTATGAAGCACTCTAATTGGACGTTTTTTTGTTATTTTCGTTTGTTAAGAAATAATGTTCTTTTGACGTAGTCGCAGTCATTGATTCATCAAACACTACATTTGGTGTGTAAATTATTCAGAAAAGTTGGTAGAAATCACTGTTTTCAGCCATACCACTAGACCGAATTGAATGAATGGCACTCATTCGACGCAGAATTGAATGCTCTTTAATTTTTGTGAGGGTGAAATATTCTCTGAACGCACTCTTTCGAAGCTATAGGCAAAAAACAGAAAAAAGTTCGAAAACTCTGCGTTTTTTGGACTTTCTGATTCGAGTGGCGGTCGAGGGACCGTGCAAACCGATTATATCTGTACTTGACGTCAAATTAACCGATCAAATCAATAATTAGCTTTCCAACACTTTTTTTCCAAGTGATCCCTCTATTTTGACTGCCCTAATAGTCAAAAAACTCTTGACATGTTCCACGTTTTCCAATTTTTCGTCTTATTTTGAGTGAGTACCCTTGAAGTTCAACGTATTGCACAATTTGTTCCTTGTATCGACTTCTTCACATCTTTAACTGAATTAATTTCTAATATCATAAAAGTTGCTCTACTTTTGCATAAATTGAATTATTTGCGTCCATATCCAATTAATGAAAATCTCATTTTAGCAGCGCATAAAAAATTTTTGGCACTGCTTTTAAGTATGATAATAATTGTCATTTGGCAAGAAATCTTTTTTACTTTTCATTGCTTCAACTCTGTTTTGTCCGTCAAAATTGTCTTATTCATTTAAGGGAAAGTTTAAACCCTATCCTTCGTCAAAATATATTTTCAGGTTGTTTATATTAGTTATTCAGGGATAAATATATTATAAGCTCTTATAAGAATTCCCTTGCTAATAATAATTAGGCACATTACACGTGGCGTTTCATTTCTTGCTAATTATCTAACGGAGAGATTGTAGCCTCGAGTAACAAACGCTTCGCTAATTTTCCTTTACAAACTCATAAATAAATGATGGTAAATGAGCAATCCAACTAAGTACCTACTGTGTTCTGTTCTTCTTAGTTTATCTCTAATCAGACGTGGTTGTAAGACAAAGTAACAACCCTTAGTACAATAATGAAACAATAGTAGATCAATAATTGTTTTATACCCTGGATAACAATATTGGTTAACATGGTCCAATTAACGATCTCTTATCCTTGGAATTTCGGCTTATTTATCTACTCCTAAAACGTACCCTGAAGCCTAGACCTATTGGGAAAAGTACACAACCTAGAGGAGTTTTAGGATAACCCTGTTTATTATCGATTTCGTTTGCATCTCAGTCAACACAATCTAATTAGGACAACATCTACTTACATTGGAGCACAAAAACGTGTTTCGGCTGGAGAAGAACCCGTCTAGAATGCTTTTAAAATAAACATAAATAGAGATGAGGATTTTGATAGTTATATAACGATGGTTAAGATGTGACACCTCGTACGTGCTATCACATCTTATACCACGTACGAGGTGTCACATCTTAACCATCGATATTATAGTTAGTAGGGATCCTTCTCCTCCTTGGTAGCGCTCGTTTTCAGTCTTCATTTTTAAAAGGATTTACGCCTATTTGCCTCTAAAATTTACCACATCTCTCACAGAGAAGCTATTTATATTTATACTGCTAATGCATGCATGTAAATCTGCATGGAAAAAAGTTTTTTGTCCCAACAGAATCGTTTTATGGCTTCATGAGCAATTTATTAATGGAATTACATATTAAAATTAAATTACTAACTCAAACTTTTTAGCTTATAACACTGTTGAAGGAAACATGTAGGAAATTTTCCCGAAACGATCTTCCTGACCTCTCTTTCGGACAGTATGTTTTTAGTGCCCTTTTACATGCTGATACGCTCTTGATCTATATTTCACATTGACGTATGTAGGAAAAAATTTCTATCATAGACATTCTTGAGCAAACAATAAATTTTAAACGGCTCCTGCCCTTTTTGTCAATAACTTCTTATTCAGGATTTTCTAGAATTTATTACGGAAAAGGAAACTCACAAAAGCAGTCACGGAAGACGTTTAAGTTCCGAGATGCATTCAAAATATGAAGTTATGCAATTTCGAAGAAAAAGATTCTTTCAACTTTTTGAGAGGCAAATTATTACCTTTGACAATTGACAATTCTATCTGTGTAGTTTTCTGTTATTAAAGAGGTTTCCTAAACTGTTAAACTATTGATCTAGCGTCTCACTCGAAAATCATGAATCTGTTGCAACCATATTATTTTATAAGTAAGTAGATAGGTAGGTACAGCTTGACAAGAATATCTTGGCGGTTGTTAAAGGAGAGAGAGGTCCTAGAACGAGACAGAAAATCACCCCACCACCTTATCTGTTTTAGTACATTCCATGTAATAAATTTTGTAAAATGTATGGACATTGATCCTTGACATTTAAATTTCATTATGAACTATATAGAAGCTTAATTTGGCTGCGTTCAATTAATATGAAAAAAACCTTCTTGCGCATCAATCGCAGAAATAGTGTATTTTTATGCGATTCAATTATGAATATTTTCACCGCTTTTTAAATTATTGGCTTTCTGAAATTTTCCATAGTCATGTCATGTTAGCGTAGTGCTTTAATGTGAAAAATTTTCTGTGATAATTTCATTTCATTTCGTTTCAACACGTGCCTTAGAATGGATTTTTAAATTTAAAAATCAAAAAAATTGGCAAAATTTTACAATTTTGTCCCTTTTCCTATGCCCGCCACTGGCTAACTTTACTTGAAAAATACTATTTTTTACACTACCTTTAATAAATTCGGAAAAAACTGAAAGGAGAGTTTTGAAAACCGAAAGTTTGAAATTTTAGAGGAATAAACATCATTTAAAAATATTCGAATATATCTCCGCCATTTTTATATTTGCTTCTTGAAATTTTTGAAGGTTAAATGCTATTAGTATAGTTGTCTACTATCAAAATTTCCGTTCTATTCCTTCAAAAATAAGCTCATGAATGTTTATAGAAATGTAGACATTTTTACCCTTTTCCTACCCACGCCTCTGGCTTATTAATAGAAATGATGCAAATTGTATTGCATTAGCTCAAATTTCAAATAAGTTTATTCCAATCTTGTTAATTTTGTTTAAAAGTTTTTGATCTTGCCTATTTAGGGGTTCAAAATCTAGCCATTTTCCAAAAATTGAAAAGGCCGCCATTTTGGAATGTCTTTACCTATTTTACTCAAATACAGTACCAGACGACTACTTGAGGGTATCTTACTACCAAAAAAATTTCAGCGCTCTAGATTGAAAACTTCGACCAGAAACCGTGCCTCACGGACGGTTTTTTTTCTGAAATTCGGAGGGACATCCTGTAGAAGTAATACAACTCTAGGAAAATGTTTTTTACGAAAATCAAACGTCAGCCCTAAGGTTTATAAGAGTAAAAAATTTCGTTCATTAATCTTGAAAGATGAAGCTGAATGGAGCGTTTTTGAAAATTTAGAGAAATTAATTTAAACAAAAACATCATGTAAAAAAAAATCGAATATCTCCGCCATTTTTCTTATTTACTTTTTGAAATTCTCAAGGGTTGAAGTCTATTAGTATAGTTGTCTACTGTAAAAATTTCAGTTTAATTACTTCAAAAATGTGCTCATAAATTGTTGGAGAAATTTAGCCATTTTTACCCTTTTCCTACCCACGCCACTGGCTTATTAATAGAAAAAATGCAAATTTTGTTGCATGAAATTAAATTTCAAGTCATTTACTTCCAATATTGTGAATTTGATATAAAACTCTTTTTCTATCTAGCTTATACAGGGGTTCAAAAAATAGTCCTTTTTCCAAAAATTAAAATGGCCGCCATTTTCAAACGGCTCGATCGATTTTGCTCAAGTGCAATACCAGACCACTCCTTGTGGATATCTTACTTCCACAAAAATTTCAGTCTCCTAGATTGAAAACTGCGACCTGAAATGAGGTGACAAAAACCGGATGTCTGGAACTTTGCAGCGTGCCTTGCACGCTACGTTTTCTTTTTCAAAATTTTAATTCTCGATTTAGAATATTTTTATAAAGTTCAGAAAAGTTATGATTGACTGTACATTTTCGCTGATGTAGGAGGCTGTATTAGGCAGGGATCACGAACGAACATCTGGCGGCTATTAGGAAATTCTTGCTTTTGTTATTGAAGTAAGACGTAGATAACATGTCTGGTCGATTTTCTGTCCCGGTTCTAGGTTTTCAGAGTTTGAAAAGTATATCATCTTATGCGAATTAATTTTCCGCGTCTAATGAGACCACTCTCATCTTGCTGCTCTAGATTTCCGATTAGTTATCCAGATAAAACCTAAAATATTATTTCTTTGGGTGAGGGTTAAAAGAAAGGAAGAGGTCGTTAAGAAAACCCATAAAAAAGCCTATAAAAAAACGCGCGTCTCGGTCCAAGACACGACAGGCCTCGAGTATATGCGGATTCACGATTGTGAAATTAAGGTTTGGATAGAGGGAGAACTTGAGAGATTGGTTGTGCTGTCGAGAGTATGCCGACGTATATGGTGAACGATATGGCCTCGTCGCGTGCGAGATTTAAGTGTTGCATACCGTCAATGGTGAGATTTGGATTTAAAATAAGTCATCAGTTTCGGTTGGACAGTGGTTAGTGCGCTTGAGTAGCGTCATTCCAGGAAATTATGAATGGAGGTAAAGGACGCTTCAGGTTCATTTTTCGGTCTAGATTCGGCAGTTCATGTAGCTTGTCTACAATTCGTGAATTAATAACGGTCCCTTGTGTGAGTATATCGATATGGTGGAGTTATTTCTGTGAGAAATGCAGTCTTACGTAAGTAATCTTCTGAATTTAATTTTGGTCATTATAACTAATGTTCGCTTTCTTGTCTTTACAGACAAGGGACTTAAGTTTGGACTTAAGTTTGGACTTAATTTTGGGCTTCTTATTTCTGAATGACTAATTACTTTTGAACTTTAGTTTTGACTTACTTTTGAGCTTCAAGTTCTAGAGTGTTAGGTCCCGACTTCCAGTTTCAATTTTTTAACTACTAATTTTCGATTTCCAGTTTTTGATTTCGAACTTTGAATTTCTAAGTTTTAACTTTTGATTCCTGAATTTTAATTTCGAACTTCTAGTTTCTGAGTTTTAAGTTCCAACTTTCAAACTTCTGATTTACATGAAAGTTTACGTAAAGATTTGATCATGTGGAGGCTTATGTATGTAGGTACTAACCTGTGTGAAGGGTTATGTTTGAAGAAGCTTGGAGAAATAAAGAAGAGTGGTGGAGTTTAATCTAGAGGTATGGAAGGTTTCATCAGGCAGAGGTCCTAGCACCTTGATATTTGGTCGTTACAAGGTTGAAGGGGGAGCAGTCCAGCTCATCCGGTACCTGGAGCACCAACCAAGGGGTGCTAACACCAGTACAAAGGCAGTTCCAGTAACCATGCCGGCCTATTCTTTGATCATTGCGTTTATGTTAGAGGAACCTTAGTTCATCAGTTTTGAAATGGAGTTTTGAATATTAAGGTATGTCTTTATGAGTGTGATTAAACTTTTACTATTTTCTAACAACCAAGGAAATTAAATAAATTCAAGTACAGTGTTTAATTGATTTCATCACCTATGACTTTCTAAGTGAATCTGATTTTTGATAATATGTTATGAACTTTTATTGTGGTCAACGAGTGACTAATGTAATGGTTATGTGTAAAAATAATTTATTAAATCTATCGTGTGTGTTTAGGATTTCGAGTTAGAGATGATCATTTTGTAAATTAAATTTTGAATTTCAGATTTTGTAGGTAGATACCTGTTTTTATGTTGAAACTTTTGCTTAAGATAAATTTAAATTTTTGATAGATAACTTCTGATCTAACTCTGAGTTCTATTCAGAATCATACCTATGTGTTAGTTTAGAAATTGATTAATAGAATATGAGCTTTAGAAATTTTATCTGAGCTATTGAAATGATATAGGTACCTATCTTGAATTTTAGTCATGTAAGTTTGATATCATTGGTAATAAGGTAATATTTATGTTTGAATGTTTGAATCAGGATTACTGATTTTGATTATTAAATTTATTGTTTATGTGTAAGATCTATTGGTGATTACCAGTCTATTGTACTGATGAAATTGATTTTAATAAATCTTTATATTAAAATTTAACAATTTTAGAGTATTAAGAATCAACCCTCCTCATGTTCTTTTAAATCATTTATTCAGAAATTAGCATAACATCAAGAATAAGGTGATATATTCTGGGATATTTTGGTGAAGTTTATCAATTTTTTTGTTATTGTTTTTAAAATTGTTAGGAGTTACTACGGGTCCAGTCTGGTTCGGTGAATGCTGGATTTTCCAGAGGAAGGCCACATTTATCTGTCCTGGACTGGATAAACACAACGAACCTTTTGATTAAGTTTGGTTTGGTTTGACACTTTGGAAATTTAGACGATCACTTTTTAAAATTTAAAATTTATTTTCGTTTCGACATTTAGAATATTTGGGTGGGGCATTCGAAATTTGATATGTCCTACTCGACAGGCCAATGTGGCTAATGTTACAAATTTGCCTAGTCACATTGAGATCTGTCAATAGCCACCTCCTTCTTTTCTGGGTTAAGGTAAGTGAATTATTTTTTTTTTTCATTATTCAATTTTTTGAGTGGGAGTAAGCGAGGGGGAGGAAGGCTCCAACTTTGAAGGGACACCCTGTAGAAGTGATGGGACTTTTGGAAATTTTTTCAACGAAAATCTAACGTCATTCCAAAAATTTGCAAGAATCCAAAATTTCGTTCACTAATCTTGAAAGATAAAGCTACAGGAGCGTTTTGAAAATCGAAATTTCGCGATTTTGGAGAAATATATAAATATATATATATTTAAATATATATATATATATATTTAAATATATATATATATATATCGTGGGCAGGTGAATTTTGGAAAACCACTTTTTCGTGATCTGGGGGTCATGATCGGTGGACATTTGATGAGTTTGGGTGATTTTCGAAAAGTGATGTCGTCCTCAATAGTGTATTTTTTTGTTAAAAAAATACACTAAAATGAAAATCTAAAATAAACACGGAAGTTTTAGTTAGAATTATTTAATTATTACTATCATCATATATTTAATTATCACTATTGCTATAAGAATAGTTCTCTTCATCACTATCATTATATCTGCATCGTCGTTAATGCCTCCCAGTTGAATAATTAAATCCTCCACTATAATATACATAGCTCCTTGTCGGGCCATAAGCCATAAACTCGTTCTCAATTTTTTTCGAATGGTCGTCACACTTGGCATTCCGCTCCTCAGCCGTATAACCACAAAAAATTTTTGATGAGCATGAGAAGAATGGATATACGTTTCATCCATGTACACTATATTATTACCTTCGGCTCTATAATTTCTCATTCTCAATTTTCTTAATTCTTGTTAATTCTTAAATCAAAATTAGATCTTGTTTTTCTCCACCGAAAGCCCAGTTTATGCATAACCTTTGTGACACTTTCCCTTGATCCTTTGTACTCGTTGTCAAGTTGGTTTTTGTTGCTAATTTAGTCCTTTTTTTACCAGGACTACCAGAAGTAAATTTATCCGTTTGACCATCGATGATTCTGCTTATTTCCACCACTATCCTTTGAACAGTCCGTTCACTAATGCCTATCGCAGCAGCAACCCGTTTTTAAACTTGATTAATTGGTGAAATAGGACCAAGTATTTTTCGATTCACCAAGAAAATATTTATAAACATTATTAATAATTTCACGGCTTAGACTGGAAAGGGTTTTATTAGCAACTTGGCTTTTAAAATTTGCCATTTCAAAAGCTTGCACTACGTTTGCAATAATTAACTGTCACAAACATAATAAAATATAAACGTCAAGTATCAATGTCAAAACATTGTTCAAAATTTATTACATGGAATGTACTAAAACAGATAAGGTGGTGGGGTGATTTTCTGTCTCGTTCTAGGACCTCTCTCTCCTTTAACAACCGCCAAGATATTCTTGTCGATCAGTATATGCATACTCCTTATTAAAATGTACAAATTCGACGGTAAGTCTGTCTAATTTTTTGAAGGTAACGATTACCGAAACATTTATCCCAGCAAAACTTTGGGGCGGAAGGTATGATTTTTCCCCAGCAACTGCAAAATATTTATTTGGTACAAGTGGGTAAAGTTGTATATTATCCATGCAGATAATAGGTTAGTTAATCTTTTTTGTCCATTAGGCCCTTTGGCCTAAAAAGAAGCATAAAAATACCTATATTCAGTTCTCATTCTAGAACGATCGATGTCTTCTACACATAAAAAGCTTATAACAAGGTAACATTACAGTACAACAAACTTCTCCACGTTTGTAAAAACTAATGGCGAATAAATTAATCTTAATAATAACATTTTTATGTCGATGTAAAACCTTAATTAGCTTCATACTTTCAGAACAACTCTCATCAAGTGAGCAACGGTGATGCTAAGCTCCTCCAGACACCTTCCGCCGGCCCCACTTCGAGCCAGAATGTCCTCCAAGCCCGTCGGGGGGTGATTCGCATGTTAATAGTGGTAGTGTGCGCTTTCGCCCTCTGCAACTTACCCTTTCACGCTCGTAAGATGTGGCAATACTGGTCGGCGAGCTACCACGGCGATACCGATTTCAGCGCCCTACTTACCCCGCTCACTTTCCTTTGTACATACTTCAACTCGGGGGTTAATCCCCTGCTTTACGCCTTCCTCTCCAAGAACTTCAGGAGGTAAGTAGTGGAGAACTTAATTTGATTTATCATTACTTAGGCTTTTGCTTATGTCAGAGAACAGAACTAATTTTATTTAGGCCATCAGTTGGTACGGGAAATTGGATTTTTCGTTTATTTATACAGGGTGGAGTGTGATTAATTGAACAAATAGTTTATTATGGATTCTGGTAATGTTATTAATGTGAAATATTAATTCAAGCGATATAATTTAATTGCATCAGATATACGAATAGACAAAGAACAATTTAAGATTTTAGAACAATGTCAACATCAATCAAAAGGAACTGCTTTATGCTCTGAAAACTTCAAAAGTGAAGAAGGAGGTTTAACAGCTTTAATTTAAGAAGTTTCGCTTCAATTTAGTTTTTTTGAGCTTCTATTATAATGTGATAACCTCAGGCATCCTTTCGCAGACAATACTTTTGTCTCGGAGATAGGACAAATAAGGCTCTCTAATTTTTTATAATAAGGATTTTCGCTAACAAGATTAAGAAATTATTGATTTTCAATTATGTTACCGTCACCAACAAAGGCACATTTTTTTTTTGTTTTTGTGAAAGGACTGTACTTAAATAATAAGGTACCTATTACTTACTAAAATTATTCTAGTGCTAGACAACGCAACGGCAACGAGATGATTTTATGGCTTCTCTTTTATTTCTTTATTTTATTTTCTTTGTCTTTATGTGACCTTTCTGTGATGGCAGTTCCGAGAAATAATTGCACTGATGAAAAATCTAACAATGTCATTATTCAAAACCGAGCAAAGAAAATGTTTGATCGCTTCCTTTAGAAATGACAGTAAGATATACAAATGTTATATAGGTAAATCTTGTTCAAAACTGTAAAAACGAGTTGCCTTTGAAATTATTACGCAAAAGGTTGTTGCTGTATATATGTTTTGACATTTTCATTCAGTGAAATATTCATGAATCTGACTTATTGGAAATGGAAATCAATTCTATGAAATGCATTTTCATTATGAAACCAATAAATATTTTTCAGGGAAAATTCAAACAAATAAAACAGTCACTGTTATGTTTGTATGTTATACAAACAATTCCTTTTAAAATATAAATAATATTTTATTGATTTCTTTCAACTATGTCAATAGCCTATGGAAAAGCAATTACCGACCAACAATAATACTTGATGGGGCATGATAATTTAATAGGTCGTAGGACCTATAGTTATTATAAAAAATTCAAATATCTAAAGAGTCGATGATAGTCGATGATTAAAAATATAATTTCGTTGAATTTATGAGTATGCATCAGCATGGAAATTGTGTGCTAAAAGGGCAATTTTAGAGAAGCGAAAATTGTTTTTTTAATGATGTCAGTTACTGCACACTATTTTCGTATTTACCAATATATGGGGTTATTTCATGGGACATAATACATTACCTTTACCTTTTCACATTACCTGTTTGGGGAGAAATACAGGGTAGCCCATCTACGACTCGCTGGCATCGATAAACCGTTTGCAATCAAATACAAAAGTGGCTCAGCCCATGTCCCAACTAAACAAATATAGAAGGTGTTCCAAAAGTTGCCAGCAGCAGACAGCAGTCAACTGTTTTATTTTAACTGGAACACTCATATTGTTACATTTTCATATTTCCTGAGGAAATTTAATAACACTAGTTTTCACAGTCATAGTTTATTGTAACGAGTGATTTATGTCCCGGAACAGCTTACATCAGTGGCAGCGATAGGGGCCCCGCAGGCCTGCGGCGCGGGGGGGGGGGGGGGAGGCGCCGTTCTCCGCAATTTTATATCGCTTATGTAAAAAAATGTATTTATTCAGAAATGTTTAAATTTTCTTCACTAGGATAAGACATGCATTCTGTACTTTTGTTTTCTATGTTTGAAAATAATGTGCCATTGGAGTTTCGCTTTTTATGCTTTTAATTAGTAAATTATTTCTACAAACCATTGTCAGGTAAGAAAGAGCAGTGATTCCCCCTGAAAACTGGCAGATGTAGGTAATTTGGCAGCTGTTATCGACATTTCTCAAAGTCTTTATTTTTTCTGCTTTAGAGACAAGTTGATTTTCATTCAATTTTTCTCCCAAAACCAGTTTCCACAAGAAATTTAAATTCGAGTAATTTTTTGTTTCTTCTCGAGTCAATTTTCATTCCTGGATTTTCTTGCCTGAAGTTTCAGCTTAGGAGGCTAAATTTAATAAATTTATAGCTTCAATATGAAGCTAAAATTTCAAAAATCCGACCACGAGGAAAACAGTTATCAGTTCAAGATCAACAGTTGATTTTTTTAGATTGCCCTATAAATACAGGTGTTAAAGCGATTTCTGAAACTTCAAATTTTACTTATTATAGTAGCAGAAAAATTTATTTGGAAAACTGGGTGATCAAGAAAATTGAGTGATTTTGCAATCCTTCACATATTGCGCTGTAGGATGTTTTTGCAGGTTTTTTATTTTAAATCCAAAATAAAAGAGAAATATAAAGGAGAGGGCAGCGGATTTTCTGCACGTTTTCAAATACGCTTTTAAAATGTAAATTTTTCGAGTGTCGTAGGAATTAGGGACAAAAAAACCTCACGCAACCCTAAAATCTCCGCCACTGGCATATGAAAGAAATTTAGCAGTCAACATTAAAAAAATGTAGCTTATATCAATGGTGAGATAATTTACAACAGTTGACCTCTGTATCTCAAACTATTCCTGAGATATCATCAAAAAACCGTGAAAAAGTAGGTACTTAATTCCTTGGCACCCTGTATATCTCAAAAGCGATGCTTTGCGGAAGGAACCACCCCCTGAAATTTTTCGCACTTATTTAGGATAACCCTGTTATGATAACCTTTAGGATGGAGTGTAAATAAATAATTGCAAAAAAAAACTTAGAGGATGATTCCTTGCTGAAAATTAAAAACCTTCTTGCGCATCAATCGCAGAAATAGTGTATTTTTATGCGATTCAATAATAAATATTTTCTTCCTATTTTTTTTTATAATGAATTTAATGAAAAATAATCCGATTTTTTTTTGGGAAAACTCCACCTACCTACAAAAAAAGAAGAATGATCCCTATCGTGGATGCGAACCCGCTCCAACAGTTAGCTAGTCAAGGATGTAACAAACTGAGCCACACGGTGCGTTTCGAATTTGTAGTGATGATGGGGTAGATATATGTAGTACCTACGTCAGGTACCTACATCTACTCATTTTATTTTTTAAACTGGTCATATCTTAGTTATTAAAAAACCAATTTGAATACTTTTTTCACCTGCATGTAGGTGATTTAATTGTCGTTGCGATTGCTTTTCTAATTTTCAGAACCATTCATAATTGAATGTGAAAAAAAATTAAAAAGAAATTGCGAACCATTTCATCGATTTAATAATTTTATATAAGTGTAAGCTAATTTTGCACAAGCGAAAAACTTTTTTATCTTTCGTTTAAAGTGCTACATTAATCGAGGCGAATTGAAGCTAAGACATCAAATTATATGTTAAAGCAAAAAAAAATGGAAAATTTCGGTTCAACTTCTTCAAAAATGGACTCATAAACGGTTATAGAATTGACACATTTTCACCCTTTTTCCTACCCACGACACTGGCTTATTAATGGAAAATATGCTAATTTTATTGTATTAACTCAAATTTCCAATAATTTTCTTCAAATCCTGTTAATTTGATTTCAAAGTTTTTTTGCCATCTTGCTCATACAATGGTTCAAAAAATTGTCAATTTTCCGTTAATGTTCAAAAAATTCAAATGGCCGCCATTTTGAAACGGCTCGGCCGATTTTGCTCAAGTGCAATACCAGACCACTCCTTGTGGACATCTTACTCTCACAAAAATTTCAGCCCCCTAGATTGAAAACTGCGGCCAGAAACCGTGCCTCAAGGACCGGATTTGGGGAACTTTGAAAGGACATGTGCTAGAAGTAACGTGACTTTTGGATTTTTTTTCAACGAAAATCTAAAGTCATTCCCAAGCTTTACAAGAATCCAAAATTTCGTTCACTAATCTTGAAAGATAAAGCTACAGGAGCGTTTTTAAAATCGAAAAATCGTGATTTTGGAGAAATGTATATATATATAAATATATAAATATGTATATAAATATATAAATATATAAATATATATATATCGTGGGCAGGTGAATTTTGGAAAACCACTTTTTCGTGATCTGGGGGTCATGATCGGTGGACATTTGATGAGTTTGGGTGATTTTCGAAAAGTGATGTCGTCCTCAATAGTGTATTTTTTTGTTAAAAAATACACTAACAGATTTTTCAGATGAAAATAATTCATTAGTCCCTTTCCTGTTGAGATACGATCCCTTGAAAGGAAGTCTAGAAAATACCTAGTTTTCAATATTTTTCGTAGTAACGGATCATGAGTAACAGAAATGAAAATATAAATTAAAAACCCAAGTTAAGTTAGCCACGCTTCGGCCAGCCACACTTTAGGCCAAGAAGAGGGACTTTAAATAATTTTCAACAAATTTTTGTTGTCGTTATTCACGGCTTAAAAAGCAAATATTTGGTTTGTTCATCCAATGAAAACCACCGTAAACTGAAAAAATCGTAATTATTGCAACGTCGCTTTCGGCCACGACTTAATAAACTGAAAAAAAAAAACATTTTTGGTGAAGTTTTGTTCAGAAAAGTTCGAGTTTTATAATAATGGCTATTCATACTTTCAGCCACGAACACACAAACTTTATAAACTGAAAAATTGATTTTTGTTGAAATTTTTCTGAGAAAAGTCTGAAATTTTATAATAATAGCTAGCCACATTTTCGGCCACGAACTTTATAAACTGAGAAAATCATTTTTGCTGAATATTTGCTGAAAAAGTCGGAAATTTTATAATAACGGCCAGCCACACTTTCGGCCATGCACGAATTTTACAAACTGAGAAAATTATTTTCAGTGAAAATTAGATGATGAAGTCAGAAATTTTATAATCATGGCATCATGGCCAGCCACAGTTACAATCATGGACTGAAAAAAACAAATTTTTGCGGAAAATTTGCTTAAAAAAGTGTGAAATTTTATAATAATAACCTGCCACGCTTTCAGCCATGAACTTTATAAACTGAGAAAGTAATTTTTGCTGAAAATTTGCTGAAAGATTCTGAAATTTTATAATAATGGCCAGTGACACTTTCGGCCACGGACTAAAAGAGCTGAAAAAACAAATTTTTGCTGGAATTTGCTGAAAAAAGTCCTAAATTTTACGATAATGACCTGCTACACTTTCGGCCACGGACTTAACAAACAAAAAAAAAATTTGCTGGAAATTAATCGAAGCCTCTCTCTGGCCGAAAGCGTGGCTGGCCGAAACGTAGCTAACTTGACTTGGGTAAATTAAAATAAGGGGACAGAGTCTGCTATTGAGAATAGTTATTAGTGGATGATTCGTTGAAAAAGCTGTACATACAGCAATTTTAAAATGCATTTTGGATAACCTAATTTATTCTAAATGAAAAACAATCGCGATTTTTCCGTAAATTTGATTAGATTCGAGCTTCGAAAAAAATAATTGAAATTTTATTACGTTTTTCATGATTTTCAAGTAGTATGATTTGCATAAGTAACGATAGAATAGTATATTCTATATCAAGGGCGGAAAGATGTTCATTTCAGCGAGTATGAAGTTATCGGGCCGAGCGGAGCGTAGCGGAGCAAGGGTCGATTGAATACGAGCTGAAATGGACTTCTAATCCGGCCGAGATATAGACGCTATTTTTTAGCGCATCGCGTTAGAACACTGAATACTTTGGCTTGTTAGCTTGTTGGCGAATATGTGGTGGCGTACAAATTAATTCACTGTCAGTGTAATTTTCCTGTCTAGCGTTCATTTTGTTTCTTTATTGACGAAACCTCTGAAACTAGTAACCCCCGTTAATCGTTATAATTAGATAGGTACCTACCTGTTATTATATTTCCAGCTCGTTTAGACTTGATTGAAATATGCGCGTATATATCGCAGTCTCGGTAGTTGTCAGCTGTGTGGTTGAATTTCGCTGCCGAGCGCTGAATACCTACCGCGTAATCACTAACTGATAACAGTTAGTTGTTATAGTAACGACTAAATCTGTCCGCCCTAGGGCCAGAAAAAACGTTCGTTGCGGGCTGGAAAATTTTGTACGCTTGGAAGAGAGCTGCTATCGCATGTAGGCTGCAATATGCGTCATTCCGCCGGCTACTAAGCTACTGAAAAATCGTCTTTCAGAGGCGATGCGCTAAAAATTATTAAGAAATGGTTTAGTTTAGAAAAATCTCCTTGAAGGTGATTAGGTACCTACCTACCTACATTTTCAAAAAAATCACATTTTTTTTTTATTTAGAAAATATTTGACTATCCAAAATACCTACATTTTGGAATTCTGGCACGGCTGTAAGGAAAAAAGTTAAAAAGTACGTTTTTTAGTTCCCTTTCAAAGGATCTCACCTCAACAGGAGAAGGGCGAATCATTTATTTTTTATTTGAAAAACCTGCTGGATTTTCAACCAGGAAAGACTTCTTAAATTTTTGTCGACTCATTCATTCACACTCTATTAGGTCAGTCAATGAAGCTTGGGAATAATAATTGACTATAATGAATATATAGGTGTAGGGGGACAACCACTGAACTGGTTGAGGTCATTCTTGCATGACCGTCGACAGTATGTAAGTATTATGACTGGAGACACTGGACAGAGAAAAAACACAGTCAATTCTGGGACACAGATTTTGAAAATGGGTGTTCCTCAGGGTTCGGTGCTGGGTCCTATATTGTTCTCAGTATATATAAATGATCTAGACAGGAGCATGCATGGTGGACACTTCTCGGTCTATGCTGATGACACTTCTATTGTGTTGTCTGGTAAGGCGGGAGAGGAGCTCCGAAGCAGAGTTCAGGACGCAATGGTAGGTTTGAATGACTGGTTTGGTAATCATTGTCTATACCTTAATGAAAAGAAAACAGTACTAATGCAGTTTCATAATTGGCAACAAAGGTTGCCCAATATGGAAGTACAACTGAATGATGTGTCCCTCTCTGCCAACAGTGAACATACAAAATTTTTGGGATTGTACATCGATCCATGTTTGAGCTGGCGCTATCACTGTGAGCAAGTGTGCTCTAAAATTAACAGAACTGTTTATTTGTTTAAAAGTTTAAAACGTGTCCTGACACAGGATCAGATGCTAGTCTTATACTATGCACATGTTGAGTCTAGATTGAGGTATGGGTTGTGTTTCTGGGGTGGGTCAGCCAGCGCACAGAATGTCTTTGTATCTCAAAAACGTGTAATCAGGTCTATTATTGGGATGAGAGCTACTGACTCATGTAGAGATGTGTTTTCGAGACTGAAGCTTCTAACGCTGCCTGCTTTGTATATTCTTGAAATGTGTGCCTATGTATTTGGGAGCAGGTCAAAGTTCTCCTTGAATACAGATATTCATGACAAAAATACCCGTAAAAGGGGGGATATACATGTACCATTCTCAAGGGGACTGTTGGCGTACAAGGCTCCTGGATGCATGGGAGCCCGTTTATTTAACAAACTACCAAATGAAATAAAGGCATGCGATACCTTGACTAAATTTAGAAAAGAGCTTAAATCATATCTAGTGGATAAATGTTTGTACTCGACAGAGGAATATTTAGATTGATTATGACAGTTTTTATTTGCTGTTGCTATGTGTGTTTATATGCTGTATCTACAGTCGGTGTTCTCTGTGTCTTTCATGATGTTTTATATTTGACTATTCCTATGCAATTCATTGTAAAGTTGTCTACTGGAAAATAAAGAACATTTAACATTTAACATTAACTTAGGATTCACGTTTGACTTAAGAAAAATAGAAACTATAAAATTTTGCACGTCCCTATGACGTACGGAACATCGTTAAATCGCAAAAAAAAAAATGACCAATAAAGTATAACTCATTGGCCAAAATTTCAAAAAACATGCAATCTGATAAGTGATAAAAATGCATCACTATACCATTCCAGCCTAGTATCAAGTTTTCATGTTAATTGATCCACCGGAACACATTAAATAATTAATTATTGTTAAAAACTGTTGTATTTGCTTTGTCAAAAATGTGAAAAATGTGCAAAACGCGCTTACATATCGTCAATGTCTAAGCAATCATTATTGTGCAAATTTGCACCTCTCAATCTCTCCAGGAATCAATGATTTGCACGAATGACATTTTATGTATGTCAAAACAGACAATTGGTTATTGGAAAATTTGCAAACAATCAAAGAACTACGGCAAATTTTATGATTGATTTTTAGAGTCGAATGCAAGATTTGCACGCGAAAATTTTGAGTGGAAATCAATTTTATATAAATTTTCATTTTGCTGACGATTTTTGGGAGTTGAAAATTTTGCAAACATCGTGCAAATAAGAACAGTAGTTCTGAATGTTATACAGGGTGGGCCATCGAAAAGGTAACAAGCCTAATAATTTGGAAAGTGAAGATGTATGCGAAAAACGTCGAAACAGGTCGATTTTGTTATCGAGGGGGACATATTTTTGTGACAAATTTAACTACCCAAGTTCACCCCCTTGGCAGGGGTAGCTACCCCTTTGCTTTTCATCATAGGGAACAGATATCGAGTGATACATCATTCGAAAGCTATTTGAATTCAATTTACAACGATATCCAACATTTTGGGATTCACTTACATACAGGGTGGCCCAACGAAAACGTAGCTCGCCTTAATAACTTGGAAGCTGAAGATGTACGCGAAAAACGCCGAAATAGGTCGATTTTGTTATTAAAGTAGGCATATTTTCGTGACCAATTTAACTACCCAAGTTCACCCCCTTGGCAGGTTAGCTACCCCTTTGCTTAAAATCATAGGGAACAGCTATCGAGTGATATATCATTTGAAAGCTACTTGAATTCTCTTTACAACGATATAAAACACTTTGGGTTTCGCTTACATACAGGCTGGCCTACATACAAGTGATTAGGGCGAGTTACGTTTTCGTTGGGCCACCCTGTATGTAAGCGAAACCCAAAATGTTGGATATCGTTGTAAAGAGAATTCAAGTAGCTTTCAAATGATGTATCACTTGATATCTGTTCCCTATAATGATAAGCAAAGGGGTAACTACCCCTGTCAAGGGGGTGAACTTGGGTAGTAAAATTTGTCACGAAAATATGTCCCCCTCGATAACAAAATCAACCTGTTTCGGAGTTTTTCGCATACATCTTCACTTTCCAAACTATTAGGCTTGTTACCTTTTCGATGGCCCACCCTGTATAAAACTTTGCACGCGTACACGGTGTACGGAAAACCAACGTCAATAATTTTTTTGCGATTTAATGATGTTCCGTACGTCATAGGGACGTGCAAAATTTTATAGTTTCTTAAGTCAAACAAACGTGAATCCTAAGTTTCGGATTGTTTGCAATTATAGTCAATTCCCAAACTTCATTGACTGGCATATATACAGGATGTTCCTTAACTGGAGATACAAATGAAGAAGGGAGATTACTTAAGTAATTTTAACAAAAAATAGTCCAATAAACATGGGGTCGCAAACGTTTCGTTTTAGAGATATCATAAAAAATATCACCCTGTTGATTTGCTATCGAATTTGGCATGTCAAATGGTGTAAACTCTCAATGGTGATATATGTGCCTAATTTCAGTTGAATATCTTGTGAAGTGTAGATACTATGAGAAAAAAACTTGAAAAAATTCAAACTTTAACACCCTGTATCTCGAAAACAAGGAATCTCCCCTATTCATTTGTACCTCCAATTAAGGAACACGCTGTATAATCTTGAGAGAGTCGCATCAATTATGATTAAACTATACGTAATACCGATTAATGTTTGTACATTAATTGTTATTTTCTCTATGTTAATAATAATTATTGACCACCTCCCACCTCTAATAAATACTTCTTGTCTTACTTGGTGCAAATTATTAATATATTATCAGCCTATTATATCTGAAAAATGTTACTTTCAATTTCAATAAGAGCAATTTTAGACGAATGAGCGTATAGGGAGCGAATAATAGGGTGTACAATGAAAATTGTGAATTTGAGTAACAAGCATCACATGCCCAGACCAACAATATATCATACAACACATTTGACACAACAATAAATTTACAGCAGACCCGCTTTCATTACCCATCAGGACTCTCAACTTCAAAAGCAATTGTTTGTATTTTGAAATCTTCAGATAATGAACAGTTTTTACATGAAAAATTCCTTATCCAAGTCAGCGATTTCTGGAGCATTAGATAAGATATAGTAAACATAAAAAATAAAAATCTTTAACGCGTAAGCGCTAATTTCCCATCATTTACTCAAACGATAATAAGGAATGAGTGAAAAGATAAAATTGGTACCTACCTATCGGCTGTCGGATAGAAGAAATATAAAAAAACTTTCCACTGATGTTGGATATGTATTTTCGTCTATAAAATCGTCTTAAATTTGCTGCAAGTTGGAGCCAGAATTGTCATTTCAGCATCCTTTTACGAATTTTATGAGAAAATTATTCCGGTTCAAGCCCGAACATTCTGCGTGATCGATAAATTGAAAATCACAATGCAATTTCGATTCGATTTGAATGCAGTCTCAGATGATTTATTCGGGCACGAAATATCACACCTTGATCCACACGCATACATTTCCATAACAAGGTGGATTACCATAAAAATTACTCCTGTATGTACTTTGCCCTTTAGCCCTTTATATATTTTGTCCCCTTTGCACAACAGCAAATGGCTCAGAATAAAATTCTGCTCATGTTGTTTTCTCATTTAAACCAAAGAATAGATTCAATCAACCCTATATATTTATATTTTATGCTAAGTAGTTAAAACTTAATTATCAAATTCAATTGGTAAGATGAGCTTCGAAATATCATAAGAAAATGATACCAAATAATCATCGTTTAAGTAGCAAGCAACAAAAGACCAATTTTTAGATCTAAACAAGACTTAACTTGATTGACTTATTGCGACTTGATTAGTTGCTGATTTTCTAAAGACCCCGTATTATGCTACGAATATGATAAGAGTATTTTAGGATACGCTCTGATTGTAAATAAATAGGCGTCTGTCATAGCAAGGACCAATCTCAAGTTAATACCCATAAAATTGTTAAAGATACGGTTAATTTTTTTCTAAATAGACTGCCAAGATCACATAAAATATCAGCATTGATGTCATATCTAAAATTTTGTAGGTGCAATGAGGAATCTCTCATAATAACGATTTTTATTTATGTGGAAATAAAGATTCTACTTTTTTTAGTGTCATAATGTTCTAACGCAGCATAAGCTAATATGACCTAATATGACCTATTAGAAAAATTACACTCGTTATTTTTGAATGGGAGCGAGTAAACCGTAATATTTTATTACATTGCTTATACTGACTGGGTGGTTTTAGTTGTAAGTTTAAAATAAACTGGAGCTTATTCCAGATAATTGCAATTTGTAAAATTCTGAAGACAATTAATTCAAGACAAAATTAAGAACACTTCAGAATCCAAAATATTCAATTCGCATCTGAAAATGTTCTGATTTTCTCCACAAATCTCCAATTATTCATGTTAGTTTTCTACGTTTTCTACCGAAGGCATATTTAATTCAGCTTTTAAAAAAAATATGTGATTTTTTCAGGGGTATGCGAGAGATCCTGTTATGTTCGACTTGGAACAGGAGAAGAATGAGAAATGGGAAGGGTCACAATCTGGGTCTTCATTCGGGCTTCCAGAGACATGCCTCCACCAGGTCCACGATCAAGAATGCCACAACTGTGACCGTTGTCAATAACGATGCCAGTTCTGAGTGCTCACACGATGTATGAGGGTGTGTTTCGTGCATGTATTGCTCTTGATACAGTTGAAAGGGTGAAGGCTGGAGAGAATCACCCTGTGGTATAATCAGGTGCTGTGGAAGAATCAGCTAAATCTAGTCCGCCGTGTGTAAAAATGTAAACGGCCTTGGGAAGGGGTTGCGTTTTTGTTGTTTACTTACCTCGTATAATTCGCCAGAGAAAGCTAAATGTACATAAAAATTAGATTTTTTACTTGAAAAACTGATGCGAGAAATACTTATAAAAGAAAATCTTCTTTAATGTTATACTTTCGTAGCAAATTGGGTAAGATAATTTTGCCTCCTGGAGTCCTGGCAGTCCTGTTTTTTTTTTATGATTCCATGGATTTGTTGCTGCAGCTTTACCATCAAGTAGATAACTTAATTTAAAAAAGACCGTGGTAAAATTATGTTATTATATTGAACAAATAACGGGAATAAAAATCACATCAATTATGTATACCGAAAAAAAAAAGAGTAAGTCGAAAAACTCCAGAAAAACGATATTTGAGAAAAGTGACGATGTGAATAAAAATGATCATTTCTCACAATTTTCTTACAATTTTTGATTTTTGTAATTTAATTCAAATAGGTATTCCAGCTTTAATAAAGTTTAGGTGGCTCGATTTTTCCTAAAAATGTTACATATTTTTTATTTACCTGTATCAAGCCTTCAGTCAAAATTTTGAAAAAAAATTGTCTTGTTGATGAAATGAAATTCTCGATTTAATTATATTTTTTGTATTCGACCCTGCTTATTATTGACTTTAAGACTATATAATTTTTAAAAATTTAGTTTTGAAAAATCAAGTAGGTACCTACATATAAGCCTTGGAAATTCTCAAAAATATTTTTTTCTGTGAAGTAAAGTGACTTTTATCCAGCAAATATGACGAAATAGTAATTTTTGTTAATATATAATATAGTTTCCAAATGGCGTTCTTTTAGGTACAAAAGTGCACTATGAGTGCGACATAAATGTCAATTAAAAGCAAATTTTCAATTACAAATATTCAAACATAAAAAATCTTGTGTGAGACACATTGCAAAAGGGTGTTTATAAGCACTTTAACGATTGTCAAACTCGGCCTTCGGCCTCGTCACTCCCATTTAGCATCTTGTATCACAAAATATATAGTACAAGTTGCAAAATGGGAGTGTTCTGAGCACGGACGAAATTGCCAAACGAAGCCGAAGGCCGAGTTTGACAATCGTCAAAGTGCTTAATAAACACTTTCTTTTGCAACGTTGTTACCTACTCGAATTTTTTGTTAAATCGTCAAGAAACGACAATTTATGAATTCTAAGTCGTCAAGAAATATAAATTTATGAACTCTAGAGATTGGTATTTTTTATATTGTCAAAGTGACATGCAGGCTTCATGAAGCTTCGTGAAATGAAGCTTTTAATTGTTATTTATGTTACTTTTAAGCACAAGTGCGAAAAAGTATCACTTTTATGCCCGTATTCACAAACGATAATTCCCTAAATAATTACGTAATCAATTATACCCATCTCACTCTATTGCAAAAAAACTGCATATCTCCATCTCACTCATTTAAATAATTACGTAATTATTTAGGAAATTATCGTTTGTGAATACGGGCATTAGGCACCTATTTGTGTCTAAAAGAATGTCATTTCGAAACTAAATTAGGTAAATGACAATCCAAATGGGGACTTTATGAAACGATTTAAATAAAACTTTTGAAAGTTTTTTTTTGTTAATTATTACAAAACGTTGATTTTCAACCCTCACCTTCCAAGGGTTGAGGGTTTTGAATCCTCAACTTAAATGTTAAGGGGTGTCTCCAGTAAATAAAATTTTTGAGTTATTTTTTAATTTTTTTTTACAAAATCTACCCAAATACGGAGATTCCAACATATTATATGGCACACCCTGTACAATATTTCCGCATTTATATACGGCACGATTTTAAATAAAAGTACCTATTCGGATGAACAATTTAAACCACTCAACATACAATAATCCTCTGTCTTTGATCTACAACGTTTGTTGATACTTTTTTTCCGCTTAGGTAATAAATAGTTGATTAACAATATTACCATAAACTGAAAATGTCGATAAAAAATATTTCTCATGGAGAAATAGTACCTACCTATAATAATAATAGATAATGAAAGCATAATAATAGATGAGACGAACGCGGATCGTTTTTAGGATGTGTATATAGGCTCCGAAAAAAATAGCTTTTTTAATCCACCCAACCCCTTTTTCAGCGCTAATTAAAACTAAACTCTCTTAGTACCTACCAAATATACCGATAATCTACTTCTCTCGAAAACTGGGTTGCATTTCAGATATTACTTTTTTTTATTAATATTTACTTTTGACTCCCGAGAGACCTTTACTGGGATTGCTTTTCAGGGAATCCCACCAGGATTTATAAATCATGGAGGTGAAATAATTTTACCCAGTGAGGAATAAAATCTCTGCCACACTACAATAAAGACTATAATAACATGCTGGTGTGCAAAAGATCAGTGGGGATAACTTATTTTTTTTAAACAGGAATAAAAAGTAATAAGGCAAGTTGATAAAAAGGCACTGGTGTAAGTTAATAAATTGTTAAAACTTAAGACAGGTGTAAGGCTTATGTCTTCATAATTATTGTGATTCCTAAATGATTAACAGAATTTCTTCGTTAGTTATAATAGATACAGGTTAAATGTAAAACTTACTGTTTTATTATTTTTTTTTTAAACATATTATGTCATATATATGTATGTCCTACCTATTACCTATAGGTAAATAGTTCTAACTGTCTTTGTTGCCTACCTCATATCCCTCTACCTATCGTTACTGTAGCCTTGGAAATACAACAGAAAGTAAAAAACGTACCTACCCATTTTAGTTGTTTTTTTTTGTTTTTTTTTATTAAATGGAAAAGAGTTTTAAGGAATATTTATTGTAAGTTATTGAAAAAAAATAAAAGTTGCCATTATTTGAGACCACTTATTATTGTGACTTATTACCTGTTGTCCTCTCATAGTGTGCTTTTAGAACACAGGCGCTGGAGTGAAACTTCTTTTTGAACAATTTAATAAACACAAATGAAACGTGCTGTGTTTTGTTTTATTATAAAATTTCATCATTACATTACAACGAAACTTATTGTATTTCCTGGACTATATACCTACCTGCTATATTTATCAAACAAAACTGCTAAATTTTACGAATTTAAATAACAATAATAATAAATAAATGTACCTATTTTTAAGAGAATCTGTAAATATATTTCCATTATTTCTAATTAAGACTTTAATAAGCTTAACATGGCTTAAGTGAGATTTGTGGTAGGTACCTACCCCAACCCCCTAACTAAAATTTAACGAGCTTTTCATATAACTTACTTTATAAAACTTACATATTTTTAATAATAATAATTGTAAATTATCAACATTGTAATGATTTAGAAAGAAAGCTCAAGTGTCTCAAAATTAGCAACTTAGCTAAAACAGCATTTTACCCTACTTTTAGATTAAGCAGGATGCAGACGAATCTGCTTTTCCGTATCAGAATTCGAAGTTTGGGAGTGACAAATTTAAAAAGCTCTCTCAATGAAACTATTTATTTAATTTATTTTTACCAAAATTAATTTTTATTGTTGTTAATGAAAAATACATGACTTGTTCGTTTTCAAGGCAAAAGAAGAAACACTCAATAAGGGAAATCATTAGATTCAACCGCATCATTAATTTAGTATCTTAATTAAATATTGAAAATATCTAGTTCAAAATTTTAATCAGTAAGACTTGAGGAAATGCAAAAGCTTTTTATTACCATCATCTCACAATTAATATTAAATGGAGGATCAAATGTTTTCAAAGATAGTATAAATAAATAGAAGGTAAAAGTCCTTCGCACCTACCCACAATAATAAATGATTTAAGTGGAAAGATCCTGTAAATTATTAAATTCCCTCAAGCGGTGAGGACCATAAAATTAACAATTGATCCATTTTTCAGAGCTATCCTACGATTTCACAAATACAGACTTAAAATCGGTTTTCCCTTGTGTCTTGCTATTGTGGAGATGTTACTTTTTAATATTACCATTAACACGATTCTGTGCACTCAAAATTTTCAAAACTTTGGGAACAATATCACCTTTTTACCAGGAAAGCTTCATCACAAACAACCACCATGAAAATTGAGTCAATGATGGAACTTTGCCCAGAACAGCCTCTGCTGTTAATTTCATAATTCCTAGAAGTGGATTCGGTAATTTTTAAGGAAAATTTTTATCTTACATAAAAATTAAAACAAAGATCTTACCCAACCAGTATAGGTTGTTACTCAACTTTTTAGGCCAAGAATATTACTCTCAAATTAGTGCTTCATTTTCCATTATATTAGAAAGCAGAATTTTTCATTGGCCCTTGCAGGATTCCAGTAAGGTTCCTGACCCTGGTAGTGGTAACTGGTAACTTATAATCCTTTGCATCAATTTTCAAGAAATATTTGACGACTTAAAGACCCAGTTCATCAAAATTATTGTGATAAAAATGGAAAAAATAATTTAAAAAAAATGCACAAAATATCATATCACTGACCTAAAATCGTAGTATTTTTTGTAAATTGATGCTACATTTTTCCTTCCATCGTAACTGAAAAACAATATTTATTATTTACAACTTACTATAAAGAAAAAGCTTAATTTGCTCTAACGTTAGTGTAATAATTTTTATTCAGATCAACATTCAATTCATTATTTAGTATTAACAGTACACCTTTATTTAGTCATTTTTTTTTTATTCAAACTTTTTCTCTATGTTTTGTAGTACCCATGTTTACTGGTAGTGTTTCGAGGGCTAATTTTGAGACCCTTTTCCTATTTATTCAATATATAAATACATAATCATTCATCCAATTTTGTAAAATGTATTTATTAATCAGGAAAAACTGTTATGTAATTGTAAAAAAAACTTATTTATTTATATTTTATATACAATAACTTTTGATTGTTTATAATAAATAATTTACTAACTGTGTTACATCAGGTAATATTTTCACAATCACACAAAGTTCCTGAAAGCTAGAAAAAGACAAAAATCAATTGTGATACAAAAGTTTATTCAAAACTTACAATTAATAAAACAAGTAAAATTCCAATGAATTTGCCAATCAGTTGAATAAAACAAGCTAAAAGTAGGAATTTAAAATATATAAAAATATACATAATCCGTACAGAAACATCACTTGATTATTAATCAATCCTAGGATAACTCATAACAGAAATAATCTCCAACACTTAACAATTACTGAGAACTGGACACGATAAATAAAAGATTCTAACAAATCAATGGAAAAATCTTCATGTCAGGAATTACTTGATAATTTGACTGCTGAGCATGTTTTCAGTAGCCATCGTCAGGAGTCGTGCTTCCGTTAAATGCTTCATTGGCGGATTTGAGGCCGTGAACCCTTTCAACTGCTTGAGTAATTCTTTCAAAATCTTCGACATAAATTGCCGAGTCGTGGGATGATCCGGTGATAAACTCAACAGCGCAGATCGGATATAACTAAAAAGATGATCAATTGTTTATTAGGAGGTCACGAAAACGCTTCACCTTACTTGAATCAACATTATTTCACAACTCATGAGAAGAAAACAAAACACAATCAAAACAGTTTCATACTCTCATCCACTTGGAATATTTTAAATATTGATCTATCTGTGTTCTTAAACTATAACACAGGTTACATTAAATTTAGAAAAAAGGTGAGTCATAGTTTTTTGAGACATACAAAGTTTTTGAGAGTCTACAAAAAAAAAAAATGATGTGGTAAATTTTTTCTAAGCTAACAAAAAATGTCTGCAAAACATCTTTATTGTCTACCTCAAACGTTCACCTTCTCGTAATTATTATTATCATCACTAGCTCAAATTTCTTAGTCAGTACATGAGTCATCTTGCAAGTCTTATTTTTAAATCATCCTGAAGAGTAATAGTAAAATTATTCATCTTACACTAGTTCTGTAAAAATAAACCTGGACTAGTCTTGTTAAGTTTGTATCCTCTAGATCGGGTCTAATAATATTGGAATTTATTTATAAAAAATACAAGTCTCAAGCTTCACCTGTCTCTTTTTTTTTGCCTCTCCATTGACTGGTTCGTATCTTCAGTTGAAACAAAATTAAACCTCACAATAAGTTAAAAACCTCACCTCAATTTTAAATCAGTGTAATTCATCAAATCGACGCTCAACTGCTGGATAAGTGCGAGCAGGCAGCTCTGATTCAGGGGGACTTCGTCGGCGAAGAAACTCTGGACGTCCACTTTCTCGCAAACGTAAATCACGAAGGAGAGATTTTCTGCAGTAAGGGCCATCTGAAAGGCTTCATTGTATTGTCCTTTGCTGAGGCTGGTCTGAATCTGGGCCATCTGGGACTGAAATCAGTGTTTGTTCATTAAGATACAGCAAACGAGAGGCATTACTACATAATTAGAGAAGCGAGGAGAACACATCATCCGGTTGTTTAAAAAGTGGCAATTGATTCTAATCATGTTAACATGTTGGAAGGCATTGATTAGCTTTTCATGCCCGACCAGTTCTAAAAGCTGCTGAGTTGTTTATTCCACCATTTCATACAGTTGATTAATTATTTGTATCCAATGAAGCGGACATATTTAACGAGATAACGGAAAATATCAACTTTTTGCAGCAATAATGCCTCTTTCTGTTATATTTTCCCCTGTTCCATATGAAAGTTATTATTAATGAGGTACTGGTGTAATCTTTAATAAAAAATACGACTGCAGATTACCAAAAACAGTAACCAACCTTCATTTTTTTCATTCAAAAATTAACTAAAATCCTCACTTTGATAATTATTAGTCTGTTAACCTTCTCAATTTCTTTATTAATTCACTTAATTATTTTCTTTTTTTATTTTAAATATTCAAAATGTAAATAAGTAAGTAAGAATAAATGAAGAAATATAAGCTTCAATTTAGAGCACAATCTTGCACTAAATTGTTCAAACAATTTCATTCAATTTTTGTTTTAGTTCGCTAAAACTAGCACCCAGCTTCATGCCAGAACTGAAAGCAGTTTAAACTAATGTACAGTTTCAAATTTAGTGCATTGGTTACTATACTTTGTACCTACCATCCACCGGCACCACTAATAGTTACTTTACAAAAACAGAGAATCCCCGCTACTACTACATCAATATTATGAACTTGTACTCGTATGATTGCTTCTTAGATTTACATTACTTAGATTCATATTTAAAAATAAACCTAGAAATAAAACCTTCTCATTTACTGGGTAGAAATAAAGCAAACTACTCAAAGTTATAAATGTAACACCTTCAAATTTATTGCACAATCCAGTTACTGAACTATCTACTGTAATCAGTGAGATCTTAACTATTATGGCTAATAATTCATGTTAATAAAAGAAAAAAACAATCAACAATATTTATTCAAAATACCAACAACTTAGAAAAAGCATTCCTAAAATTAAAATAAAAAAATTCTATACTTAAGCTAAATAAAAAATTAATCATTCAAAATTCAACCTAACCATAATATTATAATAGAAATCATTTTCTTCAATCACAACTAGTAATAGTTTGAGAATCTACCTCTTCTAAGCAAGCTTTTGAAATAAGAACGTACTTGAGTGTCGGCCACGTGGGGTGAAGGGGTGACGGCCCTGGACCGGACGGCATTCATGACGCTGTCCTCGATCACCACGGCCTGGCTCTTGAAGCCCTGCTGCACCTGTTCCATAACGACTTCTTTCACGCTTGACAGCAGTTTATCCTGCATGCTGAAATTAATTCAATTTTTACGATTTCAATTAAAAAGGAGTGTTACTAGAGATGCAGTTGCAGCAACTTACTTTCTAAACGCAGTATTAAACTGCTTATTAAGGTCCTTCGACAAAGAACTTGACAGTTTCTCTAAATTAGTCTTGACCGAATCAGAAACAGAGTTCATTTGCATGGCGAGTTCCTTGCCCTGCTCTTGGATTTTTCGTTGTTTCTCCATGTAGTTCTCAACCGATGAAAGATCTGAAAAAGTGAAATTATGCTGAATATTGAAGAAATAAAACGTGAGTACAACTTGATTCATGACATAACAAACCGGTTTGTGAAAAAAACCTTTGGCTTTTAAGAATAAAAAAGTTACTGTACCGACTAGCCAGTTAGGGTTGAGTTAACAAGAAGATTTCTGTCATTGTTTTAAAAGTTAATATTAGCCTCAAACAATTTTATAATTATTCATGCCAAGAATAACTAAATTGCTGTATTTTCCACCTAAAATATGCCTGTAGCTTAACCATAACCAGCCTCTATAATACCCACAATCCCCATCAAAAAAGCCTACTATAAATAAAACTAACTTCTGCTTCAAAAAAATATTACACAGCCACTTACACTCTTTGGTTCCTTGAGAAAAAGTCAGATTAAGCTGTTGGAACATATTGCTGGCGACCTTCTCGATCCCCGGAACTAAAGATGAACTAATCATATCTTTGTAGCTCCTTTCCAAAGCAGGGGCCAGGATAGCGACCACCGATAAGCTCACAGTATCTGTCACAGCCTGAAACTATTTTTATCAGATTTACTGTAACCAAAAAGAAAAAAAAAGGCAGTCAAGTAGCCAAAACAAACCTTATTATTAACCATTTTGGCGATATTATCCTTGAGCAACTGATCGGTGCTCTGTAATTTATGCGAATATTGAATATCGATTTGATGCTTGACTCCTTCCAGCAAGTTCCTGATCGGGGGACCGAGGGTGTTCTTCAGTTCTTGCACGATGATCGGTTGGAGGTTATCTAAAACCGTTTTTCCCAACACTTGAGATACCTTCGCTGTGAACTCCTCCTGCTTGTTGCACTCGTTTGTCTTCTGAATGTTGAGGAGATTTTCCAAAAGCTTTGCGATCTGCAAGTGCTGCTTTGAAAACGCGAGCTCTAGTTCCTTTGAGAAGTCCTCCATGTCGTGATCATTGCTGCTCTCCTTCTGCTGATTTGCTATGGACTTAATGTCGCCCATTATTTGTTCTATGTACAACGTTTGTTTCCTGACGGCGCTCTCCAGACTGGTCAACCGGTAATTTACAATCGATAAGTCGTTATTATCGCTAACCGTGTCACCGTTCGTGTATTTGTGACTATCTTCGTCTTTGACGATCTCGTTATCTTCGATCATGGGAATCTTCGGCCAAGCGACGCTGTTACCGGCACCGCCCTGAAAGATGCTCTCAGAATACGGTTTCTGAGGTTCCTCGGACTCTTCCGGTTTTGTCATCTTCTCAAAGAACTCCTGGGACGAATAGTTGGACTTTTGGAATATCTCCTCAACTTCCCGGCTAGGGCTAGAACCGCCGCTCGCAAAATTATCCTTAAGAGGACGCTCCAGTTCTATATCAATAAGATTATCATCATCCTTGACAACATCTTCAGTGCCGCTCTTCCCGCAGATGCTTCCCTCGTGCGAGATCGATTTCCTCACTCCTTCCGAGCTGTTATGATGACCGGGATTTGAGAAATCTTCCGGAGTCATCAGCTGCGGCTTCGGCTGCTGCTGCTGCTGCTCTTTCTGTTGCAACAGCAGCGTTACGGAGTTTTGGAGGTCCATCAGTTTTGCGCTCGTCTCGACGAGAGTCACTTCAGTGTCGCTCGTTTCCGCGACGACCTCCTTGCTCTCATTCATCATTCGAGTCGGCGAGAATATCACGTCGCACTCCTGGAACTTCTTCGGCTGAATCACGAGCATTTTTATGCTCGTGTATTCGGCGCTCTCCTCCTGGTCTTCGTCGTCGAAATCGTCCGGGTTGAAGTCTTCGTCGTCCTGGTAATCGATCTCTGACAGTTTACGTTCGGCGGCGTCCACGATGTGGTAGCTCAGGAAGGGAGCGGGCAGGAGGAACTCGGCCACCCACGACAAGTACACGAGCTTGTCGGTGTTGTTTCTCAGCAATTTGAGGACGTACAGAACCCTGTTGTTGATGTCGCTCATTATTACGTACTTCCCGCGGTAGTCCATCCGTATCTTTAGGAAGACGCTCGGTATGACGCAAGAGGGAGACGGGATAAAGTGTATGGTTTGGATGCAGTTCCAGTTTTCGCAAGACCAAAACTTGATTTCTTGGTTATGATTGGCACCGGTGATTGCGAATTTCCAAAATCTTGTCCTGAAATAATAATCTTCATAAGAAAATGCCATTTATCTATTAACAGAGCTGTCAAGTGCCTAGTATTTGAAATAAAAGTAATTGTTTCAAATAATTTCGGTATTTGAAGCACTGTATTTCAAATTGTTTCGATTATCAGTAGAGAACGGATTATAGGCAAAGAAAAAATGCAAAATAGGCGCCTTTATAGGCACATTTTTTGGGATAAAAAGGCTTAAACTGGGACCAAATAGGCAATAAAATAGGCAAATTTTACTACCAAATTTTCACCACATAGAAAAAATGAGTAACACAAATTTACGTTTATACGTGCCTTAACAATTCCCGCCGATTTTCAAAAATTTACAGCAATTTTCCTAAGATTTTGTTTTACATCAATCACGTGGTTTGATAAATAAAACAATTACAAATATTACACTTAGCATTTTGCTACATTTTGATTTACCCATTTTTATGTATTGAAATTTTATGCCAGCAAATTCTGGTCTACCAGTACCTTCATATTCATTCATGAGAAGTAAGAAAGTAACAGATACATCTAAGAATCATTAAAACCAGATATGTGTAGTAAATGGAAACAATATTAATTTGAGAACTTGAAAAGATATGCCTCAGCCTTCACCACAGGTATCCGGGTCAGTTTTTATTTCTATAAGGGGTTATAGATATTGACTTAGGTTAGGACCTATAATAAATTATCTCAAGTCAAGTAGAGTAGTAAAATTTTCAAATATTCTTTCAAAGTTAATAATTATTAGCATGAAATGTATTTTGAGGTGGATAAATTTAAATTTATTTGAATAGGCAAGAATAGGCATTTTTTGTGAAAATAAGCACCAGATACTCAAATAGGCAAAAAAGGCACAGATAGGCACTTTGCCTATAATCCGTTCTCTAATTATCAGTATTTGGGGCTTGATATTTGAAATCTTTTAGTAGAGTATCAGAAATACTGATATTTCAATTACTTAGCTGTTGTACTTTCAAATAATCTCCGGAACTTCAACAACTTTTAAATATTTATTTCAGGTATGACTACTTTTTTTTATGAATGTACTAATGAAAACTTTTACTGGATTTATCTTATCTGGTTCTGACCAGGTCTTCCAAAATGTTCAATTTATTACATCCTAAGATTGCAGACACTGTAAGCTGACAACTGTCCTGATGATGAGGTAACTACCCGACAGACTATTCAAGTAATATATTTTATACTTATTTGGCCCGATTCATTGTTTTATTTAATTTATAATAGTTCTTACTCTATATTAATAATTATAAATAGAATCGTTTGATGACTGATTCCCCTATCAAACTCCAGCTCTCTATACAGAAAATTTAATTTTTGCATGCATATACGGATTCCTCGACGGATTCATTTTACGAAGTAGGTTGAGGTGTGAATATAGGAGAATTTTTCAATATTCTAATTCCAAATTCAAGTAGGTGTCTGGATTATGTGTTATGATAAATAGCTAAATACCTAATAAATTATATCAAAGCTCACTTACTCAGGAGAGTATTCAATAATATTATCAATAAATAATAAACAGGAAAGTTGTTTGCCGTCGTGTGGTCTCCATTCATGCAGCAGTTTCTTTTCGGGACCAGGACAAATGAACACCTAAAAATAAAACAAAACACCCTTAAAATCATACCCAATGCAATTAAACAATTAAAAACAGCTTCCATTCCCTCCTACGACTCCATGATGTACACGGAATCTTGAATCTCAATAAAATGTCTGAATGTCTTTTTCACAGTGATAATATCTCACCTGATGGAAAAAAACGTATCCATTCACCGAGGCGGTAGCGATGGCCGTTCCGTCGGATGCATAAGCTGCGTCAACCAATTCGGCTGAGTGCTTGACCTCCACGGCACATTCGCCGCTATTACCGATCATCCGCGGACCCTTTCCATATTTCGATGTGGCTACTGAAATATCCCAAACTTCGGCTGAAAATAAACAAATTCATTTTCTCCGTCAAGATCAACCACGATGAAATACCGACCGTTTGAGCCGTTGAGGAAAATGAAGCACTTCGAGGCATCTTCTACGCTTTCCACATCGTCGTCCGAGCTTGGAACGTACGGGCACCAGTACAGCCGGAAATTCGAAGGAGGCGTCGTGCCCTCGTAATCGCTATGGTATATGTGGAAAATTAAATTATATCTAAGATCGATTGTTAAGGATAAGGACAGAGATAATCGATTGTCAGAATACCCAACGATAGCTTCCCTTCAAACTTAATAAGTAATAGTAATAGTAACAAACAATAATAATCAAATGTAGAGTTCTATTCAATATAAACCCTGAAGTTTTATCCAGAAGACATGTTTCATCTCAACTCAACGATAACGATAAAAAGGATACAATATTTCAGTCGGTTTGTCAATGATCTCGTAAATTAATATATTTCCTTCGTCATCTACGCAAGCGAGAATTATTTCATTTTTGGAAAATGCAAAAGACACATCTCTGACGTCGTTTTTCATATTCTTAATCAAAGTCCTATGACCGGTTTCTTGATTGAATATACGAACCATACCAGTTTCCTTTCCTGCAATCATTTAGTAATATAAAATAAGACGGATTATCACAAATACTCACAAATACTCTCAGTATAGTTACAGTGAACAATAAAGTAGATAGATAGATACATAGATCGAACACATAAATTTTTCAATCGTAAACTTCACTACAGGAAGGTTGTTTCTAAATTAATATCGGGAAATTACATACATACCTTTCATAGCATATGCTACAATGTTTTTTTCAGTGTGTATGGCCACCAACTGACCAATATAATACCGAAGCTCCCAGTTGTAATCAATCCTATTGATTAATTTTACTTTTGAGCTACCGTGATTGTGAACATTGTCTCTGCATTGTATTATAACCTCTCGAGCGAATATTTCAGTGCAGCACTCGGGTTCATTCTCGTGTTTACTGGAAAAAAGGTACATAATGTTAGGTAAAGATGTCTCAGATCAGAACTTGATTTGTTATCTCTGCAACTGAGGGTACACCAGGATTAATATTTATTATCAGAAAACAAAAAACTATTAGCTGGAGTACCAATACAATCGGTAAATGGCAATATTTTCCACATAGAGGGGATACTTCTTCAGAAACAGCCACAGAAATCTACCTGTTAACTTAATGAGTCTTTATAATACTTGCTGTTACACTTACAGGTTACAGGGGGTATTATGTATTATAAAGGCTCATTAAGTTTACGGGCAGTTTTCTGTGACGGTTTTTAAAGCTAGTATTGAAGGCAAACAATTTTAATTGACATTTCTTTAAATAATTTCATGCCAAGAATAAGATAAATTTAAACATTTTCTATTTAAACTCAATAACTTCTTCAGAAATGGTCATAGAAATCTGCCCGTTAGCTAATGGGCCTTTAAATACCCACTGTTAGTCAGGCAACGCCCTAAAAAAGTTAGGGAGACAAAATACGAAAAAGCATCGAGTTTGATTAGATAACATTTTAATAAAGCATGAGAGAAACCAGAGCCCGAGCTTTTACCAGCCAGGGAAAAAAAAAGAAAAAACAAGCGAGTTATTTCAAAGGGGCCAAATTTTGGAGCAAAAAAGCCGGAAAGAAAATTTAGTTTAATAAAATAAAAAAATAAAATATAAGTACAATGAGGGTGACTTTCTGAATTGTCTCTGGTAGTTGATTTGCTGAAATCATAAGTGACTAGGGGTCCCTGGAGATTCGTTCCGAAAGTTTCGTCCACAACAGCAGTAGACATCATCAGCGGTTAAGTGTCCGTTGGACAACTGTCAAAACCACGCAAAAACCCCTACTTTTGATTTCCTCTTGACTTCAAGCCAACCAGGTATCAGAATACAAAGGTTAGTCTTCCAATAACCTCTCTATTACTCCCACTACATTTTGTCTGCTCGCGACCGGCTGACTACTCTCAGCGTTGCCACATGCTATTCGTTCTACTACGTTCTGCAGACAATCTCGGCCAAACGTCTTTCCCACGGGTTATATAATAAAAATATTACTACTAGGCCCGGCCGGCATTCTCGTTACAATTAATTATTATTTAGACGATAACGCACGGTAAGTCAGGTCTTTAGTCAGGGTAGTTTTATTTTTTTTATTTTAGGGACATTTAAAGGAAAAAAAAACTACCCTGACCAAAGACCTGATTTAATGCAGCAAATAAGTGTTTTAAAATATTATTTGTAACGAACTCGGCAACGCCGTGAGCGACGCGAGTGGAAAAAGTGGAATGGGCATGTGAGGGGTGTTTTGGAAGACCAAACAAGTGTTACCTGATTTCCTCTTGACTTTAAGCCAACCAGGTATCAGAATACAAAATCTAATTGATTATTATGGACACCTTTATCCTTTATCGCCATGGCGTGATTTCTGTATTGATATTGAATAAACTGATACCTAACGACTTGAATACATTTTTTGCTGAAAATTACCTCAGCAGCACACATTTTAATTTCAGTCATAAAACCGCGCCATGCTTGTATACTGCATGATGCTTGTATTGTGAAAAAGTTACTTACATTTTTTGGTTCTTAGATGATAAACTTTCGGGTACCATGTCCATGATTACGAGGTGTTATTGCAGGACACTGTGGGGGCCCAAATGTTTTGAAACCAGTTCGATGCTGTTGCTTGGATGTACGTTACAGTTATGATACGGCAGACCGGCAGATTTATTTAGCTGTGCGAAAGCCGGAACCGGAATTCAAAATAATACTTTCTTTATTTGTGGCAGTAAACAATGAAAATGAGACGCTTTATAACCTCACTCTAGGTGCAATTTGTAAAAATGATCCCAGTCATCATTTCAAAAACATTAACGAAAGTCTTTTGCTTATACATGTGCTTACATTTTTTCTTAGAATATTTCAAGCAAAAAAATACTGTTATCGCTAATATTAAACGGAAAATCACTAAAAATGTAACACACTTTTTTTTCTTATCACATTTTGCGTTTGCGTTGCGGTTTGCGGTGCGCCGGTGCGGTTCGGTTAGCGCTTGGTGTTCAAATTAATGTGACAACTGACAAATGACAATACTGACAACGACAATGATATTAACCGTAAACAGAGTACTACAGCAATGACAGATGACAGCAGAAAGCTCCATGACGCCTCTAATAATAAATTTTAAAATAAGCTCAGGCTCTAGCATTTTTGTATTTTGTAATTTTATTTGCGCAAGATATTAATTGCCATACAGGCTGCTAATTTTATTTGAAGACATTTAAATGCAGAATAACTCATAAGTAAGTATGGAAAGTAAGGCTCTGTTGCAAGAAAGGTTTGACATTGTTCTGAAAAATTTAGGGGTCAAGGTTGACAACATTTCACATCTTTTGAGTCAAAATAGTATATTATGCAACGAGCTTATAATGAAGGCTATTAATACGCGAGTATGATGGTTAAGATACGAGCCGTAGGCGAGTGTCTTAACCATCATAAGAGCGTATTAATAGCCATTATCTGCGAGTTCCATACACTATTTTTTCTACGACCCTTTATTTCATAGAAAAGATTGAAAAATTATATATTTTAACAATGACCCGTGTACAATTGCGGATCATTGCGGTTAAGATAGGTTGCTATTTGCTTACGCATATTAGGTACCAAATTTTCTTTTAGTCGCTAAGATTATTCTGCTGAGACATGTTTTAGTATCAAGTTTAAGGGCACTACTCACTACTGCGTAATTTTTATTATGCGAAGTTCGAATTCCGAATTTTACGCTTTGATTTTCCAATTAATAATTTTAATAACATTGACAGCCATTAATTACGATATTGTCGCTACGCACGCGACGGTCGCAGCGTTGCCGCTTTGAACGATCACGGAGCGCTACGAATGATATAATACTTTATCTTCCCATCTTTTACACGATATACCTACTTATCAAATTAATTAAGGTAACATAAAATCTTGATAAATTTTCTTTGAATGTTACTTATGTTCTAAATTAAATAAACGTTCAGAATTTTTTTTCAGAAATACAGAACTTATATCACAAGGCAATTTTTGTCGTGAGTATGACAACTGTGACTTCGGTTGGCTTGCCGACCCGATCGTGAGCGAAAAGGAACCGATTCGATTGCAAATGCTCCTCTGCCATTGGATAGCTTGACCAGTGCTTTAATGAAAATTTGTATCTTAATGAGACCCGTTAAAGCACTGGTGATTCATACTTAATATGCAGATTAAAAGTTGGGAGTAGAAAAAATAATGTTTGCCGAATACTGTTACGATATGGTTGATTTAGATAATATATTATATTAGAATCATCCGATTTTGGAACTTATCTAAGTGCGGGAGATGTTCACAATTTGCCTTTTACATCTTAACATATCTTGGCAATAATTATTAATATCCTAATACAAAAATTTTCGAACGTATTTTTTTTCAATAAATTATTTTTTATCAAAATTTTTTTGGAAATAAAATTTAAAACATATCATTTTTGTATAGACAATGAAAAGACATTCTAAATAAATGATGTATTAGTTATTTATGTATCAAGGGAGTTTAGTCCCGAGGGATTGTTAAGTTGCCCGAGGTTATTAACATCTAATAACTCCCGTGATACGTAATCTATTTTATTTTATACTAAATGAAATATAAAAACGAAATCTGTTGGTTTTTAAAATTAAACGAATGTTTTTAATTCTGTGGTTACGGTAACCAAGCGTTTATCTAGTTATAATGTATTAGTATCAAATAAAATAACTTACATGACTTATTATATCTTCCATTCAAAGAAAATCAAGATTGCGGCCGTAACGTAAAAGTATTCAGAAAAAAAAAATTCTTTTATGTCAAAAGATTTAATTTTAATACTGTCAGATTTGACCTCCGAAATTTTCTGAGCGATGTATGATATTAAACCATTCGGGCAACACAGCCTTGATTGCATATACTTATATCAGTAGAGCTCGGATTATATGCAAAATGCGCATGTTTTTGGATATTTTGCATCTTTTATGCATTTTTCGAACGAATTGCATGCAATTTTTCGAAAACTGCTTGCATATTTCTGCATATTTTGTTATTTTTATGATTTAGATAATACCATTTTTTTGACAATAATTATTATTATTAGCGGATATACAAAAATAAAAAATATAAAAACAAAAAATAAGTTCGTTGACGAAACCAAAATTCTTTAACCGAATTAACAATTTCTTGTATAGAAAGCCGTCTTCATAATTGTGGAGGAAAGGCCTATCTTTCACCATGCAGTGGCGGATTTCCGATTAGGCTATAGCAGGTTACAGCATGATCCCGAAATGGCGGACACGGAATACAGAGGATGTTCAGAAAGACTAAATTTAAAACAAAAATGTGTTCCTCGGCTTCGTTACCGAGATAGGGTGTCCTTTTTCTAAAATTTAAATCGAAATGGCGGTCAAATTTAAATAACCCCCACTGGCAAAGCACATATGATTTCACATAATTATAACGATAGTGTTTGCTTTTTATTTATTTTGTTATCGGGAACGGAATTACAGGCATTCAAAGTTTACCTATTCCCTGTGTTCAACAAAATTTTTCAATGTGGTATCGTGTTGTTTGAATTCGAAATTTTGAATAATATTATCGAATTTGTATCCGCGCAACGCCGATTATTGTTTTAAGCTTATTTGTTGTGTTCCCATTTCATATGTTTCCATGGTAACATCTATCTGGGTATTGTAAGTAGACCTATACACATTATTTTTCTGTCTGAAGAATGGTATCCATCAGTGCAGTGTTGTGACTTTATTTTCTACAAAAGTGGTCATTTATATCTTCTTAAAGGGAGCCATACTGGAGAAAACATCAGTAAATAAAACTTATAATCTTTAATCCACAATAGAGATGCTGTGGTGCTGCCGTGTCCACCATTTCAGGATCACCCTGTATAGCATACGGCGGCAGATTTTTATAGGAAAATTTTGTAAAACGAAAATATTATCGAGTACTAGGAAATTGCGTGACCGGCGTGGATATTGAAAAAAAATTTGCGAAACCCCGCTTCGCCTTTGAATTCATATTCTTTTTGAAGCCCACAAGAATATATGACCTGATTCCCCCACAGGCAAATTAAGCTAGAGCGTGCCTTTGCATGCACCACCACTTATTTACAGAATAAAAATATTGGCGTTTTTGTGATCTTTTCATCACTTTTTTAGCAAATAATTCTAAAAATTTCCCCCGGACCCCCCTTATTGCTGAGGGCGATTCCAGACCCTCCGATTTGTCCGCGGATCATTTTATTATCTATGAAACAAAATCTACTGAAATCTAAAAATTTTTTAATATACCTAGTTCCGATACGCCACTGACAATTAAGTAAGACAGCAGACAGCATATTAATAATATTAGCCTAGAGCTGTCAAAACTCTACATAGGCACTGCTCAAACAAGGAGTCCGCAAATTTTCGTAGGTACCTATATTTTTGTAAAAAATAATACCATAGGCGGCGATTTTATTCAGCCTATAGGCGGCACATTTGTAAATCCGCCTCATCTGCTTTTACCTTATAAAAGTTTTGGTCAGATCTGAAAGTGATTGAGGGCAATAAAACTTGGATAATTTGTTGGTTGTAATTAAAACTCATATCCCTTATTATCAGTTTATTATAATAGACTTTCAAAGAAAAATAAGCTTATAAACAAGAATTCATTTCATATTCCTTTTTTAGGCTTATGCATTTTTATCTATAAAATTCGAATCTGCAATAAAAAATTAGGGTTCTTTACCAAAATTTCAAATTTACCCTCCGTCCTAACGCTGCATGGAGGGGAAGGAGGTACAATTTCTTAGGTATTTTTAGTCGTAAAATACGAACCTGCAATAGAAAGTGGGTCCTCATTTAAGATTTCAAAGTTATTGCTGCCCCCACCGCCCCTATAGGTCCAATATTACTATAGGGCAGTTTCATTTTTGATATGAATATAGGTATCTTATACACTATTAAAAAATCGAGTGACGGCGTGATGAAGCCCACATTTAAAATACGAATACGTAGTCTATTTTACACAATTTTTCTGAAAAAAAAATACTTTCTCTGCGGGGATACTCCAACTCCCCAGACATTTTTACTTTTTTTTTCATATAACTCTAGTGTTAATGTTAATGCTATGTAATATAATAATCATATTTTATGATATCTAAAATACACATTGAAAAATTCCCGGGGGGAGGGGAATCTTTATCACCGCCACTGTCTAGCTATACAGCTGCACAGCGCACCGATCCTTACACTTATTTAATCTCAAATTTAAATAATCATTATAATTTTCAGTCCATGCAAATACATAAATAAAACCTCAATAAGTTATATTAATTTAATTTATTCAGATATAAGTATATGTAAGTAGGAATCATTTATTAAACACTGTGAATTTAGGTACATAGAAGTCTCTACGAGAGTAAGCTTCTTTCATCCTTATTATAAATACTTACTAGGTACTCATCGACTGACAAAGATATAGACCCGTTAATAAACATTAATCTACTCTTTTATTTATTATATAATTATGTATATAATTACAAGACATCCTAATGCTTTTCATACCGTGGTATAATGTTCATAATGGTACATTGTTTTCTATGAATATAATACGAACAAATGGATACAAATAATAAATAAATCACAAAACTTATTCCATGTCATATCTTAATAAGTATATAAATATTTATCTCATATAATATTTACTCGTAATAACAAAGCAATAATAAATTGCTCATTCGATAAAAATTAATAAAACAAAAGTATATAACAACTGGTTCTGTTAGCCCTCTTTCACACCTACGGTTTTTAACCGTGGCCGTGTACGGCTACGGAGCCGTACTTAATAGAAACACGTTATCATAAACGCAAGCTTTCACACAAGACGGTTTGTTGCCGGAGCCGTACACGGCTGCCGTCGCAGCACGGCTAGTTGACTGCTACGGCACGGTGCCGGAGCCGCTTACGGCAACAGAAAAACACACAAGTGTATACACACATACACACGTGCCGTGTGTTGATACTGTTTCGTACGATACGGTATCATACGGACGTTAATAACATTTTCTAAATTTACGGAAATTATAATAACGAAATTATGGTTATTGAAATAGATCATGAACTACTAATTACACTAGTTGAAGACCCTTTCGTATCTCGCGAAACAATGTTGCAAATTCCCCCATCGACTGTCTGTTTTCAAGAAGTGGATCAATCCAAAATTTTCTTGCTTTTCGCGACTGTCTACGATGATGCCAAAGCATTATTAACAATTATGCGTCTTTTTCGTTCATCCATCGTAGGTGCAACTGACAAAAATACTTAAAAAAAAAACATCCAGTGCCGCGTTGTCTACTAAAAACCGTGTGCCGTGTGAACACAAGTCAAATTAAATTAGGCACGGCTACGGCACGGTTACCGTTAGAAAACCGTATGTGTGAAAGAGACCTTAATAAACTGTAAATATAGCGCTAAAATATTTTGTAATTGAGCAATCAGGTTTCTAAAATGCAGGTTTCGCTTTGGGCCTTTCTAGATCTAGGGGTCTGAATATAGAAATATGGGTCTTGGCTTAAAGGTCTACTATCTATAAAATTCTTTATTTTCAAAAAATCTTTTAAAATAGGTAGGCGTAAGTTCATTTTGCTCTTCTACTGCTATTTTTTCCGCTCCATTGATTCTAATTGTTTCTACGAAAAATGGACATGAAAGATGAACATTTAATAATTATATTAATTTATCACACGCACTATCCTCCTCGTCGTTCTTTCTACTACAACTTTGATGAGAATTTTAGCTGGATATAAGAAATTACTCTGATAGAAACTAATCAGACTAATTCTCCCAAGTCATCTCACCCCTGTCCTATAAATAGCCAAAATTCTTTACTGAGTAATAAAAGTAAAGCGCTTCATAAAACAAAATCTGGTAGGAGTTCAAGTTTTTTTTTAAATATATACATTTTGGCGACAGCTTGAAAGTAATTTTGGACCCTATACAGGGTGATTCAGGTTTTACCTACTTAACTCTAGGGAACGATAGAGAATCGAAAAAAATATGAGTTTGCTTCATGAACTAAATTCGTGGAATGCTTCGTTAAGAAAAAGCCAGGGTGTTAAAATTTTTAGAAAAAATTCGTATTTTTGAAATATAAAAAAATTGGCTGATTGAAATAATTTGAAATTTTGAACAGTAGTTGTGCTAATTGAAGTACATGATTTGATACTCCTAATGAAGAATTCTTCAATCCAGTGGCGGAGATCTGGACTTGTTCTTACCTTTTTTAATAATTAATTTGCACGCCACTGACTTTAATGCAAATTTGTTATTTTTGTTAGATACCTCATGTTGTTTAGAGAAGAAAAGTCATCGTACGTTTTTGTCGTAGGACGCACTGTTTCAGAGATACTTCACAATGTAGGAACCCGTACGAGGTAAAATATCCTAAAAATCGCAATTGAGTTTTTCCAGGAGTTAATCATTTTTGTGATCGTTATTGAACCGTATTGCATTACAAAAAGCTTGCACGAGTGCCAACATTGTGGAATATCTCGAAAACAGTGCGTTCTACAGCAAAAACGTAAGATGACTTTTCTATTCTAAACAATACAAGGTATCTACCATAAATAAACAATTAGCATTGAAGTCAGTGGCGTAGAAATTATTTAATAAAAAAGGTAACAACACACCCAGATCTCTGCCACTGGAGTGAAGAATTTTTCATCGGAAGTATCACATCATGTACTTCAATTAGCACAACTACTGTTCAAAATTTCAAATTATTTCAATCAGCCAATTTTTTTAGAATTTTTTCTTAAAACTTTAACACCCTGTATTTTCTTAACGAAGCATTTCACGAATATAGTTCATGAAGCAAACTCATATTATTTTTCGATTCTCTATCGTTCCCTAGAGTTAAGTAGGTAAAACTGAATCACCCTGTATAGTGACCCGAATGATATTGCATAAAAGAGAGTTATAATTTTTTGTTGGAGCACTCGGTGGTTCAGCCGTTAACGAGTTATTTGATAATTTGTTAAGTGCTTCCTTACCTATGGGTTCGAATCCCTGTCTTACCATTGATATTTGTGTTCATCTAATTAAATTATTTCTAAATTGAAAAAAAAAAGAATTGTTTAAGAGCAAATTGTTTTTTTTATATAATTCCGTTTGAGCTTTCACTGGCTAGGTTGATTTTCCGGACTCAATCCATATATTTTCTTAATTAAAGTACCTACAAGGTGAAATATTGCCTATAAAATTTGGGATAATCTTTTTTTTTTCATATGTCATTTTTATAGTAGCATTAATTTTATTAAAAAACGTATTTAAGTCCTCAACCACTGCCAAAAATTCTCGAGTGAAAACGTCCAGGATGGCGTTGAATGAAAGAATAAGTGGTAAAATTAAACCCGTAAAGATATGTAAATCAAACAAATACTCTTGCAACTATACAGCCAGACAAACCAAGAAAATTTTGCAGTTAGGTAATAAAACCTCAAATTCAAACATTCACCATAAGAACGCATTGTTTTAGATTTAGAGAATATAACTTTCAAACCAGATTCGTACCTACATTCCTACGTAGAAGAGAAACTAATAGACCAAAAAACCTATAAAAGAAATTTGAGAAAAATCGAATTCTTCTTAATCGAAACTCGAAATAATTTTTAATCGGCATTGCAGATCTAAAGTTTTTTTAGTAGTTTTTCAAAAAAAAATTGTACCTATCGATGAACTTTCTATAATAGGTAGGTATCTTACAGTTTTCAAGATAAAGACCGTAAAACTTTTATGCCTTTACTTTTCAACATTTAAAAAAAAAAAATGTAAAAAATTATCAAAAAATCGTTTTTTGAAAATTCTGATGGAAATGAAATACCTACTTGTCAAAAATTAATCCAACAGTTATTTGTACATAAAAATTTAACTTGAACATCCTGTAAAAAATAAGGTGAATCTGGTTAGGCTATCTCTGTTTAATAACGCATTTTGATTTTAGTTAATTAATTGATCCATTCAGCAAGATTATAAGATAAATTATTAGCGTACCTACTTAGTTGAAGCAATTTCTGCACATCTCTAGTATTCCTGATCTTTCCAGCAAACAATATAAAAACTGTAAATATGTATAGCAAAAGTGTAACCTTACAAATATTGCACTAAGAATAGCTTAAAATTACAATAAAGATATAAGTAAACCTGGCAGTCTTTGTATTGTATTGTCGATTACATAAGAGAAACAAGGAAACATCTCTTTTGATTTAAATCTGATAATTGAAAGTTTTCTCAATAATTAATCATTATTATTATTATAGAGTACAATCAGCACCTTTCATTAAATTCTACAATAATTATTATATTACCTACTACATAATATGTTCTATATATTAATGGTAAATTTAAAGCTTATTTTTATACAAGACCTAATTTCGTATAACCAATCGAATTTGGTGTTGTAATAAGAGGTTGCTTTTGGTTGTCCTCAAAATTTCAAATCAAACCACAATTTTGATATGTAAAAAAATCAATTTTACATCGCTCTCTATTTCTATGAATCATTTACCAAGAACCTACATTTCAGTAAAATGTAACACATACGAATTGGTAATATAAAATCTACAAAATGTTATCACAAATAAGTTTTTTTTTAATAGTTAGGCATATAACGTACAGTATGTACCAACTATAAACAACCACAACAAAATTTTGGCAATGAGGAACTAAATAGTTAAATTTTAATAATACCAATATCTACATTTAATTACCTACTATAAGAATCTTTGTTTTTGTACTCAATCTCCCCCCCCCCTTTCTTTTTCCTTCACCATTTTTGCATTTTCACACATTCAGATCTTTGGATTTTTTACTCTTGATTTGCATAATTTTTATGAAAATTCAAGAACATTTGCTTGCTATAAAAGATAAAACGTTTCAGAATTCTTTACTAGAAAAAACGCTGCAGGTATCTTTCTAATTTTTAGTTTTCACTTGCTGAAAACGAAAACTTCTCAGAAAAACTCACTTTAACTTCACACCCTTTTATTTTTTACTTCCACTAAAAATTATTTTGCAGAAAACTCTTTAAATCTGGGTGAAGTAGAATAGTGTCTTTTTTTAAATAAACTGAAATGAGCTTTTAAAAATAATTTTTAGGTAAACTAAAACTATGAAGAAGGGTATAGGTGGCTATTTTTAGTTGGCACGTACTGTACAGATAAATATAATTATAAAGCACTTTATGGATAAATTAAATCAGATTATAACATATCTTAGGCCTGTTAATAAAATTTCCAATCTACTCGTACCTTGAAAATGACTAGACAAGTTAAAATTTTATATACATACAATAATTGCAGGTTTCAAGCAGCTATCCCACATCCTACAAGTAATGTGAACGAATAAATAAATTCACTCCTTGTAAAACATCCACATTAAAATTTGGTCATAGATAAATCGTAAAAAATAAAAATGTGGGTTCTTAGAAATATATCCCTTATCATTACAATAAATATTTACAAATAGTTATGTACAGCATATATAAAAATCACATATAAACAGTTATGACTCAACTTATTTAAACCTCAACATCATTCCTCGCGCAATACTTATCCGCCATAGCCGTAAGTACTTGGTTGAATTTATTATGTCTCTCTAGAGTGGGAGCGTATGCTCCTCTACTCCCCCACAAGAACTTCAAATGAAACTCGCTCTTGAACATATCCAGCGTCAGCTCATCCATCCTGGCTTCCCCCAGGACAATTTCGGCGTTCCTTTGATAAGTAGCACTTGATTCCATAAAGCTACGGGCAGTGTTCATGTGAGCTAGAAGCGTCGTCAGGCCGAAATCCTGAGTATTCGACTCCCACATGCCAAGGCAACAGGAGGCGAGCTGGTTTTGGTCGTTGGGCTGCAAGAAGTCGTCCAGAGTTCGCTCCAGGAGCAAGATGAACGGCAGCAGATGAGGGATAGTGGTGTTGGGTGCTTGCGGATTTGAGCAACTATTCATGTTTTTCAAAGTTGGCCGGAGTTTCGCTTCGAAGTTGAAAGCGGAGTCGGTGTATTTTTGTCGCAGCATATGCCATGTGCTATCCAACCTTTCAATCTAAAAAATCCATCATAAAATAAGTTATGTGAAAGTTTACAGGCTCTGGAGTGAAATATAAGTTATCTAAATCCTCTCATGAATACTTGATTGTCAATTAAATTAGAATTTTCAAAAATATTAGCATAACATTAGTCATGACGTCATTAGCCTAAAACTAGTGATGTCATAATAATATTCTACACGTATACACAAGAATATTGTAAGAAAAAATACAATCTACCTATTTTAAATTCCTAACTTTGTGCAATAGTCTAATGTAAAATATTTTTTATACATGCTTTTATTCAAGACACTCACCTGTGGTAGACACAGTCCTAGCATTATGCCACAAAATCCATACAAATTTCCTAAAGCTGTTTTCGTATCAATAGCTACTTCAATCCATTTATTTAAAGTTTCAGTTCTCTCAGATTCATCTGAGCATGTAAGAATTGTAACAGCGACGATCAATTTCAAACATTCAGTCCTAAAAATCAAATAATTAGAGAAAATATTTTAAGTCAAATAATTGCAATACCGTTCAATGAGATCCTGTCGTAACTGATGACCATGTGGTAGCGTACAAAGTTGAATTCCACCGCATAATTTAGAAAACACGCCATCCTTCTCAGCTTTATTGAATACAATATCTAAGTCAGTCCTGGTTAAATGATTAGCTAAGATCCTGGGTCCCGAATCTTTCAAAATCATCTTAATCCCCCTCAAAGCCTGAGCGTCTAGAGGTTTGTTCTCACTAACAGGAAGCAGTAACGTTTGAAAACAATCCAAATCCAATCTGGAAGGAATGCGAACATCCAAACCATCCGACTGCATCAATTTCTCTTCGAGTTCATTATAATCCATTTCAAAATTCTTAAGAGTAGTAGACGATTCAGAAGGAACTATATGATATCTGGGGTTTTTAATAATAACCCCTGAATTTCTTTGGTTGATCTCCGAGTCACCGGCAGCGGAGCTCAAAGCCGAGTCTCCGGAGCCGTTCCCTGAATCAGATCCAGAAGCGTGGTATGAAGTAACACGTTGAACACTCCCGTGGGGCAGGAAACCGCAATCCTGTCTCCCATCAACAATATCAGAATCCTTTGACTCGGTCCTGATGAAACTTGGAATCCTTGAAGGCTTAGGTGGAGGAGAATCAGACAATCCCGAATCACTCTCACTAAAGACCTTACGTTCAGTACAGGGGGATAGAGTGGGATCACTGGTTACTCTGGAATGACGTCCCAGAGTATTAGCACTTGCTGAGAGGGAAAGCTTATTGTGAGGACTTCTCGGTAAGGAATGAGTTGAGAATTTCGATCCCATGTTTATAGTGTCCGCTCCAGCCGAGCGTGTCATCACTGGAGATTGGATAACTCCATCAGCGCTGTTACATTTCTCCTGGTGAGAAACCCGATGAACTTCTGAAGGAGTCAACGAATGGGACCTCTGCTTCTTCGAAGGTAGCCTAGGGGGACCGTCACGTCTTGTAGGAGACCCAGATTTGTTATGAGGTTGTAAGGGGTTGTAGCGGAACTGCATGTTACCTATTGGAGTCGTCGCTGGTGAAGTCAAACGACTCTGTGGAAGAGGTGTGGGGAACTTGGAAGCGTAGAATGATAACGGATACATCCGGTTTTTAGGAAACTGAATCCTAGCATTTGAAGCTACGGTTATAGGTTTCCCTGAACCGACATAAAAGGTGATCAAATCAGGGACGGTGTCGAACGCATCTTCTTCGAATTGATACTGGACTCGTTCGTAGACCGTGTCTGGTTGGAGGATGATCTTCTTGATGACGAAGTGTAAAGGTTGAATTTTAGTGCGACAGGTTAGGACGTAGTTGCCCGGCTGGGAGGTGCAGTCTCTCACCAGGAAGCCTCCTTCTTCTCGGACTATGTCTTCGGCGCGAGAGCGAGGGATGGCGCCATGGTACCAAGCATGGGAGCGAAGGTCTCTGCTGTCCAGAGAAAGTTCCCATTCTAGGGCTCTTCTTAGATCTTGAGCGTTCATTGATGGATCTGCCATTGGCTCCTGGAAATAAAATTTAAAAAATAAATATTATTGTTACAGGAGTTCAGGAGAGCAAATATACAAAAAATTTATAGAATAAATTTGGAAAAATTATCGTCTTTACGCCACTAACTTTAAAGAGGAAGGTTTGAAAATATCCTGCCACAAATGTGAAAGAATTTAAAACAAATCTTGCAAATCAGGTAGATCCTAAAGCGAAATTATACGTAAGTAACTCGAGATAAAGAAACATTGTCAAATAAGGTATGGAAAATATCACATTTAGGTACCTATATTACTGAGAAAAGTATCATATATCCATAATATAGGTATGTATTCAAAAAATATCCGAGACATAATTAGAATCGCACAAATCAGAACTGCTCCTCACGCTTGCAAAGAGACGAGTTTTATGATAAAGTTTAATCAAAGTTAATTCCTATTGATTTAGCTACACACCTTCCCACACATCAAGGAGAGAACTTCCTGAGCCTAATTGCAAATCGCCGTGAGGAAAGAATAATCAGGAAATGTATCCTTTGCGAGAAGAATCTCTGGGGCGTATATTTCAGCCCGAGTACCCCTCAAATAGATTCGCATTTTGTTTTCTCTGGGGAAGAGAAATCAATACCTGGGTGTTTGGCCCCGCTGAAACAGACTGGCTCTGACTGTCTTTCTCTCTACGCAACGCTCTTATTATTGTAATAGACTGACTCGGTCCTCCGTCACCTGGGTGACTTCTCAGAGGCTTAAAAAAGTCTCACTTTAATAACATAAAATGTCAGAATTATAAAAATAGATTCTTTGATAATGCCTACTTGTGAAGGTCAAAATGATTGTCCCAAACAATAAAATGTAATAAATTGTTCAAATATTTTTTTAAATTTAATTCCATCTCTTTAGTTATTTGTATTAAGATATTTTTTTTAACATGTGTAAACATAAAGTATATCTTTTGACGGACAACGCAATTCTTTAATATTTGAGAAAGCAGGATGTGTCATTGTTTTAAATAATCCAGGATTAGAACTGTCCAAAACCTTAGTTAAAAATATGAAAAGTTAAATTTTGATTGCTCTTATACAAGGATCTGATGTGTTCATTTAGTATGCGATAAAAAAATAAGTGGAGTCATAAACTTGTATAACAAAGTAGGAAAAACTTGATTGTTTTCTCTCGCTATAAAAGCTCAGAATGGTAGGTAGTTTATCTACATTTTACTTTGCTGTGGTGATCAGTTGAAGTGTAAGTTGAGCATGGGCTCCATTAAAAATGATCAAGAGAGTGTTATCGAAGTTGAAACTTGTGGTATGTAAGGGTGCTTATTACTGCTTATAGAGACTCAGGGAATTCTTTTACTTCATTTCTACCTTTCCTAAGTGTCATGTCTTTGAAATTGATGTATAGTCCAATAAAGTCTAAAAAGTCATACGTATCGATTAAGAATACACATCCTTTTTATAGTTCGATTTATTTTGTTTCATATACGTGGTTTTTATAGTAACCGTCCAGTTTGTCTAAACACTCCATCCCGCATAAATAAGTATACGTCAACATTGGTTTTGAATGAGAATTAAATGAACAGCACAAAGGATAGAGTGTCATTACGTGAATAAATTTTATGTAGTTGTCAGTGGCTCTCAAACTGACGTAAGCGGTTCAATTAATATTTGAATGATTTCCTTCAATAATTTACGCTCGTTCACAACTTGACAATTAACTGTTTGACATTTTCTGGTGAAACTAAAAATATTAATTCGGACGGTTAGTGTAACGTCACATCTGACTTTTTAAAGTTAATCCTACTATAGTAACTTATGAAGTTGATCTTATTACCTCACTCATTTAAAAAGGGTTAAAATGAAGTTTCCAGTTTCAAAATCTATTAAAAAAGCAAATCCTCAATAGTTCGCGTAATCATATACACATTATCTACTTTTTATAAATAAGCTTAATTCAACCATAGAAACAAATTTTCAGTAGTCTTTATTAGGTAAGAAATGAAATTCGTAAAACCCACCCCTAACTTTTTTCACTATGTCAGCTTTTTTTAATAATCTGACTAAATCACCTACCCATTCTTCAAATTAACCATACAAGCTAACTTTTACCAAACTTGACTCAATACCTATGGTTTTTCATAGTTTTTTGAAGTAATAAAAATTTAAAAATCTCTAATTTTTTTCCACTACAGCGGATGTAGAAAATTTTCTAGCTAAAACACCTACCCCCTTGTAACGTGACCATACAAATTAATATTTTTAACAATATCGCTGTTGTCGTTTTCAAGTTCTTATAAACATTTATGCCGATTTTGTTTTTCCTGAAAGGTTTTTCCTAGACTTTAGAAAACTCACTCCGTAAAACAATTACTAATCATATAAAAATAAATATGAGTTCCTGGACTTCTTATCTTATAAAGTTTAAACACTATAACAGCGGGTATTATAAAGGCTCATTAAGTTAACGGGCAGATTTCTGTGGCCATTTCTGAAGAAGGTATCGAGTCTAAGTGGAAAGTTTTTAAATTTATCTATTCTTGACATGAAAGTAAATACAAAAATGTTAATAAAAGTCATTTGACGTCGATATTAGCGTCAAAAACGAGCATATAAATCTGACCGTTAGCCTAATGAGCCTTTATAATACTGGCAGTAAGTATCAAATGTAAACAAAATGGCCTGACCTGATTTGTTATAAGATTTTTAAGACTCCCTAATTTTTTACACCCTTTTAGATTTTTTATAAATTTCCAGCAGAATCACCAAAATCAATTTAGTAATTATTTTGCTTTTTTTGAAAATCATCCCTCATCATCCCTCATCGTCCCCCCAATTATTATGAATGGGGTAACTGATACAACTCTGGTCTTATAGGAAATTTTGAAAGAGAAACTTTAACTTAAAAAATATTTAGTGGGTGCTTGCTATGAAAATCTTACAAAACCCAATCCATTTTTTACCACCCCATAGTTATAAATTTTTTGGCAAATCCATCTAGGCAGCAAACTAAAAGCGTGTGAATCAAAATTTATTAAAATCGATTCAGTGGTTCTTAAGATCTGGAAACATTTTGGAAATCATATAGGTAATTTTTTATCACCCCGCCAGCTTAAAAAAAGTTTTTTGGGGAGTCATACTTAAAGAATGTAGGTATACTTAACAATTTTTTAATAAAGTAGATTCCATCTTCCAATAGCTTATGAAATTTTAAAACAGAAACCCAAAAATCAGATTTTTATAGGTATCCAGTAACTGAACAACATTTTTGGAAATATTTCCTAAATGAGGCCTGATAAATACGTACATAATTATATAGGGTGTTTCAATAAGAGCGCAAGATTTGAATTGCGCGCTATGTTTGACAGTCACAATGTCACATGATTATGACGTGACAGATCGACATTTGACAGATGGGAGTTAGTAAAGCTGGAGCATTACAAGGTAGAACAACGCGTCCTGATTGTCAAAAATTATTATCAAAATCGTGAAAGTTTAATTGTCACTACGAGTAGTGGCTTTTAAAGTTTTTTTTTGCCGATAAAAATCCCGATATTCGCTTACATATCAGCTAACGCCCTCTAGAGGTTGCGATGGTACTAACTTAAAAAATCGTAAGATGCAATCGACAAAAGAAGTGGCAGTTAAACTTTCACCATTTTGATAATAATTTTTGACAATCAGGACGCGTTGTTTTACCGTGTATGCTCCATGTTTACTAACTCCCATCTGTCAACTTTATGTCTGTCACGTCATAACCATGTGACATTATGACTGTCAAACATGGCGGGCAATTCAAATCTTGCGCTCTTATTGAAACACCCTTTATATGTAATTATTCTTGAACAATCTACATAACATAGTAATAATAACATAATTACTTCATATTTTGTTTGATTCAAAATTTTGGAAACTCGCCTTTAATTTTTTTACAGTCATGCGCATTATGCAGGGTTATTCTAAATAAAAGCAAAACATTTTAGATTTTGGTTCTTTAAGGAAAAGTTCCCACTAACGTACCTATGTCGTTTTTGATAGACAGGCTGTCAAAAAAAGCTTAATAATTTTACAGTACCCTTCATTTTCCGACGCAAGTTTTGAAACATCATAATATTTCATAGCAAAGACTGTTTTTCTCGAAAACGGTTCAAGTTAGCAATTAAGACCAGGAGTACTTTTTCTGTAGAAAATTTTGGCGGTTTAAAATGAGCTTTTAAAATGTCAATTTGTCCAGTATCGAAGATATTAGGGGTAATAAAAATGTTAGGCAATACAAAAATCTCTGCCACTGGAATATGAAAAAAAAAATGAAAAAGTACCTCAATGGTAAGATGTCTATAAAAGTTGAGCACTGTACTTCAAACGGATCCTGAAGTATCAAAAAACTTAGGAAAGCTTTTCTTTGACACTCTGTATCTCAAAAACGGTCCATTTTCGGACACACCTTAATGGTAACTTTTTTCTTCAGAATGAGCCAAGCAGTCACTGTCTTAAATTTCTCGCACTTATTTAGGGCAATTCCATCACTATTTTTACGAATTCCTGGTCAATGGCTCAGATTAAATCTAAAAGTCATTAAGTTTCCTAAAACGGTTCAGTTATTACACGAGATCTTATCACATTTTATAAAACTACCCCTAATTCCAACCGTGTCATGAAATTCTAAGCTCTAAGCTAAGCAGATAAAAATATATGATCAAAGTCTTAAAGATTATATCTGGACATTTATCTCAACCGCAGAGAGGTTGAAGGATTCGGGTAGACAACGTTTTATTACTTTTGATGGCGTGACAACGGTAGTTTCAGTCCCATCTAAGCCCTCAGAAGAATCTTTATAAAAGAAAAATACGTCAGGATCGAGTGTAAGATTTGCAGGTGAAGCTTTGATAGACTGAGGGGTTGATCGTTGCTCTGAGGTATTTTATAGATTGCGTTCTAAACTTATGGACTTTTGGAAACAAAATAATTCATGGTGGAGTTCTGGTTGTCAGATTATTTCTTGCTAGTTCCTTGGAAGCCCTTATTAACAGAGATTCCAGTCCAGGGCTAATTTAACTGCAAAACGATCTATAAGAGTAGAAGTTATCTGGAGTTATAGCATTTTTTCTACTTATACGAATGCTATCTCTACTCTCCTGATGAAGCGAAAGGGATTCTCCCGTTAAGAGTGTACTTTCAACAATTGGAGTAGTTATACCTGCTTTCTATGCACTTAGAGAGTATTTTTCAGACAAATATACAAATTTCTTAAGCGTGATTTTGAAGAAGAAACATAAACAATGGCGTCATAATAGATTATTACATAATAATGGCTTTATATTACTTCTTGTAAATTATAAGAACGATGTTTTCTTACGTACTTTACAACATTATGGCAGTGAGTTTCATTGTGTTAAGCTCTTTAAAGTACTTAAGCCCTTGTAAGCTCATTGAATTGCTGCTGCCATTCAAGTTAACTTGAACTACCTATCCTATCATCCAATAAGACAACCGAATGCTTTTATGTTCGTATAATAGGTATCTGTAAACCAACTATTTATGTTTCTCTAATCATGTTATAATAAATTAATTAAAATAAATAATTAAATAGGGCGCAGAAGTAGCAGCAATTTCAACAGAAGAGATCTGATAACAACAGCATCAGCTGAATTTACTGGTACATCAATTTTGGTCTTCTTGAGTTGTTTAGGATGCGTTCATGCGGGAAATCAAGACAACTCTTTACTCTATTCAAGCCTTTTGGGAGGATTAACTGTCGCAGCTGTACTACACGTATGTATGCAATAATTTTAATCCAAAAGGAATTTACTTTCCCAAAACAATTTTCGTTAGAACTGATCACTTTCATTCAGCAAGTCATCTTAAATCCCTTAAAACCTTTCAAACACTTCTATATCTATTCTTTAAAACCAGGCTAGAATGATCCCATATTTTTAGTTTTTAGTGTTTACCTTTTTGTATGTTTCTTAAAATTTTATTATGTTTCTTATTTCTTTTAGATTTTTACACATATATCCGGTGCTTATATAAATCCAGCCATAAATATAGCTGCTTTGATAATTGGCGAAATTCCATTCATCAAATTCATGGTCTATACCTTCTCTCAACTTTTAGGAAGTTTGGCGGGATATGCATTATTTAAAGTAAGTACCTATTTTCTCATTTTTCTGTCCATCAATTTTCATCCCGCACTTCAAATTTAAAGTGCCTAAGTGAGTAATATCGTATTCCTCATTATCTTTCAGGTATTAACGCCGATGGTTTACACAAGCCTGGCAGCAAGAGGTGTGACTTTGCCATCGGAAGAGGTCTCAACTTTGCAGGTCTGAAATTGGATTTTCAGCGGGGCCATTGAATTAATTTTTTCACTTTCAGGCCTTATCGATTGAAGTCATTATAACCTCGTTTTTGGCGCTAGCCAATTGTTCCTCTTGGGATGGGAGAAACTCAGAGAGGACAGATTCGGGATGTTTGAAGATTGGTTTGATTGTAACTGTGCTCTCTTTAGCTGCTGTAAGATTTTTTTATTTTGATTAATCTAAATCCGGTATACTTAAATTAATTTCTAGACGTTGTTGCCGGTTGTTATACAAGATGTTGTAGTAGGGGGAAGGTGTCATGGTTAAATAAAAACCATTCATCATACCTGTAATAATGGCTTTACTAAATGTACAACCGATTTTGAGAACAGTAGCTTTTGTTTTGTTATTTTTAGACCGGGTTTTGTATTAAAAAATAGAATTGATAAGCTGAGATGTATCGCGGAATCAAGTTTAAGAAAAGTTTAATGAAACATAGAAATTGATATCGAACGTGTTGGAAAGACCACTTTTTCATTTTTTTTTTAGTTTTTCCCACTGATGGGATGGGATTAACTATAGGGAAAAAGTTTGGCATCCAGAAGGACAATGCTGTGGCGGAACGAGATTTCAAAAATTATTTTTGATATTTGAATGATTTTGAAAGAGCCAAAAACAATTTATTTTTCTTTTTCTTATTTACTGACGTTATTATTGAAGATTGGAAAAAACTGAAACCATATTTTCATTGCAGTTATTGACGAGCTGACCAGCTTAATTTTTGAGATTTCAGTTTCTTTATCTGACGGTTCATCTTTGCAAGGCCGAACTGAACTTTGATTCTTTGAATACGGCCCTATATTTTTTAACGCAAAAATTGGAAGACAGTATAATTTTGAATTTAATGACATGCCACCATCTATTGACATCATCAGTTTGATTTCACCTTAATGCGGATATGTGCTCTTATTAAACTTCTTGGAGTTGTATTACTCATAAAGTCCAGTTGTACAAACGTAAATTATCAATCTGTCAGATAATTACTAATTTTAAATTGTAAATTTTGAAAATATGGTGACTATATTTAATGATCTTTCAGTTCTATAGTAATTAACTCTTCTAAAAAGGAGTAAAATTTATTTCCAGCAAAATCAGACCAATATTTTGATAGCACAGTGCATTTTAAAATCAGTAATTATCTGACAGATTTTTAATTTACGTTTGTGCAACCGGGCCATAATTATCACAATCCGACAAGTCCAAGGAGTTTAATCAGAGTACAGATCCGTATTAAGGTATGGAATTAAACTGGTGTTATTGCGCTATTACAGTGCGCTATAGTCCGAAACACGTTTGCTAGTGGCATACTATTAAATTCAGAATTAAAATATCTCTCAATGTTTGCAATAAAAAGTTCAGGTCCGTATTTAAAAAAATCGAAGTCTGTTAAAAGTTTAAAAGTTCAGTTCGGCCCTGCAAATATGAATCGTTAGATAAAAACAAACTGACATCGGAAAAATAAAGCTGCGGTCAAAACTGGAATGAAAATGTGGTTTCAGTTATTCCAAATCTCCAATAATAACGTCAATAAATAAGAAAAACTATATCTGAACATTTTGTTTTTTCAAAATAGTTTGAAAATCGGAAATTTCTGCCATTGCATTGTCCTTCTGTTGCCCAGATTTTTTAGCTTTTAAAATTTGAAAATTATTCTTATTTTTAACTCTTATCAATTTTTTATCAAAAAATTAAATCGCGGTTCTTAAAAAAATAAAATTCATTGGATTCGAGGAGGGCAATAACGGTATTCTTTTACTTTTTCTCTATTTTTGGAGGGACCCTTTATTAACAACCAGTACTTGCCTGGATAATAATTGCCGATAACTTGAAAAATACTGATCAGATATTCATTAAACTTCGTTGCAAAAGTAATTTAAGCTATATCTCTGGTCATGACTTGGTAGTATTATTGCAATAAGTGAACTATACTTAGTTTAAAACTAGTTAGTTCAGTAACAAAAAAATACACTGCCAGAGGTAATTTTGAAAAGTTCGTTGAGTTGAATAATTCTCAAATCAAAATTACAACAGCTCTACTGCCTGTATTCGTTTATAACAGTTTTCATAAGATTTACTTAGTTTTTTTTTTGTTTTAGTTGGAAATAATATTATAGTTTTATTTTGAAAAGTTTGCTGACCTGTACGTATAGAAAAAGAACAGAATAACGATCAAAGAGATTTAATAATTTTATTCCATCAAAGAGATAATTACTTATTACTAACTTTTTACTTTTTTTGAATTTTTTGTTCAATAAAAAAATAGCTGTAGGCTGTAGGTAATAAATTCGTACCAAAACGAAACGAGAAAATAAAATCAAAATCCATATAATGTATTCGCAATAAATCACATTTTTATAGGTACCTAATCGTGTAGCAATATACTGACCATCATGCTGAATTGTTTTATCTGAATAAGCCGAAATTGAATTTTCAGGGGCCATACACCGGAGCTGTAATGAATCCTGCCCGTAGCTTCGCTCCAGCGGTTTTCAATTTGCATTTTACAGACCACTGGGTAGTAATCCTTTTTCTTTTTTCTAATGAATTATCCATGAAATGGGAAACCGAATTATAATCCGCTTTCTTTTTTAGATCTATTGGGTGGGCCCTTTTATTGGAGCAACCAAGGCCGCTATCTCCTATCGACTGTTCTTCAAACAATAGACTTCATTTTATTTATACACATCTATTTATACCATACACGCTGCACTTTTTTTTATTAAATGTATTTTATATTATTATCACTTAAATAATATCTATAGTAAGTACCTATACTTAGTATATTATATACATTTTTTTTTATTATAAATTACTTAGGATCTCAACTATAGCGTATGACAGTAGACACACTATCACTATACATAAATGTATAGTATAATATATTTAATTTGATTAAATTTTCCCAAAAACTACTAAAACAGAAGAATGACAACATTGAAGTAAAACTATACAAATGCAACTCACCATGATGATGTTGTTCAAACTCTTGCTCTTGCTCTGTATTGCTTCCGTGACAACTCCCAGATCAGATCTGCGAAAAGACAAAGAAATAAAATGAGGAACGAGAATAGAGCAACTCATTCAAACTACAACAGGACTCATGAAAAGCTTCGAGCAATTACGTCAGGCCATTGAAATGACTGTAATTGTTCATTTCTAGTAGTCTCAAATGTTTAATAGTGGTCCTTCAGACAAGCTCACAAAAGCCTCATTAGAAAGACACTGTTTTAGGGTCCTAATGACAATCTTAAAAGAAAGAAGTGAAGATTGGGCGTTATTTTCAACAACCATCAGTAAGTGGAGGCAAAAAAATTTATTGCTCGCTGAATTTATTTGAATTTTTCAGATATAGTTCATAAATTGTAACATCTCTCTAAAGTAGGCAAGTAGAATTTCTTATCTCTATTTATGTATATAATATTTTTAATAGCCCCTATCTGAAGCAATTAACATTTTAGATGTCTGAGTAATACACCATTAATACGATGCTGTTGCATTATGTTCGGAGATATTATTGCGATCACATTCATCTTTGAATTTTAAATAATTTATTGAATGTTATAAAATGCTTCTTATCATAGAACTATACTTCTAAATAGTTTTTCGTCGTTTAATTCGAATAATTAATAAATATGCGCGAGATAGACAGTAGTAATGGAGACCGCGAACTGAAGACAATATTCTGAACTGAAGATAATGGTTGACGGGAATACCGACGATTAGATGATATCGCTGCTGGCCCCGAAGCGAGTTATACAGAGTGTTTTGTAATTGAATGTCAATATTTAAGGTGGTGATTTTTGGGTCCATTTTAACAAGAAAACTTCATAAGAACGTATGTCCTAAAACTCTTAAATTTTGAGAAACAGGGTGGTAAAGTTTTTAAAAATAAATATTTTTTTCATAATATCTGTAATACCGCTCTGTATATTTTAATGAAATTTAATAGACAGGTATTACTCATCAAGAGGCATTTTTTCATGTACCACATTTCGTTTTATCTCCACACTAGTGACTATCGTGCAGAATTTTACCTGCATAATTTTATATTTTTTATTGTCATTTTAACGACAATCTTGTGACCATGTACAGAAACAGATTTTATTTTTTTTAGGCGAAAACCCTGCATCAGACTGAAAATAAACAAGTGATCAAATTTGCTTGGAAATGAATGGGGATTCCAAAAATGATTTCTATTTGAACAGAAATCAGTGGAGTACCATCAATGTCTGCTAAAATATGCCGGTAAAATTCTGCACGATCGTGCACCATCGTCACTAGTGGAAATAAAATGAAACGTGGTACCTGAAAAAATGCCCCTTGATGCGTAATACCTGTATACGAAATTTAATTAAAATATCCAGAGCGGTATTACAGATATTACGAAAAAATGATTTATTTTAATAGGACTTTACCACCCTGTATCTCAAAAGTTAAGGCTCTTAGGACATACGTTCTTATGAAGTTTTCTTCTTAAAATGGACCCAAAAATCACCCCCTTAAATATTGACATTCAATTAAATAACACCCTGTATATTATTTATTTTGTAGGAAAGGTTTTTTTTATTTCCCCGCAAAATTTGTATTTAGATAACAAATTTTCTTCAGAGTAAAAAGTTTTCTATAAACTTAATATTTTTTTCACCTCCTTAGAATGTTACAGCTCTTCTTAAATAGTAAAGTAAAATTTACAACAGTACACAGGATGTTACTTAAAGGCATGTAGGTAATAAATTTAAGGGAGCCACTGCCTTTTTTTAAATGTTGATATTTTTTAAGATTAAATGGAAGTAACTCCTTGTTAAGGAGTTGAAAAAAATACCTGGGAGAAAACTAGCGCACCCTGTATAATAAATCACATTGTGAGCTTTCTTGAAGGCAAAGTGGCTCACATAAAATGTTAATACATAAAATTAACAAAAAAAAACAAAAAATATTTATTAAGACAAATGGCAAGAAAAATCGATTAAATCTAATTACGCGAATGAATTGAGTCCTTAAAAAGCGATAACGATAAGTCATCATAGCATGTTCCTTACAAGACTGTCAACTTTTATGGATGAAGTTTTTTTAATCACGCGGTATATTTTTAATAATTAGTTATAATTTTTTAGTTGTAAAATTTCTAATTAAGGTTAATTAAATATGTTCCGAGAACCAGTCAAAGTTTTCTTGGAAATATCTCTAAACGAAACAAGGTGTCGAAACTAAACTCGGAAGTTTACTACGTTAGGGAATAAGTTCGAGATTTAACACGTGCAAAGAGGTTTTTCCCGCTCACCCGTGCAACCCATCAGGCTTTATTATACACATTCTTGTTTCAACTTGTAATTTTCGGCAACATTTTTGCGGCATTTTGTCTCCGAGAAACTTATTTCGCGATAAAATTTCTACAATATTGTAAGACCAATCCTGTAAAGAGTTTTATTTTTTATATTATAAAAATAGGGGCTGGTATATTCGAAAAGTAGATTCGCACATTTTGAAAACTGGCATCTTCTATTCAAAAATAAATTGGGAAACATTTTTCAGGTCAACCATTTAAAAATGAGAATTCTGTACAGGGTGGGGCGCGAGAAACTTGGGGCATTTTTATATCGAGAAATGTTGGGAGTAGAACGTCTAAAAATTTATCTATGTAGGTATGATTTCAACTTTGACGACCTGAACTAAAATATTTACAATCCCACACCACTTCCGCGGTTATACCGGAAGTTGTCATTTTATAGGATTCAGATTCTCTAAGAAAATGTAATAACAATGGTGTTTATAGTTGAAGTTTGTAGAGAGTAATTTTATGAGTTATAAACAAATGAAAATCGTAATTTTCTATTTTCCAAGCAAAGTTTCAAGTAATGACGTTGGTAATTCCAGAGACCTCCAGCTCTGGTTATACTGACAAGAGTAATAAGTGACAATGAGAAAATAATTCTTATTATACCCGGCAGCCCCCGTCACCATCAACAGTGACGACTAACCGGGTTTGGCTGGTAGAGAACTAGAGAAGGTCAGAAATTTTCTGGGATACCTACTTTTTTCCCTAGAGAGCCATCTGATTCAAGATTGTCAGAAGCACCTCAGCCTTATGGGCGTATCGTGCTTACGACCTTCGATTCATGTCACCCATTCTGTTAATCTCGTCCCCTGTAGTACTAGTTTGTACAGCCTCATCGCTGGATGAGTGTCATTCTTCTGGATTAATTTTTGACCAAGAATTTATACTTCCTGTCTTCTGCGGTCCAGAGCATCGCATTCACACAGAACATGTTTCTGGATGTTCTGGGACATAACAAGGGTTTAAGTCCAGGTGAAGAATTTTACAGTTTATCTTCCAGGGAAGTCATTTTACAAAATTTATGCAGGTTTTTTTTAGTTCCCGAGATATGACTGCTTGTGTACCCGCTTAACTGATCACCCTGTATATGTGATACAAGGACTGTCCAAAAAGTGAAGTAAAATACAGAGACCCCTGTATAGTTTAATAAAGAAATAAACTAATACCTTGGTGTAGTTTAAATCAAGAGGGTGTATTATTCTAAATATCGCTATATTTTCAAAATGGCGATTTCATCCGCGATTATAACGAAAGTCATCGATACCAATTTTGTTATTTTGAATGGGACACCTGTATATTATTGATATTTTCATATTGTCTTGGAAAAATTTTTAAACACGCAGTACTGGCAAAAAATAGGAATAAGGTTATGGTAATAAGGCCCCTAAGAGATCTTGACGGTTTATAACTTTTCTCTCTGCCTGGTTACAATGACTCCAATCAGATATAATGTTTAGATTTCATTGATTGATGCGTACGACCAATCTGAAGCAGCGAAAATTTCAAATTTGACCAATAACAATCATTTGTAAGAAATAAACTACAACGGGTGTTCATAAAAGCGTGTATATATTCAGTTCATTTCTTACATTTTCAACAATTTTTGACAACTAAAATTTAGGCTACGAATATTAATTTCACTGCTGCTCTCATGCAAGCACAGTCTCTCAATCTTCGCGCTGTTGATGGAGCATGTTTTTATAGGTAACCTTGATTAAATAGTTTTCATTATTATTATAATAACGTTATTATTATATCATATTATAATCCATCAATAACATTTATTTCAAGTGCTGTTAGCTCTAATAAGGAATGAATTCCTGATTAATCATACACCACCCTGAATGAATAATCACAAAATCAGGCGTAAGAGTTCTTATTATTACAAAGAAAAGCGCATGAACAACAAGATCAACAGCTTGTTTATAAAATATTTACAACCCTAATCGTGTCGTAATCGAATAAAGGAACTCGATAAACTAGAGGAAAACTCACCAAGATTCCGATTCATTCACAAGAGTCGCTTTTCAATTTCCCATGTTTGACAGTTTCAACACGACCAACCAGGACTTTCCCTCTGAGTTGTTTCACAAACGACAGCCGCTTCATGTCAGTTTTACGAGTAGAAGTACACACGTTTCTACAACACTCGCACCCTCTTAACGCTTAATTAACATTATTAACTCTTAGTCTAACTAAATCATTCTTTTCTGCCTGGGAATATTAAAAATTCAACCATAACAAACACTATTAACTTCATTGTAGTATATCTTTATACTACCACTATATAAAATACTATTACTACTACTACTACTACGACTACTACTAATAGTATGTAGGTATAATTATAATATGAGTAAAACGCGGAAGTTTCGTTGTATTGTATATAACTGTCATTTAATTTTATGGCGATTGTAATAACAAACAACAATTCAAGTCATGATGATGTGAATAAAGCTTCAAACCTCACGAACCGTGTCGTATTAATTAGTTCACCAATTCCGCTAATTTAAGTCATTTGCTCGGGCGCAAAGCAATCGGAGTTGGGACGCGGTTTCGACTGGTCTGGTCTCCGATTTCGATGGTGAAAACGCGAAATGCATCTCGGATTATCACAGCACACTCGCGCTGAGCTGAGGCACACCCCCACTGTCGGCTTTCCAAACCAACTTATTGATCTCGTCCATAGCGCAGCCGCCGCCAAACTACCAAAATTAAGGTATGCTATGCCCGCCTCGTTTTTTGTTTTAATTTTCGAATACGAAGAGCGGGGCCTTCAAATCTGAGACGAGGTAAGAAGAAGTCGCGACATTCTTGGAATAGTTGAGCTTGAGCCGCTTGAAATGAGGCTCGCGATAAGCCCGACGACTGTGAGATCGTAAGTCATAGACAGGATGACGCGGCCAGGACCGGCTCTAAAGATCAAAGAGCTGGGTGTTCAAAAGATATTAATTTTCCTTTGCGAGCGTGTGGTTTTATGGGGACGTGGGCATTTAAGATGAGATGAAATGTTTGCTATTTTTAACGAGTCTTGTAATGTTTGATGTTTGTTGTTGTCTTTTTGCAAGTAATTAATTGATATTCATTATCATGTTTACTTTGTTTCTGTAATGGATAAATGAGAGAATTAATCAAGATATGTTTTCTTCCCCTATAATGTTATTAATGAATACACCAAAATTAGTATATAAATAATCAAATACTATGCGTATTTAATTATTATAATAAATGAAAAAAAAATTACGCAAATCTTTAATTTATTAAATTGTAACGGGGAATCTCATCAGTAGGTAGGTACCATTTAATTGCCTTATTGTCAATTTTATAAAAAAAAAACTTTTCTTAAATATTTCATAGAAACGCTAGTAGATAGAGACAGATACCTAAAAAGTATAACTAAGTCCGATCCTGACAATAAGAATACTGCACAAAAAGAAATCCTAAAAACTTCGACTTCGATAAAACGTGATTACAAAAAAGGTCGATATTAGGCAGGTATATACGCACAGTTTTTATACAGTACCTTCACCCTGTATATCTCCCTTGTCTACCACAATGAGAAATGGGGTGAGAGCGAACAAATAGAGATAGGCCCTTCTCTAGGTCTACTCGCTGTTCCCTTCCCTTCTCGTATCTTATTATTGAATCGGTAGCACAAGGGCCAAAGGGCTTGTATGTCTAGATTCTATACCCTGCTGTTTATTGCATTAATATAAGGTCGTGACTATGTTACCGGCGCCACAAAGTTTAAGATTGAATAACATGTTTTCAAATCCTCCTTGCTTTACTATACCTAATACCCGAAACCAAATTGTTACAGTAATAATTTTTCTGATAAACAAACTCTTTTCTCGCTCAACAAAAGGCTTTTCATTCAAAAATTAAAAGTCATGAGAATTGGATCGACTTTAAACAAGAAAAATGTTATCAAAACCTTTTTTTGACCCTTAAGCTTTCACACAAAAAAAGGTTTCATAATACAATTTTTGAAAAAAACAATTTGATGAGATTATTTAAAAAGAGGAGTATTTACCGAGCGCTCATTAATTAGCACTTCTTCAGTAGGTCGTGAATCGCGAAACATATCACAACTTGATCTCGATTCGTCGAAAATACGTAAATGTGAGTCGATTTCTTGAGAGAATCGTGTGATCCGCTGTCACTGTAACTTGCTGTAACTGTGATTGTTGTATAGGTTATTTTTAAGTAACTAGATTTTTGCAGCTAGTTTTTAGTCTCAAATCATGGGTATTTCACCCGTAACTCTAAATCCTTCAGTATATAGGCGTCAAATAATCGTAAACAGTGTTTCTCGCATATGGGTATCTCAAAAGTAACGAGTAATTTAGATCTGTCGCTACTCCCTAATTCTGTTCTCCCATCTCTAGTCCCAGCTCAATGAAATTGATGTAATGTAAACAAAATGACGTTTCTGACTTTAGCAATATTGATTTCCTATTTCCTGAACGCCATTCAGTTTCTTTTTTTTTCAAAGGAAAGGGTATAGGTATTAAGGGTATTGGTCATGTGATATTCGAGTGTCCAGCACTCGCACGAACACGCTATGCGTTCCTGGGACCACTCAGCCCCGGGAGCCTGTAAGCGGAAAAGACCTGCTTGGTTAGCGGACTGCTGAACCTTGTCAAAGGAACGGAGCTCTTCTAACCAAGGAAAATCTAAATGTGAGAAATACAATAAGCCCGCTGGCTTCAGTGTTTGGGACCACATAGACCATCTCTCACATTTAGTTAAAATACCAATACCAAGGGTATTGGTCGAAAATATTATTTTCAATTAATTAGATAAAGGAAATAATGACTGAAGTTTGTTTAATTATTTATATTGTTGAAAGTTAATTTCGCAATGGGAGTAAACTTGCTGGAATTCCTGATAAGTTCCAGTTCGTCATCAAATTATTCAGTGCATGGATGGAATGTTTCTGTAGGAACCTGCTTACAAGCTTCTTAGAAAAGGTGCCCACTTTTGTCCTTATCGAGTGATATAGTAGTGAAAGTATCCTTACTCCGAGAAATTTTAGGCAGGTAAAATTTTTGTCAATGGTTTCCCTGACTTGCTGAACTGAAAGAGTAAACTTCCGAGGTACCCGATTTAGTGAAAGAGATATGTGATGATCGACTTATCAGTCGTAATACTCGTAATACACCCATACCGTAGTCAGCCAGATTCTGCAAGCTTAAATATGATTTCTTTCTATGCATTTACTCGAGGACTCGATATTTGATGTGAAACTGTTAATGAAGTAAATCGAGAAGTTCGGATAAGTTCGTTGATATAAACGATACACCCGGCGAACTGGTACAGAGTGCCCTTAGTGGAGTGAGAAACCGTGTATTTAATAAAATGTATCCAGGAGACTGGAGAACACTTCACTCACCTCGTAAATGAATTAATTGTTGATTTATTTGTGTGTTTTATAAAAATGTCGATAAAGTGCCTATTTTATTAACGTTCTTGAATGTCTTGACAACTGTAATTATGTCGGATTACGTCAGAAAAAATCTCAGATTTTTAAACTTTTGCCACCACTTGTTGAGCTTTTGAGTCGGCAGCAAAGTCGTCAGCTACTGTGCTTCTGAAACTGTCATAACTGTCAATTGTCATAAAAAATTTCAACACCCAAGGAAAGTGCTTTCAAGTAATTAAAATAAAAAATTTCTTCTAATCTTATTTTCTTAGGCTCGTAGGTCTACACCTACACCTAATAACATGCGTGCATATATAGTCGTACAATTTATATCGTACTACTTATATTAGCAACCATCGTAAAAAAGAATAGACAGCGACAGTAACAGTGCTGCTTCGAAAAAGCGTAAATTTCAGTAGCTGGATGACCTTGGTAGCAGCCGGCAGCGCTTTTCAAAACAGCGTGACGTTCAGCGATGTTTACTTCCGGTTTGCTGCCAGCAGGTATCGGCCTTTGAACGCAACTATTTTCTGCAGTGCTAATATTATCGTTAGTGGTAGATGATGTCAATGCTTCATTCCCTGAAAGGGATCTAAGGAAAGCGGACCTTTGTTACCATCAGTTGATCTTACACATATAAAAATGACCAGAACAAACAAGAATTTCAAGAAACTTCCCATTTGGTCAACATAATGCGATTGATGAAAATATTTGAAATTACCAAAAGATATTTGGTACTTTTTTTCAATTCATCCTATTACCATTAATTATTCTTTGTGCTTTTTTTTGTTTGGTATAGTTCGGGTGTTATTTGTAGATATTGATTGTTTATAATATCATTCTTTCAACCAGGCAAGTTGAGCGTTGAGCGAATTGTCTTTTCTTATGCAATTATAGAAGTTCGTTCAATTAGATCCAAATGCGTATAACGTGAGAGACGACCGGCAAATTAGACACTTCTTTAATAACATAATAAAGAAGACCGAAGTGCAGCTGAAAATGATAAAGTAAACGCCGAGTAAAACACAGCTGTCATGAGGAAATGATGAATTTAATCAAAAGAGAAGTAACAGGAAACGTGTAGGTAGGTGAGATAAAGAAATTACTACTTGATCTTCGAATAAAAAGCTCATCTTTCCGAGTATCCTCGTCCTGAAACCTTTGATTTTTCTCCCATTCACCATCGCCATTACTAGCTGTATCAGCTACCTGAATAATTAATTTAGCTGCGACTGAGAACTCCGAGAGCTCCTAATAAAACGAGAAGTTCTGGTTTTACTAGTGTGTGGTGTTTGCACACATCGACACTCTGCATGGGTGGTTGTAATTTGTAATTCGGAATTCAACCATTTTACCGCAAAGTATCTGGGTCAGGTATAAAATTCTATGCGAATCGGAGAGTCAAAGAGCAGACCACGATAAATATTCAGACACACCTGGTTTATATTCATTAAAACTCGAGTTCTAGTTAATCACATCACGATTTTATTTGATGTTGCCGAATAAATTAGAGACACAAACAAGAGGAGTTTTCTTTGCATCCGGAAATTCTTTGTTACACCACTTTAGTATTATTACGATGCTTGTTCTTATAGAAATATAAATTGAAGATTAATTGGATCCATCTTATATGGATGTTTACAAAGTTTGAATTACTTAGTTTATTGATTGTTGATTGAAGACATTGCTTGGTAGATGTTTATAAATTGGTTTGTAAGTGTTTGGAGTAGGCACTTAAGAAGATCTAAACATGACATTTGTTACTGCTTAACACCAGAAGCTCATCATCGGTGAATAAATAATCTGATAATCGTGAGCTAGTTGACGGGAAACACGTTTATTAGGTCTATTTACATTAAGAGATCCTACTCGTATTTCAAATCATTGAATTCCTCATGATTACACAATAGAAATTTTGGGACTCTTATAAGTATCGGGAAAGCAATTATCTAAAATTATGTTCCATCAGAGCATTTGAATAAATTAACCTTTCTCGAAGACACTTTTAAAACTTTGCACCCAAGAGAAAGGCCAAGTTTTTACGGGTTTTATTAGTCGCTTATTGTAGGTATACATTATGTCAATGAAGATTTGTCGAATTAAATAAATAGTTTACAATAATTATTGTGAAACATTTAACATGAAATGATAATAATTTCCAGTTACTTGTGTCATCACCAACACCCCATCCCAACTTTTCCTCCTTTCTAATAACTTGGGCTATATTGTAAAATTCATTGTTTCGTTTATAGTTCCAATTAAGGACTTAAAGGTGTCATTAAGGGGGAAAATATTCACCAATTATGTCCCTGACTCCATCTGAGTTTTATTTTATGGCAAATTTTTGTTGGTCTTTTGTTAGTGTGCTTCTGTATTACTATTACTGTGGTTCGAAGAGAAGAGACTGCCTGGGAGAATCAAAAGGAAAGGTTGATAGTTACGACCTTATATTTTTATATGAAAATCGGTGCTAATAAATACTTAAATTATTACTTTGAACCTTAAACTAGAACTAAGTATCATCCTCGACAAAAGGGTTGCGTTACGACCCTATATAAGCTATAAGCGAACCTTTTGTGCCTTTTGGGTCGCCTCAGCATCCTCAGATATTTGAGCATGAAAATAATTTAGGGTATCTTCTGAACATGGTTGCCAGTGTCATGTTGGTATGAACATAATGACATTTAAAATTATATTTCTGATATGTTATTATCATGTAACGCATTTGAGATTTGATACTTTTTAATGCTTCACTCTGTATTTATACCTCCATTTTACGAAAGAGAGATGTCCATCGATCCCAAAAAGTGGTTTCCCAAATTTCACCTAATTTCTCCAAAAACACGATTTTCCGACTTCAAAACGTCCCTCTGTAGCTTAACCTTTCTAAGATAGTTTGCGAAATTGCATTCTTGTAGAACTAATGAAGGAGTTTGGATTTGCATTAAAAAAGTTTTCTAAAATCACCCGACTTCTATAATAGGGTGTCCTTCAAATTTCTAAAAAAAATGTGCTTGTCCCCCCATTTCAGGTCACAGCTTTCCATCTAGGAAATTTTCGTGGTAGTAAGATATGTGTAAGTAGTGGTCTGGTATTGCATTTGAGCAATATCGATCCAGTCGTTTCAAAGTGTCGGCCATTTGAATTTTCGTAAAAAATTGCTATTTTTTAATCTTTCAATATGCAAAATGGAGAAAAACTTTAAAATTAAATTAGCAGGATGGGAAAACGTTTTCCGAACTTTACGCTAGTGTAAAAATAGTATATTATTTTATACGGAGGGAAAGTTACACTTTTCATGGCGCGCTCGTGTTTATCAGCCGAACGAAGTGAGGCTGATAATAGAGAGCAAGCCATGAAAAGTCACTTTTCCTCCAAATAAAATATGCTATTTTTCCTCAAATGTGGTCAAATTTAAACAAGAACGTCACTTTTAATTGAAGGAAAGCGAATTTTCAAAGAGGTTTAGACCGGTAAGTAGGTGAGTATGGAATATGGAGTATGGGCTGCTTCTATAGGAACGCGGCGCTGTCAAATTGACACTGTCATCAACGTCAGTAAACATCGAGAATTGAAATTAAAGAAAAATATTAAAATAATAATAATTATGTAACTAAAGTACCAATCATAGTAAAATCAAAATTTAAAACGTTATAAAAGTTCGTAAGTAAGTTATAAAATTGATGATAACATCTACCTACCTCTTGCTGGACCCTGCTTGGTCAATTTTTTCATTTTCTGTATGCCAGTCAGTCAGAATTTGAATGTTAAATGTAGGTCATTGTAGGTAGGTACGTATAACTATGCACTAATACCTACCTAATAATAAAAATATAAGATGTTGGATTCCTTTATGTACCTTTTGTTATAATTATTATCCTTGTTTTCAATTTTCAAATTTAAATACGGGATAATAATTTTTGTTTACCTCGCAATAACCCAACTTTTTTTCTGACGTTTGAGCCGAGCACGCCGAGCTCGACTCGACTGAAGTCGGCTGTTGATCGTCCGGCTTCGGGTATAATATGACGTTTAACAGAATTACTTCGTTTCGCTGTAGATTTTCCAAAGATTATGTTTGATGAATACCGAAATTCCGAAATACCGTAAATCAGTGGCGCGGAGCTTTGAAGCTCTTAACTCAATGAGTGGTTGAGTGAAACTATTATTTTCGGTACGCCACTGACGGGAGCCGAGTGCTAGTAAACACGCCTGGTGGAGCGGGACCGCCTTAACAGGTACCGAATTCTATCTACTACTGCGCATTTTTACGACATGTACTTCTTACAGAAACGACCTCTAGCTATGTGTTTGTATGTTCATGCGTTGCTATGGCACCACTTTAGCTCCGGCGGAGGTAAAGTGTTGCTATGGCAACACTTTAGCTCCGCCGGAGGAAAAGTGAAACTTTGCGACCGGCTATACTGAGTCGAGTAATGTCTGATTTACTGACGTTTGAAGAAAAAATATTTTTTTCTTCTGTTAATAAGCTGGGGGCGTGGGTAGGGAATACGTAAAAATTTCCAAATTTCTGCAACAATTTATGAGTAGAAATACATTCTTAATGAAATTGAACTGAAATTTTTAGAGTAGGGCTTTACTATAATATTAACTATGAGACTTTCTTTGAAATGCTTTGTAACTATTTGTCAAATGTCAGTCATGTATTACTACTGGGAGATTTTAATGCTCCAGACTGGTACTACGGATTGAGCAGGGGTCCTAAGGGTCGGGCATTAAGTCGTTTTCTAGATTATAACGACTATAGGCAATTTAATCACGTAAAAAACAGTAATGATCACGTGTTGGACTTAATTATGGGGAACATTGACTGTGACGTATCTCGTGACAACATACCGTTTGTCCCCGAGGACACACACCATCCCTCCCTTTGCATTGAGTTGGATTTTGTCGTTTCCAGGGTAGGCTCTTTTTCATGTAATCCAGGTACTAAGAAGTATAATTTTAAAAGGGCTGATTTCCCAGGATTGTATCAGGCTCTCCTCATTCAAGATTGGTCTGAGCTGAGGTTTTATGATGATGTGAATGAGGCCTGCTCCTATTTTTACCAGAGAATATACTCGATTTTCAACCAGTTTGTACCTCACTATAATAGCACTAGACCGGGATCTCGTACTTATCCACCTTGGTTTAATAAAGAGATTATAAATTACATCAAACTCAAGCATAGGCATCATGGCTGTTTTAAGCGTACGGGGAAAGTATTTCATTTTCAAAAATTCACAGAACTGAGAGCCGTAATTAAGCACAAAATAAAAGATGCATATCGGAGTTACATTGATAATTTACAGGGTAGCTTGGTGGATGAGCCCAAGAGATTTTGGCAGTATATTCAGAGTAAGAGGGGAACATCTAGGATACCGGCTTCTGTGATTGACAGTGAAGGTTTGAAGTGTGATAATCCCACTGATATTGTGGAAAATTTCGCTAAATATTTCGCTAGTGTATACTTACCATCATCATCTTCCCAACGAAATGTTTATACTGCCAGATCCCAGTTCGACTCGCTGTTCGTTGATGTCCCTGAGCTATCTGTGGACGATGTCATTAATGCTATAAGGAAGCTCAAACGTAAGACTACGGCGGGTTCCGATCAGATACCTAGCTTCTTGATTGGGGATTGCGAAGGTGTCCTCGTTGAACCTCTAACCCTTATATTTAACTTGTCTCTCAAAACATCAATCTTTCCAACTATTTGGAAGACAGCTAAGGTGTGTCCGGTATTGAAGGATGGTGATCCAGCTTTGATCAGCAATTACAGGCCAATCTCCATCCTTAATAACTTCGCTAAGGTCTTTGAGGCGTCGGTGTATTCTTGTATTTATCCTGCTATTCATCAGGCAATTTCACCGTTGCAGCATGGTTTCATGAATGGACGTTCTACGGTGACAAATTTATCTTATTTTACGCAGTTTGCTGCTGAGACTTTAGATTCGCAGGGGCAGGTTGATGTGGTCTATACCGATTTCTCGAAGGCCTTCGATAGACTTGATCATGATTTGCTGCTCGGAAAACTTGAATATTTTGGTTTCAGTTCACGTCTGAGATCATTTTTTGCATCTTACCTATCGAGTCGACAACAGTGCGTCTTGTATAACGGCTATAGTTCGCGTTCTTTTACCCCTACATCTGGTGTACCTCAAGGTTCGAACCTGGGGCCGTTGCTCTTTCTGATTTTCATAAATGATATTACGGATGTTATCGATTCTTCTAAGCTTCTTTTCGCGGATGACTTGAAATTATTTTCGGTAATCAATAGTCATGATGATTGTCTTTTGATACAGAACGATATTGACAATATTGAAGGGTGGTGTGAGGATAATAGGCTGCAGATGAATACGGGTAAGTGTCGGGTAGTTACTTTTACTAAGAAAAAGAATCCCATAACATACGACTATAAGTTCAGGTCCGAGACATTAGCACGTAGCAGTACTGTGAAGGATCTCGGTGTAACATTTGATAGTGGCCTTACGTTCGCTGACCATGTGACCCTCATCACCAAGTCATCTATGAGGATGCTTGGGTTCTTGCATAGAAACTGCCGAGATTTCAACAACTCTCACTGTCTGAAGGTCTTATACTATTCTTACATAAGATCTAAATTAGAATACTGTTGTCTGGTTTGGTCCCCCTATTATTTCTGTCAGGTCAATGAAGTGGAACGTGTACAGAGAAGATTTCTGAGATTTCTGAATTATAAAATGTATGGTGTTTATCCACAGAGAGATATGAACTGTGATTTTTTGTTGGAGAGATTCGGTTTCACGACTCTACAAAAGCGACGGAAGATTGTTGCAATTAAGTTCCTGTATCAACTCTTCCATAATCACATAGATTGTCCTTTGATGTTATCGCTTTTTAGTTTCCACGTCCCTTGTCAGAATTTAAGGACTACAAGAACATTTTCACTGAGGATACCGCGGTCTAATGTACTTGTAAAGTCACCCGTGTACGTAATGTCGACACTTTTTAACCGCATTTCGACCATTTGCGATCTTAACATGAATAGCATGTCAGATACCTTGGTGATCGCTGCTCGAGAATTATAGGATTTATTTTCGTCGTTGTAGAACTGTGAAATTATCATTGGTTTTGATATCAATTTATAAAATGTATATGTGCCTGATATATTGTGCATTTTGATATGTTTCGCTGTAATTATGTCTTCTGAAACTTATTATGTTGAAATATTTAATTGTTAAATTGGTTCACAATCTTATGTTGTCTAAATTGTCCTGTAATTGGATTTTAAATCTGTTGGGCAATAAACATATTATTATTATTATTATTATTATTATTATTAACGGTGAAAAATTTTAGGTAGCAAATAATTAAAATGGCGGAGATACTCACAAAATTTTTATATCGTGTTTATTTCTCCACAAATCAAAATTCGGATTTTAATAAAAACGCCCCTGTAGCTTAAATTTTCAAACTTTCGGCACAAAATTTCATACCCTTGTAAAACCTATGGGGGGGCTGAGGATTTCGGTATGTTAAAAAAAGCTCTCTAAAAAAACGTCGTTTGACCAGGGTGTCCTTTCAAATTTCGAAAAAAAAGTCTTTGCCATAGTACAGGAGGTAGGGAGTTTGTGCTGGAAACACACTCCACCTCGCTGAACCTCGCTCTACCTTTGCATACGTTTTTAGGCCCCTGTCAGGATCCCAAATGACCAAAAGTCAACAATTTTTGCATTACGGGGGAAGCGGGGAGGTGCCTAAAAGATGATTTTTTTTTCTGATTTTCTTGGCTTGTATTAAGCTACGACAAAAGTGATTACACCAGCGTAGAGGACTACAAGTTTGTTCACCATTAGTTTTTTCGTAACTGCAACGGTTACAGATTGGGGGGCGGAGCAAACTTCTTAGGAGCAAAATTTTGTTTCAGTTAAATTGACATTTTACTTAAAAAAAAAATTCTCACCAGTGGCGTGCCCTTTACGCTGCCGAAAAAATTAGCAAACAAATTTTACACATTTCAGGCCACCTCCTGCTTCCCCCTTAACACAAAAATTGTAGACTTTTGTGCATTTGGGACACTGAGAGGGGCCTAAAAACGTATGAAAAAATGCAGCGAGGTAGAGTATGTTTCCACATTAACATAGAGAAAATCTCCATGGCGCCTTTATTACACTCGACTATTACACGTCGTAGTTCCCAATTGAAGGAATTAAAATTTTTGAAATAGCTAGATGTCTGGAGGGAGTTGTCTGGTACTACATTTGGGAAATATTGGTCAAGTCGTTCCAAAATGAGCTGTTGTAAAAACCAAACATGTAAAGCTGTGTGTTGTAAAACTAAACCTTTTTTAACACAGATTACCAGAATAAGAAGAACGTATTCCAAGTTATAGACTTGTAACAAAAAAATGCGTTTTAGTCATTATTTTACCAGTGGCGTAGGTATAGAATCAGTAAAATTGCTCATTTTATATTATATCCACTATAGGGCACGTTTTCAAAAGAATTGAACCAGAATTGTTAGCTCATAAAAATAATTATTTTTTTATGCGATTGATGAATAGTATATTATTCAACAAGCGCATAATGATAGCTATTACCCACGAAGATGAAAATTGCAGCACGAGCCTCTGGCGAGTGCTGTAACATCTAAGTGAATAATAGCCATTATGCGCGATTGGAATACTATACTTTATCTACGAGTATATTATACTTGAATAAAAATAATTTTACTTCGGTAGAATTAAATTTTTATGTAAAAAAGTTTTATGGATTGCAGTTTTATTTATTAAAAAATATGATTATTTTTAAGTAAATAATTTGGTTATTGAAATATTGCAAAAGTACAGAAAATATTACATACTTCACTTCGACTGAAAATTTGTAAAATAACTTTAAAAGGAGAAAAATTACAAAATCAGGGTGAAAGATTTCGTCGCGAATCGGATTTCACTTTTGATTTTGCAGGCAAGTAAACCATTAATTGATGCATTTGTTGCGTTTCCCCTATTTATATCAGGTGGCGTTATATTCAAGATGTTATTTTCTTCGAAGAACATCCTGTAATTATTCTGTTTATAATAATTTTAAGTTTAATTTTTATAATACAATAATTTGTATTGTGAAATTGAAACTAAACATAAACAAATGTGAATGTTAGGTTATCGTGATTAGCTGTCACTACTGTCAGTCGACTAAACCTATTGGCAGCGTTCCAAACGCATCAGCTTTCACAGCGGTTGACCAGGGCTTTATAACTACGCACGGATACTAAAACATGTTCATTTTAGTATTATGATAAGTAGCTTCGTATGCTATTATAGTAGTTGAAAGATCAAAATCATCCTTATATTCTGCGACTTTCATATTTTTATAACATTTTATTAAACGTAAAATAAACGTTTAGGGACTCTACTTTCACGTCAGTGGACCATGGACAGTAGTCAGTAGTTTGAATCTGCCAAACGTACGACAGAATAGGGTGGTAAAGTTAAACAATTGACATTAACGATTGAATAATGAGCTCATTGTTCAATCGACCTGACACTATTATTCGATAGGGCAATAATAGTAATGCATGCCATTATACTTCGTTAAAATTAGACTAATAATTGATTTGTTATCTAATAGGAGTAGATAAAAATATTTCTTTACTAACACTGTTTGTAGATTTATTTTATAAATGTTTTCTGTTTAATTGGAGTAACATATTCTGATTACATATTTCTTTATCACGCAGACATATACACGTTACATTGTTACAGCAATGCCTGGCATTATAGAAATGGAAACTAGGCCCTAAACGCACATTAGAAGTTAATATACCATTAATATTTACATCACCAATAATTAAATACCTTAATGCATATTAAAACCCAAGCGGTTCCAGCAACTCCTATTAAAACTTATAATTTATTAATTACGCAGAAAATCCCTGCGGACTCTAAACTCACTCTCGGCGCCGACCAGGTTGAGTATAAAAGTCAATAGTTTAAAGCCTCCTCGAGGACAAAATTATTCTTCACAATCTGCTACAATCTACGACTCCCAATTCCCCAAGAGTACTTATGAGCGCATAATGAAAATTGTATCAGCTTTTAAGAATAAATAATTCATCACAGTCGAGACTGCCCGGGAGTCCAAAAGTAGCCAGGATGAGGAGCTAAAGGATGTTGCTATGGAGCTTCTCTCTTACATAAAATAGGAGTACGTCGTCTTAACTGGGGGAGCACTTTCTCATCCATCTATTTCAAATTTGCATCATAAATGGATGTAAATGAGAATTAACCTCATCCCGCGTCTCTTGGAGGAACTTGACAATGAAGACGTTATTGAATTATGCTCTTGATTCTTATTATTGATTTAGTTCTCTTATTAATAATTAATTGATTGCCCTTAAAATAGGTATATTAGGATATTACTGTTAATATGCGTATACTTAAATAATAATTTCAAATAATACGTTTCAGTCCAAACCAATAACGTGAAATAGAATTAAATTAAATATAAAATAACTTAGCGACTTCAATTATTATCGTATAACAAAAGTCTGAACCTTCATGATTAAACTTCATTCATTTATTTAGGTATACCGCATACAAAATTCACCCTCTGATAAATCGGGAGAAACAATAGCGGCGAACAGAAAGATTACCCAATTATAAGCTGAATTGTATGAAAATCCCTGCATTTAATTTAGACTAATAATAATCAATCTCCATTCTCCAATAGCTGGACTCTTTTATGTGCTCCCCCGATGCGTAAAATATCCGCTCTAAAACGAACGACTGTCACGTCGATCCAGACCCATCCAGGAGTAATGATGATATGGGACTGGAGTTGAAGTTTGAAGTCTGGAGTGGCACGAGCTGTTCAGATTAAAATACCCGGTTATACTATTCTTGGCGAATAATTCAAGGTCGAAAATTGAGAGATGAAAATTCACGTCATGAACACCCCGAGGTCCTGATTTGTCAGCTCGATATGTGCTATATATTACCAGAGAGAGAAACGTGAATATACTTTTATCGGATTTTCCGAATCGCTGGTTCGAACTCGGGGATATGTTCTCCGTAAATTCAGTCCTCGTAATATCTTATAATTTGCTAGATTTTATTGCTAATGGCTTGAGGTAAAGTTTTATAGCAGATATTTATAAATATAGAGGTAGTATTGTCTTTATTGGATACTTTGAAATAGGTACCTATAGCTCGATAATACTGATTTGTAATACAATTTATTGGAAATTAGAGATAATAATGTGTTTATGTCACAGTCTTTTTTTTTCAGAAAACATTTTTAGACGTTACATGAAATGCAAACACATTTCGGCTGCCATTTGGTGAAACTGCAAATGGTCGAACTTTCTGGCCATTGCATATGTAATAGGTGCTGCTGCAATAGAATAGGAAATAAAATCATTAGGTATTTACTAACTTCAATATTTTTTATGCACGCTATTTTAAATTGGTTAGCTAGGTCCAGTTTTCAATGGTAGTACCAAAATGAATCAAAAAGGTTCCATAATTTAGACGTCTGCGCATGGTGTAATATTTTTTTTCCAAAGCGAGATGTCTTGCTGACAGGTCAGATTATTCCTAGGTTAGATATCTCTCCTTTGATATATTGAAATATATTATCCAGGGTGAGTCGGAAGAATGCGCCAAATTCCAAGACTTGAAGAATCGATAAAGATCTTTTTATGGAGAACCTGACTGAATTTTGCAAACTGTGAGTTTTTTTTTAATTATTTTCACATGTACGTGAACTAGGTACTGGAGTTTGGCTCATTTCTCCTGACTCGCCCTGTATTATGGGTCAGACTACAAAGTTACAGTTTGGAACTGTTTTTTGTTTGTTTTTTCCAACAAGATGGAAGACAATGGCAGCTCAGCGCTTCCCAAATGGAAGAAAGGTGCTTGCATGACATGAAATGTCTGAAAATGTTGACCATTTAGTGTTATACGAAATCATTTCAATATTTGGCAGCCATTTCATGTATTAGCATTAGCCAGACTAAACATAAAATAGCCAATTCTACCAGAAGGCTGCGACATTTATATATCAGAGAAGGGCTTGGCTGGCCTTACAAATAAAATGGGATCAATAATTTTAATGGAACTAATGTTGAGTTTGGCCGGATAATATTATTGTTAAATGTGTCAGAAAAATAAGTGACGGATGTGATTTTACCATATTTACATAAATCCAATATTCCCTCCTGCATTTCTTATAGAAGGTGTCCAGGTATGAGTGTAAGAGCTACACGTGGCGACCTTCCTTGGACTATTTTGAGTAAAAAATCTTAATACAATAATGCTCTAAACGTCTTCACGGTGCCACAGGAGGTCATCCAAGTTGGAAATTCTGGGTCACAAATAAATATGCATATTAATTGAACTTCTATTTCCTTTTGCAGTTACGGTTAACATTTTCAAAGACTTTTGCAAAGTCTTATTTCATTTAATTTTCGTAACAGTGCAATTATTAACTTTTTTAACATTTCTAAAAAAAAAAATAGGAAATGTTAAAAAAGTTAATAATTGAACTGTTACGAAAATTAAATGAAATAAGACTTTGCAAAAGTCTTTAAAAATGTTAACCGTAACTGCAAAAGGAAATAGAAGTTCAATAATATGCATATTTGTGACCCAGAATTTCGTACTTTGATGACCTCCTGTGGCACCGTGAAGACGTTTAGAGCATTATTGTATTAAGATTTTTTACTCAAGATAGTCCAAGGAAGGTCGCCACGTGAAGCTCTTACACTCATACCTGGACACCTTGTATTGCATGTCATTGAAATGAAAACTGTCACGCTGTTTTGACGTTTAGGCTGCTGGAATTGTTTATCCACATCATTCTAACAAATTATTTAAAATAATGACAGTTAGGTATACGGTAGTTAACAGAATAATTTTCTGTACTTTAAAAAAAATACAATATGGCATTCACAAGGAAAACAAAATGTAACTATGATGTCTTGGAAACAAGTGGCAAATTGAAACTTCATCAAATAATAAATGAGTTATCGAGAAAATAAAAAAAAGTGGAGTTTTTCAGTTTTTTTTAGGACATCTTGTATGTCTTCACGAATAAAGATGGCCACAAAATAGCGCATCTTTTCTGTAATGTAATCAACTTTGTATCTCTTATACGAGATACGCACAATGAGCTCTGAAATAAGGGACACCTGTATTAATTTTTATCCAGGCAAGTGGAAAAAGATGTCTTGGAAGCTAAAACATATCCTTTAAATTTTAAATGCGAAATGTGGACATGTTGGTCTACTAAAAACATTTAAAAACCGCCAAAAGTGCCCATTCAGAAAACCATATCCAGCATTTTATTAGGTACTCGAAAAGAATAATTCTTAAGTACTAAGGTATCTACAGGGTGGTCCAACTTAAAACGTCAGGACTTTACCAAACGATAGATAACGTTAAAATAATGCCAGTTTCTCAAATACACTTATAGCCGGGAAAGCTTCCTTTTCAAGATACAGGGCGTTGAAGTTTTGGGAAAAAAATAGTTATTTATTAGGTATACAAGAGAAAAAAGTGATAGATTTTAGCTCGAGATGTGATTTAGTCCCCGACGCGTTTAGCGGAGGGGACAAACACATCGAGAGCTAAAATCGCACTTTTTTCTCGTGTGTAATATACAATTTTTTTCTGCGACGGGCTATAAGTTTGACCTTTTTTCCCCGTTGACAGGTAGAAAAATGCCTCATTATATGAGCTGCATCTTATCGGGGAAATAAATGAATTAGCAGGGAAATAAATGAGTACTTTTTTCCCCGAAATGGCGGCTTAGGTATAGTTACTATTAACACTCAGATATCATTAAATTTATATCAAATATACGTAAAGGAAAGTTACCTTATTATCCAAATGGCAATTATTAAGGGAATTTTCATAATAATCACTATCCATATTATTAAATTCACTCATCGAAAACTAACAAGAATCTTTGCAAAACTGTCTTCAATTTTAATTACATTAATATGACGTTTATGTAATAATTAAATCGTTTCGTTACCCAGACAACGTCAATTACGATAAAAGACAGTTTGAAAATCCAAGTTTAACATAAATCATTTTTCCGACATAATTTTCAGTTATCTAACTACGTTTTTCGACATTCTAACACTGATATTTCTTCTCGCAGAAAAAATAATGTTTTGTGAATATTGTCAAAATAACGGCTGCTTTAAAAAAATTTAAATTTGGCACGCAGCATGAGCTAAGTATTCATTTCATGATTTACGGCTTATGGTGATAAATTGCGAAAACCAGCGGCGGAGATATCGGTGTGTCATCGCCCCTTTAAAAAAAAAAAAAATTGACGCTACTGACTATGGTTACTGACAATTGTTACATTAGTTAGGTGTTGTTTATTTCTGTTATTTAATTATTTAAGTAAAAGTTATTTGATTAGAATTTGTCTGTTATTCTTAAAATGGCTATACGGATATTACCTAAGAAAACCTGAATTATCTCGAAAACGGTGCGCCTTGTGAAAAAAATTATAGAGTACTAATTTGTTCTAAAAAGTATGGGGCATTGAATAGAATTATTAAATTTGCCATAGAGTCAGTGGCGTCAATTTTTTTTTTTTTGAAAAGGGGCGATGGCACACCCATATCTCCGCCGCTGGTTTTCGCAATTTATCACCATAAGCCGTAAATCATGAAAGATACTTAGCTCATGCCGTGTGCCAAATTTCAATTTTTTTAAAGCAGCGGTTTTGACAATATTCGCAAAACATTATTTTTTTCCCAAAACTTCAACGCCCTGTCCTGTATCTTGAAAAGAAAGCTTTCCCGGCTATAAGTGTATTAGAGAAACTGGCATTATTTTAACGTTATCTATCGTTTGGTAAAGTCCTGACGTTTTAAGTTGGACCACCCTGTATATCGCCAGGTTTCGGTGAGTTTTTTTTTTTTAAACGTTACAATGCGATATCTCGAAAAAGGTTTTAATGAAATTTTGGTGATAGTAAGTAACTATGTATCTACAGAAGGAAAGATATTTTACGATATTTTTCAGATTTTTTTCTTCAACTTCTTTTGAGGGATCGTTTGAAACTTTGAAATGTTAACGAGGAACCCTTATTTTTTATTTCAGATTCGTATTTTTTATGATTAAAAATCTGCAAAATTTACCTTTATTTTTCTTCTCGATTCATGGATCTTTTACGTTCAATTTCAGTTACAAGAGAACGCGAAAAAAAAATTGTCGCTCCTATCATGAATCCAAATAAATGTTACCAATAAGCATTATGTTACCAATAAGCATACCAATAAACCAATAACCTTATTTTTAGTCGTCAAATCCGAATCTGCAATAAAAAATAATCTTTCCTAATTAAAATGTCAAACGAACGCCCCCCCCCCCCTCTCTAACCTACAAGAAGTGGGGAGGGGAGACAATAAATTTCTTACGTATTTTCAGTCATAAAATTCGAAACTACGTACATTAAAGAAATAAAGGTTTCTATTTAAAATTTCGAAGTTAGCCGTCCCCCCTTCAAAAGGGCGCTATAAGACACAGATGTAAGAAATATTGTAAAATAAGTCCCCTCTTGTGCCCTAACACTTTAAAAACATATTTTAATGAAGATTTTTACTTACACTGTATCTTCGTCATGGATCATATTTTTGTGACTCTCCACCGCAACACTGTGTCGCATGGAAGGTTGACGTTGGAAACTTCCTAAAAAAATCATTAGAGTCAATTAAAACAAAATTTGTAAAGAAAAGTCATTAATGTAAGAATGAATTAATCGTTACTCCGTGACAGATAATAAAAAGCGCGCTTCTCATTAATAGAAGATGTAATCTCGTCAAATATTGAAAGTAATTAAATTTGTCGTCCTAAATGGTCTTCGTAATAAGAGAAATTTAATTTTAAAGCCTCAAAGAATGAGAATCCACCTTTTGAAATAAGCTTTCGTAATAAATGTTTTATTATATCTAATCCCAGTGAAATATGAATTTTAATTGAACAACAGCTCCTGCGAAAAGTTTCCCGTTCAAATTAAGGCCATATTTGAGCACCAGCACTCAGTGATAATAAGTCCACGTTAAAAAAATATGAGGGGTGAATTTTCATTTTATCATTTACTTCGTCTGTAGAGTAGTGAATAATTTATTTAACGAAATTGCATAAATTAATCAGGATTACTTCTTTACTTGGCTTCCTCTTCTCAGGTCATCGTCACGACTATTGAAATTTTTTTAACATGAATTTACATTTTATCTTAAATTAATTCAGGAGTATTCAGGAATTATTGATGAAAGTTTAGTTTTGTAACATCTTAAACCATTATTAATAAAATCTAAAATTAAGGATGCTGAAACAGGAACTGTATTATAGAGGAAAAATAAATAAATAATTTAGATGAGACTACAACAGAGGTGAAATTGCTGATGTAAAATTAATACTACCCTTTTCTGTTTATTATTCATAAAAGAGAAATATAAGCATGTTTATTACAATTGCGAGGTAGGTACAACTATCGTACATGTTTATTATTTGAATTTTTAATCTTTGCATCCCAGAGGATGAAAATCTTGGATAGCTCTGACGATATACAGGTGTACCATGTATCATTCTCTATATTGCTATCTCCTGAAGGCTAAGAGATACAGGATCGGTTAAATTAGAGAAAAGATGCGCAGTTTTGTGGCCGTCTCGAATTCGTCAAAACATGCAAGATATCTGTGACCGTTCCTGAAATATCCTGAAAAAACTGAAAAATCGAGATTTCTTATTTTCGTTATATCTTTTTTGTTATTGAAAATTAATAAATAATTTTTTGTAGGCTTACATAAGTCGGCAAGAGCCACCCATCTGACATTTTTTAAATTTTCAAAGCCGACTAGATCCTAGAGATTTCATAGTCAACTTTTGTTTTTCTTATGGCCGCAATATTGTTTTTTATGTCGCTCGATATAAAAAAAATAATGGAAACCAAAAATTAATAAACTTCAAAAAAAAAATTTTTATTCTTCATTTTTCAAAGAAAAACCTAAAAAAAATCGTCGAAAAACGTCAACATTGTTAAAGTACGCCGAAATAGTGTTTGTCTTATTGTTTTTTAATTGATCAATGAAATTCGGTCTAAAAAGTTGTATTTTTTGTAAATAAAAAAGAAGAATAAAAATTTTTTAAATTTATTTTTTGAACTTTACCAATTTTTGGTTTTTATTATTTTTTTATACCGAACAACATAAAAAAAACAATATGGCGGCCATAAGAAAAACGAAAGTTGACCATGAAAACTCCGGGATCTAGTCGGCTTTGAAAATTTTTGAAACGTCAGATGTGTAGCTCTTGACGACTTATATAAGCCCACAAAAAATTATTTATTAATCTCTAATAATAAAAAATATATGACAAAAATTAGAAATATCGATTTTTCAGTTTTTTCAGGATATTTCAGGAACGGTCACAGATACCTTGTATGTCTCGACGGATTCGAGATGGCCACAAAATTTCGCTTCTTTGGACTTGTTTAACCGACCCTGTATCTGTTAGCGTTAAGAGATAGCAATATAGAGAAGGACACATGGTGCACCCTGTATAATATATAATTTTAATGCGCATTGTACAGAATGTTTTATTAGAATTTGTAGAGAAAAATGAAACCATAAAACAACAGTCAGAGTTGCTTTATCCAAGTTGATATAGTTTTAAATCGATTTAGTATAAAAATTTATTATTTGTTATTGTTGCCTTTAGCCTTCGAAAAGTTTACTTTTAAGAGAACTTACGTCCTGGTCGATTAAACGAGTTTCAATTAAATTTTTATTTTTTCAGAAAAATTTTTACGTATTTCTAATTTCACGCTTCTTCAGCATTTCCCCTCAAAAGTTTTAGATACACACTAATTAATTACATTGTAATAATAGGCTGAGGTCGTGCTAGGCAAATATTATCTAGGCAACCAACAATACAATTATTATGTGTAGCAATATAATAATGGTTGTATAGTCTTTATTATAGTCATCATTTAGACATTTTAGTTACCAGGTTACGTCTGGTCATTATATATTTTATTTTACTGCCAAGTCGAAAAAATTATTCTTTTTGTCAATTTGTATAAGTACCTCGTACATCATAACCAATAATTAGTAAACAACAGTTTATTATTTCTGGTATATCTCTGTCCAATATAACTTTTTGCTACTACACTTTTTCTTGAATATAAAAGACTGGGAGAGCGGAGAGGTGAATTTCACAAAAGATTTTAACCCAGGAATGTTGAGCTCTCGTATTGCCCAAGAGCGCTGGGTTCCTGAAAACTTTAATCATGACTGCAGAAATATCATTATACAAAGAATTAAGGCCAAAGTATGGAACTTCTCATTTGCCAACATAAGTTCTGTCTTTCCTTATACCGAAACAGATTCCTGTTTCAGACGACTTCTGCGAGCATCTCATTACCGAGAGATTTATGTAAAAGAGCTCAAACTTCTAATATTTTGTCTAGAAGTCTCTCTTGCCCAAGAGTGTATCTTCCTGTTGCTACTTACACACTGTTTGAGCAAAAGAAACTATTAATTTTTTTTATCGACGTCCGCCTCTTATCAACTTCCTCTGTCACCTCGGACTCAAAAGAATGTCAATCCTCACATAATTTCAGCTAAACATAAGCTGACCTTCACATCGCCGAAAAGAACTGCCGGTCAAAAACGTTAATCCCCTTATTTCGGACGATCAAACAGATTCACTCAAAAGTAATTATTATTTTCCTGTTATACCTAGGACACTCGTCCACTTGTCGCCAAAGCCAATTATAATCTCAAATGTTGACATTCCTATTTATGAGGACTATAAACCAAAAGTGTTGTTCTTCTGGTTTTGAAGACGCAGTCTGAAGAAAGTAAACGCGTAGTGCTATCTTCAGTTAAGTTGTTCAAGAGCTGAGCAGATTTGCAAGAATTGCAGAAATCTTCGGAAGATTATCGCAAAAGAGTACTGAACTTATTTTTGGCGATGCGAGTTTTTTATCTACAAAGAGTAGGTACTAGCCTGTCCGTTTCCAAAGACTACAACCCAAGATTGGCGATCTATTGTTTCCGCAATCTTTGTCTCAGATAACAGACCAGCTCTTTGTAAAATTATAACCCAAATCATTGGAGACTGCTGAATATTATGTCACGATGTTACATTGATTCAGGACTCCAATTACAGATTACAATGCTGCTCTATTCGTTTTGGACATCAGCTATATCAAAAATGTTGACTTTTTCGTTGTTCAAAAGTACTGACCTTTCCGTTGTCAAAAGCAATCTCTCAAGAGTATTGACTTGCTTTTGCCGAAGAATTTCCCAAGAGAATAACTGACCTAGGTTTCGAAAGAGCTTTAAGCATTATTTTAAGAACACGTGTTTTACGTTGCTATGTCTTCAGCATACTGTTCTATGGGATGGACCCTCACTGAAACGATATGCAGGAGGATTGAGGCATTCGGAATGTGGCCCTTAGCTAAGGGTGTTATCGTGACACATTTGTGCTTAGTACCTCTCTATCCTTGTCGATTCGCTGCAGAGCCACTTCATAAGTGATTAGACAAGGAGAGAAAATTATAAACACCATAAAGAGAAGAAAACTGAAATACCTTGCTCATGTGATGAGAAATCCGAAGTATGAGCTGCTCCAACTAGTTATTCAGGGTTATTCAGGGTAAAATAGAGAGAAGCTTAGACCATCGAAGAACGTCGTGGCTCAAGAACCTTCGTCAGTGGTATGGTGTGAGCACCACGACACTGTTTAGAACTGCTATTGACAAAGTAAAGACCACGCGACTGATCGCCATCGCCAATTCTCATTGCCGAAAATAATCGCCCAAGAACACTTAGTTAAAGAGATGGCGACAAAAATTATTTGTATCTCCCAAATGTAAAGTAAGCACAAGAAGATTTTATATAGTTCGAGTCCCTTTCTCGAAATCCCGTCTTGTTAAATAGGGGTCTAGCGCGTTGCGGTGAGCAACTACGTCGTTTAGCCCAGATTTACCCGAGCGATTTCAAAAAATTTCGACAATTTGTAAGAAAATTAATTATAGTACTTAATTAATTAAAATAGTACTTCGGGGCATCAAGGCAACCCCTTGATGGGAAAAATGTTTTCTCCCAATTTGCTCCTTGCCGTAATCTTTAGTACAATTATTAAATAGACACAAAGGATAGACACAAACATAGATACAAGGAGGAAAAAAAATTTTGTATTTTAAGCCAGAACTTGACTTTTCTAACAATTTTTAATGTTTTTTATCGCTCTGGCAAATCTGGACAAAAGGCCATAGCCGCGCACCGTAATGCGCTAGACCCCTACTTGACAAGACGGATTTTGAGAAGGGGACTCGAACTATACAAAAACCTGCTTTTCTTCCATTTGGGAGGTACAAGGCATTTTTGTCATCATCTCTCTAACTAACTGACTTGCCGTCTTATTAAGACTATTATCGAACAGGTCTGACCTTCCAACTAAAGAAGAATAATTATCAAAGGGATTTTTGAGCAAATTATTGTTAAATTACTTTAAAACTAGTTTCGGAACCGTATGTTAAAGTCTTCAGGTCTTATCTCAGTTAACTGAGAAAATCTTTGTTGTCTGCTTGAAAAAATAGTCACATGTTGCTCATGACTTGCAAAGACTAAGTTTCAAGGCCTCCTTAACCACAATGTTGAACAAATTGATTATGAGGACTATTTTTAATTATTGTTGTAGGTGAGTGAACAAAAAAAAAGAAATTGCATGCCTTTACTTAGTTCGAAATATTTGTTGCTCCTAGTGTAGAAATTTTCATCTTTATTAAGATTAAAATTATTGTAATCAATAATCTGCTTACATACCTCTTGCGTACCTACCTATCATATTTTATGGCTTAATAAATTATTACCTTTCTGAATGGTTTCCCTATTTCAATAAATTATAACATATAAATTAATGTATATTATTGAATAGCGATAGTTGCCTGAAGCAGGGAAAGATATTAATTGAACTATGAATTATTACCTTTACCTTCAAAGAATTTTCAACATCTTAAATATTAATAATATTGTGCAAATCAATCTATTTCAATAAACTGTGATGCTGATGCTGTGAACTTTATACTTCCCGAGATATATCTATAAAACTGAGAAAAGTGAGAAATTCATTCTTTTATGTGAAGTCATCCAGATCGTAAGTACTGGCGTTAAATTTTACTCCCTAATAAACTTTTAAGGGAACAAAAACCTCATAATTAAGTACTAAAAGTACCAAAAAAATCCATACCGTAATATTTAGCTCTCAGAATCGTTAAATTACTGATAATAATCGCCCTGTGCGATGAGATCTTCACTCCTAAATCTTTAATATCCGCCTCTGAGAGCTCCAGAAGGTCCTCAACTCCTTCATATTTCTCGAATATATCCTTATACTCCTCCAGATCCAACGACTTGAGCCATTTATCGATGTCCATATGTTTCGCCGCCTGAAGATTGCGTTCATTTTTATTGCCGATTCGGGATTTCCTGAGGGAAAGAGTCCCGAATTTAGTAGCCCAAGAAACATCTGAAAAAAAAATAGATTTGTACAGAGACCCTTATATTAAATTATATTAATGTATGAAGTATTAATTTATTGTTTATTTTTCTTTTTACTCATTTGATATGATTATGTCATAATATTAAAATTAGGACTTATAAATTAGCATTAAGCCATAAAAAAGAGAAGAAACGCTATTATTAAAGGTGTATAGGTACATGTAACAAGTTTGTCATATTTATAAATAAAACAAACAAAAGCAACTCATGGTATCTAAATATGTTATTATTAATAATTATAGTTAATAATGTAAATAATAAGAATATAGTAGAAATTACTCACTGCTGCTGATACTGGGTCTTTTCTTGAGTTTACTATTCCCTTTGCCCATTTCGAAATGGTAATTTCACTTTCCATTTATAAATCCTCATATATCATGCACTCAAAAACAACAGATTTTTCACTGCTATCACTCTCGTTATCTGATAATACAGAAATATATAAGTACTTAAGTTTTCACTATCGATTAACTACAACCACTGTTCCTTTAATGAATATTCTAAACTTTTGATGAGCACTGGGATGTCGGAATAAAAGTGTTAGCTCCAATAGAATTGATTTGGATGAGAATCAGGTTGACCACCCACATATATAATAAACACTCAGTATATTATTATGTAATGAAATTAATTCCCTAGTCTACTAAATGTTAAGTGATTTTAATGCCGATTCGCTTCTGGTAGGATTTTATGCTTGCATGGAATACATACATAATACTAAATGAACAAACGTAGACATTGTTGACAGATGTTACAAAAGTTCTTATCTGTAACTACAAATAGAGATAACTTAAGTCATGAGTAGGTATCTTATCTGTTATCTGTCATTTCTATTTTGTTTTTTGATCGTTATTTATTTGTTTTCGTCTGATTTATTTGGTTAAGAAAATCAATTTTTTTAAGTAGATAGGATTAGTTTATATCGCTAATAAATAATTTTGTTTGTTATTGCAATTCTATAATAAGTAGATATTATTTTGTTCATTCATTGCTAAAATTTAAAATTCATTTCAGTCTCATTATTACTAGAAGGTAAGCAAATTTTTCTCCCTTGAGGCTCTCTCCCAATAATTCACATTGGTCATATTACTGTTATGTATTAGTGGGACTGGTGACGGATTAACTTGTTGACTCGCGGATTACATCACCATGTAAATATTAGTGTGACTCAAAGAAAACGTAAGTTTTCAAAACTTAACTTCATTGATTAAAAAAATCACATAGAAACTTAGAAAATACGCCATCTTATCATTTTTCTCCATTATCTGTCTTTTCTGGTTCAAGAGTTTTTTGGATGTCCTTATTTTTTATACAAGACCTAAATACCTAGGTACCAAGTTAAAAACGTATCATAAGACTAATTGTTAAAAGATAAACTTCAAAAAAATCTGAGAGGAATAAACATTAGGCACATCAATTATTCAATAGACGTTTCCTAATTTTCAGTTTGTTGTAAAAAATTTCTAGACCGCACTTAAACTTACTTATACTTGAAAAGAGAAGATTTAACAATCATCTGGAGAAGAAAAAAATAGCAAATGCCATCCAAGAAGAAAAAAGCGAATTTCTAAATTTTGTCCAGATTTTCTTAGACAGGATCTGAATACAAATACCTAGAAAAAAACCTAAGTGCGGTAAAAAAAAACTACAAGAAAAGGCAAGAAAAAAAAAAGTTCTGCAGCCTGTTGCTCGTAAATTGTTCAATTTCTCTCTAGGATTCAGATTTCTCGAATTTTGACAGATTTTTCTGGACTGAATCTGATCGCACACATGAAAAATAAAAACTAAAACTCTCAAGAAATCGTAAATAAGAAAATTTCTCGAAACACTATATGTGCATCGATATTTTCCGAAAAGTAGTTAGTTAGAATAACTGCGCATGAGTTACCAATATTATATAGGGTGAGTCAGCTGAGACGCGGTGGCCAATATCTCCTTCAGAGTCGTATCTAGAAAAACAAAATTTAAGCAAATGTTTTCTTGTATCGCCGCCGCCAACCACCGCCGCCAGTCCAGTATCGCTATATGCCATACAACTTTGTTTATTTAAATATGACACCTGTAGACAGGGTGCGCCAGCTCATTCGAAGCGGTCTCTGTAGGCCAAACAATGAATTTTTTCAAAAAAATCTGATAATTTTCATCACCCTGTATAAAAATTGCAAGTACACTACACTGTAAGATAACACTTGAACAGTTAAAGTATATAAGCCGTTAAGTACCACACATGTAAGTTAGTACCACATGTAAGCCGTTTTGCAATATCTTGAGCCGTTTTCAATATAAGTTGATTAATGGAAAATCGAGATTTTCATTTGTTTATAACTCATAAGCTGCTCAATTTAAACTGCGACTGTAAAAACCGTACCTACATGTTTAGAAAAATCTGGACTATCGATTTCCAGCAAAAAAACCGCAGTTGCCATTTAAAAAATAAATATGACCACGCAATGATGGGGGTGAGAGCATACTGAGACTTAAAAGATGCCAAATAAAATTTGAAGTTAAGGTATGGCGAGCTTTCAAGAACATTTTTTCTCTGAATAATGAATTTTATTCCATACTGTTTGTTCCACACTGTATGTATTTTTTATTTGGCATCTTTTAAACCTAAATCTGAATTTCATATTTCTACCCCTAGCGAGTTATCCCCCACCATTGTGGCATTTTCTTATGGAAAACTAATTTTTTTATGGTATGTAATTGATAATCTGAGTTTTTCAAGTTAAGTACGAGAATACCGCGGTGTGGGGTGAATCTTGATAGTTGTCAATGTACAGGGTGATACATTATAAATAAATAATGTTTTACTTATGGAATTATGGAATTACCGTAAGGGGTAATACAATGAAATTGAGGCTTAAAAATTCACAAAAAAAAATTTAAGTTGACATGTTCGAGCTTTTTTCAATAGCTTATTCTTAAATTGTGAATTTTATTCCATAGGAGGTATACGCTAAATTATTGTATAAATTATTCCTATAATAATAAAACTAATAAAACGGTGATTAAACTCTCCTGTTTCAAATTTTCAGATTAGCACTCTGAATTTTTTAAAACGTTCAGAATAAAACATGAAATTTTCTCTGCCAAACAAATTATGGGTTCACGATTTTTTCAGAAAATTATAATGCGAAATACCTGAAGACACAAATGGTTTTATTTATAAACGCCGACCTGTATAATACCTATATCATGTTTCTGAGTACCTATGCATGCGGTATTTTAAACGACTTTCCTGGTCTTATTAATTGTAATTGGTCATGTACCTATACGTGCATTGAATAATGTCAACTGGGTGTATGTTAGGTACGACTATAAGACATAAATTTGCGCTGAAGAATTTAATCTTGATCTTCAAAGTAGATTTTCCTGAGCATAATGTGTTCCGTAATGTATAATAAGGAGCTCAAGGTTCTGCTAATTAATATAAGAGCAAACTTTTTATGAATTATTCGTAATTTATGCTAAGCTTTGCCGAGAAAAGTCACTATTTATATCTAGATATGCATGACATGTTAAATTCACAAACTCAGCGCTAAATTTTCTGTTTGTTTTAACCGTGAATGATGATAAACGCAATGGGTGTTTTAATATCCAAGTTGAAACAACAATGAGATGAATATTTTCACGTTCACCTTCAAGTTATGACGTTTGTCTTGGTACACATATGTATCTCTTAATGTGGTCGTTTATTTGAACATTTGTACAAACTTTACTTAAGCGACAAGGAAACACGGACGTGAGCCAAAACATACATATAGAAACGTGGACCAGACCAGATGTCTTCCTTTCTGGTAACAGAGTTGTCAAATTAACGGTGGTCAAATAAACAGTCGACAGTTAAATAAACAATTTAGGATCAACTTTTTGATACAGCATACCTCACGATGGTAAAATCTTAAGTCGCGAATATTTCTGTCTGGAATTTTCAGTTCGGAAGTTTTTTTCTTGTCTTCCTGCAACTTTAGAATTTTTTATAGATTTCTGCAACTTTAAAAAAATGTCTCAAATGAAAATATGTGGAAATATTTCTTTTTGGAGATTATTTCACGCGTGAGTTCGTAAAGTAAATGAAAAAATTCATTAGGTAATATAAAAATTACGTAATTCCATACTCCACGCGTATAAAGTATTGGTCATTTTAACAATATGAATAAAATTAAATGATAATACCCGAGGTTTTTTTTTTAAATTGAAAATGCACATGAATTGCAGGGAAATCCCTATGACGCTCTGGGAACGGTGCATGAGCGGAGATATCGATTCACGTTGGCCTTGAATCTCTGTAGGTTGTATACTTCGGGAAACACGCCCTTTGGAATGCTATTCCAAATTAACAAAGTGATGCGGTTCTATACATAAAAGAAGTCTGAAATAGGGTGGTACGAGGTGTAACGAGCTGAACCTGATACGGATGAGCGTCTGCGGCTCGACGTGTATTTCTGCCCGGTCTTGTTCTTGGTGGGATCAAGCGAGCCATGCACGTCTTTTGAACACTCTCCATTAAAATATCTGTAAAACAGACTCAGGTCAGCTACTCTTCTTCGATGTTCGAGAGTGTCTAAATTTTTTGTCAAATCTGCGTCTCCAATCAAGTGGATGGCTCTTTTCTGAATAGAATCGAGTAGTCTCAGCGTATGTTTAGCAGCTGAGCTCCAAATATGTGAGCAGTACTCCAAGGATGGTCGGATTTGAGCCTTGTATAAGAGGAGAAGCTGTTGTGGTGTAAAATTTCTTCGTGCGGAAGAGTGTTCCAAGTTTTTGAGAAGCACTCTTCGCCAGACCTGCAACATGATCATGCCAAGACATGTTCGCTCCAAGGTTCACTCCAAGTAAACGAAGAGATGACGCTGGGGTAAGAGAGTCACCCGCCATCATCATATCTGGCTCCAAAACGTTGGTCTTTTTGGAGAAGATGGCTGCTTGGGTTTTTCCAGCATTAAATTGGACTTGGTTTCTGTCGCCCCAAGTTAGAATGTCTTGCAAGTCATTGTTAAGTATGGCAACTTCTTGCTCCCTGGGAGTCTGTGCGTCGATGGCAGATGTTCGCGCATCTAACGAATAGGAAGATATGAGGGTACTGTCGTCGGCAAAACTGTATATTGGATTTTTTGTTGTTTCAAGCAAGTCGTTTATAAATATTAGAAAGAGAGTCGGAGATAAAATGGATCCCTGAGGCACACCGGCATTGATGGAAAAGGTCTCAGAAAGAACTCCATCGACTGCCACCTGCAATGAACGATCTCCGAGATAACTCGCAAGCCACAAGCAGAATTTCTCGGGCATGCCATAGGTCTGCAGTTTTGCCAACAGTCCATCATGCCAAACACGGTCGAAAGCTCTAGAAATATCAAGCGCAACCCCTCGAGACTCCCCATGGTGCTCGATTGCGCTGTTCCACAGCTCGGTGACGAGGTCTAATTAAAACTAAATTCAATAATTTTCTTACATAACTATTGATTAAGGTAAGGATTCTAGGGCATAAAGTAACTTTTGCGTTGCTAGTCAAACCAACTCTGTTGTGTATTGGCATTGTATTATTGTAATGATACATGAGAGCATTGTGGATTATAACGCCGCTTGAAACGCCCTGGTTGTTATGGAGTTTATATATCTCATATCTAAGACGTTATTAACTTATAGAGGTGAATAAAAAACTTGTCGATCCCTTCCGAGCAATACGATTTTGGCAATCCTTTAAAAGAAGCGTTTGTTTCAGCAATGACCTCATCGTTGAAGCCAAAAATATCTTTCTGCCAATTTATTTTTTCCGCCAAGCCAATTCTTTAACTTTGGAAATATACAAAAGTGGCAGCAGGGGCGCAAATCTTGGGAGCAATTCGTGGAGCAAGCCTGCGCCATTGTGACTGCGATCCAGTATGTCGGTAAGTTGTTCTGATGGAAGACTTTTTTTTCCTAATGCGGCTTCTTTCGCTTGAAATAGGCTTTGAATCGATTCAACAGCTCTGCATAATATACGCCTGTAATCGTTTTACCTTTTTCAAGGTAGGTAATCGATGTGGAGGATACTGCTCGCCATGCATGACTGTGTTGGTCGATAAAACCACTTTGGCCTCCTTCGGCTTCTATATTCGCCAGGAGCATGTTGTGGTGTATCCAAGTTTCGCCCACTGTTACGAAACGGCGCAAAAAGTTCTCTTTTTGCGCTTGAACATTGTTAAACTAAACTCGCAATTTGTTACATGGTCGCGCTTTTTGTCAACAGAGAGCAAATGCGACACCAATCTGAACAGATAGCTTTCTCACATCCAAAAATTTAAGCACAATGTTCCGTTCCGTTCGGTTGCGATGCCCATTCATAATAGCCCTCGTGTACTTTCAATTTCTGATCTTCTAATATTTGGACCATGGATCAGAACGTTCTACGTCCATTTTTATCAATACCACTAGAACGAAAATCAGTAATCCGCTTGGGAATCTTTCCAAGCGATGGTGAGGAGTCCCCATAATGTTTAAAATCAAAACGTAAAATTGACTTTTTTCTCATGTTTACAAAAATCACAAGGGGTTTGAGATTGTTGCGCCATCTATTTTATTTTTCAGAGACTTTTCCCCTTCCCCTTGTATTCTTGTGTATAATTTTCAAATCGAAAGAAAGAGATCAATATTTCTTTTCATTTTCAACAGTCTCATTCTTATATGTCTCACTCCATACAGGATGGTTTGACCAGACAAGTGGTAACCGCACAGTTGACGCATGGCATTTATCAACAGCTCCAGTTAAAATTTTAAGCCAAGAAATTTGAATAAAGTGAGTATTGTTACAGACGAAGGTTAAATACATAAATAATTGATTAATAAATCAATAAGAATATAGAAACAAGTGATATCTAATTGAAACTAATGAAAAACTAATTCTCACTTCGAAATCAAGCATACAAAATAATTACAATTATTATCGATACGAATATATAACGCACAATAAGAACAATCAGAGGTCAAACTATTTAAATCATCGACGTTTATATAAACATTAATTTATGCCGACCAAATTGCTCCGTTTCCTAAACAATTTTTCACTGTTACAGAAGTTTTTTCTGCGACTTTGTTTTACTTTTAGAACTGTGTAATTTCAAGCCCGTGAAAATCTCGTTTTAATATCTAATAAAGTTTTTATGGTGGTCTAGTTAAACAAACACAAACGTGACTATAAATAGTTTTAAAATTCCAAGGTTTTTTAAATAGGTAAGTATACTTACGTGACGATAATCACCGTTAGTGTAATATTTACTGGATTATTCTTCAAATATCGTCTTTAAATTGGGACTAACAATAACACAAAATCAACATTAAAGCCCCTACATGATGAGAGTAATTAATATTTTAAAGAAAGGGAGCAAAAGATATTTGACTCATTATCCCTTATTGGACTCTCCCCATTCTCTCTATTACAGCTCACAAAAAATAGATCGTCAGCAAAATTTTACGTATCTTCCCTCCGATCATCACACAATAATAAGAGTGAAAACTGAACAGATGCTTGATTTATCAGTGTAGGTATGCGTATCTTAAATTTATTGAGCGGACGGTGTTTGTATGCCTTTTTCTATAAGATAACCAGCAAATATTTATAATTTACCTATAAAAATACTCATCAAATCATCAAATCAAATTTTCGAAAGTATTGAAAGCATAAAGATAAAAACAAAAGCAATATTGGAAATGGTTTGGAGCGAGATTAATTTCAACTTACAGGAAAACAGCATGAGCTGCTAATTGCCTGGAAGGAACCAAGCAAGAAAAAAAATAGAATGACAAACAAGATTCTCTTATAATTAAAAAATCAAGAATAATCAGCCTGAGATAAAAAAATATTTTCACTCCATAACTCAACAAGAAGAGCCCTCTACTACAACAATGCTTGTTATGAAAATTTTCCTCTGCCTTCCAAGTATAGAAAGCGCTTCTTAGAACTTCAGTTAAGTAGCTTGGGAAAACTTCCCTTTTCTCTATTAAAAGTTCTGGGTACAATGGATTAGAGAGAAGTCCATCACTTAATTATCGATTCTTAATTCCCTTAATGGATGAAGAGACAAGATAGCCACTTTGAAACTTGAATTAATTTATTACCCTGATTAACGATAAATCTAATTTTTCCTCCTTCTTAAACAGTTAGAGTTCCTCCAATTTGAACTTTGTTTCGCTTATTATTAAAAGGAATATTAGTGCAAGAAGAAATTTGTTTTAAGTTCGCAAAATGAAAATAAAGCGTGTCTTCGTTATAAAACAATTAAGATAACCTTGCCTTGTCAATACAAAAAGTTATAGCGAAGCTATTAATTTATTTTGATGGTCAAAGTTTATAGGAAAAATTGCCCATAATTGCAGTTGCTGTGTTTACTGACGTAAGTAAATGTTATTGCACTACATAGGATCTCAAATTTACATACATAATTATTATGATATAGGGAAGAGTGTACTATAATCAAACTAGACATCATTTAATCTTCGTTATAATATTACGTCTCTGAAAACTTTTATAGTTGAGTTTATTATAGTCTTTAGTTGACATAAATGTCAAATTATTTTTCAATAATTATTATTGGTATGCAACAACTACCTACTATCGTGAGAAATGCTTCATGAATCGGTTTATTTTGTTATTTTATAAAATATATTCTCAATTCAGTATTCATGGGTATTGTGGATATTATGGGAATTAATTGAGGAATTATAAAGTTTTACTAGGTAGGTAGGTAGGTATTATAGTATTATACCTAATCAAAATTAATAACATTATCAGAAGATTTTATGAAAATTAGTGAACATTGCAACATTGTAATTCCAGTAATACCTGCTTTGTTTGCAAAATTTTCTTCCTTGTTTAGATTTGCCATTAAAACTTTACATAAAATCATCTAAAAATAAACAGGTTCTTCAGCAACATGTCACAAAGTCATTGCTCTGGCAATGAAAATATTATTAGAGTAGGTAACATCTTTAGCTTGTATAGGTACGCCGAAAATTTCAGTTTTCGGACGTAAACGAAGAGCCCAAAAATACGTCCAAGATTTTAATTTTTTTTACAAGGTTACTTGGATTAACTGGATACATTACTTTGGCGATCTGATAAAACAAGAGGTAAGGCGTAAATTAACCCTAACATGCCCTATACAAAACAATAGATTTTGAGATATTTCGATTTTCAATTTTCCTTAAAAAATAGATTTAATTGTCTTCAAATATAATTTTCAAAAAATGTATTTCAACTGATTGTATTTTATTCGATGAAATACTTGTCCAACACTATAATGGTCTTCCGTTTGGAATAGAAAATGTACGGAAGTATTTCGATCATGTGAAAATTTCAAAGAGAAACAAAAAATTAAAAAATAAAAACAAATGAAAAATTTCAGAAAAATTTATACATGAGTTTGTATAAATAGTAGTGCCAAAGAGGCCTTAGAGTTGTGACCTTAATATTAGTTTGCAATGGCTGTTGTTAGTTTCTTACCCACCCAGCACCCCTATTTCGCTCCTCGGTCCCGAAAAAATTGCTGAAACTTAGGAGCCGCGGATGTATACAATTACCATTTGTTCTATTTTTCTTGCATTGTTTTCATTTATTGTTTATATTTTTTTACTTGATTTTTTATTTATTGTTTTTTTCTATTTCTTCTATTTGCGAGTAAAACAATTTGCTTATCAAGAGACTATGTAGCTAAAATTCTAAAATACAAGAGTTTTTTATTTACCATACTTTTTGATAAATAGGTGCAATTTTAGGAAAATATGTGCGAAATGTTGCCAAAACGGTTTTTAATATTAAATGTATCCGGTGTTCCATTTTAATCTATCCGGTCCATTATCTCGCAGCATCAGCAGTGTTTTCAAAATAGTTTCCACACAAATTGTGAGAGGTTACGGGGGAAAATCGTTTGGTGGCAAAATCATTCCCCTTCCTCCAACTCCCCTCGGCGATTTTTTACTACCTATACATTATTTTATAATTTTTGAGTGTATATTATTATACAAAATAAATAAATAATAAATAGATACTTGAGTGAAATAAATTAAATAAATAAAATAAATAAAAATAATTGATTAAATGCAATAATAAATAAATAAATATCAATCAAGTGCTAATACTTCGCTAAATATATAGGTACTCGATCGTGATTCATTTGCACAAGAGCGGGAAAGGCATCTTCGTAACAGGTAGTGTTACATACGAGTAGGTACTCTTTTTTTCAACCGAGATGCCAAAAATTTCCATTTTTCGGGAACGGTTTGGATTTTTCTTTTTTGTTTTGTATTTTCTTAGGCTTATGAAGAATCTATAATAAAAAAGAGGGGAAAATTACACATAATTCCCCAACGGGGTGGGGAGAAGTGGAGAAGATGAGAAGGGGGATGTTTTTTCCAACCAAGTGAGATCCCCCAGGACCCTACTCTACCCACTTTGTGTTGGAAACTTTTTTTCGACGACACTGCTACCTGAAATAATCGGCCGGATAGATTATAATGGATCACCCGGGAAATTTTTCTTAAACAGTTTGCCTAATTTCTTAAGAATTTCTTCAGTAGACCTTTTCTTCAACTTACATCATCACCTACCGGGTCCTATTTCGCACAATGTCTTAATCCAAAATAAAATTTTTACAAATTTAGTGATTATTTTTTTATAGTAACTTTTGTACCTATGTAGGTATACATAGCGATTAGTTTTACGACATTACTGAAAATAAGTGGAAACAATGTGAAAATATTGGAAATAAACTGGAAATAGTAGATAAAAAGGGAAAATAACTTGAAATTAAAAAAAATGGAATCAACTCTTTTTCTATTTTTGGTCATTATATACATCCGCGGCTCCTACAGTTTCACTATGACACCTACATAGGGATGGAGAACATACCTATAGTAACACTAGGAAGGTATTCATTAGCTTTGCAAATAAAAGGGAAGGCCACAAAACGACTTTAAAAATTGATTTTGGGAGTGCAACGAAAGTACGGTCCTGACACAAGCGCCGAGAAATACCACTAGTCTCGCATCTAACACACTAACTACGCGGATGAAACCACTTATGACAATGGGAACCACTTCCAAACGTATACAGACGCGGACTGCCAATATAACCGCTTTCTCATATCGTGCCCAGAACACATAGAATAGAATAGAATAGAATAGAATAGAATAGAATAGAATAGAATAGAATAGAATAGAATAGAATAGTTTATTTAGTGTCTTGAATGTACAATATTCTTACACGCGTCCATATACATAACCACCTAACTACGTTAATTTTTCCATGACAAAAAATTTATAACCGTTCAGAAATCGACATGCCGCTGTTCAAGGTATTCATCTATACTGTAACAAGCTTTAGAAATTAAATATAATTTTAGTCTGTTGGCAAATATCGAAATCTGAAGATCCTTACAGTCTTCAGATAGTTTGTTGAAGAACTTTATGCCATAAAATCTTGCACCAGTGACAGATGATGCAAGTCGATGACTTTCTATTCCTAAATCATGCTTAAATCTAGTGGCATATGGATGGGCTGCGTTATCATGGAAACAGTGAGGATTTTTTCGTACATAACACAAACACTGATATATAAACATTGAAGGCAGGGTCAATATCTTCAGTTCTGTGAAAGAAGGCCTGCAGTCATCCCTGTATCCCAACCCAGCAACAATCCTGACCGCCCTCCGCTGCAATCTAAAGATGTGATGCCGAATATTGAGGTGGCCCCAAACTATGAGTGCATAGTTCAGATGGGACTGAAACAGAGCATGAAAAGTCATCAGAAGTGTGGGTGTAGACACTGTGGCTTTCAAATTGCGAAGGACGAATATGGCCGAGCATAACCTCTTGCACACCATCTCTCCATGAGTCCTAAATATCAGCTTATTATCGATGTGTAAACCTAGATATTTAACTTGATTACAGTAGTCCTCCAGATTCGCAGAGTTTGTAGGACGCGTTGTAAAGAGCATAGATGCGGACTTATCAACATTGAGCTGGAGTCCATTAGAAATGAACCAACAATTTACAGACTCGACAGCTCTAACTCCATCTCTAATAGTGGCATCCAAATCATGGTCAGAGTTCAAAATCGTTGTATCGTCAGCAAAGAGAACAGAGGCAGAGGACGAAGAAGAAGACGCATTCATGTATTCAGGAAGGTCGTTTATAAAAATCAGGAATAATAGTGGTCCCAAGACTGAACCTTGAGGCACAACCCTGTTGACAGGTAGAAATGGAGAATTCTGATTATTCAACCTTACTGTCTGCTCCCTCTGGGTCAGGAACGATGTAAGAAGTCTTATTCTAACTGGGTGCAGATTATACAGATACAGCTTACGTATCAGATACACATAATTTGATGTTACGATTTTTGGAATATAAATGCAAAATAAATGCAAATTTGAAAATAAAAATCGTGCTACTGTTATTCTCGAAGATTTTCCTTGCCCTGAAAGTGAAGAAAAAAATAGAAATTCCACCGTAGTGTCAAAGAGGCCTTAGCTGTGACCTTAATATTAGTTTGCAATGGCTGTTTTTATCTTCTTACCCACCCAGCACCCCTAATTCGCTCCTCGGTCCCGAAAAAATTGATGAAACTTAGGAGCCGCGGATGTATACAATTACCCAATTTTTTTAAGGAGGGAATATCGGTCTTAACTATATGTAGGTAAGACAAAGTCGCTCCACTCCAGTAATTATAGGCTGCGAGAACTTGCTCATATAAACCCAGATTCAACTAAACCAAATAAATAGTATAGAATGAAAACCACTTTAGGTATATTCACTTAAGACGTATGCGCTAGCGTTCGAAATCGTGGGGTAATCGGTAGCCTACATAATATACCTACATGTCATAGTATGAGCCCTGAACTTTGTTATACAATACACGTAGGTATAGGTACTTACTCATACTTTATCCACACGTTACGGGGTGCGCTTGGAGTGAAGTACAGGCGGACGCGAGTATAGGTGCTTTTGAAGCTTTGTGAGGCGTTTACTAAATTTAATCAATTTTTCAGCAACGTAACTGATTAATGAATGCCTTATGAACATAAAAATGGATTTGACCCAGCTAAAGTGATAAAGTGGCGGTTTATTCGATCATTTCGATCATGCAACTTTAACTTTAATCATTTCAAGGTGAAGACCCGGCATTATATTGTTTACTAATACGTTTAATATTATCGATAATAAGGGGTTATCGATGGGTTATCGTACATAATGAACTGTCTATGAAGATGAATCAATAGTTTCATTGGATCGCTATTAGGTAATGAAAATATTTTCACACCTCAAAAGATAACTCATAGAATGGACTCCTAGAAATAGTGACTGTGAGTAATAATGAGAAAAAAATATGTGGGTGATCAACCTGATCCAAGTGCCAAACTCTGCCAATTCCAATTAAATCTAAACACATTTTACCTGTTTATAAAATTTTATAAATAAAATCTGAATTATTCTGGTTCATCTCCTACTCCTACTCCTACACTTCAATAATATTTACTTCCTGTACTTCTACGATAATCACTCACTGGCACTGGCACTACTGGCGCTAACAAGTAACGACACACTCACAAAAATAGAGAAATCCCAATCCCAAAACAGAGTTGATCACATTTTTGCAGAATCCGGTCGAGATTTACACGAAACGAATCACATCACAGAGGCCGCTTAGCGAGACCACCGGTGTCACCATCACAAGCACCAGCTCCAGCTCCAGCTCCAGCAGATCTGCATCGCATACCTACCACATGTGCTAATTTCCGAGAACCGAATCGCACTAGGAGGAACGAATACGAAAGCGTTGACCAACCGAATAGAATTACGAATAGTAATAAAATAGTAACTTGATACCAGAACTCCGGGGCTCCGGTCAGCAGCGCTAGCGCTAGCGCTGATATTCACTAAGAGCACGACGTTTTGTAATTAATTAATATTTAAATTTAAATGTCATCAAAATTATGTCGCGCCGCTAGACGAAGATTGGAGCTCAAAGTTCATAAATTCGTGTGCTATAAACTATAGGTAGGTATGCGCCGGTATTATTGTATTGTACGTATGTGAGGTTCTTCTAGTTCTAACTTCTATGGGACAGAATTCTTCAAACAAAACAAGGACGAATATCAATGGAACCAACAACTAACACCACCACCGCGCTCACCGGAGTCTTGTTTGCTTTAGCGGTAAAGTCCAGAGGTACCAAACAGTCCTAGTGTTACCTAACTATGCGAAAATGAGCTAATTTAAATCTACGTAGAAGGTCAATGGAATCGATACATCTTTTATTCATGTTTGTTGATGCTTTCTGCTTATATTACGTCGCCTTTAATTAGTATTATGTTACAGTACCATTACCAACACCAACACCACAGTATTGAATGCTCCAACATTGTCGAGCAAGGATGGACTGAGCGTAAAAAAGAGTCAATTACATCTATGTGCTGTTATTTAGAAGTAATTACTTACCTGCATTACACATAACTTACGTAAAATATAAACCTTCAGTCGTCTGCACTCTGCAACGCCAATAACTCTGCGAGGCTTCTTGTGTTGAGATGAGATAATTAGTTATGGGTTAACCTGATGGTGTGTCCAATTCTTTATAAAGACAAAGAAACTACCCAAAGAATGTAGTCGATGAGTAAGCTCCTGTATTTGTTGTACTTACACGGTCTTGTATTTGTATTGACAGAATGCATATACATACATAAAGAACCGGAACTGATTGCAAATCACCGGTGGATAGTATGACGAAAGATAATTTGCTCAGAAATAGTTCAGCCACAAAAAAAATACATTTATTTTCAAAACTATCAGGCTTTTTTTTCAATTTCTTGTTCTCAACTTCATTTTTTACTCGAGTTGCTTATTGCTAAGTCACCCTTTGAGCTATAAACATAAATGGAAGATGAATTAATTTCGTTTATTTAGAATGCGATACATCGCTCAAAAAGGAAGTCTCAAAAAGGAAGGCATCAGTCTCTCTCTTTACAAGAGCACAGACCTACTGGCTTGACATTATTTTTACACACTACCTACTCGTATAGAAATTGATATCGTATAAAGAATAGGACTTTTGTTTCGAGCTTCCAAATTCACACCATTTTTTTACCTTTTGAAATGCAAATTTTTCTTACACTGATATGACTCTATTTTTTACTTGAGTATATGTCAGTAACTGTAGCTGTTCGTCAGGTGTCTTCTCTTTTACCTTTATCTTGTAAATATAATTTTGACTTATTTTTGATTAGTTTCTCAAAAGCATCGATCTTTCGTAAAGAAAATCCTCGATTCAGCCTCGTTTTGAATTTTAAAAAATTGAGCTTAAAATAAAATACGAATTGTTGACTTCAGTTGATTATTTTCTGGTCCCCTGGTTGAGTTTTATGACAGAAAGTTTCAAAAAATTCAAAAGGAAGATCATGCAGAAATTTTTCAGTATTTTTGTTTTAAAATTGAAAAGAGTTACAATTTTTGTTTTGAGTTTCTAAGTTCTCAATCTCCTAACGCCTTTTTTTTGTAAGAGACAGCATTGGTCTTAGTTGTGTAGATAAGACATAGTCACGCTCTGATAATTTGGCTTCGAGTTCGAGCTCTTTAACCAGACACAAGTTTTAAATTGATAAATAATTAAATTAACGAGCAGAAACAATCATGTCGAGCTGGGATTCGAACCCATACGGCGACAGCGTCAACGGCTTAAGCCGCGCTGCCAGTCACGCCTTAACCTCCTTCACATGAAGTTATTTTCCCTGTTGAAAAAAGTCTTCTCGGTAATGATGGGGTCACTTGAAAATGAGGGAAATAACTAAAATAAAAATAATTGAAGATTTTCAACGTTTTTTTCTTTACATAATTTCAGTGAGAGCCAATAGGGAAATAATATTCCATCACGTGGGTGCATATGCTGATAAAGCATCAGATGATATTTTGTATTATTGTTCTTCTAGATGGAACGTTCGCTGCAACGACTGAAGAAAATACGAATTTAAAATCTTGAAAGTTTTTTTGTCAAAAGGAAATTTTTCTTGCCCTGAAATGATTTTTTTGCTTCAATGAAATTTTTCTCGACACCTGTCACAATTCTTTTTTAGATTAGGGAAGACAATCAGCTCTCTCGTTATTGAGCTTCATTGCGAGTACAAAAATCGGCTCAAAACCAGAATAATAGTTTTCCCTTTTTTCTAGTGCATTAGATTTTAGAATGAAATTTCGGGGTTTACACCCCGTGTTTTGTATTTTATTTACAATAGCGAAATTTCTTTGGCATGTGTATATTTTTAATAAAACAACCATCCAGTTCGAGTTTTAAGTGATAAAATATTGACTGAATTTTAACCGAGAAATTATGCTCGAGAATCAATGCTATTCACGAGGTTAACGAGGTTAAAGTATTGGTTAATGGTCAAAGTTTTGGGCATCGACATGCATGCAAATATTCGCAAATCACTAAAATAAAACTATTGAGAACCGCTGATATGGTAACATAACAATAATTCACTCAAGTCACCACATTTCTCTAATAACATATGACCGACTACTGGGAAACGTCTAAAGGTGAAAAAGTTTCTATAGGTACATTCCATGGTTATTTTTATTCATGTAAGTAAAGGTATACAGATAGATGCAACATTATTATAAAAATGATAACAATAACACAAATAACGTCGTAGTATGCAGTGTCACGTTTTCATATCATTTATAAAGACTAGGACTAGGAACTAGGATAAGAACTAGAGAGAGGGACGTTATCTAGCAAAACTGGAGCAAATATAATCTAGCATCTAGCTAGAATGTTAACTTTAATTCTTACTAGGTATTTATTTTAAAAACCGGAATCTCCGCGAAAATTTTTCTGTGATTTTTAGGTGATAATATTGTGTGAAATAAAATATTAACTAATAATAATAGTTATTTATGCAACAAGTGCATAAAGTGGTACTTTTTTTCACGACTGGGAAGTTTGACCGCATGAGCCGCAGGCGAATGCGGCAATCCCAGAAGTGAAAAAAAGGCACTTTATGCATATGTTGCATACAAAATTTTATCTACGAGTGACTTGAACTAGAACGAATATAAAAAAAAAAATTCCAATGCATTCATATTTTATGTAAGTGTTTCTTTGAAGCTATTAACTTAGCTTTTTTTATCACGTCAGTTCATAAAGGTGACATATTGCTTAATATACGCTTTTTTAGATTTTTTAGGTAGGTACCTACCTAACAGATTTTGTGCAGCCATATTTGATTGAATAATAATTTCTTCTAGTGCGGAAGATATTTCATTTATGATTAAATGTAAACATAAAATATTAAAATATATAAATTATATAGACACATTTGATTGAAAAGTAATTTCTTCTGGGGTAGAAGATATTTCATTCATTGAATCATCTACAATGGTATCCATTTCAGGTAACTAAACGACGCAAAACACAAAATATTAATTGTACATAGATCTGGCGCTGGCGTTCTGTTAATAAACTGGTGGTTCAGTGTCTCGTGTTGGATCGCTCCGCTCACTTGTACTCGGCGAGCGTGCAGCAACGTAACGTGTCCGATTTAGCGTTAAATAATGAACCGCTACGGCACTTTATTACACTCCTTCTTACTTTATTTCACTCTTCAATATAATCATACATTTTATGAACTAAGAAACGTCTAAAAAAGTGCATTTTATGAATCACTCGTAGATAAAGAAATGTTATTTTCTACCTAGGTATAACTATTATTGAATAAAACGTTCATTATCCTGCTGAATTCACTTTAATAATGACGGATACATTCCTCATGCGGTAAGTTTATAGACTCACATTCACGCACGGAAATCGATCAAATGGTGGTGAAATAATAAAAGAAACATTACCACTTAGAGCCAATCACAACTTCGTAGATATAAGAAATAACCGCATCGAAGATATGGCACTGGCACAGGCACAGTACACATAAAACGATAATGACACGAACAACAAACGAAATAGCACGATCACACTTTATTGTAGTCTTATCCTTATGTTTAGTTAGATTACACTGCCTTGTACTGCGGCTGCGACGCCTGCGACCGACGAGCTCGCAGCTGGCCAAACCGCCAGAGCCGAGAGCAATAGAATGGCAGAACGACTTTGAACACGCTTGCCTATGCTTAATAAGGGCGATACCGAGTTGGGCGAAGGATTTTGTTCTTCACTAATCCCAGGGCTCAATTGGGCGACAAACGAGAAACTAGGGGATTATAAGAGATAATGAAACACAACTGGACAGGCAAGAAATACACATGTGCGGCCTTGCCGATATGTATATAGCAGTGTTGCCAGATTTATTTAGTTGGTCTTTTAGTAGATCGGATATAGGTACCTATACCTAATCAATTTATTATTAATAATTGAAGTCGAGTAGGTAGTAGGTACGTACCTACCTATGGCTATGTCACTTTAGCGTCATCGGTAAGTCAGGTCTTTGGTCAGGTGGAAAAAAAAAGAAAAAAAAAACCTACCCTGACCAAGGACCTGACTTACCGGTGAAATTAAGTGCGGAAAAAAAATTCATGTCTCACAAAAGTTTCATGTTTCTTCTGTAGGTATAGTAGGCAACTGTAGGTATAGTACAAAATAATTGTAAATGCACTAAGGGCTTGATGATGTATTTGATAGAACTTAAAAAATAATACATCAAGTATTATTATTATTTATTTATTTTTTTAATTTTATTTAATGTAGAAAATCGGAATTTCTGTAAAATCTGGCAACATAGCCATACAAGAGCATGCAAATAACTCAACAGTATTTAGCAATTCTTTCGCCCAGTTGAGGTCCCGGATTATAAGGACCCCCGTAGAGTCGAAGGGTCACTCAGGTAATTTCGCCCAATTCGGAAACGCCGCTTAATAACGTGGTTCTTATTAAATAATATAGCATTTTGAAAGCTGAAAGTAGGTATGATGATTCGTCCATAAAATCATAGAGAAAATAGCGCTTCTTTCAACACTCGCCAGCTCGGGTTGAAAGTTTCGTCCTCGTGAATAATAACGTCATGGTCAGCTTAACTGACACGACCCATATAGAATTTCTATGTATACAACAATTAAAAAAGAAGAAACAAATTTGAAGTGACGTAACCTTTAAATTACGTAGTGTCATCCTGTCTTGAAAGCTGTTATTGTTATCAATGACGTCATGGCTATACTTTAGCTGAAACGACCTATACTGGTATATCAATCCTCACTGTGAACGAAATTAACTGCGGAGCTACAAAACGTTACAGAAGTAAATATTAAATCAAATAATTTTCGAAATTAATTGCGTACGCTCCTGGACGCTTGCTGGGATATACGACATAAAAAGTACGACATAACAGAGATATCGATAACGTGAATCGATATATCCACTCATGCACCAGCTCCCAGAGCATAATAGGAATTTCCCTGCAGTGCATGTTCCTTTTCAATAGAAAGCGGCAACTATGACATTACTCTTTACTCTGTACTCTTTATTAGAATACCTAAGAATAACCGAACAATTGGTAAGAAGAGCAAAAATCGCACTTCGAACTTCAATGAGAAAAGATATCACCGTATAGAAAATAACGAGAAAGGCCCATAAATACGAAAAAAAATAAAAAAGGAAAATAGCTCTGGTTCGTAATTTGAAGCTAGCCGGGGGGGTATTTCTTCCTGACGGGGACCTTATCAAGGCAGGCATGATGTTGAGTTTCCTCACTGTAATAAATTATTAATAAAATATAAGTAAAATTGGAATCGGGGTTATCTAATTGTGTTCTAAATTTAGGAACAATTTGTTATAAATAACCAGGTCTTTAAGAAAAATACTCTTAGAATTTGCACCCGTAAAGAGAGAATAAGAATAAGAATCTAATATCTGTTTGCATAATAATATGAAACACTATACCTAACAACAGCATAGTGGTAAATAAAAAATGCACTACAGGTGCGAATGCCATACTACAATAATATAAAGTAACAATTTCATTGTCTCTTAATATCATGATGATGTAACGTAAAGAGAATGTAGCTTGCAGGATTCTGTAGAGACATTCATCTCAACGCAGGATCAGCATCTAATGCAGTTTTTATCCTTTAATCTTTCCTGGTAGGTAATTTCTCGAAATAAACATCTATTGTTAGATTTATGTGATTATATGCTACATTATTCATTAGATTAATTCAAAAAAAGTGGAAAAAGTACACAAGGTAAGGAAAAGTCAAATATTCCAGGGATAGGTGAGTAAGTATGAGTAAATATGAGAGAAGCCTTTATCATTTATATTAAGTTTTAGTTGTAGAATCAGAAAGTAATAAAGCACACAAGTTGACTTGTTTTCAGTGCTAGGCCAATCCCATTTATGACTATCCTTCTTTTATTACATTTTATTCGTAGTATTTCTTTCCCATTGACTTATACTTGCTCTCCCTAGATTAGATTTTTCCTTTCCTGCATAGTACCTATAGGTATACTTTCAATTTTTTGACGTAAGAGTTCAGAGAGGTACTTCGAGCAGATCTTCCTACACATTCCATTGACATGTTAACAAAAGACAATTTTTCCCAGTACCTACAAGCTCCTCAAAATGATCAGTTTGAAGACTATAGAAATTATCCGCAACATGTAATATTTCCCAACTAGATCTATGGACTCATGGACATTCCGGACAACATCCGTAGGTTCCTCCTGGATTATTCTTTCCGAATAATAATATTCAGTGGAAAAGGTGTCTTCAATGCAAAATGCATATGTCTGTCGACATTTTCTTGCATGGATTGATTTTTCTTTTATAATATTAGTGTATTTTTTTAACAAAAAAATACACTATTGAGGACGACATCACTTTTCGAAAATCACCCAAACTCATCAAATGTCCACCGATCATGACCCCCAGATTACGAAAAAGTGGTTTTCCAAAATTCACCTGCCCACGATATATATATATATATTTATATATATATTTATATATATATTTATATATATATTTATATATATATTTCTCCAAAATCGCGAAATTTCGATTTTAAAAACGCTCCTGTGGCTTTATCTTTCAAGATTAGTGAACGAAATTTTGGGTCCTTGTAAAATTTGGGAATGACGTTGGATTTTCGTTGAAAAACTTTCCAAAAGTCCCATCACTTCTACAGGGTGTCCCTTCAAAATTCCAGGTATCCGGTTTTTGTCACCTCATTTCAGGTCGCAGTTTTCAATCTAGGAGACTGAAATTTTTGTGGAAGTAAGATATCCACAAGGAGTGGTCTGGTATTGCACTTGAGCAAAATCGATCGAGCCGTTTCAAAATGGCGGCCATTTTAATTTTTGGAAAAAGGACTATTTTTTGAACCCCTGTATAAGCTAGATAAAAAAAGAGTTTTATATCAAATTCACAATATTGGAAGTAAATGACTTGAAATTTAATTTCATGCAACAAAATTTGCATTTTTTCTATTAATAAGCCAGTGGCGTGGGTAGGAAAAGGGTAAAAATGGCTAAATTTCTCCAACAATTTATGAGCACATTTTTGAAGTAATTAAACTGAAATTTTTACAGTAGACAACTATACTAATAGACTTAAACCCTTGAGAATTTCAAAAAGTAAATAAGAAAAATGGCGGAGATATTCGATTTTTTTTTACATGATGTTTTTTATAAATTAATTTCTCTAAATTTTTAAAAACGCTCCTGTAGCTTCATCTTTCAAGATTAATGAACGAAATTTTTTACTCTTATCAACCTTAGGGCTGACGTTTGATTTTCGTAAAAAACATTTTCCTAGAGTTGTGTTACTTCTACAGGATGTCCCTCCGAATTTCAGAAAAAAAACCGTCCGTGAGGCACGGTTTCTGGTCGAAGTTTTCAATCTAGAGCGCTGAAATTTTTTTGGTAGTAAGATACCCTCAAGTAGTCGTCTGGTACTGTATTTGAGTAAAATAGGTAAAGACATTCCAAAATGGCGGCCTTTTCAATTTTTGGAAAATGGCTAGATTTTGAACCCCTAAATAGGCAAGATCAAAAACTTTTAAACAAAATTAACAAGATTGGAATAAACTTATTTGAAATTTGAGCTAATGCAGTACAATTTGCATCATTTCTATTAATAAGCCAGAGGCGTGGGTAGGAAAAGGGTAAAAATGTCTACATTTCTATAAACATTCATGAGCTTATTTTTGAAGGAATAGAACGGAAATTTTGATAGTAGACAACTATACTAATAGCATATTTAACCTTCAAAAATTTCAAGAAGCAAATATAAAAATGGCGGAGATATATTCGAATATTTTTAAATGATGTTTATTCCTCTAAAATTTCAAACTTTCGGTTTTAAAAACTCTCCTTTCAGTTTTTTCCGAATTTATTAAAGGTAGTGTAAAAAATAGTATTTTTCAAGTAAAGTTAGCCAGTGGCGGGCATACGAAAAGGGACAAAATTGTAAAATTTTGCCAATTTTTTTGATTTTTAAATTTAAAAATCCATTCTAAGGCACGTGTTGAAACGAAATGAAATGAAATTATCACAGAAAATTTTTCACATTAAAGCACTACGCTAACATGACATGACTATGGAAAATTTCAAAAAGCCAATAATTTAAAAAGCGGTGAAAATATTCATAATTGAATCGCATAAAAATACACTATTTCTGCGATTGATGCGCAAGAAGGTTTTTTTTGATTAAGTACTACTTACAGCTCTTATTATAAGATTTAAGATCTCATAGATGAATTCCAGTTTCGATGCGACAATATACATAGAATCAAATAATAATATTTTTGAAGAGGTGACAAAATTAGATAAACTGCATCGTTCTAGAGATCTGCAATATGCAAATTTATTATTCAATTACGTAGGTACATAGTATCTTACCAAATCTGAAGTCTAAGAGAAAGTGATTGCGTTCTTGCAGTGCTAGACAAGGTGGTTACTATAAAATATGACCTATTATTGAACTTGAATCTTTAAGCATATTATAATATGTATTACGTACTCATGTGGAGAGGAATTCATATATGGGTAAAAAGGACCTAGTTTTATTACACAAAGAATTCATATCGTAGTAATTTGTTAATAATAACTTAAGTAAATATTTCCTCTAATAACTAAGGAACAGTCTGGGCATATTTATTTTTCAAAAAAAAAACTAAAACGAGTTATATGGTGGCAGTAATACACTTAAAAATGTTCGTTTAAAAAAAATATTTCACTTATCCTCACTAACAACCCACTTTTTTATTTTTGAAAATCATAAATCCTTTCTATTATTGATGTCATGCAAGCATCGGTTTAAGCAACTGTTCTTCAGGGATCAATGTTGCCTTGGAAAATGTTTCTACTTTACTTTTAAACGACTGTAAAGACTTGCCGACTGGATATTACATTTCACCCTTTTAATTAAGGTAACATCACGGATTCTGGATTATTTCCAACCATAAGACATAAGACTCCTCCCAAGTTGTATCAAATCACTATAGGTATAATAAAACGCCGAGGTATTTGGTTCCTGAATTTTCATGAAAGACAAATCTGCTTGATAAGTAAAAGAAACCGTTTGGTGACTGTGAAAAAATGTTCAGGTGCCGTAAAATTGCCGATAAAAACGCCGACCTTTCATGATGTCGGGTATATCTGACCCCGCCTTCCCCCCAATACAAAATCAGGACACTTGAAAGATGCAGCGCAAAACGTTACTGATTTTTCGAGTTCTATTTAATGCAAATGGAAAAATTGACAGGGGCGGGAGGGGTTATAAATTAGGTACTGACGAAAACTTCCAACAGCTCTATCAGGGTTCTCCGTAGAGTCCTTTAGAGGGCATGAAATGCGTAAAATATAATAAAGAGGAGGTGTTTTTGTAATTTGTGAGTGCCGTTGCTTCACGAGCTTGGTCGGACATTCTGCGATTTTCAGCATATTCGTTGTAAAGGACCTATATTTAATGATTATCGATTTCGCAAGATTTCGGATGCTATATTATAGGTAATAGTACCACTATTAAGCCCCTCGTAGTTAACAGGCATTGCTCGCAGGTCCGGACGTACATGTAGCTCTCCTCAAATGGAAATTTTTGTAGACAAATGTGTCGTGCACTCGTACAAATTGCATGGCTGTGGCGCTCGGTCCATAGTGACATTCGACGTTTACATATTCGCACGATTATACTGGCATTGGGCCTTATGCTCTTAATTATGCGCATCTGCTATGGAATTTCCTATTTGTGCAAAACTATTTACTTCGGGCCTCTGAGTGGGTAAGTCCCTTGACGCTTGACGTTTGGGTAATTCCAAGTTTTTGGTCACCCTCTATTAGTACCTCTGTTAGTATCTTGTTTCTTATATGAATTATCCTGGGGCCACCTTGATGTAAAGGATAAAAAACTTTCCTTATGATAGTACCTAAAGCAAAATAAACGTTTATTATGATGATAAAGATAATCACCATAACAACTGACAAGAGGAAGACTTAAAAGTTAGGACGCATCAGGTACTACAAATTCATTAAAATCGCGACAAAAATATTTTGGTAGGTATACATATTTTAACCGGCTTTAAAAGAGAGAAAACCTATGCAGTCTTTTTATTCAAAATCAGATATAAAATAAAAGAAACTTTCCTATCTTCGCGTGTATGTAACCATCGGCCTACACACAAAGACACCAATATATTATAAAATATCGAACCGTTAGATTGAGGTGTCTCGTGTTGAATAAATAAATCCCTGTTGTCTGCCTACTCAATGAAAACGGGCTCCTAGATAAGGAGCCATTATGGCTAAAAGACTCGTAAATAAGGCCGCAAACCTGTGTCCACGTCACGAAAGTCGTCGCGGTCAATGAAAGACCAAGTGCTGCGGTCGCCCACATTGGTATTGGTTCGATTCGAATGTTCGGCTTGCCAGGGTTCCTGCAGTTGGTTCTTCCGCCAACGCTGGTCCTGAAACGCATACACAAACCGCATATTAGAAAGGTTCTGCAATATCTACGACTACGAGTGTGTTTCAACTGAAACTTGAAAGAGTTCGTAATAATGTGTAACAGTATCAACCTGAATGCATTTATTATAAAATTTCTGTAGGTGGACTCTTATATTTCATACAGAATGACCATGCACCAAATGGCGGGTTGGTGGGCATGAGTCTCTTTAATTTGGATTAATTTTGCACAAATAAGGCCGAAGACTACGCGAAAGAACTCCCGAAGGCACGCGTAAGAAGATATCGCTCAATAAGAGAAATTTTTTATAATTTTTTGTTGTTTTTTTGACTTTGAGAATTTTTAATTCATTATAAGAAGTATCCACCATTATGAACTGCGGTTTTTTATTTTTGTTCATAAAATTTTGTGAATGTTTTCTTCGATTTTGGAATTTTCTTAAATTTGGAACCATTTTACTTTAAAAATATACACGCGTATCATAAAATAACCTAGTCGCTTTATGTCGTTAAAGTGAACCCTTATCGGGGTAATTCTTGAGTTAAAAAGTTCAATTAATTCAATTCAGTTATACATATTAATTAATTAAGAATGAAATTAAGCAATATGAATTCTTAATTATGTTTTTAAAGGTACCTTTAAATAATAAAAAATAAATGTGAACCGGCGAGGTCGCTGTGGGAAAATTCAATTATTAAGTTGATGAAGCTTTGAAGCTTATTACCCAACTTTAGATTAAACACCATTAATTATATCTCGAAGCGACTCCACTACACGTCTATTTTTTCCATTTTGTACGTAAGGAAAATAAGAAAAATATAATAAATGAAAAGTAAATTCTTAAACCAATTTTAGAAATTTTTTTAGAAATGTTATCCAGCTGTATAATTTCTTCTTTAAATAAGTAACAAAAACTTAGAAAAATAATTTTAAAAGTAAATTAAGAAAAAAAAAATAAATCAAATGTTTAAATTTACACCTTAATAGGTTTTACCAATTACACCTTATAAGATTTTTTAACGAAGTTATCAAAGAAACCAGAAAGAAAGAAACCTATACAGAGAGAAAAGAGTTAGTTAGTATTTTTTTTTTTTTGAATACAATTAATTTAATTTAAACATTTTCTATTAATTTAAAATAATTTATTTATTTGTCGTCAAAAATATCATTATTGATATATTTTTTATTTCTAGATTTTTTATTATTTATTTATAGCCAGGACATTTAAAATTTGCTCCTCCAGGACATATTGGATATTGGATAATGGTTATTCTGAAAATGTAAGCGGTTTTGTCGTATAACTCTGCGTTCTCGAGATATAAAACTGTCCAAAGTTGGAATCTTTTTTCGAAAAAAGATTTTTTTTACTTTTGTTTGTTTGTTAAAAACATTTGTCTTCGTTTTGTGAGAAACCAAGGAAACTAAGGACTACGTTCGAACATTCGATTTTTTCATGAACATATCAAACACACCACTCTAGGAGTGAACATTTTTCGAAAAAAAAAATCTTGCGATTTTAACGGAAATCCCTTGCGACAATAGAAAATGTGAGCATTTTTCGAGAGAAAGTTTTAAGTGTAAATTTTTCAAAAATATTTTTTGAACGCTCGTCATCTTGAAGCTTTTTTGCGTTATTTTTCCAATCTTTTCCACGTCCTGGCGTGGACTGGCATTTAACAGGCGATTACTGAGCACGAGATTATTGCTTATGACAAAATTCGAGTAAGTAATCATTAGCAAAAAACAATTTTGGACGTAAATATTTTTCTTAGCTTAGGCAGTGAAAAGTTCAAGGATGTGGTAATTTTTTCCGGACAACGGCAATTACAGAGATAATCGCAATACCAAAATATCTAAATAATGAAAAATATAAAATAAATAAAGATGACAAGTGTCTACAGGGTGTTCCAGAATAAAGGGGAAAACCTCTAAGGTATAGAATACTTACATGATTTTATTAAGACAAAAAGTCTTAATGCATTTACCCTCTAAACTGATGAGTATTCAATGTACCAAAAAAATTTCTATTTTTTTTGTATAACCCCAAAATGGATCAATATTTAAAAAAAAAATTTTCGTGTTGTTTTTTTTTCCAAAAGCTAGAAATTTCTGATACAAAAAGTTTGGAACGTAAATTCTCAACAACTCCGGAGCAGGACCGCGGCAAAACAGCTCCGAATCAACTCTGATTTCAATTAAATTCTCAACAGTTTTTGAGAAATGTACGATTTGGACATTCGAGAAGGACAAAAAGTTAAAAAGCTATAGGTTTTTCGCCAGCAATGTTTTTTAACTTTTGAAAAAATTTACAGATTTGACGGGATGCATCTTCTTTTCCAGATCCCCCGATCGCAAAAAAATCTAGTCTCGTTTCCTAGCGCTATGAGCTCAACTCTTTTATTTTTCTTTAAATTTTTTTGTCTTAAAATCAAGTAAATATTCTACCTTAGAAGGTAGTTATTCTGGGACTTCCTGCTTCCTGTATAATAATTTAAATTGAGTAAAGCTACACACTTCCACATAGTATAAAAGAGCCCATCATAAAATAAAATATCAAGCAACGTCCAACGTTTCTTAGTATTTGGATGGATGATCGTAAGCTACGATCACTTAAGCAAAAATATATAATAATGCATCAATTAAACTAAAAAATGTGCTTAATTTCTGAACAATTTTTTTTGTATTGTTTCTGAGAGTTAGTATGAAGTTTTTCTGCAGTTTAATTAGAAATTCCTAAACAAAATATCACCTGATTTAATTTCGTTGAAATACATAAAAAATATACACAATAATATGGGAAAGAATTATTGGAACTATAAATCAACAATAATAATATTTTTATCGTACCAAAATAAATAAATAAATAACAAATACTCACATTATTTAGCATCCTGGAATTCACCGCAAATAAATAATAACTCACTATCACTAATCACTATCACTATTATACTTATCAATAAAAGAAGAGAGAATTACTGGACCGCTCCTAACATCTTTATTTACCAACTTAAAAAATTTAGGAACGAAATCAAACTAAACTCCTAACAAAACTCATTGTTAAAGTTCTAATCAATATTTTATCTGTCTATGGAACCATATGCCTGAAAAATTACCTGAAGTGGGTAGGTACCTATCTCAGGTGAGATTAAAATGATAACAATAGTCACAGTTTGAAAGGCCTAGCACAATACCATAATATCCCGTAATAAACATGGGATTATTTGCAACTAACTGAAACTGAAACTGAAAGCAATTACGATGGTACGAACTTGGGGCAATTATTACCGATACCGGTAGCAGCAAGGACGCGGTAGGACTCGGAGGAGGATATAACGAGAGTAATCATTAGGTATTAAATTCTACCTCACTTACCAATAAAAAATTAATAAGAAAATTGGATAATCAGGTAGTAAGGATTATTGATTCTTATAGTCTCATCTTATTATTTCTTTGCTTCTAATTTATTTTTTGATTAATTTTGATATAATTAGCTTCTTCAAGGTTAAGTTTTCATGAGTAAATATAATTCCTAGAAGAGGGAGCAATCGTACTACAATAATTACAGTCATTTTCTCTTGAAATTTATGTTTTCAACCCTTACTTTGTAGAATCTCTGCATTCTGATTGATGATAAATGAAACACTATAATGTTTTAAAAATTTTTACTGATGTATATTGCTGGATATTAACGTTACACGTGTTTCACTACATAAGAAAAGCAATTGACAAAAGAGGGAAACCAAGAGAAAATGTGATTGATGATAAATAAAACACTAATGTTTAAAAAAATTCTACTGATGTATATTGCTGGATATTAACGTTACACGTGTTTCACTACTTTGTACCATCTTCAGACGTATAAATATATAAAAATATATAAATATATCTTCACTACAAAGTAGTGAAACACGTGTAACGTTAATATCCAGTAATATACATCAGTAGAATTTTTTTAAACATTAGTGTTTTATTTATCATCAATCACATTTTCTCTTGGTTTCCCTCTTTTGTCAATTGCTTTTCTTTGTTTGTCAATTTTTTTCCTTATTTTTCAACTATCAGAGATTATAGTAATTGATTTATCAATCAATTTCCCTTTAAGTCAAATTGGTTTCACTTTATATCGATTATTACTTTTCCTGTCATTCCGGAATCGAGGGAAACGAACGTGCCCACTTATTGGCAAGAAAAGGAGCATCGACACCCTTCATAGGACCAGAACCATTCTGTGGCTTCGAAGACACTTTCTTCAAAGCAGAACTCCAAAAGGAAGAAGAAAAACTGAGAGAAACCCATTGGAGGAACCTCTCAGGGTTGAGACAAGCCAAAGAACTTCTCGGGAATTTTAACCGAGAAAGGTCGAAGATACTCTTCAACCTCAACAAGGAACGTCTCAGAACACTGACGGGATTCCTAACGGGACATTGTAAGCTCAAGAAACACCTGAGGAAGTTAGGCATAGAAGAGAATGGCGTCTGCAGATTCTGCGGGAAAGGAGACGAGACACCACGTCACCTACTGCTCAACTGCGATGCGCTAGAACTCAAAAGAAGTAATGTTCTAGGCCGTCACCAGCTAGAGGCCGGGAACTTACCCGACCTTGATCCTCTCAAAATCCTGAAGTTTCTTAAGGAAACGGACCTGGAGAGGGTGCTTCACTAAAGGGATTCCACACCAGGCGAAGCACAGTAGAGGGGATACAATAGATCTTTTAGGTCGCAGTAACTAGATCACCCTCAATATACCAATACCAATACCAATCTTCACTACAAAGTAGTGAAACACGTGTAACGTTAATATCCAGTAATATACATCAGTAGAATTTTTTTAAACATTAGTGTTTTATTTATCATCAATCACATTTTCTCTTGGTTTCCCTCTTTTGTCAATTGCTTTTCTTTGTTTGTCAATTTTTTTCCTTATTTTTCAACTATCAGAGATTATAGTAATTGATTTATCAATCAATTTCCCTTTATGTCAAATTGGTTTCACTTTATATCGATTATTACTTTTCCTATTTGCGTGCAGTGGTATAGTATAATAAAATTGGAAAAGCATTTCGTATGAAGAAAATCTAATTTGACAAAAGAGGAAAACCAAGATAAGACTGTGTTATGAGTACCAATTTATTTATTTAAATTGGGTACGATAAGGTCAATAATGATAAATGATAGGATTTAAAATGAGGTTTAACCTAATTACTCCGATACAACTGCGCTTTGTCTGTTTATCGCGCAAAAGCATTCAGAAGAAGTAATTATTACCTATATAACAATAAATTAAGTACAAAAAAAAACAAGAATCAAGAACTGGGAAACATGAAAGGTCTCCAGAGATGGTCTTTTTTACAAACTTTTTTTACAAACTTCGATTTTACCATTTTCTTTTTTTTTATTGCTCATTTAATGGAAAAAAAAATCGTATTTTTTTGCTTATATATACTTAAAAGAAAAACTTATAAAGCAATGTAAATGGTCCCAATGGACGAACTGTAGAGAATTAAAATACGAAGAAAATAAAAGCTGAAACAACCCGATCAAAAACGAAAATATAGCGGTTTTCAGAAACTCGTAACGCCGCCATTTTCAAAAAATAATTAAAAAAATAATAAAAATGGCAATAATTATTATAAATTTTTGAAAAAACGCTTTTTGTAGTTTCTTGTGTTTTTTTTTTTTCTTTTTTGCCTCCAATATCTCCAATTTCGGAGATTTTACTAAACGAGGCCTGATCTTGAAAAACGTTATTCTCTGTTTTATGCTTAAATTACGATTTTATACATGGCGTTCGATCAATCCACAGCTGGATCAAAAACTCCTCCGTTTTTACAAGTAATATTCCAAGTAGGTGTTGGAAGTATCGGAAGGAGTCTCTGTAAATAACAGGGAAAGTTTTTGCTGAAAAACTATTAATTTTTATTTAAAAATAAATAGGTAGGTAATTTATTTTCAATTTACGATACTAATTCTATAGTTATTGCAGTTAATTCACGTTTGCTCTCTTGAAATTGGTACCTAGCTATGAAGTTTATATTGCCTTGAGGAAGAATATCGTGCACCTGTGAGGATATAAAACCAACCAGTTTCAGATATACATCTGTCTGTCTGCGGAGTTATAGGTATGTAATATAGATGCAAATTCAGCGACTTTATTATTTTGTATGAGGTCATTTAAATTATCACGCCCAGGACAGCTTTATATAATTCAAAGTGTGCGATAAAGGTCGTAAAGCGGATGGATCAAAAGGATCAAGCTACTAGACATTTCAGTAAGACAGTTTACGCATGCTTAAGTACCTATAGGTATACATACTATAATATGTACCTTACGTACCAAAGCATGCATATTAACAGGTATAGGTATAGGTACCTATATGAGTTCCTAACAATAATGAAAAGAGGGTTGTGATATAAGAAAATTTCAAAATTATTTATTTATGTATTGAATTAAATAAAAAAAATTCTGTGCTCGTAAAAGTTTCCAGAACGGATGATTTTTAGACATTTGAAAATTGTAATTCCTTATTTTCAGAAAACTATTAGGTATAGTTGGACCAGAGATATAACGAAACGACTTCTGTATTTTTATCAATTTTTTGATTATTGAAATATTGTTGAAGTCATAAAATATGACAGTTTAACAAATTAAAGTTGGTATTTATTCTCTCGTATTATTATGTTTACCTAATTTTTCATTTTTGGATTTCATCGGAGATCTTCATAGATTTGATTATATTCACCTTTTGTATAAAAGTGAAACCTCTCATTCTTAAATAAAGCTCGACTTTTACGTTTAGGCAAAGATAAAGAGCATCATTTTCCAAGTTTTTGCAGGGTATACGGAATTTATAATTCTGAGCAAGATATGACTTGAAATATCGCCGCAGATTACGACCTCGTGCCTCTTCCTCAAACAAACATACAAGGAAGGTGCAAGCCCGGAAATTTCAGCCAGTTTCGCTGAAACCCGGAAACATTTAAGCTGGGCAGGACGGCTTTCAGGATATGGAAGGCCGTGGAGATAAGGAAGGTCAATGAGCGAGAACGGAGTCAGCCACATCTATTGACGAATAGACCAACTCGTTATTTCAATAAGTTAGAGAAAAAGCTGTGTAAAGATGCATGTATTTGCGAACTGCAATGCTGCTGAGCTTTCGATAACAAGACTAAGGTTTCTGTATTTCAGCTATCTACTTTACAGCTTGGTTTTGCTTATGCTTAGCTGCTACAGATACAGATGGCGCCTCATTATTGAATGAAAGCAGAATAAAATTTTATTACAATAATTAATAGTTGCAGCCAAATAGGTAAATATTGGGGAATGGAGAGAGAGACTGGTTCAAAAAGAATGCACCTCTACTTTTCTAATTTTTCAAGAGATGCAGAAAACTTCGTGGAAGTATTAATGAACAACATAGATTTTAATCACATTTTTCATTAAAGGTACATCGTTTTTACATATTATTTTTTTTAGTTTAGAAAAATATATAATGCTGCGTTTTTACACCATCAGTCTCTTGCAAATATTGTAAAAAGTACGATTTCGATAAATATGTACAATTAATTTTCATTTAAAAAAATTTTAAGAAATTTTGATTCTTGGTCTGATTTTGTTGTAAATTTGGTCTCTATAGGGATTTCTTGTGATGGTGTTTTAATTTTTTTAATTTCAGTTTGTATAAAAGTTATTTATAACAATTACGAAAACATCATGATCGAGTTACCTGCTCTTCAAAAGTGTCAAAAAATATTTGACAAACAAATTTTAAACGATTTTCCTAACTGCGCAATTTTCACAAAAAAATTGTGTCTAAAAATAGGTTCAAATTGAAATAAATCAATCGATTTTGTACTTTTCGTTGAATATATACAGGGTGTTTTTTCAATAACATCCTAATATTTCAGGATGTGTGATTCCGTTTGTTGTTGTTTAAATTTTTTTCTACAGGGTGTTCAATTTTTTTTAGAGTTTTTATTATCTAAGAAAGTAATTTAGATATTTTTTTCAAATGTGGTAAGTCTTAATAGGATATAAAACCACATATGAAAAAAAATCGCCAATACTGTTAAATTAATAAATTTAAAATTAATTGTTTTAGGTAGGTAATCGAAAACGCAAGAGAGCTTTTTCGTTTAAGTAGCATGTGTTTCATGTTTGCCGGGACGCCATTGGTGGAGCAATGGAAAAAAAATTTAACTAAAATGTGTAGCTTTATATCCTATTAACACATAAAGGACTAAAATTTGAAGAAATATTTATTAAACCACATTCCGAGATAATGCAAAATAGCTCTTAAGAAACAAAGAATTCAACACCCTGTAGCAAAAAATTTGAGCCATTGCGGACATGGGTTCATATGAAATTTTCTTCATAAAATGACCTGAGGAATCATATCTTAAAATATTAGCATGTTATTAAGAAACAGCCCGTTTACTAACTGTGTTTATAGTTATTGCGGTTGTTGGTACGATTTTATGAAATTTTTGTCTCTAAGATTTTCTTGGCCAGCTGTGTTAAATTTTACAATTAATTCCGGTCTAAAGGCAAAAAATCAAAAAAACCTTCTCGTTCATCAATCGCATAAATATGTATAATATTTTTGTCGCAATTTTGGAAATTGCATTATTGCAATTATTCATGATCATATCATATTAGTACCTATACTTATTAAACAACTGTCAAAATTTTTGTTGATTTCCGTTGAAGACGCTCCCTAAAATATATATTTAGATAAATTAGCAATTTTGACTTATTTTCTACCTACTCCCCTGTTAAATTAGTGGCTAAAAGCAAATCTTTTACCATAAATGTATAACTATAGAGATGCATTTTTCTTATATTTCTCATATTTAAATCGCCGCCATTTTAAACGACTCAACCGATATTCCTCAAATGTAATATCAGACAACTCCCTCCAGACATCTTACTATTACAAAAATTACAGTTCCCTATATAGATCGAAAACTACACTACGACCTACGAAGTAATCGAGTGACATGAGGTTCTTGTAAAAGTTTATTAAGGGACTCCCTGTATTAACAACATTTTCTTACATGTGTCGTTCGATAAGAAAAAAATAATGGAAACCAAAAACTAATAAACTTCAAAAAATAACTTTCAAAAATTTTTGTTCTTCTTTTTTTTTCTAAAAAAAGACAACTTTTTAGATCAAATATCATAGAGAAATTAACAACCTATAAGGCAAGCAGTATGACTTCATATTGGCCTATTTCAGTTAAGAACTATCTGTTTTTCTTTGAAAAAAGAAGAATAAAAATTTTCCAATTTTTTGTTTCTAAAATTTATTAATTTTTGGTTTACATTATTTTTTCATATCGAATGACATAAAAAAATAATATGGCGGCCATAAGAAAAACGAAAGTTGACTATGAAAACTCTGGGATCTAGTCGGATGTGAAAATTTTTGAAACGTCAGATAAATAGCTTATAACGGCTTATGTAAGGCTACAAAAAATTATTTATTAATTTCCAATGGTAAGAAAGATATTCCAAAAATAAGATTTCTCGATTTTTCAGTTTTTTCAGGATATTTCAGGAACGGTCACAGATATCTTGCATGTTTTGACGGATTCGAGATGGCCATAAAATAGCGCAACTTTTCTCTAATTTAACCTAGAGTCCCTCGATATACAAGAGTCTGGCCATACGCGGTCATGTTTCTGATTGGTTAGCCGCCTCGGCGGCCATTTTTATCCTTTTAGCTCCGGCGAGTGCCATAAGATTAGCATTAGCCGGCCTCGAAAATGTCTACTAATTAATTTTTTTCATCGAATTGCATATACATATAAGGCTACAAATAATGCCTGGTCGTTGTGCAATTAGTTATTGTTGCAATAGTGAAAAAAAAATTAAAAATATACTTTAAAATTCAATATAAAATTAAAGAAACTCGCTTTAATCTAATACTTCCAGATATATTTTATCAAAAGTTAGAAAGAATAATGAACATTTTACTGAATCATTTATAAAATAATGAAATGCGAAGTTGAATAGATTTTAGATGGTTTTAGTACTCCGTTTAGTATTATTGGGATGCTCGAATTACATAGAACCTGTCTAATAAAGAACAAGCCTGACCGCTTCACTTCTAAAAACTATATTTATAACCCTTCAGTATATTACCCTCTAAGATTTTTAGTCCGTGAGTCCAATTATATTGAAATTTATTACTGCAAGCTTTAAAACTTAGGTAGGTACTTATTTACGTAATAAAAACTCTTTTTTTTTAAATATCGCATAATATTATATAAAATATCTATTTACATTTTCGTATTGAGGGATATTTATTGTTAATGTTGCTTGGTTAATAAATGAAAAACCTCACTTTTGAACTTGACTACGTTTAACATTGTTTTGAAGAATACGCAGTAAATCAAGGTAAAACAAGAGATAATGTGGAAACGATTTTACAAGATCCTTTAACATTCCCATAGTCACCATCAAAAAAATCACTGTATAAATAATATGCAAAATAACGCGTATTTTAATTGTTTTAGTGCTAAGCGCCTATCTCATCAATGCATTTTTTCGGTGAAACAGGATAAACATGGCTGCCGCAGACCGTATGACCAGACTCTTGTATATCGAGGGACTCTAATTTAACCGACCCTGTATCTCTTACGGTTTACGAGATCCTAATGATGGGTAGTACAAAAATTTCCCACCCTGTATAAAACTATGGGATGCTAAATTTTTCCTTTTCCTTCCTTCATTGCCTACCTGTCTTTTAAAAACTTTTTGATAGCCATAATTTTTGGAAAACTCAATTTTCTCTTAGTAAAACTGTTTATTATTTTCTTGTTTTAAAAAAGAAAAAAGTAAGTAAGTCACATCGAGGTAGGTACTCTTATATTTAAGTGAATAAATAAATAAATCTAATGATTGTAAATAGGGGGTTGTCGGGTTGTTTTATAATATCCAACATTGTATATTGTATAGGGGACAATTTATTGAGTTATGCAAAGCAAACAACCAACAAAACCTAGTAGATGGCAGTCGCGAGGAATAATTATAAGGCAACCCATTTCCTAGAATTAGTTACAATCAATAGGACACCAGAGCGAACATGGCGTGAATGTCATACTGGTTATAATTAATATGTTTAGATTGTTTAATGTAAATATAGTTATGACATTGCGGGAATGAGTTATATCCAATTCAGGTATTAACTATGCTTTTGATTACTTTCTGACGATTATTCTTCAGCAAGTCGTAAATGGGTAATGCGGGGGCCCTTGAATTAGGTAAACATTATACATATTTATTTTATGCTGGTAGGTACTTCTGGGTAGGTAATAATCACATTATCGATTGCGATTCATTTAGGAAATTTTGCTCGATAATTAAAATCTGATCGAAATCCCTCATAAAATCACCTTTAACTATTATCCTTTCTTAGTTCAGAAAACTCATAGTGGTTATTGAGTTTTTAATTTATTTTCTCAATACAAGATGTCTTCAAAACATCTTAAATTAGATGTTATGATTTATAAGACTTGTAAAAGGAAATGATAAGCGATTCCGGACATAGTCTTGGTACGGTGAATATACGGTGATCGGATGTTTCATAAAGCAACTGCGGCAGACATCATCAGTGGCGATGGCGAATCTGATCAGCTAACGCCGAATCAGAGCCAATCTAGAAACGCTTTTTGTTAGCTGAGAATCAAACAGCTCTGATTCATATTCAAATAAATCATTTACTCCGTTTAATTTTTTACGCTAAGGAAGAGCTGGAAGACAATCTCCATGAAACAAATCAGTCCCCTTATTTATTCTTATTCTACTCTCTAAAAATTTAATTATTTAATACAATCTTAGATTATTTCCAATAAGGACAATATTTATCTAACGACAGACATTTTTAATGACAAGGATTGACAATAAGCTCCAGGTCAGATTACATAAATCGACTTTTATAGAAATCTATTTACCTATTTACGGGAATCATTAACTGATTGGTATCAAATTACGATTTCCCTCATTACGTGATTACTATCACAGGACCTCTTCTGCTTGTCCAGGGTAGAATTTCAGCAAACACTTGAACACTTGGAATGAAGTAACGAGCAATCAGATGAGTGATGTGTGTGTATATTCCAAAATAGATTACATTGGCACTTTGAAAATTATTATAGCAAAGAGTATATTAGCTTTTATTCTCATGATTTCAATTAATTTTCCCCCTTTCTTGGCAATATGGTACAAAAATTATTTTTGAGATGATTTTAAACGACTCAATTTATTTTTAAAATGTTACGAGCTTTCGTAAATTAGGGGTGCGTGTGCCTAATTTCTAATTAATCTTTACTTACGATACGAGTATTCTATTTCTCTAAGCTCACATCTGCGGGCTAGATCTAGAGTTTAGTCATCTGCAAATAAAACATGGTGTATCATGATGGTCATTATTTATCTAATACATTAGTAAAAATAATAATGAGCAATAAATAGAGTCTTGCAGGACGCCCTTAGACCTGCAGCAAGTCACTGAACTTGCTATGGACTGGTAGTCTAATGGGTAGTGGCAACCTTCAACCACCACATAGTTTCACCTACTAATTATACGTATGTTGCGCAAACACACATCCCTGGTCCCTTAAAAATTAAGTTTGTCCTTTCCAACTTCTTTAATCATTACAGTGATTTTTTAACCAAGCACAAAACTTAATTTTTGTATAGTTAGCATGGAAAACATTGAACTTCCGGAATAGTTCAAAATATATTTCTAATCCAAAAATCCATTACTGGAACTCGAAGTTCGTAGCAAAACATAATTATCAGTAAAGTCATGTGAAAATTTGTACAGATTTTTCTGAAATTTGTGTTTTTTTTTAATCTACAGTGTGAAACTAACTAATGAAATAAATTCAGTACTTATCTCAATAATTATTATTGTTGTGCACATTTATAAAAAAATCATCAGACACGTCGATTTTTGGTTTTGAAATGCAAACTTAAAGCACAAATTTCCTCTCCAAATTCAAGCCTTTTCGAGTAACAGTGGCAACCCCCAAAGTCTTAAATTGGTAGTAGGTGCATTTGAAAAGTACTTTCATTCTCTATTCAAAAATGGTCTACATATAAAAAATATATTCCATAAATTGACAATAAAAAAATTAATTCATCTGGGATACTCATCTGGACTCTTTAAGAGAAAGAATAACGGATGTGGCTAAGTCGATCACGTCTAAGATGTTGGAAAACGTTAGAAGACATTTTTATCTACGATTTGGATACTACCAAGACGTTGTAGAAACTCATTTTGAAGATTTCCAACATTGAAAAACTTTTTAAAAGGGAATAACGTCAAAATATTAAAACCATAGCATTTTTTAATAGACATTGAAAATATCTTCCAAATGAGATATTGCAAGCTCTGACTTCTCATATAAAAATTTGAGGGTTGGAACTGCCACTCGAATTCTGACTTTATTTCATTTGACTGTTCCACACTGTATGAAGTACTCTTTACATAAATCCAGATCTAAAAGCAACAGAACAAAATATACAGCTCCGTATCGAAAACGCAAGAGAGTTCACAGTAACGAAGTTCCAGTGTTCTATTTTTATACACCTGCATTTCCCGAAAATATGGCAAAAAATTAAAAGAATGTTTTTCTAATTCTAAATTAGAAATTTTTACTAAGAATTAGACTACGCTAAAAAGGCTTCGAACTGGAAAAAGTCGTCAGAGCTGGAAAATATGATGCAGAATGTAATATCTATACCTGTTTCTAATTTTTAAAACCGCCATCAATACAGAAATTTTAAGAAATTGAAAAGTTTCACTTACTGTTTATCGTTGATAAAATTTGCCAAATTGGCTTTATGGTTAGTATATGTTTCACTTTTTGTATTTCTTAAGCTAAATCTCGATTGCAAAAATAAATTTCCAGAAAAATCAGAGAAAATTGTATTTTTACATCATTTTTATCAAGAAAATAATTTTATAACAGAACTATAGAACCTCTGAAGCACATCCAGCGATAAAAATAGGGGTCTAATTGTTTTCATTAGGCTCCAAACTATATTATGCCCCTTCATGGTTGATAACTTCAAAAATGAAAAAATTGCTCCGTCAGTTTATTTTCGATTCGATTTTCGTCTTTGGTTTTCGGTAGGTCTTTATTTCACCCTTTAAATTTCTGAAAATAAGTCTGACCTGTCTATTTATTTTTATTGCGATTTTTTTTAAATTTGGTTTTTGGTTTTTTTTGGCTTTCTTAAAGTAAATCTTGATTTAAGGAATAAATTTTCAGAAAAAATCAGAGAAAATAGGATTTTCTCAGAATTTTTTACAAAGAAAGCGTTTTTTTATAACAGAACCTCTGAAGCACATGCAGAAATATTAAATAGGGGTTTTATCGTTTCTAGTCTCCAAAACATGCCCCTTCATGGCCGATCATTTCAAAAATGAAAATTGCTCCATCAGTTTATTTTCGATCCTATTTGCCTCAATTTTGGTTCTCGATAGATTCTGATTTCACTCTTCACATAACAGAAGCTACCATCTCATTATTATTACCCTATTATTATTTATAAATTATTACAATATTAGTTATTAGACCTATTAATTTTTATTTTGTGAAAGTAAATGAAAGTTATTAACCCTTAGAGGCACTTTTTAGAAGACATATAAAAAAATCCCTGTTAAACTTAATTTTTACCCCTTCCTTTAACGTATTATAATACTAATTAACGTCCTTATTTATAAAATCGCTATTAGTACAGCTACAGCAATTACCTACTTTAAATAATTCACACCTAGACCAGACCTGCTGTAATATAAATATTTCTCTTAACTACCCCCCAGTTTAGTAATGTGTAAGCTTTAGAAACACGCGTCCTGAAATAGGCAAGAAAGAGTCACATTATAGGAGCGCTAAGCAAATATCCGCCGACTTCCGATGAGGTTCCGGCAAACAAGGGGTCACCAGGGGCTACCCTAAAGCTTCACTCTACAATTAACCTTTTTATTACCAACCCTTATAATACAGGAAGAAGAAATAATAATCCGGCTCGTGTGTAATTGCTTATACGAGGGAAATGCTTACTAATTTAATGAAACGACCTGGAGGACTACTTCACTGTTTTATTCTAATTTCTCCAGAACTGGTTGGACTAAGTGTTATTTCACACTTGGCGAATATGATTACTGTGTATTTCACTTAGCGCGTTTTCAGCTCTTTGTCTGAAAATTTATTCCAAAACAACTTCTATAATTTTCAGTTTGTATAGTGGGTACTTGCAGCAAGCAGATTATTTCCGTACGGTAGGTTTTAGCGTTTTGAAAAATAGCTAAAAGTTCATTTTACAAATGGAAGTGACAAGTTTTAGGAACTAGGTTTGTTACTGAAGTCAATTTGAGTCAGCTAGACAGAAAAAAATGGGCTGCAATCTTTCAGAATCTCTTATATTGCTGTTCAACGTCGAAGTTTCAGACTGTTTCCGCGTAGCCATTAGAATGACTTTTGAATTATTTAAATATGGTGATTTTTATCTGTTTGTTATTCTTAGGGCAGTCACGCTTTCCACCCTAAGCAAAAAAGATGAATGTGTAAAGTGAAATGGATAGATGCACGCGCGAAAATAGACTTTTTTCAGTCCCATATTTTCCACGTTTCATCTAGCAATAATAATTATTGTCTATTAGGTACCTAGGTAGTTTTCAATTCGAGAGTATTTCGCTTAATGAAGTTATCATCATGGAGGGCAAAATAACCCTTTAGGTTTAGTAGCGCGAATGCTAATTTTTACGATTCTGCAGGTATGGAAGAGGGTTAAAGCCGGTAATACTGAATTTTATACTAGACATTAATAGGGTCGGTAAAGAATTAATCAGACGCTACTCTGGCACGTCCGTATGAAAATCATACACATGTAAGTGTCTATAAAATTTAAATTGTCAGCGAGAAAAGGGAATTACATTCGGGGTGTTGGGTAAACATGAATTTGTATGCAAAATTACTCAGGACAATTAGTCTGTTTGAAGAAATCCACTCGTTTGCTTTGTTAAATGATCCACGTCTGGATTTTCTCTCTCTCGTTCCATACCTCCACCAAAAATACTTCCATATTTTAACTTAATATTGCTTATTTCATTTTATTAAAATTTTTCTATGCCGCACGAACACTGACAAGTAATGAAAATTATCATGTTAACTCTGATGCATGGGTAGATTGATATAAGCGTTTCACGAAAAAAGCGACCGGATATTTCCCCTATAATTTAGTGGAGTAATTAAAAAAAGAATCGCGTATTTGAGTGGCGTGTGGGGTTATTCTTCATTTAATCCCATTAGGGCCGCAAGCAGCCCCAATTTAAATATCTCATTATCCTGATTGGACGTGTCTGATATCAGGATGCCTATCTGATGTCCTCCTACATAAACAGGACACTTGGAGTATGACGTGGCTTATGCTAATGTCTCCCATCGGCAAATGGATATATACCAGATTCGGGTCTGGGTTTTGATTCTTATCTGTCATTATCTAAGTGGAGTTACGGCTTCAGGATGATTTTCAGGAAGCGCAAGGCAAGGGTAAATATTAAATAGTTTAGGAGAATTAATACATACAGTATGTCCCTGGAATCTCTCGATTTGATTTTACTACTCCAGATTATACAATAAAATCTACTCTGATATTGAATTTTGTTATAGCTATTCTTGAAAAAAAAAGAATGATTTTGCTGACGCAATATAGCCCAGCAAAAGCTCGCATGATGCCGTTTTATAAAAAAATCATAAATTTTGAAAAATCCTATTAAAGACGTCCCTCCAATTTTATGATTTGACTTTATGAGGAGCAGCAGTATATCGACCTCAGTGAAAAATCTACCATTGTCTTAATTCAAAATTAAATAATAAAATTCTCTTACATGCCAGTGTTAAATAAAGAGTTAAATACCGTAAAATATTTCTGTGGTGGTGGAGGATGCTTTTAAGAACAGATAATAAGTTCCATATGAGCTGGGTCGGAACATGCATAATATGGGACCCTAAAAAGTCTTAAAAACCTTTTTTCAAATAGATTTAAAATAGTCCTAAGGAAAAGAAATATTAAAATGAATTCTCAGACATTTTACCTCTAATCAGGTACTGAAATCAAAAAAATTGATAGCTTAAACAAAAATTGGATTTTTTTAATGGTTGGGGGTGTTAAAAAAATTTCTGCTCTCTTGATTGATCTACATTCGTTTTACAACACTTTTTGAAATACTAAGAACACACAAAAATGAGTATTTTGTTATACAAATCGCTTGCATGGAGAAACGGCTTTTCAGGAAACTAAATGAAGTGGAACAAACTGAATAGAACAATAATTAATGTGTTATTCGCTCTGGAGCTTGAAAAAAATGAGAGAATTTTTTTTATGAGATTCCACCCTCCCGTTTTTCGAGTAATCAGGGACTTTTGTCTCATTTCTGATGAAATTCTATAGATCACTTTACTGTTAGTTTGACATTGTAAATTTTTTAACAGGTCAAATCATATTTCATTAAACTGGTGGAAACACTGATTGAAGTAGTCCAGTAAAAAGCCGGAAAATACTTTTATTAGAAATATTTGGAAAAAATACAATTTGAAAAAGTGAAAGTTGGATTTTCCTGAATTCCTTATAGAGCTTCAGGAAAATCATCAGTACAAACCCCTGCATTATCTCAAAAAACTATAAAATTAGAGTAATTTTCCCCTCCCAAAGCACCCCCAAATAGTTGTAAAAACTAAGCCCAAACAGTGATAAAAAATAAGGTAAATTCAAAATTTCACCTCTGAAATCGTATCTCAGGGGCTTTGGGGTAGCTGATTATGAGTCAGTGAGGGTTTCAAATCCCCAAAACCACCCCAAGAAGTGGCAATGATACAACAATTTAGTACTTTGCCTCTGAAAATCTTGCCGAAATGTTGTTACTGTTACTACAATCATCTGTAAAAATAATTATAAGTAGTATCTATTTAATAAATAATCAATAATTGAGTCTGAAATTACTTTACAGACGAACATTTCAACGGAAAGCCGTTGAATATCAAATCCATGTTTCACCCCTCTTGGATTCAGATTATTAAAAAACTCATTGATATCAGTCAAATTAATTTTCCAATAATTTAGCCACTCTTTTCAGCTGCACAATGATTGCTCATACTTATTACTTTTCAATAAAAATCACTCGTAATTATAATGACGATCCGCGCACAGTGCATACAGGGCGATAGATCACTCTGATTCGGGCAGGCGTAGCGAATAATACCCTTCCAGTCGTAATAGATTTCCATTCGCAGGGGCGCGCGCCCCAGTCCTACTACTAGTGCGGTGGGACTTCCCTGGAGATGCCCTTTATCGTGTAATCGCCTCGAAATCCAATTGATCTATCAATATGTATAACGTCTTAACTTTTACTGTCGCCTCACCATTCGCCACTAGACGCCTTATTTATCGCCCCTTGGATTCGAAACCAATTGATTATTCGCAATTTGCTCTAGGTATTAACGTTAACTGCCAAGTCGTGAATTATTCAGCAGGTTCGCGTTTTCTAACTTAACACTTGGTACTCATTTTTAAGGGTGTTAAGCTGAAATATAGTTAGGGGATGGTAAATTATTTATCGACGATTCCGATGTTAGATGAGTTTTAACGTTTATATATATTTCTGTAGGTATCAGTACGAGTAAGTATTTATGGAACGAGAAATTTTTTTTTCATCTTTTTCATATATTGATGTATTTCTTAAACCTTTTAAACCCTTTTTTTAAGATTATTACATGGGATATTACATGTATTATAGTAAACAAGTAAACTACAACGATGATGATACATCAAGAAAAGAAGCACACCTTGAGATCGATGATCAAAAAATAAATTAATGATCCTGAAGAGAGGTTAAGCAATACTGAAAAAACTGAAAATAATCAACTGGATCGAACATCAGTAATAACACAATTTCACTGTGAATCGAACAATAACACTGAAACTATCATTCCAGATCAGATCGCTCTTAGATCTCGTCTCCGGAAACTTGATAGTAATAAACAGGAAGCTCTGCTAGGCCTATCGAGAGGATCGCATCCAGGATCCAATTCCAGGTTTATTATTCAATACTTAATGATAATTAGTGACATCATTTAGTGATTAATGCGGTGATATAACCTAGGTAGACTGCTCGGGACAACAGTTCTGTTCAGATGGTTTATCGGTTCCAATTTATGCAATAGCTGGATGCAATTTGCAGAGAATGTACATGCTAGAATTCCCATTTATCAGGAGCTGTTTATGAAGCCAGTTATCCCATGGAGGTATTTGAACCTCCCATCGGGACTCTGCCTTCACACAGAGGCGTACCTACCTAATGGTCTCTGCGTGTGATTTTTCACACTTCGAATTATTGTTCCTGACACTTTGGTTTATAATTGCTGCTCTATTAGAGAAGGATTAATTCAAATGATGTTATACTTTATGACCATACTTCAAAAATACTGAAAATTTTTGGGAGATAAGTATAAAATAGTATAAAATAAAAAATATGATATGAAAAATTATGATATTTAATTTGTCATTTTGAAGTTTAAAATATACCAATTTTTTTGGAAACAAGAAAACTTTTCAGTGATTAAGTTAAAACTATTAGAAGATTAAATTGACATCTTTCCCAGTAATCTTTCAACACGCTTTTGTGTTCGATTTATAGCTTTTCTACTTTTCGATGATACCAAGTCAAATATCAATAGTTTTGATAGTTAAAAAAGGATATAAGTACATACATAATTTTATTCCTCCTCGAGTTGCTGTTTTGACTATCATTTTGGTAGCGAATGTTTTAGACTTATGACTATTTATCTTATTGTTGTCAAGTCTCATATCTTGGCAGTTTTAGTGGTAATAAAGATTAAATTTCAAGAAATCTGTGGTGGTCAGAAAACATAGTCAAGTCAAATTAAGATTTTTTGCTGCTTTAATAAATCATGTAGTTTCAAAGGATTCAAGATACTATGTAGGGGGAGGGCCCCAGAATAACGTCAAATGAAGTCTTTTTTCAGTTTTTGGAGCATATCCAGAAAACTGAACGAAAAAAACTGAAAACAACAATCATTTCAGATCAAATTAATGCTGTTCTGCAGAAAAAAATTTCGGAATTTATGTAAGACTTCTTAAATAATTATTGTCTTAAGAGTAATATATTTTGGAAAAATTCTAATTTAGAAAATCAAAAAAGACGAGGTCATCCAGTGGACACTTGAAAAAGAAGATAAAATATGATAAAAGTGATTAAAAATTAACCTATAAAATAAATCAAATCAAAAATTTTTGCAAAAATTGTAATCTTTCTTAAAGTTCAAAGTATGTATTTCAAAAGTAAAATTTTTCTGAACTAGCACATCAAGCACTCGAAAATATTAATAAATTTTTGGAACAGGTAAATTACATTCACCTATTCGAAAAAAAAAAGATTTCCATCAAAAATTCCTGAAGAACGTTCTTGTGCACAAGAAATTGATTTTTGGATTAGGGAAATTTAGACTTGACAACGATGTATATCCATAATGCTATAATATGAGTTTAAAATCATTCACTCTGGGATACTTTTACTTTTTAAGTAATGAGGTTTGAAAATTTCGGGCATAATCAGGCATTTCAAAATTATACAGAAGATAATATTTGAAGAATTTTCGGCCTTTTCCTTTTTTTTTTGATAACATTTTTAAAACTCTTGGATAACCCTTACACAAGTAAGCAGGGTTGAAAATATAAATTTTAAGCAACCTATTGAAAAAAAAAACGTTTGGTGAAGGAAAAAAATAAATATTTGCGAAAATAATTAAAAACTGATTTATCAAAAAATTCTTTTCTTTTAAACAAGATAATTAGATCCGAAAAAGGCCATAGATGTCACCAAAAAATTATGAAATTAAGAAAAAAATGGAAAAATTAATGCTATAAAGGAGTGTCATTTAAATATTACCAGAAAAAAAAAGGAAAAGGCGTAACATTATTTAAACATTATCTTCCATATAATTTTGAAATGCCCGATATTATGGAAGAATGGAATATTTAAATCTTGCTGACAGTTTGGTAGCTAATTTTTTGAAAAATTATCATTCTAAGTTCTAAAAAAATTGTCAAAATTTTCCAAACCTCTTAACCAATTATTAAAAAATCAACGAAATTTTCCTATTGTCTTGAATTTAAATGAATCAAAAATGGTGTAAAATTTATTTTCAATGGAAGGAATATGTAGGTACTTCATAAAATACTAGAAACGCAGGTAACAGCGCATATATTTAGGGCTCTGTTTGTTAAGCCGTTGTCGCCGTCTGGGCTCGAATCCCAGCTAGGCATGGTTGTTTGTGCTCGATTATGAAAATATTTATAAAATTAATATTTGTGACTGGCTAAATGAGCTCGATCTCGAAGCCAAATACCATAGTGGAGCGATTATGTCTTATGTAGACAGTTGAGACCGATGCTCCCTCTTTTTTATAAAAAAAAAATTAAAAATGCCCAATCCATGTATATGTTATAGGCAATGTATTTAATCCGATATTGTATATAACACCTAGTCATTGTATACATTGCCTAAAACGTCCAGGCAATGTGTGAAATACGATTTATTTCATACATTGCCTAGGTATTGTATAGAATACCAGAAGCGCATCAGGCAATGTGTATAATGAACGACAACGGGCAGCGAAACGTGCACCCTATTACTAAGGGCTAAACTTAATTTGCCCTCCAATAATCCATATATTCGTATAGGTATAAGGTAGTCAAGTTTATTATTTTTTTTTTTTTTGTTAAATAAGTAGGTAGGCACCAGTTATTACAACAGGTATAGGTACCATTACCTATGCAGTTAGGTACGTGAATAACGCTTTCCTGATTGTTGATATCATTATCTACAGGGACAGTCAAAGTAAATGACCTGACCTGACCTGACCAAACATATGTATACCTACTTAATTGCTTAAAAACTCTATTTCATACATTGCCAATGGTTCAACGGGCATTCTATACAATGCCTAGGCATTGTATACATTACCTAGGTAAAGTATGAAATAGTTTAAGAAATTAAAATCATTTCATACATTGCCTGAACGATCCCGGTATTGTATACATTGCCTAGGTATTGTATAGAATCCCTGCACTATACACATTACCTATAACATATACAATAATAATAGTTTGATACGAGAATGAATGAATTCATCAGGTCTCTCAATATTATCAACCAACCCTTTATCTGAGAGACGGATCTCACTGTTTCCGGCCCGAATCTGCCATCACGTCAACACACTGCGGGGATGTTGAGAGCGGGTCGGGGACGGTGAGCGCTGGGGGTGGTTGGCAGGGGTGAATTGGTGGCACAGAGGCAACCGAGAGTGATTAACTACAGTTCTGCAGAGGCAGTGTGAAATCAGTCCGCCAAATTAAATCCAGCCTCAGATTATTACATACCTCAGTGACTGTTCATAAATATCAACTGCCCCCTGGCATCCCCTGAGCGCTCACACACTTCACCCGGAATATTGCCAATGAAATATCGCCTGTAAACGTCCTTTTGTGTTGTATTCTTGAAATCGTCCACCGGATTTTGTTGATTGAATTTTGTTTCAAGTTTTTCAACTTTCTTTTGCAAAGTGTTGCTGCATTTTTCATTTTTAAAATCGGTCTTCCTGGAAAACGAACATTGACTTGAGAGATTAATTTTGTCTCATTTGGTTTGGTTTTTTAGCCGTACCAACTTTTTTTGCTTAACTTTAAGTGAGTCGTTTTTTGATGAAAATATCAGAAAATAAAGAAGGGTCCAATGTAATTTATTCCGGAAGTTGCGCTCATCAGCACTCCGAGAATGAGTCCTTATAAAGAATAATTATAGAGGAAATACTGATATTTTAAAAATTTACTTTCTGAAAGATTTGAAAAAAGATTCTAAAAGAAGGATTGCTGAGTTTTTGTCACTTCAACTAGGGACGATCCACAACTGAGGTACGAGTTTGATGCTGAAGCTTTCTAAAAAATAGCATCGAAATGATACAGTTTGACAAATGTCGAAGAATGCTGATTTTTCCCTACGTAACGAGTACTTATCCAAGTAAAAGACCAACCCTATTAGTTCAATTTTCCGGACGAACTGCACCCCATAACCCGACATGTGTTTTCATTCGGGCTGCTCTCTATTTGCAAACCCATGGCAGCCCTCGATCGCATATCCTCGGGCTCCAAGCCCCCCATGTCACGGATCCTGTCAATCGTCCTTGTAAGCCTGGATTATCCTTCGGCAATCACGGAGCTATTGTCTGCGGTGTGAAATGTAAGCTGCTTTGTATATTGTGTTAGTCCATTAGATATTGTTGTACATTCTTTATATAGTCCTGGATGTGGTTGGAAATGGGAAAAGGGAGGATCATGGGGATCATTATTTACTGGAAATGTTTGGTGAGGTAACAGTGACATATTGTTTATCGAGGGTTGATATGATTTTGACTAGTTATAAATAATATTTGTCATTAAATTATTTTTTGTTATTGCTGATTTTAGTTTAGGAAGTATCTTATTTATAGATTTTTTGGTAATGCCTATATACCACTATTATAAAATTAGTGCTAGCGCTAGTGTTACAGAGTGCATGATGAAACAATATTATCATAAAAATTATAATCAGTAGTGTTTCCGTGTCCAGAAATTTTAATAACATATCCGGTAATAAATTTTTCCTAGGTGTGAATCCAGTTATATATTTCACTTAATTAAGCGGTAAAGTGAGTCCGAGAGCATGAATTACGTCCAGTTCTACATACAGTTGTAAAGTAGTAATTTTATATACATCCAGGGACGAGTTTCATTGTTGAAGGGTGATATGTAAATAATAAAGGACTCCATCTGTATGCGTGATTATTTGTCACTGAAGGAGAGCTCGACTAGGAGAATTAATGAAATTAGGGAAGAATCAGATAAGGCATGTTGAAAACATTACCCAAAAATGTGTCTTCATCCATTAGTCAAGTCAAAACACATTCCTTTAATAAAGAAACCTACCATTAGAGAATGATTAAGTGAGAGTGTAATGTGATGTTATGTATTCATTTGTTTTCGAAAATTTTACCCCTTGAAATGATTTATTTTGATGCTACCGTGGAATTATTTTCTATGACATTTCTTACATTTAGAGATTTTACCTTTCAATGAAATCTGTATATTAATATTGTAAATATTGAATTTATTGTATGAAGCGTTTTGTCTTGATTAGTTTCTTCTAAATCTGAAATGCATTATACAAGGTGTATCATAAATATAACGAAAATCTTTTAAGAGTTTTTCTCGGTAAACATTTTCCAAAAAATTCTTCGTTATGTACATGTTATGGTATGAAATATGTAAAAAAAATCGTTTTTCTTCTACATACACATCCAGTTTTTACATCAAGTACCTATTTTATTGAAATTCTCTCAATAATTGTTTAAAATGTTAACCATTTGTGTCAATAGAAAGACACCGTCGAATCATTGACCTGCGAACTCTATTGAAAATTCGAGAGTTAGTTTCTACTTCTGCACAAGCAGCCATTACTCTAGCTACAAGACCTCCGTCACTACTAATGGGTGTCTCGTGAACTAAAGATTTCAAAGGTGAAAGAAGTTAAAAAATTGGTAGCCCCAAAGGAAGAAATCATGAAAGTTTAAATCAGTTTAAATCATATTTTGGCCCTAATATCTAGGGGGTCATTTTCTTGTAATTCCGGTAATCGCAAAAAAGAAAGGTAAAAGTTTTCTTTTAAAAGAGCCGGCAAAAAATAAACTAATAAACTCTCTCCAATAATTCCAGGCCACAAGCTTACTGAAAATTGATGCTGCTGGTATAGAGACCATGGCGTGAGGATTATCGACATCTCAAAAGTGGCTGTTTCTGTTAATAAAAATCCATCGCGCGTTAGACTTGCCATATCAGAAAACAATATTATTCTCCAAAAGTGAGGTTCTATGTTCTATTAAGGCTCAATCTAGAAACAATTGGCAAAACGCTAAATGATGTGGATACTCTTCAGGTGTTAAAGCTTGTATACTGTGTAAATGGTAGGGATACAGGACACGCCATACCGTCATACTGGAGGAGTTCATATTATGGTGTGCAATTGCGCGAACACTACTTGTTGATGGATTTACCCCTAAACGTTGTAAAACTTCTTCAAACCCTATACCGTACGAATTACTCTGCGACGACCACCACCAATTAGACGCTCCAGCTTGCCACTTACTCTTGTCGGTGTATGTCAGAAAAGTTGTATGATGAAGTTGCCGACGTTCAGGAGATTTCTGTTCATACAAACGTGCAGCTTCTCTACCACGACAATTTGCTGCACCATCAATAAATATGAAAATTTTTCTCAAAGAACCAAAATATATGAAAAAAACGCCGGAATTGGCGTTTGTAACTAAATTCCAAAAAGCAGTTATCAGTGGATCGTATTCAGCATGCTGGTCAAGAGATCGGTCGCGAAAAAGACGAGAAATTAGAAACGTTACTTCTGCAATAGGCCTCCGAGCACAAGTTTGTATTCAGCAAAGAATAGGACATTTTTAACACATGATAAACTAAAGATTTGGTCAATAAAATAAGCTTTATATGGTTTTCAAAGTTAAAACTGGTATTTACTAGACATTATTTTCTTAGGCCTCTAACTTCCTAACGAATGCAGATAGATCTGACACTTTTGTTTTTTTTTTAGGCTTAGAAATAAGCCTACTATATGCTCACAAGATTTGAACATAACGATACGGGACACCCTGTATACATACTTTATGTTGAATAAGTAAATAGTGTAAATAAATAAATAAATAACTATTGGGTATAAGTGGGTGAAAATAACTATAAGTATTTCTTCAATAAATAATTCACTGATTGAGTCTGGAATTTTTTTATAGACAATCCTTTCAACTCTATTGCAATATAATCAACTCTATAACTGATGATAAATTTTTTTCTTGAAATTTATTAAATAATCTTGCGGCAATTTCATTCCCACAAATTCAGGCCGTAAAATTGTCATATGTCTGAGTGTCCATACAGAGATATCTCAGTAACTCTGGGATGTGTAATCATCCCTGGGGATATAACGACTGATATAACAGACAGCCCTTATTTTACTATCAACCAGAGATATCCGATCGTACTTTTCAATAACTCTAAAAGGTACCTGAATGTCACTCAAAATATTCATGTGATGTCCTCTTACAGTGGCGCACGTTTCAAATTAAATTTGCATGTTATATCTCACGAACTCGAAAGATTACCAATAGTTATCCCTTTAAGATGTCCAAAATTTACATCCCTTTACATAAAAATATTTAAGCATCAATGTTTAAATTATAACTGTTTTAGTTTTTTTAACATACGGATTAGAATTACATATACCTTAATGCAGTGTCTTTGAACCAATATATTCTCCTTCATTTTATTATTTTTTAGCGATTTTAGATATTATCTATAGAGTAAGTAGTCTCTGGACTCTATAGGAGTAGTATTTTAGTCCAGTAGATAAGCCGAAAATGTGGAAAAGTGGTGAAACAGCATCGATTTTAAAAATTCATTTTTTCCAGATTCCTCAGACCTTCGAAAATATTCATCACCAGAAACCACTGCATTGCCGCAAAAAATGATATAATTAGGTTAATTTCCTCCCTTCCAAAGTACCCCAAATAGTAACAGTGATAAAAAATTCTCGAAAATCGTCTCTCAGAGGTTTTACAACCCCCAATTGAAATATTTAAACACTCAATCCGATGTGAGATTTTGATAAAAGTTTTCACTTTTTCCGATTTTGATATGACATCCCAGCGAGAGACTCAAATTTTGAAAACTTTTGATTATCACTCCTACTTTTTGGGGTGTTTATGGAGGAAGGAAAGTACCCGAATTTTCTCATTTCTCGAGGTAATGCAGGGGTTAGTGGTGATGAATATTCCGTAATGTCTAAGGAATCCAGGAAAAAAAGAATTTTCACACTTGGTGCTGTTTCAATGTTTTTCCAGATTGTAAAATATTTTACGGCTTACTTACTGGAGTAGTATTGCAGGAAACGAAAGTAAGGCGTTGTCTGGTCTTTTCTGTCACCTGAAATTTAGAGACTGAGTTTGGTTTTCTTCATTATCTCAGTAGTTTTTGAGTTTTGGGCAAAAATTCTTATTTACAAATTTGTGAGGAATTTAATTCTCTACATTTTGTGTCCTTATAATTTTTTTGATATTCGATTTGTTTATAACAAATTTTACGCCTAATACACTCCAGCGAAGGGGTTAAAATGCAATTTTTATAACTTTTCCACTATGTTCCTCGCAGAAAATGTCATGTACAAACAAGAAAGTAGTTCCTTATACAATTTTCAACAAATTTTATGAAAATTGCTCTTTTCGTCAGGGATCGCGACAAAGTTCGGTGAATTGTGAAATACCCCCAACAGCGTATAGGTACCTACTATACTTTTAGTCCAGTAAAATTAGAATTTGATTGTGAAATCAAAGCGGGAAAAAACGGAATTTAGAAAAACGAAATGGCGACCTTTCCACAAGGGGTATGAGGTCGCATTTTGGGATTTACACGCACCATCGACCACCCAGCACCCACAGAAAATTCCGTTTTTTCCGCTTTGTTGCACAATCAAATCCTCATTTTAATAGACTAAAAGTATAGTAGGCAGGTACCTACGCTGTTGGGTGTATTTCACTACTTACCGAATTTTGTCGCGATCCCGGACGAAAAGAGTTAATTGCAAGATAAAGCAACTTATCATAAGACGTTCGTACTGTAAACTTATAAAAACTGAACTAACATATTACAATATTTACATTTATCTCATCAAACTTACTACAAACAACTAGGACCTGTGATAATTTAGAGCGATTTCTATTTTCTTATTGTATTGGTCTTGGTCAGGTTATTAATTATTATTATTACTCAATAAAATTTCAGTCAGAACTCTGGAGCTCACATTTTTTAAATTATTTGAACCATCATGTTGGCTAAAGGCATGTACTCATTCAAAGTTGAAAAAAACTCAGACAAGGGTGAGATTTTAGAAAGCTGAGAAGGGGGTGCAGTTCCCTTGGATTATTATAATTTTTTATCTTCGATATCTCATGCCACTTTTTTATTGAAAATGCACATGCTCTGCAGGGGAATCCTCATGACGTTGCAATGAGGTTGTATCCTCCTGTTGCAATTTCAAAAATTATCTAGAAAAAGGACAATCATTATTAAAATAAGATTCGAATTAAAAAAATTGTGTGAATTATTCAATTAATTCGCTACTGTGATTTATTTGCTCTAGGGTTGCTTTTAGAAATCCGGTTTTTAGAAAATGGGTGCAAAGGAGGCAGTTTTTTTGAACGAAATTTTGGAAAGTCTATTAGGGCAAAGTATATTTTTTCTATTAAGTTGTAGGTATAGATATACCTACCTACTTTTTTCCACAAATAGTCTTACCTTCGAGACAAAAATTAATTGATATTTCTTGGCGTTGTTTTATGGGAGCTATAAAGGTGTGTTGTTAGGAATGATTTTTTGTAAGCGAACTCCATGTGTTATAATGCTATAACCTTGTACTTTTAATTATTAATTACTAATATTACTTAGAGATTACTTCATTCAAAAAAAAAACATTAATAAACATGAAAACCCATACTAATTTGAATATTAATTAATTTCCGGCCACTCGATGCCCAAGAAAAAAGGTGTCCACCTAGGAATACGGGAATAAATGCGCAGCGAATTTATTTAATTTTCAATCAGATAAAGTTGTTATTTACGAGCCGGTCATATTAAATTTTCGCAAACTTCAAACAAGCATGTAGAAAATATGACAAGCTACAAGACTAGATACTCAATTTAATAAAACAATGAAAAGATAATATGGTAATCAGCTTCATTACCAAAACCTTTATAATTAATAAATCGCATTGACAAATTATACGCCTATATTTCATGTCAACAGTATTACACCAAGGGGAAATACAAAAGGGTTAGGCAATACTCCTAGGCAGGAGAGAGGGCTTGCCAATAGGCGCTTTAGTTAGTGTCACTTTAAAACAGGGGTTCCTCAACTCTGCTCTTCCATTAAAGGAAATAACTTTGCATCCAAAGAGACATCAATATTTATCTTTATCTATTTTTTTACTTTACATTTACTTTTTAGTTAGCAATGATAACAATTTCTTCACAATAAGTATCCCAGTATTTTTTAAAGATTTGTAATAAATGTTCTCCATGAGTGGGAGTGAAACATTTTATGAAAACATGTTTCTATTAGTTATATTATAGGTCGCATCAATAGATTGTAATATAAAATTGTTTGATTACTTCTGGTGAGCTCTCTGATATCATGATTGTATAGGTGTGATAGTTATTCGATTTTGTTGAAAAATTACTGCACAAAAATCGAGATATTTGACATGGAAAAGCTAAATTATTATCCGACTGCATTGGAAAATCACACGCACATGTGCTGTTGCCGAGAGCTGCATTTACATTTTAAAATATTGAACAGAATAGAAGCAAATTTAATCAGTATTTTGTATGTGAATATGAGATAACACTGTCATTTTATAAGAACGATTGCACCTACGGGATCCACTTCTTTTCCCCATAGAAATAAACGAAATTTATTCGCATATTTCTATTATACGCCCTTATTTTGCGACTATAATTCGATTCACAGCGGTTTTAGGAGTGAAAATTCGATTTTCCGACTGAAAACACCTGAGAATGCCCGAGTCTTTATAAAATGTTCCACCTCATACATATAAAAATTAAAGCTAAATGAGTGTTCTGATCGAACGGGAAAATGCTTTCAAACTAAGCGTTAATAATGATTACGGGCATTCTTAAAGTGAAACGTAGCATCACTTTTTAAATATTTTAAAAGATTTAGTATAAATACTTTAGGTATCATGTCTCTACATATCTTTCCAAGACGTGCAGAAAAGGGATAATATCGATTTCAAAAATATATAAGAGTATGCTCCAGGTTCATAAACTTTTTAGAATTTATTAATAATCCAGGATATCAAATATAAACTGGCATCTGAAACTCTTCGTTTAGGTGAATACAGGTCCCGTGTGTTCGGTATTAAAAGTTGGGAGGAGAAATTGTCATATCTTTGTATCATTGGAGATATCTGTTTGGAAGACTAGATTGGATATTCCACTACCTGCCTGCCATTGCTAGTTCAGATTTATCCAAAAAATATTTTTTCCTTGCTTATGTCACAGCAGTATCAATAACGCAGCATAGTCACCTTATAATGACGTCACTTTTTGGTTATTTTTGATACCCATGACCTCGGGTATGTCCCATCACCCAAAAAACACGTTATTATTGTCGTCATTTCTTAGACGTAATTTAGACTTCTGAAAGTTTGTAGGTACCGAAAAACGAACAAAAGGGAAAATTGTTGCCTCCTATATTATTTATTTAACCCAAATTTTGGCGCCTTCATCGATTTGTCACCATTGCAACATGTCGATCGTTCCTCCATAATTGTTATAAGGTCCATAAATTATTTAAACAAAACTTTTATAAATTTCATCATTCAGGCTAATAAATCGATTTATTATTTCCAAAAAAGTTACCAAGCCAAAGGTCAATTTCCATATAAAATAAATATTAACCGTCTCTTCCATTACCAAAAGAGGTTTTTGGTAATGGAAGACGATTTTTAATATTGATCTTATATTGACTTGAAGCCAGATTTGACTATATTTTCATTTATATTATAAAAGCATTTCAGTTCCAATTAAAATGCCATAGAAACCGTAACAAGTAGTAACTTCGCCACCTCTTACAACACCTACTACAATGGCAATAATGGATGCTAGAATTGTAATGCAATAAATAGGAAAAGGAATTACCTATTATACTTGACCATTCTTTATGATACAAAAATGCGTAATAGATTGTTTCAATAATTCACATTTTTGAGGCAAAGGTTTGTAAGGTAGGTCTCAGGCAGCAGAGTCACGTTATAATGACGTCATTTTTTGATGAGTTTTGGTCGCCTACGTCATATTATCCAAAAATCACGTGATTGTTGTCGTCATTTCTCAGACGTGTTTTAGACGTGATGTTTATGACGTCGGTCTAACGTCATTTTTTCGTCATTTTGAGACAAACTGGATAATTGAAACTGGCAGTATAAGTTCTACCTTACTGTAAATAATTATTTTTATATGAACAAGTTAATTTTCATGTCTTTCTCTTGCTTATACCAAAGTGAAAGTGCTCCTATAAGTTTCTCATTGGACTTAGTCTTGTAAATAAATGTAACATTATAATATCTCCGCTAACAATAATCACTAATCTAAACTCTGCTAAACTACAAACTATGTACCTAGTTTACAGTTCACAATTACCTACGTTTGAAGATAGATATTTGAGAATAATTGTTTATTTATGTGTGTCGAAACAAAAGTATGTAGATAGTTAAAAACTGATTGTCAAGGCACCCTAACAGATTACAGAAGAATTCAACGCCTAAAATAAATTGTATATAACCCATGAAACTTCTTCAGATTTTAGATCTTCTGACGTAAAATCGAACTCCTGATCTGATACTTAACTTGGAGAGGATCGACTGACTAAGAATTTTTTGCCATTACATCGATTTTCTGTAGATTCCTGGATAAACTTATATAAGTCTCGAACACTTATATTGTCCAGTTTTGTGCTTAAAAATAATTAATTTTTCATGACTGTAGACAAAGTTTTGTACGATATACTTGAGATACACATTGTTATCTTACTTAAGTGAATTTCTCACGCACAAGTCACAAGCTTGCTATAACAATGTACGAGTATGTATGCTACTTATATCGTAAATAACTATTTTCATAATAGCTTTGGCCTAACTAACCGTTGAAAGATACACTTTTGTGGAGTATCTATGGTTTGGAGTTAGACTTGGTGGAACATCACTTATCGAAGCCAGACGGTGTAAAACGGAATGGGTTGGGACGTATATTTGATATAGGTTTGGCTTCTCTGAATATGTCATGAAGGGAAATGACAGAGCGAAGATACCAACATTGAAAGTTATGGATTAGGAAGACGTGATCCCGACCAAGATATGCTCACATAAGGATGAAAAAATGAGGGAATCATCGTTCCGGAATATCAGGACTTCTCAATATTTAATGCAGGGAATATCTTATTCCTCTGTGGTCTAGTTGAAACCCGGGGAGACGCTTACGTGCCATACCCATAAACAAATTGATTATAAAATGGATCTAGCTAGTTCGTATAGCACAGGACTATTTATTTCAGTTATTCTCTCTACTTATGTTTTATTATTTTGCTATAAATTATTAAACCGCATGCATCAGGAGTAGGAATATATTCAACAAAACAAGTCGATAATTCCTATCTCCCGGAAAATTACTAGATAAGACTTCAATTTCCTAGCTATACACCATTTTAAGTGATTAAAAAGTAAGTTTGGAAACGCAAGTTTAAGGATTTCGGAAGTTTGGAAGTTTTCAGATTGAAGTGGAGAGATAAATAGTTGTTCATGAAGGAGCATGTTTTTATAATGTTTCAATCAGTTTGATGGGAACCTCGCAAGTGGGGCATCAGGTTGAGATTTTTTCCCTTAACGTCTTCCACCGCTTATAAATGAGATGTAAGCACAACCCTGGAATATACTCTCGGCTAAATGAAAGTGTGTGGATTTTTCGGGAAAATACACCCTGTCTTGTTAAATGGATTTATCATGAATAATGAAGGTTCTTATGTCTTGAAATTACTTCCTTGCAATCTTTGAAAAAACATGATTTAGGTATTTGAGCAACTTCTAGAGTTAACTATATTAGAAATTTCTCTAATTTTCCACCGCGTTTATTACCTTTAATAATTTTCTGTTATGTATAGTTTTTGAAATCAAACAAAATACAAAAATTATATCAATAATCAATATTAACGTTGGTTATTTGGAAAAAAAAGTTTATTCGATCATTGTTTTGTATATCTCAGACCCTTCGGAATTAGGTTTAGTATTTTTTGACTTATGTGTCGAGAATGATTGGGTCTCAGAAGGGCTAAACTATACCTATTACAAAAATTTTTGACATCAAATATTATTATACGGGTAGGGTGTAAATTAATAACTGTAAAAAAAATGACGGGGTGGTTCCTTGTTAAAAAAAAGATTGGTCTTTTATATAAATAAAATAATTTCAGCATCCCCTGTTGAGATCCAGCCTGTAAGGGGTAAAAAAGGCTTATTAAAATTAAAGAAATTTTTTTATAATTTTCTATAATTCCAAGAACGTTACAAAAATAAAATTAAACACACAGTTATCTTCTATTGAAAAGACACAAAAAAGTTTTTTTGGTTTTTCACTAGGGGACAGAAAAAGCCACCTCTACAACATATTTTTTACGCAACTTTTTTCTTATTAACTTCCGAGACCGGCGAAGCCGATTTCTCCGTAGTTAAACGGGAACTACCACCCCAAAAATGTCTGTCATTCTGTCACAAATGTCTGTGAAATTCCTAGGATACACTCTACAGGTGCCATTTTTTGTCGCAGAAAGTTTAAATTTGGCCCCTTTATAACGGCGCACCCTCCCACGATGCCCATTGACAATGAGCTGAATCCGATACCGGGAAGTGTAATTTTTTCGGGAATTTCGGGCATTTTCGGGAACGACCTAGGAAACACTCTTAGTCTGAAACTTGCACCTATCTTGCTCCTATCGGGTTGAAATTTGGCAGGGATGTAGCTCGGCACCCCCAAATACGTTTAAAATGAGCCGGATCCGAGAATTTTAGGGCCGTACTTTGTTTTTGCAGCGTCCCACCTAGGATTCGAAGGATTCTATAGGACACGAGGAGTCCTATAAGATATTCGAACGCCATTTTCTCCGAAACTATGAGCGAAATCGAAAAACGGATTTTGAGTCGAGACTCGCCACGATTCAAACTTACCGATCTGAAATTATTAAAGTTTTGATTTTTTTTCATTTTTTCATGAAATTTTCCAAGACATTTGGTTGTTTTTATGAAAAAAATGGTTCGGTCGTTTTCTTCAAAACGGTGGACGCTTCGGATGGACGACTGTTTTTCGTCGAAAGGGTTCGTCGACTACGTGCGTGACGTCAAATTGCGATCGCGATATCTTTCAAAATGGCCGCCACAGACGCTTTTGAAAATTTAAAGAATTTTTTTACATCTACTTTGACAGTTCATAGGTGACAGACGATTGCGTCGATTGCGACGAAACTTTGCAATCATCGAAAACTATTTCCCAGCTATACGATTATATATTTGAGATCACCTTAAAACCGAAGAGACCGAAGTTAAGGTCAATAATATCCGAATGGTACATTTTGCTATTCAAAAACTCAACGATTTCCGTGCAAAATAGGGCAATATCAGGCTAAAATTCGGAATTTTTTTTCTTAGATATTTTTGGACACCGCGACTCGGGAGATCATTTTCGCGAGGTAGTCTATAAGAGTTGTTTCGTTGCAATTTACGATTTTTTTGCTGAAATTTTTGAAATGGCGGCGCTATGACGGATCGAAAATGGCCGATTTATATCCGAGAATTTTCAAACTTCACGTTTAAAAAGTAGAAGTTTTGATTTTTCCTCTCATTTTTTGCATAACCGAGTTCGAGCTCCAGGTATTGTCTTCATTTTGACACCACCAAAAAAAGTTCATTACTGACTTTAACGTCATCATAATGACTTTCGTTGAAAAATTACTATTTTTTAATACGACTCTTCGGAAACAGAAGGCCCGAAGCTGCTGGCAGGCCAAGGTTTGGGAGAGACCTTGTTCGTAACTTACCAATCAAGCATCCATTGCAGGTAGTCTTAATAATTCTAAACAAATAAGGCTTTGTGTAATTTTTTTCCTAAAGCAAAAGATTTCTGAGAATTTTTTTTTTATTACAAATACCTGACATGATTCGAAAGATATTGAAATAAATTTTCAATTTTGGTTTCCACCATAGTGGAAAACCAACAAACTATTTTTGAGTGACTTTCATAGTATTAAAGAAAACAATTATAACTGACTTTTTCCTGCCCTGTAAACTGCCTTTATGGAACATATGGAACAGGGGACGCTCAAAGTGAGTTTTTTCATCGTACTCTTCAAGAAGAAACCACCCTTTTAAATTTATTGCAGTTATTGATTTACACCCAAAATTTATAGCCTTCATCAACATGAATTTTTGACTTATTGATTTCAAAAAAATTGCGTATAGTACCTACTATACGCAATTTTTTTGAAATCAATAAGTCAAAAATTCATGTTGATGAAGGCTATAAATTTTGGGTGTAAATCAATAACTGCAATAAATTTAAAAGGGTGGTTTCTTCTTGAAGAGTACGATGAAAAAACTCACTTTGAGCGTCCCCTGTTCCATATGTTCCATAAAGGCAGTTTACAGGGCAGGAAAAAGTCAGTTATAATTGTTTTCTTTAATACTATGAAAGTCACTCAAAAATAGTTTGTTGGTTTTATATCCATTTTTATTGGAAGAACTCGCGTTAGTTTGAGAGTAATAAATTAGAGTTTACAAAAAAAATTATTTTATGACCAGCATTTATTTCTTCAGCCATTTCGTCCAGACAAGCAGAAAGCTGTATCCCTGGAAGTAACATTAGGCAAGTATCTAAAAGGGGGCAAGGCGATATTTGAGATGCTAATAGAGGACGTATCTCTCTCTGCAATATCCCTCCATCAGTAACCGGTGACAGTGGCGAAGGCGGGACTTGTCGCTTATCCCTCAGGATTCCGGGAACAGCCAGGAGACAGATCGCCGTTCACTACTCTCAAATTGTATTACCGCACCCGGAATACGTGAGCCTATTGTCAAACAAATAAATAACATTTGTATAATGTTACATCTTAAAATACACTTTGCATAATGCACTTCCTTCTTGTTCTTCCCTGTCGAACTCAGACGGCATCCGAACTGGAATGTGATCTGCCTAGAGAACAAGTTATCAGTCTTGGTTATGCATTCTAAACAGACTATGTATATCCATCCATTCTCTTTTTATTTCAAAAAATTCGCCTATAAATGATTTCGATTATAATAAAGCAAGAAGAACTAGAAACTATTGCGATAAGAATATTTATATATATACATTAAAACTATACTCTCCGAGGAATTTATAAGGTCATCTTTAATTTATTGCTTTAAGAAACCTTATATTGAAGACTGTGTATCATTTTGAAAATGCAAAATCTACTGTAAGTAGCCTTGGAGGAAAGCTTCAGTACAATTTTTTTCACAATATTGTGAATTTTTAAAAGGATGAAACCTAGATTCCATTTATGAGACCATTATGGTCGGGCTGCGTTCAATTTTCTTTTTACAAAATCAGATATAAATACCTCGACCAAAAATTCGCCCAGTCATAAGAATTAAAAAAAAAATTCTCTGAAACTAATAGATAAAACTGAAAGACAAGTGCTAATTTTTAGACCCGTTCCGAGTCTTATTCAGAAGCAAATATAATAAATTTAAAATTAAAAGGAGCAAAACGTTACAATGTCCATTTTCAAACGAAGAATTCATCAGTTAAAAAACGGATTTTATTCACAAGATCACCATCATATTAAAAGGCGAATCGAGCTCATCGAATTTGGCACCCCTAAGTGCAAATTTTTGCGGAATTTAAACGACTTATCCAAGTTTGTGTAATTAAAATTTTTGTTTGTCTACCATTTAAAAAAAATCGTCAAAATTAAATAAAATTCCATCGGCAATCCCATGAACCGTGGGATTGTCCCCGATTTGTCAAACGTGGCCCATCAGAAAGTTCCATTCCTCCCCCTCACCTACTAACAAAATTTATGAGCAAATTAAAAAAGGAATAAAGCAGCACCCAACGCGAATTTACACCCTTACACACTTACCCCACCCAATGTGGGGCTCCTGTGGTGCAGCAGCCAAAAGTCATAGGTACGATCCTGGTTGGGCCCGCACTATTATACTAGATAGACAAAAAAAAAAAAAGAAAGTGATAAATTGACACTCATGTTTATAACACCTGATGATATATTCCAGTGGTAATTGTTGAAGAATAGGCAGTGGGAAGTGCTCAAGGAAGGTATAGTATATTTTCATGTGTATTTGTTAACTTTGTTAATAATAATTGTTTTTTCGTAATGTCTTTGTAACTTTTCATTGTATGGTGGAAAAACATTCCGAGTGGACAAAACAAACATGAACATATCATGGACAAACGAATGTCGTTCGATCTTACAAATATTCATATTTAGTGTGATATCAATCCATCAGAGGAAACTAACTAAAATTTCCGGTGGGTAAACGTGGACAAATCGTGGATAAACGAATGCCGTTTGAAAATGATTGAAATATGTTCATGCGGGGTTGTTCATACCATTTTTTTTGCAATTTTTTTTTGTTTGAGAACAAACGAGAATATTCGTTGGCCAATCGTGGAAATGGTGAACAAACGAATGCCATTTGAAGATTAATCAAATATGTTCATCGGAGTGCTGTTGTTAATTCTTTTAATTTTTGCGTTTTTTTTAAGGGTGGACAAACGAAAATTTTGATTGGACAAACATGGACAAATCGTAGACAAAGGAATTTCGTTTGCATTTTGTAAAATTCGCACTTAGGAGTGCCAACTTCACTGAACTGGCATTCCACAAATTTTTATCAAAAGTGGGCTAGAAAAATATTTGGACTAAAATTTGTCGAAGAGAAAATTGAACTAAAAACTAGCATGACCAAAAGTATGCTACTGTAACGTAAAGAACCCGGGCCTCATGGTCTTTCGCGAAAAGCCACCGTGTGATCGTCTAGTTTCCCTGGGTTTCCCCTAATAGGACCGCTGTGATTGTTTCGTTGTGTTTTCGTAGTTTTTACCGTAGTCACCCCTGCTCTTTGATTGAGGTATGCCAGGATTACTATGGCCGAAACGGATGCGCAAAGGAACCTACTATGACTTATTGTATCTCGGTTGTTTGGGATTTCTTTCGGAAAAGCGGGGAATTTAACTGAGACTCGTTGTTAACTGTTGGCTTCCTATCAGATGTTTAAAAGCGAGTGATGAGCGAGAGATTTCGTTTGCAAGGGCGTAAAATGGTGAATGACGAGATGGGCTGTGATTTTGCATAGAGAGTACAAAAAAATGGAAAGCGAAGAGGGATCCCTTTCATGCATGTTTCAAACTCCAATCCATTTCGGATTCCACTCTTTTGCACACCTGTGCTTTCTTTTTGTTTTTGTTTCGTTTACAGACTACCCGATATATGCGGGAATGTCTTATTATTTCGTTTCGCTTTTATTTCGGTTACAGACTATCCGGTATATGCGGAAATGTCTGTGTGATTCACCTATTCAACGATTTTCCTTGCCTAATTTCCTTTTTCTAGTTTCTTTGATTTCATTTCAAGCAACTGCTTGAATTAATTAAAGAATACAACCGTTTAGGTTTCAGACGATCCGGGATAATGCGGAAATGTCTGTCTTGTTTGCCTATTCGATGATTTTCCTTGCCTAATTTTTTTTTTCTAGTTTCTTTTGATTTCGAGGTTCATTCGAGTACAGGGTTGCCACTTCTCCGGAATTCTGATTTCGTATCTTTTATAAAATCGTTCCTTCCGATTCTCTTTTATTTAATGATTTTATTTTCACAGTTGATTTACCTAGGAGTGTGAATTATTTCACCTCCGTTTATTTAATTCATAACCTGGGTGATACTGTATTTAGTTATCACTTTGTATACCTTGTTGTTATTTGTCTTGTTCTACCTTTTATTGCACCCGTCGATGCTGCCTCGTCAGGCGACCTTTATGTCACATATGTTACCTTGCCCTTAGGCATTTGTCACTGTTATACCTTTTATTGCACCTGTCGATGCTGCCCCGTAAGGCGACCTTTATGTCACATAATTATATTACCTTGCCCTTTGGCATTTGTCACTGTTATACCTGGTGATTTACCTTACTCGTCATTCGAGTGCTTTTCAGATTGAAACCTTGATCAACTGTATTATTGTTGATTTTTCTACACACCTTGATTTATTACCCAGAGCATGTTGGCTCCGTTCTCTCTCTCGAAAATCTTTGTTCCTCAACGTGATTATTAGCTGACCATACTACAGACCACGACTCTTTAACCATTAATCTAGTTAATGATTGAGAATGCTGGACTTTTGTTTATCATTCGTGTTTAGGCTTGTTTACAGACAAATTACTTAATCTTTTGTATCGGTACCAGCCACCGGTCTGCCAGTAACACGAGTACGTCGGCCTATCACCCCAAAGAGCGTAAATAGTATGATGAGAACATAATAATAACATTTGTCACATAAGATTCAGGTGTGTATAAAATCTGGTTAGAAGAGATTCGGAAAAAAACCTTATAATGATACTTTGGTTTCTGGACTTTCTTGCTTGGCTTTCCCATACTCGTGATTAATTTTGATTTGCTTTGGATTTTTTTTTATTTGTGAATTGCAATTCATGATCCTAACTTTATTTTGATTATTGGGTTGCCTGATATGTGAGGGCGGTTATTACACCTGGCAACCTTGCTTTGGTTTCTGTTACGCTGTCCTACTCTGAGGGTGCTTTTGCCCTGTTGCGCTTCACGATTTTCACTTTAAAGAGCCATGCTCTTGTACTGGTACAACGAAGGTCTTCACCTGGACATCGAGGTGAATGCCTCCCCCAACGCGTGATAATCGAGCAACTATCACGAATCCTAATCGGTTGTTGCAATGGAATTTGTATTTCCTGATAATAATTGCGAAGTCGCAGATGCTACATCTGACAACGCTGCCTTGTTCTATCTAGACCTGTGCTAACCGGGGGTGCTCCGCTATGTGATCTTCATTTATGGTGTCATATAATGGCGAGAAACTTCTTTCACTTTCTAACATTGTATTTAAAGGGACAGCAGATGCTTGCCTACATCTGCACTAAAGAAACTCGAACTTCTTTACAAATCGGATGACTTGTGTTTATCTTCGTGGTCAATTCCCTAATTGAATCATTTCTGATAATGGGTTGTTTTATTCACAGGTTATTAATTCCTCCTGGGTTTGTTTTCTCTCCTAGCTCTATCTCGATTTCCTATTTGTATATTTGTAAATTATTTGTTGTTGAGGAATTGCTTCCTGCCGCGGAATTTTTACTGGTTAACGTGATTGAGTAGGTACCTACTAGGTATTTGTCGCTGATGCCGCCTATTTCCTAGCTGATTATTTTTCTTGATTAAAATGGGAGCTGCGCTCGTGGATTTGCCGAATCTGTTTGATTATTTTACGTTGTTGAAAATGTGGTTGCAATGACATCTGCACTAATTATTTTCTCAAGGGGTTTTTCCTGGGTTTAGGAAGGACAATTCGGCTGGAGTTCACATAAGTCGTCTCTGGCCGAACTGCTGGTTAAGAATTGTGATTAGAAGTTTGTTTGGGTGCTAATTTATCCTAACTAATTAGGAAATTGAAATTCTCAGGCTGAATAAGGACAATTCGGCTGGAGTTCACATAAAGTCATCTCTGGCCGAACTGCGGATTAAGAATTATGATTAGAAGTTGGTTCGGGTGCGATTTGACCCTAACTAATTTTGCAATGGAAATGCTCAGGTTGAAGAAGGACAATTCGGCTGGAGTTCACATAAGTCGTCTCTGGCCGAACTGCTGGTTAAGAAGGAGTCGTTATCTGGAGTTCACATAATGTCATCTCTGGACAACGACTAAAGGGTTAAGGAGTCAGATGCGACCTGCTTGGAAGCTGATCTTCATCTGCTTGGTTTGCTCTAAGACGTCTGCTTTTATAGAAGCAGTCGCCCGCTTTCTAAAACACGACGCAACAATGCACCTTATTGACATTGCCTCATCTCGTGATTTGTTTTTTGTCGTATTTCCCTCATTACGAGACTTAGCGCTTTGACCTCGCGGCTACCTTACTGAATTGTCCTAAATCTGAACTACCTAAATTTTCCTTCAAATCGGCCGACGCGTTGTCGTCTTTTCCATTGTTCCTAACTATTATAATTGCACCGGCTTAACTTTCATTTCGCGTTTTCCCCTACTGGCTTTTCCAGGACCGCAGCGAATTTTCGGCTATTGCAGTTTATTAATTCGCCCTATCGATTGGTGTAATTTTAATTATCGTAGATGGTATAACTAACGAGTTACCATTGTCTCTGCATGAATTTATTATGTGAAATCATGATTTCACCAAAATCTTCCATCCGGCGGTATCTAGGTCAGCTCAACCTTTCAATCGGCGCGGGGTGTATTCATAGAGGCATCTGGCAATATTTATCTACCCTTGCGGTGGCCGTCTCTTCGATGTTGTTAAAAGTGCTGGGACTCCACTAGCTAGAGCGCTTCTATTTTATGAATATTTAATGTGCTGGCAGGGATCGTTTACTTGATGTAACGGCGCGTAGCTGTATTTTAATTACCTTACCTAATTCTTGCACTATTTGCTTTTTCGGTTTGGGCTGATTTAATGAGGGCGAAGGAAATAATTTCCTTATCATCCTACCTAGGTGCGATCCATTTCACTACATATCAATGCAATTTCAAGTGTTTCTGAAGCATATTCCATATTATTTGGAATTTTGAACCTCTAAAAGCTGTGTTAAAGGTTTAAGATTATTTCTGATGAAAATCTAATCATGGCTTTTTGATATATGTATGCTTACAGCACTTGATTTTTAGATTCAAATTATTTGTAGAATTTTTTGAACAAAATTACTTCAAAATCAGAGAACTATTAAAAGAAACCGGTTTCATTGATAAAATCCAAGATCGAATTACGTTTGGAATATTTTTAGGCAGAATCGAAGATAAAAAATTTGACTCAAAATTCGTTTCAAGAATATAACTGAAAAATAAATGAACTGCTCAGAAACTAGAATGATAATATCTATAAAAAAAAAACTTTTGAATATTAAAACTTTCTATATTTTCAAATAAAGTGTATAATGTCCTGTAAATTATGGGCTGAGTTGTTCTTCGAGTGTTTTAGAGTTTCTGGCACTTTTTTGCTTTCTCCAATTTTTATAAGATATTCTCACAAGTCAGACAAAAAAATTGCTCATTTGATCTCCTTGGGTAAAAACTCATTTTCCTCACGGAAAAAAAATTGTTAACAAGTACCTATAAAAATTGAGAAATGTTTTAAAGCTAAAAAAAAATGGTTTAATTAATTCCAAATAACAATTCCAATTATAACAAATCTCAAAAGTTTTTTTTTTCAAAATTCATAAGCTTTATTTCAAATGCAAAGCTGCCAGAAGAATTTTTGCCACGAGAATCAATGAGCTTTTGATCCTGCAATTGCCGACTTATCGCCTAGAAAATTTCGCTGTTTGTTTCAAATATTAATAAAATCGAAATAAAAGTGAAGAACTAGAGCTTCAATTGGTTTTCAAGATCGTTGATTAAAATATTTAATACCCCCTATAATAACACAGTAATTTCTTCTTTATTTGTCCGAAGTCTTGAGTGTATTTAATAATTAAAAACGTGCTAAATTTACCGCAATTCGGTTTTATTGCAATAGGAAGCGCATAAAAATAATTTATTCACAAATCCCTTAGCTTTGAGGGGAGCCATTAAAAAGGTCATTATGTGGAAAATTGGAAACTGCTAACAGCATTTACAGGTCGTATAATGTGATCCGTTAAATAAACCACATATCGACATAGGGCAAAGGTAAGGATATTGTTGAATTACTAGGATGTTATACACGTAAATTTATATTTATATACCTGTGTGTAGTCTCCCTGTTAGTAGTAAAATTTAACTGCTGCGTTTATTGGATCATTAAGAACTAAAAGCCCTGCAGGGGTATCTTATATCTATCTGCCTAGGTATAGGTTCGATTCATAAAAATTTAAAGTGTTAAAGTCGTATGGGGGTTGCAGTCTCCTCCTTCATTAATTGGGTAGGCTATTGCCCGTATTCACAAACGATAATTTCCTAAATAATTACGTAATCAATTATACCCATCTCACTCTATTGCAAAAAAACTGCATATCTCCATCTCACTCATTTAATTAATTACGTAATTATTTAGGAAATTATCGTTTGTGAATACGGGCATTTATCTAGTATCTTTACACGTATAATGTATAATTTCTGAGTCATTTAGAATACAATTCTTAGAAAGGATTAATTTCCGGTTACATTATTGAAAGTGGTAGGGATTCAATCGCAAAAATTCATCTGCAAGAGACCGGTTGATGTGTCTATCATGGCAGACATTTTTTAATAAAAGATATGTATGGATGAGATATGTTTTTCAGTAATGGGGTTGGCAAGAAGCTTTAAGGGAAACCGTTTTAGATCCCAGTGGAGATTTTGTCACGTTCAAGAAATTCACCTCCGCATCTAGGGTCAATTTTGACGAGAGGGTAATGTCCAAACACGGAAGCACTTTAATATGTTTATTTTGAGTATTCCTCCTTATTTTACATCAACGATGATTATTTTATAGTTAGGTAATATTGAACCACCAAATATCGGTGATTATTTCTTGCTTTTAGAAATGTTTCTTCCAGTTTCTGGTATTTTCTGTTTTAAACACTAAATCTCCGATTACTGTTGAATTTGATTAAATTTATTCGGAATTAATTATGAAAAAATAGCAACCAAGTCAAAGATTGTTAAAAAATATAGTTATTATTATTATTGGCCGAAAAACGATTCAGAAGAAAACAATTAATTGTGAAGATATTTTTTCTCGGGTTCTCTGTTTTCTTTTTCGGAATATCAATAACGTCACAATATTTTCCTGTTCAGTAGTGATAGGGCCTCTTTATCCATTCAATTCGTCAGGAACTTTCGTGATTCTCTCCGCTTTTTTGTAAAAATATTTTTTTCAATTCATAATTTTACTCCAAAACCGATAGCTCACGATCGCGAGTTAGCCTACCCTTTCTACGGTCTAGTGTTAGTTTGTCTATCAAAGTCATAATAATAATAATAATAACAATAATAAAGTGCCTTTATTTTTTCTTGAAATTGTTATATACAATCCAACTCTACAGAATATAAAGGGGCGAAGTCTAGCTATTGCTACTCTACTTAACCCCCTCATCACAATATGTATAAAAACACAAAGACAAATCAAAGATAATGAGAACAAAATATCAATTTGCTACACACGCACAAGAACAATTTCAAAACCAAAACATTACTATATCAGAACTCCCCCCCCCCCCCTTATATTACCCAACCTTATGTGTACATACTATTCTACCCCACCTGATCAGCCAGCAGAGATAGTCTGAGATGCTTTCTAAAATTACGCAATGATCTACAACTTTTAATGAGATCTGATGGTAAACTATTATACAGGGTGAATTATAAAAAACGCCCCAAGCGATAACTCCGGTAATTTTGAAGATATGACAAAACTTTTTGGAACAAAGTGGCGTAGTTTATCATCATCTATATGTTGAGATAAACGCTCGATCAACACAACTTCCTGTTTAACCGAAAGTAACATCAACTTCGGGTTTTTAAATAGAACACCCTGTAAAACTTTATATTTTATAAATGTCTGAAGAAATCTAATACAGGTGGTTTTCACCATTGGAATTTAGATTGAGCGGTTTTTGAGTTATAAACAAGTAAAGATCGAAAATTTTCAACTTCAAAGCAGCGTAGAACTAGAACGGCTCAAGATATCTAAAAACGGTTTACATGTCCTTATCTTAACTTTTGACATAGTATCATCCTACTATGTGGTTTAAATTTTAATACAGGGTGATGAAAAATCGGATAATTTTCATCACCCTGTATTAAAATTTACTCCACATAGTGGGATAAAACATGAAAAGTTAGGATAGGGGCATGTAGACTGTTTTTAGATATCTTGAGCCGTTCTAGTTCTACACTGCTTTGAAGTTGAAAATTTTCGATCTTCACTTGTTTATAACTCATAAACCGCTCAATCTAAATTCCAATGGTGAAAACCACCTGTATTAGATTTCTTCAGACATTTAAAAAATATAAAGTTTTACAGGGTATTCTATTTAAAAACCCGAAGTTGATGTTACTTCCGGTTAAACAGGAAGTTGTGTTGATCGAACGTTTATCTCAACATATAGATGATGATAAACTACGCCACTTTGTTTCAAAAAGTTTTGTCATATCTTCAAAATTAACGGAGTTATCGCTTGGGGCGTTTTTTATAATTCACCCTGCAAACTGCATTATATGTGAAAGAGCGACTAAACGCGGTCAAATTGTATTTAGGAAGCATAAGCTTATAGTGAGGTCTTATAGCTACATCATGTACATCTCCACGGTATACTAATTTTTGTCTCAAATATGGTGGTGTGGAAGTCGACAATATGCGGAAAACTAGAGACGCCATATGGTATTTAAAAAGATTTTCTAGATTAAGCCAGCGAAGTTCATTTATTTTGCCAGAGACATGATCATACTTCCTCAAACCGTAAACGAATCTACAACATGAATTCTGTACCTTTTGGAGTCTACCTCGTAACATGATCCAGGCAAGGATAGTAAAGAATGAAAGCATAATTCAAGATGGACAAAACTAAAGACTCACATAGTAGCTTACGCATGGATAAGCTAAGGACGTGTCGATTTCTGTAAAGGTGTCTAAGTACTAGGTATGATTTCTTTACCAGTAAGGAAACATACTGTTTAAATCTAAGTTGACAATCAAATATAACTCCCAGATTCTTGGAGATCCCTCTAACTGGTATCCTTTGACCGTCAACCTCCAGAGCATCGTCCACCATCATATCCAAGTTTTGATGATAATTGCGGAAAAAATACATAGAGACACATTTGTTTACATTCAATTTTAAGTTGTGGCATCTGGAGTACTCCGCTATACTAGACAAGTCATTATTCATATAATCAACGGCACTCGCTAGCAAGGATGGTTCAAAAGAATAATAAACTTGTGTGTCGTCAGCAAAAGAGTGAATATTTACATACTTCACACTTTCATGCAAATCAGCCGTGTATATTAAAAAACCAGGGGACCAAGTACTGATCCTTGAGGAACTCCAGATGTAACGCACGCAAAGGCCGATGATTGATTATCTATGACCACTTTCTGATACCTACCAGTAATATATGATCGGAAAAATTTAACTGAAATCGTGTCAAAGCCGTAATAGCTGAGCTTCGCACATAATAACTCGTGATCTATTGTGTCAAACGCCTTGGAAAAATCCAACTGCGTCAAGATTGTTCCCATGCCTCTATCGAACGATCTCAGTATATTATCAGTTATATCCAATAACAGAGTCGCGGTGCCAAAGCTTTTCCGAAAACCTGATTGTTTGTCTGTGACAATCTTGTTTGCAGTTACGAATTCATAAATCTGCTCATTGACAATCTTTTCCAGAGCCTTCGAGAGACACGGAAGTATACTTATCGGACGAAAATCATTTACACTTTCTGGGGTAACAACTTTTGACAGTGGTTTTATTAAAGAGTATTTCCATATATTTGGAAAATATCCTCTCTCTAAACAGCAGTTAATGATATGTGTGAGAAATGGCAAAGTGGAACTCAGAGACAATTGCAGCATTTTAGCAGAGACTTTGTCACTACCAAGCGCGTTGGACTTCAAGCTCAAAACCTTGTGACTCACCTCCTCAACAGTCGCCAGTCTGAATGAGAATTGAACAGCAGGATTGAATTTATTTGTATTATAATATTTAGTTTTTTCGGGACACGCATTTGAGGCACTAAATACTGACATGAAGTAATCATTGAGCTGTTCAGGGTTTCTCAAACTTTCAGGAATTTTTAAACTCTCTTTGTTTTGAATGTTAAATGATCTAAATGTTTTCCAGAGCTTTTTGGAATCCCGACTTTTTAACTGATTTGCAAGATAAGCAGACTTTTCTCTCCTTACCGCGCTTGTAACCGTGTTCCTGAGATCTTTATAATAAACATAATCTAGTATGTTCTTTGACTTTTTATATTTCGACAACGCCGAATCTCTTAGTCTCATCATGATCTAAAGCCTGTCAGTGCTTATCTAGATGGAAAAAATCAGAAACATGAATATAATTTAAAAGGAGAGAAAAAGGAAAAAAATAGATTGAAAAAAAGTAAAAAAAAGATGAAATAAAAAAGTAAGAAGTAAGTAAAAAAATAGGTACATGTGGAAGTTGAAAAAAAAAGAATCTTGAAATGAGTTTGAAAAAAATGTACTTAAGTAATGCCTACCTGTAAAAAAATAACAGCGATAATAACGAAATAAAAACCAAAATTAGTAATACATACATATAAACTGTACCAGACAAATAGGAGAGGAATAACAGTTAAAGCCAAAAACTAAAAAAAAATAAGGAAAATGAAATATTGCGATTATCACTTATTTATAACTCATGAACTACTCAATTTAAACGCCAGGTGGTAAACCCTCTGTGTTCGTATTCCTGAGACGATTTAAAAATATAATAACATACATGATGTCCCTGTTAAAATCCCTAGGACCATTAGTTCCTGAGATATGGCCATTCCGTACTCTTAAACTGATCACTATGTACAAGGGAGAAAACTCTTTTTTTAGTCTTAATTATTCAGTTGTTGAAGAAATGCATTTTCTCAAAAATTGAGAGGGACAATGTAAAATTCACATTTTTGAATGATTGGAAACAACTGAAAATTTGATGGTTTAAAAAATACCATTACAAGATACCAAATGATAAAGTAAGTTTGTCAAATTTGAGAGCTTAACCTTTATAAACCACGTAAAAAAAAATATATTTTAACATTATTCGCAGGACTCCAAAAACATTTGATAGATTCCAAAATTTTGTTGAAAAATTTTCTATAAACTATTATTATAAATTAGAATATGATGGAGATCTTTAAAACATTAGTCTTGTAAAGACAAATTATACTATGCAACTTTTTATGGTAAGGCCTTTTCTTATAGAGCACATCCCAAAGAAGACATCAGGTGAAATAGACCACAAATTCATAATTTTGAAATATTTATTTGAAATTGTTAAATGATCCAAAACATTTTAATCAAATAAATTCAGTACGCCACTTATCTAAGCACGACAGAGTTCTTGTGGCAAATTGTAAATTGCAACGCGGAAGCTGAAGTACGTGTAATAGAAGCAGACAGGATTTTGGCTGGGAGAGATGGCGAAGTCGGCGCAGCCCGTGTATTATAAGTGGTTCTTACTGGTACGTGAACACATATATTATAAAATCCAATCTAAACTTCAGGATGACAAAGTAGCGACCTTATAAATATGCGGCCATATCTAGGCAGGATTATGTCGCCATATTTCAGAACTGCTATCTAAGGACAACCAACGACGCTCGGCGTACCTTGGCTGCGACTCTGAAGAATTTCGCCGGGAGATAAACTATGAATGAGTTAGTGGATCATATATTGATATCAATTTTCTTGTGGAAGGGATTTTTCATGGGGAACGAATTTTCATCTCTGCGTTATCAAAACTCGAAACGCTTTTAGATTTCTCAATAATCTTAGCAGTATCAATATTGCAGATGGCGCTGTTTTCTTCAGTGCCTAGGTACTTTCTCAAAGTAAAGCAATCGAATCGGGCTTAGCTGTTTCGATAAGATCCAGTCGCTCAACTCTGGCAACTTTGTATTCAGTTTGTATAATCAGTTTGAGTAAACCATTCAGCCATGTTAAATTTAATTTTGTCATCTCAAGTTACTCAAGTAGAAATAGTGGAAAATGGAATATATTCGCGATTCAAAAAATTTAGATACAATCTAAAAATTATCAATATTCTACTTGAATTTTATACCAATTTTATGACATAATCGAATCCGTCTCTCGCATGCATATAAATCATATAAGTGACTTAAATTTCATAAAAGTTGCACTAAAATTCAAAACGAATAAAATTCGACTACATCATGAGACATAAAAGTATCAATGATATATCTCCGTCATATATTCGTCAATAAAACGAAAAAAAACTTCCCTCTATGTGCATATTCCGGGTAATAAGTAATAAATATTTGATGAAATTAGGTTTGCACAGGGTGAAGCGTATGAAACCTGGCATCCCTCGGCTAAATTAAGTAATTGCTGCAGACCGAACGGAGATCTACTTGAAAGCGGAATACTGCAAACAAACGCTCTTTCCCAGATTTGGAGTGAGCGAAATCATGCAATATTAAAATAATTTAAAACGTTCCCGTCGCGCACTGGCAAACTGTCATAAGTAATGCATGCCGGTCGAGACCTGAGATATGTCTCCGCTTATGCAAAGAGTGTGGAACGAGCTTTAGGGTTTAGGGCGGAGCTGGAAAGGACTCGCAGGATTTGTCGTAAAGCGTCGCGACGACTGTTCGGCCCAATGCGGTGCCTCGGTTATAGGTCGCCTTTGTGCATTTTAATGATAATAATCTCACAATCTTTTAGCTCGAGCACTGTCTCTTTTAAATCTTTCATAATTTGTTTGCTTCTAGATATCACAGTCCTTTTGCAGTCAGAATAAAATTAAAATTACATTATTATGAGTAGATACGCAGTGTGTACCTATTATTTGTATAATTAGTGTGATATGTCTTATTTTGATTCATGTTTCTTCAAACAGAATTTGCCTCTGTAGGAGCTTAAATTGGACGAGTTAGAAAAAAATAACCACATCTTTTCAAACAAGAATCTAAAGTACATATTATTGGTTTCGTCGATCATGGGGAAAAGAACGATCTGTAGGATATTATGATACGATTTTGACATCATGGTGAAGCATTTGTTTTGTAAGATATAAGGTACACTAAGGAAAACCCCATGAAAAACCTAGACACACCATCCTGTTTAATTTGTTTGAAGTTTTCCAATCACTCTACAGCATCCGCACTGGAGTTATCTGGCTGTTAACGTAGATTTTGTTTACAAGAGTTTCACGTTCTGTAACCACTCTATTGTCTCTGTGGAAATTTCATGAATTGTTTTAAAACCTCCAGCAAACTTGGTTAAAAGACATTTGTTGACAATGCGATTATAAACGTTTAAAATGGGCTGGTATAAGAAAACATTGGAGAAAACAAACAACTCTTACTTAAAACAATTCATAAAGCAGACCTCTCCTTACGGCTTACACCTGCATCTCCATTTTATAATCGATGTTGTATTGTGATACCTATACTCTAATTACGATTGCTGAAGACTAAGACAACTGTCCTGATGATGGGATAAGACCAGAAACCGGTAGACAAGCTAGAAAATTATAAAATATATACTCTTATGACCTGAAGTTTTGCCAATTTCGATTTTGTTTTCGCATGTTAGCAGCCTTATCCTTCACTTTTCTGCTTTATGGGTCTAAACTCAAAAAACTATCATCAAATTTTCCACCGAGTGATATGTGAATGTATGCAAAACACTCCCCTTTTTCGCCCCCCCCCCCGTTTTTCGAATAATATTTTCTTGTAAGTTTTGATGAGCAAATTTTGAAGTCTCACCTTCGGAACGGTTATTTTTTTTAATTTTCGATTTAGTACCTGTATTTACAGGCTGATCTCAAAAAATTCAACTGCTTCCTCTTAAAGTGGGTATAAGTTTTTTCTTCGCAAACCAATTTTTGAAATTTAAGCCTTGTATTCAAGTTAAAACTTCAGGGAAGAAAATCAAGGAGCGAAAATTGACTGAGACAAACAATAAAAACAAAAGATTGCGTAAAAAATTGCTCAAATAAATTTTTTTCCGATGTAAACAGGTTTTGGGAGGGAAAAATTAAATGAAAATCAACTTTTATCCCAACTAGCTCTAAAAAAAATTATTTGGGAAACGAAGGTACAAACAGAACATAGTGATTTTGCATGATTTACCCTGCACCCACATATCACCCTGTAGAAAATTTGTTGACAGTAGTTTTTTGAGTTTAGATCCAAAATGTTGAAAAATAAAGGAAATGAAAAAAAATCAGTCTGTTTTTCCAGCCTTTATTATAGAAAGAGGCTTACTCAAAGTGTAAAAAGTTCACACCTTAGGTTCATGCACTATTTAAAGAAATAGCAATTAGTTGCCAAAGCAACCAAGTAATGATAATTAAAAAAATCATTAACACTAACCAATTCCAGCAGTTTCAGCAGCGCTGACCGTCGGATATTTCCACATATCTTTCAGCAAGGATAATTTAGCGAATCGTGACTTTTTAAACAACTTTCAGTCTCTCCTTCTCTGTGGGTTGAATAATTAAACGGCGAGCACCGGCAAGAACGACAATGGGTAGTGGAAGCATTGGGGCCTTTTGCCAGGTCGTCTATTCTAACTGGTCGCAGGGGTGGAATCTTTCCTGCTGCGGAAATGTAAAAGCACTTGACTCACTCTGGCGTCCAATTATGGCCGGAAAAGCTGACCTTAGTGAACAAACTTCAAGGAATAATCCACCGAATTACACTTCAGTTTATTCCGAAATGACCGTGTTAATAACAAAATGTGCGTAAAAGAGGGTCTTCAAAGAATATTACATCGGTCGAGGTTATAAAATTTTGAAAATGTCTCTTACTAATTAGAAACCAATTCTCGCCATCTAAACATTTTTATAACAACTGAAAGATTTCATAAAAATTTTGTCTACTTAAAAAAAATCATTTTGTAAATTATACTTATTTCCTTCTTTATTTTATATTAAAATAAACATATAACAAGAGTTGAATGTGACATATTTTCCGCAAGAGCGAAATTGTCTTTCAGCTCGAGATATTGTACTATACTTTATTTACTCCCAATAAAATATAGGAACCAATAATTTTATGATGTCAGACGCACGTAATCTGAATATCTGAATAAGAAAATTTACTGATAATCTTTCTTTTGACTTCTGTGGTCAAGTATTTTCCATTGCAATTTTAGTTTGTATTATTATTAATTTAGGTGTTTTCCATGCCAGTTTCACTCCCACTCGTTTAATATAATAATATTGGAAATAATGTCTTTCCTAACCTAATATGTAACTTAAAAGATTAGGTACACAGATTACATTATTCAATCAGCGAATATAAGACATCAGGAAGTACTATAACCTACCGTCCAAACATCAGCTGAGACTGCAAGAAGGGGTTAGAATATCACGGATATAACACTTCCGTTATTCAAACCAATAAATGCACTGAACTAATAAAGAGTAAAACTTGGGAGTATCTGAAAAAGAAATATTTGCTGGATGTTTCAAAATGGCAGTTTCCATCGAGTACAATAAAACTGTCAATTGGCATTATAGTCCTTCCCGATGTTTTGTAACCGAATGTTTTAGTTGACAAGAAACGTCAAATAAATTATAGCATTGTCAATGTCAATCAATATCAATGACTACTAAATGAAAAACAATTTGAATTAATAAATTTGATTTCTGTCAATCAGGAACTATGATGCAATTTAATGGAAATTATTAAACAAATACATAATATTGCGTGTGCCACTCATTTCGATAATAACAGGTTTGTGAATTTTATACCTTTTCTCTCCTTAGATTAACTTTGCATTATTTGACATATCGAGTATACTTACCTATACCTACTTAATCATTATTGTTGTTCTACCATAGTCGCTACTTTTGACTCTGGTGGTTCATAAGACCGTGTTCCACAACAAGTATGTGGAAAGGCTCACTTTCAGTCCATACAAGTTGTTTTTTAATTGTCAACTTTCATATTATAAGGGACTAGATAAAATTATTTGCTATTACAGAACAGAATCGTTATAAAAGAAGCACGTATTTCGGAAAATACGATCATAAAAAAGAAATGTTTAAGCGGGGCATTTACAAATTCAATTTATCTTCGTATTCGAGGAGATATTTAAGGGTGGTGTAATTTGCGTTGGGGTAGCTTCTGACGTAAAACGTCCTGTAACGGTCAATCTGCAGACTCGCTGATTGTATTTCTCTAGAGAGTAGAACGTCCGTTTGGCTCTCGAGCAGATGGACAGGGAAAAGCGTGGCCACGGGTCCTTGTTACACACAAAGCGAGAACCTTCAGTGATATGATTTGGAAAATCCTTACGAATTAGACTTCTCTTCTCCAAGTAGGGCTTTTGCAGTTTTACTTCCAATTTCGAATCTAACGAATTTACTGGATTTCCAATACGTCTCTCAAAACACCTGATCATCTTAGCAATCTCGCTGAAATATTTTCAAGGAAATTCCAATCTAATCTATAGCCTTTCTAAGTAATGCATCTTCTTCGCTATGCTTAAGACAATACAAGTAAAGAGAGAAGTGCTTATACTGTACCAAATGTTAGAAGGAATATTATTAAGAGATGATGGTGTTTTTTGAGCATGTAATTAATATTTTAATTCATTTTTACAATCTTTTGGTTTCAACGTCTATTCTAGTCCGCGTGACCAGAGGGCATAAAATTTTGTAAGATTTTTTAAAGCTTAGTTTCATTTTTTTATGTTAAATACTTACTTATATTAACGCTACCAAAACCAGAAATCTACTCCTGCTGGGATACCAGCAGTTTGGCGATTGAGAACGGCCTCCCAAAGATCTTAAGAAAAAAAGGTGCACGTTGAAAATGGTATAAAAGTTAAAATATTTCTAATATCTTTTAATATTTTTTTAAATTGTTCATAATCTCTATCAACATTTTCTGTTCATTGAACAGTAATGACATTTTCTTGCTTTTTGCAAGTATTTTTGCAACATTTTTTTGCAACATTTTATTTTCTCTTTATACCAACATAAGCTCGAAATCTGTCAAAAGATTCAAGATCTCTACATGACAAGACGAATGTCCAACGAATGAAAATAACGAATGTCCAAACAAATTTTCTTCAGTAGGTAATTTAAGTAAGCACCTGCTATTATTAGAACTTTAACTGGATAACAATTCCTTATCCCATTGATCCTGTATAGTCCTGTCATGTGACTTATCCAGTAAGAGCGCCGCCAATCGCCAGCGTAATAAACACCCACTTATCCCTGCCAGTGGCGGGACTTGGGCTGGCTGTACTGGGTGTCTGCACGGCAGGTTGCGTGCCGAGACCTTTAGCCCGACCCCTCCGTCGCTCCCCGGAGGGCCATAACGTTGGACCGGTGAGTGATAATTATAGGTCACGTCACAGGTAATTGTCATCGTTAGAGGGAGGCTATGGATGCTAGGACTTGGAAGTTTGAGATGAGGACAAAGAGGATCATGGCTTGAGATAATCATTCTTAATTTTCAACTCAATGTTAGAGAGATGGTCGTAAAAATAATGCGAGCCGTGCCCTTGCTGGACGTAATTATGTTTTAAGGTTCATTCTGACCGAAATTTAGCCAAATCCGGGAGCAATCTTCTAATCTGAGGACCCTTGCTGTTAACATCTTTACGGATAATGTTTTCTATACGCGTTTTCCAAAAAGTCGATGACAGAGGTTTCAGAGGTAGGTATAACAGTTTAAAAAAAATTTAAAACTCCATCAATAATAATTTGTTTCAGGACTTTTGCAATGAAACATTTTTAGAGAATATAATATTATGAATTTTGTGGGAAAACAGAGCGAAATTGTCAGATAATATCCCACTCTGATTATGGCGTGGCGTTTATTCGACAGTAATTTTAGCTACAAGTGCCTACTTGGTTTGATTGACGACGACATGCTAAAGTGTAGTGACTATTTCTACACTTGATTATTGCGATTTTTTTATTAATTTTTGTTGACTAAGAAATGGCACAAGACTTTTTTTTGTAGTCGCAGAGGAATTATTTTTGGAGATATCGATACGAGTATATAGTCTGCCAAATCCTTCAGCTATAATAATCTGCTGAGCTCAAGCTCAAAATTTTTAGCGTTTTCCAAATCCATTGATTGTTCGATAATTTGACTAAGCACGTGAAGGAAGTTCGAGATTCCCCCAAGGTCAACACTTGGTGAGCTATGAGAAAATTTGGAGTGACTGGACCCTTATTTTTTTAAGAAACGACTGTCAGGGGAGAGAATTACTTTGCCATATTCAGCACGCTCATGTAGGAGAACGTACCACTTGCCATTTTCCAGGAAGTACTTTCTACAAAAGGGCGCCCCTGCCTATTACAGTCTGATGGTTCGGGAGTTCGGGATTAACTCAACATTGAGTAAACTCTAGATTGGTATAGGTGATCGTCTCCCATGGCCAGTACTGAGTACATTTAACCGACCTGCCGCTATGCGATTTTTGACTGTGAATTGGTCAGAGATCGAGTTCACTCCAGCAAGCCTCGCAACTTAGGCGAACTGAACTCACTTACGTCATCGCTGGAATTCCTGCCCAAATGAGCCAAAGGGCTTAAGAAATAAAGTGAATAAACACCCATTTAATATTTACAACTTTTTACCTAACATGCAAAAATTTTGTGCTATCGAAGATCCGAGAAATGAAAGTTTTATAGTACGAGAGCCCACGACCAAAACCATGTATCATCGTTTTATGGCCAAAACCGTATCAAGTCGTTAGATAAGATGATCCTGAACCCTACTAGGTGGGTGGTAACGGTCAAAAGTGTAGCAACTGTGTGGGAGGCCATTTCTGCTATGTCAAAAAAAATAGGCAGACGGAATTATCGTATTACGTCTGATATTGAAAATGTACATAGATTTTGTCATTTTATAACGAAAATGTTTGTTTTCAGACATTTTGCGCGTAGCATATTAATGGCCTGAGCGCATTTTTGAAAATGTCAAAAAATTTAGCCGAACTGTATTATAGCAACCCGGTTCAATTTTTTTTAAAACTTTTTTATGGCTTCCGGGATTGCTAAAATACTGTTTTCAGACATTTCCGATGTCGCCTATAATCCCAAAAACGAAAAGAACGTTCCGGAGTCGCCCGGCAAACGCCCTGGCGCTTGTTACAATCCTATGGCAAGAAAGGCTATTTACTTCTTACGCTCCTGTCCCTTGCATCATTACAGCGCATGCGGCAGCAGGCTATTCTGACAGTTGTAACGACGCTCACACCGCTCATTCAGATTGCTATTGTACGATTAAGTTTAAAAAGTCATATGTGACGTCATCCCAAACAGCACAAAGTAGTCCAATGGACATCCCTCTATGTACCAACGGACGTCCATAGGAAGTCCGTTTTTGTCCTATGGACGTCCATTCAGTGTCCATTTGTCACAACTTTGGACATCCGTAGGGAGTCCTTTACCGGACGTCAATAGGGAGTCCGTTATCGGATGTCCATAGAGAGTCCGTTATCGGATGTACACAAAGCATTTGCTGATAAATATCTTAGTGAGGAACAAAAGAAAGAAAATATTCGATAAAGTCTTTAAAAATTTAGTCCGACAGTGACTAAAAACACATACACATCTCGCATCTTGTATCTCCAAATAAACAGTTTTTTTTTTACTTTATCCCAATTTCCTTTGGTGCAATTTATTGAAGTCCTTCAACTTCCGTTCGACGGTTTCGGATAAGCTCTTTATTAATCATCATCAAATAATTTACGGGTCGCAACTTATTCATTGGCTCGTAATAACATATAGACTTCAATCGCCTCAATACGATTTTTGAATAATTTCGGAGTATCGAAAAGTTGTCTGATTAGTAAGGTACTACACTGAATTTGTCTGATATAAATTTTTTCTACATCTAGACAACTTATTGTATCACGTCTAACAATTTTCAGACGAATTGCTATGTTACCGATCGGTAAATTTTTTTAACGTTTTCAAAACGGTCTCAAAATTTAATGTGCTCACATTTTCTTCTGAAAAATGATTATTTCATATACACTGACCCAAATTCACTCGTGAAAATCATTTTCAGACGTTTTGCTATGATACTTTTTTTTTGTCTCATTTTTAATTTTTTTAAGTGGTCTCCCGGGTACACGCTACGCTAGTGGCGTCTGAAAAACTTATTTTCGATATCTTAGAGGTATCATTTAACTATATTCTGAAAATCAGACGGATTGCTATGATACAGTTTGGTAAAATTTTTTGACATTTTTGAAAATTTGGTTAGGTCGGACGATACACGGAAAATTTCTGATATTGCGATTTTCGGGTTCAGAATAATCGAATCTATTAATTTGATGCGGTTTTGGTCGTATTGCTATGAGACAAAAATTTTGGTCGTGGGCTCTCGTACTATTTGAAAAATACGTAAGTCCTTTTGACTATCTACGTGAATTATATGTATATCCCTCTTACTCAAGATTATATTCAAGTATCACTCCCAAATATTTCTTGCTCACGGGTCTTTTTAACAATTTACCATCTATTAGGATTTCAAAGTTGCTGGGAACTCAGTCAACTATTTTCCGTATTTTTTTAAATAGAATGATAAGACTAACAAGACAATTTGTGTACAATCAAAAATTAACAACAATTGCAAGTCTACTTTAAGGGGCACAATAGATCTGTAATAGGTCGCAGCGCATCTGACACCCTCAATATCAATATCAAGTCTACTTTAACTTTTGAGGTTTTAAGTTCATCTCAGCCATCACAGGGCACAACAGAATCATCAGCAAAACAATGGATACCCCTAAATTGTTATATTAGGGAGTTTGTGCAATAAAAATAATAGCGGGCCCAATACCGATCCCTGTAGGACACCAATGCTGACTGATCTATTTTGCATTATAATTACCATTGAAAATGGTCCTCATTGTTGTATTCTCGAGGTAACTTCCAAAGAACTCCAGTGCCAGACCTCTAATCCCCATTCTTTCTATAGTTTATTTACTAACATGGGAGATGGCTTACACAATCGAATGCTGTTATATAGGGTGGTCCAACGAAAACGTAACAGACCTAATACTTTGGAAACTGAAGATGTACGCCAAAAACGCCGAAACAGGTTAATTTTTATTATCGAGGGGACATAATATTTGAGTGACAAATTTAACTACTTCAGGGGTATAGCTGTTACTTTTGATGATCATCATAGGGAACAGATATCGAGTGAATTGCTTTTCCAACGATATCTCACCTTTTGGGCCTAATAACTTGTAAAATGAAGATAAGGTGGAAAACTCCTAAACAGGTCAATTTTGCTATTAAGAGGGACATAGTTAAATAACAAATTTAACCATACAAATTCATTCCCTTGGCGGAGGTAGCTACTACCGCTTTTTTTTTTTTTTTTTTTTTAAAGAGGGAGCATCGGTCTTAACTGTGTAGGTGAGACATAGTCGCTCCACTCTGGTAATTTGGCTTTGAGCACGAACTCTTTAGCCACACACACTTTTAATTGTATATTTATGCCTTTTAAATGGTCGATCGCTTGTTTTACTTTTCACAGACATTCGAAAATGAATCTGAAAAGTAAAGCGGGCCGAGGTGAGTTTCGAACCCGCGATCTATGGCTTCGTGAGCCAGCGGAGTACCACTAGGCCACGCAAGTCACATACTACCGCTTTGCTTATCGTGATATATGAATAAGATATCAGTGTGTGATAAATCATTTGAATCATTTAATTTTTGAGTTTCGCCTAAAACAATATTATACAGGGTAAAACAATTGCTTCCTTTTCTTTGGAAATATGCCGAGAGAATAAATTTTAATGAAATATCGCACTTCACTGGTTACCACCATGGTAGCTAGTGAAGTGAGACGTTGTATTAAAAAAATCTTGTATAAAAAAAAAAGAAGTAAGAAGTAGACCTTTTTTATCGATTCGCCCTGTAACATTTCGGCAAAAGCCAAAAAGTGAGATATCGTTTTAAAGAGAATTCAAGTAGCTTTCAAATGATATATGACTCGAAAGTCGTCCCTGCAAAAGAGATCAATTTAAGTACTTAGTTAAATTTGTCACAGAAATATGTCCCCCTAGATAACAAAAATGACATATTTCATCGTTTTTCGAGTACATCCTCAGTTTCCAAGTTATTACACCTGTTGTGTTTTCGTCGGGCTGACCTGTATGAACAAAAGCAAACGCCACTGATCTAGAGTCATCCAAGCTATTTGTTTATATTCCTGGTATTTTTCCCTTTTTTTTGTCTTGTCATTTCCTGGATTGCGTACACTGTAGGAAGAAAAACATGCAAAGCTCCAAAACCTGATCCTCTTTAATTTTTTGAAAAGTGTGAAAGGAACCTGTGAGAGAAACGCACTTTTCTAACTTTTCTATAAAATTGAAAAAAGGTAATGTTTTTCTAAATCGGAGATTTTCCATTTTTTAATTTTTCCATTTTTGTTTGTTATACTTGCGTTTATTTTATGACAAGTCACTTCTTCTCCTGATTGGGAGACATTATTTGATTATTGTCTTACCAATTTATACCTCAGAAATCAATTATTGACGTATCCAAGTAAAGGAAAAGCAGAATTTTTTAAATTTTTTTATATAAAAAAGAATTCCTCATATTTCTGCTTCATCCTGTACCTCCAATAATTGGATCTATAAGGCTGCCAAAAATTAATAACATTTTCAATTCTTCATTAAGCGTATAGTAATCTTTATAAACTTTTTTACTAATTTGTAACCAGAAATAGTAAATGCAGAATAAGATTTTCCTGATATACCGGGTGGCCCTGTTATATTTTGCAACTGTAATAACCGCCTCTTGAATTTTTATTTTTTTCCAATTATTATAAATTCTAATTTTCTGGGAATTACGTCAGAGTTAAATCAATTTTTTTTTACAATACAATCAAATATTGCCAGTTCTGCTTCTTTGCTTCTATAAAAACATAATTTATTAAGAAAATCATTTAATTTGTAACGAAATTTATTACTACTGACGTTAATCGATATTTACTTTTACCACTCGGTATGTATTGAAACTAGTCAAGGTTAATGAGAGTAAAAAATAACAACAATATAGATTTAAAATATTTATTAATCAAGTGTAGTTGATTAGAAGATCTTGTGATGAACATACACGAAGCTTATGTACAATTACCACACTTACTAAATAATAAATACAAATTTATGTACTTAGGTACCTAGTTTTATATTCACATCCGTATTTTACAATGACACTTATAACATCAGCTTTATTACATTTATTATATTGATTATAATTAACAACAAAGTAACAAAATTTTTATGAGTTATGTACAAAAATGTATGGCATTTCTGATATAGGTTAATTATTTTATGTTAAGATTTTTGATTTTTGAATTGGCCAGAAAATGATAATTATACAATTATATTATCACTTCTTCAGATTCCCTCTATCAGATTTATAGGTACAAAAAAAAAAACATCATGCAAATTTTACTGGCATTTTTTGTCGGAAAAAATTTAAATCGAAAGAATTAAAAAATAATCAGCTGAAATCTAGGGATTAAATTCAAATCCTGACATGTCATATTAAGTTAGTACACCTACCTACTTCACTTGAAAATATTTTTTTTATAAAAATATACTTAAATAAAAAAAAGTAAATCTTAAGAAATATCACACGTCTACATATCAAGAAGACAATGAATATTTCATACGGATTTTCACCAGAAGCCAAAACAACAAATCCAGAAATGAGCAAGGGAAATCACACAGTTAAGAGAATAAGATCTGACAGATCTGAGCTTCTGAGGCTGCAACCGGAAGCTCGGGTGTCGACGTACTCCTGAAACCTAAAGCGGCTTTCTGGTGTCGTGATCTTGACTAGCAGCCACGGGAGTATGGAGTTTCATGACATGACAACAGGGCATTCTGCATAATTCAATCAGGATTGTTAATCCTGCCGGAGAGCTTTAACAGTATCCTTAGATCCTTAGAACCTGAATTCCTAATGTTACACCAACTCCTTATGGCTTTAATAAAATTTGCGATGTAATCTAATTCTTTCTTTTTATCTCATACCTATAGATTTTTATTTCAGTCAAGCATCAATTATAATTTATTATTATTGTTCATCAATAGAAATAGACAGACAGAATAAATTTCATAAAGATAAATTGTTTCATAAAAAATCGTTCCCTGTTTCAGCGGTGACTACGAGTCAAGAGGATTTCTCAGTACCTAACTTTATTAGGTTTTTTAGTCCCAAAAAAAATACTACACCTGAGTTACGTTCACGTTGAAGTGGCAACAAAATTAGAGTTATTTCGGGATGTCCGTTTCAGGTGAAAAAGCTTCTTTCTCCCTGTATACCGATTTTATATTCAATTCGCCCAAATTTGTTCCTATAAAAACTGGATATTTTTACCTGAAAAAGCATAGGACTTATAAGGTTGCAATAACACCGCAGTAGTTTCGTTAAGGGGACCATCATTGTAGGTATGATATTTATAAGAATTTTTTGACATATTTTGACAAGTTACCTATATAAAAGATGATAAATATGAAACTGCCTGTATATAACATCTTTTGTGAAGATTTAATTAATTAATTTACTATAAAATTAAAGTCAATGATTGTTTGAATGAAACAACACGGTCCATTTGTCGTGGTCAAGGATAATGAATATTTAACCGCGCGCAAAGCAGGATTAATCTTGCATGCTATAAAAGAGTAAAGCAGGCGAAACGATTCAGTTTTATTTCACAAGTCTCCCAATACCTCGGAGCCCAGTATATCTTCTAGATTTACAGCAGCTCTGCGGGTTGAAATCTTACTGTTTTCAAGGAACAACGATTCAATCCGTAGTTGGAGGCAACTCTGGTTAAAAATCAAGTTGCTCAATCAAGAGAACCTGCTTGATATTCCGGGCCCGTATCAACTCTGCTGTAAATAAAGATATGGTCGCTACGCGACTTTCTTATTCTCCTGCCTTTTGCCGGAATTCTGGCAAGCTCTAGTCGCACATCCTCCTGAATTACTTACGATCCTGAACTACGACTAATACTCATTGTTCACAACCTGGACCTGGATGAGTCTCGGAAATTCATTTCATTTCCGGAGTTCACTACTTCAGGACGACAGGACTTGTAAAATTAAACGGCTCGACTGTGAGTTCTGCATTTGAAGAGGAACTCGGGTCACATTTTTTTGTCTGCAAATAATGTACGGGAGTTTGTTTGTCGGAAATATTTTTTTCTGTCGACTTTTCTTTCTTAATTATTTAAAATTACATAGTTAGAGCCAACATGTTCTTAAACTTCCCTTTTGTTGCAACTTCATAACTTTAATCTCAAATATTTAGATTTCATTTTCCGAAAAAAGCTCAATATTTTGATTGAGTATATCTCAATACTCAATATATTCTATTGATTGAGTTTATAATTCTACTCACCAAATTGGAAACTTTCAAATTTGGTTTCTTTCGTTATATGTAACTTACGAGACAACCCCTCTACGAAAAGGAGTTGCAAAACGGTAACTCGTTCGGGAAGATGCAGGGACAATGTATTCTCCTAAGAAGAGGTAAAGAAGATCATTTCTTCAGTGGTGGGTGGAGAATACCGACTCTAGAGGCAAGTTGAACCTCGGTAGGATTCTAAACAATTCATGTGAGGTAGCTTGTTCAGGGACGATGCCGAACTTACAAAGTCAGGAAAATATTCTCGTAGAAACTTTGATTCTGTTTCTTGGTATTAGAAAGAAGATAGTTATTCAGGGAACTTCAAAAGATTGATTTGATAATCTTGGATACAAGTTGTAAGATAGGTTAATAAGTTTTGCGTCTTAACACAAAGGGAGCGTTCTCAAGAAGATTTTATGTAGTAGTAGATAGTCCCAAAATTTTTACAATTATTATGAAATAAAATTAGATTTTCCAATTTATCCAGAAAATTATTATTCACTAAGCGCCGGCTGTTCAAACTCAAATTAAAATTTGTCAAATAATTACTGATTTTAAAATGCCCTGTATTATCAAACTATTGGTTTGATATTGCTGAATTCTGCTCCCTTTAAGAAGAGTTAATTACTGATTAAAAATAAAAGATCATTAAATATATTCGCCGCATTTTCAAAATTTGCAATTTAAAATCAGTAATTATCTGAAAATTTTTAATTTACGTTTGAACAACCGGCCCTATGTCTCCCAGAATAATATCGAAGATAAGATAATGACCCACGCTGTTGACAGGTCAAGAGTTTAAAAGAAATTGCTGAAAAATGATTTTCAACTTCTCTTGCGCGCCTTTTGCGATTTATTTTTCATAGAAGAGGAGCGCCAATAGTATGGAATAGTGGAAAGAAGATTACTTTATCATTTCATATTTTCCTTTATGCCTTCCCTACTAGTAGGTAGGTCTATCCATCAAGGAGTGGCCTTGTTCGTACCTTTCTTCGATTCAAATTTTAAATAATATTTATAAATACAAAATAGGAAATAGGAAGAAGATCCTAATTTATGCGACTCTAATTACGTATACAATTCGTTACAACTTATTATAGACTTAAAGAAACCTTTTGTAGAACAAAAAGAAACCTGAACTTTCCAGTCAATTTTCGAGAATTGCATTCTATGGAGGAAGCAGCTTGCGGTTATCCTCATCGATGAAACAATTTTCCAGGTCTCATACTTGGGAAACAATTTTTCCTGCAAGGACTGTGCAACGAACATTCGTTAAAATAGAAAATTTCCCGACTTTTGATTGGTTTGACGTATGAGGATTCGAAAATTACACTTACATTACATTACATCGTCTTGGGTTGACAATAGAATTTTCAAAGCAAAAATTTTAACATTTTTATTTTTTTTCAAATTACGCTGTAGCTGAAGAAGATTTCTATATTGAACTTGCAAGAGCTCGTTAGAATCAATCTTTCACCATTGATTTTACCAAAGACGCCAATTTCAAGATGAATGAGGTAACTCCTTTCTAAGTTAAAATAAAATCTGAAGGTCCTGAAGAAAATTCATAAAGCCAATTTTAGATTAACTGCTCGAAATATTGCTTTCGAACATAAATAAAAGACATATTTTAATGATATGTATAAATGCCATACAATTATTATTCTAGAGCTTATGTAATGGATTTTTGACTTTTGTAGCCTTGTGACATTATTTTTTACGTCTATTATTGAATGAATAGGTACGTTTGTTTTTTTGAATCATTTAATTATAATTTTCGCCTTCAACTTACCAAATATAATTTACAATAATTCTTTATTATTTTATACAGGTGTCCCAGAATAATGGGGACAAACTTCTAAGGTTTTTACTTCTAAGGTAACTATTTACTTGATTTTAAGACCAAAAGTTTCAATGAACCTACCCTTTAAATTGTATATTAATGGAAATGGGAAATAAAAAATAAATACAAGAAAAAAAATTTTTGTATGACTCCAAAATAGCTTAATATTTTTCTATGAAATTTTTTGTGTCGTTTTTCTATTAGGTAAACAGCCTAGTACAATAACAAAAATTACTTGTGTGTAACCGAGTGTGTAACTCTAACTTGAACCAGGGACGTACGGTATAAATAGGGGTCTAACTTTTTTACCCCCAATTTTTATGCCACGCAAGTTCTGTTTTGACATAATTTTCAAAAATCTAGACCTTTCGGGTACAAAAAGTACAAAGGATTTGTTATGTAAATTCTCAACAGTTTTTGAGATATTTATTTGAGATATTTTGAGATACGATGTCGATGTTTTATAACTTTTGAAAAAATTTACAGATTTGACGTGGAGCTTTTCTTCTCCAGATCTCCGCCAACGAAAAAATCCTAGCCACGTTTCCTAGCGCTATGAGCTCAACTTTATTTTATGTAAATATGTATAACTGAACTTTCATTTATTTAATTGTATTCTTACATATCTCAAAAACTGTTGAGAATTTACATAACAAACCACTTTTTGTACAAGAAACGTCTAGCTTGAAAAATATGACAAAACCCAAATTTATCCAGTTGCGTAAAAATTGGGGGAAGAAAAATGTCGTCCCTATCTACCGTACGTCCCTGGTTCAAATAGTCACAGGTAATCATGAACACCCTGTAACGTCGTTATTAATACTCAATTTAGAGGCTTAGGTTCATTGAGACTTTTTGTCTTAAAATCAAGTAAATATTCTAGCGTAGAAGTTTGTTCCCTTTACTTTGATGGGACACCCTGTATAAAAAAATTGTTTCGACCTTGAAATTTGCTTGGTTCTAATAATTCTGGGACTTTTCTGTTATTCTCAAATTTGGTTCAGCTTCTGGAAAATGGAAGCATAAAACTTTATAAAATCAAAAAACACTTTAAACTACCTTGAGAATTTTATGACTTAATTTACAAAAATCACAGTTGCATAGTTAAATAATTTTGTTTAAAAATTTTTGTTCTTGATGGAACAGGGATTTAAAATAAACCCAAGCTAGGAGAGCAAAAGGGGTAATTTTATTGTGAAGTAGTTGTTTAAAGCGAAAGTACCTACTTCTTCTAATTTGTATGATCAAGATAAAATCTAAAAATCCATTCCACAAACGATAATAGGTACTGGGGTGATAATAATGACTGGTTACAATCGGTAATACGAACTAGGAAATTTTCGTACAAGTAAATTAATTGGCATAAAAAAGAATTAAATTTGACATGGATACAAATAAATGTTGTTTAATCTGCGGACTGACTGACGTGACGCGTCATCGCATCTGACTGGTTGACACTATTTTGACATTTTATGTAGGTATAATTTCTAAGAAATCATTTATTCTCGCTGATGATGTCTGCCGCAGTTGCAGACGAAACGTCACTGAAAAATCTGTAAGTTCTGATAAACAATTACTGTAATAAATTAAACCTGATTTTAATTACTGCATTAAAATGGATATTTGCCGTATTATTAACTGTAATAATCATTTTGATCACCCTGTAGTTGCGTTGGGATAATATTATTTTAAATTGAAAAGTATCCTAAGTATTGCACTATTCAAAGAGAAGATTGCACATCAATTTAATAATTTATCACTATAAATATTTTCAACACTTATTTTAAGAAAATTCTCGCCTATTTTCATAGGGCAATGTCACTGATGGTATTGTTACTACAATAAGGGTGGAAAATGTCTAATAAGTTTTGTAATATAAATATAAACAACTAGTACATCGATCTTATTTTATAAAGAGTGGAGTTTTTTGGTAATAATTGCTGTATAATTACATGAAGCTGAGTCCTTTAAAACTAAATATTAGGCTCGTCAGATAAGCCGATTTTTCACCTGTAAAACTTGTTGTCAATTTCATTTAAAATCTTTGTCTAAAACTCAGCCTCTAATATCCTTTTTCACCATAAAGAATTTTTTCGCCAATTTTTGAAAATAATAGTTTTTCAATATCAAAATTAGGATATTACTTTTACATTTTTTCCTAATTTAGACGTTCTGATGTAGGTATTTCTGCTACTTTTGAATTAATTTTGATTTTTTTCCAAAATAATTACCATTTTGGAAGTGTACTTACCAACTTTTTATCCACCTTACTGAACTCCACTCTCTATAAAGTATTAGCGTTAAATAACTCAAAAAAGAATATCTATAAAAGTGACATTGCTGTACTGATTATAAATTATATACAAATCGATCGTATAAACACCATATATTATATGATGCAAAATCACAGATATTGCCTAAATATTTGGAATAACTTTGGTTTGAAGTTTAAGTCGTCCAACACACGTTAGAAAACACCGACCTTAGAGGCAGCAACTGATGATTGTTCAACTCGGGAGGAGCGAACTCCCGTTCGAGGGCTCCATTACTTTGAGTCATCTTACCCATTACCTGCGTGGTCTGCTCCAGCGAGCCCATAGGTCTGAATTGACCGTTCTTGGCGTTTGAATCTTCGCAGCTCGGCTCTTTGATCGGTTGAGTGAAAACGGCTGCCGGGAGGGAGGAACTCCCGGCTTTCTGACACTAGGTGACCATCGGCCGGAGTTCGGTGTGCTGGGTTTCCTTGTGACGTCGCAAGTCGACTTTCCGCTGGAAAGCCCTTCCGCAGAGATCGCAGGCGAAGGGCTTGAAACCGGTGTGCTTTCTCGAGTGGGTTATCAGGTTTGAGGACTGACTGAAGGCTTTGCCGCATACTGAACATTTATGGGGCTTCTCTCCTGAAAAAAAATTAACTTCATGAAAATCGTGTTTTTCGTTATATTAAATATATTCTTTATATTCTCTATATATTTCTTTATACTATTCAATAACTAGAATAGTCGAGTCTATTCGACTTTCTATCAATAGTGATCCGCTGTCACGGTTACTAACTGTAACTGTTATTTGTTTTGAGTTGTTTCAAAATAACTGTTATTTTACTGCCAGTTCTTATAGTCTCAAATCATCGGCATTTCATCCACTCTAAATTATTTATTTATTTATTTATTTATTTAAATCATTCAGTAGATATGCTCCAAATAGTGGCAAACAGTGTTTCTCGCCATGCATGGGTATAGGTATCAAAGTAACATTTATTATCTCTAGTCCCAGCTAACTGAAATGGATGAAATGTGAACAATATATGACATTTAGCATTGCTGATTTTTCAGATCGTTCTTTCTTCAAAGTTTAATAATCAAGAAGATTCATTTTTTTTGACTAAAAATAAATATGTGTCTTATAAAAAGTTGATGAGGTGAGTGCCTATTTTATTAACGTTTTTGAATGTTATGACAACTGTCCTAACCTAACAAAATCAAGAGTTGTCAGTTGTAAAGAGTGTATTAAGTTAAGACAAACTTCTTTGTGTCAGGGCCTACTCCAAAACGAGTTCGTTTTCGAACACCTTATTACGTTCACTTTGGTATAGAATTTATTTTCCAATCCTACTGTTAATATTCAAAACTGTAAGTAGGTATATCAATTCTTATAAAAAATTAGTAACGTATAGTACTTATTGAAAGATGACTTTAAGCTTTATTCGCGTAAAAATAATTTCATAGCCTGTAAGTAGACGAAAAATTACGACTCGCTTTATTTAACACACTCCTCTCCCGGCGCATCCACCAAAGGAAACAAATCAACATTCGAAATTTACAGCTTCCGGTGCAGAAAACTTATCTCCTCAGGAATTCGCGTCCTGTCGTAACATCCCATGGGGTTGAAATATGAGATTTTCTCCTCGACAATGAAAATTCCCTGACATGCTCCCATGGAATGATTCCCTCACGTTACGGAATACGTGTTATCGATTACTATCAGTTTGCGGCGACCGTGCCGTGATTCGTTCAGTAAGTTAACGCGAGCCCCGCCCGGGCCGTGATGTTGCTATAGAGACGCCGACGGAGACGCCGCATGGGCGCCGCGACGCGACAGAGCGAGAGGGTGGACGGGATCCGCGAATCGGTAGCGACGACGGGGGCCATTTGATGAGATGAATAGCAAAGAGATCAAGTCGCCCTGGGACTATGTGAGAGGAGAGACTGATTACGCAACCAGAGGTCGCTCATTGTCTTCATCAGGAGTTTGGAATTGTCTGGGTGAACTTGATTTTCCTTCAAGTCGCTTGAGCGGGATTATTTAATTCTGCACAGTAGTTTGTTCATTTATTTTGGTAAAATCTGTTCAGGATTTTGTTTCTATCATAGTCACGCAATCAAAGAACAATAATTAGATCAAGCGCATTCTGTTTATATTCTTCTGACTTATACAAAGAAATCTAAATGGAAAATAAAACTTGACGGGCGGTATAAAATGAAGAGTGCATGATGATGAGTAAATGTATCAGTTTTAATTTAATAGTATCATCCAAACACATTTTTATCTTCTTGTGCTCATTAAAAAAGGCCACGATTATACAGCTTGAACGATCTTATTTTTTTTAATCAAACATAAAAATCTGGTGCAGGATGAGCAGAAGTATTCCAGGCGAACACTTAAAACGAGACGGGGAGTTGAATATCGACTAAACTGAGGCTATATTAGTTTCTTCCAAGCTGAGGAAGTGAAATGGTCGGGAGACCAACGGCAATATCCCGGGAATCCCGGACATTCCAGAGTGTCCTGTCCACATCCCGCAATCCTAGAATTACGCCAGCAGAGTCACTTCCACTGGAATGCGGCCTGTGATATTTAGAACAGGACATTATTCAAACATATGAACTCTGGATTCTCTTGAACTGAATCTTAACTAGATTTCCTTCTTGTCCGCCTTTGCGTACGCAACGGAGACCTTTAATCTCACCCCCGCCCTGCGCCTGTCTCCACTATTCGATTTAAATGCTTGCAAATTTCTGTAATTGGTGTTTCGGGGGTGAGGAGTGTAATCGATATTTCGGGAAACACTGCGGAAGAAATAAAGCTTCAAGAAATTTTACACAACTTTGTTAAATTATTTTTAAATAGTATATTTGGATACCTATATTCAGTAGGTATAGTATTAAAATTTTAAAAGCATGTGAATTGTTTTAACTAGTTTTTGAAGATAAGGTAAAAATTATTCAAAATGATACACCCAAATGTCCACCAAGGTTGCTTACATCCAATGGGATTCTTTAAAATTTAATTTTCATGTTATAAGCTTACACCAGTGTTGTCAGATTAGTCAATTTATTACACTCTTAGAATCCCGAAATTTGAGGTCAGGTTTTTTGAAATTGTGCTTAAATCAACATATCTCCGCCGGAGTGCCATCAGAGACTATAGGAAATTTATAGGAAACTTGATGGCTTTCGTATAACAACTTCGTTACTTACAAACGTGAATATTTTTATTGTTTCCATGAATGTCTAATTTCTTACAACGAAGAAACCAGTTGAACGTCCAAAGCGCCTCACACTTTTGCTGGATCAAGTAGCGTCTAAGAGATTTGATGATTTACCCAAAAGTTATGCTAGCGACTCCTCGTTGTCTAATTTTTTGTGCCAGAGTTTTCTTTCAAAGTTTTTCAAGACCTTTGTTTATTTTGTGGCTCAATTTTCTAACTCAAAATTCATTTCACCTGAGCACTAAGACGCTGGATCTAGTTTTGACTAAATCAGGTCTGGATTTTTTTAAATTACATCTTTCTTCTTTGTATAATATCAACAAGAGTCTCCAGTAATTCCAGATTTGGAGATTTATATCCAACTGATGGAGTTTTTTCATAATTGGACCATTTTTTTCTTATTTTTATAAATGCAACTGATTGGGTAATTTTTGCGAAACTGTTTCGTACAATGCATCTAAGCTTTCCGATTGGTTGATTTCTCGCTCTTTTATAGAAATATTGAGATATAAAGCTATTTAAGAGCATATTTTTCGTCCTATTCAGTAGATTTTGGTGATGTTCCCGTTCCACATAAAATTTCAAATCGGATCGCACGTCTTGTTTCAATTAATTTAGTAGGACAAAAGGATTGACATTGACATTGCAAAGTTATTTCCCTTTTAGTCATCGCATCTCAAGTAAACTAAGGATATTCTGTATGAGAACCTAAGCCAGAGCAGAATGTGTAATAGCGTAGTTTCCGCCTATTTATCAAATTAAGTTCGTTTAACTCAGATGGATATTACGGAAGCTCGAATCTGTTTGTGTAGGTTACAAACGATCTGCAAAGAAATTCTGCTCTATCTCTGAGGACAATAAGGAAAGAATTGTCTTCAACAAGTCGTATAACGAAAAGAACTCTTTCATTTGTAACAATAAAAACGACAAGTTTGATTTAACTTTTGTTCGTGAAGGATCATAATATGTTTCAGTAAGGGGTGGTAGCTTGGAAAAGGGAGCTATTTTCGGAAAACCACTTTACCCCAGTTAAATGAAGGAAATCTAAAAGAGATATTATTTTCTACCGAACATTAACATTCTTGGCCCCTTCTCGCCTAGCTCGCTATACAAACTGCAATAAAACCAACATATTGAGGAATCAATTTTCAAAATCAAACCCAGACTAGACGTTAATAATTAAACCCGTTAGCATTAGAAGGTGATTGCTATAATAATAATTATGGAATTATTTAATAATTTTGAACACCCCATGCAGTATTACCTGATAATAAGAGTCGGTGTTTTATTTGGTGGAAAAGCGTGAAGTTCGATGCAGGAATAACAAATCCACCACCGACTGTACCAGTTGAAGGGTGGAAAGCAGTAAGAAGAGCGTGAGTTCACCTATATGGAGTTGAGCGCTGTGCAAACTTTAATCCCGCCGGGTTAGTAAAGATAATATTTTGCCAGCGGCCAATCTAAATTTGGTAGTTGAAGTGCCCGGCCTGATTGGTCGTATCGAGAGCATCGCTGTAGAGTGTTATCCTTGCAGGATTGCCTCGCATGGGAAGTATTGCGTCGAGTTTTTCATCCGAATTGCGTTTGCTAAACTCTCGTCCGTTTAATTGTATTAGCCGGTTGTAGAGTTTCCTTAATTAAACGGATTTCGAGACTGTAAATTACTAAACTACCATTAAAGTCAATATTGTTTGACTTCTAACCCAATCAACGTTTATCTAAAATTGAGTAATATTTTAGATCATTGAAACAGATGATTGCGCCTTTACAGTCTGTTCTGTTAATTCGACCATGATTTATCAGAATTTTTATAAGCTACAGAGTAAAAAAATATATGGCGGCCAGCTATCCAAAAGAACTTTCGGAACACCTTCAGAACATAATACAACTAATTCTAAATTATGAAATAAATAAATAATAAATAAGGAAAGTTTGACAGAAATGCGGCAACTTATTTTAATTTTTGCAATTTTTTTTTCTTGTATACGTCACTTTTATCTCGAGTGATTATAGTAGAGAGGTCTCAAAAGAATGAGGAAAATAAGGCCAAGGCCATTAATCGATAAAAAAATTAACACGTTCTAGACAAGAGCACAATTAATTAATTTGTCAGTTTTCAAAGATCTTAAAGGACGAGTTCTTGATAAAAGGAGGTGAAAAAACACAGATTTTTTCTAGGATTGTTTTTTCAACGAGATTTGCTTACAAAAATTCAAAAAGTCAAATTGAGTCAAATCGCGAATAAAAGTTTTTTATTTATTTTTTTATTTATTATTTTATTACTTATCATATAAATTATTTATTTATTTTTTTGTTTTCTAGTTTATTCTAGTATTCTTGATACGCACTTCAAAATCGATAAGACGACACCTTTTAACTTGGTTCTTGGTCGAAATTTTATACCTATTCGAAAAAAATTGAAAAATAAATTTAGACAAACAATTTTGAATAAAATAAATATTTTTTTTTGCTTGTTTAGATAAACTACTCGCATGAATGTCTATCACCCTGTATCATATTCATGTAACCAAGGAAATAGGTAAACCTTTATAACAAAAAATACCGATTCAGGAACCTATATACTCAATACTAGTGTGTAAAGAAAATCTCTGTTTTTTTCAAGTAATTTCATCGGATTTTCCGGGTCATAAAAACCGGTAAACGTAATTACATTTTTATATCTAGGCTAGTGCTCCAGGTAGTCCAGTTAGAAGGAAGACTGCTCATGCATTCTTCAAAAGTCCGAACGTTACTCCGGTGTAATCTCTGTGATTCGAGACGACTATAATCCAAAATCAGCGAGTTCCAAACCTTTCCCCGTGGACAAATAAAATTTATGGCTGAATTGACATTTCCGGCTGGACTTCTCTTTGGACGCTGCTTTTATTTTTTCCACTATTACCTGGTTGGTCCAAAAAGTAGTCCTCAAGATTTAATATTCAGTAGCCTATTCCATTGAAACAATGAAATTTTCAAAAAAGGTGCCATGTTTTTATTCTTATATTTAGAATCTAAGTAAACTTTTTTAGGTCTATAAAATTTGTGAATAAAAGTACACACCTTCATCATACACTTGGACCTATAACTAATCTGAATAGTAATTTGTAATTTTTCCCAAAGATATAATTTCTAGTGATAGTTTGGAAAATATCAAGACTATCAAGCCCAAAAAATGTACCTTAACTCTGCACATCATTAATCATGTTAGTGGCCTATCTCCTGGAATTCAAAGTATGTACCTAAAGTCTGCATAGTCTGAAAATCTGTTTTTAGAATTGGCTATGGCCGAGCATAGTTTCTTACGTATCTTATTTTGACACCTGAAAAGGACTTACATAAGAATATTGCAGATGAAATTCATTTTTCGTAAATGAATAAAAGTTAACGAAGCTCTGTCATTATACAGAGGTGGTTCAGCATGGGTTGCAAAGTTCCGCAAATACACCTTTTTTGAAATGCATGGTGCCAAAAAAAAATTTCATTTCCATTTTTCCATTTTTTCCATCCAAAATTTCATTTTTCTGTATAGGTATTGAATATATAGTATATTTTTTTAATAATACAAACTAATTTTTTCATATGCCAGTAACGGAGATTTGGGCTTGCGTTAGATTTTTTGTCCTGTATTCTACGATACTAGAATTGGCATTTTCAGAAGAAATTTTAAATCGCCAGTATTTTTAACAGAAAAAAGGTTCTCTTAGTCATATGTAATTGCTAACGTGAACCGTTTTCATGAAAAATGTCCATTTACGATGAAAAACTCGGTTTGGATGCTTCAAAACATGTGTGGGAAAATGAAGGGCAAAAAAATTTGCTCAATGCTTACACCTCTGCCAATGGCATATGAAAAAAAAACCTGAATTGGTATTAAAAACTAATATCACTGATGTGACATGTACAGGGTGGTCCATCACTTATGTCCACCCCCGAAGTGGAGTACTATTTTGAAGATAAAAAATTGAAAGTCGAGGCTTCATGTAAATAATAAAAGACCATAGAAAGTCATAATCAATTATTTTTTTTGTTGGGCCAGGTAGAATGATTGATATACCTATGGTAGTAATAAAAGTGACCAATAATCTGAAGAGGGTAGTTACCTCTATACCAGAAATAAAGCAGTCAGAATATTTTCTAATGTAGTGTGCTATTAAACTCGAATTTGGTCACTTTTATTATTACCATAGGTAGGTATATGAATCATTCTACCTGTCAATTTACATATTTTATATATTTTATTTAATTAATGGCTTGTAGTTAGTTTTTTGATATTTCTTTTCAGCGATTTTAATTTTATTAATCGATTTCTACCGATGTATTGCAGACAAATTGAATTTATTTTGGTTACTTTATAACCAAATTACAGTTTTTTTATCGCTGATGACCTAAAGAAAAAAATTTAATTAAACTGATTAGGTAGGTACCTATGCCATTCTATGATCTCTATTCTTATAACCTTTATAACCTCTATTTCGGGGGTGGACATAAGTAATGGACCACTCTGTAAAAAACTAAGTTCTGTATCTCAAACGTTCCGAAATATCTTCAAGAAACTGGAAAAATTATGTTTTTTTGATTCTCAAAAACCGTGCATTTCCGGACACACGTTAATTGAAACTTGTTTCCTTAAAATGAGCCAAGGAATCTTCCCCTAAAATTTTTCGCACATATTTACGATAACCCTGAATACTTATTTACTTTTTGAGCAGTCCTTATATTTCCTATTAGGAGTATCCCTTCCTGCTGCTGGCAGTTTCGCAGGAAAGCCGTCCAGGGAAATTGTTTCATAGAAGATGGATAAATCAGTAAAGTGGACGTGTTCTAGGTGCGAAATATTGTGAGCCGTCTAAATAAGAGCCCGGGGGTTTTTGCGACAAGCTCATGATTTATTATTAAAATTCTTGAAACAAGATTTGATTCATCGCCGCTTCGTAAGAAAAATGTTCTGCTGCATTCCTAAAAAGTTTTAAGCGTCACAGGCGAGCTTTTCTTGACGTTTGTTACATAAAAATTTGAAACCATATTTGAAAAAAAAAATAGAAACCATCATTAGAGCTGAAATTAATTATCAAGCTTAATCTTTATTGGAGACGTTCCTTACCCAATTATTCTTAAATTTGGTTTCTGAGGATATTTCTACATTTTTTTTTTACTTCCTGGATATATATTCAGTCTAAAAGAAACAGAACAAAAATTTGAGACCATGATTCAAAAATGGTACATCCTAGAAAAAAAACTGACGTTTATGAAATTCTATTGCTACCTATGGATTTAGATACTATAGGTACTGGGGAACAAATTTTCAGCAATTAAAGTCTATTAAACCTATTTATAATAGGGATGGTGAAGTGTTGATAAAGAATTTAGATGATTATACGTGCCTAAACCTGTTTCTAATCCAAGTAGTAAAACATCAGGGTAAAATTAAGAAACTATATCAGTGAGAAAGATGTTATAAATTGCTTTTTGTTAGGTATTAGTGTATTTTTTAACAAAAAATACACTATTGAGGACGACATCACTTTCCAAAAATCACCCAAACTCATCAAATGTCCACCGATCATGACCCCCAGATTACGAAAAAGTGGTTTTCCAAAATTCACCTGCCCACGATATATATATATATATATATTTATATATATATATATTTATATATATATTTATTTATTTCTCCAAAATCACGATTTTTCGATTTTCAAAACGCTCCTGTAGCTTTATCTTTCAAGATTAGTGAACGAAATTTTGGATTCTTGTAAAGCTTTGAAATGACTTTAGATTTTCGTTGAAAAAATTTCCAAAAGTCACGTTACTTCTACAGGGTGTCCTTTCAAAATTCCATACATCCGGACTTTGAGGCACGGTTTCTGGCCACAGTTTTCAATTTAGGGGGCTGAAATTTTTGTGAGAGTAAGATGTCCACAAGGAGTGGTCTGGTATTGCACTTGAGCAAAATCGGCCGAGCCGTTTCAAAATGGCGGCTATTTTAATTTTTTGGAAAATTGACTATTTTTGAATCCCTGTATGAGCAAGATGGCAAAAAAACTTTGAAATAAAATTAACAGGATTTGAAGAAAATTATTGGAAATTTGAGTTAATTCAATAAAATTAGCATATTTTCCATTAATAAGCCAGTGTCGTGGGTAGGAAAAAGGGTGAAAATGTGTCAATTCTATAACCGTTTATGAGTCCATTTTTGAAGAAGGTGAACCGAAATTTTCCTTTTTTTTTTTGCTTTAACATATAATTTGATGTCTTAGCTTCAATTCGCCTCGATTAATGTAGCACTTTAAACGAAAAACAAAAAAGTTTTTCGCTTGTGCAAAATTAGCTTACACTTACATAAAATTATTAAATCAATGAAAGGGTTCGCAATTTCTTTTTTATTTTTTTCCACATTCAATTATGAATGGTTCTGAAAATTAGAAGAGCAAACGCAACAACAATTAAATCACCTACATGCAGGTGAAAAAAGTATTCAAATTGGTTTTTTAATAACAAAGATACGACCAGTTTAAAAAATAAAATTTGTAGGTGTATAATAGGTACTTGACGTACTACATATACCTATCTACGCGATCAACACTACAAACTCGAAACCCACTGTGGTTCAGTTCATTACACCGATGTTTAGTAAACTGTTGGTGTGGGTTCGAAACCACGAGATGATATAATTCTTTTTTTTTTGGTAGGTAGGTGGAGTTTTCCCAAAAAAAAATCAGATTATTTTTTCATTATATTCATTATAAAAAAAAAATAGGAAGAAAATATTTATTATTGAATCGCATAAAAATACACTATTTCTGCGATTGATGCGCAAGAAGGTTTTTTGATTTTTGTGAAATTTGGCTTCTTAACGTTTTGCAAAAAGTAATTTGTTTAATATTTTTTGTAAAAGTAATTAAAACAGACTTTAAAAAATATAATAATTCTCCTAAAATAATTCCCATCAACAATAACGAAAATTGGAGAAATTATTCTTTCAGCCCAATTTTTCTCAAAGCTGATGTAGAGCTTTCTGGACCTAAGAGCTTTCTGAAGGCATACTCTTTCGGTTTATTTACATACATCTGATCTAAAGGTTCAAGATCAATGTACAAAAAGTCAAATTGATTGAAATATTAACTTATGAATGTGGAAGATAAAAAAGAACTGATAATCAAAGAACAGAGATATGTGCATAGAGCAAATAGAATAGACAGTGGCCGATGATTAAAATCAAAAACGTGAGATGAAACAGTGGAGGATGCAATGGAAGACTTGATGAGAGGAAAGGATCGAGGGTTGTGCAATTAAATCGTTTAAAGGTATTAAAGAGAGTGGATGTAATAAAGAGCTTGGTGAATAGCGACTATAAATCAAAAGCTATCATTAAGAGACTCTCCACCGGATTTCGGAGTCAAATTGGAATTCCGGGCTCGGCTCCAATATCGCTGTTAATAATGCGCCAGCACGCGTCTGCCCGGACCCGTAGAGGATAACATATAACTCCGGGAGTTCCATCAGACCTATTCACGTGTATAATAGCCTATTTCTCTATGAAGATTTTCATACCGCATATTTACATACATATTAATATATTAAGGAAATTAGAGAATCCAAATACACCTAAGTAATATGAATTTTCTTTCCTGAACTCTATTATAGAAAGCTAGAAAATCTCTTCCACGGTAGAAGAATATTTTCACGATAATATAGGGATATTTATTTGTAAGCCGGTAAAATCTTGGTTATATATCACGATTTCAATTCTTTTACGATAAAGACTCGGTGATAAATCTCGCAAAACAAGGGGCAAACAAGAAACAAAAATCAAAAATACATTTGGGGTCAGGAGATGATAGCGGCAGCAATCATTTCTTAAAACGACTTCTATGAGCTATAGAGTTTAATAATTGAACATTATGGGTTTCGGGAAAGCTTTCAGAAAGATTGAGCGTACGCTTGGTACTCTGATAATGGTCTATATTAACTCCCGCGATATGTGCATCGCAGACGGGAATCTCAGAACATCACACTGTTGCCAGAGTTACATTATTAGAAAATCTACTTTGACAAAGATAACTTGACGATGTGTTCTCAATACTGTATCTTATTATAGTCATGAAATCCTACACAAAAAAAATACATATTTTGACAAACATCTTCAGCAGAAACACTATCCTATAACCAGAGTGTATTTCCTCATATATGTTTGTACGTTCCAACAAATACTCTTTCTTTCTTGGATTATTCAGCAGACACTGAGTGTCAAACAAGTTTACAATGACCTGCTGCTCCAATTTACCATTACCAGAGTTATTTATTTATTCTTTTTATATTTTTTATTCTTTCTTATGCTTTGTACTGTTACCATCGTACTTGGTATAATCTTGTTTTTTTCATGGAAACTGTTTTCGTCATAATATGAATAGAAAAACCTCCCTAGTTTACGTCACAGGGAATCTGACTTTTGTACAGAATTCATTTTTTTTTTATTCAGATCCCTTTATAAAATATATCTTTCAAAGAGATCTCAACTGCTTCATGATTGTAGTGACATTTTTCTTTAATGTTCAGCTCACAACAAATCATATTTTCTTCTTCAAAAATTTAAATTTTTCAACGAAATGCTCCTTTACTCCATATTCTGACCATCTTCCTTAATATATTATACATTTTTCAAAAAAAAATTACTTCATCTTGCTTTGATTCTTCAGTTAAGACACTTTCTACTCAGTGTCAAACAAGTTTCAAGCAAATTTTCTAGATTATCTTCAACCAAAATCATCAAACTCATAAGTAAATAAGTTTTTGTATTAGGGATACTAACTCATGTCAACAGAAGAACTACTCCATTTCAAAAACATCCTGGTCGTCATCCCTAAGATAAAATTTCCGTCAAATTTTCAAATTACTTTTCTTTGTAACTTAGATTTTTCAGGAACAATTCTAAGATTTGACAACACCGTGTCATCGCGTTTGGCGCGGTTGGGTCTCGGGATCGGGATATAAAACAGATGACTGCGGAACCATCGCCTTAATGGCGGCAGATTTCTCGCCGTGGTTATGTTTTAATAGAATTTACGGTTATTACAGTAAGAGGGTTGAACGTTGAGAAAAGGGCGGCAGATTTTAGCTTGGTTTAAGTGAAAATTGCTACTCGCGACTTGGCTGCACTCTAGGAGATGATTTCCTCCGACTCCACTTTAAACTGTTCATTCATTCCATAACGAATTTTCAACAGTATTTTAATTTCGCTCCGGTGACATAAACCGCCTTCAAATTTGTTAGGAAATAAGAGGGTTTTTTTGTAATAAGATCTTCTAATTCTCTAAATCTTCTGCAAGCTAAGTTATCAATCGAAGTAAAATGAAGACGGATGAGAAGGGATCCTAAAACTTCTAAATCTAAACATACTCTTTCCCAACTACTCCAAAATTAATTCAGTAAGTAGTTCCTGAGAATTTCTGTTTCTTTTCACGTATCGCCCTTTAAACGAAACATGCTCAGCAGTTTGAAAAATAACTCACCAGTTCCTGAAATCGTTTATTATTTCAAAATACCACCCCTGAGTTTTTACCACCATCTCAGATTTATTTTTTTACAGCCATAGAAAATTAACTTTCGGTCAGAATCGATAAGGACCCATGCAGCAGTCACGTCGTTGCAACGTGATTTTTAGGTCATCCCAACGTCATTATGACTTTAGAAATGACGGACAAATGACGGCTGTATGACGTGATTATGTCACGTCCGTCGGCGTGATCAATTTTCTTTTCGATATACAACACAAAAATAATTACAGATACAATTTTCTATAAATATAAATAAACGATTTGCAAATATTTATCTATAAACATAATAATTATGAACTTACTTTGTGTATACTGCAGCTTAACTACGTAGTTTGTAGTTTATATGAGTTTAGATTAGTATCAATTATTTATTAAGGTTATAAGAGGACAAGAACTAGGATACTAGACAGCACTCCTGAGAAGAAACAATAAGAAATACCGGTTGGTTTGCTACGCTTACTCTAGCAACGTTGCAACACTTACAAGACTAAGTCCGATGAGAAATTAACAGGAGCACTTTCTTAGTACAAACAAGAGAAAGAAGATCTTAAAATTGACTTCTTTTTATAAAAATAATTTAAAGTAAGGCAGAACTTATAGCGTCAGATTCAAATATTAAGTTTGTCTGAAAATGACGAAAAAGCGACGTTATACCGACGTGATAGACACTACGTCTAAATCATGTCTGATAAATGTCAACAATTAAGTGATTTTCAGTAATATGACGTCGGGGACCAAAAATAACTAAAAAATGACGACAATATAACATGACTCTGGTGCCTTGGGAGTTCTCTGGAGACGGGGAGTTCTACAACACCCCCCGTCATTTTTTACCACCTCTTCTGTTTTTATTAGAATTCTGGTTAATGAATTTTATATTTAAACTAAACTCGAAAATCAATAATTACTCTTAAAATCGATTCAGGGGTTCCTAAGATCGTGAACTATTCATAAAACCGCACCCTCAACAATATTCTAAAAAGTTTCCGGTCAAATCTTCCTACCAACCAAACACACATAACGACTTTCATCCAAATCTACTCTGTGGGTCTCTTATATAAATTTGAAACCCACCTTTATTTTTTTAATTAATCAAAAGAGCCTGGTTAACATATCCTTCTCCACCCCATCATTCTCTAGTTCTAGTTGATCACTATACAGATAAAAATTTTCTCATGCGTATACCTCACCATTCACCAATAATCATTGTTTATGCCCACAGACAATCAACCCAATTAAAATCACTTAAGACTAAAAACCTCTATTCCGCAATGACATAAAAAAAGCTTTCACATATACATACGCATCCCTTACAGACATCTGCCTTCCACGGCCCTGCAAGCTCGCCCTTGAAACCCTACGGCGGCCCTCCGCTGGGGATAACCACTCCAGCCAGTTAGCCCATTAGAGGCACACGCTCCGGAACAAAAGAGCATCGGGCGGTGTCGAGTTACCGATACACCAGCCCCCTCTATATTAGCGACCGGGATTAGGAAAGCCAATAATGATAATTATATTAGTATTGAATTGTAATCTTCCGCCGACACGCCGCACACTTGATTCTCTCACGCTCTCCGCCAATTATGAACAGAGGAAGATCCTGACGTTCCTGATTGAGGAGATATCCGATTGCATGGACCCATGTGAGTGATGGAGATTTGATTTGTTTAAATCGTGAATGGATCTGAATTTTAATTCACTGAATGTGGGAGTAGTGTTGTCAACTTTTAGATTGAATTTGGAGAGATGTCATGGTTCCAAGTACCTAATTCTCCGTGAGTATTTTTCATATCTTTCTGAAGCCCTGAAATTCAGAAGTGGTAAGAAAAATTTGGGACGCTATGACAAAGAAAAAGCACGTGGGAGGAGGAAGAATAAAGATCATTAGAAACAGATGATCACATTATTGATGTTTAAAAGCCTTGATGGGTAGTTCAGACCATCGAGTATCGAACAATTGATAAGGTTTGGACGAAAGTATTATCAGGAGTGATGCAGAAGATCTACGAGTACAGTTAGAAAAATAGAATAGCAAAAATTGAGATGATCAAATGAACTTTATGTGAAATGATGATTCAGAAAACGTATCATATGGAACTTTGTCTAGCCTAGAGAGACACCAAGAACCCTACAAAGATGATAAATCAAAATTGAATAAGCAGATCCCGGATCCCGTAAATTTTACTTTGTTAAATAATATGTTATATTAGTCAGTAATTAATCAAGAGAACGAATTTTTTACCAAACGTTCTACAAGCACTCTATCTACTGAAAACTCAAATTCTTTTTTTTTACAACTTCTGCAATAATATTTGAAGGGTAACAACTAACATCCAGTAACTCCTAACATCGTTTGCTGCAAGTGCACAGATCGGCATCCCTCACCCTCCGAGGTACTGCTACTTGATATCGTGGAATAACCGTTATTATGAGTGCTGGTGAGGAGCGTGCACCAGACTGGCATGAGGACGCTAATATAATTAAGACAACAAATGGCCCTTTGCATCGACATCACGCCACATGCTGCCAATGCGTCCGATAAAAGCCGATTGTTTTCTTTATTCATATGTCCATCCATACTTACGTTAAATAAGTCAGACTGCAAAAAAAGACTATCTCCAACTCCTTTTTTATCAAGAAAAATCGACCGTATTTATCCGTGATGTTTGCACTGATCGCCCCCAGTATCAATATTGTTATAAGGCAGGGGATAAGTAATTTACCGGTAGATGAGGAAGCAATATTGTATTCACCCCGACTGAACCCTTTCAGGCTAGGCATCTTACCCGTTATTAATTGCCGACGTGGCTTACCAGTGAATTATTTACTAATTAGACAAGATGCGCCTGGAACCAGGGACGGGGAGGATAACTTTACACTTAGACGCTGTTAACAGCCTTGCGGCTTAGAGTTTAGGTAAAACACCCTTCCAAATGTCTTCCCTTTGTTCTCCTCCTAATCCCTTTATATAGCTTAGATTGTTATACATAAATATCATCTAATGATATGGATAAGAAGATCGCTACATCTTACTCATTGTGTCGTGGATAGACAGATTCCCATCAACTGGTGCGTTCTTGATTTTGGACCTAACCACTTGAACATCAAGAACTAAACTAAACTAAAGTGGAAATAAGCATCTAGTTGTCTCCAAGCATTAACCACTTTGCTGTTTATATAAGCTAAGAGCCGTTTTAATAAACACAGATGGACAAGTGGATGTTCAATTGAAGGATGTTTGGATTTATTGATGGCTGTTTTGAATGTTGATTTAGAATTGAGTCATCTTGGTTTTTAGTCACTTTTAAAACCCAGTGCCTACATGACAAACGCGCAGCATGTGAATCCAATAACGACAAATCAAAACTATGTATGAATGTAACAATTTGGGAACGTCTTATATATTTCAAGAAAATCGCATAGAAATCACAAAATGTGTAGAGCTAACCATTGTCACTTTTGGAAAGTTACACTAAACTTGAGGGTATCGGTGAACTTTAAGAAACTGTTTAAAAATATTTTACAAATGTGTGATTAGTAAAAAATTAGACTCTTTTACCTATGAAGCAAAAACTCTCATGATGACAATCTAGACTACCGAAATTATAAGGGTGCGACAGAAAAGATGAAAAGAGTTGTTCTGAATTTTTTGCTGAGGTGCCAAATTTCAAACGAGAACTACACCAGATTTCTGGAAGTTGAATGTACATAATTCTATAGCAACTTTGAAACGGAACTGTGCAAGACGAATTCATGGAAGGTGGACATTAACATTGTTTTCGGTGGAGACCAAATAGTGATGTGCAGAATCGGTCTGCAGTTTTGGTCTGCAGTCTTGATCTCATCCTTGTATTGTATTTGTATTTGTATTTTTGAGGGTGATTAAGTTACTGCGACCTAAAAGATCTATTGTATCCCCTCTACTGTGCTTCACCTGGTGTGGAATCCCTTTAGTGAAGCACCCTCTCCAAGTCCGTTTCCTTGAGAAACTTCAGGATTTTGAGAGGATCAAGGTCGGGTAAGTTCCCTGCCTCTAGCTGGTGGTGACCCAGGATATTACTTCTTTTGAGTTCTATCGCATCGCAGTTGAGCAGCAGGTGACGTGGTGTCTCGTCTCCTTTCCCGCAGAATCTGCAGACGCCATTTATTCTATGCCTAACTTCCTCAGGTGTTCCTTGAGTTTGCAATGTCTCGTTAGGAATCCCGTCAGTGTTCTGTTAATTCTCTCAGTTAAAATTCCCGAGAAGTTCTTTGGATTGTCTCAACCCCGAGAGGTTCCTCCAATGGGTTTCTCTCAGTTTTCTTCTTCCTTTTGGAATTCTGCTTGAAGAAAGTATCTTCGAAGCCACAGAATGGTTCTGGTCCTATGAAGGGTGTCGATGCTCCTTTTCTTGCCAATGAGTGGGCATTCTTCTTGCGTTCGAGGTGGTCTCGAGCTCAAGGATTGTTTGGATTGCCGACTGTCATGACGGGTGACAAGCCCCGCTCGGTCAGCAGTCTGTTTTGCGGTGATGTCCCGCGATTTCTTGGTTTTTTATTTCTTACCATGGTTGATCCCACGAGTAGCTAGGGATGGGTGTTCCACCTATGCAGAGCCCCGCATGCAAAGGTGAGGGGATTGATACAGTGGGGTGCCCCCTGGTGCCCCAAGGTTGAATCCAGTAGGACTGGTCTTCTATCCAGTCACGCATCCCATCAGCCTGGACCCCCGCCTTAGGATTTAGGTTTTTTTTTAGTGAGGTTGTCTCCTCTTGGTTCCGGCGATTAAGCCGAGACCCCCGCATCTCTCTGTGCGCGGAACGTGACCACGACAACAGATGATACGGTATATCAGATAGTCCACAGTCGTACATCTCTGGCGCCGTTTCCCCTAGTGCAGACTTTTAGTCACGACACGACAACCAGGTTAGGGGAGGTGGTCCGCGGCAGGGTTTTGAGCTACCAGTCTAGAATTTTACCTCCGACGAGCTTTATCACCACTGCTAACCTTACTCACTTACGCTCATTGTAAGGCCTTCCCCCTATCCGCCACCTGGGGACGCGCCCGATGGGTACTCAATCGCACGGGGATCTCATCCTTGCAAAAGAAACAAGATAGAGACGGAGAACGATACTGTACAACATACTTGCAGTAGCAAGATCACGATCAAGACACAACATGCAAGACTGAGACCAAGACCAAGACCATATTTGCGAGATTTGACCAAGAACACAAGAACAAAGCCGAACTAGCTGAGTGAAAGACATTTACTTCTCTATTTCTAGTAGCTTTGAGAAGGGTTGTCGATACGAAAAAAATTCTTATCACTTATCCATAAATCTTCCGTTTTTTAATTCTTGACTAGTTATTTAAATGGTCTAAGTAGCAGAAACTCATTGACTTGCTTAAAATATTTCAAAATAGAGATGCATGATGGCAATAGTGTTTCGAACAAGACCAAGGCTTGACAGACTAGACGAAAACCAAGACTGAGTTAACTGATGCAAGACCAAGACCGAATATGCGAGACCAAAGCTATTGGCATGGTATTGGTCATGGTGTTACGTTTGCGCATCATTAAGACCAAGTCAGGGCCTTTATAAACAGACAACGCTCACCGAAAATATGGAGGGTCGATATGGAAAGAATCCTTGTAATTTTTATGTTTGTTTGTTATTTTTTTTTTGTTATTTCTTGTTCTTTTGTTTTATATTTATTTTTTGTTTTGTGGCTTTTTGTTATGCGTTTTTTCCATATATTTTGATTGCATCCATCCATTAAACATACCTTTACAGTTTGTCTCTATCTTAATGTTTCTAGACCAGAACTGCATTTTTTTTTGTTTTTTGTAATTTTTTATGTTTTATACTTTTTTAATATGTAACAGACTAAACCCTCATATTACTTACATTCTTAAATTACTGAAAGTTTTTTTTTTAATTTTGAAATAATATAACTGAGAAGCTCTTCAAGGAGTGAAATTTTTAACGGCTTAGTAGGAGAATTTATAATTGAGGATTGTAAATAATTCTTTGAATTTATTTTAATGAATATATTTGAGTTAATTTTCCTTGTTTTAAAGATTAGCAAAGAGAAAAACCGTGACACAAGACATTTGTTATGGAATGTTCAATTTTAAGAGAAGGGTCGCTGTTGGTTGAGGATCACGTAAGACTCATCAAAATAATAAATAAGGTTAGCTCTCCGAGTCAAATAATAATTTCGAAGGCAGGAATTTTTCTCTTGTTACCAAATCAATTAACGTCTCTGCTATGTTTCTTATAATTAGACTTTTTTAGCAATTAAGAAAAACCCCATTTTTAAAATTGCTAGTAAGCTGGCATTTCTCTAAGGGTAATTTTGATTGTGTCCCGAAAACAGCTTTCTCCTGCAAAGTAGGGAGAAGATTCAGGCGGAATTCTGCTTTTTAATTGCGAAAGCCCTGCATGCGAAGTGTCACTTTTTTCAGGCGTCGGATCCCTGGCCAATTACAGGGACCGGCGTCGCACTTTCATTTGTTTCTACGTCTCGACGGATTTTTATATCACTAATTACTTTCGCGGCACGTACGCCACTCGAGTGAGGGGAGGTTTCGGCCAAGTTCGCTTCCAGCTTCAGTTATTTCCACCCGCATTGTAATGCCCGACCAAGCCTCCTCCATGGAAAATCTGTTTATCGTGCTGCTCATTCTAATTCCGCTTTCGAAATCAAGGCAGAAGATTATTTACACCTTACTTTTTTTGCTCACTATGTGCTCAGATAACGAAACTACTTCTAAATTAAACTTCTTGTATAATTCCCGAGTCAACTTTTGTTGACTTCTTCTACTTCTTACTTCTTCCAAAAGCTACTTCTTCTAAAAACACTTTTTCTATATTATATTTTGATATTTGTTTATTAACAAACTTCAACCCCTTTTGTGTCTTATAAATATAAAATATTTATCGGCAATTTGCCTCTTTGTCAATCTTACTAGATCAAACCTACATGCTTTGTGTTCTGCAGTTTTTCCAGTTCACCCAGAATTTTTTATTTTGACAGATATCTACTGTTTTAACTATAAAGCAAATCGAATAAAAACACTTACCGGTATGTATATAAGTATGTTTCTTCATATCAGACTTCTGATGAAACCTCTTCCCACAATATTGACAAGGATATGGTCTAGTATCTGAATGGATCAAAAGATGTGTTGATAACGTTGATGATCTCTTGAAAGACTTCCCACATTGCTTGCATTCAAAGACTTTTTCTACATTATGTACAGCTCTGAAAAAAAAATTGAACAATTTAGCTCATTTTACATCACGAAATAAGATATCTTTACCTGTGTTGACTTAAGCTAATTTCATGTCCAAAAGTTTTATTGCACAACTCGCAAGCGAAAGGTCTTTTGCCATTATGAGATCTCCTGGCATGTACTTCCAATCCATGTGGTGTCGAGAACATCTTCTCGCATTTAATACAAGAATACACATCCCCCAGAGGCATCATTCCAGGTCTCATGAGTAAATGATGGTGGTGAGGATGCACGTTCCCTGGATTCGTCATAAAATGATGTCTTAATCTGTATAAATCTTCGGGAGTTGTGGTAGGTGGATACTGTCCAGGTTGAGTCTGACCGTTCGCCATTGCAGCCGCCACGGCGCTAAAATATAATGACGTAGGGGTTGGAAGAAACGTCCTCTCAACTCCATCTTTCTGCGAGTAGAGACTCGGAGGAAAGAAACCTGGATGCACGAAATGTCTCGGCAGGAAATGAGAATTATAATCCTGACTTGATTTGATTTGGGCATCTTTAAGTAAGTCCGCTAGGGGTGGGTAAAGGTAAGATCGAGTGACTGAAATCGTTTCTTGGTAACATGGGTTCGTGCTGTCTTTTGCTTTCGGACTGTCTGGTTTTAGAAGGGCACTTACGGAGAATGCTTCGGATTTCTTCACTGGTGAGTCGCTTTTTGGTAACTCTGTCACTGATGGCGGTCTGAGGGGACTGCTGGTTCTGGAATGTGGGGGTGAATCGACTTCTAATTCGGGGGATGTACTGGGGGATGGTCGAGCCGGGGAGTGATCCCATCGATCTTCATTCTTCACTTTCGGGGATAGCAGTTCGTCGCTGCTGTTGTAGCAAGGACTACTTTCGTCTTTTTGGTAGTATTTTGAGTTGTTGTTGTTTGTGTTTTCGTCATCGGTGTCGTTTGCCATCAAACGATTGATGCCGAACTTAATCATGTCTGCAAAAAATATTTATCATTAATTTCTTACTTTTTGCACTTCGGAAATTTGATAATTTGCAAGACCATGAAGTGCCTTTAGTTTCAAAATATACCTAATATGGATGGGGAGGGAGGTGAATCCGCTTTCTAACCTAGAAACGTCATCATAACCGATCAAATGTCGTACCTACTCAACATCGAGTACCCTATAAAGAACTACACCACGTAGTCCTACAAAAAATCTTCATAGCTAATGTATACCTTCAGACATTTTTTTTTCGATAAAAAACTTGACACAGTTTCCTCCTTCTTTTAATTGATGAAGGAGACCCTCAAGGTTCACTATCATGACCATCACAATTTTAGCTATTCGAATTTAATCTCCCATAAATTACAAACTGGAGCATTTGACTTGTTGATTTAAAAACTACATACCGTGAAGTATTAGATTTTCAATTCCTCCCTTAATAAAGATAAACATGAGCATACAGGGTGAATTCGTCATGTATTAATAAATCGATGGTAGGTAATAATAAACCGGGTCTCCAGGCTAGCCTATAGAGGCGAGAGCGGTAAGATGAAGGGCGGAGAGTTGTGTAGGGCTAATTGTGAGGGCTGGATTGTGCGCGAACCCCCACAGGAGCACGGGCCACTGACTAATTTACACTTTGCAAAACATGATACGGCTCATTGCATATCAGACAGCAAAGCACACAGATCTTATTAATGGCCCTACTGCTCTCCATGCATGTCGATTATACTCTGCGTTTTTATTATTGTTGAGGATTTCTATTATTATCTCATTCAGGAGATTGCGGAGATGCGTTTTTACATGTTTCAAAAAATAAAATAAAATATTATGAAACATTTTAATATAATACTCAAATGATTAGTATCCATCGGTTTGGTCTTTATGTATTATAGATCTAATAGCTACTTCTTTGTTCTCCTATACTGAGAATGACTCCTATACTTAAATGACTTCAATGATATAAAGAGAGACAAAAACAGAAAGAAGAAAAAGAAAAAACAAGAGAAAAAAAGGCAAAAGAGCAAAAAAGGTGAAAAAAAATGGGAAAGAAAACGAAAATAATATGAACAATTAATGTCACTCCTGTATTGTATAGTATGGAGGTACTACAAAAATGTTTGTAGTTTTTCTTTGTAAATGAGCTTAACTCTCCATACCGACTAGTTCAAAAAATTCGTCAGGTGTGGTCATCTAACTTTGCCTTTGACTTTCCAAAAGTCTATGACTGATGGAGCGAGCGAGCCAATGCCAAAATAACGCATAGATACGCATAGAAAGACTTTCATTGTTCGTCTTTTATCTCTATCATACTTTAACTTAGGTACTTTCCTTATTATCTCCCAACCAGCTTTTAGACAATTTTTATAAGATTTAAGGAAAAATAATAAAATTTCATGTTTTTGTGAATTTCTTAAATAATTTTCGTTTTAACCAAATAAATAGCCCCGAAAGATATGATATAAATATTCACCATAATTATTATTGTGAACGAAAAAATTGCAATTCTAGATGTGTTATTTCCAGGGATGAAATGGAAGTGAGAAACTGAACACCTCTATAGAGAAGTTAAACTAACAGCTGTCACTTGAAAGTCATGAATAATTCAATGCGACCCCTGTACACATTACACCCCCGTTCTTTTATGTCGTACGCAGCGTATCGTGTTGGAATAAATGAACACTATTTACCCTACAAGGGGGTAAGCACCCCAAGGCATTACCCCTGCTCTCTGTCACATGTTAAACTATTCGGTCATAACCTAATGATTCGTGAATCCATCAAAGGAATATATGATTGCTGCTTTTATCTTGTAGGGTAAGGTAAATCAACTAGACAATTCATTTAGAAAAGTAATTGATTAATGATTCGATTCATTCATTAATAGAATTCTAATGAATCTTAGTAGGAACTTAGTTGTAAATAACCCTTCACTTATTTTTACTTCTCAGATTAACCAGTCACCTATTCCCAAAGAGAACATATCAATTTTTCTGGGGAAGAGTTGTCAAATGACATTAGTTTTTAAAATTTTGGAAAATGTCATTTAGAAAATTTTTAACCCTCTTGTGAAAAATATTTCTTTCAGAAATTGTTGTTGTTGTTATTTTGGTGCCGTGACCAGGATAGGAACCTGGGTAATTACAATTGTTGTTTTAAATACCGTTTTTTTGAAAAAATAAATGTGAAAAATTGAATATCAAAAACTTTTTCCCTATGACAGTTTACACAATTTTTATAAATAGTTATTACCATATTTTGTAATTTAAACAAATGTCAAATTTGACAGTTATAACGATCACGTGACAGCTCTCGCACGTGTCATTTGAAATCATTTTTGAAAACTAAAATAAAAACTGACAAAAAGAAATCAGCGAAGTCACAATTTTCGTTGACCAAGAAGGGAAAGTATATCCCAAATGATGTGGACTTTATGTGTGACACTTCACCGTTTCTTTTTCCACCTCTCATTTTTTTGAGACAAGAGCTGCAAAATATAATTCTCCTCTTGTGGAGTTCTGCAGGACTCGAATCTCACTCTAATTCTTGTTATTTATTATTTAGGTACTTACTTTTTTTGAGGGGGTGAACTAGATCAATAGGAATTAACAAAAATCGCAAAGCAAAGTAGTTCTGTTTTTTTTTTTAGTATTTTGCATGGATCAGTTAGGATGGCGTGAATCCAAATTTCCAACTTTGAAAAACTTGTGCTCGCTGCGCACTACGCAAAATACAGCGGATTTTTTTTGTCTTTTTTCACTTTTTGCTCCAAAACTCCTCAAATGTTTTTAGACAAACACAATATTGACTTCTTTTCTAAAGCTAAATAAGTTTGTTAAAATTATTTAGGCCTAACCGCATCTCTATGAACCCTATAAGAACCAAGCTATGGACCTTCAAAGTGAAATTTTCTCCAAAATTGACAATTTCAATTTTTGTTTCCCGTCCGGAGCAAGAGATTGGCAAAATCGCTCGCCCTATGAGAAATGTCATGAAAAAACAAAATTGAAGTACATTTAATTTACTTTCATTGAAATTCAGAACGAATAAGTATGTGAGACTAATAATAGTCTCTCTCAATCACAACACTATAGTGGTGGATCAGTAATACCTTCTGCTGGGAGTACCCACACAGGAGGGTGACGATCGGAGTACAAAATCTGCAAAGCGGTTGAGACTATATGCTACTTCTTTCAGTTTTTGACTCCTCTACGATCATTACAGTACCCCAGGAGAAGACGTTGTCGAATTACAGAAACAAAGAAGGCCTCAATCAATATTTGTTCCGACATCAACGACGGAAGACGCAGACCGCAATATCTTTCTGATGACATTGGAGAAAACCACGAGCTACGATCATGTGATTGTGCATGTGATTGTGGTAAGAGAGGACTTAGACCTCTTTGTTCTAGTAATCTAGTATACTACCAGTGCGTTCAAGTTTTTACTTGATATGACACCACTTTAGTCCTTTTCTAGCAGGGAAAAAAGTATGAGTCAATTTTAGAAGAGGCAAGACCTAGTAGACCTGCATGGCTGCCATCTTCCTCCCAACAGACGTAACGTGTATGAGAGTATAGCGGAAGCTGGCAAAAAGTGTCTGGTGGTTCTTTATATTCGGAGGTGTTCAAGCCACTCTGAGAATGGACGTCCTGAGGTTCCAGATCTTCGTGAAGGCATCGGCAAATGCAAAGGAAAATCTGGCACGTTTACCTCCAACCATCGAGGTTGCCTCTATTCCTACGTTCCCTACCTATCACCAAGTGAAAAAGCTGGGCTCGAAAGCTCGGCTCTATACTTAAACTGCTAAGTGAAATCATGCGATAACGTCGCCTTGATTTCGATGATGAAGATAAGGATGATACTGAGGAAGCTGAGGTAGAACACGAACTTGAAAATTTTGGCGAACCTGAGAAACGTGACAATAAACCTCAGGGAAAACGTGCTGAACCTGAGGAAAGTTGAACATCAACGAAAAAAAAAACTGCCGAGTGACTGATCATTAGATACTTCACACTAGATACTTCCGTAATTACATACTTCCATTTATATTTACATACTTCCGAATATACAATATTTCCTCAATTAACCTAACCTGCAAATTAAAAAGTAATTTTTTAACACGTTTTTATATCCTTTGTCTCAATTCTTCAGGAATCTCTTTTTCTTTCTTTTTTTTAAGATTGCGAGTGAACTTATAGTCTCACAGACTTCGTGAGATTTTCTGTGCTTTTATGAAAGCACAATAAATATGGGTACGTACTACAAGTTTATTTTCGAGGTCTTTTCTCACAGTACGAGTCATTTTTCCAATATTTTGCTCTGGACGAGAAAAAAACTCAAAATCGTAAATTTTCGAGAAAAATTGTCCATCTTCGAAGAGTGATAACTTGGTATCTATAGGATTTATAGAGCTGATTGGACTCAATTTTTTACAGATTTAGTTAGCTTTGAAAAAGTACTGAATGTTGTTTGTCGAAAAAAAAGCATATTTTATCAAGCTACCTATTGCGATTTTAGCCTTTTTTAGTACATAGATTAGAGAAACCGGAACTATATATTACCAATTATGTTTGGAAAATTCAAAAGAGAAACAGCAAAAATAATAAAATTACATCTAAAAAGTTACATAAGCTATAAAGAGTACCTACAATTTGAATAAGTATAAATTTAAATGGGCAATTTCACAAAGTTTTCTAATTCCAAGCGAAATAAGATTTAGATGTCGTTTAGACCTAATTTTGCGACTCTTGTCATCCCGAACTTCTATTCACTTGTGAATTGAGAACAATGATGATGTAATGCAGAAGGCGTAGTTATATTGAATAAGACGCCAATGAATATGTAAATTGAAAGAAACGGGGTGTAATTTTCAGATTACAGTTAGTAGACGTTATCATCAAAGGATTAAGTTTTAGCTGGGGAATATCAATTTAGTCATACTTGCCCTTGTCATATGTATATCTATTATGTATTAAGGGATCATAGGGTGAACATACACAATATAATAATATAACACCTGTTATTTATGTTACATGATGGTGATGGAAAATATTCTATTTTAATAACTAAGAGGGTTTTGTTATGTATACCTATCGTACAAAGAATCGCTTTTTACGTTTTAGGAGATTATTATATTGAAAGCACCAACACAACGTGCTATAAAATTTTACCATGCACTCTCAGAGCTTAACTGAGCGCAAAGCAAGGAAAACTCTTATTGATTTTGTTTTCGTAATGTTGTAGTCATGATTTTATGTTTACTCAAATATCCGGAAAACACAATTGTATTTACCGTTGTTTGTTTACGCGACAGTGGGAATTTTTGATTAGGCGATTTAACACGAAACGAAAGCTTTATAATAAAATATTATCACGCTATAAGAATAATAACGTGAACGTGCGATATTTAGCAGATATTCTCAGACGATGAGTTAAAGTATCATAAACGATTATCTCGATCTACAAACAATCGAGTTTTACTACTATTACTAGGAAAAAGAAACGTTGCAAGCTCGACGATGGAAATGAGATGTTTGATCTTGACAAAATCAACAACTGAACAATCCCTCGTGTTAGATTAAATGTGATTTACAATCCGTGGAGCAATTCATCATACTGCCATCGATATCTGAAATCCCTGCGTATTATCAGCCCTTTCATGCGACCGCTATCTATATCCAAGCAACGTCTGGATCGCTAATCCTTGCGTACACATGATAGTATCACGCGGCCATCCCAGGAATATTACAACTCGCTGATATCGTAAGTAATTCGTGATTCAGCTGCCATTTTTTATATACCGGGTGAACTGGCTACTAATAATAAATGCTAAAAAATTATCATTTGATTGAGAAAATAAAAGTGGTTACTTCGAAATAATTTTTTCATATACATGACAAAGTCAGTTTGTTGCAATGAGTTTCTTGGATACTATTAATAAAGATATTATACAGCAAAGATATGTGGTTGCTATAGAGTGTTGGAATGCAGTACCTCGAGGCTCCATCTTGGGTCCCATTCTTCTTATTTAATCCTACGGGAGACAAAATACGTCAATATTTAATTTATTTATTTTCTTCGAGATATTTTTGGATATCTGAATATTGTAGTCTTGTTTCTAGATTTACCCTCGTTATGGAAGTTCTAGTAGTTGAAATTTAGATAAGTCGTTTGAGATGTAGTAAGTAAGGTCGTCTAAAGTTTCCTAGAGTTTCTGGAATGTTAAAAAATCTATCTAGAGCAGAACGGAGAGCGAGCTCACCAATAGGCTGACGAAGCTGCTTTGTCAGGTTACTGATTATGGATTATGGCCATTAAAATGAACAGAAAAACTGGAATGGGCTCTCTTCTGCGCTCATAGCAACTGTAAAAGTGATCCGCCTCGTTAGAAAGAGCACGATGCTCGGGTGGGGCTTTCCATGTTTGTTTAACTCTTATAAGCAATTAATCGAAGGGAAAGATCGAACTCATTCTAAGGAGGATCTGAGATCTCCCAACTTGTCATTGGTAAATTGTAATAATTCAGTGATTATTTTGAGGTTTATATACAAATGGTCAAACCATTTTCAAAAAAAGAATTAAATTTATGCTCCTGGAAATAAATCCTTACTCTATTGCAGAGTTTCTGGAGGGGATGAACTGCTGGCGACCTAACCCACGTAGTTAGGAGTGTATAAATAGTGTTGGTGTTATTTATGTTAGAATCTTAGACTATTGAATATGTATAGTACTTACCTATTGTACATTTTTGTTTATATGTTGACGTGTCTTACAGGTTTGTAAATAGCTCTGACGAATAAATAAATAAACTAAACTAAACTAAACCATAATGTAGTCTTTATGGGTGCCACAATGACCCAAAAATTAATATACAAAATGGCACCAAGCAGTACCAAAAAAATTCACCGGTATCGGTAAGTAATAATAATTATTACATGAATATAAAGTGCGAGTACTTTTTAGATTTCCCATTACCCATAAATAATAAACAACGTTTAGATTTGTGGCTGAAAACTCTGATCCGGCCTAGGACAACATATGTGTTAGACTGAAACGGCATGTCACTTTCTGACAGTCGCACTCTTCCATCATAAAGCTCGGGTTCAAAACAAAGCGTGCATGAGCTTTCCAGTTCTGTTGTTCATTTCAATGGTTATTGGTTCTCATATTGCTGCTATTCGATAGAGCTTCTTATTACTATTGATTTCTTTGTTTCGCAAGTCCATGATTCCTTATCTTAACCATACTCCGAAATTACCCGTATCTTCGAAACCGTCAATTTGCGGACCAATGTTAATTGAGATTTTTTGACTTCTTCTTTTGGGCCATATGTACCCTCTCCAAATATTCGATACTTATTTTTTAACACCCTGTATTCTTGACTGTTCTGGAATATTCCTATGTGCCTTTTTTCCGTGGCTCTACCTGTTCTATACAGGGTGATTCACAACATCAGCGAGCCTCTAGTTTACGACCCTTCAAGCCACGCGCCATGGAAATACGAAGAAGGCTCAGGCTCGGTCGTGTCGATTTGCATTCTTTGTAATTAGTCTTGTGACTTGCTAAACAGTTGATGGCTCGGCAAGTCCCGTGCCGTGGGAAGCTGCCTCTACTGAATATGTCAAAAAATAGCAGATAAAGTTTGCCAAAATAAGCCTAAAAACAAAGTTACATGTATTTGTAACAATTAAACCACAAAAAAATCAAAATACCCTGATGATGATGAAAATGTCGTAATGACACGCACCTGTTTCATTAGTGTAGATAAGAGTATTGTTTAATAACGAGAGTGACCGTGAAGGTAACCACCAGTAATCAATACGATAAGCAAGTCAACCAGAAATTATTGCTAAATCGCTCTATTGATACATTTTCCTTCATTTCTCTAATTCAATGCCTATATTATTTGAAACTTCCGAAAATTAAACTTTCTATAATTTATGTATTACAAATTAAAATAAAATTTTTTATGTATTATAAAGGCAAGAACAAAGTAAACTTGATCTAGATACCTATTACGTACGTCAATAGAGAAATTAATTATTATAAATAAATAAATCACTATAAAATCAGTAGACTCAAATCAAAAAACTACTTACGATTGATTGATCGAATCGATGAACTCAAGAGCGACTAATCAAATCTTTTCTCTGATAAAATATTTTTCATATTATATTTTAATAGATTGGAAATTTATTTGAAGTGATTGGTGTTTTGTAAAGATAAAATCACGATCGACTTCCATAATATTTCAACAAACAACATCTACTACAGCGATGAAAATCAAAATAACTAGTCCATGAATTGAATTATTTGTCATCTTTCCAGAGTGTTGAATTTTTTCATAATTTATTATTAATTTTTAACGCGGCTTCATATTTTTTAATGATTGCTTTTTATCGATTTCACTAGTTCCTCTTCATGAACGCCCCTTGGAGCAAAAAATACATGAAAAAAATTCAAATTAATACAAAACTGAATCGTATAGCTAGTTTTTCTTATTTTTAATAATTTTTTTAAGATATATTACGTCTAGATCTTAAAAAGAAATTAATTTATTATTTCTTATTAAGCTTATTTCTTTTCTTAAACAGTTTATGAGATAATTAATTTGATTCTGGAAGTGATTTTCGGTATATCGAAGATTAAAGCAGCTGATATCTCAAGTATAGAGTCATTTAATAATTGAACCATTACCTACATATTAATTTGATATTATTATCATTCATGAGCTTCGAATGACAGTGTAACATTTGCCTTTCTATTAAGATAAAAAGGTTTTATTCATTCCTCGTATTATTAGTAGCATATATAATAAGATGCATATAAGATGTACCAGAAATATCCATGTCTGTGATTAGACTTTCAAACAGTTATTTTTCGATGACAGCCATATCAGTCAATAAGCTGTTTGGCTGTGTTTGTAATGCGAAAAGAATTTCAAGCAACTATTTTTCGGTTTTTATTAACATAGCCCGGCTGTAAAGTTTTTGAAAAATTCACATCAGTGATCATTGATCACGTTTGCTTCAATATAAACATTTCACCGTCGGATCATGTTTTGACGGAAGCTTTGATGAAATCCTGGAATAGGTGCTTATTAAAAATCTTACTCTTGCTAGAAATTCCTCACCACGTATAAGATTCTTGTATATCCAATATACTTTAAAAAGCCTGAAAAAATCGAACAGATCGTCCATTGAAATTTTTCGTTGAGAAAACGTTGAAAATCGTAAGAAATTATATACTTTCATAAATAAAAACGAGGATTTAAGCAATATATTTTGTAGAAAAGACAAATGCGAGAAGTCACTAAGTTATCAATCAGGTTTTTTTCAACAATAATTGCATCCCAAAAATTCAGTCAGAAAAGTGTCCTGTCTTGGACAATCAACTTTTGCTGAAGTCGTTTTTATGTAATTACTTGCATGATTGACAAGCATTTATGTTCGATGTTCTTAATAATTGTTTTATATCTGCACTATATTCGTATTGCTGGAGTGCCCCAAGGTTCTAATCTCACTATTGTTTGTGTTAAGATATAAATATTCTAGCCGTACTTCACTCACAGACAGTTCAAGTTTAATTCATTTGCTTTAGATCTCTATTATCTTCATATTTGGTTCTCTTTAAGCAAGTTTAGATCTTGAACTACTCAATTTGTGTTAAGTAATATTAAAATACTTGATGATAAAAAGTTCAAGTTTAATCTTGGCTTTAGTCTGGTAGATCTGAATTGATACATCCTCTGGAGTGCCGCAGGGGTGAAATCTTGTACTTATACCTATTCAAAACTTATAGGTGCGAAAATTCAGTTTTTGAAAAAAAATTTCAAGTTATTATAAATGATGTATGAGAAAAAGAGTACTTTTTAGAAAGATTTTAACAAAATCTTACCCCACATAATATGTGGGGTAAGATTATATATTATATATTGGTATATTGGTGTATATATATTATATACACTCGCCTATACCTACACCTACTCGCGATAAAGCATGGAGGCCATTTGCATGATATGTTATTCAATTCAGTGTCATGAATAGTAGGTACTTTGATCTTAAGTAAACACGATACCGATATCTAGAACACAACTGGTTTTATTTAAGTTAAAGATTTATCGCTTCTATATCAAAAAATCGCTGTTATACTTACGACTGTTTAAGTTTCTGTCTATTTTTATTTCGAACTTTAAAAAAATTGTAATTCTTTTTAATTGCTGAAATTTATTCATAAAACGTCTCAGTGTTGGTACTTTCAGAAGCAGCGCAAATTATTACCTACAAATTTTTAATTCCCAAATTCATTTCCTCATAGTTTGTACCTAATAATAAAATAAAAAATAAGTAAAAATACCCATTCCTACAGATTCCAGAAATGGAAATCAGATCAAAATTAAACTGCTCAATACTCATCTGAACAAACATTCAAGTAATGGAAACGTCTTTGTCTACAAGAGCTGAATCCAATCCGCCATTCCCTATATCACATCAGTGATTAGGAATATTAATTCTGGACAATTAAACGATTAGAGTTAATTGTTGCCAGTATTTCAGTAGACATATCACGTAAAGTCCTTGCTGAGGCTAAGAGAGTGGACGAGAGAGGACCCCACAAGTAGGTACGAGTAGTTGCGTCATTTCCGAACGGTAGTGACCCCTCTAATAACGCCACATTTAATTGATTGTTTGAACAGTGACCTAACATTGTGTACTTGCCCTTAGACAGTTGACAAACAGCACGATTTACTTTGCACATTATTGTCGTTAAATGATTTACTTATTTATTCTACTTATTTCATTCATTATCAACCCTCTACTTATAAGGAATATTTTATTAAATCAAATTTGTTTTGTTATTATTAATGTTCTTGCATGTATAAACCTAGTCTTTGAGAATTTCTCTTGTTATTTTATTGTAATTCTCGTCTGAAACATTATAGGCATCATTACTTCTATATTTTTACAAGGTGTTTCTGCAATAAGTTGTAATTGTAATAAATATTTTCATAGATTTGATGTTTTCAACAAAATCTATTCTTAAAAACTCCTTTAATAAGTACCACTTAATTTTCAATCAAAAGGTACCATAAAATGTGAATTTTAAAATTGGTATTTTCTCAAATTGTAGCCCCCAACCCCAATAGCCATAAGTTTTCTATGTTGAAACTGTTAAAAACTTTTTAAAAATCGGTACTGATTTCTGAAACAATCTGATTTTTCAGTACATACATGTTTATCTAAGACTTGGTAAATAAAATGATTAAAATATCGCTTGATTATTGTTAATTGTTAATATTGTCGTTTTGATGGTTTTGGAGTACTCGTAGGTTGGTTGAATAGCATTAGAATTATTAGTGTTCTCGGAGAAAGACTATTACTATGACAACTGACTTATTATACTTATTAACATCATTTTTGAAGCTTTTATTGAAATGGATCGCACCTAGGTAGGATTATAAGGAAATTATTTCCTTCGCCTCATTAAATCAGCTCAAACCGAAAAAGCAAATAGTGCGAGATTAGGTACGTAAATACCTGAAGGTAAAATTGTTAGAAAATTCAAACACAGCCACCCGCCGTTACATCAAGTAAACGATCCCGCCAGCACATTAAATATTCATAAAACAAAATCGCTCCAGCTAGCCACAATTCAGTCCTTCGAGAAAGCGGCAACGGCGAGGGCAAACCTTTGCCAGATGTTAGGGCAGACACTGTCGGTCCGCGTGATGAAATAATAGGTGACCTACATACAAGAACGGATGGAAAGAAACAGACCGTGTGAAGGAATGTGAAATCAGAATTTAAACAATAAGCCTTCGCAGAGACAATGGTATCTCGTGGGATATCATACCTACGATAATTAAAATTACACCAATCGAGAGGGCGAATTAATAAACCCCAATAGCCGAAAATTCGCTGCGGTACCTAAACGGCCAGTAAAGGAAAACACGAAGTGAAAGTTAAGTCGGTGTAATTATAATAACTAGACACAATGAGAAGTACCTAAACGCGTTGACCGATTTGAAGGAAAATTTAGATAGTGCAGGTTTAGGAAAATTCAGTGAGATAGCCGCGAGGTCAAATCGCTAAGTCCAGTAATCAGGAAAATACGATTAAGGACTAAATCACGGCAGCAGAGAAGAGTCAATAAGGTTCATTATTGCGCGGTGTTTAGAAATCGGACCACCGCTTCTATAAAAGCAGACGTCCTGCCGCTGCTCCAGGCAGATGAGATCAGCTTTCGAGCAGGTCACGTCTGACTCCATAACCCTTTGGCGTAAACCCGACGAGAAGGCGTTTAGTGAACTCTCGGTCGCCCAATCCTTATCTAAACCCAAGCCCTTTGGACGTAAACCCGACGAGAAGGCGTTTAGTGAACTCTCGGTCGCCCAATCCTTATCTAAACCAAACCCTTTGGACGTAAACCCGACGAGAAGGCGTTTAGCGAACTCTCGGTCGCCCAATTCTTATCTAAACTTTACCCATATCAATTTGCATCTCTCCTCTAAACAACTCAAACTTCGCAGTTGGCAAACTCTCTTCACAACAAAATCCACATCGATAAATAATTATACAGATTCGCCCAATCCATGAGTGCAGGTCCCATTTTAAATCAGACACAATAATCAACTAGGTATTAGGCGACACCACAATAGGTACCTACGCGATTACGTCAATAATTAGAAATAAACCAAGTTAGGCAGAAAACAGGAATAAATAATTACATATTCACGCATAGGAAATTGAGATAGAGCTAGGAGCGAAAATAGACTCAGGTCAGGAAATAACCTGTAAACAAAACGGCCCATGATTCAATCATCCTATTCTTCGAAGAGTCCGAGTTTTTAAATAGCGCAGATGGTTAGGCAGGAAGTAGTCCCTTTAAATGCGATTTAGAAAGTGAAAGGAATTTCTTGCCATTATATGACACCATAAATAAAGATCACATAGCAGAGCACCCCCGGTTGGCACAGGTCCGGATAGAGCAGGGCGGCGTTGTCAGATGTAGCATCCGCTACTTCGCAAATATTATCAGGAAATACTAATTCCATTACAACCCCAATTAGGAGTTAAAATAGGTAATCGATTAACCCCCGGGGGAGGCATTCACCTCGATGTCCAGGTGAAGACCTCCGTTGTACCGGAAAGTGGAAATCATAGATCGCAACAGGGTAAAAGCACCCTCAGAGTAGGACAGCGTAATCAAAGCAAGGTTGTCAGGTGTAATAACCGCCCTCACATATCAGGAAATCCAATAACCAAAATAAAGTTAGGATTATGAATTGCAATTCACAAATAAAGACTCAAAACACCTCAAATTAATCTCGAGTATGGGAAAGCCAAAAAAGAAAGTCAAGCAACCAAAGTATCATTGTAAGATCGTTTTTCCGAGGCTCTTCTATTTAAACAGAGACAAAATTGTCCTGTGCAATCAACCCAGGTATTCAGTAAAATCTCCACACTCACAGTTGATCAAAGCGACAATATAAAAACTCTAATGACCAATCAAATAACTCATTGCCTAAGGAGGCAAGGTAAAACAAACAGGTTGCAACCAATAGTATAACAATCAGTACTGTTAACAGGTATATAGGGCAATACTGTGCACGGTGGGGGCGATTGCTGGTCTCGTTACAATTGTATTCCCGAAACCAAGCCGGCACCAGTAGGTACCAATTACAAATTCCAGCATTTTTATCAGTACTGACTAGTTAGGGGTAGAAACCAGGAACACGGTGGAATCGATGGTTGGTCTCGATGTCCGCAAATATGCCGGTTCCAGGAGGTACCAAACTAAAAATTCCAACATTTCAATTCTTCGCCAGGTAGCCCACAGGGGCAAAAAGGTAATCAAAAGGTTAAACCAAAGTAAACAAACAAGGTTTACCAAATAGCGATAATATGAGTTATCAAGCAGGTCATGAGTAAAAGTAAACGGAGGCGAAATAATTCCCTCTCCCAGTAAAAATACACGGAGGTGAAACAATTCCCTCTCCCAGGTAAATCAACTGTGAAAATAAAATCACTAAATAAAAGAGAATCGGAAAGAACGATTTCATAAAGATACTAACTCAACATTCAAGAGAAATGGCAACCCCGTACTAGAATCCACTCGCTAGGTAAAAATCAACTTAAACGGCCCGTATCTCAATCCGTTGGCTATTATGGCTAGGCAACCAATATGCCAACAGCCCTCCGTGCTCGATGTTTAACTCACGTTAGACTTACAGGCGACGCAGCTAGACATACAGGGTGATTCTCCCGGTTGGAAATTGAGTAGCAAATCATTCAGACATTCCCGCAATATACCGGGTCGTCTGAAAACAACCTAGTTGTATTCTTTAATTAATTCAAGCAGTTGCTTGAAGTGAAGTCAAAGAAACTAGAAAAAGGAAATTAGGCAAGGAAAATCGTTGAATAGTTAAACGCACGGACATTTCCGCATATACCGGATAGTCTGTAACTGAAATAAAGCGAAACGAAATAATAAGACATTCCCGCAATATACCGGGTAGTCTGTAAACGAAACAAAAACAGAAAGAAAGCACAGGTGTGCAAAAGAGTGGAATCCGAAATGGATTATAGTTTGAAAGATGGATGAAAGGGATCCCTCTTCGCTTTCCATTTTCTTTTGCACTCTCTATGCAAAAACACAGCCCATCTCGCCATTCACCATTTTACACCCTTGCAAACGAATTCTCTCGCTCATCACTCGCTTTTAAACATCTGATAGAAATCAAAAAGTTAACAACGAGTCCCAGTTAAATTTCCCCGCTTTTCCGACAAAAGAAAAATCCCAGTAGGTTCTTTGCGCATCCGTTTCGGCCATACTAATCCTGGCATACCTCAATCAAAGAGCAGGGGTGACTACGGTAAAAACTAGGTAAACACAACGTAGGAAAACACAGCGGTCCTATTAGGAGAAATTAGGGAAACTAGACGATCACAAGGTGGCTTTTCGCTGCAGATAAAGGGGCCCGGGTCCTTTACGTTACATTGGTGCCGTGACCAGGATTGAGGGCTAATACGCGGGAATAAATTGGCCGAGAAGGAAAACCCAAAACCAAAAACATGAAAACCAAGCAGGAGAGTTAGGGGGCGTCTTCCGTCTATCAGGGTACCCGCTGATAGCCTGAAGACGAGGGGGCGGTGAAATGGATCGCACCTAGGTAGGATTATAAGGAAATTATTTCCTTCGCCTCATTAAATCAGCTCAAACCGAAAAAGCAAATAGTGCGAGATTAGGTACGTAAATACCTGAAGGTAAAATTGTTAGAAAATTCAAACACAGCCACCCGCCGTTACATCAAGTAAACGATCCCGCCAGCACATTAAATATTCATAAAACAAAATCGCTCCAGCTAGCCACAATTCAGTCCTTCGAGAAAGCGGCAACGGCGAGGGCAAACCTTTGCCAGATGTTAGGGCAGACACTGTCGGTCCGCGTGATGAAATAATAGGTGACCTACATACAAGAACGGATGGAAAGAAACAGACCGTGTGAAGGAATGTGAAATCAGAATTTAAACAATAAGCCTTCGCAGAGACAATGGTATCTCGTGGGATATCATACCTACGATAATTAAAATTACACCAATCGAGAGGGCGAATTAATAAACCCCAATAGCCGAAAATTCGCTGCGGTACCTAAACGGCCAGTAAAGGAAAACACGAAGTGAAAGTTAAGTCGGTGTAATTATAATAACTAGACACAATGAGAAGTACCTAAACGCGTTGACCGATTTGAAGGAAAATTTAGATAGTGCAGGTTTAGGAAAATTCAGTGAGATAGCCGCGAGGTCAAATCGCTAAGTCCAGTAATTAGGAAAATACGATTAAGGACTAAATCACGGCAGCAGAGAAGAGTCAATAAGGTTCATTATTGCGCGGTGTTTAGAAATCGGACCACCGCTTCTATAAAAGCAGACGTCCTGCCGCTGCTCCAAGCAGATGAGATCAGCTTTCGAGCAGGTCACGTCTGACTCCATAACCCTTTGGCGTAAACCCGACGAGAAGGCGTTTAGTGAACTCTCGGTCGCCCAATCCTTATCTAAACCAAACCCTTTGGACGTAAACCCGACGAGAAGGCGTTTAGTGAACTCTCGGTCGCCCAATCCTTATCTAAACCCAACCCTTTGGACGTAAACCCGACGAGAAGGCGTTTAGCGAACTCTCGGTCGCCCAATTCTTATCTAAACTTTACCCATATCAATTTGCATCTCTCCTCTAAACAACTCAAACTTCGCAGTTGGCAAACTCTCTTCACAACAAAATCCACATCGATAAATAATTATACAGATTCGCCCAATCCATGAGTGCAGGTCCCATTTTAAATCAGACACAATAATCAACTAGGTATTAGGCGACACCACAATAGGTACCTACGCGATTACGTCAATAATTAGAAATAAACCAAGTTAGGCAGAAAACAGGAATAAATAATTACATATTCACGCATAGGAAATTGAGATAGAGCTAGGAGCGAAAATAGACTCAGGTCAGGAAATAACCTGTAAACAAAACGGCCCATGATTCAATCATCCTATTCTTCGAAGAGTCCGAGTTTTTAAATAGCGCAGATGGTTAGGCAGGAAGTAGTCCCTTTAAATGCGATTTAGAAAGTGAAAGGAATTTCTTGCCATTATATGACACCATAAATAAAGATCACATAGCAGAGCACCCCCGGTTGGCACAGGTCCGGATAGAGCAGGGCGGCGTTGTCAGATGTAGCATCCGCTACTTCGCAAATATTATCAGGAAATACTAATTCCATTACAACCCCAATTAGGAGTTAAAATAGGTAATCGATTAACCCCCGGGGGAGGCATTCACCTCGATGTCCAGGTGAAGACCTCCGTTGTACCGGAAAGTGGAAATCATAGATCGCAACAGGGTAAAAGCACCCTCAGAGTAGGACAGCGTAATCAAAGCAAGGTTGTCAGGTGTAATAACCGCCCTCACATATCAGGAAATCCAATAACCAAAATAAAGTTAGGATTATGAATTGCAATTCACAAATAAAGACTCAAAACACCTCAAATTAATCTCGAGTATGGGAAAGCCAAAAAAGAAAGTCAAGCAACCAAAGTATCATTGTAAGATCGTTTTTCCGAGGCTCTTCTATTTAAACAGAGACAAAATTGTCCTGTGCAATCAACCCAGGTATTCAGTAAAATCTCCACACTCACAGTTGATCAAAGCGACAATATAAAAACTCTAATGACCAATCAAATAACTCATTGCCTAAGGAGGCAAGGTAAAACAAACAGGTTGCAACCAATAGTATAACAATCAGTACTGTTAACAGGTATATAGGGCAATACTGTGCACGGTGGGGGCGATTGCTGGTCTCGTTACAATTGTATTCCCGAAACCAAGCCGGCACCAGTAGGTACCAATTACAAATTCCAGCATTTTTATCAGTACTGACTAGTTAGGGGTAGAAACCAGGAACACGGTGGAATCGATGGTTGGTCTCGATGTCCGCAAATATGCCGGTTCCAGGAGGTACCAAACTAAAAATTCCAACATTTCAATTCTTCGCCAGGTAGCCCACAGGGGCAAAAAGGTAATCAAAAGGTTAAACCAAAGTAAACAAACAAGGTTTACCAAATAGCGATAATATGAGTTATCAAGCAGGTCATGAGTAAAAGTAAACGGAGGCGAAATAATTCCCTCTCCCAGTAAAAATACACGGAGGTGAAACAATTCCCTCTCCCAGGTAAATCAACTGTGAAAATAAAATCACTAAATAAAAGAGAATCGGAAAGAACGATTTCATAAAGATACTAACTCAACATTCAAGAGAAATGGCAACCCCGTACTAGAATCCACTCGCTAGGTAAAAATCAACTTAAACGGCCCGTATCTCAATCCGTTGGCTATTATGGCTAGGCAACCAATATGCCAACAGCCCTCCGTGCTCGATGTTTAACTCACGTTAGACTTACAGGCGACGCAGCTAGACATACAGGGTGATTCTCCCGGTTGGAAATTGAGTAGCAAATCATTCAGACATTCCCGCAATATACCGGGTCGTCTGAAAACAACCTAGTTGTATTCTTTAATTAATTCAAGCAGTTGCTTGAAGTGAAGTCAAAGAAACTAGAAAAAGGAAATTAGGCAAGGAAAATCGTTGAATAGTTAAACGCACGGACATTTCCGCATATACCGGATAGTCTGTAACTGAAATAAAGCGAAACGAAATAATAAGACATTCCCGCAATATACCGGGTAGTCTGTAAACGAAACAAAAACAGAAAGAAAGCACAGGTGTGCAAAAGAGTGGAATCCGAAATGGATTATAGTTTGAAAGATGGATGAAAGGGATCCCTCTTCGCTTTCCATTTTCTTTTGCACTCTCTATGCAAAAACACAGCCCATCTCGCCATTCACCATTTTACACCCTTGCAAACGAATTCTCTCGCTCATCACTCGCTTTTAAACATCTGATAGAAATCAAAAAGTTAACAACGAGTCCCAGTTAAATTTCCCCGCTTTTCCGACAAAAGAAAAATCCCAGTAGGTTCTTTGCGCATCCGTTTCGGCCATACTAATCCTGGCATACCTCAATCAAAGAGCAGGGGTGACTACGGTAAAAACTAGGTAAACACAACGTAGGAAAACACAGCGGTCCTATTAGGAGAAATTAGGGAAACTAGACGATCACAAGGTGGCTTTTCGCTGCAGATAAAGGGGCCCGGGTCCTTTACGTTACATTATATCATGTAGCCACTTTAATTTAAGCAGGTCTGGCAAAAAAAAATCGACAATAGTACCGTTTGCTTTTTTGAAATAGGTAGATAGAGATACTCTTTTTTAATCTGAGTCTCATAATTGATCATAAAATCTTAACTTGATCTAATGTGTCTTCTTTCATAAAAATTTTATTTGAAGACAGAAATGTTTTCGTTTTTTTTTTAAACCCCATCACCTTTTTTTTTTGTTTTTTTTTTTTTAATTAATAATCTGCTTTTTAGAAGATGGAGCAATTTACAATCACAGTGCAAATACTTATTTCCAAAATTAGCGATTCAAAATTATCGTACCTTATCAGTCGTTCCGAGAATGTTTTTTTCTTAGTTGTAATTTTTACTTTTCATGGGTGAATTTAAAGCCCGATTTTTTCTGTGGATTTTCATTCAAGTCAACTTATTCTTTACCGTTTTTTTTTGCCGACATTTTTTGAAATTTTCTAAAATCATTTCATCGTCAGCTACGATATGATAATTATTATCGGTGTATTTTGAACATTGAAACATTAACAAGCCTTACAAATTTGTTAATTACTATAAAAGGGCCGTTATCAACAATCAACTCGTCTGTACTATACAGTGAGTTTTCTACAAGCTTTTGCATTCTTGTAGAACTTTGGGATGAAGTTGAATTGTCGTTAAAAAATTTCCCGAAATCGCATTACTTCACAGGATGTTCCTTCAAAATTCAAAAAAATCGGTTCTTGTTGTATCGTTTCAGATCGCAGTTTTCAATCTAGGGGTCTGAAATTTATGCGGATATCCGCAAGGTGTGGTCTGGTATTGCATTTGAGCAAAATCAGTCGAACCGTTTCCAAATGGCGGCCATTTGAATTTTCGGAAATATTACTGTTTTTCAAACCCCTGTATAAGTAATATATCAAAAATGCTTTGAAACCAAATTAACAGGATTGTTTATGGGCGCATTTTTGAAGGAATTGAATTGAACTGAAATTTTCAGAGTAGACATGCAGCCTATACTAATTACTAATGACTGTCAACCTTCAAAATTTTCCAAAAGCATAGTATAATAAAAATGGCGGAGATAAATAAGTTTTATTTTACATGATGTTTCAAATTTTAGATTCCAGATATCAAAAATTTCAAATTTTCGATCTTCTAAATGCCCCTGTAATTTTTTTCGAAAATTTATGTGTATGGGAAAAGGGGTAAAATTGATAAATTTCTATACCTATAGTTTATAGTCTTTTTTCAAAGCAATTGAACTGAAATCTTTACAGTAAGCAACTACGCTGATGGATGATGGTCATTAAAAATTACTCATATGGAAAAATCCATAAAAATACACTATTTCTGCGATTGATGCGCAAGAAGGTTTTATAATATCCATTAATTATACCTTAGCTCGATTATCCTCAGTCCTCAATTGAAAATACCACAATTTAAAAATTCTGTTATATCGTTCTGAGCGAGTTTCTCTTCTTACTCATAACTTTTCTTGTTGAAAAATGAGCTTCTTTAAAATTTATTTGAGAACTAGGATATTTCGACCTGAGCTATAATGTTTCATATCAATTCTTTCAAGTTCATAGAAACCAAAATATTTCTGAAATGGTAAAAAGTCTAACCATTCCATAAACCTAATTATTATTTCATTTATTTTTAAATTTATGACTTAACCAGCTCAAAATTATAAGTCAATCATATTTATTGTAGTAATCTTTTTTATAATCATAATTTAGAAAAATATTTGTTTTATTTTTTTCAGAATTGGAAATGTTTATTCGATGTTTGTACGAGGAAGTCTCAAAATTTCCAATTACCAAGAAAAATTATATTTTGTGTAAAATGTCTACATATAATGTACTCAAACATTTGTATTCTTTTGATAGAACACCAGAATCAAAAATGAAAAGAGTAACTTAAAAAAAAGGAAAATAAATGAACATTTTGTTAACATATCAAAAAATTATCGTTAGGTACCTTCTCATTCAAACTCTAATGAATTTTGGTCATTACAATTTTTTCGTTTTCAATTTTGCGATCTTGTCTAGATCGATCGTGCAAATTAAAAACAACAAAAACATGGAGCATTTATTATAAAATTGTAATGACAGTTTAATTTAGGTTCCAAAAACTCAATTTCACAAAAATTGCTATGAAAATTCATAATGTCGTCAGGTGTCTAAAAATTGACGAAAAGTTTTCTCGAGCATAGGAAAGCAAGAGAATCACCATAATAAATATTTCAGCTTGGACAGAAAGGGTAACCATTTAAGGGAAAAAAATATAAAAAATAAGAGAGAAATACTTTATTTAAAGTTGTGCTGCCTGTCTGTGACAGGTTGCTTTTATACACAGCATAACAATCAATCATAAAAAGACAATAACATAAAAATTTAACAATTAACAATAAATATGGGTATGAATAATATTAATCGTATCAATTAAAATCTTTTCACATATGTCATTTAATTTAGCGCTATCAATTTTAAATTCACAAAAAAAATCTATTACACTTTGGCCGACTGTCCCACGAGATCCAAACCAAAGGCCAATTACTTTCCAATTTCTTTCTCCAAATTTATCCTGAAAATTTTCCGCATAAAATGAAATACATGGTTCATAAATTTTTTTTTTCTCTGTTATAATTTTCGTGTCCTGAAGTGGGTCATTAGTTTCATATCTAACTGTAGGGTCGATAATAAATGCATTTTTTGATTTCTTGTCAAAAGCAATAATGTCTGAAAATCTGTTTAGTCCTGTTGTATCTCTGCCATATACTTCTTCAAAGCATTCATAACCTTTTTCACGAAGAATTGATGTTATATGATGTTTAACATGATTATGACGAGCTGTTATCTTCGCTGAGTTGCTGCTGCAGTTGCCTGTGACATGAAAAGGGGTTTCAATCTCTTTACCGCATTTGCGGCAAAGGCGGTCACCATTGACATCAACACCAGGAACACCTCGAAGATTAGCATAGTTGCAGTTGAGTTTAATAGCAGCGGTCCATTCAGATGAAGAAAGTGAATTTTTTTTTATGAACAAAAGAGTTTAATTTGGATGAATTTTGAAAAGTGTGAACACCGATTCCTTGATAACCTTTACTGCTCCATATATCAAATGATATTTTTCTTAGTTGATTCCTCATAATTCTAGAAGTATTTCCTTCAACACCTAAATTTATTTTACATTTATTCATTTCAGCAATAGAATCAAAACTGCGACTGAGAAGTAAATCTTCAATCTGGTGAAGTTTTTGGGCAATAGAAAAATGTTGTAGTTGAACTTCCCATTCAGTCTTTAAAAGGCCCAAACCACGAAGATTACGTGGTGCATAAAACATTTCTGTTGTTGTTGAAGCGGGTAAACCAATGATTGTTTTGACACTTCTTCTTATCATTATGTCAATTTGATTTGTGATGAATTTTGGTATTTTTGATAGAGGGGCACACTGAAGAGGATAAATTAACATTGGGAAAATATATTGATTTATAATGTTAAGTTTTTGGTCAGGTTTAAGTAGATGACTGACAGTTAATTTTTCCAAGTTATTATTGAAGTAATTAATTATGTTTTTATCGAATATGATCTCTTGCTTAAATGTACATCCAAGATATTTTATACACGAAAATTTATCAATGCATTTTATCTTTTCATTGCTTGATAGCTCTAGAACACCTTCTGTTAATTCTCCGTTAATTATCATTATAGCATTGCTCTTGTTTGGATTGACATTTAGACCAATTTCATTAAAGAGATTTTGAATCAATTCTACAACATGGTAAGTAGAAAATAAACTTTTGGTAGTAACTGTTTGATCGTCAGCGAATCCTGTTAAACAAACAGCGTCAAAATCATCATGTAAAGAATATCCATGGGTATTTGCAAATTGTGGCTCTGTGATTTCATTGAAAATATAGTCAATGGCTATATTGAATAAAATTGGTGACAATGGTCCGCCTTGTGGAACGCCAGTTTTTATTAAGATATCTTCAGTTTGTTTTCCTCCTATTTCAATCCTAATTTTATTTTGAGTGAGTAAGTTCATAATTAGCGACACCAGTTGTTGACAAACTCCTTTAGAAATAAGCGATTGTTTGATATGTTCATGACCAACATTGTCGAATGCTTTTGAAATATCCAAAAATGTTATGATACAATTATCTTTTTTAGAAGCAGCTTGTGTTAGGCATGCATTTACAATTTTAGTGTTAATGTGGCAGCCAGCAATACCTTTAATGAAACCTCTTTGGTTTGGATTTAATTCAACTTGTAATCTTAATTTGTGGTCAATCACTCGTTCAATAATTCTACGTACTATTGAATATATTGTGATTGGACGCCAGTTGGAAGGAGAATTGACATCATCAGTGCCTTTGTCAATCAAAACTGTTCTTCCAGTTCGAAATGATATTGGTACATATGAAGTGGTTAGCATAATCATAATTATAGATTTTATAATTGGAATCACATTTAAGGCTTTTATAGTACGGATAAGTATACGGTCTGGTCCTGGTGATGTGTCTAATGATATGCCTGTTATAGCATTCTTGACATCTTCTTCATCAATTGCTATATTTGAACTCTGTGGGCTCTTAGTATAAGTTGATCTTAATTTTTTATTTTCAATTTCAAAGGTATTTCGAAAATATTGTTCAATCTGTTCTTTATCAATCTTACATATTCTATTTGAGCCATGATTCATGATTTTCCTTACGACTTTTTTTCTTTGATTATAGTAAAGGTATTGGGCTAAGTCATAATCATATTGATTCTTGCGATGTTGACGAATTTGTTTGTTTGTTCGTTGAGGATTTGATGAATTTGAATATTTGTATGAAAGGTTGACTTCTTTGTTCTTTTTTCGTAATCTGTAAAATTTAATAGCAGGATGTTTGGGTCCTGAGAGTTTTTCATTTGAATTAAAAAGAAATTCTAAAAATTTCACAACATTTTCATCAAATTTTTCATTATCATGTGTTTCATTGTTTTCAATAGATTCAAATATCTTTTTCCACTTGGCCACTTCGGTATTTGTATTGATGTTAATAGATTTTGGTTGCTTTATATTAGTATTGACTTCTTTATTTTCGAAAATTTTTTTATTTTTATTGGAGTCCGATTCTTTCAATATTTCATTCACAGAATTACGATTTGCAGTGATTGGATGGCTACGACCAGTATGAATTTTCAAACCATGTTGTGAAGAAAATGATCTTGGGCAAACCTCACATATAAACTGATCTTGACTTGAACAATATTTTTTTTTGTCTAAGTAATTTTTCGCTTTGATTTTAGAAGTCTCAATCAGACTGCACACATTTAGGTTGTCATTATTTTTACACATTTGACATGACCAAAGGTATTTGTTATTTAAATCCTTTCTTTTCAGACTTGAGCAAATTAAGCAATACCATTTTTTGCATGAACCATTACAGCGTATCGATGATGAGTTTTATGCAGTTTTTTATTGCAATTTTGACATTTGTAATCAACTGTTTCTTTTATTTTTAACTTTTCATTTAAATCAAAATACTTATCAGGAATCTCATTTATAACATTCCGTGAGCTGCAGGCATCCTTTAAATCTTGAGTAGAAACTTTAAAATTTTTCGTTAAATGCTTGAATTTATCATCTTTTGGAAATTTTTTGTTTAGATATTCGTTGTCACTGTCAGAATCCATAAAATATATTTTAATCTATATTTTATAATATAACGTGGAATCTTCCAAAGTTTAAAAACAGAGAACTAATAAGTATCTAAAGGAAATGTAAAAATATAGATTCGAACATATATTTAACTTTAACCCCTTAATAAGTGAGGAGAGCGCCTATATAATAGTCGCGCTGTCAAATCGATCAGGCTAAGCGACCAAAGTGCCATTTTCTACGAAAATGGACAAAATCATATTATGAAATATGATACAGTACTTCTGAGATCAAGATCTTGAGTCCTCAGAATTCCATGCGAGTTTTCCTTACTTTGAGAGCTTTGAACTCAAATCTATAATTTTCTTGTCGTCATTTTCTTAACCATATGAATCCCCACATTCTAATTCAAAACCCCAAATGCAAAGCTTCCAAAATCAAAGATTTCAATTATGATATCTGGGACCCATTAAACCGAAAAACCAACCCGCTTAAGTAGTTAAGCTTTTTTATATAAGCTAATTTATACTAAAGCTTAAGTGACAAACGTGAGTAATACTTTGTGCTTCTTCTTACAGTATTTTCTCTTGGTTTTCCCTTTTGTCAATTGCTTTTCTTTCCACAGTATGTCAAATGATTTTCTATTTTTTCAAAAGTTACAAGTTATACCAAGATATATCAATTTCACTTTATATTAATTGTTTTTTCTTGGAAAATGATTTTGTATAAAATTAATATTTTTTTACAAAAAAAAAATAGCAAAACGACACAAAGGTTTGATAAATGGGAAAATCGTTTAAAAAATTAGGAAACACCATTAATAAAAGAGGAAAACGACCGTAAACTATATAAAGCAAGAATATTATAATATTCCCACCAGTAGTACCAACATTTGACCCAAATTTTATGAGGGGTTAAATTTTTCGATGTAATTATTAGTCAATCTAGAATTAGTGCGATTTCTTTGAACTTAGTTACTGAAATATTTCTAATCGATGCTAGAAATGGTGTCAAAAACAATGGATTAAAGCTAATTGCTCAATGAGCCATCTTAAATCCATTTGTTTTCCGAAGCTACCTTTGATGTTTCTAAAGCGATTTAATAATTGATTTACAATCTGTGTCTCACTAATCCTATATTTTGTAAAACTAATAAAGCTATAAAAGTCTTACATTTTACGACTTTGATGAAAACGAAAGTCTGATAAAATACGTGCGTTCCAATAAAATCAAACATTATTATCAAGGCAAATTGCATGAAATCATTATCTTTATTGGGGGTTTCATAATATCTAAATCTAGATTTAGGTTAAAAATAATACTTATCGAATTATAAGCGACGAGATAAAAGTATCCGTTTATTTAAAATAATAATTTTCAAAGTAATCATCGGTATTATTGATATTGAAAATCGTAAGGGATTTACAATGGCACTTTTATATAAATAAAAAAATAGTAATAACAGAGACAATGATGAAATTAATTCATACACTCTAATACCTATAATAAATTTATTAGCTCACCGAATAGAATAAAAATTTCCTATCATTTTCATTAGAAATAACTCAATTTATCACCAACCTTTAGATTTCGTCGGGAGATTGTCAGACACATTTTGAGCAAGCGTTGACAGATATCTGGGACCTCCTGGCAGAAGAGGTGAATTCCATAAAGATTTATAATAATTAGCGAAACCAGACGATGATTGGAAATGTATCGGTGATCCACTGCTTTCATCTAGAAAAAAAAAATTCAATCAATAATTATTTAATATAAACTCTTACTACTATTATTATAGATCTATAAGGACACAAGGAAAGGACAATAACAAAGTAATGAGGATTGAATTATATATGAAGTATCCAATTCGATATTAGAGATTTATCCTTGCTTTTCTCTAACATAGATTCAGTAAATACTTGATTAAGAATTGATGGTTTATATGATTGGAGCTCTCGTAATAGCATTATCCCAAACGTTTCCTGATACCAACTCCAGCCCAGAGTAATCCTCTTACAGACATTTAACATTATACTCGTGCTTACAAATTTTATGGAGCTGCAATCAAGGAGATTTCGAAAATGCGTACTTGAGTCTTTTTCTGCAACGTCTAGATTGCTTGCTGATTTATTTATTTTCATTTCTTTTAGAACTAGAGACGCTACTTGAAATAATTATCGCATATTGCTATTTGCGTCATAAATACTTACATCCACTTTTTATCTATATCGAATACTAATCAACTGTCCCACAACAAGTGCATTAATGGACATTATTAACAATCTTTTATTATAAGTGGGTATACTCCCAGATTAATCATTTTTTGTATAGTTAGCTATGTGAGGTATGTTTAAATTTAGATATGGTGTGCTGATGAGTCCATAAAAAAACTCTCTTGTGGTCTGTGTGGCGAGTGAGGTTTAGTGACTTTCTTGTGGTCAATTCTGCAGTCTCCCACGAGGTGTTTCATTACACTAAATTCTCTTGAATTAAAAATATTTTTAATAATATCTCAGTAACAATTGACATTTGACCATATGTTGGCTACTATAAAAGTGGCTACTATGATACAAATTAATGTATTTGTATGTTTGTGTTACGTAAATGCTGCCTTTTTCTTTTTTAAAGAAAAAATTACTTCTTGATACGGTCAGTTTTAGGCTCACAAGCACAAAGCTCTGAAAAAATCTGATATTTTGTGAAGAATCCGTTAATAATTTTGATTAATGTAACTCGTTTTCTGATCCAAGTTCAACACCAAAAAATGATTTTCTTCTTCTGTCCTCTACTCATTACTTACATGTTTTTAGAACACTCTATACAGGGTGTCCCATAATATGTGGGCAATCTCCCGGATTTTGGTAAATTTCGTAAAAATAAATGAAAAAATAGCTATAAAATTAATTCCTCAGAGACACCCCTACAAAGATATTAGCTGTTGAAGTTGAGGGTTGAAAATCAATTTTTTGCAATAACTTTTTTATTTCTTGACCAATTTTGATAATTTTTGGTGTTATTTTGTATTATTTTGAACTGTTTAGAATAGTGTTTCATAATCTTTGGTAGCACGTACATAGACCTCGGGATGACATAACCCCCTCATTCACTTGAAAGAAAACAATAAAAATAATAATTTTACAGTTTTTTAAGGTCAATTTTTTTACATAAAAAATGTATCCTTATTTATTTCGATAGAGCGAACCGTTATCGAGATAAACGTCCTTCTAATAGGTGATGCGTCGCAGGAACTTTCTAAATTTCAAATAAATTTTAACAAGATGGCTGACTTTTGACAGTAAATTAAGCAGGAAAGAAAACAATAACTTAATTAAATACACGTCAAATAGTGTCAAAGATTTTATTTCATGCAGATTCAATTCTAACTGATTTTCTTTCTGCGTATTCAGCGTTTCTGTAACTCATTTTAAAATCAGTTAGAATTGAATCTGCATGAAATAAAATCTTTGACACTATTTGACGTGTATTTAATTAAGTTATTGTTTTGTTTCCTGCTCAATTTACTGTCAAAGTTCAGCCATCTTGTTAAAATTTACTTGAAATTTAGAAAGTTCCTGCGACGCATCACCTATTAGAAGGACGTTTATCTCGATAACGGTTCGTTCTATCGAAATAAATAAGGATACATTTTTTTATGTAAAAAGATCTAACAAAAAGAAAATTAACCTTGAAAAACTGTAAAATTATTATTTTTATTGTTTTCTTTCAAGTGAATGAGGGGGTTATGCCATCCCGAGGTCTATATGTATATGCTACCAAAGATTATGTAACACTATTCTAAACAGTCCAAAATAATACAAAATAAAACCCAAAAATTATCAAAATCGGTCAAGAAATAAAAAAGTTATTTCAAAAAATTGATTTTCAACCCTCAACTTCAACAGCTAATATCTTTGTAGGGGTGTCTCTGAGGAATTAATTTTATAGCTATTTTTTCATTTATTTTTACGAAATTTACCCAAATCCGGGAGATTGCCCACATATTATGGGACACCCTGTATAATAGATATGAATATAGGCTATGGTTAAATATAATATTGACATAAAAATTCAGAAATTGTTATTATTGATCTAACTTTACTTTTTCAACTTGGATTACATTAATAAAATTACATCACAAGATAAACGTTACACTTACTATAATAGGTAATATTTATTCTGTGCTTTGTATTTTATTTAGAGTCCTTGAATTTAGAATGTTTTTGATTTTGTAATCAAATAAAACGTTGTTAATAATTTAGCTATGAAATCTGGACATCAAAATAAGAATATTTTCAAGGTGTATTATACCAGTGGTAGAGACAAGTATTTTTTAGCAATGGCTATTTATAGTCATACAAACATAAAATGTTTGTAACATTAATCCCCCCTACTTTCTAACTTAAATACAATTTTAGGAAAATGCCTAGTACCTACTTGAAAAAGTGGGAAGGCAACAATATACTTAATAATCTTGAGAATGTGAAGAGTCAGTTGGTTAAAAATCAAATCAACAAGAATTTAAACTTCAACAGTAGTTATCTATCACTAAGCTGTCAGATTAAATCCAAGCAAATACATTCATATAATACCCCCAGTCTTCTATAAAAAAAGAAATAAATATCACCCTGTATTACCTCGAATATAATGACACTTTATCAGTCGCGTGTCAGAACTAAATTCATTCTTCATATTTTCATGGAATTGTGGGTTATGTCCACATTGATAAAAATTGTTAGCTCCCTTCTTTTGATATCTTTGTTCGCATTTTTAATAACTTTTATGACGACTCTATTATCGGATAAAATCTATATTAGAGAGATCGATGAAAAATTGAAGGTTTATATAGTAAATTATTTTTATGTGCGCTTATTTGAAACATGGCTCATTTTCTCCGGTACCTGTATAATGCATGTACCTACTCGCACGCATATGGTTGCCGTATTTGCACAACGAGTCACATATTTGATATGAAAATTACCAGCCAATCAACGGATCGGGAATAGTATTGATAGAACAGAGCAGATAAATTTTCTAAGCCTCGTAAACACGAGTCTTATCAATACGTTTCTAATATCATCTCTCATCTCATGCAATTAGATTCTTATTTGTTGTAAATAATCTGCCGAATTTCGGTTAATTTTGACTGAGCTTGTCGTTATAAATCATCATCACCATATAGAGATTTCATCACCTCTTATTTTGTGATCCTAAAGAGTCACGAGGATAGATTCGTATTACTATTACTATTTATTATACAGCTGCCTAAACTTTGCTTATAATATCTTCATGATTTATGATTAATTTTTAATTAAAAATATTACAATATCAGCAATTTCAACGTATCGAGATTATAAGGACAATGAGAAAAACTCTTCACGAAAATTGTTGCATTTGAAAAATGATTTGCTTTTATATAAGTCTGGTATTTCATTCAAGGTGTCTATACAGGGTGCACCATGTATCCTTCTCTATATTGCTATCTCCTGAACGCTAAAAAATACAGGGTCGGTTAAATTAGAGAAAAGATGCGCAGTTTTGTGGACATCTCGAATTCGTCAAAACATGCAAGATATCTGTGACCGTTCCTGAAATATCCTGAAAAATTGAAAAATCGAGATTTCTTATTTTCCTCAAATCTTTTTTATTATTGGAAATTAATAAATAATTTTTTGTAGGCTTACATAAGCCGTTAAGACCTATCCATCTGACTTTTCAAAAATTTCCAAGGCCTACTAGATCCAAGAGTTTTCACAGTCAACTTTCGTTTTTCTTATGGCCGCCATATTATTTTTTTATGTCGTTCGATATGAAAAAAATAATGGAAACCAAAAATTGATAAACTTAAAAAAAATTTTTTTTAATTTGTATTCTTCTTTTTTCGAAGAAAAACCTAAAAAAAATCGTCGAAAAACGTCAACATTTGTAAAATACGCCAAAATAGTGCTTGCCTTATAGTTTTTTAATTTATCTATGAAATTCGGTCTAAAAATGTGTCTTTTTTGTAAAGAAAAAAGAAGAATAAATTTTTTTTTAATTTATTTTTTGAAGTTTAACAATTTTTTGTTTTTATGATTTTTTTATACCGAACAACATAAAAAAACACTATGGTGGCCATAAGAAAAACGAAAGTTGACTATGAAAATTCTGGGATCTAGTAGGCCTTGAAAATTTTTGAAATGTCAGATGGATAGCTCTTAACGGCTTATGTAAGCCTACAAAAAATTATTTATTAATTTCCAATAATAAGAAAGATATGGCAAAAAGAAGAAATCTCGATTTTTCAGTTTTTTCAGGATATTTCAGGAACGGTCTCAGATATCTTGCATGTTTTGACGAATTCGAGATGGCCACAAAACTGCGCATCTTTTCTCTAATTTAACCGAACCTGTTTCTTTCAGCGTTCAGGAGATCGCAATACAACGTGATTCTTTTAAGGCGCCCATTAGAATATTTTCCACTTCTAATTGATCTAGAGATCTAAAACTTGTAGCCTAGGTAACATAAACAATTACGAGTCAAAATGAAATATAAGCAAGATGGCGGCACATTTAAAAATGGCGAAAGCAATGGCCATCGTTGTTTCTTTAAATGGAACACCCCATATATTATTGCATTTTCAGATTGTCTGAGAAAATGTAATAACAATGGTGCTTATAGTTGCAGTTTAAATTGAGTCGGCTATGAGTTATAAACAAGTGAAAATCGTGATTTTCCTACTTCAAAGACATTTACCACGAAAACGGCTCAAGATATCAGAAAACGGTTTACATGTCCCTATCTTAACTTTTCATCTGGTATCCTACTGTATAGTTGAAATGTTTATACAGGGTGATGAAAAATCTGTTAATTTTCACCACCCTGTATAAACATTTCAACTCCATAATAGGATACCTCTTTAAAAGTTAAAATAGGGACATGTAATCCGTTTTCTGATATCTTGAGCCGTTTTTGTTGGAAATGGCTTCAAAGTTGAAAAATTGCAATTTTCACTTGTTTATAACTCATAGCCTACTCAATTTAAACTGTAACTATTAGTACCATTGTTATCACATTTTCTCAGACAATCTGAAAATGCAATAATGTATGGGATGTCCCATTTAAAAAAACAAAGATGGCCATTGCTTTCGCCATTTTTAAATGTGCCGCCATCTTGGTAATATTTCATTTCGACTCGTTATTATGTATGTTGCCTAAATTCCAAATTTGAGATTCCTAGATCAACTAGAAGTCGTACTTTTTCTAATGGGCGCTTTAAAAGAATCATCCTGTATAGAGAAGGATACATGGTGCACCCTGTATATCCTTTACCACCTTTTTTGAAAAAAGCGTTTATAAAAATAATTTTAGTTAATAATTTTCTAACCTGCTTTTTTGTCGATAATAACATTATTATTAAGGGGGGAGAATTTTATATTGTAATGCAGTATACGCCAGAAAGGGTAATATGCTCGAATTGTTGACAAACAAGAGAAGCAAAGGAGAATTTTTAGAACCACAAGCTATCATGAACTACATACTTACATATAATACCTCTGTTAAGTTCTGATGAGTCTTCACTAGATTGACTCAAGAAACATCATCCACACAGATATGAAACATGAGAGCATTTCTGGCCGATTTCATGGAGACATGCGTTAAAATTGGAAATTTTTGAATCTCAGAACTGTTGGTCACCACCAAAACGTATAGGCACACTTATACGAAGTATTGAAAAAGTCTCGTTACCCGTCAATAAATCCTTAAATTTTGAGTTTTGAAAAAATTTTCACAACAGAGCTCAATTTTATAATTGATTTTTTGATGTAAAAAATTTATAGAGGGTGTTCGTTGGCTCAGTGAACGGCTTACATTGTTTTTTTTTTTAAATAGGACCTGTCTATTATTGTATTTGCATATTTCCTTGGAAAATTCAATAATAATGGTTTTTACAATTATTGCGGTTTAAATGAAGTAGTTTTTCAGTTATAAACAAGTGAAAATCGCTATTTTTCATTTCGAAAGCCTAGGAAAGGGCTCCAAATATCGCCAAGCTGCTTACATGTTCTTATCTTGACTTTTCATATGGTATTCTAGTATGTGGTTTAAATTTTTCTACATGGTAATGAAAATGGTCAGATTTTCCATCACCATTTATGAAGATGTATTCAAGTCATATAGTATAGTACATAAAAATAAAAAAATAAGGAAATGTAAGACGTTTTCCGATAATATCTTGGGTCATTTCTGATGTACTCACATATACACTTTCCAAATGAAAAATGCATTTTCACTTGTTTATAACTCAAAAACTACTTAATTTAAACCTGAATTGAGAAATAAGAATGAATTTTATTATTGGAGTTTCTCAGGAAATGTAAAAATACTTACAATAATATACAGGGTGTTCTATTAAAAAAAAAAATTGACGTCATTATACTGAGCCAAGGAACATCCCTTATAAAAAATAATCAATAGAACGTAAATTAATATATAAAATTGAACTATTATTTCATTTTTTCAAAAGTCGAATATTTAAGGATTTATTGGGGGGTGGCGGGATTTTTTCAACCGCCTGTATACAGGCCCCTATTTTAGGTCCAAAATTATGGATAACTTTACGACAGCAAATCGGATATATGTTCTCTGTGCATGCTGCAGAAAAAATGCTTGAATAAGGATCTGCCTTTTGTGGTTCTATCGAAAAGAAGTCGATTGATCAAAATCGTTTATGGTTTGCAAATGAATTCATCAATCGATATAATGTTAATAGGTATAATAATCCAAAAAATTAAGTTCTAATAAAAACACTATTTGCTGCCATTACTAGGTTCATCATTGGGGTACATTTTTCCTTATTGAAATTTGTGTTATTTATTATTTTGATCCCAAATTTCAACAACCAAATAGATAAAAATATTTATTTGCATAAAGAGAAAGAAATGCCAAAAATCGATTAAAATTGCCCAAAAAAATACCAAAATATGGCGCAAACTAATTTTTTCCTGCTAATTCATTTTCGAAAAATGTTTGTCAATTTTTTTTTAACTCTGTCGCTTACCTATATCTATAGATAACGCACTTGAGAAGAATGTATGGGTTACCATTTTTTTATACACAGAGCAAACTGTAAAAATATTTTAAAATTACTAATGTTTTTTTTTGAGAAATATTAATGTCACTTAGGAGCAGGGGCAGTACAAATATAATTTCTAGGATTTTTCCTCACGACTAGGAAAAGGATTCTGTCAATTTTTTTTTTTGGTTTCCAATAAGTTTATAATAATTAAGGGATAAAGGCAAAAAATTTCTGCACATCCCCATTGTGTGGGGTATCGCCTGAAAGGTCTTAAAAAATTACCGTTTTCAAGTATTTTTCCCCTTAGATGAATATTTCGCGCTATATAGACTTCTATAAAGTCGTTATTAATAAAACTTTTCCAACGATTTTGAATAATGTATGAGAATTTTTTTTTTAAATAAGCGTTTGCTTAAGTTTTATTTCTACGGTGAATATTTGGGAAGATGAAGTTCCCAAATTCGTTATTACTGTCTATCTCTTTAACTAAGAATGTGGTTAAAATTTTTGAATGCTACCCAACTAATACTTCTTTATTTTGTATACTTTTTGTTTTTTTTTTACATTATAAGGAACTATTTAGAATTTCTGGAGTATATTACTGTGGAACTTTTATGTTTATAGTGGACTCTAACGCATTTTTTATTAAGTTTGCAGCATTTTTAAAAACATTATTTGTAACCTTTATGATCTTACTTTTTAATTTTTTATATAATTATGGTGAAAAAATTCAAGAAAAAATCACTGCACTATAATATGAATTACAACATCTATAAGAATAATCCATTCTTCTTATATTTTGCGATAAAATCTAGGTACAAGCTTGCCACCTTCAATCCTTGATGAAAATTGAAAACAACTTTTTGACAATTTTTCTTTTTTTTTCTTGCCTTATATGATATTTAGAAAGTTGTCAAAATAACGAGAATTCCAAGCTATATGAAGCCCGGTCATTTCTTCTCTATTAATTTTATTAGGTAATAGGTACGCATAATATCACGATGGTATAGCATTGATATCCCCTTGCTAGAAAATTTACTATACTGTTATTATTGTGTCATTATTTGGTTTACTAGTGACTAATAAAACATTGGGAAATATCTTCAAATGATTATAAAAATTTCAAGAAAACTGTTAGTAATACACAGCAGGTTCTTATATCAAATGTCGGCGCCGGTTAGAGGAATGTAAATCATCACTGCGGTTAACAGCTCCCTGATAATTGCGGTTTTCCATCCTACTGAGTCGTAGATAAGGCATGATAAATATTCACTTAAATAAATCACGGCATGATAACGTTTTCCGATGAAACAATGCGCAGTTAATTTTCTGATGAAAATTAATAATTTCCTCGGTCCTTGAGTGAGTGATCTCGATTCACGACACCGACATTTTATGTTTTCAATAATTCGAATATGAGTTTTATCTACGTCATCTCGGTTATTTAGACTATTGTAGATAGAATTTGATATTTTATCACGTTAACAAATTAACTATATACTACTAACGAACCAACTAATGAAGTTTCCTTATTTATAAGCTTGAAGAAGTTATTATTTTGATATTTTTATATCCATTTACTTTTTACAAAAAAAAAGACTATTGCGTATTATTAAGATATCAATAATTTTTTGTTTAAGAATCAGATGAGATGCAAGTGAAGAGGAAATGATTCTGAAATTATAAGATCATTTTGAAATAAAAACGAGAGGAAATAGTGAAGAAACCGGGAATGTTAGTTTGAAGTATCGTGTGAGTGGGAGTCGGGAACTTGGAGAGAGTGGAGTAGGAAATCCCTTGTAATAAATCCAATATCGAGAACGGAGCTTTAGTGGTTCGGGCCTCTGGGGACGGCTCCCATCACCTGGCACCAAATCATAATTACGATCCAGTCATCTGCTCCTTCCTGTGTTGCTCGAACCCCGGCCAAATCAAGTTTCAAATCAAGGAGAAACTTACCGGAAAGATTCCAAATTTAAGAAACTTTCTCAATTTTCGCCAGAACTCTAAAATACTTCTTGTCGAAGACTCGCCGGGATTATCGTGTTTTCTCTCTATTCTGATTTCTCATAGTGTTAATCAATCATTTTTTTTCTCATTCACTCACTCACTGCTTCGTCGATTTTTATATACGCCTAGTTTTTGATAACCTTCAGGACTAAGTACTTATATACGGAGGTGCTTAACAGTCTGAAGAGTTCACCACATTTACGAGATAAAATTACAAATTATGTCTCTAACTCTATACATATACTTACTGCATGTCAGAAAATCAATTTTTATTTAAAAGTTTTTACAAGGAGGTAAAAGAAAATTTTGAGTAAAAATTTTAGTGTGACTTTAGAACCTATTGCAGTGCTTATTGAAGCACCCTACCGGTTTCGGTCTACTGGACCATCTTCAGGGGTAAGAGGATGGCTTATGAAAATAATGAAAAGTTGGGGTAGTTAATACATTACAAAATAAGTAACTTACAGTAAGGGTGTCGAACATGCGGAAGGATGTCATAAAAATCTCATAATGGTATAAAAAATCGAGAATCAGAAAATCAGACAAGATTGATGTCTAAACATTAAGCTGCAAATGTCTGCAAAAAAAGTAAATTTAATATAACATTAGTAAATCATTCCAGCGAATTCTTTTTATTAGTAAGGATTTGAAATCCATTTTAGAGTTGAATTTACCCGATTTTGAAAATTCATTCGGTCGTAGATGGACGTTTAAACCGTACGAGAGGAAGCGGATTTTCAATTAATCAAAGTATCAATTTAGCTGGATGTATCTCACGGAGAGCCAGGGTCGAAAGTGGTCAATAATTAGACAAACTGCCCTTTAATTGACAGCTAGCCTATAATTAATTTGGTAATTCAGAACTACAATTTTAATCTATCCATCCAGTCATTGCAACAGTTTAGATTAATTAGTGTGAATGAGGGACATTATCCACTATGATACGCTCGAGTTATCTTCTTGGTGCCTTCTATAAATCTTTGTTACAAAGCAGGATTTAAAAAATCAGACAATGTGAGGAGAATAAGGGAGGAGAGAAAGGTCATCGCTTCAATTAGCATTAAAATGTGTACGATAATAATTACAAAATTGGAACAAATGGAATTGTCGGAACGAAACCGAGGGCGAGCATGGGTTGATTGAAGCTGCTTACCGCCAAAGGATTTATTTAGTCAGCTGTATTTTGGACAATTAAGATAATTATCAGGCCCGTCTTCTTGATTGCTACTTTGCCACGTCATATCGTTGCGTCGGAAAATTTTTATTTCTCTAATCCTACGCATGAAATAAATTACACTCGACAATAATAATACAACTCATCACGACATGAAATCTTACGTTAATTGAAATTTTCAACTCGATTTTTTCTAAATCACGTTGCTAAGCGTGGAAAATTGGGCTACTTTGACGAGAGGGGGGGGGGGGGGGTTGAGACTCCATGAGAATTTCCGAATTAATTTCCCTTTGCTGTCTGAATTTTGCGCTGAAATAAATCTGCTTGATGTGTTTGACGTGCAACGATTAACGGCCTTGTCTATGTAATCGCGTTATCTGAAGCTCTGTGTGATGAAATTCATTGAATATGCCTGGATTACAAAAATAATAACAAAACAGATCAGAGCTGCCCGAGAACACTGTTGGAATAATTTGATTTCCATATTGGATTCTCTTTGAAGTGAAGCTCTAGATTGCATTTCATCACTGCTAATTGAAATTGACGAAAAAATAATTAGTTTTATCTCGTTTTATCGGCAACGGTTATTTTGCTGTTTTTAGTTGGATTCACTCATCATCGATTTGTTTTGTTCACTTTTTTTAATTTTAATCTACTTAGACGCAAGTTTGCATCATGTATAGGATAATTATTCTAGACAGAATTCGTTCCTCAAAACTCGATTTTTGATCGTGGATCAATGAATAAACTGATAAGAATTTTATTATCATTCAAAAATGTGCTTATTATCTATGTTATTATATTTACTAAATAAAGTTTTAGTACCTACCTATACAGGGTGAATCAGTTTTTTGAAGCAGGACTTCACCAGTTTATAGAAGACCTTATTTAAGGCATAAAACTTCCCATAAACATATGTCCGGAAAAGCTCAGAAAAAGATCCTGCAGTGTTGGAAATTTTATTGTTCTGTTTTCGCCGCATAACTTGGACATTTCTCAATATTTTATTTTTATACAAAGAAGTTATGTATTTTAATTTAAAACACACAAAAAGAAGGAAAAAACGGGTGAAAAAATTAATCAGTGGCGTAGATACGACCTTTTTTGCTCAACAACTTCGACGCCCATGGACTTACAAGACCTAACTGATCAAGGTTTGATTCCGTGGAGATTTCTTACAAAAAACATATACTTTTTATTATTTCATATTCCCTATAGTTTTTAAGTAATTTAAGTCTAAACTTCATCATACCGCGAAAATAATCTCATTTTTTCGATATTAATTGTTAAGTCCATGGGCGTGAAAGAAATTGAGGGGGTCGTATACCTACCCTATATCTACGCCACTGTTGAATTTTTTCTCCTTAAGTTTTATTAGTTTCTTGTGCTCTAAGTTACAATCAATAACCTCTTGGTATAAAAATAAAATATTTAAAAATGCCCAAGCTTTGCTTTGCTGGAAAACTGTTTTTTTTTTCAAAACCCCTAGGTATATATCTTTTTTTTCTAAGCTTTTCCGTGCATATGCCTATGGGAACTTTTATTTCTTAAAAAAACGTCTTCAATAAACTGGTAAAGTCCTGCTACAAGTAACTGATTCGCTCTGTATAAGTCAAGGAATTTTTTTAATTATTTTGCGAGCCTAATTTGTAAAATATAGGGAGAAATGTTATAAGAAAGATATGAAGGACTGGTAAGCCTCAATGATTTATAGCCTTTGAGACAAAATGATTAATAGTATTTTTTTGCAGCTTTAAACTATTGTTGATTTAATTTTATATATTTGAATGTGTCCCTACTTATTTCTTGAAAAGCTTCTAATTGAAAAAAAACATAAAAATTCACTATAGGGGTGATTCAAAATTAGATTTTGAATCACTTAATAATATATCTCGTCCCCGTTTAACCATTAGTGGATAAGAATATCTTGCACTCGAAACTAATAGAAATCAACTAGTCAAACGATCATATTACATGTACGTTAACGCTTTGTATTAATATCCAGCATTAAAAATAAATCAGAATGTATGCTGTAGGCCATATGTGGAAGAGAGGTTCTTAAAAAATTGCCGACAATTCCTGCAAGTAACATTAGGTACATATTAAAAATGTTATGCTGCAAGTACTCGTATATAACGTAACGAAGAGCACAGCTAGCAGCACATGAAAAGGATAAATTACATTAAATAATATAAGAAAAACTCGGACTAAAGGATTTGTAGAAAATAAACACATATACACATGTGTGACATAAGTCATTGTTCCCGGATGAACAGCTCTAGTATTATTATGTAGTCTTGTAATTCAATACCTTCGCGTAAAAACAATTTAAAAGATTTAATTTTTATTTTTATATAAGTGCGTCAGAGGATATTACACTTAATTTTTTGTTACATGTGTTATTACAGTTTATTAACATGTTAATGAGACCGTATCCGGAAATCATCCGTACTATTCTGCTGAATTAAACGAGTTTTTTCATTCATTTTGCAAGAGATGCAGCTGCAACATTTTATTTTTGTTCTAATCAGCAACTCTTTTCTTCGTTCATTTATTTCATAAGACTATCTACTCCAAGCAAGAATGGCTGTTAAATCATTTTAAACCCAATTTGATTTTAACTTTTCTGATTTTTCTCGTTCTTTGGGGAATATTCCATTACAATATAGGTAACAAGTTATGTCCGAAAATAAATTAAAAAAAAATCATCTACAAAAGCATGATAAACGGGCTGCCTAAAATCATCCTGTATATGAACCGCACTAAATGGTATAATTCTCCAAGAGCTAATTTGAATCAGGAATTAAATCAGGTTAGTATTGAAAAAAATTGTATATTCTTGACGTAACTTTATGTAAGGTAACGGTGTCTAAACTCCAAGAATTCGACCTGTTTATAAGGTCAAAAGACCATTATCACTCATTATAGCGCGTGAGGGGATAACTGAAAGTTATTTGTATCAAATGGACTGAAAACCTCGGTTTAAGGCGGCTCCCTACAGCGCGGGACTCGGCAAACCTGGGCTGGTGACTCGCCAAGTAACAATATGAGCAGGCTCGGCGTTTCGGCTCGTGACTCCAGTATTCCCGTCGATTCGATTTTAGGAACAACGCAGGCTCGACTTGTAAAGTCAAATCCATGAACTTATGACTCGCCGAGCTGATGGCTTGCCAAGCTGGCGGCTCGCCAAATCCAGTTTCTAGGGAAACCACCTTGACTGCACAATACTATACGCTTTTGTATTGTATTCTAATTTCCGTCCTAACCGTAATTGTAATTTCAAGTGCAAAAATTATCTGCAAAAAGCACCATTTAACACCATTAGTGAGCTTATGAATTCTTCTAAACGATCGTTTTATTTGATCATTCCAAAAACGGTAGTAAGTGACCAAAAGCATTTTTGCCAAGTATACTACACCTCTTGACTTGAGTAATAATTCTAGTTTGACATTATTCCTTAGAGACGAAGAAAGGTCTCAGTATGTCTTTAGCTCATATCCTTTTCCCTTAATACTGAATCCGCGTTATTGTACTTTATTCTATTCTGTTATTTATGCACGTCTTGGCTGTAATAAAAAATTTTGTTTGTTTGCATGACAAGGTTTAAGAAGAGTCTTTTAACGAAGGGTTTTTCAACCAGCAGGTCTCTGAGGTCAAGTTGTTCAAGAACTGCTCCCACGCTGCATGGTGCATGAGTTCGTGTGGGTGTTGGACACTCAAATATTTCTCGTTTTCGTCATTACAGAGTCTGCTCTCTGATAAAAAATATTCAGCCAATAAGGCTTTTGCAGGATAGCTGACATAGCCATCTCTGAACGCTAATATAGTCTGCACGAAGATGAAGTACCAGCTTTAATGGTCGTTTTTTCATTAATAACCATCGTCATCAGGTAACGCAAAATAAACTAATTAAAACACCATACTTCCTGTATAGACCGAATGGGATAGTCAGATCCCATTCACGTCATAAAATGTAACGCGCAGAGGTAGAACCTGCGCAATATTGTATCCTTTGAAGTTTATTGTATTATCATGACACCAACCCTTCCCCCTTCTCCAGAACCATCGAAACTCTGATTAGAAAAAAAAAAGCCAGCACTAAGTGTTTTTTACCTCACAATTTTATGCCCCATTTTTTTGGAAAGCGATCAACAAACTTCCCTCCACCACTTTTGATCTTAACTCTTGATCTTCAGCTGCTTTTGAACTGCTTTTCATGGCAAGTATTCTTTTTTCCCCAGACAATTTATGTTTTCGGCAGGTTTTGTCTTAGTGCAATGCATAGACCGTTGATTTGATGCGTCTATGATGCGTCCACCTGATGGCAATGGTTATCAATAAAAAACCGACCCCCTTACTGCTGGGGTGTGGGGCACGGTGGGGTTTGGAAACCTTATACAGATAAATTCGTCTCGCTAAAAATATTGTTATTGTAATTTTTATCTAATGAACAATTTGAAAACCCAATTATTCGGCCGAATTTTTGCGGGCAATCTTCGCGTTTCCTCTTAATTAAAGCCTCAGCGATAATTCATATCTTTCTCGTTCGTCCGACATATTACGTATGTGTATTATAACGTCCGCTTAATATTAGCAGCACGCGATTCTACATCAAAAACAGAACAAAAAAGTCCTTAACAGTTTTTACTTGATGTACACAGATTTTAAGATATGGACAATTTAATGTTTTTAAATTTTTGCAACACTGCCGCTGGTATAAAAATTAAGATAACTTAGACGTGAAGTCACCTAACTGGTATGGTGTGCCGTTGCTATGTAATCGAAAAAAGGTGCGATAAGACAAATGTCATGCTGCGACGTGTCACTCAATGCATGCAATTTTTTACAGATTTTTTATTTTTTCAATTTTTTATTCAACAATTAAAACGCGCAGTTGCAATATTGATTGGAACTAAGGAAATCAAATAATTCCTATAGTTTTGAAATGTTAATTAAAACCATTTTTACAAAAAAAAATCTAAAATTTTGGATAATTTGGCTATTTTACTTCTTACTTAAGAATTTTTTAATAATATTAAGCAATATTTTTGAGTATTAAAAAACTTCAAATTTAAACTACAATGGTCGATAACTTCGTTATTTTTGAGGTCTAAGAGCTAAACGGTATTAAAACTTTATGTTCTGTTTTTGATGTAGAATCGCGTGGTGCTAATATTATGCGGACGTTATAATACACTCTGTATATATCATAATAATGACGACATATTTCCTGCAGCAGCCTCTTTATTGGACTAAACATACAGTGTGTGTCACAGGCATGGTACACCCCCTTTTTTTTCTTTATTTTTGGAGATAATTTTTTGAAATTTGGTACGTCGCATATTCTCGATAGGGCGCACTTTTTAGCAGAAAATTGAATTTTTTCCCACATCCGGTTTTTCCGGAAATTTTACCAACTTTTTATTTTTAAATGAAACACCCTTTTTGGTAATTTTTGGATTCTATATATTTGTACGAATCCAACAATACCACATAAGTACCATTTTAAATGTCAAATTTGTTTTAGTTCAATTTTTTATTTCTCAATTATAGTGTGCCATGACTATTTCGTTTTACTCCAATTGGATCATCTAATGCTAGAAAAATCGAATTTTTGTTCAAAGTAATAAATTAAGTGAGTTATGGATAAATTATGCGCACCGGAATGATTTTTTGAGCTGAATTCATTTTTTTCAAATGGTACCATATTGGTACCGAGGTACCATCTGCTAGTACTTCCAATAAGGGACATTTTGGTGTAACCATTTTGCATCTGTGACGAACACAACTGAAGTCATGGCACACTATAATTGAGAAATAAAAAAATAAATAAAAACAAATTTGGCATTTAAAATGGTACTTATGTGGTATTGTTGGATTTGTACAAATGTACAGAATCCAAAAATTTAATAATATATAGGGTGTTCTATTTAAAAATAAAAAGTTGGTAACATTTCCGGAAAAACCGGATGTGGGAAAAAATTCAATTTTCTGCTGAAAAGTGCGCTCTATCGAGAATATGCGACGTACCAAATTTCAAAAAATTATCTCCAAAAATAAAGAAAAAAAAAGGGGGTGTACAATGCCTGTGACACACACTGTACATGGTCTGGTTACAAATCGCTATTTTAACGTTTACGAGCATATCCGATTGCAATCGATAATCAAATTGCCTGACAATTATTCTGATTCTGTAATTTTTCCGGTTTATCAGGATGATGGGTGTCATAAAAGTTTTGGCATCATTTTCTAAAATTTCTGTAATAGTGCTACGATCTGATATTCCAACAAATATCAATACTTTTCTCTATATCTACAGATTTCCTTCCTTTGAAAAAAGATCTATCCAATAATGAAGATAATTTCCTACAATCCAGGCTCTCTTCAGAAAATGGACGCTGCTCATAATAGTTCGAGCCTCCTTAACTTCGGGAATCCTTCGCTTAAATATTAAAAAATTTGAAGACTTTCAGACTACTCTTCGTTCATTTCGTGAATTATTTTTTGTAAGTATTTTGCATGAATGGACTTTTGACTTCAAAATTCTGAATACTGGAACAAGATACGCCAAACGCTTGAGATAATTTCTCACTTAGTTGTTTCAGTTAGGTATTATTGGTGACTTACATTTTTCCTGGATAATTAATACTGAAAAATCGATTGAAAATTCATGACGTATTCCCATTATTTCTTCAAAAAATTTTAAAAATGTCATCAATGTTTCTCAAAAATAAATCATTTCCAACGCACGTTAACACAATCATTTCTGTTTTTAGCAGATAAAATAGATAACCTGTGGAAAAAACTTTTGGAAAACTACATCACTGATTTTGAAAAAATACATGGTATAATATGAGGATGATGATATGTCATATCACCTCTTACCTATCATTTAAGATTCTTTTAGGTTTCTGATCAAACGCAGCTGAATATATAAATTCATATGAAACTGGTCCTCCTCGATCGACACTAAAATTGACATAATTCTTTTAATGGTGTTTTTTAAAGCTTTGAAAAAATCACCTACTTAGACAGCCCTATTTGCATGTCCAACTTTTCTGATGGGTTCTCATGGATCAATAGGAGTTTTTGAAATTTTAACCAGCTTTATCAATACACTAAATTAATCCGAATTTATGTGACTTTTTAATTGTTTTTACAAGAAATACCAGAAATTTAATAACTAACACTTTTTTCAGTTTAATAGATTTCTGTTGCTTTTGCAAGACCTAACGACAATGAAACAATTTTTTTGTAACGCAATAATTTTTGATAATTTTAAATGGTTCCTAGGGCAAAAATGGCACGCTTAATAAAGAGTAATCATTAGATAAAATCAAATTAGTTGATAATTGGATAGTTTCCATATACCTAAATAGTTTTTTTTTCAATAAATTCAAGAAAATTTCATTTTACATAAAATTTCATTTCTTACAGAACACACCTAAAAATACTCAGTTAATTTCAAAATTGTTTAAAATATCTGGCATCGGTTAATAAAGATATTTACGGTTAAAAATACCTACTTAATTGTCCTGAAGATGAAGGTTTAAATAATTTAAACATGCATATGAGTTAAATATAAAAATGATCATCAGGTAATTTGAAATATTTCTTATTTTACACATACTATTATAAGTAGTAATAAGTAGCAGTAGTTAAGTAAACTTATGTAAAACGTTATTTATACTTACTATCTCTTCCCTTAGGTGTCACAACGGTGAAAGCTGAGCTTCCCGGCGGACTTGGAGGAGCGGAATCGGACACATTGACTTCGGGACTCCTGGAATTGTCTCTCGCACCGGCACCACCAGAACTATAGTCTAAGGGCATCGAATGATGCGTGCTCAATTCTAGGGCCATTTCAACTTTTTAAATTTACCTATATTATCGACACATTTCTTTTTCGCGGCTTGAAAAAAATCTCTTTAATAGGGAGTTAAAATTCACATTTTTTATTAGGTAAATAATTCTCAATAATCAAGTACCTACTATTATTATTATTATTATTATTAGTGCAGGAATTAATAAAAAATTTAAGAGGATTTTGGCAAAAAAAAGTATTCGATTTAGATCATGCAGCCGAATTGGATACCTGCATTTAAGAGGAGTTAGGTGGATTTTTCTGGGGGAAGTTTGACATCGCGATTAGATGAAAAAACAAGTCGGCTTGTTGAGATAACGCGTCTTGACGAAGTTTCAGTCGACAGTCAACTGTTTGATACCGGAGCACTTGTGATGATAAGCCGGAGTTGAGTCAGGGGACCGCCTGCTCCGGAGAGTCGGTGATCCTTGTGTAAGCCGTATATAGAGTTGGGGGCGGCGCTATGTCCGTAAGCCCCGCCTATCGGAACAATTGAATCAATGAATGAAATAGTAAAGTGCTTTATTGGGATTTTAGATTTCGTAAGAAAGGGCTGTTAATAAAGGGTTATTGCGGATTGATGGAGTTGTGCCAGCAGAATCGGTTTTGAGTAGGTAGGTACCTATCATCGTTTACAAAGTTATTATCATTTATTCTATAGGTACCCATTACATTTTATAGACGATCTATTTTAGAAATTCTGACTATTCAATTTTATACAGATACAGGCTGTTCATTACTAGTACATGAAATTTAATTATGAAAATTTATTTACCCCTCTCAAAATAGTTATTAATATGTCGTCAGTGATTAGGTACTTCGTAAGTCACCGCCGCTATTAAAAAAGGAAATTCTTTTGATGTTCATAAATTATTACATCAGACAAATTTCAATCTCACCACTTGCAAGACTGCCGTAAGTGCTAAGCTAACCTACTGGAAGCAACAAATTTGGCTTCCCATTCAGGCTTCCCATTGTGAACTATAATAAAGAGGTGTCAAATGGTATCTAGGCTGGTATACCTACTACCAAATGAAAGATAAAAGAATTTTGCATACCTAATATGACTATTTTTTAGAACCAGTTTTAAATTGACGATAAACAGTGTGCACTGTGCATCATCTTCAACCGTTCTCATGTTAGGAACCTATACCTATAGGTACTCCAAAGTTATATTTGCGACAAAAAAACATAGTGATATTAGGTAAGAAAGTACCTATATACACTACATATTTAGGTATAGGTACTGTTATAGCAAAAATTCACAATGAATTCTGAAAGGAATGGTCTCAATATACTTATATCCATCAAAAATGTTTTATCTTCCATTTGCATGGTATCATACATCCCTCTATTCAGAATTTCTGCAACTTTATTATTTTCAATGACTTACTTACCTACTCCTATATTATGGCCATGGCCAGTTTTGAAATTAGCTTGTTTATTGCAATTTTTTTCATAAAACAAGCTTAATTTTTTTTATATTTCATATTTTTAAGGGGATATGTTTATAGTTTCGTTGCTTTTTTATACCTAATGGCAAAAAAACAATATGGCGGTTATAAGAATCGCATTATTACATTGGCAGTAGATGCAAGCTACGTGCAAAAGGGTATAGGTAAGTACAAAATGTCAAGTCTCCATAGCTCCTACAGAGTTATGGAAATTTCTTGAAATCTGAATAAAATATGTACCTACGATTTTCTTGCCGATTCCGAGATAGCAATAATATTGTAGATACTGAATAACAAACACCCTGTATACAGAGGTTTTTTTTAATTCCTAACATTCGGACCTAGCATGCAGAGATACTAATAGAGGCGACATGATGATTTTAAAGTGTTACAATGCATAGGTATCTCAAAAACTGTTTCAAACAATTTCATAAAATTACCGAAGACGGGGGGGGGGGGGGGGTAACTTTGTAATAAGCAACCCTGATTTTTTATTCAAGATTCAGCTTTTACTGCTAAAAATAAATAGCTTCCTCCTCCCCCCTCCCCGTCTTGGAGGTAGAAAGTAAAATTTCTAACTAAAATTTCCAATTTTAGTTAGAAACTCTGATTTTTATTGTAGATTCTGATTTTGATTTTATGACTAAAAATAAGTAGAATTTATCTTTATTTTTTCTCGAGTCGTGGATATTTTTCGTTCACTTTCAGTAAAAAGATGAAGCGAAATTTTTTTTATCGATAACAGCGCCTTCTATCATCATGAATCTTAAAAAATTTAAAGAACAAATTCAACTTATTTGTAGTCGTGGGTACAATCGAAATCTATACAATAAAAAATAAGGGTTTTATGTTCAAAATCTCAAAGTTATTGAATAATATTCACCCCACCTCCCAAAAGGGGGTGAAGGAAAAATTATTAAAATATTGTAAAATATGTCCCCCCTGTACTTATTATGAATTGACATTTTGGCAATAGATAGAAAACTGGATAGAGGATTCATAATTGACCCTACAATAAGATTTGAAAAACACCAAAATCAACCAGAGGACGTCCACTTAGAAAAATGTCAAATTTATGAGCCAACTATACCACATTATAAATCCAAATTTCAAGTTAAAAATATTGAAGTTATCGGACTATTTTTCGGCTTTAGAGGAACTTTAGTTAAAAAATATTATTGAATTTAGGAAATTTTTTGGATTAAATAAATCTTTAGACATGGAAATTGTAATCAAAACTCTGAAAAGTTCAACGTACATTTTAAGAAATCATCTTTTTGGTTTTAAACCGAAATTACAATAATTTTTTTTGCAATAAGTTTCATTTAATAATTTTATTTTATTTTTTAAGTAATATTTTGTATACTGTGTCTTAGGGCAAACTGATATGCCAGTCAGTTGTTTAAATAAACTTTATATATACGCCTTTAAAATTTCATGGAAATATGTAAAACCATTTTCGAGATATCGCATCGTAACACTTTAAAATCCTCATCCCTGGGATTCTATTGAATTAAAGAAAAATGCACCATTTTAAGCGTATTAAAAATTCGTAAAAAAAAAATATTTTCGCCATACAACTACAGGGTGTTAAGAAAATGACGGATAAACTCTTCAGTACATTGTAGGGGACACTCAGTAGAGTACGGGAAAAATAATTTAAAAAATTCTTGTCTTCAATTTGGTGAGATAAAAAATGCCAAAGTTAACATTTTTCTACCTAGATCTTTGTTTTTCAGTATTTGCAAAAAATAAATGATTTTACAGATATAAAAAAGGTACTTTAATCGTTATCAATTTATTATGTACTTATTTGTGGGTAAAATAAATCCTTGATTATCTCAATCGATCACAACTTCATAATTACGTTTATTAGGTAATTGTAATACAACATTAAATTCAAATAATTGCGTGACATAAATTTTTAGAGGATGGAACAGATTCGTAACTAGGTAGTAGTCATAATAACAACAATAATAATATATTTTAAATGACGTAAACGGCGCAGCCTGCTACTCGAGGGGTGGGAGACGCGTCGTGTCTCTGACAGGATGTAAGTTCGTATGAACTTAAGTTAATTCGAGTTTCAGTACACAACACAATTAAAAAAATTGCTTAAGATGTATTACTGGCTTGGAAATTTTAATAAGAATTTTTTTCTTTTCTAAGCATGCTGAAAAAAAAAGCATTTGGCAACAACGGTTTTGATACCTTGACTACCTACACTGTTAGAAATTAGACGAAATTACCAAATACCAACTGTTATCGCGTTAAACGTTGCCAAATTTATTGTTCAATATTTTGACTTTACAGAGTGTCCCCTACAATGTACTGAAGAGTTTATCCGTCATTTTCTTAACACCCTGTAGAGTGGTTGTTTTTTTATTAATTAATTTATTTAATTTAAAACATTTATTAATTAATTTTAGGCTTAGGTATCTTGCTGAATTGAAAAAAAAATTGTTTGTATAGGTTTACATAAAGTTGTCATGAGCTATCCATTTGGCATTTCAAGGATTATCAAAGCCGAGCCAACTAGATCCCAGAGTTCTCATGGTCAACTTTTTTTCTTGTTTATGACAGCCACATTGTTTTTTTGTCTTTTAATATGAAAAAATCAAATAAACTCAAAATCAATGAAAGGTATTAAAAAATTCAACATTTAAATTTATTTTTCGAACAATGAAAAAACATTTTTTCACAGAATGCACATGAATATGAAGTCATATCTATTGCCTTATTATGATTTTTTTTGATTTTCCAATTATTTGCATTCCGTAAAAAATAAAATATGCATGGGTAATTATTTCTTTTTCTGGAATATTTGACAAATTTTTGGTTTAGTAAATTTTTATACCAAACTCCATGAATAACCAATGATGGAATTTGATATGACTGCCACAAATAAGAAGGATAAAGCTGAAATAAGAAGTCTATTTTTGAGTTTTTTAAGGATATTTCAGCAGCGACTAATTTTTGTTCAACGTTTCGATTAATCGGAACCTTCCATCGGCTTTAATTTTTCTTATGAAAGCGGTATCAATTTTTTACTGATTTAGAAGAACTAGTTCATTATTCATAGCTTTTTTAATAACAAAAAAAGTAATTTGCTTTTTTCTAATTACTTACAAAATTTAATAAATCAATTTTTTAAAATACTTCAAAATATTGAAATCTAGCATAATGTGAATAAATTGTAATTTGTTTGTTTTATTGCTCAATATTTTCATTGTTCTAACTCTCAAAATAAATAAATAAATAACTCTCAAATGTGAAAACGTCAAAATTATAAATTTTTTTTTTGCATTTAATATTTTTTACCAGTAAGTAATTACATCATCAAAAAGGTACCTACTCAAATTGTCTCTCTAAATTATTAAAAAAATAATAATGTGGTTATAAGTAAAACCAAAGCTGATGATGAATTCACATCACGGTGTGTAATATATACCTTACACAGTGATTCACATTAACAAGAACATAAAAAAAGATCAGATTAATTAACAGATTCCACATGAAATGTTGCCTCAAGAAGGTTTTCGTTTTTTCAAAAATAATGAAAAACAAAGAATAATGAGGATATTTAGAAAATGCAGCATCCTAGTTTCTTCAAAATGTATCAAAATTTAAGGCATGGGGTTCCGGGTAAATCATAGACTTCTCTAAAAAAATTTCCAATGAAGCACATTACCACACCCTATTAAGGTCGTGTGTCGACCGTCACTTGAGCAAATGATTTCCACAATGAAATTAGACTAATTTAAAAGGATTCCATATCTCCTATCTCCTACAGTAGCCGAGATCCCAATACATGCACCACCAGTCTGGGAGACAGAGTATGGTGTTAGGGGTATGTCTTTTTTTGCAATTGAAATTCATAGGTAATAGGTTCATCGATACAATAAGATAGAAGGATAATAAATTATAAGATATATGGAACATGGAAACCGCGTATATTATTTTCACAGACAACTATACTTTCCTGAACAAGCTCTCCCATTTCAAAGCATAAACAAATTAAATTTGACAGACTCGACTATACGTCCAGGCTGCGATATCTACCCCCTTAAGAACCCGTTAATTATTCCTTTCAACCCCTAAGTGATCACGGACTATCCTATTTTTTATTTCACCCTTTATGTTTTGCTTCAAACCTTCCTGAACCTAAGTTTTTACTGGCGTCATTATAAATAAATACAGGTTAATACAATTTTTGATAATTTACCCATCATCATATAAATTATCAATTATCTAGCATGCCAATAAACAATAATCTATCATGAAAAAAACGCTATTAGCTTAAAAACTTGTCTTGTTTTTTTTTATGCAGATTCCTTTAATTTTTTGAGTTTGAATTAATTGCCCCCATTTTATTACATATGTATAATGCGACATTCGTGACAAGGGTAGGTTGGGATCTATATGCGTATGACAGATAGATAGATAAGAATTGCAAACAATATCAAATATAATACATATCATGATAAACCGGGTGGGTAGGTAGGTCAATTATCCTGTACTTATTATTACATAATTATTTTTATAACACTGGAATTACAAACACATATTCTTCTAACAATAATGAACAGTAAATTACAGCCATAGAGTCCATGGTGTTATCTGTTAAACGTATTACAACATCACGCCATACCCCATTCAGGTTATAAATTTGTCATGCGAGCAACCCCGGGATAACCTGAACCACATTATGACGTTAATTTACCTCTCGTTTTTCACTTTCAAACTGTTGTATATTGTTTATTATGATATTAAAATAATTCCCGAAAATATCCTAACGGCACTCCTCGCACAATGTTTGCATTCGGGGGTGACGTTTATGACGTTTTATGAGTAAAAATACATTAGTAAGCATTGTACGATGACGGCTCAGACAGCAGTATTTTGGCTGGGTGTAGACAATAATAGGGATTACAGACAACAATTAGATATCAGAGTGAGACAGACAAAGGAACTGGTGTCAGTTCCCACAGGATTAGATGCTGATTCACGACGTCACGACTCGGCGCCAAGGATTATCATTACCTAACAATATCCTGGAAGAGGGAATTGAGAATCCTTTGGTCTGGAAGGATAATTCGCGATTTCTTGTCGACAAGAGTTCATTAATTATATCAGCCGTTTTGTTTATTTGATTGTATTTTATTACTTCGAATCAAACAATAATTCAAATAAATCATTCCTTTAATAAATATTCTTCACTGTATCTATTAATGAAGTTATCAATAAAATAGGCGCTTATTTTGAACGGTTGAAGAATACTTAGGTACTTACCATTCAGAAGAGATATACATTTTTTTTATTTATTAAAATAAATATATCGAGCTAAGCTAATGCATGCTAAATTCTTATGCAGAGAAATTAAATGAATTTTCCAAAACAAAAATTCTGTTCAAAGCAAAGAAGCTTGGGTAAATAAAATAAAAAATGTTGGGATAATACCCAGTTACAGTTTTTTGAAAACAATAACGGCAAAGATTGAATTCAGTAATAAAGGAAACAGTCAATAACATTTATTTTTCAAAATTGTTAGATACAATCAACAATCATCTCGAGTCGATTAATCCTCAATAAAATCTATATCGAACTTCTTGGAATGCTTCTCGAAGCAGTCCACAGTAAGCCTAGCGTTCTCGCACCTATCCTCCGATCCGTTTCCTATTTCTTTTGCGCAATGTTCAACAAAATCTTTGATATTGGAGATGGTAGTCTCGTCGACGGCGCCGAAATGAATCTTCAGCCCTTCGATCATTCCTTTCTTGTCGAATTTCCCATTTTTCATCATTTGCGCTGACTCGAAGATGCACTGCAAGAGACAGACACCTTCCTTGGTCGCTGGAGATTCTTTCTTATGCATACGTTCGACGTCCTCCGGAGTTGCTCCTTCTTTTTTCGCACACTCGGTTATCATTTGTCTAGCTGCCTCTTTCACTTGCGCCTTATCCAGTGCGTGGGTTTGTGGTGAGAGGATTAGCACTGTCACACCTGGAAAAATTGTTATTTTCATTAGAATTTTTTTATTCTCTTAATTGTATGTCAATGAATGTGCCATATCCTGAAGGTTTTTTTTTTCAAAATTGATGGTGTAAATTAACGTCTTTTCGGATCGAAATCAGTTATCATTGAACGGTCACGTTCTTCGTCAGTCATCAACTCGAATTTGTCGCCCAAAATCTCAAAGAAGAGTTACAAAAACCTCATAATTCGATTTTTAGGGTTTTAGTACAGGAAAATTAGGGTTTGAATTCTAAAAAAATCCGGACAGCAATTTTACATAACATTTCGTTAGGGAACAATTAAAGGACCCAGAGTCCCTTTTTCAGCATCCCCGTCCTTGAGCAATTTTGAGAAAGATTGTTTTGCGAATTTGGCGATTTAGCGCTTAAACGGTTCACCCTACAACAAAAAAGTGCAAATAGAGAGGTGCGGGGTTTTTGAGTTTTTTTTTAAGATATTTGTCTTTTTCCAAATGAAACTTTGCGGTAGGACGTGAAATTTATCTCATAAAGGGGGTTGAAAGGACCCCCACAGAATCCTTATGGGAATTGGCTCTCGGTTAAATTTGATGCAACTTTGGGGATCGGTAGCATTCGATGAGTAGATCAGAAGTCTTCATGAGCGTAACCCCACAAAATGTCCTATTCTCGAGATATTGACCTCTGAAGATGTATTTTTTCTTTCATAACGGTCACGCTTTTATTTTTAAATGTTGCCCCCCCCCCCCTAATTATTTTAGAGATAAATCTTAGAAAGCTCATTTGTTAAGAGAGAAAAGCTACTTCTGTTGATGTAGTTACATTCTGAATCTGTTGCACCATCTTCGAGAAAATCGAGAAAAAGCTTTAAATTTGTGATTTTTATTTTTCTCGAAGATGACTCAGCAAATTCAGAATGTATAACTACATCAACAGAAGCAGCTTTTCAATCCTAATAAATGATCCATCTAATCTCTTTGTAATCTATAACCACTATAACTTTTGATTTTGACTTTTTTTTTGTAGGGTAAACCGCTTGATCGCAAAAACAACTTTCTCAAAATGCTCAAGCTGTTGAAAAAAAGGCTTGCTGTCCGGATTTTTTCTGGATATCGACCGTATTTGCCTATATTTCCTGTACTATATTTTCATCTTCTTATATACAATTACAAGGTCAATGGTTATTTGTAATCACCTCCCTCCTCTCCCAAAAAACACCTTTTCAAGAAATGAAGACATCTGTGACGAAATTATGCCTTTGAAGTTAAAATGAATTGGAATTCTGGTATACAAAATGTATAGTCGTGGCTTCAATCTAACATGAACTTTGATAGGGTAGGTTGATTTTATTTTAAAAAATCTGGCGGAAATGGGCGTTTTCCAAGATTGTTTGTCGAAAATCTTGAAAAGCTTCAGAAATTCCTAATTTTGTAAAAATATAAATTGGAAGTTTTTAATTAAAATTTTCCGCTTGATAGATTTAAATCAAAATGCTTGCCGTTGTTGCATAAATAGTTCTTGAATAAGTCGATTCAAAAAAGGGGAGGACAGAAATACCTCAGCATAAAAAGGAAATTCTTCAGAAAAAAGTGAAGAAATTCTTTTTTCTAACACCCGTTTAATACCAAACCCTAAAAAAGCTTAAAAAATTTTGACATTGGTAATATAACTTTAGAAAACCCAGAAATGGAAGGATAATAGGATAAGCTTTAAAATAGAATCTTGAAGTATTCCAACTTAAAATAAATGTAATAATTATTCTAGAACAAACTCAAAATCTCAAAATAGAAACATCTCAGTATCTATATAAGATACAGGATAGTATTTTGTATATCTTTTTTATTTTTAATGAAAAATATCGAAACTTGAAAAGATACTCTTAAAAGTATCTAACTACTAACTTAAAAGTATCTGTATCTTTGTATCTTTTTTTAGTATCTAAGATACTTTACATGTGAAATGATATATTATCTTATCTTTTGAATGTTTTTAGTATGTATGTATGTATGTCTGAAGTTCATTTGGCTGCGGGAGATGATCCCATTCGCACACTTTCACCCTTTAATAAGCTCAATCTATCAATTTTATTCTCATTTATATCTCTTTTGGTCTGTTACCCTATTGATCTCCCTCGAATCTTTCTCTTAAATTCTAAATTTAGACATAACTAAAGTAACTAACATAATTAGTGACTATTTAGTCTAGTGATAGGTTTAAATGCGATTTTTTTTCTTTTTTTGCTTTTTTTTCTTTTTTTTCCTTATCTATTTTTTTCCTTTATTTATTTTTCCATTTTTTTCTTTCTATAAAGTTTTTAGTATCTAAGATAGTTTTTGAGAGTACCTTGGATATTTTGAGAATCTAAGATGGAGTTTTGAAAGTATCTTAGATAGTTTTAGAAGCATCTTATATCTAAGATACTTTTTAAATTATCTTTCCCACCTCTGTTCAAAAAAGCCGAAAAATCTTAGAATTTCCTTTATTTAAAACATCAGTTTTTTGTTGGGCAGATACCTATGGGTGCTCTTATTGTATAAAAGTATATAAATTAGTACAAAACAAAACATGCTTACCAATGATTAAAAAATAATAGTTGCTATTAAATAACATGTTGTTTATTAACGCAGGTAGATTTCACTATAGAATCAGAACACAGACTGTTGAATTGTTTTGTTATTTTCATTTTATATTGTACCCTAAACATATTAGCATGGATCATTAAGGACAGTTTCCTGTTATTACAAAAAAAATCGTCCTATAGATTTATTTATTTATTTTACAGACAATCAGATACCTATCGCATTAATTCCATGTAATGTTTACCGAAATTTACTTTTTTAATGTATGAATATTAATGTAATTTAGTAGAAAAAATAAACTACAATAAGGAAGAATTAGGTAGAATCTATGTAAACAATTTTAAACGAAACTATTACAAATCGTTAGCAATCCTGAATTTTTAAGGGAGATTGCCTTGGTTAGATGGAACAGCAAACAAATATTTATATTTATAATAAATTTCACCTGATATTTAAATGCGATTATAATAATATTTTTTTGAAACAAATTTTTTAGCTAACTTTGGTACTTATGTAGAATCAGGACTTGAGATTTTTTATTTTTTTTTCATCTACATATTTTCCCATGGACATGATTTTCGTCAATATTTTTGGTTCAATGAGAGTGCACAATCCAAGAAATGTAGTTAAAATCGACCTGTAGGAAAGTTTCTCTACAAACTTCATGGTCTTTAGCAGTAGTTGGATATATACATTATACAGCGTATAGTATTATTATAGTCGTATGATAATTATGTTAAAGGACATCGATAATCCATGAACTCAAACCTATTATAAAATTCGTCTAATTAATTTAGTAAAGATTAAATCAAATATAGTTATGGTGCTTTATAGTCATGAAAGGGTGGAGATCATTCCCATGCAATGCCCCAGAGAATTCGATATTCACCCTCCCATAGAATACTTTCAAATTAACGCCACTGATATGGTGCCGGCTTGATTGCTCCAAATCAATACCCCTGAGCCAGACATAAATCAAAATGTTCACATTTCTCATTCGCCTCTTTGTTTCGATTATATTTTGATTCTGGATAAACCTGGATTTGTTCTTTTTTATATAGTTTATCAGTATCATTCTAGAATTATTATTATTTACAAAGTTTTCTCATGCAGATGATCATCAACCTCTGTTACTGATTTGGTTGCTTATCATTCATGGTTTCCTGTTCCAGACTTTCCAGTTTTGTCTCTGATGTTTACTTGTTTTTGTGGACATTTCCATTTACAAACGAGCCCTAAACAATAATTACTAAAAATAAAAAATGTTTATAGAAATAAAAATTGAGAAAAAGTGCTGTCATAAGTATACGAAATTTTGACAGAAAATCAAATCTCTTGCGGTCTAATATAAATTTTATCTTTAACTTGGCCACATGGGAGGTGACTGTTTTTGTCTCTAAATAAATATATCTGCAGGACCAAGCCGTTAACTTGTGGGTTCGAATCTCAGTCTCGTCACGTATTGTTTGTGTTCGTTTATTTAACTATATTGATATATTATAAAAAGTGTATGTGACTAAATGAGCTGGTTCTCGAAGCTTAAATTGCTAGAGTGAAGCCACTATACGTCTTATAGACGCAATTATGACTGATGTTCTCTACTCTTAAAAAATTAGTGGTAAATAGTCTCGGAAACGGTAAGTCTTAGAACGAAACCGGTTAATATTAAATATAATTATTAAATTCTCAAATTTGGTTCACTTTTAGAACAAGTTTCCTGAAAATTGAAAAAATCGGATTTTCTTACCTAATCGATTCCAATTTTCAAAAGATATTTTTCGAAAAATCGAGCTTCAAGTTGAGATATTTCACTATATACCATAAAGATCCTTCATCAGAGCTGAAAGTTACCTAAAGACAGAAGTTTTTACATCTTACCCAATCTTTTTTTTGGTCGGGTTTGATTTGGGTTCTAAGGTTTTTTCTAGCCTGTTCTTGACATTTTTGCATAACACGTTTTTTCTGGAGGTAATGAAAAAAAATTATGATGGTTCAGTCCAATTAGCAATGTCCCAATGATGAAGTTCAGCCCAATAATTTAAAACTGGAGACGACTCACTCCGCTCGATAATAAATTAATGTCCTGTGGGGATATATTCCGTTTTGTATGGAGTTCAGATTTGTATAATTTTTGATTGATCAACAATAATAATAATTATTTAAATTTCAAAATTTTGAAAAAATCACGTTTTATAGCATAATTATCTTAATTATGGCAAAATGAAACAACCTAATACCGAAAACTGCAACAGGATCTTTTTTGTGGATTCTCTACCTCTACAAAAAGTCCTCCAAGTCATACCTACATGAAAAGTTTATAGGGAAAGTTTGTTAATAAATTTTCATCAAAGCTTTCGGTATACCATACCGTGGATTAGTACAAAATCACGTATAGGTAGACCGACTGAGAAATGAAAACAACATTTACATCAGAGATTCGCAGAAACGCTAATTGGTAGTAGCCAGTTTTGAAACAATCGAAAGTCGAACAGATTGAAGTTAGCTATTTCATAGACGATTACGGTTATCGTAATTCAAGGTAGGTAGATATTTGCTTTAGTATATGGATTTATTATCGATTTATTTATTTATTTATTATAAATTTATTATTGAAATAATTGATGACGTACGTGTTGTTTTCATTTCACTGTCGGTCTACCTATATGTGATTAGGTTTTTATTTCAATAAAACATTTTTTTCGGTTTTTACGAATATAGAATATACCACTTATCTCCAAAATCATATAAAATCAGCGACCGTGCTTCTGAGATTTTTTTATTGATAAAAATTTTGATGTAAAAACTTTTTCACGTAGGTATGACCTCTGGGACATTTTTATAATGAATTCAAATGTCTACAAAAGATCCTCTGAATTTTTTTTCAAGAGGCTTCCTTTTGCCACAATTCAGATATTTATCAGACGAAAAGCTGATTTTTTCGTAACTTTTCTATCTGATTTGTTGATGAACCAAAAATACCGCAAATCTGAACTCCACCAAATGGAACCATTCCAGAGCCATTTAATAAATTATTTTTAATTAATAATAATTAATAAAGAATGTTCTAAAAGGCAAATTAATGAAGGCAAAATCTGTTTTTCTCTAGTTTTTTGTTTTTAATATCAATATCACTCCTGCTGGGGCATCATTGATGGTCGCTTTTCGCATTATGACATGGAAAACTAACACAAAAGATGCCCTAAAAATTGATGAGCGTATATCAAAAAAGCATTTTCAAGAAATCGTCCCCTTCATACAATTCGGAAACAACGAACAAATAAAAGGTTTAAATCCATAAGCCCCCGATTGATCAACCACGTCCGCTATTAGTGATTTGTAATCAAATTGCAGATTACGCCCTGCCAGCCAAGTATTTGCGACGGGATGAAATGCAACGAATGCAATTTCAATTTCCAAATGGACTGCATAAAACTTACAATGAATGCATCGCGTGATCTTCCCGCAACAGATATAAACTGATAACGCATTGTTAGATATAATTACAGGTCGAAATAAAAACCAAATTAGAGCCCGCATGTTCCGTTTGCACACCATTAGCATTTGTTTTGCAGACACAAATGTAAATTATTAGTTCAACCGGGTGATTAACCAGCAGAATAGAAACGGCCTTATGGTGCAAATTAATTGAACACTCCGTGTGTTATTAGTGTGTTAGAATTACTTGTAATGCTCGTTTTACTTGCGTTAAAATTACGGAAAGTTGAAGAATAATATATCTTCTATGTATGTAGAACGTGCGTATATCGAGTTACTTACACGTGTCTACCTTGATTCAATTCAATGATATACCTACTACTTCACAAATGTTTCTTCCGGCGCCGCTTAGCTAATAATAATAGAATGGGTCGATCACCTATACATTTTTATCCAAGCCTTTATCTCAAAATATGGTCTAACTAGACTGTACAAAAAGACCCCTATGCTTAGATTATTTATTTGATACATCGAAACTCCTGTTTCAAAGATCTCGAATGAGGCCATGGCCATGGCGTCTTATAAATGACGAAATTTATGTATAAAATAATACGTCCTGGATTCGAGCAGCAAATTATCCTTGATTGTCCTCGGACTCATCAAGGATAAATAAGAAGAGTTCTTCTGTTTTCCTGTTTGTTAGTTAAGACAAATGACTGCGGTTTATAATTCAGCACAACCAACTCCATGCTAGTAAGAAACATCCGCAAGTTATTCGTCTTGGAAAGGCAAAAACGCTACCGGGAAGATTTAGCTTCTGGAAAATAAGTTCGGACATGGCCAGGGTAAAATTAATCGCGGACAGTTGCGCCTCTTGTGGGACTGCGTCCTAACAACAGGTTAATGTCGCGTGAAGCCAGCGTTCACTTGTTCCATTTGTTCTGCTCGCTGCCTCCCTTCGTTTGCCCCCGACCAACTCATCCCATCCTTGATTTCGACCATGCTTGATTGGTATATTGGTTGAATTTCAATATGTACCTACATGTCATGTATTATTTATAAATAAACCGTATATACAATAAAAATATACATAAATATTTTTATCATGTCTGAAATTCTAGCCGTCAGGCTATTACTATGCGTACATGCGTACCTACCAGTTTTGATTTTGAAACAAGTTAATAACTGGTGTTTATTTAGTACCTAACATCTTCTCAGTTTGCTGTGTAAATTGAGGGTGATGTCTGAACTTATTTGAAGTACGTCGAATATACGAGATATTCGGTGAGTAAAATAATAGCAGACTAGTCTTCGATATGTAGTCACTATTACTTACTGTAACTGTTATTCACTCATAGGTTAATTCAAAATAACTATAATTTTACTGCGAGTTGTTAGTCTGAAATTATCACTATTTCATCCATAAGTCTAAATCTTTCAGTATAGATCTGCGAAAAAAAAGACTGAAACAGTGTTTCTCACTCAAGGGTATCTTCACTAACGACTCCATCTATCACTTTGATCAGTTTGAAGTTCTGCTTCCTTTGCAAAGAAGTTTGTTATTCATTACAATTGTTTAAATTAATTACATCAATTTATAAAAATCATAAAATGGCGTTTACCTACTGTAACTATACGACCCCTGGTCCGTTCGTCTTTCGCGAAAAGCCACTGTGTGATCGTCTATTTACCTCTGGGTTTCCCCTAATAGGACCGCTGTGTTTTCCTCGTTGTGTTTACCGTAGTTTTTACCGTAGTCACCCCTGCTCTTTGATTGAGGTATGCCAGGATTACTATGGCCGAAACGGATGCGCAAAAGAACCTACTATGACTCATTGTATCTCGGTTGATTGGGATTTCTTTCGGAAAAGCGGGGAAATCTACTGAGACTTGTTGTTAACTGTGGACTTCCTATCAGATGTCTAAAAGCGAGTGATGAGCGAGAGAATTTGTTTGCAAGGGCGTAAAATGGTGAAAAGCGAGAGAGGCTGTGATTTTGCATAGAGAGTACAAAAAAATGGAAAGCGAAGAGAGATCCCTTTCATGCATTTTTCAAACTCCAATCCATTTCGGATTTCACTCTTTTGCACACCTGTGCTTTCTTATTGTTTCTTTTTGCTTTTGTTTCATTTACAGACTACCCGGTATATTGCGGGAATGTCTATCTGATTACCTAGTCGACGATTTTCTTTGCCTAATTTCCTTTTTCTAGTTTCTTTGATTTCATTTCAAGCAACTGCTTGAATTAATTAAAGAATACAACCACTTTGGTTACAGACGACCCGGGATATGGCGGGAATGTCTGTCTTGTTGCCTATTCGATGATTATTGAATTCTCATTTTGTATTTTAATGAGCTTTACTCGTTGACTCGCTCTTCCTTTCGTTTGGGAACTTTTATGAGCGTTTATTGTTGTGGGCTTTAACCTGATACACAGGCACACTCCACCCTACTTTTATGATCACTTGTTTGTTAGTCGAGTTTCTAGCTTGGCCTGAATGTCGAGAGCAGTGTTGCCATGTCTGTTTGATTCTCTACCTCCTCTTTAAACATTATACGAATTTCTTTCCAATTTGCTTTTCTCAATTGTGAAAGCGGTTTTCCTGAATTAACGTCATACTCATGATAGTTGTTTTAACTCATTTTATTTATTTGTTGTGTCGTCGTTTTGCCTCACTGGGCTACCTTTATGTGGCCTCTTTTGGACCGTCAATACCTATTTGCCCTGCGGCTACCTTTTTGTTCTACCTGACCTCGTAAGGCGATGAGTCAATATGCCTTATCATTTTGAATACGACGTTCTCTGCAATTCGCAGTTTTGTTTTGGTATTTTTAATGTGATGACCAACTGACCAAACTAGGCCGCTATTCTAAGATTATTCCGCAGGCTTGCCTGGGTAATAATTGAATGCTGGAATTTTTACGAATACCTATTATGGAGCCGGCTTGTTTACGGATATCGAGACCAACCATCGATTCCACCGTGGTCCAAAGTTTTTACCCCTAACAACTGTTTAGAAAGCAGATAACTCAGTCCAGACTGGCAATAACATTTTATAGCAATTTTCTGCGGAGTTTGTTTTTAAATTTTGATTGGAGTTGACATTCGTATGATGTGCTAAAGGAGTTTTGGTTTTGATTGATTTTGAATGGCTTTTCACATACTCGAGACTGATTTGTTTTTGGTTGGATGAATTCCTATTTGCTGAATTGCCTATCCTACACTGCGGGTGCTTTTCGCCCCGTTGCGTTCTACGATTTCCACTTTGAAGAGTCATGCTCCTTTACTGGTTCAACGGAGGTCTTCATCTGGACATCGAGGTGAATGCCTCCCCCGTGTGGTAATCGAGTACCTATTATAACTCCTAATTGGGTGTTGTAACGAAATTGGTATTTTCTGATTATGTATGTAAGTAGCGGGTGCTACATCTGACAACGCTGCCTTGTTCTATCTGGACCTGTTGTAACCGAGGGTGCTCTGCTACACGGTCTTCATTTATGGTGCAATACAATAGTGACGGAACTCCTCTCACTTTCTAATATCGTATAATTTAAAGGGACGACTTCCTGCCTAACATTTGCGTAATCCTACATCTGCACTCCTCGAAAAATAGAATGATTGAATTATTTCTGATCATGGGCCGTTTTATTCACAGGTTATTAATTCCTCCTGGGTTTGTTTTCTCTCCTAGCTCTATCTCGATTTCCTATTTGTAAATTTGTAATTATTTGTTGAAGTATTTCTCTTTCCTAATATTCGCTGACGTGATCGAGTAGGTACCTACTACTTGCTGGTGGTGCCGCCTAATACCTAGCTGACTGTTTCGCCTGATTTAAATGGGATCTGCGCTCGTGAACATTGCGAATCGGGTTGATTGTTTTACGTTGTTGAAAATGTGGTTGCAATGATATCTGCCCTAATTAATTTCTCAAGGGGTTTTTCCTGGGTTTAGGAAGGACAATTCGGCTGGAGTTCACATAAGTCGTCTCTCTGGCCGAGTTGTTGGTTAAGAATTGTGATTAGAAGTTTGTTCGGGTGCGATTTGACCCTAACTAAATTTTCAATGGAAATTCTCAGGTTGAAAAAGGACAATTCGGCTGGAGTTCACATAAGTCATCTCTGGCCAAACTGCTGGTTAAGAAGGAGTCGTTATCTGGAGTTCACATAAGTCATCTCTGGACAACGACTAAAGGGTTAAGGAGTCAGATGCGACCTGCTTGGAAGCTGAACTTCATCTTTTTGCTCTAAGACGTCTGCTTTTATAGAAGCAGCGGGCCGCTTTCTAAACACCACGCAACAATGCACCTTATTGACATTGCCTCATGTCGTGATTTATTCCTTAATCATATTTCCCTAATTACGAGACTTAGCGCTTTGACCTCGCGGCTACCTTACTGAATTGTCCTAAACCTGAACTACCTAAATTTTCCTTCAAATCGGCCGACGCGTTCTGCACCTTTCCATTGTGTCTAGTTATTATAATTGCACCGGTTCCATCTTCATTTTGCATTTTCACCTGCTTGCATTTTCGGGACCGCAGCGAATTTTCGGCTATTGCAGTTTATTAATTCGCCCTATCGATTGGTGTAATTTACATTATCGTAGGTATGATACCTAACGAGTTACTATTGTCCTTGCATGAAGTCATTGTTTGAATCATGATTTCACATTCCTTCACCCGGTCTGTTTCTAGGTCAGCTCAACCTTTCAATCGGCGCGGGGTGTATTCATAGAGGCATCTGGCAATATTTATCTACCCTTGCGGTGACCGTCTCTTCGATGTTGTTAAAAGTGCTGGAACTCCAGTAGCTAGAGCGCTTCTATTTTATGAATATTTAATAAGCTGACGGGAATCGTTTACTTGATGTAACGGCGCGTAGCTGTATTTAATTTCCTAACAATTTTACCTTTAGGTATTTACGTACCTAATGCTTGCACTGTTTGCTTTTTTTGATTCGGGCTGATTTAATGAGGGCGATGGAATAATTTCCTTATCATCCTACCTAGGTGCGATCCATTTCACTACGTAAGAGCAAAAAACTTTTATAGTTGAAAGTTATTTTTGCAACGGAAATAAGCTTGATGGAACTTGGGTATTCTCTATAGATCACTGCTTAATTGAGCTCCAAGAGGAATATTCAAGAGGAAAGAAAAGGTGTAAATCGCTGGCAATATCATGCAAAATGTTTCTCCCACATCAGTTCGTCATGTAGCTCAGCAAATTGTTGTTTCTGCGTAGAAACCCGACAGTCTACTTCGAAAACATCCTCACTTGTATCGTTATCGTGTGAAGGTGGTGCACGAGTTGTTCCCTGGAGGCATACCTGAAAGGATAAATTTTGGTCCATGATTTTCCAAAAATTTACAAGATAATGAAAAATTTTCAACAAGAATTTTTCACTGATGCATGAAGCTTATTCATTTCAAAAAGTGTGTTTCTTGAAAATCCATTACATCCTGATGAGAAAGTTGGCGTTTGGACATCAATTATTAGTGCTAGGCGATTAATTGGAACAATCTTTTTTGAAGGGAACATAAATGCTCTGTCTGTGCGATATAGTGGAGAAATTCTTCAGCTGTTTATGAATTTCAGCATGACGACAAACCGGCAGAACGATATTTTCAGCAGGACGGTGCACCAACATAATGGACTATTATTGAAACGTTCGATTTACTGAGGAAGCGTTTTGATGACCTCACATCATGTGACTTCCTTTTATGACCTTGCACCGAAAAATCAATAATTATGGCACCAATTAATGATTTGGAAGAATTACGAGACAGAATCGAGGAGAAGTTAATCGAGATAAACAATACACCTGAACTGTTGTCAACTAAAGAGAGTGCATCTCGAAGTGCTCGGGGTGGAATGAGTAACCGCATATTAAAATGTGTCCATAAGGGTGGAGGGCACTTCACTCACTTCATAAGTTTCAATCAATAATTGATTTTATTTATGTGTTTTATTAAAAGCTGTCAGTTGCAAAAAAATGGATTAAGTTAAGACGAGCATTTTTGGATGCTGTCAGGGCTCACTGAAAACGGATTCATTTTCCAATACCCTTTAATTACAAGTCAATTAAACCCTTCGGGGAAAATTTTTCTCGATATGAGATTTAACTCTTGAGTGATTCTTGGATAATTTGGATATTTAGGTCAGGATGACCAAATTATTAATCACGATTTTTATCTTAAGCTGGCAACGTCGTATTTATTTCCTAATCCATCATAATGTGTATTCGCGATTTTACTCCGACGAAACTGCGCATTTTCTAAAATTAATACAAATTAATTCAAATCGAAACGCGTGTAATATTGCGGAACGTTCTACGTCCAACAGAAAAAATCGTGACGATGAAAGTCTTGTTGAATACAAAGAGAGATAAAGTTAACTCCAAAGGGTAAAAATGTGACAGTTTAGTTCATAAACCCTAATTTGATGTGGCTTAATTTAGCCCGAGTATACGTTTACTCCTAGTAATAAAGGCTCTAATCTACAGATTGCCATTATCTGGATAAAGAACCCTATAATTACGGAATGGATTTTTCCTGATTTTAATTATAAAAGGCAATGTGCGTGAATACATCTGGAAAATGAATTCTGTGGCTTATCAACACGTTCAATTATTGTACCATTATAAAGACATTATTCATTAATGGCTAATTGTATATTAGCAGCGGTTCGAAAAGCAGAGCATTGTAATATTCCTACATAAAACTCGTCTGATTTAAAATTACCACGACTATCTAATATGGATAAAACTTGAACTAAAATTGTTAATGGTAGGCAATAAATTTGTTAATACATACAAAAGCTAATCAAATTCAGTTAATCTAAAACAGTTCTTAAGTCGTTCAAAGTAACTGGATGGTCATCTCACAGATCATCAAAAGTTTGTACATGTTTCAAGTCACGGATGCCAGAATACCATCCCAGCCTCGCATTATATAGATACTAGATGTCTATAAAAGCCTTGCAGCTCTCGCTAAAAATGTCTCAGAAAATGCAGATCTTCTCGTTCCAGAATTATCGTAGCAATTGGGCATGTCACTAACAAATCGATACTAACCGTGGCCAGGATTTGCAAATAACACCAACACAAAACCCACAATAAAAGGAGCCACGCAGCTGAGAGAATATAATAAATATAGTTTTCTTCTCACGTCAAACTTCTGGAGTATTGAGAGACTCTCTTCTTACCTCCACTTATTGGGAATTGACACCGGAAAATATCCTTTCATTCTAAGCCGCTAGGTGTTGATTTCCAGCTACTTGATCCCGACTACAAGTTTATTATTACCTTTCGATCGTTCCCGCTTTTCTAATCATAAATTTTTTCCTGGCAGCCCCAGTTCTTTTTAGCTGTAAAAATTAACTGAGCTGTAAGAAGAAAGGTCATTTCACATGGAAATAAAGCGCCAATAATTTGAACACTGACGAGTGACGACGAGAACAATTAGAACGGTCAGCCATCTATAAGATCCATTTCTCCTCTCCACAAAACGACTTGTCGCATATTGAGTGGTCTAAGGGCACCGATCATCGCATATATTCGACTACCTCCCACTAAAGTCCATTGCGCTCTTTCGCGACTTTTGCGGGGGAATAAATGTATAGGTGAATAGTATAATAAAAAAAATATATTATTATTTGATACATGACAGTTTATTTACGTTTACATCATGATAATTTTAACATGAAAATTACTTACATGAAAATAAAATAAGCTTTTCAGTTATAGGTGGTAGAGGTATATAGTTATACCTACTATAAGAAATAGAACTCTAGGAAAATAATTATAAAAATTGCGCTTGAAGTAATCCAAGTTGAGGCAAATCTCTACTGAACGTAGTTACCATAGGAACAGAACTGTTGAAGCAGGTAGTAACTCGATTTAAAACAGCCATACTCTCGTTGTTGTGCGCCTCCAAGTGAGTTTTGAAGTAAGAAATGGCCATCTTTGTAAAATTATTTGATACAGTCGGAATTAAATCTTTTGTAACATACGGCCTAAGAGTTGAAAAAATAAAAGAATATTTAGCATTGATTTGCTGAGACACATCTTGGATTATATCCTCCGCATCGGATTCTATATCTTCAACGTCCTTCACCATAGTACTAAGCATCTTATTGATTCGTTCAAGTGGTAGTTCTAGCGTTTCATTAATTTTCCTCTCTGTCAATTCGGCTAATGTTGATAGTTCCCTATTGTATTGTAACATGTAATTCTGTTGTAGACCACCATAATTTGCTTCTTGCGCGCAGCTAACGCATTTTTCAACCTCAACTAGATTGTGAACTAGGCAATTATATTCCAATTCGTTATTTTTAAATTTATAGAAAGCAGCTTGTTGCTCTAAGGCTCCCTCAAAAGCAGTTAGCAGATCTTCCGCCTGGTTTACCATGTTCTTGAAGCTTGTGTAGGCATACCAGTTAGAAGCAAGAACGCTGCGATTTAGAAGCTTCAGTTTTATTTGCAAGAAGTCTAATGTGTTTATATCACGTAGTTTATGTAAAGGAGCAACTGCTTCTACGCCATGAGGTCTTGTTTGCGGTATTTGAGGAACATAAATATTTGAAAATGCCTGAAAATACGTCAAAATGTAGTATTTTACCTGTTCCATCCAGTTAGGCGGTAGCCGACTGTTCCGAAATAAGTATAAGAGTAAATAAAAGGAATAAATAAAATTATTATAATCAGAGTAAATAAATTTTTAACCAATGTGTTACTAAGTCCCAGTCAAGACGGTCAGCTTCCTCAACGGTCAGAGGCTCACCTGATGGAGTTAATATAGCACGACTAGATGTCAGCCACAATAGACCTTCGGTTGCAGTGGAAGTGTCACAATGACCTACTCGCGATAAATCTAATCTAATCTAATCTTTAAAATCCCAATAAAATTGAAACAAATACTTCTAAAATCAATGAGAACAAAAATTCCTAATTACTTCCTAATTACTGATTTTGGCGTTAAAAAAATTACATCATTTGCGAAATTATTTTCAAATACTTACTTACCAATCTAATGAAACAAGCAAGGAAAATGATTCTAAGATGAGACATCTTTATACAAAAAATATATAGAAGCCTTTTTCTCTTAATCAGAAAGCTCGCAAAATAACTTAACAGGAAAATGTAGGTCTCAATCTGAGATTATCCATTTAAAGTCATTATTTCTAGTAAAACATTCCAATTTTAGATAAAACAGAAAACCAATCAAAAATGTATTTATGATACTGAAGGCAATAAAAAGTATTGCTAATTAATTGCAAATTTGATTGGACAACAATAAAATTCTTCGTTCATTTTACTTTGATTGGTTTAAGGTACACGGGAGTAAGTTGAGATACGAAAGACCTACTGGTGATATAATAGCTCTGCTTGTTTAGAGAAATATAATATAACTTCTTTAAGGATCATTTTTTATTTTTAAGCAAAAACTATCATGTTAAGAGTACGTCAGTCTTATAATTACCTTCCTGGCATTACAACACCACCAATCAGATTTTTGGAGAATGAAAATTGCTCCATTTATGATATTTACACCTGACTTTTTGATGAATACTAGTATTTTTTGATGAACACCTAACATATCGCGAGAAATCTCTCTGCACCTCGGTAAATGGTAACGAAAAGTCGATGTGATAAGACTCAGATTCTTGCAATAAAAAAATTATTTTTATAAATTCTTAGAAAAACCAGGCCCGGCCAGGATGGTATGAACAGAGAAGCTTTGATAAGAACAGTAGGTAACTGGTGAAGTGAAGCGAAGCTTTTGCATAGTTTTGAGTATTATTTGATTGTACATATTGTTATGTCATATTGATGTGGCCTTCAGCGTAGAAACTAAAGCAAGTAAAATAAATCGTCATTATGAAATTTTAAAATAATAAATGAACATTAATTCAAATCCGAAAGGATTCTTAAGCTTATAAATACATTCCACTTATATATCTTTCAAACAAACTCAATCATTATACAATTGCCAGGATTTACAAAAGACACCAAAAACCGGCTGTAAAAGGAGCCGCGTCAGTTGAAAGAATAATTTATTTTTCTTCTTAAGTCAAATTTGTGTACTATTGAGAATCTCTCTTCTACCTACAGTTATTGGGAATTGACATTGGAATGTAGCCATCCACTCGAAACCGCTAAGAGTTGATTTCCGGCAACTTGAACCCTACCCTACACCCTACTACAAATTTAGTACTAAATCTTCGACCGTTCCCGCTTTCCTGTATAACTCTCAGAAATTGTCTCCCTGATAATCGCAATCCGTAGGTATCCGTAGCCGTAGGTATCACGCATTGGGATCAAACAATTACAATGAACCATTATCTGAGCTTTAGGAGGAAGGTCGTAATGTGAGAACGGATTTTCCTCTCCACACAACGTCTTGTCGCATATGGAGAGGTCTAAGGGCACCGATCATCGCGTATAGTGGGCGACCTCCCACTAAAGTCTATTGCACTCTTACTAGACTTTTGCGGGGGAATAAATGGATAGGTGTTATAGTATATTAAAAAAATATTATTATTATGTATTTCATACATTACAGCTTATACGTTATAATATAGCTCACATTATAATTTTAACATGAAACTAAAATAAGCTTTTCAGTATAGGTGGTAGGTAGCTATAATCTAAGAAATAGAACTCCAGGAAAATAATTATAAATATTGCGCTTAAAGTAATCCAAGATGAGGCAAATCTCTATTGAACGTAGTTACCATAGGAACAGAACTGTTAAAGTAGGTGCTAACTCGATTTAAGACAGCCATACTCTCGTTGTTGTACGCCTCCAAGTGAGTTTTGAAGTAAGAAATCGCCATCTTAGTAAAATTCTTTGAAATTGACGGAATTAATTCATCTGTCACATATGGTATAAGAGCTGACAGTATAAAAGAATATTTAGCATCTACATGCTGAGACAGATCTTGGATTATCTCCTCCGGATCGTATTCTCTATTTTCGACTTCCTTCACCATAGTACTAAGTATATTGTTGATTTGCTCGAGTGGTACTTTTAGCCTTCGGTTAATTTGTATCTCTGTCAATTCGGCTAATGTTGATAGTTCCCTATTGTATAAATACATGTAGTTCTGTTGTAGACCACCATAATTAGCTTCTTGAGCGCAGATAACGCATTTTTCAACCTCAACTAGCTTGTAAGCTAGGCAATTATATTCCAATTCGTTGGTTTCAAAGTTATAGTAAGCACTTTGTTGCTCTAAGGCTCCCTCAAAAGCAATCAGCAGATCTTCCGCCTGGTTTATCATGTTCTTGAAGCTTGTGTAGGCATACCAGTTAGAAGCAAGAACGCTGCGATTTAGAAGCTTCACTTTTATTTTCAAGTAGTCTAATGCGTTTATATCACGTAGTTTATGTAAAGGAGCAATTGCTTCTACGCCATGAGGTCTTGTTTGCGGTATTTTAGGAACATAAATATTTGAAAATGCCTGAAAATACGTCAAAATGTAGTTATTTTACCTGTTCCGTCCTTCCGTCCAGTTAGGCGATAGCCAACTGTTCTGAAGTAAGTAAAAGAATAAATAATGGAAAAAAATAAGATTGAGGGTAAATAAATGTTTAATCAATGTGTTACTAAAACCCAATAAAATTGAAACAAATACTCCTAAAATCAATGAGAACAAAAATTCCTAACCGCTTTTGTATTATTTTTTTTTCTTATCTAACTGACATTAAAGGTGATTCTTACATAAAAAAACACACCATTTGCGAAATGATTTTCAAATACATACTTACCAATCTAATGAAACAAGCAAGGAAAATAATTCTAAGATGAGACATCTTCAGGTATACTAAATGATACAATCGTTTTTCTCTTGATTAGAAAGCTCGGAAAATAACTCAACAGGAACATGTACGTCGCAATCTGAGATTAACCGTTTAAAATCATTATTGTAGTAAAACAGATTTCAATTTTAGATGAAACAGAAAACCAATCAAATATCCATTTAGGATACTGGCGGCAATAAAAAAGTTTACTAATTAGTTGCGACTTTGATTGGACAACAATAGAGTTGTAAGCTACAAGTGAGTAAGGTGAGATACGAAAGACCTACTGGTAATATAATAGCGCAGCTTATTTAGAGAAATATGAAATCTTCTTGAAGGATCATTTTTTATTTTTATCTGAAAACTAACACCAGTCTTATAATTACCTTCATGACATTACACCACCAATCAGATTTTTGGAGAATAAAAATTGCTCCATTTATAACAGTTACACCTGAGTCACCTGACCTATGAGTTTCTTATTGACGGATACCTAAGAGATCGCGAGAAATATCTCTGTACCTCGGTAAATGGTAACGAAAAGTCGACGTGATAAGCCTCAGATTCTTGCAATAAATTTTTTTTTTGAAATTCTTAGAAAAACCGGGCCCGGCAAGGATGGTATGAACAGAGAAGCTTTGATAAGAACAGTAGGTAACTGGTGAAGTGAAGCGAAGCTTTTTCAAAGTTTTGAGTATTATTTGATTGTACATATTCTTATGTTATATTGATGTGGCCTACAACGTAGAAACTAAAGCAGCTTTGAATCGAGAAAAAATTTATACCTACTTTAAATTGATATTGCGTATTTTGGTAACTATGTAAAGTAAAATTAATCGTGATTGCGAAATTTTAAAATAATAAATATACATTAATTCAAATCCTAAAGGATTCTTAAGCTTATAAATACAGTCCACTTATAGGTATATCTTTCATCAAACAAACTCAATCATCACCAGTGCCAGGATTTGCAAATGACACCCAAAACCGGCTGTAAAAGGAGCCTCGCCAGTTGACAGAATAATTTATTTTTCTTCTGAAGTTAAAGTTGTGTAGTATTGAGAATCTCTCTTCTACCTACAGTTATTGGGAATTGACCCATCCACTCGAAACCGTTGAGAGTTGATTTCCGGCAACTTGAACCCTACCCTACTACAAGTTTAGTACTAATCTTCGACCGTTCCCGCTTTCCTGTATAACTGTCAGAAATTGTCTCCCTGATAGTCCCAATCCTTTCTAGCCGTAGGTATCACGCATTTGGATCAAACAATCACCATGAACCATTATCTGAGCTGTAGGAGGAAGGTCGTACTGTGAGAACCGATTTTCCTCTCCACACAACGTCTTGTCGCATATGGAGAGGTCTAAGGGCACCGATCATCGCGTATAGTCGGGGATCGCCCACTAAAGTCCATTGCGCTCTTACTAGACCTTTGCGAGGGAATGAATTGATAGGTGTATAGTACTTATGTTGAAAAAAATGTTATTATTATTTCATAAATTACAGTTTATTCAGGCTCAGATAATAATTTTACCATGAAAATTACTTACATGAAAATAAAATAGGTTTTTCAGTATAGGTGGTAGGTAGTTATTCTCTAAGCAATGAAACTCTAGGAAAATAATTATAAAAATTGGGCTGCAAGTAATCCAAGATGAGGCAAATCTCTATTGAACGTAGTTACCATGGGAACAGAACTGTTAAAGCAGGCACTAACTCGATTCAAGACAGCCATACTCTCGTTGTTGTACGCCTCCAAGTGAGTTTTGAAGTAAGAAATGGCCGTCTTAGTAAAATTCTTTGAAATTGACGGAATTAATTCATCTGTCACATATGGCCTAAGAGCTGACAGTATTAATGAATATCTAGCACCTACACGCTGAGACACATCTTGGATTATCTCCTCCTCATCGTATGCTATATCTTCAACGTCCTTCACCATAGCACTAAGCATATTATTGACTTGTTCGAGTGGTACCTTTAGCCTTCGGTTAATTTGTATCTCTGTCAATTCGGCTAATGTTGATAGTTCCCTATTGTATACATGCATGTGGTCCAGTTGTAGACCACCATAATTTGCTTCTTGCGCGCAGATAACGCATTTTTCAACCTCAACTAGATTGTAAGCTAGGCAATTATATTCCAATTCGTTGGTTTTAAAGTTATAGTAAGCACCTTGTTGCTCTAAGACTCCCTCAAAAGCAGTCAGCAGATCTTCCGCCTGGTTTACCATGTTCTTGAAACTTATGTGGGCATACCAGTTAGAAGCAAGAACGCTACGATTTAGAAGCTTCAGTTTTATTTGCAAGTAGTCTAATGCGTTTATGTCACGTAGTTTATGTAATGGAGCAATTGCTTCTACGCCATGAGGTCTTGTTTGCGGTATTTTAGGAGCATAAATATTTGAAAATGCCTGAAAATACGTCAAAATGTAGTTATTTTACCGGTTCCATCCAGTTAGGCGGTAGCCGACTGTTCTGAAGTAAAGTAGGTTTAAAGATAAGAATAATAAAGGAAAAATAAGATTATTAGAATGAGGGTAAATAAATGTTTAATCAATGTGTTACTTAATCCCAATAAAATTGAAACAAATACTCCTATAATCAATAAGAGCAAAAATTGTTAGCCGCTTCTATATTATTTCTTTATTATCTATATTATTTAACTTAACTTACATTTATTTAACTTCCATTAAAAAAAAATAGGTAAATAATTTGCGAAATGATTTTCAAATACTTACATACCAATTTAATGAAGCAAGCAAGTAAAATGATTCTAAGATGAGACATCTTTATACAAAAAAATATATATACAGAAGCCTTTTTCTCTTGATCAGAAAGCTCGCAAAATAACTTAACAGGAAAATGTAGGTCTCAATCTGAGATTATCCATTTAAAGTTATTATTTCTAGTAAAACATTTTCCAACAGATTCCAATTTTAGATAAAACAGAAAACCAATCAAAAATCTATTTATGATACTGAAGGCAATAAAAAGTTTTGCTAATTAATTGCTAATTTGATTGGACAACAATAAGATTCTTCGTTCATTTTACTTTGATTGGTTTAAGGTACACGGGAGTAAGCTGAGATACGAAAGACCTACTGGTGAAAAAGCTCTGCTTGTTTAGAGAAATATGAAAACTTCTTTAAGGATCATTTTTTTATTTTTAAGCCAAAACTAACACGTTAAGAGTACGTCAGTCTTATAATTATCTTCCTGGCATTACAACACCACCAATCAGATTTTTGGAGAATGAAAATTGCTCCATTTATATAATATTTACACCTGAAGTATGAGTTTTTTATTGAGATGAATACCAAAGAGATCGCGAGAAATCTCTCTGCACCTCGGTAATAGTTAACGAAAAGTCGATGTGATAAGCCTCAGATTCTTGCAATAAAAAAATTATTTTTTAAAATTCTTAGAAAAACCGGGCCCAGCAAGGACGGTATGAACAGAGAAGCTTTGATAAGAACAGTGAAGTGAAGCGAAGCTTTGTAAAGTTTTGAGTATTATTTGATTGTACATATTGTCATGTTGTATTGATGTGCTTTGAATCAAGAAATAGTTTATGCCTACTTTAAATTGATATTGCGTTTTTTGGTAACTGTAAAAAGTAAAATGAATCATCATTGCGAAATTTTAAAATTTTAAAATCAACATTAATTAAAATCCGAAAGGATTCTCAAGCTTATAAATACAGTCCACTTATATCTATTTCAAACAAACTCAATCATTACCATTGCCAGGATTTTAAATGACACCCAAAACCGGCTGTAAAAGGAGCCGCGCCAGTTGAAAGAATAATTTATTTTTCTTCTGAAGTCAAATTTGTGTAATACGTCTTGTGTAATTCAAATACGTCTTGTCGCATGTGGAGTGGTCTAAGGGCACCGATCATCGCGATGTCCCTGAAGTTAGATTCGGATTCGGATTCGGTGTACACTCTGGGTCAACATTATTGACAATCATAAGAAAAACGACTTTATGTAATAATTACTGCTGGCAACCTACAGAAAGACATATCTGGACTTTTGAACTTGCAACCCAGAACAAAGGGGCGCTGTCCCCCTCGAAAATGACGTAAAATTTAAAATTTATTTTCTCTCCTATATTTGTAATTAATTATTTGCGACGTCACGCCGGTTTTTAAAAAGCGAATCTATAGCACCAAATGATAGTTAGGAAGCCACTTTAGAACATATCGAAAGCTGCTCACTTGCAAACCAGAACAAAGGGGCGCTGTCACCGTCGAAAATGACGCAAACTTGAAGATTTATTTTCTCTCCTACATTCATAATTAATTAATTGCGACGTCACGCCGGTTTTTAAAAAGCGAATCTATAGCACCAAATGATAGTTAGGAAGCCACTTTAAAACATATCGAAAGCTGCTCACTTGCAACCCAGAACAAAGGGACGCTGTCACCGTCGAAAATGACGCAAACTTGAAAATTTATTTTCTCTCCTACATTCATAATTAATTAATTGCGACGTCACGCCGGTTTTTAAAAAGCGAATCTATAGCACCAAATGATAGTTAGGAAGCCACTTTAAAACATATCGAAAGCTGCTCACTTGCAACCCAGAACAAAGGGACGCTGTCACCGTCGAAAATGACGCAAACTTGAAAATTTATTTTCTCTCCTACATTCATAATTAATTAATTGCGACGTCACGCCGGTTTTTAAAAAGCGAATCTATAGCACCAAATGATAGTTAGGAAGCTACTTTAGAACATATCGAAAGCTGCTCACTTGCAAACCAGAACAAAGGGGCGCTGTCACCCTCGAAAATGACGTGAACTTGAAAATTTATTTTCTCTCCTACATTCATAATTAATTAATGGTGACGTCACGCCGGTATTTAAAAAGCGAATCTATAGCACCAAATGATAGTTATGAAGCCACTTTAGAACATATCGAAAGCTGCTCACTTGCAAACCAGAACAAAGGGGCGCTGTCACCGTCGAAAATGACGCAAACTTGAAAATTTATTTTCTCTCCTACATTCATAAATAATTAATGTCGACGTCACGCCGGTATTTAAAAAGCGAATCTGTAGCACCAAATGATAGTTAGGAAGCTACTTTAGAACATATCGAAAGCTGCTCACTTGCAAACCAGAACAAAGGGGCGCTGTCACCCTCGAAAATGACGTGAACTTGAAAATTTATTTTCTCTCCTACATTCATAATTAATTAATGGCGACGTCACGCCGGTATTTAAAAAGCGAATCTGTAGCACCAAATGATAGCTAGGAAGCCACTTTAAAACATATCGAAAGCTGCTCACTTGCAACCCAGAACAAAGGGACGCTGTCACCGTCGAAAATGACGCAAACTTGAAGATTTATTTTCTCTCCTACATTCATAATTAATTAATGGCGACGTCACGCCGGTTTTTAAAAAGCGAATCTGTAGCACCAAATGATAGTTAGGAAGCCACTTTAGAACATATCGAAAGCTGCTCACTTGCAAACCAGAACAAAGGGGCGATGTCACCCTCGAAAATGACGTAAACTTGAAAATTTATTTTCTCTCCTATATTTGTAATTAATTAATTGCGACGGCACGCCGGTATTTAAAAAGCGAATCAATAGCACCAAATGATAGTTGGAAAGCCACTCTAAAACATATCGAAGGATGCACACTTGCAAACTAGAACACATTCTTTCCGACTTTAAATAATTCAAGATATTGTGTGTACAGAATGATTAATTACTAAAAAAATAAAAAATACGTCATCAACTATCTTCATCTGTATAATGCATGGAGTGTGGAACAGCCAATTGTAATAAATTCACTACCTACTTTAGTTGTTAATTTTGTAGCATTGAAAAAACCCTAAAGAGTCCATTCTTATATTTAATTTTATTTAATTTATATTCAAAATTGACGTAACATTTTTTTGTAAAAGTTGCATTGTCCTTTTTTTAATATTATTGTATACATATGTATATGTTACAGTTAAAACCCGTTTTCCGTTAGAACTAGTTTTCCCTAGTTAAAACTCGTTTTTACTAATAGGCTTTGTTAAAACTAGACATACCTAGTCAAAACTAGAATTTACCACTGATATATTTTACCGATTTTTACAAATTTTATGATTAAAAACAATACAATAATTTGCAAGAACTTTTGAAGATTTTAATCACTACTTTTGTAAGTATAAAATTTACATCATTATAAGACCTACCTATGTACTAAATTTCAATATTGTTAATCATTTTATAGAGAGCCTTGAAGAAGAATTAAATAAAATTCGAAAGCTTGGCGTAGAAAAAAGAGTGTTCTTTTCTTAAAACATTCCCAAATAATTGCTTATATCACATATAAGGGTGGAGTGCTAGAACGCTAATTAAAGATTTGTCAGATAATTATTGATTTTAAATTGCAAATTTTGAAAATAGGGTGAATATTTTGAATGGTCTTTCATTTTTTATCAGTAGTTAACTCTTCTAAAAGGGGGTTGAGTTTATTTCCAGGAATATCAGGCTAACACAACACCGTAGGTAGGTAGGTCTTAATGAGTATAAAGACAATTAATAGCCTGTCGAATTGGAATCGGGTTTTAACCCATCGTCCTGACAGTTGTCAAGTCTGGAGCGCCCGAGAACCCAAATTTTTTGACAGACCAACATTTTGACAATACAGGACATTTAAAAATCAGTAATTATCTGGCAGATCTGTAATTAACGTTCTAGCACTCCACCGATATTGTTGTATATTGTTACTAATATTAGTATACAGGGTGTATTGTAACGTCCGCATAATATTAGCACCACGCGATTCTAAATCAAAAACAGAACAAAAAAGTCCTCAACAGTTTTTTCTTGATGTACACAGATTTTAAGATATGGACAATTTAACGTTCTTAAATTTTGCAACACTGGCGCTGGTATAAAAATTAAGATAACTTATTAGACGTGAAGTCACCTCACTGGTATAGTGTGCCGTTGCTATGTAATCGAAAAAAGGTGCAACAAGACAAATGTCATGCTGCGACGTGTCAATGTTGCAATTTTTTTAAAGATTTTTTATTTTTTCAATTTTTTATTCAACAATTAAAACGCGCAGTTGCAATATTGATTGGAAGTATTGGAACTCAGGAAATCAAATAATTCCTAGTTTTGAAATGTTAATTAAAACCATTTTTACCCAAAAAAAAATCTAAAATTTTGGATAATTTGGCTATTTTACTTCTTACTTAAGAATTTTTTAATAATATTAAGCAATATTTTTGAGTATTAAAAAACTTCAAATTTAAACTACAATGGTCGATAACTTCGTTATTTGAGGTCTAAGAGCTAAACGGTATTAAAACTTTATGTTCTGTTTTTGATATAGAATCACGTGTGGTGCTAATATTATGCGGACGTTACAATACACCCTGTATTATTGTATTTTCATATTACGTGACAATATCCAATAATAATGGTTTTAATAGTTGTAGTACAAAATGAGTAAGTCATGAGTTACAAAAAAGTGAAAATCGCAATTCTTCATTTTGAAGGCAGCTGATATTGGAATTGGCCCCAAATACCGCGCGGAAAACGACTTACGCGTCCCTGTTTCAACTTTCTATGTACTATTATATGATGTAGATGAAAGTGTTACATAGGGTGAAAAAATTAGATAATTTTCATCACCCTCCTGTATTAAACTTTAAACCACATAGTAGGATATGTAAAAAGTGAAGATAGAGACATGGAAGTCGTTTCTTCAATGTTTGGAGCGGGATTAACAATTTGTCCAATTAAATAGGTCTGGAAACATATTGGTAATTTAAATGAATTAAAAAAAAAATATTTTCGTCAACTATTTTGTGGACATAACATCTGTCAAAGAAAATAGTTGACGAAATTTATATTTTAATTTTTTTTATTTAAATTGCTAATAATTAGGTATGTTTCCAGACACCGGCGTGACGTCGCAATTATAATTATGAATGTAGGAGAGAAAATAAATTTTCAAGTTTGCAAAGTTTGCGTCATTTTCGACGGTGACAGCGTCCCTTTGTTCTGGGTTGCAAGTGAGCAGCTTTCGATATGTTCTAAAGTGGCTTCATAACTATCATTTGGTGCTATAGATTCGCTTTTTAAATACCGGCGTGACGTCACCATTAATTAATTATGAATGTAGGAGAGAAAATAAATTTTCAAGTTCACGTCATTTTCGAGGGTGACAGCGCCCCTTTGTTCTGGTTTGCAAGTGAGCAGCTTTCGATATGTTCTAAAGTGGCTTCATAACTATCATTTGGTGCTACAGATTCGCTTTTTAAATACCGGCGTGACGTCGCCATTAATTAATTATGAATGTAGGAGAGAAAATAAATTTTCAAGTTTGCAAAGTTTGCGTCATTTTCGACGGTGACAGCGTCCCTTTGTTCTGGGTTGCAAGTGAGCAGCTTTCGATATGTTCTAAAGTGGCTTCCTAACTATCATTTGGTGCTACAGATTCGCTTTTTAAATACCGGCGTGACGTCGACATTAATTAATTATGAATGTAGGAGAGAAAATAAATTTTCAAGTTCACGTCATTTTCGAGGGTGACAGCACCCCTTTGTTCTGGTTTGCAAGTGAGCAGCTTTCGATATGTTCTAAAGTAGCTTCCTAACTATCATTTGGTGCTACAGATTCGCTTTTTAAATACCGGCGTGACGTCGCCATTAATTAATTATGAATGTAGGAGAGAAAATAAATTTTCAAGTTTGCAAAGTTTGCGTCATTTTCGACGGTGACAGCGTCCCTTTGTTCTGGGTTGCAAGTGAGCAGCTTTCGATATGTTCTAAAGTGGCTTCCTAACTATCATTTGGTGCTACAGATTCGCTTTTTAAATACCGGCGTGACGTCGACATTAATTAATTATGAATGTAGGAGAGAAAATAAATTTTCAAGTTCACGTCATTTTCGAGGGTGACAGCGCCCCTTTGTTCTGGTTTGCAAGTGAGCAGCTTTCGATATGTTCTAAAGTGGCTTCATAACTATCATTTGGTGCTATAGATTCGCTTTTTAAATACCGGCGTGACGTCACCATTAATTAATTATGAATGTAGGAGAGAAAATAAATTTTCAAGTTCACGTCATTTTCGAGGGTGACAGCGCCCCTTTGTTCTGGTTTGCAAGTGAGCAGCTTTCGATATGTTCTAAAGTGGCTTCATAACTATCATTTGGTGCTATAGATTCGCTTTTTAAAAACCGGCGTGACGTCGCAAATAATTAATTACAAATATAGGAGAGAAATTAAATTTTAAATTTTACGTCATTTTCGAGGGGGACAGCGCCCCTTTGTTCTGGGTTGCAAGTTCAAAAGTCCAGATATGTCTTTCTGTAGGTTGCCAGCAGTAATTATTACATAAAGTCGTTTTTCTTATGATTGTCAATAATGTTGACCCAGAGTGTACACCGAATCCGAATCCGAATCTAACTTCAGGGACATTCATCGCGTATAGTCGGCGACCTCCCATGCACTAAAGTCATTGCGCTCTTACCTTTGCGCGACCTTTGCGAGGGAATGAATTGATAGGTGTATTGTGAATTGAAAAAATCTTATTATTATTTCATACATTACAGTTTATTCAGGCTCACATGATAATTTTACCATGAAAATTACTTACATGAAAATAAAATCGGCTTTTCAGTATAGGTGGTAGGTACTCTATACTCTTTACTCTAAGAAATAGAACTCTAGGAAAATAATTATAAAAATTGGGCTTCAAATAATCCAAGATGAGGCAAATCTTTATTGAACGTAGTTACCATGGGAACAGAACTGCTAAAGCAAGTACTAACTCGATTTAAGACAGCCATACTCTCGTTGTTGTACGCCTCCAAGTGAGTTTTGAAGTAAGAAAGGGCCATCTTAGTAAAATTCTTTGATACAGCCGGAATTAACTCATCTGTCACATATGGCCTAAAGGTTGACAGTATAAATGAATATCTATCACCTACATGCTGAGACACATCTTGGATTATCCCCTCCGCACCGTTTGCTATATCTTCAACGTCCTTCACCATAGTACTAAGTGTATTATTGATATGTTCGAGTGGTACTTTTAGCCTTCGGTTAATTTGTATCTCTGTCATTTCGGCTAATGTTGATAGTTCCCTATTGTATAAATACATGTAGTTCTGTTGTAGACCACCATAATTAGCTTCTTGAGCGCAGATAACGCATTTTTCAACCTCAACAAGATTGTGAACTATGCAATTATATTCCAATTCGTTGGTTTTAAAGTTATAGTAAGCACCTTGTTGCTCTAAGGCTCCCTCAAAAGCAGTCAGCAGATCTTCCGCCTGGTTTACCATGTCCTTGAAGCTTGTGTAGGCATACCAGTTAGAAGCAAGAACGCTGCGATTTAGAAGCTTAACTTTTATTTGCAAGTAGTCTAATGCGTTTATATCACGTAGTTTATGTAAAGGAGCAACTGCTTCTACGCCGTGAGGTCTTGTTTGCGGTATTTGAGGAACATAAATATTTGAAAATGCCTGAAAATACGTCAAAATGTAGTTATTTTCCTGTTACATCAAGTTAGGCGGTAGCCGACTGTTCCGAAGAAGTATGATAAATAATGGAATAAATAAAATTATTAGAATCAGAGTAGGTAACATATTTATTAATCAATGTGTTATCCCAATTAGATTGAAAAGAGTAGGTACTCTTTTTTAGACCGAAAATTTAGATTTTTTTAACTGAGACTAACATTGAAGCAGATTCTTACATTTAAAAAAAACACCATTTGCGAAATGATTTTCAAATGCATACTTACCAATCTAATGAAACAAGCAAGGACAATGATTCTAAGATGAGACATCTTTATAGAAAAAATACGAATACCTATATACAATCCTTTTTTTCTTGATTAGAAAGCTCGGACAATAACTTACCAAGAAAATGTACTTGCATGGCAATCTGAGATTATCCTTTTAAAGTGATTATTGTAGTAAAAAAGATTTCAATTTTAGATAAAACAGAAAACTAATCAAAAATCTATTTATGATACCTACCTATTGGAGGCAATAATAAGCTTTCTTAATTAGTTACTACTTTGATTGGAGAACAATAAAGTTCTTCGATTATTAGACTTTGATTGGTTTAAGGTACACGGGAGTAAGTTGATTACGAAAGACTCTTATTAAAGTAAAAGTATTGGTAAATTCGAATTGACAATTTATAGAAAGATGAGAAATATGAAGACTTCTTGAAGGATCATTTCTTCATTTTTAACTGAAAACTAACGTTAAGTAAACACTAGTCTTATATAATTACCTTTCTGACATTACAACATCATCAAAAACCTTCTTGCGCATCAATCGCAGAAATAGTGTATTTTTATGCGATTCAATTATCAATATTTTCACCGCTTTTTAAATGGGATTTCTGAAATTTTCCATAGTCAGGTCATATTAGCGTAGTGGTTTACTGAGAAAATTTCATTTCATTTAGTTTGGACACGTGCCTTAGAATGGATTTTTAAATTTAACAAAATAAAAAAAAATTGGCAAATTTAATTTTTTTTTCCTTTTCCTGTGTCCGCCACTGGCTAACTTTACTTAAAAAATACTATTCTTTACACTACCTTTAATAAATTCGCAAAAAGTGAAAGGGGAATTTTGAAAACCGAAAATTTGAAATTTTAGAGGAATAAACATCATGTTAAAACTGTCTACTGGAAAAACTTCAGCTCAATTCCTTCAAAAAAGGCTAATAAACGGTTATAGAAATTTAGCCATTTTTACCCTTTTCCTACCCACGCCACTGGCTTATTAATGAAAAATATGCAAATTTTACTGCATTAACTCAAATTTAAAATAATTTTCTTCCAATCGTGTTAATTTGGTTTAAATTTGTTTTTCTAACTTGCTTATAGGTAGGTAGGTATAGGGGTTCAAATTTTGGCAATTTTTTCTAAAATTGAAAAGGCCGCCATTTTGAAACGGCTCGATTTTACTCAAATACAGAACCAGACGCTCCTTGCGGCTATCTTGCTCATAAAAAAATTTCAGCCCCCTAGATTGAAAACTGCGACCAGAAACCGTGCCTCATAGACGGTTTTTGTTTTTAATTTGGAGGGACACCCTGTAGAAGTAACGCAGCTTTAGGAAAATTTTTTTACGAAAATCAAATGTCATTTCGAAGTTTCACAAGGGTAAAAAATTTCGTTCACTAATCCTTAAATATGAAGCTACAGCAGCGGTTTTAAAATTTTACAGAAATAAACATCATATGAAAAAAATATTAATATCTCCGTCATTTTTCTTATTTACTTCTTGAAACTTTTAAAGGTTAAAGGATATTAGTGTACTTGCCTACTGTGAAAATTTCAGTTCAATTTCTTTAAAAATGAACTCATAAACGGTTATAGAAATTTAGACATTTTTACCCTTTTCCTACCCACGCCACTGGCTTATTAATATAAATAATGCCAATTTTATTGCTTTAATTCAAATTTCAAATAGTTTTCTTCCAATCTTGTTAATTTTATTTCAAAGTTTTATTGCCATCTTGCTCATACAGGGGCTCAAAAAATAGCAAATTTTCAAAAAATTCAAATGGCTGCCATTTTGAAACGGCTTGGCCGATTTTGCTCAAGTGTAATACCAGACCACTCCTTGTGGATATCTTACTCCCACAAAAATTTCAGCCTCTTAGATTGAAAACTGCGACCTGAAATGATACCACAAAAACCGGATTGCGGGAATTTTGAAGGGACACCCTGTAGAAGTGATTCGACTTTTGGAAATTTTTTCAACGAAAATGTAAAGTCATTCCAAAGCTTTATAAGGATCCAAAATCTCGTTTACTAATCTTCAAAAATAAAGCTACAGGAGCGTTTTGAAAATCGAAATTTCGCGTTTTTGGAGAAATATATATATATATATATTTGAAAATTAGGTAAAGGCAAGCGGTGTGTCGCAAATAAAAGGTATGATCCTTTTTTGTTAAACTCAATATATTTCGATCTTAATTTAGATCTTCATCAGGAGAACTGTAATTATAAGAAATCAATATTTTTTCAAAAAATATTAAGATAAATACTTACAACAAATGATCAAAATAAAATTAGCATCTTTAAAATTCCAAAAATCTTCATAATGTAATGTTAATAAAGTTCGTTTTGTAAATTTATGCCAAAAAACCATTTAATATTTATAAATATCAACATTTAAGAATAATTTTTATGAGAATTTAGAAAAAAAAAAAAATTTTTGATATATTTTATGACATAAAAGTTTTGAAGTTTTTTAACATTGTGAATAATGGATTATTTTCTCAAAAATCAAAACAAAGGAATCTAAACAGTACTACTTCAACAGTTATTTTTATATATGTTCATTAGTTATTTATTTATTTATGAAATTAGGTAGGTACCTGTCTATAAATTGTTTAAAAATTTTTGTGTTTTTCAAAGTTTAAAATATAGCTATATATTCTATTTAAATTTTGTATATCTGATTTTAAATTTATACAGTTATCGATATTTTCATTTATGTGACACATTTCTAAAAATTGTCTTTTAAAAAGATTACTTTCTGTTTCTAATATCTTAATATTTTCAAAATCCATTTCACAGTTAGTATTATGTACATGGTTGGCTAACGTGCATCTATTTGGCCTAAGTCTAGAGTCACTTTTATGTAAAGATACTCTTTGTTTTAACAATTGAGAAGTGTGTCCAATATATGATAAGTTACAATTCAAGCAATTAATTTTATACACTAAATTAGATCTATCTAAAACTTGAATTTTATCTTTATTTTTATTAAAAATTGTATTATTTGTCAAGTAATTATAAAGAGCAAACTTTATATTATTTTCTTTAAAAATTTTTATAATTTTGTGTGTTAAGTTTTCAATGTAAGGAAAATTAGTGAATTTGAACTGATTATTATTAATGTTATTAACCGTATTCTGTGTGGTGTCAGGATTTATTAATAATTGTGTAACTTGTAAGTTTGTTTGATTGGTGTTAATTTCTGTAGTTGTTAAGGTACTAGATAAATTAGGTGTGTTAAAAATTAATTTGTTAATGTACTTTTTAGGATAATTAAAAATAACGGTGTTTTACTACATTCATAATTTATATATATATATATATATCGTGGGCAGGTGAATTTTGGAAAACCACTTTTTCGTGATCTGGGGGTCATGATCGGTGGACATTTGATGAGTTTGGGTGATTTTCGAAAAGTGATGTCGTCCTCAATAGTGTATTTTTTTATTAAAAAATACACTAACAGATTTTTGGAGAAAGAAAATTGCTCGATTTATAATATTAAAGTGTTTTATTGAGGTATGAAAACCTGAGAAATTGCAAGAAATCTCTTTGCGCCTCAGTAAATCGTAACGAAAAGTCGATGTGACAAACCTAAAGATTCATGCAATAAAAATATTTATGTTTAGATTTTCTGAAAAAAAAAATTAAAAAAAAAACTCTTATAATAATTATAAATTGTGAGCTAAGAAAATCCGAATTTAATAACAAACCGAGTCTTCTAAATCAATTCAAAATTAACCCTTTCACTATAACACTCTGAAATTATTATCTTAAAATTATTTGCTCGATACAACATTTTTTTAATAAAATGACCTTCTTAATGCACATCAGTCCCCTGAATACAGATTTTTTCTTTGGTCTTTTTCAACTGTTTGTCCCTTACATAGGTCAAATCGATTTCGTGAAACTTAGAAAAAATTCCAACTCAAATCATTATTATCAAAATGTTTTAATCAAAATTGGTAAGGTGTACATGAAATATACAGGCTGATTCACAGTCGATGGTACCTTAGACGTTTACGGGAAACGAGTCATTGGATTTTTCTGAAAATTTAATCACTTGAATAAATGACTCTGCTCTATCGATCTAAAATAATTTCGGCTTTGCGACGATGCCGCATATTATTTCGAAAAATTGCAAAAACCTTGATATGTTAAATGAGACACCCCGTATATTATTACATTTTTAGATTGTCTGAGAAAATTCAGTAATAATGGTTTTCACAGTTTGAGTTTAAACCGAATAGCTTCTAAGTTATAAACAAGTGAAAATCGCCATTTTCCATTTTCAAAGCATCTTACAATGAAAACGGCTCGAGACAGCAGAAAACGGTTTACATGTCCCTATCTTAATTTTTCATGTGGTATTTTATCGTGCGGATGAAATTGTTATACAGGGTGATGGAAATTGTCAGTTTTTTCATGAAAATTATCCGTTTTTTCATCACCCTGTATAACAATTTCATTCGTTATTATGTAAGTTATCGTTCTAACGTCTAAGGTACTGTGAATATGACTGTGAATCAGCCTGTATATTACGAAATATATGAAATTAGGTACATGAAATACGGATTGGTGCGTTTTTGGTATTATTCTCCACCTATAATGTACTAACCAGGCCAGTTACAAATCTGAACACAGAAGCATAACATGAACCTTCGAGCAGCGAACGGAGTCGTAAGTCGTAAGCACGCTGCACGCAATCTCTAAACTAGAGAAAGGGTAGGTTACTGGTAGACAAATCTTCATGGTGGCTCCTAATGACTGCCCCTGCAATGATACTTGATGGAGTATGGAGTACTTGGAATATAAATTATTGAAAAGCCGTATTCCGTCCCCGTGAATCCTTGTCTATAATATCCCTCCGTTTTTGGAGGGAGGGGAAAAGGACAACAGTGCGTACGCATGTCAAGGGAACTACAATAGAGTACCTACTCTAGGAAAGTTCAAGGTTCAAGTTAAACCAAGGTCCTGTGTGCATCTGTTCGATAACCGAGCGAACCCCCTTCGCATCCTGCATCGTCACGGTTGGCCCTTGTTGTCGAATAAAAGCTCTTAGCTGTCTACATGGTATATGTTAAGGTAGGTGCATAATTCTTATCCTATAAGTTATAATACGCCTTAATTTTATCCCCAAATTAGTTCTTTTAAGTAGTCATTGCGTAACAAGCCGAATACGGGACAGTTTACAATGGAATTTCAGTGGTGTTACAAGCGGTAAGTTAATTTTCTGTACGTGCTTTTGGAGTTAACGTGGGTTTATTTTTAATGTCAATTTTTTATTGTTTGACACTTAATGTTAGAATTGAAAAAGTTGAATCAAATAGTTTAAAAATATTATAAAAACTACAAAAATATTATTTTATTATATAAAGGGCGCGACGTCCTTTTTGATATCAGTTCCATAAATGTAAAGTTAAGAAAGAGGTAATTAGCAAGCTCATTAAACAAAGATTGCCCGTGCAGTCACCAAGATCTTGAACACATACCTAAATCCTGATAGCCCATCAGTCAAAGTAGGATTTAATTGTGCAATTGATGCGGAAAACAAAATATTTTGTGTGGGGGTTGTGTGGTCTAAATCCAAAAATGCGACCTCCTACGCTTTGTGAATAAGCCGCCATATTGGTTTTTAGGGATGAATGGTTTTTTTGCACTTTACGACGTTAATTCGCATTTTACCGAAAAAAGTGTATTCTCCACAAATTTGCATATGTGACATTTTTTTGTATCTGCAATATTTAATGACCTACAGGTGATTAATTAAGAACAAGGGGGATGAAAAATTGGTATTTTCGGAATAACTTTTTTTTTCAATCGCAATCCAAAAATTGTTTCCACAAAACTTGTAGCGCTTAAAATTACGAACATTTACATAGCAATATCTCATTAATCGGACCAATTATTGTTGCGCAGTAGTGCGTCGAAGTCATTAAGGTGAGATCGGGCCCATTTAGGTCTCTCAGGTTTTTCTGAATAAAGTAAGCAATGACACTTTTTTCGGTAAAATGCGAATTAACGTCGTAAAGTGCAAAAAACCCATTCATCCCTAAAAACCAATATGGCGGCTTATTCACAAGGGGTAGGAGGTCACATTTTTGGATTTAGACTCTCCGTTGACCACCCAACCCCTACACAAAATATTTAGTTTTCCGCATGAATTGCATAATTCGATGCCTTTTTGACTATTATGACTATTATGACTTAAATTTTGAAGCTAAAGGCTTTTCAATGGTTGCCAAGACATCTTGGGGATTTTGCAAGAAAGGTAACTCAATAAAATAAATATTCATTTGCTGCTTGGTATGAAATTGAAATATTGAGAAAGGCCCAAGTTATGTGGCGAAAACTGAAAAAAAAATTGTGTTTATTTTGACGTTTATTTTTTATTCATTTATTTTTGACTTAGGTATTTAAGAAAAGTTATTCAAAAAAATTGTTTAATTTAATCCAACCTATACACAGTTAAACATAAGGTAACTTAAAAAACACTGCATATATTTGAATGGTTATTATACATAACCGTACAAAACAGTTTCCCAATAATCAGAGAATTATAATTATTATTAATACCTAAAATAACCTATCAACTATTGTGTTAATTGTTTGAGGTTTAGTTAATTCAGATATTTTTGCACTACTTTCAATACACGTATTGAAATTATTCAAGACTGTAGTACATAAATTTAAGAATAGTTCTTGGTATTTCTTGAATAGAAAAATGCCGGTTTCAATGAAACTATTTGCTAATGAATTGATTAATTGATGGTTCACAAATGGGCCATAAGTAGAACGTATTCCAGCAATTTTACGGTCTATTTTTGCAGTCAAGTTTCGGATTCTTTCCTTTTCATTAGGTTTCCATAAGGTCACATTTCTCATCGTATATTCAAGTTCTACTAAGATTTTAAGTAGTGGCTGTTGTATTTCCTTATCAATTTCATTTTGTCTAGCTAAGACTAACGGTGCTATTGCTGCTGAAAATGTTCTTGGCATGCCTTGGAAAGTTTGGACAATATTGTAAGCTTTATCGCACATAAAACACATCTCAAAATTCGTCTTATTTAAAGCTATGCAATCCTGTAATAAATAATCGCTTTTAAGAAGGAAATTATTAGCGTTTTGCTTAATACGTCGATTGAAAATTGACACCAGTATTTGCGCCTGATTGACCATGTTCCGAAAGCCACTTATTTCGGCATACCATTTGGATTCGTGAACGGTGTCGTTTAGAAGATGTATTTTTGTTTTCAAAATATCTAATGGAGATGTCTTCTTTAATTGAGTTAGAGTAGTATCATGTATCAATTTTCCTCCTGGACTTATCACTAATTCGTCGATGCTGGCTGATAATGACTGAAACTAAAGAGAAATGTCTTAGGCATATGTTTCAAACATCACTAAATCCCTAAATTTGACTCCCTTCTTATTCCCTAAAACATTTATATATACGAGTACATTAGCTATCATGTTATGATCCATTTCTTACATTAACTTTAATAAAAATTGGTAATTTATGACCAAATAAATTTGATTTGACACTGTATGTATTTAACGGTAATTAGATGCAATCTCTCATTCCCATGAAAAAAGGAATACAAGCATATTCTTTTTAAATTCTTCATAAAAAATCTCATGAACGATTTTTCTTTTTTGCCGCCCTTTGCTCTCTAACGAAGTTCAAAGTAGGGGGGTAGTTTGATGCGCTCTGCGTGAAGTCTACTGATGTCTACTTCGACGTCAAAAATGATCTGTGATCAGTGATCAGTATGAAACTTATATAGAGGAGAGAAAACTACCCCCTACTTTAAACGTCGATGGAGAAAAGAGTGAGGAATAATAATAGAGAAAATACTTTTTTCATCTAGAAAAACTATTACCTATGTTGAAATTAACAGAAAACAATATTAAAAATACATGGTGATTCAAAATTGAGTGCAAATATTTTGAGGGCTTATTTACCAGCCAAAAATAAGAAGTTTTTTTTATATAATCGTATGTCCTAACTTGCTTTGTTTTCTAGATACAGGGGGTAAAATTTTGAAAAATTTCTCAAAAACCCTCAGCCGATTTAAATAAAATTTTATAGGTTATTTATTTGTTGTCATAAGGGCCTTCCTTTGATTTGAATAACATGAATTTCTTAATTCCAGTGGCGTCTCAGGGGGCTACCTGAATTAAATTAAATTAATCTCAATAATCGATGTGAATTTATTACTTGTTTTAATAGGGCCTGGCACAGATTTTGATTTTTTTCTTGGAAACAAAGCTAGATACGAGTAAAGCTCATGAGGCAAGAAAGTTACAATATTGACCGCTTATTCTAAAAAAAAATATAAATTGTCAAAAGAGCAGTGGCGTATCATAATTTTACCTATAAGTATCAAGTAGGTAGCCCTCTGAGACGCCACTGGAATTATAAATTTATGTTATTCCCATCAAAGGAAGTTCCTTATAACGACAAATAACCCTACCAAATTTTATTTAAATCGGCTGAAAGGTTTCTGAGTAATTAATAAAAAATCGATTTTTTTTTTCAAAATTTTACAACCTGTATCTAGAAAACGAAGCAAGTTAGGACATACGATTATATGAAAAAAACTTCTTATTTTTGGCTGGTAAATAAGCCCTTGAAATATTTGCACTCAATTTTGAATCACCCTGTATATCTGTTTAAAAATACTTACTAAGCCAGATAAGCAAACAAGTAGAAGTAGTCTGAGGTGGAGCATTTTTATATTCACCTCTTCTTTCCTGAATAATGAACAATGATGTTGACTGATTGACTGTCTAATTGACTCAGATTGTTCCTTTTTATGTGTGTGTGTGTATGTCGAATGTTTTGGCTACGGAAACTACGTCCATCCGCCTATTTCCCAATAATTTATGATACTTTTAATTTGAGACAGTATTCTACACCACTTTACTTGTATACTAATTTCTTTCTATGGTTTACTTTCTACTTATATGCTTAAATGTCCAGATTGCTGTTTTTTATATGTCTGACCAGTCTTTTTAAGTCATCTGCGTTGGGGTTTCTTAGAATTTGTGTGAGGTTGAAAGGTAGGGTAATAGTGTTATTGTCATTGTAATATATGTCTTTCGTGTATCTATCTGTTTCGTTAGAGTTCAGACTGCAGTTAAGAATCATATGTTCCGCGTCCCCCATTTCTCCACAACGGCAATTTGGGGAGTCTGACAATCCTATTTTGTTTAAGTGTTGGGGTACCCGTCCATGGTTACATCTCAGTCTAGTTACCGTAGTTATTTCTGTTCTGTTCAAATTCATATTTTTGAACCAGGGATTTCTGAGAGGAGTTTCTTGTATATTTTTAATATAGAATAATCCTTTTGTGCTGTTGGTATATTCTGTCGACCATATACTACTTACCCTATCTTTCATGCGAACCATTATGTCTTGCCAAGGGTATTTATACTCTGCTAGCGTTCCTTTTCGTATGGATTCTTTTGCCATTTTGTCTACTATTTCGTTGTTTTTTACTCCACAGTGCGCTTTGACCCACACTAAGGAGACTTTTTTACCCTTGTTTCTGGCTTTATTTAATTCTATTAGGATTCTATTTACGATATAGTTGTGGTGTCTCCCGCCCGTCATTCTTTGTATACTCTGTAATGCGCTCTTACTATCAGATATTATCATAAAATTTTGTTGTTGACATGTGTTTGCATAATTCAAAGCTTCCAACATTGCGATTAGCTCCGCAGTAAAAATGGACATAAAATCTCTTAGTTTGATGAGTTTTTTGTAACCATTTTCTTGAACATATATAGCGCACGCCGTACCCTCCTTATTTTTAGATCCGTCCGTGTATATACAATATGCATTGTTTCTATTTCTCATTTCCTCCAAATCGCGCTCAATAATTTTATTTCGTATCTGTTCCGGGTAATTTTCATAGCTATTGATATAGTTTACTCCAGAACTGGTATAGCTTTCTCTGCTCAACGCTAACGGAACTGTGCTGGTTTGTATGGCATCTCTAAATTCTAGCAGTTCCCCATATACCTCAGTCAATAGTGGGGACTTTTTCTTCTGCCAATAGTTTTGTGTCAGGTCTGCAATGTATAGTCGATGCAATTTGTCTATTAAAGTACTGTTGTGACTGAATAACTTTAGTACAAATCGATTTGTGAGATTTCTCCTTCTGTATTTGAGAGGCATTTCTCCTATCTCGCTCATCATATTTGTTATCGGGGTAGATCTTAAGGTCCCGAGTATTAGTCTAATACATTTATTTTGAGCTGTATTGACTTTATTTAGATGCGTTTTGGCCGCTTGATCATATAGAATGGATCCGTAATCCGCTATGGCTCTAATGTATGTTCGATAGATCAATAATGCTGTTGCTGGATCTGTTCCCCATTTAGTGTGGCATGTAGCTCTTAAAATATTGGTTGACTTTTCCAATTTGGCTGAAAGTCGTTCCAGATGATTTTTCCACAACAATTTTCTATCTAATGTTATTCCTAAATATGTTATATTGGATTCTATCGCAAATTCTATGTCATCGAAATTTATTCTCTCCGGACTGCTTTGGTGTTTTCTCGAAAATATGCATACTTTTGATTTTTTTTCAGATATCTGGAGACCTAGGTCAGATAACCAGCCTCTCAAGCCGGCTACCTCCGTATTCATTTTGTTGATTCCGTCTTCTAATCTGCAATTCTTTGCATACATGCATATATCATCCGCAAATTGTAGTACCTCTATACCATCAACATATGAGTCTATCTCGTGAGTATAAACCAGATACAGTATCGGGCTAATGATGCTACCCTGTGGTAATCCAATATTGACCACTCTGGGTCCGATTATTTCTCCATTGATTTTCAAGAAAACTTCTCTGTCCTGATAGAGGCTTGTTATTCTATTTGAGAACTCTGGAGGGATTCCAATCGTTGTCATCTTATTGTGAAGTATTTTTAGATTTACATTATCATAGGCCCCCTCAACGTCAACAAATAGAGCAACCAGATTGTTAGTGTTTGAAAAGGATTCATAGATATCGCAGACTAAATGCGCTACATTTTCCATTGTAGACCTATTCTTTCTAAATCCATATTGGGTATCGGATAGTTTTTTATTTATTTCCAGCCACTTTTCCAGTCTATTTTTTATCATTCGCTCAAAAGTTTTCAACACACATGATGCCAGACCAATTCCTCTATAGGAGGAAGCTAGGTTTGGGTCTTTGTTCGGTTTTGCTATAGGTATAATAAGGTATTTTTTCCAGTCTTTTGGAATTTCCCCTTTTTGCCATATTTGGTTTAATATGTTCAGTAATTTGCCCTTGGCCGTGTATCCTAGATTATATAACATGGGATAATGTATATTATCCAGACCTGGAGAGCTATTTACTCTGTTTTGCAAACTTATTTCCAATTCCTTTCGTGAGAAATTTTCTAGCAATTCATGTGCCGTACTACTAACTTCAGCGTTTTGGTGATTGATTTTCAAATTCTCCGGGACCCAACATGGAGCCAGTTTGTAAAAAAATTCATTTTTTAACAGTTCCTGGTTTGGTGTTGACCTTGAAGGAGCATATGTGCTTTTAATTCTTTTCACCTTTGTCCATATTTCTTTTATAGGCGTGTTTCTATTTAATGAATTACAGTACTCCCTCCAGCATTCTCTTTTGCTTTCTAGAATTACCCTCTTTGCAAGGGCCATATTTCTTTTGTACTTGATGAAGTTTTGAAGATTTGGAGTTCTTTTGTAGTCCTTCATTGATTTCCTTTGATTCTCAATAGCGGATTTGCAATTTTCGTTCCACCAAGGTTTGCGGAACTTCGGATTGGTAGCCTGGGACCTCCGAGGGATAGACTTGTTGGATGCTTCGTTTAGGAACTCGACAAATGTAACATAGTCCCAATCCTCTTCCTGGTTTGAAGTTATAAGTTTACAAAGTTCCGTAGAGAAAAGTTTCCAATCTGCTTTGCTGAGATTCCATTTCCTATAATCTTTATCTTCATAGTCCGAGCAATTGATTGAACTATTAACTTTAACTACAAAGTGATTTGAGCCTAGTGTTTCGTCAAGAACTGTCCAGTTTAACGTCGGAGAAATATTGGGGGATACTAATGTTAGGTCTATAGCTGATTTTGTTCTACTTAATGGATTTAATAGAAGCGTTGGGGAGCCATCATTTAGGAAAATTATGTTTTCATCTTCCATAGCTGAGAGTAAATTATTTCCTTGGTAGTCTGACTCTGTACATCCCCAGGTTTGGTGGTGGGCGTTAAAATCGCCCCCTAGTATGAAAGGTCTCTTCAATGATCTGAAAAAGTTTCCCCATTGATTGGATGATATTCTAGTGTTTGGGGGAACGTATATTGAGTATATATTAACATCTTTATTTATACCAACTATTTTCGCACCTGTACACATTGTATTTTCCAGTTTATAGAAATTATTTATTGGATAAAAAGGAATTTTTTGATTAATCAGAATAGCAGCTCCGGCGTAGCCGTCGTTTCTATCTGCCCTAATTATATTGAAACCGTTTAATTTGAAATTATAGTGTGGTTTTAGCCAAGTTTCACTTAAGATCGCTATATTAATATTTTCTTCATTCACAAATTTTTCTAGATATCCCTTGTTTTTTACTATTGACCTACAATTCCATTGCATAATGTTTATATTGAATGTTGTGGACTGTTTAGAATCTCGTGTAGCTTTGTCCCTATCATTTGGTTTATTTGATCTGTGTTTAGTATTTTTTTTTCCAGTTTGTATAGTATTTCTACTAAAAATGTTGTTAGTGTCTGAGTTATAACTTGTTTTTCTCGAGGTTGTATCGCTGTATAGTTAGGGTGATATGGATTTATTATTGGAGTTGTTGATACGTAAGGGGTCTGGAGTATTTGTTTGTGCAGTTGTAGAACTGGATCTGGGTCTTTGTTAGTGTCCATCTTTTTCCGTTTTGTTGGTCCTGTCTCAGGTGGGAGAAATGTATGGGGGCTCGTGAATTTGTTTTTTGAAATAGTTTTTGGTGATTTCGTCTCTTGTGAGACAGTCGCGTATGACACCTTATATTTATTCCTTGCATCATTGTAAGACAAGTTCTCTGTGCCCATTATATGTTTGATTTGTTTTTGTTTAGCGAACTCTGGACAATTTTTTCTGTCTGTTGCGGAGTGGTCTCCCTCACACAGTATGCAGTGGAAGGTTCCACTCTTATTACAGTCTTTATTTGCGTGTTCCCCACCACAGTTGCTGCATCTTTCCTTGCCCTTGCACGTAGTGCTCAGATGTCCATATCTCAGACATTTAAGACATTGTCTAACTTTTTGTATATAAGGTTCCACCTCGAATATTATCTTCTCTATTGATACTTTTTTTGGTAGTATATTACCCCTAAAGGACACCATTATTGTCTGTGTGGGTACATATTTGATATTATCCCCCTCAACTATCCTTCGGTTCATTCTTCTTACATATGTTACCTTAAATTTTTGGTACCCCAAAGGACTTATTAATTGTTCAAGTTCGGTCTCCGTCAATTCTATATCTATATGACGTATGATACCCGTTCTGGCTGTTAAGTATTGCGGTATAAACGGTAAGTAATCGTTTCTTTTTAAACTCTCAGACTCTACCAGAAGATTAGCACTTTTTGACGAGTTTAGTTCTATTTTTATGAGATTTATCCCTACACTTGTTATGTTTAAAATATTTTCCTGAATATCCGGCACTAATCTATTAATTAATCTAGCCGTGCATATTTTATTTGCTCTTCCTATATTTTTACCGTTAATTCCTTTAACATAAACAAAGAATGGACCTACCATATGATTTTCATACTTGTTAATCGGCCTTGAGATAAGTTTATCATCAGATTTTTTATCTGACGGACTTATTGAAGGCGAACCATTTATATTAATCAGATCGACATCATTTTCAACTCTATTATTACTACCCGTTACTGAAGTTTGACCAATATTATATCCACTTTCATTATTGTATTTAATACTAGATTTCTCACTTACCCTACCCAACTCTTCCAAAAAGTTTCTTACTTGTGGTTCCTGAACCCTGTATCTATCGTTGTAACTCGTCTCCGTTTCCATTCTCTGTTCCGTATTTTCATCTAATAAATTTGTCCAGTTTTCCTGCAACGTTTTGCCCCTATCAGGGGGCTCACTATCTTTGCTCATTTAAGTATGAGATTTAAGTAATCAGATTTCACTTTATTTGCTCTTCACTACTTGCCAATTTTCAGCCACTCGATTTTATATGCGTAGCGTTCGACCGACCGGTGAGAACTGTGTTCCTTTTTAAATTAGGTACTTTTATTTTATATTTCGTTTTTTATCGCCCGTGCATTTCATTTCAGATAAAGATTCATAAAAATTAATACAGTTGTGCAATGCCAAAAAGAAACAAAATTTCTTATGCTATCTTTTATTTAGTAAAAAATCTAGCGAGCCGTGAAAGCAAAAGAAAGAGAAATCCTTTGAGTATGCTGCCCGATTTTTTCAGTGTGATTTTTTTATCTGCCATTTGAAGTTTAGTTGGTGAACTAACATTAGTCAGTATCCAAGTTACTTATTAACACATTCGCGGACAAGACGGCTGTAGCCGTCTTACCTCTAGGGACAAGACGGCAGCAGCCGTCGGATACTTAAGCTGCTATACACAGCAAAGCGGCTGGGGCCGTCGAAGTTCACATGCATTTTCTATTACCCTACATTATAGTGTCCCAGCACAAATACTGCAATTTTCTGTAGTGTCCTTACTAATCTAAAATAATACTAGTTGCAAACTATAGTGTCATTTTAATATATTATATATATATATTTTAATAGTGTCCGCGAATGTGTTAATATTTTCAACAAAAAGTAAAAAACTGGAGAGCATTTTCCGGACAAAAACTGGAGAGTCGTGATTTTTTACGATTCCAAAAAAGGTATATCCTTTATGGATTCTGGGAAAGAGATTGTTCCCAGGATCAAGAAGGAATAGGACGTCCTTCTACAGCCGTTACCTAATAGAACTATTTGTATTCCGTTATTATTTTTATCAAGAAAAAAACTCTTTTTGCTTGGTCTAAGCAAAAAATCACTACGGCAGGGTACACTGCTCTCAAGAGGTCAATTTGGCACTAATTTTCACACTATCTTCATTTTGCGATTTACATTTTTCCATTAAATTTCCTTTCAAACTTCTGGTTTTTGATACGACAAATTATGTTGCAAATTATGGGTATGAATGTAAACCTAATCAGCAGTTAGTTAAAACTCTCGACTTAACAAAAAAATTTAATGTAACGTTTGTTGTTTTTGGGTGCTCTACGGGAAATCCTTGGGGGAGGAGGTATTCCAAAAAGCTCCCAAAATCCTGTTGGAACTCCCATAAAGTCTGTTGTTGAAAATCGTCCGATTTGCAAGCTCATATTCTTTGAAAAATTTCACAAGGATTTTTGCTAGATAAGGCCCGAAGAGACCGAAATTGTACCTACATACACGAAATCGTCATTTAACTTGCTTTGCGACAGAGCAAGTCGGGGAAACTCGCCATCCCCACGCACGGAGCGAGCATGTAAATTACAAGAGTATCTCATCATGTATTTTATTACACGCACTTATACATGCTTAAGATTTTATGGAGAACACTGTTGAAGCTCCGTTAAGTATAAAATGTAAAAGTATAAAATGGAAGTGTAAAGTAATTTTTGATAAAAACTTCAATAATTAGGTACAATTTTCTCAAATGTTCAAATTTTGACTTTCATCCTTTTAGCTCCAAGTCACAGAATTTTCACAGATAGTTTCTAAAGAAAGATGGTTCGCCGGTAAAGTTGCAGACGATTCGAATTTCTTTCTGGAAAGGTGATAATTATATTTCAGCTACAATTTTTAGTAAATAGACAGTTGAAATAAATATCATTTATTATTTACATGGTAATTGCGAACAGGTAACAGTGAAAAATTAACAATTCAACACTAATATCTCAAGTCATATCTCTAAAATATTTTTAGGTGAATAATTACGACACTGACGTTTCCAATATTCTTAAAATTAGAGGTTTTTCAGATTCTACCTCAGTTATATTTGCAGTGCTCTTAAGCAGGCACTCTTTGACGTCATTCAAGACATCGGTACTTACATTGTAGAACCTCTCCTGGTACCTTTTCATTAGCGAAATACCCATTGTAGTCAAATTATTTGATAGCGAGGGAATTAATTCTTTGCTTACACTTTGGAATACATTCATATCCGAAAGTAAGTCAGTTGCATAAACACAGCTGCTATTGACAATTTTTTTAAATGCCACCGTGTTATCGGGATCATAAAATTCAGTTAAATTTGCCATCATAATTTTAATAGTCTTGGAGATATTTTCAATTGGTTGCTTTACCTCGCTGATAACTTTCAACTCACTAAATTCCATCATCTTTCCTAATTCTTTTTCATACACTTTTGAGAAAGTCTTCACCAAACGACGAAAAATCTTGACTACTTTTCCGCAAATAAAACACCTTTCAAATGTTGTTGGATTATTAACTATGCAATCTTCTTTCAAATTCGTTGCTTTAAAATTGAAGTAATTTGCATTCTGCTGTAGGCTAGAATCGAATATTTTCAGTAGTGTTTCCGCATCTTTTAACATAAATGAGAGACCACTAAGGGCATGCGCATAGGTCGTGAATGCGGTATGATTCATAAGACGTGTTTTCGTTTTCAGGATATCTAATGGTTCTGAAGCCATTAAATCAACTAGATCTATATCATTTTTTAGTTCCTGTGGTAGAGATTTCAATGTAATATTATAGATTCTGCTTGCAAATGCCTGAAACTAAATAGAAGTATCTTTAAATAGGACATGTCGAAACACGACTGTCGTAATATATTCGAAAAACAAAGAGAAGGGACATTAAGGGCCATTCCGTAAAAGGATGACCAACGGGTGCAGTATCATCTTTTTTGCTGTGGGACATGGAAGTGGATGAACTACTTAACCAGCTAAATAACATATATCGTCTGTCCACTGAGTGTTGTCCGTTGTCATGCCACACTGATTCTGACTAAACAATTTCATTTAATTCGATTTGATTCATACACTTATTTCTAAGTCGAACCAGATGTGGTATCGCAGTTCGTGTCATCGTGTCAGTGGCGTGTGCTGAGGAATAATGAATATCCTACAAATACAAGTTTCGACAAGTTATTGACGAAGTAGAGCCTTGCAACGTTTTGATAACAAAAAATATATATAATGCAAGTAAATTAGAATGATAATAATTATTATTGTTTTCATCATGATTAGAAATATCATGTCACCTACCTGCTGGTTGCCGTTTAAAAGAAAGCATAACACCTCCGTTTCCTTATTCTGCAAGTAAAATATTCCAGCAATTTAACCACAAGACCACGTACTAGGGATTTCAATCGTTTCCCAGGCATTTTGTGTAATATTTTGTAGGTATTTCATTGCGAGAATATACCCAGTCCGTTTTTTTTAACCGTATAAAAACAAGGAAATTTAGGCATTCGCGCAATCAATAAAGACTCATAGTTTATCACACCGTACAATATCACAGGTAATTCTACTAATTTCGTATTAAAAACGTTTCAAATCACAACACAAACCTCAGTAGTATATTTAACGCTGTCACTGACACTACTGACAGTAGCCGATCAGCTGGACGACAATCTTATCGTAATATCGTATCAATCTAAGCGTATCAAGACGCGAGTCGTACTTCCGTCTCACTCTCGCTCATCTTTTTAGAATTGCTGACGATTCAAACGTATTTCTGACAATACGTCCCAATTTAACTCGATTGACTATGCAATGCAATAGAAGGAGTAAGAAACATAACGAGATGATGTATCCTTAGTTATCACAACAGACAACACTCAGTGTACAGACTATAGGCTCTTAAGTCCAGGAGAGGACGATATTAGTCAAAGTAAATATGATAAAGCGGAAGGCAACTAGCTCAAGTATTTGGGTGTCATCCTAGATTCAGAACTGACCTGGAATTTATACCTGCAGAAGACCATATAAAAAAATCAAATTGGCCTTAATGGTATGGAGTGTGCACTCCATTGGTTGGCTGATATGGTATACACAGATGGTTCCAAGATATATACTGAGTCTGAAGTGTATGGGGTTATTACCCTAGGAGTAGTATGTATATGCCACAACATATTCCAGGTGGAAACGGATGCAATGTGTTGGGGAGAATATTAAGAGGAACTACAAAGATAGGGAAATTTTCATCCATTCCGCCTGTCAGGTTAGCTTGAAAGTCCTTGCATGCTGTAAAATCAAATCAAAACTGGTAAGGGAATGCTTGCAAGACCTCATTGATCTAGCCACATACAACAAGGCGAGACTTGGTTGGGTACCTAATTGCTGGTAATGAGGCTGCAGATATAGCGCTGCAGGAATTTTCACTGGCTTTGAAGCAGTGTTTGGTATCCCAAGAAATATGGCACATGGCGCAGTGGCTCAATGGACGAGACACCAACATAGAGCATAGCATAGTGGAACCAACCTCTCAAAAATCTTTAGAAGGGCCCTGGTGTCTGGAGAAATCGCCTACATAAGTAAACTCAGGATCTACATAAAAAAAAAACAATATATAGACCCTCAATGAAGAAGACGAGGCAGCTCCTTTAAATTTAGTGGTGGAACCATTCGCCCCCGTGTATCTGCCTTGGTTAAGGGACTGTTATTGAGCTTTGTGAAAGTAACACAATTTTTAATTAAATATTCAATTTCGAATTTCTTGCTAATTTTACATTATTGAGCTTTGTAGAGGTGTTTCGTCATTTATTAAGAGTTTAATCATTTTAATTAACTAGGAAATTATTTAAAAATTTATTTAATAATACTTACCAGGGCAAGGAAGCAAACAAGAAGAACTACCCTGAGGTGGAGCATTATTACATTCACCTCTTCCGTCTTGATTAAGGAGCAATGACATTGACTGTCTAATTGTCTGATATTGCTCATTGTAAAATTACTTTTATTTTATATTTCATTTATTTTGTTATTGCCCGTGCATTTCATTTTAGATATACATTCATAAAAATTCATAGAGTTGTGAAATGCGTATAAAAAATAAAATATTAATAATAAAAATATTTTATTGGCCAATTTAATTTCTTTTTTTTTCCGGTACCACATAAACCCTGATTATTTCCAACAATACTGTCTTGCCAATGTTAATGGCAGTACGTAATATTTATTTTCTGTCAAAAATTATACCGTGCGAATATTGAGTCTTTATACATACAGGAAATTGCCATGTACGATTATGCTGAATACTGAACGTTTAACATGATATAGAAATTGTTCGATTTTATTTTAATGAGTTTCAAAGATACCTACTAAATTGTTGGTATTGATACAAACAATCCTATTGAAACAGTATATATAGCAACTATTAATTGCAATTCGCCAATGTATAATGACCAAGTACTCGCACAGTAGTATACAGGGTGGCCCAGCAAAAACGTACCGGGCCTAATAACTTGAAAACTGAAGATGAACGCGAAAAACGCCGAAACAGGTGGATTTTGTTAGTGAGGGGGACATATTTTCGTGACAAATTTAACTACCCAAGTTCATCCCCTTGGCAGGGGTAGCCACCCCTTTGCTTATCATCATAGGGAACAGATATCGGGTGATACATCATTTGAAAACTACTTGAATTCTCTTTACAACGATATCTAACATTTGGGGTTTCACTTACATACAGGGTGGTCCAAAAAAAAAAAGTTTTCGTTGGGCCAGCCTGTATGTAAGCGAAACCACTCACATACATCATTTGAAAGCTACTTGAATTCTCTTAACGATATCCAACATTTTGGGTTTCACTTACATACAGGGTGGCCCAAAAAAAATGTTTTCATTGGGCCAGCCTGTATGTAAGCGAAACCCCAAATGTTAGATATCGCTGTAAAGAGAATTCAAGTAGCTTTCAAATGATGTATCACCCGATAGCTGTTCCCTATGATGATAAGCAAAGGGGTAGCTACCCCTGCCAAGGGGGTGAATTTGGGTGGTTGAATTTGTCACGAAAATATGCCTACTTTGGTAACAAAATCGAGCTGTTTCGGCGTTTTTCGCGTACATCTTCAGTTTTCAAGTTATTAGGCCCGGTACGTTTTCGCTGGGCCACCCTGCATTAAAATTGCACACCTAAGTAGACCTGTCCTGACTCTACACAGTAAAGGTTTTGTGCACATTTATAAACAACAATAACAAAAAATCAAAATCCTCACTACAAATCCATCACTGTAAAAAAAGGAAAAAAGAAAAGAAAAAAAATTTAGGAGGAAACAAAAATCTGATCTGTTAGAAGAAGATTCTGAGATGAACACTTTTTCTAGGGCTATAAGCCCCACATTGTTTCTCAAACAAATATTTTCTCTTCTGTTACTTTTTCCAATCATTCCATTTTTGACAAAGTAGATAGAGTTAACACGGATCTTACATCCCTCAAAGCCGATGGATAGTCAACCTTGGGAAAAGCATCACAAGTGATGGCGTCATTGAGTATATGTTGAATTGAAAATGACAGAGCTTCAACTTAAAAAAAAAAAATCTCGAAGAAACTGGGGAGGGGGGCGAGAAACAGGGGCGTTCGTTTTTTCCAAGATGGCGACCGGAAGTCCATAGACAGGGTTAGTTCCAACTTTTCTGTTTTTGCCTTCCTTTTTTCACTAAAAAGATAAATCCAAATAAATATTTTTTCAACAAGTTACATATTCGAAATAATTCTTGAAAATTTTAAGAATGAGCTTCAGAATTAAAGCTTGGGATATAGGTACTAGGTATATTCGCAATAATTGAACACATTGACTGTAATTATTATGGCACTAATTTACGGACTTTTTAACAATAATTTTCAGTTTGAAGATGTAGACAAAGGAAGTACCGTTTCACGAAGTTTAATTTAAAAAATGCTAAAATAATTGTAACCTTCACATTGGTGGTACTTATAACAAGTTGTGGTCGTATATTCAGAGCATTCCACAGGATCATATGCGCCATAGTCCGAAAAATCTTCGAAATTTTAGCTGTTCACATTATATAATGCGTATACCGTCTGGAAAATTTAGTGGATTTTTTTTAAATTTCATGATAGTTGAATATTGAAATCGCTTTTTTATAGATTCGTTATTCAAATTAAGTAATAAAATAAAAATATATTTGATATAAGTTTTATTGCGTATTTTTAGATTGCATACAAGTAAAATTAACAGTCCTCAGGTATTTCAAGAACTTTTCGAAAATACTTAAGCCAACAAATCCATTATTCTATAAAGTTGTGGTCTATGGAAGTAAGCTAATCCATCAGTTATATCTCCACTAGCCCTAATACATTCTTTGACATCATTTAAGATATCAGTACTTACATTATAGAACCTCTCTTGATACATTTTTGTAAGTCCAATGCCCAATGTGGTAAAACTATTTGATAATCTAGGAATTAATTCATCGCTTACACTGTTAAATACCATGATATTTGAAAATAGGTCAGCATATTCAGAATGTAAGTTATTCATCAAAACTTCGAATGCCCTGTTGTCATATGGGTCGCTTTGCGCCGTTACATTTCCCATCATATTTTTAATGATTTTAGCCACTTTTTGAACTGGCCTTTTTACCTTGCTAATAATTTCTAGCTCACTATATTGAATTATCGTTCCTAATGATTTTGCGCACACTTTTGAGAGAACGTCTTCGAAACCACGGTAAACCATTACTACTCTTCCGCACATAATACAGCGTTCGAATTTTGTCGAATTGCGAACTATGCAATCCTCTACCAAATTCTTGGTTTTTAATGTAAAGTAACTACTATTCTGGTGTAAATTGTTTTCAAAAATTCTCAATAATATATCAGCGTCTCTTAGCATGTAAGTGAGACCGGAATAGGCATACGCATACGATTCAAATGCGGTATTATTTATAAGACGTATTTTTGCTTTAAAGTATTCTAATGAGTTAATGTTCTTTAGATCCATTATAGAAATGTCATTTTTTCTTTCCATTGGTAGACTTTTCATCGTAATATTGTAGACTCTGCTTGCAAATGCCTGAAACTGAGTAAAAAAAAATCTTAGACATAGATCCAAACATGATTTTCGCCAGAAATTCAGAAATATCCCTCAAAGATCGTGATATTAAAATTGTCAAGTTTCCTTACTTATTCTTATTATAAATCGAGTAGTGATACGTATTTACGTGAAACATGATTAATTCAATAGTAATATAACCAAAACTAATCATTCGGGCACCAGTTTTCAATTTTGGCAACAGGTGATGAATGCGCTATCTAAAGTTATTGCCTTTAACCTAGCCTCCAGCGGAGAATTTATTAAGTACCTACGTATAGACACGAGCTAAGAATGATCTGTAACTTTGAGACTCGATCTTTGAACTTCATCTGCAAAAAATCGTTCTGAAAATTTATTCATTATTTTATAACTCTCTAGAAAACCATTGACATAAATTATTTTACTTTTCACTGTCACTCAATAAGAATGCAAGAGTGTATATTTTCTCTGAAAGATAAAAGAAGGTTGCGACATGTTCTCACAGAAACGTAAATCTAAAACTAGAACGTGGTCTACAGGGTGTCCCGTAAGTAATGGTCCGTGGTGAAATGGGAGATTCTTGGTTTAAAAATATTACGATCTGACACTACTTGCTCTAACAAAATCTTGATAATAAAAAAGATACAGGGTGGCAAAGTTGAGATTTAAAAATTTTCTTTTCAAAATATCTCGAAAAATTGTACAGGTACGAACGTGAAAACTTGGGGATAGATGTTTTACGGTATGAGAAATCATAATTTGATATCCGTGTCGATGTATTTTATAGAGGGCGCCACTTAGGTCATGTTGACGACGTAAATGAACACATAACTTTTTTATCCTTCAGGATATCGCGCATTTTATTGTGAAATATTAAAACTACATCATTGATGAGAAAAAAAGGTATACCGATTGTCAGTCTCAAAAGTTAGTGGTTTTCGAGATAATTGACAGTTAATGATTTTCTCTACTGATACTGTTCAGAATTTTTTGCTTACTGCTAGTAGTTGGAAAATTAAAAAATGCCGAGACATAATAATTTTTCAAATTCAGATAAGAGAGATATGATTTCTATTTATTGCAAACAAAACTTCAATGGGCAAGCTGCGAAACGAGAATACCTGCCACGATATCCAAACAGACTGAAACCAGATAATCGACTAGTTCAGAATCTGTATAGGAATTTAGGTGAATATGGTTCATTTGTTTGCTTTTTTAATATGTAAAAGTGAAAAATGTTTAATTGCCAAAATGCTGGTTATTATCTCAACCTACTGCATTAAGATTTCGGATAATAAAAAAAAAATAGAAATAATGCAGGAGATTATTAAAACGTGATTATCTCGAAAACCACTAACTTTTGAGACTGACAACCGGTATACCTTTTTTTCTCATTAATGATTTAGTTTTAATATTTCACAATAAAATGCGCGATATCCTGAAGGATAAAAAAGTTATGTGTTCATTTACGTCGTCAACATGACCTAAGTGGCGCCCTCTATAAAATACATCGACACGGATATCAAATTATGATTTCTCATACCGTAAAACATCTATCCCCAAGTTTTCACGTTCGTACCTGTACAATTTTTCGAGATATTTTGAAAAGAAAATTTTTAAATCTCAACTTTGCCACCCTGTATCTTTTTTATTATCAAGATTTTGTTAGAGCAAGTAGTGTCAGATCGTGATATTTTTAAACCAAGAATCTCCCATTTCACCACGGACCATTACTTACGGGACACCCTGTATAATATTTCCACATAATTCAAGTTTGATTTCAGAAAATCTATTTAGCCTGTCCATTACAGATTTGACGATATTTTCCTGTTTTCAGAGAATGTGCTTCATTAAAATTTTAAAGTCGTGCAGAGATGTAGGCATCTCTGTCTAGAGTTAAACAAATACTTTTCATGGAACGGTCAAAAGTACCAGTGATCGACAAACATTACCCTAGACCTAGACTACACCGATAACAGTTATTAATAATTGCCGGTTCTCATACATTTTTCTTTAATCAGAAAACATTTTTTGTTTATTTTAAAACTACTTACCATTGCAAGGAAGCAAATAAGAAGAACAAGCCTGAGATGGAGCATTCTTGTACCAATATTATTCACCTGTTCCTTCTTGATTAACGATCAATGATTTTGACATTATCATTTTTTCAGTTCCTTTTAAAGTCACCTTTATTTCACATTTCATGTGTTATTAGCCGTGTATTTTAATTTTAGATAAAAAAAAACTTTAATGATCGCTTACAGTTGTACAATAAAAAAAGGATAATTGCAAGCATCTAATTTAAATAGCAATCGATTTCATTGACTCATTTAAATATGCCCCAGAAATAATCATTCGGGACCATACCTAAAGAGTGCAGATAAAACAATACAGGTAATACAGAATCACTATAGCTACTAATTTAGGTATTTTAGGCGCTTCAGATTTAACTATAAAGGTGGGCGACAAAATTTTTATTCAGGTCCTAAAGCATAATCCACAATTTTTTGAAAGATGGTAAGACTATCATATGAACAAATATATCGATAATAAAAAAGAGAAGAATCCGCACTTGCAGTATGTCTCTCACCGCATTCTGATGGGTAAGTTTGATAGGTATGGATTTGACAGTGGAAGCCTCGGTTTGGCGAAATCTTCTTTCAAAACATACAGTGTGACCCATTTGTTCTTGAAACACCCTGTAGAATCTTAATTTATGGTGCGATTTTAAAGAAACTTCTTTTAAATCATAGAGCTTGATAAATTATATTTTGGGAGCAAAAAGCGTCTCATTCCTACAAAATCCAAGGCCTACTAGATCAGTGTTTACTTGTAAAATCTCAAAAATTAATTTTAGCGATTTTTTTAGAAAAAAACTGTGCACGCTACTGGATTCACCAGCCCTCAAAACGGTACTGTACTAAATTTTATTGGAAATAATAAGTATATTATAATATTATTATATTAATAATAATAAGTAATAAGGATCTTGCAGTTATTTTAGAAATTCATAATAGAACTCCGAATTTTCATTAATTTATTCGAAAAGGTCAAGAGAGACAAAATAGAAATTGTGCGTCTAGTTGGTGATAATGTAGGTACTTTAATTTTTTAATTATAATTTTTTATTTATTTTTTTTATTTTTTTTACTTTTTTTTTACTTTTTTTACTTTTTGTAATTTTAATTTTTACTTATGATAGCTTTTGACCTATTTCAGATTAATTTATGAAAATTCGGAGTATTATTATGAATTTCTAAAATAACTACAAGATCCTTTTTACTCTGACATTTTCAATAAAATTTAGTACAGTACCGTTTTGAGGGCTGGTGAATCCAGTGGCGTGCCCAGTTTTTTTCTAAAAAAATCGCTAATATGAATTTTTGAGATTTTACAAGTAAACACTGATCTAGTAGGCCTTGGATTTTGTAGGAATGAGACGCTTTTTGCTCCCAAAATATAGTTTATCAAGCTCTATGATTTAAAAGAATTTTTTTAAATCGCACCATATATTAAGATTCTACAGGGTGTTTCAAGAACAAATGGGTCACACTGTATTTTAAAAGTTACTCGCATATAAACGACCAGTTATCAAAGCAGAGGGTAGTTGAGGTGGGAGTACTGCTGGGCTCCATACAGTTTGTGTCACAGGCATGGTACATCCCCTTTTTTTTCTTTTCTTTTTTTTGAGATAATTTTTTGAATGTGGTACGTCGCATATTCTCGATAGAGTGCACTTTTTAGCAGAAAATTGAATTTTCTCCCACATACGGTTTTTCCGGAAATGTTAAACACTTTTAATTTTAAATGGGACACCCTATATAATATTATATTTTTGGATTTTATACATTTGAACGATTCCAACAATACCACTTTTAAATGTCAAATTTGTTTTTATTTAATTTTTTATTTCTCAATTCTAGTGTGTCATGACTTCAGTTGTGTTCGTCACAGATGCAAAATAGGTACACCAAAATGTCCCTTGTTAAGAGTACTTGTAGATCGTACCTCGGTACCAATATGGTACCATTTGAAAAAAACGAATTCAGCTCAAAAAATCATTCCGATGCGCATAATTTATTCATAAATCACTTAATTTAGTACTTGAACAAAAATTCGATTTTTCTAGCATTAGATGATCCAATTGGAGTAAAACGAAATAGTCATGGCACACTATAATTGAGAAATAAAAAACTAAATAAAAACAAATTTGACATTTATAATGGTACTTAATTTATTGTTGGATTCGTACAAATGTATAGAATCCAAAAATATAATAATATATAGGATGTCCTATTTAAAAATAAAAAGTTGGTAACATTTCCGGAAAAACCAGATGTGGGAAAAAATTTAACGTACCAAATTTCAAAAGATTATCTCCAAAAATAAAGAAAAAAAGGGAGTGTACCGTGCCTGTGACACACACTGTATACTCGAACGGCTACTGTTTCTTGAAACAGACAAACAATACCTACATGCTTATTGAACCTTCAGTCGCTGCAACTTAGCTGTAAGGATGAGTGAGCAATAAATGTTATTTACAGTTTTAGTGTATTTTTTAACAAAAAAATACACTATTGAGGACGACATCACTTTCCAAAAATCACCCAAACTCATCAAATGTCCACCGATCATGACCCCCAGATTACGAAAAAGTGGTTTTCCAAAATTCACCTGCCCACGATATATATATATATATTTATATATATATATATTTATATATATATATTTATATATATATATATATATATATATATATTTCTCCAAAATCGCGAAATTTCGATTTTAAAAACGCTCCTGTGGCTTTATCTTTTAAGATTAGTGAACGAAATTTTGGGTCCTTGTAAAATTTGGGAATGACGTTGGATTTTCGTTGAAAAACTTTCCAAAAGTCCCATCACTTCTACAGGGTGTCCCTTCAAAATTCCAGGTATCCGGTTTTTGTCATCTCATTTCAGGTCGCAGTTTTGAATCTAGGAGACTGAAATTTTTGTGGAAGTAAGATATCCACAAGGAGTGGTCTGGTATTGCACTTGAGCAAAATCGATCGAGCCGTTTCAAAATGGCGGCCATTTTAATTTTTGGAAAAAGGACTATTTTTTGAACCCCTGTATAAGCTAGATAGAAAAAGAGTTTTATATCAAATTCACAATATTGGAAGTAAATGACTTGAAATTTAATTTCATGCAACAAAATTTGCATTTTTTCTATTAATAAGCCAGTGGCGTGGGTAGGAAAAGGGTAAAAATGGCTAAATTTCTCCAACAATTTATGAGCACATTTTTGAAGTAATTAAACTGAAATTTTTACAGTAGACAACTATACTAATAGACTTCAACCCTTGAGAATTTCAAAAAGTAAATAAGAAAAATGGCGGAGATATTCGATTTTTTTTTACATGATGTTTTTTTTAAATTAATTTCTCTAAATTTTTAAAAACGCTCCTGTAGCTTCATCTTTCAAGATTAATGAACGAAATTTTTTACTCTTATAAACCTTAGGGCTGACGTTTGATTTTCGTAAAAAACATTTTCCTAGAGTTGTGTTACTTCTACAGGATGTCCCTCCGAATTTCAGAAAAAAAACCGTCCGTGAGGCACGGTTTCTGGTCGAAGTTTTCAATCTAGAGCGCTGAAATTTTTTTGGTAGTAAGATACCCTCAAGTAGTCGTCTGGTACTGTATTTGAGTAAAATAGGTAAAGACATTCCAAAATGGGGGCCTTTTCAATTTTTGGAAAATGGCTAGATTTTGAACCCCTAAATAGGCAAGATCAAAAACTTTTAAACAAAATTAACAAGATTGGAATAAACTTATTTGAAATTTGAGCTAATGCAATACAATTTGCATCATTTCTATTAATAAGCCAGAGGCGTGGGTAGGAAAAGGGTAAAAATGTCTACATTTCTATAAACATTCATGAGCTTATTTTTGAAGGAATAGAACGGAAATTTTGATAGTAGACAACTATACTAATAGCAGTTAACCTTCAAAAATTTCAAGAAGCAAATATAAAAATGGCGGAGATATATTCGAATATTTTTAAATGATGTTTATTCCTCTAAAATTTCAAACTTTCGGTTTTCAAAACTCTCCTTTCAGTTTTTTCCGAATTTATTAAAGGTAGTGTAAAAAATATTATTTTTCAAGTAAAGTTAGCCAGTGGCGGGCATAGGAAAAGGGACAAAATTGTGAAATTTTGCCAATTTTTTTGATTTTTAAATTTAAAAATCCATTCTAAGGCACGTGTTGAAACGAAATGAAATGAAATTATCACAGAAAATTTTTCACATTAAAGCACTACGCTAACATGACATGACTATGGAAAATTTCAGAAAGCCAATAATTTAAAAAGCGGTGAAAATATTCATAATTGAATCGCATAAAAATACACTATTTCTGCGATTGATGCGCAAGAAGGTTTTTTTTTAGATATGAAGCTTTTGCGTTCATATAAATGTTTTTGAATAAAATCACTTTTTCAAGGTCAAAATTCGGAAAACTTATTTTTTGTAACTTTAGCGTCCTCTATCACTTTGAAAATAACTACCAAGATTTCGGCCTGTGGAAGAAAACTGTTGCAAATTACCTACGAGGTTTACATTTTTTTGTTCTTTTAATTTTTCCCCTCGGATCAATCGAATCTATGTAGATAAATCAATTTTCAAAATGGAGAATTTTCCACTGGAGAAGTTTGATACATCAATTTGGGATTTTATCCTTTGGACACCCAGGAACAGGAACAACGTATCAAAAATTAAGCATGCCCCAATTTTTTCGATCTTCTTGCTTTATTTCCGAAAATTTGGCTTACTAAATGGAAAATATTTCGAGCATTTATTATAAAGTTTCTATTATCTAATGTAACTGTTGAATCTCGAAGCTTCTATTTCTCCTTTCCTATAAAGATTAAAAATTTAATTTTCTTTTTCATTTTTTACATCGCTTGATATAATAGTAAATATTCACAAACATTGGGAACTTCAACTGTCAATAACTGTCAAATGAGTATAAACCAATATTGTTGTTTTTATTGACAAATTGAGTATATTTTGATGGCCAATCCAACCAATGTCACGTTTAGGTATAATTAAACCTAGTAAAGCTGGATCAAAAATCACAAGAGGAATTCAAAAATACAAATACAGGGTGTCCGGAAATTATGTGCAAAAAAATTAAGGGGGTGATTCTACTTGATGAAATATTGCCAAAAGTAACTATAAATTTTTTTCGAAAACTCAAAAATAAAGAAGTTATAGGCCTTCAAAGTTGATTTTTTTAAATCAATATTTTTCTATAACTTTTTTTCTAATGTACGGATTTTCTTAAAATTCGACACACTTGCCACTGATGTTGCTTTACATCCTTATTGCTCCAAATTAGACTTCAATCCCTCGAAATCAAGAGGCCTTAACAGCCCTTAACCTTCAAAAAAGGCCTTCAACTTTTTTCGTAATATTTTTTTCTTAATTTGGAAGACGTGAAATTGAAGAACATGAAGAAATATTCGAAATAGGTCCTCTTTGTCTATCACGAAAAAATAACCTGTTTCCGAGTAAAACAGTTTTAAAAATTTGCTTGCACTAAAATTGATCACCACAAATTATGATCATTCTGCAACAATACCAAAGCATGCTTTGGAAACAGTTGCAGGGTTGCCTAGTTATGTACAAAACAGAGACATTCGTTTATAAATAGACTTGGAAATGAAAAAAAAATCTAAAAAATTTTATCATTTTTTTTTTAATAAAATAATAAAATAATTTTAATTAAAAAAAAATTGCTGTCAAAATTAAATCCAAATCAAACGTTTTGTTTCCTAGGCAACCCTGCAGCTGTTTCCAAAGCATGCTTTGGTATTGTTGCAAAATGATCATAATTTATAGTTATCAATTTTAGTGCAAGGAAATTTTTAAAACAGTTTTACTCGGAAACAGGTTATTTTATCATGATAGACAAAGAGGACCTTTTCCGAAAATTTCTTCATGTTCTTCAATTGTGCGTCTTCAAAACTCAGAAAAATATATTACGAAAAAAGTTATAGGCCTTTTTTGAAGGTTAATGGCACATAAGGCCTCTTGATTTCGAGGGATTCAAGTCTAATTTGGACCAAGGATGTAAAGCAACATCCGTGGCAAGTGTGTCAAATTTTAACAAAATCCGTACACTAGAAAAAAAGTTATAAAAAAATATTGATTTAAAAAAATCAATTTTGAAGGCTTATAACTTTCTTATTTGTGAGTTTTCGAAAAAAATTTATATTTACTTTGGGCAATATTTCATCAAGTAGAATCACTGCCTTAATTTTTTGCTTATAATTCCCTGACACCTGTATACATATACAGGCTGCATCGTTTTCAGAAAAAGAAATATTTTTTTGGCCTCTGCTGTACAGCTACATTGAGGAACGTTTCTGCCGTATTTGTAACGTGTTCGTAAGCAAAAGAGGAGTGTAATAAATGGGTATAATGATAAAGACATCTTCTTATAAAATATTTATTTCTGAAAGACTTATGTACAAGAATATTATAAAATTTCTTATTATACAGGGTGAGCCCTCTAAAATAGAAAGCTCGATTACACCTATACCATTAAAGATATCCAAATGAACCAAATAAGTGTTCCAAAAAAAAACCAAAAAACCAAAAAAATAATATAGAGGGTGTCCTATTTCAAATAACAAAAAGCAACAATAAAGTTCTTTGAAAGACACAACCTCAAATGATCTAGTGAAGAAAGTGACGTTACGCTGCAATGGCAGACTGTTGAGCTGAAGTCACAGCGAAACGTCAATGTATCTTTCTTCACAATATAATTTGAAGTTATGTCGGTCAAAGAACTTTATTGTGATTACAATCTAACAAACCGTTAGAATTTAATTAAATTTTTCAACACTCTCTAAACTAAAAAAATGGTATTTTAGGTGCTTCCAGGTTTCACTATAAAGCTATGAGACAAATCAAATGACAAATCTAAATCTTTTGATTCAGGACTAGCAACACAATCTAACATGTCATTATAGATCTTAATATTAAAATCTGTATAGTTTATTGCGTAATAAACAAGATCAGTTAATGCATCTCGAGTGTAATTTTCTTCTAACTGTGGAAGAAAATTATTAGTGAGAGTTTTTCTAAAAGAGAAAACCTGAGGAAAATAGACGTCATTTATATTTCTAGACAAAGTTTTGATGCAAGTCTCATCATTCGGATCGCAATTCTCAGCTTCTTCCATTAGATTCGTAGAAATATTAAAAAGATCACGGAATGGTTCTGCTGTGTTCGAGATCAATTTTATCTCGGCTAACTGAAATAAAGTTTTCAACGACTTTTCGTAAGCTTTCAAAATAGTCTCTCCCCCGTTAAAGTATATTGTATCGTCGTTTGCACAAAGAATGCATTTCTCAAACTCGGCCATATTAAAGCCGATACAATCTAGTTTGGTTATTTTCGTTTGAATCCGGTCGAATTCTGCTACTTGGCTTATTTGCTGAGTAAACGAAGAAATGAAACTCTCTGCTATGCTTACTAAGTTCCTGAGGACAATATAAGAATACCATTCGCTTTCGATAACGGTAACATTTAGAAGATACAGTCTTGTCTTTAAGATGTCTAACGTGTCATTGCCTACATCTTTTAAGTGTTTAAGCGAAATTTCTTCTTGTAAGATAGCTGGTTCCTGCCTTTCTTCGAAATTGAAGATGTTGCTTGAATATGCCTGAAAATATTATTAATCATAATCAACGATATTTCAAAAATACTTTTAATAAATTCTACATAGGAATTTAATCATAATCTTAGTCACATACCATCGATACTCTATTTGGGAATTGAGCTTATTAACAGAAATCCAGCTCCCCTTTAATAAACATTAATTCATCCTGAACATGCAAAAACTTTCTCGTTTACGTGGGATAAAAAATCCAACTGTATGTCATAAAATAAGAAATTTTCTCACTAGATTATGCATGTTGCGAAAATCATTTCACCAAGCAACCTCAAACGTGAAGCCTAAACAAAGGTGCAACAACTTTTTCCCAAAGTTCATTTTCCAAGCAGATTTTCGAAGCTATTTCAGATATGGGTTACTTTTGATGTATTTCCCATCGAGGAATTTTAGTTTTTCAAAAATACGATCTTCGGGCTTTCTTCCCTACGCAAGGTTTCAGTTTCTAGATATGCCGGTTATTCTGAATATCACAAAAAGAAGAAAGAGAAGAGTTGCCACTGCGTGAAGACTGAAGCTAGTTTCAGTTATAAGTTTTGTATTAAATACAATTCAAACTGTTTAAATTCAAAAATCATGAGCCTGATAGAGGTACTAACAATAATTATTATTGTATTTCACCAAAAATGTTATTAATTTTATAACTCAAATGCTAAACATTTCAAGTTAGGAAAAAGCGAAGTCAATACGATAGAGTAAAGAATGGAAAAGCATTAAAACTAGAATCAGTCTACCAGGCTATCTTTATGATTGGAGATGCAATTTTATAAAGATAGTTCAAGAATATGAGTAGAGAGAAAATTAAGAAATATTAACTAATATTCTTATTATTAAACTTGAATAATAATAAAAATTTGATAACTCCAGACGACAATAAAATTCGACATAACATATAGAGGGTGTTCCTAAATACCAGGTACATACGAAAGGAGGTAATTCTTTGGCTTATTTTATGTCTCAAAGTTCATATTAATATAGGTCCCCAACCACTTCGTTACCGATCAATATACAGGGTGTTGGAATTGAAAAAAAATAGTTTTTTCTTTGTAACTCCAATAATTTTTGAGATATTTAGCTCAAATTTTGAATAAAGGTTATGCTGTAGAGCTTACATCCTTGACCATGACAAATGGTTATGAGAATTTACAGAGAAATTTTTTCCGGAATTTCTCACATTTCACCCTCATTCCTCCCCTTAAAGATTTTGCGTACGCCGCTGATAGATTCTAAAATACAACATTAATTTTCTGGTTTATCTTAAATAGTTTTTTTTGCATCTGTAACCGTTATCAAGAACAAAAGAGAAATTATTTCATCTAATTCATTAGACGAAATTCAAATTTTTTAAATGGTAAAAAGATTCTGTTTTTTTTAATAATTTCTCATTTCCAATATGTTTGACAGGTTAGTTTGCACTGTTTTTTTAAATTAAATCTAGCATGACCCTTTGTGACTAACTGTTTGACTAAAGTTTGACTGGCCTCAAGAAGCTATAAAGAAGACAAGAAAAAATCTTGAAATTTCAACACCCTGTAAATCTTTAACAAAGCGGTTGCGGATATGTTTATATCAACTTTTAAGCATTAAATAAGTCAAATAATCACATCCTTCCATATGTACCTGGTATTTAGGAACCTGTATCTCTATCTGTAAAAAATATAAATAAAAAATACTCACCAAAGCAAAGAAGCAGGTAAAATAGACAACTTTTAGATTAAACATCTTTGTTTTTTATTCTTAAAAAAAGACTTATTCTTCGGAGCTTGTGGCACTCGCACTACTTCTAGCTATGTATGTATCTTGGGCTCTGAAGTTACCCTTTTCGAATCCAATTTCTATACTAAATTTATCTCGGACGATTTTTGTAATATATTAATTTTAGATAGGTAAACTGAATATATCTAAGAATTGTGTAAAAATATTATAATTTTACTCCCAATTGACGACAGCTTTATCAGATTACTGTTTACGTAGCAATTTTTTTAATTTTAAACAATTGGTACTTAATTTCTATAATAACAATAGAATAGTAATTGCTTTATTTAAAAATCAAAACAAAATCGTAGAAAATTAGTTAAATTATTATCTATAAGATGTAGGTGTACATACTTATCATGCACTCCTCCTTAGCATGCATAAATTATTGACTCATCAGGTAATTATCTCACTATACAATTGAAACATTTTAATAATCACAACAAAGGAAGAGACTAAATAATAGAAATTTTTCTTTATTTTTTGTTTGGGATTTAAGTTCGTGATAAAGATTTGCTTTTTATTATTTTTTTTGAGGCGTTTCAGGATCAATCGGTCCCAAACAAAAAAATCAAGAAATATCAAAATATCTAAGAAAGGTTCAATAACAACTTATTCAATAATAGAATTAAGTGTCCCGATTTAAGGCTAGCATACTTCATTGCACCCATTTTATTCAAGTTGCCAAATTTACGATTTAGTTTTTGGCTAATAAGCTCGAAAAAAAGCATACAGATATATTTCATTATTGTTTCTGACCTCCGATGATGCTTCCCCACAATGAACTGCAAACACTTTTTTCTATTTTTTCAATACACAGACCAATAAGCAGAATAAACAGACAAACAAAACATGCGTACAGAACTTACAGAACTTTAACAGTGGGTATAAAAAGGCTCTTTAAGTTAACGGGCAGTTTTTTGTGACGGTTTTTTTATCTAATATCGACGTCAAACAATTTTTATCAACATTTTTGTAGTCACTTTCAGAGGTCAAGAATAGATAAATTGAAAAAATAAATTTTTCAGAACTGGCCACAGAAATCTGCCAGTTAATAATCTGATGGGACTTTTAATACCCACTGTTAGCCTATTAATGTTTTTGACTAAAATAATTTTGTAAGATTGAGGATTTTCCACTGGAGATTTTGAAAGGCGGATTTGGGAATTTTTCTTTTGGATCCCCAGGAACAAGAACAATGTGTCAAAAATTCAGGCTGCCCCAATTTTTTCCATATTCTTGCTTTATTTCCGACAATTTGGCTGTACTAAATGGAAAACATTTCGAGCATTTATTATAAAGTTTCTATTATCTAATGTAACCGTTGAATCTCGATTCTATAATTTATATTCCATTTACGTCGATTTTGATATAATAGTAAATAATAAATAAATAAATAAATATCTTATGGCTGTGGTAAAGCCCAAGTGTCAGAAGTTTTCAAGTAGCCTCAAGGGCCTCTGACGTAACTTAACGACTGCTGTAAAGCAGCCGGGACCCCCTTTTTAACGTACCTCCCGGAGCACGATCGGTCACGGAACTTTTTTATTTACCACTATACTTGGTCACCCATCTAAGTACTGACCAAGAAAAGTCATGCTGCACTTTAGAGATCGTTTGACCGAAACTCTAGCAGCTTGGCTATTGCGACCGATATATATAGTAAATATTCATAAACATTGGAACTTCAACTGTTAATAACTGTCAAATAAGTATAAAATTGTTGTTTTTATTGACAAATTGAGTATATTGTGATGACCAATCCAACCAATGTCGCGTTTAGGTATAATTAACCTAGTGAAGCTGAATCAAAAATCACAAGAGGAATTCAAAAATACAAATATACAAGGTGATTCAGTAATGAGTACCATAAATGATACGGGGTGTAACTTTTTTTCCAAAAGTGCTTCCCTAACAAGATACAGGGTGTGAAAGGGTCGATTTGGAAAACACTTATTTGATCGTATCTTCTAACTGGGTTGAACTATTTAATTCATTTTTGGTAGACATCTACTACATAATAAGGACCGTAAACGGACAAAATTTTGTCGCATTTGAACAATCCAGTGGCGTAGAATTGGGGGTCATGTGACACTTTTTCCCCCCAAAAAAAAGTTGCTGTTGGGTTTTTTCCCATTTTTATTTGGTTTTTAGTATTATTGGTTCAAATACCACAAAAAAGGTACACTTGTTTCATTTGCCCAGAAGCGTCCGTTTCCGAGATATTCTGACTTGCGTGTAACTATGTGAAATATTAAACTGCAAATAAAATTATCAAGGCGCCTTATTTATCAATAATTCACAATTAAAAAACTAACTTGTCAAAAAGGAAATTATCAAAAAAGCTAAAGACATGGAAAGGTTTTCTAATGGCGAGTACACAGATATGCTCTTAACATTAGGAGAATGTTTTGGAAATTCGAATGCGGCAGTTAGACGATATTCCGAAAAGTATCCCAACAGAATAGTGCCAAATCGGCGGACTTTTTTGTCAGTGGAACGGCGTTGTCGCGAAACTGGTAATGTAAAACCAAAACTTTTAAACAACGGTAAGCAACGAACCACACGCACAGCTGGAAACGAGGAACAAGTTTTGGAATTGTTAGAAAACGATCCAACAGTAAGTACAAGACGTTTGGCACTCCAAACAAACATTTCGCAAGCCAGTGCCTGGCGCATTGCAAGGGAACACCAGCTATATCCCTACCATCTGAGGCAAGTTCAAGACCTTTTGCCTGAAGATTATGCTGCACGTGTGGAGTTTTGTGGATGGTTATTGAATATGCATAACCAAGACCGCAATTTTATTTCCAACATAATTTTTACGGATGAATCCACTTTCACAAGAAATGGCATTTTTAATATGAGAAATTCACATGTTTGGGCAGAAGAAAACCCAAGAGCCACCAAAGTTACCCATTACCAACACACAGTTTGGGCTGCTACACGTGGAAATACAATTATTGGATTTCATTTTTTCCCCGGAAATTTAAACGCGAACAATTACCAGGAATTTTTGGAAGAAGTTTTTTTTCTTTTTTTGATGACATTCCTCTGTTAACCAGGCGCAGTCTCTGGTTTATGTACGATGGTGCTCCGCCTCATTATGGCAGGCAACCAAGGCAATGGCTTAATGAAAACTTCCCAAATAGATGGATTGGTCGTGGAGTTGATGCTCCCATTCACTGGCCTGCTCGATCACCGGACTTGAACCAGTTGGATTTTAGTGTGTGGGGGCAATTAAAAACCAAAGTCTACGCAACACCGGTAAATTCTTTAGAGGATCTCAGGCTCAGAGTTGTGAATGCCTTTGCAGAGTTAACAAACAATCCAAGTATTGGTAGAATAATTTTTAATTTGGAAAATCGTTTACATCAATGCATTCGTGCCAATGGAGGACACTTTGAAAACTTACTTTAATTTTATTTTTATTATTTTTCAGTTAATTATAAACTTACGTAGGTAGATGTATTCGACTTTAAGTATTTTATTTGGTTGTTAATAAAACTTTTTCTGTGATAATTTTGCAACTTGGTATTTCACATAGTTACACGCAAGTCTGAATATCTCGGAAACGGACGCTTCTGGGCAAATGAAACAAGTGTACCTTTTTTGTGGTATTTGAACCAATAATACTAAAAACCAAATAAAAATGGGAAAAAAACCAACAGCAACTTTTTTTGGGGGGAAAAAGTGTCACATGACCCCCAATTCTACGCCACTGGATTATTCAAATGCGACAAAATTTTGTTCGTTTACGGTCCTTATTATGTAGTAGATGTCTACCAAAAATGAATTAAATAGTTCAACCCAGTTAGAAGATACGATCAAATAAGTGTTTTCCAAATCGACCCTTTCACACCCTGTATCTTGTTAGGGAAGCACTTTTGGAAAAAAAGTTATTCTTGGTTTTCGTATTATTTTGACAGTAGGTACACCCCGTATCATTTATGGTACTCATTACTGAATCACCTTGTACATGGTTAGAACTATTTAAAGGGCCACTACAGGGATATCCTAAACCATTGAAGATACGAGGTCGGTTAAATTAGAGAAAAGTTGCGCTATTTTGTGGCCATCTCGAATCCGTCAAAACATGCAAGATATCTGTGACGGTTCCTGAAACATCCTGAAAAACTGAAAAATCGAGAAATCTTATTTTTGCCATATCTTTCTTACCATTAGAAATCAATAAATAATTTTTCGTAGCCTTACATAAGCCGTTATGAGCTATTAATCTGACGTTTCGAAAATTTTCAAAGCCGACTAGATTCCAGAGTTTTCATAGTCAACTTTCGTTTTTCTTATGGCCGCCACATTATTTTTTTATGTCGTTCGAAAAAAAAAATAATTTAAACCAAAAATTAATAAATTTTAGAAAAAAAAAAGGAAAATTTTTATTCTTCTTTTTTCAAAGAAAAACAGAAAATTTTTCGCTGAAATAGGCAATATGAAGTCATACTGCTTGCATTATAGTTTCCTAATTTCTCTATGATATTCGGTCTAAAAAGTTCTCTTTTTTTAGAAAAAAAAGAACAAAATTTTTTTTAATTTATTTTTAGAATTTTATTAGTTTTTGGTTTCCATTATTTTTTTCATAACGAACGAAATAAAAAAAACAATATGGCGGCCATAAGAAAAACGAAAGTTTACTATGAAAACTCTGGGATCTAGTAGGCTTTGAAAATTTTTAAAATGTCAGATTAATAGCTCATAACGGCTTATGTAAGCCTACGAAAAATTATTCATTAATTTCCAATGGTAAGAAAGATATGGCAAAAATAAGATTTCTTTCTCGATTTTTCAGTTTTTTCAGGATATTTCAGGAACGGTCACAGATATCTTGCATGTTTTGACGGATTCGAGATGGCCACAAAAGAGCGCAACTTTTCTTTAATTTAACCGACCTCGTATCTTCAATGGTTTAGGATATCCCTGTAGTGGCCCTTTAAATAGTTCTAACCCTGTATCAGGCTGTATGCATATCAGAAAAAATATTGTACCTATTTTTGGCCTCTGTACAACTAGATTAAGGAAGGTTTCTGCCGTATTTGTAACATGTTCGTAAGCAGAAGAGGAAGTTGATTGGTATAATGGTAAAGACATCTGCTTATAAAATATTTATTTCTAAAACATTTATGTACAAGAATATTATAAAATTTCTTATTATACAATAGAGTAATAATTATTACTTATTACCTATAGTAATTACTGCATTCCATTTGTACCACAATAAAGTTCTTTGAAAGACACAACCTCAGATGATCTATACCTTTTCAACGTCAATTTCAGAAAAAGTAACACCAATTTCAGAAAAAGTAAAATCCAATTCAGTTAAAGGGGTCTTCAATTTCAGAATAGTTAATTCAGATTCAGAAAAAGTAATTTCAATTTCAGAAAAGTAAACTCAGATTCTGAATAGGTAAAGTCAACTTCAGAAAAAGTAAAAACAACTTGAGAATGAGTAATTCCAATTTAGGAAAAAGTACTAATTTTATTACCTTCAGATAAATGTTTTGTATTTATAGTACCATCAATTCATATTATTCAAGTGTTTAAACTTTATGTTATAATTACATTAAAGTGGGTAGTGATTTCACAAGCGCTTAATCAAAATTATCACACGTGTCATGAAGGTATACCGAACTAAAATATTAACAAGATGGTAAGACGTAGGCAAAATTTGAAGGCGATGAAACCTACGAACGCGTATTATACTATACACTAAGTTGAACAGAAGGTACCTAATAAATTTGAAGTTTCTAGCAGCAAATGGAGTGCCCCAATGTGTAATGGTATCGACGGAATATATTATGCACCCCAAACGCCTAGGCCTTCAAGGCCCTTTCGGTCTCGGTGTCAATCCCACTGGCCCTCACCGCCCAATCGATCACATATTACATTTGACATAAACATTCGGATATTAATCTGCAAAATAGTGTGGGCTGAGCCAAGATCGAACCCATGATCTTGGGCTCCATCGCCAGAGTCACCCATGCACCAGGAGCCTTTGTGGGGTGCCCTACAAAACAACTAATACATCACAGTAAATAAACATACATCACACCGAAAAAATTATGAAAATAAACATATTATGTACCTGCCTATAGTATAAATGCATTTATAAAAGATGATTTATTCACAGGAAGACCCTTAAATCTAATCTTCTGAAATTGCTTTTACCTATTCTGAATTTGATTTACCTTTCTGAAATTGAAGTTACCTTTTCTGAATTTGATTTAACTTTTTCTGAAATAGAGGTTACTTTTTCTGAAGTTGACATTGAAAAGGTATAGTGAAGAAAGAGACATCGACGTTACGCTGCAATGGCAGACTGTTGAGCTGAAGTCACAGCGAAACGTCAATGTATCTTTCTTCATCAAATAATTTGAGGAAATTTCGTTCAAAGTACTTTATTATGTATACGTATATTGATGATGAATAAAACATTAGTGTTTTATTCGTCGTCAATAAGTATGCAGAGATTCTACAAAGTAAGGGTTGAAAACATAAATTTTACTTTATTATGATTATAATCTATCAAACCGTTAAAATTTGATTTCATTTTTCAACACTATAAACTAAAAAAATGGTATTTTAGGTGCTTTAGGTTTAACTATAAAGCTATGGGACAAATCTTTTGATTTAGGACTAGCAACACAATCTAACATTTTATCGTAGATCATAATATTAAAATCTGTATAGTTCACTTCATAGAAAGAAAGAAGAGTAAATGCGTCTCGAGAATAATTTGCTTCTAACTGTGGAAGAAAATTATTAGTGAGAGTTTTTCTAAAAGAGGAAACCTGAGGAAAATAGGCGCCATTTATATACATAGCCAAAGTTTCGATGCAAGTCTCATTATTCGGACTACAATTGTCAGCTTCTTTCATTAGAATCTCAGAAATGTCAAAAAGATAACGGAATGGTTCTGCTGTGTTCGAGATCAATTTTAGCTCGGTTAACTGAAATAAAGTTTTCAATATATTTTCATAAGCTTTCAAAAAAGTCTCTCCCACGTTAAAGTATACTGTATCGTCGTTTGCACAAAGAATGCATTTCTCAAACTCGGTCGAATTAAAACCGAGACAATCTTGTTCTGCTATTTTCGTTTGTAATCGCAACAATTCTGCTGTTCGTTTTATGTCATGAGCAAGCCAAGAAATAAATTTTTCTGCAACGCTTACTATGTTCCTGAGTACAATATAAGAATGCCATTCGCTTTCGATAAGGGTAATATTTAGAAGATACAGTCTTGTCTTTAAGATATCTAACGTGTCGTTGCCTACATCTTTTAAGTGTTTAAGCGAAATTTCTTCTTGTAAGATAGCTGGTTCCTGCCTTTCTTCAAAATTGAAGATGTTGCTTGAATATGCCTGAAAATATTAATCATAATCAACGATATTTCAAAAATACTTTTAATAAATTCTACATAGGAATTTAATATAATCTTATACTACATAATCTTAGTCACATACCATCGATACTCTATTTGGGAATTGGGCTTATTAACAGAAATCCAGCTGCCCTTTAATAAACATAAATTGATCCTGAACATGCAAAATCTTTCTCGTTTATGTGGGACAAAAAATCCAACTATATGTCATAAAATAAGAAATTTTCTCACTTAAATACGCACGTCACGAAAATCATTTCACCAAGCAACTTCAAATGTGGCGCCGAATAAAGGTTCAATAACATTCGTACCGTAGGCTATTCAGATGCGAGTAAGATTCTCATATTATGATTGCATACAAGTGGAATTTGTAGTCCCATATGACCGAGAAAATTCTCGACGTGTTTACAATGCATGTTTAATTTTTTCCCAAAAATCATTTCCCAAGCAGATTTTCGAAGCTATTTCAGATATGGGTTACTTTTGATGTATTTCCAATCGAGGTATTTTAGTTTTTCCAAAAACTAAAATACGATCTACGGGCTTCCTTCCCTAAGGTTTCAGTTTCTAGCTAAGCCGGTTATTCTGAATGTCACACAAAGAAGAAAGGGTAGAGTTGCCACTGCGTGAAGACTGAAGCTAGTTTCAGTTATAAGTTTTGTATTATTACAATTCAAACTATTGTATGACTTCACCAAAAATGTTCTTAATTTTATAACTCAAATGCTAAACAATTCAGGTTAGGAAAAAGCGAAGTCAATACGATAGAGTAAAGAATGGAAAAGCAATAAAACTAGAATCAGTCTACCAGGCTATCTATATGATTTGAGATGCCATTTTATAAGATAGTTCAAGAATATGAGTAGAGTGAAAATTAAGAAATATCAACTATACATCAGTCGACCAACAGATATAGTAATAAAACTGCGCACAAACTTTTAAGGTCCAAGTAGTCACATCTGTAGGCAGATGGTGCCTTATTTATTGGTTACCTGGTTCCGGTAAACCAATGAGAAGGGCATTCTAAGGTTTGTGTATATAATTCTTGTGTATAAGGTCTGCCTACCTGGATTGTAAACTTACCGCGCACTTTTATTACTATATCTTTTGGCCGACTGAGGTATAATAATCTTATTATTAAATAAATAATAATAAAAATTTGATAACTCCAGACGACAATAAAATTCGACATAAACATATAGAGGGTGTACCTAAATACCAGGTACATACGAAAGGAGGTAATTCTTTGGCTTATTTTATGCCTCAAAGTTTATATAAATAGGTATACTCGTAGGTCCGCAGTGTAAAGGGTGTTGAACTTAGAAAAAAATAGTTTTTTCTTTGTAATTCCCATATTTTTTCAGATATTTAGCTCAAATTTTGAATATAGGTTATGCTGTAGGGCTTACATCATTGAGCATGACTAATGGTTGTGTAAATTTATCTGAGCTCCCTGAATTTCTCGCATTTCGCTTCCATTTCTCCCCTTGAACTTTTTTGCAGTACGCCGCTAGTAGATTCTAAAATAGAACATTAATTTTCTGGTTTGTTTTAAATAGTTTTTTTGAATCTTTAACCGTTATCAGGAACAAAAAAAAATCTAATTCATTAGACGAAATTCAAATTTTTAAAATTTAAAAAAAGGTTCTGGTTTTTTTGATAATTTCTCATTTCCATTATGTTTGACAGTTCAATCGGTAGTATATGTTTAAAATTAAATCTGGCATGACCCTGTGTGACTATAACTGTTTGACTAAAGTTCGACTAACCTCAAGGAGCTACGAAAAAAGAAAAAATCTTGAAATTTCAACACCATGTAGATCGGTAACGAAGCTGGTGCAGACCTATGTTTATATGAACTGTAGCTGTGGTAATTACGGAAACTTGAACCATCTTTTGCTGGAATGTGAAGAGTTAAAGGATAGTATAGATATTCTGTATAGTGACTTGCATACTAAAGGTCAACAATTTCCTGTCAATTTAAATTCTATAGTTTTTTCTGGTAATATTGATATTTTGTTCTGTATCTATCGTCATGTTATTAGAGGTAAAATTAGTATATAAAGTTACTAACGTTCATTATTGTAAGCAGTAATGCGACCGATAATCATTATAATTTCTACGTGCAAACGAAAAAAAAAAAAAAAATTATAATAAAAACATACCTATGTTAAAAAAAAAAAAATAAATAAAATAAAAAAAATAAAAAATAAAAAAAATTAAAAAAAATAAATTAAAAAAAAAAATTAAAAATAAAAATAAAAATATTGAACGAAAGAAAACATAATATTAAAAAAAATTATATATATGATAAAATGAATGAAAAAAAAAAAGGAAAAAAAAAATTGCGAATAAACACATGCACAAACCGAAAAAAGGAAAGAACTACTAACTAACCAGACTATAGCTATACAGTTTCCATGCGTTTGTTGGATGAGTCCCTGCGTGAGTGCTGGGGAGTATGGCCTGCTAATTTACTGTTATTCCTTCATGTCTCAGTTTTTACTTCTCAAAAAGTTCTGGCTAATTGGTCTCCGCCAAAGCCATATACGTTAATTAAAAAAAAAAAAAAAAAAAAAAAGCATAAAATAAGCCAAATACTAACCTCTTTCGTGTGTACCTGGTATTGAGGAACACCATGTATAAATATGAATATAAATATGAATAAAAAATACTCACCAAAGCAAAGAAGAAGGTAAAATAGACAATTTTTAGATTAAACATCTTTGTGTTTTATTCTTAAAAAGAGACTTACTCTTCTGAGCTTATGGAACTCGCACTACTTCTCGCTGTGTATGTATCTTGTGCTCTGAAGTTGCCCTTTTCGAATCCAATTTTTATACTAAATTTCATCTCGGAAAATTTTTGTAATATCTTAATTTTCGATAGGTAAACTGAATCTATCAAATATTGTGTATCAATATTATAATTTTACTCCCAATTTATAATTTTAAACAATAGGTAATTTCTAGAACAACAATAAAATAATAATCGCTTTATGTAATTTAAAAATCAAAACAAAGTTTTGGAAAACTAGTTAAATTATTATCTATAAGATGTAGATACGTACTTATCATGCACTCCTCCTTAGCATGCATAAAGTATTGACTCATCAGATCGTTAACTAATTACAGCTGAAACATTTTAATAATCACAACAAAGAAAGAGACTAAAAAATAGAATTTTTATATTTTCTTTATTTTTTGTTTGTTATTTAGGTTCGTGATATAGATTTGCTTTTTATTTATATTATTTTTAGATGTTTCAGGGTCGATCGGTCCCAAACAAAAAAATCAAGAAATTTCAAAATATTAAAGGTTCAATAAAAACTTATCCAATAATAGAATTAAGTGTTCAGATTTAGGGTTAACATACTTCTTTGCACCTATTTTATTCAGGTGGCCAAATTTACAATTTAGTGTTTTTCCTTATTTTTTCTGGCCTCCGGTGGTGCTTCCCCACAATGTACTGCAGAGCTTTTCCGCTATTTTTAGGATACCCAGTATATAAAAAGTCGAACATCAAGTTAGAGATATACTTTTTCTATTTCTTCAATAAACAGACCCATAAGCAGGATAAACAGACAAACGATAGGTACATGCGCAGAGAACTTACAGAACTTTTATTAGTCTATTAATGTTTTTGGTACAACAACTAGGTACAAAGAGTTCGGCCTGCGTGAAAACAAATGCTACAAAATTTTGAGGGCTACATTTTTTGTTCTTTAAATTTTTTCCCTCGAATTAATCAGATCTAGATAAATCAATGCCCCCATTTGTTCAAGCTGGAGGATTTTCGACTGGAAATTTTGATACGTCAATTTGGGATTTTATCCTTTGGACGCCCAGGAAGAGGAACAACGTGTCAAAAATTCATCCTGTCCCTATTTTTTCGATCCTTTTGCTTTATTTCCGAAAATTTGGCTCTGTACTAAATGGAAAACATTTCGAGCATTTCTAATAAAGTTACTATTATCTAATGTCACTGTTGAATCTCGAAACTTCAATTAATTGTGTATATTGTATAAAACGTTATTGTTGTTTTTATTGACAAATTGAGCATATTGTGACGGCCAATCCAACCAATGTCACGTTAAGGTATAATTAAACCTATTATAGTAAAGCTGGATCAAAAAATCACAAGAGGAATTTAAAAATACAAACATATACAGACTGTATTGTTTTCAGAATAAAATATTGTTTTTTGACCTATGCTGTACAGCTACATTAACGCACCTTTCTGTCGTATTTGTAACATATTCGTAAGAAGAAGAAGAGGTGTAATAGGTATGATGACAAAGACATCTGTTTATAAAATATTTATTTCTGAAAGATTTATATACAAGAATTTTATAAATTCTTATTTATATTATTTCTTATTATAATCTGACACACCAATAATTGCTATAATAGAATAATTACTTATTACCTATAGTAATTACTGCATTCCACTTTTTGAACAACAAGAAAGTTCTTGGAAAGACACAACCCCAGATGATCTAGTGAAGAAAGAGACATCGACGTTGCGATGGAATTGCAGTCTGTTGAGCTAAAACACAAGAAAACGTCGATGTCTCTTTCTTCACTATATATCTGAGGTGGTGTCGTTCAAAGGACTTTATTGCGATTATAATCTATCAAACCTTGAATTTAATTTCATTTTTCAACACTCTAAATCAAAAAAATGGTATTTTAGGTGCTTCAGGTTTAACTATAAAGCTATGGGACAAATCTTTCGATTCAGGACTAGCAAGACACTTCAACATGTCTTCATAGATCCCAGCACAAGCATATGTAAGGTTTCCTCCATAATAATTAAGCATAATATTCGCACCTAGAGTATAATTGGCTTCCAATTCTGAAAGAAAATTATCAGTGAGAGTTTTTCGAAAAGCGACAACTTGAGGATAATAGAAGTCGTTTATGTTTCCAGCCAAAGTTTTGATGCAAGTCTCATCATTCGGATCGCAATTCTCAGCTTCTTCCATTAGATTCTCAGAGATGTTAAAAAGAAGACGGAGTGGTTCTGCTGTGTGCGAGATCAATTTTATCTCCGCTAACTGAAATAAAGTTTTCAACGACGTTTCGTAAACTTTCAAAAAAGTCTCTCCCACGTAAAAGTATACTGTATCGTCGTTTGCACAAATAACGGCTTTCTCAAACTGGGTCGTATTAAAACCGATATAATCTTGTTCTGCTATTACCGTTTGAAGCTGGAAGTAATCTGCTGTTCCTCTTACTTCATCAGCAAATCCAGAAATAAAACTCTCTGCATCTCTTACTAAGTTCCTGAGGACAATGTAGGAATACCAGTCAGTTTCGATAACGGTAAGATTTAGAAGCAATATTCTTGTCTTTAAGATGTCTAAAGTATCATTTCCTGCATCTTTTAAGTGTTTTAGCGAAAGTTTTTCTTGTAAGATAGCTGGTTTCGGCCTTTCTTCGAAATTGAAGATGTTGCTTGAATATGCCTGAAAATATTAATCATTAATGTTTCAAAAACACATCAAAAGATGCTAAATAGGGAGTTATCAATATCTGACTGAAATATCATCGATACTTTATTTGGGAATTGAGCGTAATAGAAATCCAGGTACCCTTTAACCATAAATTCGTCCTGAACATGCGAAAAGCTTTCTCGCTTGTTCGGGACAAAAATTCCAACTGTACCTATGTCAGAAAATAAGAATTTTGCACCTGAATATGCACCCAACTGACGTTAGGAAAGTCATTTCACCTATCAACTTCAAATGTGAAACCGATTGAGGGGTGCAATAACTTTCGTACCATAGGCTATGTGCATATTCAGGTGCGAGCAAAATTCTCATTTGATTGCATACAGGTAAAATTTGTAGTCTCATACGACCGAAAATATTCTCGACATCATCACAATGAATGACTGATCCAAAAATTTCAGTTTTTGAAAATTAGGATCGGATCGTCGGATTTTCTTCCCTGAGCTTTCAGTTTCTAGTTAGCCGGTTCTTTTGAACGTCACAAAAAGAAGAAAGGGATGAGTTACCACTGCGTTAAGACTAAAATACTACTGAAACTACTTTCAGTTAAAAGTTTTGCGTTATTTACAATTCAAATTTTTTAAATTCAATAAAAATAAGAATAAAGATAGAAGTACTAATAATTGTATGACTTCACCAAAAATTTTCATATTTTTATAAATCAAATGCTAAACTATTCAGGTTAGAAAAAACCAAAGTCAATACGATAGAGTGATTAAACTTAATAATAAACGTAGTTAATAAAAAAGTCGAAAAGAGTCGAAACTCCAGACAACAATAAAATTCGACATTGCGTATATTTCTATCTATAAAAAATATAAATAAAAAATACTCACCAAAGCAAAGAAGCAGGTAAAATAGACAACTTTTAGATTAAACATCTTTGTTTTTTTATTATCAAAATGAATCTTATATTCTTCGCAGGTTATAGCACTCGCACAACTTCTAGCTGTGTATGTGTCTGGTGTTCTGTGGTTGCCCTTTTCGAATCCCAGTTTTATACTAAATTTTATCTCAGACGATTTCCGTAATATCTTAATTTTAGATAGGTAAACTAAATATATCAAGAATTGTGTAAAAATATTATAATTTTACTCCCATCGACGAAAACTTTATCAAATCAGTGTTTACGTAGCAATTTTTAAATTTTAAACAATCATTTCGACAACAACAATAAAATATTAGTCGCTTAAGTTTAAGAAACCAAAACAGATTCTTAGAAAATTCGTTAAATTATTATGTACAGGATGTAGGTTTATTATGCTAAGCATGTAGATACTTACTTCCTCTGCGAATTTTATAATATCAATGATCTACTTAATAAATCAATCATAGGTCTCTCAAGTACTTATTAGAAATAAATCATTGACTCATCAGGTAATTAATGAACTACAACTGGAACACTTTCAAAATCACTTCAACGAAAAAACTAAATAATACATGCATTCTGATGTGAAAGTTGGATAGATTAACTTGACAGTCGGAGCCTCGGTTTGGTGGCATCTTACTTTCAAATTCGATTTAAAAAGGCATAAGTATATAAACGACCAGTGATCAAAGCAGAGGGTAGTAGAGGGAGTACCGCAGAGCTCCATACTGGGATCGCTGCTGTTTCTTCCTAAACGACTTCCCCAAAAAAAATTTAAATTAAAAAGTGATTTTTTGGGCAAAGGACTCGGCTCTCGGACTAAGGGCTCCAATTATCTGAGTGATATATTATATGGGCGCGTACAAATTTGTCAGACTGTAAGTTTTTTAATAACCTCCCACTTGAAATTAGGAAGCTGTTTGCAGTACAGAAGTGTATAGATAAGTAGCAAGTATGAGAATGCATTAAACAAGCCACACGCGTTAGACAAAGTTCATGTTTTCTTTCTAAGAGTAAAGGTTTTATCGTTATTTGAGGAATCTGTATCCTTAACCTCAAAGTATCTTAGACACAGACAACAATCATGGTTATCGATCTTTACCTCCCCTGGAGTTCAGCTTGCTAATAGGGAATATACCTAATATACCTACTGACCCCCAGGTCTAAGCAGATGATTTTTTTTTTAATTGAAAATGCACATGCACTGCTGGGAAATCCCTATGACGCTCTGGGAGCGGTGCATGAGCGGAGATATCGATTCACGTTGGCCTTGAATCTCTGTAAGTTGTATACTTCGGGAAACACGCCCTTTGGAATGCTATTCCAAAGTGATGCGGTTCTATACATAAAAGAAGTCTGAAATAGGGTGGTACGAGGTGTAACGAGCTGAACCTGATACGGATGAGCGTCTGCGGCTCGACGTGTATTTCTGCCCGGTCTTGTTCTTGGTGGAATCAAGCGGGCCACGTCTTTTGAACACTTTCCATTAAAATATCTGTAAAACAGACTCAGGTCAGCTACTCTTCTTCGATGTTCGAGAGTGTCTAAATTTTTTGTCAAATCTGGGTTCCCAATCAAGCGGATGGCTCTTTTCTGAATAGAGTCGAGTAGTCTCAGCGTATGTTTAGGAGCTGAGCTCCAAATATGTGAGCAGTACTCCAAGGATGGTCGGATTTGAGCCTTGTATAAGAGGAGAAGCTGTTGTGGTGTATAAAATTTCTTCGTGCGGAAGAGTGTTCCAAGTTTTTGAGAAGCACTCTTCGCCAGACCAGCAACATGATCATGCCAAGACATGTTCGCTCCGAGGCTCACTCCAAGTAAACGAAGAGATGACGCTGGGGTAAGAGAGTGTCCCGCCATCATCATATCTGGCTCCAAAACGTTGGTCTTTTTGGAGAAGATGACTGTTTGGGTTTTTCCAGCATTGAATTGGACTTGGTTTCTATCGCCCCAAGTTAGAATGTCTTGCAAGTCATTGTTAATTATGGCAACTTCTTGCTCCCTGCGAGTCTGTGCGTCGATGGCAACGATGGCAGATGTTCCGCGCATCTAACGTATAAGAAGATATGAGGGTACTGTCGTCGGCAAAACTGTATATTGGATTTTTTGTTGTTTCAAGCAAGTCGTTTATAAATATTAGAAAGAAAGTCGGAGATAAAATGGATCCCTGAGGCACACCGGCATTGATGGAAAAGGTCTCAGAAAGAACTCCATCGACTGCCACCTGCAATGGACGATTTTCGAGATAACTCGTAAGCCACAAGCAGAATTTCTCGGGCATACCATAGGCCTGCAGTTTTGCCAACAGTCCGTCATGCCAAGCACGGCCGAAAGCTCTAGAAATATCAAGCGCAACCCCTCGAGACTCCCCATGGTGCTCGATTGCGCCGTACCATAGCTCGGTGACGTAAGTGAGGAGGTCACCAGTTGACCTCTGTTTGCGGAATCCGTATTGGCGGTCGCTGATTATATTAGCTCCTTCCAAGTATTTTAAAAGATGTTGGTTAATAGCTTTCTCCATAATCTTGGATATTATTGAAAGCAGTGCCACTGGTCGATAGTTACTTGGTATAGTCTTTTTGCCTTTCTTGGGAATAGGTTGGATCCGTGCACATTTACAGCAAGAAGGAAATATTCCCTTTTTATACGACAAGTTGAAAAGTCGGCAGAAAACAGATGATGAGATAATGTTCCTAAAGGATAAAAACACCTGGATTTGGGCAAACTTGGTCTGTAAATTTGGGACCAGACCATTGAAACCTTGTTTCATCTGTAAAAAATAGTCTCTCTGAAACTTTTTTAATCTTTCTGGAAAATTCTGGAAGACTTGAAATCTGTCCTTAGCCAAAGAGTAGGTGTAATGGGTGTAATGATGGGGAGACCATATTATAAATCATTTATTTTTGAAAAGTTAATGTATAAGAGATAATGAAAATAGAAACACTTTATATTTTATAAAATGGAACATGCCATTATTAAGTAAATATTTAAAAAATATATTTTTATTAATGATGACAAATCCGTTTATTGAACAGAACAACAATGAAGTTTTCTGAAGACACAACCTCACTCAGAATGGTGAAAAAAGAGACATTGACGTGCTGCAAGGGCAAACTGTTCAGTTGAAGTTACAGCGAAACGTCGATGTTTGTCTTCACCAGATCATCTGAGGTTGTAACGTTAAACGGTTGTATAGTTAAAAAATTGCGACTATAATAATAATTAATCAAACCATTGAAATTGACATTCCTTTTTTAACACCCTAAATTAAGAAAATGGTATTTTAGGTGATTCAGGTTCAACTATAAAGCTATGGGACAAATCTTTTGATTCATGAGAACTGGTAAAACAATCCATATTGTCTCTATAGATACCATTGCTAATAGATTTATAATAATTTCTATAATATTCTAAGAGAAAATTCGCATTTGCAGTATAATTTTCTACTAATTGCGGAAGAAAATTATTGGTGAGAGTCTGTCTAAAAGAGGCAACCAGAGGAAAATAGGCGTCATTTATATTTATAGCCAAACTTTTGACGCAAGTCTCATCTTTCGGATTACAGTTGTTCGCTTCATTCTTCAGAGATTCATAAATACTACAAAGATCTCGAAATGGTTCTGATTTGTTCGAAATCAATTTTATCTCGGCTAACTGAAATGAAGTTTTCAACGAATTTTCGTAAACTTTCAAAAAAGGCTCTCCCACGTAAAAGTATATTGTATGGTCGTTTGCACAATGAATGCATTTCTCAAACTCGGTCGTATTAAAACCGAGACAATCTTGTTCTGCTATTTTCGTTTGAAGTTTGAAGTTGAAGTATTCTGCTGTTCCTCGGATTTCATCAGCAAAACCAGAAATGAACGTCTCTGCTGTTCGTACTAAGTTTCTGAGGACAATATAGGAATACCAGTCAGTTTCCATAACGGTTATATTTAAAAGAAATAGTCTTGTCTTTAAGATGGCTAATGTGTCATCGTCTGCATCTTTTAAGCGTTTAAGCGAAATTTCTTCTTGTAAGATAGCTGGTTTCGGCCTTTCTTCGAAATTGAAGATGTTGCTTGAATAAGCCTGAAAAGATTATTAGTATTAGTCATCAATATTTCAAATATTGGTACGATATATACTTGGATATTTTATTCGGACAATGAGATGCTTAACAGAAATTTAGCTGGACTGTCATGCAGACATTCATCTCGAACATGCAAAGAACTTTTTAGCTTGTTTGGGCACAAAAATTTAACTGGTACCTGTGTAATCAAAATAGAAAAAAAATTCACGAAAAATTAATGCGCAAAAGGACCATCCAGAAATTAAATTTTTTGTTGATTCTGAGCGTCGGGCTTTCTTCCCTGAGAAACAAACACCACTGAGAATCCAAAAATCCGAAACAACTCTTATTTAGACAAGTTGGCAAATTTCCGACTATTCATGTTTTTCATGATAGTACTTACCCCCCAATCCTCCCAAACTTTTTAGATTTTCCAGATACTTATATTTTGTTTGCTAAAAATTAGATTAGTAGCATAGGTACTGTTATGGTATTCCGTTATTCCCCCTTTCTTAGTAATTATTATTAATTTTATTTTTAAAAATTGCATACCATAAACAAATTTTTATTATTGTTGTTATTTATGAGGGCACTCTCTTTCCCAGTTGGGTTCAGTTGCAAAAATTTTTGTTTTAATTTAATTTTAATCTAAATTTGAAATTTTATAAAATAAATCGTTTAATTAATGACTTTTAACTTTACAAAAATTTTATAAAAAAAAATACTACAAAACCTACCTCGAGCTCTCTGAATTTTAAAATTTGTTATACTCTAAAAATTTAAACTAAATACATGAATGCCAAAATCTTACAATATCCTTCTTCTTTATAATCCTTTCTCTAGTCCTCTGCTTCTCTTCTTCTTTACTTTTTCTCTCACAGAACTTTTTCATAATTCTCAAACTGCTTCTCCGACACCGTCTCTTGTTATCCCTTGGCCTTTCCAAATAAAGCTTCTCTCTCATCCTTGTAGTCTCTTTCTCTTACTGCTTGTCTTCCGTTTACTAATAAGTCTTTGCTTTGGTTCCTTATCTTCTTTCTGCTTTCAAATTCTGTTCTATTTCCTTTTGAAAAACTCTCTTCTTTAATAATTCTTTAATCTCTCTTATCCTCTTTCACTTTGATATCACTTATTCTTCTCTTTAATTGTTCTAAATAATTATCTTACATTTTTCAAACTTTATTTTTGACAGACGCTCTTAAAATTTTCTTATCTAATTCTAATCTTTTCGTTGCTATCAACATTCTTCACCTTTCTTTTTTTATCCCTTAATTTTTTTGAAAAATAAAAAAAAATTCATTTTTCTCGTTTACAATAATAATTACCAATTACTATCAATTTTTATTTGTTGCAAGTCATAAATTTTTAATTGTCACAATAATAAAATCTAATTTAAACTCGAAATCTCTATTATCTTCAGCTGAACCCAATTTTTCATAACAGTACATGTACTTAAGGCAATTATTGTCCAGGACAGAAAAATTAACCAAACAAAGATTTTTATTGTGGCCCCTCTCCACAGGGGCTACTATGTAGGAACTATTAACTACTACTTTGAACCAATTAAATTTTTTGGGTGAACGTGATCTTCACCCCTGTTGATTAAATACAGACGAGAGCGCCCCAAGTAAAAAATAAGATATTGATGTAAACTAATTACAATGCAATTCTTAAATTATTAATAAACCAAAACAAGTACCTATATCCTATGCACAAGTAAATCTAGAACACCGCAAGAAGTCTGCGTGTAGGTACCTAATTATACTATCTTTGGATGACTTATTCCAAATGAAACCATCTGTTGGAAAAATATGAGTAGATTAAAGGTACTTACAGTAACTTTTGCGTTCTTCAGATTTCTTAACTATGTAAATTAAAGGGCAAGACCAATCATGCGTAGGATGGGATCATGTAATAAAATAAATTCCAGACCAGTAAAATCTTACAAATTATGCATACAATAAAAAATACTCACCAAAGCAAAGAAATAGGTAAAATAGACAACTTTTAGATTAAACATCTTTGTTTTTTTTTATTCTTAAAATGAGATTGTTGTGAGCTTGTAGCAATCGCACTATCTGTGTATGTGTTTGGTGTTCTGAGGTTGCCCTTTTCGAATTCTGTTTTTATAGGTACTAAATTTTATCTAAGATGATTTTCATAATACCTATATTTAATTTTATAGGTTTTATAGGATTTAATAGGTTTAATGTTTCATTCCCAATCTATTGTCATTGACTTCATAAATTACACGAAATTTAGTCGGTAAATACCAGCAAACTTTATCAGATCATCGTTGTTAACGTAGAAACTTTTTAATTTTAAACAATAATTTCTGTAATAACAAACGAGGGGGTAAAGAAAAAATTGGAGTCAAATTTTTGGTATGAGCTTAATAAAACTTGTATGATTATTGTTAGACTTTTATTATTAAAGTCATACCAAAAAAATATAAAAATTGACCACAATTTTTTTACTTCCTCGTTTTAACTTTGATGGATGAATTTTAGTATAATTTTAATAAGAAAACAATCGTAATAATATTATAATAATACCTACTGGTCTAATAATTATGTTTTAAAATACTACTGTGGATATGTGGATATACAGAGATTTTAATTAAATAATTTTATCGAATAAATAATAATAATCGTCAAGATTTAAAGGTTAAATTACTTAGGAACCTGTATACAGCGGTTTCTTAGAAACTAGTTGAAATATTATCTAAGTACTACTTCCTTCCTCGAGTGTCTTAACCATTGGGATAATAGGGCTATAGCCCCAGGGGCGCAAGCAATTTATGGGCATAAATTATAATTCTAAAAATATCTTAGACACAGAGAACAATCGTCATAATCGAGATTTACTTAGGAGCATCCCCTCCCCTGCAGTTAAGCTTGCTCTAAGTCGGCGCACTTACTCCTGAGCGTTGAGCCCAAAGGTCTAGTAAGAAGATGACGGGGTAGAGTTCGCGAATCGACACTAAGTGCAATAATAGTCGTGCATTTAAGGAGGAACTATTTAAAATTCGCCAAATTAATCGCCTAACATTAATTGCTCCCTAAACACCAAATTTTACCATTTGAAGTGGTTTTTCCTCAAACACCTAAATTTAGACGAAACATGGTCTGTAAATTTGGGACCAGACCTTGTTTCATCTTTAAAAAAAAAGTCTTCCTGAGACTTTTTTCATTTTTTTGGAAAAGTCTAAAAGACTTCAATTCAATTAATTGCATCGACTGTTTGAAATCTGTCCATAGACAGAAGAGAAGGTATAATGGGTGTAATGAAGAGGACATCATTTTATAAAACATTTATTTCTGAAAAGTAAATGTACAAAAAATAATGGAAGTAGAGACATAAAAAAACATTTATATTAATTAATGACGGCAAATCCGTTTATTGAACAGAACAACAGTGAAGTTCTCTGAAGACACAACCTCACTCAAGATGGTGTGGTGAAGAGACATGCTGATGCAATGGCAAACTGTTGAGCTGAAGTTATCAGGAAACGTCGATATCTTCGTCTTCACCAGATCATCTGAGGTTGTTTCGTTCAATGAACTTTATTGTGATTATAATCTATCAAACCCTTAAAATTAATTTCATTTTCCAACACTCTAAATTAAAAATATGGTATTTTAGGAGCTTCAGGTTCAACTATACTTCTATGGAACATATTTTTTGATTCAGGACTGGCTATACATTCCAAAATGGCTTCATAGGTCTTAATACTAGCATTTGTATAATTACTTCCATAATATCTTAAAAGAAAATCAGCACTTGCAGTATAATTTTCTACTAATTGTGGAAGAAAATTATCAGCGAGAGTTTTTCTAAAAGAGACAACCTGAGGAAAATAAACGTCGTTTATGTTTCTAGTCAAACTTTTGATGCAAGTCTCATCATTCGGATTACAATTGTTCGCTTCATCCACCAGAGATTCATAAAGACTAAAAAGATATCCAAGTGGCTCTGATGTGGTCGATATCACTTTAATCTCGGCTAACTGAAATAAAGTTTTCAAATAATTTTCGTAAATTTTCAAAAAAAATTCGCCCACGTAAAAGTATACTGTATCGTCGTTTGCACAAAGAACGCATTTTTCAAACTCGGTCGTATTAAAACCGAGACAATCTTGTTCTGCTATTTTCGTTTGAAGCTGGAAGTATTCTGCTGTTGCTCTTACTTCATCAGCAAATCCAGAAATAAGAGTCTCTGCATCTCTTACTAAGCTCCTGAGGACAATATAGGAATACCATTCACTTTCCATAACGGTAATATTTAGAAGAAAAAGTCGTGTCTTCAATATGTCTAATGTGTCATTGCCTGCATCTTTTAAGTGTTTAAGCGAAATTTCTTCTTGTAAGATAGCTGGTTTCGTTCTTTCTTTGAAATTGAAGATGTTGCTTGAATATGCCTGAAAATATTATCAACATTAATTAAAAAATCATTCATAAAACGTTCTATATTTGGGATTTAATAGAAATCCAGCTGGACTTAAATGTGACATTCATCCTGAATATGTAAAGAACTTTCCCGATTGATTTAGAAAAAAAATTGAACTGTAGGTCATCAAAACCGAGTTTTTCGACCTGAATATGCACGTAAAAAAATATGCACAAAAGAAAAACTAAAGTTAGGTGCAAATTCAAGCGAGCAAGATTTTCATTTGACGTCACACCAGAGTTAAAATTTTTATCCAGAATAAGTGAGAAAGTGCTTATCAAAAACCAAGATCAACTTGGTTTTTGTCAACTTCATATCCCAAAAAGAATCTGGAAGGTATTTCAGATGTGAGTGTTTTTTTTGTTTGATGTAACCCCATCCAGAAATTTGATTTTTATTGATTCTGGACATAAAAATTATCGAAATTAAGATTTTTATTGTGGAGGGATACTACCTACTTTGAACCGATTAAATCTTTTGGGGGCGAGAGTGGTTGATTAAGTCTAGAGGTCAGCGCCCAAAAAAAAAATGGTTGAACTAATAATTAGTAATTACACAATAACTTTTTTTTAATTTTTAATAAACCAAAACATGTATTCATAAGTAAATCTCGATTAGTACCTTATTATACAATCTACCTTCTTCCAGATGAAATTTCATCTGTTGGAAAAATTGATTAAAGATACTTTTAATAATTTTTGCGTTCTTCAGATTTCATAACTGTGTAAATTAAAGAACAAGAACAATCATGCAAAGAATGGGAACAAGCAATAAAATAAATTCCAGACCAGAAAAATCTTACAAATCATGCATACAATAAAAAATACTCACCAAAGCAAAGAAGCAGGTAAAATAGACAACTTTTAAATTAAACATCTTTGTTTTTTATTCTTAAAATGAGACTTGTTCTTCTTAGCTTGTAGCACTCGTACTACTTCTAACTGTCTATGTAACTTGTGTTCTGAAATTATTTCTTTTGAATCCGGTTTTTATAGTAAATTTTATCTAAGATGATTTCCGTAATATCTTAATTTTATAGGTAATTGATTTAATAGGTAAACTGTCATTCCCAATCTATTGTCATTGACTTCATAAATATCACGAAAATTTAGTTGGTAAATACCAGGAAACTTTATCAGATTATCATTGTTAACGTAGCAATTTTTAATTTTAAATATTCTATTTCTATAATAACAAAACAATAATATAATAATTCATAGCCTAGCTAGGGATGCTTTAAAATTCTACTATAGAAAATGGACATAATACTTATGTATGTATAGAGAGATTCCCCAAAAGAGAGTGGATAACATAAATTTAATAATAATTATAATACTCGTAATAGTCGTTTAAATTAACCTATATGTACGATGAATTCTTAGAAAACTCGTTAAATTATTATTCGCAAGTAGTACTTCCTTCCTCGAGTACCTATCTAATAATCTTTCAAGTATTCTAAATAAATCATTGACTCAGATAATTAAATTACGGCAACTAAAACATTGTATTGATAAAAAGTCAATAATAGAACTTTCCCGATAATAATACCACAAGCACCAGATCTTACCCTGTGGATTTAGGGTTAACATATGCACTAAAAACATAGTTAAAGGGATTCAAAGTCGTGCAGGGTCTTTCTTCTCTCATGCTCATGTGATTCCAAGTTAAATATGTGACAATTTAGTTGGGTCTTAATTAAAAGGTTGTTCGCCACGTCCCGTTCTGGATGAGTGCGCTGCTGTCTTCTTTGTTGGTCAAAGGGTGTTCACATCAAGTGGTGTGCAGGGCAAATTAAGACCCATTGTCTCTTATGCAGGGTTTAGTTAATACTTTAAATAAATACCGTGTCGTCAAGAATCGTTCAGGGATTAACACCACGGTTGTGGTGTAATTTTTAGGAAACATAACAGTTCGCTAATCTGTCTTTGTCGTTTAGGGAAATAATATGAACTCCCTGAGATAAGCTTGGTGAAAGCAGTCGGAGCTCTTTGTAATTTGATTTAATTTCGTAAAGGGGTCTCTGAACGAGAGTTAGTGTTTGAATTGCCCTCCATATATGGATTTAGTTTCTGTCGTTTATGTATGGCAAATGTTAACTGGATCGGAGATTATATTTTTTCGAAATTGTTTTCTGTATTTGACTGTTTTTGTGAACGACGGCGATTTAGTATGAATCTTGGGGCATTTTTGAGATACAGCTCTTTGAAGTTGACCTTAAACAAACTTCTTGGATTTATAAATTTTTCGAGATAGCCTCATGATATCTCCACAATATCTATACATGAGCAAAGAAAGCTACATGAAAAACACCCCAGCTTGCCAAATTATGCTTTCTGGTGGAAAATCTGTACATTGAAGTTTCAAAAATGTCTAGAGAAAAAATGTGAGATTCGAACTGTCAAATATTTGTTTCTTTACCATTGCAAAAAAATAAAGACAGATTCTTTGGGCAAAAAAAAATCCATCAACGTGAGTCCGTCAATGCACCGTTTTTGAGTTACATAAATGGTGTCAAAAAAAAGATAATTTTTCCAGTTTTTTTAAGGTATCTCGAGACAGGTTTGAGATACAGAGCTCAGCTTTTGTACATGTCTTATCATTGATATTTTGCCAGTAATATCTAGGTGCGACACGAGACAAATTGACATTTTAAAAGCGCATTTGAACCGCCAATATCTTCTACACAAAAAAAGTACATATATACTTTGTCATAGTTGCTAACGTGAAACGTTTCCGAGAATCTCGGGCAATTACGATGAAAACTAGCTTTGGGCGTTTCAAAATACTGAGTTCTGTATCTCAAAAAGTTCCAGAGAAATGTTTAAAAAACCTGGAAGGATTAGCTTTTTTGACACCTGATGATGTATTTCAAAAACGGTGCATTTCCGGACACACGTTAATGAAAAAAATTTTGTTTATTTTGACCAAAGAATCTGGCTTTAAATTTTTCCGCAATGTTAAAGAAACATATGATTCTTTCTAAACCTGAAAATTATCTCCTTTTCGAAGATAGACATCCGATTTTGAAGACTTCGTTCTAACTTCAACCAAATTTTACAATTTATTTGCCCCCTTTCTTCTATCTAGAAAATATCTCTCGAAAACTTTTAGTTGACACTCACTTTTGGTTTTGCCATATCCACACGGTAAGAAACGTGACAGCTGACATCTAAAGCTCAACTAGTTTTCTTTACTCCTCTTCGAGAAACATTCTCTGACCTCTTTTAATTTTTATTAAAATTTTTTTGGTTGGGGGTAGTATTTCAAGTGATTCTTTTAACACTTCGAGATCTTTTATTCTTTCACATTTGAGATATTTTATTAAAAGAAGTTTATTTGGGTGAGAGTTTTGGAAAATTTTTTGGAAAATTAGAGTTTTTTTGTGATTTTCAAATTATTGATTTGTTACCATTATATTAAAGAAGATTTATTTCAGTAAGAGATTTTTAGGATTATTTTAAGTTATTTAAAGATTTATTTGAAGGGACTAATTTCAGTTAAAACTACTTTAAAGATTCTTTCTTGTAAAATTGTTTATCTAGAGACTTCCATAAATGTTCTAAAGATTTTAGTGTTTATGTCGATTTTAGGGTTTAAATTCAATTGAAGCGATTTTAAAGATTTTCGAGATGTTTTAATGAACATTTTCTAAGAGATTTGAGAGTTTAATTTCTATTAAGGAATATTACATAATATACAAGCTTTTTAAAGAGTTTTGATTTTAGAGCTTTTTTTTCATTTGTGAAATCAAAAAATTAGTTGAAAGATATTAAAAATTTTCCAGAGATTTTTCGAACGATTAAAAAGTACTTGAGCTTTTAAAGATTTGTGTAATACAAGAGATTTTATTTCCTATAGTGTTTTTTTAAGAAGTTTAATCATTTTAAATATTACAGAGATTCAATTCAATGGAAGAGATTTAAAAAAAATATTAAATTCAGAATAATATACTGAAATGGATCGCACCTAGGTAGGATGATAAGGAAAATATTTCCATCGCCCTCATTAAATCAGCCCAAATCGAAAAAGCAAACAGTGCAAGAATTAGGTAAGGTAATTAAAACACAGCCACCCGCCGTTACATCAAGTAAACGATCCCTGTCAGCTCATTAAATATTCATAAAATAGAAGCGCTCTAGCTAGTGGAGTTCCAGCACTTTTAACAACATCGAAGAGACGGCGAAGCTATGGTAGAAGTTGACCAGATGGTTAGGGCAGGCACTGTGTCGAGACACTCTCGGTTCGCGTGACGGAGAATAATAGGTGACCTACATACAAGAACGGGTGGAAAGATACAGACCGGGTGAAAGAATGTGAAATCACGAATCAAACAATAACTCCATTCAAAGACAATAGTAACTCGTTAAAGTGGAAATCGTAGCACGCCACGGGGCAATAAAATTCCCGCAGTGTAGGATAGGCAAATCAGCGAATAGAGAATCAAAATCACCAAAATTAGACTGGCCTCGAGAATGGGTAAAGCCAATTTAGAGTCAAAAACCAAATTGATCATTATAAGGTCGTTTTTCCGAATCTCTTCTAACCAGATTTTATACACACCTGAATCTTATGTGACAAACGCTATTATTATGTTTCTCATCATACTATCTACGCTCTTTGGGGTGATAGGCCGACGTACTCGTGTTACTGGCGGACCGGTGGCTGGTACCGATACAAAAGATTAAGTAATTTGTCTGTAAACAAGCCTAAACACGAATGATAAACAAAAGTCCAGCATTTTCAATCATTAACTAGATTAATGGTTAAAGAGTCGTGGTCTGTAGTATGGTCAGCTAATAATCACGTTGAGGAACAAAGATCTTCGAGAAAGAACGGAGCCAACATGCTCTGGGTAATAAATTAAGGTGTGTAGAAAAATCTACAATAATACAGTTGATTAGGGTTTCAATCTGAAAAGCACTCGAATGACGAGTAAGGTAAATCACTAGGTATAACAGAGACAAATGCCTAAGGGCAAGGTAACATATGTGACATAAAGGTCGCCTGACGAGGCAGCATCGACGGGTGCAATAAAAGGTAGAACAAGACAAATAACAACAAGGTATACAAAGTGATAACTAAAAACAGTATCACCCAGGTTATGAATTAAATAAACGGAGGTGAAATAATTCACTCTCCCAGGTAAATCAACTGTGAAAATAAAATCATTAAATAAAAGAGAATCGGAAGGAACGATTTTATAAAAGATACGAAATCAAAATTCAGGAGAAGTGGCAACCCTGTACTCGAATGAACCTCGCAAGGCAGAGAAAAACGTTGAATAGTTAAACAGACAGACATTTCCGCCAAATCCGGATAGTCTGTAACCAAAGTGGTTGTATTCTTTAATTAATTCAAGCAGTTGCTTGAAATAAAATCAACAAAACCAGAAAAAGGAAATTAGGCAAGGAAAATCATCGAATAGGCAAACAAGACAGACATTTCCGCCATATAGCGGATAGTCTGTAACCGAAATAAAAGCGAAACGAAATAATAAGACATTCCCGTAATATACCGGGTAGTCTGTAAACGAAACAAAAGCAAAACGAAATAATAAGAAAGCACAGGTGTGCAAAAGAGTGGAATCCGAAATGGATTAGAGTTTGAAACATGCATGAAAGGGATCTCTCTTCGCTTTCCATTTTTTTGTACTCTCTATGCAAAATCTCAGCCCATCTCGCCATTCACCATTTTACGCCCTTGCAAACGAATTCTCTCGCTCATCACACGCTTTTAGACATCCGACAGGAAGCCAATAGTTAACAACAAGTCTCAGTAGATTTCCCCGCTTTTCCGAAAGAAATCCCAATCGACCGAGATACAATGAGTCATAGTAGGTTCTTTTGCGCATCCGTTTCGGCCATAGTAATCCTGGCATACCTCAATCAAAGAGCAGGGGTGACTAAGGTAAAAACTACGGTAAACACAACGTAAGAAATCACAGCGGTCCTATTAGGGGAAACCCAGAGGTAAATAGACGATCACACGGTGGATTTTCGCACGAGACGATGGGACCCGGGTCATTATCGTTACAATACAGAGTGTTACTCGCAAGGGTGTGTACTAAATTTAATAAGGGCGTATATTCCTGGGCTAATTTTAAGTCGAAAAGTTCATATAAACATGAGTCCTAAAATGTCTAGTTTTCAAGATTGAAGTTGAAGTTTTTTTCACCCTCACCAACTTTATTGCAAAGAAAATTTACGCCAGTAACTTTTTTAAATTTTTGATAAGTTTTTTAGATTAAGCAGCTCAAAATATAGCTTTTTTGTGTTTTAAATTGTTTTCTAATCTTACTTCTCTTTCGAGAAAAAAAAATAGAAGCCGCTTCAACGCATGCTGAAATTTGATAAAATAAAATCCATAAATTAAAATTAATTTTTCAACATGCCTTGAAGCGGCTTTACTTTTTATATAAGACGACAGGAGATAGGTACAAGGAAAAGTTAGAAGACATAAAGTTATCATTTTTTATATTGTAAATCAAAAAAAATATATCAAAATTTAAAAAAGAAACAGTGGCGTACCTACACTTTTCTTTGCAATTATACTGATGATGATGCCCCTGGGACGCCACTGAACTCTTATCTACTAAATTTAATCTACATTTGGGTTAAAGGAGCTCCTTATTACCGCAAATAACACTGCCAAATTTTAACAGTATCGGCAATAATTGTTCAAGATATTGATAAAAAAACGATAAAAAAACTTAACATCCTCTTTCAAGTCGAAATTTCTACTTGAAAGGTAGACCTTCCAATTCCAGGAAATAGTATATATCTTCAGATAATTACAAAAAAGTATTGTATAATAATTATTATGACAAGATTTGCAATTGGCCTCATAGCAGGTGACTTTTTAAACAATTACATTTTCTTTCGACGAATTCAAAGAATCGAAAATTTCAAATTATGAAAAGAATATCCATTGGATTTATGGTAATTGTCTGAAGGCATACTCCCTGGAATTGGATTATCTACCCTTCAAGCTAAACCTCATAACAATATATGTACCTATGTGTGAAAAAAGGTATTTAAAAGAATGTTTAATGACTCAATGGTTAAAAGTAAATGGCCGAAAATGCAAACATACTCAAGAAAATTCAACCTATCTCCCGATATTATAAAACGTGGTCCTATTGCAGCATTTCAAGTGCTCTGGGGTTGGAAAACAGACACAAGCAATACAAATACCAATCTCCCGACCATACCGCTTTAAAGATTTCATTGGAATTAAACAAGAGAGCGTGTATAGGTAGGTAGTAATATCATCATGCGGGATGTGGGGAAATTCACTCAATCTAAACCCGGAAACCGATTCCGGAATCCCACGGGCGTCGTTCCGGGAGAAGTTTTATACGCTCCGATGTCGGCGCCGAATTGCGGCCTACTTTGCAATGCAAATGAAAAGCAAAAGATCGCAAATCGACAATACTATGGGATCCTGTCCAATTCTATATTTGCAAATGGCTTTCGGAACGTTCCGCACTCGCCCGATGCCCTGCTTGGCTCCCGCTCGCATACAGACAACGCATGACAGTTTTGTTCGTTATAGATATAAGACCAAACTTCCAGTATCTGCAATAATAATTATTTTATTACTAATAAATAACATTTATATGAAAAATGATCTCAAACTGTTTTACTCGAATTATTAAACAGGGTTCAATAATTATCTTGCACTTTATGTCTCTATCTATACTATAGAGTGTTGTCGACCAAAACCACCACCATAGCCAAAAAATTGGTAAGTAGGTACTGATACCTAAAGGGTACCTTCATATTGACGAAATATGTTTTGTATCGACGCGTAAGATATTACAGTCGCATGTACACAAAAGTATGACGCGAATTGGGACGAAAACTCAAGCGATTACTATACTCACATCAAGAAATATCTGGAATAATAATCTCTGGATTGAATTCAGTTTGTTTGAAAATCTACGTCAAAAGCCCAGTCTTCAGTATGATTTTGAAAAAGGTACCATCTCCCAGACTTGATGGTTTAGGTGTACTTCGCATGAATTTATACTAATTTCCAGGATAACATAAATATTTCTAGAGTTTTTATAAACAGGTAAATAAATTGATTATATTAATAAGAGTTACAAAACGTTACTTGAAAACTATCACAGACAAAATTTTTATTGTTTGATCCTGTCGGAGGCGCCAGGACCAATCTAGATTTAACGTTTACGAAGTGGAACTAATGGGTTATAAAATCAGTTACAGGTCAAGCCAGTGATTTTCTTCTTAGAATTATTTGATAATGACTGCGAAGCAACGAAGGGCAGCGTTTGACAACAACAAGACAGGCGCCACCTCAATTGAGTCAGTTTGTTTTTATTTCTACCGCCTGCTTCTCTATTTACCACTTGATTTATCGCGCGGGAGTTAATTGAAATTGATACTTCCTGTCCGCAGGAAGCACTGGAACAGCAATTCCAGTCTTCGTCTTATCCCAGAGACACACGAAAGCGTCTGCAGTCGTTAACTCGATGGCACAGGCTGACGCGTATAAAATTTTGATTAAACTTAACGGTTTTACCCTCATTATTTGCGGCGTCGGGTGATTTTAAATTAAATAAAAGTCAAGCAGTTATAATGATTTTTAAATCGCTGCCCACATCATTTTCGTCGGTCTAATTGGACGTTTTTTTAATTTCGAGTTTCTTTGATTAATTAATTTATATTTATTTCAATGAAATGAGAGATCGCGGCGTTGTTCATGATGTGATTTGCTGCCATTGTCAGGATATGTTCGAAATCGTAAAATGACCATAATTTTTATAAAGGGTGTAAAATTAATGACGCATAAAACATGTATACACCCTTGAATCTTTTTATGTACTAGGGGAGGCGATTCTTCATTACACCAGCAAACTATCAACGTCATTACAGTCAAGATGAATAGAAATAAACTATTCAAACAAGGTCTTTTATTTCATGTAAATAATTAAAGATTATTTACAACAAAAATAAGACAAAATTATGAATTTTGATTCTGGAACAAATAAAACAAATCGATCTTATTAGATTATTCAAATCCACTAATTGAAACCTAATAGAATATCAAATAGTTTCAAGTTTCAAGTTATTATAAATAAATTAGGCTCTAAAAATGATCCCAAAGGAACACCAGCAGCAGAAATAAGTTTTTTGTAACCCAGTTGCTAAAAAAACTCGTTAACAGATCTAAATGTTAATTTCAGAAATGTAAGTAGTTAGATACTTATTCGATAATTATAAAGAAACTTCCAGGAAGATCAAAATCAAACAACCTTTACGACGGAAAGCAATTTCACAAGCTCCATTACCCTCTGAACAGTAACAAAGAAATCGCTCGATTCCTTTTAGTTTTTATTCAACAATTACGAAATAGGAAACAAAAGAGAATCCCATCTCAAGTGATTTACCAATGATTGTTTCGTATCCAATAACCGGAAATGCCGGTCCGACCAATCGCTTTCTTTGATTCTGTCTTGATTGTTTTGATAACGTTACCGTCTTTCCGGCAACCTGGATCTCCCGAGAATATTGCCTCTTATTCTCATCTTTGTGAAGCTACCTCGAATTTGCATATCATTATTAAGTTTTCATTTCAAAGAAATTGCCTTCTGAGATACAATGGAATTTTTTCGCTGATTTAAACCCTCCGAATATGAACAAGTTATTTCAGCTGCTGTGCCATTTCCTTTTATAATCCTTACATTCCGTAATATCCAGATATCCTTTGAGATTTTTAAATTCTCTACGTACCTCTCTACCTATTACTTATCAGTCTTGAATCTTCAAGCATCAATTATTTGAAATAATTTTCGAGTTCTTCTTAAGCGAAACTCAAAAGCCTCATTGTTTGGATAATTGGACGTTTCGATTTAAGAGATTCTATTGCTCTATTTTTCACTACACAGTTTTACAAGTAATTTCATAGGAATAGTATTGCATAGAAAATCAAAGAAGAAAAGGTCCAGTGTTGTTTCTTTTGAATCATAAGTAATTTAGGGCTGGTAACCTATGTTCACGTTTCATTTACTCCTGACGTTTCGTCCGCAACTGCAGTAGACATCTAAATCTATCCGAATCTACCTAATAACATTTTTAGAGTTGACAATTTAGTTTATTTTACCACGTTTTTATTAACTCGCTTTTTGTCTGTCTATCTATCTCTCTACCTGCGCAAATCTTTAAATTGATTTTAAAATAAACTCCCTGACGAGCTAGAAAATTGAGACTGTTCATAGCTCAGAACTGGATGACAATGACAATGCTAACTCGCTTTCATGTCCGTTTATTCGATGGCTCGACAAAAATTTTCGAAAATTTCGAGCGATAACAGGACAGCACCTGGACGAACCCAGCTACAGTGATGATTTCAACGAGAGAGCCACATATCTCTGTCAAAATTTCCTCAAGATTACAAGAATTATTGTAGTTTATTGCAGAATTTCTATTAAAAAAATTATTTTATAATAAATATTGGCTCATATTATCTCAGAAAATACGATCTAAATGCGAGCTCTGTAACAGGCATTCTGGCCTGCGCGGAACAAGTTTTTTGAGCTAGTTTTGTTTTTCGTTGCCAGAAAGGAGCAGAAGTGGGATCACATCCACTGAATGTATGCACAAATATTACAATAACTGATGGATATTTTGTTGCCTCTTGTGTGGAAGACGAGCTTGAATAATACCCATGTAGCATTACCATATTCAACTCTACTACTTTTCCGAAAAAAACACCAGCAGGTCAGGGCAGGCAGGTCAGTCAGGTCAGTCAGGTGACCTGTTCATAATCTGCATTTTTGGAAAAACTAGAAAACCCGTAAAAGTATTAAAGAAACTTTATTTTAGAAGCGACTTAAGCTACAACAATAAATTTACACTTAAATTACAGCAAATTTTATTGTCTTTGAAATCTATTCTACAATTTTTTCTGTGAAGCGCATTTTTTGGGTGATATTAGGCTCAAAATGCGCAAACTATTTTGCGCATTGCGCTAAACCCACAAGGCTTTTGTTGTTGCAAAACTGGTATTCTGCTACTAGCAGTGGACCTAACAACGTATCCAAAAGTCAGAAAACCAAGACCCAAGACCAAGGGCTAAAGATTTCTAGTACTATTTTTTGTAATGCCCATAATTAACAAAGCATGCTTAACCATACACAGGTATATGAATATAATATTTCTAAATAAAAAAAAAAGTTTTGATTGAAATTATAGTTTAGGCGAAATGAAATTTATGTTTATAAATCTGTAAATCAGTTTAAACAACTACGAAGACGCAGCGCGCACAACTTTCCTTCCGTTTGTCTCTAAACGCTATCAAGTTAATTGACTGAATTAAAGGAACTAATTTTTCAGTACTGTTAGCTGTGATGAATCACTATTGTTTGCAATTACAGGATGATGTCATGTTGATCTTTTAGCTTTTGGGTTAAAAGATCGTGCGAATGTATTGAGGATTTGCTGTTGCTGCTGCTGCTTCTGCTGCAGCCGCAGCAGCCCGAGCACATGGTCCAATTAGGCTTTTTTCAGTCATGATGTTTGAATTAAACAACTTAGTACACGTTTACTATAACACGTTCATTCTAACTTGGTAATTAATGAAAAATTCTGCTAAGAAATCAAACTGTTTTTGTCATTGCTTACCAATTTCATCAATTAACGGAACGAATTAATTTGCGATTGCAGCATAGACTTGATTAATTACTTAGAGAAGGAATTTGAACCAAGTGTACGAATTCGGGCCCGCTGTATGAGATAAAAATTAATATGTCCTGATACTAAATATTCCTCGATCATTAGTTGGCAAAATTTCTGAGAAAATGCAGATGTTATAAACTGCAAGTGCAGATTGTTTGTGCAATGATACGTGCAACCCTCCAGCAGTCTCGACTCGTGGGGGTGCAACGCCCTTGCACAACAATATTTGTAATTATGACATAATTATTATTATCGGACATGGTGAGGATATGAATTATGGATTGATCTTGACAGAGGCAGGATTACATTAAAATTAATCATATTGCGAGAGAATTTTGTTTGATTTTAATGATACGCTTAGGGATGCTGAAAACAGTGCTTAATTCTGAAATGGCGTTGTAAAATCGGCATAAACATTAATTATTTTTCAGTGAAGATTTAATTTTTGAAAGTGTATACCAAGGCTAATTGATAATCGGTCCTGTATCTCGGATTATTATAGGGTTAAAAAAAAATAGAAATCGATTGGCGGGGATAATAGATGTAATTTGATGCGATTCTGGCCTAGTGTAGAAAAACGTTATAAATACTGGCAGGTATATGAAAACTATCTTGAATTTCTCCTCTGAAGTTTGTCATCTTGCTTTTTCTGTCTTAAGTTTACCGTCTGGAGTTGTCGATTTATATTTTTGATCCGAAGTTTGATTCTGGAGTGGTCCATCATCTTTATTGTCTAGAAACTGTCGTTGATGTTTTCCATCTGGTGTTTGTATCTTAATTTTGTCGCCTATAGAGTATGCCACCCTAAATTAATTAGTTAGAAAGTTTCGTCTAAAAGCTCACTTTTAAAAAGCTTTACCTCAAGTTTGCCTAGTCATCTAGGATTTTTCATTTGAAGCTTGACATCTATCTAAAGACTGTCGTCTAGATAATATCAACTGGAGTCTTTCGTCTGGAGTTTGTCGTCTTATTGGAGTTCCATTGTAAGTGTGGTCTAAGTCGTCCAAGTTTCGTCTATGATTTTTCGTTTGTGAGTGTGTCGTTTGAAATTTACCGCTTTTGTACACCAATTTTCTTCTTTTCTTAATATTTCGGGTTATTAGCGCACGCGGTAGCGCAGCGGTTTAGGTCACGGACTGAAGCCTGTGACGCTGCCACTGTCTGAGGTTCGAATCCCAGCTCGGCATGATTGTTTGTGTTCGTTTAAAAACTATTTATTTCTCTATAATTGTGTCTATGGCTATATGAGCTCGATCTCGAAGCCAAAATTACCAAAGTGGAAGGACTGTGTCTTACCTACACCATTAAGACAGTTGCTCCCTCTTTTTATGTATAAAAAAATTGGTTATTTTTCCAGAAACAACGGCTCATGGCGGAATTAACGAAAGAAGAGGTAACTTATGAAGTTCATTATGACATCATCAGAACATATACTATACCCCGCAAAAGACGCAAAGACTTCTGAAAGGAAGGTATTTTTTCCTATTTCGAAGGTTACTAATGCCTTCAAGGAATGAATGTAAGTAGCAATCAAGTATATTTCAAAGATCAAACACAAATTTTTTATTCAAATTGTAACTTGGATCGAGACATCACAGTCAGAACAAGTGGCGTCCTGCAAGGATCCATACAAGGGTCTCCTTATTTATCTTAAATTCTCAAGCTATGTTAAGGTAGCAATTTATTGTGATGACACTACGCAAAAATGAAAAAGTCGCACCCCAAATTTTGCCTCATTTTGATTGGGGATAACTTTTGATATTCCCGAAGGATTTCCTTTTTGTTTTCGCATGTCAGCCGCCCTATCTTTTATTTTTCTGATTTATTGTACCTAAACTCAAAAAAACGCTCAAAAATTGTTTTACCGTGTGATTTATGTGAAGCCGTGCAAATTCACTCTGCGGTTTTCGTACCCCCGTTTTCCAAATAATTTTTTTTCCAAGTTTTGATGAACAAAGTTCGATGCTTGATGTCTTACTTCGAGACTGTTTTCAAAATTTTCGTTTAAAACAGAAAAAACATTTTTTTTAATAAAAAATGTATCAATTTTCAGGGAATATTTTTGTTTTATTCTGTAATATTTTAATAAATATATACCGCGTGTGTAATAAATCCAATACAAGATAACGATTGAGTAAATTCATCAATTGTGTCCATTCCATGTCGTGTAATGTCAATGGTATAGTTATGACTTCCTACTGTGTGATGTTAGATGTTGAAAATAATTCACAGCTGCTTCTATGTGAGGCTTAATTACTGATAATCTACTAAATTAACTATTATTTCCCGCATTGTTTTCATATATTTGATTATAGTGGTAGATAAAAATCCTTAACCATATGACTTATACGAAGTTAATCATTTTTATAGGTGCTCGCTAGTACTAGTACTGTTAGTTCTAGATCGATTTTTTATTGCCAAGCTATTTTCTAAAAAAGGGGGTAGTCGTTTGTTTCATCATTTTACTAAACAATTTTTTAAACGATTACGGGAATAAGTTAACGTATAAAGAATTAATAGACGTCATGATTCAAAAAGTCTGCATTCAGGAGTTTGTTTTTTCATCTCCCCAGTAAACATATTCCGAGTTGTGAGAACTGATGCTAATCGAGCCGTTTCAAAAGTCCTCACCGTTATTTACCTTCGACTGAGTAGATATTTTGGTTTTCTTTACATGTAGAATTCAAATTGAGCACTGTTTTAGAGTTTTTATTTTCTTAACTGGAGATCTACATAAATTCGTTTGATGTCGGGAGTAGGTAGATCGACATCGGGGGTTGAAAGCTACCCGTCAGCCGGGGGCTACGCATTTACATCGTTAAAGGGGTTTCTAATGGAGAGGGAGGAGTCGAGATATTCCATCTAAGTTTTGTCTTTGTGCTTTAAAAATATTTATATTGTGCGGTTAACTGCGGAGAGCTCGCGTAACAATCGCGATGGGCGTAATTGCGGGAACCCTTTGCTCTTCTGGCGTTTCGGGATCGCATCGCATTAAAGATGGATGGCTGGATAATGTTCTAATTATACCGCACATGTTTATATGTTGCTGATGAATCTGCTCCTGTTTCTCCCTTTCGTGCAGATGATAACTCCCACTTGTCTATTTCACTTATGCTTCAAGTCCTTCTACTTTGTCATTGTTATAAAACTTTTTTACTAAAAGACATCTGTCCTTTTACATCCTTTACATATTTGCATAATTTTTATAACTTGCAATATAAATTTTCTCCTGTAAAACTTTAATGGCTCTGTCATTTTAATAATAATTAACCCTGTAGAATGAGTCACTTCTTTTTAAATTTACCCGAGTAAAACGTTCTCAGTCAGATTCCGGAATGAGTCTTTTTGAACATAAGTCAGATCATTTCAAAATATTGAGCCAAGAAACTAAAAGGTTCATTTTCTATCGAACCAAATCAGTTAAGTTTACACTTAAATAGATCCAGATCTGGGTTTTTTTACGTTAGTGAAGATCCAATGAGTCCGAGTCCAGGACTACAGAGTGAGAAGTTGACCGGAGAGTTGACCGGACAGCGAAATAAAAGCCATAGGACCTGAACGTATTATAATTAACTATATTGGTCAAAAACGTATCCAACACTATGGAGTCACATCAAGGAGACGTTGGCCCGATATCAGTGTTCCTCTACATGAGGAAGGCCATCTAGATAGATAAATTATTCTGAAGATCCCAAATTGAGCAGTAGAAAAACACCAGTCACGCGCAATCTCTCACTGGACAAAATAAAGAAAGAAGAGGAAATCCAAAAAGAAAACCTCTAAAAAGACCTCCCAGAATAAAGACAGGTCAAATTAATGCTTGGGAAATATAACCAACAAAGATTCTAAACTTGCATCAAACTGAACAAAAATGCATGGTTTGAGAATGCTATCAGGTTTTCCCACTTGTAGACTTGTGGGCAAGATTGGTCTAAAAAACGACCAAACCTTTAGATTCTGCATGGAGAGGGACGAAACTCCAATATTTACATCTCCTGGTCGAGTGCCATGCAGTACAACAAAGAAGACTCCACTGTCTGGGTCTTTACCAATCAGGGGGGACAAATATCAAATATTCTCGGGCTCGTCGTGTACCACGGAATAGGATACGCGGTTTTTGCGGACGACTTTGTGGTTGAACCACCGCTCCGACGGTGGGACCAGTACATGGATAGAGAAATTTTATCACTGAACCCCATCAACCGTGTGAGAGAGTGTTTGGTGAGCAGAAAATTAAGCCTGGTTCCACAAAAGACCGCGACCATGGGGTTCACGGGCTCGAGAAAGAAAGTTGATGTGACTTGGAATCATTATAGACTTTTAAGTACAACCTAGGTGTAACAGTGGATCAGAAGATGATTTTCGGCCAGCAGATGGAATCGATATGATATTGCAGATCATGGAGACCTTACCTTGTCTCATCTCGGAGCAGGTGAGCCGACAAACCAACCAAAAAAATGTCTTGGTAGTGCAATCGACTCCATACTGTATATGCAACGTCGATTTTGAATGGAGCAATACAGATTAAACATTGCCAGATGCTGAACCTACTACAGAAGCAGTACCTAATTCTTCAAGGTACAGAACCGTGTTCACGTGCCATTACCAGGTGGTAGCACAAGTACTGTCAATTGAAGGGTATACCTTCAATAGTCACCATTTACTGGAGGGTTTCCGACTAAGAAGCGAAGTGAAGAGAAAAAAGGCTAAGAGTAAGATCAAGAGGGAGGTTGTCGACGGATAGTAGAAAAAGTGAAGAAGCTTTGTTACAGCACCCAATTGCTAACAAGACACGGGTCATTCGGTTTCTACATCAGGAGGATAGGGAGAGCCGTGGACGATGGTTGCGTAACTGCAGAGATATGGTTACACCACACCACATTCTTTGACTGCGGAAGATGTGATAGCCAGAGGGGGGAAATGGAGAAAAACCTGTATAAGGCATTACCACAGACAACATGTTGAAATGGATGATTGAATCCAGATGGAGAGTAATTTCAGAATTCGTGAGTACTCTGATAAGAGTACAAGGGGCCGGGAGGAAATTGACAAGTAAAGTGTTCAAAATGCTTTCCAGAAGAATGGAGGAAGGGGGTTGGAGTCTGACACTACTTTAAAAGAGAAGAACCACCCAGGGCTTCCATGGTGAATTTACCTCCAAAAGAAATCGTGCAAAATGAACTTATTCCAAACGTGTAGTAACTTAGCATATTTCCTATCGAAGCAAGTCAACTCATTTTACACCAGCCAACTACTTAGTTCATTCCAAATTGATCCAGGTCAGCTCATTTTAAATAGATCCAAGTCAGTGTATCGATTAAGCTAATTTTTGATCAAACCAGGTTAGTTCATTTTGTACCAAACCAAGTCAGCCCAGTTTATACCAGCACCAGACAAGTTGGTTTATTCTAAATGAATCCGGGTTTAGTTCATTTTAAATGTATCCAGGTATCATTCTAATTGATCCAGTTCATAAAAGGATACAATAAGTTTAACGGATTCAGTGTTAGGGACTAAAATCCCGATTGAAATCGATTGAAAGTAACTAATCTCTCTTGAATGAACCTTGATGAAATTGGGCTGCAAGAGACATCGTTCATAAGTCTAATAATAAAGACAAGCTTATTTATTATTCATAAACAAAACGCAATGGGGACACAGTGACAGGTCAACTATCATCATCACTAATGGGTACAGATTTGTTTCATTGAATTAAATAGCTCCTTATAGGAGTGAGTCATAATAATACAAGACAGATAATCAAAGCTTGCATATCTTTATCAATGGATGGATTCAATAATTTACGAGTAATAATAGACGAGAGAGCCACTCCAGTTAAAAATAAAATTCCTGAGAAATATTGTTTGTGTATTATTTACCTAACTTATGTTAAAAGTAAAACCTGTTCCGATTGTGCCTATTTAAATGTAGGTAAATAATGAATCTATTTATTTGATGATGACTCTTGAAAATTGCGTTCCAAAAATCTAACCATGCACCTATGTATTATGTAGCGAAACATTTGAATAGGTGAAAATTAAGGCAATAAGAGGGTACAAAGTTCATGTTAGGTACGTTCAGATGAATCTGTTTAGCGTAGGAGTATTTCTCACGCTAAGTTACGCCTACTTAATGTAGTTTAATACGCCTCGAATTAACGCAAATTTAGAAATTTACCGTGACTTGTGAGAATCTGCACTTGTTTGCCATGAGTAGCGAAATCGCATTCGGTAAACAACTGGGTGACATCTGCATTATGAACTGTTTGTATTCCAGACACGATCGCATTTATGATCTCATCTGTGATCATTTTATTGGCGCCTGCCTGCAAAGAAACTCAATTAGAAGCGCATTTAGAAAGATTGCCGACCAGTGTTTTTACAAATTATTATTATTAAGTATTACTCTTCGAGATTATTTTATACGTTGTTTGTTATTGTACCTAACCTGTTGTACCAGAAACCGATTTTTAACGACAAATCGAAAATATACGGGAAAGTAAACGGAACCATCGCCCTAATTATATTCCCGATCAATTTTTATCTAAGACTTATCTATCAAGCAACTCGCAGACTCAGACGAAAAAGATTCCTCTAAGATTATATTGACAATTGTTTGAACGCAGATGCATAATTTTAGCTCTCTTATTAATCTTGCTTTTGATTCTTCAGGATCGTAAACTGGGCGTCTTTCTCATTTCTGTGATAAGAGTCCTTGTAATCAGTTTCACATCTGAGTAAAACTGAGTAACCCCCCTCCCAATCACACGAGTTGTGCGTGCGTGTTCAGGCTGTGAGGACTTCAACTATAAGTAATCTAAGGTCCTTCCGGTTCAGCTTGATCATGTTGGTCAGCTTGCTTCCGTCCAAACAACAAGCTAGAACAGTCTAACTTGTCTGCGCATGTTATTACCTCCTAATATTTCTATAGGCTGAAAAAACAAACAAACAATAATTCCAGTTAATATCCAGAATTCCTTGATTCCAGAATTCCAGAATATGTTTATATTAGTGAAGGGACAAGAAAATTCGACGTCATTATTCAGTCCGTTGAGATAGCATTTCTTATGACCAGACGATGTAAATCTATACCACATGACCTAAATAATGTGCAGTAACTGACATTACTAAAAGAAAACAATTTCGAAGAAACGGCAAGTACAAGTAGTAGTAGTATGGTGGGTTGGGGTGGTGCACCCCAAGCGACTAGGCCACCGAGGGCCCTTTTCGCCGTACCCGAACCATGGTGAAACTCCTACTCGAACCTCCCCGACCTTTTGATAAAGGCCAGAAGATTATTGTATGAGAGGAGTTTCATTTCTTCCTCTTGTAGCTCCTCAGACCCAAAGATGTTGAGCCTGAGGTTGCTATATACCTCGCATACGCCTACATAATGGTGGGAGTCCTCGTCATCCATTCCGCATTTAGGACAGACCGGGTCCCGAGTGATCCCCATAACTTATTGTAGGTGTCTGTTCAGACTGCTGTGACCGGTGAGAACCCTGACTAGTAGTCTGAGTTCTTTCCGGTTTATTTTGGACATGCTGGTCCATCTGTTTCCGATCTGGCCGGCCAGAAACAGTCTGGCCTGTCTGCAGCCTGGTGCTGTTTCCCAGTGGTTCTCTAAACCCTTGCGAGTCCATTCTTTTATAGATTCTTTGAGAAGATTTTTGGTCAGACACAGTACGGGCTCTGGTCCACAAAAGGTTTCCCTGGTCCCGAACTTCGCGTAGTAATCTGCTAGCTCATTGCCTGGTACACCTGAGTGTGCAGGAACCCATACGAGATGCACTGATTTTCTGTCCGCCAGTCTGTTCAGCGCCTCGGCATAGTCCTGGACCAGTGGGGAGCTGGTTCCGTGTGTGCCCAGCGCTTTCGCGGCGGCCTGACTATCCGTGCATATGTATATCGTCCGTTCCCTGGCTTCTGTTATCTGCTCCAATCTAGCTGCTTGCAGGATAGCATAAATCTCCGCCTGGAAGACGGTTGCGGTAGACCCAAGAGGAAAGGATCTTCCCAGTTTCGGTAAGTACAAACTTACGTTTGGAGGAATGTTTTCCCTGACGAAGATGCGGCAAACAGAATTTTCCTCCAAATATAAGTTTCTGCTTGCCCCTTCTCCGAAATTGTTTATTTAGTAATGACAGTTACTCATCATCCATCATCATCCTGTAGCCGTCATTGTCCACTGCTAGACATAGGCCTCCTTTAAATTCCCCTATGTCTCTCGGTTCTGGGCCGCCATTATCCAGTTTCCAGCAATTCTCCTTATATCATCACTCCAGCGTATAGGTGGTCTACCTCTAATTCGTTTGTCTTCTCGTGGTCGCCATTCTGATATTCGTTTAGTCCACCTGTCGTTTGATGTTCTCGCCACATGACCCGCGCCCATCTTCATTTTATCTTTGCTATGTACTCAACCATATGTTCAACTTTCGTCCTTTGTCTGATGATGTCATGGATATTCGTTCTCCTCTAGTGATGCCCAGAATGACTCTCTCCATTGCCCTTTGGCCTACTCTCAGATTATCTGCTGACCTCTTTGTTAATGTGAGAGTTTCTACTCCATATGTTATTACCGGCGGCACGCATTGTTCATACACCTTTCTCTTCAGACATATGGGTATATTGCTCTTAAACACCTCTCTTAATTTTCCAAAAGCAGCCCAACCCAAACCTATTCTACGCTGTATCTCGTAAGTTTGGTTGTTCTTCCCAATTTGGAATCCAATTTTTCTGGATCTCTTTCCGCGCTTAGAAATTCTGAAGTTCTAGAGTTCTGTTCTTCATAGTAGAGTTATAGAGTAGAGTTCTTCATGCGGTTCATCATAAAAAATTATAAAAATAAAAATCAGCTCAAGAAATTTCTTGTTTTTTTTTTAATATTAATAAAATCTCTAATTTCAGAGACTATCAGAGAATATTCAGAGAATATTCAAAAATACTCGAGGAAAATTAATAGCACAATAGAAATTGACATTAAAATCACAAAGTTTGACGTACCTAGTTCTGGTTTTTAAGAAAGTTATATGGATCAGTTAGGGTGGTGTGAATCCAAATTTGCAACTTCGAAAAACTTGTGCTCGCTTCGCACCACAAGAAAAACTGCGAAATTTTCGGATTTTTTTTTTTCACTTTTTGCTCTAAAAGTCATAAATTATGTGTTTTTCGACAAACACAATTCAGTAAGTAGGTACTTTTTCAAAGTTAATTAAATTTGAAACAATTTAAGTTCAACCGCAGCTCTATAAACCCTATAGGAATCAAGCTATGGCCCTTCAAAGATGGTCCATTTTCCGGAGTACAAAATCTTCAGAGCGGGTGAGGACTATATTTTCCAGCGAAATTGTTTTTGACTCCTCTCTCAAAGGGATTGAAACGAATACAGAGACTGATATTGGAGAAAACCACGAGTTACGATCATGTGATTGTGGTTGGAGATGACGTGAACCTCTTGTTCTGCTCTGTTGGTTGGGTTCTACCATCCACAACTTGATGCGGTTTTAGAGAAGTTCACGTGGCAGAAGTGAGAGACGATCACTAGTGGGTTCAACCGAGGAAAATTTAAAGTGCCTAGTGGATTTGAACTGCTTCTTCACGCCTTTACTCGATTGACACCCCCCCTCCTTTTCTGACAGGGGAAAGGGAAATATGGGATCAACTTTCAGAGGAGACATGATTTAATATACCTGGCTGTTATCTTCCTCCTAACAGATGCAATGCAAGAGAGTATTGCGGAAGCTAGCGAAATGTGTCTGGTGGTTCTTTACAGAGGTGTTCCAGCCACTTGGAGACTGCACGACGTAAGGTTCCAGCTCTTCGTGAAGACAGGGGCAAATTCAAATGTTAATCTGGCCCCAACCACCGAAGTTGGATTTTTCCATGCGTTCCACGCCTACACCAAGTGCAAAAGTGGCTGGGGTGAAGGATCCTACCTAGTGGGGTTGGGATATGAGCCCCTGCAGCTTCATCCCACTAACAACTTATAAAAAGCCAACTCCACCACAACTTCTAAAAAATCATAGCTGCAAATGTAAGAAGGGATGCAGGGGGTGTGTACTTGCCTGAAAGCTGGGCTCAAATGCTCGGTTTCTTTATTTATTTATAAATTTATCCATTTATTTCCATAAATCTGGACAAGAGTTATCTAATAGTCTAAAAAGTCACTCCATTTAACTTCGAAAGATATCGGATAGATAAGGATCTCAACCTGTTTACTAATCAAAAACCACTAGCAAAGCTGAAATTTACAAAAATACATCAAAATGCCAGATTTCAGTGATGGATTTGTCTCGAATTTAGTTGAATGCTTGAACTTCTAAAGGAAATTATGCGATAACGTCGCCTTGATTTTGATATACGACGACGAGGACGATCTTGAGGAAGCTGAGGAAGAACACGAACCTGAAGAACTTGTCATAATTTATAGAAAAATGAAAAATTTCTAAGGGTCAAAGCTTGGTCCCGGCTATAGGGTTTATATAGCCGGGATTATATAGGGTTTATATAGCTATGCGGTTTGACTTAAATTGTTACAAATTTTATTAACTTTAAAAAATATTATGTTACATTTGTCGAAAAATGCATAGTTCTCTTAGAACTCTTAGAGCAAAAAGTGAAAAAAGTCCCAAAAATTTGCATTTTTTCGTGGTTGGCAAAGTTTGAAAGAAGAGAAAAATTTAAACTCATTTTTATCTTTGAAGAAACTCATTTTAACAATAAAGCTACATAATCTGATAAAACTTTTATTATAAAAATCAGTAACATAAATAATAATATTTGTAATTTAAAAAATTGCGAATTTAATTTTAGCGAAATGAATTCAAATCCGGCCAGCTGCTCTCCTAGATCAAACACACAGGATTCGAGGATTTCAAGGATAACACTAACGTTAGTCGTATAGACGATAGACGAGTGAGCCTCAGGTGCGAACGTTCCAGCTTTTATCCAGAGTGCAGTCCACTTTGTTAAATCGGCTTTAATCTTTTCTCTCTCTGCAACTAATTTGATTTCCTTTCATGATTCCGAAAGCAATTTCCGAAATAGTCGAGCTCCGGCCAACTGATTCTCATATTCGGTGGAGTCACTGAAAACATGATAATAATATGGAAAATATTATTATCTGACATGAGATTCTCTCAGATAGGAACAACTATTTACTATTATGATTAAATAATTATTATGTGTCATCCTCATCGATAAGTCGTTGCACTGTTTTATGAAAACATATTATTTTCCCTGTTTTGTCTGGGAATTAAATGAAAACAGAGACTATTTTTGCTTAGATATGCGGTAAAATTGTTTATTTGCACTGTATTTACAAACGAGTAGGTAAAGTGGAATCATGTTTGTAAAAATTGAGTTAACAAGGCGAAAAAGAAATCTAAGTTTCTGGTTCAATCTAAATATTAGAAAGAAAGTATTGAATTTCATAATGTGGCAATGAGTATTTATATTTTTTCAACAACTAGACCGATTTTCGTATTCAAATCAGATAAGCCACCACTAAATTAACAAAGTTGTATAAAAATATTCACTTCTTGGTAATTTTTTTTTCCCAAATTTCCTCTCCCTTAGTTTTCCTGCTTACTTTTTTCATTTTAGGAAACAAATTCGGTAGAATAACATCAGCGACGAGACAAAAGTTACAGTCCATATCAGGAAGATGGTGTTCTGGAAAGTAACCGATTTTATTTATGAAGACCTCATGGTGCATTTCTAAGGAAAATTTTCAGGAAAAATTAGCATAGCAAAATTTTTTGGCTAATTTTTTCTAAAGTGTATTTTTTCTACTCCCAACTTTTAATATGCATATTAAATATGAATCACCAGTGCTTTAATGGGTCTCATTAAGATACAAATTTTCATTAAAGCACTGGTCAAGCTTTCCAATGGCAGAGGAGCATTTGCAATCGAATCGGTTCCTTTTCGCTCACGATCGGGTCGGCAAGCCAACCGAAGTCACAGAGTTGTCATACTCACGACAAAAATTGCCTTGTGATAATAAGTTCTGTATTTCTGAAAATAAATTCTGAACGTTTATTTAATTTAGAACATAAGTAACATTCAAAGAAAATTTATCAAGATTTTATGTTACCTTAATTAATTTGATAAGTAGGTATATCGTGTAAAAGATGGGAAGATAAAGTATTATATTATTCGTAGCGCTCCGTGATATAGTATTCAAAGCGGCAACGCTGCGACCCGCGTTGCGCAGTCATACAATATCGTAATTAATGGCTGTCAGTTATTAAAATTATTAATTAATCTCAAAATCGAAGCGTAAAATTCGGAATTCGAACTTCGCCTTCGCATAATAAAAATTACGCAGTAGTGAGTAGTGCCCTTTAAACTTGATACTAAAACATGTCTCAGCAGAATAATCTTAGCAACGAAGAGAGAATTTGGTACCTAATATGCGTAAGCAAATAGCAACCTATCTTAAACTCAATGATCCGCAATTGTACATGGGTCATTGTTAAAATATATAATTTTTTAATCTTTTCTATGAAATAAAAAAGGGTCGTAGAAAAAATAGTGTATGGAACTCGCAGATAATGGCTATTAATACGCTCTTATGATGGTTAAGACACTCGCCTACGGCTCGTATCTTAACCATCATACTCGCGTATTAATAGCCTTCATTATAAGCTCGTTGCATAATATACTATTATAACATTTTTACGAAGATCATATCTGTTACTGAAATGAGAATGAATGAAGTGATATGGAATTTATATTGCAGGAGTTCTCAATCTCTTCCTAATTCTAAAAACCACGACATTATGTGCATGAGCTTGAATTTTGAGTAATTTGAAACATAAAAAATGTAGCTCCAAATTCTCGTATCTGGATCGATTTTTCTTAAATTTGGTTTCTGCAGTTTTTCCTGATTGATCTTTCCATTTTTTTCCATAAATCTGGACAAGAGTTATCTTATAGTCAAAAAAGTCACTTCATAATTTCCAAAGATCGGATAGATAAGGATCTCAACCTGTTTTCTAATCAAAAACCACTTGCAGAGCTTAAAATTTACACAAATACAAATGTGCCAGATTTCTGCATGTGCTGGATTTGTCTCAAATTTGTTTCGTTACTTATTCTTTTATCAGAACCAAATCCTCTCTAAAAGCAAGACTAAAAATCCTCTCTAAAAGCAGGCAAAAATATCTGAAAAAAAGCGTCCTATAAAAACAAATGATTTTCTTTGATTCACGATTCGAGCTTTGAAGATTTTTGAACCCCGCAGAATCCTTATAGGAATTAGCTCTGAGTTAAATTTGTTGTAACAAATGGATTGGAGATCGGTAATATTTGATGAGTGGATCAGAAGTTCCCCCCCCCCCCCAAAAAAAAAACTCCCGTTTTCAAGATATTATGAAGATGAATTTTTTATCTCACGACAGTCATTCTTATATTCTTAAATATAGCCCCTCCCCTAATAATTATTTTATAAATTAAGAAATCTTAGACATCTTTATTTGTCAGGATTGAAAAGCTGCTTCTGTTGCGGTAGTTACTTTTTAAGTCTGTTGAGCTATTATCGAGAAAAGCAGGAAAAAGTTTTCGTTTTGTGTTATCATTTTCATAGCTGTAAGTACGAGAAACAAAAATGTCAAAAATTATAAAAATATACAATTTTAAGGTCACAGTCAAGGCTTATTACAAAAATGATATCACAAAATGGACACTTTTTCCTATTTTTGCAACAGACCAAAAATGTAACTACCGTAACAGAAGCAGCTTTTCGATTTTAAAAATAACAAATGAACTGTCTAAGATTTCTTTATAAAACAATTGGGGATGGGGGGATGGGAAATTCCATTCTCCGATCCCCAAAGTTACATCAAATTTAGCCGGGCCAATTCCCATAAGGATTCTTGGATTCCTTTAGGCATAATTTTCAAGAATTAAAATTGTATTTTTGAGACTTCTGGTCACCAATTTACTGGTGACAGCAACACAATCCGCCACGAAATTTTTCAAACTCTTCACTGATCGGCAAGGAGTATTTCAGCAAAACGTTTTTTGAACACCCGACCAGACGTGCACCTCAAACGATCAGTCAAGGAGTCATACACCTTAACAATCTGATATGTAAAACTGGCTTTAAAATCTTCAGTTCTGTGACGCAGGACTGGCATAGTACCCCTGAATCTGACATTAAGATTGTGCACATCCGATCGGTATGTAATTTTCTCAGTTAGGTATACTGGTGTTTTAAACAGTAAAAGTCTATGATAAAAGCAAGCCGCGTGCAAATGTCTCCTATTTGCCATGCTCAGCCAACCATTTGCCTTCAGTCGGTCAGTTTTATGTTCCCCGCGTCGAACACAATAAATGAATCTTAAACAAGAATTTTGCAGCACTTGTACCCTGCGCCTATCAGCGGAATCAATGCTAGGCCCGTATACAAAGTCACAAAAATTCAATCTGGACAGTACCAGTGCATCACAAAGTATCGATTTTACCTTCACATTCATCAGGTGTCGCTTGCTGTATATTAACTTCAGTTGGTAGTAAGCTTTTCTTACACAGTCCGTGATGTGAGATTTAAATCTCAAACGACTGTCAATAATGACACCTAGATTTCTGTCTTCAGGAATCGGTCTTAAATCTATATTTGCAACATATAAGGTGAACAAATCTGAAATCTCTCTAACCACATGCTGTGGTCCAAAGCGCAACACTTTTGTTTTATCATGATTTAAATTCAGACAGTAACGCTTGGCAAAAGATATCAAAGCTTCAATATCGCAATAATTAATGTTATGGATTGCAAGTTGCATTTCGTGAGAAAAAAAAGAATGGTATATCTGTGTGTCGTCTGCATATAGGTGGGCAGAGCAAGTAGTAAAACATTTAGGCAGTGCAAATGTATACAAAATGTATAATAAGGGACCCAGAATAGAGCCCTGAGGTACTCCAGACAACACTGCCCTAAAAAAAGACACTTTATCAGCCACACTTGCTTCCGATCTGTTTGGTGACTAATTGTATCAAAAGCTCTGCTAAAGTCAAACAGAACCAAAGCAGTAGCCATGCCCGCATCTCTCGCTCTTAGAATGTCGTCCTTGATACAGGTCAGGGCTGTACCACATCCATGCCGGGATCGAAATCCAGACTGAACCACAGGGAGTATATTAAAGTCCTCGAAATGTGAAGTAAGCTGCTCAACATGATCCTCTCTAATACCTTTGAGAGAACAGGCAAGATACTTATGGGTCTAAGGTCCTTAAAATCTTTGGGATTTTTAACTTTTGGAATAGGCTTCACAACTGAAATCTTCCAAATTTCTGAAAACATGTTTTTCTCTAAGCAACAGTTTATATATGTACCTCTATAACCAAAGAAAAAACTTTATAGCACATCAATTTTCAGGAAAGAACTACCTAACATTCTTTTTTTTATTTCGAAATACATAGTCATATTCAAAATTTTTCTGAATATGGCTTATAAAGCAATCAGGATAACAGAGATGTACTCTGATAACTGATTAACTATATAAAACTTCTAGATTCTAAGGGGTGGACTAATAAACTCAGCTCAACTAAATCCTCAGTCAATCTCTGCTATCGCGGTACAAAATTTAACAAGACAAAACTATCATCATCATTTCTTTCTGGATCCGGGCATTTATCTTATTTATAATAAGTCGATTTGGATAAAATGTTACAATTCGGTGCTGCATGATTCAATTATTACTGCATTTTCTAAAAAGAACTTCTATTTATAGGATACAAAGGTAATTATTCTAGTGATTCTCGAAAGATTAATAAATAATTGCCGTTCTCCGTTGACTCTCCATCTCCAGTGTCTGCACATGCGGTTGTAATATGCAGGAAAAAGGGCATATGTGGCTGCGTGCGAAGAATCGATATGGTGGCAGGTGTTTAGGTCATCTATCGTCTCTCTGACATGGGATTACTTTTCTTCCACTCTGTCTCTGTAACTCCTAAATGCATCTCGGTCTCTCTATGTAGCCTATGGGCTACCAATACAGATTGCTGTTTTCTAAATCTAAATCCTTTATCCATTATTTCTTTTTTCGGTTTTTGTTGTTGTATTTTTTATGTGTTCAGAGAATACACTTATCTATTTATAGTTAAGACTTTTTTCTGAGGAAACATACCATAAGATGTTAAGTTTGTCAGAAATTAAACCAAAAACAAATCCATTGGCCCAAACCAATTTCCTTGCCCAGTATTATTAGTTTCACATTTCGAATAATGATTGATTATAAACAAAATAAATTCACTTATTACTCTCCGATCTTTTGGGGATGTGGGGATTATAAAAGACAAAATTTAATATCAGACTATATTGTCTCACTCATTAGATAATAAGAATACAACATATAGCTTTGATACAAAGTAGGTATGGCGAAATTAAAAGAGTAGTCAAAAATAAAATTCCACCAATTGGCAGCATCCTGTTGAATGGTTATTAAGGAGTCAAAGCTAGGCGCGAAGAACTCGTATATTCAAAATCATGAAATATTGGTGTAGTTTTAATTGTAACGTTGATTACAAGCGAGAGGATTCCCACGCCAACTCTGTGTTTGTGTCTAGTTAATTAACAATTAACACAGTATGACATTATATGACATTAATGAGTGTAATAGATTTCACACATGAGGTCACATTTATTTACTGAAGGTTTTCCATGTCCGCTCTTCTTGTCCAGTTGCGGATGTTTGAAAATTAGATTATCAGTTGATGACTCGAAACGTCATACTTGCATGATCTGGAACAACTTCTTAAACTCGAAGAAAGGTTCGAATAAATGACTACTGAAATAAATAAAAACTATTTGAACAGATATAGTATCCCTTTTGGTAAAGGGCGCCGGGAGAATTTTATCATATAACCAAAAGTACCTACCTACTTGACACCCTCAAAAAAATTACATACTACGAAACTCACAATTGCAAAAAATAGATCCAGTATATCTTTGATTAGGTCGTTTCGAGTAGCATCGATCATCACACGTTACTATCCCACTTCTGATTCAAATCAAATTAATTGAATCTCCAACAAGAAAGTCATTATTCTACTTTTGATTGCAATTTGACTAGTTAAGCAGAACATGCTTGTTAGTAACTCCATCAGATGTTTCTAAAGCCTAAATAATGATAAGTGATCGTCTTGTGATTCGTCAAAGAAACTTTACATACAAAATTATAGAGCAATTTTTTTTGTTTTGTGTGTGGTTTTGTGTGTTTTGCAAATTTTTGAATTATAAAAGGAATTTCAAAAGAATGATCCCAAGTATTAGGATAACACGTCTGGCTGAGATAACAAATCCGTAGGATAGCAGACACAGTCAACGGGTAACCTGTAGTTGGGTCGATGAAGATGTAGAATGCGGTGTAGGGCTTTGCAGGACCTAAGAAAATAACACCTGGCCAATTCACACCATAAGCAACAAACCTCAGCGCTAAGATTTCACCAAACCTCTATGTTCTCTTGTTTACTGCTCATAGAAGATATATAGCCACTACACAAATTCCCTCAGAGAATACTGCCGTCGTTACAGCCACTTACTTTCGCTTCTGTTCTTTATTACAAAGGCTTTGCAAAAATACAAATCAGATTTTCGTTTTAACACAAATTGTTTCGGTGATTCCCATACATATGAAAATAAATTTAGAACCGTTTTTTTTTTAGTTTTAGTATCTCCACCATACATTTTACCTTCCTTCTAATATAAAAAATGTTTTAGCTTAGGTGTAATATGTTTGTATAGATGAATAAGCAACAGATTCAAACTACTAAAAAAACATGCTCTTTTTATAAAAATACTCTTTATACATGAATATTATAAACAAATAAATAAATAAATAACGACGCTGCAAACTTTATAATATTGCAATATTTGTGGGACCACCTCTACGGTAGCTGTCCTTGGCTGCTTCCGCCGCCGGCAGTACGGTGGTCTGACGGTGAGTTTCGACGGGGAACCACCGACCGTCTGCAAGCAGTAGCAGTGGGGAGACGTCGAACGAGGACAGACAGAGTTCAACGCGAACAAGATCAGTGAGGAAATGGAAACGCTCCGGGCTGCTACTCAATGTATTCTTATATATTCTAATAATAATCAATTACGAAGTGTTACGAGATTAGAGTTGAATAAAAATAGTTGTAGAAATACGGTGTTTCCCTGTGCCTCTACAAATTAGTCTACAACATATTATCTGCGTTAAACGGTTCATCCATATAAGGTCACCAAGGCTCTAGTTATTTATCAAACTATTTATTAACACTTTTTATACTATTACCACTATTACAGGGTGTCACAAATTAGTGGGTCAAGCTCTTGGCCACAGATTATTTGGCCAAAAATTATGGGACTTCCCTCATGCTATTTTTCATTTAGGCGTCTTTCATAGGTATAGGGCTGTCAAAGTAAAATTTTAAGAGAAGTTTTTTTGTTAAGATCTCCGTTATTTTTGAAAATATTCAGTTGTAATTTTGCGCAAATTTCTTTCTCTTGCATGGCGATACCTTTTTTGTAAAATTTTATTCACAGAGAATCGAAACGTGTGAGCACGCGAGCAGAGGGTTGGAGAACATGTCGACCCCCCAACTTTTTCCTGCGTACGCCTATGCTTCGAAGGTATTGTTTTTTGAAATAAGCATTAATTTCTGTAGTCCTGAAACAACGTGTCGGGCATTACTAGGCGGCCTTACCGTTTGAGATTAATAGAAAAGATCATTATTTACATCCGCGGCTACTATAGTTTCACTATGGCACCTATGGGGGTGGAGAACATACCTATAGTAACACCAGGAAGGTATTCATATTATGCTTTGCAAATGAAAGGGAAAGCCACAAGACGGCCTAAAAACACGGTTTTGAGAGTGCAATGAAAGTACGGACCTGGCAGATGCCAAGATTACACATCGAGTCTACGGGATGTAAGCACTTGAGAACAAAGCCTAGCGCTTCGAAACGAATTCAGGCACGTACTTTTGCAATATATCCGCTTATTCATATCGTGAAAAGACCACAGGGATTGATGTTATACGATTTTTGGAATATAAATGCAAAATATATGCAAATTCAAAATAAAAACCGTGCTACTGCTAATCTCGAAGATTTTCCTTATCCTGAAAGTGAAAAAAAATAGAAATTCGACCGTAGTGCCAAAGAGGCCTTAGTTGTGACCTTAATATTAGTTTGCAATGGCTGTTTTTAGCTTCTTACCCACCCAACACCCCTATTTCGCTGGTCCCGAAAAAATTGATGAAACTTAGGAGCCGCGGATGTAAACAATTACCATAGAAAATTAGTACCTATGATTAGAAGATGCCTACAACCTAAATGTATTTCAGCTGTACAGGGTGGGCCAATATCGCTACCATACAACTTTGCTAGTTTAATTATATAGGACACCTGTTTATTATTACATTTTCAGATTGTCTGAGAAAACTCAGCAAGAATGATTTTCACAGTTTGAAATTAAATTGAGTAGGCTTTGAGCTATCAACCAATGAAAATCACCACTTTCCATTTTCATTTAAAATGGTTCATTATATCTGAAAACGGTTTACATGTCCCCTATCAGCGGCGGCGATAGAGTCCTATCAGCTGCAGTAGGGCCCCTCTCCGTTCTCCGCAATTTTATATCGCTTGTAAAAAAATATATAGGAAAATTCAGCAATGTTTAAATTTTCTTCACGCATAATATGGATAAGATATTCCGTACTTTTTTATCCGTGTTTAAAAAGAATGCATCATTTATGGAGTGTGCCCTTCAATGCTTTTTAATTTGTAAATTGTTTCTACAAACCATCGAAGAGCACTGATTTCCTCTGAAAACGGCCAGATGTAGGTCATTTTTGGCTGCTGTTATCAACATTTCTTCATAATTCTGTTCATAATTATTGCAGTTCTGTTTGGAGACACGTTAATTTTCATTCAATTTTCCTCCAAAAACCAGTTTCCGGGAGAAATTCAAATTTGAGTAAATTTTTGTGCAATCTTGGTTTTTTATGTTTGTCTTGAGTCAATTTTCGTCCCTGGATTTTCTTACCTGAAGTTCCAGCTTATGAGGGTACATTTCTCTACTCTATGAGGGACTCTTTATGAGGCTTTTTTTTAAATCTGGCGGGGAAAAAAGTTATCACTTCAAGAGCAAACAGTTGATTTTTCGAAATCAGCCTGTAAATACAGGATGTTAAACCGAAAATTTCGAAACCGTCTGGAGACGAGACATCAAGCTTCAAATTTTTCTCATCAAATCACACAAGAAAAATTTATTTAGAAAATTGTGAGATCAAAACAATTTAGTGTCTTGCACTCCTTTGCAAATCGCCATGTAGGATTTTTTGCAGGTTTTAATTTAAATCCAATAATATACAGGGTGAGTCCCCTAAGATGGAAAGCTCGATAACACCTACACCATTAAAGATATCGAAATGAACCAAAAAGTGCTGTAAATGGGAAGGTAAAGTACAGTTTGTAAAATTATTTTAAGATATATAGGTGGCCCAATATCGCTGTACGCCATACAACTTTGTTATTTTAAATAGGACACCCTCTATATTATTACATCTTTAGATTATTTGAGAAAAGTAAAAAAGAATGGTTTGTAAAGTTGAAGTATGTAATGAGCAATTTATGAGTTATAAACAAATGAAAATCGCGATTTTCCATTTTCAAAGCAGCTTTTCTTAAAAACAGCTCAAGATAGAGGAAAACGGCTTACATGTCCCTATCTTAACTTTTCAAGCGGTATCCTATTGGATGGATGAAATTTTTATACACAGTGGTAAAAAATTTGATTATTTTCATCACCCGGTATAAAAATTTCAGCTACATGATAGGATACCAAATGAAAAATTAAGATAGGAACATGTAAGCCGTTTTCCTCTATCTTGAGCTGTTTTTAAGAAAAGTTGCTTTGAAAATGGAAAATCGCGAATTTCATTTGTTCATAACTCATAAATTTCTCATTACATAAACTTCAACTTTACAAACCATTCTTTTTTACTTTTCTCAAGCAATATGCAAATGTAATAATATAGAGGATGTCCTATTTAAAATAACAAAGTTGTATGGCGTACAGCGATATTGGGCCATCCTGTGTATCTGAAAATAATTTTACAAACTGCACTTTACCCTCCCATTTACAGCACTTTTTGGTTCATTTCGATATCTTTAATGGTATAGGTGTAATCGAGCTTTCCATATTAGGGGACTCACCCTGTTAAAGAAAAGGGCACCTGATGCGAAAAAAAAATTGAAATACCTTAGGATACCCAATCAAAATCAGGCAAAATGCTGGGGCGCAACAATTTCCTTATTTTGGATGACTCGCGTTTTTATTTTACTCTTGTGCTAAAATGCTATCTAATGATCATCATATTTTACAGTTACCTATATCATAAATACACATTGAAAAATTTGCGGGGGGGGGGGGGGGCGATACGACTCCTTATCGCCGCCACTGGTCCCGATCGTAACTTCCACACGTAATATCCTGTTGTTGAAATCCCATATTGGATGAAATGGTTTTACAGAGTGATGAAAATTATAGATTTTTCATTAATTTTATCATATTTTTCATTATAGACATGGACGGTACCGTTTCATCCTTATTGGGACTCATCAGCATGTTACATGTCAGGAACACACTACACATAGGATGCGAAAGCTTGGAACTTATATTTATCTTACCTGGTGTCCGATGTCTTCAGTTTCATAATATAATAAATAATAAATGTAACAAGGTATACTTATAGGGGGATCAGAGTGTAGCTCCTTAGTTCTCTGTGTTGGGAGTCAAAACCATTACCCCTGGCGTCTCTAGAAAATACAAGAGAGGTTTGCAGCTCTGTTTCTCTGATTGCCCACCAAGCATTAAGGCACAAACCATTGAACACCAGTTAAGTTAAGACTAAACATTTAGTTCCATACTTGGCATAGTGTGTGTAGTGTGTGCCTGACTGATGTGACATGCTGATGAATGATGATTTCATAATAAGGACGACACGGTACTGTCCATGTCTTCAGTTTCATCTCACATACTTTACGACAATTTTCTAATTCGTTCTGTACAAGGAACCTATAGTAACAATTAAAATTAGAACCTAAATCCCAAGAATTCTCAAATATTACAAAATCTAAGAGGTCCGATATTACTTAATATAAAAAGATTAATTTTTCTTTTGTATTCTTTTCTCAAAAAACATCTGACTGACGTTGAAAAATGAATATAATAGCACTTTCAGTTTGATTTTTCTGTATTATAAAAATCGAATACATCAGATGTAAATTTTCTAGGTAATTATCATTATCAAAATGGTCAACTTTAATAACCTTTACCAAAAACCATTTGTAACATCATGTTTTCAACTTGTAATCACAGATTGTATTCTCTATATATTTTTTTGCCCAGAAAAAGCTATTGTACCATTTTTTTAGAAAAATGAGGTACAAAGAAGAATAAGTACTTGATAAGATTATAGAATTTACTATCAAAATAATAAATAATCATAGCTGAGAAAAGTATATTTATTTAAAAGAGAGGAACTTGGTCTATCACTGTGAAATTGTAGGTAACATAAAATTGACTAATTATGACTAAGTATCAATGACTGACTGTTCCAGTTGATAACTTCCAACTTACATAATAACCCTGTATAATAAATATTAATAATAAAATCAATCTAAGTAAGGTAAAATATAATTATCTATAACAGGTAAATCAGTATGCCACATAAAATGGTTCACTCCGGGAACAGTTATCATCTGCAACTTCCCTTGATCGTGCAAAGTCTTCAGTCCTATGAGATCTTCTTTATAAATGGGCCTATCAACTACAGTTACTACTGTATCATTATTATTATAATACCCGAATTGACTGAAATAAAGGAAACATTACTTAAAAATAATATTAAATCATTTCACCAAAAACTGCTCACCTAGACTGCCAAGGAGTAATCACACCGTCATCCGGTCCTCCTATAAGAACAAAATTTTTAAGCTTAGTTAAACCGACCTTAAACTGATCGGTTTTGTTTGTCTTTATATCATTGTTAACGTAAGGCAAGTATTGTGAGTATTTGTAGAAGAGAGCTTGGTGGTAAGGATCGTTCCAGTAATTGCCAACAGAAGTGTGTTGACCTATTCTGGAATAAAATAATTCGTACGCTGAATCTAGGGCCAGATTAGAGAAAATTAAATCTAAAAATTTGGCTGAAACAATGATTTCGGTAAGAGATTTACAGATGTGATGATATCGAGACCCTTACTTCCGTATTGCCCTGCTTGGGGTCCACTCAGCGATATGAAATTGTGGACGTTGTGCTCTGGGAACGCTTGGAGAATAGTTCTGGAGAGTAAGGCACCTTGCGAATAACCTAAAAAAAACAAATCATTCAATCAGAATCAATGCCCAATTGACAACCCTACCAGGTACAGGTACTAGCAAGACCTCTCTCTCAGATATTTACCAATAAAATGTACCCCATCCGAGTGATTCCTGGAAATGTTCATAACGTAATTACCAACATTTTTGACTTGGTACCACATACTTTCCAAGCTAGACCAACCTTCAAACTGATTTATATTGTAAACGTGGGTGCCTGGATGTTTCTGGAAATGAAAATAAATTATATCCCTGGAAGAGTAAGTAGGTATTTACGTTTTAAGGCAGACCTCTTGTATTCTCAATTTAATCAACTCCATACTCTCGCTACCAGTCATTATTCCGTGCATCAAGATCACAGGCTTGTAGGATAAAGATTGATGCACATTTTTTAGCAAGAATAGAAAAATGAGAATTTTCATTGTGAACAGGGAGGGAATTGAGCAACGTCAACTGCGTAGATTTAAAATTTCTATACTAATTTGCGAGAAATGCGAACGTATTATCATACTACTGAGATTGCTAGTTTACGTATCATGAATTATTACTAAATACATAAATAATTTAATAATAACAATAAACTATAAACACAATAATGTACTTCGCTTGACTCATCAACAAAGACACCTTTGTTTTGTTTTTGTTTACATTTTTCATTTCTAAAAATGACACCGATGTTACCAATGAATGACCTTTTTTAGGACTTTTCCTCACAACGACAATGACTGTAAGATCAAAATGAGACATTGACGTTTACACATTCTTTTTTTTATTCTAAATGCTGGCCTAGTAACTTTATGTGTCAGTCAGCATTAATAACAACCCTAAAAAAATTATTATAGGCAGGTGGCACTGGTGGCAGTGGCACTGGTGGCGGCAGTGATGCGAATTGTATTATACACGTTGTATTATTCATTTTATAATACGTATTTTTTGTATTATACGATATTTTAAACCGTATTATACGCTGTATAATACAAAAATAATAAAATACCGTATTTTTGCATCACTGGATGGCGGGCAGGTTAGGGAATCTGTATTACCGACACTGACGCTTACTAGGGTAGCACATTCTCATTCTCACAAAAAGTTGGGAAAAAAGTTGGGAATGTCAAATTTAACTTCAAAAACGTCAGATTTTCCATGAACTGTCTAAAAATTCACATAATTTGTTATTAAGTCCGCTTATTTAAAAAAAAAAAGGTACACTTTGCTGCGTTAAAGGATGTTTTAACAATAAAAAGAGGGCTTTCTACTTTTTCGCGTAGCCTAAAGGTAACTTTTCTAATATTTTAAACTCATTATAGTCCTTTATCAATACTTACCTGTTACTGGGATTTCTGGACAAAAAATGCACCCAGCCCCATCAGCAGACAGTAGTTATGATTGCAGAAAATATACGGAGCTCAGAATTACGTATACCTGGAACCAGGAAGTTTGTCAGGTAGGTTTTATTACTTGATGAATCTTATATTTTATATCTAAGGATCAATATGAGAGGATCTTATAGGAGTACTAAGATCATACTGCCGTATGTGTGTCTACCAAGAAGCTTTTTCTCAGTAACTATTAGATATTGAGTTAAAAATTATACCCAATACTAAAATCTACAGCTTCGTAGATCTAATAAACCCGTAATTTGTTTTTAATACCTACTGAAAGAGGATATTCCTCGATTTCCATTCGTGTTATTATTTTTTTCATTTGTCAAACTTCGCCTTTTTCCACTTGATACCTACGCCTGTGACCAAATGTGCCAAAAATATGACATCAAGCTGTTCAAACATAACCGTGTTAAGGTTAAGTAAACGTCAACGAGTGTATGCGCTACCGGCTACCGCTACCTTAGTAAGCGTTAGTGTCGGTAATGCAGAAGCGTTAGTGTCGGTAATGCAGGTCCCCTACTACCGCGAACGTGAACTCGACTCGAACGCTCGAAGCCGAAAGCCGAGCCGAAACTGCTATCGAATAATCGAATCCACTGAATTCAGTTCAGTCTGTTCACTCTGTTCAGTTCAGTTATTCCAGTTAAATTTTCTAATTTTCTTTTCTTTTTGTGCGCTGCGCTGTGTTAAACGATAAACGATTTAACGAGTGATTTACTTCTTTGGTTTTGGAGACCAAGGCATTTGGCATTTCATAATTTTTTTGATATTGGTACATACCGTGATATTTCCTACATTCCCGCATGATTATAGAGCGTTAATTGATTTCAGAATAAATTGGTGTAACGTTCGCAGTCACCCCCAGCTGAGGAATGTCTATTGCATTCGCCCAACAACGCGGGGCGAACAGGCCACCTCTCAACTCTGCTCAAATCCAAAAACTCCTTGACGAAAATGGACACCTCATACAGACAATACAGGAATACCAAAGCAAGGGAAAACCGCCCCAAGAAATCGCACAGTACCAACAACATCTACACAAGAATTTAGTGTACCTTGCAACTCTGGCTGATACAGCTCAAAACGTACAATCGCTACTGCCGGTAAGTTTTAATCATTCTTTGATTACCGAACAATTATTAGATTAAAATTATGAGCATGCTGCTACATCAAATTTGGTCTGTAATAGGGCTTGACTTCGATCTCGAGGATTTCCCTTTACCTTTCTATAACTTGAATTCAAGAGATATCCATCTATCAAAGAACTAACAAGAAAGGGAAATTTATTTATACACTACCAGACTCTTAGTACCTAATATTTATCCATATTGACAGGTTAGAAAACCTGCACTTATAATGTAATAATAACCCAATGGTATCTTTCTATAATTTATAGATGTTGCAGCCACCGCAAGGATCGCCAGCGAACCACGGTCAAATGCCGAACCCGGACCAACAACACATGAACAATTTTCCCCATCAACAACAAATGCCCTACCGACAACCAGCGGGACCTCAGCGGCCTAATGTATCCCCTCACCCGTATCCCCAACGCCAGTACCAACAGAACCAATATCCGGCCCAATACCCCCCTCAACAAGGCGCCTACCCCCAACAAGGCCAATACCCTCCCAATCAACCTCCCGTGTATCCCCCCAACACTCAAGCCACTTACGGCCAACCACCAGGCTCTACCACTCCTCATAACAACTACCAACCGGGTTACGGTACTCCACCGCCTTCAGGTGCTCCTCCGCAATCAGGTGGACCTTACCCGCCACCCAACGGTCCACCTCAAGCCCAGCCAGCCTCATTCGGAGCTCCTCCAAATCCTGCTCCCTACCCCAATAATACACCCCCTCAAAACTTCCCCCCGCAGCAAGGTTACCCCGCTCAACAACCGTACTCTCCTCCCGTAGGGAATCAACCACAGCCTGCAAATGCTCCTTACCCTTCTCAGCCGAACGGGCCTGCCCAGAACTACTCTTCAAATACCACTCAGTCGCCGCCTTTCTCATCGCCTCCCACTAATACTCAGAACCCTCCGGTTACTTCTGCGCCGCTAACCACTCAGAGCTACCAGCCTCCTTACCCGAATCAGACTCCGATCGCTCCGTCGAGCGGCTACAATGGCGGCCCACCACCGTCTCAGTATCCACCGGCAGGACCTCCTGGGAGTTACGGATACGCACCTCCGCAACCGGGATATCAGCCCCAGCCGCAGTATGGAGGCCAGGGGTACCAGTATCCGAGACCACCGACTGGACAAGGTCCTCCACCACCTCAGGGTCAGTACGGGTATAATTATCCTCCTCAACCTAATCCGCAGTAATTTGGTGGTGTTTGTTGGGTGGGTGAGAGTTCTGGGAGTTTTATCCCGGACCTCTAGGATAAGGTTTGGTTGAACCGATTGGTTCTTTTTTTTATTACTTTAAAATAGTTGTTCTAGCATTCTGAAATTGATTATTATATATGTGAATTGAGTTGTAGGTTTAGGTTAGGTGCATCAAAATGAAATTTGTAAGCAATTTTTTGGTAACACAGCAATATCTACACTGTGGGAAAAGGTGGAACGGTGTATTTTTACATAATAGTAAAAAATCATTACTAAATAATTGTTGCATGACTTCAAAGAATTTAAGAACTCTGGTCTACTGGGATTTCTCCCAGATAATTCTACATTCCAGGATTTTCAAATAGGTTTTGGGTTCAAACAAGTCGTGTTTGTGAAGGAACTATGACCCCTCTCTTCTATCGGCATAGAAGATTTTGCTCAGTCGCCACCAATACCTTTCTGCAAGTACATTTTTGAAACTTTGACTTAACCATAATACCATAGTGTATCCATAATATTTTGTATGGAATTGAATTGTAAATGTTCTGTCAACATTTTTCAAGTCAAAATATTTATAGAAATTTTCATGTTTACCAACTAATAAAATGGAAAAGTTGCATAATAAAAAAGAAAATCTCAACTCAATAAATTGAAAAAGTTTTATAATCTCTTGAGATGATTTAATTAACGAATGATTGACTTGTTTTATTATTTTCTATGATTAATGAGTGATGATCAGATTCTTCTTAAATGTTTGTCTAAAACTTTTAAAAAAATAATTACGTTGTTTTTTATGATCTGTCGCTATTTTTAGCGTTTTTAGAATTTGTTTTGTTTTAATTTTTGATAAGTGAGTTGTTTGTTTGTTAATTTTAAGTATTGATACGTATTGATTTCTGTAAGTTGAGATAAAATAAATTCATTTCAACTACATATTCTTATTAATTCTGAAAAATAATTTCTCAATCATAGTTTATGTCATAATAGTGTCATAATTCATTTTTCAAAAGTCATTAATTGACCAAAATTGAGCCCCCTCAACCCATTTATATACTTTTATTTCATACTAATACATTATAACTAGATAAACGCTTGGTTACCGTAACTATAAACATACTCATAACTCCCTTGGGACTGTTATGAATCCATAACTCCCTCTAATTCTAATATTACTATTGGTTTAATTCTGGTAACCATTGGATGTTGCTTTTGTTATTGCATTGTTGGTTGCATATTTTGATTTCATATGTCATTTTCTACAAACTTTTCAGTTGATATATCCGTGGTAATCAAGAATCATGGTTACTCAATTATTAAAAACATTCGTTTAATTTTAAAAACCAACAGATTTCGTTTTTATATTTCATTTAGTATAAAATAAAATAGATTATGTATCACGGGAGTTATTAGATGTTAATAACCTCGGGCAACTTAACAATCCCTCGGGACTAACGTCCCTCGGGATTGCAATATGTTGCCCTCTGTAATTAACATCCTCATAACTCCCTTGATACATAAATAACTATTAGATCCTCAGAATAAATATTTAACAAGTCAAATGTCATCATTATTGCTTTTTGACTGTGGCATAAAGTCTGTTTAGACAGCACTTTTTTATTTTAATTGATTATGACAGTTTTTATTAACTGAAACCAAATACCTTAAACTAAAATACAAGAAAATCGGCGACAAAATTAAATGCCATCTAGCATTTCAGGGATAATGTTGGTGCTAGGTCCACCCCGAACCAATATGTGTCATCAACCAAATACATGTATTTCACTGAGTGTTTCCTTAATTATTGTAATAGTTTCAAGTTGATGAACCTTATTATGAAATTTCAGAAGCACTCAGTGAAAATTTCAAGCAAGAGCTTAGTTTTTTGGTTTCTTCATTTTTTCACCCTTCTCTTTGTATAGCGTTCATTGCACTTGATGCAGAGATATTTCCAAAACCTTTCTTTAATGAAGAAAAATTGAAATGATTTCACTTTATTAAAAAAAAACATTAATTATTAAGAAATTGATTTAATATAAGTAGTAATGTAATCTCGATAATATACTCGTAAGAACCAATTAACCGTTTCTAAAATTATGACTAAACCCTAATGGCAGTAACTGCATTGAGGATGGCACTTGACCCCGTTGACTCCGCACTGGCAGCCCCCGGAAATGTCTCCCTTTCCCGCCGGGCCCCATCTGGGCCCCCTCGTGACCCAGCAGATCTCAGTCTTGCACATGGAACACCTTAACCAATCACAGCCCCATTTTTTCATCAATATCACCTGGCAAGTCGGACAGGCTATCGCCTCGCCCTTGTTCACCATCTCCTCCAGCATCTCCTTGGTACGTCTCGCCTCTTCGTTCGTCCCTGACTCGTCTTTCATTCTTTCTTGGTATTGTCGGCAGTTCAGTCCTGTATGGATTGCCTGAAAATGATCGCAATATACAATCTGGTAAAGAAATTGAAAATATTTTATAAATCTGCCTGAAGAAGGATGCATTTTACCACGTAAATCTTCAGGAATTCTCAAACTCCCAACACCAAACGCAATTCTTTTAATGCTTAAGGGTGAATATTTTTTTAATGTTTTTGTATGTGCACAATTTTAATATTTTTACATTGATGCTTCTTCTACCTATTGTGATTTAAACAGTATGCTGTTTCTCCTCATGTTGCTCCCAAAATTTTGGCTGAATCATGAAACTTGAAAGAAAAATCACCCCACCTCATCTTGGTAAAATTAATTACTAATGCTAGGAGGATAAATAAAATTAAGAAAAAGTAAGATAATTCCTCTTGACAATATTCTGTTATGGGTAGAAAAAATCCTTACCTGACAGGTAAGACAGTTGATCTTATTACAAACAGGACATCTAAAATCGTTCACGTTGTCCTCGAATATGCACCAGCCTTTGCAATCGGGGGATTTGCAGTGAAACGATTTCCCGATTTTATTTTCAGCCTGAGAGATCGATTTGGCGAGGAACTTTTCGTACGCAACCGGAGAAACCAGTGCCTTTACTTCTCTATCTTGGAGGGCGATGTTGCACGAGTACTGGTCATCCCTGTACGGGCATTTAACTTCCGCTTCTTCTGAATACTCGATCGTTTGAGCCAGACAGACTTTGCAGAACTGATGCAGACATTCCCTGAGAGTAACCCCTTGACTGGGAGGAATATCGAGAAAGCAAATGGCGCACTCGAAAGGCTCGACATTGTTGACGATGTCGGTGTTGTCCAGGTTAACGAGCTGCCTATAAGTTTGATCGTTGTCGGAATGATTGTCTCTTACTGTTTGTTTCTTTATTTTCTTCCCTTTCTGGTCTTTACCCCGAAGAGAAGCGCAGACAGCGCAAATGTTACTAGTGACCGGGTTTAGGAGGGTGCATAATCTGCACTCCCATTCTTTTTGAGGTTTTAGTGTTTCGTTGTCGTAATCTTCATCCTTTTTTAGTTGCAGTAACATTTCCTGGTTTGCTTTTGTATCATTGGTTTGATCGTTAGTCACTTCGCTGTTTTTGCTCGACGTGGGCTTAGCATCGTCTATATGGTTTACTTCTGGCGTGTAATTATGTATAGGAATCGCCTTGCTGGATACATCAATGATGACGGGCTTGATTTCGATGGATTTTTGCTTCACCAGTTTGATTTCGTTCAATTTCACACGCCCAGAGTTTAGTTTTTGTTGCTCCCTTGAGATGGACTCGACTACTTTGGGAATTACACTCACGATCTTTGGCGCACTCGTTTTTTCTTGGAGAGGCTCGGGATTTTTTTGAGATTCAATTTTTTCAATGGTTTTAGGGATTAATTCGGGATCATTCTTATCGACTGGTTTTGAAGGTCCTTGACTTGCCGTTTCTGTTTCTGTTACAGAGCGTTTTGGATTTACAACCGGTGACTTATTTTCTGAAAAATAATAATTTTTGTATTTTATTATAGGTACCTATATTGTAAAGGATATTATGTGGTAATACCAAGAAGGTACTCTTTAGCATTAGCACTACAACATATAGGTATGTGTTAAGAGCCGTGCATATAAAAACTATGTACCCTTAAACAGTAGCTCTACAGGATGTTTCATTGATCGGTACAGAAAATTGAAGTGAAGATTCCTTTATAAAAATTTTATATAGGGCCTCTCATAAAAAAATATTTTAAAGCCCCCCCCCCCCCTTAGAAGCTTAAACCTGTTAAAATGGGATACAAAATCCATATTTATCAATTTTTTCTAAAACGGTGTGATATAAAAGAAAGAAACTTCGATAGTCAAAAACTACCCCAAAAAATTTTCATAATATAATTTTTCCCAGCTTTCCTACAAGGGGGAGAGTGTATCATATATTACCCCTTACAGTTTTTTACACGAACTTTTTTCTTATTATTTTTTAAATTTATACTTTATAGGCCCAATTTTAATTATAAAAAATATACATTTTTATCAAAATATCAATACAGATATTAATTATAGGTCCATTACCAAACTTCATGATATTATTCGTTAATCAATTTTTAAGTAAAAAGGCCCATTAAGCATAAAAGGAAGCCGTTGAAGCGCCACAGCAGTTTTTTATTATTTTAAATTGCGAGTTTAAAGGAAGAAATCCGACCTTAAACTCGGAATTCTGACTTTTAAAACTAAGAATTTCGACTTGAAACTCAGAATTCTAATTTTAAGATCCGTAAAATGCCAAAGTTTAATAGAGAAAAATTTAGGGAACCTGCATTACCGATACTGTCGCTTCTTTAGTGTCGGTAATACAGGTACCCTAGAATAATTAATTTTGTTTATTTCTCGAGAAAAATGTTATTTAAAATTCCCCACTCTGAGGGGTACAGGGCGGTTTTTGTGTTCAAAACGATATCTCCCACCAAAAAAAAAAAAAAAACACTTGCAAAAATCATTTTTCCGCAGAGGACATTGGAGATTTCCGAGCCAGTGGCCCGGTTGCACGAACGTTAATTACAGATCTGCCAGATAATTACTGATTTTAAAATGCCCTGTATTATCAAACTATTGGTCTGGTATTGCTGGAAATAAATTCTATTCCCTTTTAATTACTGATAAAAAATAAAATATTCAAAATATTCACCATATTTTCAAAATTTGCAATTTAAAATCAGTAATTATCTGACAAATCTTTAATTAACGTTTGTGTAACTGGCCCAGTGACTTTAGAAGCGGCCGTGAAGTGGAAGCAGCTGAAAAAGTTTTATTTTAAGAACGGTAAATCCGTAGGATCGATATTAATTTGTGACAGTCGCCAAAAAAAATTCATAATTTTCTTTAGGCGACAGTCGAAATTTTATTATTGAAGCAATTGAGATTTTTAGAAGAAAAAAAAATCTCAATATGTAAATTGGGCCTGTAAAGTATTAATTTTAAAATAAGTAAGAAATATTTAAAAAAAAACCGCCAAGGAGTAGAACCGGTGGTTCCTCCCTTGCAAAAAGCGAGATTTTTAAATTGTGATACTATGGAGGCTTTTTAGTGGTGCCAAAGTTTCTTTTTCGTTTCAAATCATTTCAGAAAAAATTGACAATGGTAATTTTTTACCTCATTCCAAAGGGCTGTAACTTCTCGGGGAATGCTTGAAAAAATATAAAAACCCTCGCCACTTTAATCAAGAAATCTTATTCATTTGCATTTTCTGTCCTCATAAATTTTTTCAAAACTCAAAAATCACGATTTTCGCATTTTCACAGCATTTATATCTCGAGAACGGGATAGTACGACGATAAAATCGATTTCAATACTGAAATTGCCATGGCTCAAATAGAGAGCATTAAAAAAATACCTACTGAATTTCTAAAAATTTTGTTTTTCTTGACCACCTGTCGATTTTTAATCTTCAACAATTTCCTAATTATTCATGCTCGTAGTTATCGTTCTTGGATAGATTTTCTCGTCATTACACAGAAAAATAACTGAACAAAGCCCTGAAAAGTTTACAATCATGAGCGTGTCCAAAAATCCGTTTTAGAGTGATTAATTTAAAAACACGAATCGGAAAATCATTCCAGTACTTAAATTATTATGCTAAGAAATTCCAGAAACCACTAGAAAAATAAAATATACCAACCTGGTGCGACTAAGTAAAGAAATATCGGACATCCCTGCGTTATGTTATATTTCTTCAAGGTGTACTCATCATTAGTGGCCAGCTCTTTTCCGAGGATCCATCTCTGCACTTCCACCGGAATCTCGAATTCCTTCTGGACTTGTCGTTTCAGTTCTAGGAGGGTTTGTTTTTCGGTGACTTGGATTGAAAAGGGGCCTCTGTGGGACAGTTTGTCTTCCACATACATCTCGATGCTGAAAATGAAGACGACGTAAGTTATTTTTAAAGGGTAATTTTTTATTTGGTGAGAAAAAAGGAAGTAAAAATCGAATTTTTCAAATTTTCAGTTCACAAAAAAATTACTTAAAAAAGCTTACACGACACACGTCACGTTCCTATTATAGCTTTTGATTATTTTTGTGTGTTTTTTTTTGGGAGGGGGAGAGCTTTAGTTTACTAAGTATGTATTTGATATTTTTCTCTTCTTTTTATTGATGTATAGTGAACAAACTAAAAAAAAAATATTATTGTAGAAAATGTTCGTATATAATGGTGTAGGACATTTTTTAAATTTTTTATTTAAATTTAATTAATAGAATGTTGAGAGATCTTAGGATCACGCAGGTGAAAAGGCCCCCATGACAGCAATTTTCCTCATTTTTGGGATTTTTGGGATTTATTCATATACATTGTAATTTTCATTTTTGTGTAACTCATAAACTCAAACATTTTAAGAAAAAATTATTAATTATGGTAAAAAATTATATTTTTCTCCATACAGGGTCTTCCAGTTTGTATATTCATTAGTCCGACAAAAGGTAGAACATAAATTTGTACTTTTTTCTATAAATTTTACTCTGATAGGCTTTATTTTCGAGATACAGGGTGTTAAACTTGTAACAAAAAAAATCAATTTTATTAGATATTTTCTAAACTATTGAAGATATTTTTCTAAATTTTGGTACATTATACAGGGTGAATTATAAAAAACGCCCCAAGCGATAACTCCGTTAATTTTGAAGATATGACAAAACTTTTTGAAACAAAGTGGCGTAGTTTTTCATCATCTATATGTTGAGATAAACGTTCGATCAATTTAACTTCCTGTTTACCCGGAAGTAACATCAACTTCGGGTTTTTAAATAGAACACCCTGTAAAACTTTATATTTTTTAAATGTATATTAATATTGATAGAGGCATAAAATTTTGAAGTACAAAAAAGCATCTGAGAAGAAACCAGTGGCGTAGTTATGGGGGTTATTTTTTCTTTAATGCCCCAAAACTTCTACGCCACTGGAGAAATAAATTTTTAATTAAATCAAAAATAATACATATTCACAATAACGTTTTCAACTTTACTAACCATTCTTTTTGAATTTTCTCAAATAATCTGAAGATGTAATAATATAGAGGGTGTACTATTTAAAATTACAAAGTTGTATGGCGTACAACGATATTGGGCCATCCTGTGTATCTGAAAATAATTTTACAAACTGCACTTTACCCTCCCATTTACAGCACTTTTTGGTTCATTTCGATATCTTTAATGGTATAGGTGTAATCGAGCTTTCCCATATCAATGACTCACCCTGTATAAGCCTCAGGATATTACCTATTATAGATTATCAAGACCCTGGAGATTATATTATCCACAAACCTGAATTATCTTGTTAATAAGTCCCTATGACCTATTTACAAGTATACCTGTGTATTATCTCTATAGGTGTAAAACCAACGGCGTAGCCAGGGGCTGGCCAGACGAACGGTAGGCCCACAGTTTAAGGCATACTGTCTAGGAAATAAGTCTTATTGAGGAGGCCCAACATTCAAATTTTTGCCAGGGGGGCTCATCTCATGACCGCCTGGCTACGACTAACGCGAGGCTATGTAAAACAATTATTATTTTGTCAATTTCAAATTAAGTCTAAAACTACCTAGATAGGTATAAAGTTTTTTTTTTAATAAGAAAAAAAATAAAATGTTTTTTTGAAAGAATTATCCGAAAGTGGTATATTTTTGGATCATGAGACTATCAAGTAGACTGAAATTGACATAATTGTAGATACAGAAATCAAATCGAAATCTTGCATAGTTTTCGAAAAATTGCTCTCTTATGATGTTCATCATTTCTAAAAAGCTAATTTCTCGATAAGTAAAAATCACTCTGTATATCTGATTACGGACAAATAAGTTTTCAAGCAAGCAGAGATTTTTTTTCTTTTGACAAGTCAAAAATAAAAATTTTCCCATAGGTATGATGCAAACTTTTTGACGGTCACTGTATCTCTTTTTTTATGAAGACTTTTGGTGCCCTGTGATTAAATATCGCTATAGGTAATTAGGGGTGTATAAAATTGAAACTTTTTTACGTTTTAGGACTCAAAACGGAGCACTTACCAAACGTTTTATTTTTTTATTATTAACGGTTACTCCCTTTTTATATTCATAAAAGAGTATTCATTTGCAATCCCAATAAGGGGCATAGTGTAGCTAATAAAAAAATACACATTTCTTACCTAAATCCGACTTCCACAGTTTTGGGGGGACTGTTTGATTTTTGCCTGACAACCGAGCAATTAACTTTCAGTTGCGCAAGTTCTTTAGCGAAAATCGAGGCTTCGGTAAGTTCTCCTTTGGCGATGGCATTTTCCAGTCTCTTCAGCAGCCTGTTAATTTCAATCGTGTCTGTATTATTTCTGGTCTCGGTTCGATTAAATCCGGTCGGGGTGTCGCTGGGCTTTGGCATGTTGAAGAATAAGGATAATTCATCGTTGCGCGCTAAATTAGCGTATATGCGAGCGGCTGACTTACTATTTTGGTCACTATAAATGTCCTCGAAATCTTTAGGACGCATTAATTCAAATCCATTTTTATCCTCTGTCGCTTCTGGAGGAGTTTTCTGGTTCTTAATTGGATTCGTCTGCGCGGACGCTGAGATTTTTGTAGGTTTTTCGATTTCCGTTTTTCTCACTTTTATGTTTTCGTAAATTGTTTCACTCGTTGCAATTATTACTTCTGCGATCTTCTGTTCTTTTTCTGGCAACTTAGTCTGTTGCGAGATGTCTGTTTTGATTTGTTCGATGTCTCGTTCCGATTTTTCCAGGATGACGCTAGTCCGGTTGTTTTGTTTCTTCAGCTCACTTTTTCGTTTCGGTAGGGAATTCTTCATATCGATCAGCATCCTTTTCAATTTCTCTCGTTCTTCTTTTTTATCGTCTTGCTTGGAGTAATTCTCGGTGTCGTCGTTGTTCTTGTTTTTACTATTATTATTGTAACTCGCCAAAGCTGAAAATCCGATCTGAGTTTTTGATCGTTCTAAAAATCCAACTGGAGGGTTTATTTTTGGTGGTGTTATTTTACGCAATATCGGACTCTTCTTGACGTTATCGTTTTTATTATTAGGAGTTGCTATGTCATCAAAGTACGGTTTAATAGCAGAGCAAACGTAGCAAATAATTCTCCAATAATCGTTTTGAAGTCCACATTTAGGACAATTCCAAGGTTTACGTTCCGATTTGGGGGTGTCTGGTTTCACTTTGATGGCGCTCGTGCTTTCTGATTTTAAAATCGGATTCATCATCACAGCGTTGTTAAGATTTTCTTGATTCTTCTTACCGATTTGTTCGATTTTTTTCTTATGCGATTGGAGAAGTATTTCCTGCTTCTTCTCTTCCGATTTCCCGTTACCAAATAGGTGCTTGTCTTTCTGGTGCATTCCACCGCCAAAAAAAGCAGAGTTAACCGTGACTTTAGTGACGCTTGTTATGGCGTTGAACTTCGCGATCAAGTCTTTAGCTGAGCGTCTTTTAGGAGACACCCAACTATCCGTGTTCACTTTAGAAGAATCGGGTTTCGGTTTCATAAATTCCGGCAACTCAGAAACGATATCACTTTCAATTTTCGAGTGTTCTTTTCTCACTATTTCCGAAGCTTCACGATCCAGCTCGCTTATATTGGTTAAAAAAGTCAATCCCGACTTCCTCTTCTCTTCTCTTTTCTTCTCTATTTTGGTCTCTTCGTATAAATCAGCAATAGAGCTTCTTTTGAAAGGAACTTCAGGTAATTTTTCTATCGGTTCATACTTATTATCATCTCTACTGCCGTACAAACTATCTCGATTTGAGTGTCTCTTATACCATGGCCTGGGTGAAACTGGGGGTTCAACGTAACTGCATCTTGAAGATTTCTTAGAAGAGTAGAGGTTTGGAACATTCTGGTCGCTGCTTGATTTTAAAACTTTATTAAATCCAATTTCTTTGGCTGGTTTCAAAATTCCATGATCTAGTTTTAGCGAATCGTTGCAAATTATATCAGCATCAGCGTAATTAATCGAAGTATATTTCTCTTCTTCGACGCTTGTAGCTTTCTTGGATGGCGGTGAAGGGGCTAGTCGTTTCTTACGTCGCAAGCTAGATGTTGATGGGTTTTCTTTAGGAGGCTGAGGCGCTTTTCTCTTACCTTTCACGTGAAGATAAGCGCCTGCTTTTTTGATCTTCGATGACTCGCTGTTGGTTCTCCGATGAAATTTCTCTTCTTCTATGAGTTCCATATCATCAGCGCGTGTCATAAGAGGTAAACTTTTCGTGTTATCCTCGTCCGATTTTTTTGAAACTATTCGCCTCAGTAAGGTATCCCTGTTGAAGAATAAATTATATTTTTTTCGTAAAGTGAGATTCTTGTCGCTTTCTCTCCTTTTATCGCGTTGTTTCAAACGGGCTTTGTACGTGTCAGTTTCGGGCCCGAGTGGTATGCACTTTTTTTCCCCGATTTGTTCTTTATTGTAGTCACCGGGAGGTACGTAGGAGAACGAGGCGACGGTCCCGCTGCTTTTCACCGAGTTGAGGCTCTCGCAACTGGAGCTGGAATTTTCCGTGTCTATGGACTCTCGGGATGTTGATGTCTTGAACCATTTAAAGAAAGAAAATAAACCACTGTGTCGTTTGGTCGTCGTTCTTGGATCATAGCCAGAGCTTTGTCTGCCTTCTGACGATGGGGTTGGAGCGTGGTGGTTCATAGTATCCTAGTGGACATGTCCTTGGATTCTTATTCTCATCGGGAAAACCTCTTCGGTTGCTAATAATACAAACGAGATTTGTTAAGTTTGATATTGTGGGAGACAAAAGGGAACAAATCAAATCCAACACGTGTGAATGTATATGTGCATCTAAAATAATCACTCTCTTTCTCTGTGTTATTGATAATTTATTATTATTGTTAGTGGATCTACGGTAGGTACCTACATGTTAGATGAGTTAAATAAGATTATCCAATCGCACGTACTGTGTTACTTATTTTAACTTACCAATTATTTTCTTAAAAGGCACACGATGGGATGATGTATTGGAAAAAAAAAGACAAAACTATAAAACTAGAGATGAGACGACGAGCTCGGAGCAGCTGAGTATAAGTATATCAAGCAGGAGTGTTTGTAAAAGTAACTATCATGTATATTTTCAGAGTTTACGTGGTTGATCTTTCAGAGCGAAGTTGAGTTCCCGAGGACGATGGCTGAGTTAATTTTAGTAAATCTCTAGTTCGGCTACGTCCGGTTGTCAAATTAGATTTTAATTTTATGTTTACAAAATAATATTAAAAATAAACAGAACTTGCTGAGAACTTACTTACTTACTTACTTACCTGCTGGAGCTACATCGAAAGAGTGAATAAGTGAAGGGATGAAAATAGAATCGTTTTTATTTCCCTATTTTGATTCTAAATCTCCGGGATTTAATTTCGATGCGTTATATAATTAACTTCTTTATCTTCGCCTCTGCTTTTAAAAGCTCGTTTATTGGGTATTTTTGATTCAAGAGCGCTCTGATTTTTGAATGTAAACAAGTGGTTTTTCGCGCTTCGGATATAAAACTTGATTGAACGATGATGAAATTTTTGTGCGCTCATAATATGTGAACTAAATTATTATGTCCTGGAAATATCGCGTCTAAAGAAGTAATTGAGTATTGAGCGCTTAATTCGCTCGTGGTAAAATTATTGAAAATTTAAAGTTCTGGTTCAGGACTAATAATTATTATTATTGGCATTTTTTTTTGGGATTTACTCGTGCCCTCGTTCATTTTTACCATTCTAGCTTCGTCCCTGTGAATAGATGATCGAGTCAAGGCTTATTAGGAGAGTCCAATAAAACGCTGAATGACGCTTTATATGCAGATTTACCAATTAGGACTTGATTAGATCTTCAGATCTCCAAAATTAAAATTGATATTATTATTTTTCAAAAGAAATTTTTTTTTATAACGCTAAAAATGTTACAAGTAAGAAAAATAAATGAAATTAAGAAAATATAACAAACAATACATTTGAACCAATGGCAAAATATTGTGGAGGGTCACTGTTGTGTTTTGACCCTCATTTTCTCCTTTCGCGCTGCGATTCTCTTTGAACAATAAACTTTCTCAAACGTTTTCCGGTATCAAAATGAAGGCATATGAAAAATGTCAACTGCGAATATCTTAAGAAACTACGGAGTTATAATAAATAAATACATTTTATAATTTTAACTTTGACACAGTGTCTTTAAAGAGAGATCCCTAAATAGAAAATGGTATGCAGGAAAGTCCCATTAATTTTTCCCCAAATAATCTGCAGCTATACCAGCTTGGTCTACTATTTGTAACACTTTTATACAGGGTGAGTCAGGTCAGGAGGAGAGGGCAATATCTACTGGTACGATGAGTCTTGGGGCCATTTTAAACAAAAAACTTCCTTTGAACGGATTTAATTTTTTAACTATGTACTTACTAAATAATGTTGCAGTTTGAAAAAATATATTTGTTTTTTTCTTATACCTTTCAGGTCAATCTAAATATTTTTGTGGTATTTGGTATGCACCTTCTATGAATTAAGAACCGAGTTTTTCCCACCAGTGCCGTTCGTGCTATATTTTCAGTGAACTTTTTCGAAGATATACATATACAATAAATTATACGCCACTGCTTTTCTTTAAAAATCGAGTTAAAAATATTCAAAAAAAAATTTCATTATTTTTTAAATCCTTATTCCATCAGCAAATATTGTAGGTATCTTAAATTTTTTGACCTGGTAAAAATTTGTACTTAAGTAGGTTAGGTACCTACATAAAAGTCGTTTTTTAATTTTTTTAACGGTACTTAAAAAGTTTAAAATCTAAAAAACAGTATGTTTGGTCGACTTGGCTAGGGGCCGAGTTTCCACGCTGTGGTCCCCGGTTCGAACTTGCCGTGTCACTTTTTTCTCGAGCAATTTAATGCTCAACTATTTTAAATTTAATTTAAAACATAATTGAGCATTAAGTACGCATGAAATTCACTCTGCGGCCGTCGCAAGGACTTTAATAATAAGAACCCGAAAACGGCCATTGCCTTTGACGACGTTAGCGAAGTGAGATTTTGCGATTCACACACACAGCTTGTGAAAAGCAGTCAGTTCGCGTACGGTTGCGCGAAAATAAATTTTATTAGAACATGCGCATAAAGTCTTTGGTTACACCTACACGGTTAACTTCAGTTTTTTTTTTCATTGGTGGAATACCAGAAAACTGAAGTTAATTTCATTCATATAAATTTAAAATTTATTAAAAAAAAACTCATGATACTTAACAGAGCAGTATAGTCTCTGTTTTAAGCAAACAAATTCTTTAAAATTGTCAATAATAAAGAAGTTGAATTCTCAACTTTACCTCTTCATATCCGGCCCAAAATTTAGAAGAAAAATTATTTTACTATTTTTCTGTGCTTCTCTGCTGATCCCCTAACAATGTGGAAGAGTTTACGCGCGACGCCTGTATAATGTAAGTAAGAATAACTTGAAAATAAGTTCTAAAAAGAAGTTAGACGCTTTTGCGAGTTATAAAGGGTGTTTCAATAAGAGCGCAAGATTTGAATTGCGCGCCATGTTTGACAGTCATAATGTCACATGATTATGACGTGACAGATCGAAAGTTGACAGATGTGGGTTAGTAAGCATGGAGCATTACACGGTAGAACAACGCGTCCTGATTGTCAAAAATTATTATCAAAATGGTGAAAGTTTAATTGCTACTCGGAATTTAACAAGATAGTCTCATTAGCAAATAGTTTTCCTTCTTCTGTCGATTGCATCTTACGATTTTTTTAAGCTAGTACCACCGCAACCTTTAGAGGGCGTTAGCTGACATATGTAAGCAAATATCGGGATTTTTATCGGCAAAATATCGACAAAAAAAACTTTTAAAAAAACTTTAAAAACCACTACTCGTAGTGGAAATTAAACTTTCACCATTTTGATAATAATTTTTGACGATCAGGCCGCGTTTTTCTACCGTGTAATGGTCCATCTTTACTAACTCCCATCTGTCAACTTTCGATTAGTCACCTCATAATCATGAGATATTATGACTGTCAAACATGGCGCGCAATTCAAATCTTGCGCTCTTATTGAAACACCATATATAGGTTACTCGTACTACCATCCTTACCTACACCTATAGCCCGATTACCTAGTAGGTTTATCTGTTAACACGCGTATTACCTATTTCAAAAATTTAGAAAATTTATACAGTGTGATCCCAGGTTGATGCATGTATTGACATCTCGGCATCAGAACGTTTAAATGGGTATAAAGTTTTAGAGAATTTTGTTAGATACCCTCGTAACTCTTATTATTCTTATTACTTTTGAAAAATGAATAAAAACGAAATATTTTTAAAACAAAAATTTTCGTGGCGCATCTTTTCATGTAGAATCTGACTCGTATTTAGTCTGATTTTCAACATCCACATTTTAAGTTTTTTTTTAACAATTTATATTTAATGCAATTAAAAATTGATTAAAATATTAAAATTTTAGGTATGGTTTGTCCAGTGAGTGTTTTCCGGTGAGATGCCACACTGATCCTGACTATAAACGATTTGATTTTATGAGATTTAATTCGTACAATTATAATTATTGATTTATATAATAAATATCATATTATTAATAATTAATGTAATTATTATAATACAATAATTGTTTCGATTCGTACAATTATAATAATAATTAGTAATTAGTACGAATTAAATCGCATTAAATCAAATCGTTTATAATCAGGATCAATGTGGCATCTCACAGGACAACACTCACGGTCAAACCATAACATAATGATTGATTAGGTAAATCATATAGGTACTTCTTTAATTTTTAATTTTTTGTATTTAGGTATTGATTTTTCCCAATCATTAAAAAGGTAATTAACTGAAAAAAAACTATATGAAAAATTTCCACAAGAAGGTTTTTGTATTTTTCAAAAATTATACTTAAGAAAAAAAAATTCTTCAAAATATTTCAAAATTTTAGATAGCCATGACCGTTTTGCTTGCAATTTCAGATAAATCATAAAATTCTCTAAAAGGTTCCCATTTAAATGTTCTCATATTTTATTATCTCTACTCTACAGCAGCCGAGACCCCAATACATACAGCAGTTACAGCACCAATCTGGGACACGCTGTATAGTAGAGTGCAGAATAGGGTGAAACGTGTCACCCTGTGGGCCTTTCAAGACTAAAAGCTACGACCTGTGGCAAATGGAAGCTTATGTCATTAATATACCCCAAAAAAATTCGTCCAGTAATCGTCCTGTGCAAAAGGGCACTATCCAAAATTTTCGAGTTTTTTCTATAAATCGATAGTATAGAACTGATACAAATTTTTGGTATTTTTTCCACGCAATATTTTGTAGCCGTTTGCCTGTAAAAAAATGAAAACCGATCTTGAAAAGCGTTGGCTCTTATGGAGCCAGGCGGTCTTCAAGAAGCGATATCTCCGTTCGAAGTGGCTGAAAAATTAATTCAATTTTAATACTTCGGCTGTTTATCAACGATTATCTCAAAAGCGGTAACTCTGATCGAAAAATAGTCTTATAAATAATTGTTGCTCCATTATTTGTGATTAATATGGTCTTACTTTCATAATTTTACACCTAATAATTAATGAGAAAAGTTAATAAATGTAAAGCGATGCATAATCAAGACGCTCGAGTTCTCGCTCGAACTGTTGGCCAGCGCTCCGACTGCCGATCACCCTCCCTCACCCTGCACTTCCCCTTATCCTCGTAATACGCCAGGATAGGTGATAATAAGCGCGGCAAGTAACCTTATTTTAAAATATTATGGATCTGTTTAATATCCATGAGACGTTATTTCTTGTAAATAATAGGTAAATATACAGGATCAATTAAATTTGTTCCAGGTATTTTCTCACAATGAATATAATTTTATATTATACATATCCATAAATACTATTTTCAGTAAAACAATGGAACAATCACTTCGAAATGCATGCAAAATTGGGGAGGAAGCGCTTCGCTTCCCCTCGCTCATAATCAACACAATAACAATGGCGCTCGATATTTGAAAGTTCTAAATGTTAATAAAATATCCTACATCAAACATAATGTTAAGTGCAAAATTTTAATTGAGATCAGCTTCCTTAATAATACAGAATACATCCTCATCCTACACGAATACAGAATATATTTTTTCTACTCCCAACCTTTAATCTGCATATTAAGTATGAATCACCAGTGCTTTAATGGGTCTCATTAAGATACAAATTTTTATTAAAGCACTGGTCAAGCTATCCAATGGCAGAGGAGCATTTGCAATCGAATCGGTTCCTTTTCGCTCACGATCGGGTCGGCAAGCCACCCGAAGTCACAGAGTTGTCATACTGACGACAAAAATTGCCTTGTGATATAAATTCTGTATTTCTGAAAAAAAATTCTGAACGTTTATTTAATTTAGAACATAAGTAACATTCAAAGAAAATTTATCAAGATTTTATGTTACCTTAATTAATTTGATAAGTAGGTATATCGTGTAAAAGATGGGAAGATAAAGTATTATATCATTCGTAGCGCTCCGTGATATAGTATTCAAAGCGGCAACGCTGCGACCCGCGTTGCGCAGTCATACAATATCGTAATTAATGGCTGTCAGTTATTAAAATTATTAATTAATCTCAAAATCGAAGCGTAAAATTCGGAATTCGAACTTCGCATAATAAAAATTACGCAGTAGTGAGTAGTGCCCTTTAAACTTGATACTAAAACATGTCTCAGCAGAATAATCTTAGCAACGAAGAGAGAATTTGGTACCTAATATGCGTAAGCAAATAGCAACCTATCTTACCCTCAATGATTCGCAATTGTACATGGGTCATTGTTAAAATATATAATTTTTTAATCTTTTCTATGAAATAAAAAAGGGTCGTAGAAAAAATAGTGTATGGAACTCGCAGATAATGGCTATTAATACGCTCTTATGATGGTTAAGACACTCGCCTGTATTCTCTACAGCGAATGTTAATTGCATTATAGCTAATTATTAGAAACTTTAGTAGGTATAGGTAGGTTAGGTATGATAAAAAATAAAAAAGTAAAAAATTATTCACTATCCGACTCAAAAATAGCCTCTACTTAGGAGACGGAGGTATAGCAGCTGACATAACCGTAGCAATATTTCGACAGGATTTTTGGCCCATGCAGCGACAAGATCCTATGCATCAAGTCAATTTTTTTTACAACCACACCACCTTGCTGTACAATCTGAAATACAAGCACAGTCATTAAGAAAAAAGCATTATGATATTATTATTATGTTTGCATACCTTTTTTACATTGACACGTTAAAAATTATGTCATTTTGGAAAAACTTGGTAATGTTTGAAGACTACAATGATTCGATTGTCGGCTAACTTCCATCCGAATTCTGTGTAGTCTGGTAAGTCCTGGACAGGTCGTAGAGTATTTAACCAAATGTAGGTTTGATAATAAATGTACGAAGGCAATGTTGATAAAGGCTGTCTTCTGTTGGGGGGAGTTTATCTAAAGTTTTAGAAGCAGCTAATAGACCTCACAGATGATTTATAGAGGTTATATATTTTCGTTTTCCGTATAAAGTTTCAGGACAAAATTGTTAACTCATAAAAATAATGAATTGTAGGTCAATGAGTATAAGCACACAGAGTGCAATTGCTAGCCTGTTAGGTGGGTTCGGAGAAATCCTCCATCGCCCATAACAGTTGTCATGCTGGCAGTGCCCGAAACTCCAACCAGAGAGTTTGCTTCCGCATCCAACAGCAGAGCCTTCCAGAGTACCAAATCAAGCACAGACACGTGTTTCGTTCTACTGGAACTCATCAGTGTGCTGCATTCGGAGTGTCTGGAGGATGCTGCCGGATGAACGGAAGCCGGGGCCTCTTAAGGCCAGCATTATCCGGCAGCATCCTCCAGACACTCCGAATGCAGCACACTGATGAGTTCCAGTAGAACGAAACACGTGTCTGTGCTTGATTTGGTACTCTGGAAGGCTCTGCTGTTGGATGCGGAAGCAAACTCTCTGGTTGGAGTTTCGGGCACTGCCAGCATGACAACTGTTATGGGCGATGGAGGATTTCTCCGAACCCACCTAACAGGCTAGCAATTGCACTCTGTGTGCTTATACTCATTGACCTACAATTCATTATTTTTATGAATTAATCCTTGAGTATACCTGCCTTCTGTTTTCTTCAAAATTGTTAACATTTGAGAAAATTATTTGGTTCCATGTCCTTCCAAAATTTTCCAGAAGATAATCTCATAAGTTAAGTACGTTTTCCAGCAAGTTTTTTTTTCCCAAAACCTGCAAATTGACTGGTTGTATCGCACCCTGTCAGTGCATGAAAATTTGGGAGGTTTTTAATCAGGCGTTGGTCTAAATTGATTTTGTGTATGGGAATGAACCGAACACTGCCTTTTTTCCCAACCTTCATCCACATTTCAGGAATTGAATGTTCTCTGAAATGTACCAGTAGTATACCAATACATCAGTATCGTTACCCAGCTTTTTTTGCTGACAGAATGTGCAGTAAAATTCTTGTATCTGCTTTCTCCTGATTTGAGATCAAAGGTCATCCATCATCCAAGAAAAAATTATTACTTTTATATTGGTAAACATCAGAGAATCCACCACTTGTTACAAACTCTATATTCTCTTTAGCTGAATGTTTTAATGCCTCATTTGACAGAAAATTGGTCAACTGTTTTTTATTAAATGTTGAATTGATAAACAGATTCCATTGATGAGGCAATGGAACGCTTATTCCAGTATCGATTATCTTATTTATTGAATCTGTGTGCCACCTCTCTTCATTCGAGTTGCATTTTTGACTGAATTTTTTTCATAATGATCGAACACTAGAGGTCTATACGTTGTGATTTTATGTCACGCTTGAATATCATTTTTGTGAATATTTAGGAATAATCGCCAAATGTTCTTGAATTTATGGTAGCAGAAACTGGGTATTCTGAACTACAGACATGCCATATCAAATATGTGACAAATTTTTTCAAAGCTACTGCTGTTAAAAGTACTACTTCTCTCTTCTGTACTGTAGCTTTCGATTATTTCTCCTAAAGCACTTTTATTTGAGAGTGTAGCTAACATACCATTTGCAACAAGCGACATGGGATATGTTAGCTGCTAGCTCAGGTTTGAAAATTTCCTGATAATGTATACTTCTTCTCATTTCTTTTTCCGCAAGTAAAATTTATCAATGCTTCCTCCCCAATTTTGCATGCATTTAGAAGTGATTGTTCCATTGTTTTACTGAAAATAGTATTTATGGATATATAATAAATTATCTTCATTGTGAGAAAACACCTGGAATAAATTTAATTGATCCTGTATATTTACCTATTATATACAAGAAATAACGTTTCATGGATATTAAACAGAGCCATAATATTTTCAAATAAGGTTACTTGCCGCGCTTATTATGAACCTATCCTGGCGTATTACGTAGATAAGGGGAAGTGCAGGGAGAGAGAGGGTGATCGAGAGTCGGAGCGCTGGCCAACAGTTCGAGCGAGAACTCGAGCGTCTTGATTATGCATCGCTTTACATTTATTAACTTTTCTCATTAATTATTAGGTGTAAAATTATGAAAGTAAGACCATATTAATCACAAATAATGGAGCAACAATTATTTATAAGACTATTTTTCGATCAGAGTTACCGCTTTTGAGATAATCGTTGATAAACAGCCGAAGTATTAAAATTGAATTAATTTTTCAGCCACTTCGAACGGAGATATCGCTTCTTGAAGACCGCCTGGCTCCATAAGAGCCAACGCTTTTCAAGATCGGTTTTCATTTTTTTACAGGCAAACGGCTACAAAATATTGCGTAGAAAAAATACCAAAAATTTGTATCAGTTCTATACTATCGATTTATAGAAAAAACTCGAAAATTTTGGATAGTGCCCTTTTGCACAGGACGATTACTGGACGAATTTTTTTGGGCTATATTAATGACATAAGCTTCCATTTGCCACAGGTCGTAGCTTTTAGTCTTGAAAGGCCCACACATTTCATTTTTAAGCGACTTTCGAAGCTCTGAGCACTCACTAGTAGGCTGTAGGTATATCTCTAGGAGGACACGGCCAACAGGCGGTTTACGCAGATCCATGCCTGCGGGCGCACCCTCTGCCTAGAAAATAGGTCTTGCGCGGGGATTACAAAATTCAAATCTTACCATCAGCGGCGCTCATGAGCCGTAAATAATTATGCAAATATTTTACCAAATATGTAATAAGAAGTTAACATCATAAATTTATCAAATAAATAATAATTATTAAGTAACTTAGAATAATTTATTGATGATGATCGCGAGAGTTGTAAAAACAAGGTTGAGAAAAACTGCGTTTCGAAATTGTTGATCAGTATAAGTAATTAATTTTCTTAAGCAATAATAATGAACAAATAGCAAAGAGAAATTTTTACATGCATAAGTAATCGTTATGTCCATTTATCGCAATTAGCGGGTGCATAACATAAAATGTGTTTTACAACAACAATAACGCGGTATCTTTGTTTCTGTTTCTTTCTACGTGATATGGAAAGAGGTCAACTGGTTGATTTAACTCATTGTGTGATTTATCGAGATTCATGAGTACAATTAAAATTGCTGTGTATTTGAGTACACTGGAATAACAACTATATTATTGTTACCTTTTTACGTGATGATACGCGTCGTTCTGGTTCGTTTTAAATTTCGCGCGCACCAGGTTTTGGTGATTACTCAGAATTGCCAACTTATATTTTTATTATTTGAAAAATTATAAATCATAATTAGTAATTACTGGTTTATTTATAAATAGTACAATAATAAGAGGATGGGAATAACAATTATTATTGTATTTAATTTATTTGAGTCGTTTTTTGGTTTATAATATTGTATGGATAATTAATATTGCAGTGAAGTGGAAAGTGGTATTTAGTAACCGAAATCGCTTCGCGAATAGTTTCGTCAGGTTGGTAGCGGTGATTTTCCTTTGTTGTGGATGATACTAATTTTGGAACTGTCAGATTGGGACGCTTTCAAAATTCTTGGTGTTTCTAATCAGAAAAATCCGTGTTTAATGGTGTTGAAAAATCGTGAAAACTGTGTTGTTTTGTGATCGTGTCGTGTAGTTTCAAAATGATGTCTGATATGAAGGATTCTGAACACTAGCTAGTGGAAGTTCGGTGCTTAAACTTTTGGTGTTGGTGTCCTAATAACTGGAAACAAAAGTGGACTCGTCCGTTTCTGTGTACAAACACAAAACAGATATTTATCGCTGGCAAAAAGCGAAGTGACATAATAATCGAGGAGCCCTGCGAACTAATTGATAAATTAACACAAATTACAGCGAACTTAACCCCCGTACCAATTGTAATGTGCCCCAATCATTTACTGAGTAAGAAGTCCGTGAAGCGTACCCTTGTACCGAGAAACAACCTTGTCCATTCGAAGAGAAAAGGAATATTCATACACCCTTCAACGATGTTTAAGAACTGTTCAAGTGTCGATCAAAGTGTCTTAAATCCCTCAACGATATAAATGAACGCTGTATAACAAATCTGTGAAACAACCTTAAGTACAAACAAAACTATATCAAGTCCCCTTAGAAAAGTGGTAACTTCGCACAGCTAGTGCTGGTGCTGGTGCTGGTGCTTATACATAAGTACTAACTGAAAGTACTAAAATTACAAAGCGCTCACATTATAATAATTACATACATAGTACATACATACACATTAACACAACAGATAAGATGAAGCTGCTGGAGAGTAAAAGGTTTGAAGCGCTCAACAACGCTCTAACGATCCAGGCGGACGATTGCAGGATTCTGGGTCGCATCGAGAGCTACTCGTGCAAGATGGTCGGAGAGGAGAAGGCGATGTACAAGCGGTTCACCTCCGAGGGGATAAACCCGAACGATCTGCAAGCTCTGTCACCCCCGCAGAGCGTCTCGCCCGGCCACTATCAGTACAGCAGGAGCGTGTCGGGAGATGAGGAGGAACCGCTCTGCGACACAATCAGCAGGAAGACCCTGTTCTATCTCATCGCCACTTTGAACTCGGCTTTTCCTGATTATGATTTCATGGATGTTAAGGTAAATTTGGATGGTTGACTCGATTAGGATGGTAAATCCAGTAATTGGGCGCTTTAGCGTCCCTCCACTTTCTCTGCTCCTGTCACGCTGAAATCCTCGAGTGCTACCAGAAACCGACCAGAATCTAATAAATCAGATCATCGGTCATCGTTAAGTTTTTCCTCTGAAATTTCAAGAAAATGAAAAAAGAAAGGTAAAATATAAAATAAAGAAGGTAAGAAAAAGCAGTAGCAGTGGGTTTTATAAAGGCTCATTAAGTTAACAAGCAGATTTCTGTGGCGATTTCTAAAGAAGGTATCTAGTCAAAGTGGAAAGGTCTTAAATTTATCTACTCTTGACATGAAAGTGGTTGTAAAAATGTTAATAAAAGTCATTTGACGTCGATATTAGCTTCAAAAACGAGCTCAGAAATCTGCCCGTTAGCCTAATGAGCCTTTATAATACTGGCTGCAGGGGTAGTAAATTTTAAGGGAGAGAACCTAACAACGACCAATGACCTAACTTATCAGTTTCTGGCCATATATATCAATGCTGAGAGGATTTCAGTGCAGGCGAGTAGAGAAAGTGGAGAAGGGCTAATGGAAGGGAACTCAGGGCATGCTTAAACACACTAACACATCATTGCCATAAAACCATTTATTTATATTTATGATGTTTTATGGACATTAATATTTTCATAATTAGCGTATAATAATTATTTTCCAGTCTATTTAATAATGCATGAAAGCAACTACTGTCTCCTACCATACTGCCAAAAAATTCATTCCAAAATTTGTCCCCATCTCATTCTAATTGATAAAACTGTAAATCTCCATCCCACTTCTTATTTTATTATTAATCTCTTTGAGAATACCAATATGGCCATCTGAATGATAAACTATCACTTCTTCTTATTTTTTTTTATCTCACTTTACTTCACATTTGTCCCTATCACTTTCGTTCTGTCTCTTGTCACTAACCCAACTCAATTGACTGTTCTCCCTTGTAAGACTAACATGCTAGCCTCCACTGTTCACTGACAATCAACTCCAATAACTGACTGACAGACTGGCGCTACTTACAGACCCTTTATATACCATAACAGATTGGATTCTAGTAACGTCAAGTGTCACAAAACTGTCATGTTGGCGGCAGAAGAAGAAGAACATCAACAGAACAACTGATTCCAATGACCTGAGGACCTGATTCGACTAATTATTATTCACTGTGTTTACTGTTCTCGTAAAAATAAAAGTAGACTAGAGATCTGTCAGTTCTTGAGCTAACGTATCATTAGTTTTACCCAGATTTGATTACTTTTGGACAGTGACTGATTTTGTTGATTGATATTTCAGTTTTTCAAAGCAGAAACATGAACAAAAGGAATTTAGACAGGGCTTTGGAAATAAGAGTGTATAAAAAGTGTACAAAGATAAATTTATCTCAGAAGAAATTCAACCAATAATATGGATACTTTGAAAAATTAGATCCAAATCAAACAAAATTCTAGTAATTTCAAAAAAATTATTTATTATGCAAGAAAGAAAATGCCCACTTATTTTTTTTTATTTGCATCATTAATCCGGTTATAGGTCTATTATTACTTTTTATGAAATTTTTCTAACCGGTTATCCTTTTCAGTTTTCAGGGAAAAAAAGTGGTTATGAATCGCCGTTGCTATTTCCATGGAGTTAATTCGGCTACCAAATCCACAGCCGTTTTATTTTCTTGAAATTTCAAGGGGGAGAGACCTAACAATGACCAATGATCTCATTCAAGGCCAGTCATAACCGATTAACCTTTTCAGATGTAAATAATCCGTAGTTATAAAACAATGTTGCCATTTCCTTGTCTGCTGTGGAGTTAATTCGGCCAATAATGCTTGAAATTAAAAAATATTCCAACATTGTATAGAAAAAAAAAGTTGAAAAATAGATTTAGACGACTACAACTCTATAACCAGTGGTAAAAATCTTAACTAGTTCGATTATAATGATTACAAATGCTTGTACCCATCCAAATGAACAGCAGTGATAGTACAAGTTGTTTTACAGAGCCACGAGTTCAGTAAAGAACCATCCCGCCAATGGGTCGCCAACACGATCGACTCTAACCTGATGTCCACGGTCGGCGAGAAGTACGCCTCTCTCGGGTCCTCACTCTGGGCGGCGATCGACGATGAGATCTCCCTTGACGATTGCGACATTTACTCATACAACCCGGACCTGGCTTCCGATCCGTTCGGGGAGGACGGATGCCTGTGGAGTTTCAATTATTTCTTTTACAATAAGAAACTGAAGCGGATCGTGTTCTTCACGTGCAGAGCTATCAAGTAAGTTGTTGGTTGCAATGTATCAGGCTGGTGTGAGAATTAGTTTGGTCGATTGTAAGGTGGGAGGTGTAATTATAGTTTGTTTTGTTTTATTCCAGTCCTGTGTATGCTGTCGATTCTGGGTTCGGCAGCGATTTCGCAATGGACGAGGATGAGTTTTATGATTAACTGGCTCATTTGTTAAAAAGCCATAGTTCTTCATTCATCCGGAATTTTAGAAATAGGAAGATATCAGTAATTAACGATTGCTTTAATATTTATTTTATGTCCTTTCAAATTCAACAATAATATTATTAATAATTAATTACTACTAATATGCAATTTACTTAGCTTTAGATGGACGGTCGATTGCAACTTTCAAAGTTGAAGAAGTACAAAATTATATATTTTAAATGTACTGATTATATCATTAAAATATAAATGTGAAAATGGTGAACGACGATTATATTCTAAAATTTAGATAAATTATAAAATGTTTGGAACATTTCATAAGTTACGACTTATACTTATTTCGTAATTATTAATTTAGTCAAACGAAAGTGCAAATCATAGTTTATTTTTCTTAATATTATATTGCCAGTCGTACATACATATACATAGCAACGCACTGTATAAATTATATAAATTTGTACTTGCGAGGTAGCGTTTAAGAATTTATATCACTGTTGGTGTCAGGTAGATCTCACGTTAGTTGTTTAAAAGTTAACTGGTATTTAATGTTGTCATAGTGAATAGAAAATTATGACCCTATGTAGTTATCCAAAAATGTAAGCTTGATGATAATTATTAACACTTACACGTATGGGTTGTGCGATTTATTAAATACTTCGGACACAATTTAAACAATCAGCGGTTTTTAATCGGGCCCTGATGTTAAGGTTTAATACTTTTTATGCAACCAATTATTGATTTTGGAAAATGGTTATATTTTGATCTGAATCAGTTTTAAATAAAGCTGTGAATATTAAAAAATTTTATTACTTACCTCTCCCTCAGTACTTTTCACTAGGTTTCCAAAGATTTCTCAATTCCTGACGTCTCAAAATTCTAATAATGTTGCATTGCATTGCAACAACGATTCACTCTGTATTTCATGCAAATTAGGGTTTTTATTCAAGTTGCTATGTGAACCACAGAAAATGTTATATAGATGGAGATACTTGCAGAAGATTTATGGAGGAAACAGTAGAACTGAAAATGCGGTGCAAAAAAAACCAATCAATTTTTTTCTCAATGTAATTTGTTTCATGATTTGCATTAATAAAAGTAAATTTACAATATTTATCATAGTACTAGAAGAGGTTTTTCATCTCAAATTTGATTGAAATACCTAATTTAGATTGAACCTTGACAGAGTAATTTAATTTTTCGAAACATAAAGTTTATTTTTGCCAACATATGAAAGTCGGTCATGTATCCTGGTCCTGGGATATAACTAATAATAATTATTAACTGTTCAAGGATGAAAATTTGAATGAAAAATCATTGCTAATAAAACTAACTATATATAAGGTAGGTGCTACCTGTCTGTATCAGGCACCAAAGTAGAACAAAAAAATTTGAAAAATTGTTAGATTATGGTTTGGAAATTTGCAATACATACAGTGTGGCCCATTTGTATTGAGCCACACTGGAAAATCTTTATTATGGCATACAAATTTTTTTTGAAACGGGCGAAATTAATATGAACCGTATCTTCAAAAAAAAAAAGTGCCTCAATCCAACCAAATGTAAGGCCTGCCTACTAGATCAGTAGTAAAATTTCAAGAATTCATATTGGAAAAATCTATGAATCTTTAAAAACTTCTGACATCATATTTGTCAAGAGTATAGCTGCCAATAGTACGGTCCTTGATATAATTTACAGAGATCTGTCAATTGTAACCTAAAAATTGGTTGCGGTTTTGATCATTTTAATATTTCCAATAAATTCAATAAATCCAATAAACCATTATTATTAAACCACTTCTATTATTGGAAGAGTGTAGTGTGATAATCTGTGATTATACCTATAATCATTGATTATACAGGGTCTTCAAAGTTAAGTCGGCAGTCGGCACTATTACTTCGTAATCTTTGGATCTAGACAATCGGTTAAATTAACAAACTAGTAGTCTTTTTTTCCGCTGAATAAAACGAAGAAAACAGAAAAACAATTGAACATCGCGTTTTTGATCAAAAAGTTATACCTATTTTTTTAAATGAGACACACCCGGTATGTTTTTGTGTTCTCATATTTCCTGAGAAAATCCAATAATGGTTTTTACAGTTGCGGTTTAAATTAGTTTTTGAGTTATAAACAAATGAAAATCGTAATTTTTCATTTTCAAAACAGTGTACATCGGAAACGAGTCATTTATATCGGAAAACGGCTTACACACCCCTAACTTTACATACTATCCTATGATGTACTTGAAATTTTTATACAGGGTGATAAAAATTATCAGTATTTTCATCAAATTATACAGATATCATCTTTTAATCTATTTTAAATCTATAGACGCCGTCAGTGATCGGGGAAACCAGTTAGGGTTCCAAATAGACTAGCACTTGACAGTTACAGAGTTGACAATTTCACTGTAAACTTTTGCTTACAGTAAATGCGGAATTTTTAGTGATAAAAATTTAACTACCGACAGACGGCTCCACTGCACCTAAAATATGATTTGGTTCAATTCAATTGCTGGCGATCGCAGGCCAATGCCTGAAACAACCTCAATAAGTCAAACTTCAGGACCACGTGAACTTAAAATTTCAACTAAATCACGACAACTGACAACAATGGCCACGTGAACGGTTTGTTTATTTGGAACCGCTTACGCTTAGCCCAGCCTAGTGACGTCACATTGACGGCGTCTATTCTTTTAATATGAATTTTCGAATCATTATCATAGGAATCATGATTTAATAAATATGTAATTCGAATTATCAAATCCCAATTCACAACAGAATTTTCAGGTAAGTCACATCTTTAATACCGGATATGTTATTGCCGCCATATCCAAACCCCTCTGCTGCTGTTTCGTGCTGGTGCTGGTAGTAGTAGTGGTAGTCTGCTGTTTGGAGCAAAGAAGAAAAAGGTCAGAGTATAACCAAATACCTTAAAATATTAATACCGGTCACTTCCTCTCAAAACCTCCGTCCTAGGGAACCTGTATTACCGCTTTACTAGGGTAGCGCATTCTCATTCTCACAAAAAGTTGGGAAAAAAGTTGGGAATGTCAAATTTGACTTCATAAACGTCAGATTTTCCATGAACGTACAACTGTCTAAAAATTCACTTAATTTGTTATTAAGTCCGCGTATTAAAACGTATTTTTCTCAGTAACTACGTGTTAGATACTAAAGTCTACAGCTTCGTAGATCCTATAAACCCGTAATTTTGTTTTTAATACCCACTGAAAGAGGATTATCGATTTCTATTCGTGTTATTATTTTGTTTCATATTTCAAACTTCGCTTTTTTCCACTTGATACCTACGCCTGTGGCCAAATGTGCCAAAAATATGACATCCAGCTGCTCAAACATAACCGTGTTTAGTAAACGTCAAAAAGTGAATGCGCTACCCTAGTAAAACGGTAATGCAGGTTCCCTACTCCGTCCATTTTTACAGCGCCCTCATGCAGGAACTGGGGACACTAAAGCTGTTTTTAAATTCAAAGTTAGGTAACTTTTCACGGTTTTTGACAGCTGCAGTCAATCATAATTATTAATAATTTGTCATTAGTAATTGAACGTTTTAGTTTCAAGTATAATTTCAATTTAAAGTTACTCTCAAAGCATTATATCAGCGGATAATTTTGTTGGGTACCAGTTAAATAGGCATTTATAATGTACCGCTGTATTAAAGTGAACATAGGTATTATGTCTGGAAAATATGTGCTGTGTGCTGTGTGCGGTTGCTCCGACTATGGATTGATAAGCATGTCCAGATCTTTCCACGGTGTTCCAAGCGCAGGAATAAAGAATTATGTATAAAGTTAACTTTAGAAGACGCGTAAATAAACTTATTAATATTTTATAACTATGCTGATGGAAATAGGAACAAGCAATAGGTTATAATAACATCGATGAGTGACGAAAGTTTGAAAAAGTGTGGAGTGTCAAAGCCGATTTCTCACTTTATTATTTTATTGTACCTACTGATTATTTCAAAGAGGAAAATTTTGTTAATCCAGCAAATAATAGACCTTTAAAGCTGCAAGGAAGCACATTATTGGAATTGCGGCAAATAAAAGGCTCACACTTAGGTATATAGCGATTCAATCTTTTTGAAATATTCATACCTAAAGATATTAATAATATTGTGTGTAATAGTAGTTAATTATTGTTAATATAATAAACATATTGAAAACTTTGTTGTTTATTGTTGTATTATAATTCTTCGTCCCAATTTCCTCCGTCTATTCCGTCTAATTAATTTTAAGAGATTTTCTATTCAGCGATGATATTTAAAACTCCCGCTATGATGGACGCAACCTGTTGCAATGCTATAGGTATAGGAGTGTCCGGTATTATTATTTTAGCGTATTTGGTATAACGATACTTTACTCTGTGGCGAACCAGCCATCGTTCGCCATATTGGTGATCCATTCCGGTGGTCACCAACGATATCGCATAATACTCTTTCCTGAGCTTTTTTCTTCTTTGGTTTGGAAGGTTTAATAGTCCTTCCGGCTATTTTATATTCACAGAAACAAGCGTCAGACATTTCTACCCGTCAAAGTAAAACTTCAAAAACGTCATTGGATTAGCCGTCACAATAGCCGTCAATATTATTATTAATATTGTAAACAAAATGGAAAAAAGTAAAAAAACTTCAAAAGAAGCAAGGACAAGGACAAGAACAAGAGGAACGAAGGAAACGTAAAATAAAAACATCTGTGTGTTTTTCTGTTCCATCTAAGCGGAAAATTAAGAAACTCGACTAGAAAGTGAACTCGATAAGCCAAATAGAACAATTATTATTAGAGTGTGGCGATTAAATGAAAAAATACCATGAAGGTTAACAGTGAGTGATTGTGAGTTGTGTTGTTGTGACTCCCCCACACAATAATAATGATCATAATAAACCTTGAGCAGTAATTTATCTGGAACAATGATGTCGAGAGAGCTCAATAATAATTATGGTATATTTGCTCAAAACGAACTCATGACAGAGGCTACCAAGAGGCAGCAGCAAAAGACGGTCCTGCTGGGCCAGATCGTCCGAATTGAGAACAGGTTGGAAGATGGGAGTGTGACGGTCAGATGTTTGAAAGATAACGAGCAATGGGACTCCCTGACTTTTAGCTGCTGCTCGGCTAATAAAATAATTCCAATAACGGAACAGATATATCCGTTCCTGGCAGCCATATCGTCACCACAAGAGAGAGTTAAATTGGCCCGTAATAAGGAAAAATGTGATAATTTGATGAGTTTAACGAAAGAAATGACTGTGGCTTTTACGGATTTTCAAGACGTGTATTTAGGTACTTTGAAATATATCGGAAAAGTTAAAGGAATGGGAGAATGTTTTGGTATTCGATTACATGTAAGTTCCATATTCTTGATTTCTTGTGGCTATAAATATGCTTGAGAGTCTTGAGACTATTTGTCCAAGTATTCAAGATACTTTCTCTTCATAATAACAGTAGGTAGAATACAATTCAAATGAGGACACAATATGTAGATACAGGCTTAAGACTGTCGAGTTCATGTATTCATTACTCGAGTTTTTGTAGTTATTATAGAGTTATTGTAGAGTTGACAGTAAACACATGTAGGTACCTACTTTTGGGCTTGTTAATTTGACGGGTGTTTTTGAGGTTTTGGTCATAATTATTAAAGCAGAGTATTTCCACATGTGCATTTCTGTGTTCACACCATGCATTTCTAGGAAAAAGCAACATGTGCATAGACATGTGCGGAATTCGAATGTGTTCTATTTTCATGCCTGTTCAGCATGCATTTCTAATGAAAGCGCAGGGATTTGTAGTACCAACTACCAACCAACAGTTTTAAAAAACCTGTGGTACCATATTATGTCATGTCTGAAAAATAACAATCATTGAAAATAGCAGTAAATATGAATTTATCAGTTTTGTTTGACATGCAGCAGTAAACTGTATTAGTGTAAACATGGGTGCAATTTCGAGCTTCCTGTGCATTTTAATGCTGCATAATGCATTATTTAGAGATTTGAATAAGTATCATGATTTTTAACTTTTAAGTACATTTGGCAATATTGCTTTAATCTGAGAATGACATTATCACAGACACTCATAACCTAGAACCTTTGGACTTGTCAGTGTGCTGTCAAATTTATGATAATTATGGGGTTGATCATTTTCATAACCCATAGCCAACTTGATCGGAATAGAGTTGGAAACATCAAAAAAAAAAAAACTGACCCACCATTGTTCAATAGTTTTATCAAAAACTTTTCACAATGAATAGTGTAGGTACTATGTATTCGAGGTTCTAGGGTGCATGTAAATCAGTAAATATGTTGACTTTTTTTTACCTTCATCTCGATATTTAGTTCCAGGTTATTTAAAATAATTACCGATAGAGGCTGATGCCCGTATTCACAAACGATAATTTCCGAAATAATTACGTAATTATTTAAATGAGTGAGATGGAGATATGCAGTTTTTTTGCAATAGAATGAGATGGGGATAATTGATTACGTAATTATTTAGGAAATTATTGTTTGTGAATACGGGCGTTACTGTTGTAATTACTAATTACCAAAGTTACTTTGTCCCCGAAAATGAGAATCATTTTAAATATTTCAAAACTATTTTTCTCAAACTTGTTCTTACCTATTCATAGTTACGAATCATTGAACAATTATTATTGATCCTCAATGACTTGGTTAATTGTGACATTTCTTATCAGATAATCTTTAATCTGATTAATTATTTAAAAATTATTGATAAGCAAATATTTTCTTTCCAATACAAAAAAATATATTGGTGTGGTAAGTGTTACGACAATTTTCACAAATTCTGATTGCTTAACCAACCATTTAATTGGCACTTCTATTAAATAATTTGTTTTCTCTTCTTTCATTTTGCTCTGCCATATTCCTTGATAACAATGATTCTCTTTATTCTCTTAATTAATGTTACATTTTGTGGATGATTTCGATTTTTTTAATGACCACTGTGTTAGTTTTAAAAATTTTACCAATTACGGATTGGGAGATCCTTGCAACAGTGCTTTCCTGCGCTCTCTCGACTTTTTCAACGTGGAATTTAGTCAAGTCATTGCTTCCTTGGTTTTGTGGGAGTGTCTCAGATTAGCCAGCCTGTCTCCCATATTATTACTCTCACTTTTCTGTGTCAATAAAACCTGGCTGGCAGATTCTGCCAAGATCATTAAATTTGGCAAGCAGATACGAAATTATTAATGCTGTTTTTTAAAAAAAGGGGACCTATTTTTGTATGTCATTATCATGACCAGGCGAGTTCCAGGTTTTTAACTTACGATACAAAACTCTTACCTGTAGACTTTAACCCCTTCCTATTAGCTTGGATTTATTTAAATGGAAAATCTGTTTATTCTAAGGATGAGCTGGCCCTTAATAAAAAAAGAGCGTTAGGTATTTTTTATATTTCAAAAATCTAAAAAATAAAAATAGTTCTATTCACTAATATAAGACAGATCTGAAAGTATTTTTGGCTAGTGGTAAAATTCTACGTTATATTAATGGATTAGTAATGTAACACTTGTTTAGCTGGTTTCAAAGCAACATCTTCAAATAAATAATGTAAATTTATTTTTTATAAATATATCGATATAATGACATAGCAACAGTATGGTAGTTATTACTGTCATAATTATTTAGAATATTAATTTCTTCAGAATCTTCTCAGTTCATTTATTACTGTGTATTGTTGATTATGTATATGTCTGTGGATCTGAGATTTAAGAAAATTTAATTTAAAATAATGATCACAATGATGAAGTAATTCAATTTTGTTGTTTACTGTTAGAGTGTGATTGTTTTCTATTAAGTGTTTTGCAAAATTTGATCTTCCTGGATGTTTGAGTCTGTAAGAGCTTAGGTATTCGTTGTATTTAATTTCCAGGTTTCTACAAGTTTGTCCTATACAGAGTATTTCATTAATCAGTGCAGAAAATTCAACTGGAGATTCCTTGATGAATTTTAAAGGGGGTTTGTCATAAAAAAATTTCTTAAAGCCTCCCCTAAGAAGTTACATCCCCTTAAAGTAAGGTAAAAAGTTAACATTTATCGATTTTTTTCTGAAATGACTTGAAATAAAAAAAAGGCGGCTAGGTATTCGAATTCTACTACCATGAAGTCTCCATAATTACATAATTTTATCCACCCTTGTTCTCTGCAAGGGTGTGAATCATACTACCCCTAAAAGTTTTTTTTTCCAGAACTTTTTCCTAATATTTTTATTTTATTTTTAAATTCACACTTTGGAGGGCCAATTCAATTGAAAAAAAATTGTCTCTTACAAATTTCACGGAAACTCAATACTTTTCCACTAAAGAAATAAAATAAGCGAACTTACATAAATTATAACAGTGATTTTACATACAAATTTATAAAAATATGTAAAATATTTATAGAAATAAATAAACATTAAATAACACAAAAAACATAAATACCAATAAACAAAATGAATTTAATTTAAATTAACAATATTTTGTTAAGACAGTGCTCAAAATGGCACAATTTTCTTGAATACCTACATGCCCTTATTTGACTTCTTTAGTGGAAAATTATTGAGTTTTCGTGAAATTTTTAAGAGACAAATTTCTTTTCAATTGAACTGGCCCCCCCTAAGTGTGAATTTAAAGATTTAAAAAAATAATTAGGAAAAAAGTTTGGGAAAAAAAACTTTTAGGGGTAGTATGATTCACACCTTTGCAGAGAACAAGGGTGCATAAAATTATGTAATTATGGAGGCTTCCTGGTAGTAGTCTTCGAATAGCTAGCCGTCTTTTTTTTACTTCAAGTCATTTCAGAAAAAAATAGATAAATGTGAATTTTTTACCCTACTTTAAGGGCTGTAACTTCTTAGGGGAGGCTTTAAGAAAAAATTTTTATGACAAACTCCCCTTAAAATTCATCATGGAATCTCCAGTTGAATTTTCTGCACTGATTAATGAAACACCGTGTATAAAAGAAATCCACAGACATTTACATAATCAGCAATATGCAGTAACAAATGAACAGCTAGACACAAATCGTTCGCCACTACATAATTTTCTTCTTAATATTGAAATACGTGTAACATCGATAATATCCATCTGTTCAGTAGGTATACGGTAGAATTTTGAAAACTTTTTAAAACTTTGAAAGGGTTTCATTTATCATCCATCAGTATGCAGATATTCTACCAAGTAAGGGCTGAAAACATAAATTTTCTTTATTTTTAGTTTGGAATAATTGCTTGCTCTTTTTTTCAGTCTGTTCCTCTCCTCACCTAACATTTATCTGTTGACAGACTCACTTACTTATTTATATTTATTTTTTGTAGGAAAAACGGAAAAAGAATAACTGCAACGGCTCGTGCGCCGGCATCCAATATTTCACCTGCCTACCCGGACACGGAATATTCACCACGATCGACAAAGTCGCTCCGGTGCACAAACCGATCACGAAAGAGAAACAAAAGCCGCTGTCGTTGGATTCGAAACAGGACTCCAACAACATTTCCGACATTTTCAGAGACGATCTGTACAAGAACTGCGAACAGTTCGATTGTCCGAAGCACGAGGAAATCATAACGAAATACGGAGAGTACCCGAAGTCTGTCATTAACAGCAATTCCGTTAATCACAATAAAAATTCCAATTCTACCTCGCTGAGGCCGTCATTATCGCTTCAGAACATCCTGGAGATCAATAACGAAACCGTGAACACAAATAACGATTTCGATCAAAATTCGATAATACAGCCCGACAGGACTTACTTGGTGCAAGAGAACAGGGTTAAACCAAAATCGGATGTCGATTTGATTGACATTATCGGAAATTTCGCCGATTTGAGAACCGTTGATGGTTATAGTAATGGAGTTATTTCTAATTGTAATAAGGAAAGCGAGAGGAACGGTAAAAGTTACAAGACAAGCACCTGGATAGAAAATGGGTTCGGTGAGAAGGCCTACAAAAATAAAAATATTATATCACAGTTTCTGGAGAGCACCAGTACGTTACCGAGGAAACTGAAACCCCCTAGTCAGAATAATGATTTGAAAGAGAAGGCTCGATCGACTTTTTATGTGAACGAGAAAAACACAAACAGTAAGTTGTATTATTTATTTATTTATTTATTTTTATTTTTTATTCACAAACTAATATGAAGTAGAAGAATAAAAACTGAAAGAAAATATATAAATTTTTGGTCCTGTTATAAGAAAAAGAGTAACTAGATTTCAAAAACATCGTTATGATTTAGTCTCTTGAAAACTCTTAGCATCTTATTGCCTCTCTTTATGTATCAATTCATCAAATTTGGATAAGTTATATGAATAATCATCCAAATTTCTTATACCGGGAGGAAGGTAGGGGGATGCTCTTAAAGTCTAAAGGAATATTTTTTAGAAGAATGATATGGTTTTTCAGATTTTCTTTAACCAATTACTTTTACCAAGTGACAGATAATAGAATTTTAATGTTGCTGTGGTATCTTTAAAGAATGAAGAATGAAATAAGTCATTTGATAAAGGAAAGATTATCTTATTTATAAGATTATCTTATCTATAAACTTTAAGCTTATAAGCTCCATAAACTTGAAAGAATTCTGTTTTATTGTTCTATTAACATGATATCTTCTATTGATTTTCATTGGACTGATATTTTTAATAACAGCCAGCAAGTCTGAAGTGACACACTTCACCTCAGAATGGTTCTGGTTCTATGAAATTATTCGGCTCATGTCTGTAATTTTTTTAATTACTTAGAGCTCTGACATTTCATAAAATTTTTAACACAATGATAAAAAATGTTTCAGTTTTCTTATTAATTAACCAGCTTTGTTGCAAATGACTGTAAATGTAAAATTTTAATAAAAATGTACTTTTTTTACAATCACTGGAAAATTTTTTACTTTCACTAATCAGTATTTTTGATGCTGTTGTTGAAAATGTTTACCAGTGGCATTTATGACAGTTAATTGAAAGAAGGAGAGGAAAAGGACTGACATTTATTAAACTAACAGTTTTTTTTTTCTAAAAATGAACCATTTGTTATTATTAGCTTCTATCTTTTATTATCACATCTTTACCCTATTCTCCATAATATGTATTTTCTCACTCTTTTTATTTTAAGTAAAAGCAAAAACTTACTTTTATTCACATTATCCTTTTTTAATCACCTATCTATCTGTCTTTTTTTTCATAATTGGTGTTGTGAGAGTAGAAAATGAGGAATTGAGAAATTGAGTCATAAAATTGATGAAATAGATGAAATATTTTTGAAGGAAAAGGTGAAAAATCTTCATTTCAAGGAAAAGGTGCTAAAATAATTTTTACCATTGCCAAATCATCTCTTCCTGAATATCCGCCTATAAATAAACATAGCTCTTACGTCTAGTAACATCATTACAATAAGGTTCTATTTTTAACCGAGCATTCAGCTTTAACCTACATGCACTCTTTAGAAATGGCTCTCCATGAGTATAATTATTAAATCTTGAATCAATGGAAAACTGATTAACATTTAATTATTTCCCATCAATAATTGAACATGTCAGTTAGTAACCATCATAAAAGATTACCGTTTACCAGAAATAACTTAGACAGCAGCCGCATATATGCCAACTACATCGAAGATGATCACGATTACGATTACAACATCCCTCTGTTTGTCCTAGAAATCAACGAGAGGAACGACTTCTCTGCTCAGAAACCCTCGTCCAGCGGGACCGCAAAATCCAAGTATCAAGACCCGCCGCCCGGCATCACCAGCGACATAACCGTCGGAACTCTGGTGGAAGTCTCAAACGACGTCTCTCGGGATCCCCTCTTCGGAGTCGTCCGGTGGATCGGCGTCGAGAGGGCGACTGGGGTCATCCTGGTGGGCGTCGAGCTAGAAGAAGAAAACGTCCACCTGCCGTTAATCCTGACCGACGGTACTTACAATAACGAGAAACTCTTCCATTGTCCGGACAATCGAGCCTTATTCGTGCCTCTGGAACAGTGTCACAAAGATTCCAGGTTTCACGATAGTCTCCCGGTTACTGTCGTACAGCCGGTCGAGAAAAATATTGATAAGGTGAGTTTGGATTTTTTTAAATAATCGTGTTGTGAACTTTTTTCTGTGTTTTAAGATGGACTGTCCGGTGATAAAAGGTGCAGTTGCTCCTCTCTGTATGCCTACAGAGGAAGACGTCGTGGCCGTTTGTGGGAAGTACAGGGGTGTCCAGGGGCACCACAATTCGTGCTACCTGGATGTCACGCTGTTCTCGATGTTCACCTATACCTGCGTTTTCGATAGCTTGCTGTTTAGACCTAGGGGCCCAAGCGATGTCGCCGATTACGATGAGGTAATAAATTCAACGCTTTTTCTTCACATATTCTCTTGATTTACCCTCGCTTTTGTCATTGTTCCAGGTCCAGAGGGTTCTGAGAGAGGAAATCGTCAATCCTCTCAGGAAAAATCTATTTGTGAGCGCCAGCAATGTGATGAACTTGAGGAAACTACTGGACAGGCTGAGCTCGGTGTCGGGCTTGACGAGCGAGGAGAAAGACCCGGAGGAGTTCCTGAACTCCCTCCTGGCCCAGATACTTAAGGCCGAGCCGTTCCTCAAGCTGAACTCGGGCCAGGAGGCCTTCTACTATCAACTGTTTGTGGAGAAGGACGCGGAATTGACGTTGCCGACTGTGCAGCAGCTGTTCGAGCAGAGTTTCCTGACCAGCAACATCAAACTGAAGGAGGTGCCAGCCTGTCTGATTGTCCAGATGCCCAGGTTCGGGAAGAGCTACAAGATGTACCCGAGGATATTGCCGTCGCAGCTGTTGGATGTGACCGATGTTATCGAAGGATGTAAGTGTGCTCTTTTATTTATTTTTATTTATTCTTTGAAAGAAAAATATGGGGAATACCACGAGTGATATATTATTTATCCGATACGAGAGAAATGTTGCTATCTGCAGTGTCAAATTTCTACCTGTTCGGGAGATCTGTCCAATGGCATAACATTCCAATTTTTTTGGGAGCCACCACAGATCCAAGAAAACAGTGTAGATTCCCTATCTTCAGAAGCTTTCAAAATTCTATTTATATACATTTACATTGATTTTTGGACGTACATTTTTGAAAAAAAAATTAAATTCTAGCCGACACCAATTTTTCAATTTTAAGAAAGATGGAAATAAGTTTGTGGGTCTAAAATTCATTATATCATTAGTCTTTCCCTTTTTATGCATAGGAACAGTCGGAGCTGATTTCAATGACTCTGGAAAAATTACATGTTTCAGAGAATTCCATCAAATTGTGCTGTCTTTGTTCTTTAACAAACTAAAAACAGCACAAGCCTCATCTCCTGAAACTTTTGCAAATTTCAGATATATGTGGGAAGACCAGGGGACTTTTTTGTGGTGCAAATAGTAAATAGTTTTCATGTAAAACAACTGTTTATCATAGTTTGTCTTTCACTGAACCTTCAATCGTTACAATGTAAGAAAATTGTTTCAGCGCCTAGGCAGTGCACGGTATGTGGCGGTCTGGCCCGATGGGAGTGCAGGGAGTGCTTCGACGACCGCAACAGCGTCGGTCTGGAGTGCACCGCATTCTGCGACACCTGCCTGAAGACGGCTCACCAGCATGAGAGGAGGAAGCTGCACCGGCCGGTCGGCCTCGACGTGACCTACGATTTCGCCATTCTGGCGGAGACCTGCCGACCGCCCCGTCTCTACATGGAACTGTTTGCGGTGATCTGCATCGAGACCTCCCACTACGTCGCCTTCGTCAAGTGCGGCGTTGGACACGAGGCTCCATGGTGTTTCTTCGATTCCATGGCCGACAGGAAAGGTGGGTTATCGATTTTGCGCCGCATTAAGATGAGTCGTTAATTATTATTATTGATCAGGTGAAAAGCACGGCTATAACATCCCTGAAATGGTGGCCTGTCCCGATATATCGAAGTGGCTGTCAGACGAGCAGCTCTGTCGGCAGTTGCACGAGGAGAACCCCCTGGACCGGCATCTGCCGGAACACGCCAGACGGCTGCTCTGCGACGCTTACATCTGCATGTACCAAAGTTCGGATGTTATGATGTACAGGTAGATGTGGATGTTTGTGCGACTGATTATTTAGGTTCGTTTGTTTGACTGTTCCGTTTGGAAGTTGTGGGAATGAAATGGTTTTATTGTAGCTCCTTGACTAATTGGAAATTTCTGAAATAATTCAGATGATTCCGGTCTGGTGATTATATGTTATGAGGTAACACCGCTTTTTCTCTCTCTTTTGGAGAATTTCCGGGTTTTTCATTTTGTAATAATGTGTTAGGGAGAAAATTATAAAAGATGCTTCATGAAAGATTTATCAAACTGGTGATTTTTGGTAATTTTGAACAATTGATTTCTTCAGATGTGTGATATGTCTTGAAAGTTTATTAATAAAAAAATATACCGTGTGTCCCCGGATAGGTGAAACGACTCTTATAAAAGACAAAAAAATTTTGATTTTAATTTTAATTTTTTGGGGTTCAGCCCTGCTTGGCTAAAGAATAATTTCTAACAAAATTTTAGTTTTTAAAAATCAAGCATGCCTTGGAAATTTCCAAGAAACCGGTTTTTCTGTTGAGTAAAGTGCCTTTTATGTGGCAAAAACGACAAAATGTTATTTGAAAAAGTTGTTCAGAATCAACATTTAGGTCCGTATACCAAATTTCAAAATCATAGGCCAACTTTAATTTTTTTAAATTTATTTTTATGTTTTATTTCACAAATAAAAGAATTTCATTTTGTAACAATGACTGCCATGGAAAAACCAAATTGTAACCATAGCAATAGCAATCTGTCAATATCAGTCTTTGTTACAAATGAAATTCTTTGATTTGTGAAATAAACATAAAAATAAATGTAAAAGATCAAAGTTGGCCTATGATTTTGAAATTTGGTATACGGACCTAAATGTTGATTCTGAACAACTTTTTCAAATAACATTTTGTCGTTTTTGTCACATAAAAGGCACTTTACTCAACAGAAAAACCGGTTTCTTGGAAATTTCCAAGGCATGATTGATTTTTTAAAACTAAAATTTTGTTAGAAATTATTCTTTAGCCAAGCAGGGCTGAACCCCAAAAAATTAAAATTAAAATCAAAAAATTTTTGTCTTTTATAAGAGTCGTTTCACCTATCCGGGGACACACGGTAGATTTTATGTTGGTACTATTTTATTATTGTTGTGTTTAAAATTACCTAAAAACACATCCATAAAGTTTAGCAGATTCATAGGATCATTTAGGATGTACAGGATTAAATTTTAAAATATTATTGGCTCAAACTTTTTAATTTAACCCTTTCATTGCATTGAGTTATGGGAAACGTTTCATTATAATATAATGTAAAAAATTTAAATCAATACTTGTTTTTATTAAGTGCAGAGAAGTGAATTATTATTTCTCTATTGTTTTGCTTTATAATATACGGAGGTGCCATTTTAATAATGGAAGTCTTTTCAGTATAAATCCGTCTTTAGCACCAGAGATGGAAATAGTATCAAAACTTTATTTTTATATCATGCAAAATAATATATTATAAATAATAGGTACATAACAAAAACTAAATTGATTCAAAACAAATTTAACAGCTGGAAAAACTGGAGATGAGGGAAAATAATAAAAGCTTAAACCATTTTGAATGGAATGATCAAAACGAATGCAACATAATTTGATAATCCACATACAGAGAGAGCAATGAAAGGGTTAAACCTATCTTTAAAAGGTTTCACCTATTAAAAAGAGTGATAAACTGGAATGAATCAATAGGAAAATTGTGTCACTAGAATATTTTTTAAATATTAAATCAATAATTTGTTATGGAGCAATTTTTCTCGATCAATCGTTCTGTCATTTTTGCTACAAATCGTGTGTTGTCAGAGAATTTTGAAAGGTGACAGTGACATACTAATCCCGACATTGCAGGATAGACAAATGAAACATTAACATGATGAAATCAGGATTTTTGTAGTATTTATGTGCAAGTGCAATAACAAAGGAAGTCGTGGGCGTACTTTCTTATTCAAGTGTATGATATAAAAGTTGATGTTTGATTTTTTCTACTCGTAAGAAGGGGATAGCACTCGTAAGACTCGTATAGCATCTTTTATGTAAGGATTTTTTCTAAATAATATGTTAAATAAAGCCTTAAAACGAACGGTTGGTCATGAAAAGTTGCTCTTTTAAATTGCTTGAATATAATCTTGAAAGCACATTTTTATTGTTGGTATAGATATATCATGTTCACTTTAATTATTATTACTAATAGCTATTGAATAATTAAATTTTGAGATTTAAGGAGAGTGTTGAGAGGACTATGTACATAATTTACAATTCTACGCTTGTTGATTCGATCAATGTTAATTTTGTCAGTATTTTATGAAAATAATTATCGTAGGTTAGGCCTGTTGAATGAATGAGTTTCCTAATCGTAATTTTGATAACTGCTTTCATTGTTTCTTGTTTTCAAATTGGTTGCTATTCAAATTCACTTTTTTTCAAGCACTCATTTGATGTTACTGTGTTTATCGTGATTAACCAATGTTTTATTAATAGTTAGCCTTATTATCATTATTGTTTTTATTATAATTGTTGTCTTGTGATTTTTTAAATTTTAGATAACTAATACCACAAGCAATGAGTATTTATCTATCAGGTCGTTTATCATGATTTTATTTGTATAAGAATTATCTACATTTCACTGTTATCTTGTAGGTAATGTCAAATAACATCTAAATTGTATTATGTATTAATATTACCTAACAATTTAGTTTATAAATATTTATTTATACACATTTGTTGATGTAATTAAAAATTCAGTTAGCATTAAAATTATTATTTTATTATTAATTTTTTTTATTCCTTTAGTAGGTCTTATCCATGAAAGATTTATGGGTCTAGTTTAATTTCATATTCTAATAGGAGGGTCGTAGTTACTGTAATGAGACAAAAAAAGATGATATTATAAAAGATGAATGTCTCTGTAACAGGAGTTTTTGAGAGGTTGTAGTATTGAACCTATATCTTCAGACTTCTGATCTATTCATCGATGTACTTTATACTAATCCTCAAAATTATAATAAGTTTGAGCATATGCAGTAAGGCTTCTGAGGAGTCCCTATATGCTCAAACAACAAAAAAAAAAAATGGAAACAGAAATCCATCCCTATTGAATATCAATTTACAAAGGTAATTAATTAGTTTCCTAATGTTGGATTGGATAATAATTCGCATGCGCACTTAAAAAAATATAGTTGTTGATAGGAATTTAGTGATTGACATTGACTACTATGATGTCGTTCTGATAAATAGACAACTTGACAGTTGACAATAATGACGTTTGCGAAAACAAAATGGGAAAAACCGGGAAATGTTTTTTTCTTTCTTTTGAATTGGCACCTTTGTACATACGCTCATTTATCTAAATATCTAGGTATATTACTTTCTACCAGTAACTACCATAACTTCATTACAACGAGTACGTTATATTATTGTTTGAATACAAGAATACCGGGTGGTATGTTCTGCCTCTGCCATATTGCAACCCTTTTTGACGGTTGCAGCTGTTTGTACGGTATAGCCCTTCCGGGTGTTTTATATTTTAAGCTACACGCGAAGTTATGGAGTTATGCTTATGCCACTTATGCAATTTCAATGCAGAAGCGGTAAGCAAAGGCTAACCTCAAAATTTTCGGCATTCTCTACGTTTCGTTGTTTGTCTTCTCTTCTTAGATATTATTAGATCGAAACGGTTATTTATTTTCATAATTACGCAGTGAAATTGTAATTCTAATTTATTTTACATACCAGTCCGCATATAAATCGTCAAAATGGTAAGTACATTTCTTAAAAATTATAACACAATCCGTCAATAAACAACTCTTCCCACAGACGATCGGCAAGAACAATAAAATGATCCAGCACATTAACTTCAGAGTCCGAGTCACTCTGCAGGACTCACGAACGTTCATCGGCACCTTCAAAGCCTTCGACAAACACATGAACATGATCCTGGGCGACTGTGAGGAGTTCAGAAAAATCAAACCGAAGAACTCGAGAGTCGAACGAGAAGAGAAACGAGTACTGGGCTTCGTTCTGCTGCGCGGCGAGAGCATAGTCTCGTTAACAGTTGAAGGCCCCCCGCCCACCGAAGACGGCACCCCGAGAGTCCCAATCCCCGGAGCTGCCCCCGGCCCCGGCGCCGCAAGAGCTGCCGGTCGAGGCATGCCAGCTGGTAAGCTCGGCTATTTCTTGGCCACCTAGAAACCTTGTCTTATGTCCAACATTTCTAGGAATTGGAGGAGTTCCAGTAGGTCTCCAAGGTCCGGTAAGAGGAGTAGGCGGGCCGTCACAGCAAGTTATGACTCCGGGCGGAAGGGGACAGTTGTCTGCGCCTCCGCAAATCGGTCAAGGAGCACCACGAATGGGTGGACCTCCACCGGGAATGATGGGACCCCCGCCTGGTATGATGATGCCTCCAGGACCAATGGGAATGGGGCGAGGCGGACCTCCACCACCTATGGGAATACGTGGACCACCGCCCGGTATGATGAGAGGTGGACCACCGGGACCGAGACCTTATTAGATGTTTGCGAGAAGGTGGAAATGTTATTCTTCAGTATGGGTTAGGTTTTGTGGTTGGTTACTCTTTCAATAAGGTAATGTAGTTTTTTTTCCAACTTTATAATTATTATTTATTATAAATACATTTTATAAGGCATCATTGAGAAAGACCAGTCAGAAGTCAGGTGTTATTCAGTGTGAATAATTGTTTAGTTGAATTGTTTATCAAATAGAAATTGTTTAACCAATTTGATCCAGTCTGGAGAACTATAATATAAAAGAGTGAATACTGAATAGGATATCACTTTATTCGCTATATCTGGAACACCCTTTAATTCATTTATCTTTTGAATACTTATTTGAATGGCTCTGTTATTGAACTTATTGTTCTTTTATATGAAGCATCAAGTATTAGGAAATGAATGAGTTGATCGGGTTATTTACTAAGAATCATTTTTAATTTCATACCATCATGACTGGGTGGTACATAAAAGTAAGGTAAACATAATTTTATAATACAATAAGGAATATTTTTCTTTTTATAATTAAAAATATGTAAATTTATTAAAAAAGTACGAGGTAATTAGATTGATTTTTATTTACTAGATACATAGATAAGTATTAGATACAACCATAAATCAATATTCTTACTGCTCTATATAATATAACAAAGAACTTAATTTGATTAAAAATAAAGGAGACTCAAAAATCCTTAAACTCGTCTGCATATTTATTCTCACTGCTAATTTGTAATGGTTCTTCATCAAAATTGTCAAAATTACTGGTATCAGCTTCACCTTTTACATTAGGTTTATAAGGGGAATCTGTTTTACGATTATAAACACTTGTGAAGGAAATATCCTTGAACCATCTATGATTTTTAATATCTTGTAAGCCATTTTTCAAATTCCCATATCTGAACATAGAGGATAATTATTTTATGTTATAATTTAAAATTTAAATAGATTATGCCAGGTACCGTCTCGACAGATCCACTTGTAATAAATTCTTCAGTATATCTTTCAGGTCCATCGTAAAATGTGTTGGACAATGAAACTTTCCGCTGACTATTTTTTCATATAATTTCATAGGGTCGGATGCTGAAAACGGCGGGTACCCAGCGCTCATTTCATATAAAAGAACACCGTAGGACCAATAATCAACCGACTTCGCGTATCCTTTACTTAGAATTATTTCCGGTGCTAGATATTCAGGGGTACCACATAAAGTCCAGGTTCTTCCTGTGACTTGCTATGAATAAAATTTATAATAACTAATTAACGCTTAGCAATTATAACTAATTACCTTGCAGAAACCAAAATCGGTTATTTTTAAGTACCCTTGATGGTCGAGTAGAATATTTTCAGGTTTCAGGTCACGATAAACGAGGTCAAGGAAATGTAAGTACTCAAGGGCGAGACATACTTGAACTCCATAAAATTTTGAAATGTTTTCTTCAAATTTACCTAAACTAATTATTGAAAAAATATGTTTATTTAATTTTGAGATGTAAAGTTATGATTAATGTTACTTTCGTAAGTGAGTAAACATTTCTCCACCATTAATGAAGGGCAAAACAAAATACAGGTAACTATTATCCATGTATGAGGAACACATGTTAACTAAGAAAGGAAAAGTTATGCATTCTAGGATTTGTTTTTCATATATTGTGTGTTCTATTTGTTTTAATTTCACCATTGTTTCCTTATCTAGTATTTTCATGGCATAGTAATCTCTAGTAGGCTTAAAACGTACCAACATCTATAATAATCTCTGTATAAACATTTCTTCTTAAAATTATATTTTCCATCTCACCACTCTACCAAAAGATCCAGCCCCTAGCGTCTTCATTTTAACAAAATCATCAATCGAGCCTTTAAGCTTTGATTTCTTATTTTTGTAGCATTCGTAAAATTCTCTTCTGTATTGAATTAGCTTATCTTGGTACTGTATCTCTGACATGATCGCTTTCTTTATAAAAAAAAGCAATTATAATGAGTAAATAAAATATGAATGAGGCTTACATCTTTCCGTCTCTCATCTGTACCAGTAGTTCTCTCCCTCAAATGTCTCCGTTCCCCTTTCTCGCTGTCCCTTTCAACAGGACCTCCTCTCAGAGGTGTGAACTCTCTAGATTTTTCCGCAACTAGTGCGTGTAAAGCTTTCGGTTTTTCCCTAAATCTTTCCATTTAGATTTAGAGTCGCTAATGACAAACCTGCAATTTCAGGTATGCTTTTACAAATTTTACACTTTCTGAACGTGGAAAGAAGTTTATTTACTCGCAGAAGAGATGCTTCTAATCTAAACTGAAATAAAGACTTTAATTAATTATTATTGAATTAACTTTGTTGAGTTGTCATATTTACCTGACATTTTTAAATTTAATTTAAACAATTTTAGCTCTGGCCAAATAGCTAGTAAAAGCTAAAGGCCATAAACTCTGAAGAAGAAGAAGAATAACAATTTTAGCTCCTTGATTTATAAAAGGCTATCTTCAAAACGTAGGTTGGTTGAGAGTTGAGATTTTACAATCGTTATTCAGAATAATAATTTTGTTTATATTTGAAATATCTTAAGGGACGCTTATTATTATTATTATCAGAAATAATAAATTATAAAATGCAATTGAAATTTTCTTAATTTCTAAATTTATACCATATGCGTATTTTGAAAGTTTACAGTGTGATTGTTAATTAAATAATATACGGTGGTACAGTGAAAAACACAAATACGGCCTCGAACGAGGGCCTTAAAATTCTTCGATCTATTGAAAATGGGCCAGATTGTAGAGTTTTATGGCCCCGTTCAGGGCCATACGTTTTTTTGCACTGTACCACCTATCTAGAATTTTCTCGCTCAGCTTTGCTGGCACAGTTATTTAGGAGAAGTAAAGACGTACAAATTTGACTGGAATTATGTAGTTTAAAAAAAAATAGGCGATCGACTATTTGCCAAAAATATTTGAACAACAAATTTTTTTGCCCTTTTACAAAATGGCCGCCATTAGTGGCACATGGCACATGCCTCACTTTTGTCATGGAATGGATGAGTGGTGAGTGCAGAGTAGGAAGTTCATTGTTCATTTACGACACGTTCCCTGGTGCGTTCGGTAATTACATCTGTTACTGTCGAATTTATTTTGACATCTGACTACTCGGAGCTATATCTGAGAAGTTCTTTAATTAAATTTCGATGACTAATTTTTAGAGGGTCCTTAATCAACTCTATGGAGGATTTCAGAGCTTGTTGTTTAATTTTTATTTCATATTGTCACTATACTCTCAATTATTGCCATGCATTTATAAAAAAAAGCAGATTTATTTTAAATTTCACTGTTTTTCTGCCTGGAAAAGAAAAGAAGTTATTTAACGATAAATAATTTATTTCTTATAGTAATAATACTTCGATTATAATATTCCATCTGCTTTTAAAAAAAAATTTATTCCCGCTTTGACGGTTTGTCTATGCGTAATGCTCCATAAAATAACGTCACGTGATTACAATTTTCAAATCTGCTCGCTCAGGCAAAGACAATTATGTATAAATGATTTGTATCGTATCACAGTAAGCACCAACACTTTTCATTACACCTCACAAATGTTGACTTCCGCCTTCAAATATTTTTAAAGCTAGCTCTTAGATTACAATCACCATAGTGACGTCATGCGCAGCGCGGACGAATTTTCAATCTCATTCATGTTGACATACCTTGTACAGCAGCTCTCTGACTGTAAATTGTACTTTTAAATTGAAATGACAACTGACAAGTGATTACTTTGACAAGTAGAATAAAAAAAATATAGCAACATCAAATTCTGTATAAACAAAAAATACAGACGTGTCACAAAATTGAATGAAGGAAAGTAGATTAGTAGATAGTAGATTGTAGGCAGGACGAAAGTTAAGAGAAATAGCTCAGTTCCACGACACGAAGCACGAAGGAAAACATTCGCTAAACCGTGTATGGAAATGTGTCGTTGTGCCACTTTTGCCACGTAATTTTCGGGAAACCACAATGGGAAATGCAGGAAGCGTTGACATCCCCGGAGGAGGTACTGAGGGATATCACGTACTGAGGGTAATAAATTCACTTTCCCTGTAAACATTTTTCCTTGATTTGTTCCAATTTTTCGGTATTTACAGGTCCAAGAAAATTCTCCAGGAAGCAAAGCTGGATTACAAGCGTTCTTTGACTTTATTATTTCAATAAACGGCACCAGATTAGATCAAGATAATGACACATTAAAACTAATTTTAAGAAATGGAATCGGTAAGTGTTGAAGAACTTAATTTTTTACAATACTGATGCTTCTTGTTGAGTACTGATAGACAGAGCAACAATAATTAGATGGAAGTTTCATGTTTCCTCAATTTTGCGAAAATACTAAATATTATTAGACAGTAGGCACCCCTCTTACAAGATCCATATTCACAAAGAAATCAGGATGAGGATGATACTTGTCAAATTTTGTATTCTTACATCTGAGTGGTTAAAAGCTGTAAAGTGAAGCTAGAAGCTAATGTCAGTTTTAGGCTGTTTTAGGTTATTTTCGAATCTTAATTTGGTGAATATCTAGATGAGCGGCATGGGTATAGGGCGAAATGGCTTATACTATCGGATAGCTCGTGTCTCTAGGAGTATCAAGGTACCATTGAATTTTTGCGCCGGCAAGTAATAGTCGAGATATAAGGCCTTAAAGTTTCATCCTTGCCCTAATACGTGTATTCGAACATTATACGCGCGAACAGGCAGCTCGCTTATATCCGTCGGACACTCGAGGATCGAGCGTTTCCTGTTCGAGCGCAATCATATGACGAATACACGTATTAGGGCAAGGATGACACTTTAAGGCCTTATATCTCGACTATTACTTGCCGGCGCAAAAATTCAATGGTACCTTGATACTCCTAGAGACACGAGCTATCCGATAGTATAAGCCAAATCGCCCTATACCCATGCCGCTCATCTAGATATTCACCCTTAATTTTTTTTCAAGGCCTATTTTTTTGTGAATATGGTCAAAATGTAAAACTTCTTACAATCATTTTCAACACTTCCAGGGAAACCACTACCCCTGACAATATACAGCAGCAAAACCCAGAGCATCAGAACAGTCACGGTTGAGCCTAGCGAATCGTGGGGCGGTCAAGGACTCCTCGGTGTCAGCATCCGGTTCTGCTCGTTTGAGGGCGCCAACGAGAACGTCTGGCACATCCTGGAGGTCCACCCGAACTCCCCCGCAGACTTGGCCCAACTAAAATCGTTCTCCGACTACATCATCGGCGCCGAGTCGGTTTTACACGACAGCGAGGACTTGTATGCCCTGATTGAGAATCACGAGGGACGGGGATTGAAGCTCTACGTCTACAACATCGACTCGGACAGCTGTCGCGAGATAACCATCACTCCAAATTCCAGATGGGGTGGGGAGGGATCATTGGGGTGCGGGATCGGGTATGGGTACCTTCACAGGATCCCGATTAGGACCGTCGATCAAGCGACTTCGGAAATCCCCGCCCCCACTACGACTGTCTATGATGGTAATTCTTCTGTCACGACGAGTAATGTAGCCTCGGGCGTCACCGGTCCTCCGGTTTCGACGTTCAACCCTGCAGGTGCCAGTTCTGGTTTTTCTCTGCCGCCCCTGGTGACGAGTATTCCTTCGACGTCTAATTTGGTGTCGGTACAGGCCCCTGTGGCAACAGCACCACCACCACCACCGACGCAACCAGAACCAACTAATGTATTCTCTGCGTCGAATAGTAATCAATTGCCTGAACCGATCAGTCCTAGTAAAGACTCCGTATTACAAAACCCTAATTTTTACCAACCAACTTCCGTGGATAATTCCGGACCGAAATCTCCTTTCGATATCGTCAACCCGACGATACCGAATAACACGAGCGTGCCTAACCACCCCGTCTCTTCTCAGTTTTACAGTGTACCGCAACCGCAAGCCCCGATCACTCAGCCATACTTGTACACCAGTCCGACGATGTTCACTCCTACCCTGGAGAACATCAGCGGCGCTCCTTTTTATTCCCATCCTGGCTCCAATAGTTACAGTCAGATTCCTCAAGTTCCCATGTACAATCCGAACACGATGCAGACTACCGTCGGGGAAAATCAGTTCGCCAACGTGCAGGTTTCTATTTCAAACGCGCAGAACACTCCACCGTTGATTTATGATCCGGCAATCGCTGCACAATCTGCTCAACAGTTATTAAGGAGCGGCAATATTTCAACCAATTGATTTGTAAGATTCACTACTGTTTACTTTCATTAATGGTCGTTGATTAAGTAACGGATCGTTTGAACTTGGTGTTTTAATTGTTGAACATTCTGATCTAGTTAGTTTGTTTTGTTTTGTTTAAAGTTTAAATTGTTTAAAATAATGTCAGAAATTAACCATAAAGTTTCTCATATTTCATAATTTCAGTATCGGTTTAGGAGTGGAGAAAGTGAAAAATTACTGTGACTAATAATATTAAATGATTATTGCAGTGAAATAATCTTTTTATTTTACTGTTTATACCTTGAAAGGACACACAGGGGTACTGTTGAGAATAGATAGAACCTGGGAAACTCTGTATAATATAAATAGATACATTTATAGTATTTTTACACTTAGCCTGAGCTTTAACATAGTCATTAAATTACTGAACGCTTGAGGTTCATCGAATATAATAATTACAAGAATGAATAGATCGTTAATGTAACAATAACAATATATAAATGCGGTCTATTACAGATCCCTGATGATGTCATTACTGAACTACCATATGGTAGTCATTCTGGGTTGTTTGAATATAATTTCGTAAATGAATCTTTTCAAGTATCTGTGCAAAACATAAACAGTATAGGGCTCAAAATAGATCCCTGGAGTACTCCGAACTTAATTTCTGCTTATCCGGAGTAATAATGTTGCGTGACAGACGGTCATTCATTACCAAAATGTTCCAGGTTTTGTGAATATAATAGCACCCAGATTGGATCCCTGATGAATTTGATTGCATACTTTTCACAAGGACCATAATAGTGGCTTGATATGTAATGTGATATATTCTATAACTTTTGAAAGTCTGTAAGTTGCTTATTAGTAAATAATTGTTGTATTTTACTCGGTCATGAATTATTGAAAAAATAGTTTGGTAGGTTTGACAAATGATTCTTAATTTGATTTATGAGTTCCTGAGTGGGAGTGTGAGTTATAACGACTGTTACTTAATGAACGTTATTTTTGAAACAGGCTGTTTAAATGATTTAGATTTACACATCGTTATGGTATGTTGTAAGTAAATTATTAAAATTATTTTATGTATTTTATTAGTAGAGGCGGGATTATATGCAAGCAAAAACTGAAAAATGTGCGCATATGTATGTATAATTTTTTAAGTAAATATAGGACCAACACTTTTTTTAATTAAAATAAATCAACTAATATACAAATTACATTCGAACCTTGCCTGGCCATGAAAAATCAGCTGATTTCTCCTGGTGGAATAATCTTGAAGTTTTTGTCATACAACTATGTTAGTAATATGTCAGTTTACATAAGCTATCACTTTTAAATTGCTTTCAACCAAATTGATCTATGGAAGTTGTCCAGTTTCCATCTTTTATACACAAGAATGTTGGTTTCACTTAAACACAATCAATAATGCCATTAGTAGATAGAACGATAGTGTGCAGTTCTGCCCGATGCTTATTAAATTCAGGCTTGTTTCAAATCACTACTTCGGGACATTTAAACGTCATGCGCGCATAATAGTCTATTTTTGTGATGTTTTTGCAAATTTTCCCTATGCTGTGACGTTTCATAGGCGTCATCAGTTGTCAGAGGGTTAAAGAAGTTTAAAAATGTTCTCAGATCAAAGCCCACAAAATAAATTAAAATATAATTTTTATGCAAAATATTCATAAGTATGCACTTTGCATATAATCCGGTCTCTATTTACTAGCATCTAAACTTTTTATGTAAATAAAATGAAGGGAAAGTGAATAATTGTTTTTTTTTATTCCTGCACTAATTTGATTTTAATAATTTAAAATAATCCTCTTATCATAAAAAAAAATTAAAGAATGAAAATTTATGACCCAGTTACATAAATTTTAAAGACAGTACATCAATAGCGACACTGAAATTCCCATTGTTTGTAAGTTATAAATTTTTATTTAAAACAGCAATGCTTATCTATAGTTACTTATCTTTTAAATTTATTGAAGCCATTTTAATTAGATAAGCAAGATGATTAATAATTGACAAGTATTCAATGGGAGAGGTGTAAAAATTTGATCTTCCTTATTTATGTTTGTCTTCAAACTTAGCACAGAATTTATGTTTATATTATTTCAACAATAAGTTGTTATTCATCATAGGTGGCATTTGTGTTTCTTGTTAGGTAAGTGAATATTTACGCTCGCTCGTATATTATTAAGTAGGTAGTTGATTTTAATGAGGAAACTATAATTAAGGAGCACTAAACAAAATACCAGCAAGTCTGTTTTTCAGTGCCTGATAAGAGTATGACTGTTTTGTAAAAAAAAATTCTACTTATCATCAACAAAGGTTTGTCTGAGTCATCATACAATTCATTCTAATCCATAAAGTAATTCTCAATAAAACTTGTAGATACGATTAATATTATGAAACACTCGTTACTTTTTTACCGTAAGAAAAATAAGTCTTCTCAACATCACAACATCCAATAAAACAATTATCACTACGGTTTCTTTCTAGGATTATAAAGATGAGTTGTCTGTTCAGAAGAAACAAAAAAGGGAGCCTCACCATCACCAAACCACCGGGCAAGAAAAGTAAAAAACCGGATGTACGTAGAGACACGATTATAATCCAAGAATCTACGACTACAGCTAAATTAACCCAGAGAGCCCCTCCGAGAGCAATCCATCATGAATATGAAATCATCGGAATTGGTGACAGCAAAACAAATAACTCAAAAACCACCAAGAGGGAAAGTGAACAAAAGCATAACCATGAAGTACGGTTTGCGGACGAGCAAAGCAACCAAACTTCAAGCTCTGCAAAAGGTGAAGACGACAGGGCGAGTTCAATAACAGAAGTGATACCAAATGATGAATCAATTGATGAAAATTACCAGGAAACTGAACTGTATGGGGGTACTAAAAAATCAAAAGAAATCAATGAAAGTGAAGAAGTAAAAATAGAAATTGTAAATGAAACGGAATCGAGAAAATCGGAAGACATTGAAAGAAATTCTGTTGCAGTGAAAAGACGATCGAGAATTATAGCAAGGCCGGTCACTTTAAACGAATCAAGCGCTTTACCAGTGCATCCTAAAAGTTCTGAGTAAGTATTACCTTTCTCGTTTATTCTTTGTGAATATGTAGGTAGGTACTTCTAGTATTTTTCTTTTGCTGTTCCTCTTTTGTCAATTATTTTTCACGATTATCAAATTATTTTACCATTTCTCAAATATCACTAACTTCAAGAAGAATAAAATCATTATTTGACAAACTGTGAAACACAAAATGACAAAAGGGGATAAGCAAAAGAAAAACACTGCAATTTGGCATATTGAACTAGAAAATTGCTTGTCCTGTTCTGCACAAATGATCTCGATTTCATTTACTTTTAAACTAGAAAAATATTTTTTTCTATTTGAGAAATTTAGGCATGTCAAACTTCAATCTTGCCTTGCTTTTTGAGTGGTATTGGAACTAATTTAATCATAAACTGAAAACTGTCACTTAAATTTATATCAGTGAAAAAAAGAATGGGCACATCCCAGTTATTGAAAGTTCTGAGTTTTTTATGTTGTCCAGCGACATTCAAATGGTCATTACGGATTAAAAAATTGTGGAGTAGTATTAAATTAGAGGGTGGAAATTGATGGAGATGGGGGTGAAACTGCACCTCTTTCCATTTTTTAATTATACCTCCAAAGCAAAATTCAAGTATTAATAGAAAAAATTAATAGAAATTTTTTTGTATATTTTGTGATTTTACATGCGAAATGTTTATTTAAAAACATTGAAAAAAAATCTTTGTCAAAAATATTAAGTCAATGAAAAAGAAGCAAAAAATTGGAGGCCTCGCGGTTAAGTAGCGAGAACTGCTTGATCGTTGGATCCGTCGGACTGAGTTCGATTCTCAGTGAAGCTCTGGGTATCTGTATTGTCCGTTCTACTATTTATTTGGCATACTTGAGGCTGGGTGTATGAGCAAGAGGTTCCAAACCCATATTACCGGTCTGGAGCGACTTTGTCTTAACTACATAGTGAAGACCGATGCTCCCCCCTTTTTTTTAAAAAAAAAGCAAAAAATCTTTTTTTAATTTTTGTATAAACTTTATTCGGAGCAGAGATGGGTATAGGTATTGCTTCGCAGAAAAACAAGTAGATTAAATTGTCTTCAAAATGGTGGGTTAAAAAAGATTTTTGGATAAAAACTGACTGAGATGTAGTCGCTCAAACTTTTACATTTTTTATCAGTTTTCTTTGATATCGTTTTAGCTCTTATTTTTACAACAAAATTGATTTTCATTCAATAAAAAAAAGTATTTTAGGCGGTTAATTTGTCAACAAAAAATCAATATTGGTGGAATTTATAAAACTGTGATCGATTTTTTTAAATAGTCACAACAATTATTTTTAAAAAACTGAATAAAACATTTCCAATAACTCAATTTCCACAATATGCAGACTGTCTTTTGTGATGCTATTTACCTTAACAAAAAAGTTGTGTAATCCACGTTTTAAGGATCCCCAGACTTAATATGCACTCATTTAACTCCACACCTGGGTTATTTTCCTCTACTAGTGCTAGTAGGTATCTTTTTTTTATAACTATAACTAAACACGACCCCATTTCATGATAAATTCGCCTTACTTTCCAGAGATGAAGACAAGATAAAACAAGCCCTCCTCAACAACGAGTTCCTAAGCAGAATTTTCAAAGAAGGCAAGCGATTGGAAGACGTGGTCAATGCGATGTACCCCCGAGACGTCAAAGCAACCGAAACAATCATAAAGGAGGGCAAAACGGGGCATCACATGTACGTATCATCTGAGGGTAGTTTCGAGGTAACGATAAAAGGGACAGGCGTCGTCCAGAAGTTTGATGACGTGAGAGTATTTGGAGAATTGGCTCTCCTACACAATGCCAAGCGTCTGGCGACGGTATCTGCAGTAACGGACGGTAAAATCTGGGTTCTGGACCATGACGTTTACTACCAGCTCATGGTCACGACCAACATCCAAGAACGGGACGAAATATTATCGTTCTTGCAGAACGTAGAACAACTCAATAAAGCCAACCAGGAGGTCTTGCAGCAAGTCTCTAAACTACTAAAATTTGAGACGTACAGGGGCGGGAAAGAAATTGTAAGAGAAGGAGATCGGGGCGATAAATTCTACATAATCCGAGCGGGAACAGTGACGATCACTAAAGAAAAAATCGGAGTGGTTAATAAATACGGGCGGGGGAAATACTTCGGGGAACTAGCGCTTCTAAAAGAAGACACCCGACAAGCGACAGTGACAGCAGATCCCCCAGCAGTGGAATGTCTTACACTGACACGGAAACAATTCCTGGATATATTCGAAAATATCGATGGAGTCCCAATAATCCAACCGTATGTTACCACCAAAGTTTTAAGCGAGCACGACGATATCCAGCTGACCGATTTAGACATTCGTGGGACTCTGGGAGTGGGTGGTTTTGGGAGGGTGGAACTCGTGCAACATAAAACAAAACCTCAGTTGACTTTCGCTTTAAAATATTTGAAAAAAATCGATATGGTCGAGCAACAACAACAAGAACACGTGAAAAACGAGAAAATAATCCAAATGTCATGCCGGTCCATCTTTATTGTCCGTTTATATCGAACATACCACGATAATAAATATGTCTATTTTCTAATGGAATCGTGTCTCGGCGGGGATTTATGGAGTCTTCTTCAGAAGCAGAAAAGTCACAGATTTGAGGAGAACGACGCCCGATTCATTGCCGCTTGCGTTATAGAATCCATTGCGTATTTACACGAAAGGGGAATAGTGTATCGTGACCTTAAACCCGAGAATCTTCTAATCGATTCTGAGGGATACATAAAATTAACAGATTTCGGTTTCGCTAAAAAAATCACAGCCGGCGGTAAAACGTACACTTTTGCCGGGACGCCCGAGTACGTCTCCCCCGAAATTGTACTGAATCGGGGGCACGATCGAGCGGTCGATTACTGGGCTTTCGGGATATTCGTGTTTGAATTGTTGACGGGTCGCACTCCTTTCCGAACAGGTGACCCGAATCATATGAAAACTTATAACCGGATCTTGAACGGGATCGACAGCGTCCAGTTCCCGTCGTATTTTCCTATGAGAGCGAGGAATCTGGTCGAAAAGTTGTGTCGTGCGTTATCGACAGAACGACTGGGGTACCAGAAAGGGGGAGTTAAAGATATAAAAAATCACAGATGGTTTTTAGGCTTTCCGTGGGAGAAACTCAACAGTCAGAAGTTGGTATCGTCTTTCAAACCTAAGCTCGAGAGTAACATCGATGTGTCTCATTTCGATGTGTTCAAGAAAGATATGGACATTCCGCCTGATGAAATGTCTGGATGGGATTTTGATTTTTAATTTTAAATAAAGTCGTTTGTTCTTATTTAGTTCGAAATATAACTCTGGAGCTGGGGTTACATTTTGTAGTTTCTGGCAGCTGCTTGGATTTATTGATTAATACTTCAATAGTTCTACAATGACTTACAGTTGGCAATACTAATCAATAGATTGATTCAAGTTTGCAGCAGTGATGATTGATAACCATAAATAGTTGTCATTTTGAGCTTGTTTCACTTTATGAATTAGGGTCAGTTCACCTGAATTTATCATTATAATTTAATTTTATCTTAATAATTTGAAAAATGTCCCTTAACTGAAGTATAATGTTGATCACCGCATGTTACACTCAGGTGCAAAAAACGGGCCACGTAGTATTTTTTGAAAATCGAGTATATTTTTGAGATATTTTAGCTTTCAGGTTACACTTTTGATTTTTTATTGAATTCCATCACATTCAAAGGTTTTCTCTTCTCCCCTTCCCTTTGCCTAAATCGATTAGACTATATTTGAAAAGATAGTAAATTTCAACTCTATTCAGATCAAGTTGGCTATGGATTATGAGAATGATGAACCCCGTATCATAATAAATTTGACAGCACACTGACAAGTTTAAAGATTCTTGGTTGATACGTTGATAGTCATTCTCAGATTAAAGCAATGTTGCCAAGCGTATTTAAAAATCATGAAACTAATTTATATCTCTAAATCATATTTTTTCTGTAGTCTTGATCACTCCCAATGTTTCAAATTTTAATCATTTCCTGTCACATCTGTGGCATTTGTTTGGAACTTGTACATTTATACTTATCCAAAGGGTTTTTTTTTTATTCACACCATATTTCGAATTGGACACATTAATTTATACCTAATCAAATAATTTCCATACAATAATAATATCTCAATAAATGTATCCAACAGCTGTGAAATTGTTGCTGCAAGCATAGATAATTTACCGCATTATTATAGCCATATTTAAGCAACAAAGGCATTTTGTAAACCAATTTCAGTTTCTTTTGGTCAATATTTCCGACATTTTTGTGTATGACAATTATTTATGACATTTTGAATAATTCATGGAAACTTGACAACTTCCACAGATAGAATCGGTCAAAAGAAAGTTAAAAAGAGATAACCTGGCTGACATCCACTGTCAAAATTCATAGTTTATTGACAAACTTCAAGATTATAGCAGGCGATATCAGCTGATTTTTCATGGCCAACCGTGGTCCGAATAAAGGAATACAGTATTAACATCATTTTTGATGATGCATCATTGATTTAAACAATAATGGACAAATATTACACTTTTTAATAATTAATTTACTGGATGATGCTACATGATGATGCAGTTTGCTTGAGGTTTATTTAATTTTTTAATAGGAAGCATTTATTATAATAAAATTAGTGTTATTGTAGAATCTGCCCTACATGTCAATAATTTACAGTATTTTTAGATTGTTAATTTGCTTGATAGTAGTAACTTATGGTCTTAATTTTTATGTAACTAATTAGGGCTTTTGAAGTTGACAAATTTTATGAATATGAGCTATTATAATAATGTTACTTTACCTGTCATAGTCTAACTGTACATATTGTTATACTCGGTGCTTAATAAATAACCCCTGCACCACTTTTATATTACCACTGCTAGCTTTAACTTTGAATTTTAATCATGTTTATTCCTATATTCACAAACATGTCTCGTTAAAAACAAATAGTCATGTTTTGTGAATACAGGCAAATTAAATTTTATATGTTGTTGATCATTGATATTTATTTCTTAAATTGTATAAAAAAGGTGTCATTTTTAATAAATAAACACAAAATCAAAATAATTATTTTATTATCAAATTACTTATATCCAAAAGAGTTGATAACAGCCTGGAACGGAGCAATTTGTTTTGCTACCTTCACTGTGGCTTGTTTAGTCAATTTCTTAAGTTTGTCACGATTACGGATCATCAATACGTCCTTGACCTTTCGCTTGTTCTCGAGGGTACGGACAACGGACTGGTACTTCCAGCCGACTTCATGCGACAGTCTACCAACGTGACAGTACTGAAAAAATTATACAAATCAGCATATCTGTAAACTCTTTATTAACAATAATTGATGAGAGAAAATTTTCTCATTCTAAACTTGATATCATGGTATTACATCAAATAATGTAGGTAAAAATTGCAATAATCATTGAAAGTACCTATTATAAAAAGAAAAAGGAAATTATTATTATGAAGGAGTTTCTCACCTTTCTTCCTGGTTTAAGGCATATAACCCTAAGTGCACCAGGCACTACTAAACGTTTCCTACGTGCGTACTGTGGTGGGATTCCCTCATACGCTTTGAATTTCAATAGAGCGTACCTTCCACGTTCTGTTTTATGTGGCAGCATACCTATAACCAGTACAAGTTTCAATTATTATAAGAGACATGAAATCAGTTCCTGTGAATAATAATAAAAACAGACACTAATAAAAAAAGTAAATGTTAAATTCGATATTTTGATGACTGATTGACCAAGACTTCAATCTGAAATTTTGAGTGCAACTGAGTAAACATTAAAATGAAACAATTTAAAAACTGAAATAAAAATAAAATAAAAAGGCACGGTGGGTTAGGCTTGCGCCATAGGATACACCCCAGACAGTCATAATGCATGCCAAAAATGAGTGCAGTGCCTCCCGGTGTGCATGAAGTAGGTAAAGCCCCTACTAGGCGTTGCTTGTCTGACAACATGTCATTCATCTTTTGTCAATTTAAAAACTGGACTGAACTAGATTTCTTTGTGATTAATGGAATAAGTCAAAACAGAGTCATAACAAAAGTTTGCCTTACCCCTCACTGTTTTCCAGAAGATTTTCGATGGGGCACGGAAATGGAACGGTCCTCTAGCTGGGTTGACGTTACATCTTTTACGCAGGAACGATAAATATTTTATTTTGTTCCTGAAAAAGCGAGTGATTTAATTAAATTTTTTCTAAAACAAGACAGTTCGATTTGACTTAGAATAAATCAAACAAATCCAATTCTCTCTAGACTACTTCATTTGATTTTGATGATCTAAAGCAGTGTTGTAAGATTGTGAAATTAAATAAATGAATCCGCTGTTTATGTGTAAGAAGCAAGTACAAGGTTGTTGTTGGTTCTTTTGTATTTTTTTTTCCATTACTCGATAAATTGGTTCTCTTACAGATTGGCTCGGGATAAACCTAGTAGTGCTGTTTCACCAAGACAACGCTTATATGTATACGTATGTGGTCGCAACTCCGCAATGGAAAAATTACATGAACGGAAATTCCAATTGCTTCCACAACCACCATATTGACCCGATCTAGCTCCCATTGATATGTTTTTGATTTCCAAATTTAAAAAATTTCTCAAGAGGAAAAATATTGGTCGAACGCTGAGGTGGAAAGCGCTGTAGAATGGTATTTCTTGGGTTGAACCAAATAATTTTTTTTGGCCGTTTGGAGAGTTGAGAAAAGTGTTTGACCAAATGTATTGAGTTACGAGGAGACTATGTCCAGAAATAAATTTCGTCTTGGCTCAAAATCTGTGTTTTTCTTGGAAACGCCCGAAAATTTTCAAACTACCCTCGTACATGGGTAATTTGGATGCTTCAGCATGGCAACAATGGTTGATAATGAGAGGAAGTACAATATGGCAATATTTGGTTCACAAAAAACATGGCTGAAATATGGCGGCAACTCAAAATGATACCAAAAAATACAAAAGTTTCGTGCTGTGCTGTGTTTTCTTTTTTGATTAACTTACACCATTGGTAATTTGTGTAAAAAATTTGAAGCAAGAAAATACCTAAAGAAAAAAAAACTTTTGGTGAGTAAGTTTTCGATAGTTTTGGGTATGTATTTAGGGAAAATATGAAGCATTGATGATACAGATTCCTTTTATTTAGGTTTAAACAGGGTAATCCTGTTGTTTAGTCTTCCAAAACACCCCTCACATGCCCATTCCACTTTTTCCACTCGCTTCGCTCACAGGGTTGCTGCATTAAATCAGGTCTTTCGTCAGGGTAGTTTTTTTTTCCTTTAAATGTCCCTAAAATTAAAAAAAAAAACCTACCCTGACCAAAGACCTGATTTAATGCAGCAACACTGTGACAGCTGTGAGAGACGCGAGTGGAAAAAGTGGAATGGGCATGTGAGGGGTATTTTGGAAGATTAAACAACAGGATAACCTTAAACTGGGCCCAAATTTTCAAGCTTTCCATCTACTTTGCTATTACAACCCAGAGTAAAAAAAAGAGGGGGGGGGGGGGGGTTCGATTAAATGAATCGCACAACCCAACCACCGATTAAAAGAATAATCCAATGAACTAATCTTAAATTTTGTCACCATTTTATTAAAATTTTCAATTTTAAAAGATTTCCGAGAGTGCCGATTTTTTGGATATTTCGTATTTTGACCTCTGAGCATTGGCCATGAGCAAATGAATGAATAAACAGTGATAATGTTTATTGCTCCGAAATACTATCGAAATGGGCTGGCAACACTGTAGGAGAACCAATTAGTTGATGGAATGCAGGCAATGCTGCAGGGCCCCCCAGTATCTACTTATTAATTACTTTTGAAAGAAACCAAGAAACTACCAGTATTTCCCATTACCCCAGTTACCCACAATAATCATGAACAGCGGATTATCTCCCAAGAAATTAAAACATGCAATCCCTTCATGGTGGAAAGCTGGAGGCTTGGCTTACCTGTAAAAGTTGCCGGATATATTGAGCTGTTCACACCTCACCACGACAACTTTATTACCTTGAAGAAGAGTTTTAGCAACGATTGCTGCCAAACGACCTAACAGATGGCCTCGGCCATCGATAAGAATTGCCTAAAATTGAGAAAAATCCGTGTTAAAAATAAAAACACGTGTACGACTAGTAATTGTAGGTTAGATATTCGCCCAATTTTAGAACGCCTTTTCGTGAAAAGTAAGGCTCATCGAATTGCGATCAAGAAATTTAGACGAATTTTGGATCGAAATTGATATTTGGGTAATAAAGAATACGCATATTTACCTTTTCGCTAAATCCAGTCATTTTTTCTCACATCTAAAACTCACTCCCGCAGCCGAAAAGGAAGTGGTGATTACTCGAGTGTTACGTTACGACTTTCGATTCTCCAAACCTGACATGATGCTCTAAAAAAACGACTAATCGATTCGAGTCGAGTCTTAAGATATTTTCGCTTATTAGAATCCCTAAAGTAATATCTGTCTGACTTAAAACCGTTGACATCTTAGACAACTGACAGCTCACGAAAGTTTAAGTAAAATCTAAAATGCACTCATATCTCATACTCACCATTAACATAATAGCTGCTTTCTTTCGCTCAGCCACTTTGAATCATGGATCCTGAATTCCTGAAAGTTGAACCCGGATCACTGAATCGCGGATTCAATAGGACCGATTCTTATCGCGACGAAAGAACAGCAAAGAGAAGTGTAAAGTTGATTCGAATTATTATTATTGTAAGATAAATGGAAAAAATTGATAAAGTCCAATTATTAAAACGAAATAATAATTAACAATAATAATAATAATAATTTTTATTTTTTTTATTTATAATATTTAAAAATGGCACGAAATGGATGTGGTAGGTATACCCGTATACCCAATAAATAACCCATCATAATATTCTAAATGTAAGACTATTCCATTACTTTCGAAAATGTACATGAACAAAATGAGAATAAACAAACATAAAAGTATGAAAACGTAAACATATTTTTAGGAATCTTAGGTTACGTTTTTCGGATCCGGATCAATTCGTTCCGATCCTAAAAATTCTACGATTCGGAGGGGTGAGGGGATTACGGATCGCGATCCAAATCTGGTAAAGAGTGGGGATGAATCCGTTTACGAAAGAACACGCCTGTTTGAATCCAAACGCGTTATAACGCGTTCGGATCACGAATTTACGGTCGAAAGAAAGCAGCTTATATTACATTACCATTACATTACCAACATTTTCCTCGGCAAGTTGTGAATGTTTATGCTTAGATTGAAGTTTTTGAAAATGGTTTTAAAGATTTGCCCATTAAAAAACTTCAGTTCTTCAAAAAAATCTTCCTTTCAGAAAAGCAATATAAAATGCGCCGCAGTGAAGTGTGAAAGGAACAAAAACGCTTAGCTAGCTAGCTTTTGTTGTGGGAGGTAAGTCAAATAAACGTCAATTATGTCAATAGTGTCTGTTTTAGCTTTGTGTCTTTTAGTCTTATTAATAAATAAGACAGCCTATAATTAGAATCAAATAATATTTTATCTACTCCTATTAGATAACAAATCAATTATTAGTCTAATTTTAACGAAGTAATGGTTGATGGAAAATTACTAAAGTCTATTTTTTATTTAGATGGACTTGTCAAACAGCTGTCAAGTTGGTACCCTGTGCAATCTTTAAACAGTAATTTTCATATTGTCGGATGGTAGCCTGTTTTCTTAACCTTGACAAAAAAATTCCTTTGTGACTAAAGTAACGGCAACATTCCCCGATTCGGGTATAGGCTATGACGTCACCTGCAAAACATGTTTCCTTGTTGTAAGTTGCACTGTTATGAAACGCAAATTAAAAAAATCAAATTACTTTATTTTCTTCGAAAATAGTCCTTATATTTAGTAGTTATATTCGTTTTTTGAGGCTAAATTTAACTGTTGTTTGGATTGACTATATCCAATGACGTATTGCGAAAACTAGGTCCGGGTCCTCATTCGGTACTCTAGTCACAGCAAAACGCCAGAAACTTGAAAAGTTGAAGTTGTCAAATTGACAAACCAAATTATCAAATCAAAATTATTAAAATGCTCAGGCAGGTAAATTTATTTCAAAATAAAGAAAAGAATGAATCATCAAATGCCTATAAACAATAGCGATTGAAAGATGTTTCTCCAGATTAAGCAAAAATACAGTTTAATCAGATTCCTTGAAATATTCCTTGAGAAATTCTTAAAAAATGATTGAATAATGTAAGTACCTCTATTTATCAATAGATCTTCTTTTTTCAACATTTTTACATAAAACTAAGAAGGAATCGGTCTAATCCTACGTACATAAGATTTATAAGAGTAAATAGCTAGGTACTTACACTTACAAAGTCTCTAAAATTTTCCAATTTACCTCTAAAAATTGCGTTTATATTTTTTCGAATTTTAAATTTTGAAATAAAATGACATTTCAACTAATCGACAGAACCTAAATTAATTTAGTAACCATTCTAGTGACTATTTTAGTAACAACTATCACCATAACCAACCTAATCAGTCTTGTTGCCAATCGTTCCCCTAGAATTTTGACTTGGTGGAATCCATCTAAATAAAAAATAAAGTATATATTGCCCTGTCGTATACAGTGTTGTGACCGATCTAGATCTTTCGATCTAGATCACTGATCTAGATCATATATTGAGATCTATGATCTGATCTAGATTCTTTTGACATGAAAGATCTATGATCTGATCTAGATCAGTTTTTTTCGATCTAGGATCTTTTTTCTAGATCTTTTTTATTGATAAAGTTTTTTCAATAAAAATGCAAGTTTAATGAAATAAAGCTGGCTAAATATAGAAATAATGTGAAGGCCATATACCAAAATCTTACTGTGTCAACTTCATTTTCATTTAATCAAACATAACTGTTTACGATTGTAATGATTTCGATGCTTATTTTTAATAGTTTTAACTCCATGACAGAATAATAGTCATGAATTACTTGCTTTTTTCTTTATTTATTTGGCCATGCCAAAGGCAAGGCACAGTATAATAAGATAGTCTGTGAGTATAAGGGTATGTGTGTATATGGTGCACAGTGAACAAAGAAAAAATTCCTAGCCTTATTTTGTAAAAATAACTGATGAAACAAATAAAGATAAAACATACAACATACAACTACACAAGGTATGTCAGCCTGAGACTGAAAACTCGTCCGCGCTGCGCATGACGTCACTATGGAGATAGTAATCCAAGCGCTAACGGAACACTTGAAAATATTTTAATGTGGAAGTCAACATTTGTGGGGTATAATAAAAACTTTGAAATTTATGTTGAAAAAAAAATTGATCTATTTAGTGATCTAAAACTCAGATCTTTTATTTGATGATCTGATCTTTGATCTAGATCATTTTCAATTTCGAGATCTATGATCTGATCTAGATCTCTAATTTTTAAATGATCTTTGATCTGATCTAGATTTTTTTAGAAATGATCTTTCCCAACACTGGTCGTATAATAGTGTCAGGTCGATTGAAGAATATGAGCTCATTATTCAATCGTTAATGTCAATTGTTTAACTTTACCGTCCTATTCTGTCGTATGTTTGGCAGATTCAAACTACTGACTACTGTCAATGGTCCACTGACGTGAAAGTAGAGTCCCTAAACGTATATTTTACGTTTAATAAAATGTTATAAAAATATGAAAGTTGCAGAATATTAGGATGATTTTGATCTTTCAACTACTATAGCATACGAAGCTTATACTTATCATAATACTAAAATGAACATGTTTTAGTATCCGTGCGTAGTTATAAAGCCCTAGTCAACCGCTGTGAAAGCTGATGCCTTTGGAACGCTACCAATAGGTTTAGTCGACTGACAGTAGTGACGGCTAATCACGATAACCTAACATTCACATTTGTTTATGTTTAGTTTTAATTTTACAATACAAATTATTGTATTATAAAAATTAAACTTAAAATTATTATAAACAGAATAATTCAGGTGATTCTTCGAAGAAAATAACATCTTGATACGCCGCCACATGATATAAATAGGGGAAAAGCAACAAATGCATCAATTAATAGTTTGCATGCAAAATCAAAAGTGAAATACGATGCGCGACGAAATTTTTCACCCTGATTTTGTAATTTTTCTCCTTTTAAAGTTATTTTACAAATTTCCAGTCGACAGTGAAGTATGTAATATTTTCTGTACTTTTGCAATATTTCAATAACCAAAATATTTACTTAAAGAGAACCATATTTTTAATTAATAAATAAAACTGCAATCCATAAAACTTTTTTTACATAAAAATTTAATTCTACCGTAAGTAAAATTATTTTTATTCAAGTATACTCGTAGATAAAGTATAGTATTCCACTCGCGCATAATGGCTATTATCCACTTAGATGTTACAGCACTCGCCAGAGGCTCGTGCTGCAATTTTCATCTTCGTGGATAATAGCTATCATTATGCGCTTGTTGAATAATATACTATTATTTAATATAATGAATGAAAACTAACCAATAATTTGAATCAGCTTTGCTTTAACTTTCCTTGTTGTTCTCTTGTCACGAATGTCACGATACGTAAACGAATCTATTGAATTCGGAATATTCGGATTCAGTGATCGCATGATCACAATATTTTGAATGAAAAATATAATTAATGTAAAAAATGTGTGCTACATTTTGAGGTATTTTTAAATATGTGTTTGAATTTCTAAGCTAACAATTAATTGTTCAATCGTAACCAGAAACGTTCAATTAAAATTAAACTTTCACCTACGTTTTCAAAAGATTATTATTTATACATAAATAGGCTCCAACATGGCAGCTTTCTATTTTGTAATATTGTGCTCTTGAGTTTTTGTTAGATCACGGTTATAGCGGTACAATGGAATGAAATGAATGAAAAACGATTCTGGCAGATTAAAAAAGAAGATCACCACTGCAACAATAAAGTCAGCCATTGCAAATCATTATATCTATCTTCGTTTATTCAACGCTAAAAGGAAGATAAAACATTGACAATGAACATGTGAAAAGCAAACAAGGAAGTTAAACTAAACTACTGCGAGGAGATTGTGTTTAATGTGTTTATTTTGGGCATGGGATGTTTTTGCTTGCACAAATTCTTTGTAGTTTTTTAGACATTAACGTGATAAATAATTATTATTGAAATTTTTGTTTCTACAAATCGTACATTATACATAATCCTTATTGCTGCATTTCTGGATCTAGGAGAAACTGCAGGTGAGTCTGGTGGAGATTCGTTTATAAGTAATCAGCTGTTCTCTATTTGTGTTACATTCTCATTGTCAACACAATAATCAACCCAACCATTTTTTTATTATTATTATTGCAATACTGTTTTCCTCTGTATTAGATTTTCGTGAAATTAGAAATTTACCCTTTTTAATTACCCGATTGGAGATATTCATAACAATCAACACCTTGCATTGCGACCTGCTTGTGCTTGTGTAAGTGTTTAATATTTTTGCACGTTTTGCGGAGCTTGAATTGCGTTGTGTTTAAAAATTTATGACGAATCTAATTTATTGCATTTTGTTTCGTCAGAAATTAAGAGATTGTAGATTACCGTCGTGAAGGAAAACGGTTTTATTATAAATAGAAGCTTCATCTTTCATAAGTAACATAGTCAGAGGAAATAAAATGGCTGGCATAATGCCCAAATAAAAATAGATCCAGTAGAATGGCTGCTGAATTGACCAAATTTATGCCTAAAATTACAAGTCAGTAAATCTGATGAGCCTTGAACGCTTGTTCAAACATAAATTAATGTAATTGGCAACTAATGTGAATTTGAAATTCCCTTTGTCATTTATTTGAAATTCTGTGGAAAACCATCCAATCAGATCCAGTCCTAGGTCATTGAAGTGTAATTAGATTGGGCTAAATTCTTTGTTGTTTTCAATCTTATCTTTTTATGTGTTTGTCCCTTCTTAATTCTTCTTTTTCAATGGGTCAGAAAATTTTCTTTAGTTTTTGCGACTGTTCAAATAGGTAGGATATAATGGATGTGATTTTTTGGTAAAATGAGATATTTAAATTAAAAACTTCATGGCTTTACAGAAGTTATAGCAAGAAGCAGATTTTGGTAAAGGTGATGTATTGCGACGGTTTTACCCCTACACTGGCCCCCCTCCACTCTTCTGCTCGCTCCGAGCCGACAGGCTCTCAGCGTTGCCACATGAAATCCGTGTCTCTGTTCTCCTACGCTCGCAGCGACCTGCGGCAGTTCATTCTGCACTCCATGCTCCTGCTACCCCACGAGACCGTAATAGTAGCTACCGGTTCCTGTTGAAATAATATTTTAAAACACTTATTTGCTGCATTAAGTCAGGTCTTTGGTCAGGGTAGGGTTTTTTCCTTTAAATGTCCCTAAAATGAAAAAAAACCTACCCTGGCCAAAGACCTGACTGACCGAGTGTTATCGTCTCAATAATAATTAATTGTAACGAGAATGCCGGCCAGGCTTAGTAGTAATATTGGTGTGATTGTCTGCAAAACGTAGGAGAAGGGCTTGCATATGGCAACGCTGAAAACGTGTCGGAGCGTAGCAAGCAGAGACAGTGGAGGTGGGCCAGCGTAGGGGTAAAACCGTCGCAATAGAGCACCTTTAGCCAGATTTCTACCTTCTACCGATTTTCGGTAAGGTTGCGTTTTAGCATCATCAGCTACCCAATGGTATCCATTGTCTACGTCGTGTAGCCTCTCGATATTCCACATAAAAGCCGTTCTCCTACGTTTTCCACTGACAATCTACTGTTTAGGCGATAGGCGCCAGGTCTTTGGTCAGGTTAGGTATTTTTACATCAACACAAGTTATATTATAACCAAAAACTCTTACATTCTTTTAAACTTTGACACCCTGTATCTTTTAAATGTCATTTTGAGCTGAAATTTTTTTTTTTTTCAACTTATATTATGGCCTTTAAATTTGGTCCAATATTACTGACACACCTGTATGTTTATTGACAAATAAGTCAGTAAAATGAAACCCATCAAAATTCGATTTTTTACATTTAATGGTCGGTTATTTGACATTAAAATGAAACTTTGACTCGCTGGTCTTTCATCTGCGGTCCTTTATTTTGTTTTTATTTCAACTGACATTTTATCTCCGTAGTAAAAAAAAAAAACTCAGTAGATCCAGAAAGTGGAATCTGTCAAAGTTATGTCCTACACTTTTTTTTCATTTTACAAGGAATGGGTTTGTAATTTTTGGGTTGCAATAAAAAATTAAATTATTATGTCCTCTCTTACGTGGTGTTGGGTCCCAGCACGAAAGGTGTTGGGACATAAGGCATTCAAAGTTTTCCTAATAAAATATCTGAAAATTCCCTTCAAATTCATTCTTGCTTCCTCACCTCCAAAAGACCTGCTTTTCCTGGAAAGTTTTGTTACGTATGTCAATGTTATTGTTAGATCATGAAACCATTTACAGCCAGTATTATAAAGACTCATTAATCTAACATGCAGATTTCTGATATCGTTTTTAAAGCTAATATCAACGTTAAATAACTTTGATTAACATTTTCGTAATCACTTTTATATCAAGAATCACTGAATTGCTATATTTTCCACCTACAATCGATCCTTTTTCTAGAAAAGGTCACAGTTAACTTATTAAGCCTTTATAATTTGCAACTTGTCAATTGCAATGATAGTTTTTGTCATAAACAATGAATTTGAGGGGATTTTTCAGATATTGTTTTTTCAAAAATGCGTTTTGTTTGAACACCTGCCGTGCTGACTGTACAGGGGCTTTGTATGGCGAAAATACAGTTTAATTTGAAAGTATCACCTTTCCCAAACTATTACACTTTTTGGTCGCTAGCTCCCTGATTATTGGTTCATATTTAATTCTTCAAAGTGGTTTCAGGTGAATGGTTCTGAAAAATGCAGGCCCAAAAGACGTACATGTCGCTCGAGGAAACCAATGACGCTGACGAAGAAAACCCGGTTGTGGTCCACGTAGCGGAACCTTCTAGAGCGAAATGGAATCACATCGACAACCTGGACTTGTTCTTCAAGCACATGTACCAGTACCATCAGAGACGCGGCTTCCTCTGCATCCTAGTCGAAGACATAGGCGGGCTGATCGAGTACGCCTGCACCGCCTGGCTTGCCACTTACCTCGTCTTCGGAATCAACTATCATAGGCTGTGGTACAACACCGGGACCAACACGGACAGCAGCAAAGAGCTGAGCGAGATCCTGTACCCGCTCGATGTCTTCTGGAACCGCATCCCGTCGTTTTTCAAGTTCGTGCTCTTCATCGCCGTCCTGGCTTGGCTCGCCCGACTGTGGAAGTTGGTCAGGCACGCGTATGTCTTCTGGGACATGAAGCAGTTCTACAATGTTGCGCTCAAGATAAGCGATCGGGATTTGACCGACACGACTTGGTACGATGTACAGAAGCGGGTCAAGCAGGTGCAGCTGGAGTATCAGATGTGCATTCATAAGCATGACTTGACCGATCTGGATATTTATCATCGGATATTACGACAGGAGAACTATTTCATTGCCATGGTCAATAAGAAGCTCATACCTCCGAGGATTTTCTTACCTTTTATAGGCGAGATGGTGTATTGGTCGCGAGGCATGCACTATAACATGAAGTTACTGCTGTTTAATCCGGCCTTCTGTGCCCCGTTCGTCAATTCATGGGAGCTGCGCGAGGAGTTCCAGAAGGAGAACTTGCGTCTAGAATTGGCGACTAAGCTTCGTCAGAAAATTTTGGTCTTTGCTCTGATCAACATATTACTGGCGCCTTTGGTGTTTCTGTGGCAGCTCTTCTACACTCTGTTTAGTTATGCGGAAGTGGCTAAGCAAGAACCGGGCAGTCTGACGATCCGTAATTGGTCTTTATATGGACAGTTGTATCTGAGACATTTCAACGAGTTGGAGCACGAGTTGAAGGCGAGATTATCCAGAGCCTATAAGCCCGCTAAAAAATACGTGGCTTGTTTTAGTTCACCCCTGTTTACCACCGTAACACAGATAATATTGTTTCTGATGGCTTCAGTCTTTTCGGTCATGCTGTTCCTTACAGTTTTAGACGAGAAGCTCTTGCAAATCCAGCACGGACTCTTCGTGATGACTTGCGTGGGAGCTTCAGCGACGGTGCTTCGCAAGATGTTACCTGATGATCGAACTCCTGCTTGTCCGGAAGCATTACTAACTAACGTTATAATGCACACACATTACTTGCCACCAGACTGGAAAGGTCACGCACACACCACAAGGGTACAATCCCATTTTCAGCAATTATTCCAATACCGTGCGGTGAGTTTACTGGAAAACTTGTTCTCCCCGGTTGCCACTCCGATTTTCCTCATCCAGTACATCTACCCGCGCGCGCTGGATATAGTCGATTTCTTCAGACGTTTCACGGTTTACGTAGTGGGAGTCGGGCACGTTTGCAGTTTTGCCCAGATGGATATCAAGAAGCACGGCAACACCGAATGGCAGGAGCCGGTCCCGAACGTTCAAGCCGAACCTCCGCAGCAGCCGCCCGATCAGTTCGCTCAAGCCGAAGAGGGGAAGTTGGAGCTGTCGCTGGTGCATTTCATCCACACGAATCCCGACTGGAAAGCGCCTCGGGAGGCGAGTAAATTCATGAAGAACTTGAAGGCGGAGATCGGGTCGAAACCGCAGCAGGAGGCGGAACTGCATGAACCGCCAGATTCTCTGATGGCGAGAGATTTGATGAGTTCGACGTTGTACAATTCTGGGATAGACAGCTCGATTATCGAGATGAGGAAGATCGCGGAGGAGCTAAGGAAGCCGGTCTACGTGAGCCAGGCGTACCAGAACGAGGGGGCTGAAGTGCGCGCATCGATGGATATGATGATCAGCGCGATCTCCCTCCATAACAGACATTTCCAGCAAAGCCGGCATCGTGATATCGCGGAAGAAACGACACCACTGTTGGTGCGGTCTAGTCATTAAATTAATTTAGGTGTTCAAAATGCGGGTGTAGCGAAAATTGATAGTTTTTAATAAATCACACAGAAATATTATTTTTAAGGAATGTAATTTATACATAATTAATAAAATAATTGTTACTGCATAAGGAAAGATGTGTAAATATTTATGTATGTATTGAATTGATTCGTAAGAAGACTGAAAATTACTTTTATAATCTAATTATAATCTAATCACTAGTTGTATAGATTGAAAATATGAATAGTATGTCTACAAAGTATGTGGAATGTCTCTTTTAATTTTTGGGGTACATATACGGTTTGTCATGTGATTTGAGATTTTTTTTAACCTGTGACTCAGTTCATTTGTAGCTTATCACTTAGCAATGTGATAATTTTAAGACAGGACTAGAAAAGGGCTTTTTGTATCATTCCAAAAACTTTCTAAACATACTATAGAATGGTACGATTAAGTTTAAAATGTCATAAATGTGACGTCATACTAACCGTCCGAATTAAGATTTTTCATTTCACCAGAAAATGTCAAACAGTTAAATTTCAAGGTGTGAACGAGCGTAAATTATTATTGAAGGAATCATTCGAACAATGAATTGAACGGTTCAAGTCAGTTTGACAGCCACTGACAACTACATAAAATTTATTCACGTATAATGACATTTTATCCTTTGTGTTGTTCATTTAATTCTCAGTAAAAACAAATGTTGACATAATATATTTATTTATGCGGGATGGAGTGCTTAGACAAACTTGACGGTTTCTATGAGAACCACTTGAATGAAACAAAATAATCGAACTATCAGAAGGATGTGAATTCTTAATCGATACGTATGACTTTTTAAACTTATTCGTACTATACATTGGAAATTTTGTGTTTGTTGTAAATATTTCAATCGTGATCTTGATGACATCAATAAAATTTAATGTTCTTAGAATTCATTTATTATATTCAATCGCATCCAAATTCAGGATATGTTCTTGCATTACTTTTAGTGCCCAATCATATAAAAAGTGCTGGGAATTAATTTGGTTTTAGCTTTAAAACTTTGTTAATTTTTTTTTAATGTTAGTTTTTGCTAATTCCCAATACCAACAGGATAAAAAAAAGGTTTTATATTGATTTTTATTTTTTCTACAGTGTTGCAGAACTTGTAAAAAAAAATGAATAAGACGTTACTCAGCAGTCCGCATTTAAAAAGAATATAATATTTGCTTTCAATTTTGCTCAATGTTGCTAGACTTTTAATTTAATTTTCTTAAGACCAGAGCTGTTCTGAGTACAACAAAAAAGTACTCGGGTACTGAGTACAAGTACAGTACTCGTTGTACTTAGTACAGAGTATCGAGTACAGTAACGCATGCCGACGGGGGTTATTAACAATTGTCGCATAGGAAAACAAACGCTCTACTGCTGATTATCAGATAAATCAAATATCAGCTTCACTTCACTGCAAACTGAAATTATTCTAATCCTAATAAGTATTTACTATTTACTTAAAACTTACATAAATGCTTTCTTATTTTATTCACTTCAAGAATCACGACTTCACTACTCGTAATTGTCTGAAACACACTGTGGTCTCTGGGAGTGAACTGCGTTATGTGATATGACAAGTCCTAACACGCTTAAAAATGTACTCATTGAGTAAATAAATGTACTCGAGTACAAGAAAAAGTGTTAAGAGTACACGAGAAAGTACTCTAGTACTCTTTAAAATACTTGAGTAAATTTTTACTTTAAAATGTATTTTAAGTACAAGTAAGTACATTCTAAATAAAGTACTCGTGGACTGAGTACCAAGTAGATTTAACGAACATAAAAGTACTTGGAGTACATTTTTCGAGTATTGTACTCGAGTACGCACAGCTCTGCTTAAGACAACTCCAAATTCTAATTTCCTTTGCACAAATCAAAATTATTATGAAATTTATAAATAAAACAACATTTTAAGACAAATGTTACAGAAGCTATGTGTTAAAATGGTGGTTAAACACAACTGAATTTACTTTAATTCAAAACACAAAAAATAGAGGTGAGAAAAAGTTTACAACTGGCAACATTGGCACCAGACATTTGGGAAAGTTGATTTTAGTAATAATTTTTCAATGAGTTTGAACTCGTCTGTGGTTTTTGATTTTGGATTTTTAATGGCAGCTCTAATATTGTCAACATAATTTGACTTATTATTTTAACATGCACCAACTGCCCACAGCAGGTTTTGTTTCCTTACAAACAACAATAAACATACAGGTGTCCCAATATTCCATGGACATGGAGCAACCGCAGATTACTGAGGTAAAAAAAAAGTCGCTCGGACCAAACTTATCTCTATACCAAAATGCTTCGTTTGTCCGTTAGAGGGCTTCAAAGTCTTTTGGAAAGTTTAGTTTTTTTGAAATAGCTCAAAGTCGGCTGATTCCAATTTGATGAAATTTAGTAGGAAAATTTCTAATTAAAAGTAGTAATTTCTGATGTACATGATAATTTGACGGAAACCCGGGAAGGGATAAAAGTACCCCCACCCTCCATTAAAATCGATCGTAATTTATGATAGGGTAGCAGGAATGCTGTTCATGTTTTTTTGTTTGAAAGATACATCGTTTTAGCCCATTATTGGTCTCCTACAAAAATCTGTATCTTTCCGAGGTCCTATGTAATAAAATAAATTAGTTTTAATTTTTCATCGAATTGGAATCAGCCGACTTTGAGCAATTTAAAAAAAACTAAAATTTTCAAAAGACTTTGAAGCCCTCTCACGGACAAACGAAGCATTTTGGTATAGAGATAAGTTTGGTCCGAGCGACTTTTTTTACCTCAGTAATCTGTGGTTGCTCCATGTCCATGGAATATTGGGACACCTGTATATTTAAAAAGTTTTAATAGCATCCAAAAAATTACAAATTACAGGTAAGTTTATTCGGAAAAAAATTATTTTAAAATATTTATTAGACATTTGATGTCATTTTTTCAAGATTATTTTCAACATTTCGACAAACAGGCATAACTGCAACCATAGAATAGCAATATTAAAAACAGATTACAGACTGTGTTCTCTTCCCTGAAAATTCAATGCACTGTTGCCATACTTTAAAAATAAATTATTGAAAATATCTCTGAAACAAAATAAATGAAGGCTGAATTTTTTCGTTTTGATATTTGAAAATATTAATTGATATTTGATATTTTTCCACGAGTTTTTCAACACTCTGTATAACTTCGACGATGATATCTCAACAAAACTACCAACATCTTGTTAACAAGCAAAAGATCACTTTAAACTACAAAATTAATTTTATTTGGTTTTTAAAATCACAAATTTTATTCATTTATTCAATAACATCATCATAACATGGTTACACCCCAATTACTGATGACTCCATTATAAAGCAATCTGTTATCTCCAATTATCATAGAACACAGAAATTGAGCAAAATCTGTAACATAAGAATAGCATGACCTTGTTTTTGAGGCTGGGGAAATAAAACACCTATGTCTTCGAATATTTGGTCTTGAGATTTTTTAGTTTAGCATGCACAGAATGTCGGAAAAATCCATTTATGAGTGGAATATCTCATGTAAAAAAGCAGTGCAGAAAATTTATGGCCGTCTCTGCAATCCACACAATAAAAATGAGGTGCAAAAAAAATAGCTGGGTAAAGTCCATCTTCCCACAAGAGAAGTAGGATAATAAATGGGTTTTAAAATACTGGAATGCTAAATAGGAATGGCAGCTTGTTACAATTTCATTAATTAAAGGAGTGGGAGAACAGAACATTGTCCACAAAAATCTGCAACAGATCAGGATCTCGAATTTAAATCCCCAAGAATATGTACCGGGTGTCCCAACACTAGTGTCCACCCCCTAAATCGAGCTTAATTTTAAAGATAAAAAATTGAAACTTTGAGGATTTGTGTACTTGATATAGGACCACGGAATGGCATAATTAGTTTCATTAAAAAACATTTTTAATATATTTTTAATAATCACCTTTTTCATGAGTCCATACTATGACACTGTCCAGTGCAGGTTCATTGTGCCGGCTAGCCCAGCAAGAGCCGTCCTTCTATTTATTTGGGCCTTATTTACTTTGTCTTAAAACTTATTGCACCTACCGTTTTCAGATTATATTGATTATATTGTTCAGATTATATTGTCTACCTGTCATTGCTATATAATTATATTTTATTTAATTAAAGCCTTATAATTAGTTTTTTCACATTTCTTTCAAGCGATATTGATTTTATTAATCGATTTCTACGTATGTATTGAAAAAAAATCAATTTTTTTTTTCGACAATTTACCACCATCTTACAGTTTTTTATCGCTGGCGCCCGAAGTAAATTTTTCTTAATGAAACTGATTATGCCATTCCGTGGTCCTATATATAAGTACACAAATCCTGAAAGTTTCAATTTTTTATCTTTTAAATTAAGCTCTATTTAGGGGGTGGACACTAGTGTTGGGACACCCGGTACATAAAATTAGGTTTTCCCCCACAACACAAATTTTATACAAATTCAAATCTGCATAAATTAAAGTAGTTTATGATGATTATACAACCAATTTAATAATAGTATAAAGGTCAAAAAGGTTTACCACAATGTACTCTGAATATTTATTATAGGCTTGTGACTAAATATTAATCAACCTATGTCTTCAATTATTATGACTCATCTTTTACCATTTTCAAATTCAGGAAAATTTAAAATAAAAACTTGAAACTTATTTCTAACAATCTTCATTATTGAATTTATGAAAAAAAATCTATTTATCTATGAGAGTGCCTCTAATTTTCTTTGATTCAAAAGGATTATTTTGTTCTGACTTCCTCTTGTTCATTCCTTTTCTTTCCAGCTGCTTCTCTATTATCCTTGCATTGTTTGCATAACTATCGGCTACTTCTCTCTGTAAAAACATAATAATTATTTTTTTTTTCAAAATTAAACGCTGAGGTCATAACAACAAACAAAATAAACAAGAAGAACGAGACTTACAGCCTCGATTTCGTCCTCTTCCTCATCGATCGTCGAAACAGTCACCGAACTGAATTTACCCATGTTTTTGGTATGTTTGGTCACCATGATTTTCTTAGGTTTCTCTATAGCGACTTGATTGTATATATCAGTGATGGGGCCTTCGTTTGTGGATTTGATTAATGAGCCCCTAACTATAAAACTTACGGGGCTTTCTGGGTCGTGCTTATAGTAAAGAAGCAGGCCGCACTTTTTGCATTTGAGCCTGTGTTGCTTTTCTATTCCTTCCGGCCTTTTCAAATGGACAATTTCGTCTTGATCGCATGTGATCTTGTGTGCGTGATTTGTGCCGTCCAGGACTCGCGCCCCATCTCTTTTGCGAAGAGGGAGTTTTTCCATTGAACAGTCTGAAATAAGGAGAGGTCTTGTAATTATTATTGTAAGCTAAACACAGCATTCTAGTCTAGGGATTGGATTATTATTATTAACTCCTGATTTTCTTACCCAGGATCAATGTCATCTGGCCACAAAGGCAGTAATAAATATGTAAAGGTTTCTCATCCCCATATTCCTCTTGATCTTTTGTATCAGAACAGGCAATACTTCTTGAGACTACTTTTGGCATTTCTTTTTAGGTTTTTGAAAAATTTTAATTTAAAATCTTTGAAAACAGTGAAAACACGTGAAAACACTATAAATAAAATAAATAAACAAGAGAGAGACTGACAGAACGGGAACAGACAATGACAACGTCAAGTCAATCACTGGACAATGACTTTGCTAGGTTGGACTGTCAAATCGACAGTTGACTCTTTTAATTTATAGCTGACAGCTGATTGACACTGACTTTTATGATTTGTAATTTGCGTTTTCTAGTATAATTTGTACTTCAAGCTTACAGTTTGTTAATCACTGTTTTTTAACTATTAGAGCTTTTGGACAAGGATTTTCATTATCTAAGCAGGGGTACGAGGTACGAATAATACTCGTGAAAACACGAGTAACAGTAACAACAAAAAACAAGGTATGTCAGCGCAGCCTATGACGTCATGCTTGTGACAGCTACATACGACACGGCAACAATATTAAAGTGAATTATTGGTTTATTCCGATGTTTATTGTATTTATTGAAGTAATTTTAATTAGTCTATCATTCTTGGAGGCTACTTATAACTTAATGATAATTGCTGAACTGAATTGCAGGTTAAATAAAAACGCAGTACTGTCTATGACACTATACAGGGTGTCTGCTTAAGGCTGGCTACCGGCTATATCTCGGAAACTAATGGGCCTAGAACCTCAAAATAAAAAATTTCCAGACATAAGTGATCACGAGAAATTCAATGAAAATATTTTCAAGATGGCCGCACTTCCGGAAATACCGGAAGTTGACACCTACTTCGTTATTTTAACAGGAACACCCTGTATATTATTATATTTTTTAAATGTCTGAATACAGGTGGTTTTCACCATTGGAATTTAGATTTATGAGTTTATGAGTTATAAACAAGTGAAAATCGAAAATTTTCAACTTCAAAGCAGTCTAGAATAAGAACGGCTCAAGATATCCAAAAACGGTTTACATATCCCTATCCTAACTTTTCACGTTTTATCCCAGTATGTGGAGTAAATTTTAATACAGGGTGATGAAAATTATCCGATTTTTTATCACCCTGTATTAAAATTTAAACCACATAGAAGGATACTATGTGAAAAGTTAAGATAGGAACATGTAAAACGTTTTTAGATATCTTGAGCCGTTCCAGTTCTAGACTGCTTTGAAGTTGAAAATTTTCGATTTTCACTTGTTTATAACTCATAAACCGCTCAATCTAAATTCCAATGGTTAAAACCACCTGTATTCGATTTCTTCAGACACTTAAAAAATATAATATTTTACAGGGTGTTTCCATTAAAATAACGAAGTAGGTGTCAACTTCCGGTATTTACGGAAGTGCGGCCATCTTGAAAATATTTTCATAGAATTTCTCGTGATCACTTATGTCTGGAAATTTTTTATTTTGAGGTCATATAGGCCTATTAGTTTCCGAGATATAGCCGGTGGCCAGCCTTAAGCAGACACCCTGTATACTGATAGTGCGAGCAGTGCGCAGAACGATGAACTCCGTTCCCTGATGACGATATGACGTCATTTGTACTCATAAATAAAACTATCCGTAATTGACGAGTATTATTTTTCCAGTAGTTGAAATTGTACTTACTCGTACGAGTAATAAGTATTTTGAATGGAAAGCTATGAATAAAAAATTATGAGTATTTTTTTACTCATAATAAAACTCGAGCCAAATACTCTTGATAATGCGAGTATTTACTCAAGTACATGGCCAGCTCTGGTTACTGTACATCGTACGTACATCTTATATGACGTATCGCGTCACTTTCCAATTATTATTGGCTGCGTTCAGCCAGATAATTACAAATATTGCAGAACTATAAGGTACTATTAATAATAGTAACAGATTCGATGTGAGGACATTTATAGTTATTTTTATTTACACATTTTGAATTTAAAGCGCAACTTATCTTCTTTAGTGATTTAAAGACCTCCTCATCTTCACATTATTAACTTTTTTTATAAAAATAGGGTGCTAAAACAAAATGGCTTGAATTTTCGTGAAAAAGGTAATAATAATATACAGCTGTATAGGGTCATTCTGTATAAATAATTTTAGGGTCTAGGTCTCTTTAAACCATACAACATTTCTCTCACTTCTTTTTTTTCTATCTCCAGCGGTAACGCCGCTAGGAATGCCCGACGCACTAATACAAGACCCTGCGTATACGTATACCAAAGCGTTAAATTAAAATTACCACCAAATTTATCTTGTTTTGTCATCAATTTGTTGTTAATAATTTGTCAAATTTTGGCTCTATTTATCAGAGTATGGTACCAAAACAGTGACCCCTTTTCCTCTATGTTGCCTTTAACGTCCAATAATATGGGTTGGGGTACAATATTATAAATTAATTAAATTGTGAACTTTTAAATTTTCCGTTGCGTTCATCAGAAGTATCAGAATGGCCGGTTGTTTTTTGTTTTATATTCCATGGTTTTAATAATTTACAGATTTCATTACCTAATTTGTTGTCGCTTGAATTAAATTTTGTAGTAAACTAGAGATGGCGTATCAAAACACTTTCGTTTAGGGAACCTGGATTACCGACACTAACGCTTACTAATACAGGTTCCCTACTTTCGTTTTTTTAAAACGGAATTTTAAATACGATTAAATGCTTAATTTTAGGGTAGGTATATATTAGATAATGTATTTTTTATCTCCTTTTAACACCCTTGTAGGTACTAATATTAATTTAGTGGTTATACAAAAATTGCATTAAACAGGTTCCTAACCGTTTTAGGGAAGAATTTATGTAAATTGTGAGTTGTATGAAAAAAAAATGGAAATGTATTTCTCAACCAAATTTATGAATGTTCTAGATTTTTTATAGGTATTTAAGGTAACCGATTAAGTCATTCTCGTTTGACGACGTGAACCGCTAATAGCCTCTAAACCCTTCTTTTTATGTTTGGAAACAAGAAAAAATCTGATGACGAAGCAATATCCGTACCATAATTCGGTCAGTTTGCTAGATGAGTTGCGTTGTCATGATGGAAGAGCACTTTTTCTTTGCTGAATTTAGGGGTCGTAATATCGTCATATAAATAGCAAAAACTCCAACCTCATAGAGCGAATTTGGATTTCTTTATGTGAAGGAAAAAAAAAACTATAAAGTCAGAAATCACCTCCTTCACCTGACATAATACCTTTTTTAAGGTAACTGATGGGATTAATAAATGGAGACGGTAGGTAGTTGAGGGACTATGCGGGCATGTAAGGCCCATAGTCAATAAGAAAATTCAAATCCCTATGCTGTAGAGTACAAGCAAATAAATAATCCCTTACCCAAATACCTAAACAAGACATCTAGAGTGGTTTTCTTTTGCAGCAGTCTCTCCCTATGATAGGGGTATCTCATCATCTGTTTTCTTCTCTTATATTGACTTCAATACAGATTTAAAAAATCAAGTCCTGTAAACCCCCTTTTTATTAATTTTACCTTTCAGAGTTGTGGTTATTATATTTACCAAGCTTGTATGCTTGTAATAGTAATAATAAGAAAAAAATTGAAATTAATCTTTATACAAAAATTATTGTAAGGAAGGAGGAAACAATTATTGTAGAGGAATATTACAAGATAAAACATAAAAATAAAAGGACCCTTTATATTTTTAAAATGTTTATTTCAAGTGAGATATATTATAAACATTGATGATATAAGAAATACAATAAATACCACCCAATATATTGATATATCGGAATGGTTCAGACTTAATAATACAGTACACTTTACATATGAAAAATTCAACATACTAAAAAATCCATAGAAAACATAACACTACTCAAATACGCGCTATTACTTTATTCATTCACAATGATTCGTCATAAAAATAGATTAAAAATACTAGATTGTAGAGTATCTATTGATGAATTGGATAGATGATGAAATGTCTTAAGTTCCATGTTTAATTAATATTGCAATGGTTCAAAACCGTAGGCACTCCTATGAGGTAAGATGTCTGCATAGTCTTATTATCACAGAAAAACAAAAATCAATAATAAAAGAATAATAATTATACTAAAGAAGTCGTCGATTTGGTGTTAGGAATTTGTGTACGTCGTCGGTCCGCCGAAACTTAAATTTAAACAACACTTACGATAATCAGAATCGTTCAAATAATTATTAATTAATACAAAATCGAAAATTTTACCTTCGTTTGATTAAGAATAATAGCAATAATAATAATTAATAATAAAGCTTAATAGTTCCAGTAACATATATAGACAATAGACAATAAACATTATTTGGTTTAATATAATATAATAATACATTATATTTAAATTTAAGACGCATGGGCGTATTGAATGACCGAACTGTACCGTACAGGAGAAGCGTCTTCCATTGATTTGGCGATCATCCTTGAACGTTTTCTAGGAGGTAAACTCAATTCTGGATCGGGAGAGACTGGAGGCGACACCGAGGGAACGGGCGACACGGGATTTGAACTCGGAGGCGTCAGAATCGGCTCTTCTTCCGACGGCATCTCTTCGACTGCCAAGGCGGCTTCGACCTTCTTCCGGATATCGTCGGCCGCGTTCAGCGAAGAGCACTGAATCGGAGATGAGGAGAAGTAAGCCGGGTGACGGAGCGCGGCAGCGGCGAATATTTCCTGAGGATGTTTTATTATATCGAAAACTACTTCCGATTTCGAGAATTTCATTTCTCGTTCCCGATCCGGACTCGACCCGAATATCTCGACGTTCGGGGCTGGTATGAGGTAGGTCTGAGGCGAGTACGAGGACGACTGTTCGGATGTCTGGGTCTGGATGTAGTAACGGATATCTGAATCGTACGATATCGGAGTCTCTTGGAGACGATGCGAGGGAGAATGTTTGTTTTCCTTATCGCTGATCGACGAGCAGGACGACTCACTCGTTCCCGAAGACACCGGAGGAGTCTGAATGGAAGGCGGATTGTTATCAGAATGGCTCTTGATATGCGCTTCCATGTTCTTCTTCGAGTTGAACGTGTCGTTGCAGATCGTACATTTATAAACTTTCTCCCCGTAATGGGCGACTTGATGGAGCTTGAGTACGTGATTGTACCCGAAAGATTTACCGCAAATCTCACAGGAGTACGGTTTCTCCCCGGTGTGAGTCCTGGAATGTACTTTCAATTGCTTGCTGCAAGTGAATCCCTTCTGACAGACGGTGCAGACGTAAGGTTTCTCGCCCGTATGCGTCCTCATATGGATCACCAGCTGTCCCGACTGGATGAAAGTCTTCGAGCATACACTGCATCTGTGCGGTCTCTCTCCCGTATGGATCCTCATGTGTCTGTGTAATTTCCCTGAGTGTTCGAAAGCCCTCGAGCAGACTTCGCATTTGTAGGGACGCTCCTTCGTGTGGATCCTCCTGTGGACGCTCAGGTTCTCCTTCACGCTGAAGCTCTTATTGCAGAACTCGCATCGGAACGGTTTCTCGCCCGTGTGGGTGCGGTAGTGTCTGGTCAGACGGGCAGGTACAGCAAAAGTCTTTGAACAAATATTGCAACGGTATGGATCATCAGTCTCTTTGGAGTGTGTTCGTAAATGGGCTTGGAGCGCAGCTTTGGACGTGTAGATCTTATGACAGAATTGACATTTGACACTCGACAACTCCAGCAATTGATTCGGAGGGTACTCGGTGATCGGGAGATCCGGACTGCACACGACTTTCTTTATGGATTGGCGGACGTCGTCTGCTGTCTGGACCATTGTTGCCGGTAAAGCTGCTTCGTTATAAAAGCCCACCATCTCTGGCACTTGAAATAAGTCTTCTGTAAAAAAGAGAAAATTTCATCAGATTTTTTAAATTTTTTGATTTTTTTGAAGAAAAGTATGGCACTTGAATTTGGGGAAAGACCAAGCTATAAATGAAACACTAGAAAAGTTGTTGAAAGACATGAGTTATTTAATATTTAATACATATGTATATACAGGGTGTTTTCATTACGAATACAACTTACAGTAGTGTCGCTGGTTTGAAAAATTAGAAAGCAACTATCTCCAAAGCCCAACTACAGCTTAATCGCGCTATTCGTAGCGCATAAATCGCGTATCTTCAGCGCCGGAATATCAAGAGTCTGTAATATGGATTTTAAAATATTTATGACACCAATTATTTTAAAATAAAGGTTGCTTAGCGACGGGTTACCAAGAGTGCTGGTAAAGAAAACGATGATAAAGAAAGTATGGTATAAAAAAAACCTCTAGAATATATGAAATGACAAAATGAAAATTTCAAAAATTTTATTTTCAAATTTGAAATTGAATATGTATTGGGAAAACTGAAACCACCTTTTCTTTGCAGTTTTTGACCAGCTTTATTTTTCCAGTGTCAGTTTTTATATCTGCGACGAATCATATTTGCAGGGCCTGAAATTTTCGATTTTTTAAATACGGCCCTGGATTTTTTATTTCAAATAATTTGATTTTGAATTTAATGATATGCCACTGCCACACATAGCGGTTCAAACGTGTTTCGGACTATAGCTATTGACATCATAATTTCATTTTCCCCTTAATATAGATCTGTGCTCTTATTTAACTTCTTGGACTTGTACTACTCATCCTCATCACAATCCGACAAGTCCAAGAAGTTCAATACGAGCACAGATCCGAATTAAGGGGAAAATTTAAACTGATGATATCAATAGTTGTGGTTCGAAGCATGTTTGAACCACCATGTGTGACATATCAATAAATTCAGAATTAAAATATCTTTTAATCCGTTTTTAAAAAATCGAAGTTCAGTCCGGCCCTGAAATAGAGCTGGGAAATTCCTGCATAATAATATAATAACGTCAATAAATGAGAAAAACTCAAATTGAAAATTTTGCTTTATCTAAATACGTAATTGGAAAATCAAAAATAATTTTTGAAATCTCTTCTGAACTATGTTCCCATTTAACCGACCCTGTATCTCCCACGATTTCCGAGATCACTATGCTGTTAATTCTTATCTTGGACACAGTTTATAAAAGGGAGAACAAGAGAGTGTAACAAAACGCCGGACTATCGCGTGTGCCAGATTATCGAAGAGCAGGATTAGCACGATTGCTCTGTATTTCAATCCATTTTAATTTAATAAAAGAGTAACGTATAACTAACGCCCTCTATCAGTTATGTCAAAATCGATTTCATATCAATTTCTACCATTTCTAAGATAATAAAGTTGCCAATTTTCTGATTGATACCGATGATTGCAAGAGTCAGGTCAGGTCCTTCAATCAATGTTGATTGTATTGTACTATTAAAATGTATACTATTGTAAAAAAAATGCAACATTGAACACCCTGTAAGTTTTCAAACCAGCGATTTTTTTGTACCTATAGGGGATATTGAGCTCGATCGTCATATATTTTGATGTCCTCAATGTCTCCAGTTTCGAGTTACTCATTCTTAATGAATCACCTGTATAATGAAGCAAAACGATGAGACCTGTGAATCCGGGGAATAACCTGGATGTGTCTGACAACAAATGAGAATTTCAAGGAAAAAAAATCGATTAGCAGGTACATTAGCAAAATTTTAAATAATACAGTCTTTTGCTTTTGGTTTTCCTCTTTTGTCAATTGCTTTTCCTTATTTGTCAAATGATTTTATTATTTTTCTATCTATCAATGATTATAGTCATTGATTTATCAATCAATTTCCTTTTATGTCAAATCAGTTTCACTTTGTGTCAATTGCTTTTCCCATTTATGTATAGTGACATTATTAATAAACATTGGAAAAGCATTTGATATAAAAGGAATCTCATTTGACAAAAGAGGAATATCAATTGAAAAATCACGCACTGACGTTTGATAAATGGGAAAAGCATTTGACAAATTAGGAAAAGCAATTGACAAAAGAGGAAAACCAAAAGCAAAACACTGTAAAAGAAAATGAGAGACCTGGACCAGGGAAAACTTTGATAAATTAACACTTCTCGTTAAAAAAAATCCAAACGTACACGTACAGGTTTCAACTAAATCATGTTTTATCAAATAGAGCGAAATTGGGTAAGCCTGGACCGGGGAATAACAGGGCATCAGCGCAGCGAGTAGACCAGGACTGGAATAATTATTGACTTAAAAACTAAAACTGACATAATGCAACGTTTTCTAAAATGAAGAATAAATTTTGGCAGTGCGTTTCATTCAAGTCCTAAAAATCTCTTTAGGATTCCAGTGTATGCAGAGTGAAAAGAGGAACAATGACGTGTTATCTATTGTATTTAACGTAATTATTGCGTGCATACTGCATACGTTCGCCATTAACAGGCCAAAGTGTGCGAGCTGGAAATGTGCACTTATCATAATACGACGAGAGTTTCGTATTACACAACTTTTTATGGCGTTTCGCTTATTCAATTTATTCAAGAAAAAACTTTTGGTGCAATCGCATACAATATTCATTCAACCAATCGAGATAGTATTTGATTTGAAATAGTTCTGAATGAAAATGGCGGGCGCATGTCGTTATCCTGCATCTAATTGATTGCTGTTCTACAATTATTAATGTATCTATCTATAGTATATTGTGCAAGAGCTGCATTAGGAACTTTTTAATCTTTTTTTTCTTATCACTTCTATTTTCATCCATTATATCGCTACTAATTATTATTGTGTTTCGATTAAAACTTTTATCAAAAAATTTTGAACACCACAAATACTTCGTTAACTGCATGGTCTCAAGTGTTCCGAAGTTTCGTTTTTTTTTTCATTTTTAGAGTTTCATTTTTTCATTTCTAGTATCTTGTTGTCTTGATACATTCATGCAGCGTTGCCAGATATGCTAATTTTTCGCACAGAAATAAAATTTAAAATTGTCAAACAAAAGCTCCGATTTTTTATTAGGTACACCACCGCGATTAAAATGTGATCTGGTTAGTACTGCAGGGATTCGGTCGTTTTTGTAATCGGTAATCAACATTTTTGGGCACATTCAAGCAGCGGTTCAAAAACATTTTGACGCATTGCAGTTTCAAATTTCATTAGAATATCGCCACAAAAAGTTCGTCAACGAAAGGTCCAATTGTTTATTGATAATCGACCAGGGAGGTGATAATTTTCAGAGGTAGGTACGGATAATCGAGAGTCTATAGTATGAAAAGAAATTCTAGAACCGTTTTTCGATTTTTTGAGCCCAAAAAAGGTAAAAACTTGGAGGAAATGTGAAGTCGACGAACTATTTCTCTGATTTTACGAGAACAATAATAATTTTTGTGTTGTTTTGACTTCTATCCATTTCTTTAATTATGTGTAAAAAGCTATCATAAAATTTTTAAATTACTTAAAAAAAATGGTTAGATTCAAAAGATCGGCAAGAAGTTGTACCTAATTAGTCCACACCTTTTTCAAGAGAAAAATCGTTACTTAAAAATTGTAAATAAGAGGAAATGGGCCACGAAAACTGGAAATACGAGAAAATAGGTCACAGAAGTCGCAAGCCTTGTTAAATCAACAATGCGAGAGCGTCCTAGTTCGAGCGTACCTACATCCGGGGCAAGGCTATTATTCCCTTTCACTTTCAAGGAAAGGGAATTTTCCTTTATTTTTAATCACTTATACCTACTGAAGCAAACATTATTGTAATATAATACAAGAAAATAATAAATTATTTGGCGACAACAAAAAATGTTGAAAAATATTTCAGGAGAAAAAAATTATCAAAAATATAAAAAAATCAAACTGGTAAAAATAAATTAACACAAACAATACAGACCGTTATCTTCAGTCTTGCATCTCATAATCAGACTTTTAATGAACACCTCTTTCGCTTCGTCGATTTTTTCGTCAGATTTTTTCCCGGCCATCTTGCAGGGGCCGCGCGAAGAGGCAGTGGCGTCGTGCGGAGCAGCAAACCAGGGAGCCGCGCAACCGAACAAAAAGAACCGGACGCATAGGTACTGAACGCGACCGACGCACAACTGAAAATGAGTGGCGCCTCGCCGAATCCAGTGAAACCCAGGGGGGCGCACTCGGTCACACGCACTGACGCAAGTGCGAGTGCGTTGCCCGAAACTCCGCCCAGTGCGTGTGCAATGGGCGTGGGAGTAGGGGAGAACGACGCCAGAGTTAGGTCGGTGCTTGACCTCACGACGACGGGATTCCGGAGGGTCACGCACGCATAGGCGGTGCAGTCAACGATCTGAGGGACTTTCACCGATCGCATTTCTCGGATATTCATTTTATGTACTCTTGGTGGGCCTTGGTCTGTCAGATCGAATTAAGAGATCATGGCCCTCTGTTATTGTTTCTCCTTATTATTGCTCAAAGATTAGAACTCGAAGTTGTAATACTTATTTACTAGGTAGGTATACCTACGAAAAAGCACAATAAGGCGTCATCTCTACAGACATGATGAAAAACTGCGAAAGGCGCAGACTCATCCGATTTAGAAATTATACATCACCGAAGAAAATATAAGAAGCAGTGGCCAATAGTAAATACTATATTATAGGTAGAGGTATTGATGAAATTCATCTGGCAACATTGCCAAACGCTCCTTAGTCCTTTCTTACTATACTGAAGTTTCAGAATAGTAGGCACTAAGTTCTTAGAAATATTACGGACTTAAAGTAAACACATTGTTGCCAGCTTTTAATTCTTGGTGTTTTATCATTTTGTATTTTTATCATTCACATGCAGGTAAATGGTTGTAGGATAAAAAATACTGTGTTTTATTTGTTGAGTAATTTTTCTGCTATAATAATTTCACAACATCGATATTTAATAGCAAAAGATGTAGAATTTCAATGAGGTTCGGTCCCTTAAAATATAATATATGGCAACATTACAGCAGTGTCAACAAGTACAAAGGATAAGCAGGTCCAACTTGCAGTAAGGTAAAGTAAGATGGATATATATCGAGCATGCTGCCAGTCCGTCCAAGGCAGCTCCGTATTCAGTGGCGTATCGTTCATGCTATTTTCGTGAGGGGCTGCAATATAACATTTATCGCTCCTTTAAATCCTTAATATTTTATTTTTATGTTTATATTTGCTGAATTATTGAAGCATCACAAAAATTAAAAAACGCATGAAAATTAATGAAAAAGAATTCGCGGCAGTGGAATAACCTGAACAAAAAGAAAAGTTGTTTGTTTTGGGCTGTTATTGGATGTCGATCGGGACTTGTATATTTTTCTCTTTCTGTTTTCTGGTTGTCAGAAAAGAAAAATTAATATTACCGGGGGAAGAAGATTCTCGACTCTCGGGAACAACAAAATTTTGAATATTTCATATTGTTCATAGACAATCTGTGAAGTAATTAAGAAATACAAGCTAGAAAAAATCAATATCTTACTAATTTGTTAATAATTAGTTATTAGTTAATTATTTGGTAAAATAATAATACAATAATGATTCCTGTTTTGGGAATGAACTGAGTTCCAGGATACAGAAAAAGTTTAACTATAAGAAATTTACGGAATTACCATCCCGGAAAAACCCATACCCGGTCGACAATAAAGTGCATAATTAGTGGGGATAGCTTGGTTGCTTTAAGGGTCGCTCATCAGATTTCCTGTCTGAATCTTATTTCTCAGTTCTCACTGTGGTGTAAACGGGAAAGAAGCAAGCTTCTTTGAGTGCCGAAGTGAAATACTGTTTAAATTTAAAGTTGTGAGCAATATGGAAGGCGAGAGCAGCCAAAGTAAACGTCGTCGTACGAATTTATCTACAGGAGAAAAAACTATTATATACAACGTGTATTGTGGACTCCGTGAAAGGAATCAAAGTATGTTGGTAAACGATGTAGTTGCTTTGTGTAGTGATTTAACCAAAGTGTCAACTAGGAGTGTACACCGAATCTTGAAAACTTTCAAAGAGTCCAAAGGCGGAACAGAAAAGGTAGCTGAAAATATTGAAACAAGGGGGAGAAAACGCATTGACATTGATGATGACATAAAATACGCCGTTCGGAGAAAATTTCATTCGTTCTTTTTCCGAAATGAAATTCCAACATTAAAAGCAATCGCTGCCGAAATCAATTCGGATGACGCAATGCCGAAAATATCGCGACGTGTCTTATTGCGGACATTAAGACAAATGAACATAAGGCATATGAAAAGGCAGAGAAAAAGTCTTCTTATAGAAAGAGAAGAAATAATTTTGTGGCGGAGAAATTATTTACAAAAAATTCGAGAGTATCGTCGTGAAGGGAAGAAAATATATTTCTTAGACGAAACTTGGCTGAATCAAGGTCATACTGTTTCGAAAATTTGGCAAGATTTGGAAATAACAAGCCGTCGACAAGCTTTTTTTGAAGGTTTTTCCACAGGACTAAAAGCGCCAGCGGGCAAGGGGCGGAGGCTCATAATAACTCACATAGGTAGTGATTCGGGTTTTTTGGAAAACGGATTGCTACTTTTCGAATCGAAGAAAACTAGTGACTACCATGAGGAAATGGATGCGGAAAAATTCGAAAGCTGGTTTTTAAAAATTTTACCAAGCCTTGAGCCAAATTCGGTCGTGGTAATGGACAATGCTTCCTACCATAGTCGACGATTGGAGCCATCGCCAACAACTGCATGGCGAAAAGGTGACATCATTAACTGGCTGGCTCAAAGAAATATACCATTTGATGACAACATGTTAAAAGTGCAACTATTAAACATCGCAAGGGCACAAATACCTCATTTTAAGAGATATGCTGTCGACGAATTGGCTCGCGAGTGCAACATCATTGTACACCGCCTCCCTCCTTACCACTGTGAACTGAATCCTATAGAACTTATTTGGGCTCAAATAAAAAACCAAGTGGCGAAACAAAACGTGACCTTCAAGATGGATGAAGTGAAACGCCTGCTAGCTACTGCAATAGGAGATGTGACGGCTGAAACATGGAGAAACTGCATCCGACATACTACAAAAGAAGAAGACAGAATGTGGGATCTAGACACAATAGTTGATGTTTCGGTTGAGCCATTAATTATCAACTTGAACGATAACGGTGATCGGGATAGTTGTCCATCATCCGACGATTTTTCTTCTGACGATGACTAAGGTACTATTTTTTTCCTATTTTCTTTGCTATTTTTATTTTTGCTATATGCTATATTATTTACTATATGCTATATTATTTGGAAGTTTACAATTATATTTCTCAATAAATTCATTATTGTCTGAACCTATTTTGATATTTTGCGTCCGCCACTGAATGCTCCAACTGAGCGCTTATACGTCACGACCACTTCCGAGAACTTAGTGCCTACTATTCTGAAACTTCAGTATATAATAATACAACTGCGAGTTCGAAAGTGTGAATAGGTAAAACATTCTGATTAAATTATCTGAACGCAGCCCAAATTATTTTCGTAATTTTTTATTTGTTTCATTTTAATTTTTTTTTCACGTTGACACTATTTTTAAATAATACTAATAGGTATTTTAAATATTTTTTCTTCTTTACACAGTTTTTCTCCTATAGGTACGAGTAGTTTCAAATATAATAAAAAAATCCTTTGGATTATTATTTGGATTGCTGAACGCACAGCGATGCATTGTTGCGCATCAATGGATGAAATTCACATCTTGATGTTCGTGTCATTATTGTTGTGATTTCGCGTCTTAGAAAACCAATCAGACAGCAAATTTTGTACTGTTTATTGGCCTGTTAATTAAAATCCGTATTTCGTACCAATGAGTACCTATACCTAGTACCTACCTCATCATTAAAGACAGTAAACCGAACGCGAAATGTAGGTACAACATGTACGTCGCAGATTCGCGGAAACGCTAATCCGTAGTAGTCAGTCCTGAAGCAATCAAAAAGCGAACAGGTTGAAGTTAGTTATTTTCAGAGACAGGTATGTATTTGATTTATTTGTTTTTTATTTTAGATTTATCATAGAATTAATTTGTTGATGATGTATCATGTTGTTTTAATTTCGCGTTAGGTCTATACATATTTAACTATAGTATTTTTCACGAAGTTAAGACAATACGAAATTAGGTGAAAACCAGGATTGAATGAAAAGGTGCCAGATTTTTGGCTGTGGTCCTGTGGTGGCTTTTTAAAAAGTGTTATATGAAAAGTCTAGCAAAAAAAGTCCTACGGGTTTTTTCGAGATCAAGGGTGTCAAAAAAATTTTTTTTTCGGTTTCTTATTGACGATATCTCAGGAACTGTTAAAAGATATAAGAATTCGCCTATTTTACGCATATTTTTTAGGATTTATGTACTCTTTAAGCGTTAATTAAATTTCTTCTTCACATGGCAGTGCATGGCGGAGATTTAAGGGTTGCGTGAGATTTTTACGCCCCTGCTTTCTACGACACTATTTATACCAAAAATGTTTTGTATTGGAAAAAAGGTTTAAAAGTTCAAAGCACTAAGGTAAATCCGTTTCGAGAAAAGCAGCAGTTCAGGATGAAAAACATAAAAGTGCAGCAACCTGTTTTGTTGTAAAAAAGCATTATTTGCTCTTTGTTTTTTTTCTCATAATTTGTTTCACTGTCATATGGAAAAAAGCGCTCAAAGCGTTCTTTTATCTCAAACGGTTCCTTAAATTTCGTCAAAAGATGATTTTTTTTCTTTGACACTCTATAGCTGTCTCGAAAACGGTGCGTTTGCGGGCCCATGTTAACAAGAATGTGCAAGAAGAAATGTGCAAGAAGAAATGTGCAAGAAGAAATGCCCAAGAAGAACTTTTTTTCTTAGAATGAGACAATGAATCACTTTTATTTTTTGACTCACAATGTTGGCAGTATGTTCAGATCGAGAATAAGTATTTTGGTACTTTGAAAAATGCTTAAAAATTTTTGATTTCCTAGGAATGTATTATGTATTCAAAACCTAACAACAGTGTGGGTGATTTTTTTGAATTTAGACAAATGTAATCTAAGCCGCAACCTTTCGTAAAGGACGAATTTCTTGATGTAGGTATTTTTCATCTAATGGCCCTCTAGATCCAGACTAAACTGTAAACGATCTCTCATTAATTTATCGAGGTAGGTAGGCTGGTAATTAAAAATTACCATTTAATTTTATAGGTACCTAGATAAAGTACCATTTTAGGATTGGTCCATCAATCACTCAATAAAATTCAAAGTCGCCTGTCCTGTTACTTACATTTTACAATGACAAAATAGTCTACAAGATCGTCTGGTCCTAGACAATAATGCAGAATCAAACCGTTTCTAAGCCGTCGGCGTTTCACCTTCACCAACGCCAGATAGAATAGACACAAGGCCAGTACCGATGGCGAAAATCATGCAAGACTTGCCTAGGTCATGTATAAGTAACAAAACCAAACTAATAACACTAACACTAATAACACCGTCGCGAACCGTACACTCTGGATCCCAGAATGACCTGCTCTATCGTGAATCGCGTTCAAATTTATATACCGAGCGTTGTTTTACCCGCATAACATAATCGTCGTTGTTTATAATATTATCAGAATCGAAATTAGCAAACGAAAAAAACAAAAATAATACTGCTAAATTATCATACCAGCCGACGACGACACGAGGAATATGATGCATGGAGGCGAAGCACTGCGGATTTCGAGCGCTCCGTGCGCTCGCCTCGGAGCGGTTCCTATTGGCCGGGGAGAGGCGCGTGTGCCACAGTCATTCGCCTCCACGTGGATTCCCGGCCGCTTTTTTACAACGATCGCCGACCTCGACAATCTCACAGAGACGTAGGTCGTGAATTATCTCGTCCCGCGCCGCGCGGCCCCCCTCGCCCGACATACGACCGTATCGTGAATCTAATTCGTTTCTCCTCGAAGTCCTGGGTAAATATTATTGACGTTTGCAATAATTTTATCGCTCCACACTGACAGATAGATAATTCCGCTGCTCTGGATTCGCTGATTTCAATTGACTACTTAAATTAGAATGTTTTGATTGCGATACCTATTACGATAGGTCAGTGATTAAAAATTATTGTCTCTAGGTTTGTATCTAGGAAAAATCTTGCATTTTTTGTACTTGCTACCTTGGTTATAGGTTATAATAATAATTATAGTATAATAGCTAGACCTGTAACCTACCGCTATTATAAACAATCAAAGTGAGCCATGCAATTAAGAATAATGCGTTACTGCGTTATGCGCATGACTTTTAATCCCACAATTCGACAAATTGACCAAAGAACCTAAAGCAAAAGGAAGGGTGAATTTCCGATTCAAATCACTTTAAAACTTGACTGTATGATTTGAAAACAACAAATTGAAGGAAAAAAAAACAGAATAGGTATTTACCAATGTCTTCTTTAACAGAGGAGGTTGAATTTCCAAATTGCTCAACAATCTCTTCATAAAAAGGGTACCTACCTACCTATTCAATATTTGATACAATATTTGATGGGAAACTACCTATAAGTTTTAAGGTACCTCACCCACCTTATCTACCATATTATTATCAACTTGATTCTATCTACGCAATAATAGGTACGCATGTCTAATATATTGACAAAAGATTCGCCCAAAAGACCCAAAAGACTAAAAAAAAATAAGACAATCGTTCGACATGAATAATGAATACCTACCTACGTCTTCACTTTTCAGAAAAAAAACCTTGAAAATTGACAAAAATATTAAAACAAAACAATAAACGTAACCAAGGAAAAGAAAAAATGCAATTTTTAGATTTCAAAGCTTCAAAGAGAAAACTATGTTGAATTTGAAATTTATGACATTACGTAGGTTAGGTACCTACAACAATTCTAGTCAACTTTTTGCATAACCTGAAATAATAAAAACACCACCAACGGCCCTAATATCAAATAAAATAAATCGAATGAACTTTAATGAACGTTTTAATGATTAAAAAGTAACTTAAATTGATTCGAAAAGTTTGATTTTGCAGCAGAACAATAAATAGGTAGGTAGGTACTATTACTATTTAACAAAAAGCAAATAGAAACTATCTAAAAAAATAACAAAATCAAGTACAAATTCCACATGTACCCAGGAACCTATATAGCAATCTATGCAGTGTTTAGGGACTTTAGTAGGAATGGTCTTCTTTTTTTTTCAATTACTAATAATTTGAGCTAAAAAATACAATACTTGCACGTACCTACTTAAATATTCTTTTACTCTGCGCTGTTCTTTTCTTTGAACCATTATTATTATTGTGCCAAAATTAGGATAGGTACATACATATATGAAAGTATAGCCAAAGTATAGGTAATAAAAAAATCATCTTACCTCAACTCCTCTCCAGTTGAAAAAAAAAATCTACGAGTACGTTGATCTGCTGTGGTTCTGGTCCAGTTTCTGGTTGTGCATCACCAGCTCAGCGCCACCCTTATCAAAGTTCAATAAAACCAAAACCAACAATTCATATTCTGACAATTGAATAATATCTATCTATAGGTCGTCACTAGATTTATACTTAAGTACGATTATTCAGAACAATAAAAAAACAAAACATCAACCAAAACGCCTTATATGATTCGTGGACCACACTTTAGTTGAGCCAAAATCAAACTAAAATATTTACCTCCTACACGATCGTGCAGTACGAGCGCGAGCGACTAGAGCCGATCGTCGCCCCTCTCTTTCCCTTCGAATGCCTACCAGTCTGGCTCGTGGTGGAACGGACACGTGGAGGCGAATGACTGTGGATTTCGCACCGCGATCGCAAACAACCTTACGGTCGTATTCATTGCGCTATTCTCGGCTCGGACGAACTGGAACCGCCTGCATCCAGATCCGTAGATAGACGGGATCGTAGGTAATTAACGTTTTCGATGGATGGATGGTTTATCGACACTAGGTACTCTAAATAAATTGAGTGTTGTTTATGTAGAAGGTACCTAGGTACCTACCTATATCCAAGCAGATGGAAAGAGGCGAGAGTGAAGTTTCTATTTTAAAAATAAATACCTACCTACCTAGGTACCTACCTGTCTTTACTCTTTAAGTGGGCTGACTTGTAAATAAGATTTGTGAAGCGTCGAGCTCAATACCTACCTAACCTAGCCTCTAGCTTCCTCTAGGTGCCAGAGCCGGGCAAAATCCTCGAAAAAGGGGATTGAAGTATATGAGCTGGTTGCATTGATAAAAAGCTGGAAGCCCTTTAAAAGAGGTTGAAGTCCTTATACCTAAAGCATGAAACCCTAAAATTTTTTTTTTTCAAACATCTTGCAACTCTTCAAAGGAAGAGAATAAGGTAATTATTTTCATCCACGGCTCCTAAGTTTCATCAATTTTTTCGGGACTTTGGAGCGAAATAGGGGTGCTGGGTGGGTAAGAAGCTAAAGACAGCCATTGCAAACTAATATTAAGGTCACAACTAAGGCCTCTTTGACACTACGGTCGAATTTCTATTTTTTTCTTCACTTTCAGGGCAAGGAAAATCTTCGAGATTAACAGTAGCACGGTTTTTATTTTGAATTTTGCATTTATTTTGCATTTATATTCCAAAAATCATTGCATCAATCCCTGTGGACTGGACACGAATTGTGAAAGCGGATATAGCGCCAGTACGTCTCTGTACGCTTCGAAGCGCTTGAAGTGGGTACATCCGTAATTCGCGGTATCTACTCGACGCCTCTTGTCAGGACCGCGCACTCTCTCCGCACTCTTAAAACCGTTTTTTTAGGCCGTTTTGCGGCTTTCCCTTTCATTTCCACCCGTATACCGTTTATACTATATGTATATAGGTGCCATAGTGAAACTTTAGGAGCCGCGGATGTAAATAATGACCGAAGAGAAATATTATTCACGAGGACGAAAATTATTACCAGACCAGTCGTAAAGTCGATTTGTTGGAATTATCTAAATGAACAGGTAGGTATCCTATAATACCCATTCTCCACCAGTAGGTAGAAGGCGCTATTTTCTCTACGACCCAATCAATAAAACATCAAACAACTTTAAAATTGTTTTTAATTATTAGATTAGAAGTTGCTTTAGCAATTTTCAAAATTTCTGGGGGTGTAGTTACGTTCCAAGGCAATAAAATTACGTCTGAAACTTAGGTAGGTACCTATAAAGTTATAATGGCCTCAAATGTGCCCACTAATCACGAAAAACTCCACATACCTATCTAACCAAATAAATAGACGCTGCGTCGCGTTTCCTTTAGGCATTGCTTTACTAGGTAAAAGCTACCTATAAATAACATCTCCAGACCTTCCCAAAATTTTCCACAAGTAGTTCGCGCTCAAAATTTTATTTTAAATATGATTCTAGAGTTTCAAAAGAGCTCTGATGGCTTGGAAAGCCATTCAAGAAACCACCGCCATGTAACTTTTAAAACCTCAAAAGGAATAATTGAAGCCCTTTATGCATTCACAATTATTATTATTTCCAAAGCTCGTACCTATAAAGGAATCGAGGAATCCAAGCCACAAACGAAATTCTTTCAAGTGTGTTTACCTACTTATTGCTCGGCAGCAAAATTAATACACATAATAGTGTCATTTGGGCCAGGTCATTGGGGATTATAAAAAAATAAAGGTGCGTTCGGATGACCCGTTTCCATAGTACCTGCACCGTAGTCTAAAATAATTTGAGAAGCACGATTCAACCGACACGTGTGGGGCTTTTAATTATTGTAGAATCAATTAAGCAAGTCATGGTCGTCGTGTTATTCTTAAGGATTAAAAAAATCTGATTTTATTTCGTTGATAAACAAAGGCACCTTATGTCCAAACGATATGGAATAAAATTGAATCATCAAATTTCCAATTGGCTACTTTTTTATAAACGCCAGTACAATGACTGCATTATTTATTACTTACCTACCTATCTTAACAAGTAAATTTTTATCGTCGCTCTTTCGTAAGCCGCCGTATCGTTCTGTAAATTTTAAAACAACAGCGACAAATACGAACGTTAACCCATCGCTCCACGTGCGATCAGTGAAAATCCAGAGTGCTTCGCCTCCTTGTGCGGACGTTTAGAGGCCAACGTACACTTACACTTCCCCCTCTCCCCGGAATGCGCCGTCTTGCCGTGCCGCGGCGGTCGTCATATCATTGTGGATCGATTGGATAGGCAAATAATAATAAGGCAACAACATTGTTTCCAGCGGTGTTATTTAGGAATTTTGCAGAAAAAATTATACACACGTGTCGACCAGGGTATAATAAAACATGATTGAAATTTAAAATCCTATGTATCTTCTATCGTTGTTTTAAATCCGCGGCGGAGAAAGAGAAAGTTCGCATTGCCGAGTGAGGCCGAACGATGTCGAGGAAGGTCGACTGTCACGGCCACCTTGACCAATCTCAACGTAACTTTAGTGCGGCTTGATGGGATGGATTTCTCTTGGTATTAAACTGGAATTTGTTGTAATTAGGAATTGAACAATCACTTTTATTGATTTTGCTTGACGAGATATTTTACATGATAGATAACTACACCATCACCTTGCTAATTATTATTAATACATTCATTCCCGTCGCATAAAAAAATAATTTTAATACCTATACCTACCATTAGGCAACCTAATAAAAAAGTTGCCTATCTACCTAAAAACTGATGTTTTTTTTTCTATTTCTGAGAAAAATATCTCGTTGAAGACTACCATTCAAGGACATAATTTTATAACACTTTTGTTTATTTTAGAATATAAATATTACGTAGGTATCTATTTAAAATCAAAATTATTAGGTACCTATACCATCAGTTTGGATCAAAATAATTTATCCAATTTGTGGTCAATCTGCAAAGTCCACTTATTCTAAGAACAGTTAACTATTCAGGTACAGTAGAGTCCCGTTCATTCGAGCTAAACGGGACCGGACGGTGCTCGGATTTGCGGGAAACTCGGATCTCACGGATGAAAAAATAATCCGTCTAATCCGACCGTCGCTGAACTTTGTTCCGCTTAAATCGAGCCCACGACATATGTAATTACATAATTATGTACATCTGCATGCCTGTATGTAGGTGCGCGCATATTTATGTATTATACCTACATAAAAAATAATAATTCAAATTGAAATACATTTATGCCAGTACATTATTATTGTATTAAAAAAATAATCCCTACAGTACCGTTTTGTAATTTACATAATATGTATGTAATTTAACAGGGAATGCGATAGCTCGAATAAAGCGGAACCTAGCATAATGTTGCTCGGTTAATACGGATCGTGTAAATTCTATTTTTAGCTCGGATCACACGGAAGCTCGGAACACCGGGACTCGGATTAGCGAGACTCCACTGTACCTATAAAAAGTACCTACCAATTTTGAGGCTCGAGAGCTTCTAATTATAGGATGGAACAGATTATAGTTTTAAGTATAACCCTGCTCAGGACCAGGGAGAATGCTGTAGCTTAGAAAGTGCCCATTTTTAAAAAAGGTCATTATTTACATCTGCGTGTCCTACACAGTTGGCACTTATATAGGGGTGGAGGACGTACCTATAGTAACACCAGGAAGGTATTAATTTGCTTTGCAAATGCATGGCTAGCAAAAAAACGGTACTAAAAATCGGTCTAAGGAGTCCGGTCCTGGTTAGCGCGGCTTGTATACACATACAGGGTGATTGATTGAAACGCCACATTAGAAAAAGTTCGACTTCCAAATGATCTAGGAAACTGAAATTTGGAACTTAGGCAACATACCTAATAACGAGTCAAAATGAAATGTTACCAAGATGACAGAACATTTAAAAATTGCGAAAGCAATGGCCATCTTTGTTTTTTTAAATGGGACACTCCATATATTATTGCATTTTCAGATTGTCTGAGAAAATGTAATATCAATGGTGCTTATAGTTGTATTTTAAATTGAGTAGGCCATGGGTTATAAACAAGTGAAAATCGTGATTTTCCAACTTTAAAGACATTTACCACGAAAACGGCTCAAGATATCAGAAAACAGCTTACATATGTCTCTATCTTATAACTTTTTATAAGGCATCCAATTATGCAGTTGAAATATTTATACAAGGTGGTGAAAATTGTCAGATTTTTCATCACCCTGTATAAAAATTTCAACTCTGCAGTAGGATACTAGAAGAAAAGTTAAGATAAAATATTGAAAACAGAGAACAACAACTATACAAATAAAAATATAAAAATTCGCGATAGCGGCCCAGGCTCTGCGAATCCAAACAATTCGTTTACTCTTTTTTAGTCGCACTCTCTGACCCCCCCGCCGCGATAGCGGCCCAGGCTCTGCGACTCCAAACAATTCGTTCACTCTTTTTTAGTCGCACTCTCTGACCCCCCGCCGCGATAGCGGCCCAGGCTCTGCAACTCCAAACAATTCGTTCACTCTTTTTTAGTCGCACTCTCTGACCCCCCGCCGCGATAGCGGCCCAGGCTCTGCGACTCCAAACAATTCGTTTACTCTTTTTTAGTCGCACTCTCTGACCCCCCGCCGCGATAGCGGCCCAGGCTCTGCGAATCCAAACAATTCGTTTACTCTTTTTTAGTCGCACTCTCTGACCCCCCGCCGCGATAGCGGCCCAGGCTCTGCGACTCCAAACAATTCGTTCACTCTTTTTTAGTCGCACTCTCTGACAGCGGCCCAGGCTCTGCGACTCCAAACAATTCGTTTACTCTTTTTTAGTCGCACTCTCTGACCCCCCGCCGCGATAGCGACCCAGGCTCTGCGACTCCAAACAACTCGTTCACTCTTTTTTAGTCGCACTCTCTGACCCCCCGCCGCGATAGCGGCCCAGGCTCTGCGACTCCAAACAATTCGTTCAATCTTTTTTAGTCGGACTCTCTGACCCCCCGCCGCGATAGCGGCCCAGGCTCTGCGACTCCAAACAATTCGTTCGCTCTTTTTTAATCGCACTCTCTGACCCCCCGCCGCGATAGCGACCCAGGCTCTGCGACTCCAAACAATTCGTTCGCTCTTTTTTAATCGCACTCTCTGACCCCCCGCCGCGATAGCGACCCAGGCTCTGCGACTCCAAACAATTCGTTCACTCTTTTTTAGTCGCACTCTCTGACCCTCCGCCGCGATAGCGGGCCAGGCTCCACGACCCCACGTTCGTTCAATTTTTTTAGTCCCACTTCTCCCCTCTCTCTCTCTCTCTCTCTCTCTCTTTCTCTTGCCCTCCCTCTCTCTCACTCTCTCTCTCTCTCCCGCGGCGTTAGCGACCCTGGCTCCACGATCCCACGTTCGTTCAATATTTTTTTCCTCGCAAAGCTCATCTCTCTTTCTTTTTTTAACTCTTAACTTTTTTCAATCACCTTTTCTACATTTTTCCTTTTCCTTTTTCATTGAATCTTTTTTCTATACCCACTCCTCCACCTTTTCCTTTCCCTGCTTTCGATATTATTTATTTAAACAACCGAAGAAAGGTAAAAGTAAAAGGATAAAGTATTTATTTGAAAAAAGAATTAATACTATTCATACACAACGATTTATTTATATAAAAAAAATATTTATTTATAAAAGTTTTAACTATTCACGCAACCTTTGAAATTTTTTTTTCGCCCCGTTACCCCCCGCCAAACTTTAACACCAACATCCTCATGTCCCCCCTTACCCCCCTAACACATTCAACCATAACCCTAAGCCCCAGTACTAGTTTTTATTATATTTAATAAACGTACTATCCCCCCTTTAAGTTTGTAACACCAATTCAGGGACACCCTGTATAGCCCCTCTCATAATTAATCAAACGTTGAAAGTAGCGATTCTGACATTTTAAACAACAATCACTATTATCAATAATTATCCTTTGACATTCTTCATTTTATTTTTGAATATCATGTAATGAACTTAGTAAAAAAAAAATAACTCGTTGGTCTCGTCAATACTAAAAATGTACCGGGTGGGCATTTAAGAATGAACAGCGGCCATATCTTGGGAAATATTGATCCTACAGTTTCAAAATGAAAATTTTCCTCACATAAGTGACTATGCGAAATGCAATGAAAATATTTTCAAGATGGTCGCACTTCCGGAAATACCGGAAGTTGACACCTACTTCGTTATTTTAACGGGGACACCCTGTAAAATATTATATTTTTTAAATGTCTGAAGAAATCGAATACGGGTGGTTTTCACCACAGGAATTTAGATTGAGCCGTTTATGAGTTATAAACAAGTGAAAATCGCAATTTTCCAACTTCAAAGCAGTGTAGAACTAGAACGGCTCAATATATCTAAAAACGGCTTACATGTCCCTATCTTAACTTTTTACAAGGTATTATATTATGTAGTTTAGATTTTTCTACAGGGTGATGAAAAATCTGGTAATTTTCATCACCCTGTATAAAAATTCAAACCACATGGTATGATACCTTGTAAAAAGTTAAGATAGGGACATGTAAGCCGTTTTTAGATATATTGAGCCGTTCTAGTTCTACACTGCTTTGAAGTTGGAAAATTGCGATTTTCACTTGTTTATAACTCATAAACGGCTCAATCTAAATTCCTGTGGTGAAAACCACCCGTATTCGATTTCTTCAGACATTTAAAAAATATAATATTTTACAGGGTGTCCCCGTTAAAATAACGAAGTAGGTGTCAACTTCCGGTATTTCCGGAAGTGCGACCATCTTGAAAATATTTTCATTGCATTTCGCATAGTCACTTATGTGAGGAAAATTTTCATTTTGAAACTGTAGGATCAATATTTCCCAAGATATGGCCGCTGTTCATTCTTAAATGCCCACCCGGTACATTTTTAGTATTGACGAGACCAACGAGTTATTTTTTTTTACTAAGTTCATTACATGATATTCAAAAATAAAATGAAGAATGTCAAAGGATAATTATTGATAATAGTGATTGTTGTTTAAAATGTCAGAATCGCTACGTTCAACGTTCCCAATTAATTATGAGAGGGGCTATATAAGGGATTCTAATTTTACAGTATAGTAAAATTAGAGTAAACATTATCGGGAGGATTATTCGTTATACAGGTGTCCCTAAAATGACTTTTCTATAGCTCACTTGAAAAATATTGCTCTCGTGCAACTAAGTCGATTTAAGTCAACTTAACTTAGTACAAAAGTTGCTTAGTTTTGCTACTAGAAGATTTTGAGTAGTGTCAGCTCTGAAATTGTTTTTTGCTTATAAAAGCTAAACCGCTGAAGCGATTTTGATGAAATTTGATGGTATGACGTTATATGGTTTTGTGGGACAAAAAGTGCAATACTAAAGTTACTCATGACTTTAATTAATTGGCATAAATCATGGGTTTTTAACTTACACACCCTTTATTTATTCTTTCTTTTGTGCTTAAAACACACTTTTGTACATGAAGTTAAATTTTGGCGAAATTGTTAATTTTTAGTAAAGTTTTAATTAGGTACCTATAAATTTATGATGCACCAATTTAATGCTAGTGCTAGTGCTAGTAGATACAATAATAATTCCTAATTAAGTGTATGTTATTTTAATAAACAAACAACAACGCAAGCCCTCTTTTGATGGTGTAACTTGGTAGATCAAAGAAAGGAAAATTCAGGAGTGAAAATTTCTCTCACTTTCGCTTATATTCGACCTCGTCCTCGTCTCCGATTCCAGTTCACCCTTCACATTTTGGTGGTTTTTCTCCCTCACCCCGCTCCCCGTTCAACTCGGTCAGATAATCTATAGAGCTTCTGGGGCCTGGCGCTTTCCGTTTTCCCTTTCGCTGTTCGCTGTTCGGGTCGACGCCACGCATAACGTAACAATGCGTCGCTGCTTCACGCAGATCGTTGGATATTTTGACAAACACCATCAATTGATTTTTTGGCGATGCTCAAATGAAGTAAACCTTCCTCTGCATCTGCCCCGAGTCCGTCTATTGATTTTACCTACATTTCACTTGGGGTGTTATTTTTAGATTGCAACGCTCTCAATTATCATCTCTTAAACATTGCAGCATGTGTACCTACCTACCAGCTACCTACTTACATTGCTTTTACTTTTTAACTCCTCATGCGTCTCTCATCCTGACGCCACTTGTCTAAACTATTTTTATAAGAGCTCTAAAGTTCAAAAAATGCAGTCACATATGATAAGAGCTGTTCGTAATTTTTAATGAAAAAGACTTTATAATTTTAGAACGTTTTTTTGTTATTCCCGCTATTGTAAATCGGACCAACGGACACCAGAAAAAAATAAAATTAGGGAATAAACGGCAACAAACCTTAAGTTAGTTAGGGACTTTAATAAAAATAACAAAGAACACCAATAAACGTCAAAAACGTCAAGGGAAATACCGCGTATTCATATAGATACGTGATAATGGGGAGGAGATCCATCTTGTTGAAAGAAAAGTTGGTTTTCTTGGAAATTTAAACATAAATTTTGTACAAGAAAAAGTGTGTACGAGATAACATTACTTGGTCCACCCATCCGAGAATTTTGTTCATAATTTGATTGAGAGTATCTTGGATTGACAATTTTGAAACTTTTAATGAAACTACACAATTTCGTGAAACAAAATGCTCAAAATTAAAAAAAAAAAAAAATTACATGGACATAGGCAATAACAAAATGCTTCAGAAACAGTCACTCGACCCCTCTTCCTATTTAGTTTTTTTTTTTCGTTTTTTTCCCGTTTGGGTTAGAATTGATTTATTTCAGCATTTCCAGAGGTGCAAATTTTAGTTGGGACAGCCTGTACGTTACAACGGAGCTATTATAAGTCTGTTTTGTTGGAAAAATAATCCATACTGACATTGACGCATAAAATGAATAGCTAGATAGGCACCTAAAGTCTATTTTTTATTTAGATGGACTTGTCAAACAGCTGTCAAGTTGGTACCCTGTGCAATCTTTAAACAGTTATTTTCATATTGTCGGATGGTAAGCCTGTATTCTTGACCTTGGCAAAAAATTTACGTTGTGACTAAAGTGACGGCAACATTCCCCGAATCGGGTATAGGCTATGACGTCACCTGCAAAACATGTTTCCATGATTGTTGTAAGTTGCACTGTTATAAAACGCAAATTAAAAACTTCAAATTACTTTATTTTCTTCGAAAATAGTCCTTTTTTAATAGTTATTCGTTTTTTGAAGATAAATTTAACTGTTGCTTGGATTGACTATATCCAATGACGTTTTGCGAAAACTAGGTCTGGGTCCTCCCTCAGTCGGTACTCTAGTCACAGCGAAACACCAGAAACTTGAAAAGTTGAAGTTGTCAAATTGACAAACCAAATTATCAAATTCAAAATTATTAAAATGCTCAGGCAGATAAATTTATTTCAAAAGAAAGAAAAGAATGAATCATCAAATGCATGCTCTAAACAATGTTTCTCCAGATTAATCAAAAATACAGTTTAATCAGATTCCTTGAAATATTCCTTGAGAAATTTTAAAAAATGATTAAATATACTTAATGTAAGTACCTCTATTTGTCAATAATAGATCTTCTATTTTCAACATTTTTACATAAAACTAAGAAGGAATCGGTCTAATCCTACATACATAAGACTTATAAGAGTAAATAGCTATAGGTACTTACACTTACAAGTCTCTAAAATTTTCCAATTTACCTCTTGGAATCCTACCAATTTTTACCTCTAATAAAAATTGCGTTTATAGTATTTCGAATTTTAAATTTTGAAATAAATTGACATTTCAACTAATCAACATAACCTAAATTAATTTAGTAACCATTCTAGTGACTATTTTAGTAACAACTATCACCATAACCAACCTAATCAGTCTTGTTGCCAATCGTTCCCCTAGAATTTTGACTTGGTGGAATCCATCTAAATAAAAAATAAAGTATACTTGACAATATAATTGATGTTGACTGTATCTAATCTAAGATGCACACAATGCAGGAACTAGAGAATAAACAGAATAAAGTTAAAATCAGTATTTATTCATTTTAAAAGTAATCTTAACAAGGCTTATTTTTAAACATGATTTTTTTATGATCGAGAATAATTATTTTATGTTTTCTGTTCTTCGAGACTACAAAACCGAAATAGATGAGGAAGAACGTGTTATGATAATGATAAAACTGTCTTAGCTGATATTATAATAATTATAATTATATTTGATTTAAATAATAAAAAAAATTGCTATAGGCAGATGGCAGATTAATAATATTTAAGGTATAGTCCTTTAGAAGGTCATTTGAAAAAGTACAGTGATGCCATATATCTAGAATATTTTTCACAAATTATTGTTTTCATATATCACGATACACCCTATATGCTACTATTGGCGTCGAATTCTGTCGGCTTCGCGCATGTGACGTCACATTCGAGGAGTCGTTCTGACATTTTATACTCGATAATTCTTTACTGACACCATCTTTCATATTATAAGAATTATAGAACACATTTTTCATATAACTAATTCCTCTTACAATCAGTTTCAATTAAAAAATCAGGACTCATAATTTTTAATTTGAGAAAACTTGAATGATAAAACTTGAAAACTTCTCGAGTGTGACGTCATACATGCGCAATAGCATACCGGGTTAGATGTATCGTGGTTTCTTACAGTCTTTTTGGTTTGGTTGTTTTTCAATGTGAAAGCGTTGTAAACATACCGAGTTCTTTTGGTAAACAATCTATAGAGAAATAATAATGAGAGCAAACTTGATGGAATATTTTGAAACTGAGTTGGTTAATGACGGTGGTCCACTTTTCTGTTCAGTAAACTTCTGACTAGGGGGACTCTACTGGAAAAGTTTAATAGATAATAAACTAGCTAAAGGATTACAAGAACAGGCCAAAAGCTAAAGAAAATATTAAATTCAATTTGACAAACATGCATGCGGATCAAACCATATATTATCTAATACTCATATATTGCTAACGCCCGTAAGTGAAAGTGTCATGGACTGAGTTGGACAGCAAACAATCTATTTGTTTTAAGAGTTTGGAAGGAGTGGTGTGTCGGTTCTGAATAATCTGATGGACGTTTGTGGGCTGTTCAATTCTCGGACATACGCGTAGGTCTCGAAGTACTTTTGAGAGAAAGATAGACTAATATATGTCTGCACCGTGATGATTCCGTCCATCTCCAGACCTCTTCTAGCAATACATATAGTAGTATTAGGTAGATATATGGATCAAACGACAAACGACCTTGCAAGGACTATCTTTTTTTCTACTGTTCTTTCTACACTGACGCTTTTACGTTAGTGTCGGTAATACAGGTACCCTAACTATACCTTACATAAATAATCCCTCCATATAAGAATGATTTTATTTTTTCTAATAGCTGCGTTGACGTCTTAATAGTAGCCATCTTTAAAAAGGTAAAAATTCCACTAAACGTCATCGCAACTCATTTACACTCCGAGTTCCGTTATTGGTTCATGTCTATTATCTATATCAGTTTAGATAAATTAGAGTTCTTCTTAATTCAACCTGTAACGTCGACTTCTGGACCTCAAGCATCGTCTAGAATCTTATTCGCCATTCTCGGTTTCATCACGAAGTTTCTTCAGTCTCTGCGTATTGGCCCTCCAACTTGTAAACTTGAGAACACTAAGGGAGCTCAACACTCATCCGGATGGATTTATATCTACATATACCGATATTCCCATAACGCCGTGTCCTAGCTGCATCCGGGTAATGCGTTGCGTGCGATGCGGGGAACGCACGCAACGCAAACTCGCACGAGAAATTGTGAGTGTGTCCTAACTGAATGCGTGCGGTGCGGGCGAGAAAATGGTTTCCAATCCAACTATTTCTGGTGCAGCTTCAGATTAAATACGTTTTAATTTGGAAACCAGCAGGTTGTTGGAGCTTGAAAGACTTGAAAATCACAGAAAGAAACATGTTACTTAAGAAAAAGAAACAATAAGACGCAAGTAATCTATAGAAATAGGTATAGATTTGATAGATAGATAAATAGCAGGTAGGTTAAATATAAAAAGGTCTACAATAGAAGTTAATAGACCTCATACTTACTTTAAAAACCTAAATTCGAGACATTTTCACATTCCCAGTGTACCTTGACTCTTGTTCTTGTAAAATAGATTTCTCTTATTGCACAAAATGTTTCGCTTTGGCACGAAGGCAATCGAAATTAAAAAAATTTCCTGCCCGCCGCAAAAATCGCAAGATTTTGACAGATGAAAAAACTAAATATTTCAATTTAAAACAATGCGTGCGTTGCGGTGTCGTTTTATCGTACGACTTTGCGGGCAAACGCGTCTACTGAGGACACTCCCATTGCTTTGCATGTGTTTTATTTTAATCGTTCCCCGCAACGCACGCACGCAACGCACGCAACGCAGTCCCCGGATGCAGCTAGGACGCGGCGTAACAAATCGTCTGGCAGCACTGTTTGCTCTTTCACTGTTTGCAATGGTGCTCTTTGCCATTTTAGGTGTCAAGTTCCATGATACCTGGATACCATTTTGGGGCAAGAATTAGACAATAATTTTCAGAAAATACCTGAACTACTTTTGAAGAAATTCATGGTGCGCTTTTGAAAATTGTTTAAATCAAACTATAGGTATTTGGCATACCGCCATTCTGGATTTCTTGGGGAAATAGAAACCGGACTTTAATATGAAAGTTGTAACTGAAGAGAAGGAGTTTTCAAATGGATCATTTGGGCGTAAACTTGAATGAAAATGCTGGAACCGGATAGCCAAAAAATTAAAACACTGGAAGTCGGTCATATCCCTGTATTTCACCAACAAAAGGGTGTAAATCCGATTACTTGAAATAAAAAACGTTTCGTGTTGAAAACCTCTACATCCCCTTCACCGTTGTTCTAAATCGAGTTGATACACCCTGTAGGTAATACCAGAGGTTGCCCTTGATGGAGAATGGGGGCGTGTGATGACGTCACCTGTAGACCAGGCGTTTAAAAGGCGCCACCAACGCATTACTACAGATTCCCGAGTAAAAAATGCCTTTTTCAATATGCCACCCTTTTCAAGATACACTATTAAAGGGGGTCAACCAAATATACATTTTCCAGAATAAGTCAAAAATGAACTAGCTGAGAAACTTCAAAATTTCATCGCCTACTACTATTGTTAAAACCAATAAACTGACAAAGCTCTACAAACATTGACATACAGGATGTTCCTGCGTGTTTTTGATGTCACGTTTCACTTTTTACCCCGGAATTTTTCTTATACGTGCGCCACTGATTGACAACTAGTTCAAATTCAAAACTGGTAATGTTCACTTCCCTTTAGTTATCTTAAAAAGGTAATATCTGATGAACGAAAGGAGCAGAAAGATTCAATTCGAAGTATCTCCAGCTTATTTGTTTTTTATACCACAAAATATCAGAGAGTTAATTAACAATTCTGCTCTTAAGTACCTGATATAGCAGGTAAGAGGTAAGAAGATAAGAACACATCATGTTTGATTTGAAGAGACAAGTGTTAAGCTTACATTGCCTACACTTTACATCAAACAACCAACCCTCTCTAGAATTCCTCGACATCCAATCCATCTAACATAGCAAGGGCTGATTTTGTCTCGCCTGGGGTAGGATGAGGGTGATTAGATGAGCCTGCATCCTGCGTCGGGGGGCAACATGATTTAGGGAGTTCTGGCCCCACTGCATTGCTTAGCACTGGCAATATGAGCCGACTATATAGGAAAGTGGCACGTGTGGGGTCAGTGAACTTGACTTCATGGGAGAGCCTCTGGTTTCGGCTTCTCGTATTGTCCCCTCGCTGCTGCGGAGTGTTTATCGTTGATGAGGATTGAGGGAAGTATCGCGACACGCTGCATTTTGGTGCGTTTGGCTTTTAATTTGATATACGGCCGGCGTGCATGAGTAATGCGGAAGCTGTTCTCTAGGGTCATCATACTTTGTCTTGTGTCTTGTTGTTGTGTCTTTCATTATGATAGGAGCGAGATCCTCGCGACGCGAGACATATCTTGGGTTTATCAATAAATTTATTTTTTAACGAAGCGATACCTATTTAGTTTGAAAAGACAATATTTGCCATCTATTTTTAGGTATTTTAATTTAGGTGTAGGTAGAAGAAGTTATACCCAGTTTGATAAACAACGTGAATGACCTCTCGCCTCTCGAAGAAATTAGATGAATGATTAAAGACGAATTGTTGTTTCTAGTTCATAGATAGCCATTTCAAGAGAAGTTTTTGTTCTCTAAAAGAAATGAGAAACAATTTGTCACCACTTTCCGATAACGGGAACTGAGAAGTGTTCTTCATCTCCTTTGTTCTTGTTCCTACATTTAGAAATTATTAAAATAAATGAAGCTTCTTTCCTGATTTTCACTAAAAAATATACCTAATAGCCGCCTCATTTTGAAATTTCTGGAGACCAAATATGTACCTAGACCTAGATCGAGACTGGCTAAATAGCTGGTAAAAGCTAAAGGTCAAAAACATTAAAGAAGAAGAAGAAGAATTAATTGTTACCATCAAAAATGTTTAGCCGTCCTAAACAAAGAAGAAAAAAGTTCCTAAAGCTGTCCAATACTCTCATTTCATTTCAAGAAAGTATCTGTAGGGGACCTTAATAATTTCAACATATTCTGTGGGGTACATCATTCATTTCAAAATGGCGTATGTAGGGCACATCATTTTTATCCAAGATGATGTCTGTAGGACTTTTTTTCAAGGTTACGTTTGTATGATTGTATATGACATATTAATTATTTCAATATGACATCTGTAGGGTTTAATTATAATTTATGTTAATCTGATCGACTTATTGTGTAAGTCCTAATAAAGCTGTCCGCCAATACTGTAATTTCATTTCAAGAAGCTAATAAGGAATTTGCACATTTTTTTAAATATTTTTAAATGAATATATGGTCCCAAATATACATACCTACTCGTAGTTAAACAAAAATGTTACTCTCAAAATTAAGGAACACTATTAATTTCATAATTTCAACATATTATTATGTTATCTGTGGAGTTGGAGCATATCAATTATTTCAATATGGCGTCTGTAGGACAGACTATCTATTTTTTGATGACGTCTGAAGTGTTTTATTATTTTACATTAAGGCAAGGCTAAGATGACGTTTAATGTGTAGGTCCTAAAGCTGTCCAATACTGTCATTTCATTTCAAGAAACTTCTGTAGGAGAACTTAATTCAACATGTATCTGTTGGAGCACATCATTCATTTTAAAATGGCGTATGTAGGGCACATCATTTTAATCCAAGATGATGTCTGTAGGACTTTTTTTCAAGATTACGTTGTATGATTTCCTTCTACTCTGTTTGTATGATATAAGTGTCTTCAATCTTGTGTTCGTGTAATGTAATTTAATTCCTGTGTCTTTTTAACGGCTTACATCACCTGCTAAACAGATTCTTCAAATAGATAAATAAATAAATAATTATGGGTGGAAATATGTAATAATATATCCGCGTGTGAAAGCGACTTCATCTTGGATTTCATAAGAATTTTATAAACCTGGAACTTTTTTTTATTCATAAAAAAATGGAAATAATGAGTCAAAAACTTCTAATCGCTCAGTTAATATTGTTACCTAGTTTTATAGACCTAGAAAGAGGTCATAAAAAAAATGATAAGGTACCTGATGATTATTGAATTATTCGTCCCCTAGCTGATTAGATAAAGGAGACGAATGACATGACCATGTCTTTGTTACTCGAGTTAAACATAATCGATCGATAATTAAAATAAAGGTGCAGCGACGAAAGCCACTGAAGACACCGAAGACAGTGAAAGTCCTCCTGCAGGATGAGCGACATGGCAACGCGGCTGACATTGTCCCTGCACCATCAAGACACGTGTAGCATCGCTCCACGTGCAAGGCAACGCGCAATGTCGATGAACTTTCCGAAATTCGGGGGTGCCACCATGCAGTTCCCAGTCGATCAATAAAGACAAAATATTATCGCAGTAGCGGGATTCGTATTTGGTAGGGGGTTGCCATGGCTAAAACCAGAGCCCTGGCCCAGAGCAACGTGTCTGCAAGCGGGATGCGATGGTCCTGGTCCCTAACTCCCTAAATTCTTGCATGTTTAAAAACTAGAACAGGGGAAACCCCGGGTTAAAATTCCAATTATATAGCTCTTTCACCCTTCCGTTTAACGCGTGTGAGTTAAAATATTCAAAGAATCTATTAATTTTTAATCCTCTTAGTAAAGCTGCCACAAAAAGAAACCTGGAGAGAGACTTGGGGTAGGAAGGTGGAAGCAATTTATTTCATGAACATGAACCCTACAGTGGGACACCTGATTAAATAGTTTGAAACAATTACCTAAGCACCAAAGCGCGGTAATATTAAACTGGAGCATACAAGTGTAAATATTTAGGTGAGGTAACTTAATTACTGATAGCTCGGAAATGCAATAAGCTGATAAAAGTAAACCTATAAAGTTGAACACTCCGAAGTGCGATAGTAGTCAAAACAAAAGCACACACGCTACTTGGGGAATGGCATTATCCTCGACACACGCATGGAACTTCTGTTTTAGTTGCGTCAAGTCAACTATTATTATCGTTACGTTAACTGCAGAATGCAGACGCGGTTTTCAGAGTCCGACGAGCATCAGGATGCACGTTGCACGTGTAGTTGGGTCGGGTCCTCGACCTAACGACCTAGAATTCACAACAGAACAGCGGTGTTATGTACCATCCTGTCCAAAGAGGCGATAAAGGTGCACATGAGTGGAATGATTAATTCGTGATGCTGCTTCGTTTTTACGATGCACTTTCTCTGAAATTTGATAATTATTATCGATGCTAATGAATGACATTCTTTGGTAATCTTTTTTTTTTCGTTACGAACAATGTTCTAACAATGGACAAATTATAAGAGTAATGACATTATTAACAAAGTTAGTTTTGTAGTTTTAAATAATTTTTGTAATTCCCCGGAAAATGGACTCGCAGCTACGTCACAGCAATGTCAGCGTGAACTGACAGATTTTCATAATCTGGCCACCCTCTCTTGCTTTCTATTTTACTTTTTTGGTCCAGTGCTAGCTGTCATTTCAATTTGAAGAGCATCTACGGGACACAGGAATACAAGATTGCGACTGTAGCAGCGCATAGTACCTACTATTTAATTTTCAGAATCAGATGGCGTCTGTAGGGCATATCCGGAAGCACACGCCGCTTATACTTTTTCTTTCAAGAAGATGCCATCATTCTGTAGTAGGTATATAGTATGTAGGGCACACTATTTAACTTTCAGAAATCAGATTACGTCTTTTGCTGCATGATGTCATTAATTATTTCAAGATGGCGTCTGTAGATCAATTAATTGAGGTTAGAGAGCTGTTTGTAACATTCATTGTTATTGTTTGAGTTTAATTATTTTACCTTTTTTAAGTTATGAGTATGGTCTGTCCACTGAGTGTTGTCCGTTATCATGCCACACTGATCCTGGCTAAACAATTTCATTTAATTCGATTTGATTCATACAATTATTTCTAAGTCGAACCAGATGTGGTATCGCAGTTCGTGTCAGTGGCGTGTGAATTGTTATAATTATGATTAGAAATAGCATGTCACCTACCTGCTGGTTGGCGTTTAAAAGAGAGCATAACACCTCCGTTTTCTTTTTCTGCAGTAAAATATCCTAGCAATTTAACCACACAAGACCACGTCCTGGGGAGTCCAATCGTTTCCCAGGCATTTTGTGTAATTTTCTGTAGTTCGTTGCGAGAATATACCCAGTCCGTTTTTTTTTAACGTTAGAAAAACAAGGCAATGGATTTTTAGGCATTCGCGCAATTAATAAGTTACTCTTAGTTTATCACATCGTACAATATCACAGGTAATTCTGCTGATTTCGTATTAAAAAAGTTTCAAATAACAAACCTTATTAGTATATTTAGCGCTGTCACTGTCAACTGACAGCAGCCGATGAGCTGGACGACAATCTTATCGTATCAATCTGAGCGTATCAAGACGCGAGTCGTACTTCCGTCTCACTCTCGCTCATCTTTTTAGAATTTCTGACGATTCAAACGTCTTTCTGACAATACGTCCCAATTTAACTCGAATGACTATGCAATGCAATAGAAGGAGTAAGAAACATAACGAGATGATGTATCCTTAGTTATCACAACAGACAACACTCAGTGTACAGACTATACCTACCAACGCACCTACTATAATATTCATAGAAATACGATTATCACTCACTATCATTGTCAGTCTAGAAATGAAGTTGAACTTTTATATGTCGTGTTGAATCGTCTCGGGTATGTTTAGCTTAAGAAATACCAAATACAGAGTAGTGCTAGTGCGGCGGAGTGATGAAACGAATCCAACTCTCTGCCCCAAACAGAAACCAAACGCATATCACTGTTGATTTTTTTCTTTTTTGTTAATGGGTTTTCTCTGTCTTTGTGTAGGCGAGTGGACGCTATGCTATTGCCTAAATCCATCAAAATCTAATACATAATTTATCTCTTGGGAGTCGTAGAATTGAAGGGGGTTGATTTTGCGTTCCCCTGCGGGAACCCTCGAACCTCTAGCACTAGCACAACCAGCTCCACCTCCACCCGGTTTATTATCGCTCACCCTTCCGTTTTAATGCATATTAACTAGGAATGATCCACCGGCTCTAATTCTTTATTAGTATTAAAAAGCTTTTGGAAAAGCGATGGAAAGCGGTGACTCAAGAGTCCCAACTCGATCAACGGATCAACGTCGCTACAAATATTTATTTAGAGGTACACATCCAGATAAAATAAACAATGAAAGAATCTAAACTGGAATTGGGTCATCTAAAAATAAACTATAAGACCAGAAAAAATAACAACATTATACCTAAGTTTTGGTGCGCGTACCTATATACAGGGTGTCCCGTAAGTAATGGTCCGTGGTGAAATGGGAGATTCTTGGTTTAAAAATATTACGATCTGACACTACTTGCTCTAACAAAATCTTGATAATAAAAAAGATACAGGGTGGCAAAGTTGAGATTTAAAAATTTTCTTTTCAAAAACCACTAACTTTTGAGACTGACAATCAGCATATCTTTTTTTCTCAAGAATGATGTATTTTAATATTTCACAATAAAATGCGCGATACCCTGAAGGATAAAAAAGTTATGTGTTCATTTACGTCGTCAACATGACCTAAGTGGCGCCCTCTATAAAATACATCGACACGGATATCAAATTATGATTCCTCATACCGTAAAACATCTATCCCCAAGTTTTTACGTTCGTACCTTTACAATTTTTCAAGATATTTTGAAAAGCAAATTTTTAAGTCTCAACTTTGCCACTCTATATGCCCGTATTCACAAACGATAATTCCCTAAATAATTACGTAATTAATTAAATGAGTGAGATGGAGATATGGAGTTTTTTTGAAATAGAGTGGGATGGGTATAATTGATTACGTAATTATTTAGGAAATTATCGTTTGTGAATACGGGCATGTCGCTCACTCCTTTCAATAACGTCATATATCAAAAATCGGCGATTTTCAGTTATGCCGGTTTTCAGAATGCCCTGCGAGAGTAATATATCCCTGCAAGATCGTCACAACTTTAACTTAATATTTAGCCGCTAGAGGTCAGAAATGTCGTTTCTGCACGATAAAATATTTCAGCAGTGTTCTTTTCAAGAGTGTCACATGTTAGTTGTGATTGAGCTGGTGATCAGATAACATCTGTGTTTTTTGGTGCAAGAGTGTATTATTTCTTCAGAAATCAGTATTGCGCACAAGGTAAGAGCATTTTTCATTCTTAGTTTTGTATCAAGAACGAACTATTTGGTTTTATGTCAGTATTGCAAGGGAAGAGAACTGCGTCTTGTTATGGCATATTTTGATTTATGATGTTCTTGCACAGTAAGTGAGGGACATGGATCGTACTATTTTAACTTATGACACTATAGTCAATAAGAATTTCTTCCTCAGCCAAAGAGCTTTTGGATCAATTTGTTTTATGTCACTCTTCCAAAGAATAGTCAACCCTTCACTAGAAATATGTGCAGTTTTATTTCCGAATATGTCATTATTGTCAATAAAATGATCTACTGTTCGCAAGTCGTCACGGTTACAGCATACTTCTTCTTTTCACTTCTTCAGTAATTGATAAGTTACTTTTCTCTTTTATAGACTGATCATTATGACATCTCGAGGGAAAATGTTGATAAAGTTAGCACTGAGTAATAATGAAACAGAACCCCAAGAAAATTCTTCCTGTGAACAATTATTATTATCCGACAGTGGAGGTAAGAATATTTTATGACACTAAATAGGTATATGCAGTAAATGGTGCTCAACTTCACAAAATTTTTATTATTTTGATTTTATGAAATAGGTATTTGTTTCTTAAACTGTCTTGTTTCATTGATTGTATGTTGGCGTTCTCCTTACAGCCTTTTTATGTCTTTGTTTCAGGAAAATCTGGTTTCCAGGTTAAAAGGAAACTTTCTTTCAGTGATGCCTCACATGATGATATTATTCTGCCTGCAGCCACCAAGTTGAAAACCGACCAGAGGGAAACATTATTAATAACAAAAAATGATAAAACTAATATTGCTGAAGATTCAAAAACTGATATGTTCGTTAGTAAAAAACTTAAAATAAACTTATCCAAATCTAACTAAGCTGGAAAGAAACAACACAAATGAAATTTGGAGATAACTAAAAGGAGTATTGTGATTCTACTTGCTTTCCAAGTTTCTGATTTATCTGATTGCATACCTACTATTTTATTTTCCTTGATTGCAGATTCTACTGAGGAAGAAGTAAACCAATTAGATGTTTGTGGCATGGATAGGACTAATAAGTATAACAAATTGGCTTATGACAAAATTCTCAAAGTTACAGGTGAGAGAACATGATAATATTATTCATTATTGTTGGAAATACTTGTGATAAATACTGTTAATTATTAAACTTTTATTGTAAAGAAAATTAAATCCAATTCAAATATTTTTTTGTTCTGCCGTCTGCTGCAGAAACTCATGGTTCTGGATCCAGGTATGACGAGTCAAGCTCCTCTTCTTCATCCGAGTCAAGCAGTTCAAGTGATTCAAGTGATGAAAGCGACTCTGAAGTTGTCGATGATTCTGATGCAGACAAAGATTGGAACCCTTCATCTGACAAAGAGAGTAGTGAAGATGAGTTCCAAATAGAGATTGACCGTGTCGTTAATATGGCTCAAACAACTTCTAGTGGTGATGCTCATAGAATTAGTGAGGTAACTACAGCGGTTAGCACTGCAGATGTCTTGCCTTCAGCGCCATCAGCCAGCATTGTTAGCCAAACTACTAACCCAACTGAAACTGGTACCGATGCTTCAAACAGCAACGCTGGTCCAGACACTCATGGCCAACAATCTGTCGCTAGTACCCCTCCCTCAATCAGTAATGCCAAAACCTCCGTTGCTCTTGTTAGTACTGTTGAAATTCTGAGTCCAGTTAAAAAATGCAAACGAAAAAGAAATGAGTCTAGCTGGAAGAGGAACATCTCGAAGACAGCTAGAAATTTTGGGAAAGTGTACGAAAGTCATTCAAAGAAACCTGAAAAACGTGTGAAAGAAGCAAGAAAAATTAAGTCTCCTTGTAAAGATAAATGCCGATTAAAGTGCTCTGAAAAATTAACTGAAGATGAAAGGAGGAGTATTTTCGATGCGTATTGGAACCTGGGGGACATTTCTAAACAACGGGAGTTTATTCATAACTGCACAACAGAAATTAAACCAAAATATCGTTACGTGCGGGAAGGTGGCCAAAGGCCAAGAAGGAATCACAATGCTGCGTTCTTTTTAAATCATGGTGACAAACGCATTCGTGTTTGTAAGTTGTTTTTTAGAAACACCTTGGACATTAACGACCGCCCTATTCGCACTGTTTTTGAGAAGAAAGATAAACTGGCAGGTGCCGTAATGGCCGAAGATAAAAGAGGAAAGCACGGTAATCAGCCCAAGATGAATGATGCTGTTAGGAATAGAGTTATAGACCATATCAATAGAATTCCTAAAATTGAGAGCCATTATACGCGCAAAAACACCACAAAAGAATACATTGAAGGGGGCAGAACCATAACTGATATATACAACGATTACGTAAGCGACTGCAAAAGAGATAATGTTATTTTCACTAACTTCAATTATTTCTATAACATTTTCACTAATGACTTTAATTTAAGTTTTTTCCGGCCCAAAAAAGATCAGTGTGAAACGTGTGTTGCGTATGAGAATGCCCCAGAGACAGAGAAAGTGAACTTGAAAGTAAATTACGATCGCCATTTGGTTGAAAAAGAGCTGTCAAGAAAAGAGAAAGAGAATGACAAACAGACATTAGTGGATAAAGCCTCATTAGCAGTTTATGATTTACAAGCTGTCATGCCATTGCCAAAGGGTGACTGCTCTGCTTTTTACTATTCATCTAAATTGAATGTCCTAAACTTTACAATTACCGATCTTCTCAAAAAAAGCACTGAATGTTATGTATGGGATGAATCAAACGGCCATCGTGGAGCAAATGAACTCGGATCGTGTGTTATAAAATATATTGAGAAAAACATTGGAACATACAACGATGTAACTTTCTATTCCGATAATTGTAGTGGACAGCAAAAGAATCAGTTCATGTTAGCCGCATACATCTTTGCTCTTCGTAAATGCAACCTTCACTCCATTACTCACAAATTTCTAATCAAAGGTCATACCCAAAATGAAGGGGATTCTGTTCACTCTTTGATAGAAAGGAAAATGAAGCATGCTCTGAAAAGTGGCCCAATTTATACGCCAGAAGGTATCATATCATTGATTAAAACAGCAAAAAGAACAGGTGAACCATTTTCTGTAAATGAACTTTCTTATGAAGACTTCTTCGATTTGAAACTTTTAGCCTCTGATATCGGTCCTCTGCGTATCGTAAAAAATAGACAGAATCAACCTGTTAAATTTAAAGAGATTAAAGTGATGCGAGTTGAAAGAGATTCTCCAAGTTCGTTTTTTTATAAACTGTCTTATGGGGACTCAGAGTTTATGGAGGCCATAATTATAAGAAAAACCAAGCCTGGTAATGTCCTGTTAAAACCTGCCTTTAACGAGAAGCCTAAGCTTTCTGATGCCAAAAAGAAAGACCTCATGCGACTTATCGAGAAGAATTTAATACCAAAAGTTTACAAAACGTTCTATGAAAATCTTTAAGACTAAAATAGTATCTGTCTCTTTAATGTTACTTCTGTTATTAGTCTTTGTTGTGTTTATTTTTTTTATTTTGTAATTTTTTTTATAGTTAGGTATGTTTTTTGTTAGCATTATTGCTTTTGTTTTAATATTCAAGTACAAGACTACTTGTAACTTTACCAGAAAGGTTTCTAATTTGTTTAAGAAATGAAATTATATTGCCACAATCTGTTTTTTATCATTCCTGTGCCGTTCCCATACTTATTTTCTTAATTTAAACCGGAAGTTGTAAAAAGTAGTAATGTGAATAAGGTATATTTGGAATAGAAAAGTATCCTTGCAAGGACGTCATCCTTCAAGATACTTCAATGTTGGACTTTCAAATTGCATTATTTTAGTGAAAATAATGTCATATTTTGACTTGCTCCAAGCACCATCAATGAAATTTTGAACAAAACCGTCATATATCAAAAAGGACTGTTTAAAATTTAAAATTTTTGTACTTTTATTCTATTTTTAAGATAGAAAAACGTCACATCTTATCTACAAAGATTTACTGCATAGTAAAAAGTTCAATCAAAGACTTAATAGTTATTTTTAATACATATTTTTCTGCTTTTCAACTTTAAAATCGCTCTCCTGGATAATCTTGTTTTTTGAGATATGACGTTGTTGAAAGGAGTGAGCGATGTATCTTTTTTATTATCAAGATTTTGCTAGAGCAAGTAGTGTCAGATCGTAATATTTTTAAACCAAGAATCTCCCATTTCACCACGGACCATTACTTACGGGACACCCTGTATAATAGAGGGTGGGGTGGAGCTAGTTGAATTGGGCAAAGTTTCTAAATTTATAAAGCTAAAAAATAATCTGAGAAAAAAATTTGGTTATCTCCGATAGTTTTTAAAAAACTAGAAAAAAAATAAAAAAAAATTGAAATTTTTTTAATTTCAAATTCCCATCTAGTTGGCTTATTTCGAAAGATATATCAAAAAACTGAAAGCAAATTGTCACGTCCACTTTTTATTTGCTATAAAAGTAAAAATACGTAATAAGTTTGAGTCATTGAGTCAACTTTATTTTTTTAAATACGGACCTGGATTTTTTTCATGAATTTGGAAGGAAATGTGCCCAATTTATTCTATTCAGTTTTTTTCTTTGCTGACATTTGAAATGCCATAAAAAATATTTAATACAGCTCTGGAATAAATTTATAATAATAAGTAATTTATTACTCTCTTTACAAAAGTGTAGTTATGAAAATATTAATTGATTTGTTATTTTTCAATCCATAATTTACGAATTAAAGTACGTTAATGACAATAATTAACTGTATGACAATTTTTCAATTCGGTGTAATATAACAATAATTTATACCTAAGTGTTTAGGGACCTTAATAGAGAAAAGGCATTTCTGAACTACATATTTATTTACCTATGATGAGGTTTTCGATCGTCTATTACTACAGGATGAGTCAGATTTTTGTAGCAGGACTTCACCAGTTTATAGAAGACCTGTATTAAGGTAAAAAAAGTTTCCATATACATAATGTCTGGAAAATCTTAGAAAAACATTTTATTTTATTCTTTTCAGTTTTCGCCGCATAACTTGGGCATTTCTTAATATTTTAATTTTATACCAACAAGAAGTTATTTATTATAGTTTAGAACACACAAAACGAAGAAAAACACAGGTGAAAGAATTCATTTTCATTTTTCATTCATTTTTATTATTATTATTTTACTATATCCAAAGATAACAATATCGAAAAAATGAGCTTATTTTTGCGGTATTATGAGGTTTATAATCAATTTACTTAAAAACTAGGGGGAATTTCGAATATTCATTGGTATACATTTTTTGTAAAAAATCTTCAGAATACAAGGCTGATAATAAGTAAGGTCTAGTAAAGTCCACAGGCGTAAAATTTATTGAGCGAAAAAGGGGTCTTATACGTACTTATCGTATCTACGCCACTGATATTAAATATTAAAAAAATGTTTGGAAATTCCTTGAGGACGTTGTCAGAAATAAACTGAATAAATAAATTCCATAGGTGACAACGTCTCCAAAGGAATTTCCAAATTTTTTTTTTGTGTATTTTTTAACAAAAAATACACTATTGAGGACGACATCACTTTTCGAAAATCACCCAAACTCACCAAATGTCCACCGATCATGACCCCCAGATCACGAAAAAGTGGTTTTCCAAAATTCACCTGCCCACGATATATATATATATATTTATATATTTATATATATATTTATATATTTATATATTTATATATTTCTCCAAAATCGCGAAATTTCGATTTTCAAAACGCTCCTGTAGCTTTATCTTTCAAGATTAGTGAACGAAATTTTGGATTCCTGCAAATTTTTGGAATGACGTTAGATTTTCGTTGAAAAAATTTCCAAAAGTCCTATCACTTCTACAGGGTGTCCCTTCAAAGTTCCAGACATCCGGTTTTTGTCACCTCATTTCAGGTCGCAGTTTTCAATCTAGGAGACTGAAATTTTTGTGGAAGTAAGATATCCACAAGGAGTGGTCTGGTATTGCACTTGAGCAAAATCGATCGAGCCGTTTCAAAATGGCGGCCATTTTAATTTTTGGAAAAAGGACTATTTTTTGAACCCCTGTATAAGCTAGATAGAAAAAGAGTTTTATATCAAATTCACAATATTGGAAGTAAATGACTTGAGATTTAATTTCATGCAACAAAATTTGCATTTTTTATATTAATAAGCCAGTGGCGTGGGTAGGAAAAGGGTAAAAATGGCTAAATTTCTCCAACAATTTATGAGCACATTTTTGAAGTAATTAAACTGAAATTTTTACAGTAGACAACTATACTAATAGACTTCAACCCTTGAGAATTTTAAAAAGTAAATAAAAAAAATGGCGGAGATATTCGATTTTTTTTTACATGATGTTTTTTTAAAATTAATTTCTCTAAATTTTTAAAAACGCTCCTGTAGCTTCATCTTTCAAGAATAATGAACGAAATTTTTTACTCTTATAAACCTTAGGGCTGACGTTTGATTTTCGTAAAAAACATTTTCCTAGAGTTGTGTTACTTCTACAGGATGTCCCTCCGAATTTCAGAAAAAAAACCGTCCGTGAGGCACGGTTTCTGGTCGAAGTTTTCAATCTAGAGCGCTGAAATTTTTTTGGTAGTAAGATACCCTCAAGTAGTCGTCTGGTACTGTATTTGAGTAAAATAGGTAAAGACATTCCAAAATGGCGGCCTTTTCAATTTTTGGAACAAGGCTAGATGTTGAACCCCTAAATAGGCAAGATCAAAAACTTTTAAACAAAATTAACAAGATTGGAATAAACTTATTTGAAATTTGAGCTAATGCAATACAAGTTGCATCATTTCTATTAATAAGCCAGAGGCGTGGGTAGGAAAAGGGTAAAAATGTCTACATTTCTATAAACATTCGTGAGCTTATTTTTGAAGGAATAGAACGGAAATTTTGATAGTAGACAACTATACTAATAGCATTTAACCTTCAAAAATTTCAAGAAGCAAATATAAAAATGGCGGAGATATATTCGAATATTTTTAAATGATGTTTATTCCTCTAAAATTTCAAACTTTCGGTTTTCAAAACTCTCCTTTCAGTTTTTTCCGAATTTATTAAAGGTAGTGTAAAAAATAGTATTTTTCAAGTAAAGTTAGCCAGTGGCGGGCATAGGAAAAGGGACAAAATTGTAAAATTTTGCCAATTTTTTTGATTTTAAATTTAAAAATCCATTCTAAGGCACGTGTTGAAACGAAATGAAATGAAATTACCACAGAAAATTTTTCACATTAAAGCACTACGCTAACATGACATGACTATGGAAAATTTCAGAAAGCCAATAATTTAAAAAGCGGTGAAAATATTCATAATTGAATCGCATAAAAATACACTATTTCTGCGATTGATGCGCAAGAAGGTTTTTTAATATTTACTGTTTATATTTTATTTTATAGTCAAACGACAACAAAACAATAGTTGTCAACCGTTAGTTGGTTTACCGACAGTTGCGACTCTGCTATTTCTATGCAAATCGTTAACTTGTTTTTTAATAATCGTGACAATTGCGAATTTTTGATAATTTTGTACTTTACAAATTTGCCTATTATAATACATATTTTAACGGAAAAAGATAGCGCATTTTTTTCCTTCGCAACATTTGTTCAGAAAAATCAGCTCTTTTTAAATATGCCAAAATAAAGGCGCATGGTTCTTGGAAAACAAAATCGATGACGTCATTATTTCAGTTGCCAAATATGAAAAAATATGCAAATTTGGCTTAAAATGAACCTTACTCGGTTCCATTCAAGAACCTATTTTCAGATTTTTTCTTTCGTTTTTTCTTTTTATATAGGTAGGTATAATAGGGCTGAGATACCGAGTTTCGCTCATCCTTTACGTCAATATAAACGAAACGAAATTACCTTTTATGTACGTAAATCCACGACCGTTCAATGCAAATAAAATGATTACTAATAAGTAGGTATCTATACCTACTCTCTATAAAATAACAAATAATTATATGTATATATTTCTTCATTATTTTGATCGAAAGTCACCAATTTAATGTGAAATAGTAAAGAAGGAGGCAAAAAATTAAAACATAAAAATATCAATACAAAAATTTGAACCCAATGAATTGAATCTAATGCCAAGAGAAAATTAAAAGAAGTGTGTCATCTCTCACTTTTGAGAAAAAATAATAAAAATCAATTTTAACACCTGCTCATGGTAGAAGAGGGATTTAATAATTTAATAATGTAATAAAATATTTATAGGTAACTTGCCCCTTTTTTATTATTTTTCCTAAAAGGAACCGCCGCAGAATTAAAATCTGACGTCATGCGCAGCAGGGAGAATGAATTCAAGTATAATTAATCCAAGATTTAAAAATTATCAAATGCAATTTATTGCCTGGCAACCCAAAATACTTTAATTCTTAGTTGGTAAATGTACGAGAGATGACGGAATACCATGAGAGATGAATAGAAAAAGAAGAATGTAATTGTCCTTACCCTATAAATAGAAAACGTCAAAGTAACCCTTGCTATTGCTACGACAACTGAATACGAAATTTCATGCGCATACTTAAATTAATTATACGTTTTATGTTTTCCTGGAATGAAAATTGGTGCGTTTGTTTAATGATGATAATTTTATAATTTATAATGTGGGGATGATATAACCAGAAACTAATTTGAACTTGCTAGACAGGTCATTGCCTAAATTAAAATAACTTGGGTACATCTGGATGTGAGAGCGAAATTCATTGCGTGAGTTAACTTCATGGTAGTCGTATCAATAGTAACCGCCATTAGTAAATCAATATTATTATAATTTATAAATATAAAAAGTTTATAAATAAACAGTAATAAAGAAATGAGGAAGAGCAATACCGGCAATAAAGCAAAAAGTTATAAAATTTAGAGGGGAAGTCTTTGATAATAAAGAGAGAAGAGGACGTAATGATTTGATATCATTTGAAAACAAAATGGGTTACCTACTCAACTTGAGAAAACATCACCCAAAATAAACAGGCACTTTTCAAATATTTTTTAAACTTGCTTTTTGAATGTTCTCCCTTTTTGCAAGTATAATTCAAAATGCCAGAACACACCCCAGCACCGACTCCAGGTCGTGCAGTTTACGGATTCGCGATGTACCTCTCGTTCAAAATATTGTTCATCCTCTATCTGATCTGGGCTATAGTTCCTGAAAAGTATTTCCGAATGGTAGGAATCACTTGTTTGCCGCAAAGATACTGGGCTGTGGCTATTCCTGTTTTTCTGCTGACAGTATTGACAGTCTTCGCTTTCGTCATTTACCCCGGTTTGGGTTTATTAATGACTCCCAGTGTCGATGATATGAGAACCATACAAGACCAAGTCGGGAAGAAGAGAAAACAGAACAGGAAAAAATGTAACTCCTCAAACGATATGAAAGAGAAATCCAAGTGCTTGTGTGATAAGAGCCAGCATAAATGTTATAAAGAATATTACGATTTACATTCCCAAGAGAATTCAAGGAGAGCGGTGCCTGCTTTGGAAGATTTGAACATTTGGGATGTTTCGGAACTTTTATATTCAAAATGACGCTTACTTCAGAAGATCATATAATGATAATAATAATTTGTACATAATATACCTTACAGTATCAAAATAAATTGCTGATAAGTATTGTATAACAAAAAAATTGCTTAGCTCCTAAAACAAATTCTGTAACTCATTATTAAAAAGAATAAAATTAAAAGTAAAAATTTTGTAAAAGTTGAAACTAAAATACTTCACACATAATAATGAGGTTTCTTAACGTTAATTCCCAACTCTGCAAGAGCAGGAACCAGGTCTTCCATTGTTAAGCAGTACCTGCGATCCTTTGATCCTTTGTTACCCTGTATCAAAAAACAATGAGTACACTTACAAATTACAATACCCAACTTTTAATCGTCATTCAATTTACCTTGGATCCTCCATGGTTGCTGGAAGAATTACTGGTCCTCATTTTGCAGTGTTGCAATGCATCGTTAGCAATGTCTGATATGAATTTCTGGGCGGCTATAGAAATTAACCGCAGCAATCTGGGATCTTGGGGCTCAATTCCGGTTGTTCGGAGGTAATGAGCGGAAACTGCGTCCGGGATCTATATCAGAAATAGTAATTTGGTGTTCGATATGAAAAGCAGATTCGGTAGGTTCACTTACTGTAGGTGTGTAGTCTTCCAGCTGCATTAAGAAATCGCTTAGGGGCTGTCCCAAAGTTAAACTGTCTGGTTCTTCCTCCATGTTTACATCTGGATTCTCGATGGGAGTTTGCTGGCTCATTCTGGGTCTCTTTTATCACTTTTGTATGACTATTTAGTTTTACGATATTAATTTTCACTGTACAATATCAAATGGCAAATTTCCTCGTTTTTTTTTTATAATAATCTAATTATTCTAAATAACTTCACATTCATTTATTTCTTTTCAGTTACTTTTCACTCCATCCACAAGACAATCGCACAACGCACAATCCACATGCCACTTCCACTTCCACTCCCACACTCCACACTGCCACACTTTTTCTCCGGTAAGGAGAACTTCCTGGCCTGTACATTTCTGCACTTAGCCTGTACAATAATTCTGTATTGATAATTGCGCCTTACATATAATAAAATAGCAGTAAAAAGAAGTAGCGCCATCTGATGCCTTGCACTGTAAACTACATAAAACTTTATATGAATTAAAAAATCAGGGATATAAGATATAATATAAAGCAAATATGTATTTACATTAGATACTATTGTAGAGATTTGTATTTTAGTAATGTACACACGTAAATAATTCATTATTTCTGCATCTGATAACATAAAACAGTTTTAAACATAAGAATATACTTCACGTTTCCTTATCTAAGTTTACCTACAATTAAACTCCATATTTAATTGTGATATATTTTGTTGATGACATCATTGACGATTCGTTTAGTTAAATTGACTTTTTAAATCAATTCTAATTTACAGTTGCAGTCGCTTGGGCGATAGTAACTTCCGTCGCCAATAATTTTCAGTAGAAACTGTAGGCAGTGATGATGTGCCTTTACGCGTAAAGAATTCATCCTCTGCGTTTAACGTAAACAATAATGTGAGTAATACGTAAACCATACGTAAAGAATGTAGAGAATGTAAAGAATAGGTAAAGAATGTAAAGAACAGGTAAACAACGAAGATAATTGAAATGCGAGTTCTATGTTTGTTTTGATAACAAATTATTATTATTGTTTATGTTATTTTATTATCAATTCAATAATCATCTCAATAATGTTTATGGAATCCCACTACCCCACACAGTTGATCATTCCAGAAAGACGTCATTGACAGTGCGGCCATATTGCTTGGGGGGCAAACAATTTTCTGATGATAACAAAATGATAAAGTATATGAAAGTTTCAATTATAAAAAAATTGAGTGAAGTACTGATTATATTTATTTATTTATTTTAGAGTTCTACTTCAAGTTTTTACTATCACCAGTACCATTCACATTGAACATGTCATTTGGCGTTTCACTGCAGTCGCCATCTGCTAGTCTCGCTTAGACCACTTTCTGAACTGGAATCGATTCAGTTAGCAAAGAAACTTTATATTTTACCACAGTTTATGCCCTCAGCTATTATTTACAATGGGGGGCGTATTGTTAAAATTTGTCACAGTAGGTAATTGCAATTCTCATACTACATAATTATGTTAATTAAATCGATTAAATCGGTTAACGTTAACATTTAATCGATATAAAAAACGGTTCCATGTGTATCTATCTTTAATAATTCTAGATCCTAAATAATTATAGTGAGGAATACTGGAATACAAATAGTGTTACTCAGTTAAATAAATAAACCAAGAAAACCAGCTTTTTACTTCCTTACTATCAACCTTATTTAACATTAATTTCAGTCCAGATAATCACAATAAGATTCAAAATAAATGGGTCATCTAAAATGTAGGGTTAGGGTTACCAATAATAATCATAATATTCATTAAATCAATAAAAAAGAGGCATACATTATTTATTATTATTTAGTAATAATTAATTAGATAAATAAATTATTATTAATTGCTTAAGAAATAATAATAATAAATTTGAATTGTTTATTGTTTGTTTTCTTTACATTTTTTACGCACTTACCTTTCTTTACATTCTTTACCTCCAAAAAGTCCATGTAAAGAATGAATTCTTTACCCGTAAAAAATCGCGTAAAGAATAGAGGTAAAGAATACGGCACATCACTGCGTAGGTACCTGTACGGCTTTGGCTGTGCGTATTGTTAATAAAGAGTATTTGACTGGATGATGACTTCGGCATCACCTGGCACTCCTGGCAATTCTTTTCAAAACATAGTAACGTTCAATAATCATTACTTCCGGTTTGCTGCCGGCACCTGTCAGCTTTGAACGCAACCGAAATTTTTCGCCAAGGATAATTATTTTGTTCAGAAAAAGTCTCCGCAAACAAAATTCCTATCATCAACCATTAAATTTATCGAGTAATCGACAATAATGATGATGATTCGCTGGATAATTTATTTTTCGCTTCGACACGAAGCGTGTCCTTTGTGAACGCGCCCTTGCGCAGTTGAGTTACGCGTCTCCTTTTTGTAAGAAAATGTATTCACTTCGAGAACAATGAAATTTGATTTGAAAAACAATTTACTTGTTACTTCGAATTTCTTTAATCAATGCTACAATCGGTCAATGTTATTTATGCATTTTGAATAAAAATATAAATGCTAATAAGAAAATTAATTCGATGCGGTACAGTTTTTATATTTTTAAAGTACAATTCAAGTCATAATCGCGTGATGCGCATATCTTTCGCATCAGAGATGATGTTGATGTTATTTTCCTCCCGTTCGCAAGTTAGTTAGCAAATGGCGTCGGGGCGAGCTTGTACGACGTTTTTTGCGTCTTTGCTGAATGAAAAGTTTTGCGTGTTTTTAAACCGCCAGTTTTCATTGTAATTTTACGGGGAATTTATTTTACTCTCGTTAACAATATGTTTTTCGAGCTCCATTTTTAACTTCGATGTGTACTAATGACGCAGTTTACAACAAAGCTTCTGTTGTAGCCAGTTTGATTCATAAAAGGACATGAACGAAGATATCGAAGTCAAACCTCCGGAAGAGAGGCCAGCTTGGCCCCCCGTTGAAGGCACAAATGTGAATGTCGTGTCACCTCAACATGGGAACGTGCCTATGCCAGCCACTCCACAAGGGGCCCCCTTGAATCAGCTCAATTTTGAATATGACTTGCCTATCGAATTAACTCAGCAAGGTACACCTGGAGTTCCTGTGTTCCTACCTGTGTTTTTTGGCGTGCGATATGTTGATTTAAAAAAAAATATCATAATGCTTTACTCTTTGGATTTCCTTTTGCCAAATGGAATGTTATTTTTTTGACCATTAGTTTATGCAAAATATGCGAAAACAAAATTAAGTGTTTTTATCAATCTAAAAGCTGTTTAAATTTATTTTGTACTTTATGTTTGAGAAAGGTTTTATGGAAAGAAAACTGCCAAACCAAAGTATTAAAACAATTAATGAAAATAATACTACAGCATTGTTTTTGTGTTATTAAGATCAAAGCACAACAGGAGAAATTATCTTGTCAACCGATTAGTCTGTCTTGAACACACAATACAGGTCGCTAAGTTAAATTATTATATCATTTATAGGTAACAGATCTTGGCCTCTTATAACAATATTTTGGATACTTTTCTTTCTCTTTACCTTGCTATATGGAAACAATTTTCTGTCAAAATATATTGCTATGGAATCTTGCCAGATATTATTTAGTAAACCAGTTTTGTCATTGCGGTCACAATAAAATTCAGTTCAAAAATGTTTACATATAATTTGGTTGATGTGACAACACTGTTGGTATTCTCAAAACAAAAAATTCAAATGGTGTCATAATTTCATGCATACTTCTTCTTTTATAATATTTAATTGACAGCTGCCATGAATGTCATATTAACACGTTCACTACCGGCGGCCACTATAGTGGCCTTTGGGATTCTACAAAATGAACCACGGCCACTATAATAGTGGCCGCAAATTCAATGATAAGTTAATGCTTCTCAGTTTTGTTTGGGACAGGAGTGGAGATTCGTAGCATTGCTACGGTTCATATGAAGTGCATAGATACTGTTTTCATCGCCAACAGATTATTTTGTTGATGGTAGCGTAAAATTCAAGCCTAAATGCGTTGTCGACTACAATCAGCTCATGTCTGGGATCCACAGAGCCGACCAGATGATGTCCTACTACTCCAGTCCCAGAAAAACTATTCGATGATACCGAAAAATATTTTTCACCCTAATTGATGTATGTATATGGAATGCATATTACATATATAAAAAAATAAACCAAACGAAGAAAAGTCTTCTGGAGTTTCGGGATGAAATTGTAAAAGGCCTCATAAAAGTTCAGAAGAGTGTCTGTACAAGATAATGTAGACTTTCAGAATCATCATTTTCCAGAAGCTATACCAGGAAAAAAAACTAATAAGAGATGCCGATTGTGTTCAAAGAGTAGCGTAAGGAAACCTACACGTTACCACTGTTCATCATGTCCCGATTCACCTGGCTTGTTTATCACTTGGCTTGTGTATTGTATAAGAATATACATTGTTTATTGAGTACAAAATTGAGTTCCTTGCTATGTGTTTTCATTTTGAGTGAATTTTTCAATTGTCACTAAAGTGGCCGTTGGTAGAATTTGTTCTCGGCACACTAAATATACCAACGGCCATAATAGTGACTCAAGGTCAAACATGATGACCTTGATTTCTTAAGTCATACTAATATCCCCTGTATCGAAATTATCAAAATATTCAAAATATATTGAAAGTTACAGTGTTGGTTCATAGGGGGAGTTATCATATTCACTGTTGGTAGTGAACGTGTTAATTCAAATTGGGCTAGTTCTTAAACTCATCAGTAAAACCTGATGGAATCAATCAGTGATGGGAGCATGGGATGATGGGTTATTTATTATTTGGTCATCACCGACCAAACAATGTGATATGTCATGTCTGAAATTATAAAAGAACGGAAAATAAGTTCAATTACTTCATCATTTATTCCAAAACAAAATATCTTGTGTGACATCGTTTGCCACCAGTAGATCAACCGGCCAATAAAAGAACTCGCCCACTGGTGTACTAGAAAATAATTTTTCTCTATAAACTGGAAAAAAAAGCTGGCCATTCATTAAGATAAGGTCACTATTCAATAATCTGTGGTTCTTATAATTTTTTAAAAAGAAAAAAGTTGGAGGGTATAAAAAGTACTTTAACTTCAGTTTAAAAAAATATTTTTGTATGTTTGAGAATCTACAAATTGTGTAAACTGAAAATATTGTCTTCTTTTTCCATAATGGGTCCCTTTTTTTTTCAAATTTTGCTATTTTGCTTAAATTGGTTGCTTAAATTATTTTGTGTTGCATTTTAATAATAATTTTTACTGTTGGTTACCAAGTATCACATATTTTATGGCTTCAGTTGTGGTTTATGTTGCAGATAATTATACTTGTGACAATGGATTATAGAAAAAGAAGAAGGCAATTGGAGCATAGGCCGGAGTAACGTTGTAACTTACATTTTTACATGAGACTCAAAAAATGTACTTTGCAACATTATTGAATGGAATGTTTTCAATTGGCGATTCTTAAAATATTGTTTAAATATTATTTAAGCTAAATTAGGCAATATTTGAAGCTTTGGTGGAAGTATTCTGCCCATTTAAACCTACTGTATCGAAAAAATGAATGCAAAAAATTATGTAAGTTACAACGTTACTCCGGCCAACGCTACAATTGATATTTATAAAAAGTCAAAATATTTCTGCATCTCGCACCAGAATCAGTTTTATTTTTTATAAAACTTACCATTTTGTGTTGCCAGATCCCAGATTAAAGTAATTAACTCGTTTTTATGTTGAAGGTTGGAGAAAATTCTGGTCGAAAAGAGAAAACCGCCCTTACTTCTGGAACAAACTGACTGGCGAAAGCCTGTGGGAAATGCCAAACATAAAACCTCAATTCGATCCGATAACGGACCCGCTCGGGATATGTGCCCCGTCCCTTTCGGCTCCGCTACCACCTCCCCCTCCGAACGGTCCGGTCTTGGTCGCCAAGAGGAGAGCATCGGACGACCTCAACAACGGTCCCCAGTCCAAGAAGTTCATTCTGGCCGGTCCCTGGGACCTGGACGTACCAACAAATGTCATAATACTCGAAAGGAGCCCTTGCATTTACGCGCACTCGCATCCCGAAATAGAAGCTTATAGGTGCAGTCTCTTTTCTAAATTACGACAGTGCTATCAAGAATTGTGCCACTCTAGAGAAGGAATCGATGCTCCCAAAGATTCTTTCAATAGGTGGTTGATGGAGAGAAAAGTCATTGATATAGGTTGGTACTTATTATTTTTATTTTTTATTAACCCTTTCACTGCTGAGTTCCGCTACGCCGCCGCATCGCTTGAGCGGCATTTTCCAGCGTGAAGCGTACATATACGCCTATAGCAGTGTGAAGTAAATATTCAAAGTATAAAATAGTGAAACTCTGAATAATTACGTAAAAATCATGAGGACTAATGACAATTGAAACACATAAACATGTCCTTTGTATAGAAACATACCAAATACTAGAATAGATAAATTTATTTTTTTAAACAAATAAATAAATAAATAAGTTGGCGCCTATATTATGAATTATTTTCTAGTAATAATTTCTTGTATTTCTTGCCTTTGTGAAACTTATTTTTTTGTAATTTTTCCATGAGAGGAACAATCAATACCTGAAATTGGAGGATAAATTAAATAAATAAGTGGAATTTTTTCCAAAGTTCTGACATTTTGAATGACTTTTCTCAAGTATTTACGTTATTTTTACAAAATTGTGAAAATGTACAACATTTGGGATAATTTTTCTATTGTCGTATTAACGTACAACAAAACTCCCGAATGTACAACATTCAGTACAATTGTACAACATTGAACAACGCTGACTAAACTCATCCAGAGACCAACAACGACAGAATCACGCACGCGGCACACCACAGGCATGCACCCAGAGGCCACAACCATACCCCTACCATTACCATTTCGAGCTATGCTCGTTACTTGTCGAGAGAGCACTACCGGTGATCCGTATAAACACGTCTCCAGCAGTTTCAGCCTCTAAATAATTTAAATTCGCCAAACGTATAAATATGCCCTCAGCACTGAAATGATGTTCGTACATATACGCCCGCAGCAGCGAAAGGGTTAAAATGCCTGGATGTCAAATTTTGTTAGACAGCAGAATGACTTATTGTCAGATGACAAGTAACAAGTACAATAATAATAATAACAATAGTTCAACCCCATAATTGTCATGTGGGTATGTTGTTTTTGGTTTATTGATGTTGATGGTTCCCCCACAATTCTGAGAAAAGGGGATTAATATTTTTGAGTTATACTTACTGGAATTGTCTCTTTTTATAGGTTATGATCCCCTTCTTCCAAGTAATTGTTATCCGGAAATATCAAACTCTATGTACAAAGAAATCATGAACGATATTCCAATCAAACTGGTGCGACCGAAGTTCACGGGTGATGCAAGAAAACAGCTCTCCAGGTATGCGGAAGCGGCGAAGAAAATAATGGAATCTCGAAACGCGGAAGCGGAGAGCCGGAAAGTGGTCAAGTGGAACGTCGACGAAACCTTCCAGTGGCTGAGGAAAACGGTCGGCGCAACGTATGACGACTTCCAGGACAGGCTGGCGCACCTCAAGCAGCAATGTCAGCCTCATTTAACTGAAACTGTAATTTTATTAACCGCGCTTTAGTTTGATTTCCTAACATGATCTTTCTAGGTGAGACCTTCGGTGGAAGGGATTTGTCTGAAGATTTATAATTTGTCCTGCGAGCATGCGAAAAAAGTGAGAGAGAAAGCCGCCGTGGTACTCAAAGAGCACGGGGTGGATCTACCGCCTTCTGTTCCCATGACAACCGTCAGGAAAGTCTGGTGTTACCCTGTGCAGTTTTCCATACCTTGTCCTCGATTACCTATTGTAGAATATCAGCCCGAAAGAGATCAAGCTTTGTTGAGGTTTCAAGGAGACACTCTTGCCATTAATAGTACACACCTACAAAAATTAGTAAGTTTGCTGTGTTTTTGCTTTTTCTAAGTCATGATGTTACGCTCATTTGATGTTACATGTTACATGACACATTATGTCAATGTAAGGTTAGATTTTTCGCTTCACTTTTCATTATAGCTTTGTCAATTTGACAACTGAAACAATTATTTTGTGTCCTGTGTTATGTTGTTCATATACTAACTTTTCTCAGATAAGTATAAAAGAAATAGTACAAATCGTTTAGATGTCAAGTCAAGCTAGGACTTGACAGAAAATTTATTACTAGAAGCTGGCTAAATGCGCAAGTGTGCTCAGGCTAGTAAAGTAGAAGAAGAATTATTTTGTGAAAGTCGATAAAAAAGGCAACTATTTACATATCAAAATTTTCACATCTTTCATCCGACAAAATAGAATGTTAATCTGTCATAAGTCAAGCTAGTCAGTCGATTTTAGTATTCCTTTTAAAGCCATGATATGAGGTTATAACACAACAACTAAAAAAGGTATTTTTGTTTTCCAGGAACACCTGTATAGACATAGTTGTTTCGACGATAAAAAATTCGAACTCTTCATCCCGAGGGTCTGGGTGATGCTGAAAAGGTACGCCACGTTTCTCGGCGTGAACCCTTCGGCAAGCAACGCGAACGCCGACGTGCAGGAAACCCAGGCCTCTTTACCTGTCACAGTATTCGAATGCCTCAACAGACACTTTGGTGTCACTTTCGAATGTTTCGCCTCTCCCCTGAACTCCTACTACAAGCAGTACTGTTCGGCTTTTGCGGACTGTGACTCATACTTCGGGAGCAGAGGGTGAGTTGACTGGAGGGTTGAATTGGGGCCCATTTCAATCGTTTCCTTTTCGCAGGCCGTTCCTCCAGTTGAAAGCGATTTCTGGATCATTCGAGGCGTACCCCCCGTACTCGGAGGAGCTGATGGAGTCCGCGGTGAATCACATGGAGAGGCTGCTTCACGACAGTCCGGAACCGTTAAGTTTCATCGTACTGGTGCCGGATTATCGGGAACCGACTCCCAACGCCCTTCTCAGAATCGAGGCCAGCCAGTTCAAGAGGAAACAAGTGACCATACCGGCTTACGAGCATGAGTTCAGACATGGCTTCCAGCACGTTTTAAACAAGTAAGTAATATTGCGATTAAATAAAAATCTATATTGGTGGGTTTATATTGGCATAAAATTGAATTTTAGGTCCGAGTTGAACGTGAGATCGGTCCATGGAACGGTGATAGTGTGGCTGCAAAATCCGGCCGGTCATCAGAGATGGGAGCCAACGGAGGAGCGAGTGCAGGCTGTCTTGGAGGCGTTCAGGCCGGGCAGGGAACGAGAAAGAGACAGGCAGGAGCTGCTCAGTCCGACCAGGCAAGGTACGGGAACGGCGGCGCCGGAAACACCAAAAGAGGCAGTGGTGCATTAACTCTGATCGATTAGACTGTGACTTTGGTTATCCGTCATTATAAATTCTTGTTTTTTATATTTTTCTATTTGAGAGATTTTTTATTTATACAAGATTTTTAGAGATTATTGTAAAATTTACATCACTTGTACATAAAAAGTGTACCTGAAAACTAACTTGGCTCCTCGGAAGCTGGTGGGTACTTTTTGCATTTCTGTCGCTTGCAGATATCTGGAACTTTGGAATTATTAAGTGTCTCTAAACGCAATTGCGAATGGATGAGCTAGTCCTCAAGGTTGTGAATGTTTTTTTTTTTAAGGTTTAGTTGAAATATTTAAAACGAAATTGATCCCTTAGCTGGGAAATTGTACTTTAACTGCCAATGAAATTTTTGATGAAAATTGTTATTGATAATAATTATCACTTATAATAAGAATAAAATGAGGATAAGCAGTTTGTAAATTATTTATGTTCCAGTTTGTTTCATTTTTAGATGATATATTTTGACTATTGTCTGTCTATATTTTATTTGTTATTAAGTATATTACTTGCTGTGTATATAGTTGTAATGTCTATGGATCTCAAAATACATCAAAAACTTCATTGCTTGAATTTTTTAGTCTCATTAAGTACTGTAGTTTTTGTAGATACATATAATTTTATTTGAGAAAATTTTATTGTATTTTAATATTTTTTTTAGCAACTTAAATTTATAATTATCTTTAAATAGTACGCAAAGACAATTTGTATAGCATGTATAAAATAATTATATATTACTTCTTCAAAAGAATAAATGTTGATATAAAAATTTATAAGCCTTTTTTCCTCTTTATATCTAACATTTTAATAGTTAACGGTAATCTCTTACCAACTTAATTATTATTACTTAATAACCGAAATAAGATCAAATCATATCAAAATAAACCAGTTTTGAAGACATAAGCTGGCTCCTTATTAAAAACTGAGCTAACCTAGACTAGACTTAGTAAATATAGTTCAAAAATAAAACACAAAAAAAGTATAAAAAAATATATTTTAAATATTAAAAACCATTCAAATTGAGGAAAATATTTTATTTAGGATATCTTGCAAGATTCATATCCCGCATGACTTGCAAACTGAGCACCTTTCAAAACGTTATTTACTACAGCTCTGGCTAAATAACCTGTAGACTGGATCACAGGGACTTCGAGCAAATTAGAGACATCATTGTTCCCTATGTTCACGTCCTACAATAAATAAATTTGTCAGAATTATCAATGAGCCCCATACAAAAAATATTCTACCAAGTAAGTTTATTTACAGAGTCTTCCCCAACGTTAGATTCTAGAATTGGTAACAAAACAGGTGGCAATGTCTTTAATTTATTAAGATTTACTCTAAATATTTCACATGTGTATTCATTGAATTTATTCAACTCAATAAATAATTTACCTCTCCAAATTTACATTTTAAATTTGTCTACAATGTCCAACAATGTTATAAAACAAGGTAACCATTTGAAAATATCAAAGTCACTATCGTAGGTTTGCAAGGGCTACCAACTTGACAGCTGTTTGACAAGTAAATAAAAAATATATTTTTGTATTTTTAGAGAAACTACACTGATGGCCGTATTCACAAACGATAATCACCAAATAATTACGTAATCAGTTATCTCCATCTCATTTTAATGCAAATAAACTATATAGCTCCATCTCATTCATTTAATTAGTTTCGAGATATTACAGGACCAGAACGCTTTGTGAATACGAGCATGAAACTTGTCTTGTTAAATTTTTGCAAGTTAAAAATTTTGAGGTTTTAATGAACCAATCACAAATCAGATCAGCATTCTTCTACTTTAATTAAATTTTGAAATGTTCTTTAATAATAAAAAAAATACAGCAATTATTTTTAAAACGATAATAAAACAATAACAATACTCACATTGCAGTACATGGAAGTAGCATCTCTAATCAACTGTTCAAGATCCAACGGTTCGTTAAACGTTAATTCCGGGTTACGCATCAGAATAGTAGAAACAATGGAAAGTAATTCGACTACGAGTTGACGATAATCGGGTTCCTGGATATAATTGAGCATCTAAAAAACAACGATCATTATCTCCGGAATCGCGTATCTGGAACAACATTACCTGCTCCACGAGTAAAGAAAAAGTGATTTCAAACTTAGTCATATTCGAGATCGTAGGTTGCTGGGAAAGAATGTTCCCTTTCACTTTTATACCGTTAGAGGTTTTCGTTAAGACATCCCAGACTTTATTGTAAAACGAAGCGGGCACCCGGCACAGACAACCCTCCAACTGTCTCTTCTGTCTCGGCGTCAGCCTTAAAAAAATCATACAACTTGCAGCTTCTCTCGTAGCTCATACCATAACCTTGATGTCAACTTACTTTTTATCGTTGGTGCCCCATTCTTTGATCGAAAACACCCTGTACAACAGCTGACGTACCTCGTACGGGCTGTGATCCTCCAACTTCTTCCTGAACCCGAAAATGCACAGATACAGCTTCATCGCTTCGACTATCCAACCGATCCTGATCTTCAGGATCCCCCCGAATAATTCCGGATTCGTGGAGATCAACCTGCCGCAGTAGAGAATTATCTCCTGTTGAAGCACGCACTGGATCACGTCGTACGGTTGAATCGTGTTGTAGACGACCGACTGTATCTCGGCCGGGGTTAGAGGCTTATCGAGAACGACCTCCTTTTGAGCCATCACACCAACTGTCAACTATGAGAGAATTTTACAAGTCAGTCGGTACCAGTGTCAATATCAACGGGTCCTTACCTGTTTTCCGTGAACCAGTATGGCGGTTATGAAAGGACTTATGGAATCGACGGTGTGATGTAGGAGACTGCTGACATACCTGACGGCCGCCCAGTTTCTCAAACATCCGGCCTGATGGTACAAGTTGTTCAGGTGCTTCTCGACGGTATTGTTGCCAACTTTGAACTGGGTCCCTTGACGCTGCATTATCAAACCGAAGAGGTAGCTACGCAAATATAAGTTTTCCGCTTGCTGAACTACGTCTATAATCTCGCCGGTCGATTTATTCTTATAATACTGGAAAGAGAATAATGTTTGATACGTCTAACAATCGTTTAATCGTTTCAGCGTCATGTCTGTATAGTTTTATGGTTTCAATTTAAACAACATTCAATTTCGATCAGGGCCAGATTCTCCAACAGAAGAATCAGGGAAATTGATTTTGAATAATTCTTTAATACAAACAAGATGCTGGATAAAACTTCTAATAATGTGCCTTGAATCACAATGCGTGAGAGGTGACATCCGCCTTATAACCAACCCCTCAAGGGAAAAAAATAACACAGTTCCGCTGTGGCCTGATTTATTGTTTTATTTCATCTGCATCACCATTTTTTTGATTAGTGTGTAACAATACTCACAGAATAATCGGTCAATTCTTCCTCATATCTAATAACTTTTGGCACATCTGTGAGGCTCTGGTAACCAACGTAATCATGCTCCAGCTGTCTGAAAGGCTTTATCGAGTCGACCGGCGAGTCCAACGAGTTGAGAAAATCCAGGTGCTCTAAAAATAAAATAAAAATCACAAGAAGCGATAATAATAAAGCAAAATAATCACCCTTACCGACACAAGAGCTGGAAATCAAATTCTGCAGTCTCCCTATCCGCACTTTGACCCCCTCGCAGTACCCCTTCTTCAGCATCGCCAGCAAATCGAGCATCTGCTTGAACTGGGGGTCCCTCATATGATCCTCGCGAATGAGCAAACAAACGGTCGGCCGTCCCGATAGCCTCCAATATCGGCCTACAAACTGCAACTCGGTCTTGATGTCGTCGATCAGCAACGCCATATCCCTGTACAGGTAAAAATCGGAGACCTCGAAGATGAGCGGATAGCATATAACTGTCGCCCCGCAGATTCTATAAACCTGAAATTGTCATGATCAGCTGAATGAAAATAACGATCGATTAGTTTCGTGATTACTTTGCTGGTTCCGAGACTCCCGACAGGTCGATCGGGTCTCCCAGTTAACTTCAACTTGTAGTTGACGCCGAGATTCTCGTAGATTTTAACGAGTTGCGTCGAGGACCATATCTGGACCGGTTCCACTTCGTGCGGGGTCTGCGTCTGGATCCCGTAAGTCGCCATCATCGCCTGTAACCTCATCGATTCGGCAATGAGCACGATCTGGACCACCAGGTCGGTCGCTGTGCCCTGCTTTAAATAATTAAAACGATTATTATTGGAGACGATTTTATGCGAGACAAATATGGGGATCTAATTACTTGGAAGGCGGAGTATCGGCCGCTCTTTCTCGGTCGGTTGTACGATGGTAAGTATCGTTTCACGGGATCGAGCTCGTTTACGTGTAATAGTCCGGCTGTCAGAAGCTGCGCCAGGACAAACATTGCCTGGTTCCAGAGGAACATTCCGTTTTCTTCGTCGCTCTTCTTTGGGGCGTGCGCTAGATCACTCTCGTTATTGAGCTGTTCTAGTGGTATGTAGTAGTACATCGGAATAACTGGGTCTGGAATAGTTTTTTTTAATCATTTCAAATCGTACTCTTTATTGGGAAAAAATACCTCCATGTTCATCAATGTAGATTCTTTGCTTCAACAGCTCTTGGTATTCGGATATCTGTTCGGGAAGGGCTTTAAAGACACCGTCTATTATCATGAAGATGTAAAATAGGGGCCATTCACACTCGATATTTTCAAAGTTCTTTAATTCGCCTTTAGTGTAGTACCTAGAAGTTATGAAATTAAAATCGGTTGATTGTGATACCAGATATAAGCATTAATTAATTAAATACCTTCGATCAGTAGCTTCGATTACGGTCTTGTACCCGTCTCTTATGAACCTTTTAAAACCGTAATTCCCCTTCAATTTCCTGACAATATTTTGTTTAGTAATGTTATAGAGGTTGTCCTCGTGGGTAGCAAACGCAGGGAACGATATTGTAGGTAATAGAGCTGCATCTACATGCTGGAACAATATTAGCAGATAGAGTATTATGTTCAGTTGCAACAACAAGCCCAAGTCAATCATTCTGATTTTTTCTTAAATTGCCCATAATGTTGCAAAACAATTTTTACACTTCTCAGGTTTAAAGTAAGATTTATATAAAAAAAAATGGTATTACAAATTATAACCACCAATAGATCAGCAGTTTTAGACAAACAAACGAAAAGATCTAACAATTTTTTATTTTTAAACAATGAGGCTTTGTACTCTTTACAGAGATGAGCTGACCCGACTCTTCCCGCCAGTAACTCATTTTCTGATAATAACCAGCTTATTTCTTCAAAGAGAAATTCAAACCAAAACTGACCGAATCAAGTTTGAGAAGAAAGCTGGCATAAGTGCAACGTAGCGAGAGACCATAAAATTACCTTTGAACATGATTCCCCAGGAAGCATCGTCTCGAAAATACTCCTATTTCTATTATGGGCGTCTATATCAACATAGACGACGCTCCAAGAAGCCCCCTGTTCACCAAACAAGTTACACCCGTTTATAACTTCCAGGGCAGACTTGGCAAGACCAATAGAGCTGGCGTGAATCTCAGGAGTCCCGTCATTGTACTTGCTCCCTCTCTCCCACATACCGTAGTCCGGGGTACGGTAAGCTCGTTCAACGTAGTACACCAAATTCTGGATGAAAGCCACTTCATCCTGCAGATTTATAAATAATAACTTCAGCAGCAACATCAAATATGAGTCATAACTAACCTGTGTGTATATAATTTGTAGGCCGGACGTGATCATTTGGACTAGAAATATTAAATACAACGAAACAACATCTATTTGTAAATGATTGTACTTATCGTCGGGGTGTATCTCGTCACCGGTTGTTAGGTGAAACTTGACGTGCAAGGCGTGCGCGGTGCTTTGATTTTTCTTGAATAGTTCTATCCTGGGAGCTTGTTTGATCCAGCATCCCAAGATTCCTCGCATGCATTTAACTGTCGATTGTCCTAGTTCATATGATTTACCACCATCATCATCAATTCTCCTAGAAAAATTTGCCAATTTGAGAGTACCGGTTAAAGCAGACCATGAGAAGTTGAAAACTACTCACTTATATGACTGGTAGAGCCCCCATACTGCAGCGGCGCAGTATATACTTTCCTTGACGCTTCCAATTTTATTATCATTTGACAAAACAGGAAATAAACCAGTGACGGGGTCTTGGTACTGCAGTAGCTGTCTTTTTACTGGAAAAATATAACTTAGAACTAGTTCTGGGCTCTGGTGGCTGCGCTACTTGAAATTTTGAAATGGCTCTTACCTATTCCATAATAATGGTCCAACTGTCTGACGGTGTCTTCATAGTTTGTTACTTTCAAGAATTGCTCAGAACTCTCATCAAATACACTTCCCTGAAGAGTCATTGTATTTGTTACTGAATTTGGTAAGTAAATCATCCAAGATAAAGTTGAAAAACTAAAGTAACATTATGATTTAACCTGTAATTGAGCGAATTAATAAAAATGGGAACAATTTAATAAAATTAAATTCAAATTAAAAGTTTAAAGTTCAAACTAATCAACAACAAATTAACAAAAACAAAACAAACAAAATAAATAGATTAAATTAAACATTTAGGTTAGTATGTCCTGCAAAGACTTTATTGATATAGTGTCAACTGTCATTCTATCAGTCAAATAACGTCATACGTCATATGTCAGTTATTTTCACAGTGTGCTGCTAAAACTACGATACACATATACACGGTATGCCGATTGCTGTTACTATTTTGGTTATTACTGCGCAATGACGTCATATGGTTTTATTTTGACTTAAATTACCTATTAATCGCGGTGAGGTTGTTTCAATAAATGTCAAATTATATTGCTTTCATCCTTTTTGCTTGTGTTTTTCTTTGTGCTAGATCTATTATAGAAAAGTCTTTAATTTTTTTTCGAAAAAAGTAAAATTAAATTTTTACACATTTTTTGGTTAAGCTGCTGAATCGCGACGGTTTTACCCCTACGCTGGCCCCCCTCCACTCTCTCTCTGCTTGCTACGCTCCGACACGTTCTCAGCGTTGCCATAATTATGCAAGCCCTTCTCCTACGTTCTGCAGACAATCCTGCGTGCTTCCTGCCCGCTTCCGCACGAGACCGTAATAAGTAGCTACCGGTTCCGTCAGGTATTTGGTCAGGGTAGGTTTTTTTTTCATTTTACGAATATTTGAAGGAAAAAAAACCTACCCTGACCAAAGACCTGACTTACTGCAGTAAATAAGTGTTTTAATATTATTTGTAACCAAAAATGACACTTTAAGGCCGTAGGAGAACGGAGACACGGATTTTATGTGGCAACGCTGAGAGCTTGTCGACTCAGAGCTAGCAGAGAGAGTGGAGGGGGGCCAGCGTAGGGGTAAAACCGTCGCGATTCAGCAGTTCTACCATAAGAAAAACAAAAGTTGACTATGAAAACTCTGGGATTTAGTTAGCTTTAAAATTTTTAAAACGTTAAATGGATAGCTGTTGCCGACTTATGCAAGCCTACAAAGAATTATTTATTTATTCCTGACAATAAAAAAGATATGAGCAATCTCATGTGTAATCTTCGAACCACGTGACGTCAGAAGACCGGAACGCAGCCTGCGCGTCATCGTCTATCGCTAGCGGCATACCGTGTATATGAGTGTATCGTGCTCAAGATCTAAGCCATCACGTAATAACTAATAAAAAGAAGAATTTCTAAAAAAGATTTTTTAGGTTATTGTTAGCCTATCCAAAAGGAAGTTAGTGAAATTACTATTGTTAAATTTTTAAAATACAAAAATTATAATTAATTAACAATGGGTAAAAATAAAGCGAACGGTAAGTAAATTTTAGCAATAATTAACCTGTTGATGATTAAAACATTTAATCAAAATCACCAGTAAAACAAACTATCTGGCAGCTAGTAGCACAAGAAGCCCAGTTATAAATTCAAGAATAATGAACTTAAAAATGAAATGTTTCAGTCTTCGCTCACCTGACGAAAGAAGAAAGGAAAGTAATCAGCATTGCCGAGATAATTCAAGAATTAATCAAAGCCCACGACGCCAAACGTGACATAAATCTGAACGCTTTGAAAGGTCGAATATCATCGAAGTACGGTCTCGAGCAGTCTCCCCGATTGGTTGATATCATAGCAGCAGTCCCCCACGATCATAAGAAAATCCTAATCCCTAAACTCCTAGCTAAACCGATTCGTACTGCAAGTGGAGTGAGTTATTTTAGTCATAGCTAAATCTTATCCTTACTAAACAATATACTATTTCAGATAGCCGTAGTTGCAGTTATGTGCAAACCCCACAGATGTCCCCACATCAACATGACGGGTAATATTTGCGTCTACTGTCCCGGTGGTCCCGATTCAGATTTCGAGTATTCCACCCAGAGCTACACGGGCTACGAGCCCACATCGATGCGGGCAATCAGGGCTCGATACGATCCCTACTTACAGACGAGGCATAGAGTGGAACAACTGAAGCAGCTGGGCCATTCCGTCGATAAAGTCGAGTTCATTGTAATGGGCGGTACTTTCATGAGCCTGCCTGAGGATTACCGTAACTATTTTATTATAAACTTACATGATGCTCTGTCTGGTCACAAGAGCAGCTCCGTGGAAGAAGCGGTTAAATATTCGGAGAGATCTAGCTGTAAATGTATTGGAATCACCATAGAAACTCGTCCGGATTACTGTCTCAAGAGGCATCTGTCTGATATGTTGTTGTATGGATGCACACGATTGGAAATAGGTGGGTTTGATTTCTGTTCATTCATTGATTCCAATTGGAGCCAATAAGTTGTTTTATTTATTTTAAGGAGTGCAATCTGTTTATGAAGATGTGGCTCGTGACACAAACCGTGGACATACCGTTAAGGCTGTTTGTGAGACGTTCCGTTTAGCAAAAGATGCCGGATTTAAGGTTGTAGCTCATATGATGCCGGATTTACCTAACGTAGATCACGAGAGAGATATAGAACAATTTATTGTAAGTTTAAATTAAATTGTCTATTAATTGAGAAGATTGACAGTACAGGTTAAATTGTAATTTTCAGGAATTCTTTGAAAATCCCGATTTTAGAGCAGACGGTCTAAAAATATACCCCACTCTGGTCATCCGAGGTACAGGTCTATACGAATTATGGAAAACTGGTCGTTATAAGAGCTACCCGCCATCGGTCCTGGTAGATTTAATAGCCCACATATTGGCTCTGGTGCCCCCTTGGACTAGAGTCTACAGGGTTCAACGGGATATACCTATGCCACTCGTGAGGTAAATATATCTGGAACTTCCTTAACAAAGATGAAAATGTTTTTTTTCAGCTCCGGCGTCGAGCATGGCAATTTGAGGGAGCTAGCGTTGGCTCGAATGAAAGATCTGGGGCTCAAGTGCCGGGACGTCAGAACACGGGAGGTCGGCATCACGGAGATACACGAGAAAATCAGTCCGGAGAATGTCGAATTTGTTAGACGGGATTACTGGGCAAACGGCGGATGGGAGAGTTTCCTGAGCTACGAAGATGCCGAACAGGATATTCTTATCGGGCTATTAAGGTTAGATTTGATGGTCTAGGTTGAGGCATTTTTATGAAATTTGTATTTGTTTTTAAGACTGATTGTTACTGAATTTTATTGTCTAAGATGTATTATTTCAGGTTAAGAAAATGCTCAAAAGAAACAACATACCGACCAGAACTGTTGGGTGACTGTTCAATCGTAAGGGAACTACACGTTTACGGAAGTGCAGTACCTGTGAGCAGCCGTGATTCAAAAAAATTCCAGCATCAAGGTTATGGTACTCTTTTGATGGAGCAAGCCGAGTCTATAGCGATTAAAGAGCACAAATCTAAGAAAATGGCTGTGATTTCTGGCGTTGGCACCAGGAATTATTACCGCAAGTTTGGGTATGAACTGGAGGGACCTTACATGGTGAAAAGTTTGGAGCCGGATGTTTATAAAAGCGCGTTTGTTTGTTCGGATGGTGAGCCGATCAAGGAACCTGAGAATTACGAGGAGTGTAAGCGAAAAAAGTGGACACTTAACGATGAAGAATGGATGCAAGAGAAACTGGCCGGATTGAAATTACAATCGAAAGAGTAAGAATGATTGGAAATAATTTGAATGGTTCTTATTAAAAAATGTTTTTTCAGGATCAAGTCAGATTTTTCTGGTATGGATTCAAACGAGTTGGAGCAATTCTTGAAAGAGAAGTATCCTCCTAAAGCCGGTGCTCCTTATCAATACACAAATACTAATGCTTGTGATAATTCTGTTGTAACTTGAAATAATGTATTATTGTTGAAATTTTATTTATTATTAAGAATAAATAAGTTCAATTTATTTATAACTGTAATGATAAAGGAGGAACTAATATTTTAACAAATATCAGGTTTGTCATTTATTTTGTTCTTTATCCTTAGTAAAATGGTCACATGCCAGTTATCCAAGCGTGATACCGAGTCATATTTAGCGACTTTGTCAGTGTATTGATCAATGTCGTATTCTTCAACACATTTTATTAAATTATTAAGAAATTTAAATTCCCTCGAGTCACTGAATGCGGGGAATAATTCTATGTAGTACTGAACAGCATTTCTGGCGTTGTTTGCATCATTTATCAAATGGCACAGCCCAGCTCTAAAGAAATAAGTTTTCACGTTATACTTCAACAAAGTAGACTTCATCTCTGATAAGGCCACTTCTTCATATATCTCGACAGCTTTTTCATACTCCTCCAGATCGAAAGAGTAATAATGAGCAGCCTTAATGAGACATTTATTAGCGGAAGTCTCACTTTCTTCACCTCTGTAATAATCGGCAGCTTGCTCGTAATGTTGAATTACTACTTTCGGGTCATTCATTGACGTTTCATAAATCACAGCTATCTTCTCATGATTTGACGCCGCCATCAGAAATTTTCCTGCCTCCGTGTATATTTCGACGGCTTTCAGTAAACATTCAACGGCTTTCGGGGGGTCATATTTCTTGTAACAATTCGCTGCTTGGATGTAATTCGTTGCAGCTTCAAATCGATTTATTCCCTGAAATTTCAATATAATTCTTATTATTTTTATTTTTTAATAATCACCTTACAAAATAAGGGCTAGAACATATTGTCGAGAGAAGTTCTAGAAGGACCGAAACATGTATACCTGAATGTTTGCTGCTTTTAAGAAAGCTTCTCCTGCTTGGTCGTATAATTTACTCAATTTAAATAAATTTCCGGCTTGTTCGAAACATTCCTGTGCCTTTTCCATGCGGTTACTAGTGCTGCCAAACAGTATTTCAAAAACACTCTTTGATTTTAACTTTTTTTCAGCCTCCGTTATTAATATTTTCGCTTTTTCAATATTTTTTTCATCTTTGGTGGTCATTTTTTCGGTATCATTACCTATTGGAATAGATAAAGACGATTTTTCCATTGCGGATTTTTAAATTTGACAGTTATTACTGAAGTGATGATTTTCAGTGATGCAATAATTTGAAATTATTAAGTCGACTAAATGTCAAGAAAGTGAGGCCAGTAAAAAGAAATCAAGATATGGTCCGCCATTAACCTGCAAGATTCAAGAGTAAAAAACGAAATTTATAACAAACAAAATCTACCACTGTTTACTTTTGGAACATTATTACTTAAACATTGGTATGTGGTTTCAACAGAAAGAAAACTGCAGCGAAGAACGCAAAAATGTATCATCGGTGCGTGGGTGTAGGTGTGTGTAATTCATGAGAGTGATAGCTGTGTTTAGGACTTACTTTTAATCACGTATACGGTTATTCTTTTTCTTAATATGCAACCTTCATATCATCATGACATATGACATTACTCAGTTACATCAACTTTGACATCTATGACAAAATATAACTTAATTTTTTTAATTTATAGTAAATTAGTAAATAAATTTTATTAATTTACATTTTACACAAAAAGAAACAGTGTAAACACTAAACGGTTACGTATTGATTAATTATTTACTTTTATTTAATGTTGAATGTATCCTACTGTTATATTTCATGCGAGAACAAAAATCGAAATTTCCGATAATGAAAATTTAATATCAAATAATTGATATTAATCATGAGCAATGCCTCTGATATAACACAAAGTGCTATTTAATTAATTTATCCGTCAACTCTTAAACAACCAGAATCTATCTATCCAACCTAAATGGCTCTCGAAAACCTAGCCGAAGAGTATTTCAGCAAACTAAACCCCATAGCCACTCGAATGCATGTGGACATGCAAGAAATCAAACTCTCCTACGAAGACCTCTGGTCAACCCTCTCGGAAGACAACAAAAAGGAAATCTTGTCTGAGGGAATCATAAAACCCGAGATTTCAATCCAATACAGGCTCGAAGAAGAAAAGAAACATTCTAGCGAATATGCCGTCAAACGCATCATAGATGATCATTACACATATCGAGATGAACATTCGGGACCATTTAGTTTTAAGACGCCTAGTCAGAGAGATCTAACTATTTTTGTAAAACATGAAAGGCCACAGAAGCCAAAGAAACCGCAGGGCCAGTTCCAAAAACCTGTACAAAAGGTATGAATAATGAACTGTGTATAATAATTGTCCGGGTTTTTTTAATTCCTTTTAATATGACGAATCAGTTAATGTTGGTACCTATAACTGCAGAGCTGATCTATTTTGACATTTTAGTTTATAGATTTGTGACTAGTTTGATCAATGACAGGTAGATATAATACATCAATGGGCTCCATATTGTAATTAATTATACAGGGTAACGTATGGATAATCCGAACTAGTCTGAATCCTTGTATTCTGTAGTAGATAACTATTTCTGTTCCAATTATCCAGACATTTGGGGTATTCAAGAGTCTCGTAAAATGCGTGTAGTTTTACAAAATCATGACAGTTCGTAGTTTTATACAAAATTTAACAATTTGATTGGTTATATGAACTATTCTGATGAAGTACGGAGTGATGATTTTGTAAAACTACACGCACACGCATTTAATACCTCTAAAAATGTTTTAAATTTCTGAAGAACAATTATTCTGACAAGTGACAGCTATGTCATCTACTGTGGACACTCATGATTTTGACAATTATAATTACGGTCTGTAAATAAATAAAATTTTTGGAATTTTTGGATTAGTTCAGTCAGTTATTGAAGTTCTACAAAGACTACCAAGTCGAACATTAATTTCTTTTAAATAGAGCAGTGACTCGTTTTGTAAAACATTTATAAGTGACAATTCGACAAATTGTCATGTGTGTCTGCGTCAAGTTTCTAAAAACAATCTAATTAATTATTGTATGATTATAGAAATTTGACACGACAAATTTGACAATTTGTTGAACTGTTATTTGTAAATATTTTCGTTTGTATTCGATTTTGTAGTTAGAATTCCCAAAATTTTTAAAAGAAGAAATTTAATTTCCTACTTAAAAAGTATTAAAGTATTGAAAGTATTATTTTGATTGCAGAAGACTGAAGAAATTTTGCCCATCAGCACCAAAAATGTGGCAATAATGGAAACAACAGAAGAAGACTATACTGCCAGTTTATTACCAAAGACTGGGCTCGATTTCCTTGATAATTGGTAGAGCTGTTTCGTATTAATAAAAGGATACTCGTACTGAAACCAAAGCTGTAATCTCGCTCTCTATTTAAAGCTGTATTTAATCTTGTTTAGTCTTACTTAACTTAATACTTTAGTCGTACTTATTTATTTAGTTATTTAAAAAAAATATGTCATATTTGCATGTTTATATTGTTTATTTTAAAGTTTATATGTAAAACCAAATGATAAAAAGTTGACTTCTTTCCTGATACAGCATGATAATCCAGTAGAATGATCCAAATAATTACCCAAATAGTTATTTAATTAACACGAGGGAGACAAAAATTCACTCTGTATAACTGCTGTAAATCATTCCGATGATGATTATTTTTGCTATTATTTTTCCCATAGGGACAGGACATTTTGTACTTTGTACAGCTCTTTATGAATAAAAAAAGTATATAAAGTTATGTCCTGTTTCTAGATAGCCTTGATTATTTCTGGGCTTGTCAATTTTGACATTAATGACACTTTATCAACTTCTAACTAGAGTCCCTGTATAACAAAATTATTATTAAAAATATTATACATGTCTCTTTTTTTGGTGGCAATTTGAACAATTATTATTTATTTGGATCTATAATAAAATTTTCTTCATTTCTTTGAATAACGCCCCTGATTTATAAGTGTCAAGAGTGAAAGATGTCAGCTTTGTCTTGTAATAATAATAACTATTATCATCATGTCGTACTCCCTAATAATTAATTTATATCCATGGTTATATTCATAATCACCAAGTAAACTTATCCATATCTTTAAGCCTTAAGGCGTCTTTATTTTTATTCATTACTATATTTTTTGTCCCTGGTTAACCAAAAAATGGTCTGATGACTCCTACTACATTATTAGTGGGATTAGAGTTAGAAACGGTTTTTCTTAGAGTCTTTATTTGCCAACAGAAATTTAGCTGTTGCCGCCTAGCGAGCGGTGTTTATTTCCGCTATTATTTTGAGTTTCAATATTATGAGCATGAGCAACTTTGCAAGTTGGAGCCTGCTTGTTATAAATTTTTTAAATAAACCTGTCAAATAGGAACATGGTTGTGTTATCAAAATAAACAACTTTGCTCATTTAAAAAAACAAACACAAATAAGTGAAAGAATTTTTATGATTGTTATATTATTGTTTCTTGGAAATCGGTCTTGCTCATTCATTCCTTCATTAATATTAATTATCAAGTAAACATTTCTTAATTAGACATGAAGGGAATTAAAATTTAATATATTCAAAAAATCCGTCATTACATAAATGTATATTACAATTCACAATAAAAGGTGAGATACCTAATCTATGGGAGAGGATGAGAAGAAATCGTTGACCTCTTGCAATGCAATATTCACATTGGAATTTGGAATTTGGTAAATGACCACCTGTTGGAAAACCACGAAAAACCCTTGCACCAGAACCATAAAATCAATTCATAATTAATGAAGCGACCTATTTTGGATTAAACGATCATCAAATAACGAAAAATCGTGTGCAAATCGGAATTAATGAAAAGTGTAATAAATCAAAATATTGCAAGAGCTACCAGTTGTTTATAGCAAGCAACAGCATCAGTCAGTAGGTTATGCTTGATTTGTTTTGTAATCCACTGACGCACCAATAGGTGGCGTAGTATAAATTAAACTGGACTTGCTACTTTTGTCTGCGCACGCAGTCTCTATGTCCATCTGTCTCTAACCCGCGCCAATTAATCTAAAACGCAATGTTTTGTTCCTCTCTCTCGTCAGGGAGAAATTCCGATCGGGATATTTTTGAAATTTCTGTCAGTCTGTTCGAAACAGCCATTCGGAAGGGTTATGTCGGTCTAGTCGGAAATCGCTCGTCGTGATCCTGGTTGTAGATCTCGTAATTTCGGAATAACGATAATAAAAGCGAAAATGAATTTCCGCATCGCTCTCTTAGTTTACTGGGCTTTTGTTTTGTGCTGTAGTGAGGTGTCTTGTAGGAATTTCGAAAAATCGCGTTCGAAACGGACGGTCACTGATGGATTTGGGAATGCCAGTTGTGAGAATGTGAGGTCCTTCTTTATTACGATGAGCAATGTTTCTTTGCAAACGGACGGCTCTAAAGGTAAGAGATTCTGCGTTTCGACAGTAGTTCATTTCAGTTTTTATTGGGGTAGGTTTTACGGTCTGAGCGTAATTAGTTAATATTATTTCCTTGCAAATCTAGGCAGCCTTGGTTTTTGTTATGATTATTTTGTTCTTCTTTTTTTTTGTTTTTGTTTATACTACATATTTACCTACCATGATTATCAGTTCATTTTTTACAATAATTTACAAACAAAATGATAAAATTATTGTACCTACTTTGGTAACATTATTTAGGTAGAATTGCCAATTTTAGCGAAATAAAAACTAATTTCCTAATTTTCTTGCTTCATTGTTTATATACAATTTTATCGTTACCAGTGTTTTTTTAATTGATTTAAATTTATTTAGTGTAAATAGTTTTGTAACAAAGCTCATTCAAGTAATCAAGTCTCACTTTTTTATGATACTTTATGATAAGGATTATTATACAACATTTATCTATAATATTATTATTTATCGTTATTCATTTATCTGAGGTTAAAGAGGGCGAACTTGTTCGTGTTTCACTCGAATCAATTCCTGTCCCGTCCAAGTAGAAGTTGATCGAAAAAAGAAAACTGAATCAAAAGTCATGTGGAAAAAGTGCCAGTGAAATAAAAAAGAAGACTTGGGTTGGGTTGGGAGATCGAAAAAGCAACGATGTTCGGAAGAAACGTGTCGACTGTCGAGATGAAAAAACACGAGTTACAAAGATCGAAAACAGTTAGTAACAATAGTACCGACAGTGGAAATGGAAAATTTGAAAAAATAAAAGGATGAAGTCGGAAAAACTCAAGTGAAAAATAAAAAAATATGAGTGAGCTTATCGAAAGAACAAATTACGATCGTAAGAAACGCCTCAAATCGAAAATAGAAGTAAAGAAAGATCGAAAAGTCGAAAACCATTGCAATAATTACGATCGTAAGAAACGCCTCAAATTGAAAATCGAATAGAAAGATGGAAAACCGTTGCAACTGAAAAAGGGTATATCGAGGGACTCTAGTCATGCGGAAAATACACACCAGGCGAGTAAAAAATCGAGTGATAGGAAAGGTTGAGTTAAATTAAAACCAAAATAGATCGAAAAACAGTTGATGCAAAAAAAGTTGAAAACGTAAAAAAAGAGTTTGTATAGCCCATTTACCCATCAGATAAAAAATGTGAAAGAAGAAAAAGTACTTTAATCAATGAAAGAGTTACGACTCTTCTTTGTAATGATTTCTCTGTAACCTAAAATTTATTGAAGAAGATGAAGCTCCAAAAGAGATGTCTATTAAGTTAGCACCGCCATTTTTAATTTTCAACAAAAGAAAGGATGCGGTAAAATGTGCCCGAGATGTGCTATCATGTGCCACCCTTGAAAAAAACTATTTCTAAGGTATGGTTTTTATAGGGTAACACTTTTTTTCACGAAGGTAGCACCGCAGTTTTTTATTTTCTTGAAAACGCAAGTTGTGCTGGAATGTGCTTCTGTTGTGCTGCCATGTGCCGTAAAAAGAATATAAAAAAAATAGAATTTGTGATTTTGATGTACGAAAATGCTATTTTTTGCGAAGTTAGCACCGTAATTGTTTCTTCTTCGAAAGCATTACAAGCAAATCTTTCTTTATTTTTTTATTGTTTCCTACCTATCTAAATTACAAAAATACTTTACTAAAAAAAAATTACAAATTAAAATTCATTTTACGGCATATGATATCACAACAGGGCACATTCCGGCACATCTTGCGTTTTTAAGAAAAGAAAATGTGGTGGTGCTAGCTTCGTGGAAAAAAAATTATACCTACTTCAAGTGCGACACATGATAGCAAATCGCGCCGGGCACATCTCAGCACGTTTTTTTTTTTGTTGAAAATCCAAAATGGCGGTGCTAACTTCATGGACATCCAAAGGGTCCAAATAAGCCTGACGGACTCTTCAAATTGCGAATTTGTCACAGTCAATACCTATACTCATAAACTTTATACTTAGGCAGGTAAATCCTAAATCATAAGACATAATATTCCATTATTACCTACATACAAAGAGCCGAAACTCTAGCACAACCTTGAATTTCGACCATAAACATTTGTCAAATCACAAGAGTGAGCCTGCAATAACAATAAACCAGCTCTCCTACCTACTGCACATAACAAAAGGACAACAAGCAAGCAAAGGAAGACAGGCCAACTTGACTGAACGAAACACTTCTGGCCAGGTATAAAATCAAATCCCATAAGGTGCCTGCAATAAAAAATATGAGGAATGTCCGTTTACAGCTGAAAGATTGGAAAGCACTCTCCTGACTCGATCGTTTATAATCCGGGCATATCGGCGGACCTTTTGAAACGGACAAGGGACCACCGACCACTAACACTAACCCGGACCGACGTATAAAGATTTGTTGAAGATCTTTCATTTCGTTTCGGTCCGGCTTAGTGAGCTTGAGGGCAAAATGAGTCACTCTGGTAGTCGCTCGCTACTCAACCTGCTTGAAGAGGTGATTATTATGACATGTTGTTTCTAATAAGTTTGTCCTCTGCTGCTTGCTCTTTTATTATTGATTTATCGGAGGGTCTATCCAAACTAGGATTTCTGTTTTTTAGGAAATTAGTTCGAGATTTTATTTTATTTCTTCTTCTCATAAGGAACGAAAATTATCTTGCATGATTAATAAGTAAAAGTAAAGCGCTTACTGCTTAACACTGCTTAAGACCGCAAAGTAAAGCTGATCATGTGAATAAAAAAAAAACGGTCGAGACTTCAATAATAATTAATTATTAATTAAAATTTAATTGTTGACTCTAGAGCATAATTGAAGTGGAAGACCAGACTATTACGTGACGTATCCCGAGTTCATCTCAATTTTCACTACCACGATGATGAGGATGTAAATCGAGATGTAAATAGTTGTGTATCTTTAGATTAGAAGATTCGGCTCAGGTTTATCTTTTACTTGTTTACAAAAAGGTTTCAGGTTTCACCCCCCAAACAGGATACTGCATTTAATACCCGGAAATTGTTCTTTTATCAAGATTTTGAAGACACCGATACACGCAGGTCGATGTTGTGAGGGCAATCTGATGAAAAAAACGTGTGTATGCCTACCTGCGTAAAGCCCCACGGAAGAAGCCCTTCATGATTTGAGTGGATTAGAGATATCAATATGGGGGGAGATTTAACAAGTTTACTTTAACAGGGATCTGAGACCGTCCGGGATGACTGAAACAATATCCTCTTATTTATGGGTTTACATATCGCGTAACACGATTCGCAAGGGCCGGGCGAGACGAAACTAAGCCCGGATAGACCAGACGGCGGAGGGTGATTGAATTTGTAAATGTATAAAGCCGTTACGTGTCATCTGTGTTTTGCTTGGTAACAATGGTTGCGGTAATTTTCGTTTTGTTCATACGAAGTTGCCTTATTGAATAAAAAGTTATTTTGATGTCTTATGAAGAATCGTTTACAATGTTGAACATTGGAAATCATATTGAGGTTTCTTGGATTAGAAATTTTAAAAATCTTCTGTCGATGGATTCCTGACAAAAGGCGCTTCAGCTGAAGATTTTAATTAAGTATAGCCCCTGCCCTCGCGGCAATTCTTTCTTATTTATGTTCTTGTCTTGTAATGAAGAATTCACTGAGGAGGCGTGCATAATGTTATGGCCAATAGCCACATAAACTGTGTGATATTTTGCAAAAGAGTTCAAGCATAGATAATCAAATGGGATTATGGGCAATCCACCTTTTTAAAAAGTCAGGTGTCTGAATGGTGTAAGTTTACCGAGGGCCGTACAACGGTCAAAAAACTTGCGAGAACTTCGGCGACATTGATCTGATAAATGATCTTATTCCTTATTCTTATCAAAAGAAGAATTTCTGTCCTTCAAATGTCATAAAAATTGGGGAGTGTTGGCAACGTCGAGGAAATCATTTATACCCATCTTCATTACCAAAAAGTTCTCACAATATTGGTAGGTACCCGGGGTACTGACTATATGGAACAAAAAAAGGGACGTGTTGAAGACTACTGAGCTACTGAAGCAATACCAAGATGAAGGATCAAAATGATCAAATCCCGAGTGACAATGGTCGCCACCTTTAAAAAAAAAGAAAGTGTTTTCTTCACTGATCTTTTGAGTGATGCCCTTCATTATATTCTAACTTGCTTCCTGCTCAAAAAATTGAGCCTGATGCATTTCGCTCAAAAAGGAAACACCGTTCCACCAGTGATTTCCATCTCTTTGGACCGCTGAAAGATGTTGCTCAAAATTTCAAGGGGTGATTTTGACGTCTTGAGTCGTCAAAAGTGCATATAGATAAGACCTCGGCATATAGACTAAGAGGACTAAGAGAATTTTCTCTTGAACCTTAAAACCGTGCTAGAACTTTTGTCCATTGGTAGCCCAAGTGGAGAGAAAAAATATCCAAAGCTTGCTAATGTGCGTAATAAAATATTTTAAACTTTTTTGATCAAACTTCTTGTAAAAAAAAGTGTTGCCAACTTTTTCAGTAATAATATTGCACGAAAATCTGAATAAAAACACGCGGGTTCAAACATTTTCCACCAATTTGATATATTTTAGTGTAAGTAAGTGAACAAATTTTCAGTCGCAGCCGGTGAAAGATTGCTTTTAGTTTCAATTCCCAGATAAAACGAGCCGCTGTTATTCCATATTTCGCAAGTCAAAAGCCGTCAGCAGCCAGGCTTCAAAACCAGACCAAATGAAAACACACAAACGATACGCGATAAACAAATCGTGGAGCGATGGGCGGGAACGGACGAAAAGGGCCGGAATTTCGATAAGCGGCGGCAGTCGCGGGGAACAATCGCGAGACAAGAAGCAACCGCATCGTCAGGGCTAAGAGTAGGAAATGAAATTGCTGGAATACGAGCTGTCTGATATGAATTTTTCGGTATCGTTTTACATGTTACATAGATAGGGGAAAAAGACTTTTGAATGGGCGTGCAAATGACAATACCATGGGAATGTCTCGGAGAAGATAGATTGTACCAGCGGAGCATCTCGTGTGTGTGCATAGCAGGAGAGGGAAATCTACAGTGGAAGTTTCTTTCTTCGAGTAAATTACATTGTGTATAAGAGGATATATATCATATCATAACCATAACCGTGTGTGTCATTTGGGGAAACAAGAATCTACAGCGGGAATTTCTGTTTCTTATTCAAGCAGGAAAGGGAAATTTGAATTTTCGGTTCCTGAAATTCTTTTACGTTACATGTTTAAATGTGCGTTGAATTGAAAACGCTTTATATTAAGATTGAGATAATCTCTGTTACCTTCACTGTATGTAAAGCAAGCGGATTTTGGTACGCTCATGCGTGTCTAATATCTTTGTTAAAATTCTTGACCGAATAATTAGAAATGGAAATTGTAGCGGAGAAGAATTAGGTAATCGAAGAAATATTAGGTACTTACATTATTTTAGGGCCGATTTAAAATTATAAATTGAAATTAGTCCATTCATTTATTAAGAGGGCGCGAGGCGAAGTGAAGTATTTTCTTTGCGGGGCTCAATGAGAATGAAAAATGAGTAGAAGAATCGGTAAAAGTCCTGAAAATAACCAAATTTGATTTGACATCTAAAAAAGTGTTATTGAATTGAAATATGAATGGAAAATCGAACTTTTTTAATGTAAGGTTTGAGGTCCTTTATATTATAGAAAAATTGTTTTGATTTGCATCATCGGTTCTGTTAGTCCATGAAAAATCGATTTCTGTGACGGAAAAGCTCGAAAAATTTGTGTATTTTTGCGCCAAAATCTCTACGCTGGAGAATTCTTGTCTGTTTTCGTGAATCGTGATGGAAATTTGATTATTATTGAAAAATTCTTGATTTTTGGCAATTTATTTTTCTTTTTTTCAACCATAATAATTTATATTTTTATGATTTTAATCAATCAGAAAAGTCAATCTATTGGAAGTTCGTCTGTAGTCTGTAGATAAGTACTAAGAAACTCATCACAATATACCTACAGTGTGTCCCAGGATAAGCGTTATAGGTGCAAAATGACAAAAAAAAAGAGTTGAAATTTTACCGTTAAGGGGTCAAGGCCTGCTTGATTATACAGGGTGTTAAGAAAATGACGGATAAACTCTTCAGTACATTGTAGGGGACACTCAGTAGAGTACGGGAAAAATAATTTAAAAAATTCTGGTCTTCAATTTGGTGAGATAAAAAATGCCAAAGTTAACATTTTACTATCTTTGTTTTTCGGTATTTGCAAAAAATAAATGATTTTACAGATATAAAAAGGGTACTTAAATCGTTATCAATTAAAAAAATTGCTTAAGATGTATTACTGGCTTGGAAATTTTAATAAGAATTTTTTTCTTTTCTAAGATGCTGAAAAAAAAAACCATTTGGCAACAACGGTTTTGATACCTTGACTACATACATTGTTAGAAATTAGACGAAATTACCAAATACCAACTGTTATCGTGTTAAACGTTGCCAAATTTATTGTTCAATATTTTGCTTATATCTTTTAAAATGTAGCGCTGGATTTTTTAAAATTATTTTTCCCGTACTTTACTGAGTGTCCCCTACAATGTACTGAAGAGTTTATCCGTCATTTTCTTAACACCCTGTAGATAAGAAATTTTACCATATTTTCATGTCTAATAAATCAAGCATGCCTTGACAGGATCATTCTTTTTGTTTTCTGTGTATAGTTCAAAGTACCTCTTCTGCACGAAATATTGAAAAAAGATGTTCCGGATTCAAAAGTAGGTATGCACGCATGTCGAATTTCATAACATTCAGTGTTCAAAAAACCAGTGGGAAGTAAAGAATAAAATCTTTTGAAAAAAAAAAAAAACATTAGGGAGACCAAATTTGATCGAGCAGGCTATTAATACCAAACATCTAAAAATAAGCTTGTGCCAAATTTTTTAAACTGGTGATTAAAACAGGTGTCATTATTGCGTCAAATTTACATTTTAAGAGTAGAACAGTTCGTTTGACGTTTTTGGGTGTCCCTCGTATTAACATCTCCCTTTTTACACAACATGCCGTCATAAATCTTCATTGTAAGAAGTGTTTAGCGCCTCGGATTTTTTACCTGTCTCAGTTCATATAAGAGCGTGTAAGGCGTGAGAAAATGATTTCATTTAGTCGGGAAACGAGAACCTTGTACGCCTATGTAAATATTTTATCAAAAAGTACATAAACATGTTTAGACAGCGTTTCGCAAACTCGTGTTTTTAATAAACGTTGGTCTGAATTAATCGCATCTCACTTCCATGGTGAAGATAATCAAAACAAACGTCTACTTTTTCTCCCATTCATGGAATTGATGAATGAAAACCTGCAAGGTTATAGTTATGTGTTTACATTTACCAACCATGGGCGCTCTGGAATGTTTTGTTTGATGGGGAAGAGGGAATGTTGTTTTTCATTTATTAATTTTATTAACTAGGTATATTATCAAGCAATTTAGATCTTTTGTGTCACTAGAATTTTGAGAATCATTTTTTGATACTTGAGTGATGGGTTTGGTTCCTCCACATCATCCTCCATATTAGAATAGGTATTGTATAGCAAGAGACCAAGACATTGATGTAGGTAAGCGCTCTGCTTGTTAGTATTTCCAATAACATCATGTATGTTCTGCAGTTCTGCATGTAAGTAGTATTTTATAAATTATTATGCAGCAGGTACAAGAATTGAAACAAAGTACTCCAAGTATTCTACCGGTCTTTGAAATCAGTTTATGGGCTAAAACCAGATCACTATTTTATAAAGGCTTTCAATAAAACATTTTATTTTATTTATACTGGCGAATTTCAAAGCACCAGAGCACCGGCATCAAGCACCAGCACCAGCACTAGCACTATAACAGAGTTTCAGGTAGACATAAAATCGCGGACTAGAGATGGGATTGTGTGATTTGAAACTGCAGTCACCGTTATTCTCGCCTTACCGAATCACGGCATGTCCATAAAAAAACCTGTCCAGATCCTCAAGAATAATAAGGAGTCTCTAATTGTGTGTGTAATTCCAGGGTTTCGATGTTGATGATAACTGCCCGGATTAGGTGACTAAATCACCGTGACGTGACGTAATAACGTTAATCCCGAGTCGCGGTTCAGGTATTCGGCGTTCTTTTATTTTTATTTAAAACGGAACGATTGGTATTGCCGTTTCGACTGCATTCGGGCGGGTTAATTCGGAACACCATCATCGACCTGCCGCGAGTGAACAAAAAACGCGAGCCGAAATGCAGTTTTATAACCGGTTGCGCGACCGGGTAGCAAGCGGTATTACCAGTACCTGAATTCTTTCGCTAAATTGTCTTTGATCGTGAAAAATTGCCTTTCGGTATCTGTTTCTGTAGGTATTACCTACGTACGTATGTAGGTACATCCATTAATAATTTGTTGAATGTAATTTATGTAATAGGTAACTGATTTAGAGGACCAGGACGAATTTCATTGTCTTTGAAATCCTTGAATATTAAAATAACCGTGTAGTAAATTTTGCTCTGTAGTAAATTTTGCTCTTGGACGTATCTTGATTGATTTAGAGGAAAAATGCCCTACCCACCTATCTCGATCCAGATTTTTTGATACAACCAATTACCTGGTTGTATCAATGCAAAAAACAGATAATTTTAATTCTTACATTCGAAAACATGCTTTTTTGTCATGCCAAAAGTGCAAAACTGGATATCTGCTCTAAAGAATTGTGTAGGTGCCAAATTGTATTTGTATGGTGGTCGAGAAAGTTCTTTTTGTTACCAGGAAAGTTGACAATCTTCTGAAAAAAAGTACCCTAAGTTTTACCCCAAAAATGTTTATTTTTGGGGTTCATGATCCCTTGAGATCTTTAACTTCTGCTAAAAGAAAAACAAACAATTCCATAATTTTCGTGCCAAAAAAAGACTTAGAGAGACCCCCCTCCCCCCGAAATAATTATTTTTTGGCCTCCCAACTGAAATTTCAAGCTTTAAATAAATAACGTCAAGTAATTAAAAAAGGAAAGAAAATGTGATTTGGTTGAAGAGAAAATGTGTATTTTTGAATCCCAATGAAACGTCCGGTTTCTGGTTTCTTTGAATGGAAACGACTTTGATTTTTGGCAATTTAAAAAAAAAATTCAATAAAATTTCATCATCATGTTTTCAAAGCGTTCACTGGTGCCCCAGGGTGGTGCCCAAGAAAGTTAGGAAAAATGGTTTTAAAGAAATAGGGTTTTTTTAATTTCGTATGAAAATCTGGTTTAAAGATATAAGATATTCCCCCTCCCCCACCTAAATTGAAATTTTGGCTGGTTTTTTATTAATCTATTTACCTATAACAAAAAAATACTAGAATTTTGGGTAAAAATGCGAAATGAATAATTCTACTAATTCTACTTTAGAAAAATTGTGTTTTTTTTTGTTTCTATAGATATGTCAAGTTTTAGGTTAAAAATGTCTAAAAGCAAAAAAAAAAGAAATTGAAAGCTGTAAAAAATGGAAACCATAACAGAGCACGTGCGCTCTAATAGACATTCTATAATTTCACAATGATAAGATTCTCAAAAATCTTCGTCACTTCAGTAGGTACGCCACAAAACTTTGTCATGGGCTTCCCAGACACTTTTCAATGAAACATCGCCTTTCTGTAAAATAAAAGCTTCACCTTTCTCTTTGGCGATGGACAACGCGTTTGGTATTGGTGGTGTCCAGAAATGTCAAACTAATTTACCAAACAATATTTTTCGGTAAAATAATTAGAAACACAAGACGAGAGATGATTTTGATGGAGAAATTCAACTTCACTCAAAATTTTTGCTTTACTGCGTGATCTGATCCGTGGAACTGATGGAACCTCGGACGGAACTAAAAAAAATATAATTATTTTGATGACTGACGGTTGATTATGATCACGACGAGAAATGATTTTAATGGAGAATTTCATTCCCGCAGTCAAAATTTTTGCAGTAAATTTTCCCGTTCTCTGATTTGGGGAACTATAATACCTGACCTAACAAATAAATCAACGTTTTGATTGCTGATGGCGGTTATGATTGTGATCATGGCAATGGATGTTTTTGCTGGAGTATTTCAACTTTAGTCCAAATTTTGCTTCGGTAACTTATCTGATTCAGGGAACTAGGGAACTGGAACTAACAGATCCTCTGACTTATTTAATAGTCAAAGAACAGATCGATCAACATTTTCATGACTGATTGTTAAATTATGATGGATATCAGGTTTTGAATGATTTCAACCCCAAACAAAGGGTTGCTTTCCCATTGTCTGATTTGGTGTATTAATAACTCAGTAAACCTTTTTATAGTTAGCGTGGTTGATTGTGATCGAGATTAGGGTTGATTTTGACGTAGAATTCCACATCCATTCATGTACCTACAATAATTTTTTTTATGGATTTTTGTCACTTAGAGGAGAGCAGTATTTTGATGACTGACGATTGGTTGAGACGAGAGTTGATTTTGAGGGAGAACCTCGACACCAAAATCTAAATTGCATTATGACCCTTTTAAAAGCTTGTAACATGTTTTGCACTTCCTTCCACTCGGAGAAAACAAACTTTTTTATCTCTGGCGACTCTGTCAATAAAATATTCTCTTCCTTCCACACTTACAAAAATGATAAACTTAGTCAATATTTTGTAGTTGATTTTGTTATCGGTGAGGGTTGATTTTGCATTCGTTTGAAGAAAATCTGAACCTGGGGTTGATCCTAAAAATTGTACTCTCCTCCTGACTTATGCATCATTACATTTTAGATCTTGGTATTCAGTTTATGAAAAATGATTGGTTAATCAATTCTCTACAACTGGCAGTTACTGTTTTTAGGGAATGAGGGTTGAATTTGTGTTTAATAATATCAACTTAATTTAAAATCTCCTGTCAATTATTATCTTGTGGTTAACTCTAATATTTCTGTACCTCATAAAAGGTTGAATAAATTTGGGAAGAAAATTCACAGGTGAGTTGTTTCATACGCATTTTTCATTATAGGTCTATTGTATGTAGGTAATTCTCTAAAAATCTCTATTTCAAAAGCAAATAAAGTCCTATATGTATAGCCAATAATAATCGTTTATCACTTACCGAGACCATGCTACACAGGATATTGATTCATATCCCTATTAGGTTACATTGTCATGGGACCGCATAAATAAACCGATTAACAAGGACCCTGTTGAAACCCAATTTATATGTATGATGTATCTATAATCCATACGTGTGCAGAACTATAACGTACGGACAATATAATATAACGCAACCAATCGCAATTAGCCGGGGGGTGCATGGGGCTGAGGAGTTCCATTATTACGTAAGCGAACTTGTGCATGTGAGATATAATCACTTTCTTTTATTCCCCCTCTGATGTCGCATCCTTTGTTGATTTTTTCTTGAGAGGAATATACTTACGTCACGTCTCTCGCATCGAATGTATCTTAGGAAAAAAGCGAGGAAAAAAAAGTTTGATCCTTGCAGCCTGGCAGCTAATCTCGGTGTACTCGTGTCCCATCAGAAAGTATGAAATGAAAATAATAACAGCAGTTGCACCTTGAATATAGCGATTAAATGAGCGAGCTGGTTCCAACCCGTCCTGCCATATTTGGTATAAGAGAGTCTGGGCACACCTACACGACGTTTTGAAATCTTTTATGCGGGATTGCTGAACGTATGGACATACCTTATAAGGTATTTGTGTATTCATTTTATTGCAGAACAGATCACTTCGGGTAGATAGTGCTGGATGCAGGAGTATCTCTCGTCGAGAGCCGGGTCAGAGGCTTCGCGTTTTATGTACTACATCAGCTGTAATAATATTATACGTTTATGAAACATTATGTAATGAGATAGCAGTTAGCATGTGTTAACTTGATAGGTACATACAATGTTGAGCTAAATATAACGTTAGCGATATGTTCCCTGATCCTTTAAAATGAAACTTGCACCAGCGCCACATCATGGTATAGTTCATCATAAGCTGGAATGCTCGACGAGTTCGCGATTGTTTGATCGCGGAAAGAGATCGGGTTGTGTCTTGAATCGCTAAGGTTTAATTGAAGCAGGTTAGTATACAGAGTGTCAAATTATTACATGTCGAAACTTTCTTCATCAGGAAAATTTCTGTATATGAACGCATATCCATTTAGCCTCCTTGGAAGAAAATTGGATTCTTTCAAGTGACCACAATATTTTTTGAAAACCAATGCGCTAAAAATGCGACTCCAGAAATTTCAAAGTGCCGTTTTTAGCATTGTTATCAAGAAACTCGGGAGAATTGATTAAAAAAATTGTTTTTTAAATTACTAATGCCGTAAGTTTTTTTCAGCAGGACTCTTTCATTCAACTGCAACTGCACTTGAAACGGATTTTACAATTATTCGGAAAATTTCTCGAATTCCCATTTTTGATGTCGTGTGTGACTTCACCGCTCATCTCGTCTTTCGAGTACGTTCGCGACTCTTCTATTTGCAGTAATTTGGATTCTTGCCTTCTGTTTCTTTTTGCTTTAGATCAAGCGCAACAGTTTTTCTGAATCCGCCCAGCTGAGTTGCGGAACAATTAGAATTTAGAAAATCGTCGTAGGTACCTATAGGTGGTTTGTAACAATCTGGGAAAATTTATTATTGGGTATAATTAGCATCCTGTACTTTTTTAAATATTAATTTTGTAAATTTTTTATGATGGCCTTGAGGGCGTGTTTTCGTATCCAATCCATATTTAAATGGTTCTTATCTCTTCTTTTATAATAAGCTTCTGTTAAGAATTCTATAGTCTTTTAAGATGGAAATAAGCGATTGAGCATCGGCACGGAAATGCGAGAACGAAGTTTATAAAGGAAGTTAACTCCACGGCATTTTGTTTAATTCTTCTCCGAGTTAGAAACAAAAATAGACCGGTGAGGGCGGTTCTTCCCGTTTCGCAACCGGCTGCGAACTTGTAAATCAAAGAAATAAGTTCCCGAATGCAAGTTAAACTCCTGCGCCCGGTTGTTCCGTTTTTACACGTAATTACGTTGTGAAGAACACAAGAAAACAAAACGAGAAGCGAGGAGAAGCGGCGGGCCTCGCAGGAACCGGTGGCGGTCTTTAATTAAAAACACCGAAAGCAGGAATATGGCAACTAGCGCGCATAAATTCAAATTCGTTGTTAAACACCGAGGCTCCTTATGTCTGTAATTGGAGATAATGGCCTGTTAAATATAACACCATTAGATTGCTTCTAAGGCTCGCCATTATTCTTAATGATCGCGCCGAGATAAAGGAGTCCGCAAGGAAGCCAGAGCCAAGGTGGGTCTGGATGTGGGTCACGAACGATGTTTCAATCGGGAGTCTCGAAATATCGGAATGAGTCACGAGAAGGAGAAAACAGAAACCACCGACACATGAAATCCCCTTCATCGCGTGAATGTAAATAGCCGAAAGATGGGTTCGAACGAACTTCAAAGGTGAATTCTTGCTCGCGTGCTAAAAACAATAATTCTTCTAATGCATATAATAGAAATCTCAATCTGTTTAATTTTTTTCAAGTCTACGTACCTATATGTCTGAATTTTTTTTTTTTTTATAACATTTGTAACCCTGTATAATATTTATTTATAAAACTACTACATTATGCGTAACTTTAGGTTAGCTTTTCATGATTTATCCGGCTCGAAGGATCATAAACAAAAACGGTTCAGTACAGAGACTCCCTGAAAGTTTCGCTCCAATCTTTAATCACCATGTATACCTAGGTATAAAAACTTCATCTACATCGTAGGATAGTACATAAAAAGTTAAAATAGTTAAAATGTAAGCCGTTTTTACAATATTTAGAGCCGTTTCCGATGTACACTGCTTTCAAAATGGAAAATTACGCTTTTCATTTGTTTATTACTCATTTTATCAATTTAAACTGTAACTGTAATTCTTACTGGATTTTCTCAGACAATCTGAAAATGTAATATTACACAGGTGTCCATTTAAAAAAAAATGGACAATTACTAAGCCAGGGAACATCCTGTATAAAAACTGTTATACGTTAATAGAACATAAATTAAGAGACAAAATTGACCTGTTTCGGGATTTCTTTGAGAAACCTTTTTTAAGGGGAATTGGAATTCGGGGGTGGCAAGTTTTTAAATTGACACCCTGTGTGTATAATATTTATGAAATCGACACTGAAAACCTTCGCTAGAATTATGGTGGTTGCACAGAAGAACCAGAAAAAACTCTTGGAAAATTTTAAAGCATCCAAATTTTTTCCTTCGAAATGGGACATAATTTTGTGTGCTGAGTAAAACTGACTAAAGTGCTCAAGCTAATACATAGTGAAAATTTCCAAAGTTCAAAAATAATGATTTTTCCCACTTTGAACCGTTATATCTCGAGAATGGAAAATTGTACGGTAAAATAAATTTCAGTTCCGGAATTGCCATTGTCCAATGTATCCTGGATCTAATTTAATAAAAAATCGAATTTCGATAAAAAAAAAGCCAACCACTGCGAAATTTTCCAGCATAATGTACGGGCACGTTGCCAGCTTGTGCGGCTACTCCCCAGCAAGATGAATTGATGCGAAAAATTGTTGAAACTGAAATTTTTCTATTGAATATTATGATTCGCATCTAATAATATAATAAATTATCCTATACGGAATTATTGTTTTCATTGAAAAATTTAATTTCCTAAAAGTACTTCCAGGATGTATTGTTTGATGATAATGTATTTATCTGACTCTTTACAGGAAAATAATAATTATAATTATCTCAGAATCACTGGAGTTGAATCCAGGATGAATCGTATTATTTTATATGCATCTATTATTATAATGATTAACTTTATATGTTTTCTTTGAATATTATTTATTTAAATATTTCCCTTTGTACTGCACTTTTTCTGAAATAGGTAACGCGTATTGATTTATCCATAAGGCAAAAATAAAATAACTCGTACCATTATTATTAATCACTCGTTTTAATCGAGTGAGAGATACGTGCATACATATTGTGAAATTAATTGCAGCTTGTACGTTCTGTCATGTTTCAATCACAAATCAAAATCAGGTTTAGATTGTCAATAGTTTTTCCTGCTGGTAACTATTATGTGCGTTATATAAAATAGATATTTTACAACAGGAAGTTGTATTGACTTTTGTATATTTATATATAAATTGCGCACTCTGTGTACTAGCGCAGAAATGACAGCGAAATGACACGTGATTTAATTAATGCCAGATGCCGATAACGATTTTTATCGAGACATTTAAAAATCGATTTAATTAAATCGTGGGTTTAATGTTTAATTGAGGATAAATCAATTATGAATATCATGTTTAATTATTGAACTATTAAAAGCTCATATCTAGTTTCATAAGTCAACATAAATTTGATTTCAGCTGATTGGGACTCGTCGAGTCTGCTGATAAGTCCTAACAATTTATTTTCTTGTAATACAATTTCTAGAAATATTTGTATGGATGGATGTCATAAAATCACATGTTTTACATATTTTGTTTGATTGTTACTATAAATGACGACTCCAAAAATTTCATCGTAGTACGGGCAACGTCAACGTTCAAATTTGCGAAATAATGTTCCAAACAATGGTTTTTGTGCCGTTAAAGAATAGTCTGTCATCAAGTTTTTGTCTCGATTTTTTTGTTTCTTTATTTAAAAACTGAGTAGTTTTGGTCTGTTTCAATTTTTTTCAAGTAGATGTCAGTAGATTTTTTAAATAATTTTTTATAAATATTTTGGATACTTTTTGACTTTTTTTTTGTAAATTTTTGGCTTTTACTGCAGAGAGGATTTTTTTTCTTTATCTGGATAACGATCACTTTTTATTTCACCAAAGTATATTTATTATAACAATCTATATTTAGCATAATAATACTCAAAAGACCAATAACCTCAAAACAAATACATAATCATTTCTACTTCTTCTAGTACACACTTCTGCCTCGCTTCCTTCACTTTGTCACTTTATTTATTTAAGGTCTTCTCTGACGGCATTCTCTCTTATTATTCCGTCGCTTGTTACTAACGGTACTGAACTGACTCCACCCACCAGTTCTTCAACTGAACTATTATAGCCTTCCAAACTTGACTGACAATGCGCCAGAGCCAGCCAGAATTTTGGCGAATGCAAGAAGAACAAGATGTTCTATCACAATTTAGTTTTTTTTAGTGTTCAAAGCAATCCAGATATTCTATATAGTAACAATAGTGTTACCAAGATGAAATCAGACTTCCAAATTTAAAAGTGGCTTTTATTTAATTTAAATATGGAACTGGTCCAATTAATATGACATAAAACTGTGAAATAGCTTCTTTAGCTCTCAGTAAGCCTGGAAATGATTTTTATTAAATAGATAAATTTAGATCTCCCATTTATTTATACACATAATTTACGGAATATAAAACCTCTTTTATTACTAACAAAAGATTTATACATGTACATTAGCGTTTCGATATTAGAATGAAAGTCGTAACTCGTAGCTCGTCGTAACTCATGCATAACAACTCACGACTATTTGTGATTCTATCAATTAATAATTTAGATAAACAAACGGCGATCTTTCATGATTAAAAAGGTGTGTATTATGGATAAGCAAGAAATATAACCATGTCATAAGTCTGGTCTGGGTAGGTAGGTACCTACAATAATAGATAAATCCTGTCTGCGGCCTGTGTTCCAGTAACGGATGTTTGGCAACACCGTAATAAAGATGAAATAAATAAACATAACTGGAAATGTTTTGATAAAGTCTTTGTTGGTTTTATTAGACAATAATTAATCGGTAACATTGTTGTAAATAAATATTTAAATTTATTTTACTTCTCGTTAATATGATTTGAATTATTGCTTGCCCGGATCCTTTTATGGCTTGTGTTTTATTGCAATTGCTAGGCATAATAACTCAATTTCAAATTCATATCTGATTAAATTAAATATTAAACAAATTTTAAATTATGTCGATGTTGTGTAATTTTTCATCAAAAAACTCAGGAATAATAAATTTGTCCTGAAATCCGTTTTGAATACAATGAGGTCCTGAGGGAACAAAATAAATTATCATTTGAAAATTATTATTCAATTGAAACATTATAATGAATATGATCATTATTGTTTTATTTATTTATATTTACCTACACATAATTATTTAGAAAATTGTTCATAGGATTAGAGTCCATTTCTTGTGAGATTCTTACAATATTCGCCTTTCTTACGAAGCTGACACAAATTTTTCATAAATTGGACGAAAGCGATCCGCCAGCACCAGCTTCTCCAGCAGGGTGATTCGAAGTTGAGCGCCATCACAGGTAAAGAGATGAAATTGGACAGGTCATCAAATTTCGTTCTAGAAAGCATACACGAAATTGAGTGGTCGTCAATTTGGCATGTTCTTGTAAATAATATTACGAGAAAAGGGAAATGTGAAATGTGGTAGTATACTGAACTATATTTTAAAATGTGCAAATAAGCTCGGGCTTAGGAAGAATTTTTAAATTTTGCACTTTGGAAACAAAGAGTGGGGACATTTACTATTGGTACTATTATCCTGTTCAATGAATTTATCGTGAATGGTGAAAAATTGCATAAAAACTTATCTCTCCAAGCGTTTTTTTTTAATGACTTGTTTCATTTGGTGAATAGAACTTCTATTTATTATATTTTGATCGCTTTACAGTTACCAAAAATATTTTCCTTTTCTTATGAAACTTTCAGAGACTCCAGAGTTTAGACTTTTTCATAGCACGGCGCAAAAAGACCTGTTTTGTATGCAGGTCTTTGAATTTCAGATGACTGGTCTCCTTTAATGCAGAATTTGACTTTTTTGACTTTCTGAACATTATTCTAAAGGTTCTAAAAAAATTAGAAATTACTCCTAATGGACTTATTTTCCATGTTTTCCAATCTGTCACGATTTTTCTCATTTCCATGGAGAATCGGACTTTCATTTCTCATATTGTGGTCTTATGAGTCTTTTGAACATTTAGTCTAGGCTTTTTTATAAGTCATCAGACAAAACCGACTTATTTCCCAGGTTTTTGAATCTTTGGCGACATTTTCATGGAGAATTGGAGAAATAGAAAGATCGTTGGTCTCCCAAACAGACTCCAGTATTTTACATATTTTCAAAATAATCAGATTTTTCTTATTTTTGTATATGTATGTATAATGGTTAGGCACGTTTTTGCTTAGGGTTTATATTAAGACGCATTATTCAAGTCCGAAATTCTCAAAAATTCTTGGCACTTCTCCGTGTTTGAACTATACTATTGAGCTCCGGATTTATACCTATTAGTTAAATATTATTTTTACAATAGCAATCACATTTCGTCACGCTTGTGCAATGAAACCATTGCAAATTTGCATCACTCAATTTATTAACTGCTTTTTGTTCTATTTATAACTATCATGGTACCCTATTAATAACTATCACTGCTTCCTGCACTTATTCCACGAACCAATTTGTCCATTTGATGAAATGTTCCCGCCCGCGAAAGCCATTTTAACTAAAGACATTATCCTTGAAACTGTTGCGCACAAATTATCCCGGCCAGTAAATCGTCATTCGTTTTTGGAAAAATTTATTATGACAGGTAATTATTTTCTTCCTTCCAGCGGGAGTTGAAAAATGCGTTAAGGAGTGGAGACGGCTAGCATATAAAAAAGCAAACAAAACTGGCAATAGAGTAAAACGCCTTCGTCCTTATATTATATTCCTTGAACCTTTCCGTGGAAATTTCATAAGGAAATGATGACGATCGTAAAGTTCGCTTTATGCCCCATAGTCGTGACACTTCTGACAGAGTTATAATTCACTGTTACTTCCGTAAATAAATCATATAGATTTTGTATTGGATAATCTAACATTTCACCTTGTATATATTGAAAATACATAAAACGGCGACATGAAAAATTACGTCGTAAAACAAAAAAAATCATGATACCTTTTTCCACTCAACTTCTACCAGCCTATGTGGTAGATAGAAATATGTAAGTACAAACAAGAGGCATTCTGGATTAATGCAGAAAATTTTAATAAAATATTTTTTGACTTTATTAAATGTTTAAAAAAATGCCTGTTACGTTATCATTGTCGTTTATTTGCTGCAAGGTACGAGAAGAGGCAATTGCAGAGACTGTTTAGTTTATATCGGAGACTTTTTGCAGGCTGCGGAATTTATGTAAATTGCTTCTGGCGAGTTTTCCTTCTGCAATGAAAAGTCGGAATTCACAATCACATCTTGTGCAACTGACGACAGAAAAATTATAGACCTGCATCGTACATTTTTCATGTGTTTTGTTTTCGCATCCTTGGAGTCAAGTACGTCTCTTTCTTTCTAAAAGATGATAAAAATTCTAATATTGCTTGGGCTATGACTTGTGATACAAGAATCTCAAGTCAGGAATTATTGTCCAGGAATTTCATCAACGATTACGCACACACGCAATGATAAAAAGTAATACATTAAATAATATTCGTTATTACTTCACCGGCGTAATCAGGACATGAAAAGAATTTAAATAAATAAATAACCACTCCATACCTATAAAAAAATAATGTATTCAAGTGATGAGCACTTTTCTATGGGTGTGAAAAGGATGTAAAAAAATCACTCTCTCAATTGAATAATTATGATTTGAACGTGAGGGTGTTGATTTTTTGTTTTATAAGGTCGCTGGTTATAAATAAAGTATGAATATGGACACTCCTAGTTTATAATTATCGAGGTGTTATAATAATCCATAAATTTCGCGGTGTTGGAATTAGAGGAATTTTTTATGCATTTATGATGAGAAAAATGTGACCAAGAAAAAAGTTGTCTAAAGTTAGGACGATCCAGATCCCAGAGTAAATTATTTCGAAACGTCACTATATGGATTTGAAGTCCTTGTCGATTCTTCAGCAATATGAGTTTTTCTTTGTTGAGCAATTCTTTTATTACGAGTCATCAAGTCATCAAATTTAAAGTTGTATAGTTATAGCTTTTCCAGATTTCTCGAGTATAATACTCCTTTATATAGATTTAGGGTATTTATTTATTTAATTATTTAATTAGGTACAAATTGAAGGTTTTTCTCTCTCCAATCGCCTTAACTTATTGCTTGAACGTCACGGAGATTCTTTGTAGACTGCCCGGTCTACCCTAATCCTAATCACTCCATCTATCGTATGGTTCGGGAACAGTTATTCGAAGCTATCACTGCCATCACGAGCATTTTTTTACCTAGGCTGATTGACCAGATACTCCTTCTCTTGTTTCGAGATCGGCTCCGTTCTCTTGCTGGAAGCTTCTCTGTTCAGATTATGGAATCATTCCAAGACACCCTCAAATTTCTGTTTCTCCACCACTCGTTTTTCAGGGATTCAGGCAACATGACGTCAAGTCGTCGCCATGATCAACCGCCCTGTTGTTACTGTTTACATTTTCTCCCTGTATCTTATTGAGACTTATTGAAACTTAAAGCCAACTTTGAGCACTCGATCACACCAGCTTGGAAAACAGGATTTTAAGTTTCGTCTTTGCAAATGTGTGTATAATATCCGCTGAAAGATTCTATTATTATAATGAAATGAAAATCTGATTTAATAATAGTAATTTCGAATGCGTTAATTATATCGTGTCCTATTCATCCTCATATTGTTTACGATTGTTTTGTTACAGCACCGCATAATTGTTAAGTGTAGTTACATGTAACACACTCATGTAATTATAGGTAACATCGAAACAAAAGCCTGACACGTTTCTAATACCTCTATGTCTATAAAACCTTGAGTTGATTATTTTCCGTGAAGGGACATCGTTCCATGTAAAAATAGAAAACATACGTGCATCGACACTCGTCATTAAAGGAGATTTTTTTAACTATAAACCGGCATGATTACAAATTTTTTTTGTAAGTGCACATGCACATAGAATCTCCTAGAAACAGATATTGTCGTAAACTTATTTAGGTACAGAAGGTGTCTCTTGTTGGAGGGTCGTCAAGGAGTCACGAAAAAATATTTTAAAAATCGTTAATTTTATCGTTAAAAAATCGCTAATCGTTAAAATTATAATATCCTGTATTGAAGTATTGTCGAATCTTTTTAACTCGCCTTGCGTGTAATATAATAAAGCACGATCCCCAAACAAACAAATCTGTTCGTTAATTTCCACATTGTAAAATCGATGCAACAATAGGAGAGGAGCGAAAAACTTTATCCCCCGGGTGTATTCCGGAATAATTCCGCCGAACTCCCCGCAGCATAATGAACTATTTCGGGATGGAAACTAATAATAAAACTGAGACGCAATTTATCATAAAAATTTATTTAGCCGGCTCCTCTATTGACCAGACTGGGAACAAGCTGCCGGATTGTAATTTCAGTTCTCCCGGCGGGTAGTCGGGGAGCTTTTGTTATCACTGTATTAAAGGACCAAAGGAAACATCTCTGGGGTGTTATTACATATTTCCTAGTCCTATTTGCAGTAAATATTGAGCCAGTCCTTCCAGACCGGAAGCCGACGATTTGGGAAAATAATAATTACAACGTCGTGTTTACGAAATGAACGCTGCTCTGAAAATGGAAAAAATAAATAAAAGGAGATGGACGATGGACGTATAGTAAGTACGTAATCCCCACATGAAATGGAAACAAAAAATATCGTATAAACATGGAACCTGAAACGGTTTTTTTTGTGATACAATCCATTAAATAAAATATTCTTTATGTTTTTTCCCTGATATATGGAAATTTTCATATTTTTCTGAGCCATCGTATATCAAGCAAAAGAATTTTTAATTCCCATACTTACTGCGTTGATGTGATATTTATTTATTATTAAAAACATATCGAGCTGGAGTTTTTTTTTGATTTATTGCAGAGTGTAATAGAAATATCTGCCTGGTGCTTGTCCTGTCTATAAGGGGGATTTTTCTTTTGGTTTTGCGAGATTTCTACTAGACATCTGTAGATATAGACATATGAAGAAAATTGAAAATGCAATAGTTAAAAAATGGGGACATGAGCCGGTTTTTAAATCTTAAGACGTTTTCGATGAATATTTTTATAATTCATAAATTGCTCATTTTGAATTTTAGTTGTAGAAACCACTCTTATAGCAGATATGACCAGATGTACTGCCGTTTTCAAATTTTTTCCATTGAGAGATGCTTTAGTTCGATTTTAGAAACTCCAAAGATCATAATAATATTTCATATACGATTGCACCAGTCTAGACTCTTAACAAGTGTTGTTGAGCTGATGGAGTTGAAGGTGTTGTTGTTGAGTACCATTTTAATGCGATGACTTCATTGAGTCAACGTTGACCTATAAACATGACTGCCAACATTATTTCAAAAACGGTATGTTGGCATGTTTGGTGTTGTTGTATAGAAACTCCTGATTAGAGTTTATTTAATACTCGTAGTATGAAACATTTAAACAATGAAACACTAAAAAACCCTTTCCACTGGCCTAAGTGTTGACGTAAAAAAACTGTAAATCCTGGAAAGGTATATGTTGCATTTCATTACAAAAGTCTGTGACTAATAGGATCTAATAACTAAACTCCGAGGTCATCCTCACCATTACTATATACTACCTGTAAAGGTAAGAGAAATAAAAGGAGGGGAACAAAAAAAGACGTCATAAAATGCAACAGAACATCTTATAGATTTCTCCGACCTTAATACCACAGGTGTATACTAGAATACAAACTCTGCAACAACTTAAGAACAACTATTTAACTAAGGAGCCATCCACATCAGGTGTAGTCTGTCCAAGAAGCTGAAGAGTACTCCATAAAGCCACCTCGGTGTCTTATCCAGAATTACCGGCGAAGTTTCATCAATAGATTTCATCAAACTTTCATCAGTGGCTTCGTCAAGAGGAGCTTCCTTCGAGAAAGTTCTCGACTCATGTTGTGTTCACCAACATTAAAATTCACCATTAGTAAGCTTAATTTTCTATTCTTTCTTTAACCAATTATTCTTAAGCGATGTGCAAGGTTAATGATAATTTAGATTCAAGTATACTAACGTCATCGGTTGAATTACCAAACCAAAGGGCTCAATGTTGAATTAATTTCCCCATTTTTCATTTTCAAGTTTACCTGACTTGGGTTCTCGAGCTGAACCGAAGATTAAACGAACCCTGACCCTTGCCTCTGCGGCTTGATAGGCTGTGAGGGTTTAGGAAGTCTCTCTTAAGTTCCTGCATGCAACCTTTAATAAAAATGTAAACTCTCTTGTAAATAAATTTAGTAAACTGGTGAGGTAAGTTTCACTGTAGACCTTAGACTGAAATTCATATTAGTATTAATGAACACTTTTATTTAATATCGAATTTACATTAATCATACAATTTTTTTTACTTATAGAATTTAAATACTACGTGTTTATCACGTCTGCAAAAGTAAGGTTTAGCCCTGTTTATCGTGTGTAAATAATGTAGATGCGATAATTCATAACAAATTATTTTTAATTGGCCATTAATGAACTTTCGAACAAGGCCGTAATAAATTGATGCGGGTCATTATAAATAACAATTTCAGTCCTTTCGGTTGTATTAAATAGTATTAAATTAGATCCCCGATTCGATCAGTATAAGCAGATTTTGGGTCGCAGTCGCACTATTATAAGGGTTGGCTAATCTATTTCCAATAACCTGACCCCTGAAGATCTCAATCTCGTAAAGCGTAGACGAATCCTTGTAGAATATTAAGTCTCAATAATGATGCTCGTGTATCGTAACTATTAGGTGGGTATAGACTTTGTATTGATTTTTATTTGAACATTAGATACACAATTCTGCTCCCCCGTTATTTCCGTTGCAATTATTTTCGCGTATAGGTAATAAGAGAGGATGATTGAATAATGTGTACTTATTTTTTATACCTGCAAAAGGTCATGTTGTGTTATTTTTGAAGTAATTGCAAAGAAATTGAGGCTTGTTTATTGTTTTATCCACTTATATCTTACAGAAACGTGGGGAGTGGGAGTTATTCCGCCAGTGGTCCCTATTCCCCATCCCCCAAGTGACTTGTGTTTTTATTTTCAGAAAATATTCCCAGGGACTCGTGCCCGAACTGTTAGAAAGACTAAAATGTCTCAAGAATAAAAATTAATGATAATAAATCGGCTACTTGATGACTGGTAAAATTATTGCTGATAGAAACTTTTTGACAAAACTCCTCTGAAGTTTCTAAAAAAGATTGTGATGTACCCTTGGGTATGCCATAACGTCACCTGTTGCAAAAAATGCGTAAATCCGGCTCTGGATGTAGGTGCCATTTGAAATATAAAGAAGTTATCTAAACAGTTTGAGGGTGCTGCGTTTAGAAGAATTCCTTAGTCAAAAACCCCTAGAATTTTTTACTTGGTATGGAGAGGTTAGCCTCGGTGGCCTAGAACCTATCGATGGAACATCTTATGTATAAGTAGGTATATGGTGACTCAATAGGTAGTATACACTTGGGTCCGCCGAATTTCTCTAGATTAAATTGGGGGTCACCCCTTATACCCCCATTTTTACCTAGAATCTAGGGAAATCAGGCTGACCCAAGTGTACCCCACCTACAGAACTCTCCTAAGCTGTTTGTTTTCAAAGAAAAATATTTTAGTAGCTGAAAAAATTAACTATATAAAGCGCGAAGGTCCAATAATAGATCCACGAGTCACACCATATGTTTGTGATAAAAGTTCCAATTTGTTATGAAAAAGGTTACATACTTGTACAATTTGCATTGAGCTGTTAATTTTCGTTTCATGGCGAGTTGCATTCCCATTACTCTTTGTAATAAGAGATTAGATGCATGTAGTTATTAATATTAATCTGCAGAGTGTAGGTTGGAATAATGGTTCAGTCGGAGCTTTGGTTATATTCCACTAACTGCATGGTGGCGGAATTTTAGTGCATCCAAAGATTTAATATTATTAATGTGTTTGAATTCGGAGTTGCATCGCAAGTGTATGTGTAATATTGTTTCATTTGCGTTGTACGGATTTGCAGATAGAGCCGTGCAGTTGTGCCTCTCCAGAGTGCAAGTTGGGAGTTTCCCGGACTCAAAATGAAACCGATTCATGCGATTTGCGGTAACTGTTTGTTATAACGTTTGGTTTATTTTATCGAATTACGTCCAACAGAGCGTCATGCAAATCAGCGCCCTGCTAAACATATCAAAAAATTAGAATTGCTCGGAATAAACTCATTAGGTGAAGGATTTTCCGCACCAGTTCATTAACTGGGTCGCGGTTCCGGTTTTTCGAGTACTTACATAAGTTTTGCTTTGACGAATGAACGGAACAAAAATATTAATGCCCCAATTTTTCCACCCGTCTGGAAATAATGAATACTAAAACGAAAAGTGGAAATTCCTGCTCGAAAATGAGCTCCGACCGGTGTGTATGCCCGGGCTTTGTTTCTCACGACTTGCAATTTCGTACGTGAGTCGTAAATAATCCCTGAAAAGTCTTTAAGAAGACGAGAGGAATCATGTCCGACCACATTCATCATTCTCGAGGGAAAGGTGAAGAGGAAATTGAAACGATATTTCAGGAATATAACCCGCGCGCACCTGTCCAGTTTCTTTCTTTGATAGGCACCTACCTACAACTCGTGATCATTATTATTACTTTTATAGATATGTATCTCTAAAAAAGTAACTGCTACCGACACGTTTTATGATATTTTTGTTGCTAGACGTGACTTAGTTGTACTACTTGTTATAGGTACTTAAATAACAAATGTTTATCTTTGCTAGTACTTAGTCAAGTAATCTCCAAGTAGTAACTAGTAAGTAGGTTTCTTGAGGTCGTATAATTGTAACGGATTTACCGTTGATTGAGAAGTTAATTTATAAAGTAATCCCAGACTCGGAATAGTTATTTATTAAATAAATATATAATTAATTGTTTTACACACTATACACTACATATGTACTAGCCTAATTATTATTTATTTACTTAACACATTATTTAATAATGGACGGCTTTATATAACTCTTTCCCCAGCTGGTGGATATATCTGATATTCTACCTTCCCGTAAATGGTAGAGGAGCACGAGGAGGAATAGTGCATGTCCGATTATTATTAAATGTATTTAAATTATTAATGCCGTTCCAACCAAAACAATAACCACGAAACATAAATCTGACTCATCTATGAAAAAATCTGGATCGTGTAATAAAATAATGAATCAAATCCATTCCGTAAGTAGAGTTCTGACGTCACAAAATATATTTTCGTGTTTTATTATTATACAAGAATATAAGATATATGGAGGCACTTGAAGAACGCTCAGAATTCCTACTGAAGCACACGAACATCTCTATTCCCTATCCCACTTCTGAGTTTTGTAAGATGATACATTAATAAAATTTATTTCTGTACTTGCAAATTTCACTTACAGTTAATTGTAACGGGTATCTTATTGTTATTCTAAGCTGGATCCCATGGAACGGTTGTAAAATTGCATATTACTTTCAGTTTCCGCAGTCACGATAATTATTATTCTATCAAGTGATAGCTTTGAAAGAACTTGTATAATAACGTTGCAGGGACTTGATAACGATTGCATGTGCATGTGAACGATACGTCAGGGTCATCTAATAAATATGTCTTTAGAATTTTATATTTCAGGTTCGATTCTTTATCGCTTTCCTTTGAAGTTTTTTTTTTTTTAAATCGACTTTGAGTTATATTGTTCCGATTATTCTTATTCGCATTATTCATGTCGCAATTATCATTAGTTAAATTAAAGGTTGATAAAAGAGGATACCAGATCAGATCACCCAGCTCGCCGTTACTGTTCCTCGATGTCTCCGCCCTCCGCCACTGCATTAAAAATTACTTCATAAATGATTCATCGAATGATTCCCTTAAGTGCATGTCGGTTGGTTACCTAAAAGTGGTAGCAATAACATGCTGCTATTAAATTCGTTTAACTATCAGAATAAAGGACACTCCTATAAATCTACGATATGTTTTACAGCGCTCGTGCGGCAAAAATATACCTTTTAGTTTCACCCTTATACGCTTAGCGGCGCTGCTATAGTTGTCCTAAATCAACATGCTGATTGACACGGTGACGTGTGAGAGTCAATTTTGACGCTGTCAAATGAAAAACTTTGAAAATATTTTAGAAAAGTATTTTATTATTTAAAAAAATACAGGGTGTATTAGTTACTCGCGCACATTCCGAATAGAGCCCATTAAAATTAAGGAAAATCTACAAAAAAAAAAATTAATCCAATGGTTAGTTTTTGGAGTTATAAGTACAGAACTTCCCTAATCCAAGTTTGTAGCTGATTATTTTAATAACGATGACAAAAATAAGTGTATAGTCTCTGGAAGAATCCCATGTAATTAGACTATTTTTTTCCACATAATCTCTTTACAGAGGAATTGAAAATGTTGAAAATTGATAACAATGATAACATACCTAAATCTGAAAGAAATTTGAAGTCTGGCAACCCTGGCAACAGGAACTTATACACATGTTCAATGCTGGGTAGCCACTTAGGTATGTTTTTACAGAAATGGTCATATCTTTAGGAAAAAAGAACTTGCAGCACTGATGCGGTAAGAAAATTTACCACTCTTAAAAAGTGAAGTTTATCACAGCAACCTCCGAGTGCGCGAGTTACTGCATGATAACCCTGTATAATAAAAAGACATGTTACTTATTATCATCAAAGTTTGTGATTCCTGATCCCAGCGGGTTTTCCGCTGTTAAGGGGATGTTATTATAGTGGAAGTTTCTTGTGATTGAATCTGGCTTATTTAAAGAGAAATTTATCAGCTATTGATTTGCTGTTTAGCTTGGAGATTGCATGTTTTTCCTCGAGCCCTGATCCACCTGAAACTCCCTGCGTTTGTTTGATGTATGCAAAGGAGTACCTACCCAGGAAAACCCCGCTCAGCCTCGGCATCCCTCTCATCTTTACTGGCTTCTCGATACTAAGGATCTTAACCTCATTTCAGCGCTCTTTCAGATTTTTTATTGGATTTATTCCTGTATACCGTGAGACGTATCGACTCTCCACTTTGGGTTCCAATTTCCATCAGCAAATACGTTCAGATTTTATTTAAAGTTTGAGCGGTCTCGTCGAGAAGTGCTTATTCTTCGGGGAGTTTTATTCCCTCTTATTTAACTCGGTAATTACTAGTTTGATTTCCGAATTCTCTTATGATACGAATTATTGTTCACTAACTGTGAGCGATTTGTTGTTTATCGCCTGTCGGGAGATTCCTGCTTCGTTGAAATTCATGGTGGGAAATTATTTATATGATGGGAAAAACGAAAGTTGTGTTGTTACACTTCTAAACAGCGCCAAGGTTCGGAAGATACAGTACATTTAAAAGGCTTCTGTTATGTTATTAAATATTCACTTGTCTTGTTTGCCGAAGTTTGTTTCGTTTCCCCCAAGTTCATTCTTTACTTACCTACCCCTATTTTCACAACTCTTAAACTTCGCAAACATTGCCTGGGGAATAAATATTTTAAAATTCGATTTATTTGGGAGCCAGACAAATTTTGTTATATTCGTGGAAACTTTTCTCCCCGAAACTTTTACAATCTTTCGGTATGAATTAGGTTTTTTTTTCGGCTCGGGCCTCGAGGGGAAATCGTTTTTCTTGTATACTTCACTAATGGCCTTTTTACATATTAGATATTAGGAGAATCTTGACTTTTGTTTCTACTTCTCAGAGTTTTTTATTTTGGCATTTGATTACTTGAATTTATATTGTTTCTTCGGGGTGTATATAAAGAAATTTGCTCAATAAAATTCAGTGTCGTATCTCTATCTGTGTAAGTATTATTATTGTTCTCTTCTTAAAACTCGAGATTTATTAAATTTTCTTCTATAGAAGTTCCCAATTTATTTTTCTTGCGAAAGTCCATCTCGAGCAGGGAAGTAACCGTGTTTAATTTAAGCATGACCCGATCAGACCAAAACTTGACCGATTTTAACCTGATATGATTCGACTTAAATTGAGCAACGAAACGAACCCAGTTAGGTAAAGGGATTATTGTGTTTATTCAATTTAAAGTGGAAGTCAAGAGACAAGAGACAAGGGTCGGTATAGTACTAGTATCCCAGGAGGACTACCGTCTTAATGAAGGTTCTAAAAGTATTATTATTCGTGTCACAGTATAGAGTTAGAATTCGGGGGTGAAACAGGGTGTTTCTAAATATATGCCAGAAGTTTCAGGGTATAATACCTCGTAGAAAATTAACGCCACATCTTCAAAATTTTTAACTTTCCCTGTTACTCCCCTCTATAGGAGGGGAGCGGAGTTAAGGGCTTGTTTTTTTTTCAAATTTGGATGAGATAAAAATCTTGATTGGAGATTATTTTAAAATAAATGATACCCGTAATTATGTAATCAATTATTTACATATGTCATTCTAATCCGTATAAATGGCAAATCTTCATTCTTATTTGTTTAAATATTTTCGAGCTATTAGTGGCAGTAAAGCTTTGAGAATAGTGGCATTAATCCATTAATCTCTTATTGTTATAAAGGGTTGACAATAAAAATTTTAAAAAATCTTTGGTGATTTTTAAAAACTCCAACCTTTTTTCAAAGTTCAACCAACAAATTTCAAGGTTTTCCTAAATAACTACGGAAAATTGGGGGTGATTCCTTGACTCATTCCAAGGGAAAAAGTTCCTCTTAACGTGATGATACTCTTTTTGATGACAGTTTGATATCTTCAAAACGCTGGAAAAATAATATTTTTTTAACACTGTATCTCAAAAACGGTGCATTTGCGGACGCACGTTAATATATAGGAACTTTTTTCCTTTCAATCAGCACTTATTTAAAGCACTTTTCGCACTTATTTAAAATAACCCTGTATAACGAAATAGGTAGGTAAGTACCGGACTAGTCATCGGAACATCTCAGAAACTAAGCGTCGTACATCCTGAGGCAAAAAAAATTCAAAGGATAGTGACCCTAAAAAATCGTTGGAAAATAGTCTTGAGCTTCTAAAATTACCGCTAGGGGACGTAACAGCCATGACCAAATAAAAAATTTGAAATTTTTCATCATTTTTCAAAAGGTATATTAAAAAAATCGTGGGTGTCAAGCTTAAATAGCTTTATTTTTTGTTATCTTGTAGTTTTTTTTTTAATAACTTCAAAAATAAAGTGGTGGGGAACCTCAAAACATTTTTTTTATTCAAAACTAGATTATTAAAGCTTGGTGTGATGCGCATGCGCATACCAATTGCCCGCAAGATCTCAATTTTATTGAACGAAAAAAAAAAAAATTCATGCAGAATCACCCCCTGAATTGCGATAGCAGGTAGGTATAATATTAGAAGACGTCGTGACAAATAAAATATTAATGTGCAATCTTTTATGGCGGCACAGTAAAAATTCTTCATGAGATTTCCCACAACCGATTTTGATATGAAAATTGCTTTGAACACCTTCTATACTGGTTTTCATCGCAGCTTTCCTATCGAATGCAAGCATTAACTATTGATCGAATAAAAAAAATCGAGCGAAATGTAAAGAGCTTGATTGCTTGCACAGAAAGGGTATGTAAAAATCGCAAAGAGGAATTTCTGACGGCACGCACGCGATTCCGAATTCTATTCGGAGTGGAAAATCCTATTTTCTAAATGAGTTTCCCAAATTGCATTTGTTTGAGTTAACGTTTTCGCAATCAAATGTTGGGATATTTCTCTGGAGGAAACACTTAATTTCGCGGTGCAAAAAAACTCCGTATAGTCTATTAATGGCATCGTCAATGATTTACTTTTTCCAAGATACTTCATAATCAACTTCAAAAAACAAAATTATTTATTTACTTCCAATTTCTGCGATTTTGCGGTTTCCAATCTGCTGGGGTTTCAGTTTGAGAATTTTCCATCGGACTTCCCGATTAACTTTTGTCTTTTAATAATTAATTGGCGAAACCCCTGCTCGGTTTTAGGTCGGTTGCGTTAGCAACGAACATCGATACTGAAAAGTTATTAATTACCCACTACAAATATCGAGGGAATTTTTCTCATGTTTGCTGATGAAGGATTAATAATGACGGTTTCGCATTAACCCATCTCTTTCTACTGATGCGAGTACGTATGTGTACATGCACATATTTACAGGGAATAAATATTTTTCGTTCTATACCTCACGACCGAAACGTGCTGCAGAACTGAAATTACTAAAAAAGCGATTTCGGAGTTGTTTGGAGGAAACATATTTTCACTGAAGGAGAAGCGGCAAAGAGAAAATTTTCCTTTACTGCACGTTATTTTAGCCGTGAGGTATAGGTGGAATTAAAATACATATCAATTTGACCGGTCGCATCTTGATCGATTTAATTGCAGATTAATTATTTCCGCTATAGCCATCCCCTATAAATTCATCATGCACCGATTTGAATAATCACAGAAGAGACTAAAACCTATACCGCCTATAAAAATGTACTCAAGTTTCTTATAATCACATTAAAAATCTCTTTGAATATTATTTAAATTTTTTGAAGGGGATAATATCTTACTCCATTTATTGAAGAGTATTGAAGAAAAATGTGTGAAGACGTCTCACATAAATGTAATACTGATGTTAAGTCCTGAACCGTGAGAGCTAATATTAATTACCTTCCATCTCCATTTTTGTACTGCCATCACATACCAATAATACCTACATGGAATGGAATAAAATAGTTTGAATTTCTGGCGATTGAAAATGAAACGGGGCAGTTTCATAATAATAAGTCATAAACGCAGCTCGAAGTAAACAGAAGCGGCGCAGAACTGGAGCTTATTAAGCTACTTATATGATAACTACGGTAACCTGATTTTTTAATTAATACATTCTCCGGTTCTTACCACTTATTTACCGGCACTAATTTCTTGTAATGAGCACCAATCTGTCTTGTGAGAACTGGACTTAACCTTCATTATGTGTTGCTTTTACATATAATTAATACTCTATAAATAACTCGAGTTGAGATACAATTTAATAATAAATGTGTTCAAGATGCAGTAATATCGAAATATGTTCAATAGTGATTTAGATGTGATTCTGGATTCATCATCATCTGGATAGTGGACACATCCACGCCGCAAATGTAAATCTGAACACGCTGCAAATGGAGAATCCTCAAGCCAGTAAAACTAGTTGCAACTGGGGTGTCTAAAAACTAAATTTATGATGAGTTACTTAAGTTATTATTATCCCAATTTATAATTTTTATAGGTAACACTGTTAGTAGTTATTTATACGTTAAATCGATACCACAAAGTTTTGCTTCTTTTTAGAAACTTTTAAAGTCTGGGGAACGTTGTTGTCACTAAGAATAAAGTTACCTAAAGATCGTTGGAATTGGAACCTTAGTTGAGGTAATAATATGTAGTATATAGCATCAACTTTGAGAAGTTATCTAATATTTACTTCAAAGTTTGTTTAACTTTCAAGTCGCGGAAACATGTAGTAAAGTTCAAAGTAACAGTAACGTTCTTGCTATCAATGAAAAAAAAATCAGTGATTTTCACCACTTATTTTATTCACAGCTAACCTTATTAAGGTTCCAGTTACTCGAAAAAACACAATAAAGTAGGTATCGACAATTTTGATGTTTTGTTTGATTGATCATTGTCAATTTTCATACCTGTTGACTATCATGAAAGTATAGGACTGACAAACTTAACTGTTTTCGAATCAATCGAACTTGGCAGGTTATGTAAGGTGTCAATAAGTCGAGGACTTAATTGGCCTAATTTAACCTGTTGGTACATTTAGACACCCTGATCTGGTTCTTTTGGAGGTTCCAGCGCACCAGCTGGAACCGTCAAGTACGAAGTACCATTCGGAACTACAAAGTATAGCTATAGTAAATTTGAAGTTTATTTACCAATAGCCACTGCGGCAGGGTAATAAGATTCCTATACGTATATTCTCTACTTTGGTGGTGATGGGAATCACTTTAGATGGGAAGCGAATACTTTATACAGGGTGGAAAATTTTTGTACCCTCCATCATTGGGATCTCGCAAACGGCAGGAGAAACAGGGTCAGCTAAATTCGAGAATAGTTGACTATTTTATATACTCTTCAGAATCTAATTTGAAATCAAAACTATCTACTAGGGGTTTCAAAATATCGGATAAATCCTAAAAACCTCTTTTTGAAAAAGGATAATATTTTCTTACTGACTCTACTGTCAACCAAATAACGGTAAAGAAGCCTTCTAGATTTCGGATAACTGTTTCCTACCGAAAAGTAAACTTTCAGAGGCGACGTGCTAAAAAAGTCTTGTTCGAGCAGGTGCGTTGTAATTTTTCGATCTGGGACCATGCAGTTTTCAATAAATTTACAATTGTTTCAATTTTTATTGAGCACATTGCACGGTATGTACTGTTAAGGTAGGTACCTTATTGTTACTATAACGTATCTCACTTAAAAAATTGTTTCCCAGTTTCAAACCAAGTACCTATGTTATAAAACCGAGGATAGTCGTTGATGTAATGTAGTAAAGACTAAAAATTCTGCTCGGGCCAGTTCATGTTTAATTTCTAGCATTCGTGAAAATTCAGTTTATTTTATATCGCAAGCTTATAACGTATGTATGTGTCGCTGATGCCCTACGTCCGGGAAGAGGAAAAACATGATCAAATCAAACAGCAGTAAATTTATTTGGCGGTCTCAGTTTTATTTTACCCCAATTAAGATTTATTATCCGATCGTAATATTTCCAATAAAAAAATCTAATCAAGGTTTGTTACGGCGGGCCCCGTTCAATCCAATTCCGGGATAATAAATATTTATGATTCTTTAATCCTGTAGGTATCGTTAATCTCACTTCAGTCCTGGTTGCGGTCTCCGGAGGATCAGGTGTTACGGAATTGCCTTGCACTGCAGGAATCTCATTATTTTCTCCACCGTCTTCGCAGTGCACTTTTAGCTTTTGAGCGTCCTATAATTTCTGGACAGAAAAGGAATAAGGATTCGCTTCGCTGCCGGGATAATTATTTTATTAGGTTTAGTTACGAGATGTTTCCTAAGTTTTACTTTGCTGTTCTATTTTATCAAAGTAGTTTCCCTTGTGGGGGGAGCTGGCATGGTATTCTATAATTGATCCAGACTTGTTGCATAATGCAACAGTCCATAAATGTACGCTTGAAAAGTTGAAAATCTTAAAATAAAGTCATAAACATTTTTTTTTACATAATCGCAGTACAAGTTAGAAATTCTCAAAAATAGCTAATGATTAAACAATAATCAAAGAATCGTTAGAAATGAGAATTTTCCGCGATTTAACGAACCTTTTTCAATTGCCTACTAAGTTTTTGGACTGCAAGAACGTTCACAAGCAATAATTCATTGAAGTCGAATCGAGCGGACCGCCGAAGAAACGCTTTGTTTTGGCGCCGCTTATATCGATCCGTTCGCCGTCTGGATAAGCCAGGATCGGGATTTCAGTCTCGTTTATAATATTACAACTACAGGAAGTCTGGGGTTTTTGTCCAATTGGCAGTGCTATATGACCCAAGGGTTGGAGACCGGGCTCGCCGTGACCATTATTTTAAGTCTGCATGGCTCTGTTTGAAGTTTGAATTTAATGCTGCGGCTTTGAGACCGCTAAGGGAAGGGACGCACCGCGACAGGCCGTGCAGTGACACAAAAAATAAGTTACATGATGTGGGAAATGATTTTCTGGTCAGGGGTGATGCGGTTTTTCTCCAATCCGGTTAAGTGAAATTCGGTTGTTTTTTTTTTTCAAGTAAATACGGATTGTATTGAGAAATAGTCGATAGAGTTTTTGGATTTTTGGGTTGAAATAGCTTTTTTGTTTCATAAAGAAAGAAAAATGAATATATGGGAACTTCGAGCTTTATTTTATCAGAAACTTTTCACACAGAAATTTCAAAAACACCTTGTAGAGGTACAACAGGCTGTGGTACACTGGAATTGGGTGACGTAAAACAGCTTGCGGGAAAACTGGTTGGTGATGGTAGAAGGGTTTTTATGTTATGTAAATGGTAGCCGGGTGATACTGCAGCAGCTTGCTGAAAAGCCTGCTGTAGTATCGAAGATGTTTATTGGCTGCTACGATCTTTGCGTTTTCTAAATGATATTGCATGTCTAATTTGAAGTTTCAGAACTCCGTAATTTTGATAATTAAACTCTGAGCTGTTCATTAATTCCTGATTCCATATCTTCGAAATCTCTAAAAACAGTAGCGATCAAGATTTGAACTTCTTTATCGACGCAAAGCTCGTGTTATGGGCCTTAAATAAATCCCTGCTAATATATAATTCCCTTGTAAGTGCTCGAAATATTCGTGCATGTCTAGATTTACCCGATCTCCAGCATATAATTTTCAGGGAACATGTTAAGCAACACCGAAACAGTTCACTAATTAATTTTTAAAACTTCCGCTTGATATGGAATGAAACGTTTCATTTTATAGGGGCGATGAAACCAAGTGCAGCGAGCGACTTTTTAGTGTTTCTTTTAATATCACTCCAATCCAGCAATTAAGCTTCCATAATTTTTGCTTCGCAGCATTGCGCTCTTCATGGAAATGTCTTAAAAATGCTCTTTTAATTAAAAGGGTGGATATTACTAGCGCACAATACAGTGTTTCATTTTAGCGCGAGTTCATTTGTCGTCCATGGAGAAACATTTCGCCATAATTTTACTGCAGAAATTTGTCTTGCGAAATGAATAAACGAAGAAAATCACTCCGAGACCAGACCAGGAGATAAATAGAGCCTCCGCTGCGATATTATTTTGTGCTCCGTTGTTGAAATGTATGTTAAAAGTGAGCTTTCCCAGCCGGAAAATTAACAGCCTACTGTGGTGATGGAACGAGTAACTTTTTGATAAACGTCTTGAAACCTCAATCATTTTAATTAAAATAAAAGAAAAGGCATTAATATAAATACAGCTTGACACACGTAAGGTGGCCAGTGGCGCAGTAGCCTTTGGGGAGTGGCTTAATTTTCAAGTTTGTCAGATTTAACGAATTTTACTATCCATGCAGACAGGTTAAGACTTTATGCAAAGTCAATTGAAATGACAAAAGAAACTAAAAAGCACCAGATAATAGTAATTTCGGTACTGTCTTATCTTATCAGCATATAAAAAACGTATTGTTTATAAATTCATTAATAGAGGTGTTTTTGAGTCATTAATTCGGTAAGTCAATCAAATAATTTAAATCGCCGTATTTTCCAATCCGCTTATTTATTAATTAAATAGGTATGTCAGTACTCGTCAAGTCAATGTGGACTAGCGAAGAGAGCGAAGGGAGCGTTCGATAATAATTTTGTTATCTTTTTGGTTTTATTTAAATGTAAAATCGGACCGTACTGTCAACTTGACAACCCAGCATTTCTCTATTCAAATAGTGCAGCGTGGTTCAAAAATATTGAGCTAAACCTCGTGCTCGTGAGTTGTGAATTATGGTGACCGCATCTTCATATATTAAAAATAAAATACTTTTTGGCCAAAGTCGTGATACAAAAGTCGTTACTAAAGTAATAAAATTCCGTATTTTAACATTAATTACAGAAAATTCATTTTTAGTCAAGAACTTTGATACTCAGTGTACCGACCACGGGCATGGTTTGAATATGTCGCTTTCTTTCTAAAAACCTCTCGCTTCTCGATCTGCGCCTCTCAGCGGCCACCTTATTAGATGTGTCGACCTGTACTATAGAGTTATTGTACCCCGTTCAAGACTAAATATAATAACCTTTGCTGAAACTGAAGGTTAATTTTTTCTGAATAATTATGAAGTAATTAAGGTGGAATATACTGTTTTAATTGGGATATTTTTATTACTTAATAAAACTTCATTTTATTAAAAAAATTCGCTCATTATATTTTAAAATGGGACTTTAACAGGTGGATCTAATAATATTCCAGGTAGCATATGCGGAGGACAATGCTGCGACGAGGATACGGAGGTTCAATTAAGAAAACGGGCCCAAAGGAGTTTCGCAGCCCTGTTGCAGCACAACTCCAGGTCCCTCCAGGGCGTGCTCAGTGCCACTGGAACTGCTCTGCAAAGTGAGTACAATTCACCCTTTGTTTCTGTTTTATTTGATAGTTCGCGAGAGGTGAATGTCCAGACTTTATGTTCGATTATGATTACATGTAATAATATTTAAATATTTTAACAATTTCTGCAAGTTTCAAGAATACATAATATTTGTTTCTAGTTTCTTCAATTTTCTGCTGAAATTGCTAAAGTTGAGGCTCTAATTTTGGGTGTTATAAAATGACGAATATTTTTTTTTAGTTGTATTGGCATGAAATTCTTGATGCGTATGAAAAAAATGTCGGAATTATCGGCAATTCCGCATGAATTTTTGATACTATTTGGGCAAAAATGTTTATTTTGTTAGGAGCATAGATATAAAAAATGAAAATACCTTGAAAACTGAGTTCAATAATCTTCCCAGATTTTTTTTTTTATATTACTGCTTTAGAAGTCCCTCTGAGGAAAAAATTTTCTCAATAGTGTACAGAAGCCCATAGTGAATGAAGCAGCGTTATATACAGAATGTCGAACATTTTGCAATTTTTTGGCATGAAGTTCCTGATCAAAGTGTGGAAAAGTTTATATACCTACTTGCTTTGATTAAGGAAAAGACGAAATCTTGTGTGGAGAAGTGGATCCATTAATGATTTCCCAAGAAAAAATTCATTTCTGTATAGTAAAGTCGCCTTGGTCAATAGCTCTACATAATGTCAAAATGTTTGGGGTTTTGGCACGAAATTCTTCATTTAAGATTGAAACAAGTCGCTTTTTATAATTGAAGATGGAATTTTATCAACGAGAAGATTGAATATTTTCAGAAGTGGATCCTCAATAGCTTCCGATTGAAAAAAATCAGTTTTAATAAATAAAATATAGAAGCTAGCTATAGAAGTGCTAGGTATACACCGTGTTTTATATTAAGTCGGCACTATTGCTAACTTCGTTATTATTTAACCTAGAAAGTCGGTTAAATTAGCAAACTAGTAGTATTTTTGCCGCTGAATAAAATGGCGAAAGCAGAAAAATAATTGAACATCGCGTTTTCGAGATATTTAAAAAAATGTAATTTTTTTAATGGAACACCCTGTATATTTTTAGATGGATCGGTTGCAAAATTTTTTTTTAAGGAAAAAGTCTTTATCTATGATCCTAAAATAATAAATTCATTAATTATTCATTATTTTATTACTCCCAAAGTAGGCTGCGACAATTATTGTAATTTAGTGTACCTACGTAATGTAAGGTAAAAAAATTATGTCGTCCTCAATAGTGTATTTTTCAATAAAAAAATACACTAAAAATAAGAGTTGTTACCTTTAAAAGGATTTAATTTTACATAAACAAATAACAGAACTTGTTTGTGTGTAAAATTTTATTATTTTAGGATCATAGTGCATAGAGACTTTTTCCTTTAAAAAAAAATTTGCAACCGATCCATCCAAAAATATATAGGGTGTTCCATTAAAAAAGTTACATTTTTTTAAATATCTCGAAATCGCGATGTTCAATTGTTTTTCTGTTTTCGCCATTTTATTTAGGAGAAAAAATACTAAGTACTAGTTTGCTAATTTAACCGACTTTCTAGGTTAAAAAATAACGAAGTTAGCAATAGTGCCGACTTAATATAAAAAAAAAGTGTATAAAATTTCGAAACTTTTCAGTTTTGTCATGGAATTCATAATCAAAGGTTCATCATCAATATGTGTGGGAAAAACATTTTTAAATTTTTTTTTTAAATTTGTAGTGTAGAGACAGCTTTGGAGGGCATTTTAAATTCAGGAGGAGATGGACTCTCTTGATCAAGACTATGCACAGGGTGTATCTTGAATATTGGGGAAAAAAATTGAAGAAAAATTCTTTGGTCAAAAGTAAAAAAAATCTATTAACGTGCAGCGTGAGCAAAATAATTAATTATGATTCAGGGAATGTCGAAAGTAGCAGTAACGAGAGCTTGCAGTGCAAGCGAAGGGCAAAATGTTGTTTCGGCAAAACGATAATACTGCAAAAGAAACTTTCACGACAAATTTCTCTGAAGACAATGAAGTTGAATAACTTGAAAACTGAATCAAATACTATCAGAGTGCTAGTTATTCTGCTGCTTTAATTATTTAAAAGGTACACCCTATATATAGGTATCTAAGGTAGATTAGGGATGCCAAAGAGTTCTTCAGTTCTTATTAACTCGATTTGCTCGGGTTCTTATTTTTATTGTGCTACCTAAACTCTATGAAGAACTAATAAAAAGTAGATTTAGGGTTATAAAGATGTTAATGTGATTTTCAAAGAATAAGTTAAAATGGACAGATGTTTAATGAGCAAATTATGGTTTACATTTCCTGTTTAATTAAAATCAAATAATTATCCTGTCTTATTTTAAAAGCTTTAAATCTGATATAAATATATTTAAACAATCAGTTTGTTTGAAAATAAAGGATCCTTTATCTTGTACAGCTGTGTACAAAAGAATAAGATACTTCCGATATCATTTATATCGGGAAAGATAAAGTTCGTGAGTGATAATTAATTAATTTACTAAGTTAGCACTGATCTTCTAGTCCTTCTTCGTCATGATCGGTGAAATAAAATAAAAGACAACACTTACAGTTTCCGGGATGAAGCTGATTGAGGTAAAAACTGTCTTTATTTTGACAGTAAAAAGGATATTAATAACTCCTGGACTTTACTAGGTGTGGTGCTTAATCAGGCATTGAAATCTCCAGAAGAAAACCAGCAGGTGTAGGGACCGCGCCCTGACGAGGCTCCTGGGGTTGAAAGGTCGTAAACAGCACTAGCACCGGGAAAATGTTCTGTTGTTATTGGAGATCTTCGAAATGTTGATTTATTTCACCTTGGATGAATGAAAACGGTGGAAGGATGAATTAGATAGTTGGAGAATAAAAATGGGCCATGCTCCCTTTGTTTCTTAGTTCAAGATGGCTTCCTCGGTCGCAATAGGCAATTAATCCAGATAATTAGTAAATACCGGAGAAGACAAAGTATTTACCAGAGATAAAGGTAAAGATAAGGTATAAGGTAACGTTGAGATAGAATCCCCGAAGCTAAAAATAAGTAATAATCAAATTAGAGCTTCTCTTCAAAAATATCTGTAATGGCGACTTACCCTGAACAACAGGCTTCGATGGGAACGATCAAGAGAATCAACTTTCTTGATGGACAGATAAAAAGGAAGTGAATTCAGTTCCGTGAACTGGAGAGGAAATCCGCCTTCGGTTGGTGAAAGGAGAAATGTCACGGGCAGATACTGAAATCTGATTGACAGTTGACAACTTATTTGGTTCCTGAAAGGAACTCAGGATCGGACTGAAACGACAACTTATTTGGTTCCTGAAAGGAACTCAGGATCGGACTGAAACGACAACTTATTTGGTTCCTGAAAGGAACTCAAAATCCTAGTGAAACGAAACGTGCAATGCCATCTAGTAGTGAATTATCCAGACAGTACCAGCGCCAGAATATGGTGTGGGTAGTCAGTTCAAAGATGCGATCTATATTATAGGGAGTTGTAGGGAACTGTAATTTTACAATTCTCTTTAAAACGAGGGAAGCTTTGCAAAAAGGACAACAGGTGACGTATTCACGTTACACACCTCCCCTTACCGATGCAAGAGAAAATTCAAAAACTAGAAGAAAATTCTAGTTCTTTCTATACCCGTAGAAGGGTATACATGAAGGTATGATTGTGGATGACCAACAAGGACAACACAAATCGAAAAAGAGAGAGAATAGTGTTTTACAAAAACAAACTTTGTAAAAGTTTTCTACCATGTTTACTATTTGTTCAGATAATATCGCACAGTTAGTCACTTTAACTAGCTATACAATACAAAAAGAAATATTTAACTCGCTCATGCAGATTAAATTTATAATTACAAAACCTTAATGCTAAGTAGATAAAAGAAAATGTACATGCATTCTTTCTAGATAACATGCTACTAAGTTGATTATTATTATAAACACTTATAATTAGATATTGTATATACAAGAATTAAAATTAAGTTATAACATTTCGGTATAACAGGCTCGCTGTTAATAGAGCTGCGCTGTTCCGTTTGATGTTCAACCACCCATAGTTTTGAACACTACTTCAGCCTGGGGTTTCAAAAACCGCCAACACTGAAGGATTAAGAAAATTGCTATGGGAGTTTCCACACAAACTAAAACTTCCAAAACAGGGCTGCTACTCGATAGAATGGACAACTAAATAAATCCAGAAATTCTGACTTTACTTAAAAAGTCAAGGTAGCGGGATAGATATAATTAGACATATATACAGAGATTGAGGTATTCGCAAGCTTATGCGAATGGGAAGAGATAATGTACATAATTTTCATTCCTTACAATGAAAATAGATAGGGAGAGATATAAATGTAAGAAAACGAAATGTAGATAATTCTACTCCTTTATGGGAAAGTTTCGAAATAGATAAGTAGTTGTTCTAACTACTACTAGTTACAAAGGGACAAAACTAAGATAATTGGTCAAATTGATCGCTAATAATCACTTTACGTGTCTTTGTCAGATAAATCTCAAAGGTCATACGGAACAAATTACTTGGAGACTTCCAATAATCACTTCAAGAAATCATCAATGATCGCCTGGATTACTAGACATTCATCAAAGACACAATAAGATAGCTCAATCACTCAGAAAGATAAGACAAAATGGGAAAACCATTTTCATCGCTGAGATAGGGGGTATTCGATATCAGTGTTCAGATTCCTTTACATCAGCACTGAATATCTAAGGCCACCTTTGCAAATTCAGAACTCGAATTCACATAGATTTCTATTTTCCGTTGGGGAAAATATTCACAGAGAAGATAATGATTAGCTATCATTTCATTATGATGCTAATAGGTAAAGGTATTAAGGTAAGATAAGATAATTTCTTTTCTTCATTGAAAAGAATATCTAAGATAAACATTAGTCACCATTTCATTATGGTACTAATAGATAAGGTAAGGTAAGATAAGATAATTTCTTTCCTTCTTTGAAAAGAATATCTAAGATAAGCATTAGCCACCATTTCATTGTGGTACTAATAGATAAGGTAAGGTAAGATAAGATAGTTTCTTTTCTTCATTGAAAAGAATATCTAAGATAAGCATTAGCCACCATTTTATTATGGTACTAATAGATAAGGTAAGGTAAGATAAGATAGTTTCTTTCCTTCATTGAAAAGAATATCTAAGATAAGCATTAGCCACCATTTTACTGTGGTGCTAATAGATAAGGTAAGGTAAGATAAAAGGAATCTGCTGTCGTCTGATTGGACAGGCAGAGCAGTTTTCACTTTAGCGTAACGCAGGGCGGAAACTGTCGGGAAAGCACCCTACTCAACAGAGATGGTGGGTAAGATAAAGATAACCTGTTGTCTCTTGTTTGGACAAACAGGGCAGTTTTCTCTTTAGCGTAAGGCAGGGCGGAAACTGTCGGGAAAGCACCCGGCTTTAAAGAGATGGTAGGTAAGATAAAAAGGTATCTGCTGTCGTCTGATTGGACAAGCAGAGCAGTTTTCACTTTAGCACATAGCAGGGCGGAAACTGTCGGGAAAGCACCCGTCTTTAAAAGAGATGGTAAGATAAAGATAAAAAGGTATCTGCTGTCGTCTGATTGGACAAGCAGAGCAGTTTTCACTTTAGCACATAGCAGGGCGGAAACTGTCGGGAAAGCACCCGTCTTTAAAGAGATGGTAGGTAAGATAACGGTAAAAGACAAGATAAGGTAGATACAACGGTAAGATAGTGTTTTCCTTTGGTTCAATGAACACAAGAAAACTTAAGAGATAACATTAGACTCGCAAACGTTAGCCAGATAAGATAGATGAATAGTTTCTTCCTGAGGTAATAGTTTAGATAACCAGAAAAATTATGGGTTCTCAAAATTTGAGCGATAGAACAAGATAAGAGACTGAGGATAACAGATACCGATCCCAAAATTAGCAACATTTATACTTTGTCGACACATTCACACAACTAGTTTCGAGATCCTTGAGAATGCCTTGTAAGGTACGGTGTTCATTCTGCATACATTCTTCATTCATTCTAGATACGACAAAAGACATAGCCTTCTCAATTCGCGTATTGTCTAACCTCATTCCAAACAGGAGTTTGTATATGCTGTAGAGAAGATAGAAATTAGGTAGAAATAAGATTTCTGGAGAGAGAAGGAAGTGAACTATTCATCAATTCGTGGCGGATCTTTGCCTCCATACGCCTTTAAGTCCTTCGCATGCCAGCGACCTAGCGGGTTGCCTTCCTGATCCTGTAGTTCGTACACTAATTTAGATATTGCCTTGGAAATTCGGCAAAGTACGAATTTGGGGGCCAGTTTAGCAGCAAAGTTCTTTGCAGCATTCGAAAGGGGGTAAGTATGTTTCCATACTAACTCTCCTTCCTGGAAAACATCTGGGCGCTTACGCAGATCATAATACTTCTTATTTACGTCATAAGCCTTTTTTAATTTGACTCTGACGTCTTCAAAGATAGGAGGTAATCTGGAGATATCATTTTCCCTATGCACATAAGAAAGATCTTCTGGTAGGGCAAGGTAGTTATTTTCGACAGGACCATAAAAGGTTCCGTCAATAGGTATGTTTCGTGCGAAAACAAGAAAAGCAGGAAAATGTTTGGTGACTTCGTTCACAGACAAATTAATTGCCTGGGCCACCTTGTAGACATTTTTATCCCAGTCTTTGTGATTATCTTTCACATAAGACGAGATAGCGGTAAGCAAAGTTCGATTGGTTCTCTCGGTAGGGTTAACCTGTGACAAGTGCCTAGCACTATACCACAAATTAACTTGGTACTCTTCCAATAACTTGATGAACTGAGTACTCTTAAAAATCTGAGCATTGTCGCAGAGAACAATTTGAGGGACACCAAAGATCAAGAAAACTTGATTTTCGAGGTATTTTACAACTGCAGCTGCGGTCGCGTTCGGCATGGGTTTTACCAGTACGAACTTAGAGAACCAATCTGTGACTACGAGAAGTTGTGTATTCCTGGCTTTCGACCTAGGAAAGGGACCCATAAAATCTATGGAGATAAATTGGAAAGGAAAGCTTATGCTTTTGTAACCACCCATTAAACCAGCACGAGCGACATTAGTCGATTTGTGAGCACCGCAAACCTGACAATTTCGTATGAATTTCTTTACCGTTAGGTCCATTTTGGGCCAATAGTAGAATTCCGATATTCGTGCCTTGGTTTTTCTTACGCCGAAATGGGCCGAAGTAGGGGGATTATGAAAAGACGCAACAACATCATCCCTATTTGGTGTAGGTATGACTATTTTCCAATTGGAGAGATTTGACGATAAAGAATGGTTCGGCTTCAGATGTTTGAGAAGAAGACCGTTTTCAACCGTGAAATTTGGGTAACTATCTGGATTTCCCGTGACGTTTTCCACCATTTTCCTATACCACTCATCTGGTGTAAGATCATTCGCGGTTAAGAGAGAGATATTTCGAGAAAGGAAATCTGCTGGAACATTACAAGATCCCTTGCGATGTTTCATCTCGTAATTGAACTGGCTAAGTCGTACACACCACCTAGCTAAACGACCTGTGGGCTCCTTAAAATTTTTAAGCCAGAGAAGAGAGGCATGGTCGGTATAGACCGTGAATTTGGTGCCTTCAACATAGGGACGAAAATGCTCTATGCCGAAAAGGACTCCGAGGCATTCTTTTTCGGTAGCATAGTATTTCCTCTCTGCCTTAGAGAGAGTGCGACTAGCGTAGGCTATTGGGTGTTCGAAACCTTCGTCTTCTTGATACAGAACTGCGCCGATTCCATAGTCACTCGCATCAGTTTGTATGCAGAAAGGCTTGGAAAAATCAGGGCTAGCCAAGACAGGGGCCGATGTTAGGCGTTCTTTAAGAAGTTTAAAGGCTTGGTCAGCTTCTGAAGTCCAAGTAATAGACTGTCCCTTCTTTCTATTGTGCAAAAGTGCAGAGATAGGGGCACTAATAGTGGAAAAGTCTTTGACGAATCTACGATAGTATTGCAAAATGCCTAGAATGTGCCTGACACCTGTGGTGTTGCGAGGAATGGGAGCTTCTGTGATTGACTTTACTTTGTCTTCACAAACACGGAGACCTTGTTTGTCTACAATAAATCCAAGGAAAGAAAAAGAGTCACGACAAAATTGACACTTCTTAAAATTCACAGTGAGGTTGGCCTTACGTAACCTTTCATAGACTTCGTTTAGAACTTCAAGATGTTTCTCAAAGGTATGAGTGACAACAATTATGTCATCCAGATAAACAAAAACGAACGGCTCGAGGTCAGGTCCAATGATCCTGTCCATGAGACGTTGTTGCGTTTGCGCGCTGTTCCGCAAACCAAAAGGCATACGCCGGAACTGGTATAAACCCCTTCCGGGTACTATAAAAGCTGTCTTTGGACGTGAATCAGCGTCTAGAGGTACTTGGAAAAAGGCTTGCTTTAAGTCTATAGAGGAAAGAAAATTTGCGTCTCGCAGTTTACAGAGAATGGAATCAATCCTAGGTAGAGGGTATGCATCATGGGTGGTAACTTCGTTTAGTTTTCTCCCATCAAAGCACATGCGATAGGTATTATCCTTTTTCTTCACTAAAAGGACTGGCGAACACCAGGGGGAATTACTTTTCTCTATGATGTTAAGTTTCAAAAGCTTATCAATTTCCTCATTTAGAAATTTTTGAACTGCCGGAGACAAGGGATACTGCCTTTGTCTAAAAGGTTTGGCATTCGGGGTCTCTATAGAATGACAGAGAACGGAAGTTTCGGGCAGCACATCGATAGGAGATAAAATTTGAAATTTTTCGATAATCGGGTTCAATTTCACGACATCTTCAGGAGGAAGAGTAGAAAAATCATGGATTCTACTTATGGTGCTAACCTGGGGTTCTTCAAAACAAGAGGGAGGATCCACTCGGTCTCTAACCTCAAATGAATCTCTGGAAAAATCAATAGAGATATTGAAAGCTATGGCCACGTTCATACCTAAGATAATCTCGGGCAAGATAGAAGGTACAACATGAAAACGAACAACTTTAGTGACGTCATCAATAGTTAAGGTAAGGTCCAAGATTGAAGTGACAGGTAATGGTGAACCATCTGCATTTCGAAGGGAACATAAGAGATCTGAATTTCCAGAGGAATCATGGGTTCTGCCGAAAATTTCTTTTATGACTTCAACATCACAAACCGAAATATTCGCTCCGGTGTCAAAAAGAGCAGTGAAACGCTTTCCTTGCATATCCACCGAGATATAGGGACGGTTATCTACTGGATCGGGTTGTAGAATTTGAGACACGATTGGGGGTATCATTTCAGGGGTCGTAGACCTACTAGGTTTATTTTTAGGGATGACAATTGGAGTCCGATAGAAATCAGAGACTCTATTTAACCAGACCTTCCACATATTCCTTTGATGGTGGAGGTCCGCAGTCGTAAAGATATTTACTTTTGGTTTTCGGAGGGGCTTGCGTGGTTTGTATCCACGGGCCTCTTCGAAGGGAGAGATACTTTTGGGTGTCTTGACTCCTGCTGCGTTGCACCCTGACGCGCAGTCTTCTCGTTTTTTGGGCGAGAATAGTTCGGTGAGCAAGAGGGACATTTTGGTTTAAAAACATCTTTCTTTCCACAACCGTAGCAGAAAATAGTTTTGGGTTTTCGACATTTAGGGTAGAGATGACCCTGGTTAGAACAATTCCAACAGAAAGGTAAAGAAACTTGGTCGTGACCTGCATCACGTTTTCCTGAAAGACGAGAAGTTGGCCTTGAAGTGACAAAGGAATGTTTTGCCGATGTTAGAATGGCCTCATCTGGACATGCCAGGTCTGAGCTAAGGAGGCTATGCACCTTCTTTGAGGGAGGGGGTCGATATTTAGAAATCATGGCCCTATTGTCTTCTAGCTTCTTGCATATAGAGATAATCTCATTGGCAGTTGACACTTCAACCAGAGCCAAATGGTTCAAGAAGTAGGGGTGTAGATTCCGCTTTATGATCTTAAACTGTTCCTCCTCTGAGGGAATAATTGAAAGTCTTTTGAAAAGTTCTTTCATGGAGGCTACATACAGGGCTACTAGCTCCTCTTCTCCTTGAGTGCGATGATTTATCTCATTGAGAAGATCATCATCGTAAGATAGGGGTAAGAAAGTTTCCTTCAACTTTAACTTAATTTCCTGCCAAGATTTTAACGAACCGGCAACACTGCGATACCAGGTGAGGGCCTTATCCTCAAATAAGTCAACTGCTGAAGTAAAAAGATTTTCATCGGAAACATTCCGCGAGATTTGCAATTCACGAACCCTTTCTAGGAAATAAATCAGGTTGTCTTTATTAGAGCCTGAAAACCTTAGGTTCCACTTATGTACAGGGACACTGTACTTGGTACTAGCTGTTGAGGTGGATGATTGCGAGATATCAGAAACAGGAGGAACGACTGGTTCATTCTCATCCAACTTCAGAAGCCATTCTCCCTCCAACTGGAGTGCTTCTCCATAAGCCTCATCTCTATGAAATTTCTTAGAAGCATCAGCTTCAACATTTAATCTGTTTATTCGAGCGATAACATGATCCACTCGAAAAGGGATACGTCTGCTTGCAAGATCAGTGAACAATCCAGAAGCTTCAGGAATCTTTTTCTTTAAATCTAGCAAAGTTGCTTTGATTTCAGAAAGATCCTTATCAAAATCGTAGGGTGACTCTAACGCTACCGTAGAATCTTCCCTATTAATAAGCGCTCGGAATTGTTTCCTTCGCTTGTCTTGCGTACTTTGAGGTGTTTGGTTCCTCAACGCAATCTCATAGGTAAGCTCATCGCTGAGCAGGGCTGAAGCGGGATTCATTTTAGAAAAATGTAGGTACTATAATATAGTATAGATAGATGAGAATAAAAATTTTTTATTTTATTCTAGAGAGAAGACAGTAGTATTATCAGCACAGGTAGGCAACGTAGCACCTAGTGTACCTGGCCTAAATAAGGAAAGAATGAACCTGGCCTATATAAAGAAAGAATAAACCTGGCCTACTTGACTTGGCTGTGACGTCGCGTCACCAGTACAAGTGAGAGAGAGAGAGATTTAAATTCAAAAGAATTCCCTTCGTTTTAAAACGAAAAAATAGGTCACGGTATTTCAAAAAAACTAAAATACCGATATAAGATATAATTTCTTAGTAGAGAGAGAGATAAAGGTAATCTAGAGAGATACTAAGATAAGATAAGGCAATATTTAAATATGCATAGGTATGTCGGTAAGAACAGATATTCTCTAGAGTCGGTAAGGTAGGGATCGGAAGAAGTACATGTCACCATGACGTATCTTTACACGTAAAGAATTCACTTTCTACGTTAGACGTAAAGAATTGTCGTTGCTTTAGCAGTCTGTCAGCGTATGACAATGACAGAGGGACACCAGTTGGAACAGCTGATCGATAATTCAGATATTTCGAATTTAACTTAAAATTCATGAGCGAAGGTATGGGATAATGTTAATGAAGGAAATGTTTGGATGTAACTTTCAAAGACAGTTTGATCGCAGAGCTCTCTTAAGAGTATCCTCTTTGCACGGAGTCAAACTTCTCCCAAAGCTTACTCGAGACCTTCGCGACAGTATTAACAACCACTCCGTAAAGCTCCTTTTGCAAGGTTACCCTTTAGCGGCAGTGTAGCGGTAAGAAGATAAGGTATTTTCGCGTCACGACACTATTATTCACCAGCAGTAAAAAAAACAATAACTAACTAAGACATTCTTAGACTAACATGCGAGTTCATGCAACTATAATAATCATGCATTAAAAAAGTAAGATAACTGTACGATACATCTGAACAAAGTAATTTATGACGTTAATATCAATTTTCCATTTATAATGGGAACTAGGAAGAGATCAAGTGCTTTTATTTAATTAAGGTAGTTTCTAATCCAAAGTTTGAGGGTGAATTCGATTCCCGCCGGGGAAATGCCAATTGCAGCGTGAGCAAAATAATTAATTATGATTCAGGGAATGTCGAAAGTAGCAGTAACGAGAGCTTGCAGTGCAAGCGAAGGGCAAAATGTTGTTTCGGCAAAACGATAATACTGCAAAAGAAACTTTCACGACAAATTTCTCTGAAGACAATGAAGTTGAATAACTTGAAAACTGAATCAAATACTATCAGAGTGCTAGTTATTCTGCTGCTTTAATTATTTAAAAGGTACACCCTATATATAGGTATCTAAGGTAGATTAGGGATGCCAAAGAGTTCTTCAGTTCTTATTAACTCGATTTGCTCGGGTTCTTATTTTTATTGTGCTACCTAAACTCTATGAAGAACTAATAAAAAGTAGATTTAGGGTTATAAAGATGTTAATGTGATTTTCAAAGAATAAGTTAAAATGGACAGATGTTTAATGAGCAAATTATGGTTTACATTTCCTGTTTAATTAAAATCAAATAATTATCCTGTCTTATTTTAAAAGCTTTAAATCTGATATAAATATATTTAAACAATCAGTTTGTTTGAAAATAAAGGATCCTTTATCTTGTACAGCTGTGTACAAAAGAATAAGATACTTCCGATATCATTTATATCGGGAAAGATAAAGTTCGTGAGTGATAATTAATTAATTTACTAAGTTAGCACTGATCTTCTAGTCCTTCTTCGTCATGATCGGTGAAATAAAATAAAAGACAACACTTACAGTTTCCGGGATGAAGCTGATTGAGGTAAAAACTGTCTTTATTTTGACAGTAAAAAGGATATTAATAACTCCTGGACTTTACTAGGTGTGGTGCTTAATCAGGCATTGAAATCTCCAGAAGAAAACCAGCAGGTGTAGGGACCGCGCCCTGACGAGGCTCCTGGGGTTGAAAGGTCGTAAACAGCACTAGCACCGGGAAAATGTTCTGTTGTTATTGGAGATCTTCGAAATGTTGATTTATTTCACCTTGGATGAATGAAAACGGTGGAAGGATGAATTAGATAGTTGGAGAATAAAAATGGGCCATGCTCCCTTTGTTTCTTAGTTCAAGATGGCTTCCTCGGTCGCAATAGGCAATTAATCCAGATAATTAGTAAATACCGGAGAAGACAAAGTATTTACCAGAGATAAAGGTAAAGATAAGGTATAAGGTAACGTTGAGATAGAATCCCCGAAGCTAAAAATAAGTAATAATCAAATTAGAGCTTCTCTTCAAAAATATCTGTAATGGCGACTTACCCTGAACAACAGGCTTCGATGGGAACGATCAAGAGAATCAACTTTCTTGATGGACAGATAAAAAGGAAGTGAATTCAGTTCCGTGAACTGGAGAGGAAATCCGCCTTCGGTTGGTGAAAGGAGAAATGTCACGGGCAGATACTGAAATCTGATTGACAGTTGACAACTTATTTGGTTCCTGAAAGGAACTCAGGATCGGACTGAAACGACAACTTATTTGGTTCCTGAAAGGAACTCAGGATCGGACTGAAACGACAACTTATTTGGTTCCTGAAAGGAACTCAAAATCCTAGTGAAACGAAACGTGCAATGCCATCTAGTAGTGAATTATCCAGACAGTACCAGCGCCAGAATATGGTGTGGGTAGTCAGTTCAAAGATGCGATCTATATTATAGGGAGTTGTAGGGAACTGTAATTTTACAATTCTCTTTAAAACGAGGGAAGCTTTGCAAAAAGGACAACAGGTGACGTATTCACGTTACAAACGTGTGTCCGGAAATTCACCGTTTTTTAAATCCAAGGCGTCAGAAACATTATTTTTTCGGTTTCTTGAAGATATCTCGGTAACCGTTTGAGATACAGAACTACAGAAAAATTTTTGGCATGAAATTTATGATAAAAGTGTGAGAAAGGTAATTTTTTCAGGGCAAGATGAAATCTTTTGAGATTGTAGAGAAGTCATTGGAGGTCCGCGTTCTCCATAATGTAAAAATTTTGAGAGTTTTGGCACGAAGTTCTTGTTTGAAGATTGGGTAAAGTGATTTTTTAATTAAATGAGCACATAATTTTACTATTTGAAAAGAATGTGCAAAAATTTGAGAGTTTTTAGCTGAAGTTAACTCCCACTATTATATAACTGTGTTATACAGTGTAACTCCTGTAACTTTGATTTTAAGGCCCATCTGCCAGTTTCATCGTCCAGTTATGAAGGAAAAAACTGCACAAAAAGGTGACGATTTTTTTATCAACTTAAAGAAACTCCGCGACGTGATTTATTTCGCTTTTACGATTTTAGTGACCCTCTAACATGCCGAATCGATTATTCGATTTGGTCTGACAATGAAAGATTCAACCTGAAGTGGGTTCTGAAGTTTGAATTCTCGCGAGAAATCATTTCTTTCTGGGGTAAAAATGAATTTTACTGGGAGGCTAGCGCAGAGAGTGGTAAAAAAATCAGCAAACTTGGACCTTGCAATGTACATATCCACTGTGGCTAGCATAAAAAATATATAGACTTTGTAAATTTTATTTTCTCTAAACTGCTGGACTTCGTTAAATTTTCTATGATTTATTTCTTATCTTTTTCTTATTAAGACTTTTTAACAAGTTTTTTTTTCCAGATAAATTAAGTTTTGAGTTTATAATTTCATTTCGCAGAGACAATGGTGACGCAGAAATAAACTGGGAGCTATTTAATTAAAAGTATTGGAGCGATTGTTTTATATTCATTTTCTTTACTTATCCGAAGCACCTCTGCTCTAATTAAGTGTAAGTGCGAATAAAAGACGACAGAAGAGAAATATTTGCCGATCCTACTATTTTCCGTTCTTATATTGATTTTCCACCCGTCAAAGAACTCGATAGGAGAGTTAGTAATGACGTCGAATAGTTGTTTTAGACGACTTTAAACTAAAGTTTCCCTACCTAAGAGGTACAAATGAACTTAGAGTTGGCTTCCATTCGTATTAGCTTTCCGGATCTCGAACATCCGCCGCTCCATTTAACGGAATTCCGGCGAAAAATGCCAATAACAGAGTTGTCGAATTTAACTGGAGTAGGTATAGGTATTTGCGTAGGCTAAATTAAATTTATTCCGAATTTAATTGGACATTCGAGAGGGGGATAAAAAAGTTGCTGGAAAATTGGTGCAGATATTTTCGAGATTAAAACATGAGGTTCTTTTTATTCATATCCATATAATGTAATAAAATGGACACGAACGCCGGAGTTGTCGTCTATTTTGGTTTCGCGTGCATGCAAAACATCTAAAAGTGGTATACATCATACCAGTCACACACCATTCACGATTTACGTTGAGTGAGAAAAATAATTTTATGTTAGTATCCTATAACTGTCATTAGTTGACAAGTAACAAATAATAATTATACAATACAATATGACAAATGACAAATAATAGCCATAATGACAAGCGGATACATTTTCAACTAGGTATTCAATTAATTTGATTTTCAAACAACGTCTTGGATAATTAGGGAGGTTTGTTGTTATTTTAAAACTTACAAAACGATTAAAGAAATTCAAGTAGTAACAGGGATGCAGCTGCAAACTAAATTACTCCAGCGACTAGATTCTTGTTGCTTTTTTAATCAATGATCACAGGACACCTCTCTGTACCTCTTCAATAGCTCCGAGCTTGTATTAGGGACTGTGAGCTAGGTGTTCCTTTGTCCGTATTTTGAATAGTTCATTCATTCGGAGCGTTGTGCGCCATTAGACTTGAATTACACGGGATTAGTTGATTAAAACGCGACCGCCAAGACGCTTGTGCTCGTTTGTTTGCTAAACTCCCCCGTATATAAATATATTGGAATGCTTTATCTTGATTTTCTAGTTGGATTATTCAACGTGGCCCTTATCCTGGAATCGCGATTTCACAGCCACGGTGCGTGTTTTTCCGGATTATATTTAAACTTGACCGGGGAAACAATTGAGTTTTGATTCATGAAAGCAACCCTTATTGTAATTATTACAGGACGTATAAATTTTCGTTGTCCAGAAGAAAAAAGAAATTAAGTTGTTGAGATTTTTTGTAACCGGTTCGGAGTAAATAATTAAACACAAGAAACTCTGCTCTTTTTCTTTGTATTTTTTTTTATTATTAATCGGCTCAATTTTAAATAATTTCTTTTTTTAGTTGCAAATAAACATGCCTCCAGCATAGACTCGCCTTAATTAGAAAATGAGTACCTTAATTTAATTGAACTTCCTGTAATTAAAAATTAGTCGGCTCAATTAAAAATTTCTTGCAGCAGTTTCGAAATTACTCGCCTCAAAATTCTGGAAGTCTAATTAAAGTCGGTCTTATTTAAATTTTGTTCCAATTACTCATATAGGCTCGCTGTAATTAGAAAATTGGCAGACTGATTTCTTTAAGCTTCCCCTAATCGAAAATTATAAGTCTCAATAAGAAACTTACAGTTTTCGAAATTACTCGCCTCAAATTAAAATTCTGGTAGTCTAATTTAAGTCGGTCACTCCTAATTCATAGTTTCTCGGCTCATTTTTAATTCTTTTACTGTAGTTTCAAATAACCGAGAAACAATTTCAAAATCGTCGCCCATTTCGGCAATTTGTTCCAATTACTCAAAAACTCGCTGTAATTGGGAAATTGGTAGCTTAATTTCTTTACGATTCCCCTAATTCACAACTAATTGGTTCATGAAATTCCTCATGGCGTTTCAGTCAAACGAGTCCAAGTTTGTAGATTGATTTGCGGCTAAACCGCGAGATTTCAAATTTCTTTCTGGTCCATTGTGACTCTCCTGTGGTTTATTTATTAGCATAGGGGTTTTTAGATTTGCCACAAATACTCAGCCTCTTATAATATTTACATTTAAGGTTATTTTAATTAATAAGTGATCCTGGATTTGTAATAATTATATATAAACATTCCCATTAGTCCTAAAAAAACTAATTTGGGTCATATTTTTAGAAAGTAGGTATGTGTATCCTATTTTCTTTTGAAGTATTTTTAGATCTGACGGTAGAAAGAGAGCGAGCGGCTTAATTCATAAAAAGCAGATGGTATTTTTGCAGTTTATTTTCGTGTCGCGTAAAAATGTCTAGGTGTGTTCGAAATTCCTTGGGAAAATGAAAATATGGGCGCGCGCGCTGAGATCGGCATGAAATGCGTTGTATTTGTGAATTAATTACCCGGGATATAAACACGAAACATGTGCAATTCAGTCAAGGTTGGAAGATTCCTTATTAATTTATTATTCTACACGGGGATAAGTGAGTTATAATTTATATTTGTCAGGCGTTTCGCATTTGATCGGTATGCACGATTTGAAGCGAATCTGCGAAGAATATAACTTGATATAAATTGGTATCATGTTATTACATAATTAATTTGTGCCCCGCAATAAATATCAAGTGAGAGGTATAGGATAATAACTTTTTAGATTTTGGTAAAAAATTAATAATTTACCCAAAAGAAGAAAAAATGTTATTGTTCAGATTTGATGCTCCGAGCGGTATTAAAAGGGTTATTCGTATCAAAAGGGCTATTTTACGTATATTACCATCATATCAATTTAGTAAAAAAAAAATTATAAAATATGAACTGAACAAATAGACATCTCGACGAGAAAATAAATACGAGGGAGGAATATTTTTTTAGTATTTTCAATAGAGACTTCTTGCAAATTTCCATTTTGATTAAAATAAAAACCATCAGCTTGGCAGAGACGTACTGAAGAGAGAAATTTTATAAAGCGAGAATGCTCATCCAGACAATGAGAGCGCAATTCCACTCACAGTTTTTATCGGATTGAATAGTCGATCGTCTGGCAATTTTCTTCTCTATTAAAGGGTCGTTGAAGTTCAATCTTCCTGTTGGGACGTTCCCCGAAGGTGCTCCTATAAATTAGGCAACATTTGGACCGGAGTTGTTCTCATTTCCTGAACTTGTCGTTGCAAAAATAACAGCTATAAAAATCTAAGACAGTCGCTATCAGGATAAATGAAAAGCAGTAGCTCCGGGAGTCCCGGACCAATCCCGGCAGCGACCTGATCGTTTGCCAGACGTCAAAGTCACGCACGCTTTCATTCAAGTCATTGTCTCTGTGTTTTTCTAATACATTATTTGCGGGTATTCCCGGCTTTCTGCTTTGTCACGTACACGGCATTTGTAAAGAACGATTTAAGAGATATATGGGATCAAATTATTAGCTCAAAAGGCCAGAAACTCCCATGATTATATCACTTTTATGGCTGATTTTTATACCCGACGCTTGGATAATTTTCTTTTGCGTCTACTCCATATATTCCAGCTTGCTGTTCAGTTTTTTTTACTTTTGTAGTTGATGGCCATATTAAGTGTACCTACATAATAATAATTGTAGTTAATTTATTGTACATAAAATATAAACTGTAACGATTTTGTTCATTACAGCTTAACGATTTGGCTCCGAATTGCTTTCTAGTTGAAATTTGAAACGTTCGTCAAATAGTTGAAAGTTCCACGGGTTATGTGAAAAGGCAGTAACGAACTTAATTCGGCTTTTACTGACAAAGAAAGTCAAAGTGAGCAATCATCAACTCTTAACGAGAATCGTGAATCAGATTTGAGGGTCAGGCCCTTTATCAATTCGTAGCGAATTTGTACATTTCTCGAGTCCCACTCGAATCTCCTCGGATTAAAACAATGACAAATTTTAAGCCCTCGAATCAGATTTTATCAAATAGAAGGGAAAGTTTCACAGGTCCGTCTTGGGAATCCTTTGTTGTCGTCCTGTGTCGGAAAGGGTGCAATTTATATTTAATTGGTCCAATAATTTTTGTACTGGGTTATCTTGAAACGTCTTGAATGTAAGATTTTAAGATTTATTCTAAACTAACTACTTAGATATTTTTTAATTATAAATGTATGAAACCTTTTTTATTTATTATTTTTGCAATAAAATTGTGCCTGAATGAAAAGTAAAAAAAAAGATTTAAATCAGCTCTTTAGAAACGGGTAAATTAATATGATCCTTCGAGCCGGATTTGTGTTGAATGGGTTGCAGGCGAAATTAAAATCAAATAAAGCGCCTCTTAATAACGGTTGCTCAGGTGATTTATGTCGATCTGGTCTTTATTTGGCCCCCATTTATTTGCTACTTATCAATAAGAGGGTATATAAAATACACAAGCTGTGCATGAGTACCTACAATGTTGCGAAATTAATATAATCTCATATCAACGAAATGTCGGGATTATGATCGATATAAAAAAAGTATAATAAAGTTTTAGGTATGTAAGGAAGGTAGAGTTAAATTGTAACTATAAGGTACTTAAGTGGTAATTATTTAGGAATATTTTGAGAAACACGTTTCGAGATTTGCTAAAACATCATCGGAGCTGACGTTAAAACAATTTTTATAAGTAGCTGAAATCAAATCGTTGTCTGTTGTCAGATTTTTATTAAATTTGTTTTCTTCAGTACCATCGAGACAGTCTCATATTTGAGCATTGGTATTGAGAGTTTTTCAAATGTAAATTGTTTGGAAACTAAAAAATTCATAAGTTTTTCATTTGAAGACAAATTTTCAGAATAAACTTCGAAAAAAAATTGAGTAGGTATAGTTAAATGAACATGTTTCTAATCCTGAAAACAATCATCAGAGCTGGGAATAAAAATGTAAAATACGCGTTTTTATAAATTCTTTTTTTTTATCAGAATGTTTTCTATTTTGACTCCTAGGGTCTTCTTGGCTTACTTTTCCCATTTCTAGTTATCGGTCTCGGGAGCTGTCAACTGCGTGCTTTCTTTCAAACTCTGTAGCTCTCACTTGCGGTGATCAGTAACTAATGCCATAACTACTTTGAAAATTTGTCGGCGCTAGGGAGAGAAAGTAGTCGTTAGCGGGCTGGAAAATTTTGTACACTTTGAGCCGCTGTAGTAAATCGAGCTGCAATAGCCGTCATTCGGCCGGCTGTTTCCTTAAACCAGTTCGGAAAATCTTCGATTGAATTTTAATTAACTCCATAACCAAAATTACATTGTTTCTATGAGATAGTGAAAATGCGAAAAATCAAAGAGCCGACTTTACTAACGCCATCTCTACTAACAATTTCTTGGTATTCAGTGCCCCACATCTCAATATAAATCAACGCAATGTAGCCATAAAGAGGCACTAAAGCATAAAAAAGCCTGGGAAGTAAGGCTAGTTTGGAACAGGAAATAAGACTTTTTCGAATCATTTCTATCCCCATTCTCCACCCTACTAACCGACTTGGAGACAGATAGGGGCGCACCCCAATAAACCGAGCTGAAAGAACATTTCCACGAGGTTTCCTCTCTGCTCTCAGACGGGTCGGCTCTCACCTGTTTGCGAATTAACGGCGCCTCTGTGTGTGTGTCTCTGTGTGTGCATGGGTGCGGGCGTAGGGGTGTTTGTATGCTCCCTACTTTGCTCGTGAATCATGGATGAAATTGTAACATTCCAGACGGAAAATTGTATTTCCCGAGCAAATAAAATTTTAATGCTTGCGGCTTTAGGCTTTTAGTCTTGTAAGCAAGATTTGTAAAATTCAGACCGGCCACAGTATCGGCGAGCGGCGTCGCTCCGCTGTGCAATTTAAAAATAAAAAGAAGTAACTTTTTAAAAATTTACGCCCGAATTGTTCGTGACAGAGAGCGGGTCACGTCGAGTGGGAGGTGTGTGTTTAGTGTTTTATGTGATTTTAAAAGTGCAATAAAAATCATAAAACACCGTTTATAAATATCTGGTAGTAATCTTGCGTTAAAACAATATTTGAGAGGAAGTTTATTGTTGTTATCTATTAACACCGCATTGTTTGTTAACGATGTCAATTATTATTACAGAACATCGACCTCTGCATGCGTTATGTCTATTCTAGTGGATAAATCACAAGTTTTGTTCGTTGTATAATTTAATAAAGGTGTATGCCCGAAAGTGTATTTTTTCCTCATTAATTTTTTTTTATTTGAATGATTTATTCAGAAATATTAATGACTAGCTGACGCAATAGCTTATGAAAATTTAAATTTTCGTCCTTGAAGAGAAACTCGAAAATATACCTAGGTATAATGCTTCAGTTTTAGAGTTTCTCTTTAGAGTTTTGGTTGCGAAAGTGAGTGAAAACTCTGAACTCGCGTATCGGCGGAGATGGAGCTTTTCCATCGCAGAGTTTGTTCGTCATAATTCCAGATTTTCATGACATGTTTAACTAAGGCAGCAGGTAATAGGGAACATGTTACGGACGTAAATAGGTAGGTAAGTCTCATGAAAATTAACTGAAAAACCGAAGCCTATTTTCAGTGCCTTATACTAAAACAAATATACCTACCGAAGCTCCAAGAGGATCTCGAGTAAATATTTAATCAATTTTTAAGCGGCTTAATAATGGTAATGTACATGTAAGTAGCTTTGCTTATTTAAAAACGGACTATTAGGTAATGGAAAATTAGCGTTCCCTCCTCCCTCCTACCGACTTTCCCATTCATCCGTCCCTAAAGACAACTCCGTCTATTTCAACAAACGCCCGTAATAAATCATCTTCCCGGATTTATTCAAAGAGATCCTGACGTTGCCCGAAAAACAATAAATAAACGCCTTGCCTATTAATAAAAGCTGCCGTCTAACGCTTTTAATTATTATGAAGGGAGACGAAACCACCTGAACTTTCCGGAACGCCACTTTCATTATTTCACATCAAATGAAAATAGTGATCTGGGAGCTGGTGTGCCGGTGGTTGATGATACGCATTCATAATTTTAAGCTTTTGTCATGCTGATTTCTTGATTAACAAAGCATAAATTTGAATTTATTTTTTCATTGTCATGAAGAAGATTTGGAAATATTGCGCTTGTGTTCAAAAAATGCAGAACTGTGAAGTAATTTTTTTTTCACCAAGAGTTCTACAATTCTTGTAATTATAAAGTAAATAATAGCTTTTAACATTGTAAAAATGTGGGACAATACTGGTTAGTGATGTGACATTATAGTCGAGGATCCCACTCTCGCTCTTCGCTCTAGGTCTATCTATAATCGTGTTCGTTTCGTATTAGTACGAGTATCGTTATAGTTAGTGTAATAATTATTCGTAGAGAATATGAGGTATCATTTGCGGCAAAAATTGCGATAACGATTGCGGTTGTGATCGAGGAAAAGGAACAAATTGTTAGGTTACTTCGTTCTATAAAAGCGTAACATTCGAAATGGTTTTAAATAATTTTTTGTCGAAAAGAAAAAAAAACGAATTAACAATTCCCTTTTCGGTTCATTTGCGGTGTTATTGTTGAAAAGAACGAGGAGAAAAAAGTTGTATCATTTGCAGTAATTATTAATTCTCATAAATTTCACCGTTTTTTGAATGAAAAGGGTGTCATTGTATTGTTGAAAAATTGGGGCCGATTATTTAAGAGAAATTCGAATGATTTGATTATAATGGAAATGAACTTTGCGTCCAAGGATAAAAAGTCTACAATTGAAATAAGAAGAAAATATTGATTATCACTTGCGGCGTAACATACCTACGACGAAATATCGTGCCGCAATAAAGACTCGAATTTAAAAAAATAATTTTGATGTCATGGAGATTATGTGCGTTTTTGCCGTTGCAGAGATCTAATTTTTTTTTTGCGTCAACGAGAGTTTTATTAAACATTGAAGTAACCGAGAATTGCGGAATATCATTTGCGGCAAGAAGAGTTCAAATAGTAAATTCTGTGAGCACTTTTGGTATCACTGACCGACCGCAAGGAGAGTTTACAGTGCAGTCAGTTAAAATTAAAGTAGGTATGAACTTGTATGAGTACTGAGTAGCATTTACGGCAAAAAATTGCGATAATGATTGCTTTTGTGATCGATGAAAGGGAAAAAATGTCCTAGGCTACTACGTTCTATAAAATGGTAACATTTGAAGTGGTCTTCAATAATTTTCGGCCGAAAACAAAAATAAGAATTATAATTCCCTAAAGTCGTTTCATTTGCGGCATTATTGTAATGGATAAATGTAAAGAAAATGGAAACAAACATTTGCGTTCAAGGATAAAAATTCCATATTTGGAACAAGAATAATTTGATAATACTTACAAAAATAATAAGAAAATGTCGATTATCACTTGCGGAATAAAATGGGCAGAAATTTAACGCCGCGCCGCAATAAACGCTCGAGTTTTGAAAATCATTTGCGGTCATGGAGATATGTGCAGTTTTGCGGTTGCAGAGATCTAATAATTTCTTTTGCGGCAAAGAATTTTAAAGTAGTTAAGTTGTTTAGAGTGTCATTTGCGGCAACGAGAGTTTAAAACATTGGGCAGTCGAGAATTTGGAATATCATTTGCGGCAAGAGTTCAAATCTGGAGAGTGACCGCAAAGAAAGTTTAACAGTGAAGTCGATGAAAATTAAAATATGAACTTATCAAGTATCATTTACGGTCATGGAGATAATCGTGTCATTTGGGGTTGAAGTGTTGAAGTGTATTCTTGCGAAACAGTTGTTAATAATTATAACAATTCTTCAAACAAATTAAAAAAAAAAACAAAAAAATGTTAAATTAATGGAGTAAATGGAATAAATACATTGCGAAACACAAAATATGTTAATTGCTGTCTTAAATTTTCGAATGTCATTTGCGGCAAGGAATGCTAAAATTATTAAGTGACAAGCTCTGAGTCTTTTTAGTAAAGTAATTGCGTTTTTCTTTGCAAATGAAATTAATCAGGATTACGCTGTCAAAACTCAACTACTTACAAAGAATGCCATAGATATCTTAAATCAAACAAGCTGACGTTGTCTCCAAATCTCCTTTCTGTTCGTTTTCACTGCACCAACCTCAGAGTTTCTCCCCGTCTCTAATCAGATCTTCTTCAGCAATTCAGTGGGTGTTGACAATGTCTATAAAAAGAAAAAAAGAAAAAATAAACTGCATCGATTGCATCTTGCATCTTTACTTTAGACGCTATTCCACTGATTCTGTAATTTAATTCAGCTCGGCTGTTGACTTCCATCCATTATTGAATCTCGTCTCAATTATTCTCCTGCTGGAATGAATACGAATTGTGGAAAATCTAATTTAGTCGTGATGTGAGTCGTGGAATTACCTTCTGTTATATATCTACTCGAGGAGAGTTCGCTGCATTTCAAAGCCGGCCATAAATAAAAAACAGGCTCATCCATTACTATCGAATATGAATCGTAGGAACAATGGGATGGAAAGTGGCACAAGTCTACAAAGGATAATATCCAGGACAAGCAAGCTCGTTAGTACGGCCGGGAGTTCCTTCCTATTGTTCCATCTTCTATAATAATACAAATACTCCGTTAGCATCACAAAAGGAGTGATATGACAATGTTGCACAAGAGAGTAACTGTCGACTGTCCCTTGGCTTCTGTCGTCGTTCCATTGAGCCAGAAGCCAGATACTAGTCAAGATGTTTGAAGAAAAATTATTACTCCCCTGATTTATTATCCCAGATAATAAACGACAATGTGGATTCCCCTCAGGAGTTTCATTGTTCCAGCAGCCGAGGAATTGATGTTCAAGCATCCTGTCATTTGCGGTCACCGGTATTTGCGACCGGTGTCATTTGAGGTCGGGGCAGCTTATTAATTTTATGCCATTGCAGCCGGTAATTGGGAATACTGCTCAATATTTCCAGGATCGGGGGATGTGTTACCTTTTACGGTTGGTTAGGTTACGGTCGCATGTCATAATTTGATTCCACTCAACTTTTAACTTATAGCATGACGATTTATATTACGTAGGTGTTATTGTGATTGTGAGTGCAAATGAAAATTACTTCTAGTATTTTTTTAACTTACCGCAAATGATACGATTGGGAAATGACCGCAAATGATACAATTGTGACATGACTGATGTAAAACATTTCACCGCTACCTAATTTAACTAATCAGTTCTGTCAGTCAGAAATGTGCCATTTACTTTTAGACCGCAAATGATATGAGTCATTTTATTTGACGTTTCAGTTTAACCAATTTGACGGAAAAGAGTACCTGTCTACTGTTAGGGAAGGTTATTCTGATTATTTTTTTACAAACGACCGTAAATGACATGATTAACGAAATGACCGCAAATGATACTGCGCGGAGTCATTGTGACCGCAATTGATATGATAAAATATAGAAACGTCCTAACGTTTCGTAGCCAATCTGGATTAACCGAGGACGAGGAAGTAACTTTATCGATTTGAAAAGTGCGAAAAAACTTTTTGGCCGCAAATGATAGGTATGAATATTTTTCTTTCTTGTTTTAAATGAAGTAATCTGATGAAAAAGATGCGTATACTCTTTTCTTAAAAACTCTTAATTATCACCTTTTCCTCTATTTTCATACAACATAAAGACCGCAAATGACTTAAGATCACAAGACTAGAGATGATACGATTTTGACCTTTTGGATCAAGACGAATTATGAAGAGATAAACTCTTTGGTCGTGTAAATGACAGCGATTGTCAACATGTCCCTTCGAGTAATTCAGAGTTGACGGAAATGTTCAGTTTTTAGTCTGGGGGTGATATAAATAAATAAAGTCGAAATGTTTGAGACTGGTGGCAGTGGTGGCAGTAAAATAAAATAAGTCACGATTTCGCATTATTTTGTACTGACTTGTACATTATACATAGGTATATGAACTTCAGAGACACATATTTTTAATTCCATAACATGCAAATTATACTTTACCTTCATCAAGGATTCAGAAGTTCACCGTATCCCGGTCGTAAAAAGGAGATCAATTTCGTTTTGCATAGACTATGTGTGCATATGTAAATAAACAGTTGCATTTACGATGTGCTACTCTTGATGGGTTATGCGCTCAAATTCTAATATGAAACGGTCCCAAGCTTAATGCATTTGAAATGTGAATGCAGTTCCCGTCATCAGTCAACCAAGCTTCAGAAACTGCACTTTGGTTTCTCCAAGAAAAACCTAATTTCCTTCCCAGTTTCCGCGGAACGTATTCTTATTGCTCTTGCCGGCGATGTGTTCCACTCCACGGTCTATATTTTACTTATAAATCACTTCGTAGCATATGAAAAATGGCGTCCGCTTATGTAAATTCTATGCCGTTTTGGATATACGCAGGTACATAATATAACGTAAAGTTTCCACATAATTCAGACTAGGATTTGAAACTCCATACGAGGGATTCTTGCTCTAGCGACTTTAAAAATGTATATAAGAGCGGAACAATTGGTAAATAAGGACGGACGGTTTTTATCATGTAATTACTTTTTATGTACTCATTTTGATTTTTATTACAGCGGCAATTTTACGGGGGCATTTATGTGTGTTGAAAGGTTTATTTTTACGTTATATGGAAGCTTTTCAGCGTATATACAAAGAAATAAAAAGACTTTTACGAGTTTATTGTATCTTGATATATATTTTCACATCGCATTTAGGAAATCAGGAACGCTTTAATAAACACGCATAACTTTTAGTTCCTTCAACTTGTCGCTCTTTAAATTTAATACTCAACTTAAAAAAAAATCATTCTCAGAACCAAATGAATGGTCCTTCTTGAGGCGCCGGCGCTTCATTCAAATCCCTGAAACCTGTCCCACAGTCGGCAAAGGTTCTCTTCACCGATTTTTTAACAGAGCAACTTGCCCGTGAATGCCTCTTATCATTGTGACTTGCCTTACTCAAAAATTTGACTGGCCATTTCGTTCAAAAATTATGCTGAATAACGATAACGTCCGACTTTCAGTTATATTTTAGAACAAAAAAATTGACAAATCCAAAAAGTTCATGTTTGCTGAATAGAGAATTTCATTACGTTCCAAATGCCACACCAACTATACCATCTTCAACTATATTTGAATATTTCAGTACTCCCTCCGAGGGGGTTGAAGTTTGAGGGGACGGGGTTACAAAAGAAGGTGACAATTTAAAAACAAAAATTTATTCTAAATCTCCTTAATTCTCCAGTATGGAAGTATACCTATACATATAATATAAAATCTCGCACGCATTTTTTATATAAATATATAGTTACGCATAAAACCTTTTTTTTTAAGTTAACAAACATAAGAAGTACGTATATAAGATGAATATAAAAAAGGTAATAATATCGTTTTGGCCTAAGACGTTGCTTAGTTCGAAAAAGTATTAAACAGCATATATACCGAAGGTGAAGGTATGCTGAAGAACAAGTCACAAAGAACTTTTTTTCTTTGCAAACAAAGACTCGTTGTTCTCTTGAGAATTTCTCATCTCGATCTATTAAAATAAATATAAATAAAAAGCACCCCGTGTGTTATTTATTCAGGTGCTCCAGAAAAAATCGCTCGAATTGATCCTCGTTGCTCTGAAAAAACTCATCAACCTGATTGAAATTACCTTCTTGTCGCGCTCGAATGCACTTCCCATGAAAATCAATTATTCAGCTCGAGAGTGTGACATTTCCACTTGGATGACGATCGTTAGTATCAGCAGTCTCCTTGCGGTACGGGAGGAATTAATAGTATAAATAATTCATTCGTCACCTATCCTATCGCTATTCATAGCGAAGCTCCTTACTCTATTATGGAGGTGCTGGTGCCTCTTCTGCTGCGCGGATCGCTTTTCTCTGACGAACAAAAACCGGACGATTATGCGACGACGATCCTTCCTAACTCGCCTTCTAATCTGTCCTAGAATATGACAGTCACGGAGGTGGATGGTTATTAATATAGATAGAAGTTTGCTTTGATTTAATTCCTTGCCACGTCTGAAAAATATAATCGGGATATTAAATTGACATAGTCACCTTAAGTATAGAAGACGCTTCTGAAAAGAGGTACCTATATTTCTTCAACCACGAATGACACGATTTTCTGATATATGCATTTATTATGCCGCAAATCATCATTCGGTGTCTTTCTAAATTTCTAAAATTCGATTTTGGCCAATTCCGGTCAGCTCGATTTTTTTTTTGCAAATGTCGGTTAGGCAAAGTCGGTCAGCTCGATTCTGTTTTTTTTTTACAATGTGCGGTTAGGCAAAGTCGGTTGCATGGCTCTAAAATTCGATTTAGGCAAATTCCGGTCAGCTCGATTTTGTTTTTTTTTCAATTGCCGACTAGGCAAAGTCGGTTAGCTCTAAAATTCGAATTTGGCAAATTCCGGTCAGCTCGATTCTGTTTTTTTTTGCAGTGGACGATTAGGCAAAGTCGGTTAGCTCTAAATTCGATTTAGGCAAATTCCGGTCAGCTCGATTCTTTTTTTTTTGCAATTGGCGACTAGGCAAAGTCGAGTAGCTCTAAAATTAGATCTTGGCAAATTCTGGTCAGCTCGATTCTGTTTTTTTTTTTGCAATCTGCGGTTAGGCAAAGTCGGTTGCATGGCTCTAAAATTCGATTTAGGCAAATTTCGGTCAGCTCGATTTTTTTTTTTGCAATTGGCGACTAGGCAAAGTCGGTTAGCTCTAAAATTCGAATTTGGCAAATTCCGGTCAGCTCGATTCTGTTTTTTTTTTTGCAGTGGACGATTAGGCAAAGTCGGCTAGCTCTAAATTTGATTTAGGCAAATTCCGGTCAGCTCGATTCTTTTTTTTTTTCCAATTGGCGACTAGGCAAAGTCGAGTAGCTCTAAAATTAGATTTGGGAAATTCTGGTCAGCTCGATTCTGTTTTTTTTTTTGCAGTGGACGATTAGGCAAAGTCGGTTAGCTCTAAATTCGATTTAGGCAAATTCCGGTCAGCTCGATTCTTTTTTTTTTGCAATTGGCGACTAGGCAAAGTCGAGTAGCTCTAAAATTAGATTTTGGCAAATTCTGGTCAGCTCGATTCTGTTTTTTTTTTTGCAATGTGCGGTTAGGCAAAGTCGGTTGCATGGCTCTAAAATTCGATTTAGGCAAATTCCGGTCAGCTCGATTTTTTTTTTTTTTTTTTGCAATTGGCGACTAGGCAAAGTCGGTTAGCTCTAAAATTCGAATTTGGCAAATTCCGGTCAGCTCGATTCTGTTTTTTTTTTTTTGCAGTGGACGATTAGGCAAAGTCGGTTAGCTCTAAATTCGATTTAGGCAAATTCCGGTCAGCTCGATTCTGTTTTTTTTTTTTTTTTGCAATGTGCGGTTAGGCAAAGTCGGTTGCATGGCTCTAAAATTCGATTTAGGCAAATTCCGGTCAGCTCGATTTTTTTTTTTTTTTGCAATTGGCGACTAGGCAAAGTCGATTAGCTCTAAAATTAGATTTTGGAAAATTCCGGTCAGCTCGTTCTGTTTTTTTTTGCAATGTGCATTTAGGCAACGTCGGTTTTAGCTCTAAAATTCGATTTTTGCAGAGTCCGGTCAGCTCAATTCCTTTTTTTTTTGCCAAAAATAAAAATTGAACTCGTTGCCAGATCTTGTCAAACCAGATCTTTCCAACACAAATACAAAAAAAAAAAACACTAAAACGAATAAGTACAAATCAGACCTGGCGCTTTAGGTATATTAAACAAGATTTTTCCAATGTAAAAATAAATTATTTATTGATGAGACGATGATGTTTTTATGTTTTTGTACATCCATTTAAAGTATTTCTTATTATAAAATGTGTGTGGCTAAATTAGCTGAATTCCCAAGTCATTGTTATGATTAAGTCATAATTGTTACGATTAAGCCATACCATAATTATTATTTTAATTACCTATTATGAGTAAAACGACTAATTAATATTATCTAGACAATTATTATTGAAAACGCGTTATCCACTTTTTTTAGGGAAAAAAAATCAAGATTTGCTTTTGATGCCCAAAAGTTGGGTTTATTAAAATTTGAATTTTCGAAAAATTGGTCATAGATTGATAATTGATTATATAGTTCTGAGTTTGAATCCATGCAGTTCCAACCTTCTTTCAATTTCGATCTTGTATCCAACCATGTCGGGAGGGAAGCATAATATTCTGCCGGGAAATGGAGTGAAATGTGAAAACGTGGAACGACTGGCACGAGTGCTACAAAGAGCTGAGACTAGACTATACAGCAGCTGCAGTAGATGCACTTTTCTTGAAGCTGGAGGCACTTGATTTGATGCATATTTTAATTAAAACAGGAATAATAATAATAATTATTGTTATAATAAAGGTCCTAGTCCTTCACAATACATTTTGGATTTGACCTTATCTCTCATAATATAGCAGCAAGTAGCAGTAAATATTTTGAAATAATAATTTCCAACTGTCCTCTCCTAATTAACATTGCAGTGAAAGTAACTTGAAAATTATTATTGTTCACGTGTAATAATTACTGCTTTGTCGCCATGACCTTTTCGTAGAAGATTTGAGCAGGTTGTGTTTTAAACAGTTTTAAAAAGTTTTTTGTGATATGATTTTATGATTAAATTTTAGAGAAGCTTGGGGAACAAGTAACAGTACCTATAAGATGATCGATAGATTAGCCGATAAATCCCTATAGTATAGTAAACAAAATAGAAGACCGTTTTAGTAATAATTTATGTCCCGGAGCAGATCTGGCGTGTAGGTCAACCCTTATGCCATTACGTCACGTCCGTTAACTAATTACATTTCTTGCTGATGCCTTGTTGCAAACAAAACAGTCAATTAGTAAATCCAAGCGAGTAATTTCGGATTTAACATTCTGGGGTGTAACCTCGTGCGTATGTATGTGTGTGTCTAGTGTGCAACTCGCTCTAGGATAACTGTTAGTCGATTGTATTGTTTCTAAAGTTGGAATAGATTAGCCTCATACTTCCAGTTGATGAAGTCATTAATTAAACGCGAGAACCCGTTCTTCTTGCTTACGTTTCAGACCTTCCTTCAGACATCCTAATTGAACCGCAGCGCAGCCAGCAGCAGATATTGTCAACGTCACTCTGTTTCCTAAAATTTGAAACCATCGAGGGTATTATTATGGAATGGATATAAAAGAAAAAGAGTTGTCTCCTTGTTGGTGTCCTCCCGCTTTCGGAACGAAGCTTGATCCAAATATCGTCGAGAGAGAGAGACGGCCAGATCGGGTTGACAAGCGGTATCGCAGCGAGAGGGAGCGAGCGAGGACGGTGGTTCTGGTTCTTCTTTTTAAGCTCGGAATGTTCGAAAAGCCGTCCGTGGGAACGGTTCGCACTTACCTACAACGTCGTCGCGAGTGAGACCGCCGCGGCTCACGGAACGTGTGGGAGGAGGACGAGCGTACAGGGTGGTTGAACGCGCCTACCCGGCTCGGCCGCATTCTTTCGGTCACCCCGTGAATTCATTTAGAAGTTATCTCGACACGGTTGCGATGTTCACAGCTATTTCGTCCGAAATGGAGAAGATTCTTACATCGATTCCGACATCACTCGTGCTTTTGGTTTTGGTTTAGTTTTTTGTTTTTGTGGTTCCGGTTCCTGTTTAATTCGCTCGCTTATTATTGTCACTTGTCAGAGTTCGGGACATATAAAATTAGGAATGAGACACGCAGGAGAGGGTTAGGAAATGTTTAACGACTTAACATTCCCGAAACACTCATTTCCTACCTGATCAGGTGAAGCTAGCGATAACTCGTTGCCGCGCATCCTGTCTCATTCCCATTTTTATATGTCCCGCGAGCTCTAAGACAAGGAGCTGCTTTCGAATCCCACACCGGCCAATAAATAAATAGGTTCCTTCTAATCACAACAGTTGGTCCTTCAAAAAAGCAATGCATAACTACAGAAGTATTCTTGCATAATAATTTTTGATCTGACCAAGCTGGTAAAAGTTATGACATTTCAGAAATCTGCCTATCGGAGACTTTTGCATGACGTTCCAAACCGTCAAACCGCAAAAAGCTGTTTCGCTTTTATTAGACCTTATCATCAGCTTACCAAATCGAGATATAAAAGCAAAACGTACAGTTGAGGAAATTTGTTTGGTTGAGGAATTATACCCCATAAGATACAAAATAGAAGTTACATGTCCTGGAAAAGACTAAAACAGATTTCCAACTACCACTGATGTATAGATAATTGGATGTCTCAGAAAGGAGTTGGGTAGAAAATCGTAAAATAATAAAATAAATAAATAAACCGGACATTTTTTGGTTCAGGACAATTTTTAAGCTCAATTTTAATAAATAATAGTTGCATTTTTTTGGTAGTTTTTGATCGATAAACAATTCAAATTTGTCAAATCAACAAACAAATCAGAAAATTAGACACACAAAGAACATTGAAATCTTACAGATTCAAACATCCAGAATGATCTTAAATTAAATTTTTGATTCTCTAGACATCAACAGGCATTTACGTGACCAACAATACACAATTTACAACAACAAAATGAACAACTAGATTACGTTCTTTATATGACTTGAAGGCGAAACGTCCATAACTTTAGAGCGACGGAAGCTTGGCTGTTAAACCATGGCCACCGATGATATCTGGCGTAGTAATATGTAAAACATCCAGAGTAAGTTGCACTGGACTACTAACTGAACAACCTGGAAGTGTTTTTTCCACGAAGCATGTCATGAAAACCTGGTACTTGAATTTATTCAATCAAGGATGAAATAGCTTTTTCAAGATACCTATGTGAAGTGTTTGAGACTTTTTCCAGTTGAAAAATTTGAACTCCTTTGATTTTTTTATTATCATTGTCGCATATTTTATTGCACCCGATGTTAGTGTATTTTTTTTTCTTCAGAGTAGAATTTTTTTCAGAATACATAAGCGCATATAAAGATATGCGCAAGAGAAATACTTCAACCCGTTATCCAAGAATCGAACCTAAGTCTAAAATCTCGCATTCTAGTACTTAAGCCACTTCACTATACGATTCCTATTCTAAACAATCTAAAATACAATGCCGGAATACCGTCGTGCGCTTATAATAATTTACCAGCAAGCTACCGGCGCCTAAAACTCCAGAAATGGCTCTCAATAAGGAAGTCCCCTTTGGGGAAGCCCTGGGAGTCTGGTCATTAGAGCGTGTAATTTAGAGGAAACTCTCCTACTAATAACTAGTCTGGGGTCTAGATTCACTGCTCTAATTGCAGTAACATTCAGAATTAGTATTTAGTACGTATATGTTATCAAAGGGGCATCTTAATTAATATTAGATGTACAAATGGTTAAAGTTGACCAGGTTGTTCATTATAAGTAGTTAGTTGGGGTGCAAAATTATGGTTTCAATTAAATTAACTCGCAGAAAAAAATTAATAAAAAAAAAATGAACGCGTCAGGATATTATCAAGAAAGAATGTCTACAAGGGGAGCATTTTATTGATGTCTCTGCATGTCTACTTGTGTGTTCATCAAAAGGGGTGATCCTGTATCTAATTAATATGCTAAATCAGCATAATTGAAGAGACTTAGCAAACCTTAACTGTCAGTACATGCAGCTTAGTTTTTTACGTCTAGATTGGAAATTTTATTCCTAGAATAGATTTTTTCCTTGTCATATAGGACGCGTATTATTTATTTATGTATCTAGTGCGCGAAATTGAACTTTGGCGTTGGAGAATGATTTTGTCGAGGCGAAAGTCGAGACAAGAAATGGTAAACAGCTTATTGAAATAAGCGAAAAAATCGAAATAAAAATCATAAAAATTACTCACGGTATTTTTTTGTTTAGTTCCAAGTTGATTGTTGATTTGTTGTCAGGAAAACAAATACAAGACATACGCCCGTATTCACAAACGATAATTTCCAAAATAATTACGTAATCAATTATCCCCATCTCATTCTATTGCAAAAAAACTGCATATCTCCATCTCACTCATTTAAATAATTACGTAATTATTTAGGAAATTATCGTTTGTGAATACGGGCAATAATGTGCGATTTTCATTCTGATATTGATAAAAAAAATGTCAACATTGTTTACCGACTGTCTAAAGAAAAAAAAAATCATTATTTGAACTCCCATGCTCCCATGCTTTCATGAACACGTAATGTCATGAATAGAATTCTTAAACATGATAAATGACGTTGAGGACGTTATAATTTTGATGAGTATTATTATTGTAGTCGTAGAATATAAAGTCCGGCAACTGTGCACCGCGGGCATTCTATAGCACGGGTGATTTGATATAGGGCAGAAACACTTGAACGATGACGAAGCTGTAACTACTCGCGGTCGGCGCCTTTGTGTCTAGTTTAGCCGACAAGAACCGATGGATCAAATGTTGTCCGACATCATCCAGCAGGTAAATACGACCCGATGTGTCTGGCCGTGTTCATTAGACCGTATCATTATGACCGGTCCTGTGTGTATGTGTACATATTATAAATGCCGGTGCACGGGCTAATCTGGAATTCGGTTTAGCTAGGCTACCCCTCTCATTATATGCATAACATGCCAATGCCGCACTTGAACACACGCCAAAATGTCTGTTGTCGGCCGGTGTGTGCTGTGCTCTCCGGCGATACATGTTAATTATACACTTGCTATACGTAATGAGCGATACTTCAATTGAATTGTTAGTTATTGCACGGGATTATCTGTTTTTTCCTGCTGATTAATCATGCTCGGGTCTTAAATCTCGTTATTGCTTTCAGTCTCGAAATTTAATCTACTGGCTGTACTCTTAACTTGGGAACGGTCGGAATGAGTTTTAACGACCGGCAGTCGAGCTTGACATTTTTTCCCTTAGTTATGAAATTTATGCCATAAGAGATATACACAGACACACTGTATAGGTAAACTCATCTTTCTGGATTGAAAATTTAAAATTCACTACTTAACAAAGATCTTTTTGTGTACTGTTATTGCGTTCGCAGTCTCAGAATTTAATTTGAAGCCTTTATTCTAAACCAGGGAGCGGTCGCCAATGAGTTTTAACGGCCGTCAGCCATAACAACGGTCTTGTATATTTTTTTTTATTCCATAAATGAAATATTGTATTACCTTACTCCTTACTGGATGGATATGAAATTAGAAATTTTTTAAAGTGATTTGTCTGGATCTCGACAAACACCTAATTAAATCGTAAATAAAAACTGGCTCTTATAAAAATCCCTGACTATACTCGTTTTCGCGATCTCGAAGTGAAGTTCAAGATGCCAAACCAGAAGATTCTAAATTATTGTAGAAGTGATTTACTCTTATAATTTTATTTATTGGATCCCAAATATTTTATAAGTTAATACGTCTCGTGATAAATTTATAGTCTCACCGTATTATGTTTCCTACTTGGTTTCATGTTAAACATGAAAAATATGTCGAACATAAATATGCTAAGTATGGTCTAATTCAAGTAAATCAAACGCCGAAATTTAGACAAGGCACGCGATAAAAAAATACTTCCAGGTTGTCGCTTCGTAACGAATCTATCATACATTTTCATTTCTTGCTTCGATAAAATACCTAAGCTGTAATATTCTATTCTATTCTATTCTATTCTATTCTATTCCTTTATTCGCCATTTTAAAGAACACACAACATATTTACATGGCTCGTCGTTAGTGAGTACAGTATTTACAATAACAAAAACAGTAAATTGACACTACGAAATTACAAAAAAAAAAGTATTGCACGTCTTAACACATCTATAGACTATAGACGACATCCGCAGGGCTCCGTGCTCACATCGCTAAGCTATAGCTCCAGAAAATTCACCGAATTCTATATAGGCATGGTATTCGTCTAATGTATAAAAGATATTCGAGGACAGTATAGTCTTTATAGTAATCTTAAACTGATTTCTGCGTAAGCTCCTAATATTTGCGGGAAGAGCGTTGTAAAGGGAGCAGCCAGCATAGACCGGAGACTTCTTATAATTTAGATGTTTAATCTTGGGCATATGAATCAAGTTATTTGCTCTAGTCGAATAGCCATGAACTTCATTTCGTTTTACAAAACTCTGCAAGTTATCATACGTGGACATTAATATTTTATAAACGTACAATGAAACAACTGTCATGATTTTATGCCTACTGAAAACATTTCTGCATGTTTCCATCTGTGTCAACCCAAACATTACACGAAGAACACGCTTCTGACAGACAAACACTCTTTTCACGTCAGCTGCCTGACCCCAACAAATGATGTTATAAGATATGACTGGATAAATTAATCCGTAATATAACTGTATCAGACGGTTACAGTCAAATATTTTCTTTAACTTCAGCATAGCATAAGAGAGAGAATTTAGCCTTGCGCATACACCGTAAATATAAATTAACATTCGGCTTGTGAGAAATTCCTAATTTATTCAAAAACGGCGCCAGTTAGCAAACATCATAACCTTACCGTAATTGGAATAACATTTGGGGTAATTCGAAATAAAATAAACAAATAAATAAAATTAATTTATTTCATTTTAATAAGTTAAGGTAATTATTAGCCTGTTTATTTTTCTTAAAATGGAAGCATTTATGTTGTATATTTTATATTATGTATATACATGCAATAAATATAATAGATAAAATAATTAAAGATAAATAAAAGTCCTTTTTGAAAATCGAACATAGAAATGAACTTTTTCGCTAATTATTGCTCGCCAGTTTAATTTTCAGGAAGGGAAGGATATAGTGATGGCAATCAGAAGAATGGTATTTTTTGCGTGGAATGGCGCTGGCGCTGATAGTAAATTTGATTTTTAATTAAATTTCAGTCCAGAGTTCCAATTTCAGTTTATAAAATGATTAAACACAAAAAAATGGATCTACACTTTTATAAATCGTTTGATGGATATTTGCGTGCTGTCATAACTGTCAATTATTTATAAACCAATTAAACTCTTAAGACAATGGTCCGATGTTATTATTGAGGTGTGCAATTTTTTTTTACAAATAAGTAATATAACGTATAGACGTTTGTGTATTGTTGGTCTCGTAATAGGTAGGAAACATTGATTTATTTGAATCAACATAAGTATTGAACAACTTTTTTTCTCGCTTTTTTACCCTATAGACTTATAGAGTATAGTGCATTGTTTACTGAAAAATTACGAGCTAGAAATTTGATCTTAAATTGAAAACTTCTGTCAGTGATGCTGCTGCAAACCAACGTACTCTGGTAGCAAGCTACGCTGACGCTTACAGGCTCTGTATTTGTTTCTCTTACTGATTGATGCTCTGAGCCTTAGTAGACACTAGACAGACGTCTAAATTTTATAAATCATGTGCGCTTTAGCATGAAAATGAAAAGAGTAAGTTGTATTTTCGTTTGTCTTAGTGAAAAGAAAACACGTAAAATATAAACTTGAAGTTATTCCCCAGGTCCGTCTTTAAGATTGGGCATCCTGTAGTTATACTTACTTGTATATAACTAAGGAGCGTAATAGAGTTGTTGGAAAATTTTTAAATAGACTGAACTTTCATCTCGTTCATTAATGGAGTTTAATTATTTAATCTCTCAAAGCAAATGCTTCACCATGATGTCAACATCGCATCAGAATATCCTACAGATCGTTCTTTTCCCCATGATCGACGAAACCAATCATATGTAATTTAATAAACTAAACAACATGTATCGTAAGACTGCAATTTGTAATTTCAAACGAATATATATATATATATATATAATTACTATTATTCATTCATTATGTACTTAGTCATTTTTTGGAGGATTTTTTTGGAGACCGGCTCCTAAATCATAAGAATCAGTCACCATAAAGTAAACTCAATTAACCCACAATAACCTACAAGAGTATATGCTTAAATTCTTCTAAAATTTTAATGGACTCTAATTGGAATCATACTGTTTGAGGTATAATAGCCTCGCGAAATTCCCATTCGGTTAGAGCTTTTTTATGTTTTCGTTTTACTCATTGTCATCATCATCGACCGGTAATGAGAACGAAGTAACACCGGCCATCAAGTCCAGGATTGTCGAATATGTAATAGCGTTATTGTAAAGCCCCTTATTGTCCTCTTTTCTCTGCCGCCCCGGCTGTTTATTTTATATATAGAGGGGAAGGTGGGTTATAAAGAAGACGAATTGTGGCCAGAATAACGGCCCCATTGAAAGGAATAAATTACCCGGGCATTGTCTTGCTAAATTTAAAAAAGCTGTCTGGTTTTTAATTCTAGATTAACATGTCCAATGACTGCGGCGACCATTAACCAAGATCATTGTCATTAACACGCACAAAGGGTACGAAGAAGCGCTGCTTAATTAATTAATCAATTAGCGGAAAGGCGGGGAAAAATTCAGCAGTGCCTGCCTCCTGCTTAACGAGTTTCCAACGGGCACACTATTTGCGTTTACGGCCACTTAAATACATACTAATGCAGGGCAAAGAGAAGGGGTCAACTTTGTCCGGAAGTTATGTTCTAGCTCTAGTTAATGTTTTTATTCCCCGCGGGGGTTGGCTGAATTTTCAACACTAATGTCCGAATTATTATTATACGAACACGGGTAATGATGGTAATTTTAGAGCCGGCGGATGACGTAAACTTCACACTATAATTTATTTTTTTGTTTTTTCTTAGGGAAGTTTATCATCGCTTTAGTCAAGTATATGTGTTGTGAAATGCTCGGTTCAGCAGAAGCTTTATAATTTACGACATTGTGCAAGCTATTATGTGGATGCAAATTTCTGTTGTAATCTTTCTGCATGATAGTATACCACAAGAAAGCAGGACGTTACCGGTACCGCAAGGAGCGTAAATTCTGTTTGATCTCGCAGGTTATTTTATTTACAGTTTTCAACCATTTTCAGACCGTGTGTCTATTTGTTCAAATTTATTTACAGTCTTCTCTTGATTAAAGACAACCCTAAACTACAGTACTTATCTGTCTTCAAATATTCTTTAACACAGAGATTGAGACAAAATTATACTTTATTAAACTTTTATTTGCGTGTTCCGAAAATAAGCGATAATAGATCGAATGAGATTCTAGATATTTCTCGTTACTTGATTGAATTTCAGGGTACGTAAAAAAATGAATTAAATACCACTCATAGAAATTATTGTATCGAAAAGTTTTCTTTTTAACATTGAAATGTGACAACAGACATGCGCATTACCCAGTTCAAGGGGTAGATTACTGTTTATTTTCTATTCCATTAGCTTTAAGCTACAGCTATGATTTTATAAGATGCGCGCGGATTGCGCCAAAGTAAGCGTTTTTATAAGCGTTTCAAAACCGCCTAAATATTCTTGATCATGCTCAATTAAAAATAATTGAAACGGAATTTATTATTACACTTCAGCCCTGAACTAGCAAGTTACGTTTTGGATTAAAAGAATAAATGGTTTTCTGCTATAATAAGCCACCAGAATATAAAAATTGTCACAACTTTTTATTTTTATTTAACTCATAATCAAACAGACATTAAAATAGAAAAATTGTAAAAGACTACGCAGGAGTATGTATCTGATTTTTTTCGTTAATTAAAAAATAGTACAATCCTTCATCCTTTGGCAGGGATTTTTCAATATCCAATGAATGAATATGCCGACCGGATTATTGGATTTACTGCGATCGCATTATTTCTACTTGAACATGACGTTAATTCCCATCTTCCTGCTTTTGAGTTATGCCCTTTTAGCTGGGAACGTCGAGCTGCGTCCAACGTAAAGATGGGGCAACGAAAATATTGCCCATTGTTCTTTTCATTTTTCTTCCGCAGATCTCTGTCGGTTGAGTTGAAAGATTTAAACAATTATAAATGAAACTTATGTGACTACAAGAATTTCAAGTGATATTGCGTAAAGCGCAAACACGCCAGTAAAAAATTCGGTTAAAACGTATCGAAATAACAAATTTAACAGCTGTCACCGTTTATAAAAAATACGGCGACTAGGTATGTAGTATGTAGTATGTACCGCCAGTTTACAAATAACATAATAAAAGACTGGACGGAAATATATAAAGGAGCCTGAATGGCTGATGTAACTTTTAGCTTAATTAGTTTTCGCAGTGCTCAATTTTTAATGAAAATGAGTAACATTTATCTTTATTACTGTAGAATTTAAAAGCTCCTAGACCTCTATATAGCTAGAATCTAGTTCTAGCTCTCTTTACTACTCTACCTTAATTAAAAACCAAACTTAATTCAAAAAATAGTAATTATTACAAATTGCCTGTTGAATTGCTCTATTTAGAAAGCATCTTGTCGGGCTGATGCCGTCAATGGAAAACGGAAAACCTCCGGTAGTTTTCCGGCCGACATCAGAAGTTTTTCATCATCCCGACCGAGCCGGAGTTGATTGCTTGCGTGCAGGGCTAGGGCTTCCTCCTCTTACCCATTGAATATTCCGGAGCGGAAGGGCTTTAATATTCAAATCTTTGTAAGTTTTAATTAATAGGGTGATTTAAGAGAGTTAGAATCCGGATCCCGGTAGATTAACCTCTGCCGCGGTGTTGTTAACAACATAATTTTGAATTTAATATCCTCTCCCTGTATACACGGTTCAGTTATTGAAAGTATTTATCAGATGAACGTTTTCCGATTTGCGGCTGTCTATATGCGGTCCAATATACCGCAGTTCCAGCAACAGTTCGAACTGCTGAGCTGTCTTCTATAAAATTCTTACATCGGAAGTAATTAGGTTTGATTTGACATCGATTCTCATCTTCAGTCAGGCTTATCATAAGACAAGCTTGTCTCTGTCCCTTCACGATTTCAACTACATAGGTAGATAAGACAGACCATCAAATGTCTCCTGCTGGGAGCCCATTATACCTATACCTACCCTCCGATCGATGGCCACCAGAAATGATGCTCGAGAATCCTTATAGGGATGTGGGATTCTGCTGAGAAGATCGATTCTCTGAATCAATTCGAATTGAAGAAATAATCGATTTAACAAAAAGTCAACATGAAAAATATCGATTGTTTCGATTATGCGCAAGTGTTCACCTGGGTGCTTGCATCATAATATGTATAAGTACTGCTTATCCTTCTCCTATATCCAGGATTTTACAAATTTTTCAATATCATTATTAATTTTTTTTATTTTATTATTTTAATGAAGTAATAAAGTTGCAAAATAAGGTTTTCTTCAAACTAAGCATAACTTCTTTGGTTAGAAGCATCCCTATTGTTATCCAAGTTCAATGGCTTGCTGGATTTTCTCTGGATAGTGGCGCATTCTGAAAAGAAAAAGTGGTTTAAACAGTAAAAAGAATATTTTGTAATAAGATTTTTTATGCAGTTGGTCTCGAATACTTACTTGCATTGGAAATTTAACGACAGCTGTTGAAAAAGTCACGAGAGCGCCTGCGCTCGAGTATGAGAAAGTATGAGAAAGACATGCAAGTAAGTATGAGAAAACAACTGCATATAAAAATATCCGGCTAAATCGTTAAGGTCGAGTTGGTATTCGTTGAGACAATTCCAACTAATAAAAAGGTACTAAACGTTATTTTTAACCGAGTTTTTAACAGTGAACAAAACTCAAAATGCCTTTTAAAAAGACAAATCAGTATTATTGTTAAAAACAAAATTTTTGTATTTTATGTTGATATTTCTAATAAAAATCAAATGGCAAACGGTAGCTATATCAGCATACTTCTGGCATTTGTTTATAACAGGCGTCTGTGTCCAAGTGGATAAGCTCGTTGACTGTCGTTCGAAGGAAACTTTTTTCTTCCATATAAAATATCGAATAATGAAATTACTGATTGTGATATTTAGTAACAGAGTGCCAAGGAATGGAGCCATTGCCATAGCAACATATGAACCAGCAGATTTGCATTCTTTCTTCCTTCCTCGATACAAAATATTCGATAGCAAACAGCGATATTTGAGAAATCAAACAAATGGGTGTAATAAAGTGTGGATTTAAATAAATACGTCAATTTAAAAATATTGACGTATGTAGCTAGTTGATTGAGCGTGTAAGTGGGTACCTCAGGGATCTATTTTGTTGTTGATATTTTTTCAGTTTCAGCCTGCCAAATTAGAAAACATTGCGTTTACCTATAAGTAGTAAAATAAAGCCAGCCCCCTATTAGGTATAGAATAGCCCTCTTAGCAACACCTTAGATATTTCTTTAATAAGATTTTACATTGTTTAGATAAATTGCCGCGTTGGGAGAATAATTAAATTTTTTATCAAAGTATACCTTCAGTTTGGGTTTGGTTCGTTTAACCAGCTTGTTAAAGTTTCAAAGTAAAGTAACAACAACCGCATCATTAGACAGCATGGTGCCAAGAATTGGTCTGGTTGATGTGGTTGATGACACATTTATATGGTATACGTTAGATTAGATTTCACAAAGGGTTGACATGATATAAAGTAATTTCAGTGGCATTGTTACTCTGCACGAGACAGTGACATGACTTATTCATTGATGCCGGTGACCAGAATAACAACATCCATTAAACAAACTGTTGTAGTGGTCTCACAGTTTCAGGTTGCAGCCCGGCGGCATTGATGCATGGAGAATTAAAAGTGCACTCTAATGAAAATGCAGTGTTTATTCTCGGAACGGGCAAAATAGATTCAGCGATTCCAGTCCGTGACCTACAAAGACAATTATTCACAGAACGTTAAATAAATATTATTTAAAAATTATCCTTGCCGTAGAACGTGGCTGGGCAGTTTTTCACTCACATTCCTACAACGCATTCATAAACGAGCCATTACCGCGAAACTATCAAAAAATGTACGCCTCACCGTTGAAACTGTTGTAAAATTTTAATGCGGCTTGCGATCCGGTGTTGTGTTAAAATTACTTAAAATAGAATGATCTATTTTCAGTCGAATGTTTATTGAGTAATTTCTGAGAACGCGACAGTCACCACGGTACAGTTAAATTATACTAAAATTATATGACTTTCCATTACTGTATAACATGCTCACGGGGTCAAGCCTTTGCAATATAATACCATATCGAATTACGAGAAAAAAAATGATCTCATATTGTAATTGCCTCATTGTTTTCTACATACACCCGACACGACACAGCAACACAACACAACCCTCTCAGTTGAGTCATTGGTTATAAAAAAGAACGTTGCTTATTAATTATTCCAGATAAATAAATGATTTAAATCTTTTGTTCTTTAAAGTCTGACCTTCTATATGTCTAGAAATACCATTACTATAATAATACAAGTTCAAAGTCACCTTTCTAATTGGTTCGTTAACTTTACCCACACTTTTATCGTTATATAGCATTTGCATATTTGAATTCTCAAGTTATTCCCGCTTCTGTCGTCTGTCACGTTACCCTGACACGGTAGTTTTATCGTGTCAGGTTTTATGACATCCCGTTTAAACAGTTTGACATAACCTCACATTTTGATATCGAAAAAAGAAGAGTTATGGGTGCCTCTGTTATGCGCGTATTAATATAAATAATTTAAAGGGTTGTCAGATGTTTTTTGTATTTTCTTTCGAGCTACTTTTTAGAAGTTACCCTTATTATGACTGGGGTTGTTCCGGGATTGTATTTTTGTGTACAACGCCACTGTGATTGTACTATAAAAACCGCCACAATTGTATTATCATTGTACTGTTAACTGTCATTTGTCATATCTGTCACATGCATTTGATATTTGCGTTCTACCAAGTACTGACACTGATTTCTAACGACTGGCAAGACCAGTCAAGTCAAGTCAGCAGAAAGCAGAAATCGACACAAAAAATATAGATACAATTGACAACAATGACAATTATTTGACAATCAAAAGACCGCCAATTTTTATTATTTTGTACTGTAAATGGGCAATAAAAATTAAATTCTAAAAAATTACCAAATTATCCAGCATCATCGACCTCGATTGTGCTGAAACCAGTACGGCGGTTGTGCTGAAAAGAACATTCTTGATTATGACCTCACGATTCGAAAAACGATTCAATAATGTCACTTTTTTATTCGATATGACCAGCGTATGAACTTCATCCAGAATCTTCTTTGATTCTCTGAGAAGATGATGAAGCTGTTGACTGATATAATAAATAATTGATATTTCCAGTTCCGGCGGACGCTCAAGTAGGTATAGTCTTTTTTCGCTAATATCGACTCTAATCAATTTTCCAGGATTCATTGTTGTCGGCTATTATACGAGTCGATTGCGTTCGGAATGGACGTTGTATTTTATTTCGGAAAGACGTCTCGTCCGGTGACAAACAAGCGGGGGCAATTTGAATGATGTGTGGACAAAGTGAAATGGCATTTTTCGATTTATTGAAATGAAAGCGCGGCGAATCTCCCGTCGTATATCACGCCGATCGGGATAGGCCAATGTACTGAGACGGTGAGACGTGCCAAACGATCTGGCTGGCATTTCCACTCGCTCTCGGAATTTTCTATATTTGTTGCGGGACAACGGACAACATGTGGTGGACAGTCGTAATAAGGATAAGAAAACGGCTCGGGGTGAAACCGTTCGGATCGATAATAAAATCGTTATAGCAGTTTATTTAACTCTTCTTGTGTTGTTTTTTCCGCAGTTTATTTTTACCTCGTTACGCGGGGAAACGAAATATTTGGAACACCTATAAAAACACGCGCGGAGCTTATTAGAAGTTCCCCGCAAGTATATTATTTACTCGACTTTGAAACATCTGATGTTCAACTTTAGTGTCAGTTCCGCGCATGTGTTATCGATTTGTTCTCGTCAATAATATTAATTGTTATTAATATCTTGAAGTTAATCATCATTATGTAATATGTAAACTGCAGGACTTAACCTCACAGTTTTACCTATTGCCTATTTATAATCATAAATACCACAAATACGTAAAAGGTTTGCTTATTTTCTTTAATAATTACTTGTGGTCTTATGTCTTACGTCAAGCTCGAACGAAAGTTAGCCATGTTGTGACGTCACATGTAAACAATACGACATAACCTCACAATCACATATTATGAAAGCGATCAGTTCTCATTGGGAGAGTTGCGGGAGTCTTGTTCAAATGTGTAACAACGTCAGCATGGACTGCTGGGATGACTATTCGGTTTATCTGGTGTTTGCGGCTCAAGTCGTCGAGTCGCAATTTTGAGAACCCAATGTCGTAGTTTTCACATTGACAGTTGACGGATAGAACCCAAAATCTCAATTGCTTCATTATTGCTTTGCCATGTGGCATGAATATTAGTGCATTTGCGTCTTATTAACTTGAATCCCCGAAGTTTTTCCTTTTTTTTTTAGATTTGTCCGCCGTATCCATTCACATCCATGCAGGCGGTGCAGTGTTTGGAAGTACATATATATTCCTTCCAGACGTTTTTAGTTCATTGGTCTCCTTAACGGGCATATTTTCATTATCAATTCCACTCGAAAAGCAGTTTTTGGATGAAAATTTAAGTTGAAAAAAATAATAAAATAAAAATGGATACCATTGGCATTAAAGTAATATTGATTTATATGCACAGCACAACGCGAAATTTGACGAGGGGCGTTTTAGCACTTAATTAGACTCCTGGTTTGGGTATTAACTGTTCCAAATATCTCTTGATTCGAAGGGTAGTTACCTACTGATCATTCGACTGTACTGACCGCAAAACCGCTCTCGGATCTGCAGAAATTGGATGGGTTGAGATCCCTAGTCGCCTTCATCAGTTATAAATATTTCGATTTATTTACATTGTTGGCATCGGAAATTAACCACTTTAGATTATTTGGTGCTTTATATAACCATCCATAACCGTACCATTTCTGTTAAGGGACGATCTAATTTAGGCGCCAGGTGCAGATGGAGAAGATTATGTAGAAGATGGAAGATGGAGAAGAATCTGCTGCGATGAGTTACCTACAACAACTATAAACGGCAAATATTTAAAATATTTTCTGGCATAGAGAAGTTGAAATAAAAAGACCTATAATAGTAAATATTTAATTAATTTGTCTGCATATCTAGAAAAAAGAAACTACCGGTTTCCCGTGTTAATACCGATGTCATCATCATAGATTAAATTATAAGGTTTCGTGGCTTGTTAATTATTTAGGTAAGAAAAAAACTAATTCCGTATTTACCAGTTCGTACATGCATAATTTGTGCCGTTAGATTTTTTGCCGAAGTCACGGGATTAGTGTAAAGCTCTCGAGAACCAAACGCAATGTTTACGGAATACTAAAGACCATAAAAACGTCTTAACCACAAGAAGTTGTTAAACACAGTCATTAGCGACGCACTGTCATTTATAATTTTTATACGCGATCGCATTAACATCGAGAACGCGCGATAAATAATGTCATCATGAAAAGCTCTCAGGATCAAAGGAATTTCACCGCATAATTAATCTCCAAACAGCAGCCAGCAGAAGCATCTCGGAAAGAGCCCCGTCGGAGTCGACGATGGATGTCACATCGTATTAGCGTTAAGCGATTGTTTGAGGGTCCGAGTGTAGTGGATAATTGCGGCAGGTTTATTGTGGAGGTCACGATTGGGGCCCCGGGGTCTGCCGTGGCACGTCCCTCTTGATAACTTGATTACTCGCGTTAGATGTTGCCCCGATAACGGAAGCCCTTATTTGAGTTGATTACGGCGTCAGCTTGTCTAACAACCGAGCTCTGGCTGATACACCATCCGACTACTTCCACTTCCTCCGAGCCCTACAAATCGGGCGTCTTCTGTTGTTACGAATTATACGTTGTAACCAGTGAAAAGAATCGATTTTATTTATCTGTCATCAGAGGGGAGAAGATAGTCTTCCAATTTCAGAGTTTTCTGCCAGCGGCTTTCCAACTTTGTTTTTCTAATAACTTTAGGTTTTTATGTTACCGAACAAAATTTATTCTTGCAAGGAACTATCTAGAAAAGTCTGCTGTTTCTGGTCTGTTATCGATGTTCTATATAGATCTAGATAGAACTCGAGATAGAACCTCCAGATATATTTCTTGGCGTTAGTTGTCCAGTATACAAGACGGTCGTTGGTCGTTTGGTAGGCATAGCCAGTCTGGCAATGAAAACTAGAAAGGTGGTGGGGGTGGCGAGAGAGAAAAGAAACTGTAGACCCAAACTGTGTGGGTATGAGAAAAAGGAGATGAAGGTAGCAAATTTTGAATAGGTATTTTTTCTCTGACACTTTGAAATAGAGAGATCAAGCTACCTAGGAGCCAGATTGTTCTACGCTAACGTGTCACTCTCTTCCCGCTTTAACAGAAAAAGGAAAGGGAAGTTATGGGATGCCAGTTAACTTTTTAATTTTGAATAAATTTTAAATTTAGTTTATGAAAGTAATAGCCCAAGATCTAATAATCAACAAAAATTATCTTATATAGGCGTCCCTTTCATTTAGAAACAACTTAACAATCTCCTTATTTAGTTTACTTGGACACGTCTCTAAACATGTGAGTTATTTTAGGTAATACAAGAAAAATTTTGAAAATACTTGCACCCGCCATGGTTTTCTTTTCACCATGTATACTATTGTTATCCGTGAAGTTATTTCGAAAAAAAAACAATTTCTGTATTTTTTGTAATTAGAAGTTTTCTAAGTCTCAATTTTCTTTTCAAAACATCTTTTGTAAGAGTTGCTTTAATGAAAATCTCTTGTAAAAAATCCAACATCCAGACTAAATTAAATCGAAATCGCGGGATCAGGATGCTTCAGAGGTTTATTGTATACGTACACCGTTCGTGCGATTGGAAGCTGGAACCTCATCTCTCCTTGAGACGCTCCCCTGCGGGGGATAACAATCTAAAATAGCTCGATGAATAAAAAATTACCACAAGAATTCGCTTAAACCGCATGTAAATACTGCACGGGAGTAAAGTGGGGCCAATTTAGACGGTCTCGAATTGTTTTGTTTACTTCGTCATGCTCTGATAGTGTTTTCGCACCCACTGCCTGTGCTTATCATAACAGGATTAACGGTCCATGTCGCCTTGGCTTAAAGGAAACCTGAAACCCACAACTGACTTTGCTAAGATTAAATGGAGCGGCTTAATCTCGCACTAGACGACTCCTGATAACAGAATTTGCTTTCCCGGATTGGCAGACAATGTGGAAAAGACACTCGGAGGTGTCGTTCGGTTTATTCAAACGATCTTCCTTAAATATCAGCCAGAGCTCAGAATTAGTATTAAAATAGTCCTTCGGAAGCGACTGCGTATGTCTTTGGAAACAGAGTTTCAAATTCAAAAGAATGCTTTTTGATATAGAGCAGAATTTTTTTTTTATCTAGGAGGTGAGTGAAAGGTTACATTTTACATGCAAATTTGAATCAATTCTTCTTGAAGAGTTCTTATTCTCTCCATAACTCATTGTGTTTTTAGTGGAAATCAAAGCCTCATTGTACCTTATCTGAATTATTACCAAGGCTTCAGTTACGAATGGGGTGTAGGTTTCAATCAAGAGGAAACGATGTAAAGAAAACTTACGTTTTCACTAAAGTAGCTCCCTTTTTTTCTTGAAGTATATATATTCGGCAAATTACAGTTAAAAATCGGTAGATCAGTGCCTCCGTAATCTTGAAAATGTACAATGAGAGGGCCTGTAATCTCGACTAACTTCCAAGTCGAGCTTCTTTATTTACATAAAGAGGTTGCTGTCGATCAATATCTCCTACAATATGCACTCTTGTATCCTTTAGTGAGCCTTTCCTCCATTTAGAAGACCTGTCAGCTTTCCATTACGTTATAAGGAAAAAATCTCCCGCTCGGGACGTCATGTCGTTGAAAAATGGTCCGGAGTTTTGTCGTTGCAGATCGCAAATTTAAAGCGCGCACCGTACGCGTCAACTTTATTAATCGTTTCAAATATGGGACTATCTGGGTCAAAGATAAATCGCGATAAAGTTGAATTTATGCTCGGACACATTCTTGTATTGTTTTGTTAAAGTTTTGATCGGTTTTAGTGAAAAAACACGTTCCAGATAGATAGAGAAATGTGGTGTAAACAATACGTAACTTTCTAATCTGTCTTGGAAAGTTATTTATTTTATTGTGGTGCAAGGATTGATTCTTCTTCTTTGTAGACTGATGAGATCAGAAACCAGAAACAATAATATTGCTTTAGTTTTCGTACAGACTACAATTTGTTCTTCATGGGTTCGTAAATCGAAACAACTTTTTGTCCACGATTTATGGTGGAATTTAAGAAAAATATATTTTCATCTTTACCAATTCCTTTCATTTTGTATTTATACAAGATTTTGAGATATCAAAGGAAAAGCACGATGACCAATTCAATGATTCGCACCCTGTCAGTTTGGATTTTTAATCCGGTCCCTCAGAATGGTTGTTTTTGGTAATTTTACCCCAAATTTCTGCAAGTATTCGTGACATACATGCTTTTTTTGCATGCACTGGCTTCAGCCATATAAACGAAGACATATAGCCATATAGGTACCTGAGTAAGTACAAAGATGCAAATACGCTTTTGCTTCAACAGCTGTTGAATAAATTGACTGTGCACCAAGACGTGACATGTTTTCAGCGGATCATAGAAGTGTCACGCACAAACAGCCAGACAATGCTTGTCGTCTCCTCTTCGATCCATCCAAGCAAGACTCTTCTTCGAGCCAAGCCAAGCCAACTGTTACGCAATCAATGCACGACGAGGATTATTAACCGGTAGCTGACCGGAATAATAATCGTCAGTGTATTAAACTGCGTTCTGATATCAATTGAATTGACCTATATGTGCTTCCAATAAATAACTACTGCACAACTACACATAACCACATGGCTGGCATACGTGCGTGAACGTTCACGACTTTGCTGTTGACAGTTCGCTTGTTCCTATTTGTCTATTAAGTTGTCCTTTTATTGCATTATTACTCGCGGTTGCATTCCAGAACTTAACGATTCATTAGTTGTCTTCGATATTTCAGTGTCAACTCAATCGAAGGCTTTAGATTAAGTAATCAAAGAATTAAGTGCTGGAAGCTGGATGTAATTAAGAAAATGTATGGGTTGCGGTTATCGCGATATCTACAGGTATAACGCGCTGGTATAAGGATAATTAGTTACTGATTACTTACTACTGATGCAGTAGAACTAAATACATAAGTATAATATACAGGGTGTTTGGTAACTGGACAGCCAAAATGAAACGTCATAATGTGTAAAATCGTATTTTAAGCATGAAAAAGGGAATAATTTTTTTCAAGATCAGACCTCGTGTAGGAAATATTTCCAAAATTATTCTTCTGCTACTGAATAAAACATATTTTTATTGCAGCCATAGTTTCACATTTTTGGAAATATTTCCTAAACGTATGATCTTGGAAAGATATTTCTTTTATACATTTCGTTCGATTTTGGCTGTCGCAGTTACCAACCAGCCTGTATAAAAAAAAAATTGAAAATTTGAATTCCAGTGTCAAATTAGAAGGTAAAATCTTGAATTCTCAAATCTAAATGGAGTTCCCGACAGTTTACTGTCGTCATGACCACAGTTATGCTTATAGTTTTGGGCTTGGTTTCAATGGCTAATAAGTACGGGAGAGTTCAATAAGTACCCAAGCTTCAAGCTTACCGATCGAATATGACATGAGTCTTCAAAGGGCTTAATTTTCGGTGCTGGGTCTCTAAAATTCTGAATCAGCGCAAGTCTATAGTAAAGGAGCTCACAGACTTCGTCTTTGTTTCGCTGTTTTGTTCGACAAACAAGTCTCTCCTGATTTCGTCGTTTTCGTCGAACAAAACAGTGAAACAAAAACGCAGTCTGTGGGCGCCTTTAGACTTCATTAGCCTGATTGTGCAATAAATTCGATAAAATTGATATGAAATCTGATTTGAGATTTTTATTCGACCAAATGCGTCCAACTGATTTTTTCTTACATGGTTTTGTTCAATATGACCTACCTAGTTGATATTGAATTTTTTTTGAGACCAGGTTTGATGATGAAACTAGCCTTGTCTGAGTCTCTGTATCCCCGACGGCGAAACTTATTTATTTCACGAAATTTTGCCTGACTTGAGTTGAATTGAAATTATCATACTGTAATACTTCATCTTTTTACCAAAATCAATTTTCTTGGTCCAATTTTTTTCCATACAAAGACGCGACCTCATCTTAAAATCTACTCCAAGATTTTGACAAAATTATTTATCCCGTAGGTATACAAAGACACTTTTTTTCATAAAATCTTACCTGATCTATTGAACATTGAAAAGATTATCTTACTCAACTTTTTCCTTACAATCAACTATGAAATTTTGACCAAACATTCATCCTGTAGAAAGAAACTGACCTGACCTGATTTTTTTCGTAAAATCATTCCTGATCTGAGTAAAAATTGAAAATGATTTTTCTGACTCAAGAAACATGTCTTAAAATTTTACCTTACTTAAATTGAAAGATCGTATACCCAACAAAATCAGAATTGACTTGCCTTGCCTTGAACAATGACAACAACTTTACTTCTGACAACATAACTGGCAACAGTCATGTCAGCTTTTATTAAAATTAGTTTAATCCGACTTGATTCTTTTCTGGTGCTTCTTTTTTTCCTTATTTTTTCTGTCGACCAAGAGAACTTCGAACTGGAATGAATTAACGCGACTTGCAACGTTAACACTGTCAAAAAGTCTGAAGGGTATGTTGCAGCAAGAAATTCAAGTACAAAGTATGCCTCACTTCCTCATGGCTGCCAATGAATGGACATAAATAAAACTTGTACGTGACTACGTGAACACTGTGAATGGTTTTTAATAATACAACAGAAAGACAAAACAACAGCAAGAGAAAACAACAGCCAGGGTTTTTTTAGTCATAAATTTAGCAATAAAAGCTGACGTTCTGCAAACAGCGACAGCTTACTTACTTGCACGGTTGCAATAAGTTCAATACTCGCATTAAAGACATATTTAAATACCTGACAATCAATTTAAGTGTCGGGACAAGGCGTGCGTGGGTGTGTGGAAATTATAAGAGCTGAGAGCCATGTGTCATTCGACTTGAAAAAGCAGTAAACACGCGAGCAAATACCTAACTGCGGACCATTCTTATAATTACAAAAGAGACAAAGATAAATCCCCGGACAGAGTCGTATAATTAGTTGAAATGGCATAATAAAAGACCGCGAGGTTAGATTAGAACTACACGGATTAATGCCGAAATTTATAGACGCTCAAACAGCTGGAAAGCATTATTAAAAAATTGATAATGATTCTGTTATTCCGGCTCGTCCTGGCTTGCGGGACAATCGGACGATCCCGCTTGTAATTTGACTAATCGATCAGTGGACAAACTCGAAATCGAAAAGCTGAAAAATGGGTAATTTGAAATTCTAATCGATTCCCAAAGAAACGTGAAAAATTACATCATCGAGAAAGACGCATTGGAATAATTATAAGCAACTAATTTATTCAATTCATTTTTATTATAATTTAGGATGAATAAATTTTTCTCCTCATTACTTACTGTCTTTTTTTAACGCAGACAGACTTATCACACTTAAGGCTCCTTGAATATATTTGTATATTTTTCTGCACGTGAGATTGTGTTTTGTATGATTTTTTTATATTCAGTTTCTTTTTAATTTGTTACATCTTACCTTGATTTATAGAAAGCAATTTATAGTCTGTTTCTTGCTACTGCAAGTGCGCTTTGAGTGCAAGTTATCTTGTTCCAACTTCGGAATTAATTATGATGAAAAAATTTAGAGCGTACCATGACCATACAAGGCGCACTAGACCAAAAAAAAAAAACTCTCCAAGGCTCAGTCGGAGTTGCGCACGGTTTCTGATATCCCACTGGTGACGGTTCTCCTGATCGCAACAGGCGATCCCGATTTTTATCGTAACCAGCTCACATCATTGGCTTCTAGATAGTAACGTTACAATAATGTTAGTAAGTATTTGGAAGTATACAAGAAAACTGGCTTAAATACATGTTAAATGACCTAACTGAGAAATAAACCTGTAATTTTGAATATCTTGAATCTGTCCGGCTAGATTTGATACCATGCACCCATCCCTGATGGAGGGCTCCACAAAATCCTGCATCGCCCGCTTCTACAACTGTCCAGTTCTATTAATATCTCTTTTATTAAGGTTTTCTAAATTACACGCAATAGATCCGCGAAAAAAATTACTTTACATTATCATTAAACTACGACTTCATTATTTATTTATTCCTGGCAACAGTTTTACTATACGTTGAACGATACACGTCAGATCAACGAAGATTAACGCCGTCGGACGTGGTCACTATACTTAGACGAGTATCTCCTCGAAATCCCGTAGTATTGTTGTCTTTCATAATGTGATATTGTAACAAACTAGGACGTAATTCTATTTTTACTCACAACGCCTTTGGAGATGAATGTTTCATTATAGTAGAAAGTCTAAAATGTACATAGGTATACAAAAATAGCCTTTCGTTTGATGAAAAGTCGCGAATGGACTGGAAATTAATAGGATGAACGAGGATGAGGAACGAGAACAGTGAGAATTGAGACCAGTTAACATTTTTAAGGACATATTAGAATGGATATGGTTTTTGGTACCATTTTTCAGTTATTTCCAGGCCGTTCATTGAAAGAGCAAATTGCTCATTAACCAATGAGTTTGTTGCTTTTTAAGATTCAATTACAGGAAAAAAAAACTTTTGGATGGCTCAATATCTATGGTCATTGGTCGAATGAGCAATTTCCCTTTTTTAATGAACGGCCTTTAGTGAAAAATTATAGCAGCCTCTGTGTTTTTATTGAGTTGAACTTTTAATCGCTAGATGGCAACGCGCTATGTAAGCCACGACGATCTCGATGAATCAAATTACGTCAATGGATCGATACAGCGTCCCGTCTCTGATCGGCATTACACTTTTCTCCTAGCGTATTTTTGGTTGATATTGATACGGCAGACTGATGAGCTGAAAATCGAGCCGAAACATCTCTGTAGTTTGCTTCAAAATTTTGTAATTTTTTTAGTGAATTAAATTGAAAGTTCTTATTAAAATTTTTTATCTTATACTTCCTATAAAAAGTACCAAACTGCTATTGGAAAATATGTGTATAAAGTTTCCCTACGCAATGTTATGATTTTTTTAATGAAAACCACTCAATAAGAATTTATGTTTCTGGTTAGCTAATTGGGAAAGTTTCAGTATCAAAAATCGATTTATGGTATCCTGTTTGGAAATATAATCCCTGTTTAAACATTTTAAATTCCTGTTAATTTAATTAATGTTTTTATGAAGTGTTGTTGGGAAACAGTTTTTGTAACAATGATCCCGGGACTTGTAAATTCAATATTTATAGAAGGAAATACCAACGAAAGTGGGGTCTTTATATATATTTCTGGTTTCTGGTTTCATAAGCGGGTTGTGTTATGAGCGAAGGTTGCCGTGTTATGAAAATTTTGATTTTAGATAATTGGCCCGTTCTTTTTTATACCCTCAACGTTACTGTGAGAATATGCGAAAAGTTCGCGTTCAGTTACTTTAACGCCTTGCTGCAAAAAAAAGATCATTCCGGTCCCTTTTTAATTAAATTTTATTAACTGACTAATAATAATTAAATGCCACTTTCACGTCATCCCTGAATTTAATTAACCCCGGGTTGTAAAGAAGGTATAAACGCGGATCACGATGCAACTTTTCATTGATGTGACTTTTCCTCAACTTTAATTAAATTTGTTTTTAGGTGCCCGCGGGATTATTAGTCAGACATGACAAAAATTTGCAAAGTTCTACGTTTCGCCAGCAGGTAAATTGAGAATAATGAATATCGAGAAGATATCTCCAATTTTATAAAGAGAAAAAATAACAGAATTTGCATAATCGCACTTTTTGTCCAATTATATTAAGATGAATCCAAAATAACAGTGCTTTTGGACCAATTTGTTATAACCTAATGAGCAAAGAACAGAAATGTCTCATCAACATCAAACATTTCTAGGTTTACGAGGCCCGATGTCCGCGATGGTAATTTCCTCCCTGCTGAAAATTTTATTGAGGTTCTTAAGATTTTATGGCCGCGCTATTGGAACAGTCAACAATGTCAATATTTTAATTATCTCACAAACGCCCGGGAGTTTCTAAAGTGCTCGCGCCTTCATATCCCGAATCTGAACATCCGAAGTTCTGAATTCATTGCACTCATAATCTGTTTTAATTAAACCAATTGCTAATTTGCGAGACGACTGTGAATGGAATCAATTGCGCTGCCAGACTGTTTCAATGACAAACGTAATCTTCTCTTGTCGGTAATTTTCGTTCCAGAGCTCTTCCTTCCAGGTTTTAAGCTTCCACTCTAAACTTCAGAGTAGTTGCTTAATTTACTGAAAACTTTCTGGAATAATCTATTATTGCGTGTATCTTTTTCTATTGTTTGCTTTGTTCTATTTGCCTTATGTGGAATTGTGTTGTTTTTGCTATATGTTCGGGTATAGGAAGTAGAGTTGGAGTTAGAGTTGAAGTTATTTCCTTTTTACGATTAAACTAAGTTTTTTTACTTCCTCTTGTTGCTGTAGTAGGAAAGTTTCTAATGGTCCGATCCGTGTATAAGCCAAAGTAATGTTGCTGTTTCGTTTTTCCATCTACCGAGCGATTTTAATGAGCCTCTTTGGCATTACCTCAACCTAGACTGATCGATTCACGTTTTTTCTCTGATAAATTTAAATATTTAACTTCGATACTCTTTCATGAGGAGATTCTAATAGACCGTTATTAAACGTTTCCCGGTCGTTTTATTTTTTGTTTTTCACAAATTATAATATTGATCTAGTTTTCTCCGCGACAGATGAATAAAAATTATACAACAATGTAGAAGCTGAAGAGTTTTTTATCAGCTTAACCTGAAATATATTCAGGATTTTATCCCGCAATACCGATTTTATAGGAAGCGAAGGATTGAATTGAATTTCCGTCGGATAATTTTTCCAGTTCCCGGCGTTAGGTTAGCGGAGAACTCATTAAAGCTCCGGTAACGATACCCCGGGAACACCGAGCTTACAATTATTGCGGTCCATGGAGCTGACCTAATGAATCTACTCATCGTTCAAAAGCCGGCATTAACAAATGAAGGGTAATTCAATCCCCTCTATATATTTAATGAAGACGTCTAGTTTGGGTTATTAATAGGGTGGGAGGGAGCAATTAGTTTAGGGCCGAAACTATCCTGTCCGATGAAAGTTGGCAAGATTCTACTCCGTCTGATAAATCGTCACCCATAAATCTCAACGACTTATTTTATACAGTGCAGGAGTGGGATTTTTTCCTTTTCTAAATTCCACTAAACACCCTGCCAACGGATGGAAATAACGTTTCCTTCCTCATCGCCACTTTTCATTATTTATCCTATTTTCATTTAATTTAATAATAATTGTTAGGAGTTAGTTCAAAAATTCAATAATATCACTTATTTTTATGTTTCGTTCTCTGCGCTTTCCATATACTCTCAATGCCTATTAGGTATTTGCGCTTTAATAGAATTCGAAAGTGTTCGCTATTCAAAAGTGCATGAAGGGATTTAAATTGAAATTTTTACTTCAAGAGCGAGGAAATTTTTGTATAGTGCTTTAGGAATTTTCCTGTGGTTCATTAATCGAATTAATGAATCGCGTCGAACCCTGTCCGTTTTCTTCGGTCCCCGAAACACCACTGACTTTTTGGTTTCTAAACTTCTTTCCAAATAAATTACGCTTTCTCGGGTTTCAAAATCTATTTTTTCCCTGGAGTGTTGCCGCTTCGACTTTTATTTGCTAGGTGCCTCCTGACATGGAAATGGCAACCATGTGATTTATCCGAGTTTACCAATCGTTCTTCAGTCAGCGTTACAGTAAAAAATTCAGCTAGCGTAAGAAAACTTCGCCATGGTGGTTGTTTTTTTGGTCCAGTTAAGTCGCTTGCTTTTCATTCAAAACGCTTAATATTGCTTAAAGATTAATAATTGCACAGTGTTTCATAATTGGGCAATTTTATCGACTCCCGCTTATTATGAAATATCATTTTCTTCGGCAATTAATGATTTCTCGCATCGACTGTGAAAGGTATAATTTAATTATAATTTCTTTTTCTTTTCAAAATTAAATAATTGTGCCAAAAATACAGCAACTAACCTGGCTCCGCCACACGGACACACGTTGATTTTTTTTTTCATTTTTCACCACTAAAAATATCTCTTTAAATTTTGTCGCAATATTAAAGATACAACCCTTTATACTAAACTTAATATTATTAGACATTTTTGTAAAAACAATCTGGGCACGCCACTGAATTCACCATCTCTCAAATCAGCTTTGTTTATCGAAACCTGTCAAGCATTGACGATTTTATAGCGAAAATTAAAATTTGAAGAATATTTAACAGGTGGCTATAAAATTTAATAGAATACCGTTTTGAGAGATGGTGAATCCAGTGGCGTTCACAGAATTTTTCTAAAAATGTTGCTGGTATGAATTCTTGGAATTTTACTTCTAGACACTGATCTAGTTCTAGTAGGCCTTAGACTTTATATGAAAGATGCTTTGTCTTTCAAAACTATAGTTCATTTAAGAAAAAACTGGTTAAAATCACACAATAAATAACGATTTTGTATAGGGTGGCTAGAAAATGCATCACTCTGTATATTTGAAACAGTAAGTAGCCTTTGGATTCATTTCCAGATGTATTCGTCGCTGAATTCGGTGTTGTCTATACTATAATACTACTAAAATTTCGTAAGAACTGCTTTCTTGCAATAAAGTTCCCGACTCCGTAACTCCTTTAAAACGGTATACCTTATTTTAGAGAGAGGTTCCTGACATTTTCATTACTCTTCCATACAAAATAAAGGAGTTGATATTAGGTACAATCGTCTCAGTTCATCGAAGTTTTCCGAGTAAGTACACTTTAAATTTTTCTGGCATCCCAGTGTATTTGTTGTGAATAATATGTACATATGTATTTGTTTCTATCCTATAATAGTCGATCAAATTATATCAAATTCTAGGAGCAATTTTTTAGCGTGTCGTGCATTCAAACATTAATCTACAGAGAGTTCAAAAAATGCAGCAACAACGAATGCCAATACTATAATAATATTTGTTTGACTAAAGTTTTCTATGAATAGAAAAGCAGCAAGAATAAATTCGATTGTGCTTCACTGCAATTTTCAAACTTTACTTAACGATCTCTATCAAGTTTTAAATTATAGCCTGGGTATTTATATGGAAAGTTTCTTTAATAACAACTTTGCCGTACAACTACACCGCATAAGTTCAACTTTAACAATTACAATTCCGAAACTGCCTGAAGCTTTTCTCACTGTTTGACTTGGATTTTGATATAAACGAGTGTGTTATTATCAAATTTGAAAAACTTCGTTCGTGCTGAAGTTTGTGAAAACAAAGAGATAATTTATGTACCTAATGGAACTTCTGATGCATGAAATAATTGCGGGTACTCGAGAAATGCACGACGAGTATTCAAACTCGGACCGCTCCGGCTTACTAATAAATTAATTAAGAACAATAGGAGTTATCTTCATCTGTTATATATTCCACGGAAGGAGTACGTACACCTAGCAGCGATAAGCAAATCGTTATCCGTTGTACATAATTTATAATAATAGTTTCCATTCAGATGCTCTATCCGAATCCGTTCCCATTCCGCCCGATATATCCTAGCCTGGAGTCTTCCTGCCACCGGGAGATATATCTGTTTGCATTCCCCATCCATTTTCCACCATGTGATATGTTCACGCACAATAAACTGCCCGCAGGCCCGTGTTATTGCAGCCTATTAGGGGATAGGGGACAAGAACCCAAGTTTGTCTTGAGAGGTTACTGATGATTATTTAAATCGGACAGTGGCAGCTGCTAGACCTTAGTTCCAGTCTAGTTCTTGTCCTGTTATTGATTTGCTATGGCCTACTACAGTAGATTACAATTTTTGTTTATGTAAAGATTTTATATTTTTTTGTCTAGATAAAATAACTTTTCCTGGAAGATGAAGCACGCCCTACCAATAACAAACTGTTTAAGAGCTTGCCCGTCAACAAGAAAAAAATCTTATGAACAAACAGGTCATAACAGAAAAAAATATTCTAACAACAAACAATATGACAGCACCTAATAAGTAAACAATAAACTCATTCAAGACCAGATCGTGATGTTAGATGCTTCTAAATAGATAAATATGACATTTGTACGCATTTTTGTATGAACAAACATAATATATTATACCTTAATGCCAAACAAAATTTAACAATTTAACAAAATTAACTAATCTAATAGACCAAACTTAAAGTTCTAGATTTTGTTAGAAACGTGCCTAAAAACAAACAAAATTAAAATGTAACACATTTAAAGTTGCAACTCGAAAGAAACATGACAGAAACAGTGTAACGTTAATTGTTGAGATAAGAAGAAGAATTTCACAGCAAATGCCAGCGTTAGAAAAGGATTTGCAAACAGTGATCCTGTATTCGAATTTTAAAGCAAACCAGAAAATACTCAACAACAAACACTTCTAAAAACAAACATCCAACACCAAACGCACTCGAGAAAAGAGCATACAAATAGCATGCCGAGTAGCATGCATTGCAATAATTTATAAGACAAGTAAAAATCTAACAGCAAACATTTCTAATAACAAACAGAAAGGCGAGCACCATAGGCTTGAAAAAAGAAAAGAGCTTGTAAACAGTAACAAACATTTGTTGACACTACTTGTTAATGTCTGCTTGCTATAGCGACTCTGAGAACAAACATGTAACATGCGAATATTTCAGATCCCTTATAGTTTAACGCGCTTTAAAATTAACCAATTTTGAAGCTAACAAGCTAGAAGTCTATCAGAAAACATTTTTATAAGGAACACATCTAACAGCAAACATATGTTAGGTATAACAAACACATCTAACAACAAACATACGCGATTTAAAGCAGCAATTCTATAAAAAATCCATAACAATTTTAAAGTGAACAAGAAAAACTCTAATAGCAAACATTTTTAATAACAAACGGGCTTAGCTGCAAACACGTTTAAGAACAAACACGTCTTTGCTGTACCTAATATCTTCTTCAATCAAACATGTTAACAACAAACATGAAATAATAATAAAATTTCGTTAAGAAAAACGACAACAAATAACCCCAGAAGCATTTCTAACTGGGAAAAAATTAAAGGAGAGTTGCCAAGTTCTATCCCATGTTTCTATACGTTGTACGTAATCTTTCCGGGACATGGAGCCTGACTGCGTTTCTCACTGTCCCGAGACGGGGCTGATTGTTTTAAACGGTCCCCCGAGGGAATGGCAGCACGTGACGCTCAGGATGGATCGGGCCATTCCGTTTACAGATGCAAATGGTAGCGGGACTAATAAGGGTCGGTGTCGTCTCTGGCTGACATTCCCATCAACTGTCGAGAGATTCGCACTGTGACGGATGTCAGAGATGTTTGGGCGGGTGCAAAAGGTGCCCGCGCCACTCGGGGAGCGATCTAGATATTATTAGCTTGGGGGGTTGCTTGGAAAAGAACGTTCAACTGGTGGATCCTTTTTCGCGTGATTGATACCAGTCAGAGTCAGAGTCGGTGGAATATTTCCTGATTTTGTAACATGAGAATCCTTGTATTATGTAGAAATTTAGATGGAAAGATAATCCGGAAATTTATAGTTTTATAATCGCGTGTTATTTTCCAGGAGCCTCAATATCAATAAGTAATAAAATAAAGATAAACATAACGGTGCTGGATCTATTGATCGCTGCGAAGAGAAAATTCCCAGCAAACTCGTTTCTAGCCGTGTAGAAAGAAAAAAAAAAACGATTCCGTGTCCATTATTATTGTCTCTCCATCTCCATTCTTCATAAATAATATAATTGTAAAAATGCATGCACAATGCGGGTGTAAACTCATGATGGGAAAAGACCAACAAAACACCAAACAATCGCGTGGATGTCATACATCAAGGTACCCGGAGGGATGAATACCGTGACAAGTGCTGACATGACCTGCTTGGTCTTTATAATCATTTATCTCCCACCAGGCGGTACATCATTCATTATTACTTCACAATGGCACGGGATCAGTCCCGGGGTAGCAATTGTGATAACAGAACAACTCGGCCATAGAAGCACAAATTACAACTGGATTCGGGATATAATGGGAAAGCAGAGGCGATGAAATAAGCGATTAAAAGTGGTGAGAACATTCCATCTCTGGATTCATTGCCGAATATGCGATGCTATTATTAGTAAGTCGTAGCAGAAGGCACAGACGAAAATTGCTCTCTGCAAAACTCCAATGAAGCTAAAATGCTCTCGCGCGCGCGCTCGGTCCGAGAGTGGTAGCTGCGATATGCGTATTGTGATTGTGCTGACGCAATTTTATTTAATTGCCCGAATCTTGAGTTCTTACGGCATTAAAAGTCGTGCAAATTTAAATAATTCCCCTTCTAAACGCACATTATGAATCAGTCAATTTATAGAATCTTGCATGGTACCTGCATGAAAATCAATTACAATACATACTAGGATAATATACTTGAGTATATAACGATTCAGAAAAAAAAACTATTAAACAGGTATGATTAATTAGGTATCAACAATAATTATATTATTATGAAATCATCGATGAAAACGTATTGAAAATAAAAATAATCTGATGAAGTGATTTATATAAATAAACCTCTCCCTTGTTACAGATCACGTCTCCGAGATAGCCTCTCAGTCGGAGAACAAGACATTACTACTGTTCTCTCAAGTGTACCGGGGCATGTCGGTGCTGTCCAGGGACCCCATAAAATCCCTCTACGGCGACATACGCCGTTACGTCCAAATAAACTCCACTTCCGAGAGTTCCTCACCTCCTGCGATCGACATGAAAACCAGCGTGAATCGTTTCTTCATCGACCTTTTCCCGCTCGTCTACCACAACACCCTAAACGCCATACCCAGGGATTTCGCACCCGAGTACAAGGCCTGCCTCAAGAAATACATCAACGAGGTTCAGCCGTACGGGGACATCCCCAGGCAGACGTCCCAGTCGCTCAGCAAGAGTCTGGAAGCCACCGTGTTGCTGCTCAAGTCCTTCCGGACCGGGATCGACGTCCTGAACGCGACCGATCACATATTCACGGACGACAACTTCAGACACAACTCCGAGTGTCACGACGCGCTGCTGAGGATGACTTATTGTCCGAAGTGTCTCGGTTTGGCCGCGAACGTTAAGCCGTGCGCGGAGTATTGTTTGAACGTGCTGAGGGGTTGTTTGACGCGGTACGTTGTAGATTTAGATTCGCCGTGGAATACGTACGTGGAGGCCATCGAGAGATTAGTGACCGCCGTGAAAAATCCCGACGGTGAAGCGGGATTGAACTTGAACACGATGATCAGGAGCTTGGATACGAGGATTTCCGAGGCTATCATGTACGCGATGGAGAAAGGGAAAGAGATTGATAATAGGGTAAGTGTTTTTTATTTTATTTATTTTTTTTACATGTTTTTAAGCGAGACTTTGATTAAGGTGCGCTTTCGCTACGATAATTCCCATTCACTAGCCCCCTCCACTAAGTCAGGTTAGGTTTTTTCCCCTGAAATTTCAAGAAAATTTAAGAAGAAAAGTCAAAAAATATATAATGTAGAAGATAAAGAAAAAGCCGTTAGGACTGTAAATTATAAGGGGTGAATTAGTGGAGGGGGGGCTAGTGGAGGGGTTATATGATATGGTACTTGAAAGAAGGAACCCTACAATGAGACCCCTGTGGTACTCCATCGTTATATCGATTGAACTATTGAACGGCTAGTCGTATAGGGAAGTGAAATTTTAGATTCGGATGTCTTATGATTTTCGAAAGGGACCTTTGACATCCTGAAGTAATTTTATAACTTATGAAATTTTGTGATTTTTTATAGTCTTACAGATACTGATACTTTATTATTCTTCTCACTCAAATCAACTAGTTCTTCTCTGTTCTTTAATCTATAAAAGTCTCCAAGAAAATGTCTTCAAATACCTACCTAAAAATCTTCAAACGAGACTCGGTCTAATTAAATAGTGCAGCTTATTATAAACGGCTAGTCGAAGGAAGTTGAGCTTTTATATGGAAAGTGTTCACTTCTGTTCTAAACATCAGTCTTGAGGAAAAAAAGGAGGGAAAATTTGAATAACGCATTTCATCGGTCCGCTTCTGGTGAACCAGACCTACCTCGAATGAAGATCGAGAAAATTTGCAACCAGGAATGTGGTAGATTTAAGGTTGTTGCACGCGTTTGTCAATATATTTATAGCCATTGAAAGGCGGTGGTATTTTTCCAAAGCCATTCGGCACTAATAGACACTGTTCGCTTTTTAAATAAAGGCTGGTATTTCCTTTTGTGCATCTTTTTGTGTCCAGTTATAGATAATTTACAGCGCGGTTTGTGAATCACCGGAGATGGCTATCGCTGAATATCGGATTAGTTTGTTTTGGAAGCGAGACGGGCCAAGCCTAAACTCCTTGGGACGATGTTCTGCCTGACTAGTCGGTGTCAAGACCGCATTCTCCAACCGTGAAATCGGATATTCCACCTAAAATATTCACCTTTTATTATTGAATCACTCAGCGTTATTCGAAGTTTTTGGATTGCTGGACTCAAGGGCAAGTTTTTGAAATAGAGCCAAATCCTTTGATTAGGGATACGGTGTTCCAGCTTTGATCCTTAAATGATCGTCTTCACTCTAAACTGGTGTTTATTAGCATTCGTGACAAAAATGAGTCTTTGAATAATTAAATAAATTAGAGATTTAATTTTGTTTAATTATTAATTTTTTACATTAATCATTCATTGTGCTTAATCGAAAAATATTACAATTTCTGATTGCGGTTTTGGCATCAAATGCTTTTGACGACAGTAAGTAAGCAACATATTTACTGCAACTAAATTATTGATTGTTGTTGAGAGCCAATAATAATCCACGTGTCAGTCATTTATTTTCATCAAAGAAACGTTTCCTCTTAGTTTTTTCAATCAGCAACTTGGGGCTATATCAAATAAATATTTTTCTCTTACTCGGAACAATTTTTTTTTACATTTTTATCAACGATAAAATTTAGTTACTGATAGTTAATGATAAAAATTTAGTCATCCAGTCAGTCAGTAGGTATATACGATTCGCGAATTAATTGTGGTGGGATATCAGAACGGCGAAGACGGTCCTCCCTGACGTGTTTTGTTCGATTTGTTCGGCACTACTTATTAGTCACAATCGCAGACAGAGGCCGACCGAATGAGCTTTGTGAACTCTGAAACGATCATTTCAATTAATAGCCCGATTAGGAATTCGACCGCAAGAATGTGACTGCCATATAATGATTATTAAATATAAAATGACGGTGTAATAATAATTCCGGACGAAACCCCCTAATAACGCGATCCGAAAGGGTAGATTTATGTCTGTCAGATTGTAATCTTCGATGTGGGAAATCATATGAAAGGTGAACGGATGAGCATCTGAGACGTCACATTTTTCGTTATTTATTGGGTATATGAGGATTTTTATTCCAAGTAAACTGGGTGATTGGGGGTTCAGACCGCAGTTTCAAATTTTTAGAGGTAAAAAAATAGATTATTGATGAGTATAGCTATACGCACAAGACATGAAATAAGAGTTGTCCGATCATTTGATCTTTCGTCTTATTTTTTTCTTTTTAGAAAACTTGTGATCGATTTTTATGCACAAAATATTTCCCCTCTACGTCACCCCTCCCCAACCCCCGATCAGAAAAAAAGTTATTTTTCAAATTGTTTTTTAGTTCAAGTGTTCTTGAATATTATTTTAATTTCATTAAATTAATTCAATAAAATATAAATTTACCATACCCTCATTTAATTTAACCCCTGAGAGGGTTAAAATTATCAACAATTTTTTATTATAAAGTAGACAAAATTAATATTTTTTATTTTGTATAAATAATACAGACGCTGGTTGTTATTAATTTTCCATTCAGAAAAAAATTATAATACAAAGGCTAAATATGGAATACTAATCAAGGTAATTTCTTATTTACCTGAAATTTAATTGAAATTCTCAATTCGTAAAGTTTTTAATTAGACCTGAATACTAAAATCATATTTCTGTCTGTCATGAACCCCAGATTTGGCGCCCTTTAACCTAAATAGGCGCCAGTGATATGACGGGGATTTAAACAATGGTTCCTAATTGTTTTTCTGAGAGGAAAATCAAATGTTTTTGTACACGATATATGTACTATTTTCTGTTGGAGAGAAAATTGAATTTAAGTTGATTTTTTTTTATATACAGGTATCCTAAATAAATGCGAATAATTTTAGGAGATGATTCCTTGGCTCATTCTAAGGAAAAAAATTCCCATTAACGTGTGTCTGGATATGCACCCATTTTGAGTACAGAACTCAGCTTTTATTTTTTCCATGTGTGATTGGCCGGAGATTTTAGAATTTGGAGAAGTTTTTTGCCTTTTATTTTCCGATTAATGTTTTTTTGAAACATCCAAAACTGGATTTTCATCGTAAATGACGGGTTTTTCTCGAAAACGATTCACGTTAGCACTTTTGACCAAGACTTTTCCCAGTGTCGTAGAAATTACGGGCAAATAATTTCAAGTAACCCTAAAATCTCCGCCACTGCCATTAAGGTAAGAAATTTAATTAGCCTTCAAAAAGTAGCTAATATTAACGATATAACGTGAATAACTACTGGGCTTTTAGGTTTTTTGATTAGCAACAGGTCTATAGTTTTATTTTTATTTTTTTTTATTTGTCATCTATTTATTACTTATAAAATCGCACAAAAATAACTCAAAAATCGGAAAATGGCGTATCGTTACTGTGAGTAATTTATTAATAAATGATAATGGCAGTTTTACCTTTTTATTTACCAAACAACTCAGTAAGTGAAGTGTGACATGTTGCGAGCTTGTGTTTTGTCACTGCAACACTTTGCATTATTCTACCGGTAAAAGGGCCGCATGGATTTATTTATATAGCAACATCTATTGGTGAACGAGCAATTTAGTGTTTTTTTTTTTAGATTCATGGTATTGAATTTTCTGTGAAAGGTTCCTACTAGAAGTTGCCATAAGTAGCCTTACTTACTGCTGCAATTTCCGGAGGACACAGTATTACAGTATTATTACGTTAATAATGTTTTTGGTTTTGGTAACACACACATGATATCATACGACTGATATGCAGACATAATACACAGTGACATAATTTATATTGTAATTGTAAATAAGTGATACTCATTGTAAAACAGTAATATATAATTGAAAGAGCATTTGAAAGTATTGTATAACGATTATTCACAGTTTCTCCTGATCATCATCTAATCATTATTTACAAAATCGAGAGAACATTGCTCAATGCTGTTTGGCTCGATAACCTTTCGAGTGTGAAAAATGCCATTATTAAGTTGACACAATCATAACCCAGCTGTGACATGTGCGATATTAAATACCAAATTATGGCTCGTTTAAGGTTAATAATTGAAAACATGTGTTCTTCCTGCTTACCACACACATACTACTCTCTAGCAGATTATCGTTATAATCATTTCACTGTTTTAATTATTTATTTTCATTGCAAGTATTTGAATAATAACGCTCAGTAATGGTCTTAGAAATGAATAAACTTCAGCTTATTCCTATTACTCATACATTATCAAAGTTATCAATGAAACTGGGTAACTTTTATATTATGAAAAAAAATACATTTTCGTGCGGTTTCTTCATGAGTACTGACGAGAACAAATATTACATCCCTTAATAAGCCCTAATATTTCCTTCATTACATATACAATAAGTTTTGTTTTTTTATTCTTCTAGTTATCCAATTTTCGTCCCGCTGCTTGTACTTCCAGCTCACTTATACTCGGGAGGGATTTATCGCAGACTGCAGTAGGAAGATACTGCGCTGCCTGGGAGAGGTAATGGGAGAATCTTCCACTCGCGAACGGGGGACTTTTATAGAGCCAGTGCTGGTGTACAATGTACATTTTCATTTTAATGCCATTTCTAGAGTTAAATAGAGGCGACAATGAAGCGACGATTAGAAAAGGTTATTAACTGAAGCAGACAGCAATTAATAAACAGCAGTTACCCCGGGGGCACCGCTTTACATACGTCGATAAATTACCATATGCAAAATTACTGAAATTCGCTTTAATGCTTCAAGTATTTTCTTAATTAAACACTTGCGAGAACAATTACCTCGCACCAGTATCATATCAAATCTGATACATACATATACATACATACTACATATTGTAATTATCCGCGGCATTTGTGTGAAAATATGAGTCAGATGCTACTCGGAAATTATTTTTTATAATACGTTTATTGTATTGTGTGGCCTAATTTTCTAAGATTCTGGAAATAATAATTAGTGTGGACAGTACCCATTTAACACGAGTGGGAGATCGTATGGGGCATCAGCCGAGTATGACAATCCCACGAGTGGACCAATAAACTCTAATTAACAATTCCTTTAATGACAGTTATCTACAAGAACACGAAATGAAAACATAACCTCGGTACATTCGTCCAAGAATACGAAAATACGGGAAAAATGTTACAAGAAGTATCATGACACCATTATTTAAGTCCATCAGAACCTCTTATGAGTAAGAGTGACAAGAGGACTGGTCCAACCAGCGTTCAGATCAAATCGAATCGAGTTGCTCCAATAAAAAATAAAACGACCCCAGACTCCCAAGAGCAAGTTATACCTATCAGGAATAACTGAATTAATAAGTGTTTCAACTTTTAAAATGACATTTGTACTTCTTATTGTAATTACCTGCATCAATCCATTACCTTTCACGAGTGCGCGAGATTTATAATTGTAATAAACCGAACGGGCATCTATATAAGGTGAAGGTATGCCGTACATTAAACGTCTTTATTGCTCCAACTTCCATTTGAATAGTTTAATATGTATTTTAAATATATATTAACTTAGTAGTTTATTTATTTTTACACGGGTTTTATTGTCTGGGCTTTTAGTATTAAAACGACATACGAGTAGTATAGGAGCGAAATTTATGAACTGGGATTATTATTTTACATCAAGGCCTGATTTACGACTTGAATGACGCTTATATTATTATAAATGACGTTACGAATCAGTAAATTATACCGGGTGTATAGGTAACTGCTTTCGCCCATTAAATATTGCAGTGTTAATACTTACCAACTATAATCGTAATGGTAACATTTGTTACTCCTACAGTAATTTTTTTTCTTCCAAGTAGATATGTACAAAAAATATTATTGTTGTTTATAAAAATAAGATTTGAATATTATATGACTTATTAAGCTATTTTACCACGTTTTTATTAACCCGATTGCTTGTCTGTCTGCCTGCGCAAATCTTGCAATCGCCTTTAAACTAACTTCCCGAAGAGCTAAGCACAGAACTGGATGACAATGCTTGTCTGCCTATTTGACAAAAATCTTGGAGAATCCGCAGTACAAATAGAGCGCATGGCCGGAGCCAGCTACAACGTCAATTAAAATATAAACTTCAATTTTATTTGTCATAATTTTCTGCCCAAATGCTTCCATCTCGATTTGCAGAGATTAAAAATTGCGGACTTTTATAGCGAATCATATCATGGAGGGATGGATAAAACAACCTTCAAGTATCCTACTAGAAATAATATCTAAAATTATCGTATAGCGCGATATTGAATTTTCAACAGTATTTTTTGATCTAGAGTTTAGACTACATATAGGAATTTATTAAACTTCCCTACGTTTTTGAGTCGTTATTTTTCATATATAGAAAAAGACGAATTTATTCGCTCCAATAAAAGCAGGGTAGCTTTCTGTAGGTGAATTGAGGCAGTTTGACGACGATATATAAAATAAAGACTTTCCACCAATTTTGATGATTACGTTTTTTATCCATCTACATTCACAATAAAAGAATAAAACGTGATGAACCTGTTGTACCTACCTACCCATGTATATCACATCATTCCTGAAATGTTTAGCGCCTAAACAAAACGTCGGGATTTTATACCCATCCTGAAATAAATTTTAAAATTAACTTTTGTAGTCGATTCAACTTTCTGGGATAAAAAAATGTTATACTGCGAGGAGGTTATTAAAGTAGTCGATTATTAGGTAGTTCTTTCGATCTATATTTAGAATAATTTGGAGATTATCAATTCCACAATCAGGAAGCGAATAAATGAACGGAAATTGAGTAAGAGGAGGATAATCTTTTATTCTCTCCAATGTTATTGACGCGGAAAATCGACAGGAGAATTAAACGTTCCGCACGGATAAGATAATATTCTCGAAAGATTTTTGTAACGGAAAATACCCAAAAAGCGGGTGACAAATATCATTTCATTTTCAGCACACAAGCTGATTACGATTGGTCCCCCCTGGCAGAAATATTATTGAAGTCTCGAAAAGCATAATCTGTGAAATTTAATAAAAGTCGGTCGATCAAGAAAGATATCCAATTACATACAACTCGACAAAAAAAACAATAATTCCCTCAGTTTCCCGGCTTCTTTTATTTTGTGACAAGACTCGTCCACCGCCACAGCGGCTGAAACAGCTAAAGCAAATATTCAACAAATTCGACATTATGTTTCACGAGAAATAGAAAATGAAGAATAATCCGTCCAATAGACGGGGCTCATTAAAATTTCTTTGATAGAGTTGCCAAACTCTTTCAGAATTAAGCTTTCTGATAACGAGAATTTTAATTAGCTTATTATAAAGAAAATCTCACCTTTGAAGTGTCCCCGTGTAACTCATTTCCTGCGCAACTCTCCCCTGTTTGGTACCACAAATTAATCATTAAAGTCTCCCACGAAACTTTTTTCTCTCTCGAGTTGCCGAAATTACTGAAATCAACTCAAACGAGAGACGATCGGAAACAAAGTCATTTTAAAAATTAAAATGACACAAATAATCGGCGATAAGTATACACCATGGGGTAGTTTCGGGGAAATAATTGCATCACCAAGTAGAAAATAACAGACCCGAGAATCGTTTTTTTTATTCAAGAGAAACACTGCAGGATATTTTTGTTCGACAAAAAGAGGCCACCTGTTTAGAAGGAGGGCTAGATATGGATGAACAGCAGGTGATAAATTAAATGTAATTATATACATTTCTAGGCGGAGAACTGTATAACAGGGACGTATTATAATAATTGCTCGCCTATATAATATGTCGCTGAAATATTTTTTTTATAATTTATTCTTATTCGAGAAGATCTTGAATATTCTTTTCGATGCAAGATAATTTTTCGTCTCAAATTCACTTTAAAAGGATTAAGAATAATAATTGAAAACGGAAAATCATGTAAAGGTAAGTACCTGTATCTCTAGGTGGGTGGTGAAAATCTGTCGTATTTCTCTTTGATCTCTGAGAAGACTTGCGAGTTGCGATTTTAACATTTTTTTCTTAAAGAAGGGCCTTCTTAAATTTTCCGTCTTCAATCAACAAGATATTTTTTTCTAAAAGGATTTTCTAAGAACTGAACAGGAAAGGTAAACGAAAATAAGTAAAAAATGACGTCTGTCGCTGGTGATTCCTATTCCAAGTCCTCCATATTTCCCCTTCATCTTTGATATAGATTACTTTTTTACATTTTTTCTTACAGCAGATCTTCTAAGAGACTATTCACCTAAAATGATTAAGATATAGTCTGCGAGTTAGGATTTAGAATTGACAGGGTAATAAAAGTAAGGTAAAAGTGTCTGGTGATTCCCCCAGGTCCGGTGTATTTCCCCTTGATCTCGTTTCTTCAAAAAAATCTTTCTGAGGAGATTTATCCATAAATGATTTAGAGCTGAACAGAATAAACAGTACCTACAAGGCGGCCATATATTTCCCCTTCATCTGAAATTACAAAATTTGTTTTCAATTTTTTTTCTGAGAGATTTTTTTACGCCTTCTGAAAGAGTTTTCCTTCTCAGTAATCACAGCTGCAGGTCAACGTCGATTCCTTTGACCAGATGGATTTCTGTTTATTTATAACCCTGCATTATGGGTCCCCCACCCCTAACCCCCCTTGCTGATTTCGTCGCTTCGGGTGATGGACGGAACTATCTGGCCAACCTCCAGAGGGTATATACCTCAACATTAATGCGAAAAACAATAATTTTTTATATTTTTTCATGAAGGGTGGTCTTCCAAGAGACGTTTCTTCATAAAATTGATCAGATTTAATCCAAAATAGTTGATAGTTATAAGATAAACGAATAAGAAAGGATATTCCTCCGATTCCTCCGATGAAAACACTAAATTTATATAAAAATGCTCCAACAAAACCTCTTAAAGTATTTAGATTGCAAAGAAAATAGTTCAAAGAAAATGCTAATCAATTCTACAATGTTTCTTGATGTTCACCTTTTCTAAAAGAGAATTCCGGTGCCAATAATATTTTTTAACAAGTCCAACCCTGTCTTCTCTCATTCTTACCTCCCGAGTGGTTCATTCATAGACCATGTTCACTGTTCTCGTCTCTACTATACAGCAGGGCACCTTTACTACGCCGCTAATGGTCTTCGGAGGGTCGACCACGGCCTCACATATCAAGAGAAGGTTTCAGCGGGGCCCTATCGTGCACCGCATTCCTGACCCGGTACCTGAAATTCCTCCCGAAACATCGTTAACGACGTGTGCTGGCCTCGTCCCGACTGGCCGTGGCCGTGCGGTAATCCGTATCGTATCGTCCATCGTTTCAGACACAACATACAAAGTGTTGGGAGTTCAGGAATCGGAATTTAATAGTCGATAGGTGATTTCATTGTGGGCTTTTACATGCGTGTTCCTAGAACTCACTCGCCATTTCGCACACCCACTCTGGCCGATAGTGAAGTGAGTCATAGATTTGGTGTGTAGCGGGGTGAAGGTGGTCTTGTCTTGTTAGGTTAGCTTCGCTGAACCGTTGAGTAGAAGTAGAAGTAGAATCGCTGTCTGGGCTGGAATCTGGATTGTTCCGATTTGTCGTCATTCATCAGGTTTAGACTTGCCTGATCTTGTAGAATGCTTGTTTTGTCTGTGGTTCGCTTGTTCGCTTTTTATTATGAGTATGAATATCTTGGTCAAGTTGCCTTGAAATATTTCGTCTGGCAGGTAACTGAAAAATTGGGTCTTACTTGAATAAGGTGAAGGTGAAGAATTGATGAGATTTGTAAAGTGAATAATCACAAGATGAAGATTGAGAATTGTTACATCTTGAAGAGGTGAAAGATTTGTTAAATTTAACTGAATTATGAAACTGTCTAAAAAAATTAGACAAAACTCGAATGTAAGATTAAAATTAAGAGGAATTTGAAAATTGTTTTAGACCACGATGGGAGTCCCCGAAAATTGTTGTGACATTGACTATACTGACAGCTATTTTGTGAAGAATATTTTTTTACTATTTTCAAAATTTAAGAGGAAGAATTGATTGAAATGGAAGGAGTTGTAGTCGATCAATAGTCTTGTCAAAGTAAAGTTTTTGCAGTTTGTTTTCTAAAAACCAAGTTAATTGAATTTAGTCTTAGAAAAAGATGAAGAATCCTGAAATTGGGGTAAATAAGGTTCTTGTGGCATTCTATCGATAACTCTTGGGCTCTTGTCAATTTTTTTCCTCGAAATTTATAAGAGAAAGAATTTGAAGAATTAAAGATGCAGTTGGGTCAAAATACGTTTTTTGCACTTTTATTTCACAAATCCTCGAAATTCCTTGAAATCTTCCACAATCGTTGCAATTTTTGAATTTAGTTCGATCCTGAAATTGATAGAACTTAAGATTCTTCTAGTTTTCTATTGAAAGCTTTTTTGCGTTCTTTTGCGCAGTTTTCGAGTTTCTCTATGACATTGAGAATCGGAAATTAACAAATTGACATGGAAAAATATTACCTACTTGAAATTTGCTGCCGCAACAGATTTCTGGAAGAATTTTTAACAAGTTCTTTCTAGAAAGTTTTGTCCTTTCTGTGTCTCTAACCCTCCAGCCCGCACCCAAATTCTGAAGTTATAAGCTCAAATATTACTGTTTCTCGATACTTGCGTCTATTATAAACCTTAAAGTTTGTATTTAAACAAGAGATAATCTGTGAAGAAAAGATCTCTGTGGTGCCGGTGCGAAGACACGGTTGAAGCAGAAGTTTTGTTTGATTCTATTACGTTGTCAAAAATGAGAGAGAGATAGAGAGAGAAAGTCTCATATACCTATAGCAGTTAAAATATATCTGTCACTTCTTGGAGTGGTTCGTTTATTGCTATTTCTTCCATATAACAATCGGTGCCCGTTTCGCTACTCAAGCCCTTAACATACGCGCTCATACCTTATTATAATATGAGGAATGCATGAAAATCGTGTAAAATAAGGCCGTAAATCTGGCATGAACGGTGAACACGTCGCCGTTCATGGTATTTGAAAATCGGTTTTTCGGTCCAGCGAGTTCGGTCAGGCGAAGAAGGCTTGCTTTGTGTTTTATTTTATCTATGAATTTCTCGCATACTCTATGACTATTTATAAGTAGGATATGTGCTTACCTCTACCTGCATTCATTCTGACACAACACAACCGGTATTCAGGGTCCCGAGCGCATAATGGATGCTTTCCATTGTCAGATGAAGTTCTCTCGCCTTAGAATCTTCTCTGTATATAGTTATAGAATACTTAATAATAATAGTTATGCCATGAAAATGAAATATTTCAAGCAATCTTCCTGGTAATCGCTAAATTTAGGTAACCGTGACACGTTGTGTCCTTAACTTTTTAGATCGAAGACTGCCGCTTTCGATTCCGCCTTCAACTCGCCTGAATTATTAATTGTTTTCTGGGCCTGTAACCTGTTAAGATAATAATAATGATGTAGGTTAAAAAAAGAAAAACACTACTTGTTCGCTCTGAAGGTGCATGTGATTAGTCCCCGCAATGTTCATCGTTAGCCAGAAAACAAAGGGTTTAATTAATCAGTAAACTGTGAGGCATTGAAGATTTATTACGCTTAAGTAATCATCGATTAGTTTGGAACTAGGTGGGCAACCGAGAGAGACTGCTTTATCAATCCGACGTCTGACCTATTCTAAACAAATAAAACAACAATTAATTGGTTTGAGCGTGGAAAACTCAATCAAATTATCGGATATCGTGTTTATAATTGAATTTTACTGCTTTGTTTGGATTTGTATTAATTTTAAGAAGACTACGAACGCTCAAAATAAGTCACCGATTTTATAGTATAGTAATAATAAATTGGAGCCGTCAGATTTTTCTTTGTTAAAATGCAAGCGCTTTTAGAGCCAAGTTTCTCAATTTCTTGTTTCAGATTTGCTTATTGTCTATATCGTGAAGTTTTAATTGAATATCTCTGCAACTTTATATAAGTAATCCAAGATTTCACGAAGAGTTATGGACGTTTATAAGAAAATTCAAAAATACGTTCAACTTTTAACGATTTTTAAACGTAATTATTCTTACTATGTCGGTCGACAGTAGTTTAGGTACGAGGATAGTTTGAATAGTTTCAACGCTTATCGGCAAATTTCAAGTCATTCCGGTCGGTATTTAGCTAATGCGAATGCCATTGTTCCTAAGTTGACAAGTAACGTTTTTTGTCAACAATGGATGAAATCGACTATCGCCTGGTAATAAAGTTACTTCATATAATAATATGAAAGGAAAAAAAAACTCGGAAGAATCAATCAATGGCGCGCGGATAAAATAGTTCTGGGGTAAAAAATATAAGACGTGACATCAAAAACAGGAACACGCATATATGTAAATGTTTGTAAAATTATGTCAGTTTATTAACAATAGCTCTCAACAATAGTAGTAGGCGGTGGGCTGCAATTTTGAAGTTTTTTATAGTTGATCAATTTTTGTGGTGAATCTGTGGTAAAGCGCTGGTGGTAGGTAAGTACCTTTAGCGATACCCTGGTATAACCATGTATGTTTTATTTAACAATGTAGAATGAGAAGAAAATTATTATTATTATTATTATGATATGCCGTTTTTTAAGATCAGGAAACTTGATAAATTTCCCCGGTCAATAATACTTACTCGATGGTAAAAGAAAAAGGGAAGTGTATAAAGGTATCTTCAGCCTAATATACTGTCATGAGCTTCAAGGGAGAATCTGATTTTTATTTGAATTTAATTGAAGATATACGAAGTTTTCGTGGAACTGTTGTCAGACAAAAGAGATCAAACTTCCAATAATACCGATCGAAATCTGAATCCAAAGCGTTGAAAACAATAAGGGGATGTTTTTGGGCTGAAACGTAATCGAACAATAAATACTCCACAGCTATATCAGTTCACAGTGGAAAAGGAAAACTAAATCAAATTTGTCAGAAATGGTTACAGCTTCTCTCGGATTATTACGTGATCTCGGGAGTTTCGTAGACGCGCTGTAAAATATCTGGTAAATTCCTTAACAAACAAGGTTTAACGGGCAGGTGATCCGGAGGAGATCAGACTGTTCCGGATTCGTATCCTCCTTCCTCTCTCGGTATTTTCCGAGTCTCTGGCTGGCTCTTGTTGACGTACTATCCCGAAGATTCCACGTCTCAGTTTAAGGATAAGTCTTGGACGGAAGCTCATTATCTTTGGAAAACCTATTATTAAAATCCTCCCGCTTAGTATTTACATGGTTAATACGAGAAAGTTCCATGTAGCTGCACCAGTCTTGCATATTAATTCAGGAATTACTGCTTTAAGTTTCGAACGGCTTTGCACATCTGCGGAACTTCTAGATAAGATAATTTCAAGTTTTCAGCGGTTGTATTTTAAATTGATTGCAATTAGAGCCGGAACGGTCGACAGTTCCCGTTCTGTTTTTAGAAACAAATGGAATTTGAATGTCCGTATGGTAGGTGACTGATTAACGTTTAAAGATTCATGAATCCGTTAAAATTTCCGGAATTGCAAATAGAATCCAAAGAAACACCAGTGGAACGATTTGAATTTAGAATTCATCAGAGTGGTTCACAAATTAGTGGACTGTTTTCCTAAGCGCAGTTTCCCCTCCATTTCAGACGAATCTTATGTAAAATTTTCAAATTGCTGCGATTACCATTTCTATCAATGTTTATTCGGAATAATTTGACTTGTTCTTCCTTTGCGTTGCGATTGCTCGATTTGAGTTTTTAGGTAGGTCCTGGGTAGTTAAATATCTTGTGTTCCGTACTCTGCAAAGATTTTCTAAATAACTTACTCACAAAGTATTTATAAGAAAATGATAATCGCGAGACTTCTCCATTTATGGAAATAAGAAATTCTTGCAAACATATAACTCCGATCTCGGCGTTAAAGTTACTGTGAACTTATTTCAGCTTCCTTCTTTTACAAATCCTTTCCGAGCAGCTTAAAAGCATTGCGCGGATTATGACTCCCAAGGACAGTGTCTCAAAGCGTCCGCCTTTTGAACTTCTTATTGTTGTCCCGGGCATTTGATTTAAGATGACAAGCGCCAGGTATTTGAAGACCGTTATTGCATCCGTATTCACGTAGGTAGGTATAATAATATAATACAAACACAGGCCATTTTAGCTGATGGCAAATCTTCCATGCGACGAACTGGAACGGTAAATATTCGCAGAATGTTATTTGATTTTAATCCGCAAGTTTTGTAGTTTCAGTTTCCCAAAACTTCGGAAGAAAATAATAACTTAAGTTAACCATCAGAGCTGGCCAAACTCGATATTCAAGCAGAGTCGAGTCTGTGTTTGCTTAAATTAAACCAGAGTATGAAACAATAACAAAATGCCCAGCTAAGATAAATATCACTTCTCCAAGAGTCGACCATTCCATCCTCCATTCGGCTATTATATACGGGGGTGCATTTAAAATGATAAGTCATTGTTCGGGAACAATGAAAGGAAAAAATTAATAAAATATCGCAGTGCTGGATTGAAATGTTTCTATCGAATCGCAGTTCGAGATTCGTTTTTGTTTGTTTTTTCTTTTCTTTATTGCAAACTTTCAAGGAAAACAGTAGTTTTGTACCCAATAGCCATGTCTCAATCATGATTCCTGAATAAAAGCGAAATCGAGTAACCGCAATTTTTTAAGAAATACAGGTTAGATGCTTCTGTTAGGGTTTCACAAGCTTTCTTTTTCGTCATTTTTTTTTAAATATACCTATTTGAAGCTTGACCTTACTGGAATGGTAACTAATATCGTCCAAAAAGGGTCGTTATCGAATCTGAAATTATGGTTCGAATCTATTTCATGAAGAATCCTCTCTAAATGAAGAGTGCATAAATGAAGTGCTCTAAATGAAGAGACCATAAACTGATACAATGTCAGAAATTTTGGATAGAATGGCGTGATTTTTGGTATAGCTAACGAAAAAAATCTGTGATAATGGTTTGCCGAAAGGAATCCATGACATGGTTTTGACAGATCACTAAAAAGCTTGCTTAAAACGGGGAATCCTTGAAGGCCAAAAACAGGAATTGCAGCAAAAATTGTGGATAGAATCCAGGACGTGGTTTTGACGGATCTCGCAAAAAAGGCACTTGAAACTGAGGATAATAGTATGAAACGATGAACGATGAAACGTGATGTCTTTTGCATTTTGCGAAAAAAATATTGAAATTGAAGAAGCCTCGGGGATCAATACCCTGTGATACAAAATACCATACCAAAAATGATGGGTAGAATCAATGTCATGGCTTTGGCAGATCGCTGAAAAATCTTCTTGAATTGGAGGCCTCTGATGCCCAAAAAGGTATGCCGTGCACCAACATAAAGAAGATTTCTTATGAAACGACGGAGACCCTACGTTTAGGACCTACATGCCAAAAATCGTGTTTTTGCTAGAATAAGCTAGAATTTGTGTTTTCAGTGCTCTTTTTTTTTGTAAAATGGCTTTGAAGGCGATCCTTCAACAATTTAGTTTACTGGTTAATAACTAAGTTGAATCCAAGTCTCTGGGACTGCTTTTAAGAATCTACTTTGCATTGTGCATGGGCATGGGGGTGGTGAGAGAGAAAAAAAACTGTGTGTCCAAATTGTGTAGGTTTAGAGAAAAAAGAGATAAAGGTAGCAATTTTTGGTAGATAATTTCTCTCCAACAGTTCTTTAAATAGAGAGATCAAGCTAGGAGCCAGATTGTGGCAGATTGTGGCATACTAACACATAAATCTAATCTATCACTTAGAAAACAAGGTGATGCTTGGAGATAGTGTTCTGAACGTTGGAAAATGTGGGATATTCGCATTAATTTCACGAGAGTTCTTTTGAAATTTAAATCTCCACATGTTGGGGTCGGTCACTGCCGAAAGTTTAGGTTGATTAGAGATATTATTTATCGGGAAACACTCTTGTTTAATTGAGCGACACGTCTGATTTTAGATATTCGGAAAATATCTCACTGTCGGTGAAAAAACTAACAGTGACGTAGTTATTGCGAAACCTACCATCCTGCGTCCTACCCCTTCCTACCAATAAGGAACCACCTTTGTCACGCCACTTCCACGTCGACACTTTTATTGCGCGCGACGCACGTATCAAAATATGCTCGTTGGCATCCGTCAAAGGTCCTTGAATTTGCACGTGATACTTTTAGGGAAAAGGTTGCTAAGAATTTTACAACATTTACAGCATTGCAGATTTCTTTCGTAATTTTGAAAAGAGTTCAAGCAGAATGTAAAAACTTTGATCGGGTGTAATTATCTCCGGATACCACAATTATTATTAACGTCGAATCAGATCTATAGGGAATTTCGCCCTCAAACCCGTGGCTGCTGTGGTGTTTGTCTATTGTACATATTTGTAGACGAAACGTTTTGAGTACCTAAGGTATAAAAACCACGACTCAATATCAGCGGATCTCTGATTTTTGGTTTATTTGGGTGATACTACTCTTACTCGTAAGTTTTATATAATCCGTTTTGTGTGTATCACCTTTAATTATTATTATTTACAAGTATTATTAAGCAAAACGATGAACTATTCTCCAATTACGTTAGCATTTATCTAGATGCGGTTTTGCTTCCCGCAAACCCGTGACTTAGCCTCCCAAGTTTCATTTACCATAGGGAATATTCTGGACGCGAGGTAAATATTTACATACCCTGTTCATACGAGAACGCTAGTATGTGAGTGCCATCCTCTTATTAAAGCATTACTCATTTACTCGTATAAATATATGACTAATATTAGACAAGTTCATCGCGCTTGATTATAATTATTAATCTAGTTCGCTGGAATGACCTTTAATATTAACGTTTTATATACCTATAATACCTGTCTATATCTTATACACTTGAGACACTTGATGCAGGTGTTAAACTCGTTACGAGCGGTTTTATTTTATGCATGAAAATTAATCTTAATTGTAACCGTATATAGAGGTGTAGCCTGACGCGGGGAGCATTGTCTAAGAATGGTCTTTTTCCCACAATCACTATGCGGTACTTCTTTGGCCCGAAGCTGCGGCCTGTATAGACATTGTTCATTAATCAGACACCACCCACCAGTGCATGTGAAGAGTGAACGCCCTGTGTGTATTGATCTTGATCCTCCATGGTGTGTCTGCACTGTCTGCACGCTCGTTCGTACCATATTGCGAACATCTCTCCTCCGGATCGGGCGTGTATCGCCGTTTCGAACTATCATCAGTGTCATATTGTTTGCAAACGCGTCCCTGGATTTATTAAACTTGATACTTAGTTATTGCTACGTCGAGAAATTGTATCACTTTTTGTGCGATTTGGGTGGTGAATAATAAACAGGGACAAGGGCAACGATATACCTTTAAATGCATAATCAGGGTGATGAAGTTGCTGATTGGTGTCATAAGTTTTGAAATTAGATGTTATTATAGGAATACAATAAACCTCGCTATGTTATCCAAACTGCGCGCGCGTATGATGAAACATTAATCTTCGGAGTTTGGTCAGGAATTTCAAAGTTAACAGAGCGACGATCATTTCTCGTTTCGGCCACGTCATGAGCAGCCTGAAGAAAATCCAAGTTACAAATCAACGAAACTTTTGTCAGGTCAGGTCTTGAACCTACCCAATAAATCCCAGACTCAGAAATTTGGCGATAACTTTCTCGGATTAATTCATGAAACGCTCTTGTAATTTCCAAGTAAACAAATCGACTGTATTTTTTTCCTGAGTTTGAAATCTCCAAGGTGGTAACTTTTCAGATCAATATTTTCTAAGTTAACAAATCAAGGAAACTTTTTCTGGTCAGGTCAGGTCAAATTGGGGAAAACTTATTTCCAGAATTAGGTTATGAAACGATCCAGGAAAGTATGTAAGTAAGTCGACGGTGCCACATCCTCTAGTCAGGGAATGCTCAGACTCAAAAATTTCCATGTCAACAAATCGAATATATAATTTTTCGGTCTACTTAAGTTGCAAACATTCTCATCAAGAGCATTTTTCGCATTAATTTATTTCTGATTAAGCTACTTCAGTTCTGTTTAGCTTTTCTTACAAACTTACGAATTAGATTTGCTTGGTTTATAGAAGGTCGATAATAATCGATCGATTCTTTGAGTTGCTATTTATCCCCATTATTAGACATTAGAATCAGAAGTAAAGTCTTGCTAAAAATGCTCTGAGATGTATTAATTTATTGATTCTAAAAAACCGCAACCTTGCCGCTATTGCTATTAGATATTTACACTATCCTTTACATGCCATTGCTTCTCGAAAGGTGTAATAAATAAGGCAACATGTTATTGCGTTTCCAATTATATGTGACCAACATTTTTATGCACTGCCACTACACATTACACAAGTCCAAGTAAAAGGATATACGATACCTGAGAATACTGTATACTACTTAGTCCAGTCCAGTGTCCAAGAATAAGGTTCTGGTAATATATACTTTTCTTTTACGAGTCTTTGTTTTCTTTAACGGTTATGTATTTGAAACACGCCGCTGGTGCTTGGGAGCGACGACTATTTTTCCAGCAGGAGAGCAGTAATTTAATTACAATCCGACTTCAAGTAATAAGTGTTTGTTGTGAGTATAAGTAAGCAAGTTTCGGTGTTTTTCTTTGACTGGCAAGTAATGAATCAAAACATAAACCATGATTTACACTTCTCATGACATGAAATAACAGTAGTGATGTAACGAAACGCCAGTGCTTGGCAAACAACATCCTCCACTGAAAGCTGATATTGCGACCGGGAAAATAAAATCACTCTGGAACAGATTTACGTCCGAGTTAGCGATGGATAGCATCGACGTGTTCCAGGATTATTCTTCTTTCCAATTATCTGCTCCCGACGTAGCTTTGCTTTATTTTTGCCTGATGTCCTGGACGAGCGCGAGATGGTCACCGAATAGAGAACCGAGTTTCCGTCTGTGCTGCATTTTAGAATTAGATTTAGATGAGTTTGATGTTAGATCTACTTGATTTTTGATTCCTTCAACAATTTCTGCAATTAAGATCCTTTAATCGTAAGTTCTTGAGATGGCGTTTATAAATTTTCAATTGTTTGGATTATAAAAAGACGTTCATTTTTCTTTTGTTTCGATTGAAATCTTCATCATTCAGCGTTCGTATCTGATCTGGATAGAATTAAGATTTTCATACCGAAAGTCGTAAAATATGTCAAACTTCGGGACGTCATGTCTATACCCGAAAATACTTCGTTTCGGGCCAAAATACATGTAGTTGTCTCTTCTACAACTTTGTTGTGAGTATAAACAGCCATCAACAACATATTGCCAATGTGGCCTGCCTGAAAGTTGCAAAAAACGTGAAGTCTCGGAACGCGTCCAATTTCAAAACGTCCTAGCTAAGCGAAGAGGACTTCTGGCACAAATACTAATCGAAACGTGTTCTTTAAATCTGTACGAAACTAAAACCGGCCACTCATCTGACGAACGTTTACATGCGTTCGCATTGCCGAACAAATTTTGTCACGTATGGGAGGGAGAACTCGCTAGCGAGCTCTCAGTCTTACTTACGCATGACGCTCCGGCAACGCGTACGAATGCAAATGTTCGTTAAGCTGGACACTCATTTGACGAACGTTTGCATTCGTTCGCATTTTCGGAAAAATTTCGACATGTGTGAAGAAGGGAGAACGAATAGAAACGTTGGTCAGATGAGTTACCCAGCTTCAGAACGCTTATATGTAATAAAATTTGACAAAAACTAATCAGAATTTGAACATAACTGAGCAAGGTTTTCTTTTCTCGAATACTTGACCTATAATTTTTTTTCGATAGGTGCTTCTAAAAAATATGTTTTGTATAAATTTTCCATACAAATCATTTTCCACTGTCGTTAAAATACATCTTACAAGTGAAATTTTAATTTAAATTTTTTCGACGATAGGCAGAATACACCTTGAATAAGAGAAGGCAAGTATACTCAACGATTAATTAATAAAATAATGAAGTTAGGTCGTTTGAGTATAAAGCACATAAAGTGCATTTACTAGCCTGTTAGGTGGGGTCGGAGTATTCCTCCATCGCCCATAACAATTTGTCATGCTGGCAGTGCCCGAAACTCCAATAGAGAGAGCTTCCACACATCCAAAAACAGAGCCAACCAGAGTACCAGAGAAAGCACAGACACGTGTTTCGCCCTGTTGGGGGCCATCAGTGTGCTGCATCCGAAGTATCTGGAGGATGTTGAAAGATGAGTGGACGCCTGGACCCTCTTAAAGCAGGCTATTACACGGTTCTTTGTGTGGTATAAAGTAGAGCGACATCTAGCGGTTAGTCTAAAGAACTAAGCGTGAGTTCACTCCAAGTTAATTACCGTTTTGGTAGTGTCTGAAACTGTAATGAACTTGGAGTGGTGAAAAGGTGGAACAAGTTGGGCAATCGGAGGGTGTTCGAATTATTTTGAAAAAACAAAATTTTCAATTTTATTTTTCTTATTTATTGAAAATGGGGAAAAACTGCAACCACATTCTCATTGCAGTTATTGACATCTTAAATCTAATTGGCATCTTTAAATTTTTTCAAAAAAATCCAGGCCCGTATTTGAAAAAATCGAAGTTCTTCTGGTTGTCTGACTTTTCCCCCATTTAACCGACCCTGTAATAATCTCCCACGGTTTGGGAGATACCCATGCTGCTCCATTCTTATCTTGGACACAGTTTGTTGTGTATAATATGTCTGAAAACTAGGAACTTTATGGAAAACTGTTCCGATAAAGAAATGCTCGTCGGCGAAGCCTACAAATAATTCTTATTCGACTTTTCCCTAGGATTTCGAAAAAATAATTATTCAAAGGTAAAAAACCTTCTACAGGCTCTTCCTATTAAGTCAGTTTTATCGACCCCTAATCAATACGAGTATGCTTTTTTGCAGACTTTTTTTTAGGTGTCTACATAACTCTGTCCCGATACTTTTCCTGTCTGCCTAAAGAATTTTGAAAAAAAAATTAAAAAAAAATCACAATCTATTATTTTTTTTTCGATATCCTCCCATCTACTGTTTTTTTTTTTCGCAAATGGTTCTAGCATAGTGAGTACATATCTGTGCATCTTCTACAAACAGGTGCCGACGAAACCTCTCCATGGCTTTCAACGGCGCAGAACTTTGCAAGTCTGGCTTGTGACTCGCCAAGTCACACCCCATCTGAATGAGGAAGCTCGAGGGCTCGGCTCGTGGCTTGGTATTCGAGTCCTGCAAAGCCAAAGAAATAAATTAATTTGTGACTTGCCAAAGTGAAAAAATCCTAGTACCTACTGAGAATGGTGCCTTTGAATTAATCAATTCGGCCTATTTTCAACAGAGCGTATCTGGGGCGTAGGTGCTCCAATATTTTGCAAAATTTAAACCCAATCATTGAATCTTTCAGACACGAAGAGTTGTCCTATTAGGGACTCTCCTCCAGATGATTTCTAAATAAAAAAAATCCCCGAAAAAATCCCGCTTACTTTCAATAGGGTTTGTGAGACTGCGCGCAAAAAAAGGAACCCTATTTCAACCCCCTATATATTAAGCAAAAAAGTCAGAAGAAAGTAAAATTTTGTTTTGGTTTAATTCATTCGCTTTGATTATGATCTCAGCTGTACCGAATTAATTACAATTAATAAAGAATGTTCAAACTAAAGCAATCCGAGTCAAGGTAGTTCAATTCATTGAATAACAAAACAGTATCTTTGGAATTGAAATTGCCTTGACTTGTATGTAGTTCCTTGAACGTTGATTGTTAATGAAATGACACGAGATCTCAAATCGTTTTTTTTAATCGTAGCTCTTAATTGCCAATTTCGCTGATTTATTTTTCATAATATTTATTGAAACTGATGGAAAAAAAAACTGTGCGGCATTAGTTTTAATTATTACAATTAAAAAATCGTCGTTATTATCAAGAATGAAAGAACGGGATCTGTGATTCTAAGCTTGTACTACTGGCACTGCGATTAGCATACAATAACTGTTACTTTGCGAGTAACGAATAAAGCAATGAACCGTGCCTGCCTATTTTCCAGCCCCGCTGTCTGGCTTGGCCGTGTTTCGCTCGCGGAAAAGCAAACATGTAATTGTGACATGTGTTTGTGTTCTCTAGCAGCTGATTGCTTCGCTCTCGGCTTTCGAGAATCGAGAAAAACAGGCCTATTCTTGGATTCCAGCTGCCCCGGCCGCCGTTCCGCGCGGCTGCCCAGCCTCCATGTGTTGACGTCGAAACTTCCCATTCCGGGCGTTAACTTGTTAGCGACTTTTTTTACAATTTCCCAATTTAATAGCTTGTTTCCGAAAGGAGGAACCAGCAGAACCACACTTGAGACTTGGGAGACGAGAACAGATGTCCGTCGTTTTTACGCTTATATAGAAGGATTTTTCGTGCGAACGTTATTGAATAAAACTTTTGTGTGAGAAATGTTGCTGTTGTATTTTTCTCGGTTCTGGGAGAACTGGGAATCAAATATAATATTAGATTTTCAGTGGGTCGATATATTGGAAATAATAATGCTGCGAGTTAGTATGTCTGTCAGTTTTATTGGTAAGCAATGTTTAATTAATCAAAGGTAGGTAGGTAGGTAGATCCAGGTTTAATGAAATTTTATAAAATGTCAGAAACATCATCCCCGTATTGAAGTGGTGAACTTTTTTCTCATCCATGTAAATAAAGTAAATTATGTATAACCAAGCGTTCGCGTTTATTGAAAACTGAATAAAGCTGCTTCAAAAAAAAAATTAAACCAGGCAAATTTCCTATCGTTGAACCGCTTTAGAAATGGGAAGATCACGTAAGTTTATGCCAGTGCTCTGTGTCCATGGAATATTGGGAAACCCGGTATATAATAAAATTCCGTCTTTGGATATTATATGAAGGCGGGTATTATTTTTCGTCCTACTGAGGCTTATCAGCTCACCGCATTACAGCACAGCAAATAGAAAAATTAATATTCGAAAGTAATATTCAATTTTCATTATCAACAACGTAAAGTAACATAAAATAATATAAAATCAGGTATAGGTACCTATTATGAGCCACCAGAAGAAGTCGGCAAAGTAATCCTAAAATGAAAAACGAAACGAACGTCGAAAGGAAAACTTCAAATATACTCGACTCGACAAATAAAGTAAAATAAACGGTCGAATTTTCCCTTTGTTGAAACGTTTCATGCATTTTTCTGTCTGCATTGAAACTGAAATATAAGATGAGTTCTTAATGATAACCCCCCAGAAAACATTGACAATCGATTCCGGCGGTGGTTGTCTCTGTGAAAAAGCGAGTCGGTGATACGAGGAAATAAGATTGGATGGAAATTTTATCTCAGGGCATTTAGATATTCATGTCTCGATTCTCCACTGAATTGAGAAGCCAGACGTGAGATGTTGAAGATAACAACGACGGGACTCATAGGAAAATTCGCTCCATAAAAATAGAGAATGAAAAGTTTACCTATACTGTGTGTCGTGTCATAAAACTCGGCATCTTCAATATTTTGGTAGCCGTTTTATTTACTAATTCATCAAGCAAGGTTCCGCGATCATTTATCTTAGCGAGACAGTGTTGTAAAGCGTGGAAGTTTTGTTGTAAATCAGGAGCGTATTTCCGTAAAATCGGACAACTTTTTGTTTCGGCGGGCATCAGCATCTACAGATTTCATAATTTCCTCAGAGAGTTCCTCTGATGCGCCATTAGTTAACGTCGTACGTAGCTCTCTGCAAGCTATAACGCCTGGAAAATATGTGAACTTTCAGCACCGACCAGGAAGATCTGCCCTGATTATACGGACTTAAAGGTAGTTTAACAAACTTTGGGTTATTCATCAAAGTATTCGGCTGCTTTGCAACTAAAATGTTCCTTTACCCGGAGCATTCCATTATAAATTATTTACGTGCCCTGCAGGTTACCCGGAATTAATTCTATTTGTGATTTAGTCAACCTTGACCGCGAATCTTCTATTCTGCCGAAGTTTCCTTCTCCTATTGAAATCTCTCGGTCCGTTTCATGTTATGCAGTAGTTGAAGTTGTCATTACGCTTGAGGAATGCTTCTATTCATACAACTGGATTCATCAGTTTGTTGTTCGAACATTGAGACAAAAGAAACATTCCTGAGATGCGGGATGGAGGTATTGAAGAAAAAAAAATTTGAGAGTTAATAATGTAAGAAATAGATGGGCCCAACAAGGAGAATTGGTGATTAAGTATGGATCTCTCACCATTGGTCAGCAAGTTTACGACGAACTGATTCATCAGCCTATTACGCTGATACTTCTTATCTTTTTAAAATATTTTCGTATTAAGACATGGATTGATCCGCTAGTAACGATTTTTGATTATGGAAAAGTATCTTTTAGTTTTAATCGAAATTTCCCCAAGCGATAGATATGGAAATTTTAACGGAAAGTTTACCCCATTCGGATATTTGTATAACTATAGAAATGGGAAATCAGAAAATATATGAATAGGGGTCTTAAACCTGTTTCTAATTATCAGAGCCTTCATCAGGGATATTAAAATAATAAGTTCGCAGAATTTTTTTCTGATTCAATTTTTCCCTGTATTTTCCTGTCAATATTTTACCTATAAATTTTTGGATTCAAATTTTTTCGTATTCTTAGTTATAAGTTACAAAATAAATCTAACAGGTAAACGTATGGTATAATAAGGCACTGGCGTAACGGAGAGCCGCCCGATTTAATAAGGATTCTTGCATGGAATTTCGAAGAATCCCTATATTGAAATTTATAGATTGAAATTTGATCGAAGTTACTGATATGAAAAATACATGGTGAACAATCATCGCTGTCTCCAGTTTCGTGTGTTCGGCTGAGACCGAGACTATCCAGGTAGAGATGCAGCAACAATTCCGCCAATAAATCTCCCACGGGGAGCGGGCCCGGTGTTGTATATAATTGCTTATGAGCGCGGGCGGGGGCGAGGGGCGAACGTGTGCACGGCGGCGGCTTTGAGGATGATATATTGCGCAGTGCAGGCGCCATAACCGTTACGGCTAAACACGGGCGAGGTGAGAACTGCACTTTGAGTCGCGCTACATCACAGGAAGCCTCCAAGTAACCACCCGCCGGAGTCTGGATTCGTGTAGTCTTTGACTCTTTGATGTCTAAATATCAGTAGTCGAATTCGTTATTGGGGTTCGTTTCGTACGGGGTTAAGTTTAGCCACTTTTTCGGTCACTTCGATTTGCGAGTATTTAAGTTAAGTTTGACCAGCTCTGTCGCTTCAGGGAGTAAATTTGATTGGTTTGACTCAAACAGGCTCCAAACAAAAAAGGTAGTTCGAAAAAAGACATGACAACGAAATCTGTTAATTAGACTCTCGCCAAAACTTGTGTCAAAAACGACAAATTTGACAGTCAGTTTTTTTTACGTGACGTTTTCGAATGCATCCTAGCGATATAATACGTTTATTAAAATAAAAAAATTAAAGCAGTTACAGTCAACGGCGCTGCTATCAACTGTCATGTCTGGCAACGGCGCTGCTGGGGTAAAAATTGTTGCGTTCTTAAGTCCACTTCCGCAAATTTTGGCGAAAGACTGGCTATAAATGGTGACCAGTGGTTAAGTTGAACCCTGCTCTGGTTCCGATTATTCGACCATTGTAGCATACTCGTCGGATATCCGGAATCCAGATCCGGCTAATCAATATATCCGCGACTTTTTAAATTTTTGTTTGCGACCTGTAGGAAAATTGAAGCTAGACATAAGTGTAGCTATAAGCTGGGGCCAAATAAAATAAATACCGGCCAAAGTACATAGGTGCAAAGTAGCTATTATAAGCTACCAATGCTTAACTTTACAACTCTTGCAGCAACTTTACAAACACCCAATTTTAGAAAAAAGTAACTGATGACTTTTAGGAACCGGTTGCAGTTCCGGGCAGTGATTAATTGAAATAGGAACCAAAATGCATATGTAATTGTATAAGAACGCAGACCGCCGACTCCTTCAATTTGCCCACCATGTACTGTTTGCCAGCATTGGGTTAAGGAGATTTAAATTTTTCCCATATTATGTTGCTTGTTAGATGGGCGGCACTGAAATGGTAATGGTAATAGAACCCTCGTTATTACAGATATTAGAGATGCGATCACGCACCAGCAATCATCGCGTTAAGAACTAGTAGCCTGGATGTTATTTATACATCGTATATAATGGCGCTAATATGTCATTATCTGTCGGTCTCTGTGCTGTTATTAAATTTAATATTATTTATTTTCGTTGCGTTGTCTTTAAATTATGCGCGGCTTGATTCGAGTGTGCATATCCCGAATTCAAAACCCATATAAGTAGTACATATTACACCTATCTCTTGGACTCTAAGTATAAATTTAAATTTGTGTTTTTTTATTTGTCTAATTATTGTTTTTTTTTTGTTTGTTCCAGGTACGATGAATGTCTTTTATTATTTTGATATTGGTGAGTAGATGCTGAACTTTATCTGCTGAACCTTTACAGTTCAGCAGATTACACTGTTTTTAACTTTTTGGTAAAGTATATAAGAACACTGCATACTTAGACATAGATTTTTCCTGTCGTTAATAAAATCGTAGATACGAGGAAGTTTTGCGAAATTCTCGGTTAGAAAATTCCTTCAGATAATCCAAAATCCTGAAGATAGTTTCACATAAAAAAAATATTTTGTACGGAATGTCTATTTTTTTAAGACGCCACCCATTTCTTATATCCTGGCAGAATTTTCCACTCCGGAATTACTTCGAGAAATGATCGTAGTGGTAATGGCATTTTCGCATTTTAGGGAACGACACATCAAAATGTTTATCTACAATAAAAAAATTGAGCAAAATCCTTATAATCCTTATCGAATTTAGCCGGGAAATTAAAGATCGAAGAGCAGTGCTAATTAACATCGGAAGAAAAAAATCCGATCCATTTTTCTATAAACATTTTCTTCTTTTTCACCGTCAGAATTTTCTGTTCTCTAATCAGTTTTGAAGGAATTCTTTAAACTTTATTTTTAGGAGCGAACACTATAATACATAATTCTTACAATGAAAAATTGAGCAAATGCTTTTAATTTTTTTTTTTAATTCCGAGAAAATTTGTAAACTGGCACTTTTAGGGAGTGCTAACAAAATGAAAATTTGAAGGAGCAATCCTTTTTAATTCATTTACTTTTCTGGCAGAATTAATTTGCCGTTCTAGAATTTTATCGTGACGATTTTTTAACTGTATTTTATGGAGCTAGCATCAAACTGTATGTGTAGAAGCAATACTTTAGTGAAATCCATTAACAGTTTTCAAAATTAAAGCAATAATTATCCTTCAGCTTTTTTCAAAAAATCATCTTTTCCTTAAATTTTTATGTGAAAATTTTACGTTTCGACTTTCGAGAATTTTTCGACAAAATCTTCAATACCTAACTGATTCTTTAAAGCAAACTGCAAACATGAAAGATCAAAATGACGCTACAATAAAAAAACTATATTTGAATAATTTTTGGGCAGAATTTTCCATTCTCGAATTTTTCCTGTATGCGTGTCTCTATAGACGACACTTTAACGGCTAACAGTAAAGTTGTCAGAAGTATAAATCCTAATTTTTTGAAACTATTTTCTAACAAGAATTGTTTTTATCTTGAAGATATCTAAAAAAACTGACCATAACTGGCTGCAGAGGTTTACTCTGACGAATTGCTAATTCTCTTAGATTTTAATACGACGTTTCCTTCAACCAATCAAGGAGCTTTATATTAAAAAATCCCCCGAGAAAGCTTCCCTAAGTTTCTCGCTAAACACGCTCAACAATTATTTAACCAGAATTTTCTTCTTGTAATCGATTAAAAGCTAAATAAAAAAAAAGTGACCAGAGTTTTCAATAGACGAATCGTGGATATTCTTTCAGCCTGTAAACGCAATAATTCTGAATTCATTTCGACCTCGCTTTTAATCAGAATATATACGCAAAAAAAAACTGGCTAAAGTGCTTCATAGAGTTTCAGACGCGAATCGTGCGTTCAACGTGCTTAGAAAATTCTACCCTGAATTTAATCTGGATTTTCTTCTAATTTTTCATGGTTATAAAAAAAATTAATTAAACTACCCGGTGGCTTCTCGTAAATAGAGTGTCAAACTTGATTTGTATAAAGTTTGTCAGTTTTGCCTGATTACCCTGATTTTTTACTCTATACCAATTTTTTCTATGAAAATCATAGTTTTAATGTTTTAAAAGGATACGTTTTCTTTTGGTTTGAATATTTAATGGTGTAGAATGCGACTATGCATTTTCTCTATTAGTAATTATTATTATAAAGCGACAGACAACAACTGTAATAATTTCAGCTTTCAGCGTAATCCTGAAATACTTCAACTTCAACCAAATATGAAATAACTCAGACAAGAGAGTTTGATTTTTTTATAAACGTGCTTGGAAGTTCTGGAGTGTAATCTGATTTTTTCGTTATACACATAGATGATATTATTACGATGATTCAGTTTGTGTTCTTTCAGTCTAAAGATTTCGTTTCATATTATGATAGCAAAAAAAAGACTTGAACCCGGGAAAATAATATTATAAATAATGAAAAACCAACAGGGAAAAAGATAACGAAGCAAATAATTGAAACGGTACTGAAATGCTTAAGGTAAAATTTAACCAATTTAAACATCGCGATTGAAGTTTTCCAGCTTTCAGACAGAAATGGTATGGTAGGTACATATGAACAGGTTTCAGCACATTGGAAAAAAATTTCAAAAAAGTCACGGTGAAAACTAAAACAAAACATAAATATCCTTTCGCGACATGCTTTACCGAAACCCGAAAAGTTTTTGTTTATTTTTCAGCTTTATATACCTACATACGTTCTCAATTATATACACTCCGGCTACCTCAATAAACAATCCCAATGTATGTACACACTTTTCTGTGTGTGTTTCTCTGAAATTCGAGTATTGTATAATAATTAAATAATTAAAACAAGGATTGTTGTTGTTATGTTTTTTAGTCTCGTAGGTAATGAGTAAGTAAAGAAAAACAAGTCTATCGTCTGAAATTCCGCATTATGTTTTGAATGCCTTTTTTTAGATAATTTTTCTTTTTGAAGAGTGGATAAAATTTGTTGAACATTAAAATTCAATGCAAAAGCTTTGCTATAATATGTGACATCCTCGTGCTATATTTTCTAGCATGAACGGCTCATGTATGTATGTACATACATATTTTACGGTCTTATATGAGAGAAAAAATAAAAACCTCCAATGATAATAATGTTTGGTCTACTACCTACTAGAGAGGATATAATGATAAAAGAGTGTCCCGTATTTATATGCAAATTTAAATGCGGTGTCTAATAGATGAAGTCCGCGTCGTATACTCATATATCATCCGCGAGAGAAGAAATCTACCCGTATTTGGTAGGCACGTTATTTACATTATGGCGCTTGAAATTGTATAATATATAATCTTCACTTACATGTTAATGATTACCTTTGAGGTGTACGTCTCCAGGTATCACATATTTTATTATTTAACGTGCAAGTCTCAAGTAATGACATGCACAATGTAAATGTACACTCGGTATATGACATGCTTGCTTGCGGAAATTATTTGCATTTTTTTACGATTGCTTTTTTATTATGTATTACATAAAATGTATCTTGTTTTCTCTTTGTATGGGTGTACATTTAATTTTGTATAATTGATTTATTGCTTTTTTAATTAATTGTTCAATTTTTATTAATGATTTGTTTCTTGTTGGTCTTTTAGTTTAATAAGGATATATTTGGATAACAATAAAATATGCAGCGCCAGCGATACGTCACACACAAGAGATTAAGCTCACGTTAATCATGCATATAATACATGTAGCAACAATCATAAAAAATAAATAGCGATTCGCTTAATTAGGCAAAAATGTGACAGTTTGTTGCCGAGGATTGCATTAAGGCAGTAAATCTGTTATTTACTTTTTTGTTCTTTCGCCGTGTTTGGTATAATAATTATTTCTGTAGCTGCTCGAGATCTTCATGGTCTGTTCGATGGATCTTTGCGTGTGTTCGAATTCGCTACGACATAGGAAAATATGCAGATAGGGAGAGAAGCAAAGCAAAGACAGAACATATGAACGTCAGCGTAGCTTGAAACCAAGGAGGCGGGTTCGGTGCTACCGACGCTTGGGCACTCCATCATGGCCGCCTGAAAATGTCTCAATTTTAAGTTATATTTCTAGTTCATAATTTCTAATCAGGAAGGCACTATAGTGTGAAATATAGCGTACGTTTATATAACTGGGAAGTATCGTACCTATACCTATTAAGCGACCGACAATACACAAATGTACAAATATTTACATAATATTTTTATTCTCTGTTCAGTTATAAAAATACCGAACACATAAAAACAGCAACATCGGAAAACATCGGAACCGCTACTGTCTTATCAAAGTGATGGAAATTCTTAACAGATTTGGTTCATACTATGGACCCAGCACGCAAAATTTTAGTTCCTAACAAAAACTGGTAGCTGCGTCTTTGGAAATAACCTTCCAATAGGATTTTTGCTCCTGGAAAAGGTTGTGTCCCCTGCAAAATACGGTGTCCCCGAAAAAAATAGCCACCAGTGTCCAGTAACATTGAGCTTAAGAAGAAAAACTGTCCTCATAACAAAAACTCTACTAATACAGATCCAGAAATCCAGGCAAATTCGCTAGTATGATAAAAAAATGTTCCCACTGCAAATTATGATATACTTACTAGCCCAATACTTCTTGTCACCATTATGCTGTAATCTTCGAGATAATAAGAGCCCCAGGTATAATCTTCTTGGATCATTTTGGCGCCACTACTAGACCAAAAATTGGCTGTACAGAAACAGTACCTGTTACAAAAAACAACTTATATAGCCTCCTTAATGAGGTTAATAAGACAAAAGATAAGAAATGTTGGTCCCGGAAAAGAAGCTTGTTATTCCAGAAAAATTTATACTGTTCCCATGGCAAAAAATAAGTTTTTCAAAAACTGTGCTCACGGAAAGAAACAGTATTTTATTTAAACCTTTTCTTCCAGAGTGTTTTGTGTCTCTGGAAATATGTGTGGCCATGCAGACAGAAATATGCCATTAATCTCACAGAAGTCTTTGCAAATTACAATAGCTTGATAAGGTGGAAGAACCGAACCATGTATTTTCCATAAAAATTTTGGTTTTTAGGCCAGTTGTCGCTAGTCTGCCATGCAGAAACGTTTTAGTTGCTGTGACAATCAAAACTCTACCAATTGGAAAATTTGTTTTCTACGTTTAACTGTAATCTTCCAGAATAGTATGAGACTGTTGTAAAAATGTCGTGAGCAAAAGAGTGTGCTACTGGTAAAAAAAAACCTTGCCTTGACCTTCCAGTCTTCTAGAAAAGTTTATTAATGTTAAGGGCAAACAGTGTGACCTGAAAAAAGTCGTGCGATAAATTTTCCAGAATTTTGGCAAATGTATGTCTGGTCAGAAAGCTCAGCTTATGGCAAAGTTATTGTGCTAAAAGTAAAAAAGTTACAACTTTGATTGTATTGTAATATTCCAAAAATTGCGAGATATAATGGAAAAAAAGATGCTTGGGTGGTCTTAAAAAATCTCTTTCTGTCGTGCCGAGGAAACTTTCAAAATTTCAAGTCCCATAAAATACTGCCCACCTCCCAGCTCCGTGAAGTTTCGTACATGTTTTTCGAGGTGACCTTCGGTGAAAATAAGTGACTCCTGCAAGTGGAAAAATCCTTATTATTGATCTCCTGAAAACCTTATTACCTTCCGCAGATAGTGTGATCGGGAAAAAACCCTTACCTTTAATTTTCCGTAATTATTTGAATCCTTTCACAAAAGTGCAAGCACGCGAAAAAAGATCCATAAAATTTTGTTGTCTTCGAAAATAGTATAATAAGAGTTCAGAGAAAAGCGTGCTATTAGCTTCTTGGATATCTCTTCAACTTAAACAACGTTTATTAATTGTTTCATTTGATTTTATAATTTTTCTTAATTACCTATGTCCCTATCGCGGGCTGCTATAGGACTAGTGTGTCCTCTTCAGCCCAGGATGTCTTCAGCAAAAATGTCAACATGTTTACAGCAATCCAGAAATGTTTGTGTTGCGGCTGGTCTTGCAGAAAAGTGTGTCAATGGAAAAAAAGTTGTATTTTAGAATAACTTAAAATAATGGCAAGGGATATGTAGCCTAAGCATACCCACCCACTACTTTTATTTAAAACTTTCATGGTTCATGAAAAAAATTGCACTCGTGACCTAGAATGGTGTCCTTGAAAAAACCTCTAATCATTGCTATTTTCGAAAGTGTGTCCCTTTGTTAATATTTCTGCAAAAAAGTTACTCGTGTAGCTTATATGGAAAAGAAAGAAAGCAAAAAGTAGATCTTTTCACCTGCCTCGCAAGAAATTTTCGAATGATGGTCAAATTAGTAAGTTTTACCGTAAATTATTGTATCTTAGTTCCGAGTTGTGGGTGATGAGATGTCAATGGTGCGGTCATCAAGGGGGGGTGGGGGGATCTGGTCTCTCGAGAATCAATCCTGTTGAAACACATGTCAGAAGAGACTTATGAAACCTCGAAGTTTAATTTTGCAGTTATTTTTCTTTAGTTTTGAACATTTGATGAGGCTAGAAGTGGAACAGCACCACAATAAACTATTCGGAGGGTTATTAATTCATTAATTTATGTAAATAAATGTATAAGTTACACATCTATTATGAATTTTTAAATTCTTTTCATTTTTAAAAGCTGCTTCTAACTAATATCAGAGGCTGGCTATTATTCTTAAGTAGATTATAAAGAAACTAGGCAAGGATGGTAAATCACACAATAAACAACACACATAGGTTTATATCCCAGTAGGTAGCCAGTCTAATAAATCTGTTCAAATAAAACGGTATTCTTTTGAGGACTAAAAATTTGTGTTCCGAGATGCGAATTAATAATAAATAATAATAAAAAATGCATACAGACAGAGTCCGCATTAACATCTGAGGCGTCGTCTACAATACACGACAGTCCGACGTCCGTATAAGGACAATAACTAAAGCTAAGACTTATTTAATTATTTAAAAACCGGAAAATTTATTCAATTAAATATGCAAATTCAACGAACAATTCTTCAGAAATATTATGATCCGGCAAGTATTTTCTTGGCCACCCACAGGATTATGGATAAACCAGTTTCAGCAAGCAAAGTATACTGACCTCTGGTGCTACAATAGTAAACACTAATAACACCAGCACCGGCATCAGCACCAGGACTATTGACATTTGACACTGCGTCATCTGCCTTAAGCAACTCGGTGCATACTTTATTAGGCGCCAGATTAATTTTTTAAATGTCTTCGACACTTTACAACGCTGCCTTATCTGTGATATATCTCTCCGTCTAACACTAATCATCATTTAAGTGAATATCTTTACATATTTGGAATTATTCTTAACGTCCGTAGAGGAATTAATACGGCGTTCTGGTCACGCAACAATAATTGACACCGATAAATTTTCGAATATATTGACTTCTCTCACCGATAAATTACACAGCCTCCGAATTATTCAGATAAGATAAGCTTCTTAATTTACGGGATCTACGACATTAATATCTCCAGTAATTATTATTTTTCATTGAGACATCTATAATTTAATAAGTGCGGTTTGATGTTAGATACTCAAAAAATAATAACTTGGGCAGGGTCAAGTTTTGTAAATTATCAACGACTTTAGACAAATAACAGTTACCATAAAGAGAAACGCTTCCCATGATGCTTATCCGCGGTATAATTGAAAGATCAATAATCCATCGACTTATTTTGAAAAGATCATGATTGATCATCGGAATTGTAGCTCTACTTATGAGCATTTCCGTTCTCACATATAATTATCATTGTATACCTAGACCTACCTACTACAGTTATTATTGTATAATTACGAGATCGGCAATGCACAGTAAGTTAATCATATGATTAACTTCGCAGTTATGCATAATGATTATTGTAAGTATCAAGATCGCTTGTTTTGATAAAAATTAAAAACTGCAACCAAAATAGTGTGGTATATCTGGAAAGTATTTTATTAATGAATACGTGAGCTTTTTCTTAATAGAGGTACCTAATAAATTTCCACTCGACTACCATAACGTACAAATCAGAAAATTACCTGCGCCAGTCATAAAAAGAATCTAGTAGAGACATAAAGTTGCATCAAAATTTATTACCTTTTATTCTTCTTTTTACAATTATTATTAGTTACGATGCTTCTGTGTGAATCTCTGAATCTCTATCTTCATCTCCATCTAAACAGAAATAAACTATTGTTACAGCAATGCGGTGTAAAGTAGTATGTAGTAGTAGAATAACGTTTATGGGCCCCCGGTTGATATAGCAGTCCTTTGTCGGCGCTTAATCAAACACATAGATGCATAACTCGCCATATTAAATTTCCACTTCGAACCTGAAAGCGAGAAAAATGCTTTTGACCGTACCCTTTAAAAAACTCGCACGCTATGACAGGATTACTTGAAAATTACAAGAAACGACGTTAATTATCGAGTAACTGATGTTTACTTAGTTATAACGGATATTTCAAATTGTTCTGGGAGAATTTATCTTCTGATCGTAATGATAAGGATAGAATGTTCATCAAGAATCTTTTCATTAACCGCGCAAATGCACTGAAACGTACAATAAACTGGAAATTGCATTCTCCCCATATCAAATTTACTGCAAATGAGATGATACTTTTTTACCGCAAGTGACACGATATTGCTGCAAAAATATAACACCTGCCGTTATAATTTTTATCAATTTCATCAGTTAGGACAACTACAATAATTACAGAGTAAGTGACAGGAAATTTTTCACCCCAATTTTCTTAATCTGGCAATTTTTATTTGCCGCAAAATATATTATAGAAGTGCCAGATATGCCACTAGTTGAAAAGTAAAATGTAGTTAGTATGAAAGTACATGACCGCAAATGATACGATTCTGACTGATGCATGTGCCCCACAAATGTCAGTAATTAAAAAGTTTCTCATCTTACTTCATTAAAGCAGTAGATCGTTTTTCATTTACACATCAAGAGTGGCAAAATGTTCCTTAGACATCAGTTTTAATTTGCCGCAAATGACACTATTGGCAGTTGCAACATTATTTTAATTTTTTAACTATAGGTATAATATTAGATTGCAAGTAACAATTGAATATATCGGAATATTTGATTGTAAAATACGCCTTTAAAAAGAGAGCTGCAAATGTTACAAATCAAAAATATTCCGATTCCAGGTCAGTGCTGCAAATGATATCGGTCGCTATCAACCTTTAATGCTACGATTATAAAAGCCGTATACATTGAAAATATAATAAAAATTTGCCCAATTACACCCGTTTTATTTTATTACGTCAAAATAATTTATTTTTATTCTCTGCACAAATGGCAAATGGAAATTTTTTTATACCTGAAAACTAGATTTCAAATTATGATAAGTAGGCGTGTCAGCTATAAAATTTCAAAAAATATTTGATTACAAATGACGCGATTCGGAGGTAGATTTTATCTTGCCGCAAATGACATCGACTCCAAGCAAGGCGTAAGAAAACTTACGAGAATTTCCGATGAAATCTCAATAATATATTTTCCAACCCAACATATTGTAGCACAAACAGCTGGAAATCACGAAAACAACCCCGACGCGGCCGTCTCGTCGTGACTTATTACAACCGCAACCGGGGTCCTCCCGAATTCGCGTTAATCAATGGAAATTAATATCGTTTTAAGTAGATTTACTGGCTGGCGCTTGCGACGTCTTCGCAAGCACTTTACTGCGCTCAGTGCGCTCCCGTCCCGACTTCCTATCCTCTAGGAAGCCAGATCTAAATCACCATCTCCAAACGAGATAATCAACAGCCAGAGAACTCCGGACGGGAGGAAACATCGGATACACGTCGATAACTTCAGGTAAGTTATTTGAGAACTCCGTTTAATGAGGTCGAAGCGATATCGTCAAGATGGGTTCAAAATAGTGGAACCTGAGGACTGGGTTTAATATATCGAGGCGGTTATTGAACGGATAGCTTTATACAGCTCGTAAACACAGCACGAAAAATTGACACTGGCGCGATCTTAAACGTGATGTAGGTAATAATAATAATTGTTATTGATTTGTCTGTTAGGTATATCCTACTTACAGAATAAACTTCGGTATAGCTGCGCGACAGTATTTTTCTTCATATGTGAATATTTTCATAGGTTACTGTTACTACCTCGATTTAAACTCATGATGATGGATACTATATGTAGTTTAACGTGTTAAATATGTAAATATAAATGTCATTTCATGTCAATCATTTTCCCGATGTTCCCTTTGACTCTACACAATACATGTATTTTTGAGTTAAATTGACCGGCGGGAATAGGAAACGAATCAATTGCACTGAAAAATAAATAACGTCCAGGGACTATTTTAATCACTTAATGTTTCATGATGTTCATTTATTTCGTGTTCGGGTTAAATTCCGCAAAAGCAAAACCATCCGGATTTCAACTGATAGTTACCGGGAATATCCGCGGGAATTCCGGAATATATTTATATTTTTTCGGTAATTGTTCAAAAAAGCTCGATATTTTATCTAGATGGAAATTCGAATACGTGAAATTTGTGTTCGTTCTATATGGAGGAAACCATCGTGTGTTGTTTAAACTTTCCTTTCAAATTTTTGAAAAGTTTTTAAGTTTCCACCTATATCTATTTCTAATCTGTTTGCAAATTGGATTTTACAATAAATATAATCGAGCTAAAATTGGTTGATTTTATCCAATGGAAGGAAAATGGAAAAAAGGGCAGAAATACCCAACCAGCATGCAATTAAATTTTTATGTTATTTATTGATATACATACCTATTTAGTTTTTTTTTTTTTTAATGTGTTATATTATGTAGTTTTTATATGTGGTTGCAAAATCATCAAAGTATTAGACAATACTGTCATTTACTGCTGAAGTGGCATTTATATATACGATTGAAGGGAAATTCGTATACCATTTAAAAAAAAAAGGTTAATTTTTTACGAATTTTGAGAAAATGATTTCTTTGGACAAAAAATGATTTTAAATACTTTAATTTACCAATTTTCTGAAAATTCATAAAGCAAAACTTTTCCCAAAGGCCGTCACTGAAACAATTTCATCGGTTAGATAGGGGTTTCGTATATCTATAATTTAACCCAACCCAGATGAAATTGTTTCATTTGCGGCAGTTATCCAAGTAAAACAAGGACGTTGTTTTTTTTATGAATTTTGAGATCATAGTTTCATTTGCGGCAATTATTGGGATAGGTATGTTTTTTAAAATAGATTTTAAGAAAATGTTTCGTTGTAGCAATTGTTTTGGTGTTGATAAAATCGTGTCATTTGTGTCTCAGTTTGGTTAATTTACGATGTTTTTTACTAATTTTCAGAGAACATCGCTATTAAGAAACTGTCGCGGGTAAATTGGTTGCTTTAAATAACGAAGTTTTTTTCGAAATCTAAAAATTCAACTCGGATGAGATCGGTCAATTTTCCGCAAGTAAGGTAAATGATGAAATGTGTTATTTTTTAAGTAGGTATGACGACATGGTTTTATTTGCAGTAATGGTTTTGAACTACAGACCCAACGTAAATAAAATCATTTCATTTGCATCAGCTGGATTAAATAAAAAGTGTTTTTTTTTTATAAAAATTTCAAGCAATCATTTTTGTAAAAAAAATTGTTAGTCACTTGGATTAAGCAAAACTATCTGATATAAAATTCACTAATTTTCCTACTCATTTATATTTAATTATAAATCGTCTCATTTGCGGCAATGCTTGGATAACCCAGACGGATCTACCAGACAATACCATAGGTAGATAAATGAATATGATGTACTGCATAGTTTCGTTAAGTAGATGTTTTTTTAAAAAGAGTTCCAAGTGCGAAATAGTTTCATTTGCGGCAGTAGGTATCAGTTAAATTAGATAAAAAAATTATTTTGAACGAAATCGTTTCATTTGCGGCAGTTGTTTTTACATTCCGAATAACGAGATGTTTTTACCACAATGTATAAGCTGTTGTTCCGGATAGTTGGTTTGCTAAGAAAGTTGCTTTGGATGAGAAAAATCGTTATCGTTAGCTCTTGGAGGGAAAATTGCTTCATTTTAGAAAGGAAAGCTATTAGAAAGAAAATCGAGTTTTTACTGGTACGCTAAATATTGATTTATAGAGACACATACTGGAGAAGCTTCATCTTAGTTTTTTCGTCAACGATTCCAATCCATCTATACCTATAATATAATATGTACGTTGATTTTTTCACAATTTGTCACATTCGAGAAAAAAATATTTGATTTATTAGATTATTATAGTTGTTACAGAATAATTAAGGTCAAACAAAAAATGTTCATAAATTTTGAATAAAAATAAAAAAATATAAGTAAACCGATACATTAATAATAATTAATTACACATCAGGTAATTTAATAAAACTATAGTTAGATCAAAGTTCTCTTTCGTTGTCTTGTCCCACTTTCAAACCTCTCGTATCTATCTAAAAAAGAAGGAGAATCATCTTAGGTATAAATACGCCTTAATCTTATTATCTCCGTGTGTGGTACTTATACATGAAACTTCATTTTTTATCTGAGCTCTGATCTGCCGTCTAATAATTTATTTACATTGCGGTTGTGGTTTCGGATGGAAGATGACTCGGACCATAACCATAAATGACTCAATTAAAACCTCATCCACTGGTTCGTCTAGTAATTAACAACTGTGCCCAATCGGATTTTTATTGTCTTGAAAAAGTCTTGTGCTATAGAAATGAAGCAGTTAGTTCTTGTGCTCCCGTGACCACCGACATTTTATTACTTTTTTTCACACTCATGGAGGAGAGAAGTACTTACTGTTATTAATTACTGTGCATAATTCTTGATTATTTTGTAATTGGAGAAGTATTTCACCAAAATCTGGCAATAATACGGGATGTTCTTTTGCAAATGATGCGTAATTAATGGGAGCGTTCAAGTACAGAAATTTATCATGTCTCTCTGGAGGTAAAATTTAATTGCGAAAATTTAGTCTTTGGAAGTTTAATAAATCGTAAATTGGATCTTAACTTCTTAATTTCTTTAACTGTGTATCATCATTAGAGGAATTCGCGTTTCAAAAGGGTAGTTCATTTAAATTTTATGTGATTCCAGCATCAGCTTTCTCTTTATGTTTTCTCTTTTTCCTCTGTAACGGCAAATACTTCTGAAAAGAAACTGGGAATATTTTAATCTAGATAAAACATTTTTACCCACCGTATAGGCATTTCTGGCTCTTATATTCATTTCAAATAAATTTGATAAATATAAGAGTTGACGTTTATGAAGAGTGCTCCAAAATGTTCCCTTTATGTATATGTAATATATAGAATTATATTAATGTATTATACAAAAAGGTTTCCAAAAATGTAAGAATCCGAAAAGAGTTTAACCTTTTTCTTATAGTATCGATCTTTTTATGGGATTGTATACCTACCTATACGTGTGTATTGTTATAAGACTCGATCTTTTTTCTTATTAGATTGACTTCGTATTAGATTTAGTATGTATTGCACGTATGTGTTGTATGAAATGTGATAAGTATAGAGTTTCCTGAACAGTGAAAGAAGAGTCGAGTCTTTTAAGACACGGCGTAAGATGTCCCCTAGATCAGAGAAAACACAAGTTGTAAAAAACACAAAACTGCGTACAACTGAAAATAATTTTATGACATAGATCTTTTCCGAGTCAATATTACATACTTGTGGCGATGAGTCCTAAAAATGATGAAACAGTGCTCTCTACGGAGATCTCATATCGTAGATAAACTTAAGTTTTCTTAGATTTTTTTGTATATTTTGGGATTGAGCTCTTACTTAGATGGATTTTAAGAGTGCTGAAACTTTTTATTTATTTTAATACTCTTATTGGTAATAACCGTTTCCCTATATTCCCCTAGATTGGCCCCTAGATTGAAATTCTTAACAAGTCACCAAGAAGAAAATATTGTCGCGAGAACAGTTCCAGAACAATTATTATTGTGAACAAACAGCGAATAATAATTACAGGCGGGGGGGACGGAATTGGGTATAGAATCGGAATCTGGACTCTGTCGAGCGGCCTGAATCGATGTTGCGTTGAAGGTACCGGAACAGTTTGTTGTTCCCGAACATGACAGTTCGCGATGCTTGATGTTCTCGAATGTTAGTGGAGACATTATCTGTAATTATAAGAAACGCGTTTGGTAGACAACAATCAATTTAGTAGCCAGGAAAAAGGAATTTGTAGAGTGCTGCTTCCCATTCTGTCCTAGAGAGATGGAAATGGTACGAATTACGAACTGAAAAATGAAAAATTTTGCAATTCATGTGACTAATTTTTGTCAGAATTCAGTTGGAATATACATTTTTACTGCAAACAATGACTAACTTAAGATCACGCACCAAGTTTTCTGGCATTCATCTGGGTATAATTCGAAATTGACTGAAGATGCAGCAAAACCGTTTATGTCCCTAAGGTACTAACTATTCGAGCTCGCTGTTTCATGGAAACAAAAAATATCTAGTATAGGGTGACCGAAAAATTAGCATTTTTGCCCACTTTAACTTTTGTAGTAGTAATTTTTCAATCCCATGAAATAAAACTTTAAAAGTTAGTATGGGGACATGTAAATGGTTTTGCTGCATCTGCAACTGTTTTCTAGTTATGCCCAGAGGAGTGTCAGAGTTTGGTCACACTCTTTTTAGCAAATATTTGTGACATGATAAGCAAAAGTCTCTTATCTTTCATTTGGTACAATTTTCACCCCTCTGGTCAGAATGAGAAGCAGGTACCGCCAAATTTCTTGTTTTCCATCATTTTTCTAAGTAAAGCGATGTAGGTACATTTTTTTAGACCGTCGCATAATAATTCCCTAATTCCGTTTCTTGGGGTGCTTTTTTATTGTTCCCTAAAATCGGAAATTTTGTAATGGTCAAGTGGGGAAAACATGCTTACTAGTGACAACGTATCACCAATATTGAAACAGTCCAATTTTGGAAAATTTATAATATTCTTCACAAAGCGAAATGGCAAGAAAATGTGAGTACAGACATTAATTTGGTGAAGCTAAGTATGTACCAGTTTTTTTCGTTTTGAGAAATATATTTCTCGTTAAAATGTTTTCTTCGGGAGAAGAATTCAAGAAATTATTAATTCCTGTGAAGACTGCCTAATTTGAGATAAAATTGAGGACATTCCAGGATAACCATGAATGATATAACCCAAGGATAAAATTAATTGATTTCTCCAAAACGGCATTCCTCGGCCACTCACCAGGTGTTCGTTCATCCCTGTCCACCACACCACAACCCTTCCTTTCGTTCCACCCGTGTTTCTGTTGAAGTTTTCATCTCAATTTGATGCCAGAAGCGGGCACGGGGTATTATAATACGATCGGTGTCCGATCTGGTCTATAATATCACGATGGAATCCTGCAAGAGTCTAGATGGGGGCCGGTCCACCTGTCGGCCTGCATTGCACAGACACAGGGTCGGCATTCCTGGCCTGGCCGGGCGCAATGGAATTGCGTGGTCGGTGCTGCGGCAGTGTTCAGTGTTCGTTGTTCGTTCGACACGACTTATCAAAGGAGAGGACTGGTGACTATACAGGGAGCATGGCTAAAATTGTTTTACTTGTTTCTATCTCAAAGTCGATACTACGCCTAAGCAATGTCACCTTGACGCGTTGCAGTTAAAACAAGAACGTATATGAGACATAATTTAACATACCATTTTTATTTTATTACATCAGGTTTTGGCGAGGATCGAGACCTGTAAAATTAATTGGGGCTTCTTGAAAAAAAGCTCATGAAAAGTAGTCGAATCAGAGTAGAGTCGCTTCTGGACGAACGCATTAAAAATATGTATTTGTCAGTAGTTTCAGGTTCAGGCAGGTTTGTGTTTCAGATGTATTTATAGGAACACCCGGTATAAAGACACGTCGCTTATCAAATAATGCTCAGAGCCGCAGCAACCGCAACAGGGGAATTGCACCCATGGACGGCCTTCAAGCTACGTGTCATTACTTCTAAGTCTAACAGGTCGGTGCTGTCGAACTTGTACTTGGACTTGGTAATTTCTCATGCAAAAATTATCATCAGGTTCTTGTCGAAATGGCGATCTTGTCTATTGGAGCTTAAAATGTTTTGTGAAGAGTTAAAAGAAAAGTCATGGAATGTGATAATTTTTTTTTTTATTTTATCTAAAAGTTGAAAGAATGGAATCTAAATGAATTTCAAGTCACTCGGAGTACCTACAAAATTCAATAAGGCAAATAATGTCATCCTAATTTCTTTGTGAATACGGAGGCAAAGAGAAAGTAGGATGATTAAATTAAAGTGCATAAAAATTACTCTTGACGTCTCTATTTAGCACAATCTTGTTTATGAAACATGCGCTAATGCTTCAAGCACGGATGTCCCCTTTTACTAATTAGTCTTTTATGTGGGGTTATATATAGGGTGCTTTGAAATGATTATATTACTTTGAGGCTAATTCTAAAGCGATTAGTTCGATTAAGTGCCATGATGAAAATGAACTCATGTTACTAGGCTGCTATGACGATAATCTATCAATAACAAGCTTCTAGACCTCGAAATGTCGAATAGACTGGAAGAAACTTTCTGGTTTAACGTTTTTTATTTATTTTCTAATTTTCTTGCTACAAAATAGTGCAGGACAAAATAACCCTGCACCAAAATAGCACATGGACACAATAATAATAGCGCATGAAAAAACGAAAAAACATATGAACATGACAAAACAGCGCATGAGGAGAATAGGCCATCAAATATGAAATGAGCTATTCGGGAAGGGCAAGTTTAAAATAAATAATGTATTTAAAATAATTTTCCGCCTATATCGAAAAAAATAAAGGTGACGAGGGGCGAAATGTAAACCCTGGTCAGATCAGATTTGTTCTTAATTTAACATGAAAACTGAAGCAATGGTAGTTATTGTATTATTGTACCCACATGCGCTATTTAATCGCTGCGCTATTTTGTCATGCATCGATTTTTTATCACGCGCTATTCTGTCTATGCGCTATTTTGCACGCGCTATTCTGTCTATGCGTTATTTTGTTTAAATGACTTAAAATTTTACTCAAAAAAGTATTAGCTAATTACAAGAGGAAAATATAAAGTGAGATCTCCAAAATGTTAAAGTTTTAAAAGACGAATATACGTGTACATCTTATTGATTGAAAACTGTTCAATTTATAGAGACTATATAGGTAACTGAGTGAGCTATATTTTTCAATAGATTGGTAGAGCAAAGATGTTATTTTATTCGGTACATTAAACCCATTGCATCCACGTTACAATCATGCATTTATCATTTCCTATTATGAAACAACAACAACCCTGTATATTTCAAATAAAGATAATTTTAAATTTCTGAGACATCTGTATGTGCGCCATGCACTGCAATTTCCATTACAAAAATGCAAACAAAATCCCACACGAGCTAATCTAAAAAAGCTCTATCTCTGATTACCATGCACGACGTCTCTTTGTGTAATGGAACGAACTCGCTAATAACACACAGGTCCAGGAAAATAGAGTCAATTTTAATTTCGCAGGCTGATAATTATTTCAGCTCCTCGTACACATAAGTTTACGTTTGCTTGAAACCTAAATAAACAACTTATAAATTAGTCCCGTTTATTTAATTGCTATAAACGCGAGCGAACCGAACTTTTACTTTTCCAAAAAAGGAATATAAAGAGAAAGCTATCAAAACATCAAAACCGTGAACTCTGCCATTAACTCCGAGAGACTTGCTTCTACCGTTCGCCATAAAGAGTATAAGTCATCCATCAAGTGACAAAATTTAATGCCAGTAATAAAATATAATTATTATAAATGTCCCTGTATAGTGAATTTTTTAGCTTGAAATGTAACGCGTGAAACGGTCTTTTATTAGGTTTCATGGCATTCGAAGACCGCGTATTATTTTATCGTTATGTAATTAAAGACTAGACAATGTTACATCATTTAAATATAAAAAACGATTTTAACTATGTTAACAAGAAGATTATACGGGGTCTTTCAACGAAAACTTGATGTCTTTATGGGGCTCTATATTTATACATTGACTCAGCTCTGACTTGGTCAAATAATGCGAACTTGTTGAGAAAGCTAGAAATTTTGGGGTTGTAGAGAGAAGTGGAGAAGTGATAGAAAGGTAATTTCAATACCTTGAATCGTAATGAAACCAATTCTGAGACATGGAATGATGTAAAGACGTGATGCCTTCTTTTAACAAATGCTTCGTTTATAAATAATAACAACGTATCACTGAGATGAAGCAAAATTCGTGAAGCAGTATAATATAACTTACGATGAATAAAAAGAAGTAATAAACGGATAAATAAATCATTTCATTAAAAATACATTAAACACAAGTCATATATGATGTTTGCAATAATAACAGTCATCGAAGATTTGTTAAAACATCTCCCGGCCGTGTAATATGCCAGGTAATCAGTCATCGCAGAAGATTTCATTAACTGTTATTAGTTTTTTGCCGTGCCACTGAAATCAAATCCTCCAGAAAAAGAAGCAGAACTCGGTGTTCTGCCGCGCGGCGTTCCGTATCTGACTCCTCGATATAATATATAATAAAACAAGATTGCCCGTGTAAATAAATCCCCGTGTTTCTCTGGGTGTGCCGTTAAAATCAATATACAGCACATTAACAGAACCGATGATTAAACAAAAGAGGCCGATGAAACACAACGCATATATGGGGTGCCCGGGTTCTAATTAAATTTAGATCATAACTCGATTCGCTTCTCGAACACTCTCATCATCGGGTCTGATTCGAGAATCGATTTTACCACTTTTTACACGAATAATTTAATCTCCTAGCAAGACTGGAAATCGTGTTTTTTTTCGTTTAAAAAAACATATAGGCTGAGCGTTACAATTATATTTGAAAGTTACAGCCCATTGATGGTGCTTACTGTTGAAGAAGTAGTTTTTCCAGCCACTCTTTGGAAAAACAAATGATGAATATCAAAAAATTAAATTTCACTAATAATGGACGATGTGTATGCACTGTGCAGTAAGAATTTCCCATTGAAACGTTGCAGCAGGATAAATGAAAGTTTTTCAAATTGAGAATTATACCAGGAAAAAATTGGGATTTGATGTAATTTTGGAATTACGTCATTATTAAAATGAAATTTTTCCCAATTTTCCCAATTTAGAATTGGGAATTCAAGAATGAATTGGACCTAATAATGACAAAAATAACAAAATTGTTCCATATTGAAACAATATAGACAGGGAAGAGATCTAACAATAATTGGTCGTGATTTCCCGGGAAAAGCTTGCAGGTAGGTTCTTTAAAGCAGTGATATTCGGGGTAGGTAATTTTTTAGGGATAAATAATTCTTAATATTTTTTACGGATTCTAATAAAAGTTCCAAATATAGATTATCAAATTGGGAAACAGATTTTTCTTCCCTAATGTGATATTCTTTCGCCACTTGAAAGTAGAAGAAAATTTAATTAATTTTTTTATGAATTAAATTCTCTTACAAGAAAGGTTAATAATAAAAATATTATAGTAGAAGTTTTATTTCTCCTTATTTTATTTGAACTTCGAAGTTTGAATAAATAGTAGTCCCTATATTATTGAAAATCCATGATTCAACTTGCAACAAAACATAAATTCCTTTATTTACTTTAAATTTGGATACGAGGAAGAAAGATGAAGTTTCTTGAAATAGATGATACTTGATTGATAAAGTAAATATTTCAATTTACAAGAATATTAGAGAGGCTTTAGTCAGATCGATCTTACGTCCGCTTTTACAAGGTAATAAAAAGACACTTAAGTAATTAGATAAAACATGAAATAAATTGTCACTTCATTTTAATTAAAACAACTCATGAATCTTCGAAATTAGATACTGGAGGTAAGCTTTTCCTGTGGATTTTCAAGGTGCTTATTTCGCCCTTTTGCAAAAGTTCTTTGTAAGGCAGAATAATAAGAACTTTATTAACAAATCGCTGACGTCATTGTTATAAATATATCGGGTGATCCACAAAATTTTCCATCAACTAGTGCTTTGGAAAAAATGAAGCATGTCTGTCAGATAAAATGCAAACTATCGGTAGGTGTGCTCAGGTGCAATGAGTTCAGACATGACTGCAATAGCTATCCCTCTCTTCCAAGGCACTAGTTGATGAAAAATTTTGTGGATCACACGATACAATTTAAATTATGCAATAAGTGAACTTGTATTTGTATGGTAATAGTTGTTTTTCAATTTAGTACATAAGAGGTCACATTGATCTGCTAGAAATGGCGCCTGGCGCCTGTAACAAGATATTAGCATTGATTTAAAAATTCTATTGAAATTACATAATATGAAACATCTGGTGTTGAAAATCGAAACAAAAAAACTCCAGAAGTTGATATTAACCTGGTGATTAGTAACGGGAAAATACTTTCAAATTAATTGACTGAGTTAGCTATTTGTTGCAGATACTTAAGGTTATAATTTTAGGTATTTCAGATATTTTAGATATTTTTCCATCCTCCTCGCTCTAGTCATCCAGCCAATCCGCAAAGGCTTACGTCATTTTACCTGGAATCTTACCGTCGAGACTTTTTACCGTGGGAAAATAATTTCTTTTCTCCTTTGTGATGCGGTTTTCGGGATTCTGCAGTTTTCGACGTCTGAGATAGCTTGTGGCTATAATAAAAATAGATTGAGTTATAAGATGGTCTTTATTAAACGATAAAATAAAACAATATCTCAGTATTTGATGTAATAATATAAATTATTCGATGGGCACTTGTGGCGGGTATAGCGTCCAGACGGAGATACAGCGGATGGGTTAAACGCCAAACAGGACTGACACAGCTGGCGGCGGTGGACGGTGCAGTAGCCAGGCAGGACTAACACAGCTGACTACGGCGGGTGGATGGAATGCCAGACAGGACAAACACAGCTGGCGGCGGTAGCGGGTGCAGTAGTCAGACAGGACAAACACAGCTGACTACGGCGGGTGGATGGAACGCCAGACAGGGCAAACACAGCTGGCGGCGGTAGCGGGTGCAGTAGCCAGGCAGGACTAACACAGCTGACTACGGCGGGTGGATGGAACGCCAGACAGGGCAAACACAGCTGGCGGCGGTAGCGGGTGCAGTAGCCAGGCAGGACTAACACAGCTGACTACGGCGGGTGGATGGAACGCCAGACAGGGCAAACACAGCTGGCGGCGGCGGACGGTGCAGTAGCCAGGCAGGACTAACACAGCTGACTACGGCGGGTGGATGGAACGCCAGACAGGGCAAACACAGCTGGCGGCGGTAGCGGCGGCGGCGGCGGGACTCCGGGCACGGACTTACACGGCCGGATAGGGAGCTTCACCAGTCGGGACAAACACAGCCTGGTAGAAGAGCTCAGGACGGAGGCGGACGGAAGAAGGTTCCCTTTTCGGATCGGTCGCTTGTTTATATAGCCGGGCCTTATCGCTCTGGGTCCCTCTCCGCTACGGTGGTGGAAGCCGGTGGGGCAGTGGAGGTGGCTGGCCGTCGCATCTCGGCCTGTCCAACGCGGAGCAGCGTAGATCCTTTAGATAACCAGTGCGCTCGAACAAAAATAAAATTATTCCAATTCAATAATAAATAAATAAAAATACACTTCGTTACACCTTTTAATAATTCAAGGTATTCTTAAAGATACTTTAACGCACTAAATACGTTACAGACTCGTCGTCTTTCACAGAAAGCTCACCTTCCGAGAAAAATCGTTGACGACTTTAGATTTGAAGGGTTCCAAACTATAACCGAAATTTTTTCCAATCCCTTAAACAGTTTTGGAGAACTTCATTTGAGGAAACTCATATTTTCTAGTAAAATCCAGTTTTCATGGATGATCGGTATTAATGTAGAAGTCTATGGACTATCATTCTGTATCATTTTATCAAAATCTTGAAAAGTGCTAATTTATGTAAAGAGTGCTGTTTTTTGGGCCTTTTGTCATCCCTTTGAATTCACCGGAAACCTTTTTAATTTGGCTTCAACCCATCATGTCTTGTTAAATTTGAATGAATGAAAGTGGGTCCAGTGGTTTGGTTTGCCTGTCCGCTTACAGAAAGACAGACCGACATTAAAAAAGAGGTTTCGCTAATTGACATTACACCTGCCGACCAGAGCTAGTAGTGCTACCTACTTCAAGTGATGATAGGCAGCAAAAAGTGAGCGACATGACTAATAGTACTTGTAAAAAATGCCCGAAAATGTTTAAACCCGGAAAGTTAAACTCTGATAGTTTAGATGGTGAGAACATTGAGAACCCGCGCACTGACCCCTACGTGGTGTTTATTTTTTTTAGAATGCACTGAAATATGTTTGAATGGTGAGAATATATAAAAACAATAAATAAAAAATAAGTCTAACCTTTTATTGCCCTCTCCCTTAGAATTATCAGATAAAGAACAACGGCAAAGAATACTCCGAAGGATCCTATACATATAGAACTGAAAAGGGTATACATCTTTGCTAATTTCTAATTTTATTGAAGTTTCTATTTGTATCATTTTTAAGTGTATCTTGAGTAGTAATTTTACGTTAATCTATGAACCGTTTAAATTTATTGTTCGTTGGACATTATCAAGATAATTGGTGAATTTCTGTGGAAAGATCCGGAATTCAAATTTTTTAAATCATGTGTGCAACCAAATGATAGGAGGCCAGCTATAAGTGACACAATAAGACACAGATTTTTTGAGACATAAGAAGATTCTTGCGGTATATATCGCAAATGACGTTTAACAAGAAGTCTGAAAAATATAAGAGCCCAGGTGTAGCGAAGGAATTAATAAAGCGAGCCTTGAAAATAAAATGTTCGAAACCGGTAACACGAAGAAGTACTATGAGGACTAGCTCTGTAGCACTAGCACTACTTACTACCTATACTGGAAGTGTTCACGCAACATTTAGCACACGCTGCAATCATTTTCTGTTTCAACTGAAGACTATTTTTTGCTTAAGCAGGCTTAAGTATGCCTGTTACATGTTTTACCTACTAACTTACCATAAATTTCTTGTCGGTCTGCGAGGTGACTGACATATTCATTGGCAATATCGGAATGTTCGCTTGACGTTTGTCTCGCAAATATCTAATTTTATCCGGCCGTTTTTTAAGTGCATGCACATTAATATTAAAACATCAAATAAATTGAAAAGTAAATTTAAATTCGAGCAACGATCGAGCTTTAGCGGAGTTGAAGTTGGGAGTTGATTTACAAAACAAATCAATGGTGAAGTGAATATTTTTAGGACACAATCGGTGACCCAGAGTCGGCAAAGGGAACTTGTGATTGTTTCCAAACAAAAGAACGAACGAGTTGAGAGTTTTCATTCGGAGGAGTTTTAGAGTTTGATTTCGGACCGGACGGAAATGAGGGTGAGTGGAAACAAAAATGATTTTCACTCGCAGCTTTATGAATTCTGCATATCTGGTACAGACTCCGTGTTTTCATAATTCTCGTCTAATATATATATCTACCTACATACATGTTTTATTAGTTACCTTATATACCTATATTAATATACATAATGTACCTATAAAGTATATAGGTACATAGTATTATGGTACTTATGGTAGCACCTCACCATAGGTACTTCCTGGTGTGCAGAACGGGAAAACAACTAGATTTTTACTTCGCTTCTTCTTGTTTTTCAACATCTAACTAATCAAATTAACAGGAGGAAGTCTAACTGGGAAAACACTCGTTCGTCTAGAGTCTAGACAGGATTACAACTAGCCGGCGAGCTGTTAAATGCATAATATTAGTCTCCGTGATTTCACACCGAATTGATAAATGAAGTCCATCCACATCAGTATGCGTTCGTTATCCGATGCTGATGCTACTCGGCTTAACTATAACTGTACAAGTTGAAGTTCTTGTTGCCAACTTACATATCAAGTCCAGTGACGTATCAATCGCTCTGTTAAGACTCGGTCTCGGTCTTGCCAAGTAACGGATTTACTTGTCCATTGAGGATGTTGGCGTTGGCATTGTGTACGGACCAGACGGCGGATAGTCGGTGCGGTGTATCCTACCCGGGATTATGGCCGGGAGGATGATAATGCCTATGTATGTCGTATCATTTACCATTCGAAGAAAACTAACGGTATTGCTTTAGATAAGAGGAGAGTTTGCTCGCCAGAACGAGGACTGCATTATATGTTTAACTGCATTCCGACGTGGACGTGCACTATTCACCGCCGGTCCGGCCAACTCCCGGTAGATTTACATTTAAAGAGCCTTTAGGAGTTGCTTTGGTATGCATAGCTTGCTATTTATTGCGACCATTACCTACCTTTACCCAGTGAATTGGATAAATCTTGAATCGGGATCGTATAACTTTTAATTATCTTTTTATTCTCAATCGATGCCACTCCAAACCTGCCAGGTTTACATTATCTCCTAATACGAAGTAGGTATAGTTTCCTCAAAATTTTTGAGTTCTCGTCCAGTAGTTTTAGAAACTCCTTTTCGTCAGTTACAACTCTACTATTGATATGCACTTTCTAACTCCGTTGGATTCAAAATGGTGGCGATCCAAAAATGTTGACCTGGAAATTTTTCTAAATCGCACGATGATTTTTTTATAAGTAGTTAGGTATTTATTCATCCATTAGAGCTATTTATAAAGCTATAGGACATGTCAACATGTAAACAAAAATTTACAATAGATAGGTACTACACATTCAATAGTCTAATAAGATTCCGACATAAATAGCATCAACACTATTACACTCCTAACTACGTTGGTTAGGTCGTCAGCACTTCATCCCCTCCAGAAACTCTGCAATAGAGTAAGGACTTATTTCCAGGAGCATAACATTAATAGTTCAGATCTATCGATATTTAAAATGACTTTACCTAGGTATCTATGGTTTTAAAAGAGAAACTTCACTTTTTTAAATGTCAATTTTGACAGTTGTAATTTTTGTTCACAACAAACTGAAAACTCAAATTTAACAGTAGATTAAGGATACCTGGGGATCTCGCTGGCCAGTTTACGGGCTGTCCTCGTTTTATTCATTTATTAGGAAACATGACGTTCAGATAATGTTTTGACTTGTCTCCTAAAATGGTAAGGCTCCATCATGCTGAAACCACATTCTCATCCTAAGGTGCATTATAGGCACATGCACATCTTCTAACAGTCCTGTCAGATGATTTGTAAGGAACTTACGGACGGTACTAAAAGAAATGGACCTATTAATTGATGATTTAATATTCCGATCCAAATAAGCATTTATTGAAAATGGCTGCCTGTAGCTCCCAACATCTTTGGCATGGGGATTATTAAGAACTTCCCCTTTGTAAAAATCACTTCATCGCTAAATAAAATGCTATAGCATGAAAATCTGGCGGGAGACCTATATAGGTACTTTTCTCAGAAGCCATCTACAGAAATCCACACGAGACTGATCATCACTTCTGCATGGTAATAGCTGCTGAAATTTCTGCAAATCATAAGGAATGAGGTTATGTAAAACGCGCCAAACCGCCACGTTTCCACATCCCATAGAATTCGGGCAACATTCTCGTACACAAGCCTGGTTGTCTTCGACCCTATAGAGCAATTCTTACTCAAAATCTGGTGTTCTTGTTCGACTAATACTAATATTTCCCAAAATCCCCGAACCTGTATAAAAAATTTCGTCGTGCGATTTTGAACATTTTCGAGGTCAGAGTTTTTTAAATGGCGCTATTTTGGATCCAACATGCAGATATAGAAAGTGGAATTCATTCAAAAGTTATAACTGAAGACAGGTAGTTTCCAAAACAACTTTTTATTTGAACGAGAACTTTAAAATGCTGGAACTAGAGCCAAAAAATGAAAAACTGGAAGTCTGCCATATTGCATATTGCAGTAACGAGGACCCAAATCCAAAAACTTTAAATAAGAAAAGTTTCGTCTTGACGAGATCTACATGCTATTTACCGTTGTCTAAATCGAGTTGAGTCAATTTTGAATTTGAATTGATGAATTTTAGTCCGTCTAATTAGAAAACTTATAGTAAATAGATGTACCTCTTAGAATCGGTTATAAGAAATTTTTTTTTTGAATTATTCCGCTTATAACGTATTGATATGGATATCAAATAACGTAGTTATATATAACTAATAAAAACCTAACCCGATCCTTGATCGCATTTGAGATTCTTGAATATCCGGTAATAGCGAATATGCATTCATTAAAACAGGATTTTACTAACAATTATAATATTTTACTTTCGTGGTAGCAACATTTGCTTGCAGTTTCACGTCAAGTTTTAATGAACTGGCCTCACTTTTCTCTGTAGTTGGAGTACGAATCTGTCTGGAAGCAATTTCTAAGTCTTGAGTTTGGTTAGGTAATTAGAACAGAGAACAAAACAATACGCAAATTAATGCAATTTTCAGTTTCTAGCTCTGCGAACTGTAACTTGAGATGGAATAGGATGAGGATGGAATAAGACGATTTAGCTGGCATCTCATCTCGGGGTTTAGGTCTTCTGAAACCTTTTCGTTACGTAACGTATAACGTAACCGTGATTATCTCAATATGTCAGCACGGCGAAATTAGGACGAGAGAAGCGGAAACTGTTCGTTCTTAAGAGTTCAATCCATTGGACACCGCTTAAAAATTAATTGCAAACTTCGGATGATCTCGAATTGGACTGATTGTAAAAGCGTTCAGATGAAAGTGGGGTAAAATTGATACAGTTTTATTTTAGAGACATGCCTGGTTTCTTTTTTTTACTTTTATAGAAGACGGTGTTGATTGCTAGACGCTAAATTTGATCGATTCTTAATTAGTTGCTTCATCTATAATTTATCCATTTTAGAAGGTTTAAAAAGGCTTTGAAGTCCAATCACAATATTAAAACCCATTCGGGTATATCTCAATTTGAGAATAATTGATTCGTTATAAACGGATTTCGTTTCGTTAAAATCGGTTCACTAAACAAGTACTTATATTTTATTGAAAAGGAAATTAGTAACGCGATCTAATTTACGTAAGCCAAGGCTGATTCATCTCAGAGACAAAAACAGACCTCGTTTGAACGATCGGCACATTCAAATTTTCTTGCATGCAAAGGAGTTTTCGTTGCCTTTGAACGATACCTATAAATACTTTTGTATTTGTTATAATTCAATTGGGCTTAGGAAACGTTATTCTCCTGGAAATCAATTCTGCATGTTTTGTTGGACAATGAAATTTCAAATCAGTAGTAGGCGAAACCTCGTCATATATGGACATATTGATGGCTATAATAAACCATAGCTTCTTTTGTCTAAGTCGTTAAGTTAAGACCTAATTCTAATCAATTGGGAACCTTGATTCATCTATCGTTAAAAAATCTGGATTTTTAACAATTTTTTTTTCTGCTTTGACGTATAATAGCTGCAACTATAAAATTATTTTTGAGTTTATGCCTAAGTAAGTCGTGTGGCCTAAAAAAAATAAATCTCGGTTTATAGAAAAGTTAATGATAACAACAAAACATTGTCTTTTGTCGGTGTTTTTTAGCGAGAAGAGTGAATAAAACAAATTCGAAAGGAAAGCAGGTATAGGTAAGTAATCGTGAATCGAATTTGAATTCCCAGAACGGCCATCGAAACTTAAGGGATGAAGTTGTGTTTTGAAAGCTCAGCAAGTTTCTTTCGAAGTTATTTATTCGTCAGCTCTAAAACGTGCACCCGTTCCTAAAGATACACGCTCCTAAACCGGGTGGGAATTCTCGTGTCAATATTTCTTGCGCGAATTGTTCCGTGCGTGGCAGTTTTGCGAAAACTGAGAAGTTACTATGACGTTACGTACACATGGGATGTGTTTTAAAACTCGCATATTATGTTTTTTGCCCTTAAAGTTCACGGTTTATCAGTAGTTATACTTCAGCGGCGCTCGTGAATGTTTAACGGTCCTCAAATTTAAATGAAATAGCTCGGTTCAACTGGAATCGATGGCCAATTTGAATGCATGCAGACACGAGGAACTGTGCGGTTTTCAACTCCCGACACTCTCGTTTAATATGTGCAATTACATATCGGTCTACCGAAATGTTCCAGAATTATCGATGATGAGAATTTCATGAAGTTGCAATGGGAACTTATCGTTATTCGCAATGGACTCACTTACCTAGATCCTAAATCACATGCATAATCTGGATTGTAATCAAGCTGCGTCCTCAAAGTCTGGTCGATATCAGCAAACTGAGCGCAGATTCATGAAAATAATCATCTTTCTTTATTAATTTCCGATTTTAACTCACAGAGAGTAAACTTTTATGGCAGGCTTTGAAAATTCACCATTGGATAACGTCGACTTTGACCATTCCGGAACTGAAATTGGTTTCAACTTGCGACTTTCCATTTTCCGGATATAACGCTCCAAAGTTATTTAGATGTTATTTAAAGTTTGTTTTGTTATTTGTTATTTAAATGTTATTTAAAAAAAAAACAAAGTTATTTAAAGCATGATTTTTGAACATTTTATTTCCGGTTTTTTGAGAAAAATCGCATATCCTACACGTTTTACATTTTTTATATCAATAATGAACCTCGAAAGTTTGTCGTTTAGTGACATCAATCATGATCCACCCTGTACATAGTATATGAGTTAAATTAGAAAATCTGAAACTAGGTTCTTCCTATATTATCCTTATTCCAGCTAGCTCTAGCTCTAATTCCAGCTCTTCCAGGTTTAGACTGAAAAATTACCAGGTCACATTTAATTTTTATTTTATTTTTACCCGACTTTATTCAAACTCGGAGATCGGAGATTTTAATGCAAGTTCCTTTGCTCTTGCTCAGCGGGATGATATAGTTTTCCCGGAGGTATGTAGCGGTATCAGGGCCGGACTTGCCTCATTGTCCTCGACTCGAATAGGAATGAATAGGCGATGACTTGCAAAGATACCGATACGGGTCGCCATTATAAATACTTTACGCGGCCTCTGATATACACAAGAGATGCAATATGCGTGTATATGTGTGTGTGTGCCTTGTCGTCTTGTATCTTCTGGCATTCCTTTGTTATTTATCATTGCGCGGGACTCCGGTGCATGCATGTGTGTGTTGTAGGTATAAAGTGTGCTTTAGAGTTCGGTTGCCTGTATGAAGTGTTTTGCATTGAATGAAAAGCGCCCCTATAGTCCCTATACTAAGAATGGCCCTCTGGTTGTGAGAGTTTTTTTAGAAGAGGTTTTCGACCTACTTTTTATTATTAATCCAAGCCAGAAGTAACATTGAATCGATAAACTCTTATCCCTGCAGATAAGAAGATTTATTCCAGTCTGGCAAAAAAGTACCTAAAGTAAGATTAAAGATAAAAAGTAGGATTGCCAACAATTTTTTGAGCGAGCTGCTCTTGATTTATTTTTATAATATATCGTAGAGGGATTTAAAATTATTATTATTATTAAGGAGGTTCATCATTGTCCTGGGCTCTTGGATCAATAATTATTTCTAGGAAGCGTACCTACGCCTAAAGAGTGAAAATTCTGGAGTTACCATCTTCATCGAAAGTTTTCATATTAGTTTCTTTCTGGTATGACTGTGCTAGTTTTGCATTGAAAGAAAAATAAGAAAATGCACCTCTTTTATAAAATCGCGTCATTATTTCAAGACTTTTGCAGGAGTTTATCGTCTTCTTTCTTTCATTGTGAATTCAGGTCTGGAAATGACAACCCTTGAGATCGATAAGGCGAATATGAATCAGGTAAAGTATCTATAAAGAAAGAACGTCTAAAGAGCAATTTACTGAAATAATATGAATAATAAAAGTAACAATTCTTTTGGAAAACCATTTCTCGAAAATGGGTCTGAGCTGGGTAAAATCGAATTTCTATTCTGTCCTTTTTACAAAGAACTGGACGGCCTAAAAATTAGAAGATCTGATAATCTCGCTGTACCTTTTTGTCCCTTTTTAACTTTAACGGATTCTTAGGTTAAATACCCGGTTCAAGTGTCAAGTCTCTATCATTTTTTATAGTAAGAAAATTTTCTGTTTCTTATACGTCGTAGTTTTCTTCTTTCTTAACTTGTTACTCGGCTGGACCCACAACTAACTTATTTTGTTTTTTTGTTTCATCCAACCTATCCACTTTTTCCTTCGTCAACACCCGTCAACTTTTTGCAAGCCGTTACTTGATCCAGCAGACCCTCTTAATCTGTAACTTATTAAATTATTTTTAATGTTCAGCGTTCTTCTTTCATTGTCCGCGATCAGGTCTCTGCATTCTATTATGTTAATCGTTTTTTCTTTTTTCTTTTTTTTGCATTACTTAAATTAAGCTCATTGCCCTGTCCAGTTTAAATCTCTCTTCTTTACTGTGATTTTTTAATTTGGACGAATGTGAGTGAAACTCTCACTGGTTTCGTTCTGCGCTTTAATGCATGAAAGAAAATTAAATGTGGGTACTACGACCTATCTATGACTTTATTTTTTGTGACTTTTTTTCATTGAACGAACAATTTTGCCAATATTATGCTCCAGAAGAGAGTAAAACTTAAAATTGTCAATTTTCTGAAATGGATAATCTTCGAAGGATCATAGCTCTGGGTCCTTATGGGGTTTATAGAGCTGCGGTTTTAAATTGTTACAAATTTAATTGACTTTTAAAAAAGTGTTGAGCTTTCTTTGTCGAAAAATTCTAAAAGTTATGATTTTTTGAGTTCAAAGTAGAGAAATTTCGCAGTTTTTCGCATGGTATGCAGCGAGCACAAGTTTTTCGAAGTTGCAAATTTGGTATCTATCTCTATATCATAACTGGTCCAGACAACATACCAAAAAACCAGAACTACATCAAGCTTTGCGATTTTAGCCTTTTTAGTGTTGATTTCTACTGGGCTAGTCTGTCTGGAACTCTGAAATGAACGTTTTTAGGTTATGGCCCATTCTTTTTGTTGCCAGATTTTTTAGGTGTGTTTGATCGGAACTCTAGAACTCTCTCTTATTACGCCAAAATTTTTGCTTCTTCATGTTATTCTTCAGGTTATTACCCAAACTTGATCTATCTCATTCTGGTTCGCGTGATTATACACATTGGCAGCTCCAGGTTAATTAGGTACCTATTTCATAAAAATATTGACTCCCTCTAGTTTTGCAAATATTAAAACTTTGAACGGTCTTTAAAATAATCAAACTGTTATTGAATCGAATTATTGTCGAGGTTTAGAAATTATAAGGAGTTGGTTTCCGTTTCAGATTCAAGTTCAGGTTCAGCTTCTATTCGTAGGTTGTAGCGTTGTATAATAATATAAGAAGTGTCAATATATCATATTTCATTTGATCAACAGCAAAAGCTACTTGTTCTCAACAGGTATTTTGCTCCTTAGATTACTCTTTCATCCATATTAATGGAAAGCAACGGAATACAAATGGGCACTAGTTAGTAGGTGGATGTAAATTTACTGCTTGAATAAAATAGACTGTTGACACATACACAATTTCAGTATCAAATATTATTCAAATTCGGTATAATTAAGCATTAAAAATTCTAACATGTTTACTGAAATTTATAAGAGGCTCAATCATGGGGAAAATTTATCCTGGCACAGCGCAAGATTAATGTCTGCAGCTTTATAAGGTAGTAATATGATATTAGAAATTTACCTTTCTATTATTCGAATGATAGATGATAGTAGATTTTATTCGGTTTACTCTTTTAACAGTTTTAACGATTCCGGGTGTTTTATTGGTGGCTCATAAGTCCTACTAAAAACCATTTCTTACACCGACGCAGAATAAAACAGACTGCATTTATCACGCTGAATTATCGCAGTGCATTTTCAGAATGTCAGATTTTAGATTTTATTCCGTCTAAATAAGGTCCGTTAGCAGCGAATCCTGCTCGACTTCAGCCACTAAATGCTCTGATCGGATTGTTTTTTTCCCAGGATTTCAGTACAAATTACTCGTATTTATTTAACACGGTCCCAATCAACCGTATCCTATAAAATCGTGAGGGTTTAATAAATGCAAGTCTTCTGGAATGGTTTATTTTATGGAGTGGCTATAGTGCCGACGACTTTCATACAACTTATTCCTAGATTTTAGGTAAATATTCGATTTTGGCAACGCTGATATGTTTTGATTATTTGTCATTTGCTAAATTGTGCAAGAATATAATTTTTTTCTTGATCAATGGTCGTATAATTCTATTACAGCCTTTCTCTCTTGGTTTTCCTCTTTTATCAACTGCTTTTCCTATTTACATGAGGTGACAGTATTATAAAAACATGGGAAAAACGTTTGGTACAAAGAGCAAAAATCTAAAATAAAAAAATCTTAAAGGGAAACACAATAATTAACAAAAGACAAAAACAAAAAGAAAAAGACTTTTTAAAAATATATAAAAATTGAGTTTGTTGTCAAAAGATATGTAACCTATAACATTTAGCCAAAGAAGGTAATTTTTACAAATGCAGTTTTGGCGGGAATAATTACTCTTGTAGGCTGCTTCTTTAATTAAGTTTTTAAATATCGATAAAAACCCCACATCTCTCTGATGAGACAAATTTGAAATCAGGCAACAATAACGTCCTTTTTGCTTTTTTTTTGAAATTTTTTATTGTGTTAAGTCGTCCAAGAGATTCAATATTAAAAATTGTTATAAAGAGTTTTAGTCTTGAAAAAATTGCCTCTAATTTTCCAAGAAATAGAAAGACATCTGTAAAAAAATTATTTTTAACAAGAATTTTGACAGTTGCTTTGATCATTTAAGTCTCTTGAATTTTAAACTTAAAATTTGAGAACATTTTACAAATCCTGCAATACAAATAACAGTGTCATGGTGTGTATTTTGAGATTTTCTTTCCAAATTGTGCGAATACGTTTTTTTTTTCATTTAAAATGTCAACGAAAGTCTGTATTTTTTAAAGCTTGTAATAAGTTCGTCTTTTTTTAATCTCTTAAAAAAAAATTTATGCTTGGGAAACTTGGCAACACAAACAAAGCTTTCGTGACAGCAAATATTATCACCAAACCGTACATTTGGACTTTTTTTATTTTCAGAAATTATTTTGGAAGTAAATGTTTCGGGAATACAGAAAAGACGCAGGTATATTAGTCATTTTATTCTTTCCAAAGTAAACCTGCATTGCTGATCTCTGCTAATGTACTTTATATTCTCCGTATAAAATCTCAAAATTTAAGATGAATATGAAAAGCTGGCAACACTGGCCACTTTTTGGGGAAGCCAAAAGATTTCAAATATTATGATATATTTAAAGGAAAATATTACACCTACGACATTTTAGATTATTTTTAACGAAAAAAATCTACGAATCTGGCAACATCGATTTAAAAAATCGTACCGCTTTTCTTTAATTACAAAAATTAATGTTTATTAGATACTAATTTTTTGTAAGCGCATATTCTCCCTCACTGACCAAATGCCCGCACAGCGTCAGCGTCTCTTCTAAGAGCAATAATTTCAATAAAAGGAGACACCTTTTACTATAACATAAGACTTTAAGGTACCTAGTTATGTCAAAAATTACACAAAAAAGCCATTTAATAATCTATTGGGATCGCGTAAAGTGCATATTATTATTTGTATGAGAATCATTCCATTATTCTATAGATACTTACGGACTTTGCTCTCCAATCTTCGACCACTTTTTTGAATTAAACAGGAATCAATTAACCGTTATTGATTCAAGTTATGTAGGTACCCAGCAGTGCATTACCCATACATTATTTTAAACTCCCGTGAGCTATAAAATAATTATTATTGAATTATATAATAATGGAATTACTTCCTTTTTGATGGACACTTGATGGCGGTTCTGGCAGTATAACGAATGATTAATGTTCATCATCAGTTCGATACAAAATGAATATTTGGCAAGCAAACACAGTAGGTAGATCCTGATACCGGAATAATAAATTCACTGAACTGTGAACCGTGGGGTCATTATTATTGAGGTAGGAAGGAATCATGCACGTCTCCAATTAGTTTCGCATTGATCAGAGTTAGTGTAACGCTTATCTAGTTGACAAAGCGGTTATTATCTATAATTGGACCAGGCATTGCAATCTAATTCGAGCTTTGTTCATTATTATGCTGATGTTTTGTTTTCTGATTAAGCTTCAACACAGCTGCGCGATAAACATCGGGATTACTCTACTAGGTATTATCTGTAACGAGAGCAATTTTCACATTTTTTAAATTAATTTAAAGCATCATCAGCGTGAGATAATACCCACTAGACAGAGATTCTGGGTCCCGAAAAACGATCAAACGGGATGGAAAAAGCCGTTTGAACTGATAAGTGGATTAGACTGGATGAAGCTGGTCCGGGGAACACACAAAAATAACGAGAGATGACAAACTGAAACCAAAGTTACAAGTTTTCTGGATCTGTTATAATAAAATTGCCCTGATTATGATGTATTGACGTTCTGTACGTATTGTAACGACGTTCGCTCTTCTCAAATTCACTTCACAATTATTGTACTGTTTGTGATAACATCCCAAATTATACTGACTTACTATGCGCAGACTAGCGCTACATATTTATTATGTCATGGAACTTGACGTTCCACAACGTAAAGTGTCACGATTGACAAATTCTCGAACAGAATTAGGAAACATTATTAAGCTAATTAAAATTTTTACGGCTCATTAAATATAAAATTGTTTACCATTATTACCAGGATCGAAGCAACAAGTGTTGCTAATATTTATAAGATTTAGCGATTCGTTAGTCATCTTATTTAAAACAGCCCGGATTTCATAAAGCGTTAAAAATTAATTCCGTCTGATCCGGAAAATTCTCCTTTGCCAGATTCATTCATAACACGTCTACCTGGTGCGGTCTTTCCAGATTAAACCGATACCCCCGTCATAAATTCGATTACGACGATTTATAGCCGAGGGTATTCAGTCGCATCGGCGTGAATTATTACTTTCAAAGAGAAGAGGAGTCGCATTCCTTTCTCACACAGAAGAAGTGTGAAACAATGAGTCGGCATTCTACGGGGTAGTTCTTCGGCCTTAATCACTCTATCGGGCCTGTGCCACGTTATTCCATTTCAATCCTAATAGGCTTTACACATCGGTACAGTGATTTATAATCACTAATGATACCGCGTGACGAGAGTTTTAATTGAAAGCACTCGCGAATCGCGAGTCATATTATTCAAGTGCTCATTTAACAATGATTATTATTATTATTATCATCACTCGCATTGTTGGCTATTATTCAAGAGCCATTAACTAAGCATCACCGCTTCGTTAAGTAATTATTTTAAAACGTTTCACCGATTCCCAGATCCTAGATCAATCTGTTATACACGATTTTATTTATTTTTTTTACATTGTTATCTTTATTTTTCTTGTCAGTACTATAGAATTAATGACTCTTAAACGTGAAGTATTAAAAGCGCTATTTCAATTAACAGCTAAGATCTTGTATAAGACACCGAACCACTCTTTGATTTCATTTTTCTGCCATGCAATACCCGATACGATCATTGATATCTTTTCCTGAAAATATTCCCTTGTATAATTTTAATTACCTACATATACATACCACTTATTACAGAATATGCATGACTTATTTCTCATAATAATGTAACAATTTTCTTAAATCACAAATTTATTTAAACACTACCTCACTAATAAACTTTTAACAGGCTGACTATCCGCACCGACGAGCCCATCTACAATAATTTATGACAGAGATGCAGAGCAGAGATTCTCGAAACGTCAAGAGATATTTTATTTAGAGAGGCGTCCAAAATGAAGATCTCCCCTCTCGTTTAATAATATGATCAAACCTTTCCATTTTTCTTCTACCTCTGCTTGATACTCTTCAGCTCGTCAGTGTCAGTAGTTCTTATTCTGAGTAGGCGAGCAATATTATATAGAAATCTATATATCGCTCACCGGCTGCAATAGTGGCACAACTCAAAAAATTGGAGATATTTTGAGTTTAAAGATTTATAAATAAATAAATTTATATCAAATAATAAAACTCGTACTAAACCGGCACAAATCAAAAGTGTCACTATTGTACGTACACAACAAGACATCCTCCTACAAAGTCAGTGGCATACTGAAAATGTGCATTGGTCCGACTTAGAAGCACAAACACAAATTGTTAAAATGCTTTAGTGACAAATTCGCCATATCGGGAAATCTATGATACCTAATTTTGTGCCAGTCTTGTTGCAAGGAAGAGTATTAAATTTAACATTTTTGATGCAACAGTTAGTGCGATTTTAAGGATTTTTGAGTTGTGCCACTATTGCAGCCGGTGAGCGATATGTAGTATAGAATAATATATTATATAGAATCTTTCTCTTCTTATCACTGAGGTTTGGAGGGGCGTCTGTATGAGAAGTTTTCCTGGGTAAGAATATTTCTGGTGGTTTTATTTCTTCCCTAATCAATGTTTATTTAAACACGAGTATTTAGTAAGTCCTGGACCCTGGACGTATTTATTTACGTGCTCCAAGTTCTATCGATTCCTGTTGAAGTTTCGACTAAATTAATCGAGTCAAAGCCGGACGAGTTTCTAATAAAACTTCTTTCCATTTGTGGATAAATAAATTTACCATCTCAATAATAAATATCCATTTCGTCACAGAGATTAATTAGATATCCGAAGTTGTGCGATGAAGTTTGCGGATCTTGTATACTCTATTTAATAGAGAAAGTCTTATAAATTAGGAGGTCTTCATAAATTATGTCATCATTTAGGAAGTTTTCGGAAACTTCCAGTTCTAAAAGACATTAAGAGAAAGTTGGGTAACATGAAGTAGCAAGCAACCCTGAATAGATCTGTTTGATATACTGACTTGGTAAGTAGAGTAGTTGTAGATATCTTGAAGGGTCTTTAGGGAGTTGTCTTTATACTTGTAGCTCTTGGGTAGGTTAGGTAGGTATTATTATTATAGGTATAGGTAGGTACCTAATTACTAATTTACTTGGAGATTTTTGGGATGTTTCGTCTTCTCCATTCGACGGGATTTACGTTGATGAATAATAAAAATGAAGCCTCTATCCTCATCAATAATTTCTCTCAACAGATAAACAGATAACGAATGGGTACATACATGATAATAAAAACAGATGTAAAATGAAAGGTAAGAATCGCGTTTGCCAACGCCGAAGCCAACAGAGATGGATAAATGAGTATAGTAACGGTTTTCTGTCTCTGGGCACAGTTCGATTTGCACAGGACGGGTTTTCAAGATTCTCTTTTTTTTTAGTTGCTATTGAATATTGTTTTATTTTATCCTTGAGCTTTGATGTAGTTGTAATATTATGAACATGGAGTGATTACATTTTTCATACGTAACCTTCTTCGTTTCCACTTCATTTTACTTACCGACAAACCGACAGGATAATAATGCCTTGTTGCATTTGTGCAATAATGACCGTGTCTAAGTTGCCGGCATAAGCACCAATATTCATGATTCTTTCATTTTCAAGCTCTACGACGTTTTTGAAAAGGATAAATTTTGATTTTGAAACTTATGGTTACCTCCTATTTACACTTTTAATGTAAAGTCAAAATAATAGTAGGTAAAGGCACAGTGGCGAAAATGGTAATAATTTTTATTATTGTAAAGAGAGAATGGCAATGCGAAAATTTTTGTTGCCAATGTTGCTAGATTTTTTAATATAGCCCAGATTAGCGGGTTTTTTACGGAACTTGGGACTAAAAACCAAATATCTGACAGATATATTTTCTGTATCGCTGTAAAAACATTAGGTTAATTTAATTTTGTAGGTATACAAATTTTAAAGAGTTACTGCACAACTTGACAACAATATTTCAAAACAACCACCGTGAAAATTTTGAATAAGTACTGATGTCAGATTTCTAGATTTATACCCGATCAAAGAGACATAATTATGCAGGTTCCTGCCAAAACTGCTTTTCTTGCTTTCTCTCTGATACATTTGACGTCAGTTGGTAAGTATATAGGGTGTTTTACTCCCAAGAGCCAAGAGGCGATAAATTAATATTTGTGTTTGGGATTTGATTTTAAGCAAAAAATACGATTTTTTCCGATCGACTTTTGTTTTGGAGATTGGAGATATCAAGGTTCAAACTTTTGAGAGGCATAATTTCATGTTTCACAAAAAAATAATAGTAGCCTATATGAAGACGTTATTTAACACTGCGTAACGGCTGGAGAGAAAGAAAAACCATTACTTTGACTTGCTTTAGCTCATGTTTGAAAAGTCTACCACCAGAACTATACTACCAATAAAAATTCTGCGGTATCGTTTAAATGCTGCGGTCTACTTGGAATTCTTAGATGATCACTTGCACGAGTTGTTTTTAGACGATCCAATTGCATTTAGTAACTTGATGTGGTATCAACACGATGGTGCCCCACCGCATGCCGCAAGGATTCTTGTAGAATGACTATATATAGACAACCGTTTTAATGGAAGGTGTATTTATACAGAGGAAATTCAAAATAAAGAGCAATAATTACGAGACAGAATTATGAATGCTCTTTTTCAAATTGTTGATGCAAAAGATTTTGTTGGAGTTTTTATCTTCATTGGCTTTATTTTGCCATATAGGCTTGCGGCTTGCGGTGGACTTTTTTCTCTCTAACTGTTACACTGATATGGTATAACGTTTTCAGATGACCTACTATTAGTTTTTTTTTATGAATAATGAAAGTATGCCTCTCAAAAGTTTGAACCTGGATATCTCCAAAACAAAAGACGACTGGAAAAATATATTTCGTATTTTAAATGAATATTTCATACACATGCAAATATTCATTTTTCGTCATCTGGTATAAAACATCCTGTATAAGTAGTAGGTATTAAAATTATCAATTATTAACTTACCTTCAGAAAAATTGTTCCATATTAGGTATATGAGTACCTAAATGAACCTATCGCCGCTCATCGATTTACAGTTACGTATGGTCATAATTTGCCAAAATGTACTGGCGTCGTTGAAACAGAAAGAGAGATGGTGAGGGTGAGAGTGAAAGCTTTTGTTTGAAAATACGAGAATGTCATAACAGCAACTCGACTCGACATGTCGCTTTAAAACGCGTGCGATCGAGTGAGTGTTTCCAGTTTCGAGCATTGAGCTCCAGTTTTATGACGGTAAATGCCTTCGAATTGCTCGCATTGATTACACCCTCAATATTCAATCAGTTGTCCATTTAATTGTCGTGGAGAGGAGACGGGATGCTCCGGCGGCGACGGTTTCTCCGATGTAGGGAAACGCGTCGTTTAATTTCCCGATGTGAAAGCGGCCTTCCAGCACACTCGTTTTCCATTTATTACCTGGCCTTTAGCTCGTCAAAGCCCCATTTGATGCCACATTATTGAGCACTAAAGGCACGATGTAATTGAAAAAGGGAAATAGAATCGGAGTAGATGGAAAATATAATTACCCGCAATTGAGCTGCTCAGTTGAAGAAGTCGTCTCGGATACTCACTTGAACGGAAAAATTAATTTTCGAGTTATTATGACCTCTGAGGGCGAAATTGATTTGCTTTTATCGCAATTATCCGCGTGCCGGTTTCATTCGGCGTTTTCAAAGAGGCCGCTGGAAATTATGCCTCAAGGCATTCTTGTTGATGTTTTTTGCGAGCTCCTTTTTTTTTGCTTGTTTGTCTGAAAATAACGAGCGATTCCGAAAAAATTGCTTTACAGTCCTTTTACTTCAAGAGTTTGCAGTAGGTAGAAATATTTAAATAATCTTAACTTGGGTTGTAAATTATTATTGAACTGCTTTGGTATAGGTACCCACCAGGTGACCCTAGCTATAATCTAAAATTAGCTCCTTTCAAAAAGCGCTTACTTTAAGCGGGTTGAAGGAAAAAACTTTTGAGAAAAGAATTCTTTGATGGTTTATTTATAACTTTAACCCATGCATATTTTATTTTTCGATCATATTATAATATTATTATTATATTGCTTGTATAGAACTTTGTGAAATATATTCGAGAAAATATGTTTGTTATTGACTTTTCGTTTTCGATTCACGAAACTTTAGAGGCAGTAATGCTTCTAGACACTCTGGAAGGCCCTTCTTCCTGGGACACTTCTTATTTTGCAGACACAGTACCGATTTACTCGCTGTGTGTGGTGATTAATACTGCTGTTATCATTCGAAAAATAATTGAGGAATTAGGAATGTAATTTATTAGCTTAGACTATTTATAGGTACTATTTATAAAGCATCCTCTTCACGGTGGTTACGACTATTGTTGATGATGATCAGTTTAGTCTCTGCATATACTTGCATAATAACAAAATAAACATTTTATATCCAATCCAAGTCCATGCAATATATTTTTTTAGCTTAATAATTCTACTTCAATAAACTTTCATTTTTAATAACAAAATGTTTAATGGCTTTTAAGCCCGCTTCGCTATATTTTTATTGACTTCAATCAAATGGGCTTTTGTTTGGAGGTCATCATAAAAGTCGGTGTTTAATTTTTCCAAGCTGAAAAAATGAATCAGGATGATTGCGGATCAATCGTGTTAGATTATATGAAATTGAGTTATTCCCCTGACTGCATGACGTGGTGTGATATGGTTCAATTTTACGTGAGAAGTGGCATAGTATTTTTCAGATAACTGTGTTTTGGCGATAAGCGGATCGATTCGTTGGCGTGTGGGGGGAGGCTTTCCACGACCACAGTCTCTGAAATATGTTTGTCGTGCAGGTTTATATTTGGTGTCGAAACGAACAATGCGATAAAATTAGCCGGGAGACGGAAAAGGGGGCAGGGAAGAGGAGATTTTGCTCACCGTCGTGGAAGCTCGCTAACTTCCTCCCATGTAGAAATTTATTTGTTCACACGAGGCTGCTTCCGAAGTGCCAGTGCGGCTTTCGCCCGGGTCTTGTTTGTATTTGTTGCCAATAAACTGACACAATAAAAGCACGTCGTCCGATGGACGTGTAAGTGGCTGGAAATCTCCCGGCAGAGAGAGTGAACGAGAGAAAGATAAGCAAACTATCCTGACCCACAGATTGTTGAAAGTTGAAAGACGGGTCCTCGCTTCAAATGCTAAAGTGGACTCAGGTCCAGGTTTAGGACGGGCTGCCGTGGTTTTATGTCGGATGTTTCTTATTTATTTTCTAAATAGGGCATTATCCCTGTCTTTAGGGGAATTTCTACATACGGGATCCTCTCCTCAAACATTTCTCCCTTCGCCCGTTTATTTTTACTTTGAATGACATTTCCTCGGATGAGATGCTTCAGCATTATGCCCTTTATTTGCGGGAATTTTCCTCCTGGTTGGCTCATCGCATTCTATGCGAGTTCGTCTGGAGTAGCAATTTTATAAGATGAGCTCTTATAAAATTCCACTTCCGTAAAATTCTTCTGAAAATTTACAAAACTCTTGTTGATTTTCAAATAAATGCGACGAAACAAAGAGATAAACACTGAACACTGGTATTTACAAAACTTTTCAATTTGGTCATACAGGGTGTAATACCGCACAAGAGGTTGTTCACTGAATTACTCGAAGCATATTTTATTCTTTAGTGTTTCTTAAAATCTTATCATTTTTTGTATACCAAGGCCGTGAAATCATTCTTGAGGGTAGGTACTCAGAGAAAAATTACCGCCGAGGCCGATGTATACCTATACGGCCGAGGCAAGGGCTACCTCGAAGACTCCCAAGGATTTCGTGGGGAAGGTATACATTTTTTATACATTTTTGAAAAACAAAGTTTTAGTATTTTTTAAGATTGATAAATTCAAATTTGAAATTGTTTAGTCCAAATTTTAACCAACAACTTTAACAGTTTAGAACGAACGTTAGAGCCTGGGTTTCCACGCTGAGTTCCCCGGTTCTAACCCGACTTGTCATTTTTTTCTTGATACAAAATAATTTCAAATAAGAAACATTAATCCGCATTAGCCTTTTAAACATCACTTATCAAAACAATTTTTCATTCCAGGTGAAACGTTACTGTGGTATCGCCAAGTTCACCCAGATAGAGGACCCCCGACTGACCGAACCCAGTTCTTATACCACGATGGGCGCCGGGAAGCCCCGCCAGACGAGCCCTCGGCTGTTCTCGAGTCTGCCCGAGTCGCAGCTGATGCAACTCTTGGGCTCGCTCTCCAAGTCCAAGGGCTTCTACGGCAACCTGGCCGACACCCTTTGCCACGACGAGAGCTCCACCGAACCAAAGGGGAAGCACTGCTGGAACGGCCAAAGAATTGCTGAGTGAGTACTGCTTTTTGTGAAATTGGTTTTCTTGTTTGGAGAAAAATTTTTTTTACCAGTTTTTGAAATGCGTCATCTCTTGTAGCGAGTGTGTCTGTATTGTGAATGAATGCTTGATCTTGTGATGTGAACGATCGATCAAGGTCCCGCAAAATGACCCGAGTTACAAAAAAAATATTTTATTACTATATTTGTATTCGTTTTAGTATTTTTTTTTGTATTTGTTTTGGAAAGATCTGGTTTGACAAGATCTGACTAGGTCCGTTCAGCTCAATTTTTATTTATTAAAAAAGAATCGAGATGACTGGATTTTGCAAAAGTGGAATTTTAGAGCTGACCTGAGTTTGTCTAACCGCACATAGCAAAAAAAAAAAAGAATCGAGCTAACCGGACTTTTCAAAAATCGAATTTTAGAGCTGACCGGACTTTGTCTATAACCGCACCTTAAAAAAATGTCGCGCTGACCAGACATTATTGTCCTGACCCTAACTACACTTCACCAACTTATTTGCAATCCACGAGCCGCCACTGATCTGATATTGTTCTATCGTATTGCTATTTCCAATTAGAATACTTTCAAATTCTGATTTCAAAATACCCCAAATTCTATAAAAGAACTGATTTAATTTCTGAAATCCTCGTAGTCGATTTCCCTTTTAAAAGAAATGTTCAGAATGATCGACGAAACCTTTTTTTGTGAAATTTTTTCTAAGGGGTGTGTTTGGTGTTTTTATGTACCTAATTGGAAAATTCGACGAAAATCGACCCTCTTGCAATAAATATGCCGAACTGGTCTATATCGACGGATCTGGAAGTAGGTACTATAATTTTATAATGTACAGGTAGAGTCTCACTAATGCGACTTTATTAAGTACTAGGGGTGCCGGATTACTAGAATATTCGGACTACTGGATTATAATTATGATGTAGTGAAATTTAACGTTAATAAAATGAAGCATTAAATTGGTATGGATACATATAGGAAGAGTATGTAGGTATGCAATGTAGTTACATATCGACTACGTATTTCTTCATGACAAAACTATCTTACTTAACTTAAGTAAAATTGGCTTACTTAAGAAGATAGGCGGGCGTAGAGTGCCACTTAGCGTACCGGATTAGTGAGACTCCACTGTATATGTATTATGATTATCAGGATCTCGACGTGTTTTTGACCTTGAAAATCATCATCAGAGCTGAAACATACACAAAAAAAGAAAAATATCGCAAATTTGGTGTCCAGCGGTTTTTCGACTTACTCCTTCTATTTCTTTATAATGGTCTAAAGTTAGCAAAACGAGATTTAACATTATACACAATTTCAGTGTGTAAAACGGTAATTCCTACTTATATTATTATTTTTTTTAAATCCGGTGGCATAATTTCAGAACAAGGCTCAAAAAATATTTTTTTTTTATTTAAAAACGTTTACTGAACCGTCCAACAAGAGGAACAGCTAATAAAATATGTGGACTGGATGGAGTCAGTGACACTATCAGCCCGTCTCCCTCTCCCAGACTATTGTATATACATAATCTAATATCTATGACCTGAGCTGAACTATGATTTAACTGCGAAAAAGTAAAGTAACGAAAGATAAAGACACTACACTCCGGGTTGGTGGTTTATTATCGAATTCTATACCCCAACCGATTGTTTTTCCAGTTCCAATTTAATCATTAATCATTGCTTAGACCATTTATATGATATTTTTATTGTATCTTCGAATACTGCATCGCCAGCACCTTGTGTTTCCGAGTAAAGTATAGGTACGCGGTTTCTAAGTTGATTTGTTAGATGGAAGGGAATAAATTCTTGTTTCTCCAAAACGGGAAAGGTAACAGGTGCAGTTTTTCAGACACAATGATGGAGTGCAACGAGAATAGACAATGAGAAACGCAGAGTCAGAGTTCATGAATGGTTGTGCATTTAGAGGGGTGAATGGATTGTAAGTGATGAGGGTTCTGACCTTTTTTCCGTTTTCCTCTTTTAGTGACGTGACTAGACAAAAGCACGGAATCGATAGGGGTTGAAATGAAAATGCCAAACAACGCCCACGTTTTTCCTTCTCGAGCTGAAATTCTTCTTACGTATTACATTATGGCGATATAGTTTCCCTGCGGCAATGTTTTCATGTCGCAGGAATTATTATCTCCACGCTAGAAATTCGAGTGCTTTTTGGAGCTATACGCTCGGAGAAGTATATACCTACCTACGCAATTCTCCGGGGAGAAATTAAATTTTGCCCGGATAATAATACTCGTCAGTGCCAAAACGTCCGTCCATTGTTTTAAGGCGAGTAAAGTCCATAAATAGACGGACATTGATTTCTAGCCTAAACCCATGTTAATTAGGGAGACATAGTGACAGGTCTCGTTGCTTACTAATTCAAGAACCTCGCCTGCCCTACGCCCAATATCAGGCATGTCAACTGGCGCTTTTCATTTACATTGGTTTCATTTACAATTCAAGCATCTGCCGGATCTGAAATTCAGAAATATTTGATCCCAGTTCGGGAACCGAAACGTCTAAAAAGTAAAAACCGCCGAGAGGGCGAGTCAGATAATTCATATCCACTGGACTGACTAAGACAAATCGCGATCCTCTCTCAAACTGTGTGTACTGTTTATGATGTTTGTTCTCTATTCTCTCTGTTTTGAAACGTTCCGGGATAAAAGAGACCATTATGATTTAAATTCACCTCTTCTTCCTCAGGTATACCAAAACAGTGGCAGACATGAGTCTGGACAGCCAGAAATACAATCCGGAAGTTAAAGCGAATCCGAACCTGCAAAACGGAGATCCGCACATCGCAGATCTGGCCGACAAGCTACGTCAAGTGCATCAAGTAAGTTTTTCAGCATTTCCCATTTTTATTTATTTCATCCCGTTTGGAGCAGCTATTGAGGAAACAGATAAACTTTGTTGACAGTTATGGCAATATTACATCATGTTATAGTGAGCTATCTACTAGTCATAGTGGATAATTTCAATTATTTTTTTTAGTAAACGAGTTGAATGTCTATTATTGTTAATTTTTCAAATCGAAGTTATAATTAAATAAGGACTTCTAATAAAAAAATATTCCTTCATATCCACTGCTAAATTATAAGAATGAAGACCCATAAGTCTTCTTTTTGTCTTGTCAGCTTCAGTTTTTCAAAACCAACAGTCGAGACAATAAGAAGGCTTCCTAAAAAAAATCAGGAGAGCCGCTTTCGCAGGTTTTTCATTTTCATTAGGGTTCGCTTCCAAGAGCGGGTCCAGTGTAAACTAGACTTAATTCGATCTGCTCGGCTGCCGTCCAAAATTAATAGGTTTATACTCTCATTTTCTTGTAAGAATTTTAATGAATTTTATGAACTTTCCAGTTTGTCGTAACGTCTTTGGGCAGCTCGTCCGATTCAGATATCGATTACATGCAGAGGGACGGCGTGGATGGTTCGGGATCCGGTGCAGGACCCTACGACGAAGACGAGGAGTACACGAGGGGTTCGGGTTCTGGAGATTCGGAAATTGAAGCCACTCGTAAGTTTATTTTACGCTCTTATTTGTACTTTATCAAGTTTTCTGAAATAACAATTTTTTTGTCAGATTTTTTTCATTTTATGTATCTGATGGTCTTAACAGTAAATATCGCAAACTTTCTTGGATTTAGAACGACTGGATGGTTGTTTTTTAACAACTGGGAGTGTACTTTTCCCTTATTTATAATCCGGTTACATTTTCCATGATAAATTTAACACTGCTTTAATAATTCCTATAGTAAGCCAATATTATTTTCAAGTTTGAAATAATTTGCAAGCAGCAGCTTTTTCCTCTTTTTTTCTTCTATAATTTTTGCGTTTATACTTTTTTAATTTTTCTAAACTATAAGTTTTCAATTATCTAACATTCTAATTTTAATTAATTTAGCAGCGCAGTGTTTACAATTTTTTATGAATGCACTGCCATAAGTACTGCAAAAAAATTCTGCATCCAAAACATTACGAAATAGATTTTGTCTACCAGAAATATTGTATTATGTTGGATCATTAGAATATTATGACAAATAACTGAGGATATTTTTTTATTATTAAAGGAACGGCAGGCGGGGACGGTATCAGCGTCACCGGCACCGAAAACACCCACCCCTACTTGGACGAGACGAAGACGACTCCCAAGACCGAGGGTAAGGACGCCTCGGCCGGGGCCACCATTTCCACGACGCTGCTCGTCTTCCTCATACTGCCCCTCGCTAGGATATTTTATTGAAACGTTTAATAACAGAGACTTTTTTAAATTATTAATTATTATTATTACTGACTGTCGCAGTGGAAAGTCGGAAAGTGTTTTCCATCATGTTGTTGAATAATGTTGGCACCTGGGAAGGTGTGGAAATTGTTTCAGTTATGTCAGGGTCCTGGTAATTAGACGCGTGCGCTATTAAAAATTATGTGGATTGGTAGTGGTGAGTGGTGATTCGTGAGTACCTACTTGAAACTATCAGGTCATTGAAAGAATAATTTTATTTGGTAAGGGACACAACTGGTAAACCTAATTCCCAGTGAGGTAGAAGTGGACTGTCTCCTCAACTGTTACCAATATTTTAAAAACATTTTTATCTTCTATTTTTAACAAAGTAGCTTACTTTTTTTTGTTTGGTATTTTTTATTCCAGCCTCTCACTGATTTTTTTTTACAGTGATATGTTAGTAGTAGAAGTGGTTAAGTCATAAATTAAACTAGAAATAAAAAAAGTGTAACAACCTACTGACAGAGAAATAATTCTAAAAAAAAAATGGGTGCATTTAAACCAGTAAGGCTCTTATCAAATAAAGAATTACAGTGGCATAGGAGTATAATGAAAAATTTCTATAAGTGGACTAAATTTTTATTAACCAACTTAGGTCAAGATTTATAAAAACACAGTGACAGTTTTCTCTGTTTCTCTTTACTCACTTGATTATTTCCCAGTGCCGTAGAAGTTGACTCAATTAATCAGAAAAACTAGTTTCTTTTTGCAAATTAATTTTTCCTGATTTGTTTCTCCATTTCTATGTTCAATTGTTTTCCCCAATTCTTTTTGGTATTTTTTTCCTTTTGCCCCTCTGCCAATAAATTAAATTATAATTTTTCAGCGGAGTGGGATCAGCATAGGAAAGAAATAAATTGATTTTTCCATAATTTGTGTAAAAAAAATTAAGAATAACAACTTAAGTTGTTGAGTTGGTATCATAGTTATCATTATTTTTAGTCCACCCCTGATAAATTTTTTTTAATGTTCCAGTGATGTTAGTGTCAATAAAATCCAGTATTAATGGTGTGCTATACATTATTTTAATGTAGGAATTTTATGTAATTTTCGTACACCTCTGATATTTTTAAAATGTCCAATGAAGTAGAAGTAGGATAATGAATGATAGTTTCCTTTCAAGACCACTGTTGAAATATTTTTCAAATTTCCATGGCAGAGACTTTAGCAATAGTTTTTTAACAGTGGGATCTCGAATTTTATTTTTGTAATGTACTCATGAATCACCTCCACCTCTACTTTTTGCCATCATTATTTTTTCATATTTAGGTAGGTAAATAAATAGGTAGTAAAAAATCAATAATTTGTGATTGGTTCAAAATATAAAAATATTTTATTAGTTTATTAATAATAATTGTTGGTGCCATATATATCGGTTTTGCAATTCAGTCTAATTAGAATAATATAAAAATCCTTGACCATATTAAATTACCCTCCTAATTGACAATCTTTATCTTTTGCAATTTTTGAGATTTTAAGGCTGTTTTTAAGAAGTAATAAATAAGGTGTAAATTTTTTTGTAAAAAAATAATTCATGCTTTTCTTCTCTTGTATCCCAGTAAAAGACCTCTTCATGCAAATAAGGGAGCAATTACTTTGGCAAAGAAAAATCGCTTTTTAATGAAGAAAATACCTCCCACCAAGAAACCCTTGTGACCATGATATAACTGTTGTTAACATTTCTTTTAATTGGCTGTTGTGAATGAAAATATTTATTGTATATGTAATTTATACTATGAGCTGGTTCTAATGTATTATCTAAGTGTAAATTAACAGAATGTTTAGATGACCCCAGTTTACGACTATTGTACATATAGATGATTGTTAGTAAACTTGATGAGACTGTTTGTAGATGTTTAGGATTTGTTTTTTTATTATTTTATTTATCCTTCTTAATAAGACTTTTTATTTAGAAATTAAAATACTAATTCCTGGTGATTTTGTCTCTTAGTATTTGCCCTCTGATTTATTAATATGTCAGTATAATAAAACACTCTCTTATTTAGTTTGGTTTAATTTTTCTGCCAGTTTTAATCTATATGACCATCTTTAAGAGCTTTAAAAAATTGTTTTGCCAGTGCTACCCATTTTTATTAAATTACTTGCCTATAATTATTTACCTACTATCAATAATTATAGGAATAAAAAATAAATAAAATGTAACATCTCCTGAGAATGGTTGTATTGTGCGAACTGAAAGAATGTGGAAGAATACAAATCAACTATAATAAGAAAGAAATAAATGTTTTATTATTCCTCCCTTTAGTGGCGATAGTGATACTCCCAGTTTAAAGTGCATAATAGTGAAGTAACTAAGAGACAGAATACAAAAATATCTGTATAATTAATGGGTATATAATCCTATTAATTACTGCTTGTACAGATCTTTTTTGTCCATTTTTAATTGAGTGAGTCTAGTTGAACTAGGAATATCATATTTGTATTTGTATTATATAAAACATATACTCCCGAAAAACAATATTTATCTAAGCGTTTCCTTTTTTTATTAAAAGGGAATTGCTCCAGCTGGTGGAAGCTTTTAAGTTTTAAATTGATTGTTTCATCCCTGATAAAGAGCATTATTCATATTATTGAAAAATAAAACAACCTACGTACATACGATACATACAATCTGTAGATAATAATTTTAGAATTTCTATTATATTTGTATTTTTTAAATTATTTTTGAGAATTGTCTGTGATTGCTCTTATTATTAATTATTTAATTACTTTAAAATTAGGTATCGATTTTATATTTACTAAATCTGTTAAATATAATATATGTAATTAGTAATATATAAATTACACATTTTGGCCAGTGTAGAATATTTTAATGACTTTTTTACTTGTTTTTTTTTTTTATACAGAATTCAGCTTTTTTTAACTACTGTTTTATGATTATTGATTGTGATTGTGATTGTAAATTCTACTGTTCAGAAACTACAGATTTTACAAATTGTGAATTTTATTATTTCAGTCTTTAAAATGCTGCTTATTCACCACTTTTTATAAAATCTTAATTCCTTTATATGTATTTGAGTAATTAAAAAAATAAAATAAAAATCCCCAAATTTCATGCACAAATCAATTGAATTATTTTATATTGGATATTCCCCTTGATGATGAGTGAGATGAAATAAAACATATCACTATTAGCAATATTTTAAAAGGATTGTGCAAATTTTCAAAAGATATAGACAATAAATGAACTGTGCACAAGATTGAATAAATGTGAGGGATATTGCTCATTAACAACACAGCATTTTGTTCTGTATAATATCTACATTAATTAATAATTAATTATTATTAAAAACTAATGCCTAGTCTTTTTGTTTTAATTAAGTAATAAACTATTATCTTGTTTTATTTTGCCATTTCGTTAGTAATTTTATATTATTGTAAATGCCTCTTTTGTAGAATAAAATATTAGCTGCCTTTTACGAAGATTTATTTTGCTTTTAAAATAATTATTACTTGACTAATAAGAATTTTAATTTCCCATTTTACTTAATTATGATTTAAAATTACTCTGCCTCCAAATTTACGGGCAAGCATTTAAACATTGTGGAATACATTTTGTCACCCCTGCGATATTATGGGCGAGTTCTTGAACTCATCAGTAAAATCTGATGGGAGCATGGGATGATGGATTATTATTTGATCATCATTGAAGTTCAATAATTATTATTACTCGGTCATTTATTGCAAAATAATAGTATATTATGCAACGAGCTTATAATGAAGGCTATTAATACGCGAGTATGATGGTTAAGATACGAGCCGTAGGCGAGTGTCTTAACCATCATAAGAGCGTATTAATAGCCATTATCTGCGAGTTCCATACACTATTTTTTCTACGACCCTTTTTTATTTCATAGAAAAGATTAAAAAATTATATATTTTAACAATGACCCATGTACAATTGCGGATCATTGAGGGTAAGATAGGTTGCTATTTGCTTACGCATATTAGGTACCAAATTCTCTCTTCGTTGCTAAGATTATTCTGCTGAGACATGTTTTAGTATCAAGTTTAAAGGGCACTACTCACTACTGCGTAATTTTTATTATGCAAAGTTCGAATTCCGAATTTTACGCTTCGATTTTGAGATTAATTAATAATTTTAATAACTGACAGCCATTAATTACGATATTGTATGACACTGCGCAACGCGGGTCGCAGCGTTGCCGCTTTGAATACTATATCACGGAGCGCTACGAATGATATAATACTTTATCTTCCCATCTTTTACACGATATACCTACTTATCAAATTAATTAAGGTAACATAAAATCTTGATAATTTTTCTTTGAATGTTACTTATGTTCTAAATTAAATAAACGTTCAGAATTTTTTTCAGAAATACAGAACTTATATCACAAGGCAATTTTTGTCGTCAGTATGACAACTCTGTGGCTTCGGTTGGCTTGCCGACCCGATCGTGAGCGAAAAGGAACCGATTCGATTGCAAATGCTCCTCTGCCATTGGATAGCTTGACCAGTGCTTTAATGAAAATTTGTATCTTAATGAGACCCATTAAAGCACTGGTGATTCATATTTAATATGCATATTAAAAGTTGGGAGTAGAAAAAATATCTTATGTGGGACCTTTTGCAACAAGTGAACTCTCCCTATCAATTATTCAATCAATAAGGATATTTTAATATTGTATTGGTTTTCCTGAGAAGAGACACTTAAGTTAGCAATGACGAAACTAGTCTACTGTCAGCATTTTTCACTATTCTGATAAGGATACCGACATTTCCCTTATTATCCCTTGAAAACATTCAAAATTTGGATAGCAAAGGCTTGCCAAATTTATCTCACAATATTTACATGCTTCCTGGAAGCCAGGATAAGCATGAAAAATATTTTATTGGTTTGAATTCTTATTAGTAACTGAATGGTTATAAACAGTGTCAGTCATCCATGTGGCAAGGTATAAAATAAAAGATTAAAAGTGACATTGATCAAGATATTTGACATTGAAAGACTTTTAAAGGATGTTCAACTTTTCACAAACAACCAAGTATGAGTGTGCCTGTGTGCGTGTTGTCATTTTTTAAAGTGAATTGAGAGGAGACCCTAACTAATGATTTATGATAATGGAATCTTGATTATGGATAGCTTCATAAGCTGACACATAACGCTTTCTTAAAAATTAATTCCACAAGTCCGTAGAATGCGTAAAATGATTTTACATCACCCGGAGTGTCAGCTTATGCCAATGAATTGAATAATATCGGTACCAATAGTGGTAATTAATTGGCTTGTGCTAACAAAGAGTGGTAGTCGTCAGATTATAGATTAAAGGATTAAGCAGTAGAACCCTCTCTCATAATATTGAAATGACAATTCAAGTAGTTTTGTGATTGTATTGGTTGATCGGGGATTGGATAGGAAAACAACAACAAACTATTATCACTTATTAGATCGACATTTATATCGTATAGGACTATCGCTTCTTAAGCCCTCATATACACCATGTTTTAAATTATGAATGTAGTAAACCACCGTTATTTTTAATTATTTGAAAATTAGATAAAGGCAAGCGGTATGTCGCAAATAAAAGGTATGATCCTTTTTTGTTAAACTAATATATTTCGATTTTAATTTAGATCTTCATCAGGAGAAAACAAAAGATCAAAATAAAATTAGCATCTTTAAAATCTTAAAAATCTTCATAAAGGTAATGTTAATAAGTTCAAATTTTTGTGTTGTAAATTTATGCCAAAAAACCATTTAATAAAAATGTTGATATTTATAAATATTAAATGGTTTTTTGGCATAAATTTACAACACAAAAATTTGAACTTTATTAACATTACCTTTATGAAGATTTTTAAAATTTTAAAGATGTTAATTTTATTTTGATCTTTTGTTTTCTCCTGATGAAGATCTAAATTAAGATCGAAATATATTGAGTTTAACAAAAAAGGATCATACCTTTTATTTGCGACACACCGCTTGCCTTTATCTAATTTTCAAATAATCACCATGTTTTATATTAAGTCGGCACTATTGCTAACTTTGTTATTATTTAGGCTAGAAAGTTGGTTAAATTAGCAAACTAGTAGTACTTTTTCTCCTGAATAAAATGGCGAAAACAGAAAAACAATTGAACATCGCGTTTTCGAGATATTTAAAAAAAATATAAATTTTTTAATGGAACACCCTGTGTATTTTTGGATGGATCGGTCGCAATTTTTTTTTAAAGGAAAAAGTCTATGCACTATGATCCTAAAATAATAAAATTTTACAACACAAACAAGTTCTGTTATTTGTTTATGTAAAATTAAATCCTTTTCAAGGTAACAACTCTTATTTTTAGTGTATTTTTTTATTGAAAAATACACCATTGAGGACGACATAATTTTTTTACCTTACATTACGTAAGTATACTAAATTACAATAATTGTCGCAGCCTACTTATTTTGGGAGTAATAAAATGATGAATAATTAATGAATTTATTATTTTAAGATCATAGTGCATAAAGACTTTTTCCTTTAAAAAAAAATTGCAACCGATCCATCTAAAAATATACAGGATGTTCCATTAAAAAATTTACATTTTTTTAAATATCTCGAAAACGCGATGTTCAATTGTTTTTCTGCTTTCGCCATTTTATTCAGGAGAAAAAGTACTACTAGTTTGCTAATTTAATCGACTCTCTAGCTTAAATAATAACGAAGTTATCAATAGTGCCGACTTAATATTAAACACGGTGTATACAGCGGGATTCAAAATTCAGTGCAAAGATTTTAAGGGCGTATTTACCAGCCAAAAATAAGAAGTTTTTTTCATATAATCGTATGTCCTAACTTGCTTTGTTTTCTGGATACAGGGGGTAAAATTTTGAAAAAAAAAATCGATTTTTATCAATTTCACAAAAACCTCTCCACCGATTTAAATAAAATTTTATAGGCTTATTTGTTGTCATAAGGGCCTTCCTTTGATGGGAATAACATGAATTTATTAATTCCTGTGGCGTCTCAGGGGGCTACCTACTTGAAACTTATAGGTAAAACTATATGGTATACCTAATTAGAATAATAATAATAATAATTTAATAGGGCCTGGCACAGATTTTGATTTTTTTCTTGGAAACAAAGCCAGATACGAGTAAAGCCAGGAGGCAAGAAAGTTACAATATTGACCGCCTAATCTAAAAAAAAATATAAATCGTCGTAAGAGCAGTGGCGTACCATAATTTTACCTATAAGTTTCAAGTAGGTAGCCCCCTGAGACGCCACTGGAATTAATAAATTTATTTTATTCCCATCAAAGGAAGTTCCTTATAACGACAAATAAGCCTACCAAATTTTATTTAAATCGGCTGAAAGGTTTTTGAGTAATAATAAAAAATCGATTTTCGTTTCAAAATGTTACCATCTGTAGGTATCTAAAAAACGAAGCAAGTTAGGTTAGGACATACAGTTATATGAAAAAATTTTCTTATTTTTGGCTGGTAAATACGCCCTTAAAATCTTTGCATTGAATTTTGAATCGCCCTGTATAGTGAAGATATTATACTGTCAAGTGTTAAATCAATGTATAAATTTTGAACCAACAGATAGATATGGCATTTTCAAGATTTAATTTTTCTAACTTATTAAATTTTATTATAAATAAATAAGTGAAGCTTATCTGCATAGTGCAGGAGGATAAATGATTGTTTTCTAACTACAATCAATCTCTATCTCGGTTTATTTATGGGTAAATAGTAAATTACATAATTATTACATAGACTATTTTTTGGTCAATGCCGTTATATGCGCTTGCGCATATAACGTAAATAGGTGGTAAATAGTACTCATCCTCTGTTGTATAGTTACAATTTACGAGTACGGGACTCTAATATTGTGCAGTTTCGTAATTTGACATTGACATTCGTGATAAGTTATAGGCGTCAAATATTTGTCAGCTGTTGGAAACTGACACCGAGTCACTGATGAGACTACTGAGAGTGACAGTTGGTGAAATTTTTTTAGATCTTCTTGTATTCATTTGCAATCAGTTTCATTGTGAATTTGTGAAATGACTGAAATGAAAAACTTTACGTAGTCGGAAAGGGTGCGCCGAATCATGTTGTGTTTCTCCTGAGGACAGGTTTTTGTTCTATCGTTTTATACCATAACTCTATTGTGATATTATGTTCGTAATTACTTTATTCTTAACATTATGTATTGTTCAGTAAAATCGGTGCTGTAATTTCAAGTAATTGTCCGGTTGGAGTTATTTTAGTGGAAATTGTCGGGATCAAAATCTGGCAAAATGGCGCATCAACTTGCCCCTTCGGTGAATTGTTCGCTAGATGACATCGACCTAACTGCACTAAAAGTGAGTTTTTCCTCCTGCTGCCCAATTTCAATCTTCTATGAAACGTTATTCTAAAAGAACGTGAATATATTTCACGCCAGACCACTTGCCGAGAGTTCATAATAATTATTCTCAATTCAATGTAAATGTGTCATCTCTTTGGGTGTGTTGATTCATTTTTATCCGAGAGATAAAATAATTTCTTCCCAAGCGGAACGTTTTTATCATTTTTATAAAGCGGGACTTTTTCTTTTTCCCTACAGGATCCTGCAGGAATTTTCGAGCTCATTGAAGTGGTGGGAAATGGCACTTACGGACAAGTATATAAAGTAAGTACATATAGTACATTGTACATACATTATTGGGAATAGTAAAACTGCATACCAAGAATTGGTTACATGATTTATATCTCGTACAAGAGATAGATCCTTTAATGATCGAAATTGGATGTGTCATTTTCATTTCATTGCACATCTTCCACTTCCAGTAATTGATTTCTATATTTATTGAGTCAAGAGTAAGTTATTGAACAATTTTTCCAGGAATATTTTTAAAATGGTATTAATTAATCCTTATTAACATTATGATAATCACAGCTAGCAGGGTTCTTATCTATAAGTGACATTATTAATTGTTGTTATTTTAATTAATAAAACTTATAAAAGCAGCTCTTAAGATCATAGTTATCAGTAAGAATAGTCGATGATTTCATACCACTCTGAGTGAAAATCACCATCTGCAGCACTAAAACAAATCAGACCATATGGCATTGAACTCAGTGTAAACAATTGTAAATTCGATACCCTGTATATTCATTAATGTTTGTTGATTTTATTTATACCCTCTGCTGTAATTTGGAGGAACAGGAAACCTGAACCATGATGCAATTTCTGAAAGACACTTACTTTTTTATTGTTGAATGTTATCATTTTTATTAGTCAATTCAATAAGATGAACCACCTCAGGTATTTTTGATGTCTAGAAAACTGACATTGCATGTACTTACCTACCTTGTGCTTTGTTGTCTTTTGATTTTTATAATTTTTCAAAAACTGATGAATTTTCTCTGAACTAGATTTTCCTCTGAACTTACAATAGTCTTATTTATTTTCACATTCTGTTGAAGTTTATTTCAAAAATAGAATACTTCCAAGACCCTTAGGGTTTATGTTGGCAGCAATGATTCTAAAGTAGCATTTTTAAAATCCGTCTTCTGCATTCTTTGAAATTTACCTTTACCTTTATGTCAAACATGGCTTACATGACTCCCATAATCCATGCTCTTTTGTTTTACTTGCAGTGGTTTGAATTTTAGTGCACTGCTGGGCTTATAAAACCGATTTGACATATTCCGACAGTTTTAACATTTCAGGTGCTTTTACTTTATCAAGTTGGCAATTAGACAGAGAAACATGACAATTTTCATACTTACTCTGTCACCCTTTTTTATGTGCTCTGTCACAGTGTGTTAGAACTCTGTATAAGTGTAATAAGTCGACATTTTACTATAAATTTAACAACACTTTCACAGTTTTAATATGTCGAGAGCCGAGCTATGAAAGTTGACAGTAACATTTTGTAAATATCAATTTTACCGCTTAGTCTGTTTTCTTTTGGTTTGTGACATTTTGTTAATCACTTACTAACCAAAAATATGACAGTTTTATTTTACATTTCAGGTGCATTTAGATTAATAACTAGGTATAGGGTATAGGACAAGAATTAAACAAAAAGTTCAAATAACATGAATTTTATTTAGGTCATTATTGTCCGTATTCATCAAACTTCAAAATATAACTCTGGGGTTATATTTTGAATTTTCTGACAGCTGATTGGTCTAATGCTCAAAGCCTACGAACGCTACGAATTTTAAACCAATGACATGTTCCGAAATATAACCCCAGGGGTTAAATTTATTGATGAATACGGACCTAGGAGTATCAAGGTACCATTGAATTTTTGCGCCGGCAAGTAATAGTCGAGAAATAAGGCCTTAAAGTTTCATCCTTGCCCTAATACGCGTATATTCGTACATATACGCTCGAACAGGAAGCTCGCACTCCGTCAGACACACGACTATGAGTGCGTGCTTCCCGTTCGAGCGTATATGTACAAACACACGTAATGACACTTTAAGGCCTTATTTCTCGACTATTACTTGCCGGCGCAAAAATTCAATGGTACCTTGATACTCCTAGAGACACAAGCTATCCGATAGTATAAGCCATTTCGCCCTATATCCATGCCGCTCATCTCCATAATTACCTTTATTTATAGGTACCCTAATTACCCTACCACTTTTTCAGTTTTTCTTTTTTATTATTTTGAAACTGAAAAAAAATCGCAAGACACATTTATTATTCTGTTCTTTTGGAATTGTTTATGGTACCTACACATTACAGTCATTACACATTTAAAACCATTTTGACATTTTATTTATAAGCTGATAAAAAATATGACAATTTCGCCATTTGCTTTTAGATGTAAGTTGAACTTACATAATATACAGGGTGTATTGTAACGTCCGCATAATATTAGCACCACGTGATTCTACATCAAAAACAGAACATAAAGTTTTAATACCTTTTAGCTCTTAGACCTCAAATAACGAAGTTATCGACCATTGTAGTTTAAATTTGAAATTTTTTAATACTCAAAAATATTGCTTAATATTATTAAAAAATTCTTAAGTAAGAAGTAAAATGGCCAAATTATCCAAAATTTTAGATTTTTTTTGGTAAAAATGGTTTTAATTAACATTTCAAAACTAGGAATTATTTGATTTCCTGAGTTCCAATACTTCCAATCAATATTGCAACTGCGCGTTTTAATTGTTGAATAAAAAAATGAAAAAATAAAAAATCTTAGAAAAAATTGCAACATTGACAGGTCGCAGCATGACATTTGTCTTGTTGCACCTTTTTTCGATTACATAGCAACGGCACACTATACCAGTGAGGTGACTTCACGTCTAATAAGTTATCTTAATTTTTATACCAGCGCCGGTGTTGCAAAATTTAAGAACGTTAAATTGTCCATATCTTAAAATCTGTGTACATCAAGAAAAAACTGTTGAGGACTTTTTTGTTCTGTTTTTGATGTAGAATCGCGTGGTGCTGATATTATGGGGACGTTATAATACACCCTATTATGGGGACGTTATAATACACCCTATATAAAAAATTCAAGGAACAGTTACTAATTATTAGTCCAATAATTAGGTACCAATAATACCACAATTAATTTTTACATTTAAATCTGGGGACAGACAGCAAAAAGCAATTGATTGCATTAGTAGGCTATGAAAAAAGTTATTTGGTTCCCATTAAAAACTGTTTTGTCTTGAAAATTTGAGGTTATATTGAAGTGTCATGGCGGCTATTTTTTTTGTTGCATTGTTGCCAACATGTGTTACCATTAACAAGAAAAAGCTTTATAAAAGTTTCTGTGTTAGGGTGATTTGATCTACCTGCTTCATGGTAATTCTAGGTCTACTTTTTTCTGGTTCCGTAAAAGTCTATCTGTCAGCTATCTGTCTATTTTTATTAATAAAACTATTGCATGTATTCCGTTTAATGCTTTTATAATCATTTTGCAGTTATAATACAATGATTTAACTGCCTATTTCTGTGGATTAGAAGAATTTATTCAATAATTTTCAAGGAATGAATTAACCTGGCTCAAGCTCAAAATTGACAATAATTGACAAACATAATTTCATGAGTATAAAATCAAATCAGACTTTATGTAGATGTAGGTCTAGAAGTTTAGAAGCATAGCTTTACACTTATGTAGGAATAGTGAGTGAAATATAGGAGTGAAGCATTATTGCACTAATAAAATAAAGAAGATTAGCTCCAGCTTGCTTGGTTGGTATTGATATTGGTACTAATGCAATTATCACCATGTACTTGACATATTATCTGCTTATCACTTTTTAAATACCTACATAATGGAATATTTGTAATTGTAATTAAAAATTAATTAAGATTAGGATGACTTTGTTACAAGATTTGACTTTTAACAGAATTTGTTCCACATAATTCAAGTTCTAATTATTGTGGTTCTGGATAATTTCACTAATTTCTTCTTTCTTGGTAAAATACTAGGTAGGTAGGTACTATTGAGGACACCTCTTATTTATGAAAGAATGAAAATCAAATATCCATTGATTTGTTTTTCTAATTTCCATAAAAGTTTCAGTAAAATGATGGGTTTATTTCATTTCAGGACAAATAAAGTCTTACTTTTCATGATGTTAAATACAAACAGTAAACAATTCGACCAGAGCTAATATAATGAATAAATAAAATTGTTTGATTGATTTTGAGCAACTTTTCATAAACGCAGAGATTACCTTTCTAGTTCCAGTAATCAAAAAATCATCCTGATCGTATTAGAGTAGGTACAAGTTGTGGCATAAGTTTTTAATACTTGGGAGTTTCCCACGATGGAATCACAATAAATGAATGGATGGTGAGCTGTTCCATTTCACAGGCAGAGGCAGTGAATGTTAATTTGATTGTTTAATTAAATTTAACATTTCACATTTTTTATTCTACTGCCGCCTCTTCTGTCTGCTAGAAGCACCGACACACTATTATTATTATGTTGTGTATTTTGCTAAAGTATAGTTTATTTTTTCCTGGTTTTTTATAATTATTATAAAAAATGCATTATGTTTCAGGGCCACGAGTAACTAACTTTGTTCATTTTCCTCTAATTAAGTAAAAAGAAAAGTCTGATTTCTACTGTCATTTTACAAGCTACTTTTGTAATAAAAATTAAGAAAAAATTAAATTAGAATGACTGTTATTAACATTTTTTACTGTGCATTAGATGATGACAATAATGGCAATAATTATTGCAAGTAAAAGAAGAAAAATAATTGGCTGAGTGTCATTTTGAAATTTTTCAAGGTGACCGACTATTAGGATCTTCTCTTTTTTCTTTTGTCTCTTCAATAAAACGTTGAGTAAATTTAGGAAAGACAGTTTTTTCACTTTTTTGTTTTCACTAGTTGACACTAGTGACAGAAGAAACAAAGAAGAATGAATGGGTCTGTATATTTTGACACTCCTGTCAGTCATTTTGTAACATTTTAATGGCCGACTATCGTATCTTCATTTCTTTTGGGTGTGAGTGTTTTCAATAAAATTGGTATACAGGTGATCCCGAAATGGCGGACACGGAGTACAGGGTGTTGTAGAGGATGTTCAGAAAGACTGTAAATTTAAAACAAAAATGGGTTCCTCGGCTTCGTTACCGAGATATAGGTGTCCTTTTTTCAAACTTTAAATTGAAATGACAGTCAAATTTAAACAACCTCCACTGGCAAAACACATGATTTGACAAAACTATTACGATAGTGTTTGCTTTTTATTTTTTTTTATTATCGGGAACGGAATTATAGGCATTCAAAGTTTACCTATTCCCTGTGTTCAACAAAATTTTTCAATGTGGCATCATTGTTCGAATTCGAGTTTTTGAGTAATATTATCGAATTTGTATCCACGCAACGATTATTGTTTTAAGCTATGTTGTGTTTCCATTTCATATGTTTCCATGGTAACATCTATTATTTTTCTGCCCGAAGATGGGTATCCGGTGTAGTGTTGTGACTTTATTTTCTACAAAAGTGGTCATATCTTCTTAAGGGAGCCATACTTGAGAAAACCGTAAATAAAACTTTGAATATTTAATCCACAATAGATGCTGTGGTGCTGTCCGTGTCCGCCATTTCGGGATCACCCTGTATGATTATTTTTTTTTTAATTTTTATTTATATGGCAATGGACAAGTGCAATTTGCAAGTGCAATCAAAAGAAAAAGAATGCCTCTGTCCTATATTGATTGACTTTACTATAATTGTCAACTTGCAATTTTTCAAGGTGACTGAGTTCTTCTGTTTTTTTTTTTTTTGACTTTTATCTCTGGAATAAAATTAGGAGGCATAATAATTATTATTGTAGGGATGCTCAGGAATAATATGTTTTCTTCATTAGCAGATTATGAGTTAACTAGTGACAGTGATTGTAAGGACAATAATTTCTAGATATTGTTTTGTTTTGTTATTTTTTTTACATTCTGCGGTTATAGCTAACAGTTCATGCTGACTTTCGTTTTTGCTTACTTCTCTTTTAAGAAAGAAAAAAGAAGATTTGCTGTGATTGTGATTTTTTCATGGTGTTTTTTGAGTTTTTTTTTTATTAAAGTGACTGTTATTATGATAAAAAATATAAATAGCATAATTTGAGAAGGACAGATTGTAGACCATGTGATAGTTACAAAAAATTATAAAATAAGTAATGATATGAAGTACATTTTTGACATTTCTTACTGGTATCATTTTGAATTTTTTAAATGACAACTTTTTCTTTAATTGGCCCAAATAAATTAAAACCCCATCAGTCATATAAAGGAATACAAAATTAAACCGTAAAATGTTATTGTGATTTCTTTGTGAACAAGCAATACATAAAATTGGGATACAATAATAATTGTTAAGGATTTTTTTTATCTGATAATAATTTGTCTAATTTGTCTCGGGTTTGTGAATTAATGAAGCGTTATGATTCAGGTGGATTTTATTTTGCTGTTACAAGGTTGTTTTGTTTCAATGTACATGAACATGTTTTTTTTATGAATAATAATTAATAATTATGTATTATGTTTTGCACATGATAATTTTCCAATTTAATTGAACGGTACAGGGGCAAGGTTAAGTCAAACAGTAGGTACCGGTAGATCTCTTTACCTGATTGGACCCAAATTATTGGCTATCGACCAATGATATTTTTTCGTGGCGCAATTTTGTAATCTATGAACTAATAATAAGATTGCTTTAATAAAAATACGTTTTTGTTGTTGTTTGGATACAACTTATACCTTTGATGTATATGGGTGAATATCTCCCAAGTCCACTTCCTGGCAGCAATTCTTGACTCTTTGCCAGCATTACTTCATTATTTAGTAATTTATTACCAAACAATGGAGACAACTATTTTAGATTAAATTTATTTTACAGCGTTTAGCTTTTATCTTTTATTATAGCGAAATAGTTTTTTTTTTTTTAACTATTTTAAAAATACTGTTGCATAGTTGCCAGGTAAGTTTGTTCTTCTTTTACTGGAAGGAAACCCAAGATAGGATTCAAATGGAAGGGGTCAACTTAATCATTGATTTATTATGTTTTGAATAAATAAATTAGTTGACTCAGATTTCTGGTTTAAAAGTGTCTTTTATTTTTAATAGAATCAACTTGATCTGTTTTATTTTTTTATTTTACCTTGCATTGGGTAATAGAATAAAGAAGGCCCTCTGATCGATTTTTTAACGGTTTTGTCTAATTGCCAGGGTCGTCACACAAAAACGGGTCAGCTGGCCGCCATCAAGGTGATGGACGTCACAGAAGACGAGGAGGAGGAGATAAAGCTGGAAATAAATGTGCTCAAAAAATATTCCAACCACCGCAACATCGCCACCTATTATGGCGCTTTCATCAAAAAATCGCCACCGGGAAAGGACGATCAGCTCTGGCTGGTGATGGAATACTGCGGAGCAGGTATGTCAACAATTTTTTTTTAATTTTACAAAAATTTAACCATTTTTCTGTTTGAGTATTATCTTGATATACTTAAATAATAATAATAATAATAACATTTATTTCCTTATTATAAATACATATTATTGTATTTTTTGTGGAAAATAATAAATTGTAAAATTAGTTATAAAGTTATAAAATTATGAAATTATGAAATAAAGTTATGAAATTATAAATCCAAAGAATTGTTCAAATATTCATTTAAGCTATAGTAGCATTTTTGTAATAAAATATTTTTAATTTCTTTTGAAAATTTTTTTAAATTATATTTTTTGTAATTATTTGGTAAATGATTATAAATTTTGGCACATATGTATTCAGAAGATAATTCATAATGAGTGGTATTATGTTTATTTAAAATAATTGTATTAGAATTTCTGGTATTAGAATTGAAAAAAGTAAACAAATTTTTATTTTTATGTACAAAACAGAGACATTCGTATATAAATAGACTTAAAGACCAAACCTATTTCTAATTTACATGAATTTGCAATAAAAAATCAATTTACATAGTTTCTAAGATTTTATGCTGATTAGTGATTATTATATTGCCACCCTTATATTATTATGATTTTGTTTAATGGAAAGTTGATCTTGTTTGGTTTCAGGTTCCGTCACCGATCTGGTCAAGTCGACGAAAGGTCAGTCATTGAAAGAGGAATGGATAGCCTACATTTGTCGCGAAATGCTCAGAGGACTGTCCTATCTGCACTCGAACAAGGTGATACACAGAGACATCAAAGGACAGAACGTGTTGCTCACAGATAATGCAGAAATTAAACTAGGTGAGTGGGTGTTAGTTGTAGTAATTAGTGATTTCAATTGGTGACTGTGTGTGTAACGCTACAACGGACTGCACGAATTAGAGTGCATTGTTAGGACTAGATAAACTTGAAGTTGTCTTTTATCTTTATCACTCAGTAGTAATGGGATTCTTTTTTTTTTAGTTCAGTTGAACACCTTTTCTTGTTCTTCTAGAAATAATTATAGTTTTCTTTTTGATATCATCTTTACCATATCTTTACCATTTGTCTAAAAGTAGTATAAGTTTACTAAAAAGTTTAAAAATTGTAAGGAGTCATCTACTATTATATACTACTTCAATAAAAGATCCTTTCGATTTTGTAATTATGATTAGCTTTATAAACTTTTAATGTTTTTTTTAAAATTTAACCTTTATGGTTTTTTGGTTCCATCTAAGATTTATTACTAAAATCTCTTCTTTTTCAGTGGATTTTGGTGTCTCAGCTCAGTTAGATAGGACCATCGGGAGACGCAACACGTTCATAGGGACCCCGTACTGGATGGCCCCGGAGGTGATAGCGTGCGATGAGAATCCCGACGCCACATACGACAATCGTAGCGACCTCTGGTCGTTGGGTATTACTGCTCTGGAAATGGCCGAGTCACAGCCGCCGCTTTGTGAACTTCACCCGATGCGAGCCCTCTTCCTGATCCCGAGGAATCCGCCGCCAAGACTGAAAAGCAAGAAATGGAACAAGAAGTTTCACGGTGAGCAATCAAACGATGCTCGGAACTCAGTTCCTAATAATCAACAATTCCAGGTTTCATCGAGACAGTATTAGTGAAGGATTACCATGAGCGTCCGTACACGGAACAGCTGCTGAAGCACCCGTTCATAAAAGACCAACCGACCGAGCGACAGGTCAGGATCCAGCTCAAGGACCACATAGATCGTTGCAAGAAACGGAAACAGGAGAAGGAGAGGGAGGATTACAGGTATTCCGGATCGGAGAACGAGGAGGAGGAACCGCAGATCGCCGGCGAGCCTTCCAGTATTGTACAGGCTCCGGGCGGGGATACTTTGAGAAGAAACTTCCAGCAGATACAGGAAGGACGAACCGTCGAACCGCCGCCTAGGTAAAATAACCGAGTTCGGATCTGGAGTCGGAATGTTTTGATTTTGTGCTTTCAGGAGTAGCAGGAACAAGGATAAAGAGGAGATACCCGAGCCGGGTCCACCTTCCAGACCACCTTTACCTCAGAGGATTATCGTTGTACCGGATCCTGCCCCGCCACGAAGGTATATGTTTGCTTAGAATCGTGTAGTTTTCTTTTTATTTTCTGATTTTAACTTATTTTTTCAATTCATCTTGATGAAACATCAGGCTGAGAATGTAAATTTTAGATAATAATTATCCTAGTAATGTTCTATTGTTTAAAATTTCTTACCTCAAACGGATTTTATGACTGGGACAAACTAAGATTCATGTCGAATTGGGTATCTAGCTCCACAGACCACCATAATTACGTATTAAACAGCTGTGGTATCTTTTTGGGTTTGTTGATGTAGTAGTGCCGTTTGTCTTGAAAAATTATCTCTAATAATGTCTCGACTCTTGATTAAAAGTTATTTTTTATTTTACAGACCACTGCCACCTCCGCCAGATAATAATTTTGCCTCTAGATCTCAGCAGCAGCAACAAAGAAACTCACAATCTCAACAAATGTTCAAGCCAATGGTATGAGTTCATTTTCATTTCCAGAATAAATTAATAAATGAATCAAGAATGAATAGATGATGAAAGAGCATTGTGAGATCAAATTTCGTGGTTTTACATGGAAGAGGTCCTTAGAATTTTTTTTAGCACTTTCATTGTTAAATACTTCAGGAGTTCCTCTTGATGCAACAAGCTTACTTGGAATCTTGATATCATGAAAGTATATCTTGACTAACATGAAACCACATGATTTGAAGTAGCATTTTTTATGTATGATGTTAATAATTGTATGTTTTCGATGTTGTTTGTCTTCACCTTCCATCACTCTCTCCACTTGAAAAAATAAAACAACTTTGTCGCTTAATTATTAATTTCCATCACTGCTTTCTAATTTTTAATTTTTTTATATTTATTCCATGTCCATGTTTCTTCATCTTGTACAGGCCGCACCGCGTAAACCTGAGGTAGGTTCTCACCATTTTTTTTTTTTTTTTTTTTGATCTTGTAATAATTTATTACGTACGCTTGAGCAAACTTTCCACTTTTGCTTCTAAACTTTTTATGTTTCAAGCATTGTTATTAATTTTATATTTATAAAAGATATATTCTGATGCTTTATAGTTATTTAACGAATGGTGATTGTAGGAATTGGATGCCCTGGCCGCCCATCTAAACGAACTGGGTGTACAGCAGACCTCTCAGCCTGAAGCGCCTCCCAGGAACAACCGCAACAACAACAAATCCCAGTCGGCGGTGAACAACAATGTTTCGACGCCCGGATCGACGGGAAATCACACTTCGAATTCGAGCAATCAACCGGTCGATTCGATTATCGATAGCGATAGCGATTCCGAGCCGGAAGACAACGGACGAGTCAGGAACGACGGGACACTGCTGGCCAGCGACCCACCTAAGCCATTGTGAGTGTTTTTTTTTTTTTAATTAGGCCATGCTTGTGGCTTTTTTTATTAGTAGAGCGCAAAATATATTATGGGCAAGCTTTTAATTTAGTCTAATAATTTGTATTTATCAACAAAAAAAGAAACTATAAAGTTTGATTATAAAGACTTGGGGAAATAATTACAGGATCTATGTAAGGGGTGGGTTAGTTATGATGCCTGTGTTCCTCAGAAAACTATCCTTGCTACAAAGGAAAATAATAAAAGTTATTCCTAATAAATTGAGTTTTAAAATTATTATTGTATTTTGAAAATGTATTTACCGTTTCATTTATAGGAAAACTTTCTACTGTTCCAAAGACGATGTTTGACACTTTTTTTAACACAATTTTTCATCATATTTTTAAGTACCCCTTTTAAATCAATTATTTTTAATGAATTTTTTTGAAAGGGCTGTTTAAAAATCTGAAAATATACAGGCTATTTTAAAAAACATGAAAAATTACTTTTTCACAAAGTGGTAATTAATTTTGTATAAATGTTAGAAGAGTATACCTTTGAATCTCTGGTACTTAACATTTAAAAAAATGTACAGGATTTTGTACATACAGTGTGACCCATTTGTTCTTGAAACACCCTGTAGAATCTTAATTTATGGTGCGATTTAAAAAAAAATTCTTTTAAATCATAGAGCTTGATAAACTATATTTTGGGAGCAAAAAGCGTCTCATTCCTACAAAATCCAGGGCCTACTAGATCAGTGTTTACTTGTAAAATCTCAAAAATTCATATTAGCGATTTTTTTTAGAAAAAAACTGGACACGCCACGGGATTCACCAGCCCTCAAAACGGTACTGTACTAAATTTTATTGAAAATGTCAGAGTAAAAAGGATCTTGTAGTTATTTTAGAAATTCATAATAATACTCCGAATTTTTATAAATTAATTTGAAAAAGGTCAAAAGCTATCATAAGTAAAAATTAAAATTAAAAAAAGTACAAAAAAAATAAAATAAATAAATAAATAAATAAATAAAAATAAATAAATAAATAAATAAAAAATTATAATTAAAAAATTAAAGTACCTACATTATCATCAACTAGACCTACAATTTCTATTTTGTCTCTCTTGACCTTTTCGAATAAATTAATGAAAATTCGGAGTTCTATTATGAATTTCTAAAATAACTGCAAGATCCTTATTACTCTGACATTTCCAATAAAATTTAGTACAATACCGTTTTGAGGGCTGGTGAATCCAGTAGCGTGCACAGTTTTTTTTTCTAAAAAAATCGCTAATATGAATTTTTGAGATTTTACAAGTAAACACTGATCTAGTAGGCCTTGGATTTTGTAGGAATGAGACGCTTTTTGCTCCCAAAATATAGTTTATCAAGCTCTATGATTTAAAAGAAATTTCTTTAAAATCGCACCATAAATTAAGATTCTACAGGGTGTTTCAAGAACAAATGGGTCACACTGTATTTCAAAAACTGCAACTATATGACATCCTATATAAGAATGGGTACCCATTTTGAAATTACATACCTAATTTAAAAATCCAGTTTATTCGCAATCTTTATTTGAATTTTTTTTTCTAGCGTGTATAGTTTGCCGGATAAGTGATAGGGACATCGTAAATAAACCACCCTGTACATTGTATACATATATTCTGCATACAATCTTTTCCCAACTGATAAGAGTTCACTGTGACTATACTAAAGTCTATTTTTTAAATTCAACTTTATTTTTTTGGTGACTTCCCCAAATAAAAATTCTAGGGGAACGCTTGGTATAAAAAATTCAGTTGATTATGGGGCTTTACACTTTATGACAATTCACAAAAATAATGCATACGCCAGAATTTTTCGTGCTTTGCTTGATTATTCAAGTTGCGTACTTGGGCTACAAAATTTGACTAAATAAAATCGTTCGATTTTATAATAAATCGCCCAAGTTGGCAACACAGATTTCATCAATAACAACACATACAATAGTTGCGATTGATTAAAAGTGCACTTCCACCCCACTTTGTGAGAATATGAAATCAAGTGTACTAATGCAGAATTTTCACCCTCTCCTTTCACTTTTCTTTTCATTTTCATTCACCTAACTTTTTTTTCATGATTAAATCACCCAAAATTTTTGTTTCCTTTCTATTTAACAAATTTATAATTTTGTCGTCCCCCTTTCCCCCCGTTTTGTTTCCGTTCTCTTTGGTTAGACCCGAGTTCTCTTACAGGACCGGTTTAGGTGCCGTCCCAGAAGGAACTGCGAGTGTTTCCAGTCCGGGGGCGACAGCTGGATCCGGTTCCAGTTCGGGGAGCGCCCCGAATCGTCCGCTGCCACCGACGCCCGACGACGACGATTCCCAGGGCGACAAAACCTTGGTGCTAAGAAGGGTACGTAAGGCTTTGTATTATAGTCTTGTAAATTAATGTCTTGTTTGTGTATTCATTTTTAACCCTCTCTGTTCACATTTTAGGTTAGCTTTTCATTATTAGACGAGTTTGATATCAATTTATCGACTCTTCTGTTTTTTAAATTTATAGGTTCATTTTCGTGTAGTTACTGTGTTTGCCCAGATTAATTATTATTTTAGCGATTATTTCTTAAATCAGTGTAACGTTTCTTATGTTAATGAAAAATGACAGCAGTCGGCAGCCAGTCAAGCGAATCGGTCCCGAAACGATGACATAGACGAGGCCACGTTACTTAAAGAGTGGGATATCGAAAAGTTCTTTCCCACCAAATTTAAGAGCCAGCAAGAGGCCGCCCAGTCTTCGAGATCGGCGTCGCCGAGGAAGCGAACTCACGATTCTAAAGAGACTAAGATCACCGCCCACCGTAGGATGGACAGCGACTCGAAGGTGAACAGTCCGTTTTTCCGTGGTTTCCGTCGTGAGAACTCGGACGTGCTGCCGAGAAGCTCGAGGCACTCGGCAATTTTCGTCGACAGGAACATCAGGTCCAGCGGTATTTTCAGCAACCGGCGCGGCTCGGACGCCGGCCTGAGCGTCAAGAAATCGAACGATCCGATATTGACCGATTACGTCAAACGGACCGAGTCTCCCTCGTCTTCGTTGTTGTCTTCATCAACAACGAGTAGCCCGCTGGCAAAGAGCGACTCGAGTAAAAATTACGGGATCATCAATGCGGCCAGGGGCAAGACGAAGGACGGTGCCTTCAGTGATTTTCACCTGTTCAGGCCGAGGAGGGAAAAAACCGAGTCGGATATCGTGCTGAGGCACTCTGACGCCAGGAAGGGCATGAGAGAGAGCATGGAGGCTTGGAATCGTGAAGCGGACCTGAGGTTCGCTAAGGAGGCCGACGGCGTTCGGAAGCGTAACTCAAGACCTATCGAGATTAACTCGCTTGCTCTGTCATCTGCCACTAATTCTATCGATGGTGAAGAATATCTGTTTATACAGGTAATTTTTTTTTTTGTTTTTGGCATTTATTATTTTATTTTCTTTCTTTTTGGGGTGCTTTCTTCGTACATTTTGTGTAAATAATTTTTCATTCATTTTCATCATCGGGAACCTAACAATGCCAATCACTGAATACTGATGATTAGGATAAAAGAAATAGGAGATGTCTACTCAGTGTCTTCAACAAAGATTCTGTTTCCCCTTTCTCTAATAATTTTTGAGCTACAATGATCCGCCTCAACTGTTCCTCTTTATTCATTTATATTTTACTCTGATCTAGATCGACTCAGATTTTATAACCTAAATATAACTTGCAGTTTTTTTTATCTGACCTATTCCAGATCTGACCTACCTGGTAGAAAACCCAATTTTGTAAATGAAAATATCCCAGGTTCCGATTATAGAAACTTTTAAAACTTTTTACAAACTCCTGGAAGTAATTAGGTACTATCGAAAATCCCATTTTGTTGGGAAGTCCTCAATTTGAGATTCTTAAGGGGAACCACCCAACTGAGAATGGCAGCACTAAATTTGGCTCTTTTATTGTTGTGATGTAATTTGATCTGGCCCTGGCATGTCATGTCAGGAAAGCCAGTTTTATTGAGAAAAAAAAAACAGATGACAATATATCGACTATCGAGGAAACCTAGCTTTCATTTTTATAGAATCGTGATTGATTTAAATGGTTTTTTTTATCTGACCTGATCATTCTCCACCAGTCTTTTTTTTCATGTGATCTGATTTAAGACATTTTAAGGTTTCACAAGGCTAGGGGGACTCCCTAATTAAAGATAGTCACAATCACAGCTCTAAGGGAAGTCCCTGAAAGAGCACTTTCGGAGAATTTTACCCCACCTTGCTCTGATTTGAACAGAATTCCTTATTCTTTTTTTTTTTTTGTTGACTGAATCATGCTAGGACTAATAATTGCTAGTTGGCTGGTTTGATTGATAACCGTTAAAGATCCCACATCTAGTGAAACTCCTTGAATATGTACGTTTGAATAAAGGTACCTTGAATAAATCTTGGGGAAGTTCCTGAATAAGAACATTAAGTGAAACCCCCCAATTTGACAAAATCGTACCCTTTCCTCGTTTTACTTAGCCGTGATTTGAACAAACAACCCTTGAAATAATGTAAAATTGAAATTATTTATTATTTTTTTTACTTGAATGAATCATTAAAGGACTCTGTGCTATTTGGCTAGTTTGATAAAGCAAGATTACAGTTCCTGACTGCTAGACATTGTAAAAAAGTAGTTTAGATCATGTGTTTATCGTATAATTATTTTAGTGCTAGTCTATTATTGGCAGCAGGTAAATAAGCGAGTTGAATAAAATATAGTGAAGCGTCAGTATTCAGGCTTGTCGTTGATCATGTCATTAACGAAATAAGATAACAAAACCGAAACTTCTCCACACCTGTTCAGTAGCTAACAGCATGAGTACATCTCATCTCGAGTCGTTACTAATTTTTCCCAGCCCCCTCTCTCTCTCACTGCGACTCTGTGTCCTAACATTGTGTTACCGTTTTTTTGCTTTTTATTTTTCAACTAACCGATCAAAAAAAAAACTTTGTGACCAGCGATGTGTGGACTCTCCTTAAGCTTCGAAAGTCTACCCCCCTCCCCACCCGGAGACTGGAGCGCCCGCCCCGTTTTGGATCGGACGAGAGAATCGCGCCGACAAACCAAAACAATAAAAAAAAAGAGAAAAAGAGAGCATGTTCCTTCTCCCAGACTTTGAGCTCGACAACGAGTGGCATGGACAAATGAAACTTGACTATTGGCTGCGACTGCTGCCGTACCTATAATAATTATTATTACAATAGTGGCTTGAGTATTTACTATTTACCGCTGATTGTCTTTTGTTTTATCTGTGTGTTTGTGTGTGTTTTATTATTTCATTGTTTTGATCTTGATTCTTTCCTTTTTTTATTTATTTATACACATATAAGGGTGAGGTTTTTTTAAGGGATCTTGGATATGATATAATAAGAGATGGTGGAATCTTTCAAGCGGTGCTGTTTTTTGAGCTCATTTTATAACATCTGATAATTATCTCTTTGATGAAATCTGCAATTTTCATATTTGAAAATTTTAAATAGATACGCCGTGGTATAGAACTAAACTTCACTACTTTCCAGGTTTCATTGTTTTTGTATTTCTCTATCTACTCATGTTTCGAAAATCCCTGCAGAAACTTAAAAAAAAAAACTCACCTTATATGAAAGCTTGTTAGGATTGTATTATATCGCTAGGGTTTAATAATAATAATTGTTAAGTAAGCATGCATTTTGCTGTTTTGTTCTTGATAATAATAATAATAATAATTAAGAGCTATGTTGTTTATAGGATAGTTATTTATTAAGTATGATGTAGGAAACTGTTTAAATTGTTGGTACATTCAAATGTTTTCTATCAGCCGTGATACTTGTCTGTAGGGAAAACTTCTTAAAAACGATCTTTTTTATCAAGCAATTATAAATTGGGCTTTGCTGTGCAGTAGGAACAAGTAAATCTCTAATTGGCAGCAGTAGAGAAATATATTTAGCGAGTGGTGAATCTTTTAGATTATAAGAAGATTAAGTTATTTGAAAATGTACAGTGTTGTCATATCCAAAATATTTTTGACAAATTATATTTTTTTAGGAAAGATTATAACTGAAATGTTGCCATAATGTGGGACTAGACATAATGACAATATGTCTAGTTTTTTTACACTTTTAATTTTTCTTAATGTACCTAACTGAATCTATAAATTCAATAGTCTCTTCAAAATTAGTCTATAAGGGCAAACGGAAGAATAAGATTGGAAATCATATCCAAAATATTTTTGACAAATTATATTTTTTTAGGAAAGATTATAACTGAAATGTTGCCATAATGTGGGACTAGACATAATGACAATATGTCTAGTTTTTTTACACTTTTAATTTTTCTTAATGTACCTAACTGAATATAAATTCAATAGTCTCTTCAAAATTAGTCTATAAGGGCAAACGGAAGAATAAGATTGGAAAAGATTCAAGATTATCAACTGACTAAGGGCTCAAGAACAGGCCAAGCTAAAGAAAATAAAAACGTCAATTTGACAAACATGCATACCGATCAAATGACCTGTCCTTTCAAAGGTCTCTTAAAATTGAATAATCTTCTTATAGATTTGATTGACATTTTTCATCAACCGTCAAAATAATTCTAATCGATCGTTAATTAAAATGTCAGTAATTTAAAAATAAGTCAACACAAAATTACGGGTAGGTACAGTTGCTGCCATATAAATAGGAACGTTCATTATGTGTGTGTGTGTGTTTTTTTTTTTTTTAATCATGTCATAATTTTCCCCTTGATAAGCTATGTTGGAGTATCATTGTTTCAATTTTGTTGATATGAATTTGATTCTCACAAAGAGTGACAGATAACTTGTTAAAATAAATATTCCAGCTCTTGATTATAAATAAACTAAATAAATAACACAAACACGGATAAATTTTGTAAGAAGACATTTATGTTCATAAATAAATATGGATAGTGCGACTACTTAAAAGGACCCAGAAATCTTGCTGAATTTGGTAGTGACGACACTCTGACAAAGAAACTGAGTAATAAGTTTTAGTTTTCAACTCGGCTGATTGTCTCTTGCTCAAAACTTACTGTTAATTAATGAATAATTTATTTTAAGGACTCGTTCACAGTTATGGATCATTAACACAGAATTAAGTTTTGAGCAAGTATTCGTCTCTTGGAAATCAGTTTTATCTAATTAAAAGAAACTGGGAATTGAACTTAGCTTACATTAAATCAACAAAACAATGATTTTTCCAGGATGGATGATTCTCTTCGTAGTAGAGTAAAAAATTTTATATATACAGATATGCAAATGAGAAAGAACCATTTAGAAACATCCTATAGAAACTTGCAGGTTTATTGCTTTAGTGTCCCTTTCTCATTCTATTAAATCAGTCAGGTCTCATAATCATCAGCATACATCATTCATTTGCTCGCTGTTGGAGGAAATGATGGATTGGGAAACAATTAATAGAAATAACAGCGTCCCGAAAATTCAACCCTGAGGGACACCCAGTGTTTTACCAGTACATGTTTTCTGGAAAGGGTTTTCTAAAGAGTTACTAACCTAATAGAAATATGAAAAACTATTGGTGTTATTATTTTCGCCAAATTACTGTTTCTATTTATGAGGCTGCAACTTAACCTTATCGTTTTAATCATTGTAGGTACATTGTAATTTAAAACCTCGGTTTTCACAGGTTTCTCTCATTTCATACGCTCGCTAAGATGTAACTTTATTCAGTTGAAAAGATTTAATTAAATTGGTGCTTCTTTCTCGATGTCTGAGCCTGTTTTTTTAACGATCGTTATTTAATTTTTGATGATCTAATTATCATGATTAAAAAACCGGCTCGGGATTTTATTTTTTTAAATCGCTCGTGGTGTAATTTTTATTGTCATACCTGACCAGACAACATGGGCTCAATTTTTATTTGTGTTTGTTGCAGCAGATATACGGTTTCTTTCGCTTGTTCTTGAAGAATGAAGAACTAATTATAACAAGAGAGCAAGTGAATCATGTTCTGTTACTTGTCCAGTTCTAGATACCCAGTCGTATTCTAGTACTTTTGCCTTGTAATTAGAGACCAATTAAAAAAAAAAAACGGTCCTACTCGATTGACTAATTCAATATGTGGGTTCAGTATAAATTCAAAAATATCTGGTTGTACTTACATAAAATAATATACATAAATAAAAATTGCGCCCTTTTAATGTTTAATTTGTGGCTAATACGTAACTCTTTCTAGGGTATTTTTAATAAGCAGGCAGTGCGGATGAAACGTATAATCGGTGCTACAACAATAACTTATGTACATTTCTAGAACGGCAGAGGTGGCGATCATGCTCGACAGAGCAGCGTCCTGCCCGATCTTCTCAGCCAGGCGAGCAGCAGTCCCGTCACGCCGTCCTCCAGGGACAAGTCTCAGAGCGAAGAGGTACGTATCGTCTTTCCTTTGCCCGATTGTATTATTTTCACGCAGTATCGCTTTAGTATTTGCTTTAATTGTGTTGTAAATAATATTCCTTATATTTAGGACGTGTGAGTGTGAGTGCGTGTTCGCAGTAGAATTATTACACTACTTGTAATGCTCTGAATTTTAGATACCTTAACGACAAACGACAGACATGTCGCATTATTTATTGATGAAATATTGTTTTTGTTCGCTCTACGGTGTGCTTTAATTTAGGTAGGAAGAGTGTGCGTGTTTAATAAAACTCTAGCCTAAGCGTTGATCATTATTTGTCGCTTGAAATCAATTAAAGTTCTTAAATGTTAATTTATCTGTTTAAGTGTTATTTTAATCAATAGTTTAAGTAAGTGCAGAGTAAGTTAAAGACTCTTCAGTCCTCAGGTGTCCTAGCATCATAAATTATCAAGCTATTATTTCCAAAAATATATAGGTAGCACTATTTTTTGAGAAACTTGCTCTATAAAAATAAAGAAATAATTTGACTATCAGTAGAATCATTTTACTTTCAACTTTCTTCATTGTTAATTGTTTCCATCGACATGCCAAATGTATAGTAAAAGCTTACAAATCTTACGGCTTGAAAAAATAATAATAAATTACTCAAACAGGTTTTTTTTTTAAATATAATTTGATTAACTTTGTTTTGTAAAGAGTGGACCAAGAAATGCTGCTTCCCTTGGCATTTGCCAATAAAAGTCTTTGAAATTGAGAGATATGTAATTATTGACATTTGACAGAAAACCGACTTTGAAATTTGACAGTTGTTATGGTTGAAGTGAAAGTCCGTTGAAGGGTTCATCAGTGGGTGGGTTAAAAAAAAGTAATTTTAATAATTTCTTTTCACTAATAATTGTAAAATGATCAGTTTGATTACCTATTTGTTTTGAAAAAATTCTTCACATCGATGAGCTTGACATTCAAAAAATTGGTAAAAATTTAGTTATAAGCAGTTGTTATAGGCTGTTCGTATATTCTGTATGACTATTTACAATCCGAAATCAAATTGAATAAACGTTTTGATTCAAAATTTATTGGTATCAATATTTTATAGTGACATATTGAGAAAAATGTTTCTGACTGGTTAACATTATTAGGACGTTTGAAGGAATGTGCACTTCATTATCAGATTCCTGAAAGGAGAAAAATGAAGACAATCTCCTCTCTTGGAGTGTTCTTGATTGATATGACAGACAGACTGATGAGCTGAAATTACAACAAAACTTCAATGTCTCTGTCTCCACCCAGACCATCTCAGGTTGTGTCACTCATGAAGCTTGGAATTTTGATTTTGGATTTGCTCATTACAAAATATTTTTACTCCCATATTTGACATTTTTATAGCAGAGGGATAGGAAAAAAGGGGTGATGATGGTGCTAAAAAAATTTCAAGTTAATTCCAGTTTAATACCTCTGAATTAGCATTTCTTGGTCTTTTGGTATGTAAAGGAAAAAAATTATTTCTATTTATAAGATAAGATATGTAGTTTCAATCAGTGCTAATAATAATAATACATAACATTTAACAGTTTTTGACAAACAACAGTTGACAGATCAAGTTATGTCTCGTTATACTGCAGTTCAAGTTTTTCTTTTAATAGTAATTAATTATTATGATTAAGACAGCGAATTTTTTTGTTTTTGATGTATATTGTCTGTCCATGGATAATTTTACGTCACTAATGTCTTTCTCTTTGGTTTTTGCCTAACTGAGTGACGTCCTCTGTAACATCATGTAATGTAACTGTAAGTATGAATTCATTGTATGTCGTCTATGTAGTACATTAACACATACTCGTTTTATTTGATTATCATTTATTTTTTATCATGCGGTTTTTTCTTTTTTGTTCAAATGAGAGTCTCTTTCCCCTGTTTATGAATATGAACACAGTGATTCGTGAAGATTTGTTTAGAATATGTTAATAGTTATTGTTACTTGAGAAAGTGTCATCTTCACGGATCATTCTGTAATAGAAACGGGAGGTTCTCATTTGGTCAAATGAAAGTAGTTCGTTCATGCGAGCATTGCTGCCATAACATCATTGCCATAAGTTTTTTTGTTTTTTGTTTGTTGACTAATGGGAAAGACTAATAATTATTGATGTTTCATCAGCATAACTACTAACATTTTTCTGCTTATGGCATATTGCTTAACGCTTTGTTATTAATTGGATTAACGCCGCTAACTTTGACAATATAGATCAAAGTCACGTTCGATTTTCATTGAGGATAGAGTATGCCGGGGGCCCTGGCGTGCCCTGTTATAAATTACTCACTCTTCATTATGTTGGGAGGTCATGTAATATGTAATACATTATCACAAATTCATTATTAAATAATAATTATAAAATTGTTTTATAAAGCACTGATTCTTGCACTTGTTTTATTTTATTTTTTTTAATGCTCGTTTTTATTTATACAATTTTTTTGTTTCACTCGTGTTTGATCTACACTTCATTACTTAATTATTTATATTCTATATTTATTTATGATTTAAATGGATGAAAAGAGATGCATCAGACATGTTTTATTCCGTGTTAAGGTCTCAAAAATTCATAAATTAAGACTACTAATTTGATATATATTTCAGTTACGTGTCACTACTTGATGGAAAATAAATCAGATAGTGTCTAGTGGTGGTAGCTAATTATTATTATTATTAATAAGAGTAAGAGTAGTTCCAGTATTATTACAAGACTAGTACCTAGTTGTTTTGCTCTGATTTTTTTATTAGTATTATAAAGAGTGAGCAACAAAAAAATAGACAACGCCTGGAATATTAATTTATAATGACAGTTGCACATCACATAGGTATTCCCTGAAAATTTTCCAAAGGTGTTTAAATATAAATCGTCAACACAAACATCCGGTTCGTTTCAAAAACACAAAATTTAATTTTTAAAAGTTGGTTTTCGATTCAAACTCGACAACAAAATCCTGATCCAGTCTGTTTGTTGATGTGAACCTGCCAAGTGCCATAGAGATAAGAAATGAAAAAAAAGGTAGTCGAGGTGTGTATCGACCTATGTTACAAAACTAGCGACCCACCAACTGCCATTCTGTTTTTTGTTGCTTACTCTTTATCATTACTTCTTCGAGTACTTATAAAAACCAAACTTATATTAAAAAATAGAAGTATTTCGTCTCTTGAAATTAGAAGAATGACGTATGACGAGTATCTAACAAGTAGAGAGAAAAAAAAATGGTGGTTTAACATATCTGGTGTTGTTTCGTTGTCTCTTAGGTCCAGTGACTGAGGGGAATAAACTAACGGTGATGTATGCTTTTTGCAGTATCGACAAGCGGTATCCGCCCAGTCGAGTCCCTCCTCAAATAACAGTAGTAAGTCTTCCACCCCTCTTAACGTCCACGCCCTTGCTTTGCAACAGAAGCAGCGATCGTTCCTGACGTTCGGCTTCGGCGCCGGCTCGGCCCAGTCAAGACGGGAATCACATGTAAACGTCAACGTCACGCCGACCTCGCACGACATCTCCTCGGACACGCCCGAGATCAGGAAGTACAAGAAGAGGTTTAACAGCGAGATTCTGTGCGCCGCATTATGGGGTAAGTCTGTTTTTTTTTAATGTTTTTCTGTTACATCTGCCACTTTACTTCTGAAGAGTATGTTCTTCTTTTTTCTTGGTAATTTCAAGAAGAAACAGCTCTTCATATTGGTTACATAGTAAAACTTCTTCTCGTAATACCCTAAATCCTTGTGCAGTTAAAAAGTCGTGTATTTTGTATTGTATTTAAACTTTTTGGGCTTTCTTTACATTAATTACATTATTTCATACTATTAGATTGTCTTGATTTTTTGATGTTCCTAAAAAGTTTCAAAATTTAGAGAAATTTGAGATTTACAAATTAAACTATCTTTCTTATAACACTATTTCGGAGTGAATATTAAGGGATTCTTTGGGTATGGGGAGTATTTTGTCATGTATCATTGGTAAATAAACAAAAAAACAACAACATTGCTTCATTTTAATGCCTTTTTTTCTTTTGGTTTACTCTAGGTGTGAATTTATTGATTGGAAGTGAACACGGCTTGATGCTGCTAGACCGAAGCGGCCAGGGCAAAGTCTACCAGTTGATTTCGAGAAGGCGATTCCAGCAAATGGAAGTGCTGGAAGGTCAGAACATCCTCGTGACGATATCAGGGAAGAAGAACAGAGTCCGTGTTTACTACCTCAGCTGGCTGAAGAGTAAAATTCTACGTACAGACGGAGTCAGTGATGTAAGTGCAAGCTCGTCTGATGCTAATGAGAGGCTTTTATTAATCGATTCCCCCTTTTGCAGCAAGTGGAAAGACGCAATGGATGGATAAACGTCGGTGATCTCCAGGGAGCCGTTCACTTCAAGATTGTTAAGTATGAACGCATCAAGTTCCTGGTAATAGCGCTGAAGGACAGCATAGAGATATACGCGTGGGCCCCGAAACCGTATCACAAGTTCATGGCTTTCAAGTCGTTCTGCGAGCTCACGTACAGACCTCTGCTGGTCGATCTGACAGTCGAAGAGGGCACGAGACTTAAAGTTATTTACGGCAGCGCCGAGGGTTTCCACGCTGTCGATCTGGATTCTGCAAGTGTTTATGACATTTACTTACCCAATCACGTAAGTTTTGTTGCATCTGTGCTGTTTTTACTCTATAAGTTTTTTTTGTTGTTCTAAAAGTTCAATCAAATTAATATTTTTGAACCAAATTATGTCCAGTATGAAAATAATGAATGTTTTGCCTACCATTTTGTTACAACAGAAATATAACACAGGGTGTTAGGAGAAGACAATATTCAAGGGTTTCATTCTTGGAACCATTTTACGAAAAAACTTTCATTGAATATATTATGTCCTAAACGGCGTAACTTTGAACTACGGGTGTTGAAAGTTAAAAAAAATTCAACCCTAACACCAACCTAAATATTTTTGTGATATTTGGAATATCGATAGTGTAAAACGCAAAGTGCGTAACTCCATTTATCAAAATTTTCCAGGGGAGCTAAAAAACTAATTTAGTTGACAAAAACTAATATTGATTGGCAGGAAACTTGTTTTTATGACTAGTAGTCAAGTTAGGTGAAGTCGGAAAGTAATATTATCGGTCTTAAAGCTTATTACTAGGTTTTTCTTTTAAATAATGGAGATACGCTGTTTGCGAAGTAATATTTTGATAATAAATTGGATTTACGATTTTTTTTTAAACAACTTATCTTTATTTGTATCGTTTACAAAAAAACTAAAATTAGCGTATTCTTTAATTAAGCATTTTTCAGACAGTAGATATGATATTACACTACTAGATGGCGCAATAAAACACATTTCAGTAAAAATGGAGTTACGCACTTTGCGATTTACACTATCGAATGCATTAAAGATGATATTTTAGTGTGCAAGAAAGAAAAGTAGCACTTCACGACCTTCACTTGGAAGCAGATGATGTTTAAAATCTAATGTAATTCAAAAAACTAATGTACAAAATTTTAAAAACTGGCAGTCAGTTTCTTTATTCCATAACATATTTAGTGTTACCTCACCGGAGGTTTACATTATACACTGTTGCAACGTTTATTATTTTCAATTGATTTATTTGTTCAGAAAAAAACTGTTATAGTCGTCCACAAACACCAAGGGTTAAACAGGGCAATAATAAATTGTAGGTAAGTATCACATTTAACAGGCTAGTGCCCGTATTCACAAAGCGTTCTGGCCCTGTAATATCTCGAAAATAATTAAATGAATGAGATGAAGAAATACAGTTCATTTGCATTAGAATGAGATGGAGCTAACTGATTACGTAATTATTTGGTAATTATCGTTTGTGAATACGGGCATTTACCTAACAAATAACATGTTTGCATTTTTTATTGCATTTGTGGGCGACTATAATAATTAGTGCTAAAGAGTGAATAAACATAATTTGTCCTTATTTTCTAGACCCAAGGTTCTATTACTCCACACTGCATCGTTACTCTACCAAACAGTAACGGCATGCAGTTGTTGCTCTGTTACGATAACGAAGGTGTCTACGTCAACACTTACGGCCGGATATCTAAAACTATGCTGCTCCAGGTAAATTGTTTTTTCGCATTCGCATTTTTTTCCTGTTAATTTAACGAACTCTTTTATGATCAAACAGTGGGGCGAGATGCCAACATCAGTGGCTTACATAGGTACCGGTCAGATAATGGGCTGGGGCAACAAGGCGATTGAGATCAGGTCGGTCGAGTCGGGCCATCTGGACGGAGTTTTCATGCACAAGAAGGCGCAGCGTTTGAAGTTCCTGTGCGAACGTAACGACAAGGTCTTCTTTTCCAGTGCGAAGAGCGGGTCGTCCTGCCAGATATACTTTATGACGTTGAACAAGCCCGGCATGGCCAACTGGTAGTGGGTGTAAGTAATCCTGATTGGACTTGTAAATCCGGCAGACTGCATAGGTTATTTGATCGCGCCGGTCGGAGGAATGTAAGGGAATTATCGAGCGTTTGCTTGCCCGGAGTGTTCCGGGTGCCTTTGGGAGTACGTGTTGTTTTCTCAACAAGGCAATGTGTATTTTTTGAGCGGTGGGCGTGTGGATAATTAATTGTATATGTAGGGTGAAGCGCTCGACACTAGCCCAGGACCCCCGGCGCCGGCACTATCAGCTAAACAAATTTTTATATGGTAAAATTCTTTTTATATTGTAATGAACTATTATGATAGCATTGCGAGTTTTATACGATGAGTGCTATGGAAAATATGAAAAAATATCTGATTTCGTTTAAGGTCAAGTTTTCTCACTTTTGTAGTACAATTGTGATTTTATATTGCAAGGAACTCTACCTGTTGTAGTGGTTAGATAGATAGATAGAGAATTTTTTTATATGTTAGACATACATATAAATACAAAACTCATTATTAGACACAACGTCAAGTACAAAATGTTCCCTTTTTACTTGATTCCCAGAGTAGATTGATTCTTATTGTTTGAAGTGAAAAAAAAAAATTAAATCGTCTGGAAGAAGCAATAATTCCTAGGGTAACGTTCATAAATTAAATAACACTTACACGAAGGTTGTTTTTTACTAGTATTTTTATAGTGAGATATTTTGCATTTAAAAAATTTCCCCGGAAACGAGAAACCATGCAGCTTACTTTAATTTCTGCCAGAGTTTTGCGACTCAATGCAATTATAGAGTGTCTGAATCGAACCAGCGTAAATACAGATAAGTCTCTAGTTTGATTCAGGCGGTTTATTATTATTATTATATGAGAAAAAAAAGATTCATAATTAATTGTTACAATACAACTAATTTGGAACACCTGTATATAATTAATTATGGAGGTGCCAAGTGGACTTAGTGAAGAGGGAAGTGCTCACAAACTTAGATAAGTCCAATGATGTAACCTAATACCTACATAGGATTAATTAATTAACTTTGAAAGTGAATAAACTTTGCCAATAATTTAAAATTAACGGCTCGTTTTATCACATTTTTGTATATACATAAAAATAGTTATATGATTTAGAATCAGTTTGTTTATAAATTTATAAAGCCCATTTATTTTAAATAATGCCTAAGCAAGCACATTATACTAGCCTATTATTGTATTCTTTATAATATGCCCTCTTACTATTAACAATAGCCAAATAAATAATAAAAAAACACAATTATTATGTTCAGAAGTAATTAGTTAAGTACTAAATTTGTTTAGTAAAATTAATAATAAATGTTTTATTTTGTTGTTTTCTCTTGTGCAATTAAGACTGTTTTATATAATGTAAATTAATGATCTGTAGGTAACGATGATGAAGTTACTAAGCTATTACTGGCAAAAGGCAAATCAAAAAAATAAATTACAAATAAATAATTCTAAATTTATAAGATGCGCACCAGTTTATTAGTCATTGTTAGTTGTTTGGTAACTTTTTCGTCTCCACTCCTATGTATCAAAAAATATATTAAATACTTTTTATGTTTATTGTACTAGATTGCCCTTTCTCTATTGGTTTTTTATATTCCAAAGAGTTGGTATAAGTGTGATTTTTTTATAATAGAATGTAACATTTACATAGATCATTTTATTAATAAATATTATTCCCAATCATTAGAATGACTTTTTTAGAATTAAGTTTGTGAACTTACATTTTTCATTCCATATGAATAATTGTCCAAGTCTGGGCAAACCATCATTCAATTTAATTTTCATTCAGTTTGGTAAAAGTCGGGGAATTGTTTCTCAGTGACCAAACATGAGGAAAAGGGGTTCTCAAACTCAATAAATTAAATTCTCTATCGATCAAATATTTCAATATGTTTTTCACAATGCAAAAAAAAATTACTAACTGGCTAGTTTTTTTTTAATAAAACAGATTCATTTAAAAAAGTCTTTTAACATTTAATATAAATTGAGTTATAAATAATCAAACTGAAACATCAAAATTATTAATGAGAAAAGTCCATAAATCAGGATCTAACAAAAAAGAACTCTACGTGACATTTTTTGTTGAAGTCTGGCATGTAATTGACAGACTGATTTATTGAAGTGTTGACATTAAATTTTTAACAGCTTCTATCAACTTCTGTCAGAAACTAATCCATTAAAATTCTTATTTATTAATGAATACAACGAAATCTTTTGGAACCAGCTCAAAGAGACCGAAATAAGTAATAAAATTTGTTACATTAGTTACATTATTTCCATTATTCTTTCTGATATTTGTACTTTCCTCGCATGTGCCTGGGAAGTGGTACTGTTGCTGGACAGGGGACTTGGCCTGGTATTTCACAAATACAGTGCTTTTCACATCCTACTCCGAAATTGGCAGGGTTGTCTTTCTTCTCACGAGACACAGCCTCTTCTTCGAGTACTTCTCTGAAAATTGCAGGTAAGCTTGTTATGTAAACAACAATTTGAAATTATTAATTTTCCTAGTTCTTTGCACTTGTTACTCTAACCAAAAATTTAACCCATAAATATGAAATAGCTTATGTGTTACCATTAAAACTGCTCACAAATATTGCTGGTCACAAATATTACAACCAAAAGAAACAAAAATCGTCCCTGTCTAGTTGAAACCTGGTATGCGGTTTTTTTTTTCGATTAGTGTCCCGTATCGTTATGTTCAAATTTTTTGAGCATATAGTAGGCTTAATTTTGAGCCCAAAAAGCCCAAAAGTGGCAAGTCTATCTTTATTCGTTACGAAGTTACAAGCCTAAGAAAATTATGACTAGTAAATAACAAAGATTCAACTTTGAAAACCACATAACCACAATATGTGTTGTGGGTTAGGCTAATAATTTATTGTTATGGTAACGACATGAGTAAATGTCACCGAAATAAACATTAGAAGAGGTTCTTCTGCTCATACAAAATGGCATTTGGATTCAAATATATGGGGCACCAACATATTTCGGAATTGGCATTTGTAACTAAATTCCAAAAACCAATTATTATTGGATCGTATTCAGCATGCTGGTCAAGAGATCGGTCGCGAAAAAAGATGAGAAATTAGAACTGTTACTTCTGCAATAGGCCTCCGAGCCGAGCACAAGTTTGTATTCAGCAAGGAATAGAACATTTTTAACACATGATAAATTAAAGATTTGGTCAATAAAATAAGCTTTATATGGGTTTCAAAGTTAAATCTGGTATTTACTAGACATTATTTTCTTAGGCCTCTAACTTCGTAACGAATGCAGATAGACCTGCCACTTTTGGGGTTTTTAGGCTTAGAAATAAGCCTACTATAGGCTCACAAGATTTGCACATAACGATACGGGACACCTGTATATTCCTTTGGCAGATTTTAACAAGTACTATTCAGCCTTAAAATCAATTTTATTTATACAAATCAGTTATGTGATTAGTTTCTTCTCAGAAAATTTTGCTATTAGTACGAGAGCCCACGACCAAAACCATGTATCATCGTTTTACGGCCAAAACCGTATCAAGTCGTTAGATAAGATGATCCTGAACCCTACTAGGTGGGTGGTAACGGTCAAAAGTGTAGCAACTGTGTGGGAGGCCATTTCTGCTATGTCAAAAAAAATAGGCAGACGGTATTATCGTATTACGTCTGATATTGAAAATGTACATAGATTTTGTCATTTTATAACGAAAATGTTTGTTTTCAGACATTTTGCGCGTAGCATATGGCCTGAACGCATTTTTGAAAATGTCAAAAAATTTAGCCGAACTGTATTATAGCAACCCGGTTCAATTTTTTTTTAAACTTTTTTATGGCTTCCGGGATTGCTAAAATACTGTTTTCAGACATTTCCGATGTCGCCTATAATCCCAAAAACGAAAAGAACGCCCACATGAAAAATCCAACCGATCTAAACCCCACAGAGTTCGGATGGTATGAAAATGATAGACGTTTGCACTTTTCGTGGTTCTCCGGTAACCAACTACCAGAATTGAGCGACGTTATTTTGGACGAAGAATCAAAAGGTATAGTTAACATGACTTTTACTGCAGCATTCATATAAAGAAATGAGTGATCTTGACTAATGATTTTTATTTTTTAGAAGATGACTTTGAAGATCCTGATCGTGATCTGGAAAGTGATTTTGATGATGACGATGATGATTATGCGTCCGACAGTGACTAAAAACACATACACATCTCGCATCTTGTATCTCCAAATAAACAGTTTTTTTTTTACTTTATCCCAATTTCCTTTTGTGCAATTTATTGAAGTCCTTCAACTTCCGTTCGACGGTTTCGGGTAAGCTCTTTATTAATCATCATCAAATAATTTACGGGTCGCAACTTATTCATTGGCTCGTAATAACATATAGACTTCAATCGCCTCAATACGATTTTTGAATAATTTCGGAGTATCGAAAAGTTGTCTGATTAGTAAGGTGCTACACTGAATTTGTCTGATATAAATTTTTTCTACATCTAGACAACTTATTTTATCACGTCTAACAATTTTCAGACGAATTGCTATGTTACCGATCGGTAAATTTTTTTAACGTTTTCAAAACGGTCTCAAAATTTAATGTGCTCACATTTTCTTCTGAAAAATGATTATTTCATATACACTGACTCAAATTCACTCGTGAAAATCATTTTAAGACGTTTTGCTATGATACTTTTTTTTTGTCTCATTTTTAATTTTTTTAAGTGGTCTCCCGGGTACACGCTACGCTAGTGGCGTCTGAAAAACTTATTTTCGATATCTTAGAGGTATCATTTAACTATATTCTGAAAATCAGACGGATTGCTATGATACAGTTTGGTAAAATTTTTTGACATTTTTGAAAATTTGGTTACATCGGACGATACACGGAAAATTTCTGATATTGCGATTTTCGGGTTCAGAATAATCGAATCTATTAATTTGATGCGGTTTTGGTCGTATTGCTATGAGACAAAAATTTTGGTCGTGGGCTCTCGTACTATATGTGAAATCAAGTTATTTTCCCCATAGGAAATTTTGATTAACACTGACCTTATGCTAATAATTAAACCTGTGAAGATACTCACTTCGTTTTTCCAACAACTCCCAGTAAATGATGTAATATCTCATCTTTATCCTTATTGTCAGTATCAATAATCATGTCATGTCCAGTTTCTGTAATAAATAGAATTTTATAATCCCGAAATTAAATAAAAACAGACAAATCTCACCATAAAAACACCTGATAAAGGGAGATGGTGTCAAGTTTTTGAAGGTAATGATTTGAGTATTAGGATTTTTGTACTGGATCTGTGGCAGGTACCAAAACACGAAATCCCTAAAATAAATAATAATTATTTAGACATCATGAAAGTTAACTTATACAGGACATGATGAGGAAGTAAATTGCAACTACAAAGCTAGAGCCTGGTAGTTTTCTAAGTTTCCAAAAATATTTCTTGTTAGGTAGGTACATATTTCATCAGAAATCGTATAAAATCAAGTGAAATAAATTATTTTCTATGAGAGTATTGAATAAAACGATGATTATGTTGCCGATTTTAGGTAGTTTATTAGGAATTATGTACCATTCTCACACTACAGTGGCCATCCAAAGCTTGTCATTTTTCATTCCAGACTGGTTCCCTCAAAAATATGTCAAGATAAAACGTATTCCTATAGTAGGTATCGAGTTGCCGTTCTAACTACCTACTCCTACTCCCAACCCGGAAATCGATAACTGCAAGCACTGAAAGTCTATATCCCGACCTAACCCTGCAACACCTCGAATTGAGGCAAGTTTCGTGTGTAGTTTTATTAACTCGTAGGCACACAACCGGAAGTTCTGAAGGTTCTAAAGGAGAAAGTTTTAAAAATATCTCCTAAGAAAGCAAAACAATAAAAGTACATACTTCTAATCGTATTATATACTATGTGAGTGTATGTATTGTTATTGATAATATTCTTTGAAATATTACATAGCGAAGAAAACTCACGAGAGAGAAGCAGAAGCGCCTATCGCCTAACCAGTAGCGGTTGTCTGGAAAACGTAGGAGAACGGCTTGTATGTGGTAACGCTGAGAGGATAACAGCGCGACACGAAGTGGAGACAGTGGCGGGCATATACCGTTGGGTAACTGATGATGCTAAAATGCAACCTTACCATTTATTCAATGTCATATATTCGTGACTATTCAATGATTTACAAGATTCGAATTCATGAATAAGAATTTTTGTATATTCGGAACACACTTAGTACCTACTAGTATTTTAATGGCCACTATTAGTATTATTAACTAACAGTACTGTGAAGTACTTGAAATTTTGATTTTCGTGACGATTTCAGATAAAATAAGATCAAAATGCTTGAAAAATTATAAAAAACTTACTTGGTTCCATGGTGGTTCTTGCCACCCATATTATAATTTACAGAGAATATCTTAATCTGATCTTTAAGAACTAATCTTCCAGACTCGAGATATTTGGCTGTTCTCCTTATTGGAGCCCTTCCTATCATAAACGGCATGATTAACTTTAATTTTACCACTTATTTATTCGCTTAGAAAATAAACATTACGTTTGTGAATTGTGTGGTTAGGGTTACAAAAAGATAAAAAGAACTATTTATGCATTCTTCTTCTTCCATACCATACTTTAATGCATTAATGGCCTTATCACTTAGTGCATTTGGCCACGTCCATTCTCCTAGCACTTGTGTTTTTTGTTTCTTTAACTTTCTTTTATAATATTAATAATCTATTTCACTTATTTTTATTGAACAAGTCTAATAGAGCAAGAGCCCGCGACTCCTATAAAATCGTAATTTTCATTGAAAAAAAATTTAATAAGTTTATAATAATTCAATGAAAAATATTCGTTTTGGATTCTTCACAACCCTAAATTTAAAGATTTATCGAATTTTTTGCTTTTTTTTTGTACCGGGTGTCCCAACACTAGTGCCCACCCCCTAAATAGAGCTTAATTTTAAAGATAAAAAATTGAAACTTTGAGGATTTGTGTACTTGATATAGGACCACGGAATGGCATAATTAGTTTCATTAAAAAAAAATTTAATAGATTTTTAATAATCACCTTTTTCATGACTCCATAATACGACACTGTCCAGTGCAGGTTCAGTGTGCCGGCTAGCCCAGCAAGAGCCGTTCTTCAATTTATTTGGGCCTTATTTACTTTATCATAAAACTTTATTGCACCTACCATTTTCAGATTATATTGATCACCCTATTGCACATCATAAATCAGTTTTCTACCTGTCATTGCTATTTTATTTTATTTAATTAAAGCCTTATAATTAGTTTTTTCACATTCCTTTCAAGTGATTTTGATTTTATTAATCGATTTCTACCTATATATTGAAAAAAAATCGAATTTTTTTTCGACAATTTACCACCATATTACAGTTTTTTTATCGCTTGCGCCCGAACTAATTTTTTTTTAATTAAACTGATTATGCCATTCCGTGGTCCTATATCAAGTACACCAATCCTCAAAGTTTCAATTTTTTATCTTTAAAATTAAGCTCTATTTAGGGGGTGGACACTAGTGTTGGGACAACCCCGGTACAATGCTGATGTCTTCACGCTAGCGGTCTTGAGATGGATGGAAATGGCGTAAGTCGGTGGAACGAATGAGGATTGTAGGAATGTGGAAGACAGGTGGGTGGCGCATTTGTGCTTGTAGTTGAGGATGGCGTGACCTGCTTTTCTCTTCCTGGCTTCGACAGCACGTCATGCGCAATAGTCAAAAATAGCTCCATGGACTACCGAGCGTCAATACGTCCACAAAAGTGCACATACTTTTGTGACCGTACATAAGAAGTCCGTCCATTTATTGTCCATGGACCAATGGACTTATAATAGATGCTCAACGGACATCCATAGGTGCTATCTGGGATGGACTCCTTCACTAGTTGAAAAATACCTTTAAATATACCTACCTTTGTGGTATTGTCAGGGTTAATCCAACTTATTTTTTTGCCTTTCAATTTGCTCCAACTTTAAAAAAAAAAACAATCAATAATTTTATTTTTTTATTCGATAATTTTAAAATTTCCAACAATTTAGTTTTGGTTGCAATTAATAATTCTTCTAATTGCCAGCCTCGCTCACTTCTACAATCAAATCAGATAATGGTGATGTAGGATAGGTAGATATCATGGTCAGTTAGGGCACCAGTTATTTAGTATTTAAATTTCTTTTACAAGGAATTGAAACAAAGGAAAAAAGGAAATGATGTGATAAAAAGAACGGATACAATCGAGAATAATTTTTATTTATTAATAAAATTAACTATGAAAATGTCACATTCTAATATAAAAAAATCACACATACCGTTTCTTTGGAATATACAGAACCATTAATATACAAAAGATCAAATCGTGGAACAATATAGTTTAAAAAATAAAATAAATAATAAATTAGTGCACACAAACACAATCGCATCTAGTTTTAATGTATTTTTAATAATCTAAAAATGTTACTTTTTTGAAAATAAAAATTATTACAAAAATACTGCTTCTTTACATTAATAATTAATATGATAAACCTATCTCAACAGAAAATATTTGGAGCTATCGCCTATCACTTAAGCTACGACATTATATAAATGATGATAATTGTAGTTTGGTACATACACGACGATGCTTATTGCTTAAAGTTTATAGATTTACTATTACATCTCAGTTCGCTTTACACATTTAGATAAAGATAGGGACAGGTATATTTTATTTAATCATGAATATCGATCAATTTTGAAAACGTAAACATAAGTAAAACATAAAAAATACCGATGTATACAACTAATCATACACAGACACGCATTATCTTAATGTATAAACACTCATTCTCTCTCAACACAGCCCTTTAAATTTATATTCGACACTATAATATAGGTGTATATTAATTTATGTCAACCCTGTATCTGAACATTAATTAATACTGAATACAATTTAGTAAAAAAAATTTTTGTCGAAAATTTTTCACCAAATCATTTTATAGGTAGGTACATTTTTTTTATTTTATAAATCTGATGATTATTTTACATATTATTCAGAATTATCATCATCAGGTAGTGTTAGTGTCTATGCAGTCGGACGTTATAATAATCGAGCAATTTATTAAAACCGAATTGGTGTTGTCATATCAAAGAATCGAAAGAAAACACATAAAGGTTTCCTATTACTTAACTAAGAAGTTATTGTTTAGTCATCCAAATCTGAGGATAATAAATAATTAAATTGTGACAAAATACGATTTGTACTGTTGTCATTACTGTTACGATTGAGAAAAAACTTTTTGAAAATGCTGGCTGAAACAGTACCGACTACACAGACACCAATTTTAATCAAATTCATTTAATTTTTTCATAAATCATTGAAATTCGTATAATTTTATTAAAATTCAACACAATCATAATTATTATTAAAAACCGATTTTTTGTAAAGACAGCACCTTTGGTAAAGCAAAATACATAACACACATAATACTAATAACACAAGAAACGAATTCTGATGCCATGTCATGATCTTTGGTAACTGATTTTATCTTTTGAAAAAAAAGTTGTTAGTTTAGTAGGTAGGTACTATTTCCTAGTTGAATTAATTTTCTGAAGATATGTTAGATAGAGATAGAGGTCAAATCAACAATCAAATCGGCCAAATGATAATCAACAAAAAAAGTAAACGCCTAGCTAACGATGGATTATTAAATAGAGAAACGCACTTTCCTGGTACTCTCGGAAAGATTTCAGGGGGCGACAGTAGAGGAAGGGCTAGTTATGTAGACGTAGTTCGTCAGCATGACTGGCAGACTTCCCTTGTTCAACTTGTAGAATTCTATCAGATTATCTATACTGGCGAATTTTGTTGTGCCATTATCCAGAGAGACTGCATTATTCTTCTGACCGGGAATGGGATGGTAAGTGATTTGTGCATGGTTCACCTTCCCATTGTATTTGTACGATAAGACAAAACTGTTCGGAGTCGACTGGCTATCTCGCACCAAAAATGTGCTGCAAAAAAACAATTATTAGAAATCCATTATTACAATACATATTAAGATAAAACCAACAATAAATAAATGCGGCACTTACCCCTCACTAGAACCACTGAGCGCCTCACTGGCTTCCGTCCTGGAGAGCTTCCCGTGGTACCACGGTTCCCCCAAGTACACCCAGGATTCGTTGCTACCTCTCTGGGCGCTGTCAGTGCTTCTAGCTGTGGGTCTCCACCTCCTCTTCCAGGAGTAGCCTTCCGACATCGCGATCGCGTTCGCTTCTACTGGGTCTTCAACTATGCGAGATACGGGGCCTGTGAAGTCCATCGCCACTCTGCCTGAGAAACGACCCGACTCCTGTAACAATTTAAGAGCTTGTTGAATAACTTAAAGGTGTCACTTAAATGATTTGAAATAATTGGAAAAAATTATAGCAATTAAAAGCGGCTTCTTTAAACTAAAGACACCAAAACACGATACTATAAATACATAGGTATTTATCAGCAATATAGAGGTTATCTCTTAGCGTCGTTATTTAAAAAAAAAGTCTTCTTCACTTGATTACATCCCTGTATATTGGTAAATGTAATTAAATCTGGCAACACCACATAAAAGTACGGTATTCGGAAAGGGTACATTATTGACTACCAATATAAAGCGGAATGTAAACTAAGTTTGAGATTTTTATCAAAAATTGAATACAAAAAAAATATCAAGCAATCTTTAGCCCATCTCCATCTCTTTCTGTTTCATTTGCGACAGGATGTAGTTTGACCTTTTAAAGTTTATCATCCAACTTTCATTCACAGTCAGTTAAATTGTTGCTAATTTTTTTTGCAGCCCTCCATACCACAGGTGTATGGTACGCTTTATTAGGTACCTACAGTAATGAGTAAACATTCAGCATTAGAAAGAACCCGACAATAAAACTTTTAAAATGTTTAAATGTTCCCAACAAAATCTGAAAAAAATCGGGCTGTTCGCTGTTCTTTGGAAAAAAGCATTTTTTGTCTCCTGGTATTTTTTCAAAGTGAAGCAAGCGTTTTAGAGATGAACTTCAAACGTAATCAGTTGCATATCTTCTCCAAGGAATACACCTGCCGATTTTCAGATTTATATTTCACTTTTAATGGCCAAAATTTAATTTTTTTTTCTTCATAGTAATTTTAAAAAATTGAAACATATTCTTTAGACAACAATTCAAAAAATGCGTCATAAACTTTTCCTGTCAAAGAGGGCGCGATCACGTGACTTAATTGCCATTGGGATGGAATCGTATCTGGGTGTCCCAAGATTTCTTTATCAAGGGATATCTGGGTTATTTCAAAAAATAAACAAATGAAATTCAGGAAATTTCAACCATACCCCGAAGGCTTTGCAGTTGCACCCTCAATGCCCCTTTACGCCTTTCCACCCCTAAGTAATCATCCCCTACTTTTTTTTTTCAAATGACACCCCCATATTTTTTTTGCTCGGCAGGATTGTTGACTTCTTTCTGAATACGAATTTCATACGATTTTTTAAATCGAGACATATCTAGCACGCCGAAAACAACCGAGGGTTGTCAAGGAATAATAATTAACATTTAATATGACATTAAAATCACAGAAGCAATTATTGTTATTAACGCCTATATCGAGTAACACCGGTATTACTAGTTAAGGTGGTTGGAGGAAACATTAACACAAAAAACAAGCAATTGCAACTCCTTGACAACCCTCGTTTGTTTTGATATTATATTGTTTTCGGCGTGCTAGATATGTCTCGATTTGAAAAAATCGTATGGCAATGTATTCAGAAAGAAGTCAACAATCCTGCCGAACAAAAAAAATATGGGGGTGTCATTTGAAAAAAAAAGTAGGGGATGATTACTTAGGGGTGGAAAGGCGTAAAGGGGCATTGAGGGTGCAACTGCAAAGCCTTAGGGGTATGGTTGAAATTTCCTGAATTTCATTTGTTTATTTTTTGAAATAACCCAGATATCCCTTGATAAAGAAATCTTATCTTGGGACACCCTGTATAGATGGTAGCCCTCAGCCTCCACCAAGTGATAACTTTTGCTACACGATGTCACTTTAGTCAATGGGCTCATATTTATGTATGTATTAATCAATATGTCCTCATTGCATTCCTTTTCTATAAACTACGAGTAGGTATATTAACTTCTGATCTCTAACAATTCTTGAGCGTTTTCTAAACAAATTTTCAGGATGAACAGCTAAAGTCCTTCCGTTATAAGAAAATCGGTCTCGGCAACGAATAGCTTGAAAGGAGACCTTTCATCAGGTCTCATAAATGTCTCCACCAAAAGTGATTTCACCAAATATTATATTCAGATACTTATTTGATCCCAAGTAAATAGAGTTGCAGGGGTTCAAGGTTTAATATGTGGGGTATTGCTGAGGCTGAGAGGTAATATGTACTGTCACTAGTAGTTTCAGTTTCTCAACCCTTACCGGCCATCTTTTGGGCTTACGGAAAGGATTCTAATCTAGTTTTCTTGGAAAGTTAACACGGACCAGCTAATAAAAGTAGGAGAGAGTACTTCGGTAATTCTGATAGGAAGACATTACTTTTATGTAGATATACCGTGTCGCAGCATGTAAGTCATTACACAGCTGATATAAAGCAACAATTATATATAACAAGGAAAGTACACAGTGTCCAATGAGAACATTGTAAGTACAGGACGTTTCCGTTGTTTCCGAGCGCATACACACACACATACAACGAGACTACAACTCAGGTTCGTTGGCAATCATCATCAACGCCGGTGCCATAAAACGGTAGCATGGCATCGAAGAACAATGGTGTATGTGCCGAAGCAATTAAGGCATAGCTTAACTTTTCACTTTGTTCACTACTGCATGGCACAAAATAGTGTTTCTGGTTAGTTTAGTTACAAGCCTGGTTGAAACTTTGTAACCCATTCATTTAGATTACATAGTCTAGTAGACTCGCCTCGCTTTTCGTGAACAACAAGCAAACATTTATTCTCCAATTCCACCCTAAGGGCATTTTGATGTAATTAAACCGTTAATTAGGCAAATAACCGACATAATTTATTACTGCTCTCTGCCAATATGTGTGTAGCTCATTGTTACGCTGAACGCAAATTAAATCGATTCTGCGACGCCGTAGTATGTATTATTTTATCAGAGAAAAACATCTTTCGGCCCATATTTAATTGGCATTTTGAAAATCGGTCTTTAGTGCTGTTAATTTGACTTTATTAAAGTTTTGTTCAGTCTTGCATACACGAGTGTTCCAAAAATTGCATTTTTTACATTCAAATGCAAACGGTTTGACCAATATAATAGTGGATATGCGAATCCCAGACCACTCCTTCAAAATAACTAAGAGCCATATTAATTTCAGTTCAATAGTATAAAAACTCCGGCCGAGAGACAACTGAGAGTAGATTTTAGCCATGGATTATATAAAAATTTAATAATAGCGATTATAGTCATAATTTAATTATTAACAAAATCAGATACGTCATTTTAATTTAACAAAGTCATTTTTAGATATGCCCTTCGATGGTCTATTGCCTATATAATGCTGAAATGCGTCATTTGCTCTTAACAAATAGATAGTATTCGTGGAGACGAATATACACCGTGTCTCTTGAATTTCTGGACATAGGGAATTCCCATGTTAAAATAAACGGTCATTATTTACATCCGCGGCTCCTATCAGTTTCACTATGGCACCTGTATAGGGGTGGAGGACGTACCTAGGACGTACCTGGAAGGTATTAATTTGCTTTGCAAATGAAAGATAAGCGAACAAAAGGGCATCAAAAGAAGGTCTTCCTGAGTGCGGGCCTGTTTAGAACAGCGAAAATCACAATAAACATGCAAGGTCAGAGTGTCGTCGAGTGGACGGAATAAACATTAAAGCGCGGCCGGAAACTCGTAATATCAACACCAGGGCCGGTCTGGTAACATACGCAACATACGAACCGCATTCAAACGTAGTCGGACCATAATAGCGAGCGATGTCACGTATTTTGGAATATAAAAACTGTGCTATTGTTAATCTCGAAGATATTCCTTGCCCTGAAAGTGAAAAAAAAAGAAATTCGATCGTAGTGCCAAAGAGGCCTTAGTGGTGACCTTAATATTAGTTTGCAATGGCTGTTTTTAGCTTCTTACCCACCTAGCACCCCTATTTCGCTCCTCGGTCCCGAAAAAATTGACGAAACTTAGGAGCCGCGGATGTAAATAATTACCAAATAAACTATTGTAAATATTGGGTCCCCTAATTATTTTACATTTTCTGTAAAATAATTTTCTGTACATTTTACAATACCTGATTTTCTCGAAAACGAATGAACCAAATGAAAATGCAATTGTAGCATAAGAAGCAGCTTTCTTTCCTTAAGAAGTTTTACATTATTTGACATTTTACTGTAAAATAATAATTAGGGGAGCCAATATTTACAACAGTTTATTTTAACACGGGAATTCCCTATGTCCAGAAATTCAAGAGACACGGTATATAGAGATACGTTCTTTTAAGTTAACACGGCAGCATTAGCCATAGGGCAAAAAAAAAAATTTCATGGGAAGTTTTTAAAGTTTTTATAGGAATTTTATGAAAATTTATAGGCATACACACCTCGGTATAGGTACGAGTGACCAAATAAAAATTCCTTGGCATATTTTTGAAGCCCAACTTATAGTGCCAGGATCGATTGATATTTCATGGTTGGGTTGATTTTCTCAAAGTAGGGACTAGTAGGGATGTCCCCAAAAATCGGTTAAATTTCTGCCTTTACTTCAAATTAAATGAGTGCGAAACAAGAGATTTTTGAAAGAAACAGTAAGCCGTAAAAGGTTTATTTTATGCAGAGTATCCTGTTTTTCATTAAAAAATACCCTAAAATAAGGGGGAAATTTAAATATAATCTAGCCATGATAATAATGACGAATGTCAATGATTATTTTAAACATACTTACAGCTTACAGATAGTCTAATAATAGTAAACAGACTTTTCTGTCACTGGCACTCGTCACTGTAGTTTTTGTTGTAGATGATTGAATAAATGGAAATTCCGTAAATTAAATGCAAAAAATGACCTGCATTCATCATCTATTAACTTCCTATTATTATCTTCAAACTCGTCGCTACCGCTATTACCTACCTGCTGGGTAGTTAAGCGGTTGTCAAGTAGTGCACTTTATCATTTGTAGAAGTAATAGATGATCCTATTATATTTTATTTTGTGATTGTCAATAATTGTTACTGCAAGAGAAGTTACAAAATCAAAAATGTGAGTAAGAGAAATTCCACCGCTACCAAAAAAGGCGAAAACAGTGATCGATAGCGAAAATTATGTCGTCCATTTTCTCTGGAATCGTCAGCGGAATTTTTTCAAAGCTAGGTACATATTATTATCTCAGAGAAAAAACCTTAATTTTGAAAAAAAAAACTATAATGAAGTTTTATCAATTATTGCGGATGCAATTTGCGAATCAAAATGGGTTCGTTCGGCGAATGTGGGTTCTATATCTTTTCCTCGAAACTATACATATAGATACTCTAACCTACTCAATGATTATTTCGAGTCAAAAGGATTCTTTTTGACGGAATTTCGTCATTACAAAAAAGTTGGGAGAAATCTTGAAGGATCATAATACGAGAAAAATATTTTTGCTCCCTGTTTTTTCCTTCATGTACCTATAGGTATGTAGGCAGATTTAAAAAAATCTCCTGAACGACCAATATTAAAGGGATTAAAAACTAATTGAACTAAACTAAAATTGAACTAAACTATTGATTATTTTGATTAATCATTAAATTAAAACTTTCACTTTTTCTTGGTATCTAGAGGTATTATACTTACCTACCGTTTACCAGAGGCATTCGATAAGATTTATATAGAGCATTAATATTATGCTACTGCTAGATGTGTACGTTAATACATTAATGAATAGAACAAGGAATTATTAATTGATGCAATTAAGAACCTTGCAGCGCTCATGATTGCTTATTAACTACTTTATATTTATAGACGATCGTTTTTCAACCAACAACGTAATTGTAGAAAATTGATGAAAATTGCTTCAATTAAAAAGCTACAATTAGGTATAATCATTACATAAATCGATTCTGATGCTTTAAAAAATGGGTAAATTATTATACAAATTGGTTGGTTGAGTTCTTGAAGAAATTCTCTGGATTACACAAAACTGAAGTATGTTATTGTAAATCTTCACACTTACAAAAATTGAATCAACATAATAATAATTGGAATAAGAAAGAATTGTATTTGTTCCGTCCCCATTTCCCGTTCCTACATCCGCCTGTGGTCCGGACGGCATAGTGCAATACGACGCATCGATACTCGCCCCGCACCCCTGAAGGAAGAACCTACAGGTGAAGAGAGACTCAAGCCCTTCGAGACGGTCGCACGCAAAAGATATCGCTCCGCGCTCCGCTATATTCGCACGCTCGCTGTTGTCATCCAATTGTAAGTACCCGCTTGTTTTTTCCTAATTATTTCTTATCCTTATCAATATATAATTCTTTACCCGCATTTATCGCTACACCGCCACTATTCATTAATCCGCGTTTATTGGGAATTACAGGAACTAAAGCTGTTTTCTGTACCCTACCGCCGGCGTCTTAGACAGGTCGTAAAATATAATTGCGCTTGTGATAAGAACCCCAAACATTGGTCCTTCGAGCCGGATTTAAGTAATTAATTGAAATCAGATCAATTAATCACATTTCAAAAAAAATCATTCGCATTTCATTTTGTCAAAATTTCAATGCAATAAGTTACTTTGCATTGATTATTTACTTTCCGCACTTGTTATTCGCAAAAATAAGCTATAGATACTTGTTTTTCATTTTTTCGAAGTCACGAAGTTATTAATTAAATAACTTCATCGCGAAATTACAGCATTTGTTAACTTGCTACAAATTTGTAAATTTCATCATTCTTTAATTGTAATTGTGTTTAGAATATTGCATTCTAGAAAATAATTACCGCATGTAATAACTATTCGATCGATCTTAATTAATTAGGTACCTATACGTATTGCTGAAAAATATTTGGTGAATATTTTGTACCCACACCCCTTGCTTGAAAAGTGTAGTCTGCCTTGGGGTAATAAAAACCCGTCCTCGTCTCACCTCACACCACTATACGCTTTATTCTCTCTCGCTACTGTGTTTGCACCTTGCACGTGCAGGCAACTTTTAACAATTTTACTAATCCCGGTCTCCGGAAATATTACGTCGAGGTGGTATACTGGTTTGGAAATTATTGATTATTTTCAAGCTGAGTTGGTGTTGGTGTCGGTAGGTATATACTTATATGCCTACAAGTTTCAGAGAAGAATAATTTTATTATTCACGCATCATCCTTCTTTAACTCGCATTTTCAATTGAGAAAATTTAACTTTTATTAATTCGCTAATTCGCTATGTCTCTCACAATGGAAAAGGCTTTGTCTACCGGCAAAATTATGTTGTCTAGGCTACAGTCGATTTTAGATTTAGGTTCGAATGCAGGTACATCTGTTGACGAAAAATTTAAATTTCTCGCAGCTTTAGACTCAGCAGAAAGTCTATACAGGGGGTTTCATTTAGTTATTACAGACACGCTAGTTGATGAAACATCAGATCAGTGGAAATTGTTCTGCGATCAAATCGCTCAAATTGATGGGGTATATTTTGGAATTAAAGGTATTCAGTTACGTCTATCGCAATCAGAACCTAAGGTTAAAGATTCTGACTCCTTGGTTGGGAAACCTGACGCTGTCTTGCCAGATGGGCGAGGTTCGAATGGGTCGCTAGAGTCAGTGGGTGGAACTCGATGCAATGTGCGTCTTCCTAAAATTGATCTTCCCCGTTTTGATGGAGACCTCAAATTATGGCATTCTTTCTATGACATTTTTAACTCGCTTATCCATAATAATTCCGATTTATCCTCAATAGATAAATTCCAATATCTAATTTCTACGCTGTCAAAGGAACCTCTGGATCTCGTTCGTCACTTGCCTTTAACCGAAGAAAATTATGTCATCGCTTATCGTACTTTGATTGATCGCTATCAGAATGACAGAATCTTAGCTACCTATTATTGGAATGCTATTGCTAATGCGCCCAAGTGTCGTCCAGACTCAACACACTCCATGAGAGATCTTCTCAATTCTTTTACCGAGAATACCGCCGCGCTCCAGAAATTCCCGCAAGTTGATTTGTGGAATTTCACTATGCTAAATTGGCTTCTTCAGAAGACCGATGACTCGACTCGCAAGCGATTTGAATTGAAATTCGCGCAAGAAGACTTCCCTCTTTATGAGGATCTTTTTACTTTTTTGACCAATCAGTGTCGAGCACTGGAGACACATGCCTTGAGTACTCCAGCCACATCTTCTTTCAAGCAACAGCCATCACATTCCAATAAAGGGAAGGTGAACTGGCGCACTGAGGACAGACGTAGTCCTCACGTGATGATGGTGTCTACCACTCGCGAGTCTCCCAACGCCGCTCATTTTATTTATTGTTCGCATTGTCACTCCAAGTCGCACACACTTCAAAGGTGTACCGCATTTTTAGGATTATCTCCTCATAATAGATTTACATTTGTCAAATCCGCTAACTTATGCACGAACTGCCTGAGTTCGGGGCATTCGTTCTCCTCTTGTCGCTCAACATCCACATGTAGACATTGCTCAAGTAAGCACCACACTCTACTGCATTTCTTTAAGGAAAATGACGACAGAATTTCTAACAAAGAAGTTCAAACTCCAAATGAGTCTTCCGCAACAAGTTCTTCTAATACGCATTCTTCGCCACCACTTGCCATGTCTTCCATTGGCGAAGCTTTAGGTACTCCTCAATCGATATTACTGGCCACGGTGCGATTCCAGGTCCGTGATAAGTGGGGAAATTACCAATCTGTTCGAGCCCTCTGTGATTCGGGCAGTCAAACTAGCTTCATGACAGAACGATGTCGTAAGCGTCTCGCTCTTGAACTCATTCCATCTTCATCGTCCATAACTGGAGTGGGTCATTCCGCTATATCCTCTGCGCACGGATATGTAAATTGTTCAATCCGTCCGGATGGATCTTCTACCAATTTGGGTGTCGCTGCCATGGTGTTACCCTCTATCTGCTCGGAGTTACCGACTAGTCCGCTTTCAAATATTCATTGTTTCGAAAACTTGAAACTCGCTGATCCCTTGTGGCATTCTCCCGGTCCCGTGGATATGCTCCTCGGGGCTGAAGCCTTTTCCCGCATAGTCAAAGAGGGTGTCATATCTGGCGATGGTACGAGACCTGCTGCTATGAACACAATCTTTGGTTGGATACTTTTAGGTCCCACTTCTTCCAGCACAACGCATAAGGTGCATTCTTTTTTTGTCTCGACCGAATCTTGTCTTAATGACACGTTGAGAGAATTCTGGAAGTTGGAGGACATCCCCAATCGCTCAATCCTGTCGCCTGAAGATAAACAGGCGGAGGATCATTTCACAAATACGCACTACCGTGCGCCCTCTGGTCGTTTCGGAGTCTGTCTCCCCTTTAAGGAGTCTAAGTCGTCGCCGCCGTCGTTTCCTGGGTCACTCAAAATGGCCGATCGCCGATTATTGGCACTTGAACGTCGACTATCGAAGCAACCTTCGGTACGTGATCTTTATCACAACTTTATGCGCGACTACTTAGATGCTGGTCACATGACTAAGCTTTCTACTCCACCGCCGCCTGATAACTGCTATTTTATCCCGCATCACTGCGTTCTGAAAACAGAAGGCAGCACCGCAAAGATACGCGTAGTTTTCGACGCGTCTGCCAACGCTGAAAACGGACCTTCATTGAACGCATGTTTGCTCACTGGAAGCAAGCTTCAATCAGATATTTCAGTTATACTCTTACGCTTTCGCTTGTACAACTATGTTTTTACATGCGACATCCGCCAAATGTATAGACAAATTTTAGTCTCTCCGCCTCATCGCGTATTTCAAATGATTCGCTGGAGATTTTCGCCGCAGGACCCCGTCGAGACTTATTCCTTGAATACCGTCACCTATGGGGTGTCAAGTAGTCCTTACTTGGCGATTCGCTGTTTGCTACAATTAGCAAAAGAAGGTCAAAATCAATTCCCGCTAGCCTCTCGTGCCATTAATAATAGTCTTTACGTGGACGATTTGGCATTGGGTGCCGATGACATCGCTTCCGCCATAAAACTTAGGGACGAGATTGTCCAGTTATTGAGTTCAGGTGGCTTTGAACTCCGTAAGTGGGCGTCTAATCACGCAGCTGTGTTGGATGGTATTCCTGAGGATCATCGTCAGACCAGTTCGTCTAATTTTGATCCAGACGCAGAAATGATTTTTAAAATTCTTGGCCTCCAGTGGCAGTCCAATCCGGACGTTTTCACCTTTCATGTCAACGCGGTCCACACACAGTGCTCCAAGAGGTCTATTTTATCGGAAGTTGCCCGTATCTATGATCCTCTGGGGTTTCTGTCACCTTTAACATTCTTCGCTAAACATCTCATCCAGCGCCTATGGTCTTTGGCATTGGGCTGGGATGAATTACCGCCGGCTGAAATATGTTCTCAATGGCAGAACTATAAGGCCTCTTTATCGCAGCTGTCTCACGTAAAGATAAATCGATATCTTAAACCGCAATCTTTCGTCGAGTGTCAACTGCACGCATTCTGCGACGCCTCTGAAGCCGGCTATGCTTCAGTAATTTACTTCCGCTTTCGTGATGATCAACAACGCATTTCTGTATCTTTAGTGATGGCAAAATCCAAGGTCGCTCCTTTGAAACGAATATCTATTCCTCGTTTGGAACTGTGCGCAGCCGTGTTACTGGCAGATCTAGTGTCATTTGTTCTCGATGCGTTTCGCAACCACTTGGTTTTCAATAAAGTAATTGCCTGGAGTGATTCCACGGTCGCTTTGTCCTGGATAAAGTCCTCACCGCATCGGTGGAAGACCTTTGTGGCCAATCGGGTTGCCCACATACAAGACACGATTCCTCCCGATTGTTGGCGGCATGTCAGGTCAGCTGACAATCCCGCTGATCCCGCTTCTCGAGGTCTTTCGCCAGAGCAGTTGTTGTCATGTTCCCTTTGGTGGGCGGGGCCTCCTTGGCTTAAAGAACCGCCATCCATGTGGCCTGACGATCTTCTCGTTTCCGCTATCTCCGCTGACTCTCTGCCTGAGGGCAAGGTCGTTTCTTTACTCGCTGAAGTAAGTACTTCTATTGTAGATCGTTTACTTCTTCAACATTCTTCGCTACTAAAAATACAACGCATCCTGGCATATTGGTTTCGATTTGTCCAGAACGCTCGAGGACACGATCGAAAGTCACTCACTTTAACTGATGCTGATTTACACCAAGCCTTACTGGTCAGAGTCAAGGACGTTCAGTCCTCATATTTCAAATCTGAAACTGCTCAGATACGCAAGGGACAGTTGTGCCCAAAATATTTACAGAAATTATCGCCTTTCATTGATGCTGACAGGATATTTCGAGCAGGTGGTCGTTTGGTTCATTCTCCTTTGCCTATGGAAGCCAAGCATCCTGCTCTACTTCCGCAGAAACACAAACTCGCCGACAAGGTTCTAACAAGACCTTTAGTCAAGCTCTGCCCATTACCCTGTCAGTAATGAGCAGCCTCTTATCAATTTATAATTGTAAATATCGCAACTGCTGTAAGTTTTAAGAAATTCACATTTAATTCACATTCTTCGCTTATTATTCGCTACGCAAGTGCTGCAAAGTAAATCTTTATTTTAATAGTAATTTTTCAAATTCGCAAATTCGCTTTCACTTTTTTTCGGAAAATTACATTGTAATTTTGGTGGGCGGTAATGTTCCGTCCCCATTTCCCGTTCCTACATCCGCCTGTGGTCCGGACGGCATAGTGCAATACGACGCATCGATACTCGCCCCGCACCCCTGAAGGAAGAACCTACAGGTGAAGAGAGACTCAAGATTAACCCTTCGAGACGGTCGCACGCAAAAGATATCGCTCCGCGCTCCGCTATATTCGCACGCTCGCTGTTGTCATCCAATTGTAAGTACCCGCTTGTTTTTTCCTAATTATTTCTTATCCTTATCAATATATAATTCTTTACCCGCATTTATCGCTACACCGCCACTATTCATTAATCCGCGTTTATTGGGAATTACAGGAACTAAAGCTGTTTTCTGTACCCTACCGCCGGCGTCTTAGACAGGTCGTAAAATATAATTGCGCTTGTGATAAGAACCCCAAACAGTATTATATAGAGAACTTTGGAGAAATTGGAAAGAGAGTGTACAATAATCCTCAAACTTATTATTTATTTACTTTTTTTTTTACATGGTACTAAATACATGGTAATAAAATCAACAATTTTCTGAAAACTGAAAGTTCTATTGTTATAAAACAATAGAAATGAAAATATTTTTGAAGTAGTGTTCAAGGTATAACTTCTTAATAAATTACAGAAAAATGCTAATATTGGACCTTCATTGTCGTTTCTTTTTAGATGTCCAGAGAAACGTACCGTCCGGAGAAAAGTCGTCCAGCAATAAATTTCGCTACAGAAAACCATTAATTCGTTATCACTGAAAGGAAACAACTTAGTCTCAGTGACACGCTTGTGTTCCCCCCAACTTTTTGTAAGACACTAACGTGTAAGGGCGAGAAGGTTTCCCCGATGGGAACTTGCTTTCTGCCGAGCACATCATTTATCTTTCATTTATAGAGATAAATTCAGATAAATGGGCACACGTTCATTTTTCATCTGCTCCAATTTCTCCCGTCTCTCATTATATGGACAAAGGACGTCCCGGTAGCCTAGCACTAGAGCTTACCGACAAATCTTCTGGAATTATTTATAACAGACATTCAATATTGAAAAATCGATTTTTTCTAAACAATGATAAAATCTGTTTGGTTCAATAAATGAATAAGTATAATAGAATAAGTTTCCTGTCATTTTCTCCCAACTCTTCATATAGTAGGTACATAATTATAAATATTTTCACTTTTTCGATCGAACATTGCGGGGAGAAAAAACGGGCAGCAAGTTTTGAGAATTTTCAACAATTTCTAAATCGTTACATCAACACTTTCCAGGCGGCATCCCACTTCCTTGACTGAGAAGAAAAGCTTCAGCCTACTTTATATAATATTTTAAAGGGATCGCTATAATTTTCCTGTAATATACCGTGTGACAACTTTCAAAGCTTTTTACAGGGGAATAACATGGTATATTATATACTTGATTTCTGTTATTTATTGACCTTATTGTCTATATACAAGAACGGTAACGGTGTCATCATCGAAAGGGCATTTTTTGTGAACGCCCTGCTACCAAAAACTTTAAAATTCTCTGCTTTTGTAATTAGTGAGAAAATAGCCATGACCTGCCAATTTCTAACAATTATTATTTTCTTGGGATTTGATTTGACAGTAACAAAATTATTCGAATTTGGCAGGTCATGGCTACTGATATGTTTTATTTTGAAAATATTTCAATTATTTTCTCACTAATTACAAAAGCAGTAAATTTGGAAGTTTTTGGTAGCAGCGCGTTCAGGAAAGAATGCCCTTTCGATAGACATAATTAACGTTCTTGTAGATAAAACTGCGTAAGCGGCAAACTGCAATTATGTGATTTCCCATGTTATTCCCCTATAAAGAGCTATGAAAGTTGTCACACGGTACAGGGGTATCTCCTTCTATTATAATTCAAAAACCAAAAACCAATTAAAATATTCCATATTTCCAGCCCAGGATGTTTGGTGATAAACAAGAGCCCTCAGGCGGCACCTCACTACACAGTGAAATTGTATAGCCCAATTTTTTGTTTTTTCCAAAAAACTACAAATTTTTATAGAAATCGCTAAAATTTTCAAAGAAACTTAAACGACTCCGTAAAATGATAAAAAATTTGGTCATTATTTACATCTGCGGCTCCTACAGTTTCACTATGGCACCTATTTAGGGGTGGAGAACATACCTATAGTAACACCAGGAAGGTATTCATTCGCGTATTTTTGGAGTATAAATGCAAAATAAATGCAAATTTGAAAATAAAAAGCGTGCTACCGTTATTCTCGAAGATATTCCTTGCCCCGAAAGTGAAAAAAAAAAAATAGAAATTCGACCGTAGTGCCAAAGAGGCCTTAGTGGTGACCTTGATATTAGTTTGCCCTGGCTGTTTTTAGCTTCTTACCCACCCAGCACCCCTATTTCGCTCCTCGGTCCCGAAAAAATTGATGAAACTTAGGAGCCGCGGATGTAAACAATTACCAAAAATTTACAATTTTTCGGCCCGGTATGTTCCGTAAAAAAGTCGTTGATTCAGTAAAAAAAGTCGCAAAATGACAGTGAATTTTTTTTTAATATCTCGAAAACGACATACAAAAAATGGTCGAAGAGTTTTAGAATCTTTACATAACGCCATTCCGGTGGTATACAAAAAACAAAACGGTTTTTTTTCTACTAAAGCACTAAAAACAAAGAGTTCACATACCTACCAACCTAGTTGCCCATGAAACTAAAAATACTAAAACGCAATCCTTAAAAAACTGATTTTTTCAAACGAACACGACTGGTGACTGAACTTGAATACACCGCAGTTATATTCGCGACCACATATTATACAATAGACCAGGGGCGGCTACAACAAAAATTGGGCCAATGTCAAAAAACAATAATCGTACTTCATTCACACACAAAGACGTGCGTCGTGTAATCGAAAGCGTCATGCAAATTCAGCAGGCCGCAGCTGCTTTAGTGCAGCAGGCGGGCGAAACGGTTGGGGAGCTGCGACTGCAACAATTCCACCCTCGGGCGCCCCTTTATGGCGCACTGTGACGCCCCAGGTATTTACGGCACCGAGGACGGGGCAGCAGGCAGCAGGAGCAGGATATTGCCGTAATGAACTGCTATGATTTAAGCGCGTGATGTCCCCGACCTGCCTAGCAACAGTCAGACAGACCTGCTGCTGGTAGCTTCTGGCTAGTTCATCTGACTGGATTTCACGTGCAGGAGGTTTTTATACGACAATTATACGTATTATACACGCTCCACTGGGACATTCTGAGGGATTTTCAGATTTAGTCGGACTGAAAAAAAAACTCCCAACACTCGAAGTTTCAAAGGGTGGATTACCTTAAATCCCGATGGAGTAGTTCCAGAAAAAATGTTACAACTATGATAACTGACGTAAAAAATGCATAAACTGAAATACCAGTAGGTTTCTTGCCAATACAACTCAAATGTTCGCTCTATTTCATTTAGAAATTAAATATTAAAAGAAAAGAAAATCATTAAAAACTTAAAGAAAAATGACATTAGACAAAGTCAATTCAAGAAAACAAAAAATTTTCTATCAACATGATTCCGGAAATTCACCGTTTTTGAAATACAGGGTAAGAAAGATTATTTTTCTAGTTTTTTGAAAATATCTGGGGAACCATTTGAGATCGGAACTCAGCTTTTGTACCTACATGACATATCACTGAAATTTAGTTGTTTTCATGCGCTAGTTGCGGAGATCTTAGGAATGAGCGGAAGTTTTTTTCTCTTCATTTTTCGATACTTGTCTTGAAGCATCCAAAGCGAGTTCATCGTAAATTCCTGTTTTTCTCGAAAACGGTTCATGTTGGCAATAATTATGACAAAGAAAACCTTTTTTTTTTGTAGAAAATATTGGTGGTTAAAATTGCGCTTTTAAAATAACAATTTGCTCAGTGTCGTAGATATTAGGGACAAAAAAAAAACAACGCAACCCTAAAATCTCCGCCACTGGCATATGTGGCAAAAAACTGAAAAAATAATATTTATTTGAATTTTCATAATATTTTAGCATCATTTATACGCCCTCCCACTTATGGCACTTCATTTAGAAACACCTTCTGTCATGTATATTCACAAATAAGCAATTTTTTAAAGATTTTGAAAATTCGATTTTTTCAGTTTTTTTTTCAGGGAAACAAGGTTATTTCTACCAATTTCATCTTTCAGATCTAAAAAGTAAACAATATCAGAAAAAATCAAAAACAAAAAAAAATTGTAGGTATTGTACCTACAACTATAATAATTTGTACCCTCAAAAACTGCAGATACAATACAGGGTGAGTCATTAATATGGGAAAGCTCGATTACACCTATACCATTAAAGATATCGAAATGAACCAAAAAGTGCTGTAAATGGGAGGGTAAAGTGCAGTTTGTAAAATTCTTTTCAGATACACAGTGGCCCAATATTGCTGTACGCCATACAACTTTGTTATTTTAAATAGGACACCTCTATATTATTACATCTTTAGATTATTTGAGAAAAGTAAAAAAGAATGGTTTGTAAAGTTGAAGTTTGTAATGAGCAATTTATGAGTTATAAACAAATGAAAATCGCGATTTTCCATTTTCAAAGCAGCTTATATTGAAAACGGGTCGAGATATGGCAAAACGGCTTACATGTCCCTATCTTAACTTATCAAGCGGTATCATATTGGATGGATGAAATTTTTATACAGAGTGGTAAAAAATTTGATTATTTTCATCACCCGGTATAATAATTTCAGCTACATGACAGGATACCAAATGAAAAATTAAGATAGGAACATGTAAGCCGTTTTCCTCTATCTTGAGCTGTTTTTAAGAAAAGCTGCTTTGAAAATGGGAAATCGCGATTTTCATTTGTTTATAACTCATAAATTAATTGCTCATTACAAACTTCAACTTTACAAACCATTCTTTTTTAATTTTCTCAAATAACCTGAAGATGTAATAATATAGAGGGTGTCCTATTTAAAATAACAAAGTTGTATGGCGTACAGCGATATTGGGCCATCCTGTGTATCTGAAAATAATTTTACAAACTGCACTTTACCCTCCCATTTACAGCACTTTTTGGTTCATTTCGATATCTTTAATGGTATAGGTGTAATCGAGCTTTCCCATATCAATGACTCACCTTGTATATACAGAGTGCTCAGTTTATCTGGAGATATGGAAATTTATCCAAAACTACGCATCAGATCAAAAAAATGGCTAATGAAATTTGTTCGCCTGGAAAGGTAACATCCAATGATACCAGACTCCACCAACTAATCCCCAACCCCTTGGGGTGGGAGGCAGCAGCTTTGAAATCTTAGAAGAGAACCAATGTTTTTTATTGCAGATTCTGATTTTACGGGTGAAAACAAGTATGAAATTGCTGCCACTTCCCCCCACCATGCAGATGGGGCGGGGGAGGGGTGAATTTAAAATTTTGGGCAAGAACTTTTTTATTGCAGATTCGGATTTTATGGCTAAAAATACGTAGAATTTGTCTTAAATTTTTTTTCTCGATTCAGGGATCATTTTCATCCAATTTCAATATCAAGACAAATAAAAAAAAAAATTAGGTAATTTCGTCGATTACAGCGCCATCTATCATGAATGGAAAAAATATTCAGGACAAATCCTTGATATTTTTTGACGTAAAACCCGAATCTGCAATAAAAATAAGCGTTCCTAACCAAACAAATTTCCAGTGTACCCCCCGCCCCATCTGCAGGGAGAGAGAAGAGGGTAGTCATTTCATAATCATTGAGTGTCCCCCTTACAGAAAAGCAACTTCTATTACCCACTTTTTTGTTAAGATAAGTAGTTTTATATATATTTAAATGTCTCCAGATAAAATGAGCACCCTGTATAACTTCAAACCGTTTTCGAAACATACCTAAATATCTCAACCATTTATAATATTTCCCTCATCGTGTATGTTTAATTAAGAAAATATCATAAATCCCCCTTATCCTCATTCTTCGCATCACGGACACTAAGAATTTCAGTGGAGAATTTCGCTTAAAATAACTCACCTCCATCTCTCCCACTTTCTTGGCGGATCACCCTGTACACGTTCCGCTAGTTACCAAAGTTAGAGAGGAAGGAAATGCGAAGAATGACAAAAGGGGAAAGGAAGGAATTTCTTTCATAAACTTGATGAAAAAGTTGGCACGTAATTGGGGCTCACGGTGCGTTCGGCATTAGAACTCTATTTACTCTTTCGACTCCTTTTCGGCAGTCGCCGTTGATTTCAAAGCGCGGGCGGATCAAAAAATAAGTTCTGTTCCCTAAAAAGACTCAGATTTCATTGGAGGAAAAATATACGATACCTACCTACCTACTGAGCCCAAACGGGGTAGCTGATACTTTCACTAAATTTTATAACTCGGCGAGGGGATACTTATTTATATTTTACGCTTTTATTGAGGTGTAAAAAAGAGTAGCAGCAGCAGCCTGCTGAGAGAAGTTTCAACGTTATCACCGAATAAAAATAAATTTCCTTTTAAAAAAATCCTCTTCAAACCATCCATATTATAATAATCCTTCAGTCGCCTGAATTTTATTTATAAATCCTGGATAAACCCCTGAAATAATAAATTGTACACCTGAACAGTAAAAGGAAAACAGTATAGAATTTCAGAAAGACTGATTACTTACTTATTAATGGAGCAGTGAAAGTTTTGAATCATAATATTCATAATTATTATGAAGGTTTTATACGCTGACCTCTTTTCAAAAGATACCCACCAGTAATATGACAATAGTGAATGATAAAAAATCTTGGTCAACGTTGCAGATTATCCGCATGTTATCATGAAAAAAATTCAATCCGAGGTAAAAGATTACATTAGCGAGGCTGCATTAATCAATCATCTAAAAACAGAACAAACCAGCCATTCCGATTGGCAATTCACTGGCCAATTAAAAAATTCTTGGATATTTTCTCAAGAAAAATACCATAAGACTATTAATTCACGTCTTATATGTGCAACAGATATTTTAGTAACCATTGGTGGTCTCGTTTTCTGGAGCATTTACTAGAAATTAGCCTTACAAGGTCAGTTCGAATCTCGGTTAGCTATTTAAAAAATAAAAATTATTTAAATTTAACATCTGGCATGATAACGTCATAAAAACGTATAAGCAAGCAGTGAAAAGGCTGGTTTTCATCGTTCGGAAGGGATGTAAATATGAGGGTTTTTGTACATCATGCGACACTGGAAAACATCAGACATCCCTAAAAAAATCCAAAGCGGGGAAGTGCAAGAGTTTTGTATTGTTGTGATAAGCTATACATAATAGCACAAATCAGTGTGCAAGAGACTGGAAATGGAAAACTAATATGGAAGATTTAGTGTAATATTAATATAAAGCTTAAACTATTCTCAAAAAAATACAAAAAAGACTCATTCCAACCGCAATCGAACGATGGTCTTCTAGAAAAGGAATTTTATGGATCATCCAAGGAAACCATTGAAAATCGGTTGTAGTTTACACTTAGTGTATCATCCTGTTGACTCCCTCATACTTAATTTTGTCAGAAAGACACTATTATGTGGTGTGGAATGCTTTGCGCATGGTGCACTTACTATTCTGTTGGTTTTAAAAAAGCGAAAATTATCAATAGATCTTTAAGATAAATCAAAATTGGTTATTGTACACCATAATGTTAATTATTGTTAATATCGTCATAATAAAATTGGTCAAATATTTTTTTTTATAATTTAATACATCCTAGATTAACCAAAAACTATTGTGGGGTACCATCTTGTTGACTATTTAAATCGGCCACTCAAAGCGAGCGTAGGTCGAGTAGTAAAATCACGCATATTTACGTTTGCAGAAAAAAGCCCGATCAGATAACGTTAAAATTATTCCAGGACAGCTCCAAGAACCGTTTGCAGCACTTATTTGCAGCGGAGTAGAGAAAATACCGAGGACTTTTCCATCGTTTGTCGTTCCGAATAACATTTTATAATTCCCTCTCCGATATCGGCGTATTGCCACTTCTCAGCCAATGGCGGAAAAGTGAAAACACGTAACGATTCGATTGGGAGAGCAAGTTTTCCTGGCCGGAAATTGAGAGATGTCGTCGTTTATCATGTCCGGGCCAGACGATCGTGAAATCTCCGATTTAAAATTCACGGCGCTATCCTTATTATCGACGCCGGCTCGGTTCCTTTGTATATTTCAAGCAAGTTGGACGTCGGAAAATTTCAAGTAGGTATCTAAATGCTATTGCAGACTTGAGAATGAATACGTTCTACACACCCAGTTATGTAAATATTACACAACGCCGATTGGCCGATTTGAAACGAAGTAGGTACATAAGTACCTACCTACTTTTGAATTCTCAATGATTAGAACTGGAAGAGTAAAAAATGAGTCTTGGTACCTCACCGTACGTAATGGTGACTGCTCCGCTTATTGATATTGATACGTTCGTGCATGTAGAAACAATCGACCGGAAAATTCTATGCTCTCACTGGAAATTTTCCCTTGCCATGTTTAAAAATTGAAAAAAAAAAGTCTTCTAAAAATAACCTTCACTGATGTTTGATTTTCGTAGACAAGTACATGCACATTACATAAAACAGCTTGAGAATTATACCGGCTAGACAATAAATAAATGCAATTAATAATAGTACTTCCATCATCAAATGCATTTAAGAGTACTTGTGTACTGGGCTGGTGCATTATCTATTATGATTAGATATAAATATTTTATCTTGCATCTAAAGTGCATACTAATTATCGATATTAAATATCAGTTTTGAGGATACAAAAATAATTACATAATACGCCTAAACGAGGAAAAGCACACGTGGATTTTCTGAGGACTCTAATTCTTCACAAGTGCAGAAAAATATATGTTCGATTTGGACGATTTTTTTTTATTAATGACAGTTTGTCTCTTCCAGAAAGTTAGTTGGAATGGAAACCTATTTTTTTATAAATGCAGGGTGTAGTAATGACATTATGGTTTTCCCCTAAAATTTGAAACATCCTGTAGAGTTCTATAATAACAATATTAATTTAAAATTAAAATAAACTCTAGCCCTATCTTTTTGTAACGTTCTGTTTTTTGATTTACTCTATTATCTTGGCTACTACAAGAGAAACACAATTTTATAGCATAACATGTCTTTATTAAAAATTATTAACCAAATTTAATTTTTTTTTGGTAATTGTTTACATCCGCGGCTCCTAAGTTTCATCAATTTTTTCGGGACCGAGGAGCGAAATAGGGGTGCTGGGTGGGTAAGAAGCTAAAAACAGCCATTGCAATCTAATATCAAGGTCACCACTAAGGCCTCTTTGGCACTACGGTCGAATTTCAATTTTTTTTTCACTTTCAGGGCAAGGAATATCTTCGACATTAACAATAGCACAGTTTTTATTTTCAATTTTGCATTTATTTTGCATTTATATTCCAAAATACGTGACATCGCTCGCTGTTATGATCCGACAACGTTTGAATGCGGTTCGTATGTTGCGTATGTTACCAGACCCGCTCTGGTGTTGATATTACGAGTTTCCGGCCGCGCTTTAATGTTTATTCCGTTCACTCGACACTCTGACCTTGCATGTTTCTTGTGGTTTTCGCTGTTCTAAACAGGCCCGCACTCAGGAAGACCTTCTTTTGATGCCCTTTTGTTCGCTTATCTTTCATTTGCAAAACAAATTAATACCTTCCTGGTGTTACTATAGGTACGTCCTCCACCCCTATATAGGTGCCATAGTGAAACTGTAGGAGCCGCGGATGTAAATAATGACCTTTTTTTAAACACGAAAAAAAATACACAATCTGGGTTGAATAGCAATAATTTGTGAATTGTCGGAAGTATACGTACTCTTTCCTTCTAATAATGTTCGTCAGTCATGTCTATATTGAAAATGAGCGGGATCAATTATCGAGAATGGTCTTTTTTTCGGGTAATTTTGGGGATAGCCTAGGAAATACTAGTGTGCGTAGTTTAGCTAGTTAGTTTTAGATTGGAAGTCATTTTGTATTGAAGTATACAGTAGTGAAGGAAGATTGTGACAAGTGAAGTGAAATTAGACCATAGTTGTGTTAGTAGTGTGTGTAAAATAAGAAGAATTGATTATTCGAACTATGGAGATTATTGTTAATTTGTGTTGTGATTGATGTAAATCATTTTTGACAGCTGTATTTAGCTGATAACAATTTACCGTCTCTTTCTGTTTTTTTTTTTCATAGACTGCTACTTACCTTAGTGCTTATAATGCTAATTAAAATTAATTAAAAAACTAATTAAAATTGGGTTCCCCTTGTAGTAGCCAAGATAATATAGAGTATGTAAATCAAAAAACAAAATGTTACAAAAAATAAGGCTAGATTTCATTTTAAATTTAAGTCTGTTACAGTTAAAACTCTACAGGGTGTTTCAAATATTAGAAAAAAAACCTCATTGTCATTGCTACACCCTGTATTTATAAAAAAAATAGGTTTCCATACGAAAACACTAATACACTAGCTTTCTGGAAGAAACAATCTGTCATTATGAAAATATTGTCCTTATCGGACAAATAATTCTGACAAAAACTAAAAAAAAGGTTATTTCTTGGTAGTGAATTAATTTCTAGAAGTGTGTAACAAAACATGACTGCTTAAAAAAATATTTACCGTTTTAATTTCAATTTTCAATGGGAAATGAGAATTTGCCACAAATTATTATATTTTTTACATTATTTATTGTGGTGGTAGAAAAAGTGTAGTAAATAAAACTTTCAAGACATCTGAATAGAATCGCAATTGTGCGTTTTTTTTAATTTTCACCATCCAATTATATAATAAAGGAAAAATGAAACTGTCACATGAATTTTTTCAGTAAAAAAAACTGTAGTAGAAAATTTATATAAAAAACTACATCGATAGTATTTTTTTCTTATGACTTTGGATGATTGGGAGAAATAATAAAGACAGAATAAAAATAAGTTAATTTTAAGGGATCAAAGATGAAAATTGAAATTGAAGGTTTTATTTTGCATATACGTCTGGACTACAAAAAAAATTGTCCTAACAAAAAAATCATACATAATAATAAAGTACTTACATTAGGATTTAGAATTCCAGCATCGGGTCTGACATTGGACCCATATTCAGTCTTTTTGCTCTTAAGTGCTTTGTAGTTTTCTCTAATCTGCTTCCCATACTGAAATTATAAAAAAAAAATTAATTAATAAAAAAAGTGCTTTAGCTAGAAGCAATAATACTAGTCTAAAAATTTAGAAGACAATAATAATATGCTTGAGGAGATAATTTTATTTAAGCAAATAAATTTTCCGGACTGTGACTTCATTACGCTTATCTTAAAACACATCTATGATGAATAGTAAAATCTTGTTTGTGTCTAAACGTCATTATAAACTATCATAACTGCCATCAATGGAAACATTAAGCAGAATAGTTGGAGCGGAAAGGAAATATTCTAGAAAGATAAAATTTTTTAAATAAATTACAATATCTGGAAGATGTCTCGGAGCATGAATAAATCATTCAATTACTAGGAGTTAGTTTGTCACTGAAGTGACAGGCTTTTCAATTCAATGCATGCATAAAAAAAGATTTTTTAATTTTTAATGCAGCGAAGGAGTAATTAAGAATAATAAACTCGCTTCAGATTTGGAAAGAGTGACCTAAAAAGGAAAAAAACGTGCATTACATACGAGAAATATCAGAGACCAGCTTTAATAAAAACGCGAGCGGGCGAGAAGAACATTACAATAATTTCTAATTGGGTCACGTTAATAAAGAGTAGATTTTTTGCAGCATAATTAGTGTTTACTAAGTTGGCAACAACGACGACCTTAACAATTTCAAACTATCACACTTCATAAAAAGAGACTTCGAAAATGGAGACTCAAAACTGTTGTCTGAAACTATGGATTAAAATTATGGCACAATGCCAAATCGATCACTAATAAGATAGAAAAGTTTATTAGTTACATTGCAACTGTAACTATTTATAACAGCTTTTTAATGAAATTTTCTCTCCATTTCGTCATCAAGTAACGTAGGTGATTACAGCTACAGCTCATTTTATGCGTTCTTTGTATCAAATTGAAAGCAGCAGTTTCATTTCAAATTTATAGATCTATGGAGCTTTTAAGCGCACTTAAAGGAAATAATTTCAAAGTCACTTTTTCGTTCCTGGATCTAATTCGGTTACATTTTATAACGTATTTAGTTTCTAAGCAGTAATTGGCATGAATTATGGCATGAATTATCAATAATAATAAATAGATAAAGAAATTGCATGTTCGAATACTTTTCGGGTATGTTAAAAATGACCTAATCAATGAAACGGAATCGTTGACTAGCAGCATTGTTCAAAAATTGGTTCATCGCTTTTTATTAGGTATTACTTTTACATCGCACAGTCACACTTTTGTATTCGCATTACTTTACATAAATTATTATGTATCAGATAGCACAGTAGCACATTTGTATTCGTATTATTTTACATACTATTATTATGCATTACGCATCACTGTATGGCAACTTTTTACTTACAATATCCTAAATAACGAAGCATTATATAATGTAAGAGAGAAATATGGCACCTTCCTAATCGCTTTAACCTGGGCTTGTGACAATATGTAATTATACAGGGAGTAATTATTGAAGAAGTGAGAAAAAGATACTACTTGTTGAAAATTAAGCAAGTTTTGCAAGTGGAAATAAATAATTCACAATTCACCCCTTTCCTGTAAGATAAAAATGAACAGATTAGGGATCTCGGAAACCGTGCGGGAGATGCAGGGTTGGTTGAATGGGGGAAAAAATGGACAACCAGAAGGACGATGAAATGGTGAAAGATTTTTAAAATTATTTATTCATTTTCGAATTATTTTGAAAAGAACAAAATTTTTAATTTTAGTTTTTCTTATTTATTGACGTTATTATTGAAGACTTGGAAAAACTGAAACCACATCTTCATTGCAGTTATTGACCAGTTTATTTTTGCGATGTCAGTTTTGTTATCTGACGATTCATATATTTGCAGGGCAGGACCAAACTCTATTTTTTAAATGTGGCCCTGGATTTTTTATAGCAAAAATTTAAAGATAAATAAATTCTGAGTTTAATGATATAAAGAGTGTTTCTTAATAACATGCTAAAACTTCAGGATGTGATACCTTGGGTCATTTTATGAAAAAAAGTTAATATGAACATATGTCCACAACGGCATATTTTTTTCTACAGGGTTTTGAGTTTTTTTTAAGAGTTATTTTTTATTATCTCCGAAAATGGTTTCGGTAATTTTTTTTCGATTTTAGCATGTCTTATGTCCGTATTCATCAAACTTCAAAATATAACTCTGGGGTTATATTTTGAATTTTCTGACAGCTGATTGGTTTAATGCTCAAAGCCTACGAACGCTACGAATTTTGAACCAATGACATGTTCCAAAATATAACCCCAGGGGTTAAATTTATTGATGAATACGGGCCTTTTAATGGATTATAAAACCACATATTGTTTCAATTAGAAAATATTTTCTATTGATCCACTATGATGTTTTCTGTTTTCAAAATAAAATAAATAGTATTCGCTAATTTTGTTAAATTAATATAATTTTAATTTAATTGTTTTGGTCAAGAATAGTGCGTCCCTATAAATACTACGCCAATAAATTGAATACTAGGCCTACATAATTTAATTTATCTTCATTTTTCCGTAGGTATTCAAGAAAAAATCTAAAACTACTTCTTTGGCACCTCCTTTACGAGGTCGTATCCCAAGCGGAGAAGGGATGAATGATTAAACGTAATTTTCAACAAGGAATCAACCCCTACTTTTTTGCACTATTCCCTCACATCCTGTATATATAGGAACTGTTGTCAACTAGAATGTATACTGAATAATTAGTGGAATATCGAACTAATTTGCGCGAAAGGTTTTGAAATATATAATTTTACGATCGCAAAAAAATATCATGACGAGGCCGCACGTGTAAAATTAACAACAAATGACCTACCTAAAGGATAGGAGACATTTTGTTTCCCAGCCAGGCCATTGTTCCTTGTTAAAAGTTACTTTGTAGTCGATTTAATTAAATGATTAATTTACTTACGTACATAGTACATAGTACACGTGTATTATTTAAAATGGAAATTGATTTTACTCAGCTGTCACTGGTTTACAGACAAGAAAAATTTATTATTATAAGAAAATTGCAAACATGTAAATACTGAAAATTGAATTTCACGGTTCATAGTATCAAACTGGGGAAAACCATTTCTTTTTAATTGCACAACACGTGCCGCAGCTATTGGAATACTAAATTTTTTTTAATTACCATTAAGCTATTCGTAAAATTATTACGCCTTGAAAAATTTTCATTTGTTGCTATGAGTATAAATTAATTAGTCAAATGAAATTGACGACTCATTTACGAGGGGGGACTTGGAAGAAAAGCATATACGGTGATTTTTTCATTTTGACTCGCGGGTTCCAATAAAAACTTGAGTACACTGGTGATATGTACGCGGAGATAAAAGTTTCAGCAAGGCTTATTATAAAAAAAAATTGTACCTAAAGAAAAATTATATTTTTAAAAAGAGAATAACAAAACTTTAATAACGTGCCTTGGATTTTTATCCCGTCGTCCACTTGGACTTGATAACAAAAATTTTCGGTAAAACTTTTTTATTACTTTCTCAAAATTTTACCTCTCCATGCACATCACCACTGGAAGTATTATTTAGAAACTTTCTTCCGAATTTCTAACTTGCAATCCAGTTTAATAGATTGTCAACCATCTACGTAAAAATTTACCTCTATAAACTTAAAATCTGCTGATTTTTATACAGGACGAGTCAGTTTTTTATAACAGGACTTCAGTTGATAGAAGACCCTTATGAGAGAGAAAAGTTCCGTTCTCCTCTATTTGAGACTCAGAAAAAAGGAAAGAGGCATAAAAAAGGACTAATGATGAGAAATTAAAAAGAAAGAATGAAGATTAAAAAAAAGATAAAAACAAAATAAATGTAAAAAAATATAAATAAAAAAATAATAATTAGAAAAAATAGAAAAGAAGAAAAAGAAATAGAAATGAGAAAAACAAGGAGGGAAATTAAAAAAGGGAAAAGAAAACGGAAATAATAAGAATACTAAATGTCACTCCTGTATAGTAGGCGTAGCTACTTTATAAATGTTTGTACTTTTTCTTTGTAAGTGAGTCTAACGCTCCAACGACCAGTTAAAAAATCACGTCAGGAATTTTTTTGTTAGGTGTGCCTTGCGTCTGACCTTCCAAAAGTCTGTGGTTGATGGAACGAGCGGCCAATGCCAAAATAGCACCTATCTAATACATACGATCGCTTAGAAAAAAGATACATATCTGAGGTTATTACGGGTCACGTAAACATTCTCGAGAAAAGCTGTTCTATACATCATAGGTACATACAGAACGTTCTTTGTATGTCAGCGTGCCAGAATGTCTGCCACGCTGACATACAAATCGCGTTCGACAGGCGCACAGTACGTTTGGAATGCTATTCTACTTGGAGCTAAAGTGATATTTACAGAAATAGTGAAGTTACAAGTAGATTGGAGTGAATTGAGGAATTAAAAGAAGAAGTATCTTATGTTACGAGAAACGATTAAAGAAAACCCTGCAAGGAAAGCTAATCAAGAGAGTAAATTAAATCGTTACACAACCGACTTAAGATTATTCCAATTTTTAGGGGATATATCAACCTAAAAGAGAAGGTCACACCCTATTTATAAAAAAATCGCACTGTTCTAGTGAATTTGTCTCATCTCTTTAGAACACATCTGGAGCGTAAAAAACTCAATAAATTTTATTTTCTAGTCGGACGATCAAAGAATCGCAGCAATTACGTTACGTAATACAAAACACTAACACGATATAAGCCGGGACCCTTGCCAACATATACTTGTTACTTCATCCTCTCACTTTCAGTGATGAGTCGGCAGATTTTAGACAGCAACTATTTTCCATATTCGCAGCGGGGCGTGCCGAAAAAGTATAAAACGAAGGATCGAAACGACTCTATTACATTAATAATATTTATGCACCCATCACGTTCGTTTATTAAAATAATAAATAATAGACCCTCTTGTTGTCAGTAAGTAGTACCTATGAGTACCGTTATCTTGATCTACATTTTAACAACTCGCGCAAATTTAACCTTGTTTTTATTTTGACTGTATCGAGCTAGTCGATGATAGAAAAACTGTGATTTTCTATAACGTCACCTTGAAATCGCAATGCAATCATTTCTGGCGAACACTATCGTTCAAGAACGTTGTTCTGTTTTTGCTGAGTGGAAACAAATGCCGATAGTTGAATGTATATAAGTAGTTTGGAGTAGTAGAGACGACTGTGAATAATGGACCAGATTAGACTATTCTGATGATGACGAAACATCGTCTAAAAAATCATTTTGAAGCATGGTCTAAAAAAGTATCTCAGTTCTGGCATTGAGATGAATTAAAAATAAATATAATACTTATAATATTGAAATCCTGTCCAAAAACTAATGTCGAAAAGATAATTAACTGAAAAGGAGATTTAAAAAAATTATGAGATAAGACCTAAGATCAAATATGTATGTAGGTATACTAGTCCAATCAATGACCGTTTTCCTATATAATTTTGCCCAACAGCACCGATTTGCATACAATTTGAATTTATAGGTTCCACTTACCCGCTACTTCAAGTTGACCTGTGGGGGATTCTTCTTACCCTGGGGGTGAAAATTTTCATTGAAGATAATTCCGGGAATTGATAGATTGACTTAATCTAATCAACTTTTTGCTTTTTCTGAAATTGAAAACACTTTTCGACTTATTCGCGAGTGAAAGTGTCATTTTTCAACTACAAAAAGAATGGTGGAAGAAACTCCTTTTGGGTTATTTTGAAGGAAAGGCAATTTTATTTGCACAAAATTACAAAAATTCCCTTTTGGGATTCCCTTAAATTTTTTCAAAACTAAGCACTTTAAACCAGTCAAACTTCTAGAGCATGTCACAAGTACACGTACATAAATCAAATGAACTGTAAAGTGATATAACGATTATTTTAAATTGGGGTCGTAATTACGCGGTGATTTTCACATTTTTTTGACGCCGAAAAATACAGGGACCAACATTATTTTCGTCATAATTCGGTTAGTTTCGACGCCAGGGACTTTTATAACAAACGAAAATAAAGATTTTTCAAGTATGTACTTCAAAAAAGGTTGCATGAGCTTCCTCCGAAAATGCGAAAAATTTTTTGGCAACTTCACGTTGAAACTTTAATTTTTGGCGTTTAACGAATGAAAATCAAGTTTCAACATAGCACTCCGTTTTCATTGGATACCGTAAATCCATCATTCTCTCTGTTTTTTTTATAAGTTAAATTTTTAGTAAGAATGATTTTTTCGATCGTCTGAAAAATTGGCTTAATTGACACTTTTACTCGCGAATAAGTCGAAAACCAGGCCGAAAAGTATTGACTTTCAGAAAAAATTGTATAGAACAAAAGTTGCTTAGTTAATCAATCTATCCGTTCCCGGAATTGTTTTCAATGAAATATTTTTATCCCCGGGAAGAGGTGTCATCCACCCCCAGGGTAAAAGCAACTCCTGGTGCAAGGTAAACTTTGAAGTAGAGCAGGGTAAGTGGAATCTAAATCCAAATTTTTATGAAAATCGGTGCTGCTTGGAAAAATTATACGGGGAAAAAGGTCATCGACTGGACTAGGTACCTATTTCAGTTTGTGCTTAGAATTAGTCAATCTATAAATTTCTGTAATTATTTTCAATGAAAGTAAAGGCAACCCCCGGCACAAGGTAAACTTTGAAGTAGAGGGTATACATATAAGTAGAACCTAAATCAAAATTTTTGTGCAAATTGGTGCTATTTGGCAAAATTATACATATCGCCGTATTTTACCTATGGGAATTTATACCATCAAGACAAAGCGCATATTTTTTACGCAGTCACAACACAAAATTGTAAATTTATCACCATATTTTAGACTTCTTTTCCATTTGCTAAGTTCTATGTTAACTAAAATAGTAATTTCTAAAACAACTCAGAAAATTAAAGAAAAAAAAAAAGAAAAAAAACTTGTAAAGCGAGAAGAATGTTTTTACCATCAGACGTGGAAATCGTTTGAAATCTTAGGCATAAAAGTAACCATTTTATTGCGGTGCAAACGACTTTGATCTCGCTGATAAGCAAAAAAACATAAATATTACCTACGTTTCTTTTATGATCTTAAAAAATTTAGTTTTAAAGCAATAGAAATAGAAATATTAACAATTTTTTTAATTCATAGTTCGAGGAAAATCCTAACATAGTTTCAGGCACGCAAAACTTGATTTACGTCAGTAGAATTTGGAGATTTAAACGCAAGAAAAAAGAACAGCAAATTATTATATTTTTGACCACCGTTTCGAGATTGAACGTTACGTACGCCACTAAAAATAACCGTTACATTGTTGAGAGGTTGCCAGAACTGTGTATTTATTACACATTTTAGAGATTAATCAACAGTTTCCCCGATTTATTCATTGTTTGATAACAAAGGGACTTTTTTTTAAATTATTATAAAGTTTTAGAGATTTTGGATTAAAAAAAATCGTAATTTTTAACAAATATAAAATAAATTCAAAGTAGGTAATCAAAAGAGTGTAAAATTTATGTTTATCAACCCAAATTTGGTAGAATCTCTGCATCCTGCTGATATATCGAATAATACGTATCATCAGGAGTTTAAATTTTGGCTCGTTTTTGAGAGTTTTGTAATTTTGTCCCAGTGCTCATCGGAGTTGAAACAATTCTGGCTCGTGTGACAAGTTTTGCAACTTTGTATGAATATTAAATGGATCTTATCTTTTAGATCGATCCCACCATTCTATTCTTACTTCTACGCCAATTAATCTTTTTTCTAAGTCGTGTTAAATTTGCAGCAAAGTTCCATCTTTTTCTTGTAGGTAATGTTACATTTAAAAAAAAAATCCTTTTCTCTTATGCACTAAGAGAAATACAGTTCTTTTTAGCGCGGGTGCTCTTGAAAACTTACGCAGAATCATATTCAACATAATAGCATCGTAACATATGATGTGACAAAAGGTCGCATTTGCTTTATTCTCTCAAAACAATCTACGCATTTAGAAGCAATGGAGCTGAGACTACCTATTTGTTACAGGGTCATCTTTAGTCCATAAAGTTTACCTTTGCAAGCCGCATGGCATGTAACCAGCAAGTACGTTCAGCAGATGAGCTGCAAATGAAGCAGCACACCCTGGCCTTGTCGTCGTCCGTCTCGGCGATTATGGGTCTCAAGATAATAGCCCAAGGTTTCGGCAGCTTCTTCAGTTCATGGAGCCCGTTTCTGGCACTGTAGACGTAGAAGTCTTTCAAAACGGCATATTTCTCAGTCTGTTGAATCTTGGCGGCCTGGAAGAAGACGAAAGGTGAAATGAATTATTGAAACACTCGTAAGTTTCTATCTATTGACAAACAACGTCGCGTCTGTAATAGAAATCGCATCTAGTCGGTAATAATAGTTTCTGGAGCTTGAGAAATCGCTTAAATATAAATATAGTGCAGATAAATCATCCTAATCTCGGCAGCAAGAAAGTTCGCTGCTGTTCGCCTGACCAAGTTAGTCAGAAAATAATAACCGTTCTCGATTATCTTGTAATTGGTGCGCACTTAATTTTCTTTGGAAAAATATTAACATTAAGCAAGCGTTTGGCGATTATTACGTAGGTATATGTGAACCAATTTGATATAATTAATGGTAGGCTTGAAAAAGTTAAACTGATGGTGAATGTATCGGTCTCGATCTGGAAATAACGCTTATCAGTGCTCAATAATGAACTCATATTATGTTATTATTAGAAATTAAATAGAAAATCATATAATAGTGATTTATATCTTGCAGTTGTAACCAAATTCTAGAACTAGCGATTCAAAATATTTGATTTAGTTTACTTTGACATGCACAGTTTCACATCTCGTGTAGATAAACCCTAAATTTTCATTAAAATTTCACATTTTTCTCGATCCAATTGCCTGTCAGCCTCATTTAACTTAATTATTTAATTTGACGCGGGTTGCTGAGGAGACCTTTAAATTTAAACTCATTTTTTGTATATTTCTGATCTTCTCTCCCTATACCTACATCAATTCTGTAGATTGAAATCGTAACATATAATCACCAATAAACCATATTTTTCGTTTACATGCTTTTATACACAGGTTAAATTCGCTCAGCCCCCCCAATACCAATAATCATCTCCCCTGAGGGAATTATCAGATTATTAAACGATATTCGTTCTGTAGTTCTCTTCAGAAGGCGATCAGGTGACAGATTCCCGTTAAAAAATATCGTTGACATCAACAATCATTATCTCAGATAGAACTTGGCAAAGTTACCTGTAAAAGCCAGGTCATTGCCAGGTTCAGGTGTGCTATTATGCGTTATTATTAACCAGAACTATCACTTCTAATGCCAGTTTTGTTTAAATTAATTTCACTGCCATTCTAGCCAGATTAGCTGCAAGTTCAGGAGCATCCGCAGCTTGGGGAAGGAGAGGACGATATCAGTGAATAATTATTCAGGTTTTAGAATGGCTATTTTATGATAATACGAGTTAAATGTCTAATAAATAATATCTTTGGCAGCTTGTCTGTATAATCAGTTTTGATAGTGATGTTAAATTAAGATAATTTATGCAATTTTTCTAGAAGTTGAGAATTCAAATTTCGAACATAAGTCGTCTTTGACTCGCCTTTTCTATTATTATTAAAAACGTAAATTATTTAATCGAAGATAAAACCGAAATGTATAAATTTATACCCACAGTTGTATTATTTTTTTACCCATGGTGAAGATAATTCTTTACTTTTCAAATGCTTTAAAGGAACATAAAAACATCTTATTAAATGCAGTTTTTTTTTTTTTATAATTTCAAGAATGTTGGGCTGTTTCGAGCAATGTCAGATGTGATAGCTATGACACCGTTTGATTGAATATTTGTTACTCCGGCGACTCCAAAATGCTCGGAAGAAGGCCGGGACACATTCTATCGCACAGTGCTGCGGCCGTTACATTAAATGTGACATTAATAAATGTACGGCTCGGCTCGGAAATGTATAATTGGCAGATGAATATAATCACACTTATGAAGGTGGTTCCCGAATTTTTTTAAATAATTCTCCATCTCGAATCTCTATAAGATCCCGATACATAACGAAGACTAAAAAAAATTTTCCCCAATTTTCCGAGCTTGTCCGAAGATATAATTACCCACCCATTCCCTCGTTAGGGCTTCCTCCCCAAGACGTGATTTTTTTCCTGGCACTCGCCACGGAATAAATAAGACTGCAGCCGGCCCCGTTATCAGGATGAGTGATATTAACTAGTCATCTTATTTTTTGGTTCTAAGTTGGTGCTGGGCGAGTATATTTCAGGGAAACTACAATGTAATTAATTATTATATCTTCGGACAAGCTAGGAAAACTAAGACATTAATTTTTCTTATAAAAAAAATATATGTGTTATACCTTTAGGGAATGTTTAAAGAAATATTACAATGGTTTTGCGTATGCATGACAACAACAATTTGATACCATATTACTGTCAAGTTGTAGAATAACAATCATTCAAAATAGATTACCTACTTCAGTTATGTGTTTCAGTGGGAAGAATTTCTCCATAGAAAATAACCCTCTTCACCCACTTTGCATTACAAATGACTACTTCCCAGAATCGACTGTAGAAACTAGAAACATGATATACGAGCTCTCATGATCGAAGTGACCGGAAAAACTGTCTGAGTTTTTCATGACGAGAGAAACTGTAATGTCTTCAGCTGAATAAAACACGAGAAAGTCGCGACAGAGGTGTATCCACCTACCCATATAAACGTTAACAGATCTTTGCGTGTACAAGGTACAAACTGGAATGAACCAACGAATGTCTTTCTATTCTTTGTTAAATTACATCAATTTGCATTAGATTCTGGTATAAAAAGAAACAAGCACAGACGCCAGTATAGACCATACATACGAGCTGCACACATTTATTATTATTAGTGTACTGTTAGACTCCCAAAGTGTGCCAGATTAACAACGGAGTATCTATTGTTGAAAGTTCGTGAGTCGTGAGGACCTGACTTATTCATATGTAAATTTAATAGACTGAAATGACAAAGTAACATAATATCCTTTTTTTAATTGCCACGGCGCACCTGAAATATCAGGTCGGATTTAAAATATCACGTCCGCCGCGTTACAAAAGGCTAAGCCCATCAGGTATTATTGTGGAACGATTCGAAAAGTAATATGTCACAAATTGGGTAAATCTTCAACTAATCCATATGACGTGAATATTCGTTTGTTAAATTACTTTGAAATAGTGACAGGATATTTTCTACTTAACTGAATTTTTTTGACTTAATACATACAATAAAATTGAAGAATACAATTTTTTTTGTTAAATCGTTTCATAAAGTTGCCATTTTAATTGACATTTTAGTTTCCAAATGATATTTTTTTAGACAGAAGTGCCTAAAAGTGCCTAAAATCTCTAGAGTTCATGAATTTATATTTTTTGACGACTTAGAATTTATAAATTGTTGTTTCTTTGGCGATTTTACTGTTTAAGTACTTGACGATTGTCAAACTCGGCCTTCGGCCTCGTTTGGCAATTTTCGTTGCGTGCTTGGAACACTCATTTTGCAAACACACACCTACAACTTCTATCGCAAATTACTATTACTTATTATCATTATCTGTTAAATAAATTTGAAATATCGTGACAGGATATTTTCCACTTAACTGAAATTGTAATGTCGCTCAATAGAGTGTGTTTTTTAAAGTGATACTTATTTTTGACTCTGTATATAATTCATCAAGGCAAACAAGTTTTTCAAATAAGGACTTTTCTTAAAAAAGTCAAAAAGAAACGAGACAGCCTTTGTAAGTTTGAAAAATTTCCAGTCCAACCCTATGATAAATTCAACTAACCAAATTGATTTCAATAAACAATCAAGAGAACAATTCCAATAAGGTTACAGAGGAAACAAACCAGAATCAGAGGATAAACAAAATTAACGGAAAAAAATTATTAACTTTTTTATGAAGGTACAATGTTAATTAGAATGATTTAAAAAAAGAAAAAGTCACAAATTCAAAAAATTCCTCCACATTAGCAAAACTTGCTCTTTCTTGCAGGTATATAGAGCAGTAGTGCAAAAGAAATGTATAGATAACAAACCAGAATAACACATAAAATTTTCTCTCAACGAATTATGTTAAATTTGTGTTTAGATTAATAACCTAATTACTCGATAAACAGTCTTTTACGCCCCTATATACAGGTGTCTCGCATAAGAACCGACACCGAGCAGGGGAGCGTGTAGCGGGGAACTCAAAATATGGTGATTTAGGACAACTTAAATCTATACTAAACTAAACTAAGTTGCACCCTTGAGAAGTTAATGGCCTTGAAAATAGGGGTTTCAGATTTCGAAAAAATTCAATATCTCATCAGTTATATACTTGAACTCAGAAAAACCAAATTTGGTACCTATACGTAGTGTAATTTGTAGTGTAAAATTGTATCATTCTAAATGATTTATAAGGGATGATGCACCCTTAATAAAATTATACCTATTAATTGTTTAGCCTGTTCGCCCACTTAGGAAAGTATTACTACATTTTATGGAGAATTTAATTCCAAAACTTTTATTTCTTTTATTATTTTTCAAAAAACTTGGTTGTTTTTAATAAAAACTCGAAAAACTAAAATGTAATCCAATTCTGTTGTCGAAAATGTCAAAGTTGACAATCAGGAATTTTTTTTAAAAAACAAAAGAAAAAAGTTTGAGAATAAAAAACAACTTTTGTTAAATTTTGGCTTAGATAATGTATATACATACCTAAAATGCAAAAAAAATTAGTTGTTCGGTTTTAATTGAAAACTGCAAATTCTTTTGAAAAATAAAAAGAAAAACAAAATTTTTAAAATTAAATTTCCCGTGAAATAAAGTAACAATTTCTTAAAACAGCCAAAGGGTTAAAAAATAACATTTTAAAGTGCATCATCTCCTATCAACCCTTTGAAATGCTACAATTGACCTATTTTTATTATCAACGAATGCTCTTGATTTGATTTTTTTCGAAATTTGAAACCCCACTTTCGAGGCTAATATAACTTATTCTCAGCGGTGCAACACACTATAGAGATAAGTTGCGTCAAGTCACCATATTTTGGGTTCCCCTACATGTACCAGCTCTATGTTGGTTTTTAGGGAAAACAGCCTGTTTATCCCCAAGTCCCAATACTGTGAATTGGGACTGCTCAGGCATTCGACTTCAACGGAAAATTTATTTCAATAACACATATATATTTTTTGTTTTCTCGCGAGCTCAATCTACTGATTGAATTTTTTTCATATTCAATATTTCCTTACTTTTTCTATTTTTATTAACAATTCACTCACTCAGCTCTTTAAACAGTCTGTAAGCTCCCTACACCGTCAACAACTGACATATCCTTATCTTGTCAACTCGATTATTAAAAGAACTATTAAAGAACAATAAAAAATTGAATTAGGTAATAACTCATTAATTACTTAATTTCTCATTTAAGATTATATCCGAACATTAAATTATCTCCAGAGTTTTCAACTTACCGTTTGGTCTCTTAATCTTCCACAAAATTTTTAGCTGTTTCATTATGAGATTAGATAAAATTTCACCCGAGTCTAATCCAATAATTCAAAAATCACACTTTAGTTATTATTATTATTATTAAAATATCTAAAACACGCTCTGAAAGAGATACAAAAGGTAAGCAACGCGAGAAGATCTGCGCACTAATTTGATGTAGTATAAAGTCGAAGAATTAACTAATAAAACGTAAAATCAATTTCCGCATCTCTTTACATACAGGATAATGAAGGAGATCTACTTCAATTATTATTATTAACTCTACAGCAGGACATCCTGAATAATAATTATTATTACGTTTTACTTGCATTTGCACCGATAAGAAAAGTGTGTCATACATAGAAACAAATTTTTCCGGGATGTGGGAGATTTGTTGATAATTTTACACAAAAATTGTTTCGACTTCCTAACCAAAAATGATATACTCGTACAATTCCCTGGAACCTGTTTGTCCATGATAATTTTGCTAGAGCCAGTTTTGATACTTATAATATAACTGCATCTGCGATTAAGGAAATTGCAATCCAAAAATGAATAATTTATTAGAAGATTATCTGGAAATTTATTTGACTTGGGACGTTGAATCTAATGAATTAAACATAGGACATCAAAATAATCTTAGAGACGTTCTAAAATATAAATTGTAAATCTTCAGTTCTTCCACTGATCTTTATTCCTCCCCACACTGTCCACACATATCCACTGTTAATCGATTACTGAGTAAATCAAATAAAAATAGGTAAATGTAAACCTAATCAATTATGAAAGAGAAATAAGTTTTGTAAGGAAAAAAGCTTCTGAATCATATTTCAGCACAATATATTATGACCCTTGTCTTCTGATAAACATGGCATGCCATATTGTAATTTTTAATATGGATATTTTAGAGCGTGTCCCCTAGATTTATATTAATGTGCTTCTAATGCAGATGAAGCTATAATATAATGCACAAGAAAGTATTGGCGGTCGCATTTTAATAATGCAACATTAAGAAACAGAAATAACAATATGGCAAGATGAATAATAAATCGTAACGGTCTATTCAGGTTACCTTTACTTTGGTTAATAAGTATTATAATGGGTTAGTAGTAGTGCCAGTGTCTGAAAAGTCAGAATCGTTTGTTTTCATTATTCAAGGTTGAATAATAAGTTTATTACAGAACTGAAGGTACCTACTTCCCGTTTCGTAAAGCTAATATTTATTAATTATCATCTTTTTTAAAAAATCAATAAAAAAATCAGTTTTATGGACACTGAATGTATGAATTATGAATAATAATTTATTCATCAACTTTAATTAATAATATGTAATTATTTTTAGTTGATAACTTTAATCCTCGTGAGCCTCGACGATTCTAATTATATTACATAATTATTTAAATTCAGAAATTTAGAAGATCCCCACTACTAGAAATATTACATCATACCCTTTATTAATGAATTAATTTTTGGCATGAGTAGGTGAGTTGTAAGCATGCTTTTTCATTTAACCTTACACTAGAGGCGCACAACTCGCACCCTCATAGGTCCATAAATTAAAATCTCCAATCATTCGAGAGCCCTCTTGTTTGTGATATCTTTAAGTTTAAAAGGTTTATTTAAACCTTTGAAACTTCAAGGTTATGTGGGATCTTGAGACGAATAATAATCAATTAGGTAGTAAGTAAAATTCGACAAAAAATTATTCCATCAAAAGTTTCTTTACTGAAAAAATTATAAAAAAAACAAAGTGAACTTTTTTTTAACTCACAAAATGATCCAAGAACGAACTGACTTTTCACGAAAGAAATTTTTCTAAGAGACTACGAAAAGTTATTTTTGTTTCCCACACAAAAATGACATTTTTTTTAAATTATTTCATCATTAATGCTTGCAAAAAGTTGGTGAGAAGAGGTTATAATTTAATTTATGAAGACGTAAAAAGTAAAGAAACTTTTTGGCCTTCACGCAAACGCTACAACTTGCTACAGCTTCAACAAATTTGAAAACGAAACATTATATGAAAATTGGAAGAGAAAAGTATGTAAATCTCTCAAAAGTATTTAAAAAAAATTGCACTACAAAAATAAAATTTACGTAGGGATTAATTTCCAGTTTGGCCATTTTGCTTGAGGATATTTTTTTGCATAAAAAAAATTGATGGTAGAAACTCTTTCCAATTTCGTAAGATTGTATCTGGCTACCTTAAGGTAGAAAGTTTCGTTTTACTTCAAGCTTATAAGCTTTTTCCCATTAAAAAATATCACAATCTCTTTCTTGAGAATAAAAAAGTAAAAACAGACCTACATCCAACCCCTCAAAAATTACTTGAAAAGAAAGTTGCAGGGACTAAAACAACTAATTAAATTAAATCAAACTTTCAGTCAGATGGTATTTTATAATGATAGCCTCAGACAAGATTTGAAGTTTTTTGCGAGAACTCACGATTGGAACAAACGGTCTCATTTATAAAAGCATGCCAGGGTAAAAAAAATAAATGGACAAATAAAACAAAAATAGGTAAATAAGAAAAAGTGAAAAAAAAGCGATCTAGAGAGGAGGCTGACAAAAAATAAATCAATTAGGTATTTCTCTTAGCAACCGAGAGAAAAAATTAAACTTCAGTTCTTTTAAGCTTTGCCAGACTTAGAATAACCGTTTTCGTTGCTACTAAAAAAAAAACATGAACCCGAACCATTACAATCATGATTTGGCAATATAACCAGAAATTTGATACATTTTCATCCAATTTTCAGTGTTGCCAGGCTTAAGATAATCCTTCCATATAGGTTTAGATTTGTATTCGAAAATATTGTACTTATATGTACAACTGGAATTGAAAATATTACAAAAAATATTGAAAACTGGTGTTAATTTATTGAGAAAATAAGACAAAAGATGAAGCTAGGATCACATTTCTTACCACAAAATAAGAACTTTTACATCACTTGGCAACACAGCAGCACTTTAATTTTTGAACTATTTTTGAACGTAGTTAAGACTTACAACAATCATTTCATTTATTTTAAAATTTTGCACTTGAAAATAATATACCTAACTGAAAAATAAATTGAAATTGGTGTTCATAAACTAAAAATAATGAATACATATATACTGGCTGTCCCAGAAGGCATTTATCAAACGACGAAACTCAGTGGTAGGGAAAAGGGGTACATAATTTGAAACAAAAAAATCCCATAAGCAGTGGCCCGATTATTTACGGTTTTCAAATTATTCGCCATTTTATGGTTTTTGAAAAATTTGTTACATTCGATTAAAAAAAAATAGGTTTCTTTTCTTTTGTATAAAAGTTAGACACAATTTTCCTTCGATTCTAGTGTTTTCAAAAAAATCATCGCAATAATTGAGTGACCATAAAACAAACATTAACGTACAGAAAACGTGAACATTACTCTGAAAAACTCTACGCTTCATGCCCTTATTGCCTAATGTTACGTTGATTAGATTATGCCCACTCAAAATTAAAATTTCCAAAGTTAGTTGAAAATGTTAAATTTGGATTATTTTTTTTTAGATTAAAAAAAAAAACACTAAAATCGAAGATAAATGGCCTTTAACTTTTATAATATGCAAAGAACAATTTCAAAATAACAACTGCAAGAATAAGACATTATTAATAATTGTAAAACAAAACATTTTTAGCGTACATGTTTATTTACAAAAAAGAAGCGCAATTTTTTTTCATCAAATGTAGATAACAATGTACCCCTCTCCTACCACTGGGTTTCGTTTGATACATGCCTTCTGGGACACTGTAGGTACAAAATCAGAACTATTACATATGACTTGGCAACACAGCTACTCTTTAAACATTTCCGATAATTTTGGACGTTGTCAAATTTACGATTATGATTCTGTATTTAAGGAGTTGAAGGCCTAGTCGCTTGGGGTGAATAATCCCTTCCCTCCATACTTTTATTCAGTTGGAAGTCTTGCTACCTACTTTAGATAAACTATTACATACGATTTGGCAGCCCAGCTAGTACTCTTGAAAATTTTTCGATAATTTTGAACGTTGCCAGATTTACGATTATGATTCTGTATTTAAGGAGTTGAAGGCCTAGTCGCTTGGAGTGCATAACCCCTCCCCTCCATGCTTTTACCCAATTAGGTACCTACTTGAAATCGAACTGAATTTGAAAATATTATGTGTAGGCACCTATCTACAAAATATGAACAAAACATGAAACATCTTTATCTCACTATTTACTTTTACGGCACTCGGCATAACTAAAAAATTTTTAAATCACTTTCAACGTCACCAGATTTATAGAAATGTTCCAGATTTAGAGAGTTCTTCTATTTGAACATAATCGACTTATATCCAGGTCAATCGCCGGTTTCTTCATTTAAATCTTAAATCAAAAAGCATGGGATGATTTTAAAACATTATTGAAGAGTGTTAAAAATAGGGAGATAAATTACTTGTTGGTTTATTTTAAAGCTTGAACCTCTTATCTTGCCATTAAAATAACTTTTACATCGCAGAGCAACATGGCTCTAGTATTGTAAAACTTATACTTTGTTAATTTTCAGGGTTGTGAGATTTATATTTGGGTTTCCAGATCTAGATTATTTGAAAATATTCACTTTTTAAGCGCAAGCAATCATGTTATGCCAATTTTCAAACTTAATGACAGTGAAGAAAAAGAGATTGCATTAAAAATCTTGTCATGTTTTCAATAAGGTACATTATTAGTAAATAAAACCAGCAGACTCTTCTCTCATTTCAAGCACACGATATGAAAGATTATTAAATACAAAAATAATTTTCTTGACATAACCCATCCACGCTGAGCAGATATTTAGATGATTCAATTACTAAAGTGCTCATCTGGCGGTGGCAAATATTTACAAACACGTCAAAAAATTAATCAAATGACATGAAAAGAAAGAAGTTTATAAATGGTTTAACCTTTGAACGGGATCACTTGGTATCAATTACACACGTACTAAACTGGGTCAAACTCACAGTTAGCACTTAGCAGCAGAGGTAGCGTTATTAATTTAATTACTGCGTCAATTAAACAATGGGAAATTAAAATGGTAATGATCACTTTGGATGACAAAAAAATTCCTACATTATTTCAATATCCTTAAATCTTGTCCATTGAAATTATCGTACAATACAACTACTGAGATCGCGCTACTAAGACATAATGGGCGTATACAGTGAATAGAATTAGCTTGACATGAAATTATAACCACTTTATGTGTCAGAGGTGTGTATGTATTATGCGTGTTGCATAATAATACATAAGTCATTCGATATGTCACAATTATTTTATAATTATACAGAGTGTCTCGCTTTTAATAAGTCGAAAATGCTTGGGATGTCGGTTATCTTAAGATGACAGAAGTAAGGTTTTAAATTAGGGCAAAGTTGCATGTGTATATTTTTGGAGATACCGATTAGAATTCAAAGAATTTTAGGATACCTTCAGTCGTTGCTGAAGTATTCTTTAAAAAATCGAGATTTCTCATTTTAGCTATATCTTTTTTATTATGGAAAATAAATTTATTATTTTTTTCAGGTTTACAGAAGTCGTCAAGAGCTATCCATTTGACATTTCAAGAATTTTCAAAGCCGACTAGTGCCGAGAGGTTTCAAAGTCAACTTTTGTTTTTGTTTTATGGCCGCCATACTGTTTGTTCATGCCATTCGGTATTGAAAAAAAACAATGTAACCAAAAATCTATAAAATTTTTCCGTTAGTTCAAATGACGTTAGTATGACTTTTTATTTATATAATGGTTTTTGTTTATGACGTCATTCGGTAAAAAAAATAATTTTTTTCGAAAAAATAATAAAATGTATATTCTTTCTAAAGCTCACTCGGGCAGACAATGAAAATCGGTTCTTTTTATCTGACTATATAAATTCAGTTTTATTTATCGTAGCAAATAGAGCAGAATGTAGCCTAAAAGGCATTAGTCAATTCAAGTTCGTCAAAAAGTCGGCTATGTTTGTGCACTTCTCGTGATTTTTCCTTCCAAACTCTCATGGTAGATATACCCCATTGCAGTCTAATTTGGAGGTTAAACTGGAGGTTATATGGTTCGTTTAATAAAGCAACACATCAGAACAAAAAAAATTGTTTTTCAAAAATAATTGCGTAGGTACACATTACGCATTTGACATCTTTTCAGAATTATTTTATTAATCTTTGGGAAAGCCTGTAATCTTATCCATTTTCACATATTCAAACCTCCCACCACAAGAAGTTTATATTTTGGTAAGCGCTCGGTTTGAAAAGATGATGGAACTATTGTAAAAAAAAATTCAAAATAAATAGATACCTAATGGAAAAGTTTCCCATTTCTGCTAAATTTTTTGGACAGACAGTATTATAGACATATATAACAAATTTCAAATATCTTTAAAATAAGGGTCAATTTAAGGGTATCACCCAGTATCTAAATCAGTATCACCCGGTATCTTATATCTACAGACTACGGATATTTCAAATTAAGTCTACACACTACACGTGTATTTACTATTTCTATGCAGGTCTCTCCATAGTTTTTCTGAATAAAGATTAAGTGTCTGGGGTACTCTCCTACTACTACTTGGGTACACGTGTTACATTATGTACATTACAACATACCTTTGTTGATAGAAGCATCCAAAAGTTTACGATTCGGATTAAAACAGATTATTTGTGTTATGTAAAACGAAAACGTTGATCATGAAAAGTCGGCTAGTCGTTTCGTGATATGTTTGAAAATTACCTGAGCAAATTACGTGATTGGATCGATTTTTCTCATCTCATTTGATTGGAACCGGATCGAAGATAAGTCATGTCAAGTCGTACGATAGGAGACAATGCAATCAGAGTAATTGTTAAATAAAATAGAGTGTTCCCGCGTCATTACAATTATAATTTAGATATGGAAATGTATTATTGCTATTATCAAAACTGATTTGATATTAAAAAAAAAAAACGCTTACTAGAGCACATTGATCTTAGAACTTAATTTATTACCTAGTTCATTTATCTAGGGAGTAATTTTACCGTTTTTGTTATATTAAATTTATAATCATTTGCATAATTCACGGAAGGTTTAATTCATCACGGTGTCGATGAAAGCAAACAATACGAAGCGTGCCACTAATTTCCTCTTTCCCTAAACCCTGCGATTCATCATTTATGAATTATCATAGGAGAATTTTCCTGGATTTTCAAATAAAAGCATCTTACGGCATTTGAAAAATATTCACATAACAATAATAAAACGGTTGGAAAACTCTTAAAAATGATCAAACCCTGTAAAATTCTCTAATTTATAAAAATTAATAAAAAACAAAATTAAATATTTAATTGAAAAAATAAAAAAAACATCACCTGCTTACTTCAGAATAAAAAAAATAAAAGAAAAATTGAAAAAGAAAAACTAGTTAAAATAGAGAAAATAATGTCCTAATTAATTTGTAATTTGTCGAAGGTAACTACCGCCTGTGAATATGTGATTTGTTAATTGGAGCAGAAATTGAGCAGAAAGTACAGATAATATGTGACTCACCCTGGTACCGCGATCGCGATATTGTCAATAAAGGATATTCTATATACTTGTTTTACAAAAGACTGTGACCATGCAATATGGAGGGCAACTCCGAGGTCATTTCTCATCACACCATTCCAGGATGGAAGATTATTTGCTTTTGAAACTGACATTCTAAAAATTCCCAAAAACTATAAAAATTCTTTGAACGACACCATCTGAAATAGTAGGTGAAGACAGAAACATCTATGTTTCACTGATTGTTTTCAGCTCATCAGTCTGACATATCACCAATACAACCATGAGAGGAGTGTGTCGTAGTCGCATATCACCAACAGTTTTAGGAATAGAGTGATAAAGATTGCGGATTTCCCTGAGAGAATTCTGGTCTGGTTGACAACATGAAGTATCTAGTACTCTCAGTCGGTAGATGGCACCATTGGCACCATGCCATGTTTCTGATGCCATAAGAGATTTTTTTGTTTTCAATCTTATTTGAAAAAAAAAAATTAGTCATAAGTTTGTGCTGCCCAAAAGATTAATGGTCCAAAACATGGTGTGACTTTTATTTCCATGGAGAAAATGGCATTTACTTATCTAAACTTCGAAATTACAAAAAACATGATATTTCGAAAACTAAGAGTGTTTTCCGGGAAATTTGAGCAAAATTAGTTAGAAATTATCCAAATGTATTCTAATATCCGTTATGAAAGAAATGACTTTTCAAGCAGATGCATGGCCAAAAATGGTAACTTTTGAAATTTCAACTTTTTGCTCACATTTCTCACTGAAATTTTGAATATGAAATATTTTGAATGCGATATTAGTTGGTATTGTTTACAATAATTTAAAAAATCAACACGAGCAATAGAAATTAACACTATGAGCGAATTTTTTTTCGAATTTAATAAAATTTCTGTCATATTTTTCGAAGTTATTAGTGCAAAGCGTATTGACATGAAGAAACCATCTAACAAGTGCAAGTTTAGCAAGTTTATTTTCTATTTAATAAGAAATGAACATAAATTAAAATTTGAATTTGAAAAATCACGGGCCATTCAAAAATTGTACCTTTCAGAGACACGTTGTATAAGTCGTTGGCTTTCTTTGTTCGGCACACTCCTCTCTCATGGTGATATGTCAGACTGATGAGATGAAAATAATCAATATATGAAACATCGATATCTCCGACTTCGCAGAACACTAGAGGTTGTGTCGTTTTATTGTTATTACGCAGTCTTTTGCTTTTGGTTTTCCTCTTTTGTCAATTGCTTTTCCTTACAGTCTTTCTATTGGTTTTCCTCTTTTGTCAATTGCTTTTCCTTATTTGTCAAATGAGTTTCCCATCTAATTAAACGTCAGTTTGATTTTTCAATTGATATTCCTCTTTTGTCAAATGAAATTCCTTTTATATCAAATGCTTTTCCAATGTTTATTATAATGTCACTGTGCGTAAATGGGAAAAGCAATTGACATAAAGTGAAACTGATTTGACATAAAAGGAAATTGATTGATAAATCAATGACTACAATCGTTGATAGATAGAAAAATAAGAAAATCATTTGACAGATAAGAAAAAGCAATTGACAAAAGAGGAAAACCAAAAGCAAAAGACTGTATTTGTCAAATGATTTTCTTATTTTTCTATCTATCAATGATTAAAGTCATTGATTTAGCAATTAATTTCCTTTTAAGTCAAATCAGTTTCAATTTATGTCAATTGCTTTTCCTATTTACGTACAGTGACAGTAATATAAACATTGGAAAAGCATTTGATATAAAAGGAATCTCATTTGACAAAAAGGAATTTGAATTGAAAAATCAAACTGACGTTTAATAAATGGGGAAACTCATTTGACAAAAAATAAGGAAAAGCAATTGACAAAAGAGGAAAACCAATAGAAAAAGACTGTAAATATCAACGGATTGCCGTCATGTAAAAAACGAAATTAGCGTATTGTTGTATTAACACCAAAATCTAATTTTCAATTGAATCAAAGATAATCCAAGCATATTAAAACGGGACAACGTTTTATACGAACAATAAATTGATGAGGTCACAACATTTATACATTATACAAGTTCATAAATTAGGTGGGTAAGTACTAAGTACACAAATGCAAAGTTCTAAATCTAAATTATATACCTACTGTTATCAATACAAAATGTAACAGCTTAATAATTCAATTGTATGTTATTTCATCGAGAGGCGGCCTCTGAATCTCATGTCGATGTGCCTTTGTTTCCGTTTCCGAGATGAAAGGGAGGATCATTCATTCCATTAATCGAATTCGCAGGACGAATTCGGGGCCCGAACGTTCGGTTGGCAAAGGGAAGACGGCAAGAGAGACTTGACGGGGGTAATTCAGCCTCATTTCAAGCAGTAAAAGAATTAATAGGGCTACAGATGGCCTTTGTGGGATTTCGCTTCTTTTGCGGCCCTCCATGTCAGATTTCAATATCCGGTTCTTTTGAACTGAAGGAAAAATCGGGAAAGTGAGAAAATTCCAAATAACTCAGCAAATTAGCTTTTCGATTGTTATTATTACATATTATTACACTACTTACACGAAAGGTTTTCTGTTTCAACATAATAGCCAATCCGGAAATTGCAAACGATAGAAACAATGGACTTGTTTATTGTTCGGTAGCAGCAATAGGAATGAAATTCTAGCTGTGTGAAGTTGCCCCCCACCGATGCGAAATTTTGAAATTTTTTCTATTGCATTCGTTTGTCCATCGTAGGTTCATGGTTGTCTACCGAAAAGTATCTTTTTTAACATTCGAGCAAAGTAAAAAATATTTTATCGTGAAGAGTTGGCAAGTAAAATATAGTACCTATACGGGACATCTACTAGGTACAAGCACCTGGAAAAAAAACTCTTTGGACCTACGATGGACAAACGAATGCGATAAAAAATGTCAATACTCATTTCATTTGGGGGCCAAGTTCATAGAGCTTGAAATCAGTCAAGAAATATCTGATAAATGATTAAGTTAATTCCCGGTCTACAGAACAGATGCAGAAAACCATGCCCTAAAATTTCAACATTATGCAGAAACAGGATCAGAATATTTTATACAAAACCCATTTTTACACTGTGCAATACTTCTTAAGTATTGATGATTTTCCAATTGGATATTTTACTCCAAGTATGGTCAATTATTGTGGAAAAACTATAAAATTAATTTTCAATTGAGATATATCTATTATTAATATTGTAGGAACATTGATGGCTAAGTATTCTGGCATGTTTGTTAACATTCTCTGAAATAATTAATGGTCAGCTGATTTGTTAGTTCGTGAAAATACAGTTGACATGATGGGAACATTCTAATTCTATTCTAATACAGAATGCCAGATAATTCCGCGCATGTTTGAAAGCGCACGGCTGTGTCTAGAGCGACGCTGTGACACCACAACACCAGTGAAGCTCCTAGAACTTTTCGAAAACCACGGCCGGCGTGTATATAAGAGTGCCAGGCAGAAACTACAGTTAGTTGAGATTGAAGCACCATAGAGTAAAGAATATAGCAAATAATCTCTACAATTGAAAAGCACAGTTGTGTTTATTAATGGGTGGAATTAAGAAGAACTGATTATTTAGATTATTATAAAGTAAATTTTGATTTGAAACAATAAAGAGTAAGAACCTTTCAATATTTACAATTAACAGTCCTATGTTTATTTTGATAACAATCACGAATACGCTGTAAAATACAGAAAAAAATCGCAATAAAACTAGACTAATAAAACCAAGAATTACATTATGACAAAGTTAAAATTCCACAGGTATGAATTTCAAAACCGTATGATTTGCAAATGACTCACTCAACTCACACATCGATAATGTGTGAAACGTGAAAATTCAACCGGAATGACAATACTCGTGTTATTATTTACATAAAAAATATACGAGTCTAATTTGAAATGCAAAGGCTTCTTGCTAGGCAGCCATCTCTACAGGCAGTATTTCGCACTGCCAGCAGGGGCGCCAGGCCAGGCAATACTAAATATTGAATGTATGGATTACAAAAGCACAGAGGCTTGGCTGAATTATTATTGTACTCCGAAGGTGAACAAGGAAATCAGCATTAATATTAATGCCGACTATATTTGATGTTTCTACAGACATGACGAAATTCTAACTCTGCTCAGGTATTATTTATATAATATACAGGATGAGTTTCTTTTTTTTTTGTTGCTCTACCATCGTCACAAACGGCGTGTTCGTTAATGCAGAAATACTCCCGACGGTTTGATACTGTAAAACTTTTAATTAGAAAGTGCGATATATTGTTTTTGTTATACGCCGATGATTTGATAATTTTCGGAGATTGTTACCGATACCTCAAGCGTAAGACTTCAAGTATCTAATTAATTTTGTGTAAATACTCCTGGAACAAAGAGGTTAAACCAATATACAAAAATCAGCCAAAATTTCAATTTAATAGACATAAGTAGAGACGGAACAAGTAAAAGAGTTTAATCACAAACTATCTAGTTCTAGTTCTAGTACGAGTAGTTTTAGTTTTGTTTTCTAGTTCAGGATTGTTTGCTATAAAGCATCTAACTACGCTAGTTCTAAAGCTCATAATAAGGATAAGGCTGCTGGAAGTCTTCTAAATGTATACTTTGAGTCCTGACTTCAGACTTACTTCACAGGATTCGAAATCAAATCTTACATACTTAGTAAAGAGTCGGTTTTAAGTGTACCTACTGTTATGGCATACAAGTTTGGGGATTTATTATATGCGAACGAGTTGGAAAGGGCTTCTCTGTACTTATATAAGCGCCTTTTCCATCAGCTTATACATTCATATACCTATAATACAGGATGGCCCATCGAAAACGAAACATACTTGTTTTGAAGTAATTATCACTAATTTTAAAAAATGCTGGAACAAGACAACTTTTTTAGGAAAGACATTATAGACTAAGTGGACCTTATGGGGGGTTGATAACAAGTTTTTTTTCAATAGAAACTCATCTTTTTATTTTTTCCTAAACTGCATAAATTAAAAAACCTAATTGCGTTTGTGTTTCTTATGTTTCACAGTTAGTCAGAACCATACGGTCTACCCCAAGAAACCAATTAAACAAGTGGAACTGAACTTTTAATTAGAAAGTTATAAAAAAATCCAATTTATCAAGCTCGTAAGTCATTAATTTTTTCTCCTTTAAGATAAAAAATTGAAAAATTTCACATTTTCCAGTAACCTAGACCTTTAATATTAATCCTAAAAGTACAAAAAAGCTTCCAGAGTAGTATCCCCTGCTGCATACTTTTTTAACCACTTCAGAAGTTCTCAACCTACTTATTAATCATTAAAATCCCCGAGAAAGAAATAAGCAGGTATTTACGTTTTAATAATCTTCGGAAACAACTTTTCGCTTTCGCAATTTATAGGACAACTTCTGTTCCACCTTATTCAAAAAAAAAACCGAAGAAAAAAAGATAACATAAATTATTGCTCTAATTATTATAATTCTCAGTAATTTATTCCTAAAAAAAATATACCCTGCGAGAGCGTCCATCACTTTTACATCGTACCTACGGCCTACGGCTATATAGTCTTCTCGCGCCTGTCTACCAAGAAAATCCAGGAGGAAGAGGAGAAAAAGTTGAGGTAATTTAATAAAAAAACGTATTTTTTGCAAATCTCGAAATTCTCATAACTAAATTTACTTCTGGTTGTATAAATTTTTAAAGTTCAACTCCCTTATACAGGGTGAGTCATTGATATGGGAAAGCTCGATTACACCTATACCATTAAAGATATCGAAATGAACCAAAAAGTGCTGTAAATAGGAGGGTAAAGTGCAGTTTGTAAAATTATTTTCAGATACACAGGATGGCCCAATATCGCTGTGCGCCATACAACTTTGTTATTTTAAATAGGACACCCTCTATATTATTACATCTTTAGATTATTTGAGAAAAGTAAAAAAGAATGGTTTGTAAAGTTGAAGTTTGTAATGTAATTAGCCATTTATGAGTTATAAACAAATGAAATTCGCGATTTTCCATTTTCAAAGCAGCTTTTCTTAAAAACAGCTCAAGATAGAGGAAAACGGCTTACATGTTCCTATTTTAATTTTTCATTTGGTATCCTATCATGTAGCTGAAATTTTTATACCGGGCTGATGAAAATAATCAAATTTTTTACCACTCTGTATAAAAATTTCATCCATCCAATAGGATACCGCTTGAAAAGTTAAGATAGGAACATGTAAACCGTTTTTCCATATCTCGAGCCGTTTTCAATATAAGCTGCTTTGAAAATGGAAAATCGCGATTTTCATTTGTTTATAACTCATAAATCGCTCATTACAAACTTCAACTTTACAAACCATTCTTTTTGACTTTTCTCGAACAATATGCAAATGTAATAATATTACATTTGCGTGTACCAAGGAGGGTGTCCTATTTAAAATAACAAAGTTGTATGGCGTACAGCGATATTGGGCCATCCTGTGTATCTGAAAATAATTTTACAAACTGCACTTTACCCTCCCATTTACAGCACTTTTTGGTTCATTTCGATATCTTTAATGGTGTAGGTGCAATCGAGCTTTCCCATATATCAATGACTCACCCTGTATACTAGAAAATCAAGAAAACAATAAATTCCCCCTAGAGGGATACCCCTCCCTCAAAACCACCAGATTTAATAAACAAACAAAAAACCGACAAGTATCGTTCAGTATGTTTTGCTGCTACAGATTTCTTTACATCACTTTTTAAATTTGATTTGTTACTGTGATTGTTTCGAAAAAGACCGTTACCAATAAAAGTATCCGTTACTGCAACTGTTAATTTCTTGGTTGTGATTTGTGAATTAATTATCATCGGCTTCATCCCCAGAAACATTCTTACTAAATAGAGGATTAGTTTGAAAGACCTACACAAACATTCATGGCGAGACTGGGATTCGAACCCTGTCGGTGATAGCTGCAGCAACTACGACACCGCCTTTGATAGCCTTTTGTTTGACTCAAAAATTGTGAAAAAAACAATTCAGTTGCTTTCGGAACTAGGTACGTAAAGTTGGTCCGAAAAAAGTCGGGCTGGGTGGTAAAACATACCGTTCGATTGCCCATCGTTATAACATGTTTTACCACCGACTCATTTTATTTTACCACCTATAGAAAAATATTTATCATAAATAATTTTTACCATATCCAATACCTATGTGGTAACTCGGACCAAGTTGACGTGGGTGGTAAAACCAAAACGATGTTTATATGGTGGGTAAAAACAACTTTGTACACCTGGCTGGGGGCTATAATTATGATACTGGTGGTGGTAAATCAAAACTAAGGGGTGGTAAAATCTTTGATCGGGTTGGTACAAAGTTGTATAACATTTTTTACCCACAATAGGTACATATAGTCATCGTTTTGGTTTTACCACCCACGTAAAAATGGCCCGAGTTACAATTATTTATTCCATAACATGTTTTCATAAAGGTGGTAAAACAAAATGAGTGGTGAAATATGGTCTAAATATGGGCAATCGAATGGGTCGTTATTTTTTAAATTAACCCAGCAGTATTATGAAAATATATTTTTATAACCACTGCGGCAATATAAGCTTCAAGTAAATGTACACTCGATAACTTCAAAGTATAATTTAAGTGTCAATTGTCATTTTAGCATCATCAACTACCTAAAGAAGACTGTGAAATTATAGTAATTATATTGCTAGTACCTGCATACCTAACATGTTAACAAAATCAAGTTTTTCCTTTGATATATTCTTCATCTTCAGACTTTTTTTCTGGTCTGCTACAGTTCGCTATGAAAAAGTTATTGTGACTCAACGCAGTACCAATTGTCTGCGTAGGATCAGCTGGTTTATTCGAAGTCGACGCTTATTACTATTTTTTTAAGAATAATTATTATCCAGAAAATTGCACATTTAACTTTAATTTTCTGCAGTCATATTATGGTCTACTATTTTCGAGAGAATTTTAGTCAAAAATATCTACTGCATACTACTGATGAAGGTATAGATTTCGAGTAGAAATTTACTCTTTAATTTTACTCTCTCGTTTGATTACAAAACATGATCACGAACTGCTTTTTTGTTGATGTTAAAACCTTCATTAAAATAATACATCAATCCCCCCCCCCAAAAAAAAAACATTAGGGTAATTGTAAACAATTGCTGATAATTTTTACATCCTCAAAAAACCAACAACAACCAGACAGCGTTGTCAGCTAAAAACTAATAAGATTGGAATCTTTCAATGTAGAAAAAATACAATAAGGGCTTGGCCGCATATTGAAAAAATTATTCACCCAACTAGATAGATGAAATCACAAAAGAGCCTCATTAATAATTCACATCAAGTCAATAGCCCGGACTTTGCAAATCCGAACAGAAAAATATGGAAATGTGACATAAAAAAACCCATTTTTTAAACCGATTCGTAGCAAGTGTTTTGAGTGACGCGAAACCAGGTCCGTCGGGACTTCAACATAAATCTAACAATCCCATAAATATGTACATAAAATAAGTACACAATTTTATACAGCACACTATTCAAATTTACATTTATTATTCCTTGTGACTAGACAACCAGAAAAAGGCTATCTATCACCAGCTGTGAAAAAAACCGAATGGCTAGTAGGTTTGTACTGTATCCTTTATTAACGAGTTCAGTTTCTGTATTATTTAAAAAAATTACAGAGCGACAGCTCATTATTTATAAAGCAAAAAGTATTTGATGGTCTAACTACTTGCAAGGCCACAGATTCAACGTACTCATTCATAATTTTTAATATCTTTAAAGCTTTTTCATGTCATCATCTGGTCCAGGTCGCCTCATTCTGCTTTCCAGTTCTGATTCATTTCATTGCCTTATTTAAACCAAAATTCACCGTTTGATAGCGGTGAACTTCAGTCTCCAGTTCAGATTAAACGTTGCTTAACTTTGAATTGAACAAGCGGCCCTAAATAAATAAATCTCTTAACAAAATGCGTATTTTTCATGATAAACTAGTTCTATTACGTCAAATTTCTATAAATTTACCTAGAAAGTGGTAAGTATAAGCGGGGAATTAAAAATTTTCTTGTTAATGCGTCCAAAATATAAATAAAATAAAGAACCTCCAATCAAATTGGACCTATTTGAGGGTTAGAGTAAGCCATATTTTAGGAATAATCTGCATAATCCAACTTTCTAAAATCTGCATGAGGACAATTAATATTATTTCTGTATATTTTTAATCGAATTACAATACTACTTCTGTATTATGTTCCATAAAGTACTTATAAAAGGGGTTTAAATGAAAAGCGGGTGATTTATATCGTTAATATAGGATATAGGACTATAATACAAAATTGCACGATTAGTTCTCTAATCTAATAAGCACAGCGTCGCGGCGCATTCCTTCGTAATAAGTGTATTGATGTACCCTAATTATTTTCAAAAGGGGCTCGCAAGTTAACGACGCCAGTGCCCAAAGAGGTTTAACTAATTTAAATCAATACGTTAATTTTAAATTTAATTATAAAATGATTAATTTAAGACTAGGATAAAAACGATATTTTTGCTCCTCAATTTTTATAATGTCTACCCTCCCATCATTTTTAATTTTTTTAGGACCAACTAAAATTTGGCGTAGGTAAGAAGTCAATTTAGAGTCACCCTAACCAGTAACGATTAATCTTACTAAAATTGTTTTATAAAAAGTAAATAAGTAACATACATTATTTATACTTCTTATGTACTAAATAAAAAAGTGTGCATTGCGATTAATAAAATAAAATTCGGAGTAGGTAGCTACACACTAAACTACAAAAAAAATTATCATTGCCCTTGTATATAAAAATATTTTTATAAAATTTGAAGACCTATTATAATAAAACGAAGTAGCAGGGACGTAAAAGACCAGATTCAATTAACAATATCACGATGATTTTTTTCTTCAAAATAATCCAAGACTAAAAAAATACAATAACTTGCGATAAAATAATCTGTGAAACGTACAATTCTATTACAGCCTTAAGGGCGTTTTTTCAAGCTACAATCCAGTCAAGCCCACACAAAGAAAAAAAATTTTGGAGCGCAACAAAAGGAACCTATAACGAAATGAAAGCTAATTTGAGAGGTTTCATTTTAAAAGAAGAAAATTATAAACACCACCGCATCACTAAAAATAAAAATAAAAATCTAAAACTACCCCTACTTATTATAATATGACTAAGATACAATAGGAAGGTAGGTAAAATACCTAAGTTACAATACCAACCTGGAAAATTATTGTATCGGCCGAATGAGAACAAAGGAAAATCAAAATCACGAAACTCTAGCACAAATCTACTGTCCCTTCTGTAATCGTTACGCGAATTTCGGCAATTTAATAATAATAAACTGAAATAAAGGATAAATTGCTCGAGCTGGGCAAGGACAATCCGACTATACCGGCTGACGGTGTTCGACTGCTTTCTCTGCTGCCGGTCGGTTTTCCGTTTCCGAGAACTCAGCCAGCAGTCGCCGGCCGGTCTGAAAAGCTCGTCACGAACGCGGCCGACATGAAACGAACAGCTGATTGTCAGCTGATCGGAGAATCCTTCGTGCAGGACTGAGACCTGGCTGGCAATCGAAGGATAGCCTGATGCCACTTTAACCCGTGACCGGGTGGACAATATTAACAAAAAATAAACTCCTTAGGTATGAATCATACATTTTCCATGTTCAAGTCGGTTCAAATGAAAAGATGGGCTGTTACAGGCTGCAGAGAAAATTCAAGTGGAGATTCCTTTATTTATTTACTTATTTATTTATTCGTCAAACTTACAAGTTATGGGAAACCTATTTTTTACAAAATATGCGAAAATAACTGCATAAATTGCTTATAAAATAAAAATTTCACGTTTTAATTAAAAAATCAATACTGGGTATTTTTTCGAAAAGAATAAGTTTCAGAAATTTGTTTACGTCATATGACATAAGTATAGTTGGACCAGAGATATAACGAAACGACTTATGTCATTTTATCAATTTTTGAATTATTGAAATATTGTTGAAGTCATAAAATATGACAGTTTAACAATGATTAGATTTTTTCGTTATATTTCTTGGTCGACTATACATTATTATTATAAATAAACTGAGCTTAAAGTATAATTAAAAATTTAAAAATATAAATTCGAAAAAGTTTTTTTTAAAACTTCAACGGCTCCCACCCCGCACTTTTTATGATATTATGGAGGCATCTTGGTGATATAGCTTTTGATTGTCGATGTTTTTGTTTCTCCTTAAAATTTATCAAGGAATATTCACTTGAATATTCTATACTTATTCATTAATGAAACGGCCTATAAGTAATTACGAAAATCTAGCTGGCTCTGATGATAGAAATAGGTAAGTGAAAATAAGAGCAAAAATAATAAACCAATATGTATGTAATAAGTATCGTGTGATGCAATAAGTATGCATGTTTTAAACATCGCAAGGCCTCAATTAATTAACCAATTGCCAAATAACATTTGATGTTTTTGTTGCCAACTGTGGAAATAAGTCTTTTTAGGTAATCACTAATCAGTAATCAAGAAAGTGAGGAGGATTTCTATTACCACTCTCCACTAGGCTAGAATATGTTTTGGAACGTAGAAAAGCCCAATTTCATGTTCTAAGTTGTAAAAAAACTTAATTAAATATGGCAAAGCAGTTGTTATTGATTGATAAATTATTGCCCGTATTCACAAACGATAATTTCCTAAATAATTACGTAATTATTTAAATGAGTGAGATGGAGATATGCAGTTTTTTTGCAATAGAATGAGATGGGGATAATTGATTACGTAATTATTTAGGAAATTATCGTTTGTGAATACGGGCGTAAGTCAGATAAAATTCTGGTTGCCAAATCCCGCAAAAACGTGTTTGGGTAATTACCAACATATACGATTCTTCTTTATTCATTTCACAATTAGACACAAAGTTGGAAGTCATTTTTAACTACGAAATGCCAAAAATTTGATCTAAAATTTTTGCACTTTTTAGATTTTTGCCTTAACGTTGCAATAGTTTGCGCTAAAAATCTAAAATTTTTGGCTAAGCGATTTTTTTGTTAAGTAATCAAAAAAGGAGGATCTTTTAACCTTTTATACGAAACGATGAAATGGAAATTCTAAATTATTTTCATACCTACTTCCGAAATATGTACCTACCTACTATATGAAAAATTCTTAAATATGGCGCGAGACCCATTATTAATAAAGTAGGTAATTGCGAAAAAGTTGATTTCAATTGCAGAGTTTAAAATTTCCGTTTTATTTTATTTTGTTGCCGCTATTGCCAAATTGTCGAAAAAATAAGTTTCGGTCATCAAGAGCGAAGCAAAATATTCCGAAAACTTCTACGGAACCAAAATCCAGTTGTCAGTTATAATTAAGAATTTGACGGAAACTACATTTTTTTACTTTGAATACCTACTTTTAGCAGATTTCATTTCTGTTTTTGGTTGCTACTACTGTTGTCAAATTGTACAAAAAAATACTTTTTTGGGACATCAGGATAACATTAGTATTTCTATAACCGTTTCTACAGGTGGTCACTTTCACTGACTCACCTTTGGGATCTCCTAAACCATAAGGGGATAAAGAGTCGGTTAACAGAGAAAAAACTTGCACAATTTTATGTTTAATAAGAACCTGGAAAAAAATTAGGTTATCTTCAGCCTTTGCGGAAATATCCTCAAAAATCTGAAAAATCTAGATTTCTTATTTTCGCCATATCTTTTTTATTGGAAATTAATAAACAATTTTTTGTAGGTTTACATAAGTCGCCAAAAGCTATCCATTTGACATTGGAAAAATTTAATTTTCTAAGCCGACTGCCCGAACGAAATAAAAAACAAGATGGCGACCATGAGAAAAAAAAGTTAGCTATGAAAACTCTGGGATCTAGTCGACTTTGAAAATTTTCGAGACAGAAGTTAAAAATCTCGATGTTTCAGTTTTTTCAGGATATTTCAGCGACTACTGAAGATAACCTAATTTTTTTCAGATTCTAGGTGAAATTGTGCAACTTTTCTCTTATTTAACCGATTCTGTACACTGTAGCTCCAATGGTTTAGGAGATCCCAATGGTGAGCCAGTTGAAAGTGGTAACCCTGTACAGAAAACAGATATACATTTTCTAGGAAATTCAAATCTAATCATCATAGGCACATTCTTAAAAAGGAAAAAAGAAAAATAAAATACTGCAGCCATAATTATTATAATAATACATTAAATTACTTCATCTTGCCAAATCGTGCAAAAAATTCGTCTCTGGGTAATTATATGTACGACCATTTCTATATTAATTTTCCAGTGAGTCAATTTTCATGGTCCGAGTTATAAAAACGCTTCCTGAGTATGTTATTAAAATATGGAAACGTGGTAATTTTAATAAATTATTGCATTACGCCAAATTGTGCAAAAAGTATATGTCCCAATAATTAAAAATATGCCAGCCATTTTATGTGTTTATTTTTTACTGAGTTGGAATTAAATTTACATGCTCCGAAACCAAGTTATCAAAAAAAAAGGCTTTTTAAATATGGCAACCCAGTTTAATAATTATGTATAATGAATAAATGAATGAAGCACCAGGTATCCAAAAGAGAGATTTTTAGCATCCATAGTTGCCAAATTGTAAAAAAATCAGTTTTTTTTTGGGGTCATACAGATAACAGGTCCTCTTTTTCTAACAAAACTGAAATCCAATTATCATACTCATAATTTTAAGAGGAAAGAAAACGTTATTAAAAATATGGTGAAGGCTAATTAATTAATATTTTATTTCATATTAAAGTTATGGTTGCCAAATGGTGCACAAAATCGCTTATTTGCATTCATTGAAGTATTGGAAGCCTCTAGATTTTTTTACAAAATCGCAAGCTATTTTCTCATAAGAAAGTGTAAATTTATACATTTTCTCGTGAAAAACCGGTAAATTACAGAACAAAACAGGAATAAATGAACTGGGTACATTATTATATCCAAGTACCTACCAGAACAATAATAATTGAGAAGGCGAAGCTCATGTAGGTAGATAATAATGTAATAATTATTGTCTAACGTTAGTTTCCAACGACACAGTCGTTATGAAACAGCATTATATTAATGTTGTCCAGGTACTACTCAATAGCGTGAGTACTATCATCATGAGTATTGTTGTAACACCGGCAGCGCAATCACTAAATAAAGACTTCCCCATGGCAACACGCGGTATAGTACCTATGGAAGCAAATAATATTTTGGTAGGGTGCGTGAATAATGATTTCAAGGTTTGCGCACTCGACCGACGTTTTATTTTATCATTTCTTCTATTGTATTGTAACGGCTTAATAATTAATACCTCCGCGTGTATCTCTCGGTCTGTAATATTATGTATAATAAATTACTAATTTTTATATTTCATGTCATGTCATTGGAGGTAGATTTGAATAAGTAGGTAGGATTGTTCTCTTATTTTATTCCATTTTATCACAAAAAACAACCGTAATATCTATACAAATCCAGGAATTATAGAAATACATAATAAGGTAATCATTTCTTATAAATTAAATAAGTATATTATTTTGGTTTTTGTTTAATTAAATACATACAATTGCTTAATATTTTGCATAATTAATTATTGTATATTCATTATTGTAACGCTCTATTATTTCATAAAAAAGAAGAATTGTCTTACATAAGAAGCATGAAAATTGCGTCATTACAACACCAGTGGAGGAAGCGAAGTCGATAATGAAAATACTCCATCATTTTAAATTATTCAAGACGTTTGGCAACACAGCATAAAGTTAAACTTTCGGTAAGTTTTTGATCAATCCAAATTTGTTGTCATATTTACTGAAATATTTTTATCTCTCATCAGTGCATGGATTGTTTTGAAAACTTGGTAAGGGTATGAGTATGGTAGAACAATGCAAACAAAAAGGCTCATATTTGGTTTTCAACAGAAAAGTTAAAGTACTTTTAAATAACTTGGCAACCATGTGACGAGTTTTTGAGTTTTTACAGCGTTGCCATATCTATTTAAACTATTATCTTAAGCCAGAGCATAACTAATATCTTAGAATATCCATATATCCAAGAAAGGCTGTTGCATCAAAAAAGGTTTGTTTGAACAATTTACAACAATAATTCATTTTCTCGATTTTTTTAAAATCATTAAATCGTTTCCATATTTATGAATACGACCGTAAAAAATGACTCGAAATTCATTTTTTTTATTATCCAGCAAGAAAACTAGTTTGCAGTTTGGTATTTTTTTAACAAAATGTAACATTTCCAAGAAAAACTACAAAAAAATATAGAAAACAAGTTTTTTCAACAACTTGGCAATTAACAGTGTAATTTAACCAATTATTTATTAATAATTATATTTGCCACATTCATTTACAATGTGCCGAATATCGAAATGTCTGTCGAATATCGAATATCGAAATTTCTGTAAAATCTGCGAATAATTCCACCGTTGCCATATTCGTCGTCATATTTTTCTTTACTCGGATAATAAAAATTGGGATACGGACAAAGGAAAAAGGATAAAACCAAAATGTATAATTGTATAAAGGGATTAATCTCATTCTTTCTTCATCATACCTAAAATTATTAAACCGAATTCTTCAAATTACTCATTACCCAAGAAAAAAAAAGTACGACAGACAGTATGATTTTTTTTACTGCCCCATAGCCGTTAATAAGCTATCTCATTAATACTTTTAAAATAATTACCTTTTATTAAACATGGAAAGTACGCATTATAATTAATATTGAAATTAAACACCTGACTTTCAAATGTCCCGGTCTATTCAAAATTCATTAATCATCATTATTTTTTCGATTTTTTTTTCGTCATAAGCTCTAATTGAAACCGAAAAAGTTTGTTCAATTATCTACAGGAAGGCAGGATAATTAAATATCATTGATCTGGCGTATATAAATTATTAATTAATTTTAAATTCCCGCAAGTCTGATTAGAACTGGTTTGGTTTATGAAAGGAAACTATGAAAAAATTACTGGTCTGCCATTTATCATTATTATTATTATTTTAATCCTCTAGAGTCGTTATAACGTTGATGTCACTAATGATTTATTTGTAATGTCATAATACCATTCAACTATTCCCTCATATTGAGGTTATTCCAGTGAGTGTACATTATATTTACAACGTCCTTACTATCGTCACAAGCAAAAAAATCAGAAAAAAAAGAATCACAAATACTTCTAAATTTAATAAAAATGGTTCTAGTAAATGAAACTCAGGTTTCTTTAATGTATGCACCGTATAACCAAAAGAGATTTGGTCTCAGGACTGCACCCTGGAGCACACCAGAATATCCAAGAAATATTTATTGAAGCTATGAAAAAGGACATGTATAGCAGAACAAATCTCCACCAAAATTCGCATAAAACCAGTAATACACACCTATAATAATACCCACCTACCCTCCTACCCACATAGTGAGAGATCTGATGATGTCTGCGTAACTGAAAAAAAAAGTTATTGGAAAAACAATACGATAAATTATAATAAAGGGCAATACAAAAAGGCCTTCGCTTAGACTCCATGAAACAATTTGATAAAATTTAAATCTGAGAATATTGGTATATCGACAGTTATAAAGTCAAAAGATCTTCCAGAAGAGCTCTGGGCTCAGGACTAAGTCCAAAGGAATACCAGAATGCATGACATTAATTTTGGAGTAAATATTCGGACCAGTTTTTAGATTAAAATTTGCTCGACAAATATTCAAAAATCCAAATATAAAAATAGGCTTCGCTTACCACTTTGATGAACACAAGAAAAACTGCGAAAGAAACTACAGCAATAATATGCCAGACATCAGAAACTTCACATAAGGATCGATAATAATAGAAAGAGGGCCATAAAACCCCCAGTTTGTATTACATGTCGTATGTAATGTAAAAAAAATGATGATATTATTTCTGATATAGTGTTCTCTGTTTATTTAGGATATAAATAACTTCCTCCTCGTATATAGTTTAATAACCCACAGATATCTAGATGATAAAATTATTGCGATCTGTATTATGTATGTTACATTATGTATGTATACACATATAAATGTACTTCCAACTACATAAATAGACATTAAATAAAATATAACCTCGTTGACCTAAAAGAGGCTTATCGAAAGCTCAATGCTCATGCATTTTATTTTCTGCCACTCAATCGATAACAACCGAAAGATTGATTTAATAAAAATAACTGAAACTGCTGCAAATGTCAGATTTAATCAACCAGAATTATTTCCTAATCAATAAACGCGCACGCAGAAGTCCTAACCCCAATTAGAACAATAATAATAATTATTATTATTAACCGGGAGGGGGTTCTGAGCCTAGTTTCATTTCAATTCGAATGTTGAAAACAAAGGAGAGAGCTTTCATGACGTTATGAATAAGGGCCACCTTTGCCCAGATCGGCAAAGTTCATTTTTGATCAATAAAAGTACTAGTTGCAGCTCACAATGTAATCCTTGTTCTTTCTATTTTGTCTTGAATTAAATGCAACAATATAATTACGTTGATTGGTGTAGGTATAATACGTACGTAACGATCTACGTAATTCTATATTTTGAGCCTTTTATTCATTCCAAAGATCATAAATTCTTCGCGGTATTTAAATTTTGAAAGTGGATAATATTTTAAAACATACAGGATTATGTAAAAAATATTTATATATTATAGCAGAGACAAAATAGCCCTTTGAAAAAAAGTAAAAAGGTTTTGTAACGCTCAATTTCAGAGAAAATAAACATACCTGCCAGCATGACAGTTTACTACAAAATTTCCAAAGTATGCCTCTGTGGTAATAGGAAATGAGGAGCCTCTTTTGTAATTTTTTTAACTGACAACAACCATATTATGTTTGAACTGTAAATTCTTGAAACACTCTGTATAATTACTACTCAAATTATACCTTGGCTGCCGGGAAATTAATGTAGCAAAGCAAATTAATACCATTGTTAAAGTCTTCATAATTCCTTGTTGTCAGATTGTGCTAAAAAATAAATTACCAATTTTATTGGCACAATTGCCAAAATAGGTATGTTTTGGTAGGTAATTTAAATCGCTACAGGTTATGCAAAAAAGCAAACGCGACAAACGTGCTTCTTTTGTATTTTTTTTGACTTCACGGTAATTTCATATCTGAACTGCATATTTTATTACCAAAATAATATCTTGCATGGGTTTCGGGGAAAGTACCTAAAAATTTAAAGTGACAACGCAGCAGTTTTAAACAATGACCGGCAGAAAATTTGAAACTTATGCTAGAAGTTTTTTCTTACAAATTATTGAGAAAATGTTATTCTTGCATAAAGCTTCTCTGCATTGTTTCAAACCTAGGAACCGATAAAAATCAAAAACAATTACTTAGGTAAGTAATTTTAGAATTTTTGGAAACACGTTATCTCCCAAAATATAGAATTAGCAACCATAGCAAACGTTCCAAATTAACAAGTCCTGAAAAAATTGCTTAAAAAATACCGTTGAAAATATTATTACCAAATGGGAAAAACAGTGTCTTTTCATTTTATATTTCCTTAAACGATCCTGTAAATATTTTTATAAGCAATTCAAAAACGCCTTGTGTAGGTGATGAACACTCAAATAATATTTTTGCTTTCAGAAAGAGAAATAATGAAACGTGGCAACATAGCAATTTCTAAAAAAATACTGAATAACTGCCTTTGAAAATATCCGAGAAAATATCATTTTAAAATGTAGAAAGACCAGCGTTTCAATTTTATATTTTCTTAAACGATTCTGTAAAAAAAAGTTTCACGTCCATTTATAAGCAATTCGGACAGGCTCGATGTAATTAACCCTCAGTTAGTCATGAGCGATTCAGGCCTGTTTTGGCGTGGTCCTCGGGGATTTGCTCCGGAGCAATCACCAAGGACCAACAGCCCGGAATCACTTATGATTTTAGTTCAAGCCAGCTGTGAAGCCTAAATACACATCAGCTCATAGAGTGAAGATTATATTATTTATTTTGTCTCTCAGAGAGAGGTAATTGTAAACATGACAACATCATAAATAATTCATGTTATTTGTCTTTTGCAAAATAATTTTAGTGGAAACACACATGGAAATTATTTTTCAAAACTGGACATAACAATTAAACCCTTTCCTGTCCTATTTACAGATGTCCCATCAGGATAAGTGAATTTATAGGTATAAAATGACAAAAAAATTTCGAGATGAAATTTGAGCATTTGCGGTCCAAGCCTTTTTGATTGGCTAATAAATTTTACAATTTTTTCATCATGCATGGCTTACATGACAGGAGCATTCCTTTTATTTTCTATGTAGGTAAAGTGCCTCTTCTCAACGATACCTATATCAAAAAAACTTTTTGAAAAAGGTGGCTTCGAATTCAAAATTATGTACGCATGCCGAATTTCATTGACTTTAATTTTTTTAATTTTTTGCAATATTTCCATAACTTTTTTTCGCATTTTTTTAATTAGTGACGTGATCTCTTCATCTCCCTTTTCCTAATAAGTATGGAAATACATTGATTCGAATGCTTTAGTAATAATATTGGAGTTAGCGTTTTTCAAAATCTGTGTCCCAAACGATACAAATTAGATGTTATTAATAGCCTAATAAATCAAATATGATCTTTAAATGTTATTTTCGAAAGAATTTTTTCCAATAAAAGAAGTGTATTCAAAACGCTGTTCAAAAAAATGTTCATAACTGGTTTTTCTGAAACAAAAGGTTAAAAAAAGTAGACCGGTTGTTACGAAATTTGGCATGCATCCATAATTTTGAATTCTGAGCAACTTTGTTAAATAAAATTTTTCGATATTATGTGTAGAAGAGGCACTTTATGTAATAGTCAAAGGGTCAAACTTATAATCTAATCAAGCAGGTCTGGACTTTAAATGTTCAAATTTTAACTCGAATAAATTTCGGAATTTATTCACTTATAAATAATTTAATTAATTTATAATTTCGGAATAATTAATTACTTTATGGTTTTTATAAGGCAACGCCTGGATTAAGTCACACTAGAAGTGTCTTTTTGAATCAGCACATTACAGCATGGTGGTTAAGAAAAAAATGAAAAAGCAGTGCCAACTTCTAAAAAAACATATTTTTTTCAAATGTAGCACTAATGTCAAGTAAACTACTGATACACTTAGGCCTGACAAGCTTTCGACCAGAAGAAAGGAATTAATAATATTCAGCAATTTTTTTTACGGCAAATTTAAAACATTTGGTTTGTTTCTGCTAATAATAATTTAATTCTCAATTTTTTCGCTCATTTTTTGTTTATTTTTTTTTTAATTTTTCGCTAAAAAATTTGAAAGTTCCTCTGGCCGAAAAGGTGAATTGATGTCATCAATAATTATAAGATTTTTTTCCAATCAATTTAATAGTTTTGCTAAAAACTATGCATTCAAAGTCCTTCCCCCTGACGAAAGGGTGGCTGGCCGAAGCGGGGCTAACTTCTAATTTGACTTGGGTGCGTATCTCGGGCACATCGCAGCACATGCATTGCCACTAATTTTCAAGTTCTGTTGTAAGTATGTAATCCTGTAACGTGTATAATATACAGTGCTTCCCATAAGTAGCGGATAAATTCAATAAAATTTATGAAGACGTTTTTTTTGCTACCCTAACTGTAAAAATTCAAATGGCGAGGTTTACGATACCTTGATTGATAGGTTTTTTCATCCCGAATAAAACAAGAAAAAAAAGTTCAAATCGATTTATAATTAACGAAAATATTCACCAAAAAGTGATCGAGTAAGGAAATAAATAAGCGTATTAAAATTTAAACAGGTCTTCGTGAAATTATACAAGGAAAGAAAATCAGTTAAATTAAATGTTCAAAATGGTGTCCGTTAACAGCAAGAGACAATGCCCTAAAGGCTTGAAATTATTTATTTATTTTATTTATTTATTTTCCTTATTTCCTTGTATTTATAACGAACAATCAATTACTATTACAGCGGGTATTATAAAGGCTCATTAAGTTAACGGGAAGATTTCTGTGGCCACTTCTGAAGAAGGTATCGAGTCTAAGTGGATTTTTTTTTTAAATTTATCTAGTCTTGACATGAAAGAAATTACAAAAATGTTAATAAAAGTCATTTGACGTCTATATTAGCTTCAAAAACGAGCACAGAAATCTGCCCGTTAGCCTAATGAGCCTTTATAATATTGGCTGTTAGTATTTTTGCATCCAGGGAAATTATCAAATGAACGAAAACGGGAATTAAAAAAAAAAACGCTTACAGAAAAGCTCCGTAAAATCAGCACCCCTCCCCCCTCCACGTTAATACTTTTGCTTCCACGTACCTAGGAGGGTAATATTGTAACGTGATAAAATTCCTGGTAATACAAGATGATAGAGTTAAAAAATTAGTTGCCAAATGTTGCAAAAAATCCTTACTTGAATTCAATTCGATTCAATTCTGCTTACATTTTTATAAGTACCATATAATTAATCAATTTGCATGCCATGCTCTATGAATCGCTTCATGAATCACTCTGCGTTATAAAATATAATAAACACCTCTAACAAGCGTTAATGTGTAAAATGGATTTCTTTCAAGTCTTAAATGTAAAAATATAATTTACATTTTTATATAGAATCGTGTTCTATAGAGGAGACTCCGTTCTGCTGTTACTAGGGGACTAGGGGCCTTCAGTTCTAGTTCTAGTTCTGGCTGGTTATGGTTGAAACAATGCATATTTAAGATAGTTTGGAACAATGGTAGAGGTAATAGATCTGGCAAATTATAGGTCGCATGGGGATATAATTATGTGAAGTTGATTGGGCAGGGTCACCTTGATCGGAGTCCCAATGACAAACCGAACGAGGTGATTTTAGAACTGAATGATCAGGTTTCATTCTGATCATCCTGTAAATTAAGAAATAATTAACGCAGAACGCAAACATATACACGTGTAGTGTCGTAATCACAACGCCGTATAAAAAATCCAGTAATTAAATTATAGGAATAGTTAAAAAAAATAAGCAGCCAGAAAAATTATTGTTTCGAAATAATGGGATATTAAAAAATGTTACCTAATTACACCTCTGATATGTCTGATTATTCAACTTCTCTTCTTTCAATTATTGTACTTTTTATGAGATAATTTCCATATAATAAATAATTATTATAAAATAAATGCGAAGATCAAGGTTATTATTATCAACTGGCTGGGTTGGGAATAAATTCGGCAATGCTGACTGCTACACGCTTAATGATTGAAAATTTTAAAGTCCAAAAGTATTACAATATCACAGACTTCCGCAACTATATAGGTTGTATAAAAATACCATTTACAATGCTTTATTACTAATAAAAACAGTCCATAATAATTTTTTTTTCAAATTAAACCACTATACTAGTTTCCATAATGCATTAAATTTTCCACACGCTTTTCTCTCTAAAAAAAATTATTGCAGTCGAAGACGGAGTTTACTCATTCAGGTCGCCTGGAGAACAATAATTTCAAAATCGCTTGTACCTACCTAATCTTCTTTTTGGAGTAAATTATAAAATCAAATCAATCCAAAATCAAAACGAAATATTTCGCTCAATTGAATTTTATCTAGAACGGTAAAAAATGTTTCCAGTTCTGTTACCTACAACCTACAACTGCTGTGAAATCAATGAAACCCGGAAGTCACCAGGCTTTAATGGCACGTTCACTGAATTTTTAATAAACCTTCCGATAATAAGCTTTGAAATAAATGGCTTTTGTTCTTCTTTAAATAATACATATTTTGATTTCAGGTATCAATCCTATTGAATTCGAAAAAGAGAAATGCCGTCGACATAGGTTGTCTACCTAGCGTGTTAAGAAAACTGTAGGTAGGTAATGGGTCTTCTTCAAGGTTCTGCCGGAAATGGAATAACATTGCAAATTCGAACTTAAATAACAGTTTTTCAAAGTTTAAATGGATTTGTGTATGATTAATTAATTATACTGGAGATTAAGGCAACGAAGAAAATATTTTTCGCTCAAATTGGAGGAGGGGGTGTCTAGATGCTCCCCAAAATTTTCATCAAAATGGTAGAAAATTAAAGGGGACTCTAACTATATAAAAACCTGCTTTTCTTCCATTTGGGAGACACAAGGCATTTTTGTCGTCATCTCTCTAACTATAAGAGCCCTTTCCGCAATTCCCACGCCATGTTTGAGCACCTAGTCTTATTGAAACCTTTTCGACCTTCCTACGAGTATAATGGATATAGAAGATCGTTCCGTGAGAGGATTCCCATATCTTCCTCTTATAGTACTTCTGACCAAAAGATATTGATCGAGTCTGAAGCTACTTTGTATAAACCTTTGTAGTGGCAGGTGGCTTCGTTGTCTGTTCCATATTTGGGACACACTGCCCCCCCCCCCCCTAAAAATCGTAAACGCCTGTTTCGGCTGCTTCCCTCAACAACTAGAAATCTGAGCACCCGGTTTAGTTTGATCATGTTGGCCAGCTTGGTAAAGGTCTAGCCTGCTGCACAGCCTGGTTTTGCCTCCCACTAGTTCTCTACACCCTTTTACACCTGAAGCAGTAAATGAAGTGATTGCCAGATGCAACAGCCACAAAGCATCTAGTTACGATTTGAGTGTGCAATACTTCCCAGAAAAGCAGTTGAGTTGAGAAAAACTCACTTGGAGGGCACATGTCAGCAAAGGACACCGGAATAAACCTATTCGCCAAATGAGTTGTCTAATAGGTAGTAGATCGAAAAACCCTCCACATCAGAAACAAACTCCTGTATGAAATAATGAAACGTATCTGAGAATGAAAGAAAGAAATCAAAGACACATCGAAACATTAGCAAAACCTTTGCACGCCGATTCTGGCAATCTGCTCGCTGTGAAGACGAAATCAAGAAACTAACATGGAACTACCTCGAACAGCTCCCCAATCATCGAATACAATTGAGCGCCCTAACGAAAAAGGTTAAAAAGACAGTCTACAGATGTATTAAATCAATGACTATTAAACAAGAAGTGTTATCTTGAGTTAATTTAGTAACTAAAGAGTCACCACTGATGGGTAACCGGGTAATTTTCTCCTCATGTGTATTAATATTAAACACTCGACAACTTTTCTTATAGTTTTCAAAAGCAGGTTGCAAAACAAGATGTCCAAAGATTTTCCATAATACGTGATTTAAAGGATTTTCGATACCACAATCAAGAAAACCTATCTGGTTGGAGGCGTGCCCAAGTAAAAAATGTGAAAATGGTTATTGAATCAATGGCCAAGAACAGAAATTGCTGGATTTGATACCTTTAGAAAAAAATCTAAAAATTTACCGTAGAATTTTGGAATTTTTTTCTTGAAATGAAATCTGATCCCCAGTTCTTCCAGTGATATCCCTGGGAAACCTCTGAACATATCGCAAATGGTTGTCTAATGTCTAATAACAAAACTTCAAAATAGCAATTTTCGAAGTTTTTTCAGAAGTTTAATGGGGAACCACAATAATTATTATTGATGCTATAGGGATAGGGTACGTCAGAGGTATTTTCTCTGACTCATATAATAATATTTTATCTTTTTTTTACAGCAAGCAAAGTTATTGTTACTTTTTTTCAATACATATAAACGGATGTTATCTATTCTAAGGGGTAGGTACTATACAAAGATGAAGATAACGATTTTTCCTGATGGAAATTTTGGAAACATTCTCAATGCGAGGAGGTTTTTTATAACCCAGCAACGTTTGCTTAAATAATGGATGCTTTTAAAGAGCCTCTACATATATTATATATAAAAGAGCCGAACAATACCTCGGCTCGAAATTAAATCCAGGTTATCTTTTATGAAGCAACATTATTACTGTGCTCGGAAATAAAAACATCCAGAATGTATTCATATAGGAATAACTGCTAAAAGGAAATGTGTTTTATTAACATAACTTAATATCTTACTTTTCCATGAACTTTACATATATAGAAAACAAGGGCGCTCGCTGAGAAATGCCAATGCAATTAATATCGCCATTAGTAAAAACAAGACATAACTTCTTCGACTTTTATAAATTCAAGTGGAATAAGAAATAACCCACATAAGAGCAAGACCAAGTAGCTGCAATGTTGGCGTTAACCATTTAGTTGGTATTCTGCAAGCGAACATTAATCGGTTATGCGGATTTAAATTAAACAATACGATTGTTGGTTGGTTGGTAGGCATGTCGTGTGTGCTGTATTTATGTGCAGGCTCGTATAAAGTAGCTACATCTCTACATACAGTCAAACTAAGGAAAAAATCTGCAGAACTTAAAAAAAATGCTCTGAATAAATATAGTATATTCATGAGCTTGAACCATTTTAATCACATATTTAAAGTTCTTTCTAATTAACTTTAAAATTAATTTAAGTTCTAAAATTAATAAAGAATTTAGCCGTTTCCAATAAATTTTGATCTTTTTAATCGGAAACTCTTACAAAAAGTACCTGAGTGGACGGTAGAGAGGCCGTTTAGATTGCTGACTGTTAAGCCGTCAACGCTGCCACCGTTTGGGTTCGAATCTCAGCTCGTCATGGTTGTTTGTGTTCGTTAATTTAACTACATATTTATATTATAGAAAATGTGTCTGTGGCTATATGAGCTCGATCTCGAAGCCAAATTACCAGAGTGGAGCGACTATATCTTATCTAAACAATGACTGATGAAAAAAATGACTTCTTGAAGTTTTCCTAAAATAAGGTGGTAGAATAACCTGGTAGAAAAAAGTTAAGACTTTCATGCTTATTAAGAATTTGAAATAAAATTTATGATAACTTCAGTCATTCCTATAATAATCTGAAAAAATTGAAAAATCCAGATATTTTATGAGAAGAAAATTCGTGAGTTCTAGGACTCATGCTCATTACTGATCCCAAGCCGAAGACAGAGAAAAACACTACCGAAGACATGGATGGCTCTTGTCTTGTTGGAGCTCATCGGCATACACATCAGAAAGTCTGATTCCCTATCTTTTGCTTTTGCAACCTATCCAGAATATTCACACGGGGAACTTCGGGATTTATAATCCATAGCGACATCTGTGTTGGTGACGGTAACTACCTATGAGGATACGACAAGTTCATTGGGGAGTGTTAACTCGCATGCTGACAAAACGCGTGCACCATAACCCATAATATTGTATCTTGGTAGAAAAAGGGCAAAATGTCCAAAACTGTCTTTTCGAGGTTATTGGAGCTCTATTATTGAAGTTTTCCTTGTGTTTATATTTTCTGTATAGAAGAAAAGCCAATATCTAATAATTATGTTAGACAATGGAGTATTATTAGCTTGTATGTCGCTGAAATCTATGTCAGGTAAATAGAAAAAGGACCAAAGTCCGGACTTACCAGCAGATCTTTCGGGTTACGAAACGTTGAAAAAAAGAATTAAAAAAAAAGAGAAGAGTAAATAAATTATAGTAACGTAATACATTGAAAATGGACATTGACCCTTTTAAACCAAGGTACAATAATAATTAGAAATGAAATTCTTGATCAGAATTATTAATAAATGAATAATAAAAAGAACATTCGTGGGTTCTAGGGCTCATGACCTTGACATGACATGAAAAAACGGAGAGAATGAGCCCCAGAACCCCCACATTTTCAGAAATCTTGTTTCTTTTCAGTTTGTCAGCATATTTCATGAATGACTCAAGTTATCCTAATCTTTCAGATTCTTAATAAGCATAAAATTGTGCAACGTTTCTCTAATTTAATCGACCCCGTATGTCCGCTAGTTCTCGAGATCCCAATGGTCAGAGAAAAAGTATATTTTTTTAATAACTACTATACAGGGTGGGCCATCGAAAAGGTAACAAGCTTAATAGTTTGGAAAGTGAAGATGTATGCGAAAAACGCCTAAACAGGTCGATTTTGTTATCGAGGGGGACATATTTTGGTGACAAATTTTACTACCCAAGTTCACCCCCTTGACAGGGGTAGCTACCCCTTTGCTTATCATTATAGGGAACAGATATCAAGTGATACATCATTTGAAAGCTACTTGAATTCTCTTTACAACTATATCCAACATTTTGGGTTTCGCTTACATACAGGATGGCCCAACGAAAACGTAACTCGCCCTAATAACTTGGAAACTGAAGATGTACGCGAAAAACACCGAAACAGGTCGATTTTTTTATCAAAGTAGGCATATTTTCATGACAAATTTAACTACTCAAGTTCACCCCCTTGGCAGGGGTAGCTACCCTTTTGCTTATCATCATAGGGAACAGATATCGAATGATACATTATTTGAAAGCTACTTGAATTCTCTTTACAACGATATCCAACATTTTGGGTTTCGCTTACATACAGGGTGGCCCAACGAAAACGTAACTCGCCCTAATCACTTGTATGTAGGCCAGCCTGTATGTAAGCGTAACTCAAAATGTTGGATATCGTTGTAAAGATAATGCAAGTATCTTTCAAATGATGTATCACTTTCGCTTACATACAGGTGGCCCAATGAAAACGTAACTCGCCTTAATCACTTGTATGTAGGCCACCCTATATGTAAGCGAAACCCAAAGTGTTTTATATCGTTGTAAAGAGAATTCAAGTAGCTTTCAAATGATATATCACTCGATAGCTGTTCCCTATGATTTTAAGCAAAGGGGTAGCTACCCCTGCCAAGGGGGTGAACTTGGGTAGTTAAATTGGTCACGAAAATATGCCTACTTTAATAAAAAAATCGACCTGTTTCGGCGTTTTTCGCGTACATCTTCAGCTTCCAAGTTATTAAGGCGAGCTACGTTTTCGTTGGGCCACCCTGTATGTGAGCGAATCCCAAAATATTGGATATCGTTGTAAAGAGAATTCATGTAGCTTTCAAATGATGTATCACTCGATATCTGTTCCCTATGATGATAAGCAAAGGGGTAGCTACCCCTGCCAAGGGGGTGAACGTGGGTAGTTAAATTTGTCACAAAAATATGTCCCCCTCGATAACAAAATCGACCTGTTTCGGCGTTTTTCGCATACTTCACTTTCCAAATTATTAGGCTTGTTACCTTTTCGATGGCCCACCCTGTATATAGTATAGTATAGTATAGTATCTATAGATAAGACCCATTTTGAGTACCTAACTAAAATGTATGAGAAATTCAAACTGGACTACCAAAAATCAAACAGAAAAAAATTGGAAATCTCGAATTTATATGATGACAGTTTCCAGATTGTTCCGTTTTTGGTTCTGATAAAGTTCTTGAAAGTTCGAACAGTTCTAAACGGTCATCATCACATAAATTCTGGATCATAATTTCAATAACTGCCGAAATAGCGAACACAATTTTCTTGCAAAAGGCAATATCACTAATCATTTTGCATAAAAATTGGTCAGATAACTTTGAATGAAATAAATAATAATTATGCAATGTAAATGACCCAACATGGGTGACATGAAGTAAAGGGGATAAGCACAATAAGCCCATGAGGCTGAGGTGCTTCCGGCTATCCTGAATCAAACGGCCCTCGAGACGAAAAAAAATAGCCCAACATTATCTGAGAAAAAATCGAATATCTTAAAAACGGTACACCGTATGAAAAAAGTAAGAAATTTTTTTGTTCTATAATGCAGGGGCTACTGAATAACGTTTTTGTATCTGCAATAAAGACAGTGGCGTAAAAGAAAGAGAGGGGTAAGGGGCGCCAATCCTGAATTTCTACGCCACTGCAAGACATCTACAAAACCTGTTAATAGCCAAATTTAAGATCTATGTTGGTTTATTATTCATGCCAAGTTTCATCCAAATCGCTTTAAATTCACACAAGTTATAACCGTATAACTCTTATATTTTTTTAAACTTTAACACCCTGTATCTTTGAAATGAAACGTCATTATGAGCTGAAATTTTTTTTCAACTTATGCTTATGAGAGAGACCCTTTGAAAATAGGCCCAACATCACTGAAACACCCTGTATAATTATTATGATAAAAATTTTTGGGGATTTTTCAAGGGATTTTCGGCAACCTTGTTCTACATTTATGTATAAGAAATTCTCAATATGGCAATATCTACCTAGTCGGTTCATTTCTAGGATCTATCTTTTTCAAAATAAGAGTCATAATTTCTCCCCTGTTACGAGGCATGATAACACTCTCTAAATCCATGAAATTCAAATAAAATCAATGAAATCAAATAAATCATGAAATTCAAATTTATGTGAATTTTTATGACAAGAAAAATCTTGCGTTAAAATATTAATAATTTCGTTGGACAAATCTGAGGATTAAAAAAAAAATCTTTCGAAAATCGCATTCTAAAGCTCAATATGGAGGTTTCATTAATGTAATCCAACGTTTTCAACATCAGAAAAAATTAAAATAACAAGTCAAAATTTGATTATTCTAATTATTATTCTAAAACCCTTCATATTTACCCCCCCCCCTATTTACCACTATAAACCAAAATTTGTTATAAACCACATTTTATAAAATTCTAATAACGAGCTCAAAATTAAAAAAAGTACGCTTGATAAGAATTCACAGTCTGCATATTTTATGGTACCTAATTTCATAACGTTTTTTTAAGGACGAACGTTTTATAAAGTAGTCATGCAGACAATTTTTCCCCTAGTCGCTCTAATAACAACTGCTCGTACTATCCACATCACTGATGCATTTTATATTTATTTTAATACAACAAATTGTGTCTGGTATTGCAAAACTTAATAGCACGCCACTATAAATAGCATAAAAAGTTAATAAGTTAAAGATAACCCACTTTTTATTGGCTGGACGAATCGAGGTCAAAGAAATTTTACTACCGAGCGAAAAAATACCATACAGCTAGGACGAAATGGGTCAGAGGTAATAAAATAAATTTAAAGCGGGATAAATTTATTCGGTTTACGATCTTTTCAGTTCTGTTCGTTTGATGAAATTGTCGAGACTCGAGACCGACTTGCGAATTTCACGTGTCTGTCTGTCATGGAAAACAGTTAGGAAGTTAGAAGCTGGTTGGTGGCGGTACGTGGTACGTGGCCAAAAAATGTCGCACAATGCCGGCGCAGGTAAAAGAACTCATAAAATATCACTTGCCCGGTTAACAATAAGACCGAGAGTAAAAGCCCGGTTTACACGTATCCAGTAATTTAGTCGAGCGGTCGAGTAATTTAGTGCTCGACCTATGTGAACACTTGTGTTTTAGTCAAGTCAGCTGGCTTGGTCGAGTTCACAGTCGAGTTTAGTAAATAGAATCCTATTCTATTTTTCCAGTCGAGTACAAGTCGAGTAGCCTTCCCCCTCCCTTTTTTCAGCTGAACTAAACGCGTGTAGACGCATCTCGCCGCAGGTGATTATCAGATTAGTAGAGTATTCAGCAAAACAAACCAAAAAATTTGAGAGTGTTTTATAAAACTGTGTTTTATTATTACTGTTGCGCAAAACATGGCACGGTGGTCTGAAGATACAACATTTAAATTTGTTGTGGAGTATAGCAAACATGAGTGCCTGTGGGATGTTAGAGACGAGAGATATAAAAATCGACAAATGCGGCAGGCAGCTTATGAAAAAATGCAGGAAGTGATGAGAATCCAGGGATTTTAGCAGAATGAAATTGTTCAAAAAATTGAAAACATTAGATCAACGTATTCTCAAGAGCTAAAAAAAAAATTAATTTATAATTTTATAAGGTGTTTTATTATAGAACGCAATTTATTTTATTATTTTATAATATTTTATCATTATTATTTTTTTAACGGCATCTACTACTCGACCACTCGACTCATACTAAATAAAATAAGTGCGCATGTGGACACCTGTTTTTACTCGTCTTTTAGTTACCAACTCTACTAAATTACTTGACCTGTGTGAACAGAAAGCTCACTCTACTAAATCACTGTACTCTACTAAAGCACTGGATACGTGTAAACCGGGCTTATAATAATAAAATTAATTGTAAATACGAATAATTAGTTTGGGTGCCATTGGCTTTTCCTCCAACTTTCAACTTTCGTCGACAAGTTGCATCTGTCTCAAATTTCGCTATCAATCATCAGAATTGGATTTGACTGCTGAAGTTGGTGATGTAAATTAAACCTAATTCATTCCTCATAATCTTCATACAATTTCATGCTCGATTAGATTTCACTGTTCACTCAGTTGTTCACTGAAATATCGATTAGATTCAAATTAGATTCAAAAATAGAAGAGAATAAAAAAAATTCCTAGCTCCGACCAACTTTTTTATCTATACGCTTACTGACTGCCGTCTCATTGAATTATACGTAACTTCTAAAAATATTTGGTCGTTGCTTATTATAAATTCAAAAGACATGCAAGTGCTTGTGATTTGATGCGAATTATTGTCCCTTAATTTTCGTCTGTCATGCTAAATACCAGAATTTTAGGTCACTTGACGAGGGGAAATGCGAAATTGCTTTAAAATGGAGCATTCTTGGGAGATCTTGGGAGCAAAATCCTTTTGGTTTCAAGCGGCCCTTGGAAAATATTATGAAAATTTTCTTCCAAGCAACTGGAAAATATATTCCTTTATGCCAAATTACCGACTTTTGCCCGTTATACAGGGTGATCCCGAAATGGCGGACACGGAATACAGGGTGTTGTAGAGGATGTTCAGAAAGACTGTAAACTTAAAACAAAAATGTGTTCCTCGGCTTTGTTACCGAGATATAGGGTGTCCTTTTCCTAAAATTTAAATCGAAATGGCGGTCAAATTTAAACAACCTCCACAGGCAAAGCACATGATTTCACATAACTATAACGATAGTGTTTGCTTTTTATTTTTTTATTATCGGGAACGGAATTACAGACATTCAAAGTTTACCTATTCCCTGTGTTCAACAAAATTTATCAATGTGGCATCGTTGTTCGAATTCGAGATTTTGAATAATATTATCGCGAATATGTATCCGCGCAACGATTATTGTTTTAAGCTTTGTTGTGTTTTCATTTCATATGTTTCCATAGTAACATCTATCTGGGTATTGTAGACCTACACATTATTTTTCTCCCTGAAGAAGGGTATCCAGTGCAGTGTTGTGCCTTTATTTTCTACAAAAGTGGTCATATCTTCTTAAGGGAGCCATACTGGGAAAAACAGTAAATAAACCTTAGAATCTTTACTCCACAATAGATGTTGTGGTGCTGTCCGTGTCCGCCATTTCGGGATCACCCTATATAAAAGTTCTACAAATTGAAAAAAATAGCAAGTCACAATTCCTTAAAAAAAACAGCTACAAACTCATATATCAACCTGATAGAATTTGATAGAAGTTGAATCTTCTTCAAACCAAATCACATTTTCTCGAAGTTGTTTACACAGAAAACTTAAATCGTCGAAATAGTAAAACTTGACCAAAAATTGATCAAACATTTTGATAACTGACCGTTTCGTAGATCCGTTTTGTCATTTATGAGGCAAACTGCTTAAATAAATCATAAAATTTCGAATTATTAAAACATAAAGACCAAATATAGGATTTTTCGAGCGCCCCTTTTCTGAATCTAAATCGCGGAAGCGTTATTACCCTGGCAAACAGCCAAGCCCAGAGTTTGTATCAGTTTATTGTTTGAATTCAAATCCACGTGTTAGAGCAACCGGATATAATATTTACTTTAGATTTAGAAATCCAAACAATCCTGGAAGATGGAGATTTATTTTTCCTCTCTGCGAGAACTTACTTTCCGATGCCGTTTCATTAATTATTAATTCAGAGTGACAAAAGTTTTTAGTACAAAGTAATCTGAAAGTTCTCCTCGAACGTAGGATTTTCTTTGATGTCACTCCCGGTCCTTCACTTCGGGCCGATTTTTACTGAATTTTCCGAGAATTATTTAATTAATCCCGGCTTTGTTTTCACACAAACGGAATTAGAAATTAATTTTTTACTCCGACCTACCGATTTCGTCCTTAATTATCCCCAAGTCGAGCGTGCGGAGGAAACCTTCATTTGCGGCTCGAAGGTACCATAGCAATAATTAATCAGAAACCTCATTTTTAATCTGGAAACGAGATTTAGTTTTTCCTCAAATTAGTACGCGCAATTTAATTCAATAATTAATTTGCCGAAGCGTTGCATTTCGCTTGTTTCACGGAAGGCAAGCTCCGAAGGAATATTATCGTGAATAATTTATAAATTTATAAAACACATACCTACATTCATTTTCTCGAGCAGCATAACGTGTCTGAGATCTCGTGTCACTATCAGAAAATTATCGAATTCCTGGCGTTTAAAATTAATTTTTTCATCTCGGACATTATGCACATTTTTTCCATCGTCTATATTTGCAATAATTATATGTGGATTTATGCGCATGTTAAGGACATGGATAATTTAGTTTTATCGCTGTTCCAGCTAATAAATATTCTGGAATTGGGACGCTCCATTGCGGCTATCCATTTTTAATCAAGTTTTATGTATTGTATATGCGCAGTAGCAAATTACTGGCCTGTCAATTTATTTAAATAAATTTATGAGAAAGCGGACCGAAATTTTATAAGGTCCTTCCTCCATTTTTCTCGCCATTGATGGACAGAAATTTTTTTTAATAGCTATTATGTTCGCATGTATGCATAATCAGGCTGTTTTATTTTACATATTCCGTCTAAAATACAGGGTGTTTTTTAAGTTGATATTTTATTTTTACCTGTGTATAGGTAGATTGGATTAAAGGATGCAATTTTTTTTAAATAACTTTTCTTAAATAAGTCAAAAATAAAGGGTGCTGAAATTTTTATTCGGTTTTAGCCGCATAACTTGGACATTTCTCATTATTTTCATTTTATATCAGGAGGTGATTTACCTATTATAATTAGAGCACACAAAAAAATGTACTTATATGAATATTCGAAATTATCCATAGTTTTTAGGTAAATTGAGTCTAAACTACCTCATATCATTTATTTAGCTATACAAAATCATTGATTTTTAAACTATTATTTTTTTTCCAAAGATTTACCCAACTAATAACCTTAAAGATTAAGTACACAACAAGAAGGTGTTTGGATATGGCGGACACAACAAATCTGTTATTCAAAATAAAACGGTCAATTGGCACTATTATAGTCCTTCCTGATATTTTATAATCAAACATTTCAGTTAACAACAAACGTCAATAATATTAGCATTGTCAATCAATCAGGAACAATGATGCAATTTAATTGAAATTATTAAAGAAATACATAATATTGCGTGTGCCACTCATTTTGATAATAACAGGTTTGTGAATTCTACACCGTCATGTTCCCTCATGAGATTAACATTTGCATATTTGACATATCGACTAATCGAGTGTCGAGTATACCTACTTAATTGTTCCGCCAGCCGCCACTCTTTTGAATTTTGACTCTTTGATTTATAAGACCGTGCACGTCTCACTTTCAGGTTATGTAAGTGGTTTTGTTATTGACAACTTTCAATTAAGGGAGTAGATAAAACACCATTTCAGCAATTTCTAATAATCAAATGAGTGTGAGCACCCTCTTGTCGAAATCAAATATCTACAGTACGAAATTTCCTTGAATAAAAAAATATCAATCATCTGGGATCGACCAATCAACTTCTCTACATTACTCTGCGATATTCAAAAAAGCGGGGGAAGCACCCAGCTTGTTGATCTCACACAACGGGATTGGAAAAACAATAGTTCAGATCTATCTAATAATCCAATTGTTTCACCCATGCAGCTCCTGGGTGAAACAATTTTTCAGTAATCTTGCCCAAAACAAAAAAAGTGCCCTGCAATCTTCAAAAATTTCAGAGTTGTTAATGTTTCTATTTCAATAATTCTTTAAGAGAAGAGGAGCACCATTACGTTGAAACCATTATTAGATTACATATTATGAAATTCTACTTATAATAATTCTTCTACAGTACTTTTGCTTGTGGAAAAAATTATTTTAGTACTTTCTAATTATTATCAACAAAGTGTCAATCATGCAATGTCTGCAAGATAGTTTTTGCAGATTCCTCTTGAAGTTGCTGGCGTTCAAATTTCTGTTCCGACTAATCGTTGAACTTGGATAGACTATACTTGAGCTGATCTCGCTTAAAATATTGTTCATAGTTAAATTTAATTTATTCTCAATAAAATCATGTAGCAACCTCTAATTACGAAGCTCCTTTACACCGAGGGACGTTTCATACCTGCCAAGCTTTAGGACCTAAATAAACATTTTTTGTGGAGAATTTATGATGGGCTTGCTCAATCCAAACAAATTTTTTGTTATTTTTTTCTCGCTTAAAAAAGCCGCTGCTGGATTATTTAAAAGTAAAAATCTTGTAACGGTTTTGTAAGTTATCAACGCATAGCAACAAGACACGGTCCTGGCAGATGTTAATTGTTATTTTTACTCCTTCGTTTATATATTGGCGGCTGCAAAACCGGCATGCATGTGCACTTCGGAGTGCATGCACACCGGCACCACGGAACTTGAACCATCTATAAATGCTTGATTGCGTTTTCGTTTTCAGTTTTTACGAGCACCGAGATGTGTTATGACTGATATTTTAGGACTAAAAGATTTTATGGCAAAACTGTCTCAGAGTTGAATTTTACGACTTTTTAAACGGCACGACTGGCTGGAGAAAAAAAAATACTTTCGACCTCCGCTTGTACGTCTTCGCGTCGTAAACTCGGGAGTTTCATGACCCTATTTCATATTCTTTCTAGTTACTTCATGCGGTTGCCGTGCGGAAGTTTTCTAATTTTTACGTTTTAATAAATCCATATAAAGACGTTGCTTGCAAAACGGATATTTTCCGATCCACCCGCATACTACCTTCTACTGCATAAGCAGTAAGTTCAATCTTACTTGTCTAAAATAAACTTGGGTCTTATTCAAAATTAACATTCCGGGCACGTTCTTACTTTGAATAGCACAATTTATATTCAACCACTATGTTAGTGAGACACTTCAATGTTACATGTACCTGCATATAATAAAGACCGAGAGTTTTATCCTAGCTATTCTAATTAGTAATTACTAAGCATTTATGCGACTCCTTTTTTAGAAAAATGAATAATTATTATTGTTGTGAGCAGCATTGTTATTATAATGCGATCTTGTGTGCATGAGGGGGAGGGGGGATTTGATCACGAAACAGCTTTGTAAGAAACTGCTTCACCACCATTAGCTTTTGAAGGGAAAAGATTTTTATGGTTTCCCTGCATTTTCTCATAAATGTTTATTGTTCATCACAATCGTCAACGCTTATTGGCAAAACCTTCAGATAGAGTGACAGAGCTGTCCAATGTCAAAATTCATAAAAATCATGAAATCGACGTGGCAACGATGTGAAGAGGGAAGAGTGAAAATCGATGACGACATAGCAGAATTGCTTGGCGGAATAATAACGGACTGTATGAATTTTGACGAAAATTTACAGACTTTTCTCTTTTCTCCAGATTTACATTTTTTTATTTTAGATGAGGATTAGGTACGCATGCCAAATAGAGTTTTTACCGAGAACTATTATTATCGAATTCGTTTCTCGTTTCCGCAGTTTTTTGTCACATTTTTTTGTCGATTCCGACGCTTCTTGCAATAACCTTAATGTACGTGACAGCTGTTAATATAGTCACTAGGACGTGAAGAAGTAAAAATATGTCATAAAAAAACGGGAAATAAGAGCGGTACGTCGGCGTGATGGCGACGTATGCATTCTGGTTGCATATTACATAGTTTTTAGGCTGCTTTTTATGGCGTAAAAACTGATTTTTAATGAAAATTACAAGATATTTTTTCGTCAATATTACGTCGACAACTATTCAAAACTGACCCCGAAAATGCCACTTTATCGACAAGTTTCTGCTCAATTTTAGTACCTACCAAAAGTAGATTTCGAGTAATTTTTTTTTTTGTGGAATAAAGTGCTAATAAAATTCAAATTGCTAGCTTGTCGACCGGTTTCGGGTGTTACCCCATCATCAGGACAGTTGTCATGTTATCCAGCAACCGTAATTATTAATAAAATATGGTACAAACATCAAGTTAAAAGATGGAGACGAAGATGGAAGTTTCATGAGGTTTGATAAAAATTAAAAAAAGTCCTTCGGGTCACCACAGTCAAGTCTGACGAATATTTAAAATTAAACCCCTAATTTGATGTTTGTACCATATTTATTAATATTTACGGTTGCTGGATAACATGACAACTGTCCTGATGATGGGGTGGGTAACATCCGAAACCGGTCAATTGTAAAAGCAATTTGTAAATTATACTCTTATGACCAAATTTTTTTGCCTTTTTAGAAAAGTTGTTTAGAATCAACATTTTGGCCTCTATACCAAATTTCAATATAATCGTCTAATAAGGATATTTCATAATTATAATTTTATTTGTGAAATGCAATTAAAATAATTACCACTTAGACGATAATTTTGAAATTTGCTAAACGTTGATTTTAAACAACTTTTCTAAATACATTTTCATCATATTATTTGCTACATAAAACGAACTTTACTCTAGGTACAGAAAAAATGTTTTTTGAAAATTTCCAAGGCTTACTTGATTTTTCCAAACTAAAATTATGTTAGAATTTAGTCATTTACCAAGCAGGCCAGAACTCAAGATTTTGTAGTTTTCCAGAACCGTCAACGCTTGTTTAGCTAACGCTTTACCAAACTTCAAAACTTGTAATCGGGTAAAATCACAATAAACGGGCTTTTATGGAGACAAATGGTTGATTTTTGAAGAAAAAAAAAATGACAACACAATTTTCATTTTATTAAAGATAAAAAAACATTTTTTCTAACATCAAAAAACGCGAATCGGGCCGTAACGGTTTTCGGAAAAGGTATTTTCACTGAATCAAGCCATTTTGTGAATTACATTTTTTTCGTTTTTAAAACACATGACAAAAATGAGTGTGAAATCAACTCTTCTGGGCCCCGCTGGAGGACCTAGGCTGGTAATGAGATACGTCTTTCGTTCTTTCAAAATGAGAGCATGAGGGAAGTTTAAAACTGCGATAGATTCTTTTAAAAAAGTCCTACGAGGGATTCAAACTTTGACTTAAAAAATAGTTAAAGATTCTGGTAACTGGTAACTGAATACATTCCTTTGGTGGTCTGATAAAACAAGAGAGGTAAGGAGTTAACCCTATAACATGCACTATACAGGGTGTCCCAGCTTATTCGAAGCGGTCTCTGTAGGCCAAACGACGGACTTTTTCAAAAAACTTTTTGAAAATTCAAGTACAGAATCATAATGGCCATAATTTAAAATTATTTTGGAGTATACAGAGTGTCCCATATGACAGTGGCATATCAAAGTTATGTTTTTTTAAATGGAATGCTCCTATGTTATTGCGTTTTTAGATTGTCTGCGAAGAGACAATAAGATTGGCTTTTACAGTTGGTGTTTAAATTCAGGAGTTTGTGAGTTATAAACAAGTGAAAATCGTCATTTTTCAAGTTCAAGGCCCTGTACAACGAAAACGGTTCCAGATAGAGAAAAACCGCTTACATGTCCCTATTTTAACTTTTTATGTACTATTATATGGTATAGAAACATTTGTACTTTCTTTGATTTTTTTATTTGGCGACACGTGGAGAAATCTCAGAATTTTTCAAATTTTTTATCACCCTGTATAAACATTTCATCTACATCATAGGATAGTACATGAAAAGTTAAAATAGGGACATGTAAGCCGTTTTTCTATCTCTTTAGCCGTTTTCGTTGTACAGGGCCTTGAACTTCAAAAATGACGATTTTCACTTGTTTATAACTCAAAAACTTCTGAATTTAAACACCAACTGTAAAAGCCAATCTTATTTCCTCTTCTCAGACAATCTAAAAATGCAATAACATAGGAGCTTTCCATTTAAAAAAACATAACTTTGATATGTCACTGTCATATACTCTTTATACTCCAAAATAATTTTAAATTATGGCCATTGTGATTCTGTACTTGAGTTTTCAAAAAGTTTTTTGAAAAAGTCCATCGTTTGGCCTACAGAGACCGCTTCGAATAAGCTGGGACACCCTGTACATAAGAAACTCAATAGATTTTTAGATATTTTTTTTTATTTTTTTTCTGTTTTTTATTTTTTATTTTTTGTTTTTCTTTGAAATTTTCACACGATCGAAATAGATCCGGATATTTTTTATTTCAAAGAGAAGACCATAGTGTACGTTGAACAAGTATTTCAAGCAGCAAAAAAAATACAAAAAGTACATTTTTTGAAAATTAAGACTTTTTTTTAAGAAAAATTGAAATACGTTGAAATTGACCCTGTTAACTCGGATATTATAATTTCGATCTATTCACCTGTTTTCATTTCTGTAATTTCCGATTCAATTTCACGACGAAAAATACATTATTTGATCGAGAAAAGGAAGACAAATATGTGCAAAGCACAGTGATTTCCCTTCAGTACACGCTCCTGCAGATACATCAAAATTCAAGAGTATTATTGGGGGCAGGATTTCGTCGGTGTTTAGTTTCTCTCCTGGAAACGTTTATTGATCTGTTTACAACAACGGGAGCTATCAATGCATGGTCCATCTGGTTTTAATAGTACTTCTTTAATCCGACGAAATATCCCCGTGGTCATCGAGATCAGAGGAAACGGAACGAAGGAAAGCAATCTTCCCTCAATCAAATTAAATTACCCCCATCAATTTATTATCACGCACAGCACAAAAGTCTAACCGGGTTCATTTCACTGTAAATTAAATTCATTTGCGGTGCCTTTTTGATACCACATCCTAGACACGCAGCCGTCATGAATATTTTACCGTTTGTTCATATATCTTTATAGTTTGTCTCTCTATAAATGGACAAGTACATTATTATTATTCTTGTATGCGCTGCCATTATTGTACGAGATGCGAAACTAGAAACTATCTGTTTTCCTTTCAAGTTAGGCGTCGTCCTTTGCCAGTTCGAAACAAATGTGTATTGCCGTTCCGTAACACACTTTATACATACACACATACGTATATTGACATAGAAAGCGTTATGTGTCTTGTAACATTAATAATATACTAGCGGGTCTGTTTTACGTTATGTATAATTATGTACTTGGTCTCTATATACAACATACAACACGCCCAGTCTCGAAATACATAATGGGAAGCGTTCGTTGCTAAATTGATAATTAGAAGGGAAAATAAATTGGCCAAATGTTTTTTCATCTCGGAATCAGAATCGCAATGTTATGCCTGAAACAATAACTGTTACTGTTACTGCTGTTAATAATAACAGTGATTTAATGAAAAACTTGGCCACGGAGAGAACAACGGTGGAACTGTTGTTGACTGTCTGGGTCCATTCCACCCACAGCCCACAGGGTCAAGTCTGGGGCGGGAGAACTATGTCAAAACGATTTTTGTCACCCCCCAATATGTAACGTTTTCAAATAATGTTGAATGGTATTGAATGGTCGGTCTACATGTCTTTAAGAAGGAGGCATCTAGACGATATCGACCGTTCCAGTTATAAGTCAATGAAATTATTTCGGACACCATTACTATTCACAACTTGCATAATTTTGTGAAAACTTTCTATCTCTAATTTAATTAATTTTTATAGGTAGTCGATTCAATAAATTATTGTATAGCACCCATAATCTTTAGTGAAACAGTTTCAAGTGTGCGCGGGTAGCGCACCAGTAATGTATAAAGAATCTAGTTATATAAAATCAAGTTAATATACATAAATAATTGTGTAATATCAGAACTATTCCAAAAGCGAAATAAAACCCAGAGCTGCGGTAATATAAATTTTGTTTATAAATTAATAAATCTTCACGAAACTTAAAAACCTTTTAACCAGCACTAGATCAAATCTAAAACATGGTGATACAGATATTTTATTTCTGTAAAACATGAAAATTACAAATTAGAATAGAGAAAGATCAAACTCTTAGACAAAAGCAGAGAAAAAAAAACCTCCGACACAAGTGAGACTTTAAATAGAGTTCGTGTTGATGATATCAGGATTTAAAATCCGAGCGCAGGGAATTTATAAGAGGTGCACAAAGTCAAAAAAAGGATCACTTTGTTCGCCCGGGTTCAGCGACCTCTTGCATGCGCCCCAGATTTGACAAGCATTCTTTCAGACGTCATTCACTCACTCCCTAGTCCCTAGACCAGCTCTAGCTGCAGCAGCTGAAACAAGGGATGACTGAAATTCTGAAAGCTGGAAAGTCCGCTCGTCGCCTTTGTGACCATTTCACTTGTCTCGGTAACAACCAATCTTCAGAGTCTGCATCGTCAAGTTTTATCTTTCAACGTAACGTGAATATGTCACCCCCGTCTCATACCTAATGAAAATTCTCCTGAAACCTGAAATTTTGTCATTTAGTTTTCAGCTCTCACCCTTTACGTTCCTATTCTCTCTCATTCCGAGATAAAACATCACAAGAGTTGCTGACGTGATTGTTTTAAGAAATTCTCTTAGCGCTTCGAATTGTAAACTCCATTATGGAAACGAAGTTTTGATACTCTTATAAAAAAACTGAAAATGCTATTATGATAATTTTTAATAGGTACTACCAGCGCAAATAGAATTCCCAAAAAAATGATTGGAATTTTACCGAAGATCATTTTTTTGAAATTTCGCTACTATAAGTTTGACAGTATAATGTAGAAAGTAGATTTTTTGGAAATGTTTATTTCGGTCTATAAAACTAGAGAACAACGTTTTGATACTTCATTTTATTTTAAAATATGTAGAGAAAAGTGATTATCTTGAATCCTGTAAGAGTAAAATAGGGACAATACCGATAAAAATGAGTCAAAGCACGCTTTTTGTATGCAAGGTTTCCCCTGCTTTTAAAATATTAAATATTAAAATTTCCCGACGCATTTCCATTGTCAATCCAAACACTTTCCCCGGAAGTTGAGAAGCATTAAAATGCATTTTCCACGCCCAGTCAGCCAAAGCAATAACACTGAAATTGTAAAATCGATTCCTACAGTGTCATAAATTTTCACAGGACAACTAAGACGAATAACATGTTTTCGTTCGGGATCAGACAGGAATTGAATAACGTCGTCCTTTATATTTCCCTGTGGGAAGTTTTCTGTCAGTCGATAGAACGTAGAAACTCACTTGCGATTTTCTTTGGACACGTTTTATTACAAAATATCTGCATGAATACTGCTGATTCTGCTATTCTTAATCGTTATGATTATGCATGTAGGTAGCATGTATGGTAAATCATTATAAGAATAAATGTATCTTACTTGTGACATTCTTTGAACACGTATTATCACAAAATCTGCACGAATAGTGCTGATTCTGCTGTTTTGATGCTGATTTTGATGTTTATAATCATTAGGAGGGAGATAATAACTATTAGAACACGAATTATTGTATGACAGGGTGGTAACTTATTTCATTTGGTACCTTTTATATTTAAATAAGCGCATTCTTTATAATGTTTCAAAGTGATGAAAAAATTATATTTTCATCATAAAACAATACTTTTGTAAGTTTTTTAAATTTTTTTATCCATTGCCATTCAAGTTTTAAACATAAAATTTATATATATGTATAATGTTGATTTCAGGGACATATTTGATGCCATAATGTAAACTTCCGGGACAATCAGCAACTTCCGGGTCTGGCTCGGAATTTTTATATGTTTTAAGAACAGTTCCGGGACTGTCTTGGAAGTTGATGTCCCGGAAGTTATCTCGTAAATTATACTTTAATAATAATATTTGGAGATGTCTCCAAAAGGTGTCATTAACATTTCAACTCAGATTCCTGAGTAAGAAGATTTAGATTAATCTTAAATTTTCTACTTCATAACCGCCATCTTCTTCAAGATACAGGCTTTCAAATTAATTAGGTCAACCGAATACTCATTTTCTAAAATAAGTAATAATTTTAAAAAATAATGAGAAACTACTGCTACTGTTATAATAATTAATAACCTCGCATAGTTTTAGAAACATTTACATGCCAAGTGTTGACGCATGACGATTATTCAGCGCGTACTGAGAAAATTATATGCCTTGGATTATTTAGAGTTTTCTTACTCCAACCTCGAATTTGTTGTACAATAAAGCCGCGCTTGTGATAGCACGGAGTTAATTAGAGTTTATACCCGTACGACATAATATAACTGGACCTTATTATTATTGAATTATGTAATGTGGTAAATAAATATAAATAATGTTTATAAATAAACATTTGTACTTCGTGTTCATATTGCTTAGGCCCGTATTCATCAATAAATATAACCCCTGGTGTTATATTTTGGAACATGGCATTGGTTTAAAATTCGTAGCGTTCGTAGGGTTTGAGCATTAGACCTATCAGCTGTCATAAAATTCAAAATATAACCCCAGAGTTATATTTTGAATGAATACGGACATTAGTGGTATAAAATGCAAATAAATAATTAGAGTAGTGTTTAGTTTGTAAATGACTATATTTCTGTAATAAATAATTGATAGAGTCTGAATTTGCTCTTCAGACAAACCATTCAACAGAAATGCGTTACACTATTTTTAATGTTACATTTTCCTTGTCGGCCGAGAACTGTTTTATACGCATGCGCCACTGACTGCTTTTTAATTTGTTCATCAAAAGACCAAAGGACAAAGGACACTTTCTCATTGCTACTTTTTTAGCTCTACAAAAGATGGCGCTTACAGAATTTCAGTACAACTTTAAATCATGCCGATCGCCCAAAAACAGTTCTAGTCGCGTATGTTCTAGTTGTTGTCTGCTACTCTCCACATGACGTCATGATATTTCCCGAATTTCGCACCAATCTGATCGTATCTCCGTTGATCGTCGTCTGATGGAAAAAGTCATTGCAGATTCTAGATCTACATAATCGACTTCGTAGGAAAAGACACCAGAATCTTTCAAATCCATCACAGTTTAATATTTCTTGAAATAAAACTGTAATTATCCAAAATTAATGTTTATCTCGAAAGGGTAAATATCTAAATTTTTTATCGATCCGACTAAAATTCCGAAAAAATCACACTAGCTAAATCGTGGCTCGAGACCACGGAAATGATGGAGAAAATATTTCAGAAAAACCGGAAAATGGTTTTTCCAACCGGAAAATGTTTTTTTTCATTTTCCGCCTCCTAGAAACGATTGAAATATCCGATAAATGTGTTCGATCAAAATTTTATTCGTTGATGTTCAGTAGAGAAGCTTTCGAAAATTTTCTGCTTTCGAACTAATCTGATCTTATCTCCGTTGATCGTCATCCTATCGAAAAACTAATTGCGGATTCTTGACGTACCTACACGAATTAGTAAGCATCGACTCCTAAATCATGCCGATCGCCCAAAAACAGTTCTAGTCGCGTATGTTCTAGTTGTTGTCTGCTACTCTCCACATGACGTCATGATATTTCCCGAATTTCGCACCAATCTGATCGTATCTCCGTTGATCGTCGTCTGATGGAAAAAGTCATTGCAGATTCTAGATCTACATAATCGACTTCGTAGGAAAAGACACCAGAATCTTTCAAATCCATCACAGTTTAATATTTCTTGAAATAAAACTGTAATTATCCAAAATTAATGTTTATCTCGAAAGGGTAAATATCTAAATTTTTTATCGATCCGACTAAAATTCCGAAAAAATCACACTAGCTAAATCGTGGCTCGAGACCACGGAAATGATGGAGAAAATATTTCAGAAAAACCGGAAAATGGTTTTTCCAACCGGAAAATGTTTTTTTCATTTTCCGCCTCCTAGAAACGATTGAAATATCCGATAAATGTGTTCGATCAAAATTTTATTCGTTGATGTTCAGTAGAGAAGCTTTCGAAAATTTTCTGCTTTCGAACTAATCTGATCTTATCTCCGTTGATCGTCATCCTATCGAAAAACTAATTGCGGATTCTTGACGTACCTACACGAATTAGTAAGCATCGACTCCTAAATCATGCCGATCGCCCAAAAACAGTTCTAGTCGCGTATGTTCTAGTTGTTGTCTGCTACTCTCCACATGACGTCATGATATTTCCCGAATTTCGCACCAATCTGATCGTATCTCCGTTGATCGTCGTCTGATGGAAAAAGTCATTGCAGATTCTAGATCTACATAATCGACTTCGTAGGAAAAGACACCAGAATCCTTCAAATCCATCACAGTTTAATATTTCTTGAAATAAAACTGTAATTATCCAAAATTAATGTTTATCTCGAAAGGGTAAATATCTAAATTTTTTATCGATCCGACTAAAATTCCGAAAAAATCACACTAGCTAAATCGTGGCTCGAGACCACGGAAATGATGGAGAAAATATTTCAGAAAAACCGGAAAATGGTTTTTCCAACCGGAAAATGTTTTTTTCATTTTCCGCCTCCTAGAAACGATTGAAATATCCGATAAATGTGTTCGATCAAAATTTTATTCGTTGATGTTCAGTAGAGAAGCTTTCGAAAATTTTCTGCTTTCGAACTAATCTGATCTTATCTCCGTTGATCGTCATCCTATCGAAAAACTAATTGCGGATTCTTGACGTACCTACACGAATTAGTAAGCATCGACTCCTAAATCATGCCGATCGCCCAAAAACAGTTCTAGTCGCGTATGTTCTAGTTGTTGTCTGCTACTCTCCACATGACGTCATGATATTTCCCGAATTTCGCACCAATCTGATCGTATCTCCGTTGATCGTCGTCTGATGGAAAAAGTCATTGCAGATTCTAGATCTACATAATCGACTTCGTAGGAAAAGACACCAGAATCTTTCAAATCCATCACAGTTTAATATTTCTTGAAATAAAACTGTAATTATCCAAAATTAATGTTTATCTCGAAAGGGTAAATATCTAAATTTTTTATCGATCCGACTAAAATTCCGAAAAAATCACACTAGCTAAATCGTGGCTCGAGACCACGGAAATGATGGAGAAAATATTTCAGAAAAACCGGAAAATGGTTTTTCCAACCGGAAAATGTTTTTTTCATTTTCCGCCTCCTAGAAACGATTGAAATATCCGATAAATGTGTTCGATCAAAATTTTATTCGTTGATGTTCAGTAGAGAAGCTTTCGAAAATTTTCTGCTTTCGAACTAATCTGATCTTATCTCCGTTGATCGTCATCCTATCGAAAAACTAATTGCGGATTCTTGACGTACCTACACGAATTAGTAAGCATCGACTCCTAAATCATGCCGATCGCCCAAAAACAGTTCTAGTCGCGTATGTTCTAGTTGTTGTCTGCTACTCTCCACATGACGTCATGATATTTCCCGAATTTCGCACCAATCTGATCGTATCTCCGTTGATCGTCGTCTGATGGAAAAAGTCATTGCAGATTCTAGATCTACATAATCGACTTCGTAGGAAAAGACACCAGAATCCTTCAAATCCATCACAGTTTAATATTTCTTGAAATAAAACTGTAATTATCCAAAATTAATGTTTATCTCGAAAGGGTAAATATCTAAATTTTTTATCGATCCGACTAAAATTCCGAAAAAATCACACTAGCTAAATCGTGGCTCGAGACCACGGAAATGATGGAGAAAATATTTCAGAAAAACCGGAAAATGGTTTTTCCAACCGGAAAATGTTTTTTTCATTTTCCGCCTCCTAGAAACGATTGAAATATCCGATAAATGTGTTCGATCAAAATTTTATTCGTTGATGTTCAGTAGAGAAGCTTTCGAAAATTTTCTGCTTTCGAACTAATCTGATCTTATCTCCGTTGATCGTCATCCTATCGAAAAACTAATTGCGGATTCTTGACGTACCGACACGAATTAGTAAGCATCGACTCCTAAATCATGCCGATCGCCCAAAAACAGTTCTAGTCGCGTATGTTCTAGTTGTTGTCTGCTACTCTCCACATGACGTCATGATATTTCCCGAATTTCGCACCAATCTGATCGTATCTCCGTTGATCGTCGTCTGATGGAAAAAGTCATTGCAGATTCTAGATCTACATAATCGACTTCGTAGGAAAAGACACCAGAATCTTTCAAATCCATCACAGTTTAATATTTCTTGAAATAAAACTGTAATTATCCAAAATTAATGTTTATCTCGAAAGGGTAAATATCTAAATTTTTTATCGATCCGACTAAAATTCCGAAAAAATCACACTAGCTAAATCGTGGCTCGAGACCACGGAAATGATGGAGAAAATATTTCAGAAAAACCGGAAAATGGTTTTTCCAACCGGAAAATGTTTTTTTCATTTTCCGCCTCCTAGAAACGATTGAAATATCCGATAAATGTGTTCGATCAAAATTTTATTCGTTGATGTTCAGTAGAGAAGCTTTCGAAAATTTTCTGCTTTCGAACTAATCTGATCTTATCTCCGTTGATCGTCATCCTATCGAAAAACTAATTGCGGATTCTTGACGTACCTACACGAATTAGTAAGCATCGACTCCTAAATCATGCCGATCGCCCAAAAACAGTTCTAGTCGCGTATGTTCTAGTTGTTGTCTGCTACTCTCCACATGACGTCATGATATTTCCCGAATTTCGCACCAATCTGATCGTATCTCCGTTGATCGTCGTCTGATGGAAAAAGTCATTGCAGATTCTAGATCTACATAATCGACTTCGTAGGAAAAGACACCAGAATCCTTCAAATCCATCACAGTTTAATATTTCTTGAAATAAAACTGTAATTATCCAAAATTAATGTTTATCTCGAAAGGGTAAATATCTAAATTTTTTATCGATCCGACTAAAATTCCGAAAAAATCACACTAGCTAAATCGTGGCTCGAGACCACGGAAATGATGGAGAAAATATTTCAGAAAAACCGGAAAATGGTTTTTCCAACCGGAAAATGTTTTTTTCATTTTCCGCCTCCTAGAAACGATTGAAATATCCGATAAATGTGTTCGATCAAAATTTTATTCGTTGATGTTCAGTAGAGAAGCTTTCGAAAATTTTCTGCTTTCGAACTAATCTGATCTTATCTCCGTTGATCGTCATCCTATCGAAAAACTAATTGCGGATTCTTGACGTACCTACACGAATTAGTAAGCATCGACTCCTAAATCATGCCGATCGCCCAAAAACAGTTCTAGTCGCGTATGTTCTAGTTGTTGTCTGCTACTCTCCACATGACGTCATGATATTTCCCGAATTTCGCACCAATCTGATCGTATCTCCGTTGATCGTCGTCTGATGGAAAAAGTCATTGCAGATTCTAGATCTACATAATCGACTTCGTAGGAAAAGACACCAGAATCCTTCAAATCCATCACAGTTTAATATTTCTTGAAATAAAACTGTAATTATCCAAAATTAATGTTTATCTCGAAAGGGTAAATATCTAAATTTTTTATCGATCCGACTAAAATTCCGAAAAAATCACACTAGCTAAATCGTGGCTCGAGACCACGGAAATGATGGAGAAAATATTTCAGAAAAACCGGAAAATGGTTTTTCCAACCGGAAAATGTTTTTTTCATTTTCCGCCTCCTAGAAACGATTGAAATATCCGATAAATGTGTTCGATCAAAATTTTATTCGTTGATGTTCAGTAGAGAAGCTTTCGAAAATTTTCTGCTTTCGAACTAATCTGATCTTATCTCCGTTGATCGTCATCCTATCGAAAAACTAATTGCGGATTCTTGACGTACCTACACGAATTAGTAAGCATCGACTCCTAAATCATGCCGATCGCCCAAAAACAGTTCTAGTCGCGTATGTTCTAGTTGTTGTCTGCTACTCTCCACATGACGTCATGATATTTCCCGAATTTCGCACCAATCTGATCGTATCTCCGTTGATCGTCGTCTGATGGAAAAAGTCATTGCAGATTCTAGATCTACATAATCGACTTCGTAGGAAAAGACACCAGAATCCTTCAAATCCATCACAGTTTAATATTTCTTGAAATAAAACTGTAATTATCCAAAATTAATGTTTATCTCGAAAGGGTAAATATCTAAATTTTTTATCGATCCGACTAAAATTCCGAAAAAATCACACTAGCTAAATCGTGGCTCGAGACCACGGAAATGATGGAGAAAATATTTCAGAAAAACCGGAAAATGGTTTTTCCAACCGGAAAATGTTTTTTTCATTTTCCGCCTCCTAGAAACGATTGAAATATCCGATAAATGTGTTCGATCAAAATTTTATTCGTTGATGTTCAGTAGAGAAGCTTTCGAAAATTTTCTGCTTTCGAACTAATCTGATCTTATCTCCGTTGATCGTCATCCTATCGAAAAACTAATTGCGGATTCTTGACGTACCTACACGAATTAGTAAGCATCGACTCCTAAATCATGCCGATCGCCCAAAAACAGTTCTAGTCGCGTATGTTCTAGTTGTTGTCTGCTACTCTCCACATGACGTCATGATATTTCCCGAATTTCGCACCAATCTGATCGTATCTCCGTTGATCGTCGTCTGATGGAAAAAGTCATTGCAGATTCTAGATCTACATAATCGACTTCGTAGGAAAAGACACCAGAATCTTTCAAATCCATCACAGTTTAATATTTCTTGAAATAAAACTGTAATTATCCAAAATTAATGTTTATCTCGAAAGGGTAAATATCTAAATTTTTTATCGATCCGACTAAAATTCCGAAAAAATCACACTAGCTAATTCGTGGCTCGAGACCACCGATGGAGAAAATATTTCAGAAAAACCGGAAAATGGTTTTTCCAACCGTTTTTTCCAACGTACACGTAGGTACTCAACGTGCAACAGAAAGCAGCTTTTCAATCGTAACAAATGACTCATTGACCATTTCTCTCTATGGAACAATGGGGGGGGGGGGGGGGGGCGGCATTAAAAAAATGCCTGATGTAAATCAATCTTCATTTTGAATATCTCGCCGGTTCGGTACGCGATTTATCTACTAAACAATCCATTATTCTGCGATTTATAGATCTATAAAGTAGGTAGGTATATATTATCATTATCTAACATTTTTTAATTTTGTCATTATTAAATAACAGATTAGGGTATACCTATACAGGTGTCTAAAAATTGACGCCCGTGCTCTTGAGATTCGATTAATATGGAGATAAAAAATTGAAAATATAGAGTGAAAAATTTTCCGTTTGCGCTTCGTTGAAAAGTTATTGTGGAAAACAGCAAAAATTTAACATTTCAACAAGAAAAATTGAAAATCGAAATCATCACTTAAATACCTATTTAGAACAAATCCTGAACATCTTTTTTTTTAAATACCATTTAGTTACTTCTAATAAAGTGTTGTTGAAATGTTAAATTTTTGCTCTTTTCAAGAATAACTTTTTAACGAAGCGCAAACGGAAAAATTTTCACTCTATTCTCAATTTTTATTTTATCTCCAATAATCGAGAATCTCAATTTTGTCAATTTTGAGACCTGTATTTCTAATACCGGATCTTGCATTAGGTAGGATACATTCAGCAGATCGGTGTCATGTCAAGTCAACATTAAAGAGATATAGTGAAATATGCCGATGGGGTCAATGGACTGAAACAACATAATTTCAGTCATCAGCTGATTGTTCCCTATTTCATTTATTATTCCCACGTGCTGTATCTCTTTTCCTAACCCAATAAATAACCTAAAAGATTTACGGAACGAGGATTTAGTTCGATGACAGATGACACAGACAAAACACTTTTTCAATCTGGGAATATAAGCCATCAGGAACGACCATACCTAGCGTTCAAACAGCTGAGACTGCAAGAAGATGTTTGTATATGGCGGACACGACCAACACATTATCCGTTACTTAAATAACCAATAATATGACACACTGAACCAATAAAGAGTAAAACTGTGAATGTCTGAACAACAAAAAAAATCTATTAGATGTTTCAAAAGGACTTTTTTGTTCAATTCCCGATGTTTTATAGTTATTGAAAATCTAAGTTAACAAGAAACGTCAAATAAACTATAACGTTGTCAATTGTCAATGTCAATCAACATCAATAAATATATACGAATTACGAGCATTAAAGAGAGAGATAAAAGAAATCAAAAGCTAAAGTCACTCGTAACGTAAGCGTATGCGTAAGTGAACTGTAAAATGTTACGTATCAAAAACCGGGAATTATAATTTTATGCAGGTTTTTATTGAATTAAAAGTCCAGCAGAAAAAGAACGGTTATAGAGCTGGCGATGGAAGGGTGAAGAATATGGAAATTGGAAATCAATCGTGAGAAGAGCAAGTTGGTAAAGCTACGCAATGTTAACCATTGCTGATATTATATTAAGTTGTTATACTTATTGTATGAAAATGTATAATATTTAGTTTAAGGTTCTTTACAAACAACTAAACTTTATGATTATCTACTTAGAATGTAAAAATTATTCAAATTTTTATTTAATAACATGTAAAAAAAAATCTATCGTTTATTTACTTTATGAAACAATAATTTTTAATTGACAATGTAAAGGCTAAATATAGGACCGGATTGTGTACTGGCTTACATTATGTATGGTTTGTGTGTCGGCTAAGATTAGTTCTTGCCAGGTTGGAGGAGGGCGCTATTTTGTAGTCAATTTTAGTGAACCTGCATTACCGACACTCACGCTCACTAGGGTATCGCATTCTCATTCTCACAAAAAGTTGGGAATGTCAAATTGAACTTCAAAAACGTCCAGCATAGAACGTACAACTGTCTAAAAATTCACATAACTTGTTATTAAGTCCGCGTATTTTCTAAAAAGGGTAAACTTCTGATGCGTCGTCAGATGATGTTTAAACAATAAAAAGATGGCCTTCTACTTGTTCGCGTTGCCTGAAGGTAAATTTCCTAATATTTTAAATTGTTGATATTAATATGTTGTTATATTGTATGTAAATCAAGGTTTACTGCAAATAACTAAACTTTATATGATTACCTATTTAGAATGCAAGGAATATTCCAATTTTTATTTAATAATACGTTTTAAAAAATGTCTGTTTTTTATTTATAAATAATAATTTTTGTGACACTTGATTTTTTTAATAGCGAATGACACGAAAAAAACAATATGGCGGCCATAAAAAAAACAAAAGTTGACTATTAAAACTGCAGGATCTAGTAGTCCTTGAAAATTTTGGAAATGACAGATGATAGCTTTTGATGACTTATGTAAACCTACAAAAATATTTTAATTTCTTTTCGATAATAAAAAAGATATGATTGAAATAAGAAATCTCCATTTTTAAGTTTTTTCAGGATATTTCAACAACGCCTGAAATTTCTATAAATTTTCTTTCAGATTCTTAATAAGCATTAAATTGTGCATCTTTTCTCTAATTTAACCCACCCTGGATCTTTTACCGTTTCCGAGATCCCAATGGTGAGCATCGAATTGTTAACCATCCTGTATATGGTGCTTCAAAGTTGAGCTATATTTTGCTGAACAGGCCTAATAAATTCGAAACAAGAGGTCGGAGACCCATATTATGTATTTGCATTTGTGAGTAGTTTCAAAAAATTTAAAAATATGTAGACCTTCGTATTAAAAACAAAGTAACTTAATAAGGTCATAACCCTGTATATAAAATGACGGCCATTCTGAAATTAGTTTACAAAAAACGAACGCATTGTCACAAATGACATTTATTCTAAATAATTTTTCGTATCACCTATAATAAGTTCCTCTATAAGGTACAGAGGCAAGTTTTACCTATACTTATGGGACATCCTGTACATATAGATTTTACTGTCCTGGAACTGATCGAAAAACGTATTTAAGAGAAATCTAGTATACATCTTAGTTTTGAACACATTTTCAATAACAGGTCATTAATGTATATGAGAATATGATATTATATTGTATTTTTAAAAATGTCCCTGTACTTTACGATTTACACATATATATATGTAGGTATTGTGAAAAACCTACAAGAGCGTTACAACCACATTACTTTAGAAAGATTTTGTCATGAAAATCAAAAGTCCATCAAGTGTTATTAAGAATTCAAAATTTTCGGTGAATACTTAAAAGATTGTCTTGAAAAACTAAAATTTGAAATTTTACCGTTGAAAAAAAGTTTGAAAATCACTTTTTTTGTTCTTTTTTGAGTTATGTCGCTGTTATTTTTGTTTTTTTCTTTATAAAATTAAAACCATTAGAGTAATCGTGATTATTTCAACAGAGGAATTGTCAACAGAGTCAATAGAGAAACTGACCAAAATGAAGTTTTCTTCAAAAATTCATAACTTGGTTACTTTTTGAGTTGTAGCGTAAATCCTACGGCCAGTATTAGTTATTATAATATAAATTTTTTATGTGCACAAAGCTGTTCGATGCATAGTTTTTGATCTGTATACTTTTTTTTTCTATATGCAATTGTCCAGCAGGCCTGAATGCTACAGGTATATGGTCCGATTTCAATTTAGAAAAACGATTTCGAAAGTAGAATTTTCGCGCTTCAAAACGTTCACCTTGATTTTGCACAAAAATGCTGAGATATTATGCCTTCTCCTTAACTCCTGTGCCTACTCTCGCGCGCTCTGCCGTTTTCGCTCATGTTTGCGCGCAATTTTTTACCTATTTTTCAGCATTTAGGTAAACGCAAAACCAAGATGAACATTTTGAACTTTTATAAACTGAAATCGTACCATATCTGTAGCACTTGGACCTGCTGGAAAATTGCATAGTAAAAAAATCAAATGGCCACGGATCAAAAACGATGCATCGAATAGTGCCTTCCTTGTGCACATATATCCAAACTTTATATAAAGTTTCATTAATAACTAATACTGGTCGTGGGATTTACACGCTACAAGTAAAAAAAATCCAGAGACTGAAAGCGCCCGATCTAGTCGTTCGATCTCTTATTTTCTTGGTATTTTCATTCTCTACAATTTCTCAGTAGACACCATCACGATTACTCTGATAGTTTTAATTTTATAAGCAAAAAAACTAAATTAACAGCGTTTTTTTGCATAAAATTGTTGATAAAAAAGTTATGAATAATAAAATCGAGTGAAAAACATCTCACAATATCATATGAAACTATTCTCCAAACAATGGCGCAGTTGGTATTCTTCCAACACTTTTTACACAAAATACAAATCTCTGAATCTTGGCCAAATTTAAAGATACACACTTTTTGAAACGTTCTAGTTTTTAGCCTACAGAACCCCAACCTAGTTGTCGTGTCGTGACTAAAGGTCTGCACAGGGGTTATAACGATGCCGGAGAACGTCCGAAAGTGGACTCTCCGAAAGACCGTAAAACTCTGTTGTCGAGGTAACATCTCGCGAACAGAGGAATACGGGGGTCTAGGCTTTACCGCCTGGACCAAAAGGAGACAACCTTTAAAAACCTAAATCCTACGGCGGGAACCCAGGCTAAAAGGATGCGTGGCTGAATAGTAGATCAGTCCCTTCTGGATTCAACCTCGAAGAAGTGGCGCACCTTCGAAAATAAATGCCTACCATACACGTATGGAGCTCTGCGTATGGTATTTCTTCAATAGCTCCATTACTTGTGGGCCATATAGACTAAGACACACCTAATTCAAAAAGATAATGGGATTCTGAAAAGAAAGACCCATGCAAAAAACTCTCAGGAGCCGCTCGCAGGAAACTGAGAAAAGAGTAGAAACTACAAAACCAGGTGGAAACTGGAGAACCTAGAAAGCTAGGGTTGAAGGTGAACCCCAGTGTAACAAAACCAGGGATCAGCAAGGAACCGGAACAACGTAAAAGAAGGAGAACCTGCACCAAGGTTCTCAGGAGTGCAGCTTAGAGGGGACTTTCTCATGGCTTCCTGCGCTGACCAGGCCACAAAGGACTGGCTAGTGCGGGTGGTCAGGGAAATGGAACCCTGGTCAGGAGCGAAACTCGGCACCAAGGACGTTCCGAAACCTATAAGAGCACCAGTGTGGATACCAGGGACCCAAGAAGAACCAGAAAAAATCCAAAAAAGACTGGGAATTCAAAACCAGGGATTAAAAACAAGAAACGTGGATCCTAGTGGACAGAAAATCTGACACAAAAGGCAAACAACTAATTTTCCTCATGAGAGAAAATAGAGCAACTTCAATGCAAACCTTACCTAAACCTAACTGGGGTGCTGTTCAAGCGACTAGGTGGGTAAAGGAAAGAGGGAGCAGATAAGATGTAACTGAAAAAGCTGAGTAAGCACAAGCTGAGATGGGCAATTGGACTTCTAACAGGACACTGCCCACTAATGAAACACCTCTCAATAGTAGGAGTGAAAAATATCCCAGATTGCAGGAGATGCGGAGAGGGGGAGGAAACCCCATACCGCCTAATGTGTGAATGCCCAGCACTAGAGGGAACTAGACTTCTAGTATTTGGGACCAAAATAGCAGAACCAAAAGAAATAGAACAAGCACCCATTGGACTCATACTGAAATACTTTTGGGAGATGGGACCGATGAGATAATTATCCAAAGGGATCCAAAGGGACAATAAGCGCAAGCTTCAGTACAAGGGCTTTGAACCTACCCTAGAAGTTATAATAATAATAATAGCCTATAGAAATTCGTATTTTAAAAACGCAAAAAAAATCCCAGCTACCATTTTCCAAACCTGACTCATTTTAATTATTACTAGAACTAACCCATCCCATTATTCCAGTGCTGAGAAAAATAAATCAGAAAATCACGAGAAAAAATGATAGTTATAAATAGATATTTATAAATACATAGTTAAATTAACGAACACAAACAATCATGACGAGCGGGGATTCGAACCCAGTCGGTGGTAGCGTCACCGCTCACTAAAAAAAACATTTTCTTCATTAAATTAATTTATTTACGAGAGAAATATTTTTTTGATGACTGTTTCATATAGGTGAGTAGGTACTTGGAGACCATCAGACTTTGCCAGAAAACATCAATTTTCACGAGAAATTGAAATTGTTACAAAAGTTGGACAATGATTACTTCAATTTCTCTGAATCGAAGAAGCGACACTACACAGAATCAGATTCTGCTCCAATAAGCACCGTGCCTCTCGTTCTCTCATTTTAACTTTGAAACGAAAGGAAAATTCCGCTTAATTTCCAATTTGATCTCACGTTACCAGATATAAATAATCTCCCTGGAATTTGAAACTGTTCTCCATTTTATACAAGTAATACACGGTAGACGTCATTAAAAGCATATATCACCTGAGCGGATACGGACGTCCCGGAGCAATATAAGGTCATTACGATGGAATTGGGGTTCGAATTTTCGGTTCAAGGCTCCCCCAGGCTCGACTGGCAATAGAATCGATGACGCTGCCCGGATTTCCCTGCCCCCTGATCTGACTTGACGAAAAGCGAAATTTGGGCATACTTATTTATCTCAATAATGAAGCGGAATCGGCAATAACTTTATTGGAAGTCGGAAGGCAATTTCACTGGCGTTATTGCTATGTAAAATCTAAAATCTCACTTTACTTAACGATCTTATTCGTTGGATACGACGATTCGTAAATAATAAGACCGAATATACCTTATACCTTAGGTAGGTACTTATATTTCAGAAAGCAAACTTTCTCATTATTTACTGTGCGTGGGATTTTCCTAAACGATGTCGTTATTAATCTTCATCAAGCTTGATTAATTTAAAAAATTCCCATAATTTCCCTTTTAAGCGCAAATATCGACCCATTTATATGCATGAGAAGAACTTATCAGAGATCCAGTCAATTGGCTAAAGAAAAGTATGAAGAAGTATAATTGGAAACTCACCGCGATCTTCGGATTGCTGCTCTTAACCACTGCTTTGATGAAATCGTTCGCCACCGTGACGTCCGCCATCGTATACAGGGTATCCTGGATTAGGATCATTTGGCGAAAACAGTAGTCTTTGGTCGTCGGATTGAAGATTTCTACTCTAGAATGGATCACAGGAACGTAAGAGTCTCGTTGCACTATTCCCTGAAAAAATTAAAATAATGTCACTCTTTAATATTAATTAAAAAAATTATTATTTTCAATCATCGGTATAATAGCCTCCAGTATGAACGTCCAACTTGTCCCATAGGGCGAAGTTCGAAACTTGGCTTCACCACGTCTCTAATTTCTCAACTATTCCCTTAGAGGTCCTTTCCTTAAGACTCATAGCCTTTTGTCTAACCACGACATCATCTGAACAATAAACTCACACCTGGTTTCATTTTCCGTTGCAGAGAAACCGACGAGGAAAACAGCCCTGACCAAAGTAACAGAAAGAGTCATCCTCCCAAGACTGCAAGAGGAGAGCGACCACCTTCTTTCACCCATCTCGACAGGCGCTATATTCCTCGATATCAAAAAGCCTTCGACAAGGTTTGGTATCAAGGCCTGGTCTATAAAATGAAGCAATTCGGCATCAACGAAAATAGACATCCCTGATTAGAGACTACTTGAGAGAGTACTACTATTAAACCAAAATCACGATAAGGTGAATAGAGCCCGAAGTCCCCCAAGGTTCGTTAATCGGCCCAACAACAGACCTCCCAAACCCCAACGATACGCAATAGATTCGCAGACGATACGGCGATCTACTTCTCCAGCGGAAGATCGCAACTCGCGAGAAAAGCCCTCCAAACTGATCTACACAATCTAACCCGATGGTTTGAAAAATGGCGAATCAAAGTGAACGAAATCAAAACAACCCCGGAGTCTATTTCAGAGACAATACCCGAGGAAGGAGACCAAAATCCAAAGATGTGACAATCAACGGAACGGAAATCAAGTGGAAAAGAAAAACCAAATACCTGGGACTGGGAGTAATCCTAGACGAATAGTTCAGCTTTGGAAAACAAGTCAAAAAGGTCCAGAAAGGAATCAAACCGGCAATCCGGCCGCTCTACCCACTAATCGACGGAAAAGCAAAATTAGCATGGAAAACAAAATCAAGATACTCAGGACAATGCTGATACCCATCTACGCTGGAACGACTTAGTAGGCATGCTCAAAGTTTTACAGGTCAGGCGCGCAGAACGCAATCAACAAAGCTGCCAGGATGGCAGTGAACGCGCCCTGGTTCTCAGACCCTCAGGCTCGTGAAAATAATGGAAAGTTAAGAAAACCCAAGAGTGATATAAGCCGTACAGTAAAGCAATCACGGAAACACAAACAGAAAAAAGCCCAATAAAACGACAGTGATGACTATAATTAGATGCGAAAGAAATGAAAACAATATCAACCGATGATCCCCAACTTTTAATAAGGAAACAGTACCAGACCAGAAGATGAATAATAATTATTAACTTCATTTAAAAAATTGTCAGGCGTATCCATAGACACATCAAGACATATAGCCTGAATTTCAATGCTGCGTTCGACAGAAATGGTTCCAGTGGCGTACTACTGCACAAGTGTTTTTACCACATTTTTCCAAATACATACGAATTACCTCTACCGTAGTTTTTTGAAAAGCTGAGGATGCGAAAAATTTATTGAGGCAGTGGATTTATAGTAGCTATTTTGCAAAAAAAGAAACTCCTGAGACTATACTGATCCGCACGTCTGAAACTTCAACATGTTTGGCGTATACGTTTTGCCTGGAGCGACCATAACTAGACCTCGCTTTGAATCGTCCCACCTTTAAAACAATAGAATATTTTCAAAAAATCTACAATGAAACAGATAAATGCATTAAGTATCTCATCTCCCCCTCTCGCTAGATGTCACTGCTTGTTGCAAGTCACTGAGTTCCGGATAAAAAAAAATTGAGACCAATGCTTTCATCTCTTTTTGTAGATATTGCCTGTGAGGAAAATTCGCTGATGAGTTCATACAATGGACGAAACATTGAGCTTCAACCAGAAAAAAATTATTTACAAATTTTGCCTCCGTGTTTCTTTGTTACTAACCAAGTGGTAATCGATATACAGAATATTGATCCCCTATTATTGATCACATTGTCTTACAACAAATACATTCTTTTACTTTCGAATAATAAGTGTTAAAAGTTTCGTAAGATTTTCGAAGAGGAATGAAATCAAATAAAACTACGTGTTAACGATTTTAAGAATAAACGGAAATTGAATATGCAATTACACACCTTGCTTGAAAGGCGGCAATTTAAACCAATAATATTTCCATAAGCTTTCTCACTGTCACTGACCTAACTTTTTGCCTAACGATTTGAGTCAGTCCCAAGGATTCACGCAATACGACAATTTACCGATCGACATACATTGTTAACTAGCTTAATGTCTAATTTCACAATTTCGTTTCCTGTCGGTGATTTCACATGAACGACTGGCAAATTACACTATTCAACGCTAATATAATATGCATGTACCTACCTCGATTTGCGTCAGGAGCAAGTTCAAACCTTTTCAGCTAAATTATCTTATCACTGTTTAAAAAATACGACGACCAAAGTACGACACAAGGTAAAATCAGTCGCTCCTAACATGGTTTCTTATTCCGAAAATAACTGCAAAAAACTACCCACAAAAATACCTACTGATCGACCAAAAAATCCGATCGGTAAAAATAGTCAATTTATAGATTAATCAAATATTTTACAGTAATAAAGAGCAACGCCACTGATCATTGTGGACCATTAACCATTTTATATATATAAAATACGTAAACAAATACGGAGGGGGGTGTGTGGTATGCAGGGTGATATTTCTAAAATTTGCCACTGGCGATATCTTTGAAACAAAAAAATATATATAAAAAATCGCAAAAATCTGTTTGGGTAATAGGGAGAGGGGACAAAAATGACGTAGTAAATGAAGATGACTAACCCCCATTAACCCTTAAAGCTCTATCTCCCTCTAATTATGAAATTTCAACCGGTAACGTCCTCCTTGTGATACGTCATTGTAAAGAGAAATCTAGTAGAAATACTACAATGGTGCTTTGTGTGTTGAAATCACTTTTACGGAATGAAAATTAGCAGATTTTTCTTCACCGTGTATAAAAATTTAATCCGCATAATATGATACCGCTTGAAAAACATGTAAGCCGTTTTCTGATATCTTGAACCCGTTTTCCATCCAAGCTGCTTTGAAAATGTAATACTGCGATTTTCATTTGCTTTATAACTTCCGTAAAAATGAATCGATTTCATCACACAAAGCACCATTGAATTTCTACTAGAATTCCCTTCACAATGACATATCACAAGTAGGAGGTTGCCAATTGAAATTTCACAATTGGGGTGGATGGAGCTTTAAGGGTTGATAAGAGTGAGTCATTTACTACATCAGTTAATTCCCCCTTTCTATTACCCAAACGGTTTTCTGCGACTTTTGATATCATTTTTTGTAAGATATCGCTAATGGTAACTTTTAAAAATGTCACCTTGTATTAAAAAAAAAAAAACTATTCCTCCGCCACTGATTTAAATAACCAATTTCTCTGACAGTACAAAAGAAATTTAAAAAATTGAAGCTCTGAGGACGTATGAGCACACGTTTTCCAGTTTCTATGTTTCAGTTCTTTGGCTTCCTTTTTCAATATACTAAATGTGTATTTTGTTAGCGGTGGTAGTCGCGCCCAACTGATGAGAGAAAGTTCTGCAGTTCTTTAATAATACATTAAATGGTAATAACTTTCTCTAATTATTAATTAACACATCGTTAGTTTCAACCAATTTTGATCCAACTCAAATCGTTTAATTACCTATAAGTACCTACTTACTTTTCACCCTCGTATAATACAATACGTTTTTTTTTTATTACACTTACCTAGCTATTATTTAAAGTAAAGCACTTACCCCTAAATTCCTTTTATAGTCTTCTTCTGATCCCACCAACGATTGATCGCTGAGTGAAAAGCAGACCATACTTCTGCGAAAGTACATCTGAAACGAGGACAAAAAAAAAACAATATCAATAGGTAATTGAAATCAAACATCACCAACTTGAAAGAGTACATAAAAGTTCGTTATTTCCAATTTTCAATCTACTAGAGACCGGCCCCATAAGCAACCTGATTCATTTTAATTAGTAATGCAGATCGATTCCGTCCTGGAGAAGGTACCTAAAGGTAATTGAATTCCCGTTGCCTGGCTGTTCGCAATGTAAAGGACACAAATTGCAGGTGGTTTTGGGCTTAGCGATCTTCAGTAGTAGTTGATAAACAGAGACAGTACAGATCCTCTCCGAATTAATTCTTGTAATTGATTGCAGTAAATTAATTCCTTTCGGCTATCAGTCTCATTGATTTATATCCCCCGACTCCCTGAGCCTCCGGTCTATGTAGGACGAAATTCAATGATGTTTACTACCCATTGAACACTAATTAATTTACTGGAATAGACCTGCAATTTCCGCCCTAATAGACGCTATTATGAATTATCAAGTTATTTATTCTTACAGTAATTAAACCTCAAATAATATGCATGAAAATAATTAATAATTTTCTTCGCTAAAAGGAAACAAAATTCAATGGATATCATCAAAGTATTTATTTACAGGGCATTTATTATTTATTTATAGCAAAATTGAAATATTATTCGTGGCGACATCTAGTAGAACTTTTGGTAACTAAAACATCTAACAGAATAGGGGCCATTTTTTTTTATATGTCACAGGATGGCGGGTGGGAATCACCACTACTTTTATGCGATAGATAGCGCCACTGTGAGAGTCAGACCCTGTTTGTTCCTGCCAACTTGTTTCGCCAAAATTCAAAAATTATAAAATTGATTTAGGCGTAAGGTCTCTTCTAAAACACAAAATATTTAGTCATTTTTATGACTTCATAATTTCGGTGCAGCATCAATACGTGGGGAAGCCTGGGCCCAACAGTCACGACTTCGTTAAATTATTATAAAGTCACTGTTACAAGATAGTTTCACAGCTGCCATCTAGCGAACCTTTTAGTATCTAAGGCAACTAACCTAGCAAAGTAAATTTCTACATTTGCAATCGAAGTTAAACAAGTTGACGCTACTCTCCAGTAGATGGCTCTGAAGGAGCGGGAAATAATTTCAAATTACTATGACCGCCAACGCGGTTTTTGGCTTAATTGCACGGAACACGTGTTCCCTGATGGCTATTATAATAATAGTAATTATGGTAATGTGATGCAAATCATTTCAAAACAAGTAGGACTTTTTTGATAGTACACATACCTAAGCCGAGTTAGAGTTAGTTTTGGTTCATTTAATTTAAACTATTATTATCAAAGTCCAAACATTAATAATTATTATTCATTTTTCCTGGAAATTATAATTAATGGATCTTTTCAAAGATTGGAGAGGAAGATTAATTGACTCAACTAATATTAGAAACCATACGCCAGGAGTTTGAAAAATGGGTGTTCCAACTAAGAAGTAGGTAGGTAGGTATCTATGAAACCATAAATTATAACCCACTGATGGGAACCGGAATAATTATTGAAATTATGAAACTTACCTCAGGCCTATCGAGGAAATCATATTTGCTACAGTCTTGTTTCCGGAGGAGATATTTAAATTTATTGTTAGGTTTCGAGAAATCCTTGCTTGTTTTATACGCTGAAAGGACATACTCGTGGTCTTCTATATATCGTTCTGTAACAAAAAATGCTCAGTAAAAAAAAAGTGCACCCAAAGGTTGGTTGGAACGCCCAGGCCCAATGTTTTCCCTTCATGCAGGACAGGTGATAACAAAGATGTCTACTTACTTATTCTTATTATTAATAGGGTAAAAAATCTACGATATCTACCTTTATTATTTATTTGATGATGGGCGGCTCTGTTGCTGATGGATTATACCTCCTATACAACTGACCCATTTTTGAAAAATTCTACAGGGTGTTTCATTAATCAGTGCAGAAAATTCAACTGGATATTCCTTGCTGAATTTTAATGGGGGTTTGTCATAAAAAAAATATTCTTAAAGTCTCCCCTAAGAAGTTACAGCCCCTTAAAGTAGGGTAAAAAATTCCCATTTATCGATTTTTTTCTGAAATTACTTGAAATTAAAAAAAACGGCTATTATAATAAAGCCTCCATAATTACATAATTCTATCCACCCTTGTTCTCTGCAAGGGTGTGAATCATACTACCCCTAAAAGTTTTTTTTCCAGAACTTTTTTCATAATAAATTTTTTTCATCTTTAAATTCACACTTTGGAGGGCCAGTTCAATTGGAAAAAAATTTGTCTCTTATAAATTTCACGGAAACTCAATACTTTTCCACTAAAGAAATAAAATAAGCGGACTTAAGTACATTAATTATAACAGTGTGATTTTACATACTTTATAAAAATATGTAAATATGTAAAATATGTAAAATATTTATAGAAATAAATAAACAATAAATAACACAAAAAACATAATTAACAATAAACACAATGAATTTAATTAAAATTAACAATATTTTGTTAAGACAGTGCTCAAAATGGCACAATTTTCTTGAATACATGCCCTTATTTTATTTTTTTAGTGGAAAAGTATTGAGTTTTGGTGAAATTTTTAAGAGACAAATTTCTTTTCAATTGAACTTATTGGCCCTCCTATAAGTGTGAATTTAAAGATGAAAAAATGAAAAGTCATTTCAGAAAAAAATCGATAAATGTGAATTTTTTACCCTACTTTAAGGGGCTGTAACTTCTTAGGGGAGGCTTTAAAAAAATTGACTTTTATGACAAACCCCCCCTTAAAATTCAGCAAGGAATCTCCAATTGGACAGGGTGCACTGATATAATGCACTCTGTATAATACAGGCCACGAAACTAGACGATTTTTTCAAAATGATCGGTGGATCCCTTTTTGTGAAACGAATAAAAAATTTGATATTTTGAAATATTTTATCCTCATTATTCTTGAATAAATTATCCTCAGTTTTATCTGTTGATATTTTTCTTAAGGGATGGGGGTTAGTTTTAATCCACCAAAATAAGACAAATAGAAAATTAAAATGAAAAAATACATTTTAACTGACTTTTATCGAAAATTGCTTGGCTAAAGTATTAATAAAAGAGACTAAAAATTTGTGAAATGTCTTTGTTAGACAAGGTAAATTGCACGAATTTAGAAATTAAATCGGTTAATCCCTAGCTGCCTCCTAGGAGAACATTTTCTCAAAGTTACATAAAATTGAAAAAAGTTATTATAGTATGTCAAACTTTCAATTATTGTTGTACCTGAACATTATAAAAAAAAGTAAAAAAATCAACTGTAAATTAAAAAAAGCTGTATTTTTTTGAATTTATGAATTTACATTTTTTGAGAAAATGTTCTTATGGTAAGACTTTCAAATAAAGCTTCTTGAAAAAATTAATAGTTTTCCTCTTGTATTTCGAGGAAAATAATTTGTTTAGCGGATATATTCTCCCCAAAAGGACCTTTGCAACGATGTATTGCAAAGGTTGTCATTAAAAAAATATGATGACATCATTAACCAAAAAAAAAAAAAGAAAAACGTCACGCATTGGAATAATCATTATGAATTTAGTTGAAAACTTGATATTGCTACACCACACCTACAACCTACATACATTTTGAAAATAAAATACGCGGCCTGAGGCTGGCTTAGATTAGATCCGGACAGTGTTCGTCACTTATAAGGTTTTGCGAAATTGACAAATATTAACAATATTAGGTAAACATAAAATAAAAAACATGCACGTTCCCTCTTATCTTATAATAATACCTCCTGCATGCAGCTGCAGCATCTTAATATACAGAGTGAACGTAAATAACGTAATCGAAAATTATCAAAATCTATCCTCTTGAACTACCTACCTACCAAAACTTGTCAAAACTAGACTCAATTATTATTCGAAAATTCGGAAACATGTACCTATGTTTCCGTTTTGTCTGTCTTATGACGCTAGTTCAAACTTTAGCTAATAGCTAAGCCCATCTTTTTAGAGCATGTCTTACGATTAAGGGCATATTTTAATACTAATCGACCTCGGTCATCTCAGGTTCAACAATCCGGTTATAATAAGTTGTTCATCAAGGTCAGGTTGATAGCTTCAACTTTTTTGTGATAGTTCTGGTAAAGCTAATAAAGCGATATAAAAGTTAAGAGCTAAAACAGACTTATCTTTAACGCATGTGGATGTGGATGTCTGTCTGATTGAAATGAAAATTTTATTATAATGTATCAGCTTCTGCTTCATGATGACGATGCTGTTCGGTAAATTTAAAAAAAATATCAGAAATAAGTACGCTATACGCTCCCAAGTACCGTAATTGGTTCTTATTGTTAAGCAAAGTAAGTACCTACCTTTCAAGAAGTTCGCTGAAAAAGCCATAAGTTTTAATGAATAATAATTAGCAATTTTTTTAATTTTTATGGCAAAGTAAAAGTTTGTTTTATATTTTTTTATTATTAAGTTTTCAAGGATAGTAAGGAAATAATTTCACATTTTCGGGGTGCCAACATTTACACACGTATCAGTACATAGTCATTTACTGGCACCTATATAATGCCAATGATAGTTTGCATTTCACGAATATTTTATATTTAAATTATTATTGGCAGTCTGTCGATATGTCAGTAACTTTTTTTCGCTATGTTTTATATCCCTGGTGAACAGATGAAAACTTAAGAATAAGAACATATAGGTAGGCCCTGGAAAAAAATTCATGTCTTAAAATCCGGTGTCCAAAAATTACAGAATCCCCCGGGTCGACTTTCATTTCAGACTCTGACCTAATAAGAAACACTCACTAAAAAAGAAGAAGAAAAAAGCGTTGAGTGCATGGTTAGTTGGAAGCCACAGAGAATAAGGGTTTCCGTGAAGAAAAATTGACGACCAAGTGGCAGTTAAAGTTTTTATGGATGCTAGTGGAAGAGAAAAACGAGAAAATCGTTACAAAAAAAAACATACCTCTGCGAAGTCCCATACCAAAAAACAATCTATTGCTTCGCCGAGGGTTGTGTTTCATGTGTGGCAATATGTGTCATCATCACTGTCAAGACATTACAAATGACAAATTTACAGATTGCTTCATATCATGTCACATTTCTTTCAGAGCTCTTTTTGAATGTTCAAACTTCAGATATATCTGGAAAACTCTGACACTCACTTGGGTCAGAAAACGATCCCTATACCTAGAATTACGAGTTCCATCCATTCCATCTAATGGAAATGAAAAATTACTAATATAAAAATGTGCCCAAAATTTAGAATAAACTAATTAATAGCAAAAAATTTTTGACCCGGTACCTATACAGGGTGGCTGACTTTTAATTTTTTTTGCAGATTTGGTTTTTAAATAATTTCCTCTTTACAATGGCATTCCACATCACAAGTAATGTCTTTTTTAAAACTGCTGGGTGAGTCACCAGTTTATAGCAGACCTGTTTTAAGGAATAAAAGTTCCCATAAACATATGTCCGGAACAGCTTGGAAAAAAAATACAGGGTTTTCTCGGATATTGCTAAAGGATACTGCTTGTGATACATCATTGTAAAATGGAAATTATTTGGAAACCAAATCTGCAACAAATACAGGATGTTAAAATGCATTAAAAAAAATGTGGTATTTCTGCATTGAAATAGGTTGCCCAAGAACGGAAAAAAGTTAAGAAAATACAAGCTAGACAGTGAAAAGTCGGTCACCCTGTATAATTTATAGCTAAATCGATTCATAAAGTAAAAACATGCAGTGGGCTTGTAAAGGATTTTCTATTTAACAAGTCGATTAATTCAATAAACACAACTTGATGAATAATGCATCACCAAACTAGATCGTAAACAAAATTCTCAATGCATATGAAATGAGTGGGTCATATTCTCTCATAGTAATGTAGTTCAAAACAAAAACCCCCGAAATAACTTTAATTGACCGCAATCATCTAATACAATTACTATCAATTGTTTCTAAGAGTGAGAATGGAGTATTTTTATGGCTAGGTATGCATGTACATACAGCGTCTGATTTATTACATTCCTTTAAATTAATTAACTGTTTACCGGGGCAATTGCCCTTGGTAATTGCCCTTTTGCATGACAAATTATTTAGATTAATTCATTATGTTGGCTTCACTCTTCCTCCAAGCATCCGTTCTTCAACTGGATGGGATGTAGAAGGTGTCTTTATGTCATGAAATTAATTTGAAACATGAGCACTTTTTCACAAAGTTTCTACATATTCTTGAGCAACTTATTGAGATTTGCGTTCTGTTGTAAAAACTACTATACATCTAAAAGTATGTGGAATTAGAAAAATGAAAAATAAAAAGTTTTACACAGCATTTAAATTGAAATCTGTAATTAATGCATACCCCTTTCAACCTTATAATAAACAAGTAAGAAATCAACGTGGAACGCTCAGAATTATTTGGATGCTAATAGTTGTTAGTAAGATGACTGCAAAACTTAATGGTGAATAAATTATTATTTTTTGAGAAGGGTGAACCCTCATCTGAAAATTATTATTCTCATAACTGACAGTTCAATCATGGGCTCATAACTGACAGTTCAATCATGAGCGTGGGGGACGGTGGAGATCATCAGATATTATTAAAATTTAAAACAATTAAAAATGTGTGCGCGATGCCAGAAAATGGTAACACAACATTTAGGCAATCGAATGATCAAGATCTAATTTTCTGTCAATTCAAAAGTTTCAAAAATTCAAAAATTATATGTTTTATCAATCAACTTCACTCGACCATCAAAACGAAAAATCACGAAAAGGAAAAATTTCTGGTGTCCAAGAGGGCATCTGCAACTGAAGAAGTATTTTTGCCGGGAGCAAGTTCATCTTCCCTTGCGGTTGGGCTTGATCCAAAAAGAGGCTCCCTAGCCCGTGCGAGCGTAGACCAACCGATGAACGATTTCTTCAACTCATTTACCCTGTTATACCAGAAAAAATTCAACAAAACAGTGCACAAACTCATTAGAATGAATCAATAATAATTGAAACTGCAATATTTTGTTCGGTTACTTATCCTCTCTTCAAAATTCTGAATTCTCAAGAGTTGCCACATTTGTTGCACCTCCAGGAGGACCTGGCGCAATTTAAATCTGCGTTTCAACTGTCAATAGAATGTATCAAAGCTACTTTTAGGATTCAATTTTTTTCAAGTTTCTAGCCTCCAAAGTGTCCTTGGCCCCCACTTTGGGTGGCTTAAATCGACCCTGCTCTTGAGCCTGATTATTGATTTACATTTTTGAATTGAACTTGGTCAACTTTCCGCAGATTTGGATTTTCTGATGAACAACTGTACAGAGGCTACTTATAGGCATACTGGAATAATTCAGGATCCACTGCCATTTTGGAATCTCTCTATCTAAACCTTTTCGCTTTTAATAAGCGGATTAAAACCATTTTAACAATTATAGCACAGATAAGTTTTTCATCTGGTTTAAATTTTAATTACTATTTCGGGATTACCTCTCCATCTAAAACTTGTTACGACCTTGAGCAAATGGAAACTTTTCTAACGTATGTGCACAGCAGATTGAAATCTTTCTAACGTCTGTGGCAGAAGTAAGTTTTTTTTATCCAATTCATTCATTACTGCTTTGGGATTACCTTCCCATTGCTACTTTGAGATCTTCTCCCCATCTAAAACTGGGTACTACCTTATTGAGAGGATTGCAACCGTCCCAGCGTCTCTCTCTTTATCCGGTTTAGGTATTCATTGTTACTTTGGCATCACCTCCCAATCTAAAACTTGTTCCCACCTTGAGCGGATTGCAACCTTTCTAATATCTCTGACACAGAGACGTGTTTTATGCGGTTTAGGTACTCATTGCTGCTTTGGGATTACCTTCCCGTTGTTACTCTGAGATCACCTGTCCATCTAAAACTTGTTCCTACATTGAGCAGACTGCAACCTTCCCAACGTCTCTCTCGTTATCCGGTTTAGGTATTCATTGTTACTTTGGGATCACCTCCACATCTGAAACTTGTTACCACCTTGAGCAGATTGCAACCTTTCTAATGCCTGTGGCACAAAGAAGTTTTTATGCGGTTCAGATATTCATTGCTACTTAGAGGAATTACCGAGGGGTAAACCGCTGAGGATTAAGGTGTACAAATCTGAGGAAATCTGGAGGTAATCTGAGGAAATCTAGAGGTAATCTGAGGAAATCTGGAGGTAATCTGAGGAAATCTGGAGGAAATCTGAAGGAAATCTGGAGGAAATCTCGAGGTAATCTCACTTGCTGCGATTTAGGCGCATGCGCGTTCTATGGTATTTTTATGTTTTATATGCCCGTATTGCGTAGTACCTACGTATTTAATATAGGATGTACCTAACCCTAATAGTCAGCAAAGTGTTCCTCGGTCCGTTGGTGGATTTTAATAGTGTTTTATAATTGATTATACAGGGTGGCCCAGCGAAAAGGTACCGGGCCTAATAACTTGAAAACTGAAGATGTACGCGAAAAATGCCGAAACAGGTCGATTTTGTTAGCGAGGGGGACATATTTTCGTGACAAATTTAACTACCCAAGTTCATCCCCTTGACAGGGGTAGCTACCCCTTTGCTTATCATCATAGGAAACAGCTATCGAGTGATACATCATTTGAAAGCTACTTGAATTCTCTTTACAACGATATCCAACATTTTGGGTTTCACTTACATACAGGGTGGCCCAAAAAAAATGTTTTAATTGAGCCAGCCTGTATGTAAGTGAAACCCAAAATGTTGGATATCGTTGTAAAGAGAATTCAAGTAGCTTTCAAATGATGTACATATCACTCAATAGCTGTTTCCTATGATGATAAGCAAAGGGGTAGCTACCCCTGCCAAGGGGGTGAATTGGGTAGTTAAATTTGTTACGAAAATAATATGTCCCCCTCGATAACAAAATCGACCTGTTTCGGCGTTTTTCGCGTACATCTTCAGTTTTCAAGTTATTAGACCTGCGTACCTTTTCGTTGGGCCACCCTGTATAGAATCTAATTGTATAGAACCTATGATAATTATATAATTTTGTCATTGTGCAATTTACCTATAATGCTAATACCAAAAAAGAATGCACCAAAAATTTTCTGTCAAAAATTTTATGTGTAAAAAAGAAAAAAATCACAGCTAAATGTATGCGACTACATAAAGGGAAAAAAGACTTTTGTATTTCCTGATGTGGAAGACAAAGCGGATGTGAACCTGGCCCAAATCAAATGGAGACTATGCGATCCCCTTGAAAGTAGAGGGATTTTTACTTTTCCAGCAAACGTTTTCTAACACGTTTGCTGGAAAAACGTGTTAGAAAACGTTTCAGCAAAATCTGTGATCTGGAGGAAATCCGAGGTAATCTGGAAAAAATCTAGGTATTCTCGGGGAAATCTATGAAATCCGAGGAAATCTTTAGGGATTACCTCCTTAAAGGAATAAGGGTGTACAAATTTTTGCCAGCGGTTTACCCCTCGGGGATTACCTTCCCATTGTTACTCTGAGATCACCTCTCCATCTAAAACTTGTTACTACCTTGAGCAGATTGAAACCTCTCTGACATCTCTTTTGACTTTTTATCCTATTCCTAAGTTTTTATCCTATTTTGGTTTTATGTATTTGTAGGTACTGCCTGGAATCTTACGACCACTTAGCAAACGGCAAACTCTGTACACCTCTAGTTGCGAATCAGCTTCTATCACTTTTAGTAAAAGTAAACACTGCATATTTCTTAGTAGAAAGCGTTAAATCGTTGGGTTGATCTAACATAGTACATATTTGACATGGCTGAGTAATTTTCGTATAATTAGACATTGTTAAAACAAAAATTTCATCAGTGAATGAATAGATACACACTGGCAATACGATTATTCAGGTCTGATGCTCGATTTAAACAGAAGAGACCTCAGAACGGATTCTTGTGGTAATATTTGCCATCATTACCCTCATTCCAACGCCAATTTTTTTTAGTTACCTGCTAGGTATGTACCTAGCAGGTACATAACCTTTCTACTGATACGTCTATATCTATAATAATTACTAATAATTACTATTTTCTTTAGTACTTATTGTTGTTTCTCAAATAATTTTCAACGTTTTCATAGGAAAATATTATTATACCTACGACATTGTAGGGAGAACTGCAATATTTTCTGAACGGATTCAAGTTTAAGGCCACTTAATTATAATTAGCCACGTAAATAACGATTTAATTTTTCAGACAAATAAAAATAACGTTTCCGATAAATTTTTGTCATTACTATATGGGTATAACAACAGAGCAGAAGCAGCAACTCTTAACAATTTGTAATAATTAATAAACGTCTACCTTACCTTAAAAAATCGCAGTTTTTATTAACAAGAAAACAAACAGAAATGAGGCATGATCATAAAATACTTGAAAGCGCTTCTTGGAAAGTAATATTAAATGAAAATTTTAACTACTGATTTTATTAAAGTTAATTGGCACATGCAGTTTTTTTTTTCAATCAACCAATTAAATCGAAACTCGGAATGGCATTTATTCAACGCACAGAACAATCGAATGGGTGAAAACAGCGACAGACCAACGTACCTAAAGCAGCTAAGCTAAAAAGTATACAGGGTGTGTGTTACTCTACTGGATGCAACAACTACTTACCAAGGCAGAAATGCAGATAAAACGTCCTGCTGTCTAAAATTTGCGATCTCATAAATGCGTAATCTAAAAATAAAACGACGAATTAAACGTTTTAGTTATTGGAAAATTTCAACTACCATGTGCAATATTTTTAGCTTTTAGTTACTTTATTAGTTAATTATTCTTAAATAGGTGGGTATGAGTATGTACCTAGGAACACTCGATTTAGGAGGTAAACACAAGAGATTGATACAAATGTAAAAATAGAATTTTTTAAATACATACATAGTGACAATCGCACGTGAAGTCAACTAACGCTTAATATAGATATGAATTAAAATATCCACCAACTTGAAGATTTTTCATTTATTTACAGTTCTATAAATAATACGCTATACGCTTGAGGCGAAAATCCATATAAGAAAGCAGAATCAGAGAAGCGCTTACTATTTAAAAAGTCACAGCTCACAACCGAAAAGATGTTATTATTATTATTATTACCTACAGTAAATCCGCAATGTATACAACTGACATAAAAAGTTGGGCTTGTTTTCATTTTTTTTTTTTATCCCCCTATATAAATGTCTTTTGATTCGAGAATAATAATACACAGGGTAGAAACTTAAACATGTAAGTAAGTAGGTCAGGTCATATAGGAACTCAACAAGCAAATTCTGTTTTGTACAGATAATATATCCATGTCAATCTTTAGAATAAAATGTTATTGAAATAACTTCTGGTAATAGCTGAAATGTACTTAATTAGCTACTTTTAATTTTTAATTAATGCAGAAAAATAAAAAATTCAAATTTTAATTTTTTTTTCAAATGTGAGATGGAGAACTACCCACAACGTTTAATGCATTTTGTTATGATGTGGTGCGCTTCTTCTGCTGTGTAATTGTATCCGTATCTACATTTCGATATTGACTATAATAGTTATCAACAAAATCTTGAAACTATGTAATTTAAATTAAATGGTTTGACTTAAATGTATGTACTTGTAAGTATTACATAATCCAACAATGACAACAATTCACAATGCCCAATAAAATCGACAAGTGCAAATTTCAAAATTAATTTTTAGATATTAATTCATTAATTAAGTTCTTTTAGATATTTCTACATTACAAGTGGTACGTTTTAACTGAAAATAGGCTCGGTAAATAATCGTCATTGTCAAAAATTATTTCCTCATTATTTTTCTCTAAACTTAAACCTGGATACATTATTTACACAAAACTGAATTTGCCTGACATAAAATATGTTTGCTCGAAAAAAAAGTATGACACTCCCAGAAAAATATTATACAAAAAGAGGAAATAATTATTAAAATTATTAAGCATCAATATAATTATCATAAAGCTACCCCATCAGGAATTTCGGGGGGAGATGAATGCCTTTATAATGACAGAAAAACGAAGTATTCCAGAAAAGGAAGAAATCATCAATTTTAATAAATAATGCGGCATCAGAATTTTAATTTTATTACCGGATTTTACTGAATTTTATACTTTACTTGTCTGATATAATACTTAAGTGACTATAAGTGCTCTGTTGATTTAAACTACTTTAATTGTTTAATTACTGATTGTTACTGCTCGTTTAATTACTCGTTTAATTGTTATTTGCTCGAACTCTATTCGCGTAAAGGTTCCAGGAAACGAGTAATGAAAAATATACATTTATCCATAAAAAATGTAAAGCCTTATTATACCTTCCATAAAACTGGGAAAAAATTAATTATACACGAAAAATGTGTAAAAGAAAAATCACAACTCTTACTGAGAATTTTCCGATATAGATGGGAAATTAAAAAAAAATATGCATAAAAATTCTAACAGAGGATCTGCAATGTAGAACTTATGCAAATATACCTACAACATTGTTAATAAAAATGTAAAATTAGTGAAGAATTCTAAGCATTTCTTCAAACGTGAAATGCGTGGGTTGAAAAACATGAAATTTTCCGAAATTAAGAAATATGTGGAAATGTATCCACAAACACAGGAAGAGAGAAAATTATCTAAAATGATGAAGATGTGTGGAATGTGTTTTTATTCATAAAGAATGGTAAAGTTGTGAAGAAGTATAAATAAAAGTTAAAAAATACACCATAAAAATAAGAGCATAAAAATGAAGAATATGTGGAAATGGGGGATGGGGGTAGTTTTGTAATTATTATTTTTTAGTTAAAACGTTTCATAAAGTTGCCATTTTGATTACCATTTTAGTTTCAAAATGGCATTCTTTTAGGGCCGGTTGTTCGTACGTCAGTTAAAAATTTTGAGATAATTACTGATTTTAAATTGCAAATTTTGAAAATAGGGTGAATATTTTGAATGATCTTGTATTTTTAATCAGTAATTAACTCTTCTCAAAGCGAGAGCAGAATTCATTTTCAGAAATATCAGACCAATGGTTTGATAATACAGGGCATTTTAAAATCAGTAATTATCTCAAAATTTTTAACTGACGTACGAACAACCGGCCCTAAGGCATTCAAATACTGAGGGCCGGTTGCACAAACACAAATAAAAAATTTTGAGAGAATTACGGATTTTAAATTTAAATTTTTAAAATATGGCGAATATATTTAATGATCTTTTATTTTTTATCAGTAGTTAACTCTTCATAGAGGGAGTAAAACTTATTTTCAGCAATACCAGATCCAAAATTTTTCTAATACAGGGCATTTTAAAATCAGTAATTATCTGAAAATGTTTAATTTACATTTGTGCAACCGAGTGTGAGTGAGTAAAAGTGACATAAATGACAATGAAAAGCCGGTTTTCATGAAGCTTTATGATACCGTCACTTTGACAATATAAAATACCAGTCTTTCATAAATTTAGGTATATTTCTTGACGACTTATTACAGTTAATAAATTTTCGTTTCTTGGTGACGTAATAAAAAATCTTGTGTAGCATACACCACAAAAAGGAGTGTTTAAGCACTTAAAAATGTTCATCGTACTTGAAACACTCCCATTTTACAACTTGTGTCACAAATAGCTATATTAAAACTAGAACAACAGTACCTAATAACAGAAAAAATGTTTCTTAAAATCGGTTACGCAGAACAGCGTTCAACTAAAGTGGAACAACATGGAAATTATCTAAAAATGAATCAAATGAAGAAACATTTCCACAGAGGAAAAGTGATAAATGGTTGCAAAGAGGGTTGTTCTGATGACATTTTGACGTGCTTTTAAAAATGGGTAAAATGGGTAGATGTTCGTAAAAATTTGTTACGAAGAAAAGTAGAACATGGATATTTTTTTAATAAAGAAGAATGCTGGATGGAAATATTGCCACAAAAAAGGAGAGTGAAAAACGTCAAACTATTCTGAAGGACTCCGAAGGCATTCTGAATATTGTCAAATATTCTGAGGAGGATATTTTGAGGAGAATCATACTTCCAAAATACATCCAAAAATGCATGGAATGCGAGAATGTTCCAATAAAAACGACTATAACATAAAAAAAGGTCGTTTAAATGTTCTATTAACGATTGATGATGTCATGGAAAATGATGCCACAAAAAGAAAAATAATGGAAATAGAAATAAAAATTAATAATAAAAAATAAAATAAAATAAAAAGATCTATAAAAATTAACATCCCTTAAAAAAATAAGCGAAATGTTGGCTGCAAAAAGAAATGTGAAAACGTTCCAAAATTATGATGATGATATTTCGAGGCTAAAAATTAAAAAAAAATGTGAGAATGTTCCTAAAACGTTCCTAAATTTTCCAAATGTTTAAAATATTCCTAAAATGCAAAATGGGGTCAAAATACTATAAAGTCGTTTCAGGAAGATACAAACATACCCATACAAGACGAGTTTTTTTAAATAAAAGAAAGATAAGAAAAGTATGTACAAATAAAAATTGTTAATTTGTATTATAAAAATTATAAAAGAAAAGCTGAAAAGCATGTCATAAAATACAAATACCTATGTGGGGTTTGTTGCATATAAAAAAATAGAAAATGAGAGCAATAATACCGATGTGAAAGCGTTTCAAAAATACGAGCAGCATAGAAATGTTTTATAAAAGTAGGGCTGTGATTAGATGAAATAAACATTGTTAGAAAAAAGAATATGGAAATGTTTCGGAACTAGATAATTTTTGTTAAATTTTCAGTATCTTTAAAACGAAAAAGCTTTATTATGGACGCGTGGGAGTGTCCCTATAAATATGATTTGTCACTTGACTATGTAAATTATGCCAAAATATTCCTGAAACTGGGAAATGAACTCATTATCAACTGAACAGAACTAGTGGCCCCGCCATTGTCTTAATAATGCCTTTTCATGACCTATTCCAGACACCTTCCAGACATTACTTACTCGTCTCGAGTGGAGCGGTTTATTATTCTCGAGAACAGCGGAAATGGCGCATTTATATTTTTATAAACGCCGCACTTCAATTACTTCTTAAAAAATATTCCCACATAACCACCAAGAGAAGCGCGATAAAGGTCACAATAAAATTGGAATGTTTTCTGCAAATGCCAACTTATTACCTAAGATGATGTAACAAAAAAATTTTAAATGAGAAACGACTTTTCTTAAATGAAACATAAGCATGAATGTACTGTACCTAAGTAGGGTATTACGAAGCATAATAATAATAATTGATCCTTCATACATTACGTGAAAATGAAAAAAAAAATCATGGTGTTAGAGGGGGTAATTCGAGTGTGGGAACCAAACATTCCCATACATCTTTATCCGAAAATTTTTATAAATTATAATAATTATGTCTGCATAATAAAATAATGTACTAATGATGATTATTATAACAACACACATTGTAACAATAATAATTACTATAACAAGCCTCAAGTAACAATAATCTCTACAATTATTGACACTGTTTTAACGCACGTAAAGAGTAAACCTCATTATTTAGGAGAGAAATGTTTGTTTATTCCGCGATAAAACCGATAATAATAGATAGGAGTCTTATTATTATTGCAAGGATAAAAAAACACCCAAACACTTTCACTATGTATTTATTACTATAAAGCATTGTTTTTCATTCATTGCCTTGTTATTGCCATTATTTTACTTGTTTTCGCTTGGAGTGCAAACATATTGAGACTAAAAAATTCAAATAAACTTGTATTTATTAAAGTTTTTTTTTCAATTACATATTTTCATTATTTAATTTCTTATTATTTTATTTCATTCTATTTATTTAGGTTTATTATTATTATTATTATTATTATTATTTATGTTATTTTGGGATAGGATATACAATTATAGAGTTTGTACCTACTCTCTTCTTCAGTCAACCTTCAGTCTAATGAAAAACTCCCTTAGAGCTAACAGATTTTTTTTTAACTGTTATGGTCTAAAATTGGAGAACCATCCCCTAATTTTCTACCGCGCTAATTTTTTTATTACTTCTTGAGTAATTCTTCAGATGCTGTCATATTTTTAAAATTCACCCTTAACTTATGCATCCCAGCAACGTTCGTTAAAATTCAGTGTCTTGTTTTTTAATTTTTCTATTTTTACATTACATAACATTTTTTAAAAACACTCGATTTTTTTCAGTTCTTCACATATTAGGAAACTTTTTGTTTGAATACAACAATAATTAAGGGTGGGATTTCAAAATTTTACATGATCTCCACAATGTCTGAATAAATTTGGACAAAAATGGGTTTGTATGCATAATTTTCAAGCAGGAGATATTGTATGCAGCAACCAGATGGGGTAAAAACATGATGGTTAGTATGAAATTTAGGGTGTGTTTTCGAAATATCAAAGATCTCAGCTACTATTGAATTGATTCTGATGAAATTTAATTTTTACTCTAAGTTGAGTTGATACAGACATATGGATGACGTAATAAACACAAAATTGACACAACATCTGATAGAAAAAAACCGAGAAAAAAACTAAAGGATGGGTTTCCAGTTTTCCAGAATGTTCCATTAGAATGTTCATAAATTACTCCACTAATTTTGAGGAAAGTTGTTTAAATTGTACCTAATAATTAAAGGAAGAATTCCAAAATTTTACGTCTCGTCCACAATAACTCAATAAATTTTGACAAAAATGGCTTTGTATTCAAAATGTATAGGAAATGTATGCAGTCGCCAGAAGCTGGCAAAAATCTGATGGTTAGTAGAAAATTTGGGATGTATTTTCGAAATGATGTATCAAAGATCTCAGGAACTATTGAATCGATTTTATTTAATTTAGAGCGCATGCTCTGTAGAGTTGATACGCACATGGAAAAAACACAAAATTACTAAAATCTGATCCAAAAGAAAAAAAGTCAAGGATGGTTTTTCAGAATTTTCCATTATCTCAGAAATCACTCGATGGATTTTGACGATTTTGCCATTGTTTTGGATTTAAGGGTGGTTTTTGTTAAGGGTGCATGGATTTTGTAAATTTTACAGGATTTCAAGAATTATGCAATCTAATTTTGACGAGAACTGGTTGCACGTCGAAAGCTGAGCGTTTTAATGCATTCACCACAAACCAATAAAAATTTCAAAAAATCTGATTTTTATATAGCAGATTCCATAAACTTTCCCCATACGGGTTCCGAATTTAATAAAACCAAGAGAATTATGGAACTGATTTTTTTAAACAAGGTTGGAGGGTATTTTATTGTTATTATATTTGAGCAATTACACTGATGAAAATTTATTTGAATATTTAGTTTGTATGGCAGATACACTATTAGGAAGCAAAAATTGAATAAATCATAAACGGGAGGGTGGTAAAAATTAGGGGTTGCTTTTGAAAGTGTATAATTAAACTACTAAATCGATTTTGGTGATTGGTTTACAGATGCTTGGCCAAACGGAAATAAATTAGGGGTGTTTTTCTTAATACGATCACTGGAACTACGAAACAGTTTAGGGAGCAGGTACACCTCGAGTCTATAAAGAAAGAATCGATGAAAAGAACGCACACCAGTCTGACGAAAGCTAAATATTTTCTCATATGCATGTAAGTGAAGAGCCATTGAAGACATGCAATATACAGGGCGTAGACCTTTCAGCTTGCGCTGAAAAATTCAAAGAACCTGAACAGTCATGAAACACTCACTCAGACAAAAGGAGGGAAGGAATAAAAATATAGTATGCAGTCGTAAAACTTGAAACAGCGCAGGCAGAATGAAACGACGTAGTCATTTATTTTGAAAACCATTAAATTAAAACTGCAATGCAAAAGGCGTACGTGTATAATAATAAATTATTCGCACGACATATTCTCTGAAAGCTTTCTTGTTTAATAAAGTTCTAAAGCTTCGTCGCCGTAATTGCGCAACGAGTTGTTTATTTAGCTCTGAGATTAAAAGCAGCTATGTTTTGTCGATCGATTAACTACAGTCGTCCTAGTGGAGCCAAATTTAACAATCCTAGCAAAAATGTTCTCAATAAAATAGTCACAGCAAGAGGAAAAGCTGCAAAAGTGTCAGTGTTATCCTAAAAAAAAAACAAGCAGACGGTGGAGAGCACTCTTAATTACTCCAGGTAGAAATGTAATAACGGTTAAAGCCAAGAGATACTATATTTCAAGCCCACTCCTTGTCAATATCATTAATGAGATAATAAAAAAAAGTACTTAATCAATAAGTATCGGGGATGGGTGATCAAGGATCACAACGTCACGTCTCTGTCATTAAGCTGACGATGCAGCATTTAGTGGCTGAAAATCATGGTTAATGAAATAAAAGACTAATCGAAAAAGAGAAAAATAATAAAATGCTGATTACAATCTATTCAGTTCAGTGGTCACTCATCCGTTTAGGCACTTTGGGCGCTCACCGCTATGGTACCTACCTACACGATTCACGTCCGAATTTCAGCCTCGTGCGTGAATATGGACCTTCCATGACACATGTTAAGCTAATAATGTTTTTACTTTTTACATAACGTACTATTCCAGTCGTTTTAACGGCTTAATTGCAAATGCGTGCAAAAAGCTGTCCGTTTTTAAACTACACGACTGGAACGGAATTTCATAAATAAAAACGAACGCTACGTATTTGCTTCAATTAAAATGATTCATTCCATTGATTATCAGTTAATTTAGAGTCATTATATTCACGTTATGACGACCTAATAAGATTTAATAAGGCGGAACTGACCGGTCTGTAAAAACTTTCAAATTATTGTGGTTTGTTTTAGATCATGCAGGTACTTTATACTTTGACTTCGACCCTGAGGCAGCAGATATTGAGCATGGACACCGAAATGTGTTTTTGTCATAAACAAGCTTTAATTGTGATTTTTCCAAGAAGTTAATTGCGATGATGATTATCGCTGTTAGTTGCTGAGTTGTCCAAAGCAACGCGCTTTTTACTTTACAGCATAGCAGTAAATAATATGAAACCCCTGAAATTTTCTAAGTTAATTTTCAAATCCTACGATTTGTATAGAAGATTTAAACGAGCCAAATTTCTACCAACTGTTATGCTTCTAAATACGGGGGTTGTCCTTCAAGTAAACAAGATTTCAAAAATTTCATCACAATTAGGACGGCATGCGCACCCTACAAAACTAATTGCCCACCCCAGAAAACGCTAATATTACCATGACAAATACGTCAGGGACAAATTTTTTTACATCGGAATAAACTTTCAACTACCTACTGGAAAATTGTGTGACCTTGAACATTGAAAACATGTTCTCTTTCGGCGCTTCTTCGGAGGGCTTACGTCCCCCGAGCTTCCCTCTAACTTAATTAACGACCCCCTCCCTATGGGAAAACATTGTAACTGAGCCAATTTGTCTGCATAATCACAATCTGATGGTGATGTTGATATTGTAGGACGACTTTATATTTCTTCTCGTAATTAGCTTTTTTTCAAAACTATTTATTTATTTAATGGTAAAAAAAAACAATAATATGCTTCATACAAGAAAATTCTACTTTTAATCTAGTGAAATCAAAATAAAGAGCCCGGTGGGTTCGGATTACGCCAAAGGAAACACCCCAGGCAGCCAAAATACAGGGCAACGGGGGGCAAAGGTGGGCACTGCAGTCAGTTGGCATGCATTTTGGCTTCCTGGGGCGTATTCTATGGCGTAAGCTGAACCCACTGCGCTCTTTAGATTGATTTCACTAGATCAAAACTGTGCTGTGTGTTGATAGATACATTGTACTGATGAGTCCCAAACAGGACGAAGCATGTGCCTACAATTTACACCACAGCACAACATCAATGAATGGCATGTTGTTTTACAACATGTCCTTCATCTCTTGTCTTCTTTTAATATTTTAGTTCATTTTATTCATCACTTCAGTATTCCTGGTCACCACTATTATACAACCTGTCCCCGTCAATAACTGACATTTTATTTCTGTGAACATAGTCGGAGTATTCTTTTGCAAGACTCCTTTCTCCGATTAGTTCTGGGTGAATCCGCCACCTTTTAGGCGAATTTAAATAAAAGTAAATTTTACTTAAAACAAGAAGAAGAAATTCATGTATTTTCTCCTTTCTCCCAATAGTTGGCTAACTTTGGTAGGTGCCGAAAAAAAAGGGTTACGTTACAAGGTCCTGGGGTTCATTCATATATCCAAGCAAGAGTTAAATTAACCTGGGTTTGAGAGTTTAAAGGGGTTAAAAAAAGTCATATCAGCCATTTTGCTCGGTCATTTGAAGCTACAGATTAAGAGCGGGAGAAATTTCAATCAGTTTAAAACTATTATCTAGAGTTTGAGGGCAGGATCCTCAAATTCAAAGCTAGAGTTGAACGAGAGGATTAAACATAGACGTTCATGACAGAGAAGTTTACATTTGAAACATATCAAACGGTTCTTCTTTTTAAATCATCCATTTTAGCCTCCATCTGGGGCCATTTGAGTTAAGGTGGGTTACACAGGTTACACTACAAAATTTTGGCCTCTTTGGGTTTCTTGTTCTCGTCAATCGGGATTTACTCCTTTACTCCCGCAATTAACTTAGCTTCCCCATTTTCTTTGGGATTTAATTAACAGTATCACTTCTGCCACATTATAATAACTCTCATAAGTCTCATAGCTACCACTTTACTTTAGTTTCACAAAATCACTTCCAGAGGTTCCAGAATTACGTAAAATATTTACTGAAAACTTACGGAGACAGAGATTAATAAAAGTTATCTCATAATAACAATGAGTTACACCTTTGAAGAGCTTCACTCTTTTAGAAAAATAAACAAGACCATATTTTCGTAATTTGATCTCTCTACATTGACGAAGCCTTTAAAATTCCTTTTGGTGTTTTTCCTTTAATTCGGCAGACAATAAATGAAATGACGCTTCCTTGGCTTCTTAAAGAATCTCTCTCGAGGTACATATACCGTTTGTGCTCCACAAAGATCCATCATTACAAATTACAAGAAATACAAGATACTAATTCAGTTCCTGCCGAATGCCCTTTCTATGTCTGAGCAGCAATTCTCAAAACGTCAAGAGAGCTTTCTAGATGTCACTCAATGGTAAAGTTGAAATCTGTCTACCTGTAAGTCAGTCAAATGGTTTATTGTTTGGACTATTGTTTATTAGTGGACTGATTCCTCTCGCGTGGATAAATAAAAAATTTACACATTTGTAGCAAATTACGCCAAATAACGAGCTCTAAAATCACTAGATTCTGACAAAAATAGTAACGGAATACTATAATTTGGTAGTGCCACCACACGCGAAATAGTTTGCACAGTTTTCAACTCAAGTTTCCCATTTTCTTTTCATATATTTATTATTTTATTGCAATAAACCGCTTTTTTTATTTTTGCCAATAAAAGAAAAACTAATAGAGCAATGTAAATTATTGTCTCAATAGACGAATAATTGTGAAGAATTAAAAAACGGAACCGAAACTACCACATCGGTTCATTATTGAGGGAGATAACCCTAAACAAGCGAAAAAATTAGTGTTTCTGTAAGCATAGCGTAGCCGAGGCATAGAAGTGACACCGTTGGCTGAATGAATTTCCTAGCGAACGTTTTATTTGAAATAGTTTCATCAAATTGAGCCCTAATATTTCTTCAAAAATTCGTTACATCGCCATTTTTTGAGTTGTAGAGCAGGATCTTTGCAAGATAGTCGATACTGATAATAGGTACTTGCTGTCTGCAAAAACCCAGATGCTGTCGGATAATTAATTTTCGAGTAATTTCAATCAGAAGTTCTTTATTGTTCATAGGATAATTTGGAGCGAGACTGGTTGCTCTGGAGGTCGTCCGATTCGAGTTTATTTGACGAATTTGGAAAGTAGAGTGTTCTGCTATTAAAAGGCCAATCTTCGTTTTCCATTTAAATGCTGAAATAGGGGTAAAAATTGCGCGCAAACCGGAGCGAAAACGGCCGGGGGTGAGTCAATAGTCGTGGAGTGGAGGTAAAACAGTAGATGAAGGGAAGACTCATAAATGTAGTTATACAAAAGTTTTCTTTTGGGGTTTTCTCTCTTAATAATGAACCGCTCGGGTTGTTTCAGCTCTCATTTTCTTCGTATTTTAATTCTCTACAATTCGTCAATTGGGACCATTTACATTTGCTTCGTAAGTTTTTCTTTTATAAGCAAAAAAAAAAAGTGCAGTTAGGATCTGGGGGGTACTCCGCGGATGATGGGACTAACGGTATTCCGTTACTATTTTTGTCAAGAAAAACCGCCAATGTGATTGGTCTGAATAGATAATATTTCATATGAAATAAAATGGGTCAACGGTAGGATTAACCATTATTGTTTTTCTTTGTTTATATCATATTTTTTCTTAGTTGGCGGTATCGGCGGTCTCGTACTCGTAACAATACAGGATGTTTATATTGACGTCAATGTCGACAAACAAAATTTGAATTTAAAAAAGAATTCACACCACTGGTTCCTCCAGTAACAAAAGGATAATAATTCCAAGATTTACTTTACTTTGTATACATGATTTTATTAGCGATTCAATCGACAATTTATATAGCCTTGTAAATGTATTTGATTAGGTATAGATAATACAAGGCTATGACATCAAATCGCCGGTTTATCTATAATTGGAAACGTTTAAAATTTCATTTTTAAATACCTAGTACCTACCTCTTTTGCTTTATCCGGTAATATAAAAGACATCAATTTATTCCGAGATTCGTGATTGTATTTACACATCGTTTTATTAGCCAGTTGATCGACAATTATTTTTATAGCCTTGTAATAAATTTTATTCATTTATAAAACATGGTCTTCATCATCAGCAGCATTTCGATTGTCAAATAAAGATTCAGGAAAGTTATTTAGGAAGCTTTAATTTTGGCGATAGATCTATCTAATCCTGACAGAGGTAACAACGCGACTGTCCAAATTCGGGAACGCGATGGTAATGGAGCATAGTCTACATGATGCATTTGATAGGCGAGTATTAAGCAGCCAACGAGATTTAGAAAATAATAATCTAAAAAATTGTGCAATAGGGAAAAATAATCATTATTTAAGACTCATCACTTTGCCATATCAGATATCATGAGAATTACACAGCGCCTATACATTATTATATGTTATGTAACGGACCATTACGATACAACTTCATATTATTAAAAAAGCAGTTGGATACAAGCAAACCGAGTGCGTAATCTTGCAACACCACATCTTCATTAAAAAAAAATATAAAATTAAAAACTGAAGCTTTAATAAATGCTAAACAAAAATGTAAATTCCCACCGTACCTACAATTTTTTTTCTTGCATTTTTTGCTTACTCAGAATATTAATTGACCAGTTTTTGTTATAACCTTGGACTTTTACTAGTATAACAATTTAAATTAGTATTGATTGACGCTTCCTCGTCTTATTAAACGAATTGTGTATCACATAAATCAACGGGACAGACAAGAGCATACTCCTATTCGCAAATGGAGTCAAAGTTACGATTACCTACTTTGATTATATCAAAGTCACTGCACTTAAACGTTAATAACAATCTACTATGTACTATGGTACTAATACTACGAGTAGGTATAATTATTCAATTCTGCTAATTTTACATCTGATCTTACCAAATTCATTTCGTAACAAAATACCAACCGCGGCAGTTGGAAACTTGATTAAAAATAGTGGCTGACTCAGGATTTTTTTCAAGCTAGCAAAGCTACCATAAAATTTTAATTGCTTGAATAAAAAACGGTGAGGTATTTGCATACATATAAACGTTTAAACAAAAAAATAAAAATACCTGCGTCAGTTGACTGTTTTTTATGCGTTTTAGTTCCAAGAACGTGCGTTTCAAGTTGTGCCAAAACGAGCACACATCAAGCCACGAACCATTTTTATGTTCAATGCTTAGTATACACGCAACAACATCAATGCCTCGAATGGGATTCGAATCCATGTAACCACAACCGCAGCTTTTATTTAAAGCAAGACAACATAAATGCAAAATGACAAGATGCGTAATTGTTGTTTTGAGTCGTATTTTCTGCCAACTCTGGTAACCGACTCTTTTTTATTTATAGACACAGGCTATTTTTCGCGAATTTTTGAAATAATTTGAAAATTTTCTTAGACGATGATCAAAATATACAGGGTAAGTCATTGATATGGGAAAGCTCGATTACACCTATACCATTAAAGATATCGAAATTAACAAAAGAATGCTGTAAATGGGAGGGTAAAGTGCAGTTTGTAAAATTATTTTCAGATACACAGGATGGCCCAATATCGCTGTACGCCATACAACTTTGTTATTTTAAATTGGACACCCTCTATATTATTACATTTTCATATTGTTTCAGAAAAGTCAAAAAGAATGGTTTGTAAAGTTGAAGTTTGTAATGAGCAATTTATGAGTTATAAACAAATTAAAATCGCGATTTTTCATTTTCAAATCAGCTTATATTGAAAACGGCTCGAGATATGGAAAAACGGTTTACATGTCCCTATCTTAATTTTTAATTTGGTATCCTATCATGTAGCTGAAATTTTTATACCGGGTGATGAAAATAATGAAATTTTTTACCACTCTGTATAAAAATTTCATCCATCCAATAGGATACCGCTTGAAAAGTTAAGATAGGAACATGTAAACCGTTTTTCCATATCTCGAGCCGTTTTCAATATAAGCTGATTTGAAAATGAAAAATCGCGATTTTCATTTGTTTATAACTCATAAATTGCTCATTACAAACTTCAACTTTAAAAACCATTCTTTTTGACTTTTCTCAAACAATATGAAAATGTAATAATATAGAGGGTGTCCTATTTAAAATAACAAAGTTGTATGGCGTACAGCGATATTGGGCCATCCTGTGTATCTGAAAATAATTTTACAAACTGCACTTTACCCTCCCATTTACAGCACTTTTTGGTTCATTTCGATATCTTTAATGGTGTAGGTGCAATCGAGCTTTCCCATATCAATGACTTACCCTGTATTACGTATATATGTAGGTATACAGGTTGTATAGGGCCAAATTTAAAGGGGTAGTTCCTCGCATAAATATGAAGTGAAAAAATAAATTTCAGCTCAAAATGACGTTCGATTAAAAGATACAGGGTGTCATAGTTTTAAAAAATATAACAGTCTTTGGTTATAACTCGTGTAAATTTGAACCGATTTTGATGAAACTTGGCACGAACAATAAGCAAATTAAGATCTCTAGTTTCAGTATTTTAGATTTTATAGACGTCTTCCAGTGGCGTAGATATTAAGAGTTGGAACCCATTTTCCCTCCTTATCTTTTACGCCACTGACTTTATTGAAATTATAAACCCGTTATTCAATTGCCCACATGTTTTGGAACAAAAAAGTACTTATTCTTTATTATTTTTATACGGTCCACTGTTTTTGAGACTTTTTTTTTTAAGTTTCCTCAGTCATTATTGTCACTAATATAATTCAGGGTTGGTGCTCCTTTTCTCTCCCTATAGTTTACACCAATGACTATATTGCAAATCTACAAACGTAAAATTCAATAGTCCATGCATTTTGAAAGAAAAAAACGAAAAAAGTATTCCTTGTTTTTTTCGTACGGCGGCACCGTTTTTGAGAAACTTTCCTCAGGCAAAAAAAAGTTTCCTCAAGCAATGTCACTAAGTGTTAAGAATAACATTTTGGATAAAAACTCCGAGTCAGGATAACTTTTAATGAGATCAATAATTTCGCAATGTAAACGGCCCAACATTATCTGAGAAAACTTAAAATATCTCAGAAACAGTGCGGCATATGAAAAAACTATAAAACACTTTTTTGTTCTAAAATGCATGGGCTGTTGAATCACGTGTTTGTTTTTGCAATAAATTCAGTGGCGTAAAATATAGAGAGGGAAAATCATTTTGAATGAAATTAATTTTTTAAAGTTATACCTATTTATGAGAGGAACTGCTTCTTTAAATTTAGCCCTGTATAATAAATATGCCGACAAACTTTTAGGGGTAGTAGGGCGCGTCAAAGCAAACATTTTTTCTCCATTAACATTGTCTGAAAACACTCCGTTTTAGAGATACAGGGTGTTAAAAAAAATAAGAAGTTTTTGGTAATTAATAGCTCGTTTGAACTTGAACCGATTTTGATGAAACAATAAACAAACTTCTCGAATTTGGTTTTGTAGACGTCTTCCAGTGGTGTAGATATTCAGAGGTTTTTCTTTTTTTCCCTGTCTATCTTTTACGCCACTGACTTTATTGCAAATAGTGGCTATTGAATAACGTTTTTGTATTTGCAATAAGTCAGTGGCGTAAAAGATAGGGAGGGGCAAGAAATAAAAATTAAAAAAAACGAATATCTACGTCACTGGAAGACATCTACAAAACCTGAAACAGTCAAATTGAAGATTTTTGTTAGTTTAGTATTCATGCCAAGTTTCAGCAAAATCAGTTTAAATTTACACGAGTTATAACCAAAAACTCTTATATACAGGGTATGAGGCGCGAGAACCTTAGGGCATTTTTATATGGAGAAGTGTTAGGAGTAGAAGTCTAAAAGTTTGTACATTTATGATTTTAATTTTGACGAGCTAAACTAAAATATTTACAACCACTCACCATTTCCGGTTATACCGGAAGTTGCAATCAACTTTCTTATTTCAAATGGGACAGCCTGTATATTATTACATTTTCAGATTGCCTGAAAAAAAGTATTAAAAATGATGTTTACAGTTCAAATTTGTAACGACCAATTAATGAGTTATAAACAAATGAAAATTGTAATTTTCCATTTTCAAACAGCTTAGTTTGAAAACGGGTCAAGATATCGGAAAACGGCTTACATGTCCCTATCCTAACTTTTTATATACTACGCTAGAGTACCTACAAAAAAAAAATATTTTTTATAAATTTTTTTTGAAAATGGCCCTTTTTTCATCACTTTGTATACAAATTTCATCAGCACTACAAGATACTACGTGAAAAGTTAAGATAGGGACATGTAAGCCGTTTTCATCTATCTTGACCCGTTTTCGATCTAAGCTGCTTTGAAAATGGAAAATTGCGATTTTCATTTGTTTATAACTCATAAACCACTCGTTCCAATTTTGAACTATAAACACCATTTTTATTACATTTATTCAGACAATCTGGAAATGTAATAATATACAGGCTGTCCCATTTAAAATAAGAAAGTTGATGGCAACTTCCGGTATAACCGGAAATGGTGAGGGGTTGTAAATATTTTAGTTCAGCTCGTCAAAATCGAAATTATACACGTACAAATTTTTAGACTTCTACTCCCAGGACTTCTCCATATAAAAATGCCCTAATTAAGGTTCTCACGCCTCACCCTGTATTTTTTTTTTCAATTTTATCTCGACAAATGTTTATGAGAAAAACAGTTTTCTTATTTTTGAAATTTCTTTTGACTATGATTAAAAAAATACATCATCAAATTTACTTTATACATACTACGAATGCTTAATCGATTATTATACCGGGTTTAGGGACTTACATGACGCAGCATAGGGTATTCCCTACATGTTTTAGAAAGAAACTTTAAATGGGTCATTAGTTGACATTTATAGGTGCTTCTGCTGTTCCAATTACATTTTAAGCATTTTTGGCAAATTACCTTTTTCCCGTATAATTTTGCCAAACAACACCGATTTGCACAAAAATTTGGATCTACTACCTCTCTACTCCAAAATTGACCCCGTGCCAGGATAGTTGCTGTTACCTTGGGAGTGAAAAATGAAAACCTCTTCTCGGGGGTGAAAAAAAAATGTTTCATTGAAAATAATTCCGGGAATGGATAGATATTCTAGACTAATTTTAAGCAACTTTTATTCTAGAATTCTTTCTGAAAGTCAATAAACAACGTATTCAGACGGTTTTTCGCGATTAATTTTACCAAAAAAATTATTCTTTATAAAAATGTAGCCCATAAAAAACAAAAAGAATGTACATATGTATATTTACGGTGTCTGTAGACCCAATAAAAAAGGAGTGATAGCTTGTTGAAAGTTGATTCTTATTCGTCAAGCACAAAAATTGAAAGTTCCAATGTGAAGTTACCAAAAAAAAATCTATTTTTCGAGGGAACTTCATGGACCCTTTTTTAAGGGCTTGAAAAAAACTTCATTTTTGTTTTTTTATAAAAGTCCCCAACATAAAAACTAAGCGAGTTATGACGAAAATAATGTTGGCCCGTATTTTTTCGGCGTCAAAAAAAATGTCAAAATCGCCCCCTAATTACCACCCCAATTAAAAATAATCGCTATTTAAAACTAAGCACTTTTAAACTGGCCAAACTTCTAGAACATGCCCCAAGTACATAAACAAAGTGAATTGTAAAATGGTAAACGATTATTTTCAATTGGGGTGGTCATTAGTGGGTGATTTGTAAATTTTTTGACGCCGAAAAAAAGGTACCAACATTATTTTCGTCATAACTCGCTTAGTTTTGATTTAAGGGACTTTAAAAAAAAACAAAAATAAAGGCTTTTTCAAGCACTTCAAAAAAGATTTCAACAGATTCCTCAAAAAAATGCATCGGTTTTTGGTACTTAACTTCACGTTGAAACTTCATTTTTGGCGTTTGATGAATAAAACCAACCTTCAACTAGGTATCATTCCGTTTTCATTGGGTCTAAAGGCACCGTAAATCCGACACTCGGTTTTGTTTTTTTATAAGCTACATTTCTAGTAAGAATTATTTTTTCGATAAAATACTTACTTTTTGAGTTATTCGCGAAAATCCGTCTTAAAACGTGGATTTATTCGTTATTGAAAAATTTTAATTTACTCGCGAATAAGTCGAAAAGTATAGATTTTCAGAAAAAACTTTAAGAACAAAAGTTGCTTAGAATTAGTCAATCCATCCATTCCTGGAAGTATTCTTATTAATGAAACATTTTTCACCCCCTAGAAGGGGTAACATCCACCCCCAGGGTAATTAAATAAAATTCGATTATATGTTTCCTTATTGTTTTAGAAAAGGAATGTTAAATGGGTCATTTGTTAAGATTGAAAAGCTGCTTCTGTTGCTGCAGTTACATTTAAAGTCTGTTGAGCCGTTTTCGAGGCAATGGAGAAAAAGTTTTTAGTCCAATCTCATTGGGAACAATAAGGAAACATATAATCGAATTTTAGGTTTTTACAGTAAACGGAATTCCAATGTTGCGTTGGAAACCACCAGTAGGCTGTAGGTATGTTTTGCATGTACGTATGTAATACAAAGCTATTAGATCTAGAAATCGTCTAGACTTGGTAAGTAGATAATGGGTATGGCACATGAAGAAGAATCGTTTCCAAGAATAAATACATAATTGATAAAAATTTATTGTTTTCCCACTAGATAACAATAATCTCGAGTTCGCGTGATTCGATACTTTTATAGAATAGACCGGCCCGACATGACGTTCATTTACTCCAGACCAGGCAATATTCCTGGATAATGGAATCCAATATTCTCTCGAATAATGAATCCAATATTCTCTCGAATAAACAGTAAACATTCCAGGAATTACGGTGCTTTACTTGTTTGGTTGTTTACTAGACACTAGACCACTCGGGTAGGTCACACTTCAGACAAGATAATAAGAAAACAAGACGACACCAATACCGAAGTCAATAATAAAAAAAAAACAATCAGACTTCTTGGGTTCCTTTTTTTATGTCTGGACTATATATAGAAAATACAATGAGATGGGTACTCTGCTATGCTAATCTAGATCTACTTTAAGAGTTACCATCAAGCGTCAGATTACTCCATCCTGTCAAGTCTTTATATTTTATTGAAAAGGAAAAAAAAACTACTTCCTTTGAACTTTTATGAGAGATGTGAATCAACATCTCATTTCTGACACAAGGTGATTCGGAAGGTGAAAAGAACTAAATATTTATTTGTTATAAGACGAAGAAAAGTATTACCAACTTCCTTTAAATTTGAGACTAAATTTTTATATTCTCGTGGTTACATGTTTTGGCATTTAGGCAATCATCAGACCAAGAAGTAATCAAACACTTTGTAAATAGATTTAATTTAATTTAGGGGTAATTTGAAGGAAAAAAAAATTTCTTCCAATGTTATAAACAACCATAAGGCAAGCAATAATATGACTTCATATTGACGTCATTCGTGGTAAAAATGTATTTTTTTTATGAACAAAATTTGAAAGAAAAGGTTGAACGTGATAATTTTTTTGTAGATCGAATGACATAAAAAATATGGCGTTAGAAAGAAAAAAATTTTACTATAAAAACCTGAAAACCTTGTAGGGTTTCAGAATTTTTGAAATGTTAGATGGATTGGTCATGACGACTTTATGTAAATATAAAATTCTGCTAAACTTTGCGAAATTGCCGAATCTGTGTTCTTAAAACAACCAAATTAGCCACACAATAACGGTGGTAGATTATTGTCACCCTGTAAATCGTCTCGGCACTTCTTTTTTCGAGAGGGTGTCAAATATTTTTCATTAAGTAATTAATTTTTTACGCGAAACAGTTCAGAAAAAATAGAAAAATATTCTAAAAGGCACAATTAAGGATAAGTAGGTATGTATATGTACAATAAGCCATTTTTTATAAATTTTTCGATATTTTTGGCATTATCCAAGGAGAGTTAGTGGATCGCAAAGTTATAATGAAGTATATGGATTCTACAAAGGCCCGGTCAGCTCGAATTTTTTCTTGCAAGGTTTGCTTACATAAAGCTCGAATTTTTGAGCTGACCTAACCTTCTTTATTCCGGACCTTGAAAAAAAAAATTTTCGAGTGGACCAGAACTTGTCAAATCGGACCTCGCAACGAGCAGACCAGAATTTGTTGATTTTCCAGCAATTTAAAAATAAATAATTACTATAAAATAGGTGAACTGGAACTACACTCACTTCATCTAAAAAGCTCCCACTGAAGAATATTTACTTGCCCCCCCTCCCAAAAAAAAAAAAAAATTAGGAATCCTTTTTTGATTAAAATTGAACAAGGAATCTGTCAGAATAATCAAAATTATATTTCAGCTCGTATTTCAGTCAATACATATTAGCAAATATTACTTGATATTGTAAACACTACAGGGTGTCCGTTTTTTAGAAAAAATGCATGGAAAAATACGAAATTTGATATTTTTGTTTAATTTTTTTTATATAATGACCAATCAAGCTAGATGTTTCTAACCGAAACAGTATTAGGACACTTTTCAGCAAGGAATCCAAAAATAATTTTCAGATCGCTCTAGCTCTCTAGATGGGAAAACATCATAGTCAAACTTTCGATTTTCTTATGGGCGCCACATTGGATTTTTCCACTTTTGAACGCAATTTATTTTTCTGATTACCAGAAGGATAACACTTTGAAATATCTAATATCTAATCTAAAAAAAAAAATCTAATATGAATGACGTCCATATAAGAAATGAGCATCACTATCGTTTTTCGCCCATCTTGAAGTGCTAGAGATTTGAAAATTATTTTTGGATTCCTTTTTGAAGTGTCCTAATAATGTTTCGGTTAAAAAGGGCTAGCTTGATTGGTCATGAAATTTTGCATTAAAAATTGCAAAATTTCGTATTTTTTCTAATATTTTGACAACTAATAATGACAGAGCTCGTATTTTTTTTAGATTACTAATCAGCACAAAAATACGGAACTTTGCCCCAATTTAACCGACTTCGTATCTTTTGAAATAACTGAGATCCTCATGCATTTTCTCTAAAAACGGTTTCTTTTAAAACCCGAAAAGGAACAGCACGAGTCCGAAGAAGCTCTAGAAACCTGTGACAAGGGGAAGAAGAATGCTAGAAACGTTTTTGTTGCAACTAGTTTTACCTCCCAAGTTCACAAACTTGTACCATTAACAACAAAAACATTTTTCATTCAGTTGGTAAAACAAAATATCAAACATTTTTACCTAAGCATGGGAAAATAAAGTTGACACTGATACCACTGATTAGTCGAAAGAAAGAAACATAATATGTCCTCTAAATTAGTAAGTATGTGAAAAACCCAAGTGCATGCAAAATTAAACATTAAAAGTACATTCCAAAAATCCCAAAAACCTTACCAGCACTGTAGCCTTCCCAACATTCGACGATGGAAAATCTGGTAGAATCGGAGTCGTCCTGCGGTCTATTCACCCTCAGGGCCAACAGCCTGCATACATCATGTGCGTTTAATTTTTGCTCTACTATCACTTTATGGCACTCTGAGCTGTTCTCCTCGTAGAACTTCATCTGTTGTTGAGTCTCCTGATGAGGACATTAAAAACGGCAGGATTAGTACAAGTGATTTATGCAAGGTTTATCTAGGATGTACTCGTATATGCAACGAACTGCTAACAACTCATTTCTACTTTTGAAAAGCAGTCATTTGTTAAAATTTATAAAAAAATACGTCACTTTACTGATGTAGGAGTCGACAATGATCGTTAAAATGCAACACTTACCACACTCTCTGAGGAACTTTGACCTGAAGATCCGCCAGGAATCAGCGGAGCGGTAGGATCTTCCTGCATTCTCTCGTATTTACGATGACAACTACAACCGGAATGTGTACAATACTCTGTAAAAGAAAAGATAAGAAGTATTAAAATATGGAGAAATATATGGCACATAAAAGAAAAAAAATAATTAATTACTTTTTCCTATACAAGTTTTTTTTGGCATTTTTTCAATATGGTTCCAACTATTGTTGGTCGTCACTATACAATACAGGATAGTCCAAATTTTATCTACGAAAATGACCATGTAATTACCATTGGTCAGAGCTAAAAGCACAAGGGTGCCCAAAGCCATTTAAGAAAGAAGAAGATCATTCCTCAGATAGGTACCTCATTTTAGACAAAAAAAATCTCGTCGGAAAACCAAAGTATGGAGTGCCTATGTTTTTGAGGTCGCTCTTTCTAAAAATCTGGTTTTTGGTTTTGACTGATTTTGCTCTTGAAAGCGCGGCCAAGTGGTTCAAAAAGTATAAATTTGGTCCAAAAAAGGGAAAAAATGACCAAAAATAGGTTTCGAAAACTGTGCAAATGCAGTTTGAGGCATCCTAAAGAACATCCAAAAATCTATAAAAGATCATTTCGACTACCCGTCTATCTCATAGTTCTGGCACAAAACAGGAATTTCCATTTCCCTGTCCTCTCTCATCTTCCAATGATCTCTAACACAAAAAAGCCACCATTTCGTCAAAAATTGAGATATTAAACAAATTTCTTACGCGTTATAGCTATTTTCTATTTATTTATTTATTTATTTGATAATCAAGATAAAAAATAGGCTAATTTCACGTTCACCTCACCCATCCTATTCCCAAATGTCACTTAAAAAATGGGATATCTTTTGGCCCCGATTTTTGAGATATTTCGTAAAAACCCATTTTTGGGAAATATTCCCCATCATTTTTGGAACACTTGGCCGCCCTTGCGAATTACAAAAATCATATTTTTCGGGAATATCGCGCCCTCGAGTTCTGCGCGGTTGCTTTTGGGTTCGAGGGAAAAACCTACACCAAGACTGTCGAGTAGCTTGAAGTCTAGTGGGTATGGTGGAGCTACTAATTGAGAAATTGCATAACGTTTTATATGAATTCGTTTGAGATTTGCGATCTTTGTGAAAATCGCCAGTAAATTCTCTGCTGTTGACTTTGAAAACAAATTGAGTCCACCCTCATAGTTACTCAGAGACATTGTGCATGTGGGTGGAAATCTCACTTCCAAATAATAATGTAATGTCGATCAAACAAAGAGGAAAACGTGATTTTCAACTATATCTTGATGGACTGGTGTTGTGTGTTGTGTTTGTAAAGGTCGAAGTATCGATTTTGAAAGCCCTTGAATGGAAATTTAATTTTACGATATGACTTGTTTACTCTCTCAACTTTCCACGTCACTGACTTTCCGTCTCTATAGTAAGTATTCATGGGTGAAATAACATATGAAATTAAAAAAAAATTGAAGTGTCAGGGAAGATAATACAGTTGTTACTTGTTGTATAGAAGAAAGTGCCAACTTTTTATAAAATGGTCTCAAGATTGATCACATCCGAGATCACATAATGAGACAATTTTGCAGTGAAGTAACCTTGAATGGGTCTAAATTGTTTTTTTCCCTTATTTTTCAATTTTTAATGCATCAGTCATTTCCCCTCGGTGATTTGTCTTTCCATTCTCATTCTTCCTTAATTATTCCAATTCCTCTACCAACATCCTCTATAATTACTTGAAAAATCATTGATTTCTTCATTCTTAAAAAGCAGATTTTTAAAGGAGACAAATTATTATTTTTTATAACAACTGTCACTTATCACCCTATCACTGTCAAATTTGAATTTGTAGTATCTTGTCACTACCAAAAAACATTTGTATCACATCAGCGTATATCAATATGGGAATAGATTATTATGGAGTCTTACAAATAACAAGAACGGCCACAAGTCTAGAAGTGAAGAAAGCGTACAGGAAACTAGCATTGGAATTCAATCCAGAGAGACTGAAAGACCCAGTCGCTGGAAAAGTATTCGCTTTGATTGGAGAAGCCTATGATGTGCTCAGCGATCCTTTAACGCGAGCAGTTTTCGATCAATACGGTGAAGAAGGCCTCAAAAATGGTGTTCCCGGCCCAAAAAACACCTACATTCATCCATACCATTACCACGGTGAACCTCTACGGACATATAAGGAATTCTTCGGCACCATGTCACCTTACGCTGACCTCCTGGATTATCTCGAGAATCCTCCGATGATGTACGATGGTCCGAAAGGCAAAGTCGTTCTCACGAAGCAACCCCCGATTCGACACCCGCTCTGTCTCACTCTGCATGAAGTTTTCTTTGGGGGAGTGAAAAAGATGAAAATACACCGGCTCGTTTTCATGGACGAAACTCGATCTAGAACCGAAGTCCGGGAGAAAATCCTCCACATCCCCATAAAACCCGGGATAAGACCCGAGACGGAAATAATTTTCCCCGAAGAAGGCGACCAAAGCCCGATTCATATACCGGCGGATATTATTTTCATCGTCGAAGACAGACCTCACGAGGTTTTCCATAGAGAAGGTGACGATTTGGTGATGACTTGGAAAGTAAGTCTGGAGGAATCGCTCTTGGGGACGATGGTGACTGTTAAGACGATCGATCATAGAACTATAAGGGTGCCGATTACCGACGTCGTTTTTTTCGATTACGAGAAAGTGGTCGATAACGAGGGGATGCCTGTATTGGAAAATTATCCAGCGAAAGGGAATTTGCGGATCAAGTTCCAGATTGAGTTTCCGCCGTACTTACCGAAACCTAGCAAAGAGCTGCTCAGGAGAGGGTTTGAACTAGCGAGGAGTTTTGGTGGAAGCGACCAGGAGAGCATCAATAAACTGGTTCTGGCGGATAAAATTTTAAGAGTCGATCCTGATGAACAAAAACCACCACTTAGTTATTAAAAAATAAATAATTATAAACATTTCCGTGCAGATCGTTAATTTTCTAAACACAAATATAAATAAATAAAAAAAGATTAGACATCCAACGATCTAAACCTAATATTACAGAAACGAGAATTAATGAGAGAGTAGGTATAAGAAATATTAGGATTATAGAACTGTGAATTAATATATTCGGATTTAATTAAAGCTACGATTCTGGTAAGTATTAGGATTTGAGCTCGGGTTTGAGATTCAATGATTCTATACAATTGAATTGAAGCGATAAAATCTTTAGGATTGTAGATATTAGGATTCGAAATTGGGAATCCACTTATTCGGATTAGTTTAGTATTTGTATTAACTACATATTTGGATATTAGCAGATAATAGAATGAGAGAAACATTTGAAATATTTGGGTTCATCCTACGTTAACTTTGATTTGAAAAATTATGATTGGCGACACTTATGGATGTGATATTTTCGATTCCATTTTAATTTAATTCGAGTCTCCATGTATTTAGGATTAGAGATACTGAAATGGAGAAATTCGAAGCCATCCTTTAATAACTTTATCTTTGCTGGTATTAGGATTAGGTATAACGGCATTAATATATTGGAACTCGTATTATTTAAGTTTCCGATTGCAGATATTAGGATTGAATGTCTTCTTCTTCTTAGACTGCCTATCCATGTTATAGGATGTTAGCGCCCACATGAATTAAATTAAATGTATTAGAATGATGAAAATCGTCCAATCATATTTTCGTGAATCAGTTATGAGGATTAGAGATACTAGGATTTGATATTCAGATTCATCATTACTAACTTTGGGATTGTAGGAACAAGGATTAAAGATAATCGGATTCATTCTTTATTAATTTTGGGTTTACACAGTTATAAATTTATAAAATAATAATTTGAGATATATTCCAGATTAAAGTTTTCTGATTAAAGATACTGGGATACTTCATTCAGTAATAAAAACTGTAGTTATAATAATTATAACTGTAATAATACTCAAGAGATTGGATATGCAGGTAGTAGAATTAGAATAAAGATTGAAATTAGAAATATTAGGATTCATTGTACTTTTACACTGATATTAGGATGAGTGGTAATTATGATTCAAAATAATCGGATTCGTTTTATAATAACTTTAGTATTGCAGATATTAACATTATTATTAGGATTAGAGACACCGGGATTCAGATTCATCTTGTGATAGCGGTCATTAAAGACTTACTAGGAATCTAAATATTCGGATTCATCCTATATTTTAACTGTACCTATCGTATGTATTATCTTTGCACTTGGTCTACTGCAGCTATTAGGATTATAGATCTGGAATCGAGATAAATACTAGGATTCATTTCATTCTACTCCCTTAATTTTTTACAAATAATCGTTGTAAGAAATTATTAATTGCAAGTGGTTCAAGTGTTATTTATTCAACTGTAGCTGGATTGTTGATTTCTGTTTCGGTTTGATTGATCCTGATGAAGATGTCTTAGAAAAAATGTATAGCTCGTTAAAAGTTTTATATGGCCAGGTGATAGCAAAAGAAACTACCTACAATTTTTTAATTGCTGACAGACGAAAACTATAGTCAAACAAGTCTAGCAGCAGAGGAACGAACATGAACATAAATCTCAAGATGTGAATAAATTTAAATATTCTAGATTAGTAATTACTAATTAGAAGCTCACGTTGCAATATGTTACCAAGAAACTTAATGTGCAGTAACAATAACAAAACGTATGCGAATAAATAAAATAAGAGAAGATTGTGCACATTGCGTCAGGTCATGATCGTTAATGAACACGTATTTTTATGGTTAAAAAATTGTAGACAGACCATTAAACTTTGATGAGCTAAAATGAATTGTTATTGCAGTTTGAAGAATTTAAAAGAGCTATTAAATGAATATTTTATATTTAACGATCCTTTTTTGCAATGAGAGATTGCAAGAAAATCTTTTGGATAAAATAAATCAATCTAATAAGTTGGAAGGGTCATAATAATTTCCAAAATAACTCTTTATCAAAAAACAAGTTTTTGCGTTTTCTCTAATGTTAAATTCAAATGAAGCTATTAGAGCGTTTTTATCGTTTCATGTGCTCTAAACTGTCATTATATTTGCCTCACTTTCGGTAACTATCTTTAGAAACACCGATTACAACAAAACAAAATCGTTTATTATTCATGGATGATGAGTTGGTGTTAAATTATTGTGTTTATTTAAATTTTAAATGTGCATCTATTAATAGAGCTGCATGTATTATACATAATAACAAGAGAATATTGGTGCAACTAGACTTTTCTGATAGCAAAAATTCAACAAAAATAGATCAGAATGCACCACCTGCCATTGCAATATCCGCAAATGTTGCAAGTGCAGATTTCTGACACAGTAAAATAAGTCGGTGACCTGGATATGAGGGGAAGTCCAGACATGGGCAAACGCGTTGCGCTACTGCTTTTAGACGTTGTCACATTACTCTCAATCTACCCCAAATCAAAATCGCAATTCCCTGTAACACTAGACATTCAAATCAAACCACGTATGATAGAGATACATCGTGAAATGACGTAATTTTTTAAATATGTAGGTAGGCCTGGAATTTTCGCAACCTTGATCATCAAATTATTGCTATTAATATGTGGTAATGAAATGACCCCCAGGAGGTCACGAATGATAGAGTTACATAAACCCATCAAAATTATTTTCTCAGAATACTAGTTCATAAGTTATGGGAAATTCCATTTTTTAGTCCTTATACATAGTTCTAGTTCTTTGAAGTACCTAACGCTCAGTTTAACAAAAGCTACACTAAAAAAATTCAATTTTACTGTAAAGTAGGTACTAAGTAGTAATCGAGTGGTCTATATTAGTATTTTGGTCAAGGCAAAGTTCACGATACAAAAAAAAATCAGAGAACTCAATGAAGATCGAGGTAAAGGTAAAATTTGTGAAGGTCAACTCTAATAAGCACTGAGCACTCTGAGTCAACTGTTATTAATTAAAATCAACGTCACTGTTACTTTTATTGTTACTATACCTACTTATGCAACTGTCAAGTAGTGTTAGGTTCACTTGGTTAAATTAATCGAATATAAAACCGCTTTGGTTCACGTTCAAATAAGTGGAAAGAACTCTGGGACTATATAATACCGTCTCGAATACCGCGCTTTATATCGACGAAAAAAATGAATGTGCCCACCTATAGCATAAATGTATAAACTATAAATATAAATAAATAACGCTGCAATTTTTTTATGGTCAATAGCTAGCTTGTGAGCTTTACCCTATTTCCCAACATGGAAAACTGAAATTATTATTTGACCTTCCGAACCAAGAGATGAATATTACATGGAGCAAAACTAGGACAAAGATTGATTGGAATATTCGAGGGAATATTATATTTACCTACTTATTTTGTGTTAAAGAGTCCGATGAAAAAAAGCCTATAAACCTGCCCCTGGGAGAACCTAAGGGGCGGGTGATATTTTCCAAATCAAACAAATCGGAAAGTTTGCACCCCTCAAAAATATTTTTGCAATTTTTACAAAATTCATGATGTTGCCTTTAATTTTTTTTTGTATCACTGAATACTGATACAAAGAAATATTACAAGAAGTTTCAAATAAATTACTTCAGGGGTCTTTGTTTTGCAACTTTGTTAAAAAAAACTCCAAGGCGCTTTTTTTCCAAGTACGTACCTTTAGATACTCAAATAAGGGAAACTAGGATTCTTCTTCTTCTTCGTCAAAGAATTCTAGAAAATTTTAGGTATCTACAGTTCTACAGAATTTCACCAAAAAATTTTTTTAGGTAACTTATTTTTTTAATTTAACAAATCTTTTTTGTGCGTTTAATGCATTTTTACAAAAATACGATGGTACCATTATATTCTAGTTGTATCAAGGAGATTTACCACGGTTAGTCACATTGTGTGGTCCAAATTAAACGCTAAAGCTTCCAAAACATCAGACACTTCAAAAATAAATAAAAAATATATCAAAAGCTTATTAAAAAAAAAAGTTAACAGTTCCAATTTTTATTCTGCATCATGGTGAAGTAGGTACTCTGCTTTGTTAATAATTATGCCAAAATTATCGTCAAAGTAATGTTAAATTTTCCAAAAAAATTTACAGTTTCTCCTGCTATAGGTAGGTACTTACTTTTCGACCAAATGCATTATTTTTGTATTGTAGCTCTAGTCACTGAAAGTGAAAATAGGCTATTACCGTAGAATTCTTTAAACCTCCATAGATTTTCATGAAAATTTGGGATCAAGCTTATTTTACCCTTAACTTCAAAAATGGCATGTGCTTGACTTGCACTCTTTGCATTTTAGGGGTGAAACCCACCTCTTTTGAAAAAAAAAACACATTAAAGCAATTCAGTTGATTGAATTTAGTCAAGTAGAATAAATATTCTGTAGCATTTTGACGTGATTTATGATTTATGTACATCTATTTTTCAACCCTTAAGACCATCCCCTAACTCAAAAAAATTTTGACTACCTGAAATATTAAGTCGCACATTAACATTACCTACCTAGACAAAAAATGTGTTTACTGCTTATGCTTATGATATAATTTATTGATTCTCTGAAAATTTTCAACCCTTAAAAACCATCCCTTATCCTGAAAACAATGGAAAAATTATTTTTAAAGCAGCTTCGTTTTAATTGTCCATTTATAAATTAAAATCTTATTTGAAAAAAAATTATTTAAGTATTATGAAATTTCGACCCTTAAAAAAGATTCAGTTGATCAGAATTATTTGCAAAAAAATGCGATTGATTTTTTTACGATAACTCCGGTTTTTTAATGTTATTGGGTCCATCCAAAAATCATTTTGAAGGTAATTTAAGGGCTATAAGATCATCATCTCATAATTCCACTTTTTAGGCCCCTTTGTTTTTAAAAGTTAAAGGGTTAAAGGGCTCGGGTCAGATAATCCTTACAATAAAATTTAAACTTCTAACGTTAAATTTTTGTTAAGCCAACCCTAAATTTTTGTTCTCTGTTATTACTTACGTATATTTAATAGTTTGAGTTACATGTTATGAAAAAAAATAGGGAAATTTGAAAATTTTGTTTTATTTAAATGTACTTTTTTCGTACGTTTTTTTCAAAAGAATCATTCTAAACCGGCCAATTCAATTTATACTTTTCTTTTAAGCTTATACTAAAAAAAAGTCCTACATAACTCGTTTAGTTTATTTATTCAATCTACTCCATCCAGGACTTATTTGAAAAGTACTTTGAAAAGTGTTCTATACAGGGTGCACCATGTATCATTCTCTATATTGCTATCTCCTAACGCTAACAGATACACGGTCGGTTAAACAAGTCCAAAGGAGCACAATTTTGTGGCCATCTCGATTCCGTCGAGACATACAAGATCTGTAACCGTTCCTGAAATATCCTGAAAAAACTGAAAAATCGAGATTTCTTATTTTTTCCATATCTTTTTTATTATTGGAGATTAATGAATAATTTTTTTGTTGGCTTACATAAGTCGTCAAGAGCTACCCATCTGACATTTCAAAAATTTTCAAGGCCTACTAGATCCAAGAGTTTTCACAGTCAACTTTCGTTTTTCTTATGGCCGCCATATTGTTTTTTTATATTGTTCGATATAAAAAAATCATAAAAACTAAAAATTGTTAAACTTCAAAAAATAAATTTAAAAAATTTACATTCTTCTTTTTTCTTTACAAAAAAGACACATTTTTGGACCAAATTTCATAGATAAATTAAAAAACCATAAGGCAAGCACTATTTCGGCGTATTTTACAAATGTTGACGTTTTTCGACGATTTTTTTTTAGGTTTTTCTTTAAAAAAAGAAGAATAAAAAATTTTTAAATTTATTTTTTGAAGTGTATTAATTTTTGGTTTCCATTATTTTTTTCTAATCGAACGACATAAAAAAATAATATGGCGGCCATAAGAAAAACGAAAGTTGACTGTGAAACTCTTGGATCTAGTAGGCCTTGAAAATTTTTGAAATGTCAGATGGATAGCTCTTAACGGCTTATGTAAGCCTACAAAAAATTATTTATTAATTTCCAATAATAAAAAAGATATGACGAAAATAAGAAATCTCGATTTTTCAGTTTTTTCAGGATATATCAGGAACGGTCACAGATATCTTGCATGTTTTGACGAATTCGAGATGACCACAAAACTGCGCATCTTTTCTCTAATTTAACCGACCCTGTATCTCTTAGCGTTCAGGAGATAGCAATATAGAGAAGGATACATGGTGCACCCTGTATAGCTGCTTTCCAAAAAATGTATCGGTTTTCCCTCTTACGCTCGAGTACTCAAAAGAAAATTTGAAAATTACACCTTAAGCTCGACCTTTAGCTAAGTCGATTTGGATTCTGCCTAAAATGTAAAAAAAAAACTGTTTTTTAATAGCTTTCACTTTATTAGCTTCACTTTGGTAAGAACAATTTTTTTCGAAAAACGTATAGTTTTGGAGTCATTTACACCAACTGTTTCAAAACATGCATTTCATGAAAAAATAACATTTTGATTCATTAATAACTCAAAAAATATTGACTTTATCAAACTTAATCAAAAAAACTTTATAGAATATATTTTGCTTAGAATTAGGAAAAAGCCAAAAAGGTTTTACAAAATTTACAACAAAAATTATGGAAATTTGAAAGCTTTTCTTTGCATTTTTGCAAAAATTTACATGGTTCCAATTTTATACTACATACTGTGGTGTCAATTTGTAACTTACAACACTTTTCGTCAAACTATAGACAAAATTTGCCAAAATAGTTTGGGTACTCCCTATTTTAAAAACTTAGCTCAAGTAAGATTTTTTTAATTTCCAAGTTATTTTTCGTTCCCTGACTACCTAGGTACATTTCGTCAAACTATTGCCAGAAATTATGAAATTAATCTACAATTCTATGGACAAAAATTTTGGCTCCTTAACTAAGAACTTGGTTGGCAACTATAAATTTGTTCGCATTGCTACTCGCATTGCTAGTAATCAAGCTATCGTCCAAAAATTGGGAAAAATACTTTACAGTTTAGAATACCAATACTGGCAGAGCACCAATACTAGCAGAAATTTGGACATGTTTATTTGTACCTACACCTTTTGGCTCGTCCCGCGGCTCGCCCTGTAGGTATACTTGACTATGTTAATTGTTGAAGTTTCTTCAAAAAATTAAAATAAATGATAAACTTTGTTTGTAAGAGACATGAGTTGGTTTTCTCTTATCTAGACCGAATAGCTCTTTTCCTCAAATAATTTAAGCAAAAATTATTAAAATATTTTACAATTTTGAAAATATAGCAAAAAAATGAGCACAAATTTTTTTACTCTAACCGACTGTTGAGAAAATCTTCAATGGTCCAATTTTTTACAACAGAGAGAACTCAGGTCATTAGACCACATTTTTCGTCAATCTATCGTGCAAAAATTGAAAACATATTTTGCAGGTTGGAAGAAAATGCACCGAAAGTTACAGAAATTTCGGCATGTCCTCTATCTAAAAAGATCTTGAAAAAAGTGCATTTCAAGTGCGTAAGTGAAAAAGTGCATGGTACCATTTTTTTTGTCAGGAAGCAATCTTGTTCTTGCACTATTCGTCGAACAATACTGATAAAAATTGGCAACACGACATGTTGGTTGTTGTTTATAATAATAATTGGCACCAAATACTACGAAAAAACTTGGATACGGAACTAAAAAAAATCAAAGTAAAACTGTTACCCGTGAAAAATGACGAAGTCCAAATTTTATTTTATATAATTTTCAGCGCTCGTTTTAGCCCAATAAACTTTTGACTAGTCATTCCAACTTAGCTAAGTACAATAATATGCTTTTAGGGCCCATAAAAGGTTGAACAACTCGACACCACCGCAGGATAACCCGACAAACTGCAAGGAGGAAGGGCGGTAAAGGGTAGTAGGTCGAGACGTGTAAATTGATTTCCAATACTACGACCATGGACCCGCCAAAACCATCGCGCAAGCTCAGAACTCCTCACAAGGCTTCGGCTAGAGTGAACTCGGAAATCGGGGAGTTATTCATAACTTCCAATGTTTACTAGGATACAATGTTTACTATCAGATTTAAATGTTTTGTTTTTCTCTGCTGGCATTTAAAAATAGACTACTTATTAATAACTTGAATAATATTACTAGAAAAATTTACAAAAAGAGGAGAAGGGGATAATAAACAAAACAGGACAGAAATAGTTTTACCCTTAAAATCCCGACTCCTTCATTAATTATTATTAAACCCCCAAACAATTTGTGTCTGTCACTTTAAAACATTGACACCGAGCGTCACTCGCAAGTTGATCAAAATTTTATGGACGGAATGACGAAATCCTGTTTCTAGGTCGCTATATTTCCTTATTATAACTCCGGGATTACCTTCGATTGATATTATTACTATCGCGTTTCGTTTATCCTTTAAATAAATTTCTCAAACAAAGATAAGACTTGAGAAAACGAAAACCTCAGTCAGTGTGAGAATCTTCTGACTTTCATTATTATTATTATTGTATCTAAGTACATACTCAAATTTTGTGGGTTAATTTATTTCAGTATTGATAAATCATGGCAGTCAATTTCCTGGTATCAATGTATCATCCGCAGTGGCGCAGTTATTAGAGATAAAACGTTCTTGAAGGGACAGAGCTATTTTCTTCAAGTTCTTGTAACAACAATTTGTTCATTTGTTCAAAATATCATATAGGGTGGGTGACCCAGAGTCGCGAAAAAAGTCACACGACTGTTTTGTTAATTGAAATATCAATTTGGTTTTCTTCTAAAAGGTAAATGTGAGGCCAAAGTGCATGTTTTTTAAATTATTTCAGGTGTAGAGGCTGGCCCAATATCGCTGTACGCCATACAACTTTGTTATTTTAAATAGGTCACCTGTATATTTTTAAATTTTCAGATCTAAGAAAATTCAATAAGAATGATTTTCACAAGTGGAGCTAAAATTTTTATACATGGCGATGAAAATTAGCAGATTTTTCATCACCCTGTATAAAAATTGCACCAACACCAACACCAACACGATAGGACACTACATGAAAAATTATGATAGGAATATGTAGGAGTATAAGCTGCTTTGAAAATGAAAATGGCGATTTTCATTTGTTTATGACTCATAAATTACTTGTCAAAAAATTCAACTTAAAAACCATTATTGTCATTCTATTTTCTCATACCTACAATGTAAAAATGGAATAATATAGGTAAAGGGTGTCCTATTTAAAATAACAAGTTTGCATGGCGTACAGCGATATTGGGCCACCCTCTATATCCGAAAATAATTTTACAAACTGAATTTGGGCCTCCCTTAAGCTTATACACCAACTGTTTCAGATTTCTAAATTTCAGAAAAAAACTGATGAACTTCAACCTCTGAAATGTCTCACTGTTACTATTGATAATTGACTGCGTTCACCCTGTATAATAAACATAAGTAATAAGCATTGGCAAGTCTCTCCAAGTCAACTGCTTGATGTTCTTGCGTAGGTGAATAATAGACAATAACAAAAAACTACTTATCATGTAAAAAAAATTAAAAAATGAATTTGGCAGTTGACAACCCTTGAAATATTTTGATGGGCCACAACAGCTCCGTAAAGCCCCTCTACTCTAAAGGGTCTTATTAGAGTACGCCACTGCTGGTATCTAATATCGAGTTCCGTGTCATGATTATTTTATAAATATTTAATGATTTAGTTTTATCTTATATCAGCAACGCAATTAAAATTTTTGGCAACTACATCACCATATTCACGCTTTTAGGGTCCATCTAGATATGACCTCGGATATGACGGAATAATAATCCTTGGAATGATCTATACAATTTTACTGAGGCCTTTTTATACATACTTTTCAAAAAAAAAAAAAAAATTAATAAGGCTTTTTGGTGTACAAAATTAACTTACAGAAAGAAGGATTTCATAGTCATCGTAGCCATTCGCAGATTGACATTTTTTGACCAAATTTCATCCAAACAGAGACAGCAAACTTTTACTCAAATTTTCAAAATTTTCTTGTTCTTGTTCCAAAATTATTCAAGTTCAACGTGGCGTGAATACTTCAAAAAATCAATAAAAGCAATATTGTTTCGCTAACTCGACGCCAAGTTGGCGAACATCTTTTTTGTTTCAAAAATGAAAATAAAAGCGCGGTAATGGACATGAAATTTTTTATCCCAAACTCTTCGCTTTTGTAATTATTATAATTATGGGTGAATGACTTGGTTATGTCAAGCTACAACCAACGGTATGACGAAGTAAGTTTGACCTTAAAAAAACAATAAAATTTGATCAAGTTTGTCTATACCGGTTTCGGGTTATAAACCATCCTCATGACAGTTGTCAGTCAATGAATCAACAATTCAACAGAGCTTAACCAATTAATTTTCACTAAGTTTTCGGTACGATTGACGATGTTACTTTAAAAATCGTCGGAGTCTCAATTACTGCGTAGAATTTTCAATTCGAAACGAATTAATGGCGTTTCAAATAATTATTATATATGAACTGAAAATCGTTCGACCAAGAAAATATAAAAGATTAGAATAATTATATTCATTAAGAAATCGTTCCAGCCTGAATTACTGAATGATAACCGATAAACTAACAGCGACAATATTGACTCGGTTCACCGATCATAATGTTCAATCCATTGATAAAAATTGACGTCAGTGTTTGTTAATAATCGATAAAACTGCTCGATTTTTGAAAAATTCCGCATAAAAATAAAAAAATTCTAGTTCTAGTTATCATTTAAAAAATAATAATTACAATTAAAATTAATTACCTAGTTTAAAAAAAAATGAAAAATAAAATGTAATAAGATTAAAAAATATTTCGCAGTAAAACTAACTGCGAAAACTAGGCTAAAGTCACTTCTTTATCAATAAAATAACCACAATAATCTCTTCGCCTTTAGTCATTAAAAATATCCACCAATAATCAATCAACAATATCAAAATTAGTGGGAGGGATGTTCGAGTCCTCAGCACCCCTGACAAACAACCACTCAAATCATAAATGCTCGCTTAAATGTATTGGTTGTAATTGGATGTAATGGCCGCATCATTGTTTTAAAATGTCAGAATGTCACCCTATGTTTACTTGCTTATGAGATGAAATCGAGGATGAAATGGATTACCCTCGGGATTACGTTAATTTATAATATTCCGTATGTGTTAAACGAGTTTCGAGAAATATGTTTAAATTTTAAAGGAAGGTTTTCAGAAAAAAGAAATTAAACCTCATCTTATAGAAGTTACTGCCACAGAGTAGGATACCAATGGCCAGTTACCAATAACTATAGGGTGTTATTAGGTAACTGGACCGCCTAATGAAACGTCATGTACAAAATCAAATTTTAAGCATAAAAGAGATAACTTTTTTCAAGATCAGCCTTAGGAAATATTTCCAAAAATGTTGCTCAGTTACTGAATAAAACAGATTTTTATTGCGGCCTTAGTTTTACATTTTTGAAGATATTTCCTAAACGAGGCCTGATTTTGAAAAGAAGTTATTATCTCTTTTATGCTCAAAATATGATTTTATACATGGCGTTTGATTTTGGCTGCCCAGTTCCATTATCAAACCCCTTGAGACAGAGTAAAAAATCACATCATCTATTTTTTGTGAAACGACTAGCGCTACGAAGTAATAAAAAGTTTGACAATCAAAAATACCACTAAAAAGCCTCCATAAAATCATAATTTAATCACCCCGATTTCCTGGCAAAGAGTAAACCAGTCTGAACCCATAAAATGTCACATAAAACCTCTTGGAGTTTTTATACAGCTTTTTACTTTTTTTTTTGTCGTGGTCCCATAAAAATATCGCGTAAACTAATACTTTTCCACTAAAAAAAAAACATAATCAAGGGTCAAAAGGGACTTGAATAAATTATAAATTATTATATAAATAAAAATTTTACATTTTAATCATAAATATGCAGTGCTCGATAAAGGGTTTTAATCTCGGTTTTAATTAAGCACGTTGCAAAACTTCAAGATTTTATTCCTTGGCCAATTTTTTGATAAAAAAAGGTCAAAGAAATTGCTGATCTTTGAAAAACGTTGAAAAAAAAATCGTAAAACAGACTCTTTGCAGACGTGGACTATAAAATTCCATGCGGAGCAAATCTCCAAGCACCGCATGCACAACAAAACAGTCTCGAATCACTACTTATGATTTCAATGCTATGAATCTCACTAGGAATACAACCCTCTTCAAACTTCAAAAGAAAATTTCGGCGCATTGACTCTAAGGGTGGTTCAATAGATTCTAAGGGATGTTAAACGGTTGTGTTTGGAAGATATAAATGGATAGAACCACCCTTAGAGTCGATTTGTTCAAGTTTATTTCAAGCGGATGTTAGATAGTGTTGAAAGATATTATTGGTGGTCGCAATATTTGTCATATTCCAAAAAAAAAGAAAACTGAAACTACCCTATATATGAACTTAAAGATGCCGGATACAGGGTGTTTATGTATAGAGGGTGTTAATGATTTTTATTAAAAAAATCGTCTTGTTTGAAAATATCCTCGAAAATATCTTAATATATGTATTTTATATACCCAATATTTGTTTCATTTGCCAATTTCAATAATTGCTGTATTTATTAATATATTAAAGTATTTATTAATACTTTGAAAAAACTTTTAAAAAAAGTACGCTAATGGCTTTTTTTGAGTTTTTTTTTAGCCAGAAGCAATTATAAGGACTTTTTCGTCTTTTGAACTTTTTTGTCTTTTGAATTTTTTTCGCGTCATGATTAGTTTTTGAAAAAAAATAGAAATTACCTAATTATATATCCCTGGACCAACCAGAAACACGGGGAAAAAAAATAAAAATTGAATGTGTTAGCTTAAATGCTAAGAAATGTACTTAATTTTGTTTTTTCTGCGACGGGCTAAAAGTTTGACCTTTTTTCCCCGTTGACAGGTAGAAAAATGCCTCATTATATGAGCTGCATCTTATCGGGGAAAAAAATGAATTACCAGGGAAATAAATGAGTACTTATTTCCCCGAAATGGCGGCTTAGGTAGAGCTACTATTAACACTCAGATATCATTAAATTTATATCAAATACGTAAAGGAAAGTTACCTTATTATCCAAATGGCAATTATTAAGGGAATTTTCATAATAATCACTATCCATATTATTAATCACTCATCGAAAACTAACAAGAATATTTTCAAAACTGTCTTCAATTTTAATTTACATTAATATGACGTTTATGTAATTGAATCTTTTCGTTACCCAGGCAACGTCGATACGCTAAAAGACAATTTGAAAATCCAAGTTTAACATAAATCATTTTTCCGACATAATTTTCAGTTATCTAACTACGTTTTTCGACATTCTAACACTGCTATTTCTTCTCGCAGAAAAAAATTGTATATTACACACAAGAAAAAAGTGCGATTTTAGCTCTCGATGTGTTTGTCCCCTCCGCTAAACGCGTCGGGGACGAAATCACATCTCGAGTTAAAATCTATCACTTTTTTCTCTTGTATAATAAATAACTATTATTTGCTGTTATTTGCTGCCGACGCGTTTAGCGGAGGGGACAAACACATCGAGAGCTAACATCGCACTTTTTTCTTGTGTGTAATATACAATTTTTTTCTGCGAGAAGAAATATCAGTGTTAGAATGTCGAAAAACGTAGTTAGATAACTGAAAATTATGTCGGAAAAATGATTTATGTTAAACTTGGATTTTCAAACTGTCTTTTATCGTAATCGACGTTGCCTGGTAACGAAACGATTTAATTCGATAAACGTCATAATGTAATTAAAATTTTAGATAGTTTTGCAAAGATTCTTGTAAGGTCTCAATGAGTGAATTTATTAATATGGATAGTGATTGTTATGAAAATTCCCTTAATAATTGCCATTTGGATAATAAGGTAACTTTCCTTTACGTTTGATATAAATTTAATGATATCTGAGTGTTAATAGTAGCTATACCTAAGCCGCCATTTCGGGGAAATAAGTACTCATTTATTTCCCTGCTAATTCATTTATTTCCCCGATAAGATGCAGCTCATAATAATGAGGCATTTTTCTACCTGTCAACGGGGAAAAAAGGTCAAACTTTTAGCCCGTCGCAGAAAAAAAATAATTATTATAATTTCCAAAAGATAATTTCCCCAGCATGTTTCTTGGGTGGTCCGGCGATATGCAAATTTGGATTTTCCTAATCTAATAAAAATAAAAATTCAGAAACACCCATCGGTGTACGTTGTTTAAGTTTTTTCGAATTAATATTCGTTGAGGTGCTCCCCTTGACCACTGGACTTAATAATTTTAATCTAGTAGGATTTTAATCTCAATTATTAATTAACTAATTAATTTAAGATTTTAATCCGGACCGATCTTTACATGAACTTTTCATCTTATATATATAAATTTGGGGTATAAAAATACCCCAAAAAGTTTAGCCCCATACTTAATTAACAACCTGTACATCGGACGTTGAAAAAATCCCGGTAAGTATAAATAAACCAATATTTTGAGTTTTGAAAAATCAAAAAACAGGTCAATTTTTAATTTAATTTAGTTTCTTTTGATGTATACAATTTTTATACAGAGTGTTCCTTGGCTCAGTAATAACGACATTGTCTATTTTTTAAATACGACACCTCGTAGACCAGTTGAAGTTTAAATTGAGTAGTCTGGTGAGTAATTTATGAGTTATAAACGAATGAAAATAGCAGTTTTCGATTTTCAAAGCAGCCTAATACGTTGAAAACGGCTCAAGATATCGGAAAACGACTTACATGGCCCTGAAGATGAAATTTTTATACAGGCACAGGGACAGGGTGATAAAAAATCTAATAATCTTCATTACCTCATATAAAAATCGCAAGTACACCGTATAGGTGTATAACACGTGAAAAGGTAAGATAGGTACGCATGTAAGCCGTTTTCAATTTTTTTTTAACGTTTTTATTTAATTTTTTAATTGTGGATTTCAATTCTTATTGGATGTAATAATATACAGAATGTCCTTAACAAAAATAGAAAATGTCATCATTACTAAGCCAAGAAACAACCCTATCCAAAAAATATAAAATTGACCTGTTTTTGCATTTTTTTCAAAACGTACAATTTAAGGAATTATTGGACGGTCGGAGTTTTTCAGCGCCCTTTATAGGTTGGGTATGGTGGGGCACATTGCATGGGCACTTCGGGACAATTCAAATTTACCGCCTTAATACTTTCAAAGGTTGCCAATAATTTGTTAAAGTGTTCTTTGGACAATAGACATCAAGTCTAAGTACCTAATACGGGTTCTTAGTTCAATCAAGCTACTGAAATCCATGAATATTTGTTGAAATTTTATCTGCAAAGTAAGTATTTCAACCTTTACTTAATTGTCATGCAAATATATCATGTTTCAGCCATGATAAATCAAATCACCAAAAGAAACTTAACAGCTCTATCTATTTAGGTACTTTTTAATCTGTATTTTTTGAGCAGGTAGTGCATGAGCTCGTGCATGGGGTACATTGGGAGGGACACAGTTAGTGTGGCAGTTTGTGACAATGTGCCAATCTGGCTCACCATTCACCAACCTGCCCCACCAACTTCGTTATTTCACTGTCACTATCAAGAAAACGTCAACCAGCCCTGTTCATCACAATCTTTAGCAACATGGTTTTAGTGCCTGCTAAAAATGATAAGTCTAGAAATTTATAATTATTGAAATGTTGAGTTCCTTCTTGGATGGCCTGTTGGATAAATTCATGATTCATGGATGTTTCTCTTATAGGTAGAGGTTTGCTGAGTCCAGAAGATATAAGACCATACCGAAAACTATCTATGAAAATAAACAAAAAACCTCGTCAGCAAGAGCGATCTCATATTTATACTAATAACACTCTCGAAAAAATGAAATTGAGCTCAACAGAGAAGCGAATATTGAAGAAAGTAAAGTGGCAACCTGAAATATTTTTTGTAACAAACAATAAAAAAAGAGGAAAGAAGGAAAGAAGAAAAAAATAAGTCTGAAAATGAGAGTGGTCGGCTATCTCCTCGTCAAGTGATTCTGAAGCTTCTCTTGAAATGAATAATTATTCTTCAGATTCTGACGTTGATGTGACACAAGGGTCCGGTTGCACAAACGTTAATTACAGATCTGCCAGATAATTACTGATTTTAAAATGCCCTGTACATATTATCAAAATGTTGGTCTGACATTGCTGGAAATAAATTCAACTCCCTTTTAGAAGAGTTAATTTTTGATAAAAAATAAAAGATCATTCAAAATATTCACTTGAAATCAGTAATTATCTGACAAATCTTTAATTAACTTTTGTGCATCTGGCCCTATGAGTTGTAAGACTTTCTTGACGATGAAGAATTGAAAATTCGAGGCTTTATTCCAGTGAAATTCTCAACTAAAAATAAAAGTGTTTATTATGTAGATTGCCTGTTGCATTGAAGACATTGGTGAACTAGATGAACCCATGGTTAAATTTTAAATTCATGAGAAAAAATCTAAATTGTGGATTTTTCTACCTCGTTCAAGACGATATGAGTGCAGTGTTTAAACAAGATATTGTTGCTAAATCACAGAAGCAAAGACAAGTGTGATTTTCAATATAAGATTTAACTCGAGATTTAAGAAATATCGTTTTGGTACATAATATTACCTTTACTGCCTCACGCTTTAAATCAAATTAAATCTGAAACGTGACTTTGATGTGAACGTCCCCAATCTGCCCCGCTCGAGGCCCCGCTGCTGTCCCAATGTGCCCCACTATTGGGCACATTGTTACACATTGCACAATTTTTAGGAATATAGAAATTAAAGGGCAGATTTGATTTAACATCGAAAATAAGTTCTTAACATAGGTATTATAGAAGTATAAGAACTCATTTTTTAATGACTTTCACAAATTTATTTGTTAGGAAAATTTGCAGGTGATAAAAGTGTACCAAACTGCCCCACCCAAGAGTCCCTCGATATACAGGATGGTTAACAATTCGATGCTCACCATTGAGATCTCGGGAACGGTAAAAGATACAGGGTGGGTTAAATTAGAGAAAAGTTGCATTATTTTATGCTTATTAAGAATCTGATTTTTCTTTTTGAATATTTTCAGTCGTTGCTGAAATATCCTGAAAAAAATTAAAAATCAAAATTTCTTATTTTACCCATATCTTTTTTATTATTGGAAATTAATTATGTAATTATTTTTAGTGAGGCTTACATAAGTCGTCAAAAGCTATCCGTTTGACATTACAAAAATTTTCAAAGCCGACTAGATCCCAAAGTTTTCATAGCCAACTTTTGTTTTTCTTATGGCCGCCATATTGTTTTTCTATGTCATTCGGTATGAAAAAATAATGGAAACCAAAAACTATAAAACTTCAAAAAATAAATTTCAAAAATTTTTATTCTTCTTTTTCTTAAAAAAAAGACAATTTTTTAGATAGAATATCATGGAGAAATTAAAAAACCACGAGGCAAGCAGTATATATGACTTTTCATATTGACGTATTTCAGCGAAATTTTTGTTGTTTTTTTTTTGAAAAAATTTTTGAAATTTATTTTTTGAAGTTTATTAGTTTTTGGTTTCCATTATTTTTTTCATACCGAATGACATAGAAAAACAATATGGCGGCCATAAAAAAAACAAAAGTTGGCTATGAAAACTGTGGGATCTAGTTGGCTTTGAAAATTTTTGTAATGTCAAACGGATAGCTTTTGACGACTTATGTAAGCCTACAAAAAATAATTAAGTAATTTCGCATAATAAAAAAAGATATGGGTAAAATAAGAAATTTTGATTTTTCAGTTTTTTCAGGATATTTCAGCAACGACTGAAAATATTAAAAAAAAAAAACAAATTCTTATTAAGCAACAAATTGTGTAGCTTTTCCCCCCTGTATAATTGTATATCGAGGGACTCTACCGCACCCTACCCTACCTCGAGCTATACCTACAGGGTGCACCATATATCCTTCTCTACATATAATTGCTACCTCCTAACGCTAATAGATACAGGGTCGGTTAAACTCAACAAAAGATGCGTAATTTTGTGGCCACCTCGAATCAGTCAAGACATGCAATATATCTGTGACCGTTCCTGACATATCCTGAAAAAACTGAAAAATCGAGATTTCTAATTTTTACCATATCTTTTTTATTATCGGAGATTAATAAATCATTTTTTGTGGGCTTACATAAGTCGGCAAGAGCTACCCATCTGACGTTTCAAAAATTTTCAAAGTCGACTAGATCCTGGAGTTTTCATAGTCAACTTTCGTTTTTCTTCAGGCCGCCATATTGTTTTTTTATGTTGTTCGGTATAAAAAAATCATAAAAATTAAAAATTGTTAAACTTCAAATAAATTTAAAAAAAAATTATTCTTTTTTCTTTACAAAACATACAACTTTTTAGACCGAATTTCATAGAAAAATTAAAAAAACCATAAGACAAGCACTATTTCGGCGTATTTTAACAATATTGACGTATTTCGACGATTTTTTTTTAGGTTTTTCTTTGAAAAAAAAAGAATAAACATTAAAAAAAAAAATTTGTAATACCTATATTAATTTTTGGTTTCCATTATTTTTTTCATATCGAACGACATGAAAAAATAATATGGCGGCCATAAGAAAAACGAAAGTTGACTGTGAAAACTCTTGTATCTAGTCGGCCTTGAAATTTTTTTAAATGTCAGATGGACAGCTCTTAACGGCTTATGTAAGCCTACAAAAAATTATTTATTTACTTCCAATAGTAAGCAAGATATGGCAAAAATAAGGAATCTCGATTTTTCAGCTTTTTCAGGATATTTCAGGAGCAGTCACAGATATCTAGTATGTCTTGACGGATTCGAGATGTCCACAAAACTGCGCATCTTTTCTCTAATTTAACCGACCCTGTGTCTATTAGCGTTCAGGAGATAGCAATATAGAGAAGGATACATGGTACACTCTGTATATTAGGACAAAGTAGGAAGTAGGTATAACTTTTTTTCAAGGTATAAGGAAACTCGTAAATAATAAGTACTATAAAATATTTGTAAACTGTCTGCAGATAATGGTTTATGACGACAATGGACCGTACTAAGGAGAAGTTTTTTTTACACTACCTTTAAATTCGGAAAAAGGTAATCCTGTACAATCTGTCACTAAATTTTACCCTACTATACCTATAAATACAAATAAATGCGTCGTAAGTCAGGTCTTTGGTCAGGGTAGGGTTTTTTTCCTTAAAATGGCCTTGAAATGAAATTAAAACCTATACCCTGACCAAAGACCTGACTTACCGAATCGGAATTTGGAGGATTTATTTTTATTTATATGGTAGGGTAAAATTTAGCGACAGATTGTACAGAATTACCCGGAAAAAGTTACAGGAAAGTTTTGAAAATTGAAAATGTTAAATTTTAGTGAAATAAACACCATGTCAAAAATCACCCATTTTTTTTTGCAAAATTTTCAAAAAAAATCGATTATCCGTCCTTTTTCCATTTCTTCTTGAAATTTTTTAAAGTTAAAGGTTTTTAGTATACTTGTCTACTGTAAAAATTTCAGTTTAATTCCTTCAAAAAAGTGCTCATAAACGGTTATCGAAATTTAGCCATTTTTACCCTTTTTCGGTGGACATTTGATGAGTTTGGGTGATTTTCGTAAAGTGATGTCGTCCTCAATAGTGTATTTTTATTATTAAGAAATAGACTAAAAAATCTAAATGAAATCCAAATAATAAATATGAAAAATTCAGGACATTTTCTACTCCAGCCGTTTTTGTAGAAACGAAACGATGCTTAAACCTTAATGCGGCCCTGACCGGCGTTAGTGCAGGCTGAGTGAGCCTGCCATTCCCTTTCTATTGTTAAGGGGTAATTTGTGGACAGCTTATAATGATGGCAATATAATTCACGAATTTCCTTATACCTTGAAATAATCACTTTTTTTCGGTCCAGTTTTTCGTTTCTTTTCAGTATAAAAATCCACATTTACATATAAAAAAAAAAATTATAAACATAAAACCGCTGTAATAAACTGCATCTCTGAAACAGGTCGTTATCAAAAATCAAAAGTGAAATATAACAAAAATAAATATCTTCTCCGATGATAGGTATAAGATGAATGATTTTTCTGCAGTAAATTTGTAAGAAGAGCTTTGGCCAATCAATCAACGAAAAACTTGCACAGCAAATTTGGTTCCGATAAGGAAGGTACCTACCTTATCAATTAGTACGATCAGTACAGTAGTGCAATAATAAAATAAGATAGTCTAGGCTAGGCATAAATAGTCCCTAATTACCTCGCTAATTACCTAGCTAACTTTCCTGGGAGCATACATAGGTAATCGTAAAAAATAAATTTTTAGTTTTAGTTACATTATGACAAGTCTACCAACTTTACTCATACCTACCATGTATAAATAAGTTACCTATTAATTCGGCATCTACCATCATCAGGTAAGGGTGGGCCTACCTACTAGATTTTTACTAGAATCATCGCCTACTAGATTTTTAAAACAATCATCATGTTTTGTATTTTTAATTCATTAATTTGAATAATTAATAATTGTAATCGTTATTCGTTATACATTATCAAAGTCAGTATGTATAAGTATAAACTATAAATAAAATAATCAAGAAACAAGTAAAAAATAATCATAAAAGTGTCAACAACTTACCTACTCTTTTGTAAAATTAATCGCAATTTATATTATTATTGACAAAACAAAACAGAGTTGTGTAAATTTATATAACAAAACCACAAAAAATAAAACAAAACTATGTATAACAATGACGACGAGGACACGACACGAATAACTGACGAGACAAGAGAGAAGTTCAGGGCAAATACCTAATGATAAAGAGAAAATTTTCAAAAAAACAACACCTGTTATCATCAAGTTAACCTTAATCAGACCAAATAAAAAACGATAAAAGAACTTACGATTATTTTTGTGCTTGATAAAAGATCGAAAATCCATGCTTCTTCCAGTATTTACCTACAATTTAACAGTAAGTACACCGTACACCTAAAAGTTAGGTAAGTAAGTACATTGTCACTTCACATCATTATTTCTCACTCACTCTGGTCAGGAAGTTTAGTTTACATAACTAATTTGTAATTATTTATAGGTTGGTAGGTATGAATCAAACTCTAATTTTTATTAACTCAATTACAATAGCACCTACTTGATTTAATTTAATTTAAAAAAATCTAGCTAATGAGCTAGAGAAGCGATAAAAAAATCAGGAACTGAATTATAGGATAGGTAGCTTTGTGTACAATACATAAACAAACACAACCGGTTTATTCGAATCGACCCAGCAACGTTTTTCAGTAATTTTTCACGTTTTATCACCGAAAATAGAAGTCCAGTTCCCTAGTTCTAGTAGTCCATAGATTCGCTAGGTGTAAAAAAAATAAAAAGAAGATTAAATCAATGTCATCGTCACATCACAACACAACACGAAATTAATCACGTACAATATTTTGCGAGAACATACGACGAAATTGTAGACACACGTTACGCTTACGATCTTACACAACCTATCACAATCAGCTACCGTGTGACACTAGATCTATAACGCAGTTTTAAAAGTCGCCCTCGGCTCACGCCGCACTAGCCCAAGCAAAACGTAAACACACGTAGTACGACGAGCGAAACTCCCAGCGACGTTGCCAGGTCTAACTAGGTCTACGATTCCATTCATAAACTGAAACTGGAGTAAAATATGAACCATAGTACTACTACAGGTCCTAGTCCTAGTTCTGCTTGCATCTACTAAAGTTATAAATGTTATAATAGTCATTATTTACATCTGGGTATCCTAAAGTTTCACTATGGCACCTTTATAGGGGTGGAGGACGTACCTATGGTAACACCACGAAGGTATTCATTTGCTTTGCAAATGCATGGTTAGCAAGAAAAAACGGCACTAAAAATCGCTCCAGGGAATCCGGTCCTGGTTAGCATCGCATATAATACATATAAAACATGCACCAGAAGTGATGAATACGTCAAAGCCATTTGTAACATTAGTGTCCTCTTTTCCGCAATGTTGCGCAGAACGTTAAATGGGGTTGTTTGAATTGAACTGTGTGTTGTTGCGTTGTTAATGTAATAGTTTTTAATTTAATTACGCTTATTTATTTACGCTTTTAGGTCTTTTCTAAATAAGAGAAAAAATAATATTTATGCCTTCATCTATACTGTGAATGTCAGTGTAATGTGGCCGGTGGGAGGATTTTAAAACTCCATTGTCACTACTATCTTGTAATTAATTAGTCACAGTAAATTTTACTAACGCAATAATCAAGGACGAATACTTGACTAGAAAGTACAGTCTCCCAACTTCCCAGCACATCTGGGCTAAGCCCTCGACAAAAGAGCTTAAAGCCACGAGTTTCAAGCCATGTTAAGGAGTTGAAAGCCCACAGCCACAAATGCCGCAATTCCTTTTCAAACATAATAAATTCCCAATTCACTTGAAAAGGGATTGCAGCGAAAGCCACAAGCCCTTTTGTAAAGGATTATAGTCTACACGGGCTGGAAGTTCTGCAAAAGAAAGCTTCAAGCCCTTGAAAAAGAGCTTCAAGCCCTTGAAAGTAGCTTGAAAGCTTTTGTTAATACATTTTTTCCCAAATATCTTGCCGCTGAGAATCAATTCGAGAAAAAATCGCGGGGCAAAAGATCAATAAAAAAAAATTGAGAACGCCACTCAAAAGATCGATTCTTTTCTGAGAATCGATTTAAATCGCACATCCCTATTGAAAACCTCCCACCTTCTTCCGTCATGCCAGCAGCGAGATGCGAATTGCGAGTTGTAACTCGCTAAAATATTCACACACCTTTGTTTTAAAGAGCTTCTTCTGTCTTCATTTATTAAAGAACTTGGTAATTGAGAATGCAAAAGGGCTTCAATTCCTTTTGGGGGCTTTATAAGCCCCCAAGAGCTTTGAAAGCCCTCAAAAGAAATTGAAGATCTTTTTTGCATTCACAATTCCAAAGCTCTTTTATAAAGGAATTCAAGCCCAAAGCCAAAGAAATTCAAGCCCAAAGCCACAAAGTTCTCGTTTTAAAAAAGGACTTCAAACCATGGAATTGAAATTCCTAATAGAGCTTGAAGCCCTCAAGCCCTGCCCTAGCCCTGTTTCCCAGGCAGCAGTGTCACGTCGTTGCAACGTGATTTTTTTTGTCATCACAATGTCAATATGCCTTTAAAAATTACGGACAAATTACGGTAGGATTATGTCACAGACTGGCGACTTGATTTTTCGACGTCGTGCGAACGTGCGTAATTTGTCGTAGTTCAACAGCGGACGTCATAATTATAAAGTAATCGTCATTAATATTTATTAAATAGGTACGTAAATAATTTATAGTAAGGCAGAATAACTTTATGGGGCCAGTCAAATATTCAGTTTGTTCAAAAATTTTCGAAAAAAAACACTTTAGGCCGACGTCATAAACATGCATCGCTTATAAATCACTTCGGGGAAATGACGACAATAATCACATGATTTTTGCTAATATGACGTAGGGTACCAAAAAGACTAAAAAATTACGTCATAATAACATGTCTCTGCCGTCTCGGTCATATCCATATGAAACTCATATATGAGGTGTTAATGCGAAGGGAAGCCACTTCATAGTAGTATACACGAGTTACCATTTAATGTTCAACATCTGCCAATATTAACCAATAAGCCAAGAGTGTTACAGACAGAACATAGTTACGGCCCTTTGTAGGATATTTTCCAAACTTTTGCTGCGCGCTGAGCGGTACGAAATCTGCAGGTGCACAAGTCATGGTTTCAACAGGACGGAGCGACAAGCCATACTGCCAGAAACTCCCTTGCTTTATTTCATGACTAGGATAACCTCCCATAGATATTTGAAGGAATCAGTATTTTATTAAGAAGATCACCCGCAAAAGCGTTCCATGCACAACAACACGGAGCTCAAAAAGTAAGGGGAGCAGGAGAAATCAGTCCTTTCTCAGTAGGCGGTATCACGCAGATTCAAGAACAACGCATAAATATTGAAAGGTCCACAGAGCTCCTAGAACCCCTATCACCATGTAAATCAAGATTGATGAAATATATGCAGGCAGCGATCATTATTAATTACATTATTTAATTTAATTATTATTATTTACCATCCTGCATCGTCATCATTGACTCTTAATTGTAGAATTTAATATACCTTTAATCTTTATTATAATAATATTAATTGAATTTTTATTGTAGGAGTAGGTACCCACCCGCTTTTATTACGACCTATAAATTTTAATTTGGCAATCCTTATGACTTATTATGACGTGAGGTTGATATCTAAAGAAATGGAGATTATAGTGAATTAATTGGAACAGCATTAATTGCAGTGATCGATTATCCCGTCCTAGAATTCAAGTAATTAAAATTAACATTGGCAATGTTGCATAGATCTGGATCTGCCAATAACAGGAACGGCGCGAAACAAGACACTACTTCCTGATCAGGCGCAGTGTGTAAGGGTTAGGGTAAAAAAATTAGAACAAGGGTTAGCGTTGGCGTCGTACGACATGCGTCAGAATGTTTGATTCCGATTGCGCCATTGCGCGATTGTTGGGTTTCAGGAATGACGGGTTCGGGGAGGAAATTCCGGATTACGTCATTGAGCAGTTGATTGTCAAGAGGGTGTAGGTAGAGGTAATCAGGGAAATTGGTTTGATTCCTCGAATATCTTTTAAGGTCTCAAAGTTTCAGTAATTTAATATTTTATTAGACTCGTTACCTAATACACTTTATATCTTAATTTGTTTATTGACTGACTGTTACTGTTATTACACACCTACCACCAACCGCTATTCTATTACCTACATAGGTACTACTTTTCATGCACGTAACTCAACTCATCACCATTCATTAAATCGATAAGTATTAAGTCGTTATCAACGAAATTCCATATCGGTCTGTTTTTCATTCATAAATTTATTTATTATTATTGTTTTGTTAATTTTATTATTATTAATTTTTGTCATTGTTTTGGAAATTAAACGATATGATGTAAGCAGTGTTGCCATATGGCAGTGGGAAATAAAGTGCCTTGATATAAAATTATGATAAAGAGTACGCAAGCTAATCTTTCCTCTCTTTCCAATCGGTAGCGATCTAAGAAAGAATAGGCCATCTCTATTCAATATAGTGACTTTTTAGTTAATTCTCATTCCTGGCAGCTATATGGTCGTGGGGCGGTTAATTGCAGGTTACAATATGGTTGTTTACAAGAAAATATCGAATAATTATTTTTTATTTTAAACAATCTTTTTACACATTTCTTCTCTTCTCACTAGATCTAGGAACAGACAGGAAAATTATAGAAATTAGAACTGATACCATAAAGTGTTTCCCTAAAACTTATTACCGAGATCTTCATTTTAAACAATAATAAAGTGATTGATGATTAATAAAACACTAATGTTTAAAAAAAATCTACTCTATGTGTGACGTCATATGGTGAGTTTCTTTCTTCTCAAAAGAAAGCTGGCGGCGTTGTCAATTATTGTTTTGAGGCAAAAAAATGATTGGAGAAAAAGTTCATTTCTGAAGTTCCTTGATGAGCATTCTCGCTTCTTCTCTTTCTAGCACTCACCTTGCCTAGATAATAATTAGAGGAGATTTCGTTAGAATTATCTAGAAGATAGTTTTCGATAGAGCTGTTTTATTATGTTTATACCAACCTTATGAAGACAAATTTAAGTTATGTATTACTCATATTTATGTTATATTACCTAATCCCTCAAACCATGCAGCAAATAAATAATCAATATTTCGGTCCGCGAGAGAATAAGATCCTCGGAAAGAAGAGCAGCACTCTATTTATACCTACCAGCATATAACGTCATTTGTAAAAATCTGCAGACGATAAAAATTTTTAATAAAACGAAAAATCGTATAAAAGTTGCTTATTTAAGTTTTCCGTTTGCTTTTAAAAGTGTTACAATCATAACAGTAGTGGCTTTTACGTTCCGTTCTAGAACTTAGACATTCTGGACTAGAAGTGTATGTAGAAGTTATAACCAGACAAAGTTTATTATCCTTAGATAATTTAATGATCACTCAAAAAATAATTAAATAATTCTCAGTTTTGATGAATCATTCATATATTTACATTACACATCCACAGGCGTTCAGAGGTAGAAGTAGCAGATCATTATTGATCTTCGATTTCATCATCTATTTAACAAATTATAAAATTGTTATATATTACTTTATCCGTGCGAGTGCGACAATCTCACTATAGTGTGAAATGGCACTTTCCAAACAAGTAAAGTACCTACACTATTTTTTCTACGACCACAGAATAATGCACAATCTCAATTTTTTTAAATATTTTAATTTGCCAGTTTTATAAAGAAAACTGAATTAGAAAATTTCATTCTGAAAAATTATGAAACGATAAAAGTAATAACGGAACAACCTTACAGTAAACACTCTGTATATAAGAATTATTAGTAACCATCATAGCCCCCGTATTATTTTTATCGTTCCATAAATTTTTAAAATGATATTCTTGAAACTTTGAAGGCGTATATCTTTCTTAGGAAGTGTTCCCGGACACTCCTGTGTATAACTTTTTTTTCATTATTTTAGTCTGAAGAATCAGCTTGTGAAGTTTGGCCAACTTTACAGTAAGCACCCTGTATTATGCTACTTTTATGAAATATAATTATTGCAGATGCGCTTTTAGAGAGTCATAGCTGAATATAGGACCCCGTATTAGGAATATGTCATTTAATATCTTTTATGTCACTTGTCATTACTTTACGTCTTTCCTACCTAACCTATAAAATTCATCTCGAAAATTTAGGTGTAGAAACTAGAAAGTGGTGACAACCAATGATATCTTAACCTCTATAGATCGAGTGTTGCCGTATGCCGCCGTGCTAACCGAGTGACGCCAACATGAGAAAAGGATGGGTAGATACAAATACTCACGTGTTGGTAGAAGAGCGCGATGTTATGTAGGCAGAAAGCTCCAAATTTAACATTAGAATAAATGGGAATTGCTATTCAAAAATTACTTTTTTCCTTATATTTCTTTTTTAAAGCATTTTTCAAAAAAAAAAAAATCTACAACACATAACTAGTGAACCCAATATGTAAGTAATGAAGTTTAAATCTACTAATTTCTCTCACAAGAATCCAATAAAATTAAAATAACATGATAGGTACCTACTTCTGTTTCTCATGATAAACTTTTATTAAGATTCTATTAACTTAAGAGGTGGATTTTTTGGATTTTAATGAAATAGGAAAGGAAACAATTGATTGAAATTAATAATTTTCTGTTTTATTCTATAATATATTAATTTTTTACATTTTATGTTTTACGATTTTTTCACAAAAACATTTGCATTCTGATATAAATTTGTATTTACAAAAAAAATTTAAAACTGAAAGAATTACAAAAAATAAAGAAACAATAACTGCATAAATTTACTGTTTCATTCTATAATATATTTATTTGCAACCAGATAGGTACATCATCGACAGGCTTAATTAAATATAACTTAATTGAAGCTTCAAATTACACAAATTACGTATAGGTAGTATTAAATTAGTATAGGTAGTATTTAATGTGACGTCACATATGATTTTTTAAACTTAATCGTACCATATAATATTCTATTTCTTTATAAAAAACCAATAATATGCATGATAAAAAAGTTAAAATGAAAGTAAAAAAAAATATAAAGCATAAAAAGGCAAGTCAGAAAAACATTATAACTTTTTCTTAGCTGTTTCTCACCTTTAACATGGAAAAGCATGACAAAGAAATATTTTTTGACTTTTTCAAATGATTTAATAAATCTTTGAGATTTCGAATACTATGAAATTGTCTTCTATTCTTTTTTTATTCTTTATAAGACAGAAACGCCTCTCCAGTTGTTAATTATACATTAACATCGCTTTTTTTTCTTCTGCATGTCTTGCAAAGAGAAATCTCCGGGATATGTATCGCTCTTCTTTTTACTGCAAACATATATTTATAATAAAATATTATTTTCCTGATGATAGCTAACGCACTTACTTTTTTCTTACATTAGCGGACTCCGTATATTTGAAGAAGTTGTCCTTCGATGCTCATCATAATACTGACTTCTAAAAAAGTTTAAAACAATTAACATTATGTAGAGTTAAATATTATGTTAGTTCTAATAAAATAATGTTTTTTGTTGCCCATCATAGAATGTTTAGTATCTAATCACAGCAATAATACACTTTACCTTGAAGTCGAGGGAATTGGTTCACTGTTCGGAATAAATGTGGATTTGGATTCTAATAGATTTTTTCGTCCACAGGCGGGTTTTCTTTTTAGATCTCTTGGAAATTCGAAAACCGAGGGCACTGCATTTTTCCTTAATCTTTTTCGATCATTTAAAATTGTGTCAATATAATCTTGTGGAAGGAAATGTTTACTACACAATCTAGATCCTGCCGTAACCTTAAAATCCATTCTTTTCGTCGCCAAGATCCATTGCTTCTGCAGATCCGGATTCTTTGGGAAACTGTTTCAGAAGTTGGATTAATAATTTCATGCTTTAATTTCTGCTATAAATCAGTTCAATTAAAAAATAGAGCAGAAACACATTACTCACCAGTGAAATCATAGTGGCTTTCAATTTACTATAACTGGCTATACAATTATAAGCAGCACATGAAAATACCATTTTTAGAAACTCTAAATATCTATTTTTCTGTTGAACCACTTTTGAAAACAAATAAACGTTAGTAAGTTATTGAAATTTAACGAACAATTTCACCATATTTACATGTATCCTTACGGCGATTTGCAATGTTTTGCCTACCTATTCTCCCTATCCTTTTCTAACGCATGACTTTTATGTTGGTGTCACTCATCTCTCTCTTCACTTGATCTAAGAGAGGTTAGTATATCATTGGTGACAACAAACAAGAATTTTTAGTTTTGTTTTATATTTTTGCCCTATTTCGTGCGTATTTCTACAATTATATAACATAAAAATGATCAATAAAACAACAGCTATTCATATTGTGATGGGTATCACTTATTTTGATTGTTAGAAATTCCAATATTAAGTTTTATGAGAAATCCTGCCTGGTGTACTGTATCCATGTATACAACTGTGTACATACTAACCCAACTGTAAAAAGTAGTGTTTACTAACAATAATAATTCTGATAGGAGGAGAAGAGAAAAACAGGTCTCATGGATCAAAGCACCTCTTTGGACTCACAATTAGAGACTTCGAGCCTAATTGGGAAAAGTGGCACAGCCCAGGCCCACTCGAGTGGCAACCCCACCAAGTCCTACCAGTCAGCTTCTAGGAGCAAAAACCTGCAGAAAATTCAACAGAAGAAACAGGAAGTGCTCAGTTTTTCGTATAATAAGAAGTTGTTGAAGCTGTCGATTTATTCTAAATGTCAGGTATGTGTTCTTTTCGGTAACTAAACTTTAAAGTATTGTGTGGGGTAGTCACTTTAACGTTGACTGTTTTACTACTGTAACTCAGTGATATCAATATCATACAGTAGCCTTGTCAAATTCTTGTCTTGCAGCAACTTCATAATGCCTTTATTCACAAAGAAATCGCGATGGTGTTTGTATTTGGATATGATTGTATTGTTTTATTTGATATTTGCTGTGCTATAAGGTTTCAAACAGTAAAACATAATGTATTCTCCAATCAGGTAGACTGAAAAGGTAATTGACTATTATTTTAATAGGCAGAGAATTGCGAATGTATAGGATGGAAATCATCCGAATCAGCTCCACAGAACTCAAGTTTCTCTGATCCGTGCCGGTGTCAGCATCTTTTAGGTATGCTCAAGTACCACAGTTTAATTTTTATTCCCTTATACTCATTTCAATCTTTCCAGAGAGCCACATTTCACACTTGAGATCAAAGACTGAACAGGAACTCAATCGTCTGCTTGGAATGGTTGTGGACGTTGACAACATGTACACCGCGATGAATAATGAATCGAACACAGAGACGAAAAAAGTTTACAGCTACTTATTCAGGGTAATTACTCACTTAGATTTTTTTTTTGTTTATTCGAATGATTATACCTTGCAAAGCAACATTCTAGATAATTCATTCATCTCTATGGTCGCTATGTTTTTTTTTGCAGCTATTAAGAAAATGTTTACTGACCCTGGACTTGCCGGTAGTGAAAGGTCCCCTGGGGCAACCCCCGTTTGAGAAACCATGTATCCATGAAGCGGTCACCAATCTGCTCGTCTACAAATTCTCCCACCTGGCCCAGCAGGAGTGGAAAACGATGTGCGAACTGGCTAGGATATTAATCCACTGTTTGAACACGTGGGATTTCCCACCGCCGAGCAGTCAGAAGCAGATCGTCAGCCAGGAAGAAGCCGCCATTTACGAAATTGAGTACACGAGGTTATACATTCCCCTGTTGGCAGCCATTTAATCAGATTGCTTGAATTTAAATTTGAATCAACAGGTGGTTGCTGTTTTGCTATGTCCCGACCTTCTGCGACTCCCTGAGCTACTACGACACTACCAGGGTGTTCGGCAGGACCCTGCTGCGGGCCGTTTTCAAGTACATCCGGAAGCAGATAATGGACGAGTTCCACAAGGAGAAGGAGAAGATATCGCAGGAGACCAGGTTCATGCTTCTCACGCACTTCCCGCCATTCCTCAACCAGCTGGACGAGGAGATCTACGCGACATACTCACCCATCTGGGACACGGAGTTCAAGCACGCGCCCTCCGCCCAGATCCAGAACCTTCTGGACTCCAACAGAACCAAAGGTTAGTTTAATCGACTTTTCTAATGACCCGAATATAAGTTTCCCGTTTTTTTTGCACGTGTCATTGTTTTAAGTCCTCGTTAATTTTTTTGGGATTCACAGTTTTATGAAACGTGACTTGGGGCTTTCCTGGATAAGAAAAAAATTGACACTTATCTGGATAAGACCTGTTCAGCTGTTTGTTGTTTGTAGTAGATAAAAATTAAAATGGTTTAAAGATGGGATAAAGATTTAGAAATTTTACAGGACGAGATATTCCTGGTACCAGCGCAAAACGGGGCGAGTTTGAGCGAGTGGTTCTGACTCAGAATACCGAGAAAGACAAGGAAGGTTTCACGACCGTCACCCTGAGCTCGGGTAAAAGCCGGTACAGCGGGGGAGACTTGTCAAAGGACCCAAAAAAACGGAAGTTGCTTCAAGAAGATCAGTTCGAGGACCTGGCGACGGAGACGGTCGCCGAAATAATAGCGACTATTGACGATCCCAATTACATGACCGGACCGGACGTAAGTTGTTTAATTTTTTATGATTTTTTCTTCGTCATTGTATTTTCAATCTCCTTTGATTTGTGAACTAAAACCGGGCTGTATTACTTCTTCCAGCTGGTATTTTCTGAGAATGTGCCTGCTACTGACGAGGGACCAAAGATGGAGGAGAAAAAGAAGATTATAGAGCTGCACGTTATCGGGAATAGTCTCACTGAACCCGTGTCCAAGCAGACGATGCTCTGGTTGATTGGTTTGCAGAATGTTTTCTCCCATCAACTCCCGAGGATGCCGATTGAGTATATTACTCAGTTATTATTCGATCCGTGAGTATTGTGCCATGAATGTTTTTTTTGTGTTTTTTGTATTTTATAAATTCTATGTTTGTAGGATAATTATTAGTTTTTCCTGATTGTTTTTTCGTTTATTTTATTATCTCGCCCATACAGGTTCTTGCTTAGGTTTATTCATTGATTCTTGTAAACTGTTGTTTTTTACATGTATATTAAAAAAAATATATAAAAGGGAAAACATTTTCTGAGTGTTTTTCTCTGTAATATACGTGCAAGTCCAGCCTAGAATGAGGAGATACCCCAATTTGTTTTAAAGAGGAAGAAGAGTAAATTTTTTCTCTCAAGATTCTCACCTCAGAAAAACCCCATAACAAAAAATTGCTATTTCAGGAAGCACAGAACCATAGCGCTTATCAAAGAAAACCGACCGATCGGAGGGATATGTTTCCGGAATTTTGAGACGCAAGGTTTCACCGAAATCGTTTTCTGCGCCGTGACCTCGATCCAACAGATGAAAGGCTACGGCACGCATCTGATGAACCATCTCAAGGACTACCAGATCAAAAAGGGTGTCCTGCATTTCCTTACGTTTGCTGATCAAAATGCCATCGGTAGGTATTCATCACAATTCACAATCAAAAATGACGTTCATCACAATGTCAATCTTCAGGTTACTTCGAAAGGCAAGGCTTCTCCAAGGACATAAAACTGAACCGGGCCATCTACCAGGGATACATCAAAGACTACGAGGGTGCCACGCTGATGCACTGCGAGCTGAACCCCAAGATAATGTACACAGAGTTCACGGCCGTCGTGAGACGACAGAAGAAGATCGTGAAGCAGCTGATCTACCAGCAGCAGAGGACGGTGTCGAAGGTGCATCCGGGGATAACGTTCTTCAAGGAGGGGCTGAGGAGCATTCCCGTCGAGTCGATACCGGGACTACAGGAGACAGGATGGAAACCGGCGGCAAGGGCGACGAGGGGTGGTCAGCAGCTGGAGGAGAGCCAGGACATCGACGTACTGACCAGGATGTTGAAGATAGTGCTTGAGTCGGTGAGTCCCAGTTTTGTTATTATTTGTTGCATCCGCAAACTATTTTTAACTCTTTCTAATAGTTTAGTAACACTTGGCAAAAGTGATGTCCATTTGAATTCATATTTTGTTTAGAACGTAGTTTTTTGACAAAAATTTAATGAAAAATATAATTTAAAAACCGGCTGTAGTGGATTATAATTCACTCTGAATTTTGTGAAAATTTATGCATGTATAGGTAGAACGCTTACCTTAAAACTAGGTGGATTTAAGCAAAAAAGAAATCGAACTTTAAATTCGATTTTTTATTATCACTTCTGTATATTTACCTTAACCAATTAGATGGCCCATTATTTATTTGACAACCTCTGGAAAGTTTTGCTTGTCATTCTCGCATGGCCCATTTGTAATTTGATGTATTTTGGAATAGAAAATTTTAGAATTTCTTTGGCACTAGCCATGTTGAAATATTATTATATTACAAGAAAGATATAAGTAATAAAAATAAATCTGGCAACGTTGCAGAGCATGATGGTTATGGTTAATTCTATGAATCTGTCAATTTAGTGAATTTAACCAGACATGAAATGTAATTTTATTTTTTAATTTTTTTATTTTAAACTCAATTTTCTCAATATTTTATGAACTTATAATCTGATTTTTCTTCCAAGATATTAGGGATGCAATGAATACCGATTTTTGCCGAATACCGAATACGAATATACGGCCATTAGTATTCGGCCGAATCTGAATATTCGGCCGGCCGAATATTATGGTTTTGTGAAATTTTTAATTCCTCTAACAGGCTTCTTTATCTTTATTTTATTTGAGGGTTGTCTAACTTGTCCATAACCAGTTTTTTACATGCATCTTTCAAGTCATTCATGTGCTTTATAGGTTGGATTTTAGGTACCTAATAAAACAATAAATTCTCGGGACATATGGTGACGTTTCAGTGCACAATTCAGTGTAGGTATAAATTAGTATTTTTCAAGATAGGAAACCCGCTAAATTATAGGTACTTAGGAGATGCTGTCATTAAAGTGTAAAATATTCCGTCAATGCTTGAAAAAGAGTCCTATTCAGCTATAAAAATATTCAGGTAGATAGGTACCTAGTCTATTGTTAAGGGATTAACTGTGATCAATAACAATAGATCCAAGCCATTATTATTTATGAGTTTCCTAAAATGTATTGAAAAATATGTAGGTACTTCCATTCATAAAAACTGAGACATATTCGGCGACAAATAGAAATATTCGGCCGAATAGAATATTCGGCAAAATGGCCGAATATTACGCTCGCCGAATAGTTGCCGAATATTCGTTGCATCCCTACAAGATATCATCAATAATTTGACAATATATCAACGTTTTATGCAAAAAAATTCCCAAAATTCGGAGTGAGTCCACCAAACTCAAAAAACAAAAAGAGTAATTGTTCACTTTATTACCAATGTAGCAAAGGAAAAAAATTATTGAGAAGGAAGATCCTTTAAACTCAGGAAAATCTCACACAGGATTATATTTGTCAAACTAATGCCTAAAATGGATTAAATTATTTAGTAGTGGCGCCACCTCTTTGTAAAGCTCAGAATAATTAGTATCACGGATATGAAAGGGGGCCTGATAATTGAATAATTGTTAAATAAGGGTTTCTTTTAGGTTAAAGATCATGAAGAATCGTGGCCGTTCAGACAGCCGGTTGATAAAGCTGAAGTTACTGATTATTACGATGTGATCAAATATCCGATGGGTGAGTATTTTAAAAAACTCCTTTTTTTGGGGACTTTTTAAATGTTTTTATGTTATCAGATTTAAGGACGATGACGGAAAGACTGAAATCGAGATACTATGTCTCGAGACGCTTGTTCATAGCCGACATGATGAGGATATTCACGAACTGCAAGACTTACAATTCATCTGAAACTGTGTATTATCGTTGCGCCGTGAATCTACAGCAGTATTTTCAAACGAAAATGAAGGAGATTGGGCTCTGGGATAAATAAATTATTATTATTACTATGTAATATGTAAATACACCTTGTTAAATATAAATAAAGCGTCAATTATAGCTTGTTTTCTGTTGATGTGTTGTGCTCCGGAAAGAAAAACAAGTTTAGGAGAAAACCAGTGTATTAAGGGTTCAAATAAGAAACAACTTACATTACATAAAGTATGAATATAATAAAAATGACTAGTCAATTCATACTATGCATTAAATTATTAATAAACTATACTATATATATATCCAACAATTAGCTGCACCATACGTATACAAAAACACTAATTTTTAATAATTTGCAATCAGCTACTAACTTACTCACAACAAAAGTGTCGCAATAAAAATTGTTAATGAATGTTATTAATAATAATAATAATTGTAAACGAGGATTAAAAAAAAATTACTGGGTAACGTGGTGTTGTAACGTCTTATAACTGTTCAACTGGATCAAGTTATTAAATATATCTCAAGAGAAAGAGAGATTCTCAAATAATCATCATTCATTTAATATACCTAACAAAAACATAACAAAGAGTATACTTCAATATAAATATAAACAAACTCCTTACAAATAACACTAAACAACAAAGTTCGATGCTGCAAAACACATTTGTAGTAAAAATAACCGACCGAACGATTTGTGCTTACATCCACGAGGATTATGTGATCGCGAGGCGAACTTCAGAGACTTCTTCCGCTCCGCTATGCGTGCATAACATACTACATTCAATAATATTCTACCTATAATACAAAACCAATACAGACACATTGTTGTACAGACTAGAAAACAGAAACCTAACGATAATTATCTAGTTGTTAAATACTACAGTCGTCGTCGCTGTCGTCCGTCACGTTTGACGCGTCTTCATTCATATCCAGGGCCAGGTCCAGGTGCTGGGAGAGGAGGTCTTCTTCATTACCTTCATCGAATGAGCTGCAAGATTATTATTATTATTTCAAACTTTATTGAAAAAAGAGAACTAATTCAGAAATTAAACAACTTGAATTTCCGAATTATTGACAAACACAAGATTCAGCTGAAGTTTTTACTTCAGACGCGTTTAATCATTTCAGATGCTTATAGGTTGAGAGTTGTAAAAACACAAAATAATTTTTTGATAGAGCCATTATTTTCCACAAAAAAGATTCACTTAACCTAGAGTACCTGGATATTGACAGATTTTTATGTGGCAGATACTTTCTTGCATCCAAGTTGGATCACCTGTTTTACTAGCTTTGAAGAAACAAATGCATAGGTGGCGCATAGGAAAATGAAGGTTCATCTAATACTTGTTATTGTTTATTGAAGTGAAGATAAGTAATAAAAAGATAACAAAAAAAAAGGTACTACACGTTTGTGGTATCAGTTACAGTTTGTATAACTTTGCTGTCTCTTCCCCAGTCTTGTCACGATACACATATACACGGTATATGCCGATAGCGTTTTCTATTTTGGTCAACTCAATGACGTCATGTGGTTTTATTTTGACTTAAAGTATTAATCGCGGCGAGGTTGTTTATAAAATAAATGTCAAATTATATTGCTTCGATCCTTTTTGCTTGTGTTTTTCTTTGTGCTAGATCTATTATGGAAAAATCTTTAATTTTTTTTCAAAAAAAATAAAATGAAATTTTTACAAATTTTTTTAATGTTATTGAATTTTCATTTTCATGATTTTTTTTTGTACCAAACGACATAAAAAAACAATGGCGGCTATAAGAAAAACAAAAGTTGACAATGGGACTCTGGGATTTAGTTGGCCTTGAAAATTTTTAAAACGGTAAATTGATAGCTGTTGCCGACTTATGCAAGCCTACAAAGAATTATTTATTTATTCCTGACAATAAAAAAGATATGGGGAATCTCATGGTGTAGTCTTTGAACCACGTGACGTCACAAGACCGGAACTCAGCCTGCGCGTCATCGTCTATCGGCATACCGTGTATATGTGTATCGTGAGTCTTGTGAGAAAAAAGAAATGTGTGAAAAGATTGTTTAAAATGAAAAACAATTGGACATTTTCTTGTAACGCCCCACCACAGCTGTCAGGAATGAAAATTCTGCACTCTTTATCATACTTTTATATCAAGGTACTCTAACCTAACCTAGACTCTTGACCCATAAATTTCTGAAGCAATTATTTGGCCTTTATAATCCGTTCCATTCGCCCAACTGTCGCTAAAATTTAAATTCACCAAAATTGTAAGCTTTATTCGGGTTTTTGCTATTGTTCTAGGACTGTCAGGAGTTTGCGCAGTTGAAATTCATGCGTTCGGGTTTTGTAGATCTAATACTGAACTAGTTCTGAGACAGAAGTTCTCTGTTTTGGTTTAACTCAGGACCGTTTTAGAACCGTTGAAGAACCGTCCAAACCAGTCCTCGCTCTGGAGTAAGAACTGATTTCAGATTGTCAATTCACACATGCCCATTTTCATTTTACACGATACACGACGATGGTAGGACGGTACTCGCTGCGCTGGCGTTGTGGCGTTTGTTGATCTTGGACTTGTTTTGTTTTTACTATTATTGATCAGGTTAATTATTAGATAAGTACATAACTACCTAGGTAATAATGGATGACTACATACAAAATATCCTTTTCAATTCATCATCATCCTCATCAGACTCTTCGGAAGAGCAAGATGAACTTTGAACTTTCCATTATTAAGTACATAATTAAGTACCTAAGTAGTGGTTGGTTATCAGAAAATTACGTAAGGCGGCTCTCACACTGAGGCAACAAGCAATAAGCAACTGGCAATACGCAACACACAATAATATCGCTAACAAGTATTTGACATAGAATTAAATTGGGGGTCTCATATTAGAGCAACTCGATATCGGTCGAACCAAAAATATTGCTGGTTGCGGGAATAATATTGCTAGCGATACGCCGTGCATGTTGAAAAGCAATAATTATTATTGCAGTTTTGCGAGTCGTGACGTACGAAGATTGTGCATTATTATTATTATTATTATTATTATTATATTATTATTATTACTTCTAGGGTAGGTTCAAAGCTCATGTACTGAATCTTGCGCTTATTGTACCCGTTTGGATAATTATCTCATCAATCCCATCTCCCGAAAGTATTACTAAGATTGTGCATAGATAACTACGTTTTATTATTTTATAATTATCAAAAACTGTTCGAAAATGTCGGATGGTCCAGTTTTTTAAACAAAATTCGTAGAAATAGTGGAAGAATATCCCTGTATTTACGATTTCGCTCGAAAGGACCACATCAAAAGAGAAGTGATCATTCGGTAGCAGTTTTGAAATCGGGTAGGATGATGGGCCTGAGTTCCCTTGGGCAGATGTTTCCTCCATGACTGATTAATTGAGTAAAAGCTGGGTGAACCCAATCTTCTTTTCGTTTGTCGTTTTTTTCTTAAATGCCGCCACAGTAATATCATGTCATCGAAATCGTCGGATGACATGATGATCAGAAGTTTCTGGCAATACTGTTGTTTCAGTGTGAGAGAGAACCAAAATAATATTGCGTATTGCTTATTGACAGTTGCTAGTTGCTTATTGCATGTTGCCTCAGTGTGAGAGCCGCCTTAATTCACAAAAATTATAAACAAAGACTTATAAATAATCTGTGTTTTTGAGTGTCGCAAACAAAAGCGTTCTTCTCACTAAAAGAAAAGTTGACTAGTTGAGTAGGATGCTTTGCTTTGTGTTTTTTATTTGAATTTTACATATTGAAAAGTAGGGTTAGGTTCTCAGTTCTTCTTCTTTTAAAGATTTCCATTTACAAGATTTATAACAAGTCGGAATTGTTCGAGTTTTGTGAAGTCGCGCACACTTCCAGGACAATCCGAGAATGGTTCCTAGAACTGCACGATTGCGCAACTAGTTCTGCGCAATCCCAGGACGGTTCTTGAACGATTCAAGAAATGAAACCCGAATAAAGCTGTAATGTAAGGTTTGAAACAATTGAATTATTTGCCATATTACAAACCCCATAAACTTGCCACACCTCACATACATTAAAAATTCTCAGCTTATTTTATCAAAACAGGTCCCAAAAAATTGTTACACTAGTTACACCAATGGATTTATTGATCTGACTAGAACCTGATCTGTCAGGTTAGCTATCTCTCCTTTGAAAAAATATATTATTAGACGTTACCTATTCGTATAATTAGTGTAAGCGCGCCTTTTATTATCTCCAAATAAGCCAGTATCGCGAAACGCTCGCTAATGACATTAGAACACAACATAACCTTAATTTAAATTTCAGATTTTTATCTCCAACTATGTTTCTAGAAAACATACTTCTTTATCTTCTATCTCGCTCTTCCGTGGCCTACCCTCAACAGTGTGTCCGCAATCTGATCCAGTCCTGAAAGAATTTTATTACTTCTCCTTCTTAAATCTTTTGGCCTCTAGCTTTTACCAAGCTAATTAGCCAGGTAGAGACTCAATAAAATGAAATATTGAGGGCAGTATCACTACTTTCCATTAATTTTTAAAGAATTCTTTGTAATGATTGTAAAAAAAGTAATTAAAAACTCAAAGGCATGCTTGAGATTGTTGCCACATGTCTTGTATCGATTCAGCATTTAGGAAGTTTGACCGGGCTGAAAAATTAACAGTACAGTCCTGTGAAAAGTTCGAAAACTGGTCTCATATCTGGTATCGGTGCAGCACTTTGAAATCATCACTGGGGTGATAAATAGCAATTCTTTCGTTTGTAATCATCACTGCGATGATAAAGATTTCAAAGAATTCTTGTACACGTATCAAAAAGTATTTACAATCAAAATGGCACAATTGAAATATTGTCATAAACATAAACACTGTTACCACATAATCTCATTTCATCACTCTTTAAACTTAACCTCATTTTTTGTACACAATAATAATGTAAAGAAGGATTTTAAATCATAATGGCACTCTTTAAACTGTCACAAGCATTGTTGCCACACATTTGTTATCAAACCTAATAGTGACGCCCATCCCCAATCAAATTGACAGGAATCGACAGAATTAAATGAACAGAGACGGATTATAAGTTCAATTGCGATAATTACGTTACGAGTATGCATAGCTAGTCACTATCACTACCAAGAAAATTAGTAACAAAACAATCTCTAGGCATTAAAAATAGAAAGCTTCAACTGACTTGTTTCTATTATTATTATTATTATTATTATTAAGGAAGAAAGAATCGATTACTCTGTTAAATAAAAAATAAAGAACCAAACAAAACAACTCGTAAAGCTTATGTTCATTAGTATCATCAAATCCTACAACCAAACTCTTAGTACGGTTAGTGTCCACCATCACCGGAAACCCATGCAAAACCTTACCCTATCATAGCCACAATCGTATTCCCTAAATATAACCAAACAATAATAAATTAAATACTCAAATCATCAAACTTGTATAGATAAACTACTTTTAAACCGATCAAAAAATAAAATGCACCCAAATGCAAGATTTACAAGAAATTATCATAAAGAAAGACGTAATAAAAAAAAGTATATTTACAGGCTGTCCGGTTGATCGTTTCCGCCCTCCTCGGCGACCAGTAACTCGTACTCTTCCGCAGCGTACCTGTCCCAATCCGACATCTAGATTGAAACGAAACGAATTAATAACGAACGTCATCGACCAACCAAACGTAACCTTACTTCCTGTCCGTCGTAATCGTGCTCCCTCTGCGAGGCAAACGGATCTCTCTGCTCGTGATCGAGGTACTTTTCTAAGTTAAAGAAGGTATCAAAAAATATAGCGGTCATCTTGCATTTCTTCAAATCGCTCAGGGAGATCTTCCCAGGAACTTTCGGCTTCACCATGTCTAACATTTGACAAAGGCAATCCTGCAAACGAGAGCATTATTATCGTTACAAGACGCAATTCCACTCTATTATTCTGTTATATTATAACCTATGAGGTTTTAAGAGGTTATATGGTTATATAGTTTATGATATGATAACATTGCCAACATGATACATTGTCAAGATCCACATTCAGTAAGATTAATGCAAATATAAGTGGATCTGACAACACTGCTATATAAACAGGAATAACCGATTGTGACAGTTATCCAAGTTGACCAGTGACAACTAACAGATATCCTCAACGTTCTCGTTCCGTTTTATCAATGTGATTCAAACACTCTGAATAAATAAATAAAAAAGACTCACTTGGAAAGGCAAAGTTTCAATTCCTATGGCTTCCATCCGATGCATCTGCTCCTCATAAAAATACTCCAGCTCGTACATGGACAAGTACCCGTCGCCGTCCATATCCATGCACCTGAACCAGTACTCGATGGCCGTCGGATGCAGTTTGTCCTCCTCGCTCAGCAAAAACCACACAAACTCAATGTAAGACATCTTCTCGTCGTTCTCCGACCGACCCCTGGTAACGCAACCGCTGAAGATTCTATCTATGATTCGAGACGACAGCGCTGCAATTAAAAAAATTAACAAAAATTAAATAAGATTTTAAAAAATCCCTTAATAATCCCCTCACCGTGATCGTTGTGCCTGGTCAGGTCCTGCTTGTCGATGAACAGGTCGTGGTCCCTGTCCAGTTCCCAGAACTTGCAGTAGATGACATAGAAGTGTTCGTAGCTGAAGTACTGGGTGATCTGGTTGATGTCCTCCTCCTCCTCCAGTAGCTGAATGATGTTGAGCAGGTTCGACCTCCTCAGCTCAGGTATCGTGATCTTCCCCGACCAGGACCGGTTCACGCAGTAGTAGACGCGAGCGATGACCGTGTGAACGTAGCGCGAGTGGAACTCGGTCGCCTCTTTCAGGAAAGTTAGGCCCGGGTGGGTCTCCACGACATCCTGGACCATGGGAATGAAGTCTTCGGGCGCGAGCCAATTCCGTCTGCCCCTGGTCAGGATGTGGACGAACTTGGATGCCTGATCGTGACACGTGCCCGTGGTGCCGGACATCCTGTGAATAGGTGGGGAATTTCAAGTTTTAGAAATCGAACGTAACATGCAACTTACCCGGTCCAAAAGCTCATGAACTGCTCCAGGGTGCAGCTGCCTTTGTCCTGACAAACGGCGAGGCACAGCGGGGTCTTCCAGTACAACGGTAACTGGCAGGCCGTGGTTATGGCACCGAAGTGTTCTCGCGAGGCCCTTTCGACGCCGATGCCCGCGAAAACGGCGGCCACCTTGCTCTTGATCACGTCGATCTGGCTGGGCGGCGCCGGTTTGCCGGTCGGAAAGTGGAATTTCGGTATGTGGACGTTCCTGTGCTGCCTGACGTGTCTTTGGAGGGTCGTGTGGGAGAGAGATTGCTGCTTCGGTAGGGGCTGAAATATGTGCCCAATTTGTAAAAAAAAAATCTTACAAATTATCAATGTGTAAGAATTGAAATCATCTTATTATCATGGCTTGTTTAGACTTGAGAGAAGTAAATGTAAAGCATTATGTATTAGAGATCAGAAATTGTTCCTGAGGAATACTGAGGAGGACATCAGAATTAATCCAAAAAAATTCTACAACTACGTTAATTCTTTAAGTGAAGGCCATTCTTTTCCTTCAATTATGCATCTTGATGGCACTACTGCTGATGATACCTTAGATATAGCTAACCTTTTTGCCGCTAAATTCTCCAGTGTTTATTCTCTGTCTGACCTTGGTGGGACATCAGTATCGTTTGATTATCGCGATTCTTTTAATGGTGTGGTTTTATCGGAGGAGGAGGTAAGAGTTGCTATTGATGAGGCGAAATCGGATTGCAGTCCAGGACTTGATAATATTCATATTAAGATAGTAAAATACTCCATTGATAGTATAGTTCCATGGTTAACTAAAGTTTACAATTTCTCATTGAAGTCTGGATATTTTCCTGCGGCATGGAAGTTGTCTTTTATTCTTCCCCTTCTAAAGGGCGGTGATAGTTCTGATATTAATAATTATAGACCAATAAGTAAATATAATATTTTTGCAAAGTTATTTGATAAACTGGTTTATAATCATTTACATGCACATTTGTCTAAATATATTGTTGGTCAACAACACGGTTTTGTTAGAGGTAGGTCCACGGTTACCAACCTAACTTTATATTACGACTATATTGTCACCAATCTAAATGATGGTATGGTAGTGGATGCAATTTATACGGACTTATCTAGAGCATTCGATGTTGTCAACACCCAGTTGTTACTTAAGAAACTTTATGCATATGGCATTAACGGTAGTTTGTTGAAATGGCTGGAATCGTATTTGACGGATAGAAAGCAGGTTGTCAGAATAGGAAATTGTTACTCTAATGTTTTTTCAGTTTTTTCTGGTGTTGGACAAGGACTTCATTTGGGACCATTGCTATTTGCTATTTTTATAAATGATTTAGTAGGAAATCTAAAAAATTGCGAGATATTACTCTTTGCTGATGATGCTAAACTCTTCAGAGCTGTTCGTGGATATGATGATATGGATTTGCTTCAAGGTGATTTATTACTCTTTCAAGAGTGGTGCAGGCTGAATGGATTGGTCATCAACATAAAAAAATGCCATCACATCCGCTTTGGTCGATCTAGTAAATTGAGTTTACTCCCGTACTTTTTGGATGATAATGTTGTATCTTTCAGCGAGTCCGTCAGAGATCTTGGAGTCATTTTCGATTCTAAACTTTCTTTTAAACAACATATTAACCATATTCACCTTTCGGTTACTAAAGGGGTCTATTTTATCAGGAGGTTTTCATCTTCTTTTGGGAATATATCTACTTTTAGATCGTTATATTTTTCCTTCATTTTTCCAAAAGTTATGTATGCATCGGTTGTCTGGAGAAGGAATGAAATTGGACTGAAAAGTAAAATTGAATCTCTAAATAGAAGATTTCTGAGGTTTGCAGCTTCCAAAATTGGTATTTTTGTTTCTTTTTTTGACCATGATCTTAGTCGACTCTATCTCAAATTTTCGTTAGCTACTTTCGAATCTGCTATGAACAGAGCCGATATTGTTTTCGTTTACAAATTATTATCAAATTCTCTGGATGTTCCTGAACTTTTAGGTAATCTGAAATTTTATGTTCCGCCAAGAACATTGCGTCATAATAACCAAATATTCCTCGTAGATACAATAAGACCAGGCCAGTATGAGACTATACTGGATAGATTATCGAGAATATGTAATGATAATGCACGGTGGTTTGAGCCAAGTACCAGTTCACTCCACTCTATTAAAAATATGTCAAAAATATTGTTGAAATATAGATGAGTAATTCATGAGGTTGTAATATTTGTACATTTGCTATCTTTCTAATATGTATAATAGTTTATTATTTTTGTATGGGGTTTTACCCTGTTGGCTTGAATAAATAAATAAATGTGAAAACACCTACTTTACATACCAGTAGTTGGAATATAAATTTAATCTAGCAACCGCGCAAACTGACACTGGAGTTTTTCTTGTATAATTTTAACAAAGAATCTTGAAATTTTAACTTAAAAATACTTGACTTCACAGTATGTACTTCACAGGACAGTAGATAAATAAATATTTTTAATATTTTCCACTATTTATTTATAAAAAAACCCGAGTGGAAAAAGCAATTTTTCAAATCAAAAATAATAGTTACATTTTTATGTATCTAGTGCGAAATTGTACTTTGGTGCTTTTATCTTGAGGCGAGAGACCAGACAAAAATCATTAGAAATTTTTTATTTACTGCAAAAGTTGCTTATTTCTTTTTTGCTGGGGGGGGGGGATCGTAATTCTTATTACCGCGCACGAAATAGCTTTCGCTCTAGTGCGCGAAATACTTCGCGCACGCTGCCGAATAAACATTCGCATATTATTATAAAAAAATGTCAAAAATTTTTGAGGGCTGCCTGAAAAAGTCATTTTTAGGACGGCCGTCAAATAATGTTGGAATTTTTTCATCAATATCCGAATGATCAATGGCACCTTATTTTTGTTTACTCGGCAGTGTGTGCGAACGATTTCACGCACGGTAATAGGTAACAAATATGTATTTGTTTCCCTAGCAACAAAGAAACAATGAACTGAGAACCAAAATAAAAATTTCCTTGCATCATTTTTTTGATAATTATTTCGATTTTTTTCGCTTATTTCAATGAAACTGTATAAAAAATGTTGTATGCATCTCAAGCGTGAAATTATGGTGCTTTCGAACGAGTTTTCATTCAAAAGCTCTCATTCCCAAGTACCAAAGTTCAATTTCATGTACTAGATACATAAATAACTAATTTTCAGAATGAAAAACTCCACTTTGTTGAGACAGATGTTTCCAATAATTATTCCAATTCAGCAAGGTCATATTTTGTCTCTATCCTGCCATACATCGATAAAACTCATAAAATTTCCCTCCTCCGTCAATTTTTTTTATGAATCACAATTAAATTTACATCCAAATTGCGACTGGTAATGTATTTGACCGCGACTATTTTCGCACATATTGTTTCAAGTAGTGTAATTATGTATAATTATTTCCATGTGCAGTGGTGGTAACGAAATCGAAAAAACAAAAATAATCACACCAGAAATCAGAGTCGGAAATCTTTATTTGTCTCATCTCGCCACTCCGCTACGACCTGTCGACAAATGATTGGCAAGTGTCCAAACCTATTGCACTCGACCGTCTACGAAAGCAGCAGGACGGGAACACTAATAAAGTAAAGATCAAATTGGAATTTCTGGAATTCTTCTTAGTTCAAAAGTAAATAAGCGGCCGTTATTAATGCCACCCTTTCAACTTCTTGAACACTCGAGACGAGACTTCAATAATATGCAAAAGGTTAGAGTCTGACCTTTAAATTATAATTTATTAATAATTATTCCTCCAACGATGTAGGATATAGCGCTTAGCGCTCGTAACTCTGCAGTAAATATCCCATAAGATAGCAAATTCCGAAACAAGGGAACATTAGTATAAAGTGGAATGTGTTCCGGAATCGTCCTTTCATAGAGAATTATTGAAGTACTCTCAACCCTTCAGTTGAATAATTTATGTACCTACCCAAGTATTGTAGGCTGTTCAGAGAACAATAATTATTCTTACAGGGGGTGGTCTACACTTACCTCCACCGTAAACTGGAGGATATTAAATATAAACAATTAAAATTTGGAAGATACAGGATGTCCGGTAAGTACCTCCTAATCTCTCGGGAGCATACAGGGGAGGTCAAAAAAAACATAGTCTGTCATAAAAAAAAAATTTCCTTAAGTGTCCCCAACGGAGATATGGAGCCCTAAAAGGGTGCCCCGCAATTTACTTTTTTGGCTTTAACTTTTGAACCGACCTGTATAATTTGATGAAATTTTTATTTTTTATAGAGGCCATAAAGACTCATTAAGCCATATCAGAGTAGATGTTTGACGTCCTCAAGGAAGTCAGGAACAGTTTTACCACCACACTCATTGTGTCAAAGTTTTGACAGGTGTCATTTTACAGAGCTGAAAAGTTATTTTTTAAATACGCTGGTCATTCATCTTCACAAAAGGTACTCTTAATTTATTTCGATAAAACTAGCGGTTCTCAAGATAAATCGACTTTTATGCGAATTTTGACCAAGTTACGTCAATAGCAGTCCATTATGTAGGTAGGTTTATCAACAATAACGTGATTTTTACCTGTTTGTGTTTAGTATTGGTAACTTTTGAGTGTTTCGCATTCCTAAAAACCGATTTATCTCGAAAACAGTCAGTTTTACCGAAATAAATCAAGAGCATCTTTTTGAAAGATGAAATATTAGACTATTCAAAAAAATAGTTTTTAGCTCTGTAAAGTGACACCTGTCAAAATTTTGACTCAACGAGTATGATGGTAAGTCCGTTCTTGACTTCCCTGGCGACGTCAAACATCGACTTTGATATGGCCTGATGGCTCTTTGTGGCCTCTATAAAGTATTTAAATTTCATCCAATTATACAGGTCGGTTCAAAAGTTAGAGCCAAAAAAGGAAATTGCGGGGCACCCTTTTAGGGCTTCATATCTCCGTTTGGGGACACTTTAGGAATTTTTTTTTTATGACAGACTAGGTTTTTTTTGACCTCCCCTGTATGCTCCCGAGAGATTAGGAGGTACTTACCGGACACCTGTACATTTAATTAATAAAGGGCTACAAAATTAGGCAATCAGTTTCAATCTAAATATTTGAATACTGTGAGAATTTTTTTTTTATATTAATTAATTGAATAACTCCAAGAGCAGTTAATTAAATCATTCGTGTGTTATTTAATAAGTGTTAAAGTCAATATAAAATTAAATGAGAAATCACAGACCTGTCCAGTGCAGGCACTCAAATGGTTTTTGAGTGACCAAACCTTATTGTAATCGTTTGCCGATTTATTACCTCGCGAGTTTTATATTTTACTTAAACCAACCATTCATTCTGTTGATTTATTATTTTTATTTGTTTATTGAACAGGCTTACATTTTCTGATTTTAATGATCAATTTATACATTTTTTGTATTGGGAAAAAGTCAACATTTTTCTGCCAATTTACCACCTAATTACTGTTACTTATTGATTGTGCTTGTACAAAAAAATTACTTAAACCCATGACATTTTCATGGTCCTATATTAATTATACACTATCCTCCAAGTCTTTATTTTTATTTTGCAAATTAACCTTCATGGACATAAGTGATGGACCACATATACAAGCCTTTGCAAAAGATAAGAAAATCAGCTAGTGAGTCGTTGGTTACAAGTTCATTGGTGCGTATATACTAACAATTTTTCAAAAAATTCTCGTGCTGATACAAATTTCTAGATATATGGGCTCCAAAACTGTTGCCACTGTCTTTGGTTTTACATAAAACTAACTGAAATAAATTTAACAGCACTTGACAAAACAGGGTAGTCAAACAATTTGCCAATGAATAGCCTAAAATTTGTTGCTAGTTCAGTAAAATTAGGATTTGATTATGTCGATGGTGAGTTTAAATCCAAAATTGCGACTTCCTACCCCTTGTGGAAAATCCGCCATTTTGGTTTTAGAAAAATAATTTGTTTTTTGCATTTACGACGTTGTTTCACTTTTTTAGAAAAAAATGTGATAGCTTATTTACGGATAAAAACATTCTCAAATTTGTATCTATGCAATTTTCTCCCATTTGCAATAGTTAATGAACTACAGGCAATTGGGGGGGGGGGGCAAGTGAGGAAAAGGGGGACGAAAAGTCCTTTTTTGGAATAACTACCTTTTTTATCGCAGTCTGCAAATCGTTTAAACAAAAGTTGTGCCACTTGAAATGATCAACGTTTTCATAATGATAGCTGATCTAATGATTGTTGCGCAGTAGCGCGTGAGAATCATCGATTCGCATAATTTTCAAACAAAAAAAGTGCAAATATGCCCCTAAAAGTTGGTTTTCCAATTTGGCGGAAATTTCGCAGGAAAAAAATTACTCAAACGATGTTTGGTTTGGAGGAAAACATAATTTGAACACAAAAATCTCCCGATAGCGAAGGGGTGGGACGACTTTAGAAACTGCCATTTTTGATCGTGGATTATGATTTTACGCGGAAAAATTTCAATTATCAAACTATTCAAACATTTTTTCACCCAATGCCTCACTCTCCCTAAAAATGCAGATCCAAATCGATTTATAATTGAAATTGTTTCCCGTAAAATCATAATCAGATAAAAAATGGCAGTTCCTATTAAAAATTTGAAAGTCAAACATTGTTTAACTGATTTTTTTCTGAACACTGATGGTCAGAAATAAACAACTGGGGAAATTAAAATGGATCAACTGTATATGGTAGAAATTCCCGCGAAATTGGAAAGCCAAATTTTAGGGGCATATTCGCCCTTATTTAGATTGAAAATTATGCGAATCGCAGATTTCTGGACTAACTTTTTTTCTGCTATTATTATGAAAATGTTTATAATTTCAAGCGCTACAACTTTTGTTGAAATGATTTTCAGATCGCAAAAAAGGGTGTTATTCCAAAATTGAGGACTTTTCAACCCCATTTTCCTCAATTAATTGCGAATGTGAGAAAATTGCATACATGCAAATTTGTACAGATTTTTTTTCTCCGTTAAATAATTAGGTATCACGTTTTTTTTTTCGATAAAAAGTTAATTAACGTCGTAAGGAGCAAATTCATCCCCTAAAACCAAAATGGGCGGATATTCCACAAGGGGTAGGAGAATATTTGATTGGATTTTTCGTCTAATTTTACTGGACTATGCGGGCCAAATTGATTTTGATAGGTTTGTTTAGTTAGACAGTTTCCCGCAAAAAGGCGCGCCAAAAATGGCGTTAAAAATTATATTTCTGGATTGAACTAAAAACAAAAAAATGGAATTTCTTAGCAGATTGTCTTAACCAAAACGTCTCAGCAGATTCTGTTAAAAAAGTTAAATTAATACTTTTGTAGTAACTGTGAGTAATCAATATCGGTAGTCTATAGTGGTCAGAATACCTGCCGCGTAACCAGAAGACGTGGGTTCGATTCCCACTCGAGCCACCATACTTTTCTAAAACCATTCTCATCCTTTACAATATTTAACCGGTAATGACAATGATTCATGTCGTTTCAAGCCAAAAAACAACAAAATTACGATCGCAAAAAAATCTTTAAACTCACCTGAGGTTTAACAGTCGACGTGACCGGCGTCCTGGCCCTCTTATCCAGGAGCAAATCACTGGGACACCTTTCGAATATGAGCACCCGTTCCGCGACAGATCCCCTCGTCAAAAACGGCCTCACTGGATTGGCGGCCGTCTGTCTCAGGTGCTGCCTCTGACTCGACGTCAGTTCCGGATGGGGCACCTGCTGCTCGGTCCTCCTGGTGCTCCTCAGGCCCCACTTGGTCGCCGCCACTTCCTTCTCCGCTTCCTTCTGTTTGACCGCTTCGCCGACGGGGGCTTGCGGTGACACCGGCTCGTTGTTTACGAGGGTGCCGTTTTTTAACGCGTTGAGCAGACGCGTTTCTTCTCTTGCCACTTCTTCGATGGTCGTGGAAGACACTTTGTTGGTGTTCGAGGTAATCGACGAGGTTTTTACGGTTAACGGTAATATGGGGTTGGTTGCGTTGCTGGTGGTGGTGTTGTTGCTGTGGTTTGTTAAAGGTAAGGTGTTGTAGCGCTGTTGAGATTCTGATGGTCGCACCTCCGAGGCGGCGGTCTTTTTGACCGTGTCGGTCGTGATGACTCGGTTCTTCAAAGGCCACGTCTGAAGGCTTGGTGATGGATTGTCCGACGGTAGGGTCATTTCGATCGTGTCGGCCGTTAGGCGGGGTTTCGGGGAGATGTGAGGTTTCTGGCCGATCAGGAGCTTTGGTGTCGAGTTCTGTAAATAAGGTTTGGTATTGGGAAAAGTCTTTCGAATCCGGCAGATTTGAGGATGCAGATAGAAGAAAAGAATCCGAAAACGGGCTTTCAAAATTCAAGAAGCATTTAACAAGTTTTACCGAGGCAATTTTGCACTTCCAGTTTTTTATTTTATTTTATGTTTTTAGAATTTTGAATCAAAAACTATTAATTTACGACCAATAGATACTTTTATACGAACAAAGCAAAGTTGACCTTTACGGACTAATAAAACAAGGAACTTATAGCCCATCAAATCGTTACTCAGTCCCGATTTGCCAAAAGTTGATTTCGCGAGAATTGTTGTCTTCTGGGCCTAGACAGGAGGCGATCAAAATACCTAAACACTCATGAAAACCTTATTTGGTGTCATTTTTTAGTGCTTTCTCAGGTATTCTGATCACCTCCTGTTCAGGCCCCGGTAAGCAGTGTCTCACGTCCTAGATGTTTTTTATATCATTTATGAAATTCCCATGACCGATTTACCAAGAACACATGCAAATTTCCATTAAATCGCTCTACAGTAGAATAAAATTGATATCTGAGCTCCGATTGTAATAAAATTTGGTTTCCAAAGCTTCTAATCCAGTTCGTCCTATTTCTTATAAATCAACGTAATCACAAAAGTAACGCAATAAAAGTTCGACCTAGAACGGAATCGATTTGATTTGTGAGATCAGCACGGTCGATTTACTAATGCAACAAACTTTCAGACAAATCGCTCCATGATAGAGAAAGCATCACGAAAAGTGAAGCTTTATGGACACTTAAAAAAACGAAACTAACACGTCCAATTTCTACATGAATAGCGGTTTTGAACAAATTTTGTTTACCGAAGCTTCTTGTGCAGCTCGTTCTATTAAAGTTCTCATAAAAAGCACTAAACTAAAATTTAGTGCCCTTAAAACAAGCATAGAATGTCCTAGAAAAAAAGCTGCATCTATATTCCTCACAAATATCTAATGTTCATAGAAATCGGTGTATAATAGGGAAATTAGTAAGAAAAGGGAAGCTTTATGGACTGTTAAAAAACGACTTTATTAAATTTGATTTCCCAAAGACCGGGGGCTTCTTATCTAGTTCGTACAATTTTTAACATCAAGGTTTCTACAGGAAAATTATTTTTGCAAATATTTTAAACGATGACTCATCGACAGAACAAAAAAATTTGATGTCTTGTGCGATTTTTTTCAAACAAAATTTGAAATGGTCTTTTTAAGGAAAATATTTGCTATTTGATATTTTTTTTAACGGAAAAAAGAAGAAAAATTCATGTTTTCAAAGAAGATTCATCATGTAGGCACCATGACGAAGATCTTTTTAAGGAGAACATTTTTAGAAAGTTTTCACATTTATTACAAATTCAAAAAATTTATGGCATGTCAAACTTTCAATTAAATTAAAATTCAAAAAATTGACGTTTTAAAAACACACCGAACTTTTTTGAGTTTATCAATTAAAAGTGAAACTTTCGAGAATGTGCTCATTAAAAAGACCTTCGAAATGGTGTTTACACCATGAAATCATTTTTATAAATATTTTTTCCAAATTTGCGAAAATATTCTCAAAGAAGACGCCATTGTTTAAAAATCAATGACGTCATAATAACATGTTAAACGTCAGAAGATTTTTTTTTATACACCGTGTCCAAGATATAAGAATGACAGCATTGGGATCTCAGAAACCGTGAAAGATACAGGATCTGTTAAATGGGGGAAAAAGTTGGACGACCAGAAGGAAAATGCAATCGTAAAAAGAGATTAAAAAAAATGATTTTCGAATCTTTTGAAAATAACAAAAAAAATTATTTTAGTTTTTCTTATTGAAGATTAAAATTAAAATTATTGAAGATTTGGAAAATCTGAAACCACATTTTCATCGCAGTTATTGACCAGTTTCATTCTTGCGATGTCAATTCTTTTATCTGAGAATCATATAGTTGCAGGGCCGGACTGAACTTGGATTTTTTAACTACGATACTGGATTTTTTATTGCAAAAATTGAAAGATATTTTAATTCCGAATTTATTGATATGCCACATAATATGGCGGTTCTAGCGTGTTTCGAACCACAGCTATTGACATCATCAGTTTAATTTCACCTTAATGCTCTTATTAAACTTCTTGGACTTATCGGATTGTGATGCACGATGAGTAAGAGTAATACTTACAAGCCCAAGAAGAAAATAAGAGCACAGATCCGTATTAAGGGGAAATTACACTGATTAAATGTCAACAGCTATAATCCAAAACACGTTTTAACTGCTACACAAATATCATTAAATTCAGAATTAAAAAACCTTTCAATTTTTGCGATAAAAAATCTAGGGCAGTATTTGTAAAAAAAAGAAAGTTCAGTCCTGTCCTGAAAATATGAATCGTCAGATAAAAAAAAAACTGCCATGGCAAAAATAAAGCTGGTGTAATAAAATTTCAATAACTGTAATGAAAATGAGGTTTCAGTTTTTCCAAATCTTGAATAATAACGTCAATAAAAAATAAGAAAAACTAAAATTTAAAATTTTCTTCTTTTCAAAAGATTCTAAAATATATTTTTTTAAATCTCCTTTTACCATTGTATTTTCCTTCTGATCGTTTTAACCGATCCTGTGTGTCTCCCACGGTTTCCGAGATCCCCATGATGTTCATTCTTATCTTGAACACCACCTATTCATTAATTATAAATCTCTAAGAATTATTTCAAATTTTAGTTGAAGATTCAATAATAATTAATACAACCAAAATCGGTTACTTATACCAAAATTATAATAAAAGATCAATAAATCAACTATAGGTGCCCAGGAGGAATCAATTTTTCTCTCCATCAGAATCAGCAACGTCGATTGCATATGTTCTAGTTGTTAATTATAACCTTGCGAAATGCACAGACGTGATTCAGATAAAATTGATAGCTTGAATCAACTCTCGCGCTAACACGATACCGCGCTACCGTGAAAGACTTCAGTTAAACCGTTCTAATTTTACACCAGGAATTCCTGATCGGATAACCATCGCAACCTTGAAAAGGTAATTTTCATAAGCGCCATTAATTTTTTTACCATTTCAATCCGCAGTACAGCAGAAGAACAACAATTAACCAAATTGCGCAAGATTGCTATCGGCTTTTAGCTATACGGTTTAATACCGTTAATGCGCCCGACCCAATTTCCCGATTTATCTTCCCCGCCAGATTATTTTTCTTCCACTCTCGTGACGAGAAATCGTGCATCGAGGATAAACCACCGACGTCTCCTACGAAAGCGATCCCTAATTAAACCGCGGAAGAGTCTGGTCATTAGTCTTCATTAGAAGAACCGATGAAGGATACCATGCCCCCGGTCTCTAATCTCAATTATTATCGTTACGAGAGTCTGGTCTGCTTGCTGTTTTTGATTGGTTCATGGAGAGGAGCCAATAAGTTTCAATTTCTTTCCTTCGATATACTTGCCCGAATCAATTACATCTTTAATTAATTATCAATTACCTACCTGTAAGACCGGTGATGTAGTAGTGGTAGTAGTAGTGGCGGTGGTGGTGCTAATGCTAGTGCCGGTGCTGGTGCTACTACTGTTAGAATTAGCAGAATTAACGGGAAAATTGTTCGCCCTGAAGGGAACTTTGGCTCGGCCCGGTCCCTCGTCGTTCTGGCAGTTTTTCTCGAATTTCTGCAAAGCGTACTGTATACTGGAAGGCATCGGTTTGTTTCGCGCGGCCGCCAATCTGGCCTTGTCTTCTACAACGAAGTTCTTCACCAGTTTCTCCAGACGATTGTTGTCCATTGTCGGCGCTTGGGCCAGCAACTCGATGGACGGTTTCGTCGGAGGCTGAGGTTTTAGCATCGATCTGCGAAATAATCAGAATTCCCTTTCATCAAGCAATACAAATATTTCATAAACCATCAAGGAAAATAGGTACCACCAAATATAAGAACTTTGGGGAACTCCTTTACTAGTTGCAAGATATATTTACTTTTATTGATATTTGATATAAGTTAAAGGAAAATTTGAAGAGTTATCTAAAAGTGAACGGTCATAGAATTTTGAGCCCACTGACACAAGGCCTTTGAACCTTTATGAATTTTCCTGAAAGTGGCAGAACGAATTTCGGCGAGGTCTTAATTGTACGAGTCATGGTTATTATAGCTATTGCAATTAAATGCTAACTGCAGTTTTCAACATTTATGTCTTAATCTTCGTTCGTATTGTTCTAATATAATTAGAAGAATAAGAACAAATCTCGTCTGAGAATATTTATAGTCGATTACAAAAACGCTGCAGTAAACTTGTCTGTCCTGAGGACACGCGAATTATTAAAAATAAACAATAATACTCGTCATCGAAGAAAATGGATTTTATACCAAATTATCATTATAGTTGTTATTTATTATTAATAAACTCTGCGCCTATAATTTGTTTGCGCTTAATAGTCTAGCAATTTATTATTATTTATCAGGACTCCAATCATGAAAATGAATTATCACTTTCACTGTTCCGCTCATACTTGACCCAAAAGCTCGCATCAAAATTTCTAATACAATTTTTATAATAATAACACTGAAAATTCCATTTCATAAATAATACCTGGGGCTTGGGTAGGGCCTGTAATATTTTTTTTACATATACATGCGTCCTCTAGCATATCTAGCACAGTTCTCCTTCAAGAGAGATCCATTATTAAAAATGACTTTACAGCTCAACTGAATAGTTTAATTTTTTATTTTTTGTGTTGCAATCAGCCGTGCGGTCACTAAAAATTCTGTCCCATTCAAAGAAATATTTTCTTATGAAAAAACGGGGTTAAAATGAATCAACAAAATTTTCAAGAAATTACGCTTATCGTGAAAATTTGTGCCTCATGAAGGTGCTCCACAGATCAACGCAGGACTGAGAATGCTAGACTGCGCAGCCTGAAATGCATGAACACAAATACACGCGTCTCGATTCACGTCGAGGAGTTCTAAATTGCAATCTGCAGCGATGTTTGTCTCGAAGATACCCGTTTTTACTGTGACTATTTTTTTATTTATTTAACTTTAGTCTTTTTTGTGTTTTTTTTTTTGATGTCGAAATATACTCTAAAACCACGATGTAAGGTATACCGTGTGTCCCCGGATCGGTGAAACGACTCTTATAAAAGACAAAAATTTTTTGATTTCAATTTTAATTTTTTGGGGTTCAGCTCTGCTTGGCTAAAGAATAATTTCTAACAAAATTTTAGTTTTGAAAAATCAAGCATGCCTTGGAAATTTCCAAGAAACCGGTTTTTCTGTTGAGTAAAGTGCCTTTTATGTGGCAAAAACGTTAAAATGTTATTTGAAAAAGTTGTTCAGAATCAACATTTAGGTCCCTATACCAAATTTTTAAATCATAGGTCAACTTTTATTTTTTACATTTATTTTTATGTTTTATTTCACAAATCAAAGAATTTAATTTTGTAACAATGACTGCCATGGGAAAACCAAATTGTACCCATAGCAATAGCAATCTGTCAATATCAGTCTTTGTTACAAATGAAATTCTTTGATTTGTGAAATAAACATAAAAGTAAATGACGTAAAAGATCAAATAAGTTGGCCTATGATTTTGAAATTTGGTATACGGACCTAAGTGTTGATTCTGAACAACTTTTTCAAATAACATTTTAACGTTTTTGCCACATAAAAGGCACTTTACTCAACAGAAAAACCGGTTTCTTGGAAATTTCCAAGGCATGCTTGGTTTTTCAAAACTAAAATTTTGTTGGAAATTATTTTTTAGCTAAGCAGGGCTGAACCCCAAAAAATTAAAATTAAAATCAAAAAATGTTTGTCTTTTATAAGAGTCGTTTCACCTATCCGGGGACACACGGTATAAGGTGAACTGACGGAAGCTTAAAACGGTCGCAGAAATCGTCATCTTATCCAGGTGTGTTGTCGCAGTTAGTCGCACTGTTTAGTTCTGGAGAGCGCTTGACTCGGGCAAGCATAAATTATCCACGCATATTCACTGATAAACGTGTGCTCTTATAGACAAAAATGTGTGCTCAAAACCCCTGCATCAGACGGTTCTAAGTCGAAAAAAAATATAAATTCGTGCCTCCGGATGAAAATTTACGTACTACCTGTTTGAAGGTCATAGATGAAGTATGTAATTCGTCAGACGGCTAGGTCACTGTTAAAGGTGTGTCAGACGCCCTCAAATCTGTATTTTTTTTTTAAATAATTTCTTACCTCCGCCTGACGTTTTTACACATCATCTCAGAGATCTTTCTAAGCACACATAATCATCGTCAGACGAAAAGACCGCTGCTATACATCCTTCTGCGATGCCGGAAAATTCCTGCCTACCCGACCACAATTCGTCATGCGCGCCTCTTATGTGTAGTTGAAGTCCCATAGACCATTGAAAATTTATTCAATTTTTTAGCGGACAGGTGGGCCGACATTTCCCGGAATCGCAGAGGGATGTAGCAGCGGTCTTTTCTTAAGTCTGACGATTATTATATGTGGTTAAAAAGGTCTGTGAGATAATTTATGTTGAGATAGGCGGAGGTGAGAGAAAAAAAATTGAAAAATTTTTTTTACAAGTTTGATTACGGGTAGTAATTTCGCAGCTTTGCTGAGGGATATTGCAGCGGTCTTCTCGCCTGTCAATTATTATGTGTTTAGAAAGATAGAGAGGTAAACATTACATACTCCATCTATGGCCTTCAAACGGGTATAGGTAATACGTAAATTTTCAGGCGGAGGTACGAATATTTTGTTGAGAGATTTTCCTGACAAAAAACTGACAAAATTCTAGCTGGAGGTACGATCATAGCACCTTGCGGCAGCCAGCTCTTAGTCTATTATGTTCTTGATTAATATTTAAACGTTGATACGCTAATCGATGAAATACCCGTGGTAGTTTCATCGCATTAACTTCTACAATTATTAGGTCAACACTTTCTACCCATTTTTGCTTATCACTTATTAATTATTAAAAAAAAAAATTGAATAGCATGACATCCTAATAGTGGCAATTTGCACGTGTAAGAGCAAGAGGTCAGAGCCTATCTGGCCTGACTCTCATACACTGGTTATGAGGTTTTCGTCCAACGCTGTCAAAATACATCTCCCGTTCGCTCACCTTATTTATCTTTCCTTGTCTAAAACCATGCCCGAGCATTAGATTGTTATTTATGATGGAAATACAACAAGTAGTGAAAGATAGTAAATTTTTATTTTTTCGTGTGGCCAATGCTTTGAAAATTCAGTTTTAATAATGACATTTTTATTTTTCACATATAGCACCTTAAAGTAGGAAAAATTCAAATTGGTAATTATATACATCCGCGGCTCCTAAGTTTCATCAATTTTTTCGGGACCGAGGAGCGAAATAGGGGTGCTGGGTGGGTAAGAAGCTAAAAACAGCCATTGCAAACTAATATCAAGATCACAACTAAGGCCTCTTTGACACTACGGTCGAATTTCTATTTTTTTCTTCACTTTCAGGGCAAGGAAAATCTTCGAGATTAACAGTAGCACGATTTTTATTTTGAATTTTGCATTTATTTTGCATTTATATTCCAAAAATCATTGCATCAATCCCTGTGGACTGGACACGATATGTGAAAGCGGATATAACGCCAGTCCGCCTCTGTAAGCTTCGAAGCACTTGGCATTATCGTGAAGTGGTTACCGCACTCTCTCCGCACTCTCAAAACCGTTTTTTGGGCAGTTTTTTTACTTTCCCTTTCATTTGCAAAAAAATAAATACCTTCCTGGTGTTACTATTGGTATGTTCTCCACCCCTATAGAGGTGCCATAGTGAAACTGTAGGAGCCGCGGATGTATATAACGACCTTCAAATTTTTGAACATTTTTGAAGACTGACTATTTAAGGAGCTCTTTTCAAGCAATTTGTTTGTAATTTTTTTTTTATTTGTGCTGACGTTTTAAATTGTGTAACAGGTTCTTCTGTAGTCTTCGAGATCGCCGAGAATGGGGGGTTTTTAGTTAGCAGAGTGTAACAAACGACTTATTTCCCAACTATCAAAAAAGTTGGCAGAGCACTGTGTCCATATCATTCATATGCCAATGTCCATGCCTCGGTCCATGAGAACTGATGTCCATAATAGAAAACATAATTTTGAAAACCCAACAAGCCCATTATTAGTGTTAATTAAGTGCCCTTGTGCGGAATTAATAGTACTCACATACTTTTCGAAAAAACGACTGAACTCATCTACCAACAAAAAAAAGTCTGAAGAGTATCACTGCCCGTCTATATCGTGAGAAGAAAACATAATTTTCAAGGCTAATTAAAAACTAATCAAGTGTCCTAATGCGAAACAAAACCTGGAAAATTGGGACATGACTTATTGAACTTTCCAAGCCCTGCCGCACAACTCTTACTAAATGAACACCCTATACATTTCTGTTCAGCATTAAAAAGCATTTTATGCACTTGTTGCACAAAATACATTAGCCTGTTACTTCGTTACTTCATTTCAAATATCGTTTCTGTAATTATCCCATCATCATCATCAGTCATTTTGACTTATTTTTGAATTAATTGCTTAATTATTTCCTACCGCAATTACGAATACATTTATGACGTAAATCCGCCGATTACCTATTCCTTCCAGGTCAAAAAAATCGAGCGAGAAAAAACACAAGAATACATTAAACGAAATATTCCTACAATAAACAGCGATGCGTTGATACTACTTTGCCTAATTACACGTTGATTATTTATATCGCGCTGTGGGAAAAAAGAAATAATGGAAGCAAAAAAATGTAGCCATTATCCGAGCTAGTCGTCGTTTTCTGATATGTGGAGTTTGATACACGTTGTTTATTTTACGTACCCTTGAAATATATTTAGCACTTTATATCCTGATCCTGAATAAGCGACTATAGTGTATAGGTACCGTACAACCTAGATATTATCCGATGGTAAAAGTGGGCGCAGAGGTTCGGAATTTAAATTTTTGCAAAGCGAGTGATGTTGACATTTTATGATGTGAACGCGCGACTGATACTTTTTTTAAAACATCAAGTATGTGCTCATATTTTAATCTGATTTTAGATTCGCAGAACGATAATAAAGTGCATACAATAAATGCCAATCCGGTTTCTATTTCTATAAAATCAAATTAAACGACAATAAAAAATGTAACATTTCGCGAGTGATGTTATTACACAACACTTGATTTTAAGATTAAAAGGCAAATTACACGACCAAAGACTTACATAAATTGATTTAATATTCAATAATGGTAATTATTGGATAATTCATATTTTTTTAAAAAGTAATGTAAATATCATTTCATTGCCCACACGCCACTGCACTGTAATATTGAAATTCTATGACAGCTCCAACAATAAAAATGAAAGTGGGTCTAGGTTCTGGAAAAGAATAATTATTATATTACGACCGACAATAACACTGTTCTAAAAAAAAACCTAATTAAAAAAATCTAAAATAGGTATGATGACTGAAAATATGAAAGAACAAACGATTCTCAAAAATTACATAAAAATCAGCCAATTCTGCAAATAAATTTTATCCTGTCCTGCAAAAATAGTCCATAACTTAATAAATTTCGCTGATATATGAACCAAAATGTAAAAAAGGCATCAAAATTACATTATTTCGCTATTTAAATTTTCACATTTTTCAAAATGTTTACTATAGGTACGTCCTCCACCCCCATAAAGGTGCCATAGTGAAACTGTAGGATACCCAGATGTAAATAATGACCCAAAATTACATTATTTAAGTCCTATAAAAATGTGACAGCAGCCTTCACCTATCCTTTGAAAAATAATTAAAACCTGGAGACTTTCCTGCAAATATTGTCCAGATTTATTAGATTTCGCTGATATTAAAAAAGTGGGCATCAAAATTACAAGCAAATCCAAAAAATGTGACAACCTTCACCGATCCTTTGAAAAATAATCAAATCCTGGAGACTTCCCCCTGAAAAAATTGTACAGAATTTGATAAATTTTTCTGATGTGTTTTCTTGCAAAAATTATGCAGCATTTTTTAAATTTCCTTGAACCAAAATTAAAAAGAAGGCATCAAAATTATAAGTAAGTCCAAAACATGTGACAACCTTCGCCTATCCTTTAAAAAATAATTAAATCCTGGAGACTTCCTTGAAAAAATTGTACAGATTTTTGGAAATTTTATTGAAATGTGAACCAAAAGAAAAACACGTAACCTTGAAAATTACAAGCAAGTCCTAAAAATGCAACAACCTTCTGCCTTTTCCTAGAAAAAGAATGAAATCCTGGAGACTTTCTTGAAAAACTAGTCACGTCAGAAGATTCGTCAAGGAGATAATTGGAATTGATAAGGAAAAACCGATTTTCATGATCTTTGACCTTGAAGTCTTCGGACGCATGCAGACACAAAATTTTATGAGACTTTTCCACCAGTCTTTAGAATGCCCAAACAAACGTTTTTATACAAATTTACAGCTTAGATTCCCTCACATTCAGAGGTTCAATACTAATTATCCTTCGTGTCTCGCACTTCGAGATTACGAAGGTAGTATCACTACTTCTATGTCTTGGACCACAAGTTCAGAGCTAAAAATATAAACAAAAGCGCTTCCCCCTTACCATAGCGCTCCCTAGTAACTATTTATTCATTCATTTCTTTTGTGTCAAACAGACCACACGTCAGTTTTTCGTATAATAAATTTTCAGTTCTATTTTAGTAATGGATAATCATCAGAGATCCAGAAACCGAGATCGTTCGAAGGAAAGAACGTCCAAAGACTGGATGGAAGATATTGTGACGGATTTCGCTGTGATGCTGTCTTGGCACGAGATGCCCCAACGTCGATGACGTCTGAGACAAACGCATCAAACAGTGAAGGTATATAAATGTTTATGGTTAAACGTTAGCACGAGATGCGATTGCGTTTCTGGGATATACCATAACATTTATATCTGTTTATACGAGTGCTTTGTTTTGCCCGAGAGGTATAAATAAGGACACACTAATAATCAGACTTTATCTGGAAGGTAAAGTAGAGATTATATGGCTCTGTCTTATCCGAGAGGTAAGATTGGAGTCACGTATAAACAGACTAACCTTGTTTTTGCTGACATCAACTACATGAGTCCTTTGTTTCGCCCGAGAGGTATAAAAGGACTCAACTGGTAAGATTGGAGTCATGTATGAATAAATTAACCTTATTTTCGTTGATGTCAACCACATGAGTGCTTTGTTTTGCCCGGGAGGTATAAATAAGGACACACCTAATAATCAGACTTTATCTGGAAGGTAAAGTAGAGATTATATGGCTCCGTCTTATCCGAGAGGTAAGATTGGAGTCACGTATCAACAGAATGACCTTGTTTTGGCTGACATCAACTACATGAGTCCTTTGTTTCGCCCGAGAGGTATAAAAGGACTCAACTGGTGAGATTGGAGTCATGTATGGAGTGCTTTGTTTTGCCCGAGAGGCATAAAAGGACTCAACTAATAATATTGGTCTTATCTGGAAGGTAAAGTAGAAGTTGTATTGCTCTGTCTTATCCGAGAGGTAAGATTTGAGACATGTATGTACAACTTAACCTTATTTTCGTTGACATCAACCACATGAGTGCTTTGTTTTGCCCGAGAGGTATAAAAGGACTCAACTAATAATCCGGCCTTATCTAGAAGGAAAAGTAGAAGTTATATTGCTCTGTCTTATCCGAGAGGTAAGATTTGAGTCATGTATGGCCAACTTAACCGTATTTTCGTTGACATCAACCACATAAGTGCTTTGTTTTGCCCGAGAGGTACAAAAGGACTCAACTAATAGTCAAGCTTTATCTGGAAGATAAAGTAGAGATTATATTGTTCTGTCTTATCCGAGAGTTAAGATTGGAGTCATGTATAATCAAATTAACCATGTTTCTGTTGACATCAACTACATAAACATACGATTAGCTGCGATGGGCGACAAATAAATTTTTTTGGTTGATCTGTCTGCGAATGCCAACGCTCTGGGGTGAGACTCCGTGGATATGAACTTAGAGTACATCCAAAGTGTAAGTCCGGATACTCCAGTCGACATCTGCAACATCGGAGGGTGTCGGACTCCTTGGGAGTTGGATGAGGACGGGCTACGTATCTTTGGGGAAGAACATGTATACGCGAGGACCCTGAGTTGATTCTGCACTCCAGTGTCGCAGCGCGCTGGAAGAAATACTTGTCGGACGGACTAAAGAAAAAGTTTTTGATGGAAAAGTATCCTAGGAATGGTGAACTGTCATTCGTGCCGCCAATATGAGGTGGCAGTGAATCTAAAATAGTCGGCTCTGAAGATGGACAAATATTTTGGCGCGAGACAGAAGTTAGCGGGATCTGCTCTAACAGCATTGGCCCCATTGATCGAGTCGTTAGCACCCCTGAGAGATACAGAAAATAATGTTTATGGTTAAACTTTAGCACGAGATGCGATAGTTTTTCTTTGATATGATAATATAACATTTATACTGTTTTATGTTTTGACCGAGAGGTATAAAATGTCTCACTTGATAATCATGCTTTATCTGGAAGGTATAGTAGAGATTATATTGGTCTGTCTTATCCAAGAGATAAGATTGGAGCAATTTAACAAACTATCCTTGTTTTTTGTTAGCATAAACTACATAAATAAACGATTATGCTACGATCGCAGCAACGTAAGTACTTTTGCGAGTCGCCTAAAACATTTTGTGAAAACTTGGGAAGCGATCTCTGATGACAAGTCTATTATTCAAACAGAGAAAGTTTATAAATTGCCGTTCGAGTCAACCCTTGCACAGATTTACTCTCTACCATCCAGAGGATGGCCGGAGCAGGAGTGAGCATCCAATTGGAAATTGATAGACTGCTTTCGATAAACGCGACTGTGGAGACTTAGGAAGTTTCAAGTCAGTTTTTTCCGCCGTTTTTTCTTAGTTCCCAAGTCTGATGTCCAGCATAATTCTGAACTTGAAGGAGTTGAATACCTTTATCTTGAAAGATGCTTATTTACTGATTCCAGTATGGGGCCACATCGCAAGTTTTTGAGGTTTATGTTAATGGCAAGATTCACAAGTTTGCTTGCCTTTTGGCCTATGTACGTGCCCATTGACTCTTACAAAGTTATTGAAGCCAGTAATAAATTATCTACGCTCGAGAGGTTCACTCTCGGTGGTGTACCTAGATGAATTTTTATCTTAAGGCCACCAAGTTGAAAAGTGCAGCGAGAATCTGACTCAAACCATCGAACTACTTGAGAGGTTAGGATTTATCATCATAGGAAGTTGAAGATTCGTGTGTTTGCCAAGGTTGTTGGGTCAGTGATGGCTTGCCGTCCTGCAGTCGAGTACAGCCTGTTACAACTTGGCCTTGAATAAATTTTGCAGATTCTTCAAAAGAGCAGAGTCAAGCCTTAGAAAAAATTTAGGGTTGTTTCGATGCGTTCATGTCAGTGGCGAAGTTTATTCTAAGAAACTGAGATTGGTGACTGAAGGCCTTGCCTAAGGCTAGTAGGAAAGTGAGGAGCAAAAGGTACTAGAGAACGATTTATTTTCATGTTTCGTTGTCCGGATGGGATGTTTTTTGCAATGGCGAGCCCGCCAGTGGACTTTGGAGAGGAATCTTCATATAAATCATTTGGAGCTTAAGACGGTTGTATTCGCATTGAAGTGATTTGCAGCTTATCTGAGGGATGCAGCTGTTTTGCTCATAGTCTATAATAGGGCGACGATAGCCTACATTCCTACATCAATCGGATGGGAGGTATCCGTTATTTTCCTCTTCATGTGTTAGCATGCGAGTTATGAAACTGGTGTGAGGCCCGTCAGTTATGGGTTTACGCTTCATACATTCCCTCAAAGGAAAATGACGAAGCGGATCCTTCATCACGTATCGATAATTCGGAAGCCGGATGGGAACTGGCGAACTATGTATTTAAAAGAATTATGGGAAGCTCGGGAACCTGTGAAAAAAGATTTATTTGCTTGTAGAAGAAATGCTAAGTACGCAGACTGTTGCCTTGGTAAAGAGACCCTGGGGCTTTCGCCTTTGAGGCATTTACGATCAGTGGGTCTGATTGAATGTTTTATTACTTATCAAAAGTGACAGGGCAGAAGCTGTCGCCGTTGTACCTCGCTGGTCGACTCAGGTCGGTTTCGAGGTTTCAAAAAATTATCACTAAGGGGATTGGATCTGGTTTGAAATAGCGATCCTAATATGTTAGACTCCTTGCAAAACACGTGAATCTACTGGCGGCGAAGCTTATCTTGGCTGCCGCCACGTTATCAGCCAGGCGTTATTGTTGAAAGATACACCTTAAGAAGCGATTAACATTTCAATCGGTTCTTCAACAGAATCCACGTTAAAAAAAATTATAATAGGATTCTTAAGCTCTGGTGACGATGGAATTTGGCGAAATTATGAGGATCCGTATGATGTATCAGTGGGGATTTTGAAAATTTTTAAGTTCCTCTTGGAGAGATGGTGCTGAGCATAGTACGCTGAATTCAGCAAGAGTGGCACTGCCATTAATATCAGGGGAGGATGTTACGAATAACCAGCTGATAAGTCGTTTCATCAGAGTATCTTAAAAGATAAGGCTCAGTTTACCCAAGTACGAATCCACGTGGGACGTGGATCTGGTTCCTTGACAACGTGGTTTCCGCTAGAAGAGTTGGCCTTGAATAAATTGACAGAAAAGCTAGTGTCGCTGTTGCCCTTAGGCACCGTTTATCGCTGTCAAATCTTGGCGTTAGTTAAGATTTCTATAATATCATTGCGTTGGAGTGCAAGATTGAAATACGTATCCCAGAATTCCCGGATAGAATTAAAACTTTTCGACCAGGGATTCCTCAACCAGTGCTGAAGATTGTTTTCTTCCGAGAAAAACCTGAATTTGTGTATCGCGCAAAATTTTTACCAGTACTTGATGGTGATGAAAAACCTTCTAGGGAATATTATTGACTCACTGTTTGTTTCTTTTAACAAGCCACAAAAGGCAGTTAAAAGTGAGACAATTAGTCGTTGTATTAGATCAACGTTGTTGTCCTTAGGAGTGGATAAAATGTTTACCGCGCATTCTACGCGACATGCGTCGACATCTAACGCATGTCAGAAAAGGTATGAGTTTCGAAGAAATTTAGAAAGTGGCTGGTTGGTCGTCGAATTCAAAGGAATTCGCCGATTTTTATCAACAGCCAATAATTATTATTGTTGTCAGCAATATATGTTTGCAGAATCAATACTATCATTCAGTACTTACATCTGTTAAGTATATTTCTATTCCCTTATAATTTTGTTGAGTTACATTACTACCAAAATATTATTGGTTTTATAATAATACTTGGAGCATTCATTGGCCCATATTTTCATTTTACTCTGTATTATTTAAATAAATAATATTTAAATGATGAAGGGAATGGTTGCTCTGAACAGCTACCTTCGTAATCTCGAAGTGCGAGACACGAAGGATAATTGAAAGATCTCACGAGCCCGCCGAAGGCGGGCGAAGTTTGATCTCAATTATTCGAGTGTCTCGCACGAGAGATTCCCACCCATATACTAATAAATATTACCCACCCCCATTTCAGGTAAAATGAAAAATAGAATTGCTTTATACGAATGAATAAATAGTTACTAGGGAGCGCTATGGTAAGGGGGAAGCGCTTTTGTTTATATTTTTAGCTCTGAACTTGTGGTCCAAGACATAGAAGTAGTGATACTACCTTCGTAATCTCTCGTGCGAGACACTCGAATAATTGAGATCAAACTTCGCCCGCCTTCGGCGGGCTCGTGAGATCTTTCAATTCTACTGGAATAATAAGAATTTTACAATTTCAATTAATAACGATAATAATTATTATTATAATTATTTTCTCTGTTTCATCTCATTTTAAACCCGAAATTAAGGAGTCTTACGCCAATTGCTTCAAAAATCTCAATAAATTCAATCCGTCCTTCAAGGTGGAATTTGATGCTGACTAATTTTTAAAAACGGGTTTTGATTTTTTTATAATTCGCTTAGCTTAGCATAATGTAGAATTTAATTCTAAAGACTTTCTTGAAAAAATAATAATCCTGTTTTCTCACTCATGTGAACTAAAAGAGACAATCTGTCAAAAAATGCTCTCCAAGTCCGAAAAATGGGATAACTTCAATAGTGTCATGTAACATGTAATCATCAACTCCCTGCAAAGAAATTTAATCTCGAATACGTCCATGAAAAATGGTCCAAAATAAAAAATTTAAATCAAAACATCCAACTACCGTTACACTCAAATTAGAGCCGTAAGTAATTTGTCTCATTTTCGCTATTATACATAAATGAGAAAATATGGCATTAAATTTCCTGTAGTCTCCTAAGAATACAACTTACGTCATACCCTGGAAAAATCCCAAGTTTTAACAATTTCAAGCCATTGCAGAGGGAATTTAACCCCTGAAGACTTACTTGCAAAATAGTCCAATTTTCGCCGCTACCAAAGAAACAACTTGGCATCAAAATTCTAACCACGTCCAAATAATACAACACATTTTCCCTGGAAAAAAAATACTAGAGCGAAAAAGTAGCATCAGCCTAATGAAAATCCTCAAAAAGGTCATGATTTAAACCATCCCTCGGCAGCGCAATCTAACCCCGAAGACTCTATTATTGCAAAAATAATCCGAAATTTTTGAATTTAATAAATTTAATCATATTCATATTTCAGAACAAAAATTGCATCGAATTCGTCCAGGAATCGATTTTTATCGATAATTTTTAAACCGACTCACCCTAGTTTGGCGGTATCGCCGGCCGCATGACACGTAATGAGCTCGGCCGGCGCCAGCCCCCTCGACTTCCAGTTCTGGTAGATCGCCTCCGCCTGGTCGGAGATCTGCTTGGCGATGGCGGCGATGTCTTCATCGGGGTCCCTCCGACGCGCCGTGGTCGCCATAATCCTCGCTACGTCGAAATGGGCGACAGCTAGCTCCGCGAACGCGGAGGTCCGGACATCGGTACCTGCGGCACGCCCGGCATCGTTTCGGCTTGCTCGTTTAGGCGCTGATCTGTAACAATTGGAGAGGATTTAGCATACCTGGAAATAAATTCGGATTCGATTTTAATATCAATAACTGAAGCTCATTTTCCTTTTGATCTGAAAAATACTAAAGCTTCATACCGTCGGATAGAATAACACACACAAAAAAAAACTAACAAATATCTTCATAAAAAAATTGAAATTTTTCTTACAATACCGTTTCGTATACTGTTTGGGATTGGGACGCATCACGTTTAATGACGAAAAACCTCAACCAAGAGCTTCTTTCATGTAGCAGCCATCCCTATTCAGATTTACCTGACTTTGATAAATGAAAGGAAATGTAGCAAGACGCGGTTCGAGGGCTCATTTGGGAAATTACATATTACCTATACATCCGAGACGCGGTGCCTCCTTAATTCAGAATTCCATATACGTACATAATAACCGAACTGAAATATAGAACGGCGAAGAAAATCTATTTTATATGCCGTAGACGTTGGACGGTCGTATACCACTACAGGAATTCTAGGCGCGGTTTACATTACAGAAATGAAATAAATTAGTATTCGCTACGCTTTAATCATGTTCCTAATTAACGGGCTCAATAACTGTCTTCAAATGAAATGGAGCACGGTAGTTTTTCTTTAAAGGTACCGCGCTTAGAGAATCGATTATTTATTAGATGACACGAGGCGTTTTTATAAATCGAGCCCATAAATTAATCGAAAGGCGTACCTATACTCCGATAACACTTTCAAAGTAACCTAGAGCCCCAATTAAGGAAGGTATCCTTGTTTACGATAGAAAATCATTGCAAAGGGTGATATACAGTTACAAAAGATCTGGATGAAAATAATAAGGGTCGTGTTCCAATAAAAAATGCCCCTTTCCTTCAATTCCAAGTCTAGAATCGTCTAGAGTCGATCTATAAAGTTAACTAAAACGTATTGTGTAGAAAAAAATAAAATTTTACCGACTTTTTGAACGTTTGCATTCGTTCGCATTGCCGGAGAAATTTCATCATGTGTATAAGGAGTGAGAGCTCGATAGCGAGTAGGTATATACTCGTTTCCACACGTAACAAAATTTGTAACACTTTCTAAGTTGTCCCTGAAAATTGTGGATGATGTAGGAACTTAATTTTGGTAGGTCCAATATACGAGATTTTGAATTGTAGACTTATTAGTAGACTAGCCTATTCGATTTTTTATGAATAGTGATACGAAGTCACGGTTACTTACTGTAACTGTTATTCGTTTTATGAGTTATTTCAAAACAACTATAATTTTCCTGCAAGTCTCAAGTCAAGTCATCAAGATCATTGCCAAATGAGCAATGACCTTCAACTTTAAAATAGGGTTACGTTATTTTGTTTTCTTTTTTGCTTAAATTATTTTGGTTGATGTTGGTCAAAAACTTTTACAGTTGACACTTATTTTCGTAATGCGAGTAACCTTGATATGGAATTTGATAATTGATAACCATTTTCACGAGCATTTTCAAATGTTGTGGGGTGGTGCCCCCCCCCCCCCCAAACAAATTAAACGATATGTTGCAAATCTTCGAACAACAAAGGAAGGAACAACAGAGGAAATATCGGGAAGTCGGTCAACCGACTGGCCAAAGTGTGTCCAGTGGGTTGGACAGATGCTCACTTTTGTCCTTATCGAGTGATATTACAGTAATGAAATTGTCCCTACTCCTAGACATTCCTGACAGGTAAAATTTTTGGCAATTGTTTTCCCGATACTTACAGTTTTCAATAACTCTTTTATGCAGGTGTTGGCCAATTACAGACGAGAATGTGTTTGTTGTTTGTCGGAAAGCTTCCGAAGGGTCCAATTTACTGAAGGAGCCAGGTGAGGGTTGACGTATCAGTTATAATACACCCATAACGTGGCCAACCAAATCCTGCATTTACATCGAGGACTCGATATTTATATTTGTAATACTGATTAACGAAGACTAGTAATTGAGAGAAGTTCGGGGAGATAAACAATTGTACACTTTCTTGAAGAAAAATTCTGCTACTTCTGCTGGTTTACCATAACTTTCCAGAAGACGAACTCCAAGTCGTCGGCAAAAAGTCCCACTAGCCTCCAATGGGTATTTCAGAATTCCAGTGAAATTATATCACCGGACAAGCTCCGAAGCGCGCACCGCCAACGGGAGAATGTTGTCACAAATAACAAAATTACCATTTAACAACTGCACAATGATAAAAATCAAAACAATAGCTACAGGATGTTATAGACTATCATTACGGAGTTATTTTAAATACCATATAAATACAATTACGTAATCCTTCTGTCAACTGCTATTATTAGCTAGCTTTAACCCATCAGGCTTTTATGTGCGGAACAATTTTTTTCAGCTCTCCGACCCAATTGTCCGCTCGTTCTTCTATTCTAATTCCTAGGCTTGTGGGTACGAGATTAATGATGACCATTACTCAACTGCTTTACAATTTCTTTATTTTGTAGATTTATCCAATAGGAATGCAAATCAAACCTGAACAGTAGAACAGTGAACACACTGTTGCTGTTCTCATTTTATTTACATAACCCACTAATTATCTATTTTATTTTATTTACCTGATACGATTAGACTCTTCATATGACTTAAAACTGACTTAATCAAAATTTAATTTTCATTTTCATTTATAACAGAACAAAGCCAGCATATTCATTTTAGAACCGTTTAAGTATAGAAAAGTCAAAGTTTATCTATCGTTTGCAACATGCGCATTTTACAAGAACAATAGTCAAATTGTTCGGAAGGTTCTTCTTCGTAATTTCATTTCCATTAGGAAAAATTGATGCGATTAATTGCTTAACAATAATCAATTTCAAAGCATGTACATATCAATTATAGCAGTAATGTTGTATGAAACTAAGCTTTCTCTAGCGGTTATTTCAGTAGGTATGTAACACTTTTTCATACACTGCGTACTCAATTTTCTACCATAAACTATTTAGGTACCCATCACCAAGTAGTATGTAGATAATAAAAATAATATTCTGCGAAAATAACCATTATAAAGTATTTTATTAAATAATAATTGATGAAACGAGACAACGCCACAAAAATACTTTTGTAGTTTCGTAGTTTCTATTTTTTTAGTAGCTTTTGGTCCTACTACATAGTTACAATGGCGATTATTTTATTATCATATTATGACACCGATACCAAGTCAATTACCCGAGTACCAACCTTTCACACAAAGTCACCAATTTTTTTTTCAGTTTTTTCACGATATTTTTCAGGAACCGTCCAAGATACAGAACTCAGCTTTGAAAGGATGAATGAGGTTGTTGATGGTTCTAATTTCCACGCCACTGGGTAAATTGGCATTTTGAAAGGACATTTTCAACCGCCAATACATTTTCTACATAAAAATCCTTGTCAAAAGATCTAAATCTAACGTGGAACCTTTTCACCAACCAGGAAAAAAGAAATGGTAAAAAAATTATTGGCAGCCCGATTTAGCATTGAAGTTTTTATTTTCTCCCTTATAGTTTTTTTTTGGACCGCTGAACAGGAATTTGAAGTTTGCAGGCTAAAATTTGGACCGGACATTTGTTTTTTTTTTGCACTTTTTGCCGGAATTTTGGTACTTTAAAAACTTTAGTGGGGGTTTTTGGTTGAGAGTTTTCACAAACTTCAATTTCTCTTGGTTGTAAGGTAGCTACTGAAGTCATACCACACCTACTCAATGCTTGGAAATCCAAAGACCCGTGAGGTTGACCTCTTCTCTAACCAAGTGCCAACCAATCGCGAAAACGGTTAGTCTTCCAAAAAAAAAAACCGTTTCACATTAGAAAATGTAGGATAAAACGCTTCCTTTCTGAGATTTAGACCAAAAACTGAAAAAAGTGCCAAAATGCCTAAATTTGAGCGAAAAGTGTCAAACAACAAAGTTCCGGTGCAAATTTTTGCCTGCAAACTTCAAATTCATGTGACCCAAAAAACATAGGGCTGAGAAAATCCAAACTAGGTATAGCAAAACTCTCCACTCAACCCCCATTTTTTTAATATGCCTAGCTTAGAGCTATAATAATAAAATAATAAATAAATAATTGAATAATAATTAAACAGCAAAAAATATAACACTAATAAAAATTGCCGCGGCCAAAAGGCTTGCGCCATGGGGTCTGTAGATGACTAGCACTAGAAGGACTAGAAAAAGGGTCAGAATTAAAAAGAATCATTTTATAGGAGGTCTATATGGCCAAATTGTAGCTTGTAGCAAGTTGCAGGACCCAAGTCAAGTTAGCCACGCTTCGGCCAGCCACGCTTTCGCCCACTTTCGAAAAAATCATATTTGCTGAAATTTTGTAAAAAAAATCGACATTTTATAATAATGACCAATCACGCTTTCAGCTATGGACTTAAGAAATTGTAAAAAATAATTTTTGCTGAAATTTGTCTCAAAAAATTCCAAAAATTCATAACGGCCAGCCACGCGTTACTTGACTGAAAAAATTATGAAAAATACTGAAAAAATTATTTTTGCTGTAATTTTGCTCAAAAAAATCGTAATAATGGACAGCCGAGTTTTTGGCCATGGACTGAATAAACTGAAAGAAATATTTTTGTTGAAATTTGACTAAAAAAAGTCAAAAAATTCATCATAATGATTAAATGACCAGCTACGGACTTACTAAACTGAAAAAATAAATTCTTGCTGCATATTTTCTGGCAAAGATCTGAGAATTTAAAATAATTAATAATAAGAAAAAAAGTTTTTTTGCTGAAATTTTTGCTCAAAAAAGTCCGAAATTTCAAAATAATGGCCAACCACACTTTCGGCCACGACTTAATAAACTGAAAAATGTAATTTTTGCTGTTTTTTGCACAAAAAGTCGAAAAAATTCATAACAGTGGCCAGTCACGATTTCGGCCACGGATTAACGAAACTGAATAAAAATCTGGCAGGAAACTGGCAGGAAAAAAACCGAAATTTTTAGCATAATGGCCAACCTCGCTTTCAGCCACAACTTAATAAACTGAAAAATATAATTTTTGCTGTAATTTCGCTCAAAAAGTCCCAAAATGCATAATAATGGCCAGCCACGCTTTCGGCCACGGACTTCAGAAATCGAAAAAAATTCTGGCAGTGAAAACCCGAAATTTTAAAATAAGCGCCATCCTCGCTTTCGGCCACTAGGTACTTCATAAACTGAAAAATGTCATTTATGCTGTAATTTTTCTCAAAAGGTCAAAAAATTCATAATAATGGCCAGCCACGCTCTAGGCCACGGCTTAAGAAACAAAAAAATACTGGTAGAAATCTTTATGCGAGAGAAGTCCAAAATTTTATAATAATGGCTAGCCACGCTTTCGGCCACGGACTAGAGAAACTTAAAAAAATTCTGACAGTGAAAGAAGCTCGAAATTTTAACATAATGGCCAGCCACGCTTTCGGCCACGAACTTTATAAACTGAAAAACCAAACTTTTACTGAAAATTTGCTGAAAAAGGTCTGAAATGTTATAATAATATTTATTATTATCAACAAAAGAAACAAATATTTTCCATTCATGGCGTCAATCAAAAAAAATTTTTTTTTGCTGGTCATTAAACAAAGTTCCTCTTCCTCGCCGAAAGCGTGGCTGGCCGAAGCGTGGCTAACTTGACTTGAGTAGTTGCAGGCCATCCAATATAAGGTGGCGAGAGGTTCTACGACTTGTAATGACGTAACAGAAGTTTTTATTTTAGTAATGCATTCAAGGCATGGCGATACCACTCGTTCGCCACTGATTGTAAGTGCAACTGTCAAACAATTGTTATTGGAGTTCCTCCGGTCCGCTGTCCGTTTCTCGAAACTTCTCGCCCGCTTAATTCGGATGGAGTGTATGTTACAATTCAGGAAGCACAGTTGGTCTAGAAAATAGCAAACCAACAAAAAATTTGTAATTTTCAGGCGATAAAAAAGATACGAACCCACACCAACGAACGTAAAACGTACCTTCCATAAAGCGGACGATCATAAAACATTTCACTTTACCTATCCTACTGCTTGATAAATAATTCATCCAGCTTGAAGGTCGATTGTAAATCACATCTAAATAACCACACATCTGAATGATTTAAAGAGACATTGTTAAACTCTTACCTAGTAGAGTAGTAGCCGGATTTACAAGCATCATCTCTATTGTTTGCTTTTGTTTTCTCGACTGAACGAGCGCATTGGGCTGGAGAATTTAAATTTCCTCCCACTTTACTTTAGGTAGGTCAGGTATACGTGCGCCTGAATTCGGAGAGTTTCCATCAATTTTCATGAAGATCCTCCTCCCTCTCTCTGTTTATTTCCCATCAATTTTCATTACGAGCTACTCTGTCTGTTTTATTTGCAGTCGCTTTCGCCGCTTCATTTCGAATTTTGAAACGACGAAATTCATCCATTTGTGATGAAATTGGATGAAGATGAGAGGAGATGAGGATACAAGGCAAATACTAAATTATAGAGGTAGGCAGGGTTGGCAGTTTAAAACAAATGTGTTTTAAACAAATGTTTTAAAACAGTTTTAAACTAATTGATTTGTTTAAAACAAGATTTGACCTTGTTTTAAACAAAATGTTTTAAACACTGTTTAAAACTTGAATTTAAAACATAAAAAACATATTGGGTTTATCCTCGTATTCCTTTTATTTTTACTATTATCATAGTAGTTTTCCAGTGCTGTAGTATAGCAGGATTGCAGAAATAAGGTATTAAAACAAAAAATTTGATAAAGGATTTTTTTGACGGTTGGTATCACAAGTTTTTCTAATAGTACCTGATCCTAATAGTGGAACTAAACCTTTTTGGTCTTCCTCTGAATATTATTAGCTTTAAGCTTTAAAAGCAACTCATATATAAAATCTCATAAAAAAAAGGTAAAAATTAAAGAAACTGTACGCTTCACTTTTATGTTGAAGTGATAATAAAAAAAATAAATAAATATCTTCATTTTCTCAAAAGAAACAGTATGCTTCACTATTATGTGATGATAAATAAAAATTAAAAATAAATATCTTATTTCTCTTTTTCTTTGGTTGCGGTTAAAATTCTTAAACCTGAAAATAAATTTTGACATTGAAGATTGTTGTTATATATTCCCCTAAGGGCAGCTACACACATATAAAAAACAAGTTTAAAACATTTTAAACATGTTTTAAACTATGTTTAAAACATGAAATTTAAACATTTGCTCAAATTATGTTTAAAACAATAAAAACTGTTTTAAACAATAAAAAACAGGTGTTTTGTTTAAAATAATTTAAAACACGGATTTTGCCAACCCTCGAGGTAGGCATACTCAACTTTTTTTCTAGTGTACTCTTTTTTCAACAAATAGCCAATCGAACAAAGAGAACGTTCGGTTTTTTAAGGCAAGTAATTAATTTTCCAGTTATGGATTCTGACGTATATGTGACGTGATCGTATGAAAGTTCACTCTCACTATTTTCATTACTCGCCGTTTTCATTAATTAACATAAGACAAACATCACTTATATTGTTTCTTGTTTGGATTTCCTAAGTGTCATTGTTATCTTCAATAGTCGTATAATTTCTTATCTATCAGGGTGATTAGTTAGTATAGAGAAAACATTATGGAGCGATTCCTTGTCAAAAACAAAAGTGGGTTTTTCATATAAACTTATTTCCAAAAACGTCTCCAGTGGGAGTTACACCCCTCCAAAGGGGTAGGATAAAATGAGGTTTTTATTCAATTTCTAAGATTTCAAGAAACATGAAAAAATTAAATTTTCGATATAACATTTACCTTATCAAATCCGTTTATTTTTGTGGAGTGTCAAAATTAGTGCAATTTCAAAAATTCTCCTTTTCGACCTTACTCACTATCAAATTGTTTGTTTCATGTTTCAATTAATTGTCTGTGTAACTTAAATCAGGAACATATGTAAATAGTAGATAACCCCCCAATTTTTACACGCAATTCGATAAATTTTGTTTTTCCCAAAAGCTAGAAAATTTCTAATACATAAAGTGCATAAGGTTTGTTATCGAAATTCTCAACAGTTTTCGAGATATGTATGTACAATTGAATAGTTGAAAGTGCAGTAAAATTTACATCTAAAAATAACTCTCTGGTGAAGCCATCATCTCGTGGGAGTCCTCCCAAAGTTGATCTCATGGTGCTAAGAAACATAGCAGGTACTTTTCGTGGTCGGGGGGCCTGGGGTTGTAGGGTTGAGAAGCCCCACGTCAAAACAGTAAATTTTTCCAAAAGTTGCAAAAATTGACAAAATACACCGATAACTTTTTGTGTCTCTCGAATATCTTAATTGTAAATTTATCTCAAAAACTGTTTTTCAGATAAACTGAAATTTTACAGAAAAAAACCTTATGCACTTTTTGTACCAAAAAGATCTAGCTTTTGGAAAAATATGTCAAAGCCAAAATTTATCTAGTGGCGTAAAAATTGGGGGGTATGCATGTTGGATCCCTATCCCCGTATGTCCCTGGCTCATGTTACACACAGGACACAGGTAATTATAGCTGTAATATTGTATTAGACTAATTAATAAAAAACAACAAAAAAAATTTCATTAAAAAATATTTCGTCGTTTTGGACAAAAAATGAACTTCGTTAATACTCAATTCGGAGGGTAAGTAGGTTTATTAACAGGTTGAGCGCCATGGCGGGCATTACGACCGCCATTTTTACTAGCCTCACGGACAACGGCGGTCATTATGCCCGCCAGCTTGCCTACATTTTCAAGAGCTATCTATCATTCTAAGATGCCCGTTCTTTCAGTAAATATTACATTGAGACATGCCCGCTATGGTCCCACAGATTGTGTTTTTACCCCTGGGTCACGAAATTTATCTTCAATAAAGTGACTAATTGGTATGAAAAAAATGATAGCTGTGCAAATACTTGCAAATGCAGATTGAGCATATCCTGCAGGATGTTCAGGGAACAAGATAAGAAAGAAGCACCTACGGGGCGCCGAGCTGCGCCGGCTGTCTGCATTCAAGCAGTGAAATGACCGCCGATTGTGACCGCTATGGACCCGCGTGTCTATACTAGTCGCCGGGGCCGCAGCGGTCACGGGTGCCGCTGGCGAATTTTTCGGGATTTTTTTTTTAATATATATTAATTGAAACTTTGGTATTTTATACATGTTTGGATACGATTTACAGCAAAATCTGACGTTGGTCCGTGGGGAATTATTCTCAATATTTCGCCTTGGCGCTCAACCTTTTGTCAAGACTTTTGTCTTATAATTAAGTAAATATGGTACGGGCTATGGTCATCAAATGTCATCATTTTGTACGATAAAATTTTGTAAATTGGGACTTTTATCGCGTTGAAGTCTTGTATATACCTAACGAGTTTCTTGATCAACTCTTTTGATTTTTGCACTCAAAGTGGTTCTAAAAAGCTAAAAACAATATACACGCAAGAATAAAATAAAATAACATAAAATAAAACAAAAGAACAAAAGTTACAGCCTTTATCTAGAAAATGACAAATGTTCGAGAAGAGCTGATTTCATTTTTTATCAAATTCCCATCATCGAGTTACTATCATCAAAAATTTTCAGCAAAATATCGGATATACCGAAATTCTTCTGCAGAAAATTTTCCGAGGAGTATTTCGAGAAAAAATCGCATTACATTATCTCAAAATCAACTTAAACAAGAATAAAATAACATAATAGAGCTTGAAATGAAATAGGAAATAATGTCTATATGGTTGTCAGGGTCTCAACCTATTTCCGAGCCAATTTCGCACTATGCCACCATCCCCAGAACCGAAAAATCAATAAAGAAAGTAAATAATGCAGAAACTAAACAAAACTAAATGATTCCCTCGGATCGGAACGGAACAAAATTTGGTCCCAATTATTATCTTGGTCTAAAACTAACGGAACAAAAGTCGTCTATGGCCGAAACAATGTACATACAGTAGTAACAGACATAACTAAAAAAGCAATTTTGGAGAAGCGGCAAGCAGAAACTTTCGTTTGAAGGAACATTTCCACTGACGGAGAAACGGCAAACAGAAAATGTTCCTCAAAACGTGACTTTCTGCTTGCCGCTTGTCCGAAATAGCTTTTTGGAATGTCAGTTACTGAGCTCAGTGAAGTTGGCCCCCCTAACTGCGAATTTTTATAAAATTCAAACGGCCATGCCATAGTTTGTCCAAGATTTGTCCACCTTTGATCAATCAAAATGTTCGTTTATCCACCCTTCAAAAAAAGCTATGATGAAGTTTAACAAATTGACATCAGCACCACATGAAAAAATTTCATTAATTATTTTCAAACAGCATTCGTTTGTCCACGGTTTTTGCACGTTTATCCATCACGTCCAACCAAAATTTTCGTTTGTGCTTCCTTGAAAAAAAAAGTTACGGCAAAATTTAAAAAATATACTTTTTTTTGAGGGTGGAAAAACGAATGCCGTTTGAATTTTTTTAAAATTCGTAATTATGGGGTACTAACCGAGGTGGCAACTTCCATGAGTTCAGTTACTGCACATTATTTCGGTCGTGGGATATACATACAAATGACAAACCTTAAAGAATTTTACACTGCGCAAAATCGCGGTTGCCCCACTCTTTCTTATTGAAGTCCCCTCTCGAGAGGCTAATACCGCGCTTTATCAATAAAACTGACCGCTTTGAAAAAATCGTGACTATTTTAAAGAATTCCTTCACGTTACCTATAAAAAAGCTTGTTTTGAACGAACTACTTTGACCTAAAACCTATTTTTGGTCTTGAATATAAGAGCAATGTAGAAAAAACCCGCTACCGTACATAAAATTGTATTTTACGTCCGCTTTATATTCGTATACGCTATTATAATATGTAGGTACATTTGTTATGTTACCCACGAGTAGGTATGAGCCGCATAACAAATAAATCAAACCACTTTACGTGTCAAAATGACTCTCCCATTACCTAATTTTTATTAAAATATGCTAATCTCTGACTCACTTTATTCGATAATCGGGCAATAAAAATCGTTTTTCCTTTTCAATCGGGTTGTCGAACATCCTTGATCTTTGGACGAACTGATTTTTGGTCCATATTATATCATAATTTTTTTTTTGATGCATGCACAATCATTTTCTCCAATTTTAAATAAACATAAAAAATTCAGGGGCGTTTTCTTAGGCTTTTCGTTACAAAAGGGTTTCAGGGCAATCGTTGTCGAGCTAGGTATAGGATGTTTAAAAAAAAATAATCAGTTTATTTTTTTTTGTAAGCCGCTGGAGGTAATGTGACCATAATATGGTAACTATTAAAAAAAATGGTAAATCATAAAAATAAAAATTAAATTGATAATAAATCGTATTAACAAAAATCTACTAAATAAGAAATTTAAAAAATGATTAATTTTTATTTTCAAATTTTGACACCATGTAACTCGACAAAAGCAATCTTAACACCACAGGTTAATGTAACAAAACAAAAAAAAAATTTTTTAGCAACTCTGAAACCGAGGTTGAAACGATCCTTGATTTTTTACCTAAATTTAAAAAACAGCCTGTGTAAGTATAGTTAATAAAACCCATCCTGTATATACATCCGTGGATTGTTTAAAAAAAAAGACACCAGCTTGTTGTTTGTTTTTTACGTTCAGGTAGCACCGCCAGCGTTAGCCCGTTCTATTTCTGTAAGACGAGCGTCTCGACGCTTTGCCAAGACGTTAACAGCCCTTAAATACCGTCATAAAATCAACTGGAATAGATTTAATTATGTATCATTATTCCTCGAGCAACGTTGTCCTACATCGGAACAAATCCGATCAGATATTAAGTTCATTAACTCAAAAGTACATCGAGTTATTCACAAAGAAGAGGAGATTACAGTAATTATTGTTAATTAATTATCGTTAGAAGAATTATAAGATAACAAGAAGAAAATAACTAAGTACATACATACTACTTACAAACTGCAAGCGATAAAAGCAATATGTTAAGATATTTAAATGAAAGTTCAGGAAGCGACGTTATACGATCGTCCCAGTTTACTTTAATTACGAATTGTAATTTAAGAGTAATAAAAACCGCGCAGTCTGCTCTCTATTAACTTCAATTTTATTCGACCTCTTAAAGAAGTCAAAAGGCTTATTTATCTAGAGGGAGTGCCGGCTGCTGTTAGCTGCTACCACTGCTACTTCCACTCAACTAGAACTATAGAGTAACCGAAAAGTTTCGATTAACTCACTGATGATGATGATGATGACCCAATTAAGATAGATATCAATTCCAATTAATACCCATACTGTCAAGAAAGGAGGGACCTGGATTTGTCATGAAAAAATTATGTTTTTTTTTGTTTTAATTTATTATTTGAACAGATGCACGAAATATTAATATGCTATTGACAAACCCATTTGGCTTTTTTAATAATAGAAAGCTGGTCTTAAAAAATGTACTTAGGTATAACGTACGTGTACATCGGTACATACATACTTTAAATTATAGCTGATGCTATGCATAATAATATGTATAAATTATATCGAAAATGGTCTTCGGAATTTGAAAGCTGTTCAAATCGTAGAAAAATGTACTCATAGAAAGGTAGACTTAAGCTTTGAAATGGATTTAAAAATAATAATTAAAATCCAGGTTTGTTAAAACTTGAAAAAATTGAACATCGATATTTACTCCATAGAACTGTTAACACTTTATTCGAATTTTTAAATCGGCTTGCTTGATTATCTAATTTTATCCAGAATGAAAATATATTTCACGTGAAAGTTGCTTGGGGTTTTCTTTTTTGGCCATATTTTGATAATCTTTCTTGAACAACTCATTTTTTCGTTGATAAAGTAGAATTTATTGACAATTATTTTTAAACGGCCAAAAAGAGTATGGGCGCCATGGCGCCAAAATATTTCGGTAGGCGCGCTACTATGGTTGGAGATCAGTCATCAGTAATATAATTCGAAATGACATATCTATGTTGATCACATCTGTACCCCAGAGAGTATAAAGTACGAGACAAACTATATGTGTTATTGTCACATAACTTTATTGGAACCTTAAGAACAATTTATTGGATCTGGCATTGGACGTTGAAATGATGGATATAGCGTTTATGTATAAAAAAAATTATTCGACTTGGAATATTTTTGAAAAATAAAATAAAAATTGGACTGAACATTAACATAGTCTGGCTCTGGGTACAGACAGACATGTAATCTGAATTACAAATCACAAAATGTTTCCTGCATGTACAAGAACAATTTTCAGAATCGAATCTGTCTCTTTTTATTGCCAAAAATCTCTTCAGTTCTGGATATTTGGGAAATCGATACGCCCTATGCATCCCTTGATGATCAAATAGATGCAATACAACAGGGCGACATTTTCAAAATGTAAGTATTTAACGCACGCTAATTTTTAACCCACATAAATGAACCGTAATGCTGATCTCCACCAACAGCAGCGCCCTACTAGTGGATGTTTTTAGAACTGCCTCAGAATATTCCTTATTCTTTGCATATAAGATCCAGTGATAATTTACCTCTATTTTTTATGCGATTCTTTACCGGTAAAGAATTCATTATACCTGGACCTTTTTTAAGGTAAAGATTGTAAAGAATGTAAAGAAAACCCAAAGTTTTGACTTCTGCTAACCATAATCTATCTTGTTATCGGGTGGTGGGATTCCAATTTCCATAAACTTTAAAGACCATGATGACAATCATCAAAAAACAACAAGCAAAACCATATTATTTTCTATTATTTACATTCTTTACGTCAAAAATGAATGGAATTAATTCTTTACACGTTTTAAAGGTACATAATTTTTAAAAATATGCCACATACCGCTTGCCACAGCCAGCGCTTCATTAAATGCCAATTCGTTTGACCATCGTTTGACCACGTTTGACTACCCAATAATTTCGTTTGACCACGTCTAGGAAAAAAGATATGATTTTTTTTAATTTCCGATTCGGCCAACTTCACAATTTTCTTTCTTCAATTCTTCTTCAATTCTCTTTGGAAGTTAAACGGTTCGTTTTCGAGGGTCGAAATACTGTCGTGAAGTTGGTCCTTGAATTATAATATAATTGATTTCATTATGAAATTACTAAATTTTTTAGTTTAGCTTCCAGAGAGAATTGTAGAATTTTGAAGTTGGCCAATTGATTAAATTGATGGGCAATTAAAAAAAAATCGGTCATTATTTACATCCGCGGCTCTGAAAGTTTCACTATGGCACCTATATATAGGGGTGGAGAACATACCTATAGTAACACCAAGAAGGCATTCATTTGCTTTGATAAAAGAAAGGGAAAGAAAAAAAACGGCCTAAAAACTACGTTTTGAGAGTGCGGAGAGAGTGGGGTCCTGACAAGAGACTTCACGACACAATGCCAAGCGCTTGGAAGCTTACAGTACCGAACTGGCGCGATATCCGCTTTCACATATCGTGTCCAGTCCACAGGGATTGATGCAATGATTTTTGGGATATAAAGGCAAAATAAATGCAAAACTCAAAATAAAAACTGTGCTACTGTTAATCTCGAAGATTATCCTTGCCCTGAAAGTGAAAAAAAATAGAAATTCAACCGTAGTGCCAAAGAGGCCTTAGTTGTGACCTTAATATTAGTTTGCAATGGCTGTTTTTAGCTTCTTACCCACCTAGCACCCCTATTTCGCTCCTCGGTCCCAAAAAAATTGATGAAACTTAGGAGCCGCTGATGTAAATAATTACCAAAAAATCATACCCATTTTTCTGGACGTGGTCAAAAGAAATTATTGGTTGGTCAAACCTGGTCAAACGATGGTGAAGCTGGCTGAGCAGGTTACAAATTCCGAAATCAAACCGTTTAGCTTCCAGAGAGAAATGTAAAACTGTGAAGTTAGCCGGATGACCGGATCGGAAATTTAAAAAAATCATATCTTTTTTCTTCACTCGGACGAAATTATTGGGTGGTCAAACGTGGTCAAACGATGGTCAAACGAATTAGCATTTAAACATCACCATTTACTCAATTTGTAAATTTTGAGTAGTTATCCTGAAAATTTTCTTTTTGCAATTACACAAAAACAAAAGGTGGCCAAACGAAATTATTGGGTGATCAAACGTGGTCAAACGATGATCAAATCGAATGCGCTATAGCAATCTGGTTTTCCCGAGTTTCGCCGGCTCACTTCACGAAGTTGGTGGCGGGCAGTAGATTTGATTTTTTAATAATAATAATAATAATAATACTTTATTGCCCAACAGATTTACAACAAATCCAATAACAGGACAATATCTAAAGATTAGTAATACCTAATATGTGCAGACAAAAACATCATACCATTAAAACACTATCTATTATAAAATATTTAACAATATAACAACATGGAAAGCAAGTTAGGGAACGAAGAAAATAAAGTTATACATAACCCTCACCCCCCCAACAAAAGCATGACAATATCTAAAAATTCAAATCAGCAACCCGCAATATATCAGTTAAGGAGCTGGCGTTTAGGTCACAAAAACTAGAGATGCGATTAAAGTGGGTTGACATAACGTACACCGGCGATTTTAGAAGTACATTTGACCTTGCTATGCGCAAGGCAAACGTTTTTACATTTCTAGAATTTGAGCGAGGGATATGAAAATTAAAAAGTTGAAGTATTGATGAGCAATCGATACGGTTATGGAAGAGACAGTATAAAAATTTAACAGCGACTAGCTTCCGTCTCTTCTCCAGTGACATGAAGTCGAATTGTTTCAGCAGCAAGTCATGATCAAAGCCTCTAGTGGGAAACTCATTATGCACCCTATAACTGAGCATTTTCAAAAACCTCCTCTGAATACGCTCGACCCGACCAATGTGACATGTGTAGTAGGGTGACCACACAATACTGCAATAATCCAATTTGGATCTAACGTAGTTTTTTTTTTTTTTTTTGTTTCTATTACTGTCTCTGTCTCCGAGGTATTTTCTTTCACCTTTCCAAATTGCATCAGGTTATTCAACGCTGATTTGAACAGTAATTAGGTAGTAAAATTTACATGGTTGTCAGACGTGGTATAGATTCCCTAACAATATTCATAATTATTGAACCAACGCATAAAAACGCACTATTTCTGCGAGTGATGCGCAAGAAGATTTTTTTTAATACTTCAGCATGTCCTAACAGCACAAATAATTCTTGTCGGAATATCGTTTCGTTTCAGGACAACGTATAGGGGTGTATAAGCAATAAAGCAATAAAAATAGAAGAAAAAAAATTGCAAAAAAAACTCATTTTCGGCTATTTAAAAAAAAAAATTGCAAAAAAATTCTCAGAACTATTTGCGAAAATATAGGTACCTACCTACATGAACTTGCCACATCACAACTGATTTTCTGAGCAAAGTAGGGGCAGAGTGAAGTTAGCCCCTAAGACAGATTTTTACGTTTAAAGGGCGCTGTTCTTTGTCCCGCGGAACTATTTATATAAAATTTATAAACAGCACTCTACAACCATTCTAGTTCTGCTCAGAATTCTAAAAAAATTAATGTTTCATACAATTCGAAGCTATCTTCAAGAGAGTCCTATAATAAAACATCAAATAAAAATATTTTCCCACTCTAAATTTACATTTTTTCGACATTAAACCATCGATTAAATTTTATTAACTTGTCCTAAAAACAGCTTCAAAAACTCATTTATAAAAAAAGCGATTCTAGGCCGTCAATGCGTGTTAAAAGAGTCAAGTCAAGTCGACAAAAAAGTGACCTTTGACACGACCGAATAAAAAATCTAATAAATTTCAACTGCGACTACCACACTCGTCCTCCATCAACCGACTTTATAAAGTATTACACCTAAAAACGTATGTCGTGACCTTATGTTTCGTTTCAAGTCTTCCGAAATAACTGTACACAACGAACGTATAATGTGCACCTCGGACAAGTTTGAGAAACTCGCATCATTGTATTTATACTCTGTGTTAATTTTAAATTCTTTCCGGCGAAAATAAGAAGAATCTAGAGGAACTCTCTGCTGGGGGTAACTGGTCGATTTGACTAAATATAAACTCCCGTTTCCTATGGATCTAGACGCAAGGCATCGTCGCTCTACGCCTTTATTCTGATATTATATTGTCGCTTAGGTACACACGATCATTAAAACTTTCTAAGTAATTTTTTTCAAACAAAAATGTAACACCAGCCCCAAAAATCACTATTAAGTCACTCAAAAGCTCACCAGTCAAAAAGCTTTCAACAACATTAAGTATATACAACCTAATTTACATCTTATAAAATTTGATTGTTTTATTAAATAAATAATTTTTTAAATATTTCTTCGGTGATAGTAAAGCAGGATTCTATTCATCCATTGTTGGACGATAGAGAATCTCGCACGGTGGTGGTGGTAGGCAAACATTTTTTCATACATTAACAGCACAATTAAGTCTTGCTCAAAAATCTGTTTACACGATAGGTTACTCACCGGGTTTATTAAAATTAGACTTCTTAGGCTGCTCCTACACGAAAACGAAACGCATTTCCCCATCTTCACAATCTTCCATGCGCAAAATCGGTAACCTGTAATGATAGAAAAGAGATTGAAAACAACTAGACCGTAGGTAATTGAAGTCAAAGGAACATCAGTAAGTTAAGGATTATAAGTACACATACATGAAACAGTTTTCATCTCTAGAACATGATGAAAGAAAACGTTTTCCTTTTTAAAGCGCTTCAAGATCGAGCCGATTTTGCACACAGCGGCACATAAGCGAGATTGTTTTGTACGTTATTTCAGTACCCAATGTATTTAAAATAAAAGTGGAGCGACCAACGTAATGAGAACGATTTGTACGTTTATGCGAAACAGCGAGAATTTCCCACTGGATTTCATTCAATTGAATTATTACTATTGTAGTAGTCAGCGAAGTAGTAGTGAATTGAATGAAAGTTGGTATCCGGAAGGAACTGGATTAATTGCCAATGTAGACAAAACCCGACAAGAAAGCCTGTAATTATATTTTCCTTTCTAGTTATAATTTATTTTTAACCTCCCATTAAACTAGGATTTACCGGAATTAAACCAGGATAATGATAATATAGTGCGATTTAAGCCGGCAGATTACACAGCTTAAGCTGATGCTGGCATGGTATCAGGATGAATAATAATCAAACTGAGCTTGGATCAAGGGATTCAGGATCGATTTATGCATTCTGATTCTGAACAATAACACATCATCAGGGAAAATTGATATTTTTTAACACCAAATTCGACCAAAAATCATAAATACTTTCCTTGGCGGCACGCGTCCGCGGCTATCTTCGATAGACGCTCCATGTTGTTGCCTTCCCATTTTCGCATCTCAGAGGTTTTTTTTAACAATAAAAAAGGGAACATCGGTCTAAGCTATGTAGATAAGACTCCACTCCAGTAATTTTGGGCTTCGAGAACCAGTTCCAGTTCATTCTATCCAGACACGTTCTTGCAATTTAAAATAGTTGATAGACGAACACAAACATCCATGCCGAGACTGGGATTAGAACCCAGTCGGTGGTAGTCGCAGCAACTTAGCAGCGTGAACCCCAAGTCACTGAGCCACCGCCCGCTCCCATCTGCGAGGTTATTGTTTTCTTTTTTCGTCCCGGCTAACTTCACGTCTCCCTGAAAGGTTTTTAGTTTCAGGGGGTCGAAACTTTCTCAAGCAGTTTGATCCTCGATTTGACCATCTCCTGAAAACGAATTACCTACTGGCCGCTGAAAACATTTGATCACTGGCTGAAAAAAACTGGAACTAACGAATTCTCGCCGGTTCACAAAATTTTCAAAATTATGTCAACAGTGAGATTTTATTGCTCATTCGTTTGGTCATCGTTTGACTACCGCAAACAAAGATTTGATCACGTCCAGAAAAAATATAGTTTTTTCGAGTTTTTTTTTATTCTTTCATCCCGGCCTCGATCCCGGCTAGCTTCACGTCTCCCTGAAAGGCAAATGGTTTTTTTTCCGGGGTTCGAAACTTTCTCAACCAGTTTGATCCTCGATTTGACCATCTCCTGAAAACGAATGACCAGCCGTTGAAAACATTTTGATCACTGGCTGAAAAAAAACTGGAAGTAACGAATTTTCGCCGTTTCACAAAATTTTCAAAATTGTGTTAACATGACGTTTTATTGCTCATTCGTTTGGTCATCGTTTGACTACCGCAAATAAAGATTTTACCACGTCCAGTGAAAAAGATATAGGGTTTTTCATTTTTCATCCAGGCTAACTTCACGTCTCTCTGAAAGGTTTGTTTCCGGGAGTCGAAATTGCTAACGTCGTTTAATCCTCGGTTTGGCCATGTTCTGAAAATTATGACCAGCCGTTGACGAAATCGTTGACCACACCCTGGAGAAAACTTAAAAGAAAACCTAAAAGAGTTCTCTTACTCGTTTTCTTACAGATTTTAAAGAGCAAAGAAAAAATTCAGTCAGTTTTATAATACTGTTACGGATTTCCTAACCGTAGGCTCGACGGATAATTGGGAAACACAAATTTACTGTTTAATTTATTTATTTAACGTCCACAATAATTTCAGATTATAATGTTACAAATATCGCTACTTCTTATACACAATAACTTTACTTGGTCTATAACACTTAGTACTACTTCACTAGTCACTTAGGAATACCGCACTGTTCTATATCGCCACTAGTCGCTTGGTTCTTTCGCTTGTTCCTCGCACACTGCTAGACTAAAACTGACCGCGTTTGCCTGCTTGCTGGCTATTTATAGGACATCCCTACCTCTGGAAGTAGCTTCTGGAGAGTTTGACGGCTCGCTTCGAGTTCCCGAACAAATCCAAGAAATTTCCCGGGAGATAATCTCGAGAATATTCCCTTCCTAGATCTTCGGCTCCCAGACACTCAAACATCCATTTCTGGAACTTCTCCATAGTAAATGACCAGAGTTTTCCATTCATTTCCCGTGGTTTTCAGCGAGATCCTCTCTCTGGGTGACAGGAGAGCAGCAGTGTGGAGAAGGGTGGGGATGAGGTTGCCGCTACAGCCCACCTACCGCGAGCGTGTCCGGTTCGCAGACCATCGCCTGCCGATGAGTACCGCTTTCTCTGTCCCGTCCACTTCTTAGTCCACCCTTTATTCGTATCAATACCTAAATTTTAAAGTTACTGTATCTTAAAGTTACTTTTAAATATTGTTAAAAACAATAGTAATCAATGTGAAATTGGCCTTTAAATTTTAAAGCGACTTTAATTTTATTATAAATCTCTAACATTATTGGTCAAATCTTTCTTGGAGATGGTCAAACGCGGTCAAACGATGGTCAAACGAATTGGCAATAAAACGTCACCATTAACATAATTTTGAAAATTTTGGTTAATTCTCGCCGGAATCGGCTAGATTTCGTTGCTATTTGGTCCCGTTTCATAAGAAAATTAAAGTCACTTTAAAATTTTATACGAACCGGTTTCATAAATTTTAAAGTAACTTTAGCTGAAAGTCCCTTTATACTACTGTTAAAAAAAACTATCGTAACCAAGGTGAAATTGGACTTTGGACCCGTTTCATAATAAAGTTAAAGTCACCTTAAAATTCCATGGACCGATTTCATAATAAATTTCAAAGTTACTTTTAGCCTAAAGTCACTTTAAACTATTGTTAAAAAACAATCGTAACCAAGGTGAAATTACTTTAAATTTAAAAGCCACTTTCATTTTATTATGAAACGGGCCAAAGCCCACCCCGGTTACGATTGTTTTTTCAAGGGTAGTTTAAAGTGACTTTAAAATTCTATGAACCGATTTCATAAACAATTTTATCGTTGATTGGACGATTTTGTTATGAAACGGGCCCAAAGTCTAATTTTACATTGATTTGATTATGATTACTATTGTTTTTTAACAATAGTTTAAAATGACTTTCAGTTAAAGTGATGACTTAAAAAATTTATTATCAAACCGGACCTCCCGGTCCTCTAAGCTTTTTCTCGTTTTTTTTTCCGGAGTTGGTAAATTCCACACTAAGACTACCTGCTCTCTAATCCCAGAGGTAAATTGCACACCAACCTTTAAAAGGTCTTTAATCCTTATAGGTAATTTCCACACCAAGGAATTATAATTTAATGCTGTTACAGAGGAACCAGAATAAAGATACCTACAGGTAGATTTTTTCTTGTAAATAGTTAAATAAGTCTCCTAATGCATGCAATAATGCATAATAATGGAGATAAAAAGTTTCTGATAAAATAGTAGTTTTATTTGGTGAATATTTACTTGAGCGGCATGGGTATAGGGCGATTTGTCTTTTACTTTCGGATAGCTTGTGTCTCTAGAAATATTGAATTTTAGTACCATTGAATTTTTGCGCCGGCAAGTAGTAGTTGAGAAATAAGGCCTTAAAGTGTAACTTACTGCCTTAAACTTATTTGCTGCAGTAAGTCAGGTCTTTGGTCAGGGTAGGTTTTTTTTCCTTCAAATGCTCGTAAAATGAAAAAAAAACCTACCTTGACCAAAAACCTGACAGAACCGGTATAAGGATGATACTTTGCAGGCCTTATTTCTCTGCCGGCGCAAAAAACAGTTTAGTTAACAATTAGATCATTTCGTTATATCTCTTGTTGGTCGACTATACCACTTTAAGATATCAGCGTACGAGTATCTTTACCTATTGGGTCTCGGTGTGGAATTTACCTATGAGATTACAGGGACTTAAATATGTCCAGTCGTAAAAGGATTACTGGTGTGCAATTTACCTGTGCCCTTTTTTTCCCAAGGGGTCATCAAATAATTTTACCGACTGGTCGTTCGTTTTCAGGAAACTGTGAAACGGTGAACAATTTTCGATCCCCTGAAATGAGACTTTTACCTTTCAAAGGGACGCGAAGTTAGCCGGGATGAAAAAAGAATAAAAAAATCGAGTAACTAGGCAATATTTTAAAGAATTTCTTACTGTCGTCGTCGTTTCAGTTTGAAAGTCTGAAATTTTCAAGTCGTTTCATCGTCCTCAGTGGTGATTTTTTTTCCTCTCCTGATGATGGCAACATTTCTCGATTCCTTGTTCGATTGCCTGAAGAGCGTTTACGAAAGAACATAAGTCCCGCAATTCTTTTTTTCGTGAAGTACCAAATTTTTACAAAAAAAATTAAAGTTAATAACAAAAAAATTCGCTTTTAACCGCTTTGTAGGGTAGGTGTAAGAAATTATAATACTCGATCTAGAGACACGAAGGTATTTGAGCCCTTGTTCCAATCAACTAAAAATGAAGATTTTGTAATATATAAGGGGATCAATTTGGTACCTACTAAAATTGGTACCGTTATGAAAATTAGCTAATTCAAAGTAAAGATATCAAAATCGCATCACGTTCTAAGACTAAGAACATACAATAATATTGACAGTGCGCACCAGCTGGTTAAAATTAAATATGTACATACACAAAAGTACTATTGACATTAACGACGTGGTAAAATATATGCACCACTATTATAGGACAATTGCAAATAAACAACACTTTGCCTTCAGAACGAGTATGAAAGAAGATTATAACTGAATGGTTAGTTTAGTTCGTCGTACCGGTACTTTTACAAACAGTATGTACCTGTTATTACATAACCCGCGTCACGTAAGTACGAGTAGATTTAGATTGTCCAATGAATCTTGCATAAACGCTTTGGAGAGAATAACGAGCAACAACAGAGAGGTGAGGTGTTATTAGGTACCTGGCATATTACAGCTTATTAATTTATCAGGTCAAGATTGTGCCTCTAGTCTGTAGGTTGCAGACTTTATAAGCCGTCCATGTATGGGAAAATTGCGAGGGTGGAACCGAAGAAACCGCAGCTGAGACTTTCGCATAAAACACGTAGGTAGGTTCAATTTTATAATATGCATTCAAAAGTAATGTCTTTTTCGATAAGAAGGAAAAGGAAGCGGTTGTAAACAAATACATAATAAACAAGCAGTGGGCTATAGGTAATAGAGGTGACCGAATTGGTAAACACTAAAACAGAATATAGATGAATAAAATACGGTAAAAAAAAGGAACTTAATTTGATTATCCTGTTTTTTGTTTTCGATCGCAAGCTGCAACTTTACCAGTCGTTACTCTTCAATCGGGCCAAATTGCAAGCCAAAAGCAAAAGACTTATAATTAAAGTGGCGTTCAATGCCGGCAACTCGTGCCAAAAATTCATTGCAAAGGGCAACGGACTACTCGTTCCGCTTATACCTACAAACAAACTCAGCGGTAAATCTATAAACGATACTTCGGTCCATTAAGGAGAGAAGGATGCCCATTAAAAAGATCAGAATTTTACACCGGGCTTTGTAGGTACCTATGCCTCCTCTACCTATAAGCTAATAAATAATGACTATTACGAAATTCGACGACCATGATACCTTATACCATGGAATTCATAATTGGACCTTGACCAATTCAGGCAGATATATTATTTTCCCACGTTGGTGAAATGCACGAGTAAATCAACGGCCAAACTTTACGGCTGTTTCGTAACAATTTACAATAATTATTGTTCTTTTCTCAATAACATCTTTTTAAATATCAGACAACGGACAGCGACGACTACCGGCCGTCAACTTCTCAACTTTCGTTTTTCTGATTAAAAATTTCATATTATGATGAATTAAACCAAAGATAAAATTTCATTCTGTTCCAAAAATCGGATTTTTTTTATCAAGAATAATTATTAGTCTCGATACCTAACTAATTCCTATATAAATCTCCTGCTCGTATCTATTTATCGACGAACGTTGAAGCTCGGCGCCGATGAAAGCTAGCGAGAAAAACCCTTGCTTTTATAAATATCAGTTTTTTTTTTGTTCGGTCTCGGGTCCTCGTCTGGCCCCTGGTCCCTTCAGGGATTTTTAGTAAACGATGTGCAGAATCCTAACATTAAAAACATGTCTCTTGATTGATTTTATCGAGGATTTTATTAAGTGTCGTCCGAGGTGTGGTCTTACTGATGGAAATATTACCTCGGATATTACTCAGAAGAGAATTCCTTTGATAGTGCGGTAAAAATTATTATGTAGTTTACAATAAATTAGTTGCAATCGCTAACTTCTGTTATCGAAATGGCCTGTACTTATTTGTTAAAAAGAAAAGAAAGACAAACTTATGTTTTTCGCAACTAATTAATAAAAAACAAAACAAATGGGCGAGGTTCTAGGGGTAAATCGATAACAGGGACTTCAGTTAATCGGAGATTTAAGTTACAATTTTACCAAAATAAATGAAGCCTCTCGACTGCAGCACGTTTCAGGGCCAGGCCAAATCCGTTTCACCTTAAAAGACTAATCAGAACGATTCTTGCGTTCTTGCAAGAATTTTCTCTTAAAAATACCAACCATGACGTCAAGTGGAGAGTTTCGAGTTTCCCTCTGTTGATCCTTGATTACATCGAATCCCATCAGATGGTACCTACCCTGTTTCAGTGTAATTCGAAGGTTGGTAATAAGTTATTTATGCGCAAAATTGAACTTAAGAATGAGAGCTTTTTCTCTAGGCAAGAGCCAATAAAATGACTCATTCGAAAGCACAATAATTTCGTGCTCGAGATGTATACAACATTTTTTATACAGCTTCATTGAAGTAAGCGAAAAATCGAAATAAAGAACATAAAAAAGACGCAAGGAAATTTTTATGAAAATCCAAATATAGTTCCAAAGTTATATTTTGGAGTTTGATGAATACGGCCATTAATGTCAAAAAAATTCATTTGGTCTCTTTAATAACCTTCAAATTCTACTTGGAATTTTTAGTAACATATAGGTAATGTTCGATGTTACAACGTAAACGTAGCATAAACAAATATGACCTTGGCAGACTGTTTAGAAAATAATTTAAGTATAGATTGTAGGTATTAATTCCTAGTAAAATGGTTTACCCGAGGGTTTACCTACTTCCATTCCATGAGGTTTTCTTATGGACTGCTTTCAAAATTCCAAAACACTTGCCATGAAATTCGTGTAAGAACTTCTCGAGGTACTTCTTTTGGTACCTTCACTTCTTTAATTTTAATAAATTTATGTATTTTCCTTGCCAGTTGCCATAACTGTCATATGCAAAACCAAAATTATGAGAAGCAAAGAATCGATCTAAACCGGGGGGGGGGGTCTCACTTTGGGGAGGGGGGTGTTTCACTTTGCATGGGGAGAGTCAATTAACTGCAAAAAAATTATGCTAATCACTTGCACCTTTTCCAACATGCAGGGGTGGATGGAGTGACCTAAACCGGCCCGGGAAATTAGAGGAAGCGGCCCAAAGAATATGTGGCTGGCAGGCGAAAATCTTTATGACTAATAGCAAAAATTTTGTAAAAGATTAGTGGGACTACATACAAATTAAAACGTATTATTATATGTAGGTCCCAAATTTATTAAGCATATGACACCTTAAAAAAAAATTAACTGATTACAGGGGATTTTCGATCTCACTAATAGTATTTTCGAGCTGTCTCTAGCTTTCAACGTTTTCCGGAAAATCGAAAAAAAAAATGCTTTTTCGTGCTAGGAGATTTGACCCGAATTTCGAACTCGAAATTCCTGTGCTGTTTGGGTTTCTCTACAGATTGATTTCAAAAAAGTCTGGTGTAATGTGAGCATTCCAAAAAATAAATTACCGATTTTCCGGAAAAAGCTGAAAGCTAGAGACAGCTCGAAAATACTATTAGTGAGATCGAAAAACCTGTAATCGATTTAAAATTTTTTTTAAAGGTCATGCTTAAATTTGGGACCTTTATTACCTATGTCATGCAATGCTTACTTACATTATCTCTTGTTAAACTGTTTTTGTCGTCGTCAACGCAATTTTCTTTAGTCTTAGTCCCTGTCCCTACATCGGAAATTGAATCTTTTTTCATAAGAAAACTTTCCAGCTTGACACATTTTGTTTCTTGCTCTGCCAACCTTTGTTTTTTTTTCTCTCTTTGTTTTTCTTCACCTCCTTTACGTTTTAAATTCAAGGAACTCATTTTGAAAGATTATTGTCCTTTTTATTGAAAACTGCTCGATAAATTTGGAGTATAGGTACACTATTATGGAGATTTGAAGAAAAGAAAACATACTACAAAACAACCCCACACACGCCACAAAAGAAAATATATCAAGACAAAACTGACGAAACTGATCAATTGTTCAACGAAAGTCTTTCACTAATAATAAGTGCTGGAAAACAATAATTACCATGACTTAAAAAAAAAAATCACGGTTCCCAGTTCCTACCCGAGGAATTCTACCACTACCATTCCTACCGTAATGACCGGAATACGGGACCTGTCTGGTCTGTTCTTGCCGCTTGTAGGAGTGAAGTTGTAGATATCAATCAACAACTACGGCTCATCGCTTTTTAGTTACATATTTATTAGTTTATTACATCCGCTCTCTGACGCTACCCCTACGGCCCACTACACAGTGCATCTTATCTTTTAATTTTAAAATATTCCATTGCCATGCACGAATTTACTTTGTGTTATTTTCAAGAAGGCCGTATAAAGTGGAGTAGTGTTGATATTATTTTAATAATAATATATTTACAATTACGATTTTCTGTTGTGTCAATATTAATTCCGTTGAACCTACATCCTTTTAACTATACAGGCCCAAATATTTTTTGCTTTTATTCTACCGGCCCAAAATTTACAAATCTAACCGGCCCAGGGGGAAAATTCCCTTTTTCCCCCTGGGCCCATCCACCCCTGCCAACATGTACCTACCTCGGTACCTACCAAGTACTAAAAATTTGAAAATGGCGAAAATGAGTTAGAGGTACATTATACGCCAGTTAAAATGTAATCCAATTACAGGAAAATATTTCTAAATTGGTCGGTTAAAGCAGCGTGATGATGAACTTCCCTAAATTGTATTAGCCAGTTGAATTGTATCGATTTTTCCGTGTTTTTTTACCGACTTTGACAAAGTTCCTGAAGAACGAAATTATTATTTTTATTTTTTTTAATAAGTCTTCGCGTGCCACTGAAAACTCCGCCGTGTCACACTGTGGCATGCGTGCCGTGGATTGGCCACCCCTGATATAAACTTTGTTTGTAGGTAGGTAGATACACCAATCCCAAAATATCGAATTTACTCTACCGTCCTCTACTTGCTAAGAATCCCATTGTTTTTCAACTTCACGTCATCATCATGGACTTCATGGTAATTATTTGTGAATTCCCCAGGGATTGCTACCCTCTTTCTACAATAATGAAAAAAACCATACCTAATCCGTAATAAAAATTTATTGAAATACGTGGTAAAAAAATGTTAAAAGACAAAAAATTGAAGTTATAAAAATTTTTTTCGGCCAAATTGAACCGCGTAAACCGGAAATTGCTGCCGGTTAAATCGAACCTTGTACCGGGTGGTCCATCGCTTATGTCCATCCCCAAAATAGAGGTTAATTCTCGGGTTAATTTTAAAAGAAAAAAAATTGGATCTCTGAGGTTTCATGTATGTAGGTACTTAATTAGGTATAGTATCATAGAATGTCATAATCAGTTTAATTATTATTTTTTTTCGTTGTGCTACCATCGGTAAAAAACTGTATTTGGTGATAAAGTGACTAAAATAAATTAGATTTTTCTTCAATACATATAAGAAATCGATTAAAATCAAAACCGCTGAAAAGCAATATCAAAAAACTAAATGACAAGGTTTAAATTAAATAAAATACATAAAATATGTAAATGACAGGTAGAATGGTTAATTATATGGTAGTAATAAAAGTGACCAATAATCTGAAGAGGGTAGTTACCTATCACAAATCCTTAATAAACAGTCTAAGTAAACAGTTTCAATGTAGTGTGCCATTGAACTCGAATGCGAATGGACATTCTTCTGACTGTTTACTTAAGATTTCTACCGATGTATTGAAGAAAAATATATTTTTTTGTCTTTACCAACAAATCAGGTTTTTTACCGCTGGTGGCCGAAAAAAAAATTAAACTGATTTAGGCCATTCTACAGGGTGTTTCAATCAAAACATGTGTTCGAAAATTCACATAAAACATAAAACCCACCGTTTTCGAAATATAGGTAGGGCCAAACATTTTTTTTTTCAGTTTTTTGATGATATCTCAGGAACCGTTTTAGATATAACACTGAATTTTGGTAATTATGTATATACATCCGCGGCTCCTAAGTTTCATCAATTTTTTCGGGACCGAGGAGCGAAATAGGGGTGCTGGGTGGGTAAGAGCTAAAAACAGCCATTGCAAACTAATATTAAGGTCACAACTAAGGCCTCTTTGACACTACGGTCGAATTTCTATTTTTTTCTTCACTTTCAGGGCAAGGTAAATCTTCGAGATTAGCAGTAGCACGATTTTTATTTTGAATTTTGCATTTGTTTTGCATTTATATTCCAAAAATCATCGCACCAATCCCTGTGGACTGGACACGAAATTTGTGAAAGCGGATATAGCGCCGGTCCGCCTCTGTAAGCTTCGAAGCGGTTGTTATTGTCGTGAAGTGGTTACATCCACGATACGCGGTATAAATCAGACAATAAAACCCCTCTTGTCAGGACCGCACTCTCTCCGAACTTTCAAAACCGATTTTTTAGGCCGTTTTTTTGCTTTCCCTTTCATTTGCAAAGCAAATGAATACCTTCGTGGTGTTACTATAGGTATGTTCTCCACCCCTATACTAGGTGCCATAGTTGCCATGAAACTGTAGGAGCCGCGGATGTATACAGTGTGTGTCACAGGCATGGTACACCCCCTTTTTTTTCTTTATTTTTGTAGATAATTTTTTGAAATTTGGTACGTCGCATATTCTCGATAGAGCGCACTTTTTAGCCGAAAATGGAATTTTTTCCCACATCCGGTTTTTCCGGAAATGTTACCTACTTTTTATTTTTAAATAGGACACCCTATATATTATCATATTTTTGAATTCTATACATTTGTACAAATCCAACAATACCACATAAGTACCATTTTAAATGTCAAATTTGTTTTTATTTTATTTTTTATTTTTCAATTATAGTGTGCCATGACTTCAGTTGTGTTCGTTTCGTCACAGATGCAAAATGGGTACACCAAAATGTTCCTTACTCGGTTCCTTATTAAGAGTACTAGTAGATGGTACATCGGTACCAATATGGTACCATTTGAAAAAAATGAATCCAGCTCAAAAAATCATTCCAGTGCGCATAATTTATCCATAAATCACTTAATTCAGTACTTTGAACAAAAATTAGATTTTTCTAGCATTAGATGATCCAATTGGAGTAAAACGAAATAGTCATGGCACACTATAATTGAGAAATAAAAAATTAAATAAAAACAAATTTGACATTTAAAATGGTACTTATGTAGTATTGTCGGATTCGTACAAATATATAGAATCCAAAAATATAATAATATATAGGGTGTCCCATTTAAAAATAAAAAGTTGGTAACATTTCCGGAAAAACCGGATGTGGGAAAAAATTCAATTTTCGGCTAAAAAGTGCGCTCTATCGAGAATATGCGACGTACCAAATTTCAAAAAATTATCTCCAAAAAAAAAAAGAAAAAAAGGGGGTGTGTGTACCATGCCTGTGACACACACTGTATAATGACCAATTTTTCTATAACTTCTTTTCTGTATCTCAAACAGTTCCTGAGATATTATAGTAAAAAAAAACTGAAAAAAAAATTAGGTAAGTACCTATATTTTTTCAACACCCTGTATCTCTAAAACGGTACGTTATTAGGATCCATGTTATGAGGAACTTTTTTCTTAGAACGAGGAAGGGAATTACATATTTCATTTTCTTACACCTGCATGTTTTGAAACACTCTGTATGGTCCTGTATTAATTACACGAATCCTCAAAGTTTCAATTTTTCATCTTTAAAATTAGCCTCTAATATAACATAATATAAAGTGATGGGACCCCAATATAATTCATGCCATTGATTCATGTGGTTTCCCTGATTTGCGCAATAACCCCGAGGAGCCAAACAACCTTGCAATCAACCATTCCAAATTTAAAGTTTTGACAACTTCAATTTAAATTTTTGTCAATAATAATAATTGTCAAAGTCAAGAAAAAGGCGACCATCTGAAAATATCAAAATTACTGTTTTAGGTTTGCAGTTTGCACAGGCTACAGGCTACCACGAGGGCTACCAACTTGTCAGCTGTTTGACAAGTTTATTTAAATAAAAAAATTTTTTTTTAATTAAAAAGCATTTCTTGGAAAAGAATGTTCAGAATAAATTTTGAAATTTACGCATTTTTCGTTGCATTTTAGGTTTGAAATTTTATATTAGGGACCTTAATAAGTTATGAGCTTTCTGAATTAATTAATTTTAATTAATTTTTAATTAATTTTATTTCTCTTTAATTAATAAATTAAATTTTGTGTTAAAATTCTGACACTTTCATGATGTAATTTATTCATTTGTTTCTTGAATCAATTAAATGTCATTCAAATTTAAATAACAAATGTCAGGACAGAGGTCAGCAGGACTAAGATCCCGTAACAAAAAAAAAAAAAACAAGCAATAATATTAAGATCCCTAATAATAAATAATAGCATCCCCAAAATGTGGACTTACCCTTGTAAATATTACTTCAGATGTTCACTTGACATTTTCTAAGGGGATATTAGATTTTTGTTTTTGTAAAGATATTTTATTGTCGATTTCCCCCAAATTTCCGTTTTCCTTGCGATAATTTAAAGGGACAGGCAGGAGGTGTTGACAAATATATCGACTGAGATTGGAGGGTTGATAGATGTTGATGTCCCTTAATAACATTCTAAAATGTTAAGGAAGATCAATAACCTTGCAATAAAACAAGTAAAATATCCACTTTCTGATGGAGCTATCCTTTAATGTATAAGCAAAAAAGGCGGATATGTTTAAAATAGTCTGTACGACGCTTTATTTTTAGATTTCAGAGTTGTTCTCTTGGTTTTAAACGGCGAGGAGCATCAGCCGCCTCATTTTCGACACAAGTAAAACCAGTCTTCCGGTATAATAAAGTGAAGAAACGGCAATAAAACTTATGTAATACATAAAGTTTCGGAATTTGAATGAAATGAATAATGTTTGCAGATTATATAAATCTAAAAATATTACAAAAATAAGCGGGACGAAGACGAGCTTACTCAACTTACTTATTTTCTTTTATAACAGTAGGTAATCCAAGCTGATTTCTGTCTCTGCCAGGGAGATCTATCGTTCAAATTGATGCGTTAATCCAGCGAAAAAGGCTCAATTAAACACTTCCAAACTGCACTCGAAAATTAGAGAAATAAAAATAAATAATTTGAAAGTAAATAAATTCCTAATCGCGGAAGACCGACGAACCAAACATTCACGATTTATTTATGAAAATTACGGACGAGATAATCTTGCTCGCGCTCGCACTTGACAGCAAACTGACTCACTGACTGACAAATCCGATTCGATTCAGCATTCAACATTCGACTAAAAACTCAGTCAAGTCAACATGAATGGAACTCGAACTCGCACTCCACTCACAAACACAGAATCACAAGAACGAGATCGAAAATCGCGATTGAGTCGATTCGTGAACGTCTACTCGAAATGTGCGTTCAGATGACACATATTTGCGTTGTGCGGCTATGACACTATCAACTACTTACTATACAGGGTGTACCAGCTCGATTTAGACAACGGTAAGGGCCGTGTAGGTCTCGTCAAGACGAAACGTTTTTTTATTTGAAGTTTTTGGATTTGGACCTTCGTTGCGGAAATATGGCCGACTTCCGGTTTTTAGTTTTTTGGCTCCAGTTTCGGCATTTTTAGATTCTCGCCCAAACTGAAACTAGTTTTGGAAACTCCTTAGCTTCAGTTACAACTTTCATATTGAAGTCATGGTTCTATCTCTGTTGGATTCAAAATCTTAATTTTTCAATTTGTTTCAATTTGAATTGATTCAAAGACTTTAAAAATTTAAAGACTTGGGCATGTCGCCATTTTGAATCCAACAGAGATAGAACCTTGACTTCAATATGAAAGTTGTAACTGAAGCTAAGGAGTTTCCAAAACTAGTTTCAGTTTGGGCGAGAATCTAAAAATGCCGAAACTGGAGCCAAAAAACTAAAAAAAAGACTGGAAGTCGGCCATATTTCCGCAACGAAGGTCCAAATCCAAAAACTTCAAATAAAAAAACGTTTCGTCTTGACGAGACCTACACGGCCCTTCTTCTTCAAGTGCCATACCCGCATATCGGGCGTAGGCTACCTCTCGCATATGTCTGTGGTGCGCGAGCTATCAGTTTACACAGACATATGGGACCTCCCTTTTTATTGCCGGAGTCCGAACGGCACTGTTTGAGAGGTTTTACTAGGCAAGGGTACTACACGGCCCTTACCGTTGTCTAAATCGAGCTGGTACACCCTGTATACTATACTACTGTATACTATACTACTGTATACTGTATACTACTGTATACTGTATACTACTGTATACTGTAATACTATCCCATATTATTTCCAAAGTCAAGAACGGATTTAGCGAGAGGAGGGTGAGGGAACAAGGGGGCACATGCCCCCCAGACGCTTGAAAAAAGTCAAAATCATAGAAAAACAAAAGAAAACTGTTTTTATTTTAAATGTAATTTTTTTAACCATTTTCATATTAAATTACGAGTACCTACATTATTTATTGTTGTGTGAAATGGTGATTCCCACACAAGTTTTGTACACTATTTTTTCTACGATCACAAATTATATACGTATAGTATAGGAAATTATAATATTCCTAAAACGTCAGATAAACTTTGGGATTTTACTGTAGGTATTTAAAATTTTATAAAAGAGATCAAAGGACATTATACATTATATTATTATTATAGCAGAAAGTTGGTAATATCCCCAATACACCTATATACGGTATGTCAGTAACTTTTATTATTTTGGTCACTACTGCGCAATGACGTATGCGGTTCAATTTTGACTCAAAGCATAATAGGCTAAGTAAGTATCGGATGTTTGCGGCGCGCGCGCCTCCTCGTGGATTTTTTTCGCACTTTCGTGCGGCAGTATAACCTTGCTTTGCAATTTTTGACAGCTCGTGTGGATAATAAAACCCTTTTAAAATTATTATTTGGCAGTGAACTTATAGATTTTTAAATTTATTATGACTACAATAATTATTAAAAGTCATTTCCAAGCACCCAGTCTCGACTGCTTTTGTTTTAAATCGTTGAGAAATGGGCGAAATCTCATGATGAGTTTTCACATGAGCGGTGTTAGAGAATATTATACGTTTACATGGAACTTTTCTTCAAGGAACAGCGCTCATTTAGAGAGACTCCTGGTGCACATAGCACTCATAAAAATGAAAAACCTATTATTGTCCCATTGTTCAGGTGATATATTAATTGTCCATTAAAAAAATATCACCTTTCTTATCAACGCATAATAAGTTCATATTTCATCTCATGTTTTCGGGGTTTTTATTGAGCTTATGTATAATAAGTCGAAGAGTTTTAAACATATTTTGCAGCTGTAAAGCAAGAAAATGTTACCCTTCGTCTGAAATACAGCTCGAAAAAATTATAGCAGTAGTTATTGTTTTATTAGTATTACTTATATGCCTTAAATTATTAACTAAAATTTTTAACTTTAATTTACTATCTAAAAAAAGATTCAGGAGTAATAAATAGGTATGTAATCTCAAGCATTTAAGGTACTCGTGTACAACAAACACTTCCCGATTTTTGTATACTCGGAACGACCTCATGTTTGCAATAACAAATACATTAAAATGAACAGCGGGCACGCAGGACTTGCCGCATGAAAGTGTCAAATTTGCCTACTTGGTGGCGCCACAATAGTTACTTGTTTAGCCTATGCGCGGTGAGGTGGATTAAAATAAATATCGAATTTCATTGCTTCCTTCCTTGATTGCTTGTCTTTATCTTTGTGCTAGATCTATATTATTATGCTATGTAGTAGACTGTTATAAATATTAAGGATTTATTGACGTTTTAAAGTGTTATTAGCAAATACATCTATTATTATCTAGTGTATTTGTTATTAGGTACAATCATGGTATATGGGTGTCCCATTTAAAATGAACTACATGGGGATCTCGGCAACAGTAATAAGAGATAAGTTGAATTAGAAAAAAGTTTCACAATTTTATGCTTAGGTATTAATAAGAATCTGAAACAAAATATATGGAAACTTCAGGCGTTGCTGAAATGTGCTGAACAATGTGAAATGAACATCAAATTTTTTTATTGTATTTTCATGTCATTCGGTATTAAGTCACATGAAATAATCTTTTCATAATTTTATTACCTAATTTTTTTTCGAAAAAAAAACTTCTCCAACGGAATGTCATAAATAACCATAAGTCAAGCAATGTCATGTCATATTGCGACGTCATCATAACACGTGTCATTCGGTGAAAAAACTTATAATTTTATTTTGAAAAAAGAAGAAAAAAAAGGTATTTTATTTAATGTGATAGATCTCTGGTTTCGATTATTTTTTTATACCGAAAGACAAAAAAAAAAAACAATATGGCATCTATAAGAAAAACAAAAGCTGAATATAAAAACTCTGGGATCTAGTCGACTTTGAAAATTTTTGAAACATCAGACGGATAACTGTTGACGTCTTATGTAAACTTGCAGAAAAATATTTCTTTATTTCTGATAATAAAGAAGATATGAGGGAAATGAACAATCTCATTGCACCTTGTACCGTATGACGTCAGAAAAGCCCAGAGCACAACCTGCGCGGCCACGGTCTATTCACATCACTGAATGACATACCGTGATTACCGTGTATGTGTATCGTGATAATTATTATTACCTTATAGGTGAGGTGTATTATGGGCTGCCTAATCTAAGAACTATTATTAATCAACCAAATGACAGTTATTTATTAGTTATATAATATGTATACACATATCACTCTAATCTGATATTTTATTTTTCAACTCTAGGGTGATATTTGTCATTTTCGGAGTCATTAAATAGTGTGTTTTTATTACTTATTTTATTTGTCACTTTAGCAGGTGAGCGCCAGAAAACAACAAATTAAGATGTGGCCTTTCCTGATGTTTCGTTGTCTAAGAAACTTTTTATGTCATATATGTCATATTTCAGTAGATCAACACCATTTGTCATTTTGTTGTCACCCGTCAACGGTGACGTTATATAATCTGTGATCTGAAATGATGACGTTTCAATTTGTTTTGTGCGTGTGCCGTGTGCCAATTGCCAATTGCCAGTTGCCATGCTGAATAATTATTTTTATCAGATTTAAAAATAAACAAAATTTTTATTTTCAATAGTTGGAGTGAAGTGAAACCCAATTCGATAAAAATCAAGTTCAGTTACAACAACACGGGAATAACAATCATGTAAACCTGTAAGTAAAAAATCGTTAAACCAACCACAACTTTCTAAACCTTCATCTAAACTTCCGAACAAGAATAATAATTAAAACAAATTTACTGTTTTATCTTCTCGTCGTTACGTTATGATATCGCTATCACTATCACCAGTTACAGCTGAATAATTTAAGCGATCCTGTTATGCAAACAACAAACAACTTAATTCCTCGTAAGTTCGAGCATACTAAATCCTCAGACTCTTTTCTCTGAAACTTTTCACATACACATTACTTTGAAACATTCTACTTTGACTTGCTGGTGCTGTTATTGTTTTGATTAATTAACATCTAATTATAACCATCCATATGTTTCTTTGTATCTCTAAAATTGGACCGCTTTAAAATATGGTTTTGCAACTTTTCTGGTATTACTACTGGGTATGGAGGAGGGGGCCCCCGGCCTCAATCTGACCAATATACAAATAACTGAATTCTCGACATATAAGTTTTGACATTATACCTAATAACTGTCAAAAATGGATGCATAATAATAATTATTATTAACAAAGAGGAAAATGTAGAAACAATTGAATAATTGACATGTTTACCACTTACAACTGTCATAGCAGGGCTATGAAAATAAATAACCAAAACAATGTGTTTCAAATTTTAGAAACAAGGACATTTGAGTGTTGACATTATCATAACTGTCACAGCTAGGAGCTAGGGATGTGCAATGAACGTATAGGATGTGTACCATAGTGCATAAATCAGAAACGCAATTGCATGTTTGACATCATCATATTGACATTACAACTGTCATTGCTATCGATACAACAAGAACGGAGAATAATGCAGAGAAAAAGAAGAATTGACTTGTCTTGAGTGTGAAAATAAGTAATAGATTTAGGGAGGCCATCAGCAAATTAACATGAGAAGATGTGAACAGAAATTCTATTACTAAGGTAACTTCGCCTGGGTAAAACTGCCTTTAGGCTTCCATTTTCTAAAAGGTGTGGATTTAGATTTAACGCCCATATATGCTCAAAGCGTTATGGCCCGGTAATAGCTCAAAAAATAATTTTATTATGCATTTGTGCAAACTATTTGTTTTGTTTAAACAATTCGTTTAATTTAAACTAATCGTTTAATGAAAAATCAAATTTGCTTACGTTACGTACCTGGCTGCAATATGTAAATATATTATATAAATATCTTATCTTGGTGCGTATTATTTACTTAATTGTAGATACGATTGATAGTGTTTTTCATATAATTCCTTTCTACCACAAGCTTCATTGTAAGCACATGTCCGACTTGTTTATGTTTTGGGGAAATGCGTGAGGCCTTATCTCGGTTCTCAAATAAACAGATAAATAGTGACGACGATTGATCGTGTTAATTTCGTCTTATCGATTACTGTTTAATACTGCACAATGTAGCTACCAACTGCACAATTATCTACCAACTTGGTTTTGGGTTTGTGTGTTTGATTGTATCTTAATGTAAGTTTTCTTATTAGTGACGTACTCTATTGTATGAGTTTGCAGATAATTTTTTAATTATTCATTCTAGATTTCCATAATGTTTATGAGATAACAGAATAATAGATATAATTATTTTGCTTGACAGTTTTCTTATAATTTAATTTTCTACTGTTGTATTTTTTTTACTCTTCAGCTCTCTCTTCAGCTTACATAACCAGAAAGGAAGAAAAGTCCATTTTTCAAGTCGAACTTGCTTTATTTTCAACCGTTTCCGGAGGTGGCTGTAAGAATTATTCAATGAGAGTGAGTCTCTGTATGCAGTGTTGCCAGGTGCCACCATTAATATGTTTTCCCTGCTGAAAATGAAAATTGCTTCAATTAGTTTTTTTTTTCTTCTTTATTTAGCTACTTTTGATTTTGAGGCAGTTTCAGGTCTAGTTATTAGTTAGTAGGTAGTTGTTTTTCATAGTTTACTATAAAATTATAATAAAAAGATGTTAATTCAAAATTCAAGAATTTATCAAGAAAAGTACATTAAAAAATAAGTAATTAAATTTTTGTTAAAAACAATCATCACCAAGGTGAAATTGGACTTTCACTTTTGCTGGTGCTGGTGGTAGCTCAGCCGGTTAGAAGTGCAAGCTGCTAACCCATTGAACTGCCTCGGACTGGGTTCGATTCCCTGACTCGTTCTGGATGTTTGTCTCGTCTGGGCTACTATGTATTGGTATACTTGAAGCTGGGTAGAATGAGTAAGTTCTCAAAGCCCATAATTACTGTAATGTAATGTAGTGGAGTGGACTGTCACTTTCAATTTTAAAGCGACTTTAATTTTATTATGAACCTTTACATTTAAAGAAATAATAATTTATTGATTATGAATAAAACACTAATGTTTTATAAAATTCTACTGTATATTGTTCGATGATAGAAACGTTACACGTGTTTCGCTACTTTTCATGTAGCATCTTCAGACGTAAAATCTGATTTTACGTCTGAAGATGCTACATGAAAAGTAGCGAAACACGTGTAACGTTTCTATCATCGAACAATATACAGTAGAATTTTATAAAACATTAGTGTTTTATTCATAATCAATAAGTATGCAGAGATTCTACGAAGTAAAGGGTTGAAAACATAAATTTTTTTTTAAAGAAATAATAAATATTTTCTATTGTTAGAGAGTATCTAAATGAACAGAAACACATACAATAAATTATCAAGCCAACAACTATTTTATTAAACGTAGGTACTTTTATAAAAAGACTCACAAAAAAACTTATGAGTCAGTATCAGTGCTGGAAGGAACAATAACGAATCATGGCAACACTGCACTGCGTCCAGGGATGGACTCTTCTTGAATAAGTGCTAAATTTTAATCCACTTTTTGTGCTGATAATTCTTCAGACTTACATTGGTCCTTACATTAAGTTAATGGTCGCATTTCTGTGGCCTTTTAAAGATAATTTTGGCTTCAAATTACTTTTATTAACATTTTTGTAATAATTTTGATGCCAAGAATAACCAAATCGATAAATTTTCTACCTAGAAAATCTGCCCGTTCACTTAATGAGCCTTTAAAAAATAGTCACTGTTAATCTCTTGCTTTGATTTCAGCTGATTTTTCATGATTTTTTATGATACAATTTTAGTAATCCACTTTATTTGTAGGCATATACTCCACACGGCCACCTTCCCCCATATCTAAATAGCTAACACATGTACGGCATATATTTTAGAAGCAATAATTTTTTCATAATCCCTTTGATCTTATCTACATTTCCATAGTTTTATTTTGATTTAATTTTTATGCAGAATGTAACCAGGTTTTTTTTTATTACGAGCTTGCTCCAGATTATCATACCTCGCGTGTTCACATTTTTCAACCGTTTTTCATGAAATCTTCTTGTTTTGTCTTGAATTGACAGTTTCTGATTTCCACATTATTTTTGAACACAACTACCCAGCATTTTTTTATAGCCTCTAACTCTACACTTGGCCTTATTCTCGGGCATCATAGCTTTCTCGTATGCATTTTTATATGGTTCCCTATCAGTCTCTCAGAATTTATCCTTACTCAGATTTTCAATGTTTTTAGTTTGATTTCCTATGTTTCCCCCCTTGAATTTAGCTGAAATCCTCTGGTATTCACCTGATTTCCCTATTTGTTCTTGATTTTTCTAGATTTTCAGTGTAAGTATCTCTAGCAACATTTTTAGCATTTTAACTTGTAAAACGGCACATAACCTCATCCTGATTACTTACATGTTTCCTTACTTCCCCTCTCCAACTAATGATGTATATTTTTGAATGGTTTCTCATCCATTTATTTTCTCACGGACTCATTCAGATTTTTCCTGTTTATCCTTACTATTTTTCTCGTAATTTATTTGACATCTCGTGACGTTGGCATCTAACCTCATTCTGTTTTTATAATATAACCTCAATCTGTTTTTATTGCCTAACCGCACTCTGTTATTAGGACATAACCTCATTTTATTTTAGCACATAACCTTATTTTATTTTTAGTACCTACATAATATGATTCAAATGATATTTGATCCCATTAATTCTGATAATATTTGATGAAAAATCCATTTATACAGTGCTGCTAATAGTTTTATTGACTTTTGAGACTAAATGAGAAGTTTGAATCGCTCTAAAAATCAATTGCTTAAAAACAATAATTCACAAAATCAAGAAGATTCCTTTTTTTAGAAATTTTTTTCGGGGGTAATTATTGCAATGGCAACCAAGAAAATCGCACTATTTACACATTGATCTTGTAAAAATAATACACATAAACAAAAACCCCAGATGTAGTAGGTAGGTAGTACTAGTACATAGCAGGTGTTTTTACAATCATAAAGGCAACAGAGACTATAATTGTTCATTTATTGCGCTTATAAAGTGTTGAGTTAATGAATTGTAAATAAAAATAAGCTCAACAAATAATAATTCTCCGTTTCTCAAACGTTAAATTATTAAAATTCATTTACATAATTGAACTATAATAATTTAACTGATTACAGACTAACAACTCGGATAAATCTTATCAGTTGTTTAAGAAAACCAGATCTTACAGCTTCGAGTTTCTCATTTCGAATGTTGACAGTTGACCTCTGTAATCAGTGCTCGGTTTCTGGTTTACAGTTTCAAAACTATAAACTTATTTCTTTGTTGCAGCAAACAGTATGAATTACGCGTACTACCATCACCGCTACTAGCCTGACAAGTGCCACCAACACCGAAAAAAGATCGAAACGATGCACACAGTTCACCGCCGCCATGTCAACTCCAAAACGCAAGAAGAAAAAGAGACAATCCATTCCGGCCAGTTCATGGTGTCGGATTTCGAGGCGGAGGAGCAGGACGATGAGGACGAGCTCGCGATTCCCGTCCCCGAAGACCCCCTCATGACCACCGTGGTGCCCGTGAAACAGTTCAACCCGGAATTGCGGAAAGTGCTGAAGAAGAAGAACAGTCAGCTTCAGCTGGAGATCGACACTAGTTTATCGAAGATGTTTCAGTGCATGTCTGTGGCGTACCGACAGAAGCTTACCTCCCCGAAATGGAACCGTTTTCGAGGGGTTCGATTACGTTGGAAAGATAAGATACGTCTGAATAACGTCATATGGCGCTGCTGGCATCTGCAGTTCATCAAAAAAGTCAACACCATGATCTGTCAGTTCGCTTCACCTCTAGAGACGGACACGCACAACAAACCGGAAGCGGTTGTCTTGGAGGGGAAGTACTGGAAAAGGAAGCTGGCAGCGTGTACGGCCGAGTATAAGAAGTGGCGGGTGTTTTACAGGAATCATATATCCGGTCATTCCCCGAAAGATCAATCAGATATCTTCACAGACTCCGAGCTGTTATTGCTAGATTCTCATAGCAACGACGAGAGTATGCATATGATGGTTGATGAAGATTATGTCGGATTAATGAGTGACACGTTATTTTCCACGATCGCTAATCAACCGTTCGTTTTCCCCGATTCCAGAGAAATCGCTCGAGCCGGACTGGCTGATTTAATCCAGCCCAGTTTGGGTCCCCTCCAACCAAACCTGGAAGACTACATGGACACTTTCGAGCCGCTCCCCGATTTCATTCAGGGGAAGATGCTACCAACGGTACCTGAGGAACAACACAACGAGACTGAATACAAACCGATCATCTCATGGAATTTCCCCGATTTTAACACTCTCGGAATGGATACAGGGAGCGGTACCGGTACCAATACCGGTACCGCCAACAATTCCATATCGATACAATCGGTGGGGATGAATTCCTACCAAATATCATCTCAGTCTCATCCCAACTTAATGTCGCTTTCTAACTCGATGGTCTCACAACACTCTCAGCAACAACAGTCGGACATGGGTGCTCAATTCGGTTACCCGAACAATCTCCTCATGCACTCTCAGTACGATCAGCAGAACAAGTCGGATCAGTATGTGCCAAATTTACACGATCCCCTCGTCGCCAATCGGACGACGAAGCAGCTCAAGGGCGTCATGCAGGCGAACGAAGGAAAGCAGAACGTCTTGAAGAACCTGCTGTTCACGAAATCAAACGATAATATTTACGAATGTATTACTAGTCAGAATATACAAAGTAGCTTAACGGACGAGAAAATTCAAGTGCCATCGCCATCACAGGATCAAAACCAGCAACAGCAGCAGCAGAACCAGTTGTATAGGATCATGAATCAGTCGCACGAGAATGAGTTCGATAAAGTACAGACCGGTTTTTCTCAGTCTCAGGGTTTCAAGTTTGCCCCCCCTGCCGCTCCTGAATACAATTTCACATCACAACAGGTAATTATGATGATATTGATATTACTTTTTTTTAGGGATGCTACGAGTATTCAGTGATTATAATATCCGGACATTTTTTCCGAATATTCGTTTGAGCGAATATCTAATTCTTGCTGATGCTGAATATCTATTCCGAATAGCGTCACTGAGAGCATTGTCAGTGATAAACGTAAATGATAGGAACTTTATATTGTAATAAGTGTATTTCTCAGAAGACGTCATTTTTTTGTGCGACTTGTGAAAAATTTGTTTACACGATTTCAACACTGTTTATTTTTTGGCTAGGAGAATGTAAAACTTTTTCATAAGCATAAGTTCTTCCTTATGAAAAGAACTATCGAGATTATGAATGATCATAAATTAAAATAATTGATGTTTCCAATTTTCGAACCTTCTTAAGGAAGAAAACCCATAAACCTCTCAACAGCAAAGAGCACTCGCGTCTGGCGTCATTATTATTACCACGAACCGTGTCCCCACCCCCAGAAAATGAAAATGAATTTTCTTCCAGGACGATAAAAGGCTAAGAAACCACTACAAAACAAAGCCGCGTTCGAGATCGAGCACGAGAGAACAAATCCGTAAGCCGTCGTTGACGTCGGCCGTGAGCGACCCGCAGCTGATGCCGACGCCGTCCAGCGAGAGTACCCTCCTAACCAAACTGCTGACGGGCTCGTCGGACGCGTCCGCTCTTTTCAGCAGGAAACCTCAGCCGTCGAAGCAGAGTCGGGAGTCGTCGCCTCGTTCATCGTTTCTGTTGAAGGAAGAGAAGAACCCCATTTCCATTGTGCCGGTACCTCAGCCGCCTCCCCTCCCGCCTCCCGCCACCCTCATCATAACTCCGATCAGCCTGAACAGCAGCTATGATTCGTCCGGTGTTCCCGACCCTCTGAGCCTGACGCCGTTGAGCAGTTCCAGTCCCGTTTTGGATAACGCTCAGAGCTTGAATTCACCCACGTCCTCACAGAGTTCTATCGGGTCCCCGAATCCGGACGGCAGGACCGATGTTAGGAGAGTCGGACACATACACGCCGAGCAAAAGAGAAGGTAAGGTTTTTATTAATTTTTATCTGATGTAAATAAAATATCTGTAAATGTAGTAGAATTTTGTGTTTATTTATCATTAATAATGGAGAGAGATTATCATTAATAATTCTAATAATAATTATTCATTACACTTAAAAGAACAATAAAAGAAATTATTTTTTTGATATGGCAAATGTGACAGCTGCTTAGTAAATCCGATAGTGTTTCTTTTAGGTACAACATCAAAAACGGATTCGACATGCTCCACTCCTTGATTCCGCACCTTAGCCAGAACCCGAATACGAAATGCAGCAAAGCGGCCATGTTACAAAAAGGCGCCGAGTACATAAGACAGCTGAAGATCGAAAGAGACCAGCTGAAAGACGAGATGGACATGCTGAGACAGCAGATCGGCTCCCTGAACACGTCGATCAGTAACTGTCAGTCGATGCTCCCGGCGACGGGGGCGCCGGTCTCTAGGAGAAGGAACAGCCGGATGCAGGAGATGTTCGACGGGTACGTGAGAAGCAGGACGATGGAGAACTGGAAGTTCTGGATTTTCAGTTTGATATTCAGGCCGCTGCTCGACTCTTTCAACACGATAGTTTCTACCACCAGTTTGGACGATCTTTACAGGACGACTGTGCTCTGGATAGAGCAGCATTGTACACTGGTAGATCTCAGACCAGTTGTCCTGAACGTGTTTAGGTATCTGAGCACGAACACGGAAATATTGTCTGAGCCAGAAAAGTTACCGGAAGAAGCCAGGAACGAAGTGAGACAGTTGCAGAAGAAGAAGTGAGTGGGATTAGTGTGGGTAAAGCTGTCTTTCGCACAAATTGTTGTTGCTCAAATAATGTTTGTTGGTTGACTAAAGTGCAATTTATTATATTTTTTTTATTGTAGTTTGATTTATATATTATATATACGTACAATAATTATTGTTAAGTCTTAATGTATGTCTAATGAATTTTCCATCTGCTCGGAAGTGAAGTATTCTTCATTTTTTAGGTTATTGCGTACGTATTAAAAAATAATTGAAGGGCTCGGTACAAAAACCAGTCAACTCCATTTTTCATAATTTGTGGGAAATCAAAAAAAACTTTCTAAAAATGTTATTTGACAAATAAGTTTTGATTCGAACAAAATTGACCATTAAATATTGGGACTTGGCAGTGATTGGCAGTGATAAACTGAAAGATAAATTTTTCTCAGACACATCAAAAAAAATGTTTGAAAGTCGGATTAAAAAATTAGTAAAAAATGGAGTTGACTGGTTTTTGCACCGAGCCCTTCAATTATTACATCAATTATTATTAATAAAGAGGATGGAAGGATAGATAAAAAGCAGGATTCGTAATATCAATTTTATTACAGTTCTGGTGTTTCGATCGGGTCAGCCCACTTTTTTTTAAGAAAAAGTCGGAATTGTGGTCTTAATTATTATGGAAACTAGGATCCACTTAAGTAATTTTGACGTCAAAAATTAGTCCATAGTCCATATAGCCACAGACACATTTTGTTTAGAAAAGATTAGAATTAAAATTAAATAAAAAAATCTTAGAATCAGAAGAACGAAAATATCCAAGGCAAGACCGATTCTAACACCGACTAAATTTGTTGAATTTAGAGAGAAAGTACAAAGGTTATATTTTATAAAAGATGTTCAGAGTACGGAATTTGCTTAAACTGGCATCTCTAATTTTTATTATGATTTGTAATTATTTTTTAATTCTCAGTTTTGTTAGTTATTTTATTATTGAATGTATGTACCCAATCGGTCAAGTATTACCACTTTGATTAATAAACGAGTGGTATATTGGACCATGGAAATCAGTAAATAGATCTCTATGTGCCTGGATGGAAAATTCAAACCAAGTTGATTGATTATACAAGTTTACAAGTAGCACCACTGTTATGTAAATATTTTTATATTTTATCAAGAGAGATTATTGTTAATGGATTAAGTAATTAATTGTTTATGTACAATGTTATGATGAATAAAAATTATTTCTCATATTTTTTGCAAATTGTGCTTTTATTTGTGAAGCTTAAAATCCTATGAAATGAGAAAATTTTATATTTTTATTCAAATCTCTTTTTTTTCTAAGATTTTGATTCATTGTCATGGATGTGTTCTGAAATTCATCAACAGAGTCTAATAGAAGCAATCAGTGATCTGATGCGATATTCCGTGACCGTGACGTCAACATAGATGGTGCTGTGCCATCGCAAAATAAATAAAAGAACAGGATACTCTCAGCGCATCCCAGTCGCCGTTTAAGTGTTGCTTGGATTTTAAATTTAATTTTGAGGTTACATTTCTACCTCTCAAACGTTTGGAATTCTGAGGTCATCAAGTGTCATTACCGATGAGTCATTGAATAATAAAAGAACCTTTTCATACCTATTGTCCTAAAATTTTCGTCAAACAAGTACCCAATAAAAGAGGAATATTTGGAACAGTTATGCGATCAAATCAAATTAGATGGTTGCACTGATGAATCTCAGAACACGCCCATGCCACAGACTATCATGTTCAAGCAGGGCTAATGGAGCCCAGATCGGTCAAATTCCACGTACAAAGTCGAACACGAAGCCATTGACTGTTGTTGCTCCTGTGGCCGAATCAGGGGGCAAAAAGGATTCGCGAGAGACTCGTGGAGTGTGTTGGGGCAGTGAGACGGCTGTAAAGGCAACTGGCTCTGCTACTGCTGAGAGCGTTCCAACACCCGATGCGGGACTTCAGTCACTTGAGGTGTCGCGGGCTAGATTGATGAATACCGTGTTAGATATCAATGCTGATTTGAAAATTGATCGTCCTGTGCTTCAGGGTGCAGTTTTGGCCACAGTCATGGACAAAGATGGGTTTATGAGTGTGAAAACACGTCGAAGGAAACAGCCGACTGCAAGACAGCATACTGTTTTTGCAAGTGGCTGCTCTAATGAAAAAACATCTAAACTACGCGGTGCTGTTCGCAGAAGATGGATATACGTGGGCAGAATTAGTGGGAAAGAAGTAAATGTTCCTGAAATCCTTCATCACCTCAGTGATTTAAGAGACATGGATGGTTTTAATGATATAGTTGTGAATAAGTTGAACACACCAGGTAACAATTCTGCATTTTCGATTGGCCTACACAATGAAGAGCTGTATTCAAAAGTGTTAAGTGAACATTACTGGGCAAGGGGCATCGCATTGAGAGAGTACGATCTTCGAAGGACTTTTTTACAACAGAGGCGTCTGCGGGATCAGCAGTCGTGACGCCCAAAACGATGGAGTCTGCAGATTGGCCGTTGGAACATGGAAGTCTGAAAATTTTGCACCAAAATGTACAATGCTTAACAACTGCTTTTGACGGTCTTGAAGTTCTGGTGGATGAAGAAAAACCACATTTCATTTGCATTACTGAGCACTGGCTTACCAAAGACACCGTGGGTGTACTTGTTCCTAGGGGCTATAGACTTGTTGCCAGTACGTGCAGAAGGTCTTTGCAACATGGGGGGCATCAATCTATGTTCACGGTGCTCTGGAATGTGAAGCTGCGAGTCGTATAACGGAACTATCGGAAATATATTATCTGGAGTGTGCAGCGACCAGGGTAGTGGGGGACAAGGTGATCTACATTATTGTCTCTGTTTACCGGCCATCAGTGTATACATACGAAGATACCAAAAAGTTTTTTAACCTGTTGTATTTGATATCTGATGCAGCGTGTTCGGACAATGCGTATCCTATTCTAGCTGGAGACTTCAATATAGACTTATTTGAGGATAATAATTTGAAGAGAGAGTTTTTTAATTTCATGAATGTTTATAACTTGAAACCAACCATAAACGAGTCCACTAGAATTACAGCGACTACTAGTTCTTGTATCGATAATGTGTTGATTCTTGATTCCCACTTTAATAAAGTTTAAATCATCAGTGCTTGTAGGTCACAACTCTGATCACACAGCTCAATCGGTAGAACTCAATTTGGTCCCTGATAAAACAGTCAATCATATTTATAGGAGGGATTTTAGTTCCGGTAATATAGAACAGTTCAACAATGATTTGCTTCGGGAACAGTGGACCAACACGTATGTTGCTGGAGATGTGGACCTCGGGTGGCGTGCATTCATGAACACATTTAATTGCTACTTTCATTTACATTTCCCATTCATTAAGGTGAGGCTAGGAAGCAATAATGTTTGTCGCTGGGAATCTACGGCCTTGAAAAACTGCAGGCAGAGGCTGGATTTATTTTATGTATTAGCTCGGTTTTATCCTGAGGCCAGCATAGTTTACAGGGCTTTGAAGCGAAAGTACTCTGACCTATTGTGTCGCTTAAAATCAGAGAGGATAAAAAGTCGTATAAACTCAGCAGTAACAAAAGTAAGATTACTTGGCAGGTAATTAGTGAACTTACTGGTAAAAACACAACAAATAAAAGGACTCTGCCTGAGGGTGGTTGAGGGATGTTTCGAATTCTCTGAATTGTTTCTTCTCACATCCCTCAGGAAATTTGCAAAAAGTTTCCACTGGGGACTATGTTTCTGGGGTCGGTGTGAATCCTAGGTCGATATTCTTGAGATCCGCAACAGAGGATGAAATAATCACCATCACAAAACAGCTTGAGAGTAAGAAATCCTCTGGGGAGGATGAGATACCTATTTTCTTAATTAAGAAGGTTATTTCCATTAACCGCTATCATAAACTGCTCATTAAGGAAGGGAGGGAATTTTTCCACAAGACTTAAAAAATGCAAAGGTTGTCCCAATGTTCAGGAAGGGCGACCCAAATAATTTGGGAAATTACAGACCATTAAGCATTCTCTCCAGTTTCTCAAAGTTATTTGAGCGGGTTATGTACAATAGAATTCTGACCTTCAACCTATTCAGACCTTTTCAGCATGGCTTCTTGAAGAACAGATCTGTTGAGACGGCTGTGTTTGAATACATAACGGAAATTATGGAGGCCTTTGAAAGAAGGGAACTTGCTTGCGGGTTGTTTTTATACCTGTCAAAAGCATTTGACTCAGTCAATCATGATCAGCTTTTATCTAAACTTTACGATTATGGCATCAGGGGTCCCGCCCATCTGTGGATTAGATCATCTTTAACTAGCCGATATCAGAGAGTATTCTTGCAGAACGATGGCGAGAGGGTCCAATCTGACAGATTGCATGTAGATCTAGCAGGTGTCCCACAGGGTAGTATCCTTGGTCCACTTCTTTTTGTAATTTTCATTAACGACTTGTTTAAGTCAGTTACTATTCCTGGTTCAACATTGATTAATTATGCAGATGATACCAATTTGTTGATTGTAGTGGACACGGCTTCTTTACTGCAAGCCCGAGTCACTGATCAATTTGAGAAAACATCTCAATGGTTTTCTGACAATGGACTCACAATTAATGGGGGGAAGACGCAGTGCGTGGTCTTCAAAACTCATCAGAGGTGAGGATTGCATACTTTGGAAACGTCTATTCTCTTTTAAAGTATGGGATTATTTTTTGGGGACAGTCAACATTTGCAGTAGATGTGTTTAGGGTTCAGAAAAGGGCACTTTGAATTATGTGCAAAATGAAGACCTGCTTGCAGACCTGCAGGGGTATCTTCAAGAAAGAAAAATTGTTGACACTTGCTGGTATTTATGTTTATGGATGCATACTGTTTCTGAGGAGACATCCTCAGTATTTTCATGACTTTGTCCCAGATCACAAATATGGAACTAGATTCCCAGAACGTTACAATCTCCCTGTTCCTAGGTTGACATATACCTAAAAAGGACCTTTCTATGCTTGTATCAAGCTTTTTAACTGTCTGCCTGATGATAATAATATGAAAAAAATTAAAGTATTTACTTCATTTAAAAAACCCCTATATGACTATTTATGTAATATTGAGCCGTATTCTGTGGCTGAGTTGATGGCCTTTCGTGTGTAATAATATGTACTAAAATACCTCATAATGTATAGGTTCTCTTGACTTGTTTCAAATCTGTTATGTACAGTTATTTTGAAATAAATGCATTATCTATCTATCTATCTATCTATCATTCTCTTAAGCCCCTGCATAGTAGTTGAAATAGTGTCACTTGACATGAAGTTGAGATTCGAATAACAACAAAGTTGTCAGCTGCTGACTTCACATCACCAGCGTAGTCGCTAGCTTTTCTGCTACTAAAAGTGACATTACCTATTGTCAGATATCAGTTACAGAATCATAACATAACCAAACATTAGAAATTCATCAAAAAACAAATTGTTAGATCTTAGAAGTATAGTTATTAAAATAAAAAATCTTACTTTATTGGCCATGTGTATGATGCGAGTAATTCCACAATAACAACACTTGTAGAAAAGCAATAGGCAGAGAGCAATAGTGCTGCTTCGAAAAAGTGTAATTTTCAGTAGCTGGAGGACCTCGGTAGCACCTTGACATTCAGTGATGTTTACTTCCTGTTTGCTGCCAGCACCTGTCATCGTTGAACGCAACCAATGTCAATTTGTAAAATCCATTTAAGATTAGAACTAAAAAGCCCCCACCCCCCGGCCGCGTAATTATATTAAAGTAGATTCCTTTTCAAACAAGCCATAAATACTTCTTATTTATTTTGTAAATCGTTACGGGAGTTTAATTTTCAAACACATTAAAATTGAGAAGCTTCCAGTGATGTTTCGTGTTTTGCAATTTCCAATGACATTAATAGAAGCTCTCAGTGTGTCAAACCGTTGACATTGCCATTGTTGTCAGTTGTCGTGATTGAGCTAGTTGAAATTTTAAGTTTGTGAATGTAGTCCTGAAGTTTGACTTATCGAGGACAAGTTTGGAGGGGAATTGGCAACCCTGCAACTGTCAAATGCTTGTTTATTTTGAACAATTTTTTTTTAACATTGCTATTAGCCCCACCTACTGACGTCATCACTGACAGTGTCTATTGATTCAATGACATTGTTAGTAAAATTTGGGAAACGCCTTCTTCTTTAATATCTCCTAGCCTCCAATAATTATGAGAGAGTGATGATTTTAATGTACACGATTAAGATTAAAAGAGATACTTGTATACAGAAAAAACAAAAATTATTGTATGTTTCGAGATTAGGCATTGTTTTAAAGTTTATTAAGAATACAAAATATATAAAAATATATATTTGTTGTTACAGTTTTTACATTTTAATAAACAGATCTGAACAAAACAATTTCAACTTCTACTAATACCTGATCTATACTTTGGCAGTTATGGCATTTTATAAGTAACTACACACCTTAAGTACACCTTGATGAATAAAAAATACTACATTTTTGGTTTAAAAATTAACTGTGACACTTTATAATACTTAAAATAAAATTATCTACTTCTCCAATATATCACATATGTTTCTATTAAGCTGCAATTTGCCTCTCATAACTCGCTTTTGCTATCCTTATCAAGTGACTAGAATTATCGTTTTTCGAATCAGTAACCATTTCGTAGAACATTCCAGATTTCTTCTGTAAGAGAGTGTATGGATGATCGTACTCCATTATCAGTCCTCGATCCAAAACGAGGACTTTATCTGAGTCCATGATCGTGTTCAATCGATGCGCTATTGTTATCACGGTACAATCTGCAAACTTGGTCTTGATTGTCTTTTGAATAAGTATATCAGTTCTGAAAGAATATTAACAATAAACTTTAAATTTTTAACGAACCTGACCAATTCAATTACTTACTGTGGATCAACATTAGCAGTAGCCTCGTCCAACACTAATATCTTATTGTTACGCACGATCGCCCTTGCAAGACAAATCAGCTGCTTCTGACCCACACTATAATTTGACCCGCGATCCATCACTCTGTGCTCCAACTTATTAATCAAATTGGCCGCATCTTTTAATTCGACATCGTCCAAAGCTTTACAGAGATCAGCATCGGAATACTCTTCGAACGGATCTAAGTTATACCTGAGAGTACCAGAAAAGAGGACCGGATCTTGAGGGATGATAGAGATCTTCGATCTCAGATCTTGTAAGAGCAGCTCTTCTGAATTAATTTCATCGATCTCAATCACACCGAACACTTCTGCCATTCTAAAGAGAGCCGAGATGAGGGATGATTTTCCAGCTCCAGTTCTTCCCACTACTCCTATCTGAAAGCGATACAACTTCTCACGTTTTTATTCATAGTGAAACGATTCATTACTTACCTTTTCTTTCGGATAAATAACAAGGTTAAGTTGTTTCAATATTTCTGGTCCAGAAGAGAAATATCTCAAGGAGAGATCCAGGAATGAGATCTTGCCTGTAGAAGGCCAGTTAGTGGGCGGTTTCTTTGGCGATTTTGGCTGAATTTCCTTGCTTATTGTGTCATATTCTAGAATTCGCTCCACGGATATCAGTTGATTGGTTATTTCCGCTGACTGTCTCATTCCCCACTGGATGTGACCAGTCAAAGCGACAGCTTGCGTTATAGCTAATCCAACATCTCCAATATTAGAACCTGAAATGTGAAAAAATTGATAGAAACTATCCAACCTGGAAGATAAATATATTTACCTGTACTGAAGGTCAAGAAACTAAAAGTAACGACTGTCGTGAAGAGGCAGGATATAAAATCAGACCAAAATCCAAACGCAGCGCTCGTTACAATGTACATGTACCAGGCACTCGAGTGGTAGTCTTGGAGCTTGTCGAATTCTTCTCGCAGTATTTTTTGGGCCCGATGTGATCTTATTGTCGGCAAGCCCTGCAGTGTCGCGTTCATATGAGTGAAAACTGGACCCTTTGCTGAAAGGATAGTGTAAAAGATTCGGTTTCATCAAGAAATTATTGAACTCACCAATTCCTTCAAGACGTTTAATGTTCTTCGATGATTTCAAGTATACATGTCTCATAAATAAAAACAGTACGGTCACTAAGAGAACCAGGAATAGCAGAATTGGATTCACCATGATTATCAATATGAATGAGGCGAGCAATTGTAGAATTATCTGTGAAACAAATAATTTAATGCTGTATTTGCCAATAGAACATCCTCCACCCGAAACCTACCTGAGCGGCATCTAAAATAGCTTTAGGTAACTGTTCATCGACTGCTCCCAAATCTTTAGAAAATCGATTTAGAATCCTCCCGATTGGATTGGTATCGAAGAATCTCATCGACGCCGACAGGACGTTAGCGAATAAGTTATCGTGCAGTTTCTGAGACGACAGCATCGCCATTTTATAAAACAGGACCGATCTCACTGTGGCGATCACAATCAAACTCATAAGAAGAGCTGAATAGAGATCGATGCACAACTCCTTCGAAAAGAAAATCGAAGATTCGTCCGACGAGGTCGCATTTCCCTTCGATCTGATTTCCTCCTCGTTGGTCCATCTGCTCACGAAATAGTCGATACCGCTCGCGTTCACCTGCGTGATGACCAGCAAAAACAGGACCAGAGCCGAGACGACGATATTTCTGTGGGCCGTAAAGTACGCTACAAGTAACGACGATTTAACTTTTCCCTTTGAAGACTCCTCTTCGTTGATCTTCACATCTTTCGAACTTGCATTCGAGATTCCGTTCAGGACCTACGAACAATGCAAGGAAACTTATAAATAAAAAATATTCATTCTCGTTGTCGTCAATACTTACGGGACCATCTTTGGTGAGCTCTTCTCCGTCGTCCTGCTCTGTCAATTTTGAATTCTAAAAGAAGCAAAATACGTTTAAATTTAAAATGGTTCTAGAATGTTTGAGAATGTCTGGTTAATGTTATAGAATGCTGTCTTTATTCTTCTAGAAAATTCAAGAATGTTTTAGAATGTTCTCTTACACTTTTGCGTTAGAATGCTCGATTAGAGACTGTTCTAGAATGTTCCAGAATTTTGTAAAATGTTCTGGATTGTTTTAGATTGTTCCTGAATATTCTAGATTAATAGATAAAATAGATTAGGTTTGTTGAAAGTGAACGAATGTCTAATAAATTAATTATTCAAGTGTCTTCAAATAGGTATAATCACCATGAACATCTGCCATGTGTCATGTTGTCAAACGAAAGCTAGGTTCATGTAAATTTTATCTTACTTCGGAGTATCTCAAAAATTTAGATACGTCTCTTTTAAAAAACTCCTTACTGGGTATATTTCTCATGGGATGTAAGTTATTATACCTACCTGAGAGGCCTGAGAAGTCTGCGACGCATGAGACATCTGTCTCTGAAGCGAGAGTGAAGATGACAGCTTCCTTTCCTCGTTAATGTATGACAGCAATCCCTTAACGTACGGATTATCACAAGCGGCGATCTGTTGAAAGTTCCCTTTATACTCTATCGCACCCTGAAATTAATAAATAACTCAAATAAATGTGCAACCGCAAAAAAACCATAAACCTTACCTCGTTCAAGATAACAATACTGTCAGCGTCTTTCAGCAGGTATATCTGATGTGTCACCAGAATCCTCGTCTTGCTGGCCAGGAACCCGCAGATACAATCGTCCATCAGCTGCTTGGCGACGTGCACGTCGACGGCGGACAATGGATCGTCCAGCAAATAGACGTCGGCGTCCCGGTAAACGGCGCGGGCTAGATTCACCCTGGCCTTCTGCCCCCCGCTCAGGGAGCCGCCCCGATCGCTGACCAACGTGAGGTCCCCGTCGGAGAGCTGCTCGAAGTCGCTGGTCAGGGCGCACGCCTTCACGACGTCGTCGTAACGCTTCTGATCGAACGGCAGACCGAAAGTGATGTTCTGACGAACCGTCGCTGTAAACAGCCACGGATCCTGGGAGGCGTACGAGACGCTCCCGGTCGTTTTCAGATACCCTGATGTCGTCTTTAGTTCACCTGTTGGGATTTTATTTACATAATCATTGTTTGAGAAACTATCAGGAATCTGGGATAAAGATAGAGAGAAGTAGGGATGAAGAGGTAGAAAGAGGAGAGAGACTTACCGAGGATTGTTTGGAGGAGAGAGCTCTTTCCCGCCCCTACAGGTCCAATAATTCCATAGTAGGTTCCTTTGCGTATATCAAGGGTTATGTCGTGCAGGGTTGGTTTGTCATTGGTTGTCACCCATTTCGCTTCAACGTCTTTGAGAATAACGGTTGCGGTGTCGGTGACAGCGACGCTACTATTTTCGATGGCGAGAATAGAATCGTAATTGTCGTTCAATAAAAACTCTTCGATCCGCCGAATAGACACCATTGCTTCAGATATCTCGGAGATCCCTCTGACGAATTTTACGGCCATTATAGCCGAGAGTATATTGAAGAATAGCACAAAGACGAAAATCTAAATAACAGAAGTAAGTACAAGTTGATCAAGTATTATGGAGGCTAAGGCTGCTCAAGTAGGTACCTACCTTATCTCCGGATATTTCCTGGTCAGTCAACGACATGGTTATAATCACACAAAACAAAGCCGATCTGTAAGTGATCAGCTTGAAACCCATGTAAACTCCCCTGACGAGAGACGACTTGGTCAGGAACTTCAGCTCCATTTTCCTCGCCCATCCCAGCAGTTTGGTGAAGGGTTTCTCCCAGGCGTACATCTTGATCACTTTCACTCCTGACAGCACTTCGTCTGTCAACCTGATCCGCTCGTCTGTCTTTTGAGCTGTCTTCTTTCTGTAGATCGCCGAGAGTTTACCGGCATAACCTGCACATTTTATATATGAATATTACTAATTTTTCTTCTTCTTTTTATGACAAACTTATGTAATAAAATTTTTTAACATTGCACAATCGCGATACAATCATAAAAATAAATTAATATAATAATTAAACTCACTTTGTAACGGGCAGATAATTAATATGGGGATCACTCCTATAATTCCAGCATATCCGACTTGATGGTACAAAATTCCGGTTACAACCAGGGTTAGTAGCGGTCCCACCCACATGTAGTGGATGAGCATTATTACGATATCGAAACGACTGACATCGTTTGAGAGTAGATTGACGATTTTACCAGATGCGGTGTCACTGAGCGCAGTACTGCTTATCTTTAGAGCCTGTAAAAAAAACAAATCGAGCATATTTATTCATTTTTGTGAATAACTATATGAACTAATTTTATCTACTCTTGTTTCTACATGAGTTTTAAGCTCTGGGAATCTTTTATTGAGAAAAAACATGGGTCGATCATCTTATTATCTTCTTTAAAACAAAACAATGAGATAAAATTATAAACACCTTTACACCTGTTATAGTGGTTGGTTTATCATATCAACATTTCTCTAAATTAGAAAACTTCTTACTGGAATTTATAGCAGGGAAATATCCAACTAGAGAATTTCTCTGACTTTTCAAATAACGTCTCTAGAAAAAAAAACTCACTTTTCTGTATATCAGGGAACAGCATGCCACTCGAATCTTCATCCCGTAGTGGAACGAGTTCACCATAAACTGGTTCATCAAAATACCGAAGCAAATATCCAAGATGGAAATAATTGCGGCGTATTTGAAAGCGTCCCCCTTCGTCACGCTCGTGTTGGGCTTGAAATAATCCAGAAGGTTCCCCAGCATGAAAGGCACAACTAACCGCAAACCGAAATCCTTGACCAAGATAATTATCGCCATCCATAGTAATTCTTTCCAGAATGTCTTGATCAACACCGTCCTCAAATCGGGCTTCTTGGGAAAGATCTTTGACCCGAATGACTTATTCCATATTCTGCAAGTAATGTTACAAATATTCACGATGAGCAGGGGGGAAATTTAATTTTTGATTAATTATAACAAACAACTTACCTCTCTATCCGATCCCCCAACGACTCGCTTCTATCACTCCGAAGAGGGGCATATAAATCAGACGATTCAAGTGTCTTTCTGAAACCTTTCCAGAAGAGACCAAAAGTGTACCTGGAAGTAGAAAGTAATTTTGTTTTAGCTCGCAGTGGGATTGGGAAGAGGACAAACTTACGTAAAAAATAAAACTGATATTATATTAGCTTTCGCTCTAGGATTAGGTAAATAGACTTTCTTAGATTGATCCATTTAATATTTTTTTATCTCTCGTAACCCTCATATAACAACAAATAAATTAATTATTGAATTTTTTTTTAATTATCTGTTTAAAGCTTGAAATTTGATCTTGTATAATATAATAATCTCTTTCCCCGAAAAAATCTAAACAATACTTAATAAAAGTAATAATTAAGTGTTTTTTTTATTCATGTGTCTTTTATTCATAAATATAATTGTGTATGTGGATCCAAATTTAAAGAACTATGTGTTATAATGTGATATTTCAATAATCAGCAGGGAATAAAGCAGTAGGTAGTAGTAAATGCAATAGATTGATCTGTACTCCTCCAAAGCATCATGCTAAATGCCTGAGACTGACTGCTTTGTCTTTAAATACTAGCCAAATATACATATTTAAAAATCTATTAAAAGATAACGTTTGCGTAACAAATTACTCATTTTTCGTTTAATTCCTCTCATCCATTTACGTATACTGCTCTTGAAACTTGAAATTGGATGATGCAATCTTCATTTGATTTGGTTCAATCCGTTCAATGATAATAAAAAATGGAATTAACATACTTAAATTAGAGTTGCCATGCTTTTAAATATTCTGACCCCAATTGTTCAATAAATTTTGCTGCTTTTAGTCGGTTTGTTTGAACTTAAGTGTGAGCAAGGGGGCCCTATCTAATAAAAAAATCATTGCGAATATCTTTCAGGAGTAAAGACAACCTAACCTTACTTATCACATAATTTTTGTCTTTTATTTAGGCATACAGGCAGGAGTTCCAGCAAAATGTGATTATAATAATTACGCATAATAGTTCATATTTTTTACATTTATTTATTAGCATTGCTTTCCATTGTAAATTAGAAAATAGCAAACGATTCCTAATCCAAGATTTTTAATCATTCATGTAGGTACCTACCTATCAATTATAACTTATTTAAATCACAATATTTATAATTATTTCCATTTATAGGCATTAAGCTTCTTGCAGTTGATGGTAAATATAATTATTATTATATTATTTGTTTAATTTTTAAAAAATTAAATATTATTTCGAAAAAATAACATAAATAATGAGACTCGATTATTTGAATTTGAAATATCTAGCGCGTTTTCTTACGTCAAATTCCATCATAATTCTTGGTTGTCACTTGTCACCGTGATATTTTAGAATATAAAACATCCCGAAGAATTATAATGTCAATTAGTTTTTCCCCGAACGTGGCTGAAATTGCCATTTTGAAACACCTGAAGCGCTTTTTCTAGTTGCAGCAGTTTCGAATTTATTTCAAAACTACTACGCCATTGATTTTATGATCACAAAAATGAACTACTTCAAAATGCTGCAACTGACATTACAGCTGTTCGTAAATTGGTTAATATAACTGACTTCTATTACCTCTAACCTCTTAACATAAAGTATAGAACATGTACAAAAATTTAAACAAATTTCTTACTAGGAATCCTCATCACATTTATTATTATCGACCATTTATCGACATCCTAATAGATATTGTGTAGTGTAGATCAGAATTGCAGCCATATTCTTTCATTTTGACGATTTACCGCTTCAACAAGAAAAAACACGCCTCTACACTTGATGCTTAAACCACAGAAGCAAACAAACAATCAGAAGACAAAGTCGTCGGCGATGCCTTTGATATTTTAGAGACAAGCAGTGACACATCCAGATTATTACGGAGGTTCACGTTAAAAACTAATAAAGTACATAACGCCGCGTCCTAGCTGCATCCGGGGACTGCGTTGCGTGCGTTGCGTGCGTGCGTTGCGGGGAACGATTAAAATAAAACATGCAAAGCAATGGGAGTGTCCTCTACGAAGGCGTGGAAGGGCCATGTAAAGTTTTATTTTTATAATAGACACTTTCTGTCTACTAGACACATCATGTGTCTATTAGACAGATCATCTGTCTAGTAGACACATCAATTGTCTACTAGACACAACAAGTGTCTATTAGACAGATCATCTGTCTAGTAGACACATCATCTGTCTATTAGTGTTTTTTAAAATTCTTAATTATTTTGAAATTCAAATTAGTTCGCATAATTTGGGTGACCTGGCTTCAGGCCACCCAAGAATTAAAACTAACATTGTATAAAAAATATATAATAATAAAGGTAGTAGTAAACTTCATTCTTTTTTCAGAAATCGAGAGATTCAATATTCATAAGTCAAGAGATTTAAAAGCCCATTCCGATTAATTTTTAAAAATAAATTTTGCTATACTTGCGTAATAAGACTTAACAAGACTATAATAAACTTGTAAAAAAATATAATGTTTTTAGGAAGAATTGGACACACTTGCTTTAGAATGGGACATTTACCACATTTCACGGTCAAGGAATAGCATTTCCCCTTACCGGAAGGCCGCATTTGATATGTTCTACTTGCCAGAAGTATACGGAACCAAAACGTATTTACAATTACCTAATACCCGCTGAAGCAATTTATAAAGTTATAAAGTATATAAAAGTTATATGATTTATTATAATAAATAAATATTAAATAATAGAACATTTTTTATTCCACATATTTATCTATACCTAAACTGAGCTAGGTGACGTACGTAATACTAAGAAATACTTTACTTTTATATCAAATTACAATTTTATGGACTAAAAAAGATCTAATTATAGTGTGCACTTGACTACAGCCTCAATTACAGCATACACAAAATTTTGAGCCATAAATGGTAAAGCGAAAAAATTGGACGAGCAAAAAGGATTTTATATCGACTCTGTTATTTTGCGTACTTATGTGAAAATAAAAGATTTCATATAAAGTGGGTATTATAAAGGCCCCTTAAGTTAACGGGCAGATTTCTGTGGCCATTTCTGAAGAAGGTATCGAGTCTAAGTGGAATTTTTAAAAATTTATCTGCTATTCTTGACACGAAAGTAATTACAAAAACGTCAATAAAAGTAATTTGATGTCAATATTAGCTTCAAAAACGAGCACAGAAATATGCTCGTTAGCCTAATGACCCTTTATAATATTGGCTGTTAATCTTTTTTTTTTAATGATAATCAATATAAATAAAATGAAGGAAGAAGTTTGTTGAATTGTTGTTTATTGTTATAATATCAAAGTTCTTCGGTGTAAAATCCTTTGTAGCACACCAATTTTTCTACTCGACATAGTCTTGTTGTATTAAATGTATGATTACAGCTACAAGCTCTCTAGTCGACAAATGATATGTGTCTACTAGACAGATGATCTGTCTATTAGACACATGATGTGTCTCTTAGACAGATGATTTGTCTCGTAGACAGATAAACTGTCTAATAGACAGATCATCTGTCTAGTAGACAGATAATATGTCTCGTAGACAGATCATCTGTCTAGTAGACAGAGCAAGTGTCTATTATAAAAATAAAACTTTACATGGCCCTTCCACGCCTTCGTAGTCCTCAGTAAACGCGTTGCACGCAAAAGTCGTACGATAAAACAACACCGCAACGCACGCATTGTTTTAAATTAAAATATTTAGTATTTTCATCTGGCAAAATCTTGCTATTTTTACGGCGGGCAGGATTTTTTTTTGAATTTCGAGATTTTATCGAGATAGACAAAGAGGACCTTTTCCGAAGATTTCTTCATTTTCTTCAATTGTCCGTCTTCAAAATTCAGAAAAAAATATTACGAAAAAAGTTATGGGCCTTTTTTGAAGGTCAAGGGCAGTTAAGGCCTTTTGATTTCGAGGGATTCAAGTCTAATTTGGACCAAGGATGTAAAGCAACATCAGTGGCAAGTGTGTCAAATTTTAAGAAAATCCGTACACTAGAAAAAAAGTTATAAAAAAATATTGATTTAAAAAAATCAACTTTGAATGCTCATAACTTTCTTATTTGTGAGTTTTCGAAAAAAAATTGTAAATACTTTTGGCAATATTTCATCAAGTAGAATCACCCCCTTAATTTTTTGCGCATAATTTCCGGACACCCTGTATAAATAACTTACTCAGTGACGTACTGATGTGCCGTATAGTTTACCTCTATTATTTACGCGATTCCTTACCGGTAAGCAATTAATTCTTTACATGGACCTTTTTTAATGTAAAGATTGTCAAAAGAATGCGTAAATGTAAAGAATGCGTAAAGAATGTAAGCAATGACTTCTTTATTTTCCAATATTGACTTCTGCCAACCATAATCTATCTATCTAGTGGTCTAGGGTTAGGGTGGAAGGTAAATGAGAGCTCCTGGTAAATGTACCAATATTGGTATACTTGGCGATTACACCAACTCGCAAGGCCATTAACAAGAAATTCAAGAATCAAACTTCAAGGATACAACGATAAAAATTCAATCAACTTTAAATAACTCTATATTACGCCATATTGGCTATTGGCTTGAATACCGGATATGTTAATTGTGTCCCCATTTCCCAAACTTTCTTGCGGTCGCAGCCGTTCGGACGGTGTAGTCCTTCCGCATGTTCTGTATTCAACGCCATAACCTGGTCTTTTAACCCTTTCACTACCAGGAGATTTCCTTGTGGCAAAAAAATTTTTTTTCATAAGACTTTAGTTCCATTAGATCATAGAAATGGGAAAATATTTTTTTTTTTTTTTTTTAATATTTCCTTGATGGAAAAAAAAATTGTCCACGATCATGTACAAATTGAGTGAACTATCATTTTCAGTTTTTTAGTTGGCTTATTTATAAATTTGTTTCGACACGTTTTGGATGATTTTTTTTAATGCAAAGAATCTAAATTCGTTTATAAAAACTTTATTAAACATAACATTCAATATCCATTTGAAAAAATAAAAATAATACAATTTTACAAAATAACAAAAAAAAAAACAAATAAAAAAAAAGAAAATTAACTCATGTAGGTACTCCGATTTTTCTCCAGTAGGTCTTTAGTGGCTTTGTCACATTTAAATGATACACCTGTAAAAAATATAGATATTTTTGAAGATATAAGTAGCTGAAGCTTTTTAGACATAACTAAATTCACATTACTTTCAATATACCTACTCCATGTAATGAAGTGCTACAAATTATCCTCTCACTCTGTTTGTCCATGATCATGGACAACATAAATTTGTGAAAAATTACCTTTGAATCTATTTGTACATGATCATGGACATTCATGAATGTGATGATATATAATTGGTTTTTCTACACATATGGTTGAAATAATCAATTATTACTTTGGTTTAACAATCATAAAGTCGATTAAAGTCATAAAATTAAATAGAACTAATATAAAAATAGGAAAAAAAAGAAAAATATTGAGAGCAACTTACCTGATAAAGCACTAGCAAACTCGGCCATGTTTATTTTTGAGGAAACTTATCAATATAACTCACAGATGGCGTTGATACTGCGAGAAATGAATAAATAGATGTCCAAGATCATGTACAAATTGAGATTGGTTAGTGTATTTGATTTTCTTTCTCTTTATCAGTCTCTAAATATTATGTACATGATCATGGACATCAGTAGTGAAAGGGTTAATATAAAACATCAGGAAAAACTATACTATAACGCAAATGGACAATTATTCTAGTTAATGCGACGGAAACCGCCGTTTTGAAACACATATTTTGACCGACGCCTATGAAATAACTAACTTCAGCCTGTTAGCCTCTTGATTGCTTCAGGACAGGCTACTCTAACCGATTAGCATTTCTGGGAATCTGTGAAGTACATAAATGCCTCTGTTGTTTTCATTCGACATTCGATCTTATACCTATTTTAAATAACTTTATTAACAGGACATTTTGTTTAATATTTAAAGGTTCTGGCGCTTTACGCGGAATTTTGAAAAAACAAAAAATGTTCAAAACAAAGTGGATTTTATGGTTTTCCCCGGTCTAATTATTCAATAGCTTAATTTTTATTAATCAATCATGCAGGAATAAGGAATATTAACTACATCTAGGCACTTTAAAATATATCAGATGTCGAAACAAATTATAAAAAAATTGATCTTTCGCAAAATTTTATGATCACTCTACATTGGCCTATTATTAATCCGTGCGTTATTTTATTAATGTTGATCATGTCTACAGAACAAGTAGGTAGAGGTTTTACAGAATGAATTGAATCATTCTGTGTTGCCTATACATAGAAGTTGATAAGATACAAAAATTGCTCTTTGACCAGGAATAAAAATAATTCTTATACTTGAGTAGAAAATAAAAATAGGAATAGGAAGGTTGGGTTTATGGTTTATTCCCACTTATTATAAATATGAAAGTTTCTAATTATTCCAAGAAAGGGGCTTATAGTTTATTAATTAACTATAAGAAGCAAAAAATAAAATAAACTAGCAACACAGCATCTGATTCTGTTAATAACATTCGTTAAGCTTATATCCTTATCAAATTAATTGACTGCTCTACCTGTCTCGATTTACATCTGACAACCATTAACATCCTCATTAAAAATAATCAAGCAGGTGTAGGTTTACTTGAAAAAATATCTAGGTATAATCCTTTACCATTACCACGTGCTTAGTGCTTCTACCAGGTTGATTGAAGTATTTCAAAATTGCTACATTTATATCGTGCTCTTATCTCGTTTATTATTATTATTATTATATTATTATTAAAACTGATAAGACTATACATGAGACAGCGCTTTTTCACGAGTATATTATTAAGGTAGGTATACTTTATTTATAATCACTTTAAAAAAATAATGGAGACAATAGGGTATTCCAACCTTATAGAGCCTATGGTACCTACTTACTTAAGTGTAAATTTACCACTTGTTATAATTTCTTAGACCAAAGTATAGATAAGTAGAAAATAAGCAACGCCCATTTTTAAATCGTCTAGGTACCTACTGACAGCTGACGGAGTTATATTATTATAAATTTAATTATTAAAGAATTTATTAATTTGTTTTTCATTTCATCAGTTCAAAGACCTAAAGTAAATCCTTTTATAATAATTAGTCTGTTAATTAAAACTCAAGGGTAATTATACAGGGTGTCCCAGCTTATTCGAAGCGGTCTCTGTAGGCCAAACGATTCATTTTTTCCAAAAAATTTTTGCAAATTCAGGTACAGGATCACAATGGCCATAATTTGAAATTATTTTCGAGTATACAGAGTGTCCCACATGACAGTGGCATATATGGCATATCAAAGTTATGTTTTTTTAAATGGAATGCTCGTATGTTATTGCATTTTTAGATTGTCTGAGAAGAGAAAATAGGATTGGCTTTTAAAGTTGGTGTTTAAATTTAGAAGTTTTTGAGTTATAAACAAGTGAAAATCGTCATTTTTCAAGTTCAAGGCCCTGTACAATGAAAACGGTTCAAGATAGACAAAAACGGCTTACATGTCCCTATTTTAACTTTTCATGTACTATCCTATGGTATAGAAAATTTGTACTTTCTTTTATTTTATTATTTGGCGACGCGTGGAGAAATCTCAGAATTTTTCAAATTTTTTATCACCCTGTATAAACATTTCATCTACATGATAGGATAGTACATGAAAAAGTAAAATAGGGACATGTAAGCCGTTTTTCTCTATCTTCAGCCGTTTTCGTTGTACAGGGCTTTGAACTTGAAAAATTACGATTTTCACTTGTTTATAACTCAAAAACTTCTAAATTTAAACACCAACTGTAAAAGCCAATCTTATTTTCTCTTCTCAGACAATCTAAAAATGCAATAACATAGGAGCATTCCATTTAAAAAAACATAACTTTGATATGCCACTGTCATATGGGACACTCTGTATACTCCAAAATAATTTTAAATTATGGTCATTGTGATCCTGTACTTGAATTTGCAAAATTTTTTTGGAAAAAATCCATCGTTTCGCCTACAGAGACCGCTTTGAATAAGCTGGGACACCTGTATACATCCGCGCGGCTCCTAAGTTGTATCAATTTTTTCGGGACCGAGGAGCAAATTAGGGGTGCTGGGTGGGTAAGACGCTAAAAACAGCCATTGCAAACTAATATTAAGGTCACAACTAAGGCCTCTTTGACACTACGGTGGAATTTCTATTTTTTTCTTCACTTTCAGGACAAGGAAAATCTTCGAGAATAACAGTAGCACGATTTTTATTTTCAAATTTGCATTTATTTTGCATTTATATTCCAAAAATCGTAACATCAAATTCTGTGTTCTGGTCACGATATGAGAGAGCGGTTATATCGGGAGTCCGCGTCTGTATACGTTTGGTAGCGGTTCCCATTGTCATAAGTGGGTTCATGCGTAGTTAGATCCGAGACTAGTGGTATTTCTCGGCGCTTGTGTCAGGACCGTACTTTCGTTGCACTCCCATAATCAATTTTTAAAGTCGTTTTGTGGCCTTCTCTTTTATTTGCAAAGCTAATGAATACCTTCCTGGTGTTACTATAGGTATGTTCTCCACCCCTATATAGGTGTCATAGTGAAACTGTAGGAGCCGCGGATGTATACAATGACCAAACTCAAGATATATTATAAGGAACAGTGTAGTATGTTTATTAAAAAAAAGATAATTCAAAATTTGATTTTACACTGTCCCTTTCCTACAATTTCTGGGTTAAAAAAGACCACGACCTTTGATTGATCGTTTTTGAATACCTTAACAAATAAAAACAAACATTGCAAATAACAGTTTCTTTGAAATACTATTTTGACAACTAATAACAATGACAGCCTCAATTTTTTTTTTTTCACATTATATAGTTAGATTAACTTTAAAAAGTCAGATGTGACGTCACACTAACCGTCCGAATTAATATTTTTAATTTCACCAGAAAATGTCAAACAGTTAATTGTCAAGTTGTGAACGAGCGTAAATTATTGAAGGAATCATTCAAACAATGAATTGAAGCGCTTTACGTCAGTTTGAGAGCCACTGACAACTACATAAAATTTATTCACGTAATGACATTCTATCCTCTGTGTTGTGCATTTAATTCTCATTCAAAACCAATGTTGACGTATACTTATTTTATGCGGGATGGAGTGTTTAGACAAACTGGGCGGTTACTATAAAAACCGCGTATATGAAACAAAATAAATCGAACTATCAAAAGAATGTGTATTCTTAATCGATACGTATGACTTTTTAGACTTTATTGGACTATACTGCTCAGCATAAAAATGCGCAACTTTTTTCCTTATTAAGGTCTATTTACATTTGACGGTACGGACACGAGCCGGGTGTTCAACGTACATTTTTATACTAATAAATGGATTTTGATTGGTTGCATTTATATCTAATAGCGATGTTTTGTTCTCAGCCCGTCCCCGTCAGTGATGTAAATAAAGCCATTGAAAGTCCATTTATTAATAAAAATGCACGTCCGCGTTGAACACCCTGCCCTTGTCCGTGCCGTTAGATGTATATAGACCTTTAACCGATTCCGTATCTCTGTATATAGCTCTTTGAATAGACAGTCAGGTCAGGTCAGGTCAACTAACTGTCTATTCACAAAGGTATAGCTTGATCCCCATTCTGTGTGCATTCTTATCTTGGATAATCTGTATAAGCACGGCCGATAATGAAGTATAGTAGGATTAACTTTAAAAAGTCAGATGTGACGTCACACTAACCGTCCGAATTAATATTTTTAATTTCACCAGAAAATGTCAAACAGTTAATTGTCAAGTTGTGAACGAGCGTAAATTATTGAAGGAATCATTCAAACAATGAATTGAAGCGCTTACGTCAGTTTGAGAGCCACTGACAACTACATAAAATTTATTCACGTAATGACATTCTATCCTCTGTGTTGTGCATTTAATTCTCATTCAAAACCAATGTTGACGTATACTTATTTATGCGGGATGGAGTGTTTAGACAAACTTGACGGTATCTATGAGAACCAGTATATGAAACAAAATAAATCGAACTATCAAAAGGATGTGTATTCTTAATCGATACGTATGACTTTTTAGACTTTATTGGACTATATCTTCCTTATCCTTGCTTAAAAAAAAAGTTATACAGGGTGTTTTGTAATTTAATGTCAATATTTAAGGGGGTGATTTTTGGGTCCATTTTAAGAAGAAAACTTTATAAGAACGTATGTCCTAAAAGTCTTAACTTTTGAGATACAGGGTGCTAAAGTTTTTAAAAATAAATAATTTTTTTTCATAATACTACCGCTCTGGATATTTTAATGAAATTTAATAGACAGGTATTACTCATCAAGAGGCATTTTTTCATGTACCACATTTCGTTTTATTTCCACTAGTGACGATCGTGCAGAATTTTACCTGGGTATTGTTATATTTTTTTATTGTCATTTCAACGATAATCTTGTGACCATGTAGAGAAACAGATTTTTAATCTTTTAGGCGAAAACCGTGCATCGGCTTCCAAAAATTATTTCTATTTGAACAGAAATCAGTGGCGTAACATCAATGTCTGCTAAAATATGATGCTGGAAAAATTCTGCACGATCGTGCACAATCGTCACTAATGGAAATAAAATGAAACGTGGTACATGAAAAAATGCCCCTTGATGCGTAATACCTGTATACGAAATTTTATTAAAATATCCAGAGCGGTATTACAGATATTACGAAAAATGATTTATTTTAACAAAACTTTACCACCCTGTATCTCAAAAGTTAAGACTATTGGACATACGTTATTATGAAGTTTTCTTCTTAAAATGGACCCCAAAAATCACCCCCTTAAATATTGACATTCAATTACATAACACCCTGTATAGTATGAAGAAAGAAGAAACCCAAAAATTAAAGGAAAAATAAATTACGGGCGATTTGAGGTCGGAAAGTGGGAGGTGGTGAGTTTTGAAGGGTAAAAATCGGTTTATTTTGATTTCCGGCTAAACTACAAGTCCTATACAGGGTGATTCATGAGTGACCTTACATAGACCAATGGTGATAAGCGGACTTCAAGGCGGGTCGAAAACCACAAAAGAAATTTTTTTTGTGTGATTGGTTAAGAAGTTACAGGGTGTTTTATGTCTCAGGTACAAAACTTTGATAGGCGATATTTCTTAAACGGCTGGAGATATTTTGTAGAAATTTACTAGGAATGGTGCATTCCGGAAACTCATCAAAACCGCATTCTGAGTTAATTAAAAATCCAGGACCGGACTTGAAAATTTTTGCCCCCATGGTCTTTGTTGAAAAAGTTTATTTTCTGACCGTGCTACTGAAAAACTGTCATCGAATTTGAAGAGATAAGAAAAAACTCTATAGAAATCATTCCTCAATTTGAACGGCACACCCAAACCGTCTCGAAAAAAAATGTTAAAGTAAAACTTTTCTGTAAATTATCGTTTTCGAGCAGACATATTTTACTTAATGTTCGTCTGAATTCCTTCAAATTTATTTTTTGACTTGTTTCTGTGGGAAAAATGTCAGTGTAAATTAAATGTTATCAATAATAATGTTATAAACGGTTCTCAAAATGTCCTTTACCAACTTCAATACATTTTCTGCAGCGTTTCCATAAAGTTTGGTTTGCTTTTTGAATTATTTGCCTGTTGTTTCTAATTTCATCAGCAACTATCAGTATTCGCGTCCTGAGCTCCTCTCTGGTACTTACTTCAGTTTTTTAGACTTCCCGCTTCATATGGCCCCATGGGTAATAGTCTAAAACAGTGAGGTTGGGGGACCTAGGTGGTCAGGAATGAGGGCCGCCGCGCCCGAACCAACGATTGGGGTACTCATTGTGGAGATGCTCTCTGACTTGTCGCGAAAAATGCGGTGGTGCCTCATCTTGCTGGAAGAAAAGAGCACGCCTGTTCACGTTCGCCTCTGCAAGCAAGCCGGGCAAAATGACTTGTAGGAAAAGTAAATAAATTTCCCCCGCGTGAGCCACCCAGCAAAAAATGGGGTCCTATTAGGGTATCATTTGCAATGCCACACTGCACATTAATAGAAAATCTGTTGCGAGTTCTTCTGAACAACAGAGCGCGGATTTTCATATGTCCATAGGTATGGGAGTTTTGTTTATTCGTTACACCATCCCGCGTGAACTGAACTTCGATCAGTACACAAAATTCTACGCAGTCCATTCAATGGAATTTCATTGAATGGTTGAAGCCTCTGTACGCTTTGTAGGTGACAGGGATGGCATCCGCTCTTCTTTTTTTCAAAGTTCGCCATACTCTTGATTGAGAAATGCTCAGTGCTTGCCCAAATCTTCGCGTACTTGTACTTGGATTTACTGCAACCATCTCCACGATGTTTTGATGGCTCAGATTTTCCAATTGAGGTTCAGCATTCCTTTGAACTCAGGGAAATATGCCGTGGTTTCGAGAAAATTGGAAAACAGACGCGAAACGTTACATGGGCCGGTGTTCTTCGATTGGCGAATCTTCTATGGTATTCTCTCGCAGCTGCTCTTGAATTTCCATTGCAGAAACCATACACAAACATAATGTCTGGTATTCGTTATTAGTGAAATGATTTGTGAATATTAGTGAAATCTGAAAATTTTGTAGTTGACACCTGATTTCCCAGTAATAAAACTTGGCCTTGTGTCCAACATTTTTCCCACAGAAACAAGTCAAAAAATAAATTTGAAGGAATTCAGACGAACATTAAGTAAAATATGTCTGCTCGAAAACGATAATTTACTGAGAAGTTTTACTTTGACATTTTTTTTTCGAGACGGTTTGGGTGTGCCGTTCAAATTGAGGAATGATTTCTATAGAGTTTTTTCTTATCTCTTCAAATTCGATGACAGTTTTTCAGTAGCACGGTCAGAAAATAAACTTTTTCAACAAAGACCATGGGGGCAAAAATTTTCAAGTCCGGTCCTGGATTTTTAATTAACTCAGAATGCGGTTTTGATGAGTTTCCGGAATGCACCATTCCTAGTAAATTTCTACAAAATATCTCCAGCCGTTTCAGAAATATCGCCTATCAAAGTTTTGTACCTGAGACATAAAACACCCTGTAACTTCTTAACCAATCACACAAAAAAAATTTCTTTTGTGGTTTTCGACCCGCCTTGAAGTCCGCTTATCACCATTGGTCTATGTAAGGTCACTCATGAATCACCCTGTATATGTAAAAAAGTTAAATAGCAATGTTGTAGGTAATAAAAAGATACATATATACAACTTTTGTATTTACACTGTTTTTCACATAACCTCAAAATTTATGTAAAAAATTCAAATATCCAATTTTTTTTTTTTTACTAAAAAATTTTTACCGAAATTTGGTGAAAACTTACCTTTTTATGTACCAAACACACTGTAATTTTTTGAATTTGAAATATTTATTTTTTCACCTTATTTTTATTTAATATCGAAAAAGCACCCTAATTTTCAATCGAAAATTCTCGTGTCAAAATATCTGCTTTTTTAAAAAAGTCGGTGGGCTTTTTGTTCCTTGAAGTCTTTAATTTTTGATAGTGCAAAAAAATATACATTACTATGGTAAATGTTCTCAGAATATACGAAAAAAACTCGAATCCACTCGACTCGGGTCATCAGCTCGATTCTTCCTGAAAACCGCTTATCGAATCATCGCTAAAATCCAGAATATTTCGCGTTTTCGTCAATGTTCCTTATTCGTTAAAATATTAGGAAAAAAGAAAAAATTACACCAAATATTACACCAAAAGAAAAAAAGTTTTTTTGTAAAAGATAAAAATAAAAAACCAATAACTTGAGGTTATGTGAAAAAAGTGTAAATACGAAAGTTATACATAGATCTTTTTATTACCTACAACATTGCTATTTAATTTTTTTTCATAGGACTTGTAGTTTTGCCGGAAATCGAGATAAAACATTTTTACCCTTAAAAACTTAAAACTCACCCCCTCTCACTTCTCGACCTCAAAGCGCCGGTAATTTATTTTTCCTTTCAGTTTTGTTATATTCTCTTCCCTTTTCAATGGGTTTCATTCTACTTTTTTTTCACTTTTTACCTTTTTTAAAGAATTCAGCACAGGTCTAGTAGTGGATCTATTCTGATATTTTTTGGGTCTTGTGGTTATCATGTTTTTGTTTTATTTTATTTTATTGTTTATTGTGTTTGTTGCGTATGGTTTCAAAAGTATTGTTATTGCAACGGTGGTGAGGAATTGTTAGTTTGAGTAATAGCAGGGAAATAAAACAAACAAACCACAACACCCAAAGAATGTCAGAATCAAAGTAAAAGTGAAAGTCAATTTATTTTTCAAAAATAAAATTTAAAATATTTATTGACACCATTTTGAGGATCAATTTTATTGTATTATAGTTTTTTAAAATATTTTTGAGTATTTTACATGTTTATACAAATGTTTATACAAACAAAGGACCAATCGGCCCCGAAACGTCTCAATTATAATAATAAATCTTTCAAGAAATATTTTTTTAACCAAAAACTTAACCCCCATTAAATGACAAGTTAAAAATTCAACATAAAGAAGGTTCAATAAAAATCATCCCATTTAAGCTGTATAGGTTAAAAATAAAATAAAAAATAAAATCCCATATTTGTTTAATTATTTTAGAGCTATAACGGGAATAACGTAATAACGTAAAGCTTTATTGGGAATGCGCGGGCATAATAATTCAGATCGGTGGAATTTACATGGAAAAATTTGCTAAAAATAAAGTAAAATTTGTAAATACGGACATTTAAGTACCTAATTGTTTTCCAACTTGCAGTATTATATTTGTGTTTTATAGGTACGTTGTTAAAAGTAGGTATAGTAGCCCAATTTAAAATTATTAACCCAGTTTATACTTATGAAGGTTGATATGTAAACGTTATGTAATCCTAGAAATGACTAATAAGCATATAAATATGTATTCTAAATTAATTAGAGTCCCAGGTATGTAAGTATCATGCAATTAAGTATCATGATAAGTAATAATTTTATTTAATCTGAAAACACTAAATTAAATATTTAAAACCAACATGTAATAATTCTATCTTCATAAGATACAAAATATAAACGCAAATTATTGTATTGTTCAAATAGTAAGGTAAGCACTGTAATTATTACTTAGCAGCGTTATTAACTACTGTTATCAAGTTTCTCAACGTAATGTAAATGAGAAAACTGGCGCATTTTATAAAGTTCTTACAAAAATAGTCCCCTTATCTGTTATCACAATAAAAAATAAACGGATTTGATGTGAGTTTTACTTATAAGAGGATGAATTGCTTATTAATTGTTAGACATGTAATACAATGAGTACCTAATTCATTTAATTAGGTAAATAATTACATATAAAATCTAATTATTACAAATCATGCCGTCATTATTTGCGAAAAGACTGTAAATAGAACTTGAAAGCTGCAAAGATGCATCTCTCATTCAGTACAAAGGAGATTGATAAAAATTACTACCTATGTGCATATAACTGAACTGAAAACTAAACATGATAAAGAGGATTGGTTAATCTTTTTTTCCATCATCCAGATGAGGAATATTACAAGGTTTGTAAGAATGGTATCGTGAAAAAAAAGATAAAAACTGCGAGAAAAAATTTTTCAATAATTTGGCACGAAAAACTAACAAAATCTAATTAGGTTTTAAAGTGTTGCCAAAAAAATTATATCAATAAGGAATGGTAACACTGACTGGCAGTGGTGGTAATGAAGATTAAATGAGAGAGCAGCTTAATCCAAAATGAGATGAGAAGCAAAATGCGGTCACGTTAGAATTTTTTTTTTTTCAAGACAAATGAAAATGAGTTGAAGTGTCTGAAAAACAAGCAGAAGGTTATCAATGATTCTACTGAACGTCTTCTTTTTGGGTCCGTTACCTCATCAGATCTTATTCTGAAACGATTTTGATGTTTTTATTTTTTATTTTGAAGGAAATATCTCCAGGAAGTTGCCACGAGTTTTGCCGGAGAGCTCCGGAGATGAACGATAGTTCAGCCGCTCATTAAAAGTCGCGAAACTTTCAGAAGGGAAATAAAAACCGAACTTCAAAAAAGATCAAATTATGTTAAATTATTCCGTTCATGATTTAATGGATTTTGACAGCTCTACATCCAGAAAGTGATTTACTAAAAAAAACATAAAAATCCCCAGCTACGGCAACGTCGTAAAGTAAATCCACGATTCTGCTCGACTCGTCCTCCCGCTGATGATGAATACATTCGCATTCGGTGTACGACGTTGTACAGTCGCAGTCGATCGTAATGTTTTTAAAATAAACGCGGCGCCGGCACTGGTAGATAGAACACGTCGGAGCGCCTGAACTTTAGAAATAATCGGCGTGAGTGCGAAAATTTGTCCTTAAAAATTGCCTCTTACGTAAGGATTGTGGTGCGGAATTGTGTAGACTAAATTAAGATTGCTCTTTAATTGTATTATAATTGGACATTCATTTATTAATTGCATCTCAGCAAAGAAGAAGGTTAATGAGACGAGACGAGTACTCATGCCAAGTTAAATACTTAAAGTAAATACGGTGAGTTTGTTTAGATTTTTTATTGATATTTTTCATTGCATTGCGAAATGATTATTTTTGCAATCTTTGCGTTTAAATTCTTTATTGTATGTAAATGTAATAATATTACCTCTATGTACATTATTTGTTTTGTGTAATAAATTAATTGTGGAAGATTTTGATCGGTAAACTGATTATCGATTATTTATCTATTTATTCATTTATTTAACTTGAAGTTTTATATTTTAGTAGTGATAAGAGCTAATATGAGACCCATTTTTTTACTTTATAGAAATTAAAAATTCTTAGCTAATTATTTCTGCAACATAATTGAAAAAAGAAAAGCAAAGTAAGCAAAATTATTTTTCCTCCATACTTTTCGTCACCTGTGAGGAAAATAACTTTCCGCACTAAATGTTATAAATTAATTTCTCAGTAGACATTTCTGTAACGAAATCGAATTATTGATTCCTTGCAAAGAAAAATCTTTTCTTAATAACACTAAAAAAATAATAATAAAAATACAAGGAAAAATTAGAAAAGCATGTTTTTTTAATCACTTTTTCTTTCATCGCTTCAATACACAATTTAGCAGGGGAAAAAAAGGAAAAATAAAGTAGTAAAAGTTTTTTTTCTGTTGGTATCAATTTTTATTTGTTTATTTTTCACTCCTATTTAGTTTCGCGCAGATTGTCGATCCTATAAAGCAACTTGTTGCTACCAATCGACAGATTTCTTAATTTTTTTCTACATTAGATGTTTTTTTTTCTATTATCTCTCGTATGTATAAAATGGTTATAAATAGGCAATTATATTTACAGCGGTATATTAATGATTATTAACATTTATAGCGGTAATAATTAATAACATTTACAGCGGTATTCATAAATAAATTGCCAATAAATCGAAAAAGGCTATAATAATGAAGTAGCAGTTGCAACTTTTATTAAGTATTTTGTCTTGGAAAGGCAACTAAAGAAATAATTTCACTTTCCCTGCAACACTTCTCTCGTTTACAAGATGCCTATATTCATAAGATATCTTTCGTTAAAACAAATATTTTGAAAAATTTCTTTTTGTTAAGGTACTCCTTCGCAATGAAAATTTCTCTCCACTAAGCCCCCTCCATTTACTCGGGTCAGGCTAGATTTTTCTCCTGAAATTTGAAGAAAATAAAAGAAAAAAGTAAAAGATAAAACATAGAAGATAAAGAAAAAGCCTTAAGGGCCGTAAATTTTAAGGAAAAAAACCCTAACAATTAGTGGAGGGGAATTAACGCAAAGGTTTAACCATATCTTTCTTTTTTTCATTTTTTACATACAGCGCATGTCTATTTATTCAGTTAATAAAATGGTCTACATGCAAAATAACTAATGTGGTTAGCGGGTTTTTTGTGGTCTGAATCCAGGTTTGTAATCCACTTCAAGATTTGTGGACCATATCCAGTTAGTGTTTTACATTTTATGAGGTCTGTGCGTCTGTGGTTTACAATAATTACAAGCTGGTTTACAATAAGAGATGTTTTTTAACTTTCAATTTTTATAATGAATGAAAAAGTGCTCTTAACGCAATTAAGTCGTGTTAATTGGCTTCAGAAACAAATGCGAGTTTTTTTTTTAGAGTTTTCGATGTAATATGTAATTTAGGAATACACAGCTTAAACCTACTCCTGGTAAGAAAAACATCAATGGATTATGTTACATAATATTTTCCCATTCATTAAGAGTTGCTAAACGTTGGTAAAATTCCATAAGGAGTTCGGTAGATATTTAAGTGAAGCATTCGCGTTCTACAAATACAGATCGATTCCTAGAGCTAAATTTAATAGGATAATAAAAATAGCACTGCTGCGCTGGAATTGTTTCTCTATTTCTCAATCCTTCAAAGTTGGGCTTGTTATTATTATTATTATTATTATTATTATTACTATTACGTCCTGTTGTAATATTGTAACAACTTGCTTGTTTTGCTATTATAGGTATTACTCACCTAGATTTTATAATAATTACACAAAATTAATGACCAGAAATTACAATAATTATTATTACAAGGTGCTAATCTTGAGGTCAATTAGTCTGTTTTCGACTTGAAATCACCGGAACATTTCAGCAACAATTGAAATTTGGTAATCTGATTTTGAACGATGATTCGATTTAATTAATGTATAAAAATAAGGAGTTTCCTAAATTTACCTATCCTTACTTTATTAATCTAAACATGCGTGCTGAATGAAGGTAAAATTTTTGATGAATAGGCACGTGATTGAGCAATATACCTAATCATAGATGAAACCAGATTTTTTTACAAATTTCTCAAGAGATCAAAATTTTGATCACGAATATGTCTCCTTTATCTCTAACCCTGAAACTAAACAGGTTGTAAGTTTTTTTTAAACAAACCTAGAATTTTCAATCAAGCTTGAAAAAGTATCGAATTTTCAGCGCATCGATTTTTCCGAAACGAGTTTTGACATGCTTGTTAACTTTAGGTTTCATTTGCGTTATGTTTCCAAGTCAGGGTGTCGAAAGCTTTTTTGAAATCATTCCCTGATCATGTGATTTCCGGTTTATGATAACAACATATTATTTTTTTCATAATTTGTGACCATGAAACGCATCTAATCTCTGGAGTACCCACGTAATTAATTTCCACTTTATCTTAGTATTTTATCTAATCTGATGCATTAGGCACATACCCCAAACTTATTAATTGTTATTACCTTATAATATATAGGGTGAAATTATTATCATCTAAAGGCAGAATCATTGCTTAGACAGATCACTCTGTATATTTATAACTCTGGTTTTATTTAATCAATGTCGGTTGTTTATTGCACTATCAATGATGTGATAATATATTTATGTACTGCTTATATAAAAGGTATGGGTGTGCTAACAAAAAATAATAAATATCCTCCTTGATATCATATATCTTTTTTTAGCTGTTATATATTTTTAGTCTTAATAGTTGTAGTTTTTTAATAAAGCAATAGAATGCGTAGTTTTTTTCTTTTATCAACTACAACTCTATGAAAAAAAATTGTACATATTCACGTTCAGTTTCAAAGATAAGAAAAATGCCACTAATAATTATTATAAAAATGCACAGTTGAAGTACCTATTCGTTAATGTCAAGGACAGCTGAACATAATGGTATATTTATTTTTTGTACAAGATATATTATTCTAGTAAACTATGTGCTTACATTGTAAGCAAAATTAGTGAAAAATAAATTTTGTTTTATGAAAATTGGTTTTGAAAAGTTACTTTTCATTCTATAAACCTTCATCAAGAGTGTAACATCTAGGGAGTGGCCCTCTTGCCTACAGACTACAGAGACAAGCTTGTCTGGAGATCTGTGGTGCCATTAACACCACATCCTCGGCGGCTATGGAGATCCTACTGGACTTGCCAGTTACCATCTCTCCATATTTATTTGGGAGAGAGGCCAGATGGACTACATATAGAATGAATAATGATACAGATAGCAAAAAGGTTGCCAAAGGCTTAATAACTTGGAAAGAACCAGGTTACTGTATGATATAGAAAATCACAGTCTACTGGGTATGCGCACTCGGACATAATGCCTAAGACAATAATGAACCGCTCTGCTAATAAAGTCCTTCTCCCATAACAAAAATTAACTCCTGACAGCAGATTTTAGTTGGTTCACAGGAACTGGAGCTAGTGTGTGTAGCGCTGGCTCGAAGAAGAGAGTCTTCTCGAGCCTTCCCGAGAAGTAGCTTGGGAAGAAGTGGAAAAACGAGCACTAATGCAACCTTTTCCCGAGGTAGTGGATTCTGTGAGTCGGAAAAAAACCCGAAAAGTGTTCGGATTTCAGAGTCTAACGAGACTAGCCCTCCCCCCCCCCCCCCTTTTCGAGGATGCTGAATACAATGGTGGTGGTTTAAACTCTTCTCGAGTTGACCGCACCCCCTAAAACGGCCAAAAACCACCCCTATGAAGGGTAAATCACGGAACTTCTTTCTCTCGGAGGCCAAACTTGTGTCCCCGCCCGTTTTCAAGGTCGCTGAATGCGATGCTGACGTCGAGGTCAGGCCTCGACGCCCGCCAACCCCTCGTTCGTACGTAAATCAGAGCACGCTCTGCCCACCCCCCTTTATATTTTATTTGTTAATAAAAAACACCCTGCATTTGACACCCTTACTCATGATTGTTTTATTTTTATAAAAAAGTTCTCATGTTAATTTTTCACCCCTTCCGGGGATTGTTCTTGGCCGCGTAGAGGGGCTGGGGGGCGTCAAGGACCGACCTCGACGTCAGTATCGCGTTCAGCATCCTCGAAAACGGGCGGGGACGGATTTTCGTCGATTTCACGCGGGAGTTCCCGTTTCACCCCTTCCTGGGGTTGTTCTTGGCCGCGTAGAGGAGTTGGCGGGCGTGGAGAACCGACCTCGACGTTACCATCGCGTTCAGCGACCTCGAAAACGGGGGGTGACACAAGTTTGGCAGCCAAGAGAAAGAAATTCCGTGATTTACTCTTCATAGGGGTGGTTTTTGGCCGTTTTAGGGGGTGCGGTCAACTCGAGAAGAGTATAAACCACCATCATCGTATTCAGCACCCACGAAAACGGGGGGGAGGGCTAGTCTCGTTAGGCTCTGAAATCCGAGCACATTCGTCCGACTCACATAATCCACTAAGGCATGAAAACCCTCATTTGCAGAAACTGCAAAAACCCAAGTTTTTTATGAGACTCGAAAATATAGAGTCAGAGTCATAGTGTGTCGATCGTCTTTTCCAGTAATAATTAAGTAAGTAATTAAGTTGCAAAAATAAAAAATAAATTTAATTAATAAAAAAAATTACTGCAAAAATAGTGCCAAGTCAGAACTAAACTTTCAAGAGTCGCGGAACGGACCACCGGCACCAGAGACTAGTATGTTAGTCCATAGCAACCCGCAATAAGATAAGCTTCGTTTATGGTTTCTGAGATATTTACAGTGGAAGCCTCTGGGGCCACTTATTGAAATTACCGTGAAATAAGTTAATCCCAACAACTCGGCAATTTTTCAAAGAATTCATGCTTCGGGGCCTCACATTCAAAGTCGCCTCTAGTTTTAACACCCGATTCTATTATGGTCCATTATGGTCTTTATGGGAGAAGTTTCCACTGTTCAGTCAGCTCGTTAAGTTATAGTCCAGTACCGATTTTAAAAATATTTATTTTCGTGTATTCCTTAGACCTTCAGGAACATTCATCACCACTAACCCCTAGATTACCTTGTAAAATGAGAAAATTAGGGTAATTTACTCCCTCTCAAAGCACCCCTAATAGTAAAAGTGATAAAAAAATTATGAAAATTCAAAATTTCACCTCGAAATCGTCTCTCGAGGGCTTTCGAGATCGCTGATTACGAACCCGAGGTCCAAAAGCAGATGAGGTTAACCCGTCAAAACAATCCCAAGAAGTGACAGTGATACAAAAAATTAATATTTCGCTTCGGAAATCGTCTCATGGGGGTTTTGTGGTCGCCGATGACGATCCCGAGGTCCGTTCAAAAAATTAAACACCCAATGCGATGTGCGATATAATTCCGATAAAAATTTTCACTTTTTCCGTTTTCGATAGCTGATTGATTTAAGCTGGAGAATTTCATTTAAGCTGATGATTTCCGAGGCGACATATTAATTTTTTGTAACACTAGTCACTAACACTTCTTGGGGAGGTTTTGAGGGTTGGAACCACCCTCATATGCTTTTAATCTCGGATTCGTAATCAGCGACCCTTAAATCCCCATGAGACGATTTCCGAGGTAAAATTTTTAATTTTCATATATTTCTTATCACTGTTACTATTTGGGGTGCTTTGGAAGGGAGAAAATTATCCTAATTTTCTCATTTTTCGAGGTAATGCTGGGGGTTAGTGGTATGATTAATATTCCTGAAGGTCTAGGGAACCTAGGATTTTTTTATCGGTGCTGTTCCACCTCTTTTCCAGATTTTCCGGCTTGTTTACTGAACTACTATGATGATGGTTAGATAAGGAGATCCTTCATTAAGCGCGGCATTTTTTTAAATAATAATTGCTAAGCCTTGGGCCTCGAGATCTGCGTATGGATCACCTCATTATAATAAAATATCTTAAACTACCTAATATAGCTTATTAGGTGCCTAACATTTCAAAGAAATATTTCAAGAATGTTAAGGAGACGTGGAATAGTCAAACGTGAATTTACCGAAAAATTCCCACTGCTCTTGGTGTGTTTCTTCAGCGCAATAGTTCAAAGCAACCGGTCTTGCTTCATTGGCGCAGCTTTTTCGATTTTCGATTTTTAAGTCATCACTTTGTAGGTACCTATATCATCAAAAAATTTCAAGCAAAAAATTTACACATTGAAAAACTGGTGTATACGAATTAACTTGATTAGATGTATGATGTATGTAAGATGTTTCCATGAAATTCTGAAGAGATTTTCTTGAAAATTTCGTCTTTTCTGATTAGGTGAATTGTGAAAAATTCAATAAGAGTGAGCCCATTGTTTGCAATGGCGTAGCCACGTATGAGTTACTAGGGATCAGAACCCCCCCCCTCCACCCGATAGGTAGTCTATGTGAAGATAATTTTTTCAGGAATTTTTTTACAAAACTTAATATCCAAGTACTAGACTAAAAATTCTTGGGTGTTATATTTTATACTCCAGACTCTAGCTAACATTACTTCTTTATCATTCAGAACTATTTTCTTCGCATAAAAATCACGATGGAACAAAATACTGTAAAAAGCTCAGGACACATATCTGCTTAGCCACTCTCGTGAAGTTAGCCTCCGAATTCTATATGAAACCCCTACATTTTTCAGAGTTCTGAGTAGAACTAGAATAGTTCTAGAGTTCTGTGGTATAAATTTTATATACTTCCGTGGAACAAAGCTATTTAAACGCAAAAATCCATTTTGGTGTCTAACTTCACTGGCAGTTCTAAAAAATTGGCTTTCCACAGTTCCTGTATATTTTTACAAATGATTTTTTTTGCATATTTTTGAAAAAATCACCGAAAATGAGTTCTGGTTAGAGTTCTGGATGGCCGCCCCCGAAGAGTTCTATAGAAAATCTCTCTTCCTCTTTGCCGAAAACTCAATAGCTTGGTTATGAATTATTGCGAAAATGATTGCCAAAAATAGGTATACCTAAACAATAGAAGTTGTGATAAAAAATCAAGTACAATGAGTTCTGATTTAAAGTTCTGGGTAGCTTCCGAAGAGTTCAATAATCGTTTTCGAAATTAACAATCAAAGTACATATTAATTTCTCGCTAAAGTGGAAGAGAGCTTTTCTATGGAACTCTTCAGGCTATCCCGAACTCTAATCATAACTCACACTTTACTTGATTTTTATCATAACTTCCATTGTTTCGGCATATGTGCCTACCTGTTTTAGGCAATCATTTTCGCAATTAACAACCAAACTTTTGAGTTTTCGGTAAAGTAAAAAAGATATTTTCTATTGAGCTCATCTGGGGCTACCCGGAACTCTAATTAAAACTCATTTTTGACATTAAAAAAAAATGCAAAAAATTCGCTTAATTATTTGCGAAAATATATAAGAACTCTAGAACTCCAATATTTTTGTTGCTACCTACCACATCAGAACTAATTTTCTGAGAAAAGAGGGACCTGCGTGAAGTTAACCTCCAAAAATGATTTTTTACAGAACTCCAGAACTATTCTAATTCTACTCTGAACTCTGAAATATTTATTTGTTTCATACAATTCGGGGGCTAACTTCATGCACGGGAGTACTATGGTATAGGAAGCGGGGGAACTATAAACTATAACTTAAAAAATTGACTTATGCTAGAAAATATTATATTTTTTTGTATTTTGATAACTATAGATGCCCTAAGCCCTGTGATTTAATTCCATTGATTCCCCTTCGGTAGAAATGAAAGTACCTACTCCCTTTTAGTAGGTACCTACTAATGGCAAAATAATAATTTTGAAACATTGATGGCTTATTAATAGTTTTAAGTTTCTATTTTTTTATCCTAATTATCCATTATAAAATTTAAAAAAAATGCATAATTTAGATAAAAAAGTTTATTAATTGCATTTATTATATTCATATACATATCCATAGTCATGGTACTAAGTTCTTTAATGCATTACTCAACTGTTTATATCAAGTTATATACAGAGTTTATTAACTGCAGTTTATTATCAAAGGTCTCGCCTAACTATTTTGTATAGATATTGCTTTGTGATATTATTTTTTAACCAAAAACAAATTAGATAATAACACATCAATTTTATATTTGAACAACTATTATAATACAGAATAACACTAAACTAACACCTACCAATACCAATTATTTATATAATTAAAAAAAGTAGATTGCATTTTGTTATTTCAAAATACTTCATAGCGGCTGTTCAATCCAACAGCAGCGAATTCAAAACAATGTTATCACAAAAGAATGAATAACTGTCGGAAAGAAAAATAATTTTGCAGAAATGATAAAACAATCAATGGCAGCATTGTTATTGATGAATATATCACGAGGTCAAGTTTAACTAATTAACTAGTTCCCAAGATTGTAATTTTTTCCACATCACTAATGCAAAATACTCATCTCATTCTGCAAACTAATACCTCAAATTATATCGAGATAATTGAATCTAATTTTTCATAATTTTATATCATTAATAACTAATAATAATTGAGTAAATGACGTGACGAAATGAGTAAAGGCCAAGTAGTTTTAATTATATTATTGAATATACTTATACCTCTGAATGCCTGCATGCCTATTTCGTATTTCCTATACGTTATGTAAAAGGAAAAGATTAGATAATTCATAGATAAGAATAATATTATACAGAGCTGTGCAAACATTATTTAATTTCAACGGGGATCGGTGGATGTAGTCAGACAACAAGACCCTGTCTGCTACAGAGTCATTATTATTTATTATATTAATTATTATTTTAATATTTTTGATATTAATAATGTATTTTTTCTAATCAACATCTATAATTTTGAAATGGTAATTAGATGGAAAATTCTCTTCTGGAGGCATCCAGAATCATCCGTGACTCTCATTAATAATAATTTACAACTACCTAATTGTAAAATAATTACATTAAATTTATTAGATTAATAAGTTGTTAAATAATCATAAAACTTGGATAACAATTTGAACATGATTTTATACCTATAAGTTGCTTTTCGCGAAATCGTCCCTGAATACTTATACTTCCAACACAAACAAGGTGACAATGCCACATAACATGTTCTTTAATTAATTCCTTACAGAATGCCAAGGGAAACATAATCAACGCAGGAATAAAACACCTTTAAAGCATAAAAGCATTCCTACCTTACTTAGATATTCACATATTTATGTATGCGTACACTTGAGGCAACATGTATATACCTAGCCATAAAGTAGTTAGAATCATGTAAACAAAAAGTCAAAAAGCTTTCTCTGAAATCCTTTCAGTTCCTTCACTTCCAGTTATTCTAATCATAAATAATGATTTTAAAACCTTATTAACTTCAATCCAGTTTTGAGATAAATTTCATAAAATTACATGGATTATGCTTGTCAGATCATATCTTCAGGCGATCCTGGCATTATTACACAAACTATGGTAATGGAAGATATTTTTAACACCTCTTAATCATAATAAATCGTCTGATGCCTCAAAACTAACACCTTCAAACCCATTTTTTTTTGTGATAACTTCAATCTCATGAGTAATCTGTGCTACTCCAGATACTACTCCAAAAATATACCTACATGTTTTTATAGATTATAATAATATAAACTAAGTAGGAAAGTAGGTATTGTTAATTATTTTTTACTTAGTAGGTACTATTAGCAACTATGTATAGTATTTTTCAAGATATATGGAAACTTGTCAATTATAGTGTCTTTTGTCAGTTAAGAACAGATAATAACTTAACAACAGAGTTTAGTGCAAATAGGTACCGTGAGGTGGGGAACTTCGATAGGTTTTTGACATATTTAGCCTCGCCCACCAAAATGTGTCAACTAACTAAGATATCGTTGACTAAATCACTTTTGTCCTCCACCCTCTTATCCCCCCTTTTTTGCGTTCTTTTTACTCCGTACATGGGGTAACTTCGACACACCATGTATTTTAGCTAACTGTCGAAGTAGGAAAGCTCCTGGGTAGCTTCGACATAAAAAAAGTGAAATTAGATTAATTTCACATAGAATAGCAGAAGTTTCAACTAAGAGGAATATTCTTTAAAAGTAAAAAAAAAAAACTAAATATACAATGCAAACAACGTAAAAAAGTATACAAACAAAACAACCAATAAAAAATTAAAATAATAGGTACTATAATACAGGGTGTCCGGTAAGTACCTCCTAATCTCTCGGGAGCATACAGGGGAGGTCAAAATATACCTAGTCTGTCATAAAAAAAACATTCCTAAAGTGTCCCTAAACGGAGATACAGAGCCCCAAAATGGTACCCTAAGATTTACTTTTTTTGCTCTAACTGTTGAACCGACCTGTATAATTTGATGAAATTTTAATTTTTTCGTAGAGGCGATAACGACTCATTAAGCCATATCAGAGTGGATGTTTGACGTCCTAAAGGAAGTCTGGAACGGACTTACCACCACACTCATTGTATCAAAGATTTGACAGGTGTCATTTTACAGAGCTGAATACTTATTTTTTAAATACGCTGGTCATTCATCTTCACAAAAGGTACTCTTAATTTATTTCGATAAAACTAGCGGTTCTCAAGATAAATCGACTTTTATGCGAATTTTGATCAAGTTCCGTCAATAGCAATCCATTATGTATAGTCCAATAAAGTCTAAAAAGTCATACGTATCGATTAAGAATACACATCCTTTTGATAGTTCGATTTATTTTGTTTCATATACGTGGTTTTTATAGTAACCGTCCAGTTTGTCTAAACATTCCATCCCGCATAAATAAGTATACGTCAACATTGGTTTTGAATCAGAATTAAATGCACAAAACAGAGGATAGAATGTCATTACGTGAATAAATTTTATGTAGTTGTCAGTGGCTCTCAAACTGACGTAAGCGATTCAATTCATTGTTTGAATGATTTTTTCAATAATTTACGCTCCTTTACAACTTGACATTTAACTGTTTGACATTTTCTGGTGAAATTAAAAATATTAATTCGGACGGTTAGTGTGACGTCACATCTGACTTTTTAAAGTTAATCCTACTATAGGTAGGTTTATCAACAAAAACCTGATTTTACCTGTTTGTGTTTAGCATTATACATAGTAACTTTTGACTGTTTCGCAAACCTAAAAACCGATTTATCTCGAAAACCGTCAGTTTTACCGAAATAAATTAAGAGCACCTTTTTTAAAGATGAAGTATTAGACTATTCAAAAAAATTGTTTTTAGCTTTGTAAAGTGACACCTGTCAAAATGTTGACTCAACGAGTATGATGGTAAGTCCGTTCCTGACTTCCCTGACGACGTCAAACATCGACTTTAATATGGCCTGATGGCCCTGATGGAACTCTGTGGCCTCTATAAAGTGTTTAAATTCCATCTAATTATACAGGTCGGTTCAAAAGTTAGAGCCAAAAAAGTAAATTGCGGGGCACCCTTTTAGGGCTCCATATCTCCGTTTGGGGATACTTTAGGAAATTTTTTTTATGACAGACTAGGTTTTTTTTTGACCTCCCCTGTATGCTCCCGAGAGATTAGGAGGTACTTACCGGACACCTGTATAGTCAGTTAGTTATCAATCTCGTATTTCATCGTTAGTATTTAGTTCATTTACCGATTTGGTGTTTTAACCCATCATCAAGGATGGTTGTCAGCTTGACAGCCTTTTTGCTTGTCAGCTTGTTAAAATCTAGCAAGATGTGGAAAATTGACAAAACGTAGGTATTTGTGATCTGTGTACATACAAAAGGGTACGCTACTGACGTGTGCGTTTTCGTCGAATCGGCTGCCAGATCCCGGCTGCTACTTTCACGTCGATTATAATTTACGGGTTTCCTGATATCTTGATAGCAATATTCCTGATACCAAAATAGTATGACTCAAAAATTCTTCCAGCACAATGCCTCCACGACTCTTCCAGCTGAGGAGATATTTTTCCAGCTATGCTTTTCACTTCCATTTTTTAGGTAGGTATCCAGTAAATAGTAAATCCAGTATGTCCAGTAAATCCAGTAAATAGTAAATCCAGTACGTTGTCAAAATAGTGCCTCCTCCAAGACTTAAAACATTCGTATTAATGATAATGACTCCAAATATCTAAACGATTCAAAATGCATCCAAGATTCCTAAATTTACCAGTTATTCACGGCTTAATGCTGGAATAAATTGTGTCATAGCATAGACCCAAAAGTATTGCGGATTGTTAAATTTTGACGAATTAAACTGATTTATCTTTCATATGAGTAGGTGTAGTATAGTTATTAATTTGTCTTTCATTAAGATTTATTTTTAGAATGGACATATCAAGGTTTATTTATTTATCCAATAATGCAGGTGTACCTCAGGGGTCAACGTTATGAAGTGACCTACTCATTTATTGCTCTTTATAAAATAAATGTATTTATTGTTTTCTCGATACTAGCAACAATAGTAGCAAATAGCTTTTTTATGGCACAGAAACCAGCAGTTTGAGAATGAAACCAGGAAATAAACCTCAAAAAATTCAATTAAGTTAAAGTACAGATTTTCAAAAAAAATTTTTATATAAAATAGGTAGGTAAGCAATTAACCATTTTAAAATAGCTTTTCAAGTTTGAGTTAAGTGTTTTTTTCTAGTTGCCTATTTCAGATTCAAGGTAATAATCCATCCGCAAATATTAAAAAAACCGCTACGGAGATGTCAGAATTTATTCTAGGTTTATCGTGTAGAATTCCAAAATCTACATAATCATATAAGTACATACCCATATAGGCGCTGGCATGTAGTTTTACATAATATCAGAGTGAATGTACCTGAATATTAACTTGAATGGTTCCATTGTCTAAAGACGTGCATATTTACACACTTGTTGAATCCTTTTAACTCGTGCCTCTAACATAATATTTAATGTACAAACTAATCTACGATCTGGTGAATAAATTTAGAAGAAGCTTTGCCTTTAAAATTATACCGGCGAAGCTACGTTACAAAATTGGGAAGAGACAATGGTGGAGGAGGTTTTTTCTGGTAAATTAGCTTGTCATAATCTAGCCTTGTTTCTATCTGATATATCTGATCTGACATCTTATTTATTTTAGATCGCCATTAGATTATGTATTGTCTTATATAATGTAGGTATATACAGGGTGTCCCAGCTTATTCGAAGCGGTCTCTGTAGGCCAAACGATTGATTTTTTTGAAAAAAATTTTGCAAATTCAAGTAAGTACAGGATCACAATGGTCATAATTTAAAATTATTTTGGAGTATACATTTTGTCATACTTGATAAATGACGATTTTCACTTGTTTATAACTCAAAAACTTCTGAATTTAAACACCAACTGTAAAAGCCAATCATATTTTCTCTTCTCAGAGAATCTACAAATGCAATAACATAGGAGCATTCCATTTAAAAAAACATGACTTTGATATGCCACTCTCATATGGGACACTCTCTATACTCCAAAATAATTTTAAATTATGACCATTGTGATTCTGTACTTGAATTATCAAAAAGTTTTTTGAAAAAGTCCATCGTTTGGCCTACAGAGACCGCTTCGAATAAGCTGGGACACCCTGTATATAATACATCAGGGAGATAAAGTTTTTGTTTCATATAAGATAATTCATATATTATTAAACTCATAAAATAGGAGGTGTAGTTATAGTTTTGTTAGGCAAAAAAGTTATTATCACTGTCTCCTGTATAAAGCAGTAATAAGTAGTTACCCGTGTAGAACTCTTGTAGTTTGTAGTGTCAGAAGTTTTAGTTGTATTGAGAAAAAAATTGATGTCCTGTCACTGTTTAGTCTTCTTCTTTTTAGAGCTCTTCACTTTTGAACCGCAGACATCTTAATTATAGTCAAACCCGCTCATCGGTTGCCCTCTAGCTTAGATGCGATGAGCGGTGGTCGCGGCTTCAGAGCACTGTATTTCCTCAAGTTACCTTATTTCGTTTGAAAAATAATTTTACGTTGTTTGAAGAAGGATATCGATGAAAACACAGTGGGAGCTGAGTTCATTTAATTTAATGTTAGTGTACTCAAACAGCGCTCGTTTAGCTTACGTGCGCATAACAAAATTGATTATTTTGATTATTTAAGTTTGTCGGTATGATTTTGAGACATCCCGTAAAAGGTTAGAGAAGTCTCAGTTACTTAGCACCTGCTGTGAAAAATCTGAAAAATTAACTTGCTTAAAGAATATAATAAAACATTAAACAAATAAGATTACAAAAGATAATAAGTTAAAAAAGGCAAAAACGGTGAGAAAAAAGAAACAATAACGTTATACGCATATAATATAAATTCGTTGTTATTATTATTATATTATTATGTGGCTCATAAAAAAATAGTGGCATTCAATATAAATTACGAAAAAGTCTAGCGAATTTGCCTCATCCAAAAGCTGCATTGTCATAAAAACCTTGAAATGAACATCAAAACTGTAAGAACTGAATGAAATTTACCAAATATTTAATAGTCATCTTATTAATATTCAAATTTGATTCATAAAAGTTGATCGACCTCTTTTTCTCTACATCGAACTCTACTTGTTTAGTTCGAGTTTAGTTGCTTAAAAGTACCTAATGCTCTAATCTTCCTAGATGATCCAGTTGGGTTTAAGGAGAATAAATGTTTCAAAAATGTTTTTCTCAATATACCCTCACCCCTAGGGGTCTATTTCAGTCAAATCTGAAGAGAGGTAAACATTTTGTGTTTAAGTTAAACGCATAATTTACATTACCGAAAGATATTTTGTAGGCTCTGAGGATGGTTTTAGACAGTTTTGATGGGAAATATTTGAAATATCGGTAAAATTAAGTTATTTTTAGGTTTTTAAATTTTTTGTTCTGACAATTATTGAAACAGAGATTTTGATCTGGGAATCAAAATTAAAACTGCTGATCTAGAAACTCCCAAGGATTTCAGTTACCTACCTAATTTCAATAAAATAATCACTTTTGAGTGATTCAAAAATGTTGTCGGGAATTTTTTTGAAAATTCTTTCTAAGTTTTAAACTCTATGACAGGGGTTAATAAATGGTTTCAAAAATATTTTCAACATTTTAGTCAACCAAAGTCAATAGTTATGACTTTTCGTTAATCTTATAGGCAATTTTTCTTAAACCAAATTGAAAATGGCACTGTTGTAAAGAGATTCTAATGAACTCTATAAAATTTCAGCAAATTTTTGAAAATTTTTTCCGAACACTGGTGCATTTAAATTGTCTAGAGAGAAATTTTAGGGGCTACTGCTTAGAAGTTGAAGTCTCTCGCTGTAACTTGAAATAAACGTTTTAGGTACTTGTAGGTATTTTTTTTAACATAATGAGTGTATACAATAATGCATCGTTTTTAATTAGTCATTTGGTACCTACCCACATAATTGTTACCAGATTCAAAAAATGACAAAAAAAAAACAATCTAAATAATAGTTGCAAAATTTAAGTATATTATTTATTAACACGTAAATATGAATATGTACTTAGATACGTACATTATTTAAGTCGTCTAACCGTGTACTTATTTCTTATGTAACAATATACGAGAACCAGATGTAGGAATTCCCATTGTTCAAAAGATGAGAATGCGTCTAGTTTAATGAAACCGAATTCTTTTAATAAAAGTTTCATGACAACACGTCAATTAAGCTGGCCAATTGTACACTGCAGCTGGATAATGTGGTAGCGCGTCTCCTGTTATTAACGTGTGTACTTACAGTCATTTATTACTGTAGCAGACAAGTGGAAACTTATGCTTTATTGTTGGCAGCGCCGGTTATAGATAATAGATAAATATTTTTTATTGTCCTTTGTTAATATTCCAAAGAGGGGGTCCAATTGTATTTCCATTTTTTGATCACCGAGTTAGAATTATTAACACCGTATGAGTCAGGTTATTGTTTATGACCTGGATTATTTTCCCATGCAGGGAAACTCCTTGTTGGGGGGGAGATATTCTTCTCAATTCGCAATAATTCATCTTCGTTGTTTCTCAGAATTTTCCTCCTGAAATAGGATTGTAAATTTTCTCGTTCCAGTTTCCTTGTGAAGGGAAATTCCTTGATGAGCTCGATAATTTCCTCAATTCGGGCTAATTCAGACTTCATTGTTTATTGCTTATGAACTGTCTACAGTATTAAAATGAAAATGTTTATCTTTTTCTATTCTTTATTAAGTTGCTTGGTAGAATATTGAGATAATTTTATTAACCGGAATCAAATATTTATCGGTTTGCTATTATTGATATGGCACACTGATGAGCTGCAAATATAGCGAAACGTCTTCACTCTCATCTGAGGTTGTCTCTTTTACCGATCTTTATCATCTCAAAATTATTGTTTTCTTAATGAAGGATCCTCTTCCAGTTTTCTCATAAGTCTTATACAATTTGGAATAATTCAGTCCTTCTAGTTTTTTATTTTTTTTTCTATTTACCTAACATACCAAAATTTCTCAGTTCTTTATAATTTTTCGATCATTTAGCAAAGTCTTGTTTCTTTCTACCACAAAATTGTCTTCCAAGGAATGTTTCTATGTTTCCTCTTCCAGTTTCCGGAACAATTTATTGTGCAGAGAAATTCCTTGCTGAATCTAATAATCGCCTCAATTCGAGATAACTCGGTCTTTATTGTTTCTTTAATTGTAGTAAAATGAAAATGTTTTTTATTTCCTATCCTTTGCCAGGCTGCTTAATCACAGAATCTTGTCTTTTCCGACCTTAAAAAATTATCTTCTTAAAGTGGGATCCTATACGTTTCCTCTTCCTGTTTCCTCGATAAAAAATCCCGCTAAATATGTTGTACCTTCCATAATATTTTACTATTATTTTTCATGGTTGACAGATCATTAGAGAGAAGTCTACTCTTATACTTTTGAAGAAATCAGAGCTTGATTTTACTTGATTGATTTCGATAATATTTCGAGCGAATGATGTCATCAGCTTTCGGACTTTTAGTAATAAACTTACATTTTGGACTAAAATCTTTGAATTCTGCGAAGATCAACGCTGCCCACAAAGACAAAGGGCCGATCGATAGAGAAAACATAACAGACCGACTAGGAAAGGTAGATATAGAAAACTAGACTAGATATAGATATAATGGAAGACAAATAAATAAATGAAACTTTCTACACGAGCCCTAGGCGAACGTTCAAGTGAATAATAGCATTCTCCGCGATAAAAAGACGCTATTTTCTCTACGACTTTACGAGAAAATCATCATACATCTTTAAGAATATTATATTATTTAATAGCGCACCATGTTATTAGGCCACCTTTGACTAATTATGCTTATTTATTACGGCGATATTGCATTCCAATTCAAACTCGCTGGTTTAGTCTGCTCGCGGCTCGCTCTCGTAACATGTTGATATCGGCATGTCGTGATTTCCTGATCCTGTTAAGCTGTGATTGGCTCTCACTCGTGATTTTTTCTCCCGTCGTTTATTATTTTACATGCATGAATGTCCACCCATTATCTTACGGTACGATGTAAAATAAAAATAAGCTAAAATCAGTAGGATAAGGTACGTTTTATTCAATAGGCGTAGAGATTGTGTCTAGTTCCTAAACAAATACGTAAAATACGTAATCAAAAATAATATAAAAGATGTTCATGACATTATAACTTGAATGGAAAAAGAGAATCTCCCGCTCACTATTTTTAACCATCACAAAAAGACACACACAAATAATTGTCTGGCTTAAACGGAAACAGCACAAGCAATGATATGCAATTTTTTAAATTCCAACTACACAATATATTATTCATATGGCTTTGTATAAAATAAACAGTATCATTTTCATACCATTCTTCACATTCATATTCAATGCATGATCTAGAATTGCTATAGCTGACATTAACACTATACCACTAACACTATAACGCTGAAGAGTTGATATGAAATAAATAAGTCAACATAAATTAACATACAATTCTGATCACCTCCTACATGATCTTTGAACATAACTTTTATTAGAACGACATATGGTTATTGTAGTTAACTTCCTGGTATTTTACGTGACCGTTTTATATTTAATTGAATGTTACTTAAATAAATAATGCATGGTTTAATACTCATTAGTATTATAAAAATCACGCATATGTGCATTGAAGGTAGACGAAGGTTGCTGATATGTCTTTTATATGAAAATATAGGTTACTACATAATTATGTATGTAAATCCTCCTTTTTATGCGCAACTTAAGTAAGTAGTTTAAAAAATGTTTCAATAATATAAGTAGATCTACTAAATATTCCAGATATGCTAAAAACTTACAAACTCCAGCTTTGTGCAATGGTTGATTCGATTTCACAATTTTTTTTCTGACTTTGTTTTTTTATAGGTGGCCATCATGAAATAAGTTATAACCCTGATAATAATAAATTTTCATTTTAGTCATTACTTCATGATTTGTCGATTTATACCAGTTTCAGTAACTTATAACTTATAAACTATACCAAGATGGCCGGCGATGAAGTTGTTAAGTCGGTCGGGGTCTGTAAAAAATGTAAAAAACCGTGTAAAGAAGGTGGATACAAGTGTGTGGTGTGTGGCAGTGTGTCGCACAACAGTTGTATTGTCCTAATTAAGAATAAGGTGAAGAAGGTGAGCGAGGGCGAGATAGTATGCTGCGAAAACGTCCAAGGGGAGTTCAGCGGTGTAGAAAAGGTGAAATCACCTGGCGGTGAAGTTAATTTTTGTCGGGAGAATGTGAGCGAGAAGGATATAGAGATAGCCTATTTAAAGGAATTAATTAAACAAAAGGATGTTATAATTGAATATCAAGGTGATCTAATAAGTATTTTGAAAGAACAAAATAATTTTTTGAAAAAAGGAGAAAAGTCAGCCATTGTTCAGCAGACGTCATCATCGTCGAAAGTCGAATACGCCACGGTTGCCAGAGCGCCTGGTAAGGAACCTAAATCGGTCCCTCCTAGGTGTGCGCAAATAAATTTGGAAGTACCTGTTATTACTGGCAAGGCTACGACCTCTAACACTCGATCTGCATCTACTAATGGCGGATCAGAGATTAGTGGTTATGAGTTGGAAGAAGCATTGACGAGGAGCAAAATGAAAGAAATAATAGGACTGAATGAAGATGAGGGATTTCATAAAGTAGGACGAAGAAAATACAAGAAACCAATGATTGGTAGCAATAAGAACCAGAGCAACATAAAAGCTGCAACTACACTTCATTATTTCCACATTTACAAAGTGGCACCTGAGGTAAAAAAAGAAGACATGGAAGCGTTCTTGAAACCTCGTTTTCCAGAGGCGCAAGTAGAATGTTTGCAGTCAAAACGTCCAAACGAGTACTCGTCATTCAAAGTTGGTGTTTATGAGAGTAACAGTGAAAACTTCGTCGATATGGACATCTGGCCTGTAGGTATAAAGATAAACCGATACTACGAACGGTTTTTCTCCGCGGGCAGGAAGATTTCCAGCGTAACCTGACAACCATGTCCACTGGTATCTCCAATGATAAGAGTGCGCAGAGTGTAACTGCCAACCGTTTCAACTTTTGTTTCAAAAATGGAGATGTAAACATTGATGATAATAATAACCTCGGTATATTTCATTGTAATATTCAAGGACTTTTCCCTAAAACTGATGAGATGGATTTATTATTTAGTACATGTCCGTATTTTAAGCTGGTAGCCGTATCCGAACACTGGCTTAATGAGATGGAGATACAGCAGGTAAAACTTTTATCTAATTATAACTTATCTACATTTTATAGCCGAAAGGAAAGACGAAGGGGTGGTGTGGCAATTTTCACAAGAAAGGGTTGTCTAGTGGAGAGCATTGACTTGTCTCAATTCTGCTTGGAGTTTCATGCCGAATTTTGTGGTGTAAAGTTGCTGGACCCCGAGGTGGTAGTGGTGTGTATATACAGGTCATCGTCAAATGGTGACATGAATCGTTTCATAACGCAACTTGATCTAGTTCTAAGTTACATAACAGGTGAGTGCAATGGCCGGACTGTTGTTGTTGGCGACTTTAATATAAGATTTAATAAAAATGAATCTATATCCAAAGATATTCTAATGCTTTTTAGTCAATATGGTCTTCATAGAACAATATATGATGCAACAAGAATCACAAAAACAGGGGAAAATTGCATAGACAATATTTTTACAGACTTGCAACAGGGTTCATACGAGTCGGGGGTTATCGAGGCTGCCCTGTCTGATCATAACTCTCAGTATATTATGACACGGTGTTCAGCGAAAGTAGGAGATGAGGGGGGATTCAGGAGAAGAACGAGTGAGGCAGATATCCGCCGCTTGGTACAATACTTGTCAAGTTTGAACTGGGGGCCATTTTATGATGATTCAAGAGACATAAATGAACTTTTTGATAAACTGTGTTGGCTCTTCCAGAGCTATATATTCGATAATTTTCCAATGGTGAAATGTAAAAAAATTGATGACAATCCGATAAAATGGTTTACCAGTGAACTTAAGAATATGAGAGATACGCTTTCAGCATTAAAAGTTATCGCTGACTGTACCAAAGACATTCGCGATTGGGTTAATTTTAGAAACTATAGGAAATTTTACAGAAAAGAGATTTCAAAAGCCAAAAAATCTGCCTACAATTTGTATATAAACAACTCGCGAAACAAAGTCAGGGATTTGTGGAAAATAATTAACTACCAGAGAGGGAGAATTCAGAAAAATGTTACATGCCCTATTAAACCGGACGTAGTTAACGACTTCTTCGTGAAGTCTGTCGAAACTATTATGACAGAGTTGAAGGTAGGGGATGTTGGTGTTGGGAATATTATGAGTTCTACCCGGAACACCTCTCACGGATCGTTCTTCATGGATCCTGTGCTAGCCGTTGATGTTCTTGATTCGCTGAACTCACTCAATGGTTCTGCTGTGACGGACTGCTATGGTCTTAATTTAAATATTTTGAAGTCGTCGATAACAACAGTTTTGCCTTTGTTAACTCACTTGTACAACAGGTGCCTGCTCGGATGCATATTTCCTCTCGCTCTAAAATCGGCTAAGGTAATTCCTATATACAAGAATAAAGGAGATATTAACAATCCCAACAGTTACAGGCCAATTGCCATTGTGCCACTGTTGGGTAAAATATTTGAAAATATTTTATGTAAAAAAATCACAGGATTTCTGACGGCAAATAATATCCTGGGGAGACAACAGTTTGGTTTCAGATCAGATAGGAGTACTGGGGATGCAATAAGGAAAATAGTTGAGGAGGTGGTGGAAGGTCTGGAGAATTCGCGGACCACAACGGCGGTGTTCTGTGACCTCCAGAAGGCTTTTGACTGCGTCTCACATGAGATATTGCTAGACAAATTAAATAAGATTGGCATAAGAGGCGTAGCACTTAAATTGTTTCATAGTTATTTGGTGGGGCGAAGTCAATATGTGTCAGTAGATCAGGTTTCGTCGCGAGATTTGATGACGTGTTGTGGAGTGCCTCAAGGCTCAATCTTGGGGCCCACACTTTTCCTTGTTTACATCAACGATTTCGCAGAACACATGAAGGGAACTAACATTACGCAGTACGCAGATGACACTACTATGGTTATAACATGTTGTAATGCAGCGGAGACAGACCTTCGAGTTAGTGAAGCGATAAGAAAAGCTGAAAGCTGGTTCACAGTTAATAAATTAAAACTTAATAAAGAAAAAACTCAAATTATGACATTCTCAGTTGACCCAAAATATAAGCCACAACAAATTATCAAAGCACTTGGGGTGGTCTTGGACCACTCCCTTAAATGGGGACCCCACATAGACGAGGTTTGTTCGACCTTATCTCGTCATATATTTGTATTACGTCAGATAAGAAAATGTGCAGATGTCAATGCAGTCAAAACTGCATATTTTGGAGTGATCCACAGCTACCTTAGTTACTGCACGTTATTGTGGGGAGGTGCTAAAGACAGTATAAGAGTTTTTAAAATTCAAAAAAAAGCGGTCAGGGTTATAGCAGACAAGGGTCCTAGAGATTCTTGCCGTGAGCTCTTCAAATCCCTCCAGATATTAACACTCCCGTGTATTTATATTCTGCAAAATTTGGTGTATATTCATAAAAACATTATAAATTTTAGAACAAATTATCATATCAGCGGTATTGAGACAAGATATGCGGACCACATAGCATCAAAAAAATACAGACTTGGCATGTCTTATAAAAACAGTCTATTATTCAAATGCTACAATAAGCTACCACATGAAATAAAATCTCTGAATATTTACCATTTCAAGAGAAAAATTAAAGGATATTTGACTGCCAATGTCTTCTATTCAGTGCAGGAATTTTTAAATGGACCATCTAATTGGTAATTCACTGCTGTGCCTCCATCTTTGATAGCTCGTTTCAAAGCGTTAGGTTGTAATTTATATATTCTGTTGTTAATATTTACCTGACTTCCATAAATGTAATATCTATGTACATGACAAGTGGAAAATAAAATATCTATCTATCTATCTATCTATCTATCTATCTATAAGTATAAGAGGACTAGGTTTGTAAGCTTTTTTTTTTTAAATCTATTTTCACTATATTTTTCTATTTAAATCAATTTAAATCGATTCTTACGTAACGTAGAAGCTAAAACTTTTGTTTGGTCTCTTTTAGACTAAGCTTCTTGAGTACCTACCTACCTATAAAAATAACCAAGGAAAAAATTTCAGTAAATGCTGTGAAGTAAAAACTTGTTGGATGTTTATTAAAATTCCGCGAAATTAATTTTTTCAGCTCTAAGGATAGGTACTTTTGATTGTACAAAACTCATTATAATCTAACAATAATACCTATATTTTAGATATTTTAAAAATATTACTTCGTTTTTCGTCTCTTGATCGATAGGTACGATCCAAAGTTTTTCAGGATTTTTCTCTTTGATTGAATACTTACCTTCACAAGGAAAACATATAAACATAGACACTTCATAAAAAACATAGAGTTCTGTTCAGACTTCCAGTTCATATTACCCTCGATCCCTCGAATGGAAAATTAAAAGGTCTGACAAAATTTGAAATCCCAGAACCAAATTTTATTTAAAATCCGATCAGACCGACTTTAGTTCCATTTAAATTTAATTTTTTCAGCTCTGACAGTGGTTTTGACTGTTTCGTACTGTCAATTTTTTTTTACTCCATACTCTCAGTCATCATAAGCGATTCATGAATTTATTTTAGTTTCGAGAGACTCGGTTTTCCGTAAAACTGAATTTCATTAATTTTTTTTTTCAATTATATTTTTTCAAATTAAACTAACATTTGGCGTGAAAATAAATTTCTAGCTCTGAAGATACTTTTCCGACATATGAAACTGATTTTAGATCCCAAAAATGACTCATATTTACCGTCTTTTTCTTTTGGTTTTCGTCTTTTGTCGATTGCTTTTCCAAATTTGACAAAATAAATGCTTTTCCCATTTTTTATCAAACGTCGGTGTGATATTTCAGTTTAAATTCCTCTTTTGTGAAATTAGATTCCCTTTATACCAAATGCTTTTCCAAATGCGACCTTATGTGAATAGGAAAAGCAATTGGCATAAAGGGAAATTGATTGATAGATCAATGACTATATTCATTGATAGACAGACAAATAAGAAAATCATTTTACATAGGTACTATAACAAAAGTAATCGACAAATGAGATTTATCATTAAGAAGTTTTTTCAAAAACAACTAAAAAATTGATAATTAAATAAAATTAAAATTTTTGTGCCAAAAAGGTACCTACTTAACTGGGAGGTATATTTTCACGTCTATTGTTAAATCGTATTTTTTTTAAATCTCAAGATATTTTCACTTTACCAATGTAAAGTGAAGAAAAAAGGAGAAGGAAAGTGATTTTCTGGAACGAGGTTGAACTCGGTGTCCAACGGAGCATTTTACCATTTCATAAGTTTATCTATCGATTGGAAATAAGTTTCCCTGCTGGCACGCAATCTACATAAGTTTTAGTTTAGTTATTATTTTATTGGATATATTAATGTTTAATAAAATAATGATGAAAAGCTGAAAGTTGAAGAAATAACAAAAATAATTCTGTCCAATCATCGGGAACATTGATTTTTATCAAAATATCTGGTTTTTTATAAAAACTTATAATTTCTTTGAAATATAACCAACAATATTGAATACTTAAATTTAACCCCAGACAGATCGTATTTGAGCTACCCGTAGATCCTGAAAAATTGACAAAATAATCCCACACAGCTCCCAAATAAAATAAGGAATATGATTAGGATCGTTCTTTATAATTTGGCCGTGGTTGATTCATAGGGACTCACGGAATGGCAGTAAATTCCGAAAGAAATAAGATAACACAAAACAGAATACAAAAATGTAAGGCACAAGGTGTAATGATTTGAGAGTCGCTCGATGAGAGAAAGGGCTCCCATATTTTACGAAGGCGTAGAAGCGCCACACGAGTTTTATTTTTAAAATTCCGAGTTTAAACTCGGAATTCCGACTTTAAACTCGGAATTCCGACTTTAAACTCGGAATTCCGACTTTAAACTCGGAATTCCGACTTTGAACTCGGAATTCCGACTTTGAACTCGGAATTCCGACTTTAAACTCGGAATTCCGACTTTGAACTCGGAATTCCGACTTTAAACTCGGAATTCCGAGTTTAAAGTCGGAATTCTTAGTTTGAACTCGGAATTCCGAGTTTAAAGTCGGAATTCCGAGTTTAAAGTCGGAATTCCGAGATTAAACTCGGAATTCCGAGATTAAAGTCGGAATTCCGAGATTAAAGTCGGAATTCCGAGATTAAACTCGGAATTCCGAGATTAAACTCGGAATTAGGGGCGGGCCTAGCAGGTGTGCTATGATTGGCCCGCACGCAGGCGGCAAGTTCATAGGGGCTGCGGGCGGAAGTAAAAATCCGATCATAAATCATAACAATAACAAAAAGTATCAAAATATCATGATAGACTTAGTTATTACAGTGTAGCACAAACATTGCCTTCATAGTATTAAGTTCTGAATCCATACTGCACTAAATTTTTAATCCATCGATAGTCACTGGCTTGTTCCCCGGCATTATAGCCATCCTATGTATTTTCTTATGAAAAAGGGCGGATAATTTTCAGTCGTCCTTGCGGACGCCGAATATCTTAGGATGGCTCTGGCCGGGGAACAACCCGATTCAGCTTGTTTTATAATAAAAGTTTATAACGAAGGCTTTGACCATATTGAGACTAGATGTTGGCTCTAACGTAACTCCATTCAACTCTACAGGGTGTTTCACCAGCAGACCGACATAGCTTAGGTAGGTATTATAAGTTTTTCAAGTCGATTCGGGATCTGGTATTGAAATTATTCTTAGACCCTTCCATCGGATGGAATTTAATGAAATTTGGTAGATATGCTCTGCTAATGACACCTAATACCTCGCATTTTTCTTCGATTCGAAAACTGCAGGACCGTACTTAATTTTTCAGGTCTCTATCGGTTTTCTTAAAAAGTTCACCCTGTATTATGCATTTTCTTCAAAGTTTAGTACCATTTTCTACATGAAAATTGCTACAATTGCGGTAAAAAATTACTTTGCACTATTAAACTGAATTGAGAAGAAAATGAAAAATTTTTAGTTTTTTCAGAATTTCAATTTATGGTTGTTACTAATTTTCGAAAACCCAAATGTGATTTTTTTAAACTTATGTATTTTGTTGCTATTTCGAATAAATTTGCTTGATCTACAGATTTAGCCAAGATTAGGAACCACTCTAGATTTTTTCGAGCTAACAATAAGTTTTAATAAGAAAAACAGGTAAAAGAAGAAATGGTAATTTTGCTGATAACCCATAACAACACATAAGCGTTTAAAAAATACAATTTTAGCACATAAACAAATAAGCGAAACAGAAAGAAAAATATCAAAAAAGTATGGTGGCCTGTTTGAACATTATCTGCACTGAATTGCAGTTTTTCTTCCCAAAATTTGTGTTGATATTTTTCTTTCTGTTTCGCTTATGTACTTATTTGTTTATGTGTTAATGTGCTAAATTGTGTTACTTATACGCTTATATGTTTGTTTGTCATTAAAATTACCATATCTTCGTTCAGTTGGTGTTCTTATTAAAACTTGAGTTTTTTCTTGTTAAAACTTATTTTTAGCTCTAAAAAAATCTATAACTTTCTCTAATCTTGGGTAAATCTGCAGATCAAGCAAGTTTATTTGAAATAACTACAAAATGTTTATGGAAGTTTTAAGAAATAACATTTGATTTTTCGAAAATGCATTAACAAACATGCATTGAAATGCTGAAAAATCTAAAAGTTTTTATTTTGCTCTCGATTCAGTGTAATGGTGCCAGTAATTATTTTTACCGCAATTGTAGCATTTTTAATGTCGTTTTAGAAAATGGTTTAAAGTAAACTTTGAAAAAATACATGCAGGGTGAACTTTTTGACAAAACCGATAGAGACCTAAAAAATTAACTACGGCCCTGCAGTTTTCGAATCGACGAAAAATGCGAGGTATTAAGTATCATGTATCAAAAAAAAAAGTGGGGACTCAACTCTCATAGCCAATTATAGACCCATCTCAATCTTGAATAACTTCGCCAAGATATTTGAGATGTCGTTGTACTCTCGCATCTATCCTGTGATCTCTCAGTCAGTTTCTCCCTGCCAACATGGTTTTATGGAAGGGCGGTCTACAGTCACTAACCTGGCTTGCTTCACGCAATTTGTGGCTGATGCTTTAGATGGTCAGGCGCAGGTGGATGTAGTTTACACCGACTTTTCGAAGGCGTTTGATCGGATCGATCATGAAGTTCTGTTGAGGAAACTGGAACGGTTTGGGTTTACTTCGCGGCTGCTGTCGTTCTTCACTTCATATTTGTCTAACAGACAGCAACGTGTCCTATACAATGGTCATATCTCGGATACTTTCTCACCCACTTCTGGTGTACCCCAGGGGTCAAACTTGGGGCCGCTACTTTTCTTAATTTTTATTAATGACATTACCGATGTCATTAGATCTGATAAGCTGCTCTTTGCAGACGATCTCAAAATTTTTTCTGTGATCACTGATGTGGAAGATGCTCGGATGTTGCAAAATGATGTTGAACGGTTGCATCAGTGGTGTGGGCACAACAATCTTTATATGAATGTGCAGAAATGCAGGGTGGTCTCCTATACAAGGAAAAAGAAAGGCTTAATCTTTGATTACAGTTTCGGGTCCGTTCCCTTCATACGTACAAATTCTATAAAAGATCTTGGTGTTATTTTTGATATTAGTCTGTCTTTCTCTGAGCATGTTGCATATATTACCAAATCGGCTGTAAGAATGCTTGGTTTCAGAAACAGAAGCTGCAGCGACTTTGACAGCATACATTCGTTAAAGATACTATATTTTTCATACGTTAGGTCGAAGGTGGAATACTGCAGTGTGGTTTGGTCGCCCTATTACTACTGTCAGATTGCTCAGCTAGAACGAGTGCAGAGGAGGTTTTTGAGACAGCTCAATTTTAAAGAGTGTGGGAGGTATCTCCCCAGGAGATTTGATTATAACCTGATACTAGATCAATATGATCTGCATTTGCTTCAGAAACGTCGTGGACTCGCAGCTCTCAGGTTTTTGTACTGCCTCTTTCATGATCGGATTGACTGCTCCCCATTGTTGTCGCTTTTTAATTTCCATGTGCCACGTCTTAACTCGCGTAATGAAAAAACCTTTGCCTTACGAGTGGCTAAAACCAATGTACTGTTGAGATCGCCTGTATATTTTATGTCGGCCTGTATCAACAAAATATCTAGAAATTGCGATTTTAATGCGGATAGTTTGCCTACTGTTTTGGCTGTGTCCATCCGAAGCCTCTAATCTTGGGTTGTTGTTCACCGTGTATGCACTGTACTTTTTTTTTGTCTTTATTTTGTTCACACAATTGTTGTACTTATTATTGATTGTTATTGTGTTTATATAAAATTGTCCTGTAATTGGATCATGTATCTGTTGGGCAATAAATGTTGTTATTATTATTATTATTATTATTATCATTAGCAGAGCATATCTACCAAATTTCCATAAATTCTATCAATTCGTTCAAAAGATACTGCTCATCAAAAATTTCGGCAAAATGCATGAATCACCCTGTAACATCGAAACGAAGGGCCTCAGAAAAATTTCAAAACCAGATCCCGAATCATTATCTTGAAAACCTACACCAACCCTTAAGCTATGTCGGTCTGCTGGTGAAACACCCTATACATATATTGTCCGGTAACGCTAAAATCTACCAGTATGAATGTTGTTATTGCTTAGTGTGATTAACATTTTCGCACTTGTTTTTTCAAAATAATTTCTCGAACCCCCCTGATTTTCGGGGGATATATTTCGCACCAATAAGCCCCGCGGTGCAGCAGAACTTACCTAATCTAAAATAACGTTTCTATTGGTGTTTAATTTTTACCTACAAAAAATTGGTTTTTGCCCTCCCATTGGTAGACATTTCTTCTTAAGAGGGGGGCGAGGGGCGGCAATTTTTGTATCGCCACGTAGACGGCAAATAGGCTAGGCTCCGAGTTTAAACTCGGAATTCCGAGTTAATGTTATTTCTTAAAACTTGCATAAATATTTTGTAGTTATTTCAAATAAACTTGCTTGATCTGCAGATTTACCCAAGATTAGAGAAAGTTATAGATTTTTTTAGAGCTAAAAATAAGTTTTAACAAGAAAAAACTCAAGTTTTAATAAGAACACCAACTGAACGAAGATATGGTAATTTTAATGACAAACAAACATATAAGCGTATAAGTAACACAATTTAGCACATTAACACATAAACAAATAAGTACATAAGCGAAACAGAAAGAAAAATATCAACACAAATTTTGGGAAGAAAAACTGCAATTCAGTGCAGATAATGTTCAAACAGGCCACCATACTTTTTTGATATTTTTCTTTCTGTTTCGCTTATTTGTTTATGTGCTAAAATTGTATTTTTTAAACGCTTATGTGTTGTTATGGGTTATCAGCAAAATTACCATTTCTTCTTTTACCTGTTTTTCTTATTAAAACTTATTGTTAGCTCGAAAAAATCTAGAGTGGTTCCTAATCTTGGCTAAATCTGTAGATCAAGCAAATTTATTCGAAATAGCAACAAAATACATAAGTTTAAAAAAATCACATTTGGGTTTTCGAAAATTAGTAACAACCATAAATTGAAATTCTGAAAAAACTAAAAATTTTTCATTTTCTTCTCAATTCAGTTTAATAGTGCAAAGTAATTTTTTACCGCAATTGTAGCAATTTTCATGTAGAAAATGGTACTAAACTTTGAAGAAAATGCATAATACAGGGTGAACTTTTTAAGAAAACCGATAGAGACCTGAAAAATTAAGTACGGTCCTGCAGTTTTCGAATCGAAGAAAAATGCGAGGTATTAGGTGTCATTAGCAGAGCATATCTACCAAATTTCATTAAATTCCATCCGATGGAAGGGTCTAAGAATAATTTCAATACCAGATCCCGAATCGACTTGAAAAACTTATAATACCTACCTAAGCTATGTCGGTCTGCTGGTGAAACACCCTGTAGAGTTGAATGGAGTTACGTTAGAGCCAACATCTAGTCTCAATATGGTCAAAGCCTTCGTTATAAACTTTTATTATAAAACAAGCTGAATCGGGTTGTTCCCCGGCCAGAGCCATCCTAAGATATTCGGCGTCCGCAAGGACGACTGAAAATTATCCGCCCTTTTTCATAAGAAAATACATAGGATGGCTATAATGCCGGGGAACAAGCCAGTGACTATCGATGGATTAAAAATTTAGTGCAGTATGGATTCAGAACTTAATACTATGAAGGCAATGTTTGTGCTACACTGTAATAACTAAGTCTATCATGATATTTTGATACTTTTTGTTATTGTTATGATTTATGATCGGATTTTTACTTCCGCCCGCAGCCCCTATGAACTTGCCGCCTGCGTGCGGGCCAATCATAGCACACCTGCTAGGCCCGCCCCTAATTCCGAGTTTAATCTCGGAATTCCGAGTTTAATCTCGGAATTCCGACTTTAATCTCGGAATTCCGACTTTAATCTCGGAATTCCGAGTTTAATCTCGGAATTCCGACTTTAAACTCGGAATTCCGACTTTAAACTCGGAATTCCGAGTTCAAACTAAGAATTCCGACTTTAAACTCGGAATTCCGAGTTCAAAGTCGGAATTCCGAGTTTAAAGTCGGAATTCCGAGTTCAAAGTCGGAATTCCGAGTTCAAAGTCGGAATTCCGAGTTTAAAGTCGGAATTCCGAGTTTAAAGTCGGAATTCCGAGTTTAAAGTCGGAATTCCGAGTTTAAACTCGGAATTTTAAAAATAAAACTCGTGTGGCGCTTCTACGCCTTCGTAGCATTTGTTTCGGTCAAAAAAATTTTTCTCCTCCTGTTCTGAGTTGTTTGTTCACTTTTTTCCAAGCCACTGCTTCTTGGCCAACCGGGTTTTTGAAATATGAAATGTGTCTAAATATATCTTTTCTATTTATTAAATTAGGTACTTAAATAAATTACTACACCCTGGTAACTATAAAATTTTTAGTAAATATGTAATTAATGTGGTTCTGTGGTTATTGACAGTTCCAGTTTTTGGAATTTTTTTATTTAAAAATAATCTTTGCAATAATAATAATCGTAACAACGACCAGATTGGTATTTATACGCGAGAGAACTCGAAGTCATCTATTAAATGGGCTCATCATCTATCTAAAGTAATTATTATTTAATATATTTTAAACTAATTAGATATTTAGAAAAAAAAGATCGTTAAGTAATTCAGTAAACGATTTTAGAAACGTTTAGAGACTGCAACATTTTTTTATTAGCAAGTAGAAGTACCTATTGATTCCAAAAACAATAATTGCAATCAATATCTATTATTAGGTATTTAATGTGTTATTTCAATTACTTATTTCCTACTTAATTTTGAAGTGGTCGTCCACTTGTCTATCCATCTACAAATAATGTGTGAAATTTCTCAGGAGCTAGTGTGAATTAAATATTATATCAATACGATATTACATACATACTTACTGCTTAAATACATCTCAACTCAAGGACATCAAAACACATAATAAATAACATAAATTTTTATTGCAGTGCTCTTAGGGTTATTGCTTTTACATCAATCTTTTCAAGGAGAAGGCTTGTAAATTTGTCCATTAGGTATATTATAATGTGACTCCTAAGGTTGAGGATTACAAATTATTCTATAAAATATGAAGTTACTTCTCCGGGAATCATGCTTAATAATGGTAGCGTATAATGACGTTTATTGCATTATTTATATCCTTATATGCGATGGACAAGCCTTATAATTTTCCCACTTTTATTATAATAATAGCAACGATGCACCTACACCCTACACACACTCTATGTGAAAAATCTTTACCAAAAATAATTTCTTTTATTAGAAGTACTTACATACCGCAGTATAAACTTGCTTTGTGTGAACGCTTACAGTAACTTCCTGTTTACTAAATAGTTATTTTGAAATTATTTTTTATTATACAGGTGCTATTATACAATAAATTTAAGAGGCGATTGTTTGAATGATTAGAAAATTAAAAGTTCATATAAACATGGGTCCACAAATGCTTCGTTTTCAAGATACAGTGTAACGGACGATCTCGGGCTTACTGGGAAATTCACTGGCCGGACCTGCCTTGAGTTCAACGGATTTATCTGGCGCCAGATTTTTGTTGAGGGTTTACTCTCCCGGGAAAAATGTTCCCAATTACCTGAGTCACATATATGGTAGGTACGTCTACCTCTACCGTACCCTTGTCCCAAGGTAGCTCAGTGGAGAAACGGAAAACGCCAGGGGTCAGATGAGGTTAACACCAGGAATATCGTGTTAGGTGAAGTGAGCTTTAATCATTCCCCAAATGTTACCAGCACTTGGACCCATGTTAATAGAAACTTTTTTTCTTAGAACAAGGCAGGGACTCACATATTTTATTTTCCGACACATGTTTTGAAACACCCTATACAGGCTGTCCCATTTTAATGTCCCACCCCGGATAAATTTTGTCAGTGACCTTGAATCAAAAATTGTTTGGTACAAAAGTTGTACAACTTAGAGGGGGACATTTGATGGAACTAATACTTTTGACCTTGGATACAATATTCAAGGTCATTCAAGGTCAATAAATGGAACTTTCTATTTTTGACATCGGCAATCGATTGCGCGTGAAAAAATATGAGACTTTTGTCTGAAACTTTTTTTCTGAAAACGCAAATTCAATCGACTTATGCAGTTGCCAAAATTAAATTTTTTAAGCTTTGTGAATTTTTAACTCGAGAATGGTAGCTTTCTAAGAAAATCCGCAAGAGACAAAAAGTGCTTGGATTTGCGCAAGGAACCGTCACGAGTTTTCTTGAACACAGGCGCTGAGAACAGAGTTTTCGTTAATTTTGAGCAATTTGTACCGAATGAAAAATTAAACTTTTCTTGATGAAAAATTGTTCATTTTGAGCTGCTTGTACCAAAGGAATAATTAAACTTTTCTTGATGAAAAATCTAACTTGTGGTTCTCTTCTAAACCTCACCATTTTCGAGTTGAAAATTAAAAATTTTTAAAATTCTCAATTTTGAAGGCTAAATTAATTGAGAAAATTTGCGTTTTCAGAAAAAAAGTTTCAGACAAAAGTCTCATATTTTTTCACGCGCAATCGATTGCCGATGTCAAAAATTGGAAGTTCCATTAAAAAAAAACAAAGTTGACCTTGAATGACCTTGAACCTTGTACCCAAGGTCAAAAGTATTAGTGCCATCGAATGTCCCCCTCCAAGTTGTACAACTTTTATACCAAACAATTTTTGTTTTAAGGTCACTGACAAAAGTTATCCGGGGTGGGACATTAAAATGGGACAGCCTGTATAATGAACTATCAAATTAATAATTCCAATTTACGAACAATTTACAAACTATAAACTAATCGATATAATTTTCTTTGCAGATAATATCAGCTCTGCTCCACAACTCGCAACGCAAGGCATCTCTCAACTACAGCGATTTAAGAACGGTCACGTCATCATCAATCCATCTACCTACAAAACGAGTAAATTATAGATCCGCATCTTAATTATCCCCTTTGAATTTCTGCTCCACTCTTCAGTGATCTCAGACGTCCAAACCAGCAATTCGGTTGAAGGGTTATTATTGGCCAGTTTTACATTATTAACATTTAAGAATTCCTGGAATAGCGCATACCGCTTAGTCTGAAGAACGAGAAGTCTTTGAATGCGAATAGCGTCTGCGACCCTGTGAGAAGTCCGAAAATAGATAATTTTGACTGGATCAAGTGCATGAAATTTAGGGTGTTTGTGCTGGTGAATTAAATTTAGTTATACAAAGGAAGACTTCTTGTTGCTGGAGAGTGCCAGTTGTAGTGCTAGTGCCTGTGCCTGTGCCAGTGCTAGTGCTGCTGGTTCCAGATTCAGATCCAGATCCAGAGTTCCAGAATCGCGTGTTCGTATCGAACCGTCTATAATTAAACCAAGTCAATGGTACTAAGGAATAATAGTCCTGTCGCTGTTTCCTTTGATCACTCGTTTAGTATAGTTGTTAATTATGGATACTTCCAAAGAAAACGCCGTCCCGAATCCCAGGGACAAAGCCAACTTCCTGTCAGTGCTTTTTTTCACGTGAGTACCTTAATTTTATAGACTTTTTATTAGCTTCATTCATATTTAAGTTAAGTTACCTCTACCAGGAGAGATAAGCATTTTATAAATAAAAATTTAATTGCTTTAGTCTTCAGTAAGATGTGTTAGAAGTGGGCCACTTTGTTGATAATATACCTACGCATCCACTTTGATCTATTTCGAGGGCCGAATTAAATCTATTTTGATTGTAATGTAATTTTCCGGTATCTTAATTAGAAAACGATCGATATTTTTATTCCACTTCCTAAACTCTGATAAAAACGTCCAGTCAATTTCATACACGTCCATTAAATATTTAATGGGTATTTTATTTTTATGCGGGTATATCGATTCATTTAATATTTTTATTTCATTAAATTTTTCACATTTGCAGTTTATTTCTCACCTCTTTTATCTACAAGAACGACGGTAATGGTGTCTATCGAAAGATAATTGTTTTCTGAGCATGCTGATACCAAATACTTAATAATTAACAGTTTTTTAAAGATGACAGAATAAGTTAAACATTTTCAAAATTAAGAGATGAGTCATGACTTGCCAAATTTGAATAATTTTAAATTATTCAATTTATTTTAATTCTTACTGAACGTTATTAAAAAATTACGAAAATCCTCATTTACCATCATTTTGTTTTACCGTAAGACAATTTAAAGAAACAGCAATTGTAGCAGTAGTTCCTGCAGTGGCGAAGCAACGATAAAATTAACTATTAAAAATAAACAAGTGAAAAACAAATATTCAAATAGTCCTCCATATTGATGTAAACAATATCCCACCCTATTATAAAATGCCCTTCGAACTTGTGCGAGTTGTTGGTTATTGACGAGTGCACATTCGGCAAAGATTACGTCCCTCAAAGAATTAATATTTGGTTGACGAGTTCTATACATTATGTTTTTAAGGTGACCCCACAAGAAAAAGTAGCAAGGTGCCAAATCGGGAGACATGGCCAGCCAGTTAATAGTACCACCGCGGCCAATCCAATGGTTAGGAAAAAATTCGTTTAAGTAGGTTCTTACACCTACTCCAAAGTGAGCTCGACAGCCATCTTGCTGAAACCAGACTTCCCGATTTTCATTTGCAACTTCGTCTAATGCAGGACATACATTATTTAACAAAAGTTCCAAATAATTTTATGATTTTAAATTGCCTATTATTTCAAACTATCCAAGAATTTGATTATTAAAAATTCCTGCCCAAATATTAATTTCTTGAGGGTACTGATGGGTTCTTGTCAAAAGTTGTAACCTCGGGTTTTGTTGTGCCCAGTATCTTGTATTCTGTACGTTTGGTTCATTATTTAGCGTGAACGTGCACTCGTCAGTAAAGCAAATTGATGAAAGAAAGTGGCGATTCCGATTGGCACGTCCCATAATGTCTTCACAAAATACATGCTTTCTTCCAGCATTGCCAACAACTCTTGATAACACTGCGGCTTGTACGGTACGGGTGGTATTTGTGTCTCGTAAGGATATTATTTCGCACACGTTCCCGAGACACATGACATTCTTCTGCTACAACTCTCGTACTTGTAGTTGGATTTGCATTGAATAATGCTAGCACCCGTTCCTCTAGTTCTGCATTAACATGTCTTCGAACACCTGATTCATTATTAAAAATACATTAATATTGATATAATACAAATTCGGCTGTAAGTATACTACCTACTATTATTTTACACTTCCAGTTTCTTCAAAGCTTCTTAAAATGCCTTGGATTGTGCACAAAGACGGTATGGGTCTATCCTCATACTGAACTGAGAACAAATCTCGAACTCTTCGCAAACTGCCAGCACTGTAGGTAATACGTTTTTACAATAAATACGCGTTCCGCAATAGTATAGCTATTATTATTATTATTCATTGATATTAATTATTATAATTATTATTATAAATATTTGCTTTGACAGTGAATTATCCGAATGTAGCATGTCATGGCAGTTCACACTTTTAATTTTTAAAATGTTTAAGTTGTTCTGACATGATAAAAAACTGTTAATTAGTAAGTATTTGGTATCAGGATGTTCAGAAAATTCTCTTTCGATAGGAGAAACATTAACGTTCTTGTAGATTAAAGTGGTGAGAAGTAAACTACAAATATGTTATTTCCCATCATGCTATTCGCCTATGTTGTGCTTTGAAACTTGTTACACGGTATATGTCTATTGTTATTAATCTATCGTACGTAAAAGATATAGTTAAAAAGTAGAGTATAGGACATAGTAAAAAAATCTAAAAAAATTATTAAGTTAGGTTAAAGAATTACTTCTTCAGAAATACATATATCCTGAAATAGTATTCACGAGAGTGTGAATAAATTATTGACGTTTGAATACCCAAAAAATATCCAGAAATTGGTCTATAAAGGAAAAGTCTCAGAAAATTAGAATTAAAGGTAGGTATTTAGGTATATTTACAAAAATACCCAAAAATTGGTTTATAGAAGGGAAAAGTATAAAGTGGCTGCTTATTATTGGAGCAAGTAACAATTTGTCTTGGAAAAATAAATTGGGAGAAGTATAAAGCATGAGGGTCAATAAATAAACATTCAAAGAAAACGATATTTTCCTCTGCAATGTTTCTTTCGGTTCTTTTCTGAGTGAAAATTTCTGATCCGACAAAATTGATGTCAACACTTTCAAGTTATAATCTTTCAAGAGAAATTCAAAAAGAGGCGATCTTGATTATGATTCGAAGTAGGTATAAGCTGCGAAATTGTTGGGGTCGTCTTGACAATCCAAAAAGAACTCGAAAGCGAACATTCTTAGAATTTTTACTTATTTCAAGTTTTATTCTGTTTTCAAAAAATTGGGTCAAAATTGGAATACTTAATTTTTTTCAGAACTAAAAAATGTTAGGAATCGGTTCAAGAGAAGCATGCTGAAAATTTCAGCAGTTTTGAAACTTTGAAGACAAAAGTTTTGAAAAATGCTTGTAAATTTAGTTACCAAAATTTTTGGGGTCTGTTTAGATAAAACTTTAATGTTTTACCGTCTCAGAGTCGATGAGTAGTTTCAAAATATGGGGTTAGAATAATGTCATCAAACAAAAATATTGGAGCTTTTTTTAAAACCTTAAACATTTTCTAATAATTGCAGTGCTTGTTGCGAAAAACGCTTGTCGGAGTCAAAGAAAAGGGTGATAATTTCGCGTCGTATAATTTTTTTATTTTAATATTGGGGCCAAATTGAAAAAAAAAAGTGATGTTTTTCTGCATAGATTTATAAAGTGATTCTTGATGTGTATTATCAAAAAAAATAGGTACCTTAAAAACTGGTGTTTTTTTTGTTGACCTGGTGGGGGCAGTTCACATAAGAAATGCTGAAAATTTGTTGCTAAATCTCACAACTACCTATGTCAGAGTCAAATGAAAAAATTTTACGCCAGAATGACTGCGGGAAATTTTTTGGGACATCCATAAAGAAACAAAATTTGCGCAATTTTTCAAATGTTATGGAAATCGTAGTCAGAAAGAAAATAAAGAAAAGTGAAAAGAAAGGGTTTGATAAATTGGATTCAATAAAAAATACTATAACTTTAATATTGCGAAAAACAGATTCTTTGGTCAAAAACAAAGAAAAAATTTTCTATTAACTTGGATCCGGAAATGCGCCGTTGTTGAGATACGGGGTCAAAAAAATTTTTTTTCTAGTTTTTTGAAGATATCTTGGTAACCGTTTGAGATACAGTAGCACTCAACTTTTACACGTCAATTCAGTTTTTTTCATGTGCCATTTGCGGCTATCTTGGGATTGTTATCTTAGGACTGACAAAAATCCCACGCAACCCTGATATCACCGCCATTGAAACATGAAAAAAATAGCTAGTATTAAAAAAGCTGCTAATATCAATGAAGATCAGTGCAAAATCTGAGTTTCGTATCTCAAACGGTTTCCCAGATATCTTCGAAAAACTGTAAACATAATCTTTTTTTGACACCCAGTAGGGATCTCAAAAACGGTGCATTTTCGGAAACACGTTAATTGGAAATTTTTTGTTTATTTTTGACCAAAGAATCTGTCAACATTTTTTCGCAATGTTATACTATAACTTAACAATAATATACACCCTGTATAGTTGGTCATTTAACACAGAGAAAAAAATATACTTGAAGTCAAAACCTCCAGAACCCAAGAAGAGTTGCGTTTTCAAAGTTACAAGTTTATAGTATAGCACCAAGTACCTACAATAGCGATTGCACATATCGAAGCCATTTCGTCAGCAAAAAAAAAAATGAAGAAAAATAAATCCCACCACTTTTACAATGACTAAAAAGTGAGATTTCAATTTTATTGTAAAAAAATGGGTCCACATAAAAATTGTTCTGCAACAATAGAATTTTTCAGACAGAAATAATGCTTTCGACTGTTTCAATTAATTAGAATGATAAATTCCTCATCATGAAGAATTCTTGGTTTTCATTTTCATCAAAATTACATCTGGAGTAAAATTTTTTAAACAAATATCTAATAAAACAGATAAAAAACCTACTCGGGTGAAGTTAGCAACGGGAGTGGCTAAATATCCGGCTCTAGTACGATGATAATTTAATTACTTAGGCCCGTATTCACAAAGCGTTTCTGTCCTGTAATATCTCGAAAATAATTAAATAAATGAGATGGAGATATGCAGTTTTTATGCGTTAGAGTGATATGGGTATAATTGATTACGTAATTATTTAGGAAATTATCGTTTGTGAATACGGGCGATAGTCTGCTATTAGTTCTTGAACGGCAATGAAATGCCACTTGATGAAGTAATGTGAGGATATTTGCATGTAAAAATAAAAAATCCTAGCAACCTATAATGGGCAGTTCTTGTAGTTTCAAGATCATTTTTACAGCTGGAAATCCGAGTGGAAATCTGAACTTCCAAAATTCATGGCGGCCGTTCTGGGCCCGGACAAGACGAGTTTTTACAACGTCGCGACAGGGTTGATCTTTCTCCTTTGTGTGGAAAAGTAAAAATCCCAGCAACGCATCAAGGGCAGTATTTATAGATGAAAATCGAAAATTACAACATCTGAATATTCTGATTAGAAAATTCAAAAAATTATGGAGGCCGTTTTGAGTCCGGACAAGACAAGTTTTCACAATGGCGGAACAGGGTTGACCTTTCTCCTTCGTTTGGAAAAATAAAAACAAACGACGCACGAAAGGCAGTTTTTATATCCCAAAATCGAAAATTACAACACGCGAATTCGGAATTTCAAAAAATCGTGGTGGCCGTTCTGGGCCCGGATAAGGCGAGTTTTCACAAGGGCATGATAGGGTTGATCTTTCTCCTTGGCGTGGAAAAATAAAAACCCCATCATCGCATCAAGGGCAGTTATTATAGGCGAAAATCGATAATTACAACATCTGAATATTCCCATTACGAAATTCAAAAAATCGTGGCGGCTGTTCTGGGCCCGAACAAAATGAGTTTTTATAACAGCGTGGAAGTGTTGATCTTTCTCATTGGTGTCGAAAAATAAAAACCCCAGCGACACATCAAGGACAGTTTTTATAGCCGGCGAAAATGGAAAGTTACAACATCTGAATATCCTGATTTTCAGCTATAAAAACTACCCTTGATGTGGTTTCTTATTTTTCGACACGACGGAAAAAGATCTACTATTTCACGCTATTGTAAAAAATTGTCTTTGTCCGGGTCCAGAAAGGCCGCCATGATTTTTTTTCCAAATCCGATTATCCAGCTGTTGCAATTTTCGATTTTCGGGTATAAAACTGCCCTTGATGCGTTGCTGGGGTTTTTAATTTTTTGAAGCGACTGGAAAAGATTTACCCTTTCACGCCGTTGTGTTGTGAAAACTCGTCTTGTCCGGGCCCAGAACGGCCACCATGATTTTTTGAAATTCCGAATCCGCATGTTGAGGTGTTGTAATTTTCGATTTTCGGCTATAAAAATTGCCCTTGATGCGTTGCTGGGGGTTTTTATTTTTCAAAACAAAGAATAAAGGTCATGTCCCGCCGTTGTGAAAACTCGTCTTGTCCGGGCTCAAAACGGTCTCCATAATTTTTTGAATTTTCTAATCAGAATATTCAGATGTTATAATTTTCGATTTTCACCTATAAAAACTGCCCTTGATGCGTTGCTGGGGTTTTTATTTTTCCACACGAATGAGAAAGATTGACCCTGTCGCGACGTTGTAAAAACTCGTCTTGTCCGGGCCCAGAACGGCCGCCATGAATTTTGGAAGTTCAGATTTCCAGCTGTAAAAATGATCTTGAAACTACAAGAACTGCCCAATATAGGTTGCTAGGATTTTTTATTTTTACATGCAAACCCTCACATTACTTCATCAAGTGGCATTTCATTGCCGTTCAAGAAATAATAGCAGACTATGTAATTAAATTATCATCGTACTGGAGCCGGATGTTTAGCCACTCCCGTTGCTAACTTTTCGTTGCTAACTTCACCCGATTAAAAAACTTTCTCATGACTTGGACTGGCAGTTTTGCGAAACTATTTTATGGATAATTTAACACTAAATTAAAATTTTGGAGCAAACCAATATCTATATCCGGGAAGAAAACATACCTATCCAGGTTCATTAAAACTAATTATTACGTCATTTAGAAACAATATCAAATTTCATGACTTCCTACCTAAAGTAAACTAAATTTTTTTTAAACTTTAATTTATTATTTTCAATTAAGTTTGTTTATATTTCCCCCCAGTGAAGCTAACATTCTGTTACTTAATCCTTATCACCACTTTAAATTCCTCGAGATTTGTCACAATAATAGGTCTCCTTTCAAATTAGTTTGTTATCCGCCCAGCCCCCTCACACACAAACCTTACGTGCCCCTGCATTAAATTACGAAATAATGATTTCAAGATAAGATTAAAAAAAACATATCCCATCAATCCTGTTACACAAAATCACTATAAATAACGTCATTCGTCACGTCTAGAGCCATTGAGAAAATCATTAGTATGTCAAGTGGCAGTAATGAATTATTTACCTTACCCTACACATGTTAAGGGGCAATCTAGTCAAGTTGACAAACGACAAACCATAGACGATAAACGACCTCTTCACCCTTATTAGGTTACCAGTGAAAACAGAAGTCAGTTATTTAATACTCGATGTTTATTTTAGTTCTGAGTTTGACTATGCTGTAGCAGGAACTGTAGGAAAAGTGATTTGTCACGCTCGAGATTGAATCGTTAATGTTAACACAACATAATACAAGATTGGGAACCAGATGGCATCTGCCCCTGTTTGGAATTTACATTTTTTTTAAAACAATCTCTAGACTTTATACCTACATAATATAATCGTTTTTTTATGATAAAAAAATTATTATATGCTTATGTTGTGCACTTGATCAGGTAAAAAGATCAGGCTCATCCTTTTTTACGCCACTTGAACTCAGCTACTCTATTATATTGAAAAAAAAATATGTAATTATTTAAGATCGTATTTTGATTGGCTTTTAACCCAGTTTCCGATATTTTACAACTGCATCGTTAAGTTCCTCTTGAGTTGCACGGTTATTTGAACTCTCCTATTATTGCATTGGGTGAGGCAGAGAAACAGAAGCCGGCAGATGGTTTGTTTCGTTTCAACCGTCAGCTTCCGAGCTTCCAGCTATTATTTGCATTAGTCATTGGGAAATATTGTAAGCGAATACATTTCATTGTAATTCTTAATTCATTCCACTTAATCCTGTCCCGGAATATTTCAGATCAATAGGAACAAAACACGGATGCTCCTGGCCCTGTTATTAGTTTCACTAACATTAAAACCATCTCGACCGCAATAATAGCTAATTATAAGTATACAGGGTGATCTATAATTTTTGAGTCGTTGTAACGCTACATTTTTTTTTATTATGAAGTAAAATAGAGTTCTTACACTTTTTAAAGTAAAAACTTATTATACCTACTCCGTCAATAGGATTTTTAAATCTACCATTTCGTTTATTACCGTCATGTATTGTTTTTAGGTGAGTTAATTATCCAAATTTACCCTGGGAGTAATGAAAATAATAATAATCTATCAGCCACTTAAGAATTAATTCCCTTCAAAGTAGGTTTTGAAATTCGGAAACAAAGAACTAATAAAATAACAAAAAATCCAATTCCGCCTCCATCACCACTGAACAAGCTGTTTCCACTCAAAATCAGTCGCTTAAAAGTTGTCAGCCCATAGTGACAGTTGTGTGCGACTAAGTAAAAATCTAAAATTGCAATTTTTTGTATCATAATGAAATAGAGTGGCTCTTGAAAAAAAGACTACCGGCAAATATACGCTCAACTAACAATACACTCTCCCTTAAATCAACGAACATAACGAACGCTTACTAGCCCAGTGTCGGTAATGCAGGTACCGTTAACGGATAATTTTACAATGCCCTCATGAGGTAATGAGTGTCACTTATTGTTAAACATATTGCAACTCTGTTATTTATTGTTACACTAATTCGTAATCCTAATGGTATCCATCTCGTTAAGTTTACAAGTTTTGTTTTCAATGTTGTTTTAAAACTCCCGCCATTTTCATCAAATGTACCTTTCAGTATCACCCACTGCCTTTGTTCTGGAGGCGCTGCTGCAGTTGTTCTGGATCAACAAAATGCATATACCTAATAGAACTGTCATGTGTTAGTTTATCGTGGCCAAATTCGAAACCAGGGTATAAAATAAAACGGAACTAAACAAACAAACTATATCATATCAAATTTAAAGCAGGTAAAAACCCTTTGGACGTTTTTTTTTATCAAATAATACACCCCAATTATTTTAATTCTTAACCTCCACGGTGATAGCTCGTGCAGCAGAACGGATCACAGTTTTGACATGCTCACAATCCTCTCTATAGGCATAGATTTTTAAGAAAACACAGACAAAAATAACTGATGTGTGTAGTATTTCACAGCTGACTTCATCTGAAATGACATCGCTTGGAAGCACGTTTGCGCACATGTAATCGCAAAAAATGATGTCTAGCGCAGTTGTAGACGAAAATTTCGGAGTAAATCTGCAAGGACCACGTCAAAACAGCCCGGCAAAAGTGATTTTTCAAAATTGGAACGATTATATCTCAAGAACGGAAAGTCGCAGGATGAGATCGATTTCAGTTCCGCAATTGCCATGGCCCAAGGCATATTCGAGCATAAAATCCATATAAAAATTCATTTCGGCAAATTTAGCTTTTCTTTACTATACTTGGTAGATTTTTGGACTTTAAATAATAATCTCATGCTAATGATTTCGAGGCATCGGTTAAAGGCAAAAATCACGTAGGCAAAACAGCCCTACGTGATGCCCGATTGAACGGCATCTTCATGGTAATGAGAGTTTTATTATTACAGTAGCTGGATTAAAAAAGCGGGGACAATAGAAGATGAAGGCATAAATATAAATATGTCGTTAAATTACACAAATTTGACACATTAAATTGATGTTTTTTTTACTTGACCACCATGTATATGGACTTACGAGTATATTAGCCCCGTAATCACACATACAGAATACCTACAGACATTTTTTGTCTTCATCACCATTAACCCATGATACTGATGTTATCGAGGATGTTATGCTATTATAGGCCGAGATACAAAATAGCGCGTGGGGCTCTATTGTCCACACTAAGATAGATATATTCAGTCACTGTATTGTAACTAAGACTAACTTTTACTTATAATGTTAAAAATTATGTTCAGCAATCATGCAAAAGTCGCAATTAGTTTAAAAAAACAACTCATCAATTTAACAAATTTATTTATTAAAGATAGATATAAATAATGGAATGACTCAGCCTAAACGACCCTCGATGATAACGTCAGTGATTTGATTGGTATTGGTAAGTTGATTATAGCTGATTAGTAGATAATATTCAGGAGTAATGGCTCTAAAATTATAAAAAAAGAGACTGTTATTGTGATGATGAATGGTTAACATCGCTAGCAAAAGTGAAACCATTGATAGAGCTAATTATTACAAAAAAACTGAATACCATATTGTTATTGTAGTTTATTATTGCTGCGAAAGTGAACAAAACTCTATTAGAAATTGTCTATTAGTGTAACTTCTAATCAAAGCGTAATTGGGATTCGTATATTAAATAGTACCAGACCATTACCGATTACAAGCTAACCGAGCATAAATATGTATGATGATTCCTTGATTAAACCAACATTTCGTTAATCAAAATAAATTTTATCATAACGTTCAATGACTTTTTCCTTTACATCTCTCTTATACATATACCTATACGTAAGCACGAGTAACGAATAGGTGTTGAATATTTACCTTTGCCTGTAACGCTTATTTATTTGTTATTGGCCACATGTGCAAGATTTTAAACTTCTTCCCCGAAGAGACATAAATAAATCTTCTCAGATAATCCTGAAAAATATATACACCCAGGCATTCACAAAAGTGTCAATGCACCACCAGCACCAGCACCAGCACGTGATGAAATGTAAAGAAAAACGTTATAGACGTGAACATAAGGTGACCAATGAACATTCCCAACATGTTCTTTTCTAGTTAAAAAGAAATAGAAATGGATCCGATCCTTTTGAATTCGAAAAAATCACATCTGGAAGTCAATTCGTTCCAAATCGTTTATACTTATTTTATGAAAAGAAATTTTTGATGGGTGGTAAAATTTTTATTAATTCATGTTTTATTTCATTCCTGCAGGTACACGATCGGCATGTTTCGGAAGGGATACAGCACGACTTTAGAAGTTCATGATCTCTACAGTCCTATCACCAGTGATAAGAGTAAAATTCTAGGAGATAGATTAGAAAGGTAAGTAATTTCACTTGTAAATGAAGCACAAAACTTTCGTTCACCTTAATAAGGCGCTAATCTTAATTTCAACTACTCGTATATACAGATACGCGTTCGGTGAACTCTGTTAGTGGTTTCAGGAACTTTAGACTTTTTTTCATGGTAATGACTAAATAGATTCGGCCAGGAAAACCTTTGAATACAGTTTTGGAAAAAAGTAGTAAGCATAACATTTATTAGTCTTAGATAAAAAAGAACAAATTTTTAAGTGAGCTTATAGCAAATAAGCGAGTCTGCGCACAAGAAAATTGTTCACTTTTGTATTCTTCGCTAAATTTTTAGTTTGGCAACACAGAAATAGTATGTAATCATTTATAATTCAGTACCTCAGAGCTAAACTGTATTAACTCCATTTTTTTCGAAAATAGGCTTTATTCATTTTAATATCAATTCAGTACTGCTCTGTTGAATGGTTATCAGTATTAACTCCTGGGTAATACTGTTTCGGAATTATGCAAAGTAAAACTGTATTAAGTTCCTAGTCGACTCCGAGCTAAACTAAATTATGAGCGCAATATTTCTGGTCAAAAATTAATTAAAGATTGGTAGTTAATACAGTTTAGCTCTGAGGTACTGAATTATTATTATTCATTATTCATTATTATTAGTGTTTGTCAGATCTATATAAAAAAAATTAATATTTCAATATCATGAGGCTAACTTCGCGTACTAAATTAGTATTTTTTAAATTTCATACAAGAAGTTAATAAAAATGGCTACTTCTATACTTTCGAGAATAATAAACAAAAAAACCACCTAAAAAAAAATAATGCTGAATATTGAATAATATCTAATTCTGGCAACACTGTAAACGTCTTTATTTTTGGTTCAATTTCTGAAGCTGCTGATAAATTAATTAAAGATATAATTAAATTAACAAACTGAATGCAATATTTTGTTTGCAGATGAACCCATTTTCGCATCTAAATCCTCTAGTTTTTGATGCCATCATAAAATTCCGTGCCAAATAACGTTCAGTTTTCGTATTCGTCACCCAATTTGGTATTTGATCACCCATTTTTTTCACGCCGCCTACCAAAAAAGCTTTTATCCCCAGGATTTTTGTGACTATTTTTTTGGGCATCTTTCTTCACTGAATTATTAGGTTTTTGATCAGTTTTCAAAATCCAATTTTCTCTTAATAGCTTTACTTGATGAATTTATTTAGTGTCAAAGTTTTAATTCTCCAGGAACTGTATCTTTTGATTCGGTTTTTAGACGTCGGTGTGATATGGGAGGCCGATGATTTTGACTCAAATTTTGCACTGAAACAACATTTATAATTTTTTTTTAGTTACCAACTCTGAGGCAGTCTCTCTTGCATCCAATTATCACAAAATTTTACACCAAAAAACATCCCGTTTTTCGTGTTTACGTTTTCATACTTCGCACCAAAAAATAAATTTTCTTGATATTAATGTTCAGTTCACTCTATTCCTTTGATTAACTTTTGAATTAACAGATAACCTCCGTTTATGTTTGTTTTATGCTTCTAAAATAACATCTACAAAAAACATTTTTTTTCGGTTATAGTGTTTTGTACATATAGGACAACTAATTTTGTACCTTCAGTTTTGCACCTAATGATCTAGTTATTTTTTCTTAATATGTTTAAATTTACCTACATAAAGTTATCATTAACACTTATCTATAAAAAATATTTGATATCAAACAACATTTTCTACGTAAATGTAATGCTACGTATAACCATCTAGTTAACATTTACCAGTGGTAATTTTTTAGTAAAAAAAGGGAAGCTCGACAAATTTTTTGTTTTCACGACAAATTTACAAAAAAATCGACCATGACAAAATTAATTTACCTCGCAATTTTACTATGCAGGGTTAGAACTATTTAAAGGGCCACTACAGGGATATCTTTAAATCATTGAAGATACGAGTTCGGTTAAATTATAGAAAAGATGCGCAATTTTGTGGCCATCTCGAATCCGTCAAAACATGCAAGATCTGTGACCGTTCCTGAAATATCCTGGAAAAACTGAAAAATCGAGATTTCTAGGAACCTAGGAACCTGTCCCAGTTTTATTTAAACACGACTGTACATTCATACCAGTTTTGTGTTATATGCTTAATTTCACAGGTCTTATTAAATTTCGAGTTTTGATTATAATTGTCATATAGGTAAGTCCAAAGTCTATAGATTTAGAACGATAATATTTTGAGTCATTCGAATACATTTTTGTTTTTATATACCTTAGGTATATTATACATAAATATTATACCTAAACATAATCAACTGTATGTATATACAAAAAAAAAAAAAATAGTAAACTTTGTATTTTTGTCCAAGTGACATAGCTATAAAATACTGCCTGATGAATGCAACTATTTAAATTATTATATAATATCATTTATATAGGATGTAGTTTATAATTTGCGGTCGTCATTATTTAACAGTAAATAATAAATACTTAATTAAATTCCTATTAATGTACTAACAACAATTTTGCAGAATCACTAATGTATATGATTACGTGATGCGATAAGCTCTCATTAGCTACTGGACTATTTCGCAAACAATAAGTAATAAAGTGCCTGGATTTTATTTATAATAAAAATTTGCAAATTCTTGAATTTTTGAAATTAATAGTGAAACATGAACTAGGATTCATGTAGGTGCAAACTGAACAAAGGAAGCATTCTGTTGTTCTCCCTGTGCAAATCTACTTCTCGAAATGCTAGAAATGCATGCAGAATTTGATTATTTTCCAACTGTCCTTCGTTTGAAGTTATTTATAACTGTCATATTACGTCATTTAATTTTGCAGTTCTTTGCAATTATTGCTAAAAATAATATAGAATATTATATACACAATAATGGTTCTAATTAAAATAATATAAGGTAGTTCTTTTGCTCTTAGTTTTTTTTTTTAATTGGCATTTAACGATATAAGTACAGGTGATCCATCGGAAACGACAGAGGTCTAATAATTATTATACTCAACTACTTACCTATACAAAAACGCCGCAAAAATGGTAGCTGGCGGTTTTCTAGTTTTCTAGTTTTACACTTTTGCTAATCATCATGAATTGACAAAACATGTTTTCTTAAATTATTTTATCTCGTATGAAAATGTGCGGAAAGATAACAATTTAATAATAAATCGCACTTCACTGCGGTTATTTTGGTTGTCATGGTTACTAGGTATCACTTGACAAACAAGAAATATTCAAAGTGGTTTTATTAAAATTTCACCTCTAGTTTTTTCTTTTACCAATCATTGCGTCGATTCAGTGATAGTAACCATGACAAACAAAATAACCGCAGTGCAGTGCGATTTTTTATTAAACATTTATTTCTCCGATGTTTTGTGACATGTGTGGGTCCATCTCAAAGTATATTCTCCTCCTCAACTTACACAATTATTCCATTTGTTGAACACGCCTGGTACGCTTCTTTTATACTGCCTTTCACCTCCTTCGTCGTCCTTCGTCGTTTTAATCTCGGGAATCGTCTCAAATCTTTTTCCCTTCGAGGCTCTTTTGCGTTGGGGTTACAAGAAAAATTTACAAGGAGCAAAGCCAGGTGAAAAGGGGTGGTGGGGAAGATCAGTGATCCAGTGTTTGGCCAAAAACCCACGAGTTCAGAGGGCTGAATGAGCTGGAGCATTGGCCAGTCGCCACTCCTCCACATTTATATCCTTCTGCAACGGATGGCGTCCTTCAAACGTTTCAAAACTTCGGTGTAATATAAGTCTAGCTCACTATGGAGTCGGGGGGTAGGTATACTCGTGGTGAACAACACCCTTATCATAAAAAGTTTGCATCACCTTGACATTAGATTGAACTTGGCCCGCTTTTTTGGGTCTGGAGGACGTATCACCCACCCACTGGAGCGACTCGATCTTCATTCCAATGTCAGTATCGTAAAACCATGATTCGTCACATGTTATGATCCTTGGCACATATTCTTCTGGACGATCAAGCAGTATCCTAACAATCCTGGATACGATTAACTTTATAGTCGTCCGTCATCAGGCGTGGCACAAATTTCTCAGCATCGCGGTGCATCTTCACTTTTTCGTTCAAAATCTCGTGACAAGATCCAACTGATATCCCACACTCCTCAGCCAGATCCCTGATGGTCAAACGTCGATATGCCCGCAATAAGGTGTTGATTTTTTTGACGTGGGGGTCGTCAGTTGAGATGGAAGGCGTCTGTCGAGGTGGCGGGACGTCCAGGACGCTCATCGTCTTCAATCAACTCTCGATCACCATTTAAACGTTCATGTCATTTGAGAGAGATGCCTTACACTGCGTAGCAACATCACCGTAAACCATGTTGAGCAAAGTAAATGTCTCTGATTTTACAAGTTTAACACAAAACTCCACAGGTCAGGCCACTCATTCTGAAATCCGACAAACGACAAAATCACACTCCATTAAAAACCGCTTAGCTACTCAGCAAATGAAGATATCTGCAATCGGGACACTACGTTTTCATCAGCTGATCTACACAAACGTTGATTCCTCTGGAACCAACTGGAGCTGCCCAAAAGATAATTAAAATATCCTTCTAATGATATTATGTACCCCTATGATGATAAGCAAAGAGGTATAAGCAACCCCTGCCAAGCAAAACCTGCCATGTTTCGGCGTTTTTCGAATACATCTTCACTTTCAAAGTTATATGGAACCTGTTTAATTTTCGATGGGCCACCCTAAAGGAATTTATCTAATTTTTATTTCTATTTCTATTATCTATTTCTAATCATGGAGAATAAAACAAGAACGCCCTTTACGACTATTGGGTACCATTTTATTTAAACCTGTTATTATTTATATACAGGGCTAGGCAAAAGTATTAAAGAAGCTTGTATCTTGGCTTATTGAAAAAAAACTTAAAAAAATAAAAAAAAATGGCATATTGCCAATAATAAGAGCCAACGCCGTACATTGTGCCATTAAAAGATATGGGAACGAGGTTAATATTTAAAACAAGTCATTTTAAAATCAGTGATTATCTGGCGGGTTTCTTAATTATTATTATTACTTTCCTGCAACCGAGCTTTGCTGCGTAAAACAACAAAATAATATTGCAGATATTGTATTTTATGATAAATTATCATGACAATTCGTAACATCATTGTTCCTAAAATCTATAATGATAGCACCCAGAATAATCTGTAAATGTTTATGAAACATTATATCCCAGAATATAACGTTTGTAGTTCATACTTTGACCCATTTTTGGATTTATTTTCTTGTTCTTTGGCGACGCGTTTTAATAAATTATTTCGCTCTCGAATTATTTAGGACTTGTGTTGGGGAAACGAACTCAAGGGATTACTTGGGATCACTGAACCACGCGTGTAACCGCCAGGCTATCAATACCTAGATATGCTGTAGCTTATTCGCGAAAAAATTTAGTAATAATAATTGAACATGAAGAATTCAATGTCAGTGTTGACAATTAGAAATTATTAGTGAGAATAATAAATTGTGATTTGTTTTCAAATCAATCGGGAAAAAAATGTCATAACAATCACGAACGTTAGGAATTACCAATATTAGATAATAAATTCCATTGCAGCACTTCTCCTCCAAACAATAATTGTCTTACATTGGTAAAGTATTATATAGCCTATTAATTTCAGTATTTTTTAAAAAACCTAGAAACTATACTTGCATATTATGATCACCAGGAGGTGAAGGAATCATTTTTAGATTTATTCTTTTAATTTTCTCAATCTGCTTTTCTGCACTCACGATAACCATTAATATCCCAGTAGAATTTCCCGGACAAGATAAGACCGTGTTGTTGTTGAACTTTGGCTCACTTCCAAGCGGTAGAGGATACGTGCACAAGTTGAAATTGCGATATGTCACCAGTAATCGCTATTCGCTATAATATACTTTAGCAAAACTGAAATACTCAAAATCTCTGTTCGCTAAATCAATATAGAAGACATGCTGGCTCAATTATTTCTTTCCAATTCAAATACAGGTCCCTAATTTAAGCATGACACATTTTTAAAAAGTAAATATTTAAAAAAATTGATGTCCAGGGATTTTCGAGCTCATCAATGGTATTTTCGAGCTTTCTCTAGCTTTCACCGTTTTCCGGAAAATACCTTTTTTTTAATGTAATGCTTACATTACACCTGACTTTTTTTAATTCAATCTGTGGAGAAACCCAAACAGCACAGGAATTTCGAGCTATTTTCGAGCCACTCAATGAGATTTTCGAGCTGTTCCTCTCGTCATTTTCCGGAAAAACGAAAAAAAAAACAGCTTTTTCGTGCTAGGATTTGCCTTTAATTTTGAAAGTATACGTACTCTCGGAAAAACGAAAAGCACAGGAATTTCGAGCTATTTTCGAGCTACTCAATGAGATTTTCGAGCTGTTCCTAGCTCTCGTAATTTTGCGGAAAACGAAAAAAAAAACACCTTTTTCGTGCTAGGATTTGACCCTAATTTTGAAAGTATACGTACTCTCGGAAAAACGAAAAGCAGGAATTTCGAGCTATTTTCGAGCTGTTCCTAGCCCTCGTCATTTTCCGGAAAAACGAAAAAAAACCAGCTTTTTCGTGCTAGGATTTGACCTTAATTTTGAAAGTATACGTACTCTCGGAAAACTGAAAAGCACAGGAATTTCGAACTATTTTCGAGCTACTCAATGAGACTTTCGAGCTGTTCCTAGCTCTCGTAATTTTCCGGAAAAACGAAAAAACAGCTTTTTCGTGCTAGGATTTGACCCTAATTTTGAAAGTATACGTACTCTCGGAAAAACGAAAAGCACAGGAATTTCGAGCTATTTTCGAGCTACTCAATGAGATTTTCGAGCTGTTCCTAGCTCTCGTCATTTTCCGGAAAAACGAAAAAACAGCTTTTTCGTGCAAGGATTTGCTGTTAATTTTGAAAGTATACGTACTCTCGGAAAAACGAAAAGCACAGGAATTTCGAGCTATTTTCGAGCTACTCAATGAGATTTTCGAGCTGTTCCTAGCTCTCGTCATTTTCCGGAAAAACGAAAAAAAAAGCTTTTTCGTGCTAGGATTTGACCCTAAATTTGGAAGTATACGTTACTTTCGGAAAAACGAAAAGCACAGGAATTTCGAGCTATTTTCGAGCTACTCAATGAGATTTTCGAGCTGTTCCCAACTCTCGTCATTTTCCGGAAAAACGAAAAAAAAAACAGCTTTTTCGTGCTAGGATTTGCCCTTAATTTTGAAAGTATACGTACTCTCGGAAAAACGAAAAGTATAGGAATTTCGAGCTATTTTCCAGCTACTCAATGAGATTTTCGAGCTGTTCCTAGCTCTAGTAATTTTCCGGAAAAACGAAAAAACAGCTTTTTCGTGCTAGGATTTGACCCTAATTTTGAAAGTACTCTCAAAAAAACGAAAAGCACAGGAATTTCGAGCTATTTTCGAGCTACTCAATGAGATTTTCGAGCTGTTCCTAGCTCTCGTAATTTTCCGGAAAACGAAAAAAAAAACAGCTTTTTCGTGCTAGGATTTGACCCTAATTTTGAAAGTATACGTACTCTCGGAAAAACGAAAAGCACAGGAATTTCGAGCTATTTTCGAGCTGTTCCTAGCCCTCGTCATTTTCCGGAAAAACGAAAAAAAACCAGCTTTTTCGTGCTAGGATTTGACCTTAATTTTGAAAGTATACGTACTCTCGGAAAAATGAAAAGCACAGGAATTTCGAACTATTTTCGAGCTACTCAATGAGACTTTCGAGCTGTTCCTAGCTCTCGTAAATTTCCGGAAAAACGAAAAAACAGCTTTTTCGTGCTAGGATTTGCTCTTAATTTTGAAAGTATACGTACTCTCGGAAAAACGAAAAGCACAGGAATTTCGAGCTATTTTCGAGCTACTCAATGAGATTTTCGAGCTGTTCCTAGCTCACGTCATTTTCCGGAAAAACGAAAAAAAAACAGCTTTTTCGTGCTAGGATTTGACCTTAATTTTGAAAGTATACGTACTCTATGAAAAACGAAAAGCACAGAAATTTCGAGCTATTTTCGAGCTACTCAATGAGATTTTCGAGCTGTTCCTAGCTCTTGTAATTTTCCAGAAAAACGAAAAAAAAAGCTTTTTCGTGCTAGAATTGGACCTAAATTTAGTAAGTACGTACTCCAGGAAAAAACGAAAAGCTCAATAATATCCGCTCGATTTTTGAATGAAATAATTAAAAAAAAAACGATGAGCGGTTTTTTTTTGTTTTTCCGGAAAATTACGAAACCTAGGAACAGCTCGAAAATCTCATTGAGTAGCTCGAAGATAGTTCGAAATTCCTGTGCTGTTTGGGTTTCTCCACATATTGAATTAAAAAAAGTCAGGTGTAATGTAAGCATTACAAAAAAAATTGCTATTTTCCGGAAAACGGTGAAAGCTAGAGACAGCTCGAAAATACCATTGAAGAGCTGGAAAATAGCTCGAAAATCCCTCGTCATTAATTTTTAAAAATATAAATTTTTTTTTAAATGTGTTATGCTTAAATTAGGGACCTTTCAAATACTATTTTATCACATTATATTTACTGAAAAAAATAATGAAAATTTGATAATTCACCTGTTTAAAGAAGAGAGGCTAATGTAACGATTTTGTAGTGAAAGTATGTATTGATTTTGTTAATAAGTACCAGAAGAATCTTTGATGATTTATTAATAAGTAATAAGTTCAGAGCACAACAATTCCATTAAGGGGATAAATAATCCACAGGAAATCGTAAAATTCCTATAGAAATTATTATAGCTCACTATTGGAGGAATCTTGATCAAATTCCCTTTATAAGTACATTAAATCATTAAATTCAGATAAATAAGCATGGTGATGATGGTGATGATGTTAAACAATTTTAAGGGATAAAAATAATAGAAAATGCCTTGCTTAATAGTTTTCATCATAAATTCCATTAAGTAGCTCCTTACAGTGATCAATAATTATCGTAATCAATCCATAAATCGTAATAACTTCGCAGATTATTTCAAATCTTGCTTCAACTATGCTCCGACGTCTATGGCTGTAACGGCATCAACAGGATGTGATAATTTTTAATTTCTCAGTCATATTAATGAGAAGATATTACAAAAGTGGTTAGAAAAATAAATCAGTCTGCACTAACTGCTGAACTCGACGGAATTCATGGCTTTGTTATCAAAGACTGATGCATTGCTGCTTTCATTAAACTTCTCCATATCTTTAATTTCATTTTGAAGAATTGCAAATTACCGAAAACTTGGAAGATCTCCCTAAGCACGAAGCACGAGGGAGCTTCTGCTGCCCATTTTCAAAAAGGTAGCCGGACTAATTTTTCCAATTATCGTCTCATCTCGTTGTTGGACAATTTCTCAAAATTGCTCGAGTCTTGCTTGCATGACTTTTACGGTTTTCCACAGAATAGTTCCGGAGAAATTTAACTTCATTAAGGGTAGATGCACTGTAACCAAATTAGTTACGATCACCAAGTTTCTGTCTGAGTCATTCGACGTTGGTGTACACGTTGATGTCGTTTAATTGGATCACTCCTACTGGACAGCTACTTGAATGAACGGCTGGAGTACTTTAAAATTTTGGGCTATGCGTCCAGGTTTGATACTATCTCTAGTGGTGTTCCACAAGGCTCGACTCTTGCTCCCCTCTTATTTCTAGTTTTCTTGAACGATTTGGCCAATGTTCTCAATGTAATATTCATATTATATGCTGGTGATCTAAAAATAATGTATCATCAGATACACTCCGAACATGATGATGATCTTCTTCAAGAGAACCTGGACCTTTCTGTGACTGGTGACGAAAGAACAATTTAGATATCAATATTTCCAAATGCACAGTGGTGACATAGATTCGTAGTAAGAGCCCGATTCTTTTTCAATGCAAGATTGGAGCAGATCGACTACCTCGGTAAGATCGACTTAAATACCTTGGAGCCCTGTTTGACTCTGCCCTTTCATTTGGTCCGCTTATAGCAGAAATCACATTATAAAGCCTTAGGCTTTATCATTCGCAACTACTTTGACTTCACTCCATGGTCAGATCCATTTGGAATATGCCGCCGTTGCATGGTCTCCCATTGCCTGGGTATTGTTGATCTAATAGAGAGAGTGCAGACGATGTTTAAAAAATATCTATCTACCTTATAGGCTAGATGGATTCTATCCAGAAAAAGGATTTCCTCACGCATCCCTACTCTCACGCTTTGGATTTGCTTTTTTTTTTGTGTAGCGACGTACCTACTTTTCTGCTCGTTGTCTTTATGGCAAAACTCGTCACCTCGCGTATTGATTGTCGCGATCTTCTCTGACTTGTTAGATTTAGGGTCTCACGTCATAATATGCGGAGCCAGAAAATTTTCGTTTTCCACGTAGCCAGAACGCTTTTGCTTTTAAATTCTTCTATGTACCAGATGTACAGTTTATGCAATATATTGGCACTTTTTTGTGCCGCCCATGAGTCCAAATAAATAAATAAATAAATAAATAAATTTCTTCATAGACACATGAATGATTCCTAATATTAACTTTTTTTGAAAAAACTTTCATATAGAACTTCGTCTAGAAACCACTGGCTTATTCATATCTTTTTTTTTTATTTCAGAAAATGGAATAAACATGTAGAATACGCAAAAAAATTACAAAAAAAGCCGAGTCTACTGAAAGTATTAATCTTAACCTTCTGGCCTGAATACTTATACCTGGGCTTCCTTTTAACAATAATGGATCTGGTGTTACGTTTAATCCAACCTTTATTCTTAGGACGACTGTTAGATTATTTCAATTATTCCAAAGCAGAGGCCGTCGTCAGCAAAAACGAAGCTTTATGGTACGCCGGTGCTATCGTAATCCTTAACTTTGCGAGTGCCATGCTGATCAACCAGTACGTAATGAACGCATTCCATTACGGCATGAAAGTACGAGCGGCTTGTTGCGCTCTAATCTATAGAAAAGTAAGTGATTATTTTATAGTTTAAAGTAAATACGAGTACCTACCACGAATACTAAATCGAGCCATTCATTTCCAGGCTTTAAGACTCAGCAGAACCGCTTTAGGAGACACTGCATCGGGAAAAATCGTAAATTTATTATCGAACGACGTAAGTCGCTTTGATATCGTCTCGATATTCATCCATCACATGTGGGTAGCACCGACAGCCGCAATTATCGTAATGTATTTCCTATACGTTGAAGCTGGTTACGCCGGATTAATTGGAATCGCTCCTGTATTTATAGTGATGCCACTACAAAGTAAGATTGGAATTAAGTTATCATCTGAATAAAATCTATAACGAAACTTTCCAATTTAGGTTACACCGGGAAACTATCCGCGATTTATCGTAAACAGACAGCTCAGAAGACCGATGAAAGAGTCCGGCTGATGGACGAGATAATTTCAGGTGTTCAAGTGATTAAGATGTACGCCTGGGAGATACCTTTCACGAAAATAATTAAACTGGCCAGAAAAGCTGAGCTAAAAATAGTGACTAAATCATCCTACGTGCGGGGTCTCTTCATGACCTTCAATCTGTTCACGACAAGAGTGGCTCTTTTCTGTACTTTACTCACCATGGCGATGACTGACCAACCAATCACCGCAGCCAAAGTGTTCGTTTTTATGCTTTACTTCAATATTCTCTCGCAGACCATGTCGACGATGTTCGTGAGAGGGATCTCTGAGATCGCCGAGTTGTTCGTCGCGATTAAGAGATTGGAGGAGTTTATGATGAATGAGGAATTCTTCGAATTGAAACCCTCGTATATTAATAATAATCAAAATTGTAACGGTAACGATGACCCCGTCAAAAAGGAGGATTGTGCTGTCTTGTTTAAAAATATGACAGCTAAATGGAATAAGAAATTCCCAGACAACGCTTTGACCGATTTCAATTTTAGTTGCAGGAAAGGGAAGTTGTATGGAATTATCGGACCTGTGGGCAGCGGGAAGAGTTCTTTACTGCAAACTATTCTAGGTAAAATATCTCATTCATGATAGCTTGGAAAACTTGATATTGATCTTCTTATTATTTAGTTCGGTTTTGTTCTTGGTCAAGTCTCGTAAAAATGCAAGTTGAGTCTTTGTCTTGGTCTTGCGACTGCAGACAGTATGGGTCTTGGTTTCGGTTTTTCTTCAAGACCAAGACCAAGACTGCAAGACTAAGTCCGATTCTTCTTATCACTACAACTTGATCCCAATACAACTTACCTACCTCAAATTTTAGGTGAATTGGATATAACAGAAGGCGCCATGAACGTTAACGGTAAACTATCGTACGCTTCACAAGAACCCTGGGTGTTCGCAGCAACAGTTCGCCAAAACATCCTCTTCGGCCAGAAATACGATAAGCAGCGCTATAACGAAGTAGTGCACGTGTGCGCTCTAGAAAAAGACTTCAAGCAATTTCCGGACGGCGATATGACTGTGGTGGGAGATCGTGGCGCTTCTCTGAGTGGAGGCCAAAAAGCGAGGATAAATCTAGCCAGATCTGTCTATAGAGATGCTGATATTTACCTTCTGGATGATCCTTTATCTGCTGTTGATATCCACGTCGCTAGACATTTATATGATAGATGCATTAATGGGTACCTGAAACGCAAGACGAGAATCCTCGTCACTCATCAAGTTCATCTCTTGAAACAAGCTGATGAAATTTTAATCATGAATAATGTATGTAGCTATTGATCTTTTTTTTTTAAGCACTTAATAGAATTGGTAATATTTTCTTTATGTTTTTATTTATAGGGAGTAATAGAACGACAAGGCACATATCAAGAAATATCTGCAAGTGAAGATGCGTATGCTAAAGGAGCTGGAATGGAATCAGAAGTCAAAAACATTTACGCGAGATTACTTTCGACTGAACCTGAAGTATTAGAAGAAGAGAAAGGAAAAACTCTCCAAGAACCGTGTTTAATAAAGAGAAAATTATCCACTAGAGTGAGTTGACAATATGACTTAATGCCTTAATCTTCATGGTAAACTTGTTATCTTTTCAGAGTGCAACAGTTTCTCTGACGAGTGCTGTAAGTGAAGTGAGTATTCCGGAGAGTCTTCTTCAAGACAACGCAGATCCTGATGAACAAGGTGCTTCGAATCAGGAAGAATCATCAAAGGGGAAAGTGAAAGGTTCGCTGTTTTGGAAGTATTTATCTGCAGGAGGGAACTACTTCCTATGCGTTTTTGTTCTCTCGCTCTACATTTTAGCGCAAGCAGGGGCAATGGGTATCGATTATTTCGTTAGTTTTTGGACGAATATAGAAGAGTTCAGAAACTACACAATAACGGATAATTCGACTGATTCCTCACGCATCAAAAATCTCCCAAATTGGTCTAAAGAATTTTGTTTGTATTTATATACAGGACTGATAGTGTACTTATTTATAACGGCCCTAACTAGGTCTATGCTGTTCTATAAGTTGGCGATGATTTCATCCCAAAAATTACATGATAGCTTATTTAAGAACGTGATTGATGCCAGCATGAGATTCTTTGACACAAATCCTAGCGGACGGATCTTGAATAGGTTTTCCAAAGACATTGGTTCAATTGATGAATTGTTACCGAAAGCGATTTTAGATGCCGGGCAGGTAAGTTTAGTAGCGCGATTCACTCGACCCGTCTAATTATGATCCATTATTCCAGATTATCTTACAAATGGCGGGATCTTTGATCTTGGTGATATTCGTGAACCCTTACTTCTTGATTCTGGTAGGGGCGATATCAATATTCTTCTGGGCTTTAAGAGTTGTATATCTTCGATCTTCTAAGAATATCAAACGACTTGAAGGAATCAGTAAGTCTCTAATTTTGTAATATTTGTTGAAGTCATTAATTAAAACACATTTTATTATTACAGTGAGAAGTCCAGTTTTTACCCATCTAAACGCAACAATTCAAGGTTTAACAACAATCAGAGCTTACGGTGCTCAGAAAGCTCTAAGAGCTGAGTTTGATAAACACCAGGATTATCACACGAGCGCTTGGTTTATGTATATCGCCGCGAGTTCAGCTTTTGGGTTCTTCTTAGACTTACTTTGCTTTATCTTCACAGCGTTGATCACGTTCAGTTTTCTCATTCTCGGAGAAGGTTTGTAGAGACACTTAATCACATTTCACTTTAATCAAATATTTAATTCGTATTTATTTTAAACAGAAGTGCTTGGTGGACAAGTTGGGCTCGCAATTACCCAAGCTGCGGCTCTTACAGGACTCCTGCAATGGGGAATGAGACAATCGGCTGAAATTTCAAATCAGTTAATGTCAGTGGAGAGAGTCCTTGAATATGAAACTCTCCCGAAAGAGAAACAACCGGAGTATCCAAAAGTGCTACCACCAAGCTGGCCTGATGAAGGTAAAATAGTTTTCGCTGACATGGGTTTGAAATATGATATAAATGGAACATTAGTTTTAAAAGATTTGAACCTCGTTATTAAACCAAAAGAAAAGGTACGTAGGTACGCGTTATCATCAGAATCACTTATTCTAATTGTTTAAATCTTGTTTTCAGGTTGGAATAGTCGGTCGAACTGGTGCTGGGAAATCATCGCTTATCTCTGCTCTGTTTAGACTCGCTAATGTCGAAGGAGCAATAGAAATAGATGGAATAGATACAAAAGACGTGGTTTTGCAGCAACTCAGATCAAGGATTTCTATAATTCCTCAAGATCCAGTCTTGTTTTCCGGAACACTCAGATACAACCTGGATCCGTTCGAAGAGTACGCCGACGCTGATCTTTACAGAGCAATCGACGAGGTTGAATTGAAAGATCCAGCTAATATTAGTAATAAATTAGAGAATAGAGTGATGGATAGAGGTTCGAATTATAGTGTGGGACAGAGGCAGTTGATCTGTTTAGCTCGTGCTATTGTTCGAAATACTAGAGTTCTCATGCTGGATGAAGCAACTGCGAATGTTGATCCACAGTAAGATTTATAATTTTTTTTTACCTTGCTATACAAATTAACATGGTGTTTGTTTCAGGACTGATGCTTTAATTCAAAAGACAATAAGGAAGAAGTTCGCTGACTGCACGGTTCTAACAGTGGCGCATCGCTTGAACACTATTATGGATTCAGATAAAGTTCTTGTGATGGAACAAGGGACCATGGTGGAATTCGATCATCCCTACGTACTGCTTCAGAATCCTGAAGGGATGTTTTATAAAATGGTGATGGAGTCTGGGAAGACCATGGCCGATCATCTCAAGCGGATTGCTAGGGAGAGCTTTCAACGCCAAAATATTGTTCCTGAGTAGTCTTACCTGCCTTCGTATCCTGTAAATAAGAGATATTTTTAAAAGTATTTTTATACGGCAGCAATTTTAATATGGCTCAACTTGTGATAGACTATTTTATATACATCGGAGGGTGCTTGATTGGATGGATTGATGTTCGGTGAAGCTTGAAAAAGATGAATAGGCAAGTGGTTGCCGTAGTTTAGTATTGGCTGTGACCTTTTTCAGTGAATGGCAGTATGTCAAAAGGAATATCAAAAGAAGAAGCTTTATTACTTTACAAGCTTCACTGAATTGTTGACTTAATTTGTAATAAATATCTATGATGCCCCTGGAGAAATAATTTTAGCTCAAGTATCATCCCTCCATAAATATCAAATTTGGATTTACTTAATTTTTAAACACCTCTATTCTGGTCCCACACTTTGTGATCTCCAAAAGCAAGGGTTGTAGGGATGAGCACCTGGATCGGTGCGAACCGGTCTTGCTGAGACAGCGCCTGGGCTGTGTGTTATTTGCGCTCAGCTTTTGCATCAGAATGCAGAAAACCGACAAATTTCTGGAGACTTGAATCCAGAAGGCTTTAATTGTCATATTGGCCAGTTGTTTTTGTCCAGTCTAGACAAATCTGTGACATATTATTTGTGCACTGATTTTAAGAATTTTCAAAGTGATAATTTTTATATACAGGGTGATTTACGAAGAGTTTTCAGTAGAAGTAGGTATCTCCAAAAGTAGGCGGAGTTGAAATTTTAAAATTTGCAAATTGTCAGTTTCCATAGTAACCTACTCGCTTGAAATATTTTTAGTATCTTACCTTAATCAACTTCTTAAACTTATAAAAAAAATATAATTACTCGAGAAATTGGGATTTTTGGGGAAACTGAACATTTTTTGCTTACTGCTTGGAATCAAACAATACCAAGGTGTGAGACCGTGAAGAATACTAAAACTTTTTTTATCTACTGATAAACAAAAACTCATCTTCAACTAAAACCCTTTTACGCTGATCTCACCCCGATCTCATATGAAATTTCATTTTTCTAACTTTTTTTTCTAGACAAGAGATGAATGACGTATTGCAAAACAAAATGCCATTCATTGATGACGCGCTGTGAGTTGGGGGTGGAAATTGTAGACACGTGTTTCATCCTAATTGGGACTCTTCAGTACAATATGTCTTACCAACACATAGCTCAACCTCGATCATTATTGAGAGGAAAATGAAAATGAATAAAATAGATGAATGAAAATTAAAGTTTTAAAAGTACCAACAGATATTTCCGACTGGATTGAAAACTTGCAAAAACGGAGGGGGCTGATTAATTGAATTATCTTTCTCCATGCGTCTTTATTTAATATTTATTCCTGAGTACCTATCCAAGAATTGATAAAATAGTTCAATTATTATTGAAGAGGCAGGTATTGATTATTTTTAAATATTTATTAGGTAATCGTAATTATTATTTATTTTTTCTTAATTTTCCTTTAATTATTTTTCTGCATCACTTCCAGTGTGTATTCAATGATGATATTTTACTTTATGTTCCTGCTGTTTTATTTAGGTGTACGTAATCTCATAATCTCGCTCTAAAAGTACTTTCAATGCCCTAGATTTTTATGTTTTTAAATAATTTATATACTTATTATAATTTTTTTCTTATTTTGTACATATCTCTGCATTACGTGGTCCAGGTCAATACTTAATTATACAATAAGAATTAAATGATTATAACCGTGATATGGAGTTTATGTACTAATTTGTGTCAACAAATTAATTTTTTGCCAAAGTTTTATAATTAGGATTTTATTAATTAAATTAAATTAAATTAAATTAAATTGTACAAAATCTAGTTCTTAATTGGATTTTAAAGGGAAATGATGTGGCGCATTTGACTTAAATAAGTGACGAAAAATTATTCTTACATCAATAATAATTTATTACAGTTTTGTAATGCCTGCTGCTAGGGGTGAGACAGATTTTATTTACTTTTAATCTTATTATTAAGTAAATAGATACGTACTTGAAGTTTTGTATAATACCTATATAGTTAATTTAAATACAAAAATTACTGTCTACTGTATTTTAATTTAATTTCCCTCCTAACATTTTCAAAAACTTTTATACTTTGTTAAGTCTATTTCTTCAAGAAGAAAAGAAATGGATGACGCCAGAAATTTTACAATTGATGGACACAAGAAGAAGCTACAAAAACAGAGACGAGGTTAAATACAAACAGGCACATATAACTGTAACAAGACTAATAAGAAAGGCCAAAGAAAACTGGATGGAAGAACATGAACCAAACAAGATCGCTTTAACATGCATAGAAAGATAAAAGAGGTGAAGAGAGTGAGGAATAAAACCCCTGTATTTAAAACACTCAAGACGAACGATAATCGGACAATCGCTGATCAGAAAGAAGAGTGGCTACAGTATATTCGGGAATTGTTTGACGATGAAAGAACAGAACCAGACTTAGAAGAACAAAATGAGCCGCCACTAAATGTTTTGGCATCAGGCATCAAAACGCAGCAGGTCCAGATGACATATGAGACATCTGGAGGCATTTGATATATGGATCTATCGACGACTTCTGAGGATATCATGGACACAACATATCTCTAACGAAACGGTTTTACGGAGGATGGGACAAGACAGAGAACTTTTAATGGACATAAAGATGCGAAAAAGGAGCCTTCTAGCTCATATGTATCGAGGAATAAATTATGAGCTCTTGAGATTAGTCATGGAGGGGATGATTGAGGGGAGGAGAGGTCCAGGAAGGAGAAAGTGTTCCTGGCTGAGAGATGTTGGAGAATGGATGTTAGAGACTCGACACTCACTCGTTATTGAGAGCAGCATAGGACAGACAACAATTTGCAATGAAGCAATATCAGCAATGAAGATGGCTGGCACCTTATGAAGAAGAAAGCCTATCGTGTCGATTATTAAAATAAAAATGAGCATTATTTGATTTTTTGTCAGATAGAGCCTAAAGGATCTAAATACTACAACATGGTATAGGTACAATGAAAAAGAGCAATAAATAAATAAATTAGAGATCTTTATTAGTAACACATTTTTTTCTATCATAACTTTCCCTTGCTATTCGCCTAAGTTCATCCGCAGTGTTGCTCTCATTCTCCATAACCATGCTATAAAATTTACTCCTTTCGTTTCTTAAAAGTCTGTGAGGATGATCGAATTCTATAATCGATCCTTGATCCATAATCAATACTTTATCAGAATCGATTATGGTGTTCAATCGATGAGCTACTGTTAACACAGTACAATCTACGAATTTCTCTCTTATTGTTTTTTGAATCACTCCATCAGTCCTGAATAAAAAATAATAAAATTATTTAGTGTCTTTATGGTTATAAAGATAATTTGAATACTCACAGTGGATCAACATTAGCAGTTGCCTCGTCTAGCATTAAAATTTTATTTCGCCTTATTAAAGCCCGTGCTAGACAAATGAGTTGTCGTTGTCCGACGCTGAAATTTTCTCCCCTATGAGACACTTTCTGATCCAAGCTGGTAACTTTATCTCTTAATTCTACTTCATTTAAGGCCTTGTAGAGATCAGCATCATCGAACTGTCCAAAAGGATCTAAATTGTGTCTAATCGTGCCGGAAAATAAGACCGGATTTTGGGGGATGATCGAAATCTTCGATCTAAGATCATTCAGCTCAACATCTTTGGTGTTTATATCGTCAATTTCTATATCGCCATATACGTTCGCTAGTCTGAAGAGGGCTGATATTAGGGATGATTTACCTGATCCGGTTCTCCCGACAATACCAACCTGGAATAGAAATTATGAATTAGAAATGTCTATGACAAATAAATTTAAATTCACACCTTTTCTTTTGGTGTTATGTTGAGGTTTAGTTGTTTCAGAATAAACTCTTCCGATTCATCGTATTTCAGACTCATATTTTTGAACGTTATCTTCCCAGCTGCAGGCCAGTTCTCTGGAAGATCTATGGTTTCTGATGGTTCTTTCTCCTTGGGAAGACTGTCATATTCGAGGACTCTTTCTACAGAGATTAACTGGTTTATAAGCTCTGCAGATTGTCTCATTCCCCATTGAAGGAGACCTGTTAAAGAGACTGCTTGAGTGATCGCTAGACCAACATCTCCTTCCAGAATATCTGCAAAAATAAGTTTGGTTAATATGTTAAAAAGTTATGTTTTTATAAGAAAAAAAATATATAAAATACTTACGTCCACTGATGAAGAGAAATGTGCAAGTCACAACTCCAGCAAAACAAGCAGCAATAAAATCATTTATAAAACCAAACGCCGAAGTAGCTGAGACGTACATAAACCAAGCACTGGTATGGAAATCCTGGAGCTTGTCGAATTCTTCCTTGAGAATTGCTTGCGCTTTGTAAGCTCTAATCGTTGTTAGGCCTTGCAATGTCGAATTTATGTAAGTAAAAACTGGTGCCTTCACTGAAAAATTATTATTAATAATAATTGAAAAGTACTACATCTACGTTTACTGTATACATACTTTTCCCTTCAAGTCTTTTAATATTCTTCGACGACTTCAAGAAGATTTTCCTTGTAAAATAAAATATCACACCCATTATGGCAACAGCTATCAACATATATGGATTTATGAAAACAATCAAGGCAACTGATCCAAATAATTGGAAAATAATCTGGAATAGTTTACCAATTAATATCTGTTCACCAAAAGACTGCTCATTAACCTACTTGTACGGCATCTAACACAGCTCTAGGTAATAACTCATCAACGGATCCCATATCCTTGGAGAACCTGTTCATAATTCTTCCACTTGGATTCGTATCAAAAAATCTCATCGTGGTGTAAAGAATCTTCGTCAGTAAATTATCCATTATTCTCTGTGACGCCAGCATTGCTAGTTTGCAATATAAAAGTGATCTAACCATAGCTAACGCGAAAAGTGAAAAAGTCAACCCTGCATATATATAAACGAAGTGACTCCTCGGCCAGTGCCTTATAGAGTGAGGATATTCTGTGATTGAGAAGTTTGAGTTTCTTTGTTCCTCAAAATTGGTCCAGAAACTTAAATAATAATCGACTCCACTTGTGAAGAGTTGCGTCATGAAGTAGAGAAAGAAAACTAGTAAACAGAAGAATGTGCTACCACCAGAATTATGGTATCGACAGAAGAGCGATCCTTGTACTTTTTCTTCTATTTCCTCCACTTTGATATCTTCTTTTTCCATCACCTCTTCGTTGTCATCAACTAATTCGATTGTACTAGAGGTAATCTTTTTTCTCTGCAATTAGATAAAACTTATAATCATATTCTTATGATAATGTTGATCTCTACTTACCATTGAGAAGGTTTTCTTCAAAATACTTCCTGACCTTTCCATATTAGACTCGCTGAGTGCTTCAACATCACCACAATCAGAAGCGCTTTGAATTGAGCTACTCCAAAGCAATTTCCTATTATTTAAATCATCATCTTCATCACCCCCCTGTTTTTCATCATCAGTACGATTATTTATCATAGCTCTTACGAAAGCATTAGCGCTTGATTGAATTTCGTCATAGACTCCTTTAAAATTAATTTTTCCCTGCAATTAAAAAATTTGAATCGATTCATCGAAGTAACAAAGATAACAACAACTAACCTCGTTGAGGATTATAATATCAGGCGCATCCTCTAATAAATAAATTTGATGCGTAACAAGAACTCGGGTTTTCTCCTTCAAAAATCCATTAATACATTCATTATAAATATGTTTAGCCACATGGACATCCAATGCGGATAAAGGATCATCCAATATGTAAATATCAGCGTCTTTATAAACAGCTCTTGCAAGGTTTACTCTAGCTTTCTGCCCTCCACTAAGAGACGCTCCATTATCACCAAGGTAGGTGATATCACCATTTGGGAACTGCTGGAAATCACTCTCAAGGGCACAAACTTTCACTACTTCGTCATAGCGCTGCTTGATGTAGGGACTTCCGAAGAGGATGTTTTGGCGGACTGTTCCTGGGAACAGCCATGGTTCTTGGGAGGAGTAAGAAATTGTACCATTAATTTGTACGTTTCCTCCTGAGGGACTCAATTCTCCTAGAATATTAAAATTATTATTACTTGGTTGCGTTGAAGATTGAGAAGAAGTAGAGCATGCAAGAAAACGAAAATATGAAGTAAATTATTTAAAAATTTGATCAACGTAGATTTCACTCTCAGGATTTGATGAAGCTGGGAAACCTGAAACTCTAGGTGACAGAATATAAAGATTATTATAAAATCAGTCAAGAGAGCTTATTCTTAACGGAGAAATAAGTAATGTGTTCAATAAAGCAAGATCTTTGTTAAGATTGCTAAAAAAATAATTTTTGACAATATTGAAAGTTGTTTTAAGGTGCCTGAAGTTTAGCTCAATTATTTTGGGATCCAGTTGAACCACTAAAGAAGAAAGCAGAATTATAAAAAACTTTCTTCAAACAAGCAGAAGATTGTAAAAGTATGCGAAGCAAAGCCAGGACGAATAAAACATTTTGCAGATATCTAGTTTTTGAAAATTTGAACGAAAACATCGAAACAAAATGGAATTTCTTGGCTAGGCATAGGTAATAGCAAAAAAAAGAGAGTCAGAGAGTAGTTTGCTATAGTTATTTTGTTATAAAACGTTATTTGGTGTCAACTTATATAAAAAACAGAAATGAAAAAGGCTACTTGAATTTCAATAATGTATCTCTCAAGCTTTCCTTAAAAATCTCGTTTCGGTTACTTCGCAAATGGAACTTCTCCTTTCACTCCCCTTTCTTGACTTGATATGATGTGCTTATAGAAAAAGTTCAAGGGAGATGATAAAAAGTTTCTACAACTAATTGACTGTTAAATTATAGCACAAAAAATATGTAAGAGTGAAAGACAGATGGACGTCATCAAAATCGTACCCAATATAGCTTGTAGTAGAGAACTCTTTCCTGCTCCAACAGGACCAATAATGCACTGTAGTTTATTTCTCGGCGTCTTGAAATCGATCCGCTGCAAAATTGGCGTGGTATTCTGATTCCAGTAAGCTGTGAAATTATTAAACGCAATAGCGTCTTGATTGCAGTTCTGGATCGCTTTATCGTCCTGAATTTGCAAGACTTCTTTGCTTATAAGAAATTGATTCAGTCTTTCCAGTGATACAATCGTTTCCGCTGCTTCTGTTAAACTTCTCACGAAGAATTGCGAGAAGACATACGAAACAGAATTGAACAACGCTGCTATCACGAAAACCTAAAATCGATTTATTATGATAATTTATGGATATATCGATAAACAAAAATTCGTAAATACGCACCTTCGAGGTAACAATTTCTTCATTAGTAAGCGTCATAGTAACAACCGTGCAGAAGAGCGCAGCTCTTGAAGTAAACAATTTCAAGGCCACATAAACACCCCGTATGTAAAGTGATTTTGTCATGTATTTTATTTCTTGTTTACGAGCCCATTGTATAACTTTCGCGAACGGGATTTCCCAGGCATACATTTTAATTACTTGAATTCCTGAAACTACTTCTTCGATCAGTCTTATTCTCTCGTCTGTCTTTTCTGCTGTCTTTTTGCGATAGTCAGCAGTTAGTTTTGTTGTGTAGCCTGAAATATGAGCCAGTTGAATTATTTATTACGAGGTCAAAAAATCAAAATACTTACAATGGTAAATGGTGATTAGAACTATTAAAATAGTGCCGACGATTCCAGCAAGTCCTGCTTGGTAGTAGAGAATTACTGTTACAATTATTGCTAGAATTGGGCCAGCCCATATGTAATGCATGAGGGTGAAGACTAAATCGAATCGACTGACATCATTGGAGAGAAGATTCGTTATCTGGGCAGATTCTGAATCGCCAAAAACTGATTTATTCAACTTGAGGCCCTAAAAAATTGAAAAATTTTAATGTAGGTTTAGTTAAACATTTTTTTTTCAACATTTAATTAGTTTTCTTAAATTTCTAATCCATTAAAGAATAAAGTATACGACGTATAAACATAGTCTGGCTTTGGGGTACATAAGTTAGTGGTACCCACTCTTCTGAGCTAAACTGTCAACTTTGAAAAATTGTTTCATCTAATCTCTGAAAAATTAATTATTTCCGCAGCAGAATAGATTTGGCAACGATAAAAGTGTCATTTTTCCAGAATAGTAAAAAAAAGGAATTTTGCACAAGAGTAAGAAAAAAAGAAAATAGTTTTAATCGATTATTCAAAATCGTCAGGATCTTCCTGAATATTGCCAAAATTCTCATTCTTTTCTGATGAAGACGAGAGATGAAACACCCTCCAATAACTTTTTGTCACGAAATTATGATTTTTACACATCTCTACGTTCACTAGTGAAATTTGATGTTTTAAAACAATCTTGGAGGGAAAACATTTTCAGTTAAGGGCATCAAGAAAAACGTTTCTTGAAAATCGTTTCAAAGAAAATTATAAAAAATAAGGTGAAGATAAAAAAAAACTTACTTACAAAAATTTTATTTTTTTAGTTTCAACATAAAATTAAATTAGAAAAAAAATTGTTGATAACCTTTTTCCCTTAAATGTGGATTGGGAATTTATTTTTAGTGACCAAGTTGCATCATATCCCTAACTAAATATTGTATATTTCCGTAAATCTTCAATTTGAAGTACCTATTTAATAAATTTTTTGAAAAGTTTTCAACCCTTTCAACTCACCTTTCTATAAACTAAAGCGCAACAGAAGATCCTGATCCTCATTCCGTAATGGAACCCTTTCATCATGACCTGGTTGGTTATAATGGCGAGTAGAAGATCTAAAATGGCAACAGCAGCGGCGTAACCGAAGGCCTCGTTTTTGGTCACAGTGGGGTTAGTTGTCTTGAAATATTCCAATAAATTCCCCAACATTATTGGTTCTACTATTCGAATAACTATGATTAACTGAATCATTACAGCTAGTTCTAATATTTGACGCCAGAAGCATGATAATATCACTCGTTTCAGATCTGGTTTTATATTTTTTTCCTTATATTTCACCATTACTTCATCCCACGTCCTAGAGGTAAAATAAATGTTTTATTCCTTATAATAATGTACCTATAACGCTTAATAATACATACTTTTCAGCTCTATCTCCTAATTCTTTACTTTTATCACAAGAAATTGGTCGGTGTAAGTCACCCACATCTAAGACTTTAGTGTATCCTTTCTTGAACATAGGAACTGTGTAGCTGTTGGGAATAAAAAAGTTAAGAAAATTTTAGGCAAAAAAAAAATTAAACTTACGTGAAGAATAATCTGGATAAGATATTAGCACTTTCCATGGGATTTGGTACGGTATTTTCTTTAGTTGTATCCATTATGAAGTGTTATTAAATGAAACAATGACAATAAATTAAGTAGGTACTCTTCTGATACTCCAGATCTAGTGCTTTGCCATCAATTAATCTCAATATATTTTTATTGAAACGTTAACATATTACCAGCATATGTCTTGTGGTCTTCATAGCAATAGTAATGTTTATACACTGTTTCTTAAGTTGAAGCTTCGTTTTAATTGATCAAATCCACTCGCAACTCGCAAGTTATTAAGATGATCTGGAATTAGAGAATATATTTTTAGAAAACTTTTCTGATTAAATTCTGTAAAAAAAAGTTTAAATAGGTATTTTAAACATTTTTCTTTTTTAGAATTGTTTCTTGTTTTTTGTTATTTATTTATTTAATATGATGTATTATTTATTATTTGTTATTTTACACCTGTTATTTTAAAATTGATCGAAAAAGTACGTTTTTGTAACCAGCAAGCTTTCTTTCTAGAACATTATTTTTGATTTTTTAACTATCAGCTCTGATGATGGATTATACAGGGTTATTCACGGTATACGCCACGGAAGTTTGTGGCCGTGTCTCTGGATTTTTGGTTTTTTTTATTTTAGGAGTGGATAGAGACCCTGCAGAGGTACGTTTTAAAATTATATTCATAATGTACAGGTGTCCCAAAAGCATGAAACATATCAAAGTTATGTTTTTTTAAATGGAATGCTCCTATGTTATTGCATTTTTAGATTGCCTGGGAAGAAAAAAGAAGATTGGCTTTTACAGTTGGTGTTTAAATTCAGAAGTTTATAATCAAGTTATAAACAAGTGAAAATGGTCATTTTTCAAGTTCAAGGCCCTGTACAAGAAAAACGGCTCAAGATACAGAAAAACGGCTTACATGTCCCTATTTTAACTTTTCATGTACTATCCAATGATGTAGATGAAATGTTTATACAGGGTGATAAAAAATTTGAAAAATTCGTCGCCAAATAAAAAAATCAAAGAAAGTACAAATGTTTCTATACCATAGGATAGTACATTAAAAGTTAAAATAGGGACATGTAAGCCGTTTTTCTCTATCTTGAGCCGTTTTCCTTGTACAGGGCTTTGAACTTCAAAAATGACGATTTTCACACGAGTTATAAACATATAACTCACAAACTTTTGAATTTAAACACCAACTGTAAAAACCAATCTTATTTTTTCTTCTCAGACAATCTAAAAATGCAATAACATAGGAGCATTCCATTTAAAAAAACATAACTTTGATATGTTTCATGCTTTTGAGACCTCTGCCGGGTCTCTATCACTCCAAAAATAAAAAGATCCTAAAATCCAGAGACACGGCCATAATCTTCCGTGGCGTATACCGTGAATAACCCTGTAGAATTAGAATTTTCTTTTCTCTTGTACATTTTAAACCAGATTTGTATAAAACAATACGAAGCCCAAAAAGATCTAGGTACATACAACAGTGAAGAAAAGTCCTTGTTGAAATAATATTTTTTTTGAATCATTTATATTTTGATTTTTTTAACATTTGAAATATTACATGGCCCAAGTAGTAAAAAAATAAAAAATTCTTGACACCCTGTTGTAAGTAGGTCCTAAACGATTCAACTCGATCATAGCCTATGTAATAAATAAATGCCCTTCACTAATTAACTATAATACCAATTGAAATCTTAATTCCTGGTATTATAAACTCGATATTTGCAGTAACGTAGAGAAAACGTTACTACTTTTTAGTAGGTACCTACCTACCTTGCAATAAATGTATATTTAATAAAGACGATAGATAAAATATTGGTTATGCATATATTATAATATATCTTGTTAGCAAGTTTATGACTCAAGTTTGATTTAAGTCATAATATTTTCATTAGAGAAAAAAATTAATGACTAATAAAATTAACTAGGTATAATAAAAATGGTAGAATCCTAATATGTGTATGAAATTCTTGTTTATTTAAATAACTGCTTTTGTATTTAAATGACGCATTTGAAGTTCACACTGAAGACGTACTGAGTGATCAGGTGTTAAAAGTCAGGATTCCCAAACCACATTTCTTATTTACTCTACGGAGAAGAAAACAAATTTCCATGCCACCAGCAAAGTGTTTATTATTTATTTACTATTTTACCGCGAAACCCATTAGGTAAATATTTTCAAGTTTTTACTTAATAATTATTTAGTAACAATTCGGAGTATTAATAAACAAGACAGTTTCAACATAATAATAATTCATTTATTCCCTAATTAAGACAAAAATTGGTGCTATAAAAATTACATAAGTTACAACAACCCGCTTATTGAATAACAATAACGTTTTTCCGAACGATATAACCCTAAATGGTATGGAGAAGACAGACACATCGATGTTTCAACTGTTATTTTCAGCTAATCAGTCTGACATACCACTAAACCATTTAGGGTTGTGTCGTACAGAAGAACGTTATTGTCATTCCCTAATTTGTTCCTCATAACGAAAATATTTTTCAATCCTTCTCAAGACACTGGGATAACCGGTGAGGATTAAATGGTAAATAAAAAATAAAAAAACCTTCTTGCGCATCAATCGCAGAAATAGTGTATTTTTATGCGATTCAATTATGAATATTTTCACCGCTTTTTAAATTATTGGCTTTTTGAAATTTTCCATAGTCATGTCATGTTAGCGTAGTGCTTTAATGTGAAAAATTTTCTGTGATAATTTCATTTCATTTCGTTTCAACACGTGCCTTAGAATGGATTTTTAAATTTAAAAATCAAAAAAATTGGCAAAATTTTACAATTTTGTCCCTTTTCCTATGCCCGCCACTGGCTAACTTTACTTGAAAAATACTATTTTTTACACTACCTTTAATAAATTCGGAAAAAACTGAAAGGAGAGTTTTTAAAACCGAAAGTTTGAAATTTTAGAGGAATAAACATCATTTAAAAATATTCGAATATATCTCCGCCATTTTTATATTTGCTTCTTGAAATTTTTGAAGGTTAAATATGCTATTAGTATAGTTGTCTACTATCAAAATTTCCGTTCTATTCCTTCAAAAATAAGCTCATGAATGTTTATAGAAATGTAGACATTTTTACCCTTTTCCTACCCACGCCTCTGGCTTATTAATAGAAATGATGCAAATTGTACTGCATTAGCTCAAATTTCAAATAAGTTTATTCCAATCTTGTTAATTTTGTTTAAAAGTTTTTGATCTTGCCTATTTAGGGGTTCAAAATCTAGCCATTTTCCAAAAATTGAAAAGGCCGCCATTTTGGAATGTCTTTACCTATTTTACTCAAATACAGTACCAGACGACTACTTGAGGGTATCTTACTACCAAAAAAATTTCAGCGCTCTAGATTGAAAACTTTGACCAGAAACCGTGCCTCACGGACGGTTTTTTTTCTGAAATTCGGAGGGACATCCTGTAGAAGTAACACAACTCTAGGAAAATGTTTTTTACGAAAATCAAACGTCAGCCCTAAGGTTGATAAGAGTAAAAAATTTCGTTCATTAATCTTGAAAGATGAAGCTACAGGAGCGTTTTTAAAAATTTAGAGAAATTAATTTATAAAAAACATCATGTAAAAAAAAATCGAATATCTCCGCCATTTTTCTTATTTACTTTTTGAAATTCTCAAGGGTTTAAGTCTATTAGTATAGTTGTCTACTGTAAAAATTTCAGTTTAATTACTTCAAAAATGTGCTCATAAATTGTTGGAGAAATTTAGCCATTTTTACCCTTTTCCTACCCACGCCACTGGCTTATTAATAGAAAAAATGCAAATTTTGTTGCATGAAATTAAATTTCAAGTCATTTACTTCCAATATTGTGAATTTGATATAAAACTCTTTTTTTATCTAGCTTATACAGGGGTTCAAAAAATAGTCCTTTTTCCAAAAATTAAAATGGCCGCCATTTTGAAACGGCTCGATCGATTTTGCTCAAGTGCAATACCAGACCACTCCTTGTGGATATCTTACTTCCACAAAAATTTCAGTCTCCTAGATTGAAAACTGCGACCTGAAATGAGGTGACAAAAACCGGATACCTGGAATTTTGAAGGGACACCCTGTAGAAGTGATGGGACTTTTGGAAAGTTTTTCAACGAAAATCCAACGTCATTCCCAAGCTTTACAAGGACCCAAAATTTCGTTCACTAATCTTAAAAGATAAAGCCACAGGAGCGTTTTTAAAATCGAAATTTCGCGATTTTGGAGAAATATATAAATATATAAATATATAAATATATATATAAATATATAAATATATATATATATATCGTGGGCAGGTGAATTTTGGAAAACTACTTTTTCGTGATCTGGGGGTCACGATCGGTGGACATTTGATGAGTTTGGGTGATTTTTGGAAAGTGATGTCGTCCTCAATAGTGTATTTTTTTGTAAAAAAATACACTAAAAGGTACCTTGCAACTTTGCAAACAATAACTCACTATACATAATATGTATAGTGAGTTAACATAGAATACTGGTCGAAAATTATAACTCCCCCTTATTCGAAAATTTTCAGGTTGATTTAGCTAATGAATATTCAATTTAGCCAATGGAATATTCATTCAAAAAATAAATCATTTTAACTTTTTTTTTCAGCCTGTGTTAAAAAATGACTGAATGATATAATGATATTGAACCGGTGAACACTTTATACCTACGCGGGGAATCTTTTGGTTTAATTAATGATCACGTTCTAAGAAAAATAACATTCTATTAATTCTAGAGGTAATTTCTGTGAACTGGTCCAAATGAACTTCTAAGAACTTTGACTATAAAACCATAATAAGGAGGCATGCGATTCAGAAAAATCAAGTCAAACGAGACACGGTCTTCCATGTCGATGGATTATTTAATCTTGTCCAAGATTAAATAATTAACTCAATAAATACCAGAATTTTTTAGCACCTAGGTATTTCTTCTCAATTATAAATCATAAACAAACGAATTATAAACAAAAGATGGTACGACTGCACAGAAAGTTTCATATCAAATTTTCATTTCTGAGAAGATTGTGACCAAATTTTGTTGCTGAAAATAAATTTTCAGGAAAAATTAGACAAAATTATTTAGATTTATTGTAAATTATCCAACCAAGAATTGGGAAAGAAAGGTACCTTTTGAATATGCGGTGGACTTTCAAATTATTAAACAAATTATTGAAGAAAGAAAAGTGAAATATATTTGTAAATGTCGAAACGTTATCTATCAAGAATGCGTACACATTAGTGGGAATCATGCAAATTTCGAAGCTCCGAAACATCATCGGAGCTGCGGCAATAATAAAATTATCTGATTTAATTTTTTCGCCTAGGCATTTTATAGAAATAATGAAGGTTTTATTTAAAAGAAACTGGACCATCTACATCTAGAAAGTGCATATTCGCTCACTTTTGTAAAAAAAATTTTTTATTGTTATTTTATCCCAATTTGACATAGTTTTTATCCAATACGTAGGTATTATGAGGGGGTATCGATTTTTTAAAACTGAACCTCCATCTAGACGCTTATATTCCTATAGAATTTTTTTGTCAAAAAATCAATTATCTGTTACTCATTGGTAAGCAGTAATAAATGAATAGCTAGACACATATCGTTCTCCACTACTTGATTTTCTTTTTGATATCAACAACTAAGAAGATTCTGAAGAAATTACATTATGATCTAGTTAGTTCTCCTAAAAATTCATTTAAATCTAGTTACTTGTTTTATGATCACTTAGGTAATACTGTTGCTATGTTACTGTATCAATAATTTTATTTACGTCTGAAGATGCTACATGAAAAGTAGCGAAACACGTGTAACGCTTCTATCATTCATCAATATACAGTAGACTTTTATAAAACATTAGTGTTTTATTCATAATCAATAAGCATTGGTAAGCTCTATTTTTAAAATATTCAGTTCGCTCTTAAATATCCCAAGAAGCAACTAATTTCAGGGAAATTTTGAATAAGAAATATTTTTAAGAACTTTGCCTATAATACACCTCAAAAAATAGCTTGCTGCAAGATTTACAGTGACTCTCTCAAGGTTTAACATTATAGTGTTTACATAAAAATTATGAAAAAAATCAAGTTTTAGCACCTTACCGGGCAATATTTCAGCAAAATAACTTCATAGAACTCTAATTCCAAAACCGGCTATCCAAGTAATGAACTCTATTAACCTTGTAAAAGCACCAGCACCAGCACCAGCTTACTAAGAGCAAAAACACAAGAGACAAGCCGCATGAGCAGGTAAGTCGAGGATGCTGAATGAACTGAGAAACTCAAACTGATCCATCTCCATGTTGCAGCTGAAGGGAATACCCGCAAAACCAGCATTGGAAATTCAATCTTTACGTCATGAAGACTTTTGTATGGAATATGAAGAACAATAATTTAGAACGTGCGTATGTCGTGTGCTAGATTTCAAATTCCAACGACTGTTGACGTCAAATACAACTTCGATACCTTTAATTATGATACCATACCACTTTCTTTACTTATATCGTTAAAATACCGAAGAAGGACACGCATGATTTATTCTTCAAGATAAGAAAAATTCTTTGTTACTAGAGTAACTTTGCTACCTGCTAGGTATTTAAGAAGATTTACATTACATCTAAACAGAACATTTAGTGTTTAATATGGTTCAATTTTTTTTTATAAGAAAATGCCCTCTCTAGTTTGCTTTTATCATAATAATCGCTCTAATAAATTCTTCCTGTGCTTTTTTGATAAAAATGACTTTAGGTATAGGTACTCATCGTAGTTAATTTCTAAATCAAGAAGTCTTGAAAGTGAAGAGATTTTTCAAGTGAATCAGACGAAGAAAAAATGACCTAGTCGAAAGAAAGGAATAGTAAAAGTCAACAAAAAGAAGACAGTCATGAATCGAATCGGTACATTTATCTAATTAAACTTGTTGATGTACTGGCTATTATTATTAGGCTGCCAGTTAAAAGATGTTTTTAGTTTCGTCTCGTAATAAGAGTCTTGATCATTTTAGGTGCCTAAATGCAGCCCAATTAACACGATTACTAATTATTTAATAATTATAGATTGTTACAGATAATTACAATAATTATTACAATAATAATTTTCTATTCAACACGGTGTATACTATGCAGGAGTGACATTTATTATTCTTGTTACGTTAATTTTCTTTGACCTCTGTTTCTGGTTTTTTATTTTTCCTTCTTTTTTATATTTATGTTTTCCACGCATATATTTTTTGTTTTTTTATTATCTTTTTTTCCCTTCCTTCTCTTCATTTTCTTCCTTTATTCCTTTTTTCTTTCTTTTTTTTTTTTCTGAACCTCATATTATATAGGAGCAGGGTTGGGTTGACAATGCGCACAACGCGTCTAAGGAAGCATCAAGACGATTTTTACAATAGACCAGACCTAATTATTGTACACTTCTTTATTTCTTTCCCCCCCTTTTAATAATTCCTTCATCTCACCTATAATTACTACCAATCCCCTCCAGGTGCTCTGGTCCAGGGATGGCTTAATTAAGGAGAGAAGCCTATTGAGGAGAGGCTTATTAAGGAGAGAATAATATAAATCAAACGTAAACGGTCACTTAAGATAGAGGAAAAGGATGAAAAGAAACAAACTATATACAATAATAGTGAACAAATAAACATAATAAAAAAGATAACATTATATACACAAAAATTGAGTAGGTAGGTTGTTGGTAACCCCATGTCATATATTTAAACTAAAACTCTTAAAATAACTCTAACCGATGATTAAATTTTAATGGGATGTTTAATAAGTACATTTTAATAAATATTAAATACTGAAATATCATAAGATCTTAGGAAATACAAAAATATTTTTTTAGCCTCTGTAAATAAGCGTAAATAGTAAATAAAATGGTACGGTAATGACATTAGGAATCTGTCTGTTTTGGTGAGAGATTAGGTGAGAGTTTTAATAAGGTCAGACTAGATGTTAAAAAAGTGGGGATGAAAAAGTGGTTTTCAACAATTTTAAAGATTTTAGGATTTACCTAATCCATTTTAACGAAAGCTGATTCTTTTATTTATTTAGAAGTCTGAATTAAACAGTCAGAAATTGATAAAAGTTTGATGCCAGCAGAAAATTTTAAGAGAAGTCGATTTTCTGAAAGTTGATTTTTATGTTTAGGTAGAAGCTTTTTATTAAAATCTAATGGGGAGCTTAAAAATGAGAATAGCTGGACTTATCAAAGCTCTCTATAAGGTTTCAGGAACTACTAAACCAATTTTTAATGAAGTTAGGCAGCTGGATGAAATATTAGGAAACTTAGAAAAATATGATGAGGTTGTTTAGGATTATGAGATGCCTAACATATCAATTAGGAGCTATTTTCATAGTATAAAAATTTGTTGAACTTCTGGAACGATTTCCATGAAGGTCGGTTTTTAGGTTGAATTACAGAAACTCAAACCAAAGTTTGATGGCAGAGTGGTAAAAAGTGGAGAGTGTGAAGAGAGTGAAAACTGGCTAGTACCATACAACGAGAATCTTGACTTCATCAGCCACTTTCGAAAAATGGGTTTTTAAACTTTTTCGAGTTTTTTTTTTATTAGTTTCCTAGAACCTCGAAGAATTAGTCACGCGTTTATAAACTGCTCTGTGTTGCCAGTAAAACATATCAAGGGTGAATTTTACAAACTTTACAAAATATTATTAAGAACTACTGAATTGAGGATAGATACACTAGCCAGAAATTGTTAAAACTTCGATTGGATGGTATCGGGAATTAAAGAATTTTGATGAAAGTTGACTCATAATATATTGATTTTGCTGCTTGTGGGATTGTTTTTGATAAAAGTGATTGAGTGCAAAAAGAAAAATCACCCTAGTTAAGAAAATATATATTAAAAAACTAAAAACAATTATAATTTATTCAACAGTCTTATCTGATTTAGACAGATATGTTTTCGATGCGATGTCTTTCATTTTCTGCAAGTTGGTGACTCCAGTTTCAAGAGCCATTTTGTAAAAATGTCCATTCTCTTTCATAATGAGCACATGAGGATGGTCGTACTCAACTACTCTTCCCGAATCCATCACGATTACTTTATCGGAATCCATGATCGTGTGAAGACGATGAGCTATTGTGAGAACTGTGCAGTTGGCGAATTTTTTCTTGATCGTTTCTTGGATGAGCGAGTCGGTTCTGCAAGAAATAATTTATTTTCAGACTTGATTATGTAGCTTGAAACCCACGGGGCGAAACTATTTAGAACAATGAGGGAAGCAAAATTAGATTTTTTAAAATAGAACTCACAATGGATCTACACTAGCAGTTGCTTCATCCAGTACTAGGATCTTATTATTTCTCAAAATAGCTCTAGCTAAGCAAATAAGTTGTCTTTGTCCAACGCTGAAATTGCTACCACCTTCTGACACCATCATATCTAAACTACTTATCGAGTCCTTCAACTCCGCCTACAAAATAATTATAAAAATAAAATTTAGCATAATAAAAAAAAGGATAATTACCTGTTCAATGGCACTCCACAATTCTTCATCACTGTTTTCACTGTAAGGGTCCAGATTGAATCGAACAGTATCTGAAAATAACACTGGCTCTTGTGGGATGATAGAAATTTTCTTCCTGATATCTCTCAGTCCTAAATTATTAATATTCACTTTATCTATCAGAATATCCCCTTCGTAAGCCGCCAAACGAAACAGAGCTGAAACTAGGGAAGATTTTCCAGCACCAGTTCTTCCGCAAATACCAACCTGGAAAATATTTGATTTAAGTAGTCGGAATTATTTATTTGACAGTAGTTTTTACCTTTTCACCTGGATTTATTACTACGGATATATTATCCAGGACTATTGAATCATAATCTGGAATTATCATGCTCAGTCCTTGGACTTCGATTAATCCCTTGTTGGGCCAATTAGGGTTGAGTTTAGTATCTGGAATTTTACAAGGTGAAATCAAGATCTATTTTTGAATGAGTAAGTAAGTACCTTCAGGCGTGTTTAAAGGTGTTTCTTCCTCCAATTCGGTGTACTGCAAGACTCGCTCAACACTTGCCATTTGAGTGAAGGTTTCAGCACTGTTTCTAAGGGCAGTTTGTAATATTCCAACCAGCATCAAGGCTTGAGAAATTGCTAGTCCAGCCCAACTGCCGCTGATTGGATAATCTGAAACAAAATTATTTCAATAATGCGCAAGAAGAAAAACGAAAAATGTTGAAAACAAGAATAATTAATTAATTAACAGTCAACAAAATTACTTACGATCGTTAATGATGATAAAACCAAACGTAATGCAAGCAACGAAAGTGCAGAAAATCAGTTCCAGCCACAAACTGAAAATAAATTTACAATGCAGTACCAATTTCCAGGCAGAACTGTGAACGTCCTGAAAAAAACGTGTTATAGTTATCAATAGAGAAATTAATAGCAGTTGGTACCTAAAAATGTGCAAAAAAACGGAAAATAAGTATAATTCCTACTTCCAGGAGAATTTCCAGGAATAAGAGGCTAGTGACTTACTTGATGAGAATCAAATTCTTTACTAAGTATGTTTTGGGCGTTCGATGCCCTTATTGTTGTTATTCCTTGGTAGGATGAACTAACGTGAGAAAACATTGGTGATTTTGCTGGAATATGAAATAAAATTATATTTATCATAAAAGTTTTGAATTTTCACGTGCTACGAAGAAGTGGAAAAATTATTAGGAAACCAAATAAATCTTACCTAAACTTTCTATATGTTTCGTTTCTTTAGCGACGATTGTGTACCAATTCTGAACTTTCATGAAGGTTATTCCAGCAATTAACATGAAAGCTATCATGTAATAATTGGAGATTGATATTAGGACAACAGCTCCTATCACAGAAAAAATTACCTAAAAGCAATTCGTTAGATTCTTCCTCTTAGAGTGTCGGTAAGTCTAAGAATGTCTATAGTTTGTTAAAACGAATTGTCTCCTATTACATCTCATATACCAATTGCATACCAAAAACAAAAAGTTTGAATATGAATTAAAAATAAAGAGAGTGTACCTCGTCTGAATTTTCCAAAATTTAGAAACTCCTAATACCCCCTTAAATTAATTATAGAAAAAGTTGTTAGGCCATCAATTTTGACGCCTATTGAAGAAAGAGCTCCTATTGTATAAATAATATGTTTTCGGGTGAGTTTCATATTATATATCTGTGTGTTGAACTAGTTAGATATCATGTATTGTAAAAAATTATGATAAAATAAAATACCTGTATTGTATCCACAAGATAAACAGGCAACAATTCGTCAATAGCACCCATATCTTTAGAAAATCTGTTCAAAATTTGCCCGCTTGGATTGCTGTCGAAGAATTTAATCGGGGTCGCCAGCAAGCTATAAAACATCCGTTTATGTAAATTTCTGCAAGCGGTGGTGGCTAATTTATAAAAAACCACGGTACCAGTGAGGGTCAAAATAATCGCTGTAGCAATGAACGCAGAATAAATTATTAAAAGGGCGTAACTTTCGCCCACATTGTAGGATTCTTCAATTTCAGAAGCGGTGTCGTAGAAAAGATTATCCCCCGTTGTAGTGGGATCGGCTGAAAGAAACTTGAAATAGTTGTGCAGGGATTTCTTGTCGTTGAATTTAATTATGTTGAGCGGCCAAGGAAAGGTGTCGTTTTGCTCTTCTTTCTGTTTACGATGTGCAAAGGTCCTATTGAGTAGATTTGAGTCTACTTTTTGGGTCCTAAAAGTCAAGATTGGTAAATTATTTTCGTTTTCGTATTGATGGATTTACCAGACAGCTAAGAGGTAATCTGATGCGTTGAACATGGTCTGGGAACAAGCAAAAATTAGCCCCAATGTTGCAACGAAGCAAACACTTCCAGCAGATTGAGCATATTTGGTGAAAGCTGACATGTTTTGTATGTCGATTCTGGAATTTGACAGTGAATTGGTGATCATGCCTTCTTTTTCATTTCCCTGCAAAAAATTAACTTTCTTATTACTCGACTATTTATCTATTTTTATTACAGCCCTGTAGTATAATTAACTCCTCATTATGAACCTTTCGCATTTTGGTAAAAATACAATATGATACAAAAAATGTTTAATCAAAATTGAGGAGTAAAATAAGGTAACACACCTCAGTCTTAATAGATGTGACACTCATCTGCGTCTGGAGCTTCTTCTGTTTGTTGTCAGAAATTTCAGTCTCCTCCAGTCCTAAAGTGTTCAGAAATCCCAGTTTTGAAATTTCATCATAGCTTCCTTGTGACACTATTTTACCCTTGAAGAGACACAATAGTGATACAATAAAAACAAATAAAATAAAAGAGACTATAGGAAATTAAATTGTTCTTTTTTATATTAAATGACAAATTATTTACCCCATCCCCCCTTCATTTCACGCCATAGGATCTTTCTTACTGCTGTTTAAACTACCAAACTATTACTAGAAAAAAATTTCGCAGGAAGTTCTAAGTATTTTTTCACATATAAAGTTTATATTAAAGGGTTATAAGGATAAAAATAATAAATATTAAAATTTGTTATTCAAAATGATGGGTGATTCTTGAAATTATTCCTATCACGTGAGAGAATAAAGAATATTCCCTAATCAACTAGCAATTTATTTGTTTTGAGTTTCTTTGTCATACTTCCTGGTCGACATAAAATTGGTTAAAATATAAAAAAGGCTTACCTCGTCCACGACAATAACAAAGTCAGCATTTTTCAGATACTGGACTTGATGAGTGACAAGAATCCTGGTTTTTCCTTTCAAAAATTGCAACATACACGATCTGAACAAATCGTTACCAACTTTATTATCAATCGCAGAAAATGGATCATCGAGTAAATAAATATCAGCTTGTCTGTAAATGGTCCTGGCTAAATTCACCCGAGCTTTTTGCCCCCCGCTCAGGGCGACTCTGCTTTCGCCAATTACGCTCTTATCTTTTTCCGGGAGTCTCTCGAAATCTTTCTCCAAGTTACACACTTTCACTACCAGTTTATAAAGTAACTTATTATATTCCTGTCCGAAAAGGATGTTATTCCTAATTGAAGTATTAAAAAGCCAAGGCTCCTGGGAGCAAAATGATACTTCACCACCAATTTTGACAGATCCGCTACTGGGAGCTATTTCTCGGAGTAAAATTTGCAAGAGGGAACTCTTTCCTGAACCTACAGGTCCAACTATTGCGCACAATTTCCCTGGAGGTATGCGGAGATTGATATTTTCCATGAAGTTCACTTCGAAGTTGTAAGATATTGTGACGTTCTTTAATACAACTTCTTTGTCGGATTGTTTATCTTGCAGGCTGGGAGGATCTTTCTCTGAAGATCTCTCCTCGAGTAATAAGAATTCTTGTATCCTCTTAATCGAGACTAATATCTCGGTGATTTCTTTAATAACTAAGGGGAAATAAACTCCCAGAGTTACTCGGAGTAGTTGGAAATATGACGCCGAAGAAAAGGCTATTTCAGCTGATATATCGTTGGTTATGAGGATGTAGGATAAGAGAGTGCAGTAGAGGGTTATTTTCTGGACGTTAGCCATTAGGCTGAGATAAATTCCACGTAGATATAAAGCTTTTGTTAAAAATTTCAACTCCCTATTTCGGACGTTATTAATGAGCTTTTTGAACGATTCCTCCCAAGCGTACATTTTTATCACTTTTATTCCTTTTATGATTTCGCTCATTATCCTGATTCTGGTGTCTGTGCATCGTGATACTTTTGTTCTTAGAGTGCTTGTTATACTGCTCAAATAACCTGAAAGTATAATTTAATGATTATTTTCAATTTCAGGACTCGTGGATGAAGAAGAGTTAAAACAATGAAACATACCTTGTATTGGTAGATTGAAAACAAGAATAAACAAAAGCCCAGCTAATGACGAAATCCCAACTTGCTGCCAAATGTAGTACATAACAATCGAAGCTTGAATAGGGGAGATCCAACCATAATACAGTATCAACATCAAAGTGTCAAATCTTTGAACGTCATTTGACAGTAGGTTTATGACATATCCAACGGAGGAGTGGTTCAGAGATTCTCTACTCAACTTCAACATCTAGAAGAATTTTAGTTAATCTGAGGGCAATTTTTGCAATATGATCGTCACACTAAGAATTAATCGCGTTCTTAGTTTGGGAGGTGGAAAATCTCTAATTAAAGTAAATAAAATAAAGACAGCTTACCTTTCTATAAACTAGTGAAGATATAGCGATTCGTATCTTCATGCCGATATGACCATTTCGTAAGAAAATTAAATGTGTCATGAAGCAAATCAAGAAGGATAAGCTAACTATTAGGCAACCTGCAACGTACATCTCGATTCTATTATCTTCGTCCTTCTTTGCGAATAATGCGAAAAGATGTGCGAGAATTAACGATTGATACGGCCTAAAAAATAAATATTAATAAAATATACAGAGTCTTTCAGTGAAAATAACTCCGGCAAAAGTAGAACAAGTAAATATATTGAACTTTATAAAGTTTTGATCTAAAACGCTTTATTTTAGAGATTCTAACTTGTTAAAATTGTAAAAAAATCAATTAATTTTGGAATAGATTATTTAGAGAGGTAAAATTTTTAAGTATAAAAACTTCTCAGGCGAAATCAGTGGCGTAGTTATGGGGGTTCTTTTTTTTTAGGACTGAAAACTTCTCCGCTATTGATGGAGAAAATCAATTTTCTAAAGCTTATTTTGAAATTTTAGTATACAGGGTGAGTCAATAGTGAGAGATCGGAACATTGCTATTCAACCGTACAAGATAAAACAAAATTTCAAACGCCATCCCAAATCGTTTGTTACTCTGCATATTTCAAAAATATTTTCAATTATACAGGGTGGACCATATTTTGCTTGCCTGTATGAAATTTTTTTTTTCAAATGGAACCCCCTATATTTTATGATATATTCTTATTCGACTGTAAAATAGCTTTATGTCAATACATATTGTTTGACATTTAGGTGCGGCGTTGACATTTAAAAAAATATTTTCAAAAAAATTCATCGCATGCATGTATTTACTGAAAAGAAGCCTCAGAACTCAGTTTTGGAGTTTTAAGGTTGAAATTTGGTATCCACATGGAGAAAGGCCAGGTCTATCATCGCGATATAATGAGACTGAGATCTGCTATACAGGTGAGTCACAAATAACTGTCAAATTTTGCTTATTTCAGAAGGTCATAACTTCACTTTTTCAAATGGCACACTCGGTATTTTTTTCCACAATTAGATCCACCTCTGATCTGACTACATTTTTCATTTGGTATGTCGTATACCTAAAATGCACAGTTTGAGAGATATTACACATTTTCCGTTGGTCTGACCGCAGAAGATGCAAATGTCATATAAAACAGGGGCTATGAAGCAAAATGTGACATTTCTAGTGACATTTATCATTGCAGCCTAAGAGAAACTCAAAGCTCGAGCGAAATAAAATAAAAAATAAAATACAAGATAATATGACAATAATTTTAAATTAAAATAATATCAAATCAAATCAAAAAATTTATTCATTTACCCAAAAGAATAAATCCATTTAGAGGAAAACAAGAATAAAGTAGAATACAATATGATTTAAAAAATAAAATGCAACGAAGTTGTCAAATACACAGGTAGGTACATTGAAACAGTTCAAGGTTCAAAATATGTATGCATGTATGTATTACATTCATAGGTATAGTCAAAATGAAAGAGAGACACAAACAACTATTACTACAACAAATCTCTGTATTAAGTATGTTTACCACATGGTCAGTGGGTACATAATTATACTACTTTTACCAAACCTAACTCGCTTAAATGATTTCCAATCTTTTAAACAACGAACTTTACTCAACATTCGTTGATTTTTTGTAAGAAAAGCATTGCGTAATCGCTCCTTCATATCCTCGATTGTTGTTGGAACTTTCTTGTACACTTTCCTTTACGAAGTCGAAGTCCCATAGAAAAAAGTCGAGTTTTCTGAGATCAGGGGATCTTGCCAGCCAATTCACAGGACCTCTCCTTCCTATCCATCTGTCTGGAAATTCGGCATTTAAATATGTCCTGACAATACGACTGTAGTGGGGTGGAGCTCCATCGTGCTCAAACCACATCCTATGGACAACTGCAATAATTGTTCTCTCTAAGCTCTTGAAATTCATTTCGCAAAAACTGTAAATAGCACTCTGCGTTAACATTCATCAAAGAAATATGGTCCAAGAACTAATCTAATCTAAAGACCTAATCTCCGACAATACCACCCCATACATTCAGTTGATTTTGATATTATTTTAATTTAAAATTATTGTCATATTATCTTGGATTTTATTTTTTATTTTATTTCGCTAGAGCTTTGAGCTACTATTAGGCTGCAATGATAAATGTCACTAGAAATGTCACATTTTGCTTCATAGCCCCTGTTTTATATGACATTTGCATCTTCTGCGGTCAGACCAACGGAAAATGTGTAATATCTCTCAAACTGTGCATTTTAGGTATACGACATACCAAATGAAAAATGTAGTCAGATCAGAGGTGGATCTAATTGTGGAAAAAAATACCGAGTGTGCCATTTGAAAAAGTGAAGTTATGACCTTCTGAAATAAGCAAAATTTGACAGTTATTTGTGACTCACCTGTATAGCAGATCTCAGTCTCATTATATCGCGATGATAGACCTGGCCTTTCTCCATGTGGATACCAAATTTCAACCTTAAAACTCCAAAACTGAGTTCTGAGGCTTCTTTTCAGTAAATACATGCATGCGATGAATTTTTTTGAAAATATTTTTTTAAATGTCAACGCCGCACCTAAATGTCAAACAATATGTATTGACATAAAGCTATGTTACAGTCAAATAAGAATATATCATAAAATATAGGGGGTTCCATTTGAAAAAAAAAATTTCATACATGTAGGCAAAATATGGTCCACCCTGTATAATTGAAAATATTTTTGAAATATGCAGAGTAACAAATGATTTGGGATGGCGTTTGAAATTTTGTTTCATCTTGTACGGTTGAATAGCAATGTTCCGATCTCTCACTATTGACTCACCCTGTATTTAAGGCTTTATTTAATAATTTTTTTTTTATTATACATTTATTTAGTATATTTAGTATAACTAAGGCAGTCAGCCAGAACTTCACCAGATCAACGATTCCACCACTTACACGGACAGATGGGACTATCGCATCCATGGCTACTGAGAAGGCGAACTTGTTGGCGGGAGTGTTTTCTTCATACTCTTCCGTCGACTTTCATGGAAGAACTCCGCCAATGATCCCTTCCATGGAGACCAAAATGTCAGAAATTGTTTTCCGACAGCGGGTCATAAAGAGCATTATGTTAGCCTTAGACCCAAACAAAGCTTCTGGGCCCGATGACGTACCTGTTATCGTACTAAAAAATGCGCCACTGAGCTGTCATCTGTTTTCTGCCGACTTTTCAACTTGTCGTATAAAAAGGGAATATTTCCTTCTTGTTGGAAATGTGCACGGATCCAACCTATTCCCAAGAAAGGCAAAAAGACTATACCAAGTAACTATCGACCAGTGGCACTGCTTTCAGTAATATCCAAGATTATGGAGAAAGCTATTAACCAACATCTTTTAAAATACTTGGAAGGAGCTAACATAATCAGCGACCGCCAATACGGATTCCGTAAACAGAGGTCAACTGGTAACCTCCTCACTTATGTCACCGAGCTGTGGAACGGCGCAATCGAGCACCATGGGGAGTCTCGAGGGGTTGCGCTTGATATTTCTAGAGCTTTCGACCGTGTTTGGCATAGTGGACTGTTGGCAAAACTGCAGGCCTATGGCATGCCCGAGAAATTCTGCTTGTGGCTTGCGAGTTATCTCGGAGATCGTTCATTACAGGTGGCAGTCGATGGAGTTCTTTCTGAGACCTTTTCCATCAATGCCGGTGTGCCTCAGGGATCCATTTTATCTCCGACTCTCTTTCTAATATTTATAAACGACTTGCTTGAAACAACAAAAAATCCAATATACAGTTTTGCCGACGACAGTACCCTCATATCTTCTTATACGTTAGATGCGCGAACATCTGCCATCGACGCACAGACTCGCAGGGAGCAAGAAGTTGCCATACTTAACAATGACTTGCAAGACATTCTAACTTGGGGCGATAGAAACCAAGTCCAATTCAATGCTGGAAAAACCCAAGCAGTCATCTTCTCCAAAAAGACCAACGTTTTGGAGCCAGATATGATGATGGCGGGACACTCCTTACCCCAGCGTCATCTCTTCGTTTACTTGGAGTGAGCCTCGGAGCGAACATGTCTTGGCATGATCATGTTGCTGGTCTGGCGAAGAGTGCTTCTCAAAAACTTGGAACACTCTTCCGCACGAAGAAATTTTATACACCACAACAGCTTCTCCTCTTATACAAGGCTCAAATCCGACCATCTTTGGAGTACTGCTCACATGTTTGGAGCTCAGCTCCCAAACATACGCTGAGACTACTCGACTCTAAGACTACTCGGACATCGAAGAAGAGTAGCTGACCTGAGTCTGTTTTACAGATATTTTAATGGAAGGTGTTCAAAAGACGTGGCCCGCTTGATCCCACCAAGAACAAGACCGGGAAGATATACACGTCGAGCCGCAGACGCTCATCCGTATCAGGTTCAGCTCGTTACACCTCGTACCACCCTATTTCAGACTTATTTTATGTACAGAACCGCATCACTTTGGAATAGCATTCCAAAGGGCGTGTTTCCCAAAGTATACAACTTACAGAGATTCAAGGCCAACGTGAATCGATATCTCCGCTCATGCACCGCTCCCAGAGCGTCATAGGGATTATTCTGCAGTGCATTTTCAATTAAAAACAAAAAATATTATCTGAAAAAATATACTCTTAGTAAAGGTCTCTAGGTGACTTAGTTTTTGAGATATTTTCTTTGAGAAACTTAAATTTTTTACCCCTCTACTAATAATATTAACCTACACCAAAATTGAGAAAATATGTTCAATAGTTTAGAACCTTTAAAATTAATTTTTACTTCTAAGTTTAACATCCTGTATCTCGAAAATAAAGCGTTTCAAAGCTAAATTTTATAGAAAAAAGTACAATCATTTTGACGTGTTCTTTTGCCGGAGCTATGAGCACAAACTGGAACACACATAACTTTATAATTTTCTTTTCTGTATACAAACATAACTTTAATCAACATAACGAACACAATTTAACTTCTTTGCATTACTGCGATACTTCAGCGATGCGCGACAAAAATATTTACGCAAAACCATCACACAACCTAACGAAGTAATAAATAACAGAGGTCTCTGAATTGATTCCTGGGGAACACCTAAGTGATACAACAAATTAGTTTTGATCCAGCTGTTCACTCTTCTTATGAAACTATTAGACAAAAATGCAATTATCTTTCTTTCCGCCCAGGGCTATTCGGAAAGAATATTTCTTGCATTACAATTTATTAGTATTCTATTTCTTGCTGAATTTTGACACAAGTTTTATGTGGATCAATTTTTAATTTTTAATTGGAACTTCCTTTATGTGTACTTTGGTATTTTATTTGCATAATTTTAAGTTACTGGAATTGTAATCTTACGTGAGTGATTAATATTTTTTTCAGTTGAAAATAAAGTTTATTATCATTACGAGGCAACTAATGACTTTAAAGTCCAACTGCTTACCTAGTTAGCTTTCCTAATTATTGATGTAATCAGCAATGTCGACATAAGATTTCGTCCAAAATAAAATAAAAATTAATTTTTTGAAAGATTCTCAAGATATCAACTTTATAACGAAAATTACTAGCCTTCTACATGATGTTGAAGATTTTGATTCTTCCTATGCTTTTCCCATTTTTGGGATACACAAAAAAGTCGTTTTCAAGAGATTGTTTTCAGCGTCCATTTACAAAAACATTAGTCTGGCACATTCCTTGACTTTTTTTTTTGTACAAGTTTAATTTTATTTTTTATAATTGAAACATTTTGATTATTATTAAAAAAAACTATTCTCCAGGTGATAGAGTTCCCTCATGGAAACAGCTATGCTTCATTATAGAGCAATGCCGACCACGATTCTTATGCATTTTGTAACTAATGGACGTGAAACATTTAATGCTGTAGTTCGGAAACATGAGTCATTCTCCTGAAGTTTCTTATCCTATAGGAACAACTATAAATCGATCTTCAAGAGTTCAGTTTTTTTTTCTTTATTATTAAGTATTTGATTCAATCCAGGATTCCAAGAAATGTACTAGATTTAAGATGCTGCCTATATCTTTAGGTATCTGCACAGGTATTCCAAAGCAAGTATTTCCCTTTTAGCCATGGACGCACATGTCATCGGGTTTCTTCCCGATCCTCCCGAGACTATGTTTCTCAGGAATACTTAAAATGGAAGCAGGAAACGGTTTGTAGTGATTTTTTTCATTAAGTCAAAAGATAAATATTTTTTAACATATTTAAAATTTAAAACGTTCACACTTTTTTGTAAAACGACATCCACTTTTCCTTACCTAAACTGAGTTGGTATTATAAAAATGTAATTGGAAAATGTACTTAATGAGTCACCTAGGAACAATAATTTCTAAAATTATTCATTCTAAGAAATATGTTACATTTACGAGTAGGTAACTAAATATGTTCTCCAGTATTTCGTAGCAATGGAAATATGAAAAGAGTAGAAAATAATAAAAGCTGATAATAAAAATTAATAGATGTGGCACCAAAACTGTTGCATTTATATTATTTCTAAACATTTACCTTAACAATACAATCTGAACGAACACTACCACACCACCAATCATATAGGGACAAAAAAACATTTTGAAAAGCGCTTTTATTAAACTGGGCTTTCTTCCTTTCAGCTTATATTCACTCAATTGTTCTTCCCAAATTGTTTCAAATGTGTTTCCTAGATTTGTTGACTCTCCATACTGACGCATCCGTTTGAGATCATCGATTTCAGTGTAGCTGACTATGGTTTTATAAAATAACTTACAGCTATACCTAAAAAAAATTAATAAAGTTGTGACAATAAGACAATAACATAATATTTATGTACTTACACTATAGCGGATATTGAAAAGAGAGTATTTACATCTTTTGTATCAGGTTTTCCATCCTTTGTTTTTTTCACATTGCCCATAATCTTTTATGTATTATCAATATGGAAAACTGCGTGGTAAATTTAATGTTATGTTGTGTTGACCTGAAATTAAAACCCAACTTTCATGACGAATGTTAAGTTGTCATATTTTTTAATTCCTGAATTAATTATTACTTCGTTACTCCAACTAGGTGGCAATTAGCGGAAAATTATGTAAAAATTCATTGTAATTTTTGTTTATTTTCAACAATAAATGATAATAAAATGACACTGCTGTTATTGTCATTGCGTGATACACTCACTCAGATACTTTGTTAATATTTAGGAGTTAATAAACGTGATACCCTACCAACTCTATTCGTAAATATATTATTTAGAAATCAAAATTGAGAATCAAATGATAATCATTAGGTACTTATTATAATGGAGGACAGTAATTTTTCAAATGCCCTTATTCGTTCATTGGTAACAGTTGAGTACCTATGAGTGGGAAGGCAAGCGAAATTCGAAGTTGCTATTTTCATATTTGTTTTGATATACTTGTGTCATACTTCACAATAACAATAATTTTCTTCGGATTATTTTCATAACCAATCTGCAATTTTTTTCTCACTACCATCTCTGACAGTTCACTGAAAACGCAATTACCTTGCGAAGATTTCTCTGAGAGAATCTCTGATTGACATATTGAAAGTTGTATACTTTTCAGTCGTCAGATGGCATTTGCCTTGCAAGTCACTATGTTTCCGACAAATCGTATGCTTAAATGCTTTGATATTCTTTCTGATCGGCACACTCCTCTAGTGGTGGTGATGTGTCAGACTGATGAGATAACCATTGAAACATCGATGTCGATATAATAATTTATTATTATATTATTTGTTTCAGTGTACTACTTGTAATATACACACTGCCATGCAGGCGTGTCATTCTTTGGACACGCTCCAGGTGGGATAAAAGAACAAAAGAATACCAAAAAAATCATGATTTGTTTAATCTGATGTTGTTAACCTTGAAGATTTTCCCTCCAACCTTGAAGATTATGCTCGTCATTGTCCACGATTTGAAGTCGTTAAATTAGGTAATTTAATGCTAACTCTGATGATAAATTTCTGCTTTAGCTGCGATTTTTATACATAAAATTCATCTCATTTTATCCACAATTGACGAAGGTAGTATGAGGAAACATTTACACTGCTTTCAATTGCATTTTATCGTCTCCATAAAACGCTAGCTTATATTGAAATTTCTATTTCAATCATTGAAAATAAATAAATATCAAAAAATCAAATGAGTGCACTTCCAAATTTTTTATTAAATAATGACGTTAGTAGTGATTGCATGGTTATGAATGTGAACAAAAATGACAAAAACTGTTTGCTTGAAACATTTTTTTAATCCTCATCAGAGAAACCTACAAATAAATAGTTTCAACTTAGATAGAAAATAGTTTTTCCTTTTTAATTTTGAAAGTTATGTTATGAAGGTACAATTTCTAGAAAACTTCGCAAGAGTTTAATCTCGCAAGGATTTTCATGTGGTGTGTCAAGTCAAGCTTTGTTCATTTGTTAATCCCAGAGCCATTAAATAAATTTTTCTTGTAGGTATAAATTTGAAAAAAATCTTTAGAAATCTTTTTTTAAAAATATACATACCAACCTATATCAGTATTTTTCAAATTATTAATTAGACAACTCTTTAATCCAAGCAGTCTCCTTCTCAATTTAATAATAATAAGTGTATTCCATGCTATTTAATTAATTATTTTTGAGCTATTACCGAGCATTAAAGTTCGGTAATTCTGGACTATTTTCCTGACAAATTACAAAAAATAAGATTATCTAGGTACCTATGTAAAATCGCATGTCGAGGATTCTATTTTATTAATACAAAATTTACCATACCCAAAAAAATATTTCCCGTAAAAGCAAGACCTGAAAACTATCACAAATATTATTGACCTTACGTTTTGGTCAATAGTAAGAAATGTGGAGGACTTATTTAAAATTTTTATTGCCTATATTAATTAAAATAACAAGTCACTGTTATCATCAATTCGATGTACCTATTTGTCGAGCTATTTGTACAATTGTGAAATTTTGAATACCTGAATAATTAATTAGAATAAAATTTTTTGAGAAACTCACACAACACATTCTTTTTATGGGATTATCAAATAATCTTAAATTGACACACAGCACAAAATTACAATCGACATCTTAATTACTTTTAGAAAAATTGCATTCTGATGATTTTTACAAATTTCGAAAGTAATTTCGTATTAATCATGTAAATATAAAAATTGCACACAGCAGGCACCTACCTACCTTTATTTGCATCAAAATGATAATAATTTTCTTTAATTTACACTTTCCTTGGAATAATTTTCACATCAACTGCACTAATAGTTGCATTTCTACTTAATTAATTAATTCACATCAATTTTACTGTAACTATTCAATTATTATTATTTTTTATTAGTACTTATTTTCGTTGCAGGGTTTCAAGCAAATGTGCCAAAGCAAGGCCACATTTAGAAAGGAGAGAACATCAACATGATTTATAACTTATTAGAAAAAAAATTATCAGTGATAAAATGTAAATTTATTCTTGATTTTAGCGCAGTACCTACCTATATTTGTATACTGGCTGATCGATTATTTTATACAATGCCCCTCTGAATTGAGCATGGAATATAATAATTATTGTTACTAATAATTTGTTACGCAAAGTTAAAGAGGGTCTCAGTAATAAATATTTTACGACACTTTATCTAAAAAAATAATGGCTTGGCTTAATGATAAAAAATATTGATTTTATAGGATCATAGAAAAAATAACTTATTCATATTGAGGTGTATTATTATGTGAACTAAACTAACGTATAATTATTACTTTATGAAATTACGAAAAAATACCTTAAGGGTAGCTGAGAGATTGCTAACTGAGGGATGAACAAAATAAATTCACCTCGTTATCGTGAGAGGCATCAACTGATTATAGATATTTTGCGAGAAAAATAGGCGAATTTTCGTTAAAATTCGTTAAAATTTACCCCTCTCTAACTTTTCAACCATATTTATGTGATTATAAAACTAACCAAACACACTCTTTATAAGCTCTTCTGATGGGGAGCAAGTTAACTATCGACTACCGCGGGTGATTCTAAACCTATACGCATAAACTTGGGAAATTATAGCTTAGGACAAATCATTATCATTAATGATCATTAATGATAATATAATGTGAATCACAATACTGTGATCAAAACTGTGCTGTGTGTTGGTACTGATGAGTGCCAAACAGGACGAAACACCTTTCTACAATTTCCACCTCTACTCACAGTCCAACATCAATGAATGGCAAGTTATTTTATAGCAAGTTATTCATCTCTTTTCTAACATCAATTACCATCAGTAGGTCTTTACCTACTTCTATGAACAACGGGGGCACTGCACTCAGTTTTTGGCATGCGTTTTGGCTTCCTGGTGGGGTGTATCTTAAGTCGAACCCAGGGTGCTCTTTATTTTGATTTCACCAAAAGAATTTTAGTTACGGAGATGCAGGGTGTTTCAAACGAGAGTTGGCCATATCTCATGAAATACTTATGAATTTTTTTTTTTTAAATTTGTTTCAACATTACCTAAGTGTAATGAAAATATCTTGAAAACTGGTTATACCGGAAATCTCCATCAACTTCGTTATTTTAAACAGGAGATCCTGTACATTAATACATTTTTATTGTATTTTTGATTACGTTTTTGATTATTAGGTTTATACGGTAAGTTATTTTGTTAGATAAATACTATGAACAATTCATCTTGAAATATTATCGAAAAATAGTACCTATAGGTATTATCAAAATTTATCGAAAATAATATCAGAAACGTTTTCGAGTTTATATAAAATTTAGGGTAGGTACCTGCTACCTAAGGTACTATCAGTTAATTCTGAAAACATAAAACATTGTTCTGGCAACAGCGGTTTGAATTAAAAATTATTGAATTATTAGTAGGTAGGTATAAATAAATTATTATTGACTTACCATCAGGTAATTTATTAGGTAGTTTGTTTCGAGTAGCGCATTTATTAAGATACTTACTTTTTCGAATTTTTACATATTTATTTTTCTAAACATAAGGAACAGTAATCACGCAGAGACACTAAACTAGACAATACGTAGAAAGGTATACCTTACTCAGTGTAATCTGGAATAAACCAAACTGTATACGCATTATTTACCGAATTAATTTTCTTATGGGAACTAATTTGTAGATCATAATTATTATTGACTTAACTAAATAATATCTAAAAACTTACGATGATTAATACACTGACCGGCTAAAAAACCTGGCACCCAAAATATTTGATAAATTTTTTTTTGTACTTACCTTTTTTATTTCAAAAATCAAATCTTTATCGAAAAAAACACTTTTGATGTACTTTTAGGATAATAAGTATTAATAGTTATTTATTATACAAGAGAAAAAAGTGATAGATCTTAGCTCGAGATGTGATTTCGTCCCCGACGCGTTTAGCGGAGGGGACAAACACATCGAGAGCTAAGATCGCACTTTTTTCTCGTGTGTAATATACAATTTTTTTCTGCGAGAAGAAATATCAGTGTTAGAATGTCGAAAAACGTAGTTAGATAACTGAAAATTATGTCGGAAAAATGATTTATGTTAAACTTGGATTTTCAAACTGCCTTTTACCGTAATCGACGTTGCCTGGTAACGAAACGATTTAATTCGATGAACGTCATAATTTAATTAAAATTTTAGATAGTTTTGCAAAGATTCTTGTAAGGCCTCAATGAGTGAATTTATTAATATGGATAGTGATTGTTATGAAAATTCCCTTAATAATTATTGCCATTTGGATAATAAGGTAACTTTCCTTTACGTATATTTGATATAAATTTAATGATATTTCGAGGAAATAAGTACTCATTTATTTCCCTGCTAATTCATTTATTTCCCCGATAAGATGCAGCTCATATAATGAGGAATTTTTCTACCTGTCAACGGGGAAAAAAGGTCAAACTTTTAGCCCGTCGCAGAAAAAATTTTATTATTTTACATCAAAATAATTATTATGTTGCTGACAAAAATTTAAGTAGGCATCAGAAAAAGTGTGAAAATAAAAAATGGTGTGCCTGAAATGACTTTACAGATCACTACCAAAAAATGTTCGTCCGGAGAAACTAACAGCCAATACTATAAAGGCTCATTAGGCTAACGGGAAGATTTCTGTACTCGTTTTTGAAGCTAATATTGACGTCAAATCACTTTTATTAACATTTTTGTAATTATTCTCATATCAAGAATAGATAAATTTAAAAAATTTCCACTCAGACTCGACACCTTCTTCAGAAATGGCCACAGAAATCTGCCCGTTAACTTAATGAGCCTGTATAATACCTGCTGTAAGTCGGCTTAAGATAACTTATCTTCGTCCAAAGTTGCTTGGTTTGGTTACTATATAGAAGATGACAAAATGTCAATTCTGAAATAGTTAATTGATTATAAGAGTTTGGAGCGAATTTGATGAAATTTGGAATGATGTTATGGTTTTGTAGGACAGAAAGTTCAACCCTAAAATTACTCATGACGTTAATTCATAGGCGTAGATCATGTTTATTTAGGTTTCACACCCTTTAAACTTCTACGTCAATGGCACAATTTTTTTTTAAATAAAGGGGCATAGATCAGTCGACTAATTTTCTACAAAAAGGGTACTCTTTATAAAAGTCGCCTTACCTTATCGTTTATAAGATACACGCATTTGAATGTTGATTTTCATAGGAAATTTCATAGTTTTGTTCTGGGATAACTTGATTCACATAATAGAATAATAAAATTTACTTAAAAATTTTGACATTTGAACATTGAAAACGCATTTGACCATTTAAAATCGAATTTCCTATAAAAATCAATATGTTTTGTAAAAATTGGGTCAAGTAATCTACGCTCGATAATTAAAATTCTTATTTCCATTGGCGTAGAAGTTCAAAGGGGACGAAACATAAAAAACCCATGACCTCTACCGATGAATTAACGTCATGAGTAATTTTAGTATTGCACTTTTTGTCTTATAAAGCCATAATTTCATACCAAATTTCATCAAAATTGCTTCAGAGGTTTATATTTTATAATTAAATAACAATTTCAGAATTCATTTTGGCATCTGCTAGTGGCCAAACCAAGCAACTGTGGACTAAGATAAGTTAAATTGACTATTAATTTCACACGAGAAACATTTGTTAGTAAGCTGTATAGTCATCAGTTGTATGTACATCAGGAATACCCTGTATATTGGTTATTTTTTCTTTACCAAATAATTTTAGAGGCCATAAAACTATATTATGGAAGCTACAACTATCAATCAATTTTTTATGCAAAATTTTAGACATTCAATTATCTGCAACAAAAAAAACAAAATTTTCTCTAATTAACTCTAATTAAGCAAAAAACCTGTGGATACGCTAATGTTTAAATTACAATTAAGCGGATTTAAGGGTTTTTGGTTTTCTGTGGAAAGAATGCTAAAATTAGCAATAAAAAACTTCCTGATCACTGATACCAGATTTGAATTCCGTCCCAGATTTAAGGATATTTTGACTAACTATAAACGACTTTTGCCCATGAAAAGTTTTAAACATGTAAAAACTACTTCAGCAGGGAGTATCGTTGAGTAACAGCTTCACTCATGCTGATTAATTAGACTTAGATATTTTGTAAGTTTTATTTTTAACCAAAATACTTTTAGTAATAAATAATAATATTATCAACATTAATTATTTCAGAAACATATTTTTATACATAGTTACAAATTATTTTTTTTAAATTAAGGAACGAACCTTTGTCGTTTGTTAAAATGTTAAAATGGTTAAAAAAATATTTCCCTTTCCATACTTAAGGGCTTTTCATTGGCTGAATAGATTAAATAGATACCTAACAGAATATTAACAAAGAGTTTTTGATCGGTGATGCTCAGCGTAATAACTTTCAGCAGATTTATAAATTCTGAAAAACTAATGGTCAGAAAATAAATAAGAAATTGCAGGAAAAATCAGTCTTAAAAGTTTTCGACGCCAGATTTTTATTTTTGAAAATGCAATTTTTGACATTTTATTATAAAATATTAAAAAAATACCAAATAATTTTAGAGGCCATAAAACTATATCATGGAAGCTACAACTATCAATCAATTTTTTATGCAAAATTTTAGACATTCAATTATCTGCAACAAAAAAAAACAAAATTTTCTCTAATTAACTCTAATTAAGCAAAAAACCTGTGGATACGCTAATGTTTAAATTACAATTTTATGTGTAATTTAATAAGGAAAAAAAATTGTTATTTAGGAAAAATTAATAGGAAAATAGCTATTTGATGTTAAAAGATAGGTACTAATCTTTTCATTCTAGAGGACCAACTTCATGAATTTATTTGCAAAATTTGAGAATAATTTTCGGTAAAAAGTTCTTTATCCAGTGTTTCTCATTCTTACTCCAAAATGATGGACATTTCGTTTGCTAAATGTAAGTACCATTTAATCGAAAAAATACAAGAATATAGCATTTATTTGATACGGTATTATTGTGAACGTAATTATTTTTTCATATCTCATCTCAAATTTTACAACTCACATAAAAATTCTAGTTCATACGTATTTATGAAAGTACCAGAAAATTAAAAATCTCAATCTTATGGAAAAAATAAAATAAAACAGTAAACATGAAATAAAGAAAAACTTATAACAATTAAGTTATATTAATAATTAAGAATTAAAAGCGATTTGGAAATTTTTACCGTATCGAAAAATGCAATTCCTATAGGGGAAAATTTTTTCTTTAACAAAATTTAAGAAATCTCTAATTGCAAAACATAAAAAACATCAAGTAATTATTTTTTATAATAATTGGTCTAATTGAGAATTTTTATGGTTGAACTTACCTCTCGAACGAATATTACTTCCCGCTAAGACACATAAAAAAGTGTTCTTTATTTCTCTGTTTTTTCTTCTAGTAAACATCAAAAAAATATTAACACTTACTAGCACCTACTCTAGTACAAAAAAGACCAAGTCAGTGATGAAAATTTACTTATTTTTTTTGTTGTAAATCTATTTCAGTTCTTAATTTTTTTTAGAATTTTTCATTCCAACTACACTCTGAGAGCTCTGGAAGCGAAGTAAATTTTTCTGCACATGTTCTGCTTGATTAATTTGGTAGGTAACACATTTGTTTGCGTTATGTCGACACTCCTTGTTGACATTAATGGAAAACAATTGTTGACAAAACTTAGCTATTAAACCTCTTTCAAGAAAAATGAATTATTTCTATTAAAATGAATGGTATGATTTTATAGATAATGTCCGAAACAATTCCATTGCTAATAATAGCCATAGAGATAGGTTGCACTTTTCTGATCTATTTACTCATAAGATTGATAAACAGTGGGTTTGCCATTAGATTATGTTATTATTACCTAATGCATCTTGAAAAGGTACAAAATATGTCAAATCTAGGTCGTCTTTCACTGGACTCATATGGAAAATTTGCAGTATTAAGAAAACGGAAATTGATAAATTTTTCGCAAAAATTTTAATAAATATTGCTTGGTAAACGGTAATATAAAACAGAGATTTATACTTAACAAATTAAACTTGAATCACAAATTAAGATAAGCTCTTTCGGCGATATTTCTTAGTTGCTGTGACATCACAGGGCCAGTTTCTGAGAGCATCCTGGTAAAGTGTCCTCCCTCATCCTGCAGAAGAGTGAAAGGATGATCGAATTCGACAGCGTTGCCGTTTTCCATTACCAATACTTTATCGGAATCCATGATTGTGTTCATTCTATGGGCTATCGTTAATACTGTACAGTCCTTGAATTTTTTTCTTATAGTTTTTTGAATCAATGCATCCGTCCTGAAGAAGAATTGTAACATTTGAAATTGAAATTCAACAATTTTTCTTTATATAACTATTCAAAAAAATTACCCTCTTCGCTATCAGAATACTCGTAAAAGCTAGGAAAATTTGTATTATTATCTAAAACGTAAGATAAGTTAGTGTACGATAAAACAAACCATCTTATGAAAGAAGACAGGGAGGGAGTTGAAAACATAGCCCTTTGACCTTGATTCGAAATTTTGAGGATCGATGGAATTCAGTTTGAGGGGTTATATCTCCAAAAATATCAAAATCAGGTATCTTCATCATCTTAGTTGGTAAAATGTCTCAGTTTTCCTCATGTTACACAAAAAATAACGTGAAACCAATCCCTACAGGAAGAGCTCGAGAGAAAATTTAAATTTTGATTATTGTCTTGATCTTAAAATCAATGAAAAACCAACTATGTACATATGTCAAAAAAATCTGCTACAATAAAAAAAAAATAGAAAATTTAACTGAAAGTTAAAATTGTTGCTATGTCAGATCTTTTGACCGGTTTTTCATTTTTAGGCGTAATGTTCCAGAAAAGTTGTAAAACAATAGTTAAATTTATGATCAATTCACCCCTAGATTTAAAAAACATATATTTATTTATTTATTTATTTTTCTTCTATAGTATGCAAGTTTACATGGAAGGGCAAGTGCACGCATGGGCATCTTAAAAAAAATTTAAGTGAGACAGAGGATCTGGAAGTTTTTCGACCCCCTTGACTAGAAGTTTTGATGGCTCCTTTTGTTTAGTAGTTCGTATTCCACCCCGTACCCCCAATGAAAAATTGTGGTTATTTTCTGAGCACACCTCGTATGATAACTTAATAATTTTTATTATGAAAGTTTTTTTTGTCAAGACTAACTAACCAGGCCAAAATTTATAATTGAAAATAAGATTCCCCATTTCCGAATATCGACTAAAATATCTTAAAATTCAAAAGTTTCAGAGAAAATAGCAAAAACAATAATTCTGATTACTATAGAAGTAAAAATGATCTGTCTGCGTGTTAAAAAATTAAAAAAAGTCTGTAAAAAAATGTTAGTACCTACAAAAATGTTTTAAATGTGACTCCAATTGAAGGGAAAAAAGTTTTGGAGGTTTATTTTCCTTAAAGACATGCCGACATGTCAAACGATAATAAGAATAACGAATAAAACGAATAAAACGTATCTTAATATTCAGTCTTCGGAATAATAAAAATTATTATAGGTTTTCCCGTTCTAATATTGGAAGTATTGTGGGTTGCCTAGTACTTAATTACTACCTACAAACAATTATTGAAATTTTCTATTTCAAGAACCTTTACCAAAATAAGTTTTCATGTGAATTTTTATTCTAGGCCTTTTGGTACCTACATAAATGTGTACTTATATTGAAAAATACCTGGGATCAACATTAGCTGTAGCTTCATCCATGACGAGAATTTTATTATTTTTCAGGACAGCTCGAGCAAGGCATATCAATTGTCTTTGTCCTAGACTGAAATTGCTTCCTCCTTGGGTTACTTTGTATTCTAAGCTTGTTGCTATATCTTTCAATTCCACCTGCAAAAAATTATTCATTTTTCGGAATTTACGACAGCGTCAAAATTCAGACTACTTTTGGAAAAGTCCTATCTGAATTTTGAAAAAAAAAAACTAAAAAACTTGGAGCTATGTGTCTGATCATTATTTCCTAAATTTTGAAGATAACAGATATACTACGTAGGTAAATAAATAAAAAAAACTCTCATTATTATTATTTTTTCATATGTAGAATGGACTTTTCTCCTTAGCAGGGCAATCATGAATATATATTTTTACAAAATAAATTAATTAAATTCGAAATTTTAAAGGCATGTAATACAGGGTGTCCCAAGATTTCTTTATCAAGGGATATCCACGTTATTTCAAAAAATAAACAAATGAAATTCGGGAAATTTCAACCATACCCCTAAGGCTTTGCAGCTGCACCCTCAATGCCCCTTTGCGCCTTTCCACCCCTAAGTAATCATCCCCTACTTTTTTTTTTCAAATGACACCCCCATATTTTTTTTGCTCGGCAGGATTGGTGACTTCTTTCTGAATACAATGTCATACGATTTTTTTAAATCGAGACATATCTAGCACGCCGAAAACAATAGAATATCATAACAAACGAGGATCGTCAAGGAGTTGCAATTGCTTGTTTTTTGTGTTAATGTTTCCTCCAACCACCTTAGCTAGTAATACCGGTGTTACTGGATTAGGCGTTAATAATAATAATAATTGCTTCTGTGATTTTAATGTCATATTAAATGTTAATTGTTATTCCTTGACAACCCTCGTTTGTTATGATATTATGTTGTTTTCGGCGTGCTAGATATGTCTCGATTTAAAAAAATCATGTGACATTGTATTCAGAAAGAAGTCAACAATCCTGTCGAGCAAAAAAAATATAGGGGTGTCATTTGAAAAAAAAGTAGGGGATGATTACTTAGGGGTGGAAAGGCGTAAAGGGGCATTGAGGGTGCAGCTGCAAAGCCTTAGGGGTATGGTTGAAATTTGCTGAATTTCATTTGTTTATTTTTTGAAATAACGCGGATATCCCTTGATAAAGAAATCTTGGGACACCCTGTATATTAAGAAGGAATAATTCTAGAAGGTATTGTACCTCTTCTAAAGTATCCCATAAATTCGCATCCTGATACTCATAAAAGGGGTCCAAATTGTAACGTAAACTGGCTGAAAATAACACCGGCTCTTGCGGAATTATGGAAATCTTTTTCCTCAGGTCACTCAAACCGATTATTGAAGTATCAACTCCATCGATTAAGATGCTACCCTGGATTTGCGTTAAGCGAAATAGGGCTGAAATGAGGGACGATTTTCCAGCTCCAGTCCTTCCTACTATTCCCACCTAAATAACAAAAATATATGTATAAGCAATATAAAAAAAATTAATATTGAAAAAATCATACTTTTTCACCAGGTTTAATTGTTATGTTCAAGTCCTTCAGAACTGGTGCATCGAGAGGACCGTATCTAAGGTATAAATGCTTCATTTCTATTAATCCATTTCCCGGCCAAGGATGTGGAATTTTATTCTCTGCAACAGAAATTGATAATTAGGTAAGGCAATTATGAAAATATCGCTTTTTAAGAAGAAATCAGAGCCAAGATGAAAAGAGCTTACTTATTGGTGTTTCAAAAGGTTCCTCCTTGTCAAGCTTTGTGTATTCCAAGACTCTTTCAACAGAAATCATTTGATTGACTACTTCAGCGCTCTGTCTAATTCCGTACTGCAGCATTCCTGTTAAGACGAGTGATTGGGATATTGCAAGACCCACCATTGCACCGTTAATGTCAACGTCTTAAAAAAAATTGAGAAAAAAAATAAAATAAAGAGAATATAAATAAAAGTGAGAAAATAAAAAAGAAAAAAAAAAGAAAAAAAAAACTTACAGTGATTAAGAATGATAAAACTGAAAACGATACACGCAATAAAAATAACACAAATAGCATCAAGCCAGAGTCCAAAGGAAAACATCGTCGTTAGTATAAGATACCAGGCCGAAGTATGTACATCCTGAAATTTACAAAAATATAGTACTGAAGGATTTTCTTTATAATTTCGTAGACCCACCTGGAGTTCGTCGAATTGCTTTAGCAAGATATCTTGGGTTTTTGAAGCTCTAATGGTTACCAAACCGTTTATTGTTGAAGTTACGTGGGTGAATACAGGCGATTTTGCTAAAAATATTACTCGTTATGAAGCTTATCTTTACCTTGTAATTTATTTAAAAAAAAATCTAAAATATCTCGTTAAGGAAAATAACTGCTGCTGACTGAGCAAAATTAGGGCTCAACCTGCCTCATGATTAATTTACTTTGAAAAATTTATTTGCGCACGTCTGGTGCTCAGATTTTTTAAAAATAAATTAAAAAATATCGAAGGAATCAACAATAATTTTATCCAGAGGACACGAAAATTATTCGGATATTACTTCTCGTACAGATAAGAAAATTACGTGAAAGATTATAATGTCAAGTGTATGAAAATTTAAATTTCCAATATTTAGGATTTTCCAATTTATAAAAAATCTGAAAATCAGCGTCAGGTTCTTGTTGTTGAAACAGTTATTTTTACAATTTCATCAGATGCCATTTTTTGCTCTGATGTGTCAGCTTTCCCACTTTCAAGCAATTTCATAGACATTTTTTTTAGTAAGACCACAGGCTACAGATAGTTATGATTAGACTAAAAAAACCATTACCTTTCCCCTCTAAATGTTTCACTACAGTTGCTGTCCTTAAATAAAAAGCACGCAGCTTGGTAAATACACCACCAAGAACGATGATCACTATTAACATATAAACATTTGAAACCACTACCATGATTAGAATTCCAATCATTACCAAAGCTATCTGAGGAGAAGAATTTTCAATTAATAAAAAAGACAAACATATAATAATTCTTACCTGCATTGCATCAAAGAGGACTTTAGGTAAAATCTCGTCAATGGATCCCATATCTTTAGAAAACCTGTTAAGAATCCTGCCGCTAGGATTAGTATCAAAAAACCTCATTGGCGCTTGTAACAGCGCATGGAACATCTTTTCATGAAGATTTTTTGATGATTTCATTGCGATATTAAAGAACAAGAACGATCTCAATAAAGTTAACACCACGCAAGCAAGTATAAGAATTGTGTAAACGTAAATTGCAATATCGGATTTGATTACGTTATAAACCATCGTTTCGTTCACCAGAATATGATCCATGAATGGTACACTTTCTAGATCATAAGAATAATAAGTTAGAGGATCTGATGACAGGTCGGTGAAATTATTTATTTGGGGATCTTGATCAGGTTTATTTCCATCCAGGATCACTTGAGTGTTATTTGAGTTTCTTAATGATTCCTGTTGTGTCCTGAAAAATATGGAGATTAATTTTCTAATAAAAGTTAGTAATATTTTATGCATTCCCACGATCGTGAACTTGACGTGACCGGACTATTGGAAAAAATGACTGAGCGGCGATGTTTCTGAATTTAGGTAATAGGTTTTTATAAGGTATGTATATATTTCGGTTAGACTTGAAATATCTTTGACACTGGGAATGATCGATATTGTTACTATTAAAACATTAAAAGGTAGAATTGATAGCACCCGAAACATAGCAACGAGAGTGCTTCCACTGACGCTTGCCTCTTTCTCCAGCGTTTAGAACGGCGAGAGAATAACCTCGAAGCTGGCGCTCGAGCGTACCGAATAAGAAGGAAAAGTAAAAGCCGGATAAGTTCAGTATGCCAAAGTGGTATAACCTGAAAATGATCCTAGATGACGCGATACTTACCAATAAGCCGACCAATAATCTGCAGCACTGCAAGCTGCCTGCCCAGCAATTAGAATAGCAAACAACGAAAATATTGCGCAGCATCCACCCCCAGCTTTCATATAATTTTTTAGAGTTCCGCTGGTGACTGGGATCGATTCTTCCAGCTGCTTCATTGATTCTTCGTCTTCGTCGTTGTAGGAGTTTATGTCAGACTTTAAACTCTGAAAATTATAAAAATGATGAAAAATTACAGGAACCTTATTTTAAATGACATTTTTCAGAAAAATTACCACGGTTGATAAATTTGATTTTTGTCTCTCCAGAATTGGTGGTTTTTCGTTCTCTTCGACTTCATTAGACGCAGCCAGCATTTTAGTAAAATCGAGCTTAGATTTGCTCAATTCTTCGTAGGTTCCTTGCGCCTCAATTTTACCATCATTGACCACCACAATCATATCCGCCATCTTCAAGAACTGCAACTGATGAGTTACAAGAATTCTCGTTTTACTTCTCAAGTGTCTTAATATACATTCATTGAATAAATGCTTTCCAACATGAGGATCAACAGCTGAAAGAGGATCATCCAGTAAATAGACTTCGGCACGTCTGTAAACAGCTCGCGCCAAGTTAATCCGAGCTCTTTGGCCACCACTTAGAGACACTCCGCGTTCTCCAACCATTGTTTTATCTCCTTGCGGAAACTGCTCGAAATCTTTCAACAAAGCGCAGACCTTTGTTACTTTCCTGTATAACACCTTGTCGTAGTGTTGTCCGAAGAGGATGTTATTACGGACAGACGACGCAAATAACCAAGGGTTTTGAGACGAGTAAGATACTTCACCACCAACTGATACATTTCCAACTGTAGGGTTTAATTCTTTCAATATCAACTGTAATAGAGAACTCTTGCCAGCTCCAACTGGTCCTACAACCGCACATAAGCTCCCTGCCGGAATTCTAATTGAAATGTTATCCAAATTCGGGGTTCCTTTAACCCAAGAAGCCTGGACGTCTTCTATAATTACTCCTTTATGCTCATCCTGTTTGACGGGCGATTTCTCCACTTCTTCTGACATTAAAAAATCTTCTATACGTTTAATAGCTACCAGTGATTCAGCACCAAAAGAGATTCCCATGGGGTAGTAGATAGCCATCATGAGTTGCAGCATATTGAAGAATTGCGCCATCGAGAAGACTTTATCAGCTGTTATGGTGTGTCCTAGCAAGACGTAACAAACTATAGTGAAGTAGAGGGTGGCTCTTTCAACAAACACCATGCTACTGACGTATATGGCTCTTATGTATGATGTTTGTATTAATGCTTTGACTTCTTCAATTCGGGCCAGCTTGACGATTTGCTCGAACGGTTTCTCCCAGGCGTACATTTTAATTACTTGCATTCCGTTGATTATTTCGCTCATCAATTTCACCCTGTGGTCGCATCGTTGGGCCACTTTTAGTCTTAAGTACGATGTTGCTTTGCCCAAGTATCCTGGAAAACATTTTTTATAATTTAAAAATACAAGAGAAGACATCAGATAAGTTCAAACAAACGTATGAACAATTGTTGGCCCCTAATTATTTTATCACAAAGATCTTTCTAGTTGAGTGAGATCTAAGGATAGTAGGGCCTAGTTGGAGAGCTGATATGGTAAAAACAATAAGCGACTAGCCCGGCTAAGCCTTTCAACTCAATTGTGGTCACAAATTTTAAGAGTCTATTGAGAATTTTTTGGGTAATGGGAACTACTGTTCCCAAAAATTAGTGCCCTTCACAATTTTGTTGATTGTACTGAAAACTTTTGTCGTGTCTCAAAAGAAAGTAAGGCGAGCGTAGTTGCCTAATATATTGAAACTCTGAGAAACTCGACCGTCAACTCAACTTGATATAAATTCAGGGGCCTTTTCAGAATTTATGGGCCATGAGAATATTAAAAGTTGCTCCATTAAGTTAAAGCATATAGACCAAAACTTACCTTGAACTGGTAAAGTCAACAAAATCATCGACACAACACCAGTCAAAGAAGAAATCTGCACTTCTTGCCACAAGTAAAATGATATTAGTGCACTCTGTATTGGCATTATCCATAGAAAATGTAGTACTAGAGTTACAAGATCGAACCGCAACACATCGTTAGATAAAATATTTACTACCTGCCCTGCCGCGGTATTCTGCTGGGCACTTTGATTCAATTTCAAAATCTGCAACAAAATATGTAGTATTAACAACGTTTTTTGACACAAAAGGCACACGTATAACACTCAAAAGGCTTCTAGTTTATAATAACGAGTTTGGTATACAAACCTTTCTGTACATTAACGAAGAACACGCAATCCTGATTCTCATTCCAACACGAGCGGTTCCAAAATTAGTGTGGTGAACAGCGAAAATATTTAGAACACTCATTGCTACTAAAGTGAAACCAGCCAGGTACATTTTTAGTTGTAGGTCTGATTCGGGGATGACGAATAAACGAATTAGGTACGCTAATACTAGTGGTATATTCGATCTGAAAAAAATCTATCACTTATTCAAAATTTTTGTTTGTACATACAGGGTCAACACTTTCTAGACTACTCGTGGGATAATGCTGGGGAAACAGGAAATTTCCAGGTTGCTACTTCCTATTCTAACCTAGAGGGGTGATGGTGGTACCAAATGGAAAAAAGTGTCACTAATGTAAGATCACACAACGTTATCTGTCGTTCATCTCTGGGTATACATTAGAAAATGGTTGAAGATGTGCAAAAAACCGTTTATATCTCTTCATACTAGCTATATCGTCACTCTTTATTGGTAATATTTCATTTCCAGGAAAAAATCCAATTTTTCGTTTACCCTGCGATAGAGCTTGAAAAGTAAGCGGCATTCAATTGAACGAGACCAGAATTTATTTTGTTTTAAAAGAGTCGGTCAGAAAATGATGACGTTTAATGAGTTACTGTACTGACTGCTGTGTAATAAAACGGTACTGCGCGCTCGCTCATTAAATTTCATGTAAGTAGTGAAATATATAGCCCCTGGGGCAGGCAAATTTTCGACAAAAACTCCGTAAAATTCGAATATGAGTATCACCGGTAGGCAACCAGAAATACATAACAGTTAATTACTTTTCAGACCAAAATCAAAACCAAAATCAAAGAATTCAGAATTTAATTTAATTGCATAAATTTGGTAATCTGATTGGGAATTTTTCTTTTGTATTGTATAATAAATTGTTAGGGAAGAGAGAACAGGACTGAGTCAAAGATGATAAGATCCATACGAACATTCAATCGAGACACTACTTCTGTACCTGATAACAAATTAGTTCAGTACAAGGGGGTGCATCTATTCTCTTAAACACACACAATCTGATAGGGCAAAAGATTCTCATTGGATACCATCGACTGCTGTGGCCAGCAACGTAAGTCGGAATGTGGCACAATGAATGTATGTGAATGGCACTAATTGACAGTGAAGAGAATGGTCTGTGTATTTTCGTGTGAGCCATTTTGTTATTTCAGTACAAAATAAGTTCGGGAGCTCGCGGTTCTCCTTCTGTAATGAGTTATTCCGCAATCATGAGACTAGCCACCAACCCTAAAACACAGCGGCTAGAAAGTATCATATTTAGAGTAGGTATCGTAATTAGAGTAAATTAGAGTATATAGTAGTAGCGCCGTCAGTCTGTGTTTCCAATCCTGTCTTAAGGATTTCCACCACCAAAATCAAATCTACAAGGGTTAAAGATCAGTGCACTTGGCCCCACGCGACCGAGTTGCAACTTAATTTATGTAATTAAAATAAAATCACTGAACTTCAGACAACACCCCATTTGGCAACCCTGTCATCTGAAAGTGAAAAGCGAAATCTAGCCGTAAGTCGCAACAAACAACAGTGGTTGTAAAAGTGGAATGTGAATGGTTTAGAAAGCGAAAGCGAAACAGGTCTCTACTCCAGTGAATAGGGCCCATAAATCAGCCCAACAAAAGGAATCTCCTGGAGTAAAATGTCAATAAACATAATATTTGAGAAGCGTTACGTAATAATTCCATATCACCCTAAAATCAAATTAAATAAATCAAATAAAAGTTCGAAATAAATAAAAAATATATATATTGTAAATAATTCAAAAAGGTGTAATTAAATTCAAATAAGAGCAGTAATATAGGTGTTATATGAATTTGTTTGTTTTATTTCTCTGTTTAATTAATCTCTGCAACCCCATCTTACGAACTGAGGGTAAACTACGAAGAAGGACGAGACAACGAGGGGTTCCAAATTCCTAGAGATCACATGGCCAGGGGGGTGGGCGGTTACAGTAGCTTGCTGCGCGGCCAGCCGGTCGCTTGTGAGTCTCCAAGGTTCTCCCTTTTGGGAACCTCGACCTGGGGTTTAATCCGCAATAAAAACTTTGCCCTGCTAAATAACAGCTTTGCCCTGATTTGAAAAAAAAATTAAAAGTGGAAAGTGCTAAGTGAAACGCTGCATTTTTTTTTCTTAAAAATCTAAGACTTTCAAGATAAACTACCTCATAGTAGACAGAAGTAGTTGCTAATAAACTCAGTTGTTGGATTCAAGCAAACTTATAAATAATTGTTCCTTACCTAAGAACGGCATAAAGGATTAATATATAAAATCCATACAACATATAATCCCAGAAAAATGTTTTAATAATCGCTCGCAACAAGCTCGGCTTCCTATTTGATAACTTAGTTTTGCTTAGTTCATCTTCCCAGTGCTTTTCCAGTTTCTTTCCTAAATAGTCTGACTGGTCCTGGTGCAGTGTCTTGTAGAGATCGGTGATTTCGAGATCCTTTTTTGAGCCTTGTCGGTATAGCTTCACGATCCATCTGGAAAAAAATTAAAATAAGTAGAATAATAATTGATCCGAGAAAGAAAAATTAATTAGGTACGCCTTTTCCCAAGAAACGGCTTAAAAATATTAAAATGCCATAATTAATGATATGTGATAAATAAAATAAATAAATAAATATCGTATGGCTGTGGTAAAGCCCAAGTGTCAGAAGTTTTCAAGTAGCCTCAAAGGCCTTTGACGTAACCTAACGACTGCTGTGAAGCAACCGGGACCCCCTTTTTAACGTACCTCCCGGAGCACGATCAGTCACGGAACTTTTTTTTTACCACTATCAAGTTTGTCACTCATCCAAGTACTGACCAAATAAAGTCATGCTGCACTTTAGAGATCGTTTGACCGAAACTCTGACAATTTGGCTATGTGACTGATATGGCAGTCAAATTTAAATAACCTCGACTGGCAAAGCACATGATTTGACATAACTATTACGATAGTGTTTGCTTTTTATTTATTTTTTTTTATTATCGGGAACGAAATTACAGGCACTCAAAGTTTACCTATTCCCTGAGTTCAACAAAATTTTTCAATGTGGCATCGTTGTTCGAATTCCAGATTTCGAATAATATTATCAAAAATATGTATCCGCGCAACGACTATTTGTTTTAAGCTTTAATCACATATACAGGTGTCCCGTATCGTTATGTTCAAATTTTGTGAGCATATAGTAGGCTTATTTATAAGCCTAAAAAACCTAAAAGTGGCAGGTCTATCTGCATTCGTTACGAAGTTACAGGCCTAAGAAAATAATGTCTAGTAAATACCAGATTTAACTTTGAAAACCACATAAAACGTGTTTTATTGACCAAATCTTTAGTTTATCATGTGTTAAAAATGTCCTATTCCTTGCTGAATACAAGCTTGTGCTCGGAGGCTTATTGCAGAAGTAACAGTTTTCTCGTCTTTTTTCGCGTACCTAATATCTCTTACCAGCTTGCTGAATACGATCAAATAATAATTTCTCTCTGGTATTTAGTTACAAACACCAATTCCGAAATATGCTGGTGCCGCATCCTTTTGAATCCTAATGCCATTTCGTATGAGCAGGGGAACCTCTACTAATGTTTATTTCGGTTTACTCATGTGTGGCAATTTGTGTGGCTTACAAAGTTGAATCTTGTTATTTACTAGTCATAATTTTCTTAGGCCTGTAACTTCGTAACGAATAAAGATAGACCTGTCACTTTTGGGTTTTTTGGGCTCAACATTAAGCCTACTATATGCTCAAGAATTTTGAACATAACGATACGGGACACCCTGTATATCATTTCAATGACATGTGATAAACAAAGTAGCTTGTTAAAAACAAAAGACTATAATTTACAACTACACTATATAATTTTCTTATACAGGCTGTTGAAAAATAATTATCGAGTATTTGGAGAGAGTACAGTATGGACCAAAATAAGTCAAAAGATATCGATAAACATTGGTTCGCAAACAATGATTATGATACAATGACGGTTTCGAAGATAAATTGCTATGAATATTTATTATAATATCGAATTAGTCGACATGTGCCTGCTTGAAAATGGAAGGAGGGCACTTTGAACGTCTTATCTAACTATTTTTCTTTTGGTTTTGTTTATACTTTCCATCTTTTGTTTGTATATAAAAAAAAATATGCAGAGGCAAAATGTTAAAATAATTTGAAGAATCCTCCGTATCTTCGAAACTTATTTTTTAACGCCCTGTATACAGGGTTATTGGTAACTGCATGGATACATTCCTTTGGTGACCTGATAAAACAAGGAGTAAATTTAGTCTAACATGCACTATTATACAAAACTCAAAAAATTTAGAGATATTTTATTAAATTTTTTTTGAATTTTATTTTTTTTGTAATTTTAATTTTTTTGTTTTTCTTTGAAATTTTCAGATAATCAATATACCTACTTTCTTTCAAGCTCTATCCCAAATTTATGTTGGACAAGTATTCCAGCAAAAAAAATTTTAAATTTTAACTTTAAATTACATTTTTTGATAATCACATTTGAACATTTAAATCAATTTTTTGAAGAAATATTAAAAATCGAAATATCTCGAAATCTATTGAGTTTTGTATAGTGCATGTTAGGCTTAATTTACTTCTTACCTCTTAGTTTATCAGATCACCAAAGGATTATGTATCCAGTTACAATATCCAGCTAACCCCGTAAAAGTACAGTCTCGGCCACCCAAATGCGAACGCATTTTTGTTGTCTCGGAAATTTCGGCTGCATTTTATCATAGTACCTAAGTCAGACTTTGTTCATCAGCGTCAATTAATAAATAATGTAGGTATTTGATATATTTTTTTATTTCGTCAACGATAGATATATTTGACATCTATCTTTGACTATGATTATCTGTTATCATCTATGATTATATAATTATCGATAATTTTGACTACCTATGATTTAAAGTTCAAATTACGCAATTAAATTTTACCGTTCACATTTGGGTGGCCGCAATTAATTTTACTTAGCAGTGTTTTTTTTATTTTTAGTTTTATACATTAATAGGGTCATTTCTACAGTTATAAATTTTATTTAACTTTTCCATTTTACAAATACTATTTTACTGTTTCTGTTTTTTTTTAAATATTTTTAATGATGAAAGTGGAAGTTTTTTAAACTTATCTATTCTTGACATGAAAGTAATTATAAAAATGTTAATAAAAGTCATTTTACGCCGATATTAGCTGCAAAATCGAGCACAGAATCTGCCCATTAGCCTAATGAGCTTTTATAATATTGGCTATTATTATTATTGTAGGCATTTAATTATTATTCATCAATACGCAGGGATCCTATAAAACGAGGTTTAAAAACAGAATTTTATCAGAAATTATTATTTGTCAAATTGCCAATAGCTCAAATCTACTGCTACAAAAGGCCCTGTTTCTTTCACTTTTATATTTTTCTTACAATCAGTAATTTCCATCCTCAGAATAAATGTTTTATTCCTAAGCCAAATCGAAATTTTTGTCATATTTACAATTTCGTCAATAATAATTCTTCCAACATTTTCTATTTCGAATTTAAATTTATTTCTTTGCCATGACTTTATCTTTACTAATTTATCTACACACTCATTATTTTATGGTAATAAAATACGCATATTTATTTGCCTATTGTCTATATTTAGGCTTTTATTTAGAACTCTCTCGTTATATTTAAGGTCAATTCTTATTACGCAATAATGTGGCTTTCAAAAAGTTTTTATCATAATAACTGCAGCTCCTGTAAGTACCTACCTACCTAATTATTTTACTATTACCTATTATACAACTGGTATCTTAATATCGTAGGTAGTTAGGTAATTATAGCGCTAATAAAACTAACGGTCATTATTTACATCCGTGTGTCCTACAGTTTCACTATGGCACTTATAGGTATATTAGGATTAGGGGTGAAGGTTATACCTATAGTAACACCAGGAAGGTATTAATTTGCTTTGCAAATTCATGCTTAGCCAAAAAAAAAACGGCACCAAAAATCGCTCTAAGGAGTAGGGTCGTGGTAGCCCGCATATAATAATTATAAACGTATAACATATAAACAATATGCAACAATATGCGGATGCGACCGGCAAGATACAGGGTCGCATCCGCGCGGGATAAGCGCAGGATTAGCACTCTCATACACCGTATTACCCAGACTATAGGAACAAATGTCACGTTTTTTTGGAATGTTAATGCAAAATAAACGCAAAATTTAAAATAATGATCGTGCTACTGTTATTTTAGAAGATTTTCCTTGTCCCGAATGTAAAGAAAAAAATAAAAACACGACTATAGTGTCAACGAGGCCTTAGTTGTGACCTTAATATTAGTTTTCAATGGCTGTTTTTAGCTTCTTACCCACCCAGCACCCCTATTTCGCTCCAAAGTCCCGAAAAAATTGATGAAACTTAGGACACGCGGATGTAAACATTTACCAAACTAAGTAGTATTATGGCCGTGTCTTTTACCAGACTTCCATCTAGGTACTATACATACAGGTTGTCCCAAATTTTCTTAATCAAAAGATATCTGTGTTATTTCAAAATAGAAACAAATCAAATTTAGAAAACTTCAAATATACCCCTAAGGTCTTTATGGCTGCACCCCAATATAACTTTTCACCTTGAAATCTCTAAGTAATCATCCCCTACTTATTTTCTTCAAAATACCCCCGTATTTTTTTTGCTCAGTAGGATTACTGACTTTATTCTGAATACAGTGACATGCAATTTTTGAGAACTATGATGCGGCTCTTTGTCTTCGACGTTCCTCTCGAAGGGGTAGCGATCATGTACCTAGTTATGGTCATTCTATACAGAATGCCTTTTATTAGAGAAAGTGCATTGGGTCTCAGTTATCTTAAAATAGATACGAGTGGGGGAAAAATTGCGTATATTTGTGTTGATTAGTAATCTTAAAAAATCTGAGATGTCATTATTAGTTGTCAAAATATTGCAAAAAAAAACAGATTTGCAGGTTATTTTATTATTATTTTATTTAATAACCAATCAAGCAAGCCGTTTTTAAAAGAAACGCTATTAGGAAACTTTTCAACAAGGAATCTAAAAATAATTTTTCAATCACGCATCGATAGTCAACTTTCTATTTTCTTATGGGAGCCATGTTGGATTTTTCCCTCTTTGGACGCAATTTATTTTTCTGATTACCAAGATGTATTGCACTTTGTGGTATAATATTTTGTAAAATCCAATATGGCGTCCAAAAAAAAAGAAAACTATTCATTTTTCACCATCTTAATTATTAGGACATTTTTCAACAAGGAATCCAATCCATCATTTCAAGATGGCGAAAAATCGATAGTTATCTTTTTTGTTATGAACGCCATATTGGATTTTTCAAAAATATTATAGCACAAATAAGTCTTATACGTACATCCTGGTAATCAGAAAAATAAAATGCGTTCAAAAAGGGAAAAATACAGTTTGGCACCCGTAAGAAAATCGAAAGTTAACTACATCGATGCTTCCCCATCTAAAGAGTGATTGCAAAATTAATTTTGGATTCCTTGTTGAAAAGTGTCCTGATAATATTTCGGATAAAAAGGGATAGCTTGATTGGTCATGAAATAAAAAAATAAAGACAAAATTGCAAATTTCGTATTTTTATTCAATATTTTGACAACTAATAATGACAGAGCTCATATTTTTTTTTCAAATTACTAATCAGCACAAAAATACGTAACTTTGCCCCCATTAAACCGACTTCGTATCTCTTAAGATAAGTGAGATTCCCATACAATTTCTTTAATAACGGGCACATTAATTTGTTTTCTATTACTATCAAGCTATCACAATGAAACAACCGAATTTAATTGTTTTAATTATTATAAATGACTCTGAAATGTAAAATTGTTATATCTTGTCATAGAAAACACTTGTTAATCTATTGACCCTCAAAATAATAAAGAGAAAAATTACGTACAGGTACTTTATTATTGAACTCTAATATAAGAGTATAGGTACCTAGTTTGTTTGACGTTATATTTATGTAAATATTCTATAATACCTGTTTATTAACCTTCTTGCCGCATAAATTTAGATACTTACTACATCTTTAATAATCCTTTAATTGTTATACCTAACCAATGAATGCTAGATCAGGTATTTACCTACTATTAAATAATTATGTAAATCTGGTAATACTGGCTCGTGTTAATAACAATATTATTAATAGTGGTACATAATTTTTATTATTGTTTTACCTGATACTGACTCTATAATTTGGAATGTGTTCGCTTAGTGCATATTATATTATTATCTGATGAAGTATATTTTTTATTCTGTAGGTACTTAACTTATATTGCAATAAAACTATAAACAATTGTTGTAGTGGTTGTCCAATACGAGAATCTTCCGTTTCTCTTTGATTATTATCGCTTTAAACACTTCTTCGCCATTTCAACCTTTAAGTAGTGATATAATCAATCCTTAAACTTTTATAGATGTCAAGTAAGCTATTTAATTTATTTTGACTTAAGCTATGAGGAGAATAGTCTCAAAGAAATTTCACGTTAATAGCGTCTCTTTTCACCAATTATTTAGAGATAAAACGTCAACATAATAATTAATCGAGAGTTCAAGTAATCGACTTCATTCAGCGGGGTTAGTTTCTAATTCAAAAAAGCACCAGTTAGTACCTGAGTTTCAAGACGCTCGCAAAAAGTTAGAAGAAACGAGCATGGAATGGGGGAGAAAAATCTGCTTTAGTGGCTGACTTTAGATGGAACGGGGCAACGAATCTTCCATGCTGGTTTATCATTGTGCATTAAGTGAGGAGGGGTAAAGGTAATGGGAAAAACACCCCTAAAACTCGTAGTGCAGATCATATCAGGACAGGACCTCCATAGGTTTGCAGATCTTTACGAAAAGTGTAGCCGAGAAAGTGTACGTAGATGAAAACTCATGAAAGTTGACTCAGAGTTGATATTATAATATGTAGTATGCTGATGCCATACGCAGAACCCCCAATAGTAAAAACAAGACAATTTTGGTTTTGTCTGGCAAATATACCAAAAGTCTAATAATTTCTAGTTGCCTTTCGAATGGGTTTTATTAGATCAACAGCCAACAGTGATGTACCATGAACTACACAGTATGGTGATTGATGATAAATAAAACACTGTTTTATTGAAAACATAAATTTTACACCGCATGCCATAAATTTGACAGAAATTTCATATCATTTTTACCTACTATGAACATACTAGACATAAATATGCCCTTTTTCATTGTTTTTTTTTTTTTAATAAATTTGAGATTTAATACATTCTTGCATAAATTACATTTTCTAGTTGAACTGGCGAAGTTTTATATGTAAGAGGTACCATGCTAAGCCGCTTGGAGCTGCTACAACAGTGAACTGGTGGCAATTTCTGGTATAACGCCCTCACGTTTGGAATGATAAGTACGACCGCACCTTCCTTTGCATTATTATTTTGGCACCCAGGGTTATTCGTCGATACATGTATCGTACAAAAACCACAAATATTTACTTGCATGAATCCATGATAAGAAGCGATAACCTGTCGACATCCAAATATTATTATTTATTAACAAAAAAGATAGTAAACAGTGAATCTATCAACGAATCGGAAGTAAAAAAAAAACTCTTCTTTGCAAAACGACTATGGATATGATGACGAGATCACAGTCAACGAAAAAAGTCGCTTTTACCACCAATACACTACTAACACACGGAGCGAACTAAAAAACAACCAAAACACAGCCTAAAACACAACTCTTGTCTAAACACAACCGCTTCGACTGGGATTTCCGTAAAATTTCCAGGCAAAAATCGTCGAAAAAATAAGATTTTTGCTATACTCACACTCTTTCTTTCTTTATAGGAAGGTACCTTTTTGTTTTAGTCGTTGACCTATCCAAAAAACAAATCTCTTAAGCTCTGGAGGATTCCGTTGCTTAACCATTTTTATTTTTCGGACAACTTCGATGCATGATATCTTCGGTTCCAAAAACATGAATTGGTTACTTTGGGCACCGTTTTGCAGTCAATGAAGTGATAATATGAACCATTAACCGAAGCGTGTGTTAAGCATAAGTCTTTTATCATATACCTAACACAAAAATAGTTATTTGGACAATTCCTGGTCCCAGATTCCCATTGACCATCTATAGGTCAAAGGCACCACAAGAGGAAGAAATAGGACTCCTCTCATGGAAAGACCTTCTGGTCGTTATGAAAAGGTTGGAGAGGTTTGGATAAGAGTTAGACCATGGTGCGTAAACTGAGAAATGATCTCTTGGTGGCCTAGTCGCTTGGGATGCATACCTAACCCCTTCCCACCATATCTAGGTTAATTTTGGTTTCTAGTTAAAAAAGAAAGGGAAAACACGAATCTGATACTTTCGTTTTTACCTTCTTGAAAATTTTTCACTCCTTATTGTTTCAAATAAAAAAAAAATCAACTACCTACATACACAAGTTAGATTTTCAGCTCTGACGTTTATTATAAAAACAGTGAACACTGTCCATATTTACTGCCTATCCACGGAACTCAATTCGTTTTCAGCCTATATCCAGATTTATTTCGCTACCTTTAAAACCTCAAGAATTAAGAGATTGGTTCAAAAACTACTATAGTTTTATAATTATTATAATACAATGTGTCCCAGATTCGCGTTTCTATACAGGGATCTCGGCTCCTATTACACTTACATAGCAAAGGTTAAATGGGGAAAGTTTTAGGGGAAACTTTGTGCATTCAATAACCGGTTTCAGATTTACGATCGGTCAATTGGTTTTGGAAATATCGGCCAAAAACCGAAAATGGCGAATTTTGTTTTGAAGTCCGAAACGGGTTATTTGACAGCTGTCAAAATGTGACATTATCCGGACACTTTTTTAAGACGCATAAGATATGACAGGTGTCAATCGTCTTTTGTTATTCCGCAAACCGCCTCAACTTTCGTTTTTCTTATGACCGCCATGTTGGATTTTTCCGTTTTTGAACTCAATTTATTTTTCTGATTACTACACTACGAGTTATATTTTTTTTCAATCCAATATGGCGTCCATTAGAAGAAAAGATAAGAACTAACGATTTTTCGCCATCTTAAAATGCTAGAGATTCGAAAATTGTTTTTGTATTCCTTGTTGAAAAGTGTCCTAACAATTAGTATGGCGAAAAATCGATAGCTATTTTTTCTTCTTATGGACGCCATATTGGAATAAAAAAAAATTATAACTCGTAGTGTTATACATCTTAGTAATCAGAAAAATAAATTGCGTTCAAAAAGGGAAAAATCCAACATGGCGGTCATAAGAAAAACGAAAGTTGAGGCGGGTTGCGGAATAACAAAAGACGATTGACACCTATCATACACGCTACACGCTATCTTATTCGCCTTAAAAAAGTGTCCCGATAATGTCACGTTTTGACAGCTGTCAAATTAACCGTTTCGGACTTACTTGCGAAAAACAAAATCCGCCATTTTCGGTTTTTGGCCGATATTTCCAAAACCAATTGACCGATCGTAAATCTGAAACCGGTTATCGAATGCACAAAAGCTTCCCCTAAAACTTTCCCCATTTAACCTTTGCTGTAAGTGTAATAGGAGCCGAGATCCATGTATAGAGACGCGAATCTGGGACACATTGTATAGTTTATAAAATAAAAAAAATGTATAATTACGAACCAATATTCGGCTCATTTCCATATTCGGACCATCATTAATAGGCTAATTTAAAGGTATTTTTAATCGAAACCCACAAAAGATGATTGGAATCAAATCCTTTGGAACGTATTCATGCGATTTGATTTTTTTCTAAGAAATACTAATTAATAACCCCAAGTGGGATCCTGAGTGAAATTAATCAGATTTTGATTTTATTATGCTAATAGGTAGGTACATCCAAATCGTATTTATTTCGTTTCAGTATCTTTTTGAGTTTTCAGTTAGATTTGTAATTCAAAAATTACAATTATTTCAACAAAAATAAAATCATACATACGCAAAAGTTAATTTTGAAAACCACGATGCTTCAAGAATAGGATTATCTTTGTCTATCTTAACACAGCCTTCCATTTCTTATCTTTTTTTTATTCAGTATTCACAAAACTGCTTGAAGCTTAGTTCACTAACACGATTTTTTACTTTGTTAAACTCACTCCTTCACAAGACCAACTTGATTGAACTGAAAGCACGGACAATTCAAAGATGTCATAATAACATAAATGAGGGCTTAAGAATAATCATTCTGTAAACTTAATCGCAAACAAAAGATAATTTTTGGAGAGTCATGGAACGGATATTTGATTCCATAATTCCGCATTTTGTTCACTTTACTAAACGTAATTGTTGTTAATGTGTCTAAATGGTAGATTGAATACTGGATAAATATTATTCTTATATTTTATAGTAGAGGGAGCTGATATGACGCTACATAATTGTGGAATATTTAAATTATTGATAAAGATATTTACAATTATTTATAAGTCGAGTTAATTGGATCAAAAAAATATATAAATAACCAGAAAATTGTTTAAATATTAATTAAAACAGTGTCATGATCTTCGATACAATTCTGATTGAATTATAACATACATATGCAACGATATCATATTTTATCTCTTGTTTGTAAACAAATGTATAGAACTCTTTGCTCATACGTGTCAACAAACTTTCAAATGCATGACATAAGTTTGAGATCACGTATCCAGACTTGAACCCTTGAACGAAGTGTGTCTGAGAGTTTTGTTAATTTTTATAGATAGCAAATCTATATATCTATATAGATAGCAAAAATGGATCTTGTATGTGTATGTGTGTGTTTAAAGAAGTAAAGACTTCTCGCGAAGTCTCTATTGATAATAACGTAACAGAAAAAAATTTATTTATTTTAATAATGTTTATATTATTTATTTACTTATGAATTAATTAACAATAACAAGAGATCCGCAATCAGCAACCATTAACATGAAATAACATAAGAGACAATCTTAATTATTAACATCAACAATTATGCATACAAGGCATATTATTATGTTATCACAAATGCAAACACAAATCAGCTCAGAAACAAGCTCAAGCCATTGTCGAGTTCGTTGCCATCTTGGTTATCTGCAGCTTGGGGACGGCACCTTACTTACCCCCGTGTGTGTATTGAGTGACTGATGCCCATTCCTACTATGATTATTATATTATTTTGATTGATTGTATTTATTTTCTTGATTGATGTTCATTTTATACGAGTCTCTTCCAATAAAGCGGAAGATTCACCCCAATAAACGGTAGGTTCCGGCAGTTCAAAATTCATCTTTTTTTCCCATCTGCCGTGAGTCGATCTCTAGCTGTTTTCATGCCTAATAGGAATAATAGGATAGTTGGGTCTTCTATATCGCAGTCTAGTGTCTAGTTCTTGAGCTCGGGGAATATAAACATAGTAGGTAATGAGGCAGTATATGCGTTTTCCCTCGCTCCACCCGTTTAGGTAGAGTCAGATGATGATTTTGTACTGGGTTGGATTTCAAGAACCTAAACATTACCTATTTGAAACTAACCCTCTCATTCCAGTCTTTTTAGCAATATCTCCATCCTATTCTGAGCGTCTCATTCCAAATTTTAAGTGTCCCGAACTCTACCAAGATTAAACTGTTCTTTGTGTATCGGTAGTCTAGCTTTAGCCTCTGTACGTTCAAAGGTCAGGTGGATATGAGGTATATGATTCTTCTCTTCATGGTCAAGAATCTTCGAGTGCCGCTGAGAATTCTTTATAAAATTGCTCCTCAATCTTTTGTTTCTGAACGCTATAATATTCAGCGCCGGCCCGAGAAAATTTTGCGCCCTATAGGCGAATGAATTTAATGGCGCCTCTTTGACTCTTCGAAATAAAACTTTCGCAACAAAACAAAACGCCACTGACATTGAAAATAAATACTTTATCGTGTCACAAATTACTTGAAATTTTCCGTTTTTTTTAAATAAAACATAAGTCACATTATAATGACATAGGTAATGTACAACGTACAATAATAATTACATACGAGGTATAGGTACCTAAAATGTACCTCATAGAATTTATATTTTCATTTTCCTTGCCTTATTAATAATTTTTGCAAATTTAGGAACAATGTCCTTTATTTACAATTTCCCTGCTATTTCTTGTTCTATTCATAAGTGTTGATAATCCAACCAATCCTAAGTTGACTTCCTGTTATAAGTCACACTAGTGACAGTGAAAATAAATACTTTAATTTTAATATAAAAATATGTAACAAAATACTTAATTTTTTTCAAGAGTAAAAAAATTACATTATATGTAATTACATATACAGGGTGGGAAATTTTTGTACTACCCATCATTGGAATCTCGTAAACGGTAGGAGATACAGGGTCGCTTTTATTAGAGAAAAGTTTCTCAATTTTATGCTTATTAAGAATGTGAAATAAAGTTTAGGAAAATTTCAGACGTTGCTAAAATATGCTGAAAACACTGAAAAATGCAGAGTTTTTATTTCAGACATCTTTTTTATTATTGAAAATTAATCGATTTTTTTTGTAGGGTTACATCAAGTCATCAAAAACTATTTATTTATTGACATAAAAAAATTTAAGCCGACTAGATCCAGGAGTTTTCATAGACAACTTTTGTTTTTCTTATGGCTGCCATATTATTGTTTTATGTAGTTCGGTATAAAACAAATCTCGGAAACCAAAAAACATTATTTCTTTAAATTTTTTTTTTACTTTAAATTTTTCTCTTCTTTTTTCACCGAAGTACTCGTACGTCAGTATAAAGTAATATTACTTTCCTTTTTAGTTTTTGTATAGTTGTCAAAAAGAAAATAAAAAAAAAAATTTTTTTTTTGCATGTTTCACAAGTTTTTAGAGTTTTAGAGAAAAATCCATTTCAAAATTTCATTGCATTGCTCTGAAATGTAAGTATTGCAGAACGCCAATTTCTGCCCCCATGTCATTGAACGCAAATTTATTTTCCGTTAAAGATAAGCAAAATAAACAATTTTGAAATGGATTTTTCTCGAAAACGGTGCATCTTATCAAAGTTGAACAAGAGTGACTTTTTTACGCAAAAAGCTTCAATATTCCATAATTTCACATCAAAATAAAAAAATATATTGATACAAAAAAGTTGGGGTAATTTTTACCCCACACCCCCCAGATTTAACCCACCCTTGGTGAAAATTTCAAAGTGATCTACATTCAATCTTATTAGGCATAGAAACATTGGCAAGTTTCGACATCTTATGTTGAACGGTTTCGGTGATAATAAATAAAAACCTTCGTCAGGGTCCCAAATTTAAGGAGCTATTACTCAGCGGGTAAGCATTTTTGGACCCATGTTCATATGAATTTTTTTTCTTTAAATGATCTCAGGAATCCCCCCTGAAACTCGCAGTACTTGTGTTACACCCGGTATATTTATATGTATTCATTAAAAATATATATTACAAAACAGCCACTCAGCGGATCAAGTCCTCATTTTACCATTTTTAGCAGGGCCTGGGAGGCCGGCAGTCGACCTAGATGCAACAGTAGCGCATCAGCGGCGGCCGCCGGTGAAACTAAAACGTTATACTATAAACTGTTCCGTTTTCAGTAGCGGCAGGGTAGTGTGTACACCGTAACCTATCTGCATCGTGTTTCGCATAATGTCTTCCAAGTGTATCCTGTAGAACAGTGCTCGATTTTGGGTAATCCTGAGATATTTTGGGTACTTGTTGTGGTGAAGTAGGCTATCTTCAAAGTAAAACTGGAGTTGTCTCGCTGCTGCTTAGGAATAAGCAGTCTCTATCTCAGTTTGTATATCTAGAGGTATTTTGAATAGAATTCCAAAAATGTATTTGAAAAAAACCCACACACTTCAACTTCAATTTTTTATACTTCTACTTACGAGTATACTTACTCCCATCTGCCATTCTGGTAATAATGTTTTTCAATGACAAAGTACAGTTTTTTGCTGTAAATTGATAGCATGATATAAAATGATATAAAAATGATTGTAAGCTGGTGCTGAAAGTCCGGTTGGTATACTCTGTTATGAGATAAAACTTATTAAAAAAAAAACTAGTTATGAAAAAAGCTCGGACATGTCAACATAAATTTTTGATTTAACATCTTTCAAACCTCAATTAATGGGTCCTTAAATATTACAAATGAAAATTGAACTTGACGTGTGCGTTTTTTTTTTAACTTTTTTTCTGAGTTTAATAATCTTATTCTAAACGAGATAATTATATGCGCACACACTTAATATACAGGTGATCCATGACTAACGCGACGTAATAGTTGCCAGGTAGGGGACATCGAGGCAAGTCTAACTCATTTTTTTGTCAACAGTTAAGTACGAATGATACAGGGTGCTTTCTAAATTGAGACTTAAATTTTTATATGGCGATATTTTGAAATCCAACAAAATTTAGGAGAAAAACTCTTCTACCGAGGAACCTCAAGATGACCTACCAGCGAATTGAAAATATAGGATTGTACTGTACTTGAATTGAAAAGAAATGTTTTCAGTTTTTGAGAGATAAGCACATTATACCGATCAACTTATTATTTTATTGCTATGGAATGAGCTGATTAAATTTCACAGCACACTTCGACCAGCTTTACAAAAACAGATCGATAAAAAAATTATCTATACTTACAGCAATTTTCAAATTCAAATTTTTTTTGAAATAATTTCAAAACTGAGGTAGGTACTGTTATTTATGGGATAGTCTCTTGCCAAAATTTTAAACTTTGTAGCTGGGGCCGTACTTGAAAAAACATTAATCTTATTTCTTTTAACAAAAAAGTCCATTTTTCGATTGACTTCGGAAAAAACGGTATCGGATTCGGAGAGTATAGGAAGAATGTCATTAAAATGAGCTTCTTAAATCGCACGATACACTTCGACTAGCGTCACAAAAAGATATTGCATGTAAAATGCAGTATAAGTTCTTATTTTAATCTATTTTTGTGAATTTGTTCGAAGTGTGTTCGAAGATTTGAGAAGCTCATTTCATAGCATCTTCCCTGTACTCGTGGAATCCGAAGCCGTTTTTTCCCGAAAACCGATCGGAAAATGTGCTTTTCTGTAAAAATATGCGAACAATTTTTCTTCTTGTACAGATTTGGTTCTAAGATTTGCACGGGAAAATTTAAAATTGAAGAAGGCAAGTACAAGTTTGAGCTGTTTTTGTGAAGCTGGTCGAAGAGTGCCGTTCGATTTAGGTAGCTTATTTCATAGCATTTTTCCTGTACTTTCTGAATCGATGCAGTTTTTCTGAAAGTCGATCGGAATATGTGCGTTTCTCTCAAAAAAGCGACAAGATTACCCGCCCTGCGTATGTATTCTCCCGCCTCAAACTTGTTCACAAAAATCAGGTTAAGCTTGATCCTTTACGATTCTCTCACAATAATTATACATTATCATACTCGGTTCAATCCAATCTATTTAAACTACCCAACTCACCAGCTCTCGTTCGCTATTTCGCTAAAAAGACGTTTACATACCTACGCGGCTGTAAAATACCTAAACCATTTCAAACTAGACCCATCAACCATCAGATTCTCTCAGTTCAAATTATATCTGCGGAAACATCTTACAGAGCGGGAACCATATACTACCATGAACATACTGTCTTCTTCCTGGCTGGCTTAAAACCTTGAAAATATTCAGGGTGATTCACAATCGATGGTACCTTAGACGTTTACGGGAAACGAGTCATTGGATTTTTCTGAAAATTTACTCACTTGAATAATAATAATTATTGGCTCTGCTTTATCGATCTAAAATATTTTCAGCATTGCGACGTTGCCGTTTATTTAAAAAAAAATTAAAAAAGTTGATATTTTAAACGAGACAGCCTGTATATTATTACATTTTTAGAATTTGTGAGAAAATTCAGTAAGAATGGTTTTCACAGTTTGAGTTTAAACTGAATAAGTTCTGAGTTATAAACAAGTGAAAATCGCCAATTTTTCATTTTCAAAGCAGCTTACAATGAAAACAGCTCAAGACAGCAGAAAACGGTTTACATGTCCCTATCTTAATTTTTCACAAAAAAATATCTGCAAAGTCTTTTGGCTGCAAAGCTGAAAAGCAGCAAAGCCACGGCGCCTTTTGCAGACGATTTAGAAGTCAATGAAGGTATTTTTGAACAATTTTGAACAAAGTATTAGTAGAACGCATTTATTAGGATGATGCGTGTGCAGGAAATTTTGCTTATGACTAAACAATTAATGACTTTATTTACTTATGACGTTATTATGACTCTAATTTGAAAACAAATGAAAATACCATAAGCATAACATACCGTGTGACAAGTTTCAAAGCAGAACATGAACATAGAATCCTATCGAAAGAGAATTATTTTCTGAGCATGCTGATACCAAATACTTAATAATTAACAGTTTTTTTATTATGATAGAATAACTTAAACATATTCAAAATTAAAAGTGTGAGCGGCTATGACATGCCTAGTTCGAATAATTTTGTGCTTTTTCGCACGCGTCTCCATTTAAATTTATTCAATTTGGCTTTTCCACACTGTATATTATTCATCAGTATACAGTAGAATTTTTTAAAACATTAGTGTTTTCTTTATCATCCATCAGTATGCAGAGATTCTACAAAGTAAGGGTTGAAAACATAAATTTTATATATGAGATTTGTACAATAGATTTTTCCAATGTTCGATACGCTAATGGAGTTTTTCCCGTTACTCCCGACTCACCCTGTAAATAAAAAATAAAAAAAAATAAAAATTGAGAGCTTAAAAAAAATGTGTGAGCGCCGCACTGCAAATTGAGGTGAAATTATTATTTTTTGATTTAATTTTCAAAAATAATTTTTGAGGTGGATGTTTTAGGGTTGGAACACCTGTATAATAAATATATGATAATACATAACGAAAGGGTTTAGTCAAATTAAATGACTAATTATACCGTGTGTCCCCGGATAGGTGAAACGACTCTTATAAAAGACAAAAAATTTTTGATTTTAATTTTAATTTTTTGGGGTTCAGCTCTGCTTGGTTAAAGAGTCATTTCTAACAAAATTTTAGTTTTGAAAAATCAAGCATGCCTTGGAAATTAAAAAAAAACATTTTTTCTGTGGAGTAAAGTACCTTTTATGTGGCAAATACGAAAAAATATTATTTGAAAAAGTTGTTCAGAATCAACATTTAGGTCCGTATACCAAATTTCAAAATCATAGGCCAACTTTGATCTTTTACATTTACTTTTATGTTTATTTCACAAATCAAAGAATTTCATTTTGTAACAAAGACTGATATTGACAGATTGCTATTGCTATGGATACAATTTGATTTTTCCATGGTAGTCTTTGTCACAAAATGAAATTATTTGATTTGTGAAATAAAACATAAAAATAAATGTAAAAAATAAAAGTTGACCTATGATTTTGAAATTTGGTATAGGGACCTCAATGTTGATTCTTAACAACTTTTTCAAATAACATTTTGTCGTTTTTGCCACATAAAAGGCACTTTACTCAACAGAAAAACCGGTTTCTTGGAAATTTCCAAGGTATGCTTGATTTTTGAAAACTAAAATATTGTTAGAAATTACTCTTTAACCAAGCAGGGCTGAACCCCAAAAAATTAAAATTAAAATCAAAAAATTTTTGTCTTTTATAAGAGTCGTTTCACCTATCCGGGGACACACGGTATAGTCATTATATAATTAGTTATATAATTATGACTGATCTACTAGGTATTATATTCAAATTACCACAAAGTGGAGAATTATTTGAGCCAACGTACATATTAAGTAAAATGAAGACGTTTATTATTATTATTATTACTTATTATCTATGAGCCCTAGAACCCAAACAAACGTCTTCTTTTTACTTATTTGAAAACGACGGATAAACTCTTTAGTACATTGGAGGGGACACTCAGTAAAGTACGGGAAAAATAATTTTAAAAAATCCAGAGCCACATTTTAAAAGATATAAGCAAAATATTGAACAATAAATTTGTCAACGTTTAGCACAATAACTGCTGGTATTTGGTAGTTTCGTCTAATTTCTAACAATGTATTTAAGGTATCAAAACCGTTGTTGCCAAATGCTTTTTTCAGCATCTTGGGAAATAAAAAAAATCTTATTAAATTTTCCAAGCCAGTTATACATCTTAAGCAATTTTTTTAATTAATAACGATTAAAGTACCTTTTTTACATCTGCAAAATCATCTAGTTTTGGCAAATACCGAAAAACAAAGACAGTAAAATGTTAACTTTGGCATTTTTTATCTCATCAAATTGAAGCTCTGGATTTTAAAAAATTATTTTTCCCGTACTCTACTGAGTGTTCCCTACAATGTACTAAAGAGTTTATCCGTCGTTTTGTTAACGCCCTCTATAATATTAGACTAATTATTAAGACTGGCCTGAACGTTCGGCAATGTTCGGAAAATGGCCGCGATTACCTAGTACAGTTCGGAAATTGGAATCGATCTTTTTCAGTTTACGTTCCAGTCGTAAGGATATACCTACTCAGCTATTTGCTGCTGAAAGTTACCTGAAGCCTCGAAGCCTGCTGAAGCTAGATTTGTTTCGTCATATCGTGTCCTTGAACTTGTTCTTTGACCGCGATTGTTTATAATTTGTAAGTTGTAAATATTTGAGATTTTTAAACGGTACAAGTACCTACTTTATGTTATTGTAATATAATTTAACGGCGAACAAGTAGCGATGGTAAGTAAAATAAAAATTTGCAGTTTGTTATTGATTCTTTTAAGAAAAAAATGATCAAGATATAATCTGGAAAATTGCTTAAGGTTATCAAGGAAATAATTAATTCAAATATATCTTTATTTGTTTTTTTAGAGTCTGAGAATATGAAAGCTAGCAGGTGTCATAAAATCTCTTAAATATTTTAATCAGGAAAATAAAAATTCTTGAATTACCTGAAATGTATATAAATATTTCTGTATCAATCTTCGTCGATTCGTAAAATATTCTTACATACATTTTATATTTATATTCCCGAAATACGAATATAATGTTAAAGTAGGTATCTAGGTGCAATTTTCATAATAAAAATATTTTTTCAAGCCTCCCCTGAGAAGTACAACCCCTTCAAATAAGGTAAAAAATTCACAATTATTATCTGTTTCTTCCAAAACGGCGTGAAATAAAAACGGAAACATTGACAATCAAAAACTGACACCAAAAATCCTTCATTACATAATTTTATTCCTGTACTTTCATGCTCATGCAAATGGGCCAACCATAAATAGGCTCCTTTATAAAGGGCCATAGTTGCACGAACGGAGTTAAAAAAATTTCGGATAATTACTGACACCAAATTGCAAATTTTGAAAATATGGAGAATATATTTAATGACCTTTTATTTTTTATCAGTAATTAACTGTTCAAAAAGAGAATATAATTTATTTCCACCAATATCGGATCAATATTTTGATCATACATTTTAAAATTAGTGATTAGGTACCTGAAATTTTTAATTACGTTTGTGATACGGAATTTAGAGTTTTTTACAAGCACTTTTTCCCTAATAAATTTTTTTTCTGCTCGCAAGCGTAATACTTTTCCACCTTAGACAATATAGTCTAAGTTTTCCACTAAGAAAATAAAATCAATGACTATCATTTTTTTTTTTTGCAAAAAATTCACATTTTTGATCTCTAAAGTATGAATAAAAAAAAAATAATGAGACGATTGTATTTTTTTGGGTGACAGTACTTGCTTGTCAAAGTTTCTTTTTGTTTCAAGTCTCTTCGAAAAACATTGATAAACCAATGTGACTTTTTCCCCATTTTATTCTATACCTATTTATAGGCCTCTAACTTCTAAAGGGAGGATTTAAATTTATCTTTGAAACCACTCTTAAAATTAATGAAGAAATCTTCTTTTAAATATTCTACATGGATTAATGAATCACGCTGTATATGGTGAGAAAAGGCTTTATCACGTGCAAAAACCTTTAGCACCTATACCGGGTGTCCCAGACTTATTTGACCAGGCCATATCTCATATACAGGTTGAGATAATCGAGCCGAATAAAAGGCATATTATTATAATTTTTCAAGCTGTAGAACATGACAACATGAAAACAACCCCCACTCCAACATCCCCTAAGTTGCAGCCCCCACAATTCAAAAAATGAATACCACCCTGTATATATTTTTGTATATTCAAAACCAGTATTCGATTCTCTATTCAGATGATTTTTCAGATTCAAAATTGGTTTAGAAATAACCAAGAAAAAGTTCATCAAGGTGGTCATGACTTTTTATCTTAACTTTCTCTGGATGACTTTTGCTGTCAAAATTTATCAATATTTAGTCATAGTTTTTAACAGGCAGGTGATAGTTATTATTATAATTAAAGTCCAAACAATTTATTTGATAATTCTGATTTGTTGGGAAATTAAAAAAAAATAAAACAAGAGATAAAGCACTTTATCATGAACCTTAATGATGACTGTGACCTGCTAATTAAAAACTATGACCAAAATATTGATAAATTTTGACAGCTAAAGTCATCCAGAGAAAGTTAAGATAAAAAGTCATGACCACCTTGATGAACTTTTTCTTGGTTATTTCTGAACCAATTTTGAATCTGAAAAATCATCTGAATAGAGAATCGAATACTGGTTTTGAATATACAAAAATATATACAGGGTGCTATTCATTTTTTTAAGGGTGGGGGCTGCAACTTAGGGGATGTTGGAGTGGGGGTTGTTTTCATGCTGTCATGTTATACAGCTTGAAAAATTATAATAATATGCCTTTTATTCGGCTCGATTATCTCAACCTGTATATGAGATATGGCCTGGTCAATTAAATCTGGGACACCCGGTATACTATAATTTTTTAAGGATCTTTGAGCTGATAAGCTTCACACGAGGCTTCACATAATAATTATTATTATACAGGGTGACTTTTTCCAATGTTTAGTACAGGGATCCCATAAAATAGAGTAGTTAAAGGAACGGTTAAATGGGGAAAGTGGTGTAGTCTTACGAGCTAAATTTGAAGCAATTTTTTTTTTTTTAAATCTTCAAGGGTTCCTAGATATGTATTGTGATATAAACTAAATTCCTGGAATTTCTCTATACTGGGATAGTATTCTTAGTATTGGGATTATAGAAAAATTGCGAAGGGAAACGTTTTAGACGATTTTCTAACCAATAAGACGGCGGTATAATTTTTTTTATTTAAATTATCCGCTCAAAAATTATGTTAGTTGTCAATTTTGACAGTCTTTGTGTCAGTGAGGACGTATAGTCAACATTCGATTTTCTTATGAGCGCATTTTTACATTTTTAAACGCAATTTATTTTTATGATTACCAAGATGCAAAACACTTTCTGTAATACACTTTTGAAAAATCCTATACCTATATGGCAGCCAGAAGAAAAAAATGTAACTATCGATTTGTCCATCTTAATTATTATTATAGGACACCTTTCAACAAGGAATCCAAAATAATTTTCAAATCGCTTCAAGATGGGCGAAAAATCAATAGTATATTTTTTTCTTATGGACTCCATATTGGATTTTTCATTCTGGTAATCAGGAAAATAAATTGCGTTCAAAGAGGGAAAAATCTAATATGCCGCCCATAAGAAAATCGAAAGTTGACTATCGATGCTTTCCCATCTAGAGAGCTAGACTGGTTGCTTAGTTATTTTTTGATTCCTTGTTGAAAAGTATTTTAATAATCTTTCGCCTAAAAAGGGCTAACTTGATTGATCATTAAATAAAAAAAAAATCAAATTTCGTATTTTTACAATTATTGTTGTACAAATAATAATGACAGCTCAGATTTTTTTCACATTACTAATCAGCAGAAAAATACGCAGCTTTGCCCCAATTTAACCGACTTAAGATATAACAGATCCCGGATACATTTTCTTGTATTCAATTTTTAAGTACGAGTACCTAGTTAGAACATAGCGTGTTTCACTCGACGTTATACAGCTGATCAGTACAGCTCACAGCACTCGGAGCTTGCTGTGATAAACTTCACTTTTTAAGATTAGTAAATTTTCTTTCAGTCAGAGCTGTAATTTTTTTTTTCCAAAAATATGACCATTTTTGTGAAAATGAAAGTTGCAACTTTTCATAGAACATGTGAGTAAACTCGGGCTAGATATCATTTTCAATATTTACATATCCATTGAAACGAAGGCATTTTGGTGAGTTTGGGAGGTTGCCAAGTTTAAAATTTCTTTCAGATTTAGGTATCTTATTAATTTTTAAACATTTTCAATTTATCTGTAATAGAGGTTTAGTGGAAAGAAAATTTAACATGCAGTACTATTTGATCCAGATACTATTTATAGTAGACTGAACCATTCACTTATTTTTGTCATGGTTATTAAATGAATTAGCTTCAAACTTTGATAACTCTGTAACTCGAAAAACTAACCATCGGATTAAATTTTTTGTAGATTATTCTATTTTAATGGACTCTATAACGCCCTGTATTCACAGTGCACGAATTACTGATCACCTGTATTACTAAGTCGGCTTTTTAAAAGCTGAGTATGCGTTTACTAATAAATAATTATTATGTATATTTATTCATTAGATAGACAAATTTCATAACAATGTATAAATTACTAGCGTCGTCAAAATACCTGTTCGTTATTACCGAATTAGTTCTTAATTATTACAAAAATAACATAATCACCTACTGGAAGATTTACTTATTATTTTTATCTACCGATGGTAATTCGAGCCTTGCTTCTACATCTACAGTAGCATATTGTTAATTAGTCCAAACTTTAAACACACAATAAAGATTATGATAATAACAAAAAAAAACAAAGTAATATTATTTTTTTTATTTATTCATTCAACTGTATTGAAATTGATATTGTCCTCAAAATACCTGTTCATTATTACAGGATGTGTTCTATTTAACTAGTAATTTGGGCAAGGTTTCTATATCTTAAGTATATTGTTAATTAGCCCTAAATTACCATAAATTTAACGATAATATAAAAAATCGAAGGGCAAAGAGTAACAGGCAGTACTATAAAACTAACGAGCAGATTTCAGGTACCATTTTTAAAGCTAATATCCGACGTCAAATTACTTTTATTAACATTTTTGTAATCCCTTTCATGCCAAGAATTACTAAATTGCTACGTTTTTCACCTACGATTGATACCATACTTGTGTGAATATGTATTCTAAATAAGCCTATTATTAGTTCTTATTATTATCAAATTATTGACCCGCACTTAAGAACGTATTCATTTAAATAATTCTGATAACCTTTTGATCTAGATTGAGGGTAAAAAATATTTCCTGAAGTCTTCGCATGTTTGTGATGAGTAAAGTTCGCCAAAGATAAATAAATAAAACATTATTTATTAATGTATAAAACGAGACTTGATTTATTTCAGAGATCACATACCAAGTGATGCGGGAAAACCGTTGAGTGGTCAGAAATGTATTATTAGTCGTTTGGTAGCTCTTCAGTTTCAGTTGAAAGTGTAGTTTAGTACACGAAGCAATCATGGATTCTGGTTCTTCTAAGGAAAATAAAATCCCCAATCCGAGGGAAAACACTAACCCCATATCCAGATATCTTTTCACGTAAGTGATTATTTTATTATTTTTTATAAATTTATTTTAAATAATAATTGATTTGATAAATCTCAAAATACCATTAATTACACAATTACACTTTTATGCTAGAACGAAATATCCACTAAATTGTAAATTATTTAATTATTTTAACAGTTAAAGTTCCTAAGCTCAAACGTTGCTAAATTTATGAATGAGTAACGAGATAATCTGATCTATGTAAAATTTATGTGAGGAATTTTTTGTACCTTACATTAAAGACATCTTTAGTGTAGTAGTAGTAGTAGTAGTAGTAGTAAAAAAAAGTGACTTTTATACAAGAAATGATAATTTTTAACACTAGCAGCGAACACAAGTTTTAAGAAGAAAATATACTCTATAGGTATAATACAATTATTAAGGATTTCTTCTCAAAGCTACAAAATGTAACAAAAATTACTATTTAAATGTAGGTACTTGAAATTTAGTTTGACGCAACAGATGACTTGAATTATTATTATTAGTTTATTTGATTTTATTATTTAAAAAAAATTAAATTAATTTTATTAATTCAATTATTTATTAGGGGTGAATTTTTTAAATGTTTAATATAGGGATTTCGTAAACTGCTTTAACTACAGGAAAGAGTAAAGGTAAATTGGGGAAAGTAGTGCAGCTTTATGAGATAATATAAATTGGAAAATACTTTTGTTTTTCTAAAAATTTCAATAGTTAACTAGATATTTATCATAAAAAATTTAGCGAATTAATTTTTATTGAGCTAAAACTCTTATTATTTAAATTAGAGAAAACTCGCGAAAAAATAGTTTTAGACGATTTTATACTCTTGAATGATATTATTAATTTTTTTAATTAAATTAAGTCATTACGGATGATGTTCTTGTGAAGTTTAAGTAGCGTACGTAGGTTTTATTTCAACATTTTTGAAATATAAATAAACTAAACGAACAGATTTAAAAAAGACAAAAGACAAAAGATGAATGACATGTTGTCAGACAACATGCCATTCATTGATGTTGTGCTGTGAGCTGATGCGGAAATTGTAGACACGTGTTTCGTCCTGTTTGGGACTCTTCAGTTACAATGTATCTACTGTAACGACGAGGACCCGGGCCTCATGGTCTGTGGCGAAAAGCCACTGTGATCGTCTATTTACCTCTGGGTTTCCCCTAATAGGACCGTTGTGTTTTCCTCGTTGTGTTTACCGTAATTACCGTAGTCACCCCTGCTCTTTGATTGAGGTATGCCAGGATTACTAAGGCCGAAACGGATGCGCAAAAGAACCTACTATGACTCATGGTATCTCGGTTGATTGGGATTTCTTTCGGAAAAGCGGGGAAATTAACTGAGACTTGTTGTTTACTGTGGACTTCCTGTCAGGGAGTTTAAAAGCGAATGAAGAGCGAGAGAATTCGTTTTTAAGAGCGTAAAATGGTGAAGGGCGAGAGGTGCTGATGTTTTTGCATAGAGAGTATAAAAAAGTGGAAAGCGAAGATAGATATATTTCATATATCTTTCACACTTCTATTTATTTCAGAGACCACTCTTTTGCACTCCTGTGCTTTCTTATTATTTCGTTTTGCTTTTGTTTTCGTTTACAGACTACCCGGTATATTGCGGGAATGTCTGATTTCCTATTCGACGATTTTCTTTGCCTAATTTCCTTTTTCTGGTTTCTTTGATTTCATTTCAAGCAACAGCTTGAACCAATCAAAGGAGACAACCACTTTGCTTTCAGACTATCCGGGATAAGGCGGAAATGTCTGAGAGTAACGTATCTCTTATAAAATCGTTCCTTCCGATTCTCTTTTATTTAATGACTTTATTTTCACAGTTGATTTACCTGGGAGAGGGAATTATTTCACCTCCGTTTATTGTTACTCGTGACCTGCTTGATAACTCATATTATTGTTATTTGGTATACCTTGTTTGTTTACTTTGGTCTGACCTTTTGATTAACCTTTTGCCCCTGTGGGCTACCTGGCAAAGAATTGAAGTGTTGGAATTTTTATGAATACCTATATTGGAGCCGGTGGGTTTTATAATCGAGACCAACTATCGATTTCATCGTGGTCCAAGGTTTTTACCCCTAACTAGTCAGTACTGATAGAAATGTTGGGATTTGTAATTGGTAGTGCCGGCTTGTTTACGGGACTACATTCGTGACGAGACCAGCAATCGACCCCGCCGTGCCCAGTATTGCCCTATATACCTGTTGACAGTACTGATTGTTATTCTATTGGTTGCAACCCGTTTGTTTTACCTTGCCTCACGGGGCAATGAGTTATTTGATTGGTCATTCGAGTTGTGAGATTGTCACTTTGATCAACTGTGAATGTGGAGATTTTACTGAATACCTGGGTTGATTGCACAGGACAATTTTGTCTCGTTCTTTCTTTCGAAACCTTGTTCTCTTGAATGCGATTACTAGCTGACCATACTACAGACCACTGCTCTTGAACCATTAATCGAGTTAATGATTGAGAATGCTGGACTTTTATTTATCATTTGTGTTTAGGCTTGTTTACGGACAAATTATACTTGTTTGTATAATTTATACCGATACAAATTATTGTTTGTATCGGTACCAGCTACCGGTCCGCCATTAACACAAGTACGACGACCTATTACCTAAAGAGAGTAGATAGCACTGTCAGAATCGTAATAATAACATCCATTATATGAGATTCAGGTGTGAGTGAATTTTGAATAGAAGAGCTTCGGAAAAACGATCTCATAATGATACTTTGGTTTCTTGACTTTCTTGCTTGGCTTTCCCATACTCGAGATTAATTTATTCTTGAGTTGTTTTGGATCTTTATTTGTGAATTGCAATTCATGATCCTAACTTTATTTTGGTTATTGGATTTCCTGATATGTGAGGGCGGTTATTACACCTGACAACCTTGCTTTGGTTTGCTTTACTCTGTCCTACTCTGAGGGTGCTTTTGCCCTGTTGCGCTCTACGATTTCCACTTTAAAGAGTCATGCTCTTTACTGGTTCACCGGAGGTCTTCATCTGGACATCAAGATGAATGCCTCCCCCAACGTGGGATAATCGAATACCTATTATGAATCCTAATCGGTTGTTGTAATGGAATTAGTATTTCCTGATAATGTATGCGAGTGGCAGATGCTACATCTGACAACCCTGCCTACTGTGGCTGCTAGTTCCAGTTATGGCGCTTACAATGGGATGAAATGAATAACTCCTTTCACTTTCGTTTTCTAGAATGTCGTATAATTTAAAGGGACATTTATTGCCTACATTTGCAATAACTAATTCGGACTCTTCGATAATAGGAATGTTTATTTTTTATTCCTAACTTGAATTATTTCTGATTTCCTCCTAGCTCTTTCTCGATTTCCTATGCGTGAATTTGTAATTGTTTGTTGAAGTATTTCTTTCCTGCCGGGGTCGTTCTATTTGTTGACGTAATTGCGTATGTACCTACTGTGATGCCGCCTAATACCTAGCTGATTATTGTGCCTGATTTAAAATGGGACCTGCACTCATGGATTGGGCGAATCTGTTTAATCATTTATTTATGTGGATTTTGTTTCGAAGAGAGATCTTCCCTGACTACTTTCTCAGTGGATTTTCCCTAATTTGTGAAGGAAATTCCTTCAGAATAGGCGCTTTGCCATCTACTAGTGAATTGGTTCGAAGAGAATTTGCCAACTGCGAGTATTGAGTTCGAGATTCAGATTTATTGGATTTCCTCGGGAATTTTCTAAAGTAGATAACGGAAGGTTGGACCGGAGTCCACTTATAGCATCGTCGCTAGCTTAATTATAAAGTTTGGATAAGGATTGGGCGACCGAGAGTTCGCTTAGATGCCATCTCCCGGGTTTACGTCCGAAGGTTTGAATTGGGCGACCGAGAGTTCGCTTAGATGCCATCTTCCGGGTTTACGTCCGTAGGTTCGAGTTTAGATAGGGATTGGGCGACTGAGAGTTCGCTTAGATGCCATCTCCCGGGTTTACGTCCGAAGGGTTAGGAAGTCAGACTTGACCTGCTCGAAAGCTGATCTCATCTGCCTGGAGCTGCTGTAAGACGTCTGCTTTTATAGAAGCGGTGGTCCGCTTTCTAAACACCACGCAACAATACACCTTATTGGCACTGCCCTATACCGTGATTTGTTTCTTAATCATATTTCCCTAATCACGGAACTTAGCGATTTGACCTCGCGGCTACCTTACTGAATTGTTCTAAACCTGAACTACCTAAATTTTCCTTCAAATCGGTCAACGCGTTCTGTACCTTTCCATTGTACCTAACTATTATAATTACACCGGCTTAACTTTCATTTCGCGTTTTCACCTACTTACTGTTTCGGGACCGCAGCGAATTTTCGGCTATTGCAGTTTATTAATTCGCCCTATGGATTGATTAAAGTTTCATTACCGTGTGTGTAATACCTAGTGACTTACTATTGTCTTTGCATGGAGTTATTGTTTGATTCATGATTCCACAAAAATCTTCCACCCGGCGGTCTGTTTCTAGGTCAGCTCATTCTTTCGTCACGCGGGTCGAGAGTGTCTTTTACAATACCCTGCCTTACCATCTGGTCAACTTCTACCCTAGCTTCGCCGTCTCTTCGATGTTGTTAAAAGTGTGGGAACTCCACTAGCTAGAGCGCTTCTATTTTATGAATATTTAATGAGCTGACGGGGATCGTTTACTTGATGTAACGGCGGGTGGCTGCGCTTTGATTTCCTAACAATTTTACCTTTAGGTATTTACGTACCTAATGCTTGCACTATTTGCTTTTTCGATTTGGGCTGATTTAACGAGGGAGATGGAAATAATTTCCTTATCATCCTACCTAGGTGCGATCCATATCATCCTACCTAGGTGCGATCCATTTCACTACCAACACACAGCACATTTTTGATCACGTATCCCGTGAATGGAAGAATTCGATAAAATGAAAATAAAAATAAAAATAAAAGGCACGGTGGGTTCGGCTTGCGCCATAGGATACACCCCAGACAGCCATAATGCATGCCAAAACGAGTGAAGTTCCCCCCAGTGTGCATAAAGTAGGTAAAGCCCCTATTATATCAAATTTCAAAAATATCGGCCAACTAATGAAAAAGTTATTGCAAAAAAATAGATTTTCAACCCTAAACTTTAAGTGGTAATATCTTCCCAGGGGTGTCTCGTTCGTAAGAATAAACGTTATAGCCCTATTTTTTTTTTGCTACATTTACCCAAATCCGGGAGATTGCCCGCATATTATAGGACACACTGCATAATGTTATTTGCTAACAAAAAGTCTGATAAAAATAAAGTTAAAGTGTAAGTAATAAGTCTCAATAATTTTTTGAACGAAACTTTAAAATATGTACTAATAATATTCTTCTCCTCCAGGTATACGATTAGTATGTTCAAAAAAGGGTACAGTAAAGACTTGGATGTAAATGATTTATACAGTCCAATCTCCAATGACGAAAGTAAAACGTTAGGTGATAAGGCGGATAGGTAAGTTTCCCAGGAAGTAGAAACCTATTGTAAAGTAATGAAAAGTAAATATTTTCCTTGATTTTCTCTATTTGAATGAACTTTATCACAAAAAAGGTACTTTATGATTATTCATCAATTTTGTATCGGAAAATTATTTCCCACTTTTACAATAAGATTACAAATTGCCAGGACCTCATTATTATCGCTTTTATTTTTAGAATGTGGAAAGCCCATTTACTGGACTCTAAAGAAATAAACAAAGAGCCCAGCTTGAAAAGAGTCGTAATAAAAGCTTTCTGGAAGGAGATTTTCTATCTAGGCGTCCTCAGCATCCTCACAATAGTGGTGCGCGTTTTGGAACCGTACGCTTTAGGAAAATTACTAGAATACTTTAAAACAGATGGACTGACAATTTCCAAAAATGAAGCTTATGGATATGCAGCTGCGGTCACCGTACTTGACATATCTCTCGCGATTATAACCAACCAGGTGATGGTGCGAGGGGTGCATTATGGAATGCGGTTTAAAATATTTTGCTGTTCTCTAATTTATAGGAAGGTGAGATCAATTTTCTATAATCGAACGAACTCATAACATGACGTCATTTAATTAGCTTATGGTACTTCTCTCCTTGACCTGATTGTCAAGTAAATATTTCAGATTCCAAACTCAAAACGCTGGTGGCTCTGGTGGGTCCGAGTCAGAATCCCGAGTCTTAAGTCCGGTTCTCACTTGTACGACACCCGACGACAACGACAACGCGACAACATGAAAAAAAAAACAAGTGGGAACCAGACTCAGGGTGAAGTCCCCCCGAAATTTTTTCGTGTTGTCGCGTTGTCGTTGTCGTCGGGTGTCGTACAAGTGAGAACCGGCTTTAATTAAGCTGATACGAGCTTCGTTTCCAATTTGATATTTAAAATTGCCAGAATGTTTCATCAATATATCTTTTAGTTTCACCCATTTACGTTTGGCGACGCTGCTGCAGTTGTCCCAAATCAACAAAATGCATTAGGTATAAAAGTGTCCGGTATTGTTAGTTTAGCGTATTTGCGTTTGTGTTCGGTTGACTATATGTGTGTTCGCTCTGTTTATTCGTGAACGTTCGTTGAACAAGGACGCGACTTAAGTATTCAACATGTGTAATAAATAATCCACAACTACAATGAGATAAAATTGAATTTGCTTTGTTCTAAATGTCTTTTACATGAAAAAATGTTTTGGTAGTCTTGGATATACTTGTTTAACTTAAAATGTCCTAAAAAGTTTGAATTAACGGTAATGCAACGATAGAAACCGATCTCGACGTATGTTCTTGCAAAAGTAGTTAAATAAGAGGGTTGCTATGTGTTTCAAGTTTATCAGGGTGTTCCCTGCTGTGTTCTTGTAAGACGTTTTTGACGAAGGGTATATATCGAAGTCTTCGTGGAGAGTTTGGTTGGAAATGTACCAAGGTGCATTAGTTTTATTGCTCTTAGAATATTTGATTGTGTTATTTGTAGAATTAATAAATAAAGATATTAGACTTGCTGATAGTGCATCTCCATAATTCGATACCATTAATACGTATGTCCAAATAGGTGTGTGTAATGAATGTTTTGTATATCAGGATTTTGTTTTCAAGTGGTGGTTGCGAAGCTCTTCTGAGAAGCCAGTATAAGTCTTTTAAACGTGGTTCAATTCGTTTCTTCTTCTTTACTATATGTTCTTTCCAGCCTAGTTTTGTATCCAAGTGGTGTCCTAGGTAGCGTACTGGACGTGTTTCTATAGTACCTATAACAATATTGTTGATGTAGACTGGAGGTCATTGTCCCTATTTAGTGTTAATGTAATGCGAGCTGACTTTGTTTCATTAATTTTAGTTTTCTCACTAGTTCTGTCACACCATTCCTGTACCGGGTGGTCCATCACTTATGTCCACCCCGGAAATAGAGGTTAATTTTAAAGATAAAAAATTGAAACTTTGAGGATTTGTGTAATTAATATAGGACCATATAATGACATAATCAGATTAATTTTTTTTTTTTAGTTGAGCCATCAGCGATTAAAAACTGTAATTTGGTGTTAATGTGACCAAAATAAATTCGATTTTTCTTTAATACATCGATAGAAATCGATTAAGAAAATCAAAATCGCTTAAAAGAAATATCAAAAAACTAATTACAAGCCTTTAATTAAATAAAATACTTAAAATATGGAAATGACAGCTAGAATGATTGATTTATGGAAGCAATAAAACTATCAGGATTTTGAAGGGCTGGTATAGCACAAATGTTTAGTAAACATATCCTAAGTAAACATTCATAAAAGAAACCCCATTCGAGTTCAATGGCACATTCTTCTGACTGCTTTGAAGATTATTTATGGTAGGTACCTACCCTCATTAGATTTGTCAGTTTTATTGCGCTACCATATATCAATCATTTCACCTGTCATTTCCATATTTTAAGTATTTTATTTAATTAAAGGCTTGTAATTAGGTTTTTGATATTTATTTTCATCGATTTTGAGTTTATTAATCGATTTCTATCGATGTATTAAAGAAAAATAGAATTTATTTTGGTCACATTAACACCAAATTACAGTTTTTTATCGCTGATGGCTCAACAAAAAAAAAAAAAAAATTAATCTGATTATGTCATTATATGGTCCTATATTAATTACACAAATCCTCAAAATTACAATTTTTTATCTTTAAAATTAACCTCTATTTCGGGGGTGGACATAAGTGATGGACCACCCGGTACAATATCCAGATGGTCTTGAAGGTTGGAAGATGCTATTGCTGGTTTTTAATGACTTGCAGGAATCACTGTGTCATCAGCAAAAGTACCGACTGTGGTATTTGGTATACTTAGTTGGTAAATCTGAAACATACAGCAAGCATAACAGGGGACCAAGCATGCGCGCTTCATTGAGGAACGTCAATGAAGTCAGAAGTTTCTCCATTGACTTTGGTCCTAAAACAACGTTCGCTTAGGTAGAACTTAAAAAGTACAAGGAGCTCTATCTTGATCTTATAGAGGAGACCATCGTGCAATACTTTATCAAGTGCTTGTCGAATATCTATAAATACTGACGTACAGCATTTTTTTCCTCTAAGGATTTGTTTGTAATATGAACGAATCCTATATGACACTGTTGGATAGTTGAGCAGTGCTAACGGACTCCTAATTGATGATACTTCCGCCATTTTTGATTGTTTGGGCCATCAGTACTGAACTCTCAAGATGGCATTGAACAGGTACATCAGTATCTTAATAACTTTTTCTGGAAGCTCCTTAAACAATTTCGACATTATCTGGTCGGCGCCTGGTGATTTTTTGTTTTTTAGGAAGGATATTTCTGCTTTGACTTCCTTATATTTAAATACTTCGATCGCTTCATCAATTATTACTTTATTATTTATGTGATCAAGTATTTCCTTGTTGGTTGGAGTGTCATCAGGAGTAAAAGGAGTGTCCGAAAGAAGTTCAGCGAATAGATCAGCCCTTTCTTTATTACTTCGTGCCCAAGGCGCAGGAGTACGAGATAGTTTACGAATTGGCAGATTGGCTTTTGTTGGTTTTTGCTTTGTCTTTATAGGTCACCAAATTGAGTTGTCGTAACGATTGAGGCTTAGAATTAAGTAAACTTTAAAAAAAATCTAGTAAACTGGGGAAAAAAAAACATATAGTGCGGTGTGAGGAGGCCGGAGAGGGGTTCATATTAAAAAAACATATCTTAAACTGTATTTTTTCCTCTTCAATTCTCAACTCATACTTAGGAGTTACATTATTTGAAACATTTACAACTTTAAGTATAAAGTCCTAATATTGTGACGTCATGTAAGTTGATATCTTTGCTCTGTTGTCAAATTGTTTATAATTTCGCAGGTTTTAAATCTGAGCACGAGCGCTTTAGAAAAGTCTGCATCAGGAAAAGTGATCAATTTGTTATCCAACGATGTGAATCGATTTGACAATATACTTTCCCTGGTCCATTTTCTTTGGGCAGCGCCGATGCTGTTGTTTGTGGTCATGATCATTTTATACACCTACGTTGGATATGCCGGAATCGTTGGAGTTGCATCGATTGTTTTCATCACTATGCTACAAAGTAAGTTCTAGTATCCTAAATTATTATTCTTTCTAGCAAAACTATTATGTCAGAGATACTGCAGATATGTCATTTTTTTGAAAAAAGTTGAAAAAACTTGTAGATAAGTAAACTTAAAAACGAAAAACGATACCAATACTACGAAATAAATTTAACTCTCATTAATAAAATCTGCAACTGTCACCTCCATATGAATGCAAACGTAATTTAGCTCTGTCAAAAATTTCATGCCTGAGATGGAATGTACCTAACTAAAACTGTTAGCCATCAAATCGTTCACTACCATTACACAGTTTGATAGATTCGCTTGTCTACCTAAATTACCTTTTTCTTTGCTCACACTATCTATATAAATATGATTTACCCAACAAATAAAAAAGTGGCAGAGTTTAGCTGTTTCAATATTCAAATTAGTTATTTAATTTGTTTGTTTATAATCAAAAGATGAAACCATCGTGAATTCTTGAGATTTCTCAAACTAGCATAGATACTTATTATCTGATACTAGCACGTTTGACCTTGTATTTTCTATAGAAGAAATCAAAATAACACCGACGTTTAAAATAAAAAACGCGTACCTAACAATAAATAAACATATTTGAATTAATTAATAAATTTATACAGGTTACACCGCGAAATTAACAGCCAAATACAGGAAAGAAACAGCACAAAGGACCGATGAAAGAATCCGTTTAACAGAAGAAGTAGTTTCTGGAATACAAGTAATCAAAATGTACGCCTGGGAAATACCTTTCATGAAATTAATTAATTGGGCCAGAAAGCAAGAAATTAAAATCTTAACGAAATCCTCATACATAAGAGGGATGTACATGGGCTCAAAATTATTCACCACACGGATAGCTTTATTTTGTACAGTATTGACAATGTCCCTTTCGAATCAAGAAATAACAGCTTCAACGGTAACACTATACCATCAGTTCATTTACCCCAAACTAATTCTCAACAATATCAATTAATATTTTAGGTCTTCGTGACAGCATTATTCTTCAATTCAGTCTCCAATATCTTTGGTCTCTTTTTTGTTAGAGCAATAACGGAAACAGCAGAGGTCGTTGTGTCATTCAGCAGGATACAAGACTTCTTACTACATGATGAGTTTTCCAGCATACAAAGTCATAACGATTCTTCAGAATTTAAAAACGATGGTAGCGCTGTCGTTTTCAAAAATTGTCACGCTCAATGGAATAGTAAGAGTGGCACCACCTTGAAAGATTTTAATTTAAAAATAAACGAGGGGGAATTGCATGGAGTAATCGGTCCAGTGGGTTCTGGTAAAACTTCCTTACTACAAGCTATACTGGGTAAGGAATACACAATTATTATGAGTAAGATAAGACGATTCAACTAAAATTATTATTTAAGGTGAATTGAAAGCTTCAAAAGGAACAATCTACGTTAACGGGAAAGTTTCCTATTCCTGTCAAGATCCATGGCTTTTCTCAGCAACAGTACGACAGAATATCCTGTTCGGTAGTCCGTACGAAAAAAAGCGCTATGATGAAGTCGTGAGAGTGTGCGCTTTGACGAGCGACTTCCAGCAACTTCCAGAAGGGGACTTGACCATAATCGGTGATCATGGTCGATCTCTGAGTGGTGGCCAAAAGGCAAGAGTCAATCTTGCACGTGCTGTTTATAAAGAAGCTGACATTTACCTTTTAGATGATCCGTTATCAGCAGTCGATGTTCATGTTGCTAAAATATTATATGACGAATGCATTAATGGATTTCTGGCGAGTAAAACTAGAATTGTGGTCACTCATCAGATTTACTTATTAAAGAATGCTGATCAAATTATATTTATTGACAATGTAAGATATTTTAGTATATACCTATATCTATCTACTTAGCTTCTAAAAAAAAATATTTCAGGGAGAAATAAAAAATCGGGGCACTTTTGAAGACATAAGTTCAAGCTCGTATATTAAAGAATTGAAAGCTGAAACTGAGCCAAACGAGAAGGAAATTGAAAAGGAATTGAGTGTAATCAGTGAAGGAGAAGATTTAAAAGAATCTGCCAAGGTGAAACCAGACGATATACTGAAGAGAACGTTATCATCTCTAGTGAGTATTATATAATTATCCGATTTTGTGATTTGGTTGCTCCACATCATGCAACTTAAACATCTTTTTCCTCTAAAGTAAATACAAATAATCACATCAAGAAATATTTTTAGAAACGGAAACCAAAATCAGTAAGTGAAATCGATTTAATCGCCGAAACAGCTCCCAGTGAAGAATCTTCAGCACATATCATGCCAGAAGCGTCATCGAAAGGCAAAGTGAAAGGAAATATGTTCTTACGTTACCATCGAGCCGGCGGGAATGTCTTCTTCTGCTTCCTGGTATTACTCCTATTTTTCCTCACTCAAGCCTCCACGAGTTGTGTCGACTATTACTTGACGTTCTGGACGAACAAGGAAGAGGGAAAAAAACTCAACAACAACTCGACAACTGTTGTTGTAGAGGACAATTGGTCGAAGGAAGACTATGTGTACGTTTACGTCTCTCTTATTGTTCTGCTGCTTATTTTTTCAACTCTCCGTTCGATATTATTCTATAAGCTGGTAATGTCGTCATCCATTAAGCTGTTGGGTAATTTATTCGAAAACGTCTTGTACACCACGATGAGATTTTTTGATACCACTCCTGCTGGTAGAATTTTGAACAGATTTTCCAGAGATGCGGGATCTGTGGATGAACCTTTGCCCAGGGCTATTCTTGACGCGCTACAGGTATGAATAAATTTTTATATTTTCGATATTCATGACATGCGTGTTATCGAGTCTTTTGTATCTAGAAAATGATTTTTTGGCTGAATTAATTATGTATTCTAGATTATTCTTCAATTGACTGGTGCTGTGATTTTAGTTATTATAACTATCCCTTATATGCTATTTGCTCTAGCAGTAATGATTGCAGTATTTTACTTTATTAGAAAAGTATTTTTAAAATCATCAAAGAATATAAAGCGGCTAGAAGGAATTAGTAAGTCTCATTTAATTTTATTTTTCTGTCATTTAAAAGAAAATCGATATTGAATATAAATTGTCAACATACACATTTTTAGTAGGTACATGTAAGGTCCCAGATAGGACAGTCATATCTAATTCCCATCTTTTAAACGTCTTATTTTTTTAATGGAAGTTTCGTTAGTATAATAAATCCCTTCAAAAAATGACCTAAAATTTATGAACATTCATCTTCAAAATTAAAAAAAATCATACATCAAAAATAGACAATATTTTCTTTATCAACATGACGTCAATGAAGAACGATGGCTTAAAAGAGACGTCATCAGAAGCACTCGTACATGTGTTACCTGAGATTCACATTTTATAACATTTTTTAGCCCTCTGATGTTCAAACTGGTCTCATGTTGACAGCTTATTATCAGTCAAAAATGGCTTAGACGCGTAGATACACCATAATAATAGTTCTCTTACAGCAAAGGGTCCTGTTTTCACTCACATGAACTCAACCCTGCAAGGCTTACCGACAATCCGCGCATACGGCACTCAAGCAATATTAATAGACGAATTCGACAAGCTACAAGATTACCATACAAGCTCTTTATTTATGTACCTATCAGCAAGCTCGGCTTTCGGCTTCGTATGTGACTTGATGTGCGCTTTATTCACTGGATTGGTTACTTTCAGTTGTCTCTTCCTGCAAGAAAGTAAGGATTTCTCCAATTTAATCGTCGATACCGTTTTCAGTAGAATCAATTTTTGTAGATTTTTTGAGTGGTGACGTGGGTCTCGCAGTCTCTCAAGCAGCCTCCTTAACTGGATTCGTGCAATGGGGAATGAAACAATCGGGAGAAGTAGTAAACCAGTTAATCTCGGTAGAGAGAATTCTGGAATATGAAACTTTACCGAGAGAGAAACAACCGGAAAAACCTAAAGAAGTTCCTAAAACGTGGCCCGAAGCAGGAAAAATTGTGTGCAGAGACATGAAGCTGAAGTATGGTGAAGGTGATGATTACGTTTTGAAAAATTGGAATGTCAGTATCAAACCACAAGAAAAAGTAAGTGTTGCACATCAGAACACAGAAAGTTACCTACTGCTCTGCCATAACAGTCCCCTACTTAATCTTAGAATTTATTTCCGCTCAATATACAGTACCTATACAGTCTAAATTTCCTTTCCAGATAGGCGTAGTTGGTCGAACAGGAGTTGGAAAATCATCCCTTATAGCAGCCCTATTCAGACTGACTACAGTAGAAGGTGACATTGAAATAGACGAAATAAACACTAAAGACATCACACTACAGGACCTAAGATCAAGGATATCGATCATCCCTCAGGATCCAGTATTATTCTCAGGGACTTTGAGGTATAATCTGGATCCTTTCGGGGAGCACCAGGACGCTAATTTGTATAAAGCGATCAATGATGTGGAATTGAGGGACCCAACCAATAAAATCAACAATCTCGATTACATCGTGTCTGATAAAGGGGGGAATTATAGCGTTGGACAAAGACAGTTGATTTGTCTTGCTAGAGCGTTGGTGAGAAGGAATAAAATTTTAATTTTGGATGAAGCTACTGCTAATGTTGATCCTCAGTAAGTATCAAATTGGAACTAATGTACCTACCTATCTGATGTCTATTTTTATATTAATATTCAAAATATATTTTAAATTTTTCAGAACTGACGCAGTGATTCAAAGAACGATCAGAGAAAAATTTGCAGACTGCACTGTGCTAACAGTTGCTCATCGATTGAACACTATAATGGACTCTGATAAAATAATGGTCGTGGATAAAGGATTGATATTGGAATTTGATCATCCTCATTTATTGTTGCAAGATAAAGCGGGCAAGTTCAGTGAAATGGTGGCGCGATGTGAAACTGGTGTGACAGAGCAGCTGTGCTCTATTGCTAAAAAGTCATATGAGAGATTATCTAGTTGATAGTTTTAACAGTATTAGGTAATTTTTTATGCGAATAATTAAACAATGTGATCTTTTGTAAATAAATATTTTATAAGTAGGTATAACTATTTATTTGAGTGTGTGCGGGAACATGTGACTAATATGAACAAATTTTTTGAAGAAAAAATTGGTCATTATATACATCCGCGGCTAATATCAACACAAGAGCCGGTCTGGTAACATACGAAGCTTACGAACCGCATTCAAACGTAGTCGGAATATAATAGCGAGCGATGTCGCGTATTTTGGAATATAAATGCAAAATAAATGCAAAATTCAAAATAAAAACTGTGCTATTGTTAATCTCGAAGATATTCCTTGCCCTGAAAGTGAAAAAAAATAGAAATTCGACCGTAGTGCCAAAGAGGCCTTAGTGGTGACCTTGATATTAGTTTGCAATGGCTGTTTTTAGCTTCTTACCCACGCAGCACCCCTATTTCGCTCCTCGGTCCCGAAAAAATTGATGAAACGTAGGAGCCGCGGATGTATACAATTACCAAAAAAATTATACGCCACGTTTTTTATACAAGAAATAATCTTTGTCCAGCTAGTTATCAGTTTTTTAATTTCTGAATTTTCATAACATTTCATACCGTAGTAGGTACCTACCTATGATTTGGTACATAAAAGTCGTTTTTTGTAAGGAATAAAAGACATAAAAATAGGAGGATGCGCGCAGTTAATTATTATCGCATCCAGATTTGACCATCGCAAAAACGAGCTTCGGTTGAAAAAATGCAAGAGGTCATATTTATTTGCCTGAGGGGGGGGGGGGGATATAGGCGGCTACTGTTTGCATGCGTATTTCAAAAATAATTATTATCCTTGAATAAAGAAACTGCAGTGACGTATTCCTAATTTTTTTTCCTGCTCATTTAAACTCTTGCACCAACCTCACTATAGTGGAAAAAAAATTGTTTCTCATAAAAAAAAGTTGTGAATTTTTCATCTTAAAATGTTATATCCTACTAAGAATCGCACCCGGTAAGAATTTTTTTTGTATTATTTTCATCACTTCTTTTGACAGGTGAAAAAGACCTAAAGAATCATGACTAAAAAATAGGTTTCCAATAAAAAAAAAAAAAAATTGATAAAAGGCGTATTCATGAGCTGCCTCATACTTTCATACTTTTACGAAATCATGTCACTTCTTATAATTTTATACAAAATTTAACAATTCTGATTTTGGTCATCTGAAGTATTTTTGTTTTAAAAACAAAAATTAATGGGTTATTAGTATTTAACTGAAAGGTGTTAGTGAAGAAAGATATACGATCATTAAGCCGTCAAGCATTTAAATCAAACTAATTAAAATTATTTGCAACAAATAATGCAAACGACGAAAGAAACAACGGAATGGAAATACCTATGCGTTATTTTTACTGCCCCGTCGTTTGTAATAATTATTGCATCACTAACGGCCAATATTATAAACGCTGGTTAAGTTAACTGGCAGATTTCTGAGCTCGTTTTTGAAGCTACTATCGACGTCAAATGACTTTTATTAATATTTTTGTAATCCCTTTTATGCCAAGAGTAATTAAATTGCAATAATTTCGACCTATAATCTATATCTTCTCCAGAAACGACCACAGAAATCGGCCAGTTAACTTAACCAGCGTTTATAATATTGGCCGTAAGCGCCGTATTACAGCCAACTATTTCTCTCACGCACATGACGTCATCACGGTGTGCGCACAGACGTATATTTCACTTTTCATTTCAGCGAATTAAAAACTTGTACTATAACAATGTACCCGATGGGCAACTAAAAATGGACGCCGACCATATCTAAAAAAAATTAGGAGGAAGGTGACCTCGAAAAAATCACTGGAAAATACTGTTGCATGAGCTTCTAAAATTACCTCTATAGGGGGGCGTAATAGGCATGCCAGAATGGAAAATGGGTAGTTTCTCCGTATTTTTCCAATTAAGGGTGCATTCAAAACACATATATGTATGCAGTCTAATCCTCAAATAATTAGGATTTTTTCATTTGCTATTTTGTATCGTAACTTCAAAAATAAAGTGGTTGGGGGTAGGTACGTCAAAATAAATTTTACTGCGACGATTATTTCCAATGAATTTCAGCGAACTTGGTCTCTTTAGTAGATAGAGCGTTTTTCATAGTCTATCGGTAGCATGTCACACTTTGGTTATTAAAACTGTAGCGTAGCCGCTATAAGACTTATATTCATCTGCATGAGCATTACAAACAATTTTTTTGAATTTTCTGGAAAAAATTGAATAAAATTTTATATTTTGGATTCATAAAATCAACTTTGTTATCTACAGTTTGGCGAAAGTTATTCAGATGCGGTTTTCAATGACATCTTGGGCTTTTAATTCTCTTGCCCGTATTCACAAACGATAATTTCCTAAATAATTACGTAATCAATTATACCCATCTCACTCTATTGCAAAAAAACTGCATATCTCCATCTCACTCATTTAAATAATTACGTAATTATTTAGGAAATTATCGTTTGTGAATACGGGCATCTAACTGCTAACTTATAATGTGAAATAGTTATTTATGTATCAAGGGAGTTATGAGGATGTTAATTACAGAGGGCAACATATTGCAATCCCGAGGGACGTTAGTCCCGAGGGATTGTTAAGTTGCCCGAGGTTATTAACATCTAATAACTCCCGTGATACATAATCTATTTTATTTTATACTAAATGAAATATAAAAATGAAATCTGTTGGTTTTTAAAATTAAACGAATGTTTTTAATAATTGAGTAACCATGATTATTGATTACCATGGATACATCAACTGAAAAGTTTGTAGAAAATGACATATGAAATCCAAATATTCAACCAACAATGCAATAACAAAAGCAACATCCAATGGTTACCAGAATTAAACCAATAGTAATATTAGAGGGAGTTATGGATTCATAACAGTCCCAAGGGAGTTATGAGTCTGTTTATAGTTACGGTAACCAAGCGTTTATCTAGTTATAATGTATTAGTATGAAATAAATAAATAAACCCCATTCCATTTTTTTTTCTTAAAAAATGGAAAAATTTGTAAATCAGATGAAGTCTTATAGCGGCTACGCTACTGATTTAATAATAATGAAAGTGTGAAATGTTATCGATAGCGGATAGACTATAAAAAAAAACGCTCTCTAAACGAGACCAAGCTCGCTAAAACGCGTTGGAAATAATCGGAGTAAGCGATATTTTTAAAGAAAATTAATTTTGACGTTCAGATGTTCTCCCACCACTTTATTTTTTCGAGGTTACGATAAAAAGTTTAAAATAAAAAAAAATCGAAATTGTTTGAGGACTAGGCATACATATGTATTTTGAATACACCCTTAATAAAAAAAAATACGGAGAAATTCATATATTTAATAATAGTATACTGCTAGTGGGGGTCTGGAGATGGGAAATACCACGCTGAAAACATATCTTTCAATGTTTATCTCGTCGAGTGTACTTCGAGTCCTACGCGCATGTCCGAGAATTGAACACGCTTAGAAGCACGCATCAGATTCGACCGATTCGACCACCAGACTCGTGACGCTTGCGCACATCGGGCCGAGTACTCTAAAAAACAGATAGAAATAGTCGTTTGCTTTTCTACTGCATGGTGTCCGCGACATTTCCACTTTACGGGCGCTAGCAATATAGAAGTATTAGATATAATATCGATGGTCTAATTCTAATACCCCGTAACTGTATGAATCAATATTTTACAGGAGAGAGCTTTTTTAATTTTAGTTTTAAAGGGCTAAATATGATTCAGGAGATTACAAAACTTTTTTGTAGCCAATTTCCCAAGCCAATATGGTGTATTTCAGCTCATGAGCATGACAGAGTAAACGTACAACCGTAGGCGCGAAAAAGTAGAATTTGGATTTTTTGCAGAACAGGGTATTAGAGTTAGACCATCGATATTATAGAGCAACTACCCATTTACCATTTTGACATGACTATTTCACCCCCTAGCGGTATTTTTAAAAGCTCAAAAAAAATTTGCAGCGATTTTTCGGGTCCACTTTCCTAATAAATGTTTTTATCCTAAAGTTGTGCGACGAGTGCCTGAGATCAGTGAGATCTGACCGGCGTCCATTCTTAGTTGGCCCACCTGGTAGATATATTTCTTCTTCTTAAAGTGCCATACCCGCATATCGGGCGTAGACTACCTCTCGCATATGTCTGTGGTGCGCGAGTTATCAGTTTACACAGACATATGCTTATATTTAGGTAGATATATTTACAAGCATAAAAACCAAAGTTAATAAACCTTGATTTATATGTAAGGGCGTAGCTGCCTTTAGGGACGACACACTCCAACTCATTCCACTTCATTGGAGTGAATGGAGGGAATGAAGAAGGGAATCAACAAAAAAATTCTAATAGACGCCGACAGTGTGACGTCACGGTTCCAAATAAACAAACCGTTCACATGGCCATTGCTTCCAGTTATCGTGATTTAGTTGAAGTTTTAAGTTCACGTGGTCCTGAAGTTTGACTTATTGGTTGTTTTCAGGCATTGGCCTGCGGCCTGCGATCGCTATCAATTGAATTGAACGAAATCATATTTTAGGTTTCCGTGGAGCTCGAGCCGTCTGTCGGTAGTTTAATTTTTATCACTAAAAACTCCGCATTTCCTGTTATCAAAAGTTTACAGTGAAATGAGCAGCTCTGCAACTGTCAAATGTTTGTTTATTTGGAACCGTAACCGGTTTCCCCGACCCCCGACCAGTGACCACTGACCACTGACGTCATCACTGACGGCGTCTATACTGGCTAAATACAAAAGGTTTTCAAGACCGCAAACATAACAGAAAAAGTTAGTGACATTTCTAGCACACAATAAATGACTTTAATGACATATGTGACTCAGATGTAAATACTACTATAAAGTTTGTTGACGTTGCAGTTTTTGGGGTTATGTTTGTTAAATGTTTTTGACTTGTGAGTTTGTTAGATTTTTCAGTTTGTAGATTTTTTTAGTCTAAATAAAATTGTGGAATAAAAAGATATTTTGATTACGTTTAATGTTTTACAAGTATTAATGTTTTATGAACGTAGTTTAGTTTATAGAAAACATAAAAGGACAATAAACAATCTAAATTGTTCGGTCTCCCCAAAGAAGATAAAATGGTGATTGAGAAAGGGTGCTACAGTAACTTAGATTAACCAAATTGACTTATAAATGCCGTTTTAATCCACATTCACCTTCGTTTCCTTGAAAGTAACACATACCTGAATTAAGATGTCTGAGCATGACTTATACGGGACCAGTTTCTCAATTGAGTCGATGAAAAGCATCGCCGAGAGCATCGGCATGGGATATTTATACCTGGCCGACGATGCTGCTAAAGAACTAGCAGATGACGTCTCTTTCCGAATAAAACACATAATACAAGACGCTGCCAAATTCATGCACCATGCTAAACGGACAAAACTAATGCCTTCTGATGTAGACTCGTCATTACGAACAAAAAATATTGAAGTAATTTTGTCTCTGCTGTGTCATCATTTACAGCTACTAAGGGTGTTTTTTTACAGCCTCAATATGGGTTCCAATCTGCTGAGCCAGTCCCGTTCCGGTTCGCTTCCGGTGGAGGCCGGGAGCTCCATTTTATCGAGGAGAAGGAAGTCGATTTGAACGATGTTTTACAAAATTTGAACCCGAAATTACCATTAGAAGTAACTCTAAGATCTCATTGGTTGTGTATCGACGGAATCCAACCAACAATTCCGGAAAATCCTCCTCCGGTTGCTAGAACTGTACAAAAGGTAAGAGTTTCGATTAAGATTGGGAAACTAAAATAGGTTCATTAATACAGCCTAGATCAATATTATGGAAAACTTGCAATTATAATCGTTTCTTTTCATACTCAACAGTCGGAAGCAGTAGACCCTGCTAACAAGAAACCAGCGAAGGAAACATCCGGGAAACCCGGCACAGGCAAACATAAACTCAGAAATGTTGAAACCGTCCAGATTAAACAGCTAGCGACGCATGAACTGTCGGTCGAGCAGCAGTTATATTATAAGGAAATCACAGAAGCCTGCGTGGGCTCCGATGAGACCAGACGAGGGGTAAGACTCATCTAACCAATCAAACCGGCCACTCGCATTTTACTACAATTTTAACACCCCTACACTCCAATTTCATTGCAATTTCCTAATTTTTAATTCATGTTTTGTGGAAATTCCTTTTATATTATAAAGGGACCGCGCTTGGAACAAATAAGGGTGCTGGGTGGGTATGGGAAAAACTCGTAGAGATGACAATTATTTCTCTCTTTAAGCCATTCTTGCTAAATCCACTTGAAACTATGGTTGCTGTTCCCTATGGTGGAGCTCATATTTGTGAAGGTCACTCCTGTCAATAACTCGTTGCAATACTTTTACATTTATTCAATTTACCTAGAGCCGGTCCTAATCATAACCCCTGCAAGCTGATTACCAATTCACAATATTGGTATTGGTAATCAGCATACATTTCATTTACTTCTTCAAGAAACTTGCTGCATTAAAATTCCTGCTCTATTTATAATACGTACAAGAAATGATTGAGTACCTACTTCGTCTTATACATGTGGGAATCCCAGATATTACAAGCCAGATATCATATCCCTGATTACAAGCATATTACACATATTAGGACTGTGCTTATTGTGAAATTTGCTAACCGGTTAATCCACGCAGTTAACCGACAATTAACCGGTTAATTTTGTCAATTTTCAGCAGTAAAAGCGCCATGTCTATAAAAGATCGTTGCTATCCACGATGATTTCATTTTCTTGAAATTTCAGAAGAGAAAGACCTAACAATGACAATTATTTAGCCTATCAGGTTTTAATCAGTTTTAGGTCAGGTCAGGTCAAATACCACACGGCCATAGATTTAAGTGGGCGAATCAGCTCCACAGTAGACATGGAAATAGTAACCACTCATACTTCTTTACTATGGCCTTTTCCACTTAAAGTGAGTACTTAAACCAAAACTTCGACTATGAATGAAGTAAATTTTATAGTCTAAGAAGCAAAACCACCAATACCATAATCTTAAGAAAGAGAACATGTTGTGTGATCTGTTTTTGTCGTTTCTTGCAGTGTCGCTCTCTCCTGGTTAAGCCCAAGTGAGCTTTAATTTTTCTTGCTCGAAATTTAAAATTTCCTGCTGTACAAGCTTTAGTGCTAGCAGGGTAAAGAAAATTCTTACTGTAAACTGATAAAAACTTCATCATACTATTTGGTATTTGCACCAATACCACTCACGATTAAATAAATAATCCAGCTCATCCATTTATGGATGGGGGAATCCCAGATACACTGGTAATAAGAGTTTCCAAGTATCCCTTATTATGATGACAAACGACAACACAGTTTGATGTTGCATTCTATACTCCAAATATTTCATTCATGCCTTTTTATTCCTTCATATTGAGTTGTTGAAGCATTGTCTCTACATTCCTTCTACATTTGAACACTCAAGTTATTTCCTATGGTTCGTACACTCAGTATATTACACCTATTTGGTCTATTTTATTATTTACTCCCTTCACTCTTCATCTCTTTTATTCATGCAGCTTACTGCATCTTTCTTTTCTGTTAATACTGCAACAGTTTTTCATTCATAATTTGCTTTATATATTCTTCGTATCTCTTTTTAACATACTTATTTACCTTATTACGCGACCTTAACACAGAACAGTTTTATACTCATTACCATGATTTATGCACAGAGCTGGACTCCAATTTTTTTTATCCAAACTAATTTTGCCTATTTCTCCCTTATTACCTATTTTCACAGACTTTCACTAGAACCGTGATACTCCTAGAGAACAATACTATTCATAGTCTCGCTCATAGTATACATAGACGACCTGAGTGCGAGTGGCCCCTCATCTATATATCGACCATTATTTTTATTCATAATCGCACTTTCACAGGAAGCTTTACAATCCCTGGCTTCCGATCCCGGTCTCCATGAAATGCTACCGAGAATGTGCACTTTTATTATTGAAGGTGTCAGAGTGAACGTCGTACAGAATAACCTCGCCCTGCTGATTTACCTTATGAGGATGGTCAAAGCGTTGTTAGATAATCCCGCCTTATACCTCGAGAAATATGTGAGTGTTACTTGTTGAAATAAAAAATCGGCTCCTAAACTGAGTTAAATTGCAGCTCCATGAGCTCATCCCTTCGGTGACGACGTGTATAGTCTCGAAGCAGCTCTGCACTAGACCGGAATTGGACAATCACTGGGCTTTGAGAGATTTCGCATCTCGTTTGATGTCCCAGATATGTAAAAACTTCAATACAAGTACAAATAACATCCAGACTCGAATTACTAGGATGTTCACGAACGCCCTAAACCAGGGTGAGAAGGTTCCACTCTCGTCATTGTACGGAGCTCTAGTCGGTCTGGCAGAATTGGGACCTGAAGTTGTTAGGATATTCGTGTTACCCAAAATTAAATCTATCGGTAAGTACTGCTACTGCTACTGAAAATTGACATTTACATTTAATTTTTTGATAAATGAATTATTCAAGGATCCAGAATTGAGACCCACCTGGAAGGTAGTCTGATCTCAAATATTGATAAAATCGCCTCTGGAAATATCAAACAGATGCTGATAAAAACTCTGGCGCCTATTTTGAAAAGTCTGAAAAACCCTCCCGATTACATCGAAGAGTACAAGCAAGAATACGGATACCTCGGCCCGTCTTTGCATGCAGCTGTATGCAAGGCCAGATTGCAGCCTCCTACTACAACCGCTCCTTCTAGTAGCATTTCTACGGCTAGCTCTGCTATTACTTCCATGGGGGGAGCTCCTGTCGCTAGAACTGTGGTTAGCGCTTCTGCTAGTATAGTTCAACAGGTGAGTTGCCAGAAGTTACACGTTTTAAAAATAAAATTATAAATTTTTTTTTATTTCCAGAATCCCGTATCTAGGACGATAGTAATGAACCAAAGCAGGATAAACACTCAACAGTCAAACAATCCGAAAATCTTCGTCCTCCAGAGGCCCCAGACTCCGCAGACGTCCCTCCCCCAGCCGACTACCCCGACTCAACAGAGCACGGTTGTTAAGTTTGTGTCAAACGCGCCGACCTCCAACCCGACGACCAAGATGGTGACCTCACAGCCAAAGCTTGTGGTGATGGGGATGTCCGGTCAGTCACAGGGTGGTGCTCAGAGCTCCGGACTTCTGAGTCCCGGTACCGGAGGGAACATTAATTTAGGGTCATTAGTGGCGAAAGGTAATTTCCAGACGCAGAAGATGAAAAGTGAATCTGCTGATGATCTGACGTAGCTTCGCGGGGTGGGTTTTATTTGTCATTCACCGTTTGTGTGTTGTGCTGTGCTGGTGCCTAATTGTTTGGATTTTTTAAAATTTATTAATTGGAATTTTATTCCTAATCTTTGCTGTGTTTTAATGATTGTGACGAAAGTTTAACTGTGACTACAGCACACAAGTTTTGTGAAGGGAGAACATTTTATTTAATATTAAGAAAGATAAACAATGTTGGTCATATTTTAATTCAAGCAATTCCTAAATCGTGTAAAGTTTCTCATTTATATTTAAATGAAATAAATATCTTTTTTCAGTATTAGAAATGTTTTTATTTTTATACTGTGGTATTAATTTTGGTAACTATAGGTAGGTGTTTGGAAGTAAAATTGTCATGGTGGCAAAATTAATGTTTACTTCATGTTCTTTTTATTTCACTTCAAACTGTGTTTGTTTCCCCGTAGTTTTAATATTTTCTATTTTGGCTTCTGCTATATGCAAATGAAGTGTTTTGTATTTATCTAGTTTTTGGAGTTCTACATTTTTGGTTGTTCTTTCTGCTAAAATTAGATGACGAAAGAAAGTGGAGTATTTACTAAAGGACTTCTGGTAACACTACAAAACGTTATAGGAATGTTTTTGTAATTTAGACAGATGGATGATGGGAGAAATAAAATTTTATTTATTTAATAAATTTATAAATTTTAATGTATGTATAAGGAAAATATAGAAGACTTAAAAGATTTCTATTTTGGATGAACCAGAAAAACTTAAATTCAGATGAAGAAATTCTGAATAAAAGCAACAGATAATACTTTAGGTCTTCTATTATTAGAACTTTTTCTATAAAGGTAATTAAAAAGTAAATAAATTAAATTATTTTATTTACATACAAACAGTCTACTTACAAATGTTAAATTGTACATTAACATTTCATAGTTTTATTACAAAATACAAAAATTAAATAACTATTTACAAGAGTCTATGTACAGTCTTCGGCAGTGCTTTATAATACAGTTTCTGGTATTTTATGAATTATAATACTCTGACTTATTGGTCATTAACTGGTTTTGTTATGCAGGGGGGTCATGATTTTCTTGACAACTCATTAACACTAACACCATGCAGTAATCACAAAAAATTTTCCCATTACACCTAGCAGATATAAAAATACAAACCTTATAACATCAAATCTTGACTTATTTGTGAATACTGGCCAATGTTATATTAATTAATAAAACAATGACGTCCCTGCAGCTATTGAACTATTATCAGGAACTTACAGGGCACGAATTAAGTAATACGTTATTTAATTCTTCAATATCGGTCCAATCCATGATCTCCCCTTCTATTACAATTTTTCTTATACATCCCTTGAAATTTTCTCTAATTTTCAAGGTACCTACTGCTGCATCATCTAGAAATTGTAATTGTAACCATCATCATCACATTTATAATAAAACTTACCAGGAATGCCACCAATGTAAAGTGGAGCCTCCATCTCATGTATCATCGATTGTATCTCCGACTGGACCCAACTTCTTCTAATCCCATCAACATTAACAGTCATCTCTTCGTTCGAATATGAAACTGTAACATTATGCCATCTATTGTTGCATAAAGCAAACTCAGAGTCTAAATCTTTGGTTACATTGGAAACAATTCCATTTCCAATGTCGATTGTCATAGCGATGGCTCCGTTTTGGAGTTCCACCGATAAAGCGGGGCTGTTTCCTGGATTCGAGACACTCAGGAGAATTCCGTTCAGTTCGGTGGTACGAAATTCAAAGCTCAGTTCTAGGAATTTGTTAACTCGGAAGTCGCTTCCTGGATAGTAAAAAAAATGTTTGATTATTTTTGTTAATTTAAAGTTGGCGAGACTTACTGTAAGTAGCGTAAGCGTCCCCGCCGAAATATGCCCCCATTTCGATGTTAGGGAAGCATTGTCCGATGTTGCTGTAGAAAGTGTCTTTGTTTTTGACGAGAACTTGAGATACTTGATTGATTTTTATTTCTTTCATACAACCCCTGAACTGGATCAGACTGTTTCGCTGTAAAAGCAACAATTTTTTTTTATTAGGACCTGCTAAATCACTGGTCATAAAATGCGCTGTAATTCTCTTTTGAACTGCACGTTAACAAAATCTTATAATAAAGTAAAGTGTAATTATTATTTATCAAATTTCTGATAACTGATTTTGTCTTAAATATAAAAAAAGATTTGACTATTGATGGAAACACTTCACTAAGAAGTAATTGTCGTTTTAACTTTTTGTACCTAAAAACAAAAAAAATTCAACCCCAGAGGATTCATAATTTTTTTTTCTTCTAATTTTCTCAAGATCAATCTTTTTGTTCCAATCTTAACCTGGGAATCATTATTCAAACCTGACAAACTGCTACCGCGGTTACGGTAAGAAGGTAACTTGCTTTTTTTAGTAAAAAAAATTGTCTTTTGAGTTCAACTTTGGGATAAACCAGATCTGGCAAACATTTTTGTTTTAACGTTTTTCAAACGTTTAGTTCATTATAATTGGAGGATGCGATTCTTTCATGTTCTCTTTTCTGTTTAAACAAGTTATTTTAGATCTAGGTAGGTACTCAGAAAGTTTCTACTTTCTAGTCTTCAAATTTTTTAATCTGGCTACACTGTAACCGATAATCTGAATGTTTTCAATTACATAAAAACAGGGACTTTTCCTTTCTTACCTCAAGAGGATATGCTTTCTCCAGCATTGTTTGGTTCAAGATAGGGGAATAAAACGAAGGGGAAATACAAAAGCCCCTAGATTGAAAGATATATTTTCCAATATGGCAACCCTGCCACTTGGGTTCCAAATTTGAATGCCAAAATTTGAAAATCTAAACACAGTTACAAACTGGCTTTACTATTGAGAATATTGAGAAAAATGTTTCCTTTTTTAGTTTCACAAAAATATTATTTTTATAGTTTGGTTGTTAATTTTCAACCACACATCACGGATATTATCTGGATCTGGCATGAAAATAAGATTTCCTCTTTTCTAATTTCCACCCAAGCCATCTGATTTTAATTTCAAAAATCTAGAAATTATCAGTGTAAGAAAAATTAAGCTCTTTTCCCTTTATTTTGCAAGTTTTGGGCACAGAAAACAGTGTGTTCTACCTATTCTTCAAGATCAGATACCAGTCAGTCACTGTAGATTAGAAGATAAATTTCATTGTTACCGATTTTTGGATAGGTATTCTCATTGGCAAAAATTTTATTTCACAAAATTTTCAGGAAATATATAGGGTGTCCCAGCTTATTCGAAGCGGTCTCTGTAGGCCAAACGATTGATTTTTTCCAAGAAAATTTTGCAAGTACAGGATCACAATGGCCATAATTTAAAATTATTTTGGATTATACAGAGTGTCCCATATGATAGTGGCATATCAAAGTTATGTTTTTTTAAATGGAATGCTCCTATGTTATTGCATTTTTAGATTGCCTGGGAAGAGAAAAGAACATTGGCTTTCACAGTTGGTGTTTAAATTCAGAAGTTTGTGAGTTATAAACAAGTGAAAATCGTCATTTTTCAAGTTCAAGGCCCTGTACAAGGAAAACGGCTTAAGATAGAGAAAAACGGCTTATATGTCCCTATTTTAACTTTTCATGTACTATCCTATGGTATAGAAACATTTGTACATTCTTTGATTTATTTATTTGTCGACGCGTGGAGAAATCTCAGAATTTTTCAATTTTTTTATCACCCTGTATAAACATTTCATCTACATCATTGGATAGTACATGAAAAAGTAAAATAGGGACATGTAAGCCGTTTTTCTCTATCTTCAGCCGTTTTCGTTGTACAGGGCCTTGAAATTGAAAAATGACGATTTTCACTTGTTTATAACTCAAAAACTTCTGATTTTAAACACCAACTGTAAAAGACCATCTTATTCTCTCTTCTCAGACAATATAAAAATACAATAACATAGGAGCATTCCATTAAAAAAAAACATAACTTTGATATGCCACTGTCATATGGGACACTCTGTATACTCCAAAATTATTTTAAATTATAGCCATTGTGATCCTGTACTTGAATTTTGCAATTTTTTTTTGAAAAAATCCATCGTTTGGCCGACAGAGACCGCTTCGAATGAGCTGGGACACCCTGTATTTTGTTATGATGTTTTGTTCTTAACCACAAAAATAGATAAGCACTTACCTACCTATATCGTCATATTTGGCAACACTGGGCTTTTATGAAGTATGTCCCCAATAAGGTCCCACTAAGGTCCCCAAATCTGTTGATTATTTAGACAATTGGCACCACTGTCAAGGTCAAGATTGATCACTTGCGGGTGGATGTTGCCATATAGGTATCAAAAATTATTTTATCATGACTGTTATATTTTTCTTAATGGAATTTTAAATAATTTTTCATTGTTTTAAAAAATTTTCCCGTCTCAAAAAATGACAAGCTTGCCAAAACTCATTCAGAAGAAAGCACCTTAAAAATGAGTAGGTATCTCTTTGAAATTTTAGTATTTTTCAAAAATATTTAAAATAATTTGAACTTGAAATTCTAATCGAAACTTATATTGTTCTTGATTTTTATTACGTTCTAAGTTTTAAATCTCCACATTCCATGAGAATTTGTGCAGATTTTATGACCAGAAATTCAGATACCTGTATCTTTAATCTTACCAATTCTGTATTGTCTGTGAAATCATAAGGTGCTCCTCCTAAGTAAATCTCTCCATTCACCTTCACCTTAGGCACTCTGAGTGGCTTCTTAGTTTGGGTATCCAAAGACACTGTCACTCTCCTCATCTTCTTCACCCCGCTCTGTGAAATCTGAATATGATGCCAGATTCCGTCATTGATTTTCTGAGAGAAGTGGATGGTCCTCTTTTTCTTCTTCCCTTTACTGAAATGAAGGTAGATACTACCTTGGCGGATCTCTAGTAAAACGAAATTTATATTTTGTTGCTGTGGTCCCTGAAATGTATTTATTTTAAAACCAATGGTAAAAAATTAATCAATTGCTTTTCCAAATTTATTTCGACGAAGCAAAAAGAGCACCAACTTACAGCAGCGACAAATAAGACTCCGCGAGGATAATAAGTCCTGAAAAGGAACTCAACCTCATAATTCCTCTTCCAAAACGCATTCTTGATGTAAATGAAACTGTCCTGTTTGTCTCCGAATTTAACAGCGCCGGGATCTGTCACGAAATTAGACATAGAAGAGCAGCTTTGAGTACTCTGCATGTCTTTGATATTATTGGTATCTAAATCGTTAACAGAATTCCTGAAAGATTGACTGTCTGCTTTTATTTCTAAATGTCTTCCTATATCAACTTCCGAGAAGTCTTCAACGGTGTCCTTGTCGAAATAAATTTGCCTGAAACCAATCAGAAGATTACATAATTTATTTTAATAATAATAATAATAAAACTTACCTTCCATTAATTTCGATTGAATTTATTTCACCAATAAAACTGTCAGTTTGTTCGGCATTGCTTGAACCTAGAACCATCTCAGTTTCCCCACTTAGAGGTGAGAAATCGTCCGATGGTTCATCTTCAACATTAACATGGAGAACAGTCTTTTTCTTGTCAATTCTTATAGACACGTAATTGACCATGTTTTGTAATAATTCCTGTTTGGATTCTATCGTGGCTGAGTTTTGGGAGAGGCGGATGTGATTATCCACCAGTTCGACAACTAAATCTTCTATGAACATTATCTGACCATTGGAGGATTCCGGTATTATGATGAAAACCATGCTGAATTTTTTGTCAGATACGTGAGAGATGTTCAGTTTGAGGAAACTTTTCTCATTGAAAATTGCCGAATTGAGCTTAAAAAATTGTCAAAATTAAATAACCGGCAGAAAGTTGGATTTTTTTTATGTAGGAAATATTCACCTGTTGAGAAGTTTTTATCCCATGCGACGTAATAAGTTCCATGTTTCTATAAACTTCTTGGGACGGTCTCAAATATCCAATAAATGATCTTATTTCTGTTTTAATACAGTCGTCTTCATCGGTAAAAATAGGAGAAACTCCCCCTATATAATAATCCGTTTTTCTCGTTCGGAAAATCTTACTACGCATTGTACAATATTCATCGTCTAAATATTCAACCGGCGAATCTCGTGTCTTGCATTTAATACTAATACAAAATTGGTTGCCATTTTGGCTTTTAATTTTGATTTCCTGGTCTTGGAAGCCGTTGTTGCATTTAAATTTAGATTTGAAAACGTCCGGAGATTCATTCTGCAGGATGAAAGCTACATGCCCGTCTTCGAGGTACAGCGAAAAATATGTGCATAAATTCTGTAAGAGAAAATTGAATTCTGGAAAGCTTGCGATTTAAATAGTTGTACTATGTACTTACTTCCATATCTCTTGCTAGTAATATCAGGCTGTTCTCGTCGAATGTACTGAATCTGGCTTGAAATTCGTATTTCTTGGGAGAGAAGACTCCCGTTTTATCTTTGTAGCGAGTCACGTTGACTAATCTATAGCCTGTTCCATCGAAATAATCACCTTCTAAATTGTCTATTTCGGTACTGGAAATTAATAATTTTGGTGATAACATTTTTATGACCTATATATACTTAGTCAAATTAACTTACGGGAAAAATTTCCCAGCACAATTCCCTTCATTTTGGAAGAAATTCCATAAACCCACCGGCTTATTATTTATGTTAAACCTGAGGATTGAAGATTTATTATCTTTTGGGTCGCATGTCACGTCCTGTTCACAGATTTCCTCTCCAACTCTTAGTCCTTCTAGGATGAAAAATTTCTTAGGAAACTTAAATTTGGGTAAAGATCCTTGTGAGGAATTAACTTTCACCGTAATGCCATTATAGCTCCTAAAAAAATTACATAATTTTTCTCATTTTATAAATAAAAAAATTGTAACCATACTTTGAAATATCGATGGTGATGGGAAAACCCAAAGATTCCTTCTTGATACGTGTGTTTTCTTTGATTTGGTTAGTGCCAAAGTACAGCAATCCATCATTATAATTCACATTGAGATACATGAAATCTCCATCCTGGCTGGTCAAATTAAATACTGCACAATTGGAAAAGCATACGAATTTCATGTGAATGCTGGTTAAAATCTCGGAGCTCTCAAACTTATACAACCATGAGCAGCCTGTAGTTCTTGCTGGTATCTCCACCTATGAGTATTTTTGGTAAATTGAAATGAGTGTTAAGTATTTATCTTAAGATTATAATAGGTAGGTACTGAGGAGTTTTATATCCATAGAGTTCTTGAAAAAAAATACGTTTTGAAAAAATCAGATTTTGCCATGAAGGAAAAAATCACGTGAATTTTTTTACAGGGATACTTATTATACTTTCTTCTCAACCAATTTATCAGGGTATGTAGACGTTTAGGGAAAAATCGCCATGGTTGCAAAAATAGAGTTGGCTATTTTTTTATTTAAAGTTGCCTTTTTGAAAAGAATCAGCCTTTTTGGATAAATTATCAATACTCGTAAAAATAACTGTCCAGGACCCTGAGATCATTGTTGGGGGCACAAAAATGGATCTGGATTCTAGAGTGAGTATTTTTGACGACTGTTGCTTACTTGGAGAACATTCACTTTCCTCTGGTGTTTGGGAGAGGAATCGTCAGATTGATGCAAAAAGTGATCAAAACCATTTTTAATGATTGTTTTGAACATAAAAAGGATAAGTATTTGCTAGAAAAAATCAGCTTTTGTGGGAACGTTTTTTATAGCATAGAAGAGGATTATCAAGAGCATATTTAAGAACGCCTACAGGTACAAAACTTGCATAAAGTATTTGAAAATCTCTCTTACCGATTGCGCTAGCTGCCTAGCATACATTATTTTGTTTCGTAGCTCTTGAACTTTATTTCCAATTTCCTCTAATTTCGGATTCACACTGCTTGTATCTTTGTTTTGCTCCCGAATTCTATCAATGATAGTTGTATCGATTTTACTCAATTCCAACTGAGTCAGATTTACTTTCAATTTGTCAAGCTCTGAAAAATTAAACGCCGATTAATAAAAAAATTATTATGAATTTAAGAGCGGATGATTTAATAAAGATGGCATTGTGTCAGTGGAAACTTTTCCAAGCAAAACTTGTGTAATATACATTTCATCCTTACCTTGTTTATGAATCAAGTCGAGGTAGTTATTAAAATTTTTGAACAAGTCATGCTGACTTGTAAAGTTTATCGTCTTGATCTCTTTCTCGGTTTCACCCATTCTATGAAGGACCTCCTTCGCTTCATTCTGTACCTCCAGTAAATCTTTCTCAGAGAACTCCTCCAGCCTCTTCCTCATACCAGGCAATATCTCCGAGATATCGTTGTCTGATTTCCCATTTTGCAGGATGTTATATTTTAATTTTTCGATGTCATTTGCGATTTTGTTAAATTCTATAATGCGAATGAAAGAGTTAACACCGTCTAAGGGTTCTTTTTACCTGATGACATCTTACCTGATTTGCAATTATTCAGGTTCATGATTCTCTTCTTGAGTCTATCAGAAAAAGCTAATGCGATGCTCGCATAGTCGACTAAAGAGTCTGTTGGATAACCAGGGTCTATAATCTCCGAAGCCTCTTTAAATCGAATTTCCGCTTCAGTCACTTTCTGTTTTGCTTCTTGTATCCCTTTGATAATTTTCTCGTAGGCTTCTCCCGCTCTGATTTTGTCCCATTCTTCTTTCGTGAAATTCAGAGAACTGAAAAAACGTTTTTAAAAAATAAATTTACAAGGACGGTAGATGGAGAAAAAGATGAATTATATTTTTTCAAATTTTGTTTTTTATGCCAGAATTTTAAAATGATAACGGATAACGCATACTATAAAGATTTTTTTTAAATAATCTCTATTTGATTCAAATTTATTTGGGGATGTTATAAGCCAACGAGAGAGAAAAAAACTGTCATCGCTCCTCAAGGTCGGGAAAGATCCCTATTGGCGTTTATAATTTTTATTTTTTAAATATTAAATTATTAATGTTAAGAACTGGCAACACTGAATTAAAAACATGATATAAGCCGACAACAGAGGACGCAGCGGAATACAAACAAAAAATTACCTGTTGATATGATTTAAGAGTTTCTCCAGCTTGAATACATGCTCTTTCACTTTTTCTCGGTAATCCTCACTTTCATAGAAACTCTTCTCTTCTTCAGCGGTTTTCCGATCAAGGTCGTCATAAATTTTGCCGAAATTGGCATTCTTAAAAGTCTCCATGAGCTTAGTTATTTCATCCAAGATTGAGCGCGTTGTATCCATTTTATCGATTACATTTTCAAAACTATCCATGCTAGTTTTTGTGAGCTCGTTAATTTTACCGATTTTCTTATTCAATTTCACCAATCTTTTTTTCAAGCTCTCAAGATTACGTCTGGTCTGGGCGTTCATTTCCTCCAAATGATTTAGAATTTCATTCAACGCGCTTAATTTCAATCTAAAATCGTTAAGCTGACTTTTAAGAGTTTTAGGATTCATCGGATTGTCATAAAGCTGACTCACTTCGCTGGAGAATTGACTACACTTTGCGAGAGTTTTAGAGTATTTCTCGTAAGGTTTGAATTTTTTGGCGATCCTCTTAATCTCTTTATAAATTTTATTAGCCTCCTTAAGAGCTTTGTCGACATCGATATGCGATTTACCAAAACTATTTAAATCGTCTATTATAACATATAATTCACTCTCTAATTTTTGGACATCATTTTGAGTCAATTTAGAATCCTTATAGATTTCTTTCACGTGTGATTGATCCTGTTCAATGGTAAGTTTGATATTCCTGATGCGATCTTTTAAACTGTTGATGCTATTCTCATAATCTACTATATCAATATGTTTAAGTAAATTCTCATATCTCTTAATTTCAACCCCAAAAGTACTTCTTAGATTTAAATATTGATTAACAGTTTCATTAAAGAGTTTCCATGGTGGTCCCACACCTCCCTTGAATAGATCTATTGTAGAATTCAATCCTTCTGACATGTCATCCAGTTGTTTGAACAACATCTGCGTACATTCATCACAAGCTAAAAGGAAGATTGAAATAGCTACCTGGTAGGCAATTAATATTAAAAGAGACTTACGTGTGCATTTCCCATTTTCAATTACCTCCATTGGTCTGGTGCATTGATTACATTTCTTCCCAGAAAAACCTGCTTTGCACCGACACCGTCCAGTGTTTTTGTCACATTCATTATCGATTCTTCCATATAAATTACACTCGCATTCCTGGCAGCCTCCGGAGCCCTGAGGATCACCGAAGTACGTCTCGGCGCATTTGTCACATTTGGCACCGACGTAACCTGTTCGGGGTTAAAATAAATTACCCTGCAAATACGATAAATAAAGGGAAATATTTCACCTTGTTTACATGTGCAAATGAATTCGTGAGTTATGTCGTTTTTCTGGCAGCGCGACGCAAAATTTTTCTCCGCGGACGGACATTCGCATGGTAAACAAGAATCTTTTTGTCTGTAGAATCCTTCCGCGCAGATTTCACATCGGAAACCGGCCGTGTTATCTCCGCAGTGCTAAAATTTTTCGTTTTATGCATGATTGAATTATAAATTCGAAACGTGCTACTTACCAGACATTCCCCAGTTTCTCTCACGCAAGTGTTGGAGTGTCCATGACAGTTACACTTTTTGGAAACTCCCACTACCGTATCAACCCAAAAATCAACTTCTTGTGGCTGCGGAAAGTACCGATAATAGCCGCTATTTGGAGTTTGACAAGATAGAGAGGTATATTCTTCAGGACAAGTACAGTTTTCGACTGATATTGCTGTAATGCCATCTTTGTAATCAGTTTCGTTATAGAGAAGAACTTCTTCAATACTAAAACAAAGAAGTAGTTTAATTTAAGAAGTTACCACTGAATAGGTAGGATAGCCAAATGACTGAAGAACTAAACAGAAATGAGACCTATTTCTTCAATATTAGGAACAATCATATGAAGAACGGTTGAGAGATAAATAACATTGGAAGAAATGTCTTGGATTATTTTTTTTGTGAAAAACTGGGTGCAAATTAGGTGCAAAAATGGGGAAATGTAATGAAAAATTAAAAATTATGAGAATCAGAACTGATCTATTATGCAATAGTTGTTCCTGAAAGATCACTAACTCAAGAACATGTGTCTTTGGAACAATCTTCAATCACTGACACCAAAAAGACTTGCTTTACCATACAACTTACTTGATATGCGTTAAAGGAATCGATTCACCATTTTTTTCGATGAATATGTCCGAGACGTTTTGTAAAACAGTCATGAAACAATCCCTTCTACTGTCTCTTCTGCAATTTGAAAATAGATTTTTAGGATCAATCAGAACATCCCAGATGTATTCATTTAAAATCACAGATATCTCTAATCCTGATAATACTGCTTTCAGGGTGACTCCATTTCCTGACAAATAAATTGTTAACGTATTGGGACTGCTCAAATTCGAGATTATTTCTAAGTACCCCCCATACGATGCAGTTAAATCTCCTACGAATTGCTCTGGTAGAATCCAGCATGGTGCGTTGTTTATCTGAAAGCGTAATTATTATCCATTGATTTATTCTTATGATTCATGAAAGACAACTTACACAATCATAAGTGATTTCTAGCGGCTTAGAACTTCTTATCGGGTAAGACGTGAGATATGAAATCGTGCATTCGGTGCTTCTTCCGAAACAAAAACATTTATTACATCCATCAGGATTATTTTCATCCAGACCGAATGTTCCTCGCACGCAATTTTCACAATGCAGACCTTCCACGTTCGACTAGAACATGTGGTAAGAAAACTAGTGATTGATTTTTAAAGATTTAGACAAATGAAAGGTGAATAATCTTACTTTGCAAAAACATTGTCCATCTGCTGTACAGTCGTTCGATTTCCCGATAGTTCCTGATACATTACACTGACAAGGTCTGCAAATAGGATAACCGAAATAGCCACTAGCACATTTTTCGCATTTTTCTCCTTCATATCCTTCTTTACAACTACAGACTCCACTATCGTCACACCGCACGCTCGTGCTTCCACTTATTGAACAATCGCACAGCTAAAACACAATATTATCATTTCAAATAAATATTTGAGTGAGTAAAAAAGAATTAATAGATACCCTACATCCTATTCTTGGTTCATACCCCCAAGCGTAATCTTCGCATCTCTCACACTCATCTCCGGTGGTGTAAGATGGACATACACATCTCCCATTTTCCGGGTGACAGATATGTCCTATTAGGTCGCAAGGGTCGCATGCTTGAATCGAAATTGTCATTATTAGGAGTGTGATAATTAGTTATGAAAGATATAAATACCTTTGCACCCAGAAATAAGATCACCATAAAAATACTCTGAACATGCATTACAGTTGCTCCCTCCAACTCCCGGTTGGCAAGTACAGGCTCCAGTTTTCTTATCGCAGATGTTGCTGATGGCACCTCTTAAGTCGCAGTTGCAGAAGCTGCAAGTTGAACCGTCCTTCCAGAATCCATCCTGCAATTTCAAATAATCATTTTCTGAATAGTTGAGGTGAGGGTGTTATGATTTACCTTGCATTGGTCGCATTTTTTTCCTATAAAATTTGGCTTACACCGACATTGACCGTCTTCGTCACAAGTTGCGAACTTGGAACCATCCGGACTGCAAGCACATTCTGAAAAGATTGTTTGGTTGTAGTTTGATGATTGCTGGCATAATCATTTCTTGGGGTTAGATTTTAATGCATAAGGAACACAAAAGTAAGTGACTTCAACGTAATAAGGAAGTTGAAAGTCTTAGAAGAACGTTTATGTATTTCACAACTCATCTTCGGTGGTGAAGATAATGAGTAGGTACCAGAGAAAATTTGAGGTGTGAAAATAGCAGAGAAGGAAAATTCGCAGTTGTGCGTACAATTTAAAGACCCCGCCACTACTGAATTTGCATTTATCGTTTTACAGATACACAGATACCACGTTGCTTTGTGTTAGCTATGTCAGTTTTGTTTAGCAGGTATCCGGAGAGTTTTTAATATCAAACGGTAGGATTCTCATAAATATTAGCGTCTAATAATTAATACGTATAATGGACATGGAATAATGGACAATATATCAAAATATGGACATGGGCTAGTAGTTTTAGTTCCGATCAACCTTTGGTCTGTCAACCGTTAAGTAGTGTTAAATTGTGGTTTGAAAATTTTCATCGACTATCTTCCATTTCTAGAGAGGCGTATTTTTAATAAATAATTGTACTTAGATGTATATCTAAATAAACAAACGATAACATTCTTTGGTGCTCAATAAAATAATCCCGATATTTCTTTGCAAAAGGTTGGGGGGAGATTCTGTCTCCAAAAAATTTGTCCCCGAAAGGCGAATTTTTACCGTTTTGCGCCCTTGAAATAATAAAAAACGACCGTATTCTCAAAATACCCGGGTTAGCAGTTTTCGTACAATTTGGGTAGGTACAATGTAGTCAATTGTTAGGGAGCTGTTGCGTATCTTTTCACAATTAGAAAGAATGCTTTTCATATTTTTCGAAAATCTAAATAGGAAAAAAAGTGTTATGCATTATAAGACAACATCGTTCTAAATCTATCAAAAGGGCCCCCCTCTGATTGATTATGGTGGTAATGTAGCTTGACAGCGTTAGTTTATTGATTCCGCATCACTAATCTTCAGTAACGATTAGTAACGACTATAGTAACGAGTAATAAAATTTCTTTTGTGACCGAGAGTTTAGAAAACTTAATCATATGTACGAGTGTCTAGTAAGATTGAGAATGATTGCTGGTTTTGCCTACTGACCAAGAAATAACCAAGCGGCACTTGCCAAAAAACTCACACTCGTAAATTATTAATGGTGAGGTAATCCATCACCGGTATAATCACAGAGGTAAAACTCTCGGCGCCAAGTTGAGAGGAAAATATATATTATTACAAGTAAGTGCAGATCTGTTAAATAATTCCGGAGTATCATTATTTGCGCATCCATAGCAATATCCATCATGTCCAAATTAGGGAAAAATTGATATTTTAATCTGGACGAAAAGTCAACTTCATATCGAATTAACTTTAATGGGTACATAATAATAAAATTGGAAACATCCTGGGTACTGAAAGGATCGAATTCAAACTGACTTTGCAGTGCAACAAAACTACATTTAATCGAAACAGTTTCGACAGAGATTATGGATGAAACAAACAGAAGCTTTATTCTCTTCATCATATGGAACTGCTATCTATAGATTTATAGACCATTATTAATTTACGAGAAAGTGGTATTTTAAAATTATCTGCAATAATAATAATCCCCTTGCCTATCTATATCTATAGATGTATGAAATTCGTTATGAAATAATTGAAGGCATATGGTACTGCTGGCTGATTGTGTTGTAAAAATTAAGATAAATACATTATTGTAATGCACTTTTAATTACATGCATTATCACATGCTAGTCGCGCTTGCTATATGTACAGTATTTCATGAGGATCTTAATAAAATATTCAATGAAAGGTCTCCTTTAAGCCTGATCTGGTTCCATTTTTAAAGATCTAATTGTTACAAGAAGTCACAAATCTATATCTTTTCAATGTCCAAAAATTTAGACATACAGCAAAAACAATTCGAAATTGAGCTTAACTTCTCCAACAACTAGGTACCTACTATCTAAATCTACTGATAGTTAATTTTTTTTCATTAAAGTTTGATACAATCTTTCTGAAGTCTTTCTATAAGATATAAGTGTAACGAGCCGATGTTTCCTATATTTTGAGTTTTGAAAACTGTCGAATCCAGTTATTCAAGTCTTCATACTTAGTTGTATTGAATACCTATAAGAAATATATTTTTGGATGATTCTGTCTTTTCATCTTAAGGAGACTTTTTCGTTTGATGTATTAAACTGCCGAATACTTGTTTCAGGAAAAGACACCTAAATTTAATCAATTTTACTAAAGCAAAGGCGAATATTTCGGAATAAAAAATCAATGAAGTTCCAATTTTTCATTTCTGATCCGATCTTTCTCATTATTTTTTGTTTCCAGGCAAATTTACATACACTGGGTGAACATATAAATTGCGGACACATTTACCATTAGCACGGAACCATTAGTAACCATTGTGGTATTCCACCAATTAAGATTTTTTTTACTTATAAACTCTACAACTACAACTTTAATTATATGTATTTAATTTTAAAAAATTCTCCCTTTTCTTTAATATCGGGAAGTTCTAAAATGTGGAATTCGTTTAGCACAGCCATATGAATCGATGTCTCTGCACATGCACCGCCCCTAGAGCCCCATAGGGATTTCCCTGCAGTGCATCTGCCTTTTCAATAAAAAAATTATGTAGTTTTAACATAGGAGAAATTCTGTTGTCGATCTTTCTTGTTCTACCCGTTATGGGGGTCACTGATAGTCTAAATGGCGACCAGGTCCGAGGTGCGTATCAGTCCGCGATTTTGAATTTTATGAAAATATATTTTTGTTGAATATAACTCGATCATTTTCATTTTTTCTTGTGTAAAAATGACTAGTAAAAAATTAGTACTACAATCCAAAATAGCTTCCAATCTAAACTAAACTGTAGTTACTGTCACGACGCTCTTATATACCTACAAGCCAGACGTGGTTATCGAAAGTCAAAAAGTTCTAGGAGCTTCACTGGTGTTGTAGCTTCACTGTAGCTTCGAACATGCGCGGAAAATGCGCGAACATTATTCTGGGATTCTGTATTAGAATATGGCATGTTAGATAAAATTTTCACGAACCATGCAACAACCGGCTGACTAATTAGCTGACTAATTAACAGAGAATGTAAACAAAAACAAACACGAATCCAGAATAATTCGCCAGTGTTCCTTCATAACAATAATATTATATTGTTGATTTGTCTAAGAAAATTGAAATTCTAATTTCAAATTACTGTATAACGATAAAGGCTCAAGATATGGGGAAACAACTTACATTATCCCTATTTTAACTTTTGATCTAGGTACCTACTATCCTATTACTTATGTAGTTTACATTTCTATACAGGGATGAAAATGGTAATTTTTTCAGTTTTTAATTCGAAAAGTATCGATTGTAGGGAAATAACTTGTAATAGAAAAATTTTAAATGGCTGAATTATGAAAGAACAACTTTATGTTCCATTAAATTCAAAATTGTGAACTGATATGCGCACCTCGGATCTGCCCCCCCCCTCCTTATGGAAAGAACACGAAAGATGGATAACGGAATTTTTCTTATTTTAGGTCGATTTTTTGGATATCATAACTGGACTAGTTGTCTTTTCGAAAATTTGATTGAAAAAAAATATATTCTTGTTCATCTTTATGCAACGTTTTCTATTGACCATGCACTATCTCTATAAAAAAAATATTGAACTCTATTATAATCCAAGAAATTTACTAAGATTGTATAATATTCCTTCTCAGCACACGTCGATCCTTTTATCTGATAGGAAAACGTTTTTAATTTTATAAAATAAATCCGGTTGCACTTCTCATGTAAGAACGTTACGCCTAATAGAGAAACTAGGCAAAACAAGTTTGAATTGAATTATAAAACAAACTGATTATCTTCTGAAATTGGTCATCAATTATGTATAAAAATTAGATTCATCAACAAACGCAGAGGGAAATCTAAATGAACTAATTTATTTCTTATAGCACGTAAATAATTTATGACAATCACAATTAATATCTGATGAGGAGGCAAATTAAATTCGGTATAAGAAGAAAAAGAAAGTCAATTAAATCACTTTCTGGTGTATAAGCTCAACTCTACTAACTACCACGATATGCAATTAAAAAAAGACGATAAATCTGCATTCCTGAATAATGGTTTAATCAATTATTGGTGTGATACTCTGAGTAATTTTAATTTTAAATTAAAAAACAGGGAAGTGCTATAGTGATTGTGGTGTTGGTGCTGGTGCTAGTGCTAGTTCATGGTGCCTGGTAGTAGGTATTATGTATTTTTCTGTATAAAAACCTGCTTAAAATTACACAGTATATAGGTAAGGGGAAAAGCAAAGCAGTATAGGTTAATAACGGTAACGGTATAGCAAAATGCGATCTCAGAGATAAAAGTAAAGAAGATTGGTTCCAATAACGAAGAATACACTACTTAATTCTAAATTATATAATAGGAATGAAATAAATTAAATTTTTACAGAGTACTAACTGTGTCATTAAAAATCTATCACATACAAAAAATTCAAAATTTTGTCAATCTTTATTTTTTGAATTTTTGATTTATTTTTAATGTGATAGACTTTGCTTAAACTTTTTTTATACCGAAAACATTCATTATACCAACTGAACTGTCTCATTTCATCATTTCACATACACTTTATTAGACTTCTTCTTTCCTTTCCATATGATATTCCTCTAATAACTATATCTATCTACTCTTCTGTCCTCCTCGGACGATGCTTATCTTATAATAATTTTTATTTTTTTTTTAAAAAGGGGGAGCATCGGTCTTCACTATGTAGTTAAGACAAAGTCGCTCCACACCGGTAATATGGGTTTGGAGCCTCTTGCTCATACACCCAGTCTCAAGTATGCCAAAAAAATAGTAGAACGGACAACACAGACACCTAGAGCCTTCACCGAGAATCGAACTCAGTCCGCCGGGTCCAATGATTCAGCAGACCGCCCACTGAACCACTTTCGGCCACCGGTGTGCTCTTATCTTATAATATACATATAGAAACAGGTAACGACAGTGGCGTTCTAGAGGGACGTTCCGGAACTGTCACTTTCCCGAATGTCACCTGTTGCCAGTTGACATGTTCTAGACATGTTCGCGTGCGCCAGAAGAAGTTCCAGTAGGCCAGAACAGATGTTCGATTCTCCTAACCTCCAATTCCAGATCATCAGATGATTTAGATCACTTCAGATTTTAACATCAATTCTTATCGAGAACAATTCGTCAGTGTTCTATTACAACAAGCGTATATTGGAAGATGGATTTCGGAAACCCTGTATTTAATAACAGCCCTTTTCTTATAGTTACCCAGAGCCTCATACTAAAAAAAAATATTACTCACCCTATAATGTGTTGTATTGGGGGGGAGGGGGGCTCTTTGGAGACAGGGTGATTATATTTTTCGAAAGAACAGAGATCGATGATTAGGATATTTTTTACATTTTTTCGGTAACGTTTTTCCATTGCTTCCGATCATGTTATGATCCAAGCGCTGTTGTGGGAAATTACAGGTTTACGCTTTTAAACCATGTGAGTCTAGTTAGTATTGTTGGTTTGATTTTGATTTTACGCTCCAGCAGATTTCCTACAACGTTGGGAAGACTTCACCGTGTCAGCTATTTTCATCAGTCTTCAAAGTCACAAAGGCAGCAGTCGGTAAATTGAGTAAAATTTCCAGGCAAAATAGAAATAAAAAAAATTTCCTCGTCAGGATAAATTCCCCAGGAATCACTAATAATACAGGAATATTTACTTTGATCCTATTCCATTTCTGCAGGTCTGCTTTAAATAAAAGCAACCGCCGGTTTCGTTCTACCTATAAAGCGAAGAAATTACCCTCATTTGCGACTCGTAGTCGAATAAAAAAATTGTAGAGATTAAATTTTCTTGTGTGAAAACTGAAAATCATGAACCGACTCCCCGGGTAAATCATTTTAATGAACCCGGTTTTTAATAAAGCCATCCTCGGGGTGGATGCTCACTAAATGAGATTTCCGTATGGGTATATGGAAATGAAAACTGAATGTTCACTAGTGAATATTAAGGAAATAGAGGTAAACGAATATGATATTTTACTCCACGGAAGCGTGAAAACTTAGTTATATTATTTTAGTCTGGGCGTATGAAATAGGTCGCCTGAAATTTGCATTTGCCGACAAGCGTTTACAAATAAACGAAGACTTTCATAACATAATACGACGTTACTTGTAGGTACATTATTCGTAGTACGCAGCACGACCAATCAGGTAGAGTGCCACTTTATTTTATATATAAATATAAGTGAAATATAAATAAATCACACTCGGATGAGTTAAAATTTATGCGTTTTGCGCTGTATTTTTAGAGCGCCATGACGAGGAAGTAATTTTTTCAACGTTGGTAGGTACATCTATCAAATAAAATGACTCGGTTAGTTGAAAGTTGCATGGAGTTACAATTTAGAATTTCTATACAACGACGATGATCATTTAGTCCACTGGCACTGGATTGACTTCCCCAGGTGGTCAGTTTAATTTTTTAAGTAAATTACATAACATTATAAGTAGATTGAAGAGTCACTGAATGGTTTCTCATCTTGATGGTAAATTGTCTTGTTCCGTTATAGATAATTGGGTACGCCAACATTAAAATGAATGTACGAGGATACCACTCGAAAAAAACACATCATTACGCCACACTTTCAAAATTGTTTCCTGTTTAATCAAAAATATTTACGAAAACACAATAATTATGATTATCGAGAGGTATTATTATAGATGAATATTTTTGGAGATTCATATAAATAAGAGTTTTCGGTTCCATAAATAGAATATTAAAAAAAAATTAAATTTCTGTGGTCAAAGAATATTCTTTAATAATTTTTATTCAAGGTAGATACATGATTTACCCAAAAAATCGTGAAAATAATTAAAATGCACTGCTTAATTATTGCACTCATGTCACTTTTGATTCAATTGTAAGGTAAATTAAAATTTCTTTGGCGGATATACCGATATACAATCAAAAGTAAAAGATACTTTTAAACTCGTCAGTGTTCTCACCATCAAAACTGGTTTCGTTGATCAACCGATTTGTCTCAAATTTGAGGTAAATATTGGTAATAAAGAATAAAAAATTGGACAAAAAAATAATAAATATAACAAAATCCCTGGCATGGTTAGAAGGAGAATCGTGCATTTTGTTTTCTCCATAATCCTAATTTACGTCACTGACACCAGTATGCACATAAAAATTTAATCGGTTTAGTTACTTATGTAGCTAACCAAAATAACTCCACCTCATGCTAATACGTATACAGGGTGTCAATTTGAAAACTTGCCACCCCCGAATTCTTCCTTGGAAATTTTTTTTCAAAGAAATCCCGAAACAGGTCAATTTTTTAATGTAATTTATGTTCTATTGGCGTAAAAAAAATTTATACAGGGTGTTCCTTGACTCAGTGACGACGATATGGTCTATTTTTTTGAATGGGACACCCTGTATATTAATACAATTTTAGATTGTCTGAGAAAATTCAATATAAATTGTTTTTACAGTTGCAGTTTAAACTGAGTAGCTTACGAGTTATAAACAAATGAAAATCGCAGTTTTTCATTTTCAAAGCAGCTTATTTTGAAAACGGCTACAGATATCGGAAAACGGCTTACATGTTCCTATCTTAACTTTTCAAGCGGTATTCTATTGTGTGGATGAAATTTTTATACAGGGTGACAAAAATTATCAGACTTTTGATCACCCTGTATAAATATTTCATCTACATCATAGGATATCGCTTCAAAAGTTAAGATAGGGACATGTAAGCCGTTTTTCGATATTTAGAGCCGTGTACGACGTACACTGCTTTCAAAATGGAAAATTGCGATTTTCATTTGTTTATAACTCATAACCTACTCAATGTAAGCTGCAACTGTAAAAACCATTCCTACTGGATTTTTTCAGACAATCTGAAAATGTAATAATATACAGGTGTCCCATTTAAAAAAATCGACAATGTCGTCATTACTGAGTCAAGGAACACCCTGTATAAAATATTTTTACGTCAATAGAACATAAATTAAATTTAAAAATTGACCTGTTCCAGGATTTCTTTGAAAAAAAATTTTCAAGGAAGAATTTGGGGGTGGCAAGTTTTCAAATTGACACCCTGTATAAACTTCATATAACATCATCCCATATATTGAACTATGTCTTGACTGTAATCAAGTACTGTGAACACCAGCATAAAGGTGTTAATTTGTAAAATTGATTATTTTTATTTACGTACTAACGAAAAGAGTATTATGTATATAACGTCGTAAAAATGTAAATTTTCACAAAATTAGATTGTCTCGAAAGGCATACAAAGAACCAAAGAGGAGATTATTTGACATTTCTGTAAAGAGGCTAAAGAGAATAGAAAGAGGCGAAAATTCATTGAATCTGAAGACGAAGAACAAGAAGCTTTTATTGTGTGGAGGCACCGCTACGTTTAGACCGCCTCAATAATCAGTTAACTCTAGATCACATAAGAACCGCGTTGAAAAACTCGACAAACACGTTGAAACACGCGACAACCGCGTTGAAACACACGACAGCCATGCAAGGCAAGAATTTTTTACAGGAAAACAATAACAATTTTTAAAAGTGGAAACTAAATATTTACAAAACTTGACAATTTTTGGCTGTTGCAAGTCTTCCGTAAAGCTGCTAATAATCGACTGTTCTGGCAAATTTTTGAAATAATTTTTTTGATTAGATTTTCGGGCAGTGAAAAGTTTAAGTATCAAAAAGAAATTACGTGGTGGTAACAGACTCTTAAAAATTTTATTTCTTACAAAGAGTCAAGGAGGAGATTTGACATTTCTGTATAATGGTCAAGTTTGAATAGAAAGAGGCGACAATTCATTAAATCCGAAGAAGAATATGCGTTTATTGTATTTATCAACACGCGATAAACACGTTGAAAGCCGTGACAACCGCGTTAAAACACACGACAACCAGGCAAAGCAAGAATTTTTTGAATAAAAAGACGATAACAATTTTAAAAGTAGAAAATAAATCAATATTTAAAAAATTCGACAATTTTTGGTTGCTGTCTCGTAAAAAAAATCGGCTTTGCTGGAAAATTTTTGGGACAATGTTCCTGATTAGGTTTTCGAGCTGCAAAGTAAAACCCAAATGGGCCTCGAATATTATAGCTGCATTGCGATTGGGATCCATAATCTATAGATATTTTTGAGACCATAATTATTCTATTAGGGATGCTCAATAATGACAAATGGAAGATTTCAAATGTTAACTTTGATAGCTTTTAACTGAGAGAGCGTTAAGTCGTTCGGCTAGATCCAAAAAATACCGTTTCAAGTTAATTTTTGCCGAAATCGTAGGCAAAATTTTTAATCTCGACAACTTTATAACACTCTCTCCTGGGTTTTAAAGACATGAAAGAAAATGAAATCAATTCTTTAGTTTCTTGATATTTAAAATAAGAAAAAAATGTTGCTTTTTTTATTGTGACAAAATGAGCTTTGAAGCTCGCTTTGAACGTACGTTCGAGGAGCGTATAGCGCATGTCAGCCTAATATCTTAGATTTTAAGCTCGCAAATTTTAAATTTTATGCAATATGAAAACTTTTTGTTAACATCCAGTTATAGGAAAACAATTTTTGGACTATCATTTGAATATAATATTTATTTATTTGTACTGTATTTTTACTGTAGCTAGTTTTGGTGAAATGTGGAAGGCTTATTTTTAAGAATTGAATACATAGTTCCGTAATTTTATCTCGCAAATTGAATGATAACCTACTTTTGCACCCAGTTACTCATTATTGACTTTTCGGTTATTTAACGATTGTTTTGATGATTATTCTACAGTAATTATTGATTGTCATTGAAATGGTGGTGCCTTTGATGATTAGATTGCGCTATCTTATTTGTATATGATCTAAATTGTCTGCCTGGAGTAATTCTAAGTATGTACCTACACGGTAAATAGGTATTATACGCATATGCAAATATCACAATAAATTTTATGAGTTCTTATGTTATCATCAATACGCTCATAAAATTGGTTGTGTTTCAAACATTTATTTTATTTATTATTGTAATAAAATAACAACAAAATGTTAAATATTTAAAAATATCCTTCCATTCATATCAGACGAGTATATATTTTGGTGTTATTGGGAAACAAAAGCTTTGATTGTGATGTCTAAATCCAGCGCCAATGTTTTCCATATGTGTCATTCACATCTCGTAAAAGTTTATACCAACCTTGAATTTATGAATCATTCATTACTATAACAATTTTTTACGCACAGGTGTTTCTTCGTTTATGCTTAAATTTCCTTGAATCACTAATAAGTCGCAAAATCACCGTTTACTATTATTATCTTGAGATCACTTCAGCCATATTCCGAACTAGGTATATCTTCTCTCAATCTTCTGCTCTGCGTAGCGTAGATGATCTTCAGCTCTTTACCGCTTTGACTGCAATCAATTCCCTTATCTTATGATCTGCGGCGGTAATAAAAAACACACATACTTCATTAGACCTGTTTCACTTTCATTCACTTCTTATTTATTGACGCTTGTTAATCTATAGCTAAAGCATTTCTTTCGATACGATCATTTGAGATGCAAAATTTTTATAGTTTCTAGCAATATCTGCGATTAAATTTGTGGTATTGGACAACCTGTAACTGTAAGTTACTTATTACTTAGTAGATAGAGTTATATTTTCTTCTTCTTAAATTTCTCCTCTTTTATTTTAGAAAAGCCTTGGATCCTTATATAAAATACAGAATAAATGAATGAAATCATTTTTAATGAATGGAAGCATTCTTCATATGCATTCCCTTGTGTGTACTTGAGCATCATCACAAGAACCAGACTTTGTAAATTCCGTGTGTAGATTACCGTAAAAAGTGTCATTTTTATTGCTCTTATTTCCTTGTAATTCTTACATGAATGAAAAGGTGCCTTGTTGAATACCTGCTTGTAATATTTATTCAAACTAAGACATAAATTAACATTTTACATGCATCTGTGAAAAGATTGAATTAAATGATAAAGTAGGTATTACGTAAGCCCGAATAGGTAGATAGGTATACTGAAGTGGCACGGTATCATTTAGGTAGAGGTATACGTTGATGTAGTGGAATATGTCAAATTGGTACATGGGGTTTATAAAAGTCGTGGGTTTTATATTACGATTTGTAATTAGAAAAAAGTAAAAGCTGGAAAAGGTAAATAAAGAAAGTCGTCTATATCTGGGTTGACTTTGTATACCGTCACTATTAGATTAGATTTGTATAAATCACTTGATAGCCGAAGTCAAAAAATCCTTCGAAAAGTAAAATTTTATCAGAATAATCAGACCATACAGTTTCGTAGAAATTTATTTAAATATTAAATTTTTTGCAGAGGTATTCTAATAGATCAGACGCTATTTTTAGGATAATAAGAAACAGGTTAAGACACTACAACCATATACAGGATGATTCAGGTAGAAATAGTCAAAGTCAAGGAATAGATTAATCCTTATTAAATTGGATAAGTTTTTATTGAACCTTCTGATGTTAAAGTACCTACCTGTACCAAGTACATGTTCCTAATAAGGCTATGGTCTGTTTTAGCTAAATTTTGAACCCTGTTTTTTAATATTGAATTCCACCCAAAAGAGAATCTGAAACAATTTTAGATATAAAAGTATCTTGAAGTTTTTTCGCCGCTCCTATAGTAAAAACGGTCATTCATCCTTCACAGCATGATTATAATTTTACAAGTTTAGAATTTTGTGTTTAGAATATGTCAATGCATACAGTAATGTTAAAGATGGTCGACAAGGTAAGTAGCCTAGTGAAATATTCCCTGGAAGTAATTTTTTTTAGAAAATATTCATGTTACAATAAGGCTACACGGCAAATGATGACGTGGCCTTATTATAATGTTGCACAAAGCCATTGTGCCATTCACACAAATCAGTATTTCTGATTTAAGATTTTCCAAAATTTTTGAATTTCTTCATGTCCATTGTACGTACTAGAGGAATCTGTCTGTCTTTCCCAAGAAGACCTGTTTTTCTGTCCCATGTGTTTTCAGTGAAGGTTAATTTTGTTATTTTTGCACTTTTATGACTTTTAGGGCATTGGCCTTATTCTGAGCGCTATGCTCATAATAAGGCCTACAACAACAAAGAATTTTTTATGGCATACTTTATGTATAACAGACTTAATACTTTTGGCAATGATACTAATTTAAGTTATGGTTGATCAAATGGTTTTAACTTAAAACTAATTTATGATGTCGAGACTTTAAGAGACTAGTAGAGTACCTCATCTTGTGGATGCCGGCAAGCCGCGCTAAAACGAGCGTCGATTTGTGAAAAATGCCCAGAAATCGCTCGTTTGATCTCAACCAGAGATCTCTACATAGAAGAAGACATCTCTGTTGAGAGGGAGGAAGCTTTCAACGCGCCTCACAGCCAACTTGAGTACGACGACTTCGACAAAGCCATCCCCGATGAACTATTTCCACCAAACGATTGGGATTCAGATAACGCTACACCCAAAATCAGTTTAATTGGTCAGAGTAGACAAACTTCCATACCTATACCTATCCAGAAAATAATACAGCACATCTTTACACAGTACAGAAGCAAAATACTAAAACAAAAAAGGTAAATCGAGGACAAAAATATAAGGTTTTTTGCTATTCAACGTAGGATTGCAGCTGCAATGTTGGAGATAGAAAAAAAGTTGATGTGATTTATAATAGCACAATTTAATAAGCCATTTTTTTTATTTGTACAATTTTGTCGTACCAGTTATAGGTGCCGAGATATAGGCAAAAAACTGAAAAAGTGTACCATTTTTCCTAGATGACGACTCGAGCGCAAGAGATTTTGACGGGGACTTTTAGTATGTTCAAAAGGAAGCCGTAAAGCACCTATATCAAAATTCAGATTTCTACAAGTCAAGAAGAAACTCAGTTTTGCTCAGAACCATTACCAGATGACTACACAATTTTTTTGCTAAGGCCCTAAAACAGAAAGTTTGCTTTCAAAGAAACAAATCAATTTACTAATGATTAGATTTCTTTCTGTTCGGCATACTCCTCTGGTCTCTGGTGGTGGTAATATGTCAGACTGATGAGCTGGAAATAAACAGTGAAATATCGATCTCTCTGTCTTTACCATAGCATTAGGGTTGTGCCGTTGAGAAAACGCCAAAGTTTGCTTTCATGTTAAATTTCTTGTAACGTTTCTGATTCCAAAAGCAGATGTCTTTCTAGGATAAGCGAGGGTATCAGTATCTAAAAAATGTAAACTGGCATCAATCTCAACAGCATGGGTAAATTTCAGATTTTAGTCACCCTCCCTGAAAAGGCAATGTGGTAAAGTAATGCAAAATATGTTGAAAAATAGTTGAAATAACAAAAATGGCCAGATCTCAGATATTTTTATACATTTCAAAATTCGGTAAGCAAAAGTGTCTTTGATAAGGAGGAAGAGTTTATGACTTTTTGACTTTTTGCATAACTTCTTAGCACACTTCTTTAATTATTCTTATTACCTAATACATAATGGCAATTTTAAACTCTTAATATATGTACCTATGTAATATGTATATGCACTTGCTTTGTCTACTCCACTAAAATACATAAACACTTCAATGTTGTTGCAAATAAGTGATAAATTTCATACGAAAGGCAATCTAACTGAGGAACCTAGTTATAGTTTGTTAGTAATTTATGATTATTAAATGGTTTGTAAATGGAGCACATTTTCCATTTTATATTATTTGTTCCAAGAATACGAGTCTCGATTTTCGAATTGTTTCTGAATCTGATGAGCTAGCCATCAAAATCGTGACATAAGTAAGTCAAACGCTGAGTGATAGAAACGTTTCGTGGGCCTATTAGCTCAAGTCAACTGTATATTTGATTTTATCAGATATGTCGAGACCAACACCTGTGTGTGATACGTACTGTGTGACCCAATTCCATTCAGCAACAAATTTTACAAACAATATTTGAATTGCAAGTTAGAAAGTTCGTTGTTACCATTTGAAGAGTTTTGTCTTGTGAAGAGTTTTGCGTTTGATATTTTAGTAGAGCTTTTTCCAGAGGTGCTATTTTTTTAAAGTGGGCAAGTCAAACACTTGTTTTAATTTTTTTTTGTTTCTTGTTGACATATAAGTCAATATTTTATCGTTTACGCAATTTATGACACTATGCAGTTTCTTGAGGTGGAAAATTTTCGAAAAAAAAAACAATGAACATTTGATTTGAAAAATCGCTTTTTTATAATGTTAAAAAAAAATACCATAAAAAGCTATACCATTTCGTTTGCCATTTGAGAAGTCTTATGGCGGAAAAACATTTCCAAGAACATTCTCTCCATATTCATGGCAAAATTTCTCCTTGCTCCTTCGGTTTCAAGATATATTAAGAATTACGGAAACTAAGACTAACAGACTAACAGTAGACTGTCACACACATGAATCGTTTTCAATTGAGCTTTACAAATCAGACTATTTTTTTTGCCGTTTTGCGATCTCTCAAAAATTTGTCTAATGTGAAAAAATTCGACTCCTCGGTGCGACAGTTCAATAATTTTTCCTACCCCTTCCCCTCGACTTTGGTCAATTGATTTCGCAAAATTCTGGCTTTAAAAATGCTTGTAACCAAGATTTTCGTCAAGTTTCAATACCTATAGTCGAGCCTATAGTGTATTCCAACTTTATTAGGACCGCTGTTGGCCATGAAAAATCAACTTAATTCACGTGGTATAATTTTAAAGTTTCTGTCAATAAACTATGAAAATGAATTTTGACATCGGATGTCTACCATGCTATCTCTTTTTAAGAGAAATATTGATCAAAGAAACTGAAATTGGTTTAGAAAATACCTTCGTTGTTTGAATATACCTCGCTTTACTACGGTAATTATCTACATACAGCAATCTGCTTCTGGATTGCTTCTGGATTCTCACACAGCTTCTGGAGACATTTATATTAGGATAAGCACCTAGGTATTCATGAGATAATTATTATTGTAAGAAAATTCTTCGATTAAGTATAAGTAAATGTTCATAATAATAATAATGTTCACAAAAATAACATTTAACTGGAGACTTATACCTACAGAAAAAAATCTAATATGGTTTACAGATGGTAATACAGGGCGATATAGAATCCATTAAAATTAAGGATATTCTGCAAAAAAAATTGAATCCACCAACTATTGGCTTTCAAGTTACAGAATTTCCCTCATCCGAGTTTAAAGCAAATTTTTTCAATAACCGTCATAAAAAAAAATTAATGAGAAATTCTGATTAATGTAATGTCTGGAACGGATACCATATAATTCATCAATTTTTTTCCCCACAAAACCTCTTTACAGAGGAATTGAGAATGTTGGTAAATTGCTAACATACCTAAATCTGAACGAAATTTGAAGTTTGGCAACCGCCTAAACTCAACTTAGAATATAAAAAATATTCAAATGCCGTCGTTGCTATGGAAATAAAAATAATAACAATACCATCTAACCCGAACTTATTTACATATTCAGTGCAGTGATGCCTCCTTTTTTTTTATAAAAATGGTCATATCTTTGGAAGCCAAGAACTTCCAACACTGCAGTGAGAAAATTTACCACTCTTAAAAAGTGAAGTTTATCGCAGCATTCTCTGAGTGCGCGAGTTACTGATCACAGTAAATATTTAGGGATATAAATTAGTAATGAATTTTAAGTACGTTTGGCAATATTGCTTAAATCTGAGAATGACATTATCACAAACACTTATAACCTAGAACCTCCATAGCCAACTTGATCCGAATAGAGTTGGAATATACTATACCTACTACTTGTAGGTACAATTTCTTGCTTATTTATAGTTATGACGTATATCTGAAAAACTACCAGCAGAATTTGTTGAAGACGACACGCGATCGAAAACATTTTTCAATAAACCCCATCATGCACCTATTAATTAGGAATCGTTTTCTACAAATTTACACAAACAAATCTAGACAATTATTATTATTATTACCATACGAACATGAACCAAAAAGCTTTATTAAATAGATAAGACGGAATAATTGACGCGGCAGGTAGAGAGGAATTATAAAAAATTAACCACAAAAAATAAAGATAATATAATTTTAATAAAATGTAAATATTATTCGTGGTATTCCAGTTTATCGGCAACGTTTGTTTCTGGAAATATGCCATGATTATTCATAATGAGCAGTCGTGTATGAATGATGAGAGGCTTATTGAAAAATATTGATTTTTATGTTTCGAGATTCTATGTTAGATAGTGTAAAAATCGGTAGTGAAAAAATAATGGTAAAAAATTGGTGTCTTCCCGAGGGATTTTGAAGAAAATATTAGGTATAAGTGAGTCATTATCGAATTTATTCGATTAATTATTGTGAACTCCCTTTATTATTTTACTGGGAAAATTGTCAATTTTGGGTACGTAAGAACAAGTACAATATTACGCCTTATTAATATGGAAACTTTTAGGGTTTTTTTCTTGTTATTATACGACGATATTATACGGTGTGTCCCAGATTTGTGATTTCGGCTGCTGACAGAGATACGAAAACGTTTAAATTGGGAAAATTTTAGACGTATCTGGAACCCTTCGTCGAACGATCATGGCTATCCTAGATTTTTATACATTTTGAAAAACTTGGATGCTGCATTTTCTAAATAACTTTATTACCTATTTGTCATTATTGTTGAAAGAAAAACCTTTCTTAAGTCAACTTTTCACACAAAATCTGCCTATTTAGTCTGAATCTGTCCATATTTAGCCTGATTTTTATTTCCTCGTTTCGGTTAATTGGAACCATCATAACTTGAAGAAAACCATAAATATAGGAAAAAAATTATGACATTTTGACATTAATTTTGACAGTTGGACAGTTAGATTTCTTTTGAAGAAATAACAATGGGATTTAATCGCATTATCGTTTAAATAAATTTTGTAATTCATTAAAAACGAACTAAAATCTTTATGTTTTCTTTCCTTAAAAAAGCAATAAAATCTGCTTCTAAATTAGTAATAAATTAGTGTTACGCACAATTGAATCAAAATTGGTTGTTTACGTCTTAGTTACCATGGCAGAAACTATGATTTTACGACTATAGCGGGCCGTAAAGTAGAGAAAAAGCCCGGCGATTAAGAAAAAATGTATGCTTTGTTGTTTGAACTGTTATCTTTATTTATTAACAGGTAGGTACATACTTTGGGATTATATTATAAATATAATTAATTATTTGTAATATTAAAAACAAAGTTGGAAACATTCTGGAAAGTAATTCCATTAACCAGAAGTCGCTTCTGAAGAATGTCTCATTGCGAAATTAATACAAGTTGATTTATCCATTATACAGGGTGTCCCAAGCTTATTCGAAGCGGTCTCTGTAGGCCAAACGATGGACTTTTTCAAAAAACTTTTTGAAAATTCAAGTACAGAATCACAATGGCCATAATTTAAAATTATTTTGGAGTATACAGAGTGTCCCATATGACAGTGGCATATCAAAGTTATCTTTTTTAAATGGAATGCTCCTATGTTATTGCATTTTTAGATTGTCTGAGGAGAGAAAATAAGATTGGCTTTTACAGTTGGTGTTTAAATTCAGAAGTTTTTGAGTTATAAACAAGTGAAAATCGTCATTTTTGAAGTTCAAGGCCCTGTACAACGAAAACGGTTCAAGATATCTAAAAACGGTTTACATGTCCTTATCTTAACTTGTGACATAGTATCCTACTATGTGGTTTAAATTTTAATACAGGGTGATGAAAAATCGGATAATTTTCATCACCCTGTATTAAAATTTACTCCACATAGTGGGATAAAACATGTTTTATAAAACTTTTTATGTACTATCCTATGGTGTAAAAACATTTGTACTGTCTTTGATTTTTTTATTTGGCGACGTGTGGAGAAATCTCAGAATTTTTCAAATTTTTTATCACCCTGTATAAACATTTCATATACATCATAGGATAATACATGAAAAGTTAAAATAGGGACATGTAAGCCGTTTTTCGCTATCTTGAACCGTTTTCGTTGTACAGGGCCTTGAATTTGAAAAATGACTATTTTCACTTATAACTCAAAAACTTCTGAATTTAAACACCGACTGTAAAAGCCAATCTTATTTCCTTTTCTCAGACAATCTAAAAATGCAATAACATAGGAGCATTCCATTAAAAAAAAACATAACTTTGATATGCCACTGTCATATGGGACACTCTGTATACTCCAAAATCATTTTAAATTATGGCCATTGTGATCCTGTACTTGAATTCGCAAATTTTTTTTGGAAAAAATCCATCGTTTGGCCTACAGAGACCGCTTAGAATAAGCTGGGACATCACCCTGTATTAATTTTTCAGCGTCAAACCTGCTGTCAAATTAATTTTAAACGAATGTCAAAAATTATTATTTTATATTAGGAATATTATTTTTATTGTTTTGATGCAATTGTGCGTAAAACGTTGTACGTACCTCTGCCCGAAGGAAAGATTACGCCCTTAGCCGAATAAAGGCCCTCCGCTGGCGCGTCGGGTCTCAAACTTCGTCCGCGGGCGTAATCTTCTTCCTTCGGCCCTCTGTACGTAAATAACTATTTCGTTCATAAGAAAAACCGAAGTCGATGATGGTTCCGATAAATTTAATTGCCGCGTTCCTGTTAACGTGGAAATTAAAATTAAATTAAATGTACAGATTTTTTATGGGAAGATGCCCCAAGAAGTTTTTGCTTTTCTCAAAAATAATGAGAAATGAAAAAATTATGAGGGTATCTAGATGCAGCATTCCGGTTTTTTCAAAATATCTCAAAATCCAAGTTATTAATGACTGCTCAGCAAGTTTTCTAAAGTTTCCCCCCTACAAAAACTCCTACCCTACAGCAGTCTAGATTCCAATGAATGAACTACCAATCTTGGACACACTGTAGATATAACTTGAACGTTAACTTAAATTTTATCTTCTGTGAGAAAAATAATTCCACGAAAATTTTTCAGTTTTTTATGAATTTGATACACTTTTTGTTTATTTAATTTCTGAAGACCGAATAATATAAAAAAATAGGGCGGCCACAAGAAAAAACAAAGGACTATGAAAACTCTAAGATCTATTAGGCTTTGAAAGTATTTCAAATTTCAGATGGATAGCTCTAAACGAGTAAACCTAAAAAAGTATTTTTTTTTTATTAAAAAAAAAGTTATGCTCAAAATAAGATATCCCGGTTTTCAAGTTTTTTTCAGCGTCTTTCAGTAACGACTCAAGTTATCTAAAAAAATTTTCCAGGTCCTTAATAAGACTTTTAAAATTCTGCACAACTTTGCCCTTTTTCCATTTTTGTCCTTCTCAAACTTTTTCCATTTCACTAACTCTTATAGTTTACGAGATTCTCAAACTATAATAAAAACCAACTCACCCTGTATATAATTGTTTCAACAGAGAGGGTACAGCATAATTGACAAACTAACCAACGACCTGAACTCAATATAGATAAGTAAATTCATATAATATTTGGACGATTTTAGTTAAGAAAAAAAATCATTCGCATGCAGGTACCTTTTAAGCGAAAGCGAGGCACCTATAAGTTACTCCTTAAACAATTTTTCTTTAGCTTACCAAATCAATGTTAACGACCTTAACGTTTTGAGATCACCTACGCCTAAATACGCCTATTATAACGTAGACACAGGAAGAAAATTTTGTACCATCTCAGTTTTGAGAACGAGTACCATTATGTCCTTATTTAGTTAGCAGAAAACTCACGTACTTGTTACAGGTCTGGTGGTGGGTCTGAAGGTTGGTCTAGGCCTAGGCCAAGCAGGAGTCGTGTAATGACACCTTCTCCTGCAACTGGCGGCTTGGGGACACCCAGTGCAAATCCTTTGAAAGCACCTATTCGGTTGGTATCCTGGTTGGACCTTGTAATAATAATTATATTCCCTATTTCCATTCAAAACATAATCGATCTGTCTCTTGCATCTCGCAGCTTTTGTACTGTTACTCTTGAGAAGATTTCCTAGGTCTTCAATAAGGGAAGGTGCTAGTCCTAGTTTGAAGCCGTGGTGATGTCTAGTTCTGTGCTTTGGTGGTTGATCGAGCTTAGAGTATTCACGGTTTGATTCTTTTGGCACATGTTTCTTCGTTTTATTAGCCACTTCACTTATGAGAGATGAAATTATTATAACACTGAGTAGTAGAGGTACAACTTTCTTCATAATTTTTCCACATAACAATTAAGTAGTCACTTCGGTGTTCACATCACTCTTTATTTGGTTTTTGGGTTTGCTCTAGATATACAGGGGGATGAAGATAAATAGGTGGTAGGTAAAGGAATAGTGTAGATTGGAGAAATTTTGAGTGGCAAGGCTAGCGGACTGGGAGTGATATTAGAAGGAACTAGAGATAGAGACGTTATTGAAAAAACAGCAAGATCAAGGCAAACATTATTTGAATAAAATCACGATCGCCCACCGCCGTATTGCTTGAACCCGTGAACCGTGGTCTGCCTGGTTTATTCGATCCAACCTCCGCGACTCGCAAGATTCGACTAAATTATGAAATACACTGAAATCATAGCCAGGCCGCGTCTTGTCTACAGAGTAATCAGCCTCTCGGCCGGCTTTGAGGAGGAAAATTAGGAAATGATCGACTTTTCTTATCGATCTATTATTTGATATCTATTTCCGCGTGATTGATTTTTTAGCTTTAACAATATGAGATAATTTTAAATTTACAAAGTGCTTTACTTTTATCTGTCATTCTTTTGTCTTTTCAAAATTAACAAAACTATCTATCTGATGAAAGAAAACAGAGACCTAGAAAACATTTTCGACCTTGAAGTAGCTTCAAATATCCTGTCGAAATATATTTTTTAGTTTTTTTTGTTGTGAAAAAAATGTCTATATAATAGCAGAAGAAACTTATGAAGTTTTATTGAGCTTCATTCGATTTATTTAATTATTTTTGCGCTAGTAAAATCGGTTTGGAATCTGGAAAAATAGATGAATAGAGAACCGAATACTTGCTTTTAAAATATGAAAATGTTATATACTAATGGTTTTTTTTTAATACGTTTTGCCAATTTGCAAAAACATTCTTCTTATAAGGAAAATATTCTCGAGTTGTAAAAATCACGACAACTTATTGTTATAGCCCTCAGAAATGTTCCTTTGTTGCAAAGTTATTCAAAAATATTGTTTTTTGAAATGATCAACTGAACAATTATTTTAGGAAATAATAACAATTTTTAGCATAATTTCTTTAAGAATTCACCCATAGAGAAAAACTATATATTTTTGTCAAGAAATCTTTTTTTATATAAAAAATCTCATGAAGAGCAAGAATATAAGTCGGGAAGTTGCAGAAAATAACAATCACTGCCAAGCTTTTTAAACATTTCATATTCTTCTCAATGAAGGAGCAATATTTCTTCTCTTGATATTGGTGAACGATATAAATCGCTTCGTAAAAAATGTGGCAAATGAGTTTAAATTTAAACTCTTTCTAATTATTTTTATTTATTCAAGGAATTCCGCTTCACGTTCCCGCAGAGAAATAAAATCAATTTGAAAAATTGGCGTGTATCAACAAAGCGGTTCGGCGCCAAACTATAATAAGAATTTATAGGAACTAGTCGTATCAACCCGAACTAACACCGCCACCAACTAACTACAACTACTAGAACTAACACAAATAATTAAGTAGCCAAACAGTGAATTAAGTTATTTACGGCCACTTACTAATCTTACGCTACAACAATAGAGTTAATTTCGTTTCTAAAATTAAATTAGAGAATCTGTTACACATTAATAAGTCAAATAAAATTTATGGAATCCATGAAACGGCTCATTAAACCCAACAACCCGACATAAATTAACAATTTAATTTCACTTTAATTAATTAATTAATTTCCACAAAGCAATCCCGGTGATTATTTTAATTATTATTAATTCGATTTTTGTTTACTCGTCTCCTCCAAACTCTGTTACTTCTAAATAAAAGTTTTTCTCACTTATAGATCCTCAATAATTATCTAATTATTTTTGATTGAACTGAAGACAAGCTATTGAACTTTAAAGATTTACGACAGCGTTTTCCATAACTAACTCCTTTCAGTTAATAAATGTAAATATTTACATAGATAAAGTCGCTACACTACTGTAATTATGATAATCAAGCAACTTTACCTAGTCTGCCTCAAAGCGGTAAACCAATCATTTCAATACGGCTTGGTAAGTGTCACTATTGTTACCTATATAATACTCTTTTAGAATGATTAAGTAATAAAAGTATTCCTGATACCTAATATAGGTATAATATTATAAGTTAATGAAAAGACTATGTAATAATTGCTCTTATAATATTATGTAGAAGATTTGTTATAGAATCAAAAATATACTTTGCTTCGTTATTATTAGATACCTACCTATATTATGATGTCTGTTAATATAGTATTCATAATTTTATGTTAGATATACCCAGAAAAATAACTAATAAAAAGACAATAAAAGAAACAATACGAAAAGGTGAATAACTCGTAAACTTAACTATCTCTACCCACGTAAGAAGACGAAAAAAATAATTAAAAATTATTGATTGTTTTGTTAACAAAGTATGTGCCAGCAGGGTAACCATCAATTAGTCTATCATGTCAAGCAGGAGAAATTGAACAGATTCTCCATATGGCTTAGGCTAATAATAAATTTCTCCAATAAACATTTAAATACAAGAGGATGAGAGGATGATACCTAAGCGATAGATGTTACAGTAGAGTCGTGTTGTCACATTACCAAAAAAGGATTACTGAATGTTACTAAAACAGTCGTAGAAATTTAAATTAAGCAATTGAGTGTTGTAAGTTTTTAACGCTAGCCCTCAATAGAATTTATTTCCTTACGTGAATCCAATAGTGAATTTTACATCTCCTTGTAGAGTTGCTCTTATCTTGATTGTTATATTGACTCATTAGCATGTCCCTTTCAGAAAATTATTGGAAAAAAGTAAGTTTTTAATTATTTTTCCTTCATAATATTCTTTGCAAAAGTTCTCCTAGAAATAGTTTAAATTTACATTACAAAATTAAAATTTTAAGAAATCCTTTTTTTTATTAAAACACCCTGCGTATTTTCAAAATTAATAAGTTTATAGGAACTAGGTATAGGTTTCTTTATTATTATTATTGTTTTGTTTTTTGTCTTAATCTTTTTATCCTTTTTATCTAAAAATTGGTTGAGAAATAATTTGCTCAAGTCATTGAAACTTGTTATTGAAAATTATAAAAAGTTATTGAAATTTTTTTTGTTTCAACAATAATTTACGATTTTAGGGTTTTTTATTATGGAAAAATATCAAGCGAATTTTGCAGGAGGCAAATATAATTCCAAATAAATTGGGATTCTAGCTCAAGAATTTAAAAACTTGAAAAAAAAATAATTAGAAAAAAAGTTTTTTAGAAAGACTGTAAGAGGTAGTATGTTCGTTCACCACTAAGCAGGAGAGCGGAGTGAATAAAATTATGACATTATGAAAGCTTTTGCGTGGAAGTTTTGACTGATTGATTCAGAAATTTGATTCAGAAATAAACAAATAAGTAAATTCGATTTTTTTAACTATATTCTCAAGAGCTTTAGCTTCTAGGAGGAGGCTTGAAAAAACATTTTTTTTAACACCTCCTGTTATAAATACGTTTCTTGTTGACTGTTTTCCTTTTGAAATTGGTATAATTTTTTCCCAGGAGCTTAGGTCGCAATATGGTTGGACACGCATCACTAGGTATTACGGCCGCGCGTCGGCCGTCACCTTAATGACACTAATTGCACGGACACGTTGTCCGCCCACGAAACGGTGATGTGTGGCTCACACATCTAATTTAATTGTGCGAATCTTTCATTCAAGCGATGGCTGACACACTCCCGTAATACGGGGCAGTAATGTGCATCCTAGCCTTTACTCAGTACGATATAAATGGCTTGAGTTTTGAAAATTCTCTCAAAAGTATTACTGCTTCGGGACTGGCTATAGTTTGAGAGATGGCGACAAAAATGCCTCATATCTACCAAATGGAAGAAAAGCTAGTTTTTATATACTTAGTTCGAGTCCCCTTCTCAATATTCGTCTTGTCGTGTAGGGGTCTAAAAAAAACGCAGTGCGGTGAACGGCTAAGGCGTTTTGCCCAGATTTTCTCGAACGATTTCAAAAAACTTCTACAATTTGAGGGGCATCTAAAATTACTTGGAGGCATCTCGGCTTCTCGGCAACCCTCCCTAATTGAAGGAAAGGTATTTTCTTCCAACTTGCTCCTTGTAAAGATCTCTTTCAGGAGATATAAACAATTAAAAAAATGGAAAAAAAATTCAAACCCTAATTTTTGAGTTTGTGTTTCTTTAATTGTACTGGAGATTATGACCAAGAGAAAATTGAAAGAAATTTTTCCCTCAATTAGGGGGCCGTTTAGATACTTTTTGAAATCGCTCGGGCAAATCTTGGTAAAAGGGCGTAGCCGCTCATCGCAACGCGTTAGACCCCCAGTCGACAAGACGGATTTTGAGAATGGGACTCGAACTATCCTTATAAAAACCTGCTTTTCTTCCATGTTCCAGAGATAAATGTCATTTTTGCCGCAAAGTCTCTAACTCAAATGCTGGAACCTAAAACCCTCTCCAAATTATAAAAAAATTTAACATTAGAACAGCAGCTTTCAAAGAAATTATGAAAAAAACAAGTAACCAATGGGAAGGGGAGTCTATACTCTAGAAGCGGCTGCTGCAGGGCTCAAAAATAGTGAAAATTCAAAAGCTCATTAATGGACACTTTTAGATATTTTTTTTATTACAGAATGTAATTTTGAGAGTTCTGGATGTAAACAGTCAATAGAAACCCCAATTCTAACAAAAAAACATTATACTGAACAGCAACATATAAATAGACAAACCACTAAATTATGCCTCAAAAAATTCATCCTTTGAAACGGCGCATACCCAGTCGACACAGAAAGTAAGTACCTACGCGGGCAAGAAGTCTTGGGAATCCCACAATGGAACCATTTTTCATTGAAGCTTTAGAATAATCCAAAATATTAACAGTCATTTTCCTGAAGTCCTGCTCGCATAGTATACCTACACTTTACCATTACCAATGACTTGCAGATAAATGACTAATTAATCTTATTAAGGGAATGTCCGCATCCGTGAAAGGACACTGAGAGCTAGGAAATAAAGTATCTACCAGTTCTTTGGCGGCACTGTCAAAGAAGAGGGTGGTGATCAGCGAAATTAGAGTTAAAAGGGAAATGATTCTTTTTGGTTAGTTGTGTGTTGTGTCTTCTTCAATTTTTACTAATGACAATGCAATTTTGTTAGCCTAATGTGTTTGAGATGTCTGTAGAGAAGATGGCTTGCTTTGTAAAATCAGTGCATGTTTGCTCCAGTAAAAAAGTACCTACAGCTTCCATTGTCAATATCATGTTGCATGGTGCCGTGCAAGTAAAATGTCTTGCAAGATTATGTTATTAACTCTATCAAAAGAAAGTTTATACATTTATTCCAGGAAAACCATTAACACGAGGTAAAGTTTTGACATGTAAATGCTGCTGTTGTGTGGAGAAAAATTCCTTTTGTAATATAAATTTCCTGTATCGTGTTCGAGTACAGGCATAATTTCTCTGCTTTTTCAATTGATTATACCAGCATGCTACAATCAAAGTCGCAATAATTATTATTAACTCGCACCTTGTTGATGTATGCTAATAAGCAATGCGAATAATTGAAAGAGCTTTCTACAACCTGTCGCCCTGTCGCGTTTCTTTACAATGCAAAAGGAGCTTTGTAATAATTAAAAATATGAAACGACCAACACAAACCTTCAAGAATGAGAAAGATCTTCGAACTCCCTTTATCTTGTTATACCTCTTCAGATGAGCGTGTAACATGATAATCTAGTCACCGTATTGCATATTATGAAGAAGAATACATACACATCACTTTTACCTGATGGAGTTCTCTAGTGGTAACGTTATAGTTAATGTTCGGAAGCTTGTTCTTTTGCCATTCCATTAGTAGCTAATGTCATTTATATTCTGGTGTTAGTGTTACTATGAAATTAAACTCCCATTTGTAGTCCATCAGACTCGGCGTTATGCAAAAACGTTCTTTTTTTTATTATGATAACAGTCATTAAATCGCATAATAATCTCGAAATAAATATTATGACGGTGGTCAATGACAAGTCTAAATTGTTTCGCTTGTAGAGTGAGATTTCTTAATGTAAGTTTAAAGATTAACAAAAAAGGTGTTAATAGAGAACTGGATCGTTATTTTTCCTCTCTATACAGGGTGTTGCGTTTATTTGAAAAGTGAGTATACAGATTAAGATTATTTTGAACACAAAGTAAAGTGTTGCACCAAATCAAGAACATGCTCGCTGAAGAAATAGTCTTATATTTACTAGTGTTTATTATCCAAGTTTATAAATATAAATTACAAATGTAATGCTTCTGCTTTATTTGTAACGATTTTGATTGATCTTTAATTACAGTGTTGCATTTGTAACTCAACATAGTAATGAAAACGTTTATCAGACTTCTTTTTGAAATAGAAACGTTACAACCGAACTGCTTGTATGTGATATATTTAAGTTTTGTTTATTATTGAGTGAAAAAATTTACTCGTTCCGTCGAATTCCATACGATTTTCAAAACCAACGTTCTTTTGATAAAACAATGACCCCTGCGTACTGTTCCACTTACTACACATATCGATGAATTTCTTAATACTGAATTCATTCAATTTATATTTTTAGATCCGATTCTCGGTTTGTTGTAAATATTAAACAAACTTCCATGGTGTATGATGCAAGCTGAGTTTAGTACCTATAATACATTAGTCAAAAAATTAAGCTTTTTAAAAGACTTTCACGAAAATTTGATAGATAATAAATACGACGGTTGGCCTATTGAAAACAACAAATTCATTGAATCGGCCATTTAAAACAAGTCTCCTCTAAAAACAAACGGTAGTAATAGTTTTTTTTTTGTGACATAGAGTAGTTGTGTCAATGTTTTCTTATTTTAATTTAGAGTCAATTTACTCAAATCCCCTGGATAATTTTATGGTGAGAAATGGTTTTTATTAGGAGAGAGAAATTTTGAGTAAGGATAGCATTTTATATCTCCATGGAAACCTGAAAGTAGCAAGCGCGAATATTGCCACATCTAAGAAACATTGTATCAAATCCCTTTGTTGTATCTTATTTTAAACCATGATCAGATTATGCTCAATTCCTCTGATGGCTAATTTTTGAGGACAAAGAAGAAATTTACAGTCAAGTAACTCTAATCCCCTAGACTAATTTTCTTTTGAGAAATTTATATATTTTTCGAGGAGATAAATTTTATGCAATGATAGCTAGGATTGCCTCTTCAAGTTCGTAACTTAAGAAAAAACTGCTTTAAAAGTTTTGCTGCATTTACTACACCTGACGAAAAATGTCAATTTTTCAATAAAATTCAATCAATTTTTATAACAAAAATGACATTTTTGTTATAAAAAGAGGTCCTAACAATTTTGTCATAAGTATTTACTTTAATCCCAAAATATAATTTTACTCAATCTCCTCTGGAATAATTTTGTGATGAGAAATTCTTTTAATAGAGGAAACATTTTTTACTAAAGATTCCTTCTTCTAAATCGAAACTTTGTGGGAAAAAGTACACATAAATTTAATTTTTTAACTTGAAAGAAGAGAAAAAACATTTTGCTGTATTTACTGGATCAGGAGGAAAAGTTGGAGAGAAACGTTTCGTATAAATACCGGTGGGTCAATTTATCTTATTTAACTTTTGGGTCAAATTTGGGATTAAATTTGGACTCTATCTTCATTGGGAAAATTTTTTGTTAAGAAGTGGGCATTCTTGAAGAGGAAGAATGTTCACATCAAAAATTACATTATATTCTCGTAACTTGGGAAAAAAGGTGAAATTTGACTGCATTTGCGGCAACAAAACCAGAAGAAACTAATACAAATCTGGTTGGTGATGTTGATGATGATCAATTCTGTCTTATCTGACTTGAATATCTGACTTGGGTCAAATTTGGGATCGAATTTGAACTCCATCTCCACTAAGAATGGTTTTTGAAAAGAAGGGACTCTCTTAATGGTTTAATTAAAAAGTACATTATTTCATGTCGTAGCTTGAAAGAATAATTGCAAATTTCGCCAAAGGCAGAAAAATTGGTAAGATAATTATTTGCTATAAAGAGATTAATCTTTGTGCAAAAGTCATGAGGATGTTGGGACAAAAGAATCCCCTACTCAACAAATTTGAACTCTTTTCCCTCATTAAATATTAGTTCCGAGTGATTCAACCAAAGACTTTGTTTTGATCAAGTTTACAAAGACTGAAGTCTCCATTAAGTCTCACTATGACTGTCGTGGCGGTTTCTTATTAAATTGCAGTGTTGCCAAGTTATTAGATAATACTTTATGAACAAGCAAGGAAATTTTATATTTATTTAAGTATAGTTTGAACATTTTTTTAGTTTTCTTGAGAACTAAATTAGACCATATTTATAGGTTGAAGCTCCACATCAAACAATATTTCCTTAATTATCCAAATGAAATAATTATAAACATGGTAAGAGAAATACGTCCAAATTACACCTGCCAGGACTTACTACCTTTCTCCATAAATACAGATGCCAGACTTCATGACATGGTGAATAATAGAGAACAATTGAGTTTGGACTTCCTATAAATAAGAATGGGCGAGTCGAAATTAAAGATTTATAACTGTTTTTACAGCGCAAAAAGAAGGGATCTGCAGCGAGGTATAACACATTAACCATTAACCTCTCGCAATTATCCTGGAACGTTAAGGATGATGTATGAGCCTTTCATTGCCAACTGTAACAATCGTACTTTATGTCGCCCAGTTGCCTGTTATTGCGCAAAATTCTCTACTTCTAGTTAATATAAAATATGAAGGTGGTTAAAGCATAATTATGAATTATTAATGATTTTTTTTTACTCGGGCCAAAAAACTGTCTATAAGCTGTAGAAAAGTTGTAGTTTCTTATTGATATATAAATTCTTATTTTATACCTGCTGTTATAATAATATTAATATAAAGAAATATAATAATTATTACAATAATTTGTTTGAGTATTTATTGCAACAACAAAAAAGACGAGAAATCCGGCAACGTGGCAATTGAAGTCGTGCCTGATTTTGCTCTCCCGCCTAACTCTTTTTCATTTTTCAGTCCTCAGGAGCAGGAGTTTGCCTCACCAGCTTCCGGGTGTATTTTACCGGGTGGTCCGAGAGTCTGAGTGCCATGACTTATTTTGTCTTCTTCACCTCTCATCATACAACTACCGACTCTGCGCCGACAAAAAGTAAATTAATATCCCCCGCGGCGTCGGCCAGAAACACTGAATAAAATTTACAAATTAAGCTGCGTCCACAAAATCACCACGTTATAACCAACAAGAGGTACAAAAAGTGAATTAATTCCGGAGATGTGTATAGCACGAGCACGTAAAGGGAGAAATTGTTCCTCTCCGACATTCCGCTTTTCAATACCGACAGTCCTCCATTTCAACATATTGAGGAATGTTTATTGACTTTAATTTTCTCAATCCATTACTAAATTCCTGGAGTGTATCATATTGATGGCTGAGAATATTAAAAATCCCGGGGATCTCTCATATTTCTATAATTTTCAGCAGCGACGACATAAACATTTGAATCAGGAAATGCTGACTGAAAAGCTTTTTATTTTGGAAGTGCATGGAACAATCCAAAATTAGGTAGATACTAATTTTAGCAGGAATATACAAAACCGATTATTGTTGTTTTTTTTAATTCTGTCACTTTTTTGTTTCAAGAAAACTTCAAACTTTCATGCACGGGTACTTGTATTTGCACAAATTAGCGAAAACGCTTCAAAAAATGTATGCAAACATGAATTTTCATCAAATTGGTCACATCAATTCAAAAATACCACTATATTGATAAAAAATTCGTAACAAATAACTTCACATCCAGTTGAAAATAAAGAGAAGCTGAAAGGTTCCATTCTGCTGAATCGTTGAGACATTCTTCATTCAAATGATGCAAACGGAGTGTTTTTATTTGCAGCAAAAAAGAGTCCTCCATAAAAACAGAAGAAAAAAACTGTCATTCTGTTTGGTGTCTTAAGTCCCATAGGTAGGCCTGGAACTGCATAATGGGGAACTTGGAAATTTTCAAGCAATTTTTCTAAGAAGGTTTGTGTATAAGCACGATGGAACTGTTATACTCGTAGATAGATGCTTTCTAAACTAGGAAATTCTTTCTCGAAAACATTCTTTTTACTAGAGATATTTTTTCAAAAACATAATTTTTTAGAGGTTTAGAAGATGGAGTCTGAATTTTCTTAAATGCTTGGGTAGATATAATATTATTATTGTCTTCAAGAATTTTTTTTCTTATTTCAGTGTATAGAGGAAATACTTATCATGGATGACCCATCACATCCGTGCCATCAACTGAACTTTTCAAGAATTGACACGAAATGACAGGTAACTAAGAGCTGCCACTTTTACCGTTCCGATGTTTATTTTAAGTGGAAATGGCATCCGTATATAATCTCCCACATGAACGAGGACACGAGGACCGAAAGGGAACGAACACATGAGTGAATTGAAACGTATACCTTGATCTAGTGCGATGAGAATATTGAAATCACGGTTGTCATGGTTATCGAATATCAATCAATAATGAATATGCCTTGAACTTAGATGTCGATTTCATCGAAAATTCTTCTGTCTATTCGAATATTCTCAACGTAGGCAATGGACTATTGTGGTTGGATCTTTCAGTCGAATCTCGAGTACAACTAAATGTTTCAACAGTGTTTGAATAGTTGTAATTTCAAAGCTGACCTGGGGTTATGGTTCAGGTGATGTGAATAAAGATGTAATTCATCGCCGAGCTCGGGAGAGTATTGTGAAGAATTTTTTGCCGCAACTTTTGAATAGACTCATTTAAATAAATCAATATGAGACTTATTGATTCCTTTTGTTAGTTTACCTTTTCCATCCTAGGAAACTGAAGCTAGGATCTTCACGAATCACGACGAGAGACAGTTATTATTAGGTGCGTATTCATTTAAACAAGAGAAAAAGCACCTTCCACATTGTTCTAGCTAAAACTAAAGCGATCATTTTAATTAGTCACGTGCTTGATTGGCTCAAAGTTTATGACCTTTTTTCACCAAAACAAGTACATCTGTATTAGATTTCTCTTAGCTTTAAAAAGCTTTCAACAATCCGGTTAATGAGAATATAAGCTTCGTTAGTGTTTATTTTTATTTCAGTCAATCAAGGTTCAGATGACAAGATGCGGAACATGCACAAGCACTGGGGTAAAAGATCTCTTTGAGATTATAATGAAGTGCACCTTGTTGGGAAAGAAAAAGAGGCTTTATTTATATTTTCTCCATAAATAATCTGGTTTAGAAGGTTTGGGGTGTTCAAATGTTGAATCATTCGATTGCTTACAGGGACGAAGACTGGGAGGGTTAAGTATTACAATTTCGGTTTCCTTGCTTGAGTAAAATTATCCTGACAGTCAATATTTGAACAGTCGCAATTAGTATTGTAATCTTGACGACAGATTTTAAATATCTTTGAGAACGAAGAAAGAGGGTCAACAAGGCAACCTTCACCATTTCGACTTATTATAGAAATGGGGCCTTAAATTGTTCAATATTGGATTTTTTGCTTGTCTTTCCATTAATTTTTATACTAAGTACTTAGGTACTAACTATTATAGAAAATAAAAAATACGAGAATTGTTTTATCTACACTTGCACTTGTTCTACATCTACATCTACATCTAAACCTACATCTGTTTAAAATTGTTTTAATTAGAAGTATGAAATTTTCATGATAGATGAGGCGTCCCCACTAGACCACTAAAGCCAGTTTTCCCCCCAAGATTCCGCAAGAGGTAGTCGCCAACTTGAATTTAAAGGATGAAATTATGTATCTCAGTAAATATCGGTTGAACGTGAAAAATATTATCTATTACAAAAATTATTGAGGAAGATATATCCAGCAACTTTTCCTTGGTACACTTTTTGAAATTTCTTATGGTTCAAAAGCTACAAATTTTCAGAAAAGACTCTTTTGCTGGGGGTGGTAACATTTTTTTCCGTTTTTACAGCAAAACGTTCAATCGGGGGTGAAAATAAGTTATGGACAAAAATAGATATTGAGTTTTCCTATAAAATAAAGTGTCTTAATTTTTTTATATATAGAAGTCGACTGGCGCTAATATTTTTGAAAAATTTCGAAATTTGCACATAATGTTAATAATTAAAAATGCAGTGATTTAATAATTAAAAGTTCACAATATTAGATTCGTGATTTGGCTTTTGTTTAATGGAATATCAGATTCTTTATCAGCGACGAAAATATAATTTTAATAAATCAAAATTTCCCAAAAATATGATCAACTATTGGGGCCCTCACCAAGCCTGCAAAATAAAATTTTGAAGAAACAATATTGTAAGAAAACTCTAAATCTACAACTTTTTTCATAATATCTTTTTGTCACAGATTGACCGGTTTGTAGTAAAATCGAAAAAAACCGTTCCTACTCCCAAAAGTGTCATTTTTGAAAATTTGTAGGTAACTTTTTTTGAACAATAGAAAATTTAAAAGAAAGTTCCAAACAAAAGTTGCTTCATAAATCATCCTTAACAATTTTGGTAATAATTTTTCACGTGTGAATAAATATCTAGATGAATCATTTCAACCCTTAAATTCAAGATGGCACCAACCCCTTCCAAAATCCGAGGGGGGAATTTGGTTGGGGTGTTTTAGTAGCACACCTACCTAAAAAAATTTAAAATTTAAGGAAACTTTAATTAGGTAACGCAATTTCAGACCTTTTCTATACTATTTGACTGGATAATTGGGGAAAAAAAACAAGTCAACTCTCTGGAAACCCTGCCAAAAGCGGCATAAGGAATACTTCTTTCGCACTCTTCTAGAATCTTATAAACATTCAGAATATGGTATACCTATACCAAGAGCAAACTGCAGGTTACTATAAAAATGAAAAAAAAAATGAAAATTGGAGTAGGTATAGGTAGGTACTTTAAAATATAGAACCACAAAATTTATGACATAATCAGTTGAAGTAAGTTTTTAAAAAGCCACATCAATTAAAAAAAAAGTAAATTTGTGGTAAAGGGGCTTAAAATAATTGATGTTTTTTGATATAAAGTAATTGTAGAAATCGATAAATGAAATTTATAGGAACAAATGTTTGGTGCTCGATTGTGAAAAAATTGGAAGAGGAAAACATTCTTTGAACAGCACAACTTCATCACATGGCCGCTGAAAACGGAGATATCAAAATTTCATTCGTGACATATCAAGCACATCAAAAGCGGACTGTGTCTAACAAAGAAAGAGAAAGACAAAAGAACAAAACAGAGACAATACATGTGAGGTTGTATCGTTCAAAGAATTTTATTGTTGTTCAATAAACGGATTGCCGTCATTGATACAATGTTTTTATCACATCAATTTGTTTCTTTTAAGAGGAAAAAGTTACCGGCACATACCTGCCGAAGAAGATCTGGTAAAGATTATTGAAGGAATGACAATTATTAATTGTATATGTTAAAGAAATGCGAGATATCATTTTTTCTGTAAGATCATCGATTAAAACGTCTAAGCAGAGACAAGTTGAGCTACACGCTACACAAGATAAGGCGTATAATACATCCGAGATAAATCCATGAAGGAAAATAGAACACCAGAATATCATGTAAGGCTGGTGAAGTATGTATAAGGTACTTATATAAAGGAGGATTAATATATTGAACTGATGATGATGGTTATACGTAAGGGTCTACATAATTATCTATGATGATATATCAAGGATTAGATCATATACGTCTTGATTAAGTTACAAATGTGATTTAAATCGACAATGTCACGTTGTTTGTAAATCCCTTTTCGTGGTTTATAAAAAAAGAACCGAGAAGATCTGCAAACCCAACTGCATAAGAATGCAGGGACGTATTGAAAGGAAGGGGTATGAGGATCAAAAAGATTAGCTAAAGGAAGTAGATGTCAAGGGGACGAAAAATGAAGACAGAACTCCAGGGCAAAAGGCAAAATGTAATATTCATTACATTTAACATCTTTCAACTTTTCGCAGAAAATTAATTTTGCAATGGCGTTCGATTTTCGCTGTCATCGCAGTTACTAAAAAAACACATTTTCACAGCAGCCTTAGTTTTTCATTTTTAGAAATATTTCTTAAACGAGACCTGATCTTGAAAAAGTTATTATTCCTTGTAATATGCTTAAAATACGATTTTATAAATGACGTTTCATTTTGGCTACCCAGGTATGTTATTTCAATAGAAGGGTGCAAATATTCAGGGAAAAATCAGGAAATAGACTTTTATGTAGGCACCGGGGGGTGTGCAATTTGATCCAAAGCTCGGAGCACTGAATAAGCTTCATCTTTCTTCGGTGATAAAATTTTACCAAAAATAATATCCCCACTGGTTAAGTACTTAGTAGCAAATACAGCGGATGTATATAAAAATGAGTTATTTCTTCATGTTGGGATTGTTGGGGGGGACGTAGGTATCGATTGATGTTTTATTCTTGGAGGCCTAAACTAGACCAGGACGCCTGCCTTGTGTTTTATCGTGCACGATTCATGCACACGCACAACTGCACTGAAAATAAACAGCAAAAGTGCAACAAGCTCGTGTAAAAATCACTACCTTTGCTTATTTATCGACCTCAGTCACGTCAAGCGTTCATTCACAACCGTACTCTCCTATGATTTGCCTCCGCTGGTTGAATCTTAGGCCAGGTACATTCTATGGATTTATAAAATGCATCCAATTGATGATTGTTCATAAAAATTGACTTTTGATGAAGACTGGTGTTGGTGATCATTCGAATTGATCACCAGCTGATTATTTTTATTACTCGTTATTTCTTTACAAATGTGTCTGTGGCTGTATAAGTTCGTTCTCGAAGCCTAATTACCAGAGTGGAGCGATTATGTCTTACCTACACAGTTAAGATCGATGCTCTCTGTTTAAAAATAAGTTTCCCACAAGAGGTTTATGAATATTTATTGTGAACAAATCAAATAATAATTATAAACTGATACAGGAATTAATGAAATAGCAAGTCACGATCAAATTAAATTGAAAATCTGTCGAAAACACATCAAGATATTCAGACTGTAGATTAGTGTAACTGTGGAATTTATTCCCGCTATATCATTTATACCTACTGCAGACATACTGTGATCGAAATTTTTATTTGGATCATTTTTGTGCTCTGCGTTGGACCCACAACCACTCTAAAATTGGTCACTCTAAAATTTCGGTTGAACTGTTACAATAATGGTGCAAAGCACTTTCAAATGTGGTTCAAAGCCGAGAGCCACCATTGTAACTCTGTCTAAGTCCAAATTCAGGTCGCCAGAGGTGAAAGTACTTTTATACGGAAGACCATTCTTAAAAGAGTTCAGTTGAATTTAAGTGTCAAAGAACTGAGAAGATATTTGTCAGTTTCGAGAGATTATTTAGTGAGAGAATTATAGTGGAGAGGACCTTAAAAAGTTGATGGGCTCGTTAGTTGCATTAACGTAGGTATCGATGAGTCGAACGATGGCCTGTACACGATATCGGCGTAGTATTATCAGTGTATTGATTGGTTTTATGCCTAGGTTATGAGCTAAGTTGCCGTAATACTAAAGGCATTGTCAAGGAAAAGAAGACCTAAGTTACAGAATTCAGTCGTAAATGTGAGGAGAAAGTCTCTACGATTCTGGAAGTATTGGCAAATATCGAGTTGAAATTAAAAGTGGACCATTTCATCAAACGATCTTGATTTAAAGGCAAGTGCCTTTAAATATGCCCATTAAATTCAGAAAAATGATGAAGGAACAGGAAGGCGAGAATGTCATAAGAAGTCATTTAAAAATTCATTCGTCTTCAGGTCCAAACAGCTTTTATTCGGCGAACTGAGAGAGCAGGTAATACTAAAAAAATACAGTGCATAAGGGAAGTTTTTACTAGACTTTCACAAGGGTGGTTTTCTTATTATAGTGTTTTTTTTATGTACAGAACCGAGTTAGGGTTAAAAAAAAATTCATGCATAATATTTCACAAGATTTTCTACGAAAAATTAAGTTTTCCAGTAGGTACCGGAGTTGAATGATAAAAATCAAGGAATCATTAAAACAACTACTCAAAATTTTTGTTTACGAATAATTCGCATTGCAAGAAATGTAAAAATATTTATAAGAAGAGGAGTTTTGACTCCTGTTAAAATATTTAAACGCTCTTGATTAAAAAGAACAGTTTTTGCGTAAATTCGTTACAATTTGTGTCTGTTCTGTACGTAATAGAGACGAAATTATGATAAAGACCAAAAAAACTTATAGACGCCACCTTATGTAAGATGAATTTCAACGTACGCAAATTATTTTTCATTCATCAATTTACAGGATGTAAACATTTAATTGAAAAGAACAGGTTTTTTTTTGCAAATTCGTCTCAATAGATCAGGACAAAAAAAGCGAAGACATAGAAGTTGAGACTTAAAGTAAGAATAATTCTTCAACGCAAACTTTGTTTTTTGTTTACAAGAGACAAAACATTATCTCATGTTATTTTTAGACCGCAGATATACAAGGTGTCCAGGTATGAGTGTAAGAGCTACACGTGGCAACCTTCCTTGGACTATTTTGAGTAAAAAATCTTAGTACAATAATGCTTTAAACGTCTTCACGGTGCCACAGGAGGTCATCAAAGTTAGAAATTCTGGGTCACAAATATGCATATTATTGAACTTCTATTTCCTTTTGCAGTTACGGTTAACATTTTCAAAGACTTTTGCAAAGTCTTATTTCATTTAATTTTCGTAACAGTGCAATTATTAACTTTTTTAACATTTCTAAAAAAAAAAAAAATTAGGAAATGTCAAAAAAGTTAATAATTGCACTCTTACGAAAATTAAATGAAATAAGACTTTGCAAAAGTCTTTGAAAATGTTAACCGTAACTGCAAAAGGAAATAGAAGTTCAATAATATGCATATTTTGTGACTCAGAATTTCTAACTTTGATGACCTCGTGTGGCACCGTGAAGAGGTTTAGAGCATTATTGTATTAAGATTTTTTACTCAAAATAGTCCAAGGAAGGTCGCCACGTGTAGCTCTTACACTCATACCTGGACACCCTGTATAATAGGAAATAAACAGAGTGAACAAAACTATATCTAATTGCAATAATAAGTAGGTATGTATAGAAAAATCGAGTGAGAAATAAATAAAATTTGTGCAAACTGCAAAAAGATCGCAGTCTGAAAGAAATTTAATTTATTTGTAGACCACGCATTTGCGCACTTTCTACTCGCGATTTCCTGTTTTCAAAACATATCGCGTCCATAAGTGATAAGGTACAAACGGATTGCCGCAAATCGTTTTTCGTTTTCGATTACAGACAAGATTACGTTATAAAGTGGGACAAGAACGGCCACCTGCTTGACGTTATTCGTAAACAACTAGTCTGCCGCAACGTCTCTAAAAATAACATTATGATGTACAATACACGTAAACTTAAGTGACATTTACGATGTCAATATTCCAGTTCGGTTTTTTTCAACATCACCTATTTGCTTTCTTCTTCAACATTTATATCTTCCTGGCCTAATTCCCCCTGACTTCTCGTCGAGGTTCAGAAGTGCTTCCCACTACATCTGTGAGTTTTACCGCTCCAATCGACAGGTATAATATCTGTGGGAGTGTTTTATAGACGCTGAAGTGTTTCATGGACCCAAACCGAGTCCCATAATGGGTTGTGTTTCAATGGTGTAAGGTACAGTTATGCTGAATCACTAATTGATAGGTTACTTACTTTCTTCAACTTACTACTTTAACAGGTTTCAAATATCTAATTAATTCGACTGATAATTATTATTATTTTTAAGGAATAAAGTTATTCCGAGAAAAACCACCCACGGATCAGGATGGGTTATAAATGTTGTCATAGTTAATTTTTTTTATGTTTACTAAACTGGTAGGTACCTGAAAACGCGCCTTCCCACGTTGTATAATTAAATGTAAATTAATGAAAAAAACTGTGAGGAGAGTACCTACCTACCTTCCTATCCGTGAAAGAAATATTATCATCAGCAGTGTTCAAGCAACTCCAACTCTACATTTCTTTTTATTATTATTAGAGCTCTCACTTTATCTAGAAATCCCTAAAATAAATGATATTTTCAATGCTCCATAACAAATACATAACGCAGGCACAAGTCGTAATCCGAAACGCGAAACGTAAAATTGGGCTCCACTTTACAATAATAATTATTATTCAATTGTGTGTCAAAAAAGTATCTAAGTACAATGAAATAACATCTCAACCCAATTATTACAACAAAAGATTCAAATATTTTTTACATACCTACCCTAATACACCGACTAAAAAAGAAAGCTGAGACAATGCTAACAAGAGTTCAAGCTAAAAAAAAATATAAAAAAGTAGGTTGAAATGATTGAGAAAGTCAAGTAAAAGGAGTTCTGGATAATGAGAAAATTTATTACGAAAATAAATCGAGATTTTTTACCTGGAATAAAAAAGCTAAAAAAAAATAATTTATTTGTGAATATTTGAGGAAAGTCTACACAGTCGGTAAAACTCCAGCTGAGTTTTTGCAGAGCTTCTATTTATATACGAATGCCTTTTGCCCTTTTACGACTCCCATGTTCAAGTAGGTACTAAGCCCTTACTTTGCAGAGAAAATCTACATAATTAATGGAGAAGTAAAACAGTCATTATTGACTCCTACGGTTCAATTTCGTTTTTTATTAGGCCAGATATAACTATAAGAAATGAAAAGAAGTGTTAAGAAAAGCTGCTAATTTCAGGGAAATTTCAAGCCATGTCTCTAAACATATACCTACACGGCTATAACCTAGATGGTATAAGAACCTTAGAAAATTGTTTGTTTTTTTCTATTAAAAGATAATACTTTCTATGTGCCTGGGAATATTAAAGGAAACGGACCGCACCTTAACTGCTGGTGTTGGTACTCCCGCCATGTCATTTTAGGAGTTGTCAATTCTCCAGTACATTTCTGATATATATCCTTGTCGCAACGAACCTCAACTTCTTAGAGTTGATGTTTTATACTTAGGTATTTACTTTTTCTAGAAACCAAAGGAATAATTACTTACCCGCAGCGAGAGTTCAGAGATGTTCATAAAGGGAAATAATAATAATGAAAAAATAATATTTCCAAATAAAATCATTTTTTGATCAATTTTAAAAATTGATGCCACGTTTTTTTGTTACTTCTTCGTTTGTTTTCTTTCAACTGTCCTTTTGCACGATGAATCCGAAATAGGTACTTCAAATGTTATTTTTGCCTAACATTCCTAAATTAAACATAAGTTTCAAATTTCCTTCAGAATAGTTCAGTAAATAAGTAAGTCGGAAGATCTTGTACAATCTGGAAAAGTGGTGGCACCGACTTAAATTTTTTTTCCTGGATTGCTTAGACCTTCAGGAACCTTTATCACCACTAACCCCTGCAGTTTACCTCAAAAAATGAGAAAATTAGAGTAATTTCCTCCATTTCAAAGCACCCCCAAAAAGTAACAGTGATAAAAAAGTTATAAGATTCAAAATTTAACCTTGGAAATCGTCGCTGATCACGAATTCAAGATCCAGAAGCAATTGAGGGTGGTTCCAACCCCTTAAAGTTCTCGAAAGACTCTCGGAGGGTTTCGGGTTCGCTGATCACGTTATCTGAGGTCCAAAAGCAAGTGAGGGTGGTTCGAACCCTCAAAACCTCCCTCAAAACCTCTAGCAATACATCAGAATCTTCGAACATCCCATAGTCTACGGCAACAAATATAGTTTTGACTTGCATATTGTGCGACCTTGGTCTTGCATCGACAATCAATTCTGTCATCCCTTTAGTCGATTTTTCATTGGAAAACATTCCGCCCTTCGTGGTACTATGCTCTCCTTGATGAGTGAGACGGACGCTCCTGTGTCCAGTAAACATTTTTGTGTTCCATTTATGTACATATATTTAAAATCATCAAGTAGGTGACTGCATCTGCGTAGTAAATTCGTCCACAAGTGGAATATTCCCGCTTATCTTGACGTGTGCCTCCCCTCCCTCCCGTAAACTGCGGCTTTCTCTGGCTTCTCGAATTCTTTACCTTTATTTATTCGGCACTCACTTGATGAGGAATATCTTTTCCTAGAGCAATAACGGCCAAACTTTACAACTTCTTCTTGGAAGTTCTGACTCGTCATGAGATAAGTTCATTCTTGCAATTTGACTGTTTCTTCCGCTCGATCGAGGGGTAAATTTTGTTCGGCAAATAATGTCATGCCATGCCGACCTTTTCCATCAAGTCTTTTCTCAATCCTCGCTTGAATTGATTCAGCACGATTTTTTGGCCCTGTGTGGCATGTCCCACATCAATCAGGGCATCTGTCAAAGCACAGACTCCCAAAGATTTTAATCTGATACAGAACGATGTCACGCTCTCATCTGTTCGCTGAAAACATCGTAAAAATCTCAATAGGGCCTCTCCCCGTATCCGTATCTGAGAACATTTTCATACGAATTCTGCCTTAAGGTATGATAACTTATCCGATTCTCGGCCTGCCTTGAAGAATTATTCTGATACCCCCTTAAATTTGAAAAGTTTTAAAGTAATCTTGACTAAAGTTGTCAAGGCGTGCTCCATCTTCCAGTTGATAAAAGTATTCAACTACTGAGCCTCGTCCATTGAAACTATCGAAGGTGGAGGCTAAAACCCCGAAGATAACCGTCTGAACTGCCGTAACCTCAATTCGGTGCGGCCTTTCCTAATGAGGCCCTGGGTCTTCTTCTGGCATTTTGTTCTTTTTCTTAATCGGTATAGAACAGTTTGCTAATAACGTATCACAAAAACATCATTTATGCCAGTCGATTTTCTTTTTAATTTGATATAGAACCATGGAGTTTTACCCCACACCTGACACTTTTACTATTTGGGGTACTTTTGGAGGGGGAAAATACAACCCTGATTTTCTCATTTTTCGAGGTAATGCAGTGTAGTGTTCCACTATTTTTACAGATTTTGGGCATATTTACTGGAGTAGAATTGGCATGTTTAATACTTTTAGTCGTACTTAATTTTTCTCTTTTTTTTGACCACCAAATAGAAAAAGAAGCAGTTTTAAAATCACATCCATAAATACAGTCATTTTTCTGACAAAAATTCAGTTAAAAACTTGAAATTTCTTCGCCCTTCATAAATAATGTGCAATCATACCCCTACCCTCGATGTAAAATAAATGCCCGAGCGGAGTGAGGTCTGATCTTGCACACCCGACAGTCCCGAGACCCGGCTCGCCGCAATGATGAGGGTGGCAGAACTGGCAGAGGTAGTTTCATGATGAGACCACATAATCGCCCGTGACCCCTATTTCTGCTATTTAAAGGAGACCAACAAGATCGCAATGTGACTTCTGCTATGTAGACTTACTCAATGAGTAATAACTCGGACCTGCCACTTTTTATGAAACAAGAGACCAAGACTAATGCCCGTATTCACAAACGATAATTTCCTAAATAATTACGTAATTATTTAAATGAGTGAGATGGAGATATGCAGTTTCTTTGCAATAGAATGAGATGGGGATAATTGATTACGTAATTATTTAGGAAATTATCGTTTGTGAATACGGGCATAAGACTAAAGTGTACACAGCAGGGGTCAGGGGTTATTATGATCGTGTCCTAGTTTCATGCCTCGTAGGTTCGAGCAAACTACAAAGTTAATTTTTTACTGTCTCGCACAAGCGGTTGTTCTGGTGATTTTCTTTAAAAATTCAAGGGAGTGCAATAATTATACTCACTCTCATCAAAAAGCCTTAACTGGACTGGACTATTCCGTTAAAAAAGTGGATTTAAATCACTTTTCAGTTAATGATTCCTCATTTTAAAAACTCGCGAACGGAAAGTTTCTTAGATTTACACATTTGAACCTGAATATTTTCCACGAAAATTTACCGGGCGCTTATAACGACGCGAGTAACGAAGTTGTAACTTTACCGCTAACTTTACCGCGAGATACAGTTTAGAAGCAAAAATTAAATTCAATGGCAATTTGATGAATTCATCTGGCAGATCGTTGTTGGAAAAACTACCTATATCAGAATTTCCAAGTAAGAACATCAAAAAACAGATGTCGATTTTTCAGCGTTGAAATACTCCTAAGAGCAGCAACTACACCTTCGTACGTGAACCGTTAGTCAACCAGTCCATCACAATTTAATAAATAGTTGCCTACATCTCACACTCGCACCTCTCAAGACTTGTTGCGTGCGTTCGATTTGAATGTCGATTCCAAAAGCAGGTCCTTTGTAAGGATGAAAGCGCCATAGAAATATGATTTCGTAATGAATACATCCTGAACGTGACTCACCCTTACATCCCGTCTCGGAAAAGCCATAATAGAAATTCTGGCAGGCATCGCAATGAAATCCTTCCACTCCCGGCCTGCACTCGCACAATCCTGAATGCTGGTCGCAAATCTCCGATACAGAACCGATCAGATTGCAGGAGCACGGAGTGCATAGAGATGTCACGTTCCCGTATCCAATCTTGAAAAAAAGTATCCGGTTCGTTTAGCCCGAAAATACCCATTTTGGCGTAAACTATTGCTTACCTCGCACTTATCGCATTCGCGCCCCGTGAATCGATCCTTGCAGAAACATTGTCCTGTCTCTGCGTCGCAGTCTTGTGAGTGGGAGCCGAGATGATCGCACTGACAAGCCTTGCAATCGGATTGAGAGGCATTGCCGTAATGGGATGGTTTACAACGCTCACACTTGAACCCTGCAATTAAAATATAAGAAACGATTTTCATGAAGGTAGGTAAGGTCCCTATTCCCTACGTACCTTCTGTATTTCCTTTACAACTCAAGCATTGTCCAGTTTTTGAATCGCAAGGACCGCCTTTACAGTCACAAGGTTTACAAGTGCTACCAATCTCGAGGGGATCCCCGAAATAACCACCATCGCACCTGAAAATATACCTTTATAGCACAACCAACTCCATTCTAAATAAATTGAATACTTACACATCACAATGATCCCCAGTGTATCCCTCAGGACATTGAGTGCAGACATATCCACCTTCATCTTCTTCTGTTTCGGCATAATAATCCAATTGACAGCTAGGACTAAAATTGTTCTCTGGATTCTCTAAAGGACAAGCGCAACGTTTACAATCATCAATAGAGCCTCTTAAAGGATTCCCATAATATCCTGCAGCACACCTTGAATATCAAACAATAATTTGTCATAAAATTTCACCTTTCCATTATTCCATTACCTGTCGCAGCGCTCGCCAATAGTGTTGTGCTGGCAGAAGCATTCACCAGTTGAAGGAATACAACTCTCCGAGTGACCATTACAATCACACTTTGCGCAGAAAGTCTCTAAACTGGTGGACGTGTTTACTTCAATTCGGACGTAACCAAACGAGCAGATTTCGCAAGAGAGACCAGAGTATCCTAAAAGTAAAAGAGTAAAAAAAGTCTTAATCAGACGAGGTGGTACTGATGGCTGTACTGACCTGAAGGACAGGAACATTTCTCGATCGGACTGTACTCTTCCTCCCCTAGATCTCTGCCTATCTGAAGATATGCTTCCTCTAGCATGGCCTCTATCTGGTCGGTGTGAAAAGTGGCTCTGAGGAGGAAGAATTTGATATCCATCAAAACGTTTAGAAAATCTGCTCTTGAAACTGGTCCTGCTTGGTATTCCGTTCGCTTTGGCCTGGTTACTATGTCCTTTACGTCTGGTTTGATATGGAACCATCCTCGTTCGTTTAGTTTGATCTCAAAAGTCGCGTTGGAAGCCTGCAGTAACTCACTGCCGTAAGCTATCTTCATTCCGTTGTTACCTGCGATGAAAAAAATTATATTAGAACTTTTTCTATTGCAAAATATTGATTTGATGATTTTTTTGATCCCTATAAGGTTGATTTTGAGAAATCTGATAAGAATCCAATAGGACTAGATATAAAGTTATGGATAAAACATCCTAGAAGATGAATCATCTGGCACAAGAGGAATGGACGAAGACTTTCAGGATTGGGCAGCCTGAGGGAAAATACAAAATTAAGTAAAATGTTGATTAAAACCAAGAAGAATGAAACAGGTTTCTTAACATTTCTTTGATTTCGAAGGATAATTAAAGCTTCTAAAGTGCACTGAGGATAAAAATCATTAAAAATATTACCTATAAGTATGATGTTGGGTCCTATAGTTGGTTCACCACTTGTATCTCCTCTCATAATGATCCAATGGACTTTAAACGTAAGAAACGAGCTGTAAATTTCCAGGTGTTTTCCTGAATACTTCGGTGGGGCCAGCCAGTAAAGCGACTCCACGTTGGGGAGCTCATAGTTACCTATGGAGAGCAAGCCGTTTTCTTCAGTGGGGGAAACTGTTTGGGTGACCAGCAGATTAGTGATTTTCCAGTTACCCTCACCCATGTTTATCTGTAAGTTTTGTGTGTTTTACATCTGCTTAAATTATTACAAAAGTTTCATTTTCAATTTTCATGCTTTCATGATTCTCTTGCATTTCCAAATAAAGAACCTTAAGGTCATAAGGTCATAAGGTGGATTTCATGTAACATAATAGTCTTCAACTTTTATAACTTGAAGCAAAGTCTCACCTCGTGAATCCTTATTAAGAAAGACAATAGCGTAGAATTATTTCCAAAGAATTTAGACATAAAAAAACCACCACCAGAATTTAATATAAAACAGCAGCAATCAGGGATGTTATATAAACATATAGGCCATCAGGAGTGTAGCACGGACAGGATTAGGAGCTTACCGTTTCGGGCCTTATTATGTCGGATTCGCAGACGGTCGTGGCCCCGGAACAATAGCAGGATGCACAGCCGTCCTCGTAATCTCCTCTTAAGCCGAAGTATCCCGGTTTACAGCGGTCGCAGTACTTCCCTTCGACGTTCGCCTGGAATTAAGGCAGCAAGATGGCCGAATTAGGGGGGACTCTGGCAAACTGCAGACCCGCGCCGCCGGTTTAATTTTATGGTCGGCACTGAATTATTCATCGAATGATCGGGAATTTGTAAACGAGCTCAAGGCATGTCAGTAATTTGTCAATTTGCTCGTGAATTGCAGGTAATGAACGGTGCGAGCTGGGTGGCTTTACTTTTTCATCTCAGGGTGGCGCCTGTACTTTTTTATTACAATTACGAATCATAAATAATAAAATTACTCACATTACCGTTTTATTACTGACATGCATGCGTGTCTCTCACTATTATTTCAATTTTTTAAGAGCTATAAATAATACTTACCTTACAAACACACTCTCCCTCACAATCACCACCGCCAATGACACCTTTGGCATCGCAGGGACAGATCTCGCAGTTGGGGAAGCCCCTATAACCTGGAGCGCAACGCTCGCAGCGGTCTCCCGAATACCCCTCCCGGCAATGGCAGGTCCCAGCGTGGGGGCCTGAAGGTACGCAACCTCCCGTGCAGCCCACTCCTTCACACTCGCATGGCAAGCAGGGGGATGGGTTGCTAGGAGCGACGCCCTTTGCTCGGTAATAGAGAGGCAGGCAACGTTCACAGTTTATGCCTGTCGTGAAATCCTAAAAGGATAAAATGAACTCAAATTAGTGGAATTGAAGTTTAAAAATTTATGGTACCTATGTTGTTGAATTATTGTCGTAATTGAATCTGGGCCCTCCCTAAATATGAATTTTCATTGTTAAGCGATTACATCAATTTAAGAAAAGAACAGAAAATGACGAAATATTGCGCCATTAGTTATTGACTTACCGTGCAATTATCGCACACACCACCTCCTCGGTAATTCCCCTCCATATCCATGCTAAGTCCAGCTTTGTCGATTTCTTCGTCGTAATGACAGGCAGTGGCGTGGCCGTGACAGTTGCAGGGGATGCAATGACGCGGGTCTCGCGCCGTCCCCGGTCCCCAGGGGCTTTGGTTGTGCAAGGGGCAGCAGCGCTCGCAATTAGCGCCGCACGTATGGTGCACACACTCACATTCCGGGTGCTAATAACAAGAAAAATGTTGTTAATTAAAGAATTTTTTAAATGGTAGTGTCTATGAAACAAATTGATATACTTAATAATAAATTATTAATATCAATTACAGCAATCCGATTGTTGCAAAACAATAATGCTGTCTGTCACATGATGTGACAAACTGATGAGACGGAAATTATTAATGGCATTAAAGGCATTATTAAATGGTAGTGGTTGAGTGATCAACCCAAAAGGGTTCATTAATTTCTTATATTTAAATCAAGCGCGTTGTAAGATATAATTTATTAGTTTCAAAACCAAATATTGCACCCTGCAAAATAACATAAAAATATTACAAATTTTTTTCAAGGGTATATGAGGGGTTTATAATAGGAGATTAAGGGCCGGTTGTTCGTACGTCAGTTAAAAATTTTGAGATAACTACTGATTTTAAAATGCCCTGTATTATCAAACCATTGGTCTGATATTTCTGAAAATGAATTCTGCTCGCTTTAAGAAGAGTTAATTACTGATTAAAAATACAAGATCATTAATTATATTCGCCGTATTTTCAAAATTTGCAATTTAAAATCAGTAATTATCTAAAAAATTTTAACTGACGTACGAACAACCGGCCCTAAAGTATCCAAAGTAACTCAACTATCCTTGCTGTCAGTCACACATCCCCTGCCCTTTTAATAGTCTTCCAGGACTCGGTATATATACTCTTCTAATTATCATCCAAGGATTTTCGTCCTACGATCTCGTTTACCCTACGTAAGGGCTATAATTTTATCTCATTTCCCTAAACGATTTATCCTGAAGAATGGCGAATTACCAAAATTACCAGAAGTGAGTCAAAGTATCAAGCTTCGGGTTTTGTTCCCGCGTTGTAATACTTATGTCCGAGATCTAATCCATTTATTTACTCAATAATTATTTGAGCGACTGCTTCTAATAATTGATTACCGAGACCCAAAAGGGAAGGTTACTTAGTGATTTTAGCGATTTTCATGGATTTTTGGATTTGTTTCGAAAGGTTCAAAAATTTTCTATGGTAAAATCGTTAAATCGGTAATGGAACAGCGTAGCAGTGGGCACAATCAAAAAACAAAAACGTATTTGGCTTCATAACTTGAAAACTGAAGATGTACGCAAAATTGTTTATCACTTGGTATATTATACATTATAGGGTAGGTACAGATATCGAGTGATTCATCATTTATTTTTAAAATTACCCTAATAAACGATATCTCATTTTTTCGTTTCTTTTAAATACAAATCGCCCAAAGAAAACGAAATAGCCCTTAATAACTTGGAAATTGAAGATATACACGAAACGCCGAAACAACTCAACTTTTTTTATTAAGGGGGACATCTTTGGGTAACAAATTTACCCATCCAAATTCATCCCCTTTGTAGATGTAGCTACCTATTCGCTTATCATCATTTCATCATTATAGAAAGCTACTTGAATTATCTTCACAACAATGTCTCACTTTTTTGGTTTCGACTGAATATTACAGGGCTTAATCCTTCAATAACTGTTAGTGAAGAAGTTATGGAACATAAATCCACGAAAATCAGTTCTGGGGGAGCTCTCCCCTCAAATAAACACCCCTCTCTGGTGAAAAAAGTCTTTTTTGCTAATAACTAGTTTATAACTATAAATATAATAAATCGTTAGAAATATCAAGGAAATGCTTATTAGAACAATGAAAGTTTGAAGAATTTTCTAAAAAAGAAGGTATACGAGTATCTTGTATGTTTTTCGTACTATGTCATACTTTTCAAGTTATTAAATATTTAAGAAACTGCAAAGTTTGTATTTTCGACGAGTTTTCGTAACCTTTGGCAAACACTTTTAATTGTGGAATTATTTAAGGTGTAGTGAGAGTCGAGTACTTAGTCATTTTTTCAATTATTTATCGAATCCACGCTAAAGAAGATCGTAACAATATTATCATTTTCAATGGTACTTTTTTTTCAATCATTGTAACCAGTTGAATCACTTTGTCAGAAATCAATTAGCCAGATTTGAAATCTCTTTCTAAATATAAAAGAGGCTTTTTTCACTACCCGCATATATGTATTGTTGAGTACGCTTATCCTTGCGTTATCCTTATTTGACAGGTCAAACCAGAAGCGTGCTCATTTCTGGGAAGCAGTCTAGCCACTGTAGTATATACAGTGCTGTCCATAAAAAGAGATGCATCTGTATTTGGTGCTGATAGTCATCTTGTGGGAATCCTTTCAATCCGCAATTCGCTTGGACGTTCCTACAGTGGTCACTCAGAGCATACGTTTTATCCATAAAGAGGTTCCACTAATAGGCCGTCGGAACGTCCTTTTGTTGATCGGTATTCGACAATTTAAATCCTGCGCCAAAAAAGCATGTAGGTATGTCTAACGATGCATGTAAATATTGCTGCAGAGATTACCAACCTACTCCTTCGTGGGGATCTGATATGATGCTAGATATTGTATAAATTTAAAGAGGATGAAGTTTTAAGGGTGAATTTCTTCATTAGCTGACAGGATATACCCTGAATTAATAAAATAAAATTTATCTCATTAAAAAGTTTAACCTTATTTCTCAATGAACTTGGTGCCGTATAATTATTTCTGATTCAACATTTATCAAGAGGGAAAGCTGCGATGCGAAGACAATTTTAGGCTCCCGGAGAAAAGCAAGCCGATTTATCACGTCTGTTAACTCGTTACATTCTTCAACTAGAGTGACTTTAGTCGGTCTTTGTTTCGACTCCTTCTGATTTCGGTAAGATTCTCAGCGAATAAAGCTTCTAATGACAAGAGTATAGCTTTATTTTATAAGGCACTTCTTACACAACGAACCCTCTTCAAAATACTCATTTATGTAATTTGATTAAAAATTTAATACTATTTTTTCGGGGAGCCTTTTGAGAATGTCTTATTAGATCACCCCTCGAGCAGGAATCGTCTTTTCTAGGACCCTTAATTAAGATTATGACAAACATTCAAGACAGTGGCGGCTTTTCATATGATATGAAGTGAGTGAAGTGCCGTTTCACGTATTCCTAAATAAATATTGCAAGTAGTTTTAAATCTGAAAAATCTTCTTATAGTTTTCTCTTATATTAGTGAAATGGATCGCACCTAGGTAGGATGATAAGGAAATTATTCCATCGCCCTCATTAAATCAGCCCAAATCGAAAAAGCAAACAGTGCGAGATTAGGTACGTAAATACCTAAAGGTAAAATTGTTAGAAAATCAAAGCGCAGCTACCCGCCGTTACATCAAGTAAACGATCCCCGTCAGCTCATTAAATATTCAGAAAAATAGAAGCGCTCTAGCTAGTGGAGTTCCAGCACTTTTAACAAACATCCGAGAGAGCGGCCACCGCAAGGGTAAACAAACCATTGCCAGATGTGTTTATAAAAGCGCCTCGCACCGATTGAAAGAAAAGGATGACCTAGATACCGCCGGGTGGAAGATTTTGTGAAATCATGATTTCACATAATAAATTCATGCAAGGACAATAGCAACTCATTAGGTATACTAACTACGATAATGAAAACTTCACCAATCGATAAAGCGAATTAATAAAGGAAGGTGGCCGGAAAAGCATCACGGTACCTAAACGGCAAGCAGGTGTAAACGCGAAGTGAAAGTTAAGCCGGTGTAATTATAATAGCTAGGTACAATAGAAGTACCTAAACGCGTCGGCCGATTTGAAGGAAAATTTAGGTAGTTCAGGTTTAGGAAAATTCGGTAAGGTAGCCGCGAGGTCAACTCGCCAAATCTCAAGACAAATGAGATATGATTAAGAAATAAATCACGGCATGAGGCAATGTCAATAAGGTGCATTGTTGCGTGGTGTTTAGAAAGCGGGCGACTGCTTCTATAAAAGCAGACGTCTTAGAGCAAACCAGGCAGATGAAGATCAGCTTCCGAGCAGGTCGCATCTGACTCCTTAACCCTTTAGTCGTTGTCCAGAGATGGCATTATGTGAACTCCAGATAACGACTCCTTCTTAACCAGCAGTTCGGCCAGAGACGACTTATGTGAACTCCAGCCGAATTGTCCTTCTTCAACCGAGATACAATGAGTCATAGTAGGTTCTTTTGCGCATCCATTTCGGCCATAGTAATCCTGGCATACCTCAATCAAAGAGCAGTGGTGACTACGGTAAAAACTACGGTAAACACAACGAGGAAAACACAGCGGTCCTATTAGGGGAAACCCAGAGGGAAACTAGACGATCACACCGTGGCTTTTCGCGAAAGACCATGAGGCCTGGGTTCTCTACGTTACATTAGATATATCTAATAATTTGAAATTTTTATATCACATTCTATAAATAAGATGGGTAAGTAAAATATAGAGCGCCAAATCTGATTATGTGGATACCGTTAATTAGCTATTGTTTCTGATCTGAAAATCAAAAGACCACTACGTATTAGAACGTAGTATTTGATGTGGCAGTGATAGGAATTCCGAAGATTTAATTTTAAAATCGCTTTCAGATTTTGAGAATTTCAAAATTACCTTATAAAGAATTTTGAAAAAAATCTTGTCTACTTACATGCAAATGAAATGAAGCCCACAGATCACGAGAAGAGCTGCGTGTTTTCCAATTATTGCTACTTAGGTTAGACTGCAATTTTAATAGCAGCTTAAAAAATACTTTTCCGCATTAGTTATTACGATAATAAGCACAAGTTCCACAGTTGGGGGCGTGAGATCATTCCAGAAATTGTGGAGGGAGTCATTCGTCCTCTTCATCTGAGCGTTTTGATGTGACATTTCGGTCTAAACTCTGCGTTGACCTTATCATTATTTTGGAAACGAGAATGGAGAAACTTTTATTGACCTTTACTGAAGAATATGGACATCAACAGCAAAAGATCATGTTATGTCATCCTGTAGTTTATCTTTTTCATCTGTAAAGCGTTTCGACTGATTCCAGGCAACCCACACTTCATTTTGTATCATATATTCATGTCGATGATCTCTTTTAGTTGTTTTAAAGAAGCATCAAAGCTCACTAATTTAGCAATGATGTAAATAAGCGCAGCACTAAAATTTAATATACAAAAAATACCAGTTCGACACTGTATGATAATTTTCGTGCACTTGGTATACAAAAATATATAAAGCTACAACACGCAACGCAACCGTGTTCACGCTCAATCATTTCGTGCGTCCACATCAAACTAAACTTGTAGTGTAGTCCAAACTTCAAGATATCAATATTAGATAAGCTAGAAAGTTACAGAAAAAAGTTTTTACTCACCCCAGAAGCGACATTATGTCTGCACGTTTCCGCGTGTCCATTGCAAACGCACTGCCCTTCGATGCTGATGTCTCTGATGGAGTAGAAAATGCTCTTCTCCCTCGACCCGTTCTCCTGAACCCATAGATCTGGGTCTCCGCCGCTTCTCAGACCCATAAATCTCAGCCGCACAAATCGGGCCTTTGTAAATTCTAATAATTCAGGACTCGTTTCGTTGGCTCCCGGTCGCCCGTAAATCAGGGAGGTGTGAATCTGTAACGTAACAATATCGCGGTTGTTAGCAACACCGCGTCGAATAAATAATGCCCCGCTGGCTCTTGTATTTCGTATTAATTATGTCGGGTATTTTGTTCTGTCAACGCCGTTACGACCGTATAATATAATTATTGTTTGCAAATTTGATCGGCTGGAAAGTCCCTGCCTTGAGATGTCTATTTATTTAGGTGTAACGTAACGTAATTGCGTATATTTCTTGTACGTGCGTTATTGCTAGAAGTGCCCAAAAATGTTTCAAAAACTCCATTTTATGCGTTTCTGGAACAAGTTAAAAGGATTTTCTTTTTGGAGTTTTGAGTTTTCAAAAGGAGCTTTGAGAAAAATCAAAACACAGGTCAATTAATAAATTTAATTTAGTTTTTAGTGACGTTTTATTTTTTATACAGGGTGTAGCTTGGCTCAGTAATGACAACATCGTATATTTCTTGTATGTCTCCATAATTTTGCCGCTCCCTGTATGTCTATATATACACCTTAATTAAAAGAGTAATCTATACCAAACTCAAATTTATAAATTAAAGGAGAGTCATATATGCCGAAGAAATTTCTATTGGAAAATTTTGTGTCAAATTTTTTATATTTAATATGAACATATAATTTTTTTGATATCATCCTCATAACTTGCCTTGTCTCTAGACGGAATAAGAACGTAATTTAATTGCATGTATTTTTCAAGGTTCAACGGAGATATTTCTCTCCTGTCAATATATTGAAGCAACTCTCCTTCTAGCGTTAATAGGTAGGTAAGTTAGGTACTACTAATAATGCTCCTTTGGAGAGTTACAAAACCAAGAGTTATGTATCGAATCAAATCCGCTATGTTTAAAGAATGTTTTGAGGATTCAGGTCACTTAACTTGTCAATACTTTTCCTATGACTGAATTTATTTCTATGATGTAGAATTGCACCACCTGTCATACTATTATAAAAGATTCAGGAAAAACTACATCCCGTTTCTTGCTTCACAATAATAAAACTCTATAAAATGATGAATTGCTTTCTGCTTGGTTGGATTACCAATAAATTTTATTAAATAATGTTATAGAGATGAATCGGAAGACAAGCACATCAGGTGTAATTCAATTATGGCAGTGAAAAACCACTAAACTGGTTTCATCATGAAGCAATCAACACTGATTAATATCTGTGGCCAGTAAAAGCATTTTTATGCCATTATGTATGTTGATCAAAGAGGTTTCAATGATTACCGACTTCGCATTCAACGATTATTGCCGCAAATGTAATTGCCGGCCAAAATTACATACATCAAAGCTGTGATCGCTAAATGAGGGGCACAGGAGAAAACAGAGCAATAACAAATTTTTCTCTCGTCAAAAACAACGGCGTTTTTATGACTTCATCGTAATATTGCTTTAAATGATTCATTTTTTATATAAAGTGTAGGTATTTTAGCTTTTTCAACTGATCAGAAATTTATTGAAATCGCTATGAGCTATGAACTTCAGAACAGGTTTATATGAGCACTGAGCAGGTAATAATTATTGTAGTATTGTCTGGCAATTTAATGAAAAATACGAATGAAATAACAGTTCCATGTCACATTTATATATTTACCCTTTCAAATTCCTGAAATATCCGGCGGCATTCAGTGGATTTCAAGCAACTCTCATTTCAAAAACCCTGATTTTCAGCGGTTTAATTTAATTATTTCCAACTGGATGAAACTGCCGTTGTTATGAAACCTTCCCAGCTATCAAAACAAATTAATATTGAACTTGTTTTCGTTATACGCAATGCAAACTGCTAGTAACCACTTACGGTTCCCCAAACTGGACTATTAATGCATTTTTATCCATCTCCTAGTATTGGATAATACACTTAACTGAAGAAAACTTAGTAATGTCAAATAATTACCTCTTGCTCTTACACCACACAACCCTCAAGATTAATCCAGAAGCTTCTCGAAATAGGGCGACTGAAGTCACTGAAAAAAAACCTTCTTGCGCATCAATCGCAGAAATAGTGTATTTTTATGCGATTCAATTATGAATATTTTCACCGCTTTTTAAATTGGATTTCTGAAATTTTCCATAGTCAGGTCATATTCGCGTAGTGGTTTACTGAGAAAATTTCATTTCATTTAGTTTGAAAACGTCCCTTAGAATGGATTTTTAAATTTAACAAAATAAAAAAAAAAGGCAAATTTATTTTTTTTTCCTTTTTCTGTGTCCGCCACTGGCTAACTTTACTTAAAAAATACGATTCTTTACACTACCTTTAATAAATTCGCAAAAAGTGAAAGGGGAATTTTGAAAACCGAAAATTTGATATTTTAGAGGAACGTGTAAATGTAAAAATATTCGAATATCTCCGCCATTTTTCTTATTTGCTTCTTGAAATTTTTCAGATTAGGGGTTATTCGTATAGTTGTCTACTGGAAAAGCTTCAGTTCAATTCCTTCAAAAAAGGCTCATAAACGGTTATAGAAATTTAGCCATTTTTACCCTTTTCCTACCCACGCCACTGGCTTATTAATGAAAAATATGCAAATTTTACTGCAATAACTCAAATTTAAAATAATTTTCTTCCAATCGTGTTAATTTGGTTTAAATGTGTTTTTCTAACTTGCTTATAGGTAGGTAGGGGTTCAAATTTTGGCAATTTTTTCTAAAATTGAAAAGGCCGCCATCTTGAAACGGCTCGATTTTACTCAAATACAGAACCAGACGCTCCTTGCGGCTATCATACTCATAAAAAAATTTCAGCCCCCTAGATTGAAAACTGCGACCAGAAACCGTGCCTCATAGACGGTTTTTGTTTTTAATTTGGAGGGACACCTGTAGAAGTAATGCAGCTTTAGGAAAAATTGTTTACGAAAATCAAATGTAATTTCGAAGTCTCACAAGGGTAAAAAATTTCGTTCACTAATCCTTAAATATGAAGCTACAGCAGGTTTTAAAATTTTACAGAAATAAACATCAAATGAAAAAAATATTAATATCTCCGTCATTTTTCTTATTTACTTCTTGAAACTTTTAAGGGTTAAAGGATATTAGTGTACTTGCCTACTGTGAAAATTTCAGTTCAATTTCTTTAAAAATGAACTCATAAGCGGTTATAGAAATTTAGAAATTTTTACCCTTTTCCTACCCACGCCACTGGCTTATTAATAAAAATAATGCCAATTTTATTACTTTAATTTAAATTTTAAATAGTTTTCTTCCAATCTTGTTAATTTTATTTCAAAGTTTTATTGCCATCTTGCTCATACAGGGGCTCAAAAAATAGCAAATTTTCAAAAAATTTAAATGGCTGCCATTTTGAAACGGCTTGGCCGATGTTGCTCAAGTGCAATACCAGACCACTCCTTGTGGATATCTTACTCCCACAAAAATTTCAGCTTCCTAGATTGAAAACTGCGACCTGAAATGATACCACAACAACCGGATTCCTGGAATTTTGAAGGGACACCCTGTAGAAGTGTCTCGACTTTTGAGAATTTTTTCAACGAAAATCTAACATCATTTCAATGTTTTATAAGGATCCAAAATTTCGTTCACTAATCGTCAAAGATAAAGCTACAGGAGCGTTTTTAAAATCGTAATTTCGCGTTTTTGATGAAATATATAAATATATAAATATATAAATATATATATATATATATATATCGTGGGCAGGTGAATTTTGGAAAACCACTTTTTCGTGATCTGGGCGTCATGATCGGTGGACATTTGATGAGTTTGGGTGATTTTCGAAAAGTGATGTCGTCCTCAATAGTGTATTTTTTTGTTAAAAAATACACTAATACATGAACTCGCTTGACGAAGCAGCGTATAGACTCCGGAACATTCGATAGTTTATTACTTCTAGACGAGGCCACTTCCGATACTATAGTTAAAGCAGCTTGAATATGAATAGTCAAGAAGAACGAACAATCTTAACATTACATATTACGATTGAAACCCAAACTTATCCGAACGTAAAATTATTTAATTTGCGTTATAAGGTAAAGAACAAACAGTCAGACAGAGGGGCAAAAAACGAGAAATTTTCTGAAGTGTGTAAATCAACTAACCTCTCCATTTTCCAGTGGTGTGATTTTCGAGTAAAACGACGTGCAGATAACTTCCGTATCTGTGCTGTATCGTGGTTTTCCTTTCGTTGGGGTGATCCCGAATCGTTCGATGCATTCCTTGTTCGTCCTGGCGAAATATTGCCACGCGTAGAAGATGTCCCCGTCGATTGATCGCTCCAGGATCCATGTTCCTGGTCGTGGTGAGTTCGCAGCTTTAATCTTCACAAAAGCTATTTGGTATACCTAGAATGAAACATTGGTAGCTTAATGACAATGATATAGGGTTATTGTGAGACCAGTCTTCAATTATGACAGTTTGTGTGTCAGTGAGGACGTTTATAATAATCTCTTCTTTAAATTCTTAAATGAATGAGATAGAATTTTAGTATCAAAGATAAAGTTAATGGCGTGACTTTTAACACTTTTTGACGTAAATCTAGAGCGTCAAATGTCAAAGATGACGTTGAAGTCCCTGTCAACTTCAAAATTTCAAACGGCATAAGGGGTCATATTATGAGATCTTATTTTAAAGGTTCTAATTATCTACAGAATAGTTTTATGTTAGTGTTAACTTTTGACAGCGCCATGTCAGTTAGGGCTTTCATAGTCCCCTCCCTTGTAAATTCTGAGGAGAAGGAGATAGAAGTTTGGACAAAAGCTAAACTCAATGGTACGATTTTTGAAGTTCATATTAACATACCAAGTCATCTTTGACATTTGAAACATCATTTTTACGTCAAACAAGAGTGAAACGTTGCATCATGAGATTTACAAGTCTCTAGATGAGGTTTGTCGAATAATAATTTAAAAATTACTACTGCAAAGAAAACAAAGAAAAGCCTTCTTCTTTAGAAACATAAATATAATTATAGAAATCGTTTATAGGTACAAACCGTTAAAATATTTATGTAAAAGAATCAAATTGTATAATCTTGAGGGTTTCCAGTGAATAAAATTCCAGTTTTCACTAATTGGTTATTAGGTTGTACCTACATACCTACATACTTCCATCAGGTGGATGCAGGACTGATGGAACGAACTCATTAATGCAGAACAGGCTGCAGATTGACAGCAGAGACCACACATGAAGTCCTCATTAAACGTCAGAGCCTCGTCCTTTAGGTCCGCTCGACAAAACAAATTACTCGAACTCGAACAGTGGTTTGTTTGACACCAAATTAGAAAACATATTGGTTTTTATCCTCCACTCGAGCCTCGATGTTTAATGTATGGCCGTTTTAGAATTTTTAAGACTTGTCTCGGAATAATCGTAAAGTTTTAGAGCTTCTTTCCGCGTTCAGGGTAATTCGGATTAGTATTAGGATCAGTTTACGTTTGTCGAGTTTATGTGGATTAATGAAAAGTGCATTTCTTGGAACGTAGTTTGTGCTGAAGCTGGAAGTTTGATGCTGGTTCTGGAAATAGGAAGTCAGGAATGATTGAAACAGATTACTCGCCTTTTTTCCGCTTGAGAGTTTGTAGATTTAAAAAAGTTGATCATTTTTCCAACAAAATAATTATAACGGAACAGGAATGCTGTATTAAATTACACAGCAGAGGGAACTTGAACGCGTGATGTCACGAACTTTCGTGCTGATATGTTTTAACTTTAAGCGCTTAAAGTGATTTAAGCCCATTGTAATAAGCTTTGTATTAAATTTTAAAGAAAATATTGAAGGAGCTTACCTCCATAAATACCCACTCGCTGCGACTATGTAACATTAATAATTAATAAGCGTAGATCAGAAATACACGAAGACATAACTGTTTATCTTATATTGCACTTTTTGCAACGATTTTTAGGACCAGTGCTGTGCCAAAGGAAGATAATGTGTAGAAATCTAAATGCATATGCACATCTTTATGAATTATTAAATTGTATTTGCGATTATTGTTAAGTTCACGGCATTTTCTTCTTTCCCTACCGAAAAAGACATACAAAACCGTATTCAGTCACTCATCTCGGCACACCACATTTTTGTAAACTAGTACTTTGAGTAAAAGCGACAGCCGATAGGTATCATTATAGCCGGTAGGAAAGCTATCATTCATTACTAAAATCTGGAAAATATTCGAAATTATGCATCAAAAATGAGGGGTTCAAAAGGCCAGGTAATCATGACCAAAGCAAAGCTCTCTAGACTGGAGAGACAAGCTTATCTTGCTCGCAACAACCTTGCTAACCGAAAAAATGGTTAGAAACAACTCTCCCCAACTCGACGATAGAAATCCAACAAGCACGTTTCATCGTCCATAGAATTTTGGACAATATTTCAAATCGTCGACAACTCCGCTCAAAATGAATTGTTTTTGGAAGAGTTTGTACGGTAACGTAACAGCCAACCTTATGAAAGGTGAGTCAGTGAGTCACCTGCCATAAGAATACAAAAATTTTACACGCAGCCTGGGAACTCCCCAAATTTTCAGAAACGAACAAAAAACACTAATAGCTATCCAAATAAAATGAAAAGTGACTACTTTTCGAGATCGAAACTATTTGACCTAAAAATTATCATCGTTTTAGTCACAAAAAGAGTCCCTCCAATGGTGCCAAAACAAGAAAAAATGACAAATGGGCATATGTATTAGGTACTTACACCTCATTATCATACCACTGCATCGATTTAAATATTTATCTATGCTCTTTACCAAATAAATCATGACTATCATCAGCGCCCAGCGGTTCTAAACAAGGCTTAAATCAATAGTCTTAAATATGTTAGACTTAAACCAATCCGTTTGCTCTCTTTTGACCTGAAGATCAAGATCTCTGATTACTTGACCTTGCAACGACATCATGTAGAGGGTTTTATATCGTTCACGATTCTACACGAACAAGTCTTCACCAGCTTAGTTTGGACCTTTTTTTTTTTCTTAACCTCCTCTCTATGCGCAATTTATTCACAAATCCACTTTATTAATATTTCTAATAAAAGTAAAAAAAAAAGTCTAAACTTTATACTGATTAAGATAAGACAAAGCTGATGAACGAATTAATTAAACACAAAAATATTAAAATGCTGCCAAAAAAAAAATGGCAGTAGAAAAATGTAAAGAGAAAGATCCTTCAGACCTGTCAATTGAACCACAAGCGCGAGCATTTCAATGATTTGCTATACCCAGTATGTAAAACAGATTTGTGTATTTCAGTTTTCCCGAATAATCGACACTGATGTCATGTAAATATCACACACTTTTCCCGCGAGGTCTCGGCATTGCGAAAATTATTGGTAAATTGCAGAATTGACAAGTGTCACTGCTGCTAGGTCTGGTATGATATCGATAAAACCTCAGCTACCAATGCTCACGGTTGACAGACTGATAAGCATCAGAAGCATAATAATATATTAACGTGTCATCGTATAAAACTACATAGCTCTAGCAAGGAACAAATAGGTCATAAAGGGCTACTTAATGGCTCTACTCATGCAGAGATTATTAGCCTTTATAAGGTATGGATCTGAGTTATTATTAAGTGTAGTTTAAGAAATCATATTTTGTTTATCACCTATCACCTGTTTTATGTATGAAGACTATAACTCTTCTTTAGTGTATGCTGATGCTAGTCGTAACATATTATAAGACGCATTAAGCTTACTAGATGTTCCTGTGTCTTGGAAGAAAGGCGCAAGTGGAGTCATAATACTTACCTAAAGAAAATTTTAATCTTTTTTATACAACCAACGAACAAAGTAACTTGCGCGCACGTGCATTGATTTAATTAGTTACGTTATTTACCCACAAAAGTGCCGCATATTTCATCGGTCTTATCAAGAGAAGCCTGAAGATTTCAATTCCTTTGTAATGCAAGAAATTGATTACAACGATAATAATCACACATGCTCATGTGGGTCATACGTTCCATGAATACGCCTCGTTAAAGCCCGACTAACCGGATTAAGTTAACATAAATCATATGAAATTAAAGTCATTATTAATAAATAAATGTCCTAATAGCATACTATAAAAGGCCTAATGAGGTCCATCAACAGTGCGGATTGCATACAGCATACAACGGGAAGGAGATTTTCGTGATGACCCAGAGCGAAATACTACTACAACTACCGGGCGATATTAAGTTCTCGTTACTGTTTAGAGTACAAATCTCGGAGTAACGACTGCAGCTGATAATAACGATTACCAATAACGATTACGATTAATTACTATTAAATGATTTTGAGGTCATTTTTTCAATTTATGTTGTTTTACTTGTACAAGAAGTAAGTAGTTGTGATAAGTAGAACGATAAGGATCATTACCAGCCGCAACTCGTCCTGTTTTAGAAAATGCAGCTGAAATAACTTTTCTTTTCTTTCTTCTCTCATTATCATCTTCTTATTCGGTCTCTCTTATATAGTCACAATAATCAATTTCGTCATAAAGATAGAAAATGTTAATTTTTTCACAAAAAATGCGTAGATCATTAGGAAATTCTATCTAACACTCTCATCATTTCTGATAGTTGCGGAATGCTTTGTATTACCAGCTTTACTTTTTTACCTAGTATAAGGAAATTATAAATTTCAGGTGTATAACTAAGAAAAACCAGGAGATTTTCAAAATTCAGCTTCAAGAATCTGATTGAATTTAACATCACTAGGCTCTGTTGAAATTATAAGACATATGTGACTAATGGATCAAATTCTGCGAGTCAGAGGTTTTGGTTTCGCTCGCTAATTCAGAACCACAAAAGTCGTGTTTGCTTCAGAGTAAAAAGAGAGCAATAATATTATTTGGCCATTACAAATTCAGCAGGGAAAAATGCTGTTAGTACCTATATGACTCTTATTTGATTATATGTATAGGAACGATTTTTGAGATGCAACTTTTCTAGTACATGAGGGTAGTGGGGAAAATAATTATACAATCCCAGTGACCTTAAAATCGATCACTTACTGTCAGTATAAATGTCAGTACAAATCATACTCTCAGTGAGTGATCTCAGTATTAACATGTATTTTAAAATAAACGGAATAACTCATAAAAAAATTTGTCATTAAAATTTTCACATCAAGCAGTGTAGATCAAGTTAATGTTGTTGTAATTTTTGTCCATACGTTAACGGGTATTGAAAAATTAATGACGTCTAAATTTATGTCATTAACACTAAAAAATAAAATAATTCCTGTTCAGGAGCGTCGAGTGAGCGTCAGAGTGATTTTGAATACTAGGGTTACGTAGGTACATTTCTTTTGATAAAAATGGAAAATTTTGAGTTCTAATTTAACTGAATAAAAATCACTCACTTACGACACGAGTCAGTGAGCGAGTTTGATATTTTTTAATCATATTGATTAAAAACGTAATAACATTGTATATGGGGCATTCCACGCCAAATAGGACGGTTTAATCGTTTTTATTTTTGATTTCCTCAATTTTTCCTCGACTTTGGTTTCCTCTATCATACTTGTTCAATAAATGATGCTTAAAAAAAATCGCGTTATTTTCTTAATAATGGTCCAAATTATAGATATTTTGTTTTTAAATTTTTATTTTTAAATTGGCTTACTGACAAGTAACAGAAAAAAATACAAAAAAATTATTTAAAGTGCTTTTGATTAAGATTATTGAGTTTGAAATTTTAAATCGTGTTTTTGCAAAGTGTATCTTTCGAATTTTTTAAATCTTTTTCATTTCAGTTCAAACTACTATTCTTTGAACAGCTTTTAAGACCTTCGCTATCGTGGGCCTTCCACAATGACTGTTTTTTTCGATTTTTGAAAAAAATTTCTATATAAATCATAATATACATAGGGTAAGTCGAGGATAGATGGACCACATTTTCAATAAATATTTACAGCACTTTTGTTGATAATAAAAAAAATAAAAAAATTAACAATGCTTCAGGTAACTGTTTATTAAAGTTATAGTAACAAAAAAAATTAAAAATTTTATCCGTAAATTCTAAATAAAAAAACATAACTTCAGTATTCCAAAAGTCCAACTGTCCTCCACTCTATAGGTGAGATGGACCACTTATAGGAGGTTAGATGGACCTTATGTAATTGAAGTGAGGTATCAATTATTTACACTTGTTTGAATGTTTTCCACACTGATGACACATATTATCATATGTTGTGCATCCTTCGTGTAGCCAAGGTCCACAAACGTTGATCCAGTCATCCTCCCTCTTGGTTTTTCTATAATCCTCTTTGATCTTTGAAGCCAGCGCATGCATTCATTTTCGTAATCTGCAGCATCGCTTTCATCTGAACTGTCATTCAGCATAATATGTTGGTATCTGAATTTGTGAATGAAAATGGGTTCTTTCTCTGCTTCCGACAATTTTTTGCCTTTCATTGCACTACTTTTTTAATTTTCAAATTTCCTCGTTCTTTTTTGAGTGTATGACTTTTTCTTACTCATCTCTACTCTCTTTTTTATATTTTCTTCAGAAGCTAGAATTTCTGCAATATTTCTGCCACGTTTCCGTATACACTAATGACTGTTGTGGTTTATGGTAGAGTTTGATTTAACAGTTTTCCTGGAGTAATTTTGGGCGAAGAATTGTTGATTAGAGGAAATGCTTGATGGATTCCCGTTGGTTGTTGATCAGAGGGTGGGCTCGGTTGTGGGCCTTGTGAAGTACCTAGTCTTGTATTTCCTTTTCTTGAATATGTATCAGGCATTTCTGCAAGTAAAACAGTTCATAATAACAAGGACCATCTATTCTCGAAATATGTGGTCCATCTATCCTCTGACGGTAGGAGAGATGGTCCAGTTAAGCACGTGTAGTTAAACGGCAATGGTGCATATTAATATGATGAAACATGTGTTTCTAAATGTATTCTAATATATTATGCAGAAATAAAATGACTTACACTTACCTCAGTGGTCGCTTCGTGGGTCAGAAATAATGGTGCACAAATTTTCGATACTTTGTTTAGTAATAGTAGCCAAATTTAGAGGTTAAAAAAAGTACGGCGGCAATGTCACTGCTAGAAGAGATCACGCATAACTAAAGGTAAATGGTGGTGGTTGCAGTAGTGACATCTCTTTAACAGTCAGTAAATTATTAGTATACTGGACCATCTCTCCTACCGGGCCATCTCTCCTCGACTTATAGTATAGTATATAAAAAATAGTTATTATGGAAGGCCCATCACCGGACCAGTAAAAGTTGTTAAAAGAACAGCACATAGTTTGAAATAAAGAAAATTCAAAAAATCGAACGATAGGCTTTCAAAAACCCGATTTAAAATTTCAAACTCGAAAACTTTGATCTAAAACACTTGATGTTTTTTCTGTACCTAAAGGCCATCTAAAAACAAAAATTTAAAAACAAAAAAAGATTTAATTTGGACCATTATTATGAAAGTTGTGGAATTTTTTGGAAAATGTGATTATTTTTGAACAAGTATTCTTGAGGGGTACTAAAATTTTACAAAAAATTGAGGAAATAAAAAATCAAAATTTTTCAAACCGCCCGATTTAAGGTGTGGTTAACAATTCGATGCTCACCATTGGGATCTCGGAAACGGTAAAAGATACAGGATGGGTTAAATTAGAGAAAAGTTGCAAATTTTATGCTTATTAAAAATCTGAAAGAAAATTTATGTAAATTTCAGGCGTTGCTGAAATATCCTGAAAAAACTTAAAAATTGAGATTTCTTATTTCAATCATAATATCTTTTTTATTACCGGAAAGAAATTAAAATATTTTTTTTAATTTTTTATTATTATTATTATTATTATTATTATTATTATTATTATTATTATAAATTATTATGTAAACCCAGACTGTGAAAACTCTGGGATCTAGTAGTCCTTGAAAATTTTGGAAATGACAGATGATACCTTTTGATGACTTATGTAAACCCCCAAAAATATTTCAATTTTTTTTCAATATTATAAATGATACGGCTAGACTACGGCTGCATAGTTTACGATTCAGCAAGTAAATCAGACCTTGAAAAGTTGAACACAGTCCATAACGCCGGGCTCCGATTCTCAATCGGTGCTTACAGGTCCAGTCCAACAGTGTCAATTTGCAGGGAAGCCACTGAACCTCCATTATGGATCAGAAGACAGATGCTGAAGCAACTGTACATAGCCAGAACAGCAGCAAATAAGGGTAACCCAGCGTTTACTAGCGTCTTTACAACCGGCAATTGAACCCTGCTAACAAAACGTCCCCGATCACCCAGACCAATATCATACTTCCTAAACCTCAGTGACCCAAACCATACCCTCACATCCCAAACGACAATAAGCAAGATACCGCCATGGACGAAACACTCACCTCGTATCAACCTTTCTCTTTCATCTATTCACTGTACTCATCCACCTTCAACAGCAGAAATTCAGCAAGCATTCCACCAAGAAATAAACAAATTAGACGACCCACTGATTATATACACAGACGCATCGAAGAGCGAGGACGGAGTGGCTGCGGCGTCGTCACACCAGAAATCGTTCGAGGATATAGACTACCCGCATTATGTAGCGTACATAGTGCCGAATTATATGCTATATGGAAAGCCCTCAAAACCCAGATACACCCCTCAGTCAAGAATGTAGTCATCAGCACAGACTCGCTCTCTGCAATAGAAGCCATAAAAGACAAAACAACTCAGGACCCATTAACTGATCAAATACAATACTGCATCCACGAACTTACATCAGAAGGCAAGCAAGTCACACTGATGTGGACAACAGCCCATTGTGGGATTGAAGGAAATGAACAGGCGGGTCAAGTGGCAAAAAATGCAACCAAACTGGAAACTATTAATCAAATCCAACCTGTCCAAGACGTTCTCAGGTACATCAAATGGAAACATGCGGAGATATGGAGGGATCACTGGACACATCAAACATCAAAACTGAGGGCAATATGCCCGAACACAGGACCCTTCAAATTGGCAAATACACGAAGGAAACAAGCAGTAGCCATCAGAAGACTAAGAATCGGTCATACACAGCTCACACATGAGTATCTCATGAAGAGGGAGACACCCCCAAGATGTGACGTCTGTGATACAGCTATAAATGTTGAACATATTATTGTGAGTTGCCGAAAATACAACCAGCAAAGAAAACAAGCCGAACTGGACAGTAACCTACCAGATGTGTTGCAAAACGGGAACATAGGAAAGCTTCTAACCTTCTTGGAAATCACTGACCTGGGCAGTATATTGTAGAATAAAGCATGTACATACTGATTTAATGTTAACTAGCTTGTAACGCAGTGTTTTTAAATACTAGCTAGGTTATATTATTATGTTATATACTATGTAGGTATCAATGACCTTTGCAGTCGAGACACCATTCCTTTTCTTAAAAAAAAAGATATGATTGAAGTAAGAAATCTCCATTTTCAAGTTTTTTCAGGATATTTCAGCAACGCCTGAAGTGTCCATAAATTGTCTTTCAGATTCTTAATAAGCATAAAATTGTGCAACTTTTCTCTAATTTAACCCACCCTGTATCTTTTACCGTTTCCGAGATCCCAATGGTGAGCATCGAATTGTTAACCCCATGTATACCTACATAGAACCTGTTACTCATCAGCAAATGCAATTTTTTGCTTCAAACTCAGCGAGTTCTGTCAGTGAGCTACAACTTTTGATAATGACAATGACAATGACGTAAATGATAATTTTCCCCTTCTTTCTCGTACTTCTTGTAATCAGCTCTACTGGTGTTTAACTCAGTCAGCTCAGAATAAACGTCAATAACAAAAAAAAAATAATACTATTAGTGTAACAACTTTTTAAGTCAGGAAAATACTATGACCAATTTGTGACTAGCCAATTTTCATGGTAAATTATCAGTGAGTGATTGTGATCATATAAGATAACTTTTTTTTGTCAAAATGTTTAATTTCTAATTATTGTTATTAATTGTTGTCAAATAATTACTGTTACTATTCAATACTTTGTAATAACAAGTAAATCGGAACTAATCGCTTCAAACGTTTTGCCAGTGAGTGAGTTTAAGAATCAGAGAGCGATTTTTAAGCAACAAGTGTAGAGGATATCTTGTTGTTTTGTCTCAGCATTCTTGCAACTTTTTTTGGTTTGAAATCATTCATCCCAAAAAGTCAGTGAGTGATTCTTAGTTATACTGGACAAGCAAACAGAAAAACGATTCTTATTACACATGAATAGAAACATTCTTGGGAGGTTCTTTTTTCTGCGGTTAAAAGCACTCAACTCATGACCCATGAAAACAAATCAAGGAACAATTTGTCCCATTTCGGTTTTCTCCGACTGCAACTACTATAGCTCATTCAGAACTTCATTAAAATATGAAATTGGAATCAAATAAGTATTTCAAACTCACAGAGTAGTGCCAATGAGTGATCTCTGGAATTCCACTCAGAAATCATATCGATAGATTTATAAGCTTAAATCATTAGCCCGTTTTTGTTGATAACGAATCAAGCAGTCAATTTTAGGCAACAGTAGCATTCATAAAGTCAACAAGTACTCGCAATGCTAGTCACAGCATCAGGGTCAGTGAGTGAGAGTTTCTCAAGCTTGAAACTTGATTGTATTAAGCGATTTGATAATAATTGCGAACTTTAAGGAAAACACGCCAATGAGTGATATTGTCATTAAAATATATGGATGACCTGACCTAACTTTACCTTTGTCTTCGTTGGTAAAGTAATTTTCATTTAAGCTTAAATTTATAGTAATCCAACTCTGAGGCTAATTAATTATTTGGGCTGCATACCTAATAATAGACCGTTTATCAACGTTACTCACTCATTAAAAATATTGTCAATGTCAATGAGTGACTGGCTTAAGCGATATTAGAATCGATTACTTCCTCAGCAATCATTGATAAATCATCTAAACATTCTAAACGAAAACTAATATTGACATATCGATTCTCAAGAACGATTATCTGATACCTACACCTGCAGTGTAAAACCAAGATTCGAATCGTCTGACAATCAGATAAGACCTGAAGTGTATTTGTATATAGTTGACCGATATACTTGTAGAATTGTTTAGATGTTTGTTTGCGTATCACTAACTATAGTAGTAAGTACAAACATGAGGATTTAGTCGCGGTGAGCGATTACAGCTTCTGCATCTATACAACGTCCATCGAGCGTTGTGGGCAACATTAAAAAGGCGTGGTGCCATGGGAAAGTTCACGTATTACTCTTTAGAAACATATCTGGTGTACCCCGGCTAGTGTCTGGTATTACCATACAAAGTACGCGCTTAAAACAATAACATTCCAGCTGACCAATTCGGCCGTAAATCTACGGCTAACACGGACGGCCGGCAAAAACATGACCAGAGAACTCCATTTCTTTGATACCACGGTTTAAGCGCCTGTGCAGTGCTTCCCACTGAAAATGATTAAAGTAACCAACATAATAAGTACCCCCCTTATTAAAATAAATAATATATCTGGGTTATAATAAAAGATCTAAGAATAATGTTTTATATACCTAAATAAAATTATTGCTTGGTCGTTACAATGATTATTTCAATAACTGTGACTGAGTGGAATTGGAACTTTCTTCGCCAATAGTTATCCTTTCTTCTTTTCTACCTTGTAAAATCGTTCTTTAAATAAAGTAGACTGAGTAACTGTACATTTCGTTATATATGGTTGCCTTTAACTTGGTCCAGATTATTTATCAGAGCGGATCCCGTTTTGAGGGAAATTATTTACGAAATGGATTCAATAAGTTTGGGTTCGCTTTTCCGTTGCTGTGAAATAATTGCAACAGCTCTAGGCACAAGCACTGTTGTAGAGGTATTTTTTTTAATAAAATACGTTCCAAATACTTTGACAAAGTCCTTTTTTATTTACGTGAAAAATTCAGACGGATTTTGTGCATGGTGAAAATTTTCTCTTTGCTTTTTTGTTCCTGGATCTCCGCAAGAGACAGACGAGTGATAAATGGTAAATACACGAGTGTAAATAAAGTAAAAGTACCTGCCTATAACATGAGAATGAGGATGATATCAAAGAGGAAATTCATTATAGATTTGAAAGGATAATTGGAAGGTTTCGGTTGTTCAAAGAAATTTAGGTGCACAGGATTCTAAATCGCTAGCCTTTATGGGGTATTTATATTTTCCCTTTTATTTATTTTTTTATTTATTTATACTTGTACATATCTATACGTCCGCGCTACGAACAAAGTAAAATAAAACTTGAAACAATACCTCACATTACTGAATTTTCGCTGAAACTTATGTTGTTATACCCTGAAATTTATCCATGAATAAAACATTTTTTAACTTTAATATTACTCCATCTGAATTCTTTCTTCCACCTTTGCATCATTTATGAAAGGATGAAAAGTTCTCCCTATGTAATTTCGTATTGTCGGTGGGCGAAAGCGATGAATCGGTGATTCTTCGTTGAAACACCCATTAATAATTTTAATACTCTTAAATTACACGGTACCAAGTGGGTATATAATCTATTAACTAATATGGTCTTGTTTCGTGCCATTCGAGATGGGATTTTATACCACACAGGAGGATAATAATCTACTTTTATGAAGTTTACTCTCGTTCAAAATAATGGTTTATTTTTACTTAAAACCGACGGGAATTTACCGTTTTAATCTAACTTGGCTCATATCACATTGAAACAGAAGACCCAAAAATCATTATCTATCTATAATAATTATTGCAAACGAATTATTTTTTTATAGATCGCATGAAATATCTAATGCAGTAGGTAGTAAAGAAAACCAAATTCTACTCTATTTTATGTCTTAACTCAATTTATTTGTGTGTGTATAAAATAAAAAGTGAAGGATCTTTATTAAAAAACTTGGCCAAACTCGTAACTACCGCTTCGGGAACTACAGCAAGCTTCTGTTATAGACAGTTAATTAATTTCTCAATATATAGGTTGAAGTAAGGATTATATTCATGGAAATATTTATCCCTATCTTGGATCTGAAAATTTAGTAAAGAAACTAAAACTATCCTGATATTATCGAATCTGTTTTGAGAAGATGAGAATTTGAGAATAAAATATGATTTGATAATTATCAAGGACCATCGGGGATTACCAGGACGCGGCAGATACTTTCCTTTATGAACAGTAGCAGCAAATTTCTTTATGTATACTTTGTTGCAGTTATTGCAACAAGAAGGAAACACATTCAGTTAATCTACAAATATTCTGACTTTATTATGTCAGTCTGGTACCATCTGGTCAAACTTTTTTGCACAGTTACGCGTCCTTTCTCTTTTCTTCTCTAAAGACCCGTTTTCAAAATAATAGTTCAGCGAGAGACATACTCTCACAACAGTAAATTTCACACAACTTTTCTCGTGTAAACTGGTTGATAGTTACGCTTACGCTGTCGCGATAGAACTATCACACTATCATGTTCGACGAAATAGTTGAGAGCAGCTGTCATGAGCTTGACTGTCACCATAAAAACGTGCTATGATAGTAACTCTCACACTGTCGAGTATTGTTTACAGTTTAAAGTGATCAAAACGTGCATCAAGGGAAGAGATAATTGTAAGAATTTAAATTTCCTGGAAGAATTTGAACGTTTTCTTTGCTGTGGCACAAGAAAGAGTTTCCTGGATTACAAAAACCTCATAAAGAGAAATGTCATGTAGCTGAAGAAGAGCTGCTGCTTCTTGCAGGACAGAAGCGTCCCGAGGTCACTTTTCCAGAAAGCGTTTCCTCAACGAATTGGATTTTATGGCACCGTCATGATTTTTATTGATATATGATATTTTGTTTTTATAATTACGTAAATCTTTTTTTACTATCATGATAGTGCTAGTGCCATGAAATCCAATTCGTCTTGCAAACACTTTCTGGAAAAGCGACTCTGGCAACAGTAACTATCGCGATAGTTCTGGTTCTATCACGATTTTACTATCACACGTAAACGGGTCTTTACTATGATACCTCGGTTTCACAGTGACAGTTGCTGTCACCGTGTCAAAAGCTCCACTTTCACGATAGTAACGATATAAGAACTATCTCGTCGAACGTTTATATTTATATCACCCTGCGAAATAATGGCATTTTGAACCGCCAATGTTTCTGGAAAGTTCAAAACCTCTAATGTGAATCGTTTTCGAGAAATAATGTATTTTATCATGAAAACAACAAAAAAGAGTAGCAGTATGACGTGTTTACAGCTTGAAATTACCGTAGGAGAATGGCACTTTTTAACAATTATAATTTTTTTGATTTTCGTAGTTTTTTATGTTATCTGCTTATTTAGTTATGTAAAAATTGTCATACTGATACTCTTTTTCATGTTTTTTTTTATCATAAAATGGTTCACATAAGAATTTTTGACAAGGAGTACTTTATTATGTAGAAAACAATGACGGTTTAAAATGTTCTTTCAAAATGCCAATTTTCCAAGAGTCTTAAAATTAGAGAAAAAAAAGTTTTTTTTTATCTCGAACGGTGCGTTTGGGGACCCATATTAATAAAAAGATTATCATTAGTATCCTGGAGTACTTACTGATGATACCTCTCAAACTTATCCAATATGTCTGAGAAATAATGTTTGACGCAGAATACAAAAATGCAATAATATAACAGTATTTTTTTGAAAATAAAAAATTAATGACTGAAAACGGTAAAGCGGTAAAAATATTTTTTTCGAGTAAATTTCGTGCACATTTTCAAAATTCATTAATGCCTACATGTTCGTTAGATGATATAGGAATACTTTTCAGGCAGGTAGACTGTGAATAATATTTTTCTTCACAATAGTCGATCCCTGAGAAAAAGGTGGTAGAAAGATCCATTGTAGCCATCACGCACATGGACTTGAAAGTTTGTTTTCAGTGAGTTCTGAATGACTGAAACACGCATAGATAAATTCTTTCCCGACGCATTCCAAGTTCCTGTAAGTATTATTATTAACTTCTCCAGACATCATCAACAAAGCCGGATTATTTATAGAAAATCCTAGTTCAAGCGAAATCGTTGACCATTCGGTAATTCAAAACGTCCACATTTCCACCGAAGTTCTTCCAACTGCATGAACTCTCCTCTCCTCCGCAACTAAACTAAACTCAAAGTATGTTCTGTTCGTATCAAGTTTTATGATTCAAACCTCAGAAATGCAAATAAAGTCCGAGCGAGGTGCCAGTGCCAGTGCCTGGTTCTGGTTTCCCTCTCTTGTATACAAAATCGGACCCCACAGAACTCCCTCGACTTGAAATTGAAAATATTTTCAGTAGTCTGGAGATAAAATTAACATTCATAAACCAGAAAATACGTCCTATTTGCAATGATTTATGATCATTCTTAATTTCTATATGTACCTATATAACTCCAGTTAATTATTTTCAATTTTTAATCTAATTTAAATGCTGGATCATAAATTAAAAGCTGTACCTATAAACTTCAACATTTAAATGAGATATGCGTACTCGTAACTAAAATTTGATTAACGATTACCAGATTTACTTTCATGCAATTTTCTTGGAAACCTCCCCTGAAGTTTTATATCCATTTATTCTCGCTGATTGTTTCATTCTTTCGGTTATAAAGATAAAATAGAAATAACAATAGAGTCGTATTTCATCTTCAGATCAACTATTTATAGACCTTCAAATTAGATTACTTTCTCAAGCTACGGAATAAGATGAAATCTTTATTATAATAAAAAAATATCCTTTTTTCCAATTTATAAATCTAAAAATAATATCTATCTCTTTTTATTAGATAAATGAATAACATATATTATAAGGCCAGAAAAAATATAATGGTAAATAACGACGACTGTTATTTATCTTAGTAATCCCGGATAATAACGTATAATAATGACGCTATAATATAAGCTCTAAATAATTTACTGGAAAATCCAATAAGCTTTGGGCCATTTAAAAACCCATTGCAAATTAGAGGAACAAAAAATATTAATGATAACTAAAATAATTGAAAACTCCCTATGAACAATTTCTTTTTTTCGCGAACATTAATTTGAAATCGAACCCAAAAATACAAAAAAAAAAAAAATTAAAATAAGTACAAATATTATACCTGTATACAGGGTGTCCCATAATATGTAGGCAATCTCCCGGATTTGGGTAAATTTCGTAAAAATAAATGAAAAAATAGCTATAAAATTAATTCCTCAGAGACACCCCTACAAAGATATTAGCTGTTGAAGTTGAGGGTTGAAAATCAATTTTTTGCAATAACTTTTTTATTTCTTGACCGATTTTGATAATTTTTGGTTTTATTTTGTATTATTTTAGACTGTTTAGAATAGTGTTTCATAATCTTTGGTAGCACATACATAGACCTCGGGATGGCATAACCCCCTCATTCACTTGAAAGAAAACAATAAAAATAATAATTTTACAGTTTTTTAAGGTTAATTTTCTTTTTCTTTGATATTTTTTACATAAAAAATGTATCCTTATTTATTTCGATAGAGCGAACCGTTATCGAGATAAACGTCCTTCTAATAGGTGATGCGTCGCAGGAACTTTCTGAATTTCAAGTAAATTTTAATAAAATGGCTGACCTTTGACAGTAAATTGAGCAGGAAACAAAACAATAACTTAATTAAATACACGTCAGTGTCAAAGATTTCATTTCATGCAGATTCAATTCTAACTGATTTTCTGCGTATTCAGCGTTTCTGTAACTCATTTTAAAATCAGTTAGAATTGAATCTGCATGAAATAAAATCTTTGACATTATTTGACGTGTATTTAATTAAGTTATTGTTTTGTTTCCTGCTCAATTTACTGTCAAAGGTCAGCCATCTTGTTAAAATTTACTTGAAATTTAGAAAGTTCCTGCGACGCATCACCTATTAGAAGGACGTTTATCTCGATAACGGTTCGTTCTATCGAAATAAATAAGGATACATTGTTTATGTGAAAATATCAAATAAAAAGGAAATCAACCTTAAAAAACTGTAAAATTATTATTTTTATTGTTTTCTTTCAAGTGAATGAGGGGGTTATGCCATTCCGAGGTCTATGTATGTGCTACCAAAGATTATGAAACACTATTCTAAACAGTCTAAAATAATACAAAATAAAACCAAAAATTATCAAAATCGGTCAAGAAATAAAAAAGTTATTGCAAAAAATTGATTTTCAACCCTCAACTTCAACAGCTAATATCTTTGTAGGGGTGTCTCTGAGGAATTAATTTTATAGCTATTTTTTCATTTATTTTTACGAAATTTACCCAAATCCGGGAGATTGCCCACATATTATGGGACACGCTGTATAGCCCAGTTATACAGGGTGTCCCAAAATTCCATGGACATGGAGCAACTACAGATTACTGAGGTAAAAAGAAGTCGCTCGGACCAAACTTATCTCTATACCAAAATGCTTCGTTTGTCCGTTAGAGGGCTTCAAAGTCTTTTGAAAATTTTAGTTTTTTTGAAATAGCTCAAAGTCGGCTGATTCCAATTCGATGAAATTTGGTAGGTAAATTTCTTATTAAAAGTACTAATTTCTGATGTACATGATAATTTGACGGAAACCCGGGAAGGGGTGAAACTACCCCTACCCTCCATTAAAATCGATCGTAATTGTTGATAGGGTAGCAGAAACGCTGTTCATGTTTTTTTGTTTGAAAGACACATCGTTTTAGCCCATTTTTGGTTTCCTACAAAAATCTGTATCTTTCCAAGGTGCTATGTGATAAAATAAATTAGTCGATGATAACTAAATTTTTATTTCATTCTTTTAATTTGAAATCAAATTTTCAATTGTCAGGTGTTTATTTGATCTAATCTCATAAAAGATGTTTAGTACGGTTCGGTTCTTTTTCCAGGTGTTTGCAAACGGTTTTTTTCAAACGCAGTAAACAGTTTGCAAAACGACGAGGTTCCAAAAAAAATTCAAATCATTTTTTTGCCCAGGATGGAACTTTGTAGGGATTGTAGGGTCCAAACCGGCGCCCACATCGAGCATATTTTATGAGATTAGATCAAAAAATAATCACCTGACAATTGAAAATTTGATTTCAAATTAAAAAAATGAAATAAAAATTTAGTTATCATCGACTAATTTATTTTATCACATAGCACATCGGAAAGATACAGATTTTTGTAGGAGACCAAAAATGGGCTAAAACGATGTGTCTTTCAAACAAAAAAACATGAACAGCGTTCCTGCCACCCTATCAACAATTACGATCGATTTTAATGGAGGGTAGGGGTAGTTTAACCCCTTCCCGGGTTTCCGTAAAATTATCATGTACATCAGAAATTAGTACTTTTAATAAGAAATTTACCTACCAAATTTCATCGAATTGGAATCAGCCGACTTTGAGCTATTTCAAAAAAACTAAAATTTTCAAAAGACTTTGAAGCCCTCTAACGGACAAACGAAGCATTTTGGTATAGAGATAAGTTTGGTCCGAGCGACTTCTTTTTACCTCAGTAATCTGTGGTTGCTCCATGTCCATGGAATATTGGGACACCCTGTATATAATACCTATTGCGCAAGAATTATTAAAACAAATTTGTATTCCCTACTGTGATTGGTTGTAATTCAACTCTTCTTGAGTAGATGAGATAATCCTATATCAGTGCTTTTGCTTGTATATACCAGAAGGGTGAATCCCAGAATCCCGGGACATAAGTTTGAAGTATATTTTCCGAATCGAGGGTTTATATTTAGGCCTCGCTCAGGGCAAACTAAAGGGTAGATAGTTCAATTAGTGCAAAGTGTCTTCATAAAAAGTGTGCTAACATTAGCCAGCTATTGTTTTCATTTGTTTCATGTTTCAACCCTTAATTAGATAAATCTATCAGTAGGCATGGTATGTTTATTTATCAATTACTCATCTTACATCAATAATACCCTGGGATGCGAGATACATAGCCCACTGCATAACAACTAGATCATTTACAGCGTGCGTTGTATTATCCATAATGACCTCTCAGAATGGCTCGGATTATTGTAATGACAAATACACAAAAACCAGCATGCCTAGCAACGCAAAAGTTACTAGATATCCTAGAATCCTTACCTATTCAATAATTGTGCAAAAAAATATTGAAAAGGCTCTCGGGCTGGATCATGTCCAGCTCCAGGCATTATCATCTAAGTAATTTAATATAAAAAAATAATAGGAATCCCTAGGTATATGTATTATAGAAACGCACATCTAGGCGATCGTTTTTGCAGCAAGTTTAAAGAATATGTTTTCAAAATGAAATGTTTTTTTTTATTATGAATAAAACATTCTCATTTGCTTTGTTGTTGAAGTCGCTTTTTTAGATTTTTAAGATCTTTCTTCTTTTCAGTATATTACGGGAAATCTAGTTCAAACCTTTCGTTTTTCAAAGGTATTATTTCTAACAATTTTAGAGTAGGTGAAACTCGTTCCAGCTTTCCATATTTTGGCGTAAAATAGAATTTTAAATGCTAAAATCAAAATAGCGTGACTTAACTTTATCAAGTTCGAGTCTAATTCTGGCTAAGTCGAATATTTCTTAGGCGCTGCTGAACGGTAACTTTTCGATCGATTTTCAATTAAGTGGCTTTTACAAAAATAAGGCATGTTTTTGTAAAAAAAAATTTAACAATTGCAGGTTTTGATCACATTTAGAAGTAAGTAGGTACTCAAAAAATAGTAGGTACCTATCTCAAAACCATGCGTACCAAATTTGAACATAATCACTCAAGCGGCTTTAAAGTATTCACAGAATTAGATTTTCATACTTCAACTTTGAAGATCTTCTACCTCCGTTATTATGTCTTTCTGGAAAATATAATGTGAGGAAACTCCACTTATTTTGCGATTCCACTCTATCACCTCCTAAATGACACTGGTAAAAAATGAAACACCCTGTATACAAGACGCCCGTGGATTCTAGACAGGCGTTTCACTGGCGTGGTAATGAGCTTCACAATCTCGAACATGCGCACAACCAATTGGGCCTATACAGAATTATCAGAATGCAAAATTCGCGTCATGTCAGCAAGAACCGTCATCACGAATCAGCTGATTCAAAACTATTTAATTTTCTGAAAATATTAACCAATTTTACAGAAAAAGAAAAATACATAAAGACTCAATAATTTTACATAAAATAAATTTATTTCATATGGAAAAAAATATTATTATTTCTTTGCATCTTTTTTTGTCAACTGTTGCACATCAAATCTACTTATGTATCTGTTGTATTAACAGGACGTCAATTTTCTATACCTGAACAACTCTGAAGTTGTTAAAACATTACAACATGATAAATTTTGCACATCTATGTTCAAAATTTGCGCTCATTTTGCTTAGATCGACCTCCAATCTCTTTATCACATCCAGACCTTATTAACCAGCAATTTGAAAACAGTTTTGGTAAATTTTGAAAGATTTTGCATTCTGCTAAATAGCATGCGTCAAGGTGGTCAAATTTTGATGAACTTCTTTAGTGAATTTTGCACTCTCGGTCCAAATTTTACTTACTCTGATCCAAGGTTCTACATGTTCATCAAAAATTTTGCACGCTCGTCTAAAATTCTTGGATTTAATGGTAAATTTTTCAAGTTTGTCTTAAATTTGCACGTTCCTTAAATTTTTTACCACGTTCATCTCATATTTTATATTACGCTTAAATTTTGTACCCTTATCCCAAACTGTGCTTGACATTCCCAAATGTTGCATATTTCATCAAAATTGCATATAAGACTAGATTTTCTCATAAATTTTCCTCCAATTCTTTTAGCACGTTCATCTCAAAGTTTGACTCTCGTTGACGCAAAATTTTCACGTAAGTGCTAAATTGTGCATGCCGTTCCTAAACGTTTCACGTTCGATAGAAATGGTAGGTACATGTTTATGCCAAGTCTTGCATAAGATTTTTTTATTTCATTCAATCAATTTTGATGAATTTTGCATCTATACAGGGTGTCTCTGAAAGGTGCGGAAAAAAAGCTACCACAAATTCCTGAGGCCTAAATAAGCCGATCTAACCCAACTTATCTCTGTCCAAAAGTGGATGATTTCGGAGATACAGGGTGTCAAAACTTCAATTTGGTTTCCGTTTTTCTTAAATAACTTTTTTAATAATTGGTATATTTTCACAATATTCGGCTGAAGGGGCTTTTGTGGAGTGAAAAATTAAAAACTGCAATCATTTTTATTCTAAAATTTAGAGAGCGCCACCTGCGGTACCTTGAACACATTCAAAACGAACTATCTTTTTTGGGCCACTCTGTATTTAACTTTTAAATAAAAATTCTTATTCTCCAACGTCTTTTACCAAGAAAAGGCATACGTGGTAAGAGTTGATTTGAACAGCCGTTTCTGAGATATCTGGATTTAAGAAAATCACTACGTGCATGGCCAGGCCTAAGTAAGTAGTTATTAGTAATTGTAATAATTGAACACAATTTGAAGCGAAGGCATTGAATTAAAATTATTTTACTTAAAGTGCCATACCAGGTTTCAGGTGTGAGCCACCTCTCACATATGCCCGTGGTGCGCGTACTGTTGAAGTTCACTCTTTTGGGGCCACCCTTTTTATCGGAAGAGTCCGAAAGGCACTATTTGAGAAGTATTACGAGGCAGAGTACTATGCGGTGCTTTTCCATTTCCTTCCACAAGGTGCATCCCGATTTTGGCTCGAGTAGCACAACAAATACTTTTCGGCTGCTGGTGAGTTTCGAACCAAGGTTTTCCGGCTGGTGAACGAACGCTCTATCCACTACACCACGGGACCCACTTAACGAATTTACATCAACGAGATCACTGTTATTATAAACCAAGTAAGTAATTGGTGTTAAATCGAATCTAAAAAAAAACAATTCAAGCATACACTGGAATAATTATTGTCAAACAATTTTCAAATTTACTTTAGTAATGGCCGTACAGTATACTAATGAAGAAATGAACGATATGTTATTGGTTTTTGGATATTGCCAAGGAAATGGTTTAGAATCTTGCAGATTATCAGTGAACGATTCCCGAATCGTCGTTTACCAAACCATAAAACCTTTAATGAAAGACGTCTTCGTGAAACAAGGTAGGTTTACGCCTGTTTCTATTAATTAAGGTCGTGCACGTTCGATAAGAACCCCAGAGGTTGAGGAAGATATTTTAAATAGGATTGAAGAAAATCCTAAACTCAGCACCAGACGATTGCGCTTAGAGCTAGGTGTATGCAAAGATACTGTTAACAGGGTGACCAGAGAACAATTACTGCACCCATTTCATGTTGAACGGGTATAAGACCTTTTACCCCATGATTATGAACCACGTATAGCTTTCTGCCGGTTTATTTCCAAGAAGAATCAGGATAGGAACTTTATACAAGGAATTTTATTCACAGATGAAGCCTGTTTCACGCGGAGTGGCATAACTAATTTGCACAATGTATATGTCTATGCTGGAGAAAATCCTCATGCGATTAAAGTAAGCCATTACTTATCAAAAGTAAGCCATTATCAGCATGAGTTTAAGATCAATGTGTGGGCAGGAATCATAGACACTTTCATAATTGGTCCTGTCATTTTACCACCTCGACTTGAAGGCGAAAATTATTTGGAACATCTGCAAAACGAATTACCGCACTTGTTTGATCCCCTGCCCTTGGAACTTCAAAGATGAATGTGGTTTATGCATGACGGTGCTCCTCCACATTTTTCGATAAATGTACGTAATTATTTGAGCGAACAGTATCCAAATAGATGGATAGGTAGAGCCAATGATGCACCCACAAGTTGGCCAGCTCGATCGCCTGCTATGACACCGATGGATTACTTTTTATGGGGAACTTTGAAAACCCTTGTGTATTCTAGGCCATAGTAAATAAGTACAGAAGGTTAATAATTAAGGAGACGTATTGAAACTGGAATGGACGTTTTGAAAAATGATCACGAAATGCTCCAAAGAGTTCAATTTAATTTTTTTAAACGTATAAATCTTTGTATACACGAAAATGGAAATCATTTTGAACATTTGATAGAAGCATTTTTTTTTATTAAATTAAACTAAATTTTTGTTGTTGATAAATCTCTTATTGACTGTTTTAACTAAAGTACCTATAAAGTTAAATCCACATTTATGTACCTAGTCGTTTTTTTGTATCTTTCAGTGACAGTTATTTTAATTCAACGCCTTTGCTTCAAATTCTGTTCAATTAATACATTTACTTACTTAGGCCTGGCCATGCACGTAGTGATTTTCTTAAATCCAGATATCTCAGAAACGGCTGTTCAAATCAACTCTTACCACGTATGCCTTTTCTTGGTAAAAGACGTTGGAGAATAAGAATTTTTATTTAAAAGTTAAATACAGAGTGGCCCAAAAAAGATAGTTCGTTTTGAATGTGTTCAAGGTACCGCAGGTGGCGCCCTCTAAATTTTAGAATAAAAATGATTGCAGTTTTTAATTTTTCACTCCACAAAAGCCCCTTCAGCCGAATATTGTGAAAATATACCAATTATTAAAAAAGTTATTTAAGAAAAACGGAAACCAAATTGAACTTTTGACACCCTGTATCTCCGAAATCATCCACTTTTGGACAGAGATAAGTTGGGTTAGATCGGCTTATTTAGGCCTCAGGAATTTGTGGTAGCTTTTTTTCCGCACCTTTCAGAGACACCCTGTATAATTCCAAATTATTTACACTCTTGGAAAAATAAGTTTACACTCTTGCAAGAAGGTATGTCGCATCTGCTCGATATTTTTTTTACAGAAAACATTGCCCAATTCTCAATTTTTAATACATTTTTCATCTATCTTTATCATAATACAGTTCTAACATTTTGCAAGCGCTTTGAAAAAAAAAAACGACTGAGTTTGTTAAGGTTGATATGTATACAGGTGGTCCCAGCTTATTCGAAGCGGTCTCTGAAGGCCAAACGATGGATTTTTTCCAAAAATTTTTTGCAAATTCAAGTACAGGATCACAATGGCCATAATTTAAAATTATTTTGGAGTATACAGAGTGTCCCATATGAGAGTGGCATATCAAAGTTATATTTTTTTAAATGGAATGCTCCTATGTTATTGCATTTTTAGATTGTCTGAAAAGAGGAAATAAGATTGGCTTTTACAGTTGGTGTTTAAATTCAGAAGTTTTTGAGTTATAAACAAGTGAAAATCGTCATTTTTCAAGTTCAAGGCCCTGTACAACGAAAACGGTTCAAGATAGAGAAAAACGGCTTACATGTCCCTATTTTACTTTTTCATGTACTATTCTATGGTATAGAAACATTTGTACTTTCTTTGATTTTTTTATTTGGCGACGCGTGGAGAAATCTCAGAATTTTTCAAATTTTTTATCACCCTATATAAACATTTTATCTACATCATGGTACATGAAAAGTTAAAATAGGGACATGTAAGCCGTTTTTCTCTATCTTGAACCGTTTTCGTTGTACAGGGCCTTGAACTTGAAAAATGACGATTTTCACTTGTTTATAACTCAAAAACTACTGAATTTAAACATCAACTGTAAAAGCCAATCTTATTTCCTTTTCTCAGGTAATCTAAAACTGCAATAACATGGGAGCATTCCATTTAAAAAAACATAACTTTGATATGTCACTGTCATATGGGACACTCTGTATACTCCAAAATAATTTTAAATTATGGCCATTGTGATTCTGTACTTGAATTTTCAAATTTTTTTTTGAAAAAGTCTATCGTTTGGCCTACAGAGACCGCTTCGAATGAGCTGGGACACCCTGTATACAGGGTGATTCAAAATTGAGTGCAAATATTTTGAGGGCGTATTTACCAGCCAAAAATAAGAAGTTTTTTTCATATAATCGTATGTCCTAACTTGCTTCGTTTTCTAGATACAGGTGTAAAATTTTGAAAAAAAAATCGATTTTTTATTAATTACTCAAAAACCTTTCAGCCGATTTAAATAAAATTTGGTAGGCTTATTTGTCGTTATAAGGTACTTCCTTTGATGGGAATAACATAAATTTATTAATTCCAGTGGCGTCTCAGGGGGCTACCTACTTGAAACTTATAGGTAAAATTATGGTACGCCACTGCTCTTTTGACAATTTATATTTTTTTAGATTAAGCGGTCAATAATGTAACTTTCTTACCTCCTGAGCTTAGCTTTGTTTCCAAGAAAAAAATCAAAATCTGTGCCAGGCCCTATTAAAACAAGTAATAAATTCACATCGATTATTGAGATTCATTTAATTTAATTCAGGTAGCCCCCTAAGACGCCACTGGAATTAATAAATTCATGTTATTCCCATAAAAGGAAGGCCCTTATGACAACCAAAAAAGCCTATAAAATTTTATTTAAATCCGCTGAGAGGTTTTTGAGAAATTAATAAAAATCGATTTTTTTTTCAAAATTTTACCCCCTGTATCTAGAAAAAAAGCAAGCTAGGACATAGGATTATATGAAAAAACTTCTTATTTTTCGCTGCTAAATAAGCCCTCAAAATATTTCCACTCAATTTCGAATCACCCTGTATAAAACTTTCAGAATGAACTGGAAATTAGTTTAGGAAATTCCCTACAATATAATACAGCTCCTTGGAAAAATAAAAAAGAGCCTGGAAAAACCTGCTCATGATTCTTATCTTTCTACCGAAGCAAATGCTATTCCGGGAGGAAATAAAAAGGAAATTTTCACTACCTACCTGTTTCAGATCGATATCAATAGTAACCCACTCGTATTCCCGGCCGTAGTAGATTGGGGGGCTCTGCCACCACTTTCCGCTACCGTCGATGGCGTTCTCGATGGGGTGGCGCCGCGCGGCGTCCTGGGCGTCGCAAAAACTGCACTTCCCTGAAGGACGACAGTACTCCTCGACGCCGTTCTCCCCGCAGGTAGCGTTCGCTGTTATCCAAGACTTAGTGGCCAGATTGAAAACTGACGGCCACAAACCTGAAGCGATGCCTGCTGATGGAAACGGGACGGTCGATTTTTTTCTATGTTTGTGCTTCGTTCCTGAAAGATTTCATAAATTTAAGATGCGGGATTTTTCCGTTTCAAAATACAGGGTGTCCGAGTTAGAGTCAGGCTCGGCTATAGCAATAATTTAAAATAATTTTTGACTATACCGAATGTCCCATATGAGAGTGCATAACTACAGAAAAGCATGTCTATAATACCCTCTTAAATGAACCACCGTTTTTTAGATTTTTTGAGTTTTTTTTTTAATTTCAGAAGTGGTGTGTTGCATGCATACTTAGTATTAGTGCGATTATTTAATTGACTCTTAGTGTCATTAACAATCTTCTTTAATTAGATTTTTTTATTCCTGCTTTAGGTAAAATTTAGGATGTTATTGTTGATGTTAAATGGGCAGGTTTTACCCCGTTTGATTATACAATACTTCCAGTGAGGAACCCAAACATGTCACGCTGTAGTAGTAGAAGAATATACAAATTCTTTCAGGCCAGATTTGTGAGCTGAAAATAAACAAAACTTCTTGAATAAACATAACTACTCAACTCTATTTCAAATATCAACAGGGACTGGTTTAGTTCAGTATAGTGGTCTGGGATGGGAGCTTCTTGTTATTGAATATAGGAGCTCTACCCTCGCAGCGACCTCTAATGAATTCCGATCGCGGATATAGTAGTACGGATAAGATAAGATTCTCAGAGTAAATTTATACAGGTTGTTTAATTTTATAGCAATGCTAATGGATTTTGCATGAAGGTTTACTGGTAGCCTCTTATAGAACTAATAGAACGCTAGAAGCTGATCACGTACGACCGAAATAGGTCAAACTCCTCGCTTCAAATCAAAGTTCATATCAGTTCGTGAGCAGACAATCTTGAAGTTTCATTGCCTGGGAGAGGAAATATAAAAATGGTTTCTTTTTATTGGACAGATTGGCTAGAACTCTGCTCTGAAAATTAATACCCTACTTCCAGATATAATCAATACAATATTTTCCATCCTCTTATAATAATAACATCATCTTTGCTCTATTGCTGGAAATATGATATAAGACCCATTTTTTATTTCCTGGATCAGAAGATAAAATAAATGTTTAGCTGAAACTTTCATGCAAAAATATTGTGGGAGCTCATAATTATTGGAGAGACAAGGCAAGACGAAGCTCGCGTAGTCGTGCTTTGCAGGTTTGCATGATGCGCTGTTAATAAAATAAACTGGCCATTTAGTGGAGTAAAATCGGCCTGAAATTATGCCGTTTTTTTTTATGAAGGTATAACCAGATGAGACCTTCACTATCTTGTAGAGAATGATTTTGTCCATCCGAAATGGAATGTGACAACTTTTTTTAGTAGTAACGAATTTTGAAAAATCGAATTTTGTGCTCCCGAGAAATTATTAGAAATTTGTGTTTTTTAAAACATCCATCGCGCTCATAAAGCAACGGTTTGAGCTACGGTAATGAATTTTTCGGCATATACTCAAAAAACAAGAGCGCTTCTAGTGGAACTCAGCAAAGTTCGAAAAGTTAAGGACTTTTTGAGATAATTGGCCGTAAAGTCGTCACAAGTAAAACCGAGCATTGAAAACTTCATCATGCGGGTAGCTATGTGAATTATTGGGAATAGATGTCTATATGTACGGACTTGAATGAAGAAAACATTATAGAAAAGTTTTTAAAGAAAGATTCAGCGAGTTAGGTCTCATAGTTTCCGAGAAACCGATTTTTTAAAATGGTTCTCGGAATGGGATTAACGCGATAGCGCACTACTACCTATGCTGAGCGTTGTATTATACACAGAACTTGCGGTTCGTACTGAAAGTAATTGTTGCACGTGGTAGTGTTTGTAATTATTATTGTTTTAAAACTCATTGTAGTGTGTTTAATAATTACAAAGAAACGTATCGATTTTATAATTACGAAAAAGTTCGGTAAATAAGTTTATACTGAACACTTCAATATATTTTTAGCCAATCCGCTAAGCTAAAGTAACAATTTAGTAGTTCAATTACTTGGAGATGGAAGACAATAATAATTTAAGTTTGATTTGTGGACATCTTTGTGATTGCTCAAAAGACACAATTGTTAATAACCCAACTGAAAAGGAATTATTAAACATAATAAAGGCAGCTGAATTAAGTAAAGATGATTTTGTGTTTGTATAAAAGATGGGTAGAGATGTTGTTCAGACTGCACTTCTAGAAATTGCAATAACTTGCAGAAAATTGTTGAGAAAGATGACACCGACGAAGATGAAGACATTTAATTTTTCATTATTATAATAATTATATAGGGTGTTAGCTACCAACTAGTACAAAATAAAAGAGGTGATTCTACGATCTATTCTAAGAAGAAAAGTTCCTATTAACATGGGGTCCGCAAACGCACCATTTTCGAGATACAGGGTGTTCAAAAAAATTGTTTTTTCTTACTTTTTTTGCGATATCTCAAGAACCGCTTGAGCTACAGACTCCAGCTTTTGTACCGATTTTTACAATAATAATAGCTACTTTGAACGCTACTTTGAAACTAATGTTCAAAGTAATGCCAGTGGTGCAGATTTTAGGGTTTGGTAAGGGTTTCACCCCATTAACTTTTACGGCACTGGAAAAATTGCTATTTTGAGAGCAAATTTCACAGAGCTAATATTTTCTACACAAAAAAGTACTCCTGGTCAAATGCTGTAGAAGCCACCGTTCTCGAGAAAACGTCATTTTATGATCAAAAACGTACAAAATTCAACATGAACAAAAAATTTGTTTTCATAATTTTTCATACTGTAACATGGCACAAATTCAAATTTGCACCAATTTTTCTTGTGGTAGAAGCAACATTGATTTAAACTTCGTCTAGAACATGCAGCTTCTTTCCACCTGAACATGAAGATCATTTGGCCGTTCATATCTACCAAGAAACTATTGAAACAATTTTGTGCGTTTTTATGATCATAAAATGCCGTTTTTCTCGAGAACGGTGGCTTATATTTAACCAAGAATACTTTTTTGTGTAAAAAACATTGGCGCTTTGAAAGTTGCTCTCAAAATACCAATTTTTCCAGTTTCGTAAAAGTTAGGGAACCTTTACGCAACCCTAAAATCTCCACCACTGGCATATTTTAGATGATAAATTTGGAGCCTTAAAAGTAGCTATTATTAATGTAAAAATCTGTACAAAAGCTGGAGCCTATGTAGCTCAAACGATTCTTGAGATTCTTGAGAAAAAGTAAGAAAAAATAATTTTTTTGAACAGGGTGTATCTCGAAAAAGGTGCTTTTGCGGACCCATGTTAATAGGAACTTTTCTTCTTAGAATAAGTCTTAGAATCACCTCCTTTATTTTGTACTAGTTGGTACTTAACACCCTGTATAGCAGGTACTTACCTACCTACCTAATTTTCAATAAAAATATAAACAAAAATGATCTTTATTTGTATATAGTACTGTATAATTCTTATATTCTTATATTCGAATAATAATATTCACTGCTCCAAGAATTTCTAGAAATCAACACACCATGAGGAAATCCCTAAAAAACATACAAGATTTTTTCACTCATTAGGTACTAATAAAAGTCAAGATACGATTTAAAATGAAAAACGATTTGCGTACAAAGATATCTTGCGTGCTTGTTAACTTTCGTTTATCACCAAATTCAAAGATTGCGAACTTAAGCAAAAATGTTTCTTTATTTTATTAAACAAAAATAGTTTCGGTGCGTTCATTTCTTAGATCAGTGTGGATTTTTCCTTAGACATACCTACGGAAGAACTCGATCGCTATGCCAGTTTGCAGCGCGAAGCATCAAAAGCTAGACTTCGCATTAGTTATACGCAAATATAGTAACTCGGAGCGACCGAGCGCAAATTCACGGTAAAATAAAAAATCGGTTTCTCGGAAACTATGAGACCTAACTCGCTGAATCTTTTTTTAAAAACTTTTCTATAATGTTGTCTTCAAGTCCGTACATATAGACATCTATTCCCAATAATTCACATAGCTACCCGCATGATGAAGTTTTCAATGCTCGGTTTTACTTGTGACGACTTTACGGCGAATTATCTCAAAAAGTCCTTAACTTTTCGAACTTTGCTGAGTTCCACTAGAAGCGCTCTTGTTTTTTGAGTAAATGCCGAAAAATTCATTACCGTAGCTCAAACCGTTGCTTTATGAGCGCGATGGATGTTTTAAAAAACACAAATTTATAATAATTTCTCGGGAGCACAAAATTCGATTTTTCAAAATTCGTTACTACTAAAAAAAGTTGTCACATTCCATTTCGGATGGACAAAATCATTCTCTACAAGATAGTGAAGGTCTCATCTGGTTATACCTTCATAAAAAAACTACTAGAAATAAGCGAGATAGAGCAGCGATTTTACTCCACTAATTATGAGATAAAACAAGACCGCAATGGAGTGCAATCGTACTACTTCGTTTGATGATGAAACTTGCTCGTGCCATGGCTTTCTGACCCTGTCAAGCAGTGATTGGCTATTATTCGTGATTTTTCGTTTGTTTGTTTTTTCACTTGCCATTAATAAACTCAGACCAGTAGGATAGTAAACGTTTTATTCAATAATCGTAGTCCGCTTTCTTTCGTTTTCTACCACTTTTTTATACAGACTGTTTTGCATTTATTTCATGATGTGATTAATTTAGTTCCAGAACTACCTAATTATAAAAAAAACTGTTCAAGAATTAATAATAATTATTTCTATGTAAAAAATATGTTACAGGAGATCTGCTCGCTCCATTTTGAACGGATTATGGAAAGATCTGCGTCTAGTCGCGTTATTATTTAGATCCCGTTTCTTCTAAGATGTTAATGCCATGCTCGAATATTGAGATTGATCTTGAACCAACAAATCAATTGAGAAAAAGAGCAAGAAACTTTAAGATAATCCAGTGCTCGTATGTTGACACGTACGGCTTTGTAATTTAAATTTTCCACTTAACACATCTGTTTAAAACGGTTTACTACTAAATAAATTTTATAGCGTTGTCGGTGAGTAAATGGCAAATAAAAAAATAATGGTAAGTCTACTTCGCCTTGGGTTTAAGTTTAAGTAAACTGAACCAGCACTCCGGCCGATAAAGTGTGTACATTATCGACTTCTACACCTTACTCTTCTATCTAATCTTTTATGGTATAGGTACGCATCCTAGCCCCATATTTTTACGTTTTTTATACGTATAAGTAATACCAAGTTCAAGTACATGATTGCTTAATATGGATTGCAGTTTTTATATAAAAAAAGATATGTTGTGGTGTGGACCGAAACTTTCTCTTTGCTGCAGTATTGTTAGTATATGGGGAATAATTCAACTGGTAAGTCTGAAGTCAAACTGTTAAAAGTCAAAAGTTAATTAATCATAATAAACGATTTTTTTAGCTAGTATTGGGCGTTTTTTTCTATATAAAATCATCCGCTCTAGGAGAAGAGGCGTTGCTCGGTGTGGGAGGTATTTCGAATTATAAAACTCTAGATGAGTTCTATAAAAAAGTTGATGCGCAATATGAACAAGTAAGATTATAAAAATTTTGAGATTATTATTCATAATTTCCTTTTTATAGAGCGCGTATAATTGTTGGATAGCAGCAGCAATTTACGTGGTGACTTTGGGCGTATCAGCATGGCAGTTTTATTTGAATAATCAGAAGCAATTACAGGAAAAATAATTACCAATTCGGTCAATATTAGTCCTTGATTTCGGTAACAGGAGTTAGATAGGTAGGTACATTAATAACAAATTACCAGCTAATGAGAGATTAACGAATTACCTTTATAAAAAAATCATGAAATAAATATTTTATGCTGATGTATCTGATAATTATTTATGATACACCATTTTTGTTGGAACCTGATAGAAGAATCAAAAACAAGAATCTCTCTTTACTAATTTCTATAAATTTATTACCTACCTAATTATTCTATATTAAAGAATGTTTTATTAATTTATGACTTGATGGTCTCTCATTAAGTACTTTGTAATGTGTTTTCTAATATTTCCATACCTTTCTTATTAATGATATTGTCTCTCAATAATAATTTTATTGTCGGTATTAACAAAAAAATCTAGATGATATTTGAATTGTCAAAGGTAGGTACTGGATTTTTAACGGGCTTATAATTAATTTTACCTTCACCCCATTGAATCCTTTTGGTTATTTTGACAAAAGATTAAAATATTTAATCAGGAAAAATCGTTCCATGATTGTTATAATTTTTTTATTTTAGGATTAATGATGTGTGAGTAATAAATATTTATTGAATTTTTTGTCAATTATTATTATTCCTGTATTCTCTTTAACAATTTCTGCTGAAGAAAAGAAAAAGAAAGAACAAGAAAAATCCTAATGACTATAAAAAAAGGTCAAATAAATCGAATTCTTCTGCGTTTAAGTTCTCCATTGAAACGAAATTTAAGCAAAATTCAAGCTAGTAAATTAATAATAAAACTCTGCCTAGTTCCGGAAGCTTGTTTTTTAGTTTCTACGATCGATTCTTAATACTATACTTCGATGCCCAAATTTTCTCATATTGGTTAGTTTATTTAAAGAAAAACGAAAATGGTATTACAAATTTTTTTGAGTCACGGTACAGCCAAAAAATGATACTCGAGCAGTTTAACAGTTCCCAGAGAAGAAGGGATGAAAAACTAAGTAGTCTTTGATATTATAGTTTTTTTACAAAGAATGGTTCTAACCTGAAAGTTAGAGAAAGTAATTATTTGGTGATAACTATAAGCAATAACATTTTCCAAAATATTGTGATTTTTTTACGTTTGATGCTCTGTCAAATTCCATTATTTGGACCAATTTTTTAGATTATGGGCTATGGACCAAGCAAAGAAACGTTTTTTCTTGACAAAAATAGTAACGGAATACCGCCGGTGCCATTACACGCGAAATAGCTCCCAGATCCTAACTGCGCAGTTTTCTGCTCGAGTTTCCTTTTTTTTATTAACACTACTTACGTTTTTTTTATTTCTTTTCTAAAAAAACTGATAGAGTAATCTAAATTGTCCCAATGAATACGAATCGTAGAGAAATAAAATAAGAAGAAAATGAGAGCTGAAACAACCCAATCGGTTGATTATTAAGGGAACAAACACCAAAAAACCAATAATAGCGTTTTTTTCAAAAAAATTGTAACGTCGCAATTGTTTGAGTTGTAGGTAGTTGGGGTCTTTGCAAGACAGTGGATGTTGATAGGTCCCTACTTGTTGTTTGAAAAACCCAGAAGCTGTTGGATAAGTATTTTTCACGTAATGGGAATCAGAAGTTCTTCATACCATATTTTGCAGCGAGGCTGGAAGCTCTCGAGGTCATCCGATTCGAATTTATCAAACGGATTTCGAAAGTACACCAATAGCACGTCATTCTTCGTTTTTTATTTAAATGCTGAAGATGGAAAAAACTGCGCGCAAACATGAGTGAAAACGGCCGAGCCAGCGAGAACAGCAGATGAGGGGTAAAACAGCGCTTGTATAATGCCCCCTCAACTGCTATTCTACCGCCACTCTCGCTTGCTCGGCCGTTTTCGCTCATGTATGCGCGCAATTTTTACCCGTTTTCAGCATTTAAATGAAAAAAGAAGATTAACGTTTAATAATGAACACTCTCTATTTTCCAAATCCGTTTCATAAATTCGAATCAGACGGTCTCTAGACCATGTGCTTCGCTGCAAAATATGTATGAAGAATTTCTGATTGCAATTACGCAAAAACTAATTATCTGACATCGTTTGGATTTTTGCACACATGACGTACCTATCAATATCGACTATCTCGTCAAGAGAACGCATATACTACATCTCGATTCGTCGATTGAGACTATGTATTCAGATTGCACCATCAGGTTTTCTTTTATAAGCAAAAAATTACAAAAAAATGCGATTTTTGCACTAAAAATCGTCAAAAAAAAAAGGAAAAAAGAAAATGGTAAACTCGTATAGAAAATTGTGTGGTTAGAATCTGGGGGCGGATTATTCCGCGTGTGATTGCATCGGCGGTATTCTATTACTATTTTTTTCAGAATATTATGGTGATTTTAGAGGTCTGTTGCTTGGTCTATTCCAGTACTATTCCAATAGACTTTACTACTCATTGCTTCTGAAACCGAAATACGTTTTGTCGTTCTATACGTCTTGCTTGACATATTCCAAAAAATTGATTTTGATATACTATCAACTTTTCCTTCACTAAACCCCTGGGAAGAATTTGAATTTAAAAAAAAAAAAAATTCTGGTTGAAGTTTTCATTTTTGCGAGTAAAATTTCAGAATCAAAATTTAGATTAAAATCAATCGAAAAACCAATTTTAAAAGGAACAATTTAATTTAAAATAATAATTTCTTTAATTATTCTCCTGTTAACAATTTTTACAGAATATGATTTTTTTCAAAAATTATTACGTTTCAAACGAAAGAGACTTTACTTTAAAACGTTTAAAAACTGATAAACCTTATTCATAGGCAAAACAATAATCGTAAGTGTGTACCTATACCTAAATATTATATAGAGTGAGCAACAAAAACTAAACTGGCTATGGCCACTGCTTTTATACCGTCTGTGGAGACTCAATTCTTAGCATTGGAAAATATACTATCAAATAAATTATAATTCAGTTGTAGTAGACATACCCTATCTTCGCTGTTTCACTTGTTCATGGCCTACCTTCAATTTATTTTTTCTGGCTCACACTCTATTCAATATCGATGATCTCTCGCCGTTTTAAATTTTCTCGCTTTGTGTATTGGTATATCCGGCCACCTTATTATTGTATCTAATCATTTTCATTATCAGCAGAGTGTGTGACATACCTACCTATACTTATGGCACAGTTGTGTACAAGGTATAGGTATACAATATCCATATACATGTACTCGTATCTTACGTGTCACCTTCAAATCAATATTTGATTTAAAAAAAATCAATATAATTATTATAAAAATGGCTTTTTGTGGCCCTAAACTTTCACTATGTTGCAGTATTCTTAGTGTATGGGGAATAATTCAATTGGTAAGTTTATTATATTGCTTTATGAGCTATTTTATAGTCAATCAATGCTATTTTTTTTAGATACTGATGGGTGTTTTCTTCTATATACACTCATATGCTATGGCTGAGGATATATCTTTGAAAGATTTAGACAAATATGAGGATCTTAAGGAATTTTATAAGGCTGTTGATGATAGCTATGAAATGGTAAGAGAGTTTGTATTTGTAATTAAATAGATGGGTAGTTTTTTTCCTATTCAACAATAGAGAATATAATATATATACAGGGTGTTAAAGTTATGTATCCTTTATCGATGTGTATATGTATACAGGGTGAGTCTTTAATTACCCATTTCCTCAACGGTACATTGTAGAGGACAATTTGTGCAGTACCTACCTACTTACAGGATAATTAAAAAAAATTCTTGTAAATTATCTTCTCTTATGGCCTCTTCTTGCAAATATCATGAAATTTCTTGTTCAAAGAACGCTTTAAATTGATATGCAACGAAATTAACTTTTTTCGATTTTTTTTCATCTGGTTTTTCAAAACTAGAAAACTGAAGTTCATTTCATTCATATAAATTTAAATCGTGTTTTTGAAAAATACAATTTACTGATGGTGTCTCAGAGACGAGTACCATAATTTATAAAAAAACATATTAGTTTTCGGTTACAGCTCGTGTACATTTGTACCGATTTTGATAAAACTCGACACGAACAATAAAAAACAAAGATTTAATTTGGCTATTTCAGATTCTGCAGATGTCCTTCAGTGGCGTAGATACTCAGATCATTTTTTAATTCAACTTTTCCCTCTCTATCTTTTACGCAATTGATTTTTTTTTAATTTAAAATCGTTATTCAACATGTCCCATGCATTTTAGAACAAAAAAGTATTCTTCAATTTTTTTCACACAGCTTTTGACATATTTAAGTTTTCGCAAGTAATGTTGGACCATTTACATTGCAAAATTATTATTGATTTCATTAAAAGTTATCCTGACTAGAATTTTTATGCAAAACGTGACATTGTCTAAGGAAACTTCAAAAAAACTAAGGAATACTTTTTTGTTCTAAAATGCATTGGCTATGGAATAGGGTTTTTGTAATTATAATAACGCAAGTGTCGTAATTATTAAGGGAGGGAAAAGTTGTAAAAAAATAAAAGAAAACTGAATATCTACGCCACTGCCGCGAAGAGGAAGACATCTACAAAACCTGAAATAGCCAATTTAAAGAACTTGGTTTGTTTATTTTTCATGCTGAATTTCCTCAAAATTGGGTCAAATTGGTGTTATAACCGAAAACTGTTTAATTTAATCAAAAATTAGCACCCTGTATCTCGAAAACGAAGCATTCTAGGACATAGAGTCATTAGAATCATGACTTATTTTCATGACTTCATGTATAAAATTGCATTTTTAACATAAAAGAGAGAAGAACTATTTTCAAGATCAGGCCTCTTTTAGGAAATATCTCAAAAACGTAAAGCTGAGGCCACAAAAAAATTAAGTTCAGTAAACAAAATTCAGTAACTAAACAACCATTTTGGAAATATTTCCCAAACGAGGCCTGATCTTGATAAAAGTTATTTTTTGTTTTATGCTTAAAATACGATTTTGTGCATGACGTTTCGTTTTGGCTGTCCAGTTACCAAACATCCTGTATAGGTGGGCAGATACTAAACTTAATAAGCTTACACTTTTTAAACACCCTGTATAATAATAAACGTCTACTTATAGCAAATTTTTATAAACGTATATACTTTTAATAATTTTTTTTTATTTTTTAGACGGCCTATAATTGTTGGATAGCAGCAGCACTGTATGCAGTAACTTTGGGCATATCAGTATGGCAGTTTCGATTAAATAATAAGAAGAACGCAATTGCCTAAAAGTATTTCATTACATAAAAAATTACCAATGATATAGGTAATAATTATTGTAGAAAGACAAATTGTATTAATATGTATTGTACATAAATTTCATAGCCCTAACCAGAAGAATCTGTTAAGTTCTAGAGCTGTATTTCTAGGTCCTAGTTGCTTTAATGTAAATATAAAATCAATAAATTATAATTTTAAAATGATTGTACTTTCTGAAAAGTAAACAAAAAATTTATGGAAAACCCAGTTTTTCCGTTTCATAGGTATTCTAAAAAATTAATTTTCTGACTTGATCAATTTAGTTCGTTAAAACTGTTGTTTGTAAAATTTTACTGTAATGTGATTTTAAGTAACTTCTGCTTTTTATATTTTTGTATTCAGGACTATTTTAAGTAATATTTTTTAATAGTTGTTCACCTTAAAGAAATGAATTGTCAGAAGTATCAGGAAATGTGTTGTTTATCATAGGGGCTTTTTTAACCTAATACAATATCACGCAGTGTTTTCCTCCAGTTTTCCGCTGGAAATGATTAATTTAAATATCACAGACAAACTAGCAGATATTTACTTAAAACACAAGTGAAAAAATCGCCTCTGAAACAATGCTTATAGCAGTTATAGCCATAGGCAACAGGTAAATTTCTTAGAGGAACTCACAGCTATTTTACTATTTTATTCCAGTTCCAGTTCTAATAAAATTCATAAATTTTCTTACCCAAGTAAATTATTACCGACAGTGCTTATTTGTATATCTTAATGTGGATTTCATTTCATCAATTATCAGCCACATATATCTGGTTTAATGGCCTATTTAAAGAATGCTTTTATCTACAACTAATTAGCTGAGCAATCTGATCATTCTACGAGAACGTTAATCTTATTTCACGTCACTCGTTTTGAATGCACTCGTTTCCTAATGTCTTTATTTATATTTGTTGCACGATTTTACAGAGAAAGCTTGGGGAAAGCTATCATGCAACCATGTTTTACTTTTTGATAACTTTGCAAAGTCAAAAATACCATTTATGCGATATAGGTACGTATCTTTTTGAAGAAAAACAATAATTATATTAGAAAAATAAACAAAAAATAAATTCGCTCATGCAGTTTTATAACTAAAGCCGTTCGTGTTAGATCACCTTTAGATTGATATAAAAGGAGACATCTTGAATAGACAACGAAAGTGTGCCCTTCTAGCCCACAGTTTCTCTGTTCTTTTTCTACCTTGTCGTTAGCAACGCAGCAAGACACTTCACTTCCATTCTTTGTTTCCTTTCTAATAAGGTTCTCTTCACTTGAACTTGAGATATCAAAGAGAAGAATAAATCCATTGTTTGTCGTTTGGGTTATACTTGGGATTTAAAAGTAATTCCTCTCTTTCAAGCTCCCAAGGTGAGCAATCATTTTAAGTGACAGATTTGGGGGAAAAGCTCGAAATACTATTTGTTCTTGATTGGGTCGTATTGTGAGAAAACTCATTCTGTTTAATTATGAAGTCAACCATGCTCGAGATGTCTTTCTTTTAAGTTTAGTCTAATTGAAAAAAATTCTTTTCCTTATAATATCCATCAAGATACTAAAAATTAAGAAGAAGGAATGAACAAGTAAAAAAATGAAAGGGGGAAGTTAATGAAATGAAAAACGTTATTCAAGCAGGCAATCGAGGCTCCAAGATAATGGGTCCGTTTCCGATTTTGACTCACCGCAGATTGGTAGAATTGAAGAAGATAACATGACAATTTAAAGTTGCGATTCATTAATGTGTTTTAAGAATTCTACGAATAAATCAGTTCACCGTAATAATGATATCACCTAATTCTAGACTGAGAATTTAGAATATTTCTACCCTCTCCGATTGTATATTTAAATCAACTGCCTGAGAACGAGACTTCAGTCTTCAAATATAAATGAAGCGGTGTACAAATTTTGGTACTTACTGCATAATATCTACTTTGCAATTCGATTTGGACCAAAAAATATTTATAATTAAATTTGAAAATATAACCAACAAGAAAAATTATTATAACCTAGAAAGTTTTGTTATTATCTTGAGAATTTCAAAGAAAAACCACCAAAGATTGCTTCATATAAAATCACCAAAACTACGAAACTAATAAAACAAACCAAACACGAACGAAATTCCGATACTCCTACTACTATAATCCAGTTTCCCAATACTCCCGTAATTATATTTTATTGCAGAATACAAGAACTGTGAAACTTCTTCAGATAGATACGGAAGTTCTGAAAGTAAAATAAAATAAGAGCTCTACAAATAGCTTTCGTGTCGGCGTCTAAAAAGAAGGAGAAACTGGCTGTAAGCAACTAAGCACTAATTTATGGACTCGAGCTGAGCAACAATCGAATATACAAGACGTTTAAAGGGGTCCAAGTGCCCTTAACTTCGTTGGGGGTCGTAGACAGGCGTTTCGAGAGGGTGGGGCAAAGTCTAGGCACCCCCTGTGAATTACAATGAATTACCACTTGTCTATTCCTTCATTACATTATGTGCCTAGATATACTTAAGAGGGTTTAGGTTTAGGCATGTGTAGAACCAGAACCAGAACGTCTTTTTAGGCATATCTTTAATAATAAGTAGGTACCTACAAAGTTATAAAATAAAAGCTGAAGAAAGGTAATTTTTGAAAAAAAAGTAATAACATTATTGGTAACTGGAAGACAATATTACTAATATTTTATTTTAATTATGATAATAATTATTATAATAATTAGTTTTAAATAAGTTTAACGACGTATTATTATTACTTTTTCGCTACATCCAGGATCTGATATCTGTCTTCTATGTATAAGCAAAATTTTGTAGTAACAGAAATTCTTATAACAGAAAACAATAAAGAAATAAAAGTTAAGTAGGTATAACAAATTTTTATTTATTTGCATAATCTTAATAGGTGAGCGATTTTACAACATAACGCGTCTTGGTTAATGTAAAATTAATAATCGACAGGCTGGTGCTATAAATTAATTATTCACTAAGAAGGGAGCTATCATATGATTCAAACTTGAGTGAAACCTGAGCCTTGAAATTGATTTTCATCTCTCCAATAAAATTGAAGAGATTTTTTCATCTCAAGAAGCAATAACAGTAAGTGTAAACATATCACTGTAATAATAATAGTTATCATTAATTAAAGCGGATACAATATAATCGCTTATTAACCTATTGATGGTGCCTGCTGCATCAAAAAAGTAAAAAAACATTAATAGGGAATTGCTTCAAGAGCAGCATATTTACTTTTTCAAGTAGTGTTCATGTCAAGCGGTCATAAATAGGGAGTTGATGTTAGTAATGGCTAGAGTATAACCTCTAATTACGTGTTAAATACAAGAGTAGTGATTATCGATCTAGACCCTCTCAAGTACAGTTACACAGTAGTAATACACTACAAACTCCAGGTCGCCTTTCATGATTTCGCCCATTAAATCAGACTAATTGCTTGACCATTTACGGGAAAATCTGCTGACTGATATATGAATTTCGAGCTACACGAATACACTTATTCGTGTTTCATGCCTTTTGAGTTTCAATTTGACGTCAGCGATAAGTTATATGACGATCTTGCCACCAGGAGAGAACTTAACTTATAACTTTCCATAGGAGAAAATTAAAAGTTATTATGATATTTTTTATCGTCCTATTCGTGTAAATGGTGACGATTTATTTAAATTTTCTAATTGATTTATAGGCAATTAGGTAGGTACTTTTAAATAAATTGCCTAGCTACAAACGCTACTGAACCTCTCATTAAGAATCAAATAAGCCCAAGCTGGCATTGCTGGCAACATTGCAAAACTACCAAAAACGGAGGAAGTGAAAAATTTTCAGACGGTATAAAGCACCTATGACAAGTTCAGAACTGTAATCGGTTCCCGGTCCTGTAGCTGTCTCTTTCCTCGAGATACAGGGACAAATCTTCTACGAGCGAAGATTTTTAATGTCGATTTTTTCAAAATTATTTTTTGACACGTACTTTTTTGACTTATTTCCGGCATGAGATTATTTTGTTTCAAAAGTTTACCAAAGCGGTAGAAAAAATCGAATTTTGGCAAAAAATTCTTAAATAGGGCTTTGAAAATTTTGCTTGAATGCGTACTGGACATTAACAATTCCAAAATAGTAAGCCGTTTTATAGTGACGCTTTTGTGTTCTAGAGATTATCGTTCAAAAATGAAAATTAATGATTTGCTTTTTAAAATTTTCGTTTCGTTTTTTGAGGAAACTAAGAACGTTACATTTCAATTGGATTTGGTTTTCAAATCTGTATTGCAGTCAGCTCACACAAAATTACGTCTCATTTTAAAGACATCAATTTTTTCATGAAAATTTCGAAAAGGATTTTTAATTATTATAGGCTAGCCAGAATAGCCATGTTTGGAATTAAATGGGGGTTCAAAATGTTTTTTGGGGTCGATGAACACGAATTTTGAGTTTGCTGGCAAAAATTAGGTCCGGAACTTTGTTTTTTTTGCACTTTTTGGTAAAATTTTGGCACCATTTTCAGTTTTGGGTCTAAATCTCAGAAAGGACGCGTTTTTCGTTAAGTTCTGTAAATGTTATAAATTCTAGAGCCAGAAAGAAATGAAACACCGGTATAATAAAGAGATTATATTAGTTAGTTCAATATGTAACTCGACACCAGTCTTCTTAAGACAGCAGGGAACGCTCGCTGAAGCCGACCCTTGATCCAGCGCAGACTGCCGGTCTCCCGGTCTCCGCTCCGCAATCCAAGGCACCCGACCAACCTGGTGTACTTCAGCCACTTGAGGATAATGTTCTTGTTCTCGTATCCTCGTACTATACAGGGTGATCGGACGGCCAGAACTTGTAGAGCGGTTACAGTCGGTCAACCTGACGTTCCTTCACGCCCCGTGAAGTGTTTACCTGTAACATATGTACACAATTTGATTAGATACTTATGAAAGAAAATGTTGAATGAACCTATTCGTTTTCCGAGATGTCCTCGCTTGATGACAGTCTCGTAACAAATAGCTTCATTCGATCTTAGGGGCGTATCCCCGAATAAGCCGTTCTCGCACTTTCGATCCCGGCAATTCGTCTAAAACGTATATCGATCGTTATCGACTTTCGTAACGGCAAAGGGCTTTCATTCGTAGCTCGAGCTTCAGACCTTTTTTTTTTCGTCATTAGAACCCTTAGCCTTTCGGACATCGTGTGTCCAACGTTACACATTTTCGACGAAGCATGCTTCTTATCGTAACTTTCTTTTTGGTACCTCTGTTTTGCCGTAAGCAAACGAGAAGCGTCACTTCTCAACGTTTTCAGATCTGAACGTTCGTCTCTGCAACGAAGTTTTGCAGCTTCGGCCGTCAAAAGGCATCCTTAACACCTCGACGTCTTTAGCCAAAGAACAACTTTTCGTTATCTAAGTACTTACCACTTACTTACCATTTTACTTACCAATAGGGGCTTTCCCTATACTGGGGAAATTTACCGTTGAGTATATTCCCCCTTTACCTTAGCGACAGCCTCATCCCAACGCGTCTCGTCTTCGGTTGGGGCCATCAGGGCAGAAAGAGTTGAACGATTCATCCTCTCCACTTAGCCGTTAGCCCTTGGAGTTGATATTCCGCACAATACTCTTGATACCCAAACGTACACAGAAGTTCGTAAAACTCTTGCTCCTTGACCGCACTTCCACGCGGTCTTTTTAATAATTTTTCTTCGTAAAACTCTTACCTACTCGTAAAAGCAGTCAAATAATCCGACGTGAACTTCAAAAAATTTCAATGACCAGCTGAAAAAGAAAGTTATTACGGGAAGGGTTTTGGTATCTGCTAATGCTACAGATAGCCAAACTTCGTAAATCCGTCTACGATGTCTATATTTACCAGCTGTACACTCGTTACTGGTAGTACTTCCAACTGACTTGGACCTCGACTTAACGGGTCAACATGACTCATCTTCGTCTCGGGGTGGTATTCTATATCAAAGTCATACTCTTGATTCGTGAGCGACTCTCGTGTAATTTGTGGGACTACATCTCGCTTCCACATAATTTAACGGTGGTTACATTGCAATACATACAAATTGCAATCGGTGGTTACTTTTCATTCAATTTAAATGCTAAAATTCTTAGTAGGGCACCTACCTACTACGGCTAGCGCTTTCAGCTCATAAGAATGATAATGTTGCTCCTCTTTAGTCGTAGCTCTACTGACATATTAATGGCTTTAAGGGCTCCGTCTGTTTGCCGTTGTATGAGCAGCTTCCTATTCCGATTTTACTGGAATCACGGTGCACCTTGGTATCTAAATTGCGATCGTATATCGCGAGAAAAAGGACTTTCGACAAGTTTTCGTTTCAACTCGTCCAATGCATAGTTTCCTGGTCATTTCCCCAATGAAAACTATGATCCTTTCGCGTCAAATTGCTCATGGGTTTGGCAATGGCCGCGAACTCTTTTACAAATTGTCGAAAATAACTAGCTAGGCCTAGAAATCTTCTAACCCCACGTACGTCTGTTGGCTTCGGAAATTCCGCGACGGCCTTTATTTTATCATAGCCAGGTCTAATACCTTCTCCTGTAATTTCATGACCCAGGTATTCTAACTTCGTGTGAAGAAATCGACATTTTGTAAGCCTCAGGGTCATCCCGGCGTCTCTAAACAGTTGCAAAACGGTTTTAAGATGTTCGATGCCCAGATCAATTGTCTTGGATGGAATAAGCACATCATCGAGATATGCCAACGCAGTACTAAAACGCAAAGGTCCTAATATTTTATTAATAGCTCTTTGGAAAACAGCTGGCGCGTTGGCGAGTCCAAAGGGCATCCTTAAATACTCATAATGCCCGTCCGGCGTTACGAATGCAGTTTTCTCGACCGACTCTTCAGAAACTGGGATTTGGTGATACCCGGAAGCCAAATCTAAGCTGGTATAATATTTATTGTCGGCCAAACCGTCCAACAGATCGTCAATTCGGGGCAGGGGATATTTATCTTTAATAGTTTTTCTATTGACGGCTCGATAATCCACGCACATTCTCGCCTCGCCGTTTTTCTTTTTAACTAAAAGAATTGGGCTGGCATAAGGAGACTGAGATTCTTGAATTATCCCGTTGTTAAGTAGTTCTTGAACAATGTCACGTACCTTCTCTTTTTCAACAAAGGGCATGCGATAGGGTCGGTACGTCACTGGTTGATCGTCGTTAAGTTTTATTGACATTTTCGTGATATTCGTTTTACCTAATTCCGCTATCGTAGTGGCGAAGCAGTCCCTATACTCGTTAAGTAATCGTAACAAACGAACCTGTTCCTCACCACTTAATGCGGAATTTACCTGATTCTTAATATCTTCGAGCGTAAACTCTCGAAAGCAAGTGGTTTTTGTGCTTAAACAGTTCACGTAATTAATATTCGATGTTTCGTAACACAAACAGCCTCTTCCGACTACCCTACCCTTTTCATAACAAACTGGCTTATCAGACATATTAACAATAGAAAGGGTGCCGTTTTCTTTTAAATTAGTAACACATGGCACAAGTATGTGAACATTATCGTTCCAGTCTCGATATTGTAAGTCAACGTAAACATCGTTAAAATTCTTATCGCCACTCACAGCTACATGGCCTATGAAATTAGGAGGAATTATGGTCGTTTCTAGTGCCCGGAGGTTTATTTTCTTCGCAGGCAACTCATCGATGTTAAAGTTTCCAGAATTTACATTTGTTCTGAATAGACGTATTTGGTTACCCCGTACTACGACGGTAACGTTCTTGTTATTTATAAAAGGTTGTCCTATAATTAAAGGCACGGTCTGTGCGTTATCGGGCACCACAAGTGCCTCCACTTCAGCAGATGCTAAATCCACCTCTAGCGACAATTTTACCTTCGACGTTGCCAACACTGAACCGCCGGCATAACCACACAAGCGAACAAGTGTCGGTTCCCTTTGAAGACTTAGGTTTGCTGCATCGCTTTCTCGAATTGTAACTGCAGCACACCCTGAATCGACGTACCCTCGTAAAGGTTTTCCCTTAATCATGCAGTCAATGAAATAGCACGTATTTGTACATTTAGTATTATCGTTAGCGTTATTAGACAAGCTTAATATGTTTTCGACCTTACCCTTGTTGCTCCCGTCAGCGGGACGTCTTCCGGAAATGGCAACACAGTGTTCAGCATCGTGACCCAATAAATGGCATTTACTGCACTCTCTGCGCGGTTTCAAGCATTTTGATTGATAGTGCCCCTTCATCTTGCAATTAAAACATGTCACATTTTGCATATTATTAGACCTGGAATATGGTGCATGACGTTTGACCTCAAGTGATTGACGTAAATCTACTCTGCGTCTTGGGATGTTGTCAGATTTCGGGGATCTACTTTCGTTTGGTTTTTCATTTCTTAGCAACGACAAATATTCCTCAAATAATGCCTCAGGCGTTACGTAACGGCCTGCTCGAGCAGCATTTTGAATAGACACATCAGACAGACCGTCTATAATACAAGCGATTGCATTTTTGCCAGTAATTTGACATGTCCTGAGGAGCTCCATTTTCCCGAAGTAATAACACGTCATCGTCTCGTTCGGCATCTTCATTCTGTCTAGCATTTTTCGGAGAGCTTTGGCATAATCGACATGATCAGGAAAAGTCTTACCAATTAAAATCTTCCACTCTGTCCAAGTGTAGTTGAGAGAAGACAAACTGTGGTACCAAGTTCTAGCCATGCCTGCTAATCTTGTCTGCATGTGATAAATAGTCGTCACGTCATCCCATCCATTAATATCCTTCAGCTGGTCGATTTTAGCCAACCATTTCACCGCTGAGAGGTTGTCATTTTCCGGGTGGAATTCTGGAATGCAGTCGCTGTGCACAGTCATGAGGCGATTTTCCGGCCCTGTATTTGACTTTGACATCTCCCTAATCATGTTTTCTAGACGTTCGATGCGAGACTCATAGACAGACGTGATTGACTGTGGCAAGGTCTGGATAGTAGGCTCAGAAGTTTGAGTTTTGTTGGACTCAGCACTATCATGAGATGTATCAGGATATGTTGCGTGAACCATAACTCGAGATGGAATTTTATTAGTACGTGCTTTTACCTGCTCATAATGTAGCGACAAACGTGATTGTCGTTCACGAGACCGTGGAGTCTCTTCAGCCCTCGGTGACCTTCCCTCGTTTAAGGCAGGTGGCTGAGATCGCCTGGGAGGCGTCCGGCTACGTTGGGGACGCTGGGGAACTGTTCTCCTGTATCTTCCGTTAGAAGATACAGAAGAGCTCCCAGAGCTGGTGCTGCTTGCACTTCTGTCGCGATAGCGGCGGCCTGGCTTGCCCATTTTCACAACACAAAACCACTAAAATCACCAAAGAGGCACACACTTCGATAAATGTTTTTAATTGTCCAGTTAATTAACACGTCAATTATATAAGGGAAGCTTTAAGTCTACCCCACACCTGAACTGTAAATGTTATAAATTCTAGAGCCAGAAATAAATGAAACACCGGTATAATAAAGAGATTATATTAGTTAGGTATTCAATATGTAACTCGACACCAGTCTTCTTAAGACAGCAGGGAACGCTCGCTGAAGCCGACCCTTGATCCAGCGCAGACTGCCGGTCTCCCGGTCTCCGCTCCGCAATCCAAGGCACCCGACCAACCTGGTGTACTTCAGCCACTTGAGGATAATGTTCTTGTTCTCGTATCCTCGTACGATACAGGGTGATCGGACGGCCAGAACTTGTAGAGCGGTTACAGTTCATTCTATACAAAATTAAAGTAGACAAAATTTCCTACATTTCTCATAATTAACTTTTTTTAAGACTAATAGGCTACGCATGTTCCCATTTTAGGAAAACAATGGGGGGGGGGGAGCAGAGGAAAGTTTTGGTATAGTTTTGATTTTCTCACCCTCTATGTTTTTTGGGTTCACGAATTTCAAGTTGGCTGGCAAAAATTTGGCCCGGAACTTTGTTTTTTTTTTCGACTTTTTGCCCAAATTTTTACAGTTTTTTTTTCAGTTTTGCAACGGTTACTCTTAAAATAAACTTTACTTATGATAAATGTGGGCAATTTTGTCTACTTTAATTTTGTATAGAATAAACTTATTGTCAAAAACCCGCTTCATTTCTGAGATTTACTCCAAAAACTGAAAAAATACAAAATTTTGGACAAAAAGTACAAAAAAACAAAGTTCCATGCCAAAAAACTTAAAATTTGTTAGCAAAATTTTCCCCTGAGAATTCTAATATGACTAGCCTATTAATTATTAATCACAACAATTAATTTTTTTATCCATTACTGTCCTTCCTTGTACCATCGTCGCTTGATCCTCTAAGTGGCTATACTTACTTCTGATTATTTATGACTCTATGATGCCGATACAAACTGAAACAATCATTATCTACATACTTCTTGATGTGCCTAAAGCTGGCCTATCACTTTTAGCGCACAGCTTGAACCAAATTCTAGCAAAAAGGGAAGGTTGAAATGCCTACCGTATCTCCCGGAGAGCTCTTACCCCTTTTTCTCAGTTTCTAGCTTAGGCTGAATTTCGGCAGTTTTACAGGTGATGTCAGTTTGCTACAATTATTGATGATTTCATACTTAGTACAGGCTGCAATTAGTTAAAAATAATTGGAGCTATATAAAATACATAACATGTTTTATTAATAGACGTACACTTTTTGAAAAAAATGTAACGATGATGAAAAAAAAAATCAATTAATTTTAAACATTAGCTCTTAGCAAAACTGTTTATATAACGTGCGGTCAGATTGCTTTATTTATCACCTTGCATAGTCTCGGTACAGGATCAATAATTCTATAGGTTCGCATGAAAATATTACTTCATACTTCCCCATTACTTGTATTTAATAAAGATCAAAATCTATTGATTCCCACACAATTGATCATTTTCTTAAAGGTAGGTAGGTACTCGAGCATTAACAACTTAACAGCTTTTACTCGCTATGTTGTCGAACATTATTATTAAATATAAATTATTATATAACAGTAAATTTCGATTCCTTTACGAAAGCTTCCACGAGTGCATCGAGAGCTTTCATGAGTTGTTTTTTCCCATTATACCCAGTGTTTTTAAAATGATGCTGTTATTTATAAATATATCTTATTTATTGCACCTCTAACAGTACACAGGACCATTAACTTTCGATTTACAGACAGTCTCGGGGACTCCTGAGGTATGTAGGATAACCATTTACAAAGAAGCCAGATAAATCAACAATTATTTTAACTGACACTGCTTAGTTATAAAGCTTTTGATTTAATGAATGTCATTAATCAAAGCGCCTTGAAATTGTATTACAACAGATGAAGTTGTTCCTGGAGCTCGAGTTTTTCGTTTTTGTCTAAAGCACGTGATTTGTGATTACTGCCGGGTGAGTTTGAGTCTACGACAAAGTTGAATATATCTGATATTTTCATAATTATTTCGTTTAATTAGAAAGCATGACCTTAACACATAACGAATTATAATTGCTTTTATGTTTATAATTATTATATGTTTATACCGTTGTTGTATCCTGTATATTCGGGAAAAATGGAAGAATAACTCAACTGACCAACCACAAAGTTATTGGCTACTTCGAATATATTCTTAAAAAAAACTTCCAAAGTCCACTCCACTCCCTTCTTGGTGCGCAATCGTTTGGTTGTCGTTATACTCTTTGTAGTTTCTTGGTGATGATTTCCACATTTGTTAATCTTCAAGAGAACTTTGGAATCCCCTTTTACCCAAATAAAGAAAAATAATGCAAAAAGAGGCCAAAAGTTCACGACAGCGTTAAAAAAAATTATTTTGAACAAATTGACACTAAAAATCTGCAAATTACTTTTTTCTTTTAGGTACCTCAAAAACAGGGATACCGACAGAAAAACTGCGATTACAATTTTTTTCACAATAAACTTGGAGACAAAAAATTATTTCCAAAAAAATACTCCTCCAAAAAGGAAATATCAAAATAGGATGTACTATTAATTGAGCATATACGAATAACAACATCGATCCAGTTACAGACTAAACGTCCGGTTACAACTTCCATTCTAGACTCTTTGTCGCCAGCCGATAATCTCTTACGATTTCGATTAATGTTTGCGGGATCAATTTAGATAATTACTCGTATTATGATCGCTCCATTTAGGCGATTCGGTTGTACTTACGTATTTCTTTATTCAATTACCATTAGTGCAGATAAAATGACCTCGTTAGAAAAAGACTAATCATTGCTCATAGTTTAAATAAAATATTTCCAATGTCATTAAAATAACATTTCCAGTTACAATTTCAAAATGAATCAGTTTAGAGGTAGATAAATTATTAATCCAACTTACGACATTATCAGCATTAGGTTTCCTTTCCAGCCGGAAATCTACCGGAACGTTCCGGTGAGTATCAAGAGTATTATATTGAATCCTAATCTAGATGAAGGACCTCCCTATATAACGTCTGACTGGCTATATATTAACCTACTTTGATAATGTGGATTACGTTACCGATTTATATTGGTGAGTTACCGAAGTTAAATAAAATCCCCTGGCGTGGAGTCAAAATTAACATTCGGGTAATGATCCTTCATTTCCTATTTCCTTCATATCAATCAAAGTTATCTGAAAATAGAATTGTATAATGTGGGTGGTGATTTTCTCAAGCAATTTATGAAGGAAAAGGAAGTCTCAATGATGCTTAATTAAAACGCTGGTCACTTTGAGGGAACTTGTATTGAAAGCTGTCAACGGTTGTTGTAGGAAAATTAGAGTTTCTTGGTCAGTAATGGGAGTTTGTTGTATTTACATAGAAAATCAAATGAACTGTTACCGTTTTATATTATAGGGACCTTCTTTCTATTTTCTAGTAGGTAATTAGCTTTATTTTAACTGACTATTCTCCCGCCCACACTATAATCTTTTGCTATTCGCTGTCCTGAAAAAGTGTCCTGAAAAGAAACACCTTATAATGTTTCGGTTAAAAACGGCGAGCTTATTGAGTTTTGTATAAAATATAAGATTAATACAAAATAAAGAAAAATAAAATTACTGATATAATTTTTTTTTCATAAATTTTTTGACAAGTAGGTAATGAGATCAAAACATTTTTTCTTTATATACAGGGTGATCCATTTTAATCTGAACAGGGAAATATTTCGAAATTGTGGGGTTATTGAAAAAAAAGTTTTCAACAAAAGTTGTATGGTTGTTAGGGGGACGTAGTTTGGGGGCACAATCATCCCCCCTCTCCCCCACCCCTCGCGGGAGGTGGGGGTAAGTAAACTTTTTTAAATGGGAACCCCCAGTTTTTATGGCGTACGTCGATTGAGTTGACAAAAACGTGAAACTTTTGTTTGAAACTTTTTTTTTTTAAACGAAAACCTGTCAAGTTATCGGGCTGTCAAAATTGAGATTTTTTAAATTATTTTTGGCACGCCTCGATAATTCGTTGCCTCATATCTTCCCATGTTGTTGGGTCTCTCTCATAAACAACCCCTTTCAAATATCCCCATAAGAAAAATTCAGGGGATGTTAAATCCGGGCTCTTTGCTGGCCAAGGAATGCCACATTCTCTTCCGATCAACCGACCTGGGAATCTAGCTTCCAGGTAGTTCCTTACAGCAACAGCATAATGTGGCGGGGCACCACCTTGCTGGAACCACATTTGTCTACGTGTGTCCAAATCGACATCCTCCAACAGCACCGGAAAATCTTGTTGCAAGAATCGTAGATACGTCGGGCCATCTAGAATACCTGAGAAAGAAATTGTAGAATTTGCGAAACTTAAACAAATTTTAAATTTGCGGGTAGCAGAACGGGAAAAAACTTGACTGTAAGAATGAGATATCGCTGATATTGAATGAAAAAAATTACCCTAAAAAAATGCGGACCGATCAGCTGACCATTCACTATGCCACACCAGACATTGATACTCCAACGGTGTTGATAATCAATCTCACGAACATAATGCGGCTGCATCCGAGAATAATAATGAGAATTATGCCGATTTATTGTCTTATCGTTCTTAAAGGTATAGCTTCATCACTGAACATCACGCGATTGAAGAATTGTCTATCCTGAACAATTTGTTCTTGCGCCCATCTACAAAATCTGACTCTTGCTTCAGCGTCAATTTCGGTCAATGCCTAATGCAAAGAGATGTGATAAGCGTGGAAGTGAGTAGCCTTCAAAATTCGATTGACCGTCCCATACGTCATATTCAGCAAACGACAAATCCTACGTTGACTGATGTGGGGGTTCATAAATACCATCCCCAGGACAGTCAGTATTTCTGGATCATCTGGATCATCATACCGCCTTTTTCTTCTTTGTCGGTGGAGAAACCCACCTCGACTCCGCTGCAGTAAAGCGAGAATGGTGACATGATTGGGATGACGCCGTAAAGGAAATCTGTTGGCATAATGAATTGCGGCTGCCCGCGCATTTTCGCCAACTGCACCGTACGAAATAATAATGTCTATTATCTCCTGCGGCGGATAGTTAGCCATTATGGCTTCAGAAACAATGAACGGGTTCACAGAACTTTCCAAATTCAAGGTTGACACTTGAGTTAATAATGAAGAACACACTAAATGCGATCTAAAAATTACTGTGCACTAGAGTGATTGATGTTTTTAACAAGACCCAATGATAAAAATTAAAAATGTCAATTTTGACATCTCGATAACTTGACAGGTTTTCGTTTAAAAAAAAAAGTTTCAAACAAAAGTTTCACGTTTTTGTCAACTCAATCGACGTACGCCATAAAAACTGGGGGTTCCCATTTAAAAAAATTTACTTGCCCCCACCTCCCGCGAGGGGTGGGGGAGAGGGGGGATGATTGTGCCCCCAAACTACGTCCCCCTAACAACCATACAACTTTTGTTGAAAACTTTTTTTTCAATAACCCCACAATTCCGAAATATTTCCCTGTTCAGATTAAAATGGATCACCCTGTATATTCTATTCTAGCTTTCACGTTTGGTCTGACCATGCAGTCGCGCAATGAGGCCCCCGTAGCCCCAAGAAGCGGGGAATCCCAGCTCAGTATTAGGGCCCCGCGCCGTTGTACTCAATTTTATATCGCTTGCAAAAAAATGTATAGGAACATTCAGAATATTAAAATTTTCTTCACATGGATAAGATAATCCTGATCTCATCTTTTGTATGTTTGAAAAGAATGCATCATTGGAGTTCGGCCTTCTACGCTTTTTAATTTGTAAATTATTTCTGCGAACCATTGTCAGGTAAAAAAGAGCGCTGATTCACTCTGAAAACGGGCAGATATAGGTAATTTGACTGCTTATAACAACATTTCTTAACGTGTTTAAAATTGAAGTTCTGTTTGGAGACAAATTGATTTTTATTAAATTTTCCTCAAAAACTTATTTTCAGACGAAATTTAAATTTTAGTAATTCTTTTTATGCAATCTTTTGGTTTTTATGTTTGTCCTAAGCCAATTTTCGTCCCTGCATTTTATTGCCTGACGTTTTAGCTTATGAGGCTAAATTTAACCTTCAATATGAAGATAAAATTTCAAAAATTTGTAGCCCAGGAAAAAATAAGTTACCGCTTCAAGAGCAAACAGTTGATTTTTTGAGATAACCATGTAAATAACCATGTAAATACAGGTGTTAAACCGAAAATTTCAAAACTGTCTAGAGACGAGACATCAACCTTTAAATTTTTCTCATCAAAACACACAGGAAAAATGTATTTGCAAAAAAATTTTGGAGATTAAAACAATTGACTGATTTTGCACGCCTTTATTACCGTGTAGAAAATTTATTGACAGTTTTTTTTTAGTTTAAGCTTTAAATTCAATAAAAGAGGATAATAAAGGAAATGGCAGCTGATGCAAAAAAATCAAATTACCTTAGGAATATCAAAAATACCGGCCCCCCAATCAAAATCAGGAAAAAATGTTGGGGCGTGACAGTTTCACTTTTGAGTGGTGTATCTTAACCATATTGAAAATTCCACATTGAAAATACGAATACAGTACCTATACTATTTTTCACAAATTTTCGGAAAAAAATATGGGGGGGAAACCCCCGGACCCTCCCTTTCTCTAGAGGATACTCTTTACCCCCCAGACCTCCCGGAAGTTTTTCGCCAAAATTGGTTATACTTTCATCTTTTTTTTTCTAGTAAATTTCCTCATTTTTGGAAGACTCACATTTTTATCTTACGCTAGTGCTAATGCTATGTAATGATCGCCATATTGTATAGTAGGTACTTTATCATAGTAAATCTACATTGAAAAATTAGCGGGAGGAAGTCCGTATCGCCGCCACTGGTCTGACACAGAATTAGAAGTGTTGTCTTTGTCATTCAGTATCATAGGACATTATCAAAAGTCTGCGCATCGAAAAAGGGACACCTTCATGTCAGAATTTCGGGGAGAACCATCGAGAAATTGATTCTTTGGCAGCTTTGTCCAAAAAAACGATTTCTTGTAAATAATTTGAGCTACACATTAACAGCTCTCCAAACCGGATAAATCTCATAATACTTTGTTCCTTTCAAGGCATTCCTGCACACTTTTCTTTAATGGGGAATCAGCACATTCTCTGAATGAAATAGAAATTTTATTTTTTGCTTTTAACAAACTTTTTGGATTAAAAGTCTTTACTTGCGGCCTAAGGAACAATGGCCTGGTGTATTGATCTGATCAGATAAAGTACTGGAGGATACCATCTAATTTTCCGAGAGGTTTCGCTTAGAAGTAACCTATTTAGAAGTAAAAGCTATTTAACTTTTTAGCTGGTTTGTCTCAAAGATCGGCTTTTGCTCAAAAAGTCTACTAGATCGGTAATGCACGCCTTGGAGGAGTAGAAAATACAAAATTATCTAATTATCAAGAAGATGTTCAATTTTTTATCAAGGATAATATAGGTGCCTACTACAAAAAATTAGTCGTGATTTTCTGCATGAATAAATCGTATATTCGAGTTGAAAATAGATTTTATCAATTTATTTCCAGAATAATGAACGAAATAGAGTGAAAATAACTCCACAGCCGAGACAAATTTATACGACATGGTTGGTAGGTAGTTCTTCAGCAGAGGTTTTATAATATCCGTCCGCACCCTCTTTCCGCGACTCCGGCCATATCCATCATACGTGAGGTCTCACTGTTCTATACTACGTGTGCTATTATTGTCTTGCAGCCTCATTTCCGACAGAAATTGAATGAAAACATAACGTAATGCGGGCATTTTTCAAGACAGGATACGTTTTGTCTCATTAAAGAACACGAACGTTGATGTATGTCCCCGAGTCCCCGTAACAAATACATAATACCTGATGAAGAACTCAAACAATGACGCTGGTTAAGGACAAATTACTCATTGCAGTTCGTAGAACTATTATAGACTAGTCATCATCATTAAAACGAGATTTTTTTTACCTCTGAGTAATAAAAAAATCAACAATAGACGTTTATGAAAAAAATAATAAGTATATTCGTGAAGTGTTCATAATTCTTCATGCTTAGGATCTCCTATTTTATTCTCGTTACATGGGTCACGTGAATAAAAATTATTGAGAAAATACATCGTTTTGAGAATAAGATACTTACTGTGTCAAAAAATTGAAATTTAGCGAGAATAATTTTTAATTGCAACGAGTAAATTCTTCGCCACGCAAACGATTTTTTAAATTTATTGACGGGGTTTCGACATCTTAAGAGTTTGTTTCAGGCCCGCACAGTCCAATGAATATCCCATCATTCAATATTTTTGAAAAACGTTCAATCGCTCTCGGGAGCTATTCGATACACCAACTAGAAAACTGCATTAACTTCGTAGAAATCACTCTAGAAAAAAAAACAAAACTACTAGAATTCCCACTTCGACTAATTTGTTCTAAGGTTTAAACCAAAATTTTCTTAGGATCGCCGTTACAGCATTGCAATCGTTCTTGAATTATGACTTTTTAATTTTAAGCTTACCGCACATAATAGAATTTTTTTAGTGTTGATGCTGGACATTAAAACGCTTAATGTTCGAAATCATAAAACTGTTAAAAAACTCGGCACTGTTAGAAAAAATCGTTATTGCCAAAAATTCTGGATGATCCCTACGTTGTGATTCTACGTTACCTTTGCGTCAAATTTCGGTAAACAAGTTTTGGGTGCAAAAAATTATCATATAGACGCTTAATATTTTTATAGTTATATTATCACCCCTATTTTTTATATATTAGTTATTAGATATTTTTGATAGTTCTTTATCACCCCTCTAGCACTCTTCTTCCTTTAGTCAGAATCATTATTTACTTGCTTCGTGACTATAAAAAATCTGATCATTTTTATTTTTATTAAAAACGAGGAACGTTTACAAAACAAAAATCCCCAAATGGTGTAAAATTAAATCAACGCGCCCTTCTATTATACTTCATACGATGGATTGAGTCATGGAAAAAACAGTCTTAAGAAGACATTATCAAATGCACATAATATAATATATTTATCAAGTTAGGTTTTAATTTATGGTACTATGGCATGTGTGAATTTCGCTATATAGTACATACTTATTTCCAGTGTATAATCGCTCATACGATAAACTCACGAATAGGTACCATAATCCCTAATCAAAAACGAATTTCACACGCTATTTTATGGTCGAACAAGTATACTATTTAATAGGCAATAAATTTAAAAAATTCTTCAAATACTTTTAACAGAATAGTTACTAAAAAGTGTAAAAGTAAAAGTAATTCTTAAGGGAGGAATAGGGGGTAGTAATTGCCAAATTGCTTAAATGCTTTGAAGAAAGAATTTTTTTTATCATTAGATACTTTTTAAATAACAACAAGAAGCTTTTTTAATTAAATATTTTAATATTAATAAAATTAGAACATAAGAGCACACACGTTTATTCAGTGAAATATGCGTGAATAATTTATGTTAGCGCTTGCCCTAGTAAAGTGCTCAGCAGAACTAAACACTATACGACTGACTACGACAACACACCTGGATAACGTGACGATTTCTGCTACCTCTTAAAGCTTCCATCAGTTCACCTTAAAATATTTTCATGTCATATTTTGTAAACATCACGGTCAGTTCCGTTAATTTCTTTCTGAATAAGAAACTGAAATTTAAACAGGGAAAAAAGCATTTAATGACACTTAAACCAGGCTTACTCCACATAAAATTTTAGAGCAACGATGCCAGTGCTATAATAATCATGTTTTGAACGATAATAATCAATTCAAGAAACTTATTGATTATGAATAAAACACTAATGTTTTATAAAATTCTACTATATATTGATGGATGGTAGAAACGTTACACGTGTTTCGCTACTTTTCATGTAGCATCTTCAGACGTAAATAAAATTATTGATACAGTAACATAGCAACAGTATTACCTAAGTGATCATAAAACAAGTAACTAGATTTAAATGAATTTTTAAGAGAACTAACTAGATCATAATGTAATTTCTTCAGAATCTTCTTAGTTGTTGATATCAAGAAGAAAATCAAGTAGTGGAGAACGATATGTGTCTAGCTGTTCATTTATTACTGTGTATTGTTGATTATGTAAATGTTTGTGGATCTCTAGAGATTCGAGAAAATTTAATATTTAAATATTTAAAATTTAATTTAAATATTCATCACTAACATACTTTGGAAACGTTTCAACACAAATATCAAGGATAATTTCTAACACCGCTACATTTAATATTTCATTCAAATCTTTTATGAGCAATGGTTCTATATTGCTGAATGCAAAGGAAAAGTTATCTAAATTACAGAAGCCTGGAATTTATCGATTAAACTGTTCTCATTGTAATTCAGTTTATATAGGGCAGAGTTGTAGAAATCTAGAAATTAGATACAACGAACACCTAAACTCTTACAGACTCAAACATCCAGAAAGATCAAATTTTGCAAAACACTTAATAGAAAACAATCACACTCCAACAGCAAACAACAAAATTGAATTACTTCATCATTGTGATCATTATTTTAAATTAAATTTTCTCGAATCTCTAGAGATCCACAAACATTTACATAATCAACAATACACAGTAATAAATGAACAGCTAGACACATATCGTTCTCCACTACTTGATTTTCTTTGATATCAACAACTAAGAAGATTCTGAAGAAATTACATTATGATCTAGTTAGTTCTCTTAAAAATTCATTTAAATCTAGTTACTTGTTTTATGATCACTTAGGTAATACTGTTGCTATGTTACTGTATCTATAATTTTATTTACGTCTGAAGATGCTACATGAAAAGTAGCGAAACACGTGTAACGTTTCTACCATCCATCAATATATAGTAGAATTTTATAAAACATTAGTGTTTTATTCATAATCAATAAGTATGCAGAGATTCTACGAAGTAAGGGTTGAAAACATAAATTTTAATTCAAGAAACATTATCTATACATTTTACCTACACGACCGTAGATAATAGTATATTATGCAACGAGCTTATAATGAAGGCTATTAATACGCGAGTATGATGGTTAAGATACGAGCCGTAGGCGAGTGTCTTAACCATCATAAGAGCGTATTAATAGCCATTATCTGCGAGTTCCATACACTATTTTTTCTACGACCCTTTTTTATTTCATAGAAAAGATTAAAAAATTATATATTTTAACAATGACCCGTGTACAATTGCGGATCATTGAGGTTAAGATAGGTTGCTATTTGTTTACGCATATTACCAAATTTTCTCTTTGTCGCTAAGATTATTCTGCTGAGACATGTTTCAGTATCAAGTTTAAAGGGCACTACTCACTACTGCGTAATTTTTATTATGCGAAGTTCGAATTCCGAATTTTACGCTTCGATTTTGAGATTAATTAATAATTTTAATAACATCGACAGCCATTAATTACGATATTGTTTGCCTGCGCAACGCGGGTCGCAGCGTTGCCGCTTTGAATACTATCGCGGAGCTCTACGAATGATATAATACTTTATCTTCCCATCTTTACACGATATACCTACTTATCAAATTAATTAAGGTAACATAAAATCTTGATAAATTTTCTTTGAATGTTACTTATGTTCTAAATTAAATAAACGTTCAGAATTTTTTTTCAGAAATACAGAACTTATATCACAAGGCAATTTTTGTCGTGAGTATGACAACTCTGTGACTTCGGTTGGCTTGCCGACCCGATTGTAAGCGAAAAGGAACCGATTCGATTGCAAATGCTCCTCTGCCATTGGATAGCTTGACCAATGCTTTAATGAAAACTTGTATCTTAATGAGACCCATTAAAGCACTGGTGATTCATATTTAATATGCATATTAAAGGTTGGGAGTAGAAAAAAATTATTAGAAACAATCCTTGAACGATAGAATGTTGTTCGTTAGTATATGCGGTTTGGGAAAAAATATCGGTAATAAATTGGTGCTGTTTAATATAAGAACCATTTTATAGCATAACATTACGGCACGGGCGTCATAAAGTGACAATTATTAACGATATTGAGACACTCATAATAATTCCTTCATGATGGTATGTAGTCGACGATAATTATAATAAATGTCACAACAAGACCTCATTATTAGTTCGCTCCGACTCTTATTCATACATTTCATACATTTTTGTGAACATTTTATTTAAATCAAAATTACTGAGTAAGAAATTTTCTGAAATAAAGATGAGATAAAGTAATGATTTTTCTGAAAAATTTGAAATGATTGGAATATTACTACACAACCTATACCGGAATCAGACGTAAAGAATGAATGAGCGTGGGAAATATAATCAAAAGCCACTCAGTATAATCTGAAACAAAAAAAAATCAACCATTTTTAGTTAATTTATTACAGCTAAGCGAAAGCTTTGATCTGATAAGAAAAACAACCATTGAATTGGTCTTTTTATTTTTAAATGCCATAAGAGCTCCACGTTCTTAATAAAGTATTGTGTTTAAAACTACATATAGGTACGAGCTAAGGTATATGCAATCAACATATAGGTATACCTACATAAATAAACTATCCTCGCATTGCTTCATTGATAAATAAATTATAACTAAGGAATATCCAATATAGCTATCATCGAAAATCTTAATAACGCATATTAGTTCTTGTGTGATACCAACATAATTAATGTTCTGGTAATAGCCTTTGAACACGGAAAGCTTTTTTATTCCATCTCACCTGCCCATTAACTCTAAATGCATTACACCGGAGATTCTAAACAGAGAGAAAAAGCTGCTCGGATATAAAAGGCTGAAAAGATCTGAATGTGTACGGGCATAATAACGTCGTCTTTATGTGCTTAGGATGTGAGAATGTATAACTTTTTGACGTGACGGTATAAAATCGTTCAAAAGCATGTGGGTTAGATAGGTATTATAACTTTGACCCAAAATGAAATATTTTGTAGAAAGACTGGTCGGGTTATGAATTAATCGCAGGGTCTTTGAGTAAGGTTGATCCAGGCGAATTCACCTTTACAGTACTAAATGAACGAATTATACATTTTTTAGGAGTTTTTTTGGGATGTCGAACGAATTTAATATTTCAATGCAGTATAGACGATGCTTGGAAATATTTTTCGTTTCAATTATAGAGATGGAGAATTTTTGACAACCGCTGCATATTTTGTAAGAAACAGTCCTTGTAGGTACATCAATTTACTAAATAAATTCTTTTCTAAGACTCTGAGATCACGCAAAATTTGACCAATTTTGATAAAACTAATTATTCTCAATTTACGTAGGGCGTATCTTTAATTTTGCGAAAAAATCTCTTTGGTCAAAAATAACAAAAAAAATTTCCATTAACGTGTGTCCGCAAATGCACCGTTTTTGAGATAAAGGGTGTAAAAAAAAATAATTTTTCCAGTTATTTGAAGAAATATCTAAGGAACAGTTCGAGATACAGAACTCAGCTTTTGTATAGAGATCTTATCATTGATATTATAAGCAACTTTTTTTTAATAACAATTCAGTTTTTTTATGTCATTTACATCTTAGGATTCAACGAAGTTTTTTTCCTCCTCATTTTCCGATCGTAAATGATAGTTTTTCTCGAAAACGCCCCACGTTAGCAATTATGCACCAACAGCGCATAACGGTTATTATAACGTAAAGTCACGCTTATAAAAATAGAGATGGAAAATTTTTATTGATTGTTTTTTCCAAGAATTTCCCCAAGAATCATAAAAATGATCACAGTATTTCCTAGGTCTACTTAACGTGGCTAATTTTAAATTTTATGCCAAACATTTAACGATTTTTTAAAGAAAGGTGGAGCTAATTCATAATTTCCAGGACGATACCATCTTAAGAAATTCACCTCTTTTCTTCATAACTACTAACCCTCTAAAATGCAAATATTTATCAAAAAAGTCAAGTATTTTGTAAAAATATATTCGGAATCGGAAAATATATTTTTTAGAATTCTAATAGAAGCGTTTAATTTGGAAAAAGTTCGTCTTACCAGGAAAAATTAATATTAACGAGAAATTATTTTCATAGCTGTTCAAATCTGAAATTTTACTCTCTTTCAATCAGACCAATCCATCAAGAAATGCTCTAGATGCATACTAGACTCTAGATGTCGCGCAAAAAAAGGCGATAAACCAAATTTTCAGGGCAATTTGTTATAGTCATTAACAGGGCTTTTTAATGACTATTTAATTGAACGGAATCGGAATCATTTTTGTTAGTAAAAGGGTCCACACTCAGGCAGGGCCATTTTTATTATATTCGATGCCCTTGCAGGCTACTAAAAATAACGCGCCTCTATGAGAAAATACTCAAGATGGATAGCTGGAGGCTGATGAAGTTTGTAGCTAATATTAGAACTCTCGGAGCTTTTTTGCTATTAGTAGTTTTTATTTTCTCACCCTGCAGGGTTTTTTTTAAGCCGCTGAACACGAATTTGAAGTTTGCAGGCAAAAATTTGACCGGGAACTTTGTTTTTTGGCAGTTTTGTCCTTATTTTGGTACTTTTTTGGTACTGTCAATACTTTTGGTGAGTGCATGTTTTTGTTGAGAGTTTTCAAAAACTTCAATTCCTCTTGGTCGTATCATTATCACACCTATTACTCCACTACGTTAAGAAACATGTTCTGTTCTTTGATAGTTTTGTTTTGAAAAGCGTGCGCACAGGATGAGAGTGAGCGGTTGGAGGAACGTTTACCTTTCTCGTTTTCAGGAAGAATTCGTTTTCTCATCCCAAAGACCCGTGAGGTTAAGCAACAAGTAAATTGTCCAAACAAATGTCAACTAAGCGCGAAAACGGTAAATTTCATTAGATATTGGAATAGGTTTTTTTGGCGCGCTCTACCAGCGGAACGATTAGTCTTCAAAAAAAAAAACGTAATTTATTTGAAATGTAGGAAATTTTGTCCTTTTATATACAGGGTGGGTCAATAGTGAGAGATCGGAACATTGCTATTGAACCGTACAGCGTAAAACAAAATTTCAAACGCCATCCCAAATCGTTTGTTATACTCTGCATATTTCAAAAATATTTTCACTTATACAGGGTGGACCATATTTTGCCTACATGTATCAATTTTTTTTTTTCAAATGGAACGTCCTATATTTTATGACATATTCTTATTCGACTGTGAAATAGCTTTATGTCAATACATATTGTTTGACATTTAAGTGCGGCGTTGATATTTAAAAAAATATTTTCAAAAAAATTCATCGCATGCATGTATTTACTGAAAAGAAGACTCAAAACTTAGTTTTGAACTTTTAAGGTTGAAATTTGGTCTCCGCATTGAGAAAGGCCAGGTCTATCATCGCGATATAATAAGACTGAGATCTACTATACAGGTTAGTCACAAATAACTGTCAAATTTTGCTTACTTCCGAAAGTCATAACTTCACTTTTTCAAATGGCACACTCGGTATTTTTTTCCACAATTAGATCTATCTCTGATCTGACTACATTTTTTATTAGGTATGTCCTATACCTAAAATGCACAGTTTGAGAGATATTACACATATTCCGTTGGTCTGACTGCAGAAGATGCAAATGTCATATAAAACCGGGGCTATGAAGAAAAATGTGACATTTCTAGTGACATTTATCATTGCAGCGTAATAGCAACTCAAAGCTCGAGCGAAATAAAATAAAAAATAAAATACAAGATATGACAATATGTAATTTTCAATTAAAATAATATCAAATCAAATGTCATATATGTCAAAAAGATGCAAATGTCATATAAAACAGGGTGCTATGAAGAAAAATGTGACATTTCGCTTTAAAGTGATATGGAAGAATGTGACATTTTTAGTTTTACTATAGTGTCACTGTCACTGCATGTTTAAATTCCAAGTTCTCGTTAGTTAAATAGAATTTTGCTAAATGGATTTACGTTTACAAGAGCAAGTAGACATGACTTATTGTTTGGGAGAAAGTGAGAGAAATCCTCTCCTTGCGGCAAGAATTTATGTGCAAGTGTGTATTTGACAACTTCGTTGCAGTTTATTTTTTAAATCATATTGTTTTTCACTTTATTGTTGTTTTCCTCTAAATGGATTTATTCTTTTGGGCAAATGAATAAATTTTTTGATTTGATTTGATATTGCATATTTTAATTTTAAAATATTGTCATATCTTGTAATTTATTTTTTATTTTATTTCGCTCGAGCTTTGAGTTGCTATTACGCTGCAATGATAAATGTCACTAGAAATGTCACATTTTTCTTCATAGCCCCGGTTTTATATGACGTTTGCATCTTCTGCAGTCAGACCAACGGAAAATGTATAATATCTCTCAAACTGGGCATTTTAGGTATAAGACATACCAAATAAAAAATGTAGTCAGATCAGAGGTGGATCTAATTGTGGAAAAAAATACCGAGTGTGCCATTTGAAAAAGTGAAGTTATGATCTTCCGAAGTAAGCAAAATTTGACAGTTATTTGTGACTAACCTGTATAGTAGATCTCAGTCTTATTATATCGCGATGATAGACCTGGCCTTTCTCAATGTGGAGACCAAATTTCAACCTTAAAACTCCAAAACTAAGTTCTGAGGCTTCTTTTCAGTAAATACATGCATGCGATGAATTTTTGTGGTAAAAGTTCTGTGGTAAAGCCCAAGTGTCAGAAGTTTTCAAGTAGCCTCAAGGGCCTCTGACGTAACTTAACGATTGCTGTGAAGCAGCCGGGACCCCCTTTTTAACGTACCTCCCGGAGCAAAAAAACAAAGTTCTGGGCCAAATTTTTACCTGCAAAAAAATAACGAGTGAGAAAATCAAAATTATACAAAACTTTTCTCTCAAGCCCCTATTTTTCCTAATTTTTCCTAACCATAGCCTAGAGCTATAATAATGAAATAATAAATGAATAATTAAATAATAATTAAAAAGCAAAAAGTATAACACTCTAATAATTAGAGAAATTGCCTCAGCCAAAAGGATTGTGTCATGAGGTCTGTGGATGGCTAGAACTAGAAGGGCTAGTTCTAGTTCTAGGACAGAGGGTCTGAATTGAAAAAAGTCATTTTATAACCAACTATATTACACTTACTAGAAACAAAACATAAAATTCATATAAATACAAAAAAAAATCATACAAAATTGTAAAAAATACCTCATTTCGTCGCTTCAACTTTTAATAATGCGCGGAGCTATGGCTAATAATTTACGCCCCTAAAAAACTTGCGCCCCCGGGCTATAGCCTTGATAATCCAATGGTTAAAACGGCCCTGCATTCTAGAAAATTTTATCAAGCACTCTGCGATTTTCTATATGCTTGCTTTATCAGCAGAAATTATTATTCCGAAAAGAATCTGTCTATGCTAGCAAAAATCAGTATCACGAGAAAAACTTGACAAAAAGGAAAATATTATAAATTTACAAAAAATCCTCACTCCAATTATTGTAAAGGAGTAAAGAAAATCCTGACCCAAATTAGAAAAAAATATACTCGCGTAAATTTGAACCGTTTTTGTTAAGTAAGGTAACATAAATGCAAAACCAACACCTTAAAAATTAATATTTTCCTAATGTACCGGCTAGAATAATAATTACGTTCACGATTTTTCATTCATTATCTTGAAAATTATTCATGAACAATAACGAAGTTCGGCGTTAAAGTTAAACATTATAAATAATACCATACCCCCATTTCTATAATTAACTAAACGATAAAACAGCTAAAGGTTCCCAGATTTAATTAGTTTCACAAAAGACAACATACAGAAGATATAGTCATTTGATTCAACTTAAATGTTTAATAAATGTAAATTTAGTTCTATAAAGCAAGTAAAATTTAACTTGACGTTATAGTGGCTAATAAAAGTTAACTATCGAATCAATTTCTTCGATATTTTACTATCCATCAGAATCTAATAACGATTTCTCATCAATAGACAACTTTATTTATTTGTTTATTGTCTCTTAATTTGATATTGCAAACATAAAAAACATCATCCATCCCCTGTCTCAATTATGATGGAATAATCCCGCACAAAAAAGATTTCACCCAACATTACAAGGATGGTGTATAAAATACCTATTGGTTTCAGTATCCAATTAAAGTGAAGCTCTATTTTTCGACAGCGCTTGAATTATGGAGAAAGTTGCGAGAAGATATATTATTCGAGGATTTTTCATGGAATTGCTATAGCAACACTAGTATCAGACCGTCGAAGCACATCGGATTGCGTCCTTGCTTGTTAAAACTCGCTTCAATTTTTATGTTTTAATGATAATAAAAAAATAGCTCGTAGTGAGAAAAATGTTTCCTCACCTCGCAGTGGGAAAAATGTTCCCTCATCTAGCCATAACTAGTATGAATAGGTCTAGACTTTATAACTAATCAAGGTGTAAATTGGAGTTGAGACTCGGAGCTTTTACGATGTGGAGCCAACAGAAACAAACCAATTTACATTAAATAAGGTAGCTTTTGATCACATACTGTGTTAATAACTTCGGTACCGTGCTAGAAGCGGCGCTTTTGAAGTGCGCTTTTCAACTGAACACTAGAACTTTTTGTTTCGTTCGTTTATGGTCAAAATATAATATTTCCTAAGCCCCAAGTAAACTTTCACTGTTGATTTTGATAAAGGGCATTTATCTGAACTCCATTCTATATCTGAACTCAATAACTACCCCTATAAGTACCTAGTTCTCTTGTAAAATCAGAATTGTATTGTTCATTTTACGTGACCAGCGAATTTTTATTTTAGGTATAGGTAATCTTATATAGGTACAATATATGAATAAATAATTTTAGAAAATAAGATAAATTTGATCGTTCCATTCTTTTCTGTTCCCAACAAAAACTTCTTCCATTAATCTATTTTCCAGGAGGTGAACTCCAGATTGACAGTCCTATTATTAGCAAGATGATTATAGATCGCGAAAAGATTATAATATCAGACTTTCATCCACATGCACTTTACCGCTAAGGAGGTAAAAGTAAAAGTTATATTTAAATAGTCTCTTCAAAGAGACGACAAATTTCAATTAATGTATGAAAAATCGCCGGTCCATAATCAGCTGGCTATAAATAATCGGAGTCTTTGTACTCTTGTGCAAGGCTTCCATCTCGTCTGGCGTCGTCCCACTCGGTCTGGCAAACCGTAAACCATTATTTGCATGCGAGCTCTTCGCAAGTTCAAATACAAGGTTAGGTTGAGATAGGTTACGTTTATCGACTAGTAAACATGAAAAGCAAAAGTACGGGCGCTATTTCCTCCTACTGGAAAAATATTTCATCCGACTGACAAGAGATAACCTCTCTATTTACTTCCAGCCAATAAAATTCGAGCTCGTGTGTTTTTTGAATTGACTGAATGAGCGTTTACCGACTTAATGAAAACAGTATTTTATTTTTTGGTAATAATATAATAATAATGATTATTTTAATCCTTTCTTATAATTTTAAAACGATCACAACGACTATTTGGTTTCGATAGGATGGGACACCATCCCAGTTAGCTTGTAATATTTCGAAGGCGGTTTGAAGAGTAGGTAACTTGATTTTATGTTAAAAACACCGACACAGAAATTACCAAATTTGAACGCACTTCTTAATAAAATCTTTTTTTTTATTTTTTTTTATGTGTTAAGGGAAATTTTATATTTGCAATAATTTTTTGTATTATGTATGCCCGTACAACATGTAAATGTACATGAGCAGTCATGTAATTTTTTTCCTGTCAAAATTAAGTGTTTTTCAATTATTATTTTGAAGAATTTTCGAAAAATTTTACTAAAATTTATTTTTTTTTTCAAAATTTTTTGAGCTACGTATTCACTCTTTCAAAGCACCTATTTTAGAATCTTAATTTTGTTATTTTATTCATATTTAACTTCATAACTTAAATTTGTTCAAAATGACTCCTTGCTTAATTCAACTACTATTTGGCATTCGCCTATATGTATAGAGACTTAGTACTCTTATGGTGCACATAAATCGACAAAAAGTCTTAAAGAAAAGTCACCTTAACACTTACGCCGTAAGGTTTCATTATTTAATAAATAAAATGCACAATAACGTACTTAACCTTAAACATCGAAATTAGGTCGAGTAATTAGTAAAATTAGGTTAAATTAGTAATTAGGTCAAATGCTTCATATTTGTTAAAACAATGAGATTTTGTTATTTTTTCCAAAAAAAAGAAAAGGAACTTCGGTCTTAACTATGTAAGGTAAAACAAAGGCGCTTCACTCCAGTAATTATGGGCTGCGAGAGCTTGCCATATACCTAGCTTCAAGTAAACCAAATAAATAGTAGAATAGATGACACAAACGACCAGAACCAGACTGGGAATCGAACTCAGTCCGAAGCAGCTCAACCGTTTAGTCGTCTACACTTCTAACCCGCGAAGCCACCGCCGGCTCCAAATTTTGCTTGCATTTGTATTTTTCTAATGAGAACACTGTAGTTTAGTTAATAAGCGGGAACCTGTGGAAAAGTGGTGGAACAACACCGATTTAAAAAAAAAATTCCTGGATTCCTCCCTCAGACCTTATGGAACATTCATCACCACTAACCTTCATTACCTAGAAAAATGAGAAAATGGGGGTTATTAGAATTATTAAAAATTAGAAAACGTTATGAAAATAAAAAATTTCACCTCGAAAATCGTCTCTTCGAGTGTTTTCGGGATCGCTCATTACGAATCCAAGGACCAAAAGCAAGTGAGAGTGGTTCCCAACTCCTCAAAACTATCCCAAGAAGTGCGATATAATTCCGAAAAAAAATTTCATTTAAGCTGATGATTTATGAGGCGATTGAGGCGAACTATTAATTTTTTGTAACACTACCACTTCTTGGGGTGGTTTTGAGGATTTGGAACTACTCTCACTTACTTTCGAACCTCTAATTCGCGATCAGCGACTCAGAAAACCCACGAAGAGACTATGTTCGAGGCGAAAACATTAACTTTTTGTAACACTACCACTTCTTTGCGGAGGTTTTCAGAGTTGCAACCACCCTCACTTGCTTTTGGACCTCGAACTAGAAACGCAGCGACTCCGAAAAGCCTCGAAAACCTATAGAGGTGAAATTTTCAATTTTCATAACTTTTTTGTCACTGTTACTACTTGTGGTGCTTTGGGAGGAAGGAAATTACCCTAATTTACTCTTTTTTAAAGTTAATGCAGTTTTCGTTTTCCTCTTCTCAATATTATCAATCATAAGGAATTCTTGAGTCGAAACTTATTTTTCATGTGTTTATCAGTTTTTGTTTTCTTGGATCTGATTCATTAGTAAACTTCACTTCTCGATTGCTGTTCAAGCAGAAAATCCAAACTTTCCCTAGCGATCTCCCATTTTCTCTCCTCTGCTCCTATTACCTAATTCGTCCATCTTTTCTTCGACTAATACTTTTCCTCTAAAACATGTCCATCTACATCGAGCAAAACAACTTTCATAATAATTTCTATGCTCATCATATTGTCACGAAACTCACTTTATAATAAATTAACTTACATCAGTAGTTTACACTAATAATTTTCAATATTTACTATTTATTTTTATTCCAACAAAAATTCTTCTTTGTTACTTGGCTTCTGATCTTACTACCGCAATATTCAGCAGAACAGCAATAACTCCACTGTTTACTGCCGTCTAACTTACCAACTGATCTTCCTCTAATAGCCGCCGAACTACTCTAGTATCTTAAACGACCAGTTCTAATCTAACCATTTTACTGCTACATGCTATTTGTTCAAATAACTATCAAAGAAATAAAAATCAATCAAGAAAAAATAATCAAAATAAAAAAGCAAAGGAAATAATCAATAATAATAGATAAAAAATTATATGACACAACTATCAATTACAACAATCTTAAATAATCAGATGCTATACCTAGGTATTAGCAATTCTCGTTACATATTCTTATAGTCTATAATATTGTATAATTTATTTCATCGTTAAAATTAACTTTTTTATAGTAATTTTTAAACGTAGACTTGCAAAGATGCTGTATACTTAATTATAGAAGATTTCAGCGTATAAAGAGGCATGAAATGAAAAGCAACAACCCTGGAGGTATTTGTTATCTTAAATTAGGTCTAATGTATACTGATAGAAAGCACTTTGTGATTTTATCGCTTCAGTGACCCCAGTAACTGATACTAATTTCCGCCCTAAATTAAACGTTCAAGCTTGTCTTTATCGATTTCACGAAGTGGAATTTAGAAGAAGAATCATCTCGAACTTTTCACCAAGATCTATCGTCATTTTTCAGTGCTCTTCTCGTCTACGACGCGGCTTAAGATGAAATTTTAAATTTGCATCTTTCGGCCGAGAGAAATTCAATTCCAATACATCGCCGTTCGCTGTCCCAACAGCGGTGATAATAAGCTGGCTGCACGGATTTTATTATGCACAATTTCGCAGACTTGTTGCAGTTCATTTAGTCACTTTATTGGTCCAAGACGCCGAAGGTCCTATCTAAATTTACATATTAATAATTTCACGATGCGCGAGAAGAAAAACAGGATGTTTATTCCTGGCTCATGCGAAAAAGTACAACAAAACGACACTTACCTTCGTATAATAATATAATACAATTTCGAATGGATTCCGATCCGACATCTCTAGTGCTAGTGCTAGTGCTAGTCGTCTGGGATATTTATAATCCGCGACACAAATAGGACAGCTTAGGTTGGCAACTTGAGTCACTCAAACTTAATTTGAGGTAACACCCAACTATCTTTAAATTAAATGCTCGGACTGGAAAAAATAGCGCACCGGAATTACCGAAGTCGCAAACGTTAGGTATATCCTTGGAATTTGTTACTTGGATTTTTCATTCAGAGGATGTGAATGAAAGAGGAGACAAACTTTTTAAAGATAGAGCCGGCTTTTTGTTTTTCAACGTCGGACGTCTGAGTGGAGTTTTGATCAACTGCAGTGAAATCCGAGAACAGTTTAGGAAGTTGGAAATAGGAAGAAGAGTTACACAAGTTTAATGGCACTAGCAAATTCGCCTTTTTTTTCAATCTAGACTGTTTTGGTGAAAGCGGGGTGTTAACTCCGCGTCAAAGAGCAACACGAAATATTAACGACGCGATTCGATCCTGAAAGGGGCTAAATTAATGCGGCTCGATGCCGCGATGGTAATGACAAATCGCCACGGTGACAGGATCAAAATTTAGGGAAGGACCAGGCTATAATTGCCAATGATTGACAGGAACACAATTAATTAATAATTATCGAAATTACTGACCTTGTGTCTTGTCCGACTAAAGGGGCACTTGTTTTAATTTGCGAGATGTTGTAACTATTATTATTGTTCACTTGCTCCACTATGTAGGTACCCACGATTGTTCCACTACTTTATACCGCTTCCTTATTTAATTAAAGAACTAGGTATCCCGTTTCCGTAACACCAGCATCGACGAGTCTGGTACGAACGGCACTCTTGGTCGAGCTCTCTCCTCTCTCGATGTTAAACCTCGACTCTTCTCTCTATGTGTGGTCCTGTCCGGTCAGGTGTCCTTTTCCTTCGTCCCAATGTGTAAAGGGATAGGAAGGGGTAGGAAACGGTGGTGTCTTAGAGAATACGAATCGATTATTCACCAAGGACGTAACATACCGCCCACCAAAATTACCGGAGGAATTTTCCGCTATCAGAAAATTGAACTAAAAGCGAAACTAACGAAAACGAAACTAACGACAAAACGAAACTAATCGAAAACGAAACTAACGACAAAAACGAAACGAAACGACGAGTCAGGGACGAAATTCCCTGAGTCCGTTACTGGTTAGGTAACGGGCAAAGTTTGACCAGAGGTCGTTTACAAAGACCTTTGGTCGTACGAACCGAGGCAACCCTGGCGACACCATCCGCACCAGGGTGCAGAGAAACAATTCTTCCTAGAGCCCATTTCAAAGGAGACAACAATTCATCCTTTATCAACACCAACGAACCGATATCCGTTGACTCAAACAAATGGGTTTTCGACCATTTACTCCTCTGGTGGAAATTATGAAGATATTCAGCCCTCCAACGTGTCCAAAAATCACGTTGCATCCGTTGCACCAATTGCCAACGAGAAAGACGAGAAATCTTCAGATGTGACAAGTTCACATCCGGCACCGACGACAGAGGTTCCAAGGTCAGAAAATGACCAGGGGTCAACGCGGATAGATCGTTGGGGTCGCTACTAATGGGGCAAAGGGGGCGCGAATTCAAGACGGCCTCGATCTGAACGATGAAGGTGTTCAGCTCCTCATAAGTCAAAATTTGACCACCAATAACACGGGCCATGTGTGTTTTGACGGACTTAACACCGCTCTCCCACAGTCCACCGAAGTGTGGAGCTGAGGGTGGATTGAAGTGCCATCGAATACCTTCCCCTTCTGCGGCGATTTTCAAATTTGAGTTGAGCTCCTTGTTAGCTCCGACGAAATTGGTTCCACAGTCACTGTAGATGTCACTACAGCGACCGCGGCGAGCGACAAACCTCCTAAGAGCTGCCAGGAAAGTCTCTGACGATAAATCAGAAGCGATTTCGAGATGAATCGCGCGAGTCGCGAAACATACGAACAAACATAAATAGGCTTTAGAAGTTTTGACACCCCTATATCTCGACAAGACAATAGGAAAGGGTCCCCCATAATCGACCCCGACACAACTAAAAGGCTTCAATTGGGAGACACGAGCGACAGGTAAATTCCCCATGGGAGGTTCCAACGAGAGCGGACGAGTGCGAAAGCAACGATTGCATTTCGACAAATAACTACGAATGACCCTACGAGCAGACAGGATCCAAAAATTTTGTTGAAGGAGATAATGAGTAGTGTTCACTCCTGGGTGCAAATTACCTCGATGTATCTGATCAATCAAAAGTTCAACCAACCTATGCCTTCCTGGCAACAATGCGGGATATTTAGCGTCGAATGCTAAACCCGAATGCAACAGTCGACCCCCGACTCGCAAAATACCGAAATCATCAATAAAGGGCGACAATGACTGCAAGTACTTGGCACATGGTTTACCAGAGCGAATTTTCTCCAATTCCGAAGAGAAGACCGAAGATTGAACAATTCTAACAATGTGCATGAGAGCAGCATGCAACTCAGAGACACTCAATGCACCAGTGGTCCTATTGACAGCACGACAATTGTTAGTGAAACGAAAACAACGAGCGATAATACCCTGAATTTTCCTCAAAGAAGAAAATCTTTTCAACAAAACATCGACATCCGAAATCTCTATCGTAGCGAACAAAACAATATTCCTTTTCTCCAGTTCAACATCAGAAGTGGGAGCAATGGGAAAGAGTGCTGGCCAAGATTCCAGCGGCAATCTGAGGAATTCAGGCCCCGCCCACCATGCGGAAGCCCCGACTAACTCCTCTGGTAACAAGCCCCGAGACGCGACGTCCGCTGGGTTGTCACCTGAACGTACATGATTCCAACAATCCGGAGGAATTCGATCCTGAATGTGGACGACACGATTCGAAACAAAAGTCTTCCACCGATGTGGAGACGACTTGATCCAGGATAGAGCGACCGAAGAGTCACTCCAAGCGAAAACCTTATCAACAACAATGGATTGAGGACCTTGTTCAAGGACGAACGAAACGAGATCTGATAGTAAGACTGCGGCACACAATTCCAGCCGTGGAACGGAGAGTGGTTTGAGCGGAGCAACACGAGACTTGGCAGTAACGAAACGAACCTGCACATTGCCATCGGCGTCCTCGAAACGATAATACACCACACCCGCATAACCTGCAGTCGACGCATCACAAAATGCGTGCAGTTGACACGACACGAAAGATCCTTCGGGAACCAAGCACCTAGGGATTGTCAACTTGGATAAAACATGAAGAGTGGACTTATATCGATTCCACTTTTCGACAACATCAGCTGGTGGATCTTCATCCCAATCCAGCCCGAGATACCACAAATGTTGAATGACTCGTTTTGCCATAAAGGTCAATGGGCACAAGAAACCCAACGGGTCATAGATCTTAGCGACTTCTGAGAGAATGCTTCTCTTAGTACAAGGTGAATCTATGGACTTAACCGCGAACGAAAATGAATCAGTAGCCGAGTGCCACTGAAGACCGAGAATTTTCCCGGAAAAGTCCGATTCCGAATCAAAGTTGGATGACTGCTGTTGACGATGTTCAACAGGCAGATCCTGAAGCAATTGTGGATTATTAGCAGACCATTTCCGCAACTCAAATTGTCCCAATTGCAATAGCGAAATGAGCTGATTTCTCAACTCCAAGGTTTCCTCGATTTGATTTGCCCCAATGGCAAAATCATCGACATAAAGCCCGAGACGAATGGCTTTCGAAGCGAGAGGAAACTTCTCAGAATTTTCTTGAGCTAATTGTAACAAGCACCTAATGGCCAAATATGGCGAGGACGAAACACCATAAGTTACAGTGTTCAATTTGTAACTTCGAATAGGATCCTTTTCTGAAAAACGCCAACGAATTAATTGATACTGTCGATGTGAATCTCCAACTAAAATTTGCCGATACATCTGCCTAATGTCACAAGTGAACACGAATTTGTTCTCTCGAAAACGAAGCAAAACACTAGTGATGTCATTTTGCAACTTCGGACCAATCAACAAGGTATCATTTAACGAAAGATTGTTCGATGCTTTGGCCGAGGCGTCGAACACGACACGAATTTTCGACGATACTGGGGCGAGCGAAGACACATCAGAAGACATCGAAACACCAGGGTCTTTAAAAACGCAATGATGCGGAATGTAATAAGAGTTTGCAGATTCCGACTCCAATGGCACCAACGACATGTGCCCAACCTCCAAATAATCTTTCATAAACTCTACATACATGTCTCTAATGTGAGGCAACCTCGACAATCGTCTCTCCAAAGCGAGCAAACGACGATCTGCGACATTCAACGAATCATTAAAGATAGGCAACTCTTTGCTATCCTTAAATGGCAACAATACCCCAAAACGACCTGATTCTTCTCGATAATGAGACTCAACGAACAACGACTCAGCCTCTTGTTCCTCATTAGAGCAAACCTCAACTGAAGGCACCTCCTCAACTCTCCAAAATGCCTTAAGAGTCTCTTCAAGGGTCGAATCTACCGACGCAAAACAAGCTTGAACCTCGCCCGCAACCTTCGACGAAATGGTTCCCAAAAGAACCCAACCAAACGTCGTGTTCATTGCGGCTGGACAGTTATCACTGCCCGACAAATAACCACCATGAACAATATTGGGAAAGATGTCAGCTCCTAGCAAAACATCGACAGAACCAGGCGTGTACCAATTAGGATCCGCTAACTTCAAATTATCAAGCGCCTTCGATGGCGAAATGTCAACACTGGGAAGTTTTCCACAAATATTGGGCAAGACCAAAGTACTTACTTTAAAAGTAGGTGATGGTACCCCAACGGGACGAATAATGCAATCAGATGATCCCTGGGCCGATCCCAAGGTCACGTGACCCAAACAAGAAATAGGTGTTGATGATCGATTCAAGTGCAAGCCCAAACGCTTGCGGCACCGATCAGTAATAAAAGACGACTGACTGCCAGAGTCAATTAAAGAACGAACCACTTGATAGTTGCCCCACTTGTCTTGAACTTCAATACATGCGGTTGCTAAAAGAACCGTAGTATTGCTACGAGAACGAGAACGAACATCCTGAAAGGATGGGAGAGAAGACATGGCAACCGTGGATGCGACTGGAGGCGGCTCAACTCGATGAGAAGCTGCTCCATCCGAATTACTAAGTTTAACGAAATGTAATAAAGAGTGGTGCCGACCTGCACACTCCTTACACGAATGAGAAGAGGGGCACTGCTTCACCAAGTGTGAAGGGCCAAAACAATTTAGGCACAAGCGCGCTGCCTTCACAGCCTCAAAACGCTTGCGCGGGTCCAACTTCAAAAAAGAACGACAATTCGAGATCGGGTGTTCTCCATTACAATGGAAGCACGACTGCTTCGATGAAGACGCACTCGACGTTGACAAAAATGCATGTGAATTCCTCGATTCCACTTTTCCACCAGACTTGACGCTACTCCGCTTACCAACGACTGCAGACGGAGATAGGTCATTCCCCCAAGATGATTCTAATGCACGACACTGTGACGACAAAAACTTGTGCAAATCCTGATATGATGGAAACTCTTCAGATGCAAATTGGAGTTCGAAACGCTTTCGAGTAGCGTTATCCAATTTCTGTAGCAACCAGTTGAACAAAGTGAAATCCCAGAGAGAGACGCCTGAGACCTGACCCAAAGCTGTAATATTTTCTGAAAAGGTATTCAACAATTCACGAAGCGATTGTGAGGAATCAGAATCCGTTATTTTGGGAGCATTACAAATCGCCTGCCAATAACACGTCGCAAGTACTCGCTCATTCTGATACCTTTGGACAAGAGTATCGAAAGCTATCACATAATTGTCATCTGTCAGTGGTAAATGTTTGACAAGGGTAAGAGGTTCCTTTGACAAAGTCGAAACTAAATACTGGAACTTCTCAATTGGAGCTAACGAATCATTCGAATGAATCAAAGTCCTAAACAAATCATAATAAACCGACCACATCCTCAACGAACCATCAAAAGTAGGTATACCGATACGAGGCAATTTCACATGTGAACTTGCAGAGGGGGGTAGCGCGGGAGCACCAGACTGTCGACTATTTAACGATTCACTCGAACCATGACGTGATTTCACCACCGTATCCTGAGTCGATTCCAACGACAATTGAACCGCTCTAATCTGAAAATAAACCGAATCAACTTCGATAAGTAGTCCCGAGTATGATTTCCAAATCTCCGATGACACATCTACGACCAAAGCACTCTTATCTGCCGACTCAACCGTAATCAGGATATTTCTATCAACCTCCTGCACCTGATTGTACAAATCTGAAGCGCTGTCGCATGCAGCCAGGACAATAAAACGCGACTTTTCATCAATGGGTGCTGAAACTACTGTCAGAATCGAGTTCAAACGAGTCAAAAACTTCGAAACAGAAGCGTTTGCTCCGACCAAAGTGTTGGACATTTTGCTAAAGAGTATCAACAAAACACTAAAGCAATAAACGAATAAGGGTTATTTTTTACACCTGTAAAAAATACAACGACAACGAAATACGAACAATAACTAAAAATAAGTACCTAACCAAGTGAAGGTTACTTATTTAAAAACGAGTTGAAAATAAATTGACTTTGAAATTCACCAAAAAACAATACTTGAGATACCGAGTGTACCCAGTAGGTATACCGTGAATACAAAAATCAATATTTTCCCTGTAACAACGAAAAAGGGTTATTCGTTAAAAACCTGTAAAAATACAACAACAACGAACGATGAGCAATACCAAAAATAAGTACCTAACCAAGTGAAAGTTACTTATTTAATATCGAGTTGAAAATAAATTATTGAATTCGAATTCACCAAAAACAATACTTAAGATACCGAGTGTACCCAGTATACCGTGAATACAAAATCAATATTCTGCCCTGCGAATTCAGAGAGAAAATATTTCAACTATATTTACAGAAGTTTTTAAAACGAACACCTGCAACGAACGAAGAAGTGGAGTGAGGTAGAATGGAGTAAAATAGTGGAATGGGTGAAAATGCCGTCTGGCGTCCTTTGGATCGACTATTTCGAATCCTTTGACCTACAAACAGGCTACCTTAACACAGTGAGTGAGAAACTAATTTCAAACAAATGATGCAACCAATTAATGAACTATATTTCCACGAGCTTTCCTATCCGACTACGGAGGGACCAAAAAAATGTTAACTCCGCGTCAAAGAGCAACACGAAATATTAACGACGCGATTCGATCCTGAAAGGGGCTAAATTAATGCGGCTCGATGCCGCGATGGTAATGACAAATCGCCACGGTGACAGGATCAAAATTTAGGGAAGGACCAGGCTATAATTGCCAATGATTGACAGGAACACAATTAATTAATAATTATCGAAATTACTGACCTTGTGTCTTGTCCGACTAAAGGGGCACTTGTTTTAATTTGCGAGATGTTGTAACTATTATTATTGTTCACTTGCTCCACTATGTAGGTACCCACGATTGTTCCACTACTTTATACCGCTTCCTTATTTAATTAAAGAACTAGGTATCCCGTTTCCGTAACACCAGCATCGACGAGTCTGGTACGAACGGCACTCTTGGTCGAGCTCTCTCCTCTCTCGATGTTAAACCTCGACTCTTCTCTCTATGTGTGGTCCTGTCCGGTCAGGTGTCCTTTTCCTTCGTCCCAATGTGTAAAGGGATAGGAAGGGGTAGGAAACGGTGGTGTCTTAGAGAATACGAATCGATTATTCACCAAGGACGTAACACGGGGTTTTATAATTTTCATTAGAGACTATCTTTGGCGAACAGCTTCGTCTGCAACTTTTAGGTTTTAGTTGATGATACCTACGCATTTTATATACTTTTGATTTTTCTAAGTCGCAGATGATATTTTTCAAATTTAACTGTGCATTTCACCATAACAGGAACTTAGCCGCTGTGTTTGCTATAAGTACTGTAAGTGCGTGTTGAATAATTTATTAAACCCTAGAATCTAGTCGGCTCTGAACATTATTAAATGTCATGCAGAAGGAGAGCTAACATTAAAACAATTAATTTAATTTTTAAAAAGTTAACACAGACCGAGGCATTCTTGACGAGATTCACCCTGTATAGGTACAGGATGTTAGGTATGATTTGTCTTTGGTGCGCTATTATTAAGTGCAGAATTATTTCAAAGCAAAAAAAGACCAAAAAACTGTGACAATGTTGCCAATGACGTGAGGAGTAGTAACATCGCAAAACAAAACAGGAGAAAAAAAATTCCATGCAGAAATGATGCATGGATGTCTGTGGTAACAACGAAAAAAATCAGAAATGAAATACTAGGATGGCAGAAATTACTAAAAAGATGTTGAAAGCGTGACATCAAGGGAAGCTTTTGGAAGTACCCAGACCTCAAGGAACAATGATTGAAAGGAGAATCCCAGGACCGATCTGAACTAACCTGACCGAGCCTTTAGGAGACATTCGATGTCAACACCAGATGAAAATGTGAAAATGTTGCAAACGGTTTCTTATGGATGTGTCAGGAATTGTAAGCAGCAGTAATGTTTTCCAGTGAAGGAGCTTTCCAAGATGTCAGAGACTTTCGATGTTTCGCGACTGAATTTGTTTCTTCAAATAATTGTGCGTTACTATTACTACCACAGCTATATGAGTAGAATCACAAAGTCATATTATCAAAATGCGTTTTTCATCATGGCACGAATGTCGCGTTTCTATTGGACGTTTGTCCAATATAAGTTGACACAAAAAAATCCACAGGATATGGCGGACAATTCAAATTCTGCTCTCGTTGAAACACTTCACGAGCTACCGAAATAATATACAGCAGGCCGTGATGCTACTACCTACCCATTAATATTTTCTTAAGATCATCTTCGTATCAAAAAAATAAACAAGAATCGCTTATAAAAGCAATTTATTTCACTATCCCATTCCTCATCTGTATTATATTGAATGGATTCCTACAAACAAACCAGGAACTCTTAAAACCACCACATGCCTACCACACCTGCTTGTGTGTTTATACATTACGTGTCAGTTTTATTATTATTGCTTGTTCTTTCTTTTTAATGTTTAGAAAAGCAATTTCAAGTGCATTTCACTACCCACCTCCAATACATCAAGCTACCAGTTTGTAACTTGTTTTTATCAAAAGTGTTTTGGCTTATAAGTGCATTCTATAGTCCCGGAGAGTTGAAGACGAGGCACCAATAACGTGTTGTTTATGTTTTTTACTTGCAGTGATGTCATTATGCACTTCTGGTTTTAGTAAGCCGATCTACTTACGCTGAGTTTTTTTAATCGTTGATAGGCGAGGTAAATTCAATTTGTTTCTTATTAATTGCGGATCAATATAAATTCTGGTTTTGAACGTTGAACGTGATGTCAAAGAAGTGGTTTATATAAAGTAATCAGTAGTTTTTATCATGAAATTGCCATCAGTTAGACCAAGGCAGGGGAATATTTGTGTTGCTTTCAAAGATAACTTAACTTGAGTAATTAGAGATAAACACCCATATACATTAACAACTTCAATTACTTACCAAGAATAACAGGCTTCGCCTCATGTTAATACACATAAAATATGTCACTTCTTGTGAATGCCAATGAAAGTCTTTAAAATATAATTTATAAAGGTATTTATTGCCGTATAGTGCCGTATAACGATGGTCTAATTCTAATACCCCGTAACTGTATGAATCAATATTTTACGGGAGAGAGCTTTTTTAGTTTAAAAGGGCTAAATATGATTCAGGAAGTTACAAAACTTTTTTGGTAGCCAATTTTCCAAGCCAATACTGTGCCAATACGGTGTATTTCAACTCATGACAGAGTAAACGTACAACAGAATGGCGCGAAAAAGTAAAATTTGTATTTTTTGCAGATACAGGGTATTAGAATTAGACCATCGATAAGTAAAAAAAAAATTGAAAAAAAAAATTGAATCAATGATTACACATTATATTTCAACTAAAAACTAGATTGTCAATATACCTTTATATTAACTCTAATATTTCTTGTAAAACTGAATAATATTGAGTTGAAAATAGAAAACCTCTACGAAAACATAGTTTCATCAAATAATTCATAATTTTCGATCCTGCATAATGTTCTAAGTTTTCGAAACCAATTTAAAATTCCAAAACTGTATTACATTCATAATAAATAGCAAATATTTATTCCAAATTCATTCGTTTTTGAATGGTTCATTTTTGAATACCTATCAAAATATTTTTAATCATATCTTATTGATATACTTATCTTTAATTCTGAAGTCTGTAATTTATCTAAATACTACGCATTGTCGATAAATCTTTAGATTAAGTTATAGTTCTCTGAATTTTCAAAAATAGGTCTCTGATATTTCTTGCAAAACTTCAACAATATTGAGTTGAAAAATAAAAAAAAATAGTATAAGAACAAAGTTTTATCAAAAAAATTGTAACTTTCAGTCCTGATGATGTATTGAATGTTCGAAACCAATTTGAGCTGAATTGGATAGTTAATATGAATGAAAATAGATTTCTTATATTTTTATTCGTTTTTGAACGGTTCATTTTTGCATACCTAAATATTTTTAAGCATTTGATGTGTCTTGAACTTTGGAGTGTGTAATTATTGCAAGAAATAAATATTTAATGAACGATTAAAAACATTTGCACTAAAAACCACGTTGTCGATAGATCTTTAGATCATTACTTTAATTATGTTCTCTGGATTTTCAAAAATATCAACTCTAATGTTTCTTGCAAAACTCAACAATAACTTCTATAAGAACAAAGTTTTATCCAAAGATTTGTAATTTTCAGTCCTGATGATGTTTTGAATGGTTCATTTTTACATACCTAAATATTTTCAAGCATATTTGATGATGTGTCTACTCTGAAGTTTCTTATTAAGCCAACAAAAAAAATATTGAATAATTTATTAAACACATTTTACCTAGAAAACTACATTATCGAAATATCAAGTAAAAAAAGCCGTATGTTTGGGTTCTGGGGCTTTAGATCATTAAGTTTTTTCTCTGAATTTTCAAAAATTGGACTGTAATGTTTCTTACAAAACTCAACAATATTGGTTGAAAAAAACTATTATAAGAAGAAAGTTTAATCCAAAAATTTGCAATATCCAGTCCTGATGATGTTTTGAATGTTCGAAACAAATTGAAACCGAACTGAATTCCAATTTCATTCGTCTTTAAAAGGTTCTATTTTGCAGATAAATATTTTGATATCTTGATGGAGGACTTTGAAGTCTTTAATTATTCCAAGAAAAAATTTATTAGTGAAAGACTGAACACATTTTAACTAAAAAACTATCCTCGATAGATATTTAGATCATTAAGTTTATTCTCGGAATTTTCAAAAAAAGAAACTCTAATATTTCTTGAAAAACTCAACAATATTGAGTTGAAACAAAAAACTATTATAAGAACAAAATTTAATCCACTAATTTGTAATGTTTAGTCCTGATGATGTTTTCATTGTTCAAAATCAATTATTCAAACTGAGAATTCTAGTTTCATTATCTTTGAACGGTTAATTTTTGCATACTTGCATACTTTCATATTTTGATATCTTGATGAGGAACTCCAGAGCTTAATCCAAGAAAAAAAATTATATGATGAATGATTAAATACATTTTAACTGAAAACTACATTGTCGATAGATCTTTGATCATTATGTCTATTGCCGAATTTCCAAAAAGAGGAGCTCTAATATTTCTTGCAAAACTCAAAAATATTAAGTTGAAAAAAAAACTGTTATAAGAACAAACTTTTATCAAAAAATTTGCAGTTTTCAATCCTGATGATGTTTTTTTTTTTGAATAATCGAAACCAACTTAAACGGAATTGAATTCCAATTTATCCCCATTTTGAACGGATTATTTTGCAAGAAGAAAATTATTTTAATGAACGAATAAACATATTTCAACTAAAAACTACATTGTCGATAATATCCTTGGGTCATTAAAACTATCATTAGCGAATAAAACCGACTTGTAGAGGAAATAAGAAGCGAATAAAAGGCGGATAGGTAGGTAGAGATAGGTAAGCGAGTCAGGAATCCGCAAATTTTTTCCGTATCACATAACTCTGATTGTTTCAGCTTAGTATAGTAGCTAATGTCTTCCGAGGCCACGAACAGTGATACGCAATCTCTCCAGGCTCCTAGGGCCCTATTGTCTTGCTATATGAGACCTATTTCGTACGGCTTACACACACGCCCTAAAAGCTTTGAATGTTTGACTGGGAAACAAAATACATCCACTGGAACATACATAATTTATGTTACCCTAAACTGAGGCGTTCCTTTTTCTTCCTTTTCGGCATGTGGAATCCCGATAACTCGACATAAAAAACGGTGGCGCCAAGCAGATATAGTACTAGCCTCATTCGATGATTCGACAACCTGTTTCTCTGTTCCATTTTTTTTCTTGCAAACAATTGAATCGGAGGCATAGCTCAGCAAGATACTCCCATCCGAGACGTAAACTGTGAAGTGCGCCGGTTTTAAAGAATAACCTGTCAATTCTCTTGTTTCTCATTGTGTTACCTTCAAGGGCCCGGCATCAATCAAGATCGTATAAATAACAAATAGTCAGCTCCCGCTTCACTTCAACTCGCATCGAAAAACCATCCTCAACTGCACACTTTGATACATCTGACAGAACAGAAACTGACCGCTCTCCAATCTAGTAATTTATTTTTTATACTTAGGTAGGTACATTCTAGAACCGCATAGGTATTATGAAACTTATATTTATCTTGCGGCTGGTTATTCCTTGAAGTTCGAAGTCGCTTCCATATCTGTCTTAATTATATCTTTAATACTAGTACGAGAAAATCTTGAAAGGAGTCATCTTCATTATTATACTTTGAGATCGTATAGGTATTAATTTTACATAATAATAATATATAAGAAGATTGTTATATTCAGACAACACATGGGTATTATATTATTAAAATAATTCTATCCTTAAAAGTAAAGAAACTGAACTGACTGAGATCGTTTCCTTTCTAGTTTTGTAATGCTTTTTACTCTTTACAATCGATATAAAAATAGAATGGTAAACAATTCATTACAGGAGGAGCCGATGAGAAGTAGACATTTCAAAGAATTGTTTACATTGAAATAAAGAAGACTGTTGATGAAAGCTAACATGATGCCTCCTCCTACAACTTATGAAAGAGTACTTAATATAAAGATGAAGACACTCCTATAGTACTTTGGTGGGTTTATCACATTAATAAATTGTTGGATTGATAGAGCGACTCACATTTAAGCACAGCAGGAGGGATATTCCAATTAAATGGAAGGTAGCTTTTTTCCCATTAAATAATTAAAGACCAATTTATTAATTAATTTACAACTAAAATAACCCAGAAGAGCCTCTCATACAAAATTTAGTGTTTTTTGCGCCTGGAAATGAAAAAATATAATATTTCTGAAAGTTTAGACACCTCAAAATATCTATAAAATCATGAAGAAAAATCTTTAAACGTATAAAAAAAAAGAAACAACCAGTTGAATTTGATCTCATGTTTGACTATTTGACTATTAATATTTGTTTAATTTTGACTTGATTTTATGCAAAATAATTACCGAAAATGTGTTTACAGGATCATTCCGAAATGGCGGACACGGATAAAGGGTGTTGTAGAGGTCATTACCGAGCTATAAAGTTTCCTTCTTCAAGAATTTAAATCAACATGGCAGTCAAATTTTGGGTATTATAGACTAGAGTCCTTGACATACAGTTATGATAAAAAGTACGGATTTCCTCTCTTTCTGATCGGTAGCAATCTGAGAAAGAATAGCTCATCTCTCTATTCAATATAGTGACTTTTTAGTTAATACTCATTCCTGGCAGCTGTGGTGGGGCCGGTTAATTGCAGGTTACATGACATGGTTATTACAAGAAAATTCTCAACCACTGCTGAATAACCAACTTCGACGTGAGAAAGTATTCGCAACTTAATAAGAGACGTCCGAGGTAAATGACATACTAATCTTCCATACTTTTATACAATAAAAATCTGTCAATATCCAGGTACTCTATTATAGACCTACACACTATTTTTCTGCCTGAAGAAGTGTATCGAGTGCAGTGTTGTGACTTTTTTTCATAAAAAAGCTTTATCTGCAAGCGGTGGTCTATTTTTTTTTTTATCGATTTGCTGCCAATAGGTATGTCAGATCATTCTCTTATTAATTTATTTATTTATTAATTTTTTTTTTTGAATCTTTAAGGGAATCAGTCCTTTTCAGTTATGTGTCGGCAATCATGTAAGGGTAGATGATAGGATGCCTGAGTCGCGAAGAAGTTACCACTGTCACTGTATGTACATTTATCGATATTGAGTGGTAAATGAAGGCTGTTCTAGTCAGATTGCAAGGCATCTGTATCCGTTCACAATGAATGAGTAAATATTTTGAAATCTTCGACAATCATCAACTTTTTGCTGACAGTAAATACTACCTGGTAGATCATTGTAGTAGAAAAAGTAGAAAAATAGAAAACAACAGTAGAAAAAGAAATTCACCCAGGTTCGATCCCTGCGGCCCATCCGAAGTTGAATAATAATAGGGAGATGAACTTTCCTTACCATATGCTGATTCGTCAAGGTTCCATAAAAGCTTCGAATTAGCGCGGATATACCAACATTATAGATTGCGTGTTCTTTGATTGACTAAGTGGCCCAATGAGCAATGGAAAGCGGATATCAGTGTCAAAGAATGGACATCAGTATAGTGTACCAAATACTAGCGAATTATCATCATTGGAGAGAATTCAGCAGACGGACGTCGTTGGTGAGCGAATGAACGTAATAACATACAAAAAAATTAATTATTCTTCTCAGAAATGAATTATCAGATCTTCAGGAAACTGCAACAAAATCGTTTCGACAAGAATTTTATGTCTCTAAAAATCAGACATAAGTAATAATAAATCAAATTTTTTTCATGAAACGAGCATCCTAATTTTAGCAGCATACATTTGTTAGATTTCGGGCAATATGCAGACTTGGGAAAGTACAACAACATGGTAGTGTTCTCGTAAATGTTTTGTTGCGTGCAATTCGCCGAGTAATCCGTAGCAATTGAACCGAGATCATTTGAGAGGACTCATTCCTCCTTGAAGGAATCATAATCAGCTTATTCCTTCAACGCGTTGAACAGTTGTTAGGACTTTTTCAGAAATTATTTTAGAAAAGACTAAAGATCTAAAATTATGATAAAAATCGAGTCCAAAATATGACATAAATAAAAATACCCAAGAATAGGATAAGAAAACCAAAACAAGTTATTTCGTATAAGAAGAAATGAGAAATGAGAAAACGGAAGAGTCTGTCTGTCTATCAGCGATGGGTATAATCGGATCGATCTCTCACTATGCTTGTGCTCGTTGAGCGTTTTGCTAATCTGATTTCATAATTTAATTAAAAACAAGTTTGGTGGATTTTATTTTTATTTTTTATTACGAAAGCAGTCGATCCGGTGATTTATTGGAAGTTGTGCTATTCGGTTACGCGATATTCGATCCAACCAACCAACATGACATTTAACTTTCAGCCAGGCCAAGTAGGTGTAGTTGTAGTAAGTGACAGATCATATCGCACTGGAAAGCACTATTTTCTGTCACGCTTGACTAGGATAAGCAAGAAGTGTCCAGCAGGACAGCAGTTAGTAGATTTAAAAGGTTCAGATGCTCGCGGGTCGATGACTCGCCAACAACACGAAGTTCTCTCATATGCCAGGTCCAACTCTTCCTTAGTGGGTCCGTCTGTATGTCTGTTCTGCTAGCACTACATCATGCCATAAGAGGGAATCATACCATACAGAGATAATGTTTATGATGCCTACCATGGGAAATGTAACTTCTTTAGCTGCACTCGAGCACAGAACTCGAGGAATTTTATTATAATGCAGACTCGTTCGCTGCAATTTGCCATTTTGATGGAATTATTCAAGAATTTCCACTGACGAGGTATTCGAAAAATGTTGCAGATATTCCATCGGCGAGATATGCCTTTTAACCACAAAACGGAACATTTTGATGATGAAATTAATGGCGACTCTAAATTGTCTTGAGTTATTTATGTCTTTGCTTTACTTTACGCGGCGTCGTTGCTCTTGAAAGACGATGCATCATCAATTTCCTTATTTTCGACGAGCCTTCCTAACTGCTGCGTACATTTACTTAAAACAGTTCCGTGTAAATGTAAATATTGTTTATGAATCTTGAGTTATAGCTTAAATACAATAACCAGCAACTCGAATCATTTACTAACAGCGGGTATTATAAAGACTCATTAAGTTAACGGGCAGATTTCTGTGGCCATTTCTGAAGAAGGTATCGTATCTAAGTGGAATTTTTTTTAATTTATCTATTCTTGACAATTCCAAAAATGTTAAAAAATTCATTTGACGTCGATATTAGCTTCAAAAACGAGCACAGAAATCTGCCCGTTAGCCTAATGAGCCTTTATAATATTGGCTGTTAATTAATTATTAAAATTATTTTTTTAATCCACATTTTTACTTAAATAATAAAAACATACCTAACAGGTCAGATTATAAGAAGAGATAGGACTAAAAATATAATGTTACCTATCATATAATTTCACGGTTACTAAATTTCCGGTATAGCTCAAGTAGTTCTAGCTAGACCTCACAGCATCAGCAACCCTCATTCTTAGAAAAAATACCTCTCCAACCTCAATGGCTTTCTTAAAACTGTGAAGATAATAATGTTGCATGTTCTAAACGGCTCGGAACAGGTAAGTCTACCTGTCTATTATTATGAAGATCTGTTGAGTGGAACTGACTTATCTGCGTCCCTTCACACTAGAGAAACCCGTTATTTCATCCCTGTATGCATCAAAATATTTAGCAACGGGCAGTAAAATTCGTGACAGGGTCGACAACTGCTTGAAACGTTTTCACACTTTAATGAATAAAATATAACACGCCTTGACGACTGACTTTCTTGTGCTCATAATTTAAGATGTCTAGAGCTCAAAATGAAATATTGCCGTAAATATATGAGGATTAATGAAAAAATGTTGAGCGTAAGCGGAAGACAATATCTTAATCGATACTATGTTGCAACTTGGGTCGTAATTTGCATTCCAGCTGAGGCTTCATGATTTAATCTCGCAGAATATGTCAACCAGTTCTAATTTACATAGCTTCGATGTAAATACTGCTTAGATACGTCTAATATTGATCCCGTAAGCCTTAATTTTGTTTGATCAGCTCCAATAAGCATATAATTCCCTGCTTACAAGACTAGAAGACAATTTAATACCTGCGCCTGCAACGTCAAATGTCGCATTATCCTTCCCGTATAAGGACAATTATTTTGGAGACCTGTTTCGTGGTAAGCAGATTTTCATATGAAATTTTCGTCGTTAAAGAATCTGTCAAGGCTTCGATCGGATTCCCTCATATTCGTTTTGTTTGGTTTTACTGCAATAAGAAGCTAAATTGGATTTGTTTCGCTGGTTTGGAAGTGACGTGGGGAAAAGTGTGCAGCATTGAACTTTTCAAACTGTCGCAGCAGAAATAGAACGAGCGTTAGAAGTTCCGGAGGAAACAGGGCCATATTTCCTCGTTCCTCGAAAAAGTAAAACAATAATAATGGGAGACGTTCGTTTTATTTTATGGCGTAAATAAATGTCAACTGTTTGATTTAATTGCAAACAATGACGATTATGATTTGTTATTATTAGGTTCAGTTCTGCGGATCCGTCTTTTCATCAAATTATCATCAGCATAAGTTGATTATCAGGACTTAGTAAGGGCTGTACGTAAAAATGTTCATGATAAATATTTTATCATTCCGTAAGTATGAGGGTAATACATTAGAATTAAAATAAGGTAGACATTTTCCGATTCTATACGGGCCTAGAATTTTTCTCGATTCATGAATCTATTCAATTTCAGTATAAAAATAATCAGAAAAAATTAATTTGATCGATTGCAACGTCATCTTCCATGCATGATTAAAAAAAATCAGGCAAATCATCACAAAGTTGCATCGCCGTCCCTACAAGAACGGACAAGTGGGAAGGGGCCTAATTTTACCAATTGCATTTCCTCGGCGTATAAGTTAAAATTTTGATCGAATGATCGAGAAAGTCGATTGAAATGACTGAATAATTTACCTAAAAGCAATTCTTATACAATTTGTGAACCACTTTTCGAGTAAACAATGCACCACAGGGTGGGTCAAAACAGATGGTGCAGTTTTGAAGGCTATTAAAAAAAAACAGCAACTTATAGAAATGGGGTTAATTTAATTTCATTCGGTACATCATGCCGTTTTATGGATTGCCCCCCAGCAGCAATACATTGATGAAGGCGATTTCGGAAGTTTTCAGTCACATTTTGGCACATCTCGACAGGTATAGTGTTATAGTGACGATTTCCTCCCGAATTCGATTCTGAGTTCTTCTAATATGTGAAGCCGATGTTTAAAAATATTTTCTTTCAAGTAGCTCCACAGAAAGAAGCCGCAAATGCTCAAATCAGGTGAGCACGCGGGCCACTCCACGTCACTCCTCAGACACGTTGACAGTCACAGTTCATCCATCTTCCTCAAAAAAATAAGACCCAATTACCTAAAATTTGAATCGCATACCACACGGTGACTTTTGGGGAGTGAAGAGGTCTCTCGTGAAGTTGCCTTGCGTTATTTTCAGCCCAATTCCGGAAATTTAACTTATTCGCCGCTCCAGAGAGTTGTAAGTGGGCCTCGTCACTACCGAAAAAAGATGACATTGATTCAGTTCAACATTTCTTGGAAGCGATTAATGCTGTTTTCATATTCGAGAGGCTTCAACTCTTGGACAACCATAATCTTGTAGGGGTGGAAGACTTTATGAAAAATCTTTCTTAGTGAGCGATTAGTGCCCAATGCAATTGCATGCTTGAGAGCAAAGCGCCTAGGCTTTGATTTTATTCGACAGATTCTTTCACTCTCACTAAATTTTTGGGTGTTCTTACCGTTTTGGGTCTTCCTAAGCTCCTAGGTCTTAGTGCAGAACCAGATGGGTAATGGGACTTCCAACAGGTCCCATTGCCCACTAATGAAACATCTCACAATTATAGGAGTGAAAAACAACCCAGATTGCTGGAGATGCGGGGAGGGGGAGGAAACTCCATATACCACCCATACCTATGTGTGAATGCCCAGCACTATAGAGGGAACTAGACTCCTAGTATTTGGGACCGAAATGGCAGAACCAAAAGAAATAGAACAAGCACCCATTGGACTCATACTGAAATACTTTCGGGAGACGGGACTGATGGAGACGGTGAGGGACGGGATCGCCACGCGCAATATCGAAATGCAGCCGGAAGGCTCGGCGCTGGGTGGCAGCGAAAGAACGGCCATTTTCAAGAAACGTGCAAATGGCGAAGTCTAGGTGTTCTCCAGACCAAACCATGACAATGAAAATGTCACAGCTGTACAGATACAATTATACCCCTGCCAGTTTCCACCCCACCCCCCCACCACATCTGATGTATAACCCCCCCTTCAAAACTACAATGTCTGTTTTGCTCCACCTTGTATTTTTTTTCTAAAACTACTGGAGACAAAACTATAATCTTAATTAAAAGTTACCATGGACGTTGTTTCATTCAAAAATACACTAATACCAAAAATTGAAATAAGCCCCTAGGTTTTTTTTTTCGTTTTGTTGTATTTTGAGCACGAACACCAAAGTAAGAGAAAGGGATGATCTACGGTTTCAAATTTATTAAACAGAATTCAACATCTTTGTGAGGTTCTAGATTCTGGTGGAGAAGTCGAGGGACAAGTAGACATCATTTTTTATGTAGATGTCCAAAGGGTTTGAAATTGGGCTTTACTAGACTTTCGATCGAGGTTTCAGATCTCGTGTTATCTTATCTTCATCTGAAGTTCCGCAGGCTTCTGTTTTGGGTCCCTCGTTGTTTATCCTTTACGTAGCGGACTTATTCTATTAGAGGATTTGTCGTGCACGCAATTTAGCTCGGCGGAAGTCTTTTATACAGGATGTATCTTAATTATTGCGAAAATTTTTAAAGCGAGATGGTCAAAAATAAACAAAATATTTCCCATTAACGTGTGCCCGGAAATGAACCGTTTTTGAGATAGGGTGCCAAAAAAGATTATTTTTTCAGTTTTTTTGAAGATATCTCGAAAACCGTTCCAGATACAGAACCCAGCTTTTGTTGTTATCAATATTAGCTATTTTCTAAATGAAATGAGGTTTCTTTGTCGGTAATATATACGACACAATGCAAATTGTTTATTGTTTATTGCATTTACACTTCGCTTAATCTAAAATCATCGCCAATGGCAAGTGAAAAAAAATAGAAAAAATAAAATAAATTAAAACAAAAACAAAATCTACCTCTGAACTCTTTTTTTGAACCTGGAATCATTATTTTATTTATCTGAACAGATTTTGCCTAACAGTACTTAATAACAACATAATATGAATTTGAAAATGTATAGGTTTATATTGGTGCATGAAGTATGCGTTTCTGAACCGAAAAACATCCAGTCAGGAATTACAAGCTGCATGGATAAAACTCACATTTTTTAAATGTTACTATAAAAAAATTCAAAGAATATCAAATAAAGAACTCAAAGTACGTGGAAGTGTAATTATACGTCTGGCAGGTGCAAATTTTTATACATTAAAAATTATTGATTTGTATTAATCAAACATTCCATTCAAACAGAGCACTTTTGCCTGATCTCTGAAAACGAGATAGAACAAATTTAAGCGATACGTTAGCGATTTATAAAACAATCATCTCAAAATTATTTGAAAGAAATAAACGACTCAACTATTCCGAGGGAACTATATAAAGTGTTAACAATAAATTACTCGATCGTTCTTGTTCTTATAAAAATCACGTTTGATTTATATGGACAGACATTCATTACAGGGAAAGAACTGACAATACGGCAATCGATGAAATTTTTTCCTTCCATTATATGGTTACGCGTGTGTGAGTTGGATTTATTAACTGGCCTGGATCAAATCCCCGAGATTAATGTGAAACCTCGATGACCTTTGTCAAAGCTCCGGTAAGACCGCTTTTGTTAATTTTTCCTCCGTTAATTCCGCACATGATTTTTCCTCTGATTTATCCGGACAACCCATGTATCTTTCAGGATTAAAACAAGAAAGAAAATGTTATTTTATTTATTAGTTTCTTATGATTGTATGCATGTATAACTTTATGCTAGTCTTTACTCTTTACCTATTAGATGTTGCGAAAATAATTTGATAAGCTATTTTTTGTGCGCATATCATTAATAAATAATTATTATTACAAAAATCTTGTAAAGTTTTTCTTTACGCCTTACTCATTGTTACTGGAACGTAGAGAATTTTTCTTACTCCCAACGTGTCTAGAATTTAAAATTATTATATAAACCCCAATAAAAGGCTAGTCTATCTATAGGTCTGAAAAAGCGAGTCTGATAAAGTAGCGCTCGCTTAAAATTCTGAACATTCTGAGCTAAAATATCGCTGAAAGCAGAAAAGGCTATCTCTGGATGGCTTTTTAAAAACCATAAAGAATAAAATATAAACGTTCATTCTCAATTCCATTGTAATGCGAACATCAAAACGTAATTACTTTCACTCTTTTAATTATTTATTTCATTAACTAAACGTTTTGATACTAATGGAGAGGTCTAAGTTACCTGTCGTAAAATTTTAATAGCTCTTTGTATACGTTAAAATTATCTTGCAGTGATTTTTATACCGGGATTAAAACCAATCGAAGTAACGTCGATCAAATTAAATGAGACTCGGAAAGGCGTCATAATAATACGTTTACAGCCAATCAGAATCAAATTATTATTAAATTACATAATTTACAATCAACAATATCGTGGCGCTTATTATTACAGGGTCGGCTACTGTCTCAAATATTACCTTTGTTCAATAATTAATTTAAAAAATTAACTTGGATATTTTAGTCGAATATAGGTATTCAAATTTTGCATGTTTTGTCTAAAAGAGACCATAAATAAGAAAAATTTAAATTTGCAAAATCATGTATAGTGCGGTTCCGAATCGGAAAGGACCTTATCAGTTTAGTTTATTTTTTCATCCAGCAGAGCCATTTACAAAGCTGTAGGACACGTCAACATATAAACAAAAATTTACAATATAGGTACTACACATTCAATAGTCTTAAGATCCTAACATAAATAACATCGACACTATACACTCGTACATTCCTAATTACGTGGGTCAGGCCGCCAGCACTTCATCCCCTCCAGAAACTCTGCAATAGAGTAAGGACATATTACCAGGAGCATAACTTATATTCTTTTTTTTGAAAATGGGCAGATGCAGCTGCTTAATGCCACCAGGCAAAGCATTATATAGTCTCAAACCCATCACGCCAGACGACCCCTGATAAAGCGACAATCTAGCAATGGGCACATGGAATTCATCCCTAATGCGCGTGTCATGCTCATGAAGAGATCTATTTGTTATATAGGTGTTCCTGTTCGAATGGATGTGAGTCAGGATCTAGTATATTATGTAAAGCCCATACACTGGCAATATTTTGAGCTTCCGAAACAATCCCCTACAAGACTTTGTAGCGGGAAGATTGAGCATTGCTCTGATTATCCTTTTCTGACTCAGGAACACATCACACACACACCGGCAGAACTACCCCATACCAATATTCCATACCCGATCCTACTCTGTACCTGACCATGATAGAAACATAGCAACCCGTCCCGGTCTATAACTCTACGCAGCATCCTCATTTGGAAGCAAATCGAATTCAGTTTATTTGAAAGTTTTTTACAATGGTTTCTAAAAGTGAGGTGTTCATCGATCTCCACTCCTAGGAATTTAACCGATCCAGCACGGTCGAGATCAGAACCATCGACAGAAATATCTTAATCAGGAGATGAACCAGGTCTCAGATCAGCCTGGCGGGTCCGATAGAAAACGCATTTTGTCTTTACCAAATTCAAGAAAAGGGAGTGCTCTATAAGCCATGCATTCAGTCTGTCAAGGGTAGATTCAATCAAGCCACTCACGCGGTTCCCGCATCTGCCCCCCTAAACAAAATGGTTAAGTCATCTGCGTAGAGACATGTAAAAACTCCCGGCATGGAAGCAGGCAGCTCGTTGATGTATAACAGAAAAAGCACAGGTCCGAGCACGGACCCCTGTGGCACTCCAATCGCATTGTGTCTATCATCTGAAAGAAAAACTTTCCGGACTTTCGACACCTCCTGTGTTATTTTGACCCTTTGTGTGCGGCCCTCCAAAAAAGAACGGAACCATTTATGAGGTGTACCTCTTATTCCCAGTCGATACAGAATATCGAGCAATACGTCATGTCGCACACAATCAAAAGCACAGCTCAAATCACAGTGAATACCAACTGGGAACTGTCCAGCTTCAATAGCCCCCAGCACCTCATCATAAAATGCAAAAAGTGCATTCGAAGTTGACTTACACTTTCGAAAGCCATATTGATTTGGATGCAGGATGTCATTCCTATTCATGAAGTCAAGTAGCACTCCCAACATCGCATACTTGAAGACCTTTGACAATACCGAAGCCTGACAGATGGAACGATAATTGCCTATATTTGAGGGATCGCCATTTTTAAATACTGGAGTGCTGATGGAGTGTTTTAGTGCAGAAGGAAATAATCCCTCCCGAAATGAAGAATTAATTACATCACATAGGGACCTCACGATGCATGGCGCGATCTTCTTTAGCATACTTGAAGATATACTATCGGGACCATACGAGTGCTTAGCAGCCATCTCGTGCCCGATAATATGCTCTACTTCATCCTCCGTTATATGAGGCAAAAATATACTCTGTAAGACAGTGGTAGTCGTCTTACGAATGTCGGTAACACCCCGATTATAATTTACTTTGGAGTTTCTCAGTCTATTAACTAAGTTTTGTGGTTCATTTATAAAGTAGTTATTAAAAAGCTCAGACACTGTCTGTGGGTCAGAATACACGACATCAGCGCTCAATGAAATATCCTTCCTAATCGACTCCCTTCCTGTCAACTGAGAAATCACCCGCCAAACACTCTTATTTACATTATTGGATGAGTAGATCTTATCAAGATCTACTTATCAAAACAGCTCTTTATGTCGCTGTTTTTTCTCCCTGTATACCGTGTTTAAGTTAGGATTGTACTTCTGTCGATAGAATAATTCTCTCAAGCATTTACTAGAGCTTTTGACCTCATCGTTAACCCAGCCCCGTACATCATTTTAATGTTTTGTTTTTTTTTTACGTTTTACGTTTTACGTTTTTTACATTTTACGTTTTGTCAAACGTAAGTGGAAAGCAGAAGTCAGTGGCGCCCTATTGCCAGTTTGAAAGAAGTTCTTCTGAATACGATTGTAAAATATTTTATGGGTGTCTAAATATGCGTAACGTATTTTTGTTTGTGATCGTCGATGCTCCCCGGTTTCTTTTCTGGTAGGTAGCTGATGTTCGTTTCGCGTAAAGTAGATTGGTACCTCGATTAGTACCTTCTTAACGAGATACCTTCAGCAGACTTTCAAATCTGTTTTGAAGTGGGAATTTCATTCCTAAAAAATTAGCATACTTCACGTCTTTATCGAGTATGATTCTCTTCCAAACAGAATTTACAGCTTTATTTGCTTTTTCAATACCGGGATAACTTTGAAAACTGTACAAACAGCAACATTTGTTAAACTAGCGCACAAAGTAACTACCTCTTTCACTAACTTATCATTGTTTCTATCATTAAGATCCTTAACTATATTATTCATCTTTACACGTTATTCCTGTGTTAGAACTTGGCGTTTTTTCGCTGGTGGTATTAGAATATTCTCGGAGTTCCATTTAATCAAAAGCAAGAAAAAAACCTTTGATATTTTAGAAAATAAGTAGTATTGATTGAAACTACTTACTCAGTACATATGCCACCTATTCACTATAATTACGTAGTACTACCGCATCACTTAAAACTTGTAACATGAAAAGAAGCAAGCAAGAAGGCAATTTACGCATTATGAAATTTTCAAACCTAAAGACACAAGCCTGTACCCACCTAATAAGATGACAATGTAATCACTGATGTACTCATTTTTGTTGTCGAGCAAAAAAATCACAAAGATAAGCGCGAAGCAGATAAAAACGGATTTTCAGGGTGATTGGGATAAAACAAGAAAATTAAGTGCATATTTAAATATTTCTTTGCATCACCAGTATAAAGATGAAATTTTAATTAAAATCTGATAAGGTCTATTCCGATTCGAAACTGAAGTATAATAATATCAATAAACTTGTTATAATAATTCCTCATTAAATATTGAAATTATCAAATCGATTATTTCTAAGAAAATTATTCTTTTTCGTTAGCGTCTTCCCACAAGCATAAGAAATAATCATGAATGTCAGATTGTGCGATATTTTCATTATTCAATAAACCCCCCCTAATTTCAAAACGATTGGACATTTTTATAAGAACCATCAACTCGCATCGACATATTGATGTAATTTTTTAATGAAAAAATTCGAGTCTTTCGAACTAACGTCAAAATGATCTTAAGATACATGAAATAATTATTAAACATAGAAACCAGTAGATTATGAAATAATTTCAATAAATGATTTACCCAAATACTAATAACTGATAAGATAATGATAGAACCTGATCTAAGTGATTATTATTCAAACCCAGATTTGTGAAATAAAATAATTTCCAGGTTCTTTTCCGATGATTTAAGATTTTATACTTATGTATATTATGAATTGCCCCGGATGCTATAGCAGCTTTGAGATTATACATATTTAGATCTAAATGATGAATATGTATATGGTATAAGATAATTATTGTTTCATATAAAGAAGAAGAAGAAACAAGGTTCAAGTTCATCTCATACTGTTTAACAACACATTATAGCTAGTGGGTTTCGATACACCACCCACACTTGCTTTGTGTATAATATGATGCAAATTCATTGAAATTACACGGTCTACCTACTCGATACACCAATGTTATCTCGTTATGTGTCAAGTTTAACTCCACTTTAGTCCAAACTTGATTAATTCGCCCCGATATGCTAATATACTCTTGGAAGAATTTGCATCTCTATAATAAACAAATAGATATGGATCGCAAAATTTATCTCTGACCGGTCTAAATAATTTTTCTTCATAATTTGTAAATTAACTTGTACCTATATATACAGACATTTAAAATAAGAAGAAGGGCATCCTCAGTTATAAAGAAATAATTTACTGTTCCAATTGGAAAAGATTAATGAGAAAACCGCTAAGAAAGTCTTACATCACCAATTATGTTTGTTTTTTCCTGTTTCGTAAGATCGCTGATGTTTCTCTTATTAGGAAACTTGACCCTGAACCTCATAAATAATTATTATTTTACCTACCCATTTTTTTTAATTGGGTTTAGTTACAATTTTTGAACTTGCCAAATTCTTATCAGCAAAAAAAATTGCTTTTTTGGGAAAAGAAATCGATTTTTGACGCTCGATTGGTATACAAAATTACTGCAAATCATGCGTTTCATTGCTCTAGATTGTTGATATTTCGATTAAATTTATGACCAAAAGTACATTTTTGTGTAGAAAATATTGACGGTTAAAAATGCGCTTTAAAATGTTAATTTGCCCATAAGTGTTGTAGATATTAGTGGCAAAAACATCACGCAACCCTAATATCTCCACCACTGGCATATGGAAAAAAATTGTACAAAAACTGAGTTCTGTTCAAACGGTTCCCGAGATATCTATTTTATATAATTTTTTTGACACCCTGTATGTTAAAAGTAGAGCATTTCTTGACACACGTTAATGGGAAATTTTTTGTTTGTTTTTGATCGAAGAAATTGTCTTTATTTTTTTTTTGCAACGTTAGAGTTACACCCTGGATATCTGGTGGCCCAATACCTCTGTACGCTATCATACATCTTATTTTTTTATTTTATTTTTTTTTTAAATAAGTTTAAAATAACAAAGATATTTTATTTTTTTTTTTTAAAGACAAAAATTCACTTTTTTGATGCAAAATCTGAAGGCATTTTTTTCGAAAACATCGATTATTCTCTTTCGCAGATTATTAGTTAAGCGCTCTAGATTTAAAATGCGAGTGGTTTTTTTTTCAGTCAAAAATCGTCAAACTCTAGAAACGTGTTGACGGTTTTTATTTCTTGAGGGATAAACAAATGAGGGATTTTTAAAAACCTATTGCACCAATCTTTCGCGCACTTTGTTTTAAGCTTCGGAAAACTCATGTTAGTATAGGTACCTACCTATAAAGAAAATTTCAATGTTTTCAAACGAATTTTCCAAAAAGTTATAACAATAACACACAAAAAAAAACGCCAAGTTTTCATGTTTACTTGTACCTAATAGCTTTTTCATTTGGTGACTTTTTCATTCGCCTCGTAGGTTTCAAATTTACGAGTATTATAGAGATTGGGACAAGGTCCGGTCAGCTCGTATTTTTTTCTGTGTTTTGGTTTTTGTAATCATAGACAAAGTCCGGTTAGCTCTAAAATTCGATTATTGCAAAGTCGATTTTTGCAAAGTCCGGTCAGCTCGATTTTTTTTGCAAAGTCAGATTTAAAAAAATAAACAATAACTAATTTTTCTACTGTTTTAACGCCAGCCCAGCACTAGTCAATTAAAGATATTTTTTATGAATAAACACAGGTAATATTACAGCTAAAGCAGCATCCGCTATAATACAAGCATATACATATACATAAAAGTAAGAAGATAACAAAATATAGGGGATAAGTTTTCTATACCTATAATAAATATTAATTAGATAATTTAAGTAAAAATTAATTACTACAGAGAATCTCGTCATGAAGAATAAAAACCGAGTACAATAAGAACAAACAGGGAGCTTCCAGTATTTTTTTTACGACTAATTAAATTTTCGCTTCGCAAGAAAATTTTATTTTTGTATTTACGAGTACAAATTCGCAGCGCGCCTAATTACTAATTAGTCTGTTTCATTTTTCATGGAACTTCCTGGCTTAGCGGAAGCAAAACAACGCGAATACCGGGAACAAAACGTATAAAATATGAAGTGATAAATACCTTGTCTCTCCAGAGGATTCCGATGTCTGGCTCTTCCCGAATCCGCCGCATAAAAACCGAGGAGTAGAACCAGAGCGAGGCAGAGCGTCCTTTGAAGTAGCATATTCCTGATGCCTTTATGGCGCACTTCGGAGTTCGCAAAGACACTGAATACAAATTACCCTAATTCCGGGGATGGTAAGGGTTGGCACATCTTGTCACGAGGAAAAGTCACTTAAATGGAAGTAGTGAAAACACACACAAACACCCCCAGTGAAGTAAAGTAATGTAGAGTAAAGTAAAGTCACTCCGGATGAATTGAGGAGCCTCCAGGAGACATTGAGCGCAACTTGTTTATGTTTACGCGAGCACGTGAGGCTTTGTCTCGACGGGGACGTGGAGCAGGTACTCTCTCGACAGCGAGTTGTTAGACACTGAATTGAATAGGATAGGAAAAGGTGAGCCAGAGGAATCGAGAGTCGAGCCTTTGAGGTTGATGTCGAAGAGTGAAGATTGCCGGCGAGAAGCTGAAGAACTTCGTGAACTAAAATAGCTTCACGCTCGTTTATTTTTATTATGCCACCGAGCTTCGTGTCATCAACGAGCTGATATGCCGCCTCTTTAAGATAGTCCGTGGTTCGAGGCCTCATCTCAAACTGCATCTAACTTTCCGTTAATTAAAATGAGGCTTATCAAAATTTACTGCCTGTTACAAAGGTATACATAAATGCCTTACTCGAAAAACCCCGTTTTAACTATACAAAAGTTTATGTTTCCATGTATACCTACTGGATGTCATAAAAAATATAATCACCCTCATACCTACACTCCAACTAAAACAATAGCAATAAGAAAAAATAATGTGTAAGGTACGTCTTTACTTATTTTACTTCCATAATAAACATTGCAATCTTCCACAATAACATTGCTTCTGAAAGGCACCCCCTAAAGCTAACAATCAAACTTCCGTCTTGATTATTTCTTAAAAAAAAAAAAAATTGAAACTGAAGGCTCGGAAGTGAAAACGCATCTATCTTTGATTTGTCTGATATAGTCGTAGGTATATATGAGTTTTGTTATTGAAGAGTGTTACACTTTTTCTATAACTCCTGAAAAATTCAGAGTGTTTCAGAGATATACGGCCAAATTTATAGGGGTAGCTCCTCTCGTAAATGTAAGTTGAACAAATAAATTTCAGCTCAAAATGACGTTTCGTTTAAAAGATACAGGGTGTCAAAGTTTAAAAAAATATAAGTTTTTGGTTAAGTCACAGAATAATTGTTAGGGGTTCTGTGGTTTAGTATAACTCGTGTAAATTTATACCGATTTTGATTAAATTTGGCATAAACAATAAACAAACTAAGCTCTTTAATTTGACTATTACAGGTTTTGCAGATATCTTCCAGTGGCATAGATATTCAGGGTTGGCGCCCCTTTTCCCTCCCTACTGACTTTATTAAAAATACCAAAATGTTATCGAATAGCCCCTGCAATTTAGAAAGAAAAACTATGCTTTAATTTTTTCATATGGCATTTTTTGACATATTTGAAGTTTCCTCAAGCAATGTCACTTATCTATAATATTTAGGGTTGGCGTCCATTTTCCCTCCTTATCTTTTACAGCAGAGACTTAATCCAATATCCCGTGCATATTAGAACTTAAAAGTATTCCTGGATTTTTTTCATACGACACACCGTTTTGAGATATTTGAAGTTTCCTCATTCAATGTCACTAATCGAAGAATAACATTTATAACATTTATACAACAATATCGTGAGAGTATACTTCAAATATTTAAAAAACGGCGTGCCGTATGAAAAAAATTGATACCATTTTGTCTAAAATGCATGGATATCATAGTGAATATTTTTGCAATTTTTTGCAATTGTAAAAAGCCAGTGACGTAAAAGACAGTGAGGGAAAAGAGGCGCCAACCCTGAAAATTTTGGCCACTGGAAGGCGTCTACAAAATCGGGAATAACAAAATCAAAAAAATGTTTTTGCTTGTTTATTGTTCATGCCAAGTTTAATCAAAATCGGTTTAAATTTACACGAGTTAAATAACCAAAAACTTATATTTCTTTTAAACTTTGACACCCTGTTTCTTTTAAACGAAACGTCATTTTGAGCTGAAATTTGTTTTTTCAACTTATATTTAATTTTATGAGAGGAACTACCCCTTTAAATTTGGCATTATATCTCTGAAACAGCCTGTATAATAACACTTTAGACTTGATTCAGATGATTCAGGTGATTCATCTTGATAACTTTGAGGATCGATAGAAAAAGTTAAAATTATGTTATTTTGCGATATGAAGTTTTACCAGGAATGTTTTATTTCCACGCTAGACGGTGCTGAAGTTTATTTTCTCAGTTTTCCGTTATAACTTTTGAAACATTTATCGGATTTAAGATTTAGGCCAAATTCACAAGATAAACACTTCTTTCTAATCTATTTGAGCTTACAAAGTTTGAACCCGTCAACGTTCTGAGTGCATTTTATATGCTACGCACCATTTTATTATTATTTTTTAAATTTGCACACAAAAAATATCCTTTCAGCATACAGCACTGTTAACCAACCAGATAGAAAACTTGTTTGTGGCTAGTGATAATAATTCAGTAGTCTGCTTATGGTTCTTGAGATCAAAAAATATACTCTAAATCGACTTCTCAATTTATCGGCGAACCCACAGAACCCATAACATTAGTAATATTCATGGGGTCATAGTTAAAGTGTCCCTTTATTTTTTTCAAATACCCAAAGTCAGTTAAATAGCACGTCGTTTTAGTACATACCCGATATCTGTTATAATAATTAAATACAACCAATCGGTGACGTGAAAAATACATATATCTACATCCATTTTATAACGTCGGCGTGAGTAACGTATTTTTAACGTCATATACACGTGAAACTTAGAAAATAAAATTAGGGAAATTTTTTTTTAATACCCAAAGCAAGTTAAATATTACGTTGTTTTAGTAGATACCCGATATCTGCTGTAATTAAAGACAACCAATCGGTGACGTAAAAAATACGTAAACTGACTTACTTTTTATGACGTTGGCGTAAGTAACGTGTTTGAAAAGTCATATATACGATATACGTGAAACGTTTTTTTTAATATGTACTCAAAATAAATTAAAGCGAGAAGCCGTGACTAGAGCTACAGTTCTCATTAATGCAATAAAATAATGCGTCATGACGGTTTTTTTTTTACGTCAGTGGTCATTAAATCATTACGACATCAAATCTTAAATTTGATAATTTTTACGTAATTTTCAACTATAGTGAAACTATTACCTATGTCTTTGATCGACATTTCAACGTTATAATGTCATTTTCACGACATAAATTCGTCATTTGATGACGTCACCGAATACAAAAAATGACGTCTTATCGAGGTTGCCCAGCGGCTTGGAAGAGTAATAAATTGCACTCGATTTGTTAACTCCGCGTCAAAGAGCAACACGAAATATTAACGACGCGATTCGATCCTGAAAGGAGGCTAAATTAATGCGGCTCGATGCCGCGATGGTAATAACGAATCGCCACGGATGACAGGATCAAAATTTAGGGAAGGACCAGGCTGTAATTGCCAATGATTGACAGGAACACAATTATTGATAATAATTATCGAAATTACTGACCTTGTGTCTTGTCCGACTAAAGGGGCACTTGTTTTAATTTGCGAGATGTTGTAACTATTATTATTGCTCACTTTGCTTCACTATGTAGGTACCCACGATTGTTCCACTACTTTATACCGCTTCCTTATTTAATTAAAGAACTAGGTATCCCGTTCTCGTAGCACCAGCATCGACGAGTCTGGTACGAACGGCACTCTTGGTCGAGCTCTCTCCTCTATCGATGTTAAACCTCGACTCTTCTCTCTATGTGTGGTCCTGTCCGGTCAGGTGTCCTTTTCCTTCGTCCCGATGTGTAAAGGGATAGGAAGGGGTAGGAAACGGTGGTGTCTTAGAGAATACGAATCGATTATTCACCAAGGACGTAACATACCGCCCACCAAAATTACCGGAGGAATTTTCCGCTATCAGAAAATTGAACCAAAAGCGAAACTAACGAAAACGAAACTAACGACAATAACAAAAACGAAACGAAACGAAACGACAAGTCAGGGACGAAATTCCCTGAGTCCGTTACTGGTTAGGTAACGGGCAAAGTTTGACCAGAGGTCGTTTACAAAGACCTCTGGTCGTACGAACCGAGGCAACCCTGGCGACACCATCCGCACCAGGGTGCAGAGAAACAATTCTTCCTAGAGCCCATTTCAAAGGAGACAACAATTCATCCTTTATCAACACCAACGAACCGATATCCGTTGACTCAAACAAATGGGTTTTCGACCATTTACTCCTCTGGTGGAAATTATGAAGATATTCAGCCCTCCAACGTGTCCAAAAATCACGTTGCATCCGTTGCACCAATTGCCAACGAGAAAGACGAGAAATCTTCAGATGTGACAAGTTCACATCCGGCACCGACGACAGAGGTTCCAAGGTCAGAAAATGACCAGGGGTCAACGCGGATAGATCGTTGGGGTCGCTACTAATGGGGCAAAGGGGGCGCGAATTCAAGACGGCCTCGATCTGAACGATGAAGGTGTTCAGCTCCTCATAAGTCAAAATTTGACCACCAATAACACGGGCCATGTGTGTTTTGACGGACTTAACACCGCTCTCCCACAGTCCACCGAAGTGTGGAGCTGAGGGTGGATTGAAGTGCCATCGAATACCTTCCCCTTCTGCGGCGATTTTCAAATTTGAGTTGAGCTCCTTGTTAGCTCCGACGAAATTGGTTCCACAGTCACTGTAGATGTCACTACAGCGACCGCGGCGAGCGACAAACCTCCTAAGAGCTGCCAGGAAAGTCTCTGACGATAAATCAGAAGCGATTTCGAGATGAATCGCGCGAGTCGCGAAACATACGAACAAACATAAATAGGCTTTAGAAGTTTTGACACCCCTATACCTCGACAAGACAATAGGAAAGGGTCCCCCATAATCGACCCCGACACAACTAAAAGGCTTCAATTGGGAGACACGAGCGACAGGTAAATTCCCCATGGGAGGCTCCAACGAGAGGGGACGAGTGCGAAAGCAACGATTGCATTTCGACAAATAACTACGAATGACCCTACGAGCAGACAGGATCCAAAAATTTTGTTGAAGGAGATAATGAGTAGTGTTCACTCCTGGGTGCAAATTACCTCGATGTATCTGATCAATCAAAAGTTCAACCAACCTATGCCTTCCTGGCAACAATGCGGGATATTTAGCGTCGAATGCTAAACCCGAATGCAACAGTCGACCCCCGACTCGCAAAATACCGAAATCATCAATAAAGGGCGACAATGACTGCAAGTACTTGGCACATGGTTTACCAGAGCGAATTTTCTCCAATTCCGAAGAGAAGACCGAAGATTGAACAATTCTAACAATGTGCATGAGAGCAGCATGCAACTCAGAGACACTCAATGCACCAGTGGTCCTATTGACAGCACGACAATTGTTAGTGAAACGAAAACAACGAGCGATAATACCCTGAATTTTCCTCAAAGAAGAAAATCTTTTCAACAAAACATCGACATCCGAAATCTCTATCGTAGCGAACAAAACAATATTCCTTTTCTCCAGTTCAACATCAGAAGTGGGAGCAATGGGAACGAGTGCTGGCCAAGATTCCAGCGGCAATCTGAGGAATTCAGGCCCCGCCCACCATGCGGAAGCCCCGACTAACTCCTCTGGTAACAAGCCCCGAGACGCGACGTCCGCTGGGTTGTCACCTGAACGTACATGATTCCAACAATCCGGAGGAATTCGATCCTGAATGTGGACGACACGATTCGAAACAAAAGTCTTCCACCGATGTGGAGACGACTTGATCCAGGATAGAGCGACCGAAGAGTCACTCCAAGCGAAAACCTTATCAACAACAATGGATTGAGGACCTTGTTCAAGGACGAACGAAACGAGATCTGATAGTAAGACTGCGGCACACAATTCCAGCCGTGGAACGGAGAGTGGTTTGAGCGGAGCAACACGAGACTTGGCAGTAACGAAACGAACCTGCACATTGCCATCGGCGTCCTCGAAACGATAATACACCACACCCGCATAACCTGCAGTCGACGCATCACAAAATGCGTGCAGTTGACACGACACGAAAGATTCTTCGGGAACCAAGCACCTAGGGATTGTCAACTTGGATAAAACATGAAGAGTGGACTTATATCGATTCCACTTTTCGACAACATCAGCTGGTGGATCTTCATCCCAATCCAGCCCGAGATACCACAAATGTTGAATGACTCGTTTTGCCATAAAGGTCAATGGGCACAAGAAACCCAACGGGTCATAGATCTTAGCGACTTCTGAGAGAATGCTTCTCTTAGTAGAAGGTGAATCTATGGACTTAACCATGAACGAAAACGAATCAGTAGCCGATTGCCACTGAAGGCCAAGAATTTTCACCGAAAAGTCCGATTCCGAATCAAAGTTGGATGACTGCTGTTGACAATGTTCAACCGGCAGATCCTGAAGCAATTGTGGATTGTTAGCAGACCATTTCCGCAACTCAAATTGTCCCAATTGCAATAGCGAAATGAGCTGATTTCTCAACTCCAAGGTTTCCTCGATTTGATTTGCCCCAATGGCAAAATCATCGACATAAAGCCCGAGACGAATGGCTTTCGAAGCGAGAGGAAACTTCTCAGAATTTTCTTGAGCTAATTGTAACAAGCACCTAACGACACGAATTTTCGACGGTACTGGGGCGAGCGAAGACACATCAGAAGACATCGAAACACCAGGGTCTTTAAAAACGCAATGATGCGGAATGTAATAAGAGTTTACAGATTCCGACTCCAATGGCACCAACGACATGTGCCCAGCCTCCAAATAATCTTTCATAAACTCTACATACATGTCTCTAATGTGAGGCAACCTCGACAATCGTCTCTCCAAAGCGAGCAAACGACGATCTGCGACATTCAACGAATCATTAAAGATAGGCAACTCTTTGCTATCCTTAAATGGCAACAATACCCCAAAACGACCTGATTCTTCTCGATAATGAGACTCAACGAACAACGACTCAGCCTCTTGTTCCTCATTAGAGCAAACCTCAACTGAAGGCACCTCCTCAACTCTCCAAAATGCCTTAAGAGTCTCTTCAAGGGTCGAATCTACCGACGCAAAACAAGCTTGAACCTCGCCCGCAACCTTCGACGAAATGGTTCCCAAAAGAACCCAACCAAACGTCGTGTTCATTGCGGCTGGACAGTTATCACTGCCCGACAAATAACCACCATGAACAATATTGGGAAAGATGTCAGCTCCTAGCAAAACATCGACAGAACCAGGCGTGTACCAATTAGGATCCGCTAACTTCAAATTATCAAGCGCCTTCGATGGCGAAATGTCAACACTGGGAAGTTTTCCACAAATATTGGGCAAGACCAAAGTACTTACTTTAAAAGTAGGTGATGGTACCCCAACGGGACGAATAATGCAATCAGATGATCCCTGGGCCGATCCCAAGGTCACGTGACCCAAACAAGAAATAGGTGTTGATGATCGATTCAAGTGCAAGCCCAAACGCTTGCGGCACCGATCAGTAATAAAAGACGACTGACTGCCAGAGTCAATTAAAGAACGAACCACTTGATAGTTGCCCCACTTGTCTTGAACTTCAATACATGCGGTTGCCAAAAGAACCGTAGTATTGCTACGAGAACGAGAACGAACATCCTGAAAGGATGGGAGAGAAGACATGGCAACCGTGGATGCGACTGGAGGCGGCTCAACTCGATGAGAAGCTGCTCCATCCGAATTACTAAGTTTAACGAAATGTAATAAAGAGTGGTGCCGACCTGCACACTCCTTACACGAATGAGAAGAGGGGCACTGCTTCACCAAGTGTGAAGGGCCAAAACAATTTAGGCACAAGCGCGCTGCCTTCACAGCCTCAAAACGCTTGCGCGGGTCCAACTTCAAAAAAGAACGACAATTCGAGATCGGGTGTTCTCCATTACAATGGAAGCACGACTGCTTCGATGAAGACGCACTCGACGTTGACAAAAATGCATGTGAATTCCTCGATTCCACTTTTCCACCAGACTTGACGCTACTCCGCTTACCAACGACTGCAGACGGAGATAGGTCATTCCCCAAAGATGATTCTAATGCACGACACTGTGACGACAAAAACTTGTGCAAATCCTGATATGATGGAAACTCTTCAGATGCAAATTGGAGTTCGAAACGCTTTCGAGTAGCGTTATCCAATTTCTGTAGCAACCAGTTGAACAAAGTGAAATCCCAGAGAGAGACGCCTGAGACCTGACCCAAAGCTGTAATATTTTCTGAAAAGGTATTCAACAATTCACGAAGCGATTGTGAGGAATCAGAATCCGTTATTTTGGGAGCATTACAAATCGCCTGCCAATAACACGTCGCAAGTACTCGCTCATTCTGATACCTTTGGACAAGAGTATCGAAAGCTATCACATAATTGTCATCTGTCAGTGGTAAATGTTTGACAAGGGTAAGAGGTTCCTTTGACAAAGTCGAAACTAAATACTGGAACTTCTCAATTGGAGCTAACGAATCATTCGAATGAATCAAAGTCCTAAACAAATCATAATAAACCGACCACATCCTCAACGAACCATCAAAAGTAGGTATACCGATACGAGGCAATTTCACATGTGAACTTGCAGAGGGGGGTAGCGCGGGAGCACCAGACTGTCGACTATTTAACGATTCAGTCGAACCATGACGTGATTTCACCACCGTATCCTGAGTCGATTCCAACGACAATTGAACCGCTCTAATCTGAAAATAAACCGAATCAACTTCGATAAGTAGTCCCGAGTATGATTTCCAAATCTCCGATGACACATCTACGACCAAAGCACTCTTATCTGCCGACTCAACCGTAATCAGGATATTTCTATCAACCTCCTGCACCTGATTGTACAAATCTGAAGCGCTGTCGCATGCAGCCAGGACAATAAAACGCGACTTTTCATCAATGGGTGCCGAAACCACTGTCAGAATCGAGTTCAAACGAGTCAAAAACTTCGAAACAGAAGCGTTTGCTCCGACCAAAGTGTTGGACATTTTGCTAAAGAGTATCAACAAAATACTAAAGCAATAAACGAATAAGGGTTATTTTTTACACCTGTAAAAAAATACAACGACAACGAAATACGAACAATAACTAAAAATAAGTACCTAACCAAGTGAAGGTTACTTATTTAAAAACGAGTTGAAAATAAATTGACTTTGAAATTCACCAAAAAACAATACTTGAGATACCGAGTGTACCCAGTAGGTATACCGTGAATACAAAAATCAATATTTTCCCTGTAACAACGAAAAAGGGTTATTCGTTAAAAACCTGTAAAAATACAACAACAACGAACGATGAGCAATACCAAAAATAAGTACCTAACCAAGTGAAAGTTACTTATTTAATATCGAGTTGAAAATAAATTATTGAATTCGAATTCACCAAAAACAATACTTAAGATACCGAGTGTACCCAGTATACCGTGAATACAAAATCAATATTCTGCCCTGCGAATTCAGAGAGAAAATATTTCAACTATACTTACAGAAGTCTTTAAAACGAACACCTGCAACGAACGAAGAAGTGGAGTGAGGTAGAATGGAGTAAAATAGTGGAATGGGTGAAAATGCCGTCTGGCGTCCTTTGGATCGACTATTTCGAATCCTTTGACCTACAAACAGGCTACCTTAACACAGTGAGTGAGAAACTAATTTCAAACAAATGATGCAACCAATTAATGAACTATATTTCCACGAGCTTTCCTATCCGGCTCGAAGGACCAAAAAAAATGTTAACTCCGCGTCAAAGAGCAACACGAAATATTAACGACGCGATTCGATCCTGAAAGGAGGCTAAATTAATGCGGCTCGATGCCGCGATGGTAATAACGAATCGCCACGGATGACAGGATCAAAATTTAGGGAAGGACCAGGCTGTAATTGCCAATGATTGACAGGAACACAATTATTGATAATAATTATCGAAATTACTGACCTTGTGTCTTGTCCGACTAAAGGGGCACTTGTTTTAATTTGCGAGATGTTGTAACTATTATTATTGCTCACTTTGCTTCACTATGTAGGTACCCACGATTGTTCCACTACTTTATACCGCTTCCTTATTTAATTAAAGAACTAGGTATCCCGTTCTCGTAGCACCAGCATCGACGAGTCTGGTACGAACGGCACTCTTGGTCGAGCTCTCTCCTCTATCGATGTTAAACCTCGACTCTTCTCTCTATGTGTGGTCCTGTCCGGTCAGGTGTCCTTTTCCTTCGTCCCGATGTGTAAAGGGATAGGAAGGGGTAGGAAACGGTGGTGTCTTAGAGAATACGAATCGATTATTCACCAAGGACGTAACACGATTGATGATCTAATTATAAATTTCCGTAATCGGTACTTACTTCGAAGTTTTATCCATAGGTATCTGCGTGTTGGAAGTCGAAGATTCAATGACTTTGGTTCCATGTTACTGATGATCCTGTTTCTTATTCACCGTTTCTGGTTGATTTTGAGTTTTCGCTCTGTTATTCCCCGTTCCAGATCACGTCACTGAGACTACTTTATTCCGATATTGTCTCCTACCGATTATTCGAGAGAAGTCTCATAGGTACGTCACAAGTATCTAGCAAATTAAAATAAATCTGGTTGCGAGAAGATTCACCCCCCTACTGTTACAGTTATTTTTATGCCAAAAATTCAACAAAAAAGCCTCTGAAGTAGCCGAACCCGTAGGGTTCGGCCAGGCTGGCAAGCGATTTGTCGTGAGCGGATAATCGTGGACGACAATGTAGTGGGAGATATGCAATATTCTGTCCACCGCAAAGAGATCAATTTTTAGTTTAAGCGATGTCGCTCACGAAAACGACAAATTATTTTCTGCTTTTGGAAGACGATATTTTGCCCAGTTACTTTTCTCAGAGTAAAAAAAGACAATATGGTGTACATCCCGTTAATAGATACAGACAGGAGTAGGGAGAGTTTCATCATTTGTATAGACAGTTGCGAAAATATCCGGAAAGGTTTTCCAGTACCTTAGGATGTCGGTAAAAATATGATGATGTAAAAATGATGTTTTTGAGAAGTTTATTTGTGTCATGCCATAGAACAGGCCTACTTTGAACTTCTGATATCAAAATATCTTTGAAACACGAAGCCATGTTGGCGTGTTGATAACACGACAACTAAATATCTGAGCGACAACTAAATATCTCTCAGATATAAAACAACGTTGAATTCAGAACGACACGCTTAGTCGCTAAGCGATATGTCGCGCATGTTTTGTGTCAGTATGGCCGCCCCAATTTGTTCTTTACGTGTTTGAATTTCTTTTTTTGTCGCTCTGTCGTCCACGACTTTCCGCTCACAACAAATCGCTCGCCAGCCTGGCCGAAACCTTATACTGAAAATATAACGAGTAATGTTAGGATGACTATATTATTAAGTGGCAGGATTGAAAATAAAGTTGATTTTCATTTTCTAAATTGTCATGCTGCATTACGAAAATATGTAATAAATGTAATAATTAGAAAATTAATTATTATAATAAATATAATTATACATCGGTACGAAAATTGTGTACAGTAACTGACATTTCCAAAAAAGTAATTTCAGAGAAGCGGCAAGCAGAAACTTTGGTTGCGAGAAAAATTTTCGGCTTGCCGCTTCTCCGAAATTGCTTTTTCATTCTCCCCTTTACGAAAGTGTAACTTTCTGTCGTGATAAGACGACCGAAAGCGAAAGTAAAACATCCTAGGTGATAGGTTGCTAGGTGGTTGCTAGCTATGAAAAACTTTCGTGGCCTGGACAAAAAAGTAGAAATGTCAGTTTGATTAACGTTTATTTAGATGGAAAATTAAATGTAAAACTACAATAAAAATTCCAGTAAATCTTTCTGGAACATACAAATAATTATTATTGTATGTTCCAGAAAGATTTACTGGAATTTGCAGCTTCTTGAATGAAATTCATTTTGAACTAAACTACGATCAAAGATTGTAAAATTATAGCGGTACAGAGTTTTAAACTTGACAGTGTCATAAATTAATAATTTAAAACTATCGTTACTATGGTAATGTTAAAAACATGGCACCTTATAATAATTCCATTGTTATCACTGAATCGTATTATTTTACTCATTTCTTCTTAATCCGTGGTTCAATATGGCAAGGGGAGAATGAAAAGTTTAATACATTACACGCTACGAAAGCTCTTTCAGGTGCTCGGAGTTTTAAATACCCTCGGCTACGCTACGCTTCGCCTCGGGGGTATTCAAATACACCTCACACCTAAAAGTGAACTTTTTTTTTTTTTTTTTTTTTTAAAGGAGGGAGCATCGGTCTTAACTATGTAGGTAAGACAAAGTCGCTCCACTTCCGGTAACACGGGATTTCGAGTATCTTACTCATTCACCCAGCCTCAAGTATGCCTTTTATAAATTTAAACGTTCGGTCGCTTGTTGTATTTTTCACATACATTCGAAAATGCATCCGAAAAATAACACGAGCCGGTGAGTCCCGAACTCGCGACCTTAGGCTCGGTAGGCAGCGGACTGAACCACTAGGCTACGCGAGTCTCCTAAAAGTGAACTTTCGTAGCTTGTAATGTAAATAACTATTTTAGTACTGTCAGTTACTGTACACAATTTCCATACCAATGTATAGAAAATAATAACGGCTATGGCTAAATGGACCAGTTCCCGATTGCCGAAACAAGAGTGGAATATCTACGTCTACGTCTTGTAACGTGAATACGTCACCTGTTGTCCTCTTTGCAAAGCTTCTCTCGTTTTAAAGAGAATTGTAAAATTACAGTTCCCTACAACTCCCTATAATATAGATCGCATCTTTGAACTGACTACCCACACCATATTCTGGCGCTGGTACCGTCTGGATAATTCACTACTAGATGGCATTGCACGTTTCGTTTCACTAGGATTTTGAGTTCCTTTCAGGAACCAAATAAGTTGTCGTTTCAGTCCGATCCTGAGTTCTTTTCAGGAACCAAATAAGTTGTCAACTGTCAATCAGATTTCAGTATCTGCCCGTGACATTTCTCCTTTCACCAACCGAAGGCGGATTTCCTCTCCAGTTCACGGAACTGAATTCACTTCCTTTTTATCTGTCCATCAAGAAAGTTGATTCTCTTGATCGTTCCCATCGAAGCCTGTTGTTCAGGGTAAGTCGCCATTACAGATATTTTTGAAGAGAAGCTCTAATTTGATTATTACTTATTTTTAGCTTCGGGGATTCTATCTCAACGTTACCTTATACCTTATCTTTACCTTTATCTCTGGTAAATACTTTGTCTTCTCCGGTATTTACTAATTATCTGGATTAATTGCCTATTGCGACCGAGGAAGCCATCTTGAACTAAGAAACAAAGGGAGCATGGCCCATTTTTATTCTCCAACTATCTAATTCATCCTTCCACCGTTTTCATTCATTCAAGGTGAAATAAATCAACATTTCGAAGATCTCCAATAACAACAGAACATTTTCCCGGTGCTAGTGCTGTTTACGACCTTTCAACCCCAGGAGCCTCGTCAGGGCGCGGTCCCTACACCTGCTGGTTTTCTTCTGGAGATTTCAATGCCTGATTAAGCACCACACCTAGTAAAGTCCAGGAGTTATTAATATCCTTTTTACTGTCAAAATAAAGACAGTTTTTACCTCAATCAGCTTCATCCCGGAAACTGTAAGTGTTGTCTTTTATTTTATTTCACCGATCATGACGAAGAAGGACTAGAAGATCAGTGCTAACTTAGTAAATTAATTAATTATCACTCACGAACTTTATCTTTCCCGATATAAATGATATCGGAAGTATCTTATTCTTTTGTACACAGCTGTACAAGATAAAGGATCCTTTATTTTCAAACAAACTGATTGTTTAAATATATTTATATCAGATTTAAAGCTTTTAAAATAAGACAGGATAATTATTTGATTTTAATTAAACAGGAAATGTAAACCATAATTTGCTCATTAAACATCTGTCCATTTTAACTTATTCTTTGAAAATCACATTAACATCTTTATAACCCTAAATCTACTTTTTATTAGTTCTTCATAGAGTTTAGGTAGCACAATAAAAATAAGAACTCGAGCAAATCGAGTTAATAAGAACTGAAGAACTCTTTGGCATCCCTAATCTACCTTAGATACCTATATATAGGGTGTACCTTTTAAATAATTAAAGCAGCAGAATAACTAGCACTCTGATAGTATTTGATTCAGTTTTCAAGTTATTCAACTTCATTATCTTCAGAGAAATTTGTCGTGAAAGTTTCTTTTGCAGTATTATCGTTTTGCCGAAACAACATTTTGCCCTTCGCTTGCACTGCAAGCTCTCGTTACTGCTACTTTCGACATTCCCTGAATCATAATAAATTATTTTGCTCACGCTGCAATTGGCATTTCCCCGGCGGGAATCGAATTCACCCTCAAACTTTGGATTAGAAACTACCTTAACTAAATAAAAGCACTTGATCTCTTCCTAGTTCCCATTATAAATGGAAAATTGATATTAACGTCATAAATTACTTTGTTCAGATGTATCGTACAGTTATCTTACTTTTTTTAATGCATGATTATTATAGTTGCATGAACTCGCATGTTAGTCTAAGAATGTCTTAGTTAGTTATTGTTTTTTTTTACTGCTGGTGAATAATAGTGTCGTGACGCGAAAATACCTTATCTTCTTACCGCTACACTGCCGCTAAAGGGTAACCTTGCAAAAGGAGCTTTACGGAGTGGTTGTTAATACTGTCGCGAAGCTCTCGAGTAAGCTTTGAAAGAAGTTTGACTCCGTGCAAAGAGGATACTCTTAAGAGAGCTCTGCGATCAAACTGTCTTTGAAAGTTACATCCAAACATTTCCTTCATTAACATTATCCCATACCTTCGCTCATGAATTTTAAGTTAAATTCGAAATATCTGAATTATCGATCAGCTGTTCCAACTGGTGTCCCTCTGTCATTGTCATACGCTGACAGACTGCTAAAGCAACGACAATTCTTTACGTCTAACGTAGAAAGTGAATTCTTTACGTGTAAAGATACGTCATGGTGACATGTACTTCTTCCGATCCCTACCTTACCGACTCTAGAGAATATCTGTTCTTACCGACATACCTATGCATATTTAAATATTGCCTTATCTTATCTTAGTATCTCTCTAGATTACCTTTATCTCTCTCTCTACTAAGAAATTATATCTTATATCGGTATTTTAGTTTTTTTGAAATACCGTGACCTATTTTTCGTTTTATAACGAAGGGAATTCCTTTGATTTTAAATCTCTCTCTCCCGCTTGTACTGGTGACGTAACGTCACAGCCAAGTCAAGTAGGCCAGGTTTATTCTTTCTTTATATAGGCCAGGTTCATTCTTTCCTTATTTAGGCCAGGTACACTAGGTGCTACGTTGCCTACCTGTGCTGATAATACTACTGTCTTCTCTCTAGAATAAAATAAAAATTTTTTATTCTTATCTATCTATATTATATTATAGTACCTACATTTTTCTAAAAATGAACCCAGTCTCGACTCTAGTTAGTGACACAATCACTCATGAGTTCTTCCTAAGGAAATAAATTCCTTATTTATTTATGCATAATAAAATGCATGATCAGTCTAGTGTGCTCCTAGACAAAGAAAATGTATCAGGATTAATTATTCCTGAATCAACGTACCCTTTCGATCCCGGTATACGAAAACCGATGAATAGTTTTCTGTAATATTTTCTCTTTGATTTTACTTTCCTTGCCGAAGTAGGGGGATAACTTCGGCCCATTTCGGCGTAAGAAAAACCAAGGCACGAATATCGGAATTCTACTATTGGCCCAAAATGGACCTAACGGTAAAGAAATTCATACGAAATTGTCAGGTTTGCGGTGCTCACAAATCGACTAATGTCGCTCGTGCTGGTTTAATGGGTGGTTACAAAAGCATAAGCTTCCCTTTCCAATTTATCTCCATAGATTTTATGGGTCCCTTTCCTAGGTCGAAAGCCAGGAACACACAACTTCTAGTAGTCACAGATTGGTTCTCTAAGTTCGTACTGGTAAAGCCCATGCCGAACGCAACCGCAGCTGCAGTTGTAAAATACCTCGAAAACCAAGTTTTCTTGATCTTTGGTGTCCCTCAAATTGTTCTCTGCGACAATGCTCAGATTTTTAAGAGTACTCAGTTCACCAAGTTATTGGAAGAGTACCAAGTTAATTTGTGGTATAGTGCTAGGCACTTGTCACAAGTCAACCCTACCGAGAGAACCAATCGAACTTTACTTACCGCTATCTCGTCTTATGTGAAAGATAATCACAAAGACTGGGATAAAAATGTCTACAAGGTGGCCCAGGCAATTAATTTGTCTGAGAACGAAGTCACCAAACATTTTCCTGCTTTTCTTGTTTTCGCTCGAAACATACCTATTGACGGAACCTTTTATGGTCCTGTCGAGAATAACTACCTTGCCCTACCAGAAGACCTATCTTATGTGCATAGGGAAAATGATATCTCCAGATTACCTCCTATCTTTGAAGACGTCAGAGTCAAATTAAAAAAGGCTTATGACGTAAATAAGAAGTATTATGATCTGCGTAAGCGCCCAGATGTTTTCCAGGAAGGAGAGTTAGTATGGAAACATACTTACCCCCTTTCGAATGCTGCAAAGAACTTTGCTGCTAAACTGGCCCCCAAATTCGTACTTTGCCGAATTTCCAAGGCAATATCTAAATTAGTGTACGAACTACAGGATCAGGAAGGCAACCCGCTAGGTCGCTGGCATGCGAAGGACTTAAAGGCGTATGGAGGCAAAGATCCGCCACGAATTGATGAATAGTTCACTTCCTTCTCTCTCCAGAAATTTTATTTTTACCTAACTTCTGTCTTCTCTACAACATATACAAACTCCTGTTTGGAATGAGGTTTGACAATACGTGAATTGAGAATGCTATGTCTTTAGTCGTATCTAGAATGAATGAAGAATGTATGCAGAATGAGCACCGTATCTTTCAAGGCATTTCTCAAGGATCTTGATATTAGTTGTGTGAATGTGTCATGACAAAGTGAAAATGTTGCTAATTTTGGGATCGGTATTTGTTATCCTCAGTCTCTTATTTTGTTCTATCGCTCAAATTTTGAGAACCCATAATTTTTCTGGTTATCTAAACTATTACCTTAAGAGAAACTACTCATCTATCCTATCTGGCTAACGTTTACGAGTCTAATGTTATCTCTTAAGTTTTCTTGTGTTCATTGAACCAAAGGAAAACACTATCTGACAGTTGTATCTACCTTATCTTATCTTTTACCTTTATCTTATCTACTATCTATCCACGGGTGCTTTCCCGACAGTTTCCGCCCTGCTTTAGGCTAAAGAGAAAACTGCCCTGTTTGTCCAAACAAGAGACAACAGGTTATCTTTATCTTACTTACCATCTCTTTTAAAGACGGGTGCTTTCCCGACAGTTTCCGCCCTGCTTTAGGCTAAAGAGAAAACTGCCCTGTTTGTCCAAACAAAAGACAGCAGGTTATCTTTATCTTATACACCATCTCTGTTGAGTAGGGTGCTTTCCCGACAGTTTCCGCCCTGCGTTAGGCTAAAGTGAAAACTGCTCTGCTTGTTCAATCAGACGACAGCAGATTCCTTTTATCTTACCTTACCTTATCTATTAGCACCACAGTAAAATGGTGGCTAATGCTTATCTTAGATATTTCTTTTGCAATGAAGAAAATAAATTATCTTACCTTACCTTATCTATTAGCACCAAAGTAAAATGGTGACTAATGCTTATCTTAGATATTCTTTTCAATGAAGGAAAGAAATTATCTTATCTTACCTTATCTATTAGTACCATAATAAAATGGTGGCTAATGCTTATCTTAGATATTCTTTTCAATGAAGAAAAGAAATTATCTTATCTTACCTTAATACCTTTACCTATTAGCTTCATAATGAAATGATAGCTAATCATTATCTTCTCTGCGAATATTTTCCCAGATGGAAAATAGAAATCTATGTGAATTCGAGTTCTGAATTTGCAAAGGTGGCCTTAGATATTCAGTGCTAATGTAAAGGAATCTGAACACTGATATCAAATACCCCTACCTCAGTGATGAAAATGGTTTTCCCATTTCGTCTTATCTTTCCGAGTGATTGAGCTATCTTACTGTGTCTTTGATGAATATCTAGTAATCCAGGCGATTATTGATGATTTCTTGAAGTGATTATTGGAAGTATCCAAGTAATTTGTTCCGTATGACCTTTGAGATTTTGTCCGACAAGGACACGTAAAGTGATTCTTAGCGATCAATTTGACCAATTATCTTAGTTTTGTCCCCTTGTAACTAGTAGTAGTTAGAACAACTACTTATCTATTTCGAAACTTTCCCATAAAGGAGTAGAATTATCTACATCTCGTTTTCTTACATTTATATCTTCCCCTATCTATTTTCATTGTAAGGAATGAAAATTATGTACATTATCTCTCCCCATTCGCATATGTTTGCGAATACCTTTTGAGTTATCTGTATATATGTCTAATTATATCTATCCCACTACCTTGACTTTTCATGATGAAGTCAGAATTTCTGGATTTATTTAGTTGTCCATTCTATCGAGTAGCAGCCCTGTTTCCGAGAGTTTTAGTTTGTGTGAAAACTCCCATAGCAATTTTCTTAGTCCTTCAGTGTTGGCGGTTTTTGAAACCCCAGGCTGAAGTAGTGTTCAAAACTATGGGTGGTTGAACATCAAACAGAACAGCGCAGCTCTATTGACAGCGAGCCTGTTATACCGAAATGTTATAACTTAATTTTAATTCTTGTATATACAATATCTAATTATAAGTGTTTATAATAATAATCAACTTAGTAGCATGTTATCTAGAAAGAATGCATGTACATTTTCTTTTATCTACTTAGCATTAAGGTTTTGTAATTATAAATTTAATCTGCATGAGCGAGTTAAATATTTCTTTTTGTATTGTATAGCTAGTTAAAGTGACTAACTGTGCGATATTATCTGAACAAATAGTAAACATGGTAGAAAACTTTTACAAAGTTTGTTTTTGTAAAACACTATTCTCTCTCTTTTTCGATTTATGTTGTCCTTGTTGGTCATCCACAATCATACCTTCATGTATACCCTTCTACGGGTATAGAAAGAACTAGAATTTTCTTCTAGTTTTTGAATTTTCTCTTGCATCGGTAAGGGGAGGTGTGTAACGTGAATACGTCACCTGTTGTCCTCTTTGCAAAGCTTCTCTCGTTTTAAAGAGAATTGTAAAATTACAGTTCCCTACAACTCCCTATAATATAGATCGCATCTTTGAACTGACTACCCACACCATATTCTGGCGCTGGTACCGTCTGGATAATTCACTACTAGATGGCATTGCACGTTTCGTTTCACTAGGATTTTGAGTTCCTTTCAGGAACCAAATAAGTTGTCGTTTCAGTCCGATCCTGAGTTCTTTTCAGGAACCAAATAAGTTGTCAACTGTCAATCAGATTTCAGTATCTGCCCGTGACATTTCTCCTTTCACCAACCGAAGGCGGATTTCCTCTCCAGTTCACGGAACTGAATTCACTTCCTTTTTATCTGTCCATCAAGAAAGTTGATTCTCTTGATCGTTCCCATCGAAGCCTGTTGTTCAGGGTAAGTCGCCATTACAGATATTTTTGAAGAGAAGCTCTAATTTGATTATTACTTATTTTTAGCTTCGGGGATTCTATCTCAACGTTACCTTATACCTTATCTTTACCTTTATCTCTGGTAAATACTTTGTCTTCTCCGGTATTTACTAATTATCTGGATTAATTGCCTATTGCGACCGAGGAAGCCATCTTGAACTAAGAAACAAAGGGAGCATGGCCCATTTTTATTCTCCAACTATCTAATTCATCCTTCCACCGTTTTCATTCATTCAAGGTGAAATAAATCAACATTTCGAAGATCTCCAATAACAACAGAACATTTTCCCGGTGCTAGTGCTGTTTACGACCTTTCAACCCCAGGAGCCTCGTCAGGGCGCGGTCCCTACACCTGCTGGTTTTCTTCTGGAGATTTCAATGCCTGATTAAGCACCACACCTAGTAAAGTCCAGGAGTTATTAATATCCTTTTTACTGTCAAAATAAAGACAGTTTTTACCTCAATCAGCTTCATCCCGGAAACTGTAAGTGTTGTCTTTTATTTTATTTCACCGATCATGACGAAGAAGGACTAGAAGATCAGTGCTAACTTAGTAAATTAATTAATTATCACTCACGAACTTTATCTTTCCCGATATAAATGATATCGGAAGTATCTTATTCTTTTGTACACAGCTGTACAAGATAAAGGATCCTTTATTTTCAAACAAACTGATTGTTTAAATATATTTATATCAGATTTAAAGCTTTTAAAATAAGACAGGATAATTATTTGATTTTAATTAAACAGGAAATGTAAACCATAATTTGCTCATTAAACATCTGTCCATTTTAACTTATTCTTTGAAAATCACATTAACATCTTTATAACCCTAAATCTACTTTTTATTAGTTCTTCATAGAGTTTAGGTAGCACAATAAAAATAAGAACTCGAGCAAATCGAGTTAATAAGAACTGAAGAACTCTTTGGCATCCCTAATCTACCTTAGATACCTATATATAGGGTGTACCTTTTAAATAATTAAAGCAGCAGAATAACTAGCACTCTGATAGTATTTGATTCAGTTTTCAAGTTATTCAACTTCATTATCTTCAGAGAAATTTGTCGTGAAAGTTTCTTTTGCAGTATTATCGTTTTGCCGAAACAACATTTTGCCCTTCGCTTGCACTGCAAGCTCTCGTTACTGCTACTTTCGACATTCCCTGAATCATAATAAATTATTTTGCTCACGCTGCAGTCTTATAATAAGGAGGACGTTTATAGTAAGACCTTACCTTAAATTTTGATCCGAGTGAGATAGAACTTTGCTGCAACAACTAAATCAAATGTCATAAATTTTACTACTTTTTGACGTACAACTGATCTGTCAAATGTCAAAGATGACGTTGCAGTCGCTGTCAACTTCAATTTTTTAAACAGCATGGAGGTGTCGTGTGAGACCAAACATTAATAGTATATTCTATATCAAGGGCGGAAAGAAGTTCATTTCAGCGAGTATGAAGTTATCGGGCCGAGCGGAGCGGAGCGGAGCGTAGCGGAGCAAGGGTCGATTGAATACGAGCTGAAATGGACTTCGGATCCGGCCGAGATATAGACGCTATTTTTTAACGCATCGCGTTAGTACACTGAATACCTACTTTGGCTTGTTAGCTTGTTGGCGAATATGTGGTGGCGTACAAATTAATTCACTGTCAGTGTAATTTTCCTGTCTAGCGTTCATTTTGTTTCTTTATTGACGAAACCTCAGAAACTATAGTAACCCCCGTTAATCGTTATAATTAGATAGGTACCTACCTGTTATTATATTTCCAGCTCGTTTAGACTTGATTGAAATATGCGCGTATATATCGCAGTCTCGGTAGTTGTCAGCTGTGTGGTTGAATTTCGCTGCCGAGCGCTGAATACCTGCCGCGTAATCACTAACTGATAACAGTTAGTTGTTATAGTAACGACTAAATCTGTCCGCCCTAGGGCCAGAAAAAACGTTCGTTGTGGGCTGGAAAATTTTGTACGCTTGGAAGAGAGCTGCTATCGCATGTAGGCTGCAATATGCGTCATTCCGCCGGCTACTAAGCTACGGAAAAATCGTCTTTCAGAGGCGATGCGCTAAAAAGGTATTTTAATTATCTACACAAAAATAATGAATGCCCCTCCCCCTTAATTTTTGCTCCGAATGACGTAGAACGTTGGTAAAAAAAACTAAGTCAAATGTCCTGAATTTTGAAACTTTTTGACTTGAAACTGATCTGTCCAATGTCAACGATGGCCTGTCAGTCGTGCTGTCAACTTCAACACTTTGAGAGGCATGGGGGAGGGGGTCGTGTGAGACCTAATTTTAAAGGTACTTCAATTATCTACTCAAAAATTATGTTGATTTTCAATTTTGAGAATCTCTTTGTCGGCGGTTTATAATCCACCCACCCTTTTTCAATTCTGAGTCAACTAGTCAAATTTTAAAACTAACCTAATTTTTGATAATTTAGATAATTGAAATACCTTTAAAATGAGACCTCACACGACCCCCCCCCCATTCCAATTAAAAATTGAAGCTGACAGCGACTGCAATGTCGTCTTTGAAATTTGACGTCAAAAAGTATTAAAATCATGATGACATTGGATTTAGTTTTTGTTTCAAAGTTTTATCTCATTCGGGTCAAAATTTAAGGTCAGGGGGGACTATTATAAACGTCCTTACCGTTTACACGCAGCTAATACTGCTTTTCACTCTTAGAAAACTTAGGAGTTATTTACTTGACGGTTTACACAAAGGGATTAGAAATAATACAAAAAATATTGAGATTTTTTTATTAAAGAAACATTTTCCGTTACTCCATAAAGAACACACACGGACATGTCAGATTGATAAATTTCTAATGGGTTGAGTTTTCTAAGAATTGGTCAACCATACGAACAGTGACATTTGCATTAAATTTTACAACAGTTATACAGTATGTCCACGAGAAAACAGAACCTATTCGATAACATTTAATGCAAACATACCATTACTGAAATAAAAGTTTATTATAGAAAGCCTGATTTAATATAAGATATACACCATTCAGTTCTATAACAACAGATATATGAGAAACCTAAAAAGACCACACAGTATTTTTTTTTACAAAAGTTATATTATAGGTATAAAGGACTTGCGTTTAGTATTAGGTTTAATCTTATTTATTTGTATTACCTTGTTCTTAAAAGCACAGGAGTAGCTACGACAAAGTAAAATAATTATCTTGTGAACAAATTGCAATCTTCCCTCCTAATAATTAATAATAAAAATTCAAAAGTACATACATACTTATATGTATAAAATATATATTAATATATAATATACTGCAACTATCAATATGTATAAAAAAATTTATATGCTATTTTTAATAAAAATTAGAAAATCTATAATGTAATACTCGATATGAAAACATTGATATATTTTAAACTATTATTCTTACTAGAATTATAATATTATATTGCCTAGAATTTCTGATATGTATGCAGCTACGATAGATTTTCTTATTAAGATCTCATTTTATTTCCATATTCTTTTTGAAAATGCCTGGTTCTTTAGCCAAAAACAAAAAATTGACTTGCCCTGAAAATTAATTTTTAATTTACCTAGTTCTTGCACTTTCTTGCTACCTTGTCCTTGAGAAACTTTGAGAAAAAACCAATGACTCTTGACATCTGTTCTGAAAACCATTTTTGATGCTTCGTTTCAGGAATGAAATAATTCTAGAAACAATCATGCAGGCACTTCACCCCTTTTAAGTAGGGAGAGCGTCTATAATCGTGCTGCCAAATCGATCACATTGACTGAACGATCAAAGGCCATTTTTTACGAAAGTGATCAAAGTCATATTCATGAAATATAATGCAGTATTTCCGAATTCAAAATTTTGGGTCTTCAGAATCATCCATGCGAGTTTTTCAGGATGCGACATTGTCATGCTTCTTTTTTTATAATCGCGACATTTTCTTCACCATATGGATACAAACAACCTCTCCCCTCTCTCCGTTTCAATTCAGGACCCCAAATGCAAGATCTCCAAAACAAAATATTTAAATTATGACATCTGATTGACCCTTGATCAAATGCGAGATTCAAAGACCAACCCGTTTAAGTAGTTAATAAAAGGAACTATAAATTAGCAATAACGAATATGATGTGGTACTATTATGTTATAAAGTTTCATATACGATAATTATTTCTATTTCATAAATTTTAATGAAAAAGGGTTAGATCTCGAGACATATAAAAATGGGAATGAGGCAGGATGCGCATCAATTAGTTTTCGCTGGCTACCCCCGGTCAGTAAAGTCAAGGGAGTGAACATTTTTACCGATCATTTTACTAAAACCCATCTGGTTTTACCTATCTGATAGTAACCCTCTCATTTGTTATCTTTTATACAATATCTCCACCCTCTCCTGCAAAAACAATCAGACATTCCCACTTTTATGTGACCGGAACTTTAATTCTTCCATAGATTGTAACAAATAATCTGCGCCCGTGGTATATTGACCTCGTTGCTAATCTTCATACCGCTTACCTCGTCCCTTTAATCCCCACCGTATCACTTTGTTTTTTTCAATTTTAATGCAACTGAAACTGAAGCGGACTAACTTCCCAAACTTTATCTTTTAATAACAAAAACCGATCATCTGCTATTAACGGTGGCGATCTCTACGTCATTGATCAGCCTCGAAACGTCCAGAATCAATGCGAAGTTTCGAGATATATGAACATTCGACCGACTAGAAATTTCTAGACGTGATCACCGCAAGAACACCTATAGCTAAACGCTCCTGACTGCAAGATTCGAATTGTTCTCATTTAGGCGGCTAATCAAATAAATATTTCTGGTGAAGTTTATTGGACTTAAGAGCCAGACATTCAAGAACTTGATATTAATTTTGTTCGACGTTAGTAAACGACACTTGTTGCACTACTTTAAGCGACACTTATCCACCAATTTGTTCACAAGTAGTTCAAAAGCACAATATTTATTATTGTTATAATTTAATCTTCAAGCATGCGCTATTTCATTAGAAGCTAACCGTTACCTTTTTTCTAATTAGTCTAACGTTATATCAATTAGTTGGTATAATATAAACATATTGAAATTACTAAAGGCGGTAAAAAATTTACGAAATATCTGAGCTACTTTTGGAATTAGTACACTGATATTATTATGTACCTATTTTATGATAACATGAATAATAATAATGATAATAATAAAATGAACAGAGAATTCTGCACAGGCTTACAACGATAATAATACTAATGATTAATAATTTATTAATTAAGAACGTCGTGGTGTTTGCTTTGCTGTTTCTTTTATATTAATAATACACGTAGAGCAAATGTGACAGAATTCTTTGCTATTATATATTATATAATTATATGTATGTAGTAGAAAAATTACACTAAAAAACCTAAAAGTATAGCTTATAAATATTCGTAATTATTGTTCTGTACAAATACAGACTTTCATGTACTGTTGTTGTTTGAGAGGTACAAAAAAAATTATTGTTCTAGACATGGAATCCATCATCATAGTGGGGTCCATATTATGATAGTGAGTGCTATACAGAGGTGTGCTTACGTATTACTATATCCATCGAGTACATACATACCTAAATATATACCTACCTAGAACATAATTTCTTGTGACAAATACCTATTTGTCGTTTCTTTATTATATGGCTCTGTGCGTTAAGGTTCTAATAGCCTTATTATAATCCTATTATGTTTACCCTTCTACAACCGATCGACAAATCATATCAATTAGGTACTTACTTATACAGGCTGTTTTGTTATTATTAATTATCATATTTTATCAATGACTTCTTTATGACCAACCCACCCTTGTAAAATTATTAATATAATATAGAGCGGGCTACACGAACGGATGATTAGCTATAAGAGAATTAATCATGAATGAAATGTTTCAATAAAAAAAAAAAATTGTTCTTCTAACTTATTACAGTTATTAATATAAGTTAAATTTTCGATTTCAAAATATTTTTGGATCTCTTACGCGATATCTTGAAGGTGATTACGGAAGAATTATCGCACTAACAGCGGTTAGATAAGTAATTTTCGGGGGCCGAGAAATGTTTCCATTATTAGAGATCGCACGACGGTTACGGAACACCCGTACTAGCTGTATGTATCATCGCCCCATCCTATTGAAGCCAGGTATTTTTATTATTTTCGATGATTTGAGCATTTCTGGTTTCAGAAATACTTCGATAATTGAACGTAACGATCTGAAGTTACTTTTAAGGGATCGATTATATTTTTTGTAATTAATCCCGAAAAACACAATAATTCTACATAATATGACTAGATCTCTCAACATAACGTTACTTTTTTGTGATCAATATATGAAGTTTTGTTTTTTTTTAAGAAAAAGAAAATAAATTTAAAATAACGTTATAGAAGCGTTCTAAGAGAAGAACTGATCGTTCCAACAAATCTGCTTGCTGAATTACCCGCGGAAGACTTGCCCTATATCCATATAATTATGACTTCATCACGATAATTCTCTAAATATTTTTAAGCAATACTAGCAAATTAATTAATTTGAGTTTTTAGAGATACATTAATACAAATTAGGCCGTTTCTAGAGGAGCTTTATACGTATTTTCGATCATTAAAAAATCGAGCTCTATATGTTTGTATTTTTTTATAAACACCCTGTATCAAATTTTCACTTTAAGATATTATTCGATAATTTCTATGAACCATGAAAAAAGTGTGTGAGTCATTTTCATTAAGCATCAAAACACCCACCCAGAAATTCACCAGTTTAAAACAATTGGACGATTTTTGGTATTGTATACGTATTCAATACAGAGCACCCTGTATATGTATTTATTTCAAATTAGTATTAAATCTGAATATTAATTTCTCGATCGAGTGTGTAAGAGTATATTATACACGGTGATTTAATAGAGCATCAAAATGCATGGGAGGTAATGTTTTTTTTTTATACTTTACTCGTATATTAGAAACTTTCATTAGAGTACTTTTACGCCAAGCAACAGAGCTCTAAAATCACCAGATTCTGACAAAAATAGTAACGACGTAATACGGCCACTGCCATCACACGCGGGTTAGCCCCCAGATCCCAAATGCACAATTTTCTGCTTGACTTTACCGTTTAATTATTATTTTTTTAACCATTTAGTGAAAAAATCGATTTTTTTGTTTTTTTTGCTTATAAAAAAAAAATGATAGAGCTATGAAATTGTTCAAATTGGCGAATTGTAGAGAATTAAAATACGAAGAAAATAAGAGCTGAAAAGCCTGGATGAGTTCATTATTAAGGGAGAAAAAAATGTGTTTTTTTTACAAATTTTTTAATTTAAGTGCAGGCTCTTATTCTGTGGTAAAACCCAGATGCTGTTGGATATCAAGTGTTCAGCTACATAAACCGACAATCTTCGATTTCCATTTAAATTCTGAAAATTTGGTTTTTTGGAATTTTGGAAAATTTCAAAATTTGAGGAGAAGACATAAATATAGTAATACAAGCGCGCTACACGCAAGTAATGAATCATCAAAACTAATTATCTCAGCAACTAGTTGGGCTATCTTAATTCCTATATTATTTGTATTACTATATTTATGCGTCTTCCCCGCATTGTTCGTCCTCCACTCCTCAACCATTAATAGCGCGCTCAGCCGTTTTCGCTTATGTTTGCGCGCACTTTTTACCCATTTTTCAGAATTTAAAAGCATTTAAACGAAAAACTAAGATTGACGCTGATAAATCCGTCTGATAAATTTGAATTGGATGACCTCCAGAGCATCCAGCTCGTTGCAAAATATGGTATGAAGAACTTCTGAGCGCCATTACGCGAAAACTCACGATCCGACAGCGTCTGGGTTTTGCACCCAGGAAATACTTATTAGTATCGACCATCTCGCAAAGAGATGGTCGATACTGACAACTTGAAAAACTACTCAAAAAATGGCAAAGTTACGAATTTTTTGAAGAAACACTATTTTTTCAGTTTTTTGTTCAGTTTTTTGGGGTTTTCTCTCTTAATAGGAAACCAATCAGGTTGTTTCAGCTCTCATTGTCTTCGTATTTTATTTCTCTACAATTCGTCCACTTGGACCATTTACATTTCTCTATCCGTTTTTCTTTTATAAGAAAAAAAAATAGAAAAAAGTGATTTTTTGCACTACATGGGCAATAAAAAAAAAGTAAACTCGAGTAGAAAGCTGTGAAGTTATGAAATCTGGGGGCTATTCCGCGTGTGATGGCACCGGCGGTATTCCGTTACTATTATTGTCAAGAAAAAACCTCATGATTCTTGAGCTATTTCTGGCCTGACCTGACCAGCAGGACGTTTAAATGTTTAAGAATTGTTTAAAAAAATATTAAATTGTTATATATTTTATTATATTATTATTATTTTTTTGTCTGGGATTTAAAAATTATAGACGTTTTTTACATTTGTTTTTATTTGATTTGAACACAAAACTATAGGAAAAATATCCCGATCTCAACGGATTTTTCACCTAAACGCAGCCAATTATTTTTAGACATTTCACTTTTTCATTGTAACCATAGCTGAGCATTTCACATTCAGCCATAATTGTGCAGCTTATTTTCATGTAAATTTTCCTTACTCGCAGTTTTGTGACATCTGAATAATTATTGAACTAGCTGGCAACAAAACCGACATCGACTGTGTCTAGTGGGGGGAGAAACCTGTCCAATACAAATAATGTTTTGCAAGAAAACTGCACTTTCATGCTTTTTGGCTACTATTTTTACAAAAATAGACGCTCTAATAAGACTTTATTATAAGATTATTATTATCTAATAAGACAAAAACTTTATTCCGAATTTTTTTTGTCAAAATAAAGACATTTTAGATACCTCCAAAATAAATTAAGGAATTTTTTGTTATGATCAAATTTCAAATCCAGTCGTGGGTTTGAAACTCTTTTTTTAAACGATTTAAAAAGCAAAAGCATGCACCATTGTTTCAGATATAGGACATTAAAACATGAATATTTTACTCCCCTAATAAGTCGTGATTAGCTCAGCAGGGGGTTGAGAAAAAGACGTCACAATCAGTGCTGTCAATGAAAGTTAAAATTTAGACCGGAATCGAACAAGTCTCGTGAATCTTTCATAAGCGTTGACAGCAGAGATAAAGCATTGGAGTTTAGGGGTAGTTAGAGTAGAAAATGTGAAAAAAAATTGAAGGAAACTGACCCGCATGGAAGCAGAATTTCCTAGCCGAGAGACTTGTTTAGTGTTGGCGGGGAACCAACGCTCTCTAATGCATTCTTTGTAAGTATTCAACATATACATAAAACGCAGCAAAACAGAGTTCACTGATTGCAGCAATTATTTTTCTTCTAGTTTTAATGTTAATTTTTCCTAAGTTTTAGGAGCTATAAACGATGATGAAGTTCAAACCTTATGAACATTTAACGCCCTGTATAAAGTCGTCGTTCTAAGTAAACTATTACCTCAACTTTTGATATTCTCCCAAATCACCCTGTAGTTTCGTGTACATATTATTATAATATCTGTTACGGCAGTCTCTAGCTGACATCTCTGATATCGTAAGTACATACAGGATGATTGAATAAAATCCGACACAACGCAAGAACACACATTTGGATATTCAATGAGAAAAGGAAGCTTGGATAGTTATAGATATGTGACACACCAGTCAGAAAAGTCAAAAAATGATATGATGATATCGTATCAAAAACACTAGGGAAAATTTGTACGAACAGTTGTCATAATTTATTAACGCATCCATTACTGGAAACAATACTATAGGTGGAATATTGAAAGCTGACACATGCCACTTAATCGTGGCTAGTGAGATATGATCTGATACAATATTGTCTCATAGATAATTGTTTATGAAATGTTTAACGAGATCGATCAAACTTTGCATGCTTAGAGCATGTACATAATTCTCTTGTATAGACACCGATTAATCGTAGCAATAAAGTGATGGAAATATTTTTTTATTATTATTTTAATATTGTCCTAGTCATTTTGAGTAGATCTCTGATCTCTGAGTATATTAGAGGGTGTTCCATTTTATTAATACTTCTTAAAACAACAATCTTGCAATCATAAAAATACTCATCCAACTTCAATAATAATTCTCTATTTATATAATATATCAATACCTATTCATTATAGTAGGTATAGAAGGAATTTAATCGTGTTATAATTTTATTTTATAATACAATAATCAATAATGGAACACCCTGTAGTATCCTTATGACTCATTACTGGATTAAGTTACAAGCTAGTTAGTTACAAGAGTAACAAGTAAGTTACAAGCTCATGTAATCGTTCCAGATAGATTAGTAAAAGAGCAATTATTATTATTATTATTATTATACTACACTGTCACGTAACCATGTAATCACGTAATCACGTAATACCTACAGCACCATTACGATAACGTAGGTAATGTTTAGAATTTCACATTTATTTAAGGTCTGCTATTATTATAAAGGATAAGAAGTAAGTGTACACAGATAAAAACATTGCGATTGAATATAAGAGAAAGAGATTAATAGAAAGGAAGAAGTTTTGGTTTCCTTACCTACTATATTTTTGCCCTAATTTTCGGTACTGTTATTGTACTAAAGTTCTTACACTAGTAATCACAAGTCACTGGCGGTGACTACGGATTCGTAGGCAACTGCGCTGAATGTCAAGAGATGGGTTCTGCTCTCGACTCACCCTGCAGGCTACGACCCGGACGCCCCTGGAATAGGAAACAAACAAAAAAATCAAACAATCATAGGATCGAGACAAATTATATAATAATAATATTAAATATTTACTTAATAACAGCAATATTTTCAAAAATGAGGTCAAGCAAATAGAGATTTTTTCTTCACAAAGATAGTAACGAAATACCGCTGGTACCAAGTGCAAAAAATCGCATGTTTTTTGGCTTATAATTTGGCAATGTAGATGATCTCAACGGACGAATTGCAGAGAATTGAAATACGAAGAAAATGATGATAGCTGAAATAAACCGATCGGTTCATTGCTAAAGGAGAAAACAAACAAAAAAAGCCGAAAAAAAGCGTTGATTAAAAATTTCTTAACGTTACTTTTTTGAGTTGCAATGCGCAGGTTCTTTGCGAGATAGTCGATATTGATAGGTGCTTCCTGTGTGCAAAACCCAGACGCTGTTAGATAAGTAATAACAGTTTTTGCTTAATTATAATGAGAAGTTCTTCGTACCATCATTTGTAGCATTTGTATCTTCGTTCTATCTCGCGCGCTCGGCCGTTTTCGCTCATCTTTGCGCGCATTTTTTTCCAGAATTTAAATGACAAACAAAGTCTGGAAATTTATATAGCTGAAAACGTCTACTTTCCAAATCCGTTTGGTAAATTCGAATCGGACGACCTCCAGAGCATCCAGCCTCGCTGCAAAATATGGCAAAACTTCGGATTGAAATTACGCGAAAACTAATTCTTCGACAGCGTCTGGGTTTTGCACACAGAAATAATCTATCAATATCGACTACCCTTGTCGGAAAAAGCCTGCGCTACCCCTCAAAAAATGAAAAAAGCTATTTTTGCACAAAAGTGCTAATAAAAGAAAACGGTAAACTCGAGTACACAACTGTGCAGTTAGGATTTGGGGGCTATTCCGCGTGTGATGGCACCGGTGGTCGGTGATATACAGGGTGTCCCAGAGGGCATGGATCAAACGAAACCCAGTGGTAGGGGGGGTAATATGGAACAAAAAAATCCCATAAAGGGTGGTCCGAATGTTTACGGTTCTCGAGTTATTCACCATTTTATGATTTTTTTTTAAATTGCTACATTCGATAAGAAAAAATTTAAAAAAAAATTAACTTCTTTTTTGTAAACGAACTTCTACGCTATAAATGTTTTAGAATAACGTCTTATTCTTACAGTTGTTATTTTGGAATTGTTCTTTGCATATTATAAAAGTTAGAGACCATTTTTCTTCGATTTTAGAGATTTAAAAAAATCATCGTGATAATTGAGTGACCATAAAAAAAAAACTAACGCACAGAAAACGTGAACATTATTCAGAAAAACTTCTACGTTTAATGCCCTTATTGCCTAATGTCACGTTTATTACATTATTCCCACTCAAAATGAAAATTTTCCAAAATTAGTCTAAAATGTTCAATTTTGAAAATTATCGTCCTATGGTAATATGAACAATAATGCACACCAAATGGGTTTAAATTATGTTTATTTGCAATAACTAAGCATACTAAGTATACGGCGATGACATGTCATTAAGTTTTCATAAAAAAAATAAATAATAAAATTTATGAAACCGAATTTATCACTACTTGTTTGTTATTATCCAATACAATCGTTTTCTCTTCTCTGAAAAAATTGTTTTTGAACATGTTACCTCGGAAACCAAACTGTTACCTAGGAAACCAAACTGTTACCTAGGAAACCAAAATTGTTACCTAGGAAAACATCAATTGTAAAATAATTGTACGGCTTCAATTACTTTGATTGTGGTTTCTTGTAATAAAGTAGGTAGGTTAAAGTTATACCAACAAAACTATAAAAATGCCTTACACTTCACGCGAATATGCAGAAATGCATTTTCTTTATGGTTTTTGCAATGGGAATGCTCGACGTGCTGCAAGAGAATACCGTGATCGACACCCCAATCGAGAACATCATCCCGACTATCGAGTTTTCATGCGGGTTCACAATGCATATGTTGAAGGCCAAGTGCCTGGTGGTCCAAACCGAGAGGGCGGGCGTTTGCTCCTTCCTGAAGAAGAAGTTCTTGCTGGAGTTGAAGCTAATCCCGGAATTAGTGTACGTAACCTTTCAGTCAATACTGGCATTTCAAGATCCTCAGTACATCGAATTCTAAAAAGACAATTGCTGCACCCCTTTCACATTCAACGGGTGCAAGCACTTTTGCCAGGTGATTATTTGAAAAGAGTGCAGTTTTGCAGAGAAATATTGCGACAATCCAGGGAAAATCCTTTATTTTTTAATTCGATTTTATGGACAGACGAGGCCAATTTTAGACGTACTGGGATATTTAATATTCCCAATATGCACTACTGGGCTGTAGAAAATCCACGAATCATTAGAGATCACAGATTTCAACACCAATTTGGATTAAATATTTGGGCTGGAATAGTAAACGGCCTATTAATTGGTCCTTTTGAGTTACCAGCTAGGCTACGTGGCGAAGACTATTTACAATTTTTACAAAATGAATTGAATGCGTTGTTGGAAAATGTTCCATTAGCTGTTCGTACACGAATGTGGTTGCAACACGATGGAGCTCCTCCGCATATGGCTCGTCCTGTTCAGGAGTTTCTTGAAGAAACCTACCATGAGAGATGGATAGGGCGGGGAGGGACCATACAGTGGCCACCCCGTTCCCCTGATCTTAACCCCTTGGATTTTTTTCTGTGGGGATGTTTCAAAGAACTGGTTTACTCGAGAGTACACCACAATGTGCAAGATCTTCAAGAAACGATCGACATTATGGCTAATCAAATTCGAAATAATGAGCGCGCCTTCAGACGACTGAAACAAAATTTTTTGCGACGGTGCCGAATGTGTATTAGAATGGAAGGAAGACATTTTGAGAATAGGTTAAACCACGTTTAATAAAATAAAAACTTATTGACATGTCATCGCCGTATACTTAATATGCTTAGTTATTGCAAATAAACATAATTTAAACCCATTTGGTGTGCATTATTGTTCATATTACCATAGGACGATAATTTTCAAAATTGAACATTTTAGACTAATTTTGGAAAATTTTCATTTTGAGTGGGAATAATGTAATAAACGTGACATTAGGCAATAAGGGCATTAAACGTAGAAGTTTTTCTGAATAATGTTCACGTTTTCTGTGCGTTAGTTTTTTTTTATGGTCACTCAATTATCACGATGATTTTTTTAAATCTCTAAAATCGAAGAAAAATGGTCTCTAACTTTTATAATATGCAAAGAACAATTCCAAAATAACAACTGTAAGAATAAGACGTTATTCTAAAACATTTATAGCGTAGAAGTTCGTTTAAAAAAAAGAAGTTAATTTTTTTTTTAATTTTTTTCTTATCGAATGTAGCAATTTAAAAAAAAAATCATAAAATGGTGAATAACTCGAGAACCGTAAACATTCGGACCACCCTTTATGGGATTTTTTTGTTCCAAATTACCCCCCCTACCACTGGGTTTCGTTTGATCCATGCCCTCTGGGACACCCTGTATAAATATTCCGTTACAATTTTGTCGGAATCTGGTTATTTTATTAGAGCTCTATGGTTTGGTCCATGATTCATGATATTTTCACTCCATACAGACTTTTTCTAATTTACTTATTTAGTGCGCAGTGTGCTTGTTTTTCATTGATGAAAAATGTGAAATAAGGGATTGCCTAAAGGCAGTCCCTAGGAGTCACTCCCTTAAAATCCGAACGACGGAATATACTTAAAAAATGAATTGCATATAAAGTGAAATTATTTAAAAAATTTATGAAAACATTCCCACCTATAGGAAAAATTAAGTTATTTCAAATACTGAATGTATAAAATAGTACCAGCATGATCGGTAAAAGCATCTAACCCAAAATCCCAAAATGATAACAGTGAATCCGATATACAGGAATTCAAGAAGAGGCGAGTTATAAAAATCGAATTGTTTTGTTCAAATCAAATCTAATCTAACATTCCATCTCTTCTGAAATATTTTGAGTTATCTTGGAAACGAGCAACTCTCCAGAAATCCCATGTAAAAAAGCTTACTTATTTCACTGTCTCCAAAAAGAATTTCTCAAGCAAAAATGAATGAAAAACCTTCGGTAATGCTATAACAAAAAGTTTGAATATTTTATTTTTCATAATGATTGTCTCTTATTATAGCAATGGGTTATTTCTTTTAGAAAAACTCTCGCTACGCTATACGAGTATAAAATAGAGAAAGCTTAGGTATTGGAAAACTTTTTCTTGTAGGTATTTGTGTGAAGTGTGTTATAATAATGGTCGTAAAATACAAGTAGGTATAACAATAAGAGTTTCTCTGGTGTGTGAAAGAGGATATAAATAAGACAATGGAGACAGGGGAATTATTGCAGCTTTAGGGAAAATTGGGGAAAATCAACAAGTGAACCTGGAGGCTGCATGGCGTGAAAATTAAAATTGCCTGAGGAAAGATTTAAGGTGAGATAAATCTTCTAGAATAGTATGCATCTTTATAACGGAGTTGTTTTGATTTGTAATGTTAGAAGTAGTTGAATTAATTTCCAAACTTATATATTTTCCATATACCTAGAAAAATATGTCATGATAATAAGTTTAAATAATAGGTACATTAGATTAGGTAGTCTGCGAAACGCGCCATAAAATTTAGGACTTCTTCAATGTTCCAATGATCTGGTATCGCAGAAAAGCGATTCGATTCGACTACCAATACTTTTCTCTTCAGTTATTTTTTCATACCAGAATGCGTTCAAAGATGAACGTTTATAATTTAAATGAATCAAAATAGACCGAATGCGGAATGAAAACAACATCTACGTCACAAATTCGCAGAAACGCTAATCGATAGTAGAAAGTCCTCAAGCAATCAAAAGTCGAACAGGTTGAAGTTATTTGAAGTTACAGTCTTTTTCTATTGGTTTTCCTCTTTTGTCAATTGCTTTTCCTTATTTGTCAAATGAGTTTCCCATTTATTAAACGTCAGTCCGTGATTTTTCAATTCAAATTCCTCTTTTGTCAAATGAGATTCCTTTTATATCAAATGCTATTCCAATGTTTATTATAATGTCACTTTACGTAAATGGGAAAAGCAATTGACATAAAGTGAAACTGATTTGACATAAAAGGAAATTGATTGCTAAATCAATGACTATAATCATTGATAGATAGAAAAATAAGAAAATCATTTGACAAATAAGGAAAAGCAATTGACAAAAGAGGAAAACCAAAAGCAAAAGACTGTAAGTATTTCGTAAAAAATAAAAAAATACACTAAAACAGAAACAAATGAAACTTTATTCAATTTAAAATTAGCGCTCATTTCAAATATACCCCTAAAGCTTTGCGACTGCAAAACAATATTACTCCTTTCAACCTCCCTAATAATCATCCCCTACCTACTTGTTTTTTTTTTCAAATTACTCCCCTAGGTTTTTTTTGCTCAGCGGGATTACTAACTTTGTTTTGAATACAATGATTACAATGAGATGCGATTTTGGAAAATCTAAGCATTTTAATCACTAATAAGTTGGATTAATGGTGACAACCTACTTTCAAATTATATTACATTCTCAAATTGGGTATTGTTATCCTTCGTTACCATAGTTACGCTTTATTGCCGTCAAGTGGAAATAAAAGTTTGGCTGAAGCATAATTTCATTTCGAAATTTTTTAAATCCTGGACAACGCTGGTTTTCTAAGATAATATAATTAGTCTATCGCTTTCGACAAGCTGTAAGTAGTGCGCGGCTCGTAGATTGCAAAGTTTATAGTGAAGTGTGCATTCTGCACAGGACAAGGTAAGGTCATCAGCTCGAAAATTCAATTTTTACAAAAGGCCGGTGCTTGATTTTTTTACAAGATCCAGTCAGCTGGACTTTTTATATTCGATTTTTTTTTTGAATTTTTTTCTTTAGAAAATTCCGGGCAGCTCGATTTTTTTTTTTTGGCAAGGCCTGGTTAGATCGATTATTTTTGATAAAGTCCAGTCAGTTCGAATTTTTAATTTTGGTCTATTTTGGTTTATTCATGCCCGGTTTCACCAACAGCAAATAAATCTCTAAATAACTTTGAATGAATAAGTTTTATTCTCTAGTTAAATCTATTCTTGTTTCACCAACGTGTTTTACAGCTCAGTTAGTTATTCATAAAATAGGCAGATTTCAGTACAATTTCCACCATAAATTGTACATTGATGCATGAAATTGCAGTAATGTCACCTTAAACTTTAAATAAAATCTTAATTCGTGTTGTGTATAATAGTTCAATGATTTATTCGTTCCTAAGTGAGCTTCGCGTGGATAGATGCATGTATACCTATTATAATTATCAAATAAACCATTGTGTATAAACTTTTTAAGAGGATGAACAACAATGGAGAGTGAAAATTAAGCGAACCCTCATATACAGCTTTTCCCAAGTCACTCCCAGCGACTTGCATGTGCTTTTTGGGAAGCAAGCAGAAGGACTAAAGAATGAATATGAAGCAATGCTGATTTTCCCTCTTGTTCAAGTGTGCAAGGTTTCTTCTGGCTGGGACGCCTTCTTGCCTCATGCTCTTCATCTGATGACTCGAAAGAAAACGATGAAGATGTTGAAAGGCTAGTTCGAAAAATAACTGATTATGATAGCAGTGTTTGATAATTTAATTATTATAATAAACTTTGTAGGTAGTAATTATTGTTGATTAAATAAAAAACAAGGTTTTTGTGTTTTTTTCACCTTTGATTGATCCAATCACTCGCATCAAATACATAGGATTAAGTTTATAGAGTATTTTCTCACAATAACCAGTGTCGTAGAACTTCAGAAGGGAAATTGAGGTTAGAAAACTATGAATAGAGACGTTAACTGGAACTATTTGGCTGGTTAGTTTATTGGCAGATTTATTCATAGAATAGAGCTATTTGTGTTTGGTGAAACAGAAGCTGTCATTTTTTAACCAATGAATAAGTTTAATCTATGAATAAGGTCTTATTTACTGTTGGTGAAACCGGGCATCAGTCAGTTAATTTTTTTGCAAAGACCGGTTTTGGCAAAGCTCAAAAAAACGCTCTAATTTTTGCACTGACCGGACTTATACACTGTTCGGACCTTGCGCAAAAAAATTCGATAAAGAAAATTTGGAACATCTATTCTTTGTAAAGTTCTAAAAAAAAAATTGAAAGGTTGACATTCTTGGCGATTTCAGATGAATCACCTACATTTGATCCATGCCCAGGTAGGTGCAGTCCAATATTTATAAGGAAGCGAGAGGTACTCTCTGTACACTGAGAGTTGTCCGTTGTCATGCCACACTGATTCTGACTAAACAATTTCATTTAATTCGATTGGAATCGTACACTTATTTCTAAGTCGAACCAGATGTGGTATCGCAGTTCGTGTCAGTGGCGTGTGTTGAGGAATAATGAATATCCTACAAATATATTATTTCGACAAGTTATTGACGAAGTAGTGCCTTGCAACTTTTTAATAACAAATATTATATAATGCAAGTAAATAAGAATCATAATAATTATTGTTATCATCATGATAGAAATATCATGTCACCTACCTGCTGGTTGCCGTTTAAAAGAAAAAATAACACCTCCGTTTTCTTATTTGCAAGTAAAATATTCCAGCAATTTAACCACAAGACCACGTACTAGGGAGTTCAATCGTTTCCCAGGCAAAGCTAGGAAATAGATTTTTAGGCATTCGAGCAATTATAATAAGTTACTCATAGTTTATCACATGACAATAACACAGAGGACACAGGTAATTCTGCTAATTTCGTATTAAAAACGTTTCAAATCACAAGACAAACCTTTATTAGTATATTTACCGCTGACACTGACACTACTGATAGTAGCGACGACAATCTTATCGTAATATCGTATCAATCTAAGCGTATCAAGACGCGAGTCGATACTTTCGTCTCACCCTCGCTCATCTTTTTAGAATTGCAGACGATTCATACGTATTTCTGACAATACGTCCCATTTTAACTCGATTGACTATGCAATGCAATAGAAGGAGTAAGAAACATAACGATATGATGTATCCTTAGTTATCACAACAGGCAACTCTCAGTGTACAGAGTTTACGCGTGAAGTGCGCCTTGTGAGCTTTATAACTGTTGCAATCCAACGCATCAGACTAGAAATTACATCAGTGGTGCGGCGCCGCACATAATACTAAATATTTTAAATGATAAACATGTAGGTATTTCAAATAAAAACGATACTAGTTAATTAGCACCTCCACTGAGCTTTTACATATTCGATAAACGGCGGGGATACTCTTATCAGCCTAACCTGGTTGGCTGTTTTTTTTTTTTTAACGTTGACAGCGATTAACATTGTTGATATTGGACGTTAAATGATTATGCACTTGGAAGGCGGTAACCATTAGTAACCACCCGTTTTACGCAGTAAGAACTTATTCGCCTTCCTATAATAATTGGACTGTACTTATTTATTTAAATTATAAAAAATAAAATAAAATAGCTATTTATGATATATTTTAAAAGTGAAGTTTTATTTTGTGAGTGAAAAGGTTTGTGAAATGAGCGAAGCGTAGCGGAGCGAATTGAACAAATTTCACGAATAAATAAAAATCACTTTTAAGACGAATATCATACAATGGTTTTTGTAAGACTGCTCTATTTTGATAATAAAAATTGATGAATTTAGAATGACACTCTACTTCAAATTGCATTTTAAAATATTACAGATAAGTACAAGTCTATACATCGGTACGGAAATTGTATACAGTAACTGACATTTCCAAAAAAGAAATTTCAGAGAAGCGGCAAGCAGAATTTTTCGTTGCGAGAAAAATTTTCCGCTTGCCGCTTCTCCGAAATTACTTTTTTAGTACTGTCAATTACTGTACACAATTTCCATACTAATGTATAGGTACTATGCATAGCAACCGTTGCCGACGCTATGGTTACTTAAATGCGTGCATACAAATAAAAGAGATGTCATAATAATTATTATTGAATGCAATTTCTGAACAATTATTATTGTCTTGAATTATTGACTATATAGGTACTTATTTTTTATTAATAGGTAAGTATGTTTGCCAGTAATAAAAAGAATATGAAAAAATCTTACTATCTATAATTTTGTCTGATTTCATCATGAGAAAATGTAGTTTAAAAAGAGAATGTAAGCACAGAAAAAGTGGATAGAATTACTTTTAACTCTAGTGTTAAAAGTACTTTTAACACGCTTCCATATAAAGAATCACTTTTAACACGCTTCCATATAAACAATCACTTTTAACACTGTCAGCTGTCGTGACACTTTTTTTGTATGCACGCATTTGTTAGTAACCATAGCGTCGGCAACGGTTGCTATGCATAGTAGACTTGTACTTATCTGCTATATTTTAAAATGCAATTTGAAGTTGAGTGTCATTCTAAATTCATCAATTTTATTATCAAAATAGAGCAGTTTTACAAAAACCATTGTATGATATTCGTCTTAAAAGTGATTTTATTATGTTCGTGAATTTGTACCTTTTGGTACCTGTAAACCTTTTCACTCACAAAATAAAACTTCAGTTTTAACACTAATATCATAATAATAGCTATTTAACAAAGATAATAATTTGACGTAGGTGTTCTGTTATGCAACCAGTAATACATTTATTTGATTTACTAATTGCCGGAATCTATTAGAAATTTTATTTATTATTAATGCTTTTTTAATTACTATTTATCAGAATTCTAATACCTCTTTGCAATTGAATTAATTACCCACTATAATTTCTGATTTAATTATTGATCCAAAGTTTCCATAACTGTATGAAATATTAACACTGAGGGTATTGATTTGTTCCTTTTCACTATATAACACGTGCAAGCAATCGGATGCCACAAGCCTCTTTAGCTCAGTGGCAGAGCACTGGTCTTGTAAACCAGGGGTCGTGAGTTCAATCCTCACAGGAGGCAGCGCGCTTGGTCGCTACTTTTTTTGTTTCCACTGTTCACAATTTTATTAAAACATCTCTCGTTATTTTAAGAAATATTCTTTCTTTTTTAAAATGTGAATATTAATTTTTAGAAGTAAAATTTTAATTAACTGGGAGCTTTTGGAGCCGATGCTTGTGAAATTTTATTCTTCTCTTCTTTAATAAAATTTTATGAAAGAAGAGAAATTTTTATGGACTTTCTTTTTAGTTTCGCTTTATAGCGAATCAGTTTTGCCCTCAGTCTAGCAGATCCATTTTTATTTTTATTTGTCTCTGTAATAAGTCTTGAATGCTTTTATATGCTACTCTAAACAGGGCTATCCTAAATAAGTGCGAAAAATTTGATGGGCTCATTCCTTTACCCAGTCTAAGGAAAAAATTCTTTTTAACGTAATTATGTCCGGAAATGAACACATTTGAGATACAGAGTGTAAAAAATTTTTTTTCCAGTTTTTTGAAGATTTTTCAAGCACCGTTTGTAGAAAATATTGGCCGTTTAAAATTGGCTGTTAAAATGCAAATGTCGTAGAATTTAGGGACAAAAAACCTAAAATATAGTTAGCATTAAAAAAGTAACTAATATCAATGGTAAGGAATGTACAAAAGTTGAGCTCTCTACCTGCTCAAACGGTTCCTGAGCTCATCAAAACTGGAAAAAGTATGTTTTTTTTTGACAACCCTGTGAAAATATCTCAAAAACGGTGAATTTTCGAACCCACGTTAATGGGAGCTATTTTCATTAGATCATCTAGGAATCACTCCCTAAAATTTATCGCTCTTATTTAGGATAACTCTGTATGTCATTATCGTAAAGAAAACAAGATATTTTTGGGTTTGGGTTCAGACAGAAATCATAACGAGCAGCAGATAGAAACATGCTCTAAAGACATGTATGTTAAAGTCACATCAAATTCAAAAAATCTTACTTGAATTCATTTATTTATATACCAGCAAAAATAATGTTCTCGAATTTTTCTCTAATTTATTTTTTTGTTTTTTTTCTCATGTTTTTCCCGTATTTTCTCGTATTTACAAAATAGAAAAAAATTGGTACCATCGTTATGATTAATTTATTCTGTTATGAGAATTTGGATTTAATTTAATGCAATAGGTGTAATCGATTTTTTGCATTTGGGTTCTTGTCAACAAACTGGACACGAACTCGCAGAAAGACTGTGACTTTGCAAAAAATTTCATCCACCAATGCCACCACAAAAAATAATCCTCGCCAATTTTTTGCCTGGTTTCCTATACCTAGGCTAAATAAGTAACTATTGTGGCGCCACCAAGTAGGCAAATTTGACACTTTCATGCGGCAAGTCCTGCGTGCCCGCTATTCATTTTAATGTATTTGTTATTGCACACATGAGATCGTTCAGGGATAAAAAAAAATCGGAAAGGGTTTGTTGTACACGAGTACCTTATATGCTTGATTACATACGCATTTATTACTCCTGAATCTTTTTTTAGATAGTAAATTAAAGTTAAAAAAATTTAGTTAATTTAAGACGTTTAGGTAAGTAATATTAATAAAACAATAACTACTGCTATAATTTTTTTCGAGCTGTATTTCAGGCGAAGGGTTCTAAATCATGGTCAATAAATCAGTTTCTGAGCAGCGGAATGTATACAGTAACATTTTCCTGCTTTACAGTTGCAAAATATGTCCAAAACTCTTCGACTTTTTACATAAGCTGAATAAAAAACCCGAAAACATGAGATGATATATGAACTTATTATGTTGATAAGAAAGGTGATATTTTTTAAATGCAACAATTATATCACCTGAACAATGGGACAATAATAGGTTTTTTCATTTTTACGAGTGCTATGTGCATCAGGAGTCTCTCTAAATGAGCGGTTCCTTGAAGAAAAGTTCCATGTAAACGTATTCTCTAACATCGCTCATGTGAAAACTCATCATGAGATTTCGCCCATTTCTCAACCATTTAAAACGAAATCAGTTGAGACTGGGTGCTTGGAAATGACTTTTAATAATAATTGTAGTCATAATAAATTCAAAAATCTAGAAATACACTTCCAAATAATGATTTTAAAAAAGGTTTTATTTTATGGAAACGAGCTGTCAAGGATTAGCATGCCGCACAAAAGTGCGGAAAAAATCCACGAGGAGGCGCGCGCTCCGCGAACAGCCGATACTGACTTAGCGTATTACGGTCACTGCTGTACCCACTCACATTTTGCAAAAAATACATTTGAAAAAATTTAATTCAACCTGACTAACATTATTACTACCTCGTTACAGCGCATCAATAATAATTGAAATTGTCGGTGGTGACTGATGAGAAACCAAAAAAGCGGATAAGAAAACTTTCCGACTTCCATTAGCTCTGCGAGTCTAGCAAAAAGAGGGGCCTGACCCGACCTTGTCGATGTGTGGAAAATGAAATGTTCACAGATGGGGAACTAAAGGAAGGGCTCTAAAAAACCTTTCACTCTTTTTCCTATAGCTCTTATAGTACTGAGTTCACTTAGGTATGTAAAAAATGGACCTTCAACTTATGAATCATTTAATTTTCAGCTAATCGCTTTAATTTGACGATCTACAAAATGGTCTGACACATGGTTCGCAAAAATAAGATCCCAAAATTTGCATTCATTAATAATAAAACCAAGAAATCAGTCCGAGAAAACTCTATTCCGGTTTCATATTAGTTCTGATAGTTCTGAATTACTTTAAAAAAATCTGACCCTGTTGATTGATACTCGCAACTAACTCCAGTTGCGTCTTGAGTAGGTACTATATTACTATTGCTGTGGTAGCAAGACCAAGACCAAGATCAATCAAGACCATATTTTTTAGACTTGACTGGAAAACATTAACTTCTCTATTTTTAGTAGCTTATTGCAGAGTAGTCAGGTGAAAATTTCCTTTCTTTGACACAGCGCTTAGTGACAACTGACAAGTATTAAAATGAATAACTTTTGATATCGGGTATTGAATAATTAACATGTCACGAGTTGGCCTTGGAGATCGAAACATATGTCATAACTTGATTTACATATCTCTGTATTTGACAAAAAGTCTTAAACAGTGTTTCTGGTCATAGGTATCTCAAAGTAGCAAGTTATTTCTCCATATTATTTCAGTTCTCCCATCTCTAGTCCAAGCTCAGTGAAATGGATGTAATATGACGTTTCTGACATTTTAGGAATATTGATTTACAGATTACCGAAGGCTTTTCAAAGGAAATAAAATAAATAGTTTGGAATGTGGATGTTATTCCCTTCAGATGTGTCTGGAATAATCATGTGGTAGAACCCGAATTACTTCAAGTTCCTCATCAAACTCAGTGCAGGAATGGAATGTTTCTGTGGGAACCTGTTTACAAGCTTCTTAGAAAAGGTGCTCACTTTTGTCCTTATCCAGTGATATAGCAGTGAAAGTATACCTACTCCGAGACATTCCTGGCAGGTAAAATTTTTGTTAATAGTTTTCCCAAAACTTACAATTTTCACCAAGACTTTTTTGCATATTTAGTGTGGTTTGGAATATCGTGTAGGTCAGTTCCCAGAGTTATAAAACAAGAAAACTTCCGAAGCAACCAATTTAGTGAAAGAGATCTGTGAAGATCGACTTATTTGTCGTAATATACCGATACCCTAGCCAGTCAAATTACGCTCTGCCTATTACAAGAATCTAATTAATGCAATATTTACTTTCCAACCAATCACCGTACTCTTAGCCACTCAAGAAAAAAAAATCTCGATCTCTTGGTAATCTGTCTGCGGAATTGATTCATCCAATTATGTCCCCATGTACAAAAATCTATGGAAAATAGTATTTTCCGATGCCTACCCCACCCCCTCTTCAATTCAAGTCAATTCTACTCAATTAGGTTAGGTATTAGGTAAAATATAAATCGGTGCCCTAAAGATTCCGAGCAGGTTAAAAATGTGACTTTTCAAATAAATAAATAAATAAAAGAAATATTACTCGGTACCTACTCACCTACTGCTAGACAAACCACTCGTCTTTCTGCGTGTTGGTGACGAGATCTTGTTCGGCTTGGCCGTTTTGCGCGTGTCTCACTTTGCCTGGCAGTAGAGGCGGGCCCAGACCGGCGTGCTGAGGCTGAACCCTAGTGGGCCCACAGGGTGGCGCCAGTTTCCCTGGTTCGCGCCGCCTCCACCGCCACCGCCACCCGACAGCATCGTCAGGCTCGCGCCCGGCTTCATCGCTCCGTTGCTACCGTACATCTGCTGCACTGAAATCGAGAACAAGAAAACTTTGTAAAGGAATGCTACGCTACAACGGCCACTGTTGACATAATATTATAATGAGTTATTGTTACGAGCATATAGGGTAGGTTCGAAGCAGGACTTCTTAGTCGATATGGCAACAGAGTAAATCTAGAGTCTAGCGGAAAGAAGCTCTAGATCTAGAAGATTCGCGTCGTTGAACTGAATTAGAGCTATTTACGTTCCAGAATTTAATGGCGGTTCCTGGCAGTACCTACTGTACAGTTGAATGTAAAGAGTAAAGTAACTTATTAATTATTAGGAAAGCTTGCCATCAATTTGTAGAAATAGTAAGTGAATGATAAATAAATAAGTAAATTTACAGGGTTGAGTTATTCACATGAAATATAATTTGTAGCTCAATATCATCAGATTTATGTAATGTAACGAATTTCTGGCAAATTGTAAATGAATCTTCAATAAGAAAACAAAGATAATTTAACGAACCACTTAACAAACCACCAAACAATCATTATTAAAGCTATAAGAAATGTTATGAGAAATAATAAGTGGGGACAGTTTTTCGACAAAAGGGGGAAACGGTTTGTGCCACTGGAGCGTTATTGAAGACCATTCCTCCATGAAAGGGCACACAATAGAAGTAGCTACTGCACCGGAGATTATCATTACAAGAGATGCTAGGAAAATCAAGAGTTATAAAGTGGGTCCTCAGGGCTTCCGATTAGGTGGAAAAGGTTTTTAGCGATTTGTTCTTTCAACGATTACCTAAAGAGAGCAAAAACTCATAAATCAATAATCATAAATTAGATCCTTTCGAGAGGCTAGCATGAGAGAAAGTAAATAAAAGTCTATAGGGATTTCAGGTTTAAGATTTATAGCGATGTATCGTGTAGGTGTATCGAGAGGGAGTAATTCAGGAATGTATATTTACGTCTGGATGAATTGAAACTTCCTTCTCTAGATCCTGGAGAGAATTACTTCTGTTCTCTTTCGATTTCAGTTTTTTGTTAAAGTACTGAGGGTGATCCCGAAATGGCGGACACGGAATACAGGGTGTTTGTAGAGGATGTTCAGAAAGACTGTAAATTTAAAACAAAATGTGTTCGTCGGCTTCCTTACCGAGATATAGTCCTTTTTCTAAATTTTTTTTGATTTGGCATAGCTATTACGATAGCGTTTGCTTTTTATTATTTTTTTTTATTATCGGGAACGGAATTACAGGCATTCAAAGTTTACCCATTCCCTGTGTTCAGCAAAATTTTTCAATGTGGCATCGTTGTTCGAATTCGAGATTTTGAATAATATTATCGAATTTGTATCCGCGCAACGATTATTGTTTTGAGTTTTGTTGTGTTTCCATTTCATATGTTTCCATGGTAACATCTATCTGGGTATTGTAGACCTACACATTATTTTTCTGCCTGAAGAATGGTATCCAGTGCAGTGATGTGACTTTATTTTCCACAAAAGTGGTCATATCTTCTTAAGGGAGCCATACTGGAGAAAACAGTAAATAAAACTTAGAATCTTTAATCCACAATAGATGCTGTGGTGCTGTCCGTGTCCGCCATTTCGGGATCACCCTGTGTCATTGAAATAGTGTCAGTAACAGTTTCGAGGCCTGATATAGTAGGTAAAGTACTCATTAAAATGGGAAAAAATTCCTATAAGCATGGACCAGCAAATTCATAAAGGATGTCAACCTTAAAAAGGTGATCATAAATAATGTTTTATTTTTAAATAAATGGATTACTATGTTTAGTCTGAGTAAGGAATGGCGCTGAAACATTAATTTGATGATTTTTCACAGATTTAATGTTCTGACTTTATTTCTGTCTCTACACAATAATAAGAAGAAAGGCAAGAGCATTGTTGCAAAATCTGACATATTTCCGAACACAATATGTGACTAAGTAGTGAAATAAGTAAATCATTGTTGTCTAATTATGTTTCTTAGACTTCAGTTTTCACTGCTTTTATACCTGCTCTTGAATTATTATAAATAAGAAGACATGGCAAGCGGTCAATGTTCCAAAAATTAAGGAATTTTGAAAACTGATCGTCAAATACGTGACAAAAGTTTTTTCATATTCAAGCATATTGTTCAAATTCATATAATATTTTGAAAAAGCAAATTACACAAGTAGGTAAATTGATTTTCCTCAGATCTCACGTTTTGATTCATTTGTTTTTTAGAATTATGTACTTATAAAAAAATAGGCAAATGAGACTTAAGACTAAATGGGGCAATTCATTTGTTTGGCAGAGTTGCAATTTTAACGATTTTTCGCGGGCCGAAGACGATTGTAACAATGCTGCCAAGTGTGACGATTTTGCAGAGACCTAACATTACGTTTCTTTATAGTATCTGTAAAATAGAAAGAGAGAAGTTCAATGTAGCGGTTTTCGGAAAATTTTTAACTTTTTGAATCCATTGAAATCTACATGCTAAATACAAAAAGGACAAAAAACATTGTTGCTAAATGTATGAATTCAACGCTGATTCACTATTTAAATGTCTCTCGAATTAATACGAAATCTTAGATGTTGACATACGTAACAATTTTACGCAGATCTAACTTTTCAGTTTTTTTTTTTAGTTTTTAAATTTATAAGAATAAAATAGGCTATGTTCATTTATATTTATAAGTATTAGAAAGTCTTGTAAAGTGGAAAAAACAAAAAAGAAACAATAAACATCTCGTTTAGTTACTTTTTTCAGTTACTTTATTTCTTTTGAAAATGCGAGTGAAAATGTGTAAAGAAATAATAGTTATTGATGCAACAAGTGCATAAAGTGGTACTTTTTTTCACGACTGGGAAGATTGACCGCATGAGCCGCAGGCGAATGCGGCAATCCCAGAAGTGAAAAAAAGGCACTTTATGCATATGTTGCATACAAAATTTTATCTACGAGTGACTTAAATTAGAACGAAAATTTATTATTATAAAAAAAAACTTTCCAATGCATTCATATCTTATATGTAAGCGTTTCTTTTAAGCTTTTAACGCTTTTTTCATCGCGTCAGTTCATAAAGGTGACATATATTGCTTAATATACACTTCTTTAGATTTTTGAGGTAGGTACCTAACAGATTTTGTGCAGTCATATATGATGGAATAAGAATTTCTTCTAGTGCGGAAGATATTTCATTCATGATTAAAATGTAAACATAAAATATATAAATTATATAGCCACATTTGATTGAAAAATAATTTCTTCTGGGGTAGAAGATATTTCATTCATTGAATCATCTCCAATGTTATCCATTTTAGGTATAAACGACGAAAAACACAAAATATTATTAATTGTACATAGATCTGGCGCTCTGCTAATAAACTGCGACGTTTCTCTAGTATAATAGGTGCATGGTAATTATAAATCGGGATACAATGTAATTCAGCGTTCAGCGTCTCGTGTTCAGTTGTTGTTGCTAGTTGCGAACGCCCCGACTGAGCCGCTCCGCTCTCCGCTCACTACTTGCACTGGGCGAGCGCTAACGTGACAGATTTAGCGTTAAATAATGAACCGCTACGGCACTTTATTACACCCAAACTACTTTATTTAACTCTTCAATATAATCATACATTTTATGAACTAAGAAACGTCTACAAAAGTTCATTTTATGAATCACTCGTAGATAAAAGTTTAACACAACGTTGCACTTTACTACGGTACTAATTTGAAATTCATCTAATCACACATTTCATCATCTACATAGTGATCAATTTAATTCTCGTATAATTTAGAAGGAAAGAAAGTAATAATTGTTGCGAAAACCTGCTTTATCGATTCTCCCTGTAATATTTAATTAAGGGAGGAGCTTAAGAGAAGATCCACTAGTGGTGAGGAAGGACTCACTATCAGATATGTAAAAGGTAAGCCAACCATTACCAGCTCAGCTTCAAAAAACTAATAACCAAATTCACGGTCTGGCCTCTTCTATACACTAATACCTGCTCTCTGCTCTCCAAGTTCAATGAGTTGCTCTGTTACGTTAGACTTCACAGGCCCAGGATCGTCGCCGTCGCTGAGACGTGGCTGAGGAGTTCGATTCCAGACAGCCTATGCGAGCTCCCCAATTATTATCTTTACAGGTCTGACAGTCCGGACGACAGGGGTTACGGTGGTGTCTGTCTGTACGTGCACAGCGATCTACTGAGCACTTTTAAGATCGCAGATTTTACTCTTTGTCTTCCCCTTATTAATACTTTATTTTTATCCTTCAAATCGGCACAACTTTCGTTCACTGTCGGCTGTATATACAGGCCGCGGGCTTCGGACAGCGACCCAGAACTCTTACTCCAACTCCAACCTCTAGCTAAGCATAAAAAAAAATTAGTCATTACTGGCGACTTTAATTTGCCCGATCTTAGCTGGCCCTTGTCTGTCGCCCCCGGCGGCACCAGTTTCCACTCACAATTCGCTCGGATGTTGTTTGATTGCGGTTTAACTCAGCTCATTACCGAGCCCACCCGTTATCGATCGGGGCAGGAACCGTCTACTTTGGACCTATTATTATGTAATGATCCCGAACTGATCCTAAATGTCTCCTACGACCCCCCTCTGGGCAAATCTGACCATGTATGCTTGTTGGCAAATATACAACTCTCTCACACTGTTTCACCGAGACATGTGTCCAAGTCCATTAAGATTATTAATTATGAGGGTCTGAGGGAATCTCTCTCAATAGTGAAATGGAACGAGTGTTTGAACGGTGATACTGTGGATTCAATGTGGTCTTCTTTTGTTGGGCAGCTAAGATCGACACACACGACCTACAAGACGGTTAAGATGAGTCCCAGTAAGCCTGGATTTCTTCAGTCCTTATGTCGCGCATACGAAGAAAAAGGGCACTCTGGCAGAGATTCAAGAGAACGCGCTCTGAGGCAGATTATCGCGACCACAGACGTTATTCCAACTTACTCTCAACTGATATTCAGGAGGCCAAGCGGGTCTACGAGGAAAACATAGCTGATACAAATTCCAGCCTTAGATTTTACTATAAACACGTTCGCTCTACGCTCGGCTCTAGGGTGTCATTGCCTCTCTTGAGGAAGCCCTCAGGAGAGCTGACTGATTCGTATCTTGAATCGGCGGAGATATTGGCGGACAAATTTTGTTCCGTATTTTCCCTTGAGCCATCTGGTTCCTGCCCGATCATTAATGCTCCAAGAAAGCCACCACTCCTTTCGGATATTACGGTTTCAGTGGACGAAATTGAATCACTAATCTCCAGGCTGCCTGTTAACTCATCTCCCGGAGATGACGGAATAACCACTCTCATTCTTAAGAAGTGCTCCACTTCTATTTCGGCTCCCCTGTGTTCCGTGTTTCAGAGATCCTTTGATGATGGCAGGATCCCGACATCGTGGCGACATTCTATAGTAACCCCAATATTCAAGAAGGGCGACAAGGGAGACCCTGACAATTACAGGCCAATTAGCCTTGTCTCCGTAGTAGCCAAGCTGGCTGAAAGGGTCTTCGTATCCAGACTTCTTTCAATTGTTACTGACAACAACTTGATATCTTCCGAGCAACATGGTTTCATGCCTGGTCGATCGGTTCTTACCAACCTGATGACATGCGTGAACGACTGGACTCGTGCCATCGATGACAGGCAACCCGTCGATGTCCTATACCTAGACTTTTCAAAAGCCTTCGATAGGGTGCCAGTGCGTAGACTTGTTCACAAGCTGGGCCATTTCGGTGTGCGCGGTTTATCACTGAAATGGCTGGAGGATTTCTTAACATCCAGAACTTTTTCTGTAAGGGTTGGATCTGATCTTTCCTCCATCAGACAGTCGGTTAGCGGGGTTCCGCAGGGCTCTGTCCTGGGACCAATTCTTTTTATTTTGTATATTTCTGACCTGTCAACCTCTATTAGGTCTAAACATGCTTTTTTTGCAGATGATTTGAAGTTGTACGGCAATCCTCTTTCGGACGCGCAAATTATTGTTAATGATTTGACTGTGATCTCCGACTGGTGTCGCAAATGGCTTCTGCCTCTGAACCTCCAGAAATGCTGCGTGCTGCATATTGGACCTGACAATCCTCTAAGCGACTACACTGTCAGTGGCCGTTTATTCACCAGTGTTACTGTTCATAACGATCTCGGTCTCCTGGTGTCTAACAATCTGTCCTGGTCTCAACATATTTTATCCGTTTCCCGAAGATGTAACAGACTGCTTTATTTGATGGGCAAAGCGTTCCACGACTGCTCCCCCAAAACTTTCGTTACCCTTTATAAAACATATGTTCGACCCATCTTGGAGCACGCCGGCCAGGTATGGTATCCCCAACTTGTCAGGGACGGGGAATTGCTGGAGTCAACTCAGAGACTGGCTACTAGAATTCCTTTTGGATGCATACGTCCTGGCTACCCCGAACGTCTGGCGATCCTGGGTCTTCCTTCTTTTGCTGACCGGAGGACTCGTGGAGATCTAATTACGACTTTCAGGGCGATTCGCGGACTCTTCGGTGTTGACCTCTCGTTTATGTTCCCCCTCAGCGAAACGGGGCTTCGGAGGCATCAATTTAAGCTTGCTAAGGAGAGTTTTAGATCCCGACTCAGACAAGAATTCTTTCCAAACCGAGTTTTTGAAGTTTGGAATCGACTACCTCCGGAGGTTGTCGGCGCTCCAAGCGTCGGTGCCTTTAAGCGTCGCTTGGACGACTTTGGCCTATCATCTGGATAGGAGCTGTGTTGCGTGGTTGGCTGCCTTCGGTTAGATTGGGTAATTCATGTTCAACTTTACTTTTTCCCTCTTTTTTGCTCTGTACATTTTTGTGCATTTTACTTGGGTGAAAAACATTGTTAGGTATATATGTGGTATTTTCTTTTGTTTTTCATTGAGTCACATATAATTGTTTCTTGACTCTTTTCAAATTGTAATAATAATAATAATAATAATAATAATAATTTTTAGGCGAAGCCCAAAAAGTGAGATATCGCAGGAAAAAGAATTCAAGTAGCTTTCAAATTTCAACTAGCTATACCCCTGCCAATTTTGTATATTGTATATTGTACACCCTGTATATTTTCAGTTGTTAATTTAAAAATGAAATCTATTCTTATGAAAACGAGAACTTTTCAAGAGAAAGTTTTATTGAACCTCATTAATAGGAAAGTGTTTTTCGTAGCTGAAACTAGAAAAGGACCTAATAGACGTACCACACCTACTAGACTTTAATTGGTAAAAATGGATGTAATAGTAATATAGCTGAGTACGTTCATAATGTAATCATCAAACAATGATTAATATTTCACTAGATCGATATCAATTTGCTTTATTTGGCTGGATATTCGAGAGATGATTGTCGTGTTCCATTCGCAGCCCTATTGTGTGCGCATCGTAGTGTCAAGTCTACTCTTGGTAAATTCCAAATAAGCTCCCAAAGTATCGCAGCTTAACCCGATAGACATATTAAGGTCACCCATAAAATATTTATTGCCTTCAAGTATTTTCGGTGACGGCGCATTTTTTATTCATGAGACCGGATTCCCATGAGAACGTCAACGTATTGGAAAATCAGATACATCGTGTCTAAATGCTAATAGCTCATCCGTGAAGGAAATCTTTAACCTATTTCGGGGGCACTCCGCTTTACATATTAATTGTTTTCTCGGCAATTTCGAATTATCACAACTTTGCACACTTGTTACAGCCAGATTGCCGGTATCGATTTTCCCCTGCTCTCCACGGTATTCAAATTTAACCAGTCATTCAGATTTCCCTATTTTATTAGGGACACTCTCGCGTGGGTTTAAAATGCCTGGCTGTTCTCCTGTATAATACAGTTACCCGTTTTTTATTTCGCGCTTGAATTTTCCCGTGTGGGAAAAATCAAACTAAAAGTCGATTGGGAATCGTGGATAATACGTAAAACTGCTGCATGGCGTCTCTGTTTTTTCTATTTTTATTCTAAAAGAGTTGCAAATATAAATATATAAGCTCGGCTTGCGTATATTTATTTAATTTATTACCTCGATTTAAAATACAAAGATAGCTGGGGGTATTATAGTCTCTCATAAAATCGATTTAGATTAACAACTATATTCTCTCTCTCTCTCTCTCAAATAAATAATCGGTCACCTAAAAGTATAGCTACGCAATAAGTGGATAATTTTTCTTTTCGATTATTTTCAGTCTTTATCTGTCACCATTTTGTTTTCCAGAAAAGTTTCCTTAATCATCATATTTGGTAACATTGCATGATGTCTGGTATCTGGTAGGTATACTCTCTTTAGATATTTCTGTACCTATAGTAATGGCCATAGATAATATGCAGTGTGGGTAGCATAGGGCAATGCATTTTAAATGGGTAAAAAACTGACAGAGTTGTCAGCTCAATGCAAGCAGTGGCACAGGTTCATATAAAAATATTAAAATCGAAAGGAAATTGACATTTCTATTAGGATTTCTAGACAAAAATAATTGAGGTTCTGTTGAAATGTCAAAAAGCAATAATTTTTTGATGTTTCTATAACGTATAGACTGAATATTGCAATGCTTGTAGGTATTGCTTTTACATATCAAAAATATTATTTGAACACATTCCTTATTTAAAGAGGTAGGTAAAATGAAAGTCGTAGTGCTTGTTAATAAAATTTTATTTTTTGCTACTTTATTGATGACTTTATTTATCAAGGTTTTATTTATCTATTAGGGAAGTGGCTATTATTTGATAGATAGGCAGGTATAGGTACTGCCCTTCGCATTTTATATATTCACAAACACTTTTAGAAAAAAATAACTTCGAGTAGATGTCTCAGTATTTTTGCCAGTTATGTATAAGATTCTCCGCTTTGGCTATTATATACGGCAATGTAATCATATACTCATAGTCTATCTTCATGTCATACATATGAATAAGAAGTCATACTTATACTTAATTATTTAATTATTATTATCAATATGTAGTGTCTATCACTTATTTGCAAATTACTTCTTTGTATCAGGGGACTTAGGTCAAATAACTTACTTTATTCTTCTTCTCAGGGGGATGTTACCAATGAGTGTGCTAACATTGTGCTTTTTCAGTTTTAATTTAATTTAAGTACTGATTCAAATTAAATATTTCAAAATATTAAATTAAATATACATCAACACTCGTGTTAGCTTGGAGCCTAGGTATTTGCTGTTGAACTGAGGACTTGTTGTTGCGGTCTAAGAATATTTCATTTTGATAAAAAAAAAAACAACATACGCCCTGTCTCCGAGAAAGAAGGAAACTGTGTATTGGTTTTTAGTTTAAGTGCAGAAAAATAATATTGAGACTCAAAATCGCTGTCCATTATTGCTCGTATTCAAGTAATAATACAAAAATAAATATAACTTCGTGAATTCTTTTATGACCTCTGTAATTAACGTGACAGTTTTTTTTTATTTAATTATCACTGTTTGGTTACCAACGCAACGTCAATTATTGCCACTACAACAGAGTATCGGTCAGTTGAAAATTCAAATTCCGCGTCTACCAATTATTCTGTGGAGTAAGTAAATGTAGATCTTTAGGAAATGTGTTCTCGCAAGAAATTGTAGAAGGAATGACAAATACCGCGTCATAGCATTTACATTCATTTAGTATAAATAATAAGTCATACTTATACTTAATTAATATTATCAATATAAGTATGTATTATACCTACACCCTACACCTACGAATATGTTCTGACTAACTAAATAATCGAAACTATTTTGTTCATAAAATGGATGCATATTTGAAAAAGAAGAATATAATAAACTTTGACAGATTCAAAAGAATATACATAATAATAATAATAATTATCTGAATATTGTAATAATGTATGAAGTTATAAACTCTACTGTGCTGTTCCATGTTGTGCAATCCTCACTTATGAACGAGATCAATGTTAAAAGAGCAGTCTGCGGAGGTACAGAACGTTACAGAAGTGCAATGAAATAAATAAATTTCAAAATGAAGAGCGTACGCTCGTGGACGCCTGCTTCCCAGAAGTACAACAAAAGCGGCAACTATGGGCGCCATAAGAGCAATACTGCACCATAACTATGGCCCTTACTATTTTTTTTTATTTATACAGGGTTATTCACGGTATACGCCACGGACGTTTATGGCCGTGTCTCTGGATTTTAGGATCTTTTTATTTTTGGAGTGGATAGAGACCCGGCAGAGGTACGTTTTAAAATTATATTCATAATGTACAGGTGTCCCAAAAGCATGAAACATATCAAAGTTATGTTTTTTTAAATGGAATGCTACTATGTTATTGCATTTTTAGATTGCCTGGGAAGAAAAAAGAAGATTCGCTTTTACAGTTGGTGTTTAAATTCAGAACTTTGTAAGTTATAAACAAGTGAAAATCGTCATTTTTCAAGTTCAATAGAGAAAAACGGCTTACATGTCCCTATTTTAACTTTTCATGTACTATCCAATGATGTAGATGAAATGTTTATACAGGGTGATAAAAAATTTGAAAAATCCTGAGATTTCTCCACGCGTCGACAAATAAATAAATCAAAGAAAGTACAAATGTTTCTATACCATTGGATAGTACATGAAAAGTTAAAATAGGGACATGTAAGCCGTTTTTCTCTATCTTAAGCCGTTTTCCTTGTACAGGGCCTTGAACTTGAAAAATGACGATTTTCACTTGTTTATACCTCACAATCTTCTGAATTTAAACACCAACTATAAAAGCGAATCTTCTTTTTTCTTCCCAGGCAATCTAAAAATGCAATAACATAGGAGCATTCCATTTAAAAAAATATAACTTTGATATGTTTCATGCTTTTGGGACACTTGTACATTATGAATATAATTTTAAAACGTACCTCTGCCGGGTCTCTATCCACTCCAAAAATAAAAAATTCCTAAAATCCAGAGACACGGCCATAATCTTCCGTGGCGTATACCGTGAATAACCCTGTATGTGCAATGACTGATTTTCGGAACATTAAATCCGTGGAAAATCGGCGCATATGGCAATATTGTTATGTGGCAACATTGATGATTCCATTCTCTTCGGTTCTACCTACATAGATGCACAACAAGAATGAAAAAGATCGATCTGCGAAAAATAAATAATGCCAACCATGTTGTTGAAAAGGGTTGTCCCTCTTCACCCTCTCTACTTGTAGAAACTTTCAAATCTTTGTCTCTTTTTAATAATTCTAATAAGGCTAAAGGCTATCAACGTAATTTAGGAGTTAGATCTTAGAAAAATCATCACGTTTGGCAACGTTGATTCTATCCTTTTTCTTCATTCAAGATACTTAAAAAAAAAAACATCAAACGTTAGATCTGCGGAGAATGGTGGCATTTGGCATTTGGAGAACACTGATTTTGTTTATTGAAGTCTTCAAAAAACTATACATGCTAGATCTGCTTGAAACGTTCTGTTTGCAAGTAGGTACCTAGATACTTTGGAAACTCTTACATTTGTGAAGATGTAAAAATTATGGAAACTTTAGATCTGAGGAATGTTGTGATACCCGACAACAATGGTTTTGTTCTTTTTCTACTTGAGAGATCTGCTTGCAGAACTCCAAATGTTACGGTAAGTGCGGAATTATTGCTTTTTCGCTTGTCATTTTCCTACTTATACAGGTGTTCCCAAATAAAGACGACAAACTCCTATTTTGGTATTTTGGTTTACTGTTTTTTTTTTGCGAAATTCTCAACAGTTTTGGAGATATGCACAATTTAATAGGTGAAAGTACATTATTATTTACATATAAAAAAAATTAAAACAAACAAAAGTTGAGCTCATAGTGCTAGGAAACGTGGTTAGGATTTTTTCGTGGTCTGTAAAGCTTAAATCTGTAAATTTTCTCAAAAGTTAAAAAACAGAAGAGAATCCTATAACTTTTTGCCCTTCTGGAATGTCTTAATCGTTCATATCTCCAAAACTGTTGAGAATTACCTACCAAACCTTATGCTTTTTCTTGTGCCAGAAATGTATAGCTTTTGAAAAACATGTCAGAACCAAAATTTATCCAGTGGCGTAAAAATTGGAGGGTAAAAAGTTGGACCTCTATCTACCGTACGTCCCTGATTCAAATTACACACACGTAATTATCGTTGTCATATTGATAGAAAAAACAATACAAGAAATTTCATAAAAAATATTAAGACGTTTTGAAGTTGTTCAATGAAATGTATTTTTTTTGGTACATTGAACACCCTGTTACTTCGTTAATAATACTCAATTTAGAGGGTAGGTTCATTAAGACTTTTTGTAGTAAAATCAAGTAAATACATATTCTACCTTATAAAAGCTTGTCCCCTTTATTCAAGGACACCTGTATAGAGAATTAAGAAATTCGTGATATTTCGCAACACTGATTTTGTAATTTTTTTGCTTGTACCTATTTGGAGACATTAAAAAAATATTATATTTGCGAAAAATCGTCCCATTTAATTGGCAACATTTCTCTTGTGCTTTCCTACGTATAGAGTTCAAAAATGCCCAGAAGTTAGATTTTCGGAAAATGAACGCATTTGGCGACACTGCTACATTTCTGCAGACATAAAAACAATACAAATGTTACATATCCAGCAAACCAAGACATTTAGCTACACTGAATTTTTCTACTTCGTAGGGGTCGCCAAGTTCTTGAAAATTTCAAGATCTTGTCTTGATCTTGTCTTGATTTCAAGACAAGATCAAGACAAGAAGTAATTTTAGATTTCAAGACAGGACAAGAAATTTTATGTCAATACCAAGATTTCTTGTCAAGAAAACAAGAAATCTTGATATTTCTTGACCAACAATGAAAACGCTAAAACGTATTTATTTGTGGAAAATATAACATATTTTAACAGAGCATAACATATTTTTTCTTGAACATAAATTTTTTGCTAGAACAATTCACCAAAATGTAAATAAAAAATAAATAAATAAATGAAAATCCTGTTGAAACTAAAGCTGCAAACTAGATTTTGAATATCGAATTTAACTCATTTTTAGATCAGAATTCATAAACCATGAATTAAGGCACATCAGACTTTTATGGAGTCAACGCCTAGCTGGTTTCTTGCCTTTGTTATTGTTTAAGCTGCTCTTGAAAAAAGCCTTTCCGCAGGTACAGATGTTGCTGGTGTTCCGAGAAAATCCTTGGCCATTTTCGATAAGGACGGGTAGACATTTTCGTGTCTTCTCCACCAATCAAGTATTCTCAGAATGTTCTGTCCTAGGCTCGTTTAAATCATTTTAAATTTTGTGTCAATACTTTTCCTTGAATAATATTTAGTTCTTATTATTGCAATCTTAATACATAGAGTGTTTCTACGTAATTGGGACCTTTATTACCTTTCATTTTATAGATTAATTTACAGTAATCAATAATCATAACATTACTTAACTCAACAGGATAAGACGTGCATTTGCGCGACGTCATTTGCGTTCGTCAGAATAAAATTAGATCGGGGCGGGAAGCCACCAGATTGCCGTGTTAGCACGAAACGCAATAAAAAGTTCACCTAGGAATTTGAAATCGGTTTATTTCAAAGATTCAAGAAATTTCAAGATCTTGAAATTTCTTGAGTCAAGACAAGATATAAGATGTCAAGAAAACGTCAAGACAAGATTTTTTTAAATTTCTTGATTTTTTCTCAAGACAAGACAAGAAGTTGTTATCAAGACAAGAATTCTTGTCTTGGCGACCCCTACTACTTCGTATACAGGGTGTTATTTAATTGAATGTCAATATTTAAGGGGGTGATTTTTGGGCCCATTTTACGAAGAAAACTTCATAAGAACGTGTGTCCTAAAAGTCTTAACTTTTGAGATACAGAGTGGTAAAGTTTTATTAAAATTAATCATTTTTTCGTAATATCTGTAATACCGCTCTGGATATTTTAATGAAATTTCGAATACAGGTACATATTACCCATCAAGGGGCATTTTTCATGTACCACGTTTAATTTTATTTCCATTAGTGACGATGGTGCACGATCGTGCAGATTTTTACCTGCATATTTTATCAGACATTGATGGTACGCCACTGATTTCTTGTTCAAATAGAAATAATTTTTGGAATCCCCATTCATTTCCAAACAAATTTGATTACCTATTTTTTTTCAGTCCAATGCACGGTTGTCGCCTAAAAAAATTAAATCTGTTTCTCTACATGGTTACAAGATTGTCGTTAAATGACAATAAAAAAAAATAAAAAAGGGTAACATACTACATAGGTAAAATTCTGCAAGATGTCACTAGTGGAGATAAAACGAAATGTGGTACATGAAAAAATGCCTCTTGATGAGTAATACCTGTCTATTAAATTTCATTAAAATATCCAGAGCGGTATTACAGATATTACGAAAAAATTATTTATTTTCAAAAAATTTACCACCCTGTATCTCAAAAGTTAAGACATTTAGGACATACGTTCTAATGAAGTTTTCTTCTTAAAATGGACCCAAAAATCACCCCCTCAAATATTGACATTCAATTACAAAACACCCTGTATAGTGGCTACGAAAAAGTCATTAAAAAATTCGAAGAACTTCAAAACATCAAATTTTGTTGTCTTGGCAACTCTAGACATATAAAATTAATCTCAGTGTGATTCTTGAAGAAAATCAATTTTGGAAACACTGATCTTGATTGGTCAATTTTGTTCCTACTCCGACATTAGAAAAATCAAAACGGTTTTTTTTTTTTTATACTAAAATACAGATGAAAATAAAATCGAAGTTGTCACGCTTGACAGAGTTAAAGAGACAATACGCGTCATACTGGTTTCTCTTCCCTTTGTCAAACTGATGATTGTTGACGATTAATTCCCATCGGGCTGAGAAGGGTGAAAAAAGAACAAATATGTTAAGATCCCATATAGAAAAAAGACAAAAGATTAATTATAAGGGAGTGATATATAATTGTTCAATGAATTATGTTGTTATGTAGAAGTGAGTAGTTAGAAGCAGAAAATTAGAAATATTCAGAAAATAGTTTATTCCGACATAGCCAACATTGACCGAGTAACTGTAACGTACAGAGAAGGGAGAATAAAATGTTAAAGCTGAACGATTCAATGATTGGGGAAGGCGGAAAGGGGCTCAAAAGGTGACACAGATGAATGTGTAAAAGAGGAAGGCTTAAGACACAAAGTGCGGGGGAATTGCTATTACTAAGAATCTACTATTAGTAGAGAAACAGCAAATGATGTTTAAAGCTCTCCCTGCTTTTTACGTTCTCTCATTAAAACTCCCACTGAAAACTTAAAAGCAAAGCAAACAACCTGCCTGTACATTGAAAATTGCTTACTTCCTAAGTAATCATGAAGCATATATTGTATCTTGGGGCAACTCATGTTACAATAATAACCATGCAAAGCAAATGATAGATGATGTAATAATTGAAAGAAGTACAAAAGATTCATAAGAAGAAGCATGCACGAAATTTAATGTCCGAACTTATAATAACAACTTATCACTGCGAAAAGTGCTATCATGGAAATATCTCGGAACTTCCAGGAAGCATCTGCGGCTTCCGCTAGTGATTGCGGCAGCTTGGTGCGGTAATGGAATGTGCATTTTAATAGCGCACTTTACTCGTACTTACATGAATAGGAAGTGTTCTGTTGCTGGACATTTCCAGTTCTGGAATTCCATCCTTTTCTGCAGATGCAGATCGAAACGGCCACGATCAGTACTAATAGAACTAATAAGGTGCTAATAAGCATCACAACAAACCACGTCATCTCTAAACCGAGGATGGTTCCTGACTCGTTGTCTGCAATAAAGAAATTATAACTTAGTTTTTGTACACATTTACATGATATAGTTAGTTCCTTGAAATAATCAAACAAAGGGATGTCATATCTCGTTAGGTCGCGTAAATACCAGCAAAATTTGATTATTTCAAGACCATATCAATCATATCATCAAGGAAAGATACCTCGTTCATATCTTCTGTAAGCTATACTTACTCTGGCAAAGAGTGTTGGAGGATTCATCTGACCCGTCAGCGCAGTGGTTTATCCCATCGCAAACCAAATCCGTTGCTATGCAGAATTCCCGCAGGTTACATCGGAACTCCATGCAGGCGTGCTCTGAAACACACAAGATCCGCCATGTAATGCCCTTTATCTCCGGAATGAGCCAACGTCACTGATTTTAATTTTGATTAATTAACCATTTAAAAGTGAAGAGAATTAAGGCCCAAAACACGTTACTTCACAGGTTGAAACGTTTAAGCCTCATACGAGCCGCGAGGGAGTTTTACAATATTAAAACTGTGAGGGATTTTACATAACTCTTTACAGGCTTTAACCAGAAAGGCAGCGGGAACAATCCTTTGAAAATTTCAGTATACTTACAGGAAAAACAAGTAATGCGAAATAATTTTTGCTTCACATATTGCCGTTATGAAAAAAGAGAGAATGTTGCTTTCAAAACGTGAGTTTATTCTCACTCAACGATAGCAAATATCTTACGATTTTCAGAGAAACTTCTTTATGAAAGGCGTTTCCTCCTTTCATAACTCCTTTAATTTTTATCTCTTAAATTTTTTATTATGTAATGATAGTCTTATTATCTCTTAAGAATCCATCAAAACTAGCAGGATATTTGAGTAGTCAGAAAAATGGAAATCTGTCTTGATTTTGAAACAAAATGCGTTGACAAAAAAAAATCACAAATAATTAGGATAAACAGAAAAAAGTAATTTTCGACTCCTCATTCCGAAGCACAGAAAAATTAATGGTAGCGTTGTTTATTCAAGGATAATGGCATTGTCCTGTTCAGTTCAGAAATTCGATGCCAGATAAGCTTCATGATGATCGAGGAGAATGTATGTGAAGACCGACAAAACACGCTAAAGGCTGAAACTCACTTATTATCACCGATTCGAACTGTCGCAGAATGATTTAAACGTTCTTCTAATTACCATTTCATATAATAATTCACCCGTAATTACCCTCAGTCAACTTCCAAATAACACACCAGATGACTCTGTTGACGCAGGAATTATGTTTCACTGCTGAAACGTTCCTGTTTTGTCTTTTAATAACATGAAAAGTGATATAAATTACGTTGCGGGTGAATCTTCATTACGGAATGGGGAAGCGATTTCGTTTACTGCATTTCCAGTAGGTACAAGTTATTGTTTCAATGCTATTTCATTAATTTTAGACCCCTCATTGTTAATACAACTTTCAAGTGTTTAACAATAAATTTATTATATTGGTCAATTTATAAATTATTGGAGGATGTGTGAATATTTAATAAATTTATCTCATACTTGGAGAAGAATTTTAAAGGCAGTGGAGATTTATTACTTTTATTACTGAGAGAAACAGGGTGTGTTTTGTCACGACACGAAGTTCGAAAGAAAGTCGAATAAGTTGAGTAAAAAAATACTTACTGGGGTCTTTTACGGCGGTAATGACGAGTTTGAAACCATTGGAGTCGGTCCCCCAAGCGTCGGTCACGTACTTCAGGGTAACGTAGTTTGTACGTGTGAACATTGCTCCCAATGTCTGTTTAGTGTTCTTACAAGATAAATCGAACTGAAACAAAGAGAACGGTAAATCAATATTGGAAATACAATTCTGCAGTAGGAAAAGTTGATTTGAACCCAATTAACAGGTTAATTAAATCTTTAATTTGAGACTTTGATGTTAAATCAGAGACTTCAGCGAGCGTCTTGGCACATTTGGTAGAGAAAATTTTTTACCTAAATTGCAGCTGAAATCTAAATTACTGGGGTTTTAATCCTACAAGTTATACTTCAGCCTTCGTTAAAATGTGTTATCAAATTTTTTATTTGAAGCTTAAATCTCCATAATGGAAACCCAACGTTTGAGTATTTAACTTTTGATTCTTGAGAGTATATTTTCTATATGTATATGAGCATGTGGCGCACATATCTCTTCGGTCTTAAAAGTTGCAATTAAATCTTCATTTGAGACCATGTGACCGTGAGTCTTAAATGTGAGACTCTAGTACGTCTAGCTCTTCCTCATACACCTACTGGGAAAATTCGACATTTGAAAATATAAAGATCTGGTGATCTGGAGATTAAGCTAAAATTTTAATATGAGACTTAACTGTAAATTATGAGACTTACATTTGAGACTTTAATCTTGAAGTTGAGACTGCAGAAAACAAAATGTATATACCGTTATCACTGCTCATGCAGTAGAAACACTTATGAATTTTTGGCACGTTAAATTGGAGACAAAATATTTTGCTTCCAAATGCAAAAAGAAAATAGAAAGTATTCGTCGTCTTGTAAAAATATTTTCATTTGTGAGACCTTTACAATGATATATCGCAAGATTATGCTTCTAGCCCATTCATTATAGGTACTTTTAACTTAGGAAAAATACCGTTGTCGATCTTTCTTATTCTACCAGTTATAAGAGGTTACTGGTAGTCTAAATTCAAAATGGCGACCACATCAGATGTGAGCATCAGTCCACCAATTTGAATTTTATGAAAATAAGTTTTCCTTGAAAAACTCAGCCATTTTCAATTTTTTTTGTAAAGTGAGAGACACTAAACTTGTGGGAAATTCAATTCCTTAAAATTTTGTTAGTTTTTTTTTCAGTTTTTTCTCTACGATCTATATTTTTTAATTAATTCTGCAAAAATTCATTTGATAAGGTGGCCACCGGCCATATCGGCAATATCTTGGGCACTATTGGCCGTTGAGCCTCAAAATAAAAAAAATCAAAGACAAATGACCATGAGAAATTCAATGAAAATATTTTCAAAACCGTCGCGCTTCCGAAAATACAGGAAATTGACACCTACTTCGTTATTTTAACGGGGACACCCTGCATATTATTATACAGGGTGTTTCTAAATACCAGTTACATACGAGGTCATTCTTTGACTTATTTTATGCCTAAAAGTTCATATAAACATAGGTCCGCAACCGCTTTGTTACCGATTTACAGAGGGTGTTGAAATTAAAAGAAAAATCGTTATACAGGGTGTATCTAAATAACACCGAAAAAATTTAGGGGAGGATTCTTTGATAAAAAATAAACAAAAAATTTCCTATTAACGTGTGTCTGGATATTCACCCTTTTTGAGATACAGGGTGTCAAAAAAAGATTGTTTTTCGAGTTTTTTGAAGATATCTCGGGAACCGTATAAGACACAGAATTCAGCTTTTGTACAGATCTTATCATTGATATTAGCAACTATTTTAATGCTAACTACCTTTTTTAAGTATGCCAGTGCCGGAGAATTTTAGGGTTGGGGGGATTTTTTGCCCCTAATATCTACGACACTGGGCAAATTGATATTTTAAAAGCACACTTTTAACCGTCAATGTTTTCTACACAAAAAGATACTCTTGGTTATAACTGCTAACGTGAGCCATTTTCGAGAAAAACGGGCATTTACGATGAAAAACTCGCTTTGAATGTTTCAAGACAAAGTGTCGAAAAATTAAGGGCAAAAAACTTCGCTCATTTCTGAGATCTCCGCTATAATGACACATGAAAAAACTCAGTATTAAAAAAGTAGCTATAAATATCAATGATATGACATTTACAAAAGGTGAGTTTCATATCTCAAACGGTTCCCCAAATATCTTCAAAAAACTGGTAAAATAATCTTTTTTTGACACCCTGTATCTCAAAAAGGGTGCATTTCTAGACACACGTTTATACGAATTTTTTTTGTTTATTTTTGACCAAAGAATCAGCTCTTAAATTTTTTCGGTGTTATTTAGATACCGAATTTATATTATAGCTCCCATAGTTTATGAGATATTTAATGGCTCAAATTTGAAGCATAGGTTACGCCGTAGGGTTTACATCATTGGCCATGACAAATTGTTGTGAGAATCTACAAATAGATTTTTTCCTGAATTTCTCCCATTTCGCCCCCATTTCTTCCCTGAACTTTTTGCGATGCGTCACCTATATTCTGAATTAAAATATGAATTTTATGACATATTTAAAAAAATTGGTCCCCCAAAGTTTTTTTGCATCTGCAACCGTTATCGAGAAAAAAAACGAAACAATTGCCTATAATTCCTTTAGACGAAATACAAATTTTCGAAATGGTAAAAGCGGCTCTGCCTTTTTTTGAATAATTTTTATTTTTTCCATTGATTTTCAGTTTAGTCGTCACTCACTGTTAAAAATTAAAGCTGCATGGGACGACCCTGTATGATTAACTGTTTGACTAACCTCTAGGAGATATAAAGAAAAAATAAAAACTTCAAATTTCAACAGCCTGTAGATCGGTAATTTTGCATGACCCCCTCCACCTAACTTAATATTTTTCCTATTTTAGGTTGAGTTTTTGGATATAAATGCCCGGGCTATTTCTATTTTAAAATAAGTCCAAGATGATACCACGCCTCCATTTTGAGTTTGACAACGACTATGTTTAAATTATCTATGAGTGGTTCAAAAAATTAAAGAAGACATTAAAAATACCCAATGTGTTCTAGAAATTAACAACGAAGTCTCAAATTTGAAACTAATCTGTGAGACTTAAGATAGTGCCCTGGGAATCCAGTCTGTACATATGCTTGGTGATATTGCGTAGTATATTATTAAACAAAATTAGTAAATCTAAAAAAGTCCTTATGCAAAAAATAGGTATACAAGAAGTTTACAAAAACAGGGTAAATATTTAATAGAATTTTATTAAGGCATTTCGTTCTCTTGGGTCTAATTAGGCCTATGTGAGCAATATCAGACTCGTCTCTTTCAGATAATTTCAAAAATTTTAATCAGAGATACTACCTAGATCGTGTTTTAAAGAGATTGTTAACAAAATTCAGAATAGATGTTAGAAAAATCGTATTTCTCTTAATTAAACAAATAAGAAAAAAAATAAAAACAAAATGAAAGCTTGTTTCCCTATAGATAAAACAGTTTTCCGCTGATGTTTTCGGTGGAGTTAGAGTGTTTTATCCCTATATAGAATGAGAATAATTACTGTTGCTCGATTCGTACTCTACGGTAAGTAATCTAAATAACCTTTTTACTCAATTGAATAAATAAATACCTAAATAATCCCCAAGCGATGCAATGATCCATTTGTTGCTAAATTCCAAATTCCTTTCATTTCAAAGAAAGAAAAACGTACCTACATGAGAGTTACAATACGATATTATCCCCCTTATCAAACCGACAACAATAAGTGGGTGTATATAGTGTGAGTGTCTGTCAGCTGCGATCAAGGGTCGAATCAATTCGTTTCGGTCCTTATCTGTTGTTTCTCCCCTTCAAGAGCCGGTGTCTTCCTTTAAATGTTCTCAACTAAGAACATCAGAGGCATTATTGATAGACCTCACAAAGCTCTCTCTGTTCTATTTGACTCCTGGGTCCTCACCCGAATAACCACCCCTCGGAATTCGTCTCTCACCTCGAACCCTGCTAGAGGATCCAGGATCCAGAGACCCGACACCCTGCATAACACGCTTCACAGTTTGCATTTACAATCTGGCCGGGAAGCAGATGTTTGCCAGTAACTGTCTTCGTATAATGTGCTCACTAAAATAGTGCTTATCACTTTTGCAAACACAATAAATCTAAGACACGTAAACCTTGTTCGCTTACGTGTTCGCGGGCTCAAGATTTGAATGTGTAATCCAGTATAATCTCTCTTGGAGTTGGAGCAAGGCCGTCCTACTTCAGTTTCACTGGCTCTAGCATCTAGATATCTAGCAATAGCACGTTTTAACTGAAAATTGGAAAACACGATCAAATTCTGTCACGTTGCCTTGTATCTTTTAGCTGTTTCTCTCTAGATTATTCATCGCTGCCATTTCTGTCATATTTATTTACAGCAAGATCAAAGGATTTTGTTTCTCCTAGCTAGGACATGGAGTTCTATGCGACAACTTCAAGGCAGAACTTATTTGAATGAATGGATATAATTTAACACGACGGCGTACATAAACATGAACAAGTTCAAAAAGAACACTCCAGCACAAGCTCATTGAATGAAACGAGAGTGAAAGATTCGGCAGGGATTTCAATAGGAGTGGAACTTAGTTTGCTTTCCTGAGGGATCACAATTTTGTTAAACCAGAAACATGAGCAGTTTTTTCAGTGCTCGTTTCCAGCTACAATTTCACTTATTAAAAGTTGTAACTTTCATAATTTTGATTAATTAATTTAGTGGAAATTTTCAGGTAGCAACGTTCATTACTTCGACTAATAAAACTTGACTAATTACCTACTTCGTGAACAATTTTTAAGAACAGATCACCGACACAGGATAATAATTTCTGATTGGTAATAATGACAAAATCATTCTTAAAATTGGCTCTAGTCAAGAAGGTAGTTGACCCTAATATGACTGTCCATTGATGCTCTGCCTTCAGGTCTCTAAATAATGAAGGTCGAGGTATCCAAAAAAAATTATGATCGCATTTTTTTTAAGTTGTAGGACTACCGCTGATGTGTTCGCGCATGTGGATTGGTTCAAAAACCATGAAAAAAATCCTTCTCAACGAATTTCATGAATATAATGTTTGTTATTTTTTCGTTTTAAGATAAACTGGATTCGATCTCTACACCATTCATATTGCGAAGTAGAATATTTAGTAAACAAACTATCAGTTTTTCTAGAGAATTCAGTCTCCAGGTGTTTTAGTCAAAACATTTGACAGATTCATTAAAACTTCATAAAGAGACTCCATAATGAACCATTTATCCTCAACTCCAGTCGCGGCTATAAAGAAATTGCTTTTTAAAAATGCAAGCGCTTGCAAGGCAAGACACACAAGCGCCCAGAAAATTGACTAAATCTCCAGCGGAATCCCTTGAAGGAGTCATTGATGGGTAATAATGGCGATGGCGTCAACAGAAGCTACACAAAGAAACAAGAAATTGGTTGTTGGCAATTTTCAAAACGACTCTAATATGCAATTCGTCTTGATAAATGCCATCACTGTCAGAGGAACGTAGTTCTTCCAGCAATTCATTTCCTGCGTTGTCACCTATTTCAAGCAGTTAAACGTGTTTTATTATGTCGCATATGAGACCGATAGAATGCTAAAATGTAGCGCCGTTGTGTGTATATTCCGTCCATAAAAGTTGGTATACAACGTCTGGAATTCTGAAGGTACGAGTTGCTATAATAAATTCTGGTTCAAACTTTACATATCCATAGAGTGTGGCAGCAGGAAGGAGTAGGAGGATTCACGCAGATATGGTAATTTGCATTCGGAAAATTGTGTATGAAATATGAAATGGATATATCACTTAACGTGATAGATTCACCTAAATTGTCTCTTACAAACTAAACAACGATTCACCACTGATTAAATACAAATTATAAAAAAACCCTTTTGCTATCTTCACGTTCTAAATTCATCATTCATACTCGTTTAATTCAAATCAGCGTCATAAACTCACCTTATAAGTACCGACAGCATGTGCCCCATCGTAAATATAAAGATGGTCGTTGCAGTCTAACTGAAGGAAGTCGAAACGAAGCATGAAACGTTGCAGTATGGAATGGGTCTGAAACGTTATGACACAGTCTAGATTCCTCTCGTTCTGGGACCATAAAACAGCACCGTCTATTTTTCTGTACAGTTGCTGCAGAAAATGATTCTTGCACAGAGATTGCATGGAATCTGAAAAGAAGAAACATTTTAATTAACTTTTAATTACCATAAAACTTTTTTTCTTACAAATTTTTATGAATTCATGAATTAAATAAACATTTCTCACCACTTTTGTGTACATTTTTCGAAAGAGGAATATTTTGGTTTAAATACTTTAAATATTGTTAGCATCAATAAAGTTTAGTTTCTAGTTACATTTTCCTTGAAAGTTTTATATAAGATTGTATCCAAATATTTTTTCTAGTTCCTTAGTTTATGTAAGCAAATTTCTGCAAGGAAATTCAAGCACATTACTATTTTACATTTAAATCAACAATAAGACTGCAAGAGCTATAAAAATTTAACTAACAATTATATGAACGCCGTAATACTCCCCACAAGCAATAATTTCTACAAAGTATACCAAAAGTAGCCAATTTCCCCTGTTAATAAGAAAATACGACCCCGTCGTTAAAAATCGTAAACTTCGTTTATCGCCCGCTTATTACAACCCTCGGCAATTCCTGGATTTCATTTAATAAATTCTCACGTCATATCTGATAATGAAATACCCCGTAATAGAAGAATCTAATAACTTCTAAATGTAGATTCCGCAATTTTCATCACTTGAAACTTTAGATTGAAATGCGTGCGACAGACTCGTTCCCTCCTATTTTATCTCCTCCTTACTCTAATTCTTGAAGATGTATCGCCTTCTTAGGGGTAAGGAAGGAAGTTATCTTTCGCCCGAGTGGCACAAATTGAATTTTCGAGGTAACATACTAAGGAAAATACCTTATAAAGCAACTAGGTCGTTCACACCTGCACACGTTCCTGGGTGAATGTATACATACAGTCAGGGGCAAAAAAAACGCAACAATTCTATAAATATTTGAATTTTGACTTTTGAAAAATTCAAAAACAAGTATATTTTGCTTTCTCAAACCTCTCCCAATTTTTTGGATCGAAAAATAATTGATCTAGAGATAAGATTAAAAGATCTAGAGAAATGCGGCTTTGACTGGAAAATTTTCACAGAAAACCAGATTTAAAAAAAGTTTTTTTTTCCTTAATCACAAATCATTTAAACAACAATATATTTTCAATACAAATAATCTCATTCCAGGATCAAATTTTGAAATTAATAGGAAAGGTCCTCTATAAAAGTCTGTCTTGATCAAAAAAAAATATTCCAGAAAATTTTTATTCATAGGTATTCCTAGATTTCATATAAGTGTTATGATTATCTGGTTTATATTAGCGATACTGTCATAATCTTCTCAGTCAAGAAACATATAATACAGGGTGTCCCAGGTCATTCGAGTCGGTTTTTGTGAGTCAAATGATGGATCTTTTTATAAATTTAAAAAATGGCCATAATTTTAAATTATTTTGGACTATAGCAGAATATCCCATATGAGAAGTCCGTGTTTTAACATTTTCTGCACTATGATGTAGATGAAATGTTTATACAGGGTGATAAATATTCTGTTTGAGATTTTTCAACGTGTTGCTAAATAAAAAAAAACAAAGATAGCACAAAAATGTTGCTGTAGGTAGGAATAGAACATAAAAAATTTGAAAAGGGACATGTTGTAACCCGCTTTTCTCTATCTTGAGCAGTTTTCTTGTTTGTAACTCCTGAACCCCCAGAAGAACCTAGAACCCACCATCCTGTTTGGATGGGTTTGAAGTTTTCCATCTACCGTGTCCTGTTCTGAAACGATTTACTTGTACCCAGAGTCTCCTTGTTATTTCAAAGAAGTGAAAATTGAAGACACATTTCTTAAAATACGAAAATGTCGGTAAAGTGTTTTCTAAAATCTTAACTTAATATGAAAATTGCTTTCAAAATCGAATTAATTTTAAAACAGTTTTGAAGATAAATCCATTTAAATCCATCATAAACTGTTTAAATTCAATTTAATTTTAATTGATGTAATCCTTTTTTTGTACAGGCTCAGTAATGACAACATCGTCCTATATTTTTTTAAGTGAGGCATCCTGTATATGTTATTGAATTTTGAAACTACCTGAGAAAATTCGATAAGAATTGGGTGACAAATTGGGTAGGCACATACCTAGCTTGTGAGTTATAAACAAGTGAAAATTGCAATTTTCTATTTTCAAAGCAGTTTACCTTGAAAATTGCTAAAAATTCAGGAAAAACGCTTTCATGTTTATATTTTAACTTTTCAGGTGGCTTCCCATTGCGTACTTAATACACTCAATAGGTAGGTATTAACATTTTTCATTCTACACAATAGGACATTACAAGTTTCCAAGTAGGTAATATGCTTTCCCGAATGGAGAATTATATCATTTCACTTCTTCATAATTCATAGCCATTTTAACTATTCATAAACATGAAACCATTTTTATTGAATATTCTCAGGCAAAATGAAAATGCAATAATGTACAGGGCATTTCATTTTGGGAAAACAAGGTCAATATAAAAAAACCTTCATTATATTAAAAAATTGACCTCTTTTTCTATTTTTCAAAACTCAAAAATTGATTTATCGAATTACTGAGTTTCATCTATCAGTAACTGTAGATTTGTGGAGAAACTGTATTTATATTTATTTTACAGCACTCCTGAATATGACTTTCAGGAGTGCTGGTAAAAGGGAGGAGACAAAACAGGTAAAAGAAAATCTCTCAAAAATCATGTTGTTAAATGAAAAAAGAAATAATTGGAAATTTGACATAAATAAAACAAGAGATAAAGCGTCTGGAATGTAAACTTCCTGTCCTGTTGTTCCTGGTAAATTTGGAAGTAGAATCCCTGTTTTATTTCAACAAAGGCAATTTTGAATGGGAAAGGTCAGGAATTAGAGATACAGATAACACAAAGAAGCCATTGTATTGAAAGGTGACAGGGAGACTCGTGATTCGAGGTTTTTCTCCGCTCCTTTGTACCTAGGTGTTTGTTTCATTTTATTCTCTCCCTGAAACAACACTGAAATCCACCCCGAGTTTATAAAACTACATAAAGCTTGTATATGCTGGGTAAGTCATTAATAAGTTGGAAACTTTAAGGAAATAGAGACTTTCTCGTTAACTGGGATTTTCCGGTGTTTACTCCCAGTTTAGTAATTAAGGTATCAAAGCAGAAGATTTGATGTTGGGTAACTTCTTAAGGAAATGATATTTGGAAACCAAAACCAGAGTTTAATGTGATTCAAACTTTACCTACTCTCATCAGCAGGGTTCATTTACATTCTAACAAAGTTTTCAATTTTCTCTGCTAACTTTATTCGCAACGAACGAACTTCCAATCCTGCCCGCTTAACCATACAAGACAAAAGTGATTGCTCCAATAAAAAATTGATGTTTTATTTAATTTCTAATTAATATAAAAAGGCGAGGTCGAGATCGGAGCCTGTTATGTTATTAATGAATTCCCCGTCATTTACTTTGAAGTGTCACTGTCAAATACTTTGAAAATTATAATTAATTCTGGAAAGTAAAGTCAGGAGCAGAAGGAAGGGCGTCCCAAGTAACACCAAACTGGAACGGTAATTAATTACTATAAGACATTTTTACGACAAGTCAAGGAATTGTAATTATGAAGTTTCATTGGTAAAGGAAATGAGGCATTCATTATTAGCCTTAATTACATTGGTTGGCAAGACGCAAAATGAAAAGCCATTCTTGTTCATTAATTCAATTACTCAATGTACCTTTAAAACGTAACGCAATTTAGGACTTCACAGGAGACTTCTAAGAAATCTATAAAAAAAACTGTGTGCTTCATACTGCAACTCGGTTAATTAACAGATGTAAAATTAACAGTTTGATTTAACAAAGAAACAGAAAACTCATCAAAGCCAGTCAGAAATACAGATTTTTTGCCTTAAGAGCCACCCAAGAGCAATTCAATTGAGTATTATCAAATTTTAGCTTTCCAAAGCAGTAAACTTTGAAAACGGGACACTTAAAGTGAAAAAACAATCTATCGCTAACAGCTTGACCTATTTCTTCACACCATCCTGTATAATTATTGACATTCAAGAGTTGAATATCAAAGAAATGAGTATTGCTGGAAGTTCTTTCATACATGAATAGAAATATTTTAGGTCAATTTTCAAGACGTCCTCATTAAAAATAATTAGCTTGTCCTAGCCAATTCAAGCAAAAAGTGTGCCAACGAATTCACATCAAGCGAAAAAAAATCTAAAACCTTAAGTTTCAAGAGACTCTTGCAGTTGATTTTGTCGTTTTACAAATACCTACACAGTTTTTCATCGCAATTTTAAGCAGCTACCTACATACCTACTTACTCCTCTTTCATCTAGAAAATTCTCTCCACTAAAAGCACTAAGACATCTGGGAATCTCTCGGATGGACTTGTTTCACACGTTCAGCGTCAAAAGTTCTCAACAAGGACTCTGGAGAAATTGCACCGGAGTCCCCGGATAAAGTATAAGTAACACGATCTAGCGAACAAAACGAGATTGGGTAGGTAGGAGTAGGAGTACGAGAGCGAATCAATTTGTTATCATCTTATTTTGAGAAGTAGCTTCAGCTAGAACTTCATTCGTGTATTAAAATTTGCCAGTAAAATCAGGACATTCACAGTTTTCTTATTCGAGACGAATATACAGAAATTATATTTACAAATTATCCGCATGATAAGAGGCGAACGGAATCCCGAGTTTCCAACTATCTTCGTTTGGAGTTGGCTCGCTTTGCTTACATTTCTCTGCGGACGTTGCAAAGCTTCCTGAATCTCGGCTACAACTTTCCGTTACGGTAAACCGCGAAAACAAAGTTAAACAGAAAATTCAATTTGCATTTCATATTTTCCTGTTTGATGTGTTTTCCTAAAGCCTATGTATACATGAAGGGAGAGAAAAATGGATGTGTACTTCCCAAGATCACCGCACTCTGCAAATACTGGAAGAAAACTTAGCATTGTTATAAGGATTCCTCATCCATGCTTATAAGTAACGAAATGTTTTACTTACGAGCACATAGACAAACAAAGATGATAATTCTATTAATAGACTTAATAATAAATATGTTTGAATTTAGCATCAAACTTAATGAAATCGCTACGGAGATAGATATCTTTGGTCTGAATAATTGAAATTCGATGAAAACGATTTTTTAAATAAGAAAACTCAATCAAAGATGAGAACTGAAAGTGAACCTTCCATTCATCAGAAGTCAGAAGCAATAAAATATCAGCACTACTACTTCGAGCTGTCAAGTTAAAGAGACACCATCTGAAATCGCGAGAGACAAGTATTAATTCCAATTAGTATTAATTGGCTCTTAAACTAATTGGTGCCAAAAGTCGCTTATAATTATTCACACGATCTTGGAGTCAAATCGATCAGATTTGTCTCTTTCCATCTGCAGTTACTGGGTTTAATTACTAATCGCCACAATTTCTCACATCTTTTCTAACATTAAATATCTAATCGATTGTATTTTTTTATTTTTTTTAATTTCGCAAACCAAAATATTAGTAAAGTACGAAGCAAGTTTTCGCCTGCATTCACAAATAAGTAGTTACTATAATTCTTGCAATAAAAAAATTAAAATTTGATAGATTTTGCATTTCATAGCTTAAATTTTGCATGAGATTTCTCATGTTGATACAAAAAAAAAAGAAAGAAAAGTACTCAAAAACCAGCCAGATCCGGGGCCGTCTTAATGACTGGTCTAATAAGGCTGTAGTCCAGGGACGCAAGCATTTTAGGAGCCTAAAATATAATTGAAAGTGTTTTCATTTTCAAGGACAATACCTAATTGACAAAATTGAGTCTACATTTCTTAACGTAACCATAGCTGTGCGCGTTTTTATGAGTTAAAGCGGCGAAATAAGATCTTTTCTGCAATTTTGTATGAATTTATATTTTTGTTTTTGATCAATTATTATAATATGTTATGTTTTGTTTAGCGAAATCGTTATATTAGTATAATTTTTTATTATTAAGACATTTTTTCTACTCCCTATAGTTTAAGCCATCCATAGACTCCATGGTGCAAACCTTTTGGTTACGGCTATCAGGGAAAAAAAGGAGCTTCAGAGGAAAGTTTTGCTAGTTTTGATTTTCTCACCCCCTTAATGCTTTTTGGGTCACTTACCAAGAATTTGAAGTTTGTGCAGGCCATTTTTTTTTGTTTTTTTTTGACACTTTTCATCCAAATTTTAACATTTTTGAACTTTTTGTTCGGTTTTTTGCCTATATCAAAAAGCGTTTTCGGCAAGCCAATTTCTACATAAAATTGACGGAAACAAAATTTCCTACATTTATCGTACTAAAACGTTTTTTGGAAGACTAACCGTTCCGCCGCTTGAGTGCCCCCCCCCAAAAAAAATTCCAAAAGCTAGCGAAATGTATAGTTTTCGCGCTTAGGTGGCACTTGGTTGGAGAAGAGATCGACCTGTTTGTCAACCTCACGAGTCTATGGGAACGAGAAAACGTATTCTTCCTGATACCGGGAAAGGGAATCGTTCCCTCAAATAACGTATCTCCTGCATGTGCACGCTCTGCAAAACAAGACCATCAAACAAAACATCATAATGTTTCTTCACGCAATGCGTAGGTATGATACAACGTCAGCACCTATCAACCCCCACAAGAATTTGGATATTAAAAAAAAGTGCAAAAATTTGGGCAAAAAGTAAAAAAAGTAAAGTTCAGGCCAAAATTTTTGCCTGCAAACTTCAAATCCCTGCCCAGAGACCCAAAATACCTACAGGGTGATGAAATAAAACTATACCAAAACGTTTCTCCAAGATTTCTAATATGCTTAGCTTATGAATTTTCTATTAAAGAGGGGCGCATTATTTTTAGGATCTCCTGATGTCATGCCACTAGATGTGGTTGATGGGATCTAGACGGGATCTCTCCCCACTTTTTTATGGGTTTTATGGGGTATTTTGAGCTTATCAAAAGAAAGAGAAACGCCGTAAATGAATTAACTCAACGTGCTATTCGTTTTAGTTTACGGCGAATTCTTTAAAAAGCAGAAACATGTGTGTGGAGATGGACGACAGCTACGTAAAATAATTTGTGTATTATTTTCATGTTCCACTTTTGACTTTCGTTCATTTAATATAAATATATGTTTTTTATTATTAATTATTATGTTTGGAAAATTCTGACTGATTGTCATGACATCCTATTATAATACATCCTATATCTCATATTTTAGTGTGGTCTTCGTGGTTTCTTGAGAAGCAGAACATAATAAATAAATAAAATTTTCAAGTGAAAATTTTAGTGTGGTTTCTGAGGTTTCTCGAGAAGCATAGTTTTTTTTTATAAGGAATGACTTTTTCTTGTAAAATTAATATTTAGAAAGTTTTTCCTCTTCATAACTAACACCCCATCTGTACATAAACACACTGAATAGTAAAATTGAATCAAAATTTCGATAATCTACGCTTTAATTTTACAACCGAAATATAAATTTTGCACACTTCACATCCCCATTCTTGAGTTACTAAGATGTTAAATTTTGCACAGCTAATCGTGAACTTTGCACGCGATAAAAATACTTGAATGAATCAAAACTTTTAGGTATACCGAAATTTTGCACATGGGAAATATATTTGAGTAATTCTATATTCAATTCCCCTGGTTCTAAATAGGTACTTTATTCAATCATTATAATCTCATTATTGTAATATTAAATTTTGATTTGGGTTCCTTAAGTTTGAATTTTGCACGTTATAATACAATTTTTTATGAAATTATAATTGATTCCGGGGTGTTTTGCCGCGGTCCATGGAAATTTGCTCAAACTTCAGGAAGAATTGCTGAATTTTTGATCAATTTTATAATAGCCAGTTTAAAAATTTTTAAAGTCAGATTACTGTCTGATATTTCTGAAAAATTACAAAAAAACACAAAGTGAGCAACTAACAGGGGTAATCAGGCTTATGTAAACGAGTTGTTTTCATTGCCGAGGTAGCGTTTATTTACTTACAAAGTGTTACAAGAGAAAAATCTTGAAACATTAGAAAGCAATTGACTCAATTTTCGACGATAATGGAACTGAAAAAAGTCATATTTCCAATTTGCTGCATTGCTTATTTATAGAAAGTAGTTGTGAAAAAAAAAATTACACTCGGGATGTTTCTCGTCGATTTTAATGTCGATTTAATTGGACTAATTATTTTTTTAAATCAACCCTTAAAAATGTTTCATAACCTTTTAACAATATTTCAAAAACCTGCTTTCCAACTCAAGCGTCTAAAACCCAATCTAAACAAAATCCCCATATAAATATAAATTGCTCATTATGTGCAAAATTTATTAAATAAATATTTGACATGTATCAAAATTGAGCAGTCCTTTACACCTTTCGGGATAGTTCCATTTTTGAACACATTTCCACTTAAAAACTGTCGTCTCATCAAGATACGTTTAATATAAATGACGTGTGGTAGCTCTGCAAATATTTGCTTAAAGAGATTTTTGCACACGAAAATATAAAAAGGGTTCCATTCTGATATGCTAGCAGGATTTTCAATGGGATTTTAGGATATTAAATTTTCTCTATTTAGCTACGAAATATTTTAAATTTCTACTGGAAGCTCACATCGTAGTTGGGCCATGGCAAATATGTGCGCGCTCTTGATTATATTACGATGGCATCAAGCGTAGTCATTGTTCTACGACTAGGACATCGAATTTAACGCCGCCATGGAAAACTACATTGAAGATTATGCGGGAACACTTTCTGTCTAATCTTGCTGAGCTTTTCCCGAACTTTGTTTATCCTAAGCCTGGGCTATCTAACAGGGTACGGATCTAATTTGTTTAGGACCACACTCCAGATTCTGAAATTAAACATCCTGACCACAACGGGAGAAGCCATTTACATGAAATCCGCTGGACAAATTAAAATATGGGTTGCTATACTGCGGGAAACAAATAACGCGAACCGTTGTCCGTTTAAAGCCATAAAAACTCAATTTGTTCTACATTTCCTAAAGGACTTTACTGGGAATTTAATTGAATTTATTTTAATCTCCAAACATCCAATTTAAAAACGGGAGTTTAAGCTAAATTTAATCATATTAGATTATAGAAAAAAAAATGCACAAAATGCTTCTATTTGTTATGTTGTATTAGCGAAAAAAAAAAAAAGAAAAAAAGTTTCACTTTTTAAATATTTGACATCAAGAATCCAAATCTAGTATCTTATAGGGATACAATTACTTTTTGAAACAGTTCATAAAATTAAATCTCAATACCATAGTCTTTTCATTATAGGTAGGTACCTATCTAAACCTGTTTCTGGTAATTTTTATATTCATAGAATCACACCAAAAATACTTTTACGATCCTCCAGTGCCAATGTCTTTATTAAATCATTCTTTTCTTGTGGAAAAGATGCACCCGGTTTTATTTCCATGTAATTTGTTTAAGAAACACGCAGCTGCCACTTTAAAACTCCTTATCTCCTTCTTGCTTTGTTTTAATCTCATTTTAGACTCGAGAAAATTTATTACGACTCTGTCAACGGGATTGAATCCTATTTTCCAAGTATGAAAAGCAAATATACAATCGCACATATTTCATTTTCCTTCGTTTTATTATTTTTTTGGGGTGATAAAATTTTTCATCTGGCTTTTGTTTGGTAGATAAGTATGGAATGAAAATTCATAGAGAGAGATAGGGAAGCTTTGAAATGATTATTTATCAAAATCACTACTATTCATATGGATAATACATTCCGGTGTCTTCTTTCTATATCGTCTATCTTCTAATACTTCCTGTGATTCAATTTTCGGAGATATGAATTCAAAAAGCACGAGAAATAATAGAAAAAGCTGCACTTCTTTTCAATATTATAACTCCTCAGACCCGGCTCCGATCAATAAAAAGCCAATCACAGTGAAATCATGTTGAAAACGTCGACCCGTACCTAAGGGTTGCGTCTAAAATACACTTCCGGCGGGGACTCTTATTTTTCAATAATGGAGTTGATTACTGACTTTAAATTCAAGAAAATTTTACTAAATTATGTCGATATAATGGAATTCTCACCGAGGCTCCTATTAAGTTTTTCGTTCTACGGTAAACTCCCGACCGACACTAACATATACGGGGAGGTTTCTAATAGCGGGAGGCGAAAATTTAATTTTCGTCAAGCGACAAACTCGTTAATATTCAGAGTGAGTTATTAAAAAACATAAAATTGCTGAGGCTTTAATTTTATCCATGGAAACTGATATGGCGCATAGAATATTTGAAAACGATTCCTATAAAGATATGTTGTCAATAGAGGTACCTACCTATTCACGAATAACGTACCTATTTTAAGGAAGGTGGAGGTCGAGATACCTTCATTCTGGACCTAACTTTGTTTTTTTTTGTCTTTGGGTCAAGATTTGGTCCTTCGAGCCGGATTATTTTACGAAACGAAGCCAGCATTCATGTTTCAATTATTTTAATTTAGCGCTTGTTTCAAAATTAAAACTCTTACTCTTGGTCGTTCAGGTTCGATTTGATCGAGAATTTGGTAATTAGACAAAGTCAAAAGATTGAGAAAAAAAGTAGAGATCTTGATCAAATCAAAGGGTTGACTGAAGTTGAGTGAAATGTTTGTTAAATAATGTACAAAACTTTTAAAAAATCTGAGTGAGAAAAAATTGTAAATACCACTTATCCACAATATCGCATACTTATAAACATGTCTACAAATTAAGTTCCAAAAATAAAATTCTAGCCCAGTATAAATTGACGATAAAAAAGCTAAAATCGCAATCTGTTTTTTTGGTATACATATGTTATTTGGACTAGTTAGGGTGGTGTGAATATAAAATTTGAAACTTCGAAAAACTTGTGCTATACCTGCGCACCAAGCGAAAAACTGCGAATTCATGGGACTTTTTTCACTTTTTGTGAAAAATTTGTAATCAAAACTTAAGTCCGACCACGGCTCTATAAACCCCATAGGGACCAGTCTATCACCCTTCGAAGATGGTCAATTTTTCTCGAAAATTGGCACTTTTAACTTTCAAAATATTGGCAAAATGAGAACAGTCATAGAAAATAAAGTTTTATTACATTAATTTTTTTTTCACTAAAGCACAGAATGAAGTCGTTACGCGTATCCGTTCACTCATAATCTTAAAAAAAAAAAAAAAAAAAAGAGAAGGTAAAAATTGATTTTAGAATGATGTAAAGAAATAATAATTATAGTTTTCGATTTCCAGGTTTAAAATTAAAAACATAGGTACACATATTATTAGTAGTAGGTACATAATTGGAAGTAAAGTTTAATGATCTGTCAATAGACGTTTTTTTTTTTTGTTACGGTTCAACTTTGTATTTTCTTCAGGTTCATTCCGATCTGCCTCAGGTTCGTCTTATTCATCACTTCATCAGCTTCCTCAGGATTGTCCTCGTCTTCGTCTATCAAAATCAAGGTGACGCTATAGCATGATCTCCCTGATGATCAGTTGAAGCATAAAGTCAAGAATTCGGGCCCAGCTTTCAGGAAAGTACACGCTCCCCTGCACCCCTTCTTCAATTTGTAGTCTTTTATTTTGAGAAGCTCTGGTGAGGTTGGCTCTTTGTGAGTTGTTATTGGGATAAGACCAACCACACTCAGTTGGGTCCTGCACTACCATCAGTCACTTTTGCACTTGGTGGTAGGTGCAAAACTAAATGCACCCTGCCTCACTTCTGCCAGGTCCACGTTTCTGAAAGCGCAAGTTGTGGATGGTAGAACCCATCAACCTACAGAGGAGAACAAGGTCATGTCCTCTCCAACCATAATCATATAATCGTAGCTCATGGTTTTTCTTGAATGCGGAATCAGAACGATCGCGGTCTGCGTCTTGATTTCAATCCGTTCGAGAGAAACTGCAGACCATAGGTGTTGAATGAGGCGTTCTTAGTTTCCATCATTTCATTCGACAACATGTTCTCCTGGTACTGTAATGCTCGTAGAGGAGTCAAAAACAATTTAGCTGGAAGAAGCAGTATATCGTATATCGTCGCAACCGCTTTGCAGATTTTGTATTCTGGCCGGCTTCCTCCTGTCGGTACCCGTAGAAAAAATTAAATATACAATTTCATTTTCAATGACCTATCTCATAGGACGAGCGATTTTGCCATGTTGCTCCGGGTTAGAGCAAGACTTAAAATTGGAGATTTCCGAGAAAAATGGACTATCTTTAAGGAACCAAAGTTTGGTCCCTATTCCCTATAATAGGGTTTATAGAGCTGTAGTTGACCCTAGATTGTTACAAATTTCATTAACTTAAAAAAATACTGAATTATGTTTGTCAAAAAACGATCGCTTTTAGAGCAAAATGTAAAAAATTAACAAAATTGATTCACACCACTTTACTGGTCCATACAACATACTAAAAAACCAGAACTACATCAAGCTTTGCGATTTTAATGTAAATTTCTACTGAAAAATTGAATGATGTATAGGTATGTCAGAAGAAGACATGTCACTATGTCAAAATAAGTACAGTAATAGAAAATCTGTTCTGTAAAAAATGCTAAAGAAAAAGAAAGTAAATAAAAGGTTCTTAGAATCTTTTGACTAAATTTTTCAGTTAATGGTCTAATAAATGTAGTAAGAAATTGGATATTAAAAAATTGTGCAAGAATTTCAGCGAAGCCAGGACAAAAGGACAAACATTCAAGATGAAGAGCGAATGAGGAACGATTTTAGAGCCCTCTGAAGTAATATTTGATAATTCGGTTCAATAATAAGTGAACGAGAAAATCCGTGTGATACGGTTGGCTTATAATTTCTGATAGCTGGTTACGGAATGAAGTTATGACAGAAAAATTTCATATTTTAGTTTTACATTTTATCAATTTATTTTTGAAGCAACTCTTGGTGATTCTGGTAACGTTAAAAATTGTACACCTAATTAAGTATGTATTATCATTCTGGAAGCTCAATTTAGTGAACTCAATATCGAATAAAATTCATATTTTACTGATGCAGACGTGAATAAAAATGATCTACTTTCTGAATCTCCCAGACAAACCAATCTTTTCTTCCTTAGTCCTTTTTGATGAAACTCTTCTTAAATCACCCGATATTAAAAAGGCAATAAGTTCTTAGAGTTCTATAGGTACCTTAACGGCGTATTCACAAAACTTATAATAAAATGATTTTGAGGGAGGAAAACTAGGAAGTCTATACAGGGTTACTGGTAACTGGATACATTCCTTTGGTGATCTGATAAAACAAGAGGTAAGGAGTAAATTAACCCCAACATGCACTATATAAAACTCAATAGATTTTGAGATATTTCGATTTTCAACTTTTCTTAAAAAAATGGTTTCAAATGTCTTGAAATATAATTTTCAAAAAATCTACTTTAACTTTTTGATTTTTTTTTTGCTGGAATACTTGTCCAATACTATGCTTCCTTCTGGATTAAAAAATATCCTGAGCTATTTCGATCGTGTGAAAATTTCAAAGAAAAACTTTCACAAACTATTTTTTTTAAATAAAATTTAAAAGTTTTTACAAGTTATTTTCGCAAAATTGTCAAGGCGACTTGCGTACAAATTGTTTTAAAAACTTTCATAGTATAATAGCTATCTAACAAGGTACGAATCTTGAACAAGAATAACAGAATCTCCCCGCTATGTACCGTTACCGAGGAACAAATCCTTAAGTCGGGACGTTTTAAAAAAAATACGGCCCTGAATGGGGGTCTTAAAATTCTCGGATCCGGTCCATTTTCAATAGGTCGTATTTGGGGGTCACGAGCTTCGTCTCTACCAAGTTTCGTCCCGATCGGTAAAACTTTCAGACGCTTATGCCCGTATTCACAAACGATAATTTCCTAAATAATACGTAATCAATTATCCCCATCTCGTTCTATTGCAAAAAACTGCATTATCTCCATCTCACTCATTTAATTAATTACGTAATTATTTAGGAAATTATCGTTTGTGAATACGGGCATTAGAGTGGCTATTACTAGGCTATTCCCGAAAAATCCCGAAATTCCCGAAAAAATGACACTTCCCGGGAACGGATCCCGCTCATTTTCAATAGGCATCGTGCCACGGTGCGCCTCTTCAATCGAGCCAAATTTCAACTTTCCCACATGAAAACTGGCGGCTCTAGAGTGTTTCCTAGCAAAGTCACAGAAGTTTCGTAAGTATACGTATTCTTGTGCCCGAAAAATGTCTGTCTGTCGGTCTGTCTGTCTGTGACTTTGCTAGGAAACACTCTAGAGCCGCCAGTTTTCATGTGGGAAAGTTGAAATTTAACTTGATTGAAGAGGCGCACCGTGGGACGATGCCCATTGAAAATGAGCGGGATCCGTTCCCGGGAAGGGTAATTTTTTCGGGAACTTCGGGATTTTTCGGGAATAGCCTAGGAAACACTCTAAGTGTCTGAAAGTTTTACCGATCGGGACGAAACTTGGTAGGGACGAAGCTCGGGACCCCCAAATACGACCTGTTGAAGATGGGCCGGATCCGAGAATTTTAAGACCCCCGTTCAGGGCCGTATTTTTTTTTAAACGTCCCGACTTAAGGATTTGTTCCTCGGTAACGGTACATAGCGGGGAGATTCTGTTATTCTTGTACAAGATTCGTACCTTGTTAGATAGCTACTATACTAGGGAAGTTTTTAAAACAATTTGTACGCAAGTTGCCTTGACAATTTTGCGAAAATAACTTGTAAAAACTTTTAAATCTTATTTAAAAAAAAAATAGTTTGTGAAAGTTTTTCTTTGAAATTTTCACACGATCGAAATACCTCAGGATATTTTTTATTCCAGAAGGAAGCATAGTATTGGACAAGTATTCCAGCAAAAAAAAATCAAAAAGTTAAAGTAGATTTTTTGAAAATTACATTTCAAGACATTTGAAACCATTTTTTTAAGAAAAGTTGAAAATCGAAATATCTCAAAATCTATTGAGTTTTGTATAGTGCATGTTGGGATTAATTTACTCCTTACCTCTTGTTTTATCAGATCACCAAAGGAATGTATCCATTTACCAGTAACCCTGTAGATTACTAGTTTTTACCATTACTGAAATTATCCCTAAATAGTATTATTGTGAAACAAGTGCGGAAAAGAGAAAATTTCTCACGAGTGTGAAACAATTGTTACACGAGACGAAGTCGAGTGTTACAATTCACATGAGTGTGAAATTTCTTTTCCGCACGTGATACACACAGTACTTTTCCTACGACCACAATTTAACAGATTAATTATTTAACAAATTTAATACATAAATTATTTTTTCTGACAATGCTCTGCTTTCATGACCTTTTCTCCAATTTATGAAATGTTTATAAGCAGATTCGTATTTTTCTCTCGGAACTACAGGTAGCAACAAAGAACACAAACCTGCTTGTTTTCTGACTTTAGGTGGTGTATTTTCTGCTTCAGATTCAGAGGAATTACACAACCCATTATAATGATAGGTATCTAACTAAAGATTATTTTTTCAGACTACCCAGGTAGGTATTATTTTCAATTCTACCAATGACTTTTTAATATTACTATTATATACTGTTAAATCATTGAATTCTACCGACAATATTATTATTATTTATTATTAGACTCCGTATAAACTAAAAATAAGTCACGTGAGCGTGGAGACGTGGTAGATAATAACAATGATTTAAGAGAGGTTAGTATATCATTGATATGCAACTTCTACACAACGCAGGCGCTGTGCGTCGTCGATTGAAGTTAGTAGAGGACTGTGGTAGAGGTGTGCGAGTTATTTTCACGATCACGTTCGTGAATTTGATTTGAACGCTACCAGTGCTGTTATTAGCGATCAACTCGTAAATTTTAATAATTACTGCCACAAGAGAATAATGAGTATATTTTATAGTCTTGTCGGGTTCTATGTTATCCCATTTGTGTTTATTTTATTACCTTGAAGCTTTAAATGAATAGTTATTCCATTAACAATAAGTAACAGTTGAGTTCTCAGTTACCGCCCATCACTATTGTTTACATTAAAACTGTACGGAAACGATTTTTGGCTATGCGTTATGTCACTTTGTCGCACAGTTTTGGATACGTGAGAAATCTGCTAGTTTGCGCACAAAAAACGATGCGCAAAGTAGTGTTTTGTATAGTGGTCGTAGGAAAATCAAAGTTAAAGTCGCATAAAATGAAACGGAAAATATTAACGAATAAAATAATCATGAACTTCGTATGAAAGATTCTAATAAAACGAGAAAAGAGTTAGTTCCAGTTCATAAAAGTTATTCAACAGTTTGTTTTCAATAAATACTCGTAGATCAGTTAGCTAGATATAATTTATTTCCAAAAATTAGTGTGAGAACTGTCAGAGTTAGAACAAAAACTAGGTACCTATCATCTATATGTATAAAGGCGCATGAATTGCTTTTACAATTATTATTTTAATCTCAAGGATCTTTCAAGATTAATAATATTTTTGATTAATAAATAAATACTTTAAAATTATGATTTTAGAAAACTTTATAATTTATTTAAAAAAGTCTTCCAAAATTCGTTCTTTGAAACTATAAGCTAACTCTATGAACTAAGCTATAGATATGGTATATGCCGTGTTATTAATAAAAAGATACTTCAATAAGGAACACGGGATAAGAGGAAGAAGAAGAATAAAATATTTTCCACATGTTAGAGCAATAACTCCGCGACATCCCAAGCAAATAACCGCCGGTTACATGTCTCCACATAATTTAAAAGTCCAAAAGTTCACTCCATATATTTCCATACAGAATTATTGTGACATAAATCCTAGTTAGCTGTGTCTAAAAATTTTTCACGAATCAGGAAGGAAGAGGGTAAAACCCTGTGGAGCCCTAAGCTTGTCACATCTCATAAGAATCGTTAACAAGTCTGGAGACGTCCTAACTTTACCAGATTGATGGTGGATACGTGCCCGCATTAACGCCACTTATTGTTCGGGAGTCCTGTAATATTTGAAGTATTCCTCTGTTAAACTTACTACTTTGAAATTCTAACTCTAAATCCAAGTCTTAAAAGTGGGAAGTTTAGCTGGGTAATTTAAATTGGTTACTTCAAGGATCAGTTCTTTGGCTTGGAACAATTCCTGATTACCAAATGAGAGACTATAGTTTTAATTTTGCATCGTGATCTTTAAAGTAGTTCAAAAGAAATTATTTTGAAAGACGCAAACTGCTCTGAAAGAGACTGAAATCTGGACAACCTGCTGGTAAGTATATTAAACCGTTATAAATGAGGATATTTCCTCCCAAACCTAACGCTCGAGGAAAGGAAAAAATATACATCAAATAGCATCTTATCAGCAAATCCTGACGACCTAAAATTCCCCTCTTAGTTATTTGGGGTCTAACATACAGCCGTTTGTCTCGTGTCGTAAGCTGGGGATTTTATTTGGGTAATAGGGGATATTTGAAGAGAGAGAATTTATTGAGATTTGGAGACTCTCAACTGTGACGTTTACGCTTAGATTACTAACAAATGCAAAATATCCTTCAAAATAAATCCCTCCAATTACTCAGCATACAGTATTTGCTAAATTCTTCCTCTTTTATCTACGATACTATACCCCGGAGCTTGAAACCATTTACCTTGTCAACTGTTTTTTGACCTTTAGTTTTATACACAAATTAATAATGAAAGTCAAATTGATTTTTCTAATACTCTAATAAAAACTCTAACTGGTTGCATTTAGAGCAAAACTACTGAACATGAATTTGAAGAGCATACAAAAACTTTCGTAAACCATATTTTTTGTCAAAATATTTGAATACTTTTAGATATTTTAGAAATATTATCTATCTGAAGCTTTTTTCCCTAAAACTGATGGGAAAAAATTTAGTCGAAAAATAAAACGATCACTCAAGAAACTGTTAAATATGAATAAAATCGAATTGAAAATAATAATTTGAGGCATCAACTTGACAATATGAAATTAGCTATACAATTTTTAGTTTTTTTTTTAATCAATAATTAGGTAGCTACCTATTATTCACCAACAACGAAGGCCAGTCAGTCTAGGCACAGGCTCGTTAAGAACGCTTGTCTATGCCTAATAACGTGGTAAAAAACGTAATATTTTGAAATCTATAGGTATGATGATTTTTGTATAAAATCGTAGAGAAAATATCGTCTTCACCTCGCGGAGGATGTCGATTAAACCTTTGGAAGTTACAATACGTGTTGAAAGACTACGACTCGTGTTGAAAGTTTCGTCCCCATGAATAATAGCCATTAATTATCCGCTCATATAATATGCTAATCATTTATTTTTTAACTATTATACACTAATTATGTAAAATTGTCTTGGAAACACAGAAAAATCACATGCAAAATATAACTTTTGTAAATATTATTAATTTCACTATAGTTGTTTAAAAAAAAAAGTTAAATGGGTCATTTGTTAAGATTTAAAAGCTACAAAGCTGCTTCTGTTGGTAAATAGTATATTATGCAACGAGCTTATAATGAAGGCTATTAATACGCGAGTATGATGGTTAAGATACGAGCCGTAGGCGAGTGTCTTAACCATCATAAGAGCGTATTAATAGCCATTATCTGCGAGTTCCATACACTATTTTTTCTACGACCCTTTTTTATTTCATAGAAAAGATTGAAAAAATATATATTTTAACAAATGACCCGTGTACAATTGCGGATCATTGAAGTTAAGATAGGTTGCTATTTGCTTACGCATATTAGGTACCAAATTTTCTCTTTGTCGCTACGGTTATTCTGCTGAGACATGTTTTAGTATCAAGTTTAAAGGGCACTACTCACTAACTGCGTAATTTTTATTATGCGAAGTTCGAATTCCGAATTTTACGCTTCGATTTTGAGATTAATTAATAATTTTAATAACTGACAGCCATTAATTACGATATTCATTACCTGCGCAACGCGGGTCGCAGCGTTGCCGCTTTGAATACTATATCACGGAGCGCTACGAATGATATAATACTTTATCTTCCCATCTTTTACACGATATACCTACTTATCAAATTAATTAAGGTAACATAAAATCTTGATAAATTTTCTTTGAATGTTACTTATGTTCTAAATTAAATAAACGTTCAGAATTTTTTCTCAGAAATACAGAACTTATATCACAAGGCAATTTTTGTCGTGAGTATGACAACTCTGTGACTTCGGTTGGCTTGCCGACCCGATCGTGAGCGAAAAGGAACCGATTCGATTGCAAATGCTCCTCTGCCATTGGATAGCTTGACCAGTGCTTTAATAAAAATTTGTATCTTAATGAGACCCATTAAAGCACTGGTGATTCATATTTAATATGCATATTAAAAGTTGGGAGTAGAAAAAATACATTTCAGGCTTGTTATTAAGCAATTTTTTAGAAAACCTGGGAAACGCCTCCAATTTATGATGTCATTCTCATTATTACCTTGATTTTAGCAATTGAAAATGACGTACCTACATGACCTCACAACAAAAATGGCGTCATGTATATTGAAAATAGTTTCCCGATTTTCATTTTTTTTTTCAAACTTGCATGGATCTGCAAAATCTGTCAAAATTGACCTTTCGGTTATAAGAAAATGGTCTCGTATATGTTTTCAACAGTGTAAATGATTAGTTTTAGATCAACGCAAGCGCATAATATGCTAATCTGTTCATGCAAAAACTCTTTAACCAATTATTTTACATTAGGGAGTAAAAAAGAGGTTGAAGAAGATCTTGAAGAGGGCTTGGAGCTCAAAGAACGGTTAAAAAGACACCAATGAGCCCAAATTCACCGGTAAAAATGTCTTAAAGGAACTATTAGATGAAGAGGTTGCGAAGACTTTGAAAATGCTTTTAACAATCCACAATTGGGAGAGCTCTTTTGTGGAAACACCTTTGAACATCTTGCGACCGTTTCTCCAGGATTTCGGACACGGAACTGTCGACAAACATCGGCAAAAAGTTTCTGTATAAAGAATGTATGGGATTTGAATCAATCATTCAAACCTCGTTAAGAGGTCATTGAACTTTTGTTGGTCATATTTCAATTATTGAAATCGTGCAGTCGTTTTTGTTGCATGGGTGCATTAAAAACTATATACTGATTTATCGGAGAGGGATTTATTGTTCCCATAATTCCAAAAGATCTAACGGAAAATTTGTGAGAAGATGGAAGAAAGGTCAAGATTAATAATAAAGTAGATAGTTAGTTATCCGATCTAAAATTGAATGTAAGTAAAATATGGAAGTAGAAATTGTAGATTTTGCTGTTTGTAGTAACAGTATAATGAAAATGTTTTTCTGATCTCCTTCATAAAGTTTTTGACTTTTCAGGACTTTAATATGCGGGAATTGTTTTTTTTTTTATAAATCTCCATTTAAGTATAAAAGTGTGGTCGTTTCAGTACTTTTGTGAGTAGATGATACAAGCGATTTCTTTGTAGTATTTTTTATATTCTTTAACAATAAATTAATTCCCTAAATTGTTAAATTTTTTACTATTAAAAATATACTTATTTTTCAACCTGACAAATTCGAATTTTGGTTTTCTCTGGGGATTTACGCGCTTAAGGCGAAAAAGCGGTTCTTTTTTAATGTCCGTCTATCTGTCTGAGCGGACCTGCAGATCAAACCGCTGGACCGATTTCATTAAAACTTGGCAAGACCGGCGTGAAAGTTGTGACAGATCGGGCCCAGAAAAGAATTCAGGTATTGAAAGGGGACCAAATAGGCCCCAAGTAACCATAAAACAGCACTTTTTTCACAAATTCGCATTTCATTCAAAAAAAGTTTTTACTTTTTTTATATTGATGCCAAATCTGAAAAATCTTGATCTCCATGAAAATGCGAGAAATGAAAATCAACTTTTCAAAAATTATTAAAGCGGTTAATAAATTTTTTAAAGGTACCTACCTACTTCATAATTTGACATTACCAAACAGAATTCCTGCAGAATAATATATTTTTCCAGAAATAAGCGTGAATTGTTATGTCTGCAAAAGCTCATTGACTTAATTATTATTGTCTAATATGAACGAAATTATTATTAGGAGTGGAAGTCATAAAACGAAGTATTTTGCGATAATTATTCCAAACGAAGTAAAATACTTTAAATATGAAGCATTTTCTTTATACTATACCTACTGTATACTAACCTCGTTCCCAAAGTACCTAATTTTTCCCTATAGGAAACGTAATATTATGCGGAGATTCCTATAGGAAACTCAATTATGTCCGAGTAGTAGGTATTTATTATAGTGTCGGGCCGTTTTTCTACTGGTTATTAATAAGATAATAGATATTATACGAAAACAAAAATGAATCAACCCTTATTCATAAATAATTCACCTCTAATTTTTAACGTGAGCATAGCAATCGCTTCGCTATAGTGTGAGTACATGCAATTTCATTCACTTATTACCCCGACCCTGTTTCGTGACTATTTTATATGAATTATACATCCTTAATACCAGTGGTGGTCAATCGATGTGTATACAGGAGATGCAATGTCTATCATTAAATATTAAAATTAGTTTTTTGGTAATATTCGAACATCTACAGGTCGGTATAGGCTGTTAAATTTTAAATTATACTTCCCCACACTTAATTTCAGTTTCCGCGTGTCGATTTAATTAAGAAATTACACCCAATTCACACAATCCTCTTATTGATCTTATAATTACTAATTATTACCACCGAAGCACCGACACCAACACCTAGACCCTAATAAGTTCATAAATACATTATAAACACATAAATTAATAATAAACTTACAGTATTTATTTTCTGCAGAAGCACAAGCCGACACAGAAAGGAAAATAACACACATATAAAAAATAAATCTTCCGTGCGGGGGTCCGGGACCCCCTTGTCCCAAAGTCATTACAATAAAATTATATACAACCCGGTCACATTGTAATTATTATATAAGTCTAAGTCACTGAAGGAAATAGTATATTTCCCATTCTTGTGGTGGTAGTGATGGTGGGAAATAATAAGAAACTCATTTTAACCCTCATTTCTGGGAGATCGCGGTAGATAATCGTGCATTATGATCACACTCCTAAACGGTGGTGTGATAATTATTAGTTATTGCGATGGTGAGTGGGTATTTAATTGATATGAAGTGAGTGTATGTTCCGATATGTGTGGATATTGTAGATGAAGAACGGTTTTGATGGTGACACCGCACGCGTTCGTTGCGCACTACTGCCATAAAATCGATGCCGACGCCACGGTTGTTGAGGCGGCGTCGTAGGACTCTGAGCCTTTTTTTTTCATCCCCATTATGGCGGTGGATATTTCAAATATGACAACCGAGTCATGACCGGGAGGCTTGAATATGAGCGTCTTGAAATATTATTTTACGTTTTTAAAAAATTGAGAAGAAAATTGACAGTTGTTCTTCTAACTTGAACATCTAAAGCTATATGGATGACGTTATACTAACATGAAAACATAAATAAGTGAAAAAAAAGTATACAGGGTGTCTTTTATTTCCGAGCTCACTATGGGTATCTCCTAAATACTAAGAGATACAGGTTCGGTTAAATTAGAGAAAAGATGCCCTATTTTGTGGCAATCTCGAATCCGTCAAGATATACAAGATATCTGTGACCGTTCCTGAAATATCTTGAAAAAACTGAAAACTGAAATTTAAAAAATTTTCAAAACCGACTAGTTCCCAGAGTTTTCATTGTTAACTTTTGTCTTTCTTATGGCCGCCATATTGTTTTTTCATGTCATTCTGTGCTTAAACAATTAAGGGATCCAAAAATCTACCACATTCAAGCAAATTCTTCAAAATTTTCTTCTTTTTTCGAAAAAAAAAATTACCAAATGAAAACTCATAATATGTCGTCGTAATTTGACGTGACATTGCTTGACTCGTGATTATGTATGACATTCCGTTTTTTTACTTATTATACATTAGAAATGTTCTCTCTTTTAAGGATAATAACTTAAATAAAGATGAAGATATGAAGATTATGAAGATTCAAAATCGGGAAAAATGGACCTGACGTCAATCTCTTGAAATTTTTCTTGGAATTTTCTGAATTCATTGAAAATTTTTATCCTAAAGTCTTAAATTATATAGGGTGTTACACTTAAGAGAAAAAAACTCAAAACACTTTTCTTTATCCAAAAAAGTATGTACCCATAATGTAATCCGTTGTCTTTATTCTCTGCATATTCCCAGATACGGACACTAAAGAGTGCAACCAAAAAGTGAGGGTTGATTAAAATTGTCATTAATAATCCTGATCAGAAACGGAAAAATTGTGGGAGCCCGAAGTCAACTCCCATATTTTTTTTATCTTAACTCTCCATAGTTTCGGAATCTATACGTGAAAAAAACTTTTGGAAGGTGAATTAAAGCGATCGAGATGTAAACGATCGTCTTTTAGATCGTTGACTTCTCGAAAACGAATTCGAAAAAAATCACACGATAAAAGTTTATTGAGAAGCATTTAAAAAATAACTTTGTGTAATTTAGGACTAAGAAAAGTTCTCTGCGCTGTTATGTATGTATAATTGAACAAAATTGACGTGAATTATTACTGATAATTTTTTCCCAATTTGCTGATATCTTGAAAAGTGCTCCTGCCAACTGTTTCAACAGATATCAAAAATTCACATCCATTATAGGATAAAAAATTCACGAGCTGTTGCATTCAATGACAAAATAAAACAACGTATTTAAATCTGTATTGGTGAACTCGTCTGACATCAATTACTGGTCGAGTTTTTCTTTAGATAGCTCACATCTCGAAAACTAAACTAAAACAATATTTAGTTCTTCGAAAAAATTGCCCCTGATGTGAACTTCTGGCAATTTTTTTCTTAAATCGTAGATTTCTCGCAAACTACTATAAGAAACATGGAAATTTTGAAAAATTGATTAAAAATGTATTAAAGGATGAGATAAGGACGTGTTATTATAGTAGATATAAGATAAAAAAATAAATTAACACAAACATATTGTAGGTATGTATTCTTTCAGGTGAAATGAATAGTAATTCTTCAAGCCCTAGTTAGGCAATTAAAAATTACCGAAATTCTTGTAATAGTAAATTGTGTCACACGTCCACAAAGTGCATTAGACGACCTTAGCTGTTAGCTGCCCTCGCCTCGCTTACCTCACTCATCAGTTACCGCCTAGGACTTCTAAAGCTCATTTTCTTCCCTTGTGACAAATACTATTACAAAAAATAATTTAATTTTAAATGTGGACTTATCAATAAAATAATTGAATTTATTGCAATAAAAAACCCTAACATATTACATCGATTATTGCTACACTGTTGTCAAATATCTCGCTAATTATTTATTTACAAATAAATAATTAATAGCTACAACATATTATCAAATAGCATAATTAGATCATTCGACACAAGGGAATATAACATAGAATACTCATAAAAAATGTTCAAAGGAAAAAAAGTGATCACCGTCACTGATAAGAAAGGCAAAAATGGAGGCTAGTAGAGGTCTCGAATTCTCAAAGAACCCAGGTTTTTCAAACTTTCTCGGTAACTTAGATTTCGAGACAACTCCTAGTGATTGTATAATTAGGATTTTCAGCTATATTAATTGCAATCAATAAACCACTTACAGATCTATCACATCCAGGTATTGTTTCTAATAATCGAGCGATAAAAAATAAATAATACTTTTATCAGATGATGATACTTTCGATACCTTACTACTCTAATCAACACTCTCGTGATCTAGATTCTAGATACCTACTAATAAGAATAGGCAGTAATTTTTGTAGAAAAAAAAAATTGAACATAACATACCTACCATTATATGTATAACACGATAAAGACATTTTACCACATTTTTAACAATTTTTGCAACTATATTTTATATTTTGATTTATGTAGATGGTGGAAAATTTAAGAAAATTGTACATCATAAAAAATGCAAAAAAATAAAAATAAAATAAATTATTTCAACTTATATTGACGTAGCAAAAATTTATTTAATAAAATTGGTTAAATAACGATTAATAAAAATACAGCTAGAGAGGTTCATTAACTAATGGCCAAGTCTGTAGCATCTTTATTTCAAGTTTGATTTGAAAAATTAAAAAAAAATATTCGATAGCTCTAAGCCGGCTAAAAACTGGCTGCAAATGTTATTTTTATGATCAAATCATTTCCGAGTAACGATTGTAAATTGTTTTTGCTTTAAAATAGCAACTATTGTTTTTCAGATGAAAACAAGAGAAAATTTTCACAATTATTACTTTTTAAGAGGGTATCATTTTTTTTTAGAAAATCATTTTAGAAAACTTGTTCGGGGGATGTTTCTACTCGAACAGTAATTATTGCAGCCTTAAAGTTTATCAAATATTGTTTTTTTTTTGTTTCTTCAAAAAATTCAGCGTTTTTTTGATTCGAACATAACATTCGTCAGAATTTAGGCTCTCATTACACAAAATATAATTAAAAAAAATATATAAAAACGAACACACCGGATATGAAAAAGGCGAATAAACACAATTACTTTCTAAGAGGGTGTCAAAAAATAATTTTAAAAACTTGGACGGGGGTGCTTTTACTCGAACAATAATTACTATTGCAGCCTTAAAGTTTATCAAATTATTATATTCTTTAGTTTTTTTTTTTTAATTTCTCTCCAAAATTCGGCGTTTTCTTTGATTCGTATATTAGGCCAGAATTTGGGCTCTCTTTACAAAAAATGATTTAAAAAAATAAACACAAACACCGAACAAACCGAACACGAAAAAGGCTAATCAACACAATTACTTTTTAGGATGGTGTCAGAAAATAATAAAAAAAGCTTGAGCGGGGGTGTTTCTAATACTCGAACAATAATTATTTCAGCCATAAAGTTTCTCAAATATTATTTTTTTGTTTCTTCCAAAAATTTGTCGTTTTCTTTGAATTGTACAAAACACCAGAATTTAGGTTTTTTTGAAATTTAGCCAGAATTTAGTACACAAAAAAATTATAAAATAAAATAAAAACAAACATACTGCGATAATATTGATGATAAAATTTTCTTTCAATGAGGTATCACAAGAATCGTCATTCAATGCATTTAAGGTTTTTTAATGGTAGTTGATGGGGCGAGGGGGTAAGTTAAACACTTGTCAATTATTGTGCGTCAAAAAGTGTGCCCGGCTCTTATACCAAAATTGATGTAACTCGGGAATTTCCCATTGATTTGGAGACTCATTAAATAGGAACAAATTACCTAAGTAGATTTTTAAACACTACTTAATTTTTTTTGCATTTTTTGATCGCTTATTTTATTGAGAAAAATGAAAGCTTTCCTTTGTGAAATTTCGTCCAATTCTAAAAAGAACGATTTCTGAGGAAAGTTTACGCAAATTGGTACTTTTAAGTATATCTTTTCAATTTTTGCTTTTATTTTCGAGAAAAAAGATTTTAAATCAGAAAATCAGAACGAGCTTATAACTTAAATTGATTTTTCTTCCGCACCGCTTACTATTTTCGGAATACTCGAGCAAATGACTAGGTACATCGTTGATTCATTCAACTTATATAATTTTTGACTTGCTTAAAGTTCGACTAAATTTTCAATTTTTTTTACAATCTGGAATCTAAATTCCACACGAATTGGTTCCAAAAATAAAAAGTCCCAAATCTGTTCATTGGAAAAAAGTCAAACATGAGTCTCGAACATATGCCGATTATGGAAATCAATAATAAATTTTCTATTAATTTCTATAATACAATAACTTATGCTCAGGACTATTTTTGACATGCATTATCATTTTCAATCAGTACTACTTGGTCCTGATGCGATAGTTGCGAAAAAATTATCAAAGTAGACTTAATATAATCATATCAGTTAATGGTGTAACCAAATCATATCAGTTTGTGTAATGCAATAGCCCATAACGAGCAGGTGTGTCATTTTATTACTTGCACTCATTAAAAACAAATTAGTTTCTCTTATTATTGTATATAACTAAGACCCAATAATGTCTTTAGTTGATAAAATCTTGAATAAATAATTTAAAGTTATTTTCCTAAGTATCCACCCACAACATTTATTACGATTATTACAGTAATAATAATTTCAAGTACTCAGCAGACTATTAGTAACTCCATTAAAAAACAATTATTTTAGACTCCAGCTCCAAGAAAGGAATAAGTTAAGATGAAAAGAAACTACAAACTATAAGTACCTACACGTGGTAACTATTTCACTATTTTATCGATTTATCGCTGAAGAAACCCTACAAATTCGTCGTGTGTAGTGTGTAGCTATAGCAGCAGGTAATTGTATAAGAATCAGGTAACATTTTCTATATCTAAGCTCCTTACAATAATAAGATATACTCATATTTCCATTTTTCGTCCACCAATGATAATTAATACTTATTGGTTTACCTCCAGTCTCAAAAATGAGGTTCTACAAGATAGACGGCTCGTTTGAAACACGAGAAGAGACCACTTTCGGTTGGAACGTCAATAACTTCATCATCGATGAAAGTGTACCTGATTTTGAGGAGAAAAACAGACGCACCAGGTTCAATAATCCTCGGCCAAAAGTCACTACAATCGATATGCGAAGAGACTCGGTACTGGAAGAATCAGTGTCAGTGAGTGAATTGTATAAATCCCCTTCGAGCTTCAAATTAATCGATCCTAAGATTGAAGTGTGCAAAGTGACAAGTGTAGTGAGTACAATAGTTGGACCATTCGGTCCTGATGGTAAGTTGATTAAAGATCGACTAGTTGTTGATATCGAAGATCCGCCTTCTAAGGAGAAATTATCAAGTTTGATTAACCCCTGCAACCCTGAAACAAAAGCCCTATTATCAGTTATCAATTACTCGAAATATCAACAATTACAAGAGCACATGAGCCAAAAAGGGGAGATTTTAGATTTTGTTAATTTCAAGAACCAGCCCAGATTTGTAAATACAAATAAGACGAACAACTGTGGTACTATTTTGAAAGATATCCAATCTCTTAATGAGAATAAGAGCAATAAGTTATCATTAATGTCTGAAGTGACTTTAGCTGACATGAACAGTAACGTAAGTGATTTAGTTGATGTTAACGACAGTGGTCTAGGCATTTATTCCTCTGAGTGTGACAGCTCTGATCTCGATAACTATGTACCCGTAGAAACTCCTAGTTCTAATTCCCTGAAACCCAAATTTATGCTTGGAGGTGAGCTCAATTCAAGCTTCCTAGGGCAGAAGCTCATTCAAGATGAGATCAATAGTTGCCGCAGCTTCTCAGAAGAATTCGCTAGTATGAAAGTGGAGATACAATCAATTAAAGAATGTTTTGAGGTAAGTTCGATGGTGATACGATAATTAATTACGATTTTATAATAATTTCTTTATAGCAGCAGAGAAGAAAGACTGCGAGGATTATAAAAGGACTTAGAGCGATAGATGAGGACCAAAAATGTACAGATTTTCTTGATGATCTCATAAATCTTCTCGACGGGAAACTGGAGGAAGTGAAAACGAAAGTACTCTCGCCTTTTAAGTTATTGAAGCATGATGACGATTCAAGTTGTAGCTCAGGCCAAAATTTAATAATATGATTAAAGAATTTTTTGAATATGATTCTGAGATCAATTTGAATCAGGTTTGTATGCTCATAATTTATTAATAAATCCACATTTGATATAAATTAACTTATAATAGGGAGCTACAGAAATGAAAAAATAGAGTTCGTGAAAAGGGCAAGGATTAGAGTTGCAAAAGTTCCAGGATCCCGCTCGATCTAATCAGCGTCCTGAATGGAAACTTGGACAAAGTATACATTCGAAAGTTCTTGGGCAATTAAATTAATAAACTTTCATCAACAAATCGAATGTCTAGTTATCCTGAACTCAATCTAATCATGATGAAGGTGCCAGGTAAAACTATTGCCAAATCGAATAGCAACATCAGTTTTGTTAGGGAAGTTAAATCAATACTGCTGACGTAAAACAACAACCACCCATGGCAACCGGTACGCTGATTAATTATAAACTTCTGGAATAAGTTATTATCCACAACTTAATTTCACAATGGCGAAAAAAGGTCAGTCACTTCAGTTGCAAACAGAAATTAATACCGCCAACGAATGGAAGAGATTTCTCCAGAGAGATGGGCTTTTAAGTGAGTAAAATACATTAAGCAATAAATTACATTATACATCCAATTCTCAATCACACTGCTGAGTCATTTAATATGAATACATCTGAAATTCAATTAAATTTAAGTCTTAATTAAGGAATATTTGAATAGTAAGATCAATATTTAAATTTCTTCCAGTAATCGACGTATACTCAGATTGGTGTGGACCTTGCACTGGAATGATGGGAAACCTGAAAAAACTAAAACTGGAAATAGGCGGGGACTTACTCCATCTGGCGGCTGTAAGAATACCTACTGAGTCAAAAATATCAAACTATCTTAAAATAACTTGCAGGCGAAATCTGACAACATTGAAGAATTGAAAAGATTTAGGAATAAAAGTGAACCAACATGGCTCTTCGTTGTGGTAAGTACCGGTACCGGTACCATGCACAAACAAAGGACACACTCAATTTTGTATTATACTTTTGTTATGTAGGTACTTATTATACATTTCCAGGATGGTAAGCAAGTAAATTTAATGTTCGGTGCAAATGCCCCAAAGTTGATAAAAATGATAGCACAAGAAATTAATAACGAGAAGCTGCGACGTGAAGGGAAATTCGAGAGGACAGATGTTAGAGAGATCACAGATATGGGAGAAGAAGAGAAAGAGAGATACGAAGCAGCGCAAAGAGTTCTCAAAGAGCAAAAGGAAAGAGAAGACGGGAAGAAGACAGAAGATGCTCGTGAGAGGAAACAAAAGGAATGTGATGCTATCCTGGATAATTTGAGAACGATTGGCATTATCGTGGTTTATCCTCACGCCAAAGATAGATATAACGAAGCTTTGTCTGAATTATTCACTGAAGCTGGCCTTGTTCTTGCTGGAACTGAGAAGGTAAAATTAAGTAAGCGATTAGTTATTATTTTTTCAAAAAAATTATAATCTTTTTGAAACAGAAACATTTTGGTGTTAACTTTTTTTTTTGGTAAATTATTGTAAGTGATAAATTTTTGGTAAATTTGAATTTTAGAAAAATTAGACCAAGCAAGTGATATTTTTGCTGATTAGACAGAAGATCAAGGATATAACACGAAAGAAAACCAAAAATGTAACGTTATAAGTTCTGCTAAATACCAATAATTGGTCAAAATATTGACTCCACTTCGAAAACATTAATTAGACACACCTTAAAGAAGAACCTTACAACTTATATTTTTACTTTTTTAGATTTTTTTTTTTAACTTTCACAGTTATAAAGATTCTAACATTCAAAGAATTGCGTAAAAACGTCAACAGCTGCTATCTTATTTTGACTCACCTAAAACTTTACTGTAAGCTGGCAGCAGCAAAATTTGACATATAGTTTTTCTTGTAACAGTTTACCAATTTCCAGGTGACAATGCATCCAGACATGTTAGAAGAGTTATTCTACTTCGACGATTCAGTTTATCCAGATTTCTCCTACGAGGAGCATTTCAAGAAACCGAGTCTAGGTCTGATTTTAAAAAGAAGCTCCGATACTCTCCCTACCGATGTCATCGACGATATAGTCCTTCAAGTGGTGTACGGGAACAAACGAAAATACCCCGGAGATGAAGTGTGCCCTTCACGTAAACTGACGAAAACTTCAGACAAAGGCTGTCCAATTATCGGTATCTGGGCGCCCCCTAACGCCAACGCAAAAGCAATCGCTCTAAAGCTATTATTTCATAATCTTTCATCCCCTTATAGACTTGCAGAAACGCCTATTGTTCCTCCTCACGTCGCCATGGCTTATGACGCTTTCAAATCAAAGGAAATCCTGGAATTGTCTGGCAAATACCCGGGGGAAATATTAGCCTATGGATTCTTTACAAATCACTTCATCGGGGATGCTCAGTTAATCGCTAAAACGCAGGATAAATTCGAGAAGAAAACCGTTCCAACTAATTAGTAAGACTGTTTTATTTTTGCCGATATTATCTGCTCGTATTAATAATGGAAAATGTTTCTGTTTCAGTGAAGAGAAATTTATCATTAAATTGTCTAAAGAAAACCCAGAGTGTTACGAAGCTTTCAAAGATATGGGGCCTTGCTATATAAGCCCCAGTGCAGTGGAAGGGGAAACAGACTGCATGTACTTCTTCCCTGATGGTTATAACGACGTAGAAAAAGCAGAGAAGGAGACCAAGAAGCAGAAAAAGAAGAAGAAAGGTAAACCAGCAGCCCAAATCGACGAAAACGCTGCTGAGGCTCAAGAAACACCTGACGAAGTTACTGTCATAGAAAATCAAGAGCTTGATCGTGAAAGTGAAGATAACTTAGAAGACAGCGAAGGTGAAGAAAAGAAGGATGAATTGGTAGTAGAAAATGAAGCTGGAACTGACAAGGCAACTTCTCCTATGGGATTTGATTAGATATTATTAATGTAAATGTAGTTTATCTAGACATTAAAGTCCTATTAGTTGTGGTGACGTAGTATGGTTCTGAATATGATACCAAAGTTTTATTTTAAACGTCACAGATAATTCGCGAAACCGAAATCCAAAATATTATGTAGCACTTGGCGTTAATTTTTTTTTAAATTCTACCCACCTGAAACTTGTATCAAATCGTCTCTCCCATGGATGAGGACCACTCTATAGGGACCGGCAGCGGGGCAATCAGAAAAGGAAAGAAGTGAAAAGCGGGGCCAACAAATTTTTATTTTGAAAGTTATAATTGAGTATTTTCTGTAGTTTTAAGTCAAATATCCAAGAATTTTTATGGGCCCAGCCCAGAGCTGGGCAGGGTTTGAGGGCTTGTGACTTTAAAGAGGGCTTCGAACCCTTTCAAGAATTTAAATTACATGGCTTCAAGCCCTTTTTTAAAACGAGAACTTTGTGGCTTTGGGCTAGGATTTCTTTAGCTTTGGAATTGTGAATGCAAAAAGAGCTTCAATTCCTCTTGAGGGCTTACAAAGCCCTCAAAAGGAACCCCGCTGAGATTCTATTCGAAAAAATTAAACATTTGTAAGCCATCAAGAGCTTTTAAAGGCCTCAAAAGGAATTGAAGCCCTTTTGCATTCACAATTCCAAAACTCTTTAATAAAGGAAGACAGAAGAAGCCCCTTATTAAAACAAAAGTGTGTGAATATTCTTGCGAGTTGCAACTCGCAATTCGCATCTTTGGGAAGACGGAGGTCTTGAATAGGCATGTGCGACTTAAATCGATTCTCAAAAGAATCGATCTTTTGAGCGGCAATTATCAATTTTTTGAAACGATCTTTCGCCTCGCAATTTTTTGTCGAATTGATTCTCAGCGACAATATATTTGGGGAAAAATATATTAACAAAGGCTTTCAAGCTCCTTTCAAGGGCTTTTGCTCTTTTTCAAGGGGTTGAAGCTCTTTTGCAGAACTTCCAGCCTGTATAGAGCTTCTAATTCTTTAGAAAAGGGCTTGCAATTCCTTTTCAAGTGAATTGGGAATTGCAAAGCTTTTATGCTTGAAAAGGAATTGTGGCTTTGGGCTTTCAACGTCTTCTTAACAGGGCTTGGGACTTGTGGCTTCAAGCTCTTTTGTCGAGGGCTTTGTCCAGCTTTGGTCCAGCCAGGTCGAAACAAGGTACTTAGGTACACTTATTAGGAAAGTAGGTAGGTACCCAAAAATTAAAAACTTTATTATGTGAACAAGGCATTGGTAAATTTTAAGTGAACTAGCTCAGAAATGGTAGGTACCTAAATGGTGGTTCTTAAATCCCCAAGTGTTATTTTATGACCGGTCAGAATTTTTTATTTTAGACTTTATGAATTATTTGTTTTGATTTTTTTGCAAAAATGAAAATCGTTATGGTTAGGCACCTACTGAAAACTGCCCAACTCATTTACTTGAAATTTGGATAGGAAAAGTTTCCATAAGACTGCCGCTCTCTAATGATATACTTACCAAAAAATGGTAGGTAAGTATTAAAAATTTACATTCGAATTTTCGAATCAGTTTAGATATTTTGAATTTTCAAATCAAGACCGGATGTGAATTTCACACCCAAAATTTCAATCACTTGCCTGAGATTATTTAATTTAGATTCGAAAATTAAATTTTCATAAGAATGACAATAAAGACTAAAGTGAAGCAAAAATATGGAACCGCCGAAGTTGTTCATTTTATTTTACCTCAACACTGTCCAGAATTTTATTCATTTAAATCTATTCAGTCTTCTCTATCAATGTTTTATACCCCATTTGATGGCGATGAATAAAATGCCCAACAGTTCATAATAATTAGGACCAGAGAGTATTTCGTATAATTGCACACTAGAAGAGGAAAAATTCAATCAACTTCTAAAAAAAAGGTTTTCTTCTGAGACATAAATCAACTAACCTGATTGAGGCACTCGTCAGCTGGGCGGATTTTATTATTTTGATTTTGTATAATAAAACCAATTCTGCTTTCAATAATTTGACTATGAATGTTACCTACAAATTCATATTTATTAGATATCAAATACTGAACAATTGATTTGTCTCTACCATGAAGTACCATTTCCAATGATAGCAAATGTGGGTAGCAAATATTTCCCTACATAAAAAAGTAAATAAAATAAAACAGCTCTAACATGTCTATTTTATTAATAATAATAATTAATACAATACATTTTACATCACACTGACATTTATACAACATCATAACAATATAATTCTTAATACTAGGTATTACAATGGGTCTTCCTTTGTAAGACCCAGTTTCTTATATGGAGGATACTTTATGATTAATAATAATAAGAAGTATAATAATAAATAATGATAATTATCCTAAATATACAAATATTTAGCTAGTCGTATGTATACTCCTCGTTCATCTACTATCAAGACATTAAGAGACGAAAAATAAACAAATCACAATAATAATTATTATAATAAAGTTTAATAGTATATGAAAAAATACACATGAGTAAAAAGTAATAATACAATAGTATCAATATTTAAAAAATGGACTAATTACTTAAAAAAATTATTCATTCATATACAAATTAATGTGATCAAATAGGTACTGTTTCTTTCTGGACTTCCTGAGAAATTTGGGCGATTTGGTTGACAATTTCCCCCGTTAAAATCTCATTAGAAACACAAACGATGGTCTGAACTAATGATAATAATTAACACTGAAACAGCCCTAATCATCTCCTAGATAGATACAATAAAGTATAATAGGTAGTATAGGTACTAGTAATATTTGACTAGGTGTAAAATCCTACAATAATCAGTACAATATAAAAATAATTATTATTCTAAAAGGTAGTAATGTTTATAAATAAAAAGGGGCATTATTATGGAAGTTATCTTGATCAATTTATACTTCAAACAATTAATAATAGTCAAGTTTGTAATATAAAATATAACTCATAATGCAAGTCGAGATGGGTCCACTTATCTATAAAGCCGGTCCTAGGCCAATTTGAGGTTTCTTTGATCAGATTATACATACCAGTACCAGTACATAAGTTGGTATCACCTTAATGACGCTATTTTCTAACTAAACCATTTTTAATAATCAAGAAGAAAATTGATACTAGCAGATTTTGATTATGCAGATAATTTCCTAGGCGAATAATCTGATTACAAAACCATGGCAAATGACCTGCTTTAAGTTTGTTTTTTTCAATGGGAGATGAAGTGAAGAGATCTTTTTCTTCATGAGCTAATTTTTATTCAAGAATCAATCTGGCCATCCCCAAATTATCACACCTAAAAATATAAAAAATCTGCATTCATGTAAAATGGAGAAAAAATTAACAATCTGCCTACCACTACTGAATAGAAGACAAGTACAAGAAGTTCTAGAAGAGAAACTGCACATTTGGTAAAATACTTGCCGTGTGTTCTAATAGAAGAGGAAACCTTTTTTTTTTAAGTTCACTATTCAATATTTTTAATAATCTCCCCAATGGGCCATTTATCTCATGGATACTACACGCTATTACCCCATAAAGAGACATTTTTTTGCATCCCCAGAGAACTTTTCTTTGGACTACTGAAGAGGAAATGGGGAGAGATTACAGCGAAGTGGAAAAACAAAAAACAGTGTCAACTCAGAATTTAATTGCACATAAATTTATCACAGTAGGAATAAATATTAATTATTTATAAATAGCCAAAATATAATGATTAGAAAGCAAAAATGTAAAAACAAACTGCCAGAGTGCCAAATTTTTTTTTGCGTGTACATATGAAAAATACTGAAGGAAAAATGAGCTGTCAGAAAGGAAGAAAAAATAGTATTGAAATCTTCTCGTACTTCAACCTTACCCCTCTACTTAATTTTTAGGAAGCAAACAAAAACAAAAAAAGGAGAAACCTACCTTCTTTTCTTCTTTTGAGAACATTCCAGAATTTCTAGATGCAAAATTAGCAAGCAAAAAAATGTACATACAAAAGAAAAAAGATCATGCCAGGAAATGGCGAGTCTCACACCCTCAGATTATGAACTTTATTAGAGGTGACAAAGATGTTTTTGCGCTTCAATAATACAAAAACATGGCTTTAATCCCCATGTATTGTTCACATTATCCAGCTGAGACTTTTCAAGAATTACAATAAAAAAGCTTCTAGACTTCTGAAGAAGAACACAGAAATGGAAAAAGGTTTTTTTTCAAATTAAATTGATGAACCGGATTTTATGAAATTATTTTTTATTTGAGAGTACCAAATACCTGGCGAAGATTCATCCTAACGTCCTGCTTTAGGTAGATTAGGTACCATGAAGACACAGTCAGTTTTATGATATAAAGGATTCCCAACAGAGTAAGAAAATATTTCTTATTATTATTTAAATATTAAATAATTCGTTACTATTTTTAACAGTACTCATATTAAATTTTTTTGGTACCTAGGCCATTTTACTCATTAAAAATAGCTCAATATAAATAGGTGTGTCAATCTAGGGAGTCGACCCATCTCGTTTTAATAAAAAAGAAGAAAAAAGGAAGCAGGGACAGGAAACAATGGCTAACAAGTAGTGGAAGCTGACAGAAGCTTTAGTGTAGTGCTCTAATTATTAATTATTTAATAAATACAACTCTAATATTGATATGGGGATAAATGGTCAACGGATAGCACTAGCACTAGCACTATAGCACACGCTTTGTAATCTACGTGTTGGTATTTTAGGCGCAAACACTGACACAGACATTTATTAACAGATAAAATTCAAGTTTTCTTAAAACTGTACGCAACATCGCGTCCCTCTGATGCCTAGCTAGACGTTTTGCTGTTTCAATAATTGTGGAAGATTGTCAGAAATAAGGAAATAACGAATCGATAGTTACAATAGTGCATGAAGAAGTTTCAATAATACTAAAATCACCAAAAGTATGTTCTACAAGAAGCTAATTTAGTGATACACCCCCTACTTGGATAAGATTGTGTGACAATTTGGAGTTCGTATGAATCAGACATTGTTTTGGCATTTCAGTCTTCAATAAATTTGCATTTTTTTTAACAAGTAGTGACCCCCAAATAGGCGTTTTACTTCTTATATCTTTTTAAAAACTACAAGTCTAGATTGAAACAAAAGTCGCAAAACTATTTTGATGAGCACTTCTTATATTTTCGTGTTTTTGACCTCTACTCTTTTTGCCCATGTATGGACAGATGCTTTGAAAAACTATAAAAAATAACAATTTAAAAAGCACCAAAGTAAGATTTCTGTGTTATTTTCACTGAATTTAACTTTACGTGCCAATTTTTATCAACAAAAACTGCAGAGCTCAAAAATTGTCACTCAATAATGAACAGTTTTGGTAGGAGGTTTTTATAGTAGCAAAAATGTTATCTAAATTGGAATGTAAATTTCTAAACACACCACGTAAAAAATGGTTTTTGCTTCATATCAATAGAATCATAATGTAATAAATAAAAATGAATATTCCGCCTGATCGATTTGACACAAATATGATACAAAGTGTTTCACTTGAGAATGTAACATAGGAAGGTTCTTATAATTTGTTTCACATTACAAATTAATCAAGATCTATTTAAGATCATCATCTTTAAATAGGTAACAGAAAGATTGCTGATTTAAAATTGTAATAATAAAAAATAATAAAAGTTATTATTATGATTAATTTTTCAGAATCTTCAGCAAACTTGATAGTTTTAACTTATCCTGAAACTATAAAAAATACATCTGAGCAATTCTTTTCAATTAAATTCAATTTACTTGTAAAATGTTCACTTGAATAAATCAATATAATTTTCTATTTATTTTAATTGCTTAGTAATCTTAGGTGATTTTACATATGAAATATTCATAAATAAAGCACCATTTTTGATAAAAATTTAATACAAATCAGGAAAATAAAATAATTATAACACTGTTACATTCAAGTGAGACACCGCATCGTGTGTACACACAGTGTGCATAAAAAATCCTGAAATTTATTATTAATCCTGATTTCTCATCAAGCTACCTAAATAACAAACTACTTCAACATGGGAGCTGTCTTTTGAAGATCATCCGATAAAACGATACATAGATTAATCACTTGGACAAAGTATAATATATCACATAAATCAGAAAACATTACAGCTAAACCGAAGACTAGGTCTCCACTAATAATAAGTCTTATCTCTTGTCGTGAGACCGTCCCGTTTGTTCCGAAACCCCGGAACCAAACGAAACGACCCGGACAAGCTATCACAAAAGCATTGCTCGGGAATGGAAAGAGTTAAACTTGCGGGAGGGGGTTCACTATAACAACATAAACTTTAAGGTGTCGGGGAGTAGAACGGGGGGTAGGGATCAAACGTTACTGTCATAAACGGGAGTTCCGACGAAACCCATCGGTTGAGCGTTGGCAACAAGATTAGAACGCATGTTGGTTGTATCTTGTGATGTTGTATGAAGACCAGACTCGACTACTGCGGCTTGACGCATTTCTTCGGCACTAGCTCTGGGGAACAAAGAAACATTAGCAGTTTATTCCTTTAAACTGGTCGGTTAGTAAATAAATGGAAAGCACAGAGACAGATGTTAATAACAATCATTCCAATTCAGAGATGGTTCTTATGAGAAATTTCCTTTTTCATCACTTACCTTTACACAATTATTATTATCACTATTTACTCGAAACTAGAACTGAATTTGAATCTAACAACCTGACCTAACACATAAAAAAGTGTAAATTTTCCTGAAACTTGGCAACAAGGTGTGAGAGTTATTTTAAAATAACTGAATAAGTTCCATTTACTTGCTAAAAGGAAACATCTCATTTTTAATTGCATCATTCATAAAGAAGTGTAAATTTAGGACATAAACAATGAAACATCTAATAATATATTTACCACCTAAACTTCCTAGAGAGCTAAAAGTGCCCATTACCTACTGGAAATAAATAAATAAAAAGAAGAACTAGTAATATAGTTTTAAAGTTACTTCGCATTGTCATGCAAGGTGCTTTTAATTATAGAGCTGATTGATCACAAGAGGCTAGTTCTTGGTAATTTTTTAGAGCTGTCGAATATTTTCAAGACTGTCAAAACACATTTACAGCCTCAAACAAAAAAAAAAAGAAAATAGAAAGTAACAGAATGCAAACAATTTGTAAAAATCATTTAATTATTTACTGTACTTTATAAAGAAATGATGACACTGTACTAAAGTCTTCAAACTAGTAACAGCTTCCTACTTGTCAATGTCAAAGTACAGTTTTAGGCAAACTTAATAGCCAAAATTGTTAAATTTCAAAATAATATCCCAGTTCTACTAGAAATCAGTTTGATGGGTGTATATTAAAAGCGAATACTTGTCAAACTGCTCATATCTGTCAAATTTGAGACTAATTACCTTGAATATCTTAAGGATGTTAATGCATGATCATAATGAAAATTTAATTTTCTCCTGATCAATCAGCTTCCTCTTGCTACTTCAATCCTATCTACTGTAGATTTGAGTTACTGTTACAAAAAGCAAGCAAAACAATATTAAAACAATGACAGTACGAATTAATAAACACTCGCAAGCTTAGGACTGAATTATTTCGGAATTACACTTAAAGAGCTTATGTCGGACGCCAGACATCTGGATCTTCCATAAGTGTAGTGTGATGGTCATTGCTGGCCATCATACCACCGGTCGGCGATGTTGCCATATGCGGCGAAGCGACAGCTGCCATGTCCTCTCTAGAGCCTCTGCGTTATTTTGCGGGTTAAAAAAAACAAAGAAGTGCTCGTGAACGATTTGAATCGGGTGAGTACATGTTACTTGTTTATTTATTACACACACACGCGCCGTTGACATATTAATTTCTGTTTCTAGGGATGGTAAATTAGAAAGCATCCACTCTCATGAGTTTTACAAAGTTAAAGTTAATTTGACCCTCACAACTTTCAAAAATTGATAAGTCAATGACAACCATGTACCAAAAGATCACCAAGCGATCAAAGTAAGACTCCATCAACACCTAATCAGATCATGAAAATACTCACTTTCTTCCCAAAGACATCATACCGTACAATATGCCGGTAGTGAAAATAAGGCCACTTCCAAACAAGCTGCTGAATCCTAAGCATAGTATAATTGGCGGTAATGAGATCCTAAAAAGAAGAAAGAGACATATAAATGAATATCAATATTATATTATCATTATTTTTAATAAAAAAGAGGAAACATCAGTCTTAAAAATGTAGGTAAGATACAGTCGCTCAATTCTGGTAATTTGGCTTCCAGTACTAGCTCACTCCGCCATTGAAATTTTTTTAAATATATAAATAGTTTTATAGACGAACACAGCACCCAAGGCACGAGTGGGATTTGAACCCACAGAGTGACAGTATTAACTGATTAGTAGGCTGCTCTTCTAAACTGCTGAGCATTATTATTAAAAAGATCCATAAATTAAGGTTGTTGTAAATTGTTGTAAATTCTAGCGAAAAGTGTGACCTAAATAGGAATAAGAAACCATCTTGAATGCTAGTCTGGATTATTTTCATAATATCCCATTTCTTAAAAAAAATTATCAGTTCTAATGCAGATCTGGAAATATGGATCAATTTTTATGTGCAAAAGACCTTTAGAATCTAATGGGGCTCTGGAGCGAAGAGCGGGTGTGTGTGTGTGTGTGTGTGTGTGTGGAGGGGGGGGACATAAGCATATAACCTGGATTAAGCATTGGAATGCTGTTTGTTGATTACAGAGTTTTTTATCCAGCGAACACCTTTGTTCCTGAAAGTTAAAACTCATATTCTTGGCATCCGGTTCTCTAGTGCTAGTGCTACATCATCTACCGGGTGTCCCAGACTTAATTGACCAGGCCATATCTCATATACAGGTTGAGATAATCGAGCCGAATAAAAGGCATATTATTATAATTCTTCAAGCTGTATAACTTGACAGCATGAAAACAACCCTCACTCCAACATCCCCTAAGGTACAGCGCCCACCCTTAAAAAAATGAATAGCACCCTGTATATATTTTTGTATATTCAAAACCAGTATTCGATTGTCTATTCAGATGATTTTTCAGATTCAAAATTGGTTGAGAAATAACCAAGAAAAGGTTCATCAAGGTGGTCATGATTTTTTATCTGAACTTTCTCTGAATGACTTTAGCTGTCAAAATTTATCAATATTTAAGTAGTCATAGTTTTTAACAGGCAGGTGATAGTTATTATTATAATTAAAGTCCAAACAATTTATTTAATAATTCTGATTTATTGGGAAATTTAAAAAAATAAAACAAGAGACAAAGCACTTTATCATGAACCTTAATGATGACTGTGACCTGCTTAAAAACTATGAGCAAAATATTGATAAATTTTGACAGCTAAAGTCATTCAGACAAAGTTCAGATAAAAAGTCATGACCACCTTGATGAACCTTTTCTTGGTTATTTCTCAACCAATTTTGAATCTGAAAAATCATCTGAATAGACAATCGAATACTGGTTTTGAATATACAAAAATATATACAGGGTGCTATTCATTTTTTTAAGGGTGGGCGCTGTAACTTAGGGGATGTTGGAGTGGGGGTTGTTTTCATGCTGTCATGTTATACAGCTTGAAAAATTATAATAATATGCCTTTTATTCGGCTCGATTATCTCAACCTGTATATGAGATATGGCCTGGTCAATTAAGTCTGGGACACCCGGTATATCTGTGAGATTCCCTTTCTAGGAATATTCTTATTTTATTACCTACTGTTCCAGTCGCTTTCATTCCAATGTGTGCTTTTAAACTGACCTTGACACACTCCTTCGATCAGAGGCCATGAAATCTCAACGGAATTTGAATGAAACAATACATCAGGTCTTTCGGTTTCAGTTAGTTAACCTATCATCAGGAAAGGACAGTTGTCAAAAAGCTTAGATTTAAATTACAATTTTTTTGTTACTTGAATCCTTGAAGATCATAAAAAGTCCCAATGCTAGCATATTTTAAAAACAGCCAGCACGCTCTTACAAAAATACTTAAATGCATAAAAATTTCGGCAAAGGTGCTGTATCGCGAAGGTTTTACCCCTACGCTGGCCCCCCTCCACTGTCTCTGCTTACTACGTTCCGACACGTTCTCAGCGTTGCCATATGCAAGCCCTTCTCCTACGTTCTGCAGACAATCCTGCGCGTTCCCGCCCGTTTCCGCTACCTTACCAGCAGGGGTGTTGGAACGCTCGCATATAGGCTACTATAATAATACGAGAGACGATAACGCTCGGTAAGCCAGGTCTTTGGTCAGGGTAGTTTTTTTTTCATTTTACGGACATTTTACGAGCGTAGGAGAACGGAGACACGTATTTCATATGATAATAGTGTTGAGAGCGGCAGACCGAAAAAACTATCAATACTTACATGATATAAGCAGCAGCCTTGTTCCAATACGGTCGTCTGTCCATCCAATCGCTCACTCTCTGGACGTGGTCTATAAACATGCAGCAGCAGGGAGCCTCCAAGCACAAGACGACAAATCCGGCCACCATCTGGAGCATCCCGCTTATCAGACAGGACACGTCGATCATGAGAATGCTGACACAGTTCCAGAGTCCCAGGAAGATGGCAACTGCGAAACATAAATATGAGTCGCATCCTCAATTAGGTACGTGGTGATTCTAGCATAACCCTATAAAAGGGATAAGCGAGACCAGAAATAAATGCAAGGCGTACGAATAAATAAACAGACCAAGATAACGATAATTCTAATTCTAGTGGAATCGCTCAGACTTAATTTTAATCAAAGCGTATTCACTGAACAGTAAAGTGGATTAGTAAATAGAGCACAATCATATCTTTCAGTTTCATATCTCTATTACTGTTAAATTGGTTAAATTAGCAAACAAAACACAATAATATCAAATAAACACCTACTGCCACTTCCTACAGTTCCAACTCCTCTTCCAGCATACTTCAACCACCAGGGGACATCTTCCTTGGCGGAGGGGTCCTGGCCAGGTCTTTCCATAATGGAAGCAAGTTTATCTTGGAGAGACTATCGAAACGACGGGAGCTCGTAATTAAATATGTTACTATGGTTTTAATGGTAACTTACCATGGTTTTTATTAATGAGAAGTGGCCCAATTAACAGCAATTTCACAAACTATTTATAAAGCGCCCGTTTCCTAAGTTAGCAGGACTAAAAGCTCTATATACATAAAGCAAACGACAGAATGATTAACGTATTTTAAATTTACATTTACAAAGGACTAATGTTTGCTAAATATGGCAAAAAAAATCAGTGACATTACTATGATTACGTTTTGATACATTGGCGAAGCAGGAGGTCGAGTCGAACGAAATGTCATCCTGACTTTTGTGAGGTTAGAAGCATATCAGTCAATGGAATGTCTTTCTACTTGTTATTGTCTCTCATACTTGTCAATGTCATTTCTTCTCAATGAGAAAAATTCTATTTATTTGTTTTTTTAAATCTTTGCTCAATTATAATATTTTAAACAAATTGGTATATGTAATTTTCAATAGAACTAAAATATTTTAAGTAGTGAAATTGTTCTAGTAATTTCAGGAGTAAGCATTTTTTAATTAAAAATATAAACTGGACGTCAAATGTGGAGCTGCCGGCTGCCAAAAGATTTTATACTGATTCTCTTCTTCTTTCTATTGATCACTCTGATTCTTCTTTTTATTTACGGCTGGTATTTGAGTATTGAAGGATTTAGGCATTCCATTCCTCAACGAAAATCGCGCTAGTCAAAGCATTTGGAGATCAGTGGAGTGGATTTCGTACACTTCTATGACAGTTCGTAGTTTCACACAAAAATTAACGTTTCTGATTGACATCCTGAAATACGAATTAAGGTTCTGTGTTTTACGCACCGAGTTTCACTGCGTAGAAATAAAAAACCTCCGTATTGCAGGCAGCCAATCAGAACCCCGGTAATTTTTCTGTGAAACTACGAACTGTCATAAAAGCCTATGAAATCCAGGCGAACTCTTAAATCCAGAACATCCGGAAGACTATACATACCGTCCAAACACCTATGAGCTGCGACCGCAGAAGGCGTTTGAATATGGCGGAGTGGCGCACACACAACCATGCATTGCCTTCTCAGTTTTCACATACCTAGGCAATGACACAACATTATATCCGATATTCAAATCAAACTGATATATTATTGCGGCGTATAACTTAATAAAGTTATTTAAAATAAAGTAGGTACTTTACTGATGAAATAGAAAGTAATTTCGAAATTTTAATTTATCGCCGTTTGGCCAAGGCAAGTAAAAATAAATGAACTTGTTACAAATACAAATAGGTAAATAAATAAAAAAAAAAACTGTCGATGTGTAAACAAGCACCTACTGTAGATGTTTTCAATAATATGGCGGTTTCCATCGAGTTCACATGAACGACTAATTAATTACCTAGGTATTATTGATATGGCATTTAAGTCCTTCCCTATGTTTTATATTCTTACGATTTCGTAAAAATACGAAAGTACGAAGACCTCTCGTAATTGTGAATACCCCTATTATTAAAAAAGCAATTTCGAGGGAGCAGCAAACAGATAACTTTCCTCGAAACGTAACTTATTTCTGCTTGCCGCTTCTCCGAAACTGCGTTTTCCAAAATGGCGGCCGTTTGAATGTTCGGACAAATTACTATTTTTTGAAACCTCCTATAAGCAAAACGGAGAAAAAAACTTTGAAACTAAATTAACAGAAGATTGGGAGAACATTTTCCAAATTTTATGCTAGTATAAAAAAAATTCATTATTTGTAATAATATAATAAAGCCAGTGGCGTGGGTAGGAAGATTTCAATAAGTCGCATTTTTCAATCTAAGGAATTGAATTCGTGAGAGCATTATTGAGCAAAATCGATGAAGCCGGTCCAAAAGGACGTCCATTTGAATTTTAGAAAAATTGTAATTTTTTAAACCCTTTTGTTAAACTCCTGGTCATTTCCCACTATACTGTTGACTTACTTACTTCGCTTTATTTTGATATTTACGTAGAGGCAATATTTTTCAGTCTTTATACCTGGTGGTTTAAGTTGATTTTTAAATACTTATACAGGGTGAGTTTTTTTCAATGTGTAGGAAAGAGATCTCGTAAAATACTCCAGTTAAACGAACTGTTAAATGGGGAAAGTAGTGCAGTTTTATGAGGTTAGTTTGAAGCAACTTTTGTTTTTTTCAAAATCTTCATGGGTGTCTAGATGTCAAAAACAAAATTTTATTAATTTCTTTACACTGAGATAGCGCTCTAATTATTGGGATTAGAGAACAATACTATTGTTCTCTATAAATGTTTTAAATGATTTTAAACCAATAAAACGGTGCTATAATTTTCTTTATTTTTGTCATGCCATTTTCGAGTTATGACGCAAACATGTGTTTTTTTTAAGTGTAAAAATCGTCCTAACTTCTTATTTTTAGGAAAAACCATATTGAGTTTTATATCGTCGTATTTATAGAAAAAAAGACATATCGAATGATGTCGTAGCCAACTATGACTTACATTTAAAAAAACACAAGTTTATGTCATAGCACGAAAATGACAGGACAAATAAAAAAAATGTAACGCCGTCTTATTGCTTATAAAATTGTCTAAAATGTTTTCCTTTACGACTTTTCTCTAATCCCAATAATTAGACTGCTATATCAGTAAAGAAATTCCCGGAATTTACTTTATGTTAAATATCTAGGAACCCATGGAGATTTTCAAAAAAAAAAACAAAAGCGGTTTGGAATTAAGTTCATAAAGCTGCACAGCTTTCCGCATTTAACCCTTCCTCTAACTGCACTAGTTTAAGAGATCCCTGTACTAAACATTGAAAAAAACTCACCCTGTAGAGATAAAAATTACGAAAATAAATGACGAATGGTAAATAATTGGGAATTCTGTTCGATTAATTGGGACTTCGGCTAACTAAAGAAACTCGTTTGCAGTATACAGGGTGCACCATGTATCCTTCTCTATATTGCTATCTCCTGAACGCTAAGAGATACAGGGTCGGTTAAATTAGAGAAAAGATGCGCAGTTTTGTGGCCATCTCGAATTCGTCAAAACATGCAAGATATCTGTGACCGTTTCTGAAATATCCTGAAAAAACTGAAAAATCGAGATTTCTTATTTTCCTCATATCTTTTTTACTACTGGAAATTAAAAATAATTTTTTGTAGGCGTACATAAGCCGTTAAGAGCTATCCATCTGATATTTCAAAAATTTTCAAGGCCTACAACTAGATCCAAGAGTTTTCACAGTCAACTTTCGTTTTTCTTATGACCGCCATATTATTTTTTTATGTCGTTCGATATGAAAAAAATAATGGAAACCAAAAATTAATAAACTTCAGAAAAAATTAAAAAAAAATTTATTCTTCTTTTTTCAAAGAAAAACCTAATAAAAAATCGTCGAAAAACGTCAACATTTGTAAAATACGCCGAAATAGTGCTTGCCTTATGGTTTTTCAATTTATCTATGAAATTCGGTCTAAAAATGTGTCTTTTTTGTAAAGAAAAAAGAAGAATAAAAAATTTTTTAATTTATTTTTTGAAGTTTAACAATTTTTAGTTTTTATAATTTTTTTTATACCGAACAACATAAAAAACACTGTGGTGGCCATAAGAAAAACGAAAGTTGACTATGAAAATTCCGGGATCTAGTCGGCTTTGAAAATTTTTGAAATGTCAGATGGGTAGTTCTTAACGACTTATGTAAGTCCACAAAAAATTATTCATTAATCTCCAATAATAAAAAAGATATGACGAAAATAAGAAATCTCGATTTTTCAGTTTTTTCAGGATATTTCAGGAACGGTCACAGATATCTTGTATGTTTCGACGGAATCGAGATGGCCACAAAATTGCGCTCCTTTGGATTTGTTTAACCGACCCTGTATCTGTTAGCGTTAGGAGATAGCAATATAGAGAAGGATACATGGTGCACCCTGTATAGGTAGAGGTGTTTATTATTATTAGATACCCTACCTATTCTTTATGTATTTTTAATGTATTCCCCCGTCTGTTATACCGAGTGAACTAATAAGTGCAGTATTTATATACTGTGAATATAAAGAATTAAGGCGCTTGAACCTAGCGCCCCCTAAATACTGGAATTTTAAATATTGACTTAAATAAAACTACAGCATTAACTGTTTCAAAAAAATCTATAAAATATATATTTTCTGTCATTACAACATGAACATACAATATATTACTTATTAGTTTATATACATGTATAAAATAATTTGTCAACGAACTAAATGGGGTAGTTGTGGTCTCTGTTCAGCAGGCATCGAGAAAAACGATAATATGGTGAATCTGGTCGGGGGTTTACAGCTGAGATGATCGTCAATGTACTGACAGGGACAGGTAAGGGTGTTGCAATGGCGCCCCCCTTTCGCGGGAGGACTGGCCAGGTATCCCCTCACTCGGTCACGACCCCAACGGGATATGTATCTTAGATAAACTAGAACTGCTCTTTGCTAAAACAAAACGAAATAGATTAGTCACTTCTATCTAATTATCTCTTCTTCTATTAAAACTTGCAGCATTCCATCTCTAATCGTAGGTATAAGTAATAAGGATAAAGAAATTGAGACAGACTACTTAAGTATGTATTAATAATAAGAGTGTATGCTACACCAGTTATTTGGCGCATGTGTTATTTAAAAATAAATATTCACAATTCACTACTCATTATTACCTATTAAACTAATAAACTATTATTATTTTTTAATTATTTTTATTCCTTAATTGTCTCTAGATCAGATATTTCGTACCAATTATACCCTGTAGATATTAAAGATATCGAAGACTAATAATTAACAGATACGCATGCAGATAATAAATAAACAGCAACAAAATAAATTAAACAAGACCAACAACTATGAAGAACAACGAAAAAACGGTGAAACAACGAGTTAATAAGAATAAGGACTAAACAAATTGAAACATTCACAAATATAAAAGTGTATTGTACAAAGTGGAGGTGAAAAACATACAATCAAACAGCAGAGAATCACAAAAACGACAAAAAAGGTCTTCTTCTTCGTGTCCCAACAATAACGATACAGATTCTTGGCGAGTTTCTAGATCTCTGCCCAAACTTTCTATCGCACTAGATTGTTATTGTTAAGACGTTAAGAAAATGTTTAATCAAATATTAATCCCCAATTATGGTCTTAGAGAAATAAGAAATAAAAGTACTTAGTTATTTTCCCTCCTAGAGAGGAATTTGGACCAAAGAGGACAGCACGTCCTCACTTCTCCCGAGGGCTTGTTAGCCAGGATCTCCTCCACGTACTGACAGGGACAAAGGGCGGAAGGTACATGCCGAGGTGTGCTGTATTGCATTACGATCTCCTCGAGACTCCAATCTAGGCGTCTGCGAATGAAATCTTTCCCCCATCTTTGCAAATATCGCAAAAATAATTGCTCAGCGCGCCCCTGGAGCAGAAAAATCAAGATAATTAAGAGACCTGAAACTGAAGTGTTCTGGAGCCGCCGTGAATGGAATAATCTATTCATCTTCATCATTGTCTTCGATCATTATCATCCTCAAGTTTGGTAAATTATTATAACGATTCTCTTACCTGTTTTCTTGATAGTCTAGTGCTTCTGCTCCCTTGTATGACAATATCATCAGCAGTAATATCCATCCGTTGCTCCCAATTATTGCTCGGTTCTCTCTCTTGTTGTTCTATGCTGGTTTGTAGATGGGCGATGCAAGGTCCAGAGTCCATGTATAAGAAACAGAGATTCACTTTGTGACATGAGATTTTCCCTCTATCGTCCAAAACAATTACGATTTTATGCCTCAACAGCTGCTTGTTGACGTGGGCTAGGCATTTTTCTAGGTTCCTGGACAGTCTGAACTTGATCCACATCGAGAAGAATATTGCTGAAGCGTTGAGCACCAGCCATCCTATTCCAAGTCCGAAGAGAGTCAAACCGGATAATCCGGAGAATAGGAGGCCCAAGAGGACGGAGAATGCTACGATTATCCAGAGGACTAGGACTCTCTTGTAGCATACGTTATAGACGTTGAATCTGTAGTCGTTCACTAGGAGCTCCATTGCTTGAACATATTCTTCTACTGTTAACTGTTGGGAAAAAAGTGTGGTCAGCTTACGAATTACATATGCAGAAAAATATATGGTGTAACTGCTTTTGAAGTCCTAAACTTAGAAAAAAGTTATCTGTATAAAATAAAAGTTATAAAAAGTTATCATCTTAAGATGCAAGGAAGAAATATGTCGCAAATCAGATCAAGAGTTGACAGAAATAACAATTTTATTAGTGCTAGAGGCTCAATACGACAAAAGAAGATTTTCGAAGATTTTTAATTTTTTTTTAATAATTAATAAACCATTTTATTGTTTTGTTAGTACATTCCTGGAATATGGTGTCGTCATACTAGAGGCCCAAATGGCGAGAACGGGATTTTGAGATAAATTTTGTTATAAATTGAGCTACTTTCAATTTGAATCTACGAATATCTGCTCAATTTTGTAGTAAGTGTTTTGTTGTCTTATATTTTTATATTTTGCTTTTTATTTTATTTTTTATTTCTTTTGATCAGTAATTTTTCTCGGATTTGTTTGATCAGAGAATAGTCAGCACATAACTTTGAAATTGATAGAAGGCATTTTCAGAAAAGTTAGCTTTAGTTCAGCCTGTCGGTATTTATAGCCAGTAAGTTACTTTTATTTTGCCAGCTATGGGTAGTCAGCTAAATCAGGTTAGGTTAGAGTTTTTTATTATTAATACAGAAAATTTACGAATTTCCAAAATAAGTTTAATAGGTACTTATTTCAGTATTATAGGTAACTGAAAAATTAGAGCTCGATTTCAGGAAAAATATATTCCAGTTTCTAGGGCAAGGCCGGGAAAATTTTGGAAAAAACAAGTAAGAAAATGTTAATGAAAACTTCCGCCCCTGGGCTACAGCCCTAATTAACCCTGTGGAAGGCCCTGATCTGTATATTGTGGAAAGATACCCCGGATGCTGTATGCGCCACCCGTTTCCTCGGATGTGCTAATAGCAGGTAATTAATTTTATTTTGATATTTGTTCTTCTTGTTTGAATTATGATTGTATTTTTGCTTCCGCCCGCCGCCCCAATGAACTTGCCTCCTGCGTGCGGTCACGCACAGCATATCTGCTAGGTCCGGCCCTGCTAGTTTCTAATAAGTTTTCCATTAATTCGTGTCTTATTTTGATCAATTCGATAAAGAAATTAACGTTGAAATCACTGGAAGCTCAAATAATTTTTGAGAAAAATTCACTTTAGTTCAGTCTAGCTAATTCCACCTCGGTATCAGGAAGAATTTTGGCTCAAGATTTTGATTTTAGCAAATTAATCATTCATTTTTACTTTTTTTTTAATCAATTCTACGTTTTGTTAGATCGGAAAATAGCCAGAAAAAAATTCGCTGCGACTATAGAGGCAAAAATCTGCAGAACATTTTTATTTCACCTGGGTAGGTAGGTAGGTAATTGAAATATCTGAGCTCTATTTCAGGAAGAATTCGCACAAGTTTTGGGCATTTTTTAATCAATTGTACTCAATTTTGATCCATTCTACGTCATACTACAGGTCAGAAAATATTGTCACCAGTCAATCATTTTGCAAATTCAGGAGCATTTTCCGGAAAACTTATTTAATTTTTGTCTTCAATCTATAGAATTGAAAGGCTCAGGCTATAGGTTGTAGGAAGATCTGCTAAAAATTTCATCAATTTTGTTTATAATCCTTGTTTTTATTTATTCAATTCAACCTCAAGAGAGGTAAAAAAACACAGTTGTTATCAATTGTGTCTTTTTTAAATCATCCTACTCCAGGTGAGATCCAGGAGAAATTTCCCAAGATTGTGTTTTTTATTAATCAATTTTACATTAGGTCTGATCTCTGATCGAGTTTTCACCAATTTTCCCAGTAACCTACTTACCATAATCTGTGCTAAATTAATATCCTCTCAGCTAAATCAGAAAGTCTTCACTGGAGGGTTACAGAAAAAACTTTATTATCATACTAGAGGCCCAAATAGCGAGAACAGACTTTTGGGATAAATTTGGTTATAAATAGCTACCCACTTACTTTCAGTTTGAATCCAGGAAGGTCTGCTCAATTTTGTAGTAAAATTGTCTATTTTTTTATATTTTGCCTTTTATTTATTGTTTGCTTTTGATCAATAAATATTTTACGTTTTGCTGGGTCAGAAAATAGTCAGCAAATCAATTTCAAATAATTGATAGAAAGTATTTTCAGAAGTTAGCTTTAGGTTGGTCTCTAGGTGTAACTGAAAGACTCTTTCTGGATTAATCTATATAATTTTTCAGCAAGATTTCATATTTTGTTTTGTTAGCCAAGTTTAGTTAGTCAGTTAAGTCAGGCTAGGTAAGAAAATTTTTTTTATTATTAGAGAAAATTTACAAATTTTCGAGAAAAAAAATTACTGTTTTAGTTTATGAAACTGAAAAATTCAAGATCGCAATCACGAAAAATGTATTCCAGGTTTTAGAAAGTTTTCCATTAATTTGTGTCTTATTTTGACCAATTCTTTGTAATTAAGATCCGAAATTAGCTTTGCAATCACTGGAAGCTCAAATTTTCAGAAAAAATACTTTATTTCAGTCTAGCTTCGATATCCGGAAATTTGGCTCAGTATTTTGGTTTTAGCAAGCTTCTCATCATTAGTTTCTGCATTTTTTTATTAATTCTGCATCTTATTGTAGCAGATCAGAATATAGTCAAAAAATAGTTCTGCTGTTACTAGAGGCTGAAAATTTAAGAAAAAATTATTTTATTTCAGTCTAGGTAACTGAAAGATTTTAGATCGATTTCAGAAAGCTCGATTCCTTATTTTTATATTTTTCTTGTGCTTTATTTTAATCAATTCTACGTCATACCAGGTCATACCAGAAAATAGAGTCAGTAAATAATTTTGCAAATACTATAGCAGAAAAAGAAAAATTTACTTAATTTTAGTCTATAGTTATAGAACTAATAAAAGACCCAACCTAGGTTCTAGGAAGATCTACTCAAGTTTTCAGTGATTTGTTATAAAATTTGTGCTTTTATTCAATAAATTTCTATCTCAAGAGAGATAAAAAACTCAGAGTTTTCATCAAGCGTGCCTTCTTTTCATTCATTTACTCTAAATCAGATCCAGCAAAGAATCTTTCCATTATTATGTTACTTAATAATCAATTATATGTTAAATCTGATCGATTTTTCGCCAATTTTCTCAGTAACCTACTTCTTACAAATTATGATAAATTAATATCCTCTCAGGTAGATCAGAAAGTCTTCGGAATTTTATCAACCTTCCCATTATAAAATCTCAGGTCAAAAGTCGCTTTTAATTACATTTTTTAAGAAAGGGTTCTTTTATAGAAAAATGTAATTTTTTATGTCTGGTGATAATTACGCTTATAGCACTTAAAGCACGATAGCGCGTTTTAAAATAAAAGCAATAATTACCTACTTACTATTTATACTGCATTCGTTAGTGTAATTATTGACGATAAAAACTTAATGATGTTAATGTAAAAAGGTCGCAATGAAAACAAATAATTGAATCCTGGCAAAGATTTGAGAGAGAAATATTAGAGAGAGAGTGAATTGTATTACTTATCAATGTGTGAATCATTGTCAACAATAACTCAACTCACAGTGAGTCCTTGCGCCATCAATTCTTCAGGTACAAGTTCCGGACGGAATTCAGCAGGAGTAATCCATGGGAACCTAGTATTCACCGGTAATAAAGTTACTATAATATCACCATTAGCTAGAAATAATAAAAATTAGACAATAAAAACAACAATGAGGTGAAGAGATAACATACAAAATCCTTGTCGAATGGGTTCAGGGCTGGACATTGGTAGTTCAACATTCCTAAGCGGTTCCACAGCTCTTTGGGGTTTAGCATTTACATTAACATTAACATCTCTAACAGGGGTCCGAAGGTTATCATCTGCTTTGCTGAAGCTCCTCTCCAAATTCACTTGGACACTTTCGGTAGTTATCACAGCAGGAGCGTCCTTGTTATCAATCGATAATCCTTCATCGTCCTCCTCGAATTTCACCCATTTCTTCTCACCACCAGGAACGCTAGGACTACCAGGAGTGATGTTATTCTGCTGCGTTTTACTTGTAGCAGAAATGGACGGTTGTTCTGGTTTACTTTGCAGGTGAATGGCGGTACCATTGGTATTTGAGCGGTGCTCACCTGGTCCTGGTGGGTCGTTATTGTTTTCCATGGCTCTGATAAAGTCTCGGAGGAGTTTAATCACTACATAACTTAATTATTGTATAAGAAGGCACTTCCGTGGACGGATTTGGGTTAGTCGAATGGTGTTCTAGGTTTACCTTGTCAACACATGAGTGGGCGGGGTGTAGCGTTGTGGTACGCACAGGTACCTAACGGTGAATAAAATGAAACGGAGTGTGTTATCGACTGGCTGGAAGCGCAGGTAGGGGATTTCAAGTCAAACTAGCTATGTTATACCTACCTGTTGATTGCGGACAGGTAGGTATCAGTTAAAAGTAAATTAGTTGTGAAGAATTTTATTACCTCAATAACAGATGACGCTGCCGTTCTGATTATTTGATTTATTTTTATTGGATTTTTATTACATTTTTATATTTATACTAGTGCACCAATTACAGTAGGTACCAGTACTTGATGATAGCAAACTACTATCAGTATTATTAGTATTTGATGATTAATGCATTTTACAGGTGAGTAATACTATAAGCAATGCATAAATAATGTTTTACCTATACTTATCTATAAGGAATGGCATGGCACATGTTGCCAAAGCAAGCCAAATATTTAAGGAAAACTTTTTGGCACCAGCGTAGAATTTTCTATGTACCTAACTTGTACATCACCTCTTCAATTTCATTCATTTAAAGATGAAATTTGGAGATATAAATTGATGAAATGGAAGTGCTAATGATCGAAAAAATGATCTTAAAATAACAAACACGAGAGTAAAATATCATGCCATTGTTCCAGAAATAGGCTGTGCTGTGAAGCTAGAAAATTTAGAAGACTCCGGCAATATCTTTTTTCCGACCGAAAACAATTTGTTGCGTATTTTTTCATGTTGTGACTTCGAAAGCTATCCTCAAGCCTTGTTAGATCAGATTATTCTTAGCATTGAGACAGAAATCAATCAAAATGTTACCATAAAGTACGTTGTGCAGAAATTAATGTGTTCATAATACCTATGGTTTTGACAATTTTCCGGAAATTACCTGGGACCATGGCAATTACGAGTATCTCAAGAATCAAAATTTGTTTTCACGTGTGACCTTCCATTCTCAAGATATGATGCTTATTAAAAGTAGGCAAAATTCTGATAAATTCTGGGAAATTGAAAGCGTTTTCATTGACGGCTGTTGACAAAACTAAAAAACTCTACCATACAAATTGATATAGTTTTCCGATTCATGTTGAAGTCAGCTTTGACAACATAAAGTTTCGTTCTTCAAAATCATTGATTGTTTCATAAAAACTGCTGTTTTTAACACAGTAAAATATTTCTGGGGAAAAAATGTGCAAAAAAATCTTGGTTATTTCAATTGGTGGGTATGCTCTACCAATGACACTTATTGATACCCCGCATTTCCGCCGATTCGAAAACTACAGTCCCATACTTATAGTACGAGAGCCCACGACCAAAATTTTTGTTTAATAGCAATTAGCAATACGACCAAAACCGCATCAAAATAATAGATTCGATTACCCGAAAATCGCAATATCAGAAATTCCGTGTATCGTCTGACCTGACCAAATTTTCAAAAATGTCAAAAAATTTTACCAAATTGTATCATAGCAATCCGTCTGATTCTCAAAATATAGTTAGACGATAGCTCTTAGATATCGAAAATACGTTTTTCAGACGCCACTAGCGTAGCGTGTACCCGGGAGACCATCTTAAAAAAAAATAGAAATGAGACAAAAAAGTATCATAGCAAAACGTCTGAAAATGATTTTCACGAGTGAATTTGGGTCAGTGTATGTGAAAGGATCATTTTTCAGAAGAAAATGTGAGCACATTAAATTTTGAGACCGTTTTGAAAACGTTAAGAAATTATACCGATGATGGTATAACATAGCAATTCGTCTATGACAACTTTTCGATACTCCGAAATCATTCAAAAATCGTATTGAGGCGATTGAAGTCTATGTTACAAGCCAATGAATAAGTTGCGACCCGTAAATTATTTGATGATGATTAGTAAAGAGCTTACCCGAAACCGTCGAAAGGAAGTTGAAGGACTTCAATAAATTGCACAAAAGGAAATTGGGATAAAGTTAAAAAAAAACTGTTTCTTTGAAGATACATAATTAAGATGCGAGATGTGTGTGTCTTTTTAGTCACTGTCGGACGCATAATCATCATCGTCATCATTGAAATCACTTTCCAGATCGCGATCAGGATCTTCAATTTTTTTGGGATTATAGGCGACATCGGAAATGTCTGAAAACAGTATTTTAGCAATCCCGGAAGCCATACAAAAAGTTTTGAAAAAAATTGAACTGGGTTTCTATAATACACTTCGGCTAAATTTTTTGACTTTTTCAAAAATGCGCTCAGGCCATATGCTACGCGCAAAATGTCTAAAAACAAACATTTTCGTCATAAAATGACAAAATCTATGTACATTTTCAATATCAGACGTAATACGATAATACCCTCTGCCCATTTTTTTTTGACAGCAGAAATGGCCTCCCACACGTCAGTTGCTACACTTTTGACCGTTACCACCCACCTAGTAGGGTTCAGGATCATCTTATCTAACGACTTGATACGGTTTTGACCGTAAAACGATGATACATGGTTTTGGTCCTGCTCTGGTACTATTAGTTTTTCTGCTCTCGTTCGGTTTTGTTAAAAATTTCACCCTGCATGCATTTTCTTCAAAATCTAGTGCCATTTTCGAAAACTATATGAAAAATTCCACAATTGCGACAAAAAAGTGCTTGGCACCATTAAGCTGAATCGAGAGGAAAATAAATACTTATTATTTTCAGGATTCCAATACATGGTTTATTATTCTCTAAAAATCCAATGCGTTTTTCTAAAACTAGCGTATTTAGTAGTGTTAGTGATTTCAAATTAATTCGCTTGTTGTGCAGATTTAGCAGGATTGATTGTGCAGGAACCGTACTAGTTTTTTTTTGAACTGAAGATAAGTTTTAATAAAAAAAAAACTCTAAGAAGAAATAGCAATTTTAATGACAATCAAACACTCTAAACATAAGCCAAACAGAAATAAAACTACCAACAAATGTTGGAAAAAAAAAACTACAATTCAGTGCAGATGATGTTCATATGCAGGACGCCATCAAACTCGACATATTTCCTTGAACTTTTGAGTCATCGTAAAGATTTTTATTTAAATTTTTAAGTCGAAGACATCATTTAGATGGTTCAACAGAATCCTCAAACAAGCAGGAATCGAATATGCGTTACTGTGGGAGTGCCATCATATTATTCTCAAGGGTGGAGGATAGTCAAAACGGAACGTCTCCATTCCTATCGTACAGAAAGTGGAGGCTCGAAGTGGGTGAAGAAGTTGCTAGACCGGCATTTTGTCAGTGGATTTTAGAACATAGAGGCAATATTCCTAGAATTCTTTTAACCTATGAAGCTCAATTTAGGAAATATGGGGACTTAAATACTCGAAGTTCACATGTTTTGTCGAAAGAGAACTCCCATGTAACGAAGAAGACCCATTTACAGCGTAAATTTTCATGTGATGTGGTCTAATTTGTGACAAACTCATTGGTTCCAGCTTCTTAGAACAAAGACGGATCCACGATAATTTCCTAGAAAACGAGTTTCCTGGTCTGTTGAAAAACGAGGCACGTAAATTAGAGAGGAATGATCTTGCAACAGATGGGGCGCCCGCCCATTTATTGGATACCTACAGGGTGAACTTTTTGACAAAACCGAATTGGAGCAGAAATGAAATTCGGGAAATTCCATCAATTCGTTAAAAAGATAGCTGTCCGAAACCATCAACGACCTATCCCAACCGGTGGATAGATCGTGAAGGTCCCTATGCTTGGCCCTTCAGGTCACCTGACCTAACGCCACTAAGATTATTTCTTGTGGGGGTACATGAAAGCCTTCATAATCAAGATGAAGGGCGGACACAGTTGAACAAATTGTTGTTTTTCTTCCCAACATCTGATAGTTTTCTGTGTGTTTCGCTTATGTACAGCGTTTGGTTGTCATATAACAATTTTACCATTTTTCTCTGAGTTGTATTTTCTTATTAAAACTTATGTTTAGCGCAAAAAAAATTTAGTACGGTCCAAAATCCTGGCCGAATCTACAGAACAAGCGAATTATTGGAAGTAACAACTAAATACGCTTCTAAGGTTCTAAAATATTACATTTGATTTTTCGAAAATAATGAACAACCATGAATTTGAATCCTGAAGATATTAAAAATCTTTATTTTCTTTTCGATTCAGTTTAATGGGGCCAAAATTTTTTTGCCGCAATTGTGATATTTTTCATAGCTTTCGAAAATGACACTAAACTTTGAAGAAAATACATGGGAAACTTTTTTAGCCAAACCTAATTAGAGCAGAAAAAGTAAGTACGGACCTGCAGTTTTCGGATCGATGGAAAATGCGGAGTATCAAGTGTCATTGGCAGAGCACACCTACCAAATTTGAATAAATTCCATCAATTCGTTCAAAAGATAGGGCTCATCAAAAATTTCGGGAAAGACATGAATCACCCTTGAATCGAAGGAACTCAGGACAATTTCAAAACCAGATCCTGAGTTCTGTTTTGCATTATTTTTGCATGACATAACGAGAAAAGTTATTTAGGTATAAACGATACTGCGAGCGTGAGGTCTAATTACAGATTTTCACGAAAATTATTTTTTTACATACCTACAAGATGGATTTTTTTTTAATTTTTGAATTTTTTTCGAGAAGTTTTTATAAAAAAATCGAAGTCTTAAAAAAGGAAGTATTTGTTTTATGTAAGAATAGCTGACAACAATACCAAAAATTTAATCAACATTTCAAAGCTCTAAAAAAATTGAATTTTGACAAAATTTGTTTTTCCCTATACTTATACCAGTGGAAGCGGCAGTACATGGGGATCTTGGAAACGACAAGAGATACAGGCTCGGTTAAATTAACGAAAAGTTGCACAATTTGATGCTTAATAAGAATCTGATTTTTTTTTTTTATATTTTCAGTCGTTGCTGAAATATCTTGAAAATTGAAAAATCACAATTTCTTATTTTAGCCATATTTTTTTTATTATTGGAAATTTTCAACGCCGACTATATATAGATCCTAGAGTTTTTATAGCCAACTTTTGTTTTTCTTATGGCCGCCATATTGATTTTTTATGTCATTCGGTATAAAATAAATAAATCGAGAAAACCATTAAAAATTAATAACATTCGAAAACAAAAATTTAAAAAATTTTATTCTTTTTTAGAAAAAAAAAACTTCATACCGAATATCACATAAAAAGTAAAAAACCATAAGGCAAGTAATATGATTTCATATTAACGTAATTGAGCGAAAAAATAATTTTTTTTCGAAAAAAGAATTAAAAAAAAATAAAAAATTTGAATGTTAATAGTTTTTTGGTTCCTTGATTTATTTTACACCGAACGACCATAAAAAATCAATATGGCGGCCATAAGAAAAACAAAAGTAGGCTATGAAAACTTTGGGATCTGGTCGGCTTTGAAAATTTTTGAAACGTCAAGTGGGTAGCTCGTGGCGACTTACGTATACCTATATACAAAAAATTATTTATTAATGTCAAATAATAAAGAAGATATGGTTAAAATAAGAAATTTTGAAAATTTCATCAGCAACGACTAAAAATATACTGTATAACGTCGTTTATCATGAATAATAATTTCATGCTTATGTAATTCAGAAAACGTTGTAATACTGAAAATTGTAGTAAAATGTAAGGATTTTTAGTATCCTTATAAGTTATCCAGAATCACTAATTTTTTAATATCTAACAATATCTATATTTTTTAAATATAGAAATAGTCTCAAAAATAAAAAATAATTCAGCAAAATTGAATCATAGCACTCGAAGCCAGAGAACTGCGAAAAAGTCAAAAAGTTCAAGATTATTTTATGGAACTGACATGCAGAAATTCGAAATGAATGTGAAAATCCAATAAAATAACTCAAAAGAATGGAACAAACGGTTCTGTCTCTGAAATGACAGTGAAGAGAAGAATTTAAACGGGACATAAGTATCTAATAATATTCAGTTTATAAAATATTTTTCAAGATAGAAATAGGAAAAATGTTTTAAGTTTCAGGAGTACCTACTAAAGTTAGTTCCGCGCTCTATTTTGCCACAATTTAACCCCTGTAGAGACGTATTTAGGAGAGTCTCTCTGCCCCAAGGGAACTCCCTTCCAACCTAACTTCCGAAGCACGTCTGGTTGTAGTAGATGTCTTCTTTTCTTATTTTGAAACCCTGCCTTCGAAATGCAGTTTGACCTGCATGTAAACGTTTTCGTCTTGCATTGAATAGTGCAGATAAAATATGTAAATAAAACGATCTAATACAATATAATATTTTATTGACGATGATTTTAGTCATATCGTTCCATGAAGAAAAATAAACAGCGATTATCTATGTAATACGAGTATATAGATAAACCCACATATAAAGGAACTATTGTTATCAATGTTGTTACTAATGTTTATGTGCTGTACAAAGATTTGCATTGTCTTTAACTTATAATTAAATTAGATAAGACATTCATAATAATAGTCCTTGGTTTAATATTTTTTCATGGGTTATATGTATATGGTCATCTATGTATATATTTAACATCTATTCGTACAACGTACACGTCCATACAATTATCTTTTTTTTCTTATTGATTAGTATACACAGCGTGAACATTCTTGTTCTGATTTATCAAAAAAAGCCCAATCTATCCACCAATTAATTAATTTTCTTTACTACAACCTGTAAGGTTTTCTAGTCAGACTATTCGACAGGTCAAAAATTCTACTCTTGATAAGAATGGAAGGAAGAATAATCAAGCTAAAGGCAGAGAAATAACTTTCTGACAAGAAAATTTTAATTTATTGAAAAAAAAAAAACAAAACAAGACAAAATTGACAGAATTGAGGAACGTTGTAAACGATGGATAAAGTGGGCGTAATTTCTAGCTTTATTTACCCCTTCATCGTCTTAAGGTATAGCTCATACAATAGGCTGTTGAAACACAAAATTTAGCTGCTCAGTGCTACGAGTAGACTAAACTACTTTTAGTTCATGTAGCCGAGTTATAATCTAATGTCTATCTCTGAATTTCTAGGATTTTTTTAAAGCAATTTATTGTCATTTCCGAGAGCTTATCCTATATGTGTAGGTAGAATATTAAAGTATATAATGTGCAGATCATTATTTACCCATTGATTTATTTTTTCTATCATCACTGGCTGTTGGTAGGTACTGTTACAGCCACTCCATGATGCTCGTCATCTTTTTTAGTCACCTTTATCTTCCACCATATGTGTACTCACCACAACCTATTTTCAGTGGATTCGCGACTTCTATGAACATATGGATGGAATTGCCACGGAGAGTCTACTGAGTTCTAAGTAAGAGTCTTTAAAAAGAGTCATAAAGTCTGAAAGTTATTTTATTTACCATTTAGAAAAGGAACACAAAATAATAAATTAATAAGCATCTGGCATAGGTTTTATAAATCTAGAGATTCCGAAAAATTGCAGTACAGCAATTGTTACTCTCAATATTGACCGAAAATTGACTCAAATGTGAGGTGACCAATCTTGGTGAGTTCTATATGCCTGAATCTTGAATCATTGTGAGCACTCTCATATTGGATCTTATGAATGAAACTGTTTTCTTTCTGAGACGTGCCGTTTCCGACAGAAAGACTAACTGCTGTTTATAGACTTGACAAGAATCCTGGAATAAAACGAGAAAGTCAAACTTTTTGAAAAAAGAAGAATTCCTTGCAGTTTTGATTTAATAATTACAAAATTTTTACATTTTGAGTTTATATGACCATTTTTTTTTTAAACGGGTTTAAGCACTCTATAATCAAATATTTTTACCCAGCGTATCAAGATATTTCGAATTCCAGTTTCAGTAATCTTAAGAGACTTTCATCCAAAATTTTCTTTTACGACCCTTCAATAATTGTTACACCCCTCAGTTGATGGCATTCGTTTTGCTGCCTGGGGTGCATCCTATGGCGCAAGCCGATCTCTGTGCACTTTTTATCTTTTATTCATTTTTTTTATTCCTCTAGCACTATGGGTAAGTGATCAAGGTTGTGCTGTGTGTTAGTAAGATTTATTATTCTACTGAAGAGTCCCAATTAGGACGAAACACGTATCTTCAATATCCACCTCTAACTCACAGCGCGACACGGCGCTAGCAGGCCATCAGCTACTTCCACGCACATCGTGGAGCACTGCACTCAGTTGTTGGCATACGTTTTGGCTGCTTGGAGTGCATACCAAGGTGCAGTTTTATCTTTTATTCATTTTTACCTGAAAAAATTGATAGAAAACATTTTTTTCGCGATGATTTTTATGTGAATGCCTTACACTCGTAAACCTGACAAATTTTGCAGATAAAAATAGAAAGCGTTGATTTAAAAAATTTAGTCAAAAATTGGATTTAAAAACAAAAGTTTCATTTCGAATTCACCCCAAACACAGTGTATTTCTGTGAGTTTACCATTCGGGAGGAAGCTTGAACCTGGGTCCCCCCAAAATGTTAATTATTCATAAAGTGCTGCAATAATAAAATGTGATGTTCAAATCCTATTGGAAAATACACTTTAAATTCTATAAATAAAAACTGCTATCTTTTGAAAGACTTTCGGGATTACTATCTTCCGAACATCTTCAGAAACTCAGAAATCTTAAGAAGCCTCTGTTAAATGTTCACTTTCTAGAAAATCTCCTGAATATCAGACCATTAAATTTGTCCAATTGTAATAAACAAGCTTAAGCTGATGCCTTTTTTAATAGACAGTAACGAATCGTCTGAAATAAGATATTATTTGAGATTTGAGACCACATTTATTGATATAACCAGGTCATGAAAATAATAATACGAAGTTCCAACCGTGGTTAACCTGATGTAGGCGCATTGAACCCACCAGTCCTGACCATGTTTTATTAAAGTTTGAAAGGGAAAATCTCTCCAGGCAGATAATTTCCGGATGAGAAAGGGAGTGGTGTAGGGGTACAATTTTCACGGTCCACTATCGCCCAACGGTACGGTCAGGTTTGAATAAATTATAATACGGTACACCACACAGAATCATCAATAGCAATCGGAATAGAAACCTTCAGCAAAGTCTCCATCATTAAACGATGAAACAGCAAAACTCCACTTGCGTTGAAAGAGAGTTGTGTTCTCGTAGAAGATTTTTCGTGTGCAGGTGTTTTCATGATCTGGGGACATTGTTTTTTTTTTTATTAGATACTATACTTGTCAGAGATGTTGTTTTTAGTCTTCGCATGAGCAACTTTACATTTAAGTCTCAAATAAACTTTCCCGCGGGTGAATGTGTGTGTCTTTATTTAAAGTCACTGTAAAAGTTTTATAGATGCAGCGCAATTTTTTTTTTATTTTTTTCTTTCTAATGTCCTTTTAATGTATGACGGGTATAATAAATGAATAGGTAAATAATATAATCTCCTTATATACAGAAATAATTCAGTATAAAGTTTCATAAGTTTCGACAACTTTATTATATTTTCCTTAAGTAAGTGTTTGTGTGATTCGTTGAAGTAAGAAGTAAAAGAAGATGAATACAGAGGGTTATAAAAAGACGTGTTCATTATCGATATACTTATTAGCGATAATCTCTCTAGCACGAAGTGACAATTTTGCTCCCTGTTTCTAATAAATTCGACACCGTTTAGATGTAATGAACGTTTAGGTACACCTACCTATAGACTTATAATAATGTTTATAGATAAAGGTATGCTTATTTTTATACAAAATTATCAATAAAAATAATCAGTTTAATGTAGGAAGACATGATGGCTGCCGTATAGCTGCCAGACTGTTCTAGTAACAGCCAATCAAGCTACACAAATTAATTTTATATTTTAATTATTTAATAAACCTATGCAATTACAATAACTGAGCGTTTTAATTGTTATATTATTGGTTTAATTTCTTTTGCAATAAAAACGGCGGTGCTTATTGTTAACAGTCATTATTGATGATTTTTTCTTATCCAAACAGCCCCAACTTCAAAGTTTCTGATTTGGTTAATTTATTTCCTTATCAAGTTTTTCTTAATTACGAATGAAACTGTTTATATTTATGAAAATATTTAGTCAAATTTACAATAATTTACAAAATTATTCTTGATATAAAATAAAGTAAGTACGTATAAATATTTATTTAAAAAAATTAAGAGATAGGCAACAAACAGAAAAGGCGTAGATCGACAAGATTTCAAATTCTCCCCATGCATCTGGTTAAATATTTGGATACGTCTTTGAGGAAAGTTCAGTCGTAAAAAGGCTAATGATGATTTTAGTAAAATAAATATTTGCCTTCAATAAATAATGGCGAATGAGTCCGAAATTCAATAAAAAATATTTCACATAAATTGGAAACTGTTTACTTGTTACGAAATATCCCTACTGCTTTTAAGAAGTTTCATTGCGTCTTAGATGTATTTTAAGCTAGGCTGTTAAAAATCAAATTATTTATTAATTTCTCGAGCAAATCCTAAATCATATTATACGTCTTTAGCTGGAAGTAGGTATCATAAAAAATGTTGTTCTTTAGGGAACACTTTTTTAGCATTTTCAAGTTGAATGAACAGTTTAGGAAAATGTGTAAAAAGTGGATAATTAGCTATATCTGGCAACATGGTATAAATTATTGTAATTTACTACCATCCTACCACCTGTGCTCGACTTTCAAGTCAATTAGATTTCGGTAATTTGACAAAATAGGTCATAAAAACTCGTCTTTTTGTTAATTGCAGGTTGCAGGATAGAGTCAGTAAGTTGCGTGAGTTTGACACGATACTTGTAACCTTTTCAATTTTGCAGCCTCAAGTAATTTTGATAACCTTTTTATCCGTTAAACCACTCAAAACATGCAGAAATATTAGTGAAAAACCATTTTTTGTTGCCATTTTGGAAAATTGCAGCTCTCCCGGAGTGCGAGGGAGGGGTAAAAAATGTATTCAAAAGAGGCATAAAATCAACTGATTCTAACTGTAATTTTTTTTTTCTAAATTTAAAGCACAATAATTATTTAGGTTGTTTAATTTCTCTGACGCCTTGCCTATAAGGACTTTATACAGCACAGGAACTGCATAAAAATCTTGGTATTGCGCGATATTTTTTCTCAATTTTAGGCAACATATTGATGTAAAAATTGTATTTTTGAAAGCTTTAGTTTAGTTGCACACTGCTTTAGTTACATTTAGTCAAATAGGTAAAGATGAAGAGAAAAAACCAGTAAATTTGTAAAATTATTTTCGATATTTTTTCGTTTTACAAAATTGCAGAAATGTGTACTTAATTTGAGTAAACTTATTAGCTCTTTCTTAACATTTGATTAATTATCAAGACTTTACCGAAACTAAAATTATTATTGAGTCTTACAATAAATTTACCCGTTCCGTAGCCCCGGATCTCTCTTTATAAAATTTCCTACTTATCTCTGCTTTCTTATACAATCTACAGCCAAGAAGGAAAAATATTTTAATAAATATAAAATGTTATTTGTTTTCTAACTTTAATAATTTTTGTATTGATATGAAGAGATTCGCGCGCGCAAAAATCAGTTTTTTTGCAGTTAAAGAGCCTAATGAGTGTTTACCTAGTTATTTTAATTCGTCAAAATTCATAATTTTTCAGGCTGCAACAACCTGCTTGTTGCTTGAGTCTCTTAATTTTTTTGCAAGAAATATTTTATTATTGTAACAGGGTAATAATTGTAATATTAACTTCTATGTTACCCTGGACTCTTATACTATTAAATTTCTTCATACCTAATTCTTCTAATTTTTGCAAGAATAGGAACATTTGTGATTCATTCTAATTATTTGAAACCTCGCCGTTTTTATAGAATTAACTATTCAATTACTTTGTTAAGAACTCTTGTATTGTAAAAGATAGGTAAGTAACTACAGCATGTCTCAAAAAATGCGTCCTTAATTCTGAATCCTTTTTACGAAAGTAAATAGAATAAGTGGAATCTTTTGTAGTAGTAATAATAATAATAATAATAATTGGACTCGCATTTATGTAGTGTATAGGATTATTTTGTGGACATACTGTGTAAGTAATTTTCGAAGATAAAAGTTTAATAATTACTTCGAGATTAATAAAGATTTTAATTATTAAACTTGAATGCACAATCGTGCTATACTTGTAAAATAATTTTTTCCTTTTTTCATTACAACAACTTGAATTTCTAGTAATAATTAATAAGCGAAGTTCTTATAAACGAAATTAAAAGAGCTTTAAAACTTATTAATCAGTACAACATACTTATTTTAAGTGTAACTTCGGATAAAGCTTTTTATAAAATAGGTAGTTACCAACTATTATATGTAAGCTAGGATAGTCTATCATATTAACTGTTCCGCTTTGTCATTCTTAGCAAATTTATATAAAAAATAAGTTTAGGTACTACAAATAAAATTTATATTATAATGCAGAGTGTCCCAGAATAATTGATCCCTCGATCTAGCTTACTCGATATACGTATCCAAAAATAAGTTCAAAGCGTCTTACAAATTGTTTCAAAGATACCCCTAAGACAGACCTCTGATCCATTCTAAGATAAATAATTTTTATAAATGTTTGAAACTACCCTGATCACCAAAAAAACATCATATATGTAATAATAACAGAATTGAAGCAACACAATTAAAAAAGTTAGTGTATTTAGGAGAAAAAGAACAAAAGTGTACTATTAAAAAAAAAATTTCGGACCAGCTTATTTTTATCAGCTACAATCCAGATAGTTAACCCGAAATTTCTAATGTAAAAACTTTACATAGGTAGCTCAAAATAATTGAAAAATGGGGCAATAAACTTGAACAATTTGTCTTCGTTGCGGCTTACCTCATTGATCTAAGACCTAAGATCTGAGCATCTAAGAAGATAAGTTTGCCAAAGGGTCAAAAAGAAGAACGCCAAAAAGTGGTAATCGTGGCCTTTTCACAAATAAAACTCTAAAAGTTATTATTATCAATATTAAGAATAGATATCTACAGGGTGTTATGTAATTGAATGTCAATAATTAAGGGGGTGATTTTTGGGTCCATTTTAAGAAGAAAACTTCATAAGAACGTAATACGTTTTCGGACTATGTCCTAAAAGTCCTAACTTTTGAGATACAGGGTGACAAAATTTTATTAAAATAAATCATTTTTTCGTAATATCTCGTATACCGCTCTGGATATTTTAATGATATTTCGTATACAGGTATAACGCATCAAGGGGCATTTCTTCATGTATACCACGTTTCATTTTATTTCGACTAGTGACGATTTTGCACGATCGTGCAGAATTTTACCGGCATATTTTAGCAGACATTGATGGTAGGCCACTGATTTCTGTTCAAATAGAAATCATTTTTGGAATCCCCATTCATTTCCAAGCAAATTTGGTTACTTGTTGTTTCTCAGACCGATGCACGGTTTTCGCATAAAAAAATAAAATCTGTTTCTCTACATGGTCACAAGATTGTCGTTAAATGACAATAAAAAAAAATATAAAAATATTCATAGGTAAAATTCTGCACGATCGTCACTAGTGGAGATAAAACGAAATGTGGTACATGAAAAAATGCCTCTTGATGAGTAATACCTGTCTATTAAATTTCATTAGAATATCCAGAGCGGTATACAGATATTATGAAAAAATAATTTATTTTTAAAAACTTTACCACTCTGTATCTCAAAAGTTAAGACTCTTAGGACATACGTTCTTATGAAGTTTTCTTCTTAGAATGGACCCAAAAATCACCCCCTTAAATATTGACATTCAATTACATAACACCTAGAGTGACCTAAAGAAAATCTTACCACAAATAGCTCAGCATGTTACAAACAAGTCCAAAGTAGCTCATATGAAAATTGGGCTTCTTCGGATTTATAAAGACTTGAAAAATTTATTTTCGCATTTCTCTATGAAATTTCAAATATCGATTTTTTTCATTTCAGAGGCGAAATAATTTGATCAGTTCTTTGTTTCAGTCTGGCTCATCGGAACATAGTTTGGAAGCTCAATTTGAAGAAAATCTCCCCTTTTCAGGAAAATCAGGTAAATTATCACGAAAACTGATGATAGAAAAGGGGGTCAGTGTCAGAGCAGGGGGTACAAAACAAGTGCGAAATCACCGTCACGGTATTGCACTATCTTGGGGGCCAAAGATCTTCATCCCATTCCATAATCCCAAGATCATCCGAGTTTAGATTTCCACAGTCTGAAAAGTAAGATATTTTCGTTGAGTTTTCATCCACAATTTACCTGCAGAAGGTGACTGCATGGTAAAATACTTGCCACATTTCTAATATTCAAAGCAACCAAATTTATTCTTCAAGTTACTAAAAATTCGATCAGCTTTTGCGTCTAATTTTTTAAGCGATATGGATGCTACAATAAGGTCTACCTTCACCACCCTGTTCCTTTAACAGCCCTTTTTAGTACTACTGTTCGATCAGATGATTGCATCCAAGTCCCCTAATTTTATGCAAAAAAATGGGGTACCATCAGGTTCCATCCTAGGTAATATTCATAACCTTTAAGTTTTTCTAGCGCAGTATAAATGCAAATATAAAGCCCAAACACGTCCAGAGAACTCTTTTAGATTTAGCTTACTTAATTTGATGGACTTTTATTGAGCGTGTTAATTAAAAATTATGTAAGCGCTATTTCTGATTTTGGTCAATTCGCATCAGTTTCTGAGATATTAGAGTCTGTCACAGGGGTGTTTTAGTTACACCTATCCAAAAGTTGTAAGCTGATTTAATTTTTCATGATCAATTACCTGATAAATCTTATAGGAAAGTATCCTGAGACACCCTTATAATATAGTATGGCTTGAAAAAGCCTCTTTTTTGTAAATTCATAATAATAGTGGTGATTGTTTTTTCAATAATTGACAGCAGCTATCGTATGTCTGTGAAATAATTTCACGATCAATTTTCACCTCGATAATTAATTATTTGGTATAACTGAATCATTGATTTAAGAAATTATACATTACTTGCCCATAAAATAACCTTATAGAATTTCTAAAAATGAAATCAAGTTATTTATTTGAATTAGACTTCGTTTAGAAAAAAAGTGTCATGGTATAGGTTGAGAATATTGATGAGTAATTCTTGAAGTACTACTTTACTCTCTTATGAGATAAGTCATAAGACTATACTTCTTCATATTATTATAGCTATTTAAAATTTTACTCTTTAGTTTTCATCCCTTAATGGTATGGTAAGATTAAAAACGTTACTGAAATCGAATAAAATTTTTTGGGACAAAAGAGTTTCTCAAACTATTGATTCAGTTATATTACAATGTAAATAAAATTGCGAGTTGACTAATTTATCAATTAAAACTACTCGAATTGTATTTATTTTTCAGTTGGTACAATGTTTATGCACACCCTGCAAAAACTAAATTATATGCATTGGAAACTCTTGTTTACATACCGAAGTATAAATAAATAACTATAAATAATAATGACGAGTTGGAGTGATTGCTTTGTCACAATAATAATTATTTACCTACACAAAGCAAATAAATAATAATTGTAGGTATACACACACCATTCATGTTTTTTTTTTATATTTACTACGTAAAATTGAATAATATTTTATGTTGCTAGGACTATGATTTTATTTTATTTTTCAGCATCAGCTAGAGTTTTAAATAATACCCACTTTTTCATTCCATACTAAAAAAATATCGCTTAGAAATGAATTCATCAATAAAAAAATTCTAAATTTCGACAATTTTCGCAATTGAGAGCCGTAATCTTCTTGAATTTACGAACACATTGGCATGCGTAACTTCTTCAAAAAGAATCTTCAAAAAAGTATCACAAGTAAGGGGCTGCTTTTGTAAATTTTACCATAATTGGGGTGGATGAAGATTTCAGGGGAGGCGGATCAGTGAATCATTTAGTACGTTATTTTAGTTTCCCCTCCACGTTTGTTGGAGGGGGAACTAAAGCTGGAACATGTTTTTGGGAGTTATTATATCTTTCATCGTTTCAAATATATCGCCATTGAAATTTAAAATAATCACCCTGTATAAACGGCTAAGAACTCATATGGTATTTGGTATTTGGTATTTTAACTAAATGTGAGAGATGGTTTATTAGGTCCCAAACACTGAAGCCAGCGGGCTTATTGTATTTCTCACATTTAGATTCTCCTTGATTAGAAGAGCTCCGTTCCTTTGACAAGGTTTAGCAGCCCGCTAACCAAGGTTTTTACCGCCAGATAAGAACTCATATGACTTAGGTATTAGCATTATGTCTAATCTCGTAAACGAAGCATTTCACACTGAAAATAATTTGCGTTCGCGGTCCCTCTAGTCTGTATACGCCCGAGTGGGATAAAATAAAGCGTTTTATGGAGGTGACAGAATGGAGACCGTACTCAAATTCGTGAAACTTGGAGAGTTGAATCGAAAAGTCTTGTACCGAAAAAGACCCTTGATGAAAGAATAAGTTAATTACGGAACGAGGAAAAAGTTTATTTATTCAGTTTCAGTGTAGGTTCGTGATTAAGCAAAAAAAGAGCTGAAATAAAAAAAAAATCTTAACTTACAAATAATTACTTAATTACCTAATACATTTGCGGAGGACTAATGATCGATAAAGGAAATTTTTTATCTTTAAAGAAAAAAAGAAACCATGGATATTAATCCATCACCCCTGAGATGCAATTTCGAAAAAATGTGAAATTATTCTGGAACGTTGATGTTCCAGTTGATGTGTTGTTGAAGGCTGAGACTTTTGAAGGATGCGCCTAATCTTTAATTTTATCAGGTACCTACATATTTTTTTAACGTATAGGTAGATGATCACGGCAATTAAGTGCGTGGAGCACCTTCCATGGCAACATTTTTTCGGTTATTCAAAGAATCGAGATCCAAATTAAACGCAATATGCGTTTGGAAAACTTTACTAGATCGTACTTGTAACATTTCACTGTTACAAGGGTTGATTTATTTATCAGCATTTCATTATTCCATTTTAACAATAATTATAGGCAACTTTCCAAGCGCCTTTCAAGTTTTCCCAATCGTCAACTCTCTTAAAAGTGAGTTGTGTTTAGGATCAACGTAATTAGCGTCATTTATACCTATCTGCCAATTGTCATCTCCCATTTCCGTCAATGCCTTTGATGTTCGCAGATTTTTGAGAAAGCAAATTAAATTTCATTTCTTTTTTGAACCAGCGTCCGTACAGATTCGCCATAGGTTGCGAAAACTATTTTAAATGCTTTTCTTATATTATATCTTCCATCTCCTCGTTTAATGCGTTGATAAATAGGTGCATGAATACCTTTTTGAACTTTGGTAACGTAAATTTTGTATTTACTGTAATTTTTTATTAAATTAAATAATTGCCGTATAAATTATTTTACTCGGATTTGCACCTGGCTTCATATACAGGGTGTATTGTAACGTCCGCATAATATTAGCACCACGCGATTCTACATCAAAAACAGAACAAAAAAGTCCTCAACAGTTTTTTCTTGATGTACACAGATTTTAAGATATGGACAATTTAACGTTCTTAAATTTTGCAACACTGGCGCTGGTATAAAAATTAAGATAACCTATTAGACGTGAAGTCACCTCACTGGTATAGTGTGCCGTTGCTATGTAATCGAAAAAAGGTGCAACAAGACAAATGTCATGCTGCGACGTGTCAATGTTGAATTTTTTTTAAGATTTTTTATTTTTTCAATTTTTTATTCAACAATTAAAACGCGCAGTTGCAATATTGATTGGAAGTATTGGAACTCAGGAAATCAAATAATTCCTAGTTTTGAAATGTTAATTAAAACCATTTGTACCAAAAAAAATCTAAAATTTTTGATAATTTGGCTATTTTACTTCTTACTTAAGAATTTTTTAATAATATTAAGCAATATTTTTGAGTATTAAAAAACTTCAAATTTAAATGGTCGATAACTTCGTTATTTGAGGTCTAAGAGCTAAACGGTATTAAAACTTTTTGTTCTGTTTTTGATGTAGAATCACGTGGTGCTAATATTATGCGGACGTTACAATACACCCTGTATTCATTTTAATTATTACGTGAAGTTGGACTCAAAGTTATCCGCGCAGAAACCGATTCGCTGCTGTTGCTTTACTATGAACATTCAGTAATTGAGCCGTGATTTTAAATCCTTTTCACTGGAGCTAATTTGCCTTTTTTTCTGGAAGCTGAGTCACCGTTGAGGAGTCCATCTGTCTGTTTCTACTCTAACTACTTAGAGTCTGTTTGTGAGCTCGAGACCAGCCACCGCTAATAATCAGCCATGTTGAAGCCTTAGTCTAAGAAAATCTCCTAGCACCAGCACCAGCATCTTCCACCATTTATCAATCAGCAGCACGAAGTTAAGTATACTTAGCAAAATCGTAGTGATTTTTTCCTCCCTTCACGTTAAAAGACTTCAATTTTAAATTTTTTTAAGATAATGTTTATGAAGCTTATGAAGCAATCAAAATTATCCGACATAAGTAATGAATTTTACTCAGTGAAGTCGATATGTACGAAAATACCCCTGGTAAACACAAAATCGCCAAAACATTTATTTTTATGCCATTACTGACTACAAAAGAGTGAATGAAGCAGCATTGCATGATCTTAAAGAAGATACAGTTGTTGTATTTGATCTAGAACATTATTAAAATGAAACAGGGTGGTACTTACCAGAAGTATCATAATAATTGTCAATGGGACTGTTGGAAATCGTTCCGACAAAGCAACAAAACCAACAACCCGTAATTGGGAGGTTGTCAATGTTTATTCAAAGAAAACTTACATTTTTCAAATTGTTTCAAATACAACTCAGTCATATTTATAGATCTGTTTTCTGAAGGCTTGGTATAATTTAAAGTATTTTCTGGGTACTGTAACACGTAGTCCTGGACCTAAAAATAATTGTTGGGCGATAATTATATCTTCATAAGTAATTAGAAATAAAAACAATTTCCAATGAAGCTCCAGTTTTTTTTTTAACATAAAACCATGAATGGTGTGTAATTGTTAAGTAGAAAAGTGATTGTTTTGCTGTTTTCTGAAGTCTGTTTTTAAACAATAATAATAATTATTTATTTAGCACCTCTTTTGCAACACTACCCACATTCCTTTCAAATTTCATGATTTATCAAAATATATTATCGAAAAATTTTCTTTTATTACATTTTCGTATATTTAGAAAATTTAAGGTTAGATAATATTAGTGACCCTAAACAAGTGTGCTTGTAAGAAGGTTTAATAACTGAAAAATGAAGGCTAAATAAAATATTGCGCGCGTTGCGTGTTCACACGTGTGCATTTATTGTGCACTGTTTGGCGGAAACTGTTTTCGTTACCTATAGTCCAGAACTGTCACATATTTCGAAATACGACGAATTGCCAGTAGAAATAAGGAGTTTATACACTTGACAACATTGGGTCTCAAGGATAGCACACCACATACATTTTTTTATATTATGCACTCTTATTTGGAATTGACATGAAAGCGTAAGTTTGTAATCTTATGTACAACATTTAGAATCTAAGTTGATGTAGAGCTTTATTGGTAAATACTGGGCCCCAAAATTTGTCCAAGAAATCTTTTATCAAACAGAATTAAACGAAAATGGCAACTTTAAATGTGTAACTCTGATATTAACGCCAACTAGAGTTGATTGTTTTTCTTCTTCATATTAATGAAATTGAAATATCTCCTAAAAGAAGAGGACATAGAAGAAAATGCGTAAAATTTTTCATCATCGATTGAAAATGCAAATAGGGCTATGTATTTTTCATTTTGGTCAAATTTTCAAAACAATACCTATATAGCCAAGTTGTTTTTAAATCAATTCTATGCAACCCTTAATTTTGGAGATACTCTGATTAAGCGCCACTGCCTTTAAAATTAAAAATTATTTGATTAAAGTTTTTGATAATAATTAGACATTGAAGGGTTTGGTGCTTAAACCAGTAGCAAATACCCAGTTTGTCAAAATTTACTTTTGATCAGTTTTGATCAAGTACATAACTTCGAATCATTTTGTACAAGAACTGTCTTTTATATAAATTCTCTCAAAGTGTAAAGCGACATTCCCGTTTGCGTTTCAATTATTATCCCCTACAACCTTCACATTTAGAAATATTTCACATATTTTCGGGTTACATGCAACATTTCAGGCAACAACTCCATACCAAGTAGCCGGTTTTGTAAAACCTGTCAAACACACTCTGACCCTGCAAAAGTACGAGTATGCCCGGTCACGTCCGTATGGAACTTTTTCGACTGGTCCAAGGCACTATTAGGGAGTAGTACACAAGAATGCTCCCATCAGCAGGATTATTCCCACCAAGAATCAAGAAGAAGAAATACCTCTTTCTCTCTGTGAGTCTAGGGAAGTCCAGCAAAATCCATGGAAACTCAGAGAAACCCAGGAATTTGTTCTCTCAATTTCATGCTTCTTGCCTGGTTATCTCTCTTTTTGATTATTTTTTCTTCATATCATTCATTTCACATCATAGCAGAGAAATGGTGGTCCCATCTCCCAGTATTTTGCATTCCTCACTTTACGATCTTTGATTTCTCTGAGCAGATCTTTTCATTTCGTAAAAGTTCTTTATCAATCGATTAGTTTTATTGGTCTCTTACCCTTTACTTTATCTTGTGATAATATTTTTTCTTGGTATGTTATCCTCTATCCGACCTTGTGCTACTATAATCTTCCAAATTCTTTTTCGAGATATCTTCAATCTTTATTTTCTATTTCAGTAATTAAGATGGATGCGTTAGTGAGTTTTATAGTCCATAATATGCATGGCAGATAAGTCAGCAATACATTTTAAAAGCAGCTATCTTCTCTTTTTATTACAGCATTGCAATGTATCCATTCATCATGCTTTGAAACAGGTAGGCATGTGATGTTGGAGAAATCATCCTACCTTTTTGGAAATAAACGCGAATTTCCGCCCAATCACTCAATCAATCTCGTTAATTGAGACATGCATTTTTCTCTACTTATTAATCTCGTAATAATTTGTGATAATCTTTCTCTCAAGTTTAAACTTTTGGGACCCGTATCATAGTACCAAAATAAAGCCACATAAAACGTGTGTATAAATAGAAAATTTTCTATGTAATATCTTTGAATAATTAAGGGAATTAATAATGAAAGAAAGTAAGATTGAATTATTCCTAAAATAGTTCCTATAATTTTATCACCGTTTCTTCTGGCAACTCATTCATTTTCCAGCATATTTAAATTATTTCCTAATGTACAATAATCGATTAGTTGTGTTTTTTAAACGAGGCTTAAACATCTCAACACTGCAACATATTACATAATATATGTCATAAAGTATGTACAACATACAACAGCTATAATAATAATAAAATACATCATCATTGTAACTTATACACAATAATATTGTTTACACAATAATAGGTAAGTAATAATAATTATCATTGGTAACATTGATTATTATTAATATTTCATCTCTTTGCATTATATTTTTTCCTAGATGAAATAATATTTTATATTTTGAAACAGATCAACCAGCGATTAGTAAGTAGTAATAATATTATGTAGTACGAATAATAAGAAATTAAATTTTCAACCGGTTCGAGTGAAACTTAATCTTCTGTTAATTTCGAGAATTATTTTCGGTGCTTTTGGAAAATCAGACGGACGTCATACTCCTCAGTAGCAAAGCTAAGCTTCCTAAAGGTAACACATTCTCCCGGTAGAGGTACCTGAGATGTCTCCAGGAGTTAAAGAGAATGCAGGTCGCTGCCGATGTCGCTGATGAAGACGATGCCGGATTATTTGTGTTAGAGATGGCTTCTACTGGCCCTTCAGTTAGTTCGATGTCAACTGTTGATATATCAGAAAATTAGTGTTTATCATTTATAGGTACAAAACAAATTTGTACTCACTAGTGACGGACCGCTGCCTAATATCAGCATAATCCTCCTCCTGCTGTCCAGGTAGGAGATATCCGGGAATGGTGGACATGCAAGTGAGACGTAACTCACCATCATCTCCAACATGGAGCTCGCTCACCTCCACCATAAGCTGCTTCACCGCAGGAAGACGCTGCTCGAAGTAGCCAGCCGAGTGTCCATGCCGCCTCGTTATCATCAAACCGGCCATCACAGAGAATGCTTTCGTCATCGAGTCCAGCACCTGGATATCAAATCATTTTAGTTAATTTTATTTCAAATCCAGAATTGTGTCAATGAACCTTTTCTCCGTTGATAAGCCAAGTAATGTGCGGCGGTGGTCTGGAAGGTGAAGTAGTACAATTGGCTTCTAGAATATCTCCTAGTTCGTAAGTTGCTTTATTGAAGGTAATTACTGGATCTTCTTCTTGTGGTTCTAGCAAATTAATTAATCGATTATCATTATTCACGCTTTAATATAAATTCGACCACTCTTACCGATAATGGTTAGCTCCTTCTCATCGGAATCTTTACTGAAAATCGGCGTTTCCATCGATACTATACAAGTGTAAGTGCCTGATGCACCAAAATCTAACTTGGAGAGCGTTACTTGATTTTGATTACTACGAACTTTCTGTAAACAGGTAAAAGAATTTTATGAATAAAAATAAGATATATAGTGCATGTCATAGTTCTTACATTGAGCTCCGCTCCTAGAATCGGGTAGTACTTAAAAGGGGGTCTTCTTCCTTTGATGTATTCGAAGATCTTATTTCCTGATTTCCGCCATTCGACTTTGTAGAGCTGATCTGGGGAGACGCTGTGATCGCACCGTAACTCCACATCGCCGCCTCTGATCGCGTATCTGGGCATCATCAGTTCCAGTTTTTCTATGTTGCCTCTCACCCGCATCATGTCTTCTGAAACAAGGAAATGTTTGCTAAAATTGCTGTAGGTAGGTATTTTTTATTATTATTGTCTGAATGTAGAAGAAATATAGACACTTTTCGTATTTTCTTTCAAAAGTCTATACACACTTTCAAAAGTACTTTTGAACCCTGCAACAATTTTTGCAGAACCCTTCTAGTTTTGTGTTTATATCTACAAAGCGACTGGAAAATGACGAACAGTTCTGGTCGTTGATACATCTAAGGGCTTTTCTAAAAAATTGCGGAAGACATAAAATTTAATTTTTTTGAGATATTACAAAAAAGGGCAATTCGTCAATCTGGAAGCTACAGAGGTGAATGGTACAGCGTGTTTGAAAAATTAATGTTGTGACATCCTTATTTTTATTGAAACCATAATAATATTTAAAAGTTTTATATTTTTATGAGTAGGTAGTGTATTTCCAGCTGCCTACCGTTTAACACTTACAATTTTCAGAATTAATTCTGCTCTGCCAGCCTAGTTCAGTTTTGTTGTACCGGGTGGTCCATCACTTATGTCCACCCCCGAAATAGAGGTTAATTTTAAAGATAAAAAATTGAAACTTTGAGGCTTTGTGTAATTAATATAGGACCATATAATGACATGATCAGATTATTATTTTTTTTTTTTTAGTTGAGCCATCAGCGATAAAAAACTGTAATTTGGTGTTAATGTGACCAAAATAAATTCTATTTTTCTTTAATACATCGATAGAAATCGATTAAGAAAATCAAAATCGCTTAAAAGAAATATCAAAAAACTAATTACAAGCCTTTAATTAAATAAAATATACAAAATATGGAAATGACAGCTAGAATGATTGATTTATGGAAGCAATAAAACTACCAGGATTTTGAAGGGCTGGTATAGCACAAATGTTAAGTAAACATATCCTAAGTAAACATTCATAAAAGAAGCCCCATTCGAGTTCAATGGCACATTCTTCTGACTGCTTTGAAGATTATTTATGGTAGGTACCTACCCTCATTAGATTTGTCACTTTTATTGCTCTACCATATATCAATCATTTTAGCTGTCATTTCCATATTTTAAGTATTTTATTTAATTAAAGGCTTGTAATTAGGTTTTTGATATTTATTTTCATCGATTTTGAGTTTATTAATCGATTTCTATCGGTGTATTAAAGAAAAATCGAATTTATTTTGGTCACATTAACACCAAATTACAGTTTTTTTATCGCTGATGGCTCAACTAAAAAAAAAAAAAATTAATCTGACTATGCCATTATGTGGTCATATATTAATTACACAAATCCTCAAAGTTTCAATTTTTTATCTTTAAAATTAACCTCTATTTCGGGGGTGGACATAAGTGATGGACCACCCGGTATACTTACTTATATGGGTACAAGTGACCTCTAAAAATTGTTTTTTTTTTGTGTCAAAATATTTTTGTAAGTCAAAATATTTGTAAGCAAAAATCTCTCTATGCTTACTTGTGAACTCAATTTTTTCCTAAAAGATTCACAAATGGAGAAAAATCGGACTAATTCTACGTATTTTTGGCCATTACATTCAAATCTTCCTTACTAAAATTTAAAGTTTACCCCCCCACCACAACTATATTCAGGGGGAAGGGGAAGCATTTTCCTCTGTATTTTCAGCCGTTAAATTCGAATCTGCAATAAAAAACTGGGTTCTCATTCAAGATTTCAAAGATGCCCCCGGGTGGTGGTTTTGATGTCAAATTTGGCACCACCGGTGTCCCTCTTCCAGAGAATAACTTCAATTACCACTTTTTTGATCAGATGATGGATAGTTTATATTATTATGAATGTCTTTAGATAAAATTGGAAAAAACCTTTTTCACGCCCATTACAGATGTAAAAATAACGCAAAAAAGAGGCCTAAAGTTAATGATCTTATCAAAAAATCGTTTTGAATAAATCTACATTAAAAATCTCCTTTAGCGTGGTCGTTGCCGAACACTCCAGAAGGGCGAGATGGGATCTTTCTTTAAACCATACTCCGTATACTCACCAGTAATAAACTGCAGAGTTTAGTAAGTAAAGCAGCTATTTTCTATCATGAATGAATTATACAGGGTGTACCAGCTCGATTTAGACAACGGTAAGGGCCGTGTAGGTCTCGTCAAGATGAAACGTTTTTTTATTTGAAGTTTTTGGATTTGGACCTTCGTTGCGGAAATATGGCCGAATTCCGGTTTTTAGTTTTTTGGCTCTAGTTTCGGCATTTTTAGGGTCTCGTCCAAACTGAAACTATTTTTGGAAACTCCTTAGCTTCAGTTACAACTTTCATATTGAAGTCAAGGTTCCATCTCTGTTGGATTCAAAATCTTAATTTTTCAATTTGATTAAATTTGAATTGATTCAAAGACTTAAAATTTAAAGTCTTGGGCATGTCGCCATTTTGAATCCAACAGAGATAGAACCTTGACTTCAATATGAAAGTTGTAACTGAAGCTAAGGAGTTTTCAAAACTAGTTTCAGTTTGGGCGAGAACCTAAAAATGCCGAAACTGGAGCCAAAAAACTAAAAACCGGAAGTCGGCCATATTTCCGCATCGAAGGTCCAAATCCAAAAACTTCAAATAAAAAAACGTTTCGTCTTGACGAGACCTACACGGCCCTCACCGTTTTCTAAATCGAGCTGGTACACCCTGTATATAATATATCTAATCGAATTATTTCCGTGATTAATTTGTTTGAAAAAGGCGTTCAACGATACGGTAAATTTAAATTTCCAAACATACCATCCCAGGCGATACCACGTTTTTACGTTTTCCCGGGACGTCGTAATGCCAGGTGATCCGACAAGGCTTCAATAAACAAACTACTCAGCTGAGATTCCGCTGACTCTTTACACCTTACATCCTTACAACATGTTCTTGGAACTCTGAAACGAGAAGAGACGGGAACAAGAACCTAACAGTGAAAAAAGGTAACTAATTAATGGTGTCAGATGTGGGGTAAAATTCTAATAATGAGTGAAGAATAGCGAACAAATAATATTTGAGAATAATAATAATTGTCGAGTGTATTGCTTATAGGTGAGGCTGGTCGTAGCAAGAAAGTTTACGACGCCACTGCCTAGGTGAGTATACCAATCAATTGATATTAATAAACCCAAGCCAATAAAGGACAATTTTGTGTGTTATTTCATCCGATCCTCTCAAAATTACGATCGTAAGGACTTTTTTTTTCATTTAGGTCATTCGAGCGCGTAAATAAACAATTCATAAAAGCACTTACACCCTACGACCTTATATGTATATTGCATGAGAAAACCGGCTACAAATAGAAAGGGAGAGGTAAGAGTGGGGAACAAAGTTATTATAAGAGGTTGCAGGTGCGGGTATAGCTGTCACGTATTCAGCCTTCGGTATATGAACGTCAGCATACCCTGGTAATTGCGGGATTTACTTGTTGAACGCTCCTGGGCGAGCTGCTCTCGCAAATATCGACCGGCCCTCCTTGACCACCCTCTCTACCTATATAGCCACCCTCAGGCCTCCCCCAGGCGCCTCCCATGACGCCCTCGTCCAACATGTAGGTGTCGGGACCAGGCTAATGCGTTTGAAACGTAAAGCGGCAATGCAATCAGTGCAACAGAATTAGCGAAGCGAAGCACGCCAGATATTGGACAGGCATGGCTGGAATAGCTTCCACTTCCGTCTTATCAAAGTATAATGAAAACTAATTTAACAAGGCTAAGTGAAGTAAAAAGGGAACTGCTTCTTCTAAATGAATTGGGTGTAAATGCAATGTAATATAAAACCTTCTTGCGCATCAATCGCAGAAACAGTGTATTTTTATGCGATTTAACTATGAAAATTTTTGCCGCCTTTTAAATTGGCTTTCTGAATTTTTCAATAGTCAGGTCGAATTTGCGTAGTGGTTTACTGTGAAAATTTCATTTCATTTCGTTTGAAAGCGTGCCATTAATAGAATTTTACATAATAAACCAAAAAAAAATTGGCAAAATTTAACAATTTCGTCTCTTGTCCTATATACCCGCCACTGACTAACTTTAAAAAGTTACAGGCGAGTTCTGAAAACCGAACATTTGAAATTTTAGAGAAATAAACATCATGTAAAAAAATTCGAATAACTCCGCCATTTCTCTTATTTGCTTCTTTAAATTTTGGAGAGTTACAAGCTATTAGTATAGTTGTCTACTCCGAAAATTTCAGGTAAATTCCCTCAAAAATGTGCTCATAATCAATTAAAGAAATTTAGCCATTTTTACCATTTTCTTACCCACGCCACTAGCTTGCTGATGAAAATAATAATACAGGTTTGTAGGAGTTTTTATTTTCTGCAATTGGGGTTGGCAGGAGCAGTCATATCTGCATGGGTGGTCTCGCCCGAGCGGAGCGCGATGAAAACGGTGCGCTGGTCTGGTGCTGGTGCTGGTTTTAAATCAAGCAGTCCCGGGTCTGAATATTACATTCAATCGTTAAGTTATTAAACAAGCCTTTAATTGTCATCCTCATTATTTTGTTGTGAAAAGTTTTCTTTCTATATTGCTTATACAGGCACTAAAAAATAGCCTTTTTCCCTAAAATTCAAAAAGCCGCCATTTTGAAACGGCTCGATCGATTTTGCTCAAAAAATGCAATACCAGACCACTACTTGTGGATAATATCTTCCTCCCATAAAAATTTCAGTCACCTAGATTGAAAACTGCTACCAGAAAACCGTGCCACAGGACCGGATGTTTCGAAATTTTAAAGGACACCCTGTAGAAGTAACGCGACTTTTGAAAAAATTTTCAACGAAAATTTAACGTCATCCCGAAGTTTCACAAGAGTAAAAAATTTCTTCCACTAATCTTGAAAGATGAAGCTACTAGAGCGTTTTTAAAATTTTAGAGAAATTTACATCATGTAAAATAAATTTAAATATCTCCGCCATTTTTTTTATTTGATCCTTGAAATCTTTGAAGATTAAAGAGTATTAGTATAGTTGTCTATACTGTAAAAATTTTAGTTCAATTCCTTCAAAAATGTGCTCAAAAACTGTTACAGAAATTAAGCCATTTTCACTCTTTTCCTACCCACGCCACCGGCCTATTAATGGAAAAAATTCAAATTTTTTTGCATTAACTCAAATTTCAATTAATTTTCTTTCAATCCTGTTAACTTGATGTGAAAGTTTTTTTGCCATCTTGCTCATACAGGGATTCAAAAAATAGTAAATTTTCCGAAAATTCAAATGGTCGCCATTTTGAAACGGCTCGGCCGATTTTGCTCAAGTGCAATACCAGACCACTCCTTGTGGACATCTTACTCTCACAAAAATTTCAGCCCCCTAGATTGAAAACTGCGGCCAGAAACCGTGCCTCAAGGACCGTATTCTTGGAATTTTGAAAGGACACCCTGTAGAAGTAACGTGACTTTTGGAAATTTTTTCAACGAAAATCTAAAGTCATTCCTCAGCTTTACAAGAATCCAAAATTTCGTTCACTAATCTTGAAAGATAAAGCTACAGGAGCGTTTTGAAAATCGAAAAATCGTGATTTTGGAGAAATAAATATATATATAAATATATATATAAATATATATATATATATCGTGGGCAGGTGAATTTTGGAAAACCACTTTTTCGTGATCTGGGGGTCATGATCGGTGGACATTTGATGAGTTTGGGTGATTTTCGAAAAGTGATGTCGTCCTCAATAGTGTATTTTTTTGTTAAAAAATACACTAATAAGGCAGGTAGGTATTCAGAGTTTTCTTTCATTTTGTTTTATTTTTTCGTCTCTGGTTGTTTCACTAAACTAAGCTAAAGGTTTTATTAGGTGTAACTAATAAATTTGCTTCCTTGCTAGTTTTACTGCTTCGTGAGGTTGCCACTGACTGTTTACTACCTTCTGGTATGTATATATTGCAGACGGGAAATAAAGAATAAGTACGAGTCTTTATATGTTTCAGGGAAACGTGCCTGCAGGATTTCTCATTTTCGCTAAATCCAAATCGGGGGCACAAAGTAAAATAAGTTAAAGGACAAAAACACGAAAGCTAGTATTATAGAAATTTAAAGCGTAATTACTGAGAAATCGTGATCTACTCAACAGCACTATTATAAAACAATCACTCAATGAGCGATTAACACCAGTACTGAGTTTCCCGTGTGGGATAGATCGTGATTTGCGATTGGAAGCATGGAACTCGTTCATAAAATGAAACTGAAAAATCTATTGTTTCCAGTGGAATTACTGAAATCACAAGCTGTTTTATGGGTCATAAAGGGAAAATTTGCAGCACCTATTGGCTTATAATGTAACTCGGTTACCCAGGGTCGTGTTTTATTACTTAAACCTATGTATTGCTAAACGGTTTATGGTTCATTCTTTCATATAAGCTCAAAAAACTCGATTATCTGGTAGGATTGTTCAATTCAGCAAAATACTCTAATGTGTTAAGTGAGGTATTGCTCACATGGGAAACGTAGCGAAGCGAAGCACTAAAGCCATGTATGTTTTCAGCATGAACTTGTAGTGCTTCTGCGAACAAGTCCTAATGTGTCATAAGCTTCAATAACCGAAAAGAGATTAATATGTCAATTATTCATGAGAGGATCAATCACAATATTATTGAAAATTTCGTAAAATTCCAGTTCTAAAATACATGTTTCAATATATTTTTGCGAAGGAGTAAGTACTTATAATCTTGTAGTAGAGCAAAAAAGACAATTTTGAGTCATGTTTTTTTTAGTTAAGCAAGCAGCTGGTCTGAGTAATTATCTTCGGAAATAGAACAGTAAGCAAGCTTCAGCGCCAAGTTTCACCACTGGAGAAGCAAACATTCTTGTGGAGTGAAAACAAAAAGATGGTACCAATTGCAGAGCGATCAGTTTTGATAACTGACCGAAAGACCGGTAATTTTGGAAGCTGGATTGCAACAACAAAGATCAGTGCAAAACCGGAAACTTGTAGGTAGCACAATGACCCCTGAGGTACATCAAACCTGAGGTACATAAAGCTAAGGTACACTTGACCCAGGGTAGTGACGCCAATAGCTAACCTGGTCCACTCCGTTGTATGCAGCCTGCTGTGTAATAGGAGTTATGGTGGAGTGTTTTCCATATACTTATTGTGGAATTCAAACGGGATCAACAAAGAAATCACAGCTAAAAAATGTTGCATTGCAGGGTCTTCAGATCAATCTGCAGCATTGCATCTCTGTGAATTTTTGGCTGTCGGAGTCGTAGACATCTCGCTTATGGATGAGTCCTGACTGGCAGTCGTCAGCTTAACAGGTTTAAAAGCAGTCAGAGGAACTTAACTACAGTTACCTACTACCAATATACCACATGAATGACCTGGTGAAGACGCTAGAAGAAGCTTCCTTCAGTCAATCTACCATCATAATATGACTTTTTGCAATCTTCCATCTTTAGAGGAGATGGAACTACTTGAAAGATACTGTGAGGTCCAGAACATCCAGGTTTTTATCGATTTTTTAATGAAGAAAACGTGACAGTTTTTCATAAAATATTTGTGTGCTTGGCACTCACACACGAACTTGCTACTTCCAGAGATCGCGTCCTTCGCTTTGATATTTTGATTTTGATTAAGCAGGAACTGCTGGCCTTGATAGTGTTTCCGCCACTGAGTTTAGTGCAATCCAAAGCATATTTTCCAAGGTCCGTCTCTGTCCATGTTATGACACCGAATGAATATGTTAGAACTGGTATCGCCCAGGTATTAAGGTATTAAAGGCTTTGAACAAATGTTTACTATTGAACTCCGTTTGGAACATCTTTCTGACTCTTAGTATAAGTATTCTGCGAACAGCTTTTATTTGATTTTAGTGTGCTGTATTAGCTTAGCCTGTTCATAACTTAGGTACTACCTCTTCTCTCATTGAATCAACCTTTTCTCCAGTTCCCAGTTTTCAATTATTATTATTATTATTATTATTACAATTTGAAAAGAGTCAAGAAACAATTCTATGTGACTCAATGAAAAACAAAAGAAAATACCACATATATACCTAACAATGTTTTTCACACAAGTAAAATGCACAAAAATATACAGAGCAAAAAAGAGGGAAAAAGTAAAGTTGAACATGAATTACCCAATCTAACCGAAGGCAGCCAACCACGCAACACAGCTCCTATCCAGATGATAGGCCAAAGTCGTCCAAACGACGCTTAACCCGGGAGTGGTCGCTAGATGAGCATTTAGCTCACCATTGTCTTTAAACTGTAATTATTCTGTTACTTGAACTCGTACAATCTTGTCGATTTTTCTAGCTTAGTTTATAGCCTTAAGAAGAAACATAGAAAGGATTTTGTAATGAAAATCGGATAAATTTATTTTTTATTGATGCTTCATTCACCGCAGTTGCCGCTGCGCGAGCTAAACGCTCATTAGCGACCACCCGCGTCACTCAACTGCTCTTATGTTTAGGTCTGCTAGCCATATGCAAGGGTTGCTGTAATTCCTTTATCTGATGTTCTTTGTTGTTTTTATGGTATTATGGTATTAGCTTAGTTAAGAATCGAATCAGTTTGTGTTATTTAATTTAAAAAAATCCTATAGTTATATACCAAAAAAATTTATATTGGCAAATTAACATTATTCCCCCTTATTTTAAAATACCTACAACAAATATTGCTAATACAGGGTGTTCGGTTATTGTAAAGCCGAAATAAAATTTCATATTATACAAAACCACATCATCAACATAAAAAAGAATAACTTTGTCCTGATCGGGCTTCATTCAGGAAAAATTTCCAAAAATGTAAAACTAAATCATCTATAAATATTTTATTTTTTTCAGTACTTAGACAGCCAAATTAAAATTTCATCAAAAATTTAATTAAATTTAAATTTTTATTTGTTTTATTAAAAAATAATAACATTTTCCAGGTAGGCTTTGTTTAGGAAATACTCAGCAAAAAAAAAGACAACGCCTGATCTGGAAATTATTTTTTATGCTTCTAATGCGGTTTTGTAAATTTAATTTTAGATGTCCGATCACCAAACACCCTGTATTGTGATTCAAAGTGCTTTTTATTGCACATTTGCTTGTTGATTTTACATGGGAGCGAAACGCTCGCTAGCGACCACTGGTGTTACAATTCACCTAGCGACCAATGCCGGGTTAAAGGCACCGACGCTTGGAGCGCCGACAACCTCCGGAGGTAGTCGATTCCAAATTTCAAAAACTCGGTTTGGCAAGAATTCTTGTCTGAGTCGGGATCTAAAACTCTCCTTAGCAAGCTTAAATTGATGCCCCCGAAGCCCCGTTTCGCTGAGGGGGAACATAAACGAGAGGTCAACACCGAAGAGTCCACGAGTCCTCCGGTCAGCAAAAGAAGGAAGACCCAGGATCGCCAGACGTTCGGGGTAGCCAGGACGTATGCATCCAAAAGGAATTCTAGTAGCCAGTCTCTGAGTTGACTCCAGCAGTTCCCCGTCCCTGACAAGTTGGGGATACCATACCTGACCGGCGTGCTCCAAGATGGGTCGAACATATTATGTTTTATAAAGGGTAACGAAAGTTTTGGGGGAGCAGCCGTGGAACGCTTTGCCCATCACATAAAGCAGTCTGTTACATCTTCGGGAAACGGATAAAATATGTTGAGACCAGGACAGATTGTTAGACACCAGGAGACCGAGATCGTTATGAACAGTAACACTGGTGAATAAACGGCCACTGACAGCATTTCTGGAGGTTCAGAGGCAGAAGCCATTTGCGACACTAGTCGGAGATCACAGTCAAATCATTAACAATAATTTGCGTGTCCGAAAGAGGATTGCCGTACAACTTCAAATCATCTGCAAAAAAAGCATGTTTAGACCTAATAGAGGTTGACAGGTCAGAAATATACAAAATAAAGAGAATTGGTCCCAGGACAGAGCCCTGCGGAACCCCGCTAACCGACTGTCTGATGGAGGAAAGATCAGATCCAACCCTTACAGAAAAAGTTCTGGATGTTAAGAAATCCTCCAGCCATTTCAGTGATAAACCGCGCACACCGAAATGGTCCAGCTTGTGAACAAGTCTACGCACTGGCACCCTATCGAAGGCTTTTGAAAAGTCTAGGTATAGGACATCGACGGGTTGCCTGTCATCGATGGCACGAGTCCAGTCGTTCACGCATGTCATCAGGTTGGTAAGAACCGATCGACCAGGCATGAAACCATGTTGCTCGGAAGATATCAAGTTGTTGTCAGTAACAATTGAAAGAAGTCTGGATACGAAGACCCTTTCAGCCAGCTTGGCTACTACGGAGACAAGGCTAATTGGCCTGTAATTCATTGGGCTCTACTCTTTCCTTTCTCTATATTTATAACCCTGCACTTATCTAGGCCGAATTTCAAATTGATGTCTTTTCAGAACATCTCTACCAACATGGTGAGCACGTTCAGGTGATTATGACTTGGTGTGTATACAATTTAAGATCATCCAAGTATAGCTGGTATAATATAGTGTGTCACTGTTCGTTGCTCTTCAGGATGTATCCGTTGTCTGTTCTGTTAATGAACCTTGATAATGTGATTCATACAAGGCAAAAGCAAAACGGGCTTAAAGAGTCTTCTTGATGAATTTCCCGGTTAATTTTGATTTCCTGGGCTATGATATGCCTCCCTTTTGTCGTAAGTTGGATCACTCTGTTCTCAAGTCTTCATCAGATGCATGTTCCAGCCCAGCAGCCGTTTTATATTTGGGTGCACCCCATATAGTTCTCGGACTTTTAATAACCACGAGTTCAAAACGCTATCGTAAGCTTTCTTATAGTCCACGTAACGACAGGAGATATTCTAATTTTTATTTTTGCGTCATTGAGAATAGTGGAGTCAATGTTAAGTCAATGACGAACTTATTATAGCGAGTATCCTTTCACTTAGATAAGTAAAAAGAGTAGTTAGAAAATTTTTGATTTATATAAAAAAACTATAGCCAAAAACCAGCTTTCTAGCTTTGATAAATAACGATGAAATTTGCATCGCAGTAGATGAGAGAGGGCTTTTAAGTAATATTACCTGGAGGGTCTGATATAGTGAGTCTCATTTCAGGATCTGCATTTTAAATCCAGATAAGTGAATTCCTCCTATCTGGATGAAATGGGTAGGTAAAAGATATTAATGAAAAATTATAACTCTCTCCTCTCTACCTTAATACATTCCAGCTTACCGTTATGTCTCCAATTAATAGTATCCTCTTATTGCTATTGCCCTTAAAACCATCTCATGAAATATTTAATTAGTGTGAACCGCTCATTTTAAGAACTGAAGATTTCACAGCGGAGGAAATGAGAGTTTTTGTTTCAAAAAATCGCCACGATTTTCTTCCCTGGCTACCTATACTAATAAATTCCCGCTAAGTTTGAATGGGATCTTAAACTAAGACATCCTGAAAGTTGGTAAACCAGAGTTCATCTTTCTTAGAGAGGCGAGTCTAAAGACTATTATAAGTAAAAAACGAAAAGAAAAAAGTGCGAGTATTTCAGTGAGAAATTAACAAAGGATTATTACCCGGAACTAAAGTTTCTTTCCGTTATTGTTTTGACTCGAGAGAAAGAAAATCTCAGTTAAGATTTCGAAAAAGAAGTTCACTAGTTCTATACTAATAGGTGCTTGGAAATATTGCCTTTGTTTTTGATTAAAAGTAACGAAAACAAAATAAGAACATCATTTAGGAACAATTCCGCTCATTTATAATACCTCCAGTGTTATTATGAATGATTTGAGAGCGAAAAAGAGGAAATACGTTCTAATTACGCCCGGTTTAACTCAAATAATTGAGACAAATTCCCTAACCTTACCGTTAAATTCAAGAAACGAAATTACTAGGTCATCTTCATAATTGGTAAATTGAATCTCCTTGATTAATTCCCTTCAGGTATTAATTAATAATGCTCTAATGCTCCAAATTATTAAATAGCCCCTAATTTTTCTTTACTTATTAGATAATCTTCCATTAAATGGAAGCCGCTAAAATTAGGAACCGCTGACGAATTAGCTAGGTCCTCGCTCTCTCCTGCGTACTATTTATAATCTAGATTATCAGAAAATGATTGATTGTTTACATATTCTATCTATAGGATTATTAGTCGAACCCCTCTGGATTTCCCGTTCACAACAACCCTGAACAACTCTTTTGCCCGTATTCACAAACGATAATTTCCTAAATAATTACGTAATTAATTAAATGAGTGAGATGGAGATATGCAGTTTTTTTGCAATAGAGTGAGATGGGGATAATTGATTACGTAATTATTTAGGAATTTATCGTTTGTGAATACGGACATTTGTCTTTGTATTGTAATTAACTAACAAAGCTGTAGCTCGATTGATTTAATAATTATAATACTGCATCAACTCAAATCAATCTTGATTTTGGAAACCGTCTTGTATGTAAACTAATTATTTACTACCTAACATCTGCTTGACTATAATAATATTGTTATGTTCTTGTTGAGAGTTCTTTACAATCTTGAGATTATGCTACAGGGTGTATTATAACGTCCGCATAATATTAGCACCACGCGGTTCTACATCAAAAACAGAACATAAAGTTTCAATACCGTTTAGCTCTTAGACCTCAAATAACGAAGTTATATCGACCATTGTAGTTTAAATTTGAAGTTTTTTAATACTCAAAAATATTGCTTAATATTATTAAAAAATTCTTAAGTAAGAAGTAAAATAGCCAAATTATCCAAAATTTTAGTTTTTTTGGTAAAAATGGTTTTAATTAACATTTCAAAACTAGGAATTATTTGATTTCCTGAGTTCCAATCAATATTGCAATGGTTTTAATTGTTGAATAAAAAATTGAATAAATAAAAAATGTGTAAAAAATGCATCATTGAGTGACACGTCGCAGCATGACATTTGTTTTGTTGCACCTTTTTTCGATTACATAGCAACGGCACACCATACCACTTAGGTGATTTCACGTCTAAGTTATCTTAATTTTTATACCATAGTCGGTGTTGCAAAATTTAAGAACATTAAACTGTCCATATCTTAAAATCTGTGTACATCAAGTAAAAACTGTTAAGGACTTTTTTGTTCTATGTTTTTGATGTAGAATCGCGTGGTGCTAATATTATGCGGACGTTATAAATAATACACCCTAGTATAACTAGTATAACTAGATATTTATTTAGGCTAATAAAACATTGAAATATTGATTTATTAAGCTTACTCGGCGCCACTACTTATTTTAAGTCAGTATAGGTACTATTAAATTTAGATATTTAGATATTAGATTTTAGATTTAGATATTATAATAATTAGCCACCCCCAGAATATTTTAGTATCGATGATCGCAGCTGTGTTTTCGACGCGTTGAGGTCATTTATCATGACTTTACAAGACAATAATTCCTTTATTTACATAAAATAGAATTCAATGAAATGAAACGTAATTTCTTATCGTTAAAATTGACTATCTACATTAAATAGACAATATACTGGATAGTTATAAAATATAATAAGTATTCCAATTAACAAGAATATTAATGGGCTTTAGTCAGATCGATCAACCTCCTCTTATACAAAATAATACAAAGCCATTTAGGGCCAATATTATAAAGGCCCATTAAGCTAATGGTCATATTTCAGGTACCATTTTTAAACCTCAAATAACATTTATTAATATTTTTGTGATCCTTTTCATGCTAAGAATCAGTAAATTTCTATATTTTCCACCTACGGTCCATATACCTTTCCTAATGTCCGTTAACTTAATGAGCATTTATAATACTGGCTGTTAGATAATTGGATAAAACATGAAATAAATTGCCACTTCATCAATAATTATTATTACAGTTCATTGATTTTAAAGAATTCGTGAAACTTCGAAGTTAGATACTGGAGGTTGGCTCCTCTCGTTAGTGGATGTTCAAGGTGCTTATTTCACCCCGTTTGCAAAATTTCTTCGAAAAAGTAGTAAAAAAGTTGACTTGCAAAGTGGGTTGATAGATACAGGTGTCCGGAAATTATGCGCAAAAAATTAAGGGTGATTTTACTTGATAAAATATTGCCAAAAGTATCTATAAATTTTTTTCGAAAACTAACAAATAAGAAAGTGACTTCCGTGGCCTAGTGGTTCTCGCTGGCTCACGAAGCCATAGATCGCGGGTTCGAAACTCACCTCGGCCCGCTTTACTTTTCAGATTCATTTTCGAATGTCTGTGAAAAGTAAAACAAGCGATCGAACGTTTAAATGGCAAATATTATAATTTAAAGTGTGTGTGGCTAAAGAGTTCGTCTCAAAGCCAAATTACCAGAGTGGAGCGACTATGTCTTACCTACACAGTTAAGACCGATGCTCCCTCTTTAAAAAAAAAAAAATAAATAAAAAAAATAAAAAACAAATAAGAAAGTTATAAGCCTTCAAAATTGATTTTTTTAAATCAATATTTTTTTATAACTTTTTTTCTAATGTACGGATTTTCTTAAAATTTGACACACTCACCACTGATGTTGCTTTGCATCCTTGGTCCAAATTAGACTTGAATCCCTCGAAATCAAGAAGCCTTAACTGCCATTGACCTTCAAAAAAGGCCTACTTTTTTCGCAATATTTTTTCCTAAGTTTTGAAGACGCATAATTGAAGAACACGAAGAAATCTTCGAAAAAGGTCCTCTTTGTCTATCACGATAAAATGACCTGTTTCTGAGAAAACTGTTTTAAAAATTTGCTTGCACTAAAATTGATCACATAAATTATGATCATTCTGCAACAATACCAAAGCATGCTTTGGAAACACCTGCAGGGTTGCCTAGTTATGTACAAAACAGAGACATTCGTATTATAAATATACTTGGAAATGATAAAATTTTTAAATTTTTTAATAATTATTTACAAGATGTCAAATTCAATTTCAAATTAATTTCAAAAACTTGCAAAAAGAACCAACGCGGGCCCGATTTTATGGTTAAAAAAATATATTCATCTTGTCTTATCCATTTAACAAGATACTTGAATTAAATTGCTGTCATAATTAAATCCAAATCAAACGTCTTGTTTCCCATGCAACCCTGCAGCTGGTTCCAAAACATGCGATGGTATTGTTGCAGAATGATCAAAATTTATGGTGATCAATTTTAGTGCAAATTTTTAAAACAGTTTTACTCGGAAACAGATCATTTTATCCTGATAGATAAAGAGGACCTTTTCCGAAGATTTCTTCATCTTCTTCAATTATGCGTCCTCAAAACTCAGAAAAAAATATTACGAAAAAAGTTATAGGCGTTTTTTGAAGGTCAAGGGCAGTCAACGCCTCTTGATTTCGAGGGATTCAAGTCTAATTTGGACCAAGGATGCAAAGCAACATCATTGACAAGTGTGTCAAATTTTTTAAAAAATCCGTACATGAGAAAAAAAGTTATAAAAAAATATTGATTTTAGAAAATCAATTTTGAAGGTTTATATCTTTCTTATTTGTGAGTTTTGGAAAAAAAATATTGATACTTTTGGCAATATTTTGTCAAGTAGAATCACCCCCTTAATTATTTGCGCGTAATTTCCGGACACCCATATTTCCAAATAACGATGAAAAAGTAAGGTAATTTGTTGTAGTGGTGTGCCAGATGGCTATTTTCAGATACAAGTTTCCGCTGTTCCGGTTACGAGATAGGAATAAGTGCCACATAACAGTTCCGAAATACCAGTGTTACGGTAGAAACACCGTAAGTATTTGTTGCTTTTCTTTTACTCAAAAAGTCAGATGAAAAGCTTTATGAAAGTTGATCTGGTAGCAACGGCGGCATTCACAAGTTATTAACTCTGACTTAAAGAGTCACTTAAAAATAACACGAACGTCTGATGTTGGAAGTTGAAAACGCCGATGAAAAAAGTCGTAAATTGAAATTTAATATTAATTTATTGATTAAAAACTGGGAGAACACTCTTGTAATAATTAACCGAGTTAGTTAGTTCTTCGTTCTAGTGACTCGTAGGTAATCACGTTGAAAGCAACTATGGCGTAGTTACTTGATTTTAAAAGTAGTCTTGCGGAAAGAGCAAGACATGAATTCAGACATATTCGCGAAAAAAAGCAAGGGTGCTTCCCAACTTTTTTAGAAAAGTCAAGATAAGAACACATGCACGATTAGATATTGAGGTAAGATAACTAGTAGTAACAGGTGAAGATTACTCCATTGTTCCGATAGTCAAAACCGCGACGCCTGCACGGGAAGATGTTCCTTATTTACTGGACCTGTGTCCTTCTACCTGTGCGGGTCAGCTGGAATCTCGCATTCCACCTTCGCGTCCTTGCCATCTAGCGAATTAGCGGGAGCTTACGTCATTTTTCGTCCCTTCACATAAACCAAGGTCTGTGACTCTGTGAATTGATTGATACACGATATTTTTAGTGAAAAGGTCGTTGAGATTTTGACCTCGAGAAAATTATATTCCTTTTCGCCTTTTAATATTGTAAGATATTCTTAAGAAAACTTTAATGCACTATAACCCTCGTATTCACAAACGATAAGAACCTAAATAATTACGTAATCTTATTATATGTATATCCGCATCTCATTCTAATGCATACCTCTATAAACTGTATAAGGTGTAGTTAACAATTCGATGCTACCATTGGGATCTCGGAAATTGTAGAAGATACAGGGTCGGTTAAATCAGAGAAAAGTTGCACAATTTCATGATTATTAGGAATCTGAAACAAAATTTTGGGCAACTTTAGTCGTTGCTGAAATGAACCTATAGATATGTATTACAGGATGGTATCGCTTTCTGAATACGGGCAACAATGCGTTACAGTAGGTATATAAAATTCACTTAAAAGTTACTTGACCAATTTCAACGTGAATAGGTTAAGAAAAAGTTTTTTTAATGTCCATATAAAATGTGGTAGGTACAAAAACTTTAATTCATATATTTTTTTGAATGGCTTGAAATTATACATACCTAAGTACCAACTAGTAGTACTACATTTTTACACTAAAATACTATCACAAAAAATCTTACATTATAGCCTTTAGAGTTCGCTACAAGGACATTTTTTTATATATGAGTGTCACAATTTCCCTAAGAAAACAAAAATAAAATCTGAGTACTTGCATGAAATTGAAAATATTATTACCTACCTAATACGTTTTTAATTTTGAAATGTCATCAAAATATCTATAAAAAAATTAATAGTAAATTTACATCTACAAATAAAAACTATACGCGACCCGCTGGCCGCGCGACCAGTTGCTATCTACGTGAAATTCAAAAAGCGCGCACGAGCTTTTACTAAATAGCGGCCCACTACCTCTGCTCAGTAGCTCAGTTCAAAACTTCATAATTTTTTCATCAATAGTATTACTCGACAACGACTCTGACCGATTGTAATAATTTATATCAAATTTGCAGTTGCTGTAGGATTTTTTTTTAATAAAAGCCCCCTCTGAAAAATTAGCAGACATGAATTTTCTATACCTAATCTTGAAAATGATCTCCAGTTGAAACAATTTATAAGTTTACTCAACAAATTTTAGTGAAACCAAATCAAAATTGAAAATTTTGACATGTTCATTTAAAAATATTTTTTTCATTTAACATGCTAAATGCATGAGATTTCTAAAAAAAACTTTAATGAAGAAATAAGGAGTAATGAGTAATTCCATTAAAATGTTATAACGTCATTTATATACAAATAGTCCTATATTCATGTACATGTTTCTGGACATAATTTGAAGACATAAACCTCCCTAGTGTCGGGATAAGGTAAGTTTGACGTGGCAGGAATTCCAGATTACATCCCAGAAAACGGGATAGCAGCCGGACCGGTAACGAATGCGGACTTGGCGGGTCAAGGGGTAGGTTCATCAGCTGCTGTCGGAAGGCCATCAGCGAGCTGGAGAGAGCTGGAACTTACCAGATTACTCCCAGATAAGCTTAATATTCCCCTTTCTGGAGTCGTGTTCCTGTGTCCGTCCTACGTAACAGCTGAATGCAATTATACTAGAATTTCAATTGAGGGGAGAAGGAATTTAAAACTGCCACTCAGCAGTCGGTGCTAGGTTGAAGATTCCTGGTCGAGGTCTTCACTTTACCTCATTTCGCAACTTGGACCAGGTTGGATATTATTCAACCTTCAATCGTAATCGCGACCCGGACGAGATTGATATTATTAATGCTTAGGCAATTATTCATTTATTCGCATAGATCCATTACTGGAATTTAAATACCGAAGAAAAAAATTCACGTTCTTGTTTTGCGATCTGAATATTATTTTATTAATTTATTTAAATTTTATGGACGACCTTTAAAAGAGCGGATGGCTTATCTATGCATAGAGTTTTACTTCTAGTAATTATTATGACGTAGCTAAAGAGATAATTTTGAATGCATTGTAGAGCTTTTAACAATATAAGCAACATAAATGCCTGGCAAACAAAATAATTAAGTTTGGGAAAAGCTAAACAGATTCTGAAATTCAGAGACAAACACGAAAAATTATCCATTAATAAAGACTCCGCGTCCTCATCTAACGAACGCGCACGTATGAACAGAGCGAACATGTTAGTAGTTATAGGATCGCAGACGAACTTAATGAGCACAAACGAGTCGGGGCAACGTGCTTGATTGTGTTCTTTCGTATTTGTTTTGTTATAGCGTCCTTACTACTTATACGTTTTTGTTCGCTAGTTAACTCTTATTCCTGTTTGTTCGCATGCATTTATGCTCGTTCCTTAGATGAGCATGCAGGTAAACACGCGCTAACATGCTGGACTACTGACCGCTCGAGGTATTAAAAGCTAAACCAAAAGCATGAACTCGTTTTTTAGGAAACATTGTTTTGTAAATGGAAAAGTTCTTTCCTGGGAGTATTTTTGTTTGAACACAATTTAATGGCTTACAATATATCTCTTCGAAATCAACTCTATTTTCCAGAATGCAAAAAAGTTGAATTTAATGGATATTTCAGCTGGATTTGAGTAGGTAAGCCCTTTTGAAATTGCCTAAGCTTGTCACTAGTGGTAACCGTCAGTTCATCTAGAGCAGATGCGAAAGGGCTCTAAAACAAAAACGTTTGCTCATATATCGCTTTTCTACTTATGGGAATTTAATTAAGCTTAGATAATAAAAATGAAAAGAAAAAATGCTAAATAAACTTCAATCAAAAGCTATTATGGAGAAGCTAAAATCTCTCAGAAAACGAAGGGAAAAAAAGGTACCGCAACAGGTTAGATAAAAGTGCAGACGTTTTCAAGTGTAGACACATTTTAACCAGTAACTTTATTGCTGAAAGAGTTTAAACGTCAACCCAGTGATTACTTTGTACTTCATACAATTCGACACTCTAACGAGTTTAACTTCTTCTAATAGAAATGGAGGAAAAAGGAATGGACGTTGGTATCTAACTAACTATACAAAGGACAATGACGCAGGACTTAACAAAGCCAGTCATAGGCGTAGTAATATAGCTCAATAATACCTGACAGGTTAACATTTACTTTGAGGTATTGATGATGTTGAATTGTTGAATGTTAAATGAATTAGTTGATAATGGGACACTAAAAAAAAGGCATTTAAATTTATTGTAGGTAAGTAATAATAGCCTCTTTTGAATTAATTGATTAATTGGTGATTAACTAACGATAAATATAAAGTTTTAATTTTATTTTATGCACAAGAATAAATCGTACAGTCAGATTAGGGCTTAAACAATACGGATCTCAATTCCGGCAGACTTCCTCTTTCACTCCTCGTTTGTATTATAGGTCGACGATTTCGTATTCGTTGGTCTCCATTTCAGAATAGGCTAATTCATGGAAATAATCTCACGGATCACGGCATTTTTATTGTGTGTTCTCGTCCTTTGTTCTTATAATAATATCCCTCTCCATTCTCCATGCACCCCCGCTGACGATGTTCTTTACCATTCCCGTTGAAGGCTCATCGATTGCTCGTTTACTTGGCTCTCAAGTACTGACAACGACAACCTTTTCGGGACTGAGCTTTATATTTGCCGGTAAATTGATACTCATTTGTTGCTCATCCAGTAAATGGATATCTAAGTGAAAATTGTAAAAAGTAGATTTCATGGCTTAGTAGCAGAAGAGAATAGGTTCAAAAGTTCAAGGTCTTGTTTAAATAGGCTAGCCGGAGATCGGGTTATTGCAGCAGAACACATCAAACCCTTCAATGTTTCATTAGCTAAAGCTAATCAAATATTGAAATGCTAGAAAATAGACACAAGTATAATAGTAGCGTTTGAAACGTCAATTATGAATAAACGCATAGATAAACTCCTGGGGGTATGAAAAGGTAATGAGAATTGCTTTGAATGGTTGAAAAATTGTATCATTCACTATTATATCTCTATGTATTCTCAATTATAATTGCATTCTGAATTACATTCAACGCTTTCTCAATTACATTTACCAATTCTCAATTACAATAATTGTGAATGCGTTAATTATTAACGCATTCTGAATTACATTTGACTATTATCAATTACAATTAACGTATTCTGAATCACATTATTTGAGTATTTTAATTACATTTAACGCATTCTGAAATTCATCTAACCGTTTTTCAATTACAACTGAAAATGTGTAGATCAAAATTGATGGCAGTTAAGTGACAGTACTAAAAAGCCATTTCGGAGAAGCGGCAAAAAGAAAATTTTGGCGTTTTTTAAAACTTCATTAAAATGGCCTTTTATAGAGCTTTTTAGTTACTGCCATCAATTTTGAGCTAGAGATGTAGGTAGATTATCGTAGTTTACCTTTCTGAACATATAATAGAGTTGTCACTGGCTCTTACTCGCGATTTTTTGTTTATTATTTCGAATCCGTGGTTGAATACATCTATCATCTTGAAGCAAGAGGAATTTTTTTTTTTTTAATTGAAAATGCACATGCACTGCAGGGAAATCCCTATGACGCTCTGGGAGCGGTGCATGAGCGGAGATGTCGATCACGTTGGTCTTGAATCGCTGTAGGTTGTATACTTCGGGAAACACGCCCTTTGGAATGCTATTCCAAAGTGATGCGGTTCTATACATAAAAGAAGTCTGAAATAGGGTGGTACGAGGTATAACGAGCTGAACCTGATACGGATGAGCGTCTGCGGCTCGGCATGTATTTCTGCCCGGTCTTGATCTTGGTGGGATCAAGCGGGCCACGTCCCTTGAACACTTTCCATAAAAATATCTGTAAAACAGACTCAGGTCAGCTACTCTTCTCCGATGTTCGAGAGTGTCAAAATTTTTTGTCAAATCTGGGTCCCCAATCAAGTGTATGGCTCTTTTCTGTATAGAGTCGAGTAGTCTCAGCATATGTTTAGGAGCTGAGCTCCAAACATGTGAGCAGTACTCCAAGGATGGTCGGATTTGAGCCTTGTATAAGAAGAGAAGCTGTTGTGGTGTATAAAATTTCTTCGTGCGGAAGAGTGTTCTAAGTTTTTGAGAAGCACTCTTTGCCAGACCTGCAACCTGATAATGCCAAGACATGTTCGCTCCAAGGCTCACTCCAAGTAAACGAAGAGATGACGCTGGAGTAAGAGAGTGTCCCGCCATCACCATATCTGACTCCAAAACGTTTACCTTTTTGGAGAAGATGACTGCTTGGGTTTTTCCAGCATTAAATTGAACTTGGTTTCTATCGCCCCAAGCTAGAATGTCCCGCAAGTCATTGTTAAGTATGGCAACTTCTTGCTCCCTGCGAGACTGTGCGTCGATGGCAGATGTTCGCGCATCTAAGGTATAAGAAGATATGAGTGTACTGTCGTGGGCAAAACTGAATATTGGATTTTTTGTTGTTTCAAGCAAGTCGTTTATAAATATTAGGAAGAGAGTCGGAGATAAAATGGATCCCTGAGGCACACCGGCATTGATGGAAAAGGTCTCAGAAAGAACTCCATCGACTGCCACCTGCAATGAACGATCTCCAAGATAACTCGCAAGCCACAAGCAGAATTTCTCGGGCATGCCATAGGCCTGCAGTTTTGCCAGCAGTTTATCATGCCAAACACGGTCGAAAGCTCTAGAAATATCAAGCGCAACCCCTCGAGACTCCCCATGGTGCTCGATTGCGCTGTTCCACACCTTGGTGACGTAGGTGAGGAGGTCACCAGTTGACCTCTGTTTGCGGAATCCGTATTGACGGTCGCTGATTATATTAGCTCCTTCCAAGTACTTTAAAAGATGTTGGTTAATAGCTTTCTCCATAATCTTAGATATTACTGAAAGCAGAGCCACTGGTCGATAGTTGTTTGGTATAGTTTTTTTGCCTTTCTTGGGAATAGGTTGGATTCGTGCACATTTCCAGCATGCAGGAAATATTCCTTTTTTTGTAAACGTAATTAACAAACTAAAATTAGCAAGATAATAAACGTTTTATTCGATAATCGTAGAAAAAAAATTGGAAAAAAACCAGATACAGAATCAGAATGGTGAAAAACTTACTAAAAAATTGTTGAAGATAAAGGAAATTTTTGCATGTTTTGCGGTAAACCCATGGCTGAAGACCCCGGACTTTGGCGTATCTATTATTGGCCTAACCTGTCTCGCAGCAGACAGGCCAAGTTAAGGACTTAGTTAAGTTAAAAATAGTTTGAAGATGCTTATCTCTACAATATATTGTCCAGGTCAGTGATTTACAGGAAGATTAGAAGCTTTCCTATTTCCCATTTCCATTTGTTGGCTGTATTTTCGGCAATCTACAAGAATATATTATGATCAACGGTTATAGCTTCATCACAGACGTCATATCTTGGAGGTGTTTCTCTCTCCATGAGATAATGCGTGAGCTGTGTACTGCCAATTCTAAGCTTCTGATGACTACTGATTGCTGTCTTGGTATATTTTCGAGTCTGAAGGATTTTGTGTTCGAACGTATTGCCTCCAGTTTTGTTGTTTCATATGTGTCTAGTGATTTCTCCATAGTCCCGCTTGTTACCGCTTGATGAACCTAAGAACGTCTTAGACAGTCTGGATTTGATTAACAGTTCCCAGTTTGGTTGCATTCTTTGCCACTTGGTCTGCGTGTTCATTTTCTTCAATCCCAGAAAGAGCTGCATGGTGTCCACAGCAGCTTTGCAGCATGACTTGCTTGTCTTCTGATATAATTTGGTCGATTAAAGGGAGATGTGTTGCTTTGTCTTTTATAGCTACTATTATTGTGGAGAGCAAGTCTGTACTGATGACTATATTCTTACTTTAATGGTACCTACTAAGGGTAGTCTGCCTCCTCGAATGACTTCTGATGAGACGACGCCGTTCTCTGTCCTCGATGCGTTTTTATCTTTTATTTCTTGGACGAACGCTTGATGAATTTCTGCTGTTGAGGATGGATCAGTATGCTGAATAAATGAAAGGAGAAGGTGTTAATACGAGGTGGGTGTTTCGTCCATGGCGAAATCTTGCTTATTATCAGGGTATAGTAGTTGGGGTCATTGAGGTTTAGGAAATATGATATTGGTTTTGGTGATCGGAGACGTTTTGTTAACAGGGATCGCTTAGTGGATGTAAAGACGCTAATGAATTGGATCACAGCGTTATGGACTGCGTTAAACATTTTAAGGTCTGATTTACTTGCTGAATCGTAGACTATGCTATCGTAGTCCCGAGTTTGGATCAAGACGGAGATTTATATGTATAAATCTTCAGAAATAATTCTTCACCTGGTCCTCCAGTGGTGATGCGCTAGCGTTGAATTACTCCTATATCGGGTCTAAATGTCAGTTTTGCGTCGAATCTAAGGCCAAGAAAGTCATATTCCTGAACAAGAGGAAGATCCATTCCATTCACTTCCAGTGCCATGGGGATAGTTGGTGTTGTTTCCTACTGAAAAAATTGGTATCGTTTTCTTGGTGGAGAATTGAAGACCATTTGACCTGTACCATTTTTTAAGTGTTGTAAGTGTTGTCAGTGTATCTATTGGTCTAACCTGTCTCGCAATGGCCTCCAGAATCCTCTACAGAAAGAAGGAAAAGAACTCATTTCCTCCAGAAATTATGAAAAATCCAAAAAAGGACCAAAATTTAATGGAAATCACATCATAACAAATGTTAAAGACAGCTGGACTGGGTAAGGTCCTTGAAAACAATTGAAGATAAAATATAAAATAAATTCAATGACAGTAAGAACAATAACTTGTGCAGAATAAAGCAGTCAAAAGAGTCAAAGCAATAAGAAACGACGTCAACATTTCATGATTCCTGAGAAAGAATGAGAGAGACAACCCAAAAAAAAATATATATAGTCTGAATAAGTCTGAAGATGTCGTTGAAGATAAAAGAAGTAAATTTGACCAAGTCCGGAACGAGAGAGGCTATGGCGTGACGATGAATACTTATACGAGTATTACACGTTGAAAACAAAAAAGGCCCAAGTTTCACGGGTACCCCAAACAGAATAACAGAGTCCTGGACAGTGCAATTTGGAAAATACTTTTTCCTACGACCACTATACAAAACACTACTTTTCGCATCGTTTCTTGTGCGCAAACTAGCAGATTTCTCACGTATCCAAAACTGTGCGACAAAGTGACATAACGCATAGCCAAAAATCGTTTCCGTACAGTTTTAATGTAAACAATAGTGATGGGCGGTAACTGAGAGCTCAACTGTTACTTATTGTTAATGGAATAACTATTCATTTAAAGCTTCAAGGTAATAAAATAAACACAAATGGGATAACATAGAACCCGACAAGACTATTAAAATATACTCATTATTCTCTTGTGGCAGTAATTATTCAAATTTACGAGTTGATCGCTAATAACAGCATTGGTAGCGTTAAAATCAAATTCACAAACGTGAAAACTCGCACACCTCTAACTTCAATCCACGACTGCGCCTGCGTTGTGTGGAAGTTGCATATCTACCACGTCTCCATGTTCCACGTCACTTTATTTTTAGTTTAGATACAGAGTCTAATAATAAATAATAATAATATTGTCGGTAGAATTCAATGATTTAACAGTATATAATAGTAATATTAAAAAGTCATTGATAGAATTGAAAATAATACCTACCTAGGTAGTCTGAAAAAATAAACTTTAGTTACCTATCATTATAGTGGATTGTGATTCCTCTGAATCTGAAGCAGAAAATACACCACCTGCTGAAGTCAGAAAACAAGCAGGTTTGTGTTCTTTGAATTTGCTACCTGTAGTTTCGAGAGAAAAATACGAATCTGCTTATAAACATTTCATAAATTGGAGAAAAGGTCATAAAAGCAGAGATTTGTCAGAAAAAATAATGTATGTGTTAAATTTGTTAAATAATTAATCTATTAAATTGTGGTCGTAGGAAAAGTACTGTGTGTAGCACGTGCGGAAAAGAAATTTCACACTCGTGTGAATTGTGACACTCGACTTCGTCTCGTGTCACAATTCTTTCACACTCGTGAGAAATTTTCTCTTTTCCGCACTTGTATATTCACAATATACTATTAAAAATCTGGAAGACTAATAGAAAAATCAGAGCGAGCTATACGTGGCTAGGAAAATGTTTCTAATAGACCTTGACTGTAAAAATAAATAACCAGAATGAGAGAGATCTAAACTACAACGTTCATGAATAAAAACTCGAATTTTGACGAGAGATTAAAGAGAGACTTGGTCCAGAACAAATTCTAAAAACGAGTATCAGGGCGAGAGAGATTTGTACAGTAAAATACTTGAAGAAATATTAATAATAATGAAAAACTTGTTTTGATCCTTCAAGTGCGCCATCGAAAAAACAGCATTTTAATTTATGATTTTTCCTTTGTAATTGTGTTTTCTTATTACAGGCTTGATTCTATAATTTTTTTGTTTCTGCGATAAATGTTTATGTAGACTTTCTGTTACTATAATGTGATGAGATAATCTTCAAATATTTTTTAATATACGCACCACTCGAAAAAGTTCACTTTAAATTTTCTCCACGTATGCTGTTCGTTTATAGCACATCCTTGAGAAAATATTTCCCCGTCTCCAGGTGTAGTTTATTGCAGTTAAAATTATCTCGTAGGAAAATTCTAGATTTATAGGCTGCAGTATAGGTACTTTTACCTCGTAAGTTATTTAAACATATTTTCTGCAACACGAGATAAAGTGTGGGATCACAAAACCCTCAGTATTTTCCCAGGATGATCCAGTTGAATTATGTGTTAATTTCACGTAGATGGAGTTGCGAAACAGGCCAGATTATTCTTTCCATTTCTCTTGAAAACAAAGCGTGCTCGAGCTGTTGATTATGGATGGAATGAGTGCATTCTTGCACGTTGTTTTGGAGAGAATCCTATACACATTCTCTAGTTATTCACGTCTTTATTAGACGTGACTGGAAGTCGAGGACACTTCCTCTATTTTCCGACTCAAGTGCTCTGTTGTCAGACGGAGAGGTAGAACTTCATCAACTCTTGGTAAGGAAACACACTATTTCAGCGAACCGACGACCCTTTGTCGACGGGAGCTACAATAAGAGAAACTTCATTTCTCCATCAATGTTCTTAAACAAACAGCCTGGATTAATAGGCGGTTAACTTGACCATGAATATTACATACCTCAGGTTTATTCAGTAGTATCCAGCTAAGGTAGTTTTGCCTGTAGGAGTCGCTTTTGATTATAATAAAAAATATACTATAATAGCATGACGTGGTTTCATAAAATGAGAATTTGATGTTCTTTTCTTTAATGGCTGAAGCAGCTATAAATAGTTTTGTAGTCATGTTGTACTTAACAACTATTTCCCTTACTAAGATTCTCACGGCTCATTAGGTTTACTAAGCTATTATCGTAATTAACTATTACTGTTTGCAACCACTCAAGTATTAATAATTAATTAGGTATCACTATTGATTATTCTAGAAGCAGCTTAATAGCACTTTCTGCTCCGATTCGTTAATCAATTTTCCACCAAATGAACCGATACAAAAATTAAATTCTCTTGTTAGGTTGATATTAATTGGTACGACAATTTAATGTAAGTCCTCGGGAAATCTCTTAATGCTGGTGGATTCTTTGTTAAGCTGCCGAAGGCTTTGATAATGAGCAATTATTGAACTGCCATAATTAACATTTCCTTGAAGAAATAGAATTATTAGATCCAGTGATCAGGTCAGGTTAGGTCTTGCATCAGTGTGGTGAGAAAACTTTTGAATAATTATACGAGTACTTGCATAATCGATTGAATTAGTTTTTCATTAAAACTACCTACTTTATACCTTTTTTACAGGCATTTTAGGTATAAGGACGAATAATCTAAAGTTGTGAGTTCTTGTAAATCTGCCTTTCGAGCACATCTAGCATCTAATAATTATAACAATGTCTCTCTCCGTACGTACAACGGCACTCTCCGCAACCGGAGCTGTGACCAGCTTTTTTAGCTGATTATTGGCGAGTTTGATAAAGAGAGCAATATTTTCTGAATATGTTTATTATAAAGCTTTTGATAACGTTTCGTGATTCGCTTCATAAGAGTATTACTGTCCTAAGAATTTTTTTTTATCTCAAATTGACGTATTAATTGAAAGAATTGGCATTAGTTTGTTATTGACGTAACAATTACAAACAAATATGACCATAAGAAGACTTTTTTTATTCATATAGATTACGCTAACTCTTTTAACTAATAACCAGGCTTCATTTCCTGTGGGCAATTCTAAGATCAACGTCAGAGTAGAAAAAATTATTGTCAACAGAATAAAATGTTTTTACGATTTAGAGAGTTCGTCAGCTTTCTAAGTCTGCGTTTGTCATAGATTGATGGTCTCTTCACAATATCTCAATCACGGCAACATAAAAACAAACCTATAGAAACGCTATACCTCCATAATGAGTTATTTGTTTCCAAACTGGAACAATACTCCCGAGTGGTTTGTTTTCGACTTGTTTTGACTCTTTCCCCAGGCATAAACCGCGTTTCGTGCATGAGTGAGCAGGTCTGAACTGGTCCGGGTCCTGGAAGTCCGGTTGCTGCATTTGTAGCGTGAAGGCAATTCGTCGTCAGAAAGTTGTTGGGAGAGGAAACTTTTCATCTAACTTTCGCCCGGATCGACTGACAACCAATAAGACACACGCACAAGCAAAAGTTCACTCGAGTTCCTTATAACAATAATAGGCACCTTCTCGGAGTCGTCACCAAGTATCGACAATCAAGATCCTTTTTCTTGGGTTCGTTCACACGTCGCCCTCGTTATTTAATATTTATTACGTTTCCAGTTAGATTTTTTGATTTGATTCGAAATTGGGTTTGTGAAACATCTCTTACTGGAAGATTTATATTTCACGCTTGGAAATCTTTTGTAGATTTTAAAATTATTTCATGTTTTCACAAGCATCTTGTGAGTAAGTCTTAAATGACTAGCGCGTCAGAGAGAGTCCCTTTTCTCAGAGTGTATCCTCTTGAACATTCAGTTCAGTTTCTCTCAAGTTTCTTTTCAATTTCTACCCTATTTATCTTATATTGGTCTCCGTTCGAGTCGTGTCTATCGCTCGGAGATAACTAATGTCACACTTGAACATTCCAACATTCTTGAATGCGACGTTTTCGCAGATTTGATTTTCCCAATGGTGCACTTGCAAGATATATCAGACATCATGCTGGGTGTAATTTTCGTGATGTTATAAAGGCCGTGTGTGATGATGAGACTCGTCGACTTCACTTCAACTGCCAGTTCACAGCGTTCATGCTCTTTTTATTTTAGAATGTCACAACGTATGTCAGCTTCAGGCATGTTAGTTCTCGATTTACTGTAGTAACAAGACGGAAAAATTGATGCAGATGGAGTTCTGGATTGCTCAAAAAAGGTCGAGTTATCGATTTATCGAAACAGATTAAATAACTAGAACATTTGAAAATGTTTTTAGATTACTGTCTAACTAAAACGTATATTAATCACTTAATAACTCATGCACGCTACGAAAAGATCAAGTTTTAAGTTTAAGTGTAGTAATCTACCTAATTGTGTTTGAAAAGGAACCATTTTAGAATATTTTTCAGAATCTGAAATAAAATTTAGAATGAAAAAAATTATTCAAAACCCGATACCAATTTTCTCATGCGACTTGACGGTTTTGACTGACAATTGTTTGAAATTGACCAAAAACTTCGGTTTTTTCAACATATTACAGGAACGGCTTTGATGAAGTTAAGTTTTTGGAGTCTTCTTTTTCCGAGCATAGAGGTAGACTCCTATTTGCCAATACTATCCATTTCACCAATAAAATTTTAAAAGCAAAATTTTAATTCACATGCATTATTCAAGAACTTTTGTAGAGGGACCAAAAAGGTGTGGAGGGAAGGTGGTGAGCACCCCAAGTGACTCGGCCTTCAAGGTCTTTTTTACCAATCTCACTGACCACCACCACTCCATTAATCAACATTATATTTTTCATAAATATTCGATTATAAATCTGAAAAATAGTGAAGACCACGTGGAGGGAAACTTGGACTTTCTCTTCATTGTCGTTGTCAAATCGACCAATCATATTGGAGGAATTATCACTTATTTAATAGACAGCCTAATCTCGCATCAGCGGTATAGCAATGAGCTGTTTCGACTTCTTAACCTCCAATTAGAAAAAAGTTTGTAACGCATTTATGGCGTTAAAGTTTACTTATTCCTACCTTACATCAAAAATACCGGGTGTCCCAGACTTAATTGACCAGGCTATATCTCATATACAGGTTGAGATAATCGAGCCGAATAAAAGGCATATTATTATAATTTTTCAAGCTGTATAACATGACAGCATGAAAACAACCCCCACTTTAACATCCCCTAAGTTACAGCCCCCACCCTTAAAAAAATGAATAGCACCCTGTGTATATTTTTGTATATTCAAAACCAGTATTCGATTGTCTATTCAGATGATTTTTCAGATTCAAAATTGGTTGAGAAATAACCAAGAAAAAGTTCATCAAGGTGGTCATGACTTTTTATCTTAACTTTCTCTGGATGACTCTTGCTGTCAAAATTTATCAATATTTTGGTCATTAGCAGGTTACAGTCATCATTAAGGTTCATGATAAAGTGCTTTGTCTGTTGTTTTATTTTTTTAAATTTCCCAATAAATCAGACTTATAAATAAATTGTTTGGACTTTCATTATAATAATAACTATCACCTGCCTGTTAAAAACTATGACTAAATATTGATAAATTTTGACAGCAAAAGTCATCCATAGAAAGTTAAGATAAAAAGTCATGACCACCTTGATGAACTTTTTCTTGGTTATTTCTCAACCAATTTTGAATCTGAAAAATCATCTGAATAGACAATCGAATACTGGTTTTGAATATACAAAAATATACACAAGGTGCTATTCATTTTTTTAAGGGTGAGGGCTGTAACTTAAGGGATGTTGAAGTGAGGGTTGTTTTCATGCTGTCATGTTATACGGCTTGAAAAATTATAATAATATCCCTTTTATTCGGCTCGATTATCTCAACCTGTATGTGAGATATGGCCTGGTCAATTAAGTCTGGGACACCCGGTAGATTTATTTTCTCTAGCTAAAATTCCTAGCGATCTTTTTCTTAAAAGTATCGCGTTAAATTCACAGACCATTTGATCAGTGTAGAAAACATCACCTGAGAGGTGCAACGCGCCTACGAAAAACGTCTTAGTGGAACCCAGAGGTTGACGAGGAACTCGTTATTTCGCGATATCGACGTCAAACCCTTAAGATTAGTCTTTCGTTTGGAGAAAAAAAATCAGTAATTAATTCAATCGTGTGAAAATAACAAAGAAAAACAAAAAATTCAGCAATTTAAACAAAGCAAAAGATAAAAAATAAAAGATTCAAAAAATGACTAAAAAAAATATTGAGTTTTCTATAGTGCATGTTGGGGTTAATTTGCCCCTTACCTCTTGTTTTGTCAGATCATCAAAGGAATATGCATCCAGATACCAATAATCTGTATGGATATTATATGTATATTCCTTTCTACTTATAGGAATGATAATAGTTGTACCTATAATGTTGCATTAGTAAATAATGATTTAAAGGGGTTAATTAACTCTACTTTTTTTAGATTAAAGAAAGTAATGTCTCTAGTGCTCAGAAATTTGATCATAAATTTTCAAGACGGAAACTTCAGGATAATTTATAGAACAAGTGTCGCGAGGCTAAAAAGTCAAGAGCCGCTTGCTTGCTCTTTTAATAGATCTGCTTTATTTCTTAATACCCCAGCATACTCTGATCTGAATAAAGCCGAAAATCATCAATCATTTAGCCTATCTCCGACTTAGACACTGCAGGTCAGCTTTGATGACCTCTATCGGAGTCCTTGCTTGTTCGTCCTTACGGATCAATCCTTCTAATTAAAAATTTAGCGTGCGCATTCTTCCACTAACAATGAGCAAGCTTCTCTTTAACCTATTTTTAGAACTTTTTATCGAATTATTGAATTCGCTCCTTTTGATTTTTTCTTGTTAAGAAAGTACGTGTTAATTATCCGTTGCTTTAGCGCAAGTAGAAAAATCGAGTGTAGCACCTATTCCTGGAAGTATTATATTATTCTATTGATCCTGCCCGATGTAATAACTCTAGTTGAAATGAAATGACGAAGCAGAACTGGAGATAACCTGTTGTTAGAAGCATGTTCCTACTTGAGAAAATCTACAAGTAGCTCTAGCAGGTGCTCGAATTGCCTCTCTCTGTCTTGCTTCAGTATATCATAAACGGCTGCAGCTCGTGTTTCTCTTTCTCTATTCTATTAAAGGTCGTCTTGCCGGTCTGATATTGATTTTACTTAAATAAAGTTGGAAATGTAGGCGAACTTGTGGATTTATAGGTCGCGCAAGTATTTAGGTAAGCAAATTATTTAGAAAGTTTACAATAATGCGATAGGTAGGTACCTACCGAATATTTTGTATTGTCTTCTTTTATATATCGAGTATCATAATATCATGATATAAAAATTGCAATATGCTTGACGGTTCTAAAATTCCTTTTCAAGAACTTGATGAGGATAGTACCTACCTTCGAAGAGACTCTCGTGAATAAGCATTTAGATCAATTGGGAAATGGGAAGCTTGACCGTAGTAGTCCTAAATTTTTTACGACTTACTGTTACGTCAAAGCTGAATGGATATATTGTTGGTGCTAAAGTCAAGGTGAAACTCGCATAGATCCATTGATGTGATTACCCTAGCTTAGCATTACCTATTTTTAGTCGAAATTTTAGAAATTTGAATAATATTTTTCAAGTTTTTCGACAATGTTTGTCAAATAATTCATTAGAGACTCTCATAAAATTATTATTTATTCCTTCACCTAATTGAAAAAGGAACAAATGTTGACAAAAGATAATAATTTTAAGGGATATCGCCGAGGAAAGTTGTCAATATTTCTGAGTTCGAAAGTTTTATAAATATCTAAAAATTTCTTCCGGAAAAATACAGCATCACAAACTCACGGTATTTTATAAACTTCAGGAGAAGAAAGTGGATCAATGGGGTCTTTAGCTGATCGAAGAATCGTGTGAACTTGTTAGTTTAAAGATGGTTTTCACCCCGTGATGCTGCAACAGTTTTTTTTTTTTCGATCGGTGAATTTCTTGAGATCAGACAGAATGCTGGGTATCGTGTAATATTGAGTTCTGAGTCGCAATGCTCTCTTATTTATTGAGTGGTGTAGCCATTCGCCTACAGAGCATGATATAGGCGGGCGAGGTTTTCTTGGAGGTATTGGGTCTGATAAATTCTTGATGCACGATTCACCAGGGTGTTTATTAGTGCACGTTTTTGACCTGGATGATGGTTGGAAGTATTTGGTAAAGTGTGTGTGTATGTGGTTTTCGGTAGACTCTGTGCCCCAAGGTGCCATTTCCATTTCTGTTAACGAGGACATCCAGAAATGACAGTTTCCGTTATTTTCTGTTTTCATTGTGAATTGAATGCGGGAGTTAATACCTACTGTTAATATTGTGAAGAAATCCCTCCAGGGTCTCTTCTCCGTCCTGCCAAATGACATCTACGTAGCGGTACAAGCAAGACGGTTTGTTGGTGTCGGAGTTTAAGGCAGTGGCTTCAAAGAATTCCATTTAATAGTTGGCATATAGAAGGACTAAGTGAGCTGATGCCCATATAGCAACTCCATCCAGTTGTTCATAGAAACTGGAGATGTTGAAGGATCTCATTGATTGGCCCCATGATGAAGACAGATGGGACAAAACTGACCAGAATGTCACTGGAATGAAGGGTTAAAATTCCAGTTTTTCTATAATATAGCCCGGGTCTTTAATGTGGGAGTCTGTAGGTATGACGTGTGGCTGCAGCAGGTTGGTTAGATATTTGACCAGAGAATATATCGAAGAATCAATTGCACTGACAATGGGGCACGTTAGGCAAGTTAGGTTTGTGTATCTTTGGGAGTCCATAAAATCTAGGTGTCCTGGCTTCGGTATTTATAATCTGCCGTTTGTCACGATCAGGGATGGTGGAAGTTTTCACCAATTGGTTAGTCTTTCGAAGGATGCGATTCCCGATTCGTAGGATCAACAGAAAGTTTTTTGTATGTTTGAGGGTTAAAGTTGTTTTTAATATTATTCTCGAAAGACTAGCACTAGACTATTACTTATCCAAAGAGCAATATTTTTTCTATTCACAAGCAAATTCCGCTCACCTGATCCTGACATTAGTTACTAGAAAATGAAACAGTATCTCTTTCACTTGATCTGACAGAAGTATTACTTGTTTTAATATTTCCATTTCTGGTTAAAACAGGTCCTTTAAGGACTGTAAAAGATAAAGACTGGATTAACTCGCAGCACTTTGGAAATAATTCTCGGTGTAACCTTCGATGCAACCTTTCCTTTTCTCCCCGGACTTCTCATTTCAAGGCAGGGAAAAATCGACACTTCCGTTCTCGCATAGCATAATCTTTTAGGTTTGGGGATCTGTTCGCACCCGGAAACTTTGCTGCTTGGCACTCTCTCAAGTATCGAATTATTGTAATCGATTACTGTAATAAAAAACAAAAGTTGAGTATGGAAACTGTATAGGATCTAGTCGGCTTTGAACATTTTTGTTATGTCAAATGGATAGCATTTGATGACGTACGTTAACCTATATAAAATAATAATTATTTAATTTTCAATAATAAATTAAGAAATTTCGATTTTCCGTTTTTTTTTCAGGTTATTTAAGCAACGACTGAAGTAATCATAATTTTTGCTTCAGGTTTAAAATTTTATTAAGGATAAATTTTTGCAACTTATCTCTAATTTAACTGACTCTCAAATCTCCTATACTTTACAAGATCCCAATGGTGAGCATGTTGGAAGTGACCACAGTGTAGTTTTTATTGAAGGAACCTGCGTCTCTTTCACTTTTTTTTTATTATTTCAGGGTATTCTTCAAGTAGCATACTCTCTAAGTAAGTTGAAAGGATTGCTTCGCTTGAATGCTTGTAAGAAAGTAGTTGAGAGGTTCATTTTCCTCAAATTCTATTGTAAATGTAAGGAATTTCAATTTATATGCGAGTACCGTACTGTACAGTACAATAATAAAAGTCAAATTTTATCTTTTTTACTAGTAGGAGAATAAACAAACCTTTTCAGTTGATGCTTTCCAGTAAAATATACTCAAAGTTTAAGTATTTCTTCCTCTTTTCTATTGAAAGTTAGTAGTGCTTCAATTGTTCTTGAAATATTCTTTATTTCAATTTTGTCTTGCAGTCCTGCAAAAGACTTAAAAGGACTTAACACACCACGAGTTAGTGTAGCGTAAAGCAAGAGGTATGAATCAGACATTAATTAAAAATATTTCTTTTGATCAATAATGCCTAATTAGTCATTATACTCCTGTGAAGTCTTCCAGAAAAACAATAAAGCTCCAACAAGTCATGTTTGAAAATTGAATGAAACAAAATGAAATATACTTTCAGTAAAGCAAAAATTATTTTTTATACCTTCAAGCATGTACGCTGTTGAGAGCGACCTTTTTATATTTTCCAGCACGCGAATCTCGACGAGCCTCGTCCAGGTTAAGGGTAACATTTAGGGATGAAGGCGAGGGGGCGAGTACTGAATGCAGCATAAAGAATGGCTGTAAATTGCGCGCACCATGAATGATAAGAATTTACGACCCAGGAGCCGTCAAGTGTGGTTGGTGATTATAATTTAGATAGATAGATGAATGGTTATAGCGGGGGTGAAATGCTAGCGGGGGAGATGAAATGGGCCCTGCTCTCCAACCTGCCATATCCTGTCTCACAGTAAACAAGCTGCGTGACAGAAACGATGAACTTAAACTTCCCTTATTTTCACTTTATTTTTTATTTATGAAAGAATCTAGCTAATAACAGCGAAATTCCTGCCATACATTTTTCACAACCCACATGGAAAAAGTTTCGGCTATAACTCATGCAATTTTATTACAGAATGGCGAGAGAAATTTTTATCATAAGGACCGTTGCAGCTAAGATGTTTACATAATAAGGAGACACGAATCAATTTTATACATAAAATTACACGCTCGAGACCCCACCCACACCAGCCGATGATCCGGGATATACATCATCAGTTTTATAAGCAAAAACATCCCAAATCTCTTCTGCTCTTTTCATAAGCTGTCACTGAATAAGCTGTAAAAGAGATACCGGGCTAAAGGTCACAAAAGTTTACAAACTTTATGACCTTAAAAGTATCTCGTTTCGAGAGCTACTGGCCAATATCTACATATTGCTCTTCTTCTATAAGAATTTTAAAAAAATTATTCGTTTTTCTGGTTTTCCTGACAGTTCAATAATATTTAGGGAGGGTTCTAGTCGAAACTTCAATGGTGAAGACTGGAGGAAGCAAGATGAACTAGTAAATATTAGTTCATCTTGCTCAATAGTAAATGAGGGAAGGTTTTTGGACGAAGAGCAGACCCAGAATTGAAAAGTTTAACAAGAAATGCTACTTTTCTAGAGAAGAAATAACAAATGTGACAGATAAACGAAATCAAAAACGAATAAGTAAAAAAGCAATCACAGAATGAAGACGAATAAAAGCAGCAGAAGTATCTACTGGAAAATTAAGAGCAAATGATTGAGAATTATAAAAAAATTGAGGGAAATGTTGCATGGAAGGGACCAATATTGGAAACGTAAAAATATTTCCTGGAGACAACAGTTCACTACAAGAATGAAGGAAACAGTTTTGAATCGCAGGGAAAATAGAATGAAAATTTAAAGTTTATGAAGTACATATTATGTGATCACGAAAAGGACGAAGCAAACAGAATAAACTGAAAAAATGAAGAGCAAAGAAAAAAAAGCGCCAGGAACAACTTTCAGAACAATTTTCCTCTCGACTATACATTATTTTGAAAAAATAAATAATGAAATAAAAAAAATCATTATCCTTACACAATGAATAAAATTTGAGAAGAAAATTTATGAAAGCAGTAGAATCGCATTCACTTAATAATTAAACCACCAATATACAATACTGACTGTTGTTTTTTTGGTACTCCTTTGCATTACGACCGGGAACCTTCAGGAACTTCAATATAGATCTCGAAGTATCTTGTAATAATAATTCAGCAGTGCTGTCACACAGCAGCTTCATATTTCCTGACGATTCTGTCGTATTTGAGAGGGTTGTTTGAAGAAGCCCTCTAGCTTTATGTGGCCCGTAACTAGGATCTCCCTGTCATTTACCCGTCGGCTCGGTTTAAGGGTTAAACTGGTAAACCCCTTGCTAGTTCTACTTAGTAGTCTGCATAATTTGCTATTCGCATAAAATGTATTCAAAGTTTATCTATTCAAAAAAGTAAGCCAACACAAATAATTAATCACCCTTAACTATCCACGTATATACATAAATGCAGATTAGTTGGAATCAGCAGTTGAAGATCTAACCAAACCAAGCATATCCAAGCAATGCTCATTATCCTTGGCACAAGGAAATTGTCCAGATATTCGCTCTCCTTCTGGCATTGCATTTGAATCAGAATTGATCGCGCTCGCTCTGTTCCTTTTACGGTCAGTGTCTAAGTTTATGTGTTATTGTAAGGGATCCACTTGCCTTTGATCTTGTGGGAGAGCAGGATCTGTCCAAGCAGAGTGGAAAGGCCTCATTAGGGAGCGAGCGATTTGAGTTATTTCATCAGGCGTGCCTTCGTCAAAGTGCACTCAAAGGATATTCTGAAAAAATAGAGACATCCCTAGAGGGACGTTTTCCTTGATCGCTTCATTTTATTTCTTATTTTAGATTCGCTTTTTCTTCCTGACTGGTAGAGTAAGAGAAGAGACCTACTACAAAACCTTTTGTGCTTAACTGCTTAATAAAATGTTTCATTTTATAATTTAAGAGAGCATATTATATCCCTATTAACATGTTCAAAAAAAGTGTTTAAAAAAAATGTGTTGTCATGATTTTTCAGTCTTTTTTTTTTGAACAACATACATTCAATAAATTGAAATAAAAAAGTTATTGCAAAAAATTGATTTTCAACTCTCAACCACATATTATGGGACACCCTGTATAGGTAGCTATACCATTGAAAGTGTCGATATCTGTTCTGGAGATAATCTGCCTAAATATTCTGAACATATTTTTTATTTGCCTCTTTCACTGATTATAAGAGTATGGATATTGCAAAAAACTTACCTACTACAAATTAATGTCAATAGTGCTAGTATTGATTTATAAAGTCAATGTTGCTCTGAAGTTTTTGAAGGATTTATGCAGGATATTCGAGATTGAAGAGGCTTCCAATAACATCAGCAACTCAATTTATTTCCCGGCAGAGAAATTTTATTTCAGGTGTTAATCATCGGTAACCGGAACGTCATTTCGTCATACAACCCCTTGGATCGAATTGAAATTCGATCATAGTTTGTAATCTAATATTCCGCTAGTCTCTCCTAATATAGTCTGTTAGGCAGGGAAAATTGAGAATGTCATAAGACTGGAATATATATCATTCCTGCTGTTCAAAGTCATTCTATGTGTTATGCATTATTAAACCTGTAGGAATATTCATGGCATCATAGAAAAAGCTAGAAGGAAAAATTGTATTATCTAGTCGCATCTAATAAATTTCATTACTCATCCATTTTACATGAACGAAAACTATAAATTAAACATACTCCGAGAATATCAAAGCAGTTATTAGAATCGAATAGAGGAGACTTGAAGCTGAAACGAGCTAGCAGATGTCGTGATGTACTTCGGATAAAATTTCGCTAACTAATTTAATTTCCTGGATCTCGAAGCTGAGCTATCCTGCTGCGTCGTTTCCTGCAGGCTCTATCCTGGAAAGCCACGAAACGACAGGTACTTACCAGGATAGACTTAAACAAGAAACATTCGTAGGACTATAACAACGTTTATGAGTTACAAAATTGACTCTATTTTTCTCTATATATAAACCCCTAAACGCTCTCCCATCATTAATTCAAGTCAGGATTGTAAAAGCATTATTATTCATGGTCACTTTATTACAGATATTATGTTTGAATGATTATTCGGTTTCGGTTGTATTACTACAGGAAAATGTAAAGGTAATAAAGCCGTGTATTATTGCAGTGTCACGCCATCGCACTACCGGGTTTAGGGGTAGAGAATACTGAAGTTGATACTTTATGAACTATAAAACGTTTAGTATCGTCGCCTGACTTGATTTTGACTTTGCACGCCAAGCAATATCTAATATTGTGTTCCCAGTTTGAGATTTACGTCGGTTTCAATTATCCGTTACAGATTGAGATTTGCATTTACTGTTCACATACATTATAAGCACTACAAAGTGGAGAATTATTCGAGCCCAAACACATAATTATCAAGTAGAAGCTAGGTGGGTTCTTAGGGCTCGCAGATAAAACTGATCTCATAGTATTACCTCATATTGACCAAAAGCAGACAAAAAAAACACTGTTGAAGACATGGATGACCATTTCGCTCTTATGAGAGCTCATTGGATTGTCAAATCAACAAGTGTGATTATCTACTTTTAGCTAAAGATCAGTTGATACTTATCCCCAGTGATGTGCCTTTACGCGTAAAGAATTCATTCTCTACGCTTGACGTAAATAATAGGTAAATATGTAAAAAGAATAAGTAAATAATGTAAAGAATGGAAAGAGGGTTATGTGTTATGTTTGTTTTGATAATAATTGTTCATGTATTGTTATTAATAATTATTCACGTTTATGGCATCTCATCACCCTACACAATATATAGATTATGCTGGTTGCTAAGGTCAAAACTCAGGAATATATTCTGACCTCCAGTTAACTGGGGATATACAGAGAAGACCCAATTTGTAGACTCTGCAATGAAGAAGACGAGACAGCTTCTCATGTGATATTCGAGTGTCCAGCACTCGCACGAACGCGCTATGCGGTCCTGGGACCAATCAGTCCCGGGAGCCATCTGGCGGAAAAAACCTTGGTTAGCGGGCTGCTAAACCTTGTCAAAGGAACGGAGCTCTTCTAATCAAGGAGAATCTAAATGTGAGAAATACAATAAGCCCGCTGGCTTCAGTGTTTGGGACCTAATAAACCATCTCTCACATTTAGTTAAAATACTAAAAATACTAACTAACTGACCTCCAGTTTACTTTAATTAAAATTACAATAAACGACAAGAAATATGCTGTTTTGTGTGGAATATGTGGAGTACTTTACTACAAAATGCTTACAAGAAGGCATCTGGATCCCTCAACATGTATAGGTACTGTACTATACTTATTGACGGGTGAAAGAATTCCTCGAGTATCTAATTAAAAAATGGTCGTATCAATGCTATGTAATGCTACTGGTTCTGGTTCACAAGCCTTCCTAAATGTATAGAATCTAACTGAGGATGCTGAAACAGGAGACAAACTAACTGAAATCGTAAATGAATCATTTCAGTTAGCAAAGAAACTTTATAAAACCACTTAGTTTATGCCGTAGTCTGAATGCTATGCTTAAAATGGGACATACTGTTGAAATTTGGCACAGTAATTGCAATTGATCAAAAAAGATCTCGAATAAAACTACCTGCAGATACACGATGGTGTTCTGGTTTCCGATGATGAGTTTGCTGACCAGGTTAAGCAATATACTTTGCTGTTTGATCCTATTTGCACGTTAATCAACAGAACTCAAACCACTGATTGCTCTGCTGCAGAAGCTACCCATTTGTAGTTTCATCTGAAATTTCCACTGTAATTTTCACATTGAAATCCTAGAATTGAACACAGAAAAACAATGGCGTAAAATATATATGCATTGGCAACATTTTACTTCAATCAATTTTATCATAAAGACCGTGGTGTGGAATTTTCAGAAACACAAACGTGCCAAAAGTGCCTACACGATTTTTTATAAATTGGATACAGCGACTTTATTAAGCCTATACATCACTTTATCGGAAATTTTGGAATATTTAACGTTGCAAGAAAAAAATTATTAAACAGCCTATTGTATTCTGGCCTGGAACATCGCCAAAGTGAAACATCCTAATTTGTCAGTCTTTGCAATTAAACTGCTACAATTGCCAGTTTCTTCCTCTCAAATGGAACGAGTTTTTTTCCAATTGGTCATACGTTCTCTTCCAAATTAGAAATCGATTAACATTTGACAGATCTAAAAAACTGTTACCTACATGTGTAAAATTAAAATTCTTTACAAAATGAAATGAGGTAACTAAATAAACAAAAAAATGCCTTTTTCGTTCCTTACTTAGCCTTATTTAATATTAATTCCAGTCCCAATAATTACAATAATATTCAAAATAAATAACCTAAAATGTAGGATTACCAATAATCATAATAATACTCATTCAATCAATCAAAAATCAGGCATATATTATTTATTATTAATTAGTAATATTTAGAAACATAAACTATTCACCGTGTAACGTACATTTTGTACGTACTGGCTAAATGCTAGCGACCCGGAGACAACCGCGGTGCGCGCATCGCATAAGTGAGTGATGATGGTGGCTTTTAGTTCAGTGCAAGCGCGGCCGGCTGGAGGCCTCGAGTTTCGTCGAGTTCTCGACTGTCGAGTTTCAATCCGGTACGCCGATACCTGTGATCTCACCTGTCTTTCTCTTCTGGAATTCGCTTGAAGAAGGTTCACGCCAAACACCTTTCGCGAATAATCCACCTAATGGCGTCGTGAATTTATTGTTCAAATATTGGAAACATCACCCACGTTTTTGGCTTGGTGAGTGTCGTAAAATGCGGTTTCTTTCATAGTGCTGGAATTGTACAGATCATATTTTCTTAATACAGTATGCTATTTTTAATTACAGCTTTTAAATCCGATCGAGTTTCGCTCCGCTTGTAAAATTTCGTCGATAACATTTTGATCTCAACCTATCTTGAGGACGGGACAGAATTTCATGTACCCTTGGCAAGCAGACTCGATCGGACCGTTCATTAATACAAGAGTGTCTCTGATACCTATGAAATTGCAGCTTTTTCCTACGGATTGCTTTTTCCTACGGATTCAACTTTTTCCTACGGATTAAACTTTTTCCTACGGATTGAATTTTTCCTACGGATTCCATTTTTCCTACGTAAGCAACTTTTTCCTGGAAGCAAGTTTTCATACCGACGCAAGTTTTCCCTGCGAAGTCCACTTTTTCGTACCGAAGCAAGTTTTTCCTGGAGCCAAGTCTGGAAGATCAAGTCTCAAACCAGCTAAGCTTGTTCCTCGCTCCGAAGGGTACCTGATCTGAAAACCGTCATCCTCGTACCGGAGAGCCATACGAAGCTAAGTGCCCTTGTGGATTCATTAGTACCAGATCAGTTCATTCGGCTAAACTGCACGCTCTTGTTTTTCTCTTGTTTGTTAACCGTGCTCAAGATGCTGTGATAATTACCATTATCTGTGATTTTATTTCAAATATTAATATCTGTGATTTTTTTGTAAATAAAGAGTACCTGTTGTTCTGCTGACCCGCCTGTTACTGTTGACCCTCTTAAACCTAAAAAGCTCAATCCACGACCCTTGTTATCTTTTACCGCCTCATGCTCTCAACGACTATTTTTCCCCTCTAAGGGTAAAATAGTTCGTTTTAATTGACGCCAACGTCAATAATTCGTTTCAAGCGGCGACCAACGTGTCTATCTGTCTAAAGTTCGGTTCGACTGCATAAGCATAACTTTGCATTGTTTATTGTTTGCTTACTTTCCTTACATTCTTTACGTTATTTACGTTCTTTACATTCTTTACCTTGAAAAAAGTCCATGTAAAGAATGAATTCTTTATCCGTAAAGAATAGAGGTATGTATTATAAACGGCACATCACTGCTTATCCCGAACGTTCACACGGAACTCCTGGATTTGTGACATGTAGTGACATTTCTGTTAGTGACGATAATCATAGAGAGGTTGCTCTAAAAGACCCCCAGCGGTGCGTTTTATAACTATTTATAATTTATAAGTATGTGTACAGTACTAGAAGTAGTATAATCAGAGCTGAGAGTATCTTGAAAATGATACTTTTCAGTATCTAAGATACTAGATAGTATCTTGTATCTCTATAGATACTTTTTGAAAGTAAGTATCTGTATTTTGTGTCTATTTTTAAGTATCTAAGATACTTTGCGAAATAGATACTTTTTCTACGTTGCAAGTTACGGCTTGCGCAACATTGCCCGTTTGACTATGTTGCTTGCATAAGGTCTAGGTCATCTGTCATCAGGGAATTTTATAGTATTTCTTCTATTTGTATTTTTCAAGCGGGTATCTTTAAGAAACTTTTCGTATCTAAGATAGTTTTTGGGAGTATCTTAGATAGTTTTAGAAGTATATTGTATCAGTTGTATCCAAGATACTTTTTAGAAAGTATCTAGTATATCTGTATCTTATCCATACTTTTTAAAGTATCTTTCCCAGCACTGAGTATAATAATATGACTTGCAAGTTCGATTAACTACCATGACCTAAAACTTCTCTTCATATCCCACATTCTACAATGTTAAATTAAGTAATAATTATTTTATCGCGAAAATGAGGGGCGATAAAAAATAATTTCTTCGCAATATTAGAATGTAAGATACCCGGAGGTAAAAGTAGAGTCTCACCCGGAGTCAAGATAGTGGATAATATTCAACTAACGCTCTGCGATCTTCCTGCCGTCTAACAGTAAGTAATAACCAAAGCTCGAGGCTCGGGTAAAGTTTTAATTGCTTTCCTCTTTGCCAAGTTTATCTGGGTTTGGCGGTCGCAAGCTGCTACTCTCTCGCCTCCTGTAATGGCTATAATATCGCTCTACTATCACTACAAATAATAGAATCGAAAACAAGTTCCACCAAAAGTTTAATAAAATAGAAGTAGATATACTAACCCGTTCTTTAGCAATCTGGTCATAAATATTCACTACCTCACCTAACGCAAGCGATGTTGAAGCGTTTGTTTCAAACTTAATTACAGTCACACCTACAAGCGATGTTGAAGCATTTATTTCAAACTTAATTACATTTACAACTGTACAGCTTAGTGTATACTCCTGTAATGGGATTTACTTTCGGCGTTTCTTCGTGGTGCGCTCGATATAGTTCCAGGCTGTTGTTGTTGTTATCCTTTCCAGGTGATTCCATAAATATGACAATTGAGTAATATAACAGATACCTTAGTAGGCAAAGATTGAGATTCCTACAACGTAGCGGAGAAAGCATCGTTGAACCGGATGTCAAAACTTCTCTGAGATTGAAGCGTCATTGCTTTTCCTTTTAGTTGGAATTAATCAAATGTTTATAATTCATAATATGAATTCGTTATTAAGGGTGGAGTAGCCATGTGAAACAACGGACAGGACTTGAGTGTCAAGATGGAGAGGTGTTCCTCTTGAAAAAAAAAACCGTTTCTGGAAAAATATTTCTTATGATCAATCACCAGACCAAGGTGTGCTCCAAAAGAACAAATCAAGTTTTTTATTATGTTCTATAATAACATTGATCGCGCTATTGAGTAGGCTGGAAGATCCGGTCCTTTCGACCGTTCCTCTGAAACGTTTATAAATTTTTAAACACTATAATGACACCGGGAAGCAAAGTAATTTTTCCTTTACAAGAAAAACCTTTCTGACTTGGTAGGTACCGCAAAAGTAATCACCCTATTGGAAGACCCTTTTATTCATGATCTTATCATCTGCCATCATGACTTTTCATTTGTGAAGGAGACATATAATATCTAAAATTCACCCCAGAAAGGTGTTATCCTCAAGAACGTGTAATAATAATTATTTAATTTTTTTTTAGGGCTTTCGGAGCAGATTTCCAGGTCGCCCAACACCAATCAGGCAAACAGTCAAAAACCACGGCGTTTAGCCGCTCGCCTTGAAGAACAAGGGTCCACACGAGATGCTGCCAAGTCTGTGGCTGAAGATGTAGCACAGGACAGCTGAGTTTCGACCTGACGACCTGCCACGCGATTGGGCATCAATCGGCGATCTTTACAGAGAATTCTGTTGAAAGACTTCTCAAAAGAGCAGACAGTGCAGTAGCTGTTAGCTATTGATCAACCATGAGGAAGACAACTTATCATCGAAAATTATCATGGACGATGAGGCCCATTTCCATCTTTGCACCTAAAATCAAAGTATAACATTCGAAGAGCCATTACAGCCGCTCAAAGTTACTGCATAGTGAGCTGTTTACGCTGGAGGCGTCATAGGACCTTATTTTTTCCAAAACACCGCGGATCAAACGACTACTGTGGACGGCGAGCGCTACAGAGCCTTCCTCTGTGGAGAACATGTGGCTCCAACAGGATTGAGCAACGGCACATACTGCACGAGCCATAGCCGAAATTAAATCCTGAATTCTGCATTTCCGGGTGTTTTCTATTGAAGCTTCTCGTAATGATTTTACATCCGTAATCCTAGCGGAGCAAGGTCATCCAAAATTATTATTTCAGATTCTGGAATTATGTGCTATTGATGTGCTAATTATGTGTGCAATCCAAAATTTTTGTTCTTTAAGTTTTCTCATTGGAAAATGTTCTCTAAAAGAGCACAAAATTCAAGTATTTGAATTTATTGCACATTCAAGCGCTGCTAGCGTGACGTTATATGTTAGCGGATCATTTGAAAATGTTAGTTTTTGAGAAAACTAAGAAAGCACAAAATTTATTAATTGCACACATAATAATTAGCACATCAATTCCAGTATCTGGAACATTAATTTTGTATGACCTTGCTTTGACGTAGGATGCCGAGAAGGTAATTTTTTTATTGAAAATCGGGAATAAACGGAATAGTTCTAGTGGAATATCCTAGTCTAGTAGAAGATATCAATTTAGCATCCCCTGATTAGCTACCTCAACTTAACCGTTTCTTGGTAGGTACCTCCATTATATCATAGATCCAACCCTTTCTATTCAATTATTGCCCGTTCTCCATCTTCTAAATTCATAATAACACAGCGAAATTAATTCAAGCTAATAGCGTAATTATCCCTACGGATATTTCTGGGTAGAAGACTCGAGTTCATCTGGAATTCCAAGGCGAAAAGACCAATACATCTACACGGTAAATGAAAGATCGAAAGCGACAGGAGTAGGCGACACGTCCTTTCACTGCTCCGGACGCGCGATAGTTAATCACAAAACACGCAATACTTTTAAGTCAACCCTTAAGCCATCGTCACATCTATCGACTTAAATTATTGAGTCGCAGATAATCGCAAGAAATGTAGAAATAATCGAGCATTGTTATTTACATATTATGAGCATGCCTCGCGTAATAACTGGAAGCTAAATTAGAATAGTTTAATTGGTTTAGCAGCGACATCAGCAAACCATATAAATTACGTTAGATTTAAATGAAAACGTAATTTGGATATGCTAAAGCTATGCACAACCACATTAATTAAATGCTTTAGAAGCTTCACTAACAAACCAGAATTTGAAACCCCGCCATGAACATACATCCTGTGACTTTTTTGTCACTATTAGAAGATGAACGACTTGGAATTTGATTGGAAACTCTGAGAATAAAAGACCAATTGAAGTACCTACAAGAGGAGCAGTGAAAGTGACAGGAGGCGGTGACATGTCCGTTCACTGCTCCGGACGTTCGATAGTTAATCACACAACACGCAAAGATTATAAGTCACTCTAAAGCCATCGTTAAGTACATGTCACCAGACTTGACCTGGATTTTAATTCCAATTAAACTAAGTAGTTAAATATCCACATTGATTATCGCATAATTAACTATGCGTAAGGGTACATAGCTAACTATGAACTAAAATTAACGAAATTGAGACCTCCAAGTAAAGTAATTTTTTTCACTTTCGCTCAAAAAATCATATCAACTGGATGAAAAAACAATGAGATGTGATTAAACAAAAAACGTGTCTCCCTACTTCAAAGATGTGGACGTAGCTTTAATTCCCAAGGTTCCAACCCTTCCAAGACCCACCCCATCCGGCCCCAGCGAGGGTCATCAATCTCGCTTCCGCCTCCTTTCTCAGGAGTCACAGGTGGCACTGACGCACCCCTCCACTCCACATACCAAGGGGATGAAAACCTGCGTTTATACGCCGTTGGTTGCTCCGAGTATTGTATTTACATTGAGGAATTCTTCCGCGATTTAATTCATCAGTTGTCGATTCAGTTCTAATCAGTTTCTCGAGTTTCCAGCCTCTGATGGCAAGTTACTTACTTAATACTTTCAGTTCGCGGATTTAGGTCAAGCATTTTATAAAGGTCTGTGAATGGTATAGTTAACCGATATGCAGGTAACCAAGTTACGAATGGTATCATAAGAATTCTAAGGAGACATGAATAAATTGCTTAGAAAAGACAAAGACGACCTAAAATAGAAGGTTTTATATGAATACGATCACCTTCAGTCAAGTGTGATTGAATATGAAGCGCTCAGGACTGAAGTGAAAGGGTCATAAACTAACTAGAGAGGTTTGGGTGACGTAGAGGGTGATGTAATTTGAACATCCAGCAGGGTTATTCTATCGTGCTTTGAATATTTAGACAGGGAAGGGTAAAAGAAGGGGTCGATAGGGAAAGGAAATAGATAGCCTGGGGTACATGTCATGAATGAATGGAGTAACGATTCAACTGGTGGTCAGAAATGGAGTGTCTCGATGGCTCAATAATCAGTTTAAATGACGTAGTTGGCACTTGCGTTATTCGAGCAAAAACGGCAATTACTACTTTTAGCGGTTAAATTACTATACATCATTTATTGGCTCGAAAATTGGTGAGAAATCCAAACCTAAATGACTTTACATCAAACACTCCGTTATTTACACAGAAATGTGTGTAAGTTTCTACTATCTATTCTATTGCTTTAGTTCAATCCATTTTTTGGCACGAATTCAAATTTTCAAAGCAGGTATGAAAATAGTAATCAGAAAATTTGCATTATTTCAGGAAGCACATTTATAATTGAATCAATCAATAAGAAAGGGATTTGTTTCATGCAGGTTTCTTACATTCAGATACACCATTTGCCAGACACGAAAAACCGTCGAAAATACTAAAGAGAATGTTACAAGAGGGAGTTGTAGAAGAATCAACGTCATCATGATCATCATGGGTGGTTTTAGACATGAAGGAAGACTCAATACGTTTCTGCGTCGACTCTACAGAAAATGATGTGACTAAAAAGGATAGCTACCCGCTGCCCCGGATCAACGATACACTAAATAATCTAGACGGCTCCCCTTGGTTTTCGATTCTCTTGAAGAAGCGGTCTGTACCAATTTACCGTTATGCAATTTGCATTTTGCATTGCAACTGCTTTTTTTGAACTCTTGACGAAGTGCGTTTTGCCTCCATCGATTGACTTGGCCGACGTGCTTGGTCTATCTGGATGACGTAATGGTGATAGGCCGAAGCTTTGAAGACCATCTGGCAAATCTTCAAGAAGTATTCAGCAGAATACGGAATGCGTATCTCAAACTGAGTCCGAAGAAATGCTTGCTGTGCAAGAAGTTTAAAAAATAAACAAAACAATAATCGGAAGAACCGACAACGGTGCTCAACACTGTCGAATTGTATATATGAAATAGATTAGTCTCGAGAAGCCGCTCTTGGAAGTAAAACAGAACAGTTTACTTGAAGTATTTGAAGTAGAATCAATGCGAATGATCTTCCAACCAGCAGTCGAGCCGAAATATTTAATAAAGAATCGTTCAAGTGTCATTTCCACGGGTAGAGACAATACGTATCAAAGTTCTTTTCTATATTCTATATGGTTGGCAGGAGGAGTTAAGGGGATGCATGATACGATACGTTATATCCTCCTACAACCCTTATATTTCAGCTCGCTATAGCACGAACTCAGCACCCTCTTGAAGATGGATGCGGGTCTCGTAGCTGAAATGGCAGAATTCACATCAACCGGATCCTCTGGACTACCAGAGGCGAGACCAAACAGACAAAACTCCCGGATTTGTCATCCGTGCACATTCCGAACCAGTAGCAGTCAAATTATTGTCAACGAGCCTCTCCAGAAATATAATGGCCCAGCTACGTGATCCCTAAATATGTGAGTCTTTGCCATTTATTATTCAGATGGACGCATTTTTTTATTCCCGTTTCGAAACATTTTTGTAAGTTCAGCGAAATGACCAGATCTTAAAAGGATATTTCCGGTTAGCAGGGTGAGATATGTGAGTATTTTATTCCTTCCTTTTTGGGCATATCTGCGTCAGGCTTCGGATATTATTGCATGGACGAAGTTAATTATATAAAGTGGTGCTCCGTATTTTAATCCACAGCTTACATGCGCTCCTTTAGTTGGTTCTGTGATAACGTCTTAATTATTTTAGCTTGAGATTAGTGCGCAGTTAGTAATATTCTCATGGAGTAAGTATGTAATATAATAGTCGGGTGGAAGCATTTAGGACTTAGATTAGAATTAATCAACAGGTGTGCGAGTAAGGTAAATAGAAATCAGTAAGTAAACATCCCGTCAGGAGTTAGACTGATGCTTACAAAGATGCGGAATATATCAACCGGAATAGTCATTTGTTGGAATTTACTCTGCAAATTTCGGAAAGTTAATATTGTTAAAAGAACCCTTTACCTTTTCATGCGTTAAATTCAATAGTAATTGTTTTACTGTTTGCTTTCTCACTCTCTTCTGATGAATTTTATTTCTCCAGCCAGTTTCCATATCTACAAACTGATATTTTAACATAATTATTAGATTTTATTGTTATTATTATTATTATTACAACCCGAGCTCAATCAAAATATACATAAAAACGCACCCTCGATAAAGAGATCGTAAAAAATTCCTATCTCGTTTCGAAATTTATATGAATACGCATGGAAAACATCAACAACAAGAGATAATTAAAGTCTCCGGGGTCAAAAAGTTTTACAAAACAATATTATATTTTCATTAAAACTTCACTTACTTGATCCAGATGGCCCAGTTAATAATATAACAATGAGCAGGAATCAGATCGAAGGTTTTCCGAATGCAAAATAGCTCATTTTACAAAACCCGCCAACCCTTTAATGAAAACAGGATGGCTTCGGGGGAAATAAATTACGTACCCCCTGCTCCAGGACACGTGTAGAATCTGAAAACATTGAAATGGACTGGAAATACATTAAGATAACGAGAATGTAACAGAGCTTTTGTCCAATTATGAAAATAAAACATTTTTTTAATTACACGAATTCGTGAAGATCTTCCCCTGTTGCTGCGTTGACGACGGCATTCTTGTTCGTGAACTTAGCTTATACTTCCTCTCGTCAGTGTTCTCCTGTAAATAATTTGAGGTCACGCTGGCATTTCGCAAATTCTGGAGCGTGTTTTTGTTCATCTAAAGCCTCTCTTGTCATCACAGAAGGTTGCAAGGGCAACTGGAAGGGGTCAGAAGAGAGAAGGGATGGTAATATAAATTATCCTATCCACTGATTCATTGCAGGGCATTGTTCTGCGAGGACGGTAGCTTCAATTACAATATATTTTAACTTAAAAGCTAAATTCATTAGGTTTTTTTCTATTGTTTTTGAATTGTTCGTTAAGTTGGATTTTAATTTCAAAAGTTGGACAAGTTTTCGCAATATGGAGCGGAGCTTTGTGCGCAAATTTGGGATTAACTTTACTCTGGATGTTCGGGTTACGTGTTCTCAAACTTTGGGAACGTTGTTATAAGAATTTATTCTATTTAAATTTTAGAGGCTCGTAACTTTCTTATTAGTTCTGGTTGGACATTCTTATGAAGTAATGCGTGCCTAGGGCCTTAAAAATTTAACCAAGATATTGTTTCTAATAACGCTTTTGACTTAAAACTTATCAAGAGTTCAAGTATGCTCCAACTATTAATAATTATCATGTATTTTTCCGTCGCCACTTACTTCTAACTTGACACTGTAAATATGGCAACATCTTTAGGTCTGATCTTTGCGCAAAAAATTGCTACTCACTACCTGGTCCTCAAGTACAAGAGAAATTCTTGTAAGAAACTTTTCGCTTAAAAGAGAGCTTGCGGACAAAGAGCAATAATTAGACACTTCTTGAATAAGTGGATTCTTACGTAATTCATGCTCAAGCTTTAATAAACTCATTCCTGGATTCTTGTGACTGCTAAAATTTGAGATAATTTTTTCCCATGAATTTCTGAATTTTGCGATGCGACGCTGGTAGATTTTAAAATACAAAATTAATTTTCTGTTTTATTTAGAAACGTTTTGGTCTCCTATATTTTTTTTTTGTCTCTGTAACCGTTTTCTAGAAAAAGATAAACAATTTTGGACGAAATTTTGACGAAATTTTGACGAAATTCACTTAAAATGTTAAAAAAAAAAGCTGTTTGACTAAAGTTTGCCTAACCGCAGCAAGGAGCTGTAAAAAAAATCTTCAAATTTGAACTCCCTATATGTAGATCGGTGAAGTTTGCTGGCCTACGATTTTTATGAACTTTTATTAGGCATAAAATAAGAAAAATTACCACCTTTCATATATACCTGGTATTAAGGAATACCTTGTATAATGGTAGATAGGCTTGATGATGAGATTCTTATGATTATTACCATAGAGTTATTCTTACTTCCTTTATATATTTCTGAGAGAAATGACGACAAGGATATTGCCTAAAAGTCAATGTAAAAGAATAAATGGCCTGAAAATTAGCATTGCTCTAAGCTATAACAATTAGTTTGGTTATGAAAATAAATGAGAACATTTCTGTGGATGTTCTTGAATGCTTTATGATTATTGAGTGGCGTTTCCAAATTACATGGTTCGATACATTTCTTCCAACAATGCTCTAGAAACATTATGTCTGTATGATAGACCGATTTATTGAGCCCTACGGAATAACTGCTTCGGTAACTGCGTTATTATTCGAAGATTGCTTACCCTTAAGCTATTTTTTGAAGTTTGCAAAAAATAAACTCGCATGGGGGTAAATCTATGTCTAACTCAGATGTAGTTCCCATAAAACTCGTAGTTATTTTTTTCTTTGATTGTGCATAAACGAAGATTAGATTACTCCTGGGTTATTTCAAAACAATGTCGCCAAAATGTTACCAATTAACTATGAACAGTTTACAGAACAGAAAATGCGAGTAGTAGGTAGTTTCTTCTTCTGATACCTACCTTCCAAAACGAATTTGAAGATTTCCATGGCACTTTTTTTAATATCTAATATCATTTTTGATGAACGTTTGAGTCATTTAAAATCGGCAACTATAAGGACTTAAGCATTGTACCTACTTACTCTTGTTCCTGTTAGGCTGTAGGGAGCATTATAGTTGAAATAATCCTACCATCTCAAAAAGTTATGAAAGTTGAAAGTGAACAGGGCTAGAGCCGGGAACTATTTATTTCAGAAATAATATGTTCATCTGGATCACCGCCACGGGTCGTTTCCTTAGTTTTCCGAAATGATTATCAGCAGGAATGTCATCAAGGAATCACGACGTTTCTGACTAAAAATTGCTCTCTTGTTGATATTTGTATTTCTAGTTTCTAGAATTGTCCTATGTCATAAAAATATTGTTAGTGGGTATATACGCACGGACACTCTATTTTTATTATCCTCGACCTCTTTACAATTACAATTACAAATTCCTTTATTGTACACATGTGTGCGTATTCATTTTAATTATTATGTCAAGTTGGACTTTAAAATTCCCGTGCGGAAACCGATTCGCTTCTGTTGCTTTAGTGTTGAACATTCAGTGATTGAACTGTGATTCTATAGCCTTACCCTGAGAGCTGATTGACCTTTTTCTGAGGGGAAGGATTCGTCGGCCTGGAGCAGGTTTGCCGGTTGAGGAGCCATCTGCCATTTTATACTCTACTACTCTACTACTGTTCCGAAGCTCAACAAGTTGAACCTATTACACGGTTGTAAACTATTAAACAATTTTCATCAATTTATATTAAACTTTTGTTACAACATAAACAAGTAAACTATTGTTCAATTTGTAAATGTAAAGCCACAGTCGCTTAGGTATATTTCATTTTTGCATTATTTGTAATTTCGAATATTTATTAAAGACATTTATTTGTTCTCCCGAATTTTAAAATTTCAACATTAAATTAAACTTTAATATTTCCCACCACATAAACACCTGTTATGTAAGTTGCTATTAGCTTTTCAAGTTGAAAGTTCCATAAAGATTCTTATTCCTTAAAATGGAGTATGTTGTATTTTAATATCAATTCATTATCGATTACTGTTGCATGTTGATTACCCAAACGATAACAGTACTTTCTGGTGTAATTTTTCCTTGATAAAAACAACGATTTACTTCAATCAGGGAAGTTTGTAATGATCCAAATTCGTTTCGCTCCATTAACTCCACTAGTTGCAATGCTGTTTCTCCAACTCCTCTATCGTTAATGTTAATTTGGGCCATACATAAAAACTTTCTGAACGAGTTATAAAGTAAGTACATATTATAATATGAAACACCTCGAACTTGTACATTATTCTGTCTACAAGTTGCTTATTCAATTGTTTGGAAATCCTCTCTGACAGGACAAGGGATTATATTCTCGAACTGCGCTACAAGAGTATAATTCACACTGTCTTTGTATGCTTGTACAATTCTAATTGTGATACACTCCGGCAGTTTATTATGTTAGTGTGCTAAACGTCACCTGCTCTTAGGACAATATGCAGATATAGTTCTGTTCAATTCGTCCCACCTGGTGTAGCCCATTACCGCAGATATATTATCTTGCGGTTGTGCACAAGGGATGGGATGGGATCAAACTAAGGTGTGATTATAGACTTGGAAATGATTTAATTATACCCAACTTGCTCGGCAATCCTGAAGTTATATGCAGAGAACAAAACAGACTAAACTTTGGTAATGGATGATGTAGTCTCACCTATTCACCTATGCACCTCCCTGGTGTCGTGAAATGAAATGACAACTGGGACTGGGAATAATTCAAGTTTGATTAAAAAAGTTATTAGTGCAGTTATAATGCAATCGAAAAGAACACAAGCGAGACTCTGCCGTTGTAGATTTAAACAGACTCGGGAGAATAATGGTAGTTTGAAACAGGCCAAAGGAGAGACAAATAGCTAATAAATTACCCGAAAACAGCCATAATTTAGAAAAATATAAGAAATTACGTCAGCGGGGAGAATTTACAATGGAAATAATTTGTGACCAAGGAAAGATTAAGAGAAGGAAGTATATTAAGTTAGTTCGTTTTAACATAACACTGGATAGTTTCTGCTCTTGATAGTCAATTTTCGAACGACTCGTGTCCGTATCTATTGATTTTATTTTGTATATCAAAAAAAAAATAAAAAAATGCAGCACAATGATAGCGTCAAATGACAATAAAATCTCAACTTGACATGAAAAGCTCAACAAATCTAAAAAATTCAAATTTGTAAAGAAGCCTCTGGCTGTGCGCACTATGGCACCATCCTGCTGGAACCAAGCGTCTTTTTTTCCAATTTTGCAATATGGAAGACGCGTCGTTAATGCGTCTCTTTATGTTTCTTCATGTCAAAATTTATATCACCCCAGGACGACTCGCATCATTCTAAATGGTATGTTCGGTTTCATTTAGTTTCTGCATTATCAGAACCCATCTGACGATTGTGTCACTTTTAGAGGAAACCATGACAACCAATATTGATAGCAATAACACCGGCTTTAAATTGAAAATGCAAACTGCAGGGGAATCCCTATGAAGCGCGGAGATATCGAACGTTGACTGTCAAATAGTCTGTCAACACCCAATAGTCAAATAGTTATTTATGTATCAAGGGAGTTATGAGGATGTTAATTATCGAGGGCAACATATTGCAATCCCGAGGGACGTTAGTCCCGAGGGATTGTTAAGTTGCCCGAGGTTATTAACATCCAATAACTCCCGTGATACATAATCTATTTTATTTCATAGAAAATGAAATATAGAAACGAAATCTGTTGGTTTTTAAAATTAAACGAATGTTTTTAATAATTGAATAAGCATGATTATTGATTACCATGGATATATCAACTGAAAAGTTTGTAGAAAATGACATATGAAATCCAAATATTCAACCAACAATGCAATAACAAAACCAACATCCAATGGTTACTAGAATTAAACAAATAGTAATAATAGAGGGAGTTATGGATTCATAACAGTCCCAAGGTAGTTTTGAATATGTTTATAATTACACGGTAACCAAGCGTTTATCTAGTTATAATGTATTAGAATGAAATAAAATACCTTTCTACCCGCACCTTTGTGTAATATGTTCTAGGCTGGGCTGTCGTCTCGTTGAGGCTGCTACTCATCGTTCTTCGATCATTTCTTTAATGATTGAACATATCAAATCATATTCTAGAAACGACCGCGTATTAGGAAATATTTATAGGTAGGCGTAATTAATCTGTTACACCTGCTTAATATACTTACTTAATTGAGATTTCTTAAATTGGTTACACTGATCGGCCAACATTTGATACATTTTAGCTGTATCACAAACGTCTATATTGAGAGAAATACAGCACTTTCTGGGATGGTTGGAATCAAGTAATGAAGCCAGAAGTATAAGTAAACCGTAACGATGGAATGGTCTATTGGTAGCATCTTGATAAAGAGCAATCACTTGATGTTCGTGGCATTAAATGACAGTCGTAAGATAGGAAGCGAGGCCGATAAGAGTAACTGAGAAGGCCTTCCAGAGCAGAGTCAATATCGCCGGGGTAATCAGAAGCAACGCACTTCGTTAGCTTTCCAGACACGTCCTATTCACCCTTCTAAACACAACAGCGGCAAGAAAGGATCCTACCCTTCCTATCCCTTATTATAAATATCAGCCATAGCACTGTTTTACCTGGTTTCAATAAGGGGTTCTCTAATTTGGAGAACTTTTACAACAACGAAAAGAGAATTTCTAGTAAATATCGATTGATATACGAGTACTTTTACATCAAATCGTTCCCAGAATTTAATAACTCTCAGATTATCATCAACATGATATAAAAGAAAGCTATTTGATGTATTTAATTTAAACAAACAGGCTTAATTATTAAAAGATTAAAAGAGTATAGGTACTTAACTTTTATTAAGAGCTTCTGCTAAGAGGGTAACAAATATCTATTTAGAAAGTTGAATTGGTAATTACAGTAAATGGAAGTTTGTTATTTATTCAACAAAAGCGATTATAACATTAAAATATTCCGTTTGAGTTCAAATTATGGAATTTACATTTAGATAATAATAAATGCCTTACTCTCTTTTATCCTCTTTGAAGTTTTAACACACTTTAGAAGTAACAGTTCGCACTCCTCGCACCCGAAACATCTCTCATTCTGATATTTCATTTAATTTCATAAAATAAGAGCAAAGTCAACACAGTCTTGTTTCCAAGTTGTTACAGTAAACAATTAATTTGTACATTTTTGCTTATATTTACTTTACACCAGAGTAACTCATACCAACTTAACTCTCTTGTATTGGTGTTTATGTTTCCTAATAAAGTTATAACTAGAATATAATTATTCCTTCCAGCGTCCCGATTGCGGAGAATGATACTTTCATTCATCATTTCCATTGTTCAAGAGATAAAAAGGAAATGAGAAAACAAGTCCTGGTAAGAAATTAAAGACTCCCGAAGAAAAGTTTATCTTCCAGACAAACGAAACAAACATCCGTAACGTTATTGATACAAATTGAATCGAAAGAAAGTTGCAAGTCCTGCGTAAAACCGTGACGTGTAATGTAATAATGTATGTTTCCTGAAGTAAAGTTCCAAGTTGTCCTATAGATGGGAATGGATAAGTTCTGTAAACAAACTGTTGAAGGTTTGCGGCCCCTGGAGGTGACTATTCCACGGGAATTGACATCATCAATTCTCCAGTCAGGCGTCAAACATCAATTCACATAAAGCCCAACCAGACCTCAATATCAGTACCTTCCTTATGTTGTCTCCTCTTACCGCACCCTTTTCTATTACTACTCACCCACATTGTCTACTTCATGTTATTTAAACTTAATTTTATGACCTTATTGATGTTGTATATATGTATATACGGCAATGAAGCGTAGTTTCATTTCCTTATGTGAACATTATAATTATTGTATGTACATGGAAATTACGAATTGACATGCGAGGCTTTATCGTTGATTTTTTAAAACATCGATACTGAAATGGTATATCATGCAAGCTCAGATAATTATGTTTATTTTTTGAGTTGATAAATCAACAGGTTTTTCTAACATGCATTAGTGTTCTACTTAATTAAGGGATATAAAGGTTAATAATTATTATTCCGATTTTATTTTTATTTTTGGAGAATAATATACCAAATCTGAAGTGATAATGCCTTTGTGGTGGTGAGAAAACCCGACACAAGATGTCTTGTCGCGAGCCTTTCGCGAATATCAGTTCGACTTTAGCTAGGATACGCACCTTATTGAGACACGAATTTCTATTAAAATATTTTCTTGGTATTTCGCATTGGTACTTATAGAGACTTAATATAATGTAGCTTAAAATTTTAATAGCAGTTTTAAAATTTTGTAGTTGAAAGGGAGACCGCTGCAGTTTTTTATATCCAATTTGCGCTATTCAACAGGATTTTTTTCCCTAAAGTTGGCCTATGGGTACCTAAGACTACCCATGTGCATTTTCAGCTAATCGGAAATTGCTGGCTGACCTTGAAAAATTTTCGAAAAATTATTGATACAGTAACATAGCTATGTTACTGTATCAATAATTTTATTTACGTCTGAAGATGCTACATGAAAAGTAGCGAAACACGTGTAACGTTTCTATCATCGATCAATATACAGTAGAACTTTATAAAACATTAGTGTTTTATTCATAATCAATAAATAATCGATTTTTTTTTTAAATTTTACATCCTGTATCTAGAAAACAAAGCAAGTTAGGACATACGATTATATGAAAAAACTTCTTATTTTTGGCTGGTAAATACGCCCTTAGAATCTTTGCACTTAATTTTGAATCACCCTGTATTAAGATGATTTTTTTTTATATAGAATTGTTACTTCTCGCTAATAAGTAGTGAATAATTAAGCAATGCTAAAAAAAAAAAATGAGATTTAGGCGTACCACAAAGCGCAGTATTTCGACTCATAATAGAGATTGTTTACCTGACGTATTTTTGTATAAAATAATATTTTCCAAATCGTAGTCGTACATTTTACAAGGTTCGAACTCTTGTAAAATCGACTGGTTACTTCTAAAAATGCAAGGTATTAGAAAGCTCTTTTTTATTATCGCAAGCTTGATTACCTTATTACCTTGGTATGGTGATGTTTCTCCACTCCTCGATTGTATAGTTCGAATTCATAGGCATGGGAACCTTGCACCAATGGTCGGAAATTACAAGTACCCAGTACAATCCGTAATAAGTGCTTGTGGTGACCATACAGGCAAGGAAAGGGAAGAAAATATTGTAAAGGACATTAAACCTCCCATAACCGATAAGTTCAAGAATTCTTTCGTACCGGGCAGATTCTTTCATTTTTTGTTTGTCTTGTTGGAATCGAGCGACCTAACTATAGGATATTTATTTCTAAAATATCCATAGGATAAATAATATTCAAGTACTTATGGGTATAATCTTTGTTATTGATAATGATGGTACTTTTTTCGTTTAATGACTGCATTATACGAGTTACTTGGTGAAAATATATAACCACAGGTATAATAATTCTTTTCTTTATCATTTTTTAAGGTAAATAATAATCATAAATGTATATGGCATAAAAGATAACCAGTCTACCTGTCATCATATTATGAATATTCACTGATATTAGTAATACTAGTAGAAGTCAAATTAAATCCGGAAATTTTTTAAGGCTCATTAATACCTAAGTTGAAAATAATTTCGAGCCAAAGACGACTTACAAGCATACTACCAACAGATTTAATAAAATATTTTCATAAGATAAATTATCACTGAAGGTCATAATTATTTTTTATTTTCTGCTTCTTCTGCCTGGTTAATTTTTATTGCCAGATTTAGTTATATTTCTTATTTCTAGAGTTTTCTTAGTGATGATGAGCGAAGTTAGTATATCTTTTAACCTTGCGAAGTTAGTAGCGAGGGCGAAATCAAGAATTGTTCTATTATATGAACGATTTGATCTTAGTTTTGGTCGTGCAGAAAATAGAATACCAGACGAAACTCCAGGATAAATTCAGTGTTAATTATAGATCAACACCAAAACTCGAGTAGAAAGTGCTTAACCATGAACGAGGTCTGTCAAATAGCAAAACTATGACCGAAGTAGAAGATTCTTGTATTCGTGATACAGACTTACATCTTCAAAATTACTGAAATAATCTTACAAAAAATAAAAGATTCAAGAACGATCAAGATCATTACTAGATACAAAGAGCAGGCTTGAAATCAATATTGAGTAGTCAATTGTGAAATCAGCTTTACTTTACGTTTATTTAACATAACTACTATAATAAATAATTTAATACTAAAAACGTAAGTTTCTTATTTTATCAAACTTTGATTTAATCGTAACTTCACGCGTCCCGTGTGAATTTAACATTGTAGTCAATATGATATTATTTCAAATTTATCCAAGATTTATATCTAAATCACCGCTTCGTTTCTTCTTAAGTGTTTCAGAAGACAAAACACACGCGAAGATTCCAAATGCCATAGCAGCGACGCTAATTATGTAAGGAAGTCTGACGTTACCATTTTTTCCCTGAAAAGAGTAACTATAGTCGCGAAAAGTTCACTTCTATAATACAGGTAAGCTCATACCAGTAGAAGTACGTATGGGATACACATGAAAGTCAAATTTTCTCCCAACTGACAAACAGAGTAACCTCTGCTGCTGAGACCGGCTGGAAGCACTTCAACAAGCTGAACAGTTATCGACTCCCAGGAAGCGTATACAAAGAAGTTAGTTAAAACTGTCAGGAAAGGCATTGCCTCTGGGTGACCTGCAAATTATTGATAAAAAAAGGTTCCTCTAACAGAGAGTTTGTTTAACTTACTGGTACTCAAAAAGATCGCCATTATTGTGATTGCCATCATGACGGAAAACGTGATAAGGAGACTCAGTCGACGGCCTATCTTGTTGCACAAATAACTCCCGACTATACTCCCAGGAATTCCAGCAGCAACCCGGCAGACGTAGACTAGAAAAGGGTTACCGCCGACGTACCAAATATTTAGTAGGAAAACTCCTTGAACTAGCATGCCGCAACACCTGAAACAAACCAAATATTTGTGGGGAGGTTACGATGAAAATGGTCATAAAGCACCATTCCAGGAATATTAGAGAGAAATTTTTTAGGAATCGCTTTTGCTTAAAAATGCTCTTTATTGAGATAACCCTTTCCTTCTCGCAACTGCCTAAACTTTCCAAGACCATCACAAGATTTTCATCGACTCTAGCACCGTTAATCCTGGAAATTTTTCTTAATATAGTGAGACATTCTTCATGTTTTCCATTACTCAGCAACCATTTAGGTGATTCAATTTGGAACCTGTATAAAACAGGTTAAAAGGAGATTGCTATCAAGAAATGAAAATTAATAATAAACTCACATGAAGTTAAGAATTATATTGACTAGGAGAAGCACAAGAACACTTGCTAAAAAGACAAACCAATCTCCACAAGCCCAGAAAAGACCTGCCATCAACAAATACGCCAAACAATCCCCCAGATTATAAAACACGTTCACGAGGGGTCTATGACGAGCATCGTTTATCTCCATTCCAATCAGCATGAACGACGACATGGTCATTTGAGAGGCGAAATTACCTTAAAAATTCCTATGTTATATTACTTTTTTCGTGCGGTTGTTCAGACATACCTATGATGATTCCAAGATAGAACAACCAGTAAATGTTTGGAGTGAAGAGCGACAAAGTGCGTCCAATCAAAAGAATCGTGTTGGCCAGAAGCAGCGATTTCTTCCTACCCAGTCTACAAGAAATGTTAAGCTAAACATTATAATGCAGAATTAGTTCGAGCTCTAACCTATCTCCGATGTAGCCGAAAAAGAGGACCCCGATGCTTTCACCAATGGCAGTAGCGGAGAGAGCGTTGGTGACCAAAACTTCTCGCTCGCAGATCCAGTCTTCTTGCGAAGGGACTGTTCGCTTATACCAAGTGGTGTCGTAATCCCAACCATATTTGCAACCTGTTTTTTTTTTTAATTATTGAAAACTAATTAAGTGTCTTGACTGTTTATAATTAATAAGAACACAAAACAAGAGACAGAAACAAAATAAGAAATACGCATACTTAAGTAAAATATTATTTTATTCATTTTATTTATATAGAATTGCCACTTCTCGCTAATAAGTAGAGAATAATTAAGCAATTCTAAAACAAAAAAAAATAATTGATATTTGGCGTATACCACAAAGCGCAGTACTGCGACTCATAATAGAGACGATTGTTTACCTGACGTATTATCGTATGAAATAATATTTCCCAGATCGTAGTCGTACATTTTACAAGATTCGAACTCTTGTAAATTCGATTGGTTACTTCTAAAAATACAAGGTATTAGAACGCTCTTCTTTTTATTATCGCAAGCTTTATTACCTTGGTATGGTGATGTTTCTCCACTCCTCGATTGTATAGTTTGAATTGCTAGGCATGGGAACCTTGCACCAATGGTCGGGAATTACAAGCACCCAGTACAAGCCGTAATAAGTGCTTGTGGTGACCATAGAGGCAAGGCAAGGGAAGAAAATATTGTAAAGGACATTAAACTTCCCATAACCGATCAGTTCAAGAATTCTTTCGTACCTGGCAGATTCTTTCATTTTTTGTTTTTCTTGCTGGAATCGAACGACCTAACTAGTGGATATTTATTTCTAAAATAATATTCAAGTACCTATGGGTACAATTTCTGTCATTGATAATGATGGTAATTTTTTCGTTTATTGACTTCATTATAAGAGATGCTTGGTGGAAATATAGCACCACTGGTATAATAATTATATTATTTATCATTTTTTATGTTAAATAATCGTTATGCATGGCATGAAAGATTACCAATGCACTGCCATCATTATTATGAATATTCATTGTTACTAGTAATACCAGTAGAAGTCAAACTAAATCCGGAAATTTTTTAAAACTCACGAATACCTTATGTTGAAAATTATTCTGAACGAAGGGCGATTTACAGGCAGGCTACCAACAGATTAAATAAAATATTTTCATAAGATAAAATATAACTAATGTCATAGTTATTCTTTATTTTCCGCTTATCTGTCTGGTTCATTTTATATGGTAAAACTTTATATAGGTACCTAGTATTCTTAGCGATGATGAGCGAAATTAGTGTATCTTTTTACCTTGCGAAGTATCGAGAGAGGAATGAAGAATTGTTCTGTTATATGAACGATTTGATCTTAGTTTTGGTCTGTAAAATAGAATAAAACTGCAGAAAATAGAATACCAGACGAAACTCCAGGACTATCCTGTTGGTAATTATAAATCAACACCAAAACTAGACTAAAAAGTGCTTAATAATGAACGAGGCCTGTCAAAAGGCCAAACTATGACACAAGTAGAAGATTCTTGTATTCGTGATAAAGACTTACATCTTCAGAATTACTGAAATAATCTTACAAAAAATAAAAGATTCAAGAACGATAAAGATCATTATTAAATACCAGGAGCAGACTTTAATTCAAGATTGAGTAGTCAAGTGTGAAAATAGCATTACTTTACGTTTATTTAACATACCTACTAAAAATTCTTATTTTATCAAACTTTGATTTAATGCGTCCAGTGTGAATCAATTCATAATTGTAGTTAATATGTTATTATTTCAAATTTATCCAACATTCATATTTAAATCACCGCTTCGTTTCTTCGCAAGTGTTTCAGGAGACAAAATACACGCGAAGATTCCAAAGGCCATAGCAACAGCGCTGATGATATAAGGAAGTCTGACGTTAACATTTTTTCCCTGAAAAGAGAAACTATAGTCCCGAAAAGTTCTATTATACAGGTACGCTCATACCAGTAGAAGTATGTATGGGACAGACATGAAAGTCAAATTTTCCCCCAACTGACAAACAGAGTAACCTCTGCTGCTGAGACTGGCTGGAAGCACTTCAACAAGCTGAACAGTTATCGACTCCCAGGAAGCGTATATAAAGAAGTTAGATAAAACTGCCAGGAAAGGCATTGCCTCTGGGTGACCTGCAAATTATTGATAAAAAATATTCCTCTGACAGAGAGTTTGTTTAACTCACTGGTCCTCAAAAAGATCGCCATTATTGTGATTGCCATCAAGAAGGAAAACGTGATAAGCAGACTCAGACGACGGCCTACCTTGTTGCATAAATAACTCCCGACTATACTACCAGGAATTCCAGCAGTAACCCGACATACGTAGACTAGAAAAGGGTTACCGCCGACGTACCAGATATTCAATAAAAAAACCTTGTGTACTAGCATGCCGCAGCACCTGAAACAAACCAAATATTTGTGGGGATGTTACGATAGAAATGGTCTTAAATTACCATTCCAGGAATATTAGAGAGAAATTTTTTAGGAATCGTGTTTGCTTGAAAATGTTATCTCTTGAGATAACCCTTTCCTTCTCGCAATTTTCTAAACTTTCCAACACCATCACAAAATTTTCATCGACTCTAACACCGTTCATCCTGCAAATTTTTTTCAATATGGTGAAACATTCTTCATGTTTTCCATTACTCAGCAACCATTTAGGTGATTCAATTTGGAACCTGTGATGTTTAAAACAGGTTAAACGAAAATTGTAGTCAAGAGATTAAAATTAATAATAAACTCACATGAGGATAAAAATTATATTGATTAGCAGAAGCACAAGTATACTTGCCAAAAAGACAACCCAATCTCCACAAGCCCAGAAAAGACCTGCCATAAACAAATTCGCCAAACAAGCCCCCAGGTTATAGAACACATTCACGAAGGGCCTATGACGAGCATCGTTGATCTCCATTCCAATCAGCATGAACAACGACATGGTCATTTGAGATGCGAAATTACCTTAGGAATTCATGGAATAATATCGTTTTTCTCGTGTGGTTGTTCAGACATACCTACCTATAAGGATTCCAAGAGAGAACAACCAGTATATGTTTGGAGTGAAGAACGACAGAGCCCGTCCGATCAAAAGAATCGAGTTGGTCAAAAGCAGCGATTTTTTTCTACCCAGTCTAAAAAATGTTAAGCTAAATATTACGCAGAATTAGTCTTCAAGCTCTAACCTATCTCCAATGTAGCCAAAAAAGAGGATCCCGACGCTTTCACCAATGGCAGTAGCGGAGAGGGCGTTGGTGACCAGGAATTCTCTCTCACAGACCCAATCTTCCTGCGAAGGAACTGTTCGTTTATACCAAGTGGTGTCGTAATCCCAACCATATTTGCAACCTGCTCTTGGAAATATTCACAACTAATTGAGTCTATAGGGTGTTCATAATTAATTAGAAGGTAAATAAGAGATAGGGTCAAAAAAGTAAGCAATGCTAAAATACAAAAGTTAATTGTAATGAGAATTGTACCGCAAAGTAAACCCTTCGGAGACTCATAATAAAGACGTTTCTTACCTGACGTATTATTTTTGTATGAAGTAATATTTCCCAGATCATAATCGTACATCTTACATGGTTCGAACTCTTGTAAAATCGACTGGTTACTTCTAAAAATTATTAGAAAGTATTAGAACTCTCTTCTTTTTTATTAACGCAAGCTTTATTACCTTGGTATGGTGATGTTTCTCCACTCCTCAATTGTATAATTTGAATTGATAGGCATGGGAACCTTGCACCAATGGTCGGGAATTACAAGCACCCAGTACAAGCCGTAATAAGTGCTTGTGGTGACCATACAGGCAAGGCAAGCGAAGAAAATATTGTAAAGGATATTAAACCTCCCATGACCGATCAGTTCAAGAATTCTTTCATATTTGGCAGATTCTTTCATTTTTTGTTTGTCCTGTTGGAATCTAACGACCTAACTAGTTGATATTTATTTCTAAAATAATATTTAAGTAGGTACCTACCTATTGGTATATTTTCCGTCATTGATAATGATGGTAATTTTTTCGTTTATTGACTTCATTATACAAGATGCTTGGTGGAAATATAGCACCACAGGTAAAATAATTATTTTCTTTATCATTTTTTATGTTAAATAAGAATTATGCATGGCATAAAAAACTACAAAAATGTACTGCTGCCACCATTATTATGAATATTCACTGTTATACCGGTATAACTGTAATATACTGTAAGACCATCAGTAGAAGTACAACTAAATCCGAAAATTTTTCAGAGTTCACGAACACCTTATGTTGAATTATTATTCTGAACCAAGGACGATTTACATGCAAGCTACCAACAAATTAAATATAGTATATTCTATATCAAGGGCGGAAAGAAGTTCATTTCGGCGAGTATGAAGTTATCGGGCCGAGCGGAGCGTAGCGGAGCGTAGCGGAGCGAGGGTTGATTGAATACGAGCTGAAATGGACTTCGGATCCGGCCGAGATATAGACGCTATTTTTTTAGCGCATCGCGTTAGAACACTGAATACTTTGGCTTGTTAGCTTGTTGGCGAATATGTGGTGGCGTACAAATTAATTCACTGTCAGTGTAATTTTCCTGTCTAGCGTTCATTTTGTTGCTTTTTGGACGAAACCTCAGAAACTAGTAACCCCCGTTAATTGTTATAATTAGATAGGTACCTACCTGTTATTATTATATTTCTAGCTCGTTTAGACTTGATTGAAATATGCGCGTAGGTATAGTGGTCTCGGTAGTTATCAGCTGTGTGCTTGAATTTCGCTACCTGACCTGACCTGCCGCGTAATCACTAACTCACTAACTGATAACAGTAGTTGTTATAGTAACGACTAAATCTGTCCGCCCTAGGGCCAGAAAAAACGTTCGTTGCGGGCTGGAAAATTTTGTACGCATGGAAGCGAGCCGCTATTGCATGTAGGGCTGCAATATGCGTCCTTCCGCAGGCTATTAAGCTACTGAAAAGTTGTCTTTCAGAGGCGATGCGCAAAAAAATATTTTCATAAGATAAAATATAACTGGATGTCATAATAATTATTCTTTATTTTCCGCTTCTTCTGCCTGGTTAATTTTTATTGCAAGATTTAGATATCAAGAATTGAATTATTTTTTTCTTGCAAAACACGACCATACGAAACTCCAGGACTCCCCTATTGATAAATATAGATCAACACCAAAACTCGAGTGTATAAAGTGCTTAGCAATGAAGGAGACTATAATAATAGGCCTGTCAAAAGGCAAAAGTGTGATCGAAGTACAAGATTCTTGTATTCTTGATACAGACTTACGACATCTTCAGAATATCAGAAATAATCTTACAAAAAATAAAAGATTCAATAAGGATAAAGATCATTTATTAGTAGAGTAGACTTTAGTTACTTTGATTACAACTTTGATTTAATCGTAATATCATGCGCACCATGGTGAATCAATTCAGAATTATTGTAGTTAATATGTTATCATTTCAAATTTATCCAACATTCATATCTAAAACTCCGCTTGGTTTCTTCTTAAGAGTTTCAGGAGACCAAGCACACGCGAAGAGGCCCAAGGCCATAGCAGCGACGCTAATTATGTAAGGCAGTCTGGCGTTCACATTTTTGCCCTGAAAAGAATTACTTTAGTCCCGAAAAGTTCACATCTATATACTTACAGTGTTCCAAAAATCTATCTCCTAATACGGGCAACTCTCTTATTTTACCAAATACCAGAGTCCGGTAAATGGGCAAAGTTGGACACAATTTGATGCTTATTAAGAATCTGGAATTAATTTTTTTTTTTGATTCAGCCGTTACTAAAATATGCTGAAAAAACTGTAAAATTGATTTTTCTTATTTTAGCCATATCTTTTTTATTGTTGAAAATTATTCCATGTTTTTTTTAGGTTTACATAAGTCGTCAAAAGCTATAATTTCACATTTCAAAAACTTCCAAATCCAACTAGATCCCAGAATTTTCATAGTGAATTTTTGTTTTTCTTCGGGCCATTTTTGTTGATTTTCCATGTCATTCGACATCAAAAAAATAATGTAAACCAAAAAATTATTTACATTAAAATAAATCAAAGATTTTATTCTCATTTTTTTCGAGAAAAAAAGAAACTTTTCATACCAAATAAAATATAAAAATCAGAAGACCTTAAGGGAAGTCAAATAACTTCATATTAAGGTACGTATTTGGGTGAAAAAATATTTTTAAGAATTATATTTTGGAATTTTTTTTGTAAAATAATTAATTTTTGATTTCCATGATTTTTTTAATGCCGAATGCCATGAAAAATCTATATGACTGACTCTTTGATCTTGTAGACGTACTGTTTACATTTAGTCGCTGTGTAGTGATATAATTTAACATGGCGGCCATAAGAAAAACAAAAATTGACTATGAATACTCTGGGATCTAGTTGTATTTGAAAATTTTTGAAATGTCAGATGGATAGCTTTTGACGACTTATGTAAACTTACGAAAAATCATCTAATAATTTTCAATAATAAAAAATATATGGCTAAAATAATAAATTTCAATTTTTCAGTTTTTTTCAGGCCATTTCAATAATTTCTGAATTTTTCAAAAACTTTGTTCCCGATTCTTAATAAGCAATAAATTGTTCCCAACTTTAGCTCATTTAAGCGACTCTGTACCTAGTAAAATAAGAAAGCTTGCACATATTGGAAGGTAGATTTTGGGAACATTGTTTAGGCACGCTCATACCAGTAGTAGTATGTATGGAACAGATATGTAAGTCAAGTTTCCTCCCAACTGGCACACAGAGTAACCTCTACTGCTAAGACCTGCTGGAAGTAGTTCAACGAGCTGCACAATAATTGATTGCCAGGCAGCGTATACAAAGAAGTTAGATAAAACTGACAGAAAAGGTAAAGTCTCTGGGTGACCTATAAATTATTAATAAAAATGATTCCCTTAACAGAAAGCATGTTTAGCTCACTGGTCTTCAAAAAGATGCCCATGATTCCGATTGCTATCAAGGAGGATAACATGAAAATGAGATTCAGACGACGACCTATCTTGTTGCACAAATAACTCCCGACTATACTCCCAGGCATTCCAGCAGCAACCCGGCAGACGTAGACTAGAAAAGGGTTACCGCCGACGTACCAAATGTTCAGTAGGAAAATTCCATGTACCAGCATGCCGCAGCACCTGAAACAAATCAAAAATTTGTGGGGAGGTTACGATGGAAATGGTCTTAAATTACCATTCCAGGAATATTAGAAATAAATTTTTTAGGAACCGTGTTTGCTTGAAAATGCTTTCTCTTGAGATAACCCTTTCCTTCTCGCAACTGTCTAAGCTTTCCAGCATCATCACAAAATTTCCATCGACTCTAACACCGTTCATCCTGCAAATTTTTCTCAATATGGTCAGACATTCTTCATGTTTTCCTTCACTCAGCAACCATTTAGGTGATTCAATTTGGAACCTGTATAAAACAGGTTAACAGGAGATTGTTATCAAGTCATGAAAATTAATAATAAACTCACATGAAAATAAAAATTATATTGACTAGCAGAAGCACAAGTATACTTGCCAAAAAGACAAACCAATCTCCACAACCCCAGAAAAGACCTGCCATAAACAAATACGCCAAGCAATCCCCCAGATAATAAAACACATTCACGAGGGGCCTATGACGAGCATCATTGATCTCCATTCCAATCAACAAGAATAAAGACATGGTCATTTGAGAGGCGAAATTTCCTTAAAAAAATTTTATGTAATACTAATTTCCTCGTACGGTTTCTCAGACGTACCTATGAGGATTCCAAGATAGAACAACCAGTAGATGTTTGGAGTGAAGAGCGACAAAGTGCGTCCAAACAAAAGAATCGTGTTGGTCAGAAGCAGCGATTTCTTCCTACCCAGTCTAAAAGAAATGTTAAGCTAAACATTATAATGCAGAATTAGTTCGAGCTCTAACCTATCTCCGATGTAGCCGAAAAAGAGGATCCCGACGCTTTCACCAATGGCAGTAGCGGAGAGGGCGTTGGTAACCAGAACTTCTCGCTCGCATATCCAGTCTTCTTGCGAAGGAACTGTTCGCCTATACCAAGTGGTGTCGTAATCCCAACCATATTTGCAACCTGTTATTTTAAAAATTAATCAAAACTAATAAATTGGGGGCCAGTTGCACAAACGTTAATAATTAAAGATTTGTCAGACAATTACTGATTTTAAATTGCAAATTTTGAAAATATGGTGAATATTTTGAATGATCTTTTATTTTTTATTAGTAATTAACTCTTCTAAAAGGGTAGAGTTTATTTCCAGCAATATCAGACCAACAGTTTGATAATACAGGGCATTTTAAAATCAGCAACTATCTGGCAGATCTGTAATTAACGTTTGTGCATCCGGACCTTAGTGTTCATAGTTATGTAATAAGAAGACAACAAGAGACAGAAACAAAATAAAAAATACGGATAAGTTAAATATAAGATGATTTTTTTTAATTCATATTTTTCGCTAATAAGTAGAGAATAATTATTAAGGAATGCTAAAACGGAAAAAAAATAATTGAGATTTGGCATACCACACGGCGCACTATTTAGACTCATAATAGAGACTTTACCTGACGTATTTTCGTATGAATTAATATTTCCCAGATCGTAGTGGTACATTTTACAAGGTTCGAATTCCTGAAAGCTCGACTGCTTACTTCTAAAAATCCAGGAGGTATTAGAACGCTCTTCTTTTTTATTAACGCAAGCTTTGTTACCTTGGTATGGTGATATTTCTCCACTCCTCGATTGTATAGTTTGAATTGATAGGCATGGGAACCTTGCACCAATGGTCTGGAATTACAAGTACCCAGTACAAGCTGTAATAGGTGCTTGTGGTGGCCATACTGGCAAGGCAGGCGAAGAAAATATTGTAAAGTATATTAAACTTCCCATAACCGATCAGTTCAAGAATTCTTTCGTACCTGGCAGATTCCTTTTCTTTCATTTTTGTTTTTGTTGTCTTGTTGGAACCGAACGACCTAGTGGACCTTTCTAAAATATCTACAGACAATATTTAAATACTCAAGTAGGTACGAGTACATAGGTATAATTTTCCTCATAGATTGTGATGGTATAGGTTTTTCGTTTAAAGACTTCATTACAGGAGATGTAGATAATTTTTGGAATTGTAACACCACAGGTATAATAATAATTATTTTCTTTATCAGTTTTTACGTTAAATTATAGCCTAAAACCATGGCCTAAAAAATTACCGATATGCTGGATCATAAATATGTTTATGAGTTTTATTTGTAATTAGAAAATGTGAAAAACTTTGAAAAGGTCAATGTGCCAAAAACCTCATTATAAGTCATAATTAAAAATAATATACAGGGCGAGGGGCGAGAACCTTGGGACAATTATTGTATTTCGCTATATTTCGAAGTTTACTTCCATGTTTGGACCCATGTTAATAGGAACTTTTTATTTCCGACAAATGTTTTGAAACATGCTGTAGTACAAATGAACCAATAAGCACTGCCGTCAAAGAAGGGCACAGTCCATTGCAGTGTCTAATCTAATCTTGCTTAATAAAATAAAACCTAATAATCTTGCAATAATGTTAAGGGAAAAGTTAACAAAAGTCAAGCTTTGATCCAAACGTTACATAATTATTAAACGTTTTTTACATTTTCTGAACGTTTTTACCAGAAAAGGCGAGGGCATCTTAATTTTTCTCTCATCTTAATTTAATATCTCCCGCAGATAATTGTCTATTTTATTTTTTTAATATTCTATCAAATTTTAAATTCTTAATAATACGGTTGAGAATATCTGGAAATTAAATTTAAATTACCCTGTCAAATCAGCCTGTCATCCTATGCTACCAATCCAACGTCGCATCGTTCAAGTGGAGATACTTTTGAACCGTATAAAACCCTCATAATATGAAATTATAAATTCAAATAAGTATGCGTTTCTTGGGGGTATTTTGGTATAAAGTATGAGACTCATTAAACATTCTCATAAAAAAAATACCACCAATCTCTGAGAGTGAGTAAATTCAGTCGTTCTAAGCAAGTTTTCTAAAATAAAATTTCACTCTAAACCGGGTGGAGGTCGGGTTTAATTTGATATCGAGTGAATCAAAGCGGCAGGTCCAGCCCTGCAATAAATTTCCTTTTTCTTCCATTTAGAGTAGGGTAGAAGTTGGTAGTGCTTTAGCCTAATTGAATCGAGCCATAAAATAAAATTGCCTCGAATTTAGTGTATCACAAGATGGCGAATTAGCTGATGGTGCTTGTATGGCATAGGAGCAGGGGCTCGTCTCAGTTAACCCCTTTTTAACCCCCATATCTGATATTAATACCTTCGGTTCCGATTGACCGTGCAAATAATTTTCCGGCGCGGAGAAACTCCTATTTGTTCATCGACCTAAAGAGAATAAGCGAACCGTGAAACATTCAGAATATGCCCGAGAAAATGAAAATACTTATATCCTATATCAACAACAACAAACTATATAGAGGCATTTCCTGTTGAGAAATTGTATGGTATTTGTTTGCCCTTTTTTTCATGTCGTCACGCAACGGGAAGGATTTTTTACGCATTTCAATGCTACTTCCAATTAATATTATGACAAAGTATGAATATGTTTTTTTGATTAATTTTAAAAAACCACGCAGTAGAGTTTATGACTTTTATGTAAAAATTACACAACATTCTAATTAATTTTGTGGTAGGTACAATACCCAAGATTTCACCTCTGGAAATTTTATAAAATATATTTCCAAAATAATTATTGATATTGATATTAGGTTCACACGATGCGATACATGTTAAAGTATGAAATAAAAACAAAAACATTACACTTTACTAAAAAAACAAACAACAATACAAATATTGAGTTGTTGCCATTGATAATGCCACGTTCGCTGCTCTGAATTTCTCTAAATGAGAAAAATTAGAGAAATGGAAAGACACTTATATTGAACGAACAAAACTGGTTGCACTGGAGCGGGACTTTACTCTGCAGTACGCTCATCAAAATTTGTTTTCCAAGCAGAAGTATATGCAATAGTGTGTATATAAGAAACTAGAATGAAAGAAGTAATGAAGACGATCGATAGGTGCACCAAGAGCCATGGTGTCAGTAGACCTCTGATACCTATGCTCGTAAAGGTTTAGCTCACCGTTAATCAGGAGAGAGCAAAAATTGGCTAACAAGAAATCGGTGCATCAGAGAGTTTAGGTTCAATCTCGGAACCAGCAAAATGATTGTGGATCAGGGTCTCTACTTGGTTTGGCCAAAGATCTCTAACCAAATAGAAGCTATTAAAAAATTATCACAAAAGGTCTTACGCAAGTATTAGGAGACAGCCCCAAGCAATATAGATGTGCGTGCCGGAGACTGTCAAAATAATCAAACTTCACGGGGGAAGGTACAGCTTCTAGTTGTAGAGCTCACTGATGGCCACAACAATCTAAAGATTATCTATGGTGTCGAGGGAAAAGGGGACAGATCTGTCCCAAATGGTATATGCGAGTTATAATAGAGTAAAGCCTGCTCAGACCCAAAATCATTGGGGAAGAAGCGCTTACAGAGACTAAAAAATGGAACTCCTCTCATGAAAATCTTCTGGACTTTAAAGAGGTTAGAGAGATTCAAGTAGAAAATTCAACAATGCTACGGGGATCACAAGAATAGCTCTAGGACGCCTATTCGGTAATTTGGAGCGTATTAATAGCATCAATGCAATTAATTAATTTAATAATATAATTATTTTTAAAATTTTCTTCATTTAGGTATTCAAACCCTCCAGTTCTATGAAGTCACTGACATGACTAAATAAACAACCCTTGCACATATACAGTAAACATTAAATGGTTCATTATTAAAAAAGCACTAGAGTTTTTCCTATTAATTTTTCCGGAGACGCATTTAAGTTGGTAACTGTCACAAAAGACGAGACAGAATTTTAAATATTTAATTCTCCACTCAATCTTAGTTGGGTATAATAACACTAGCCTAAAACAGCGTTCTTAGCGAAAGTCCATCATTGCGATTAATCTTTTATTTCGTAATTAAAAAGTTCGTATAGTGTGCAATGTAGGTAATCATATTTCTCATTAAATTATAAAATTTCCGCTAACCACAAAATTAGTGACTGAGCCGTTTTTTTTTTATATACTTACAAAAACTTACCGTTTACATAGGGCAAATAAAAAAGAACCCGAGTAAACTCGCACCTAATTTGCAACCCTTTTAAGTGCAAAAACGTTCCGAAAGCAAGAACTATCGCCTAACTAGTAACTACAAACTAGATGATTAAAGCGTCCCGACGTTGCAATCAACTACCGCCGCCGCTAGGTAGCCGGCCTCTTTCTCCAGGGACTCATGTCCCGTGATAATGCAGTCACCCCATCTAGCCCGCTGTGATCTTCGCTCTGTCGTTGGGCAAATTTGCCGGTAATCTGAAGCTGCGGTGTCACGACATGGCCCTTGTGCTCTCCTTTCCCTCCAGGCTTCTTCTCTGTTCCTTGCCCTAAGCCCTGCACGGCTTTGCTTGTCCCTTTTAGCCGCTAAATAGATTTACTCTCGTCTCTTCAGAGATACTTCAGCCTTCATCGTAATCTCGTTATCACTGACTGCTCAGTATGTACATCACATGCCCTTTCATCCCTCTTCTGATTTCATTTATTTCTTTATCTAGCTCTTGCATTAATTAACAAAAGAATGAGTGAGCAATTTATTACGTGTAAGTAAATACGGGGTGAAGACCCTGTTGTTAATTTAATTCGTTAATTGGACGTTACTAATGAACCTAATTACTTTTGAGAATACATGCAATTTATCTTTTTAGCATTGTACACTAAATTAACTTTTAAATCGAAATTCTAGCCGCGGTGGCTTTAAGTCTCTTAAATTTCTATTAAAAGTTTAATTCAACAGAAAATTATATACATTTCGAAGTGCACTTCTAAATCGCCTGCACGTTCCTGTGATTGCATAATTAAAATAACGCCCATCTAAATTATTACTTATCAAATTTGTTTCCCTGAAATGTCTCTGACCTAGAGCAGAATTTACAATACAAATATGCGACAAACTATTAGTTTTCGTCTAAAATATCTCGGTCCCCTTTCTTCATTTTTGGTTACAAATTTATATTAGAATTTTTTAGAATTGGACAACCTGTACCTTATTGCTAACACAAAAGAACCACTTTCATATGTATGATAGATGCCAGTGACGTTATTCATGCCACGTTTAGTTGACGTCATTGTATACGCCATAGCGGACATCATATTTCAGCCAGCGAATGTCGTCGTACAGTGACCGTTCCAAATTAGTCATTAATATTCCTCTACCTTTGCACATAATAGATCCTAAATTATAACTATAATATCGAACCTAAAACCCAAATAAAGAAGAACATTTAACAACTACTAAGAAACAAGGTTCAATAAAAATAATCAAATCTAAATTATAACGAAACATAATTTATAATTTTTGCGTTAAGGCCAAGGTAAATATTCCTGAAGATGACGTTAAACCTAGTATCGAAAATGACGTCTAGATTACGTCATATATTGGTGATGATCAGCATCAATAGTAAGTTATTTTTTTATTCTTACTTGAATCAACCTTTCGACGATATTTCGGTCCTTTTTTAATTGTTATAAGCTAGCCGAAAATCTGGTAAACGACGAGGTCATACGAAGGATAAGCAAAGAGTTCCGCCCATACAAGACAGCAGGACCTGATGGCATTTTCCCAGCATTGCTACAGGCGGGCCTGGAAACGATTCTCCCCAGCGTGAGAAACATATCCCGGGCTAGCCTAGCAACGGGATATGTGCCCCAGGCATGGAGGAAAGCAAACGTGGTCTTCATTCCCAAACAAGGAAAAGAGGACTACACGTTAGCTAAGTCATTCAGGCCTATCAGTCTGACATCCTTCATGCTGAAAATGCTAGAAAGGATAGTCGACAGATACCTGATAGAAAACACACTGCGTGAGTTCCCGTTTCTCAAGGGTCAACATGCTTACTTGAAGCAAAGATCCACAGAAACTGCCCTACACGCAGTGACTAGAGAAATTGAAAAAGCGCTGCATCACGGGAACTGGGCCTTGACCATTTTCTTTGATGTGGAAGGCGCTTTTGACAAGGCAAGAACAAAACCATATGCACAGAGCTGCAATCCAGGGGCATCCCCCCGGTCCTGATTAACTGGATTGCTTCAGCGATCGAAAGCAAGCAGGTGTCGTCGGGTGCGGGAGAAGTTCGAGTGGGCATTGCGGTGAGTGGTGGATGCCCCCAAGGCAGCTGCCTATCACCTCACCTGTGGTGCCTGATCATGGACGGCCTCCTAAAGCTCCTGACAGATGACGGACTGTATGCACAGGCATACGCTGACGATGGGCTGGTTCTAGTAACCGGCCAATTCCTAAGCGTGGTCTGCGATCGCATGCAAAGTGCATGCAAGATAATTGAAAAATGGTGTGAAGAGGCCGGGCTGACCATTAACCCCGGAAAGACCGACGTGGTCCTCTTCACAAGGAGAAGGGAAAAAAGAGGATTAACACCACCCAGGCTGTTCGGCAAACTCCTAACTCTTAGTGGGGAGGCCAAATACCTCGGAATGGTATTAGACGAAAAACTGACCTGGAGGCCACAGATTGACAGAATAGTCACAAAAACTGTGTCATCTCTATGGCAGCTAAGAGGGACAATAGGCAAGGTGTGGGGGCTAAAACCGAAGATAATGCACTGCGTTATACACGGCCATCATCAGACCGAGAATCAGCTATGGTTCGGTGGTCTGGTGGAAAACAACCACAAGCAAAACCGTCACAAACAGAATAGCCAAACTCCAACGGCTCGCTAGTTTGTTAATAACAGGTGCAATGAGAACCACCCCGTCAGCAGCCCTGAATGTCATTCTGGAACTGCCACCGCTTCCCATTTGGATAAAAGGGGAGGCCATGGCAGCCCACTTAAGAATGCGTGACTCGGGACTATGGAAAGGCGGAGGATACAAAGGACACACAGAGATAGCCAAGGTTTCCGAGATGGAAATACCAATCTCAAACCTTATAGCTACCTCAAAAACAAGGAACAACAGAGAAAACAAGAAATTTACCCTGCAAATTCCTGAAAAGGAAAAGTGGGAAAAAAGGGAGGTAGCCTTCGAACCAGGAGGACTAGTTTGTTTTACAGACGGCTCCAGGAACAAAAATGGCTACATAGGAGCGGGGCTCTACCTGGCTGGACGGAAACTGGGAAGATTCTTTCCTCTTGGATCCACCGCAACCGTCTTCCAGGCGGAGATTTATGCTATCCTGAAAGCAGATAGATTGGAGCAGATAACAGAAGCCAAGGAACGGACGATATACATATGCACGGATAGTCAGGCCACCGCGAAAGCGCTTGGCACACACGGAACCAGCTCCCCACTGGTCCAGGAGTGTGTCGAGGCGCTGAACAGACTGGCGGACAGGAAGTCAGTGCATATCGTGTGGGTTCCTGCACACTCAGGTGTACCAGGCAATGAGCTAGCAGATCACTACGCGAAGCTCGGGACCAGGGAAACCTTCTGTGGACGAGAGCCCGTCCTGGGTCTGACCAAAAATCTTCTCAAAGAATCTATAAAAGAATGGACTCGCAAGGGTTTAGAGAACCACTGGGAAACAGCACCAGGCTGCAGACAGGCCAGGCTTTTCTGGCCGGTCCGATCGGAAATAGATGGACCAGCATGTCCAGAATGAACCGGAAAGAACTCAGACTACTAGTCGGGGTTCTCACCGGTCACAATAGTCTGAACAGGCACCTACAAGCGATGGGGGTCACTCGGGATTCGGTCTGCCCTAAATGCGGAATGGATGACGAGGACTCTCACCATTATGTAGGCGTATGCGAGGTATATAGCAACCTCAGGCTCAACATCTTTGGTATAAATTGATGAAAATTGTAGGTCACTGTGTCGGCCATAATTTCATAAAGGAGAAATAAAAATTGAGTCTTCTTTGGACGACCAATTTATTAACCAAGCTATAAACTTGAGTGCCCTACCGGTTTCGGCTAAATGCCATCATCAGGGGCTAGAGGGGACTACTCAACTGTAAGAGAAATAATAATATCATATGAAAGTTTATTGAAAGAGAATTATCTATGAGGAAGAAAAAGTGAATATGAAAGTGTAGAAATATAGTTAAGATCAATGATGATGAAAAAGTAAACACAAAGAAAAATAAAATAAAAAGAACTTACAGTTAAGCTGTTGGGAAATTCCCCAAGTTAAGCATGCCATAATAAATAAGGTGTATCCTACACATATGGTAAAAAACAGAATCTTGAATCTAGAGTTAAAATGTCACAAATTAAAAATCAAACAAATAGCTAAGAAAAACGTTCAGCCATCTTAGTCTGGACTAGAGGATCTGAAACGAAGGCAAGGCGACTGCGCCGTCAGATAAGCTCCAGGAGCGGGATGGAAATCTGCAAATGACAAGCTACCAACAAATATTGAAGTATGTAAATTTGCTTGCCTACACATCAAATGAATAAACACTCGCGGGAGCCGAAACCAGTAGTCCACTATAAAGTACTTACAAAACAAAACAATAACTTTAAAACTACATAATGTAACTATATAATATGGGGCAATCACATAATGACATGAGTGGCCAGACAGCAGGCTCCAAAATCAGTCCGAAAAAACCGAAAAAACGCCGGATACAAGGGGACATTAAAGACGAGGTAAGGAGGGGTAGGAGTCGCCAATGAAGGGGACAGACATAGGTAACTATTGTGGGTTCTATCATGAAATTGAGAAAATATTAAAGATTCGGGGAAACACCGTTATATGACGCCCCTGGAACTCCTAAACAAGGGTGTGAGAACACTAAAGATGTCTGGTGGGTTCTGTAGTTGGTAAGCATTCAAAGTGGTGAAACGCGAGTCGTTGGAATGTATGAAAATCTCGACCTCCTCTAAAACAGATTGTCTCAGGCTGTAGGGTGATCTGTGAAGAATACGCGCGTCTCTCGAAGGGTCAAAAGAGTGTTGGTTGATCCTCAAATGTTTTCCGAAAACTGACTTATCGTTTGAGGTCTGTTGACTTCTCAGATGCTCATTGATGCGAGTTTGTAGAGTACGACCTGTCCTCCCAACATACACAGAGTTGCAACAAGGGTTTCCGCAATTAAGTCTATAGACTCCGCTTTGTGAGAGAGTCGGTGTAACATCTTTATTATGCACAAATAAATCATATAGTGTATTAGATGACTTGTAAGCCACCTTGTAACCAAAATTTTTAAAAACAGAACCCAAAACCGTAGAAATCTCCCCGAAATAACCAAGGCTAACATATCTAGGTTTTTCATTATCTTGCTGAGACGCACTATATGCTATGGACCTATTCAACCTCAGCCGTCGACTGTTCAAAATCCCCTGTACAAAAGTCCTACTATAACCGTTCCTTGAAGCTAACGTATAAATAGTATTCAATTCCTTCCTAAAATTTGTGTCCGATAACGGGACCAAAAGGAGTCTATCAATAAGGAAATTGATGCCCGCTCTCTTGTGTGAACCATGATGAGTTGAAACGGCGTCTATCAAATGGTCTGTTTGTGTAGGTTTTCTATAAATATCAAAACTTACCTTGTTATTAGATCTCATCAACAATAAATCCAAAAAAGGCAATTTGCCATCCTGTTCCACCTCCATAGTGAAATCAACCTTTATGTGTAGCTGGTTGATAACAGTAAAAAACTCTTGAAGCTCTTCTCGGGAACCGGTCCAACACACCACGACGTCGTCCACGTATCTGTGCCAAAATAACACCTTAGAGATAAGAGGGGAACCCATATTAAAAATTAGACTCTGCTCAAAGAAAGACATAAACACCTCAGAAAGGTAAGGTGACAGAGGGTTGCCCATCCCCAGACCATCCTTAAACTTGTAAAATTGATCATTGAAAGTGAAAAAATTTTGATCAATGCAAACTTTGACCAATCTAAACAAACTCTCTGTCACCTCATCAGAGAGAGAAGAACCATGTAGAACATTCTTAAAAAGGACAAGAGTCTGTGCCAGAGGCACATTTTCATGTTTAGATTGGTCAAAGTTTGCATTGATCAAAATTTTTTCACTTTCAATGATCAATTTTACAAGTTTAAGGATGGTCTGGGGATGGGCAACCCTCTGTCACCTTACCTTTCTGAGGTGTTTATGTCTTTCTTTGAGCAGAGTCTAATTTTTAATATGGGTTCCCCTCTTATCTCTAAGGTGTTATTTTGGCACAGATACGTGGACGACGTCGTGGTGTGTTGGACCGGTTCCCGAGAAGAGCTTCAAGAGTTTTTTACTGTTATCAACCAGCTACACGAGTGTTTATTCATTTGATGTGTAGGCAAGCAAATTTACATACTTCAATATTTGTTGGTAGCTTGTCATTTGCAGATTTCCATCCCGCTCCTGGAGCTTATCTGACGGCGCAGTCGCCTTGCCTTCGTTTCAGATCCTCTAGTCCAGACTAAGATGGCTGAACGTTTTTCTTAGCTATTTGTTTGATTTTTAATTTGTGACATTTTAACTCTAGATTCAAGATTCTGTTTTTTACCATATGTGTAGGATACACCTTATTTATTATGGCATGCTTAACTTGGGGAATTTCCCAACAGCTTAACTGTAAGTTCTTTTTATTTTATTTTTCTTTGTGTTTACTTTTTCATCATCATTGATCTTAACTATATTTCTACACTTTCATATTCACTTTTTCTTCCTCATAGATAATTCTCTTTCAATAAACTTTCATATGATATTATTATTTCTCTTACAGTTGAGTAGTCCCCTCTAGCCCCTGATGATGGCATTTAGCCGAAACCGGTAGGGCACTCAAGTTTATAGCTTGGTTAATAAATTGGTCGTCCAAAGAAGACTCAATTTTTATTTCTCCTTTATCAACAGCTTTGGGTCTGAGGAGCTACAAGAGGGAGAAATGAAGCTCCTCTCATACAACAACCTTCTGGCCTTTATTAAAAGGTCGGGGAGGTTCGAGTAGGAGTTTCACCATGGTTCGGGTACGGCGAAAAGGGCCCTCGGTGGCCTAGTCGCTTGGGGTGCACCACCCCAACCCACCATACTACTACTACTACTAATTGTTATAAAAATAAATTTTCTCCCGGTACAAAAGCAACAAGAATTAACTGAGAACGGTAATAAGGCGTAGAGGGGGATTAATTTCAGTAAATTAGTTTGAAGATTCACACATAAATTACCCGAAATTAAGAACTCATCAGGTGTTAAGTTAAATATGTATTATTATATACAATATTTCTGCATTATGGCCAAGGTTAAACATATCCATTAAGATGACGTCATAATCTCGTATTTCAAATGATATCTAATTGGGCGTCATATTGGAGGACCTATGCAACTTTTACCTACTACCTCTTCGTCAAATTATTATTGGGATGGTTACGCCATCATGTTATAGTAACAGGGGTACCTTTTTTAGAGGATAAAAATTTGGTATAATTTCCTTGTAATTTTTGCTTCTTCCACGAAAATTAACTAATCACAATGAAATAGGTATCGCTTACTTATTAAATGTTCACAACTTTTTAATGCAATGGAATATCCTGTATAATTTTGAAATATAATTGTACTTCTGATATGATTCGAATTAGCTGGACTCTACTGTATAATGCAAAAAAATAAGAAAAAAATCAGAAATAAAAAAATAAAACCAAATTAATAATGCGAGTACATCCACCTTTGACTCTTAGAACCAACGACATTTTTTTGCGACATTACAGTAGAGTCCAACTAATCCGAATCATATCAGGAGGGGTCAGATTAGCGAGAATCTACTGTAATTCATTTTTTTTTTTGTAATGTATTAAATGTTATGACCACTTAAGTACATAATACCTATTTCATTGTTACTAGTTTATAATCCCTGAAATAGTATCACCTTGAACATAGGTGCCAGTTTATGAGACAGTATCTTTACAACAATACGTTTTTCAAAATTCACACTATCTAGGAAGCACAGGAATAAATTAAATTCAAAACCGATGTCGTCCTGTTTCAAACTAATGGTCGTACCTAATGGTTGTTTGAATACAAATAATAGGAAAGACAAGAAAATGACTACATTAGGCGCTCCAATGTCAATTACCATTAATCCAACATCTGTTTTTTTTTCGTCATAAAAAACCCAGCACAGTATTCACTGAAAGCCCGGAAAAGTAAAAATTTAATTTTAACTGCACAAACATGCCTCTAACACCTCAAAATGCAATTACGAGCCCCATTAAGCGCAGAATGCAAATGAAAAAATAATTTCCCATCGCCTAATCACTCCTTCTTCCTGGATGCTCTGTCTGAAATTGGTAATTCCCTTACTCTCCCTCTTCCCGGTGTTAAGTGTGTCTGTTCCCAAGCTAGAGTCGTTAAGTGGCTTGGTTGGTGGAAATTTACAACTCATTAAAGTCGCGGCCGGTACGAGATGTCATGACGGGTGGATCTGGGACACAATTAGTCCTCTCCCCCTTAGCCCTTCAGTCACCTGCTCCTGGAGGGCGAAGCAATTCAAGACGGGGCGTCGTAGCGCAGGACATTATTGTTGTCGCCGTCTCCACGTTGATCTCCCCTCTGAACATGGTAATGATGATGGTCGGGACGGGAATCTAAGCGGCTGTTGCCGGGTTATAAGGTTTTTCATTAGATCAAGGAGAGCCGTTTGGATTTATTGTCACTGCTAGGAATGCATTGCTGGAAGTATTATAAATTAAATAAATTTCACTAAACGTAATGGTAGTTATTTTTCTTATTCATTATTGTAGGTAAATTCCTAGATTCACTCAAAATGTATCACGACCTGTCAACATGGCTTGGCAAGGATGGTTACAAGGACATCTACATGTTATTACTCCTGGACGAGGTTTAAATTTTCCTTCCCTTTCCTGCCTATCTCCCGCATATTACATTCCTTCAGTTCCGTTATAGTACGCCTCTTCCATCCATCGCCATTATTATCTCTTCCACCGGATGGGAAATGGAAAATACGCGTGGGTTTGGGAGCTCTGTGTGTTACGAAGTGCGAGTGGGTAGATATCTGACGTCTCCTCCTACAAATTGCCGCTGGATTGAGTTAACTTCCAAATTCTAACACTGAATTCAGGGAACTGTTTTGGTTATTATTGTTAAAAGGAGGAACAATTCGCCTGTGAAATACCGATAACGCCCTGGAAATGGAAACAAAATGAAATAAAATTCAGTGGCAGATTTCGATTCTTTTCCACTCTTAAAATTCAGAGCGAGCTACTTTATGGAGGATTTGTATTCGTTTATAGGTTCAAAAAAAATATTGTTCCAATTGAATGTCTTCAGCAGCAGTGAGAGAATTTATAAAATCGAGCTATTTATAAGTTTCCAGCACAATTGCTTTCATCTTTGAAATGCAAAAATATACATATGCGGATGAGATTTACATAATATTACCGGAGTTTCTCAGAATAGCAGAGATCTATTGAAAGATTAGAAATCGCTTTGGTTCTAGCGAGTATAACAACACTGTGCTTTATTTCTTATCAATACTTATCTCTGGTTGTAGACAAAATTTTAGATAAAATCAAAATATAAAAATTGTGGCATGTTTCCAAAATACATACCGTGCTGGCTGAATGATACTAGGTGTATGATTTTTGAATGGAGATAACTGAAAGTATACTGAACTGTAAACGCAAAAGAGAAGAGGCGATAGATAGTCCAGTTAAATTACTTATGCCAGCAATGTTGTCTAACCTGACAATTTTTAATTAATTTGTCCTTGCAATAAGTTGCAAACTGTTGTTGCTTGCTAATTTACGCATCAATATGACCACATACACATTCTACATCCTCTCTTAATGCGCTTTTTGAAAAATAGCAAAAAAGTTAGAGAATAAAAAACAAACTTTTGAATTTTCGATGATTAGATTGAGGTACAAAAGTGCAATATTTTTTAAGTTTTCCGGATTTTTGTCGAAAACGAAAAAGTTTTTTTGGAAGATAGTATGGAAAATAAAAGGTTTAGAATTTAATTTTCCATAAAATAAAGTAACAATTTCTTAAATCGGCCAACGGATTAAAAAATTATGTAGCATTTTAAGGGTGAATCCCTTATCCCTTATCAACGCTTTAAAATGCTACAATTTAACTCTACTTACAGTGAACTCTTGGTACCCACACACCGTGTACCAAATTTGGGTTTTCTCAAGTACCAGTATACCTAAGATATTGATTTCTTTCCAATTTTGAAACCCCTATTTCAAAGATTATAACTTCTCAGGGGCAGGGCCGAGCCTAGCAGCCGTGCCGTGCGTGCCCGCACGCAGGCGGCAAGTTCATAGATAGGGGCGGCGGGCGGAAGGAAAAAAAATCATAATTAATTATAAAAAAAACAAAAAATCAAAACATAATTACTGGGTAGTAGATATAGCCAAGGTGGCAGGGGGCGCGTGCAGCATCCGGGGCAACAACTTTCCGCAATATTACATATTATTATTATCAGGGCCTTCCTAACCACAGAATTAATAGGGCTGTAGGCAAGGGGCGCAAGCCTTCTGTGGCGGAAGTTTTTATTGAATTAATTTTTTTGGTGGTTTTTTATTAGTCATTTAGTTATTATAGTTTTCACCTCTCAGTATGTACATTTTTAACTAGTGGGAAATTGCCTGACTTTGAACATTGAAAATAACTTCGCTTGCTGCGCATTTTCTTTGGAGCCTGACAAACATAACTAGTGTTGAATTTAGAATCCACACTGCACCAACTTTGTAATGCATCCATGGCTTATTCCCGGCGTTAGCCATCCTAGACGCATTTCATATGAAAAAGGGCGCATTACTTTCAGTGGCCCATAGGCCCCAAATATCTTAGGAAGGCTCTGACCTGTAAAGACTACCCGGGGAACGCCGAACCTGATTCAGGTTGTTCTACAGGGTTACTGGTAACTGGATACATTCCTTTGGTTATCTGATAAATCAAGAGGTAAGGAGTAAATTAACCCCAACATGCACTATACAAAACTCAATAGATTTTGAGATATTTAGATTTTCAACTTTTCTTAAAAAAATGGTTTCAAATGTCTTGAAATGTAATTTTCAAAAAATCTACTTTAACTTTTTGATTTTTTTTTGCTGGAATACTTGTCCAATACTATGCTTCCTTCTGGAATAAAAAATATCCTGAGGTATTTCGATCGTGTGAAAATTTCAAAGAAAAACTTTCACAAACTATTTTTTTTTAAATAAGATTTAAAAGTTTTTACAAGTTATTTTCGCAAAATTGTCAAGGCAACTTGCGTACAAATTGTTTTAAAAACTTTCTTAGTGTAGTAGCTATCTAACAAGGTACGAATCTTGTACAAGAATAACAGAATCTCCCCGCTATGTACCGTTACCGAGAAACAAATCCTTAATTCGGGACGTTTTAAAAAAAATACGACCCTGAACGGGGGTCTTAAAATTCTCGGATCCGGCCAGTTTTCAATAGGTCGTATTTGGGGGTCCCGTCTGAAAGTTTTACCGATCGGGACGAAACTTGGTAGGGACGAAGCTCGTGACCCCCAAATACGACCTATTGAAAATAAGCCGGATTCGAGAATTTTAAGACCCCCGTTCAGGGCCGTATTTTTTTTAAAACGTCCCGACTTAAGGATTTGTTCCTCGGTAACGGTACATAGCGGGGAGATTCTGTTATTCTTGTACAAGATTCGTACCTTGATAGATAGCTACTACACTAAGAAAGTTTTTAAAACAATTTGTATGCAAGTTGCCTTGACAATTTTGCGAAAAAACTTTTAAATCTTATTTAAAAAAAATAGTTTGTGAAAGTTTTTCTTTGAAATTTTCACACGATCGAAATACCTCAGGATATTTTTTATTCCAGAAGGAAGCATAGTATTGGACAAGTATTCCAGCAAAAAAAAAATCAAAAAGTTAAAGCAAATTTTTTGAATTACATTTCAAGACATTTGAAACCATTTTTTTAAGAAAAGTTGAAAATCGAAATATCTCAAAATCTATTGAGTTTTGTATAGTGCATGTTGGGGTTAATTTACTCCTTACCTCTTGTTTTATCAGATCACCAAAGGAATGTATCCAGTTACCAGTAACCCTGTATAATAAAAGTAGGTACCTAGATTTCTGTAATATTTTTCTTTTCTTGACAAATTCGTGACATATATGCATGTCTTGTTCGTGAATTGACGATATCGAACAACGAAGGCTTTGGCCATATTAAGACCAGATGGAGGCTCTAACCTAATTCCATTCAACTCTGTAAATTATCCGGCGGCCCTTCACAATGCGTGAACATATAACTCAAAAAATGTACCTAACAGTATAAATTCCGAATTTCTTAGTGTGATTAACATTTTCTTACTTGTTTTTTCCAAAATTTTCTCGGGGGAGAACTCACAAACCCCCCTCGTTCCCGGGGGATACTCCGTACCCCCAGACCCCCCGGTTGGACTCTAATGCTATCTTTGCCATAATTCACTTACAAGCACAGCAGAATTTTTCTTAATCTAATAAATACACATTTCTATCAGTGTCTAATTTTTACCTACAATAAATTGCTCTTTCGCATCCCTTAGATAGACATTTTTCCTTGAGGAAGGATGGGGGCGGCAATTTTTGTATCGGCACGCAAGCGTCAAATAAGCTAGGCCCGGCCTTGCTCAGGGGTGCACCTATGTATGGGGATCATAGAGGTAAGTGGCGTTAAATCACCATATTTTGGGGTCCCCTACACGCCCCTGCTCTGTCTCAGTCATTCTGTCGTTTCAATATGATCGTTTTCTGTATTATAGGTTTCAGTGACACTAGCGGGATGACATTTTGAATATTTTGATTTTCGTATACCTACATAGGTAACTTGTGAAGTAGGAACAGAAGTCATCATGACTCATTATGATAATATTATTGGATAACTCCATAAAAATCTGGCTACTTTGATGTCTTCCTGTAATTTAATTCATTAAAGAATAAGATAACAGGAGGATCACACGGTTGGAAAAAATGCCAGGATGCTTGAAGTTGAGAAGACTAATGATAGTTCCTCGGTTCTGTAGATGGAACTACATACCGCGCAGTAATGCATTCAAGATGAGAAGGTCTGGAAAACTGGCATAATTGGATACAAGCCAAGTTTGCAATTTTAAATCTCCAGCTTTAAGTTCCAAATTACCTACATATAAAACTGCATTTTTAATTCGACTTTCCGGAGGGCATTTTCTAGAACAGACAGATATAGATCAACGAGAAGAGTAACAAACGAAGCTGCTATTGAATTTTCAAGGAGACATGCGAAGTGACTGTGCAGAAGAGCTGGGGTTGCCACCCACTTAATAGAATAAACGAGAACTTCGAATAAGAACTCAGAGATTCCGTGTAAAGATTTAGGAACTCTACCCGTCTCTAAATAACAAGCAAAAGTAACTTATTTTCTTTCCTGTGCTAAACTAGTTGGAGAAACTTTCTAATTTTTGCTCCCTCTGCAATACTCCACGGACTACACACACGCTTGGTATTCGATTGAGCGGAATAAGCTCCTCCGACCTAAAAACCGGATTTTTCACTTTGGCAACTTTAAAAATGTAGTTTAAGCTTATATGCTGTATAAACCTCACTACAAGCCGATAAATAAACCCACCGAATCGATATGGTTGGTTGGTCTACCGACTCACAGTAACAAATTGCGGCACCGCTAAACTCGTGTATGCAATCAATATTCAGTGCAATTTCCTACGCAAACTGAATGCAAACAGGTGAATCATTTATACATGAAGGAGACTTACTTCTAGTTTGGGCAATGTTTTCTTTTTATACATATTTCAGGGTGAAATATTTAAAAGCGCTTCTTTGAAGTTAAGCAGGAAGCAGACATATGAATACCATAAATTCACGATCAAAACAGAATCGTTTCATTCAATCGACGCTGAATAATTCAACTGAAAATGTGGATGGGAATTGATGTATATTTTACACGACGAAAGTTGAACCATATTTTCGAGATATCTGAAAATTTAAATTTATGCCTAAATGAAACAAAATCATGTAAGCAAGCAGAGTTCTGAAAGATAAAATCGTCCATCGGTGTCTAGAACACACAGGAATCGGGGTAATAAATGTGACTCCCACATATTTGATTTGAGATAAAATTCGAGCTTTAGAACTCATAAAAGCTCTTCTATATTTTATTGAAGACTTCGGGCATGTGCTGGTCTTATCGAGAGCTTTGAAAATGGTTTTAAATAAAGTACGCTTTGACACTTTTAATTGAAAATTCATCCCTTCAGTCAACACAAGCGGAGCCGGGTCAAATGAGATTCCCATGCCCGGAAATTTGTTGAACAATTAAATACGATGGGGCACTCTGAAACACCTGCTCGTATAAATCATCCCAAAAACCTTGGCTTATCATTATTTAGTGGATACGGACAGCGAGTGTTAAAGCAATCATCACCGACGCGGATGGACGCAATTGAGAATTCATAAATTTTAATGCTTTCCAGGTATGTAGGTACTCACATACGTGATCAATTTTTGATTTGAATAGTGAAGTTTCTCTGAAGGTAATCATTTGAAGTCACCAAAACTTTACAAGATAACCCATGTAACGGGTTTCATTTATGATCGTAAAGACAAATATTTTTCCGAATTATAAAAGCCGAAAATCGACTATAGAATTTTTAGTGTTTCTCAGACAAGACTTTTCTGGGTTGTCCATCTGTACTTATTCCCGAAACTGAATAAAATGACAGCTTTAAATGATATGTTATACCTAGTCAAATTGGGATCGTTAAGGAGTTACTTGAAAAGAGGGTTGAAAAACTAATTATTGTTTTTATGGGTTCATTTGACGCCAAATACAATTATCCTAGATTTGCAGGGTCTCTCGACCGCCGCTCAAGAAGTTCAATAAACCAAGAAATTGTTTTTTTTTTTTGTTTTTTGGTCTTCGAAACATAAATTCAAAAACATTTGAACGTTCGAATCATTGAATTCTGTCTTGTGGTATGGCTGAAATCGTGGGTCGACGTACAGTGATTTTCTCCAACTTTGCTGAAAAAAGCAACATTCGTATTTTGTAATCCAGCTTCATTGAACTTCGTGGCAATTGATATACTTTCATCCCCTTCTACTCCAGTATGTTTATCGAGATTATGGCTTCTGCAAACGGGGGAGGGATGTGCGATGAAAACTACTTCACTATTTGTCACTACGAATTCTTGGTAATCTCGCATCTAGTTCTGTTGTTGCAAAACTTACTCCATAAAAATCTTCGATTTGGGTTTGGAGAGACACTTCTATCATATAGCGGGCAAAAATGAGATCCGCTGTCTGATATCCCTTGTCCTCGACTCACATCGCCTTCAGTTTTCATTGACCGCATCATATACCAGACCAGTAGGTACTTGGAAGATCTTCTGACCATGAAAATTCTTCTCGTATCTTAGCAATCGTTAAAATACCACTTCGCACGCTTTTTTAATGCAGAAGTGGAACGCGAGGGAACCTTTCTTGGGTACTGAACAGCATGTGAGAGTTTTTTCATTCCATAATATTACTTAAACAAATTAAAAATTAAAGATACACGTTGAACACACAATTTGACGGACGATTGAAAGTCACTAAAATAAAAGGTTTTTCAGCAAAGTTGGTGAAAGTCACTATTCTTCGACTGACAATTTCAGCCATACCACTAGACCAAATTCCATGAATGGAGCACTCATTCGACTGAGAATCGAATGCTATTTAATGCTGTTTTAAATATACAGGCTGTCCCGTAATTAGCGTGCAATACTTAAACAGCAGATTCTATTTTCAAAAATATGAAAAAAGTTCCTATAAAAATAGGTCGAGAAATGCTTCCTAAGGGGGCTACAGCCCCTTAAAAAGGAGCCCATGAAGATGGTTTTTATTTAATATCTCCGAACCCGTTCGATATAGAAAAGTGAAATTGTGGGAATTTATCAAACTTTTTATGGCCAATAAGATGCAATTACAACAATTTTAAAATTTCCATTAGGGGGGGGGGGTCAGTAAGGTGAGGAGTGAGGTTAAAACCACTCTAACTTTTTTTGTACGTATCTCGTGCTAGGATTTGATATCAGATTATGAAATGCTGAAGTTTTTTACACAAAAAAGGTCGCCTTGTTGAATTTGGATAACACGCACCGTTTTCGCTTACAATCGATTTTAAAATTACCTTACATGGCATAAAAATTCATATTGAAACACAACTAGAGAAAAATATTCAACTTAGGTCATGGATCACGGGATGTAATAAGTAACAGTTTGTTTGAAAATTGTGTTTCACACTAATTAAGTAGAAGAAAAAGAAAATTTATTGAGTACTGTTTTGTAAAAATGGAAGATTTCACTAACCCAGAGCTGGCTGACATGCACTTCGTGTATGGATTCTGCAATGGTCATGCTCTGGCGGCTGAGCATGAATACCGACGACGATTTCCAAACCGAAGAGCTCCTACACGTCAAATGTTCACCCGCATACGTCAACGTTTAACGGAAAATGGCAATTTTTGACGTGCTCGCGGTCAGGGGAGACCTCTCCATAGGAATCATGCTGTTGAAAATTTTTGAGCCGACGAAAATCCGCGACTAGTATGACGGAAAAGCTTCCAACGTAGATTTTTGGTGAATTTATGGGCTGGAATAATAGGAGATCAACAAACTAATTGGTCCGATAGAACTCCCCAATCGCCCTAATGCGAATGGTTACGTGAATTTACTCAAAAACAATCTCGGTGAACTATTGGAAGATGTTCCGTTGAATTTGAGAAACATAATGAATGAGGTATCAGCATGATGGGGCCCCAGCTCATTATGCGCGAAATGCCAGACAATGGCTGAATGAGAACTTTCCCGATCGGTGCATCGGTCGTAACGGGTCCATAGCTTTGCCAGCCCGATCTCCCGACTTAAACCCTCTAGACTTTTATTTTTGGGGGAATCTAAAAAGCGAGCTAAAAATGTAGCTGCCAATGAAATTAAAAGGAACCGATTCCAAATTTTGACAGCTTCTAGAGCTCTGAGTCGTCGGGCCCGATTATGCGTAGACCAAAATGGAAATCGTTTTGAGCAGTTGCTCAAGTAAAAAAAAAAATTACCTGAAACTTTTTCTCTAGTTGTGTTTCATTATGAATTTTTATGCCATGTAAGGTAATTTTGAAATCGATTTTAAGCGAAAACGGTGTATGTTATCGAAATTCAACAAGATGACCTTTTTTGTGTAAAAAACTTCAACATTTCATAATCTGATATCAAATCCTGGCACGAGGTACGTACAAAAAAAGTTAGGGTGGTTTTAACCTCACTCTTCACCTATCTGACCCCCCCTGATGGAAATTTAAAAATTTTTGCAATTGCATCTTATTGTCCATAAAAAGTTTGAAAAATTCCCAAAATTTCACTTTTCTGTGTTGAACAGGTTCGAAGGTATTAAATAAAAACCATCTTCATGGGCTTCCCTTTCGGGGGCTGTAGCCCCCTTAGGAAGCATTTCTCGGCCTATTTTTATGGGAACTTTTTTTCCCATAAAAGTATTGCACGCTAATTATGGGACACCCTGTATAAGCGTAAAACTGAAAAACGTCTAACAATTGATGGGTTTTTTGGACTTCTTTTAAGTAAACGTAAATGTTACCAGTCACGTAATTTTGGTGAGTCAGCTGTGCCACAAGAACAAACGAAAAGCTTCCTGTAAGTTTGTTTGTTCCGATTACTCGAACTTCAGCTTTGACTATGATTTGATTTTATCAACTCGTCTCAATTTCGGTCATTTTGAAACTCACAGTTTACTGTAAACTTCAGAACAGATCCAGATTCACTGAAGCGGCCATGGCGCAACATCCCTAGAGCATAACACTTTCCGTGGAAGGAATTTTTTATCCTTCCTCCTTGATAGAGAAACTCAATCGTGTCACTGTTATAGTAGACATTATTATCGTGCTCGCAAATAAATTGTCATGAAAATGTTGCATTTTTTCCGGTCTTAGTCTTAAGGTATAATAATTATTTGACTTCTTGGAATCCTTAAAATCTCAAAGACTCCGAATTACTATAAGATACAACAAGTTATTCTTTCCGTTAAGTGGCCAAATTTGATATTTTCAGTCGCAATGGTAAGACAATGCATGGCAAGGGACAAACCGCCATCAGTTGTAGAAATTATAAAATTCTGGACCAGATGGTATTGGGCTGGAACGAATCTGTTTGCCATTTCTTTTTTTTTAATCATTGTATCAACTACTATTCATGACTTTCAATTTCAATTTAAATTGCATATTATTTCTCCAGAGTAGATAAAAACTTTTAATTTAAACGTCCATCATCACACACCGGTTGAGTTATATTATGCATTTTTAAAAGCTATAAATGTTTGCTTTCAATTCTGAAGCGACATCCACTCTAACCCCAATCGCGCCGTTCAATCCCGCTATGTCATATTTCATGACCAAGTACTGGAAGTGCACTGCAAAATTGTTTTCCCGCTCTGAACATATGACCCAGAACCGTCTAGTAGCCACATCTAAATAATAAATAAGATATAACAACAGCACAAGAGTTTCACAGGAACAATAATTCGTGTTCTGTTACATTTTCTATCGACCAAATAAATTCCAACAAAAATCGTGATCTGAGATGTAAAGAATTAACTTGATTTTCCGTACGAGGAGATAATTTAATCTGGATTCAGATCAGATCTAGATTAAATAGAAGTCAATGGTCCTGTGTGAGCCTGTTGAATGTCCCTACCTTTCAAGGGTTTCGCTTCTTCCCTCAGAACCCTCACGGGTTGGCTGAAAAGCCGTGATGTCTTTACCCTAATCGGCCTGGGAGGATAAAGGAATATAAGGGAGGGCATCCGAACCTCCTCCCGTCCTCTCGTGTGTAAAACATTCAGTTAGTCACTTCATCAAGTATTGAGACACTAAACGTTGAAAATCGGGATTGAGAGCGGTAAGAAAATACGTTAAAATGATTATTTGAAACTCTCCGGAGTTTTTAGAGTGATAAAGAAGTCTCGCTTCACATATTTTAATCTCAAAGAGTCGGTAATAAAATAAAAGCAAGAGTGCTTGATGCCTAGTTGTAGAAATGTCCTTTAATAAAACCTCCTTCAGGGATAAACAGAACCTGATGAAAAGGAAATTAGCCGCTTGTTCACAAGAACTAAATATTGCACTTGCGTGGTGATTCTCTGAGAACTCTCGGTTCGGTTCCTCGCGGCGGTTCCTCTTCCAGCCTCGCCCTGTCTACACCCTGTTCCCTTTATTATTGTTTTGTTTTTCTCGTGTTTTTTCCTAACAGCTCTCCAGGCTCTGGGAATATTAAAAGACGTAGCAGTTGTTCTGACATTTTTTTACCTCAATATGTGACTTTTTATGGATACTTATAGAGAGTACTTGGGAAAATTATTTTCTTTTATTATTGTCATTGTGTAACATGATTTTATCATCGTGAGTATTCTTTTTGCTAACCTAAGCCACTTGTTTATGTTAGATAATTATCATTAGAGATAATTATTATACTTATGCGTGAAATATCGAAAAATAACATTTTTTTAAGAATGAAAAAAGGACTTTCCAGTTCGTTGCATACATACATAATTTGTTTAATTGGTCGATTATTAATAATGCAAATTGTGTTTTGGTATATTTGGGATATTCATGAATTTCATTTACTTGTTATGCAACATAATTACGAGCAAACTGATGGTGCCGGTGCTGATGGTATAAATAAATTAAATCAAACGCTTTAATTAATGTTTGTTCATGACAACAGAAAATGGAAAAAACAATGTTTAAATGAAATTAAATTACTTGTTAGATAATCACCGAGGTTCATTTAATTTATTTAATTTATTTCTAGATACAAAATAACCTCTGTACGTAGAATACAATTATTATTATTAGTGCGCCTTATTAAACTAAGCCACCGGAAGATTGTGTAATTATAATTATCTCGGCTTTTCCTTTTTGCATTTAGTTCTAGAGTTCGAGTTGACGATTTAAACGGAATTAATTTATTTTTCAAAAGACGAAATACAATAGGTAGTTTTAATGTTTCTTGCTCTTCTTATGTCATGCCTATAATAGTACAGGTTTGTCGACTTTGGGGAGTTGATCTTTTTAAAACAGAGTTTACTTTGACTAAATTTTCCAAGTTTATTTAGACAATTTTTTTACAAGGAAACAGAATTTTGAATGAATATGTTTTAGGACTTATTATTATTATTATTCTTGTAACAATTCTGTTCTTAAATCTGTCAATTCGGAGATAGAATGTGTTATTTTCGTCCAGTTATTATTGAAGCAGATTATGTCCAGAAACTGAAGGAAGATAAATGTGTATTACCAAATATGAACAAAGTTAGACCACAGTTTATACATAAAATCGTTACCAACTTCATAAAAATTGATACAATCTTATTGAAACTTTGGATTTCTAGGATATAATATGTTCTACTACAAAGACCTCAAATCAATCAGATCAGGTTGTATTCATTCAATTATGAAAACTGACAAATATACACTAAGAGCTGGCGACCGGGAGGTACTATGATCGTACCTCCGGCTGGAATTTTGTGAGGTGGTTGGCGGAACCATCAACAGGTGTCATCCGCAAGGATTCAACACAAAACCTCTGCAAAAGGCACGCCAGACGACTCAAAGTCGAAGAAAATTTTACTCAAAAAATGTTCGTACCTCCGGCTGAAAATTTACGTATTACTTGTTTCAAGGTCATAGATGAAGTATGTAATTCGCCAGACGGCTAGCTCACTGCTAAAGTGGTGACAGACGTCCTCAAACATGTAATTTTTTTTCAATGTTTTTTTTTGTTACCTCCGTCTGACATTCTTACATATTATCTCAGAGACCTTTTTGAACATAAATAATAATTGCCAGACGAAAAGGCCCCTGCGACATCCCTCTGCAAAGCCGCGAAATTACTGCCCGCATCAAACTTGTGATTTTTTTTCACAAATTTAATTTCGCAAATTTACTTTAATTTAAGTAATTTCGCAGCTTTGCAGAGGGACATCGCAGGGATTTTTTCATCTGGAAATTATTATTTGTGTTTAAAAAAGTCTGTAAGACAATATGTAAGAATGTCAGACGGAGGTAACAAAAAAAAATTTTGAAAAAAAAAAGACATGTTTGAGGACGTCTGTCACCACTATACTTTATCTATGTACTACATACTTACATTACACACACATTACATACACTACATACTTTATCTATGACCTTGAAACAAGTAATACGTAAATTTTCAGCCGGAGGTACGAACATTTTTTGAGTAAAATTTTCTTCGACTTTGAGTCGTCTGACGTGTCTTTTGCAGTGGTTTTGTGTTGAATCCTTGCGGATGACACCTGTTGCTGGTTCCGCCAACCACCTCACAAAATTCCAGCCGGAGGTACGATCATAGTACCTCGCGGTCGCCAGCTCTCCGTCTAATACCACTCAAAGCTGAATTTAAATGACTTTTCACGTTTCTCCACAAACCTACAAGCGTCTCGCATCAGTGAGTTGCAAATACTTCATTAGCCTACGTTCCGTGCTTATTCCTCCCAAAATTTAACACGCGCCGAATACGGTACATAGAGATACTCACAAAAAATAATGGTTATCGCCGGTTAAAGTCTCTCAAGATCACGTTTTTAAAGCAGTTACCTCAAAAAAGCTACGCCCTGTTTATACCGAATGTTTTATACAGGTCGCACCTCTGAAGTCACATGAATCTTACTTGGGCATAACTAAAATTCACCGGACTACAATATTTAAAAAAATTACATATAAAACGAAAAATAATTCAGTATTATTTTATTTTTATGCAAAATTAAACAAAAACAGATTAATCTTAACTCTCCTAAGTTTTAACATTATTGACTAGCCTGTTTTCTAACAAAATTAACCAACAAAACCAATTAAACATTTAGAAAATCACAATAATTATTGAATGTACTTGAGTTTTAAGGTACTTCCCCCACCTCGTCCTTTACAGGAGTCTTGATTATTAAGTCGTTCATTGGCATGAACTTCAAGAAGATCAACCTGTAAATGAGGGCTCCAACAAATCCCCCAGAAATAGGAGCGATCCAATACACCCAGTGATCTTCCCAGCCTCCAGACACCACAGCTGGACCAAAGCTTCTTGCCGGATTGAAGCTTGCACCGGTATAATTGGCTAGAATAATTATTACGCTATTACATCCGCCAATATTATATGCTACCCACCATCTCCAATGTGTTCCAGAAAAATGACCCACATCTAATGCTCATTGTCTATGTCTACATGAATATCGATTTAAAAATATGAATTAAATTCATGAATATAATGCAAATAAACTGGTAATGAACATTAACTTTTCACGGTTACTCTACGGTTGTAAAATATTACCATAAGCGCATAATTTTAATTGCTAACTGCGATTACAGTTGAAATATTTGCACACCAGAAAATTTACGACTGAACAAGTGTATGCATGAACTTGGGGCAATATTTTATAACAATTCTGCGTCTAATAATCGTGAAAAGGTAACTTCTCTAGAATTTAAAATAAAAAAATAAAATCCTACCCAGAACAAAGACGAGTATTGTTATTAATGAAGAGAATTTAATAGCAGCGCTGCCAATCTGCTGACTGTTCTTCTTATCCCAAACAGCGCCACAAAACATTGCGATTATAAGCACAGCGAAAAATTCCGCGAAGAATCCTTGAACGAGCGAGATGTCTTTGTTAATCCTTGTTTGACAAATTCCCACTGTCTTGTTTTGAAAGTCGCTAAACTCGTGCTTGTATAAAAAATCCTTGGGTGTAATTGCTGCCAGCATCAAATATCCAAGAATACCACCTGAGAATTTTTTTTAATATGATCTGTTAATTGGTTGGAATTATCTGTTATTGAGGAATGATCCAAGGATGTTTTAGTATCTTTACACTTTTCTTTGTTGTTCGAGTTTTTCAAGAGATATGCACTGGTGGTCGTATCCGCGAGATGCTTCGTATTTCATCCTTTCGTACTTTTACGAAATCGTCACTTTGTACTTCAGATAACCAATCAGATTTGTTAAATTTTGTATAAAACTACGAACTGTCATGATTTCGTAAAAGTACGAATGTACGAAGCATCTCGTTAATACGCCTAATCATTTTTTGATTTAATTATAGAAATATGACGACTACGAACTGTCAAAGTGACAGATGACAGACAGTCGGACACGATTAATCTGCCTGGTCTCCATGCATATTTGCTTTTGTTCATATTATTTTTAGGAAAAAATTTGACATTATTTGAGATTGTATATTTGCTGTTTTCTTTGTCTTTATCAAAATCCTGCGATGAACCAAAATTGAAAGTCCTAAGGCCTTTCGTGACAAAAATATAATTCGTGAACACCAGTTACTAGATGTGATATCTTCCCTGGATACGCATTTAGGTACCTACTAACTATAGAAATTCTAAAGATCGAAAAGATTATCAAAGACGTTATCTCGTTTATCTCAAAGATTATCTCGCTGCTCCAGGAAAATATTGAGCGAATACGTATGTCAGAAGTATTCCAGACGTCAATAAAACAGGCCAAAATGTTCCGCAGTTGATATTTTTAGCTCTCTATTTGCAAAAAAATGCCACAGTCTGAAGTAATGATTGAGCACTAATTAGGCCTTATTGATGTGCTTTTCTAGGTTTCTACGGATATCAGCTGAATGTTTTTTAACTCATTCAGCTCAAATAAATTAAGAACGAGACTTCATTATCTACCAGACTAATTATTTTAAAATTTAGCTGATTAGTTGTTACCTTCTAGTAATTAAGCAAGTCTTATGTATTTGATATTAAAGTTGTCATAGTGCTTTAATTGTTGCTGTTGCGCTTCTTAATTGGTTTTGTTACTAAATTTCAGGCCCTGACGTTGCTTGAGATCTGATCCCTTGTTTTCTTTCATCTTCAGACTGCATGCTCTCTATACTTCAGCCATGTAAACCAATTTCCTTATCTTGATGTAATCTGAGGTTATAGAACGACGTTTCTTGATATTATTACTGCCATTTTTTTTCGTTTTTCTTTGCAGTAGTTACTTTATATTTGTTATGTCTCAAAAGGTTCCGGCATCTTTTGGTAATCACCGCCTTTATCTTACTAGTAATTTATTCTTTGGAAACTAATTTTGATTGGTTTTGTTGATTACCTTCGTCCCCATTCCATCAACTCTCTTACCCGCTCTTGATTTTAAGATTATTCTCATTACTGATATTCTTTTTTTCTTGTGTTTCTTTTCTGAGTTTTGCAAATTGCAAACAGGATTCTGGGATGAGAGAAACATCTTCCGCTGGGTTTATTTCAGCATATTATTCTATTCCATTTTTTCTTATGCTTTATATAAAGGACGTGTCACATTTTTGCGCTTTCCACTAAGATGGTTAAGGTCACTTTTACAAAGAGTATATTTTAGGTCTCCATACTCTCCATTTATTCTTGTTTGGGATCAATTTTTTCCACGCGATATTTTCTGAACTATATTTTTTCACAGTGTAATGCTATTAATGCAGATAAGACTCATCATTAAGAAAGGAGACTGCACGTTATCAGCTTTGAAGGAGCTCCAGTACGAGATCGGGTATGTTAAATGAGGTCATCATAGAAAGAAGAGTTCCGAATTGTCGAAAGGCATTGACTTCTGACTGATCCCTTCAGCGTTTCTAGTCGTCAGAACTTGACACTCTACTCAATACCTTCATTACAGCCACAGGTATCACTGATCGAGGCCTCAAAATTATAAAGAAGCCATCGTTGTGTAAGTATTAAATTTACTTGCCTGTAGAAGTAGTCCGGATAAATAACACCCACCAGCACCACTGACTGCCACTGCCTGAAACTTGAGTGCAGTGGCCCCATTTTATAATGAATATTGGCATTTCCCGGTAGGTTATAGCTACATGGATTATAAAGCACTTGCCACAAGATACAGAAAGTAAACAGCGGCAGTATACCTATACTCATCTATAGCGGAAATTCCAGAAAATTTGCAATGCAAAGTATTCATTTCCAATATTTTGTCTACTTATATTTTATGGGGAAGTAAATAGAGTTTTCTTTTTTCTCAAACTGCGTATAATATAACCAAGTTATTTCTCTTGTTTTAAGTAGGCTTTATTTCTTCAACGTCGACTCCAAAGGCTTCTATTTGATCCTCGTCTCAAGCAGCTTCAGTAGAGTGTTTCTTTTATCAAACTTGGATAATAGCTTAGGCATTGGTGTCTCTTTAATTAGAACGAATCTTTTATTTCTTTTACTTCTGGCTACATTTCTATGACTAAAACAAATACCACTTTATACCCATCATAACAAAACAACTCTCTCTAATTTATGAAGACCTGGGTTTGAAGCAAGACATTTCTGATGCCTTGAGGAGAAAACCCAATTATTTGTTAGTCACTCCTCGTCTTGATCACGAAGATTCTATGAATGATAATTCTGAACCTTCCACAACGGGATAAGTCTCCGTACTATCGACTAAAAAACCTGATGAATATTTCGACTAATATTTCCTTCAGGTTTCTGATTAGATCAATGTGTTGAAAGTCTAAGCTTATAAAAAAAACTTTTTACTACAGAGTGCCGTTATACAGGGTGGGCCACGGTATACGAAACGGAAGATTATGGCCGTGTCTCTGGATTTTAGGATCTTTTTATTTTTGGAGTGGATAGAGACCCGGCAGAGGTACGTTTTAAAATTATATTCATAATGTACAGGGTGTCCCAAAAGCATAAAACATATCAAAGTTATGTTTTTTTTAAATGGAATGCTCCTATGTTATTGCATTTTTAGATTGTCTGAGAAGAGAAAATAAGATTGGCTTTTACAGTTGTTGCTTAAATTCAGAAGTTTTTGAGTTATAAACAAGTGAAAATCGTCATTTTTCAAGTTCATGGCCCTGTACAACGAAAACGGCTGAAGATAGAGAAAAACGGCTTAAATGTCCCTATTTTAACTTTTCATGTACTATCCTACGATGTAGATGAAATGTTTATACAGGGTGATAAAAAATTTGAAAAATTCTGAGATTTCTCCACGCGTCGCCAAATAAAAAAATCAAAGAAAGCACAAATGTTTCTATACCATAGGATAGTACATAAAAAGTTAAAATAGGGACATATAAGCCGTTTTTCTCCATCTTCAGCCGTTTTCGTTGTACAGGGCCTTGAACTTGAAAAATGACGATTTTCACTTGTTTATAACTCAAAAACTTCTGAATTTAAACACCAACTGTAAAAGCCACTCTTATTTTCTTTTTTCAGACAATCTAAAAATGCAATAACATAGGAGCATTCCGTTTAAAAAAATATAACTTTGATATGTTTTATGCTTTTGGGACACCCTGTACATTATGAATATAATTTTAAAACGTACCTCTGCCGGGTCTCTATCCACTCCAAAAATAAAAAGATCCTAAAATCCAGAGACACGGCCATAATCTTCCGTTTCGTATACCGTGGCCCAGCCTGTATATTTTAGAATTACAGGGTGTTACTTAAAGGTATATAATGTATAAATTTAAGGGGTATTTAATTAAATTTAAGGGCCAATTTTAAGTCGAAAAGTTCATGCAAACATGTGTCCTCAAATATCTGGCTTTTACGATACAGGGTGTTGAAGTTGTTTTTTTCACCCTAGCCAACATTAGCAAAGAAAATTTACCTATGTCACTGATTTTTTAAATTTTTTATATTTTTTCAGATTAAGCAGCTAATAATACAACTTTTTTAACTCTTTTTGTGTCTCTTTGTTTCTTTTTGTTTTCCTATCTTACTTCTTTTTCGAGAAAAAAATAAAAAAATAAAAGCCGCTTCAACGCATGTCTAAAAATTGATCAATAATAAAATCATTAACTCAATTTTTCAACATGCCTTGAAGCGGTTTTTTTTTATAGAAAACGACTCGACATACATAAAAGTACATAGAAAAACATTCATAAAAGTTTTCTCAATTGCATACTCTTAAAAAAAATATGAAAATTAAAAAAAATTAGGGGCGTACGTTTTTCTTTGCTGGTAAGGGTGTCTCCAGGAACGCCACTGGATTTGATAATTTCAATCTATTTAGAGCCGAGTTTGGAGCTAAATGAGCTTCTCATTACTACACTGCATATCTTGAAAACCAGACATTTCACGAGACATGTTTATATGAACTTTTCGATTTAAAAATGGTCCAGGAATAGGTACGCCTTTAAATTTAGTACACACCCTCAAATAACAACCTGTATTTTAACATCTAGACTGAATTTTTGAATATTATCTTTACAATTTTCCAACCTCATTTGTCCATTGTTATGAATAAATTAAATCCACTTTAAAAGCACTTCTCGGAGTGGTAATTGATAAGAATTGTGTAAAAATACTAACAACTGGTTAATTGTATAATTAAGATAAACCTTCACCTTTCACAATAAAATATTACGAATACCTATACTCTATTCGCCTGCAAAATAAATAAATAAACCGATAATTAAATATAATTATTGATCAAATTAAATGAATAATTTAATACACGCCATGGTTAGAATTAGCGATGAAGAAAACACATCGCAGTATATTTTATAAGTATAGAAACATAAACATCCTTGAAAAAGTATCCTCATCAAATCTGGTGGAATATTTACAGCTCAATCAAAGTTTTGGGAAAGTTTACGCATGTATACCAAGTGTATCTTCAAAACAGATTCATTGAAAGAAACTATTTGCGGAAAAAATATTAAATTTTGTAAACAATATTTAGGGATGTTGTCACTATGACACAAAACTTTAAAACTTTTCTTAACAAACCATCCCTCCAACGTTGACAAACGCATAATAATTTTGTATCAATTTTTCAAGCACGTTTTTTTGGTAACAGCAACAAGCAACGTGCTTTCGATTGTCATTAAATTATCTAGTGCATTATCAATATTCTAGAGATTTTATAGTTGATTGTTTCCTTCTTTATACAGGGTGGTTATAGCAAGTCGATGCTCACTTATCGGGATTTATGAAACGGTAAGAGGTAAAAGGTCGGTTAAATTAGAGAAAAGGTGCGCCATTTTAACCTTATTAAGAATCAGAAACAAAATTTAGGAAAACTTCAGACATTTCTCAAATAATATCCTTGTAAATGAAGAAGCGAGGTTTTCTTATTTGAGCCATTTTTCTTATAATTGAAAATTAGCCAATTGTTTTTTTTTAGGTTTATACATACAAGTCATCCAGAACTATCCATTTGACATTTCAAAAATGTACAAAGCCCACTAGGTCCTTGGGTCTTAATAGTATAATTTTGGCTTTCTTATGGCTATATTCTTTTTCATGTCATTCTGTATAACAAATCAAGGGAACCAATAATAAATCAGATTGAAAAAATCAAAATATAATTTTTCTCTTTTCGAAAAAAAATAATTTTATTTTCACAGAATTTCACAAAAAACATAAGGCAAGTAAATATCACGTGATATCGACGTCATAACGACGTCATTCGATTAAAAACTTCTGTTTTTTTTCACAATAAAACATGTCTTTGAATTTTTCTAGAATATGACAGATTTTTTGTTTCCTTGATTTTTATGGAATGACTTGAAATAATAATAAGCGGCCATAAGAAAAATAAAAGTGGACTCTGAAAAATCTGGTCGGCTTTGAAAATTTTTAAAAATCTCACATGAATGGCACTTCACCACTTAGTGTAAACCTATAAAAAATTATTTTCGATAACAGCAATGCTAAAATTTTCTTGCATTTTGTTTCAGATTCTTAATAAGTATAAAATTTGTCTCTAATTTAACCGACCTCGTAGCTGGAGATCCCAATCGTGAGCATGGAATTATTTATAAACCACCCTGTAAATACAAGGTGTTTCTAAATGGAGTACCATAAATTGGAGGACTTGTAGATAAAGTTAAAAAAATACGAAAATGTAGGAAAAATTTTTTTCGAAAAGGCTTTATTGATGAGATACAGGGTGTTAAAGAGTCGACCGACAGACCACTCTTTTGTTAATATTTGTTGAAACAATAACCCAACTGAGACAATTTTTTGTGTGTAACAACAAGTTATAAAGAGCAATAATCAGACAAATTTTCGGTTTATTTCAATAAGCCAGTGGCGTAGAAACAGGGGTCGTTTGACACTTTTCACTCTTTAAAAAAGTAAGGGCTAGGTTTTTTGATGTCTTATTACTTTTTTCTGAATCAACGGTCTTTTTACAATAAAAAAGCCATACTTGTTTAATTTGCCCAGAGGCGTCCGTTTTTGAGATATTTGCAATTTTGTGTCAGGACGTCAGTCGCTTTATGCAAAATACACTTAAAAATTTCATTTATTAAAATTGTGAAGGTAGCTTTGAAATTTAAATAAACTAATTTTTGGACTTAATTGTCAGTTTGACATTTCATATCCGAAGTGAAAATTAAATAATATTTATTGTCAAGAAAACTATTCAACACATAACAAAACATAAGTAATTGAACAAAACATACCTAACATAAAATTACCTAATGATTATCTAATATTGCTCGAAGTGTCCTCCGTTTGCACGTACACATGCATTTAAACGCTGCTCCAACGAAAACATTATTTTTAGTTGATTTGATAATCGTTCAAATGCATTTTTTTGACACAAAATATCTCAAAAACGGAAGCCTCTGGGCAAACTAAACAAGTATGGCTTATTTATTGTAAAAAGACCGTTGATTCGGAAAAAAGTAATAAGACATCAAAAAACCTAGCCCTTACTTTTTTAAAGAGTGAAAAGTGTCAAACGACCCCTGTTTCTACGCCACTGGCTTATTGAAATAAACCGAAAATTTGTCTAATTATTGCTCTTTATAACTTGTTGTTACACACAAAAAATTGTCTCAGTTGGGTTATTGTTTCAACAAATATTAACAAAAGAGTGGTCTGTCGGTCGACTCTTTAACACCCTGTGTTAAAGCCTTTTCGAAAAAAAATTTTCCTACATTTTTGTATTTTTTTAACTTTATTTTCAAGTCCTCCAATTTATGGTACTCCATTTAGAAACACCTTGTATTTCCGACATTTCCTTACATGTCAGATAACGCCCTTTTTGGTTGCGAAGAAGGAAAACTCTTTCTAACGAGACTAGTCTTGTTAAATATCGTTGAGGTTAACCGGAGTAAACGACATTTGAATACGAAGTTTTGACGTTCCCCCATCACTTTATTTATGGAGGCATTAAAAAAATTGCAAGAAAAAAAGTCGAGATTATTTTTACATTACACTCCTGATGTTTTGAATTTACCCTAATTTTGAACAATGATAAGAAAATACAATTTTTTTTTTCGATCATGACTGTTGCTCCACCTAGCGGTCGTTTTAAAAGCTTAAAACTATTTTTATTCTAATTTTTAGGGCCACTTCCCTTAAAAAAATATTTTTCCCGAGGCTCTACGACTCTTAATTTTTGAGATATTCCCGGTGGCCATTTCTTAATTACTCACCCAGTACATTGCTTTCAAAATAAAAAATTACAATTTTTACTTTTTTATAACTCAAAAACTACTACGTATTTTAAACTGCAACTTTAAAAACCATTATTATTGCATTTTCTCAAGAAATATGAAAATATAATAATATACAAGAAACACCCTGTATAAATTTTTCTTACATCAATAGAAGGTAAATTAAATTATAGAAGTAGCCTGGTTTTTCATTTTTGTCAAAACTCAAAATTTGGGGATTTATTGATGGGTACCGGTATTTTTTCAACACCCTGTATACATTTTATATCTAAATATATTTTTATAGGTAGCACCGCCCTAGTTTCTAAAATTCCACTAAATTATAATTATAAATACATTTCACAAGATAGAAGTAATTAAAATAATCTGGCAACGCTGTACAGTATCTATATTGGTTCTATGAATCTGTCAATTTAATTAATTTAACTGGACATGAACTGTCACTTTTGCTCAATTTTACGACATTTTAAACTCAATTTTCTTGATATTTTATGTGTAATGCTCAATTTTTTTTACCAGATATCATCCATTTTGCTTATAAATTAACGTTACATGCAAACATTTCCCAAAATTCGAAGTGAGTTATAATCCCCCACACAGGTTATGGTTCCCCTGTTATTTTACAAAAAAAAAAAAATACATACCAATTACTTGACCACCAATATACAAAGGGACCTGCAGCAAAGGAAAAATACCCAAAGTGGCGGCAGCAACAGTAACTGCAGGATTTAAATGTGCTCCAGAAATATGTCCAAATATTTGTACGCTCGTCAAGACAGCAAAGCCCCATCCAAGTCCCACTTGTACTAGAGGGACGGATTTCGATGGAATGGTATCAACAACCAGAAGCCCGCAACCCAGAAACAGGAGGAAAGCCGTCGCTAGAAGCTCCGCCGTAAACAAGACGATCCATTTTATGACCACTTTCTTCTTCCATGCCATTGCCATTTTATATCTTTCGGTCTCTTTTTGAAATTATTATTGCAGCTAGTTTTGACCCCGTTCACTGTTAACGATGTAATCAAACAATAGTGTTTTAAAAACTTACCTAATGACATTGACGTATAATAGTTTTTCATACTCTGTGATTTGATTTTGTATTATGATCAATGCACCTCGTTTTTGATAAAACTTTTCAATGAATATTGGTAAATATAGTAGGTAACCATTAACATAGAGAAGTGTGTGTTATTATATTACTATCATATTACTTATCTAAGAAGTGTTAATTGTATTTTTATTCAATTATGTATGATAAATGTGTCAAATTATAATCTAATAATGATTAATCACTGAAATCACAGACTATAATCTGGGATACTACGTATAGTATGGCCAAAAAATAAAACTAGAACAAAAGTTTTTTTAATGTCTTACGAATCTAACTTTGATAAATGACAACTAATCTATGATTTTTCGAAGATTTTTTCCAAGTCTAATCATAGAAATTTTACGCCGTAAAAATTAGTGTCTCATAATTTAATGAACTGGATTTTACAAAAAACATAACTCCAGAAATATGTCCCAGTTTCTAACTTTCTGTGACTATACCTGCTAGATGCTAATTATTATTGTAAGAATTATTATAATAAGTAGATAAATGCGCTAATCAGATTGTTGATTTTTATCACGTTACAACACACGTACCTACCTATCAATAATGGATTATAAATTCGGTCTGATTTGTCAAAACCAAATACACGAACAAAATAAGGAAGTAAGTAATTCAACTTCTGAATGGAATCAGGCCACTAACTATGAAAGCAACTCAGCTCAGCAGGTCTGAGCGTTTACGAAATAACAACCGCTATTAGCTATGCTCTATTCACCAGAATGATGTCTGCATTTTGCATATTTAACCGGTAGGTGTGTAATAATAGTTTCCCGGATTCCATTGTCAAGAATCTCGTCTGCTAAAAGCTGTGTGTGATTTTCTTTTATTACCCAAGTACTGGAAATGAATATTTACCTGTATTAAAATTTAAATCTCGAACCATAAGCAACGCCGTGATAAAGCAGGTCTGTTCTACCTACCGCTGCTCTAGGATTTGCCTTGTACCTTGTACCCCTAAATCGATACCTGCTACGGATGCATTTATAACACACGTCACACATTCTACTTAGTATATCAAAATTTAATAATCCTGATGGTATGTTAGTACAATAATAACGTGCATTACTGCAAAGGTCGAGGTTACCATCTGTAGAATGGGCTTTAAAATATTCAATCCAGGAGGTTTCGTACAGCGGTCTCTTCAAAGAAAGCACTCACATCCTTCTGGATATTGGGGAAAGAAAAAGTCATCACGATTCAGCAGTTTCCTAAATAATTTAATAGTTGGTATAATAAAGCTAGTTGTTTATGTACTGTAGACGAAATAAGCTAATAATAAATTTTGCTCATCGTCTCCCAAATCTGCTCCAGATGTTTCCAAATTAGGATTTAGATGTGATATTTTTTCTTAAAGTTAGAAACCCTGGAAATAGATTTGAGACTCAATCACTGAAATGACAGAACTGGAAAGTTCGAGCTTTGTTGGGAATGCAAGCTTTGATGTTGGAAGAGTGCGGCTGTCAGAATGTGGCATGCCGTTTCAGTCTAACACATGTTGCCTTATGCGGGTTCAGAGTATAATTAATGTAATAATTAGTGTGATTCCGTATTAATGTTATTGTTAACCAAATAATACTGTCACTTTATTTTCTTTATTGACTGTCACTTTATTTTACAAATTGAAATTGAAAATTGAAAAGGAGATGGAGGACATTCGCAGGGAGATGAGCAGAAGCTGATGAGATAAAGCTGCTGGACAAGCCAATTGATTGTCCGCACTGTAGGCATCAACCTATTTAAAATTCCGACACAAAAGTACTTGAAAAAACAGAAGAAGGGCATATTATTGTATACAGGTGATCCCGAAATGGCGGACACGCTATACAGGGTGTTGTAGAGGATGTTCAGAGAGACTGTAAATTTAAAACAAAAATGGTTTCCTCGGCTTCGTTACCGAGATATAGGGTGTCCTTTTTTTAAAATTGAAATCAAAAGGCGGTCAAATTTACACAACTTCCACTGAAAAAGCACATGATTTGACATAACGTTTACGATAGTATTTGCTTTTTATTTGTTTTATTATCGGGAACGGAATTATAGGCACTCAAAGTTTACCTGTTCCCTGAGTTCCACAAAATTTTTCAATGTGGCATCGTTGTTCGAATTAGAGATTTTGAATAATATTATCGACTATGTCGTATCCGCGCAACGATTATTGTTTTAAACTTTGTTGTGTTTCCATTTCATATGTTTCCATGGTAACATCTATCTGAGTATTGTAGACCTACACATTATTTTTCTGCCTGAAGAATGGTATCCAGTGTAGTGTTGTGACTTTATTTTCCACAAAAGTGGTCATATATTCTTAAGTGAGCCATACTGGAGAAAAAAGTATGGCTCAACTTAGAATCTTTAATTCATAATGGATGCTGTGGTGCTGTCCGTATCCGCCATTTCGGGATCACCCTGTATGTACTTACTAGAAAGTATTCATTATTTAAAAACATAAATCCCAAAATCTAGTTCAACACATTTTACTTTATAACGGAACAGAGTAAATACACAAAAAAACGACCAATGTTTATTGCTCATATGCGTTAGACAAACATAGACTGCCCCGCCCGAGCATCCGTGCTCTTTCTAGTGAGGCTTTTGCAGCTGCCAGCGCGGCAGGAGAGAGCGCATTCCAGTTCTTCTGTTCATTTAAATGGTTGTTATATGAGATACTTCATAAACGCAACTTGGGCAACGCAAATTTGTATTGAAAACATCAAATGAAAGTCAAATTTGATTAGAAAATACTAAACTTAGAAAAAAAATTTAAAATTGCTCAACAATGAAAAAAAATGGTTTCGACAGGACGAAAAAGTTGTTTCTTGTGACCACTTAAATGCCTATATTTCCAAAACCGTTTCGAGGGATAAATACAACAATATCCCTAGACCAGTTAGATTAATTAAATGCCTAAATAAGATTAAATCCCTAGACCCTAGAATAATTCCAACTTTTTTGCAGAATAGGGAATCAGTCAAATTGTAAAATTTTTACAAGGCCTGTATCCTGTATAACAAAAATGGAAATACTTAAAGTATTTCAAACACTATGAAATACTTTCATGCAGCTAATTTAGGGTGAGAATTTTTATAAATCAGAGAATGAAAAATTGCAGGGAGATGATTTTTTAATAGACCCGTTTAACAGTCCATAAATCGACTTGTTACATCATGATTTCAGCGTAGAATGATTCATGAAGCTTTATATTTTAAACATGTACCTATGCGTTTTATCAACGATTTTGAAATGGCCACGACGGGCATGTTATTGTATGTCTATTGATTCAGAGAGATAACTAAAATGAATTCAAACAATACACTGAAGGCACCTTTTATCAGGCATTTTGTGACAGTTAGATGAAAAGGGTCAACACTCTGAAATTCTATACACTTCAAATTTCAGCCAATAATACCAGACTGTCAGTCTCAAACATGCTACCTCCAATTACATCCAGCGTCAAGAGCCCCCTGGATTCTCAACGTCTGTATGGAGAATATGAAGATTGAAATATATCTGTTAGGTATATTGTTTAGGCGGTGTTCTGCAACAACAGTTTATTAAGCCACATACTTGTTCTGAGATAATTGGCATTATTACATATATGAATGTTGGACAATATATTTTCGTAATATTTACTTTTATTTTTTTATCAAATAAAGAAGAATACAAGTAAAACGAATAACTAAAAACTCACATGATGTTTTATGCCATTAAAATGTAGAGCTCTTACACTGCTGATTAGTTCCATTACAAGTGCAACTGAATTTTCTAATTCAGTATCTATTAAAATATTTGTTATTGGCGTCATTATTAAAGGCCAAATCGTTTAGATATTGCTGATAGGTATATTGTGGTCGTCTTCTTCGACCTGTGTTCATTCATGGTCGAATATACGCCTCTTCCAGGCTTCCCCATGCTAATGCGGTCTCTCGCTAATCTCGTCTACTGTCCTCTTGCCACTGCTCTAACGTCATCCAACGTCATCCAACATATTGTGGTATACATTGAAAACTCTTAGAATTTAACATTAAACCTTCATAGCATATTCGCGAAATTTGTGCAGGAATGTTTTTATTTAAAGACGTACAGAAGTAAAGTTATTTCAAATAAGCTTCACGGCTGATATTTTAAAATGAAAACATCTGCAAACACTTGTTGAATAGGATATATAAAAAATGACCAACAAAATTATGCTGAAAATATTTACTTAATTTTAACTTTCCATTACCGAAGGGAAGGAGTTTTCTTTTGTAGCCTGGAAAGCTTCACAGTGTACAGAACTTCCATGCCCCGAAGAATATAAAACCAAACTTTTAGTTGAGCATGAATTGTATTTGCAGAATGTTATTTCCTTTGAAGAGAAAGCTCTCGCTGTGCTGTTTGTAACGTAAACATCCGTTTAATTGACTTTGCATAACAATCTGAAAAGCTCCCTCTCTTTTGGGATTATATTCAGCGAGTCCTGTAAAAGTTGTACGAACACGATAAATAATTTTCATCGTTCCAGAACCCCAGGCATTGTTAACGAATAAGAAGGGTAACCGGGTCAATTCCGGGGAATTTATTCTTGTTGCCTGAAAATATGCTGAAAAAGAGACCGATTTTAATTTGCCTGGATTGTTCTGACGAGCTAAAGGAGCTTAAAATGCTTGGAACGCTTGGCAAGGAAAGTACCAACCAAAGGATAAGAATAACTATTTTCTTACAGCGATGCCAGTTTGAGCACCATCATCCACCGACATCTTCCTATCCGACTTATATTACAAATCAAACGTGCTTCTTCCTCAATAATATTAAGTAATATCATAATTAATTACATAAAAATATAAAATCGTTCAAATTTTTATGGAGGAATATAAATTATCAAGCGGCAACACTGTTTACCGGAGCTACTTATTATGGTAGGATTCTTCCTGAAGTTTCCTACTTTGGTCTCTTGATTCCTAATTATTTACGGAGCTCTAAAATATAAATGCGCATTGGTATTTATTTCCAAGAAGAACGTGCATGTAATCCCGCAGCGTATTTCCACGAAGAGAATTATTATCCTTTATAAATTGCCGGGAGGATAAGACGAGAGGAAATCTTAATCTCCCGAACTGAAGTTATAGGGTTCTGTGTATTTTATTTTGAATTGAACATGACCTTTCCGAGAAATGAGAGATGATCCACCTTTGATAATGTATGGGAATTCTAACAAGGTAGCAAAAGATCTGGGAGGACGATATGATTAGATATTCGTTGCTGGTATGGTAAATTTAGATAAATCTCAACTTTTTTATTTTATTTTGAAGGTTACTTCAAGATTATTTTATTCTTATGCTCATACTGCAAAGAAGTTCCGAGGAATTTTCATTTGCTAGTTTTTGTATCTATAAAACGTTCGAAGGGGTTGGAGATAAAATATCTTTAGATGCGAATGGAGAATTAATTATTTTTATAACCAAACCAGAAAAAGAAATAGAATGTAAAAAAAACTCTTAAAAAGAGCGAAAAAATAGATATTACCGTAAAATAATCTCAAACATCTTGGCAGGTAATACGAGGAGGAATATAAATATTTATGCAAGTATTGTAGATACTGTATCTGTTATTTTGGCCTTGGAACGATCGCTTCATCAGGCACAGTCTTTTGGAAGGTTAGACTCAAGGTAATTAGTTAAGTCGATTTAATAATTAAATGAAAATTGCAATAAGGAAAAGTGGATTGAGAACGCTGCCCTGCAGTACACCATACGAGAGCATAGCAAAAAAGGGATCTCACCAACACCACTCAATCATAATTCCCAGTCAGCTCCACCATCTATGTTCTATGTTCTTCCTTGTAGGGTAGCTAAATAACCAATATAAGCTCGCTAAGATAATCTCTAAACTAAGTTTGACTTAAGATGGGAGAATGAATTAAATAAGAAATCCAGGCCGCTATTTTATGTAATATTTCGTTAGGCTACTCTTATTAGAGAGGAGCCCGGAGCCAGTTTTTCATCACCTTGAGCATTTTGAGAAAGGGGGTTGTTTGTGCGAATCGATTTATCGGCTAAACGGTTCACCTTGGAAAAAAAGTTCAAATAAAAAGGTGTACCTACGCATGATTTGAAAATCTTATCTTCTTTTCAAATGCAATTTTGCGGTAGGACTTTTGTGGAACGATTTTTGTGACAACTGTCAATTTCACTTTTCAGAGGGGATGCCAGTTTATATATAGGAAAATCGTAAGCTAAAAAGTTATTCCTTTATAATAATATCTACAACTTAGGTGTTCATATTTTTTCTGTTCCGGTATTCCTTGTGTCTGTACGGCGGGAGAGGGGGTAGTTTCGTGTTTTTTTTTCAACCCACGGAAAAATACTGACATCATAAGAAATATTTTAAATTTTAGTTGGCTTTCTAACTGAAGCCCTAATTTATTCAAAGCATACTTAGAAGGTTCTCCAGAACCTGGTTGCAGCTTCGAAACTAAGCTGAATTTTATCTAAACGGGAGATTCTAAACATCAGTAATACCCGAGAGTAATGTTGGAGTTCAAAATTTCGCTCCCCTGACTTCTGATCATGTCTACTAACCATTTGAAAAGCTAATATTTATTTAAACTTCCAACTCCAATTCAAACCGACTCTGTGTTGTATCATATAATAGTTATCCAAATGGAATTGTTAGGGATGCTCATAAATCCACACTCGAGCAGGTGCATTTTAGAATATTTGCTTCTATGTCAAGACAAAATTCCGTATGGCAACTTTTGGATTTCAATTGCAGCCCCAAATAAAGCTCTACGTTATAAAAATGGGTAATTTAAAAGCGTAACTGTTTGGAACTCGCATAAGAGCACCTTTTCCGACCTGAATCGGGAGGACAATGACGTAAACACAACAGGAGAGCCTGGAAAGACATGGCCGCGTTATAAAACAGCGCCGGTGAGTTTTTGTGACTGGAACAGATCGATACTAATGGCCATATTACGTGGTGAGCTTGAAATATAACCGCAGGTGGACGAGTGGAGTAAGTTGTATGACGCCGTATGTGGAGGATTGAGTCGTTATGCCCTGGAATAAATGACCTACCTGTTCCAGGATCTTGATATGCATACGGAAGTTATAATTGCTTTGTGTTTTAACCAGACATTTAACCTTCCCCCTGCTATCCCGGCAGTTAAAAAGGGATATATAGAGGGTAGTTAAACTTTTATAGGTTCATTGGTTTATATACCTGAATGCGAGTAAGTCCTCGTTATCTAATTTAACTCCTTTAATTTAATGCTGATTTTTGTAACAATCATTATTCTGATATTAATTCAAATTTCGGTAGACTACAAGAGACTCGATTTTTCGTTATAAAATATTCAATTACCTAGATAGGTACTACATTTGAATTTGAACAAATTTCGGAAAAAAATCTTTGTAGAGTTTTCAGAATTTGTCCCTTAGATTAATTGACATAATATGCGGTGTCATTAATGGTACTGGTTCATTTAGAGCTTACCATTTTCAAGTAACTAGACAACAAGACAACTAGAGTTTATTTTCGGTCTTTTAGAACTCGTTAAGGTTTATTTAAAATAAAGGTGCAAGAGGTGTTTTTGACGTTCGACGTATAAATTTGAGAAGAGCGTTTAATTCATCTCCAAAAACTATATGTATTCAATTTCATGAGAAGAATAGATTTGCAAAGTCATTATGTCTTCTTCAAATCCAGTATAACCAATTTTCCAGTATACCAGTCAGAAAACCTGTCAATCCTTTATATTATAACACGATAAAATAAAATATTTATTTCATCAAATCCGAATAATTGGCGTTGAAAATATAATCCAATATGAGGATACAGTGGCTATGATTGGATCTGAATCTAGGTTAATTTGATGTTATTATCGATGAAGTATTTCTATAATTGAATATAAATTACTCTATCGAGAACCTTTGATGTAGCGCCTGCGGTATATCTGAAGTGAACTGAAGTGTTATGCCCGCAGGTAAATTTCCAGAACAGACGAGACGCACATCTTCCATTGACAAGAAAAGGCAGAATTATGTCAAACAATTCAAACAATAATTTATTAATTATGTGCGCTATGAATTCGTCGTTATACTATAGTTAAGAGATAGCCAGTAATATATCACTTAGCACTGAAGAATTATTCTAGATTTATTTGGAACTGGAGACTATGGACATCGAAAATCGCTGTTCTCCTTGTTTATCTATATTCTGGCCAGTTGAGATCTGACGTTCAGGAAAGTGACTGCCGTCACTTGTCGGAATATATAAGAGATGCGTCGTCGCAGAGAGGACATAGTAGAGTTGCTGCTTTTTTCCGTATTTAGCAATAGCTATTATCTTACATTTCTTAAACAGATATAGAGGTCTATCCACGATATCTCTGTAGAGCCCCAGAAGCGTGGCACCTGCGTTCGGATCATTATAGATATTCTTTATATGATATCTGGGAATATTTTGACAATTCGCGCTGCTTTTCGGCACTTTATCTGTTGCAGTGCGGTTCTACTTCTTCAGGAATTGCTTGGCTCATTCATGTTGGGCAAGAGCTTCTGTCGACTATTGCGGATTTTATTGAGATGGTAGCATATACCTTCCTTTTAGGTTCTTTAGTAATATTAAAGGTTTTGACGGTTATTTTATTCGTTAGCTTATGGTTTCCACACCTTTTTTAAGCACATTTCAGCAGAAAATGTGCTTGGAACTGACCTCGAGGTGCTGAATGAATACTTTAAAAAATTGGGTCTTCAACCAAATTCAATCAAAACCGAAGCTGCAGCCTTTCATCTCAACAACAGACAAGCAAATTTAGAACTCAATGTCGAATTTGAGGGCATCCCTTTTAAACAAAATCCATACCAAAAATATCTTGGAGTCACACTCAATCGGACCGTGACATTTAAAATGAATTTTTAGAATGTCGCTGCCAAAATCAGAACATTCTCGAATATCATCCAAACACTTGCCAACACATTGTGGGGAGCCACTGCTGAAACCTTGAGAACCAGTGCCTTAGTCAACTCAGCTGAGGAATACTGCGCCCTCGTCTGAATCAATAGTTTGATTTAGTTGATACCGAACTGAATCAGTCAATGAGAGTCATTACTGGGAAAACAAGAACTACTCCGACAGTCTGGCTCCTAGTCTTGAGCAGCATTCCCCCCTCAGCTTAAACGTCACGCTGCGCTTCAGAGACAAGCTGAAAAATAATCCACAAGTCTTCCTATTCACGATAGGATATTCACAACCCTCACAAACCAACAAATAAGGCTGAAATCAAGACTGTCAGCAATCAGAACGCAGCTAACCAACTTACCGATCCCTCAATTAAGGAACTAAGGCGCACACAGTGGAGATAGCACGAGACAGAAAATTTAACCTTGTAGAGGTCCCCAGATAAAAATAAGGTTTCACTCTAAAGCGAAGGGAGTCGTGCAGCCTTAATCAAACATAAACTGGGCATGGAATCTGCAACAAGTCCCTCCTCACTCTTTGGGGAAGAGCCGAAGACCCATATGCATGTAGCGCTGCAAGAAATTCAGTCGCCCATTTGGCGCTGGAGTGTCCCACGGGGTTTGAAGGTAGCCTGCAAGACATCCACAACCTTAAACAATTTATCAAAACACTGGCAATTATTTCCGTTTGAAATATAAGTGTAAGTTTAACGTCGCAGAATGGTACTGTCTTGTAATTCATCATGTAAATTTCTCGAAATTACAGTAACTTTTCTGCTTATTGTAAATTCTCTTATAAGAACTTATGGGCTGTAATTCTTACAGCAGAAACAAACTTGACCTGTAAATATAGTCATAGCACTTTGCCAAGCACGGTTTAAAATATATCCAGCACTAGTTTACAAAAGGATTAAAGTAAACACATCCTGTGTACGTATCGTCCACATCCGCAGCTCCGCAGATCCGCACCACGACACTCAAACATCAGAAGAGGTCATTTTTTACCATTTAAGTCCAGGCGGCATGTTGTTTGATCCTGTATAAACTGTTGTCCTGTCCTATCTACCCCGTCCCGGGGATCCGGTCCATAATTCAGGGAGAAGAGTGGATCGAGGGCGACGGCAGCGACTGGCCTGACTGGGTTTAACCCCTAATTGGGATAAAGCAAAGCAGGCGAGTGGTGGCTTTATTCCAGTGCTGGTTGCGGGATAGATAGATAAATCCTATCACCAGCATCAAGGATAGTAGAATTGGGACGCAGCGTTCATGGATCATGAAACCAGCTCAACTTGGATAAGGGATATCAGTGCGTGGAGCCCAGATCCTGGTACCATTGGTAGGTTTATCTCTTTATGGTTTCAGCTCTTTTATAATTATCAAGTGATCCTGAAAATCTCTGTGTGGGGGTCCTGAATTTATGCGATTGATCGTTTATTGAAAATTCCGCGCATAAGACTGCAATAACGAAATAACTAAATATTTTCCTCTTAAATGTCCGATTACCTAACTTGAATTGTTAACACGAATTCTCCCCCTAAATTCAGTCAGCCAGAATATAATTATTAAAATACCTCAAAAGCTATTTACATGATAAAATCTAAATCAATCTGGTTATGTTAATAATTTTACAGGATCTAAATTTGCTGAACAATGTGATATTATAACGGTAATGCGTGACTGATGTAATCCAATATAATAATCCTGCTCGCACTACAATAAGTCCTGTTACCTTCTACAACTCCACTTCACTCCGCCCTCCTTGTCGGCTGAATAAATGAATAATAATGTCTGTGGGGGTTGCTAAGAAACTCCTCCTACATCCCGCACTTAACGTTGTTTGAACACGGCGAATCAATTCCTCCATTATCCTTATTGCATCCTTCGCAAGGATTTTCGTATCATTGATAATCTAGATGAGGAGTGGGTCGTGTAATAATAATGCCAGGAATGTGTGTGTGTCCTATGTGCGTTAAGGTATATCTTAGCTAAAGATGGAAATGGAGATAGCAATAGCAAGGTATGAATATAGGGGTTGATAGATAGACAGGGTTGATATGGCTTATAAATGGAGCTTTTAAACGATAAAACACATGACAAATTGCTACGCTAACAGGAATGATTTATTGTTCATGAGTAACTCTGGCAAGTGGTTCCTTGACTGACCTTTCGCAATCAAAATGAGATTAGAATTGTACAATGTTTAATCTTAGGTGGTTTGCTAAATTGAGTTTGACATCTGCATGCAAATTTAATTATTATTTTGATCGGGGGATAAAATCTTTGATGCGAAAATTGAATTTATTGCATAATTTGGCTTTAATGGTATACACACGTCAGATTAAATTTGTTTTTATATTCAAATAGGTGAAACCTTTTTCCAGTGTTGTTGAATGAGCAGTTTAATCAGTAACTTTCGTTTCCTTAGTGGTAGTATTATAGGTGTTGGTACTTCCAGAACTAGCGGATGTATGTTTTTTTTCTTCACCTTTAAAAATTAACACCATTACTGACACTTGCACTTGGAGCATTGGAAGATGTTTTCGATAGCTGTGTTTTGTACCGTTAAGGGATTTTCTTTCCCGGCCAGTGTAGGTTTTCTCCGGCCTGAAACGCTTGCTATTGGAATCTCGAAAGCTTTCTCTTTTTTTCAGTCATCATCTGTAATAAAATCATAATGTATTGGATATTCTATTTTTGATTCAGGTATATTGCAAAAAAATATTTCTAGCACCATTCTTGGCCGCCACAGCTCGTCTGAATAGGATTTAGAACTGTAAATTCCATTGTGCTGTAACTGTTGAGTAGTTGAACTGAAATTTGAAACTTTTTTATTGCAGTTTCTCTACAGGTATATACCAGAACCTACAAGAGAAGGATAAGAATCAACAGTGAAAATTGATAGATCCTCACTTGAATCAAGCCGAGCTTTGAAAAGGTGATGCAAAAAATGAATTAAAAAAGCTTTAGATTTAGAAATAAAGCAATTTCTTGAGTTAAAAATGAGTAAATGTACTTACTCATTTACAAACCGAGTGTCTTAAAACAAAGACACTCGGTATAACTTTAAATAATTTTGTTATCCTTTCAATTCAGCTCTGTGAAACTTCGTCTCGTTTTCAACATTTTCGTTTCAAGTGAAATAATAAGAATGAGGGTAATCAGGTTGAAATTAACGGTGTAGGAAGAAAAGTAGAATAATCGATTCTCAAGCTTGTCTGGAAACTCATCAGTTTTGCTTTGATTTATCCCTTTGTTAGCTCACTTAAATCAACTCCATTGCAGGAAATTTATAAAGAACTTCGTAATAATAGAAGGAGCGACCGTCCCATAATCTGAATATTCCAGCTTTACTTCGAGAAGTTTGTTTCTGCTTACGATATGATAAACGAACGATTCAGATTTAAACTTCTCCTTTTTCTGCAGACTCTTCAGAAAAACTGCACTCGGAGTCTCTAATAATAAATAACTCCCGATCTACTTAAGAGTTACTCACTGAAACTCCTCACCGGCACTATTCAAAAGCTATAAAATTGTTCATAAACAACGCTCTCGCCCTTAGATTCGTCGTATAAATTTGCCGTGAAGGCCTGAACCGAACCGCATTACCTTTTCGCTTTCTTCTCAAATAAAAGAAGGGAAAATTTAAAGGTTTATTGCGTTAGGTCCTGATAATAGGACCAAGCGGCAATATTATTTTATCTGGCCAAGACAAAGGCAATCGCTCTTATACATCACATTACGTTATTATTAGACTGGGCCTTCAGTTAAGAACAATTACGAAGCTGAGCTTTTTGAAACAACGGAGGGTATTCAAAGAAGAAGATAACTCAATTTGATGGCAAGTTTCGTAGCCACGGCTCAGGTAATAAAGGAAATATTCGCGGCCGTCTCGCTATATTTTATTATTAGGCAATTTGTGGGGTGACATTGCTTTAAAATTTGTATTGAATTTTAGAACAGGCTTTCTTACTCCTTATCCTTTAAAATTCATTACGTTATGAAAGATACAGCAGTGACGTTGAATGATGGTCTACTTCAAAATCATCTCTGCACTACCTGTTACCTGGAGATACAATCTTACGTAAAAGTCTGAAAAATGGTTTATTTTTTATTGAAATATCTCCACCTGAAGCGTTTCCGCTACCCAGCTGGAAATATAGTGGGGCTGCGATGTAGTGAAATACCTACTTATGTGCATATTTATCTTGTTACGAAGAGCTGAGTTTTTAGACTAATAAGATTAGAAAATAACTTATTTTCCTTAGTTCTTAGGGGATAGTAGAATAATACTGTTGAGTGTTGAATAATAACAGTTCTTGAGCTTTACAGTGTATTAATATGCACGCTTCAACTTGCGCATGCCAGTCATAAAAGGAGCTTTGATGGAATTAAAGATGTAAAATACAATTGTTTTCTATTTCTGAAGTTGCACGTTCACCCATTGTGCTTCGGCGGTTCAGTAACGGTTGGCAGAATTAGTACTGCTAGTTCGCTCATAGAACAATATTTAGTTTATTTGAGAAAATGATTTCTAAGAAATCTAAGCCATTCATGTCGTTTGGGAAAATTTGCAACCGGAGTTCCTCAAATTTAAGGAATTTCGCTGGATCTTCGTCTCTTCGCGTTTACATCAGTCAAGAATATAAATATGTACAATTTATATTTTGAATATGTAGAAGTATACTAGAATCTCAATTTTTTTGAAAAGATTGAAATAGAAGTTGCTGACGATAAAATTTGAATACTGTTAAGTATCTGTATACTTAGAGAGAGAGAGAGAGAGAATTTCTTCTGCAAACTTAGTGTTGCGTCTCGTTGACATAATGAACCAAACTTCGCGATAACAATAAATATTCCATTGGGTTACGACTGTTACGATAACACGTCTCAATATACTCGCGACATGTTAATTCAATTGCATCCAGTCTCCATCTAGTTCTAAAAGCCAACACATTTGAGGAAACTCCCAGAGCTGCTGACATTCAACTCGGCGAAGTTTGATATATGATTAATTCAGCTATTATCGATTTCCCTTAAATTCTGAATAACCCTTGTATGTACGAGAAAAATTTGAATAACAATAGATAATATAGGAAAGAAGGGTTCTCATTCCCTCGACAAATAAAAGCACAAAGTTTGTAGTAAGATATCGCGTGACAAGCCAAGAATATAATCATATTGATGCGTCGAGGCGCCTGGAAATTCGAGTTCCGTTTCCTCGTCTGTTCCTGATATTCTCCGAACTTGTTTCTGTATTGGAGGACAATAAGGCGACTGATGGACGATCCATTCTATAGACTATTCGCCGTTTCGTAGTGGTCGTGAAGTCTGTGAGGAAGATTGAAATTTTTATGATATTTTATCCTCGAAATCTTCGCATTACACGCCAAAACATTCCATATGACGTTCCGGATTTATATAGGGGAAAACCTAATTTGATTGATTCTATATAGTAAAAATTTTATTCTAAAATGAAATTGAGTTTCACTCCTTAGTGTTCTCATCGGGCAGACAGGTATTGAAATCGTTCTCAGATTTGATTTTGTAAAGATTTGCTAAGCTCGAGGTAGACAAAAAAGCTGCGGGAACTCGAGCTTGCAATCGACAAGACTCTGATTTACAAACCTCATTAAGAAACCCTGAATTAATATATACCCCACTTAAAAGCTTTCGTGCTTTTGAACGTAGGAAGTTGTAAAGAGTTAAATCAAATTTAAAAGACCTTAATGGCTCTAATTGTAGAGGAGAGCGGTCTTAGAAAAGAAGAAGGTATTGCATATTATTTGCGAAGAGCTTAAGAGAATTATAATTATATCCAACACCGTCTTGTTTTAATTCGTTTTTAATTTTCTTTAGGTATTGCATTTTTTTAGGTTGTCAAAATTTATTAAAAACGATTACATAGAACTCTTTAGATGCTCTTATTAAAATTATTATAATTCTGCATTGTTCACATTTTTGTTTCAATTATTCAAAAGTATCGTTTGTGCTAATAATTATAATCATTTGCACCATGAAGATTCATTCTTAAACCCTCTGGAAGGGAAAGTAATAGTGATCTCGCCCAACTACTTCAGGAGATGAATAGGGCAGCGTTTTCATGGTCTTATCGATCCCCTTCAAAATTGATTGATGTATTTTTAATTTCGCATTAGACTCTTGAAGCAACACGTCTTTTAGCATCGAGGTGAAAAATGTGGATTAAAGGTAAACTGTATCACCCTGTCTAAGCGCCCAACGATAGAAGCTCCCGGTTTTGATGTGTAAAGTGGCTTTGGCGGTGGCGTGCAGGTGGATGAACTTAATCAGGTTGGAGTATCTACAGTTAATGTCCTATCCATCACTTCGAGCAACGCCCTTGTTTCAATCGAATCAAAGGCTTTCTGATGGGTAATCTGTATGGATCTATAAAACATGTGTGAAACCTCAACGCGGAATGTTGAGAATAAAAGAATGATGGAAAGCAGCGAAGGGAGATCAAACCTGAGGTGTCTAAGGAAGAATTATTACATATAGACGATGTCGAATGTGCAAGAGAGATGAATTCTATGAAAATGATAATAATAAATTTGTTTCAACGATTCAATGATCGAAGTAACGAAAGTAAATTTCCTGCTGCTTTACCATCATAACCTCTATATATTTGTGTTCATGTAATTAAAATTATTATTTCATGTTCGCTAGAATGATTTTTATGGCTATGTGCTTAAAGTTGGACGCTCTTGCGTCTGGTACTTATCCAGGAAAGTACCTTTTACAGTCAGTGACAACCAGATAGGGACATAATACGTCTAAAATCTGGTTGTGTATGTCATAAAAATTCAATAAGAATCAATCAGTGTATATTATCTGCCTTTGGGCGTGCCATGTACATTCTTTATAAAGGATCCTACAAGAAGCAATTTGGGTAAACCGAATTTAAGTAGTCGTCATATTTATTTCAAAATGTAATACTCGCCAGAACTAGAAACTTTTGGGACATATGAGTATACGACATTTTTATGTTAATAAGATGACGAACTTCAGTGAACTGTTGCGGGTTCTATTCTTCGACAACCATTTTTCCAGAGTTGTAAATTTTCAAAAATATACTCTGTAAATAGATAAAATAAGACTATTTTGGTTCAGTGCGGCTTGAACAGTTTCAAAAAATGAGCATTCTTCTTGTATTTCAGTTTTCAGTATATAATACAACAATATTTCTGCGCTTAAATGTTGACATTTAATGAAAATTACCCCGTATTTTTGTTTTTGTATTTGTATTTGTATTTGTACCCCGTAGATTTTGTTTGAAATTTTGAAATTCAGCATTCATATGACCATCAATTCGTTTAAGTAAAGTTGGTCATATTCAGTAAAGAACAGTCGTATTCCAAAAATGGCACTTTCTCCTGACTCTTGACTTAAAATTTCCAAGATAGGTAGGTACCTACATATCCAAAATATTTCTTGCGGTATTCTATAATGTTATGATAATAGATATAATTGCCGAAGATTTTTTATTTTGTTTTTATCACTAATTTGAACCTTTATATTCCAAAAAACTGCGCTCTAACCGCAACTTTCAGCTCAAGACAACATACATATTCAAAAGAACAATTCTGTGCAGGTTTGGAAATTTTCCAGAATTCCTTCAGTAGTTTTTTCAAATTTTTTGTGCTCAGCTAGTACTTTTTTATGGAGTAAATTCACTGGAGTTCGAGCCAAATCCAAGTACTATAGTAGGATTAACTTTAAAAAGTCAGATGTGACGTCTTACTAACCGTCCGAATTAATATTTTCAATTTCACCAGAAAATGTCAAACAGTTAATTGTCAAGTTGTGAACGAGCGTAATAATTATTATTGAAGGAATCATTCAAAAAATGAATTGAACCGCTTACGTCAGTTTGGGAGCCACTGACAACTACATAAAATTTATTCACGTAATGACATTCTATCCTCTGTGTTGTGCATTTAATTCTCATTCAAAACCAATGTTGACGTATACTTATTTATGCGGGATGGAGTGTTTAGACAAACTGGACGGTTACTATAAAAACACGTACATGAAACAAAATAAATCGAACTATCAAAAGGATGTGTATTCTTAATCGATACGTATGACTTTTTAGACTTTATTGGACTATACCTACACATTAAAAATTGATCTCAAAACTAGGATACTTTATACAATAAATAATGTAATACATAGAAATTTCAAACTAACTGAATCCTTAGTAAATATTTAAAAAAATTATTGTAAAAACCAGTACAATAATTTTAAAGCGGTACAATATCCTTTAAGTCGAATTTGGGCAATCAGCTCCCGAAAACCAGCGATAGCAAATCTCTAACCTTCCTAAATAATTATATAAAAGCTATACATTTTTTCGTCCATCTTATTAAAGTTTCATAAGATTCGACTTTCCAGTAAATTTTTAATGAGAGTTGCCTTGCTTATTTTTCTTTTTATCCTCAATAATTGTAATTGACGATTCAGCTTTCCAATTATTTTTTCTGAAAGTTGTTATTAGTGAAGCTTCCCGAATATTTTTTTATTTTCGCTGGGACTTTGAGGACATTTATCTTTTATACAGGGTGTCACCATGTATAAATTCTTAATAAGAGATTTTTATGTCAATAAAAACGGCAAAGTATATGTAAATATTAAATCTACATTAAACCCGAAACATTATTCTCAATGACAATACATTTTGCAGTAACATCAAATTTATTTTTGACGTAAATAGGAATTTAATAATTTAATGATAGAACGTACAAGCACCTCCCGGCAGGACAAATTTATGGAAAATTCAAAGCAAAATTTCAGCAGGACTAGATATTTATTATTATTATATTACATATGATATAAAGGGCTTCAGGTACTGCTAACAGAACGGTTTTAAACACCAATAGATTCTATATGTATTGGATGCACCATATACAGGGCGCTCAGTTTATCTGGAGACATGGGAATACATTCAAAACTACGCATCGTATCAAAACAAGTCGCTCATGACAGTTGTTCGTCTGGAAGGGGAACATCCAATGATACTAAACTTGACCCTCCTACATCCACTACCTAAGGGTTGACGAGGATAACTTTGTAATTTTAAATTAGGAACAATTTTTTATTGAAGACTACGATTCTACGCATAGAAATAAGTAGAAAACTGCTCCCTTCATTAAGGGGAGCAGCGTAGGATTAGGATTATACGTATAGGATTTGTCTGAAACAATTTTTTTTTATTCATGACAGATGGCGCTGTAATCGAGTAAAACCTAGGGAAATTGCATTACCAACACTGACGTTAGTGTCGGTAATACAGTTACCCCAAGACAACCAAATTTGGAAAAAGCCGCTAAAAAATTAATAGGTATGTCGCTGGAAATTCACACCACACCAGAATAAAACAAGCAGATGTCATCGATACTTTTAACCTCCTTCTTATTCTCCTAGCGGTGGGAAAGAGAATTGAGTCCAAATCTTCAATGGAAAAACTTCTTTTTTTTTACAGCAAATTTTGTTTTTCCTGGACAAAATCAATTGATTTAACTTTGTATTGTTGTAAATTCTTAATGGAACTTGATGGAATGACAGGCATTTTGATTTTCATTTATTTTGTTTATTACTTGACGTTTTTCTTGATTACCTCCAATGCCTGCATATCTACCCTTTATTAAAAAATATAATTATTACGAGTGCAATGTAGGAGGAATGTTGGCGATGCTGTTGCCTTGTATGCTAAGCGTTTTTCCGAGAATGTTCGGTCAAGTTCTTCTTTTTACAAAGTTGTGACATCCTTTCTTTCCGATGGTACTTATAGTGTAGAAACTATGAACAGAATCCGAGGAAGAACTGCGACCACAGAAGAAATTAATGAAAATTGATGGATTTTGTCCCGGAAAATCAAAATTTGCTATAAAAAGAAATTCCCCACTGGTAGATTTGAACACAATTCCGCTTCCCACCGTTAAGAGAAGAGGGAGGCTAAAATATGGACCTCTGCTTTTATTATTCTGGTGTGGTATGTGTATTTCCCGCGACATGTCAATTTTTCAATGGCTTTTTAACAAATTTGGCTTTCCTCGATTCCTAATCTGTCATGAATGTTACAGACAAATTCTACGTACTTTCGGTCGTAAAATCCGAGTCTGCTATAAAAAATAAGAGGTGCTAACCAAAAATTCAAATTTATCCCGCACCCCTTCCCTTACATGAGGGAGAATGAAGGAAGCAACTTACTACGTATTTTTAAGCGTAAAATACAAATCTGCAGTAAAAAGTATAAGGGTTCATATTTAAGATTCCAAAGTTATCCCCTCCCGTCCCTAGGCAGTTGGGGTAGGGGGGCCAAGTTTGGTATTATTGGATGTGCCCCATCCAGACATACAACTTTCATCGGCGACTTGTTTTGATCCGATGCGTAGTTTTGGATATATTCCCATGTCTCCAGATAAGATATATTTTATGTCATTGTCTTATTGACGGATTCGAGATGGCCACAAAATAGCCCATCTTTTCTCTTGTTTAACCGACCCTCTATCTCTTAGCATTTCGTGGTATAGCAATAGAGAATGATATACACTGTGCACCCTGTATATTTAAAGGAACCAGCGCATTTAAAAAATCGTCGTTCTTTATAAAGTTACAAGTTAAAGTTAGTAATTCGAATAGTCAATCAGTCCATCAGCTTTTGGGTGTCAGCGCAAATTTTTGTAGTTCTCGTGTCACCACACTTTTTTAGCTTTTTCTCTCAGTTTGTTCGTATTGCGAGAAGTACTTACGTGTCCTCTCGGAAGAACAGGTTTATGTGCGGAACAAGATCCTGCCAGCAGGACAATATGTCTTGTACAAAAGTACTTCCAGAAGAGCTTCTAGCAGGACATTTTTTGCTTGTACTCGTACACTCTATCATTATAAACTTACCTCTGTAACGAAATCCGAGGCTTTCGTTGGTAATTATTATTTATTTCATTCTTAGAGGGGTTTATCTGGAATGATACAGTTTTTACGACAGTGATTAGCAGGTTATCTCCACCAGCACCGGCTATATAAAGAGCACCAGCTGAAGACTCGGTAGAGTGCATCGTGAGGAATTGACTTGCGAGCAACTCTCTCTCCTGGGTGAACTGAGCCTGGAGATCAGCTGGGGCATGTAGTGAGTGCCCCATATAATATACACAGCCAGATACAGTAGGTCGATGAACTGAGTTGACCGAACCGTAGCCCGGCATCGGAAGCGCGACCAGAGTGAAGTGAGCTCTGGCCGACGACCGATCAGTATAGGTAATCAACCGGCGCTGTATTGAGGTACCCGCTGATCCCTTCAGTCCTTACCCGGCCTGTATTGAGGGCCGGACCCAGTAACAGCCGTCCCGAGGTCGTATTGAGGCATCGGGAGCGGCTTTTGTTTCAGAGAGCGCCTGCCGACGAAGGTCATCGCCCGGACGGCCCCGAGATGCGTATCTTGCATACGGTCAGGGACAGCACAGACCGTGCGACAGCGGCGGCATTACTGATGGTGAGCGGCGAGCAGCGAGGACACCAGCAGCAGCAGTACCGGAAAGGCCAATGGTAAACGAGGCCGCCTTCGACGCGGTTATCTGAAGCCAATCCGGTCACTCCCCAGAACGAGGGCCGCCCCCTTTCTATCACTCAGAGGACGGAGCAACCCTAAGATCAGTCGTATGAATAATAGTACTAGATCGATTTATTGTAAATATACTTCTTTTATAAATAAACCATAACAATTTTAATCGACTTGTCACGGGTACAAAGGGGCAATTATCCACTCCTGGGAACTCACCACAACCCACAGAAAAATCCCGTTACACCTCCTAAAAAGCAAGATAGAATTTATAATTTTCAGATACTTCAGCGTTGTTATTCCAATTTGAATGAACGCTATACCTATACTAACAATGGTTTGAAATTTTCTCTAAAGTTCTTGTATTAAAATTTATTTTAACAAAAGCGCTTTCATTAAATTTACTATATAATTCATGAAAAGTTGATGAAAACATCAACCTCATCCCTCTTTCCCTCGAATCCCGACAAAAACTCAATGTTTACTTTCCCATTCCAATTTGCACACAAAATTTATATTTTCTAAGCCCTTACTTTGTAGAATCTCGATAAATTGATGATAAAGAAAGCACTAATGTTTTAAAACTCTACTGTATATTGTCTGATTATCGATGCTACACGAAAGCAACATATTCATACATAATAATGAAATTTAAAACAATTAAACTTCCACTAAAAAAAGTAAAAATAGTATTCTATGGATAATTGAATTTTCATTAACAATAAAACAAAACAGCAATAAACGAATATATTCCTTAGCCGTACTAAAAACAAGATTGTTTCCCCAATCCATTAGATAGTGGAGAGTCGGAACCTGACGAGATTAATGTCTCATCATTCTTTACTTTTGAAATGCTGGCGGTGTGAACATGGTTCAGTAAAGTGAATTATTTAGTTAATTGTTTCGTGTAGTGGTTTGTTTAAACTCAGGTATGAAGTTGTTGTTTGAGAGTTATTTAGCAAAGCTAATTTTCCTTGTTGTTCTCGATTAGGTGGTTTTGAAATTGAAGCAGAAAATGGATTTTAGAGAAGCCCGACTTAGATAATGGGATTCATTTCGGTAAAATTAAAGATGGAGTTTGGTAAATTTCAGATGGTAATTATTTTTAATTTACAGGGCTCTAGCTCCAGGCTCTAGCTCCAGGTTCTAGCTCCAGGCTTTAGTTGCAGTTCTAGCTCCAGGCTTTAGTTGCAGTTCTAGCTCTAGTTTCAGGCTATGATATTAGTTCGGACTTGAGTCTATTTGAGGATCCCGTTAGGGTAACTCAGTTCCAGTTCCTGAGTTCAGTTTTGTCTATGTAAACGAGTTCAGATGGATGGCGTCCTTTGGAAAAGCGAAGCCAGTTTTTATGGGTCTGGACCGATGATGGTGGTCAGGTCTGACATCATCAATGGTGGAAGGAGGAAGCTTTGTTCTCCATCCTGCTTTTGGTGCCTTTATTTCACTCAGTTTTCAACCGGAACAGCCATTTTGAATCCAAAGGTTCTCCTAAAATGAAGAACACCTAAGACCAAATGACGTTATGGGAGCGAATTTTAATCGGATTGTTGTTATCTTTGGTTGAATTTAAAAATACCTAATTGATATTACAATTTTGTATATTGCTAAACTTGTTTATACTAAGCCGGTATAATTGTTTTTTTTATTAGTAAAGTAAATTTTAATTTTGTAAAGCTGTTATTTGGCAAAATTAAGTAAGGTTAGATGTGTAAATTTTGGTGAATGCGTATTGAAGGTTATATTGTGGTCTTTTATAGACTAATTTCATTTTAAAATGAATAATGATATTTCTTTTTGATGTTATGTGTAATGTTTAGTGGATAAGTTGAAGAATCCTAATTTGAAGTATATTATAATCTCACGATACATTATTATCAATTCCTGGAAATTTAATTTAATTGGAATTTATTCCAATAAACTGTTAATTATTAGTGTGTCTTTTATTTTAGTGTTTTGTGTGACCTGAAATTTAAAAATAATCACAGCGTAGGGCAGGTCAAGACTTTTTGAAACTTTTTGGAATTTTTTTTTTTTTACAACATTATTGATCTAGACGATCTCTGGAAAAATCTGTAACTTTCTTTAAAGATTCCCACCACCCTCTGTTCCGCTTCGGGTTCAAAGGAATTTGAACGTACCCGAACGGAGCGAGAGGGGATGCACCCTCTGCTCGCACATTTTTCTTTTGGCATCTTTATTCAAAATTTAAAAAGGAGCGAATAGAGAGGGCTACAAAAATAATTTAGACTTTTAATACCATATGTTTCATAACATTAACAGAAAGTAATCGTTATGCCTGCCCTATCAGTAATAATAGGCCAGCTGTTGCTACAACGTCCCGATTCTCAAATATATCCTTTATCCAGGAATTTCTATCAAATTATGTCAAAATAATTTTTGTCTTTTTTACGCAAGAGATTAATTTTACGTGCATATAGTGGCGTAATTATTATTCTACGAAATTTCACAAAAAAATCGACATGAGAAATAAAATATTTTCAGCTAAAGATAAAGTGCCGCGCTCGTTAATATAACGATATTCAAGGAATTCTCTAAACTCCCAACCAATGAACTTCAAACATCACTAGACATACTACTTGAATGAAATAAATTGACCTACTCCATCCAATTACTGAATAATTTAATTTAACCCCGCAAATGGTGTCAAAACCCCGCAATGATGATTATTTCACTAACCGTTCCTGTGCTGTTAAAAGCCCGAAAGGTAGTTTCATTAGAGGAACGAGCCGTATCCCATCCTTTACAGGGCGAATATAAGATAACTGTGATGATAACTGCTTACGGTTGTACATCTAGGAGAATGCAATGTGCCCTCGGGGGATATATTTCACACCCACACAAAGAATATTCACCTTCCTTGAGCCGCACGGATACCACCTACTCTGAGGATGAGGCTTATCTATAAAATGAACGAGGTATACATCTGAGGGCGTTGCCCATTATCCTTGTTGTAAATTTAAAGTTCCGGTGTAGCTTAGGAGGTTGAAAAAGTTGGATCTGAGTCTTGAAATGAGTATTGCAGTCAGAGGTCTTGAATTGCTTGAGGTTATTTTTTTCTTGTATACCATCAGGTGTCATCAATTACTTAAGTTAAATTACTTTTCATTAAAAACACAAACACCCCGTATATGAAACATTGTTACCCTTTTTTAATTACTTTTTCAATTATAAATGGGTTCCTTTAGAAATTCAATTAAATTAGCCAAACCGATATCAGCATCAACTAGACTGACAATAGACATGTTCTTATAATTTCTTCTATACAGATATTCCAGTTCATTTCCGAGTTGTCATTGGCTGATTGCATGATAAAAATTTAATGCTAAATCAATAATATTAATTATTACAAAGCCGCCGGGTTCGAATTCTATACACCCGCACCGCAGTGACTTTTCGTGCACAATAATTACAGTCGAAGTATCTATTCGAATATGTGAGTGGCAGCAGGTGGTAAATTTATTATGAGCCCTGTGAGGTTCGAAATTATCCCCCGAGAAGATAAATAGTTTTATTACTGGATAGATGTGAATTGCTACCGAAATGTCGGATATTACTAATGACTGAAAATGGCTTTGTTATTAAAGGCTTTATCTGACACGTGACATGATACTATTTGGGTTTGCGGGTGGATAATTTATTTCTGATCTAGAGTGGATCATTTGTCATGGATTGAATTTTTTAGGTTTCTTCATTCGTCTGTTGGGCACGAAACGTGGTTTTCAAACAACGTAAAAACAACTGGCCCTCACTTGGGATTAAAAAATCCGGACAACAACATTAATTTCAAAAGCGTTTTCTTGTTGAGACCAATTTTCCAGCCAGAGAGATTAATAAATTGAAACATGTTCCTGTTTTATTAGATATGGTTACAATATGATTGAGTCCCAGGTCATGAAATTACTATGTTTTTAGAGATCTCTCCGGGGAATTGGATATGTTGAAAAGCACTCACGAGCTGAGTGGATAATTTATTTTTAACCTACAGATGGGCCTTGTAATTTTCACATTCTCAAACCTGGTGACTGGCCAATTATTACAAGATATGTTGGGGTTTGATCTTGCAATATAACTTTAGAGTAAGATCGTTTTCTTTACGGATATCAAATACCCTCAATTAGGAGTACCTGACGCTTCTATACCTAATGTGGATTTAGGATTAGGACACAATTGAGTTGCGCAGCCAAGCGGATAAAACTTGTTCGTTGATTTAAGGGAGTGTCCGGTATTATTAGTTGGGCGTAGTTGCTGATACAATTTTGCTGCCGAGAGACTTGTGCCAATTTTGCATGTCACACGTCTATTTTCACACGTCAGGACATAATACTAAATTCAACTTGTTCAATGTGTCGCAGTTATGAAAAGAGATTCTCATTCGATTCACTGAAGATTGTAAAATAATTTTTGTATAATATACTATACTTCAGAAAATTATGGGAACACTTTTTGGGGTTCCCTCATCGACAAACCAGTAGCTTGAATTTTTTTATTTACAAGTAGCAAGCAACAGGGGTATCCTCCACGTTCTCCAACTCCCAGGTTTGTTTCACCTTCGACAATCTTGAATGTTTGATTCGAACCCCCTGAAGACTCTCTGTACGAAATGTCTGTCCACACTGATATTCTATGTTAAGAGACTTCTTCGAAATCTTAAAAAAGCGTCTAGAAGATGTTCAAAGATGGATCAAGGTGAGGCAAATTGATTTTTCTCATCACAAAAGAGTACACCTAATTGTGAATAATTGTTCACAGCGTTCCCAAAGTCTTTGCAACCTCTTAATCTGATACAGGATTGTTCTTACCACTTTCTTTTTTGACCATTAGATGTTATTTAAAAACATTTTTACTACCTGAGTCGGGTTAATAAAAGCCTCTGGTATCCTTTGACTCCATTTTTGAGCTCTAGTCGCCTCAAATAGATCCTCTGCAACCCTTTTTTGCATCCTCTTGCAAGAATGGCAAGAAAAGTTTTTTTTTTATGAAAACAGGTTAGCTCACACTTAGGATGAATGATTGATGATGAATGAATGCTGACCTAAGGTCTATTTTGCAGATTTTTACAGCAGATTTCAGACCCTTGTCTCTTTCAGAATTTTTTAAACTTTGTTGCTGTCGCAAGTTTAAAGGTAGATCAACTCTTTTACTAACAAAAAAAATACCAAAATTTTACCAAATCTTTTTTGGAGCATGGCGAGACAGTTTATGAGTTGTCATTATTAAACAGAGCAACAATATGCACTGCTTGATTTGGAACCATTGCCCGGTCTGAGGGCTACAAAGATAATGGCATGTGGGATGGTGGATATCTTTTTGTGTGAATTGTGGTAATTTTATTGGTAAGCGAAAGACTTGATCTACCTTCAAATTTGCGAAACCAAAAAAATGTATAAATTCTGATAGTTATATTGGTCTGAATAATATGCTGCAAAAATTTGCAAAAATAGTATATTGTGAAACAAGTGCGGAAAAGAGAAAATTTCTCACGAGTGTGAAACAATTGTGACACGAGACGAAGTCGAGTGTCACAATTCACACGAGTGTGAAATTTCTTTTCCGCACGTGCTTCACACAGTACTTTTCCTACGACCACAATTTAACAGATTAATTATTTAACAAATTTAACACATAAATTATTTTTTTCTGACAATGCTCTGCTTTTCTCCAATTTATGAAATGTTTATAAGCAGATTCGTATTTTTCTCTCGAAACTACAGGTAGCAAATTCAAAGAACACAAACCTGCTTGTTTTCTGACTTCAGGTGGTGTATTTTCTGCTTCAGATTCAGAGGAACAATCCATTATATCATTATAATGATAGGTACCTAACTAAAGTTTATTTTTTCAGACTACCTACCTGTAGGTATTATTTTCAATTCTACCAATGACTTTTTATTATTACTATTATATACTGTAAAATCATTGAATTCTACCGACAATATTATTATTATTTATTATTAGACTCCATATAAACTAAAAATAAGTGACCTGAGCGTGGAGACGTGGTAGATAATAACAATGATTTAAGAGAGGCTTAATGCCCGTATTCACAAACGATAATTTCCTAAATAATTACGTAATCAATTATCCCCATCTCATTCTATTGCAAAAAAACTGCATGTCTCCATCTCACTCATTTAATTAATTACGTAATTATTTAGGAAATTATCGTTTGTGAATACGGGAATTAGTATATCATTGATAATATGCAACTTCTACACAACGCAGGCGCTGTGCGTCGTCGATGGAAGTTAGTAGAGATGTGCGAGCTATTTTCACGATCACATGCGTGAATTTGATTTGGCTGTTATTAGCGATCAACTCGTAAATTTTAATAATTACTTCCACAAGAGAATAATGAGTATATTTTATAGTCTTGTCGGGTTCTATGTTATCCCATTTGTGTTTATTTTATTACCTTGAAACTTTAAATGAATAGTTATTCCATTAACAATAAGTAACAGTTGAGTTCTCAGTTACCGCCCATCACTATTATTTACATTAAATATTAAAACTGTACGGAAACGATTTTTGGCTATGCGTTATATCACTTTGTCGCACAGTTTTGGATACGTGAGAAATCTGCTAGTTTGCGCACAAAAAACGATGCGCAAAGTAGTGTTTTGTATAGTGGTCGTAGGAAAATGATATTTCGGTTGCAAGATGATGGTTTTTTAGTCCTTCAACACTGTAAATGAATCATTTTAGACCATCGAGAATGAAATGAGTCAACGGATACAGGAGTTTCCAATGAACATGAATGTGCCAGTTAATAGTATATTATGCAACGAGCTTATAATGAATAAGGCTATTAAAAATACGCGAGTATGATGGTTAAGATAAGAGCCGTAGGCGAGTGTCTTAACCATCATAAGAGCGTATTAATAGCCATTATCTGCGAGTTCCATACACTATTTTTTCTACGACCCTTTTTTATTTCATAGAAAAGATTGAAAAATTATATATTTTAACAATGACCCGTGTACAATTGCGGATCATTGAGGTTAAGATAGGTTGCTATTTGCTTACGCATATTAGGTACCAAATTTTCTCTTCGTCGCTAAGATTATTCTGCTGAGACATGTTTTAGTATCAAGTTTAAGGGCACTACTCACTACTGCGTAATTTTTATTATGCGAAGTTCGAATTCCGAATTTTACGCTTTGATTTTCCAATTAATAATTTTAATAACATTGACAGCGACAGCCATTAATTACGATATTGCTTCCCTGCGCACGCGACGGTTGCAGCGTTGCCGCTTTGAATACTATCACGGAGCGCCACGAATGATATAATACTTTATCTTCCTATCTTTTACACGATATACCTACCTATCAAATTAATTAAGGTAACATAAAATCTTGATAAATTTTCTTTGAATGTTACTTATGTTCTAAATTAAATAAACGTTCAGATTTTTTTTTTTCAGAAATACAGAACTTATATCACAAGGCAATTTTTGTCGTGAGTATGACAACTCTGTGACTTCGGTTGGCTTGCCGACCCGATTGTGAGCGAAAAGGACCCGATTCGATTGCAAATGCTCCTCTGCCATTGGATAGCTTGACCAGTGCTTTAATGAAAATTTGTATCTTAATGAGACCCATTAAAGCACTTGTGATTCATACTTAATAATTATGCAGATTAAAGGTTGGGAGTAGAAAAAATGTTATTAAATAATATAATATGGTCAAAAAAAGAAGTGGTACAACCCCTATCAGATGAAGAGGTTGGAAACACTTTGGAAACGATGTGAATTGAGTTACCTCTTTTATGATGAGAAAAATTGATTTGCCTTAAGCTTGAGCCTTTTTCGAACATCTTCTGACGCTTTTTCGGGATTCCGAAGAATGAATTATCAATTCATAACGAGTAACGATACCGGCAAACATGTGGTACAGATAATCAACAGGAAGCTTGAATGCTTGCATTCAAGCTTGTTCAATCATTGAATTTTTGGTTCTGGTGGTTATAGGGCAGGCTCAAAATTTCATCTGAAAATCGTGCGAAGTCGATTTTGGTACATGATTCATTCCAAGTGACGTCACTCAACAACGCAGACATACACAAGCTTGGGAGTTGAAGAACTTCGAGAATCTTCTTGCTGCTTGCTTGATGTAAAATTTTGAGAAAACCTATTGACTGGTTTGCTAGCGAGGGAACCCCAAAAAGTGTTACCCTAATTTTGTGCATAGTGTATAATAAACATGAACAAACATTTTGTTGCGCTATATTTTTTGTATACCACGACTCTTCTCCCGAACTTCTTAAAATAAGTGCTGTTAATTTACTGAACAAAAATTAGTTATTGGCTCAATTTATAAAAAAAAGGTATAAAGTTATATAAAATAAGGTACCACTTTTCATGTTTTTATACGTTTATTTAAAAAATCCACTATAGGTAATTAAATTTACTTCATGATTCACAAAGGGTCAAAAATAATCCTGCAATTTCCAGATTCTAATTACACATTCATAAATAATCACTTAGCATTATAAAAAACCGTAATAAATCCAGAGAGGCATTTTCCCTGTTTTACACTTGTTTACTTTCACCCAAAATTTCCAAAATAAATAATATTTACAATTCATTTTTTATCAAACAGCGTACACAAGAGTATTAGTAAAGATGAGCCTACCAGGCCGTGTAAATAAACAAGCGTGGGAACTCATTAAAGTCACGTTTAATAAAGGTTAATATTCCATCAACCCCCATTTAACCCTATCCAAGGGCGCAGAGCCACAAAAGGTTAAAAGGCATGAATATCAAACAATAAACATTGTGTTTTAATTTATCCTCCATCATGTCAGTGATGTAATAATATACATCGTGAACAGCAAACAATTCATTAATTATTCCGCTGATATTTATCTGGAATGTGAAGTTGAACGTCAAATAAATGTAGGTACCTATTCAATATCGAAATTCAAACAATAACCCCTTCGGCTGGAATATGTAATCTAGATATCGTTTGTGATATGAGACGTAGTTAATATTTCGAATTTAACAAACGATTAATTTTTAATGACATTTTAACCCAATTTAAACTTATTTTATAGATATTAGTCAATCTAGAACAAACATCTGATTTAAGAGAAAAATAATAAACTTTCAAGAACTCAACAAATCTGGAATAAGTGGCCCCTAGGTCTCCAGGAAAGAAGTTTTGCTAAGAAACCCCTCGATCATCTAAAAATCTTCCCTCATCTTTCTCAATTTTCAATTAGATTCTATCAAAAACATTTGTTAAGGGTTGATTCAATTTTCTTTTCTGCCTTTTCGATCTTCACTCTCATCAATTACTCGCTCGATATGACGCGGATCGTGTTAACGCAGGAACTAAGAAGGGAAAGCTGCATATGCAAAGGTCTTCTTTCTGAAAAAGAAAAGTCGATCCTTCCTTTCGGAATTGTCATGAATATAAAAAGAATTTTCTGACCTTATTTTTATTTTATGGGTTAACATCCTTGATCGAGTCTCATTATACATGGCATCAAGTGGAAAAATAAAATTAAGTAAATCAAAAAACCTACATGCGTCATTTAGAAAATTTGATTACCTACCAATAAAACAGACGTCGTGTCACTGACAGAGAACTCCTATTTTATGGGGACGTCTTAGGGACAGCTAAATTATTACATTCAGTCGAAGGGATTAATATAGGTCATTGACAATCATAGGCAAGTTTATGTTAATTTTGTAATAACGAATAAACTATTTTCCTGAGTAAGAAATAATATCTATTCAGATGAAATCTGTCGAGTAGAATTAGAGGTTCCTAGCTTTTCCACCGCTAATTGTATTCAGATGGAACTAATTTAATACTATGACAATGACAATGAAGAAAACTAATTCCATTTCTCCTGCTACATGTACATAAACCCATATCAACCCCGATCCCTTATATAGATCTCTAAATTTATCGAGAACGATAACTATGAATTTCAGATAGGGAAAGTTATAAACTCCGTTAGTGTTATTGCTCAGGTCTCGACTTCCCTTTTGTATCCCAGAAATAGTCCACGATAGCTGCTGCGTAACTCCGCGGTATGGTAATCTTCCCCCGACGTTCCTCCTATGGAACGGATACAAATTGATGGGAAATTACCGTACACACTCCCGGGATTCCCGCTAGTTCCTGCCGTTTCCAGACATCCCGATCGAGCATATGCTCGTCGAGTTGCCTATCTAATCAATGTCGCCGCGATAGCTTATCCATATTGCATGGCTCTCTTATACGGCATCCCCGGTCCTCACCGAGATCATCGGATCCGGGATGACTGGCTGGAAAAGACGGCCGGAAAGATGGAAATCGTTGGTATTTTGCTTTGATTTGAACATTGTGGGATAGGGGGTTCGGAATTTGCATGGATTTCAATATTGGATTATCGTGGAAGAGGCGGGATTTAAGAATTATCGCTTCAAAAAGATATTCAATAAGTTCTTTAAGTTTTTAATTTGTTGCCCGTTGATGGATATAATTATTATACAGAGCGGTTTTTTTCACATCTCCGACGATTAGGATCTGGATAACTAGCAGACATACATGGTCAGTAAAATTAGAAAGATGCTGAACAATTTTTATTGTTCTTATTAAGCGTCCGAAACAAAATTTAAAAGCTAACTTTGGTCGTTGATAAAAATATCCTGAAAATGTAATTTTTTTTGTTAAAAAAATAATTTTTTGTTGTAGATACCCATGTATAAGTGGTAAAGAGCTAAGTAACCTTTACATTTCAGAAATTATCTAAGACTATACGTGATCTCATAATTTTCATAGTTGACTTTTATTTATCTAATAGCTGCCATATTGTTTTTGCATGTCATTCGTCCTAACATTTTGTGACATTAAGCGAAAAAGCATTTTTTTTTCAAAAAAAAAGGGGAACTAAAGTTTGAGCATTTTTTTCATAAAACAATACGACGTAAGGAAAACAAAAGTTGACTTTGGAATACTTCGAAGAAGCTCTGGATGACTTATGCACAAGAAATAATCAATTAATATTCAGTAATAAAAAAGACATGGCTAAAATAAGAAATTAAAATCTGTTATAATATGTTAGGGATGTATTAATAGGTATATCATATTAAAAATTTAAATCAGCTAGAAAATTAACGTTTGTTTAAAATACCTACTGCTATCAAAAATAGGTAGGTTTTTTGTTGTCGAAATGCTTTTGAGAAAATTCTTGCCTCAGTAACTTCCGTTCTAGTTACCTCTATGTCACTGCAGCGTGTACTTAATAATTCAAACATGTGAAACTCATTCGTTTCAAACCCCTTGAAAAAAAGACTGCAAATGCATCAAAGCAAGAATGAATTCCTACTGCTTTACCGTTTATTTTTCTATTCTGTTTGCATACTACGCATATGCAATTTGAATTTGTTTTGTCGAATGCTATTTTCAACATTTTGCAATAGAACTTCGTATTTTTGTTTCGCTGTTTTATTGCATTGTTAGTTTCAATTGATGCAACCTCTGTAGGTATAGAACTAACATAGCACATTGTCTAATAACACAAAAAGGTTTCCATGAATATTAGTGACATACGAAAATATCTGTCATATTTTAATCCAAATTATTATTCTGTATCTTAATATTTGTTATTAAATAAAGACTAACCAGTCCCGAAACGTCTAAAGAATAACTTTTAAGCTATCATTATCAAGCCGGACCCCAAATAAAACCCAATGAAAATTTATATAATAATATCGTGTGACCCACAAAATTTCTCATCAACTAGTGCATTGGAAGAGAGAGATAGCTATTGCAGTCATGTCTGATCTCATTGCACCTGAGCACACCTACCACTAGTTTACATTTTATATCACAGACTGGCAGACATGCTTTAGTTTTTCCAAGGCACTAGTTGATGAAAAATTTTGGGGATCACCCGATATTAATATTATTTACAATACGTCAAAAAATACTTTGACAATAGGCAATTAATTTCGTTATCATGGATACCATTTTGTATTATTAAGCAATATCCTACGATCAAAGGCCACCCACTATTTGAAAAACTCCACTATTTAGGCTATTGATTATGTCCTAATAAACAGGGTGGGTTTTTATTGCATGAATCCTTCAAATGGTCATTGGGGATTAAAAAATCATAGAGTGCTATTAAATTATAGATTTAGATTTAAATTAAATTAAATTGGAGATATTTAATATACCAAATTAAATTGGAGATAGGACTGAAATGTACCCCTTTCAGCTTTTTAATTACATCTCGAAAACGAAGCAAAATTTGGGTACAGTTATTTTGTACATAATGCGATTTTTCATCGAAATAATTTATTTAATAAATTTAAAGTCTTGTGTCAAAAATATGTAAAAAGGTAACTTGAAAAAAGGCCAAAATGTTTTTTCTGAGAAGAGATAGATAGCATTGCTTCATAGAAAAACAAGCAGAATAAATTGACGTCAAAATGGTATGTTAAAAATAATTTTTGGATAAAAGATGATTGAGATGAAGCCGCTGAAACTTTTTTTTTCATTTTTATAACTATTTTCTTGAAATCGTTGATGTAGTTCTCATATTTTTTTACAACAATATTGATTTTTTTTCAATGAAAAAAGTATTTTAAGTTAATTTGTTAATAAACAATCAATATTTGTACGAAGGTATTAAACTGATCGATTTTCAAAGGCACAACTAATAATTTTTTTTTAATTGTACCTACTTTACATATCTAAAATATAACTAAAGTCTGTACACTGAGAGTTGTCTGTTGTGAGAACTAAGGATACATCATCTCGTTATGTTTCTTACTCCTTCTATTGCATTGCATAGTCAATCGAGTTAAAATGGGACGTATTGTCAGAAATACGTTTGAATCGTCAGCAATTCTAAAAAGATGAGCGAGAGTGAGACGGAAGTATCGACTCGCGTCTTGATACGCTTAGATTGATACGATATTACGATAAGATTGTCGTCGCTACTATCAGTAGTGTCAGTGTCAGCGGTAAATATACTAATAAGGTTTGTCTTGTGATTTGAAAGGTTTTTAATACGAAATTAGCAGAATTACCTGTGTCCTGTGTTATTGTCCTGTGATAAACTATGAGTAACTTATTATAATTGCTCGAATGCCTAAAAATCTATTTCCTTGCTTTGCCTGGGAAACGATTGAACTCCCTAGTACGTGGTCTTGTGGTTAAATTGCTGGAATATTTTACTTGCAAATAAGAAAAAGGAGGTGTTATTCTTTCTTTTAAACGGCAACCAGCAGGTAGGTGACATGATATTTCTATCATGATGATAACAATAATTATTATGATTCTTATTTACTTGCATTATATAATATTTGTTATCAAAAAGTTGCAAGGCTCTACTTCGTCAATAACTTGTCGAAATAATATATTTGTAAGATATTCATTATTCCTCAACACACGCCACTGACACGAACTGCGATACCACATCTGGTTCGACTTAGAAATAAGTGTACGATTCAAATCGAATTAAATGAAATTGTTTAGTCAGAATCAGTGTGGCATGACAACGGACAACTCTCAGTGTACAGAGAGTATTTGTATATTTTAATATACCCAGTGTATTAGAAATGAATTTAAAATCAAATCTTAAATAGACAATTTTTTTAAATCGATTATTTCGATGTAAAATTGCATTTTCTACAAAATATTCTTCATTTACTACACTGAATTTTGCTTTTTTGAGATAAAATTAAAAAGCTAAAAGGGGTCCTTTTTTACCCCTCTCTCCATTTTCGACCCTCTGATGTAATTTCACTTCTTAATTTTTTAATCATTAATGACCATTTGAAGGATTCATGCAATAAAAACCTTATCAATCAATAGCCTAATAATTGCGTAATATGAAATTTTATCAAATTATTCATAATTTTATTATAGTTATTTTTTCAGCAAAATTAATTAGAGATCTTTTAAAAATTAAAGGGATAATCTTGAAAGAGGAAGCAAATATTAGATATGTACTTAAAACTGAGCCTATACTGAGTGAGTCAAATTCGAGCTACATGATTGGGATCTCGGAAACTAGAAAAGATACGGACTCGGTTGAAATGGGACAAGGTTGCCCTATTAGTGTGTTTTTTAACAAAAAAATACACTATTGAGGACGACATCACTTTTCGAAAATCACCCAATCTCATCAAATGTCCACCGATCCTGACCCCCAGATCACGAAAAAGTGGTTTTCCAAAATTCACCTGCCCACGATATATACAGCAGGTTGTCCCGTAAGTAATTTTATAGAGGGCGCCACTTAGGTCATGTTGACGACGTAAATGAACACATAACTTTTTTCTCTTTCAGGCTATCGCGCATTTTATTGTGAAATATTAAAACTACATCATTCTTGAGAAATTGCTTAAATAAGAAATTCTTTCTTATTGCTTAAAATCTTTTTCGCTTCCCTAATTGCTGAGGAACTATCTTCATCAAATTTCGACATTAATTCCTGAATTTCATTTAAATGGTTGAAATAAAATAAAGCAGCCTCGATAAAAATCCATGACAACAAGATTCACTTTAAGTTTTTTTTTTAATTTTTTTTCTCTAGTATATCCTCCAATAATTGTCAAAATAAGTATTTCATGTGGCAAAAATAACAAAATATGCAGAAATATGCATAAGTTTTCTAAAAAAATGCATTTCGTGCGAAAAATGCATAAAAAATGCAAAATATGCAAAAATATGCATTTTGTATACAATCCGAACTCTACTAATAACCTTCAACCTTGAAAAATTTCAAAAATCAAATAAGAAAAATGACGGAGATATTCGATTTTTATTCAAGACCGGCGAAGCCGATTTCTCGGTAGTCCCTATAAAAATGTCAGTCACGCGGTCTGTCCGTCTATGCGATTGCTAGGAGACACTCTAGAGCCGCATTTTTCGTCGTAGAAAGTTTAAATTTCGCTCGATTGAAGAGGCGCACGGTTCCACGATGCCTTTTGAAAATGAGCGGGATCCGTTACCGGTAAGTGTATTTTTTCCTGGAGTTTCGTGTTTTTCGGGAACGACCTAGGAAACACTCTAGGTGTCTGAAAGTTGCACCGACCGAGTTGAAATTTGGCATGGACGAACCATGGGACCCCCAAATACGACCTATTGAAAATGGGCCGGATCCGAGAATTTTAAGGCCCCCGTTCAGGGCCTTAATTCAACTAATCTTAATCAATTAAGATGTTTTTACAACGTCTCAAATATAGGATTTGTTTCTCGGTAACGGTACATGGCGAAAAGATTCTGTTTGCACAGTTATTTAGGGAAAGCATAGAGGTACGAACTTTATGGAGATCGTTTTTTTAAAAAAAATTAGGTGAGTGGCAAAAAAAAATTCCCCACGACAAGCATTTTTCGACGCTCTTCTATCATTTTTTGCAGGATTTCAAATTTTTTTCGAATTATTTGTCGACCCTTCGAAAAAATAACAAAACAGTGCGATATAGCCATTCATTACCTACAAAAAAGTTAATATAGTGTTTTTCCTGAAACGTTGGAAAAAATGTCAAAATCGGGAAAAACTTCGGCAGGTCATTTCGACTGGTTCTCGCGTCGGCCATTTTGTCTTCCTGTATTTTCTCAATCGTGATCTTCTTTTCAATTTTTTTTTCTTCAACATATAATTTGAAGTCTTATCTTCATTTTGTCTCGCATATATACTTTTAACGAAAAATAAAAAATTTCCTCGCTGGTCGAAAATTAGCTTACACTTTTTTAAAATTATTAAATCGATGAAATTTCTTTTTTATTTTTTTTTCACATTCAATTATGATTGATTCTGAAAATTAGAAGAGCAATCGCAACGACAACTAAGTTTTTTCTAAGTAGGTAGAGTTTTCTTAAAAGAAACTGCGGACAATTTTTTCATTATATTCATTATAAAAAAAATAGGAAGAAAATATTTATTATTGAATCGCATAAAAATACACTATTTCTGCGATTGATGCGCAAGAAGGTTTTTTTATGCTTCATGAGAATCTGAAAAAACATTCAGGATATATTCGGTTCTTGCTGAAATATCGGAAAAATCAAAATTTCTTATTTTAGTCATCACTTTTTTATTATTGAAAAATAATGAATTATTTTTTGTAGGTTGATAGGTTATTGTATAATACATTTGACATTAGAAAAATTTTCAAAACCAACTAGATCGTCAATGATGGAGGATTCTTCGTAATTAGGACTGGTGCTTCGAAAAAAAGACAACGCTTTATACCGAATATCGTATAAAAAAATTAAGAAACGATAGGGCAAGTAATGTGACTTATTCGTGTTGACGTAATTGGATGAAAATTTTAGTGTATTTTTTAATAAAAAAATACACTATTGAGGACGACATCACTTTTCGAAAATCACCCAAACTCATCAAATGTCCACCGATCATGACCCCCAGATCACGAAAAAGTGGTTTTCCAAAATTCACCTGCCCACGATATATATATATATATATATATATATATATATATATATATATATTTATATTTATATATTTATATATTTCATCAAAAACGCGAAATTACGATTTTAAAAACGCTCCTGTAGCTAATCTTTGACGATTAGTGAACGAAATTTTGGATCCTTATGAAACTTTGGAATGATGTTAGATTTTCGTTAAAAAAATTTCCAAAAGTCGAGACACTTCTACAGGGTGTCCCTTCAAAATTCCAGAAATCCGGTTCTTGTGGTATCATTTAAGGTCGCAGTTTTCAATCTAGGAAGCTGAAATTTTTGTGGGAGTAAGATATCCACAAGGAGTGGTCTGGTATTGCACTTGAGCAAAATCGGCCAAGCCGTTTCAAAATGGCAGCCATTTTAATTTTTGGAAAATTTGCTATTTTTTGAGTCCCTGTATGAGTAAGATGGCAATAAAACTTTAAAATAAAATTAACAAGATTGGAAGAAAATTATTTGAAATTTGAATTAAAGCAATAAAATTGGCATTATTTATATTAATAAGCCAGTGGCGTGGGTAGGAAAAGGGTAAAAATGTCTAAATTTATATAACCGTTTATGAGTTCATTTTTAAAGAAATTGAACTGAAATTTTCACAGTATGCAAGTACACTAATATACTTTAACCCTTAAAAGTTTCAAGAAGTAAATAAGACAAAAGGCGGAGATATTTATATTTTTTTCATATGATGTTTATTTCTCTAAAATTTTAAAACCGGTGCTGTAGCTTCATATTTAAAGATTAGTGAACGAAATTTTTTACCCTTGTGAAACTTCAAAATGACATTTGATTTTCGTAAAAATTTTTTCCTAAAGCTGCGTTATTTCTACAGGGTGTCCCTCCAAATTAAAAATAAAAACCGTCTATGAGGCACGGTTTCTGGTCGCAGTTTTCAATCTAGGTGGCTGAAATTTTTTTATGAGTAAGATAGCCGCTAGAAGTCGTCTGGTACTGTATTTGAGTAAAATCAAACCGTTTAAAAATGGCGACCTTTTCAATTTTAGAAAAAATTGCCAGATTTGGAACCCCTATAATACCTACCTATAAGCAATTTAGAAAATTGATGCGCAAGAAGGTTTTGTTTTGATTTCGAAAAATGGAGAATAAAATGTTTTCTTTTTTTATGTTATTAATTTTGTTTAAATTTTTTTTAAACCGAATGACGTAAAAAAGCAATATGAAGGCCACAAGAAAAACAAAAGTTGGCTATGAAGACTCTGCTATGATGTCATGATTTCCTTTTGGGTAAGATCCACATAGATATAGTTCTTATTATCAGACCTGATTTGGGAGATATTTCACGTTTTTTGTTTTTGTTTATTCAGCCCCATCATTTTTGGCATGTTTTTTTGCATTTTTTTGCACTCTACAGTAGTAACAGTCTCATATTTTACCCCAATTAAATTTGAAACTCCAAAATTCCTTACCTTTTAAATGAAGTATAGTTCATACTAATAATAATTCATTGGTTACAGAATATACCTACTCGAAAATAATCAATTCAATTCAAATTGAACTGTCAAAATTTGCCCATTTTCATTTATTGACGAATTGTGAAATGGGTCATTATTAGGCTAATTAATTTATGAAAATTTATAGCTAAAGTGGATAAACTCTTAAAAATTTGATAAAAAATTTACTCTAGAGACTATCATAGAAGAATACAAGCAGGTCTAGAGCACTGAAATCATCCCCTGCTGAAATATAAATGCGTTCTAAAATAGGGTTGTTATTGAACGTCAGAACAGAACGAAATGAAGTCTGCCAAACTAGGTATACTATTATAACTAAACTAAACAAATTATTATACCTATTTATATCGCCTAACTTTTAATGGACATCTCTTAAATTTTATGAAAGTATTTCTTTCCCCATTTCCACCTAGTCTTCTAATTGAACATTACCTCTCCAATTAAGCAAATCCACGTTAAGCGGACTAACAGTACGTAAGCTTGACCTGCAACTGGTGGGTCTAACCGTTCTATTTCGTCCTACTTGAATGTGTGTGTGTGTGTGTGTGTTAATAGAGAGCTCCCGCCTCCTTAATTTTCAGCCACCAAACGTCTGACTCCATGGAGAGCAATTAACAACCACTAGCTGTTAGCTCTTTATTTAATTCAAACCTGGTCTTTATGTAGCAGCAGAACAGCTCCGACACCAGGAAATATCTACCTCTTAGTATTATAGTGCTTGCATGGCACTAGTATAAACAGGAATAATCAGCATAGGCAGTTGTTAGTTTCGGGAGGATAACTGACTCCCCAAACTTACCCACAGTGTTTAATAACAACGCTGAGGTAGTTCTTCTTGTTATTACGACGCCATAGTTTTATATATCTTTATGATGTTCTGGATTACTTCTTCCTCGAGCAGTTTATTTTATCAATATAATGTAATTGATTTTGTTATAGGTACATAGGCAAGTTTTCGGTTTCTAATGACGACTTTAGAACCATTATATTAGTCAGCTGAATTATTACGTTAAATTGGGTATACCTAAATCTAATTTTTGCAACTACTGTTTGTAGGGAGATGGATTAATTTTCAAAGGAGGTACTTAGCTTGCTCTCTTGGGATCTTCATTCTTCGGGTACGAAAAAAAATTCGGATATGCTTACATCTTTCCCAGTTCCCAATTTTTCCATTTTTTTCAAAAAAAAAATTCCAATTAGTACAGTATCGTTATTAGGTAGGGTGATAGACGGGTGGTGAAATGAAAGGACCCTGGGTCCAAAAATGATTTTAAACTTTCATATCAGTAATTAATAATTCCTCTTAAACAAAAAGTCGATTTCAGTAGGCTAGGCATCCAATGATCACGACTCCAATAGCTGCTTGAAAGCATTAAATAAATACCACGACACGAAACGAAAGGGAAGGTATTGTAAAATAGAAAATACACACATCTGTGTACCACTGTCAAACTTCTGTGCCACTTTCGGGAGACACGGCTGGTTGTCTGCTTCAAGCTATGCCCAGATTAGACCGGCTACAGAATATAGGTATACAAATTCTCCAGCACTTCTTATAACATCTTCGTAATAACTAGAGCTCGGATTATATGCAAAATGCATATTTTTGCATATTTTGCATTTTTTATGCATTTTTCGCACGAAATGCATTTTTTTAGAAAACTTGCATATTTCTGCATATTTTGTTATTTTTGCCACATAAAATAATATATGTTGATGGCGAATAAGAGGGCCTTATTTTAACAATCAAATTTCACATGTTTCGATAACTATTTTAAAATGAGAAACTACGATTTTCAGTTGTTTATAGCTCATAACAATTTTTTTGACAATCATAAAATTTGGAGATGAAGCAAAGTTTTAACTTAAAATAACTTTCTTTTTACCGCGGGCCTTGGTAAATTTGATAAGACTTCGTTCGACAACCTAATTGATTATTATTGCAGGAGTTTGTTTCAATTAAACTTCAAGGTATTTTTGTTGATGGCGAATAGGGGGGCCTTATTTTAACAAACAAATTTCACATGTTTCGATAACACTCTACTCTTTCCAATCATGCTGCTAGGAAAATTATATCCTTCAAAATGAATTTTTCCACTTTCTTTGAATTTCCCACCAACTTCCATAAGTTTTGTCCGTAAACATTTTTGCATATTTTTTTTGTTTCTTGTCACTTGTTACTTAAACCTTCCGTCTGATAAGCAAAGAAAATCATTCTTATATGGATGACGTTTTGAAATTCAGAAATAAAATAAAGCATTGAGCTCCTTCAGCACGGACATACTAGAATATTCACAAGTGTTTCGTCTCCAAACAAATCCCATTTTAAGATAATGCACTTCACTGCTTTTAGCACGTTTATATATTTATGTTTGTATACAAGATGTGTGTGTATTATATACGTATATAGTAAGTATATTATAGCTTTCGCGTAAATGGAGGCTATAGTGGCCATATCAGAGGTTTATCGATGTCTCTGGAGAAACTTGAATATCTTCTTTAGCCCGTATATGATGAAATGGCTCCTTACCTGATCCATACCTGACATAAAACTCCAGGATTCTATGCGTATAGTAAAGTCCTAAGGGGAGATAGGATAGCCCAACGATCAAAAAAATGCACTCACATGAAAAAGAGCTTGATTTATGACGTGTATAAAAAGCATAACGTTTGCTCGAATTGAGCGTTGCAATATTCGAAAAAATGTTATTCAATCCCCCGAAGCGTCTCTTTAGAATCCCAGGAGACGTTTTTGTGGCACGGGAAAGCCTGAAATAATTTAAATTGAAGCCAATAATACGTTATATACATATTTGTCTGGCGTATTATAAAGTAATAAATACGTTGCTCGCATTTATATTCGAATAACAGCTTGCGTGTATATAAATAAACATAAATCAGAATATTACAAAAACACAAAATGGTAGCTAGCTGTAGCATCTACCCTCTTGAATGCGTTCCTTTCATCTTAAGCTTATTTTCCTGATAAATTATCCTCCTTGCTGTTGTGTTCCCTAAGAGAACTGAGGCTCAGATATCTAATTTATTATACTCCGATAACATTATTACCTGGAGATGACTCCGGGTCGTAGCAAAACACGCTAAGTAGAGTTTTCACTTGGCAGGACAAAGTTATCCTAGCGAGTCCTGTCAGAATATTAGCAATTAGCCGGATAGCCTCCAGCTGGCTGCGTAAACAGCCGACGGTTAATGAATTGTTTGTTTCTGCGGCATCAAAGCAACACGATGCCCATGGGTAATCGATAATAGGCCCTTATTGTATGCTTAATCCCTCAATGTTTGCTTTAGGTATCAAGCTATGGACTTGTTACTTTAATTTGACTGCCTGTAATCAAATTCGAAAGTAAATACACACTGGAATGGGACAAGCACATAAAGCACCTACCGCTCGAATTTTGGCAACCCTCTGTTGAGATCATAATTTGATTTAATTTTGGTGAATAGCATCCTATCATCATTATAATAATGGAATCATATCGCTCTTTGTTCTATGATATAATTAATAACCCTTCCAAGTTTACCAATATGCAGATTCATCATTGTAGAATCTGGTTCATGTCTCGGAAGTAGATTAAGTTAGGAGCTAATCGTTACTGGATATTTATTTTTTCAATAAAAAATAGGCTGAAACAGGTTACATTTTAATGTGTGTAGGCTTTCACGGTTAGCTTCAATTGAATAGTTAATTACGGGCTGCTTTGCCGTGGTCCGTGAAGATTTGCTCCGAACGTTTCGTCTACAGATGGCTCCTATTTACATGGTAATGGTCTGGTGACGTCATATCCCCTCCACTAGCTATATCCATTGTAGCATCGGCCGGTCTCTCCGATGATGTCATAGGTCCCTGAGTCAGATGCTGATGAAACTGCGGATGATTTGGTTCCGCGTTACGTCAGACCCAAATGAGTCAGTGTCTGACTCAGGAACCTATGACATCATCGGAGAGATCGGCCGATGCTACAATGTGCTACAAAATAGCTAGTGAAGGGAGATTACCAGACCATCCCCCTATAAATAGAAGCGCTCTTCCAGCCGGGCAGTCATGCAGTTATCAGTGAACACTTGATAATGCACACGTGACCGCTTTTGAAGTCTACCGCTAGTATCGCAAGTGAGTTGTTGTTCTCTGATGGGCATAAGGCGCCTAGCACTATTCTTAGTGGTGCATGTGTTTGCAATGACGTTTAAATGGCGTAGTTCAGTTTTGGATGCCGAGGCGTCATTATGATATTCAGCCATAGTAAATTTTTGACCTGATCATAGTTCTATAGATGCCCAATAGTATATCCTCCTGAGCACCCCATTTGAGGATATTTGAGACTTTTTTTTCAGAGAGTCTGCTTTTAGTTCCATTAGATGGGGTCGCCAATTTAGCTCAGAGTCGAATGTTAGCCCTAACAGTTTATATTGTTTGACTTTTCAACTTGTCTTCCGTACAGCATGAGTTTCGGGGTTGGAGGTAAATATTTTTTTCATTCTCCTTTCAAATTCGTCACGTCGTCACATTTCGAACATCACTTCCTAATAAGACATTTTTGCTCAAAATTGGTGTTACAGAAGAGTCTATACACTTTTCTGGTAACAGTCACCCGAGTAATGACGTCATCAGTATCTGTGAACCAAGATCTGGATACTTTCAACTTTTTTAGTTGATTAAGTAGGCCGTCAGATTACCAAATATTGTCCAACTAAGTCAGTACATGTACCCTACTCTACTTATCAGATTTAATCATAGTCCAGAGCTTAATAGTTATTAAAGAGCTTAAGCCGTAACTTCAACTATCTATGTCATCAGCTAGTTTCAAATTTTGTGTTCACATTTACAGAAATACAATAATTAGTTAATACACGTAGGTATCATCCGCAGTCCCTAGGACAAAGGATAACAAAACTATTAAGTCCATCCTGAGGTGGATTTTATTTTTCCCATCTAGCCGGGAAATTCCATTCCAATAATATTACCCCCAAGAGTTTCCTTGAAATAAAATCAATTTATTTAGGTGGGTACTTAAAATTTATAACTACGTTTCATGTTCGGAACTCATGTCACGGGAATCCGTTTAATAAAAGTAACTGGTCAACAGGATTTGGCATGAAATCTTCTAACCTGGCCTCGACTGGGAGTTACATGATGCGCAGAATATTCCACGATAACATGAAACATCATAAAGAATTCCGAGTCTTGAATTTAAAATCCTTGAGTTCCTGGGAATGCGAGGAAGAGTATCAACTCGCGGTGGAAGCAGATGTAACAAAGTCTTGTGACACAATAAGAGCACGATGAGATGTCATCTCCTCAGACGACGATATTGAACAGGATGTGTAAATAGCTAATAATTCGCTTTAGTAGATTATATATATATACTTCAGAGTCCTGTAAATGTTTCATACATTAAGGGATGATTTAATTATCAACCACTTAATGGGTAGATATTAATAGCAGGTTGCGGCACTTGTTAATTTAGTTAAACCTTCGGTTCAAATATTCCTAATTAGCTGCATGTAAGTAGGTACTAATAACATTTATTTCCCTCATCAGGTTCTAAAACTAAAGCTAGCTACCATCATAATCATGCAAATGAGCAACGTTGAAAAATCGTTAAACTGGATCAAGACATCATATGCTTAGACTGGCTCGATATACCCTACCCTATCCTTAACATGTAAATATAAGAGTAATTTCCTCATGACTAAATCGTTTAAGCGCCTCTAACAACAGAGGTATATGGCATGACTATCGTGAAGGAAGATTGCATATTCCGTATTATCCTGCACCTACACTCCCGACGTCCATATTTTATGCTCATCCATGCATCGCGTCGCCTGCAGGAGTAAACTGACGCTGTTCCTAGACATCCATGCAAGTTAATATCATCATCACGTTATCACGAGCCTTGTTGCTTCCAGGTTTTAGATTTCATGAAGCGGCGTTGTCAGTTTAATAACGTCACGAATTGCATTAAGCGACGACAGTTCGCTTCACATCGTGTTTTACGAGAAACTGCCAGGAGTGTGGTAAGACAATGATGACAGAATTCAAACAACTATACGATTGTGTAACTGTTAAATAGTAGACTTACGACTTGCGGGAGCTGTCTCTAAGCATTACAATAGCTCACGAAAAGCTTGCATCAAGGAGCAAGCTTTCAAAACTTCTAGTCGACTGGAAGGAGAAACAGAAAGGACTTTAGGCGCGGCAAATCATCGCCTTATATTCTGAGAACGCAAAAATGTGGAGGTATGAGAGCGTGGTTACATCTAAGAATTGAAAGGCTCAGGCATTAAAAATCTACTTAGGAATGACTCTTAAACGCGTGGGAGCTTAGTAGATTTCTGGTAGTCCACAAACGCCAGGTGTAGGGGTACCTATGTTGTATTCGGTTGTTTTTTCAATGACTTAATTGTTTGCGGATGATGGAAAACCTGCTTGTTCTCTGGTTGGTAGGAATTTAATTTCTTATAGTTAGTCGATTGTTGATAATCCTGGTGAAAAGCTTCGCTGTGGCAGCAGACCTTTAGGTCTAATTATAGTTTTCTACGTTAGTACAGTCTCCTTTTTGTATATTAGTATGACTTCTGAATTTTTTCTTGGTTTCTGAATTTTCCTCTCCATCAAGCATTTGTTGAGTAGCACGCCTATTTTATCTTTTAGTGCGCTTCTTCCCATTTTCAGCATTGCCGGTGTTATTCGGTCTTCTCCCGGACTTTTGCCACTTCAACAGATGAAAAATGGCAAAAATCCACTACAATACAACCCACTACACTCCCCTGTGGTGTACTCAAATTACTGACATATTCGCCTGAGCATGATTTGACGTTCTTCACCGCAATCCGTCTCCCAGAGACAAACGACAGCAACAAACTATTGAAAGGGTCGCGAATTGTGGTGCTGTAGAGAGGGTGGCAAGCTTGAAGTGGCAATGAATCGGACACGTGGCGAGACAGGATCCAGCAAGATGGACAAAAAAAGCGGTGCTGTGGAGACCAAGAGGAACAACAAGAGGTATAGGTCGACCAAAAAAGAGATGCACAGATGACGAGAACAGTGACAGAAGGACAGTGGATAAGATTTGCGAGAGACAGCATAGCATGGAAAACGTTAGAAAAGGCCTATATTTGACAATGGATGGATATAGACTGAAGAAGAAGAAGCAGAATCCCCTTAAAAACAACCTGTACGATGTTCGTGACTCTGAATAGCTTCAGTGGAGAAACATTTTATTTCCTTGAATGAAAATGTGAGAATCAAAGAAATAGCGTTTATCTTTCGATTTTTTTTACCTTAGCAACCAGTTTGCAAATCGACTATACAATAATAGATTGTGAAAAAAAAATTATAAATAATTTGTTGTTAAGTAATTGTTTCAATTATTTATAGACCATGCTATGTCGTGGTTTATATAGAGAAGGCGTTACTTACGTCTTTAAAATTCTATAAAAAGATCTGCATACAAATCCCTAAAATTAATTACTAAACCTATTTCTTGTATGTCAGTAATGATAACTTAATTTGAAGAAAATAATCGTTATACAATGTGCCAGATTGTTGTGATAGTGTACTAGTTGTGTTTACAAGAACGTATAATATTATGACATCCAAGAAACTACACAAAACTTAATTTAAATTCTGAATGCATCCAGAAGTTTTGTCAACGCTCAGATTGTCCTGACAGTACCAAAACTCTCATATAAACTGCAACTAGATATTATTTGCTATGCATTTGCAATCTCTAACTTGTTCTCACAAATTTTCCAGATTTCTCTCAAGGCTTAGTGAGTTAAACGTAAAACCGGCACCAAAGCAATGATTACCAACCAACCCCTGTCTATCTCGGTTGATATAAATTGTAATGGGAATCACGTCGACTAGTCCTGGTTCTCCCTGCACGATAAAGTCACTTTCCTCGTTTCCCAGCGCCTGTCTCTCCATAACGCCTGTCTCTCCATAACTATGACACCTGGAGAGGACAGAGATCCCGGTATCCTCCCATAGATCCCTTATATAATGACTGCTCATACGAGATTCCATCACATTATACCAGATTTGATGCATTCATATCACGCCGATTTTTGATGCGGCAACGAGAGCCGCTGTTTCTTTGATGCTTTTCACAGTCGAAATAGCGGAATTGCTAGTAAATATTTAATTTACACACTCCCTGGCGTTACACTAACTTTTTACATTAGAGTAGAAAGTAAGCCGTCCAGAAAATCACGTTATATGAAATAGTTTTCACTAATTTTCTTATAACACGCTATGGAGTCATCTCTTTCATATCATTTTCCAAGTCCGCTCCAGGGAAAATAACATTTTTACTGTTCGTACTGCAAATGCAAATCCGTACCGTAGCGAAACATTAAAATTTATCTCTGGAAAATTATATTTCCTTTAATAATAATTCACTCTACCTTTTTATTATAGTACCAGTATTATAATAATTATTAATTAGCGTGGTCTCATATTTTAAGCCACGCTGAATTGGCTTATTACTCAACTGACCATTAAACATTGAACTAATATCCAATAATTGAATGTTTTACGACAATATATATAAATCATAAATGATGGTAGGTACACTTATTAAACTATTGATTGGGCGATCCTATTAAAATTAAATTTTGTTATTACCCTCGATATTACATTACATGTATAGTGGGTTATACCTGAATAATAAATGGCAATTAGAAAGCGTAACAGAATCAACTTTTTCGTTTTCCAATAACCGTAAACCTAAACCCTGGATATGGTGGTGGTGGTAGCGGTGGTACGAGAAGCAAATAACGATTGGATTTGAACCCTGAATAATGTGAAATCAATCCCTTCTAGAGAGTGGATAACTCGTACGTATCCAGAACTGGGAGAATATACTCGAGCAAGGTCTGCGAGATCAATATTTTAAAATTTCAAAATGAAGTCGCAGGATCCCAGGAAAAAAACGTATTATCGAGTAGGTACGTGTGACCGACAGTGGGTAGTTCAGGCCGTTAATTAATTCACTCTAACCCTTGCCTGGACTAATTCTTCGTTACGGATATGACGGAGTGAAAACCCAACATAGCACACTTCACCCTTAAACATTTCATCTTTGAACAACGTTCTAAAACTGAATTCAATTACGTTGTATGCACATGTTTTACATTGAAAATTTAACCTGATTTTTAATTATTTATTTATTCTTTTTAAGTAGGTACTCACCTTTCAGGCAAAAGACGATGAAGAACAAACTGAACGGTCTCAGCATCCCTTTGAGTGGATTTACCTGTAAGAAAAGGCTTTGTTTATATCAGTTATTACAAACGAAAAGCTTGAAGTTTTTATTAACTTTTTAATTATAATAAATTGCATACATACCCCTACAAAGCATTTTTTTTTATTTTGGTATGAAAAAAATTTTAGCGCTTCAACATGAATACTCGACTTTACGATAGGCTACGAAAAATGTAGTGCTGGAATTGATGTAATTGCAACCCAGTTACAGCACGGATGCGCTTTTCGATGCCGGGTGAACAGATTCATTTTAGCCCGATGCCAACTGTGCCAGTGTACCTAACGTTCATTCCCCCGGTAATTATTAATTTAAATCCTTTTAAAATTTTATTTCGTGAATAAAAAAATTAGAGAATGATTTGTTTACTTCAAATTCAAGTCGAGAGTAATAAAATTTTTGGGTTGCTGTAATTCACGAACAGTTTATTTCGGGTGATTTTTTTTCTCGATAACTTCATTCCAAGTGAAAAGTTCAACGTCCTTGAGCGGCCAGAGGCTAGTCGAGAAGAGCATCCGGCCTATATTAGATGACGTCAGTTAGTAAGAGACGTGGTTCGTGCGGATAGTGCCAATAAATCCAATACGCTAGGGAAATAGTTGACTGATAATCAAATTGGCATCAAAAAAAGGGAGTGATCAGTACAGGGGGAGAAATAGTTATAATTTAGTGGGAGAAAAAATTCAAGAATTTTAGGGGTTCATTCATGCTAGAATCAAGGAGAAAAAAGGTTTTGTTCGGGAGACTCGGTCGCTATAGTAAAAAAGCCAGCGGTTAGTCCGCAACCGATTAATTTAATATCTTTTCTTTACTGGTTCCATCTTCAATATTAACAATTGCAAGTTGTCAGTGAATTGGAGTACCCAGATTAAATTGTTTGGGACCCTCTGCGTCAATGAGAGCAGGTACCGGCTTACACAGGGGTAAAGTTTTACATTAATTAGTTGCTGGATATCAGAGTTAGTTTTTTTTTTAATTAGGGTCTTAGGAAATGGCTCTTGGAAAATCGTTTTAGGAAATCATCTTAGAATATGATTAAAAAAAATGTACTTTAAGAAAGAAAAAAATTTGCTTTGAGGAAATGGTTTAGGAGCGAGTTCTCGGAACGGGGTTCTAGGCAAAGACGCCAAAAGCAATTTTGGAGAAACGACAAGCAGAAACTTATGTTTGGGGTTTTCTATTTGCCGCTTCTCTGTCGGTGAAAATGTTCCTTCAAACGAAAGTTTCTGGTTGCCACTTTTCAGAAAGTGCTTTTTTAGTAATGTCAGTTACTGCACGTTTTTTCGGCCGTGAGGCTCTAGATAATAGTTACCTATACCTGAAAGTTCATGAAATTTTTCTTCAGACAATTTTTACCATTCATCAACATTTTGTTTACTCTCAAAATTTGCAGATAATATTGGTTTTTGTTCATTGTGGTAAAATATCAAGAATATTTTATACTAATCCATATTGTATAGCAACCAGTTTTTCCCTAAAATTACTGTAAAAAAAAAAGCTATCAACTTAAATTTTAATACTGCAGAAACTCTCCAAGCACGAAACACCCATTACATTTCAATGAAGTTACTTGAAAGTTCTGAAGATGCAGTCATTAATACTTGTATAGCTACATGAGACTAATTAGCATGATGTTAACAAGTTCATGCACCTAGGACTTAAACGGAAGAGAAACACACGAAGATTTAAACTAAAAAAGCAATTCAACTGCCTCTTATAGTTTCGTAGGTAATACGGATTGGCCTCTTATTTTTGTCAACGAGTGAAAAGTTTTAGGGTTTTTCAAAGTTTAAAATTCCGAATTCCTTTGTATCAAAGACTAGTCGGTATCTTTTTCCTGGACCGGTAAACATTTTTTAGATAATTGAAACGTTTTCGTAGATTCCTTCGGACAAAATTGGTGATTTCTTTAACATGAAATTGCTGATGTATAACTTCTTTTATATTAAAGTTGTATGGCAGTGTAGTTCAAAATAAAGCAAGTTTACCAAAAACGGAACTATAACAAATAAAATACTGACCATTTGAAAACAAATTAAGTATCATGCTCTCTTTTGCTATAATAGTATTCAGATTTTTACACTTTGGAAAAATTTAATTGTGAAAAGTATTTTTCAAAAAATTATTAATTTTTCAAACTAGTTAATTTGTATAGCTCCTGAGCTGATTTTTCATAAATTTATGCTAAGGACGATATCCGAAGCATCTTCCCAGATGTTTTTGACTTTTTGACTATACAGGGTGCACCATGTATCCTTCTCTATATTGCTATCTCCTAACGCTAACGGATACAGGGTCGGTTAAACAAATCCAAAGGAGCGCAATTTTGTGGCCATCTTGATTCCGTCGAGACATACAAGATATCTGTGACCGTTCCTGAAATATCCTGAAAAAACTGAAAAATCGAGATTTCTTATTTTTTCCATATCTTTTTTATTATTGGAGATTAATGAATAATTTTTTGTGGGCTTACATAAGTCGTCAAGAGCTACCCATCTGATATTTCAAAAATTTTCAAAGCCGACTAGATCCCAGAATTTTCATAGTCAACTTTCGTTTTTCTTATGGCCACCATAGTGTTTTTTTATGTTGTTCGGTATAAAAAAAATCATAAAAACAAAAAATTGTTAAACTTCAAAAAATAAATTAAAAAAATTTTTATTCTTCTTTTTTCTTTACAAAAAATACACATTTTTAGACCGAATTTCATAGATAAATTAAAAAACCATAAGGCAAGCACTATTTCGGCGTATTTTACAAATGTTGACGTTTTTCGACGATTTTTTATTAGGTTTTTCTTTGAAAAAAGAAGAATAAAAACTTTCCAATTTTTTTTTTTCTAAAATTTATTAATTTTTGGTTTCCATTATTTTTTCATATCGAACGACATAAAAAAATAATATGGCGGCCATAAGAAAAACGAAAGTTGACTGTGAAAACTCTTGGATCTGGTAGGCCTTGAAAATTTTTGAAATGTCAGATGGATAGCTCTTAACGGCTTATGTAAGCCTACAAAAAATTATTTATTAATTTCCAATAATAAAAAAGATATGGAAAAAATAAGAAATCTCGATTTTTCAGTTTTTTCAAGATATTTCAGGAACGGTCACAGATATCTTGCATGTTTTGACGAATTCGAGATGGCCACAAAACTGCGCATCTTTTCTCTAATCTAACCTACCCTGTATCTGTTAGCGTTCAGGAGATAGCAATATAGAGAAGGATACATGGTGCACCCTGTAGAAGGATCTCTTCCTCTTTTCTTCTGGAATGCTTCAAATTTATATTTTAAATCGGAACGGCCATAGCTTAAAGTTTCCTGGTCAACACGAAAATGTATATATTTATTTGAATACCTATACCGTCCAACAGAAAAAATCCATGTGAGGGTGGGAAGAATAGATATCAGAAAAAAATACAGTAACCCTAAATACCTGAAACTGCCCCTAGGATTTGATATCCGGCGTTATTTTAGACTTTAATAAACCCGGAAAGACCGGCCGTGGCTAAGACGGAGATAACTAGTGGAGGTGTATGACGTCACCGGACCATTATCCTGTAAATAGGAGCGCTCTACCGATTATCCAGACAGTTGTCAGGTGAACACTAGATGTATACCGTAGTTGCTCCCAAACGTTCGTAGCAAATCTCCATAGACCGAGGTAAAATAGCTAGGAATCAATTATGATTTTCACAACGTTATTCTATACTTATTTTTTGGCCATATATCCGTATAGGTACTGATAGCATTGTTGACCTTCTATCGAGTAAATAAATTAAGACATAATTTTGACAGGCTTTGTAAAAAAACTTCATGTATGAGATTGAACTGCGGAGTGCTAGAACGCTAATTAAAAATTATTGTCCAATGATGGTCCATCAACGGCTATTTTACATACGAGTAGCACTCCATCCAGAATCTACGAAGCTGTAAGCTATCAGGTGAGCTATTCTCTAGTTCGCGGAAATGGAACGATCTCCGGAGATCGTTCCCATTCAAAGTGCAAACAACCAGATGTCATATTTTTAGCACATTTGGTTTCAGGCATAGGTAGTAAGTGGAAAAAGTAAAATCTGAAAAAATAAACAAAATTTTAACAGGACTAGATAACGAGGAATCATTTTTAATTGGATATCTTAAACAGTTACCTATACTGAGATACTGTTGCTTGACAGACACAGGGACAATGGAGTGACCTAAATGCTTAAGAACTTCCCATCCGATCCTTTATGGAAATAAGGTCATCAAGGTGTAATAAAACCTACCTGACAAACCTTCGTGTATGCGCCGTATTTTCTGGAATCATAAGAGCCGGCTGAGTGGTTTTTTTTACCCAGAATATAACATCAATAGATAAATATAGACAGAGGTCTATAATAAGTTTCAAATAAACTGACTTATAAATGATAAATTGTGTGAATGTTTAGAAGGATGTACGCTCGTGGAAAAACTTACGTTTTTTGAAGTTAACTTGACAGTCGATAATGCAGGAACCATAGATTGACGGGTTCTCATGTGGGAATCGACTCCCACGAACTCGAGAATAGCTCCCCAGGACTGCAATTCTCGAGTACGTGGGAATGGAACGATCACCGAAGATCGTTTCAATGCAAACTTCTCATAAAAAATTTCCCACTCACTATTTTGATCGTATTCTTGAACACGCGTGAACTCAATCAAAATCACAATCACTTGAAATTTTGCCAAGCTTCTGTTCAAATTTCGACCAATTTTATTGTGATTTTATGATTTTATTGTGTTAGTAATAATTATTATTCTGAAATTGATGGCTGTAATTATATTAACAGTGATGAAAATTTCATTTGAACTCTCACGTGGAAATCGACTCCGATGGACTCGAGAATAGCCCCCCAAGGGGGGCTATCTGTCAAAAGAGTCTTCTGTCAATATTTATCTATTGCTAGTATATTCTGGGTGTAAAAAACACTCTGCAGGCAATTTTGGTTGCATTATATAGGGAATAAGGAATAATATAAGAAAATGAGAAAATATAAGAAAATAATTTTAAAGTTTCAAAGATTCAATATCAGGCTGGATTTTTTTCAAACCCGTTTTAAAAATTCAGTCTTACAAACGACATGTGATATAGGAGAACTTAGCTCTAATGTCATAATTTTTAGAGACTTAAAAAAACTCCAAAGCTAAGGGGAAAACTTAATAAGGAAAATTGCGTCCTTGCTGGCATGAAACTTTATAATCGATTTTCAGAAAGAAATTCATAAGTAACGATCCTGATAAATTTATAAATTTGATTTATGGATTCCTCAACGATATTCTATATTCTAATGTAAGGAAACATCGACATCTGGTTCGTATTCGTAATGTTTCTACCACCTAAGAATGTATTTCCGCTGCACTGGAATTGTGTGATAGTAATTTACGTAGCAAGGCCGGAAAGTAGTGATTTGCAAGTCGAGTTAAGTAGATTCCAGAGCGAGTCATGGAAGCTTGGGTAGACCTGCACAACGTTTTCCGGTAGAGTGACGCAATGTTTTTCTTTACGACCGACTCTATTCTCGACAGGAATTCACAATCAGAATAATAATATGTGAATAATTTTAAACACTCGCTGCTTTCTAAATAAAGTAATTATTGCGGCTGTCTAATTTTAATTATATTTCACTACGAGTATTGAATAAAACGTTAATTATCGTTCTATACTCTCCATGCCGCTAGATACTAACCGCACATTCACGCAATCCAATCACAGTTCAGCAGGTAAACAAAGCAGGTGAAACAAAATTATCAGTAAGAGCCAATTACAACCGCGCAGATACAAGAAATCACCACATCGAACGCCTTCATATCACCGGCACAACATTTATGAGACGATAATGACACGAAAACTTTCGATAATCCGAAATAGGTCGATTGCACCACATTGGAGTTTTTTTTTACTCAAGTTTATACACCTGTACTATGCACTGCACAAGGAAACGGTTGAAGATGCAGCAAAATCGTTTACAGGCCCCTGTACCTACTAACTTATCGTGTCATATTTAATATGGATATTCATAGTTACTTGTACAGAGTGGCTAAAAATTGCATTAAGTCCCTAAATACATAGTAATTGAAAACTTGGAGTTTGGTAACGTTGATAAGTCTTGTGTATGGTTCCATTATTCGCGTTTGAAATCCTGATTTATCAATCTCTGCAATGACTATATCGCATCAACTTGGGCTGCCATCTCAATGTATCCTTTAAAAATAGATTATAATAAAATAAGACCTATACTCGTGACACATTATGGAGAATCGATGTATAATATATGGTTCATATAGTGCATGGAAAGGCTTAGATTTCAACTTTGGACTATTGGAAACTTATAATAAATCAACAAAGTGCTTCGGAGTTGTCTATTTCAATGTGCTATCAATTTCAAGATTGAAGTTCTATCTCGCAGTGTCATGGTAAGTAATATATACGCACTTTAAGCAACCGGAATTTAAGGCATTTTCCATTACTGTTACTTTGATTCTGTTCTGTTGTATGTTCGGCTGAAATTTTTAAAATCGTTTCGCTATCAATATTGGGTCCTACAAGTATGACTGGCTCTTTATTTTGTATGTATTTAAATTAATTTAATTTATGTAACATTAAATAACAAATTTACTCTAGTAAGCAAAATGGTTTTTCATAATAAATATTTTCCTAGTTTTATCAATAATTATTTAATGAAGTAGTGGTTTGTTTCCACGAACGAGACGTTTCAATACAACTAACTTTATGGAAAATCGATACTGAATAGATCTAAATGGTCTGGGTGTAATTTTACCTTTGGGATGTTCGTAATTAATAATTCAGCAACGATAATAGAACTTCTTCAATAAGTGCAAGGGAAATACTTATTTAGAACGCTCCATGCCAAACCTGCTTCTTCTAGAAATGTCTATGCCTTTCTATTCTACATTTTATGTAGGAATATATGGTAATGCTATAATTTACACATTTACCTGCATATGAGTAAGCTTCTGAGCTTGTTTAATTTACCAGGAAAAGTTTATAGCACGTCGTACTTTCTTAGCATGGCAGGAATTAAACTTCCTGCTGTATTTTCCTTGTAGTTTCAGTGTTATGTTTCTCTCTCACGTAACCTTCACTTAGTTGCTCATATTTAGCATTAACATCACGTTTCGACTACTGTAATTTCAGACAACCTTGACATGCTGCTGAAAAAGTACTCCTTCACGATGTCAAAGTCACTTTTTCATTATCTTAAATAACTTTCGTATAAAAAATCCCCTATTTTATACGAGACAGTTGATAGAATATACGGTTATAGTCAAGAAGCTAATAAATTCAGAGAGCTCGGCTTTGGGGAGAGCAAGTATATAGGGAACGACCCCTGAAGAAGTGATATGTGATTTAATACAGGTCGGTAGCTGTTGAACGCCCTACCTGTCGTCTTCCTTCCACCCCGCAATATAAATTTCCCATATTAAATTCTTCCTTGCAACATCTCACAACATTACCCAGCAAGGATCAGAGCAAACCCTTTCATGAGGCGAATAAAGACCTTGAGCGTTCACATAATTCAAAGACGGTCTCATCGTCCGTCCTAAACACAATTACACCCCTGGGAGGACTGCAACCGGGAGAAACTGAAATATAACACCCCTTTAAACCGTGAGACCAGTAGCGCTGCTCTAATTTTCAGCTTGTATTTATTTAATAAAATCCTATTTGACTTTCATAAAAGCTAATACCATTTAGGTATAGTGTGGCTCATAGCACGAGCTGAGTGAGTAAATTTAAAGCGGAAATTGCAACGTAAAGTGAATTAACAACTATAGAGCAAGTAGGTAGATTTAGAATGAAAATAATACGTTCATTATAAGCTCTTTGTCATGAGTCGAACGAAGCATTTGCATCGTTGCTCGGTGATTATGAATATTTTAATTATTATGTGCCTACAACATAGAACATGCCCTAAAGCCACTCGAGAATTACTGTTGACTAACTACCTATATTCACTTAAAAGGCAGCTACACGTCTAGAACAACGTCAAACGTATTTATAGTAATTTTCTAGACGGTCATAAATTTTGAAAATGGGGAAAAAATAAAAAAATTTAGTGAAAAAATAGTTATTTCGTAATGTGATCCAAACCTGAATACTTTAATTCGGTAAGGGTTTTCTTCACGGTAGACATGACAATATCACGAAGTAGTAGATAAAGGGCTATACCAAGTTGAAGGGAACGGAATCTTGATTCGGGTAGTCTGCAAAGAGATAACTGGCTGGCTAAAAACTTGTCAAAGAGATTCATCTCTTTAGCGAATTCATGGAGTAGAACACCGGATCTAGCCCAATATTTCACATTGGCAGACATAAAAGGAGATAAGGAACGGGAACGATATTGAAAATAGTTGGGAAATTTCTCCAGAGATTTATATCATGATAATTGTCTTCAAAGTTAGATGAAATAACAATTACGTTTCCAATTATTTCTCTAAAGAACTAAGACATGATAGTACACCAAGTGAATGTTTTTTGATATACATATTTTATGGAGCTCTCACTGTGAGACGTGCGTGATGATCTAATTTAGCCGTATAGCGAAAATATATATTTGCAGAAAACTAGGAGAAACATTAGCTGGTTTGTGGTAGGCTCATTAAGTCTAACAGATGTAAACAAAACATGAAAATGTCATTAGTTAATTGTATTAATCCATCAAGGGTAAATTGAGGCCGCCCTTGCTTTTATTAATGATTACATTTTAAAGCGCTCCCCTCTATACATTTTCTCCGCGACTCTCTCGTACAAATTCTGGAAGTAAAATAAAATCTGGCCTTTTTATTTTTTATTCACAATCGAATCAGTCCCGGAAACGTATCAAGAAAAATGAGTCCCTTTTTAAGGACAAGGTTCTGGATTGAATTCATGCTAATTTCGGGTAGAGGTTGAGCTTTCCTACCACCTGAGAAAAATCATTACCGATAAATAAAGTGCGCTTCGTTTATTTTAGTTAAGTGTATAGCTGAACACGAGATGTCGCGGAAAAAATAAATAAAGCTTCTGTATTCAAATCCTTTCACCTATACATTCTTCGTTCTTCCAAATTTACACAAACCTGTTTATTTTAAGAACTGTAGAAAAGACTTATAGTATTATAAAGGCTCATTAAGCTAACTGACAGATTTCAAGTACCATTTTTAAAGCCAATATCGACGTCAAATAACTTTTATTAACATTTCTGTGATCCCTTTCATGCAATAATCACTAAATTGCTGTAATTTCCATCTACGGTCGATACTTTTTCTAGAAACGACCACAGAAATCTGCCCGCTAACTTGATTAGCCTTTATAATATTGACTGTTAATAAATTTGTATACCTTCTCTCCTCAGTAGCCTTCACATTTAAATGGAACTGCAATTAGAAGGCTCATCCAAAAATTTTATCAAACTATACATATTTATGTTTATAGATATGTTTATAGATATGTACAAAGATATGTTTAATAAAAGTGTATCCGGGACTTTTGAGATATGTACACAGTATCAAAAAAGATTCTTTTTTCGGTTTCTTTACGATATCTGGGGAACAGTTCGAGATACAGTTCTCAGTTTTTCTACATGGCTTATCATTAATATTAGATATTTTTTTTAATGCCAATTCATATTTTTTTTCAAATGCCAGTGTACGCGGAAAACATTTATTTTAAAATATTCTCAGAGAGCCAAACGTCTCTCAAAGCTTTGTTCCATCCGTTGCAACTATAAACAGGTATGGAACTACCAAATAAAGCACTCAACGCAGTAGCTAAAACCAATTACTCATCTCTGTTCTGGATTCCAGATGATTTTAGTTTTGGAGATAACTTTCTGGCCACAAGTAGAACTGAATCTAAATTTACAGGACCAGAACCGGTTGTCGGCATATCTTCAAATATCGCTAAAACAACAATAAACACCTGGGCAGAGAATATAGAATGGCAGTACTGGCAAAGTCTACCAGGATTGGTTCAGTCTAAGGCCTTCAGTAAAGGATAATCGAAGACCATAGCTAAACAAATTCAAATACTGAAGCTGAAAAGTATCGACCTTAGGACCCTGATAGACCTGTACACAACAGTAAAGTGAACCACCACGTACACATGATGGGTCTAGCCCAGAGGCGTCCAAACTTTTTGCTGCGAGGGTCAGTTTGGTATTTAAATTCATTAGCGGGCAAGCATCGTAAATATGTGAATTAAAAAACTAAAAAAAAAGCTCCGCGGCCGACGAATTTTTGTCTTGTCGTGGACAATCTCGTAGCTTTGCAGGCACTGCAGTTGAGTGCAGCAGTCTGCCGCTCCGCGCCGCCTACGTACAGTCAGAGTACAAAATCATTCTTGTAGTACTGTAGTGTAGTCGAGCGTGATACCGTGCTCATTCTTTTTTTACTATATTTTACGAAATCCTTGGCGGGCCGGATAAAATCGCCTGCCGGGCCGGGTTTGGCCCGCGGGCCGTAGTTTGGACACCTCTGGTAGCCGATAACGCAGAATGTCACCTGTGCTTAGAGGATGAAGAAACAGCAGAACATGTTCTATGAAACTGTCACGCTCTGGAAAGAACCAGACACTCAACATTCCGAAGGGAATGCCTCTCTCCAGGAGACCTGGATACATTCTCACACTCTAAGGTCATTGGCTGGCTTGCTGAAAGTGCTGAAACGGATGTGAAACGCTTAAGTAAGATACTATTTTCCATACGAGAAGGACTGTTTTATTGTAGCCTGGCGGTACAAAATTTCCTGAAATAGTAACATACTGGTTGACCTGCAAGATATTGATGCAATTTCAGTTCTTTTGATTTTTCTTAAGCATGCCATTTTTGATAATGATAAAAAATGGCCTCCTCAATAATAATATGTTCAACATAGTAATCGAAAATGCTTTTAGAAAGTTCGTCATACATGCAGAAAGAAACGTGGAAAATGTTCACGTATCAGGTATTGTGTTTTACACATAATTATGTATTACTTAATTTTCGAGTCTCTAGTGTGCACTATAAACGATGATTATTATTATTTATGTATACAGGGTGATTCATGAGTGACCTTACATAGAGCAATGGTGATAAGCGGACTTCAAGGCGGGTCGAAAACCACAAAAGAAATTTTTTTTGTGTGATTGGTTAAGAAGTTACAGGGTGTTTTATGTCTCAGGTACAAAACTTTGATAGGCGATATTTCTGAAACGGCTGGAGATATTTTGTAGAAATTTACTAGGGATGGTGCATTCAGGAAACTCATCAAAACCGCATTCTGAGTTAATTAAAAATCCAGGACCGGACTTGAAATTTTTTGCCCCCATGGTCTTTGTTGAAAAAGTTAATTTTCTGACGATGTTTCTGAAAAACTGTCATCGAATTTGAAAAGATAAGAAAAAACTCTATAGAAATCATTCCTCAATTTGAACGGCACACCCAAACCGTCTCGAAAAAAAAAATGTCAAAGTAAAACTTCTCAGTAAATTATCGTTTTCGAGCAGACATATTTTACTTAATGTTCGTCTGAATTCCTTCAAATTAATTTTTTGACTTGTTTCTGTGGGAAAAATGTTTGATAGAAGGCCAAGCTTTATTACTGGGAAATCCGGTGTCAACTACAAAATTTTCAGATTTCACTAATAATCACAAATCATTTCACTAATAACGAATACGCAGACATTATGTTTGTGTATGGTTTCTGCAATGGAAATTCAAGAGCAGCTGCGAGAGAATATCATAGAAGATCTCAATCGAAGAACACCGGCCCATGTAACGTTTCGCGTCTGTTTTACAATTTTCTCGACACCACGGCATATATCCCTGAGCTCAAAGGAATGCTGAACCTCAATTGGAAAATCTGAGCCATCAAAACATCGTGGAGATGGTGGCAGTAAATCCAAGTACAAATACGCGAAGAATTGGGCAAGCACTGGGCATTTCTCAATCAAGAGTATGGCGAACCTTAAAAAAAAGAAGAGTGGATACATCCCTGTCACGTACAAAGCGTACAGAGGCTTCAACCATTCAATGAAGTTCCATTGAATGGACTGCGTAGAATTTTGTTCACTGATCGAAGCTCAGTTCACGCGGGATGGTGTAACGAATAGAAAAACTCCCACCTATGGGCATATGAAAATCCGCGCTCTGTTGTTCAGAAGAACTCGCAACAGATTTTCTATAAATGTGTAGTGTGGCATTGCAAATGATACCCTAATAGGACCCCATTTTTTTCTGGGCGGCTCACGGGGGAAATTTATTTACTTTTCCTACAAGTTATTTTGCCCGGCTTGCTTGCAGAGGCGAACGTGAACAGGCGTGCTCTTTCCTTCCAGCAAGATGGGGCACCACCGCATTTTTCTCGACAAGTCAGAGAGCATCTCCACAATGAGTACCCCAATCGTTGGTTCGGGCGCGGCGGCCCTCATTCCTGACCACCTAGGTCCCCCAACCTCACTGTTTTAGACTATTACCTATGGGGCTATATGAAGCAGGTGGTCTAAAAAACGGAAGTAAGTACCAGAGAGGAGCTCAGGACGCGAATACTGGTAGTTGCTGATGAAATTAGAAACAACATCAGGCAAATAATTCAAAAAGCAAACCAAAATTTATGGAAACGCTGCAGGAAATGTATTGAAGTTGATAAAGGATATTTTGAGAACCGTTTATAACATTAATATTGATAACATTTAATTTACACTGAGATTTTTCCCACAGAAACAAGTCAAAAAATAAATTTGAAGGAATTCAGACGAACATCAAGTAAAATATGTCTGCTCGAAAACGATAATTTACTGAGAAGTTTTACTTTGACTTTTTTTCGAGACGGTTTGGGTGTTCCGTTAAAATTGAGGAATGATTTCTATAGAGTTTTTTCTTATCTTTTCAAATTCGATGACAGTTTTTCAGTAGCACGGTCAGAAAATTAACTTTTTCAACAAAGACCATGGGGGCAAAAATTTTCAAGTCCGGTCCTGGATTTTTAATTAACTCCGAATGCGGTTTTGATGAGTTTTCGGAGTGCACCATTCCTAGTAAATTTCTACAAAATATCTCCAGCCATTTCAGAAATATCGCCTATCAATGTTTTGTACCTGAGACATAAAACACCCTGTAACTTCTTAACCAATCACAAAACGCTTATTGGTCTATGTAAGGTCACTCATGAATCACCTTGTATATGCATGCGACTATTCGCATGAAAAAGATCTGTTTTCTCCAGCAACTTTAAGATGCGTCTATGATTAATGACAACTTTTCAAATAAAAAGTCTCCTAATGAGGGGAAACAGAAAATTGAAAAAGACTCCTCCCTGGATTAATTATGTAATTAATAAGATGATGGAAATCTTATAAGATCTTGCAGGTTTTTCTGTTCCAAATGAGGTGGTTTTTTTTCTAAACGCCTCGATGCTGGGCGGATAAGAGCAACTAGTGAATTAAGTGATGGATGATGAATAGAAGTGCAAAAGCTCCACTTGAGTATCGTCGAGAGAGCAAGGAAGTGTTCAGGCGCTGTTGACTCTCTGATTGCATTAACTTTGACGCGTTGATTCCGCCCCTCCGCACCTCTCTTCGATAGCGCTTTAACCCCTAATCCTTGGTCTAATAGAAGGGCTTAAGATTAAGAGAGCGTAAACAGCAAGGTGGAAAAGTAAACAGGTAGATGTATTACAGAAAGGAGAGCTTATGTCTCGCTGAAAGACATTTTCGTTGCCTCATAATTGTATAATATTCTACCTACCCTTTGATTTTGGTATCTGATTACAGCCGAATTAGGAGAGGGTTGTGAAGTACACCTTCCAGTGCTTATATTTTATTATAACAAGTCGATTTAGAGGGAAATTTCAATCTTGTTCAAGCGGTTGACTCTGAGAAACTCAAGACTCCTCTCGTCTTTTTACTTTTACTTTTTGTGTACGTTAACGTTGAAAAAGATAAATCAACAAACTTCTTAATTTGCTCTGCCTCTTTATATCCATGTGGCCCTAATTGAAAGTAAAATAACAACAAATGTTGATTCAGTTATCTCGCTCCCACACCAATTATAAACGTGATTAAAGGTTTAAGGAGATTAGACACGAATTGAGTAGAATGTGGTGAATCCTGTTCCCCTGTATCAAACTTCCATCTTTGAAGTACCTCTTTGTGAAGAAACTCATGTGCGCGTTAACAAGATTATGCTAAAATATGCAAATATTCAAGTTTAAGCGTGTTTTGTCTCGTAAAATCTACAAGCCTGGCAAGAGAACTTGCACCGTGAAAGAAGAGAAAATGAGAAGGACCTGGGGGCAAACAAGCAGGTATGTGTATGTGTGGAAAGAGAGGAATGAGGTGACGTGTCCCAGTTCTGTCAAGAAACAGTTCCCTAAGGAACTCCGAGAATGCCCGAGCAGTCTATACGTAAAGTAAGAGAGGAGTTGAGTTGTATCAAGAAGTGCATATTTTACTACATACCAATTTTCTGTAGAATGTAACAGGAATGCGTCCTTACGGGAAGGCAAGGGAAAGCCAATTCATGGCGATTAGTTGGAATAAATCACATGCCTACGCATGGACTTTTTGTTTTATTACATAGTTGATACGTGAAAGAACAACCCCTTGCATCCATCAGTTTCCTCCCCTTCTTATAACGCACCTGTGGGACCTGCGATGAAATCTTTATTAGCACCTAAAATTCACCCCGGATAGACTGAGAGCGATATTTTCGTTCCTACGCAAACAAATAGGCGAAGACGTGCTCTTTCAGCTCTTTCGCCTCAACCTCTCAACCCCGCTTTTTTGTCGCAATAGATTATCAGGTTTTCGAGTTTAAGCTTGTTACGAAAAGTTCAACATTTGTTACATTAAACGTCTTTGTGGATGCCGGTCGATAGAAAAACGGGAGTTTTTATTTTATTCCAACTGCTCGATTTACGTTTACGTGACGGATGATACGGTGGTCGTGTTTATTCAATGATGGATCTTTGTAAACAAGGGAGAAAATTAAAAATGTTCAGTTATAGAGAACGAGAGTCTCTCGTTCGATCATTCGATTAATATCCTCGATGCAAAGTCAAAATGTATGTGCCATGATGAGGGACAGGGAGATTGCCATTCATCAGTTGATTGGTTTACTCAACAGCTCAACCGAAACAGTAATCTGACATATGATGGAACTGTATTATTATACTCATCTCTCGTAGCCTTATGAATTATCTCTGATAATGACAGGTGTATTTACCCACAGGTGGTTCAGAAATGATCCACATGATTTAGTAAAACAAATTAATTTAGATACTGCAGTTAAATTGCAAGTCAAATTGATGTGACAGTTACTTGATCAAGACTCATATCTCAATTATCATTGAAATTCAGAGTTTTTACTTTTCTGAAACTCTCATTTTTGATTACAATTTCATTTCACTCTTATCAACAGATTCATTAACGCCTAAATTCCTCGGCTTTGCTAATAAATAAAGTTCAAAAGAGTGATGTAGACCTGCATTTTCAGTCAATAATGTTCCTGTTATTTCACACCGAGAGCGGCTAGGTTATGGAGCTAATTGAATTAACTGGAAGAATTGTATTTTTGGAAAAAAATTCTCAAAATTATGAAAGAAGTTGGAAATTATAGCTGCTACAAATAAGTTCAAAGAAAAGTGGTATCAACTTCAATTTCCAAATTATTCTATTTAAGACATGACCAATATCAATTGGTCATTTGTTGATCATCCTTTCATTAAACACTGACAAAGGTATTTCCTTAGCACTATTGAGCAAAGCTTTCATTGTCCTTTTGAAGTAATAATCGAAAAATCACTAGCAAGAACCAATCACGGCTCGCCATGGATAGGAAGTCATGGCATGCCGATATCAAAACCTTCGAAAGGCAAACGAAATAGCACGATTGCACTAGCCTATTTCAATAACAGCTCATGCAAAACAGCATGAGCGACTGCGATAGCAGATAAGTGAAAGACCATGGAGTTGGATGAGTCACCTGTTTCCTCACAAAATATCAAAAACTGTTAAATTTTAATCGATGTTGCCACTTTTTTCAAACCGTAATTTCCCTATATTTTTCTAATGGGGCAACCTGTATACTTTCATATTTTTAAATAGTCCTTTCAAAACCAATTTCAGGAGTGTAAAGATTGGGATTTTACTAATGAAGATAAGATTAAGATAAGAATTTATCCTTGATTGAGTAATGTTTACAAATGGCCTAACATAATCAGCCTTTTCATAACAAACGCTCAGCAGATTGGGGAAGTGCAGAGAAAGGCAAACAACTCAAGTTGTTCCCCTCCTTCATTCATCATTTATAAGAACAATTTGTAATGAAGAATAGTCAAACTGGTTTCATATCAATCTCAACTCGAGGCAGCTGCATGCGATAATGATAAATTCACTGGAGGCTTCTCGAATCAGATCCACAATCTCGGCCACACTGGAAATAAGTAATCGGGAAGGCGAGGAAAAACAGCAAAAACATTATTATACGTCACGTCAAGACACCCGGAAAGTTCATCAGACGTGAAATCTTGAGCCACTGCCGCTCCAAGCCGGAACTTGACGATATTCGAATTGACTAAAATATATCCAGCAAGTTGGATATTTCCAGTTGCTGAAATAAAACTATAGCAGAATTCAAAGTAGCCTTAATCCAGATTATTTGAATAACTAAATTAAACTACGACATGAAACTCGCATTATTACCGGACAAAAATGTCCGAAAAGTTGCAACATAAATTAACAGAAAAAAATGAATTACAAGACTAGCTATGAGCCCACGAAATGGCAAATAAATTATGGCTTATGTCAGCTTCGTTCGTGTATGACAAATAAATATAACCGTTAGGTGTATATGTATATATGAGGGTGTGAATTTGAACATGGGGTAGTTTGTTAGCAAAATATCCCTGGGCAACCTGGTCTGCTCCATATCGAGGTGTTATTCGACATGCTAAACCAATTTAACCCTTAATTCATGCAGAATCAAACCACCCTTAAGTGGGAGGTTGGAGGTGCAGTGAATATTTCGTGCCAAATAATCATAACTACGGACATTGTTGCCGATTTGTTTTTATTTAGTAGGTGTTATACTTTATGTTGCTGCTTAACGTTTTAGGGTTATTACCTAAAGCAATTTACATCCTATATAAGGTTGTTTTATTCGGGCTAATTTATCCTAAATCTACAAAGCATATTAATAGCTTGTAATGAAAAAGTTTTATGGTACAAAGAAAACATTTCTTGTAATTTTATTTGCATATAAAAAAGTAGTAAAATCAGGTAGTAAAATCTGGTTGTTTGTGACGTAGTTTGAGTGAAATGAAAAGAAACCCATTGATTTAGTGAGATTTATTTGAACATCCGACAACAACGCAAAACAATCCCTCATAAATCCCCCGGAAAAGTCTTTTGGCAGCGTCATGTCTGGCTGGTTTCGGCTTCCTCTTTCTGCATCTGGCATTCCTTCCTGAGGGTTTTCCTATATATTCCCTTCATGTCCTGTAACCTGAAACGCCTCAGGTTGGAGGTGACACCCTTTACTTCTTGTGAAATTTCCATAATACGAGCATAACGAATGACATGCTAATACATCAACAGTGCCGTGCTAAGGACTCAACAGGTCTCCTTTTACCATTTACCCCCAATTTATCAAATAGATCCGACCCAAGTTTTCGATTATCTAACACAACACTCAACATCTACAGATTTAGATTAGATCCCACGTCACTCTAACAACGACTCTCTATCTCCATCTGATTCTCTACACCGCCGAAGGGAAATTTATTGCTCATCGTTTTGCATTTTCAGCGGGAGTTCTGCTTGAATGAGCTGACTCTCGAAATGTTTTCAAATTCATAACGTAATATTACTTACCTGAAAATTTCGAATTAATAAGGGAATTTAATGGAAAATATCTGCTAATCCCAACTTATAAGAGGAACGCACTTCCACTTCCATCTTATTATATTCATTAGTATTTCTTAAGTAGTTTAATTAAATTAAATATTTATCCACTTATGTAATAGAAAAATAATGGATTAATTAGATGGTTATTAAAGAACAACTCAGTTTTAATGTTCACTGCTTTTTATTTAGAAAAGGAATGCAAAGTTTTATTTAAATTGGGTCTACCCTTGACACACAGATAATAATTAATTATTTTTATTATGACAGCGACAAACAACTGAATATTTCTAGAAACAATAACAATGAGCTAGGAATGCAGATGTCTAGCAGCAAAGTTTGTCGACTGAATTTTTGAAATCCAACAAAAAATACGTTCATATTTAAAATTAAGAAAATTAAAAAATATACCAGGTGATTTTTTAAAAACTTGTCACACCCTCAAATTTATAGAATTGTGATCTGAAAATAAAAAACCTGAAACAGGTCAATTTTATAATTTGGTTTAATTTCTATTGTCGTAGAACAATTTTATACAGAGTGTTCCTTAGGTCAGTAATGACGGCATTATTTATTTTGTTAAATAATACACCCTGTATATTATTTATTACATTTTGAGATTGAATGAAAAAAACCAGTAAGAATGGTCTTTACAGTGTTGCAGTTTAAATTGACTAGCTATGAGTTATAAAATTTGTTTCAACGCAATTTTCATTATGAATGCAGTATACATCGGAAAGGGCCCTAAATATCGAAAAACGGCTTACATGTCCCTATCTTAACTTTTCAAGTGTCATCGTACTTGAAATTTTTGTACATGATTATGAAAATTATAAGACTTTTCATCACCCTGTATAAAAATTTCATCTGCATCATCGGATAGTATATAAAAAGTTAAAATAGGGATGTGTAAGCCGTACACTGCTTTCAAAATGGAAAAATGCGACTTTCATTTGTTTATAACTCACAACCTAGTCAATTTAAACTGCAACTGTAAAAACCATTGTCACTGTATTTTCTCAGACAATCTCAAAATGTAATAATATACAGGTGTCTTATTTTAAAAAATAAACAATGTCAAATTACTGAGTCTAGGAACACCCTGTATATTTCTTTTAAATCAAAAGAAAGCATATCAAATTTTAAAATTGACCTGTTTTGGGACTTTCATTTTCAGATCACACTTCTATAAATTCGGGGGTTGACAAGTTTTTAAAAAACCACCTAGTATAAAATTCTTTCAGTCAGAAAACTTCATTTTCTTCATTTAAATTCATTTTTTCTGCGACGGGCTACAAGTTTGACCTTTTTTCCCCGTTGACAGGTAGAAAAATGCCTCATTATATGAGCTGCATCTTATCGGGGAAAAAAATGAATTAGCAGGGAAATAAATGAGTACTTATTTCCCCGAAATGGCGGCTTAGGTATAGCTACTATTAACACTCAGATATCATTAAATTTATATCAAATATACGTAAAGGAAAGTTACCTTATTATCCAAATGGCAATTATTAAGGGAATTTTCATAACAATCACTATCCATATTAATAAATTCACTCATTGAGACATTACAAGAATCTTTGCAAAACTATCTAAAATTTTAATTAAATTATGACGTTTATCGAATTAAATCGTTTCGTTACCAGGCAACGTCGATTACGATAAAAGACAGTTTGAAAATCCAAGTTTAACATAAATCATTTTTCCGACATAATTTTCAGTTATCTAACTACGTTTTTCGACATTCTAACACTGATATTTCTTCTCGCAGAAAAAAATTGTATATTACACACGAGAAAAAAGTGCGATTTTAGCTCTCGATGTGTTTGTCCCCTCCGCTAAACGCGTCGGGGACGAAATCATATCTCAAGCTAAAATCTATCACTTTTTTCTCTTGTATAATAAATAACTATTTTTGACCGTTTGAAAATATTTCAGAAGATTTTAATAGCCTAATTTTTAAAAACTAAAATTTTTTTTCAACTACGAAAATCCAATCTAAAGCGATTTTCTTCCAGGAAATAAACCTGATTGATTTTTCTATGAGTTGTAGTAGAAATTTTTCTCTTAGTAAAACCAACAGTAAAGCTCTTAGGTTCAAGATTGGTATTTTAGGAAACAATAATTTATTTCCTAGTTATTTTCAGAAAAATTTCGGGAGTAATTTAGTAGAGTTATTCTCCGAAACGAAGCACTAAATAAACTTGTACTGAAAAAAGCACTCTTGGGCTTGATTAAATAGACGGGAAATATTTGCCCATTTCTGTGCAATTGTGTCTTTCAAGAAATGTTTCAGGTTATTTTCAGGACCATTTAGGCCGTAATTGTGATTAATACATTTCTCAGAAATTTGTAAATAAGAATGTTGTTTGCTGGTATTCTTACGTTTCAAAGAATTTAACGATAATGTTTTGCTTATTTCTAAGGTAAGTTTTTTTTTACAGGAAACGTTCTCATATTTCCAAGTTGCATTCAAAAGGATTGTAGGTTTGCCAATAGAATCCATTAGGAATCAAAGTGTACTGAATTGAAAAGTTTAACTGCCGGACATTTCCGGAAATATATTTTATTTTTTGTTGTTGTCATGCAAGGTTAAATAAGAGTAATAATAATAAAGATCTCCTAGGTATTCTACAAAATTAAGAAATTTTTATGATGGTTCTACCAGGAGATATCCTTTTTGGCTTTGATAAATTTCAGGATTATCTCGGCCACGGTGTAAGATTGAAATGTTAATAAAGGTGTCCTGAAAATGTCGAGTGAAATGACTGAAAAATGACCCTTGAGATTTTTTCTGCATCGACCGAGGAAGTAAAGGCTGTTCTTTTAAAAACCTAACGGGTTAATTAAATTTGTAATAATACCTAATTCTGTAAAATTCATTCTATTGTTCCGCTATTTTTAGTTAATATAAATACATTTCTGTATATTAGTTACCTTCTGCATATCCATTCTGTAATTGGTCTCCTGACTGTTGAATGGCTAGTTAATAAATAAATAAATAAATAAATAAAAAAATTTTAGAATCCCGAAGATGACCCAAATTGTTCGGTCGAAACGTTGATCTTATAATAAAGACCACACTTTAAGAAGAGACTTTTTGCCTATAGTCCTTAGCAATTTTCAATTAATAAAATATAATATAAACTTATAAAAAAAATTGGCTTATAAGTGAAGTTTTCTAGGAAACGTTCTAATCTTATGTATTTTTAGATAATATTTTTTAGATACTTATGCCCGTATTCACAAACGATAATTTCCTAAATAATTACGTAATCAATTATCCCCATCTCATTCTATTGCAAAAAAACTGCATATCTCCATCACACTCATTTATGTAATTACGTAATTATTTAGGAAATTATCGTTTGTGCATACGGGCATTAGTGTATTCTTTATAAAGTTGAGAACATAATTTTCACAGGGATTATTAGTGAAAGAGTCTTTAGTAAATCGAACAGAAATATTTTATAATCACTCTCTACACTCCAGGTCATAACTTTCTTTGGTAACTCTATATTCCTGAAAGAGTAAAAAATTATACGAATCTTTCTCTCATTATTTCGGTCAGATTTTAATTCAGAAAATATCTTAAGACTTTTTAAGTTACTTTCAGAAAAATTAATTTTATTTTATTTAATTATTATTTATTATTGCATTTAATTTTACAAGAGTTGAGATCTAAGATTGGAAAAGATAAGATTTAATAAGGTTTAATAAAAATATAAAAGTACAAGTTACTAGAGATACTTATAAAAATCTAAATAAATTATTTTAAACGCGTTCAAAAGAGACTTTTTTCACAAAGTTGTTCTATGAAAGGTTTTAAAAGCAATTTAGTGGAGCTTTTATCCGAAACTAAGAGATAAATCTACCTAATCTGTCTATATCTATCTACCTAATCTATTTAGATAAATCTAGGAGATATATTTATATCTACCTATAGGGGTATATCTAAAGGTGCGTACAGACATGCAACAGAACATCGTCACGTAACTTCGCCGCGTATCATTTCTGTACGCGGCGATGTTGCGTGGTCAGCCCGGTTTAAAAAAAAAAATTAGTGCAACAGAACATCGCCCCGCAACATCAACGCGAAACATTTAGGCGTCCCAGATTTTTTAATTAGTTGCACGAGTGTATTCGAAAAAGATGGATGTTGCGGCTGCAGCACATAGTTATGCACTATTTAGTGCAGAAGAAAAAACGCAGATCAAGACGCTGGTGGCAGAATCAATTATACACCAGTAGAACTGTGTACGGCGGTCGTCAGTTATTAAGAGATTTAAACTTTCAGTCAGTGAGTGACCTATACAAAAACTTCACAAGAATAACGCCAACTGATTTTGAATTTTTGATCAATTTGACCAACATAAAAATCAAAACAACGCAAGTTTTTCGCAGACTCGTCCAAACCGGCAAATCTATAGTGCAACGTCGTCGCGAACATTTCTTTGATGTGACGCCGAAATACCGACAACTGATGGGACGCTGCGATGTTACTGTGTTACGCTGTTACTGTACTGGTACGCTGTTGCAGAGTGCCGTCCAGACTTGATACGCGGTGAAGTTACGTTACGGTGTTCTGTTGCATGTCTGTACGCACCTTTAGACTTCACTAAATCGTGTAGCCATATTGCCAATGCTTTATCGAAATTTTTTCTCACCTGGAAATTTTAAGCTGTACTTTTATTATTTTCGACGTGGCGCAAGCGCAATTATTCAAAGTCGAGTGATTTGATTTTCTTATTAGTATTATAGAAACATGTCTAGTCATCATTCCATAAAAAAATCAGTATTCCCTATTCAGATTTATGCAAATTTTAAATATCGGAAACGATTAAAGATACAGAGTCAGTTAAATTAGCGAAAAGTAGCCAATGATTTCATTACTTTTAGGATAACTTCAGGCGTCAATTTACTTATAAATGTGTTTCATAGGATTTTTGTGCATAAAAAATTTTTGAAAACATTCCTACGTTCTCTGAAAAACATGTAGGAAAGTGTCAGGGAATTTTAGAGAGTTGAGTTCTTATATTGAGTATTATTAGACTTGCCATGAAGATGTTTTGCTAAAATGCTGAAATATTTTGAAATCTCCTTTTCAAAATACCTATTTTTCCTTTATGGTTATTTTCAGAATCCCAAGAGTAAAATGGACTTGTGTACACAGTGTCCAAGGTATACATACACCGTGTTTTATATTAAGTCGGCACTATTGCTAACTTCGTTATTATTTAACCTAGAAAGTCGGTTAAATTAGCAAACTAGTAGTATTTTTGCCGCTGAATAAAATGGCGAAAGCAGAAAAACAATTGAACATCGCGTTTTTGAGATGTAATTTGATGTGACAAAAAATGTAATTTTTTTAATGGAACACCCTGTATATTTTTAGATGGATCGGTTGCAAATTTTTTTTTAAAGGGAAAAGTCTTTATACACTATGATCCTAAAATAATAAATTCATTAATTATTCATTATTTTATTACTCCCAAAGTAGGCTGCGACAATTATTGTAATTTAGTCTTAGTGTACCTACCTACGTAATGTAAGGTAAAAAAATTATGTCGTCCTCAATAGTGTATTTTTCAATAAAAAAATACACTAAAAATAAGAGTTGTTACCTTGAAAAGGATTTAATTTTACATAAACAAATAACAGAACTTGTTTGTGTGTACAATTTTATTATTTTAGGATCATAGTGCATAGAGACTTTTTCCTTTAAAAAAATTTTTGCAACCGATCCATCTAAAAATATACAGGGTGTTCCATAAAAAATATCCATTTTTTTAAATATATCGAAAACGCGATGTTCAATTGTTTTCCTGTTTTCATCGTTTTATTTAAGAGAAAAAATACTACTAGTTTGCTAATTTAACCGACTTTCTAGCTCAAATAATAACGAAGTTAGCAATAGTGCCGACTTAATTTAAAACACAGACAAGTTCTGTTATTTGTTTATTTAAAATTAAATCCTTTTCAATATAACAACTCCTTTTTTTGTGTATTTTTTTATTGAAAAATACACTATTGAGGACGATATATTTTTTTACCTTACATTACGTAGGTAGGTGCACTAAATTACATTAATTGTCGCAGCCTACTATGGGAGTAATAAAATAATGAATAATTAATGAATTTATTATTTTAGGATCATAGTGCATAGAAACTTTTTCCTTTAAAAAAAAATTTGCAACCGATCCATCCAAAAATATATAGGGTTTCTATTAAAAAAGTTACATTTTTTAAAATATCTCGAAAACGCGATGTTCAATTGCTTTTCTGTTTTCGCCATTTTATTCAGGAGAAAAAATACTACTAGTTTGCTAATTTAACCGACTTTCTAGGTTAAATAATAACGAAGTTAGCAATAGTGCCGACTTAATATAAAACACGGTGTATACTATAGGACCTCGATGTTCTTCTAACTGCACCCAAAAATCTTCTTATCATCTTCCTTTTAGTGTATTTTTTAATATTTGTTTATTGGTCTGATTCAATTAGAAAAATGGATACTCCAAAAATCTTAAATCATAAAATCTTAAAATCTCAAAAACAGTGACCGCAAAAAAGTTGGAAAGCATTTTTTTTTTCTCACTTGTCGAAAAAACCACGGAACAAAAAAAATCACTGCATCTCGAAAACTTATTTTGCCCTCATCAGCTATACAGAGCTATTTTCACTAATCGAGAAAATAGATTTTTACGAAATGGCGAAAATCATAAATGTGCTATTTTTTGAAAACTAAGCAAGATTTCTATTTGATTTTTGTACAATATGTCAATTTTAGCCTATTTGAGAATCTCATGATCGAAAAACATATCACTTTCGAATAATTTCACAAAAATACGTTTTCATTTTTTTATATTTTCAAATTTTGACTGAGGTACTTACACCTAATTTCAAATTGTAATATTTTTTTAATGAAGTCTTTCAAGTTCTGTTATTGCACTGGATCGTGAAGATTGTTAATTATTGCTTCACATTTCTTTACATTGGACAAAAGTGATATTTTGGGATAGTAAAGTAAAGTTTTTGATGCAATTAACTTTTAAAGGAGATACCTACGCTTTTTTGTGAGAGCTGTTTTTTCAAACTTGTTTCTGTTCCAATAAAATCAATTAAGAGTGGTTATTTGGAGCTTTAAGTAGCATCCAAATAAAAAACAGCTCTCATAAAAAAGTTTCTACTTTAAAAGCGTCAAAAAAGTCAACTTTGTAACAAAATATCACTTTTCGACCAATGTAAAGAAATGTGAAGTAATAATTAACAATTTTCATGGTCTATTGCAATAATAGATCTTGAAAGATTACATTAAAAAAATATTGCAATTTAAGATTAAGCCTAAGTAAGTCAACTTTTGAAAATATTTTTTTTTTAATTGAAAATGTTTTATTTTCAATTAATTATTTCAATTTAATTATTCAACAGCGGTCGTTTTTGGATCATGAGACTATCTAATTAGGCTAAAATTGGCGTATGTTAAAAAATCAAATCGAAATCTTGCTTAGTTTTCGAAAAATAGCACTCTTATAATAGCTAGTGTTCACTATTTCGAATAAATCTATTTTCTCGTCAAGTAAAATCACTCAGTATATCTGATTACGGCTTGAATAAATTTTCAAGCAAGCAGAGTTTTTTGTTGTCAAAGTTTTTTTGACGAATCAAAAATTAAAAAATTTCCCATTATTATGATGACAACTTTTTGACGGTCACTGTTGGGATTCGCAACAGGTAACTTTGATTTAAACACGCATTACTTTAAATATGTGGAAACTCCTAATTACCTAATGGTGTAAATAAATTATTGACTGTTTACTTAAAACGCTCATGCGCATAAGGGGTTTTCCAGATAGGAGTCCTCGACACTTTTAACCCAAAAGATATTCAATTCCCCAAGACATTTTCTCAAAGTCCTCTGTAAGTAGTCTCCTAATATAACTTTTCCAAATTCACAAAGCACCATATTATATCGAAGCACATGATTCATCTTAAACCTTTTCCCCGGTATGTAAAAAGATTCTTAGCGAAAAATCCTACTTCGACTTATCCACAGTACAATATTTGCGAGGTAATATCCAAGTGAAGTATGTAATATGCTCCAGATATACTCGAACACTTCCAACTTTCCATTCCCCAAACGCCGGTACCTCCAGCAGATTCATTCTGGCAAAGTTGTTGATAATAAAATATATCCACCTATCCATCTCCTGGTCTTTTTAAGACTCTAAAACAGTTCCCTCATTTATAATATAAGCAAGAAACGGGAAAAAGTATTGCTTCCCTCTTACTAAACAGTGACGGCTGGTTATAAATGGAACGTAGCTCTAAAATCGATACTGAGGCCGGAGTTTATACAACGTTCACGTGTACACTTTCACTATCCCGAATGCATATTGCATGAAATCCTGGATCTACATTATTTACCACCTAGGACCGCCTCTTAAGGAAAGTTGTATACTCTTCAAGACAATGGGGTTATTCCCATTGGGAAAATTCTGTTGATCTTGCATTATTCGATTAATGTATTCAAAGTATGAGCAGATTTGTCAATTCAAAATACGCTGTAGTCTACTTACTGTTTGAAACCCTTCGTAACTCGTCCCAAATTGTAATGAAAGAATATGTTAGGCTTCTAAACATCGCGAGATGTACGATGTACCTAAATATTATTACGATTAGTGTTAGTAGCACAATGTAGATGCTTGCTGTGAAAGTTATTTGGAAGGGTCAAAGTTTGGATGGGACATCGATTAGTGGAAGATAAAAATAGAAATGATAGCAGCTATGTTTTTCCGCCGTGGGTAAGTCGGGTTTCAAATTAAAAACAATTCATGCTCCCTAAAGCTTTAATCGATTCGGATTTTAATTATGTTATCAAATAATTTATGGTGTTATTTGGAATTAATTGTCCAATTGCCTGGCTTTAAGCGTGGTAGGATAATTTATTTTTCAGATTTGGGTTTCCTCCACAATTCGTTATTTGATCGTACGTATTTCATTCCTTTAAGCTTTTTTGCGTGTTACCCTCGTGATAAGTTTATAAATCTACACAATTTTTTCCTCGACCAAGCCTCTAAAGTGCTATTCTGATGGTATAATGTTAAAAAATTGAACTCATGTGATCGATACTTGACGATTCATATATAAAATAAGAATTTGCAAAAGGTTCGATATTGCATTGGAAGAAGTCACAGCATCTTTTACCTGATTCTGTACCGGGTGAGTCATTAAGAATGGTCACAGGGAATATCTCTGAAACCAAGCATCGTACAGCCACTGGAAAAAATATTTTTCTAAGGAAAGTTGGCCTAAAAAATTGTTATAAAATCACATTTTTTATTTCGTCACGGCTGTTACGCTCCCTAGCGGTCATTGTAGAAGCTCAAAACTATTTTCCAACTATCTTTTAGAGCCACTTTCCTTGGAATTTTTTTCCTCATGCTGTGCGACTCTTATTAATTTCGGAGATATTCCCGGTGACCATTCTTAATGAGTAATGAGTCACTCGGTACACTGCATCCACCTACCCATACCTTTTACATAGGTATTACTTGGATCTGTAAGCACTTTTTAGTTAAACTCTTCACGCCTATTAAGAAATTATATAACATGCCGTGTAAAAATTTTTTGACGAGGTCCTTACAAATTTTCATTAGTTTTTTACACGTACTCTTCACTGTATATTAAAACATGTGGGCTTCAAAAGCAGGAAGCAATACTATTACTGAAATAATGCAATTACTCGAATATTACTGAAAGTAACCAGGAAATAAAAAGCCATATCCGATATAATGTAGCATCCTTGAGGAATTATTGTCCTTAATTTTGTGTCAGCGACATATTTAAGGATTTTTTTATTAAGCTCATCAAATTCGCTCCTTGTGAACTTGATAAGTGAAAGAAAATATTTATTTTAAATTCCATTCCCATGAAAATTTATCTAAATTTTTTCTTTCAAGTTGAAGGGGGATAATAGTACTCTAAAACCGAAAATCGGGACTGTAGAAATGGACTTCCGGTCGCCATCTTGGAAAACGCGAATACTCCTGCATCTCCGTTACTCGTCTTAGTTTTTTTTTGAAAAATATTTGGGAACCAAAGTTGCAGCTAATTAATTTATCTTTCAGTTAAAGCTTTTTTTCTAGGAATATGAGATGTACAGCCGTTGAAAAAAAACAAATTCAGTATCTTGTGAAAATATTTTGTGAAATTCTCGGTCGTAAAAAAAGTACATGAAACTGTTGAGGATGTAATTACCCTTAATTTGATTGCTCAGTGAAGTTTATACGGGTAAACCTACAAAGGGTATGCCCAAAATGACTAGCGCGTGAATATATGAGTCGGGAAAACGTTACTGTCACAAATCGTCCGTAGGTGGAGGCATACATAAAAAAAATAATTGGTCTACAAGTCTGAAAATTTCTACATATAAGATTCAATCTGGACAAACTCAACTAAAATTTTCACAGCCCTGTACCACTTCCGGTTATATGGGAAGTAGTCATCAACTTTCTCATTTAGAATAGAACACCCTGTATATTATTTAATTCTTAGGTTGCATTTTTCGTAACAAATAATTTTATAAACATATGAAAAAGGCAAGTTTCCTTTGATTATTAATAATTATACATAGATCCTTTTAATTGCTGTAACTTTCAAAGTATTAATATTGTCGAGGAAAAAGTTGAATCAAAATTTTTCAAAAAATTTCGATTCTACGCGGTTATCAATACCCTCCAGCCGTGTATTTTACCCTGAAATATTTTCTGAAAAAGATCAATCTCATTTTTAATTCCTCATAATAACCGGAGTATTCTAAGTTACACGTTTTACGATGTTAAACACTTCTTTTCAGCGAAATTTCCTTTTTTTTTGACAAGTCTTCTAAGAATAACCTCGTTTGGTACATGTTCTGTCTACTACACCCTTACATCCTCTTTTACAGCCATATTTCAAAGGCTTCCATTTTCTTGTACGCTGTCTCAGTTAAATTCTGCTTTAACGCTAGTCTCTGCTCATGAGAATACTACGACCTCAGAAATTTTAGCTTGACATTTAAGGTAATCTTGTGGCCAGTGAATACTCTTCTCATTTCAATGGACGCTATCATTGTCTTTTCGGTACTCATTCTTATTTCTTTTGAATATTTTGTATTCTTTTTAACTTATGGGTTTTGTTGTTTTTCGTGTAAAATAAGGGCACTCGTTAGTAGGTGCTGGACAGCAAGTGGGGACCTGCAATGCTTTCTGATGTGCCTTATCCTTAGCCGACGTAGAAATGAATTTATTTTTCCTGGTAGTTGGGGAAAGCTCAAAGAGATCATCTGTGGACAAGATTTCATGAAGATTTGAGGGTATCTTGTTCTATCAGTTCAAGGTCTTTCTAAATTTGAATCTCTTCAGGAAACTGATTCGATAAGGAGACCTCGTTTACAGCTTACGATCGTTATCGATAATTCCTATGTGCGACTGAAACACCGCCAATTCTCTGAGTCGGCAAGAGGAGTCGTGTATGACTTGTACCAGCAGATGCTGAGTATAGATATCTTGAAAGGGGTGGGTGGATGCAAGTGAATATCTGTGCAAATAGCCACGAAACTGTGAATAGGAATTTAGATTTTATCGCTTGGAGGATTCCAAAGAGTTCGCCTGTATGAATCGTGAACACAGTAAATACCGGAAGTCGGTTTGTTTCGATTTTACTTTCAGCGGTGCTGACTGATGCACTTCCTCTTCTGGATTCGTTTGAGGAATCGGTCTACCTACAGAATTCACATATGGAGGTGGTCCAGGAGATGGGGGTGGTACAGGGGCTTGTTGGCCTGTCAGTAGATACTCTCAGCTGAGCTATACCTGAACACAATCCGTAGGTCTGAATTTTGAACCTCGTTGAGAACACTCAGAATTAATTTCGCAGCTGGCATGTAGATGAAGCATCCGTAATCCAGTTTCATGACCAATAAATCATGACTAATAAAGTGTTATTGTTCAACTGCTTTTGAGACCTTTCAGCCTTTCGGTCTTATAAAACATGGTGATCCTGTCAGTTCTGTGAGTAAGTCATACTCTCATCAAGGGATAACTATAATGTTCATAGCTTGTTCAAAAAATATGCTTTTTTATGAGAGAGTTCTCATGCAACAGAATGAATCCCTAAGCACGCTGCACGAGAGATCCTATGGTGCGAAGAAAGCTATACATAGATTTATATTAGATTTGATCTAATGAAATCATCCCTGGGGGGCGTTTCTAAACGTGTAAAAATCAGTCAAATGTACTCTGAAATAGAATTTGCCAAGGTGGAAATCTAGTGGATAAGCTTTTCAGCTTTATTATTCTGACTTAAAAATCACCCGTCACACTCGACATGCTTGATATTAGTAGATATTGCAGAAGAGAATAAGAAATGTCTGAAAACTGAAAAAGTGAGCAGCTAATATATATATGGATAATAATAAAACCATTGTCTGTAAATAATATCGCGTATGCAGTGTAAATAGAAAGGTTCACTTGATTGACTTAATGAAATTAATTCGTGGACAGTTGAGTGAAAAGCGTAAAATGTTAGAAAGATTGGGTAAACTGAGAAATTACTCACGCGCTGTCAGATCCCCTTCACAAAATAATGATCAAACAACTTTTTCCAACAATCAATTCTTCATCGGATGGAAAAAATCAAGCCATTCACGACGTGTAGTCGTTTTGATGAGCTTTTGTTCCGCGAGATTCGCTGGTGAACGTTCATCAAATCCGAACTGATTCTCTGAGAATTACTGCAAACTACTGAATTCATAACAGAACTTACTAATTTTCCGCTTTGTTTTCGTGCAAACTTTTCACAGTTTTAATGGAAACTACCCCATCAGATTTAATTAACTAACGTATATTTCCTTTCCGTCTTGATTACTTTTGTGTTTCTTGACAACTTTAATGGAAACTTCAAACAAACAAGGGGGAAATTTATTATTTTGTATTATCGTTTCTGTCTAATTTGGTATAGAGTTTTCTTTATCTCGCCACAGAATGGACTGTATCCAGAAACCTACATTAAGAATAGTTCACTAACTACTCGTAAACGTGTAAAGTTTTTCTGTTTATAATTTTTTTTGTACCTTTCTTATTATTAAGTATTAGGTCTTCATCAAACTTCCATTTCATTTAATTATATTTTTACTGTGCTAAAGAAAATATAATGGATTGAAAGTAACACGCTTATGCATGGATTTCCTTCACAATAACATGTACATCATGTACCTACATGTATATCATGTCCAATGTTGTCATTACCATACATATGTATACCATTCAACTAACATTAACCTGATTTTGTTTTTTTGGAACGATTGATTTTACTTGTAAAAACTAGTGACAGTTGTAGTTGTTTTGTCAACTTTAGATGAAGGTTTTCGTAATAAATATTTATATAATATAGTAAATTTATGACCAGAAAATATAATTCTGGGTGAGTTGATTTTCCAGTTGATCCCGATTTGCATCCAACTGATGGACATTAAACATTAACACTCTTCTGTAAAACTACTCTAAACCTTTACTTTTAGTCCCGTAAAAATAGAATTTGATTTTGCAATAAAAACGGGATGAATTTTGTGTGGGTGTTGGGTGATCGATGCTGGTAAGTCTTAATCCAAAAATACGACTTCCTACCCCATGTGGACAATCCTTCATTTTAATTTTGAAGAATGAATTTTTTTTTTGCATTTTAATTAACTTTTTATCGAAAAAAAGTGTCATATTTTACTTTATGAAGACATTTTTATTTGCATCTATGCTATTATTTCATATTTCGACAAAATGTTTTCACACTATGTTTCCATTTTTGTAATAGCCTTGGCTGTGACTGTAAATTGGATTTTTATAATTTTTGACGTTTTTGTTTGTTATAATTCTCAATGATTGTTATAGTTAATAAAGAAATTTACAACACAAAATTAAAACTTTTTCTAATCTTTCTGAAAAATGGCTCAACCGACTTGAAATGTAACTGTAACAACAGAAGCAGTTTTTCGATTATAACAAAAATGATCACACTAAGATTTACCTCAAAGACAAATAGTGCGGCAATATTTAAAAACTATGGCTACATATGTATGACTTTGTCGTGAAAAAAATCCATCTTCAGAGGCGATATTTTAGTTGTGCCCACGCAGACTTCTGATCTCTTCATAAAATACTACCAGTCCCCAAAGTTACAACAAATTTACGCGGGAGCCAATGTCCATAAGAATTTTGTGGGGTCCTTTCTAGATAATTTTTCTCCATTAATTACCTGTAGTTATTTAACAATTGCCAATATGAAAAAATTGCATATACATAGAGATGCAAATTTGTAGAGAATATTCTTGCAAAATTGCAAAAATGCAAAAAACAAATTCATTCTCTAAAACCAAAATGACGACTTTTCCACAAGGGGTAAAGGAGGTCGCCTTTTTCGCTTTAGACTTAGCATCGATCTTCCAACACCCAACAAAATTGGATTTTTCCCGCTTCTATTGCATAATTGATTGCATTTTTCGTCTATCTTACTGCGGACTAGTAATTATACAGTTAGGGGCGTGTCAGTACGAAGAATGTACAATTTCTTTGGACTAACAATGACGCGTTTATATGCTATCTCTCATGATTACATCATACGCGCCTATGATCATTATTTTTTCTCAAAACCAGCAGCGGGTATTATAAAGGCTCATTAAGTTAACGGGTATATTTTTGTTGCCATTTCTGAAGAAGGTATCGAGTCTAAGTGGATTTTTTTTTTAATTTATCTATTCTTGACATGATAGTAATTACAAAAATGTTAATAAAGGCCATTATTTGACGTCGATATTAGCTTCAAAAACGAGCACAGAAATCTGCCCATGAGTCTAATGAGCCTTTATAATACTGGCTGTAAATGTGACAAATTATAAGCTTTTCATAAGATAGAGTCCAGTTTTTTATTTAATCCAGCTTTGATTCAAATTTTGGTATCTCGGAGTTCTTATTCTCGAAGGTATTTAAATCTTCTACCCAAAAACGAGGTTGTTTTTTTGAGAATCTGTGTTTTCGTGTGGATACTCGTATGTTTATAGTTTCTCCCCTTTGCATTCTGAGCGCAGTGAGAATTTTGGAACAAAAGCTAAATGTCCCCACTTTTTGATCTAAAACTGATGTGTCAAGTATATAAAATGACGTTGCAGTTCCTGTCAAGTCAACACAAATTTTGAGCGGTATGAGAGGCTTTAAGAGTCCATTTTAGAGGTCCATCTTACTTATCTATAGGTACAGCAGGGTGATTCTTATAACCTGAAATATCCAAATATCTCGAAAAGTTCGTACTCTGCGAAAAATATTTTTTACAAAAGTGGTTTTGTTCGATGGGGGGCATGGTTTGAACACAGAAACCATCCTGCGTTACTCGCCCCTTTGGAGGGAGTGGGAGTAACTTTGAAATTTTAAAAAGCAACATGATTTTTTTATTGCGATGATTTTACTCAAACATTTTTTTGTACTGTAATCGAGGAAATTTGATTTTCTTCTTCATTTCTCCTAATATCTCAAAAAGTAAACACTCTGCTTAGAAAAAAGTGTTCTACGAAAGTGGTTTAGTTCGGTGGGTGACGTCATTTAAACACAAAAACCGCCCTCTATCCCTCATCCCTTGCGAAGGAGTGGGGTAACTTTTATTAACATGCGCTTTTTTATTGCGAATTCGTTTCAGTGAAAAAACATGCGCAAAAAACGTTTCGGGTACCTGAAGTCTTTATTTTTCGCCTAAAACCGATTCACATTAAAAAAGAGGAGTTTTTTTTAAATAACAAGCTTACCCACACTGGATTGCAATGGATGTGGGATGTATGGGGGTTTTGTATTTAAACGATGTCCCCCATCGAACATAAATACTTTTGTAAAAAATATTTTTCTGCAGAATGCTTACTTTTCGAGATATTGGGATAAATGAACAAAAACAATTTTCCTAGGGAACCTGCATTACCGTTTTACTAGGGTAGCGCATTCACTTTTTGACGTTTACTAAACACGGTTATGTTTGAACAGCTAGATGTCATATTTTTGGCACATTTGGTCACAGGCGTAGGTATCAAGTGGAAAAAAGCGAAGTATGAAAATAGAAACAAAATAATAACACGAATTAAATTCAAGGAATCCTCTTTGCAGTGGGCATTAAAAACATAATTACGGGTTTATAGGATCACGAAGCTATAGACTTTAGTATTAGGTATAATTTTTATCTCGATATCTAACGTAGTTACTGATAAAAAGCGTTTTGGTAGACACACGAGAACGGCAGCGTGATCTTAGTAGGTACACGCATATAACTGATCCTTAAAAATAAGATTCATCAAAATGTAATAAAACCTACCTGACCAACTTTCAGGAATACGGAAATTCTGAACCCCGTCGAATATTTTCTGCAATCATAACTGTCTGCTGGGGCTGGAGGCTGGATGCATTTTTTGTTCAGAAGATCCTAGTAGCAGGTAAGTATTGATAGAGGACTATAATGAGTTTAAAATAATAAGAAAGTCCCCTTTAGGCAACGCCAACAAGTGGAAAGCCCACTTTTTATTGTTAAAACATCTTCTAACGCATCAAAAGTTTATCATTTTTATAAAATACGCAGACTTAATAACAAATAATTATGTGAATTTTTAGACAGTTGTACGTTCATGGAAAATCTGACGTTTATGAAGTCAAATTTGACATTCCCAACTTTTTTCCCAACTTTTTGTGAGAATGAGAATGCGCTACCCTAGTAAAGCGGTAATACAGGTTCCCTAAATTTTCCTCCATAACCGCGCCATCTATGATTTAATCGTCATAATGTTTCAGATAAATCTTATTGTTTGTCACTGAATAGGAATTCGCAATTAAAAATAGGGGTTGCATGATTTCTGTTTAAAATTTCAAAGTTACCCCCACTCCCTCGTAAAGGGTGAGTGGACGGTTTTTGTGTTCAAACAATGTCTCTCATCGAACAAAATTACTTTTATAAAAAAAACATTTTTCGCAGAGATTATCTTACTTTTCGAGATAGGTACTTGAATATTTCAGGTTGTAAGAATCACCCTGGTATACACTAAAATTATGTCAATTTTCAATTTTGACAGTATGTGTGTCAATGACGTTTATAGTTTATAGGTGACTTCTGCAACGTCAACATGATATTTGACACATATCTGTTTGATGTCAAAAAGTAGTAAGATTCATGCCATTATTAGATTTTGAAGCAAACTAAATATAAGGTGGGGGAATATAAACGTCCCCACTGACAAAAAGGCTTTCAAAATTGAAACTAACATATTTTTGTGGAGATAATTAAAATTCCTTCTAAATTAGATGTCAGATCATCCTCCATGTCATTTAAAACTTTAAAGCTCGCTGGGACAGTGACGTCAGACATTTGACACTTTATTTTCACGTCAAGAAGTAGTAAAATGTATGCTATTTAATTCATTTTTTTGTACTAAAAAGTTCTATTTCGTTCGGTTAAAAATTTAAGGGAGCGGGTGGACTATAAGCGTGTGTTCACTGTATAAAACTGTTAGGTGACTGAATGACTCGAAAAATACTTAGAAAACTTCACTCCTAAATAAAATTTTATAAGAGCAGGAGCTTTGATTGAAGTAAAATAATTGTCAAACGCGAGGTGTCGATTGTTCGATAAAACAATTTTGAAACAATTTAATATCGAATAATATTTGAAATAATAATTTTTTGATAAAACTTGTTTGGAGTGCAACAATTGTACTAAGAGAGGCTTTTCATTATATTTTCTGGCAAACGTTGAGTGAGACTAGCTTAAGAAGTCCGGGACAAAGTAAGTAATCCTGTGTTAATTCCTAATTACACCTTAACAACTGTGAGAATGTGAGAACGTAATTAACAAGTTTTGGAACGTTATAATTTCCTCCCATATCAACAAGACTTCTCAAATTTACTCTCCAGCATCTGCTCAAATTTACAGAATAATTAATTCGCAACTGTTGTATAAAAAACATTTCTCTCTCTAGATGGAGCTTTACATATTACGATGAAAGCAAGAATTGAGGCATTGTGTTGATGCCAAAATGCGAGCGTTTAAAACAAACAAAAATTAAAACAACACACCAGAAAGAGGAATAAAATCAAGGAAAGCTCGAATTAAAAATTAATTTTAGAGCCAGGATATTCAAATAAAATTACCCTCATTAAATTAAAAACAACATCCTTGTCGTGTTGATTTTTTTACTGTGATAATAAATAATACGGTGACCTTAATTAGATTTCTCTGAAATAGGTTGAGCATACAATGAGTTTATATACTAGGTCGGGTCAGTATTTTATTGTCCCTGACATAAGTATAGTGATTAATGTTTTTATTTTTACTGCATGTGTTTATTAAACTAAGATGTTAATGTATTTAATGCCCTGGTGGTCTTAAAAAATTCTTTATCCTGTTTATTTCGCTAATTATGACCTCGTGGGAAATAATAATTATTACTGCTAGGTATCGGGGCTTAATCTGACGATATGGGAACTTGTTTTAGTATTTCGAAGCACGTAGGTATGTCGAAGCCCTTATTTGTCCATAAGTTTCGAGAAAACGTATCAGTTTTCCTCTTCCCTAAATTATTGTGTCATTCTATTGCGTGTTTGGTTTTATCGCCTTATAGTCTAGCCTGACTTGAAAATTCACAAGGGTAGTATAAATCGTTTCCCAAAATTCTGCCCATTATATCCCCAGAGATATTGCCTTAAAAGTAAATAAGATACCGTTCTCAAAGATTACCTTTCTTCTTTTTTGCATTTTCCAGTACCTAAAATGATTTTTTCTTTGCCCACGACCAAGAATGGAGGACAAAGTTTCAAATTTCACAGTAGAACACCTCGAGGACCATATTATGAATCAAGTCAACGATTTTTTTATTCGCTTTGAGATTAGGACTGTTTTTTTTAGTATAGGTATTTAGAAATGGGTGTTTCGAGTTTTATAAGTTATTGAGTAAATTTGAATCACGTTTTTTGAACATTCTTTCTCTTGCCACCGTTGACGCAGATTCTGTGCTCTTAGTAGTTATTCTTACGTTAAATAAAATTTCTTATAGCTTGCTCATTTCTTTTAGGGATAGAAGAAAGAGAACTGTAAAGATAAATACGGAAACGAAACGATCATGAAAAGTGTAGGAACCATCATAATCTATCAAATTTTAATTAATAATGGATGCACGATCCCCGTTTACGCGATAAATGGATGAAACAGCGTTAGGTACTGAAATCAACCGGGCCTGTGGGGCTTTATAACCAGGTTGGTACAATCAGAATAATAATTAGTGTTGAGCCAAGGTAAATCTGGGAACAGCAATGCCAAATAATCACCCTGTATGAATATGTTCAATTAACGCCAGTCTGGGGTGAGTTCGGTTGCTGAATCAGGACCGGTCTGGATAGAATTAATTTCCATTATAATGAACGGGACCGGCCTCCCGGTGCCAGGGGGTAAACCCAAAGCTGGCCATTAAAATAATTATTCCAGATTAAAATAATTGTATCAGAACTGCCGAGTCTATAGGGATTCGTTGCTTTAGACGGGAGTTTTAACTGTATTTTATGTGGAAACTGTGTAGTATTGGCTTCATTATGGCCGTGTATTGTTGTGTGAGTGGCTTAGATTTCAGTGATATTAATTTTATTCGAATTGTTGGAATTGTAAGGTCTGATCAACTGTCTTAACCACACGTTTACTTATTTTACGATTCTGTCTGGAATGTTTTAGAGGATTTCTTTTGTCTGTGTTCCTTCGTGTTTTTGGGGTGCTGAATATGGATTGCAAGTTTGGCAATCGCAACTTTCCTGCTCATCAGAAAATCATAACATCTCCATGTTATATTTCATTAATCATTTATGACAGCCTTGTCAGTATAGCAAATTTATGGATATAAATATTTGTCAGACTAAGGCCAGTTTTCACTTTCACTTCCTCAAACTTCAAAACTCCTACTCACTCAATTTAAGCGCTTCTATGTTTTCTCTGTATTCAGTTTTCGAAAATTCATTGGGATATTTATAATCTTTATTAATTAAGGACTGGTTCTAATAAATTCAACATGCTGCTTCACACTTTTGTCAGTTGTTATAGATTGTCGAAATATTGAGTAAATAATAAATAGACCAAAAGTTACATTTTTTTTAATACAGGGTGAGGCGCGAGAACCTTAGGGCATTTTTATATGGAGAACTCCTGGGAGTAGAAGTTTAAAAATTTGTACGTGTATAATTTCGGTTTTGACGAGCTGAACTAAAATATTCACAACCCCACACCACTTCCGGTTATACCGGAAGTTGCCATATTTTTATTTTTTTAAATGGTAGGCACAGCCTGTATATTATTACATTTTCAGACTGCCTGAGAAACAGCAATAAAAATGATGTTTACAGTTCAAATTTGTAACGACCAATTAGTGAGTTATAAACAAATGAAAATTGCAATTTTCCATTTTCAAAGCAGCTTAACTTGAAAACGGGTCAAGATATTGGAAAACGGCTTACATGTCCCTATCATAACTTTTTGTATACTACGCTGGAGTACCTACAAAAAAAATATTTTTTATTAATTTTTTTTTTTTTTGAAAATCGCTGATTTTTTATCACTTTGTATACAAATTTCATCAGCACCATAGGATACTACGTGAAAAGTTAAGATAGGGACATGTAAGTCGTTTTCATCTATCTTAGTCCGTTTTCGACCTAAGCTGCTTTGAAAATGGAAAATTGCGATTTTCATTTGTTTATAACTCATAAACCACTCGTTCGAATTTTAAACTATACAGACCATTTTTATGACATTTTTTCAGGGAATCTGAAAATGTAATAATATACAGGCTGTCCCATTTAAAACAAGAAAGTTGATGGCAACTTCCGGTATAACCGGAAATGGTGAGGGGTTGTAAATATTTTGGTTCAGCTCGTCAAAATCGAAATTATACACGTACAAATTTTTAGACTTCTACTCCCAGGACTTCTCCATATAAAAATGCCCTAAGGTTCTCACGCCTCACCCTGTATATCTGGAGATGTTTGTGTAGCAATAAGAATTGAGAAGTAGTCAATTCTTTCAATAAATTTCTGATGATTAAAATTAAAAAGAGTATTCGAATTATTTCAAGGCTCTTCTAGCTCCGCAGTTTTAATTTTTTGTGTGTAGGTACCAGGTTTTATGCAACTTGGTGGAATACCTTGGTGCGATTTCTAAAGATGAAAAATCGCATTTTTATTTTAAACCTTCGGATAAATCTTTCAGAACTCATTAGTTTTGTGAAACTACGCAACACAAGGTGATGAAATAATGAAAAAAAGTGGCCAAGAAAAGAATTGGTTTGATAGAAATGAATGTTACAAAATTTTTAGAAAAAAAAAAATAGAAAATCAGATTTGCTACACTGCCAAATTCCCAAACAAGCTACCTCATTGTTTAAACTTTCATAAAAAATAATTTTCATTTTATTGTACTTTTACAAAACTTTCACTTAGCTCTTTTGATCTAGAAGTTAAGATCCTCTACGTAAATGAATTTTTACCATATTTTAGATGATTTCTCACTTAATAAGAATGTTAGGGAACTCTATAGAAAACTCTTTACATTTTTCGAATGAGAAAATTATAAATTTCCTTCCATAATGGCTATGTAAGCGTAGCTACAAACCACAGAAAAGTAATTAAATTGGAAACTAATACAGAGTTGTTTCATCTTTGTTAAGGCTCATCAGTTTGCTATACCAGACCAATTCCAAACCAAGCAAACTGATCACAATATTCAATGAAGTCTTATAGTTCTTCAGTCTTCAGATTGATTCATTATAGCTCCAGGCTTATACACAGGTAGGTAATTTTCTGGAAGTGAAGCTGCTCTTTAATCATTTCCTAGGGAAGACGCGAAATATATTATTTTATACTTATCACATTATTGCTCCTCGCTCATTAGACTGTATGACCCAGTTAACTTTGTTCTATGCCAGTTTCGTCCATATTATAAATTTAACTTTGTTAATTTTGGTTAACCATAGGTACAACATTAAACAAAAACAAAAATATGGTGAATACGTAAATTTTCCTGCGGTTGTTGAAAAAAAATTGAACAACAGGTAATTTAAAGCACATGCATGATGTCCTTTCAACCAAGAGATGTTGCTTTCGCTTGTCTTAATCAAGAGTTCCTAATCCGTTCCATAAGTCCTGCAAACTAGAATTTTCTAGCTATACTTGTCCAGTAAATAGGTTTTTTTCTAATTCAAGAGAATTTTTTTTAAACAAAATTACGTTTTTTCTCTTGTTCTTCTGCAAAGATTTGGTTAAAATGTTGAAAGGCAGTATTTTCATGTTTTTTTAAATAAAAAAAAAAATGTATTATTATTCCCTCCGACCGGCACAAATCACATGAGTCTGAAGACAAAGAGTCTACCGTTTCGTCTTTTATGACGAGCCTTTGCCTTTAGGCTACTTCCGTCGATAGGATGGAATAATAATTTTTTTCTTGCTTTTAAAGATTTATACAGAGATTTATACAGAGTAATTTGAGGTCAATCTGGGAGCTTCTTCGAGAATTTTTGAATTCCAATCGATGTCATTATCGTTGCTACTTATGTGAATTTTTTTGGTATCATTTCAAGTATGCTTGAGGAATATTAAATTTTACAGTAGCAGATTATTAGAATAATCTCCCATTCTACATTCGAGTCCTGAATTTTCCATGTCCTCGTTTAAAGTTCACGTTCACTGTAAGAAGGTGCCAGAAATCGCTGTACCTGATTATATACTTGATTAATGGCCCTTAGCTAAAACTTTTTTAACAGAATAGAGAATTGATAATCAAAAATAATAGCATGCAAGAAAAACTAGATACTTCTCTATTATTTTTTCATGTAATCGGTTAAAAAAATCAATTTAACCAAAAATCTAAAAAAAATTCATGTCATATATCACGTCATATTGCTTGCCTTTGTATTTTTTTTTTTTAATTTTTGTAGATTTTTAGTTAAATTATTTTTTACCACTGATGTCCGTGTTCATCAAACTTCAAAATATAACTCTGGGGTTATATTTTGAATTTTCTGACAGCTGATTGGTCTAATGCTCAAAGCCTACGAACGCTACGAATTTTAAACCAATGACATGTTCCAAAATATAACCCCAGGGGTTATATTTATTGATGAATACGGGCTTGAATGACATTAAAAAAATAGTATGGGGGGGCTATAATAAAAATTGTTAGAGGGCCAAAGCATAATTGGCAATGAAAACTCTTTGGTCAGTTTTGAAACTTTTAGCGAATTCGAGTTGGCTGCACTTGCTCGGAGCGAGATCGATCTGTCTCTGAATCAGTTCTGCCCAGAATTCTGCTCCAGTCCGGAGCAGAAGTTTCGCATTTCGACTCTGTATGGAACCGAACTGTGTCAGGGCAGGCCAGAACCAGAGCCAGAGCGCCATGCACCGGTGCAGTGCAGTGTGCAATCCAGTTTCCCTCCAGTCTGCATTTTCATTATAGCCTTCTACCTATCCCTATCCTATACCTATCACGGTTGTTTGTTGTTATGATGTTATTCTTATTATAACAGAGTCGTGGAACTACAAAGGCGTGATCCATTTTAATTATTGTAATAAGTTGTAATTCATACAATACGTAAAATGTACTTATCCACAAATTTTTGGTTTAAGGAATTACTAGGAATCAGTAAGGATTAAGGAATCAGTATTTAATTTTCCCGCTATTCCTAACCTCTAAATTTACGGGAGTGCACCGTTGCACCGTCAAATTTGACGGTGCAGTTTATTTTGCTCCGGGACAGTTCCGCCATACGACTCGAACTTATTTTCCTATGCACTGCCAGAGAGCAAGTGTAACTCGAACACAATTACGATATGCACCGCTAGAGTTCACTTTAACTCGAATACGATTACGAAAAGCACTGGAACGGAGTCCTACAAATCGAACACGAGATTCCGTCTCGGTGCGCACCCGGAGCAGAAAAGTGCAGTAACTCGAATTCGCTATTTATTAAATGTGAGATGGATAGCTCAAATAATTATATTTTTAGACAGACGTCAAATAATGTTGACATTTTTTCCTTAATATGCGAATGAAAAATGGTACATTTTATGTTTACTCGGCAGCGTGTGCGAAATATTTCGCGACCTAGAGCGACAACTATTTCATGCACTGTATAGAAATCTGGTATTTGTTTCCCTGGCAACAAAGCAACAATCAACTTAGAACTAAATCAAAAATTTCCTTACTACATTTTTATGATTTTTATTTCGATTTTTCCGCTTATTTCAATAAGGCTGTATAAAAATGGTGTATGCATCTAGAGCGCTAAATTATGGTGCTTACGACTGAGTTTTTTTTTAAAGCTGTCATTTTCAACCGTCAAAATTCAATTTCGCGCACTAGACACATGAATAACCAATTTTTCAATACTTAATGAAAAATAGATTGCCAAAGAAAGAATTATTGGAGTTTTAATTTTTTTCATCATATTTTGGCAACAACGAAAGTCATCCTAAATTTCATGCCAGATTACACATCAGCACAAAAATACGCAACTTAATTCGTACCTCTTAAGATAACCGAGATGCCCATGCATTTTCTCTAAAAATGGTCACCGCCCATCAGTAGAGGCATACTAACTATCTCTTTAAAGTTATTATGTAAGTACTTTCCAAGGATTTTCCATAATTTTGCATGAGATTTGTTTGACTTTTCCTTCTATAAAACTAAATCAACCAAGCATAACTAAATGTTATGTATAAACCAGGTGATGTAAATCAAAAGCACTTCCACCTAATAAATGTTGCAATAGTAATTCATTCGAAATTAAACATGGAGTTAAAATCATTTACTTAACGAAGCACGAATTGAGTAACAACACAAGACTGAATATGGAGATTATAGAGATTGGTGGGGTGAATGCAGTGGTGGCGTTAGCAAATTAGGTTAATTAAGAAGAGTGGTTGAATTTAAACTTATTAGAGGGTGTTGTACTGGTGTAATATAACAAGCCCAGTTGTTTCAAACAGCCTAGAGGGAGGAAATCTACTAACCGAAGTGATAAAATTGAATGGAGACGGCGTGTTTTCCAGATGATTCGACTACTTCAAGTTCAGTCGCAATTCTGAGGCTGCCCGTTATTGGAGGAAATGAATATCGGCACTAAGCACATTTCACTTTAGAGTATTTCATTTAGGGATTTTGTGGTTTTTCTGAATTGTTTAAATGGAGTTTCCGAGTCCGGATATTTGCTTAAAAAACACCCTAGGTATAACTTAAACGTTGAATTTCAGAGCAAATATCTCGACATCCCCAGCGAATAGCGCATACAACCTACACATCTACTTTAATGAAAAACATTAAAAATTGCTTCAATATTGCAGTTTCCTAATTTAAATAAATTTGAAATTGCAAAGTGAGCGATGAATATTCAGACAAGTCTCTAAAGTTATTATGTACAGGATGGAAGCTTTCTAAGTGGGTCATATGAATTTAACATGCGAATTTAGTTTTGTATGAAAATAATATCTCTAGGCCTATCGTTAGAATAAAATGTTATTGGAATAACTTTTGGCAATGCCTAAAACGAACTTCATTAGCTATTTTTATTTTGAATAGGTTTTTAATGATGAAAAAGAAAAAGAAAAAGAAAATATAGAAAATTCTCAAATACTTATACCTAATAGGAAATTGACTATAACCTACACATTTAGTGCATTTTATGGTGTTGTGGTGCTATTATTGATCAGTATAGGTAATCAACCGGCGCTGTATTGAGGTACCGGCTGATCCCTTCAGTCCCTACTCGGCCTGTATTGAGGGCCGGATCCAGTAACAGCCGTCCCGAGGTCGTATTGAGGCATCGGGAGCGGCTTTTGTTTCAGAGAGCGCCTGCCGACGAAGGTCGTCGCCCGGACGGCCCCGAGACGCGTATCTTGCATACGGTCGGGGACAGCACAGACCGCGCGACAGCGGCGGCATTACTGATGGTGAGCGGCGAGCAGCGAGGACACCAGCAGCAGCAGTACCGGAAGGCCAATGGTAAACTAGGCCACCTTCGACGCGGTTATCTGAAGCCAATCCGGTCACTCCCCAGAACGAGGGCCGCCCCCTTTCTATCACTCAGAGGACGGAGCAACCCTAAGATCAGTCGTATGAATAATAGTACTAGATCGTTTTATTGTAAATATACTTCTTTTGTAAATAAACCATAACAATTTTAATCGACTTGTCACGGGTACAAAGGGGCAATTATCCATTCCTGGGAACTCACCTCTACCCACAGAAAAATCCCGTTACAACTATTAGTGAAATATTTTAACTGAAAATAGGCTGGTTAAGTACAGAGAATCTAAACCTGGAGATATTATTTGCACAAAACCAAATTTGCCTGTTAAATTCCTATGACCCACTTACAAGTTTCCAGTATGTATAAATACCTATTTCCGCTACGGGAGTTGCGTTTTTTTTAATTCTTTTACCAAGCTGCATAACTTAAAAAGTTACTTACCTAGGGGAGAGTAGGGTAAGTTGACGACCATAAGCAAATTTTTTTTTAAACCAACAAAATCTATATTCTAACAAAAAAATGTATCTGCAGAAAGATACACGTGTGTGTAACCATAACAAAACGAAAAATAAACATTCACAAAATAAACATTTGATATTTTTAATAACTTTGTATTATTTTCATCTTACCCCACCTATGAGGTAAGATGACGAACGTATTGGGGTAAGATGACTAGGTACTTTTGGCACATGTCACAAAAAAAAAATTTTCTTTGGTCGTAATTTGAACAGGCTTCAGGCTTGCATGATACACATGAAATCCAGTCTTCAGTTGATGGATCTGTGAACAATTAGGAACCGCCAGGACAAAAAAATTTTTCTTCTTTTTTCTTGTTGGTTGAACGTGATTTCATATTAAACAAATTTAATTTTACATTATCCACTTTTTCTTTTCTTTTTCCCTTTCTTTCTTCGTTTTCTTCAACCTCTACCTCTTTGTTTTCTAATATCGTTATAATTGGAGTAGAAGTAGTACCTAACTGATGACTTCTGTCATTTTCTTGGTTGAGTTGATATAGGCCTGTTATATTTTAGTAGCGGTCTTAGCTTCCATAGATTTTTATTTGTTTATCTCATTCACAGAATCATTATAGCTAGATTGTAAAAGAAGTAGTAGCCTGAGGTGAATTAGAAGTGGCAGTTGAAGCAATTGAAGTAGAAGGCTGGTATCTGTCGTGAGAAGAAGAGGGTTCCGGAGAAATACTACCTATTGTAGGATATTTAGAAGCAGCATCCGACGGAGTCGAAGGTCTATTATTGCGAAATTGCGAAGATACATATTAGGTGGTTCATCGTCGTCTGATGAAAGTTCTTGTGGTTGGTCAGAAGTTGGAACTGAAAACACTTTTTTTATTTCTAAATTATCTACGTTTTTAATACTGCTGGGTTACATGGGCAAATCCCACCAAATGTTTTTATTGCAATATCCACAGTTGCAGCTTTTAAATAATATGCTTCCCCAAACAATTTATAGATTTGCTATCTGTTATATTTAGTCCTGGATGATTATCGAGAAAGTTATCACATGCTTGAGAATAATACGCTTTTATCGGACCAAAAAAATGTACATCGAGTGGTTGCAGTCTGTGGGTTGTAACGCTAACATGATATAACTCCATTCTTTCTACATAAATTTAAGTATAGCATTTAATGAAATAAAGGAATGATTGTCAACAATTATTAGGAGCACTGTATTATCAGTAGGGTGTACATACTTTAAAATGCTCAAGATACTGCACAAAACTTTCGAGTTTCATCCAGGCCAGGTATACATTTTTTTATACAATGCCACAAGAATTTGCCTGACAACCATTCAACAGTTCTGGTTTCATTCTTACTCTTGCAAAAATAAAGAATGGAGCAATGTACACGGTCGTAAGATGCGACTTTGGCCACTCTTCTTTCTCCAGTAGGAGACATGACCTTGAGCAATTTAGTAGGAACAGTGGACAAGACTCATCTGGTTTTGTTTTCCAGTTAACTCTAACATAGGATACAAAGTTGTGGCTGTGTTAAAACTGCCGAAATGTTCGTATGTGCGCTCATCAAACAATGCAGATGCATTTGTATGCTTTTTATTATTTATTGCAGTGTAACATGGTCATCACCGACGTCATTACATAATTATCTTTGAATTGATTTAACTGTATCGAGCATTAATCTGATATTCCTGTATCAATATTAAATACCTACCTACCTAATTGATCGTATGCAGGTGCAAATTGAACCATTTGTACTTTTATAATAAATTATATATTCTCCGCTGTAATTCATATAACTAAAAGATCACATCAAGTGCAATATAAATAGAATATCGACTATCGGTATGTCTGATATACTGGGTGTCCCTTTGAACTCCGAATCTTCCTAGCTATGATTTGTTTAATACACAAACAATAAACATTTTTGGTCGGTTAAAGTTAGTAAACACTTCGTGTCTAGCTTTTATGTTACTGTATATAAATGTACATGCTCCTTTTATTGTAGACGGCACCCCAAAGAAAATTCCAGATTTAACATTGTGTACGTATGTATATGTATGTTAGTAACCAAAATGGCAATCAAACCGAAAGTCTGTACACATCAATTTCAAGGAACGTCGAATAATTTTAGCGTATAAGTTTTGTAGCCAAACGTAGAGGGCGCTGTCGGCGCTTTTTTCTTGTCGAAGAATAGCTATCATGAAATCTCATTGCGTGACGTCTTATATATGTATTGTAGAATTGAAGACGGTTTCTTGGAAACTGATTTTTTCTGATTTATATCGCTATTTATTGGCGGAGTTCAAGGGTGAGAAGGGTGAGAGATCAAGGGGTAGGTATACTTCCCGTCCCTGTTATCAGGGCTCACAAATACGAGCTAGAGGAGCAGGAATCGAGTATCAAGCAGATGCTGTTACCATGTCTACACTATAAGCTCTTTAATATTTAAGCGTGTGTTTACCCTCTACTTAACCAGATTATATTTTCCAATATTATTTATTACACCATAGTAGTACTCGAATAAATCATCTCATCAAGTTGATCTATTTTTTTAGCTGCTGTGCCTTTTTCAGTGATACCTATTTTTTCTTTCATTGTTCAAAGTAAACTTTCATTGAATATTTTGTTTTTTAATGTAAGATAAAGATGGAGGTCTTCAGCTTGATTTGGTTAACGATGTTTCGATTCAAAGCAGTTCAGAATTTTAGCGGGAAAAAATGGCACATAAATTCAATTAGGTAAGTATCGTGTGATCCACAAAATTTTTCACTAGTGCCTTGGAAGTGAGGGATAGCTATTGCAGTCATGTCTGAGCTCATTGCACCTGAGAACACCTACCAATAGTTTGCATTTTATCTGACAGACCGGAAGACATGCTTCATTTTTTCCAAGGCACTAAAAATTTTGTGGATCACTCGATATTATGTAAATAACAAACAATAATGATCCAAATATTGATTCCAAATAAATGATTCCAAAATTTTGTAGGTATAATCATATTACGTTAATAGCATCCTATAATATTCAAAGTTTCAGTATTTTATCTTTAAAATTAAGTTCTATTTAGGGGGTGGACACTAGTGTTGAGACACCCGGTACAGGGCCTTGAACTTGAAAAATGACGATTTTCACTTGTTTCTCACAAACTTCTCAATTTAAACACAAACTGAAAAAGTCAATCTTTTTTTTTCTTCGCGATCAATCTAAAAATACAATAACATAGGAGCATTCCATTACAAAAAAAAACATAATTTTAATATAACGATCTCATATGGGACATGTTGTATAGTCCAAAATAATTTTAAGTTGTAGACACTACGACCCTGTATAAGACCCAATTTAATTTTTTTTTAATCGTGCACGATTTAGGCTACACAGATCGAGGCGTTCGTCGCGTCCCACCCTGTATAAGTATATTTTATTTTGTAAGGCAAACTAATCATTTTAATTTTGAAATTTCATAATAATGTATTTTTTTTTTCTTTTTGCTCATTACGTAAAACGCACAAGGCTTTCGTTGGTGCATAATTGGTATTTTACAACTAGCATTGGTTCTAACAACATATTTAAAAATCATAATCAAAATTACATTTTCCAAGGAATGGCCTTTTTTCATGTGTAATTATTAGATTGGGCCGAGGACTTTGACTATTTGTTTCTTACCTATATTTCATAAAAAAATAGTTATGAAAACTTTTTTCGTTAATTACTAATTTTAGTGTTGTAATAATTTATTTTTCGGGTCCCATATCATTGATTCACTTTGATAAAGTTCGAGAAACTGGAAAACTCTTTCGTCATTGCAGATTGTCATTGTTGTTGTATTTATTTTAATTTCAGTTATTACCGTAAATACACTGCACTCAGTGAATAGTCGAGCGTAAATGACAAGATCGAACGGGCCAACGTGTGGGCAGCGTCAAATAGAGCGAATTTGACGATAGCCGAATCTCTTTGAATTCGTGCATTTGCCGACAGCGAGGCGAACGCAGACAAACTTCGCTCAGTTGGCCGAATGTTTGGGCAATCGAGACGAACTTACCGTCCACACGTTCGTGTTGGCGCTGATTTTCCGGAGTTGGGCCAACGTGTGGAGCCGGTATTTTAAGGATGTTAAGCTGGTCCAAATAATAATTTACTAAGGTAGATAAGATTATCTGAACCGTTCTCTGTAATTCAAAAATCCAGGCACTTTAGCTTCGAAATACAGAGTTGAAAAAAATCACAATTGGCTCTGATACCTATACTTCTCTGATATATTTTATATGTTTCCCAAATATTCTGAATATTTTAATGTTAATCTGAGTATTATTGTCAAATAAAACAAGTCCTGAGTCTTCCAGGTCTTCCAGAGAATCTCCAAGAATAATGGGAAGATTCTCGGAAAAAATTAAATTTCAGGTCTTGTTGTTGCTCCAAGATGCTACAAGAATAATGGGACAATTCTCGGGAAGAATTTCAGGTCTACTTGTTGTATAAGAAAAAATATACTCAAATTAACAAGAAATTTTAAGAAGATTTATGAAAAAATATCAAAATTCACCAAGATATACAGGGTGTACCAGCTCGATTTAGACAACGGTGAGGGCCGTGTAGGTCTCGTCAAGACGAAACGTTTTTTTATTTGAAGTTTTTGGATTTGGACCTTCGTTGCGGAAATATGGCCGACTTCCGGTTTTTAGTTTTTTGGCTCCAGTTTCGGCATTTTCAGGTTCTCGCCCAAACTGAAACTAGTTTTGGAAACTCCTCAGCTTCAGTTACAACTTTCATATTGAAGTCAAGGTTCTATCTCTGTTGGATTCAAAATGGCGACATGCCCAAGACTTTAAATTTTAAGTCTTTGAATCAATTCAAATTGAATCAAATTGAAAAATTAAGATTTTGAATCCAACAGAGATAGAACCTTGACTTCAATATGAAAGTTGTAACTGAAGCTAAGGAGTTTCCAAAACTAGTTTCAGTTTGGGCGAGAACCTAAAAATGCCGAAACTGGAGCCAAAAACCTAAAAACCGGAAGTCGGCCATATTTCCGCAACGAAGGTCCAAATCCAAAAACTTCAAATAAAAAAACGTTTCGTCTTGACGAGACCTACACGGCCATTACCGTTGTCTAAATCGAGCTGGTACCCCTGTATATACCTCTCTCTATAAATATACCCTAAGATATCTTACCTTTCAAAATATCAGAAGCAATTTGGAAATCTTGTAAAATAACTCATAATAAGGTCCAAGCTCTCCAGAAAATTTCTCTATCGGGAAAATTATAATATGGATTTCTCGATAGTTTGAGACCCCCTAATAAGTCTATTTCAAACTTCTATACCTATAAGTCATTAAAAAAATGCAGCAGCTCTTATATTATGTATTATGGTTCTAAAGATATAAATTTAATATAAAACTGATGCAAAACGGATTGCTCAAACCGAGCCTGACGTACATTTTTATGAAATTGTTCTTCTGGAAAAGATTCATTCCTTTCGTATTAAACAGTCAAGAAATCCTTTATAGTGGGTACTTATATGCAAGAACAGATATGCCAAACAAGAATGCTAGGATTCTTACGATGAGTCCTTAAACTCTCTCTTCACTTTTGAGCCTTATATCTTTTAGTTTGAAAGATATGGTTTTTAAGATGAAACTTATTCATAACGAATTGTTCAGAATCAGCAGATGTTGTTCAGAAAAAGAATTATTCCTGCCTTTAGCAAATAGGTGGAAGCCATCTATCAAGTTTTTCAATTATCGAGAAAATAAAAATAGGACTTCGTATATAAATTATTTTAAACTTACTAATTAAAATACTAACAAGAAATCAAAAATAATCGTTAATAATATTTTTGATTTACATACTTTATAAAATGCCACAGTTCTTGTCATAAAAAATCTCGTGTATAGGTACTCTCTTGGCTCTTCTAGTTCTAAAGATATTTTGAAACTGCTCAAAACGAATTGCTTAAACCAAGTCCCAAACACGGTTTCATGAAATTATTGCTTGGGGAAAATTTTTTTGCGTCTTAAAGCAACCAAGAAAGCCTTTAAATAATTTCTTGTAAAACTCATACAAATTAAACCAAGCTGTCTAGAAATTTGTACCTTAACCGGAAAATTAGAAAATTGCTTCATACCGATTTTAATCTTTCAAATATGCCACAATATGATATAAAAAAACTTTCTCATCATTTCGTATATTTTTTTCAAATCTAAAGCCCTTGCCTTTAAAAGACGGGTTGAAAATCTCTTCTAGCTCTTTTGGTTCGGAAGATGGCATTTAATATGGCATGGGCTGAAATCGAATCGGTGGAACCGTCTCTGAAATAAATTCTGTTTCATGTAGTCACGGAGGTTGTGTAAAAAAAAAATTATAACTTTCGTCTCAGAGCAACTAAGGGAAAGTTTTTTTTAGTACATACCTACCGTTTTTTTATAAACCGCAGAAAAACGAGAGCAAGGCTGTATCTAGAAAGTTTAGCGACTAAAATATTAGTATCGCTTCACAACAAATGAAGATAAATCGATAGAACTTTCAAGTTTGTGATTTATATAAAATGGTAAAAAAATATATGTTACATAAAAACAGAGAGACACTCACTCAGAAGTTGAAAAACTTTCATGTCTATATATCTTTAAAAACATAGCTCGAACTCTGTCTTATTGCAGAAAAAAATCATCAAACCCCCTCTCAGAGCAACTAGAAAAGCAATTCGATTACCATTTTACCAGAAAACTCCATTAAGTAATTGGTTAAATTTTCAGGTGCCTAGAAATAAAAAAATCGACAAAGGAAAATTCCAATTCTCGTATGATTCCTCTCAATTGACGAACTTTATATATCTTTGCGATCAAGAATAGCTCTCTCCTATATCTATTCCAATTCAGAAGATATGACGAGAAACATTAATCCATAATCAGAAAAATCAGGTAGATCGAACGAGGAATGAAAACAACATGTACGTCACACTAACTATAATCGGTAGTAGAAAGTCCTGAAGCAATCAAAGGGCGAACATGTTAAAGTTGGTTAGTTATAGATTTATTAAATAATTGATTTATCATAGATTTATTACAGAAGTACATGGTGTTTTCATTCCACATTTGGCTTACCTGTTTGTTGCAGTCTTTTCATGAACAGAGAAATCCAGAGCAATAATTCAGAGAATTATATAAAATTGTGATTAGATTTTGTATAACCACGGCTAGTTAAACTTCGGTTTCTTCACCTTTAATTGTTTACATTTAATATTATTTTTGTATGCTATAAAGTAATATTTTTATAGAGTGATAAAACTGCTCACAAAATTGTATATAATGTAGACGAGACTCGATAAAAGCAACAAGAACCTAAGGCAACATTCTGCCCTAGCATGATAACTTGTTGATAGAGTGTAGCTTGCCAGCCGGTTTCCTTTTAACTAGGGTTTATTCGTAGGTAGGTATAGTTACTGTAATATTCATACTTCTTTAACTACACGAAAGAAAAGGTTTTCTGCAATATTCTATTATAATATTGGAGAGTGTGTATCGACTGCTTTCAATTATAAGGCAACTACCTACAAATTTTCTTGCGGCGTCCCCCTGAATTTTAGATGAATGTATAAATAAGTATAAAAACACACAACGTCCTGAATATATTACTAAGCGAACTCAGTAGGTACACATTGAAAACATCCTGTATATTTGAAATCTCAATATTTACCCAGCATTCTAATGTTCCGTAACAGAGAATATATGCATGTTTACTTTATAATGTATTTATTTTAGAATTGGCCAAAACAGAACCTTGTGGGAAATCAAGGCGTTCAAAATTTGGCTCAGGTTTATCTGCAAGATTTATAGATAGGAGGACTGCTTAAATTAAAGATTAACTTAATTAATTTTGAACGTTCTAATACATGTATTCTTAGCTCAATAGGATTTAAGTTCGTAGTTATAGGGCGGTAACGTAAAATTTTTATTCATCCCATCCACCACAACGTATTTTATACAGACTGGTCCATGAATTTCAACGATGGATAGCAGTTCTACTTTTATCCTGTTCCCTGTTAAAGCTAAGCATTTATCTTTAAAATTTATCTCTCTCCTTGACCATTGCTTGATGTAGGTTTTTTTCAAGCAGTGTGGTGGGTAGTTTTTCTTGTCTTCGGCTATGGTGTGTTGTCCGTTTTTACAACAGAGTTTGCTTCTAAACTTGGAAAAATTTTACTGAACCATTGCTCAAATACGGTGGCATCCATGTCTTGATGATACTGCTTTTTTATATACTCAAAAAATAACAGTCCCTCTTTCAAAAAATCCATGTCACTACCAATTTGGATCGTCTGCCTTAATTTTTTGATACACATGGCTTGTTTTTGCAAGAGCTGGTACCTACACTGTTTATTCGCTTCTCTCTAAGAATCTTTTAAACTGCGATTTTACCTATACCGGTCATTTTCGAACACTTTTCAACTGTGTCGCGGACATTTTTGTTTTCGTCTCCTTTAAAAAAGTCGAAAACGCTGAAAACTACTGATTTTTCTCCAACAGATAGATTTTTCCGTCTAAAGCGATTCTTCTCATTTGAATCAGAGCTTCCCGCTAGCCCTGTCTCACTTGCAGACATAATGCGGAGCCCGATTACAAATTTAAAGATTTATATGCCACGCAAATAACACAAGGAAAAAAGTAAAGAAAATTTACTCGTAAATTATTAACTGCGTTGATGCTGAATGAAAACACGATCCATTATACAATCTCCACGCAATAATGAAATGTGAACCTTTTAGAATTAGTGAAAAGCATATTTTGATAACTAATCTCATCTTAAAAGGCGATTAAAGTATCTCCGAAATCCGCACGCTTCTATGGAACAGTTTTGGCTGCTTCGCTCTATTTACGATTGGTGTATTATTAATATTAGGCTAAATAAGTAACTATTGTGGCGCCATGCACCAAGTAGGCAAATTTGACACTTTCATGCGGCAAGTCCTGCGTGCCCGCTATTCATTTCAATGTATTTGTTATTGCAAACATGGAGGTCGTTCAGGGATAAAAAAAATCGGGAAGGGTTTGTTGTACACGAGTACCTTATATGCTTGATTACATACGCATTTATTACTCCTGAATCTTTTTTTAGATAGTAAATTAAAGTTAAAAAATTTAGTTAATTTAAGACATTTAAGTAATTCTAATAAAACAATAACTATTGCTATAATTTTTTTTTGAGCTGTCTTTCATGCGAAGGGTTCTAAATCATGATCAATAAATCAGTTTCTGAGCAGCGGAATGTATACAGTAACATTTTCCTGCTTTACAATTGCAAAATATCGTCCAAAATATGTCCAAAACTCTTCGACTTTTTACATAAGCTGAATAAAAAACCCGAAAACATGAGATGAAATATGAACTTATTATGTTGATAAGAAAGGTGATATTTTTTAAATGGAACAATTATATCACCTGAACAATGGGACAATAATAGGTTTTTTTTTCATTTTTACGAGTGCTATGTGCACCAGGAGTCTCTCTAAAAGAGCGGTTCCTTGAAGAAAAGTTCCATATAAACGTATTCTCTAACATCGCTCATGTGAAAACTCATCCAGAGATTTCGCCCATTTCTCAACGATTTAAAACGAAAGCAATCGAGACTGGGTGCTCGGAAATGACTTTTAATAATAATTGTAGTAATAATTAAATCAAAAAATCTAGAAATACACTTCCAAATAATGATTTTAAAAAAGGTTTTATTTTATGGAAACGAGCTGTCAAGGATTAGTTTGCCGCACAAAAGTGCGAAAAAAATCCACTAGGAGGCGCGCGCTCCGCGAACAGCCGATACTTACTTAGCGTATAGGAGAAAAAACTGCTAAGCAAAAATCAAAAACCATTAATCAGAATAATATTTTTAGAAGCAATAATAACAATAACAATCGTCATGTCAGTTAAGCTGATTTAATTATTTCAGTTCTTCAACAAAAACTTAGGAAGAACGATGATCGGTGTCATTGCGGCATGTGTCCACGTTTAAGACTTTCGGCAGCCAGTCAAAAAAATGGTATGGATTTTCAAGAATTCAGAAGACTGAGGATCGAAACTTGGCAGCATTGGATTCGCTCGCTTCACAAAGAGCAGCTGCTTGCACAGAGGATGTGGTTGCAGGAAAACTGGGTTGAAATGCTTTACTTCTACAGACATCAGTCATGCGAAAACTCGTGCGAAAATTTACTGCATGTTTTGCACCGGCTTACAAACCATGCGTATCGACAACGAGGATGAAGATGAGAAAGATTTATCACTGAAAGTATAATTAATTCTCAGAAATGATGATCATGATGATATAGCTAGAGGACGCAGATTATACTGAAGACGTCAACATCAACCGACCCTGACCGGCTTCAATCCCCTGACATCAAGACCCTGATCAACTCACGCTTCAAGCTTCATGTCCATCTGTAAGATCTGCTGGAAACTGCGGATATAGGCCTATCGAATAAGGAGAAACTCTCTATTAATTAAAAAAATCTCAAGAATTGAGTATCTTATATTGTTTTACAAAAAAATCTTATCTTATCGCCACAGTAACTCTTTACATATACAGGGTTGAAATTTTTTGTACTATACTCCAGTGGCGGTTATTCAGAGGAGGCAGAGGAGGCTGAGCCTCCCCAGTATTTTGAGCTTTTAAGCTTATTAGATCTGTTAATATTTTTTTGATTACAAGTCACAATAATATTAATATTTTTTATAATAATAAATAATTATAATGGATGAAGCATTGCATTGCATGCTTACTACTGAATGCTCACAAAAATTGATAGTTTTGGTAGGTAATAGCGTAAGGTAAAAAATAATCCGATGCAAAGGTGAGAGATAGCTAACATTATAAGTAATAGGTAGGTACCTATGAAGTGAAATAATATTACATCTCGTTGTGGCCGACCGGAGGCCTGCCTCAAACTCGTATCTCATAACCATGTAGATGGAAAAAAAACCTTCTTGCGCATCAATCGCAGAAATAGTGTATTTTTATGCGATTCAATAATAAATATTTTCTTCCTATTTTTTTTTTTATAATGAATATAATGAAAAAATAATCTGATTTTTTTTGGGAAAACTCCACCTACCTACCAAAATAAAAGAATTATACCATCTCGTGGTTTCGAACCCACACCAACAGTTTACTAAACATCGGTGTAATGAACTGAACAACAGTGGGTTTCGAGTTTGTAGTGTTGATCGCGTAGATAGGTATATGTAGTACGTCAGGTACCTATTACACACCTACAAATTTTATTTTTTAAACTGGTCGTATCTTTGTTATTAAAAAACCAATTTGAATACTTTTTTCACCTGCATGTAGGTGATTTAATTGTTGTTGCGTTTGCTCTTCTAATTTTCAGAACCATTCATAATTGAATGTGGAAAAAAATAAAAAAGAAATTGCGAACCCTTTCATTGATTTAATAATTTTATATAAGTGTAAGCTAATTTTGCACAAGCGAAAAACTTTTTTGTTTTTCGTTTAAAGTGCTACATTAATCGAGGCGAATTGAAGCTAAGACATCAAATTATATGTTAAAGCAAAAAAAAAGGAAAATTTCGGTTCAACTTCTTCAAAAATGGACTCATAAACGGTTATAGAATTGACACATTTTCACCCTTTTTCCTACCCACGACACTGGCTTATTAATGGAAAATATGCTAATTTTATTGAATTAACTCAAATTTCCAATAATTTTCTTCAAATCCTGTTAATTTTATTTCAAAGTTTTTTTGCCATCTTGCTCATACAGGGATTCAAAAATAGTCAATTTTCCAAAAAATTAAAATAGCCGCCATTTTGAAACGGCTCGGCGGATTTTGCTCAAGTGCAATACCAGACCACTCCTTGTGGACATCTTACTCTCACAAAAATTTCAGCCCCCTAAATTGAAAACTGTGGCCAGAAACCGTGCCTCAAAGTCCGGATGTATGGAATTTTGAAAGGACACCCTGTAGAAGTAACGTGACTTTTGGAAATTTTTTCAACGAAAATCTAAAGTCATTCCAAAGCTTTACAAGAATTCAAAATTTCGTTCACTAATCTTGAAAGATAAAGCTACAGGAGCGTTTTGAAAATCGAAAAATCGTGATTTTGGAGAAATAAATAAATATATATATAAATATATACAAATATTTAGGTTCAGGGCATTCGGCATTAAAAAAAGGCATTTAATTACATGGTTTTATTGCAATCTCCAACGTTTCGATCCCCATTTGTCAGGCAAAAATTGGATCATCATCAGGGTAGCAATCACCAGTGAGAAAAAGGTTCGCTTCACATGACACATTAAACGATCTCCCTGATAAATGTGGATCTTATTATGTTATTGTCATCTGTTGCAGATTGAGCTGCTTTTAAATTAGTTAAATCATGTAGACACTGTCTATGTGAATGTAGACACAGTTTAGGATGAAGAAGAACTGAAATGTCGAATTTTCTGTTAAATATTGATCCGGGAGATGCACTTCTTAGGTGGTCTTCGTGGAATAGGGAAAAAGTAAAAATGTAACCCCTGCTTGCCTGCGTCAGGTGTGAAAAGCAAGATTCGCTTTTCGTTCGTTGACCAGGACAGAAGTCCTGCTGTCTCTAATATTCGTATTATTTCGTATCGTTCGTTCGTCAGACTAAATAAATACCTACATACCTACTCCGACTTAATTCAAATTATTCATCTTACTAAATCGTTTAATCATATTATAATCGTCTACATAATTAGAAATTACCTTTAAATTGATTGGTTGTTCTACAGCATTGTGTAAAGTTACTAGTTTTGCATTAAAAGATTAATTTAATGTGTGTCTATTAATTTATACAGTTCATTATTCGTTCTTTGTGTACCTAAACCGTACATAAAAGTGGTCCTTCGAGCCGGATTGTAACTGAATTTAGTGCAAATGGAAATTAATGGAAGTTGCTGGTGTACCATGGATGCAGGGAATACGTCGTTAAACAAAATTGTGCAGTTTTAAGTGTCCAAAATCGTTCATCGTCGACTACAAGTGTTTCGTGTTGGAGGGTTGTTGCAGAGAAACTTCTGTACGAGCGCCTGGGTTGCAGACAAGTCCCTGGAGTCCACAAAGACGAGCTCCTGGATTGCAGACAAGGCCCTGGAGTCCACAAAAACGAGCTTCTGGATTGCAGAGCAATTCCTGGATTCCACAAAAACGAGGTCCTGGATTGCAGAGAAGTTCCTGGATTCCACTAAACTGAGTAACGTACCTCTTCATTTATTATTCGAGGAAAGTTTCTTATTTCCTATTTCGTTATCGCAACAAAATTGCATATTAAATCGTTCGAAGCCTAATTCGTCAGCTGATGAGTCGAAAGAAGCACTCAGACCCACCTACCTAATTAAATTCGTCGTTTTGGTTGATGTATACCTACCTACTATTCGTGAATTCGTGAATAATACTAAAGTTGATAACTTTGATCGTAAAACTATAAATAATTGTAATTTCGTTCGTGTTTATAATATTAATACCTATACCTATAATAGTTATCGTATGTCATATCGTAAGTACCTAAATGTTCGTCAGTCGTCTCATTGTATGAAAAATCGTTTATTATATTATTCTGTGTTATAAAAATATCGTTTGTTAAGTAATATTGTAAAAAGATGGATAATTTGAAGAAAAAGAGGGGTTACGCGAAAGGATTAATTACAAAAATCGAAACGTGGGTTGAGGAGAATTTAAAAAATGAAAATAATAAAAATCAAATCGAAATTCGCAAAAGAAATTTAATAGCAGCTTATCAGAGTTATGTAAATATACAAGAATCGATCGCAGAGATTAAAGAAGATGCCACTAAAGATAGTGAGGATGTAGAAAGTAAATTTTGTAATTTGTTTTCGAAGTTAGAAAACAGAATTGAAGAGTTAACTAGTCTAAGCACCCAACAACCTAGATTAGATGGAAACGTAGAATTTCAGAATTTCGTATCGAATTTACAACAATCGAATAAAGAATTTGTAGCCGAATTAGTTCAGGGTGTTACGACAAGTATAAATACAAAGGGTGCAAATTCTCAAACAGTTAAGCTGCCCGAAATCAAAATTCCAATTTTTTCAGGTGATGCTGCAGAGTGGAATAGTTTTCATGATCTGTTTACTAAACTCATCATAAATAATGAGGATTTAGATAATATCGAAAAACTAATTTATCTTAAGGGATATTTGAGAGGCGAAGCACTGTCTTTAATACAGAATTTGTCGTTGGTAAGCTCGAATTTACAAACTGCAATTAAGTTGTTAGAAAATAGATATAAAAACACGTATGCGATAATCGAGGCGCACATCACCAATTTATTCGAAAACTTGCCTAATTTATTGAAGCCAAAGGCTCAAAACCTGAGGGAGTTCTTAACTCATATTAATCAAAATATCGAAAGTTTGGAAAATTTAAATGTACCCGTAAATTCTTGGGACTTAATTTTAATTCACATGTTTTCCAAGAAATTGGATTTCCAATTGCAAAAGGCTTATTGCTTACATCGAGATACCAAGAACCTACCAACGTTAAAAGAATTTATTAACTTTTTAGAAAAGCAATGCAAAGCATTAGAGGAAATAGATGCAACAAAAGGCACTAGTCCTACACCGATTAGGAAAGTTAATCATTTTATTAGTTCAACTCATAATTCGAATCAACAACAGACAAGAAATGTGACAGGAAATCAATCCTATTTAATTTGTAATTTTTGCTCAGAGAATCATTCGATTTATAAATGTTATAAATTTAAACAATTAACTATTCAGGAAAGAAACAACTTTATAACCTCTAAAGGTTTTTGCAAAATATGTCTGTTTAGGAAACATTCGTTCGATGATACTTGCACTGGGAATAATTGTTGGCAATGTGGCAAAAGGCATAATACTCTACTTCATATCAATTTTGATCGAGAAGTTCATTCAAATCCTAGCAATTTTCAAATTCGTCGCACAGAAAGTCGCAGCCAGTGGCAGGATCTCCATAAACCTAATTCAGGCACAATTAATCGTCAATTTAATCGTCAAAATCGTACGTATGGTTTAAACGAGGGTGTAAACCAATATCAAAATAAACATTATTCAACTAATAATAATGCAAGTCGATTAACGCCAGAAAATAAAGAATCGGGACAAATCGTAAATCAAAAGAATTCGAGTCAATTAGAACCAAGGTCGCAAGACGGTCCCAAGCAAAAAAGTATCGTAAATGAAAATGAAAATAAAGAAAATAAGCCCGAAAGTTCGTTATCGTTTTCCACTTATTCGGAAAATAATTCGCAAATCGTACTAGCCACAGCAGTGGTAACAATTTATAGTCGCAACGGCGATCCAGTTTCGGCTAGGTGCTTACTGGATTCGGCAAGTCAGATTAGCATGTGCACAAAAGAATTGCTAGACAAATTAAATTCGAATACTTATCGTAAAGAATTGCAAATATCAGGAATCTCGCAAATAAATGCTCAATCAAATGAGATGGTTGATTTAACCATTAAGTCAAACGTTTATAGAAAAAATTCGTTCAAAGTTTCGTGTGCAGTATTGGAAAATATAACTTGCGAACTACCGCAAACTACTCTAAACGTATCAAATTTAAAAATACCGGATCACATTATGTTAGCTGATCCAAATTTTTATATCTCTTCGAAAATCGACATCTTGCTAGGAGCAGACGTCTATTATGATTTAATCGTTCCAGGAGTGATTAAATTAGGAGCGGATATGCCAACCCTTTTTAGTACACTCTTAGGATATGTCGTCGGCGGTAAATTGGCAAATAATAAGCCAAAGCATTCTAATATTAATTCGTATAATGATCTAGGGAATAGTTCACCCAATTGTTGTTCTTTTTTAAATACGTCATCGAGTAGCGATGAACTGTTACAAAAATTTTGGGAGATAGAAGACATCGAAGAGAAAACAATTTTAAGTCCCGAAAATGCAAAATCGGAAGAAATTTTTAAAGAAACGACGATTCGATTAGAAAATGGACGATTTCAAATAAATTTTCCATTTAAAAACCAAGAAAATAAATCGTGTAATTTAGGTGAATCGTTTTTGCAAGCAAGAAAACGATTTGCTGGTCTCGAAAAACGATTTCTAAGAGACCCAAATTTAAAATTGAAATATAAACAATTTATCGATGAATATGTAAACTTAAATCATGCAAAAATCGTCCCTCTAAGTTCTCATAATGAGAAAGGAGAAAATAAATATTTTATGCCGCATCACGCAGTTATACGTGAAGATAGTGAAACAACAAAATTGCGTGTTGTTTTTGACGCTTCGATGAAAACTTCATCGGGTTTATCGCTTAATGATATTTTATTAAAAGGCTATACGGTACAACCGGAATTATTCGATATCATATGTAGATTTCGGATAGGTACTTTCGTAGTCATTGCGGACATTGAAAAAATGTACCGTCAGATTCGTGTAAATCCGAATCACACATTTTTACAGAACATCCTGTGGCGTGAAAATGAAAATGAACCTTTACAATGTTTAGAGTTATTAACAATCACGTATGGTACGAATTTCGCGCCCTTTGCTGCCACTAGATGTTTAAAAGAACTGGCTGAAAAAGAATCGCAAAATTACCCGCTTGCATCAAAAATGTTACTTTCGCAAACATACGTGGATGATGTGCTCGTCAGTTCAAATTCGAAAAATGAATTAATCGAAACTTCTTCGCAATTAATTAGTTTATTAAATACTGCAGGATTTAAGTTACATAAGTGGCATTCAAATGTCAAAGATTTTTCTACAGAGTTCAATGAAAATAATTCGAATGAGGATTTCCAAGTTGATTCAAATCAAAATAATTATAATTCGAAAAATAATTACGACATTCAAAATGAAAGTTCGTCTAGTAAAGTGCTTGGCTTGCAATGGAATTCTCATGAAGACTTTCTCGTAATGGCACTGCCCGAATTTAAAGAAATTAAAAATTACACAAAAAGAGAAGTTCTGTCGAAAATTGCCTCAATCTTCGATCCTATTGGATTGTTAGGTCCCGTCGTAGTAACTGCAAAATTAATTATGCAGAAAATATGGATCAGTAAAATCGAGTGGGATGATAATCTCCCAGATAATTTAATGTCGGAATGGAATAAATTTTTCTTCTCGCTACCGTGTCTAAAAGAGGTGAAGATTCCGAGGAATCTAACTTTAAATTTGTCAATCGAAAGTATCGAAATCCACGGATTTTGTGACGCCAGCTTAAAAGCTTATGGCGCCTGCGTATATTTGCGTGTATTATATTCAAATAAGGATGTGTCGTGTAGACTAATTTGCTCAAAATCAAGGGTGTCTCCTTTGAAAAGTATAACGTTGCCAAGGTTGGAACTCTGTGGAGCTGTGTTGCTCGCGAAATTGGTAGAAAGAATATGTCGAACTTACGAAAATAAAATTGATTATTCTTCGGTTAATCTGTGGTCAGATTCAGAGATCGTCTTATGTTGGTTAAAGTCTCATGCTTCTCGTTGGTCTACGTTCGTGTCAAATAGGGTCTCGATAATTCAAACTTTGACGTCCAAATACACTTGGCGCCACGTTAAATCGGAAAACAACCCGGCTGATTACTTATCGCGGGGAATTTCGCCTGAAAAATTGAAGGATTGCGAGATGTGGTGGCTCGGTCCTACCTTTTTGCAAAATTATTATTGTGACTTAAGTAAATTAAATTTTAGGCCGACAGCTCATTCATTAGGTCTAAATGAAGAGCGAAATTCGGTGAAGCACGAGGTGAAGCAAGTTGCGCTTCACAATCAAAGTGAAACATTTTGGATATCTCTGTTTTCAAAATTTTCCTGTTTCGTTCGTTTGCAAAGAACAGTTGCGTATTGTTTGAGATTCGTCAGAAACGTAAAAAACAAAAATGGAAAAAAACAAACAGGTCCGTTAACTATTTATGAATTAAGGAAGTCGTTAGAAATAATAATTAAACAAGTACAGAGAATGAATTTTTCGTCAGAATTAAGACAGTTGCAGCAAGGAAAACCTATCGTAAATAAACAAATTTTGTCATTAAACCCGTTTTTAGATGAAACTGGTGTTATTCGAGTAGGAGGTCGTTTGGCAAATGCTAACGTTCCGTATGAGCAGAAATATCCGTGTTTACTGCCAGCGAAAAATTATGTAACTTCTTTATTGTTAAGAAAGGAACATATCAAACTATTTCATGCAGGTCCACAGACTGTCTTATCAAATTTTCGACTTCGATATTGGCCATTAAATGGCTTGAGAGAAATAAAAACAATTATAAAAAACTGCGTTACATGCCATCGTTTTAAAGCTCGTCCCGCAAGTCAAATTATGTCCAATTTACCCAAAGATCGTGTATCTATATGTCGTCCATTTCATGCCACAGGCGTAGATTTTGGAGGTCCATTATTAATTAAAAGTTCGTCGTTAAAAAATGCAAAGGTACTTAAATGCTATTTCGCTGTATTTGTGTGTATGTCGACAAAGGCAGTACACATAGAATTAGTGTCAGATTTGACAACTGACGCATTTATCGCTACGTTAAAAAGATTTATCTCTAGGCGAGGTAATCCTTCTATAATTTATTCGGATAATGCCACAAATTTTTTAGGGTCAAAAAATCAAATTAGAGAATTATATGAATTTTTTCGAAGGCCCCCAAACGTAAATAAAATTCAAGACTTTCTCTCGGAAAGGGAAACTACTTGGAAAAATATCCCGGCCTTGTCGCCCCATTGGGGAGGTATTTGGGAAGCCGCGGTGAAAAGTATTAAATTTCACCTCCGTCGAGTACTAGGAAACGCTCATTTGACATTCGAAAAACTCTATACGTGTTTGACACAAATTGAGGCCATTTTAAATTCAAGACCTCTCTGCGCGATGTCAAACGATCCGGCTGACTTAAATGTCTTAACGCCCGGACATTTTCTGGTGGGTGCCAGTCTTACCTCCTTTCCTGAAAAGGATGTTTCGCATATAAAATTAAATCGATTATCACAATGGCAACATTGCATTAAAATTCAACATGATTTCTGGAAACGGTGGTCAGTTGAGTATTTAAATCGGTTACAAAATCGTCCGAAGTGGTTAAACCCTTCAGAAAATTTAAAAATTAACGATCTCGTTTTAATAAAAGAAGAAAATACTCCTCCACTAAAATGGCCAAGAGCTAGAATTATGGAGGTCGTCCCTGGTGCTGACGGCAAAGTTCGAATGGTTAAATTAAAAACTCAGGGGGGAAATTTCATAAGAAGTATTTCAAAGGTTTGCCCTCTGCCAAATGAAGATTAACAATGCAAGTAATAATTTCGAGACTATTTGTCTATTCGTTCGACGATTGTAAAATAAGAAAAAATATTATTATTTCGTTCGAGAGAGAACCGCAATTATATGTTGAAAATTTTCGTATGAGAAAAAAAATTTATTTAGTGTTATTGAAGTCAGAGACTCCAAGGGGGGGAATATGTTGCAGATTGAGCTGCTTTTAAATTAGTTAAATCATGTAGACACTGTCTATGTGAATGTAGACACAGTTTAGGATGAAGAAGAACTGAAATGTCGAATTTTCTGTTAAATATTGATCCGGGAGATGCACTTCTTAGGTGGTCTTCGTGGAATAGGGAAAAAGTAAAAATGTAACCCCTGCTTGCCTGCGTCAGGTGTGAAAAGCAAGATTCGCTTTTCGTTCGTTGACCAGGACAGAAGTCCTGCTGTCTCTAATATTCGTATTATTTCGTATCGTTCGTTCGTCAGACTAAATAAATACCTACATACCTACTCCGACTTAATTCAAATTATTCATCTTACTAAATCGTTTAATCATATTATAATCGTCTACATAATTAGAAATTACCTTTAAATTGATTGGTTGTTCTACAGCATTGTGTAAAATTACTAGTTTTGCATTAAAAGATTAATTTAATGTGTGTCTATTAATTTATACAGTTCATTATTCGTTCTTTGTGTACCTAAACCGTACATCATCTTTGTAAAACAATTTTAAAAAACATGAAAATCACAATTACACAAATTGAAATCTAATATTTCGTTTTAACACAAATTGAAATATTAGATTTCAATTTGTGTAATTGTGATTTTCATGTTTTTTAAAATTGTTTTACAAAGATGACAATAACATAATAAGATCCACATTTATCAGGGAGATCGTTTAATGTGTCATGTGAAGCGAACCTTTTTCTCACTGGTGATTGCTACCCTGATGATGATCCAATTTTTGCCTGACAAATGGGGATCGAAACGTTGGAGATTGCAATAAAACCATGTAATTAAATGCCTTTTTTTAATGCCGAATGCCCTGAACCTAAATATTTGGATAATCAATTCCGGCAATTACTCCCACAATAATATAAATATATATATATATAAATATATATATATATTTATCTACGTAGGACAACTCAAACTCCGATTCATACTAGGTCTACCTAAGCTCCATTTTATACAGCTACGTTATATACTGTTCCTTGTTCTGTGTAACAGTCAACCGAGCATCCATATTCCTGTAGGTCAATGCTACATCCCTTCCGCTCCCTCCCCGTGAAGGGGGTTTTATTGCTTATTGTTACGACATTATGAACGATAAAGTAACACCTGTCTTTACAGACAAGTTAAATGATATTCTGGTATTTGCCTTTGTATGCTTTCTCGTTGGGTTTGATTATTTTGCTTGATACTGTGTGACCAATCAGTTTGTTATTCAATTCTGTTCTAGGTACATCTATACTTCTGAAATAGATATCTAACTTAATAAATCAAATGTGCATACATAATTACCTAATACTGTTCTATTTTTTTATACAGGGTGTCCCGTATCGTTATGTTCAAATTTTTTGAGCATATAGTAGGCTTAATTTTGAGCCCAAAAAACCCAAAAGTGGCAGGTCTATATTTACTCGTTACGAAGTTACAGGCCTAAGAAAATTATGACTAGTAAATAACAAAGATTCAACTTTGAAAACCACACAACCACATGTGTTGTGGTTTAGACTAATAATTTATTGTTATGGTGGCGACATGAGTAAATGTCACCAAAATAAACATTAGAAGAGGTTCTCCTGCTCATACAAAATGGCATTTGGATTCAAATAAATGGGACACCAGCATTTCGGAAATGGCGTTTGTAACTAAATTCCCTCGTAAATTCCAAAAAGCAATTATTATTGGATCGTATTCAGCATGCTGGTCAAGAGATCGGTCGCGAAAAAAGACGAGAAATTAGAACTGTTACTTCTGCAATAGGCCTCCGAGCACAAGTTTGTATTCAGCAAGGAATAGGACATTTTTAACACATGTTAAACTAAAGATTTGGTCAATAAAACAAGTTTTATGTGGTTTTCAAAGTTAAATCTGCTATTTACTAGACATTATTTTCTTAGGCCTCTAACTTCGTAACGAATGCAGATAGACCTGCCACTTTTGGGTTTTTTAGGCTTAGGAATAAGATTATGTGGGATGAAAACGGAACGCGACTCCTGATTTGACATTATTATTATTATGACAGTTTAGAGTGTAAGTCAGATTAGTGTAAAGTTAAGAGTAAGACGAGTGTACAGAGACTATTAGTAAGACGTAAAGACGAGAGAAGAATTATTAAAGACGAAGACGAGATAGGTGTTCAAGACGAGAAGACGAAGGTTTAATTAATATTGAAGACGAATTTAAATGTGTTAATTAACCTAAATAAAAATCCTACATATATGCTCACAAAATTTGAACATAACGATACGGGACACCCTGTATAAGGAAGTGAGAAGTACGTTATTTAGTCAGGATTAAAAAAAAATAATACGTGGGATAAACTAATCTGTAAAAAAAATTGGAAACAATTATTGGAATCTGTCATTTTACATCTTTATAGATTCAATCTTAAACATGAAATTATTTCAAAATCTTCCTAAATTGCACTTTTATTTGCCCAAAAAATAGACATGCTTTTTTTTGTTCAATGTAATTTTGCCACATTCATAATCCCTATTATACAGTGCGTCTACGTAAGTAGGAGTCAGATGGGAAACTTTTTTTGTGCAACAACCATTAAAAGTCACACTTTTAACGACAGCTGACAGTGTTAAAAGTGATTGTTTACATGGAAGCGTGTTAAAAATACTTTTAACACTAGTGTTAAAAATATTTCTACCTGCTTTTTCTGTACATTCTCTTTTTAAACCACATTTTCTCATGATGAAATCAGACAAAATTATAGGTGATAAGATTTTTTCATATTCTTTTTATTACTGGCACACACATTAATAAAAAATAAATACCTAGTCAAGAACACAAGACAATAATAATTGTTCAGAAATTGCAATTAATAATAATTATTATAGCGTCTTTTTTATTTGTATATACGCATTTGTTAGTAACCATAGCGTCGGCAACGGTTGCTATGATAAGTACACTTGTACTTATCTGAATTTTTTAAAATGCAATTTGAAGTTCAGTGTCATTCTAAATTCATCTATTTTATTATCAAAATAGGGCAGTTTTACAAAAAACATTGTATGATATTCGTCTTAAAAGTGATTTTATTTTGTTCGTGAAATTGTTCAATTCGATCCGCTACGCTTCGCTCATTTCACAAACCGTTTCACTCACAACATAAAACTTCACTTTTAATATTAATATCATAAATAGCTATTATTATCCATTTTAGTGAAAAAAGTTATTCTTCATAAAAAGTTGTGCTTCGTTTGAAACCTAAAATGATATTATAGTAAGAAATCAATTTTTTCCAGTCGTATACGGGTATTTTAGAAAAAATGTCTACCAACAGGTTTTACTGATATATCTTGGTTGGTATCAAAGTTATTATTACAAAAAATAGTTATTTTCATTCTTCCCTTTACGAAATTGTAACTTTCTGTCTTGATAAGGCAACCGAAAGCGAAAGTAAAACATACTAGGTGATAGGTTGCTAGGTGGTTGCTAGGTATGAAAAACTTTCGTGCCCTGGACGGAAAAGTAGAAATGTCAGTTTGATTAACGTTTATTTAGAAGGAAAATTAAATGTAAAACTACAAATAAAAATTCCAGTAAATCTTTCTGGAACATACAAATAATTATTATTTGTAGGATGTTTTACTTTCGTTTTCGGTTGTCTTATCAAGACAGAAAGTTACAATTTCGTAAAGGGGAGAATGAAGAGGAATTTTCTCATAAATGTCAACACACTGCACTGTCAAAATTAAGCTATTTCGGACATTTTGTTTATTGGACCTTCTTATATAAAAATAAAATTGGCTAAGGAATGGTAACCTGAAATTTGACAAGGTACTTCGTACTTCATTAATGCTTCCCTAAGTATTGATGACATTTAGATGCAAATCTAAATTTTTTGTTAGCATCTATGTATTTATTGAAGTCTCCCGATTTCAATTTTTAGTGGAAAAGTATTGAGTTTGAGTGGCAGTTTTAAGACACAAAATTAATTCTAAGTAAGGTGTGATTGAAAAAAATAAAATAAAAAATGAAAGCTTAAAATGAGACTTTCAATAATTATTATTCAGATAGGTAATAACCAATAATTTGCTTGGACTGTTTATGTTCTCCAGTATTTAGATAAAAAGCATATTATTGCCAGATTCAACTTAAATTAATGAAATGACACGTAAGCGTTAGCAACTTCTAAACTACATACATAAAGAATTTCTTATTAAGACTGGCCATGAGGAATGGCATTTAAAAATTACACCCTATATTAACTTGTTGTTTTGCAGCTTAGGAGAGCATCATTCTTACATTTTCAAAGCAAGTTACAGTGGAAATGGCTCAAGATATAGGAAAATGGCTTACATGTCCCTGGTTTAAGTTTTCATGTGGTATCCCATTGTGTGAATGAAATTGAAATTTATCAGATTTGTCATCACCCTGTATAAAAATTTCAACTACCTACACACTAAAGTTAAGATAGGAACGTGTAAGACATTTTCCAAAATCTTGAGCCGTTTTTGGTGTGAATTGTTTTGAAAATCGAACAATGACGATTTTCACTTGTTTATAACTCAGAATCATTATTTTAAACACACACAGTGTGATTCTTTTTAATTCGCTTTTTATCAGAAAATATGAAAATGTAATAATATGCAGGGCTCCCCAATAAATTTTTTGGTCATTATCCTATTAGGGTATCAACCATCCGGGTATCCTACAGTTTCACTAAGGCACCTATATAGGGGTGGAGGACGTACCAATAGTAACACCAGGAAGGTATTCATTTGCTTTGCAAATGCATGATTAGCTAAAAAAAAACGGCACTAAAAATCGAATTTGCGAGTGCGGTCTGGCTAGAATCGGGGATAATCACATAATAAATACGCCGGGTCTCGGAAGTAATAACTTGACGACAAGGCCAACTGCCTCGAAGCCTACAGGAGCAGGATTGGCACCGGATATAGCTTTCTAATATCGTATTCAGACTATATAGGGACTGATGTCATGCTTTTTGGAATGCAAATGCAAAATAAATTCAAATATCAAAATAATAATCGTGCTACTGTTAATTTCGAAGATATTCCTGGCCCTGAAAGTGAAGAAAAAATAGCAATTCGACCGTAGTATCAAAGAGGCCTTAGTTGTGACCTTAAAATTAATTGCAATAGCTGTTTTTGCTTCTTACCCACCCAGCACTTCTATTTCGCTCCGCTTCGGTCCCGAAAAAATTGATGGAACTTAGGATACGGACTTCATAGCTCCAATAACAACGAAGTCAGCAATACCTGAGCAACGCTCATTTTGAATTACTCGGTATAAATTAAACACAAACCGGTTTTTTCCGATTAGTCGTATTGTAAAGTAAATGACATGGTACTACATATTACTGAAAATCAAAAATGACTTCGAAGCTGCAAGACAACATAAGTTAACATGGGGGTGTAATTTTTAATAGGGTCACTTTCTATAAGGTCCCTCTTCAATAGAATTCACTGTTTAAAAATATAAATTGCCCAGATACCTAATTTCATAAGTAAAAAATGAATTTTCTCACTGCTATACAGGGTGTCGCTAAAAAAGTACCACCAACGTTCTACCATAGACTCCCGAGTAAAAAATATGCCGATTTACCAAAATTATCTATGTCCAAAAATGCACCTTTTTCAAGATACAGTCGTTAAAATAATGGGGTCAACCAAATATACGTTTTCCAGAAGAAGTCAAAATTATAAATTAACTGAAAAATTTCAAAATTGCACCGCCTACTACTATTGTTAATAGCAATAGACTGGAGTAGTTTTACAAGTATTGATATACAGGCTGTTCCTCTTTTTGATGTCACATCTCATTTTTTACCCTACAATTTTTAGTCATACGCCACTGGTTGATTCTATATTTTTTATCCAAAGGCGTAAGTATTACCAAACTTTGCCCTGTTATTAAAGTTTTGTATCTTGCATGGTTTTACCATAATTAAATTTAATGATGGACTTACACACCACGAAAACGTATTTGTGAAAATCTCATTTTAATTAAAAAAATTAATTTTTATTTCAAAGAAATGACTTTATTCACATTTATTGACCTTGAGAATAATCATAGTAGGCGGTGAAACTAAATTTTCTCATTTAATTATGTTTTATTTACTTCGGTATTTTGAAAAATGTGTATTTTCCAAATTTATTTTGTAAGAGCTGTATCTTGAAAAAAGTGCCATTTTAGGCATAATTAATTTCAGTTAAATCGGTACAATTTGACACAACGAGGAATCTGTGGTGGAACGTTGTTGTTGAAATTATTATTTAAATTAACAACGAAATTTTCAGAAATAATTTTCAGTAGTATAGATCCATAATAAAGAATTAATTACGGGAAAACGACGCAAGTACGATTCTTTTATAAAAGAGCAAAAAGTTTAGGAATACTTTAGCCTTTGAATAAAAAATACAGAATCAATCAGTGGCGTGGGGACAAAAAAGTTCCGTAGTAAAAAGTAACGCGTGACATCAAAAACAGGAACACCCGGTACGTTAATGTTTGTAAAACTATAATTACCCGCTATAGTTGACCTCCTTTTGTGATATGCATCTCGAAAAGGGAGCCTTTTTGGACATGAAGCACACCTTGTATAACTATTAATAACATCAGGGCTAATAGCCCTTTTAACAGTGTTTTTGATATTTTTTATACAATTGTTTCACTGCCACATATATTTTTTTTTTTATTTTCCCTCTTTACGTAGATAATATTAATGACAAGATGTGTACAAAAGCTGGGTTCTGTATCTCAAACAGTTCCTAAGATATCGTCAAAAACTTGAAATAATTAATTTTTTCGACACCCTGTATCTCGGTTGAAAAACATTTTCGGAAAAAAAAGTATTTGAATTTTCTTAATATCTAAGCTTCATCTACACGCCCTCCAACTTGCGGTACTTTTTTTAGAAACACCTTGTATATTCGAAAATACATTTTTTGGTCATTATTCAGATCAGTGGCCAGTCGCACTCAGGCATTCTATGTACATCATAGGTAACTACTAGGAGATAGTGTGGAAGATCATAGTACTAGGGAAATCATCAGTAATAGGGAGATATTTGCTTCGCCATAACTGTAATTACCATTTAGATGGCCCATTAATTATTATTGGACGATTTTTTAAAATTATTCCTTACCCTACTCGAATAGCCCAATAGAGTGACAGTCGCCTTATGAGGACGCGTGAAACAAAGAAATCATTCTTCTGTGCAAGTTTTACTTAGATCCTAAAGTACTTTTCCACAAAAGAAAAGAACCAACCACAAATTATGAAACTATAAGGAAAATGAAATGTAATAATGTAAAAATTGTAGTGACGTGCGACTGGCCATTCTGATCTGAATTATTAACATGGCCCTTTAAAAATTAGGTAGGAACATAATTATTGTATGTTACATAATTATGTGGATTTAAATCTAAAACTGAATATAAAAGAGATTAATTTTCATATCAACCCTATTACCTCATCGGTGTTTTCCTATAATTGAAGAGCATTATATGGGTAGACCGTGGGTATTTTTTTTTATTTGTTTTAGGAGCTAATAGTCGTGTTTGCATGAATGAACTGCTTTACTTCGAGTAAACCTGAAAGTATCATTTTTATAAACAGCGCCCAGTGATCCTCCAAGTATCATTTATAAACGCGGTGCCAGGTAACCCTTTCTACTTAAAACATTTTATACAAGTGCCGAGTAAACCGTCCTGGGTTCCCACTTGTATATACACTCAATCGTATGCAGCGCCTCTATCTAAATACACGATGAACTACAACTTATACGGCAATCAGATAATGGATTTAGTCAGGCTCCTCGATTTTTCGATGAAAACTAGTTACACATCACCTGAGGAACCATTTGGTAGTTTTAAATTGAAGATGTCACTGGGGATCCGTATATCGGACGCCGGGTGACGCCGGAGTCCCAGTAAACCGCAAAAATTACATGGCCGGAGCCTGAATTGTACCGTAAATATATATATATATATATATCGTGGGCAGGTGAATTTTGGAAAACCACTTTTTCGTGATCTGGGGGTCATGATCGGTGGACATTTGATGAGTTTGGGTGATTTTCGAAAAGTGTTGTCGTCCTCAATAGTGTATTTTTTTGTTAAAAAATACACTAATACGCAAGAGTTTCCGCCGTGCTAGTGGAACTGGAGTGGATGCTGCGCTGCCTGTGCCTTTGGCATCGCAAGAGGCGGTCCTCCTCTAGTCTGTCCGTTATTGCAAGAACTAATGTTATTTGACGTGAAAACTCGTAAAACGTCTACACTCTTACAACAGCGCGCGCAAGACATGGGTCGGGGTAGTGCATCGGCGATAAATAATATTTTAATTTTGAATAGGCTGAGGCAAGCCTCCTGCTCTTCTGTATGTGGCGTTAAATTAAAATAAGTATTACAATAAGCAAAGGGCAGTGGAGACTTGCCTCATGCACGTGCACAGATGGAAATACGAATTACATATCGTTGGATGTCGCCTTTTTTCAACACTTTCATTTTAAAATTTATTTAACTCCCACCTTGAATCTTCCAGCCTTACAATTTAATTTACAGTGAGATAGACATTGCGTAGTTAAAATTATCTGAGATAATTTAACTCATGTATTAAAAATGACATAAGGAATAGTGTTTTTGTCACTTTGACATCGGATAAAGTTAGCCCTAACTTTGCATCTGGATAAAATGTAAGCTAGCTTTTTAGACGCAAAATCAAGTAAGTAGTTACCAAGGTGATATTAATTGACAAATTAATAAACGTCATTTATTAAATAAATTTTGTTATTCGTTAAATTATCTCCCTAAATTACACACGAGCTTATATTTTTTATCCGGATAAAGATGCACTTTTAAACTCAAATTTGTTTTATCTGACAATTTGACGAGTTGAATTACCAAAGAAAAAACAAATTTTCGTTAAAACTGCATCTTTATCCGGATAAAAAATAAGCTCTCGTGTAATTACCCCCGATAATTTAACTCATGTATTAAAAATGACATAAGGAATAGTGTTTTTGTCACTTTGACATCGGATAAAGTTAGCCCTAACTTTGCATCTGGATAAAATGTAAGCTAGCTTTTTAGACGCAAAATCAAGTAAGTAGTTACCAAGGTGATATTAATTATTAACGAACACCATGCAAAGGTAGTAGCAGCTTTAAGAGAAAAATCTTCTTCTTCGTCAATAACAAGCAGTGAAAATACTATAATGAGTGTCTGTGAAAGCAGCAGCGAAAAAAATAAAATCATTTACTCCAATTGTGTATTTAATAACTGTACTTTTTCCAATAAATAAATAAATTTTGTTATTCGTTAAATTATCTCCCTAAATTACACACGAGCTTATATTTTTTATCCGGATAAAGATGCACTTTTAAACTCAAATTTGTTTTTTCTTTGGTAATTCAACTCGTCAAATTGTCAGATAAAACGACTCGTCCTTCGGACTCGTCGTTTTATCAGACAATTTGACTCGTTAAATTGCCAATAAAAAACAAATTTTCGTTAAAACTGCATCTTTATCCGGATAAAAAATAAGCTCTCGTGTAATTACCCCCGATAATTTGAATTTATTAAAAAATTTTTTTTTTAAATATTAATGTTTTTTCTTTGTTGTTTTTTTTTTAAGAGAATTGTGCACTTTATTTAAAAATTTTTTGATAGAAGTTATGTTATATTTCTATTGTACTTATGAAAATATATTTATTAAACACGCATACCAATTTGCGTTTTATCTAATTTTTAGAAATATGTACATACCTATTATCCTACCTTGCTGTTATGCTGTCATAAGAATTTAATTTCTCCCATTTAACTAATCAAAAATCAATTTTTGTGACCTTTATACCTTCATTCATTTTTTTTTTTTCTGAAAATTTTCCGAGGTAGGACTTCTCCCCAAACCCCCGGAAAGGAGGTCTGTGTTTGTACACCTTATACTTTTCATTACCTTGCTTCGAGCTCTAGCCTCCCCTGTTGAAATTATCACGAGCCGCCACTGCTATACTCACTGCCCATCATTGAGATCTCGTATGATCTCGAGTAAACGGTAAGAGATCAGTGTCGGTTAAATTTGAGAAAAGATGCGCTGTATTTTGTGGCCATCTTGAATTCGTCGAGACAAACAAGATATATGTGACCGTTCCTGAAATATCCTGAAAAATCTGAAAAATCGAGATTTCTTATTTCAGTCATATTATTTCTTATTATTGAATATTAATAAATAATTATTGGTAGCCTTACATGAATCGTCAACAGTTAAAAATTTTCAAAGCCTACTAGACCACATCAGGATTTTCATAGGCAACCTAAGTTTTCTTTATGACCGCCATATTGATTTTTTGTGTCATTTGGTATTGAAAAAATAAAGGAAAATTAAAATTTTATTCATCTTTATTCCAAATAATGATAACCTTTGTTTAACCGAATGTCATAAAAACCATAAAGCAAGCAATGTTACGTCGCGATGTCATATCGTCGTTATGCGGTGAAATAAATACGGTTTTTTTTTGAAAAAGCAAATAAAATTTTGAAGAATTTTTTTATGAATGCGATAGATTTTTGGTTTCCTTGATATTTTTAATACCATATGACACGAAAAAACCACATCACGGCCATAAAAAAATGAAAATGTTTGTAATTCCAAATTGATGACTTAATGTTAACCTAAAAAAAAACAATTTATTCATTTTCAATAAAAAAAAAGATGAGAAATAATAATAAAATAAGAAATTTTGATTTTTCAGTTTTTCAGGATATTTCAGCGATGCCTAAATTTTGTTTCCATAAATTTTTTTCCAGTTTCCTAATAAGCATAAAATTGTTCAGTTTTTCTTTAATTTAACCTCCCTGTATCTTCTATCGATGGGTAGTAAAAAAATTTTCTCCCTGTATAATGTATAAACGTGCGAAATAAATTTTTATTCAGGGATATAAAAATGTGACGTAGTTCGTATTCTTTAACTTTATCACAGACGTTTTTATCTTTGCATCAACGGCTGCTAAGTTCTTGAAAAATATAATTTGTTTAATATCTACCTTTCGTTCAAGATGGCTATTTGATCATGTCAGAAAATTGGATCTTGTTAACGCCCGTACCATAGCAAAATATTAAAAATTACAAATTTTTCAGAACAAAAGACCCTTGTGACTGTGCTATAGTATAGATAAATCTCCATTCCATTTAATTTAATTATTTTCGAGCTATGCAGACCGCAAAGCTTCGGAAATACAGACATAATAATTAATCACAAAACCTTAAGGCTCAGATATAGCTCGAAAATAATTAAATGGAATTGAATGGAGGTGTACAGTTTATACACGGAGTTGTAAAATTTATTTGAGAATACAAAGGATTTTTTAATGTAAAGTTTTTAGAAACTAAACTGTAACCAAAAATTAATCGAACAAAGGCAAAAAGACATTACACAAATTGATACCAAATTATTAACAAAGGACAATATTGAATATTAACAAACATAAAAAATGTTATTCAATTTCTAGATGTAGGTAATAGAATTACAAAAATTATATCTCGTGGTGACAATGGTCTTTTTATCGTCTTGTTTTCGAGCTTCAATTTACATAAAGCTTTAAAATAAAACCCTGGAATTATCATCAAAATATTGAAAGGACTTAGAAAGCGGAACGAAACTCCCCTTCGAGTTTCAATATCATTTCTTTTGGGACTATACGAGTGGAGTACTCACTTAAAAATATTGAAATTTCTCTCCACTTGGGTCGAAGTTTCACGAGACAAAACGAAATAAGCATTAGTTCGTACTTTTCTCGTTTCATAGAGATACCTATGGGATTCAATTCGCAAAGCATCGACAATCAAAAATAGATGTGATTAGTTTACTGAAAAGTTTTAAATTACTCGTCGTTGGAAATTCTCAGGTTGAGGAAGTGTTGCTTCTGAATATATTGAGACTCCAAACTTAATAAGATTGGGAAAAAGTGAAAAGCTTAAGTGCAATTTATATATTTGTTAACAAGTATTGGAAATATTGATTGTGGAATCCATTTGAAGTGTGGAATAGTATTAGTATATTTTTTGTAAGCAAATTAAAAATAATTTATAAATTTCGACTTTCATAACATAATATTTCGCTACATACAGGCTGTTTCGGGAGGAAATGTGTATATTAAATGCAAATTTTTCTTTGCAATAATATTGGTGAAGGTGGCCCCCTGTTCGCCACCGGTCTTATTAATTAATCAACAAATTGCTTAATGAGCTCCTCATTTCTACAAATAACACTGCAAATTTGAACAATATCGACAAAAAGATCTTTGAGATAAATAAAAAAACGATTTTTTTTCGAATCTTTCACACTCTTGAAAGCCAAACACATGTTTTTATAAACTTTTCTACTTGTAATGAGCTATACTATTCCCCGCTTGAATATTTTCCTTTTCTCCTGAAACACCTTGTATAGAATCACTGTTCAAATTTTCAATGTAAAGGATGATGGTGGTCAGTTGACGGTAGGTACAAAGCGGTCATATCTATGGAATTATTGGTTCTACAGCCTCAACTTGAAAATTTTGCAGACATAAGTGATCACCAGAAATTTAATGAAAATATTTTCAAATAAGAACAGGTAAGCCGTTTTCCTATATCTTGAGTCGTTTCCGATGTATACTGTTTTGAAAAAACCACCTGTATTCGATTTTTTAGGACAATTAAATATAATAACATACGAGGTTTCCCCGTTAAAATAAACTAGTATATGGTCGAAAATATAACGTGCGGTAACTGACATTACTAAAAAAGCAATTTCGAAGAAACAGCACGCAAGCAGAAACGTAACATTTGGAGGAATTTTCCACTAACGGAGAAGCGGCAAAGTGAAATGTTTTTCCAAACGTAAGTGTGCCGTTTCTCCAAAATCGTTTTTTTAGTAATGTCAGTTACCGCAGTTCTTTAATCTAACAGTCATGTCAGTTATCTCGGTCGAGAGGTATAATAGGTGTGTCAATTCTCGGTATTTTAGAAAGTGCGGTTATCTAGAAAATATTTCACATGAATTTCTCTTGTTCACTTATGTCTAATAAAATTTTATTTTGAAGCTCTAGGACCAATGGCTTCTGAGATATGGCCGCTCCGTACCCTTAATCACCCTGTAGGTATAATTATTTAATAAAGCGACCTATAATATCACATCGTAAAATTGATCATAATCATCCCTTAAGTCACTTCTTGTTCTTTCTTGTTTCCACTTTCCAGTGCCTAGTATATCTGAATTATCCCATTTTCCAGTAAGAATTACATTCTTTATCGACATTATTAATATTTTATAAAGTTCCCTACTTTCATTTTACTTCCTTGGAGGGACGAGGGAGTCATATTCTGACATTTGTTCCATCTCATAATGTCTAGTTTTCTTCTTTCTTAAATTTTAACTCTTCATCTTCTTTATAGTTTTCCTTTTCTTTTTATGGAAAATATAATACATTTTCCTCCAATTCCATTGTTGCTGCCATCAAATATTTAATCAATATCTAGGACGATCTCGCCAACATCGTCTGCTATACCTACCTACCTATTTGATAAAGTTCCCTCCTTTATGTTATATGCTTTTTCTGTGGAGGGTCACAAACAACAGCAATTCTTCTTTTTCGATTAATTTTTTTTTAATCTCTACTAAGACTTCAAAAAAGCCCATAAATCATAATCCAATTTGCCGCCACCCCAAAATTTATGAGATTATTGAGGACAGATCTTTCAATGTGGCCTGATTAAATTTTTTAATTGGTTACATAATGTGTTTTTTATGAAGAAGAATTCTCATATATCAAGATTTTCTTTGTTACTTCCACTTAGATGTTCCAGACACTTTTCGTAACTTTTCCAATCTCTTTTCAGTTCTAGAAGTGGTAATGTCTGATGATAATAAATATTTATTAGAATAAAAATGTTTTCCTTGTTTGGTCGACAGATTACGAAAAGTGCATGTTCTGAAATTTTAATGTGACCCAAAATCAAGTATCTCGTGTTAGTTGTCGTTATACTTAAAATTTTTATCCATTATCCAAAATTAATTTTTAATGGAAAATCCATTAAAAGACCTTTCGTGGAAAAGTCATTGTGTAAGAGAATAGCCAAAATCAGGCGATAATATAATAAACAAATAATAAAAAATAAATAAGAATCCAAATTTTATTGCAATTAGGTATTGGGAAACTCCTCATATTTCACCTGTTTAATGTATTGTGTAACAGTGGTTTTTTTTAATTATTATTCCGTGTAGGTAATAAACTATTCCAGTGTAATTTTTTCTTTACCTTTTAATATTTCCGGTAGTATTTTTTCTAATATATTTTTCAGAAATAACAGTCAAACTCATATATTACGTGCTCATGTATAGCGATTTAAGCTTGATTTCTCTTTTGTTTAACTTCCCCAATATTGACTATCGATGTTCGGAAATTGTCAATCTACTGATTAGAGATCCATAACCTACCTAATCTGTCCGCCTTGTTCTTTTTTCCTTTCCAATGTAATCGGGTGAAAATTTACCTATATACCTGGAAGTGGCGGCTTTTAAAATGAAATATGTGAAGTCACATTTTAACTGTTTCTCAATAAAAAATAGGTTTTCTTAAATTCAGCTTGATTTTTTTTGCAAGCCCGATTTCTCTAAATTTTTATCTTTTTCAAAGTCCAGTCCAGTCTATTTTTTTCTTAGGATAAAGCCGTTTTGACATGGTAAACGTCAGCTCGAAAGATCTTGTGTTTGCAATCCAGGTTTGACAAAGTCTGGTGAGCTCGAATTTTTTTCTTTGCGAAGTCCGATTTGAAAGAGATTGCTAGCTCGATTTTTTTTAAACCCATTACGCTCAAAAATTTTTCAAGGGTTGACAAATCAGACCTAAAAATTAAAAAAAAAATTAAGGTTGATTTGACAAGGTCCGGCCAGTTCGAAATTTTTCTTTGGTTTTTCTCAAGGTCCGGTTAACTCGAAAAAAAAATTTTTGACTGACTTGCTCGATTTTTTTGCGAGGTCCGATCAGCAACAAGGTCCGATCTATTTAACAAGGTACTGTCAGCTAAAATTTTGTTTTCCTAATGGCACGGTCTGTCGGCTCAAAACCTTTTTTTTACAATCCAGGTTTAACAAGGTCCGGTGTGTTCGGACCTTGTTTTAATTTTTTTTGCAATATCCGGTTTGAACGATCCTACCAGATTTATTTATTTTTCAAGATCCGGTTAGTTCGAAAATTCGAGCTTTTTCAGAGTACTTACTTATATTGATAAGTATAATACTGCACTTTCAAAAAAAAATTTGTTCAAGGTTAGTTTGACAGGGTCCGGTCAATTAGGATTTGTTCTTTTTTTTTGTATTTGGCAAGATCTGGTTGACAAGGTCCGATCGTCTTGAAAAAACATTTTGTATTTTTGCAAGGTGGGTTTGACAAGGTCCGGTTCAGCTTGAAAATTCGAACTTTGTCAAACCGGGCCTTAAGAAAAAATTCGAGATCACCGCACTTTGGAAAAATCGAATTTTCGAGTTGACTGGTCCTCGTCTAATCTCGGATCTTGCAAAAAATTATTCGAGCTGACCGGACTTTCCAAAAATTAAAAAAAAAAATCAAATATCTCGAAAAGTGAGCACTATATGGAATTTTTTTTCTACAAAAGTGGTTTATTCGGTGGGGGACATCGTTTGAACAGAAAAATTTGCGAGAGAGTGGGTGGTGTGAAAAATGAAGAAAATCAAATTTCCTTGATTGCAGCTATGATAATCGCATTAACTCTTTCAGATAAGTTTTCGCGTGTTTCCGCTCAATACGAATTTGCAATTAGGTACCTAAAAAAATAATTTAAATTTCAAAGGGCGTTTTTTTTGCTCAAACGATGTACCCCACGGAACAAAACCGCTTTTGTAAAAAAGATTTTTCCACAGAATGCTCACTTTTCGAGATATTGTGAGAAAAGAGCAAAATCAAATTTCCTGCGATCTATCACTAATCGCAAAAAATATTTCAGACAAATCTTATGCAATATCTTTCATTGAATGAGACTTCGCAATAAAAAAATAGAGGTTGAAATTTCAAATTTCAAAGTTACCTCTACTCCCTCGTAAGGAATGAGAGGTACAAAGAGGTTTTTGTGTACAAACGATGTCCCCCGTCGAGCAAAACTATTTTTCTAAAACACCTTTTTTCCACAGAGTGCTCGCTCATCTTTCGAGATATTTGGAAATTTCAGGTTATAAGACACCCGGTATACATCAGTTCAATGCTTGCTTATGTTCAATGCGTGTGCAAAATAAGATTTTCAATCGAACTACTGCAGGTCGACCTACTGTTGACGAACTAGTGAGGAAACTGTATTTTTATAGCCGCCTGTTGGGGTTTTGAGACCACTCGTTGGGATTTTGAAGTTGGTCCTTGGGATTTTGGAGCCTCCCCTTGCTTGGGACTTTGAGGTTCCCCCTCGGAATTTTGAAGCTCTCCCTTTTGATTTGAAGCCTCTCTCTTGGGGTTCTTTTTGAACGCTTTTTTACAATTCACAAATTCACTCTGTAACAACATCTTTGATCTATAAAACGCCCATTGTACACGAGCCACAATAACGCGACCGTTTGCCTGCGAGCGACACGCGTGTGTCTCAGAAGCACAGAGTGTTAATTGGGCATACTATACGGGCAGCTTTGCGGTCGCGTGTGGGCGCTTTCGTTGGCGTGCCGGCGTTTTGAACGCCGGTTGCGTAAAAGTCGCGCGCCGGAAACCGGCGTGTCATTCTACATGTAGCAACTTGCAAGCGTCTGGCTGGCCGAGCCGATTTGCCCTTTATTACCAGTCCACGACTAGTAGTGCAGATCATTGTTGTGCTTGGTGTCTTTCCAAATAAGATGTTTGACACTGGACGATTTATTTTTATTAACCGCAAGAGTTCGTCAAATGTGTTTACAGACATCCGGGGTAGTACCGAAAAAACTTCTCAGGATATCTCCGATGTTCTGCGAAGCTAATTCTGCGACTACCACCAGCCGGCGGCTTTTTTGGCCAACAAATTTAATAACGTTAATTGGTGAACAGCGATACACCCAACTTAAACGGGATTCATAGAGTTTTGTCGCTAGTCTAGAATGGGTCGCGTTTCACTCGTCGGTTATACGCTCTACAAAGGCGCGGCGTCTACACACCCGTATAGAATGGGCAAAATTTTCAAGCGACTGAGCGACTAATCGGTCGCGTTTTTGTGGCTCGTGTAGAATGGTCCTAAGGAAAGAAAAGAATCGATCTCTGACGAGGGCTCGAGAACGAGGTGAGAACAGGGCTGTTAACACCTGTTTTTTTTTAAACTCCTAAACTTGAAAGTACCAACCAAGAACCGCTGCCAAGTTTTAATTATTACATAGTCATTTATTGCACGCAATTACATACAGGTACACTGACATCAGGTAAATAACATATACCAAAACAAATTGGAAAATTACATGCTGAAACGAAAATATTTGGCTTAAAAATTGATAAAAACCAGAATTATATTTATTATAATTATTACAATGAGGTGTTGCGCGCGCAGCTCTCTTGTCTTCTATTTCATTCCCAGTATTCTCTTGTCCAATATGTCCGCTACTCTTGGCATTTCATCTTGTTTTTCTAAACTATGAATATACCTATGTATAGGTATAAAAGTCACAATAAATTATCAGCAAGCTAAGTATTTTATGCTTGTCTGGTCGGAGAGAGAAGGTGCAGAGAGTGATGCAAACTAATCTAATAATTCTTCATCCCAAGTATTATAGGTAGGTATTATGATGTAGACAGGAAGAAGAAAAACAACACGGAAGAGCAAATGTGGAATGTTCGATTGCTACCTGGGGTAACTCTACCTGCCAGATTTATTTTATTTTTTGTTTTATTATTCATTACAGTATGAATTTTATAAATGTTTTTTGCGTAAATGAAAAGGATTCTGTATGCCCTGTTTCTTTGTCATTGTTCAATATTATTGGAACTCATAACACGAACCTCTAGTTAAAAGGTGTCTAATCAGAGCTATAATTTGTATTTTAATAATTTTTTTTTTGATAAAATTAAAAATCAAATATACCTACCAAGTAAGAATAATAATTAATCAGGGGAATTATTTTATGCCTTTAACTTAGATGTTCTCGGCACTTTAATTTTGAGAGCTTCAAGCAATAATATCTACGTAATAAGAATAATAAAACGCAGCCAGCTAGGAACTTTTGTTTTTTCTGACAAAACTCAATTACTACCCTCTAATAATATCACAAGAGAACCCTAAATCTGCTCGCCTATGGCTGTCTTTTTGCTCGCCAAGTTTTTTCTTCCATTGATGCTGCTTATTTTATATTTGACTGATTCTTTTTACATTTTTTTAACAATTACTCATCAAGAATTCCATTAATCTTATCATTATGACATAATTTTTCGTAGTAAGTGTCCCTATTTTAGCCACTGCACCGACTACGAGTATAGCCACTTGGGATATATTTTGATTGTAATTCAGTTTTCAGTATAACAAATAAAACTCAGTAGCTGTTATTGCGCAAACTTCTCACCCCCGTTTTTCTTTAATACATTTCAGTCAGAAACGTCGCGTGCCACCGGCAAACTGTTTTGTGTTTGCTTAAGAAAGGTAAGTATACTAAAAAGTATGAAATATTATTTGTTCAATACAATGTTATGGAATTGAAATTGATTTTGTGAAGTAATAAGACCATTATTTAATGAATTTTTAAACTTTGGCATTTTTTAGTAGGTATACAGGGTGTCCCGTATCGTTATGTTCAAAATTCTTGAGCATACAGTAGGCTTAATTTTGAGCCCAAAAAACCCAAAAGTGACAGGTCTATCTTTATTCGTTACGAAGTTACAGGCCTAAGAAAATTATGACTAGTAAATAACAAGATTCAACTTTGTAAGCCACAAAAATTGCCACACATGAGTAAACGTCACCGAAATAAACATTAGTAGAGAGCAGAGGTTCCCCTGCTCATACGAAATGGCATTAGGATTCAAATAGATGCGGCACCAGCATATTTCGGAATTGGTGTTTGTAACTAAATACACCAGAGAGAAATTATTATTTGATCGTATTCAGCAAGCTGGTCAAGAGATAGGTACGCGAAAAAAGACGAGAAAACTGTTACTTTTGCAATAGGCCTCCGAGCACAAGCTTGTATTCAGCAAGGAATAGGACATTTTTAACACACGATAAACTAAAGATTTGGTCAATAAAATAAGTTTTATGTGGTTTTCTAAGTTAGATCTGTTATTTACTAGTCATAATTTTCTTAGGCCTGTAACTTCGTAACGAATGCAGATAGACCTGCCACTTTTGGGTTTTTTAGGCTTAGAAATAAGCCTACTATATGCTCACAAAACTTGAACATAACGATACTTATATTTTATGAAGAGTAACTCATTCTCATATAAATAGTGGCTTTATTCGGTAAAAAATTAGGATTAAAACTAAGGTTTATATGGTTTATACAGGGTGTCCGGTAAGTACCTCCTAATCTCTCGGGAGAATACAGGGGAGGTCAAAAAAAACCAAGTCTGTCATAAAAAAATGTTTCCTAAAGTGTCCCCAAACGGAGATATGGAGCCCTAAATGGGTGCCCCGCAATTTACTTTTTTGACTCTAACTTTTGAATCGACCTGTATAATTGAATGGAATTTAAACACTTTATAGAGGCCACAGAGAGCCATCAGGCCATATTAAAGTCGATGTTTGACGTCGTCAGGGAAGTCAGGAACGGACTTACCATCATACTCGTTGAGTCAAAATTTTGACAGGTGTCACTTTACAGAGCTAAAAACAATTTTTTTGAATAGTCTAATACTTCATCTTTAAAAAAGGTGCTCTTAATTTATTTCGGTAAAACTGACGGTTTTCGAGATAAATCGGTTTTTAGGTCTGCGAAACAGTCAAAAGTTACTATAATGCTAAACACAAACAGATAAAAATCAGGTTATTGTTGATAAACCTACCTACATAATGGATTGCTATTGACGGAACTTGATCAAAATTCGCATAAAAGTCGATTTATCTTGAGAACCGCTAGTTTTATCGAAATAAATTAAGAGTACCTTTTGTGAAGATGAATGACCAGCGTATTTAAAAAATAAGTTTTCAGCTCTATAAAATGACACCTGTTAAAACTATGACACAATGAGTGTGGTGGTAAGTCCGTTCCTGACTTCCTTTAGGACGTCAAACATCCACTCTGATATGGCTTAATGAGTCTTTATGGCCTCTATAAAAAAATAAAAATTTCATCAAATTATACAGGTCGGTTCAAAAGTTAGAGCCAAAAAAGTAAATCTTAGGGTACCATTTTGGAGCTCTGTATCTCCGTTTAGGGACACTTTAGGAATGTTTTTTTTATGACAGACTAGGTTTATTTTGACCTCCCCTGTATGCTCCCGAGAGATTAGGAGGTAGGTACTTACCGGACACCCTTATAATATATGTATAAGGTTTATATACCTTTTTCAGTTTTTTTTTTTTTTTGCTAAAACTACTTAGATTCAGGCAGTAGGTATACAATACCAATTATAGAAAGGGAAACAAACAAATAATATTTCTACTGGTGCAAAACCTGTGTTGATAAAATTATTTTAAGCCCACCTAAAACTTGTCTAAAGTTATATTTTGTCTTCAGATCATGGCCATTATATAACGGGATCATGTAACCTACCCTTACCCTCCACTTGGAGTTGCTTCCGTCTTATATACCTCGTGCATTTTCAGGTTGCCTTTTTATTAATTTAAGAAAACCTAATAAATTATAACATTTCACACTAGATACGCGCAATAATTAAAAACAACCACCAAATATTAATCCTCTATCGATATTTCAAATTTTTCAAATCTTTACGTCCTTCAATACTTGTTATTCACGCATGTTATCCCTCTCGTGACAAATTTCCCGAACATATTAAAAAACCGATCCCGATTGTCGGTTATCTCGCTGAACGTTGCATCTCCCTGGAGGCGATCCAGAACCGGGGGGAAGCTGAAGATTAATCACTTCAACCCTTAGACAAGGCTGCCCGACCATCGCGTCCTGTCATAAATCAACGATTGACACATTCAGCGCTCGAAAACGGTATTTATAGATCAATTAATCCAGAAGGGCTATTGTGTGTGTCCCTTGCAGACCGCATTTGAGCAATTGGACACTCAGATCGCTAACTATGGGCGGTTTTATCAATTCTGTCTGTATTGTGTTTAAGGACGTCTTCTAGGTGCCAATTCTAGACGTTTGATTAATATTTTTCTGTAAAATCAAGAGGTAAGTAAGTTAAAGAAAAGAAAAGTTATAAAGAGAAGTTCTGGTAATTGTTTGTTAACAATTACTAACAAACCTAACACTCATGATAGGTAAATAAGCCGAAAAATTTCCAATTTGTCATTTCAAACTTATGTCAAAATTTTTGAATCACTTAACACATAGACTGGAAGAAGTATTAAATTGTCATCAGTTTGTATGATGACCTAAAATAGGTACTCCAAAATATCCGAAAGACACAAGAGTAATTTGAAGCGACATTGGTGCAGATCTACTACCTGAAAAGTCAAAACTAGTCTTAAAATGAATATGAGTCCGAGTCAAAACGAATAAATCAAGACAATTCATATTAACCGTTGAGAGATTATCATAGAATTTTATTTCAAAATATAAAAAACCACAGCAGGTTCATAGGTAACAAAAATGTACAGTTTGTAACCAAAATCTGACCTAGATCGTAGATTCTTCCCCTGATAAAAGGAAGGAAAATGCATTATCCAACCAACTATTTTAGAATCAACTCTTTATCTCTGCCTTTGACAGTTTACCTTACTTGAACCGTGTCCCAAACCAGAACAGAGAACGAGACGCGCATCAGCAGGAGGCGATGTATCACGACGATGAAGAGACATGGAGGGTGGAAATTGTCACAGTCGCAGATTATACAGAATTCAATTGCTAATAAAATTGAGAAATCATAATTGCTTTTTTTACAAAAATTCCGATAAACATTTTTCAAGGTTTAACAATCCCATTTCCACCTTTGAATCGTTATTTGCCGAGAATGGGATCGTGGGAGTTATATCGCAGATAGGAGTTGTGATGGAATAACTTCCCTAATGGAATGAGAGTTATATCTGGTCGCTCGATTTCAGTTTCGGAATTTCCAATTGCTCAGTGCCTCCCCGACCGAATTTTCAAAGCTCTATCAATAAAATTAATTCAAAAAATTTACATTTCCGTGTCATTTGTTCAATTTTTGTCATAAATAATAATCTCACACTGAATAGCTTTGGACACCATGACATGGAAAATCGTTTCAAATAAAAATTCAAAAGTTAACAACTGTGTTAAAAGTTAAAAGCCCGTTACGAAGAAATCGACACTAAAAGCCTTCTCCCAAAATATAACTTTTCTCATGGACCTCGAAGACTGCGGGATAGCTACAGAAGAACCGATTACCGTTTTGAACACCTCGCAATTTAAGTAGGTATATTTATCACGAAAATCGTAGAAAGAATGTTTCATGAAAAAACCTGTCTTCAGATATAATGATAAAATATTTATTTTCTAGAAATATAAACTATGATTTTTGATTGTTTAAACAGTTATGAAGGAATCAAATCCTTCAAATTAGCCGTTGACGCAAGCTTTAATATTAAAGCAAAGCAATTATGGAATCACGCCGATTATCTCGAGAATAGAAAGTCGCACGATAAAATCGATTTCAGTTCAAGAATTGTCATGGTCCTATGCACTATGGAGCGTACCGCAAAATTTACATTTACCTACAAGATTTCAAAGTACCTATTGTTACAATACCTTCAAATACACAGGGGCGATTTAAAAAACGAAAATTATCGACAAATATCGTAAGGAGGCATGAATTTTCGATTCAGGATCGATGAAGTTACTATGCGTAAAGAAACTGTAGCTAGTTATTTTCAGTACAAGTCAAGTGTCATAATGCGTTGTTTTCGTCATTCTTATACAATCAAGAATTCTATAAAACATTTTATACTCACCATTCGTTTATATTATAGAGACGCGAGTTGAAAAGTAGGCGGGTACTTTTCAATTTTTCAATTTAGGTTTTCCTCTTCATAATTCATTTAAAAAAATTGACAACCCGCAAGCCACTAGTGCAATTTCATTAATAGCACTTTCTCTTACTTTTATTTAATTTACATCACAATCACAACACGTTATGAATATCCTCTCGCCCCTCTGTTACAATTTTCATTAAAAATGCACTAGATTTTTAAATTGACTCCCCTAAAAGCACTAACACAACTCTCAACTCGCAACTCTCCCTAAAAACTACACACCCCCAACAAATAACAACAATTTCAAATTTAAACTCTACACAATCACTGCTATGAAGCTTCAACGATATCAAAAAACTTTCTGACAAGTCTAATTTACGGGGAGCAGGACGCCTTCCCCTCGGAGGCGGCTACCTCCCGGTGGATCACCGTTGGCGGCGCTGCCGGGCTCGAACGATGGCAAGACGCGCACTCACGCAGGTGTCTAGTCACGGTCCTGTGCGGCACTGTTGCATCGCGCCCGCTGCTTTGTTCCTGGGGTGGAGGCGGCTGGCTGAGAGGCGGCGGCGTCATCGTGCCGTCCCTGGTCGAGAGCCGTGCATGCAGAAAGCGAAGGCGGGTCTAGGCAATCGCTGCCAGTGGAAAAAAAACGTCTAAAAAAACAGTTACAGTTTAGGGGTTGATTCACCATGACCACGTCGCCTTAACGTCACAAAGAAAGCTGAATTCGAAATAGATGAAAGAATTCTGAGTAAACTTCAGCTAAAGTTCCTTGTAATGTCATTCATATTTGGGTAATTCGGGTAACGAACGGAGTACCGTTTAAACGGGGCTTTACATGATGCTAGTAACTCGTACGAGATATTATAATGCGGTTTTTTATCTCAATATACAGGGTGTCCCAGTTTTTTCCCGCAAAATTTATATTTAGATATACAGGGTGTTAAGAAAATGACGGATAAACTCTTCAGTACATTGTAGGGGACACTCAGTAGAGTACGGGAAAAATAATTTTAAAAATTCTGGTCTTCAATTTGGTGAGATAAAAAATGACAAAGTTAACATTTTACTATCTTTGTTTTTCGGTATTTGCAAAAACTAAATGATTTTACAGATATAAAAAGGGTACCTTAATCGGTATCAATTAAAAAAATTGCTTAAGATGTATTACTGGCTTGGAAAATTTAATAAGAATTTTTTTTCTTTTCCAAGATGCTGAAAAAAAAAAGCATTTGGCAACAACGGTGTTGATACCTTGACTACCTACATTGTTAGAAATTAGACGAAATTACCAAATACCAACTGTTATCGTGTTAAGCGTTGCCAAATTTATTGTTCAATATTTTGCTTATATCTTTTAAAATGTAGCTCTGGATTTTTTCCCGTACTTTACTGAGTGTCCCATACAATGTACTGAAGAGTTTATCCGTCATTTTCTTAACACCCTGTATAGTAAATTTTTCTGAGTAAAAAATGTTCTATGAAATTTGCATTTTTTCAACTCCTTAACAAAGTCACAGTCATTTAATCTGAAGAAAATTTCAAAATTTTATAAAAAGTCAGTGGCGTACATTTTTCTTTGCTATAATATTGATGGTGAGGGTGCCCCTCTGAACGCCAACTGGACTTAATCATTTTAATTTACTTGGGGTTAAAGGGGCCCATAATAACTCTGCCAAATTTCAACAAAATTGGAAAAAGAATGTTTGAGATAAATAAAAAATTGACAAAAAAACTTTATCTTGAAAACCATATTTTAAGACATTTTATGAACTCTTCTACTTTAAATTGGTCCAGAGGCACGTCCTTAAATTTAATACATATCTTTAAGGATCACCCTGTATACCTAATAAAAATACTAAGTTCATATAAAACTTTACACCCTGAAGAAAATTTACTATCTAAATATTAACTTTGCGGGGAAAAACTGAGACACCCTGTACAACCCTAAAAACCCTGTGGTGTTAAAATTAGTACATCCTTTGTCGATTTCCTTACTCAATAAAGCTGACTGATATCCGGTCAGCGCGGAAAATTAAAAGTAAGATTGGATCCGCAAGGTCCATCATTCTACTTCTTCTTGCCAGGACCATTCTGGAAACAGCATGCACTCAAAATATTTCCATGATCAAGCCTCATTTATTGAGAGAAAGAGAAACTAACAAGCCTACCTTTGTAAAAATACCTTAAAAATAAATTGTACTTTGTTACAGACAACCGCAGTTTTTGTTTACACTCTGACAAAGCACCATAGGTTGCCTGGAACAAGGTGATTTGACATTCCGAAGCTTCCTCAATAGCCATCGTATACATTTGCATCTCACCCAGGTTTGCACTTTGAGCATTGGCATGATAAGATCATCGGCCCTAGGGGACAGATTAGCGATGGCACTCACCCCTGTCACAAACTTTAAGTCAAAGCAGATGCTATTTCCAATTTTATTGTCGTTTGTATAAATAAATCAAAACAATGAAGGAATATATTTTTTAGATACCATCTTGGATAGTGAATATTTATTTTGGAACAACTGCATATTATTAAGCATTTTTAGGCCTTTATTTTAGTTGGAGAGGCTCTTCTCCACAGATCGGTAGTCGGTACTGATGATGCGTTGCCACCTCGTTCTCTGAAGTTGGTATGATCATTGTTATCCAATCTGCTCTCTCATCCCTCTCTTTCGCCTCATGGTGTCACTCATGAAGTCTGTAATTGCCAGTCAATTGTGTGCATTCCTCAACATTCATCTGTTGTTGCCTGTCTCTTCTTCTATAGCTGCTGCCCTCTCGTTAGCCCAGTGTCGCTTAGGAGCAATGCCAGTAGTTGTCTTCTTCCGCCTTCCTATTCTATGTAATGTCCTGTAATATCAAATATGCCATGTCCCGTGAAACAGTGCGTGACGTAATAATCAAAGTCTACATATTTTCTAGCGACCCATTCGCATATCCATGGAACAAGTTTGTAGGTACACCTTCCCTTGGTGCTTTTCTACCAATCTCTGCCAGCCTCATAACTGCGTTTCTTATTTGGGCACGACGTCCGCTATGACTTGTCGAGCGTCCGTTGAAGCCATGCGGTAAGCTATGGTCACAACGATCAGGACCTGTCTTTGCAAGTCCTAGAACATGCGTTCATATTTTTTAATCCTCATAGCGTCACTCCAGACCGGGCCGGTATTTAAGACAACTGAATGGATTATGTCCTCGGGGTAGCTTTCTTTGCGCGGTCCGGGCTCCACTGTTTTCGACATCAGGCCATTCTTGACGTGCCAGATCTTTCGGGCTTTCGTGACCGCTCTTTTTGCTGCTCCCCAAAAATTAGCCTTTTATCTAGGGTAACTTCCAGGTAGTTGATGGTGTGTCCCGCCTGTATTTCGGTACCTTGAACCTCTTCTCTCAATACCCAGCTCAGTTTCTCCTTTGAATTTTAAGTCTAGTTTATTTTACCTAGTGCATATCTTAAAGTTTGTAACCTAAGCGTAAACGTAGCTTCTTGAGGAGCGAACGAGAAGAATTGCTACCATTGGGTCTTCCTTATAGGAAATATTTGCTTGGAGAGCATTACAATCATGTTATTGGATCGAAGTTAATTGGATGGTATGCTTGTAAACTGAACATATCATTAAGTTTTGCCGCAAGGTTATGTTTGACAAGGTTCCATTTTTTTGCCCTCTCTTCTCAGCTCAAATTTTTTTGCGGTTTGACCAGATCTGGTCTAATCATTTCTTTTGGAAAGGTCCAGTTTAATAAGGTACGGTCAGCTAAAATTTTTGGCAAGGTCTGACGACCTCGCATTTATCTTTGTTAGCTTAACTGACCTGTCAAACCATTGCAAAAATATTATTTTCGAGCTGACCGGACTTTACCGAAAAATAATCGAGCTAGCCGGGCTTTTGTCCTGTGAAGAATCTTCACTCCCCCTAACTTTGCAATCAACGAGCCGCCACTGCTCTTGACTCAGTTTTATTCGGTTTTATTCGTCTTGTCCCTTTATAACTCTTCAGGTTAGCAAAAACTTCGTCCTTTTCACAAAAAAATGACTCCCACAGTAATTATTATAACCAGCGCACTAATTATTCTTAACCGCTTTACCATAATTAATTGTTAACTGTTAATTACCAACAAAGTCAGTTTGGCTTAATGATACACGTGCCATAATTTACAGAATTCATAAGACAAAATTAATTGATCTTATGTTCAAATATAAATTACACCCTCGCCGATCCGTAAGTTGATGATGTAAAATTCAGACTAAACAATTCATGACCAGGCCATTATTAAGTGGAAACGAAGAAGCAGTTTGTATTTCTGAACCAAGAAAAATAAAAACCTTCTTGCGCATCAATCGCAGAAACAGTGTATTTTTATGCGATTCAACTATGAAAATTTTTGCCGCCTTTTAAATTGGCTTTCTGAATTTTTCAATAGTCAGGTCGAATTTGCGTAGTGGTTTACTGTGAAAATTTCATTTCATTTCGTTTGAAAGCGTGCCATAAAATAGAATTTTACATAATAAACCAAAAAAAAATTAGCAAAATTTAACAATTTCGTCTCTTGTCCTATATACCCGCCACTGACTAACTTTAAAAAGTTACAGGCGAGTTCTGAAAACCGAACATTTGAAATTTTAGAGAAATAAACATCATGTAAAAAAATTCGAATAACTCCGCCATTTCTCTTATTTGCTTCTTTAAATTTTGGAGAGTTACAAGCTATTAGTGTAGTTGTCTACTCCGAAAATTTCAGGTAAATTCCCTCAAAAATGTGCTCATAATCAATTAAAGAAATTTAGCTATTTTTACCATTTTCTTACCCACGCCACTAGCTTACTAATGAAAATAATAAAAATTTAATTGCGTTAATTCAAATTTCAAATCATTTTAATCCAATCTTGTTAATACAGATGTGTAGGAGTTTTTATTTTCTGCAAAATTTTGGGGTTGGCAGGAGCAGGCATATCTGCATGGGTGGTCCCGCCCGAGCCGAGCGCGATGAAAACGGTGCGCTGGTCTGGTGCTGGTGCTGGTTTTAAATCAAGCAGTCCCGGGTCTGAATATTACATTCAATCGTTAAGTTATTAAACAAGCCTTTAATTGTCATCCTCATTATTTTGTTGTGAAAAGTTTTCTTTCTATATTGCTTATACAGGGACTAAAAAATAGCCTTTTTCCCTAAAATTCAAAAAGCCGCCATTTTGAAACGGCTCGATCGATTTTGCTCAAAAAATGCAATACCAGACCACTACTTGTGGATAATATCTTCCTCCCATAAAAATTTCAGTCACCTAGATTGAAAACTGCTACCAGAAAACCGTGCCACAGGACCGGATGTTTCGAAATTTTAAAGGACACCCTGTAGAAGTAACGCGACTTTTGAAAAAATTTTCAACGAAAATTTAACGTCATCCCGAAGTTTCACAAGAGTAAAAAATTTCTTCCACTAATCTTGAAAGATGAAGCTACTAGAGCGTTTTTAAAATTTTAGAGTAATTTACATCATGTAAAATAAATTTAAATATCTCCGCCATTTTTAGTGTATTTTTTAACAAAAAATACACTATTGAGGACGACATCACTTTTCGAAAATCACCCAAACTCATCAAATGTCCACCGATCCTGACCCCCAGATCACGAAAAAGTAGTTTTCCAAAATTCACCTGCCCACGATATATATATATATATATATATATATTTATATATATATTTATTTCTCCAAAATCACGATTTTTCGATTTTCAAAACGCTCCTGTAGCTTTATCTTTCAAGATTAGTGAATGAAATTTTGGATTCTTGTATAGCTCTGGAATGACTTTAGATTTTCGTTGAAAAAATTTCCAAAAGTCACGTTACTTCTACAGGGTGTCCTTTCAAAGTTCCAAACATACGGTCCTTGAGGCACGGTTTCTGGCCGCAGTTTTCAATCTAGGGGGCTGAAATTTTTGTGGGAGTAAGATATCCACAAGGAGTGGTCTGGTATTGCACTTGAGCAAAATCGGCCGAGCCGTTTCAAAATGGCAGCCATTTGAATTTTCGGAAAAGGTCCAATTTTTTGAGCCCCCGTATGAGCAAGATGTCAAAAAAACTTTGAAATCAAATTAACAGGATTTGAAGAAAATTATTGGAACTTTGAGTTAATGCAATAAAATTAGCATATTTTCCATTAATAAGCCAGTGTCGTGGGTAGGAAAAAGGGCGAAAATGTGTCAATTCTATAACCGTTTATGAGTCCATTTTTGAAGAAGTTGAACCGAAATTTTCCATTTTTTTTTTTGCTTTAACATATAATTTGATGTCTTAACTTCAATTCGCCTCGATTAATGTAGCACTTTAAACGAAAAATAAAAAAGTTTTTCGCTTGTGCAAAATTAGCTTACACTTATATAAAATTATTAAATTGATGAAATGGTTCGCAATTTCTTTTTTATTTTTTTTCACATTCAATTATGAATGGTTCTGAAAATTAGAAAAACAATCGCAACGACTATTAAATCACCTACATGCAGGTGAAAAAAGTATTCAAATTGGTCTTTTAATAACAAAGATACGACCAGTTTAAAAAATAAAATTAGTAGGTATAGGTACCTGACTTACTACATAATATATCTACCCCATCATCACTAGAAATATGAAACGCATCGTGGATCAGTTCATTACATCCTTTCTTAGTAAACTGTTGGTGCGGGTTCGAAACCACGAGAGTGTATCATTCTTTTTTTGTTGATAGGTAGAAAAATCGGATTATTTTTTCATTATATTCATTATAAAAAAAATAGGAAGAAAATATTTATTATTGAATCGCATAAAAATACACTATTTAATAATAAGCTAGTGGCGTGGGTAAGAAAATGGTAAAAATGGCTAAATTTATTTAACTGATTATGAGCACATTTTTGAGAGAATTTACCTGAAATTTTCAGAGTAGACAACTACACTAATAAACTTTAACTCTCAAAAATTTCAAGAAGCAAATAAGAGAAATGGCGGAGTTATTCGATTATTCGATTATTATTTTTTTACATGATGTTTATTTCTCTAAAATTTCAAATGTTCGATTTTCAGAACTCGCCTGTAACTTTTTATCGTTAGTCAGTAGCGGGTATAGGAAAAGGGACGAAATTGTTGAATTTTGTCAATTTTTTTTTGGCTTATTATGTGTAAAAATCTATTTTATTGTACGCTTTCAAACGAAATGAAATGAATTTTCACAGTAAACCACTACGCAAATTCGACCTGACTATGGAAAAATTCAGAAAGCCAATTTAAAAGGCGGCAAAAATTTTCATAATTGAATCGCATAAAAATACACTATTTCTGCGTTTGATGCGCAAGAAGGTTTTTTTTTATTTGATCCTTGAAGTCTTTGAAGATTAAAGAGTATTAGTATAGTTGTCTACTGTAAAAATTTTAGTTCAATTCCTTCAAAAATGTGCTCAAAAACTGTTACAGAAATTAATCCATTTTCACTCTTTTCCTACCCACGCCACTGGCTTATTAATGGAAAAAATTCAAATTTTTTTGCATTAACTCAAATTTCAATTAATTTTCTTTCAATCCTGTTAACTTGATGTGAAAGTTTTTTTGCCATCTTGCTCATACAGGGATTCAAAAAATAGTAAATTTTCCGAAAATTCAAATGGTCGCCATTTTGAAACGGCTCGGCCGATTTTGCTCAAGTGCAATACCAGACCACTCCTTGTGGACATCTTACTCTCACAAAAATTTCAGCCCCCTAGATTGAAAACTGCGGCCAGAAACCGTGCCTCAAGGAGCGGATTCTTGGAATTTTGAAAGGACACCCTGTAGAAGTAACGTGACTTTTGGAAATTTTTTCAACGAAAATCTAAAGTCGTTCCTCAGCTTTACAAGAATCCAAAATTTCGTTCACTAATCTTGAAAGATAAAGCTACAGGAGCGTTTTGAAAATCGAAAAATCGTGATTTTGGAGAAATAAATATATATATATATATATATATATAGGTACATTTGCGCCGCTAAGACCTCCGCTAAGAACTCCTCCTACTTTTATATATATATATATATATCGTGGGCAGGTGAATTTTGGAAAACCACTTTTTCGTGATCTGGGGGTCATGATCGGTGGACATTTGATGAGTTTGGGTGATTTTCGAAAAGTGATGTCGTCCTCAATAGTGTATTTTTTTGTTAAAAAATACACTAATAATTGGTGGATGTATAAAGACTACTTTTTAATGGAAATAATTGGAGATGTGTATGATATTTCTAGACGAAAGGAGTCTAGAGAAAAGATTTATTTGTCCTTTTATGTTAGTCGCTTGTGATGTAAAGAGGATTCTTCTTTCTTTGTTTCCCTGATTGTCCTAGTCGAGAACCTCCTAGACCGGGATGCTATTACTATTACAAGACAATTCTTAATAAATCTTTAAACAACTTTCAGGAAATTTTTGAATGTAAATTACAGAGCGATGGAAGTGACAGGAACTTTGATAACAAAAGAGACTGACTCAAAAGATTCTATTGTAATATAAGCATCTTACTAGACGTTGAATAAAATAATTTAAAGGAGTTTCTTGAAATTTTAATTTGTTTGCATTATTATTTAGGTTACTGAAGTATTATATGAGACATATGCATTGAAAATGAGACAAAAAGATTCGAAGAATTAGGTTTTAGTGTATTTTTTAACAAAAAATACACTATTGAGGACGACATCACTTTTCGAAAATCACCCAAACTCATCAAATGTCCACCGATCCTGACCCCCAGATCACGAAAAAGTAGTTTTCCAAAATTCACCTGCCCACGATATATATATATATATATATATATATATTTATATATATATTTATTTCTCCAAAATCACGATTTTTCGATTTTCAAAACGCTCCTGTAGCTTTATCTTTCAAGATTAGTGAATGAAATTTTGGATTCTTGTATAGCTCTGGAATGACTTTAGATTTTCGTTGAAAAAATTTCCAAAAGTCACGTTACTTCTACAGGGTGTCCTTTCAAAGTTCCAAACATACGGTCCTTGAGGCACGGTTTCTGGCCGCAGTTTTCAATCTAGGGGGCTGAAATTTTTGTGGGAGTAAGATATCCACAAGGAGTGGTCTGGTATTGCACTTGAGCAAAATCGGCCGAGCCGTTTCAAAATGGCAGCCATTTGAATTTTCGGAAAAGGTCCAATTTTTTGAGCCCCCGTATGAGCAAGATGTCAAAAAAACTTTGAAATCAAATTAACAGGATTTGAAGAAAATTATTGGAACTTTGAGTTAATGCAATAAAATTAGCATATTTTCCATTAATAAGCCAGTGTCGTGGGTAGGAAAAAGGGCGAAAATGTGTCAATTCTATAACCGTTTATGAGTCCATTTTTGAAGAAGTTGAACCGAAATTTTCCATTTTTTTTTTTGCTTTAACATATAATTTGATGTCTTAACTTCAATTCGCCTCGATTAATGTAGCACTTTAAACGAAAAATAAAAAAGTTTTTCGCTTGTGCAAAATTAGCTTACACTTATATAAAATTATTAAATTGATGAAATGGTTCGCAATTTCTTTTTTATTTTTTTTCACATTCAATTATGAATGGTTCTGAAAATTAGAAAAACAATCGCAACGACTATTAAATCACCTACATGCAGGTGAAAAAAGTATTCAAATTGGTCTTTTAATAACAAAGATACGACCAGTTTAAAAAATAAAATTAGTAGGTATAGGTACCTGACTTACTACATAATATATCTACCCCATCATCACTAGAAATATGAAACGCATCGTGGATCAGTTCATTACATCCTTTCTTAGTAAACTGTTGGTGCGGGTTCGAAACCACGAGAGTGTATCATTCTTTTTTTGTTGATAGGTAGAAAAATCGGATTATTTTTTCATTATATTCATTATAAAAAAAATAGGAAGAAAATATTTATTATTGAATCGCATAAAAATACACTATTTAATAATAAGCTAGTGGCGTGGGTAAGAAAATGGTAAAAATGGCTAAATTTATTTAACTGATTATGAGCACATTTTTGAGAGAATTTACCTGAAATTTTCAGAGTAGACAACTACACTAATAAACTTTAACTCTCAAAAATTTCAAGAAGCAAATAAGAGAAATGGCGGAGTTATTCGATTATTCGATTATTATTTTTTTACATGATGTTTATTTCTCTAAAATTTCAAATGTTCGATTTTCAGAACTCGCCTGTAACTTTTTATCGTTAGTCAGTAGCGGGTATAGGAAAAGGGACGAAATTGTTGAATTTTGTCAATTTTTTTTTGGCTTATTATGTGTAAAAATCTATTTTATTGTACGCTTTCAAACGAAATGAAATGAATTTTCACAGTAAACCACTACGCAAATTCGACCTGACTATGGAAAAATTCAGAAAGCCAATTTAAAAGGCGGCAAAAATTTTCATAATTGAATCGCATAAAAATACACTATTTCTGCGTTTGATGCGCAAGAAGGTTTTTTTTTATTTGATCCTTGAAGTCTTTGAAGATTAAAGAGTATTAGTATAGTTGTCTACTGTAAAAATTTTAGTTCAATTCCTTCAAAAATGTGCTCAAAAACTGTTACAGAAATTAATCCATTTTCACTCTTTTCCTACCCACGCCACTGGCTTATTAATGGAAAAAATTCAAATTTTTTTGCATTAACTCAAATTTCAATTAATTTTCTTTCAATCCTGTTAACTTGATGTGAAAGTTTTTTTGCCATCTTGCTCATACAGGGATTCAAAAAATAGTAAATTTTCCGAAAATTCAAATGGTCGCCATTTTGAAACGGCTCGGCCGATTTTGCTCAAGTGCAATACCAGACCACTCCTTGTGGACATCTTACTCTCACAAAAATTTCAGCCCCCTAGATTGAAAACTGCGGCCAGAAACCGTGCCTCAAGGAGCGGATTCTTGGAATTTTGAAAGGACACCCTGTAGAAGTAACGTGACTTTTGGAAATTTTTTCAACGAAAATCTAAAGTCGTTCCTCAGCTTTACAAGAATCCAAAATTTCGTTCACTAATCTTGAAAGATAAAGCTACAGGAGCGTTTTGAAAATCGAAAAATCGTGATTTTGGAGAAATAAATATATATATATATATATATATATATAGGTACATTTGCGCCGCTAAGACCTCCGCTAAGAACTCCTCCTACTTTTATATATATATATATATATCGTGGGCAGGTGAATTTTGGAAAACCACTTTTTCGTGATCTGGGGGTCATGATCGGTGGACATTTGATGAGTTTGGGTGATTTTCGAAAAGTGATGTCGTCCTCAATAGTGTATTTTTTTGTTAAAAAATACACTAATAATTGGTGGATGTATAAAGACTACTTTTTAATGGAAATAATTGGAGATGTGTATGATATTTCTAGACGAAAGGAGTCTAGAGAAAAGATTTATTTGTCCTTTTATGTTAGTCGCTTGTGATGTAAAGAGGATTCTTCTTTCTTTGTTTCCCTGATTGTCCTAGTCGAGAACCTCCTAGACCGGGATGCTATTACTATTACAAGACAATTCTTAATAAATCTTTAAACAACTTTCAGGAAATTTTTGAATGTAAATTACAGAGCGATGGAAGTGACAGGAACTTTGATAACAAAAGAGACTGACTCAAAAGATTCTATTGTAATATAAGCATCTTACTAGACGTTGAATAAAATAATTTAAAGGAGTTTCTTGAAATTTTAATTTGTTTGCATTATTATTTAGGTTACTGAAGTATTATATGAGACATATGCATTGAAAATGAGACAAAAAGATTCGAAGAATTAGGTTTTAGTGTATTTTTTAACAAAAAATACACTATTGAGGACGACATCACTTTTCGAAAATCACCCAAACTCATCAAATGTCCACCGATCCTGACCCCCAGATCACGAAAAAGTAGTTTTCCAAAATTCACCTGCCCACGATATATATATATATATATATATATATATTTATATATATATTTATTTCTCCAAAATCACGATTTTTCGATTTTCAAAACGCTCCTGTAGCTTTATCTTTCAAGATTAGTGAATGAAATTTTGGATTCTTGTATAGCTCTGGAATGACTTTAGATTTTCGTTGAAAAAATTTCCAAAAGTCACGTTACTTCTACAGGGTGTCCTTTCAAAGTTCCAAACATACGGTCCTTGAGGCACGGTTTCTGGCCGCAGTTTTCAATCTAGGGGGCTGAAATTTTTGTGGGAGTAAGATATCCACAAGGAGTGGTCTGGTATTGCACTTGAGCAAAATCGGCCGAGCCGTTTCAAAATGGCAGCCATTTGAATTTTCGGAAAAGGTCCAATTTTTTGAGCCCCCGTATGAGCAAGATGTCAAAAAAACTTTGAAATCAAATTAACAGGATTTGAAGAAAATTATTGGAACTTTGAGTTAATGCAATAAAATTAGCATATTTTTCATTAATAAGCCAGTGTCGTGGGTAGGAAAAAGGGCGAAAATGTGTCAATTCTATAACCGTTTATGAGTCCATTTTTGAAGAAGTTGAACCGAAATTTTCCATTTTTTTTTTGCTTTAACATATAATTTGATGTCTTAACTTCAATTCGCCTCGATTAATGTAGCACTTTAAACGAAAAATAAAAAAGTTTTTCGCTTGTGCAAAATTAGCTTACACTTATATAAAATTATTAAATTGATGAAATGGTTCGCAATTTCTTTTTTATTTTTTTTCACATTCAATTATGAATGGTTCTGAAAATTAGAAAAACAATCGCAACGACTATTAAATCACCTACATGCAGGTGAAAAAAGTATTCAAATTGGTCTTTTAATAACAAAGATACGACCAGTTTAAAAAATAAAATGAGTAGGTATAGGTACCTGACTTACTACATAATATATCTACCCCATCATCACTAGAAATATGAAACGCATCGTGGATCAGTTCATTACATCCTTTCTTAGTAAACTGTTGGTGCGGGTTCGAAACCACGAGAGTGTATCATTCTTTTTTTGTTGATAGGTAGAAAAATCGGATTATTTTTTCATTATATTCATTATAAAAAAAATAGGAAGAAAATATTTATTATTGAATCGCATAAAAATACACTATTTAATAATAAGCTAGTGGCGTGGGTAAGAAAATGGTAAAAATGGCTAAATTTATTTAACTGATTATGAGCACATTTTTGAGAGAATTTACCTGAAATTTTCAGAGTAGACAACTACACTAATAAACTTTAACTCTCAAAAATTTCAAGAAGCAAATAAGAGAAATGGCGGAGTTATTCGATTATTCGATTATTATTTTTTTACATGATGTTTATTTCTCTAAAATTTCAAATGTTCGATTTTCAGAACTCGCCTGTAACTTTTTATCGTTAGTCAGTAGCGGGTATAGGAAAAGGGACGAAATTGTTGAATTTTGTCAATTTTTTTTTGGCTTATTATGTGTAAAAATCTATTTTATTGCACGCTTTCAAACGAAATGAAATGAATTTTCACAGTAAACCACTACGCAAATTCGACCTGACTATGGAAAAATTCAGAAAGCCAATTTAAAAGGCGGCAAAAATTTTCATAATTGAATCGCATAAAAATACACTATTTCTGCGTTTGATGCGCAAGAAGGTTTTTAGATTTTCTGCCGAGCCATAAAATAATCTGACGACTAATCTAGACTTTGTAAATATTAACAGAACCTTCCCAGTATGGATTTGTCCCTTATCCCGGAAAGATTAAAAATTATTGTTACTTCTTACACCAGGGAGCAGCAGCCAAGTGTTTTTTGCGCTGTGTAGAAGATACAATAGCGTTTGGTAATCTCTTTATATTCACTCAAGATCAAGAGCTTAACCAGACAACGACCTGTGTTTAAAACTTCTTAGCTTCTTTTAAATTTTTATATCTGAGTGTCTTCTTTAATAATTTAAAATATTAATGAATTCAGAGTGGTCGTCAATTTATTACAGCCCAATTGACGTTTAAAACAACCAACTACTTCTCATTCAACGATGACGTTTTCGGGACTACACAAATAATAAAGTTCAGTAATAAAGTTGAGAATTTTGATCAGTGAAAAAAAACACTTCTTACAAGTGGTAACTATTATTTATCAGGAACCTAATTTGAGGTTTTAGGTGCTCAACAGAAAGAAGAGAATGCGTAACGTCAAGTTCAGGGTAGAAAACAGTGACTAAAACATTAAAAACCTGTTTAGAAGTAAATTTAAAAAATCAAAATTTCATCACAAAATATACAATAATAGTCTAATAACTGTGGAGAAGTGGAAGATCTGCTTAGAAAGATTCTCCTCGTCTCTCTTTCTATACAGTTTCTACTTTTGGTGTTTCAATAGACTGCTTTACGATTTGTGCGGTCACCTGTAAATAACGGTGTGTGTGTAGGCGGCTATTCAGGGAACAACGGGAATGAGGGAATATTCTGACCATTCCCTCTTGTATGAATTGTTTCTGTTTTCTTTGTAGGTTCGAGCCAGTCAGCCGTTTCCACGTGAAGTGATATTTACGTTATTCCAGATCTAGTTTGTTGCAGGCAATCACGGCCTTAGAGTTTATCGCTAATCTAATAATCGAAAGACAAATAATAGTAGTAAGAGGAAACGGAAGGGGTTGAAATGTCGTCGATAAATAGACCTATATATTTTATGTGTGGTGATTCTAGTTACCCCACTTAGGACTTTGATCAGAGAATTTTGATCAGTGAAAAAAAAACACTTCTTACAAATGGTAACTATTATTTATCAGGAACCTAATTTGAGGTTTTAGGTGCTCAACAGAAAGAAGAGAATGCGTAACGTCAAGTTCAGGGTAGAAAACAGTGACTAAAACATTAAAAACCTGTTTAGATATAAATTTAAAAAATCAAAATTTCATCACAAAATATACAATAATAGTCTAATAACTGTGGAGAAGTGGAAGATCTGCTTAGAAAGATTCTCCTCGTCTCTCTTTCTATACAGTCTCTACTTTTGGTGTTTCAATAGACTGCTTTACGATTTGTGCGGTCACCTGTAAATAACGGTGTGTGTAGGCGGCTATTCAGGGAACAACGGGAATGAGGGAATATTCTGACCATTCCCTCTTGTATGAATTGTTTCTGTTTTCTTTGTAGGTTCGAGTCAGTCAGCCGTTTCCACGTGAAGTGATATTTACGTTATTCCAGATCTAGTTTGTTGCAGGCAATCACGGCCTTAGAGTTTATCGCTAATCTAATAATCGAAAGACAAATAATAGTAATAAGAGGAAACGGAAGGGGTTGAAATGTCGTCGATAAATAGACCTATCTATATATTTTATGTGTGGTTATTCTAGTTGTCACACTTAGGACGTTTTTAGTTTGTTATAATAATTACGACATTACAAGAATTTTAATTTTTTTCAAAATATTTTCCTGAATAGCCCATATTTTTTTATTTGTTTTAGGCAACTCAACAACGAGGTCATTTACATTGTAATTTATTAATGTACTGGCTAAATGGCGATTAAGCGAGGCCAAGAAACCTTACCCCTTTATAATAGAGCGAAAAAAGATGTGGAAGAGATAATTAATAAGATGATTTATTATTACGTCGCCGCGTCATCATCTAACGAACGCATACCAATGAATTGCGTTCATTGATACCAAAAGAGCGTACACCAAAATAGTCAAACACAAAAGCAAACGAACTCAGCCTGATAAACATTACAGGATGAAGGTATTACATGACTTAATTATTGTTTTTGAAGTATCGACTGGCGGATCGTTGCGCATGATGCTTGCTTGTGTTCGTTCGTGTTTGTTTGCGTGCTCATTTGTTTATTTATGTTCGCTAAAGAGCACCTATTCATCTTTGTTCGCGTCCACGTATGCTCCTTCGTTAGATGATGAGCATGCGACTTAAGATACTATAGAAGCTAAGAAAAAAGATATTAATATTAGGCATTTTCTGATCATCATCATCTACAACAGAAGGTGAATGAGTCATTTTTTTTCTCAGATATTAATTTAGCTTGTATGATTTTGTCTTGAAAGAATTATTTTTGAAAAATAATTCAAAAGTAGAGAGGTTTTTTTAAGTTTGAAATAAATTAGTCTACCTACATGCGTTACATAGAAACAACTATGTAAATACAGGCTGGAGTTTGATTATTTCTGGGTGGTACTTGCCTGCTCATATAAGGTGGTAAAGTGATTAAAATTGATGTCAAAAATTGTCAAATTTACCAACTACAATCAAGCTGCATAAGAAGCTATGCAGGTAAGTAGCAGTCACTCAACACTGTTCAAGAGGACACGCTGATGAGCCCTAGAAAGAGAAACGGTCCGTCCTGGTCTCCGAGTCGAGTGATTCGGTCTGCTTTCTTATTAGAGAGCTATACAGTGATACATGAGCTCAACTCACCAACCTTTCACCTTTCATTATTGTTCTTATAATATGGTCCTAAAGTTAAAAAAAAATCTATTTATGTTGTAGTATACCCCTAGACGCGTTGTGATCATTGTCGATCCCCCGATCCCTGCTCCCATGGAAAAAAAATAATGATAATAATTAAAAAATTAAAAAAAAAATTAAAAAAAATTAAAAAAATAAATTAAAAAAAATAAAAATAAATAAATTAAAAAAACAATAAAAAAAATAAAAAATAAAATAAAAATAAAAATATATATTAAAAATTATAAAAATAAAAAAAAAATTAAAAAAAAATTTAAAAAAACAATAATAATAATAATAAAAAAAACATTGCATAATATCTACACTTAATTCATCAAACATTGTAAATTTTCTTTTGTAAGTGAGTCTGACTCCACCAAATCTGCCAAAAATTCGTCAGGTCAGGTCAGGTTTTGCGTTTGAGTTGCCAAAAATCTGTGGCTGATGGAGCGAGCGTTCCAATGCCAAAAATATCACATACATACATACATACATGTTGTAGTATGACGTAGATGGTGCATTTATACATAATAATATCAGATCATAGTACAAGATACAAGTAGACCTTTTTTAACATCGTTTTTGTAATAATTAACACTCCAAATGCGCTGTAATAAAAAAATTCAATTCATTAGCTATTATGATACTCTACAATAATAATTGTTGCTTATCACGAAATATGAACTATGAAATAAAAATTTAACCGTGAGACTTAAACACAGACTGGGTAAGTATTATTCGCGTATTATTAACCTTTAAAAATAAAATGTGAAGCATTTCAGTTCTATTCGATTGCACTGCTGCCTTTTTTATAACCGAGGCATAAGTATTTAGGTTGAGCTAATTGAAGATAATATCACAATTACCGTCTACCCTTGAGCGTTTCACTCTCTTTTTATGGGGTTGTATTTACTTAAAAAATTCATGCGGCAGACGAGGAATTTTCTAATCTTTACTATTGCGCAGGTTCTCGTCTAGCTTTTTCTGGGAGCGACTAATCAAATTTACTTAATAAATAATACGATTTGGAATTAAATTTTGTCTAAGCCATCTTCCACTTACTTTTGTGCTATCTCTTCTCTTGCGCTTCAATAAATGACAGCGCGGTCAAGACCTTAAAACTGTATTTACGATAAACGGATTTGGTTCGTTCTTTTTTTTAACAAAACAGAATTTTAAATGATGAACCATATTTATTTCGTCGAATTGTTTTGGCTACAATCGCAGTAATTGGACTGAACCGTTTCTTTGTTCTTTAGAATTGAAAAATATCAAGCAAAAGCAGTAAAGAAAATGCAAATTACCTGGTGAGTGTATAGGTGCGGGTGGTTTGAAGTCGTCCTTCTGGTGTTCTTGCACTGGATTGCTTGAGTTCACTTGCTTTAATTATCGGTGAAGAGAGCGGTTAATTATCTTTATTTTTGAAATGTTCGCGAAGCACGAGAGAGAGTTTTCGTTGAGACACGACACGAGCGAGAGTTGAAGAAGAAAGCGCGTCTTGAGTAGAGTGCTGTGGTAGAGTAGACCGACCTTTCGTCGTGAGAGTTGAAAAGGAAGAGAGTTGAGTAGAGATGCCCGACCTTTCGTGGCGAGAGTTGGAAAGGAAGAGAGTTAATAATCTCTTCTCCGTTGTCCAGGGGGATGCGAGAGAGAGAGGATAAGGGGAAAAGGATAGGATGGTATTGCCTTATTACTACCCTTGCTTTTATTTTGAATAAAGACGAGGTTAGTTGTATGCAACCAACTTTACATAAAAATTAGTAAATTTAATAGTAAAATAGTAAAATTAGAACATTCCGCCCACCAAAATACACAGTATTTTCACAAGGAGAAAACATTTAAGAGCGATTAGCTTGCCTACATGGGCGAGAACGAGGGTACCAAATTCCCAAGTTTGAAATTTGGTAGAGCAAATAATGAGAAACTTAAAATACCAAATGAACATGAAAAAAGAGTAATAATTATGTACAGAGGATCTACCATTATTAACTACGCCGAATAATGAGTAGAGAGTTTACCAATAGAGAGTTTAATCGGCCTGTGGCAAAGGACACAACTTTACAAGTGGCCTTTGAACGATACCCTTTGCCGTTTGTACTGTGGCAACACGAGCGGTGCCATCGCGTCCCGAATGAACTTCGAGGACTCGCGCGAGCGACCACTGAAGGGGTTTGGCTTGGTCATCCTTGACTAAAACGACCATGTTGGGTTTGAGAATCCTACAAGGCTCAAACCATTTTGCGCGTTGATGGAGAGTGTGGAGATATTCCGAGTGCCAACGATGCCAGAAGTCCTGTTGCATCCGCTGAATTAGTTGCCATCGAGTGAGGCGATTGAGCCGAATGTCTGTTAGGTCTTGATCAGGGACCGAAGTGAGGGGGGCTAGAGTCAGAAAATGTCCAGGACTGAGGGCGCAGAGATCATTGGGGTTAGAACTTACGTCGAAGAGCGGACGTGAGTTGAGCATGGCCTCAATCTGAACGAGAAAAGTATACAACTCCTCGTACGTGAGGATCTGTTCGCCAATAACTCGAGTAAGGTGAGTTTTCACAGATTTTACCCCCGCCTCCCATAATCCGCCGAAGTGGGGTGCTGAAGGGGGGTTGAAATGCCATTTTATGTTAAGAGCATCACATGCACCTTGAGCATATGATCGGAGTAGCTTGTTGGCGCCAACGAAGTTCGTGCCGCAATCACTGTACAAATCCGTTAACTGACCGCGTCGTGAGACAAAGCGACGTAACGCAGCTAGAAAGGCGTCAGATGTTAGATCAGATACCAATTCGACGTGAATGGCCTTTGTGGCGAAGCAAACAAACACACATACGTAGGCCTTGGTTGACTTAGCACCTCGATGGCGTCCCATTGTGATGGTATAGGGGCCTGCGAAATCAACACCGGTACGAGAAAACGGTTTAACTTGATTGATTCGAGCTGCGGGAAGATCTCCCATGGGAGGTGTAAGCGCCTTGGGATTAGTGCGAAAACATTTATGGCATTGTGACAGATAATGGCGAATAGACGATTTTGCCGACAGAATCCAAAATTGCTGCCGGAGAAGAAAATGAAGAGTTTGAGGGCCAGGATGTAACAGATCCTTATGAAACTGTTCGATGATGAGCTGGGTGAGGCGATGCCTTTTCGGAAGCAAGACTGGGTGCTTCGCATTAAAGGGCAAAGAGGAGTGAGTTAAACGGCCGCCCACCCTGAGAACTCCCTCACTATCGATGAAGGGGCTTAATTTTCGTAGGGGCTGTGAGGTTACCTTTCCTTTACGAAGAGATTCCATCTCGCAGTTAAAGATCTGACCCTGAACAGATTTTGCTAAAAACATCAAAGCCTTATGCATTTCTCCTTGAGTTAGAACGCCTGTCTGTTTCTCATGAGGCTTCCTCGCGTTGTTGATGAAACGGAATGCATAAGAGATTATTGACTGAATTTTCTTCAGCGATGAAAATTTATTTAGCAATGACGCACTGAGAGTAGCGTCTATTGAAGCGAGCAAGACAGTTGTCTTTTGTTCGGCTTGAATTTGAGTTTCTGTTTCTACCGAAGTGGGCAAGAGAGAGAAAGAGGGCCAAAGCTGGCGATCTAAATGAATATATTCGGGGCCTGTCCACCAGAGTTTATTGTTTAAAAGGTCTTGAGGTAGGAGGCCTCTTGATGCGCAATCGGCAGGATGTGTAGGGGCCTGCGAGAACGAAGCGCAACCAGTAACCACGTCGTCAACATATATGTCCTCCTTGAGCACAGGAGCCGCGATGGGATAGAGAGACTGTTCATCATCAGCTAATTGATGAAGTGTTCGTATGGTTAGATACGGAGAGCAAGAAAACCCAAAGGGGACTGTGGTTAATTGAAAATCTTGGATTGGTTGACTTGGATCGGTTTGCCAAAGAATCCGTTGGAAGTCACGATGTTCAGGTGCCACGAGTATCTGCCGATACATCTGGCGAGTGTCTGCTATCAACACTACTTGATGCAGGCGAAATTTCAAGATTATGACCATAAGGTCTTGTATGAGTTTGGGACCCACAAGAAGCGTGTCATTGAGCGATTTTTTGTTAAAAGACTTGGCCGACCCGTCGAAGACCACTCTGAGTTTAGTAGTAGTCTTTTCGGGGCGTGTGACGCAATGATGCGGTAGGTAATAACAGTGTTTAGAAGTGCTGCTATCGACCGGGATCATATGACCTTGTTGTTTATAATCCTCTAGAAATTCAACATAAGAAGATCGGAGTTCGGGATTGCGTGCCAAGCGCTTTTCCAAAAGATGAAAACGATGAAGAGCAATTTCCCTTGAACCGGGAAATTCGGGATTTGCTTCCTGAAAGGGCAAGGACACAGTATATCGTCCTGAGTCATCTCTCTTCACAGTGGAAGAATAGATTTTCTCACACAACTCGTCTTCTGGGGACACGGAACTGGCCTGAGGTGGCTCTTCCACTGCCCAAAATTGCCGTAGTGTGGAGTCTAAAGTTTGTTCGAATGAAACAAAGAGCGAGCTTATAGTGTTTGGAATTATTGGGGATGCATTTCCCATTAAAATCCAACCGAAAATAGAATTGATTGCTGTGGCCTGTCCTTGGGTACCCGGAATTTGACCATTCAGCGTGATTTGAGGGAATAATTCCGCTCCAATGAGAATATCAATGTTTGAGGGAATATTGAAATGAGGATCAGCAAGAGTTAAATTTGTGAGATGTTGCCAATTTGCGATGTCAATTTTGCAAGGAGGCATAGCTGCACAAATTTTTGGTAACACAACCGCCTTGAGAGAGAGAGTGGATTGTGAGTTTCCACGAGGGCGAATTGTGCAATCGACTGTCCCTTCCGAGACAGTGGAGTTTAAGCCAAGACCTTGGATCGGCAATTTGGCGCGAGTGCGTTTCAAACCCAGACGTTGAACTCCCTTGGAAGTGATAAAATGAGCCTGGCTTCCGGAGTCTAGAAGGCAACGCATGGTTTGGAAGGTTCCATGACTGTCTTCGATTTCGATCAAAGCAGTTGCTAGGAGAACTGTTTGGGTTGAATTTACGTTGCTATGCAAGGCAGACTGAAAAGAGGGCCCAGGAAGAGGTTCTGAAGAAGCCTTGGCTTCCTGAGTTTGTGGATTACCAGGAGCACTTTGAGAATATTGAGAGTCGAAATGCAGCAGACTGTGATGCCTAGTGGACTTACAGCTGCGACAAGAGCCTTTAGAGGAACAGGGATCATTTGGATGGAAACTGAGACAGTTTGCGCACAGATTATGCTGTTTAATTAAATTAAACCGATCCCGTGGGGTTTTTTGGAGCAATGTGGGACAATTGTAGATTTTATGCTGTGCTGAGCATAATCCACAGCCTCTAATCACGGTAGCCGAGAACGAGTTTGTTGGGAAAGATTTCCCGCGTTGAGGAAAGATTCTGTTCGAATTAGATTTGAACTGAGGCTTAGGAGATTGCGACCTTTTAGTTGTTTTAGACGAATCGTTGATAGATTCGAGAATTTGACACTGACTGTCAATGAAAGATTCCAAAGAAGAAAATTTAGGAATATCGGTGTTCTCGTTCCTGATTTCGCCTTCGAATGACTTACGAGTTTCTGGATCGAGTTTTCCGAAAAGCAACTGAAACCACATGAAGTCTTCAAGGTTATCTGAGAGTTGCAACGCCTTGAGAGCGCAACGATTTTCCCTAAATTTGTCGAGAAGAGTTCGCAAACCTTTTGCCGATTCAGAGTGGAGTTGAGATAAGGAGTAAATCTCCGTCCAGTAATGTGATGCTAACTTCCGCTTGTTCTCATAACGATCTGTCAACATTTTGTAGGCTATGGGATAATTTTCCACAGACATGGTTAGAGATTTGATGATGTTCAACGGTTCTTTTTGTAATGAGCTTAAAAGATATTGAAACTTGTCAATTGCAGACAAGGAGTCATTGTTATGGATCGCATTGTCGTAGCACTGAATGAATGGAACCCAATCAGAGAAATGACCATCGAAAGTTCTTAAAGGTATTTTTGGCAAACGAATATGTGGGCCAGAGGTAGAGAAACTGTTGTTCACAATGGGAGCACCAGCAAGAGCGCTGCCAGTATTAGGGAAAAGAGTATGATATATATCCTCAATGGTGAAATACATGGTATCAAAGTTTTTGCGTACTGCATCCTCTGCGTTAAGATCGACATCAACTTGAGCAGAGAGAAGCGATAACAAGCTACCCTGAATTTCAGAAAATTGCTCATAAATGACTTGAACCCGTTCATAACGTCGAGTAAACAGGGAACGAAACGATAATTGTTCTCTTGCTGTTTCTGCCAGGTGTAAGGTTTCTGTTAATTGATTAATTAAACTGTCTCTTTTCGCTTTAGCTTCGCGTATTTTTGCCATCTTAATTTAGATGAGGCAATGAGAATGAGTAATATGGATATAGGTAGTAATTATAACAAACGAACCTGCTAAACCACAAATATCGAGCAGACAAGTAGGAATTTTATTACCCTTAGAGAAAATTTTGATGAGTAAGAATTTATTAAATTAATTAATAAACAAAGGAACGTCGTAGAAAGAGAGAGTAATAATAATTATCCGAGCATAAAGAGGAATTTATTAAAATTATAAAATCCGTAAATATGTCTCTGAGTGAGCACGTGGTGCGAGAATGTTATACCCACCCTTAAACCGGTAGGCCCTAGGTATAATAATAAGATGGGCGAGCGAGAAAGTAGCCTGAACAACGCACGTGTTGGCTGATGAGATCTGTTTCTGCCGATATTATGGCACCTACCTACGCCAACAACAAAGGAAATACGAATACCTAAATACGTAGGTATAAACAGGAATGTAGGGACCTACCTACTAACGAGCTTTAAATTATGTAGTTACTACTTATTCGATTTAGAATTTGCTGCGAGGGAGACAATAGATTTTGAAGAACGGAAGTTCTTATTTGCTAAAAAACGCGATTTTAAATGTTTAAGTATAACTAATTGAAAAAACTTGAATCGTTTTTTCGAGTTCCGGATACGACACACTTGAAACGACGTGATGTAACCTCGAGTATTATGAGTAGGATTGAAATAAATTTGAGATTTTAATTACCGATATTTAAATTAAACAATTAAGCTAGGTGCATACAACAAAACCAGATCTTCGATGTTTCAAACCGATATCCGGTGACGAAGGACCATCTAATGAACCGTTTCTTTGTTCTTTAGAATTGAAAAATATCAAGCAAAAGCAGTAAAGAAAATGCAAATTACCTGGTGAGTGTATAGGTGCGGGTGGTTTGAAGTCGTCCTTCTGGTGTTCTTGCACTGGATTGCTTGAGTTCACTTGCTTTAATTATCGGTGAAGAGAGCGGTTAATTATCTTTATTTTTGAAATGTTCGCGAAGCACGAGAGAGAGTTTTCGTTGAGACACGACACGAGCGAGAGTTGAAGAAGAAAGCGCGTCTTGAGTAGAGTGCTGTGGTAGAGTAGACCGACCTTTCGTCGTGAGAGTTGAAAAGGAAGAGAGTTGAGTAGAGATGCCCGACCTTTCGTGGCGAGAGTTGGAAAGGAAGAGAGTTAATAATCTCTTCTCCGTTGTCCAGGGGGATGCGAGAGAGAGAGGATAAGGGGAAAAGGATAGGATGGTATTGCCTTATTACTACCCTTGCTTTTATTTTGAATAAAGACGAGGTTAGTTGTATGCAACCAACTTTACATAAAAATTAGTAAATTTAATAGTAAAATAGTAAAATTAGAACATGGACTAATAAGACTCGAAACTGAATATAGTAGAGGACTTCAGAGCGCTTCAAAGCCAATCATCCGTTAGTAACGCTTGCCTATGAGCTGTTCAACAAATTATTAAAGGCCCAAATTTACTAAAATCTCAACATTTAGCTCAACTATGGATCATGTCAGCCAAACTGACGATAACGTCACTGATGACATCATCTTTACCGTTAGTCGTATTGTCACAGAATAATAATAATAATAATAATAATAACATATATTTACCCAACAGGTTTCCCCAAATAAAAGGCAAATGCCCGTATTCACAAACGATAATTTCCTAAATAATTACGTAATCAATTATCCCCATCTCATTCTATTGCAAAAAAAAACTGCATATATCCATCTCACTCATTTAATTAATTACGTAATTATTTAGGAAATTATCGTTTGTGAATACGGGCAAAAGAATACAAAATACAGAATGTACAAGTCAATGGCATACTCAGCAAATTGAGCCCCCATCACTATACAGAATAGATACAATCAGAAGCTAAACTCTCCGGCGGCGCCTTTTTTGATCTTTATTAGAGACAAGCCACACCTCTAGCGGCCATTGCTTCAGAGTAGAAACGCAGGCCCGCCACCAGCCCACCACAGAATAGGTACAATTCTATTCTGTGGGCCCGCATTCAAAACTAATGAAAGCTCATCTCAAATCATGGCGGATCTCTATGCGCCGTGTAGAGGCGCGAACTCGGTATTTTTATTGAAGTTTATATTCTGAGTATTGTATTCATTCAAATGAAAATTACTGTCAACTTTATGACGTTCAACATAATTAATTATTTACGAATATAATTTTTACCTTGACCGAAAATTTCTTCAAACCGAGGAAATTTCTATTTGTGCTACGTAAAATCGGCGTGTTATTGTGCATAGTTAATTTGTGACATTATTTTTTGATGTTATAATATCTTCCAAAGCTTTTATTGCGTAATTTTTATCATCAGTTCAACTCTAAACTGCGAAAATGTTGAATATGGCTTGTCCACTGAGTGTTGTCCGGTGAGATGCCACACTGATCCTGACTATAAATGATTTGATTTTATACGTTTTCATTCGTACTATCGTACTAATTACTAATTATTATAATTGTACGAATCGAATTAATTATTGTATTATAATAATTATTATATTAATTATTGTATTATAATAATTATTATATTAATTATTAATAAATATTATAATTATTATACAGGGTTATTCACGGTATACACCACGGAAGATTATGGCCGTGTCTCTGGATTTTAGGATCTTTTTATTTTTGGAGTGGATAGAGACCCGGCAGACGTACGTTTTAAAATTATATTCATAATGTACAGGGTGTCCCAAAAGCATGAAATATATCAAAGTTATGTTTTTTTAAATGGAATGCTCCTATGTTATTGCATTTTTAGATTGTCTGAGAAGAGAAAATAAGATTGGTTTTTACAGTTGGTGTTTCAATTCAGAAGTTTGTGAGTTATAAACAAGTGAAAATCGTCATTTTTCAAGTTCAAGACCCTGTACAACGAAAACGGTTCAAGATAGAGAAAAACGGCTTACATGTCCCTATTTTAACTTTTCATGTACTATCCAATGATGTAGATGAAATGTTTATACAGGGTGATAAAAATTTGAAAAATTCTGAGATTTCTCCACGCGTCGACAAATAAAAAATCAAAGAAAGTACAAATGTTTCTATGCCATAGGATAGTACATGAAAAATTAAAATAGGGACATGTAAGCCGTTTTTCTCTATCTTGAACCGTTTTCGTTGTACAAGGCCTTGAACTTGAAAAATGACGATTTTCACTTGTTTATAACTCACAAACTTCTGAATTTAAACACCAACTGTAAAAGCCCATCTTCTATTTTCTTTCCAGGTAATCTAAAAATGCAATAACATAGGAGCATTCCATTTAAAAAAACATAACTTTGATATGTTTCAAGCTTTTGGGACACCCTGTACATTTTAAATATAATTTTAAAACGTACCTCTGCAGGGTCTCTATCCACTCCAAAAATAAAAAGATCCTAAAATCCAGAGACACGGCCATAATCTTCCGTGGCGTATACCGTGAATAACCCTGTATAAATCAATTATTGTATAATTGTACGAATTAAAACGTATAAAATCAAATCGTTTATAGTCAGGATCAGTGTGGCATCTCACCGGACAACACTCAGTGTATAAGCCATACCTATCTAGCCAATACAAAGTAATGGTGCAGTTTTTATTAGCTTACTTTGAGCAAGAACGTGACTTCGGAGGAGCAATGTTACCTTTGACGTCTACAAGAGAGGTAAATACTTCATTATTTAACTTTAAATAAATTTTTAGATAGTTCAGTTATCAAAATTTATTCTAACTTTCATAAGCGTGTTGCATCGGCTCTAAAATTAAGTTTGAAAAGTGTCACGCATGTACTGGGGCAAATGCTGAAGCAACATGATCCAGTCAAAAAAGAAAATTTCCAAGCAGAAAATCTTTTAGCGATGTAGCGAACAGCAAAAGTGAAATTCGTAATATTATTATGTTAGATGAACGGAGAAAGCCTACATTACTGTAATGATTTCTTGAGTTATTTTGTTAGTTGTTTTATTTAAATCAGAGGAAATTGGGTTATATCCTAAAGTTCAAAATTTCTAAAATACTTGCTCAATGTAATCCAATCTTGCATTTTGCGTATGCATTTGGCAAACTTGCATTTTTGTTATTAATGACTTCATGGCCACTTTGACTGAAATGTAGCATAAAACAATTTTTATTGCCCCAACTTTTCAAAATGACTGCAAAATTTCAAATCACTCTGAGACATTTTTTCTGCAGCCATTATTCATACGGCAGCGATATTTGAAAATGCATGTTTAGATAAAATGTAATCTTTTCCCAGGAAAATGTTGAATATATTAGGCCAGGATAAGTCCTGTGGTGTAAGGGCTGGAGACAACATTTGTTACATTTCATTAATTATTCATCAACTCGTTTCCAGGTTTTCATTGCATTGTTCGGGTGCATTCTGGGCAGCGTCGGCGTTATCAACTATTCTGGCATAAGTTGATTAATTTTCTACCTCCGAGCGTGTTAGTAAAATCGATTGAGATGAAAAGTAGAAGAGCGATGAAAATTTAATTCTTAATATAAGAGTATACCAATACATTGTAAAGTAGATTGAATTTGACAATGAGTCTATACTTTGTTATGTCAATGTGCCTTTTATAAAATTACAATATGAGTTAATCCATTCGTGTCGTGTTCAATAAGATAAGAGCATACTGATAATAGATTGTGTAATCTAAATTCGTATTAGCAGAAATAGCGACTATGAGCATTATTGTTATCATGATCTAAATACATATGCGGGACGGGGGTGGGTCAATATAAAATAAACAGTTGGATCTTCGGTAAGATAAAGATGAAATCTCAAAAATGCTCAGGCACATCAAGTTTTTTTGCAAGGGAGACACCATTTACAAGAAAATTCGCCCCCAAATCACTTCACCTCTTCGCGCGCTGAGACCTCAACCCTTAAAATTTTAAATGGTACGGCAGGACAAATATATATATCGATTTATTTTCAATTTTAATCTATTAACGCGTTGTCTATTTATTTCACTGACATGGAAAATTATACCTACACTTGTGTCCAAGATAAGAATGAGGAGCCCAACAGCCCAACTTTTTCCCATTTAACCGACCTTTCTCTATATCCCATGCACGGTCTCCGAGGTCCCCATGCTTTTCATTATTATCTTGTAGTGTATGGGGAAAAGTATTGGAAAATTATAAAAACAGCCAAATTTAATTCCACCAAAGATTTGTATTAGTTCAACAAATACTCAAACTAATTGTGCACTCTTCATAACCGCCCACTTTCATAAAAAATAAAAATTTTCTTAAAACGTACTCTTGCATTTTGGAAACTGCACATCAACTGGACCCAAGCTCCCCCCACAGTAGCCTCATTTCGCACATGGAGTTTACTTTTATGGTCTCGTTTTTTATATTATCTAATAAAAGATCAAATAAAAAAACCTTCTTGCGCATCAATCGCAGAAATAGTGTATTTTTATGCGATTCAATTCTGAATATTTTCACCGCTTTTTAAATTGGCTTTCTGAAATTTTACATAGTCAGGTGATATTCACTGACATTGCATTTCATTTCGTTTTAAACCGTGCCTTAGAATGAATTTTTAAATATAACAAAACAAAAAAAAACATTGGCAAAATTGAACAATTTTGGCCCATTTCCTATGCCCGCCACTGGCTAACTTTACTTAAAAAATACTATTTTTTAGACTACCTTTTATAGAACGGAAAAAGTTAAAGGGGAGCTTTGAAAACCTAAAATTTTAAATTTTAGAGGAATAAACATAATATGTAAAAATATTCTAATATCTCCGCCATTTTTATTATTTCCTTCTTGAAATTTTTGAATTTTAAAGTTTATTAGTATAGTTGTCTACTGGAAAAATTTTCGTTCAATTCCTTCAAAAATATGTTCATAAACAGTTATAGAAATTTAGCCCTTTTTCCCTTCTCCTACCCACGCCACTGGCTTAATAATAAAAATATTGCAAATTTTATTGCAATACTTTAACTCAATATTTTATAACTCAAATTTCAAATAATTTTCTTCCAGTAATGTTAATTTCGTTTAAGTTTTTGTTTCTAACTGGCTTATTTAGGGGTTCATAATCTATAAATTTTTCCTAAAATTGAAAAGGCCTCCATTTTGGAACGGCTCTTCTGATTTAACTCAAATGCAGTACCATACGACTACTTGCAGTTATCTTACTATCAAAAAAATTTCAGCCCCCTAGATTGAAAACAGCGACCAGAAACCGTGCCTCATACCCGTTTTTTTTTTTTTTTTTGAAATTTGGAGAGACACGTTGTAAAAGTAGCGCAATTTTAGGTAAATGTTTTTTTGAAAATCAAACGTCATCCTTAAGTTTCACAAAAGTAAAAAATTACGTTCATTAATCTTGAAAAATGAAGCTACTGGAGCGTTCTTAAAATTTTAGAGAAATAAACATCATGTAAAATAAATTCGAATATCTCGGCCATTTTTCATACTCACTTCTTGAAATTTTTAAGTGTTAAAGGCTATTAGTATAGTTATCTACTGTAAAAATTTCAGTTCAATTGCTTCAAAAATGTGCTCATAAATTGTTAGGGAAATTTAGCCATTTTTACCACTTTCCTATCCACGCCACTGGCTTATTAATAAAAGTAATGTAAATTTTCTTACATTAAATTAAATTTGAAACAATTTTCTTCAAACCCTGTTGATTTGGTTTCAAAGTTTTTTTCCATCTTGCTCATACAGGGGTTCAAATATTAGCAAATTTTTCAAAAATTAAAATGACCGCTATTTTGAAACGGCTCGACCGATTTTGCTCAAGTACAATACCAGACCAGTTTTTATAGATATCTTACTCCCACAAAAATTTCAGCCTCCTAGATTCAAAACTGCGACCTGAAATGAGATGACAAAAACCGGATATGTGGAACTTTGAAGGGACACCCTGTAGAAGTAACGTGACTTTTGGAAATTTTTTCAACGAAAATCTAAAGTCATTCCTCAGCTTTACAAGAATCCAAAATTTCGTTCACTAATCTTGAAAGATAAAGCTACAGGAGCGTTTTGAAAATCGAAATTTCGCGATTTTGGAGAAATATATATATATATAAATATATAAATATATATATATATATATATACAAATATGAAAGTTTTATTAGAGCCGTGATTATAAATCATGAAAATATAATTTTCGGGCATTTAAATATATATATATTTGGGCATATATATATTTATATATATATATATATATAAATATATATATATATATATATATATATATCGTGGGCAGGTGAATTTTGGAAAACTACTTTTTCGTGATCTGGGGGTCATGATCGATGGACATTTGATGAGTTTGGGTGATTTTCGAAAAGTGATGTCGTCCTCAATAGTGTATTTTTTGTTAAAAAATACACTAAAAATGAGCGTGCGTACTTCTATAAAAGGATAAAACCCAGGAAAATAACTATCTAGTATTAAAAATGGCATCTTAAAAATTTAAAATAAAAAACTCTTAAAAGTAATTTGAGCTATAATTGTTGATGTACCTATTACAAATCGCTTGTGGCAATGAATTTTGTCGTTGTATAGTTTTTCTACATATTTAGGGTTATCACTATTTTGTAAGACCAGATTGACCAATAATTGGACTGCCTTTTAACGACATCAACGAAAAACGAGTTAATAATAAGTCGAACATCGAGATTGGATGATCTCAAAATCAAATCCATAGATTTGAAAAATGGTTGTGGTAATATTCAGAGAATAAAGGGCTTTAAATGAGTTAAACTTGTCCAGAATTGCCTTTTAAAAATTAAGGGGCTATACAGAATGTCTTTACCCAAATTTTCTTTATCAGGTAATATTCGCGTTATTTCAAAACAGAAACAAATTAAATTTGGGAACTTTTAAATTTTTTAAGGCGTTGCGGCTGCACACATTTTTATTTTCATTTGTTTCTGTTTTGAAATAAGGTGAATATAACTTGATAAAAAAAATTTGGGATACCCTGCTGCACAGTACAAGGGAGTGAAGTGATTTGAAGAAGATCTTGTAAAGTGTGTTCTCTCGCAAACAAAGTTGACGTTCATGAGTTGAAGAGCTTTTTTGAGAATTCATCTTCAATATCCAAAAATCTCAGTATCTTCTCTTCAATGGTCCTATGTTGTGTTCTGCTTTTCATTTGTTGCTTTTCATTTTTTATATTTTTAAAATCAACATTTCCATTCAATTTTGTCCTTTTTCAAAGCCTATCCTGTTGACCAATGTCAAAATCTCATGGGATGTCCGTCCATTGAGTTGAATAATCACAACACCTGTACCTGGACCGGGAATAAAGAAGGACAGAGAGAGGGAGATAAGGGAGATAAGGGATAAGGGATTTTCATGCTCGCATTTTAATAATCCGCATTCCACAATCATAATTACCTAATCATATCGTAGTGAACCCGCAAAGACATTAAACGCAAATGCTATCCAACGTTGCTTCCCTTTTTTATAATTCGCATTTTCTAATTTTACCCTTATTCATCCATTAGTCATAAAGACCCAATTTTCAATACCGCATTCCTCCCGTGAGTCATTCACGCACATCCTGTATATTTATTATAGTTACCAAGTCATTAGAGCATATATTACTCTTCGTTTCGAGATTAATTTAACGTACAAATTTTTAACAGTGTATACTACACACATATACCTACACATAATTGGTAAAGCTTCACGTTAAAAAGTTATATTAAAAAAGTAAAGCCTCGTTTTATAGATGCAAATTGGATTCTCTCCCTCTTGTTAAGATGGAAGCTGGAAAGCTCGTGGATTAAATTTCATAAACATAATTTCTGAAATATACAGAATTCAAAACTCTTCTAAAAATAATTTCATAAAAGAACATTGTAGAATTCAATTGTGATTATTCTTGTGACTGTAAATGATTTTTCATTCATCTTAACTAGGAGAATGAGGCCACCTGTCCCTATAATAATCAGTGGTGTGCGTTTATACCTGTACAGAATTCATTCGCTACGTTTGTAAGAATGTAAACAATACGTAAAGAATGTAATGGCTTTAAAGCTCTAAAGCTTTACAGATTCAATCTCAGATTATCATATTTTTCCAAAGCCTGCCAAAATTAAGGCATCATTTTCTCACCCATAGAATATGACAAAGATGTCTTCTTTTTAGTGTACTCTATTTTTTTATCGATAAATCACTTAGCATGTCTACCTAAATTTAAAAATGATCTGGGTCCTCTTAATAATTTGTGTTTTGTAACATAATATGACATTTAATTATTATAATAATTATAATTATTTTATGTTATAATTTTTTCATCAAATAATAAAATTTTCATAATTTTGTTACTTACATAATTTCTCAAATCAGACAGAGGACCTTTATCTCCACTAAAATATTGTAACTAGTACTATAGAAACCAACACTACATTCAATTAACTTTTTATAGCAACCGATTGTACAATAACCACAAAACATGTTTCTAATGGGTAAACATGTAAACTGGAATGCAGATAAAAAGGAAGACGTTTTAATCCTGTCCCAGTGATCTAAATTAGGATAGTAGGACAGTTCACCCCCGTACACACTGTTTTAGTGGTATCGATTGGTCAGTTAGTGTTAGTACAATGTCTTTCTGCCTGGATAGATAAACAACCCCCGACACCATCTAAATGGGGACCTGGAGCGGCAATGGGGTCGCATGCCGGCGGCCCAGAAGCGGGCTCTGGGCTATCTAAGCCACTTTGGCTCTAGCCCGGAGTATTAGGGTAGATTTGGGAATCCGATGAGGCGCCGTCATGCGACTCCGGCTCGAAACGGGTAGGTACACAAGCATCGGGGGTGGAATGATAGGCCGTTTACGTTATGGATGCGGAATTAGGGAAATGATGGGCGAAATCGAAGATGAGAGTAAACTGTGAGTGAAATGTTTATTTCATGCTAACATTTTTTTGTCGATAATTACATTTTCCTTCAATAGGTTTTCTGTTAAATTTAATTAGGAACTTCCACAATTCGATTGTTGAATAAAAGTTCTGCAAATTGAAACCTAAAGAAAGGTAATCAAGAAAATTTGATTTTGGAACAAAAATCCGAAATTAGTTTTTTTTATATAAATTAGGAATTTTTCTTCTAATATGGAAAATTCGATTATCGTACTAAAAAAATCATGAATTACTGTAATCTTATTACTTTTCTAAGACCATTTTTTAACAAGCGATTAAAATATGCATGTAACGGTATGTTATGTTAAATTTAAAATTGATTATGCCGCATTATGTACATAAAATTTTAAGCATTAAAAAAAACAGTGCTGGGATATCACACAGTTACCGAATTTATAACAGTTTGGGCAATATAGAGCCCAAGCTCCCATAATTATATACTCGCCATATCGCAACTCGGTGAATAAGATGATAGCAGTATCATCGGCTAATTAGGGATAATTATTATGACAAATTAAATTTAAATTACGTTTTCCTTCATCTCCATTGGCTGAGATACAAGATGGCTGTGGACTAAAAAAGCAGCTACTCTATTATTGATTGCTCCTACTGTATAAATCCAATCACTACAGTATGGTCTAGTTTTAAGTAAAAAAAAGTAACTGAAATAGTCGTGATAACAGTATATTATTCAACAACTGGAGAATGATGGGTATTATTCATGAGAACGAAACTTTCGGTGTTGTAACGTCAGTGTCGGAACGTCGAAGTGGTCGCGACCGCTTTGCAGGGCAGTGTATCCAACTAAAATTAATTTAAGTTAAAACAACACTACAATAATAATAATTAATGGCGATCCTGCTGTTTAGTTTGCTGTTCGAAGGTGTTCCTACCATTAACATCTTATATGTATATGTTTTATCAGTGCTATTCTGTATCTGCAGAGTTGTGATTGGATCTAATTGGTGATTTCATTATTTCACCGGCTGCGTGCTGTGATTGACTTAACTTCCTGAATTTGCGTCTATTATCTTTCCGCATAAGAAAGTACGTCATTACTAAACTAAAATCAACAGGATAATGAACGTTGTATTTAATGGTATTCATATACTCACATGTTAGGAATATATTTATCTTAATGGATAGGTAATGGAGACCGTTATGCGCTTGTTGAATAATGAATTTTTTCAAATCACATCTTTAAAAATCACCAAAGTGTAATGTGACATTTTTAATGATTCCTTCACTGGTTTTGACGAAGTTTTTCTTGAAGTTGCTAGTTTAGGCAGTAATTTCCCTGAAATATTCAAACAATCCGCTCTCATCTATAAGCTTCAGGTAAAGCAGCAAGTATCCGCTTCAATCTTGGAAGTTGTTAGAGCTTGGAATAAAACTTAGAACACTATGTAAATTTCCCTCGGCCACGATCTAAGTATACACCGTGTCTCTTCAATTTCTGGACATAGGGAATCCTCATGTTAAAATAAACTATTGTAAAGATTGGCTCCCCTAATTATTTTACAGTAAAGTGTCAAATGTAAAACTTCTTAAGGAAAAAAGCTGCTTCTTATGCTATAATTGAATTTTCATTTGGTTCATCCGTTTTCGAGAAAATCAGGAAAAACTGAACGGTTTTTTCGTAGTTTTTCAAGGTTGCTTTGCTTTTGACAGATAATGCTAATAAGATAATAACAAATCTCTGATATTTCTAAGTAGATTTCCAGAGTAATGTGATTCAATAAATTTTACTTTTTCTTCAATGGTGTAATAATTCTATTTTATAAACAAGTGTTTCTTTAAAAAGTAAGTAATATTTTGCCACTTAAAGTTTTAATGATAAATGAATTACTTTTGAACAATCAGTTATTGACAATAATTATTAATAATTTTTAGCATTATTTGTCAAAAGCAAAGCAACCTTGAAAAACTACGAAAAACCGTTCCGTTTTTCCTGATTTTCTCGAAAACGGATGAACTAAATGGAAATCCAATTATAGCATAAGAAGCAGCTTTTTTTCCTTAAGAAGTTTTACGTTTGACATTTTACTGTAAAATAATAATTAGGGGAGCCAATATTTCCAATAGTTTATTTTAACATGGAAATTCCCTATGTCCAGAAATTCAAGAGACACAGTGTATATCCCGAGTACCTATGACCTATAATAATATAATATATTATTATATTATATTATTATAATATAATAATATAATATAGAAGGGGTAAGACGCAAAATGGTTCAAGTGACAAAAAATGGTAAAATGAGATAAGTACGTTTTTGAGTACTGAAAAAGATGTCGACTTATTGAAAATCCAAATAAATCTAAATAAATGTTGGATAGAGCCCATATACAGGATGCACCATGTATATTCTCTATATTGCTATCTCCTAACGCTAACAGATCAGGGTCGGTTAAACAAATCCAAACGAGCGCAATTTTGTGGCCATCTCAATTCCGTCGAGACATACAAGATATCTGTGACCGTTCCTGAAATATCTTGAAAAAACTGAAAAATCGAGATTTCTTATTTTTGCCATATGTTTTTTATTATTGGAGATTAATGAATAATTTTTTGTGGGTTTACATAAGTCGGTAAGAGCTACCCATCTGACATTTCAAAAATTTTCAAAGCCGACTAGATCCGAGAATTTTCATAGTCAACTTTCGTTTTTCTTATTGCCACCATAGTGTTTTTTATGTTGTTCGGTATAAAAAAAAATCATAAAAACTAAAAATTGTTAAACTTCAAAAAATAAATAATTTTTTTTTTTATTTTTCTTTTTTCTTTACAAAAAAGACACATTTTTAGACCGAATTTCATAGATAAATTAAAAAACCATAAGGCAAGCACTATTTCGGCATATTTTACAAATGTTGACGTTTTTCGACGATTTTTTATTAGGTTTTTCTTTGAAATATTAAGAATAAAAATTTTTAAATTTTTTTTTTGAAGTTTATTAATTTTTGGTTTCCATTATTTTTTTCATATCGAACAACATAAAAAAATAATATGGCGGCCATAAGAAAAACGAAAGTTGACTGTGAAAACTCTTGGATCTAGTAGGCATTGAAAATTTTTGAAATGTCAGATGGATAGCTCTTAACGGCTTATGTAAGCCTACAAAAAATTATTTGTTAATTTCCAATAATAAAAAAGATATGAGGAAAATAAGAAATCTCGATTTTTCAGTTTTTTCAGGATATTCCAGGAACGGTCACAGATATCTTGCATGTTTTGACGAATTCGAGATGGCCACAAAACTGCGCATCTTTTCTCTAATTTAACCGACCCTGTATCTCTTAGCGTTCAGGAGATAGCAATATAGAGAAGGATACATGGTGTACCCTGTATATGTATATTTAAAACAGCTTTTCCAATTTGGCGCCCTAGATTTTACAACACAAACGAAAGTTTAGGACTCATTTACTCCATTTCTATAGTATTACACTTGAACCCGTTTGCTTCTTACCCCTTCAATTATGTAATAATAATTATTGAGACAATAAGCATTTTTTTAAATACATTTTTGAGCATTGAAAACCAAAAGTATAAAAACCTTCTTGCGCATCAATCGCAGAAATAGTGTATTTTTATGCGATTCAATTATGAATATTTTCACCGCTTTTTAAATTATTGGCTTTTTGAAATTTTCCATAGTCATGTCATGTTAGCGTAGTGCTTTAATGTGAAAAATTTTCTGTGATAATTTCATTTCATTTCGTTTCAACACGTGCCTTAGAATGGATTTTTAAATTTAAAAATCAAAAAAATTGGCAAAATTTTACAATTTTGTCCCTTTTCCTATGCCCGCCACTGGCTAACTTTACTTGAAAAATACTATTTTTTACACTACCTTTAATAAATTCGGAAAAAACTGAAAGGAGAGTTTTTAAAACCGAAAGTTTGAAATTTTAGAGGAATAAACATCATTTAAAAATATTCGAATATATCTCCGCCATTTTTATATTTGCTTCTTGAAATTTTTGAAGGTTAAATATGCTATTAGTATAGTTGTCTACTATCAAAATTTCCGTTCTATTCCTTCAAAAATAAGCTCATGAATGTTTATAGAAATGTAGACATTTTTACCCTTTTCCTACCCACGCCTCTGGCTTATTAATAGAAATGATGCAAATTGTACTGCATTAGCTCAAATTTCAAATAAGTTTATTCCAATCTTGTTAATTTTGTTTAAAAGTTTTTGATCTTGCCTATTTAGGGGTTCAAAATCTAGCCATTTTCCAAAAATTGAAAAGGCCGCCATTTTGGAATGTCTTTACCTATTTTACTCAAATACAGTACCAGACGACTACTTGAGGGTATCTTACTACCAAAAAAATTTCAGCGCTCTAGATTGAAAACTTCGACCAGAAACCGTGCCTCACGGACGGTTTTTTTTCTGAAATTCGGAGGGACATCCTGTAGAAGTAACACAACTCTAGGAAAATGTTTTTTACGAAAATCAAACGTCAGCCCTAAGGTTGATAAGAGTAAAAAATTTCGTTCATTAATCTTGAAAGATGAAGCTACAGGAGCGTTTTTAAAAATTTAGAGAAATTAATTTATAAAAAACATCATGTAAAAAAAAATCGAATATCTCCGCCATTTTTCTTATTTACTTTTTGAAATTCTCAAGGGTTTAAGTCTATTAGTATAGTTGTCTACTGTAAAAATTTCAGTTTAATTACTTCAAAAATGTGCTCATAAATTGTTGGAGAAATTTAGCCATTTTTACCCTTTTCCTACCCACGCCACTGGCTTATTAATAGAAAAAATGCAAATTTTGTTGCATGAAATTAAATTTCAAGTCATTTACTTCCAATATTGTGAATTTGATATAAAACTCTTTTTTTATCTAGCTTATACAGGGGTTCAAAAAATAGTCCTTTTTCCAAAAATTAAAATGGCCGCCATTTTGAAACGGCTCGATCGATTTCGCTCAAGTGCAATACCAGACCACTCCTTGTGGATATCTTACTTCCACAAAAATTTCAGTCTCCTAGATTGAAAACTGCGACCTGAAATGAGGTGACAAAAACCGGATACCTGGAATTTTGAAGGGACACCCTGTAGAAGTGATGGGACTTTTGGAAAGTTTTTCAACGAAAATCCAACGTCATTCCCAAATTTTACAAGGACCCAAAATTTCGTTCACTAATCTTGAAAGATAAAGCCACAGGAGCGTTTTTAAAATCGAAATTTCGCGATTTTGGAGAAATATATATATAAATATATATATAAATATATATATATATATATATATATATATATATCGTGGGCAGGTGAATTTTGGAAAACCACTTTTTCGTGATCTGGGGGTCATGATCGGTGGACATTTGATGAGTTTGGGTGATTTTCGAAAAGTGATGTCGTCCTCAATAGTGTATTTTTTTGTTAAAAAAATACACTAAAAGATAATCAATCTTCCTTCTCCTATAAATTACATAGATCCAGGACTACAATTTCTCCTAGAACTAGGACAAGGAATCTCTCCCAACCATTTATCGATGTATATGAATAGCTTGTCAAACAATGTCTCATCAATCACGGCCGTATCATCGATCCTTTTTTCAAAGCAATAGGTATATTAGCTTAATTGAAAATGTTTTTGTATATCAACTACGACAAGGGATACATAACAATATGTCCAAACTTGGGCAAATAAAATTCCAACTCCATCCCTACTGTTAGGAGAATATTACTTTCCTAACTTACTTCCCCTAAATTACTTCCCGCTCTAATACTTACCTGATTTTTACCTAAAAAGAGATGACGTGTGACGTTATACGTGACCCTGCGGTATACAAGAACGGGACAGACATAAACACCTGTTGATTTTTCCAGCAATTTACGTCGATTCAATGATCAATCATTACGTCCTGTATTATTGTCTACTTTTCTTGTCCTTCCAAGGACCAACAATGCGGGCTGAACTGGGAGTGAGGTTGACATTAATGACTGTCCGAGTGCTTGCGCTAGTAAATCCTTCTTACCTTCCGCGGTAATCCTTTCTCAGCTGCAATCCCTGTATGAAATATCACCTATACATTGCATGACCTTTTCCGTCTGATTTATTAGAGTAGTTCAGTTATTTATTGGCGTTTAAGCGTAATGGTCAAATTTCTAGCTATTGGGGTAATGAACGACCTCTATCGAAAATCATTTGAAATCAAATAAAAAAACTATTCAGTATCCAATAATAATTATATCTGTACATCAAAGAACTGTAAACTAGAATCTAATGATATGTATTTATCCTGTTTTTTTTTTCTTCTAACACGTGTTCTGGAAGGATCAATTTTACTATTAACTGAAAGCCCTACCTGCTACTGCTCTAGTACTTGCCATACGTCGGGTGTACATCAAATATATGGTTCTCCCAACTAAAATTTCTCCTACTGAAACATGTCAATTTCAACTTGAAGATTAACCCCTTGAAAAATTTTTTGAGAATAGGTATTGCTTCAGTTATACCGTGAAAGGAAGCAAAAGTGGTTTTGAAAAAAAATCAATTTAATGAACGTACTGCTCAAAATTTTCACCTAACAATAATTATTATATTGTACTATCGGTTTTTTAAGCGTCTCTAACATGTTGCAACAATGTTCGGAATAACCGCGTAGGTACTTATACATGATAATCGGGAGGCGCTCCATCCTTTTGAAATAAAAATAGGTTCCTTGAAGATTGACTTGGTAACTTAGGGGTTAATAAGGTCTTCTGACAACTGCAAATAACTATCACCAGTTAAATTGCCTTCCACATAATTATAGTAATAACCCGATAATGCAGTCGCTCAATGTCTGACTAAACGTTAAATTTTGGACTAAAAATTATAATTTTAGCGCCTTCAGTCAAAAAAAAAAAAACCTTCAAAATGATGTGTAACGCGAATTCTCATGGTATTTGAATTTTTTAAAGAAGTGGCTCTGGACACAAGAGGGTTGCAAAATTATAACTTTAACGAGGGGACCAAATTTTTTTCAATGTTCGAGGTCCCAGTGTCAAATTGAAAATTTACTCAGTTCTAATAACAATAAGGGCCTGGCAGACCTTGCCCTCATCCTCCATCTTCGCCAACGCCTATTCATAGTAACAAAATTGAAACGGAAGATTTTCATAACTAATTTCGGAATCATTCTTGTTAGGTTTCAGACCGTTATCTATCACAAAGAAATAACAGCGAAATAAATTAAAATATACAACCAAATTAATATTTCGCACCCTGTATCTGTCTTATTAAGGGCGTAAAGGTTAGAGATTTAGCTGTATAAACTTTCAGTCCTCAAATGAATCAATAATTTTAGCCTCTATTTATAAAACACCCTTAACGTCGTCCTGATTCTAGAAATTTCTTGCATTTCGGATCTTTATCCCACTTCTGATATAAATACTTATTCAAACCTCGAATCGAAGTCGGTTTACGTTGTTTACAATTATGAATTCTATTTTTGTTTCCGCAATAGCCCACAGCTAGAAAGAAAATCCATTTTTTCAAAGAATAATCAAGAACGATGATCGTTCTCACAGCGATTCAAAAACGTAACGATATTTTTAAATTATACTTTATCTTTATGGTTCCATGCTAAAGACAGATTTTTCGTGATATAATTCCCCTGTATTTACGAATCAATTTAACTCTAAATTATAAAGCGCTATAAAATTGCTTATCGAGAAATTAACGATTCCTGGTAGGTACAATTAAATTCATCATGCCTCTAAATTTAGTTACGTACACTTTCTATACCTCTTTGCTTAGTACACCCCCATCAACCTTTCATCGCTCTTTCATTTAGGTGCTCGTTCAGTTAAAACATTATTAAAGTTACCAAACAATACGCCCCGAAAAAGTGGGCATATACTTGCCTCCAAAATAACGTTACAGGATTTGCGTGGCATTTTTCATTATAAATAATTAATAATCTTACCTTAAGCTGTTTCCTTCAGCTTTGAAAGTAATTATTAATTTATCACAAGTCAGGTATCGATTACCTGCTTTAGAATTAGAATATCACCGTGTGAAAGGAAAGCCTATCCTGGGTTTATGTACTGTACCTACCTACCGACTCTGCATCGAAAAGCTCTTTAACTTTTATACACCAACGTACCTACCTACCTAAACAAAAGGATGCACTTCCAAGTTGAATTGGATTCTTTTTCTAGGTCACAGAAACCTCTGTTTATTAAAGCTTGTTGAATTCTGTATGGTCCTCTAGGGTTTATGCAACTTGTATCGAAAAATAAATATTATATGATATTACTCGTATATGATAGCTTTTTTTCGAAACCTGAACTTTCATCCTATGCCTCTCTCCAAAAATTGTGAAGTTTTGTCTTAGTCGAGTTTTGTCTCTGCTTTTTAATGTTTTCCTTTCTGCTGTTAGAATTAGCGATCTCTTACTATCAGGCTTTAGTTCGATTTTAATATTTCCCGACATTGGAAGTTTTCTTTCAAAGTTTTCTTGGTTTGGCAGCTACTTTTGCATGGTCAGCAGGATCTTTCTCGTCTTGGATTGATTTCCATGTCGCTGTCTATTTCTGCCCAAGTCCCTCTTGAACTACTGATCCGTCTATCACTTCCCACAACTCTATGAAGTCATGTCTTCGGATCGCAAATAAAGGAGCTAAGTTCAAAAAAATAAAAATAATAATCTCGGCTAATTAAAAAAAGAATAAGGGAGAAGTTTACATTGATCAAACTTCAAACGACCCAATAAATCTGAAACTTAAGTAAGATTAATTCCAAGCTGAAATACTCCCCTAAAAAATCAATTAATTTCCAATAAGCTTCTCAAACAAAACTTTTAATCCTTAATGAATTTCAATTTCTCTTCCATTCCTCGATTGGAATTTCCTCGCTAAATCTCCTAAGTCTCCAACTAAAATTAAAAATCATTATTCATTTTCTCACTACGTATACAAATAGCGAAATAACGAGCAAAAGACTGAGCTCCAGGTGTGAGTAAGACTGAATAAGAACTGGAACGTGACTGAGTCAGTGGCGTAGCAATTAGAACCGTTCCCATTTGTCTGCGCTGCTCAGGTGACACACATACAGCAATCCCTCGGGGGTGGCGGAAAATACCACCCCCGTCAACCCGGCTCAGTTGTTACAGTGGATCCGTAACCTGGACTGGTATTCCACCGCCAGACGTGCAGTTTGTTTGCTGGGATCGAAGGAAAAAGTGGGAGATTTATTGTTAGGGTCATAGTAGGCGCTGGTGGAGGCGGCAGTAGTAGCGCAGAGCGCTTCGTTGGCGGCGGCGGTGGCGGACGGTTGAGATATCGACGTGTGAAAGAAGAAGCAGTGAGACGAGACAGACGAGACGAGATGGATAGAGAAGCATTGCGAGGGGAAGAGACCTAATAATCGATCTTTATGCTTCAAGATTTATAAATTATCTGCATAAGGAAGACGGATCGATGCGGGACCGATAAAATCCATTTTTGAGCCAAATTGAACTAATAAAACGAATAACAAGGCAATTGTCCTTCAATTATGTAGCAGACAACTTGATAAAAATCCTTTTTTTACCGGTATTATGAACTTTTCAGCTGCTATTTATTTATAATAAATTTCATCCGCTGAGTTTATCCCACTTCTGATTTATACTGATATTTTTACATTCACAATAATAAACTGTAGAAATAAAAATTCGTTATCTCCTCTTTTTTTATCATTTAGGTGACCTGTAGAAGGAGTTCTCGCGACGCCTTGCGTTGGCTACTCTCTTCTCCTCTTGCTTAAAACGTCGAAACTTTAAAGCCTCAAGAATAACTTTATTTAGAATTAAGACATAATTAATAATATACATTGTGGACCAATTAACAAAATCTAATTAATTAATATCTCATCGAATTATGACACTCATCGAATGTCACACTTTTGATGGAACGAAATTTTATAAAAAATTTAATTTTTAATTAAAGTTATTAAGGGGCCTTAAATGAAATTAGAAGTTAGGTCTAGAGGAGTTCTAACCAAAACCAGAAAGCTCGTAAGGAGGGCCGATCGCACACGTGTTGAAATAGTCGCCATCCTCCCTTGGCACACAGAGTGCTTTTTGATCAACACCGACTTGAAAACATGCAGGTGTCAATATGCAGTCAAACACGCCAACTATCAATCGTTGGCAATTATTGTAGAAATGAATAGGAATGCGGCGTTAGCGGAAACGAGCTAAAATCAACTCTATCATTAATCTGTTCGTCCGCCGGTCAAGTGCGCAGTCATGCCAGTTACCTACTGGGCTGCAATGGCCTTAATTCCGCCTGTATGGGTTTTATCGAAAAGTTGAATTTCTAATGTCAGGCGCTAATGAATATTATGTTATATACGTAACTTTCTCACTTCATTCCTTTCCTGATCGTTAAAACTGTACTTTGAACTTAACATGATGCATAATGTGCTAGCCTGCGTGAAGAGTTTCAGCCCTATAGAAATATGAGGGATATTTTTTCTTTTAGTTATGCACCCGAATAAAAAATATTGATTAATAAAACAATTTTTTTATTGAGATGTAACTCCTTTATTGTCATAGTACCTACCTATGTACCTGTCTAATTTTTATCAATTAGGGACTATTAGGTATGGCGATAGAATAATGGCAAGATGGTTTCATTCAACTTAAATTTAACAAAAGCGTAAATAGCTAAGTGGTCCTCAATAAAATAATAATTAAATAGTTTATAAATAGAATTTGAGATTTTATTAAATCTCTTGAAATACAGGGTTATCCTAAAAGAGTGCGAAAAGCTTTAGGGCGTGATTCCTTTAGTCGTTCTAAGGAAGACAGTTCCTATTAACGGAGGTCCGCAAATGCGCCGCTTTTGAGATACACGGTGCCACAGAAAGAATTTTTTTCACTTTTTTAATGATACCTGGGAAACCGTTTTAGGTATAGAGCTCAACTTTCGTTTTATTAGCTACTTTTTTTTATTAAAAAAAAAATAAAAAATTCCGTAACATATGCCAGTGACGACGATTTTGCGGTTGCGTAAGGTTTTTTGCCCACAATTTCTTCGACACTAGAAAAATTCACATTTTAAAAGCATATTTCAACACGCAATTTTTTTTCAGAAAAAATGTAAGTACTCTTGGTCACTATTAATTAAACCGTTTTTGAGAACAACGGCCAGTTATAATGAAAAATTCGCCTTGGATGTTTTAAGACAAGTGTCGGAAAATTAAGGGAAAAATCTTCGCTGAATCCTAAAATCTCTGCCAATGGCGCATGGTAAAGACTGAATTGGTACTTACCAAAAAGGTAGCGAATTTCAATGATATGACATGTAGGTACTTACAAAAGCTGAGTTTTGTATCTCAAACGGTTTTTGAGATAACTCGGAAAATTTTTACACCCTACCCTCTATCTCAAAAAGGGTGAATTTACGGACATACGTCAATTGAAAGTTTTTTCTTGGAATGAGCCAAGGAATCGCTCCCTAAAATTTTTCACACTTATTTAGGTAGGTTAACCTTGAATAATACAAATGATACATTTTTTTTACACTTACACTGGGAAAATTTTAAAATAGGCCTATGCTCAAGGAAATAAAATGCTTATTAGATGGTTTGACGTCATGAGTTCTATTTCTAAGAAGTAATTTTAAGCAAAAAAAATAATTAACTTTTTTCATTTTAGGCCTAAATCATAATTCAAAGAATTTTAGTTCTACACATAATGCTGACCTTACATAAATGAAATATTTCACGATAAAAGAGACTCAAGCTTTTTTTATTCCCAAGTTCTAGAAAATATGAAATTGGTGCTTTAGGTCTCAAAAGTACCTACTACCTTTGATGTTGAAAAAATAAAAATTTTAAAGAGTAGCGATCTTTTTTTAGGTCGTGAACAGTGATATTATATATCATAAGTGTGTTCGAATGAAATTTTTATATTTGGGGCCTCAAATTTGATGCCTTTGAAACAAAGTGTTCAGCCGTGTTAGGCTTATAAAAAATTGCTTTAAATCAACATCAGGAAAGAGTGCCTAATGATAGTATAATTATTGTTATCCATATGCATATAGAATCCTTTTCCTTAGAAAATCAATACCTACATAGAATATCCTCCCGCTCTCATTTTATCATTAATAATTTCCTAGATAAATGATTCGTAGAATTTCATAACATCCATAATCCAAGGCAAATATCTAGCCACGTCAGTGTAGATCCCGTAAGTGTCCTTCTTGCCGCAACCGTCGCCAAAACTGGTGATTCCTTGTAAGACAAACCGGCTTTGTCGATAGTTTTTCTCTGGAAACTGACGCCGTCTTCGGGATTTTTGCATGGGGCACATGAGCCCCCCGCCGCTGTCTCCTGTGCATGTATCGGATTTTCCTGAAGGCCATCCCGCGCAGATCATTTCGGGCGTTAAATTCAAGTAGTAGTACGACTTGCGACATTGCCATTTCTTCACGGTAGGTATCTGAAATCAGAATGTTCTCTAAACAACATAAAAAAGTCATAAAATCTTAAAATGAAATATTGTTCGTACAAATTTTATGAAAAACTCGAGGGTTTTTTTTCAGTCATAAAAATATTAACTACTACCAGCTACTTATTAAGTACGCTACTTAAGTTGGTGGTTGAGTCTCGTTTGATCAAGGGTCGCAATCAAATTTCGTACCTAACTGATATCTTTGATTTTGGAGATCTTCTATTTGAGGTCCTGAATTGGAGGGGGGTGAGGGTAGAGGCTATTCGATGGTGAAATGACTACATTAAATTTTGAGTACGCAGCTCTATGCAGCGGTTGTGTGGTGGAAGTTATGGAAGAGACGGAATTCAAAGTTTGAAGAGGAAGCATCCTACGAGGGCTTAAAATTTTGATCTCAGAAGTACCTAACAAACTTATAAAATACGATTTTGTGATTTTCGTAAAAAAAATTGCGTCTTAACTCTTCCAAAATAAAATTTCTGATCAGTTTTTCCTTAAAATTTATTACAGCGTTACTTATGAAACGGTACGTCATACTTGTGAAATCTTCATGGTGTACAATCCATTAATTTTCAAAATTTGGTTGCATGTGCATTTCTCGGAATTCTTTTTTTTATTATACAAATCTACTCTAACGGTAATAAAACAGGACTAATCTAAATTCTTGTCATCAGAGCAGGAATATAAAAAATTTCCAATTGAAATGGAAAAAAAGCAACATTCAAGTAGCTGCAAAACATTATTTTTGTTCTGAATTGTCTCAAATTAGATTTGTGATGTTTTTATTTTGCTCTCATTAATAATATCTACATCATAAATGATATCTACAAAAAGAAAGAAGTTAAAATAATAATTCTAAAAAAGACCAATCACAATTTTTAATTCATTTTCCACATAGGTATCTCGGTAGAGCTATTCAAAATAATTAGTAGTAAAATAAATAAAATTGTGCATGCCATAAAATATTTATGAGGTAGCCAGTAAAATGTAGAGAGCTCCATCATTGTTAGATTTAGGTACATAATTTTGGTCGAAATACACGCATACATTCATTGATACAAATACATAATAGGTACACTTCCCATCAGTTCATAACATAATAAATAAATAGATTTATATTATTGGATCCTTCTATTTCCAGAACTGGTACAACACACGTTTTGTGATCTCCACTCGGAAAGTTGCTGCCATAAAATACATTTTCCGTAATTTCCTGCTGTTGCTGCCGTTATTATACACGTTATTAAATAATGCATCAATTTTCCTCAGCCAATTAGAATTCCAAATATGAAAATTACCACATTTTCTTGTTAGTTAGCCGCCTGGATTTAATGGAATAGTGATGTTTCCACTTTTCTTGTACAAGAGACAGACAAATTTCGTAACACCGTTGCGTAATATCCTATTATGTAGGTATATTGAGTAACCGAAAAAATAAATTGTAAAGCAGATCAAGACTTAATAGTAATATTATCAAGATAATATATTAGAAATATACAAGAAACAATATTATCAAGATAATATTACTATTAATATTTACGATATTTTAAAAACCATGTGTATTTTATTACAAAAAATTTCAATTTTCTGTGTTTTTAAAATTCTTATCCATTTTGAAATTAAACAATTAATTTGCAACCCTTCAGATAGGTATCTCATTTTCATCTATTCGGCCGAATTAGTTCAAAATTCCAGTTAATTCAAACAAATTCAAAATTTTGTAGGTTTGCGAGTTTAATAAACAGACGTAAAAACAATTTCCAGTCTTTTTTCTCTTGGTTATCATCTTTTGACAATTATTGCTTTCAAATTAATTTTTCTGACCTATCAATCAATTTCCCTTTATATCAAATAATTGGTTTAACTTTAGGTATATAAATTTATTGCTTTTTATAGTTTATAAACATTTGAAAAGCATTTGGTATTAAGGAAATCGAATTTGATAAATGGGAAACACAATAATTATTGACAAAAGACGAAAACCAAAAGAGAAAGACTGTAAGACCACGACAGATCAATCGAAGGATCTTTTCCATCTTTAGCGTTTATAAAAATATATTTTCATAAATATCACTCAGGTACCTTTGCCTCTTGAAGCACTGGCAATATATATTGTCCCATATGATCGAAGCTCCCCCATCCAACAACGTGGCACATCTCTCCAGGACGTGACGGCCGACGGGGCAGACAAACAGGCGTCGACTCTGCTGGCTGTGGGAGCAGCAACAGGGCAATATCATTTTCCACCGTTTTCTTCCTGAAGCCTGGATGCGGCACGGAAGCCTTGACCCTCAGCTCCAGTTCTCTTCCATCCCAAGCGCGCAGGTCGTGCTCGTTCAAGCGCACGCGCAGATAAGGACGAACGCAATGGGCTGCCGTCAGGATCCAATATGGCGCGATTATAGAGCCACCACAAAGGATCACCTGTGAATAATTTATTTCGTTAAATTTTATTTAATCATAATCAGAAGAAAGTAAATGTCAGGATTCAGAATAAAGCCTTGTGATTTCTGTATTTTCTGCAAGCATGAATTCCGTGCTTCCCCAGTGGGTAACCGGAGGTGGGGGGGTTCAAAATCAGCCGTCTCACTAACAATCCATCAAATTGGAACACCATATTTAATTAAAAATGTTTTATGACGAAATTTACTGTAGTTTACTGAAATTTACCCTGTATTTATACAGGGTGATTTGAAATTAGACAGACAAACTCTAGCAGAGGATTCCTCGTGAAAAAAAAGACGATAGTTCCTTTGACGTTTCTCAAGATTTTGCATTATGTACCTATGATGTTATAATGGTGATATGCGGTCTTTAAAAACTGGTGTCTCGTATTTTTTTCCTGAAAATTTGATTTTCTCTATCAAACCTGCCCCATCTATTCCTGAAAATTTATTTAGTTTATTTAGTTTATTTAAAATAAGAAGTGGCCACCATTTTTGTTTGGGCATTCATGCACACGTCTTATCAAAGACTGCCGAACTCTTTCGAAAATTTCAGTAGTTGCTCTGATGGTTTCAAAGCCTTGACGTATTCGTTGCTCCATCATTAGGCACCTTGGTTGCGTAAACTAGAAACTATAAAAATAACCCCAAAAATAACTATGCTTATAGTCAAAGTCATACCATCAGGTTTTAAAGGTGGTATCTTTGTTTTATCGCAAAATCTGGAGATAATATCTCAAAGGAACATTTGTCTTCCTTTTTCACAAGGAACCGTCCATTGGAATTTGTCGGTCGAGTTTTGAATAACCCTATAAAACTCGGATCAAAATAAGTTGTTCATCTGGAAGAGGGACGTGATACCAAACTCGACCAACGCTACCCCCTAGGGGTGGGGGCAACAACTTTGCAATTTAAAATGAAAACCGACGCTTTTATTGCAGATGCAGATTTTATGGGTGAAAACTGGCCTATTTTTTCCATTTGTCTTTATACTGAAATTAATTGAACCAAAAAGATCTAGGTATGAGTCGAAATAAAATATCACAGACAAATCCTTCCTATTTTTGGTCGTAAAACCCGAACCTACAATAAAAAAATAAGGGTTGTCAAAATTTCAAATCCTCCTCCCCCCCCCCCCGGTCACATCTGCATGCTAGGGGGACAAGGGATGCAATTTCCTACGAGTTTTCACCCGTAAAATCAAAACTGCAATAACAACCATGGGATCTCATTTAATATTGTAAAGGCAGCACCCCTAGGGGGTGGGGGTAGGTTGGTCGAGTTTGGTATCAATCGATGTCCCCCTTCCAGATGAACAAATTTTAATACTCACTTTTTTGATCCGATACCTAGTTTTTGATATATTTGAATGTGTTCCGATAAAATGAACATCACGATTCTTCTTGCAAGTTTCTTAGTTACCTTTATTCTAGATTATTATTCTCAAAGCGGACCAATTATTATTACTCTCAATAGGAAGTCTGTAGTTCCGAACGTGACATTAAAATGTTTCACATTGTATAAGACGGTGCGCGTAGGAGTTTGATCTTAAAAACTTGATTACGAGCCTGAAAGTTCAAGTTACTTCAGGGGCTTATTAAACTCCCACTCACAGGTACCTAAGTAACGTGAAAATGTGATAAAAGCTGAGTTGTTGATCCATTTTTTTACAAATTGGGTAAGTATTAGGTATAGGTAGGAGATATTTTCCTTTGAATGTCATGTATGGATGAATTAAGGAAATATGATAAGACGTTGTCGAAATAAGAGGAATTTACTTCTTTAATTGTTTGTTGAATAGGAATTGAAAAATGTATGTCACATTAATTAGAATAAATCGTAAAAAAGTGTAATTATGCAAAGGATAATTCCCCTTCCTAATTTTTTATAATTTATGTTATTTACACTTAAAAACTATATCCAAAAAAAACTAGTGATTTTATTTTGATCCTTTTTCTCAAAGTCGAAAAAAAAGTTTCAAAAAAAACTATAAAAATGTCTAGGTACTACGTAAGTGGAACATAAATCAGTTCTTGATTTATGCTATCTGGTTTCCCTCTTACCATTTCTTTGATTGGTTTGATTGCTAAGCTATTTTGGTATTATGATTATTATCTAATTTGTATAAAAGACGGTAAGGGCTGTAGGCACTCTACTTCTACTTGCGTATCATAATACAGCTACTAAGAAAGCAGAATGATGTCAATCTGCACCTACATGAGGATGTGTTTAAACATTTTGAAGACAAAAACACGTAACATTGATGAATATATCTCAACAAATTATTTAATAAAACACATTGAGGCAAGATACTATTACAACGAAAATGAATTGTACAAAATTAATAACCAAGCGGAATTATAGAAACAAAAAAAAATTAAGAAATGCAAGAAAATTTTTTGATTTTTTGGTGCATTTTTGCTGAAATATTCCAGGAACTATCTAAAAAACAGAGAATTTTTTTATTATCATTTGCTAATTTTGGAGCTACTTCTTTATATTCCGAGAGCTCATATACGTTGGCAATAAATGTGTCATATCCCGAATCGCAGACGCTTGGTGGAGATGTTGTAGGCATATGTAGCTACGATTCCAGTTGAGTGGATAGGGAAGGGTAACGAAACTCCCAATGAATAAAAATTACCCCACGCGGGTAGGTACGATAACAACTGGAAACACTCTCAATTTTTCACTTGTTTGCATAATTTTTCTCAAATCGCTTTTCGATAAATTTAAGTTTATCACTTTTTGAAATAATCACAGGAAATTATCCCTTAGAATTATTATTGTGATGTTCCTATTATTTTTTTAGCGCAACTACCTATCATTGAGTCATAATAATGATACCCACTAATAGTAGATTATAATAATAATAATAATATTACGACATCATTTTTGCAGATTTTTTTTAAGTGTCTAGTATAAAAAATTGAGATTGAAAGAACAATTTCAAAACTAACGAAATACATATTTTGTGTTATCGTAATGTTGATGAAATAACAAAAAAATTTAATCATACATGTTATAATAAAATTTTCATAGCATACTTGATGTAAATATTAAAGTCCTCATAGTAGGTATGCACTCTGTCAGTTTCATCAGTTACTTTAGGTAGATAGGTAGGTACTCAGGTTATACCTATATGTTATTTTAAACACATAAGTAAACAAATATTTGTCATCTACTTATCTACAAAAGAACTAAGTAGTATAATATCAACTGACGTAGGTGTACAAAATACATAATATGATTATGTGTATGAGAATATATTCATAATAATTGTATAAAGAGAAGTAAAAAATATTACTAAATTAATAGAAGCTTCAAAATTCTTACCTGAAACTCATTTAAAATTAATACATGCCACGGCCATTTATCTTTCGTGGCATCTGTTCCTCCTAAGATCTTCAACATGTTGTTATTGAAAGGAATGCCACAATGGGGAGGATTCAACCCGAATCTATTTGGTTTTTTTCTATCTGTTGATATTGAATTATGTGGTTTTTTATGTCGCCAGGGTTTACCTACGAAATGTATTATTTCAATTCAAAAAAGAGTACAGGTGGAAGGATGTCTCAAAATCAAAACGCACATTCTAGACTGCGCCTGGATTTCTAGACTCCATTTTGTTACCAAAAACAATAATTGCATAACTTGTACAGAAGTCGTAAAAATTTCCGTGAATAGGTACGAATAATTAACGCTTGAAATAAAAAACTTTACTGAGAGGTGAAAATGTTAAATATTTTTTGACGAATTTTGACGATTCCTAGCTAATCCAGGGGTAAAAAACCGTTTCCCCCGTTTTTATAACTGGTTTCAACCACCCCTCCTACCCATCTCCGAGACTTGCGCCAAATCGGCTACCTACATAAAAGAGTGGTCCTCTTTTGAATTGACCGAAATAAACAAAATTCAAAAATACGAGTGTCGTTTTTGGAAGTTTTTCACGCTAGATCTACCTCACTAAAATCTGAATCGTGAAAACCCAAAAACTAGAATCAGCTGCAAATAAAGATGAGCTAAATTAGAAAGAAAAGTATTGTAGATTTTTTTTATTATTTTTAACATAAAAGAACTAGATGTTATTATAAAAAGGAAATAGTTAAAAAATAATTAGAAACATTTTTCCTTTTTTGATTCATATAGGTACAATGTCACAAATAAAGTGTACAAAATAAATAAAGTACAAGTCATATGGGAAAAAAATTCCTTCTCGGCTTAGGAAAATTATGACTTCGCTAATGATTTGTGCTTTAAAAATGATAACAAATGACATGAGCACATCACCTATCTTTTACAACTGTCAAATTTGATATTTTTTGTAAAAAAAATACAAAAGATGGCATTAGTTTTAAAAATTTTGGAAAATGTTACAAGATAAAGTTATATGATATTTCATTTTTCACCCAGGTAGGTACCGATTTCGAAGCCTCTAGCAATGTTTTTTTTTCTGATCCGTTTTAAATAACGTTTTTCTTTATATAAAAATAAAAAACAGCAGCGAAAACTGTGTTAAAATTGGTACACACTTGGTGCAAAATTGATTTAATTTTTGCAAATAGCTAACCGTTTGACTTTATTTTTGGTCTTTTCTAAGTAAATACATACCTACACCGAATTAAATATCAATCCCAATGAAAAATTTTTTTTTAATTTTAGCTTTCCCGGTCCTTTTAAAACATAAAAAAAGTTTTAATAGTTATAAGGAATATTAATGTTGGTTCGATGGATCTTTGCTAGCCGTCACCTTTTCCTGTTATTTTTTTCCAGAATTTTGAAAACTTATTTCATATTTTGTAAATTTTCGAAAAAAAAGTTAAATTTGACAGTTTTAAAAGACAAGTAACAGCTGGTGCGCTTGTCAATTATCATCATTTTCAAATCACAAACTATTAGAGAAGTAAAAATTTTCCTAAACTGAGAAAAAAATTTTCACCATACGGCGTTCTAAAAAAAATAATAAGAGCTACAAGAAATAAATATAATAACATAATATGGTACACAGGTGCAAGCTGAACAGGAACTGTTTGATCCTAGAGCAAATCTGATTTCATCTCTCAGCAAGATCTTCTATTTATAAACCATTCTAATCTAAAATCTTTTTTTAAACTCCCTGTTTTGAAATTTCGTTTATAAACTGAGATTGTAAAGTGAGCTTCGGTCAATAATTTTTTTTTGTACTTTCAATATCTACACGTCTCAACGCCGTCTTGTATGTAATCAAAATTTCCGAATTTTTGAAATCTAGGCATCACTCCATACAATCATACAAAATTATTCCCAAGTATTATGGGTACCTTTAAAACAATCATAACTCTATGAAACAACAAACTAGTGTAACGATCTTTAGAAAAAATACAGTTAGAAAAAAGTCAAGATGATGCTATACAGTCAAGACGATTAAGCTGAGATGCGACGAGAATATGCTCGAGCAGCTTCAAGCTAATTGCGCATATTAAAATTGAAAGAAAAAAGGACCATGTTAGAGAAGATTATGACAAAGAAAGCCATCAGGTGAAGTTTTTCTATTAAAATTAGGATTGCAAAAGCTTTAGCAGCTAACAGGTTAAATTGAATTTGGAATACTTATAAAAACAGCTCGTGTTGGAGTGGCAATTAATTTTGCAGTTAGATCACTCTGGTTACCTTGTTATTACGAAGTTGGAGCACGTAAATCCACTTTATGTCTTATTTATACGTATAAATAACAAAGGTTTTATTCCCCACTTAATAGCTTTCGTATTTTATAGACCCATTTTGAAAATAGAAATTGAATTGCTTATATACCTACCCCGTGTAGACAGTACCTATTATACACATCAAGTAGGTAGGTAGGTACCTACGCAATGAGAAGAATAACAAAAATATTTTTATTACCACGAATGTCAGTAGCAATAGCTTGATGGGTTCCATTGTTTCGTCTTTTTGATTCTTGATAAGGACTTTGGACGTTTTCTATGTCATAAGCCACACGAATCTCACACATAGTTCCTTCGTAGTAGCAATCAGCTATTTGTTTTTGTCTTCCAGAGTTACATCTGTTCGGATCTTTGCAATATCTCACCCTGGATGTCTCGCAGGTATGCAAGTTGCAGATGGACCAGTCGCTCCATTTACTCCAAAAGGATAAATTTGAGTATTGCTTCAATTGATTTTTCTTAGATTTCTAAATAATTGAAAGAATTGATAATTAATCCAATGAGTTTTCAATCAAAAAATGCATGTGGTCGTGATTTAGAAATTTTAAAATATATATCGCTTGGTTTCTTCTGGGAAATTTCTTTGCTCTCTAGAAAAAATACGGTTCCCAACATATTTGAACATTTTTTGAAATATTTTGAATATGAGTAGTAGCTTTCCACTCCTTCTACCCCCATTCAAAGTTTTATTAAAAATCTGTACTATAAGGTGAGATTTGGGAATTTAAAGTATGTACTGTACGGATTGGTTTTCTGGAAACTTTTCTTGTAGGCAAAGCAAACAGAGATTTTTTCTTTGACAAAAATAGTACTGGAATACCGCTGGCGCCATCACATGTGGAATAGCCCCCATATCCCAACTGATGCATAGTTTTCTACTCGAGTTTACCATTTTCTTTTTTCTTTATTTATCGCTTTTTTTGTATGTTTGGTTATAAAATAAAAACTGATAGAGCAATGTAAATGGACAAATTGTACCTAAATGGTTAATAAAAATAAATAAAAGATAAAATGGTAAACTCGAATAGAAAACATTGCAGATAGGATCTGGGGGCTATTCCGCGTGTGATGGTAGTATACAGGGTGTCCCAATATTCCATGGACATGGAGCAACCACAGATTACTGAGGTAAAAAAAACTCGCTCGGACCAAACTTATCTCTATACCAAAGTGCTTCGTTTGTCCGTTAGAGGGCTTCAAAGTCTTTTGAAAATTTTAGTTTTTTTGAAATAGCTCAAAGTCGGCTCATTCTAATTCGATGAAATTTGGTAGGTAAATTTCTTATTAAAAGTACTAACTTCTGATGTACATGATAATTTGAGGAAAACCCGGGAAGGGGTGAAACTACCCCTACCCTCCACTAAAATCGATCGTAATTGTTGATAGGGTAGCAGGAACGCTGTTCATGTTTTTTTGTTTGAAAGATACATCGTTTTAGCCCATTTTTGGTCTCCTACAAAAATCTGTATCTTTCCGAGGTGCTATGTGATAAAAATAATTAGTCGATGATAACTAAATTTTTATTTCATTCTTTTAATTTGAAATCAAATTTTCAATTGTCAGGTGATTATTTTATCTAATCTCATAAAAGATGCTCGATGTGGGCGCCGGTTTCGACCCTAGAAAGTTCCATCCTGCGCAAAAAAATGATTTTAACTTTTCTTGGAACCTCGTCGTTTTGCAAACTGTTTACTGCGTTTGAAAAAAACCGTTTGCAAACACCTGAAAAAAAACCGAACCATAATAAACATCTTTTATGAGATTAGATCAAAATAATCACCTGACAATTGAAAATTTGATTTCAAATTAAAAGGATGAAATAAAATTTTGGTTAGGTATCATCGACTAATTTATTTTATCACATAGCACCTCGGAAAGATACAGATTTTTGTAGGAGACCAAAAATGGGCTAAAACGATGTATCTTTCAAACAAAAAAACATGAACAGCGTTCCTGCTATCCTATCAACAATTACGATCGATTTTAGTGGAGGGTAGGGGTAGTTTCACCCCTTCCCGGGTTTTCGTCAAATTATCATGTACATCAGAAGTTAGTACTTTTAATAAGAAATTTACCTACCAAATTTCATCGAATTGGAATGAGCCGACTTTGAGCTATTTCAAAAAAACTAAAATTTTCAAAAGACTTTGAAGCCCTCTAACGGACAAACGAAGCACTTTGGTATAGAGATAAGTTTGGTCCGAGCGAGTTTTTTTTACCTCAGTAATCTGTGGTTGCTCCATGTCCATGGAATATTGGGACACCCTGTATAGTGGCGGTATTCCGTAACTATTTTTGTCAACATCTGGTAATTTTAGAGCTCTATTGCTTAGCGTATTGCTGTCTAACTAAAATATTGCAGAATTTTGACAGCAGGAATTATTAGTTTTTCGTTAACACGTAGAAATTTGAGACAGTGTTGTGTAAATTTAGTCTCAAGCGAATTCCAACTAATAATAAATCTAGGAATCATAGATGATCATTACAGCTCAAATAGTATTGAAAGAGACAAAAAATTAGTAATATCACCAATATAATAAAATTTAATGAGCTATTTCCAATAGTTCAGCAAATTTCGGCCATCATCGTTAGCTTTGTCATTTTTATAATTACCTATATAGTTATTTTTTACTGGTATTTTAATATTTATTTTTATGGATTTTTTAATGTACAACATAAAAAATATTTAAGTAGCAGATTTACCGGTTTCTTAGAGCGGATAATGTGCATTTTTTTCTTACACCTTTTTCTGTTGCACAACCGTTCCTCGTAGAGCTCAATTCCCGAGTCTAGATTCTTCTTAAATCGCCACTGGTAGCAGTTTCTGCAAGTCGACCAGGGATACCAATGGGACTCAGTTGAATTTCTGTTATTCCCTGCATGTTTGGTATTCACGCTTTGGTTTCGGGTTTCCGCTTGCATTCCTAGATTTGTCATCGCTGAGGTGTTAGTAAAATGACGTAACTGAAAAAAAATGTCGAATTAAGATACCGTTAAAATTACTTTCATTAAAAAAAAGAGAAGAAATTACTAATCTATTAGTAAGTTACTATAGCGACTTGGCCTCCAGAACTGAATTTAATAATTTATTCATTCAACAGTTATCATTGAGCATTAGCTCGATGACGTATTCGCCAATGACAATTTCGAAACTGGAAACAATTTTACTATGTGGCTTTGCAGTCTTGAGTTATAGCGGTTCAAAGTTATCAAACGATAACAAACGTGGACAAACGAAAATTTTGGTTGGACAAACGTGAACAAACAGTGGACTAATTAATACCATTTAATTTGATAAAAATTCAATTAGGGGTGCCAACTTTACCAAGCTAAGATTTTGTTCGTTTGTGATTGCATCAGTGTGCGCACGTAGCGCACAAAATAAATATAACCAAATATGAGGTAAAAATATGAAATCGCTCTTATTAAAGTGAACTAAATACAACAATAAATAATTAATTAGCAAGTGCGAGGTTAATGTTTCTTGAGACGTAGCTATTGAAGGTCACGACAACATGATTATATTAATTGATATTCTCCCATCTTAAACTATAATCTTCGCTGTGCTGTGGCGTCCCTAGATAAAGAAATAAATCAATAACCGAAGAATAAATCAGTGATTAAAAATAAATTGCTGCTACTCTCCATTAAAATAACTGTCCAGTCAAATTTCACTGAACAAAGACATAAGGAATAGCACTGTCGTTTAAATAACGGACAGACAATTCGCCTTAATCTTGACCTGATTATAAATTTATCAATCAATCTAATCTACTGCTTGCTTTACAATTTTCGTTAACCATAATTGAAGCTCTACAATCATAACAATCCGTTTAATTATCGTCGTCACTATTGTCCTTGACAATGCACTTTACATAAAAATTTTACATCTTCAGGGCTCTTAAGGTTATATCTTAATTACTTTGAATATCTTAAAATGGTTATTAAAAATAAATGCAAAATTTTATTATCTTTAATCTCTTTCACAATTTATGAGACGTTTTGCAAACGTAGTTATTTTCTTGAACTTTTACCTCTCATCATTATGACGAGTTTTTTTTAAGAAACAATTCTAAAGATGCAAGTTCAAAGTTATAATAATAACTATACATACATTAATGTAAACATGAATAGAATCATCATCACAGAATGTAAATAGTGCAAACTTGTATGATGTTTCTAATAGTAAAAATAAACTTTTTCATTGTATGAGACAAGTCTTGACCAAAAGTAAACACAACTTTTTCCAATTAGTTTTATATAAAAATACCAGCCAGGTATTTTACTATAATATTCCCCATCTATATACCTTTGTTTTGTCGGGTAACTTTATCCAAGCTCGTTCAAAAAAAAAACCACATGAAGAAGACTATAGAAACTCTACCTTGTAGGACACCTAATCCTATTTTTTGCTGCAGCTGTCAATAATTATCTATCACCTTTATTGTAGCTAATAGGTTTAGATAAGGGTAAAACAAAATCTACCTATATGTTATGATCTGATCTTTTATCTAAATGCTTACAATCATCTCTCAAGAAGAACAAAGTCTTTTTTTTAACATTGTCACTGATTACATTGATCACCAGAGATCGATTTTGTAATGTAAAGTTAATTTTTCAACAATATTCCACGTTTATCGTTTATCTCTCATAGACCTCTCTCTTTAAATCGGCGGTATTACGGTTCAGCGGCTTATTTCTTCACCCACCGGAATAATTGCTGTAAGGGAACGTTCTGCAAGTCAGACATCCTCGTGGCTGAAGTTCTCCTAGATAATCTAGACTCGGAGCCAGCTAGTTTGAGGAGGGCTTTATGTGTATACACAGGCTATCCCGTCTTGATCTGGGATTTGAGCGCAGGTTGATAGTGGTCAATTTATAGGTGTGCGTCTAATAATAATTAATTATCGAGCACTATGTCAGGAAAGTAAAATGTGACACACTCCGTGGTAGCCATCATCAGGAGCCGCGGTTGCTGTAATCGGCGGGACCGGCTGCTTATTCTTTCATCAGGATTAATTGCTGCCGTCATAGGAACTTCTTGTTGCCAAGAAGCGGCAGTGGACTGCTGCTCGACAATGACTGCACTATATACTTCTGGCTATCAGGAACAGAGTGCATAAATTTACCAGAAAATAAACACCACATAAGGCGGGTTTGCTATTAAAAGCACTCTGCAAGTCGGATGTTAATATGATTACCTATTTGTTTTGATTTGAGCCTTACCCCATAGCTCTACAGCACATCTCGAGCTCTTTCAGATGCCGCTCTTGCACAATAATTTATATTATTGGGTGCTTGAAATTTATTTATGTATGTATTGTCAATGGTATACATAGTAATTCTGCCAAAAAGCGTGGAAGAGCCTAATTAGAGAGAAAAACAACTCGAAAATTTGCCGCCTCCGCCACCGTAAGGGGAGAAAACCCTTCTCTACAATATCGTCAGTCTAATCTGAAAATGGCCTAAGTCACATTTTACAAATTTCACAGGAGTAAAAAACTCTTATTGCCTTTTAATCAAGACAACTTAGGATTTGGGCCACTTTCTTAGAACAGTCTAATGCCATCTATGAGTGGAAAATCGAACTCAAACCATTTACTAAGCGATGAGTTAGGCCATATCCAAATGATATTAAAATCTCATTTTGGTGAAAAATGGACTTAGGCCATTTTTATATTAGGCCGACGATATAACATTACAACAAAAGAAATATATTTTTATAAGTTTTCACTACCCACTTCTGTTAGGTCTTTCACCAACTTGTTATTTTGTCTTTGATCTTTAACTGACGGCCAAAATACTTCCTTTTTCCTGGATTTTTTTCCTCTAAACAATCCATTTTCCACGATGGCTACACGGCGCCTCCATTACAATCATCGAATTCCACGAGGACAAAGAACATCGTCTGTGCACGAAAATGTTCACTAAACAACATCAGAAATATTTCTAAATTGAATACTCACCTTTGTATTGATTTATTGCGCTACAGCACTTAACAAGACAGGATTCGCGGATCTGACGGCAGACGGAATTCGGATGGCGAATACGAACAAACAAACATCAAAACGGAAAAAGGGATAATTGCGTTTCAAATAATTGAACGGCTAAGTGCAGAAAGGGAAGTACTTCAAAATATTAGTTCTGAGAAAATCAATATAAACTGGGTAGGCACTGCTCTTAATCTGCATCGACGCATTTTTTTTATTAATTAATTGTGCCATGTAAATAAATAATTATTATGAAGAAGAGCGAGTTTCACTTTGTGTGTTACCTTATCTGTGCCATTATTATTTTTAAAATCTCGCAAATTTAAAACTATTAAGAGCAGAAAGGAAAGTATTGTTGTAGTACTTCCCTTTCTGCATCAAACGGGATTTTCTGCGTAGCCTATAAGAACAACTAAATCGCATCGCATGACTTTCTTTTCTGCGCCAAACGATCGGGCTAGGTCGAAACTATATGAAAGCATGTGTAACTCATTTTTCGTTAAAATGTCAGTACTTCCCTTTCTGCACTTAGCCATTCAATTAGTTTCAAGTGCACCGGTGCACGTTTCTTTCATTACAGGTTGAAGGTGTTTGTGGCTTGTGCATGTTGTATTTTATAACATTACACATTACACATAATATTATTCGAATTATTCATATAATTAATAATTTGGCTAAAGCAATGTCAAGGTCAAATGTCAGTTCCCACGTAACGTATTTAATACGTCTTTCATGGACGCCTGATGTACGTACAGAATGGTACGTCTTGTAGACGTCTTCGTATGGTCAAAAAACGTCGAGAACCAATGATAACCTAAATAGGACGTCTCAGCGACGTCTATGTACGTCAGCTTTCTACCTGTGGTAGGTAGGGACAGTGGGAATCTCGGAGCGGAATGAGGGATAGAGTTCACGCAACGGACGGAGTTGGAGGTGCACCCTATATCCTATATCACCGATCGAGCACGGGAGTGATTATAAAAAATGGGACAATGACAATCTGTTCCCGTCTTGTTAGAAGATGACCATGCATAAAAGGGGAAGGGGAGTAAGAGGGATATAGAGACATTAGTGAGATGTCGTCCTGCTCCTATCAAACAAGCCGGCACACGACCACCGTGGTGAAGCGGTAGCAGGTGGAGGGGGTATGATGTCGATGTCAAAGCCGGTGTCAAGCAATTCTGGGAGGGGGTGGAAGTGAAGGGGAGGGGTAATCATGAAGGAGTTATTTAAAGAGGGGTAATGCACATCGATCCACTGATCGATAGGACTTTTTTTCACTTTTCACGGTTGTTGTATACCGTTTTTCCCCTTATTATGTGCACGATATCATAAGCCGTATTATTAATCGATTTTGTATTTACCTTTTTGTAAATTTCACACAGCTATCCTCTTTCTAATTAATTAATTAAGTATTGCTTATGTAAGATAATGAATGACCAAGTTATTATTTTCACTACTCGCATTTTTCATTAATTACGTTGATAAATTATTCTTTTCTTTCAGCCTGTGACATGATTATATCAACAACACAAGTAATTTAGGTAACGAAATAATAACGGAATACAAAGAATAATTGTTCCCATTCATTGATTTTAAAATGGGCGTAATGAAGTATGTAACATATAATCCTATAAATAACATTAGATAAAGGTTACAATAGAACCGAAAATTAGTCAGCTTCAAATTGTTGCCTATTTCCTGTCATTATATATTTATAGAGTTCCCACGATCTAAAATCAATATTTCATGAATAAGTTTCATATTATACACCCCCATCCCTAGCCTATAACTTCTCAAATTACGTGGATTCTGTTTACTTTACGGGTAATTTTAGAAAGTCAACTTCATTTAAAAATCGTTCCGATACGCATAATATAACAGGATACGTTTTGTTTATGTGCGCGTTGACTAGATCCCAATTTTTTCAAAATCGATCCTTGAAATTGTTATTTTATGATAAATGCTCGCGGTAAGCTTAAAAATGTTATCTAAAGTGCAAGCAAAGTTAAGTCAGCTTAAAATATGAGCAATAAAAAACTACTTACTTCATCTAAAACCAATGGCGGATATTCATGGGGGGGGGTCCAATATTTAAAATTTATGTGAAACTATTTATATTAAACCATCAGAAAAATGAGAAACTCAATTACTTTTTTCAATATAAAAGAAACAATAATTGTTATACAGCATTATTGTAATAAAAAATTACTTTTGCTGAACTCACGTAAAATTAAACATGCAAAGCTTATTAATTTTACCAACACCAACATGTTAGTTGTGTGGAAAAAAATTACGAAACAACTTTTAACGATCCAAAGTTTGTTTATTTTGAATCATATTAATAATGTTGCCAGAATGTTTAAAAAAAATAGTTATTTCATTTTTTCGGGGAGCCCGGGTCCCTCCCTCCTCCTCTTAAAGACGACCCTATCTAAACTCTTCTAAATATTATGCAAAATCACTGAGATTCCCATTAGGTATACCAATTTTCGCTATATTTACCTAACTATAATTCAGTTAAATCCAGATTATATTTATCATACAATGGTACATAATAAAATATGTAAATATAGAATCCTTAATAAATAATAACCCGCTGTAGTACCACTATACAGTACATAAAGACAGTAAACAATCAAATAAATCAATAATTAATCGTCTGTTCACTATTAGTCCATTGACCAGATTTTGGCCGCTCTCCTGTTCTTATGATATAATCTCAGCTATAAATGCAACTTCATAGTGTCCGTCAAGACAGATGATACATGCTATTTCTGTACCGAGAAATGGAGAAAATCTTCAAAGTTGGGGTTAAAATACCTTGACCTAGCTTGAACTTCACAAACTCTCGTATCATCATCGTCATATTCAGTTCAGTGCAGTATCTTAGTTTCATTGCCAGATTATATAGGTATGGAAAGTCTTATCGTTACTATGGAATTGTTACAAGTCGTTACCCTAAAGTTAATCGTTAATTGGATCATTCACCGTTTAATGAGATGCATATTTTGTTATATACGTAGTGATGGAGATTATTGATAATCGTTACTTTTCTGTAAGTTACTGGTCGTTATCAAATGGGATCACTACGTGGGATTAAAAGATTTCCATTGATTTAATTGACTAGAAACGTAAAGAAACAACTCGTCTCAGAGAGTTGAGTTGGAGTCATAGGAACTTAAAGTCTAAATTGGAGATCTAAAAACTAAAAAAGCTTTGCTTTCAGGTTTTAAATCAGGGAAAATGTAGATACATTTCAGGTAACATTAACAATTTTTTTCGATCGGTGAAACTTGATGATTGTCAAAGAAAACTCAAACCACTAAACTGACACTTCTAGTCCCGAAAGTTCACCTGTAAAGTTACAGGGAACAAGAATTCTGACAACTTCGGAGTTCTTTCAAGTTAAAAATCTCCAATAAGTTTCACTGTCAGAATGAGAATAGAAGCTTGATTATATGAAAGGATAGTGGAAGTTAACAAGCTGAAAAGCTTAAGCTGCTAAAAGTTGCATTTTAATTTTTCTGCATGGATTTAAATCGAAGTTTGAGGACATCTAACCTATTTCAGTCCCCAAGCTGAAGTACTTGAACCTGAAAGTCATTAAGAGGACCTAAAATGGTACACTGAGAACGTTTTAAAATGTAATGATCGCCTGCAAGCTGACTTTCTTCAAATCTCGAATGTCAGAGTGAAAATCGAAGCCTGAGACAATGAGTGTCCTGAAGATGAAGGTTTACAAGCTAAAAGCATCTTTCGTTTTCAAAATTTAAATTCAAGCTCGAGGACGATCATCAATGTTAGTGGACGTTATCAAAGTTTGAAGCCTCTGAGCTTGGAAACTTTGGGCTGGCAATAATTGCTCACCACCTCTTATGAAGTTTACAAAACTAGAAATGCGAATTGTTAGCTTGAGGATTTACAGTGCTCTTTAAGATATAGACTTCAATTATCACTCTTGCAGTGACACTTTGAAGATATTCAACTTGAAGAATTTGAAGAATTTTGAAGAACTTGAAGAATGCTTTTAACTAGCTGCTCTTTAAGATTCCCAGGCTTCAATTATCTCTCTTGCAGTGACATTTTGAAGATATTCAGCTTGAAGAATTTGAAGAATTTTGAAGAACTTGAAGAATGCTTTTAACTAGCTTTTCAGATACAAGCTTGGATTGTCACTTCAAGCTCTCGATCCTTTAAATCAAGCATTCAAATCTACTATTTTAAGACTTCAAATCGAATCTTCAAGACTTTGAAATGAAATGGACTTCTTCAAGCTGCAAGTTTTCACGCTAAAGGTCCAGTTTCAAATTTGAAAAGACGAAGGTTTTCACTGTCGAAGTGAGAATAGCAACTTGAAGACTTTCAAGTGCTGTGGCAAACCTCAAAATAAAAGTACTCACGTTCACAGACTCTCTCAGGTTGAGAGTCTTCAAATGTCGTTATCAGAGTGAATATCGAAGCTTGAGAATTTTAACAGGTATCAAAATTTTGTTGTCAAAGAGAAATTCGCAATTTGAGTTTTTGACGATGGGAGCCCTGACGCTGAAAGTTTTATGAGTCTTCAAATTTCGCTCTCATAGAGAAAATTGAAGCTTGAGGATATTAAATTGCAGTAAAAGATCTCGAATTGAAACTCCTAAGTCTGAAGTTGTTTCAATTTTGCTATCAGAGTAAAGATCGAGTAAAAATCTATCAAAGTAAAAAAGGGAAATGAGCTTTTAATTATTTTCTATCAAAACTTTTTAAATCTTCAAAGGGGAATAATAGCTACCCAAACTGGATCTTTTCAAGCTTATTTTCTCATTTTTTGTTCGCAGAATTCAAATCCAAATCATCAAGCTTCTTTTACGAAACTAAAATTCTTGAATCTTAATGATTTTATTATTATTAAGGTCTCAAACTTTTCATTCAGAGTAGAAGAAGTTAAGATGCAATCAATAAAACTTGCAAATTGAATCAACTAGCAAAGTTTGAAGACTCTAGAAGCTGAGAGAGTTCTGAAGCTTGAAGTTATCAACCTAAAATCTTTAAGAGCTTCGGTTTCAGTCTTCAAAGCAAGTCACTGTGTTATGTTTTTTTAGCCCTACAAAATAAATATAATCGACTAGCTAAGCTTGAAAACTTTAAGAGACATTCTGATCTTCATTCTAAGAGTTCTCAAGCTGCAAACTTTAAGAGGAGTCTGAAATCAAGCTCATATATAGTCGTGGTGAGAAGGAATTACTCTTGCTAACTTCGCTTTCGGAGCTTAAATTATTCTCTACTAATGTGATCTTTCCAGGTAATATGATCGACTAAACGAGTATAAACGATCGAATAACTGAGAAAACAATTTTTAATATTTGAACCAGCAAGGGTCACAATTCCGTTGTGTATTAGCAACAACTAAAAAATGAAAATTTTTTTGAGAATTTGAAACTTAAGACATTCCTACAAGAGTTACACTGGAAACATCCTGTTAAATGGTATATATCTCTGATTAATTCGAAGATAAAGCAAATAAAACGAAACGCAATAAGTGACCCCAAATTTTGAGTTTTTGATTGAGTCTTATTTTCTCATATTTTTTTGAAATATTTGTAAAAACCTTTTTCATCGTTAATCTCGAGCGAAAAGAAACACAAGACAAAACTTATTTTGGCTCAAAATTCTCAATTTTGTCATGTTTCTTGCCGAAATGGTCGATTTTTTAAAATTGGGTTCATTTTTTTCATAATGTTTTTTGTTTCATTTTCAGGCCACATAATTCCATTTACTTATTCAAAATCACTATTTTACGAAAATACGATTTTTTTATTATAAATCAATAACCAACAAGTGTGATTTCCAAAAAGTTACTCTTTTCGTTACTGCTTAGATCTCTGAGAAAATAATGACCCGCATCACTATTCAATGTTGGTTAACGTGCAATATTATTTTCACATGCGAAACAAAAACTATTCAGATATGTAGACATCCGAAAATACACAGCCGCTGTTAGACCAAAATACTCGTTCAAGATCGATTTAAATTTTTTGAATTTTCAACACTCAATGGACATGTGAAATGTATCAGTTTTGGTAGCAACGACTCTATTTATTTCGTATTTATTTTTATAGCGATCGAAATAGCTATTAATTTAGGAATTTAGTTTAGGTATGCTAGAAATTATAATAAATAATTAAAAGTACTTACTGTCTTAGTAAATGTTAAATCGGTATCCAGAATTGTTAACAACAAAACCACTAGTATCACATTTTTTGTCATCTTGATCGTAACACTAATTAATTATGTAAATATATACCTATCTACATATTATAACAAGGAACCTTCATTGATGATTACCAGACACCAGTATTAATGACAATTTGGGAACCATTATTCTTAGAAACGACACTTCCTTTAATAATAATTGATCATTACTTAAAACTTTGAACATAAATCCTCGTTTAATACCTAAAGCGTTAGAAGCAAGAGACATGTAGTTTGCACTGTTATGTAAGAAATAAACAAATTTGCCGATATAAATGTATTACATATAAACAAATAATAATTTCACTTGAACTATCAATTTTTTTTACATTTCCGGAAAATAATTTCCCGCATCTTATTTAGGTAAAAAGTGATGGTTAAAAATGACGCAATAAATTCGAATAAATAAATAAATTATTAAATAAATAAATAAATTTGACTATTATAAATAAATAAAAATTTATGAGCTAACTTGAAATGAAAGAGAAGCAATTTTGGTCTACATAAGCGTAAGTGTGCATTCGCGAGAACTGCGACAAGTGATCTGAATGACAGACAAACTACGAATACTTTCATAGATCGTGAGTTTATGCTAAATTGTATACTGGGTATTACTTATATATTTAAGCTTAGGTAGGTAGTAAACTAGTTGACTTTACTCTGCATTTGTTCGTACTATGATTTTTTTATGTAATGAGAAAATAAAATTTACAGCCGCACATACAGGTTGTCACTTTTTTGTAGCAGGACTTCTTAACGTCGTGAAAAAGACAATCAATTTTTTTGATGAAAATTTTATATAAACATATACCTATCCGTGAGAGCTTCGTTTCCGTGATACAGGGTGTGAAAATTTTATATTTTTTGTTTTTTTTTTAAGTTTTCCTCTATTTTTTTTCATAATGAATTGAAATTTTATACATAGCTGTTACACTCCAAAAACTAAATGTTTGGGGTTGTTAAGCAATTTTCAATACCTATATACAGGGTATTTTTGGTATTGATATTGGGTAAGACCACTGCCGCCTCTGCTCTGTAGTAAACAATTATTGTTTGGATTTTCTGTTTAATTTAGAGACTTTTTGGTCTGTTGCAGTTTTTTTAAGCCGTGCCAATTTCGAGATAAACGTAAAAAATAATTTACTTATTTTGCAATAAGACCGTATTTTTCCAACGCTATTTTTCGTGTTTTACTGGAAATTGGTACGTTTAGGAAAAACCTGCAACAGACCAAAAAGTCTAGAAATTAAACACAGAATGCGAATAATAATTATTTACTAGAGAGCAAAGGCGACAAGAAAAAAAATTCTAGTGTGTGTTACATTAGGTAACACCGCCAAAAGTGCACACCCTGTAGGTATTGAAAATCAATTGAATTGAAAATTTTTGTCTCGCCAATTTTGAAAATTATGCTTGAAACAACAATATTTTTGGGATTCTTAAGAAAAATCCTTTCCATTCAACTACCACCTAATAAGCCAAAAGAACTCTTAAACGTGAGAAAACAATTAAGCCCTTCTATTTTTTATACGTTCTTTCCTCTTAAATATTAATTGCTCTTCTAGCAGTTTTTGATACCATTTTTCCCATTTTTTCCGAATTTTTTTACTTAGCTCGGAGATACGGAAGAAAAAATATCAATTTTTGGATATATTTTACGTTTTCTTGAAAACTGCAAAAGTGAATAAACAATTGGGAATAATTTGAAATTCCTTGAGATCCCGCACCAGCTATTATCTAGGTTCTAGGTACTGACACCTAACAAGTCAACGAACAGAAAATCAAAGTAGGTATTTAGATTCAGGAAAAATTTTTGCTTTTAAAACAAAAATTGTATCTCTTAACAATTAGCACTTCTCTATAAAAACAATTTGTCGAAAATGTATAAATAATTACAAAAAATATAATTTAAAAAAATTTTCAAAAGAAATTAAAAATATTTTATTACAAAAATGCTACTATAGCTTAAATGAATATTTGAACAATTCTTTGGATTTATAATTTCATAACTTTATTTCATAATTTCATAATTTTATAACTTTATAACTAATTTTACAATTTATTATTTTCCACAAAAAATACAATAATATGTATTTATAATAAGGAAATAAATGTTATTATTATTATTATTATAAACTCATTGGGATTAGAATTAATAAAGAAGAGACATTGTCTCAGATTCTTGGAAAACCAGTATTTTTCCCATATTTTCTACGATTTTTAGAAAAATTGATCCAGAATTTTAAAAGCGCCTTCTCACGACGTAGAACTTATTGGCAAGCTTGACTTGTGAATTGCCACATCGCGTGCCATATGGGAATGGGAAAAGTCTGTGACTCGGCTCATAGCTTTTCATTCATGCCTAGAGACTTGTGACTTGGCGAACTGTTTGCCAAGCAACTGGCTCGCCAAATCCCTCCCCGTGATAATCCAGCTTATTATGTGTGAGCTCCCTTATAGCTTTCCTGTAAAAAGTTCAGATCATAGTGGGAAAGGTATATAAAAGAGCGAGATATATTTCCTTGAATCCAGGAAAATAATATTTCAGCCTTAAGAAAAAAATCGGATTCCGGTCTGGGAGAGCACGTGCCAAGTAATGACAAGTTTCGGGATGCACCGAGGCTGGGAGGGTTTTTTAGTTAACTAGTTTTTTAGTGGCTTTTCATTCATGCTTGGAGACTTGTAACTTAGTGAACGGGTTTCAAATCACTGGCTCGCCAAGTCCCCCTCCGTGAGAATCCGGCTTAATCTGTGTGAGCTCCCTCTCAATTGGCAAACAAATTTAATGTTTATTTATTTGCATTGGGGAAAAATTAAATAATGGAAACAGATTTTAACCCGCTATTAATTGCTTTCCTGTAAAAAGTTCAGAAAAAGGTGGGAAAGGAAGTGTTATTTTTTTTTTTGGATATAGGAAAATAATATTTTAGCTTTTGAAAAAAGAACGCTTTCCGGTCTGGGAGAGCCCGTGCCAAGAAGTGCCAAGTTTCGGGATGCACCGAGGCTGGGAGGGTTTTTTAGTTAACTCGTGGCTTTCCATTCATGCTTAGAGACTTGTGACTTGGCGAACGGTTTGCCAAGTCAGTGGCTCGCCAAAAAATCCGGCTTAATAATACGTGTGAGCTTCCTCTCAACTGATGTTTATTTATTTTTAGGTATTTGAGAAAAAAGTAAATAATGAAAGGCAAAATTTTAACCCGCTATAGCTTTCCTGTAAGAAAGATCAGAAGAAAGTGGGAAAGGAAAATGGAAGAGCGAGATACATTTCTTTGGATTCAGGAAAATAATATTTCATCAGCTTCTGAAAAAAACTCGCTTTCCAGTCTGGAAGAGCCCCTACAAAGTACCAAGTTTCGGGACGCGCCGAAACTGGGAGGGATTTTTAGTTAACATAGAACGTCGTCCATCGAATTAGAAAATGCGTGGTTTAAAGTTTACATTTTTTTTAAATTAATTCCAAAAACAATCAATAATTATTATCAATTTTTTGTAAGGTTTTGATTTTTTATTTCTTGTTCCGCTATTTGTTACTTTAAAATACGATTTAAGCTACTTATAATAAACTTACTTTTGTACCCTTTTTTGCTAATTCATTCTGTGTCTTGAAACCGTGAGTTGATTTGTACCTACGTACGAGATTATGTAAATAAAATGTAATTTAAAACAGCAATGTCCCTCGTTCTTCATATGCTAAAAAACTCTTGCTTTTTTCTTTGCACTAAATTTATGTAATACATTTGCACTGTATTTGTAATAATAATACAGTGCTGAATACTACAGTAACCATTATGCACAAATACAGCCAGATTCATGTACAGCGTGGTGTATTATTACCTTCCTTTTAAAGCTTTCTTAGTATGTAATAAGTGGGTAGGTATCTACTTACTTTTCATTTAATTGACTCATTTCTTATTAATGTGTAGAGACTACAATGCCTTTTATGCATATGCATGCTTTACATGTCGTTGTTAATCTAGACTAAAATAATGCTCTGGTACATTTTATATTTTTCAATTACCTACCCATTAAAAAAAGTGTAGCTATGACTAAGCATTTTGTAATCATAAGAGAATGAGGTGTAGGTTTAAAAGGACATTCTAAGTTACAATAATATTATTAAAAGCACAACTTTCAGTTGTAAAGTGTTTTTACAAAATAATCTTATGTATATTCGCTTATTACATTCATAATTCGCTTATACCTACATATACAGGGTGATCAGTAACTCGCGCACTCCGAATACAGGGCGATATAGAGCCCATTAAAATTAAAGATATTCTGCAAAAAAAAATTGAATCCAATGGTTGGTTTTCAAGTTACAGAGTTGCCCTCATCCGAGTTTAAAGCTAATTTTTTCAATAACCGTGATAAAAATTAATGAAAAATTCAGGTTACTGTAATGTCTGGAACGGGTACCATATATAATTCATCAATTTTTTTTTCATAAAACCTCTTTACAGAGGAATTGAGAATGTTATAAACTGATGAAATATCTAAATCTGAACGAAATTTGAAGTTTGGCAACCGCCAAAACTCAACAATAACAAAAATGCCTTCATTGCTATGGAAATAAAAATAATAAAAATACCATCTAATCCGAACTTATTCACATGTTCAGTGCAGTGATGCCACTTTTATTTTTATAGAAACGATCATATCTATGGAAAAAACAACTTGCAACACTGCAGTAAGAAAATTTATCACTCTTAAAAAGTGAAGTTTACCGCAGCATGCTCTGAGTGCGCTAGTTACTGATCAGCCTGTATATTGTATAGGTGCATTAAAAGAATCTGTACATTTTTTCCTTCGAGAAAAGAATCGGAAAATATGACGAAGAATGAATCATCTCTGCAAATGTACTTTAACTGGCGCTGGATGTAAGTTTAACTGGCGCTAAGTAGCTACACCGTACACCGCCAACTTGTGAACTTTAGTTTCACTGAATAATATGAGAAGCCATTATCGGAATAAGTCGTCCAGGATGTCATTTGATACTCCCAAATCCCAAATTGTTTGGGAATAAATAAGTTCTGAGGAGAAATGCAGAGATGATCTAGAGAGGACTGAAGAAGTCGCTAAAGAATGCATATCCTTTATTTTAGAGAGCGACCAAGAGCATGGGAAAATTGATCGATCGAGATAGTCGCAGCGAATCAATAAATAAGTAAATTAATTAAATTTTGGGCTGGTTTCATGATTAAATTTTAGTTAAAATCATCCACCTTAAACTATCATTAAAAACAATTGCAGCTAAAGTGAAATTAGACTTTAAATTTTAAAGTGATGACCTTAACTTTATTTTGAAATCGGTTGAAATGGTTCAACAGTTCTTGCATAATTAATAACACAAAATAAACTAATTAAAACACCATACTTCCAAAATTCAATGCTTTTCATATAGACCAAATGGGAAAGTGACATTTAGAGGTCGGGTGACGTCATAAAAAGTAACACGAAAGGAGGAACTTGCCCAATATTTATATCATTTAAAGTTTATTACATCATGGTCGTGACGCAATAAGTCGCAAATTGTTGTCGCTCAGCTATATTAAAAGATATTCAAAGACATTAAAAGATTCGCCTTTTACTTTTTGTGCGTTGCAAAAATATCACCCAATAATAATTTATGATTTTTCAACATCTTAAACAACCGTTGACCGTTGTAAAAATAATTAAAATGAACTGCTGTACAATTTTGCATTTTTAGATGAAAAATTAACAATTTTTAAAATAAAGTTTCCAGAACAAATCGTTGTAAAGGTCTTTTTCTACAATTTTACGAAAGTTCATTTCTACAAAAGTTAGAGTAGTTAACATCTAAGAATAGTAGTAGGTATCTTATAAACCACTGCAACTGTCTCCATTTTTGCGTTCAATCCTAATTTTAGGAATTTATATTTATTTACGTGTTTCTGTTATAAAAAATATATTATGTGACTAAACGGACCAGTTCTGGATGCCAAATGACAAAGAAAGATCGTCACAAAAAGATCAAGTCTGTTAACAAAATAAATTATTGAAAATCTGGAAATAAATATTTTTATATGTATAGAAATGAATTGTTGCTACATGCAACCAAAAGTATATATTATTTCAGAGGTAATATTATAGTTGAAAGACTATTTTTTACACTTCATTCTCAGTCACCAATTAGTATAAATGTAGTTAATTATTTAATTATTATACCCAATGAGATAACCTTATTCATTAGTCAATGCGAATCTGGTTAAAAAGATTATTTCAATCGCGCTCAATCGGTTCGGTTTATGATTCAAAAACAGTAGTTTATTTACAGAACGACAAATCACCACCTGACGTCATAAGCTGCTTATGTAATATACTGAACGCAGCTGCTTATTAGTAACAGCAATGACACCTGACAAATGAAAATATAGCTAAAAGTTTTATAAAAATAATTATAATAAACGTCATTGGGTGACAGTGAAATTGACAGTACTTATAAATAAACATGAATCATTTTTATAAAATAATTAATTAATTAATGAACTTATTGTATTTCTGATTGTGAATTCAACAAATTTCAATAGAAAGGGAAAAGTGATCCAATAATCGTGACTCATTCGAATATTCCAAAACCCCGTAAATTTATTAGTGTCTCCTTAGGGTTATTCAAAATCAAAAATGTTCTCGAGTGGTCCAAATTACAGTAAATTGAAAACGAATCTGCGACTGGCAATTTCAAGACTGAAGTTGTTGGAGAAGAAGAAGAGCGAATTAACTGAGAAATCGAGACGAGAAATCGCTGATTTTATCCGAGATGGTAAAGCCGAAAGAGCCAAGATAAGGGTGGAGTTCATCATCAGGTAATTTCAGTACTTATAGATGAAAACATTTATAATTACCTGTTCATTTTCATTCCGATTCCCAGAGAGGACTATCTGGTAGAAGCCTTGGAAATCGTGGAAATGTACTGCGATTTGCTTCTGGCCCGATTTGGACTGGTAACGAACATGAAAGAAATGGATCCGGGGATCGAGGAAGCCGTCTCTAGCTTGATTTGGGTCGCGCCGAGGTTACAGTCTGATTGTCAGGTAAGTTAATACTAAATATTATCGACTGTACTTATCTAGACTGGGGTAAATGTACAGAAGTGGGCCCCCAGTATTCAGGGCAATAACGCTCATGTCACTGTTCGGGTCACTGTTATAGTCATACAGTGCTGCTTGATTCAGTAGCTGGAGCTGCATTTTTACAATATTATAGTTTTCAATGAGATGACCAGAAATTAACCATCAGAATCTGATAAGATTGGTCATTGGTCGTTGTTAAGGTCTCTCTCTTCATCTACGGCTTTCAGTACAATCTGGCAACACTGTGCCACATTCAGCTGGCAGCTGGCAGGTAAATCCCGTTTGAATCCGGGTGACCACTTTTGTATATTTATCTGGGCTAGATCAATGTCAAATATGATTATTTTCCCTAAATTATGGTCTGAGTGAGTAAACAGATATAAAACCGAAACCTGCATTGACCTGACCAGGATCTTTCCCTTGCCCCTCATCGTTTATTCTTCTAAGAATTAACCTAACAAGTAACCAAATTGTTCACAATTTCATTAAACTAAACTACGTCTAATCATCTCATCTTGCGGCAGGAATTGAAGGTGATCGCCGATCTCCTAGCGGCGAAGTACGGCCCGGCGTTTGCCGAATCGTGCATGGTCGAGTCCTGCGAGACGATCAGCACCAAGCTCAAGCACAAGCTCTCGATCCACAGTCCGCCCAGGCTCCTGATCGAGAAGTACGTCATAGAGATCGCCAAGAGTTTCAATGTCCCGTACGAACCCGATCCGCAAGTAATGGAGCTCGAGAAAGGTGACCACGTCACTTATTGATTTATTCCAAGATAGTGCTTCATGTCGCATATTTTGTGTTGCAGAAGGTGAGCTGATTGATTTGGATCAGAACAACCTGGGACCCAACGTCGGATTTCCGCAGCCTCCCGGATTTTTGGGTTACCCCCAGCCTCCGCCGCTGCCTGTTCTGCCCGGCGACGATCCTTTCATGAACTACAATTTTCCGCCAACTCCAACTGTAAGTAGTGTGAATGTGACAAATGAGAATGTTTTGAGATTTTATTATAAGAATTTTCCAAGTTGTTAGGACTGTTATGAAAAAAAGTACTTTTTTATCCTGAGTCCTGATATGGAGTTATTTGTCTAAGATCCATTGTTTTTCAGAATCCTAAGGAGTATGAAGCAAACATGAGTGGTGGACCAACGGCTCCCCCTCACTCTTTCCCGTACAATATTCCTCCTGGTGATGATGCCAAAGAATCGAATACTAATTACCTGGTGAATATGATTTAATTTAATTTTATTTATTTAGAAGGTTGCATGAGATCATTGGAAAAAGAATATTTCATACTATTTGTTGTGTTCTTTCTGCTTTAATTTTCTGTCAATAATAGTAACAGCTTATTGGGTATAAAAATTCTGTAATGGCCTTGTATCTTTTTTAAGATTGTTCGATCTTATACAGGGTGTTTTTTCAATGCTTAGCACAGTGATTTCATAAACTACTGCAGTTAGAGAAAAGGTTAAATGGGGGAAAATAGTGTAGTTTTATGAACTAAATTCGAGCGACTTTTATTTTTTTTAAACCTTCATGGGTTTCTAGATATTTGACATAAACTGAAATTCGCGATTTTTTTTATCATTCTTATTATTGAGATTAGAGAAGAGTCGTAAGGGAAAACATTTTAGACAATTTAGACGAAATGGCGGTAAAATTATTTTTATTGGTCGTGTCATTTTCGAGTTATGACATAAACTTGTGTTTTTTTCTTAATATAATAACTCATAGTTGGCTATGACATCATTGACAAGTTTTTTTTTCTAAATACAATGAACGAAATGAAAATTACAAGATAAATGAAAAAATATAAGCAGTGAATTCAGCAAAATTTGGGTAAAAAAAAACATAATTCCTGCAGAACTCAGCTAACTATAGTAAGCTTAACCTTCCAATATGTTTCAATAAATAGTTAACAAGGCCTTTCCAGATTTTTTTTATCATGCAGGTGCACATTTTGCATTTCTCCCATTTTTCACCTGAAGTATGTAATAAATTAATTTCATTCGAGTACCATCATAAAAACTCAGGCTGAAAGTGTCATAAAAATAATTATTAAAACGACTAATTAATTGGTCACAAAAAAATTTGCTGAAACTTTAAACAAAGTAACGTTTTTTTATTGCAGGATAAGAATTTACCCAGTTATAGCATGATTTATCCTGATGTTAATGATGTTAATAAGGTAATTTTTGTGTTTAATCATTTTTTGGTTTTATGGTCTTATTTATTTATTTTGTAAGAATTTTCCACTTCTCATATTCAGTATTTAATTTATTTGAGAAAGCAACGAATAGTATCTAATTTTCCGACAATTTTTGATTTTTAAACAAATTAATTAATTAATTTAGAAGATCTTTAATCTAGCTACTACTTATTTGATTGGAGTTTTTTTTTTTCAATCTGACAAGTTGATAAAGCCCAGAAATCTGCCTGCAACCAATCTGATGATGAGCAGATTTGTGGGTACTTGACTTTTGCTGTCCCGTTATTACAATAGAGAGAATTAAGTTAATATAATTATAGGACCAGGATAACGACAATGTTCCGACATCACCTAACGGTGATCAAGAAATCAATCCTGATTTGGAGGTAATGAGATAGGGTTCGATTTAATTTTTTTACTTCATCTCCATAATTATTGTAGGAAAAACCTACTACACCGATTGGTGATGATGATGATCAACATCACGAAAATGATCCTAACTTGGAGGTAAAAGTTATAGAAAACTTATGAGCGAGCAGACTTTTTTTATAAGAGCAATTTTTTGTAATTTTAGGATAAACCCACTTCACCTAATAATAGTGATGGTGATGATCAAGGAATTGATCCTAATTTAGAGGTAAATACTTAGTGGTGATACCATTTTTAAGTCCGAGCAGTTCTGTTATTGATAGAAAAATATCAGTGAATCAAAAATTACAATTATTATTAATTCAACATACTCTGATCATTGATTGATTGATAATTATTTGTTCATTCTGTATAAGCGAAAAGAAGAGTAGAATCATTATTTTTGATGTGTGAACAAACTGCTCGTCTTCTTAAATGTGTATCTTCGATGTTAGAAAACACCTTGTCATAGATCAGACATCTCACAATTATTGGCTTATCAGTTTTACTTTTTTCTGTTAATAAGTGCGGTTCAAAAGAACTAATTTTTTCCATCATTTGCTCCTTTCAATTTTAACGTCAAGGTCATCTTAGATCAGATACTTTAAAATATTTTTTCTCTTCATTTCAAGGATACAAGAATCATTTTTGTTGCTAATACTATTACTTACACTAGTAGGTAATACATATTTATATGGAGTGTGTATTAATAACAGATGTTAAAACTTTATGGGAGATTATCCCTGCCCCTGCAGCCTTTAGAGACCTTTCATGATGAAAAGTTCCTGTTAAGATGTCTTAAAAATGCATCATCGGTTTTTTAAGTATGTAATTTATTATAATTTGCCTTATGGAGGATCCATAAAATAGTTCCAATGATTTTTACAACAATACCCGGTAATAATATGTATTTTTTTAGAACTTGCAAACCTTTAATAGTTATTTATTATACAAGAGAAAAAAGTGATAGATTTTAGCTCGAGATGTGATTTCGTCCCCGACGCGTTTAGCGGAGGGGACAAACACATCGAGAGCTAAAATCGCACTTTTTTCTCGTGTGTAATATACAATTTTTTTCTGCGAGAAGAAATATCAGTGTTAGAATGTCGAAAAACGTAGTTAGATAACTGAAAATTATGTCGGAAAAATGATTTATGTTAAACTTGGATTTTCAAACTGCCTTTTACCGTAATCGACATTGCCTGGTAACGAAACGATTTAATTCGATGAACGTCATAATTTAATTAAAATTTTAGATAGTTTTGCAAAGATTCTTGTAAGATCTCAATGAGTGAATTTATTAATATGGATAGTGATTGTTATGAAAATTCCCTTAATAATTTCCATTTGGATAATAAGGTAACTTTCCTTTACGTATATTTGATATAAATTTAATGATATCTGAGTGTTAATAGTAGCTATACTTAAGCCGCCATTTCGGGGAAATAAGTACTCATTTATTTCCCTGCTAATTCATTTATTTCCCCGATAAGATGCAGCTCATATAATGAGGCATTTTTCTACCTGTCAACGGGGAAAAAAGGTCAAACTTATAGCCCGTCGCAGAAAAAACATTTTTTTTACCACTTTTTTTATTACCTCGCTTTCTTGTCTGTCTGTCTGCGCAAATCTTTCAATCGATTGTGAACTAACTTCCTGAAGGGCTGCAAACTTGAAACTATAACCATAGCTCAAAACTAGAGTTTCATTTTTTAATGATAATAATTAAATTACACCCTATATAAATAGTTTAAATACTAATGATAGTGGTAGTGATTTTAAAATGATTGTTGAGACATAATATAAATGACTGCTTTTCCTTTCAGAACAAGAACGAGCAGGATAAGCCTTCCCTGGAGAACAAGATGAACATGTTGCCGGGTCCTGCACCTTCCGGGTTCCCGGAGCTGCCGTCCGTTCCCAGCGGTATTCCCGGAATGCCCGACAACAAGTCCGAGGACATTGATTTCGACGATCTGAATCGTCGATTCAATGAGCTCAAGAAGAGGAAGTAGGATTCCCTTGGTGCTACAAAACTCTTATTATCAATCTGAATTTGGTTAGTGGTTTAGAGATGGGTTTTATTAAATAATGTAAAAAAATGTAATGTCAAATTATTAATTTGAGTGAATAAATTTACGACGTTGTCCAAAATTGTGATACTCAAAATGATTGAAAGATTTTATACTCGTGCATGTTTAGAGCTGAATAAATATTAATTATTATTTCTCTTATAGATGGCCCATCTCTAAATACTTCATATTATTATTCATATTATGTAAGATACAAAAGCTGCAGGACTCCGAGCTTTCTAAGAAAATTAACTGCAAATGTGCAGCTTTGATGCACCAAATTATGTTTCCTCTTTCAAACCCTATTAAGATCAAGAGAGGAAAATTATTCTTATTTATGTGAATGCAAAAAAAAAAAACTAACTAATGTTACTATAATGACAGATTGCTTAGACATAGTTTTATAACTTCAACTTGTATAATAATTTTATTAATAATTGGAGACAGGTTTAGTTTTGTTATAAAGGGAAGGATGGATCAAATCTTTTTTTATTTGAGATAGTCTTGCTTTGACTGTCTGCTTCCAGTTATACAGGGTGTCCCAATATTCCATGGACATGGAGCAACCACAGATTACTGAGGTAAAAAAAACTCGCTCGGACCAAACTTATCTCTATACCAAAGTGCTTCGTTTGTCCGTTAGAGGGCTTCAAAGTCTTTTGAAAATTTTAGTTTTTTTGAAATAGCTCAAAGTCGGCTCATTCCAATTCGATGAAATTTGGTAGGTAAATTTCTTATTAAAAGTACTAACTTCTGATGTACATGATAATTTGACGAAAACCCGGGAAGGGGTGAAACTACCCCTACCCTCCACTAAAATCGATCGTAATTGTTGATAGGATAGCAGGAACGCTGTTCATGTTTTTTTGTTTGAAAGATACATCGTTTTAGCCCATTTTTGGTCTCCTACAAAAATCTGTATCTTTCCGAGGTGCTATGTGATAAAATAAATTAGTCGATGATACCTAACCAAAATTTTATTTCATCCTTTTAATTTGAAATCAAATTTTCAATTGTCAGGTGATTATTTTGATCTAATCTCATAAAAGATGTTTATTATGGTTCGGTTTTTTTTCAGGTGTTTGCAAACGGTTTTTTTCAAACGCAGTAAACAGTTTGCAAAACGACGAGGTTCCAAGAAAAGTTAAAATCATTTTTTTGCGCAGGATGGAACTTTCTAGGGTCGAAACCGGCGCCCACATCGAGCATCTTTTATGAGATTAGATAAAATAATCACCTGACAATTGAAAATTTGATTTCAAATTAAAAGAATGAAATAAAAATTTAGTTATCATCGACTAATTATTTTTATCACATAGCACCTCGGAAAGATACAGATTTTTGTAGGAGACCAAAAATGGGCTAAAACGATGTATCTTTCAAACAAAAAAACATGAACAGCGTTCCTGCTACCCTATCAACAATTACGATCGATTTTAGTGGAGGGTAGGGGTAGTTTCACCCCTTCCCGGGTTTTCCTCAAATTATCATGTACATCAGAAGTTAGTACTTTTAATAAGAAATTTACCTACCAAATTTCATCGAATTAGAATGAGCCGACTTTGAGCTATTTCAAAAAAACTAAAATTTTCAAAAGACTTTGAAGCCCTCTAACGGACAAACGAAGCACTTTGGTATAGAGATAAGTTTGGTCCGAGCGAGTTTTTTTTACCTCAGTAATCTGTGGTTGCTCCATGTCCATGGAATATTGGGACACCCTGTATGTTATCTCATAATTATGTAAGATATGTATTATAATATTAAAGGATTTAATTTGTTAATTTTTGTGTTTTATGTTTTTAAATTTTCATGGATATACCTACTGCTTACGCAAGTGTAGGCGCGCACTAGAGAATAGCAAAAATCGAGATCTGGCAACAATGTCCTGTTCATTATCATAAAACTAAAAAAGAGACATAACCCAACTCCAGCAAATGATTGATAGAGCTCAGACACTTCCGTCATCCTATACCTTAACGTAATTTCCAATTTTAAGTAAACGATGTAAAGTATAAAGGTATGTTTCCACCAAAGGAACTTTGAGGAACTTTTATGTAGCCACAAGTTTCGTCTTGTTTCTATAAACAAGAAACTTTCAGGAACATACATAAACTTATCGTTTCCACTGAAGCAACTAAGTCGCCGGAAGTCGCTTGTTGTTTGTGGCAACAGCAACTTAGGGCAACACCGTGTTTCCACTGAACCCAATGTTTCCATTGACGTGGAAGTGTAAATTAAAACGTTTACTTTGTTTATAATTATTTTATAGTAGAATAATATGAAGAGAAAAGATGAAATTGCATTTAGCGGCGGCGGCATACAATGTATTATCTACCAAAAAGCGGCGGAAAAGAAAACATAAATGCTGGGTAAAGCCGAGTCTGCAAGAAAGAGATGACTTTGGTGTAGCACAGTTGCTTAGCGTCCTCAAGAAATACGATTTATGCTCGGGAAGAATAACCAATGGTAGTGTCCAAAATTTCAAAAAATATTTTTAATTTTCCTCTTAACTTCTGCTACATTTTTTCCTGTTTTTTCTGCCAGTGTGACCCACGCATCATGTTTTGTATTCCTGCATTAATATTTTATGTTCTTTGCGTTCCACAAACACTCGTGCAACTTGTAATTATCGATTAATTTCAACAACTAATTCGTTGAACCACGCAGTAGACGGCGGCATTCTTTTTACACATCGAAAGTTCAAGACAGTCATCAAGGCACTAGGCAGGCGCAGCACGTGTCATAAAGTTTACTAAAAAAAATTATGTTCCTTATTCGCTTCCACCAAGACGGCGACAAGCAGCAACTTGTTTCTGTTTCCCTATGTTGCTGATTTTCCTTTGAAGTTAACCGCTCGAAATGGAAACCGGCGACAAGAAGGAACAATCTGAAATTGGAACAGAAACCGAGTGGAACATTCAGAAACTTTGTAAAACATTTTCAAAAACAGAAACATAAAAGTTCCTCAATGTTCCTTTGGTGGAAACATACCTTAAGACAACTTATTTCATGCAAAAGAGAAGGCGATCCCAGTTGACTTACTTGTCAGCCATGTTGTCTAACCTGTCGATTTTTATTAATTTGTCGTGACACAAATTACAAATTGTTGTGGTTTCGTGAATTTCCGTTTCAATATGACAACGTACAGATTCTCCATCTTCTCTTAATGCGCATCACCATGATATATCTATCTTCCCCCCAATGTATTTTCTATATACCTAGCATCATTCAGCCTACATAAAGGTACCCTAATAAATCTATGTGAATTCTAGAAAGAGAAAACCCATAAATAATTTGCAACACAAAGGAATTTTGTCTAAGAACTAGCCTACAAGAAAGAAAGACGATCACTATCACAGTCAAAGTTTGGAAAAATTAGGGAAAGAGTTAAAATAGCAAACTGTAGTGTAGTCGTTCCAAAGGGGGTAAGTGCCAGTCATCTTTCAAAGATATTGATAAAAGTGTCAAACAAATTACATCAATTGGAGATATACTGCCGTTTTAATTGATTAGGGCGTATCTGCAAAAATACAGTTTTGAGAAAATTGAAATTTAAGATTTCTCAATATGCCATCCTTAACGTTTGAGGCAACAAATTGATTTTCATGGCATGCCAATACTTTATTGCAAGTTTTTTAGTAGTGTAGATACAAAATCTGACAAAACAGTTTAAAGCTGATATTTGATAGTTACGCCCATTATTCTAAAAAATTGAAGAAGATAGATAACGGAAAAAGGCATATCTACATGAACTGATCTAACAGATTTAATTTGATAATAATTATATTGACTGTCTTGTTATGAACAACGACAAACAAAGGAGATATTATATACACATGTCCCATAATATATGGGTAATCTTCCGTATTTGGGTGGATTTTTTTAAAAATAATTTGAACAAGAGCTATAAATATTTTTTTCCGAGGCACCCCTACAAAGAGTCTTCCTCTTGAAGTTGAATGAAAATCAATTTGTTGCAATAACTTTTTTATTGGTCGACCAATTTTGTAAATTTTTTGGTTTAATCTTGTATTATTTAGGATAGCGTTTACTAAGATTTGGTAACATTATACATAGACCTCGGTGGGAAACAACCCCATCATTTACTAGAAAAAAAAACATAGAAATAGCGATTATTATAAATTTTAAAGGTTAACTTTCTGTTTGGTTTGATATTTTTTACATAAAAAATGTATTTTGATTTATTTCGATACAGTCAACGATTCGCAGCGCCGGATTACCCACAAGGCTACCTAGGCTGTAGCCTAGGGGCGCAAAGCTTGGTGGGGCGCCGGAGGCGCCCTTAAAATTTGTAACTGTGTAAATGCGTAAATACTTAGGTACTAAAAATAATGAAATATACATTTCCGAGTTAGGATAATATAATACCTACCTACTGCTCGCACGCAGGCGGCAAGTTCATAGGGCGGCGGGCAGGAAAAAAAAACATCTTAATTCATAACAATAACAAAAATTATCAAAATATCATGATAAAATTAATTACTGGGTGGGTAGTATAGCCAAGGAGGCAGGGGGCGCGTGCAGGATCCTGGGCAACTTTTCACAATATTACATAATCAGGGCCTTTCTAACCACATTAATAGGGCTGTAGGCAAGGGGCGCAAGCCTTTTGGTGGCGGATGTTTTTATTGAAGTATAATATTTTTTGTGATTATTTATTAGTCACTTAGGGCCGGTTGTTCGTACGTCAGTTAACAATTTTGAGATAACTACTGATTTTAAAATGCCCTGTATTATCAAACCATTGGTCTGATATTTCTGAAAATGAATTCTGCTCGCTTTAAGAAGAGTTAATTACTGATTAAAAATACAAGATCATTAATTATATTCGCCGTATTTTCAAAATTTGCAATTTAAAATCAGTAGTTATCTCAAAAATTTTAACTGACGTACGAACAACCGGCCCTTAGTTATTATAGTTTTCACATCTCAGTACCTACATGCTTAACTAAGTAAGTGGGAAATTGCGTAACTTTTAACATTGAAAATAATTTCGCTTGCTGCGCATTTTCTTTGGAGTCCGACAAACATAACTAGGTAGTGTTAAATTATTTAGAATTCATTCTGCACTAACTTATTTGTATAATCCATCAGTCGTCATTGGCTTATTCCCAGCGTTAGCTATCCTTTACGCATTTCATCTGAGAAAAAAAAGGCGCATTACTTTCAGTGGCCCATAGGCCCCAAATATCTTAGAACGGCTCTGGCCTGTACAGACTACCCGCGGAACGCCGAACCTGATTCATGTTCTTCTATAATAAAAGTAGGTACCTAGAGTTCTATACTATTTTCCTTTTCTTGAAAAATTCGTGACACATATGCATGTCTTGGTTCTTGAATTGATGATATCGAACAACGAAGGCTTTGGCCATATTAAAACCAGATGGTGGCTCTAACCTAACTTCCATTCAACTCTATATATTATCCGGCGGACCTTTCCAATGCTTGAACGTAATGCAAAAATGTATAGCTAACAGTATAAATGCAGTTATTCCTTATAGTGTGATTAACATTTTCGCACTTGTTTTTTCCAAAATTTCCTCGGGGGGGAACCCCCGAACCCCCATCTTTCCATCAACCCCCCGGTTGGACTCTATAATGCTAGCATATCTTTGACATAATTTACTCACAAAAAGCGCAGCAGAATTTACCTAATGAAATACCTACCTACACATTTCTTTCTATTAATGTCTAATTTTACATACAAAAAATTGCTCTTTGCCATTCCTTAGATAGAGATTTTTCCATAAGAGGGGAGAGGGCGACAATTACTAAAATTCAACTAAAAAGGGGCGCTGTTATTTAATTAGCCTAGGGCGCTGCAAATCTGTAATCCGGCGCTGACGATTGGATTAATTTATTTTCAATAAGTGAAAGATGCAAGAAGTTTTTCAAATTTGATTAAATTTGACGAAATATCAAATAACAAGTAAATTTATTATTATTATCTTAATAATAATTTGTAAGATTACTAGGTAGGTACCTATACCTATCTTTATATTTTTTCTTTCACGTGAATTACTGGAAGTTTAACCCCGAGGTCTATGTATGAGTAAGTGCTATCAAAGATTAGAAAACACTTATTTAAATAGTTCAAAATAATACAAAATTAAACCACAATTTATCAAAATCGATCAACTAATAAAAAAGTTATTGCAAACAATTGATTTTCATCCCCCAAATTCAAGAGATAGGGGTGCCTCAGCGAAAAATGTTTATAGTTATTTTTCAAATTGTTTTTACAAAACCTACCCAAATATGGGAGATTATCCACATATTATTAAACACAGTGCTTTTTAAGTGCTAGGTATCTATTTTACATAAAAAGATTCCAAAGACGACTAGATCCAAGAGTTCCTTTAGTCAACTTTTGTTCTTCTCATAGCTGCCATATTATCTTTTATGTCATTCGATCTAAATAAATTTAGGAAAACCAAAAATCTGCTAAAGAAATACTCAATAAGCGAGGTTGTATGTGACCGAATCATGTATGAAGTTGCATAACTGCATGTTGTCAAGTGGATTTTTTAGTTCAAAGAGGCGCATGTGTACTTAATTTAACACAGATATGCCTTATTACACTAAAAATACCACATACGACTTTTTCAACTAAAATCTCCTGCAGAATTTCATATACGCCCATCCTATTTCGCTATTTTATCGCATTATTTGTGTAGATACGGCCAAGCTGATTTAAAAATTAGTTAGATTGGAATGAACAGTATGAAATGCACTTTTAAGCTGAAAACAGGTAAAACTGCAGATACGCCCTTTTCAACTAAAACGGCAGTATAGCCAAGTGCCATGTTTGACGCTTACTAAACATTAATAGAACAAATGCAAGGCACTTGCTACCTTTATAGAAACACGGCGATGGTACTTAGAAGCTATTGGTGTACAAATGTTTTTTAAATTTTAGCAATTACCCCCTTTGGAACCGTAACGCTACAATTATATACAAATACTTGAATTGGGCGTGAATCTTTCTATATTTTTAATGTTGTATTTTGTTCGTGTAGAAGAGTGGCTTATTTATTCGCTCAATTCTTTGTTTTATAAATATAATCACTTATTATTAATTATACAATTTTAAAACACAAAATAAAAAATTATTCACTACCTTGTACTATCATAATATATTTCCACATGCAGCCGCCTGATCTTGTCAGTGTATTCCAGTCATTCAATAAAGATTTCTGGAGAATAGGATGCTTCTTTTCCCGCATATTATAATATCCAGAAAAACACTTCTAGCAACGACCACTGAAGCTTACTGTTGCCAATGACTGAATTTCAGGAGTGCTCTTTATAATAAATAGTACATATCTCAAGCTGTGTATCTGTCCAGGAGATCATCATACATCTGTTATAAAATTAACTAGTGTAGTTCTCATCATCAGGAGTTTCAGAATTCTAGAGAAAGTTCTAGAGTGCTAGTTCTAGGGAAAGTTTTTGTTTGATGATAAGAAATTTATCAAAAGACTTATTCAGCAATAATAACTGACTGGTGTTATAGTTATGGGTCTTCAATAATAACTAACAAACCTTATTTCCACATTTTTTAATGATTAAGTATATTGTAGACCTATAACTGCATCTCTATCATACCAATAAAAATAAATTACTCATTACACTTACTAATATAATTTTCTACAATAATGAACCTTCCCAATAATTAACATTAAATCACAAGTTACATGATTGAGTTCTAATTAATAAAAATAATTGCTTTATATTTGCACTCACAACCACTTTTATTACATTTTTACATTACAAATACTAGAAAAGTTATATTTTCAAATGTAAATACGTTTTTACTTCCTCTCTACATAATAATAAGTAAACCTATGTAACTCTAAATAAGCACTACGCACGAACAGTTGTCTTTCATTTTAACAACAATTTATAAATACGAAAAACCTAAATCGAATCAATGGAAGATATACACCAAATGCACTTCTAAAAATATAACAAACTATACGTATCACTAATGATAATGAATGAACGACAGTCTTTCGAAACAATTAGATTAACACTAAAGTTAATATATAACTGGTTGATATTTACTTGCGGTAAAGTAATAATAATTATCCTACATTCAATAATTAAACCCTGAAAATCGAGACACAATGAAAAGTTTTTTTTTCAAAACATCAATACAAACATTCTTTCCCAAAAATCTCCCTCAAATCAATGCGCCAAAGCGTGATTAATATTCTGAGCCATAATCGGGTACGAGACGAGAGGCTGAGTGGCATTCTGAGACATTGCCATCGTTTGAGACGCCATCTGGTTGCTTCTGTGCAACTCGATCTGCTGGCTCTGAGTGGCGGCCAGAAGCTGCTGCCCGGCACTCGAGAGGGTCAACTGCTGCGGGAGGCTCGCCACGGCTATCTGGGCGGTTGCCCCGTTCGCCAAAGCCTGTGTGCTCGCCAGGGCCAACTGCTGGGCCTGAGACGTCAACTGTTGATTTGCCAACTGCTGGGCCTGAGACGTCAACTGTTGATTCGCCAATTGCTGGGCCTGATTCGTTAGCTGCTGGTTCGCTAGCTGCTGGGCCTGATTCGTCAGTTGCTGGTTCGCTAGCTGCTGGGCCTGATTCGTTAGCTGCTGATTCGCTAGCTGCTGAGCTTGGTTCGTCAACTGCTGGTTCGCTAGCTGCTGAGCCTGATTAGTCAACTGCTGATTAGCCAGTTGCTGAGCCTGGGATGTCAACTGAGCGTTCAACTGTTGAGGAGTGCTGGTGAGGGTGATTTGAGGACCTCGAGCTGCCAGAGCTAATTGCTGCTGGGTCGCCATGACGGCCTGAGATGTCAACTGTTGAGAGCTGGTCGCCAAAGCCAACTGCTGGGCCTGGGAAGTCAACTGCGGCTGCGCTTGAGCTTGCTGGGCCAGATTGGTGGCCAAATTTTGCTGGGCAATGGCCAGCTGCGCTTGCGAACTGTTCGGTATTCCAAGCTGAGTCGTCGGGTTCGTTGTTACTGCGGGGATAAAAAAAATTATTATCAATGCTTCAATACAACATTTCATTCTACGATACCTTCTCAATCTGTTTTAAGAGAACACTCAGATGACAAAACAAGCCCATGTCCCATGTCCCATTTCAAGCTAGAGTTTAAATATCAAAAAGTTGATTTATATTAGCCTTTCCAGCAAGGCTGTGGGCCGAAATGACAAGCTGACAGGCATCAGCAGTACTCAAACAATTAAATTTTTTAACTTGGTTTTCGCGTGTTAACAAACTCAAGTAGGTAGTTGCTGTTTTTCAATTCATCAGTCAGAGAAATCACCAAGCGTATAAAAAAACGAATGTGCCGAACAGAGACAGAATCAAACCATTTAGGTAAATTATTTTAAATTAATTTATCGGGATCATTATGACTTACAGGGCATGTTGCCTGTGGTTGGAAGCGAACCACGTGAAAAATTATTACAGTAATTTCTGTAAGGTGGTTATTAACATATAGCTTTAATAAAAAATCACTTCTTTAATAAAAAATCCTCACTTCTTGAATTTATGATTGTGAAATGGGGAACTTGACTATTATAGGCCATGTTCATATTAAAATACTGCTTTGAAAGATTTTATCCAACCCTAGCCTGCAAACCACTTACCGAATATCTGCTGGTTATGCGGTGCGAGAATCTGACCGGCTGGTTGTGCTATGCTGACGGTGGCCGTTGGAACGCCGGCGATCGAAATAGACGGGTTCCCAGACATCTGATTGCAGGTAGACACCGTGGCGATCGATACCGGCACGGTGGCGACGCTGGCGGTCACGGTCCTTATGACCTGCTGCTGGGGAGCGGCGTTGTTCCCCGTGTTGGTGATGGACACGGCCGGCATTGTGACCTGACCGTTCCTCTTACCAGAGACGCGCAGGTTAGCGTTCTGGTCGAGCAGGAACTCGTTAGTCGCCGTCAGATCGGAAACCTGCCTCTTGAGCTGGGCGATCTCCTTGTGCAGCAGGCTGTTCTCCTCCTCGAGCATTATCGTCCTGGCGTCCATCCTGGAAACGATCGGCGGCGGCGGGTTGCCGGCGAAGTAGCCCTTGAAGCCGTGAGACGGGCTCGAGATCAGGTCGGCCTCCTGAGATATGAGACGACGTTTCGGCAGGGGCGGGGAGCATTCTTCAAAGTCGGTCAGATTGGTTCTTTGAAAACCTAATAATGAGAATTATAAAAAAAATAAATAAAAAAATTTGGTAGTAGTAGTAAATATTGTTTGCCCATTAGTGTGTTTAAAAAAAAACTATAAAATTTGATATAAAAAAAATTGTTAAGATAAGTTTGTGCTCATTTACTGAGATACAAACTTCAAGAGTACTGCCAATGAAATGAACCAGAGCAATCTAATTTCTTCAATAAAAATTGCTTCCATGTAGGTAATTCATATGTTATATCAGTCCTGATAGGTATATGTAATCCAGAATCATATCTAAAGCAGAATATGTAGCTTTGAAGAGACATACCTTGTCTCATATGTTCCCAGCCCCACATAAGGGGTTAAAAAAAGCTCTAAGCTCGGAAGAGTAATAAAAAAGTCAAGTACCTTTGATAGTGAAAAACTGGATCGGTTGTAATGGTTCCGTGTTTCCATTAGAAGCAGGCACCGCGACCGGCACATGTTTCCTCTGAGTGTTGCTCTGTATAAGCTCCCTTATCTCCGTCTCTTCTTCTTCCTTTGTCAGGTGTCGATACTTGCAATAAGTCCTCCTGTCGATTCGAGATCAAATTTTACAAATCTCGCCGAATAACTTGACAGAAAAAGAACCAAAAAAATACCTGCACTGTCCGCTTCTGTACTGGTTGCATATCGGGGTGCTACCGAAAAGCTGATTTTTCCTGGTCGCCTCGGCGATTATTTGATTCGACATTTCACCGGTTCTCTTATAAAGCTCAACTTCTTCCGTCGTACAATGGATGAACCTTCATCAAATAATAAATAAATAAATAAATAAATAGCAAACACGAAATCCACGCAAATAAACCAACTCACTTGCAATTCGGCCTGGGACAGACGCTGTTCTGGTAATCGTGACAGAAATTTAAAATCTTGTGCTCTTGTTCGTGCTTGAATTTGCAGTACTTTCTCTCGCAGAGACCGCGAGCAAAGTCCCTGCAAATGTTCTCTTCTTTGTCGTTCAGTCTGTCAGATTTTATCGTCTCGTCCGAAGTGTCCGACATTTTTCCTCGATCGTAATTACACCCCAACAATAGTAATTTCCCTGCAAAAATATGTATTCATAAAAAAAATAGAATCAAGAGAGTCGAGCAGCTACTAGGAAGTCTCATCTATGAAGCCTCCCACAATAAACTTTAGTATGGATGTCAGATTAAAATTTTTGCAGGTAAAATATGTTTACCTGCAAAAAAATATAGTTTCATTTAAAATAAAAGGCAGAAAAGAAGACATTTTCATCGAAAAATGTTATTCAAAGGTCTATAAATCTTCTTCTGGAGACAGTTAGCTGATGTCCAAAGTTTCAATTCTAATCTTGATTAACCTCCAAATTTCACTTGTCATTTTTGTTTCAATAATATTCAATCTGATAGCATACAATAAGTTAATATGACAGAAAAAACTATGAGTTTATCTGTAAATTTGAGTATATTCTTCAAGACACCTACAGACAAACTTAGTAACAAGTGACAGACATTTTACCAACACTGACCGAAATTCTGTCATGGAACATGGAACAGACAATTCTTGATGAACTGACATATTTGTCAAAACTCAAAACAATCATATGAGGTCAGGGTACTCGAATGACCGAAAGATTCAACCTAAAGCTGTGACGTTTTGGTGGGGCTGAGGGTCATAATTAGAGCCAACAAAGACTTAGTTCTAAAGTTATTCACTTTAGGGCGGTTTTTTCAATAGCAGTTTAAACTTGAGTTTAGTTAAACGGAGTTTAAAATTTAAACTGCGTTTAAGTTAGTTTCGGTTGTTCATGCCTACTTCAAACGAAGTTTAGCTAAACTCAGTTTAATCGACAGTTTCAAGTGTGTAAGTATCTTTATTGTAAACACTGTCACTTAAATGTCGGTTCATCATGTCATAACCGTCAAATTGACAGCAATTTAATTTGTTTTGTACCTGGCGAGGTGCACGTGGACTTGTTTTACTTATCTTATTATTGTTTATTTTGCTTAATATGCATTAATATGGAAGGTGTATCAAAAATTACTGGCACGTTCAAGAGGAACGCTAATTTTTCAACACAAAAGGTTGAAAGGCTTGTGGACTGTGTAGAAAAATACAAGGAAATAATAGAAAATAGAAGGACTGATGCAGTCACTTGTAAGGAGACTGAAAATTTCGAAGAACAAATTCGAAATATTTTCAATTCGGTAACCACAGATGGTTATCGAGACGAAAAGACCGTGAAAAATAAGTATTCCTTCTCAAACAGACTAATAACAATAATGAAATTTCACACCAACCAAATTCTTTTAAAAAAGTAACAGGTATGTAATAATCGTAAAACACTCTACTGGTGCACCTGTGCTTATTATAAACAACCTGACTCCTGGTCCTGGATTATATTTTTATTCATAAAAATAACTTTGTAGGTTAGTTTCACGTTAAACTTAGCTTAAACCACCAAAAATCTCGGTTTAAGAATCCCGAGTTTAAACCCCAGTTTAAACTACAGTTAACCTTAAACTAGCAATGAACAAGGATCATTTGTATTTAATCTTTGGTTTAACGTTAAACTAGGTTTAAACTAGGATTGAAAAAACGGCCCTTAGAAATACAGAATTTTTATTTTGTTATGACAGTTCTCTTTTGACAGTCATTTATGCCAAAATGCCAAGCAGTTCTCTATTAGTACAATTTCACTGTTTTCAATTATTTTGGAAGATAAATGTCAAATAAGTCAAATTCATTATAGTGCACTTTGCCAATGTCATCTAGGTACATTTTCACGAAGATATCTGTCAAAAATTACTGGTTTGGTTTATAAAGAACTTGACTGAAACAAACATATTCTTGCTGTTTAAATTTTGCTCGAAGCATAGTCAAGGAAAAGTATTGAACACACGTCGAGTTGTAAGACTAATATATGTGATCGCGGAATTTCATGCTCGGTGCAAGTTTCCGCTATGCAGAAGTTACTATTTACAACTCTTGTTTTGTAAAATACTATTAATTTGAGAATATTTTATTATTCTACCACATTTAAACATTTTTCTATCAATAATTTTGTGTTTGCACCTGGTCTTCTCTCATTTAAAATATATTTATACCAAGAAAAAATGTAAAAAATAAAGTTTAAAAAGTTTTTCTTGGAAATTCATCCAAGCATGAAAAAATAATATGTAAATACCTCTCCAACTGATACCTACCTGCCTGGGAAATCTTTTTGCTCTAAATGGGGAAAAAGTATGCACTTATGCATGCAATAAGCATGGCTAATGAGTGTGACTAATGAATGACTATTCTTGCTCCAGTCATAAGACACAATAGTTCTGATTGTGTAGTAAAGTGGAGGAGAACTAAGATTGTTGAGAAATTCTATCAAAAGACAAATCAATAAAGAAGAAAACTTCAGATTGTTTCAAAAGTGAATTTTTAGAGAGAAAAAACTCACCCTCACCTCATGCCCCTGTTACAAGTGCAGGTATTTGATGATATAATTATAATTTCCTTTGTATCTACAGAAAACATGAAACCAAAATAAACAAACTCATTATGGTCGAATTAGAATAGAACCAACAATGGAGTGCCCCAGGATACTATTTTAGAGACCTACTGTTTCTTCTTTGCATAAATGACATTATAAACGCTATTAAGAGTGTAATCTTGATGATGTTTCTGTACTGTTTTGGATATTATACGGTTCAGTTTTAATGGGGCTATAATTTAATTTTCCCATTATTAATGGTCATTCTGATGCAAAAACAAACAGAGCGTTGTTGTCAAAAAACTATTAAATGATTACAATGACTACCAGAGAAAAGCTTGGATCTTGGATTCAAACAAAACTTTTCAAGAGTACCCTCCTCCTTCAGAAAAATTTAATGAAGATAGTTTCGATTTTGAGAGGATTTAAAATAAAAAATTATGCTACTGTAATTTTTCTATGATTGTTATTTATCGAATTCCTTCTTCAATTTGTGAAAAGTTGAAATTGGCCAGAAATCACCGTTTACTGGATTTAGATAATAATTATTGTTGCAATTTTTTCAGTCAAAATTTTGAACTCTCAGTTAATTACAAGCTATTTTCTACAAGTTAATGACAACTAAAACTGCTTTTTCGTAAACTTTAATACTGTGTATCTTGCTTAGAAAGCGGAATGACATATAATTATACATTTCTCTGAATCAATAAACATTAAACTATCAGTGAAACTTGCTTGAAAAAAAAATTACCTTGTAAACTTTGCTCTAAGGTAATGCTAAAATTTTTGAAAAATTTCCAGCTCAAAACTACTTACAACTCGTCCATAAATCTTGAAGAATTGTTTCAGACTTTTCCAGTCTATAAGAACTTGGTGGAATTTAAAAGCTTGCTCAGCTCAACACCCTAAATCGTTCACTTTTCGACATTTTAGTAAAGCCCTTATTCACAAAGAAATCATGATGACATCTTGTTAATCTTTTCATCCTTCTCATATCCTTAGATGAAAATTTGTGTCAGTTATCTCTCACCCTGGTAAACATTTAACCAATCAATGTTTAGCGAGTCAAATTACATCGGGTGATTTCAAAAAAATTGATTTCAATCAATTAGCGGGTGATTACTTTGTTTAATCGGGCATTATTATTATTATCAATTCAGACGGGGACTTTTTTACAACTTTCAGCTTTTCTGCTCCATTTGCAAGTCATCCAGCTGACGCCAGTTATTTTAGAGAGACACGATCCCAGACACACTAAATCACTTTATGAAAACAAGTAAAAGAGGTCCGACATAAGCATAAAATAGAATCCTTGTAACACCGGCAGGGGGTCCCCCTGGCATCGATATCGAGGTCAATATCCACGCTTGTAATTTGCCAAATTACAATCGACTCATTAACGGCAACAAATCTAATCCTTGAATCCTGATTGATCTGTTCCTGAAATATTATAACCCACCTAAAGAATCCAGGCAGAAAAAACCGGCAAGAAACGGATGTAAAAAAAATACGCAACAAAGAGTAGTTGAGGAAAAAGGAGGAAAAGTGCCGCATCATTCATGCCAGATGAGGGAGTATAAAAGGCCGCCGGGGGTGAGAAATACGCCAGTCAATAGAAGAAAGGGTTGTCGGCATGATGCTTTTCATTACTTTGCTTGCACTTACGCTGGTCCAGGTCTACGGTGTCACAGAACTGACAGAGGAAACTTGCGAGACTCTACCATCAGAAATTAACATAATTAAAGGTAAGTCGTTTAATAAGCTAATCCATTTCTTTATATTCATAATTATTACATACGCAGAGGAATACGATGAGCTCGGTCGACTACAAAGAACCTGCAGCGGAGAGATATCCGTTAACAAATGCGAGGGATCCTGCAAGAGTCAAGTACAACCTTCCGTTATCACCCCGACGGGATTCTTAAAGGTCCGATAACTCAAATATTTATTTTCATCCAACACACGCGAATAAATTAATTGTTCCAGGAATGTTACTGCTGCAGAGAGAGTTACCTGAGGGAAAGAGTAATAACACTGACCCACTGTTACGACCCGGACGGGATGAGGATGACCGACGAGGGACAGAATTCCATGGACGTTAAGCTTAGGGAACCGACGGAATGCAAGTGCTTCAAGTGCGGTGACTTCACCCGATAGGGTTATGAGTTTAGAAACGTGATATAAGAATAAAATCTTTCTGGACCTGTTTTTGTTGTCACTTATCATTATTTGTCATTGTCAAGACTAAAATTTCACATTTTTATCGAATTTAAATTTTTTGTAAGACCTGTCTTGAGCATTTTTATCTTATTGTATCGGCATTACTGTTATTTATAGAGCGAAATACCTATTTTGAACTATATATTATACTAAATGTAACGGGACATTTGGGAGAAAATCCTATAGTTTCATAAAGATGCTGTTAAATGATAACGAGTTGCTTTAAAATTTAAACAGGAAAAGCTTTGATTTAATAATTAATACAGAGTTTTATTTAACCTATATCGACATTTTATTCCCAAAAACATCATAAATATTTTTTTTTATAAAGTGCAGTAAAATTATCCCCTAAGTTATCTTTCATCCTTCCTGGACACCCGCCATATTCATCTTCATACTGGGGAGCGCCTCAAGGCTTCTCTGCTTCAGGTTTATGATGAATTAGTTAAAATTTAGAATGAACAAAAGAACATAACAAAGGGTGAAATTAAATAATCAATAAATTAATAATCAGAGCACAGAGACTATTACCTTGTTGACAAGAATGGAATAAAAACTAAGAGCGGGATATGGGACAATAATTGGAGAAACTTCCGCCCTAAACGAGGTGAGAGTAGGGAGGGATTATATTATCTGATTAATTTCATTTTTGTTTTACTGCCAATAAAATTTTCAACATTTTAAGTCACTGGAGGTTTAAGGTTGTATTTTGAAGTTACCTGCTTGCTGTTTAAGGTGCTCTATTTCTAGGAATATTATTTAGATAAGGTATAATGTGGTTTTGTTTGTAAAAATGTAAAATTTAAAAAAACTGACTGAATATTAAAAAAAAAAATTCTCAGACTACTCTTATCCAACTTATCTAAATGTATACCAATGGCTTAGAACTAATATGTACCTCGTAAGTGGTAAAGTATCAACACTACTTGCAATTTTCAGGTTTTGCGACCATAACTAGGGTCATTTCTCACAACAGTGGCAATACTGGCAATACCTCCTGCGATTTCAACCAACCAGAACATTCGAATGATAAGCTCTGGCAAATACAGGCAATACTCTATATCCATGACCAGTGTACAAAAAAATGTTTGTTTTCGGGGACCTGAGATTTGTCTTTATTATACTTTTCTGTGAAACATAAATAAAATTGCACTGTTCAGCCCTGTTAAGCCAACAGAAAGAGTATTTACATGTTACACGTAAAAAAAGGTACTATTTACATCGAGATTTACATTTGTCTCCAGTCACATTACACAACAATTTTTGCGTTGTTATATTCCATTTTTATTGTAGTTTCATTATTTGTAGTTCATTTTTTGTGCAAATGATCTTTAGTTTCTAAGGGTATCATGGAGCAAGCAAATAGGGGTGCTCTCGGGGGTGCTGGGAGGTTAAAACACGCACCGGAGAACGATTTATTTGTTTCACCGATCGTTAATCCCAAACTAATAGGCCATTCGAGAAGGGTAAGAAAAAATTTCCAAAAAGCGTCAAATAATCAATGGGCCATACCCGAGGCCATATCTATGGTAATTACAGTTATAGCGAAGCAAATCTCTTCTTATTACCAATTTGCACAGACTTTCACTAGTCAGCCCCATGATATTCCAGAGACTCATACTACCACGTAGTGTATATTATGGAATGCCCGAGTGCGACTGGTCACAGATGTCAACAATGACAGAAAAAAAAGAAGAATTAAAATAACTTTATTTTCGATAATAACCTCAAGACTTTTTAAAAGATTACCTACTTTTTTAATTTATAGGTATTATCAAACAAAAAGTACATTCGAATATTATAATTGATTCTGGAAATTTAGGTACCTTTTCATAAAAAGTGACAGTGACGACACTACTGAGACAGATCAAGCTGCCTGTCTCTGTCACATGCATTAAACGAATTCATATTGAATTGAATTACACAAGTGTTGTCACTGTCGTCTGTCTCTATCACTTGTCGTGGTCTCTCGCCAATGCTGCTTAGGTATTACAAAAGAGTACCCACCTTTATTAGCCGTTACTAAGTAGAAATATTCTAATTTAATTCGTTACAATTTTTTTTTACTTTAGATACACCTTTTATAACATCTGTTTTGTTTTTGTTGTATCCATTTGATGTACAGACTGTGTTGCCAAAGTGTCATCATTTATATCCACCTGTCACAACTGATGCCAAAATGTGATAATAATTTAAAGCTAACTCGAAGCTTGCCAAATGCACAAGGGTGCGTAAACCATTAAACAAGAAGAAGATAATTTAGAGCCATTGCTTCTCCCTCCCCCCTTCTCCGGTCAAGAACAGCTTGGAACTGTGAAACAAAACAAGCAAGGACCTAGCGAGATAGAAACAAAAAATCCAATGGGAAAGCAGGAAGCCAAAGAGATGAGTCCCCGGATAAGTCATACGTGAATTAATTCTATAATAATACTAACCTCTCACACTCAAAATTAGTTAATCCAAAGGTAGATTATAACGATCGTGTAATTCTCCAACAGTAACACACTCGGCGTTAGCTAAATATCCCAAAATCATCTGAGCCAAGTCTTTCATTTCATTGTAATCGTGCAGCGCTTTCATCAAGGGCTGCAGATCGGAACTTATATTCTGAGATTCCAGTTCCTTGATCTCCCTATCCAGCTGGACGTCCTCTTCCCGCAACTCTTTGAATTTCACCGCGAGCTCACTCAGACTCAGGTCGTGGTACTTCTGAGGCGATTTTTTCAATCTCTTCGGGGTCTTCTGAGTTTGAACAGATTCTGAGGGTCTTCGTTTCCTGTCCATTGACTGTTGAGGGATCTGGATACTGGGGGGCGAATTTTATAATGATCTGTTGAAGAATTAATAAGCACGAATTATATTTATCCAGGCATTTTTATTGAAGACTTGGAGACGTTTTTGCACTAGATGGGGATGAGACTGAGAACTACTAAGACTGGGAGGAAATAATGTCCGCTCATCTATTCATCACTTTGGAAATGGAACTGTTGGCAACTCAACTACCAATAAATAGGCAACCCATATTTACAAATTATAAGTAATTCTTAATTATTCATCTTAATTATTATTCCATTCCCTTCACTTTAAAATCAACTAGCAGCAACAATCAATTAGAATTTAGAATTACTTAATTATTATTAACTATTTATACACCGTGCTATTTATTAACACATTACAATAATTATATGACAGACGTCATTTTAAAATTAAACAAGTAAAAAAAACAACCATTTTTCTTCGTTTTTCACATTTCTCTTGCCTGTTGCCAGATTTCACCTCGTTTTTGATATAACTCCAAGTGTTTGAATAGTGAGTGATGAGTAATGTAAGATTAAGTGGCATATAAAACATGAAATATCCACTGTTATGAATTCTGTATGTTATGTTTGTATAATATGCACAATTAATATCGGTATATACCAAAAATAACTTTTTAAATTGGAACAAATTCTTCTTTGTAAGAGATTTATACACAATCTGGCAATAGAAAACTTTTAAACTGTCAACACTGTCAATAGATTTTATCAAGTAATGACGTTACTAGATGAATGATTAATGACAGTTATACACTGAAGTCCCGTAATATAATAAGATTCTATGAGGTAGGAAGTTTTAAGACTAAAGGCGGGAAATATTATTAATGAAACAATTATTATTATTCTTACACAAGGTAATGTTTTATTTTAAACTATGAGAAAATATTCACATATTAAAATACCAGCTATCTTTATTCATTAGCATAATTAATATTGATTTTGCATAAAAGTTGCATCCCACATAGTCTAATATTATCAATATCTATGAAAAACTTGACATTGTTTTTTAAATGTTACATCTATAGAAAAAAAAAATTTACATGGATGTGAAAGATATTGAATAACATTCTATGGTCACAGAACAAGCTTAAGGAGTTTAATTAGGGAAACATTTCACAGCGTTTTGATTTGAATTTTTTATGCGATTTTAGAAAAAGTAAAGTATGTAATACGTTTGATAAACTTCTTAAGTATGAACTAAATGAGAAGCACCAAAAGAGGCAATAATTTAAGATGCAACACATTTTGTATGCTTAACTGGAGTATTTTCGTACTCAATTAATATTATTATTATTCTGGACTAGTTCTTAAAAAATGATTAGACAAAGGACCTTCATCATCATAACCAGCAATTTCTTGAGGGATAATAGAGCTTGGTTCAACACCAGTGCACGGCCGGCACATACAATCTAACGGAGCTTTTGTTGTTACCTGCAATAGATTAAATTACTTTAATAAATAACAGAGACAATAAATACCTACCTAACATATACATAGAATGATGTTCTCAATAAAAAATTATGATTAAATTTGAATTTATAAACTTTAGTATTTTTTAGAGATTTAATTGATTGAAAAATTTGATTTTAGCTCCGCTTCTGGGAAAATGTAACGCAATCAATTATTAAATCCGAATAAAAAAAATAAATAAGTCAAAAATATTGTCTTTAATTTTTTGTGAATATATGTGGACATTTTTATTTATCTCTGCAAACATGGCTGTGGTCGCTCTTAAAAAAATTTTCAAAAGACAAGGCCCAGATAGGAAGAGAAAAATTTAAAAAGTGATAAAAGTAGCAGGAAATGAAATATAATAATAAATACCTACCTTTATAAATTTTTGCTTGGCTTTCGGACAGAATAAAGAAACAGACGCTTCACGTTCTCCAGATTCTTGGCAACACATACAAGATCGTTCCATTTGCCATATTTTATTACCAGATACCTTTAAAAATAATTGAAAAATGCAATTATGTAAACGGAAAAATAAGTAAGATTAATAAAAAATGACTCACCTGTATGTAAGAAGCGCAGCGTCCAATGCACGCAAAACTTGGTATGGGTTTCGGAACGCATCCAGGATACTGCAGGACGTAAATCACAGGAGTGACTTGGCACTCGTCAGTAACACTGGTAGCTTCTGCTTGTAATTTTTTATCATTCATTAACGGATCCATATAAAGATTGCCTAATACCATGAGTAACAAAAAGGTGTTCCATATTTTCTTCAGTGGTACTGGCATTGGCACTAGTCCTGGTATTAGAATATTATAAAAATAAATAAAATTGATGATTAATTTTTCGATTAAAGTTACCTGATGAATTGATAAAATTAACAGAACTCATAATCATAAATTCGAATTCATCCAGACAACGCGGTATAATAGATTATATTTCAGCAAGGCACCAGAGAGCACCAGCAGAATTGTTTCTCTGGAACTGTTTTATTTTTCCGCTTTTCCCCCTTATAAATAAATTTTTCTGCAGGCGATTTTAGATCAATTCACAACGACTGCGCTATGTAATGGATGGATAGTGCTTAGTAGTGCTTATAAGATCCAGTTATAAGTTCAACTACAGGCTTTATGAGAAATTCATGTAAGCAGCTTGTTGAACTCCCTGTGAAATCACTTATCTCAGCTTGAGTTTCCTTTGTTTAAAAGCGCTCTATTGCTTGCGGTGGTTCACGTCTCTAAATGCATTTTCAACTTTTATACATTAGGGTGAAGGGCTTATGAATTACCCATAAAGAGTATAAGCCGTGATTATACCAGAGTTGGCCTAGAATTGCTCTCCATCAGCGTTAAAAATTCGTTAAGGTAGTTTTTATTGTGCTTATTTTTGTTACCTAACTCACCTTAGAATACAAAAATATTAAAATGCTTTCATTGTCATGGAAAAAAAATGAAAACGATCTCTAATTTGAACTTATTCACATGCTCAGTGCCAGTCGTGTCGCCGCTTATTATTTTTACAAAAATAAGGGTCACATTTTTGTAAAAAAGAACTTATTACAACAGCAGTGCGGTATGAAAATTTACTGAGGTACTCTTTATATAAGAAGTGAATTTTATCAAACACGTACAGCATTCTCGGAGTTCTCGGTTTATACAGATTACCGTAAAGTATAAATGGGAAATTTTGTTGACAATTTTTAACAGAAATACAGAGGGTGTCCAGGTATGAGTGTAAGAGCTACACGTGGCGACCTTCCTTGGACTATTTTGAGTAAAAAATCTTAATACAATAATGCTCTAAACCTCTTCACGGTGCCACACGAGGTCATCAAAGTTAGAAATTCTGGGTCACAAATATGCATATTATTGTACTTCTATTTCCTTTTGCAGTTACGGTTAACATTTTCAAAGACTTTTGCAAAGTCTTATTTCATTTAATTTTCGTAAAAGTGCAATTATTAACTTTTTTAACACTTCTAAAAAAAAAAAAATTTAGGAAATGTTAAAAAAGTTAATAATTGCACTTTTACGAAAATTAAATGAAATAAGACTTTGCAAAAGTCTTTGAAAATGTTAACCGTAACTGCAAAAGGAAACAGAAGTTCAATAATATGCATATTTGTGACCCAAAATTTCTAACTTTGATGACCTCGTGTGGCACCGTGAAGAGGTTTAGAGCATTATTGTATTAAGATTTTTTACTCAAAATAGTCCAAGGAAGGTCGCCACGTGTAGCTCTTACACTCATACCTGGACACCAATGTATATGATTGCGGTACAGTGAAACTAGAAACATTTTTAAATGCTCCTGCAGGAATATCTTTTAGGTTTTTTAACACGAAATTTTGACCTGCTGTACAACCTATGAAAGCCTTTGGAATTTTCGTTTAAATATCGCCGAAAGTCACGTGCTTTCTAACAGGGTGTTCTTTCACAGTTCGCAAAAGTCAATTTTTCTCACCACGATTCATGTCGCAGTTTTTATTCGCCTATGATTTCAAGTTCCAATTAACTACACAATTGATTAAATTTTGCCGTTCACATTGGATGGCCGCCACTCAACCAGCAGTTATAGTAATAAAAAATATTATAATATCTAGTTTTTGGAGAAACGCGATTTTTTTCAGGAAATTCAAATTTATAATAATAATTGACCACAAACTCTAAAAATTTTTCGTCAAACTTTATACAATACAAACTAATAAAGGCATATTTTTAATCAGACACTTGTTAACATTTAACCAAAAGAATAACAATTTCTTATTATTGCATATGGGCAGTACTATGAGCAGTATAGAGTAAGTCGAAGTTTTATGTAATGTTTATTCTGATTGGTGCTTTTTTATTGTTATAGTAAATTAAATAATTTGTTAAATTAAATAGAGAAGTATTTTTTTCGCGTGTAAGAACTTTTTTAAAACACTGCTGTTAAATCCCAGGCATGTGAAATACCAAATGGCAAAGCTACACCTGGAGATATCGTAAAACTTGTGCCAGATTAGCGTCTCTCAAGAAATGTTTCAGATATTATTCATAAACGTTTCAAAAAAAGGTTTCATTTGCATTTGAGAAGTGTAACTTCCATGTTTGGTCTCATATACGGGTGATTGCAAAAGAAACAATACATTATCCATTCCGAGACTATTCTCTTATTGGGATGTTACGGAAGATGGGTTACGTCATACATTTTTATACAAGGTGATTCGGTAGTAAGTACCTATATACATAATATCCATAAATTGAAGGGCTTGTAGATAAGTCTAATAAATATTTTAGCTTTATCTACAAGCTAAGATTTAGCTTGTTTACAAGCTAATTTAATTGATTTACAAGAAAATTCAAATGAATTTTTTTCGATAATTTTTTTTTTGATACCGAATGACACGAAAAACAATATGGCGGCCATAAGAAAAACAAAAGTCGACAATAAAAACCTGAGCTTATTTAGAACATTTTTGAAATGTAAGATGGATTAGCTGCTTGATGACTCATGTATAAATTCAAAAAATAGTTATTATTATGTAATTTATTTCCAATAATAAAAAATATGATGAAAATAAGAATAAGACATGTCGATTTTCCAGCTTTTTGGGGTTTTTGAGCAAAACCTGAAGTTTCTATAGATTTTGTTTTAGATTCTTAATAAACATAAAATTGTGCAGCTTTTCTTTAATTTAATCGACCATATAACCGACTATATCGTTTCCGAAATCCCAATGGTGAGCATTGAATTGTTACGAAAAAATGACAGTGTACCTTTATTTGGGAAATTACTCAAATTTTCTTTTTCATAATATGTATCTTTTGGATATATCCAGCGGATAACCATGTTATTAGCAAAAAAATACTTTTTTCACAAAAGGGATGATTTTTTGAGGGGGGGGGGGGGGGGGGAGGGGACGCGCTGCACCCCCAAGAACTGATTTTTGTGGGTTTATGTTCTATAAGCTCTTCATCACTAACAATTATTATTGAAGGAAAATCGCAGGTAAGTTCTTTTATTAACTTTTGGCCTCATTTTTTACTTTACCGACTGGAATAATAGTAAGGCATTGCTTTGTCAATAAACTTTGATCATGCGTCGTAGATCCACATGTCTATGAAAATTGTAACCGCTTTGTGTAGCTGAACGCAGCTATATGATATTGATTTCTATTTCATTGTGCCATTAGGTCAGTCAGTTGTCAAATTAAGAAACGTCACTATTATTGCTGAATGAAATTCGTTTTTCATTTCTTTGACATCATACAACAAATTACAAAAATAATATTCATTTCAGGTAAAATTGTTGTTAGGAAAGTTGTACGGTTAGAGAACATTTAAATAAACGGGTAATTAAGTGAAAATCGGTTAAGATTCCATTGTTCTGAAAAATTGGAAAAAATTCAACATGAATATTACTTCTGCGGGTAAGTTTTGACCCCCCTTTAAAGCCTTTGTAACCTAATAAAACTCCAATCATTTTGCAAGTCATGTCAGATTTTATTTCTTTATATCAATTCAACCTAACTATGCTGCGAGATTGGACAACTGCTGCAGTCTATTTAACCAAATAAAATCACATACCATTCAATTCATATGATTTCTGTCTGCAAAGGGTCCTAGAATTTCAATTCTCACCGCCTTAACCTAACTTATTTAATGTAGATGCTTTGGGATGAAATCTCACTTATAATGAATTATTTTCCTTACAGCGGGTATTATTTCCTTACTGGAGGAGCCCAGGCCGGAACTGAAAGTGTTCGCACTGAGAAAATTGGACACGATTGTTGATGAATTCTGGCCGGAAATCTCAGAGGCAATCGAGAAGATGTAAGTATGATGACTCACTGTCACTAGTCACTACTAACTGTCCTTCTAATAAGTATCATGATTGTTTGTTGATGATTAATTGATCATTTTGTTCCAGTGAGATTTTGCATGAAGACAAGTTCTTCCAACAAAATCAACTGGCTGCTCTGGTAGCCAGTAAGGTCTACTACCATCTCGGCTCGTTCGAGGACTCCTTGACGTTCGCCCTCGGTGCTGGTGACTTATTCGATGTAAACTCGAGGTCTGAGTACGTCGAAACCACCCTAGGTAGCTAAAAAAATGCATACGATCATAGATCCGGTATTTATAGACGTAATTTCCAGCAAAATGCATCGATTATTACACCCAACACCGCATCGCACTCGCCGACGGGACCGTCAACGCAAAACCGATCGACTCCCGTTTGGAAGCGATCGTAAATCGCATGTTCCAGCGCTGTCTCGACGACGGTCAACACAAACAAGCCATGGGTCTGGCTCTCGAGACCAGACGGATGGACATCTTCGAGTCTTCGATCACTCAAGCTGAAGACTCGATCGGGATGCTCAGTTACGCATTCCAGGTACAAATTAATAAACAAATAAACCCCCTCGAGCTCGGTCTGATTGTTTCATGTTTCCAGGTCGCTATGAGCCTTATACAAAACAGGGGCTTCCGCAACACCGTCCTCCGGTCGCTCGTCGGCCTGTACCGTGGGCTCGCTACACCTGACTACGTCAACATGTGCCAGTGTCTGATTTTCCTGGAGGATCCCTTGTCGGTGGCGGAGGTCCTCGACAAGCTTGTGCAGGGCAACGAGGAGCAGCAGCTTATGTCCTTCCAGATTGCTTTCGATTTGTATGAGTCGGCGACGCAGCAGTTTTTAGAGAGAGTGTTGAAGGCGTTGATGGTTACGGCACCAATTCCCGGTCGTCTAGAGGAAAAGATGAAACCAAAAACCGTCCCTCCAGAGACTACTAGCGAACAAAAGGAGGGTGAGACTAAGGTGGAGGAGGTGAAGAAGGAAACAAAAGAAGAGAAGACCTTAGACAGTTTGGTATGTCACTTGACCCATTGAAATAAAGAGATTAAGAATTAATTCTTATTAGTTATTATCCGTTACTCTAGAAATGGTTTCTAATTTGAAAAATAATAATAAATTTGATCTGTTTTAGAATGAAGCTGATAAGGAGCACCAGCTGCGCATCGAGAAATTACACACTATACTGTCAGGAGAACTGTCGATCGAGTTACACCTTCAGTTTCTGATCAGATCCAATCATGCTGATCTGCTCATCTTGAAACAGACCAAAGAGACTGTGAGAGTGAGCATATGTCACACTGCGACCGTCATCGCTAACGCTTTCATGCATAGCGGTACCACTAGCGATCAGTTTCTTAGGTGGGTACTGGTTTGATAATCTCACTCTTGAACTTCTGATTTATTTAATGGCGATGAATGAAGGCTGCATCTTTCACATAACGTCGGCCTAATCTGAAAATGGCCTAAGTCACATTTTACAAATTTCACAGGAGGAAAAAAACATCTTATTGCGTTTTAATCAAGACAACTTAGGATTTGGACCCCTTTCTTAGATCAGTCTAATGCCATCTATGAGCGGAAAATCAAACTCAAACAATTTACTAAGCGATAAGTTAGGACATTCTCTTCCAAATGATATTAAAATCTCATTTTGGTGAAAAATGGACTTCGGCCATTCTCATATTAGGCCGACAATAAGCTTCTTATTACAAAAACAGGACAAGTGATAATTGGACTTGTTTGGCTGAGAGTTCTCTACCTCTGTCTGTTTTGAATGAAACTGTTCTCAAGTATCATTACACCCAAGAATTTATTCACCAAAAGACGAGATGTTGAAAAGTCAGACTTCCGTACTTCAAATCGTTATTTATTTAGCTATAAATTATTATTTATGACCTTTTGGTAAATAAAATTTGAAATTAAGGTGTAAAAGATATGGATACCAAACAAAAAGTTCTTATTGCAGCTTTATTGCAAAAATTTAGTGGATAAACAAATGCCTAACCCGATTATCCTTTATCGCTTTACATCACAAACTCTCACTCTTCCAAGTGTTCTCATTATTGCTTACTTTTATTCCAGAGATAACCTGGAATGGTTGGCGAGGGCAACAAACTGGGCCAAGCTGACCGCAACCGCATCCCTAGGTGTGATTCACCGGGGACACGAGCAGGAAGCTCTCACCCTGATGCAGAGCTACCTCCCGAAAGAGGTTGGCCCCAGTTCTGGTTACTCAGAGGGCGGCGGTCTGTACGCCCTGGGTCTTATTCACGCGAACCACGGCGCCAACATCATCGATTATCTCCTGGCGCAGCTCAAGGACTCTCAGAACGAGGTTAGCTTGAATTGAAATCGTACGTCTGAGAGACGGTTTGACGGTGTTCTCGGTTTCAGATGGTGCGACATGGCGGCTGTTTAGGTCTGGGACTGGCTGCGATGGGCACGCACAGGCTGGATGTGTACGAGCAGTTGAAGTTTAACTTGTATCAGGACGACGCCAATACGGGTGAAGCTGCCGGAATCGCGATGGGGATGGTCATGCTGGGTTCGAAAAGTGTTGGGTCTATTGAGGATATGGTCTCTGTAAGTATTAAAAATATCGATTATGAACATCTATCGTCAATTTAGCATCAAAAGAAATGATCTTGTTGAAACTACATTGGTGTTATCATCTTCAACCAAAAGTGAAGAACTGTCATTGCAGAATGAATAAAGACAATGTGTTCAACAAATAAATTTTTTGCATGTTAAAAAAATTTCTATATGATAGACACAACTCTCTTCTCATTATCATTAAAGCATTTTTTTTTCAATATTGTGTTCTTAACTGACAATTAGAGTTCATTTTCTTTTTCGTTTGCTTTTGTTTTGAATTATTATTTGATTTGCTAGATTACTTGCCAATGCCATAATCGAAATTTTAGAGAAGGAAAGAAAGGGAAGGCGTAACTGTTTTCGAAAAAGTGTCACCAGATGGCATACCAGACCAACCTGTCAAGAGTATTTGTATCTTTTGTTAATTATTAATAATTGATCAATTATTAATTGAATATACTGCCTTCTGTCTGATTGAAATATGACTGAGAACAAAGTAACACTTACCTTTTTAATTGATTAAAAAATTGTATAAACGTCACTAAGTTAAAGTCGACTTTTTGTCACCAAAAAATGGCGGATAATTGATTTTCAGTCACACTGTCTAAGCTCTAAACCGTCACATGGATGCTTTAAAAAAATGACTGATAACTGCATAAAAAGTTGAACTTTTCATTACTCTTTACCTCCATCCTTAAATAATATTGATCGTCATTCAAAAACACACCCCAGACTATGATGTCCTTTGATCCTGTATCATAGGTTCAAAATTTACTGGCCCATAATATACAGAATGATCTTTTAGAAGACTGAACCAGCCATATTTCGGGAACTGAGTCTCAGAGTCTCAAAATCAAGATGATGTACACCGGAAATTGATACCTTCTTTGTTGGCCCTTCTCATCTTCTAACCCCCCACCGCTCCTGTTCCCTGACACCTCCCATATATCCCTTACCCTTCCTTCGACCTTCTCTTACCCTACCTAACTCCTCCCTCAGCTCTCCCTATCCCTATCTCACCCATATCTGGCCTTCGTCTCATTCCTCCCCACCTTCTCCCATACTCCTCCATTACCCCTTCCTTACCACTCTCACCTTTTTCCCTCCCTCATTTTATACGTTTACTTATGTTTACAAATACTTTCTTCAATTTTTTAGGCAGAACCTAACTCCTAACCATTGATATATCGACATTTTTATTTGTCATTTTCATGTAATTTGAAAACATTTCACACCAACATCAATGAACTCAAAATAAAAAAATGAAAAAATATAAAAATTAGACTATTTTCACTAAAAACCGGTTAATTAAGAAGAGAATTAGGTAGAAATATTTTTTACATAAAATACATATTGCAATAGTGGATGTAAAGTAGAAATGACAACCGACTATAACTGATAATGGCAATAATTGACAATAACAATCTTTCATGTGGTGTCCTATTGTGTGGATGAAATACCACAGGGTGATAAAAATCTGCTATTGAAAAAATGTTACAAAAATTAAAAAAAAATTACATTTTCCAATATTTTCAGCTTTTATATTAAAAAACTCCTTTAAAAATGGAAAATCACAATCTTCATGTTTGTATATACTTGTAAATTGCTCCTTACAAACTTCAACTGTAAAAATTTCACGATTCTTATTGATTTTTTTCACACAATATGAAAATGCAGTAATATACAGGCCCTCCTATTTGAAATTGAAGTTGTGTGGCCTATTATAGTGATATTGGGCTACCCTGTAAAGGGTGAGGGGTGAGAACCTTATAGCATTCATAAATGGGAAAGTGATTGGACTAAAAGTCTGAAAATTTGTACATGTATGATTTCAATTTCGATGAGCTGAACTAAAACATTTATACCCCCATACCACTGCTGGTTATAACGGAACTTGCCCTAAATTTTCTTATTTTAAATGGGACATCCTGTATATGTACCTATATTATTACATTTTCAGATTGTCTGAGAAAATGTAATACAAATGGTTTTTATAATAGTCCAAGTGTGCAACCAGTAATTTATGAGTTATAAACAAATGAAAATCGCAATTTTCCGTTTTCAAAGCAGCTTACATTCAAAATGGCTCAAGATATCGGTATACAGTTTACATGTTCCTATTTCACTTTGTATAGACATTTCATCCACATGTGATGGATACCATGTGAAAAGTTAAGACAGGGATTAGGGACATGTAAGCCGTTTTTCAGATATGTGGACCCGTTTTCAATCCAAGCTGCTTTGAAAATGGAAAATTGCGATTTTCATTTGTTTATAACTCATAAATCACTCGGTACAAATTTGAACTTTTGATTTGAATTTTTGAAAATTTGAACTCCATTTTTATTACTTTTTTTCAGACAATCTGAAAATGTAATAATATACAGGTTTCCTATTTAAAATAAGGAAGTTGATGGCACCCTTCGGTATAACCAGAAGTGTTGTAACTTCTAGTGCAGTCACTTTTCCATTTATGAATGCCCTAAAGGTTTTTGCGCCTCACCTGTGTAGCTGAAAATAATTTCACTTTGTACAGCTCTTGATACCTATGCCATGAATTTTTTTTTGTGAAAATATTTTTTTGTGTTTGCAAATAAAGGTGCTATAGAAGAAACTCCCAACTCCTGGACAACCTATAGGTACAGATCAGGGTGATTTTTAAGTTGAGTTATTCCTTTTAATAGTAGAATTCATTAAGGCGAAAACATTTTTGAATAATTTTTCTTAATTAAATCAAAAATAAAAGAGATACATACATCCTTTGAAAGTTATGGAAAATCTTATTCCACCCTCTTAGTAAATGATGCACGAATAAGGTCTGATTGAAATTAAAAAGTCAAGTCTGATAAGAAGATTTTTTTTCATCCATTTTATTTGTTTCAATTAATTTTACTTCTGTCAAGTAATAAATTTATGTGTTGGCAGTTTTGTAATATTAATTAAGAATAAAATGATTTTGAGGGCAATATTATATTATTAAGAAGTGTAATTTGGTTGAATTTTGTAAGCCGGTGTTTTTGCATTTAATTTACCCATATTAATTAAGGTACCTATTTTGGTTTATTTCTTTTTATTTTAGTCTTGTGTCCTGGATAATCTTATGTAGTGTATTTTTGTTTTGTTTAATTATTTATCTGTTTGAAATTAATTATTATAGTTACATTCACAGGGCTGTACTCTCATTTTTTCACGTATATACGGCTCCGGCCGTATTCACAAACAATAATTTTCTAAATAATTACGCATCAGTTAATTCCATCTCATTCTAATGTATATAAACTGTATATTTCCAACCCTTTTATTTAATTATTTTCGAGATATTACAGGGTCAGAACGCTTTCTGAATACGGGTCTGTATCTCTACATCTCTACAAAGTATCTCTTTTATTTTTGACCTGATTGAGAAAATTTATTTGAAAAAGTTTTTTGCTTTTATGAATTTTACAGGGTGTTGAAATGAATGCCTCAACTTGAAAATCATCCTGTATAATATTTATTTATTTCATGTTCCTTTAACAGCTGAGAATAGTTTCCTTCAAGCCAGTTTTTGTTTCACCATCTATCTGGTTTCAGTTTTGATTAAGTGTGTGTCTTGTCAAAATCTTGAAGAATTTCTTTAATCGGGAATTTGGTGTGGAAAAGCGCCTTTGAAATCCTTCTCTAGGAATTTATGATTTTCTGGTGAATGAATTATACACTTGATAATTATTGTTAGTGGATGTGTTTGATTAGGTTTCTTAATTTCAAGGATTTGATATATCTTCTTCTCTATATTTCTCTCAAGGATTTTTTGATTATATTAAAAGTCAAATGTTATAATAATTATTATAATCGTAGCAAATCTCAAAATAACAAGCTTTCTCTCTCTTTGTAACCTTACACATCCAGGTCAAATTTCGTCACCCCTAGCATATTTATATGGAATCTGGAAGATTTATATAATAATGTTTTGCAGAAATTCCACTCCTAAGAATTACTGCTATTAACTCTGGATCCAAATGTTAAGCTAAATGAGAGACTTTGTATTCTGTTTTGGCTGAGTATTCCGAGACAGAATGTAACACCTTAGGAGAGCAATTATCGTTGACAGGGGAAGTTTGTACTTTATGGGCGGGGTTATAAGTGGAACTTTGACTTGGGACTGATGTTGGATGTTGTCTCCAAACTGTGTAACTGTGGGACGGGCCCCACACAAAGAAAAATGCCAATTTCCAAGACAAGACAATGTTTAGGAAAGTTTCTGTCTAGTTTTGGGAACTATGTAGTTTGTTTGTAAATTATTCTCAATTTGAATAGACGATCTAGTGTCATGCCTGGGTATGTAATTTATGTTTTTAACAACTTGAGTGAAGGGAACATTTAGATATAAGTTTCTATTATTTGAGGTTGAGATTAGTCAGAAATGTGTTTAATGCCCGTATTCACAAACGATAATTTCATAAATAATTACGTAATTAATTAAATGAGCGAGATGGAGATATGTAGTTTTTTTGCAATAGAGTGAGATGGGTATAATTGATTACGTAATTATTTGGGAAATTATCGTTTGTGAATACGGGCATAAATCTGTTGGATTTGTAAGACATAAAGTTTTAAATAAAATTAGGTTATTGGATATCATGATTTATTGAAACTTTGAAATTTTATATGATCTAATGCAGAAAAGATTGGACCAATTTTTATCACAATTATTTGCCAGTTTAGTAACTTAGTGTAGGATGAACCAGTAACCAGAAATTTTATAAAATCAGGTTAGTAAAAAGGGAGTTGTTCTATCAGTTTTATAAAATTTCAGGAAATAATGATTTTGATTTGCACGTTTAGTAAAGTAATCAAAGTTTATCTGGTGGGGGTGGGATGATAAAAATTGGGCTTAATTCTAGAATTTTCTTGGGATGCACCATAGATCCGATAACCAGAATCTTATCAAAATCTGATCGTTAAAAAGAAATAGGGGTGGTTTTGAAATTTTCATAAAATCTCAGGAAATCGTGCGCCGATTTTTATCAAAGTTGGTTTGTGCTTTTAGTGTGGAGGATAGACGCGGTACTCGGAAGTTTATCAGGATCTGACGGGGTTATAAAAAGTGATAAAAATTGGGCTTGTTCCCAGAATTTTCATGGTATGGAGGGTAGATTAATAACCAGAATCTTGCCAAAATCTGATCTTAGAAAAGAAATGGGGGTGGTTTTGAAATTTTCATAAAATCTAGGAAATCGAGCGCCGATTTTGATCAAAGTTGGTCTGTGCTTTTAGTATGGAGGATAGACGCGGTACTCGGTAGTTTATCAGGATCTGGTGGGGTTATAAAAATTTGACTTATTCCCAGAATTTTCTTGATATAGAGGGTAGACTAATAACCTGAATTTTATCAAAATCTGAGTGTTGAAAAGCATGTAGGTGGTTTTGAAATATTAATAAAATCTCAGAAAATCGTGCGCCGATTTTGTCCAAGCTGGTTTGTGCTGTTAGTATGAAGGAGAGACGCTGTAATCAGAATTTTATCAGGATCTGGTGGGGCTATAAAAATTAAGCGCTATAAAATAAATAAAAAATAAGCGTACCGTAAAGTAAGGAGATCTCTGGAATAATTATTATTAGTGAATTGATTTAAGTGTTTATTAGGGTTAAGGTTAATTGATCTCATTATAAATATCAATTTTTTATAATTTCGCGATGGCTCAAGCTAATTGCGTATACTTTGTCGTCTTCCACTACTACTGCATTAATAGAGTTTCACGGAAACAACGTTACTTCTTGCGAGGATAGAAAGGTGGGGTTGAGGGTGAGTTTTTTCAACGGGTACCTACATTGTCCCCCTTGTTAAATTCAAACTGACTGTACCAGGTCTCGCCCACCGTCACGGCAAACTTCACGGTTCTAATGGAACAACAATGTCTAACAGGGCGCCCGGGTTTGTTATAGAAGTTACGAGAGCGCTCTTAAAAATCCCAGTCCTTCACTCCCGCCCCCACGTCCGCCGTCGCCGTCGCGTCACCCGTTGGCTGATGAGGCCAAATTAGTTTTCGAATAATAACGTCTCGGAGTTCCCTCTCAGGAATCCCGCGAAGAGTCTGCTCGGGCTGTTAAAAACGAAGCAAAAAACACGAAAACAGCTCTTTTATGCTGTACACCTCTTTCTCCTTCCTTCCGTTTATTTAAGTTATTTATCATGGGGATCGAATTCGTTTTAACTGTTGTCTGATTACTAGATTGCTGTTTTGAAACTCGAGTTTTTTTTCCACTTGAACTGCTTTCACAAATAGAATTTTAAAGAAGTTTGTGTCGCTGCTCGATTAATTTAATATTAAAGTATAAGAGGTATAACTACAGTACTGAAAGGATGGATGAATTTACTTGCTTTAAAATGGGCGATACGTCGATACAATCACGCTATAAAGCAAAAAGTGATATACTTGATTTCTAACACTATTAGTCACGATTTTGGAGTTTTGTTCTTTTGGTTACAGTACGCCCAAGAAAGTCAACATGAGAAAATCCTTCGCGGCCTCGCCGTTGGAATATCTTTCACTATGTACGGTCGTTTGGAAGAAGCGGATGCTTTGATCGAACAGTTGACCACAGACAAGGACCCAATCCTGAGAAGATCGGGGATGTACACCATCGCCATGGCTTATTGTGGGACCGGTCATAACAAGGCCATTAGGAGGCTTCTGCACGTCGCTGTGAGTATACTTTGTCGTTTTTTAAATAAGTACTTTATTACGCAAACCTTGAGGAAATTAGTGTAAGAAATTACTCGCTCAGAGACTCGCAGATTGTTCGGAAAACGGTATGAATTTGGTGGAGTTTTGGGAGCGTATGAACATTTACATAAGGTAATAGGACGAATCTTGTTTACTGCATTCAAATTTCCAGCGTATACTAAAATGTATTATTATTATTATTAGATTGTTGAGCTTTGAGTCGAGGAATTTCCATCCCGGGGAAACACGTGTGCGTTCGCTTTGTGTTTTAACTTGGCTGTTTCGTGTTGTACTGATGAATTTGAAGCGCGTCGCAATCGCTTGACGGTTCTGACCTGCTGTCGACACTCCAGAAATTATGTTGTGGCGAAAATATTTCCGTTTGAATGTATGCAAATTTGTTGGGAACTTCCGAAGCGGCCGGAGCCCTGCCATTTCAGGGAATTTGCATATCCGGATTAGGAGAATCGCGACTCTAAAAGCAAGAGCCCCGAAGACGAATCGAATAACTTGCCCGTTTCCCTGTCCGCTGTATTCGTCGGGACGTGCATTTCACTTTGTTTTTCTTTGGAAATTTCAGGTTTCTGACGTGAACGACGATGTCAGGAGAGCGGCCGTGACTGCCCTTGGATTTCTTCTATTTAGGTGAGTGTTTTTTTTTTATTTTTTATTTAGAACGTTTACAGAACTTTTTGGTGAGAAATAATAATAATTATCTTCACGGTGGCAGTTGTTCTCTTCTCTTCTAGGTTTAGGGGTTATCATCACGATTGCCTTATCAACATTGTAACGATGTGATTTATCCTGTTTCGGTTTTAATAAACGACGATGAAGAATTTAGCAAGCATAAAATGATTAGAGCCTGTTGATATGATTTATGACTTTATGAGGGACGTTTCGAGGGACCCGGGAAATCATTGCGGCATTGTCTTGGATTTTTTCTTCCTCAACGGGCTCGGTTTCAGTGCCGTGGGACCGGGAATAATGAGATCGCGTTAGGCTCGCGGGTATCTCCGGAAAGCGAAGGGCAATCTGTTTTAATTTATCCGTCTGATCTGCACGGCCGCGCGAAGGGTGAACGGGAATTTTCATATTATTTCAAATTCCGGGCGCCCATTCACGCGAAGGTAATTTTCCGACTTGAGATTTTCGCGTATTCGCGCGTCAGCGTCTTCTTTTAACTTTATTTTCGTGCACAAATGCTATGCTTTTTTAGGGCTTTTGAATATTTAATATCGGAGCGCGTGTGAGTTGGCTTGGATTATTTTTTATATAAAAATTCTGGCGAAAATAAATTTTACGGCCCATTTGAATCGCTCGAGTTTTCCTACGTACATACTATAATATAAAATACGGTACGCTTTACGTAAATTACTTTTTATTTTATAATGTCCCATTTATTAGAAAATCAAAATGACTTTCTCTTCCATTCTACGGAATTTCGTGTACCCACTAACATGATATTATTACCTACTCTGAATCTGTAGATGTATACAGGGTGTCCTAGGTTCTTGTTTATTGTATCAGGATCTCACCAGCAAGGTGCAAATCAGCCTCAATTTTTTGGCGCATGATTTGTTTTGATTTCTTTTATTGGACGGTGATTTTATTTAATTTGTAGTCAATAGTACTTGGAGTAGAGTGAATACGAAATGCTCAAAAAATATTATAATAAAAGAAGAGGTAGCACTAGGTTATCATTATCAAATTAGAGGATTCTTATTTATTTTGATTTATGTTTTCAATTAAGCACCCTTTTGCGTAAAATCCTTTTGATTTATGAGAAGTACCTACCTACACGTTTGAGTTTTTTTCTTAGGACAAAGTCCGTATTTCTTGATTTCTTTTTACTATAAAATCGGGACACTCTATATGTAGGTACTCATATTCACTAACCTCTTATGCATTATTATTATACTTTGGATGAAAATGTGTGTTATATAATGTAATACATATACCCTGTATAACTCGAGTGACCTTATAACTCATCCTGTACAGCGATATTCCCAGAATAGATCAGCTGGATGTTCGAATCATGACACAAGACCTTCTCCCGCACCGAACCTTTCAAGCGTTTAAGATTACCGCTAACAAATTACCAATTATCTAGGATTAATTCCTTATCTCTGCGCGACTAAGGGCCAAGGTATATATCGGGCTCCGGTACGGTAATTTATGTTAACCGGCAACGATATCGGCATCGGCGCCTGTGTTATAGCACCCCGAGACGGCATAAGCGTTGTCCAATTAAAGAGGGAGAGCCAACGGAGCCCGGATATCCCGTAAACAGGAACGGGAAACCGTGGGGGGGGGGATGCGGGGGTGAAGGCTTGGTGTGGCAACTGCTGGGAATTCTGTCCAACCTCGTCCCGCTGGGGGTCTCTTGGGCCTTTGAAATCATGGATTAAAGCTTTGAGTAGTGGATATAGTAGCGCGGTCTGGCCCACCACTGGCTGTGGAAGAGTGATGTTTGAGAGGTTTAATCAGACAAGATCCCTTGCTTGGCCCGTTTTTTTTTCTACTAGAAAGAACTGCGGGTTCGAGGTTCATAAATTGATCGTTAAAACTTTTTTCATTATTTCAATTAAGCTTTTATCTTTCACGAATCGTTTACGCAATCGATTTCTTCCCTAAGGAAAAGATTCGATCACGCACCTACTCGAAATGTTACCTCGGGCTAAGTCTGAACTCTGATATTGGTAACAACGTTGGGAAAAGAGGCAAGGGTTGCTATAACAATATTTATTGTAAAATTTAAACAATAGACCAATGGGGAAAAATTGGCTTGATGATTTGAAATGCACTATTGTACATAATAGCAAATTTATCATAAAAATACACAATTTAGCAGCAAGCAAATTACTCTCTGCAGGGTGTATCATAAATAATATACCGACAAACTTTTAGGGGTAGTAGGGGGAGTAAAAAAAACGTATTTTTTTTCTCACAAACATTTATTTTGTCTAAAACGCTTCGTTTTCGAGATAGATTGAAGTTTTTTTCTTCCTCAGCAATATTGCAAAGAAAAATGTACGCCACTGACTTTTTTATCTCTTAATTCTTTTTCCTATTTTACTAAAAATAAAAGCCGCTTTAAAACATGTTCAAAATCATTAAAATTAATAGTACCTAGTTAAAATTATTAAAATCAATTTTTGGACATGCCTTGAAGCGGCTCCTTTTTTTTTTCAAAAGCAAAACAAGATAAAAAAATAAAATAAAAGTATTACATTATTCAAGGAGCATATATGTAAAATGGACAATTATTTACGAGGGTGAATAGGCGAGTTTGTTACTTCATCCTAGTGAATAATAGCCATTATATGCGAGTAGAATACTATACTTTTGTCCACGTGACCAAATACATTACCTACTCACTATAGGAAAATGAATTCACTTCTTCGATTTTTCTCCACTTCATGAATGACTGATCAGCTGAAATGTATGCAGCCCAAATAAATAAGCCCATAGTTACCAGTAGTACTAGTGATACGTGATAACTATGGAAAAGAACACAAAATTTCATCACTAGTGATTAATGGCCATTAATCTCTAGTGATTAATGATGGTTAATACCAGGAAACTCATGCATATCGGTCGTTGGTATTTTATACTGGTTATTAAACAGCATGGACGAAACTTATTTATAATAAGCCTACATTTCGTACCATGTCTAACTAACTGTCTCTGAAATTACTCTCTCTGTTTATTTCTCTTCTGAAAAATAAATTACCGATTTCGTTCTTTTTCCATTCAACTCCTCCGCGTTCTCCGCAATTGTTGGACGGTTAGATTTACGTGAACCCGCATTGCCCAAACAATGCCCCCATAGTGTCTTCAGGTAAGGGAAACCGTCCGTTAAATAGGGAAAGCAACTTCGTACAGGAAACATAGAAACTGTTTAATTGTACCGCCTTTACCTTGATTTTCACCGAGTCATTAGCGCCCTTTGAATTGGACAGAGCGATGTGATGAATGAGTCTTTTTGTTTCGTCCCCTTTTATACACAGAAAAGATCCGGATACCAATCCTGCCGGAGTTCGAAGTGAGTTTCTGGATCAATGGAGGAATGATTACAAGAATCGATGAAGTAACGAAATACGATGATGGGTTTCGCGAGGAGGGCATTTTCTCACTTCGCTTCAGTTTAAGATCTAAGAGGATGCATCATCCTGCGGATAAGACAAATTTATACTATTTGCGTTCATATACCTACCTGCTATAGTACTGAGATTTTTACATAGAATCATTCTGTTCTGTCCTGTCAAACTAGACGAGTCGTACTTTTTTTTGGAAGTTCAATATCATTGGGTAATAATGACATAGTTATTTGTGTTCGTCTCAGGAGTCATCATGGGAATTTCGTTGTTTAGAAAATATGAATGAACGACTCTTCGAATGTAATTCTTAGCGTCATCGTCTACCTTAATCTTTTGATGTCCAGGGCTTGTTTTTGGAGGAGCTTTTTACTGTGTCGCGTATATTTTTGTTTTCGTCATCTTGGAAAAAATCAAAGACGTTGAAGCTATTGATTTTTCTGCAACAGATAGATTTTTCCGTCTAAAGCAATTCTTCTCATTTGAATCAGAGTTTCCCGCTATCCCTGTCTCGCTTGCAGACATAATGCAGAGCCCTATTACAAATTTAACGTTTACAACAAGGAAAAAAGTAAAGAAAAAGTAAAAAAATTAACTGCGCTGCTAAATGAAAACACGAGTCCATTGTAATCTGCACACAATACTGAAATTTAAGCCTTAGAATAAGTGAAAGGCATATTTTGATAACTTATCTTGAAAAGCGATTAAAATATCTCCGCAAACAGTACGCCTCCTTTGAACGGTGTTTGTTGCTTCGCTTCATTTACGATCCGACTGTATATAATTATGTACTGTGAATTCCCGAGACCTGTCATTAGTTTCCAGGGTGCAGCGGAGAAAAATCGTAATTCGAATTTTTCGTTGGATGTAAAGAAAAACCAGATCCCGGCAATTGATTAAATCCGCTGGAATAGTTCGATGCAGGAAGTTTTTCAGCTTTCCCGTGTCACCGCGACGACGGGATTGCAGCACGCGGTCGAATTTTAAAGCCCTCTCAGGTTTCGTCCTGCAAGTCTGAGCGACTTTTGCGGCGTTGCGGCGGGATTGCGGTGCTGCGGCCTGAACTCTCAGCTGATCCTTTCTCGATTAGATTTCTGGCTTCAACCTGGAACGGATTCGACCGTATGCCAGCATGCCAGCTTCCTGCATGTATACAAGCGACAGTTCTAACCAGCGTATGTTATACACGGTATCGCTTTTCCTCTTTTTCCGAGCGGTTAAAAAATTACCCCGCTTGATTCCGGGAGACGCGCGGGAGGAGCACAGCAGATAAATTAGGACTGAAGTTGTTATTTATCGATTTCCGATGTGGAAATTCAGGGATACGGTTGCATTGCAACTCTTGCGTACTTAGTTACATATTGCTTTTGCATTACCTTACATACATCTTCGGCTAGATTGAAATGCTCGACTTATTGAATCAGGTATGCAATATTTCGTCGATATTGAAATCGGGCGCGGTTGTATCTCTTGATGCACCTGGTTCGTGGAATCATATTCGGTAGGAAAATCTTGTAATTTCGTTAAATTCCGAATACGCCACGGAAAAAGTATTCTGGAATGGTGATCCGATCTAGTTTTACGGGGATTTTAGCTGATGGTTATTGGATTAGATTGAAATTTTGTTGGACGGTTTATTGTAGTGATCAACGAAACAGTTGGGGGTGACGATTCAGAGACGATTTTGATGGAGATATTTTGATGCTGTACCTACGCAGACTTTTTTCCTTTCCGTGATATAAGACCTCTGTTACGTGAGAGATGAAATTATAAAAATAGATTAAACAGGAGGGGCATTATACGCAGATACGCTTTACCTTATTATTCGGGTGTCGTTAATGCTTGAATCTATTATAATGGGATTCATTTCAAATCTTCGGCTGGATTCTTTTTTCTTATTATATACTTACTCTTGAATGAATGGTATTTCTAGCTAGCAAAAAATGCTACTACATTCCGAATGGATTCCGGAGAACTTGAGCTTTTAGCGGGAACAATATGCGTGTCTAACTACCGGCGCTCAAAACCCAGCTTCATACTTGGAAGTTAAACCTTTACTAAGAACTTGATTATTTTCAATGCTTGAAAAATTAACCTTTGGAGTGAAACATCGTGAAAAATCTTATCTGTGCTGAAACAGAAATGTCTCATATTCAGATCGTATCGGTTCTGTATGCTGTACCTACATCACTCAAGTTGACATGTGAAAGTGCGAATGGTTGAATTTCTCTCGAGCTTAGGAATTCTTTAAAAAAATTGTCAAATGCAGAAATAGGCACTGATCGTAATTTCCGTTTGCATTCGTCTGATGATCATTTCTACTGCATCACATGTACCTCGCACAGGCACCACCATTTTGAAATGTTCTTCCTCTTGACAGAAATTCGAGTAGCGCCTGAGGAGTGTTGTTGAAGCCCTTTTCCTCCCCCCTTCAGTGGTACTCCCTAATCTCACTTTTGCCTAATGGCTTGTTTCAAAATAAAAATCTAAATTTTCAGTTACCTTGAAGGAGGCGGCCATTGACAGGTCTTAAGATGATTTTGAACTATTTACTTGTGAAAATTATTCCTCGATTTATTTTATATAAAGAGATTTTCACCAGGGCTTCCTTTCGACACTACATTATTCAATACAATTAACTCATGAAGACCTGAGACTAACACAAAACTACATGTTGATTCTCGTCTGAGTGCTTGAATCGAAATCCAAAATCTTTCCCGGTACGAACTGAAATTCGCCAGTATTTTACCTGCCATCTCTTTCCTACTTCGGCTCTAGACCAATCAGCGCGAAATTTTCCCAAAATCATACGATGTGTAGGTACCTACGACGTCATTTATCCGCTGTTTTCGCGTTGATTCTAAATTAACTCTTACTTGCCATTTCATGCCAACTCGCCCCCTTCTAGGGAAAAATGCACCTTCTGCCAACTCTTCATACCTCTGACGGCTAGTAATAAGAAGAAATTTATTACCGTAAAGCTCTCTAATCGCTGCCTTATAGGGAGTAAAATTCATTTGTTCAATTTATCGCATTTATCAATACCATAAATCAAATACTGGACGAAAATAAATGAACTACATATCAAAATGCTCAGAAAATTTTGTGGAGTCTGTATGTACCCTCCACGTCGCCTGAAAATCCTGAAATACAATTTAAAAAGAGAAAAGTGCACGTGTGCACTGAATTCTTTCTCCTGTACAGTCAATTATTGACAAAATGTTCAAAAATTGTACAGTCGAGCATCTCAATCTCAAAACTTATAAAACTTCCCTACAAAACCGTAATTAATCCTCTCTTTAAATAGTAGCAAGCAGGGCATGCTACACTGTGAGGCAATTAGGAAAAAGTTGAAAGAAATAACGAGATGAGACTAACTCTAATCTCGTCTCGTCTCCATTCCATCAGGCTACACTTGTTTTTCAATAACAAAGTTTTCATATTATTTCGTTGCCTGATTGGGGCCACCCCGGATCGAATTTGTAAAAAATCACTTCACTTGAGAAACTGTATCAAGTATAAATATTTTTACAGGCGTAAGCTTGACGCAGTGCAATTAAGACTCGTTTTTTTTTATTTCACAATCAGTTGCGCTTCCTTATAATGAAATCATCAAATTATATGTATAGGCGATATTCTCGATTCATCTGACGTCGAATCTCCTCCCGTTTCTCCCTTTATTCCCCGTCAAGGAAGCTCGGGAAACTTTCCTCGTATCTCTCTCGACGTATACACGTGCAGGTTTTCTGAAGGAGCTTCTCTCCGCACACGGGCCCCTTTATCGGCGGACCGTTCGGTCGTCCATCGGAGTCGAAGACTCCGGCAAAACGGATGCGGTCGAAGCCTCGGGCAATCAATCAACCGGAGACGACCCTTGACTTACCGACTACATCGAGGTCCCGTGCAGTGACAGGACCTTGCGGGACACATAAAGGATACAACGACACCGACCGGCATCGCCCAAATAGCCTGTTTGGAAGCGATCCGGGAAAGTTTACTTTATTTATAGGTTCGCGTAGGGGAAAACTTTCGTTGATCGATTAAGTTAATTCAATTATTCACCAGATGTCAATTTAGTTTGTTGTGTCGCGTCGAATATTCCATCGGAATCGAACAGCTTCGTGTTGAATTTTCAATTATTCTTCTAAAATTATTCTTGTGTCGTCTGCTTTTTTTTTTGGGGATGTCTTGCTTTTGTTTCTAAAGGAGGGTTTACACAAGGCTAGTAACTCGTACTGGCTACCAAAACCGAGTATTTGTGAGAAGCAGTCTACACATTTTTCAGTATAGGTACTGAAAGGATAAAGTATTTCACTTGAATGCGATCTTAAATTACTTATTATACAGGGTTATGCAAATTTCATGGTGTCAGTATTGGGATATCCTAAACCATAAGAGATACAGGGTTGCTTAAATTAGAGAAAAGTTGCGCTATTTTATGGCCATCTCGAATCCGTCAAAACATGCAAGATATCTGTGACCGTTCCTGAAATATCCTGAAAAAAACTGAAAAATCGAGAAATCTTATTTTTGGAATATCTTTCTTACCATTGGAAATTAATAAATAATTTTTTGTAGCCTTACATAAGCCGTTATAAGCTATTTATCTGACGTTTCAAAAATTTTCACAGCCGACTAGATCCCAGAGTTTTCGTAGTCAACTTTCGTTTCTCTTATGGCCGCCATATTATTTTTTTATGTCGTTCGATAAGAAAAAAATAATGTAAACCAAAAATTAATAAGTTTTAGAAAAAAAAATTGGAAAATTTTTATTCTTCTTTTTTCAAAGAAAAACAGATAGTTCTTAACTGAAATAGGCCAATATGAAGTCATACTGCTTGCCTTATAGGTTGTTAATTTCTCTATGATATTCGATCTAAAAAGTTGTCTGTTTTTAGAAAAAAAAAGAAGAACAAAAATTTTTGAAAGTTATTTTTTGAAGTTTATTAGTTTTTGGTTTCCATTATTTTTTTCTTATCGAACGACATAAAAAAATAATATGGCGGCCATAAGAGAAACGAAAGTTGACTATGAAAACTCTGGGATCTAGTCGGCTGTGAAAATTTTTGAAACGTCAGATAAATATCTTATAACGGCTTATGTAGGGCTACAAAAAATTATTTATTAATTTTCAATGGTAAGAAAGATATTCCAAAAATAAGATTTCTCGATTTTTCAGTTTTTTCAGGATATTTCAGGAACGGTCACAGATATCTTGCATGTTTTGACGGATTAGAGATGGCCATAAAATAGCGCAACTTTTCTCTAATTTAAGCAACCCTGTATCTCTTATGGTTTAGGATATCCCAATACTGACACCATGAAATTTGCATAACCCTGTATACGCCCCCAGAATAAAGGGGACAAACTTCTAAAGTAACATTTACTTGATTTTAAGATAAAGGATCTCAATGAACCTTGTCTCTATAAATTGAGTATTAATGAAGTTAGAGGGTGTTCAATGTTGTAAAAAAGAAGATGCTTTTTATGTATAACTCTAAAACGGCTTAATATTTTTTATGAAATATTTTGGGTCGTTGTCCCATTAATTGGTTTAATATTACACCAATAATTATATATTTGTAATTTAAACCAGCGACGTGGCTCGGATTTTTTCGTGATCGGGGGATCTGGAGAAGAAGCGTCAAATCTGTAATTTTTTTTTTTAAGTTAAATAAAAACCTATAATTTTTTGTCCTTACTCGAATGTCTAAATCGTACCTACATATCTCTAAAACTGTTGGGAATTTACGTACGAAACCGTATTCCTTTTTTGTACCAGAAATGTCTGGTTTTTAGAAATGTCAAAACCAACGTTTGTCCATGCAGTGGCGTAAAAATGGGGGGCTAGAACATTGGAGTCCTATCTACCCTACGTCGCTGATTCAAATTACAAATTTAGAATTATTGCTGTAATATTAAACTAATTATTGGGAAAACGACCCAAAAAAATAATAAAAATAGCCGTTTTGGAGTTATACAAAAAAACTGTATTTTTTATGTTAAAATCAAATAAATATTCTTCCTCAGAAGTTTGTCTCATTTATTATTGTGGAACACCCTGTACTTATATAGGTAACTCAATTCAATAAAGTTCAAATAATTTTTTGAACAGCAGCAGTTTGAAATATGGTGTAAATTTAAATTCAGTCACGTGGTCGTAAACGCTCCTCGATTGCGTGACGTCAGTGGCTAGGTATATTTGACAAGCGTCTCGCCAACACCAGCTTATTGAAATCTAAAAAAGATGAGGCGCTTTTTATATTGTTTTTTTTTTTAAAGGAGATCTCATGAATGATCGGAAAATACCTGGTACTTTCGGTTAAATAATAATTAAGTATAGTCGCTATAGTTCGTTATAGCCGATTTAATATCTCCTATTATAAGAGGGGTATAAATAAAGCGCCATGTTAAACTCTAGTTTCGTTGTATGAATATCTAAACGTTTTAGAGCAAATAAGTGCTTTAAATTAATTATTGTACGTAACAGAGTTTTTTGCAAAATGTGCAAAATATTTGTTAAAAATAACGTGGCCAAAACTTGAGGTTCAACGAACTCTCTCTTAAAGCTGCATAGAAAGTCGATTAAGATTAAATTCCAGCTTTTCCAGATAAGTACTCATGATACAGATACATATTTTCTCGAAATGATGGATATGGATAAACAATTTTCCGATCAGCAACTCGTTCTCCTCTTTTGCGTCGCAATTTCGAATTTGATTGATTACACGTTACGTTACCAGACGACTCATTATACACACATTGGCGTACGGTGGCCGGGGGTAATAGGGTAATCCAATATTCGATATTGAAAACTGCGCCGGGACATTCACCGAACCTCGTTATACGTCCTTTTTAACGCCGAGCTGACAGCTTTTCCACTCCGATAATACATCAAACGTGACGGCTCTATCCATACCATCCTTTTCGGAAAGCCGTGTGCATACTCTTTTTATTTTCAGCGGCGGTAATATAATGCATATTATAACAAGATATACGGTGAACGTCCGCGCGTGAAAGCAACGCCGGGCTTCGGTTTGGTGTCGGATTCGAAAAATCAAACTCCTTGATTAATTCGTCCGGGGAGGACGTGATTGAATGGTACGGTACGTTCGCCGCCCACGTCTCCCCGAATTGAATCGATTTGGAAAGCAGACCGGGCGATTTATCCCGACCGGACCGATCTTGTAAAGTTGAATTTCTGGAATGTGAAACTGCCCGACTTCGGGGATCCATATTATTATAGGTGCCTGAAATGGAAATGTAACCTACCGTTTTTTATATTTGGGATATGAAATTTTGAGTCTCAAAGGTTTGTAATTATTATGATTGAACTGATGAACAGTTTTCAGTCTCGTGAGCTCGTTTCTGATGAAATGTATAATATTATGTATGTAGAGTAAACAGATGATATTATGTAGGTGTTGACGTGATTAAAAAATAATCGCTCCAGACATTGCTTAGGGTGTAATAATATTACTAATTACCATGACTATAAAGAGATGTTTTATCTGGTTTGGGCTTTAATGTATAATAGAATTTTGTTTTTGCATGAGACGGTCGTTGTCAAAACCAATGTCTCTTCTATCATCATGATTTATTTAACAAAATATTCGCTCGATTGTTTGTTCGCAGATCCGTTGTAGTTATAGGGATAGGTTTACAGGTCGTGTCTACTCCCAGTCTCCCTTATTTTGTTTTATTACATGCAACCGTCGCTTGATAATACCTGCAATTTATAGTTAAGTACTGCAGCATTTACACTTGATTATACAGGGTGAGTCATAACGGGTGGTCGATATTCTAACTGCGGATAGAAAATGACGTCACTGTCACCAGTGACACCATTGAGGAACTACAACTTCTTTGATGAAGTTGTGGTATTTTTTCAGTAACATGGCAACGCTGTCATGGTGATTTCAAAATTGATAAAATTGGCCACACTCAAGTCGATTCCCAATGTTACTTCTTGTTACTTTGTTCTATGTATAAGAAGTTTATTATAGTCACATCCGATTTGAATTTAAATTAACAGTAGCACTCGAAGAGACTGGAAAAGAGGTTCCATTTTCTCTGTCTGCGGGATATTTTTTTCGGCATACCGGCAACCGCGATTGCTTATAATTGATCACGGGCTTCGTATAATTCACCGCGGCGGCGGCGGCAACCATTCTTTCTGAAGGACGATAAATAAAATTGAGTTCGCGGTCGACTGCATCTTGGCAAGATTTCATGATGACAGGGTAAAATTGGCCGAGACTTTTTAAAACCGCCGGAGTTGTCTGATTTGTTTACCTTCAAATTTAGAGCTGTCGGGAAATTTTCATCCGGCTTGATTAATGCCGTTAATTAAACCGGCATAGTAACAAGAGTACCAGAACCACCAGAACCAGAACTTGCTAATTTTAGATTTTTGTTTAAATTTGAATGTGAAATTTGTTGGATTTTGTGAGGTGTGAGTAATTTGGCTACCTGAGCATCTGATGCATGACTTCATGTCCTTAGTTGGGTAACTTTTCCCTCTAATATAATGGTAGGTAATAATAATAACCGTAAAAGTTTATTGTTGGGATTCGGAATAATTATTATTTCATTTCGTGTCAGGTAAAATGGTTATTGTTTAGCTTGACGAAGGGAACAGGGAACGAAGGGGTAGACCGTTCCTCTTCTCTTCCAGTCCCTTTCTAAATTACCTCCTAACGAACTCTGTCTTTAACTAGATTAAACCGATCGGACCGGAACGTTCAGTTTTTCCCTTTATTAAAAAGACCGGGAGCGTCTCTGTTCCCATTGTTGTATAGTAGACGGGTCACCACATCCGACCACTTCGGGACTTTGGGGATCCGGGATCGCATGAGCATTGCGAACGTCCCGATCTGCCATTGACTTTGATGTATCGGGAAGTTTGTCCGTAAAACCACCATTATCATTAGTTACTCCATTCCGTATAGATCGAGATATACACTCCACTCATCTTACCTTATTCTTTTCCTAGATAGAAGCTCTCGGTCCTTTTATTATTTTCCGTCGTCATCTTCATGTTTTCGTTTGAATGGGACGGACGAAAGACTCGGGACGACCGGGATGAATTTATTACTTTTGTAGGTATAGGTAGATGGATCTGGTTCGCTTTCGAGGTATTCCTTCATCGTCTGAATTATTCATTTTGCTAAGAGTTCCGGGAACCGGTAGCCCGACGATCGATCGTTGATGATAACGCGATGTTAATTTGAGTATTTGAATAGGTTTAATTGTTCCAAAGCTGATTTATTATTAGAGAGTAGGTACCTATCCTGGGATTGCAATTACTTTTCCCGGAATAGGAATTGTACGCTTCTATAATAATAATTCGATTAAGTTTGCTTTAACTTTTCAATTAATCGTTGCGCTTTTAGTCTTGATGCGCGATTTCCTTTTTCTTTAAGAGAGTTTGGAGGGAAGTACGGACGATAATCTTTTAGACAAATTAATCATGCTGGAACTGTATCCGTTCTTGAGGTAACAAGACGAATTAGGAAATTAAATGTCCTTATATTATGAGACGTTTATTATTAGATGCGTTTCGAAAGTTACCTATAATTTTGTTTATCGATTTGCCTGAAAGTTTGTCCTAAAGGTAAATTGATCATTAGAATTTTTTTAAATAAATCAGTTTCGTTCAAAATTGTACCAGCTTCGAGATAACCACGCAAATAACTCGCACAAGTTACAAAAGAACTAACTTTTTGTTGCCTTTAGTGTTCATCCTCTTTACTCAACCATTGCCAAATCAGTAATAAACCCAGTAGTACCACACATAGGTACTCAGCAGATGTCGTTAGGTCGTTACTAGTTCCAGGTTAGTTTCTTTACTCTAATTATTATGTTCATTATGTAGGTAAGTAAAAATGAAAATTTACACATTGTTCTTAATTTTTAGTTTTTGTCCTTTGCTCTTATATTATACCTAATAATTTTGAACTGGAAATATGCAGGTTTAGGTATCTTAAGAGAATTGATTTCAGGAGACTGTGGGTAGGTACTTCAAGCAGAGATTTTTTTTCAAGATAATTTTTAGCGATATGTACATAATTCGTAATATATTTTTTTTTTGCAAATTTTAAATCTCCGAAGTTCAAATTGGGAAACAGTTTTTCTTTACAGTGATATTTTCTCACCACTTAAGATTAAGAGTATAAGAAAATTTATTCATTTTCTTATGAATGCAATTCTCTTCTAAAAAAGGTAGGGTTCTAAAGGACAGTTTCGGGATGCCAACATTTTTCAATTTTGAGTAAATTTAATGTTTAATTTCTAAAAGCGACATTGGCATTGATTTAAAGACTCTCTTGAAATTAACATGAAACATCTGATGTTGAAAATCTAAAAACTCCGGAAGTAGATATTAATCTGGTGATTATTAATGGGAAGACACTTGCTTATTAATTTACTGGGTTATTTAGTTATTTGTTGCAGATATTGTAGATGATTTGGTAATTGCGTCGAAAAACAACAACTATGGCGTAGTTAAATTATTCCGAAGCGTGAGTACTTTAGACGAGGTATGCGGTGGCTTCGCAACTTCTTTAAAAAGAGGCAATAGCTACAGGCATAGGTGGATGTTTGAGTATTTAGATACGGCAGTTCGATAATTACCGGTGAGCTCTTTTACTCCATCTTTAGTTCCCCGCTCGCAATGTCTCTCGCACGCTTGTTGCTTCTTTACCTCCCTGTGCGCATCTTGCCTGCTTTCTATTGTTTAAAAATTGGGCATCACCTGCGAGTTGACACCTACACCACAGAATTCTCGATCTTAAGAGACACGATTGTGCGAGATATTTTTCGTCAGATTTCAGGTTAGTTTGGAAAAATTTTTGACTGAAAACCCTTTTACACCGATTTCTCTGAAAAGTTTTCCTGGTCTTAAATCGACCTTGACGATTTAAGGACTAACGTCCTGTCGTTTAAACCCCGAAAACCCAATCGAATCTACATGAAAATAAGGCATCGTTTTTAATTTTCTAATTTTAGATGTTTTAAAACATGTTGCCTTTAGATATTTTGATGCGCTTCAAAAAAGACTTCAAAAGTTTCAATGGATTTTGCGAGTCTCGGTCTATAAAAAATTCCGATTACATACCACTCCTTGGAAACCAATTGGGAAAAATGTTTTTTACTGATTTTACTAAAAAATTGCTCGAAATGTGAATAAAAAATGGAACCGCTTCCTTTCTACATTTTACAATTTTAGAAATAGCCTGTAACTTTTGTATACTAATATACTTTTGGAAGAATTTTTTCTTACGAAATTGAAGAGAAAGAAAACCTGGAAACCACTTTTCAGAAAAATTGACTCATGCAGAAATGAAATTGGGTTCTAATTCGTAAATTACAGGATGGCAAGAGATCTTGTGATCTCGCTCCCAAATTTTTAAACGAAAATTAATCGCCAATCGAGTTTGAATTCCCCCGAATCTCTCGCCTATTTGTCATAGGACGTGGCGTAGACGTGAAAGGAGCTTATATGCACCATTTCCTCGACAACGCAACAGTAAATCTGGATAATCCAGTCTGCTTCGAGATGCTTCTGCTCCTCTATATCCGAATACAATCGAGCCCAGCAACAAAGTAAGGGTTGAGATGGAAAGTGTGCCGCCGTCGTACCTCCCGTATTCCAGGAATCCAATTTGATGGCGGCGGCGGCGGCGTCTTGTGAAATGTTCACTTGCACCCGCTTTTAAGCTCTGAACCAGGTCGTCCTGTCCTGTAATGCATTTACCGATGGCGATGATGCCATTATCTGTATAAAAACCCACACTCCCACACGACATTTGTCTTTTTGTGTCTTTTCTTATTTCGTTCTTAGCGTTCCGTGAATAATTCATGGCCTTTCTACATCCGGGGACCGTTCGTAGTACAGGCAGTTTTCTGTAAAGTATCTTCTTGGAGAGGAGGGCGGTTGAAATTGGAAAACAAATGTATATTATTTATAATTCCCTACTGGATCGCGACTGGTAATAGTGTGAAATTGCCAGGACTGTAATTTCTTGTTTCTCTTCATGAAGGGCGCTTATTAGTTATTACGTGATATGAATGAGTTTGATGGGACGAAAAAGCTATTGAAGTTAAGTTGTTTTTTTTTATCATTATTGGATGCTTTTGAAGTTAATTGCTTTATTTCTCATGTCGTTGCCTGTTATCAAGTAAAACTAAGTCGACGATTATCGTAACGGGTTAAAAGAACCGCGTTAATATAAGTCAATTGATCGACGGATTCTTTTGGATAAACCAACGAGCGTGCTCGCTCTGTAATAATGAACTTAGCTACGTCAAACACCCAACCGTACGGTAAAACTTGCAGAAAAACTCTCTCGCTCTTCGTTTGTTTCATTAGAGAAACTCACGGTCTCGCTGGAATTAGCGTTCGTGTGTCCGAGCCGTCCAAACCACGAATTCAAATTAATTAATTGATTTCTCCTACCAGGCAATGAAATTAACCGGGGCGGTCCCGTGTTTCCCGGCCCGTAATCGTTCAGATTTGTCGATATAGAGAAAATGGACAAATGCTGTCGTACTTATTGAGTGAAAACAACCCGAAACAAAAAATGACCACGTAGACCATCAATCACGGATCGGAATTAGTATCCGTGATACGTTCCGGGGGGACTTGCTGTATACGTGAAAAGGGGATGGAGCTGCTTCAACTTAATCGGGTAACCGGGAGAGAGATCCCGTTCGGGAACGATTCACCCTCACAACGTCTCGATCTATCTCGCTTTATGTACTTGTAATTCCCGGTTATTCGCGTTCTGGGCTTTTCTTGCTGTTTGTTTTTTCAAGTAAGGTAGGTATGTAAATAATAGTAGTCGACCGAAAATAAATACCACTCCATACTTCGTTGGAGTTTATTTTGTCTCAAGTTTCACTGGTTTCGTTGTTTTCGCGCTTGAAAAGTCGGTAATTTCGTATCCCGCCAGAAGAGAGGGTTGCTAATAGAAGGCAGTAAAAAGTTTTCGCTTCGTTCTCATCTCTCCGATGATAATTCGATTCGCATTGGAAAAATACGAATCGTGAAATTCTCGTTGATTGTGACGGCCAGATTGGAACGGAACGGCGATTGAATAGGAAGAAATTGGTAATTCCAGTGATATTATTTACGCGACAATCAATTATTGTCTGACGCGATTGCTCTGACGTTTTTATCGATTTCGCCGATTTTGCCACTTACTTCAGTTGCCTGTCATGCTTTACTTCTGGTTGTTATCATAGAATGTATGCAAGCAGATGTTTTGCGTATTTTCATATCCATCAGTAAGCGATTATGCGAGCACATAAGTAGCTCGGTCAAATCAAAACAGCGTACCTCAGGAGGGATCAATTTTGGAGTTATTAATTTACATTTTTTTTTTATAATTTAGAATTTTACTGGAAAATCAGAACATAGAGAAGAAGAATAGAGAAGCGGGGGGAAAGAAATCAGCGAGAGAATAAGTGAAAAGACAAAGGAATTGAGAGATTTGTGAAATAGAGTGAGATTGCTTGACCCATAAAAACCCCATAAGTTTACATTAGGATAGCTTAATGTAACCTTTATTGCTTTCTCGTATCTTATTAGGTTGGGATTCCCCGTAAAATATTTTCTGCTTGGGCGATTCTCGAAACAGCATCGACGATGAGAGAGAGAGAGAGAGAGAGAGTGAGCTGAGTTTGCACATTCGTAGCTGTGTTTTTTATGGGTAGTAGGTACATTTCGGTAATTTAGGTCGGTTTTTAACCGGGCAAAGTTTATTGACTCTGTGTGTACGGTATAGGTACATCAACAAGTCGGGTTAGGCTACAGAATCGGGTTATTCATCCTACGGGAACGGATGGTTGAGCGGAGGCGGTTCAGGACTATCCGTCTTCATTTATTTAACAAATTTGACGTGGGTCTGCTGTATTGGACAGACCGGCTATTGTGCATCACTTAGTGCACCAACGCCTGATGGGTTGGATATTTATTATCCTATCGCTTTTTACTCCGGGACTATATTCCTCCCGAGGATCCGTTCCCTAACTTTAATTGACTGCTTGATAAGTCAAAGTTTTAAGTAGATAACAGATATAACACGGTTCACAGTCAACACTTCTATCTACATAAGTGTAAATACTAAATAGATATTTCTACCATTAAATTTTTATACGAATTGAATGAAATATTAAATTTCTTCTGATATTTCTATGTAATAAGCAAGGAGATACATGCTTTTCTTTCCAATTGAAGAAAAAGCAGAAAAACGAAAAGGAGCCTGTTTTGTAATCGTATTACCCGCAGTAATTTTAGACCGGTGAGAAATCTCGTCTCACTTGTATAGAAATTGAATATGAGGATTTCAAAAGAAAAGTGTACTGCGACATATAAGGGGAGTTATTATGTGCAACAGGAACGCCGTCAGAGATACGGAACTTCAAATGAGCCGGGAATAATAACTAAGCCCCCGGATCGGGAACGGAGGAATAACATACCTAGAAGTTGCCAGGCGGCGGCAGCCCGTGTCCTACAGGAATCTTCATGGGAGGATGTGTGATGTAAAGAAGCAAATATATTTTTTTACCCCGACGTTTCCATTCAATTTCTCATCCTCTTATTTTCCTGTAGGTATATATAATCTTCATCGTCCCGGGAAAATTTGTTCTGTCGCTAGATTGAAATTTTAATTTGAGAACCCTCTTATATACCTACGACGTTCGGCCCATCCTAATCGTAAAGTTGACAGAAGTTTTGTGTTTTGATAACGTTTTATGTAAAGTCACTGGCGTGTGAATGGAGAAAGTAATCGATTTTGAAATGTAGGTATATGTATATGTACTAAAAAAGGCTCGAAATGTCTGAAGTAAGCTTGATTAAATTGCTTTTCGGAAGGATGAGAGATACATGCTCTGTTTTTGAGGCATGTTGAATTGAGGATGTTGACGGGAAGGGGTGTTACTTCAGAGAGACACTAGCGGCTATTTCATCGAGTCATGTTGTAACAAAAAACGGTTTCTGAAATTCTGGCTTAATTGAAAACCGAAACATTTCTCCTATCGCTAGAAAAGTTTTGTGTATGTCGCTACATCAGAAAATAAGTTTCCTCTAGTCTTGACAGTTTAAACTGGACTGGAGTTTCCTCTAGTCTTGACAATTTAAACTGGACTGGAATGTGCCAATAATCATTCAGGTTAAGTTTTAGACGCAAACGGTGTGCAACCAGACATGCACAAATAGTGTACAAGCATATTAAAATAAATATAGTATATTATGTTGAGGATTACCATGCTCGTTTTCACGTATAGATATAAGTAAAATTTTATTGCCACCTTATACAGGAGTGTCTCTTAAATACTGCGAAAAAATTTAAAGGCAAATTCTTCGGTCAAAAATTAACAATAAATTCCCGTTAACGTGTGTCCGGAAATGCAACGCTTTTGAGATACAGGGTGTCAAAAAAATATTATTTTTCCAGATATCTCGGGAACCGTATAAGATGCAGAATTCAGCTTTTGTACAGATCTTATTATTGATATTAGCAACTTTTTCAATGCTAACAATTGGTGAAGATTTTATGTTTGCCTGGGATTTTTTAAATAAAAAGGGTACTCTTAGTCACGACTTTTAACTCGAGCCGTTTTCGAGAAAGACGGGCATTTATACGATGAAAAACTCGTTTTGGATATTTCAAGACATGTGTCGGAAAATATTGGGCAAAAAACTTGAATTCTGTATCTCAAACGGTTTCCCAGTGTTACGTCATCTAGATGGATATTTTAATTCCATATTTCCTCACGAAATTTATCCTTTACTTGCACGGCCCTTGCTGCCCATCCCTATAAAATTATGGTTCCACGGCAAAAAGACACTCGTAACACGAGTGGTGAAAAACGAAACTTTTCAACACACATTCACCACCAGCACCAGTCCAGTCGCAGTCAGAGTCTGGTGTCGGAGAGTAAGAATCGAGAGTGCATAGTGAGCAGTGAAGTCAACCCAGCACCCTTCGTTAGTTGCTGTGGAATTCGTTGCGACTCCCGCATTAAAATTCGCCATTACCGTGTCCTATTAAGAAGGCCGATCGCAATTCCTGGCTGTGGTACATACATACAGTACCCTGCCCCCATTCGCAAAAATTTAAAGACTTCCGCATCCCCTATACGGGTTACAGTGGTTCGCCCAGTGGTACGAAAGTAAATAGTGAGTACAATAATTAAATCCATAATAATTATTATTTATTAATCCTGTCTATTATATCCCGGTGTATCCTGTACCCTGGCCCTTAGTCCAGATTGCGAACAAGTTTTTAAAAATTCCTAATTATTAACTTCAACCCCCATCCCGGATCGATTCCTCATTAAGAGAATCATATACATTTTGATCATTCGAGCCCGATTGGTTCTCCATTAAGAGAACCATGCATATATACACCCAGGTATTTAAAAAAAATTAAAAGATAATCTTTCATTGATTATTTTGTATCTCATAAACGGTGCATTTTCGGACACACGTTAACCGAATTTTTTTTGTTTATTTTTGACCAAAGATATTATTTTTTATTTTTTTCGCAATATTAAAGATACACCCTGTATATTTGAAACGAACACGGTCGGCTCCTATTATACAGTGTCTAAACATGAACATGAATAAATAACAACAATGTTTACTTGAGCTTGAACTGGTCCGGAAGCTCGTATGCATGCATGCCTCGTTGCATGCCGTTAGCGTCTAAAATTTAATCTCTAACTAATAGCCTTTTAACGGTCAACGTTAAACGAATCATCGGACTTTTAACAAACATCTGGTGAATTTATGGTGTGACTTTTTGGATTCTGTATTCTGTTTAATATTTGACGGATCATAGAATAGTGAAGCCATAACTTGCATAACTAGGTTGATATTTGGTATAATTGTTGCTTTTTCGCATATTGCGAATTCTGTATCGTCTTAAACTAAGAAAATCGTAGTGTAGTTTGTCAATTATTATTGTTAAATTGAAAAACAGGATTTGTTGTAATATGGAAATGCAGGCCACAGGTAATAATATCTCGCACGGACAGAGGACAAACTGTCAATCGCCGTCAATTAAATGAAAAGATACCAAGTGTTGTATGCAGTATGCTTAGTGAAATTGGCACCCCTAAGTGCAAATTTCTATACAATTTAAATCTTTTGGCACTAAATTCTTTTGGCCCCTTTATCCACGATTTTTCCACGTTTGTACATTCAAAATTTTTGTTTGTACTCGCTTAATACTTAAAAGTTATGAAACAGGACTACATACTATGAACTATGAACAGAAGAACAGATTTCATAAATTTTCAAATGGCATTTGTTTGGCTACGATTTGTCCACGTTTGTCCATCCAAAATTTTCGTTTGTCTCCCCCTTCCCCCTCCCCCCTCGAAGAAAAATTATGTCTAAACAAAAACAAAATTACAGCAGCACCTATTCGAAAATTTTATAAAATTCAAACGGCATTGGTTATGTTCACAATTTTCTACGTTTGTCCACTCTCCACAATAAAAGTTACAACCAAATAAAAAAATACTCCAGAAGAACAGATTTCATTAATTTCCAAATGGCATTCGTTTGTCTACGATTTGTCCACGTTTAATTGTCCATCCAAAATTTTCGTTTGTCTCCCCCTTCCCCCTCCCCCCTGGAAGAAAAATTATGTCCAAACAAAAACAAAATTACAGCAGCACCTATTCGAAAATTTTATAAAATTCAAACGGCATTGGTTATGTTCACAATTTTCTACGTTTGTCCACTCTCCAAAATAAAAGTTACAACCAAATAAAAAAATACTTCAGACCAAATAGAATTTTTATAAAATTCCCCTCATGTCTTCGTATATTTTTTATATGAATTTGTCAACGACCTGAACTGACAGTTCAGGATAATAATAATTATTGTTTTTTTTTTTTTTGTATAAAGATTTTGTAACTTTCAATTATGTGGTGGACAAAACGAACGTGAACAAATCGTGGGCAATCGTATGCCGTATGAAACTGAATGACAAATACAAAATATTCAAATAATGGTATTTTTTTTTAATAAGCAACTTTGTCTTGGAGGGTGGAGATACAAAAATTTGTGTTGGACAATCGTGGAAAAATCGTGGACAAACGAAAACCGTTTGAAAAATGAATGAACTCTCTGTTGCTATGATGTCATTCTATTTAATTTGGTCGTAACTTCTTCTTGGAGGGTGGACGAACAAAAATTTTAGTTTGACAAACGTGGATTTTGAGAACAAACGTTTGCCGTTTGAATTTTATAAAAATACGCATTTGGTAGTGCTTTCAATGTCTTTAATTCGGTCATAACTTTGTCTTGGAGGGTGTTCAAACAAAAATTTTGTTTGGACAAACGTGGAAAAATCGTGGTCATACGAATGCCGTTTGAAAATGAATGAAATCTGTTGATGGGAGTGCTGACGTAATTATTTTTAATTTGGTAGTAAGTTTTTTTGGAGGGTGGACAAACGAAAATTTTGGTTTGATAAACCTGTAAAAATCGTCGGCAAACGAATGCCGTTTGAATTTTACAAAAATACGCATTTGGTGCTACTGATGTCAATTTTTTTAAATTTGGTCATAAGTTTACTTTGAGAGGGGAGACAAACGAAAATTTCGAACGGATAAACGTGGAGAAATCGTGGACAAACGAGTTCGCTTTGAAAATTAATGAAATCTGTTCTAAAGAGGGCTGATGTCAATTCTTTTAATTTTCTCATAACCTTTTTTTTTTAAGGGTGACAAACGAAAATTTTGTTTGGACCAATCGTGGATGAACGAATGCCGTTAATTTTTTTAAAAATTCATACTTAGGGGTGCCAATGTTACTAAGCTCAATATCAGAAGTAGGCTGCTACTGATGAGACGTCAGGATGTTTCAGGTTTGATCGCGTGACGATTACACCCACAGTTGAGCTACATAATATCAGAAACAGGCATAGGTCGTGACATATTCAGCTTTGAATCGGGTCGTCAAGAGGATTATTAATTTTTACCTTCCGACTTGATAAAACGTTGACTTGCTCGCCGTTAAAAGCGGCTGTAACGTTCGTGTAAAAAATACGCCATTACTTTATCAACTTCATCTCGAAGTAATAAGCGAGAAACGCAAACTAAGCTAAAAAGAGCTGAAGATTTTCCCCGTGCGAGGGAAAGAGAGAAAGTCGGAAATGAAAATCCCCTGCCTTTTTTTACTCCATTCTTCCTATTATACAGAAATGACGGACTGGCCTCGGTTTTCGCCGGGCTTGATAGTTGATAGTTATCACGTTGTTCCTTTTTTATTCAGTTGAAAAGCGGAAGAGCTCGTATATTTTTGTTGGTATTCTCGCAGAAAAGCGGACGTAATTACTTGCATGTCAACTTATTAAGTAGCATTATTGTGTTTGTTGGTACCATTTTTTGTTTAAAGAAGGCAAAGCTGATCATGTTTTTGACTTCATATTATTATTATTTTTAATACCAACGGGGCTTTGTTTACATTTATTTATATAGATTTTTTTGCGATATTGAATTGAAGTGATACCCTTACTTGAGAGTGAAGATTAATAATTTTTTTTGCTGAATTATTATTACCTACACAAAAAGTATGCTGTCTTTGAAATTACGCCGGGGCGTGGCTTACCACCATCATCAGTACGAAAAAGATTATCCCGTCTACGAATTTTTTGAGATCAAGATCGAAAACCTTGCACGGAACGTTCTCCCGAAGTTATTTACATAGTATGCATTTCCCTACGATCACAAATGGGTTTTTTCACCATTAACGAGACGAACTTTCTAAGCTCGCCTCTCGTCGGTGAAAAAATCCCCGACCTGTGATTTCCCATGAAAGAGTGTTGTACTTTTGACGTCCAATGAAGCGTTTACACGCGTCCATTGAAGTTCGGTATCGAGAGAGCGCCGGTTAGTCGGGAATAGAGTCGAACCGGCTGGGTCGCCCCCGAGAGTTCATTTGATGTGGGAGGACCGTTGTGTGCATGTGCCCGACCGGGCCCCCAGTCGGAGAGGAGACTTGCCTGTGTGCCGCCTCGGCGGTCGGCCGAGGGCCATGATGTAAATTGAAATGGGACATTTCCCAACATTTCCCCTCACTTCTTCGCTAATCTCTGCTTTTCAGTGCCCGACTCGCAATTCCTCCCGTACTTTTCAGGTCGCGTCGCTCTCGACGTTCCATTTCCAGGACATCCGGCGTCGTCGGGAGTGTTTATTACAGATTAGAATAAATAATTATTGTCCGGCGGCGATATAACAACGTCTCTCTGCACAATATTGCCAGTCTCTTTTGAGCGATATTGCCAGGTTTAGGGGCAGAGATTAAATTACCACACCAAACTCGGAGAAACAAAACTTAGGGGCTGTTTGGCAGAATTGGAGCCGAAGGCGATCCTATCTTGTTAGTAAGTGATACTTTGTACCGGTAATGTTTCTCGATTGATTGTTATAAATTGGAATTGCTTGAACGGGATCGTGTTATTAGGTAACGTTTCAGATTGTAGTGGGCAGTGGGCGAATCTGTTATAGACGTCTCTTTGTTCGTATCGAAACTTTCTTTCTATTTCTATAATAACAACTCGTCGATTTTATTTTTATTGTTACGATTTTCTACCCCGAGTGAGGCAACAAAAATAACCTCAGACTTTACTCTTATTCATCTTTAGGAAACTTATTTATTTAGAAGCTTTTTTGTACACAAAAAAAATCTTCTCGATGTCTTTTACAGACATCACAAATCACAATTGTGAAACCACAAGACCACGTACTAGGGAGTTCAATCGTTTCCCAGGCAAAACAAGGAAATAGATTTTTAGGCATTCGCGCAATTAATAAGTTACTCATAGTTTATCACACCGTACAATAACACAGGTAATTCTGCTAATTTCGTATTAAAAACGTTTCAAATCACAACACAAACCTTATTAGTATATTTAGCGCTGACACTGACACTACTGACAGTGGCGACGACAATCTTATCGTAATATCGTATCAATCTAAGCGTATCAAGACGCGAGTCGATACTTCCGTCTCACTCTCGCTCATCTTTTTAGAATTGCTGACGATTCAAACGTATTTCTGACAATACGTCCCATTTTAACTCGATTGACTAATGACTATGCAATGCAATAGAAGGAGTAAGAAACATAACGAGATGATGTATCCTTAGTTATCACAACAGACAACTCTCAGTGTACAGACTTTAAGTTTATTGATAAGAAAACCCATCAACACAATTTCTTATCATGTCTTTATTTTTGTTCGATAAATATATTAACACCTAATCAGTCTTTAATTGTTATAAAATTGAACACGGACTTACATAAATAACAGTATTAAAATTTTTATCGTACTAGAAACGACGAATCTCCTTCAGCTTGGTGCTGCTTCAGAAATTGCGTCAATCTGGCAAGAAGAAAATGCTTATCCTGTCCTTCAAGGAGCAATTGGTTCTTCAGCACTGTGACCATGTGCTGATTAGCGTTGTTCACGGCCGAGTAATAATAAAGCAGCAGCACCAGGACCATCAGTAACGGCACCACGAAACCCGCCGTGCCAAGAAATGATATCACGTCCTTTAATTTTTCTATGTGCTTCACCGAATAGTTTATTTCCTGCCAGACCGTGTGTTCGTGAAGATGGTTGAAAGGTCCGCATTCGGATGAAGGACTCAGCATTCCTAGAAAGAAATCAAAGTAATACCGGTCTGATTTAAGAATTAAACTCTCTCACCAATAGAATAAGCCACCGGCAGCACAGCGACGACGTATGAAATCAACGCGACGACCATGAACATCGATTTCGACCTGGACACCCTGTAGATGATAGAGCTCGGTTTTGAATTGACCAGGCACGCAAACTTCTTCACGTAGAACATGAGGAAACTGGTCACGAGAGTGACGGCGCTCAGAAGTGGGGCGTAATAACATCCCACCCAGCAGAGCGTCTGCGAGTACACCACGTCCAGGACGTGCCTGGGCAGGTCGAACGTCTGATCCCCGACCAGTCTGCAGAATTTCCCGCCATGTCGATCGGCCAAGCATCGACGGGGATAATTGACGACGAAAGTGGAAATCACCTGAGTGGCAAAATCGGTCAGGACCAGTTTGTACAGCTGTTGCCCGACGTAGTTCTCCCAGCAGACGATCTTGTTCTTGGAGTCGGTCGAGTCGCTGATCCGATCGTAGAGGGACGCGTAGAGCACCAACAGAGAAGCCAATCGTAGGAAAACAGTGCGCATCAGAGTCAGTCTTATGGTAACCAGAGGAGTGTAGAGCTCGAAGGTGATAAGGTATTGGAAGACGAACGGCACGACCATGTTCATGGAGACGATCGTAATCGATGGAAGGAACTCTTTTAGCAGGTCAATGAAATCTTCTTTTTCTAGCACTAGGACGGTCTGGGTTGTTTTTTGAAACACCCAGTAGATAAGGTAACCGCAACTTGCCAGAATACCTGAAAGTTTATTCATATAATTTTGGGGCAAAGGAATTCTTATACAGGAAAATCTTACCTATAACAATTAAATTGACGCCAATCCTGACGACAAACAGTTTATTAGTGCTCTTCTCTCTACTTATGCGTTGCTCTTCCAGTCGCGCGGATTCCAGACATCCCTTGAGCTCGTTATAAATCGCCTTGTGCTTGGTCACTGCGGCTTTTTCGTTGTGGATGCAAAAATCCCAACCGCCGAACACCAGGTTACTGTAAAGATGAAACTTACCACCCTCATCGAGAACCAGTCTTTCTTTGAACCCCTTCACCGCCGAAGAAACAATCATCACGAGAGATACCAGGAAGTAAGCGGCCGTTATGAAGAGATACGCCAGAGGGATGTTGTAAACGTGATAATCACCGTCTATCTGATAATTGGTGTTGTTCGGGTAACAGCCGTAGAAGAATATGCTCTTCTCTATGCACCCCGTCCCTTGGAAGATGTCCAGGACGACGGATCCGACGCCGGTGCGACACTGGCCGTAACATGGGGAGTTGTCGGAACCTTTGTCTGTTAGCTCGGTGAAGATGATGGTGGGCACGGTGACGAAGAGAAAGATGAGGGAGAATATTATAACGTTGAGGTAGAAGAGCCATCGAAGGAATTCGAAGTATGCCTTCACGCCACTACCGTAGTTTCCCTCGACTAGTTTCATGTCCTCATTCCAGAGCTCCACGTTCGACCACCAGTCGTTCATTCTTTTCGTTAATCTCGAGAGATATTTCTGTTGGCGCCATCTGAGCTCCTCGTACTTGTCCAGCTGTTTCTTTCGTTTGTTCTAAAATATGAATTAAATTGGAGAATAAAATGTTGCAGAAACAAAAATTATAATTTGTTATCTTTTAAAAGTTTGCGTAAAGTGTTGATAACACTGCGATAGAGAAATTAATGTTTCTTGCGTAAATTTAATTTTACCCTATTATAAATTGTGCTGTTATAGAGATGAGAAAGAAAAACTCCTCGATAGCGACAAGATGAAAATATCAGGCATGAACAAAGAAGTTCGCATTTACATATGCCTGAAAATTCCAAGCAGGCATGCGATGTTAGAGAAGGGCGGCGCAAATTGCGCATCGATTTTACTTATATTTGCTGGAGTGTATCTAGAATAGTTGATGAAGGGTAAGTAAGAAGATGAACGCACCAGCTTCCGGTCAATTTGATGCTCTAAAGGGTACATTGAAGAGGAAGACGCAAATAATGGTTGAATGAGAATTTTATAATTTGGGAAATTGGAATTATCTATAACGTCATTCGAAAAGGAACAGCAGAGGAAACAATTAGTGGTGTCTTCTCTTCCGTACACTATTTTCGGAATCTGCTAAAAAGGTGAATGGATGATCAAAATTTGCTTCCAAACTCTCAAAATCGATCGAAAATAGGAACTATTTTTTATCTATCGATATAGGAACTATCGAAAATATTTTTTTGAATTGCTGTTTTTTTTGTGAAAGTTTTTTTTTAAACCTTTTAACTGTAAGAACTACTAGAAAATTAACTGAAATGGAACACTGATGTGTTAAAATGATGAGTTGACAGGGCATTTATCACAAAATGAAAATCGAGACACATTTCCGTGATCGCTTATTTTCTATTTTTTTTTTTAATCATTCAGAAGTGTCGTTGCAACATTTTTGAGTCACATTTCCGTGATTACTTTTTCCGTCGACAATGGCGAAAGAAATCCTTATATTATCGGGAAAAAGATCAGGATTTGAATGACGTCCACCGACTTACCAATATCCTGGCCTTCTCGCTTTTCTTGAGCGACATCGGTATTGTGAGTGTTTTGATGTGTTCGATGTTTTCCCACGCCATTTGCTCGTTGCATTCGGCGTCATTTTCTTCGACATCCGAGCTCTCGCCTGTTGGTAGTGCATTCCGGGAAGGATTGTCCGTGAAATCGTCGACGCCGTAAACCAGGTCAGGGTCGGGTCTGGAATGAGTCTGTCTTCCGAGGGTGCCGGTGACTGCAGATCGCACTTTGGAGCGCCATCTCAGACTCGCCACGGCTGGAACGTGCATGGAAATTCGTATCATTGTTAATATTGTTATGAAGGCGGTTGTAGCGCTGCTCTTGTGCAGGTGATCACGTTTTCCTTTATAATTATTTAGGAGCTAGCTATATACGAAAGTGCTGATTGTTCATAGTTGTTGTTGTTGTATCGTGTGTGGAGGTTCGTGTTGAATTTCGATGAACTAATATTATTATTATGTAGCTATGTTTGGTTGTGTCGGTTTGTTTATTTTAGAAGCCGATAAGAAATGCGAGACTATTTGCATAATTATTTTTGCTTATCGGAGTTTTTAAAAATATTTGAGCGGAGCTACAAGGGACGTTGCTTTTATTTTATTATACCTAAATCCTGTTGGGAATGTTTGCAATAATAATAGAAACATTTCTCATTCTATTTTTTATGTTAATTATTGAAAAATATGTAGATTATGCTTTTTTACTAGTTTTCTATCTAAAACGAACTTTTTCGTGTACTGGTAAATTATTGCTTGGTCCTTGAGCGAATATACTAATGGAAATTGCTTCAGGATCGTAAATGAAGCAAAGCAACAAAAACTGTTATCAGCTCGATAACAGTAATTTTAAAGGCTAGTACGCAATCTTAATAAACTTCTTTACAGCCGATCTTTCAATTATTATGAATAAAATACTGACTTGATAATAAATTGAGATATACCTTTACAGGATTAGTTATCGCATTTATATGATTGGAATTTCCTAGTGATGGGCGCATCTGAATTAAAAATCGCCGAGAATCCGATTATTAAAAATATACGATCCTGTCCATCACTATATAGAATTCACGAACTTCATTGCTTTGAGAGTCAACCAGAGGCTCAGATAATAGTGTTGTCCGAAAATCAAGACTCCACATATTTTGTTCTTGCTTAATTACATGAGCGATACACTTTTGCCAGTTTTCTTTGGGCACCATTTGACACGGCTGAAAGCAGAAGTTCTTTTACATCCGAGAGTTCGAACTTTTGCTTAGAGATGCCATTTCATTTTTTATTTGAGCCCGGATCAGCTCAATAGGATTTAGTTCGCAATGATAGAGCGGAAAAGGTACAATGTTTACGTTAAATTCTTTGGCTATCTCATCCACAACTGTATTTTACACAGAGTGGTTTATGAATTTTAACGATGGATAGCGGTTCTACTTTGATCATGTCATCTGTAAAAGCAAAGTTTTTATCCCCTAGGCATTGCTTAAGTCTTCTTTTTTCCAAGAAGTGGTGGGTAGTTTTTCTTATTGTCTTCGGCTATGATATAATGCGTTGTCCATTTCTACAACAGAGTTTGATTCTAAACTTGGCAAAATTTTACTGAACCATATAGCTTAATTACGCGCAGTGGCGTTGATTCAAAAATATCAGTCCATCATTCAAAAAACCCATGTCACTACTGGGGCTAATATAATTCAGCATTTGACTTTGCCTGCATGGCTCCTGAAGACCAGTTGACCAACCTTCCATAAATGCTTGCGTTTTTGACTGAACATTTAAATCCTGCCAAACTCTTTATTTTGTATGACCATTGAGCCAAATTTCATTCAAATTGACGGCGGCCTTTGATTTCCCGTAGATATCTACATCTCTAATGCTGCTCTTACAAAATTTGAAATAATGAGTGAATATTTGCCTCATCTTAATTTTATGCAGTTTCGTCACAATCGCCTCGTTTCCGATGTCCGTGCAAATCTTTTTTATCGTGGGAATTTCGTTCTTTAGAATTTTTGTTTAAACAAAAATTCTAAAAAAAAAGTAAATTCAACATTCATCAAGCAAATTTGCTTGATGAATGTTGCGCTTCATTCATCCTGGTATACTCGCCATCGTGATGGGTCTAGGCTCTAGACTCTGTGGATGTAGTACACCGCTATTTGATGAATTTGGTGAAGTTTAAAAAAAAAAGCTTCGAGATGATATCTATCAATGCTCTTCGGGATAATATCAATAATGCTGATACAGGAGGGACTTCTATGTTGCTATTTCATATTCCAAGACTGCTCGAGAATGGATAAGTTCTGGAAACCCAGGGGCAAGCTAGAAAGGATTAATGGCAGCGGAGAAGGATTTCAGATCCCATAATAAAGGACCCGAGAGCGTATACAAATCAGAAATAAATTTCTAGTTATTGTGAATTTCTCTTTGGGGACTGAATTTATTCTGGAGCTTTCATATTTCGTTTGTTTCCAAACATGTTTTATACTTACGATGAAAGTATACCCGCTGTCCCGAATAAAACATTTATGAATCCGAAATTAAGGAAATTTTGTAAATTGTAAAAATGGAAAAAGTCTGCGAAAGTTAGAAAAAAATTAAAAAGCGCGTAGGTTAGGGTAGAGGTATGAGCGTTTTATCGCAAGGAGTGTTCATTTTTAACGAGGGCATTAAATTTATTAAAAAGTTGACTAATTATTATTGAAATAGATAGGTACATTGTGAAACGACACGTACGCCTGCACATTGAAATCATAATAATTGTAGTAGAATGTAGTAATAATAGTAATTGAAATATTTTACATTTATTATAATGTGAACCGCTGTTATTGTATTTCTGTACCGATATGAAACTGCGTGAGCTGCAGAATCGTGCATGGACATTGGCCTGGACTGAGACTCGCGCTAATACAGTAGAGTACATTTTAATTGTATCATCGCATCGATTTTAATTCCTTTTATGGCTAATTATTTAATAATTATTAAAATAGCTCTATATCACCAAACAAAAGCACTGAGGTTATAATAGCGAATCTGATATGGGAGTTTGTTATTAAAATGAATGTTTCAATATTTTCCAGCCATGGCCGTAGGTATTTAGGTACCTTGACTTTTTTTTTCGTAGGTATTACAATGTAATTTCTGTTATTCTGTCTGATGACTGTATAATGCTTTTTAAATTATATTGGAAATTGCTGCTATGAAATTATAATTTAGGGCGTCAGAATCAATTTTAGGTTTTAGTGTCGCTAATCGCTGTGGCCCGGTAAAATTTCTAATGATGTTTTCTTTTAGCGGAATTAAATAAAAACTATGAGAAAGTTTATTTCGAAAAAAGCGTGATTCGGAAATGGTGCATTTTTGGAGTAGATGTCGAGGGAGATTTTTGAATAAATAATATTTCAAGAAAACAGCTTTTCTTACATTTTTTACACATTATTTAGAAAAGCTGCTAGCTAGCTAACATTACACAGTGACCAAAATTATCTTGTCGTAATCAGATATACCGTGTGTACCCGGATAGGTGAAACGACTCTTATAAAAGACAAAAATTTTTTGATTTTAATTTTAATTTTTTGGGGTTCAGCCCTGCTTGGTTAAACAGTAATTTCTAACATAATATCAGTTTTGAAAAATCAAGCATGCCTTGGAAATTTCCAAGAAACCGGTTTTTCTGTTGAGTAAAGGGCCTTTTATGTGGCAAATACGAAAAAATGTTATTTGAAAAAGTTGTTCAGAATCAACATTTAGGTCCGTATACCAAATTTCAAAATCATAGGCCAAGTTTGATCTTTTACATTTACTTTTATGTTTATTTCACAAATCAAAGAATTTCATTTTGTAACAAAGACTGCCGTGGAAAAACCAAATTGTTTCCATAGCAATAGCAATCTGTCAATATCAGTCTTTGTTACAAATGAAATTCTTTGATTTGTGAAATAAACATAAAAGTAAACGTAAAAGATCAAGGTTGGCCTATGATTTTGAAATTTGGTATACGGACCTAAATGTTGATTCTGAACAACTTTTTCAAATAACATTTTGTCGTATTTGCCACATAAAAGGCACTTTACTCCACAGAAAAAATGTTTTTTTTTTTATTTCCAAGGCATGCTTGATTTTTCAAAACTAAAATTTTGTTAGAAATTACTCTTTAACCAAGCAGAGCTGAACCCCAAAAAATGAAAATTAAAATCAAAATTTTTTTGTCTTTTATAAGAGTCGTTTCACCTATCCGGGGACACACGGTATACAGTGATTTTTACTTGTCGACAAAATAGCTTTTTTCTAAATGGTGAAAACATAAAAGTGCTATTTTTCGAAAACTAATAGGTAAGCAAGATTTCGACTTGATTTTTTTTACAATATGTCAATTCCAGCCTACTTACCTAATAGTCTTATTATCCAAAAACATACTTTCGAATAATTTTTTCAAAAAAGTTTTTTAATTGTTTTGAAATATTTTCAAAATTTGATTTACATAGACTTAGTTTCAAATTACAATATTTTTAAAAATTTAGAATCACTATAAAAAATTCTATTCGATGTTTAATTTTTCAGTTTTCGAGATATCGAAAAAAGCCAGCTTTTTTGATTGTAGACAATATTCGGGCACTGTCTGATGGAAAATTCAAATTTGTCATGACTTTTCCTAGCTTTCAAGATCGCCGAGATACGCGTGTCAATTTTTCATTGTGCCTTTGGATATTTATCTTTTTGATTAAAGTTTTTCTTCTGATTACATTTAGGAATTAATTTTTTTTTGTTACTTCAATTATTTTGTTTTATATCTGTTGGATTGCAGTCTCAGATGAATATGAAAATGTATCTGTTCGTTGCAGCATAAAAATTGTGTTTTTTTTTGTTGTTTCATTAGGTATTTTGTTTCCAAAGGCACTCTTAAAAGTTTTCGTAAAAAAATTATTTAACATAGAATGTGATACATTTGTTTGGTTGTAATGAGAAAAAAAGAAACAATTCAAAAATACGGAAATCCTAAATGGTTCCCTTGAGGAAAAAAAGTTGACAAGCGTATTACTAGGCCACCTTGAAAGTTGAAATAAACGTCATGAAAAACTTTTTATAAAAAAAGGTCTTGCGGTTATGCTAAATAAAAAATTGCTTGCTTGTTTCATAATTCAAAATTGAAAAATAAGAACAAAAATCACAAATTTTCCCTTTTTCCGATATCTCGAAAACTTAAAATGATAAGTGAAATTCCTTTTGAGATCATCAGACAAAAACATAATTGAGATCTGCTGAAAAATGACTAACTTTTTTCTAATTTAACCGACCGTCTTATTTGTGTTATAAGCGAAAAGCTTAGCGTGTCGAAGTACAAACCATTGTTAAAATTTAACTCGAGAATTTAACTAAAATTTAAAAAGTTGAGAGATTGTATCAAAAAGTCTTGTGGAAATGCGCTCAAAATTTCTCGCACAAAAGAATCTTGAGTTTGAAAAAAAATATTTTTTTTGCATGTTAATATGATCCTTAACACGAAGAAAAATTCAAAAACATCGCAACAGTGTAAGTTGTGTTATTCTTGAAGCGTGGCTTATTCTTACATTATTATAATAACACTTCTAACCTCAAAATTAACACTATAAACCAACTTAATGATACTAAAAGCTCAGTATTAACCACCACACCAGAATTTTTATTAAAACAAGCGATGAAATTAACAGATCACAAATAATTATAAAGGTAATTTATTTTTCACGAAATTGGATACATAAAATAAGAAAAATAAGTCTTACCGGCAGCGGCATTGTGTGTCTTGCTGGGAAGCATGCTAACCAACTGCCTGTTGGCCGTCCCGTAATTATTGTTATCTGGCGCCCGTTGCCCGTCTTCCCCGTCCACGTCCCAATAATAATGAGACATCCCAGGCGCCGTCAGGTCTCCGGCTTCGCGGTCCTCGTCGATGCGTTGGCAGAAGCCATGCTGCAGCTGGTGCTGATGGCCGTCTTCGTCGTCGTCGTGCCGGGAGTCATTGGCCTCCCGGTATGAGTGTGAGTGAGATGAGTCAGATGGAGGATTAGCTCTGCGGTTGGCGAACGGCATCGGCTTTTCGCTAATGTGACGATGGCTGATGGTGATTGGTTAATTGATTACCGGTGGTTAGGATCCTGGTATCACCTGTGATGGTGGACTGGTGTCGAAAGATTTTTTTGTACTAAAAAGGAGTGTAACAATTCAAAATTTTCATTTCAACCATTTTAGTGTAAGTAATTCACAGTAAAAGTAAAAAAAAAAAAAACAACAACATTTACCTCCAGTTTGAATGGTGAAATTTATAATTTCGATAAAAAAGAGTTGTAACAATGGAAACTACTCTTGAAAAAGGTTTAATAAAGCAAAAAAGTTGAACATTTTGTTGGGATTTGTTGACATTTTGTTTCATGTTCGAGTACAAAGCGACCTTTTTTCACTTGGCCTTCTATAATTTGGTCATAGACCTCTTGAGTACTCGAGTAAATAATACCCTCGTAAATCGCTTCATTTGCGATCCTAGTATAAGCAGTGTTTAGCAGTTTGGTAAAAACATTATCGTATCAATCGTTAATATATTAATCGATTGGATTATCTGTTAATTTTAATTTTATTGGATATCGTAGATGACTTTGATAATAATAATCATTATGACTTCCTTTCAAGCATTAGAGCATTACTCATTCATTGGAAGTTTCTGTACCTATCTAATCTAAGTGTGTTCTATTTTAAGTGCGTGGGTTTAAAGATTTGCTTTTTGTTTTTTCATTTTTGTCTTATCAAAATTAAAAAAAAATTTCATCATCTATCTATTAGTCGTCTAGCTCTAGTGGCAAAATTTGAAATCATGATTCGAATATTTATAATTCGTGAATTGTCCAAATCAAAAGAATAGATAAAAAGACAAAAGTGGTCCTCCGGATTCAAACGAAATATTCCCGCCGGTCCCGAATATAGCACGATGTTGCCCGATTGCACTAATTTTACGATACGTACCAATTTTCACTGAATAATGGAGATGATTAGAAACCAACCAGAATCTGATAAGGCAGGTCATTGGTCATTGTTAGGTACTCTCTCCCTTGAAATTTAAAGGAAATATAAAAATAAAGTCAAGTGTATAAAATAATATATGTAGAAGAAAAAGAAAAAGAAAAAGCCGTAGAGTTAGTAAATTTCAGGGGAGAGAGAGAGCCTAACAATAAGGAATATAATATTGCAAAAATACAGCAAAACTCAGGCAACACTGTATGACTATTAACTTGATGGGTACATGCGCGGTATTGTCTTGAAAACTGGGAGTCCACTGTGGGTCAGGTCAGGTCAGGTCCCGCTATCCCAACCCCTCGCTAATCCGAATAATTATCCTCGTAGTCCGAACAGTCATCCAAAAATATCCTTCTAATCCGACAGCCTACTTCTACACACACACACCTAGTTAAATAAAATAATAGAATTGCTTGCGTTAAATATGTAATGTAAATGTTTTAGCAGGCTGAACGAAATTTACGACTTCCAGGAAATAAAAACGACCGAATGGGGGGAAAATATCCATTCGATTGAGACAATTTTCATTACTTTTTGAATACTTTTTCCGAAAAAAATTAATTTATTTCATTTTCAATAAAATTTCTTCATGATATTCAGTAATCCACATGCACACACTCGGAACAATGATATACAAATTCACTAATCCGCACATATCGAAATACGGGCTATAGTCCGAATATTCACTACTTCGAACAACTATATGTGTCTGATATGATTCGTATTAGCGGGACTCTTCTTTACCAAAGAAATAATTGATTAGATAGGTCTGAATGAATCAAAAATGCCCGAAACAAAATGTTAATTTCATTTGCATCCGAAAACGTAAAAAATTTCATGCTGAACGAAAAGGACGAAAGGAATGGAAAAAGTCGCGATGATCCTTAAACTCGGAGATCCTCTCAAGAGAGTATTTCCCAATACGGTATGTAGATTGGATAACATTATCCATAGGACTGTTGTATAGGATAATATGTCGTTGGAAATATTTAATCTTATAAAATTATTGCTCCACTAGGTGTTGGGATGGTTATGAAAACGTCTGTGTTCTTCTCGTCTTCGCCCATTATTAATCGCATAATAATTAATATTAATAAAAACCGATTAATCTAGAATTAAGCAGAGAAGATAATTGACATTTAGATCATAAAATCGTTTTTATAGGAATAGGAAACATGAAACTTAACTTAGGACCTTGAAGTTGTCAGGGTGATTCGTGTGAGAAACTTAAAACATGAATTTTTCCCCAAAGTCTGCTTATTAAATAACGTTTTCGTTTGCTCATACGTATATATATGTATAGCTTTAAGCAGGTTTGGTTTATAATAACTTTTAGGCATAAAATAAGCCAAATAACTACTCCTTTCGTATGTAGCTGGTATTTAGGAATATCCTGTACATATATGTAGATATTAATAACAAAATTAGCAGAATATAAAACCAGCTAATTAATGTTAAATGAAATGAATAATTCATGGTCGCTTAAGTGAGTTTAAGTGAATAAAAGTCTACTTGTTTTTTAAAACTCCTGTTAATTAAAATTGTCCCCCCCCCATTAGTCCGATTTCAAGCAAATGGTGTTTTTATATGGATTAATTCTTAATGAATGAGATGAAAATTTACGAGTGTTTTGTTTGGTTTCCGCCTTTGCGTTATTATTTACGATGATTGTACTCATATTTTTCAATAATACCATTCTGTTCTTACTGATGATCGATTGAAAATTTAACAAGGGATTGCTGCGGCCATTGTTAGAGCTAATATCGACTTCAAATTACCTTCATTAACGTTTGTTTAATTTTTTATGGGATGAGGAGTTGAACATTGGTAAATATTGGCTCCCCTAATTATTGCTTTTTGATATACTTATGCTATAGATAGAGAGAGAAAAAAAGTTAAATTAATAATTTGTTCAGATTGAAAAGCTGCGTCTGTTGCTATAGTTACATTTTGAGTCTGTTAAACCATTTTCTATTAAATCGGGGAGGAGTTTTTAGTTTGTGACGTCATGCTCTTATCACATTGACGTTAGCAAGTAAAAGTAACGTAAAACGACGGAAATTACCTCACAACGAAAATTGCTGTACAAATTGAAAATTTTTCCAGATTTTATCTTTTCCAGAATTTAGTACAGCAACAGAAGAAGTTTTCAATGTAACAAAGTGATCATTTTTATCATTTCTCTCTATAAAACAATTAGGGGAGCCAATTTTTACCAGAGTTCCATTTCGCAGATCTCCATCTCTCTAATGTCAGCATAATAGATTTTCACAGTGTATACCTACCTAAAAAATTTAAAATTCATGCAGAAATATCCCTTTAACCTTAAAACACTCATCACTGTATATTTATGGGTAGTAAATTCTTACCTTAATCAATAGTGTCGAAAAGACAAACTCACAATTCCTGGATTAATATCGTTATCCTTTGTACTGGAAAAAATACAAAATACTGAAATCCACTTTTATCCATGACACTAATTCCTATTTTCTAATATTCTAAGCTAATTATCGCGATAAGATAAAATCCCGTTATTAAATCTATAGGCACTTGTAATTAGCGTCAATATTATTACGGTTTCGTTTGTCCTCTATGTGTATGCGTGTAATAAACGCTTTTTTTATTGCACTTTGCTAGTTTATTGTGTTGTGAATTATTCCGAGTCGATTGGCGTTTCCTTGACATAAGTTTAGATTTGGTGTTTGTAATCTACGTCATAGGCGAAACAGCTCTATCATTGTTGTATTGAATCGTGCAAGCCGGAAATACGGTTTTGATATGGATTAATGCGATATGGATTATTTCTATTTCTAAAAGCTTTCTCTGCTCATTACTTGATATTAAAAGTCTATTGCCTGTTACTGTATCGATTAGATTAAATGGAATTATTTATTTCATTAACTTACCTACCTCTCCTCACAAATCCGATAATGTTTTCCTGCACCTCATTGATGTACATTAGTGAACGCAGTTCATATAATAGTCCAGTCATTATAGGTGGAAATTTTCATCGAAAAAACATAGATCTTAAATTTTTATTGTGAAATTGTTAGGGGAGGTATCATACATCTTAAAAACACAAAAGTTCGTTCAGGAGGGTGGTTGCCGCGTTTATCTCCATGCACCCGCTCCCAAAACGACTTCTCGAATTTGTTATGATATAATTTTCGAGAAAATCGGTGGGTGTTTAAAAATATTTTGATTTTTTTTAATGTGGGAACGATTTTGTGTTTTATTGAATTTTTTAGACCGCATGACATGAAAAAACAACATAAATCAACAATTCTAAATGTCATATTGTTTACATTACATCTATTTCATGGAGCTGGGACTAGAGATGGGAAAACCGAATTAGGGAGTAATGACCGATCAAAAATAACCTGTTACTTTCAGATACCCATGGCGAGAAACACTGCTTACGACTATTTGACGCATATCTACTGAATAATTTAGGGTTACGGATGAAGTATACAGATGATTTGAAACTAACAACTGGCAGTAAAATTAGGTTCAGTTATTTTGATACAACTCAAAACAAATAACAGTTACAGTTATAGTAACCGTGATAGCAGATCACTATTCATAGAATTAGAATTAGTTTACTATTCTAGTTATTTAATATCTCGTATTTTCGACGAATCGAAATCAAGTTATGACATACGTTTCGAGCTCCACGGAAAACTTGGGACGCGTTAATTAATGAACATGGCGGGAACGATGTTGATACACCTTGGCTTTAAGATAGTCCAACAAAAAGGAGTCGCACGGGGTTGAATCGTGTGAACGTGGGGGAAAAATTATGCTAAGTTTTTCTGAGAAAATCGATTTTTCTCTTTATTTAAAAAAAAATTCCCGAACAACGAACGCTCGATGGCAAAATAAAATGGCATCGACTAAGAAGTCGAAAAAAAAAGTCAACCACGAATTGCCTTAATAGGAATCGGGGAAGTATTTTTGCCGGACTCGGTAGAAGCAAATATCTTCCTTAAACTATCAAAATTGCCGATAAATTCGATTGGATTACTGACAGACTACGTACAACCGCAATCTACCAACTGACGCTTTATGTAAGTATCGCTTGATATAATACTCCATCACGTCGGATGGAATGATTACTATACCCTCGTGCGTAACTTCACGGCTCACGGAGGCCATTTATTTCCAGTATGTTCGCGACTTGAAATATGGCCAATGAAAATTTTCCCTGACACCAAAATGAACGTCACAGTTTTCCAATCGTCACGCGATTTCGAGAAATATACTTTTGGCACAGGATATTACGACTACCTTAGGTCATGAAACGACTAATAATTGAAAAATCGTAAACCTCCCGAATGCAACTTGTGAATAACCCGAAAAAAAAACAATTGGGTTTAATCAAGCAAACAGTTGATTTAAGTCTTTTTCAATGTTCTGCTCTGATTGAGGATGTTGAATCTCTGAGTCTTAGTCTAACCGTCTGAGTAGAGTCAGTTGGGAATTTGAAATTGAACAGTTTGTGGAATAGTCCAGTTTGAAATATAGACATTGACTTGAGACAACAGAATTGAGACTTTAAACGAGTAACATTCCTATTTTTTGAGAGAGGTTTAATAAAATAAAAATAAACATAATTTTAATAAGTTTAATAAATGACCTGGCGATTCTTTAAACCACTTTCGATTCCTTGTTAAGTGGTTAATGTAATTATTCCTCAAGTCATATTTTTTGCAAAGTTTCAATTCACTGCCGCTAGTTCCGCACTTTGAATAATAATACATAAAAAAAAGAAATTCAACCGAATTGCAGAATGTCATAGAAGCTTTAACCGACCGAACATTATCCATTGTCCGCATCTGCGCGTTGTTCAGCAATAATACCTGTACGAAACAATAACACATAACTGAATAATCAAATTTAACAAAAGACCGTCCTCATTATCCTGCGGCAGCAGGAATGGCAGGAGGATCTCGCCCAGGAGCCTGCGGTTGACACTCGGGGAAACAAATGAATCGGTTAGAATGAAGTGCGTTCCCACTGTTTGCGGTGAGACGACACAGATGATTATCCCGGACAACCTTATTTAGATGTTATAATACGCCGGTTGTTCCCCAAATTTATTATCGTCGACGTTTCTGAACGGGACGTTTTCATTTCGTTTCCCCAAGACGTCATCGTCCCGGTTTTATCTTTATTCGCTGCTCGTTCTTGGGTCCGACGTTTCTACTGTGTTATGCACGTAATGGAATTTTGTCGCCGGAAATAAGTGACTAGAAAATGCTCCTTGCAGTTGTCACTGTTGAAGGGATATTAACGGCTTGTCAACGTCTTGGTATATAGAACGAGGATTTTCGTGTCAAATAAATAAATACCGATTTTAATTCTGTATAAATATAAATCGTTCCATATATTCATACAACACATAATTTTATAACAATGTTACTATGAAACCATGAGAGATTGAATGAAAATATTTTCAAGATGGCCGCACTTACGGAAATACTGGAACTTCGTTATTTTAACGGGCACACCCTATACATATGTGTCCGAGATAACAGGTGGTACATGCGGGGTCGGTTAAATGGAAGAAAAGTTGCATAATTCCATGCTTATTAAGGATCGGAAGCTAAGTTTTTGAAAAATTGAGCCACTACTGAAATATCCTGAAAAACTGAAAAATCGAGATTTCTTATTTTAGCCATCTTTTTTATTGTTGAAAATTAATTACTTATATCTTTTTTGTAGGTTAACATACGTACCTAAGTCGTCACAAGCCATCAATAATTAGATACTTACCTAATTCAAAAATTTTGAAAGCTAACTAGATCCCAGAGTTTTCATAGCCAACTTAGTTTTTCTTATGATGGCCGCGATATTGTTTTCTATGTCATTAGGTATAAAAAAATGACGGAAATTGAAAATATATTACATTAAAAAAATGCAAACTCCTATTTTTCTTTTTTTCAAAATATACGAAGGATTTTTCACCAAATCATGTCGTATGATGTTGCAATATGACGTGGCATTGCTTGACCTATATACTTATTCGGTTACAGAGAGATGTTTTCCCCGGAAAAAAAGAATAAAAAAATGATGTTTTTTTTAAATGTGATAGGTTTTTGGTTTCCTTGATTTTTTAATGGCTAATGGCATGAAAAAATAATATGTCAAAAGAAAAAATTGGGTATGAAAAGGATCTAGTCGGCTTTGATAATTTTTTTAAATGTCAAATGCATACCTCTTGATTCTTGAAGACTTATGTAAGCCTATAGGCCTACTGTAAGTATTTTTTAATTTTTCAGCATATTTCAGTAATGGCTGAATTTTTCAACAAGTTAATTTCGATTCTTAATATCATGAAATTGACCAACTTTTCTCCCATTTAACCGACCTCGTATCTCTCACGGTTTCCAAGATCCCACCCCATATACCACCTGTTATCTCAGACACCCTGTTTACTATTATATTTTTACATTGTCGAAAATCAAATACATGGGGTTTTCACAATTGTAATTTTTGAATAGTTGATGAGTGAAGATCAGAGTGAAGGTCGTGAAGAAAACAAGTGAAGATCGGAATCTTCACCTTTAAAAGCAGTGTAGATCGATAGCGGATCAAAATACTTATAGGAAAACGGCTTAGTACATGTCCCTATTTTAATTTTGCTTTTAGTTAACGGTTTCTACTTTCAAAGATGGATTCCATCAGTCTCTGACGTATAGTAGGTTGAAATCTCTGGGGTGGTCAATATTCTTTTATTTTATCGCCTCTTATGTCAGTTGTATTCAATAAATCAACCATCCTAGTGTTCACAGTTTTAATTTATACTTCTTTTATTTATTTTTTATTTACTTAATTTATTTACCTGCATTTTTTTATAAGCCTCTACATCCATCAAATAATCCATCTTTATAATTTCGTTAAATTTATTGCTGCAACCGATTTAGTTCAAACATCAAGGTAAATTCTTGATTTATTTTAATCCCCGTAATCCGTAAGAGTGAAAGAGTTACTTCAACTGCAAACGAAGCATTTTATGTGAGTTAAAAAAATTGGTGTTAATAGGCTCCAGCCCAGCGAGTTGTAAAAATTTCCTTCCCTTATAATATATGACAGGTTCTGTTTTCAGGACTAAATTATGACGAGTAGTCAGATAGCATTTAAATTTAATTTTTAAAAATACAAACCTTGCATCTAATGAATTGTTTCTGTCTAGACACCATTAATATTGGTTTAAGTTTTTTTAAATGTTTTTTTCTTCAGAAATATCTGCAGGTGGTTTCATTTATTTTAATCCAAAGTAATCAATTCTTATTAAAATCTCTTGGATCATGCTGAGTAACGTTTGCAAACGAAGCATTTTCTTTTCGAATGCACGTTACATGTTAAATAAAATAATGAGTGTTAATGGCTTCCAGTCCAGCGAGTTGCTAGAACTTCTCTCCTTTTACGCCCGGTCGGATTCTGATTTAAGATCTGATACGAAACGAGTTGAGTTAGAAACCCTTTAAAAACAAAATATTAATAAAGCCGGACTTGAAAAACATACCTTTATTTCGGCGAGGGTGCTTTTATTTATGTTCCCTTTCGGTATTCTTTTGTTGTTAGTGTTAGTGTAGAAGCACCCGGTAAACAATTAACAAAATTTATTTACGAATACCATTTTTAATTTTTTTATTGCCATTTAATGAAAAAGAATTGCTTTTGATACAACTAAATCATTCAGTCAAGGCTAGTCAACGTTGGGGCGGGACTCGGGAAGCCCGGCTTTTGACTCGCCAAGTCACGCGCCATAGCAATGAGAATTGAGAAGGCTCGGAGCCTCGGCTCGAAGTAAAGTGAATTGAGACATTAGTAGTAGACGAGTTTTATTTTTGTTTTTACCATTATTAACGTTACGCAGTATATCGTCGATTTGAAACAGAAATTTAAGAAATAACGCCATCCTGGAACAGAGTTCAATAATAGTTGTTATTGGTGTTCGTGATTGGATCAGAATTTTTATTTCAATTTTCCTTATAAAGAAATTGAACGTGCCGTAATAGGGCCGAATAGAAACCACAATCTTATATCTTGTGAAATGAAATGGGCGATTTTATTGTTACAGCACCGACTCGAGAGAGTACTCGTGTGTTGCCCTAGTTTTTCCATTTTTTTATTGTCTCCATTACAATTACTGAAGATTTGCGCACAGTACGCCGTGCATTGCATTGTTATCATAAAGCCAAGGATGACTATGAAAGGGGTTCTTTGTTTATTTGCTTGGTGATTTGATGCGGGAAGAATAATATGTATGTTATTTTATTCGGTGCCATCCGCAAAGCGGAGGTTTCTGTGTTATCTTGGCGTGAACATATTCAACGCGGCTTTCATGCATTGCCGGCTAACTTCGCCTCAAGTCACATAAGTAGGCTCTTAGCTGCTTTGTTGTTTATTTAGAATTAGATGAACTTTACGGCGAGCTTGTAACTTCACTATTTACTTCTATATGCAGCGTTTAGATTTCGGAATAAGGATCAAAACCTATTTTAATGGGAGCAGACAGTTAATTCTATATTCGGTTCTGCTCGGTAACCAGGCCCGATGAACTTTAAGAGGATTTAATGTTTGAGATAAGTAAATTAGCTGGGCAGATTTTAGATAGGTCTGTAATTTCATATTAAGTAATTACAGTTGTCACAACATGCAACGTTCAAGAACGTTAATAAAATAGGCACTCACTTAATCGTTTTTTTTTTATAAAACACTTATAGAAAATCAACAATTAATTCATTTAAGAGATAAGTGAAATGTCCTTCATCCTCCTCGACACACATTTTAATACACAGTTTCTCAATCCACTAAAGGCATTCTGTAACAGTTCACCTGGTGTATCGTTGATCTAGACGAATTTTTGTCGATCACTTGACTTGACTTTTAACAGTCTCACAAAAAAATCGAGTCCTTAATGTAAAAAAAAAAGAAATCACATTCAAGCTTGCAGTATCTGGCTGGCTACGGTATGGGTGTATTACGAGTATTACGACTGATAAATCGATCATGCACAGATCTCTTTCACTAAATCGGGTGCCAGCTTTCCAATAAACACATCCTGGTTTTGTAGTTCTGGGCATTAGCCTACACGATATTTTAAGCCAAGCTGCAAGTTTCGGGAACATCATTGACAAGAATTGTACCTGCCTGGGCCTGGAATGTGTGGGAATAGGGATACTTTCACTACATTATCACTGGATTAGAAAAAAAGTGATCACCTTTTCTAAGAAGCTTGTCAACAGGTTCATACAGAAACATTACATCCATGCTTTGAGTTTGATGACGAATTGGAACTTATTAGGATCAAACCGTATCGGGATCATTGTTCATTATGTTTCGAGCGATGTAAACTTCTTTAGTCTTTGGACCGTTAACACACTTCTGCAATATAATACCGTTAAACGTTTTTTTTTTAATTCTTGGGTGCCACGTCATAGATAGATCTAAAGAGAACAACAACCAAATTCCAGCAAGTTTACTTCCACTGCGAAAATTACTTTCAACTATAACAGTTTTTTGCTCTTACGTGAGCGCCTTTAATTAATTTGAACAATATAAATAAATAACCAAACTACACAGTACCTAATTATTTTCTTTGTCTGTAATAAAAATTAATATCGATTATGGTATTAACTTTTCCTTTGAGAAAGACATGGAACTGGGACTAGAGATGGGAGAACCGAATAAGGGAGTAGCGACAGATCTAAATTACTCGTTACTTTGAGATACCCATATTATTATGAGAGAATCACTGTTTACGAGTATTTGACGCCTATATATTATATTGAAGGATGAAATACCAGATAGTTTTGAGGGTGAGAGGTTGAAGATTTTTCCATCGTTTCTGGATGTTTGTTCTTTAATGTTATATTACAATATCCGATACGACGGATGCTCGCGGCTTAATGTGATATATTATAGCAAAATAATTAATTCTATAAAAGGTTTTATCAGAGTTGTTCTGTATTCTTGCTTTCAACCTTTATATCCTGTTTCTGTACATGTGTTTTGAATTTCGAGATCATGTGTCAGGTTAGTTTTAGTGCGCAAGGAAGTGGCAGTCGTGGTACTTTGATCACACCAGATTTACATAAGCTTACGGTAAATAAGGAGAACTTTGACTTCCCGATATATTATACCTTGCGATTAGTAAATACGGGACAAGAGACAAGATAGCTGGCTTTGCATCGTGATTGCCGCCGAGCTTACCGACGTCTTCGCCATACGCGTATCTTGTAATTAAAGTAGGTTTAAATATTTGAGCTGGGAATTGATTAGGGTTGATCTTGTGCTTCACCTTTTCAGTTATGCTTACCTTTAAGTGGGTCGAGAGATCGTAGCTTTCGACATAAGTACTTATTTGAATTAATTGACTAATTCTCCTTTGAGATATGATCACGAAGTTATAGAGTTCATCCCTCATTGCCGTTGGAATAATAATAAAAAAAATCAGGAAAGTAAAAACCTATGAAACTGCTTGAATGATATAATCATGTGCAAAGGCGTAATCTTGATTACAGTATAGACATGCTTTTATCGATTTATTGATCTTTGGGGATTATTATTTTCGTATAGATAGACGAATACTTGAGCATATAAGATATCAATAGCCTAATGGTTAAATAATTATTAACAAGAAAAAGTATAACGTAACAGTTTTCCAGCTGAACCAAGTTTTACTATAGAAGGAAAAACTTTAATAACATACAAAAAAAAATTACCGCAAAAAATCACTTGCCCATGCAGTATTCCTTTAAAGTATTCCAGTTTCTGCCGGGACGAGACACGTACCATCTGTTTCGAGATCGTCGGAGAGCATTCAAATTTAAATTTAATCCGGGAAACTTTGGTCGTTCTGCTGTGTTTTATCCGGGAGTGTGACACCGACCTGAGTGAATTCTTCGAAAACTTTTATTTATCTCGTTCAAATTACAGATTTATTCAAAACTGCCCGGTTTGAATTTTTAACCACTCGAGTCTTATTATAGAAATGCTTCTTTCTAGAGCCGGTCGCCGGTCTGCGTTTGTAGCTGACTTCGTTTATTCGGTTACGTTTATAGATGATGTAGTCGATGATTCTTTTAGGGGTCGTCCGGGGTGGTTCTCATGATGATATAACGTCAGTGGCTGTTGTTATATTCGATGTAGGTAATTGTAAATATTATGTTGTGAAATTATTCGAAAGTTAGATATTGTGCGTGGATAACCATGCACGGGAGGAATCCGATATTGAAAATTGGGTTAAGATAAAATTAGGAAATGCGGATTATTTGAAAAGAATACGTGTACTTTAGTTTATGTAGTAATTACGGCTGTAAGCCGATGATGATGATTAACTTCTTAGATAGCTGCGTGGTGCGTGATGCGTGAATTAACTATTTAATATCTTTACGGGTCCCGGCTGCTTCACAGCAGTCATTAAGTTACGTCAGAGGCCCTTGAGGCTACTTGAAAACTTCTGACACTTGGGCTTTACCACAGCCATACAATATTTATTTTTTTTACGGGTTCACTGCGATATGATTATGATTGCGGAATGCAGATTTAAAAATGCGAATGTGAAAATCTACGGATGAGTGACATGAGAAGCCGCCTCTAGACACTCTGAATGTATTGCAATGTATTGCGTCCTGCTAGGTTGCACGATTCTTCAACGTATCGCTTCTCCTTATTATTATTATTACTTCTAGGGTAGGTTCAAAGCCCTTGTACTGAAGCTTGCGCTTATTGTACCCCTTTGGATAATTATCTCATCGGTCCCATCTCCCGAAAGTATTTCAGTATGAGTCATGGGTGCTTGTTCTATTTCTTTTGGTTCTGCCATTTCGGTCCTAAATACTAGAAGTCTAGTTCCCTCTAGTGCTGGGCTTCACATATTACGTGGTATGGGGTTTCCTCCCCCTCCCCGCATCTCCTGTAATCCGGGATATTTTTCACTCCTATTATTGAGAGGTGTAATTAGTGGGCAGTGTCCTGTTAGAAGTCCAATTGCCCATCTCAGCTGGTGCTTACTCAGCTTTTTCAGTTATATCTTCTCTGCTCCCTCTTCCCTTTTCCCACCTAGTCGCTTGAACAGCACCCCAGTTAGGCCTAGGTAAGGTCTGCATTGAAGTTGCTCTATTTTCTCCCTTAGTTTTTTTCCCATGAGGAAAATTAGTTATTGGCCTTTTGTGTCAGGTTTTCTGTCCAAAAGGATCCACGTTTTATTAGTGGGCAGTGTCCTGTTAGAAGTCCAACTGCCCATCTCAGCCGGTGTTTACTCAGCTTTTTCAGTTACATATTCTCTGCTCCCTCTGCCCTTTACCCACCTAGTCGCTTGAACAGCACCCCAGTTAGGTTTAGGTAAGGTCTGCATTGAATTAGGTGTTGCTTGGTCCATATGGCCCACGAGTAATGGAGCTATTAAAGAAATACCATACGCAGAGCTCCATACGTATGGTAGGCATTTATTTTCGAAGGTGCGCCACTTCTTCGAGGTTGAATCCAGAAGGGACTGATCTACTATTCAGTCACGCATCCTTTTAGCCTGGGTTCCCGCCGTAGGATTTAGGTTTTTAAAGGTTGTCTCCTTTTGGTCCAGGCGGTAAAGCCTAGACCCCCGTATTCCTCTGTTCGCGAGATATAACCTCGACAACAGAGTTTTACGGTCTTTCGGAGAGTCCACGTTCGGACGTTCTCCGGCATCGTTATAACCCCTGTGCAGACCTTTAGTCATGACACGACAACTAGGTTGGGGGAGGTGGTCCGCGGCAGGGCTTTGAGCTACCAGTCTGGAATTTTACCTCCGACAAGCTTTATCACCACTGCTAAATAACCTTACTCACTTACGCTCATTGTAAGGCCTTCCCCTATCCGCCACCTGGGGACGCGCCCGATGGGTACTCAACCGCACGGGTCGCTTCTCCTGCTCTTTTGCTTGCTCCCGGTCCAGCTACAGGTGTTATGATTATACAACCAAACGTATTGAATGGAAAGTGAAAATAAAAAAGGAAAATGTAAAAATGAAAAGCGAGATGCAACAGATATTTTGTGTGTTATAGTGACGGAGCTTAGAGATTTGCAATTTCTATTCCAAAGCTTTAAACATAAGAAATATGAAATTGTTTTTTTCAAAGGATTTTTTGAATAATCAGGCTAGAGCGCAGTGGATATTTAACGAAAACATTCACCATAGGTACAATGAAGTTTTTTTTTTTCTTAAGCTCGTACTAAAACGTAGACGTCATTCAAAACCAGAAGCTGAGGCGAAGCTTTCAGCGGTTTTATTATCCGGCTTAGTCGCGGATGATTTTCACATAGGATTAGGTCAGGTGCCTTGCTTCTCTAGTTTTCATATGCTTTATTGCTACGCTTGTAAATAAATATTTATGCGACTTAGATTTTCGCTTTATAAACTTGAGGCAAATATATAGAAATGAAAGAAGGTAGGTAAATATAAACACAGGGAAAAAGAGGGGGAGGAAGCCGGTCGGCCGTTATAACGCCGAGACGGGACTTATGTTCCTTCTCAAATGCATTGCGAATTCGCGGGTGTTGTAAAATTGTAAACAAATAAATACGGCTCTACGGAAGGTGGATCAATCAGCGTTTTGTTTGCATTGCCGGTCTCCGACGATGAAAATATTTACTCTTTTTTTGAGTTTTTATCATTTAAAATGTAACTTTTCAGATATCATTTTTCTCTTTTGGAGATTTCTGATTTTGTTATTTTATAAAAACTTTCTACTCGGCTTCGCCTGTTAATAAGTTTGAAAAATATAAATTGATATATAGAGCGCATCGTTATAAACTTACCTGAAACTCTGAAACTTTTCAAAATCTCCAGTAATAAGCGATCTATGAAAAAATGTCCATAGATACCTAATTAAAATTTAATAATTTCACGAAGGTAATACATTTGTGTTGAAACTGGTGCCCCTCTCCTCCCGCTCATTGTAGGAGATAACATTGAAATCTTAATTTTTTATTGCAGATCAATGAGGTTTTATAGCTAAAAATAAGTAGGATTGATTTCTTTCCAGCTTGTTTAAGAAGATGGTTTTTGGCAAAAAATGATAGGTGCTTCCCCATTCTCCACATCAAGACGATTGATTTGAGTACAGCATACTATACATAATAGCATATACTGGTCACTTAGTTTTTGACTTATCTTTTAATGCTGCCAAATTTTTATGGCCGACCGAATTGGCAGAAAGTTAGATTTTGACCAATTTTCAGATTTACAAATGTGAGGTTTCCATTTTCCGCCGTGGCGCTCACGATGTTTTACCGAAAAATCATAATTTATCCAGAGCGCTGACATTAAGACGTATCTCTCAAACTGTTTGGATTTCCCTTCTTGACCGTCTGAATTTCGACAATAATTGATTACGCCCAAAATAAGCGAGAAAAACCGTCGTCGATGTAAGTATTTGTTACACCTGTCGGCACGAAAACAAACCATATAATTAAAATAATGGATAAGAAAATAAGGTCAGGAAATGATTAATTTATCGACTGACGTACGCTCTGTCCGAAAACTTCAATTATCTTTTAGGAAATGGAAATTAAATAATTGATTTTAATAAGCTTTCAGTACGTACTGTATATGCACTCTCGCAAATAAGAGAGAAACGGAAATAAAATTGTTTTGAACCGAGGTATATAAAAAAAGAATACAAATTTGTTTAGTCCCTAGTCTCCCTTTTATCCATATTTCTGTATCAAACTTTTATGGGTTACAACGTTGCTAATACGACTACATATTATATAACTTCACCTGTTTTATTGCCAGTATAATTCAAATATTTTCCATTTGATATGTGAAGCGTGTCTGAAGTTTTGTAAAAAAATCAAACATCGTTACGGACGTGCTATTAAACTCTCGTGGCCCCGCTGACCCCGGCATCTATTTTTTATCACCCATAAATACTTTACGATTTTTCCTCTGCGACGGTCGTACTTTCCCGGAACGGTTTCTTAGCTTATTGGACCCGAGTGTTCCGCATAATAATAAAGGAGAGGACATTGTGCCCCGTCTGTTGCGCGTCCAGTGTCTAATGCGGCTTTGTCAAGTTAAGCTCGGTAAAGCCGAGACTGGCAGAGAATCCGGCCAGATATCCTTCCGTATGGAGGAGATGGAGGACTAGCTTGCGGTAGGAGGTTAAGGCTGAACTTACACGAAAGCCTGTAATCATCATTTTTGAAACTGAAAATTTGAGCTTAGAGTATTATCTTGTATCTATACTTTTTTACGGAACTGAAAGACGAAATAAACAGCAGTTTCATAAAAATCGATTCTGAATTTTTTGGTCTTTTTTGATTTTTCTATGTTGTAACACTTACTCAACTGTATTACATATTAGGATCTTTAAAGTATTCTAGTTAGAGATGATTTTGGATTATGTTACCTCTTGTTGCATTTTTCAAATAATTCGTTTGTGATGATTTTGCAATTTGAAGCAACAGTAATTATTCAGAATCTTCAAAATATGTAATTTTGAGGTGATTATGAAAACATCCCGGCTTGTTGAGAAAAAATGTGAAAGTAGTTTCGTCGCTTTTTCTTAATATTTGAAGTTTTTTTTAAATATTTTTCTTTGTTATTTTTAGTGTTCAAAACAACGTAGACGAGATAAAGAAAGACGATACTAAGCTAACAAAAAGCAAATTGTTTAGTTCAGATTATGGTTTTAAGCTTAGAAACAGATAACGCCCAAAACTATGGGAAATGTCAACTTTCAAAGGCGTCCTCTAGGTTCAGGGTGATATCATTACCAATTTTGTTCGTTGAATGGGCGTGTAAGAATTTAAAAAAAAAAACGTCTCTTTTACAATCCCCATTTCGTATGGGCACTTTTGAAGGTTGACACATTTAGGTGTTATCAATCAGCACTTCAAGTTCCGCAGCCCAGTAGAAATTGATACTAAAAATGTCTAAAATCGCAATGCTTGATGTTGTTCTGATTTTAGGCACCTATGTTGTATTATAGACCACATAAAATTGTGAAATTTTTGACTTTTTTCATTGTTTGTTCCAAAGTCATACACATATGCATTTTTCGACAAACAAAATTCAGTAATTTTTTAAAATTGATTAAATTTGTAACAAATGAAGTCCAACCGCAGCTCTATAAACCATTATAATGACCCTATAACCCTTGATAATGGTCCATTTTTCTCGAAAACTGATAATTTTCAAGTTTTGCTCCCATCTGGAGCAAAAATTGACAAAATCGCCCGTTCTGTGAGAAAAGTCATTAAAAATAAAGTTCCTCAGGTTCGTGCTCTTCCTTAACTTCCTCAGGATCGTACTCGTCTTCATCTATCAAAATCAGGGCGACGTTATCGTATCATTTCTCTGAGCGGTTCAAGCATAAAGCCAAGCATCTGAGCCCCAGGTTTCAAGCAAGTACACGCTCCTCTGCATCCCTTCTTACATTTGCACGCTATGATTTTGAGAAGCTGTGGTCGGGCTGGCTCTTTGTGAGTTGTTAGTGGGTTGAGGCCGCAGGAACTAATTTCCCAACCCCACTCGTTGGGGTCCTTCTCTACCACCAACCACTTTTGCACTTGGTGGTAGCTGAGGAACGCATGGGAAGAGGCAGCCTCGGTGTGGTTGGGGCTGACTTTTTGCGAGTTGTTAGTGGGATGAAGCCGCAGGAGCTCATTTCCCATCCCCACTAGGTGAGGTCCTTCCCTTACCACTTTTGCATTTGGCGATAGGTGAGTATCGCATGGAAATGGGGGTAAACGTTGCAGATTACCCTTTGCATCTGCCGCTATCTTCACGAAGAGCTGGAACCTCAGGTTGGGAAGCCTCTGAGTGACTTGAACACTCCCGTAAAGACCCACCAGACACTTTTCGCTAGTTTCTGGTTCTGCAATACTCTCATGCGTTGCATCTTTTTAGTGGAAGGTGGCAGCCAGCTCTACTAGGTCCTGCATCTTCTGAAGATGACTCCACAATTTCGTTTTTCCCTGCCAAAAAAGGGAGGAGGTCGCGTCACATCCAGTAAAAGTATGAAGAAACAGTTCAAACCCACTGGGCACTTCCCTCTGTTGAACGCACTGTTGGTATACTGAATGCATCATCCTCACTTCTGCCACGTCCACGTTTCTGAAAGTTTTATGTTTTTGTTTTTTTGAGTAAAAAGTAAAAAAGTAAAAAAAGTCGCAGTTTTTCGCGTGGTGCGCAGAGGGCACATGCATAAGTTTTTCGAAGTTGCAAATTTAGATTCATACCACTCTCAGTGGTCAATAGAAGCGTTGCTATTTTAATGTAATTTCTACTGGGATACTATGGTTTTATTCCAATTCGAGACTTGTGGAGGGAATCAATTTAAATAAAAAATATTTTTGAGTCGTGGCGAAGCTTCCATGTTAAAAACTGTTTGGCTCTACTCGGTGGTGTCATAACTCTTTACTTAAATTTTCCGTCTCTCAAGCGAGCCTGGTCATCTATGGTCCCCTTTTCTTATTTAATTTAAGGGTCTCTGCACGAGCGCCTTCTTTCCCGTAACGATCCTAATTGAAGTATATTTTTTGCCCGAACGCCAATCCTCCGCCGAATCCCCTTAATGTAAATTTTCAATTTATTGACCGGCTTAAACTGATTTTTACGTTTTTCAGATTATTCGGTAAGAATTGGGCCGTCGCGTCGCGCCTCCTCGCAGTTTATTTTGTAAACAATCACAACCGAAGACGCATTTATTCGAACAGTGTTGTTCGGACTGAAAGTGATCCCCTTTTCGGACACCGGCTCGCTAGAAGCGTTTAATTCCTTGAGAGGCGACGGCTTTAGTGATTCCGTTGTCCAGCCTCCGGGCCTCTACGCTAATACCCCCTTTTCCACGTTGGTGTATCGTAATTAAACCCCGGCGATTTCTGCGGATCCGGGATCCAATTTCAGGGAAGCCTTTATATCATAATATCCTCTGTCAGGGATTTGTAATTGTGTACGGGGCTGATGCGCTTCTTTGATGCATTCAACTTTTGAGGCAAGAATACAATTCAGTTACTGTTTTTCTTTCTTTTTATTAGCTTTTGCCCGCGATTTCCTACGCGTGGAAGTTATAATAAAGATCCATTATACTCGTACTTCACCATATAATGGTCCATGAGAATTGAAAATAAGTTCAAGAGTGTTGAATATAAAATAGCTTCACTTCATTAGACGGGCGTTAGTATTGAGCGTTCATTTTCCTTTTTTTTCCTGCAGTTTACATAAAATTTACTTTATTATTACGTTGTTATAACAGGCCTGAGGTTAAAGCTATGTTATTATAACCTGACGTTCATTCTACCCGATGTAATGGATGCAGTGGAAAGAACACTTAACCTTTACTATAAAGCAAATACTTTCTTAAAGCAACTCAACTATTCCATAAATAGCAGGTGATTTTTTGTATGTCAACAGTCCTGTTGATCGCACATCAGCTTCTAGATTGTTCGAGATATGCGTCCAACCAAATAACTCCCTGGTTTTCGAATAATTAATTGTGTCTAGATTCTTCAGTTTCGGTAAACAGAAACCAGACCGACCTGATTACATCAGGATATGGAAAAAGGAGGTGTGACAGATACCGCGGTTTATTTACGTTATCGCCTAATTCAAATGGATCTAGGGTGATAAAGACAATAGAACATGTAGAGATCTTTATTAAATTTCTGTCAGTTATTACAATATCTTACATAGACAAATATTTTGAAACGATTTCAGCTAAATCATAACGATATGGACACGAAATTGATGTTTATTTAAATAATTGTTTCATTGCGAATATTGACTTTTTTGATATAAGTATACGAGTACGTTCTAAAAATACTACATTGAAAAAACTCCCTGTAATTCTATTGATTTGGCAAGTTTGATCAAGTATTGCTTTCTTTATGTAATTCCGAACTATACCAGTACCTAAATTGAGTTTTCAGTCGGATTTTTAAGTGGTTTTCTAACACACACATGGTTCTCCGCCTGTGAAATTTTAAATCAGAGCACCTAAGAATCTGAACCATTGAGGATTTAATAATAAAATAGACGAAATATTCTCTAGCAAATTCATAGAAAAATATCAAGTTCATTCACACGCGACTAGCTCTATTAAAGGTAATATCTTTTCAAATAGGAAAAACTACTTTATTAAATTGTCTCAAATGCGTGTGGCAACGAAAACTCACATAAATTACATTTTTTATACATTACATTATATACAATTAATAATTCTTATCTGTAATCTGTACAATATTGTAGAAGCATTTTTTCCCCAGTTTCAGGTCATTTCAGAACCTTTCCTAATACTTATCGTTACATAAAAATTAAGCTATATATCACATTGAATCAGTGCAGAATTAATTCTTTTACTCGTACTAATATCACTCGCTCTTTAAAAATCACACAAAAATTGCTCTGGTCAATGTATGAAAATGTCCTTTTTTTACAAAGTATGACGTTTACCACCTATTTTATAAAGTTTCCTCAGGAATTTTTTTAATTAGCTGGCAACATAATATGTGGATATGTTATGCACCTACCAAAACCAGACAAACCCAGAAATATAATATTATTGAATAAAAATTCTGCCTTTACCTGACAATACCTACATAATCAGTTATCCTATTGGCACTTAACCTTAGTACTTACGCATTATTAAAACGTCTATCAACACTATCAACAAGTCCCCGCACTGATCACGTGGTCACCGCTCCTCCTAACATCGGTGATCCTGATTGGTCGCCACGCTGTTGTTGTGCTGCTGTTTCTTGGGTTTCGTCGAGAGGACAGGTCACCTGTGCGGGCGCCATGCCTGTTTCCTGTACTTGCAAGTGAGCACCTTTTTGAAAGCCTGCCGGAAGACCTTGTTGAAGATCGTGTAGAAGATCGGGTTGACCATCGAACTGGCGTAACCGAGCCAGGTGACCAGCTGGACTACCCAATTGGAGAGGTTCTTGTCGCACTCCGAGCAGAACGCCGGCAGCAGGTTCAGTATGAAGAACGGCGCCCAGAGGATTACGAATGTGAAGAAGACCACTCCCAGGACCTTTAGTGATCGGAAATAATAACGATTAAGTTTTTTTAGGGTTGAGATTGTGAGAAAGTATTGTACTACCTTGGTGGCCTTCTGTTCTAATCTGATGATCCTGCCGTGTCTGCTTGAGTTTCTGGAGATGACGCTGGAGTTACGGCTGTGGTGCGAGCGCACGCTCCTGTGTCCCGCGTTCCCCATCGCGGCTGTCGGAGTTGCGGCGCCACTGGCGTTGCTGTATCGTTGCAGCAGGCAAGGACTTGAAGGATTTTTCGATCTGTCAATGAGAGCGCCCCCGCCGCTGGTGTTGTAGTTGTGCCGTACAGTGGCGGAACGTTGCAGTAGTAAAGGCGTCTTAGGTGTCAGGAGTGTGCTGCGCGTCGTGCCGAAGCTTGATCCTGGAATTAACTTGAGCTGTTAAATTATAACTTTTCCCGTATGTAGAGCGAACTACTTTAATCTCCAGTTTGAAGGATTATAACGAAATTTGTTGCCGGTTGGGTCTAATTAGACCTGAGTTTATCTTGTTACCTGATGTGCTTAATGGAGTTGGAGAGTTTTTAACCGACCGACAGTCCCTTAGCATGAACGTAATAACTAATAACCATGCGTGTCTATTTTAGGATCGTTGCGTAGGTGGAGTGGAGTGTCAGTTATCCGATAAGTGATTAATGGTCACGAGCAAACGTCTACTCTTGCCCGCAAGTTTAATTTAATCCTGGTGTATTGGTTGAGAGGGCTGCCGGGAGGATATTTAAAGATTAATGTTCAGGCAGTGTCCCGTAACAGTGATGCATTAGGGTGTTTATGGCTCAGTGTCACAGGTTAACTTGATTAGCTAGCGCTAACTTCACGGACTCGGCGTATAATAACATGCCCCTCGACGATAGGGGTGCCAATTTCGGGACCGCCGTGCGAGACAGTCAGCCAGTCGCCTCTTGTGTGTAATTTTGCTCCCGTTTGCTCTCCATTCATTATTTAATCAAACATTCAACGCTTCCATCGCTACATGTTATACGACGCTGCATGTTAATACCGCGTACTTCACAGAGATGAAATTAGTTTAGATTTCGACTTGCTTTGCAACAGCAAACTAACTACTAGAAGCTGCTCCCGCTGTAATAACTAAACTAACTATACTACGAGTATTATTATATTAAACGTAGCTGACGTTTGAGATCAGAATCAGTTTTAGTTGCCTGGTCGATTTCTGTTTATTATATGGTAAACTTACCTCTTCTGTGCGATCCTTTGGACGGCGGTTCCCAGGTTACCACCATGTTGCTGTTACTGCTGGCGTTTGTAAAGTCGCCACTTCCTCTCCGACTGTTTTTGCTCGGCCGTCTCTGTGCTCTCACCGGCGACATCATCGGAGATAGAGACTTTGATGTCTCCGTGCCGCCGACCACAGCGAGATGCTCGCTGGATATTATCTTTACTTCTGCCGGTTTTGGTGGCGGAGATCTGAAGAAAATAGATTGGCTTAGAGATGGATTCACTTGTGGCTTACCACTGTTTGATTATTACGTTTTAGGTCTTCAGATTTCAAAGTAATATATACCGGAATCCAGAGAAAATACCTGGATCTGGCCTAAAACAGGTGGCTGGGATGTAAAGCTTTGGAGATATTCATTCGTCTGCAGTGAAGCGACGCTTAAAACTATTGAAATATTGGGGAGAACAAATTAGAGGATCATATACATGAACCCACTATTATTATACTCTGCAAGTGATAAGATGTTAAAATTCATAATGTTCATAATTCAGGAAACAGACCAGATCTAAGGAAAAATATGGGGTAAGAGATGGATCCTTGCGGTAAGCTACTGTTTGATTCGAATGTATAGGGCAACATTTTTGCCTAATGTTAAAAGGCCTTAATCGTAGCTTCGAGTATCTTTTGGAATACTTGCGAAACAACAAAAAGTCATAAAAAAATGTTTGCAGTGACTTGAATCTAGAACCTTCAAGGCATCTATTGTATCCACCCACTACGTGCTTCCAGAATCTTTCGGAACTTCTCATCGAGGCATCGAGAACGACATCGAGGCTTCAGCACACGATGGATGAGGGTTTACTCTTAGAGATTGAAAACTTCCGATGTTTGAGAGATATAAATCCGACAACGCATCGAGGATTTATTTGAAAAAAAAATCAAGTCTGCGATGGGTACATACTATGGTGATGAATGAAGAATGCCTGTTATTATGGTGCTCTTCATATCACATGGACTAGGTTTGATTCGAGAAAGTACTCCCAAAATATGTTTAGTACACTACTTCTCACCTGTCAGTGTTCTTGTCGCCAAAATAGGGGCACGTGCACGGGGGCGGCAGCTGCAGCGTCACTCCGCCGTTTCCCAACTCCATTGCCCCCGACGATTCGCCACCCTCGGTAGTGGTCGCCGTGCTCTGGGTCGACCTGGTGCTTTCATGGAAGCTGGAGCCCCGTCGTCTCTGTCGCCACCGGCCCGGAGAAGGGCTTTCCTCCCGGGTATCCCCCTCGTGGAAAGTCGAAGCCCTGCGTCGGTGGAAGCGAAGGGTTGGAGTGGTGAACGGTGACGGATCCAACAAAGAGCTGTGAGAATCTGTGAGGGAGTCTGTGCTTCGTCCGACTGCGTTGCATCTATAAGATATGATGAAATATTGTTTGTGTCAAAGCGAATTGTTTTCGGGTAAAAGTACCCTTAAACCCAGCTGTCGTGGGATGTAAGAAATATCTCGTTTTAATTCACGTTGCCTCTGTGATGTTATTTTTGTTAAAAGGAAACATGCTGAGCTGTCAAATAAAAATTGTGTTATTGAAACTTTAAGCAAAAAAGGATAAAATTCGGAGAAAATTGGATATAAATGAGGTTTCAACGGAATTGCCCTTATTACAGCAAACAGTTTTACCGAAGAAGACAAGGCGTCGGGACGATGTGCCCGTTTCCCTTCAAACTCAGGCGGAGACACGGAACCGGGGCTTTGGTCGAGGCAATGATAGCCGGCGGACAATTCTCCCGGTCCCTTTTCGGTCCCTCAGTGTCCGGTCTGTATTCTATAAGGTATACTTATAGTGTCTATCTGGAATGGTCGTCTGTATTCCTGGGGGATATTACATTATTGCCCGGCCTGTTCCTCTAAGATATGGATAGCCGGACCCTCGCTTCCTTTTTCCCCTCTCGCGCTCCGCTCGTATTGACTCAATCATCGGATACGTGATGGAATAATGCATTGGGAAGGGAAAACTGTTGACTTTCTATACGGCCCCGTCATAAATTATTGGAAACAGTTTTTTTTCAAATTACTTATTCCGCGTCCATTTCGTGTCGGGTTATATTTCATTTCGTCAATATTTGTTTACTCGAACTGTACGATAAAGTTGTCGCTCTGAAGCTGTTTTGTTCGTCGATGTTGCCACATTTCTAAAAAATTGGGTTATGAATAATGTATCAACTAAAAATTATCCCAGCATTTTTAACGTTTCACTCGTGAAGAGACAGTTATTGCATTTATTGAAGGTGTATAATATGAAAAAGAAGTAGATTATGTGAGCCATGATGTACGCCGTCTTGAAGAGAAAATAAATTTTGTTATACGCTAATGATCCGTGATAACACTGATAACTAAGATAAAATAATAGATGAGTAAATTTTGGTGTCTTGTTAAATCCCCTTTTTTTAGAAATACTTGGAAGACATTTCAATTTGGCAACGCTGTTACTAGAACAAAGTAATCATAATGCAATAATTGATTTTGCATATTATGCAAATATTTACAATGTTGAAAAATGTGTGTCATCTCTCTAACTTTTACTCCTATCAATCTTTCATCAATTGTATCCACTTTGGTCGTAACGTTTTGACGCTTCATCATACATAATAATTGAATTGTTGGCCGAGTGCAACAGCATCCCATCTCCTGCGCTTCGGCTAATTATTCACATCGAATCGTGTTGATTCTGCCACAACAATACAGCTCAGCGTTATATAGGCGATATCCTGCCATGAAACGGCCAGAATCGGTTTATTATTATAATTGGAATTGCGGTATCCTATGCAGTTTCATTGACTCTGCCGGCTTATTCCTTCCCAAGTTGGTCGGTTGTATCTAGTTGGATTATTGATCCAGTTTTGCGGAAATAATTGCTTTTAGTGACGTTAACGAGATAATTTTACTAGAATTATGCAAGTAAGTGCGGTCACCATTCTGGATGCTTATATAGGTATCTATGCAACTAATCGAAATTAAGAAAAAAATATTATCAACAATGTTGCGTAATCGAAAGTCGAAACCCTCAAATAAAATATGTATGAAATTTTAGTTTGCTTGGCAATAAGAACGTAAATCTAGAAGACTCGTTAATGGATTCTTCTGGATCGCCTACCGATCGAAAAGATTGTTCTCGTAGAAACGGGAAAGTTTAGGATCGGTCTAAGCAAAAAGAACTACACAACTAATTAAGTATGATATAACATTGAACCCTTATCAAGGGAAAACTATAACTAAATTCTTCGCTGGTTTTTTACATGAAATTACTGAGAAAGTATTGCACAGGACGGAAGGCGTAAAAAGGTACTTGTCATCGCCATTGAGATTAGTTTTTCTTTAATATTTTTATCAAAGTGGAATATCTGCAACGTATAGTAGGTAAATCATAATATAGGTATATGGGTTGCGACATAGGAAAGGTATGTTTGCTTTTAATTATGGTTCCCGGTTCCTTCGTGTTAAAATTTTATCCACACAATGCCTAGTAAAAACAGAATTAAGTCTAAAATTATAAAATACACATAGAACGTTGAGCGCGGGTCGTTTGTGTGCATGTGTGAGTGTATACCTGTGCGCCGCGACGCGTCCTCCATCGACATTCAATGAACGGTTTGTACATGGAACGATCTTCCCGGAAAAAGCGTAATAATCACGTACCGCTCTTTCAAGTGTCGAATTCTAACACGTTTCGGGACCGTTAATTCTTCCATAATCGATAAAGGGATAAAGCGTCCGTCGCCAGAGCTCCAGCAGGAGAGCCGGCATCGAAACGAAAAGTGAGGCAGTTTTGCGTTAAACGCCCTGTCGATTTTATTACCTCGAATTATACCAGCATTGGAAACTTTGTAAATTGCAAATGGAATCCGAACTCCCACCAGTCTCTTCTGTGATTCGATTTACTTTAATGGATGTAAAAACGGGTATCTATATCGAAATTGGAAGCCGGTTTTTGTCGCCATCTGCTGAAAGGCGACTCTGTTTTCATACAACGTAAACGTAATTACATATTTCAAATTACTCGCAAAATTTAGATGGCTTCGTATTCTAATTAATAGAATTTTAGGTATAAGGTAGGTATGTGCAGATGTTTAGATTGACGGTATTCGATATCCCGTTCCCTGTATTAATTATTATTAATCCGCATTCCGGGATTTAGACGCGATGAATTTCCGAACGGGTGAGATGTGACGTTTCTCTTCTCTCGACGTGTATAAGGGATGAACGCGCGTTAGTGTTGACATTTCGGGACGGCGCGGTGCGGGGAAAACGGAGCTGTGTCACTACAGGAAGCAGGAAGCGTTAATTTCCCGTTGAGTTGTGTGCTGAGACTTGTTAGTTCTCCGGGAAGAAGAAACGTGACGCCAACCGCCCCGTTGAATATCGGGACCATAGTAGTGTTAGTGTCCCAGAACTTTGGGGTGACGCTTTTCCTTCGAGGACTACTCTTCATATTCTCAAATATTTGCATTGTCACATCGGTTCGACGTGTTCCGCAGGATTGTGTCCATGGGAAATTGACGCGATTTTAGTTATTGTTATTATTCGGAATCCGTTATTATTATTGGCGCATTTTAGAAAATCTGTTAGAGTTAAGATGACACACTTTCCTGAACCGAAAATAGGAAATTGTTACTATACAAATGGTTGGAGTGCAATCCTCTTATGAAAAATCACATGATACCTCGACTATAATAGTTCAATTTTTGAAACAGTGGAGGGGGAAGCAGTTTGGTGTGGCAGCAATTTTTAAAATTGTTTTCTGCTAGCTAGGATAGCTATACCCAACTCCAAAATTTCAAATTGATCACATAATACCTCGTCTATAATAGCTCCAATTTTGAAAGAGCGGAGGGGTAAGCAGTTTGTTAGTGGCAGCCATTTTTAAATTGTCGTCTAACCTGAGATAGCTACTGTCTGATTTTTATAGGAAGGCGAAGGCTGGGCGTGAACTACGCATCTTGCGAGCTTTACTCACCGCCACTAAGAATTTACTCGTTCGATGAACGACGGAGATAACTCTTATCAGCCTTATCTGGTTGGTTGTTTTTTTAACGTGGGCATCGACTAATATTGTTGATATTGGAGTTATTTGACAACAAATTTTTACGGATTCAGAGGCGTATCTGCGCACTAACCAATTCTCGTTAAACTCTCGCCTTCCTATAGTATTTATGCTGTACCAAACTTTAAAATTTCAAATTGATCACGTGATACCTCAGTTTAAAGGTATTTTTACACTGCGCGCAAACAAAAATATATGTGATGAAAACATTTTTATTTTTTGAAAAGTAATATCATTTTATCTCTTTTTGTATACCAGCCCATACATTTTTTTATGATATTGGGAATAATCCGGTACAACCGAAGGATTTTCAATGTGCTATAACTTTTCTAAAAATAAAAATTTTTCATCACAAATATTTTTTTGTACGCTGTGTAAAAAGATCTTTAAGATCACATGTAAAAAGATCTCATGAGCCGTTATGTGATTTTTTTAACGATCAAACTTCATGTGTAAAAAAACAATACAAAATAGTGTAGCGTTTTAGCCGGGCGCCGAAGTGGCGCGTCCATGCACGCTGTCGGTGCTAACTCATCACAGATTCGTAGAATCGTACGGGATAAAGTTCATTTACTGTGTTCTAAGAATTCTAACAATATCACATTTATTTTAAACTGGGGGTCTGAATTATTCCTACCACCTCGAATTAAATACCTAGGAAGAGTCTTCAGTCTTGAAATACATCTAAGTGAAGCTGTGTACAAAAAATCAAGTGGCCGTACTGTTTTTATTTATGGGACGATTTGAATTTTCCACTTTCTCGCTCCCGGCCAAACTTTTCCGGCTAATTCTGCTCTTTTCCCGGTTGCGTTGCTTTGAAAACGTCAATGAAATCGATTTCATTTGGATGCAACGAACTCCGGTGTATCAATCTCATTGCACTTATTAAATTAGCGGCAGGCAGCATTGTTCCATGCATTCGTCGGTTTCGAGCTCGGTCTTCTTTCCGTAATTGTGATTTCGTTCGGGGTGTATATGTATATAATGTATTATTATCGATTACTCCTACCTTTTATTACTTATTAGAGAACGGCAATTGTAACAGAACAGAGGATAACGTTTGACGATACTTTTGACGATCGATGACAATACCGTATCACTCCCGGAATTCAATCCGCCATCGATGACACTGCAATAAAAATGAGTGAAAAATGAAGAGAGAAGAGATACGAATAATAAAACGGATAATTTCGCATCGAACGAGTCAGCGTATTTCGTTACCGAAAATCGAAGTACCGGGACCGGGACAGATCGAGCGTGAACGCGTTGTTTATGAGACTTTTCTATACCGGTGATTCCCCCCACGGGACGAATCAGTAAAAATATAAATTACCTCGTTAGGGAGTTTTGAGTTCTGTAAGCCGGTTTATCATCGATGAGATCTGCGATCTCTCGTTTTTATGTAAATAGGTAACAAATTATCTACACTTGCTATAACGTACGTTATTTGTATACAGGCAACATCAATAATTTTTGGTGCTCTCAGTGTTAGTAATGAAGGTATAATGGAAGGATGAGCGATACGAGTTGACAATCGAAATTTTAACGTATCTGCGTATGACACACGTCACTGTGTGCAGGTGATTGCGGTATTGTTTCCTGCTGATTACTATAATAACCGTATGGAAATTATGCTTGACGTCGCTTCAATCCAGGAATTATGTACAGCGTTTTTGATGTAATTCCTGGAATTCCTGGATCTCTAGGAATTTCAGAATCCTCTGCTTCGTTTTTAGTTACTACTTTTCATTGCATTAGGAATAAAGTATTTTTAATGAGTTTTTTTTTCCATTAGCTGTGCTCATATTTTGTAGGGTTTCCAGGTTTCCTTTGAGAAATTTTTAAGCTTCGGCCGCTACGGAAATTTCATATAAAATACTCGGACGATGTCCTTTCTACATTTTTTTTACTCGCTTTTTTATCGTAGGTAATTAGTAAATCTCGCCTAATAACATCTATTCCTTCCTTCCTCGCCTTTTATTTATAATTTATTTTATTTTTTATTTTAGAGTTCCATGCCAGCTACTAAATAAGAAAGAGAAAAAATTAATTAAATTGATTTAGTTGGAGTGATACTGAAGTAAATATACAGACAGTCGTATGTCTAATTATTGTCTAATTATAATTACTTTTAGACTTTAGTTATTATTAATATTAGGATTACTCTTTGATAAAGAACGAGGTGTGTGACGTGGAAAGTTGGGCCAAGACGTTAGAGATAATCGAAATTGGAAAATCAATTTAATAGGAAATCCGACAAACATCCCGAGAGAGCAACCATTGTAATTAACCTTTTGTGGATTTAATTTCAACTATTCCGACGAGTGAAAATTATAACGTACAACGGAAAACTTCAGTACTCTCAGCTAATGCTATTTGGACGCGTTTTCGCCGCCGGATATAATTAAGAAACTCACTGATTCCCTAGCAAGTAACTATACAGAAGAAGAAGTTTTCTCGGGACAATAATAATTAAAACCTGAAGGGGTTAGGAAAAAGGAACAGATTCGCGGGTGCTATATTTAAAAATAGATGCTAACAGGGTGGTTTTTCTTTATAAGTTGTCGTTTTCTTGACTGGAGGGAGTCTTTTACGCGATGGAAATCTGGGAAAAAACTTGCTTTTGATTAATTCTAAAAAAAAATAATTCTGCCTCTCAGCCAGGAGCTCAATCAAACCAATATTATTTTGGCATGCAATAACAGAATTTTTGTTTTTAGCCAAGTTTTAGTCATATAAGTACGCTTAACAGGACTAGTTCAATATGTGGAGATGATAATTCTTCCCTATGATCTGTAGATAGTCTTACGATTTTTATCTTCATCTTGGAGCTGCCCCTTTTTTTGTAATGATTTGTCGAAATTATGGTAGCGATCGACTTTCTTTTGTGCGAATCAAGTGATGATAATTCCGAATGTAAAAAATATTAGGCCGGGCATATTAGAATTCTCAGAGGAAAGCTTTGCTATAGCTTTGATTTCCTCATTCTCCATGTTTTTTGAGTCTCTGAACACGAATTTGAAGTTTGCTGGCAAAATTTTTTTGTTTATAAAAATTTAACACTTTTTTAAGTTTTGGGCCAAAATCTCAGAAAAAAGCGGTTTTTTTCGGCAAGGTCATTCTATACATTAAAGTTGACAAGATTTCCTACATTTCTCGTAAAAAATTTCTCGTAAAAAAGTTTTTTTAAGATCAACTGTTCCGCCGGTAGAGCGCACAAAAAAACATATTCCCATATCTAGTGTAAAGTGCAAAAAAAAGCGTTCCGACCCAAATGTTTGCCAGTAAACTTCCAATTTATTTTCAGCGACCCAAAAAAACATACAGGGTGAGAAAACCAAAACTATAGCAAAACTTTCCTCTGAACCCCCATTTTATTCCTAATATGGCTAGCCTATACAAGGCCAGTTCAAGATTTCATATTATGAAGAATGATAGTTGAAAAATATTTGAAATCTTTGAAAAATCGATTAATTAATTAACTATTTCAGCTCCACCTAATTGTATAGCAGCAGATGGATATGATGTTTTTGCCTACCTCTTTCTATAATTAGAACGTTTATAAAGGCCAAGCGTTTTATTTTCGTCTAATTTTTTTTCATTATACATTCGTACAAGTGGCTAAAAAGTACCGGGTGAGTCATTAAGAATCACCGGGAATATATCTGAAACTATTAAGCGTTGTACAGCCTCAGGGGAAAAATGTCTTCTATGTGAAAGTAGCCCTAAGAAATCGCTGGAAAATACTTTTGAGCTTCTAAAATGACCGCTAGGGGGCGTAAGAGCCATGACTAAATAAAAATTTGAATTTTCTCATCATTTTTCAAAATTAGGCTAGAATAAAAATATCATGAGTGTAATCGACAGAAGGAGGAAAAACCCTTTGTAGTGAGACTAATCTTGTTAAATTCCTTTGAGGTTAACCGTATAATAATCGACATTTGAGTAAACAGAGTTTTTTTGACATTATCCCACCACTTTATGTATAAAGTTATTAATAAACTGTAAGATAAAAAAAAACTATTTAAGCATTACCCATGATATTTTGAATATAGCCTAATTTTGGAAAATCATGAGAACATTACAATTTTTTTTGGTCATGGCTGATACACGCTCCCTATCGGTCATTTTAGACGCTCAAAATTATTTACCGACAATTTTGTAGGGCCATTTTCCTTAAAAAATGTTTACCTAAAGCTGTACGAGGCTTAGTTTCTGAAATATTCCCGGTGACCATTCTTAATAATGTCTCACCCGGTAGGTACATCGGCTATACTTTCATATTTGATTTATGTGGAGCCACTTATAGGGGCTTAAAGTTAAATCGCCTTGTATAAGGGGTAATAATAGGACAGTAATGGCCATAAAACGTTACGGCAGCTAAAGTGAGATTTATGACTGCCAACACTGTATAGCTTGGAAACTCCATTTGCATAGAACAATATGTTTTTTTTTTATAGAATAATAGGGTTGTAATCTTTGTTTCCAGTTCATGATTATCCTCACTACAATAGAGTAAGCAGGTACATAAAATATATGTCCTTTCCAGAAACTCTCTTTCCTTATTTTGAGGTCGTCATATAAATGGAAATTATGTTGGACAACTGTTGGAAGTTATTTGGACTAAAAACCAAAAAGAGGGCTTTTTGTTTTATAAAAAGATGGAAAAAATGTAACGAGGAAGCTATAAAATCAATTCATATCAATCAATAAAATTCTTCAAAGCAGGTTTTGTGCGATTCTGTGTTTTTTTTTTTTAAATTAGAAATCCAGCAATAAATACTCAACGAGAAGAGTGTTGATAAATAAACTTATAAGATGGAAACTGAAGACAGAATACAAAAAAAAAAAAAGGTTAAAAGAGTACCTAAGAGCCAAAAAATATAAATGCATGATTAATTTTTTTAAATTATCGTGACCCTTTCAACTATACCTACCATTTATAATATCGAATACTTTAATAAAATTAACGGAAAAGCTTTTTTCTACTCCCAACTTTTAATATGCATATTAAATATGAATCACCAGTGCTTTAATGGGTCTCATTAAGATACAAATTTTCATTAAAGCACTGGTCAAGCTATCCAATGGCAGAGGAGCATTTGCAATCGAATCGGTTCCTTTTCGCTCACGATCGGGTCGGCAAGCCAACCGAAGTCACAGAGTTGTCATACTCACGACAAAAATTGCCTTGTGATATAAGTTCTGTATTTCTGAAAAAAAATTCTGAACGTTTATTTAATTTAGAACATAAGTAACATTCAAAGAAAATTTATCAAGATTTTATGTTACCTTAATTAATTTGATAAGTAGGTATATCGTGTAAAAGATGGGAAGATAAAGTATTATATCATTCGTAGCGCTCCGTGATATAGTATTCAAAGCGGCAACGCTGCGACCCGCGTTGCGCAGTCATACAATATCGTAATTAATGGCTGTCAGTTATTAAAATTATTAATTAATCTCAAAATCGAAGCGTAAAATTCGGAATTCGAACTTCGCATAATAAAAATTACGCAGTAGTGAGTAGTGCCCTTTAAACTTGATACTAAAACATGTCTCAGCAGAATAATCTTAGCAACGAAGAGAGCATTTGGTACCTAATATGCGTAAGCAAATAGCAACCTATCTTAACCTCAATGATCCGCAATTGTACATGGGTCATTGTTAAAATATATAATTTTTTAATCTTTTCTATGAAATAAAAAAGGGTCGTAGAAAAAATAGTGTATGGAACTCGCAGATAATGGCTATTAATACGCTCTTATGATGGTTAAGACACTCGCCTACGGCTCGTATCTTAACCATCATACTCGCGTATTAATAGCCTTCATTATAAGCTCGTTGCATAATATACTATTAAAGTTTAAATATTCATGAATAATTCTTGCTCATTTCCATTATTGAACAACATGAAATTTCTGCAGCATGCACGACTTAAAACCAAAAAACAATTGCAGATGCGATTAAAACGCTCCAGATTTTCCAAATCTGGAGAGGGGAAATGCGAAACATCAGCTTGCATATTTAGGGATAATATATAGACGAGTTTGTTTAATATAATTCCCCTAAACGATGCAACGATCCGCGAAAAACGTTTGTTCGTGCTTGTTCATTTTTCACATTTCACGGTTCAGAGCTACTTCTAAACTTTTCCGTACTTCCATAATATTATAATAATAATTAATAAGCGAAGTAATATTAGTAGGTAGTCTATAAACGGCGATATTACGAGAATTTCTGCTCGAACTAGTGGAAAAGTTCATATTTATTTATAATGTTTGTCGTTTACATGCACATTTTATAGGTACATATATACTCGCGTGTATGTGTGTGCACATAGCTATGTAGAGGGTGTAATTTGCAAACATTGTCTCGCATGCATACGGAGTTTTAAAATGAAACAGAATCCGCCACTAAACTCCCCTTTTGTTAATACATATTGCGCCATGTAGACTTATCTCTATTTAACCAGCAACTTTTCGCACATGATATAGCTTTTTCTATTCTCCTTAACGGCAACCTATTTGCCGAGGAAATATTAGAGAGGTTAATGCCAGTAGGTATTTAGTGTTTCCAGAAGATGGTGAAAATTATTTCAATGGGCTATTCTGATGTACAACTCAGAAGCGTTTATACAGGGTGTATCTAAATAACACCGAAAAAATTTAAGAGATGATTCTTTGGTCAAAAATAAACAAAAAATTTCGTATAAACGTGTGTCTAGAAATGCACCCTTTTTGAGATACAGGGTGTCAAAAAAAGATTATTTTACTAGTTTTTTGAAGATATTTGGGGAACCGTTTGAGATATGGAACTCACCTTTTGTAAATGTCATATCATTGATATTTATTGCTACTTTTTTAATACTGAGTTTTTTCATGTGTCATTATAGCGGAGATCTCAAAATGAGCGAAGTTTTTTTGCCGTTAATTTTTCGACACTTGTCTGGAAACATTCAAAGCGAGTTTTTCATCGTAAATGCCCGTTTTTCTCGAAAATGGCTCACGTTAGCAGTTATAACCAAGAGTATCTTTTTGTGTAGAAAACATTGACGGTTAAAAGTGTGCTTTTAAAATATCAATTTGCCCAGTGTCGTAGATATTAGAGGCAAAAAATCCCCCCAACCCTAAAAGTCTCCGGCACTGGCATACTTAAAAAAGGTAGTTAGCATTAAAATAGTTGCTAATATCAATGATAAAATCTGTACAAAAGCTGAATTCTGTGTTTTATACGGTTCCCGAGATATCTTCAAAAAACTCGAAAAATAATCCTTTTTTGACACCCTGTATCTCAAAAAGGGTGCATATCCAGACACACGTTAATAGGAAATTTTTTGTTTATTTTTTATCAAAGAGTCCTCCCCTAAATTTTTTCGGTGTTATTTAGATACACCCTGTATAATTATGTCCACTATGTCCGCTGTCTGTATATAAAGCTAATAAATGTGCCAAATGTTAAGATAATTAAGTAAGAAATAAAATTATAAGACAAATTCAAATTAACTTTCCAATTTTCAAGTTTTCAAAAAAATGTTACATTAACATGTTTAAGGTATTAATTTTTTATTGTGTAGAGTCACCCTTTGATTTATTTTTTGCGGAAGAGACTCAATTTGGCAGACTATATTAGCCACTGTCCCTTTGTAAAATGAATACGATATTTCAGATCATTTCCCGATCCAGTTCTCGCTAATTCTGCTTTAACTTTTTCCTGTATTCTAATTTTTAAATCTCATCTCATAAATCAGTCAGCACCAATAATAAACTTAATGACCCTTATCGAACAATCCAAACGACCTTCCGGCCCCGGGCCCATTATTACACACCTATTAATACGAGAACGGAAATCAAAACCCACTCACTCGATCTTTGGCTGATGGTTACTCCGGCCTCTCGTATCTCCGGCGGCGGCGTGATTGGAGGCCTGCTCCAGTCCCCGGGAGAATTTCAGCATCTCGGCCCCGAAATGGCCGAGGGCCGACAGGGTGCACGGGGCCGGGTCCGCGTCCTGGATCCACAGCTCGTGCGTGTCGATCGTGGTCAGCTCGGTGTCGGTGCTGGCGGCCGAGTGGGCGTGCTGTGGCGTCGAGGGCTGCCGCAGGAGGGCCCCGCTGGACCCGACGGGCTTCGCCGTCCCTCCTGTGCCCAGGATGCGGCGCCAGGTCTGTTTGCGTTCTGAAAAAATATTTACTTTGATACCTACAGCTGCAGATACATACCTCTTGTATATACATACAGTGTGTCCCGGGATAAGCGAATTCAGAGGTAGGTATAAATGTCAAAAAAAATTTGGTTTGAAATTTGAACAATTTGGGGTCCAAGCCTCCTGGATTAGATAAGAAACTTAACCATATTTTTAAGTTTAATAAATCAAGCATGGCTTGACAGGAGCATTTTTTTTTTGTTTTCTGTGTAGGTAAAGTATCTCTTTGGAATGCTGAATAATGATTTTTTGCGTGCTCTCAGTCCAGGTACAACAGGTGTTGTGATTATACAACCCGCAACGGACATCCGATGCGTCTTGATAGTGGTTTATATACACACAACAGGAAGGATTACGATAAGACAGGATTGAAAGGAACGTGAAAATAAGAAGAAAATGTAAAAATTGAAAATGGGGTCCAAGAGATATTCTACTTACGCAGAAAACAAAAGGAATGCTCCTGTTAAAGCATGCGCATGATTTATTAAAAATGAAGACATGTTAACATTTATTATATAATCAAGCAGGCTTGGACACCCAAATGGTCAAATTTCATCTCGATTTTTTTTTGTAATTTATATCCATAAATACATACGCTTATCTGAACAATGTAGATCGGACAATGTAAGGTACACTTTTTAAACGGCAGTCCGAAGATAATTAACTTGAACCTTGTTCTCACATCAAGTTAGGTGAGTTCACGACGCGTACGGTAACCTATTTATAATTCGCTATAAATGTGACCAAGTAATAAATAACTTCTTGATGTCTACTTCATTATTGACGAACCCTAAAAACGATTTTTTTTGCTGTATGTTCTTAAAGGCCCGAAGATTTGCTGGTTTGTTCGTTTCGTTTAGATCTGTTCCTTCTTTTAAGATAAAGTAAAAATTAGCTGGGGGGTGATTGGTTTGTTTGTTGCAACTGACAACATCAGTTTCCATTATCTTTTTGGAGCATTTATTTATTAGTTCGATATATTGCGGAAAAGCCAGCACAGATTTTTCTGCGACACATTTCATTTGCGGCAACATAGATAGATAGGACATAAAATGCTCCGAGATATTTTTTCTCTTTTGATTAATTTTCTTGCTTCAAACTAGAGCGCTCAAGGTATTAAGACATCGTCTGGAAGTAATTATTTCGTATTACGTTTCCAAGTAATCCTTTATGGAATATCTGCCTCTAGGATTATTATGTACAATAAACCAATTCCAAAATGTCCCGAAGCGGAATACGACGGACTAACCAAAGTCATGTTACGTCCCAACAATTAAAAGATTACAAAGTCTCAGCACTATACCTCCGCACGTATAACGGTAAGTATAATACATCACAAAACGCTCGCTGGTCCTGGGAGGGCTTTCAAAGTTGCCCTTTGCCTTCGAAGTTCTCCACCACTAATGTATTCTACGTATTTCGAAACATTAGTCGTCCGTGTATATAGGCGTAGACCGGTCTCTCCCAATTCCTTTCATCCCAAGTCGGACGGATATCGTGTCTGCCTGTGTAGCGCCGTTTCATTACTCCCATAGTGTGTGACGTCGCGACGCCCGTATTTGCATTATTATAACAACCGGTGGCGTGCTATGGCTTTCCGTGTCCTATAAATTGTGTCTTCTCTCGGTGTTGATTGGCCCTGCATGCATCAATTCTTGATGGGGCCCCGCATTAATGGCTTCATATGTCGGCGGCCGTAAATGCAACGGGGCGTTGCAATCGCACGAGAGGGAATGTGATGTTGGTGCATAAAAAAATCGTCAAACTGGGTCGTGTGTGTTAATAACGGCTTTATAGGTATATACATATATTTCCATTTTGATTACGAAATTACTGTCATACCTACAATGAATGTGAATACTTCATTATAATAAAATGTATAATTATTCTTGTAATGCTGTTGTTATATATTTTTGAAAAGATTAATATAAATTCATGTCGTTTAACCTAATCACTCCTCTCATAATATATTAGAACTAATATTGAAATGGACGCAAGCTAAAAGACATGAAGCTCTTACGAGTTTGACATTTACCTAATTGGCTTTGTATTTGTGATCTACAGAGGTTAAAAGATGAGAAGAAATATGAAAAAAAAAAATGAAAAAGAAAAAATTTCAAGACATTAAAGGAAACTTCTTATGACATCATCAAAAGCCAGCGGTTCTTTTGCGCTTCAGTTCCGGAAAATCATTTAATTAGAATAAATCTGGGGAAATTTTTCAACGGGTCGGCGGCTTTATAAAGAACTTGATGGAAGGATGGAAAAATAAAATAGCCTTAATTAGAAGAAAATTGCTTTGAGAAGGCTATTGGTGGTTATAAATGCAGTATATTTTGTTTCCTGCATATTCTCCCTTTTTTTGATCCCTTCATGAAAACGATTTTCTTCCAGGCTTTTCAATAATTAGCATTTATTTGGTAACATGGATATCTATGCGTTTTTTTGGAACAAAAATAATCAGAAATCTGCGACTAAATCACGAAACAATGATCGAAATCTGGTTGGTAAATGGGACGGAAAAGAAATCTCTGCTATTGTTTGTTGCACAATGCTTAATTTTATTCTGTAACTCCTGAACTTTTTTGACGAATTGCTACGAAAGCAAAATTTCTTTTTCCTCATTCCAAAAAAACGGATGGCCACCCTGCTATTTTAATTTTGGAGAAAAGACAAATTCATAGATCAGCCGTAGTTGGCGAATGAATGAATGACTTTGTTCCGGATTGATGATAAGCCAAACTATTCCTCGTGAATTCCAAAATTGTTTTGAACGTGAAGAAGGACCGGACGAGATAAAGTTCGACTTTTGGCTCTTTAACTATAATTTTTTTCTTAATAATATTTATCTGTTTCTTTGGGCAGGTACTTCACTAATATGTTGAGCTAAAAAACACGTTTCTCCGTTTCTCCCGTGGGATCTAAATATACAATATGCATAAATATACCGACAAACTTTTGGGGGTAGTATAGAGTTTCAAAACAAACATTTTTAGAGTTTTTTTCTTCAATCGAATGTTTATTAATATGTTCAGATCTGTTCAAAGATCATTTTGCCGATATTGTTGAAATTTGGCAGTGTTAGTATTGGAGTAATAAGAAGTTGCTTTAGCCCCAAGTATACTAAAATTTTCAAGTCCAGTGGCGTCCACGGGAGCACCCTCATCAATGTTATTGCAAAGAAAAATGTACGCCACTGACTTTTTTTTAAATTTTGATATTTTTTCCAAACTAAGCAACTTAAAATAAAACTTATTTCTCTTGATATATTTTCGCACTTTACATCGTTTTGAAAAAATAAATTAAAAGCCGCTTTAAGGCACGTGGAAAAATTGATAAAATAAAAGTCATAAAAGAAAAGCTTAGAAGAAAGATACGCGGTGCTGAAATAATATTTTTTAGTTTTCGCGGCATAATTTGGGCGTGTAATTGCCATGGATATTACCCTGGATCTTTTTATGAGAACTTATATTCCTTAGAACATATCTTCTATAAACTGGTGGAGTCCTGCTACAAAAAACTGACTCGCCCATATAAGTATAACTTTTCCCATCAAATCATAATTTGAAAAGACAGACTTCATACATTATGAAGCGTATATAGGGAAACAAAAAAGCGACAATAACGTCACTGGATTTCCTTTTTTGTCAGTTGAAAAGGAAAGCGAGTTAAAAGCGGGAACCACTTCCAGAATAGATTATTATCCAGGTGTGTGTGTCACGACACCGGCATTCAAGCGTGGCAGAAGGCGCGCGACGTTCGTCGTTCTAGTCGGGGCGGATGAAGAAGTCACCCTCTTGTCACTTGCGATTTCGACAATTCCCCCGTATATTGTGTCACTTTGAGAGATAAGCGCCTCGGCCCATAAAGTCGGAACAATTCAACCTTCTTCTTTATGAAATTATCACAGTACCGTACGTATCGGTGTATAAAACAATAAAAATAAAAGTTCCAGGATGTATTCTTTCGAGTTTCGAGATTAGAGTTCTTTAGTGCTTGCAACTTTCCCGTTGGGGGTTCATTGGAGTGTAGCGCTGGCGCTAGTGCTAGCGCTATAGGAGATAAAAGAGACGTTAATCAATCTTGAACTCTACTCCTTTCATAAGTCTGTACTTGATTTTATAGGACCGGAGGATTCAAGGTGTCGGAAGGGCGATAGAGCGGAACATATTTTGATCGTCGTAACTTTTATCGTTACTCGGCACTTGGACTTATCGTAAACTTGTTGTATCCGATGTCAGTGTATTCGATTTGAATAAACTGACTAATAGGTGTTTTTTTTTTTACTTACCTAAAGCGTTGGGTGGTCCTCCCATCCAATTACTACTGGACCAGTCCGGCGTTCCCAAGCTCTGTCTCTGTCTGGCCAATAACTGGACAGTAAGGGCGTAGGTGACCAGCATCACAAGTAGAGGGATGTAAAAGCAGACAATCGACCCTATTAACTTGTACAACGGGTCAGGTATTTGACAAGTCCCGTCTTCGACCAAAGATCCTTGATCCTGTAAAATAAGAGTATTCTCTTAGATGTAGATGTTGATCACACCCTGTATATTATTAGATTTTCATATTACCTGACGAAATCGAATACCAGGTGGTTTTCCCAATTATTGGAACTTCGATCGAGTATAGTTTATGAGTTATATAAACAAGTGAAACCGCAATTTTCCAACTTCAACGTAGCTCACAGTTCACATTGAAAACGCCTCAAGATATTTAGGTAAAAAAGGCTTATACATGTCCCTACCTTAACTTTTTATGTGGAATTCTAATATTAAGTAGCTTAAATTGCTCTACAGGGTGATGAAAGTTTCAGCTTTTCAGCACCTTGTAGACCTTGTAGATAACTGTAGGTACCTAAACTATAATATACTAGGATGCTACATGAAAAGTTTAAGTTGATATAGGGACATGTAAGCCATTTTTACCTAAATATCTTGAGGCGTTTTTAATGTGAGCTTTGATGTTGGAAAATTGCGATTTTCACTTGTATAACTCATAAACTACTCAATCGAAATTCCAGTTGGGAAAACCACCTACATTCGATTTTGTTAGGCAACTTGAAAATACAATTAATATACAGGGTGTCTTATTAAAAAAAAGACTTTCATATCCTCTCACTTATTTAAGCCAACCTGTAAACTCGAAAATATTTTCCTAAATAGACTCTTACAAATAGATTGATTGACAGTTGAACGAAATTCCTAACTTCAATTTTTTAGAAGCTATAACCGACACGCGCTTATCTGACAACCCTGCGTATAAATGGCGTGTGACTCGAAAGCTATTAGATGTAATACGCGGTTTTTCCGATCTCTTATACAGCGTATCGATTAGATGATGTAATGTTTAAATAAATTAAATATTCGTCTCCCATCACCTTCCCCCCGACTCTTGTCTGCTTTTTCTGTGCGGTTAAAGATCCTACCCCGCGGGGACTACCCCTCGGTCTTCGGGATCCCGAAATGGCAGATTGTCGTAGGTTGCCGGAACGGGAATCAATACGCGGTTTTATTCAAATTTTCGGTCCCTTATACCTTATAGCAAGTCGGGATATTTATGGATCTCGGTAGATAAGATAATTTTCTAAGCTCCCCTGTCCCAGATTAGACGTTTACTGATATGAGAAATTGCCTCTCGGATCGAGGGCTGTTTTTCGGGATTTCTAACAAGAGGTATTTTAATATTACCGGGCCGTAAGGATCGAGAAGGTATTTCGGTTATCTGGATATACTTTCTTTTGATTCGGCCGATTTGCTTGCCAGTTTCTCTTAAGGATTATTAAAAGGTTTTTGATGTAATGTCTTCAATCGGTCCTGATCGTTAATAATAAAATATTCTTTTTTCTTCTATTAATTCCTGAATAAAGGATCGTAATAATTAGGTAATAATAATAATGCTTGATAATAGCCGTGATCTCGCTTTGCCTGAATAATGAACGTTTTTTCAGCACTCGTGACAGATTATAATATTTAATAATTTTATTAAATCGAAGACTATACACTTGTAAATGCTTATTACGAGGTAATTGTAAATTTTCATTCCGCCGTTATATAAAGAATCCTGTACGTACCCAATATAATTGAATACTTCGACATTAAAAGGCAATTAATTTAAAAGACAATTACCAGCTTAAAGCGGCTTCTCAGAAACCACTTCATGAAACGGTTGAAAATAATAGAATCACGTTAAAAAATATAAAAAAAACCTTTTACCATTATTATTGTATACATTTCTTTCTGAAACGCGCGCCACAACTTTGTGCGGAATTCAAATACTCGGTAACCTGAAGCGGGCACGAATATTATGTTCGTATCCTTCTAGTTACCGCAATGAAATATCTGGAAAGCTCCGCCTGGATAAGCTCACCTCTTCCAGAATTCTGTATCGCATGTGCTCGTCCCGGGATAATCCCTATGAGAGCATGTCTCCTTAATATCAATATCCCCGCACGTTAAACTTGGAAGTATTATACGTTCCCCAGATTTATATTAATTATGTTTTGGTTTGATTACAGTCCAGGATGTACTAAAGTCGAAGGAAAACTAATTCTCTTTAGTCGGTGTAGTAAACGCTCCTTTGAGCCAGATTATTACTTTTTTGGTTGTGTCTGTGTAAACAACCAAACATATTAGTGTCAGTTTTGATATTTTGATCATTTTTTAGAACGCAAATTTTGATAATTCTGGTCGTTCGAGCAGGATTTCCTGAATAGTGTAGAAAGATTACATTGGTAAACTAATAAATTCGTCAAATCCGACAAATACGATCAGCTTAAATGTTTCCCCATAAAGGATTAAAATGTTGTCGGATAAAAAATGTATATGAAACCGTGGTCCTGTTGTGTAAACAATGGACTTTCATGTCGTTCCGCTAGTGTTAGTGGATATTATATTTTTCCCCTTGTATCCCGTAAATTAATGCTCTCAAGTTGTACCGACATGAACAATAAATCCCATAGGATAATTCGGTAATGAGGATAGTGACCACAATAGTGGTTGATGTGACGCAGCGGGGAGGGAGGCTTTACGTCCAATAAATCCATTACGCGTAAACCCAATTGTCAGATCGTGATCCCCGTTTTTAATTACCTACTCCTACAATTCCGAAATAAATTATGGGAATGTCGGGATTTTAAAGGTCTGCTCTGGCTCACTCACCTTGGAGTACATCAGACTTAACGGCAAGCTCATCGCAATCGAGAGAAGCCATACGAATATAATCTTGAGGGTGACTCGTCGTCTGGACTTGTTCCTGCCGAATTTCATGGGATAGCGCAGGGATAAGTACCGGTCCACGCTGATGGTGCACAAGTGCATTATGGAAGCGGTGCAGAAGAGCACGTCTAGGCAAATCCAGGCCAGACAGTATATGCTGGGCAGCGGAAAGTGACCTGTAACAAAGTTTTAATTAAATCAGTAATTAAGAGTACATTATATCACTGTTTAATCTTGTACCCTACTAAATATTTTATTGTCGCTAAAGTGGGCCTTCGAGTAAAATGAGACACGCACTCTGCGGCGAATTATTCTTTATAAATAATTTGAGTCGATTAAGAGAGATAAACAAAGTGGAACTTATGACATAATATAGTAGAGAGCGCTATGGTAAAAAGTTGAAAAGAGGAAGAAGAAGTCTCATTAGTCCCCGATGAATACCGAGGATTATGCAGATTTTTTTCTGACGCGCACTTAATGACGTTAATAATATGCATGCGAGGACTAGCCAGTTAATTAAAACCCACTGTTTGGAGTGTTTGGAGAGAGCAGAGGTAGACAGGTCGGTCGAGTTGAAAAATAACGATCACTCCCAGGAGTCGAATGAAAAACTCTCCCGCCGAGCCTGGACTCCTCGACCGTAAAAACTACCCTAATTACCTTTTAATCGTCACCAAGGCTCCGTGCCAATGTAATTATTCCACTATTTTTACGGTCCCCGGCCTCCGACAGTGTCGTGAATTGTTGTGAACTGCAATTTTGCTACAAAGTAACCGAAGTTCTGTCCTCCCGGGGGTTTTATATCGATGTCGCGTTTCGCCTTTCCTGGTGCGGTATAGCACTACATAGATCCGTTCGTGATGTTATGGCGAAGGCGGTACAACGCGATGCCGTCCACGCCTTCGTTATGGCCTTATTAATGTCGTCGCCGGGAGGGATTCCCCCGGGAACCGTTAAAGGTCACTAGAAGTTGCTCATAGCAGGAAAGTTGACATTGCTCCGTTGAAACGTGCGACTGTCTGTCACTACTTATGTAAATTTGTCTCGTTTAAATGCTGCTAAAAGAATCAAAATTTAATGGACTGAAATATTGTTATCACCCTGTCGTTTTATTCGAATTTCGTTGCCAGATTGCAGAAGAAGAGGAATGGGAAACATGTTCCCAAGTGTGACGTTATTGCCATGCAATATACTCGTCAGGCTATTTACTATAATTTCCCACGCAAGTTAAACAGAAACCTCGAAGTTGAAGATCGGTTCTGTCTTGTTTGTCGAATTATTGCCGACTCGGTACTATTAAAAAGTTTCAGCTTATAAGCGTTTTTCGATGCGGTTCTGAGGTCTGGTTTCAAAAGCGCGGACAGCGCATAAAATGAAGCGTGGGAGGTTTTTAAATTGGTGTTTTCAAAGCTAGAGATATTTACTTATTATTATCATTATTTTTTGTGAAATTATCAAAGCTGTCTACGCTCGCTAGGTCTGTTTTTGATGCGTGTACTTTAGAATTTGGCTGGACGGCCACTTCTTCTGCTTCGCTTCCCAAATAAGCAATATAAATGCGACTGCAATATATATCATATTCTTTCCCCGACATGTACTTCAGCACACACTGAGGTTCTTTTGCCTCTTTTCATTAATTTCATTATTTTTCTTTTCTGAACTGAGCTTTAAAACAACCTACGATCCTCTATGGCATGGTTTTATTTAAGCAGTGCCATCAAAACATCGGTGTCCTGATATACATCGATATAGTAAATACGTTCGAACTTATACATATTATTTCATTTTTTTATAAATTATAGACTACGTATATAGAGGAGCACCATCCAGTGTATTAATAACCGATTGTTACAACAAGAATGTTTATACAAGAACATTATATAACTGCAAGATTATTGTTATTAGTGATGGACAAAGGCAATATCAAGATAGCCTTGGTCTTGGCCTTCTTTTTGCAAGACTCTTACGACGGTCTTGCATTTCCACACTGATTAATACCAATAAATATTTTCATTTGCAAAATTTTCTCAAACAGTTTGGTTTTGTTCTTGGTCAAGTCTTGCTAACATGGTCTTGGTTTCGGTATTGCAAATCGCCGAATCATCCCTAGTCGTGATATTTTTCTTTTGATTATCTACAAGACAGAATCATTATCAAGTTATCATTTAGGAAAAATTAATTTTTTCCTTGTTTCAGAACTCCTGAACAATGTCCGAGCGTGGTGTCTCTCTTGGCGGAAAGCTACAACCCGCACGTGCGTTATGGAGCAGCTATGGCGTTGGGCATAGCCTGCGCCGGGACCGGTTTGAGGGAGGCCATAGCGCTTCTCGAGCCCATGGTGATGTTCGATCCGGTAAATTTCGTCCGGCAGGGGGCCTTGATCGCTTCCGCAATGATCTTGATCCAGCAGACAGAGCAGACCTGCCCGAAGGTGACCTTCTTCCGGCAGACCTACGCTTCCGTCATCGCTAACAAGCACGAGGACGTCATGGCGAAGTTCGGCGCGATTCTGGCCCAAGGTAGGTTGAGATCGCGGTTGATTATTGGGAGCGCAGGACTGACTTTGTCGATGTTTCAGGTATTATCGACGCTGGTGGTCGTAACGTCACTTTGTGTCTCCAATCGCGAACCGGGCATACCAACATGTTGGCCGTTGTTGGTACCCTTGTTTTTACGCAGTATTGGTATTGGTTCCCTTTGTCGCATTGCCTAGCTTTGGCGTTCACCCCGACCTGCATCATATCCCTCAATGCTCAATTGAAAGTAAGTTTGTTCAAATACGTCTAAGTGTGGCAGCATAGCTGATCGAAAATAAATTTATTTAGATGCCGAAGCTGGAATATAAATCAAACGCAAAGCCAAGCACTTACGCTTATCCGGCCGCTTTGGAAGAGAAGAAACGCGAGGAGAAGGAGAAAGTTACGACAGCAGTTTTGAGTATAGCAGCCAGACAACGCAGACGCGAGCACGATAAGAATAAGAAAGATGAGAAAATGGAAGTGGTAAGTCTTATTATTATATACCTGGGTGGGCTAGTTTAAGGTTGTTGAATCTTACAGGATGACGATGACAAGAAATCATCAACGTCTTCTGAAGATAAGAAATCCGTCACATCTACTTCGTCAGAGGAAAAGAAATCCGTGGAGAAGAAGGAAACTGAAAAAGAAAAAGAAAGCAAAGATAAAGATGTAAAGGAAACAGCAAAGGACGGGAAAGATGTAAAGGATGATAAAGATAAAGACAAAAAGGAAGAGAAAAAGAAGGAACCGGAGCCTAACTTTGAAATTCTAAGTAATCCCGCGCGAGTTATGAGACAGCAGTTGAAGGTTGTTTCGATGAACGAGAATAGTCAGTATATGCCACTGAAAGATTTGACTATTGGCGGAATTGTTATGATGAGGAATCTTAAGCCAGGAGAAGAAGAGTTGGTGGAACCTGTTGCTGGTAAGTTTGTTATAATCAAAGGAGGATAAATGGGATTCTGATGGGTTTGTTTGAAAATTTCAGCTTTCGGTCCTAAAATGGAAGATGAGAAAGAAGTAGAACCGCCCGAACCGTTCGAGTGGATCGAGGATTAAGCGTCGAATCTTCATAGAAGCTATCCTGTTCGTTGTAACATGAATTAAATTATTGCCGCGCTTTGCGTGTATTTACAATAATTAATGATTATTAATAATTGAATCGCGGTTATTTTTCATGTGATTACTTAATTTAGTGGACACTTTTCCGTTTTATATTCTTCTTTTTAGGGTTCGATATTTTAGCAATGTCTGTATATTTTAAAATAAACAATCGTTCATATTTTGACTTTATTTAAATGAAACTCTAGGAAAATAAAGAGTTGAACAAAATTAAAATGTTTTTTTTTTTTTTTTTACTTCTGCAAACTTTCTCTGCCGCATTTTCCTGGGAACTACCAAGGTAAGTTTGTTATTTTATTTTATTTTTATTGATTGTTTATCCCTATTTTTCCTGGAGCCAAATAATACTTTTTTTAGTTTTTGGGAATTTTTTTTCTATGTTTTGTCTACTGTATTTTCTAAGAATTGGAAATTTTTGTCTCGGTTCTCGCTGTCTTAAAAAATGTTAATTATGTTTTGTACCGGGTGTCCCAACACTAGTGTCCACCCCCTAAATCGAGCTTAATTTTAAAGATAAAAAATTGAAACTTTGAGGATTTGTGTACTTGATATAGGACCACGGAATGGCATAATTATGCCCGTATTCACAAACAATAATTTCCTAAATAATTACGTAATCAATTATCCCCATCTCATTCTATTGCAAAAAAACTGCATATCTTCATCTCACTCATTTAATTAATTACGTAATTATTTAGGAAATTATCGTTTGTGAATACGGGCATTGGTTTCATTAAAAGACATTTTTAATATCTTTTTAATAATCACCTTTTTCATCAGTCCATACTACGACACTGTCCAGTGCAGGTTCAATGTGCCGGCTAGCCCAGCAAGAGCCGTCCTGCTATTTATTTGGGCCTATTTATTTATAATTAGTTTTTTCACATTTCTTTCAAGCGATATTGATTTTATTAATCTATTTCTACGTATGTATTAAAAAAAAATCAATATTTTTTTCGACAATTTACCACCATCTTACAGTTTTTTATCGCTGGCGCCCGAAATAATTTTTTTTTAATGAAACTGATTATGCCATTCCGTGGTCCTATATCAAGTACACAAATCCTCAAAGTTTCAATTTTTTATCTTTAAAATTAAGCTCTATTTAGGGGGTGGACACTAGTGTTGGGACACCCGGTACATTAAAATTTTTTGATAAACAGTGGCTTAGCATCAAGTCTGTCAATATCGCAAGGATGCAGTGGTTGAAATAATGGTATTTTTCAAAGTAGGTAAACATTTTAACTTTTTTCTAATTTCTCTTGTATTTTTTTTATATTTTTTTATTAAAAATATTATTTTTTGGGAAAATTTAGTAAAACAATTTTTCGCTTCAAATTTCGCCTGACTTTCCAGGAAAAAAATTAATAGAGTAAAAAATTTTAGAGTAAAAAATATGCTCTATCTTTTTATATTAAGTATTTTAAGCAGTTTGTGTAATCTTATGCATGTTTTTTTTAACCAATTTTTTGTTTTTTTTTATTAATTTGTATATTTTTCATTGCTTAAATTTTGTGTATCTGAAAAATTAAAAACTCGTACATTAATGAAACACTACTAACTGTGATTAGGAAAAAAGATGGGTTAGTTTGAAGCAGTTGTCAATGTTAGGTTTTTCCGGGATCAGAACCTATTTTTCGCGCATTATAGCCAAGATACAAGCACGCCAATATTTAAAAAATTTCAATAGAATAGCGACTCTAATTACAAGTGTGACCATAGGGAATAATCGGGGACAACACAATTTTAGAGCTTAGATTTAGACGGATATTTTTAAGTCGTTGGTCTCGAATACTTACTTGCATTGTAAATTTAACGACAGCTGCTAAATTGCCTACATGAAAGTAAGTATTAGAAAACAACTGTATAAAAATATCCTGCTGAAAATCTAAGCTAGAATGATATTTGCTTAGACAATTCCATCAAACGATAAGGTACTTTAAGCTTTATTTAACAGTGAACAATACTCAAAATTCCTTTAAAAACGCCATTATTATTGTTAAAAACACAATTTTTGTATTTTATGTTAATAGTTCTAATAAAATCGTAAAGGCAAACGGTAGGTACCTAGATAAGTAGGTACGACGTAGGTTTTCAACAGGTGACTATGGTCTAGTGAATTTTTTTTCCATACAAAATATTTTCAGATAATAAAGTGACATTTAGTAATAGAGTGCCGAGGAATCAAGCCATGGCGACATATGAACAAGCAGAATTATTGATAAATTTATGGCACTTGCATTCTCTCTTCCTTCCTGGAAATAAATATCCATAACAAATAGGGATATTTAATAAATCAAATGGGTGTATCAAATAATAGCGTATTGTTCGCCGTTTTAACATACAAGAATTATTGTAATGGTATATCAAATTGAACCTAAAATAATTCGTACCGATTTATATCCAAAAAGTTCCATTTAATTTTTGATAAAAAACTTCCAAATTTTGTAATTTGGAACGTTTGTTAATTAAGTTACCTGACATCAGGCTTAATTAAGTTAGCTAAATCAAGTTAACTACTTCAAATTTAAAATATCTTTTTTTTTTATTCTAATTTTTATGATTGTTTTGATTTCAATCAATTAGGAATGATTTTAGGTTCAATTTGATGCAATTTCGATTCTTGTACTACGTGTTTAAATGGTGAGCGGGATATCTAAGAAAACAACATGTATCTACAGTGTTAATTTCCTTTGGCCACAGTGAGAATTTATCAGTGAGGAAATAATATTCAATCTTCTTAGGGTAAATAATTTTTTTGGTAGGTAAATGAGTCTCCTAGCAATTTTTTAAATAATACAGGTCGAGTTTTTCCCATGGAGATAAAAAAAGTGCCCAATTCAACTCATTAAACTACACTTCTTTCCCCATTTAAGCGTTCCTCTAACTGCAGTAGTTTACGAGATCCCTGTACTAAACATTGATGAAACTCATCCTGCATAATGATTTGATTTCTTGGAAATTTTCCAGAGGTATGATGGTTCCAGGGAAATTCATGAATGAAACATAGAATTTTGAATTTTACAATTTTTTTCACAGAAAATTTAACTGTAATTTAAAATTATTGTTCAATGTTTTGTAGTAGGTAGCTACCTACCTAAAAATAATTATAAAACGTCTTTTACAGTTTTGGTGTTGGCGTTTTTTTAAATAAGTGTATTATAGGTATTCATGAACAGTTTTCAAGTAGAAAAAATAAATATTTGCATCTGAAAAATTTTCCTTTCGCATCTGATAAATTTAATTGGGCAATTACTTAGTAATTACGAGTATTATGCCACAGGTGTATGTATAGATTATTCGACAAGCTAGGGAGAAAGGAACGAAAGACGAATGAAAACACGAAATGACTTATTTCATATAAACGATCGTTTCAGCCAATTCACCACCGCAGTTGAATAAATCATCAAGCTTTGCTGGTTGCTATAAATACACCAAGTCTTTTTTTCCTGTGCACAGTTTTCAATTAATATTTAGCAAGAAAACTCATGCAGCCCTTGAACCTCTCCAGAACATGACCTCGATTTTTGATTGCATATTTACGATTAATCGGATGGGGGTTAAGTGTTTTAATCGATACCCCCGCTCGATTGGGCCCTCTCCATTTCCGGTAGGTAGAGCTTCGATTGCAGATAGTTGCGGCACCGAGCTCTCTTCGTCGGGACTGAACGCCACTCGCGTAGCCTTTGCCTGCCGGACGGCGTCATGAATTATGAATGAAATAAATTAGAAGAGAGGGAACTACAAGGAGGCACTTATTTTCTCACAAATGGAAAAGTAATTCGACCAGAAATTAAATTAGGAGAGGACCGGGAGGGAATTAGCCGTCTTATAGTCCAGTGTAGGACGCCGCAGGAGTGGTCTATTAATTGGTGCTTCCGGAGCGGAAGCTTTATAAATAGCAAGAGGAGTCGGAGTTCGGAGTGGACCTTGGGTTAGTGTTGTCGGATTGGATGGGCTAGGTACTACTTGAAAATTTATGAAATCTGCTTCGAATAAAAAAACTCGTCCACTTTTCTTGTTACATTACAAACATAACACAATATGTCTCTGTGCATGCAACCCTAATGAAAGAAAAACTGCAAGTTGGTACAACATCATAAACTCATAATTTGACAGTTAAAACTTTAGCACAATACCTTCTCCCTCATAATAGTTCTAATCCCACTTCCAGAACTTTAAACAAGTTGAATGAAGCAAAGTTATCTCTCATAATTCAGCTCATTTCGAAGACAATGAACGCGATACGATCGACTAAACAATTACAGCCGCCTCGTCTAGAAGCGGGAGATCCCTGGGACGTCCAGATGAAAGCGAGTGGCGGCGCGATGTCTCCAATCTGCTCCCGAGCGGGATAACCGGGATGAGCAAGGATTTACACTAGCAACGTGCAATGATCGCTCAGTCGGGACCAGATTGGGAATTAATCATGGAAGAGGCGATATGCAGGACACAACGCGTCAGTAAATCTGGGATGCAGTGCTGCCAGTTCAGTCGGAAAATTTTTGAATCGCTGTTCATGGCTTTGAAAACCTGCTCCTGAGACCTGATGTAAAAAAATCCCATCTGTAATGAAAATTTTACGCAACTCTTTTTATTGTTATTTTCTAATTATTCTAAAAATTCTTACAATAAATTTTTGTAGAGTGCTTCAACAAGTACTTCACCTCGATATAGGGATGCAATTTTCGTCATAGATTTTGGAGACACCTTGTAAATTTTCATTGAGCACTGAAAGATCTATGCATTTATTTTGTTTGAGCCCAATTTTCAGGAACTTCATTTTTCTGAATTTTTCTTATTGGGTTATTGATTGCGTTAGATTTCTTATTCCAATTATTTGTAAGACTATATTTTTTCCAAGTTTCTGATCGGATCCAGATGTTGTTAGAAAAAACACTCAAACAAAGTCTATTTCAATATTTTCCACCCCTGGTATTTCAAATTAGTTTATAGTCTTATTAAAATTCCGTCACTTTGTACCTTTGCAACAAAGCTTTTTCTCAAATTATTTAACACAACTGCCACTTTGTAATAATATCAATTAATTATCAGTGAAGCTGGCAACATATACCGATGCACTACATTATGCCTCATGCACCAGTCTGCGGATTGTCTGAGCTTTCCATTCCTCAGGCGGATTTCCCGGATTTTCTATCCTGGATTTTCTTCAAGACGGTTCACGACTTCCTATAGTAGCTCCACTGATGATAGTCATCCCTCTTGTAGATCCCTTCCATTCTTGTTCGTATTTTCCTACTATTATCGCTTCAACCCGACACGTTCGTATCTGCCAACCGCTTATCATTAATTCCAGAGATTATTAATGCAAACATGAGCCGTTCTTGCATTATATACTTGGTCGATATGTGAACTGTATAGTGATAGTTTTATATCTTCTAGAGATTCGAATATTAGCTGAACTGGCGGTGTAAGCTGTTTTGCTCCAGGTGAGCCAGAAAGATTCATCGAGCATATGAACTAAAAAAAAATAAAACTAGAGTGAACTATATGTATTATAGTTATGCAACCAAATTCTATAGCGAATTGTAACGTTATGCACTTTCAACATAAATTTCTGTCCAAGTAATTAAAATGATAACAGTAAACTCCAGCATAGGACGAAGATTCGAATTTTTTAATGCGAAAATACAGAAAATATCCGCAATACGTGATTTGAAAGAATTTCCAGCTGCATTATTATTCTCCTCCCGACTCTGCATGTCATCTTGAATAGGATTCGAGGCTGAAGTGTAACAATAATACATATCTGCCAATCCGGGAGCATTGTGTCTGGCTGTGTATGTTCAAGGAAGCGAATAAGGCGAGATTTAAGGGTAGGCCCTTTCGCAGATACAAGAAACGATGGGATGCTCAGCAGCGTTTGATAAATTGCACATTAAAACCATCATGCAAGCTAAAGCTATTTCCCGACATGCCTGTTAAGTTGAGTGATGAATGAAGCAACTGTCACTTGCACACATATTGTGTGCGCAGCTTTAGAGAATAAATCGTGAAAAATCGCTTGTAAGTATATAAAGCTCGTTTTTCCGAGTCAGTGCATTCATATTTTTGGCTTTATTTCTTTGGAGAGGGATTACTTTCAGCCGCATACAATAACGTTAAAAATAACCTTAACCTTCTGGCTGGGGACTATTATTTATATTTAGGTAGTTATTGTATATAGAGAGAATATACAAAAAGATGCAAAATACTTACACACGTTCGATGTGTTGTTCTTCGTATTGTGCAATGATAATAATTATACAATCCATTTGTATCTTAATTTAATCCCAAACGACATTGAATCGGTAGCTGTAAGTCAATTATTATATACGGTTGGAGCGGACGGTGGTAGTCGGAGGTCAATTATTATTCTCCCTTCTGTTGTTGTTTCTTTTATAGCTGATATTGCTTGTATGAGGTTTTTTGAAAATTCTTCGCAGACAGCTTGAGCGTCATCGTATTATATACCTTTTAGTTAAGTGCTTAGTGAAAGTCGAGCTTTTTGTTGAGCTTTGTGGCATTTCAAGATTCGAAGGTCTCAAATTCTTGTTTTCATAATAGTTGTGATAAGAAGATTTCTTCGATTGATATATTAACTTGAAACTAACTGAAAATTCACGTGTAATGTTATTTTTTAAAAAGGTGTCTAGACATTTTCAAAGGACCAAAGTATAAATTCGTTTCCTTATGACCTTATGTCAATAAAAGCATACTGTAAATGATGGGGAAAACCCGCACGCTCTGAAACTTCAGGAAAAACTTTCGATTATATTTGTTTGAAGGTGTCTTGTATGACTAAGCTAAAGTTTCAAGAGAACAGAGTCTATAATTTCTAAAATTTTCAGGCGCTTCATTCTACAATTCATCGATAAAAGAAATTTCAGAGCTAAATTCTGAAAGCAATAGTGCATTTGACTTTCAGCGTTTCCGTCTCTATTAGGTATACTTTTATTTGTTTAAGTTTCCAGCTCTGTAGCCATTTCATGTCGACTTTATCAACGCAATCTCATATTTCAATCACTGCCAAGCTTTCGTGGAATCTTCTGTTCTTTTTCTTGCTTTATGCTGGCAATTAGAGACAATTCCTGCTCACTTTTTCTCTGTCAAATTAAATGTTAATAAACGCAAAAGCTGAGAGGACTGTTTTTACCACAACTAATTGAAGATTTCTAGAGCAACAGGTTGAAAGATATGAAGCAATATTTTATTGCATTTTCTGATTTAGTAAGTATAGAAAAATACTATGGTGCTGCTACGGCTACGATTTATCTCTACTATAATAGAATTGACAAATTTCATTAATAAATCCTGTAAGAGACTAGCCTTCAAGTAATTCATCGTTTAATTGTTTTACATCTTCTGATTCGTATTTATTCCTTTATTTCCCGGTTCAAGGGTTTAAAGTTGCTACGATATAAGACTGGATGAATATATTCATGAAGCAAGGACACCCTAAAATTGAGTTACTTTAAATTCGTCAAGATAAGTGACAAGTATACATTATATATTCAACTTCTGGCGGTAGGTATTTTGTTATCATGTGACATGTTTGTAACAATCTCCTTCCCGCTGCTTATCTTGGAGGGAAAATTTAATTTTAATTAGCCACTCCGTTGGTCACGTGGCATCCCAGCCGGTTTAAATGTGAGGCCGTTTTTGGGCCTTTCACGCTGCTAAAATTGATTAGGGTTTCTTTTGATGGAACGCCTTTGTTTTCTGAATTTTCATTGCTGATATTACAGAATAAGTGAAACTTAAGGGAAGTGCAATTCTTTGTATTAAGAACACAATAATATATTACAGAGCTATTCTTTTTTTGAAACAAGTAGAAACTAGTACTGGTGCTGGTGCTAGTGCTAGGGGATGAAATGAAGGTGAGATATAGAACTTTTGACGTCTAGGAATCAACTTAAAATGCTAGAGTAGCGAGTTTAATTTAATTACTAGCAAACAGGAGCTCTTGTTGGATTTAATAAGTTTTCGCTTCAATGTCTTGTTTATGTTCTTTTCTAAGACATTTTTATTATACTCCATACCACTGTATGTAACAGTGTATACATTTACCATGTATTATAATGTTTAGAGCTTCTTCTTTTTTATCAAATTGCAATTCAAGGATAGTACTTTTGTCTATAAATCATTCAGAATCCCAACCAATTTTATTTTCATCTCCATCAACCATATTTTAACTTACTCTACAGGGTGTTTCAGAGATATAGGGCCAAATTTGAAGGGGTAGTTCCTCTCATAAATACGTATGTATAAGTTGAAAAAAAAATTCAGCTCAAAATTACGTTTTGTTCAAAAGATACAGGGTGTCAAAGTTTAAATAGTATATTGTGAAACAAGTGCACAACCTAGCACATTTCTCACGAGTGTACCGCATTTCACACTAGTGAATACATGCATGTAAGGATGAGTTAGAACATCGCCCTACAATTTCATTGAGCCATAACTTATTTATAAAATTGTTTCGTGCAACGTATACCTATCTTATAATATTGATAAATTTTTACGGCAAGTTAAAACGTGCTCTGAATGAGGTATAACAATTTTCATGGAACCAGAAGTTTTCAGCAGCACTTTTACAAATCGCGGGTGATTTTCATGCATATATGAAACACACGTGACATATTTCAGAAGACTGCTTCAATTTAACGCGCTCGCATTTCACTTAATGTAAACATATTCTTTAGGGGGAAATTCTTACTTTTCTGGCACTGGCATATTATCAATAAATTTATTCAGGGGGTGCTTCGTTTGTCATTATCTTGATCTAGACGTCAGAGCTGAAAGGATTCTATTAGGCCAAGGACTCGTATAAATAATAGGTAATATTATTTTTATTAGTATGTCTCTTAAGGTGCTCTTTTTATGTTTATGTGGGTTTTTGTATATAGATTTTATCGCTCTTGTTATTACTCACAAGTAGGTATCTGAAAATGGAAGATATTTATATTTAGATAGGGTGGAGATATCTTACTTTCACCCGTAAATCTTCGATCCAGAACGTTGAAATCTTGATAAGTTAAATGCCAGAAGGTGTTATGTTGAAAATGTTATGTGAACGAGTTGTATAAATGGGTTTATTATAGTTGTAGTTTCCTAGACGAAATACGTAACAAAAAGGGAGGTGTCCTTTTTTTTTAATTGTTTAAAAATATTATCTCACAATAATTGGTAAAATTTTCGGTTTCCGAAGAATAATTTACGTAATCTTTCGAGTGCTCAAATAAGAACACTTGTTCAGATGGTCGTGGAAATTGTGCGCGGAGTGTCGGAATTCTATACGTCGAATGAACGAAATCTTCAAGTATTTGACTTTCTTGAATAGTCACGGTTACTAACTGTTTACGCACATGACTATTATTCGTTGATAGGTTATTTCAATGTATACCTACTATACTTTCCAGTTGTTAGTCTCAAGTCATCGTTATTTCATCCGCAACTCTAATAAATCCTTCAGTATAGATATGGGTCAAATGGTTGTAAACAGTGTTTCTCACACAAGGGTATCTCAATTAAGTAACGAGTATTTTAGATCCGTCGTCGCTGCTCCGTAATTTGGTTGGTAACTGACATGTTACGTCACCAATTATTATTGACTCAGGGCCGTTGAATTTGTTTATTTTCAAAGGAAAGAATAATCAATGTTAATTTTTATTAGACAAAGAAAATAATTACCAAAGTTTAGTTATTTGTTTATAATTGTTTAAATTGATCGATTAAAAAAATGGCGTTGACGTTAGAGCAAAAAACTTTTGTGGTTAGAAGTTATTTTCGCAATGGAAATAAAATATTGATGGGACTTGGGTGTACGTACTCCTTAGATAACTGCCTAATTATCTTCCGGGAGGAGTATCCTGGTGTTTCGGTGGTTCTCCAGAATTTCAGAGAACCCTTTAAACGATATATTGCAAATTTACGATAGAACAGTTGTCAGAAGCGGTAAGCGGTAGACCAAAGAGACGTATCAAAGAAAAGTTGGAAATTGCTCACAACATTATGGTCCTCACACGTCAGTTCGTCATCCAGCTCAGCAAATTACTGTTTCTCTGGAAACCTGCCACAGGCTACTTCGGAAAGAGGCTCACTTGTGTCCTTATCGAGTACGTTGATGCGAAGAGTTGCTACCTCGAGACGTTCCTGAGCGATTAAATTTTTGTCGAGGTTTCCCTTTTCAAAGATATGGATATAGAAATTCTCATTATTACAGATCATGGTTTGCTAAAAATCCGCCTTTGTTTGTTGAAAAGCTGACGTTTGTGCAGCGATTATTGCTATAGGCGATTAATTGGGCTAATCTTAATTGAAGGAAACATAAATGCTGTGCGGTGGATGGAGGAAATCTGCAGTCGTATATGAACTAGCTGCATCACGACGAATTGGCCGAGGGATACTATCAGCAGGACGGTGCACGACCCAATTGAACTATCGAAACGCTCGATTTACTGAGGGAACACTTTAACGATCGGCCTATCAGTCGTATTATACTCATAACATTGTCAGCCAGATCCTGCTTTTTATGACACCTGAGCTGTTAAATTATAGTGGAATGAGAAACCATGTACCTATATTAAAATGTGTCCAGGAGGGTGAAGGGCTCTTCACTCATCATAAATTATTGAATTGATTTTATTTATCTCTTTTGTAATAATGTCGATAAAGTAAGTGCCTATTTTATTAACGTTCTTGAATGTTTTGTTTGACAACTGTCCTAACCTAACAAAATCAAGAAGATCTTTCAGTTGTAAAAAGTGGATTAAGTTAAGATAATTCTCTTTGCTGCATACCAGGGCCTACTTCAAACGGATTCCTTTTTGAACATCCTTTACCCTTTACACCTTTATAATTGCTTCCCGGAGCATAAAGTTTCACTTTAGAATCAGCGACTTTACTTTGTGTGTGTGACAATACTTTAGATTCCTACAATTACCTATAATATGCAAATTCGCATTGTAACGCTTAAAATCAATTCTACCGTGAAGGATGTAAAATTTTGGGATCGAATAAGAATATTTATTGATATCCGGAACTCCTAGAGTACTCTGGATAGTACGTTGAAAACTAGGTTTCCTATATTAGATATACTTAAGATAAAAGTATCGACTTGATTCTTGTATTCAGTATAAATGCCCAGTTAATTTCTTCACCTCATTCTGCACGCAAAAAGATCGCAATGTGGATTGTTATAATTTAGAGTTAACTCGTGAACAGCAGATCACGTAATGTGTAAAATTTATGGCTGCAGATTAGGGAAGGTAATGGCGTCAATGCGGATAACCGCTGGTAAAGTCAACATATTTCACCCCGAGACACCATCAACTCCCAAGCCCCAACTCTGGAAGATAAAAAGCGTCAATAAATATCATGAGAGTCATTCGTTTGTTGTTACTTTCCCATAAGTGTAACATATTTATTTATATATTCGTCGATATGTTTTTCACGATCGCTTTTTATAATGGCACGATCGTGTTGTGTTGGACCGGTGATAATTGAAATTTGTTATATTTCATAACGCCTGAAACAATTCAGATAAAAAAGCTATTTGGTTGTTAACGTTAATATGGTTTCCATCGATTTATAGTTGTAATCAAAAAAATTTTACTGGGAATTTTATGTTTCTCATATTAAACGGTTTATTGATATTAGGTTGATGTAAGGGACGAAATTAATAATACGTAATAATCATAAATAGGCGCAATCTATAGTCGCTAATTAATTAGATTACCGGCAATTTTAGACACAACAAGACCAAAGATGTGCCTTGAACTCTGCTGTTTTTGCGTTCTAAAATAAACTCCTCTGCTTGTTCGAGTTCTATCCCGTCAAGTTTAAATGTCATGTTTATGTATAGACTAAATGAGCAGGAAAATTGCTCAAATTTATCTCTTTAACGATCCAGCAATGGCACATCTTCTTGTCTAAATAGTCCTATTTTTAACGAATAATCAGGGATGAAATTCGACTTCTTCTCACCAGATCAGTTACGAGAATTGATAGGTCATGGAAACAAAATTAGATTCTCAGTTAGTAAACAAATAATTAAATAAGAACAATCAGTTTTCTTGATGGGGTTGTCAAGCTCCATTATGGCAGGTTGTTGCGTGGAGGGGAGAGAGTTGGTGCTTATAATCAGTCAAGAAAAAGACCCTGCGCTGCGCAGAAGATGCAAAAAAGCCTCTTGTTCTCTCAATGAGATATACCTAATCACGCACTAGCCTCATTTATTAGCCAGTCACTTTTTTATTTGTTTCCTTCCATGGACCTACACATAGGCAGCCTTTCTTCCTACAGCTTCTATAGGGAATTCTTGGTTCCTGGTCATGGCAGAGCTAGAAATAATTCCTATTCAAATTGTTCTCGCAGTCGAGACTCAATTCGTGTGACGATTAGCAAAGCCGAAACGGTGAAGCGACCTTCACAGCGACGCGAGATCGGTAGCCTGGACGTCGATATCCAGCCACCTGAGCTGACGGGAGAAGTCTGAGACTTTTATGTCCCTATAATCATAATCCTTTAAATAGGTGGATCGATGGAAACTCGATCTTCTTTATGATCGAGTGTACCTGGATGAGTACCTGGAATGATAGTGATTTGTAAATCTTTGAACTGTACTTAACTCCCCCTGGTACCCCCACCCCCCACCCCGCACTCCCGGTACCGACTAAAACTCCAGTTTTGTTTAAACAAACCCGAAACGAAAACAATGACGCACACCGTTAGGAAAGTTAGCTGATGATTCTGGAAGTTTTTTACGGTCTGTTTTTCTTCCCCCACATATTCTGATTTTTTTTTACTCCCGCACATTCTGCAAATAGCATGCTTAGCTGTGCAAACTAATATTTAATGCCTGAAGTTGTAACAGACTACAGACTCGAATGGCAGTAGCTAACTAGACGAGTTTAATCTGAAGTTTAAAATATTAATATTACCTCTAGTGTGACCTAAGTGCTCTTTACATGCCTATATTATGATAACTTAAAGTTCTCTACTTTAAACAACTTATTTATTAGGAAGTTTTAACGTTGCTGCATTAAAGTATATACTAAAAAGTTACTGTACGTATCTCGTACTTAACACTTGGACGTAATTTTAACCTTCCCTATTATACCTAATTTTCCTCGTTTTTCTGGGTTACAAAAATCAATGTTTAATAAAAAATAAATATTTTTATAACTCCTGTTGGTAAAAGCGCTGAAAATGATCTCTCATTAGACGGTTGTATGGACAGGAGATACTCGGAGCTTGTAAGGAGATTTTGAAGCAGTTTTTATCCTTGCACGGTCCTCATGATAAGGAGGCGGTAAGTAATAAGAATTACTTACTCTGCAAATGTGGAATGTACTCGAAAGAAGGTCAGGACTCGAGTGTTATTACCTTGCCCTATATAAATGACTGCTGCTAAGAGAAAATTTCGCTGTGATATGATTTTATTAAATTTCAGATTTCCTCCTGGAATTTTCTTGTAGGTCTAGTAGAATTTGCATGCAATTAGTGAAGGGGTTTTATCATAGAGATTTGCTGAGCATACCCGTATTGAAAGTTTACTTATACCTTGTTATAATATATACAGAGTGGATTCGCTTATTAAAAAATCGATTAAGTAAGTGGTATTTCGTTATTACAAAGCATTACTTATTAAATATTATTTCGTCTTGGAAATGTCAGAATAACTTTATAAACGAACTCGCTGCAATTTTCACTTCAGATTATTCATTTTCCATCACTGAATGCACATCGAGATCACTCATGCTTAAAAATCGCCAAACACTGGAGATAAATAGAAGATCTATAACTGCACAATCTTGCTAATTCTTGCTGAAACTTTCGCATCCCGCTGCTAAATTGAATAAAATTCAACACTTCGTCTTGCTGCAGTTGTGGCTCCAGATTAATTATTTTGCATTATTGAGTGAATATTGCGTGAATATAACAAGAAAACAAAACGAAGCGCGCATTTTGGAATAAGATATTAGGGTTATCGTTTATATGAGAGAACTTGCAAGAATTTTCACAGCATCTTCTTGTTGCTTCACTAAACGAATATCTAGTGACATTAGCGTACCACTTCACATACGATCCTTAATTTCCGAAAAACGTCGAGCTCGGAGAAGCTGGCAAAGATCTAGAAACGTAGCTGACCAACATTGCTATAACAGACTGCGCAGACAGTTAGCAGCAGCCTTAAATGACTTCCAAAATTCCACATTTGAGCACTACATTACCACTCTATCACCTGACGATAATACTATATGGAAAGCAACAAAAAAGTTCAAAAGACCTCAAGCACATGTACCACCAATTCGCAAAACAAACGGCGAGTGGGCACGAACCGACAAAGAAAAGGCTGACACCTTTGCTGAACACCTAAGCAACGTTTTCAAAACTGCTCCAGGAAACATAGACAATGACATCCAGGAATTTATCTACTCACCTTGTCAAATGTCGCCACCCATAAAACCTTTCACACCAGCAGAAGTCAGTGCAGAAATTAAAAATCTGAATGAGCGCAAAGCCCCTGGATATGATCTAATAACTGGACTAATACTAAAGCAATTACCTCATAAAGCCATTGTCCTCTTAACGGTGATATATAACCGCATGATATCTCTATCCTACTTTCCCACCACATGGAAGTACGCCGAAATCTTGATGATCCAGAAACCAAACAAGCCTCCCGATGAGCCAACATCTTATCGACCAATTAGCCTTCTTCCCATACCAAGCAAACTATTCGAGAGATTGATACTCAAAAGAATCAAAGAAGACTACGACCTTCCAACATTACTGCCCAATCATCAGTTTGGATTCCGTGAACACCACTCCACGATTCAGCAAACCCATAGGATAGTAAATGAAATTGCTAGCAGCCTTGAAAAAAGGCATACTGTACCGCAGCGTTTCTTGACATCTCTCAGGCGTTTGACAAGGTATGGCATACGGGCCTCCTCTTCAAGTTGAAAAGTACGCTAAGTTCGAACTACTATCTTCTGCTAAAGTCATACCTGTCCGAAAGAAACTTCTCCATCAAATACAATAACCAAAAATCCGATTACCAACCAATTCAATCAGACGTTCCTCAAGGAAGTGTTCTAGGTCCGCTACTATTTTTAATCTACACAATGGATATACCTGAGACAAATGACACCACTATAGCAACCTTCGCAGACGATGTAGCAATCTTGTCTGTTAATTAAGACCCCCAAATTGCCTCCGAAAAACTACAAATCGACTTAAACTTACTAGCAAGATGTTATAGAAAATGGAGAACAGAAATCAACACAGCTAAATCAGCTCAAGTTACATTCACCAACCGACATACCAGTTGCCCACCCGTAACCATGTACAACTCTCCGATCCCAATCAAAACTGAAATCAAATATCTTAGACTCCATCTTGACCAGCGGCTTACCTGGCAGAAACATATCGACACCAAACGGAGACAGCTAGATCTCAAGTTCCGACAAATGTATTGGCTCATCGGAAGAAAATCCAAACTCTCGCTAGACAACAAACTTTTGCTGTATAAAAGCATGCTGAAACCTATTTGGACTTACGGACTTCAACTTTGGGGATGTGCTAAACCCACAAGACTAAATATCATACAAAGATTTCAATCAAAAACACTCAGAGCAATATAGCAGACGCACCTTGGTATGTCAGTAACCACACACTCCACAATGACCTCCGAATACCACTCATCAGAGATGAAATTAAAAAAGTTACAACCACATACCGCCAACAAACAGTAAATCATCAGAACATACTTATAGTTGAGCAAGTCTATGCATGACAATGGTCCCGAAGTAAGAAGACTCCGCAGAACATGGCCACAAGACCTCCTGCAGCACTAAGCACAGTGGGTGTATTCCATAAGGCGAGGCATCGGTGGATGCTCCCTTCCAAATCTCCTCCACTCATCATATTTACCTAATGCTCCAAATGGAAGTAGATTGTAAATTTTAGTACCAAATAAAAAAAAAAAAAACTAAACGAATATACCTACCGAGATACTCACACTTAAAGAATTGCACATCACGAAGATGTATAGAAGAGAATTTTACATTGCACCAACTTGCTGTAATTTGTAACTCAAGTTCTTGTTTTTGCGTTAACGGTTATAAGAGAACTCTTAATAATTTTCACATCCACTTTTTCGAGTAAAGTAGGTAATACTTAAGCTTCTTCCAGTTAAGTAATAACAGTTTAGAATGACGACTTATTTACTAAATGTACATCTCGATATAATGGAAACCTTATTTCAGGTAATGGAGATGAGTGAAAGAAGTCTTAATTTGCTAAATCTTTTTTTTCTATTTTATAATATCAACCCAACACAAGCATAGACTTATTAAAAAGCTCATCTTCTAATAAAAATACACCATGTTACAGAATTATCGACTATCAGCGAGCTCGCTGCGATTTTCACCTCAGATTATTAGTGTTTCATCAGTGAATAATGATGGAATCCAGATTATTCACGCTTAAAGCATCGCAGACAATGGAAATAAATAGAAGAAGATTTATCATTGCAGTATCTTGCTGAAACTTTCGCTCCAGATTCTTCGAGATCACTCATATGCTTAAAGAATCGCACATAATGAAGATAAGTAGAAGAATATTTAACATTGTATCTTGCTGAAACTTTCGCTCCAGATTCTTCTTTTTACATGATTGAATGGGCATCGAGATCAGTCTTGCTTAAAGAATTGCACATAATGAAGATAAATAGAAATAGATTTAACATTGCAGAGTCTTTGTGAAACTTTCGTTCCAGTTTCTTCTTTTTACACGGGTGAATGTGTACATAATCAACATAGTCACATGCCCAATCAAGATAAATAGAAGAAGATTTAAAATTGCAGCATCTTGCTGAAACGTTCCCCTTTCCGTCCAGATTCATGATTGACTGGACATCGAGCTCACTCATGCTTAAATCTTGCTGAAACTTTCTCTCCAGATTTTTCTTTTTACATGATTGAATCGAGGTCACTCATACCTAAAGAGTCGCACATAATGGAGATAAATGGAAGAAGATTTAACATTTCAGTATCTTGCTGAAACGTTCCCTCCAGATTTTTCTTTTTACATGAGTGAATGTGCTAAAAGCATGAGCGATGCAACATGAAGAAGATAAATAGAAGAAGATTTAATATTACATCATCTTGCGGAACGTTCCCCTTTCCCTTCAGATTCTTCTTTTTACTTGATTGGCTGGACAATGAGCTCACTCATGCTTAATAAAGAATCGCACATAATAGAGATAAATTGACGAAAATTTAATATTGCCGTATTGTAACGGAGAGGATCCCGGCCCCGTTGTCTGTAGCGAAAAGCCACCGTGTGATCGTCTAGTTACCCTGGGTTTCCCCTAATAGGACCGCTGTGTTTTCCTACGTTGTGTTTACCGTTGTCACCCCTGCTCTTTGATTGAGGTATGCCAGGATTATACTATGGCCGAAACGGATGCGCAAAAGAATCTACTGTGACTCTTTTTTCTCGGAAAAGCGGGTAATTTTACTGAGACTTGTTGTTAACTGTGGACTTCCTGTCATATGTCTAAAAGCGAATGATGAGCGAGAGAATTCGTTTGCAAGGGCGTAGAATGGTGAAGTGCGAGAGGTGCTGATGTTTTTGCATAGAGAGTATAAAAAAGTGGAAAGCGAAGATAGATATATTTAATATATCTTTCACACTTCTATCTATTTCAGTAACCACTCTTTTGCACACCTGTGCTTTCTTATTATTTCGTTTTGTTTTTTTTTTCGTTTACAGACTACCCGGTATATTGCGGGAATGTCTGTCTGATTTCCTATTCGTGATTACCGAATTCTCATTTTGTATTTTAATGAGCTTTACTCGTTGACTCGCTCTTCCTTTCGTTTGGGAATTTTTATGAGCGTTTATTGTTGTGGGCTTTAACCTGATACACAGGCACACTCCACCCTACTTTTATGACCACTTGTTTGTTAGTCGAGTTTCTAGCTTGGCCTGAATGTCGAGAGCAGTGTTGCCATGTTTGTTGATTTTCTACCTCCTCTTTAAACATTTTACGAATGTCTTTCCAATTTGCTTTTGTCTTGAACGCGGTTTTCCTGAATTGACGTCATACTCATGATAGTTGTTTTAACTCATTTTGTTTATTTGTTGTGTTGTCGTTTTGCCTCACTCGGCTACCTTTATTTGGCCACTTTTGGACCGTCAATACCTATTTGCCCTGCGGCTACCTTTTTGTTCTACCTGGCCTCGTAAGGCGATGAGTCAATATACCTTATCATTTCGAATACGACGTTCTCTGCAATTCGCAGTTTTGTTTTGCTATTTTAAATGTGATGACCAACTGACCAAACTAGGCCGCTATTCTATGATTATTCCGCAGGCTTGCCTGGGTAATAGTTGAATGATGGAATTTTTACGAATACCTATTCTGGAGCCGGCTTGTTTACGGATATCGAGACCAACCATCGATTCCACCGTGGTCCAAGGTTTTTACCCATAACACCTGTTTAGAAAGCAGATAACTCAGTCCAGACTGGCAATAACATTTTATAGCAATTTTCTGCGGAGTTTGTTTTTAAATTTTGATTGGAGTTGACATTCGTATGATGTACTAAAGGAGTCTTTGTGTTTGATTGATTTTGAATGGCTTTTCACATACTCGAGACTATTTTGTTTTTGGTTGCTTTGAATTCCTATTTGCTGAATTGCCTATACCTACAACTGCGGGTGCTTTTCGCCCCGTTGCGTTCTCTGATTTCCACTTTAAAGAGTCATGCTCCTGTTCTGGTACAACGGAGGTCTTCACCTGAACATCGAGGTGAATGCCTCCCCCAACGTGGGATAATTACCTATTATAACTCCTAATTGGGTGTTGTAATGGAATTAGTATTTCCTGAGACTGTATGTAAGTAGCGGGTGCTACATCTGACAACGCTGTCTTGTTCTATCTGGACCTGTCGTAACCGAGCGTGCTCTGCTACACGGTCTTCATTTATGGTGCAATACAATAGTGACGGAACTCCTCTCACTTTCTAATATCGTATAATTTAAAGGGACGACTTCCTGCCTAACATTTGCGTGATCCTACATCTGCACTCCTCGAAAAATAGAATGATTGAATTATTTCTACTCATGAGCCGTTTTGTTCACAGGTTATTAATTCCTGATCTGGGTCTATTTGCTCTCCTAGCTCTATCTCGATTTCCTATACGTGAATTTGTAATGATTCGTCGAAGTATTTCTCTTTCCTAATATTCGCTGACGTGATCTAGTAGGTACCTACTACTTGCTGGTGGTGCCGCCTAATACCTAGCTGACTATTTCGCCTGATTTAAAATGGGATCTGCGCTCGTGAACATTGCGAATCGGGTTGATTGTTTTACGTTGTTGAAAATGTGGTTGCAATGATATCTGCCCTAATTATTTTCTCAAGGGGTTTTTCCTGAGTTTAGGAAGGACAATTCGGCTGGAGTTCACATAAGTCATCTCTGGCCGAATCACTGGGTGAGAATTGTGATTAGAAGTTTATTTGGGTGCTATTTTATCCTAACTAATTTGGAAATGGAAATTCTCAGGTTGAAGAAGGACAATTCGGCTGGAGTTCACATAAAGTCATCTCTGGCCGAGTTGTTGGTTAAGAATTATGATTAGAAGTTGGTTCGGGTGCGATTTGACTCTAACTAATTTTGCAATGGAAATTCTTAGGCTGAAGAAGGACAATTCGGCTGGAGTTCACATAAGTCGTCTCTGGCCGAACTGCTGGTTAAGAAGGAGTCGTTATCTGGAGTTCACATAATGTCATCTCTGGACAACGACTAAAGGGTTAAGGAGTCAGATGCGACCTGCTTGGAAGCTGATCTTCATCTGCCTGGTTTGCTCTAAGACGTCTGCTTTTATAGAAGCAGCGGGCCGCTTTCTAAACACCACGCAACAATGCATCTTATTGGCACTGCCCTATACCGTGATTTATTTCTTATCATATCTCACTTGTCTTGAAACTTGGCGAGTTGACCTCGCGGCTACCTTACTGAATTGTCCTAAACCTGAACTACCTAAATTTTCCTTCAAATCGGCCGACGCGTTCTGCACCTTTCCATTGTGTCTAGCTATTATAATTGCACCGGCTTAACTTTCATTTCGCGTTTTCCCCTACTGGCAGTTTCGAGACCGCAGTGAATTTTCGGCTGTTGCCATTTATTAATTCGCCCTATGGATTGGTGAAATTTTCATTGTCGTGGATGGGATACCTAACGAGTTACCTTTGTCTCTGCAAAGGCTTATTGTTTTGATTCTGATTTCGTGGCGCGTAACTTTCCTTTCCCGTCTGTATCTAGGTCATCTATTATTTCACTCGATCCGAGCAGGGTGTCTCATAATATGGCGACTCTCCACCCTAGCTTGGCCGGTCAGTCGGATGTCTTCTTTAAACGCTGGAATTTTACTAGGCGAGAACTTTTATGTTTATGAATATCTAATGAGCTGGCGGAGATCGTTTACTTGATGGGTGGCTGCGTTTTAATTACCTTACCTAATTCTTGCACTGTTTGCTTTTTCGATTTGGGCTGATTTAACGAGGGAGGTGGAAATAATTACTTATCATCCTACCTAGGTGCGATCCATTTCAGTATCTTGCTGAAAATTTCGCTCCAGATTTTTCTTTTTACATGATTGAATGTGCATCGATGTCACTCATACCTAAAGACTCGCACATAATGCACACTTTTATGCTTAATAAAGAATCGCACATAATAGAGAGAAATAAAAGAAGATTTAATTGCAGTATCTTACTGAAACTTTCGATCCGGTTTCTTTTTTTTTTACATGATTGAATGAGCATCGATATCTCTCGCGCCTATCTAAAGAATCCACGTTTTTTCATCGCATTATCTTAAATAAGCGATTTCCGTTCCAGATTCATATTTTTTTATATTATTGGGTGAATATCGCGCACAAGGACCCTTAATGAATCGCACATAGTAGGGATAAATGGAACAATTTCTAACATTACTATAACTTACAATATTACAATGTTCACACAAGTTTCTTCTTTTCTCATTAGGTACTAAAAGATATTAAACACTACAAAACCTGAGTAAACATTACCCGCAGGTATATAATAATAATACACTTTACTCATTTCGTATATAAATAATAAATAAGCCCTCCAGCTGTTGAAATTACTAATAGACTGCCAAGTAAATATATAATACTCGTACCTAATAATTGAAAACGGCATGAAATGAAATACTTCAACGCAAATCAAAATTATATGAATTTCCGGATTGTATTCGAGTAACAGATATAGATTTCTAATTAACTAGAATATTAATACGATCGAGAGATGGAGAGGGATAGTTAATTAAGCACATAGATCCACATAAGCATATGCAATGTGATTCCTGTGGGATTAAAGATTGACAGTACACGTGCAAAGTGTAACATGATGCGTCGCATAGTAATTAACAATGTTAATTAGCCTTATTCTGGGATGTGACCTATTGAAGGGAATGGGAGGTTCACCTTATACCATTGTAGGTAGTAACTGGCGTAGCCGAAACGCGAGACGGGTCCTAAATGAAGCCTTTTATGATATTACTAGAGTCTAGCAAGGAGATAAGGCAGCTTCGTCCTTGTTTTACAGGATTACTGGGCCTTGTTTACACAACGGCATTAACTTGACAGCTCTTACAATACAGAAGGAGGGGTGATAAAGTGTTTATATCTTCTTGGATGCTTTTGTTCGGTATTTTCGTTAATAAGAAAATATCTTGTGTTCGGATTTTTGCTTTCAAGGAAAGCGTTATTTATGATTGATTAATGATTTCTATAATTATTTTACAAGAAACGATATGATGTGCGGTAGAAATATCTTTAATTGAGTAAAAAAATGTAAGTTCCGTTCATCTTGAGGAATCAAATATTTGTGTCATTGCATTTTTTGTAATTAATTAGAGGGAGGGTAAATATTGCAACAGTATTAGGAAAAGTGGCAGAATGATCACTTAAAAATGGTGGCAGAATGTGTATGCGAACCACGAAAGGTGCAAATAGATCTCATATGAGGTGCATGTTGATAAATTGAGTTCAGGTAGACAATGCTAAAGAAATATTGAAACTAATTTTTATTGAGCCATTTTATTTACAGAAATTGTAAACCGTCTCTATTTTATGGAACGCAAAAAATGATAGGAAAATCCAAGCTACAAAATGTGCAGAAGATATCATGCAGAAGATTTGAAAAATAATAAAAATTGCTTGCAGGTAACAAAAAACGAGTAGGTATGACAAAAAATGCAGACCTTCTATCTATAAGTTTCGACGTGATTAATAAATAATAGTAAGAATTTGTAGCTTCACTGATTTCGACAAAGCAATATTTCGTTTCAGAGATTTCACCAGAGACCTTCATCAAAAAAAAAGAGCAGATGAGAATCCTTCAAGACATGAAGGCTGTTACAAGAATAAATTGGTTGAAATACGTCAAAATCTCAGTGGAACTATATCAAAGCGCCGGTCTTGAAGTGCATGAGATAAGCTAGACTACGTATTCCTTATTCCTTTTCATTATTTGACCTCAACAAATATTTATGTATAAAGTATAGTCAAGAAGCATTATGAAAAAAGAGCTCGAAAATGAAGCAGTTAAATCGATATAGACCAGCAGGAGAACTTATTGTAGTTAACTCGTAGTCCAGCCCCAGTTTTCTTTTTTTCCGGCGGTCAATAAATCTACTAAGTATACCTACCTATTACCTATACGTTGTTTATTTTTATCCATGAAAACATTACATCTGAATCGAGATGTTTGAGTTAATTGGAATTTTTTTCCAAATGACTTCATTTCACATAAAATAGCTTTTTTGTCCTGTTCTGATTTTTTCGTGGGGAGCTATAGATAAGAATTTTGATATATTTTTCTCATTAAAGTGATGAAAAACGTAACCTGCTGCGAGAGAATGGTGTTTTTCTCAGTTCGTCCCGAAGAGATCTTAATAAAATCTCGTTAGTGCCATTCCCAGTAAAATAATGTGAGAATTTTCCATCTGGAAAAAAGCAAAGAAAAGTGTAACATTAAAAAGTTGGCTAAGAGTTTTACGACGTTATAAAAATATTCGTAACGCGTTTATCTCATCAGACCGCTCTAAACATGGAAAATACATTTGTACCTACTCAATGTAATAAAGTATTGGGATTTTAATCCGATTGTGATTTATTTCAGTAGGCATATTTCAATTTATATGCGCTATTGGATAAAATTTTGACATTGCACTCGCAAATTTCAATTTACATTATGGGATTACAATTACTTTTAATTCGATATTGGAATATAAAATCGTAATTGAAAATGTCTCTTTTATTAAGGTTTATTAATCATTTAATTATATTTCTATCAATATAGTATGTAAGTGTCAAATGTGACAAACAGTTGTCTCTTCTTTTATCCAGGCACCCGTTTGGTACGGTTTAATTTGTCATAATCCATCATAATATAATAACTTCATATAACCGTGAGGCCTACACAGTTCTCCGCTGAGGATGAGAACTGCACTGATTTAGAAGAAGACAGAAGGCAAGTATACTCACTCAATGATTAATTCATAAAAGAGTGAATTGCAGGTCAATGAGTATAAAGCACACAGAGTGCAATTACTAGCCTGTTAGGTGGGTTCGGAGAATTACTCCATCGCCCATAACAGTTGTCATGCTGGCAGTGCCCGAAACTCCAATCGAGAAGAGCTTCCACTATCCAACAGCAGAGTTTTCCAGAGTACCAAATCAAGCACAGACACGTGTTTCGTTCTACTGGAACTCATCAGTGTGCTGCATCTGGAGTGTCTGGAGGATGCTGTCGGATGAATGGAAGTTGGACCCTCTTAAACCAAGAATTAACACGGATCTCCCTGTGGTATAAATGGAGCGACATCTAGCGGTCAGTTCAAAGAACTAACCGTGAGTTCACTCTAAGTTAATTGCAGTCTCAGATGAGTTCCAGTAGAACGAAACACGTGTCTGTGCTTAATTTGGTACTCTGGAAGGCTCTGCTGTTGGATATTGGAAGATCCTCTCGATTGGAGTTTCGGGCACTGCCAGCATGACAACTGTTATGGGCGATGGAGTTATTCTCCGAACCCACCTAACAGGCTAGTAATTGCACTCTGTGTGCTTTATACTCATTGACCTGCAATTCACTCTTTTATGCACTGATTTAGATTTTGCATAAATAAAGTAAAAATTCTCTCAAAAAATTTATTTTTGACGATTTTATTAATTTGAACGTTCCATACTCGATTGTAAAATTGTTATAATATTTTCCGCTACAACAAATTTATTATTATTAGTCATATTTTGAACATTTTTGGTTTACTTTACTATAGGAGCCCTTTGTATCGGTTCGTTTTTTTAACACTTTCAGTAAACGTTCCAATAATTTTTTTTATTTCATTAATTATACAGTGTGTGTCACAGGCATGATACACCCCCTTTTTTTTCTTTTTTTTTTGAGATAATTTTTTTAAATTTGGTACGTCGCATATTCTCGATAGAGCGCACTTTTTAGTAGAAAATTGAATTTTTTCCCACATACGGTTTTTCCGGAAATGTTACCAACTTTTTATTTTTAAATGGGACACCCCATATATTATTATATTTTTGGATTCTATACATTTGTAAGAATTCAACAATACTACATAAGTACCATTTTAAATGTCAAATTTGTTTTTATTTAATTTTTTATTTCTCAATTATAGTGTGCCATGACTATTTCGTTTTACTCGAATTGGATCATCTAATGCTAGAAAAATCGAATTTTTGTTCAAAGTACTAAATTAAGTGATTTATGGATAAATTATGCGCACCGGAATGATTTTCTAAGCTGTTTTCATTTTTTTCAAATGGTACCATATTGGTACCGAGGTACCATCTACTAGTACTCTTAATAAGGAACATTTTGGTGTACCCATTTTGCATCTGTGACGAACACAACTGAAATGGTACTCTACCAAGAAAGTAACTAATCTTTGGTGTAAAGTACCACTTCAGTTGTGTTCGTCACAGATGCAAAATGGGTACACCAAAATGTTCCAAAAATATCCAAAATATCCAAATATCCAAATATCAAAATATCAATCAAAATATCCAAAAATATAATAATATATAGGGTGTCCCATTTAAAAATAAAAAGTTGGTAACATTTCCGGAAAAACCGGATGTGGGAAAAAATTCAATTTTCTGCTAAAAAGTGCGCTCTATCGAGAATATGCGACGTACCAAATTTAAAAAATTATCTCAAAAAAAAAAGAAAAAAAAGGGGGTGTACCATGCCTGTGACACACACTGTATTTGTAACGATTGTTCCCACCGTATAATAATTTTCTAGAACACTCTATATAGTGTCGGCTGCATTTTGCGACATCGGCGATACTGTTTGGAAGTACCTAGCAACCGCTAAAAATTTTATTAACATCAGAATATCAGATCATAATTCAACACCCATTCAGCGAGGTAAGTAATATTAACCCGACACCGTGAGTCGGGAGATCAAGATGAGTGGCATCTTTTGTCCCTTTATAATATTTTTAATTATTCTATCAATGCTTTTATTACATTTATTCTTAATTATTTCTCATTATAAAGATATTATTATATTATCCATTGTGGAAGCTCGAGAGCGTTGGAAGTCGTAGAACTCATATCATATTTTAAGTAATTAAATTACGTGAATAGGTTGAGTTATTTATCGCGACGCCATCCTCGCTCGAGAAGTCACGGTGCTTCATTTCGCTTTGTTCTGAGTTCCTTCAATTTATTTTAAAGGAATTCGCCCTTTTTCCTGAATGCTCTTTGCCTATCAGGATTCTAATTTGATTGACATAAAGGACCAATAGACCGATCGTCGAGGCGAAGACCGCGTCAAGACGGTACACCAGTACCATCCATTGCCCGGCAGTAGGCACGTGAACACCAACACCAGCACCAGCACCATCCATGAGCTAGCACCGTTCACATGCAATGATACAGGCGTTCCAGGCAGATTCACATGGAGCTGTATTGAACCCGCTTTTTGAGTTAAGTAATTCCACCCTTCACTAAAATTGCCTAATTGCCTTAATTGCCTATCATTTATTTCACAGCTTGATTGTCATTTTATTTTCCTTGAATTACTAGAGTCACAAAAAGAGAAGAGTTAACACGCATTGGACAATGCAGAAAACTGATTAATGAAAATTATTAAAATAAGAAAAGCAACCGGCGCTTATCTGGGTCATATACTCCGTAATGATAAATACTCCTTCTTGCACGTAATCATGAAGGAAAGATCATGTCGTGTTTGAGATGTATGAGCCGCTTTTGTTTAAGAAAATCGACACCTTTTGTCGATTATTTTATTTTATTTTTTATTTCGTGTCTATCCTATAAGGCCAGATTTGAAGGTTTTGAAAGCTATACACGCTAGAAAGCACGCTACACTTATCGGAAACATAAATTTTTTGGAAAAATTTTAGACCCTCTAGGGCTACCTTCTCTAGGACAACTAATTTAGAGAAAGAAAATTATAAAATTTTTGCTGATAAATTTTATTACAAAGAATTTTGCTGGAAAATTAGTACAAGTCCAAAATTATATACAAGGTGGAGAAAACCAAATAAAAACCTCACACTTTATCATCCAAGGGGACTAACAACAACACAACTCAATCCCCATTCACACCCGATCCGATATATCAACGCTATGCCTACCCTTTAGTGTTCTGCTTTGAAACTTTATCCCACCGCCGATGGATAGAAATTCCAGCAACGTCAATCACTAGCCTGCTTCGGTCAACATATTGTCATTCGACCCTCGTATTATTTTAATCACATTTCCCTCTTAATTGACTCGTTAAGTCAGGTTTAGAGCTAAACTAATTTCAGGCAACTGTTGCATTTTCATGTGTGTCGAAGTTGCGTAATCAGCCTGGCCGAGGGTCAAGGGCTGTGGGCTGTGGATGGGAACAGCTGGCTTCGGCTGGGAGGCCACAGGCTGGGGAGACTCGACTGTCAATTTCAATTGGACGACAAGTCAAATGTGACGCTTTATTGAGAGGCTTCAAAGAACGCGATACGCACCACACACTCGTGACAACGCGGGTAATTATTATATGTATTTCCGGTCTCCGGAAGTTCTGCATGGAGGGCTCGGTGGCGGTAGAGTGGTGGTATTTTCAGGATCGATCGGGAAAATGGAAAGTATGTCCTTGCTTCACTGGAATTGATGTTTCATTATTTTAGGACATGTCACTCGTTAAGTAATTAGGCATAGATAATAGGACAAAGAACAGCAAATATCTGCTTTAATTTTAGCGTACAGATCTTAATTTTCATAATAGATACAGAGGTACGATAAAAAAGTAATTAATCTGTTTTAAAAGTTGGCATCCAGAGTATAATGTCCATATCCACATTAGATTGTATTTAGAGTTTCCTGCTCCAGAAGTAGTGTTCAAGTAAGAGTAAACTTCATACTATTACAATATATACAAGGTGGAGCAAAATCTATAACGCATCTAGAGCCTATAGACAGAATGCTACGTCCCTATGATTGTCATTTAGTTAGTTGATGAACAGCCATTCTACTTAATGCCTTTTTGACGCTTAAAGTAGTTTTTAACTACTCAGGCTGTGGAAGCCTTTACTTATCTAAACCTTGTTGCAGTTATGCATCTTTTGTTAAGCGTAGATGATCCTCGACGTCGCAGCTTATTCCTTCACAAGAGCAATATCAATTGTGGCGTGAGGTCAGGAGTCATGGAATAATCAAAACTGGAAATCTGGTAAAACAAAACAATCGTCATCTGGCAAAGGTTTCGCAGAGTCGTTTGATTTCACTCGCTGACCTTGCAAATCCCTTCACCATAAGTTGTAAGTTACGTTCCTACTACTTATATTAGGCTGCAGCGTCTTGTTCATATTGATATCATGACGAGAACGATGTTCTCTTCCCAAAATCAAGCAATTATTGATAAATCTTCTGACCTTGGGAAAGAAGCAACCCATTTACATCTAACCATGCTCTTGTACAAAGAACAGAACTCAGGGGTACTCCATAGTTAATCTCGGAAAACTTGGAGCCGTTATTGCCAGCACGCGGACACACTGATGGTATCGACCTGAAAGATAAGACCGTAGAAAATTTAATGGAGATAATATCGAAAGCTTTTGTTAGATCACATAACCTGCTTTTCACCTTCAACAGGACCTCAGTAGTCGAATGTCCGTCCAGTTCGGAATCCAAATTGTGCGTTATCACTTTTGTGAGATAAGCCTTATCTCTTATCAACGTTTCGAACACCTTAAGGTGCTTACAGACATGCAACAGAACATCGTCACGTAACACCGCCGCGTATCATTTCTGTACGCGGCGATGTTGCGCGGTCAGCCCGGTTTAAAAAAAAAAATTAGTGCAACAGAACATCGTCCCGAAACATCAACGCGAAACATTTAGGCGTCCCAGATTTTTTAATTAGTTGCACGAGTGTATTCGAAAAACATGGACGTTGCAGCTGCAGCCTATATAGCAATACATTAATTTTTTCTTGCACTCGTCAACCGTAGCATAAACACTTTTTGCGACATCTTCCCACGCATCATTTTTTCTTTATTTTATCATAATAAAAGGGATGTTTCGTATTCCATAAAATTTCCTTCCCTCTATAAATTTCGATAAAATTAAGCACGACGTCTTCAGTCCACTACATTTTTATAACTGATTTGAGTGATTTGTAACCAACACAAAAATCAAAACAACGCAAGTGTTTCGCAGACACGTCCAAACCGGCAAATCTATAGTGCAACGTCGTCGCGAACATTTCTTTGATGTGACGCCGAAATACCGACAACTGATGGGACGCTGCGATGTTACTGTGTTACGCTGTTACTGTTGTACTGGTACGATGTTGCAGAGTGCCGTCCAGACTTGATACGCGGTGAAGTTACGTTACGGTGTTCTGTTGCATGTCTGTACGCACCTTTACCAAATACGAGAATAATTATTGATACCGTACGGTAATTTTCAATATGTCCCTTTTTTTAAAGATTGATATTACCTTGCGCCTTTTGAATCAGGAAAGATTGCGGCGATAAAACACGACTTAAAAAGCTCGGAAAGCGGCTCAGGATGAAATATGATTGAAATATGTTTTCAAGTGATCCTAGTAGTTAAATGAAGGTGAAAGGGACACAAAAAGATAGCATGGTTCCAGTAAGATGGAGCTACTACCACATTGTCTGAGATATGAATGAGCCTGACAATGTCAGTCGCTTAGAGGGAGACACTCCTGATTCTGCGTCGTTCAATAGTCATCGAGGTGTCTCGGCATATCGGGCACAGGATGAAATTATCCAAAAGAAAGGGAATTATTGAAATAATTGGTAATTGGTAAAGTAATTATTTAGATAATTAAAGTGGACCTATATTCAAAAAAAAAAATTGTCAATTATTGAGATGATGACTTTCTGAATCTAAAATTGTCCTATTTCAGGTTTTCATAAAGAATAAAGTTAAGTTTCATGAAAACTTTATCATTACACTTTATACATGCTCACGACAATATGGAACATTCCATGAAAATAATAAGACTATTTCAAAAGACTTTATTGGAACAGACAGTAAATATATGCACGATAATACGACCTACTTCTTGTGGAAATATAATATGAGTAACTGGCATTGTACTTCTTTTGAAAACTTCATGAAAGTTACTGGAGTTTCATAACCCGTCTCTTGTACTACTTGAAGAGGAAACCATTGCGCATCCTAACAGAAAATCAAAGAAACTTGCTCACATGATATAGGCCTGTAAGGAATATATTAAAGAATCATCTGTTGTAAGGATAACTGGCATGAATATAACACTAACGCTGTAGGCTCCATGATAAAATGGAATATTTTACGCACTTTGCTATATGAGCTGTCAGAAAGTAAAATACCCATCAACCCACCCGATTTCCCTACGAATCGCTCAGGATAAAATGACGTTAAAATCGATATACGTCATTTCACACACCTATATAATAATATGGAATATAAAGTGAGAATATTGTAGGAGGATATCCAAGCATATTCAATCCAACTTTCCCCCGGTGGAATAAAAATAAACGTTACGACACAGCTTCTCATGGGAGAACTTCAGTCACTGAACTTTCCGCTCGAGGGAACTCTCTGAATTGAATATGCCATGTGAATTGAATTATTATATTCACGTAATAGGATAACGTTTGCATTTCTATTATTAAGAAAAATTGTTTCCAGAATTTTATTGGTATAGCGAAATAACAAGCTGTCACCGATTTACGATTTATTTGAATGAATTTAGAACGAAAAATCTATAAGGGCTCATAATGGAACATCTGAGCACTAAAATGCTGAGCAGAATTCAAACGTCTAGTCTAAGCAGGCACGCATATCCATAAAACGGAGTTTTGCCTTGATTCCGTAATTTGGCGCAAAAGTAATCATCCTATTGGAAGATGCGCCAATTTTTTTACAAATGGCGGCACCTGTCATCATGACTTTTCATTTGTGAAGAAGGCAGATGTAAAATTCACCTCAAAATGTCAAGGAAAAATTGAAAAACGTGGAATAATTTATTCGATGTTTTTTTGCGGAATAACTCGTTGGTGGTGTTGGCGCAGCGTGAATTTCCGCTCAGATTTCCCGATCATCCGACACCAACAAACTGGGCAAAAATTACGGCGTTCAGCCGCTCGCCTTGAATGCACGAGGCAACAGTGGTCTGGCAGACCCATGATCAACTGGGGGTTGGTGGAGTATAACTCACTCCGAATTTTGGGAAAATTTTTACATAAAACGTTAAGTTATGACCATTATAGACGATATCTTGAAAAAAATTTGCGGAATATACATAAAATATTGAGAAAAATGAGTTTAAAGTATCATAAAATTTACCAAAAATGACAGTTCAATTTCCATTAAATTCACTAAACTGACAGATTTGTAGAACTGAGAATGATCATGTTGTGCAGCGTTGTCATATCTATTATTTATTACTAACATCTTGTGAAATAAAAATATTTGGTATAATTTGCGATTTAATTTTAAAATTTCAAATATTTCTATTCAGAAATACATCAAAAGTTATAAATGGTCCATGCGAGAGGGCAAGGATAATATCACAGAGGCCGTCAAATAGATAATGGGCCATAAGACTGGTTATTAAAGTTATGTTTGAATATTTTCAGACTGATAATGTACCAATTCATAATTAACTAAATAAAACACATTTTTGATTTTGATTTATTTCCTTCTTAAAAAAATCACATCATAAAACATGAGTTTTTAATTTTAAAATAATATATTATTGACCATAACAACGTGACAACGTCGCAAAACATTATATTTTATTGAAGTGTCCATGAATGACATTGTTGACATTTCGATTATTGCCTCACGGCTTTGTTGTGAATTGTTCAACTCATTAAAGGTTATGTCAGTTTAATTAATTATCATCGAAAATTAAAAACCATTTTTAGAAGTTATCCTACACATTTAAGAAATGAAACTGTTAAAACAAGTTCAGGGAATGTATTCTAGTTACTTATTTAAGGAGTGTTGACAGTGCAGCGTTATATTTTGCCTAGAAAATCGTGAAATAATGGAGCGAGAAAACTGTTGATGAAATGAAAAAATCGAGTTAAAAATTCGTTTTTTCAAAATTGTACGAAGGGTCCGCAAATTTTTTTGCTTAAATCGACTTGTTTTAAGGTAAGCTTCCTTCCTATATAGAAATTTTCCTAAAATTCGGAGTGAAGTATTCTCCACCAGAACCGACGTGCTATGCAATTGAGCATCATTCGGTGGTCTTTACAGAGAGTTTTGATGAAAGAATTAAAGATTTTCCCTTACAAAGTTCAGACAATGCATCAGCTGTTAGCTGTTGATCGCCAAACGCGTGTAACCTACGCTCAAGCCATTTTGTATCTCGACCATGAGGAAGACAATTTTTCATCGAAAATCATCATAAGCGACGAGACGAATTTCCATCTCTGTGTATATGCGAATAAACAAAATTATCACTTCTGGGCCACTGAATATCCGCGTTTAACCCTATTTTTTCCAAAACATCGCGGGCCAAACGAGTACCGTGTACGACGAGCGCTACAGAGCCATGCTCAACGACTTTCTCCTTCCTCTCAATTAAATGAATTGAGACTGGAGAACATGTCGCTCACCGGCTGCAATAGTGGCACAACTCAAAAATAGTAATATTGGAGATATTTGAGTTTAAAGATCTATAAATAAATAAATTTATATCAAATAATAAAACTTGTACTATACCGGCACAAATCAAAAGTGTCACTATTGTACGCACACAACAAGATATCCTCCTACAAAGTCAGTGGCATACTGAAAATGTGCATTGGTCCGACTTAGAAGCACAAATTCTTATAATGCTTTAGTGACAAATTCGCCATATGGGGAAATCTATGATAGCTAATTTTGTGCCAGTCTTGTTGCAAGGAAGACTATTAAATTTAACATTTGATGCAACTGTTAGTGCGATTTTAAGGATTTTTGAGTTGTGCCACTATTGCAGCCGGTGAGCGATGTGGTTCTAACAGGATGGAGCAACGGCAAATTGCTGAATGCTGCATCACTCGTTTTGGCGAATTTCACTGACCGGCAAGATCGCTCGATTTAACCGTTCTTCTTTTTGTGATTTTTTTGAAGTCACGAGTTTATGTCAACAAGCCCCAGATTTTTGAAGTCCTCAAAGCGAATAATATCCGTCAAGAATAGGAGAACCTATCGCCGGAAGTTCTAGTCAGAGTGAATAAATCGGGCCCATATGGTATGGTCATCAATTTTGGGCCGATATCATTTCCTCGACTGAATAAAAAAATTTAAGAATCAATAAGACGATAATCCAAAAACAGAACTGAATTTTTTTACCGTCATAAAACATCGGGTGACAACTTTTGCGCCACTTTGTGAAATGTATATCCAGTCCATTTATTTAATTATTTTCAAGCTATCACCGGGTGGTAAAGTTTAAGAATATGGAAATAACTCTTAAAATACAATAATAATTAAGTCCAGACAACGTTGATTGGTTGGCAAAGAACCCTCTCGCCAATAAACAATAAGTTTTCCTTCTTGTTGTAGTATCTCGTATGTCGTGTAATATAGATAGGTAAGTATAGGTATATACTTTAGACGTTTTTATAAGGTGTTCTTCAAGGATCTATTTCGGCATCTAATTATTCTTGATGACTTGAATAATAGCCTATTGTATAGAAAGATTTGTGTCATGTCCATTATGCTTTTAAACCCCTTTAAAATATTTCAAGCTCCGCTTCAGTCGCTGAAACTGAACTCAAAGTTTGGAGTATCCCAGAATGAAAGCTTTCTAAGAGTAGTATCGAAATCTGCTTTTGTGCTTGGAAAGAAGAAATATGCATCCATTTACTTTCTATTCTTTCTCAAGAAGGGTGGTTTTTAAACTCAGCCAGAATTTATTAGCTCTCCTTATGAGTGGTTATACAGGGTGTTATATTTCATACATCTCTTACATTATATTTATTTAGGTACATTATTGTATTATAGATATAATAACCAACAAATCAAAGATGTAGAGATTTGGTATGATTATCCAAGAGCAACACGCAGGAACTAGAGATTTTTATTGCAAGTGTTTCCCTTTGTTTGCACTTTGCAGTGCGAAACACCACCCTATATAAAGACCTAATGAGTTGGATTTTCCCTCCGGTTCGGTTGGATCCTTTTCACCACGCCTAGTGTTAAATCTCACCAAGCAAGTTTCACTTGTTCTTTGTTCTAAAGCTCTAAAGCCGAATGCCAACTAGGCTCTCGTTAGGAGACGTAGGAGATACGCTCAATTCTTTTTCTGGTTTCAGGTTCGCCTTGCTGCCTTCTATACCCTTCGGGGTGTAATAAATCACTTTTGCATCAAGGATTATGTCTCTTATTTTCATGGCGACTGGGCATGAAATGTGTCAGCTATTAGGTTGCTGAAATGAGGATCTAAACTGATGTATGGGGTGAAGGATATGCCGATATTTTAAAAAGGAGGAGATTTATGCTGGTGTAAGAGGACTGTTTTCAAATGGAGTCATATGCGAGATGATTAGGGTAAAATTTACTCCTTTGAAGATGTATTACGTAATACATAAAAACATAAGTACTTATGTTATTTCTTACGTTATGAGGCTCGCAATATTTTGTGTGGAAATGACGAGATTCTTCATTATACAGGAAATCATTTTCGCTTCTAAACGCGAACATTCTCAGACCTTTCATTCCTACCGGGAATATTTTTAAAAGTTTAATTAAAATGGTTTTTTATAATAAATTTTATAACGTGACCGGTATGTCAAATTAATATCCCTCCTCGAATGGTGGGGGTAAGTGTAATTTTTCAAATAAACTGCTCAACAAATGAAACGTTACATGACCAAATTTGCCCTAACTTTGGCACTGATAAAATTTGGATTGTTTCGAGCAATTCAATTTTTGTTTCGAGGGTTCACTAGTTCAATCCCTTGTTTATCAGTCCGTATGTTTGCAAGAACTTGGTACTTCACACAAAGTTTATATAGGGTGGTAAATAAAACAGTTCAAAATCTCAGAAAGTTCAGCTTGCTCCCATTTGATCAAAGATTTTTCTTTTTAAATTTCAACACAAAGATCATGAAGATGGACCTCATATCTCGAAATGGTTTTCGAATTTTCCGATTATTTCTTTTATTTACAGGGTGATCTCAAAATAACTACTTTTTGGTGTGGCAATGATAACTTTGTTACCCGTGACTCGATTTTCAAAATGTAGGGCTCATTTTAAAGCTAAAGCTTCAAGCAAGAACACGCAAGATTGATAATCGCCTAAGGACAAAAATTTAAAATACAGGGTTGTATTAAAACTAACCCAAACCTAAATGGCTTCCGAAATCTGGTATTAAGGAAAATTTTAAATAAAGTCAAGTTGCTTTCAAACAAACCATTCATTCTGAATACTTCAAGATGTTCTTCGCTTGCATGAGTTAAGAATTGTTGACATAAGAACAAAATTACAACTTCGTGTTTTAGAAGTGAAAATCGTCATTTTTCAAGTTCAAGGCCCTGTACAACGAAAACGGCTGAAGATAGAGAAAAACGGCTTACATGTCAATATTTTACTTTTTCATGTACTATTCTATGGTATAGAAACGTTTGTACTTTCTTTGATTTTTTTATTTGGCGACGCGTGGAGAAATCTCAGAATTTTTCAAATTTTTTATCACCCTGTATAAACATTTTATCTACATCATGGGATAGTACATGAAAAGTTAAAATAGGGACATGTAAGCCGTTTTTCTCTATCTTGAACCGTTTTCAATGTACAGGGCCTTGAACTTGAAAAATGACGATTTTCACTTGTTTATAACTCAAAAACTACTGAATTTAAACACCAACTGTAAAAGCCAATCTTATTTCCTCTTCTCAGATAATTTAAAACTGCAATAACATGGGAGCATTCCATTTAAAAAAACATAACTTTGATATGTCACTGTCATATGGGACACTCTGTATACTCCAAAATAATTTTAAATTATGGCCATTGTGATTCTGTACTTGAATTTTCAAAAAGTTTTTTGGAAAGGTGCATCGTTTGGCCTATAGAGACCGCTTCGAATGAGCTGGGACACCCTGTATTTTGTCGGACCTCCCCTGCCTCTTTTATAACTGCCGTAACTCTTCTTGGCATTCCCTCCACCAGATGATGTAAAAAATTCTGGGGAGTAGCTTCCCATTCTTCCTGTATAGCTATCACCAAATCATCCAAATTATCCATTTGTCCTTCCCTTTCTTTAGGATATTTTTTTTTTCATTCTGCTCCAAACATGCTCAAGCGGACTTATATATCCGGAGAAGGGTGGTCAATTGATTCTTACAATAAATAAAACAGTTTTATCATCTGTCAAACAACAATCAATAATAGTGACATCCATATGATAAACAATAAGCCTAATAATAACAAAGCGGCTACCTCATTCGAAAACACGAAGTTGTAATTTTGTTCTTATGTCAACAATTCTTAACTCATGCAAGCGAAGAACATATTGAAGTATTCAAAATGAATGGTTTGTTTGAAAGCAACTTGACTTTATTTAAAATTTTCCTTAATACCAGATTTCGGAAGCCATTCAGATTTGGGTTAGTTTTAATACAACCCTGTATTTTAAATTTTTGTCCTTAGGCGATTATCAATCTTGCGTGTTCTTGCTTGAAGCTTTAGCTTTAAAATGAGCCCTACATTTTGAAAATCGAGTCACGGGTAACAAAGTTATCATTGCCACACCAAAAAGTAGTTATTTTGAGATCACCCTGTAAATAAAAGAAATAATCGGAAAATTCGAAAACCGTTTCGAGATATGAGGTCCATCTTCATGATCTTTGTGTTGAATTTTAAAAAGAAAAATCTTTGATCAAATGGGAGCAAGCTGAACTTTCTGAGATTTTGAACTGTTTTATTTACCACCCTATATAAACTTTGTGTGAAGTACCAAGTTCTTGCAAACATACGGACTGATAAACAAGGGATTGAACTAGTGAACCCTCGAAACAAAAATTGAATTGCTCAAAACAATCCAAATTTTATCAGTGACAAAGTTAGGGCAAATTTGGTCATGTAACGTTTCATTTGTTGAGCAGTTTAGAAACCTCAATTTTTGATTGTGAACTCCAGATATGTCTAAGGGTTCGGCCAGGCTGGTGAGCGATTTGTCGTGAGCGGAAAGTCGTGGACGACAGAGCGACAAAAAAGAAATTCAAACACGTACACAACCGATTGGGGCGACCATACTGACACAAAACATGCGCGACATATGCTCTGTCTACTGAGTGTTGTCCGTTGTCATGCCACACTGATTCTGGCTAAACAATTTCATTTAATTCGATTTGATTCATACGCTTATTTCTAAGTCGAAGATGTGGTATCGCAGTTCGTGTCAGTGGCGTGTGAATTGTTATATTATTATTAGAAATAGCATGTCACCTACCTGCTGGTTGGCGTTTAAAAGAAAGCATAACATCAACATCTCAGTTTTCTTTTTCTGCAGTAAAATATCCTAGCAATTTAACCACTCAAGACCACGTCCTAGGGAGTTCAATCGTTTTCCAGGCATTTTGTGTAATTTTTTGTAGTTCGTTACGAAAATATACCCAGTCCGTTTTTTTTAAACGTTAGAAAAACAAGGCAATAGATTTTTAGGCATTCACGCAATTAATAAGTTACTCGTAGTTTATCACATCGTACAATATCACAGGTAATTCTGCTAATTTCGTATTAAAAACGTTTCAAATATCAAATCTCATTACGCTGTCACTGTCAACTGACAGTAGCCGATGAGCTGGACGACAATCTTATCGTATCAATCTAAGCGTATCAAGACGCGAGTCGTACTTTCGTCTCACTCTCGCTCATCTTTTTAGAATTGCTGACGATTCAAACGTATTTCTGACAATACGTCCCATTTTAACTCGATTGACTATGCAATGCAATAGAAGGAGTAAGAAACATAACGAGATGATGTATCCTTAGTTATCACAACAGACAACACTCAGTGTACAGAGTATATCGCTTAGCGAATAAGCGTGTCGTTCTGAATTCAACGTTGTTTGATATTGTTGAGCGATGTTTAGTTGTCGCTCAGATATTTAGTTGGCGTGTTATCAACACGCCAACATGACTTAGGGCCGGTTGCACAAACGTAAATTAAAAATTTTCAGATAATTACTGATTTTAAATTGCAAATTTTGAAAATACGGCTAAAATATTTAATGATCTTTGATTTTTTATCAGTAATTAACTCTTCTTAAAGGGAGTAAAACTTATTTTCAGCAGTACGAGACAAATATTTTGGTAATACAGGGCATTTTAAAATCAGTAATTATCTGAAAATTCTTGATTTACGTTTGTGCAACCAGTGTTTCAAAGAAATTTTGATATGAGAAGTTCAAAAATAAGCCGGTTCTATGGCAAGACACAAAGAAACATTTCGAAAACATTATTTTTACATCATCACACTTTTACAGACATCCTAAGGTACTGAAAAAACCTTTCCGGATATTTTCGCAACTGTCTGTACAAATGATGAAACTCTCCATACTCCTGTCTGTATCTACTAACGGGATGTACACCATATTGTCTTTTTTTTACTCTGAGAAAAGTAAACTGGGCAAAATATCGTCTTCCAAAAGCAGAAAATAATTCGAAGTTTTCGTGAGCGACATCGCTTAAACTAAATAATTAATCGCTTTGCGGTGGACAGAATGTCGCATATCTCCCACTACATTGTCGTCCACGGTTTTCCGCTCACGACAAATCGCTCGCCAGCCTGGCCGAACCCTTAGACACAAGAAAATATCCAATTTATATCCTATAGTTTTTTTCACGCTATCCGGGAAATTGTGTTTTCGCAACAAAAACTGGTCGAAAAGAGGGGATTTTCGGAATCTTGTGGAAAATTGAGCGTACGTAACACGAAAAAATGATGCGTTTCATTGATTAAATACAATGATGAATCATTGTATTTAGCGAGGTTCCTACTCAGTATTTGGTGTATTTATTTTTTACTTATTTATCATTTTCGGATTTATTTATTCTTATTTATTAATTTATTAAATTTATTTCATTTAATTATTTATTAATGTTTTACATAATATTCAACAATAAAAAATTACAAATTATATAGTTTTCATGATAAAAATTACACTCACCCCCAGCCCTTTGGGGCAAAGGATGTTTACTCGAACCCCACACAACTTGTGTTGGAAACTTAATTTTTTTTAGAAAGCTCTGCTCAAAGATAATCTACCTGATAACCTGATATATTAAAAAGTATCACCCGGTATATTCATAAGTATTACTCAAATGAGAGATAACAATCTCAAATAAGCAGCTCCAGAATATAAAAATGATTTATCTTATTCCTCAACAGCTCTTCTCCTTTCGTAACGAGACATTACACGCAGATGTGTCCTGTCGTTGTAAGTGCAAATACTGCTCGGGTTTTACGTGAATAAAACTGAAAGGGAAGTAAGCAAGCTGCGTCAAGTGCCATCATAACCAGTAGGTGTCAACTGCTGAGCTACAAACGGGCGTTTTATCGTGATCCCGATTTCTGTTTGCAGTGACAAGAGTAAAGAGCACGAGCAGTCCTATTGCCTGAGCTTCTGCTGGCAGTATGTAAAAATTCACCCCGGCGCCGTTCGACACCTGGACAGATTTCCACGGGTTCCATTTACACCCCATATCAGAGGAAAGAGTGGAGGTGAACTCTTCTTTACTGAATTTGTTATCCTCGATCCTCTGTCACCAAACTTCAATCGGGGAAATCGTCGCATATATCACTTGAATCGTTTTGTTCGGCATTTGATCAGTGCTGAGATTATTTTTGGGTTTAGGAGTTCAATCTATTCGCCTTTGGACTTGTTAAACGAATTTTGTTGCTATCCATAGATTCATTTTTTATTCGATTTCTTAATATAAAGATTAAACCGGGATTATTGTCTTCATTGATAAATAAATTGATAAATGTGAGTGAAATTAGCAGCGCAGAATTCTTACTTCCACAGAAAGAAATGCTCATTAAATTTTCTTGCGGTAATCTCTGTTGCAGACATAATCTGCAGCTAGGTTATGGTGTTATAAGGTCGTTTAGATAAGAAACCCGAACTCACCTCTAATCTAATGACTTACAAAGAATCTACTTTGCAGTTTTTTTAACGCCTGCTTAAAGGTCAATTTACATTTACCAGCACTGAAACGGGTCGGATGTTCAACGTGGACGTGCATTTTGATTAATAAATGGATTTTGAATAGCTACATTTACATCTAACGGGGACGGGCCGGTTGTCAGCCCGTCTCGGTTAGATGTGTGATAGTCTGTGGGTTAGATATAAAGACAGTATTTGAAAGTGGGACCTCTTGGAGATGCATCTAATTATTATCGCTGTGAGCATCAACTATGGGGATTTAAACTGCTTGTATTTTTATTCTAATCGACATGCGTTAATTGAGACATTCCCCATTTTATAACATAGAAAGGGGCCCCGTTGCCAACACCACAAATTGTTTTTGAATTATTGACGTAACTGACTAACAGATTATTATTCATCTTGATTTTCAAATTGATCCTTGTTTATGTAAATTCAATTATATTAATATTTCTTTCTGTGAATCCAATCAACGTAACGAAATTCAATTCTTGATCTCCGTCAAACTCAATTCAAAGGGGTGGATCATTTTGATTGATTAATAGTTGCCGATCCATTGAACTACGTATGAAAGGGCCTTATGTGAATCTAACCAAATACACTAGATAATGTAATGTATTTGATCTAACTAACATTTTCGTACTTGCCAGGGAGGTCAATTAAACAACCAACAGGTAGCTTCCTAATTGGACCCTGTACATTGGGACCTCCCCAACTCAATGGGCTGGTAGCAAGTCTCGGTGTGAAAAACAGTTCAGTAGAATTGGTGACAGTTGTCGAGACGATTGATCTATGCTTTTCAGGAACCACCGTTGATTTTTTCCAAATTTGGGGATGAGAAGAAGTTTTTTTCCGTCAGGCTCGTTTCTCGGGAGTTCCAGGTTAGTTCCAGAGCGCGTAGCGGTTAAGGTTGCAATTACGTAAACTAAATAAAAGTCCAGGGGTTCCTAAAACTAGACGATCACGATCACACATGGTAAGTAATGTCGGTCATTTTGTTTGAAATATTTTAAATAAGGGATTTGAATCGGGATAACCTCAAATTCAAACATCCAAGACTTAAGAGAGTGATAAATTCAAATTCAAAGCTAGAAGTCAGTGCGGTAATTCAACAGACACATTCATGACAAGGTTCTTCTTTTTAAATCATTCAGTTAGGGCTCAGTTAGTTAACGACCTGACCACTTTTAGTTTTTAGTTAACGGCGCCACATTACAGGTATAAGCGCATGACGCAGGATCCTTCATTTAAAAAAGTATTAGGTTACATTACAACAAATTGTGTAAATGTTTTCAGGTTAAGATAGAGTAGATTTTTCGACACCAAAAAATTGCGGATGATCGAGTTTCAGTCACACATTCATTAATTAGTGTTACGGGTCCCCTCAATAGAGACAATAAAGAAAAAACGCCGACAAAAAGATGTATAGGTACATCTGTCCATAAGAGTGCCTGGCGGTCTGTTTTGACATCATGCTGCTTTCAAGAAATCAATCATCCATACCTTTTGTCCTAGCTACCGAACTTTTCAAACGTGAAAAAAACTGAAAAAGAACCTACGTAGAAACTTTTGCAGAAATAAAAACAAGCCATGCGCAAATATCGCATTCCCTGTTAGTTGTAAATCGAACCTCCGCTTAAATATAGGTATGCCCTTTCCCGCTTATTTATTTGAAACATTCTAGAGTCCCATGGGGGATACATTTTTATTTATAGGTAGGTACCTACCTACACTTCATTGCTATATAAATAAACACAATCCCATAGAATAATTTAATATAATCGATATGCGAGTTCCACAAACGTTTGGCGCAATTTATATTTAATTAAGAGACCTAATTAACGACGGGAATAGAAATACAAACAAGTTTCCATATCACTGCACAATGGCGTGCAAACTGATCATTTAGTAAATCGTGTCGCTTATTATTATCCAAACTCAGGCCCCCTTTTTCAATAACATTAAACTGGATTAATTTCTGTGGACAAAGTTTAAAGCTCTGTTTTCATATAAGTACATACCCGAAATTCAGACAAAACTATACCGAGCACGCGATTCCTGTTACCCTATATTACAATATCAGAATAGGCTCATAATGAAACTGAAAATTACCTTAACAAACTCTGTTGTGTAATATATCCGATTATATTAACGCCAACTTCGACACCAACACCAACAGTTCCTAGCTATGTTAGATATGAAGGATTTAGTATTTAATAATAATTTGTCTAATTAATGTTACGTCGGCTGCAGGAAATTATCGATATAATTGTTCGCTCTAATTCTCTCGCCGATCTAAGGATCATTGTTTCCACTGAACGCATGGTGTCATATAACATAAGGGCTGAAATTAATACGAATTATGGGAGAAAATATCCGATCTGTTATTCCGTTATCAAGTAATGGTTATTAACGATTATATTATGCATGAATGAAGTCCTCGTGGAAGTTCATGGGAACGTCAGACGGGGTACGATTGGAATTGGAGTTTATGGAGTTCAGGCCAGTCAATTGTGTTCATAAATTGTTCTGGGATATTTAGTGGATCAACGCTGGGAATATATTCAGCGAAACTTTTCTTTCTATTCACACTGAATCCTTTATTAGTGTATTTTTTAACAAAAAAATACACTATTGAGGACGACATCACTTTTCGAAAATCACCCAAACTCATCAAATGTCCACCGATCATGACCCCCAGATCACGAAAAAGTGGTTTTCCAAAATTCACCTGCCCACGATATATATATATATATATATATATATATATATATTTCTCCAAAATCACGATTTTTCGATTTTAAAAACGCTCCTGTAGCTTTATCTTTCAAGATTAGTGAACGAAATTTTGGGTTCTTGTAAAGCTTGGGAATGACTTTAGATTTTCGTTGAAAAAAATTCCAAAAGTCACGTTACTTCTACAGGGTGTTCTTTCAAAGTTCCCCAAATCCGCACTTTGAGGCACGGTTTCTGGCCGCAGTTTTCAATCTAGGGGGCTGAAATTTTTGTGAGAGTAAGATGTCCACAAGGAGTGGTCTGGTATTGCACTTGAGCAAAATCGGCCGAGCCGTTTCAAAATGGTGACCATTTGAATTTTCGGAAAATTTACTATTTTTTGAATCCCTGTATGAGCAAGATGGCAAAAAAACTTTCACATCAAGTTAACAGGATTGAAAGAAAATTAATTGAAATTTGAGTTAATGTAAAAAAATTTCAATTTTTTCCATTAATAAGCCAGTGGCGTGGGTAGGAAAAGAGTGAAAATGGCTTAATTTCTATAACAGTTTTTGAGCACATTTTTGAAGGAATTGAACTAAAATTTTTACAGTAGACAACTATACTAATACTCTTTAATCTTCAAAAATTTCAAGGATCAAATAAAAAAAATGGCGGAGATATTTAAATTTATTTTACATGATGTAAATTTCTCTAAAATTTTAAAAACGCTCTAGTAGCTTCATCTTTCAAGATTAGTGGAAGAAATTTTTTACTCTTGTGAAACTTTGGAATGACGTTAAATTTTCGTTGAAAAATTTTTCAAAAGTCGCGTTACTTCTACAGGGTGTCCTTTAAAATTTCGAAACATCCGGTCCTGTGGCACGGTTTTCTGGTAGCAGTTTTCAATCTAGGAGGCTGAAATTTTTATGGGAGGAAGATATTATCCACAAGTAGTGGTCTGGTATTGCATTTTTTGAGCAAAATCGATCGAGCCGTTTCAAAATGGCGGCTTTTTGAATTTTAGGGAAAAGGGCTATTTTTTAGTCCCTGTATAAGCAATATAGAAAGAAAACTTTTCACAACAAAATAATGAGGATGACAATTAAAGGCTTGTTTAATAACTTAACGATTGAATGTAATATTCAGACCCGGGACTGCTTGATTTAAAACCAGCACCACCACCAGACCAGCGCACCGTTTTCATCGCGCTCGGCTCGGGCAGGACCACCCATGCAGATATGACTGCTCCTGCCAACCCCAATTGCAGAAAATAAAAACTCCTACAAACCTGTATTAACAAGATTGGATTAAAATGATTTGAAATTTGAATTAATGCAATAAAATTTTTATTATTTTCATTAGTAAGCTAGTGGCGTGGGTAAGAAAATGGTAAAAATGGCTAAATTTCTTTAATTGATTATGAGCACATTTTTGAGGGAATTTACCTGAAATTTTCGGAGTAGACAACTACACTAATAGCTTGTAACTCTCCAAAATTTAAAGAAGGAAATAAGAGAAATGGCGGAGTTATTCGAATTTTTTTACATGATGTTTATTTCTCTAAAATATCAAATGTTCGGTTTTCAGAACTCGCCTGTAACTTTTTAAAGTTAGTCAGTGGCGGGTATATAGGACAAGAGACGAAATTGTTAAATTTTGCCAATTTTTTTTTTGGTTTATTATATGTAAAAATCTATTTTATGGCACGCTTTCAAACGAAATGAAATAAAATTTTCACAGTAAACCACTACGCAAATTCGACCTGACTATTGAAAAATTCAGAAAGCCAATTTAAAAGGCGGCAAAAATTTTCATAGTTGAATCGCATAAAAATACACTGTTTCTGCGATTGATGCGCAAGAAGGTTTTTATATCATTCTGTATAAAGCATGGTTCCAAATTCAGGTATAAAAGCGCCACTGATGACACTTTTCTTTTTCACTAAATTTTCTAATAATTTACTATTGAAATACCATGGTCAGCAGTATATTCAAACAAAGATCGAAAAAAATGTTAAAAAAGCTTATACATTGATAAATAGAACATTGAAAGGTAACGCGACATCTGACTCACTTGGAAATTATTTTATTAAAGCGATAATTATTACCAGAGAGGAATTGATTTCTTCCTTTCATCAGTTTGCTCAGTCAAGGTTAATTTTTTGTATATACCCTTTATCCAGAATCAACGTTGCCAGTCTCCTATACCGCATTGAATTCCACAAAATATTTTCCTAAGTCTGAAAATTTCCTGGGATTTCTATTATTTTTTTATTTTAAATTATCTGAGAAATTTAGAAACTTAATGGAGACTTTGAACTGAAGACCTTGGACTGAAGACTGGAAAAATTCAATCAAAATATAATTTTTTTTCACCTTATGGCTAGTATTTTCATGACACGGACTAAATCTGAATTAATCATTACAGGAAAAAAAGTTAGACAAACCCCGGAACTTGATTTTATGTCAGACAATGAGTTTAATTAATTATTTTTTGAAATACACTTTCTTAATGAATGGTAAATTTTCCATTACTTGAAACTTTTTGATACCATTGTCTTGATTTTTTTATTTCACACTACAACTCTGGAAATAAAAAATATAATAATAAAGTAAATAGGTAAAAAAAACAAAATAAATGTACCTGTATTATAATATTAAAAATAAAATAAATGCAAAGTAAATAAAAGAAAATAAGAATGAAGTTTAAATTAAAAAATTACATAAAAATGTCCCTGCTGCCCGAGCTTTATGATGTCGCATTTACTCAAAGAAAGACCGTTTACAATTATTGTAAAACAGTTCAGGGAAATCATGTTTTCCTGCACCATTCCCCAGAGTATCCCTTTAAAGGACCAGAGAGAGTTTAGTGTGTAGAAGTTGAAAGTTATTCGTTGTTGACTTACCCCTATCCCTCTATCAAACTCTAATGAATTTTGCATGAATCACGATCACTGAAGTTCTTAAGCGTCACAGGAAAAGCGAAATGTGACGAGGAGTCAGTAACAAAAGCCGACTTCATAATGACTTTTATTACCCACTCGTTATTCAACCCGATTCTATACATCATTATCTTTATTTTCTTATTATTCCTCTCGACTCTCTAACCTTTTGAAATTCGACTCCCCATTTATTCCAAACAACTGAAATAAGAAGCTCCGGCACCGGCACCTGAAGGGGTTAAAAAGTGAAAGCTGGGAAGAAGTCTCGAGTTACGATCAAAAATTTGAGGGGGCGGAATTATCCACCTGAATCGAAGAAACTTGGCAAGGGTAAAAAATTATAACCCACCAGAGTTCAGTATTGAAAACCAAGTTGTGAAAAATTGCTTTCATCAATTAATTCACTGAAAGAGCTTTAGAAATTTCATTTCATTTTAATGAAGAAGCTTATGGGGTGAATACTGAATAATATAACTTGGAATAACAAGTAAGTAATTCCTACATGTAGCATAGAAAATGAATAAAAATTAACTGCAAATTCACAATACAAACAAAAATACTTCCCATAAGGATTTTATTAAGAATTTTTCTGATTCATCAACTTGTGCCTTTTACCACTCTCCGGTAAACTTTTGCCTCCTCTGGAAGCTGGAATACTCTTTAAAAACTTTTACTCCCCTATAAGACCTTATAAAAGTTGTGTATTATATGAAAGTTATGAATATTCACATATTTTTTTTTTGAGCTTCAACTTACTGATTTCACTAAATGGTTCTCGATTTGAATTTTAACGACGCACCTGAAGGAAATATATATTTTTCCAGCTATAAGAGGAAAATAAATAAATAATAAGATTGCAGACGATGTTATGATGTTAAGCAGTGCGAGATTGAACGAGCAAAGAGCTGGGCACCGTTATACGTACATAAACCAAAAGGAAGGCTGGCTTCTACCAGCACCAGCACTGAAGTATTCAAAAGTTTTGAAAGAAATTTCGATATCCATTGAGAACTCTTAAGAAGGAGCAGACTCGATCCAATTAAAATATCTCCACGTTGTTAGAAACGACGAGTTTCAGGCTCTAATTGGTCATAGAGAGGTGTTGATTGAAAATGTTAACGTTGCGCTTGAAAAAGTATTTCAAAAATGTGTGTTTTTGAATCTAAATGTATTTGATTTGATTTGATATTTATACTGGATCGAAATTCATATCAGATTAATTGTAATTATTGAAAAAAAAAAACGCAACTTTTCAATTTTAAATAATTTTATTATGCACAAAGCGTTTCTTCGTCACTGTGTCTTCTTCGAGTGTTAAATTTACAGAATAACAGCAATTATGTAAATTGGAAGACTTGAAAAAGTTTCATGAATGAACTCAAATATATTCTTCCACCTTACTACAGCATATTCTTTTAATAATTAAGACTGTAAAACTTAAAAAAAAGCCATAGGAAGATGCGGGTGCTCAAACTTCTTCTCAGAGGGTAGTTAAAGCTAAATGGGGAAGAACTGCTCATCTTGAATATGGGAAGAAGGGGCATAAAATTAAAAATTTGTAACTTCATCACATCGCTCAACAGGAGCAAAAATTCCGATTATATAATTTTCAAAATGTTCGTGGTTGGCTCGTAAGCTCGAAAGTCTGTACCCTGAAGAAGAATAATTGCATACTGCCGGGTAAATGAAAAGACATGAAACGAATCGAAACGAACGCCAGGTTCATCACACAAGCTGAAGTATTTTATTGTTAATTTTTTGATATACAGGGTGTTAACGAATACGTGTTACAAACTTAAAGGGCATGGTAGAAAATACCAAAATAGGCGAAAAATTTCCTGTCGACATGGGTCGTTGGAGCTTTAGTTTTCGAGATACAGGGTGTTAAAGTTCTTCAAAAAGTTTTATATTTTTTGAATATCTAAAAATTGGCTGATAACTCGATTTTTTTGACAGGTGTTGTACTAATTGAAGTCCATATGATCTGAGATTCTCCATGAAAAACTCTTCAATTAAGTGGTGGAGATCTGAGTATGTCGTTCCCTTTATTTTTAAATAATTTCTACGCCACTGACTTTAAATAAAATAAATGACGTTTTAGGCAGATACCTCGTGTTGTTTAGAGGCGAAAAGTCATGATACTTTTAGTCGTAGGACGCACTGTTTCGGAGATACTTCACAATGTACGATATCATATAAAAATATAAAAATCAATTCTATTGAGTATTTCCAGAAGTTAATCTTTTTTTTATCATTACAAAAAACTTGCATGGATTCCTCCATTGTAGAATATCTTTTCCTACAACAAAAATATAAGATGACTTTTCTTCTCTAAACAACACAGAGTATCTACCAAAAATATCAACTTTGCCTCAGGTCAGTGACCTAGAAATTTTAAAATAAAAATGGTGACAACACATTGAGGTCTCTGCCACTGTACTGAAATTGGGTCTCATTAAGATACAAATTTTCATTAAAGCACTGGTCAAGCTATCCAATGGCAGAGGAGCATTTGCAATCGAATCGGTACCTTTTCGCTTACAATCGGGTCGGCAAGCCAACCGAAGTCACAGAGTTGTCATACTCACGACAAAAATTGCCTTGTGATATAAGTTCTGTATTTCTGAAAAAAAATTCTGAACGTTTATTTAATTTAGAACATAAGTAACATTCAAAGAAAATTTATCAAGATTTTATGTTACCTTAATTAATTTGATAAGTAGGTATATTGTGTAAAAGATGGGAAGATAAAGTATTATATCATTCGTAGCGCTCCGTGATAGTATTCAAAGCGGCAACGCTGCGACCCGCGTTGCGCAGGTAAACAATATCGTAATTAATGGCTGTCAATGTTATTAAAATTATTAATAATCTCAAAATCAAAGCGTAAAATTCGGAATTCGAACTTCGCATAATAAAAATTACGCAGTAGTGAGTAGTGCCCTTTAAACTTGATACTAAAACATGTCTCAGCAGAATAACCTTAGCGACGAAGAAAAAATTTGGTAATATGCGTAAACAAATAGCAACCTATCTTAACCTCAATGATCCGCAATTGTGGTACACGGGTCATTGTTAAAATATATAATTTTTTAATCTTTTCTATGAAATAAAAAAAGGTCGTAGAAAAAATAGTTCTTATGATAGCTCTTATGATGGTTAAGACACTCGCCTACGGCTCGTATCTTAACCATCATACTCGCGTATTAATAGCCTTCATTATAAGCTCGTTGCATAATATACTATAAAGGTTGTACATCAAACCATGAACTTCAATCAGTACAACAATTGCCATAAATTTCGAGATATTCTGATCAGCGAATTTTTAGAAATTCAAAAAATAATAAATTTTTCAACAAAAGATATTTAACAGCCTGTATCTCGAAAACTAAAGCTCTAACGACAAATGTCTAGAGGAAATTTTTCGCATATTTTTGCATTTTCTACATGCCCTTTAGGTTTGTAACACATATTCATTAAAAATATGTATGTATCACGTACAAAAATTTCATATTCTTATTGGATTTGTACCTATAAAAGTCGTATGCTACATACATATACCGCAGGGAAATTCCTATGACACTCCAGAAGTGGCACATACAGTCGCGGTCTTCAATATTCTTATTTATTTAAGATGTCATACAGGTATGAAGGCAAGTCGGAGTGATTCTCAAAGCGTGATCTGCTCTTGACGAAAAAATTATCAATATTTAAGAAAAATGCGCAAACTTTATCACAGATTCTCTTATACAAATGTAGTAAGGTGAGTTTCGGATAAAATGGTTTTCGGGTCTTCAAAATATTTTTTGTTTGAACAAAGAAGCTTTATTATTAGTCTCAAACTTAAACGTCGAAATATGAGTTTTTTGATTGATATAGAGCAATCTCATTTCGATAATACGTTTCATAATTGCTGCTTTGAACCTGTTGAAAAATGAATTAAGTATACTTTACGAATGGTTCTACAGTCATTATATTTTAATGAACGCATGCAGCGAACACGAAAATGTTCATTTGACAAGGAAATTGTGATCTATAACGGACATATCCAGTTTGTTAACATTTTAAATGAAAAAAAATAGTGTTACTTTCAGGTTTCTACAGGGTTTCACAAAAAATGGAAATCAAAGATGTAACATATCATGAACATGTAAAAATAATGCGAAAACCCTGAAGACATCAGGTCGGTGAGCGATCACTAGCCATAACCCGAAAAGGCATAAATACATCCTATAGTTCTCAAGAATGAATATACGACTTTTTATAGGAATATAGTGCAGGTTAAGCAAATATCTTAACTCCAACACAAGATAGGGTAACACAAGATCCGAAGTAGGGAGGATGTAAAGTAGAAGATGAAGCTGCAGAGCATCAATATGGTTTGCTACTGTCGCAGCCGCTTCGTCAACATCTACAATTCATATTAGGGAAAGTCGGGACTGATATGGCCAGAACTGGCTAACAGACTGTAGTTTAAATTCCTCCTCCAAAAAGGTTTTAAAGTATTATCAAGGAGTCTTATTGAATAAAAATATCATTACCTATCTCCTATTTTATGTTATATTCTTGTCACTTATTAACATGTATTTAGATTTAAAAAATCTTCTATTGTCTTAATTTAGTTATTCAAGAAGTGAACATTCTCCGAAAATGTAAAACAATATCCAAGAGACATACACTTTAATTACAATGACCTAAATGCATCCTACAGGTTTAATTTGGTTGTATTAAACGACCAATTTAGTTCTTTTTTTAGATCAATTTAAGAGCAGGAGTTCCGAGGCGTGACAGCAGCCCTTAGAAGCTGCCACTAAGGTAAACAAACATCGAGAGTAAATTAAAGCACTGAGGGAAGCAATGGCAGACACAGATTAGTGGCAATTTGCGGCATTTTCATTATCGGTCCATCCGAAATCCTCTGAAGTAGAGCCTGCCAGTCGTGGGAAGTGGAGGAAGTTGCCAATCAATAACTCATCTAATATTGGACGCTGTGATGAAGTTGCCGCTCGTCTTCCTCGCCGACACTCGTAGACCAAATGTATTTCGTTATTGACTAAGTAGCAGCTACATGGCTTGTATATGTTAGTAAGGAAACGTGAGGAATTTCATCGTTTTCAGGATGAAGATAAATTAGATTTCTCGGATAGTTTTCTCCCGAATAATCGGCTAATATTTCAGCTGTTCGAGTGCTTGCATAATTTAGATTATATTAATTACTTAACGAAGACGCTTTCGGTTTTGAATTTCCTGAGCTTAGATATTTTTAAATTCACACTCGAAAGACAGTAACGATTTTAAAGGAATAATACTATAATTCAAATATAAAGAACCCAACGTGAGTGAGGCGAACTGCTGTGCTTTATAGTAAATTGATTCAAGACACTTTAACATCAAATGTTCCATTTAAACTCCATCTTGGTCGTGATCCAATTCACACAGGATATTTCAGTTACAACTATGGTAGATATTCTCGTAAAACAAGAATTACGATGGCCTAAAGAATTCTCGAGCAAATTTTCAAAGACCTATGAATTTATTTTTTATATCGTATAAAAAATTCCCGACTTTTGTCTTCAATCTTATTCTTAATCCTATGTTCTGGGTAGGTATATACATTTATGCTCCTTTCCCTCATCTACTGTTCTACCCCTACTCCACGACCATTGACGTATGCGCTCGTCGTTTTTGCTCATTTTTGCGCAAAATTTTTACCCATTTTTCAGCATTTAAATGAAAAACGAAGATTAACGTTTTATATCTGAACACTTCTACTTTCCAAATTCGTTACGTGAATTCGAATTGGACGACCTCCAGAGCATCCACAGCGGTATGAAGAACTTCTGATTGCAATTATGCAAAAACTAATTATTCGACAGCGTCTGGGTCTAGTACACAGGAAGTACCTTTTAATAGCAACTATCTCGCAAAGACCCTACACTATACAGGGTGAGGCGCGAGAACCTTAGGGCATTTTTATATGGAGAACTCCTGGGAGTAGAAGTCTAAAAATTTGTACGTGTATAATTTCGGTTTTGACGAGCTGAACTAATATTCAATATTCACATAATATTCAAAAACTAATATAAATATTCACAACCCGCCACATCACTTCCGGTTATACCGGAAGTTGCCATATTTTTCTTTTTTTAAATGATACACCCTGTATATTATTACATTTTCAGACTGACTGAAAAACAGCAATATAGTAGGATTAACTTTAAAAAGTCAGATGTGACGTCTTACTAACCGTCCGAATTAATATTTTTAATTTCACCAGAAAATGTCAAACAGTTAAATGTCAAGTTGTGAACGAGCAGCGTAATTATTGAAGGAATCGTTCAAAAAATGAATTGAACCGCTTACGTCAGTTTGAGAGCCACTGACAACTACATAAAATTTATTCACGTAATGACATTCTATCCTCTGTGTTGTGCATTTAATTCTCATTCAAAACCAATGTTGACGTATACTTATTTATGCGGGATGGAGTGTTTAGACAAACTGGACGGTTACTATAAAAACCACGTATATGAAACAAAATAAATCGAACTATCAAAAGGATGTGTATTCTTAATCGATACGTATGACTTTTTAGACTTTATTGGACTATAAAAATGATGTTTACAGTTCAAATTTGTAACGACCAATTAATGAGTTATAAGCAAATGAAAATTGCAATTTTCCATTTTCAAAGCAGCTTAGCTTGAAAACGGGTCAAGATATTGGAAAACGGCTTACATGTCCCTATCATAACTTTTTGTATACTACGCTGGAGTACCTACAAAAAAATATTTTTTATTAATTTTTTTTTTTGAAAATCGCTGATTTTTCATCACTTTGTATACAAATTTCATCAGCACCATAGCATACTACGTGAAAAGTTAAGATAGGGACATGTAAGCCGTTTTCCGATATCTTGACCCGTTTTCATGCTAAGTTGCTTTGAAAATGGAAAATTGCAATTTTCATTTGTTTGTAACTCAATAATTGGTCGTTACAAATTTGAACTGTAAACATCATTATTATTACTGTTTTTCAGGCAATCTGAAAATGTAATAATATACAGGATGTCCCATTCAAAATAAGAAAGTTGATGGCAACTTCCGGTATAACCGGAATGGTGAGGGGTTGTAAATATTTTGGTTCAGCTCGTCGAAATCGAAATTATACACGTACAATTTTTTAGACTTCTACTCCCAGGACTTCTCCATATAAAAATGCCCTAAGGTTCTCACGCCTCACCCTGTATACCTCAAAAAATGACGACGTTACGAATTTTTCAAAATTATGCTCTTTTTTCGTGTTCTTTTTTTCTCTCTTAAAAATGAACCGATTGGGTTGTTTCAGCTCTCATTTTCTTGATATTTTAATTCTCTACAATTCCTCTATTGGGACTATTTAAATTGCCCTTTCATTTTTTAATTTATAAGCAAAAATACAAAAAATTTGCGATTTTTTGCAATAAAGTGTCAATAAAACAGAAAGAAAATAATAAATCGGGTAAAAAACTGTAGGGCTATTCCACATGTGACGGCACCGGCGGTATTCCGTTACCATTTTTGTCAAGAATAAACCTCTATTTGCTTGTTCTACTACCATCATAGGATGTATAGTGGATTCAAATTTTAAGTGCAACCTTATAGCAAGTGGCAGATCATTTTGAAGTGTTGAAAAAGGAAACATTTTCCCTAAATGAGAAGAGTTTTTATTCCATTTTTGTGTATAAAAGTAATATAAATAAATCATTTTTAAATATCTATCTTAAAAAGCTCAAGGTATTCATCCCGGAATGGGAGGGATCAATCTGTTCGTATCTACTTCGATCTTGTCATTCAGTAATTATCACTTTCGCATTGTCGTACGACCAGCCAATCAATAAAGGAAAATTAAATGATCGAGATGGATCGGTGATGAGTGCAAAGACTTGTTAATTAAAAATCTCCTATAATATGAGGATATAATATCAGAATATTAGGAATGCCTCCCCAATAAGTAGTTTCCACACGAAGAACTATAACTACTGCAACTTGCATTTGGATCAATCGATGAGGAATTAAATTACCGCCTGGGGAAGTTAAATCAGTATCAAGGAGAGAAACGTAAAAGCTGTCTGGCCAGACTATGTGCTTCAGATGCTCGAATGACATGGCTTACCAAACTGTTTAACGAGATAATTGTTAGTGAACAAGTCAGAAGGGAGAATTAATGGACTGTGGCAAACTATAGACATCAAGTTAACTCTTATTAACATCTAGCAATGTATCGTCACGGACAAATAATTAACTCTGTCGTAAAAAATTCCCAATAGAGAATTATAATCAAAAATAATTTGTTATGACGGTCTTCGTAGACCGTTGACCGTGTCTCCAGAGATTGAACAATATTTGGCTAAAGAAGCAATTAACTCGAAAGTCTTCCAGGAATTCTGAAAAGCTCAAGAGATCTATTATAAGATTGCTTTGCTCAGAGTTATTTTAGAGATAATCGAAATATCTTAAATTAACCAGGAATGACATGTAGAATCAATAGCAACCCCGTTTGATCCAGGTAACTAACTCCCTTGAGTTGAATATTTTAAAGATATTGGAGCCCTTAGAGAAACAAAAAGACATACGAAAGTCTAACTTGGAAGATGGTTTGCCTTAACATGGGGATAAAATGACCACATAAATTCCAAATGAAAATGGTGTTCTTTACTGGTTGTGTCCCAAAACAGGGGGGGGGGATAAGAAACATAATTATAAGAGTCACAAAATATACTTAGAAAATTGAGATAGTGCAGATATAATGATGTGGAGGGTTAGGGTGATGAGCAAGCGAAGATGCAAAAGGGGAAGAAGAAGAATTTCCCGGAATGACTTCAGACGCAAGATAAGAAGTAGGTTAGGGTTAGTAGCTTTTAATGTGGTGTGGTGATGGAAGATGGACCTGTCGTGACGAATAAGTGTAAGAACAGACGCGTTCTAGTAAATTAGACTAAATGAGAAGAAACTTTTTTTTATATTGAAAAAAGTCAACTTGTGATGGTACGGACTTGGTGATACTAGTGAATGACTGAATGGTAGCCATATTGGCAAGAAGGTGGCGTAGAAGATGCGGAAGAGGTCCAGGTCAGTGACGATCACCTGCCATTTATTATTATTAGAAACTCATTGTAAAAAAAACCGTACGCCATACATTTGCTATGAAGAAGTGCAATTTATGCAAAAATTTTGCAGGAAAATTTCTGTTTTGGTGGATTGGTACAATATTTCTGTCATTATCCTGAAAAAAGATGTTAATATCTGACTTTTTAACTGAATTTCTCGAAAATATTCCTTGAACTATTGTTATGAAATAATTTAACAAAAAAACACAATTTTTCCGGGTCTGAAGGCCGCTTGTTCAATCCAAGCTCAAGAAACGTTCAGCTGAACTGAAGTTCACTGCTAGCAAACGGTGAGTTTTGGTTTAAAAAAGACAGTGAAAGGATTCAGAAGTGGAAAGGCGACAACCCCCTTCCTCGCTTTTCGAGTTATGATTTATTTCACTGCCTTATTTAAACCAAAGTTCACCGCTTGGTAGCGTTGCACAAAGTTCACACTTGTTAACGTTGCTTGAAATTGGAATAATTGAAGAAGCGGCCCTAAGTGTGAATATTCGTGAAAATGTTCGATTACTTACATCACGAATGATAAGATGACCATAGAACGATTCTGGATACGACTACATTGTATCGGTGCCGTACTTCTACATAAGGGTAAAGGGGTAAGTAATTTGAGGATTCCAGTCATGATTCTACTTTTTTCTAGGAGTTAATACCAACAAAATTTGATGACCAGAAATACCAAATCCCAACAAGTGTTAAGAAGTGATCAAAGTCTCTTATTTGATCGATTTGAACGACTTTTCCGTCAAAATGCTGAAAGTCTCCTGAAAATTAAATCTAAAGTTCTTAGGTAGGTACTTGAAATTTTCAGAGTATTTCACTAAAATAGGTACTCCCTGGACTCTAAAGTGGATCTAACAATTTTTTAGACACTTTTTCTGAAACTGGGTATAAAATATAATTAACTTCAAAATGTTTGATTACATCCCGAAAAAACTCCTTGAACCATTATATCGCCATTCTTATCTACTAGAATAGAGTTGAATACACTTGAATATACTTGAATATACTTATATACTACTGAATAGTCTGAAATGGATCGCACCTAGGTAGGATGATAAGGAAATTATTTCCATCTCCCTCGTTAAATCAGCCCAAACCGAAAAAGCAAACAGTGCAAGAATAGGTACGTAAATATACCTGAAGGTAAAATTGTTAGGAAATGAAATCGCAACTACGCGCCCTAAAATCCAATGAAATATTGAAGTCAACAAATTAGATATTCATAAAAGAGAAACCGCTCTAGTTAGTGATATTCCAGCCTCTAAAAGACATCCGAAGACCGGCAAAGCTAGGGTAGAAACACACCAGATGTTGAGGCAGGGTATTGTATCAAGACACTCTCGAACCGCGTGACGAAGAATGGGTTGACCTACATACAGACCGGGTGGAAAGATTTGTGAAATCATGAATCAACCAATAACCCCTTGCAAAGACAATAGTAAGTCGCTAGGTATTCCACCCACGATAATGAAAATTAAACCAATCAATAAAGCGAAAAAATAAATGAAGGTAGCCGGAAATTCACCACGATTTCGAAACAACAAGCAGGTGAAAATGCGAAATGAAAGTTATGCCGGTGTAATTATAATAGCTAGACACAATGAAAAGACGAAAACGCGTCGGCCGATTTTAAGGAAAATTTAGGACAATTCAGTAGGGTAGCCGCGAGGTCAACTCGCTAAGTCTCGTGATTAGGGAGATATGATAAGGAATAAAACACATAAAATCACGGTATAAGGCAGTGCCAATAAGGTTCATTGTTGCGTGTTGTGTTTAGAAAGCGGGCCACTGCTTCTATAAAAGCAGACGTCATCACACAGCTCAAGACAGATAGAGATCAGCTTCCCAGCAAACACCAGGACATGCTAAGCACGTAGCATACACATAGCAGTGGTAGCATGTTACATCCCCATTAAAGTGCTCACGATGTCCATGGTAGGTGCTCAAGTACGAGTAATGTCAGCAACCTGCTAGCATTAGCGACACATGTCTGACACTCCACCCATAAACTTCTTGAGCACATTACTGATACACATGTCAAACATGTCTCCTAGACACATTAATGTCAGCAACAAGCACACACTATAGACACATGTCTGACACAGCACAGATGAAATATGTTGAGCACATTACTGATACATATGTCTAGCACGAAATGTACACACCTCACATAGACATACTTATTCTTCAGGTTTTTTTCCGGGATATATCCTAGGTAGGTATAGAGTTTGTCCCCGCAGATAAATGAAACGACTCTTATAACATAAATAATTTCCATTTTGAATTTTAATTTTTTTGCTTGATTAAAGACTTATTTCTAACATTATTATTTTTGCTTTGAAAAATAATCATGGATTGTAAATAAAAAAAAAACATCTATTTTTCAGTGGAGTAAACTGTCTCTTTCATGTAAATGCAATAAAAAGTTAAGTATTTAAAAAAGTTGTTAAGAATCAACATTTAGGTCTTTATACCAAATTTCATATTTTTTGTTAAAAAAATTAAATTTATATAAGTACATACCTACCTATTTGTAAAATAAACATAAAATAAATGAAAAATCATATTTAGCCTTAAATTTTGGTATAAAGACCTTAAATTGATTCTAAACAACTTGTTTATAATAACTTTTTGTCGTATTTGCCAATAAATGACACTTTTTTAATACACAGAAAACTAGAAAAGTTTTTCAAAATTTCCAAGACATACTTACTTGTTTTTTCACAATGAAAATAGTTAGTCTAACATACAATAATAAAAAATCTAATCTAAGACAATAATTAAAAAATAAAAAAAAAATAAAAAAAATAATAAAAAAAAGTCTTTGACCAAGCAGAGCTGAACGCCAAAAAATTAAAATTCAAATCGAGAACTTTTTATCTTTTATAAGACTCTTTTCACCTATCCGGGAACACACTGTATAATAAATGATTAATGCACACAAAACATAATAAAAATAATATAATTTATTGAAAAATGTAAAACACTTCTAACATAATAATATGAATTATTAAACATAAAAACATTTACAAAAATTATAAGAATCTACTAAATATTTTAGAAAACTCCAATTCGTATGAATTCAAAATTAAAAGAGCATAAGAAATATACTGGTATTACAAAAAAAAAACTATCTAAAGTAAAAAAAATTAAGTACTAATTTATCACATATTTAAAAAAAAAAACAACCGGAAAAAATTGAAACTTAAAAGCGCATAAGAAAGCATGCACTTAAATATTACAAAAATATTGAAAAATTTAAATATAAGTATGTATAAACAAAAATAAAAAATAAAAGCTTATAAAATAATTTTAAAAATTCGAACTTCAGAGAATTCAAACTTAAAATAGCAGGTATAAAAACATAATTAAGACTTACTTATAGAGGTATAAAAAAACTCAAAATGTAGAAAAGTAGCACAAAAATAATTACTATATTTAGTTCATATTCTTCTTGCTTGAATGAGCTTGCTTTGAGTGATGCAGTCATTCACCACAATACGCAACTTCATAGGGACACTAATTACATCTGAAACAAAAGGTTACTAATTCAGGACAATCAACATTTTTTTTAGATTGAATAGACATTATTGGTTGCAACTTGGTACAGAACTGAAAGATATGGTTCAACAAATGCATGAACCTTTACTTGGCATTAAAAAATTACATTAAGTAAGGTACTTTTCTGTACAAAGTTGGAATCAACTTGAAGAAAACATTTGATAATTTTTATTGAAAAAAATAATAAAAAAAAAATAAAATTAAAATAATTATAAAAGGTATTTTACGATCAATTTTATTGTATTGATTATACTTTTTTAAAGTATTATTTTTAAGTTTTTTACATTTTTATACATTTTATGAGTGAACAAGGGACCAATAATCGGCCCCGAAACGTCTCAATTTTTTATAAAAATCTTTTGGAAAAATAATATATTTTTATCGAAGAACCTAACCCCAGATAAATTTAGAAGAAAAAAAAATCAACTTAAAGAATACAAGCACCCAAAATACAAAAACACTGAATGAAACAATATTCTACGAAAAAAAAAACGAGAGTACAGACAATTATTAATAATTATAATAAGTAAAGAATAATTTCTTCATGTTTGATATTAGGCAACCTGCACCGAGTGAATTTTCATAAAAAAAGTTTATTCCTGCAAATATATACATCAGGGTCGTAATACCTACAATTTATTTTGGATTTACTACACAATTAAAAATTTTCTATCAAAGCTGAAGTTTTCACTTAAGAACGCCCTATATTTGTTTTTGATATAATTCTATTCTTACTCAAACCAACTTGTTTAATGTAGGAAACGTGAATAAAAAAAAAACAGTTTTTCAACCTGGAATTAAATCACACAAAATTTTTAAATTTTATCTCTAGAACTTAACTATTTCAAAAAATCATTTGCAAATATGTAATTTCTTTGAAAATGCAAATTTTGAAAACTCAAAAAAGGATAGATTGTTCACATACCTTTTATATCTGTGCCAATCAATGTGGTACTATTACACAGTTAGTGTTATTTCTTTGTATCAGCCAAGAACACTGCACAGTGCACAGCAAATCATCTTCAAAAATTCAATAAAACCAAATCGTAGGTACCTACACAGGTAGGTAGTATTTGGGGCGGTTAGTTGGCCATGTATATTTACCCTGTAAATAAATTGTCTTAAGTAAAAGTCCCTCAATAAAATTACAGATATAACAACTTACCTTAACAGACGGGAAGAGGAAAATTAAGATATCTTCTGTCTTTACTTGCTATTGAAGAAAAAAATAATAACACAGCTAGCACTGCTAACAGTCACTTAGTGAAAACATGCGCGAATTAATACACAAATTACTTTTAGATGGTGTTATTCTGATATTTGATCGATGAAACTTGGATAAAATTTAGCTGATTAGAATACAGGAACTCTCAAACTTGGAACACTGACACAGAGACATAAACGACATACACTGGCTGTGAGTTGTGAGTGGTCTGACGCCAGTTAACACATCATAAAACACAAAGGACAAAAGTATGCCTCGTTATAGTGTGCGGGAGACATCGCCGAGATGTGTTGTACTGGTGCTACTGTTACAACGCCAAATATGTCTCAAGAGGATGTGTCAGACACATCAGATGCACGTAGACAAGAGACATCCTTTTCGCACTCAGAGGCGATATGCACAACATGTAACATGTCACAGAATGTTTGCTGGGTTCCGAGCAGGTCGAATCTTACTTCCTAACCCTTTATACGGTACCCAGAGATGGCCTAACGGACTCCGGGATACCTAATCCTTATCTATACCCGAAAATTCGACCAGAGATGGCCTAGCGGACTCCGGTCCAATTTCCCTTATCTACCTTGGAAAAACTCCAGTTGAAAACCCGAAAAGGGCAAAAAAATCGTTTCACGCCAATTTCTAATCACAATTCTAATAAAATTCGACCAGAGATGGCCTAGCGGACTCCGGTCGAGTTTCCTTTACCTATCCCGGGAAATCCCAGTGAAACATTCGCGTCTCGAAATCAATATTCACAGTTGGCAATTTCTCGTCGAACCAATTCCCTAGTAGATGGCAATGCGCCTATTCTGAAGGAATTTCCTTCACAACTTAAGGAAAATCCATTGAGAAAATAGTTAGGGAAGATCTCTCTTCGAAACAAAATCCACATCAATAAATAATTAAACAGATTCGCCCAATCCATGAGCGCAGATCCCATTTTAAATCAAGAAAAATAATCAGCTAGGAATTAGGCGGCATCAGTAGTAAATACCTAGTAGGTATACCTATTCAATCACGTTAACCAATAAAGAGTCCGCGGCAGGAAGCAATTCCTCAACAACAAATAATTTATAAATTGGAAATCGAGATAGAGCTAGGAAGAAAATGGACCCAGGTCAGGAATAAAATAACCTGTGAATAATAATAAAAGCGGCACGTTATTAGAAATAAACCAAGTTAGGCCGGAAATAGGAATACTTCAACAAATAATTACAAATCCACGTATAAGAAATCGAGAAAGAGCTAGGAGGAAAGTAGGAAAAATAAACTCAGGTCAGGAATAAATAACCGGTGAATAAATAAAACGGCCCATGATTAGAAATAATTCAATCATCCTATTTTTCGAAGAGTCCGAGTTTATATAGTGCAGATGTAGGCAAGACTTTAAGAAAGTGGAAGTTAGCAATTCCTCTCATTGTATATCAACATGAATGAAGCGGAGCACCCTCAGATATAGAATAGAATAGAACAGGTCTAGAGAAACAAGGCAGTGTTGTCAGATGTAGCACCTGCTACTCGCATACATTATCAGGAAATACCAGTTCCATTACAACACCCAATTAGGAGTTATATTAGGTACTCGATTACCACACGTTGGGGGAGGGATGAGGGATTCGTCTCGATGTCCAGATAAAGACCTCGGGTAGCCGCAAAAAGAGCATGACTCTTCAAAGTGGAAATCGTAGCAAGCAACGAGGCAATAAATCATCCTCCTTGTAGATTAGAGTAGGCCAAATCGAAGCAGAGCTGTCAGGTGTAATACCTGCTCATCAAATGACAGGAAATCCAAAAACCGAAATAAAGCTTGGAATATTCAATACAATTTCACAAATAGGAACTCAAAACAACCAAAAACAAATTAGTCCCGAGTATGTGAAAAGCCAAAAAAAATCAATCAAAACCAAAACTCCTTTAGCACATCATACGAATGTCAACTTCAATCAAAATTTAAAAACAAACTCCGCAGAAAATTGCTATAAAATGTTATTACCAGTCTGGACTGAGTTATTTGCTTTCTAAACAGGTGTTAGGAAAAACTTGGACCACGGTGAAATCGATGGTTGGTCTCGATTATAAAACCCACCGGCTCCAATATTGGTATTCATAAAAATTCCAGCATTCAATTATTACCCAGGCAAGCCCACGGGAACCCTGAGGAATAATTATAGAATAGCGGCCTAGTTTGGTTAGTTGGTCATCACATTTAAAATAGCAAAACAAAACTGCGAATTGCAGAGAACGTCGTATTCAAAATGATAAGGTATATTAACTCACCGCCCCGATAGGTCAGGTAGAACAAAAAGGTAGCCGCAGGGCAATTAGGTATTGACGGTCCAAAAGTGGCCAAATAAAGGTAGCCCAGTGAGGCAAAACGACAACACAACAAATAAACAAAATGAGTTAAAACAATTGTCATGAGTATGACGTTAATTCAGCAAAACCGCTTTCACAATTATTGAAAAAAGCAATTAGAAAGACATTCGTATAATGTTTAAAGAGGAGGTAGCAAATCAAAACAAACATGGCAACACTGCTCTCGATATCCAAGCCAAGCTAGCAACTTGACAAACAGACAGACATTTCCGCCATATCCCGGATAGTCTGTAACCAAAGTGGTTGTATTCTTTAATTAATTCAAGCTGTTGCTTGAAATGAAATCAAAGAAACCAGAAAAAGGAAATTAGGCAAAGAAAATTATCGAATAGGTAATCAGACGGACATTTCCGCCATATCCCGGATAGTCTGTAACCAAAGTGGTTATATTCTTTAATTAATTCAGGCTGTTGCTTGAAATGAAATTGAAGAAATGAAACAAAAGCAAAACGAAACAATAAGAAAGCACAGGTGTGCAAAAGAGTGGAATACGAAATGGATTGGAGTTTGAAAAATGCATGAAAGGGATTCATCATTCGCTTTCCATTGTTTTGTACTCTCTATGCAAAATCACAGCACCTCTCGCCCTTCACCATTTTACGCTCTGCAAACGAACGCTCTCGCCCATCATTCGCTTTTAGACATCTGACAGGAAGTCCACAGTTAACAACAAGTCTCAGTAAATTTCCCCGCTTTTCCGAAAGAAATCCTAATCAACCGAGATACAATGAGTCATAGTAGTTTTTTTTTTGCGCATCCGTTTCGGCCATACTAATCCTGGCATAGCTCAATCAACGAACAGGGGTGACAACGGTAAACACAACGTAAGAAATCACAGCGGTCCTATTAGGGGAAAACCAGGAAAACTAGACGATCGCAGTGGCTTTTCGCGAAAGACCGAGGGACCCGGGTCCTCTCCGTTACAAGTCATTGATAAATTTTTCTAAAGTTTTTTTTTCAATATATTCTCTTAATTTTTGTTCTTATGTTCTTAGACCAGTGTGTATTTCAAAAATGAAAAGAGTAGAATCAGACAAGCATAAGTAAAAAATACCATTAAAATTAGAATACTAAGGAAAAATTTATAGTCTTTTGAAATGAGTTCTCTAGCTTTGAATCTTGTGATTTGAAATATTCTTAAATTATTGGCCTCTACGTTCTCCTTTTTCCTTTTTCTTTGATCGGGAATTGTCAAGTCACATGTAATAATTATTGTAGCCGATTTTATTGTGTTTCTCACACTTCTTATCTAATTTTTAAATCAATAATTTTTGAAAAATTAATTTTTAAGTTTTCAAACTCTTAAGCATTTATGATCTCTGATCTCTCAAATGTATTTAAATGGTACGAGTAGGTATAGAAGCTCCACACTCATTTACCGTTATGTAACAGAATAATTAACTAAAAGCAAAAATAATGATAAACGGGAGTACTTACATAAAACAATCGTCAAAAATGATCCTTTGGCAAGAACCGTTCATTAAGAGAATGATCTAAAACCTCCAAAAAAACCCGATTTATAACCGGCGCGTGTAATGAAACTCATAACATTCCCCAGGATAAATATAGCCAAATTTTTTCCTTCAAGCTCAAGGACTACAGCACATAAATTAAGCAAAAACATCACGAGAAGACTTAATAAGGCTATTACTCCCTAGCGAGCTGTAAGATCATTCCGACCTACATTCAGCAAATATTTACTAAACCTCTCTTTGATTCAACTGCTCTTGGTAGGAATAAGGAGTTCTAATTTATTTTAAATTAGGCACCTGTTAATAACGACCTGGAAATGTCGAACGATCTCAAAGGTTTTAGCAGGAGTAGAATTTTAATTACTCCTTAAATGAGGAGAAAGATAAAGCATTTCTGGGTAATTTATTAATTTATTTCGAAATGAAAGGTACGTCCTAATGAGGACTAGGGAATGAGTCAAATGAATGTCTTATGGGATATCATAAATGAAAGGAAAAGGTATGATAGCTGAAATATGTCTATTGTCTTTGAATTTATTTTTTTAAATTTTAATTAAATGTCGTTTCAGAAATGAAATGAATAAAAAGTAATGTCTCCCTTACTTAATAAGAAAATGATGAAAACATTATCTTAAACGCTGGGAAATTGCTTGGAAAAATTCTGTCAGAATGTTAATTCGAATGAAAATTGCAACATCAAATCGTCGTGTCACAGCATGAAGTAGGAAGGACTTCTTGATTCATTTCAGAATTTTAACAATTTGTAACATACCTACATTTAGTTTTTAAAATTTTTTTCAGGTGCTAGGCTCAAAAAAATTTCATATACAAAATAAATAATAGTCGGTTAAAAAATTATAGGTACTATACAAACTAACCTGGGTATAAGTACATTTAACTAACATCCTATTGTTAGAATAAGACACATAAAAGGTGAAACTAAGTAGCAACAAGCATGAAAGATTCTCGAATAATCCTACCCTCCAATCCTTCCGAACATAAAGAATAGACCTTTTGTGGCACGGCCACAGTAAGCAGGAACAATACGCACACCCAGTGAAAGATTATTCAAGTTCCCAACACTCTTGGGGGGAGTTTGGGAAGAAGAGACGTCCCGAATCCCTCACCGACTAGGGAAATTATCATCCCCTTTAGCTGCTCCTATCTAAGAGATTGAATCTTTTCACTGCAATACAATAATACCTACTCCATCAGACCATTAATTTTTTTTCTCCTTTGTAGAAGCGATTTTCTTTGTGTTGAAAAAATCGGAACACTTAGAGATGACCTTTTAATTCTCCTTCTTTCACTTTATGCTTCTTTACCCAGATTTCAATCTATGATAGTATTGAAAACTCTTGAATAAATGTCTTCTTCAGGGACTGTGGTTTTGACGTTTTGCTTGGTTTTAATTGCTAACTTATAATTAATTTCTTGTTTTTAGAAACCATCAAATATCAGTTTCCAATCCAATGTTGTGGTAAGTCAATATTAATTTACTTTGCTACAAATTCTATGCTTAGCTATCCTCTATCTTGTATCTAGTAGGTTAAGTAAATATATAACTACCCCTAATAATAATGTACACAACTTCATACATAATAATGACGTGTATCTAAGAAAATATACATCCATTATCCATTAGGTACTCACGTTTGAATTTACTGAGTTGTCATTATAACGTTATATGTCAGTGTCAATATTATTTGATTACTCGTAGGTTTATGTACTTTGGGGTGCATAAAGTTGTTTTCGTTAAGGTTTAATTAAGGAAACAAAAGCAATCGGCTTTGTCATCTCGATAAATATGCATTTATATTATGCAAGTTTTGTATAGTAATAATAATAATGATTATAATGAGATATACGCCCGTATTCACAAACGATAATTTCCTAAATAATTACGTAATCAATTATCCCCATCTCATTCTATTGCAAAAAAACTGCATATCTCCATCTCACTCATTTAAATAATTACGTAATTATTTAGGAAATTATCGTTTGTGAATACGGGCAATAGTCCCGTATTCACAAACGATAATTTTGTAAATAATTATACGTAGGTAATCATATATCACATTTACTTAATTATTACGTAATTACGTAATTACATTTATTTAATTATTTACGAGATATTACAGGGCCAGAACGCTGTATGAATACGGACATTAGTATACCGTGTGTCCCGGGATCGACTTTAAAAGAGGAAAAACTTTTTTGTTTTTGATTTCTCAGAAAATTTCACTCTTCATGATCTGGCCTGCTTGATTTCAAATCCCCAAAACAAAAGTTACTTTTTAGGTAACTCGAGCGGTTCTTGAGATAATGTAATTTTCCTTTAATAATTGGAATTTTTTCATATGTAATTTAATTTTTTCTGAAGAAATTCAAATAATCGTAACATGAAATGAAATTCTCAAAAAGGACAACTATTAATTTTCTATTCGAATAATGTTCCTCCTTTTTCTGCACAGATTTCAATGCGAGCTTTCCCAGTTCCGTAACATTGAATTAGATAAATTCTTTCAACATTATAGCATACAGTAGATTAATTTGCAGTTCAATTGATTTGTTAGATTTGACAACTGCTGTCAGTGTTGTTTTTCAATGAAATCATCATACCAAGCTTACGTCTAAAAATTACGAAAAAAAATTTAAGTGCAATTATTGAAGAAAAATTATATTATCTCAAGAACCGTTCGAGTTACCTAAAAAGAAATTTTTGTTTTGGGGATTTGAAATCAAGCAGGCCAGATCATCAAGAGTGAAATTTTCTGAGAAATCAAAAACAAAAACGTTTTTCCTCTTTTAAAGTCGATCCGGGGACACACGGTATATCGTGGAAGGATTTTAACTTTAAACTATCATTGATCTTTGAAAAACACTCGACTGTCTCGGTTACATTCGGCTAACTAATAATCTAATAATTATTATAATCTTAAAATACGATCGTAAGCAACTATGCCGTGGAGACCAAACAAGTTACTGTTTCAAGTTGTTGACCGTAAGTGACCGGTTGCCCTATTTTGGTTTTCTCGGTGAACGAAGGACCTAAAAGTAATTGTTTGTAGATATTGGTTTGTAGATATTTGAAGCTTGCTAAACAATATAAGAATAAATGCAAGACATTTACCCCCTTTATAGCAGGACAGCGATGGTGCTCACAAGCTATTGATTGTACAGATACAGACTTCGGGGTCGAAAGTTCTGCGTGTAGTTGTTAAAAATTATTCATAACAAAAAATGTAAACTTTTGTACATTTAGGATACTGAGAGGGACCCAAAAAGCATTTGAAAAAATGGAGCGAGGTAGAGTACGTTTTCACATTAACATAGGGAAAATCTCCATGCCGCCTGTACTAGGGAACCTGCATTACCGACACTAACGCTTACTACGGTAGCGCATTCACTCGTTGACGTTTACTTAACACCGTTATGTTTGAAAAGCTGGATGTTCATGGAAAATCTGACGTTTTTGAAGTCAAATTTGACATTTTTTCCCAACTTTTTGTGAGAATGAGAATGCGCTACCCTAGTAAACGTCAGTGTTGGTAATACAGGTTATCTAGCATGTACTATAGTTTCTTTTTGAGATATCCAAAATGTCGAAAAAAACACCGGAAGTAAATAATTTAGTAAAGGCATTACTGTAATTATTTTTCATAATAAATTTTATGTTTAGCTCCTAATGTTCGAGGGTGGTGTTCGAAAATTGGAAGGAAGGGCAACTGCTTTTCAGAATTTTCCAGAAAATAGCGATTACGTTTAAAAATTTTGTAAAAAAACGTTAAAAAAAAGAAGTGGTTAAGAAGTTTTGCGACTATTTTTTCATCAAGTTGGAGTATTGAGTATAGCATATCAAGTATAGCAGTATTCAAAATTTTTGTTCACACTCAAAAATACCCCTTGCTCGATTAAGGGCTTAAATAATTTTATCGCCAATTTTTCAGGAGATTTAATTATTTATCAGGAACGCTATAAAAATACGAGGTGGAAACGTTTTACAATAAAGTTTTCAGAAAATTGGGTTAAAGCGTGTTTTGTCTCCATAATATCAGATTTTATCCTGAAAAATTGGAAAGTTAGAAAGCTCTGTTTAAAACGACAATAATAAGTTCTCTGATACTGTTTTTTTGCTTAGTTATTCAATCCATTCTTTTCAGTTTTGGAGTAAAATGTCGTTATTTAAGTTGAATAGCAGAAGTAAGAACTTTTAATATGAAGTTGAAAGATTGAACGGATCATCAAAATGTAAACTTTGTTTAGTGTTTCAGGCACTTTTTTGGACAGTTTAATTTTCGAGTGTTTTGTAAGCACGAAGCTTATTCATATTTAAAATAGTTGATATTGATTACATAGTTAAAGGACACTACCCTGTTATTGGTAGCTGCGCCTTTAAACTGCTTGCAAGTTGGCCATAAAGTTAGCTATTCAGAGTTTAAAACATGGATGGAAATATTTTCTATCCATCCAGGATATGTGGAAGATTTATATATTACATTTATTTTATCACATTTATAAAGTTCTCAGTATGTAGGTACTTTACAGTAAAACATTATTTATTTTATTACAGAATAGGGAAAAGTTTATCAATATCATGTCTTTTGAGAGCAATTGGCTCATTGCTGGTCCTAAATACACTGATCTATAATATAGATGACTTAAGTCAAAAAGTGTAATTACTTACGTTCCGGAGAAAAACATTCTCGACTCGACAAATATGTCACCATGTAATTTTTTCATATTTTCAATAGTTAATTAACTACGGGTAATAATTGAGGAAAAAGGGGAATGAATGATTCTTAATTTTGGAATAACTCGCCTTTTTCTATCACGTTCTGAAAATCGTTGCAACAAAAGTTATAGCGCTTGAAATTAAAAACATTTTCTTAATAATAGCTGATCAGTCGGACTCCGCAATAAGAAATGGCAGTTCTTGTTCAAAATTTCAAAGTTACTCCATCGCGATGGGGTGAGATGGGGGTGATTTTTGTGTCCAAACGATATCCCCCTCCAAACCAAACACTGTTTGACTGAATTTTTTTCAACACAAATGGTCAGGAAAAATCAACTGCTGGGGAATTTAAGTGGATCACCCTGTGATATGGTAGAAGTTCCTGCGAAATCGGTGAATCTTTTTGGGGCATATTTACACTTATTTTTAAATTGAAAATTATGCGAATCGTAGATTTTTCAATTATTTTTTAAGCAGAATCACGCGACTTAATGACTTCGACGCGCTCCTGCGTAACAACAATCATTAGTCCGATCGACCAGTTATTATTATGAAAATGTTCATAATTTCAAGCGCTACAACTTTTGCTAAAACGATTTCCAGATCGCGATAGAAAAAATCGAGTTATTCCAAAAGTAAGGATTTCTGATCCCTCTTCAATGACAAATATGTGTTTTCGATAAAATGTTAATTAACGCCCTAAAATGCAAAAAACAAATTCATTCCCTAAAACCTAATGACAGCAAAAATGACAAGGGGTAGAAAGTCATATTTTTGGATTTAGACTCACCATCAACCAGCCAACACTCTCACAAAATTCCGTTTTCCCCGCTTTGATTGCATAATTAATGGCATTTTTCGTTAAAATGTCCAATTTCGTCTGTTGCCAATATTGTTGTTAAATATTGTTGCCAAATTTTTCTAGCCTTGTTTATTTGAACATTTGGCGAGGTGTTCCATATTCCACTACAGTGCGTTAATAGATTTCTTAGCGTACTAGTGCGGTAATATGGAATAGTAGGTTTACCTGACCTAAATAGGTGGGATAAGTGCTCTTTATCTGATGATTTTGATAAAATCATTAATTTCAAATAAATCAATGAAAAACAATGATTTTGATAGATATTCAATTTATTATGAAAGTGTTAATTATATGTATGGGGGACAATGGGACCTATGAGAGAACCTCCAGGAATACCGTCATTCACTTGGTGCACGCATTATTTTTGGTCGCATTTTAGAAATTTACTGTAAGACTTAAACTGCATAAAGTAGATTAAAAATAATTTTAAACTGTGCATCTGCCACATTTAGTTACAGTTTAGATCGAAGTGTACGCATATAAAAAGTAGCACTCGGTGCATTCCAGTTTTATGATTTTTTGGCGCATTTATAGTCGGTTTAGAGTATTTCGCTTTGAATTTAATATTCAGCTTCAGTGTTTCCTGCTGCATTAACCAGCGACGTAATTCCCACAATGATTGTTTCATTATTGCAACCACCGTTTCTTTTTCATAATTTAAATGGGGTATTGAACGCGCGAGGCTTATAAATAGCAAAGGTCTGACTTACAATAAAATGAATATAAATAAATAGACGATCAGTATACATTTAATCATTTGCTAAAAAGCGACTGAAAATAGCTTATTTATACAGCTTTCTGATCAGTGTTTTCTGATCAGCTTTCTGAAAGTGATCAGAAATCACTTTCCGTGAAATTCCTTGAAATCCACTGTTGTTTTCCATGCACAGTATTAGAAAAGATATTTTCCATTTTCTGGTGTAGCTTTACATAGAATTTGCTTCAACTTCTCCAATGAAGCGCAGGAACGCGGCCACGATTTCTCGTGTAATTGAACGATTTGCTTTATATTTCGAGAATGGTTACCGTCTCTTAATAGTCTCTTAAATTTTCTTTTACAAATCGAGTCTTTTCCTACAAAAATACAGTTTAAATGAAACGCACTACTTCCTCCAATAGCACAAATAATAGGGCTCTAAGTCTAACTTATTCCAATACTTTCTATTGTTTGATTTCAAATCACGTTAGCAAAAAAATCGTTTCACCCTAATCAAATACCTTGATCCCTCAATCTTTTTTTTTATAACAAGGAAGTTTTTTAACTTCAGTCCTTCCAATAAAGTGCGTATTATCCTTACCGTTTTTTCTTATAAGCTATCATTTCTATTACAAGAGAAGACGCAGCTCTGTATCTGCTTCTGGTTCTAAAAGACGTTATTTTCTGTTCTTTTTCATATATAAGGTATTCTTTTTTAATTATATTTTCAAAAAAATTCAAACCCCTCAAGTGAATGGATGGAAAATTCTATTGACTACTTCTTTCAGTTGAAAACTTTTACCCTTTCAATTTTTTTTTCTTGAATCAAATTTGAAATTTTATTTCTAGAATAATAGGAAGTGTGTTTCAATCAAAACCTGTCTGTTATTCTGTTATCTTTCAATTTATGAATTCGGAGATAAGATTGTACTTCAAAAGGCCCGGTTACACGGTCCGTGGTTCGGCGAACCTGTCTGGAAGAGCCGCGAACCACGCACCGTGTGACATAGATGGCTCGCTATGGGCTCGCGGTTCGTGGTGTGTGGTTCGCCGTATCCATCGGGAGTCGGTAAATTTGCACAGAACAAAGCGGGCGAACCGATAGGTTCGTGTAGGTTTGTCGTCGGTTCGTGCTGGTTCGCCATATCCCGAACCAATGATCAGTTTTGCAATTTATTTTATAACAATTGTGTCTTTTATTGCATGCAGGCGGAAATTAAAAGTGATCTTAGTTAGGTATTTGATAGCAAGTCTTCGTGTACTGCTTTTTAATGGTATAATCGTAATTGATTCCGGGCACTTTTTCCGTGGTCCCTGGAAATTTTCTCCGAACAGACATGATCGGTGGTTACGTGTACACTGATAATTGCATGACTTGACAGTTGGGAGAGCGCTCCTATTGCTTTCAATAAAACAAACTGGGTTCCATGCTGTCTCGACGAACCGATTGCGAAAAAATACTAAACGAGCCACGAACTGTGTGACCATCCCTGGTTCGCTAAAGTGCGAGTCTCTGCGAACCACGCACCAGTTCCGTAGTTCGCCGAACCACGCACCGTGTAACTGGGCTTTTACATTCTCAATTGAAGTGCTAGTATACCTAAATATTTCTGATGAAATAAATTCGACACAATTTCCATTTTCATATATTATTTCCTTCTATAAATGCTCCTCCTATAAATTTTTTAATACCCAATGGATCCCCTAGAGCGTATATCTAACAGTTAAGCCACTGAAGCGCAAATATTCCGACATGACTTCCAGGATAACTTTAATTAGTTCGTCTTATCCTCGGATAACGTGTAATCCAGAGTGAACTAACACCTAGTTGGCTCTAAAATCTGGTCTGATTCGTAGGGTAATAAAACCTTTATATTCATTAAAACTTAAAACATGTGCTGCGTTACCCTCAAAGGCTACAATAGAGGAGTCAGCTAAAGTTGAAATTGCCATAAAATACACTGCAGAGCTAGAGCTATAAAAGACCTTTTGCCTGTATCTACAACTACCTATAATAAAACAGACAGGAAATGGAAGATGCATGGAGAAATATAGATAGTATTGTCATGCGCAGAATCAAATTGCTGATGCTGATCTCTTTATTTTAAATTAGTTTCTGTGTGAAGTGAGTTGGATTTGAAAATAAGGTGTTTCCTGTTGTTGTGACTTAAATCTTGGCGATAGTTCTATTTTCAAGCGAAACTTTAGCGACTCCAGTCCATATAAGAATCTCTTGGGATAAATCCCTATGCCAAGCAGCCTTTAATAAATTTTTATTAGAGTAAGGCCACTTCTGTAATGAAAAAAACATCACCATTTTTTAAATTCATAAGTAAGGTAACATCCCTAAGTTAAATTAGTTTAGAGTCCCTAATTAACTAAAAAAAGTCTTCAAAGTTAATCCAAACTTCAATAATATTTTGACTATTATAAATAAACTCACCCCTAACCAAAGTCAAGATTCCAAGCGGCATGACAAGGATGGCTACCATCAAATCGGTGATAGCGAGCGACATGAGGAAATAATTGGTGACGTTCTGCAGCCTCCTCTCCCAACAGATGGCTAAACAGACAAGAATGTTACCAGCCGCCGTCCCGGCGGCCAAGGCCAGCGCCGAGAGCGCCCACCAGTTCGATTCATCCTCGGGGGTTGTTGTCTGCCACTGTGTCCCGTTGCCCGGCAACTGGATGGTAGCGCGATGGTACACTACTGGAGCTTCTGAGGAGGAGTTGGTCGTGAAGTAGAGCGTCGTGTTGTCCCAGGCTGAAAATCATAACAAAATATTAGATACGATTGTAGTCAAACATTTTTTAAGCGAACGAACCTGAATACTAGTTGCGATTCAGGTTTGACATTCACGAATATAGTTTGTGGTTCGTACTTTCAGAATTATTCTAGATTTGGAAGACGTTTAAATTCACGGTGATTTGAATGTAAAAGACTGAATAAAAGTGTACGTCGACCCTTTCCCTCGAAAAAAAAAAGGTTTTATTAACTGTCTCTGCAGTAACAAAAACGTTGAGAGAAGTCAGGAAGCTGGCGCTCGAGAGTGAATGATTGAATGAAAAACTGGTAAGGTTAATTTAGAAATTTCTTCAAGGATGCGCGAGAGATTTTTTCAAGAAGTTATATAGTAACAAACTTCGTTATACCTGTCACAAGCCTGGGGCCTTACCATTTAAAAGGTAAGGTAGGAGGAGGGATCGACACGTCGCTAAAAAAAACAGGGTTCTTCTGGCCTGCATGATAGCACCCTGTGAGAGCCCTTAACTAGGGTACAGGCAAAAACATGCCAATAGTCTTGATAGTAGAGAACCACAGGCTGGTCCAATCTAGTTGAGATAGCAGAGGGGCCTGCTGTTAGGGGAAAACTGGTCCCCGTGGTCCAGAAAGAGAAAACCAAAAAAAAATCACCTGATCCTCCAGTTCGGTGGTCGAGCTGCACTTCATCAGGCGAAAAAAAAAACGTAAAAAGCAAAATTTCTCGACAATGTCACGGAATCGGACGGAAAATTCGGACAAAGAAGCCCTATGATAGAAAACAGATAAGCGTAAGAAGGCTAACTGTGAATAGTGATGGAATTGTAACTTAAAAGTCGTGGTTGAAGAGAAAAATGCGCCAAGAGATGGCTAGAAACAAAAAGTGATCAAGATAAACACGTCTACAGAAGTAAAAAAAAAATACACTAAAAATAAAATAGTCGATGCTAAGAATGAATCCTGGGAAAGAACATGTGGAGAGACGGATTTATGTATTGGGAATACTAAGACAAATAGATCATGGAAAATATTGAAAGAAATAAGAACTAACAATAAAGATGCAACAGGAATAAGTCTGATATGCATGCGAGAGTGGAAAGACTATTACAAAGGACTTTTAACTGAAGATCGACCAAACTTCAAACAACATGATTCAGACATCACAGAACGAGACCTGGTACCCATAACATCTGAAGAGGTAAGAGAAGTACTATCTGACATTAAAAACGAAAAAGCCCCTGGCCTAGGACATGTTAACGTTGAACAGTTGAAATCACCTAATGCTACTCTTAATGCTTTAGCCATAATTTTCAACAAATGTCTATTGGGCGAAGAACTACCAAACGAATGGAGAAAGGCTATAATTATTATTGAAATTAATCTTTAAGAAATTACATAAAAACTGCAGGAATTATTGGGTAATGTATTAAGTAACAAGTCTGAATGGCAGGGTGTTGAAACATACAATTGAGGAGCAGTTTGCGGATTCAGAAGAGCAGAATGGGACCAGGACAGGAAGATCGTGTATTGATGGTATCTTTACATTAAGGAATTTGAAAGAAAAACGAGTAGAAAGATGGAGAATCGTTCATTTGGTATTTGTTGATTTGAAAAAGGCATACGATACAGTTAGTGGCGTGTGTGAGTCGGACGAACATGTAAATATTTTGAGCCGGAACAAGATTACTTCTCCCCACCGTTTTCGAGGATGCTGAACACGATGCCGTTGTCAGAATTTCTCTTTGGGGTTGCGCAACCCCTCAAAACGGCCAAAAACCACCCCCTAGCCTAGAGAGATAAACCGCGCTTCAATCCATTTCCCTGCGAAAAAAACCTTCCCCCCGTTTTCGAGGATGCTGAGCACAATGGAGGTGCTGGACATCGCGTGCGACCCCGACCAACCCCTCCATCGGTCAATACTCACCCCCGAAATGGGTGATTTTTTTTATGTATATGTAGGCCAAACGATGGACTTTTTCGAAAAACTTTTTGAAAATTCAAGTACAGAATCACAATGGCCATAATTTAAAATTATTTTGGAGTATAAAGAGTGTCCCATATGACAGTGACATATCAAAGTTATGTTTTTTTAAATGAAATGCTCCTATGTTATTGCATTTTTAGTTTGTCTGAGAAGAGGAAATAAGATTGACTTTTACAGTTGATGTTTAAATTCAGACGTTTTTGAGTTATAAACAAGTGAAAATCGTCATTTTTTAAGTTCAATGCCCTGTACAACGAAAACGGCTAAAGATAGAGAAAAACGGCTTACATGTCCTTATTTTAACTTTTCATGTACTATCCTATGATATAGATGAAATGTTTATACAGGGTGATAAAAAATTTGAAAAAATCTGAGATTTCTCCACGCGTCGCCAAATAAAAAAATCAAAGAAAGTACAAAATAAATGTTTCTATACCATAGGATAGTACATAAAAAGTTAAAATAGGGACATTTAAGCCGTTTTTCTCTATCTTGAACCGTTTTCGTTGTACAGGGCCTTGAACTCGAAAAATGACGATTTTCACTTGTTTATAACTCAAAAACTTCTGAATTTAAACACCAACTGTAAAAGCCAATCTTATCTCCTCTTCTCAGACAATCTAAAAATGCAATAACATAAGGAGCATTCCATTTAAAAAAACATAACTTTGATATGTCACTGTCATATGGGACACTCTTTATACTCCAAAATAATTTTAAATTATGGCCATTGTGATTCTGTACTTGAATTTTTAAAAAGTTTTTCGAAAAAGTCCATCGTTTGGCCTACATATACATAAAAAAAAATCACCCATTTCGGGGCTGAGTATTGGCCGGTGGAGGGGTTGGTCAGGGTCGCACGCGATGTCCAGCACCTCCATTGTGCTCAGCATCCTCGAAAACGGGGGGAAGGTTTTTTTTGCAGGGAAATGGATTGAAGCGCGGTTTATCTCTCTAGGGGGTGGTTTTTGGCCGTTTTGAGGGGTTTCGCAACCCCAACGAGAAATTCTGACAACGGCATCGTGTTCAGCATCCTCGAAAACGGGGGAGGGAAGTAATCTTGTTCCGGCTCAAAATATTTACAATTTTCGGGTTTTTTTCAGACTCACACACGCTACTAAGTGTGCCATTAAGTAAGTTATGACCTTGCATGGAAAAACAATGGTATCGATGAAGTCTACATTGATGGTGTTATACTCAAAAAATGAAAGCATAGTAAAAATAGGAACACGTCTCTCTCAGGATTTTAAAGCGACTAAAGGTCTAAGACAAGGCTACCTTCTCTGTTGTTTAAAATATATTTCGAAGAAGCTTTGAAATATCGAAAGCAAAAATGCGGTAAAATAGGAGTTACATGTTACAAGTTACATGTTTCGTAAGATGCGGAAGAGCTATGAAGTATGAGGCCTCACAATAAACCAAAGAAAGTATGACAATGGATCACGCTGAACTTAGAAACCGAAGAAGACTATCTAAAAGATGTAAAAAAAACTTAGAGGCAGTCATGGAGGCAAGAGGTCTGCAAGATGGGGATTGGACAGACCGCAAGAAATGGAAGTTGAGAAAGAAGAAACGGTCCTAACCGTAGAAACGTCGCATGAGCAACATCTAGTCTAGAGTTGAAAAAACTTCTTCATTCAAGATTCGACCACTAGAAATAGTTTAGTTTCATCTCATTGGATTTCAGTCAAAAATAAAAAATTCAATTTGCCATCATTTAAGACAGTTTCTTTCCATTTCCAAGATTTCAAAATATACTGAAAATATGCTCCATAAAGCAATCAAAATTGAAAAAAAAAACACTATGCACCACACAAACTCAGCACGAAATATTGAAATACAATTTTTTCGAATCAATACGTCGTATAGAAAATACAGGAAGTAGAAAAGGTAACGTACGTGACAAACAATACTATAATATAGCAGTACAGAAATACGTGTTTTCTTGAAATGCGAAACTCATGACTCTTGTTGACAGGTACCAATATATTATATCACGAAATAAAAAATCTTCATCAGAAGTTAGATGAGAATTTATGATGAGAGTTTTTAATAAAAAGAATTTTTGCGAAACATTGTAAGAAGTTTTATTGCTTTAGGTCCAGTTTGTTCAGAGAAACAAGCAGGGTAGAAATAATTCAACATATACGAGCCCACACCAAGCTCTAAATAATTAATAAATCTACCAATAAACGTGAAATAAAAGAAATAACTCGAATACCTCTAGAATTGCCAAGCCGAAATACAAATGGGACCTGTCATTAAATGTGTCGGTCGAATAAGACTCACTCAGGGGCTGTATACATATTTTAAGATGCAGCCCTATAAATCTCTAATGACCTACTTCAAATATAGGAGAGCTATCGGGAATAATTTATCGTGAAGTACCTATAAGTTCTTAAGATATAGTAGCAAGGGAAAGTTACTAAGTGCACTACAATTTATTGAAATTGTTACATCCGTTTTGGAACATATTCTGCTGACTTTATAGGTCGCACCATTACATCAAGGAATTATCGATTAAGTTCAGAACTTTGAAAGTTTTAGCTGGTCTCTATAAAGTAACCCACCAATGATGAACTATCTGATAATTTGCTTTATGACACACTTGAAAGGGCAAAATTTCAAACCTCTTATTTGCGTTGTTAATTACCCAATCAGGAGTTTGGACAAGAAGAAAATGAGCATATATTGGCAACTTTATCGGTCATACGGATCGAAAGATATATGTCATGGAGGTAGGAAACATCAGGGATCGAGGGAAGCATTCAAAGCGATTCAAAACTTTGATTAAGTAGCGAGCTTTGCATATCAAATCAAAGGTAGTCTTAAATTAAAAAGATCCAATTAGTCGGGGTTCATTATTTATTTGAAAGATACTGAAGGGACCGTCCAAGAAATTTCTTAATAAGTTAGTTTGGCGTGAATCTCATCAATATTTATTAATTCAATTAATTTTTTAGCGTTGGTTATTAAGAGTTAATGAATTTGGGGCGAAAATGTTGTCGTCAATGACACTGTTAAAATCCTTCTGAAACCAACTGACTGAATAAAATGTAAAGATATTAAAAGATATTACTTGAGAAAACATTTTTCTGAGATCAAACCGTTCCAACCAATGATTGAAGTTTGCTTGAAAAATCGAATGCCCAGTATACATTTATAAAGCTCTACGACCAAAAGACTGCTCAATAAAAATATATATTAGGAAATAACATATTTCATGTTCAATTCTCCTGCCACACAACATATCCCGACAAAGCTTCGGCATTGATTCGAGAGCAAAGAAGCAAAGAAATCGGAGCGCAGTGATAAAATTTTTGGATGAAGAAGCGTGTTAAATCGTGCAATAAAACATCTTTTCCGCTTCATAAATCCTGTTTACAACACATGGGATGAAGTACGAGTACTCTGAATGGTTTCGAAAGGACTCTATAAAAACCACCGTTACGGCCCTGATACTTGGAGATAATAACTCTGGTGATAGGATTAGGACTTTAAAAGCGAGCTTTGGACGATGCAATAAACCATAATGAATTCCATTAGACTTGTAAAAAGGACTATTATTTTTCTGGATGATGTATAATTTCAGTCAGAACTTTTCAACTTATTACCACCACGAATTTATCCAAAGCTATTCATACCGATATAAGAGCCTTTCAGTACGGGAAAAAATGTGGTAAGTTTTTCAGGGTGAAAATGAAAGAACTGGGATAATATAAAAATTATAACAATTTGGAGAGATTCAAAATTTAAATGCTGCAACATTAATAAATGACCAACTTTTCGAGGGCTTATAATTTTCAATATTTAATTATTATAATTAATAATAATTTTGTAATTTGACATATCAACAATCCTAGCCACAGAACGCACATTTCTTTAGACTTTGGAAAACGTCCGTAATCTAAAGTCGTTCTGCACTTCCAAGACTCCATGATGATGCCCCACAGGCACGGTACGCCTTCATTTTTGACATAATATATTAAGTAAGCAGGACAACTTGCTCAAATGAGAAAGTTACTATAACCTATAACGATTGTCTCTAATTTTATCGCTAATTATTCGGGATGAAAATAGTTTTGTCACTGCTTTAATTTTTCTAACCAGGGTGTCCTGCTAAGTTGATATAAAGTTACCAGGACAACACGAGTTAGCAATTAACACGATGCCCTGTTAAGTTTTTATCAACTTAGCAGAACACACGAGGTGGGACCGTGAAGAAAAGCGGGTCGCATGAACGAAGAGCGGCAACCCTCACCTGCATATTATCTGAATTTTTATGTATTACCTTTTATCTTACCTATTATTTTCATAACTAGAAGCTGAATCGTTTCTACTAAATTATGTTAACCACATTCGAGTCCGATACCGAAGGGCCAACGAGTGTTTATCTCCGTTTCGAGAATTTGCGTCTCTAGCAAGACATTCGTAATCGACTGCCAGCGAATAACACGTGAATAAACAAATGTGCTCCCGGACCGCGATTAAATAAAAGAACGAAAAACTGTGATACTTTTGATTTTGAGACACTTTATTAGATAATTAATACAAATTTCCCCGTGACGTCATCATACCACCAATCAACACCATCTACGACCAGTATGGTGTTTATTTTACATAGTGGAAGAGAAACGACTGATTTACTGTTCCAATCTCTTACAAGCGTCATTCAATTGGTAAATTTATTTGAACCCCAGCAATTTGTCTGTTAGTAGAGCTTTCTTTTATCTCCAAAAAACCCTTCTAATAAAAGAGGTGAAGTTTGCATCTGACAAGACATAGAAAATTCCCCTTTCCTTTTTCCTTTTCTATTGAAGTGGTGGAGAGTGTCACGTTACAGTAGGAATTTGGTACCAAACTAGATCTCTCTATTTTGAGGTGTTGAGAGAAAAACTAGCTACTTTTTCAAAATTTGTTACCTTTTTCACTTGATCCACCATTTATATCTTGCCGTTTTTTCTATTTCACGCCACCACCACAAAGGTCAACAGTGGAAGGTTGATTGTTTTGTCTAAATCGAGTAGGTTTAGCTACAAGTTGGGATAAGTTGGAGCTTATTATGAATTATGCAATTATGAGAGCACCCTTAGATAAGGAGGTAAGTAGCTGACCGTTTAATAAAGGAAATTGAAGTCACCTACAATGGTAAGATTGTAAAAGGGATGAGATTTCACCAAGAAAGTCTACAAAGCTCATTGTCATACAGGTATACTACATGATCAAGTGAAGAATGTCTAAACCGGTAATATAAATGTCGTTAATTCCAACTGAGTGAGTGTTCGCGATTGCATCCAAAAAGTACATGCCACTCCACCTTTAACCCCCCCCCCTCCGCCCTCGGCGACTGTTTGGGACAAATCATAGTGATCTTGGAGATATCTTGAATGTACTAATTGTGAGAGGTCACGTTCGCCATTGTTCTTTCTTGTTTCCAATTATTGTCAAAAACAAATTTGAGGACAACAAATTCTGTTTGTTTGGTAAAACAAATAAATGAAATATCAAGTGAATAAAGTAATAATAATTACGAAAGTACATCTGAAAAATATGACCATTATATGACATTATACACATCCACATCATGTACGAGTATAATAATATTGAATTCTTACATTCTCGGGCACCCCGAATGTTAATTAACTATACCCCTCGAGTGTGAGGGATATAGAGGATAATGGTAATCTTCAGACATGATTATATCACTTTACATTACCTATGTTGTTTCAAAATTGGAGTGCTTTGTTTAAGGCTATTATTAAGCATCAAAGCAACACCCACGGGTATTTCCCAGTTATTTTACTTTCAGACTAAGGATCCTATTAAAATACAATTTCTAGTTTAGTCAAGCTCACGTTTTCGATGAAAAACAGCGTCTGGTAACTATCTGTAAGCGTTAGTCTGGACAATTATGCAAAGTGCCCAAGTCAGTTGAGTATTGAGTACTAGTAAGTACTAGTCACTCCATTTTTAAAATTAATTGGATGAAGAGAAAAAGAGAAATGGAAATCCTATAATAAAGCTGATTTTTTAAAGCAAACTTGTAGGAACGACAGAACGTCTTTTGCCTGAGAGGTGAATATTTCACGGACATATTAAAACTTTATAATATTTCGCAAACTTCTTCCTTGCATATTATCATAAGAAAACAGGTCTCTCTCTCTTACAACCGCAGCCTGTCAGTTTGTGAATTGGATTCCTGTAATAATGGAACTCAATACGTTCAGCATGATAATACTGACTTGTATTTTCTCCTGCTGAGATCTTATCTAGAAGAAGTGATTCATATTTTACTAAATCTTCAGACAGATGAATCTAAATTCTTTCTTACGTTACGTAACTGCCAACAATTTGTATTGTTTATATCGGTAATAAAGTTCAGACAGCCAATTCAATATAAATATAGACATCCATATATAGACTTTTTATTGATTCGAGGTCTTGTTTCTTGGAATTCTTGGAAAAGAAGATTACGGAGGCGGAAGGTGTAAATAAAGGGTGTTTGAAAACGGACCCGTTTTGAAGTAGGCCCTGACACAAAGAAGTTTGTCTTAACTTAATTCACTCTTAAAACTGACAGCTCTTTGATTTTATTATAGGTTAGTACAGTTGTCAAAACATTCGAGAACGTTAATAAAGCAGGCACCCACTTTATCGACATTTTTTTTTTTAAAACATATCAATAAAATCAACAATTAATTTATTTAAGAGATAAGTGAAATACCCTCCACCCTCCTGGACATATTTTAATACACCGTTTCTCACTCCACTGAGGGCACTCTGTAACAGTTCGCCTGGTGTATCGTTTATCTTGATGAACTTGTCTCGATTAGGAACTTAACTTCGTTTATAATCTCACACAAAATATCGAGTCATCGATGTAGATGCATAGACAGAAATCACATTTAAGTTTGCAGAATCTGTCTGGCTACGGTATCGGTATAGTACGAGTATTACGACTGATAAGTTTATCATATCACATATCACTTTCACTAAATCGGGTGCTTCCGAAGTGTTCAAACCAACAGATCCTTGTTATGTAACTCTGGGAACTGACCTACATGTACATGGTATTCTAAACCATGTTAAACCTGCAAAAAGTCTTGGTGAAAACTGTAAGTTTCAGGAAAAGATTTGACAAAAATTTTACCTGCTAGGAATATCTTGAAGTAGGGATAAGTTCACTATCATTCACTACTACGAGTATATTCATGATCTGAGTTTGATGAGGAACTAACTAACTACATCCAAATTCCATGAAGTTTTCTCCCATTGCGAAAATAACTTTCAACTACTGCAGTTTTTTGCTCTTACGTGAGCGCCTTTAATTAAATTGAACAATATAAATAAATAACCAAACTTCTGTATTTATTTTATTTTTCTAATGAAAATTTATTTCTTGATTATTATTCTGTTTCTTCGAGAAAAAATTAAACGACCTTGAGAAAATAAGTAATTGGAGAACTGACTTAGGGAGTAACACGAGAACTAGAATAACTGTTACTTTTGGATACCAATGGCGAGAAACACTGTTTACGACTATATCTACTAATGGATTTAGAGTTACCGATAATTTGAAACAGTAAAATTATACTAACTTTGAAATAACGTAAATAAATCACAGTTACAGCAAGTTACCGTGACAGCGGATCACGATTCTCTTGAAATCGGTTCATATTGTAAACGGTCCATATCTCGTATTCGCGACGAATCGAAATCAAGTTATGACATTACGTTACCCGAGCTCCACAGCACACTCAGGCCATGTTACTTAATGAACACCCGATATTTAAGATCTGACTGAATATCTCAGTTAGACAATGCGAATGCGAGAAAAATGACTATCTTAAGCATATCTTAAGACGAAAACATTATTAGAATATGATGGAAGCTGCCAGTGAATGATCCACTGTTGTTATTGCTTCTTCTTAATCCCTCAGAGTGACGTAAGGCGATGATCAGAATTATTGACCGTTGAGTGGCCATTGGTGAAATGACTTTGTACCTACATTCCGGCAAATAAAAAAAAACATTTCTTTGTTTAATTTTTTTCAAGTGTAAATTAAAAGACCAGGTGACAGTTGGAATAAGAGAAGCTAAAGACACTCTAAAGCATGAAATTTGACCAGTGATACTGCAAAATTGAAAAAAAGTAGGTATAGCGGCGATCATTTTGGGAATAAGATGATTTTGCCATTTCGGCAAAGAAAATACTTTTCTGTGAAAAAAGCTCTTCATAATATTGGACTTCCTGGGTACTGTTTCTGAATCAATACATATACTCCATCAGGCTGGAGAATATTAGAGGTAAAAAAAGAAGTCAATTAAAAGATTGACTCAGTGGTTAATTCTTTCTGGAATCTTTATCGTAAGTTTGATTAAAGAGAATTGAATGCGTACTTTGGAATTTCGGCCAAAAAAATTATTATAATTTTCGAAAATTTTTTAATTATTGTTTCTAAAACTTCTTTTTATATACTTGCTGTTAAGTTGTCTCTTGTTTTTAAATTGAAATATTTTATGGTTTACGAGACGTGAATTAAATATGTTGTATATTCGAATTGAATCTAATTTATTAATTATTTTATAATTTTCCGCTTCGCTATTGTTCTATTGATTCATTAATCGTGTCACAGTGTTAAAATTTCCTGAAAGAATAATTCAATTACGATATCTTTCTGAATAAATCATCAGAATTACCATTTATTATTACCTAAAACAACTCAGAGAAATTATATCAACCCGTCGTGCAGACTAATCGTACATTCCAGAGACACCCCTCAAGGATTTCAGTCACGATAAAATCCAATCCCATCAGAAAAATTATTCCAAAATCAGGGAAATGAAGCACCTAGTATTCAGGTTGGCTTGAAAAGCCAAGTCGTTCAAAGTCACTTACCCTCATCCATAGTATTTTCCGAGTTTCAGTTTCCTTATGCTGTTCCTCGTCGCGAAGCCAGCCGAAATTTAGCACAAAGAACAAAACACCACTGACACGCCACCTGACGCAGCACACTTCACTTTCAACCCTCGCACACTTGATTATTAATCCCGTTTTGATTAGGCCGCGCCACGTGCTACTTCCGCCCTTGAATCCTTCCTCAGGACGAACCGCTTCCCGGAGACCCGGACCTAATTACTATGCAATATTTCAACACTAATATACTCCAACTTCATTTAATTTTTATCAATCTTGCATTATTTGTTTGCTTGCTAATAGGTTGATGACTATTTTAGACAAACAATCCCGACAGATGATTTATTGTTATTTTACTCATCAATCCTTGCATTTATAAATACCATCATTACTTACACATTTTCCTAAAAAGTACAATATTGCAGTCACTGTTTCGAATAAACAAAAAAGCCCAAGCTAGAAGAATTTAATTGTATAGTTACAAGTCACAAATCACTACAAATTCCTGTTATCGCGATTCTATCCCACTGCCCTTGCGGAGCTCACGCCACCCCATTATGGAATCTCTGCCCTATTAAGGAATATTTCCGAAGGGTTGGTCTATTGGCGTGCACTCTGGGGTATACGTGATTTATCACTTCCACAACCTGCCTGGGTGTATAATATATCGAGTGCACACCTCTTCAGATAATATATACACCTCCTTGCACCCTGCTGATAATACACCCCCTGATCTTATTATATTGCGAATATCGGGGTTGGCGATCCGGGATATTAAATGGTGTTGTAAATTATGGCTTGTTTCCTGGCTGCGGCACCAGGACCAACACGGTTTGGGGTTGGTTGAAGAACTGTAATCTCAGTTATCTTCTCAAACACTTGATGTAATCTTCCGAGAGAAAGCTCGTCTGAAACAAATAGAAATAATTATTAGTCTTATTAATGTTTGCAAATATCAACGAAACTTCCTTAAAAATATCCTTTAGAATGAATTTTTCGATTTTTTTTTAACAATTCAGCTCCATTGCTTAAGAAACACGACCGTTGAAAAGAAATTATAATAAACTTTCCGATGATGTGACGTGAGTACAGATATCATTTTTTAAATCAAGATGGCGTATCAAATAAATTGAATCGATATGTTTTTTATGATAAAATATGTAATATGCGAAATATTTTTTCACTATTTTAATGAAAGTACCCTCTGATAATTTATAGTCAGTTTGTAACGAAATCCAAGGCTTTCGTTGGTAATTATTATTTATTTGCATTATTAGAGGGGTTTATCAAGAGTGATACAGTTTTTACGACAGTGATTAGCAGATTATCTCCACCAGCACCGGCTATATAAACAGAGCAACTAAGAAGCCAACCTGAGGATCCGAGGTACTGACTCGAGAACAACTCTCTCTCCCTGTGAATTGAGCTCGGAGATCACCGGGGGCATGTATTGAGTGCACCCTGTTCCATTTACATAGCCGGCTACAGTAGGTCGATGAAATGAGTCGAACCTAACTGTAACCGGGCATATGCAGACCGACCAGAGTGGAGTGAGCTCTGGACGGCAACCGATTCAGTATAGGGAATCAGTCGGCGCTGCACTGAAGTACCGGCTGATCCCTTTAGTCCCTATCCGGCCTGTATTGAGGGCCGGATTCAGTAACAGCCGTCCCGAGGTCATATTGAGGCATCGGGAACGGACTTTGTTTCAGGTAGCCCCGCCGTCGGAGAATACCCTCCCGGATATCTTCCCAGCGCGTATTCCGGAGACTGCGATGATCGACACGCACGGTGCGACGGCGAGCAGATCACTGGTGTAAAGTCGGCCGTGAATTGATTGACGGCGGCACATCACAACCAATAGGCTTAACACAGGCCTCGACGCGGCTATCTACGGCCAATCGGATCGATTGTGGAGGACGAGAGCCGGCCCATAGGATACAGTGGTTACCAGTATTAGCAAGACAAATATAGATACGTGTAAATAGAATACTTGTAAATAAAGATTTGTAATTTTTAATTGACTTGTCGCGGGTACAAAAGGGCAGACATCCATCCCTGGGAAATCACCTCGACCTAACAGAAAATCCCGTTACAAGTTGATTCGAGAAAATTCTCGCTGATATGACACGAATGTCATATTCTAATACAGAGTGTCAAAATATTTCCGCTCATGTTCGAAAGCGCATGTTTGGGACGTGATAGAACATTCTGCGTCTGAAGGCACCAATGAAGCGTCGAGAACCGTCGAGATCTACGTTTGGCGTGTATATGTATACGAGTGCCCTAGCAGTAGCTGCAGTCAGCTGCAAAGAAAGGAGGTTGTTCAGTGATTGTGACAGAATAAGTGGATATTGAAAATAGTACCTATGAGACAACTTGAGCGAAATCAGAGAGTAGAGCATTGGAGGTTATTGTTATATTATAGTTGTCAGCATTATTGTGATTGATTTAAATGAATACTAATTATTATGAACAATTGTAATTCTTCTAGTTTAAAACAACAAAGAAGAAGAACATTTCACCAGCAAACTTTGAAAAATTTTTTACCAATTTTTCAAACTCTTTTGGTAATTATTACCTCTATTGAGACTCAGCTGCGAAAGTTTTTCGTGTCATTTATGAGAAGGATTTATTGAACTTTTCGATTTTGTCGAACGTTTCCACAAAGGAGGTTGGAGGAGGAGAAACGGTGGAAGGTCGACGATATGCGTTACGTAGGTCACATGCATATTCAGATTAGATTCTCCTTTGACAACAAGAAGCTAAATTTAGCTACCTCCATGGCTGATGATTAAATTTTTATCTAACATTAGAGAGAAGGGTTTTGAGATGCACAGGATATCTACTTAAGAAGACACCAGACACAGCCTTTTTTTCAGTTCCTTTCCCAAACAGAATACAAGTTAGTTCGATTGTGTGTCTCTTTTAAACGTACCTCTCACTAACCAGAAATTTATAATTATATTCATCACTTAATTCCAGTGCCTTCTTTCCCGAGATCTCAGATTCAAAATAGTTTCGAGTTTTGAAAATCGATTGACAAAGAAGATATCTACGCCTCTAAAAAAAGTTTTTATCGTTTTGTAATTAAAAGAGATAGGTAAGAGAAAAATTTAATAGGTTTTTTTTTTCATTAGTTGGAGAATTTACAAAATTATTTTCAGAACTAGCGACTCTCTAAACTTTTTAGTTTTTGATGCATCTATTGTACTACATAAAAAAGAATTCAAAAAATGTTAATTTAATTTACCAGTGAAGGAATTGCCCATACACCACAAAAAATATAATCCAAATAAAATAAAAATTGTTAAGCGAGAACATTGGAAAATTCTTCTTGATTTATATCTGCGATATAAATTATATCTCGATGTTATATCGCTTATAATCGCTTATAACAAAAATCTGCGATGTTTTAATATTACCTATCCCTCTATTCGCGACCTGCTAAAATCAGAATCCAGACTGTAGTGAATGAGCTGTGGTTGTGTAGAAGGTTGTGTAGAAGAAGAACATTTGCTGGCGAATATGACAAGTTCGCGGCACTCGATGTTCCAGAATGTTAACTGTCCGTAAATAAGGAACGCATTAGACAGTTCACACGAGAATTATTCCAGTGTTTCGAGAGAGGACTAAAGTTGAGCACTTGTTACAAAGAAGAGCTACCAGTCATGTTGAAGTGTTTTGAAGTTACCAATGAAGTGGCCAATGAAGTGAAAGTGAATTGTGAACAAGTGATTATTCATTCAGAGATTATTGCTATCTTGAAATATTGTAAACCTAATTACGAGAATAAAGTGGAGTTCGTTACAATTTCTGAAGGGGGTGTCCCCCCCAGTCTCTTATATCTTAGAAACCCTTCAATATTAACTCGACAGTAACAACTCTATAAAATATCTCCTCCATCGTCGAAATACTTTAACCGGATGTAAATAATCATTAATAACCCCCACCCCCTGTTTGGATTTTAAGGAAACAGGATAGAGCCAAGCAAGAGCCGCTGATTCAGCCCATACATCAATCCGGTGTAGCAGGAGACGAACGACAACAGTAGCGTCAGCGTTGATTTATTCAGCCATTAATTACCACTGTCGCCCCCTAAATTTACCCCTTTCCATATAAGCGGCTTTTGCAGGAATAGCTCTATTTACGGCAACGGATAGATGGCAGGAGGTCGTGTCTTGGAGTACTAATGGACGATTCATCTACGAGCAGAGACGACACGCTTTGTTCTTCGTCTTCGCTTCAATTACATATATCTTGGAGAAATTACATAAGAATGGGTAGAGAATGTTAGTGTTTTATTTCCGGGACAATCTGTTAATCCCTGAATAAGATTGTAGAGGGGAGATTTCAAAGAGTAAGTGCTTATTCGTGATCGGGAGTAGTCCTAGAATTGCTGTTTATTATCAAATGGCTAGATTATCAAGACAGTTAAGTGGTGGCAGCACGAGACGGCGGCGAGTGCAATTTCTAGATAGGTACCTACCTACTCATTGTGATTAAATCAACAGGATGGTAAGATCGCCATGTGATCGCCGTGATCGTTATGAGAAAGACCGATGGTAGGATAGCATATAGATGTGATACTCTTGAGTGAAATATTCTATTATCATAGAACCTCACTAACGCGTTTATGGTCCTTGTTAAAAAAATTTCCGTTAAACAAATGGAGTAGGTAGATTTTCTTCAGACAAAATGATTTAAAACACGATTGTCTACAACACTTTTTTTAACTCTTAAAAGTCTTAAAAGTGTTTATAATATAATTACTAACACTATTGCTTAAAAGCTTACCCCTATCTAGAATTTCTAAGATATCTTTCCCTTTCCTAAGAATGTGGGATAACTTTATAAAGTATCACGCAAGGGTTCTCAGAGCAAAGAGAAGGGCAAGCAGCCTTGTATGCTGACAGCTTTTATTGACCTAAGTTTAGATATAGAAGATTGAGACCACGAAATGTCAGTAGCAGCTTTCTTTACCGCCCCCGCTCGCTGAAGGGGGACTCCGCTAGTGCTAGTAAGTGGTGGGGCTAGTACGGTAGTGCTATATCTCCACTTGGTAAACCGAGGGGAGATTTAGAAAGCAGGAGGCAGGACTTCTACATGACTTACCGCCGTTGAAGACATAGACGTCCGGGTAAATCGAAGTTATAAATTTTCTTTGAGACGTGTCTTAGATGCGACCTGTCTTTTTCGTTTATTTATTAGGGTGATAAAATAACGGTAGAGGGAAGTAAAAAATATTATATCCCATTCAACTAATTAAATATTGCAATATCGGTGAAGAAGTTACAGAAAAAATGTTTTACTGATCACACGAATGTGAAAAAATATTTGGAATTTACACTTCTGGGCGCTACTGTAATATTGTCCCTTGATGCTCGGGAGGTAATTTGCAGCCTCGTGTGTGGGCTAATGCAACCGCCTCCGCTAGTAATTCACGCCTGTTTTCATTAGGCTAACATGACCCTATTAAAGCTATGGGCGATTTTTCAAAATTAAAGCACATTCTGAAGCTTCATGGCTTTAGACACGCATGTGGGATTATATGTGAAGCTTCGGGGATAAACTGTTGAATATGTACAATGATGGGACATTTATGGAAATTTCGTCTTTTATCTGCGCTTATTTCTTTATTAAATTAATTAAGGGCCTGCTAAAAAAATTCCCGCTCAGCTTATACAGTGCGTAATATAAAGTTGGCATTATATGAGAAATATTTTTCCTTCTCGGTCAATGGAAATTTTAATTTTGCAAACAGTTTGTGCTTTAAAAATGATGATGTCAAATGACACTGCCACTAGCTGTCAAGTAATTTTTTATGACTGTCAAATTTGAGAATTTTTGCAACAAATTACGAAATATGGCATTCATTTTCAAGTTATTTTTTTTAAATGTCAGTTTATATTTTAATTAATTTTTGCCACAATACATATACATCTACCAATTTTGAGCATTCAACTAAAAATAAAATTTCTACTTAGTACAGATACCTAACATAACTATCAAGTTGCAGACTAGATTTCAGTTAATTATTAAACAAATTTTGCTGTAGTTTTATTAATTTCCAAAATAAAAAAGGAATACAGAGAAAAGGAATGACGAAATAAAGAGAAACTAATCGAATCAAAGCAAAAAATGAGAGATTATTAAAGCTTTGAAAAGTCCATTTAATAATACATCATCCCACGGTAATATTTTAATGAAACAAAAGACTAATTAGGATAACGGTAAATGAGACAAAGAAAGAGATTTTATTTGTATTTTTTTTCTAACTCACATTCTGTGAAAAAAAGCGCTCATTCTACGAATAACGAATTTTTACTAACTTGATTAGAACAAAATAAAATAAAAATGAACGTTAGATTAAATTTCATATGGAAAATAGTATATTATGTTACTAGGAGTAGAAGGCGATCATTTTGTGTTGAGCGCAATTATTGCAGCCGAGGCGAAGCCGAGGCAGTGCAATAGTTGAGCGAAACACAAAATGAGCATTCTACTCCAAGTGACATATACGATTTTTTCCGCAAGCGTAGTATTGAAACATAAAATTTTCTGAATTTATTTATTTATATTTTATAAAGGACTGCAACACAAACTATAATGCACCGTAGATTTTATAATGTACTTTTTAATTTAATAGTGTCACTCAGAATAATTATTAATTAAAATTAAAAAAATTGCGCTGACGTTTATTACGTCAATGTCAATAACACATTTTCTCATTGAACATTGAACTCTAACCCTATGCTGGATTGACAGCACTCGCCATGATTAGAAAGCGTATAGTCGTAGCAATAGTAGCTAGATAATCCGCGGGTACTTCCAGTTGTCCGAATTCAATGTATTTTGACGATGTCATACGTTAATTATTATTATGCTAGGACAATAATGAAAATATTGTTACTAGTAACATAATGAGATCGTTCTACAAGGTGTGTACAGTATGATAATTGCCGCATTTTAGAACGCTTGCGGAAAAATATTATTTATTCATTATTGCCTGTATTTTAAAATTTTACTTAGCTCAAAAATAATTAAGTTTTTTTTTAAATAATTAATAAAATATGATGGAGATATACAGTGTATTAAGATAAGAAGGAGATTGTTGATTACGTAACTAAGTAAAATTGAATTTTCTGGAATGCGGGCTTGTGTTTAGCGCTAGCCCGAAACAAATGAAAACGTAATTTAGATAAGCTTTGTAAAAAAATTTCATGTTTGAGATTGAATCTGTAAAACTGTAAACAATCAGAATTTTTTATTTCACGCTTCAGTCACAAACGTGAATTTTATTCTAAAGCCTGCCCAAATTATTATTTCATTTGCTCCCAAGATAGTTAGGAAATAGTATATTATGCAACGAGCTTATAATGAAGGCTATTAATACGCGAGTATGATGGTTAAGATACGAGCCGTAGGCGAGTGTCTTAACCATCATAAGAGCGTATTGATAGCCATTATCTGCGAGTTCCATACACTATTTTTTCTACGACCCTTTTTTATTTCATAGAAAAGATTAAAAAATTATATATTTTAACAATGACCCATGTACAATTGCGGATCATTTGAGGTCAAGATAGGTTGCTATTTGCTTACGCATATTAGGTACCAAATTATCTCTTCGTTGCTAAGATTATTCTGCTGAGACATGTTTTAGTATCAAGCTTAAAGGGCACTACTCACTACTGCGTAATTTTTATTATGCAAAGTTCGAATTCCGAATTTTACGCTTCGATTTTGAGATTAATTAATAATTTTAATAACATCGACAGCCATTAATGACGATATTGTATGACTGCGCAACGCGGGTCGCAGCGTTGCCGCTTTGAATACTATATCACGGAGCGCTACGAATGATATAATACTTTATCTTCCCATCTTTTACACGATATACCTACTTATCAAATTAATTAAGGTAACATAAAATCTTGATAAATTTTCTTTGAATGTTACTTATGTTCTAAATTAAATAAACGTTCAGAATTTTTTTTCAGAAATACAGAACTTATATCACAAGGCAATTTTTGTCGTGAGTATGACAACTCTGTGACTTCGGTTGGCTTGCCGACCCGATCGTGAGCGAAAAGGAACCGATTCGATTGCAAATGCTCCTCTGCCATTGGATAGCTTGACCAGTGCTTTAATGAAAATTTGTATCTTAATGAGACCCATTAAAGCACTGGTGATTCATATTTAATATGCATATTAAAAGTTGGGAGTAGAAAATAGTATATTGTGAAACAAGTGCGGAAAAGAGAAAATTTATCACGAGTGTGAAACAATTGTGACACGAGACGAAGTCGAGTGTCACAATTCACACGAGTGTGAAATTTCTTTTCCGCACGTGCTTCACACAGTACTTTTCCTACGACCACAATTTAACAGATTAATTATTTAACAAATTTAACACATAAATTATTTTTTCTGACAATGCTCTGCTTTTATGACCTTTTCTCCAATTTATGAAATGTTTATAAGCAGATTCGTATTTTTCTCTCGAAACTACAGGTAGCAAATTCAAGGAACACAAACCTGCTTGTTTTCTGACTTCAGGTGGTGTATTTTCTGCTTCAGATTCAGAGGAATTACAATCCATTATAATGATAGGTACCTAACTAAAGATTATTTTGTCAGACTACCTAGGTAAAGTAGGTATTATTTTCAATTCTACCAATGACTTTTTAATATTACTATTATATACTGTTAAATCATTGAATTCTACCGACAATATTATTATTATTTATTATTAGACTCCGTATAAACTAAAAATAAGTGACGTGAGCGTGAATACGTGGTAGATAATAACAATGATTTAAGAGAGGTTAGTATATCATTGATATGCAACTTCTACACAACGCAGGCGCTGTGCGTCGTCGATTGAAGTTAGTAGGTGGTAGAGGTGTGCGAGTTATTTTCACGATCACGTTCGTGAATTTGAACGCTACCAATGCTGTTATTAGCGATCAACTCGTAAATTTTAATAATTACTGCCACAAGAGAATAATGAGTATATTTTATAGTCTTGTCGGGTTCTATGTTATCCCATTTGTGTTTATTTTTTATTACCTTGAAGCTTTAAATGAATAGTTATTCCATTAACAATAAGTAACAGTTGAGTTCTCAGTTACCGCCCATCACTATTGTTTACATTAAAACTGTACGGAAACGATTTTTGGCTATGCGTTATGTCACTTTGTCGCACAGTTTTGGATACGCGAGAAATCTGCTAGTTTGCGCACAAAAAACGATGCGCAAATGAGTGTTTTGTATAGTGGTCGTAGGAAAAAGAAATTTAAACATTAAGGAACCATCAATTAATTATTATTTGAACTCAACACCAAGGAACATTTTTTATTCACATTTTGAAGGACGCCTTCAAACAATCAATTTTTCATTTGCCAATCCTAATTAGAATTTTTCCTCGAGAAAATTTAGAACGTCTGTAATAATATATACAAGGTGAGGCACGACAACCTCAAAGCGCGTATTCATCTGAGCACGAACGGGACGAACGGGAACGAGGCAAGGTGAGCCAGAACGGATGCCTCGTTTGTATCTTTTTTATTGCTAACGATGTGTGCCGAGGTAACGAGCAGAGCACCGATCCATCTGTGTGGGTAATAATAATCATAAAATAAGGGGCACTGTCAGTGATCTGTCAAGGTGGTAAATATCGATACGATAGTAGCCAAGCTTAAAGTTTTCTGTTGTCCCAACTCATTTTTAATCACAAGCTGTCAAATATCTATTATTTTAATTATGTAAATTTTGAAATCTGGTAGATAAATTGGACGTGAAAGAAGAAGCAAGGCGAGACATAAAAGCGATAAAGGTATGCCGTCCACATATATTCAATTTTTTTTTTTTTTTTTTTGAAGTACCGACTTCCATCGGATGACATTCGAACTGCATCGGATCGTGCGTCGAACAGCCACACGCAGTTTTCCGCGCCTCGGTAACATGTCTACATAGGTATTCTCGTTCAGACTCGTCTTGCCTCGTTAATTTCTGCTCGTGAGGAGTAGAAGACTAAAAATTTGTATTTTTATGATTTTTCTCTTGGCGAGCTGAAATAAAATATTCACAACCCCACACCACTTCCTGTTATACCTAAAGTTGCCATCTACTTTTTATTTTAAATATGACACCCTGTATATTATTATATTTACAGATTTCCTGAAAAAATGTACTAAAAATGATATTTCTAGTTCAAATTTGTAACGAGTGATTTATGAGTTATAAACAAATGAAAATCGCGATTTTCCATTTTGAAAACAGCTTAGATTGAAAACGGGTCAAGATATCGGAAAACGGCTTACATGTCCCTATCTTAACCTTTCATGTAAATACTGTTGTGGTGCTGTTGTGGTACAAAAATGCATTTCAAAAGCCAAGAATTGATTTTTGGAAATCACTCTGTAAAACAGGTGCAAAGCCGAAAATTTCATTTCGAGATGAATATCAAGATTCGATATTTTTTCATCAAAACTTACAAGAAATATTTATTTGGAAAACGGGGGGGTGCTAAAAAAACGGGAGTGTTTCTGCATGCCTTCACATATCCCTCTGTAAAAAATTAGTTGACTGTTTTTTTTTAGTTTATATCCGAAAAAGCAGAAAAATAAAGGGCTGCTGACATGCTAAAATAAAATCGAAATCCCTTGGGGATTTCGAAAGTTATCCCCAATCAAAATCAAGCAATATTTTGAGGTGCAACACTTTCTTTAGTTCGTAGATGAAGTAAAACAAAGCTAAACTGTGTTGCTATGTTTTTACAGAAGATAAAACGTCCATAATATTATATAACATTTTAAGGAAAAAGTCTTAAAATTTTGACAACTCTGTGATTTTTTTAAGGCAAAAATTGATATGCCTTTAAGAAATAAAAATAAAAAAACCCGCCGTTTTTTCAATATAAATCAAATAAAAACTAAGCTGGGTTTTGTAATATTTTATAGAATATAAAAACCACTGCTAATTGAAACAAAAAACAATATTTCCAAAAAATGGCTGAAAATTTGTGCAGCCGGATAATTTATAAAATATGTCTCTTGTGAAAGTTTTTTTTTAATGGGTAATAATGCTATTATCTCGACTTTTGAAAAAAAAAAAATAATTGAGCCCGTTACTCGATTCTTCTATATGAATAACAAATAAAAAAACTAAGGCTGTGTTTCAAAATTTTTTGAGAAGAAGAAACGTTCAAAATTTTAGGTACCATACCATAAGGAAAAGATTTTAAAATTTTGACAACCCTGTGATATTTTTAATTGACACAATAATTATAATTACAGCTATTTATTTTATACTAATTTTCTAACATAAAAATTGATAGGCCTTTAAAAAATAAAAAACCCAATATATCTTTTTCAAAATAAATTAAATAAGAAAGCGAGATTTTGTAATGTTTTTAGGATTGAAAAAACATCGCCAATTGCAACATAAAATCAAATATAAAAAAGGTCCGGAAATTTATATAGTAAAGTGTATAGTAAATTGTATAGTATACCTAAAAAATGCAACATTGTACTATATGATACTAATTTTAGATTTATCGTGATTAAAAAAAAAGAAAGAAAAACAAAAAAAAAAGCTAAGCTTGAACTTGCTGCTTATACGGTATACGCATAATAAAGAATGAACTATACCTATAAAAAGCTTTGCCGTGTTTCTATTTTGTTTATTTTTTATTTTTTGAGAATAAAAGAAGAATATTCTAAGAGTATTTTGTCCTTACTGATGATTTTTGAAATTTAGCTTTATTTCAAAGATAGATAGATCCTCGTATTCACTATGCATTTATGCCTGTAAGTAATATCCCGAAAATAATTAAATAAATAGGATGGACATATACAGTTTACATGCATTAGAGTGTAACGTCGTTAAAGGTTTTATTCTTTGATTGGCTCCATTTAATATTATTAAATAAGATATCATTGTCTAAATCCCTACTATAAAGGTGTCCGCCTAGCCACTTTATTTGATTGAAACATGAATTTCGATCCAACATCGCCACCTGTTGCCGAGTGGTAAAACTAACTAAACTAGGCAAGTTCAAGATCCCTACCTTGTAGCACAATCTGTAACTTCTTTCTCTTACAATCTTCCTTTTCGATTAACTAGAAACACAGATGTCGCTGTGATGTAGTTTAGGAAGATGAACTAACACCCTTTTGAGTTGCGCAAAAGGATTGGTCCTTTTCGCGAGTCTGGAACAGGCTCGGCCATCTTCCAATCTCGGTGCTTGAAGCGACCAGTCGCACCCCTACCTTTTCTCTTTATCTAAGGACCGATTATTAATAAATCGGGTAAGTAAATTGTTCAAACTATCTGAAACTTTCTCTAATAGAGTTTATATATTGTTATAGTTCTTTCTACCTACCCTATCAATTGGGGCACTATCTTATCTCGTCGGAAAACCTATCTACGGAGTAGAACCCCACCTGTCTTCCCGGACGCCATATTGGTTTCCACCATCTCTACATCTGAATATCCGCTTTTATGGAAGGAATCTCTTACACTATCTGAAAGTTTTGCTGCTACCTGCCCCTAAATACTGGATCTCATCATTCGGAGCCTCATATTTTCATCTTTTATCTAACCTCAAAGGACGACCACGCTACCAGTGTTAGGCACGTGTTCCCACGGGACGCGACACCGTCCACCAGTCTTTCTGCCACCCCAGAGGGAGACCACGGTCTCTTATCCTGAGATTTCGTCCAGGGCCCCGCTCTCCAGTCTCGGCACGACATTCCAAGGAAGGCAAAATGTCGTATCAGTAAGCAAAGTGTGACATAACCTTTTATTGCTCAGAGTGATATCAGAGAAATCTATTGGGAGTTTTGTGTATTTTTATTGCCTTATCTCGTCAAGAAATTGATGATGATGTTTTATTAATTAATACTTATAATCACCATTATTATTCAAGTAATACTTGAAATGAATTTGTCACTTTTTATGTGAAGGAAAGATAGATATCTATTTTCTCTACCAGTTAAACTGTTAAATGAGATATTTTGCAATTAACTTCATGATCAATTAATTAGTAATTTCATAACCATAGAATTTCAATAAGTTATTTTGTAAACAGAATTCATAAATATACTTTTCATTAAAAGATCAACTTTATTATTCAGTAGGTAGATACTACAGTAGTTAGAAATAGTTAACATCTCATAACCTGAGTGAATTTTGATGCCTTTATAGTTCAGGTTACTTTAGATCTATTATTCAAAATTAAAAGGTCATCTGGCATCCCAGTACCTTATATCTTAGAGGAAATTAAACCGTACCGCTTTATGCTGCTGATGTTACCACAGTCGCACGAAATCTGGGTGAGATTTTGGTGCATCAATTAATACTTCGGCCCAACGAAGGTAAGTCGGCAATTATTTCAACAACGATCGAATTTTAATTGGCCAAGAATAATTTTAATCGGCCCAGAGCCTAATCTAATTAGTCCGACCGCAGCAATTGGCACTCCCCGGTGTGGAACGTTTACTTCTTTGAATTAGAAATCCAATTTATCTTTATCTTATTTGGCTTTTATGTATCTAGGATTTTCATAAAATAAATCTCATAATTATTTGAACTTTACGATTTGTCTGCGATATCACTTGATATTTATATAAATTTCTCTTGTTGCTTACTGCATGTTTTTATTGAAAGCTTTTGCATGATTTAGTTTTAAGCATTATTGTTCCCTAATATATGTGTACCTACCTAATTATCTTTGTGCAAAGTGCCGTGCCGCGAAAATACCTACTTTTTCTTACCGCTACACTGCCGCTAAAGGGTAACCCGTCAGGGAGCTTTACGGAGTGGTTGATTATACCGTCGCGATGTCTCGAGCAAGTTTTAGAGAAGCTTAATTCCGTACGGAGAGGATACTCGATACGAGAGCTCTGTAGTTAAGCTGTCTTTGAAAACTGTATCCAAAAATCTTTCCCTGAAAATTACCTTACCATTTTCTCATTAAGTTAGGTTAGGTTTCCATTAATCTTTGACTCTCCAGTCAGCTGTTGATGATAGTGCCGACAAGCGCTAAAGCTACGAGCAGTGTTGCGACGTATCCCTAGCATTCTTTACGTCAAACGTAGAAAACGAATTCTTTACGTGTAAAGATACATCATAGCGTCACATAGCTTTTTCGATCCCTACCTTACCGACTTTAGTAGATTTCAATCATGAATCCCGTTCTAGCTTTATTAAGTGAAGAACTCGCTTACGAAATAGCGATTAGAAAACAAGTCCCATTTAGTACACAGGAGAAAAGACGAATTCAATTTCGTGCCCTGTTAAATAGGGAAGAAAATTCTCTTTCTATTTCCGAATCTGTCTACCCCTTTGACAAAGATTCTGCAGAGGTGAAAAAGACTCTTGCAGATTTGAAAATCAAAATACAGGACGCTCCCTTGTCTCTTAATGACCCTATCTGTCAAAGAATTCAATGTCGTCTGAATCATGTGATCTCTAGAATCAATAGATTCAAACTTGATCAAGATCCTGAAGCAAAAGCTTTAGCTGATGATTTATTTTCTGAGGCTTTAGAATTAGAAGGTCAATGGCTTCTGAAAAACGATCAGTCCCTAGACCAAACTGATAACTCATCCAATTCCCAGAGTGCATCAAGCTCTACTGTCTCCACTCATTCTAGACCTAGTGTTCCAGTTTATAAATGGAATATTAAATTTTCTGGTTCTTCTAAGGATAATTTGATCCAATTTCTAGAAAAGGTCAAAGAACTTCAAAGGTCGAGAAATGTCACAGACCGTGATCTTTTTGATTCCGCAATGGATCTTTTTGAAGACAAGGCTCTGATTTGGTTTCGCAGTGTTGCCAGCTCAATTATTTCTTGGGAAGATCTCAAGAATAAATTGAAAATTACTTTTCTCCCCCTCTCTTACGATGATGACCTATTAGAGGAAATCAAACAAAGAACTCATGGTGAATTTGAGTTAGTTGCTATCTATGTTGCCTCGATGCAAGGCTTATTTAAGAGATTGTCTACTCCTCCATCAGAAGTGGAACAATTTAAAATAATCAAGAAAAATCTTCATCCCTATTTCCAAAATCATCTTGCCCTTGTTGAGGTAAACAACATTCAGGACATAATTTCCATTGGAAAGAAGTTAGAAGATAATAGGACTATTATCCAACAATATCGTCCCCCTCCCTCTAAGAAGGTTCAAAGTCTCTTAAATTCAGACCTAGCATGTTCTGGAGAACCAGCTTCTTTCTCTTCTCGTAAAGCCAGAGGCACACCAACTAAAGGTGCACCTACACCTAGTAACACCAAGATCCCTGTTACTAACCTTTCTGCAGTCACCTGTTGGAATTGTTCCAACAAAGGTCATACCTATGTAAGGTGTAATCTCCCTAGAAAAGTTTTTTGTTATGGCTGTGGCCATAAAAATGTCTACAAGTCTAAATGTCCCTCATGTTCGGCAGATTTCCTGAACTCTCTCAAAGTCACTTCTCGTTCAAAAAACGACGAAGTTGCACAACAGGGTGCAGTGCGACAACAAGAGACAAGCCGCCCAAAGCAAGCCCTTGTAGAAAAGAGCTTGAAGTCAAAGGACGATCAGTCTCCTCCCTCTCCAAAAGACCAGCACTAGTATCTTCCAGTTATCTTGTTGATTTCACTATCCAAAAGGAACAGTGGAAATCATGGTTGCAAAAAGTTGCAAACTTTTTCGAATCTTTTCGAATACCTCCTAAAAAGGACATACCTAAACCAAGTGCTGACTCTTTAATACCTGTTATAGCTCCAATCTTATTATCTAACCCTGTTGACAATAGACCATTTATAGCTGTCAAAATGTGTGACGTACCTTATACAGCCCTCTTTGACACCGGCGCCAATATCTCTGTTTGTGATTTGGAAACCATGCAGGAAGTTTTGGGCGAACTACCCATCCCTTCCAAAAATTCAGATTTATTGTGTTCTCTAAAAAATGCCGATGGTTCCCCTCTATCTGTTATCGACATAATTGAACTTGACCTGACCATAGATGACGTCACAAAGAAAGTCCAATTCCATGTAGTATCTTCCATTTCACCACAAATTATCTTGGGAATAGACGTAGCTCGTATTTTCAACATGATGATTAATTTCGTAAATGAATCTTTCGAAGTTCATCCCGGTGATCCTTCGTCTTCATTTTCTTCTGTCTTACCTAATGAACTTAAGGTTTGCGCTATCAATAAGATTCAGGATATCTCTTGTTTACCTCCTACTGACCTGTCTAGACTTGAATCGACGATAGACAAATTCAAAAGTTTAGCCCGTGTTGATATACTCCCTGAAACCAATGTGCTATGCCATTCCATAGAAACAAAAGACGCTAAGCCTTTTAGACAGAGACAATATCCCTTATCTCCAACCCTTCAACAATATCTGAATGAAGAGGTAGATAAATTACTTAAGTTAGAAATTGTCGAAAAAAGTAATTCTCCTTGGGTGTCCCCTGTTCTTTTGGTCCGCAAGAAAGACAAAACATACCGTATGTGTTTTGATGGTCGAAAGCTAAACGAGATCACCACACATGACTCATATCCCCTGCCTAGAATCGATACTATCTTGAGCAAGCTCAAAGACGCTAATTATCTTACCTCCATCGATTTAAAGCAGGCTTTCTTTCAAGTTCCTTTGGACGAAGAATCCCGCCCAAAGACCGCTTTTGTAGTCCCCGGGAGAGGTTTATTCCAATTCCGACGAATGCCTTTCGGACTGAGAAACAGTGCTCAAACCCAGCAACGACTTATGGACACAATTTTAGGTCCAGCTTTGGAGCCATTTGTTTTTGTTTATCTTGACGATATAATTATCGCCACGAATAGTTTCGAGAAACATCTAGAAATTTTAAGGGAAGTATACGAGCGTTTAAAAGACGCTAATCTTACTGTCAACTTCGACAAATGTCACTTCTGTCGAGATTCTCTCTCCTTTTTGGGTTTTATTATTGATAGAAACGGATTGCGAGTTAGTGAAGAGAAAGTTAAATCGATTATTGAGTCCCCTGTTCCTCATAACACCACTGGAGTAAGACACGTCCTAGGTATCTTACAATATTATAGGCGTTTCATAAAGGATTTTTCTACAATCAGTGCTCCTATCTCAGCTCTGCTGCATAACCGAAAAAAGGGACAGTCGATAACTTGGAACTCAGAAGCTGATCAAGCTTTCAAACTTCTCAAAGAACGACTAACTACAGCTCCCGTTCTAGCTAGCCCAGATTTCTCGAAGCCCTTTTGCATACAGACGGATGCAAGTGATTTCGGGTTAGGTGCGGTGCTCTTTCAACTTGAGGGAGATTTTGAACACCCCATTGCTTTTGCTAGTCGAATGCTTTCGAAAGCCGAGAAGAAATACACCGTTACCGAAAGAGAATGTTTAGGTGTCCTCTTTGGTATAGAATATTTTCGCCCTTATGTCGAAGGTGCAAATTTTACAGTTTACACCGATCATGCCTCTCTTCTCTGGCTTCGCACGTTAAAAGATCCTATGGGTCGCGTAGCTAGATGGTGTTTACGCCTCAGCCAGTTTGATTTCGACATTAAACATCGAAAAGGCACTTGCAATGTCCCTGCAGACTATCTTTCCCGTTCTATTTCTTCTATCTCTCTTCAAAACTTTGTACCTGATGATTGGTATAAAGACATGGTCTCCAAAGTTACCGAGTTTCCTGAGAAATACCCTGACTTTACCATCAAAGACAATATTCTTTATAAACATGTTAAGCCTCGAGTGGAAGTCGTGTCAAACCTATCTGATTGGAAAATTGTTGTTCCTACTCCTAACCGGGAGGAAATAATTGCTCAATTCCATGACCCTCCAACTTCTGCACATTTTGGAGTAAGCAAAACTTTGGCAAGAATATCTGAAGTTTATTATTGGCCCAAAATGATTATCTCAGTCAAAAGGTACGTGAGAAACTGCCAGGTTTGTGGTGCACACAAAGCCCCAAACACTGCTCGCGTAGGACTTATGGGTAATTATAAGAAAATCAATTTTCCCTTCCAATTTCTCTCCATTGACTTCATGGGACCTTTCCCTCGATCTAAGGCTAGAAACACCCAACTTTTAGTCGTCACCGATTGGTTTTCAAAGTTCGTTTTGGTTAAGCCAATGCCTAATGCTACAGCAGCTGCCGTTACAAAATTTCTCGAGAACCAAGTGTTCTTAATTTTCGGTGTGCCCCAAATTCTGCTTTGTGACAACGCTCAAATTTTTAAAAGCAGTCTATTTACTAATTTGCTGAAAAACTACGAAGTTAATTTGTGGTATAGCGCAAGGCATTTATCTCAGGTGAATCCGACCGAGAGAACGAATCGTACCATCCTTACAGCCATCTCGTCTTACATCCGTGACAATCATAAAGATTGGGATAAAAATGTTTATAAAATTGCACAAGCAATTAACCTATCGGTGAGCGAAGTTACTAAACACGCTCCAGCTTTCCTACTTTTCGCTAGAAATGTCCCTGTAGACGGAACCTTTTACGGTCCAGTCTCAGATAATTATCTGGAATTACCTGATGATCTGTCTTATGTTCATCGAGAACAAGACATATCTAAATTACCTCCTATCTTCAGCGATATACGTGATAGGCTTAAGAAAGCTTACGAAGTAAGTAAGAAACATTACGACTTACGCAAGCGCCCCGATGTTTTCACCGAGGGTGACCTCGTCTGGAAACATACCTACCCACTTTCGAATGCCGCAAAGAATTTTGCTGCTAAATTGGCCCCAAAATTCGTACTATGCCGGATATCTAAAGTAGTGTCTAAATTAGTGTACGAATTGCAAGACCAAGAAGGCAATCCCCTAGGTCGCTGGCATTCTAAAGATTTGAAGGCGTATCGAGGCGAAGACCCGCCGAAAAGCGACGAATAGTTCCTTGTAATATCTTCTCTTTAACTTTGTTTCCCCTACCTATCTTTATCTCTCTTTTTGTAATTGACAAAAATCCGTTTAGAAAATGAGGCCTAGCAATACGAGAATTGAGAAAGCTCCGTTTCTTGTCGTATCTTAGAATGAATGAAGAATGTATGCAGAATGAAAACCGTATCTTTCAAAGCATTTCTCAAGGATCTCGAAACTAGCTGTGTGAATGTGAGCTCAAAGTATAAATGTTGCTAATTTTGGGATCGGAATTTGCTATCCTCAGGCTCTCACTCTGTTTTATCGCTCAAATTTTGAGAACCCATATCCTTCTGGTTATCTGAAATCATTACCTTGAAAAGTAACTATTCGCCTATCTTGTCTGACTATGTTTACAGGTCTAATCTTATCTTTTAACTTTTCTTATGTTCAGTGAACTAAAGAAAACGCTATCTTGCCGTTGTATCTACCTTATCTTATCTTTTACCTTTATCTTATCTACCGTCTAGTTTTAGACGGGTGCTTTCCCGACAGTTTCCGCCCTGCTACGTGCTAAAGTGAAAACTGCTCTGCTTGTCCAATCAGACGACAGCAGATTCCTTTATCTTATCTACCATCTTTCCAAGTTAGGGTGCTTTCCCGACAGTTTCCGCCCTGCTACGTGCTAAAGTGAAAACTGCTCTGCTTGTCCAATCAGACGACAGCAGATTCCTTTATCTTATCTACCATCTTTCCAAGTTAGGGTGCTTTAAGATTTTCCGCCCTGCATGGCTAAAGTGAAAAATCCCTCTGTTGCTTCAACGGAAGACAACAGAATATCTCTACCTTATCTTATCTACCGTTCGAGGAAACGAAAGTTGAATTTGCAATTTTCTTCTTGAAAAATGACAGGCGTAAGCTTTAGTCAAAGCTTCGTGCCTTTCTTATCTTTAATTTCTTTTCAAAGAAAAGGAATTATCCTATCTTACGTTATCCATATCTATTAGTACCATATTAGAATGGTAGCTAATACTTATCTTCTCTGCGAATATTTTCCATAATGGAAAATAAAAATCTATGTGAATTCTAGTGTTGAATTTGCAAAGATGACTTTAGATATTCGGTGTTAACACAAATGAATTTGAACACGGATATTGAATGTCCCCTACCTTAGCGATGAAAATGGTTGTTCCATTTTTCTTATCTTACCGAGTGAGATAAATTATCTTACCATTACCTTAATGTTTATCTAATAATCCGGGCGATTATTGATGTTTTCTCCGTGCGATTATCGATGTTTCCTCCATGCGATTATTTGAATGATTATCCAGGCGATTATCGATGTTTCCTCCATGCGATTATTTGAATGATTATCCAGGCGATTATCGATGTTTCCTCCATGCGATTAATGAGAATTTATCCAGGCGATTTATTAGTTGTTGTAATCCAGGCGATTTATTAGTTATTGTAATCCAGGAAATTGACAGTTTTTCCGTGCGTATAGTGAGCTTTTAAGCAATCAGTGTGTTTACGTTGCTTGAAAAATTTCACGTTGTTATCTGTTACCTGGCCTTAAAGGCAGAGTAAATTTCCCCTTTTTCTTACCCGTGCAATATGGAGTCGCGTAGGCGACGACGTAGCCAAATTTTCGCTGGCTTTAAAGACGAAAAGATTACCTTCAATTTCAGACTTTGGGAGGAGATGAAACTCCTACCCGAATTCGGAGTAAACCCGGATATTAGGGCTTGGCAAGTAAAAGCAAATAAAGAATGTTTTCTTATTGAAAAGGACAGATATTTTAAATTTCTATCTCTTCACGCTGTTCTGGAACACCGCCACCCTGACATAGATGTTTTAGACCATTTCTGTGAAGTCGCACAAGAAAGGTGTGACGCAGATAATATGGACGTGACCGCATCTTTGTTCAGATATAATGCCAGGCACCTTTCTACCGAGGCAGTTATCTTTGAAAATCCTATGGCCGAGGATGAGAAACAACGGTTTCGAATTCTAGGTTCATATAAAAAGCCCAGCGAAGATTGGTTACAAGTGCACAGAAACACTTGGACAAAGTTCCAAAAACAAGGAAACCCTGAGCGAGTTAGCATTAACCGTCCAATTAAACCTATAAAGTCGAGATTTGAACCAGAGACTGAGTTGGTGATTACTTTAGGACAATTGTTACCTAGTCGTGTTCGTTGTCGTGAGAGGGCCATGTTGGCGATAGCCTACCCTACAACTATGATTATTAGTCCTTGTAAGACACCCATACCTTTATATAGTAGAAGAATCTACTACCCTCGCGACATTACGCCTGATATTCATCATACGGGACGTCGACATCCGTTAAAACATCTAGTTATTCCACTCTTTTTAGACTCGAAATTTCCCTTACCGGAAATATTCAAAAATAGGTGTGTTTGCCAACTTCTCTCATATCGAATCATCAAAAATAATCTTTTCGTGACCGCTCTTATATTTGACCATTTAATTAAAAATTCTTCTTGTTCCCCTAGGAGCAAAGACATCTTTCCTCCATGGCGAGAAAGTTTCCCTAAATTTTCCCCGTTGATTGACATAAGCGCAATCCAGATAATCACCCTTGCAGACACTCTTGTGCCTACACCTGTGGGACAAGAGCACTGGATTGTGTTGGGACAACTTTTAGTACGCCTGGTGAACGATGGTCGAATGTGGAGAAGGTTCGAATCTCACTTCGGTGTCCTGAATAGGGAACCTGAAGACGACTTTAATAACTTTTTATGGTTTCCAAGAAACCGTCCTAACCGTTTCCATTCCTCGAGGTATCTCTAGAAAGAGATGTTTACCTTGATGTTTCTTTATCTCATAGTCAAACTCGTTTGGGAGTCCAAGTTCCCTTGTATTATCTTTACCCAGGAAGGTTACCTATCTTTTAATTTTCTGATGCTCAGATTTTCTATAGCATCGACCCCCCTTGAGGATCGATACTCTCCCTGTTTGCTATTTGAATCTGCCACTCGATCATGATGATTTTACCTCTGACTTTTCCGCTCCCCACTGTCTCAGTGGCGGGGCATGCTTCAAAGCAGAGCGCGGGTTGTCGTTGGTCGGGGAAGCGGTGTTCAACAGCAAGGGAGATGTTTCGTGCCCACCTCAGGAGATTTTTCCTTCTTAGGAATTCTAATTTAATTTATTTCAGAATATTCATTACTGTGATATCTGACAGTATTATTGATTTTGTTACCTTAGTATGTATCTTATCTTACATTATCTATCTTATCTTATATTATCTAACCATATCTTATCATATCTTCATATCTAGTTATCTAGAAATTATTCCTTTGTTTATCGACATTGTTCGGCGAGAACAATTACCATTTAAGAAAGTTATCTTAATTATCTTATTACTACCGTTGCTAGCATATCTTTTATTTTGTTGCCTTTGCAATGAAGCATGAATATTTTATTTTTATACCTTATGAATAATTATTACCTAGTGCTTAATATTTAAGTTGCATGTAATTTTAGTAAACCTAACGCTATTCCCTTTTGAAAGTTGCATGTTACCTTAGTAAGCATATACAAGAGAAATTTTATTCATTCAATGAAACAGATCAACGATGTCGTTGACAGTTTGTTCGTTCAGAGTTGTTATCTTATTTCCTCGAAAGGTTCATGTTATTTATGAACGTGATTTCTGAATAATATTCTCTAAGCTTATCGTCACCTAGTTGTCCCGCAAACATACCCTTCTTCGGGTATAGTAACAACTTGAAACACGCCTGTGTTTTTTTCAGTTGGTTTATCTTTAATCCTTTCCTTACCCCGGTAAAGAGAGGTGTGTAACGTCGTTAAAGGTTTTATTCTTTGATTGGCTCCATTTAATATTATTAAATAAGATATCATTGTCTAAATCCCTACTATAAAGGTGTCCGCCTAGCCACTTTATTTGATTGAAACATGAATTTCGATCCAACATCGCCACCTGTTGCCGAGTGGTAAAACTAACTAAACTAGGCAAGTTCAAGATCCCTACCTTGTAGCACAATCTGTAACTTCTTTCTCTTACAATCTTCCTTTTCGATTAACTAGAAACACAGATGTCGCTGTGATGTAGTTTAGGAAGATGAACTAACACCCTTTTGAGTTGCGCAAAAGGATTGGTCCTTTTCGCGAGTCTGGAACAGGCTCGGCCATCTTCCAATCTCGGTGCTTGAAGCGACCAGTCGCACCCCTACCTTTTCTCTTTATCTAAGGACCGATTATTAATAAATCGGGTAAGTAAATTGTTCAAACTATCTGAAACTTTCTCTAATAGAGTTTATATATTGTTATAGTTCTTTCTACCTACCCTATCAATTGGGGCACTATCTTATCTCGTCGGAAAACCTATCTACGGAGTAGAACCCCACCTGTCTTCCCGGACGCCATATTGGTTTCCACCATCTCTACATCTGAATATCCGCTTTTATGGAAGGAATCTCTTACACTATCTGAAAGTTTTGCTGCTACCTGCCCCTAAATACTGGATCTCATCATTCGGAGCCTCATATTTTCATCTTTTATCTAACCTCAAAGGACGACCACGCTACCAGTGTTAGGCACGTGTTCCCACGGGACGCGACACCGTCCACCAGTCTTTCTGCCACCCCAGAGGGAGACCACGGTCTCTTATCCTGAGATTTCGTCCAGGGCCCCGCTCTCCAGTCTCGGCACGACATTCCAAGGAAGGCAAAATGTCGTATCAGTAAGCAAAGTGTGACATAACCTTTTATTGCTCAGAGTGATATCAGAGAAATCTATTGGGAGTTTTGTGTATTTTTATTGCCTTATCTCGTCAAGAAATTGATGATGATGTTTTATTAATTAATACTTATAATCACCATTATTATTCAAGTAATACTTGAAATGAATTTGTCACTTTTTATGTGAAGGAAAGATAGATATCTATTTTCTCTACCAGTTAAACTGTTAAATGAGATATTTTGCAATTAACTTCATGATCAATTAATTAGTAATTTCATAACCATAGAATTTCAATAAGTTATTTTGTAAACAGAATTCATAAATATACTTTTCATTAAAAGATCAACTTTATTATTCAGTAGGTAGATACTACAGTAGTTAGAAATAGTTAACATCTCATAACCTGAGTGAATTTTGATGCCTTTATAGTTCAGGTTACTTTAGATCTATTATTCAAAATTAAAAGGTCATCTGGCATCCCAGTACCTTATATCTTAGAGGAAATTAAACCGTACCGCTTTATGCTGCTGATGTTACCACAGTCGCACGAAATCTGGGTGAGATTTTGGTGCATCAATTAATACTTCGGCCCAACGAAGGTAAGTCGGCAATTATTTCAACAACGATCGAATTTTAATTGGCCAAGAATAATTTTAATCGGCCCAGAGCCTAATCTAATTAGTCCGACCGCAGCAAGAGTGAAATGGTGATACATGATTACGTAATAATTATTTATGAAATTATCATTTATGAATATGGGGCAGAGGGTGTTAAAAGTTCTTCGAAAAATTTAATAAGTTCTTCAAACCAGTGGCGTAAATCTTGGTATGGCTTTAATGCAAATATGATATTTCTAGTAGATACCTCTTTTTTGCTTCAAGGGGAAAAATCATCTTATGTTTTGTTGTAGAATCCACTGTTTTTTGATATTCCACAATGTAAGAACCCATGCAAGTTGTTAATAATGCAACATGCTTCTATAATAATCACAAAAATGATTAATTTCTGAAAATATTCATTCGCATTGATTTTTAAGATATACCTTGTGCGAGTTGTTGCATTGTGAAATATCTCGGAAACAGTGTTTCATACGGTAAATAAGTAAGATAACTTTTCGCCTAAAAACAACACGAGGTGAGGTACCTATCTACCAAAAATGTCGTATTAGCATTAAAATCGGTGTTGTCGAAATTATTAGAAAAAAAGGTCGAAATTATTAGAAAAAAAGGTAACATACCCAGATCTCCGCCCATGGATTCAATAATTTTTCATTGGGAGGAGTCAATTTGTACAATAACTGTCAAAAATTTCAAGTTATTCCGATCAGTCAATTTTTAGATATTCAAAAAATTTTAACTTTTGCGAAAACATTAACACCCTGTATCTTTGAAATAAAGCGGATTTTCAAAAATAATTAAAGGACAAATTATTCTGAGAGTAGTACACAGAACAACCCTTTCAATTTTTGCTCCATTTTTAACTGTTTAATATTTTTAAGAAGCAGAAAAAGGCTACATTATTATACAGTTTCATTAGATTTTTTTTAACTTTTCCATTTATCTTGGAGATCTTCTCATCTTCAGATCTCAAAGCATACTTAATATAAAAAAATATGGCAATTTAGGCAATATAGAGGTATGTTTAATATCGAATGATAAATGGATCTTAATCTACATATGTATATAACACAAAAATTCATTGATACTAAACATAATATCAATTTATTTTTTTATTTATTTTTATTTATTTATAGAGTAAGGTCATCCAACAGATCACAATAATGACCCAATATAGGATGACACAACTTAACATTACAACAATACAAAAACATCAGCCTCAAAACAACAGAAATGCTTGTATATAATAACAAGCAAAAATAACGTAAGCTAAACTAAACTAAACAAATAATAAACAACAAGGAAGCTAAAAACCAAAAAGAGGAAGCAAGTTCCCGAACGAATTCTCGGTCACGTACAAAGCCTCAAAAAATGTGCGGCCTTTCTTTTAAATGACAGAAATGAAGAAGAAGAAGAAGCAGACCCGGCAGAAGCAAGTTCAACCTCATTGAAATGCCTGACACATCTTATCAAAGGTGAGTTCAAATAAAAATTTGTACTACAAGATGTCAGATCAGCATACAGCATGTGTCTCTGACGTAAGGAATATGGAGAACAATTAAAATTTAAAAAGCTCAAGCACTCTTCACAGTCCACCATACTATATATTAATTTATAAATGAAGCAAACGCCACTTAAGGACCGCCTCAAGGACAACGAATCTACTCTGTAAAAAGATAAGTTCTGATCATAGGAAAAGGAGCCTCTGTTTTTATGGTACCTAAAATTCAGGTTCCTAATCAGTTTTCTCTGAACCCTCTCCATCTGCTGTACGTATCTATCATACATTGGACTCCAGACCGTCGAGGCGTACTCCAAACGAGATCTCACTACCGAGAAGTACACGTCAATAACCGATTCTGATCTCCTGAACTCTCTCGTCGACCTCAACACAAAACCTAACATTTTATAGGCTTCCCGAACCACACCACAAATATGAGACTCAAACGTAAGTCTAGAGTCAAGTAGCACACCCAGATCTCTCACCTCATTTGCAATAGACAGATTGTGTCCAGAAAGAGACAAATTATGACAAGGTGGGTCCCTCTTACGTGAGAAGGTTATTTGCTTACATTTCAGAGGATTAAGTTTAAGTCTGTTCACACAGCAATAGGCATCCAATCGTTCAAGGTCGCTCTGAAAAAGTCTAAAGTGAGTCTCGTCCGACACCTCCATATATATTTTCATATCATCAGCATAAAGCTTGAAATTAGCTGATTTGAAGCACTGTTCGATGTCATTTATGTACAGAGAGAACAGAAGGGGACCGAGATGAGAACCCTGGGGGACCCCCGACGTCACAGCCACGGTAGGGGATCGAGCACAATTCAATTCAACAAACTGTTCCCTTCCACTTAAGTACGATGCAAGTAATGTCAAAAGATCACCATGTACTCCAAGGGTTTCAAGCTTAGTTAAAAGGGTCAAATGGTGAACCCTATCGAACGCTTTAGAAAAATCCGTATATACCGCACACACGGATCCACCCCGTTCCATTGTGTCGTAGGTACTCTGCACGAATGGCATAATGTTGGTAACAATTGATCTACCGGGAAAGAAGCCATGTTGATCCCTTGAAATAATATTTTTTACATCAAAGAACAGAACCATAGTTAGAATACTCTCAAATATTTTTCCAAAATGAGACAAGAGAGAAATTGGGCGATAATTTTGAACATCACTTTTATCTCCAGATTTGAACACCGGGACAACCTGAGCGATCTTCCATTTTAAAGGGAAAACACCCTGCTTTAAAGCGACATTATAGAGCAGCAGCAAAGGGGTGATGATCGAACTCGCACAAGATCTGATGAAAAACGCAGGGATCCCGTCAGGGCCAGGGCCCTTGCTCATATCGAGTTTCCCAATGGCGGCCTCAACCCAACCTCTCTCTACAGACGGCAAAACGATACTTGACAGAGATTGTGACTTGCTAATCAAAACCGGTAGATCCGCTCTTTCATAGACAGAACTAAAATATTTGGAAAAAATACCACTAATAGCCGGACCGTCGCTAGCCACCTCGCCGTTATAGTGCATAGTTGAGGGATATTTTGTTGACCGCCGTCTGCCAGATATAAAGGACCAAAACCTTTTTACGTTGTCCCTAAGTCCGTCCTCCGAGGCGCAAATGTATGCCCTATAATCACCCTTGAGGGAGGCTTTGACCCTCCTACGCAGCTGCGAGAAGTCAGAATAATCCATCTCCCTTCTAAACTTCTTCCATTTCCTATGAATCTTATTCTTTTCCCTAATCAACTTAATCGTGCCAGCCGAGAACCATCTAGGGAACTTGCCTCGATTACAAACAACACTAGGGATGTGCTCATCAATTAATTCGTTTAATACAATATACAACAAATTCACACATTCATTCACATTTTTATCCAAAAAAAGTGATCGAAAAAAAAAAATTGCATCAATTTTAAGTTACTCTCGTATATTTTTTTTTTTAAATTTATTTACCTGAAACTACTCTTTATAATAATTGTGGTAAGAAAAGTGTAACTTATAGAAAACTCCTCCAATTTTTATGTAAAAATATTCGTAGACTTAAGGGTAAATGCTATTATTAATACTTCAATAAATATTGACTTTTTTGAGTAATCGTCTGCTTATGATTGTATATTCATAGAAATGTCTATTCCTCAATTAATAATTAACCAGTAGGTACTACGAAGAGTAACTACTTCAAGGTACTCGCAAGTAATTTTATTAAATTCTTACTAAATTTTTTTATTCCAGCAACATAAATAGCTATCAATTTTTATTAACACACGGCCCCTTCTCCAATAATAGTAATTTAAAACCTAAGTCATATTTTTAGCAGTATAAATTTTATAACGTAAAAAATTTCTAATCTTTCCAAAATTGCATCAGGCGTAACGTAGGTATACTTAGATAAATAGAAGCATATAAAAAATAATGCGATAATTATTAGTTAACTTATTTCATTAATACTACTTACATATAATATTTAAAAGCCTAAAGGGTTCAATATTAATTACTAATACCGCATAAAATTACTACAATGGTAATAATTACAATGAGACTAGAAATTCTTCAGTAGCTTGCAAGGTCGGAATCCCGTACAACCACTTGTCGATCGCGCGTCGGCAGACAGCGTGGCAGCAGCGCATCGATGGGGCGTCGCGACGCGTCCGTCGCCGTCGGCACCATCTGTGTCACTGGATCACCGGAGCACACCGGAGACTTAACTTCCAGCAACCAACCCCATCGCACTATCATAAGGGCGCCTGCCCTGTCGGTGTTGCCACCAGCGCCGGTATATTTTAAGAAATCTTTAGCGTCGTCGTAATGCTTGCTTCATAATCTTTAGGTAGGTACCTTGCTAATAAAAATATCCTGCAAAAAATTTCTATTTTTGCTATATTTATTTTTTTTCTCAAGTTTTTTGGCTTCTTTTTTGAGGATAGGTAGTTGGGGATATTAAAATTAATATATTTTTTAATTACTATAGTACTACGAACGATTAAACATATTGGTTTCTATCTAAAAATTTATGTAGCTGCTGACTTACTGCAGCAGCGACTTCTAACAGAATAGAAGTTGCTATTATTTCAAAAAGTGGTTGATAAGAGGGAAGGCGTTTGCTAACAAGAACAGTGGTACCAACGGGGAAAAATTGTGCTAGCTGGAAACGTGGCCGCTAACTGCAAAAGTGGTTTCACTCTGATCTGCTAACTTTGAATAAGTTGGCCACTACTTAGAAAAATTATTGCTAATACTTTTGTGACGTATTTTTTGACTTAAAACTTGCTGCTAACTACGTAACGGTTGGAGAAGTGCTCGCAAATTAAAAAAATAGTTTCTAACTCTAAAATTAATATATTTGCCTGAAAAATTTTTTTTTTTCAAAAATTGCAGTGGCGATTGCTATTTTTAAAAATGATTAAGAATTGAAAATTGGCTCCAGTAACATAATATACAGTGTGCTCAAGATAAAAGAGGGAACAGGATGAGGATCTCGGAAACAGCGGGATAAGATAAAGGGTATGTTAAATGGGGAAAAAGTTGGGCAACCCGAAGAACAATTAAATGACACAAAGAGATTTCAAAAATTAATTTTGATTTTCGAATTATTTTGAAAAAACAAAATTTTAAATTTTATGTTTTCTTATTTATTGACGTTGTATTGAAGATTCCGAAAAACTGAAATCACATTTTTGTCAGTTTTTTTTTTTATCTGACGGTTCATATTTGCAGGGCCGGACTGAACTTCGATTTTTTAAATACGGCCCTGAATTTTTTATTGCAAAAATGTTTTCCCTATTTAACCGAACTGCGGTTTCCAAGATCTCCATTATGTTTATTCTTATCTTGGACAGAGTGTATAAAAGCGGTTGCAGATGTGGCAAAAATGATTTTGCTAACAATAAGGCTGTCAATTTAACGAAACAATTTTACCTAACGGTTGCCAACCATATCATACCGAGGTTTCTTACTTAAAGGTGACTGCTAACTGTGTATTTCTGTGCTAATTGTATATTTTCTATTTGTATAACGGGTCAAATAATGACGAAGCATTTTTTATTAAAATAAACTAGTAGGTACTATAGAAAAGAGGGAAACATATCAACGAAATGATTAAATACTCCCCTACTAACTCCTCAACTGCAAGGCTTCTTATCGAGATTAGTAAAGAGGCTATAAAACCTCGCTTTCCAGACAAGTAGCTTTTAACATTTATAATAGGTTGAAGAAAGGTAAATATATATCACTCTTGTGCTTGTGTTATAGTAAGCTTCTTAATCAAATAACTGCAGCATGTAAATGAAAACTAAAAGAATTTTAGACAAAAAAGTCCAAACAAATTTTGCTCATTAGCTAGCGCACTCTACCGAGAAAACTGTATTTATACAGGGGGTGTTCCTAAATACCAAGCACATATATATGAAAGGAGGTAATTGTTTGACTTATTTTACGCCTAAAAGTTGTATAAATACTATAAACATAGGTCCGAAACCGCTTTGTTACCGATTTACGCTGTGTTGAAATTAAAAAAAATATGGTTTACTTTCTTTATAGCTCCCTTTTATTATTATTATTATTATTATTACTTCTAGGGTAGGTTCAAAGCCCTTGTACTGAAGCTTGCGCTTATTGTACCCCTTTGGATAATTATCTCATCGGTCCCATCTCCCGAAAGTATTTCAGTATGAGTCCAATGGGTGCTTGTTAGGTGGTATGGGGTTTCCTCCCCCTCCCCGCATCTCCTGTAATCCGGGATATTTTTCATTCCTATTATTGAGAGGTGTAATTAGTGGGCAGTATGTCCTGTTAGAAGTCCAATTGCCCATCTCAGCTGGTGCTTGCTCAGCTTTTTCAGTTACATCTTCTCTGCTCCCTCTTCCCTTTCCCCACCTAGTCGCTTGAACAGCACCCCAGTTAGGCCTATAGGTAAGGTCTGCATTGAAGTTGCACTATTTTCTCCCTTAGGTTTTTTTCCCATGAGGAAAATTAGTTATTGGTCTTTTGTGTCAGGTTTTCTGTCCAAAAGGATCCACGTTTCATTAGTGGGCAGTGTCCTGTTAGAAGTCCAACTGCCCATCTCAGCCGGTGTTTACTCAGCTTTTTCAGTTACATCTTCTCTGCTCCCTCTGCCCTTTTCCCACCTAGTCGCTTGAACAGCACCCCAGTTAGACCTAGGCAAGGTCTGCATTGAAGTTGCTCAGTTACATCTTCTCTGCTCCCTCTGCCCTTTACCCACCTAGTCGCTTGAACAGCACCCCAGTTAGGCCTAGGTAAAGTCTGCATTGAAGTTGCTCTATTTTCTCCCTTAGATTTTTTCCCATAAGGGAAATTAGTTGTTGACCTTTTGTGTCGGGTTTTTTGTCCAAAAGGATCCACATTTTATTATTTATTAAGATTTTAACTCAAATTTGAATTATAGGCTACGCTGTAGAGTCTACAAGGAGGTTTTCCCCTGAATTTCTTCTATTTCGTCCCCATTTCCCCCTCTGAACGGGTATAGGTGGATAGGTGGGCGTGAATTTTCTGTTTTATTTATAAACTTTTTGGTTTAATAGGTATCGTTTTTTTTTGTTTCTGCAACCGTTATCAATAAAAAAGAAACAATTTTCTCTAATTCGTTAGACGAACCGAAACTTGTACAAATCGTAGAAATTCAAGAAACAGAGGCTCTGGCTTTATTTGTATAATAACTCATTTACTGCTTGATTTTTATATGAAGGCGAAGGCTGGGCGTGAACTACGCATCTTGCGAGCTTTGCTCACCGCCACTAATAATTTACACGTTCGATGAACGGCGGAGATACTCTTATCAGCCTTATCTGGTTGGTTGTTTTTTTACGCGGACACCGACTAACATTGTTAATATTGGACAACAAATATTTATGCAGTCGGAGACGGTACCCACCCTTTTTGCGCAGTAAGAATTTACTCGCCTTCCTATAGTAACAGGACTATACATTAATTTTGACGGTTTTGTCGGGACCGCCTGTTAAAAATTAAAGCCGGGCTGACCCTGTGCGGCTAACTGTTTGTTTTAATAATGTTTAAAAAAAAATTAACTTTTTTCTTTAAACATCTTCAAATTTCAACACCCTATTAGAGATCTGCAAATAAGCGTTTTCTGTCCTAAATTTATATAAACATGTAAGCATAAAATAAGTGAAAGACTTATAGTCGACCAAGAAATACCTGTAACGAAATGATCTAATACTGCCATATTTTATGACTTCAACAATAGTTCAATAATAAAAAAGTGATAAAATGAACAAAAGTCGTTTCGTTATATTTCTGATTCATACCTCATTTCGTATGTACCTACCTATCTGTTATTTAGGAACATCCTGTATAATGATGGATGGAATATTAAAAGTGCGGTTACAACCAAATGAATCTGTAGAAATCTTTTCAGCTCATCAGAGTAAGACGAAGAGAAGATAGCGAAAGAATTAAGATTTTAAGAACGAAATGACAACACAGCAAGTAATATTCACTTCTACATCAACCTATAGCAAACCGCTCCTTCTTATCCTTGTTATCCTAGGTTAAGAATGACATGCCTTTGGACATTACCTTTATTACCGTCTGATAATGAAAATTCCCGCCGCCGTTCCCTCTCTAGATAACGACGGCCTTGCTTGTTAAACGCCGCGAACCCGGACAAAAACACGAGGGGAATTTGGAGGCGTTCAAAGAATTGGGTAAGTTAAATTTTTATGAGAGTATTCGTCTTGGGAGTTAGGCCTGTGCCTTGCGGTTGTTTATGTGACAAGCGCTCTTTTTTCCTTACGACTTTCTGTTCTGCTACCTTATAATATAGAGTTCCAAGGTGAGGTTGTTGATCAAAATGGAAGAGAAAATTGGTGGAGATATAAGAAATAATACGCACTTTTTTGTTAATTTGATAGCCATCGATTTTCGGTTTAACTTTATTTCATTTTGATGTCTTTTATATTTTGATTAAGTAATCTAAAAAGAGAATAAATTATTAAAGATCTATAATATCGTTCGTTGTTCTCTCTTTACTCGAGTGTTTTAATTTAATCTAACTTCCTAAGAAAAATGATCGAACGAGAATGCATTGGACGAAATACAAGTAGGTAACTTTGAAAATGTTTTTAAAAACACCGCGACCTAGAAATTTTATTAAAAGAAAGAACAGGCGAAGAAAACTTCATCAATCAACAATAATTGTGTTAACCTTATAAACAAAACATTACTTTGAATTAGACTGGGTGAGTTACATCATCACTCGACAGCGACTTCCTCTTTAATTATTAAAGTAAACTTAAGAATAGAATTCAAAAATAGAATAGGTACCTATACAAGAAATCTAATAAATTATTCAACTAGGAATACAAAAGTGGGTAAATTTAGTTTGCTTACAATAAATGAAACGCGTCTGAGAATTGTGAGTATATTAATCAATAATGAATCCGAGAATTTAGCCTGTTGCATGTCAAGGATGCGTTATCCTTAATCCTTACAGTAGACAGTCAGTTCAGTGGAATAAGCACTGTAAGAATGTACACGCGTTATCTGCTTTACATTAGGGAAATGAATGTTTGGATTAAAAAACCTTTCACGTGAATTCACTTACATTCTGGGAGATTACAAAATCCTATTCGAGGTTTAAATTTAAAACATGAATAGCCTGGGATTCAGGTTTCATTTACATTCAGCAGACTCAACCTACCGACAGAAATTGTGCTTTCAAAGTCGCCTTAAAAACTTTGTAAAACTAAAGCTCGACCGCGGAAATGTCTTACAAATAATTTACGACTTCCATCGTAAAAATAATTTCCCAGACCAAAGTTCACTTTGTCAAATATCATTTTGTTATGCATTGATTTCAAAGTTTTTCATTAGTTTCGAGGCAAATCGCGAAGCAGTCCATTGGAGTTTCTTCAGGCAAAAGAAAATCTACAAGAAAGATTACAAAATGTGTTCATTAAGGTTATCCATCACCCCTCCAGTGTCGTCCCTTCGAGGATTTTCTTGTGTTTCATCAACTCAGACTTTATTTTAAAATTCGAATTTAATTAAAATCGGTCAATTTTACACTTTTCGAGACAATGACGTTCCCCAATTGAATTATTTTCAACATTTTTTGAAGAGATGTTATTTCGCTCAAACTTTGAATGTATTCCTACATGATTGTGTCCTTTATTAATTTGTTTTATTTAGTTTTTATTTTTGATTTTGACAACTTTAATTAACTTTTTATGACCGGGGGTGAATTAGCTTTGTGGAAATTTGGGTAATTGTATACATCCGCGGCTCCTACGTTTCATCAATTTTTTCGGGACCGAGGAGCGAAATAGGGGTGCTGGGTGGGTAAGAAGCTAAAAACAGTCATTGCAAACTAATATCAAGGTCACCACTAAGGCCTCTTTGGCACTACGGTCGAATTTCTATTTTTTTTCGCTTTCAGGGCAAGGAATATCTTCGAGATTAACGATAGCACAGTTTTTATTTTAAATTTTGCATTTATTTTGCATTTATATTCCAAAATACGCGACATCGCTCGCTATTATATTCCGACTACGTTTGCATGCCATGTATGTTGCGTATGCTACCAGACCGGCTCTGGTGTTGATATTACGCATTTCCGCCGTCCACTCAACACTCTGACCTTGCATGTTTATTGTGATTTTCGCTGTTCTACACAGGCCCGCACTCAGGAAGATCTTCTTTTGATGCCCTTTTGTTCGCTTATCTTTCATTTGCAAAGCAAATTAATACCTTCCTGGTGTTACTATAGGTATGTCCTCCACCCCTATATAGGTGCCATAGTGAAACTGTAGGAGCCGCGGATGTATATAATGACCGAAATTTGTGTTCCACAATGAAACTGGGACTTTCCACAATTAGACACAATCAAAAAAATGATAATAGTAGGTATACATACATAATAATACATAATGTTTATTGTGTTTAGTATATTAAATAAGATAGCCATGAAAGCAATAAATAATTAACGAACGTCTTTAAAGTCTATACTAAAATCAATTGCGCTTTTTTGGCGTTTAGTGCCCTGCATTTGCCGAAAAACTTATATAAATTTCGTTCATATGGAGTAGACTCTTATCCGCATAGGAAAAATAATCGGTTGTAAGCTTTTCACTTTTCCGGAAAAAGCTCACAATACAGGCTGTCCCGTAATTAGCGTGCAATACTGAAACAACAGATTCTATTTTCAAAAATATGAAAAAAAGTTCCTATAAAAATAGGTCGAGAAATGCTTCCTAAGGGGGCTACAGCCCCCGAAGGGGGAGCCCATGAAAATGGTTTTTATTTAATACCTCTGAACCAGTTCAAGATAGAAAAGTGAAATTTTGGGAATTTATCAAACTTTTTATGGCCAATAAGATGCAATTACAAAAATTAAAAAATTTCCATCAGGGGGGGTCAGATAGGTGAAGAGTGAGGTTAAAATCACCCTAACTTTTTTTGTATGTACCTCGTGCCAGCATTTGAGATCAGATTATGAAATGTTGAAGTTTTTTACACAAAAAAGGTCGTCTTGCTGAATTTCGATAACATGCACCGTTTTCGCTTAAATTGGTTTGAAAATTACCTTACATGGCATAAAAATTCATATTGAAACACAACTAGAAAAAAATATTCAACGTAGGCCATGGATCACGGGATGTAATAAGTAACAGTTTGTTTGAAAATTGTGTTTCACGCTAATTAAGTAGAAGAAAAAGAAAATTTATTGAGTACTGTTTCGTAAAAATGGAAAATTTCACTAACCAAGAGCTGGCTGAAATGCATTTCGTATATGGATTCTGCAATGGTCGTGATCTGGCGGCTGAGTATGAATACCGACGACGATTTTCAAACCGAAGAGCTCCTACACGTCAAATGTTCACCCGCATACGTCAACGTTTACTGGAAAATGGCAATTTTTGACGTGCTCGCGGTCAGGGGAGACCCCACCATAGGAATCATGCTGTTGAAAATTTTTGCCATTTTTTTGCTCAAATAAATTTTCTTTTTCTTCTACTTAATTAGCGTGAAACACAATTTTCAAACAAACTGTTACTTATTACATCCCGTTATCCATGGCCTACGTTGAATATTTTTCTCTAGTTGTGTTTCAATATGAATTTTTATGCCATGTAAGGTAATTTTCAAATCGATTTTAAGCGAAAACGGTGCATGCTATCGAAATTCAGCAAGACGACCTTTTTTGTGTAAAAAACTTCAACATTTCATAATCTGATCTCAAATGCTGGCACGAGGTACATACAAAAAAAGTTAGGGTGATTTTAACCTCACTCTTCACCTATCTGACCCCCCCTGATGGAATTTTTTAAATTTTTGTAATTGCATCTTAGTGGTCATAAAAAGTTTGATAAATTCCCAAAATTTCACTTTTCTATCTTGAACGGGTTCGGAGGTATTAAATAAAAACCATCTTCATGGGCTCCCCTTTCGGGGGCTGTAGCCCCCTTAGGAAGCATTTCTCGACCTATTTTTATAGGAACTTTTTTTCATATTTTTGAAAATAGAATCTGCTGTTTCAGTATTGCATGCTAATTACGGGACACCTGTATATTTGTAAATATTATTCTTTCCTCTATAATCTTTCCTACATAAAAGAATTTCCCCGGTTTTTCATTTGTTTTGAACTGCACAAGATGCCGAATTAACAATGCAACAAATGGTAACTATGCTTCCTCTTTCTGGACTTGTTGCCTTAGTAACTTGCTTCACCCCTTTGACTGCGACTACTTTCTTCTGCTTCTGAACAGTGGTTGTCGAAGTCTCGTCAAGATTGTATATCCGCGCGGCTTCCATCTGCATATGCTTCTGGATTTCTGTAATGAAAGGATTTTAACCACAACGAGAACGTCTGAATTTTTTTTTTGTTGAGAAATATCCAGACTATAATTGAAGATCAGAAGGTGTTCCCGATCTATACTTTAGTAATAGTGGGCTTCAATAGAGTAAATATCACCACTTTTGGTGTGGTTTCTGAATCAGGAAGATGCAATTTTTGAAGCTTTTGCTTGTAGGTCTATCTCCAGTTACTCCTGATAATCAACGCTGACAAGAAGGTCGCTATTCTTAGACAGCCACTTAAAAAATATATCCCACGATTCCACTGTTTGGATGGAAATGGCACTCTTTTCCTCAACCAGAATGCCATATTCTTATTTGCTCATAAAAGATTCACAAAAAATTCATAAATCAAATTGGTAAACTTAGTATAATAATTTTGGAATAAGCATTGCTTAACAAAACAAAAAGTGTCAAAATCTTCTAGTTATCTTGACTTAAAAATCAACTAGATCAGTTGGGTTTTTTATGATAGTTTTCTAAAAGTATTAGGTAATTTCCCAAACTGTTGAAATGAGATTTGATTAAAACTGTGGCGAAACTTCTTCAATCTGGGCTCTACCTGCTTCGTAATTATTGAAAGTTTATCATGCAGATAGATTAATATGCAAATGAGCAGCAAGTTAGGCGACAAGTTTTGGTCGGAATTTCTGTGGTTGCTTTAGGTTGACTTTGTAACCTAGTGTAGCCACAAATCAGCTTTATAGTGACAATAAGCACACCTAAAACCTAAAACTTATACTTTCGAGGTGCTTAGGAGTTTTATGACGTGCTATTACCATTACTTGCTTTGTTCCAGGATATTCTACTGTTCAGTTACTTACTGCTTGTTTAGAAAGTGAGCTTATCAGATTCGTGCTCGCACTGCAAAATGGCCCAATTATTACTTATTGTTACTAAAACCAAAGTTACCAAAACCACATCTACAAACTTACTCAACTCCTTAAAGCCTTTTCAGAAAAATGCCCGCTTAAAATGTTTATATCTCTTGAAATCGTTTGTGGATTTGATAGTCTTGCAATCAAGAAACTAATCTCAATTTATCTCAATAAAATAACCTCGATCGGTAGTGCTAGTGATTATAACTTCCAGAACGAAAATAGTGCACCTGTTAATACTTTCTAAGTAGATCCACCTCTAGGTCAACTCGGAATAAGAATAGAAACTCAATGAAAGAGTAATGGTGGTAGAATCACACGTAGAAGCTGTCTCTCGTTGATAAATAAATGATCAATTAAGTATCAGGCTCAAGCTATCGTTCTAATTTTATCGCCTTTAAATCGAACGCAGTCTGCATGAATCAAGAGCAGCATGCCGGAAAACAACGCCGGGAGAAGCCGGGAATTGAGGAAATGCATTAGCTAGGGATCAGGAATGTCCAGAGCAGCATATAAACAGACGTTCCAGGGTTCGGAATGGATTTTCAGCTGCAGAATGCGCTATCCAAATGCCTGAATAATATTTATTTCAACGTGGCCGTTATAGAATTTTCCTGCTATACCTACTTGAAAGGTGAAACTGGATAACAAACTTTATTCGTTCTGAATTTCTAACCGTTTTAAAGAAAACAACTTCAAACTCATGAACTTTGGTTTCAAATATATTGTTTGCTTAATTAATTTTACTCTAAAGGGTTTCATCGCCACAAGTATAGGCTGAACCTAAACTGTGAAATTATGACGCAAGACTTTAAAAAAATGATTTATATCTGGGTAGTGATGAAAATTCTCAACAATAAAAACAGAATTGTGACAAAATTTAACTTTGTCACTGGTCTTGTTTTTATTTACAGTTTTAAACCACTTTAAGTACCGCTTTATATAAGTCCAATGGAATTACTCGAACAATCTATACTGTTTTCAAAGATTAGGAAGCTAAGCTCGTCTTCTAGTCTCGTATCGATATAAAACATTGTCACAACACCTGTGGAATCATCTAGAGAACCTCAAGTCACTGGAAAGATAACAGCTCTGTAATCATTAGTATAATCCAGAATCGGAGCTGTTACAGCCTGAAGAATAATAGCATAGTGGAACCATCAATATTAATTATACTTAACTTAAAAATTTGAATTCGTCGCCATACAACCAACAACTTGTAAACGACTCATTATGATGCCAGAGTTGAACATCCCTCTCCAGAGTACTTTTGTTACTGTGAAAAAGCTACAGTGAAAAAAGATAATAATAAAAATTTTAAAGGTATATGTATACAGGGATCTCTTAGCATTAACGTGTTGTTTGCATGTTATACCTAGGAATAGGGAAATAATAATAATGAGGACATAAGTAAAGGAAACTATCATCAAGATCTGTTGAAGTGTTAAATATTGAAACACAAATGGGCTTAGTATGTAGATTCACCAAGTCATGAAGTTACGTGTCATACATTTTGAAACACTCAGTGACTCAGTACCTTCAAAATACGTGGAATTGCATTTGCATCCAAGCAATCTGAATTTAACGAAGCGCATTTAGCAACACACCACGTGGTTCCGCCATAGCAAACAATTGCATATCAGAGGGAAGATTGTGCCCGGATTCAGACCAACAAAGGGTGATCCTGAAACTCCTGAGTATATTAATTCCAACAACAGCACAAACGCGTTTATTGATTGTTGTTTGTTGTACCTTGTTAGAACCCCCTTTACATAAGCCTATTAATTATCATAACAATAGCGTGACAATGATTTGTAACCAGCGGAGTTACATAACTAATTTCGGCCAAATTCCCGAATCAATTCAGACTGAGCGGTCCACATCTCGCACGTCTTTATTTGTGATTTTGCTACCGAATTATTAATAATGTAGATTCGAATTTTAACCCATGTAGCTTGTGTTTCTATGAATAATTGCTGAAATGCTTATATTAAACGTGAATTCGGTTTTCAATTATTTATACGCCAATGTTCGGCATTGTGTTGTGTTTTTCCTATTACGATTCTAATGGAATTTCATTTAACTCACTTTTCATGGGAAGTTTTCAGTCCTCGTTTCAGTAGGCTCTCATTTCGTTAGTGCTCTTACATGTGACGCCTTTTTAGAATCGAGTTTTAAGTTACAAAGAGTTCTTTGAAACTCGAGTCATATCACGTGACTTCTCTGAAAGATGTTTAGCGATCCTAAAAGAATCACACCTTTTCTCATTTTGTAAATTCTCTGGTGCTGAAGTTAATTGTTAGGGGCAACAGACGTTGATTTCGTCACATATATTTATCTTACTTTCCCAATTGAAAATGTTGACATTTAGAGGGACTTTGTGAATTATTGTTTGTGAACATGAAAATAATTATATAATCTGCCTGACTTTAGTTGAATATACGTATGACCCACAGTCGATAAATTATTCCTCTCCTTGTAATAAAATAAGGCTAAAATAGAAGCGGAGCTATTTAGCCTCGTTTTGCATGAGCTCGGAAGGATAAGTAGGTACCTACATATACGAGTATAATCCCCTCCCTGAATATTCTTCAGAAAACTTCATGTAAGGTTTATGCTAAATAAGTACGAATAATTTTAAGGGGTGATTCCTTTACTTATGCTACGGAAAAATTTCCCATGGCGTCCGTTTTTGAGATACAGGGGGTGTCAGAAAAAGATTATTTTTCCAGTTTTTTGAAGATTTATCAGGAACCGTTTAGGGTTAATTTTTAAATGCTAACTCATTTTTTTTCATAATGCCATTTGCGGAAATTTTAGAATTGAGTCAAATTTTTTGCCCTTATTTTCTGGCACATGTTTTGAAACTCGTTTTTTTCATCGTAAATGGTCGTTTTTTTTCGAAAATAATTCATGTTACCAATTATGGCCAGAAATAACTTTTTTCTGTAGACAGTATCGGAGGTTTTATATTGGCTACTAAAATGCCAATTTTACCAATGTTCTGGAATTTTGGTAAAATTTTCGAGCAAAAAACCTAACGCAACTCTAAAATCTCCGCCACTGGCATATGAAAAAAAATTAGATAATATTAAAAAAGTATCTAATACCAATGGTAAGATATTCACAAAAGTTGAGCTCTGTACCTCAAACGGTTCCTGAGATATCAAAAAACTGGAAAAATGAATTTTTTTGCCACTCTGTATCTCAAAGACGGTGCATTTGAAGATTGTTTCCCTTAGAATGAGCCAAGGAATGATCCCCTAAAAATTTTTTTCACTAACTTTGGTAACCCTGCATACTTCTTACATAAGTTAATTCACTCGTCAACAGCAGAAAGGGAAAGAACATAAAACACTAATTAGGAACAGGTTATTGATCAGATCGAAGCTCGATTGACTGTTTCCGAACTATTGACAGTTGACACTACATGGGCAGAATGACAACAAAGCTAGAATGGATAAAAGCATATTGAGAAATACGGGTTGCCTATTATAATGACTGTTATTTCTGAAAGTTTTATTGAAAATTACTACCAGAAATGGAAGGTAAAAAAAATAGGCTATTATGTTAAATGAAAAAAAAAAAACTGTTAAACAGATTGAGAAAAAAACCGCAGCCTTTAACCAGTAATCCATACCTTCTTGGTCGTATATAAAAATATCTCCTCTGGAAGGTATATATGCCGTGTTATCAAATCCTTATGATAATTTTTTGCCATTATAACGGAATTTTCAAGTTTCACGCCTACTATAATAAGATACTTACAGATAAAATAATGGGACGTTTACTTGGAAGGAGCTAATGTAATCAGCGACCGCGAGTACGGCTTCCGCAAACAGAGCTCAACTGGAGACCTCCTCACCTATACGTAACGTAACTGTTACATATAGGTACTGTACTAATTTAATTATTTCGATTTTTACTATTGTTTAATGGATTCCATAAAATTCAGGAAGAGTTCATTCAAAAATTGCAGTTTTTTTTAATTATTTCATATTTCATAATATGGTCGCTGATTGCAGAATTTTAGACAACTTCGGTGATGGAGACCGAAGACTGACTAAAGATTTTACTGGCAACCGATTGGGAAAGTAACTTTTTGGGTTTTTTAATGCGTCTGGTGCGATGATTATTTACCAGAAGAGCCTTAGGTGGGTAAATAAAAATTTTAATAATTAACAAAAAATTCCACTGTTACGGTTTTTCCTCTGCTATAATAGTGAAGCGGTTGATATTGTTATATATGCCTCTTAGGTCTTTTCTATATAGGCCGCTGCCAGAAAACAATTATTTTAGAGGGTTGTCTGGCTCCTGATGAGACTTGTTCCAGTAATTGGAATTTGGCGGGCGTGATATGTTTCACGGTTGTGGCTTCGCTTCAATTTCTCTTTCATTCGCAATAGGACTTTTTGCAATCTTTGATTTCCGTTCAGTTACTCGCAGCTATAATCTTGTATTATTTACAATAGTCTGAAGTAGGGAACAAACATTACGGCGTTACAATGTCAATTTTTATACAAACAAGTCTTCTTGTGTAAAATTATGTTTTCTATAAAAGCGAATGGAAAATTTAATGGATAACGCTGTTTGCTTGTTAATTATTATTAACGCCGGTATTTCTTAAAAGAAAAAAAATTGATTTTACGAAATTTGATTCAAATAAGTATACGAGTAAACAAACAGCAATTTCCGCCAATTTCTTCTTTACTTCTTGTTTAGTAAAAGTACTTAAATTTGATTATAAAATTATAATACCGGCGATGTTTCCCAGCTCGTAATAAAGTTGAAATTGTTTACCTAATTTAGACTTTACATTTCTGCTTGTAATAAGAAGATACTTACAAAAAATCAAAGCATACACACACACAGTCACAATATAATAAATACCCCCTTTTAACAAAGTTTTTAATCTTCTTTGGTTAATGTGATTAAAAATTCCCTAGTTTCGTAAATTAGGAATGGAACTGACCCATTTCAGTTCGTCTTCCTTCTAAAAAGTATTTTAATTTATGCAGATTACACTTCATGATCTACCACACGCCCCCTTTAGGGTCCACTGTGACAAAACAGTCGGGAAATTCTAAAGTAGCTGAAAGTTAAATTAAAAAAGTTGCTAGTGAGAGTTCTGCAGGATCGTTGTGGCTTCACCTGCGAAACTTATCAACCTGTCATCGATGCTCCCTAAATTCCCGCTCTACGAGTAGTCTTATATTAACTGTTACTTTTTAACCCCAATTTAACCCTGTCAGTCAAAACTCTAATTTAATTATTTTGTTAATCAAGCATATAATAGAAAAGCTAATCAATTTTCTCGGTAGGAAGAATAATTAAATTTTCAGAATTTTAATGAGACCTGGATCATTATATTTTATGTTATTATCACTTTCAATTATTTTTTAACTTTGATAACCAACCATTTTATCATAATACAGTCAATCTACAAGAATATTATTAACTTAACCATAAGATATTCAACCCCTAATATCGCTATCGAAGCATTGAATCAAGCTCGCAAGATTTATCCAAGCACAAACATATCAGAGGCAATTAACTCAAGATTCGTGTTCTTTGATCCTTCCAGTTTTAATTAGTTATCAATTTTCGGCTAGTCTGGATCTTAGAGTCATGAAAAACAGTTCTGCTATTAATTATCGACATTTGGTATATAGTCGAATTGTGTTCAGTTTGAAAATTGCTTCAGGAAAGTACTTATACATTCTAGAAATTCAAATAACTCAGCCCGTTGAATTTGGGGATACAGGATACAGCATGACAATAATCTACCATAATAGTTGTACGGTTAACTTTGTCATTTTGAGAGTTACAGATTAGATTAAATAGGCAAAGTTGAGGAGAATTTTATCTTGTTTGGAATCTGAAGAGAAGTTTAAGGTTCGTCGTTGCCGAAATATCCTGAAAAAAGTATAAAAATCCAGATTTCCTGTTTTTGGCAAAGGTATCTTTTCTTTTTTGAAAATAAATAAATTAGTTTTTGCAGGGTGACATATACTATCGAAATAACACTTTATAATCTCAACTATTATTTTTCCACGTCACCCGGCATTACAAAAATCAATTTAACCAAAAATCTTAAATTATTTTTTTAATTTTTTCGAAACTTTGCCTCGTACTTATTATTAGACGTCAGTTACCTTCAGCAAATTACTATTGGATATTGAATACAGTCCTAGGGATTCAGATTTAGACAGTAATGCCATATCTTACCCTGAGTAATGGAGTTGGTTTTGCGTTTCTCTTCATTCATGTTGATCGGACCCTTCTATTGGCCGGTTCGACCACAGCGGCAACATTGATTTTTTTATGTTTTCGTTTGGGCCATCTGTTTGCACTTAATTCTTTCAGTTCTTTCATCAGTAGGTTGCTGGTGGACCTGAAGCTTTGAGGTAGTTTGAGATCTTCTAATTTCAAAGTGACCACTTATTTCAGAACCAAAGAGAAGGATCTTCAGTTCTTGTATGAGAGATTGGGCGCTTCCAGCTTGGTGTGTTAAACGAGATGCCCAAATTTTATCACGATCATCTATACTTTTTACAGGCTGTCTCTGATTCTTTAGGATCTAGTTCTAGCCGGCTCCAAATAGCGTTGCTCCCAAACTTCCGTATTGACGGTTTTAAGACAGAGATCAGAATCGATAATTCATTTTGCTGATCTCCCTAAATAGACTGGATGAGCTACATTAGAGGCCGCTGAAACCTTTCAATACTCTGGTAGTTTTGCCTTCGCTGTTTGAATAATTATTGCTATCCGCCAGAAGTATATCAAATTGACAGGTAAGGTGGAGATTTGATTATTTTTCTGTTTGAGCAGCAGCACTTGTTCCTGGTACTTCACTTCATCTTCCGTCTATCTGCTCTCACTCCTTTAGTTCCGATTTCGTTCTTTAATTTTTTCAAGATTTAGTACTCCTACCTAATGAGTGTTTGGGTTGATGGGTGAGATATGCAGCGTTCCCTGAATTTCGACATCTCTCAAACTAAATACTTAATTGCTCTCTTCCAGCTTGGTGGGGTCAACGGAGGTGCGCAAATTTTATCATCTCCATGTAGGTATACTTTTTACCAGCTGTCCCGATTTTTTGGGATCTAATTCTAGCCGGTTTGAGGGTTTTAAGACAGAACAGGATCGCTTAGTCGTTTTACTGGCTAGACAGACTGGATGAGCTACATTTGGAAACTCTCTGAGATCTTTCAATAATGTGTTGGTTTGACTTCGCTGTTTGAACAATAATTGCTATCCGCAGAAGCACCAAATTGGCACATGAGGTTGATTATTTTTCCCGGCGATTGAGCAGCAGTACCTGCTCCTGGTGTTTTCACTCCATCCCATCTTCAGTCTATCTGATTTAACTCTTTTAATTCCAACTTTCTTCTCGATCATCTCAACTTTATTTTTTGCTGACACTTTTCTGCTGTCACTACCTATACGTGATAGCTTTTCAATATAGGTAGAGTCGTGTCAATTAAATTATTTGTGGATAAAATGATTTTAATAGTAAATTATTATTAGCCGGTAGAAAATGTTAGGACTTAAAAAAAGAATCAGCATAATCAAAGAAAAATGCCTACATTTCATACACCAAGAATTGTGTATAATCTTTGATACAACGCCGTTAGAGGGGTTTATTAGATACGAGGAAAGGGGAGATGAAACGGGAGAAATGAAATTGCTGTTAAATAAATTAGGACGATATGAAACGACCTCAAGTTTGGTGCACCGAGAATAATATGGAAAGCTAACGAATTGTCAATATTTCACCGGAATTGGAAATTCTGACCGCCGAGCCGGTTCGGTTATTCATGAAGTCGTTATAGACTGATTAAATGAACGGTTTAATAAGGCCACATTAAGGGTGGATATCGAATAAAAAGCCCCGTTTAATCGGGTGGTTTTTACAATGGCTTATAATCAAAGCAAATACTCAATTTATTTAAAATTGGATTTGCCTGTTTTATGAAGAATGGTTGGAAGAGTTGATTATATAATTTGTTTTTGTGCTTCCTCGGATATAACTGGTCTTTGATATAAGGGCTTCAAATATTAGAAAGAAAAAATACGTCTGGAATTGGATTTTTCATGTTCAAAGAAGATTTTTGATTAGCCACATTTCTAATTTTCTCTTAATATCTGGCTTAGTAGAACATTTTCCTCTATATTTTAGACGTTTAAAGGCAGGAACGTGCATATTTAAATGAGTTATTTGAGTGACTTGAAATTTAAAATATTATAGACAAAACACAACCAGCTAATACATTAATATTCTGTGGAAAAATCGAGGAAATTCCAAATTAATTATATTCTTCAAATATCCCGTTCGTAATACATAAGTAAATAAGTATTAAAAAAAAAGGATAAGATCAAAAATTCCACTATTCCCGGTATCAATAATTTTCACTCTTCTCATCGTTTTAGGATAAATTACTTATAGCTCGTTCTTTTTCAATGTGTCAGAAAATCTTAGCTGCATGAGCTTGTAGGTTTTAGGTATGCGCCATGAACATGATAGGTAGGTGTATATATGATTCATCACTTCCTTTTCCGTGACTTGGAAATATGTACCTAGCCATTTTACCCTGAAATGTAAACCATCATCATATCGCCGCTTTGAATTAGATAGAGATGAAAATATAGACTGGAATTATTATTAAATGATGTTATGGAAAAAGATAATTTATTCTCGTGACGTACTTTCATAGATACCTATCCTTTACACCATTTATTGCTAGATTAGTGAATACTAAATATAAATGCTAGATGATCAATAATTTAAGGTAACGATGGGGATAAGTAATAAGGTATGGTAGAAGAGTTATTTATTCATAAATAAATGAGAAAATTAAATTGGTTTTTGTTCAGTTAAAAATTGTTTTATGTTTGATTAATTTGAATTTATTAACCCAATTCTGGATAAATTCATTAATATCGTGAATTATTTAGCTCTGAAAACTTTTAATTGATTCGTAATTTTTTTATTAGAGTTGATGAAATTTTAAAATTAATTTTAGGTAACTTTCTACGATCCGAGAGCCATCTCCAGTTGTGATAATAATAGTATACAGATTTCTAGTAGTTATCTTGATTCTTCAGCTGCGGTTTGACGAAAAGTACAGTACTTAGGTACATACAGAAACTCACAGGAAGAAGGAAGTCTGCTTAAAAAGGAGACTTCTTAACGCTTTCATGGGAAATTCTCAGTTATTATTTATCAACGAACTGGTTTAATTTAGACGCATTCCGGTAGATGACGCTAGCGCGGTCTTCTCCAAACGATGGGCCCTAACATGATGAATAATTATTGTACCAATCTCGCTATCATGGTAAGTTAATTGATCTTCCTTGATTCAGTCCCATTCCTGCAGGTAGAGTGGCTTTAAAGAAAAATTTAAGGCCACAATTAAAATCTTATACCTAACCTTGTAATCATAATTATTGATTAATTTATAAGATACAATGTTCTTTACACAAAACCACTCACTCGGTTTCCATGTATTTTCTCACTATTATTGTCTAAATAATATTAAAATGCTTCATATGTGCATATTTTGAGTAACACCGGTGAGTGAGGAAGTGCAATACCAGTGTAAATTTATTGATTCTCGCTTACTCGAAACGCGTTCCAGTAGATGGCGCTACGACGGGATTAAAGCAGAAATATGCGTAAGCTGCCCTTTAAGCGTAAATAATTTTATATGAATATACAATTTTTTGTAAGTGAGTAATAAAGCAATAGGTTTTCCATCTTAATCCTTAAGGCGGTCTTTTCTGGTACCTACAGGAACCTTATTAGAATTCTAACAATTTTTCGAATTAAACTTCGTGATGACAATAATTGGTGGAAACACACGCTCTAAATTTATTGATATTTGATTTAGTTCAAGAGCATTCCAGTAGATGGCGCTACTAAAAAGTATTGTTATGGTACCTGTATTACCAACACTGATACTTACTGGGTAGCGCTAAGGAGGATGAACAATAAAGAGAGGAGTTAATTCCATATTAAATTTACGGTAACATTTTGCGTTAGTACTGCCACCTGCGATCAAGGGCGTCACCCAACGTCTCTGAATATTTCCCGCCAATATTTAAATTCAAATATGCATAGTTTTTATTACTTCGTTACGGATAAAACCAACCAGAACTGTCTTACTTCACCTCTTCATAAACACCAAGAAAAAAAATTTTTTATTGATAAATATGAATTTGTTTATTAAAAACTTCCAACATTATAAAATTAAAATGATCTGATCTTTTTCAATAATTTTCTTGTCTTATTTATTTAATGTTCTGGACAATCTCGTGAAGTTAGAAGAAAAATGTATTAAAATTGCACGTGAACAAAACCATCTATACCTGTACCTGTAAATATAATCCAGTTACATATATCCAGCATTGAAGACCTTTCCAATCAAGAGTACGCTAGTCTGTGATCGAGACATAGGCCGAAGCAATTACATATTATGTCTATGATTTGCTTACTGAAGACCTTAATAGACCTCAACCGAATCGACAAACTCTGAACTGAAACATCAAATTAGAAAGGTTAGAAAGTAATTACATAATCTTTTTTCTGCGACGGGCTATAAGTTTGACCTTTTTTCCCCGTTGACAGGTAGAAAAATGCCTCATTATATGAGCTGCATCTTATCGGGGAAAAAAATGAATTAGCAGGGAAATAAATGAGTACTTATTTCCCCGAAATGGCGGCTTAGGTATAGCTACTATTAACACTCAGATATCATTAAATTTATATCAAATATACGTAAAGGAAAGTTACCTTATTATCCAAATGGCAATTATTAAGGGAATTTTCATAATAATCACTATCCATATTATTAAATTCACTCATCGAAAACTAACAAGAATCTTTGCAAAACTGTCTTCAATTTTAATTACATTAATATGACGTTTATGTAATAATTAAATCGTTTCGTTACCCAGGCAACGTCAATTACGATAAAAGACAGTTTGAAAATTCAAGTTTAACATAAATCATTTTTCCGACATAATTTTCAGTTATCTAACTACGTTTTTCGACATTCTAACACTGATATTTCTTCTCGCAGAAAAAAATTGTATATTACACACGAGAAAAAAGTGCGATTTTAGCTCTCGATGTGTTTGTCCCCTCCGCTAAACGCGTCGGGGACGAAATCACATCTCGAGCTAAAATCTATCACTTTTTTCTCTTGTATAATAAATAACTATTATCCATCTCTAAGGTGCGTTCAGCTTAGGGTACCTGCATTACCGACACCGAAGCTTACTGATTACTAATAAGCGTTAGTGTCGGTAAAACAGGTACCCAAGTTCAGCTTGCATGAGAGTTCTACCCCTCGTGGATGGAAGAACTAACTTCTTGTTACCAATTTTCCCTATCCAATCAAACCTTCTCTTTTTGTTCATCCTCCCTTATCACAACCCTGTAATTCGATTGATTTTTTATTTAATTCAAGCGCATTCCTATAGATGGCGCGGCGTTTACATTCTATAAAAAATCAGCCCAAAATAACACTGTAATCTGGTTGATTCGTTGCTTGATTCAAGCGCATTTTAGTAGATGGCAATGCTGCCAATGCAAAATTAGCAGATAAAATTATCTATAAATACTACTAAAAGAAGATAAAATTTATGATAATAATTTATTTTATAATATCGATTGTACCTACGTGTTTCAGCTTCTGTAAGATAATATACAGGGTGGAAACTTGTAAATGGGTCATAGGGTGTAACAAAGAAATTCAACATAGGGATCAAAGATGCGAATTGCCTCTAGATTCAAATATGAATCTAGAGGTCTGTAAAATATAAATTAAATTGATTACATTATTCTTATCGTAATTGTTTGGGAAAGCTAATGTTGCATTTTAGAAAGTAAAGACCTATTTACAACATTGCCAGTAAAATCGACACCTAGAATAGAAAACTGCAACTGGAATATTTTCAGGCAGGATTGCTGTATCAGCAGTAACTCAGAGCTGCTTCATCAAGATAAACGAAAACTGTAAATTTATTGACTTATTTGATAGTTCAAGCGCATTCCAGCAGGAAGCGCTGCTTTAATAGAAAATTTTGGGTCCATAAAAATCAGACCAAGGGCCCGTATTCATAAAGCGTTTCTGTCATGTAATATCTAGAAAATAATTAAATAAATGGGATGGAGATATGCAGTTTTTATGCGCTAGAGTGAGATGGGTATAATTGATTACGTAATTATTTAGGAAATTATCGTTTGTGAATATGGGCGCAAATGTTCATAAAATGTTATTTTTAGTGAAGAGGGTAGATAATGTAATTGTTTTTTTTACAACTGACAGGGTGTTGTCATTACAGTAACTCACACAGGGACTTTTTTGAAAACGTTTCTATTTACTGAGGCGTGTTACATTTTTACATAGCCTCATATTCTCTGACAACCAAAATATGAGAAAATAAGTTAGTGTTTCTTTTATACGAACCTTTCTACTTAATCTGTTTTATTATCTTCTCAATTTGGTAAAATAATTGTTTTGACTTATTTTCTCACATACTTATCATTATTATTGTACTGTACAAGGCGTTTTCTTATAATCAATCACCCAAGGACGCAAAGAAAAAAAATGTTATCATTATTATCATTAAGTCCATCCATAAATAAGAATTTTCCCACCTGCATTAGATTTTTCTGGAGCTTGGAAAAAGATAGGCTTCGATAGTTCCAGTGTTGCCTCTTTCAGCTTTACGCCCAAGAAGCGCGAGTGAAAGTTTAAAACTTACGTTCCAGATAGGTGGAATTATTGAGAAGGAGTCTCGAGGTCCATGACCTCAACTCGCATAAATTTCCTTTCTAAAGAATGAGAAATACATAATTTACCCCACACCTGACACCACTGCTGCGCTTTTAGTCTGGGTGCATGGGATAATCAGATTTTTATATCTTGACCTCTACATTACTAATTATTTATTTACAAGATATACCATTTATCTATTTATTCTCTGCTAGCTTTATATTTATTTATGTACAATTTTTTTCAAGTTACACAGGGTGCGTTTTCTTAGATGTTGCTTCAGGAGTTTAAGAAACGGTTAAATGGGGTAAAATTGTTCTTTCTGGATCTGGTATCATAATCAGAAAATATAATTTTTTTGGATGTTTAGTATTAAAGTAATTTTATTATGAAAGAAGTATCAAGTTCTAAGAAAAAAAAATTCACTGACCTCATTAACTTGTCAAGCTTCTCTCACTCTATTTATGAAATAATATATTACTTCCACTTATTAAATATTTTCTCCGACCTCGGTTTTCCCTTGAGGGAATTCTACTTACAAAAAAATTATTATTTTTAATGGAAAACTGTACCAATTTATTAAAAATGTTTAGTTTTGTTCAAAATTTCTGGAACACCCTTAGAGGTGTTTAACTTAACATAGTTTTGTTATAAATCAAATTCATTCTAACATTGTAAGGTCGTACCTAATGATAAAAAATCCCTAATGCTTATTGCTTTTAGCAAGTCGTAGGTGTGCTTTATAGCTTCCATTAATTACAAACTCACCGAATTCAAGTAATATCTATCCATATTTTATCTTTACTGTCTCGTATAAAACCACCCCTAAAACAATGTCTCTTTCTTTATTAAAGTCAGTTTTACTTGTTCTAATTCGAATCTATCACGCTCAGCATACCAACACTTACCATTCACACCATTCATTTCCATTGCAATAGCTCTCAGAATTCCCCCCTGAATATTATCGGGAATTCCTCAGGATAATTGGAAACAATATTATGCACTATGTTGGAAGACTAGACAGAATAGATATTGCGTCTCCCTGTAGATAAGGGCTGGCCTCATTAATCGAACCAGAACTGGTATTACATTTCCGAATAGACCTCTCACTTGAGGTATAATTGATCAAGAGGATCAAGCCTAGCTAGGCTGAGGTGTTATTAGTTATTGAAGCGACGTTGCCGTTGGTAGTTTGCCACGCCTTTGATCGTCTTATTTGTCTTTGGTTGGATATATTGGGAGTGTAATAATTAATTATTATGGTAGCTTTTTTGTAAACTTAAAAACACAACTGTGAAAAGAAAATACAACGAAACCTGAGTTTTTTTTTGTTTTTGTAATTTGACTAATTAACAAGTCGTCTATAAAAATTTTGAGTGGTAAGATTTATTTAAGGATTGCTACTTGTTTCTCGAACTTTTATTCAACTTATGTAGGGCTTTTCCAGTTCATATTATTAATCATAAAGTTTTAATTAGTTCATTTAATTTCTGACCCCACTCACTAGTTAATTGTTCACTTCTCAAAAGTCAACCACATTTTATAAACGATTTTTGGACAACGTAAAATTTTAGTTGTCTTATTTTAAAGGTTATATAATTTTTTAATCTTTATTACTCTCGTATCTACCTATCAACGCTTCAGTTTTCTCTGCTTCTTTTTCTTACCCTTCACCCTTCAACCTTCAATTGATCTTTTAAAGTGACAAAATGTCAGTTTAATTTATTCCAATTTTGTAATGATTTGAGCATCTTCAGACCAGTTTCTTTGATGATTTTTTATCAGCTCTCAGTGACTCAAAAGCCAGCTTTGAGCCTCCAAGGAATTTTTTAAATCGAATCATGAAAAATATCCTTTTTAAGCTCAACAAGTTTTTTTTTGCTCTAAACAATAATTAAAGAGCTTGAAGGCTCATGGAAGGCTTATTTTCGATTTACAAGTTAATTGGCCAAATAAATTTTCATTAACAGACAGTTTCAGTTTTTGTTCTTTTTTTTTAATTTGAGTATTTAAAGGTCTTAAAGTTCTGAAAAAATAAGTTTTTCATGAGACTCGATAACAAATTGTTATTTATTTCTAAATCTTCAAAGTATACCTACCTACGCAGCGAGAATAAGTATCGTGCACCAGGTGGTTTAAAAAAAATTGTTACTCCCCCCCCCCTCCCGAATTTATAGAAGTGATCTGTAAAGTATTTTTTAATACAAGACGTTTTAATTATATTACTAATGCCTTCAGACTGGGCTAGGGGTGGAATCACACAAAGTTATACACAACATAAAAAACCAAACATAAACTTATTAATTGTATTTGATTTATTCGTGAATGCATTATATATCTGTTCAGGAGCACACCAGCTTCGATTGCTAGTAACCGGTTTTTCTTGTGGCTGTCTGCTTCGTCTCTAGGTCAAGATCACCAGCATTCGGGAAGCAAATTTCTTGTCGCTTTATTATAGAGTAGCTGTAACAGATAGTTTGATACGGGGCGAAAAAATGTCGATATTGTTCACGTGGACAGGAATCTGAATCTCCTGGTTAAGATTTAGGTACTAATAATTTTTGTGGAGTAGATTTTCCGATTTAGCGGTCAATCAGGATAAAATATGACAAATTTGACATAACTTAAATCCTCTGGTATGTCGATTGACATACCTACTTGTATTGCTGGTATGGTCTAAGGTCTATACAGGCTGTCCCATTTTAATGTCCCACCCCGGATAACTTTTGTCAGTGACCTTGAATCAAAAATTGTTTGGTACAAGAGTTGTACAACTTGGAGGGGAACATTCGATGGCACTAATACTTTTGACCTTGGGTACAAGGTTCAAGGTCATTCAAGGTCAACTTTGTTTTGTTAAATAGAACTTCCTATTTTTGACATCGGCAATCGATTGCGCGTGAAAAAAATATGAGACTTTTGTCTGAAACTTTTTTTCTGAAAACGCAAATTTAATCGACTTATGCAGCTGCCAAAATTAAGTTTTTTAAGTTTTGTGAATTTTTAACTCGAGAATGGTAGCTTTCTAAGAAAATCCGCAAGAGACAAAAAGTGCTTGGATTTCTGCAAGGAACCGTCACGAATTTTTTTGAACACAGGCGCTGAGAACAGAGTTTTCGTTAATTTTGAGCAATTTGTACCGAATGAAAAATTAAACTTTTCTTGATGGAAAATTGTTAATTTTGAGCTGCTTGTACCAAAGGAATAATGAAACTTTTCTTGATGAAAAATCTAACTTGTGGTTCTCTTCTAAACCTCACCATTCTCGAGTTGAAAATTGAAAAATTTTAAAATTTTCAATTTTGAAGGCTAAATCAATTGAGAAAATTTGCGTTTTCAGAAAAAACGTTTCAGACAAAAGTCTAATATTTTTTCACGCGCAATCGATTGCCGATGTCAAAAATAGGAAGTTCTATTTAACAAAACAAAGTTGACCTTGAATGACCTTGAACCTTGTACCCTAGGTCAAAAGTATTAGTGCCATCGAATGTTCCTCTCCAAGTTGTACAACTTTTGTACCAAACAATTTTTGATTCAAGGTCACTGACAAAAGTTATCCGGGGTGGGACATTAAAATGGGAGCCCTGTATAGGTATATAGGGCTTGAATAATAGTTGAATCAGAAAAAAAATAAGAGACCCTAAATTTCCACCCGGTATAAATAAATCACGTTGTAAGTGTGAAAACGTCTTTACTGAGAGAAGAGCCTATCGTGCGGTCCATCAGTGAAAGCCTGGGTGTAAATTGGGATTGAAAGCGAAGGCAATTAAGATAATCCTCGTGTATTCTCTACTATTTAGCTTAGGCAGGATAAAAGCAAGATCCAGGATCTGTTCGCCATCTGTTCGGAAAATTTATTAACCTACTTTACTGTTGTTAGATTTCGTGAAACAAACGACACCATCAATAGCAAAATATGATAGATCACCTGAGAAGGCTTACATCTGCTATTATGTAGTACGTGAATAGGTGAGAATGTTGGGTGAGAATGTTGCATGACGTTTCTATTCAGCAATTGTAGATGCACTTCTCTTCCGGATAATCATCAGCTAAGCAGGCGAGCATCCTGCTGTAAATTGTATAGTTACCTAGCAGGAACAGAACTTTACTTTTAATGTACCTACTCACTCTACAGAAAGCATAAGGGAGTTTATAACAGATGTTGAAAGCCCACGAAAGGTGCTTTACATGAATTTGCTCTCTCGTTTTAGCGAAAATATTCTTACGACCCATACAGAGGGCGTCTCAGATTAAGCGACTAGAAATCAATCCCGCTTCTTCAATTCCTCCAGAATGTAATGAGATGTAAGGTTACGCGTCAATTCGTCTACCTAATTGTTCATTTAATGACTTTTTCAAGATGAGATCAAAAGGGCTTTCAGCCAGAGGGTTCCTCCTCAAAGCAATTGACAGGAACTGGAGTTGCTCTGATAAGGGAAGGTTTGTAGAATCTGCTAATAGTCTTTTAATGGAAATGACGATTGATGCTTGAAAATACCGATTTATTCTTAATTAAAACTCTACAACTCTCTCGTCTAGGGGTATTTCTAAATATAAATTAATAAACTCCCTTCGTTCGAGCTGTTGCTTTAATTCTTTTAACAGATTTCAGGCTATGCAGGTCAAATATGAAACAGACACACTGAGATAAATATTATGTATGTTCGCAGATGCAGAACTTATCTTGCAGATTCAAAAGTCTTATCTTTTATTGATATATGTATATTTCTAAGCAAGCTGCATACAGGGTGAGGCGCGAGAACCTTAGGGCATTTTTATATGGAGAAGTCCTGGGAGTAGACGTCTAAAAATTGGTACGTGTATAATTTCGGTTTTGACGAGCTGAACTAAAATATTCACAGCCCCACACCACTTCCGGTTATACCGGAAGTTGCCATATTTTTCTTTTTTTAAATGGTACACCCTGTATATTATTACATTTTCAGATTGCCTGAAAAATAGTAATAAAAATGATGTTTACAGTTCAAATTTGTAACGAGTAATTAATGAGTTATAAACAAATGAAAATTGCAATTTTCCATTTTCAAAGCAGCTTAGCTTGAAAACGGGTCAAGATATCGGAAAATGGCTTACATGTCCCTATCCTAACTTCTTGTATACTACGCTGGAGTACCTACAAAAAAAAAATATTTTTTATTATTTTTATTTTTGAAAATCGCTGATTTTTCATCACTTTGTATACAAATTTCATCAGCACCATAAGATACTACGTGAAAAATTAAGATAGGGACATGTAGCCGTTTTCCGATATCTTGACCCGTTTTCGATCTAGGTTGCTTTGAAAATGGAAAATTGCGATTTTCATTTGTTTATAACTCATAAACCACTCGTTCCAATTTTGAACTGTGAACCCCATTTTTATTGCATTTTTTCAGACAATCTGAAAATATAATAATATACAGGGTGTCCTATTTAAAATAAGAAAGTTGATGGCAACTTCCGGTATAACCGGAAATGGTGAGGGGTTGTGAATATTTTAGTTCAGCTCGTCAAAACCGAAATTATATACGTACCAATTTTTAGACTTCTACTCCCAGGACTTCTCCATATAAAAATGCCCTAAGGTTCTCGCGCCGCACCCTGTATTTAAGCGTTCTCACCGGTAATTGTCAGTCCAAATAATAAACATTATCAATGAAATATCCGCTCTCGGAAAAGCAAAGTTTGAACCGCATTATACGATTTCCACGATTTTTCACTTCTCGTTAAATAATTCAAATCGTTTTAACACCTACCTGAAATTCCGAAGTGAAAAACCGATTTCCCCTTACTATTTCCGCTTAAAGAGCAGACAATTGAAGCTGCCCCGGGCTCTCTCACTCTGATCGACGATCGACGTATAAATCAACGCCTTGCAAATTCCCATGAATCAGATAATCGCACACTCTCTCACTCACTTTCGCTCTCGATATTCTAACGCGAAGTTATACGGAAGTAGAAAGAGAAGAGAGGAGATGTAACTTTCCACCTATTCTCCAACCTCCAACTGCAATCAGTGTTGCCACCGGTGGAGAAAAATTAGGAGGGGACCATGTGCGCTTTATTGGTACATTATTTATTTTCTAGCAGTTTTCTTGGAAATAAATTGCGGCTAGGAAACTAATTGCGGGAAGACTACTGGAGAAATAATTGGTTAATTTATTTTTCAAAATAATTGATATGTTTTGGTGTAACCCTCACTGTAAAAAACGGTACAGCCTGTTCCATTGCAATTAAGATATTTCAAAGCCGTAAATCAGAGGCAATCGCAATTCTTTTCTTTCTTCCTGTATATATTTTTTAAGTGATATGTTGGCATTAAATAAGTGAAACATTATATCAAAATGTACCTAATTTTTCTCTACAAAAAAAAAAAAATAATTTTTTTGTAAACTGATTCAATGGGGTAATGGGAGACATCTTAATTGGCTCACAAAACACCTATTTAATTATTTAAAAAAAACAATGAGGAAGTTCACTAGTAAAAAAGTTAACAAATTAAAATATGAACAGACTGACTCCGACACGACTCAAAAAGCAATGAGTTACAACCAATGTGAGCCGATTATGTAGCGGATAGAATAATAATTATGGTCGAAGGACTGAGTACTTCTGGACGTTGTCACTTCAAAAATCTCTCTAGACTTAAAACCATTTTCCGATGGTGTATAGCCATGAATTCTCGAAAAAGATACATGAGGATCGTAGAGCATTAATCACATTTCATGCTACTTTGACGCAGATATAATGGATAACAGAAGTGGGATTGCCCACTAAACGATTTTTATACTATTGGAGAACGGCAAAAAAGGCCTGGATGCAATAATGAAACTATACCAGTAAGAAAAAGAAAAGCTATATGCAGAATCATGAGTAATGGAAAAAAAGGTATGTACACTCAAGAGTAATATAAAGCAGGGTTAAAAGATCGCAAAAAATTACCAAATAAGTATTGGAGCTCAATAGGAAAGAACTGAGAAAACTTACCCTGTGCAGAATCTACATTTCACTAACTTTCCAATTCACGAGCCGCCACTGGCAGAAAGGTGTTATTGAAAAATATAAAGGGGAAATTTACGAAGTTTTCTGAAATGACAAGTGCAATATTTTGCTATTTATGCAATTTATGAAGGCAGGATAAAGAAAGATAAAAATTTCAGGAAATAAATTCCCGTGTAAGATGCATGAAACATGACAAAAATAAAGGAATACAAAAAATTGAGCTATTTTTTGTAATTGTTGCAGAATTCCTGCATTTTTTTTTAAATCTGCTTCTTCAGTAACGAATTAATAACATACTTTTTCAAGTAATCTAGATGGCTTTGAATATTACTCTACCGATAATGCAATGATGATGCATATGATGATCATGAACCAAGAGCTGCAGGTTCGATTCCAGGTTATTATAATGACATTTATTCGCGAAAGAAATTTCAGCCCATCATCTGATTTCAGTGTGTGTATTTATTAATATCAATCCTCCCTAATGCAAGTCGCAGAACTTTCGATAAACTGTCATGATATTTTATTTTATTTATTTAATCGATAATTAAAATTTTGAACCTTCAAGAAAATATAAAATAAATGTAGCACCTGTGGTACCTACTCCTAATTACCTAGCAACAAATTTTATTAATTAGTTTTTAAATTAAGGTCCATTATTTCATATCTTCGAAATAATAATAAATTAATCATGAGTCTCTAATCAAAACATCAAGTAAAGAAGTTGTCTTGACTATTCTGAAGTTGTATTTCTTCTTCCTCCTACTATCAGATTGAAGTTTAAAGCAAAACATGAGACTCGAGAGAGTCAGCTTGCGCTTGAAGGATAAGACATTCCCAACTTTATATTACACTGTTGCCGGTTTAGAAATATGTAATTAAATTAGTGACAAACAATCGTCAATCATAAGACCCTATTAAAACTTAAGTGTCATATACTGTTACCATTACTCTTAAAAAAATCTTATAACGGGTTTATCTGCAGGCTTTCCTTTTGTAGGGCTGTTTTTACAGTTTTTCTAAAGTAAAAATTTTCACCTAAAAGAACACTAATGTTTGAGCAAATTTTATGCGCTTTTTGGGGAAGAAATGCAACATCATAGAAATTATAGTCTCTGGATAACGTGTGTCCATACCAAAACCGTCAAAGTAACAGCGTTTGGAAATAATTAGATATTATAAGATTCTAGTAATTCAGTAATTTTGGCAACAGGGTAGTGTTAGTGTTTTGATTTATTTTGGACGAGAAGACCTGAAGTTTCGCTTGATTACACATTTAATTAAACGTAATTAAATGATCAAAGTAGCTAGATTGCATTGAATATCAGAGAAAGTGAACCAACCCTTTTAGCAAATACCTTGATAAAGGGACCCTCACAGAGTTGAAACCACCGAATCGGAACGGAAAATCTTAAGCCTTATTTTTTCATCGAGGTTGATTAATTTTATGTTTACATCACTAAATATTTTGTGTAATCCAGAAGAAGTAAACCTTTTCTTCTGTCATCATACCTACGTTGTGATTATTCTGACGATTAAAGTTAATGAAATATCTATTTCTTATAATGTATTTTTATAAAAACTCTTTATCTCATGATAAGCTATTTAGAAAAATTGTACGGAATATTTTTGTTGAATTGTAAATCTTTACGATAATCCCCAACATCCAAATTGTAATTAGCATATCTCATACAAGAAAAAAACATTTTATTTGGGTTGTGAAAAATTCAGGAAACACTAGGTGGACATAATACAATTTTTCAACCCTTAATGATCCTGAAAATCTCCTGAAGCAAAATATTTATATAGACCTAGCTGCTGGGATATAGAGTCTATTAAAAAAGAGCACCACTTCATTATAAGGTTCGTTAAAAAAGCCCGACAACACGAGAAGAGAAAAAATGACCTAGCTGGAATTAATTGCAGTTTGTTTAGCTTAAATCGTTCTCAGCTCGGGGCGCTGAGACTCGAGGTAGATGCCCCTGTATTGGACTCAACAGAAATAATGAAGATGAAACTGAAATTGCGAACTAAGTGGATTTAAAAGTCATCAGAAAGCTATCTGGACTGACAGCAGGAACCTCCACCCGCAGCCCTGACACTCTTACCAAGGCGCAAACAGTGGACTTCTTCCTGGAACTCACTTTTATTTTAATTTATCCTTGCATAATTCATTAATTGTCAATGTTTGAAGGAATAACATTTAGAGGCAAGGGTGTTTCGTACTTATAGTAATTGTTTGTGTTGATGCATAATTGATTGATGAATAAACTAAATTAAAGATTAAAATTTAAGGATAACGTCGATTGGTCAAATTTCTATTTAATTATATGTATATTTACATATTTTTTAGCCTTTTAGGGGAATTCGTAAAATTCGTAAAAACAAGGCTCGTAAAATGCGTGTAGTTTTACGAAATCATCACTTCGTAATGCAGATAACCAACCAGATTCGTTAAATTTTGTATACAAATTATATAATAAAACTACACGCATTTTATGAGCCTCATGAATACTTACCCATTTTATAGGACAAAATGTAGTCCTATTACTACCTTGTTAGTCGAATTTTCAGGAATCGGGGATCTTTCATATAAATCTGTGAGTATAAAAAATGTTGCAAAGGCGCAGAGTTAGATCACAGGACTCGCTTTTTACAGATTGTTGCCGCAATTTTTGGAAATATTTTTTCATGATTGTGCCAAGTGCTGCTAAAACTGTACGATTTCAAGACTTATTTCTTCTAAGTTAGAGAATAATATTGTCGAGCTACACATTAACCGAGTTCACTAGCATTGTGGCCATGGAAATGAAAAATTTTCTTACTCCCTGTAAAGGTAAGATATTTCTTGGAATGATAAACTAATTAGTAATTATAATGACAGACGCTCGAGGGTTCTCGCAAGGATACTCACGTTGATACCAGCTTTAATCTTTACGATCATGACTTAGGTAACTCATTTTTTCACAGTAACAAGTAAATTCGGTTTACTGCGTCCATTTTAAGCATAACCTAACTTATACAATTTTTATAACGAGTTTTACCGATGATCCTGGGAAAATCGCACTGGAACCTTATAATGCAGTCAGTTAATCCTGGTAAATTTACCACAAGACTGTAGGTACCTAAAATACAATGTTATCCCAAATATGTGCGAGATTTTTTCGGGGACGATTCCTTCGCTTATCATAAGAAAAAATTCCTATTAACGTGGGTCCGCCAATTGATCGTTCTTAAAATTGTATAAATATATACAGGGTGTCAAAGAAAGTTTGTTTATCCATTTTTTTCTACGATATCTCAGAAACCGTTTGAGATATAAATTTCAATTTTGATACACATCTAACCCTTGACATTAGCTACTTTTAAACGCTATTGTTTTTCAAATGCCAGTGGCGGAGATTTGATTGAAGTTTACGTGAGAGGTTTTTGTGCCCCTATAATTTCTACGGAACTTGGAAAATTGGAATTTTGGAAACTAACTTTTGAACATAACGAAGGTGCTCTAGGTACAAAGTCCCATATCTCACACCACCTAGATTTTTCGCGTTGTTCATCACAAAGTATAATTTTTCTAGAAAAGAGTTCACGCGACCAAAAACACATTTTGATTACCTATTTACAAAACATTCGCCCCTGGGATAAGAAAAAAATCTTTAAAAAAGTAGCTTGAATCAATGATAAGATATATGGAGAAAAACTGCGAGTTTTGTATCTCAAAATTCAGTTTCTCAGACATCGTCAAAAAAACTGAATAAAAAAATCATTCTTTGACAAATTATTTTCTCAAGAAACTATGTGGAAATAATGACTCAATCCAACTGAAACTATTCCACATCATACAACTCACCCGTTATACCTAATTCTCAGAAACATGTCTCATAAAAATTTTATTTCCATAAATAATAAAACACCGACTTTCTAACACTAATAAATTATATTCCTAACATCTTCATCATCATCATCGATTAGTCTAAGAAGTACATAGGTACACATCGAATTCACAAATATACAACACATCAGGATTTATATTACAAGTCACGTCCTAAACATTCAACAGTCATGATCGTCGTAAGAACTGTCCATGTCCGTCATTTTGAAATGTACTGAGGATGGCGTCCGCACAACCATGTACGAAGATTCGGTGGACAGGGGAGTGAGCAGTGGCGTGCCCTGCAGACTAATTGCAAGAGGCAGCGCCGAAGGAGTGCACAAACTGGCAGCGCCGCGACCCTCGTTCACCGATCTGTATCTGGGTTGTCTTGACAGTCTGAAACAACGGGATAAATCAGGGAATCAGGTAATTTATCAGGCAAATTGAACATTTATTAAGTTAAAAAATTGATTGCGCTCCTCTTGGTCTCCTGATTTTGCTTGTATAAGGGAGGTAAAACATTGATATATAAATTTTGCTCTCTTTTGTGTTAACTGACCTTTCGAAATTACTCCGAATAACGTTTCTAAAAATAAGCCGGGAATGTTTTTACTTTCACCAATACAGATAATCTGGATTTTCTGGATATTTATTTAGACATTGTGTGATAAAAATTCTACGAATATACCGACACACAACAACGATACTAACAATACAAAATACATATTCATGCCTGGTACATTACGCAATGCTCTAGAAAAATTATTATCACATGCAGGCTGATCCTAAATAACAGGGCTTCTTTACCGATATACATGGTGTTTAAATTAAAAATAAAAATAGTTTTTTCTTTATTGAGGTTAGTCAATTAGTCAAAGAGTTAGTCACGCAGGGTCATCGCATAGCTATAATTTTAAACAGACAGTGCCGGCAAAACTGTTATTTAGTCTCCATACTTGACCAGTTGTTTAGTCTTTTATACTACTGCAAAGCCAGTGCCGTTTCAAAGGTCCATTGACAAATAAATAAAGCAAACAAAAATAACACAAGGCGAAGTAGAAAATAATTAATTAAGGTAATTTAAGATTTCATTGTAAGGAATGAAATGGCACCCAGTCTGAAATATATATGAAATAGTGATGTTATTTGATTCTTTAATCTTAAAAGAAGAAATTTTGTTCATACAAGTATTTCTTGACTCCTGAGCTTTTGCATATCCTATCCGAGAACCGAGGGTGGCTACAAGAAACAACACAACGAGAGGAGGGTCCTAGCTGCATTTTCTAGACGATCATCGGGGGTAGGGGGCGTTTGTTACAAATGTAATGTCCGCTCTGCTTTTATATAGGTAAAAAAAATAATGAGAGCACGAAGTTAAAAGGATGCATGAATGAATGCATGAATAAATAATAATAAACAGATAATGGATGTCAGTAAATTTAGATTACCTAATGATAAGAATAATTTTATGTTACCTATACATATTTATACCCGCATCAAAGCGCGTAATTAACAGATAATTTATAAAGTGATTACGATGAAACAGAATTGCATATGACGTTGACGTTTCCAAATTATACAGTGTTTGATGTAGCTCCTATGCAATACACACTATCACTAATCAAGATTTAATAAAATTAATAATTAGTGGAAAGACCCGTTCATACTAATTGGATTTGACGCAAACATTGCTCGCTGAGCTAAATTAAATAAAATCATGCTCCCACTTTGTTCATTATTCTATTCACAAATATTTACAGCAGAACGTCTACCTTCTGACGCTTGTATAGAAAAATAGGAAAATCCTACTTTTAGGATAAATATTTACCACTGATCGACATGTTCAATTAATAATTTGGAACGAAAGTGCTTCGGTACATATAGAGTAACTCTATCAGGTAGCACATCAGCGACACTGAATATTTATCTACGAATGTAACATGAGTACCGAGTCTACTTAGTAGAAATTCAAACCACTTTTAGAGTCAGAATCATGCAATGAAGAGAATGCAGTTGTTAACTTAAATACTTTTTGCTTAAATACTTAAGTACCATTTGCCCTTTTGATTTTTATTAAAAATATTTTGAAAGAAAAAATTAGTATTATTAGTTAGTATTAATTAGTAAAAATAAATATTTTATCAATAGTAGTGGTCCTATTAAAAGTAATTTCACTATTGTTAATTGTTAAATAAAGTTGAAGACCTTGTCTTATCTTTATTGGAGAAATTGTCTCATAGAATACCATTCTAGCTCAGATTTTTAGATTTTTTCAAAAGTTCTCGATATAATCCAATGCAAGTAAGTCTTCGATATAATAATTAGATATTATAATTGGATCAAAGAATAGGTAATTTAGCCTTGAGAAAATCAACTTAAATTTGGTCAATCCTTCAGAACATAATAAATTTTGGGGTTGCCTTAAAAAAATGATATTATACCTCTATAGGCCTATAAATTGAAGATGTCGAGACAACTTACCTAGGTATGTCAAAAATGACAGATCAAATTCATCATTAACTGTGTGTAATAGATAATAATATGTAAGTTTGACGACTGTCCAAACTTAGCCGTCTTCAGGTTTTGGTCACATGACTAAGAGTTGGGGTTGGTTCAGCGTGCGTACTCGCTATCAACGACGTATTTTGTTATAATTTATCTGAAAAAACCAACAATTTTGTTAATTCAGGTAAACCTGTGTAATTAGGTATATAAGTTGTATATATACACCGTTCACTTATTATAAAAGAATTGGGTTATGGTGTAGGGTGATAGAAATCACTGGGTATAACCGCTGTCAATCATTGGCTGGAGTTTGGTTATGTCTCTTTTTTATGAGGTTGAAGTTTTATGGCAAGGAACAGGACATAGTTGCCAGATGGATTTTTGATATTTTTGGTATTCTTATTATATTTATATTTGCATCTTTGAGGGCTTTTTATTTTGAATCATTTATGCCCGTATTCATCAAACTTCAAAATATAACTCTGGGGTTATATTTTGAATTTTCTGACAGCTGATTGGTCTAACGGTCAAACCCTACGAACGCTACGAATTTTGAACCAATGACATGTTCCAAAATATAACCCCAGGGGTTAAATTTATTGATGAATACGGGCCTATGTCACATATTGCAATCTTTAACTAGAACGCAATGTCGCTGGATCTAAGATCTTAAAATCTTAAGCTTTTCATAAATAAGAGTTTGAGAAAAAGGTTATCATGTAATTTTGCCAAAAGTTAGGAAAATACACAAATGTACTTTTAGAATATAAAATAAAAAACTTGAATCAATTATATTAATTTACTTTTAATAAATACATAGCAGGTAATTAAAATATATCGGTACGTTTATTAAAATATTAAAATATAGGTACGTAAATGAAAAATATTTTTCGTCAATTCGTCGGTTATTCGGTATCGTAGTAGTGGGTCGGAAACCAGCCAAAGATTCTGGACTTCTGGCTTCTGGCCCAAAATTATCCCCCATTATCAATAACCGCTACTGCATCCTGCTTAGAATCAGAATCATCTTCAGCGCTCTGATTTTAATAAGATTTTCACCATGTCCATTTGTTTCGTCCAGTCCTCCGAAATAAGTTTTTCACAATGATTATATTAATTTTGTCACATGTCAGGTGTACTTACATTTTGAAAGCTCTTCAAGACATACATTCTTTACTTTATCCTTAGAGGGAAGCTGCTAATTTACTTGCTTGTATAGTGAAGTTTACAATACCCCCATGTCATTTCGATTGGGTTGTATTGGAAATAGATTATTGCAAATCTTCCGGAAACACAAAAATTTCATAATCAGTGTCTGTTTTATGTGGGCTGCCCAAGGGTGTAATATCAAATTTGTCTTGTCTAATAATACTTGCTAATGCCACGGCCTGACTACTATAAGAGACAATAATTACCAGCAATTTAGCAGATACAGATACACATACTCAATACTTACATTCCAAAAAATATATTTCACCTTCTGAATGGCTTAAATGTTTGCTCAAGTTTGGACTTTCTGGATCTTAATCATTGAAATGCTTTCTTAATGCGGATTTATTCATCTTAGAGATATTATTTTCGTCATTTTGCTCTTTTTAAATTTAAAATGTCAAAAATTTAATAATTTTATTTGTCAGTTTGAGAAAAATTGATCAGAGTAAAAAATCATCCTAGATAGATATCCTACTACTAAAACTTCAATTTGACAACATGGCTGTTAATCAGCTGAGACACTTTGAGTGATTTGACAAATGTCAGGCTATACTTAACCTTTAATATCTCGATCAGCTGATATTGTCAATCGAGATCTAGGGAGTTTTCATTTTTGCAAACCTAAAAACAAAAGTTCATGGCTACCTAGTTCTTTTTTAATATGTGAACGGTGTATAGTTGTATACAGGGTGCACCATGTATCCTTCTCTATATTGCTATCTCCTAACGCTAACAGATACAGGGTCGGTTAAACAAGTCCAAAGGAGCGCAATTTTGTGGCCATCTCGATTCCGTCGAGACATACAAGATATCTGTGACCGTTCCTGAAATATCCTGAAAAAACTGAAAAATCGAGATTTCTTATTTTCGTCATATCTTTTTTATTATTGGAGATTAATGAATAATTTTTTGTGGGCTTACATAACTCGTTAAGAGCTACCCATCTGACATTTCAAAAATTTTCAAAGCCGACTAGATCCCAGAATTTTCATAGTCAACTTTCGTTTTTCTTATGGCCAGGCCACCGTAGTGTTTTTTTATGTTGTTCGGTATAAAAAAAATTATAAAAACTAAAAACTGTTAAACTTCAAAAAATAAATTAAAAAATTTTTTATTCTTCTTTTTTCTTTATAAAAAAGACACATTTTTAGACCGAATTTCATAGATAAATTGAAAAACCATAAGGCAAGCACTATTTCGGCGTATTTTACAAATTTTTCGACGTTTTTCGACGATTTTTTATTAGGTTTTTCTTTGAAAAAAGAAGAATAAAAATTTAAAAAATTTTTTTCTGAAGTTTATTAATTGTTGGTTTCCATTATTTTTTTCATATCGAACGACATAAAAAAATAATATGGCGGCCATGAGAAAAACGAAAGTTGACTGTGAAAACTCTTGGATCTAGTAGGCCTTCAAAATTTTTGAAATGTCAGATGGATAGCTCTTAATGGCTTATGTACGCCTACAAAAAATCATTTATTAATTTCCAGTAGTAAAAAAGATATGAGGAAAATAAGAAATCTCGATTTTCAGTTTTTTCAGGATATTTCAGGAACGGTCACAGATATCTTGCATGTTTTGACGAATTCGAGATGGCCACAAAACTGCGCATCTTTTCTCTAATTTAACCGACCCTGTATCTCTTAGTGTTCAGGAGATAGCAATATAGAGAAGGATACATGGTGCACCCTGTATATTGGGTATTTCTTTTCTTACAGTATTTTTTCACTGCAACAATACGTGTTGGTTTTTCCACCACAGTCTTACCCGTTCCTGAATTATAATTATTTGTTGAGTTTTTACGATAGAGACTTACAAATATATTTCTATTTTTAATTTTTCTTTGTTTTAATTTTTTTCTTTTCGTTACTGCCATTTTCTACTTGTTACTAAAAACTCTGTACCTACAATACATAATTAATACCTAATTCATGCAATTTTACACGGAACGTGCTACATAAAGGAGATTATCCTCCACCCTACCATCTAGCTATGTAGCGATGATGTGAGGAATAAAATATTAAATTCCATTCATAAACGATGATGATAAAAATAGCAAGCTCTATACATAAAGGATATAATCACAATTCAATTACAAAGATTTGCATGCAAATACGTACTCCTTTAACTTTAATAATGTTCTATTTATAGTCGAGAATCGGGTGTACCTTGTCTACTCTATGAAATCCCTATGAGTCCTTAGATCCATCCATTCGCTTGCTTGATTTTATCACGACCGACGTGGGGATAAGGATAATACCATTTGCAGGACGTTATTTGCATATTTAGGACTAAACTATACCCCGATGAGTGCGAAGGTCGGTAGCATCTTCTCCCGGACATATTTGGAATCTTTCTGTCGTAAACATTGAAGGGATTATTGTCTGTCGGAGTTTGGAGTTCAAAAACCGGAATCAAAATTTGTTAATAATTCCGTCACGTATTTCCTTTCTTCCTATACGGTTTTCGGGGTCATTGGAAGACTATTGTTAAGCGAGTAAATAGTTTGTTATATTGCTCTTAGGGTGCTATAGAAATTTTTATACGTTTTTACGCGGGCGTCAATGAATAAGAAAATTTCAAACTGGAACTGATTGAATTTGCGAAAGAGTCTGCTTTAATAAATAAAAAGAAAATATCAACCCAGTTATATGTCTCATGTTATTATACCGGGTTATCATAGTGACTGGATGCATTCCTTTGGTGATCTGACAAAACTAGAGATAAGGAGTAAATTAAGATCATCATGCTCTATACAAAACTTTTTTTATTTTTAATTAAAACTAATATTTTTTTATTTTTTTTTACTTTCATACAATACTTTCATGAAATACTTCCGGATATTTTTGATTCCAAACGGAAGACCATAGTGTCGGGACAAGTATTCTAGCAAAAAAATACAAAAAGTTGAAGTACTTTATTGTTGGAAAATTACATTTCAAGATCTTGGAATCTATTTTTTTTTTAAGAAAAATTCGAAATTTTTCAAAATCTATAGTGTATGCTATTCTTTAGTTCGGAATCGGAAGCGACCTTATGAGATTTGAAGTAAAATTTCAACTTCATTGGTGATTCAAATAAGTCGAATTAAAATGTGTACCGAACCAATTTATTTATAATTTAATTATACGAATCACTCGAAAAATTCGTTTTCTTATCTACTTCGCGCTTATCTTTACGATTTTTTCGCTCGAAATATTAAACATTGGTAACAAAAAATGAGAAGTGTAATTACACTGCCATAGGCGGTGACAGGCTTTTATCTTTTTAAGCTTCGAAAATTTCATAACGCGGAAATTGTCTTCTTGCTTCTTCTTTTCATGTTCTAAGTTTTAAGTGATGCGGTAGTGGTAGTAATTATTATTAGTGAATGATATACTTCTATGTAGATATAGGATAATAGTTTCAACCAATCGCTTATCCCGTAAAATATCTAAGTCTCTTTTTCTCGGTTTTGATTAATAGTAGAATTCGCAGGATGATCTAGTGTGTCCCCAGCGAAAAAGCGCCAGGTTCTAACACAAGAAGAGCGGGAAATGGTGAATAATGTGGATAGGGGTTCTTAAGGATAGAAACCCGGATATGTTAGTGAAAGAGGTACTTAGTTACTCGTACTTTGTGTGTTAGTTTAATGAATGTTGCTGTTTGTACAGTCCTCAGAGCGACCAATAATCCCGGTATTGAGAAACCAAATAAAGCTGTTACTTCTGGTCGGAAGAGAATCAATCATACTCGACTGTGACGTGAAGTAAGCTATTCGTGAAAAATTTCGTGCTGCAATTTTTAGGAATTAAATTCCCACTTTTTTAACAGAGTCGCGCAACGTTTTAAAGCCTGGCGTACTATAATCCGTGCTTTACGCGAAATGAGCATTCACTAGGCGAAAAAAAAACGAAAAATCATAAATATATGATTGAAGAAAAAAAGCAATTGTTTTGTGGCGCCGAAAATTGTTTAATGAAATTTGGGACCATCGACGATCACACAGAAAAATATATTACTAATAGCAAGATGATCTTACAAACATATTTAGAAGAAGAACCTCTTTAAAACTGTCAAGGCCTGCGCCACTGACATCTGCTTTCCCCTTACGTTTATTCCCCGCAGCTCTCTAGCCGGCAAAACTGATAAGGTCTCTTCTTGTTTTATCAGATCACCAAAGGAATGTATCCAGTTACCAGTAACCCTGTATTCTGTCTCAATTGGCTGGGGGCTTTTTGAGATTAATAGTAAAATAAAATAAAAACTCTCTAATATATAGGGGTTGTTATTGGCACTGAGATACTAGCCCACCCCCTATTCGTAAGCTATTATAAAATTTAAAAAATTCACCTTTAATTTTTTTCCACTACCTCTGATCTTAATGAATTCCTAATGAATGGATTTCCCTTTGAAGCTGAGTGAAAAAATTTACCTTACGTAAAAAAAGTGTACCTATCTTTAATATTGCATAACATTTTAAGGCGAGATGCGTTGGTCAAAAATAAACAAAAAATTTCCCATTTTTTGCAGTTGCATCGTTTTTCAGATGTAGGGTATTAAAAAAAATAGATTATTTTTCCTTTTTAATACCTACCAATTCAGTTTATTTTATGTGCCATTTGCGAATATCTTAGGATTGAGCGAAGTTTTTCAGTTTTCAGCTTTTTTGTATAAAAAATATTGGCAGTTAAAAATGCGCTTAGGGGCATTTTTAAGGGCAAAAAGGTAAAAAAAAACTAAGCCACCCTAAAATGGCATATGACCACCAGCGGCATATGAAAAAAGTAGATAAGTTGGCATTAAAAAGGAGCTAATATCAATGATAAGATTTGTACAAAATCTGAGCTCTTCAAAATATCTTATAATACAGTTCCAGAGATATCTTCAAAAAACTAGAAAGGAATTTTTTGACACCCTGTATTTCAAAAACGGTGCATTTGCGGACACATGTTAATGAGTTTTTTTTGTTTATTTTCAACCAAAGAATCTATATAAAGGAAGTACGGATCATTAAAAATCATTAAAATTGCTGAAATGGAAATTTATGTTATTCAAAACTGTCTATGATGATCCAATTCTCCATGGGGTAAAGTAAATATGTAAATATGTATGTATACATGAAATATGTGTATGCTATTTTCTGTTTGCTCTGTTAACCATTGCTAACGTCATTATTGTTGGAGCCACGAAGTTGTATAAATTAGCAAAAGTGAAGGATTTTTGCCGCGAGTTACAGTGGCGAGAATTGAAAAACAATTGAAAGCCCACATTATGACATATTCCCAAAAAATAAAATTTAAAAAATTGGAAACAATGTATGTATTTTATTGCATTTTCATATTGTTTTGAGAAAATCGAATTAAGGTCAATTTACATCTAAAGGCACGGACACGGGGAACGTGGAACGTGAATTTTCATTAATAAAATGGATTTTTAATGGATGTGTTTACATCTAACGGGGACGGGATGACAACCGACCCGTCACCGTCAGATGTAAATTCAAAATCTATTTATTAATAAAAATGCACGTCCACGTTGAACACCGACCCATGTCCATGCCATTAGATGTAAATTGACCTTTAAAATCGCTTATTCAGTTTGCGTTTAAAGTGAGTAGTTTAGGAGTTATAAACAAGTGAAAATTAATATTTTCAAAGTTCAAAATTCAGTAAGTATACAAGTAAAATGGCTCAAATTATCGAACAACACTTTACATGTCCCTATTTCAACTTTTTAAATTTTAACTTTTTTTAACACGTAATTTAGGTAACTTTTTTGTGGACTTTTTTATGATGCTGATGAAATGTTTACACATACAAGATGATGAAAATTAGAGCTTTTGAAAAATTAATAAATCAAAATTGAAAAATATTTCTATTTCATACGATAGAATAAAAAAAGTAAAAAATTAAATTTTCGTTGTAAATAAAAAATTCTACTTCTAACAGTAGTGTTTTATTTATCATCCATCAGTATGCAGAGATTCTACGAAGTAAGCGTTTTGAAAACATAAATTTTAAGTTGTAAATAACTTTGAAAATCGAATAATGGCTGTTTTCATTTGTTTTTAACTCATGACGTGGACTTTCAATTGTTTTTCTGTCACCACCGAAAAACGTATCGAGCAACAAAAATTCTTCTCTTTTGTTCATTTAACAGACTACGTGCTACAACAATAACGAACTTATCAATGCTGAACAGAAATAAAAAACAGAAAATAGCTGTTTTTTCATCACCCTTTATACATATTCACTTTACGCCCGCCATAAACAGTTGAATAATATATTTGTATTTCGGCCATTTTAATCGATGGCTAATTTCCATATGATCCGGGGACTGGACCCTAATTTATTCCACTTCTTCTGACTTTAAATTATTTATGCTTTTTCGCCAGAATCCTTATAATTTATTTTTTGATTTTTGATCTAGGCATCCATGCCTAAAAAATAAACGCTCAATCCAATTTTCATCGGGAGTTCCTGAGATAAATTTATGAAAATTCAAACACCTAATTCTTAACCCCTACCACAATTGAAATTTTTCCCGAATATTATGTTGTAGTAAAGATAAGCCAGCAAAAAATGTTCATCAAAGTCCCCCGTTTAAATTTTCAACGTCTTCCTTTTCCTCTTTAATCGAATGTTTTTTATTGCCGCGTGCTGTGTCTATCCTTAAAACTGAAAGAACGAACCTACGTTTATCAAACTAAAATAAATATTTCCAGATTTTTTATAATTTTTTGACTCTCAAGTCTAATTTTTGAGTAGTCTGTTTTTAATTCCATTCTGGTTGCTATGTAACTATTCTAGAACTAAGCGAACATCCCAATTCTGATCAAAATTGCAGCAGCACTTCCTGAGAAGTTATATAACACTTCATATATCTTCATATCTTACTGCAACCATCTATGAAGATGGATGCAGAAATTTTTGAAAAATAAATCAAGCCCTCCCTGATTTTCAACTGCTTCATTTGATTCTAATCAATTTCGAGTTAATTTATCCACCCTCCAAACTAAACAATAATTAAATCAAGTTATTACTTTAGATCACATTTTTTGAGCTCTACTTTCATGGTCCAGTTCTATTTCAGATAAACCCTCCACTTCAAACCAATCATCACGAAAAGAAAACCAGTATTTCTATAATTTTGGAAATCACCTCTACTTTTATGCCACTCCTTTTGATTATTATATTAGTACATAATATTTATCTAACTTTTAAAAGTAGCTCAAATTGCCTCAGTTATTCTTAAACTGGTAAAAAAGAATGACTTTACAGCCACCAGCACTAAAACAAGAAAAATAAATATCTTGACACATAATTTAGAGGGCACTTGTTCATATTACTTATGATTAGTGTGGAATGAATCTCCTATTGCCTGCTTATTTGCGCCATGAAACTAACTTTCTAGGAGTATTTGTCTAACGATAACAGTCTCCAAATATCTCACGATTATCCACACTTAAAACATGGTAACTGGAGATAAATAACAAAAATAAAACCCCGGTTTTCAACTAATAATAAATGCCTCCTATATGAAAACCATGAACGTAACACGAGACCGAACTAAAGCAGTTACATCCATCGATTGAAACAAGTTCCAACTTGAATCGTTCCCGAATTACTATTATTATAGTTTTCAGGGTGTTTTCAGGGTCGAGACTGAAACTGAATCAACAAGGTTAGCCAGGCTGTAGCCGTGGCACTGGTGTCTGGCATCTATCCAGCGTGAAAAGCCCGTTTGTCTCCAAATATTAATTACCTTGTTTGTCATTCGGCCAGGTGGTAATTAGAACGTAATTTTACGATGATTTGTTGGCAACTTACAACACTTTTTTAGATCCGAAAATTACCACATAGCTTGAAATCTAATGGCTTGAGAATTTGTTTATGTCTAGTAGCAGATAATTTATATGGATTTTCCAAAAGCTTTAGCAATAGCTTCGGAGGACTAGCGGGAAATATATTGTTCTGTTGCCAATAATTTATTGAGAGCGGCTTTTGAAAGGCAAGGGGCGAAAAAAGCATCTGTTTGGTATTGGAAAAGCAAACGTTGATGCTATCTTTCACTTGTTTCATCTAAAGGGATTCCACTTAGTCTTCCTTACTTGAATTTTACATTAAAGTCAATACAATTGTTTACAATTAAGTGTTTTCACCCGATACGCCAATGAGAAAGGTAAAGTGATTTAGATATACATATAAAAAATAGGAAAGCTCGCGACGTGATACAAATGCGTCTCTGAATTTGCATATTTTTATTCAAGCAACCAATACAAAGGCGGAGTTGTTTCAAAGACCAGAAATGGAACAATTATTCAAACCCCATTTGGCTTGAACCGATTTCAAGTAATCTACAAACAAGTATTATTGAGGTATCTTGTCAAAACTCTTTTTGGTTGAATCTATGCATCATTAATTGCCAAGAGATTATACAGGGTGCTTAATTTTTTTAAAGTATGAAAAATGAATTCTAGGAATAACTATACGACCGTGAGCGATGTCATTCAAATTTGGCACACATAATTATTAAGAGACAGGTACTTATTATTTATTGGTAAGAACTTTTTCCAAACCTGACCTGACCAGTTAAACTGAGATTCTTCACAGAACTGTTAGTTGTTTAATTTTAATGAAAAATTTAATGTGTTTCAACAATAATATTAACAATCGGCAACAAGGTGAAATCTGTAATATGAAAGCTTAACCTAAAAATTGACAATTAATTGATCATACATTATTTCCTCGACGCTTTAACTCGACAAGTTCTCTTGCCGCTTGTGGAAGGTAATCCTAAGAATCTTGGGGAATCGCGCGTGACAGGGAAGCTAGTCATGGTTGTCATCTTCTAGAATCAAGAATCAGTGTAGAAAGCCTTGCAGCGTATAAGGAAAGGCATTTCCTTGTTGAAATATAAAATTAATGAGACCCAGAAGGTATGCAAGACAAACATGTTACAGCACAATTGTATCGTAAGAAGCAGTTGTTGATCTGTCGTCAATGAATACCAATGGTAACCTGTTTGCATATTACTCTTAAATCCCTCACCCCATGCAGGGAGACGAGCGGTATATCGCTGGATAAAGAAATAGGGATCATAGTTTTCCACTTCTGAATCTTTTACAACCATCATGAACCGAAAGAGGCTAAACTCGTTAATATAGTTCCTACTTCTTGCGACGAGACGAGTCTAAGATGAGTCTAAGACGAGTCTAAGTAACATCGATACGCAGCTGGGCTGAGAGGGAAGTCCTCCAGCACTGGCAAAACTTACCAAGATTGAACCATTCGAAGGCCTTTACACAGGGCACTTCAAAAAAAAAGGACAAAAGAATTATTGTAGTTTTTTGGAGCCTAACAGAAAAGAACTGAAAGCCTTAATAGTCCTTTATAATGGGCGCTGCAAGCTGAACCGTCATCTGCACAGGATGGGTTTAGTGAACATGGATACATTACCAATAGCCCAGTCAGCTTCCTCAAAGAAGATGACCTGATCGGGTTAATGTAGCACGACTAGATGTGAGGCACGATAGACATGTGGTTGCAATGGAGGTGTCAAAATGATCCACTGACGATAAATCTAATCTAATCTAATCCAATTTGTTTTCTATGCGATGAAAATTCTCTCAAAAATCACCACTCCTATCAAAGGAGGGTATACCGCCCAACTCTCAGGTAATAGTCCGTCGTTGAATAAAAATAAAAAGCAAATAAAATTATAACAAAGCACACACATTTACGCATACAAAAAACACTTACAGGTGGTATTGGTGGAACTAGTGTAAGTACTGTTGGTACAATAGCTACTCCCCCCGAGCACCCGTGCCGCAAGGTAACCGCACTGGGCAGGCAAGGCCCTCGTCCCCCGCCCATGCACTCGCACGTACCTCCGGCAGCGGCAGAGCAGCAGGCGGATGAAAGCGGCGCGGAATGTGCGGTTGAACACCGTGTAGATGATTGGGTTGATGGTGGAGCTCACGTAGCCCAGCCAGAGACAGAGCACCACCACGTGTTGGGGTACCTCGCAGGTGGGACACGCGGCGAAGATGATGTTGAGGATGAAGAACGGCGACCAGCAGAGCACGAACGTGAAGAAGACCAAGCCGAGGACTTTGGACGCTTTCTGCTCGGTGGCGACGCTGTTCGCCGAGAGGTTCTTGCGTTTCGATCGGTTCGTTAGCAACCTGAAAGAGAAGATATTTATCATATTTAAGTTAATTTTCATAGATTTTGTAGCACTGTATTTTCATGGAAATTTTTTTCATGGTCCAATCTAAATGGGACAAGAATGGGGATGCTTTGGGAGGATCTCCTAGGACCTAGAAAATATTCAGAAATTTTTGCATTGAATAGTAATTATTAGAGTATCATCAAAGAACGTGACGTAATAGGTTTTGCCCGCTATAAAAAAATGAGATTTGAATTTTGCAACATTAATAATTATTGTTGGACAATTTTCGGAGAGTTTAAGCAAATAAATGCATCCATGTCTTGACTACAAAATTATAAAAAAATTAAAATAGGCTAGCGTGATTTTCTAATGACCAATATAGAAATATAATTAAACAATTTAACGAAACGTCTTTTATTGAAGATTTTGTGACTCAACTTCTATCGCTAAATTGGACCTGGTTCTTTAAAGTTTTCTCTAAAGAGCTGATTATATTGATGAATAATAACTCAAAATTGATATCAACTTCAATGGTTTATTTTTAATATACCCGTTAATTATATCTCAGCTAACAATAAGGAGACAGAAACTAAGATTTATTAAATGCGAGCTTCTTAGGTGCATTTTTTGAGAGATTAATGTATTTTTTTGACAGCATCATAAGACCGTGCTGCTTATATCGTGGGAACTCTGCAGTAAAGTTAAACATATTTCATACACCAAACAAGCACCAAAAGTGTAAAGTGACACCAGTCTCGAACGTAGGTATATTATGAGCTTCACACGCGATGAAAATAATATTCATGTGCATTTAACCTGTCGGGTGCATTTATCCTAGACAACGTTTATCTTGGCAAGTCTACGTCAGAACTTTGTCTAGTCCGTCCGCGTCTAAATTTCATGAATTTCAAGTTAAGCTGGTGCTGGTATAGAATGAAACGATGTGCAGCCTGAATGATTATTAAAATCGCCTCGTTCTATGACATCGAATTATAATTGGTAACTTCTGGCTTTAGTTGACGTTTGAAGGGAACCTTTATTATTTAGGAATATTATAAGCAAGCGCTGTCTGCAAGCGTTGAGCTGGAGAAGGATATATAGCCATCATTATTCCACGCCACAACATTAACCTGGACCCTTCTCATGTCCTTTTCAAGTTGTTCTTGACTGGATGACTTTAACCCTCTTTAAGGGCTATTAAAGTGTTGTTCCTGCTGCTACTCTTCCAGCTCCATCTAGGTTTTTATACGAACATATATTTGTGGGTAAGAACAATCATAATTCTGCGTTATAAGTAAATGTGTAATAAAAGTGTAAGTAGTGTCAGTTGCTGAAAACGGTAGCCAATTTTGCCGTAATAGAAACTATTATTAAGGATGTCTTAACGATAAACCGTTCAATCGAGCGCAGAATAGCACTTGCAGCGATTCAATAGCTAGGAAATTGGTTTGTCTTTATACGATTCGACGGAGTTATTGATATACCTACCTCCAATCTACCGAGTGAAGGGCATATGAAGGGAAAGCACCTTAAGCGATGACAGGAAGAGAATGGGAAAGGATACCGCAATATATTAATTCAGGATGGATAGATTGCCTACTGGAAGACGTGTTCAATCTCGTATAACTTTTCCTCAACACTGTGGAAAGAGGATTTATAAAATGACAAAAAATAACACAAACTCATGGAGAAAAAATATCAAAACTTGTTGCAAGGATTCCGTTAAATGGTCGCAATAGCTCAACTCATGGAAAAACAACTAAAAGTTTTTTTTATGAGCCATGTGCGACAAAGTTAAATTGCTTTTTGTAATTTTTTTTTTAACTGATCTAAATTCAAGTCCCCTAGGACCTCCTTGCATGTAAATTGTAAATGTAAACATTGCATGTAGATCTCCAACATTGAAAAATAATCTGAGATTTCCATCTACCCTGTCGACATATTTTACCAAAAATCAATACAAATCGCAACCAAGAAGGAAGACAAGTAAGTGGAGCAGTAAAGAAAAAAAATAGGGTATATTATTGAGCCTTGACCCTCCAGGATTAGGTAGCAAATCAGCCCTGTACACATAACGCTTATACAGGGTGACAGCGAGGAGGGAGTATTGCCAATAAATAGAACTCACTTTCCGACGGCTGGCCGTTAAAGTATTCCCACTGTCGTTTACAATGTAACAGTGGAGCCACCAGGATTATAACGATTTTTTTAAACAGCAAAACTATTTAATGAGACAATACACATAAAGTGGGCATGAGCCATTTGCGTAACAATTTTTACCTCGTAGTGGTTGGTGGCTATAGCGACGCTCCACGTCGATCGACATTGAAATGAAAATTGAATTCTCGTTGAGCTGCTCCGAGTTACCGTATTTATACATGCGCTACTCGACCGACCACTGTTTCGTTTTGAATAAGATGTCTAAATGACCACTCATCAAAATAACAATGACCACCATCGCCATAGCAACTTTAGTAAGTCCTGTCACTTCTATCCAAAATGTTCATGTTCCTCTTTGTCACTCTGGACCTTTCTGCAACTCTACAATTAGTCTAGAGTGACTAGTGGGACTTGGTGTGAAAGAAATGAAGACGTAATCGACAATGAAAATTAATTGGAATTAATTAATCGGAATTAATTGATTGGAACACCGTCGACAATCTATTGGGATCTTCAATTGAGTGACATGGCTTTAAGCAGGAGTAACGATAACATTTTGGAAGATCTTCTTATAATTTCTTAACGCAAATACTCATTACGTCTTGAAAAATAATCAAGAAAAGGTATACGCTGACACATTTTCAATAAATTAAAGAAATTATTCAATTTTACTACCAAAATCAACGTGCACCTACCAAAATCAGCATGCACTGCGTGAATTTTTTGTCGCAAGAGCCGGCCAACACAGCAACTCTTTAAAGAATCAAATACTGCTACTGACCACTAAAATATGCAAAAGACGAATGGGTGCTTCATATTTTCGTGTTTTATATTTTCATCTTCACAAGATACACCAGAATTCATCTTTACAAGACGCAGCTTAGCGAAAGCTCAATCTTTGACACATTTTTGGCTAAAATGATTTCGTTAATATTCAAAACTGTTCAGTATGGAGTGACACCCATTAAAAGAGATTCCCAAAGTTCAGTGTATCAGGAATCCCAGTTCCTGTGTAGCCCTTTCTGCTCGCTTGATTTAAAATTTCGAATAAATATGCCAAAAGAAAAATGTGCGAGCAGAGGATGCTATTCCCTCTGGCTCCGTTCGGGTACGTTCAAATTTGTTTGAACCCAAAGCGGAACAGAGGGTGTTAAAGATCTTAAAATGAAGTTACAAATTTTTCAGTGGTCGTCTAGATATATTTTGTCTTTCAAAAATTTCCAAAAAGTTTCCAAAAAGCTTGACCTGCCCTACGTTGTGAATATTTAAATTACAGGTCACACAAAACACTAAAATAAAACACACACTAACAATTAACAATTTATTGGAATACTCCAATTAAATTAAATTTACAGGAATTGATAGTAATGTATCGTGAGATTATATACTTAAAATTAGGATTGTTCCACTTATTTACTAAACATTACACATAACATCAAAGATAAGACAAAATCATTATTCATTTTAAAATGTAATTAGTCTTTAAAAGACCCAAATTCACCTTCGATTAGCTTTCGCTAAAATTTACTTATCTAACCTTACTTAATTTGGCCAAATAATCACTTTACTAAATTAAAATTTACTTTACTTATATAAAAAATAATAAAACATTATACCGCTTGGTCTTGGTATTATTAAGTTTAGCAATATACAAAATTATCATCTCAATTAGGTATTCTTCAATTCATTAATAAATAACACTGATCCAAATAAATCACTCCAAGTAACATTCTTTGATTGATGTGTTTCTCATTCTAGAGAACATAAAAAGTTTCAAATATATAAATCTGATAAGGTACCTTCCAGTCCCAATAGCAGTTCATGTTGACAAGTGAGTGGACGGGAAGATCCAAAAGCAGAATGGAGAGTGACGCTTCCTCCTTCCACAACTGCTTACGTCATCCTCCTCGATGGTCCAGACATATAAACCAAATCGAAAAAAATGGAATGGCTTCGCTTTACCCAAAGGACGCCATTCATCCAAACTGCTCACATCAACAAAACTCCTGAACCAATTATGATCCCAGAACAGAAACTAAAATCGGGACTTGAATCAGAGCACAATAGCCCTAATGAAGAATCCGAAACGAAAACGGAAAACCCTGAAATTTATAATAATTACATCTGAAATTTTACTACGCCATCTTAATCCTTTACCGAAATGAATCACATTATCCAAGTCGGGCTTCTTTAAAAATCCTTTTTCTGCCTTAATTTCAAAACCACCTAATCGAGAAACAACATAAAACATTAGCTTTGCTAAATAACTCTCAAACAACAACTTAATACCTGAGTTTTAAACAAACCACTACACGAAACAAATAATTAACCAATTCAATTTCTGAATCATGATCACCACCACTATCTCAGACAGAAAGAACGACCGGCCACCAATCTCGTCCGGTTCTCGACCTGACAATTCCCCCACTATCCAATCGATACATCCACGCATCCTCCTTTCCTCTACTGCTCTGACAATTCTGACATGTAGCCCTTCTGACTGGCAGATGGCAGACTGGAATCTGACAGACTCACCATTCGACCTCGCTACAATGACTCAGAGTATAAAACCAGTGGAGTGTAACATTCCAACAGGTCTATTTTCTTGCGCCTTTTCTATTCAAAAATTCATTCGAAACAGATGCGGAAAAGCGCACGCTACACCTGTCAGGCGACATCACCGTCTGCTATATTTTCAAAAACTAGCAGGAGAGGTAATCGTTGATCGTTAATAAAAAATGCACCAATCGATAATATGGGATTAAACTCCATGTCATAAAATGGATTTTGCCGCCTCTTGCCTTTTTTATGGTGACAAGGCTGCGTGGTACATGAAATCAACCCTTAATTTTATTGAGTAACTCGATTGATCGTAAAAATAAGAGTGGAATCATTAACCCCCTCAGAGTTTAAGGGTCGATAAATAAAGACCATTTCAATGATAGCAAGAATATTTTGATTTTTATGAGTAGGAATTCCTTCCATATCTCTACTCGGTTACCATCAGAAGCCTAGGCTAGACGGTCTTAAAATTACTTTCTCTAGTTTCATAGCACTATTTCCCGAGAAAGTCACTGTATGTGCGCATGGGATTAGATTATCCTTTCTTGAAGCCAATTTCCTCCTTACCGATATGAAAATGTCAGGAATCAAGTATTACTTATGAAGCTAATATTAATTATAGAAACTTAATTGGTAGATCTACTCGTATCTCAGTTGTAATAATGGAAATGTTTCATATTATTCTATCTTACCTTCAGTCATGGCATAAATTCAGATTCACATTCCAATACATTCTGTTTATAAGGAAACAGAAATATATGGCGAGATATGTCATGCATGATGATGATGTGTATTTGAAATTTTTCATCGATTATTCTATCACGAAGCGTGAGCAATCGTGGATGAAACTGTCATCCCCTTTCAAGTAAAGTAACATGTTCGTCCCATCTGGTAAGGAAATCACGTCACTCGAGATTTCATTAGAAATATTGCAATGTTCCAAATCATAACTAATCAACATCCTGTGACAGAGACACACGGGAGGCAGAAAGCCGTTGAGCTCCATGTACTCCTGTGTTTAATCATCCCATGAGTGAATCCCAACAATACAGGGTGGGAGATCACTATACTAGTGAAGTGTAACGGTTCTGGAACGATACTCCTTCAATTGTCAATACCGCCAGGAGCCCGGCTGATATTAGCAGACAATGCAATATCCTTCACTCATTCCCTAAATCCCCCAAACAATGAGGTTCTGTTTCCAGGAAATAAATTGAGCTATCGGATTCCACTACATACCTATAGGTTCAAATGGATAGATAAAAGTACTCATAGGTAGGTAGGTACTTTCATTTATCCAGGATGAACTAGACAATATTTATTTATTTCTTATCTAAAAAAGAGTGTAGTTGATTCTTATCGTAACAAATATATTTACATAATCCTAAAAGTCAACATCATTTCCTGAATGAATACAAGACGAATGTAAAACTGTCTCTGACTCAAACAAAAAAACAGGATTGATCTCCCTATGTCAACATCACCCTTTTTCTCTATCACGATCGTTTGTACAAGCCGCCACTATAGAAACCCGTTACATAACCAAAACACACCTACCTTTCCACATTGATTGCATAAGAAAATCCTGGCACGCATTAACATCCCGAATCACCTGATTCGGAGACTCTGATTCTCATTCCGGGCAGTTCAAACAAATTTACAGCTGACCCTTCTCGAAGGCAACTGGAAAAATAAACCCTCTTCCGCATTCCGTTTGAGGGTGTCTCCGTTTGTATTCTGTCGCGACCTGGAAATGTTACGAGGGGCGCTGAAAATAGTGATAAATCTTTCTATAAGCCCGTTTAATTTCGTTCTCCTGGTTTTGGCCCTTTTAGTGTACACTAAACTTCGATATTGCACCGGGACAATATCGATTACACAGATAAATGTACGTAGGTATTAGGTATTTGTAACTTATTTCCTTTGCCTTAGGAACTGATTTCCGAATGCACCGGTGGGACAAATTATTTATAACCTTTGTTCTTTGAATTTTAATCTGGGGGTTTTTTATTAACAGTACAGCAATGGGGTTAAAATATTTATGTTAAACAAAACAATCTAAATCAAAGGAGTGAAAATTGTCGGAAAAACTTCTTGCGCTACATATTTAAGTATCATCTAGGTAGGTACTGAAGACAATAATTATTGTTTTGTGGCACTTATCGTTAATTTAAAATTAAATGATCGTACCCCTTACTTTTTTTCAAAGAAGTGGTTGTCTCACTCATTTTTATCCACTGAGCGATGACTAATCTTTTATTGGTTTTTTAAATTTAAAATAAATATAGTCCCAGTTTGTTCCACGCAAAATTTTTAATTAGAAATTTTTTCTTCTGAGTAAAAATTTTTTACAGTTTTATTTTATTTATTTATTTATATTAACGTGTCTCGACTACTTTGGTCATTGACACAGGTACAACGGGTTGAACATAAATATTGTAATAAATTATACTTGAAATTGTGCAGTATATTTTGTTGCTAGTCTGTATCTAGATTTGTTGGTACAGGTGTGATTCTTGCAGAAAGCTTATCACTGCTTCATACTGATCTGGAGACCCGAGGATCTCCTTTGGGCTTCTTCCCAAGCCAAATTTTTGGCGCGCGTCTTGGTATTTTGTGCATTCTAGGAGAATGTGTTCCACCGTGAGAGCGGCTTGATTACAATGTTGACAGGTGGGGGTGGTACTGGATGCCATTAGATGACCGTGTGTTAGACGGGTATGACCGATTCTTAATCTTCGTATAATAATCTTATCTCTTCTAGTCATCTGTCCTAGTTTCGGAGGGTAAATTGTTGGTTGAATTGCCTTTAGCTTGGTGTTGGACCTATCCCATTCGGTTTGCTATTTGGATGTAGTCTCCTTCCTGAATTTCGCCTGGAGGTCTTTGGGGAGCTGAATGTGGCTAACTGGTAGGTCTATTGATGTTGCCTCTTTGGCGGCTTGGTCTGCTAGTTCGTTGCCCGGTATTCCTGTATGCGATGGAATCCAGATTATGACAACGGAGATTCGTTTGATAGAAAGTAAGTGGATTTTCTCGTGTATTCTTTGAACTATTGGGTGGTTATTATATATACGATTTATTGACTGTACTGCGCTTAGTGAGTCTGTACATATTGCTAATCGTTGGTTATCTTGAGTAGGAATTGTTAGGGCTTTTAGAATTGCATAAAGTTCGCCTGTAAGTACGCTGCTTTCTGCTGATAGTTTGAACTTCTTCAGGGTTTCTTGCGAGGTAGTGACGGAGAAGCCAATTGAATCTGGGGTTTTTGAAGCGTCTGTATAGTAGACTGTATCGAACTGACTGGTGTTTATCAGGTTGAGAAAGTGTTGTTTATATGTTGACTTGGGAGTTTCTGATTTCTTGAGTTGGTTGAGCGATGTGTCGATCCTTGGTAGAGTTCTTGTCCAGGGTGGGGTTTCAGAGATTGAGACTACAGTTGTCTCGGTTAGGGAGGTATTTCCTTGCAAGGTGGATAAGATATGGGGGATTGTTTGTGAGGGCGCATGGAGGTTTCGATGGGTGGGATTGATTAGTAGTTTGTAAGCGGGGTTCTTGGGATTTGCGGATAATCTGGCAGCATACGAAAGGAGCAACTGTTCTTTCATTCAGAAGCACTCGACTCTCTAGATGGAGGCTTGGAACTGGGCTAGATTTAAAGGCGCCTAGGCAGATTCTTAGTGCACTGTTCTGGATTGTGTTCAACTTTCGCAGCACGGATTTTGCTGCAGAGTGATATATTATACTGCCGTAGTCTATCCGAGAAAGAATTAGGCTTCTGTAGATTCTGAGTAGGGCTTCTTCATCGGCGCCCCAGACATTGTGAGATAGGATTTTTAATATATTTAGACGGTTTAGGCAGTTACCTCTTATTTGATCTATGTGTTTATTCCACGTGAGTTTGCTATCAAATGTAATCCCAAGTATCTTCAGGTTGCTTACTGATTCTAGTGTAACACCATTTAGTGTTATCTGGGGAGGCGAGGTGCTGCTGTATCTTCTGGAGAATTTTATTACTTTGGATTTGGAGGTTGAGAAAGTGAAACCGAATCTATTTGCCCAATTGCTGATGTTATCCACTGCATTTTGTAGGAGGGAACAGGTGCTTCTTGTGTTTTTCCCATGGCAGTACAGCAACAGGTCGTCGGCGTAAAGAAAATATTTTATGGGTGGTTTAACGGAAGCGCATATATCATTAATGGCTAAGAGAAAGAGCGACGGGCTAAGGATTGATCCTTGTGGGACGCCGTTCTCCAGAGAATATGAGGTCGATGTGATCCCATTGGCTCTCACTTTGAACGATCTGTTGACAAGGAAGTTCTCAATAAAATAATAGATGTTTCCGTTAAGGTTCGCTTCTTTCAGTTTGTTGAGTATGGTGGCTCTTGGTACGGAATCAAATGCGCTTTCCAGGTAGAAGGTGACTGCTATGATGTCCTGTTTTTCACTCATGCACTTGCTATGTCTGATTGGAGTAGAACGAGGTTGTCGTGTGTGGATCTCATCGGTCTGAAGCCTGATTGAGCTTCATTGATGATGTTGTGACGTTCAAAATACCAGAGTAGTCTTTTATTGATCATTTTCTCCATGAGTTTACATAGCGTGCAGGTTAGGGAGATGGGTCTGAATGAGCTTGGGAGAGGGGCCGGTGTAGTATGGGGTTTCTTTATGGGGAGAAGAATTGACTGTTTCCAGACTATTGGGAATTTATGTGATGTCCAGATGTAATTGTATAGCTCCGGAAGCTTATTTAGTGAGTTAGGGTGTAGGTTCTTTAGGAATGAGCCAGGGATGTCATCGGGTCCTGCGGCAGAATTTTTGGATGAGGTAAGGGCTGTAATAAGTTCATGGTGAGTGAAAGGGTTGTTGATTGGATCGGGACCATCATTTGTACCAGCTGGGTTTATTTGTTGGGGTGTGTCTAGGGTTTTGCGGTTTTTTGATTTTGTTTGGAAATGCTCTGCAAGGTGGGTGACAATAGTAGGGTCGTCACTGATAATTTTGTTGTCTTGTGTTGTTACGGCTGGTATTTTTTGAATGGTATTTACGCCTCTCATTTGTTTTATCTTTGCCCATACTTGTTTGGATGGGGTGTTTGAGGTTATGGAGCTTACGTATAATTGTTCCGGGAGTCTTTCTTGCTCTGCTTCAGCACACGTTTTGATATGGCCTTAAGTCTTTTGAAATTGATGAGGTCTTCTACGGATCGGGTTCGTCGGAATTTGTTTAGGGCTTTCTTGCAGTTCTGGACAGCCGCTTTGCAGAATTCGTTCCACCAAGGCACTAGTTTCTTTGCGGGGTCTATAGTGTGTCTACCAATGTATTTTTCTGCTGAACTGATCATGCAGTTGATGAAGAGAAGGAGGGCTTCGTCTACGTCTTCAGGGAAGTCAAGCTGGTCTGTCTGTTCTTTGGTGTATGTTCTGTATTTGTCCCAGTCAGCTTGTGCCATCGGCTCACCAGATTGGAAGGTTTTGGAGTGTTGTCGTTTATGGATATAGGAAAGTGGTTGCTGTCGTATAAGCTGTTTAGAGGTTGCCAGTTGAGTAGCGAGGCGGCCCCTGGGTTGGTGAGGCTTAGATCAATTTTGGAGAATTTACAGTTTTGTTGGCCTCCAATTCTTGAATTATATTAGTCTTACTCACATAGACTTTGGACTTTACGTAGCCCTAAATGAAGAAGTCTAAAGGTGTATTACAGGACCTAGGTGGCCAACTCACGGGCCCGAAACGCGAAATTAAATGTTTTCTAAAACCTTCTTGCAATAAATAAACTATTAAACTGAATTGACGCATAAATTATTTTACTCGGCTCTGTACGACGTTTCTTTACATTGTAATTATCATGTCAAGTTGCACTCTAAAATACCCGTGCAGAAACCGATTCGCTGCTGTTGATTCACTATAGACATTCAGTGATTGAGCCGTGAATTTGTAGTCTTTCCGGGAGCCGATTCGTTTACCCCAGATCCCAGATTTACTTTTTTTCCTGGAAGGTGATTCGCCTTTGAGGAGTCCGTCCTTCAGTTTCTACTATACTACTTATTAGAGTCTGTTCCTGCGCTCGACCAGCCGCGAACAATCCGCCTGGTTGAAGCCTTACTCTAAGAAAACCTCCTAGGACTAGCACCAGCACCAGCACCAGCTCCAGCACCTGACACCATTTATTAATCAGCAGCACTAAGCTAAGTGGTCAGTAAAATTCAGTGTGGTTAGCAAATTAAATTTAAATATTTCGCACTAATAAGCACTGATATAAACTATTTTATCAGAAATTAAAAACAATAAAAGAAAAATCAAATTTATTCATGAAAAAAGAAAACAAAATGAGATTGGAGCAAGTTTATGATGGATAAAATCAAAAAATACATTAAACCTCATCTCTTCCAGTTCTTACTGTTGAAAGTCTTATATAAAATGTGATCGGATTTAAGACGCTCTATAAATAAAAGCCACAAGGGGATAAAAAGGGTTCCCGCCATCTACCGGCTCACCTGGCTACTCCTCGGTTAAGGAGACTGGACGAAAATTTATTAACTTTTGTAAAGTTAGAATAATCTCCTTTTAAGCCTCAAGGTAGCATTATAGTCTAGTTCTTAACTTCTTAACAGTTTTTCTTCGACTTTTCACCAGTAAAGTTTTGTTGGGACAAAATTTGTTTACTGTTACACAAATGGAAAAAACAATAACTGGACCCTTTAGGCAGGGAATTATTGTAATTATGTTGTATTTTCAAAAATAGGGTCTATATCTTTTCATTTCTTGGATGAGTCTTAGTTTTTAGAGTAGGTGCTCAAAGGTCGGGTCCATCAAAGATAAACCTCTCTACTGGCTTCTATATCCAACTATAAAGGATGACTTTAGGAGACGTTATCGAATACTCCCAGACAATACTCGTTTTTAGTGCAGAAAACAGTTAATAAGAATTGACACAAGAAATAAGTGAGTCGACTCCATTCCTTGTAAGGAATGTAAGGAAAAAAAAAGGTTCGAGAAAATCTATAGAATGAAGTACAATAAAAATTGAGAGTTATGCAAAATATTAGGAAGCACTATCAGTAGACCCTTTTTGTTACCAAAATAAAATCATAAAATTCTAATAGTGACCTTTTCGTGCATTGTTCAGCTCAATCCCAACTCGGTGAATGTTTTTCTTGTATTGCTGGTAGCGGGGCATTTTTCTGGATTAGTAATAAGTAATTATGCTCACGCTTCATCTTCTACTATACTCCATTCTTAAATTATCAGCAGCAAATCAGTTAATTCTGAGTCGGGTAATATTTTCATATGAAATTTATTAATTGCGTTCATTCAGTTATTGTAATAAACGTATAATTTTACTTATTTTCTCCTGAAAAGATACAAGGGATTAGCTTCAACCAGAATCCAGAGCAACTCCGATAAATCAATAAAAAAAAACTCCGCCTTCGAAGAACTTTAAGAGCTTATATCTCGAAAACGAAAGCTCCAGCGACCCATGTCTACGGAAAATTTTACGCCTAATTTTGCATTTACTACATGCCTTTTAAGTTAAAAAAAAATTAAACTTTGTACTTCAAAGATCTTGAGGAGCGATTTTATATAACTTCTTCAGCATCCAAGGCCACTATGATCCAAACTTCAGAGTGCATGGCTGCATTGTTCCTACCTATATGTTGAAGACATGCGCACAGAAACTTTCAATTTTCATAAAATGAATGATTAAGATCTGGCAGTTGCTGGTTGCTGGCTCTTGCTCTACCTATTAGAAAAATACCCTAAAATGGTATTTTCTAGTGAATCGCAAAACAGTGCTACTTAACTTTAGAGGGTCGTGATACGAAACGAACCTAAATTCTCAAGAGCTTATACTAATGAGAGTTTGTTAATAAAATTATATAACCTACTTATACGAACTAAATTGTGTGGTATCCAAGTTGCGATATTCATAGACTGCTCTCCAGGTCTGAAGTTGTGGAACTCTCAAAGAGGAGGATATAAACCGTTTTTGCGGTTAATCTCTTGAGAAATCAGATTGACTCCCCGAACCTTCTTGATACTGAAATCAGATGACTGCATAGCCTATTATACGCGAGAAAATCAGGGATGTTGTTTTATCCTGATGCTCGTCGGACTAACATAGTTATTGAAACATTCACCTTTGTTATGGTTATGTTGTATTATGTTTAAATAGCCATTGCAATGGACTTAGTTCAGGATTTAGGCTTGTGACAATTTGTGACCTCTTTATAGATATTATAGATATTATTTTTTATGCCCATTACTCCTGCTAATTATAGCCTGTTCCGTAGTTGTTTTATACATACCTACATTGATTTTAATGAATTTTTGAAGGGATTTTTTTTTGGAGTGCATATTTTTATGAACTATTTCTCCTTGTTCATTTTTATTTTTATTTATTTACTTTTATTTTTTATTTATTTTTTTTTAATTAACTCCAAAAGAGATCTGCAATCTGCCCATTAGGCAATAGCCTAATACTAGGAGGTGATGTAGATAACTGCTGTGAGTGATGTTCATTTTAATAAGGATTTAGATGTTTTATTATACATTTTTTATAATACTCGAAAAAGCCCAATGTTTTTACCGATTTTGTTTTTGTTCTTATTCATTGTTCTAATGTAATTTTTTGTCAAAGAAATCCGGAAGAAAAAATCTCATGGAAAAACGTTATTGAAATTTCCAATCCGTCTCGAGGCGCCGAGCTTTTGCGACTGGTAAGAAAATTCCCAGCCGGTAATAGTGCACTGCTAATTAAAATAATGCTTTCATGAAATACGACCCAAAGTAACAGACAAATAACAATTTGAAAGCTTTTAATGAACTCGAGATTAATAATTCATTTCACGGATATTAATCAGAGACGTTGTTAACTTAGGAGCCTAACTAAAAAGGATCTGCTGTTCAAAACGCCGGGCTGTTCCTTAAACGGCATTGCACATACAATTGTGGCATAAATATTAATTATTATCAATTATAAAGAGGTCTTTTCGGCAATTTTCCTCGCCTTTTAGATTTCCCGGTCTATATTCAAGTGATCAAATTAAATCTCGTCAGTAATTTAAATCGACGGAAAATTCTTTAATAGAAAACGAATAAATGGCGAGCGAATAGCCTGCCGTTTAGATTTAATTAAAAACACGGTTCATTGATTCTGTTAACCATCAGTGATTACAGTCAACAGTTTGGTAAGGTTAATGGTTGATTCGGTTTCATTAAAATTCTTATGAAAAATCATATTCGAAAATCAATAAATAATTAATGCGGCGTTTATTTTCTTTTAATTAAATATATCGTTTTTCGTAAACAGGTCAACGCTTTGATCGTATTCTGAATCTAAAAGTAAACCTATACATGACGTGCATCATGAAAAGAAGAGGGTCGATGTTGCCATTACGTATAGAGAGAATTAATTATCATTAAGCAATAACAGTAAAGTGGGGGGTGATTAGGGAGGCCAAAATTAATTGGGAGTTCCCTCAAATTTTTTATATTGGATCTTCGATCATCTAATTTCAAAGTTATGTCACATTACATTTAAATTCAACCCTTTTTAAAAGTTTATTTATTTTTTATTTAAATAAATTTATTATACCTTAGTATACAGGGTATCCTTGTATCCACCATGTATCCTTCTTTATATTGCTATCTCCTAACGCTAACGGATACAGGGTCTGTTGAACAAGTCCAAAGGAGCGCAATTTTGTGGCCATCTCGAATCAGTCAAGATAATACAAAATATCTGTGACCGTTCCTGAAATATCCTGAAAAAACTGAAAAATCGCGATTTCTTATTTTTTCCATATCTTTTTTATTATTGGAGATTAATGAATAATTTTTTGTGGGCTTACATAAGTCGTCAAGAGCTACCCATCTGACATTTCAAAAATTTTCAAAGCCGACTAGATTCCAGAATTTTCAAAGTCAACTTTCGTTTTTCTTATGGCCACCATAGTGTTTTTTATGTTGTTCGGTATAAAAAAAATCATAAAAACAAAAAAATGTTAAACTTAATTCAAAAATAAATTAAAAAAATTTTTAAAAAAATTCTTTTTATCTAATCCTTTGATTCTTTCCTTTTTATTTTTTTTTTCTCTTTGTTTGAATTTGCCTTTTCTGATTTATAACAACCGATTTATGCCTGTTTAGGGGTTTTTTATACTCCAAGTATTGAGATTTCTCATACTAGTCTACTTGAGAAATTGAAAGTAATTGAAATAGCCTTTTCCGTAGTTGCCCCCTCTTCAGAAAGCGTCGTTTTTAGTGAAGATTTTGCCACGGTTTGATCAAGATGATTTTTTCACGCTCCCAAATTTTAGGTTAATTTTTGGTCAATGTATTGAAGTTCAAAAATTCCATTATAATCGGTCTTGGAGCAAATTATTACGACTTATCTCGAAAATGGTGAGCCACTGATTAACAGTAAATTCGTCCCGAGATTGTCATAGTCCAGTTTATTAGTTGAAAAATTTTATCGACGATTCCTTGAAAATGAAATTTTCGAAAAATTTACATTGACCATTGATATATGGCAATTGACCATGACAATCTCGGAACGAATTTACTGTTAATAAGCGGCTTACCATTTTCGAGATAAGCTGTGATAATTTGCTCCAAGATCGATTATAATGGAATTTTTGGAATTTCAATTCCGAAAATTTAATTTTCGTCGTGCAACTTTCTATTCTATAAGATGATTCTCACACTTCGAAGGACCCCGCAGAATCCTTATGGGAATTAGCTCCCGGTTAAATTTGTTCAAATTATGGGGATCGGTAATATTCGATACATCCCAAAACTCCCGTTCTCAAAATATTCACCTCGGAAGATGGATTTTTTCTATCATGACGATCACGCATATGTTTGTAAATTATTGGCGGCCCTACTTAATTTAGAGAGAAATATTTAGAGATATCATTTCTTAAGATTGAAGGCCGCTTGTGTTGTTGTAGTTACATCTTAAGTCTGTTGAGACATTTTCCAGAAAATCGGGGAAATGCAATTACGAAAATAATAAAACAAAAAGAAAACTCTTCCCTGTTTTTCTCTAAAATGGCTCAGCAGACCTAAAATGTAACTACTGCAACAGAAACAAGCTTTTAAATCTCAATAATAAATAATCGGCGGATGTATAGGAAAACGGGTATAAGTTAGAATTATATTTCGAAATTACTGTATGTACGTTGAAATGCCTCTTTTTTAACTAAAAATTTTATGTTTGAATTCTTTATTCCATTTTACACGTAACAAATAAGTGCTTTCCTCTGAGGAATGGATTAAATCCCTGTTCCCATATAAGAGGTATTTTTTATATTACTTGTGCACTTTTTCCATTTCACGTTTTTCTGACATTTCCCCTTTTCTCATAAATCGGCAATTTATCTATAAGATTTTTCTTTAATAAAACAATTAGAGGGGGGGGCAACAATTAAAAATTAATTCGTGACTGTCATGAGAGAAAAATTACATCTTCAGAGGTGAATATCTCAAGACCAGGTCAGGTCAGGTCAGGTCTTTTGATCTACTCATCGAATACTATACCGATCCCCAAAATTACAACAAATTAAAAATTTAACATATTACAAAATAATTTTTTGTCTTGTATTCCCACTATATTGACTTACCTATCTTGGCATAAATTTTCGTAAAAGTTGGGAAAATTATTTAAAATTAAACAAAAAATAATAAATAAAATGAATCCGTCTGAAATATGAAAACAAAGAATTACAACACAACTGACCTTAGATTCGACAGATTAGATGGCACTGCATTATTCAGCTGCAACTTCAACGATTTGAGATTGAAATTCCTCGTTTCCTTGGCGATGTTTTCTGGAGTCTGCGTACTCTGGTCTCTCCTTGAATTAGGTCCATTAGAGCTAGAAACGACGCCGCTGGAGTTACTCGTACCGCCGCCACTGCCACCATTAACGTAGGAGAGGGAGTGATGGGAGCTGCTCATTCTCATATTATGCATACCAGATCTGTAAAAACGTTTTAACTTTTTATATTTTCTCCCTAGTCTGGGAAGTGCTAATGCTAGTGCTAGTGCTATTAAGAAGAGATTTTGGAGGAAGTTTTCTAAGCTGGCAAACAAAAATGGAAGGACAAAATTTTAGGTATTAAAATCTGGAATGGTAATCGTATAATAGTCCCTCGGGATCAAAAAACTTCAACTTGATTCTTTTAGATACGGGCATACTCGTTTTTCTCGTAGGTACTTAAAAATTATTAGTGAAAGAATTGATATTTCTAGTTAAATTTAGAATAGACAAACTTTATTATAAAACTTGTTGGTATCATACCTTTGGTACGCAAATATAATAACGATTGTTTGAAAGCTGGTAGATTTTAGAATTCAAGCAACGTGAAACTTTTCGACTCAATTAAAAGTTACAATGATGGTTATTTGAGTTTTTAAAATTCAAAACTTACTTCAAGTAGGTACTTTAAGTAAATTTTCAAGCTTGTACTAGCACTAGCACTTACACTCAAACTAGTATCATATTCTCAATTTGAATATTGCAAAGTTTCTCGCAATATTTTAAAAACCCCTACAAGACTACAAGAGCACCCTTAACTCCAACAAAACTCATATGCGGTATATCATTTTAAAATGTCATTTAGTCCCGTATATAAACCGCTATTATCAAGAAAAAAAATCGTTATTGTTAAGCGAGATTGAAAATTTACAGCGCCCCGAAAACCAACAGAAAGAAGACGTAATTTGAAATAAAAATCCCTCTGATAATAATTTACTTCTTTAATATCGAAGAGGCGGCAGTAGATAATACAGTTCTGGCATTCGAATCGGGAATCCTCTCGACTACCATTCTTGATATAGTCGTTTTAATTAAATTAGACTGAGCTTTTCGAGTTTTTTTAAAGCTCGCCCGTTATTGTTTATCATCTGCTTCGAATTTCCCTTCACTACTTTCGAATGAAAGAAAACAGATAAGTCGAAGTAATGTTTACAGAACGAGATAACTCGGGGAAGATTAAATTGAGCCCGGATTTTGAATTTTCAGTCTAAACGTAAGAAATTAGATCCTTACACAGGATAAATGTGTATGGTTAGGAATAACAGCTATAACTAAGAGGACTAAATATTGAATGAAGTATACCTACATTTCAATTATGTTCGTTAATTATTATCCCAAATTCATACAGGAGCAGGTATAGTCAGGAAGCATGATGTTTGTTTTATTCCTTGTGGCAGGTAATCACTTTCTTGTTTCATTTCCCTATCCCTTGATAATTATGGACCATGTATAATGTATATCGTGTATTTTAACAGTGAATATTCTAATAACGGATATATATGAATTTTCGCAAAAAATTTTCAACAAGATCCTCTTCGCGATTCCTATTCTAAAAGTTCCATCGAACCTACGTTACCGAACTGCGGAACAGCGCAGTCGAGCACCATGAGGTATCTCAAGTGGTTGCGCTTGATATTTCTAGGACTTTCGACCATATCTGGTATGAAGTTCTGCTCGTGGCTTGCGAGCTATCTCGGAGATCGTTCCTTGCAAGCAGCCCTCGATGGAATCCTTTCCGAGAACTCTTCTGTCATTGGCGGTGTATCTCAGGGTTCCATTTCATCTCCGACTCTCTTTCTTATACAGCCCTATACATCAATAATTTGATGTATTTTACATAAACCCTAATATACAGGGTGAGGCGTGAGAATTTTAGGGCATTTTTATATGGAGAAGTCCTGGGAGTAGAAGTCTAAAAATTTGTACGTGTATAATTTCGATTTTGACGAGCTGAACCAAAATATTTACAACCCCTCACCATTTCCGGTTATACCGGAAGTTGCCATCAACTTTCTTATTTTAAATGGGACACCTGTATATTATTACATTTTCAGATTGCCTAAAAAATGTAATAAAAATGGTCTCAATAGTTCAAAATTCGAACGAGTGGTTTATGAGTTATAAACAAATGAAAATCGCAATTTTCCATTTTCAAAGCAGCTTAGGTCGAAAACGGGTCAAGATAGATGAAAACGGCTTACATGTCCCTATCTTAACTTTTCACGTAGTATCCTATGGTGCTGATGAAATTTGTATACAAAGTGATGAAAAATCAGCGATTTTCAAAAAAAAAAAATTAATAAAAAATATTTTTTTTGTAGGTACTCCAGCGTAGTATACAAAAAGTTAGGATAGGGACATGTAAACCGTTTTCCAATATCTTGACCCGTTTTCAAGCTAAGCTGCTTTGAAAATGGAAAATTGCAATTTTCATTTGTTTATAACTCATTAATTGGTCGTTACAAATTTGAACTGTAAACATCGTTTTTATTACTGTTTTTCAGGCAGTCTGAAAATGTAATAATATACAGGCTGTACCATTTAAAAAAAGAAAAATATGGCAACTTCCGGTATAACCGGAAGTGGTGCGGGGTTGTAAATATTTTAGTTCAGCTCGTCAAAACCGAAATTATACACGTACAAATTTTTAGACTTCTACTCCCAGGAGTTCTCCATATAAAAATGCCCTAAGATTCTCGCGCCTCACCCTGTAAAATTTTTCCGATAACATTATAGCCCAGGTGAGCGGACATCCACCATGGACACACATTTACGCAGACAGCAAGCTGTTTAAGACTTAATAAATATCTAAAAGAGATAATTCTAGCTTGGAGTGATGAAAATCATGGATAATGGAAAAGTCATTTTTTCCAAAAAGGTCAACGTTTTGGAGCCGTATATGGCGACACTCTCTTCTTCCATCGCCAACTCTTCGTTTGCTTGACGTGAGTCTGGGAGCGAACATGTTTTGGCATGATCATGCTGCGAAGGTTTGGCGAAAGTGCTTCTCAAAAACTTGGAACACTATTCCGCATAAAGAAATTTTATACACCTCAACAGGTTCTCCTCTTATGCAAAGCTTAAATCCCACCATCCTTGGAGTGTACTGCTCATACGTTTAAAGCTTGGCACCCAAACACACTGTGAGAACTTTACGTCAGAGAAAAGAGCCAGCCACTTGACCTAGGACCCGGTTTTGACTAAAAATTTAGATTTAGTTGCCTTGGGCCGGTTTTACAGATATTTTTATGGAGAGTCTTCAATAGAGATGGTGCATCCATATCTGGTTCAGCTTGTTACTTTTATAGTACCACCTTATTGCAAACTTCTTTTACCTATGTATCGATTGTATACTAGATATCGATATTAATTCTCTCAAGCACCCGTCAAGCACAGAGCTTCCTAGAGATTCCTCTAGCAATCTAGGAATATTAAGAAAGGAAATTGATTATTTTAATCTGTCAGTCTGTCAAACCAAAATTTTCAAATGCTTCTCAAGCTTATGCCGCTTTTGCGTTCAGTTTTAAACGCTTCGCTTTATAGTTACTATAAGTGCATTCATGTTATACAATTTTAAATTCATCCCTTATAAGTAGGTATGGCGAGCAGGCATGTAATATAACTTTTTCGCAATTTAATACAAGTTGCTTGTTCTCTTTTTAGCAGCCTGCCATAATAATTCATATTTTATTAAGGGCTTTCGTATACCTTCAGCAAACTAAATATTTTATGAAGCTCCTCGAGCAGTTTGATTGATTATAATATAAGTGCATCGGCTATGCAGAAAAACAAACGTGCCATAATCGGAATCTCCGCGATTAAGACTTTTGCGTATACTATCTTCTATTAGAAGAAACTTAGAGAAGTCGCTGATAAGAAGGTTTTAGTGAAAAAAATCAAGGAATTTCGGGATAATTCTATCGGATGTTAGTATAACTTGGGAAAGTCCAAATATTCTGTCAAGATATGTAATTATTCAATCTAAAATAAGTTGTTCAAAAGATACAATACTTGCCATGATAATAAACAATTATACCTTTTGAAGGGAGCGGCCGGTAGCCCAGCGGGTTTTTCTCGATTTTTCTTTTTTGTCATGATATTTCAGCAGCGACTGGTAGAGTTAGCTTAAATCTTGCTTCAAATACTCATAAAGCATAAAGTATAAAATTGTGAAATTTGTCTTCGAGTTAACCGATCTCGTATCTCTGTTAATTCTCGAGATCCCAATGGTATGGGGGTTAAAAAAAACGCTCTGCATGTAGGTGGACGTTTTTTCAACAACCCTACAACAGGAAGTAGCAAAAACATGAAAATGCATGGTTGATGACAACACATTCCTCTAGCGAAATCTGTAACCATGAAAAGAGCTCGCATAAAGAAATAACGTTCTCTTTATCTTGATCCATCTCATCAGTCAAGACTATTTGTTTTGTATTGTATTAATTAGAGATGTATCTGCACTACGACATTTAAATTATCTTTTGTGTCTCCCCTTCTAGTGACTATTCGATTATAACACCTCATGCAGTTCCAGTTCTCGGATGAGATTTGGGGATTTCAAGGGTTCTAAAGATGATGAGTCTTGTTCCGCTTGTTGGTAAAGACCTAGACAGCGGAATCTTCTTTGTAGAACTACCACTTCATGACACTCAACCAGGAGATGTATAAGGGTTTCGTCCCTCTCCATGCAGAATTTACAGGCTAAGACGATTTGTAGAATATTGCTAAGGTGTGCTACACTACCCCGTGAGAAAACCTGTTATCATTCTTAAACCATTTTTGTTCAGTTTGCATGATCAATCAAGACTAAGACCGATCTTATAAGTAAAACTAAAATCTTTATGGAATCGCTTATTTAATTTGTTTATCGTTTAAAGCTCACTCCGTATGGTAATTGCCACAATTTTCATAAATATAGATTAGCCGAACTGTCATAAAGAAAAAACAATTTATCAAGTGTTCGGCTTCACTTTATCGAAGCAATCTGAGGCGTCTCGTAGAATTCGCCAAAGTTAGAAACTTCCAGTATAAGTAGGAGATTGTCGGTTATTGTAAGTTTCAAACTCTCATATAAATTGATTGAGTTGTTTGCTCATAATAAATTAAAAGCGAAATTTGAAATTTGTAACTGGTAGCTACTAGGTTGGTATAGGTACAGTACTTTTAAATGTGGGAAGCTCAGATTAGAGTTTACATGACTATGAATAAAGAAAAAAAGAAGAGTGAGTGGATGCAGGATTATTGATTTTTGTATTAAAGGTAATTAGCGTTATTCATACAGAAGCTTCAGGGCAGCTGTTTTATTCTTCTGTGAAGAACAATTGTCTACCTAATTATTCTCTCGGTATTTAACTACTATACTAAAATTTATCCGATTCTGATAATCCAAAATCCAATATCATATTATGTTAAATTCGTGATTGGGGCCGACAAAAAGGGTCTAGTCGTCGAAATAATGTCAATTTTTTTGTTTTTTGGTATGTTGTATGACTTGGGATGCTAATGAATAGTCCCTGTTTTTGCCGTCGGCGTATTTACGCTGAAGCTTTCATATTGTCTTGGGAAATTACGCGCAAGAATAGTTCTCCTGAATATAGTACGTTTTATGATAGATATAATTATTATCAATTTTGCAGGAGAGAAAATTCTCTATAACGTCTCTCTGAAGCATTTTTATAAAACAGGTAATAAGTAGCACGTCTTTGTAGTTGAAGTTGAAAACCTTTATAAATTTTTTTTTAACTCATCATGCTTTGACAAATAACTGACTCTTGCAGAATATTGTTAATAAAAGTAAATATAAATTTCTCTAGATAAATTTCCTCTATCTCCTTATCTAAGAAATGCCTCAAACCAACCCGACCAGTTGTTGATTCTTTTTCCATTGCGAAAAACGAAATTCAAAACGAAAAATTACCTTTCAGTCGATCCAGAAGTCCTCCAAGCGGAAGATGTGGGAGGCCGGTGCTCTTTCCCGTACCTAATCCCTCCCAATCTTCTAAACTGATCATGCTCTGGATGCTCAGCAGCAAATCTCGCCTTCTTTTTCAGCAATTGCACAGTCAACGCATATGACACCACCATAATCACCATGGGGATATAAAACGCAACCAGACTCCCAAAAACGAAAAAGGCCCTGTTGTTTATTACGCATTGCTGCGGTTCTGGCATTATATTTTCTTGGTTGGTTATACCTGAAAAAAAGTACTGAATGATCAAACCCGATTTGAAATATATTCATTGAACAATGGAAGATGAGTTCTCTTATATACTGACCTAATACTGTAATGGAACTTGAGACTAGCATAGCTAGAAGCCATACAAGTGCTATCCGCAGGACGACTGTCCTTGTCGTGGTGCTGTGACGCGTTTTGAGCGGGTTCCTGATGCCCAAATAGCGTCCAAGACTGATGAAACACATGTGAAGAATGGAGGCTGAGCAAGCCAGCACGTCGCAGGTGCAGTACACGTTGCACCATATCACACTAAATGGCCATTTACCTGAAACAAATAATTCGAGTTTAATATCGATGGTGATCTGATATGAGGTGATTTTTGATAATAACCGACACTTTGGCAACCCCGGAAACGTGACCTTCTCCATCGAGAGAGGAAAAAGCTTACCGATTCCGCAGAGGGGGTAGAAATTGGAAGGAGCTTAACTGTATTTTTATCGTTATCATTTCGTTTATTGATTTCGTTCAAAACATATTATGGATTACGGTTTTAGGTTCCATTCAGTACGGTTATACATTTTACATTTCATCTGGTTGAATGTTTGCTTAGAAATTACAGGTCGTCGAATGTTGATTGGATGAGCGACGTTTGCGAGGGTATCAAATGATTCGAGTAATCTAGATGAGCTTAAAAAAGAACCGAATTGACAACAAGGGAATTTTTTATTCAATAAAACAAGCAAGTTTTCCTGTTAAATTTATTTCAGTTAAAAAATTTGAAAAATTTTGACATGTATTAGGATCGGGGGATTTCGGGGGTCTTTTCATTGAACTATCCCGTTTAATACTAATTCGGAAAAATCTCACTTTCAGACTTAAATTAACTCCATTGTATAGCAACTTAATATCCAACAGGATGTTCTCTGCGAGACCTTGAAGATTATTTAAGAAAAAATGTAGTTCTTCAAATAATCGAGTGGATTTTTGTAAAATCAACCATGGATACTATTTGAATTATGGAAAAACGTTTACAGCGCTAATATTTTTGGAGAAAATTTTTGATCATTTCCGCTTATTTACAAGAGCATTTCACAGAATCGAACTCTAGAGGGCAGGTTTCGGGCTTATACACGTCGAAATTAAAATTATTAAATTATTATTAAATTACAAAAAGGATATTCTCCCAAGTCCGGGGACTACGCCATCAATCACGACAAAAAGAATCCTGATAAAAAGTTTGTAATTTTTTATATGTGCACGTTTAGTCGCGCGACGAAAAACTACTCTAGCCGTAAAGTAGATCTTTATAAAACCAAAAATTGTTGCGAATAAACTGGAATAATTCTTTAATCGACCTGTAGACCTGACAACGAGAATTTACCACGTTTCTCAAACACCTACGCCCTTTGCATGACTGTTTGAAACTTTGAGTCCTGATTTTTGCATTTCTTGATTGTCTCTTCAATGCACCTTACAAAATCTTGAAAATTCCTCAACTTTTCCTAAACACGTGAAATTTTTCAATTGTACCTTTGAATCGTTCTAAGAATTAAACAGCCTCACAGCGTGAGGTTGAGAAACCGACTAACACTTGCTTCGAGCCATTTCTCCTTTCCTACTGAGAATTTATAGGAATGGAATTTTTTAAGTTGTATCACAAAAACCAATCATATAGGTAACTGACTATTTTTGCTCTTCTAGAAGTAACCAGAGACAAGTCGTTCAATGTTATTTTCCCAAGAGCTATGGAATCCAATAGTAATTGAATTTTTTTGTTCTGATCCCTTCAATGCCTCGAGGTTTGTTTCAAGACTCGTCTAATGCAATCACAGGCGTCTTAGTAGGGAGACTTTCACCCCTCAAGCCATCAAAAAAATTATCTTAGACAACTGGTTTAATAATGACATAAACCACAAACTTAGCAATTTAAAATAAGGAAAATTAAGTCCAGAAAACTGAAGACATGGACGGTACCATTGCGTCCATGTCAACGTAAACCATACAATTTTTTGTTTCTATTTTTACAGGTGATCAGTAACTCGCGCACTCGAAATACAGGGCGATATAGAGCCCATTAAAATTAAGGATATTCTGCAAAAAAAAAATTGAATCCAACGGTTGGTGTTCAAGTTACAGAGTTTCCCTCATCCGAGTTTAAAGGTAATTTTTTCAATAACCGTGATAAAAATTAATGAAAAATTCAGGTTACTGTAATGTCTGGAACGGATATCATATAATTCATCAATTTTTTTTCCACAAAACCTCTTTACAGAGGAATTGAGAATGTTGGAAATTGATACCATATATGGTATACAGGGTGTCCCATAATATGTGGGCAATCTCCCGGATTTGGGTAAATTTCATAAAAATAAATGAAAAAATAGCCATAAAATTAATTCCTCAGAGACACCCCTACAAAGATATTAGCTGTTGAAGTTGAGGGTTGAAAATCAATTTTTTGCAATAACTTTTTTATTTCTTGACCGATTTTGATAATTTTTGGTTTTATTTTGTACTATTTTGGACTGTTTAGAATAGTGTTTCATAATCTTTGGTAGATCATACATAGACCTCGGGATGGCATAACCCCCTCATTCACTTGAAAGAAAACAATAAAAATAATAATTTTAGAGTTTTTTAAGGTTAATTTTCTTTTTATTTGAAATTTTTTACATAAAAAATGTATCTTTATTTATTTCGATAGAGCGAACCGTTGTCGAGATAAACGTCCTTCTAATAGGTGATGCGTCGCAGGAACTTTCTAAATTTCAAGTAAATTTTAACAAGATGGCTGACCTTTGACAGTAAATTGAGCAGGAAACAAAACAATAACTTAATTAAATACACGTCAAATAGTGCAAAGATTTTATTTCATGCAGATTCAATTAGAACTGATTTTAAACTGAGTTACAAAAACGCTGAATACGCAGAAAATCAGTTAGAATTGAATCTGCATGAAATGAAATCTTTTGACACTGACGTGTATTTAACTAAGTTATTGTTTTGTTTCCTGCTCAATTTACTGTCAAGATCAGCCATCTTGTTAAAATTTACTTGAAATTTAGAAAGTTCCTGCGACGCATCACCTATTAGAAGGACGTTTATCTCGATAACGGTTCGCTCTATCGAAATAAATAAAAATACATTTTTTATGTAAAAAATGTCAAATAAAAAGAAAATTAACCTTAAAAAACTGTAAAATTATTATTTTTATTGTTTTCTTTCAAGTGAATGAGGGGGTTATGCCATCCCGAGGTCTATGTATGTGCTACCAAAGATTATAAAACACTATTCTAAACAGTTCAAAATAATACAAAATAACACCAAAAATTATCAAAATCGGTCAAGAAATAAAAAAGTTATTGCAAAATATTGATTTTCAACCCTCAACTTCAACAGCTAATATCTTTGTAGGGGTGTCTCTGAGGAATTAATTTTATAGCTATTTTTTCATTTATTTTTACGAAATTTATCCAAATCCGGGAGATTGCCCACATATTATGGGACACCCTCTATATATAAATTTCTTACTGTGTACCTAAATCTGAACGAAATTTGAAGTTTGGCAACCGCATAAACTCAACTTAGAATAATATAAAAAATTCAAATGCGTTCGTTGCTAGGGAAGTAAAAATAATAACAATAACATCTAACCCGAACTTATTCACATGTTCAGTGTAGTGTTGCCACCATTTTTTACAAAAATGGTCACATCTTGGGAAGAAAAGAACGTACAACACTGCAGTAAGAAAATTTACCACTCTTAAAAAGTGAAGTTTGCCGTAGTATGCTCTGAGTGCGCGAGTTACTGATCACCCTGTATAGTTAGTTAGGTACCTATTAATTGAAGAGGTTAGAAGTTACTAACATCGCGGAAGATTCGTTAGCATAAGTATAACTTCCAATTTTTCGTATATATGAGTTGTGTATCTGATATGCTGATGAATCCACAACGAGGACGAAACGGTTTCGTGCATGCCTTCAGTTTCAAATCAAGTTCTCATACCCATACGCATAAAGGGGGGCTTCATCATGAGATACCACTCATGACTACCAATCTCATGATACAGTTCTTCAAGCAAATGACTCATGGAAATGGGCTCTCTGGAAATGGATAAATAATTTAATTGATCTAAGGAAAATTTTAATTAGCTGCTGTCACTGTAGTAAATCGATAATCATAATTGATCAAGTTCAAGTATGACTTTGCTATTACTTATAGTTACTATTTATTGTAAAAAAATGCTTTTTATAATTAATTGGCATAATTATCTGGATGCCAAATATTGTAGATTAAAATAAGAAAATATTTCATTCCAATTCCAAACAAAGCATCAGTTATGTTCGTACAGTCAATTAAATAATTGAAAGGCTAGTATTATTTATTGAAACCATTCGTGCGTTGCCACATTGTACACTTTCTGTATAGTCACCACATTTAACATTACGAATCTTTTTTTTCGTAGAACTATCACGACCATTAATTTTACATATTACTTTTAGATCCAACGATTCATGAGAGTTCTCGCATAGAAAAGCTTCATATGGCCTTTAACAAGTCGTATATGACCCTATTTTAAATGAAATAAAATTTTCCTGCTCTTCACTGAACGACTTTTAATAGCTCCTTTAGCCTCTTTCCCTGGCATTCATGATCATATTCCGTAGCTAATCAGATCCTTAACCTTGAGCTGGATCTGTGAATGGGCGAAAGGGCGCCACAACGTAATCCTCCAGACTTGCCGTCTGACCTGGACAGGACAGGGTGTTATCGCCTTATAGATGGAATTAGATATTGAAGGATTGACGTTTAAAGGTGCTTGTCCACTATGCGTTTTCTTATTTTACTATTTTTTATACATAGGTTTTGTCCTTCTCCGGGTTATTTGCATAGGTATAAATAAGGAAAACTCGATTGTCAATGAGTCATCATCAGGATCAGAAATACGGAGATACCAATAATTTGTCTAATAGAATTTAGTAATGATTTTTTTTTATAACAGCGGCACTCGTCGTCAGAGATACCCTGAAATCGCCTTGTGAAGTTTTCCGTCTTTACAGATTTAGGTACAGGTTAGCAAGCGTTTATGAATTGTATTGTATGAAGTTGTTAAATGAAATTAATTTTGCCGAAGTAAGCCTATTGGCCGTATAGGCTAGGAAAAAGTTGGGGTGTATGGAGGGTCGTTGAGACTTGAGAGTAACGTAGACAAAGCTATAGGTAGAAGGTGGTAAGGGGAAACCCTTCACTTCAGAGGAGATAGTTCTAATCAGGTTCTCGAAAATGTTTCTGTTCTTAAGTCAAACCTCAAATACCTATGCTAGAAATTCGCTTCACGCAATGGTCGAAGAAGCGTCGCGGGGCAATAAAACGGAAAAGAGCAAATTGGTTCTCATCATTTTGACTCAAAGAAGCCAATTGCGGGGTGGTATGTTGTATTTCCTGGACGTTGGGTTGTTCCTGTTATAACTGCAACATTTGTGGAGTCTTTGTTGAGTCTCTAGGAGACATTTCAAGATTTTTCACTTGGAGGTGTAAATTGTGTAAATGTAAACACCTGAAAATTGGATCAGTATATCTGATGTAAGTACCAAGGTCTAAAGGGTCTCTGACCAGAATTCTCGAAAGCGGACCTCATTCTCAATTGAAGGTGCACGAAGAGCATGTTCCTAATCTAGTTACTGGTTTCATTGTCAAGAATCTCGTTTTCTGGGGAGTAGGTAATTAGTAGAGAGGAGAGTAATTCTGGGAAGTGCCATTCTCGGTAGCCGCAGGCCATATTTTTTTCGAATTGAACCAAGGTTTACTTCACAGAATAAATGAGAATTTGGGAACCGAAGCTGATTTAATTTATTCACACATCATAATTATTTTTCGCTGTATTATAATTTTGCTATAGAACGCATTCACGTTATCAACATTCTCAACCTCAGCTTGGCATCAATGGTAAATTCAAATTCACCATCGCTTCGAGTATCAGGAGTGAACTTCAATTAATGAAAAAGGTTAGCACTCGGAAACGCGAAAGTAATGAAACTTTTGAAATTACACCACCTCGTCCGCAGAAACAAATTGGCATAATAAAAAAAATATATCAATGACAGCAATCGTTTTATTGAACAGCAATGAAATTCTTTGTATGACACAATCTGAAATTGTCTCTTGGTGTGATTGGTGATGTGTCAGGCTGACGAGGTGAAAGTAACGGGGCGTTATATTCGCCAACAATTTGAGGATGTGTTGTTCAAAGAATTGATTGTTGCACCTATGAAATTGAACTAAACTACTGATCCTCGAAAATTTCATAGCTGTCTGTAATGAATACTCTCATAGGATTGATATGTTGACTATTTTCTCGTTGCTATTGTTGAAAAATGTGAAAAGAAAATTTACAATGAAGCACTGACAAAGAGTTGCAAATCTAAACGATATATGGGTTGTAGTCTGCATGCACCTTCATGTAGCCTTCTCCAGGAGACGCCATGCATCGGGAGATTTATGGCCTACGTTGCCGTAAACGAGCCATCCGCCTGCTGTTTCATCGTTACACATTCCCGTTCCTGCTGGTCCTCATTCCTGAGCACACATCTATCATCCTGCTAGAAAGTCGGATATAGTGTAACTTCGGTATCGGTTTACGCTATGCCTGCTGAATTCGGAATTGATGATAATTAACAGTTTTCTTGCCAAATATACGAAGCATTATGCAGGTGGGAATAAATAGCATAAAATCCTACTGACCACGCCTGTGATGTACGGCATTTTTGTTCAAGATCAGTTATGTTTAGTAAAAATGCAGCACCAATCATAATCAAATATTCCTAGAGAAGATAAGAATAATTTATTATAAATATCTGAAGTGGGATTGAGATGGTTATATTTATTTATTTATTTTTTCATTTATTTATTCAAACCAGATAGAATACATACACAATTACATGGTAATTACAAATGTAATACCCTACAGAGGTAAACGAGGTTGCCTGTGCGTAGGTCTGGCTACATGCAATTAAACTCCTTAAATAAATACCTTAATTCTAAAAACTAAAACTAAAAACTAACTAATTATTGATATGGAAGTTCCTCCCCTCAATCCTGACCATTTTTACATCAAATTTTATGTCCCCGGTATCCATTTTTTTTTCCTTTTTCTAGTGTTTTTGCTTCTTATTTTCTTATATCCTCTGGGCAACGCATTAAACAATATGGTACGATTAAGTTTAAAAAGTCAGATGTGACGTCACACTAACCGTCCGAATTAATATTTTTAATTTCACCAGAAACTGTCAAACAGTTAAATGTCAAGTTGCGAACGAGCGTAAATTATTGAAGGAATCATTCAAACAATGAATTGAACCGCTTACGTCAGTTTGAGAGCCACTGACAACTACAGAAAATTTATTCACGTAATGACACTCTATCCTTTGTTCTGTTCATTTCATTCTCATTCAAAACCAATGTTGACGTATACTTATTTATGCGAGATGGAGTGTTTAGACAAACTGGACGGTTACTATGAAAACCACGTACATGAAACAAAATAAATCGAACTATCAGAAGGATGTGTATTCTTAATCCATACGTATGACTTTTTAAACTTTATCGGACTATACCATAGCCTTTACTTCACTCTTTTTTGAGCTGACAGTTCTGTACCTAAGTGGCAGATTTATGCCCGTATTCACAAACGATAATTTCCTAAATAATTACGTAATTAATTATATGAGTGAGATGGAGATATGCAGTTTTTTTGCAATAGAATGAGATGGGGATAATTGATTACGTAATTATTTAGGAAATTATCGTTTGTGAATACGGGCATTAGAATTTTATTCCTAGTTACACTATCCGACAATATTTTACTTGACATAATTATTATTGTATCCATTATTCTCGTAGCTTGTCTTATTCATGAAATAATTACATCACCATCACCATCACTACTAAGGGTTGTTTTTTCTAGTCTATTGTCTAGAAGCGCTGGGCTTATAGGATAGTAATTACATTGAAACATCGATCTGATTAATTGACAATCGCATTAATTGCATATTGAATGCAAGCAGTTTGCTTAAAACGTGTCAATATCCATTAACATTGTGTACTACTAATGCTAATTCTAAGGTATAATTACCGAATATAAAACTACGTTTATTCGCTTTTAAATGAAGGAAATGTGTAAGGTAACACTCACTTTTATAGCCAGATAATCATGTCATGGTCGTGATTAACTCCAACAATAATTGTTGGAGTTAAAATTAGTTTTGATTTGAAGATTGAATTCTCATAGATAATAATTATTACTGAGAGCTGATACGATGCACTGAAGCTGTTGTGTAAAAAAATTAATTTTTGAAAATAGAAAGCGAAAACATTTTGACAGCTAGTCTCGTTAGATTTTTAGATAAGAAGATGATCCGAAACATGTAGGTGTCCCATAAACTCCCTCTTGGTATGTTTTAGGAACCTGGGTAGCTGTAAGTGGAGAAAAAATTCTGCAGAAATCCCTACGAAAATTTTCGGATATTATCGGATTCGTTACAGGTAAGTTCAAGTTAGACTCGTCTACTGATAAGAAAAACGGCTTTAGGATAGTAATGTCGACGGTAAAATAACTGGTGGGCATTTAATAAACACTAGCTTTGTATTTATGAGCTTTAGGCGAACATACTGATAGAATTATCCAAGAATATAACATTGTTATAATAGGAGAAAACCATGTAATCGAACCAAATAACGGAATAGTATAATGAAGAAAATGGCATTAAATTGGGCTCAAGCTCAATAACATTCGCCGTAGCTAACATAAAGGCAGAATCTTGCGAGATATACTTGTTTGTATGTTAAGAGAAATGTTAACAGAATGTTTAGATAGAGAACTTAATATATTATCTGGTAAAACCTGACCAGATTAGTATATTATGCAACGAGCTTATAATGAAGGCTATTATAATACGCGAGTATGATGGTTAACACTCGCCTACGGCTCGTATCTTAACCATCATAAGAGCGTATTAATAGCCATTATCTGCGAGTTCCATACACTATTTTTTCTACGACCCTTTTTTATTTCATAGAAAAGATTAAAAAATTATATATTTTAACAATGACCCGTGTACAATTGCGGATCATTGAGGTTAAGATAGGTTGCTATTTGTTTACGCATATTACCAAATTTTCTCTTCGTCGCTAAGGTTGTTCTGCTGAGACATGTTTTAGTATCAAGTTTAAAGGGCACTACTCACTACTGCGTAATTTTTATTATGCGAAGTTCGAATTCCGAATTTTACGCTTCGATTTTGAGATTCATTAATAATTTTAATAACATTGACAGCCAATAATTACGATATTGTTTACCTGCGCAACGCGGGTCGCAGCGTTGCCGCTTTGAATACTATCACGGAGCGCTACGAATGATATAATACTTTATCTTCCCATCTTTTACACGATATACCTACTTATCAAATTAATTAAGGTAACATAAAATCTTGATAAATTTTCTTTGAATGTTACTTATGTTCTAAATTAAATAAACGTTCAGAATTTTTTTTCAGAAATACAGAACTTATATCACAAGGCAATTTTTGCCGTGAGTATGACAACTCTGTGACTTCGGTTGGCTTGCCGACCCGATCGTGAGCGAATAGGAACCGATTCGATTGCAAATGCTCCCTCTGCCATTGGATAGCTTGACCAGTGCTTTAATGAAAATTTGTATCTTAATGAGACCCATTAAAGCACTGGTGATTCATATTTAATATGCATATTAAAGGTTGGGAGTAGAAAAAATATATATCAGAATGTAGTTTAAAAAAATATATTGAAATCAGGTCAGGCTTATAAGTACAAGCGATAGGATGATCATTAGGCATTGAATATTGAAAAAAAAGCAATAAAACAAATATTGTTTCAAACAATATTGTATAAATTTTACCATATTTATTAATTCTGCTTATTGTGGGCAAGTTTAATTATTATAAAACGATCAGGATCGTTAATAATTCAACCGTTTGTTATTATTGAGCAGGACTGACGATTCTATGGGAAATATTTATAGTGTCAGCTTTGATAGTAATTCCTGGTAGAGTTAAATGCGTTTCAGGATTTACTGTAAAATGGGAATGAAACACAGTGTACCCATAAAAATAAAACCCACGTTTTATTTCAAGTACTTTTCACATCGCTATGATATAATAGAACAGTAACTCTAACTTTTCATATAGCTCCAAAAAACATACTTCAATTTTTTATTATTATGTCTTCAAGATGCTGTAATTCTTCTTCAAGGAGCAGGGATGTACCAGTCGTAAAAATAACTATGGGGAGGCAAACTTTTATTAGAAATTCTAGCCGGGGGTTAATTTCATTAGGTCCCTAGAGAGATATCTAGGAATTTATAATATAAATACTTTATACTAGAATGGTGATTGACTAAAGAGTTTTACGTTATTCTTAAAAGCTGAATCCTTGAATCCTCTCACGGGTATTCGGTTCCTAATAGAGGAACTTTATAAGGAGTAAAAATAGTTTTATTTTCCAATTAAGAGAACAGTTGCAAAGAAAATCGTAATGTAATTCAGAATAAATGGGAAGAAAAGCGATCATCTGGTTTGCTGCTATATTGATTTTAAATCACTTTTACTCTAAAATTCTGAATCAAACATCCTGAATCGAAATCGTTCGCACGAACGAAATGTTCTTTTTTTAACTGCCTCTAAATGCATTCAACCTCAAGTGCTAAAACCAGCCCTAAATTCGTCCCTGCAGATTCATTGCGGCTAATATTACTTTGTAACTCAGAATCTCGGTCCCTTTCGATTTAACTCCTACGGCGATAAATAGGACGCTTTTATGATGGAACTTTTCCCATGACTTTTCCGCTCGAGGGTTTGAAAATATATGCAGGATATGTCGATAGTTGAAGGTAATATAAAACTTTCATTTTTATATTCTCTCAAGTATAAGTTTTGAGATAATATAAGTCATACGAGGGTAGCTTTCTAAAATTAAGTCTGGAAAGCCATTTTTTTGAAGTAAGTCGGGAATACAGTTTTGAAGATGTAATTTAAAATATCAAGTTTCAAAAGGGTGTGTAGGGGAGGTGTTTTGAAATAGGAAGTTGCGGGATCGGTTTTATTGATAATTGAAAGTTTATTAAACACTAGATTTTATAAAAGTCTTAAAAAAATGCGTACGTCTTATTTTTTTACGGTAAAGTTACAAAAACGAAATCGCGAGAATAAGGAAAATTTAAGTTAAATCAAATCTATGAAAAAAGACTGGGAGCAATTTTTAAAATGAAAGTTTCATGAAGAGCAACCTTTCTAAAATAAATGGGGTGAGCGTGTCAAGAAATTTCAAGAAGTAGGTATAGGTATACGTTCCGAAGATCAAGTTTTGCAAAAACGGGAAGGGTTACTTTTGAGAAAGTAAGTTGTGAGAGCAAATTTTGAACAATTTAATTAAGAGAGCCAGTTTTAGTTCCTTTGTAGTGCATTTTTTATACAGCGTGCTCATTTTATCTGAAGACATTCAAATACATAAAAAATTACTAATCAGATCAAAAAAAGTGGGTAATTTTTTTAGTTTTTTCAGGATATTTTAGCATCGACTGAAGTTAGCCTAAATTTTTTTCAGATTCTTATTAAGCATAAAATTAATAAACTTTTCTCTAATTTAACCGACTCTGTATCTTCTATGGCTTTGAAATCCCAATGGTGAGCCAATTGAAAGTGAAAGTATGACTTATAGTAGTGGAAATCTCAATATACATATTATTTGTAATTACTGATATTAATACTAATTACATGAGGTCTAAATTTTTAGCAGGCTTACAAAATAAATATCCAATAAAGTTGCACATAAAATTCTAATTACTTTTTTTTTTAGTTTTGTTACATCTAACTGAGTGCATAAAAAATGTTCTATGGTGGGTGGTCTTACCTGAAATTGAAAACCTTCTCACCGTTCCTGTAGGTGCTTTTTTTCAATTCCTGTGGGTTCGGTAACAAATAAATAATCACCAAGGCAGTAATAAAAGAAGCCAACAGCACGCTATTTATCAATTTCCGCGCTCTTTGAGGCATTGATGTTTACCAATAATTGTACAAAAGGAACGACTTGAACTTATTTCCTGTCAATTTTTTATACAATGTTTTCATTTTTCAATCTCAAATTCGTCTCAAGCTGGGATTTTCAATAAAACCTTTTTCAAGATTTTCACAAGTTAGATTGTATATTTTTTTACACTTACGCTGTAAAATATCGTGTCAGTTTAGTACAATGATGTATTTCAAGGCGATACCTACATCAGTTTTGATAAATAGCCAGTAAGATGTTTTATGTGTTAGATGGAAATTTATGACGAATAAAGTATTTCTTCACACTTGACCTAGAACTCTCTTACTGAAACTAAAACCTGAAAGCATCCTCTTGAACTTATATAAAATGGAAATACTTTTATGTGCCCCAGAGGTATTAAAATATGTAATGAAAAAATTTCAACAAAAACAAGCTTTTTGATTTAGCCATATAATAGGGTTTCTAAAAGTTATGCTTAAGAAAACTCGCGCAATGGTATACCCACTAGCTAGGTGTAGTTATTCATAATTTTCATAAATTTCGATTATAAGCCATGCGCAGATCCGGAATTGAAATATTCAACTGTTCCATTAAACTTCATGAACGTTATTTGTAACAGGAGAACGATTTTCCATTTAGCTTGGAGCGATCGTTGCATAAATGCTTTGCAGTGAATTTCCCGCTCCACATTGATGCAAAAACATAGTTCGAGTGATTTGTAACAGCGGAAAATGCACAAGAAACATTTCCGGTAATTTCCGACTTTGGCACTTTTTATTTACGCTTCGCCTTAGTAAGACCAGAAATAACTTCTACTCGCTTCCAAGTTGCAAAAGCTTCCACTTCTTATATTAGTGGGTTTTATTTTTTAATAATTCAAATACTTGCTGCTGTTTGTGTTAATTATAAAATAAATTAAAATAGAATCCTAAAATGACAAAGACAAAGTGCTACTTTGTCTTAAGCCGAGGACGGTGTATTTGTCATAATTACTAGTCTTTTATTGTAATGTCGTACTCGTAATTCCTATACCCATCACATTTGATGCGATATTTCTGACTTGAAATGAAGTTGTTATTTTATCCCTTGCGTTTAAGAAGTTATTGTTTACAAGTTACAACCACCATTATCTATTCTTAGATTCTTTTATACTACACTATAAAAGAAACGAACTTATTGCAACCGTTCTTTATTCATTGAACCTCTTTAGCAGAAGGAATAGTCTGCTGTTTCTATCGAAGCTTGAAGCCTAAATTCTTTTCGCTTACCGAGCTTTTGGTTCGTTCACCAAAAAGTAACTCACGTTTGGTGAGTAACGTTTTTAATGAGGCTGAATGAGAAAAACAATGTCAAGCATGTGTAACATACCACCCCCGGGGCAAGCATTTTTTTTCTTAAAAATAATCCTCATCAGTGAAAGTTAAGGAGAAGCCGGCATTAATTAGGAAAGACCATTTGCAAGTGAGAATTCCAGAATTCTTTATTTACACCGCCCCAACAATGGATTGGATTTTCACCTACACGACCGTTGAAACTACGACGGAATCTTTTAACACGCGCTGAAGACGTGATACCTAAAAAAGGGTGCAGCGCGAGCAACGGCCAGTCGAATTGAAAAGAGATGGATGCTGTTAAAAAAGGGTTGTGTGAGTATAAAAACAGCGGTGGTATCGAGCTGAAAAACACTTGCTTCCGATTCCTCTTAACCCTTGGGTGGATTGAGAATACTCTCTGCTCAGCTCCTCTCTAAGCTGAAGCCGGTGCGATCGAGAATACTCTCTGCTGGTTTTACCTATCACTAGAAGTTCCTACTACTACCTATCTCGCCGAGACGCCTTGAAGCCGCTAACCAGCCAGTCTACGAAGACCAGCGCCGAGTTCGAGCCCCGTCGCCTGCCTGCCGCTGCCGCATACCCGCCGCCTGCCTGTCGCCTGTCGCTTGCCGCCGCCTGCCGCCTGCCTGCCGCCTGCCTGCCGCTTGCCGCCGCCGTCTGCCTCCGCCTGTCGCCCGCCTCGGCCTGCCACCGGCCTGCCGCCTGCTGCCTGCCTGCCTGTCGCCTGCCGCCTGCCGCACGCCTGCCACCACCTACATTGCGCTATCCCGGAGTTGCTGCCCACGTACCGAGAACCGCACCGGCACCCTAGGTCTGTCGTCATCGGAAACGTAGCCACCCTAGTTGCGAAGCAAGGCCGCTTACTCCAGGTCCCGCGCTCGCCAGTCTGCGAAGAGGAGGTTCGAACCGAGCCACTGCCGCTACCAACATCGCTCATTCCGACACCGCCGGAGATGCTGACAGGTTTTATCAATTCATACCGTATTTGTTTATTCACCCTGGCAAAAATCCCCTTAGCTAGAAATTATAATAATTATTCCTTTTATTCCAGAAGCGTAAGTCAAGAAATTATAATTAATTCATTTTATTTCAGAAGCATCGTATTTATTTATTCACTCTGATAAATTTCCCGTGTAGTTAGAAATTATAATTATTATTCCTTTTACTTCAGAAGCGTAAGTCAAGAAATTATAATTAATTCCTTTTATTTCAGAAGCGTAGTAAGTAAAAGTAAAGCTCGCAAAATTGTATTTATTTGTAACATAATAACAGATCTTCCTAAGCGGTTCCGACGGCACAGTCATTCAGAATTCATCGACAGGGTAGCCAAATTTCTCCCTCTCTCAAATCAGAAAGAATAGGTCTGCTTGAAGTCATTTCAGTCATTGCAAACATTCAAAGAGTTAGGTCAAAAACAATCAGAAAAAGAAAAGAGACGTCTCAAAAACAAACAAAAGGCCAAAACAAACAGATAGGTAGAAACAGAAACAAACAAAAGACAGGTCACCTCACTAACCACGGGAAGTTTAACTTCATTTCTCGTTTGTTTGTTAAGTATCAATTTGTACCTCATTTCGAACTTTGACAACTAAAACCTCTCAGAAACGCAAAACAACAACCTTCAAACAAATCGAGGTTTACATCAAAAGTTGGAGTAGCATACTTATAACATTAATAAGAACAAATGAAGGAATAAAACCAAAACAAACAAAAAACAATCAAAACCGAGTTCCGTAATGTCAGAGCATAGCCTTTTACGGTAAACTCAGATCCAAAGAGATCAAGGTATTTTCTTTCAGCAGTTGCGCGAATGCGAGAGTGCCTTCAGTGTTTTTATTATTGCGTAAGTCGCGTAAAACCGATGTTCACTTGAACAGAGTGGCCTGAGGGAGAAGGTCAGTGGGATGCTGCCTTCGTCTCTTGTAGGTTCTGGTAATTTCTCTTGGTAAAGCTTACCTGCAAATTGATGACTTAGTCAAATCAGGAAACAGAGAAACCAGTCAAACCACAAGCTTGAAATTGATGTAAAACTTGCCCAATCAGCCAACAACGTAAGTCTCAAAGACACCCAACCAAACACCCGACGAAAGGGAAATCATCAAACCATTCAATTCATTGTCAGGTCAGGAATTTTTACGACAACCCCCACAAACAAAAACCAAAGGCAAACAGAGAGTAAGATGATTGAGATGACTCAAGCAGGTCCTTTTCAAACCAGCTGCAGGAACAGCATTGGAAGGTCTGAATAAATAGATGTAAAATTAACTAATAGTAAATTAATTAAGGTAATTTAAGATTCATTGTAAGGAATGAACTGGTATCCAGTTTGAAAATGGATGAAAAGTGATATCATTTCATTTTTTAATTTTTAAAGGAAGTAATTTTGATCACACAGGTATTTCTTGACTCCTGAGCTTTTGCATACCCTATCCGAGAACCGAGGGTGGCTACAAGAAGAAACGACACAACGAGGTGGGTCCTGGCCGCTTTTTCTAGACGATCATCGGGGGTAGGGGGGTGGTTGTTACACATGCGATTTTCGTTGGCTGTGCACCGCAATAAGTTGAACTCATCTGGGAATATCTTCTCGGGAAACTGTTGCTATTATTTTCTAGAAAAGGAGTTCCCAAATGTCAAGTCCTGATGCTTTTTAAGCACATATACATATGTATACAGGGTGTCCGGTAAGTACCTCCTAATCTCTCGGGAGCATACAGGAGAGGTCAAAAAAAACCTAGTCTGTCATAAAAAAAATTTCCTAAAGTGTCCCCAAACGGAGATATGGAGCCCTAATAGGGTGCCCCGCAATTTACTTTTTTGGCTCTAACTTTTGAACCGACCTGTGTATTTTGATGAAATTTTTATTTTTTATAGAGGCAATAAAGACTCATTAATCCATATCAGAGTAGATGTTTGACGTCCTCAAGGAAGTCAGGAACGGTTTTACCACCACACTCATTGTGTCAAAGTTTTGACAGGTGTCATTTTACAGAGCTGAAAACTTATTTTTTAAATACAATGGTCATTCATCTTCACAAAAGGTACTCTTAATTTATTTCGATAAAACTAGCGGTTCTCAAGATAAATCGACTTTTATGCGAATTTTGACCAAATTTCGTCAATAGCAATCCATTATGTAGGTAGGTTTATCAACAAGAACCTGATTTTTACCTGTTTGTGTTTAGCATTAGTAACTTTTTAGTGTTTCGCATTCCTAAAAACCGATTTATCTCGAAAACCGTCAGTTTTACCGAAATAAATTAAGAGAACCTTTTTTAAAGATGAAGTATTAGACTATTCAAAAAAATAGTTTTTAGCTCTTTAAAGTGACACCTGTCAAAATTTTGACTCAACGAGTATGATGGTAAGTCCGTTCCTGACTTCCCTGACGACGGCAAACATCGACTTTAATATGGCCTCATGGCTCTTTGTGGCCTCTATAAAGTATTTAAATTTCATCCAATTATACAGGTCGGTTCAAAAGTTAGAGCTAAAAAAGTAAATTGCGGGGCACCCTTTTAGGGCTCCATATCTCCGTTTGGGGACACTTTAGGAAATTTTTTTTTATGACAGACTAGGTTTTTTTTGACCTCCCCTATATGCTCCCGAGAGATTAGGAGGTACTTACCGGACACCCTGTATACATATAACTGTAATATTGAATCGATTTTCATGAAAGTTCTTACTTTGCTTAGCGGAATGACGGAAAAACCAGAAATTTGTTAGAATTCTGATGCGATGGTAAAAAATTAGGATACAATTTTTGAAAAGTCGTTAAGATTTAAGAAAACGTTTGAGTCCATGAAAAATCAAGCTGGTTTTTACAGTTTGAGTTTAAATTGAGAAGTTTCGGAGTTATAAACAAGTGAAGTTCAACTTCAGTGTGTGTGCAGCGGAAAAAGAGTGTGCACCGAGAACTTGCCGACTCTCCGGCCAGGAAAGGTGCCGAATCCGACTTTATCGGACCAGACTGACCAGAGCCAGCATTTGGCATATCACCGAATATTGCCAAAGCAAAAGTACGCAACTGGGCTGAGAGTGAAGTCCTCCAGCACTGGCAAAACTTACCAAGATTGGACAATTCGAAGGCCTTTATACAGGGCACGTCGAAAAAAAGTACCAAAGTACTATTGGATCTTAACATGAAGGAACTGAAAGCCTTAATAGAAAGGCTAATGTACAGGGCACAGCAAGTTGAACTGAACCATAATCTGAACAGGATGGGTATAGCGAACAGCCCTGAATACCGCCTGTGCTTGGAAGACGACAAGGAGCTGGGATACCCTGTATAATTTAATCGATTTTGATGAAAATGCTATGATTGTATTTGTATTATTTAGTTTTATGAGTGAACCAGAAGATTGTAAAAATTAAGGGTGAGTCTTACATCAAAGTAAATACAAATTCCGAAATCTCAGGAACTTTCGAAATCAGGAATGAATCGATCTTTCTGAAAGTTGTTATGGTGAGTCCTGGATGAATTAAACGAATTCAAAATTTGAGGTCAACCAGAAACTTGTTAAAACTTGATGGGGTGTAAAATAATAAGGGGTTAATTTTAAAATAATATTATAGATTAAGGGTTGATGTCTCAGATTCAACTAGTATATCTTAGGTAGAGTCTATCTTTGTTCTTATTTTTCCGTTCCAGTTTAAAGTTTTATATAACAATAATAATTATAATTATCAGCAATCAATAACCTTCAACCAGGTTATTGAAATTTTAATTTTGGAAGGTGGATATGCATTAAACAGGGCTCATTAAATCTGAAGGGTTGATAAAGATTCGGAATGCGTTTTCATACACGTAATATGGGATTGAACACTTAAAACTCTCAACATCCTGTAAATACCGTAGGTCCCATCAAACGATTTGTTACCGAAGCTGTTCTACTTTCTCCCCGCAACTTCGACAACAATTTGAATCAACATTTCGTTAAAGAAACTCGTCGAGAATTTCAAGTTGTTGAGACCTACTTAATTTTCCTAGAGCGTCAGTTTGATGAAGTGACCACACCACTTGTTTTTCTTAACCTTTGTTTTCCAAGAGTTCCAATCCAATGTTTACTCTCACAGCATGCCAATAAAACTTTTATACCGATGTGATAATTTGAGAATTGCCGCATTATCATCGTCATCGCTTTTATTTCCATCTAGTAAAAGTAAATCGCTTGTGTCGTAAAATTCTGCAGGAATGTTGAGTACCGCATTTTGCAGTAGCCAGTCTGGATATTAAACCACATTATAACCTCTTAGGATAATAAATAAATATAACTATTGATGTAGATTTGATTGATGAAGTAAACAGAAAAATTGGTTCCTACATTATGAACCGTTAATAACGCATCAGTCTTACTGAAGTTTGGAAGAATAATTATTTGAAAACTTGACAAAAATGTTGTTTTAGCATTACATCACAATAAAAAATTTCCAAATCATCTCACGAAGAATATTACAATCTAATTTTAATTAATTTAATTAAATTTTTGTTGCCACGTTGTAAGTACCTATTATATCTTACACCATGCTTTGTCATATCTTACTAGGTTTATTTCTGAAGAATAATTCTTAAAAAAGTTCTAGATCTCCTCATGTAAAAATGTATCACTGTGAAAATTTATGAAAATATCTGTAGGTCAAATGAAGGATTAGACTTAGACATTGGTTTACGTCATCCCTGAAAGAATTTTATTTCGAAATGGAAACAATACTGCTTCTTACTAGGGAAATTCTCTGATTTATGTCGGAATCAAAGAGAAGAAAACGGTGAAAACGCTGGGAGAAGATTAACAGGAGCGATTTATTTTTAAAAATAGACGAACTTCAATTTCTTAAAACACAAGATCATTATTTTATTTACACTTTTTTATGAGTTCATTACGCATAGCATTATTAATTTTTTTTATTACTTTTAAGAAACGTTAATAAATACGAGACTTCATATTTCCAGACTAACAAAGGGCGAACGCAAACAAACAGAAATGAGAGGAGCGTTCTGTTTCGTTTCGATATTTCTGTCACAATAATCACTGAATCTTTTCTCCCAGTTGAGACTTTTTTACTACCAGAAATAGAGAGCGTGAGAGTAAAATGAATGGAAGAAAGGGGAAAGTGAGAAAGTTGTCCCTTGCAGATGGCGTTTATAGTGCTATAGTGCTCTTATTAATATTACAACCGTCCCTTGAGATTACATGAGCGTCCAGACTTAACTACCCTTTAAAATTTAACACCCCTTAAACAGTATCGCAATTTTTGCGATGCCAACACCGACGCCAGCTATTAGCAACACATGTTAACATTGTATTTGTTAAGAAATTAATTAAACTTTATGAAATAAATCATTTAGGTTGCATCATAAATAGGGTTGATAAAAGGAATTTTCCACCACCGAATTGAGATGTGAGATGTAATTAGTCACTGATTACCTCGATCTCTCTTTTATGAAAAGTAATTAATATTAATAATGTGTGCCCTCCCGACTGAAAAGAGCCGCAGTTCGTCGACTATACTCCCGTCTCTTTTTTATGCTTGTAGCTGATCGGAGTGATAAGGATGTCTCTATTTCTACAGTGTCGTTTTGTACTTGGCAACAAGGGCAAATGGCAATGATCGATTAAGAGTAGCGTTATTTTATTAATTACATCTTGATGTGACGTGTGTCTGTGGTGATACTGATACTTTGCTACATTTAATTAACTTATTATTTTTTTAAATTACTCTTTCAATCAAACGATTGAACACAATTTTCTGGCTCATATTGCGATGATGTTGACTGAGTAAAAAATAAAAACAAAATTAACTCTAATCCATCCATTAAAAAGCTCTGTGGGTGCTGAAACAAACATGTCGTCTTAATCGCAACTGTTCATATCACCCTCAATATTTTATGTCTGTTTAAATATATTTCTTGATTTAGATTAGCTGTAAGTAATAATAATAAATATATAGGTCTAAAGATCGATCCCTGAGAAACTCGATAATAAATTTTCTTCCACAGTAATTTTTTATTTCTTTATAGCTGCATTCTTGTTGCCAGATGAAGACTCCCTCACCAGTGTTAATAGTAAGGGACTCGATATAATATGATGATTCATATTCTTATCAAATGCTCCTGTGAGCATTTTAACTGAAAATCTAATGCATTTAGAAAGCATTATTTGTCACCTTAAAGAAAACCAGTTACTCTGTCTGTTATGAAAGTGTCAAAAAACATTTAAATTTCTGGTAATATAATAGAGTTTAGTTCATCCACATAATTATTGTCCTTTTGTTGCTGAATAACTTTAAGCAGCTGCCCTTCACTGTCTTTCTGTTGCTGCAGCAACTTCTCTTCCCTGTGTCTTCCTGTTGCTGCAGATCGTCTTCAATCTTCTTCATGACTTTCTCTAACATTTCCTCACCCAAGTCAAATTAGCCACGCTTCGGCCAGCCACGCTTTCGGCCAGGGAGAGGGACTTAGAATAATAATTTCCGACAAAAAATGTTTTTTTGTTTTTTATGACTGAAATGCAAAGGAGTGTCTTGTTTTGGTTTATGACAGTATTGTTAGGAAATTTCACCCAATGAAAAATTATGGTAAACTGAAATAATCGTAATAATCATGACTCCGCGGCCAGCCACGCTTTCGGCCACGGAATTTTCTCATATATGTATTTTAATTTTGTCTACAAGCCCTGCTTTTTTGTTTGTGATACTTACCACTAAATCCCCTTGTATAATTGTTATTGATGACATGGTAACACCTTTTAAATTTTTCAGAGTAAGGGAAAGACTTCGAATTTGTTTTGTAATTATTTAAGTCGACTAGCCATATCATTATTATTATAGAAGGTGTTTCTAAATAGAGTACCATAAATTGCATAAATTGGAAGACGTGTACATAAAGGTGAAATAATAAGGAAATTAGGAGCAATGTTTTTCTCGAAAATAGTTTTTAACCGAGATACAGGGTGTGGATGTGTCGATTTACTGTAAAGTTTTTTAGTCATGATTGCTATACGATTATTTCAGTTTTTTACAGTAAGTCCGTGGCCGAAAGCGTGGCTGGCCGCGGAGTCATGATTGTTACGATTATTTCAGTTTACCATAATTTTTCATTGGGTGAAATTTCTTGACAATACTTTCGTAATCCAAAACAAGACATTCCTTTCCATTTCAGTCATAAAAAACAAAAAAAAAAAATTTGTCGGAAATTATTCGGAAGTCCCTCTCCCTGGCCTAAAGCGTGGCTGACCGAAGCGTGGCTAACTTGACTTGGGTAATTTCCTCAGACATTCTGTATCGTTCAGTGCTCTTTTTACTATGTATAATGTACGTAATTGCTGTAATTCGTTATCCCACTTCTGACACCACTGTTACGTTCTTACTTTTTAATATTTAAAGCCTGAAGTCTTATAATAATGCAAGTCTTTATTTAAATCAGTCACAACACAACACAACACAACTATAACAATAATCTCCCAAATCCAAATAATAAGTTCTTCTTATTTTATTTTATACGTTCTGACGCTACTAACACACCTATGTTCTAATCACGGATATCACTTCATTTGTCGCTACCTTCCTTCACCAATGTAGTACTTCAAACCAAACTGAGTTTTAATCTAAAACTGACTGCAGTTAGTGCTACGCACACTTATATACACGACGGACGTGGCTCTAGAAATTTCTAGACACGCCATACGCTTCCTAATATGTGCGGAATTAGTCTGGTATTCTGTATTATTAGAATGTGGCATTCCTGACATGTCAGCTAGTACCGTCGCGAACCAGTTCAGCTGACCTACCATCAATTATTAAAAAATGTAAGCAATTATGAACCCAGAATAGTTCCCCAGTGCTCTTTCGTTACAATAATAAAGATCTGATATGGAGTTGACTATTGCGGTTTATTTCATGAAAGTAAACTTGGATCGGGTTTTTAATAATTAACTTCGACAATTGACCAAAATTTTAAGATTGCATGAGCATCTTATTTGGCATTTCTAAATTTTAACTTGCAAGCTAAGAATTATAATCATCGTGTTAAATCGTCATCCGAAATCTAAAATAATTGTGAATAATGAAGCTAAAATCAACGAACTCGGATCCCAAATCAGAGAAGACTGAAGTCGAGCAATTTGCTAATTCGAATGCAATAATTGATCGGATTGAATCTATTAGAATCGAATAAGGAAAGGCAGCAGCAGCGACAGACGTAAAGGGAAATGGCGCACGGGAATAATTACTTCGGTAACAATATCCGTGATAATGAGGGCTGGAGTGCGAAAATTGAAGTCCCATCTCATGCACTCCGCTCCTCCGCAATGTGTTCGTGCTCAACAACGTGATTTGACCGGAGAACTAACGAAGCTGGGTGATTATTTCAATTTGAACTCAAACAAGTTGGAGTTAGCAAACAAAATTTTTACCTCGACCGCTGAGGTGTGCTTCATTAAATCATAAATCGGAGATCGTCTTTTGTTTTATGCGCTCGTATGAATTAAAATCATTTTATATGAATTACCTTCATGGTGGAAATGTTCTTTTAACAGGCACTAGTTTTCGTATAAATTTGCAATTTTAGATCTAAAATTCTTGATTTCAGGTCATCATTCAGATTTTTGGTCTCAGCGTTCAAATATCAAACTTTCGTCTTTGAGTTCGAAGGTTTCAGAGCTTTTGTTTCTAATTTCAGCTTTCGGTCGTTATTTTTTTAACTTTTTGACTTCAGATTATAAAGGGTGTTCACGAGTTGTGATATTTTTTGATAGCGTCTTTATATAAAGCAATAAATAAAATTTCAAAGCTTGTACAAAGTAAAATCATTTTCAACTTTACAGGATGATCCAATATTACTGTACGTCATAAACTACGTTTAAATGGAATTTTTATATTATTGTCTAACAAAATTCAATAAGAATGTTTTTTACAGTTGAAGTTTGTTATGAACAATTAATGAGTTGTAAACCAATGAAAATTCTTGTGAAAATAGCAATTTTTTATTTCCAGAACTGTCTTCATTGAAAGCGGCAAAAAATATCGAAAAACATGTTTTCACGTCATCGAATGGTATATGAAAAGTCCTTAGGGACTTGTAAACTGGGCCATTTTCAATGAGAGCTGCACAATGAAAATTGAAAATGATGACTTTGAAAATGGAAAATGAAAATGAGATTTGTTTATAACTCATAAGCTACTCATTACAAACTTCAACTGTCACAACAATTCTCATTGAATTTTCTCACGCAATAAGAAAATAGTAATAATAATATAATAATAATAATAATACACAGAGAGCATCTTATTTAAAACAACAAACATTTATGGCATTCAAAGATATTGGGCCCCCTATAACTACAAGGGGTCCAGTGTAACAGTGGCAGTACATGGGGATCTTGGGAAATGATAAGAGATACAGAGTCGGTTTAATTATTAGAGGAAAGTTTCATAATTTTAAGCTTCATACGAATCTGAAAAAAAAATTGTAAATTTTCAATCGTTACTGAAATTCCTGAAAAAACTAAAAATTTAAATTTCTTATTGTCTTCATATTTTTTTAATTATTGAATAATGAAAATTAATAAATAATTTCAGGTTTACATAAGTCATCAAAAGCTATTACACATCCCAAAAATTTTCAAAGCCGACTAAATCTCAGAATTTCCGTATAGCCAACTTTTAGTTTTCTAATTTTTTTTTTGTCGTTCGGTAAGAAAGATCATGGAAACCAAAAATTAATAATAATCATAATAAATTTCAAAAAATGTTTTCTTCTTTTTTAGAAATTTGTTTTATACCTACCAAATAACAAAAAAGTCCTCTTATTGGGTGAAAACATTTTGTAAGGTTTTTAATGCATTTTTTACTACCTACATAATTACTTTTGGTTTCCATGATTTTTGTTATACCGAACGACATAAAAAACAATATAGCGGGCAAAAGAAAAACAAAAGTTGGCGCTCTTGACGACTTATGCAAGCCTGCAAAAAATTATTTAATAAAAGATATCGCTAAATAATAAATCTTCATATTTCAGTTTTTCAAGTTATTTCATAACGACAGAAAATATCCTTAAAAAATTTCAGATTCTTATTAATCATCAAATTTTGCAGCTTATCTCCAATCTAACCGACTTTGTTTTAGGTACTTTGTACAGCTTCTCAAACATTATTTTATCTGAATTTTTTTATGTTCATAAAAGTGATATCAAAAAATCCCAACTGAAATAAGTTTCAGATTTTCATTTCTTAGATTTTATCTTTCATATTGGCGAGAACTCAGGTTTTCTGTCAGATCATTAAAATGTCATAATTCTCACAGGTCTAATAATTCTCACAGGTGACGGCCTTCAGCCGTCAGCTTTCATGTAGTTCGAACTTTTTAATGTTGTGACTTCCTTACTAAAAATGCAAACATATTTATTATTTCTACTTTAAAATCTCTTGAGATTATAAACATTCTAAAAATATCCTCCTTTGAGCTCGCAATAATTTCAGAATTCTTCTTCCGAGTTTCATTTTTCAAGCGTCACTTCTCAATTTCAAACTTGACTTAAAATGAAAGATGGAAAATCCACTTGGTTGGCATTGTTTGGCGATTCGTTCAAAGCACTTTAACTTTACGAAAAAGTAGAGTCAATTTTAATAATCCGGACAAACAAAGTGATAAACATAAGCATATACTACCTATTTGACGAAATCGTAAGAAATAATATTAATAAAATAAAAGTCCTATGCTACATTAAGGGAACTAATAATCCATGAATTGTGAATAAAGTTTCGACCACTAAGCTGAAGGGTAAATTGCAGGAACTCGATCGATTTCAATAAAGTCCTGAAATATAGAAACGGACAAAGCCAATGAAGCTGAAAGTTATTTAAGATTAAGTTGAATGATATTTTGGTCAGCATATTTTAGAAAATGTGAAGGGTTCTCCTGTCCATTTCAAATCATTCTTATATATTCCTAATATACAACTGAAAGATACAGAGTGTTGTAAGTGGGATTTAAAATAAATTTCAACATCTTATACCCCAAATTTAGCGCTTTTAATTCCAATCTGACAACTTCACAACACAGCCTATTATGTTATGTGTAACTTGTAAGGTCTGTTGGAGTCCTGTAAGGGCTGATGTTATCCTTAATTTATTTCTCTAAATTACGCACCAAAATAAGGACGATACCATCATCATGACGCCAAGATAGCGCAGAGGACTATTTTAATTTTACACAAAGTGGAAATTCCCACAGTATAAAACTGGAGTAAGCTCCGTCCTAAAGGCTAATTAATGTCTTAGCTTGTTTTCATGGAAGCGCACAAATATTTTAGGCACTCGTCAACGTTTTACTCTTCTCCATACACCCACCCTATTTTCGCGGAGATGTTAATTCTGGCGTTCCGAAAATAGTTTAGAGAATATGTTACGGCTTTCATATTATTTAGGGTTGTTTGGTTATTCGGTACCTGAATGTGATTCATGTAGATACAAGCTTTGAAAACCCGACAAAGACTTGTATAAATCTGAAATGCATGAATAAATAAGAAGCCGCAGACTTGTCAAAGTTCGGGGTGTATAGGATGGAACTAGGGAGATGTGCAAACATCTCTAACTCGCTACGAGATTTATGACTAAAGAGATATTATTATTGATTAATTGTTGAGAGTGTACCTAATAAATATTTATAATCACTTTTTCTATCTAAACGGGTTAATCGATGAAATTAATATAAATCTTTCCGACTGTTGAGGAGTAAGTCACCCGGGAACGGTTTGCTCAATTAAAGAAATATTTACCATTCCTGCGGAACTCTGCGTAAAGGTAAATACAACCCAATTTTAAGTCAACAAAACAATATTAAATAGCAATCTGAGTAAATATTTTAGTAGAAACAGAACACGGGAAAGCGAAACGAATTTTTCATACTTTCCTCTAAGGAATTATTGGCCCAAACGTTAAGGGATGATTTTTACGATAAATTTTACAAATTTGTCTCTTTCTGCTGATCTGCAAAATTGAGAACGTAGAGAGTTGGTAATTTCGGAGAAGTACTTCATGAATAGTCAAATTATGCAGCTTAAGCTGTTGTGCCAGGGTAATTCGATTCGAAATATGTTGCATAATAACTATTATGAAGCAACAGATTCCGAATAGTGCAGTTTTCAATTAAGTAGTAGGTACTTCTCTGATATTAGGTGAAGAAAGAGGCAACTGTCAGAAGCCAGTATATTAATATGTACCTACTCTCTTTCCTAGTTTAAAATAATTCTTTACAAACTTCGCAAAAGAAAACTCTTGTTTCTGTGTAGTAGAGAAATTTTTATTTGGTTTCTAGTAGTAGCAAACAATCATTCTTGAAATCGTCTCTACAAGTTTTAAAAAGATACAATTTAGGAGAGTCTAGCCAGGACTTGTCTTTTAGGTTCATTATAAATGTAAGAGGGAACAAAGATAACAAGGAAAGCCTCCTTAAAAAAGTCGAAATAATTAAATAAAAAAAAGTCGAAAAAAATTCGAAACTAAGGAGACCTAAAATCTTTAAGAAAAACTTCCTTTTTATGGCGAGAGACTTCAACCTCGGGAAACATGATCCAGTGAAATTAATTGAGACGATATTTTATTTTATTTTCAAAGTGACATGACGATGGGAGAATAAAGTAACAGGTAGGTACGATTATTATCACTCGTCTGTAAGAAGACAACGCTATTGTGAACCGTGGTCTTGCGATCTTTTTCCCTGAAGGTACAATCCGTTCCTAATTTCGCTATGCAAGGGTAAGGTGGCCTAATTTTACTGACGCTACTAATGCAATTCTCTGGCGAAAACTGAATGAATTCCTTTTCACTTAACTTTTTTGTGTAATTTTGTTTTCCGAGACTGAAAAAAACTGATCATTTTTTAAAGATTAGGAGTTATTATATTACTTTCAGTGTTTTTCGAATTTTAGATCAAGCAACCCAGTATAATGTGTATATGAATATATAACATAGATAGGGACAAAAGAAGTTCTAAGGAACGCCGGAGATTCCAGAATTTTAATGTCGATTCAGTGGCCTCGCTTTTCAAAAGAGAAGTGCGGTTGTCTTTTAGAGAATCGATATAATGATTTAAATATTTACCAGGCAAAAGGAAACCGCCGAGGCAGAGTCGAAACTATGAGAAAACAAGTGTAAACAGCGCTCGGGATCCTTTTTCAATATTTCCCAGTCTGCGGCGGACTTTCGGAACGGATTTAAAATTCAAATTGGAGGTGAAACCTACGCCGTCGCAAGGGAATGACGGTACGTTTGTGGAGGCATATTTTCAGCAAACAAATATCGAGATATCTGTCAAACAGGCCGGAATTATCCCGAATGAAATATGCAACCAGCTAGGCGCCAAGCCAATTCACATATTATGAATTTCAAAGTTCTTATCTCCAGTGAACGCCTCCTGTTTTTGCCTACCAACTTACCCCGCTGGAAAGCTCGTTATCCGCAACGGGGAAAGGTAAATGTTATTTCGACGCTTTTACGGGATTCCTTCTGTGTACTCAGATAGAGATTTTTCAGTTAGGTAAATAACAGACATATACGATCAGGACACTTTGCATATTATTAGGGAAGTTTATATTATGAAACTTTATTTCCCGCTTTATATCTGAAAGGTTAAATATAAATAAATTTCAACTCAAACTTGATGTTTATACGTATTTACCGAAAAGCAATAAGGGAGCTTTATTAACAAGCAGGTTGAATTTAATTAAAACGCACGGGACAATTTTATTAAAACATAAATGCTTACCTAATAGATAATTAAAATCCACCCTATATTTTGTTATATATTAATAAATTGAATCAACCTATTATTCCTGTGATTTACCCAGTAGAAGCATTATATACTTATGACTATAACATCTAAAGTAGTTAAACTAGATCTCACCGTATCCCTGCAGTTCGGAGAGTTTTATGTCTGTGCTTTCAAATGGTGTAAAAATTACACGAGACTACAAAGACCTGAATAAAACTTTCGTTGGTTCCCAAATTTCCTCCAATACGACAATAATGTCTTTTCAACATATTTTATAGGGCAGCTATCTATCTACCTATCTATAGCGATAGGGCGGCTCACTTCGTAGTATAAATTCAAAATGGCAACCAGATCCCAGATCCGAAGTGCACATCTAAGTCCATTTTGAATTTTATGAAAAACATTGAATCACAGCAGATCTCTCAGAATCCTAGCAGGTAACGTTCATTAATGTGTTCTAAGACTTCTTCGAATAAATCAGTTCACCGTAATATGACCACATATATCTAGACTAAGTGTCTAGAATTATTCCACCACCTCGGATTGCATATGTAAATGAACTCCCTCGGATCGGGAGGTTACTTTGGGAGAAAATCGGGAAAGCCCAGCCAATCAGTTTCTTGAAAAATTCACACTTACCTCGATTATTTTTCAAGTTGTGGCGTAAATCCTCCGACCTCCGACTAGTATTAACCTACTGCCAGTATTAACCTATTCTTCGTCATTTCCTGTTATGATTTCGTTTTTCACGTTTAACATCTCTTCAAAATATTCTCCCCACCTGTTCATGATCTCGTTTCCCTTGTTTGAACGTTTCCATTCTTATCTCTAATCTATGTCTCGTGGTATTTGACTTTCTTTTTCTTATCGTTATTAGCGCTCTAGACAACAGTTTTTCATTTCCTTCACTGTCTTACTGTCTCCATTTTCATTCCAAATTCTTCCCAGCTTTTTTTTATTTATTTTCATTTTTTTTTACCCACATTTGTTTCTTAAATTTTGTTTCTTTCTGTATTTCGGCAGTCCACCATTTTGTCTTCTTTTGGTTTCTTCTCTTCATGGTGCAGCCACACGCTTTTGTTGCCGCATTTATGATACAATGTTCTTTCTCATGAATCTTCTAATAAAATTATTATGATCACTATATCTATATCTCTGCACCTCTCCTTACTCTCGCATCTTTAACCTCTTTTCTGTTTTCTCGTTTCACAAGAATACAATCAATAATCGACTTCTCGTTTCTGCTCTTTACTTCCCTTCTCAATTTATGTTGAAAATATGTATTTGTAATTATCACCCTGTTCAACATGAAGAAGTTTATCAATCTTACTCCGTTGTGCTTTCTTATTCGTTCTCTCCTTGCATTCCTATGACATCGCTGCTTTCTTCATCCCTCTTTCCGACTCTTCAATTTAAGTCTCCAATAATTATTATTCGCCTAGTAGTAGTAGTAGTATAGTGGGTTGGGGTGGTGCACCCCAAGCGACTAGGCCACCGAGGGCCCTTTTCGCCGTACCTGAACCATGGTGAAACTCCTACTCGAACCTCCCCGACCTTTTAATAAAGGCCAGAAGGTTGTTGTATGAGAGGAGTTTCATTTCTTCCTCTTGTAGCTCCTCAGATCCAAATATGTTGAGCCTGAGGCTGCTATATACTTCGCATGCGCCTATATAATGGTAGGAGTCTTCGTCATCCATTCCGCATTTAGGGCAGACCGGGTCCCGAGTGATCCCTATAACTTGTAGGTGTCTGTTCAGACTGCTGTGACCGGTGAGAGCCCCGACTAGTAGTCTGAGTTCTTTCCGGTTCATTCTGGACATGCTGATCCATCTGTTTCCGATCGGACCGGCCAGAAACAGCCTGGCCTGTCTGCAGCCTGGTGCTGTTTCCCAGTGGTTCTCTAAGCCCTTGCGAGTCCATTCTTTTATAGATTATTTGAGAAGATTTTTGGTCAGACCCAGTACAGGCTCTGGTCCACAAAAGGTTTCCCTGGTCCCAAGCTTCGCGTAGTGGTCTGCTAGCTCGTTGCCTGGTACACCTGAGTGTGCAGAAATCCATACGAGATGCACTGATTTTCTGTCCGCCAGTCTGTTCAGCGCCTCGGCACACTCCTGGACCAGTGGGGAGCTTGTTCCGTGTGTGCTCAGCGCTTTCGCGGCGGCCTGACTATCCGTGCATACAGAGTGTCCCACGACCTGACTGCCATAGCTTAAGGGTAGGTGTAGTTTTTCAAGGCGATTCAGGATCTGGTTTTGAAATTTTCCTTCGTTTCGATTATGCAGGGTGATTTGTGCAATTTGCCGAAATCTTTGATGAGCGATATCTTTTGAACGAATTAATCGAATTTAACGAAATTTGGTAGATATGCTCTACTAATGACACTTAATACCTCGAATTTTTCGCCGATTCGAAAACTGCAGGGCCGTACTAACTTTTTTTGATATCTTTCGGCTTTGTCGAAAAGTTCACCCTGTATGCATTTTATTCAAAGTTTGGTGCCATTTTCTAAAACTACGTGAAAAATGCTACAATTATGGTAGAAAAATACTTGGCATCATCAAACTGAATCGAGAAGAAAATTCAGTTTTTTAGTTTTTTATTCTGAATTTCAATCCATGTGTTGTCCATAATTGAAGAAAAATCAAATGTGGTTTTTTAAAACTTGCGTATTTTGTAGTTATTTCAAATAAATTTACTTTATCTACAGATTTAGCCAAGATTGGGGACCCTTCTACAGATTGTTTCGAGCTAAAAAAAATTTTTAAATGGTTTTTAGATTAATTTCAAGGTCAAGGAAATGTGTTGAGTTTGATGGTGGTCTCCTTGACCATTACCTGCACTGAATTGTAGTTTTTCTTCCCAACATTTGTGTTGATATTTTTCTTCCTGTTTCGTTTATGTGGATACTTATTTGTCTATGTGGTAATGTGTTAAATGTGTTATTTATTTTGCTGTTAAAACTTATTCTTAGCTCGAAACAATCTGTAGAAGGGTCCCCAATCTTGGCTAAATCTGTAGATAAAGTAAATTTATTTAAAATAACTACAAAATACGCAAGTTTTAAAAAACCACATTTGATTTTTCTTCAATTATGGACAACACATGGACTGAAATTCAGAATAAAAAACTAAAAAACTGAATTTTCTTCTCGATTCAGTTTAATGATGCCAAGTATTTTTTTACCACAATTGTAGCATTTTTCACGTATTTTTAGAAAATGGCACCAAACTTTGAATAAAATGCATACAGGGTGAACTTTTCGACAAAGCCGAAAGATATCAAAAAAAGTTAGTACGGCCCTGCAGTTTTCGAATCGGCGAAAAATGCGAGGTATTAAGTGTCATTAGTATATACATATGTATGTATATCGTCCGTTCCTTGGCTTCTGTTATCTTTATTATGCTTTATTATTCGCCTATCTCTGCGATTCTCAAAAGTTTCATTAAGTTCCTCCAAGAATCTGTCTTTTACTTCTGCTCTTTCATTTTCTTTCAGACCATAAGCTACAATTATTAATGTTGTCATTTCTCCCAGTTTCAGTTCAATTCCGAGAATGTTTCTGATATTCCACACCATTTGTTAATAAGATGTTTGTGTTTCCCATTAATGATGAGGCCAGCAGCTTCTTTTGCTTTGCTACTGTCTTCAACTCCGCTGTTATATCATTACAGGTTCGCCGTCCACTTCCATTTCTTTCCTTCCTTTCTTTTTTGTTTCTGTTGTTCTTAATCTAGTCTTTCTCTCTCAAATTCCTGTACTAGCTCGCAATCTTTTCCAGCTAGGCGTCTAACATTCCAAGTGGCACCCTTTCATATCTCACGCTTTTTAGTTCTGCCTCTTACTCGCGGTCTTCTCTGTTTTTGGCCTTATCTATGACTTATATTATGCTTCTCCCGTTTTTCGTTCTTGTTGCTCATGTATTTCCTCATTTTTCCTTGTTCGATATTGGGTTCCTTTTCTTCTTCGCTTCCCCTTGTTGACCCCCTTCCCACTACGCGTTACCTTTTTTTTAAGACCGTTTTATTGTCTTCAACTGTTCATACAACTTATTGACTTCTGGTGACCTCTCCTATATTTTTCTTTTTTTCTCTTCAGTACTGTTCTCTGCTTCTCACTCCTTCTTTGAACTCTCCGATTTCTCTCTTTTCTTCTCCTATGATCGATTTATTGTACTTAATAAATGCTTTATAACGTCTTTACCTAGTCTCTTTCAGCTGTGGGCTGTGGGTATAACTTTTGTCTTTCCTTTATTATATCTTGTGGGTAGCCCTCGTCGACTCACACATTTGTACCCTTTAATTACCCTGTCTCAGTACCTATCTCGAACTTTCTGTTTTCTGTTGCAAGCTTCAATAGTATAGGCCTGCCCACTCCAGATTTCGGTCTTCCAACTCTCATTGCTTAATCAATATCAATGCTCCGGATTTATTCCAATTTTTCATTGAGTCGATCATAGTTGTCACTTCCTTTTTCTCATCATTATCTTCCTTTATTCCCCTCACCACTATATTTTTCTTATTTCTCTTATATTTCTCGTTCAAAGGAAACTATATTTTCTCTTCTTGTCTTTCGATTTTCTCTTTTAGCTCAACTTTTTTCATTTTCATCTCCTTTATCTCGTTTCCCAATAATTCCATTTTCGTATCAGTGCTTTTCATGTTTTCAATTATTTATATCGCAAACATATCCTTTTCATATTTGCTTCCTACACATTTTATTTTACTTCAGGATCTTCTCTGATTAGCTTAAAAATCCCGACTTTTTGCACCGTTTGGCAACGTCGGATACTTATTGATACTTCTTGGTCGTGCCTCTTCTCCTTATCATATAGTTGTTTTATACTATTGATAATTTGTTCACCAATCTATCTGATTACTTTTTTGTCGTAAATCTATCTTGCTTACCACTAAACTGTACCTCCACACCGAGAGTAATCACTCCACAACACTATGCTTTTTTCACAGTCATTTATTTTCCTCTACAATTTTCTATTTTTTTGTGATTTTTTGCAGCCGTACAATAAAACACCTTTTTATCGACCAATGTTGATTTCAATAGTTATACTGATATCAAAATTTGAATATGTAAAGTACCAAAACACGCGTAACATTGGTGATACAAACAACAAATTTAATTTCTGTCATTTTTACCCTAAAAAAAGGGGGCCCAGTTATTCAAGAAAACATATATTGATAAAATTGATAATAGCGAGCGCATCTTTGATCTGGTACTTATACCTAGGTATAGTGGAAAGAAAGAAAGCTCCTTCGCTTCATTCCTGCCCAATGTATGATATTAAAAAATGAAGACTGACATAAAGTTGCACCGAATGTTTTTTTTTTAACCAATTCATTATATTCTTTATTTTTGAGGATTAATATCCTGTCTAAAAGTAACAATAAAATACCATCGGAAAACGTCAAGTCCACGAAAAGAAATAAGAAAATAAAACTTTTTTACGAAATTTTGCAGTGGAAAAATATTATTTTCTACGTCATATTTCTTTTAAGATTGGGAATGAAAATAATTCTATTTTTATAAGAAAATCTTATCATTTCCTTCCAGTTATATTCAAGATCGTACCGTAGAGTTGTCGTTATTTTCCCGTCTGTCTCGTAAACTCTCCTTCAACCTGTGAAATTTCAAGTAGAGATATAAAAAGAAGTTGTAGGGGATAAAAATCGAGAAGAAAACCCCGGCGTTAAATATTTTTAAGGCCTTTCTTTTCTTATTGCGAAAACTCTAAGAAAAATGTAAGCTTTATAAAACACCAAAGCAATTAAGCGAGAAAAATCTGAAACGGTTTATGTGAAAGAATAAAGAGCGGAGATTTTCTTAATTAGCCAAACAATTAGAAAATTGGAATCGAAATCGTTTGAAAACAAGAAACATTACGAGATGCGACATTAAACTTTCAAAGTAAAGAGATAACTTTCAGGAATAACTCATTATGTGTTTCTCTTTAAAGTTTTCAACAAGTGGAAAGAGGCAGTTTTTCATTGCTCGTTTGGAAAAGTTTTAAATTAATTTGGTCTAAAAATTAGATTACAGAGGTAGAGTTCTTTTAACATTCTGATGGGCCCTGGAACTTGTAAAAAGAGTTTTCTCATCCACCTACCGAATTTCAGGTAATTTTATAACTTTATATTCTATGTTAATTTTACACTTGGAAAGCGTTGGGGGAAAAATTTATTTATTCCTATAACTTGATAAAAATTAAATGCTCCATTATTTATATACACGACGCAAAGTAATCTTTCCGCCAATAAAAAAGCAACCTGAGAGCAATAAATAAACTCTTACAATTCACCACTTCTGGAAGTTTTAAATAAGTCATGAACAAAGATGCGGCCGGTGATAGAATAAATGGGAAACGCTGACATGTCAACATAAATTTTATGAGAAAAGGATTATTTATAAGTGAAACAAAGTAGAGGCAAAGTGAAACATTTTAAGTTACAAATCGTGGCCGGGACTGACTTTATTGCATTTCCTGTTTAATTCGACTTGGGGCCGCAGCAGAATTTTCCTCCTTAGGTGAGGAAATAAAATGTATAGCGACTTCGGGGCTCGAGGCATTAAACTTCATTAGGGAACCGTCGGAACGCGTCACGGATAACTTGCTTCCCATTGCCCGTTTACATGAATCCTGTTGGGTGACAATTTTCGTCTTAATAAAGTAAGTAATTAATTCCTCGGTCTTTATTATATTCCAAAGAGTAACCCTCAGAGTAATCGGTTCTGTAGATTCTACTTCTTCTAGTCATTAGCATTTAGGATTGGAAAACTTGGAGGAACGATTAGGTTATTGAAGGAACTAGCGAGAGTTTAATAATATATTATTATATGCAAAGATATTTAACTTGAAAATGACTAGCTTTCTCTTTTTCGCATTTCGTATCAACTCTAATGGTTAACTATTTTTCCTCTTAATTTTGCAAGAGATTTGTGAAAATAGCAACTCGGCAAACAATTAAGTACTCTTATTATCTAACTAACCCAACTGGGTCAGCCACGAGCAAGATAAAAATACGGTTAGGGTTGATGGAATGTGAGAATGATAATTAAATAGAGATCTCCTAGTGAAGCAGATAAACCTGCAGTGAATTAAATACAAATAATTATTTCCAGGTTTTAGGGGCTACGAAGTCTCACTTAATTTCATCTTTCGCATCTACATTTACCGGGGAAATAAGACACAGGCAACGCCGATAATCGAGTTATATTCGATTTAAAATTTCTTAAGTGGTTAGAAATTCAATCTGTGCTCTCGTCCTTTCGAATTATCCACTTCAGAAAAATATAATTTTTTTACTAACGTCTTCTAATTAAGATATGGAGGAAAATAAGAGCGGAAATGTCTTCAGTGGAATCAAATTTATTTTTTCTTTTAATTACTTACTGTGTCGGCGTTGCGTTTGAATATTACTTTCATGATAAGAATTTCATTATAATAAGAACTTCGTTATAATAAAAAAAAATTAATTAATGATATCTTGAATATGGACTAATTTACTTGTTTTTCAAAGCGAGAACATCAGCGATTTTGTTAATTACTCACCTTCATTAAAAGTTCAAATTTTGTTGCAAAAAATGGTGAGAAATTTGTCATAAATATTATGATCTTGTAAACTCGAATTGCCTCGAAAGTTTTGGGGATTCTTCATCAATTTTTATTAATTTTTAAGGAACTGCCTTCAGGTTTGTCATTATCTTTTGTGAAAGTTATATCCCGTTGCAAATTTTTAATTTCCAAGGAACTCGGGCCAGTGATTTTTCATTGAATTTTATTGTTTTTTCAGAAAATATTCTTAACGAGAATTGCCTGATGGAATGGTCTAGATACGCGTTCCTGAAAAAATACATAATGTTAGTTCATATTATCTCTGATCAAATACGATCGTCAATAATTGCTAGTATGGATACAAATTCTCAGATTTCTGCTGTTTTCTAGATATTAATACTGCTCTATATTTGACTAACTTCTTGTAATAATAATTATATTTAGCGGACGTTAAAGACGGTAAAATTTAAGATAATTACCTTTCCTTCTAACGATGCTTCCTTAGATAATATGAATTCTGCTGCTTCATAAGCTTCATAATATATAATTACAAGAAGTTAATAAAGGCTGCACTTAATTAAAGCGTACTCGCAATTTATTGCAAGACGATGACACTTTAATTCACTCTAGTAATAATTAAAACCTACTTCGCTTCCTATTATTTAATTAGGCCGCTTATCTTTTTCCAACAGGCATATTCCATGTACCTGCCCTACGTGTACAAAAGTGACTATAGACTGGAGATGATAATCAAATTAATTATCCTGGATATTGATGCACCTCCAATCTTTCTTCGAGAGCATCAAGTAGGATCCATTGTTGCCAGTTGGTTTTATAATAAGTTGTTTCGATCTGCCAACTCATAAGGGTCGTGCTTGCTGGTCAATAATATTTTTCTAATATACAAAGTAAAAAAACAATTTCCCATCACAAATATATTTGTTGGGAAATGCGCCGTTTTTGAGATTGTCAAAAAATATTATTTCCCCACTTTTTTGAAGATTTTAGGGTTGCGAAAGGTGTTTTCCGACACATGTTTCTCGAAATGTTCACATTGACAATTACGACCAAAAGTGCCCTTTTTGTGTAGAAAACATTAGCGATTTAAAATGCGCTTATAAAATTTCAATATTCCCAGTGTCTTAGATATTGGAAATTTGGGTAAAAAACATCACTGAACCCTAAAACATTCACCACTGTCAACTGGTAGATTAGAAAAAAATGTTGTCATCCTGAAAAAAGCTGCTGAGATCAATGATAAGGTCTGTATCTGAAACGGCACCCGAGATATCTTCCAAAAAACTGAAAAAATAATTTTTTTTGACACCCGGAAGTTCCTCAAAAACGGTGTATTTCCGGACCTACGCGTTAGAGGGAAATTTTATGTTTACTTTTTACCAAACAATCTGTCTTTAAATTTTTTGCAATATTTAAGATACACGCTCTATATTGCTGTTCCAAATGTAAGTAAAAAAAAGTGGAATGAGTGGTTCTAGACAAGATTTAACGACGACATCATCATTATGGATGATGGGAATTATTGTGAAGTAAATTCTGCAGGATCCGGCAACGCTAGCGCTGTTGACGGAAACACTTACAGCCTTGGAGAAGACTACTAAAATGATCAACTAATGTAATTATGTTAAAGTACGTTAATTACATCAATTTGCCAACACTTGTACTTCTTATCGAATGTAGATGATGATGGGAGTTTATCGATTTTCTATATTTCCGTATAATTAAGCACCCGACAGGAGCAATTACTTTAACTGGAGGCGCAATAATGAGCAGAAGGGGAACTGTCGACCCGATACTCAAAATAACCAACGCCTTCTCATACGCACATTTTAATAATTACAGATAAATCTAAAATTATCACAATATGTCACAATTTATGTAAAAAAGTCATTACAAATTACGAAAGTAATTGAAATCTGTTAAGAAAGCTCTTCTCGGTCTTCAATCGCCAAAAGAGTTTTTTTTTTTCTTAATTTATTCAAATGTTTATCGTCATTTTTAAAACGTGTTTCCAATAATTTTGTATTGCTGAGTAACTGTGAAAATTTCTATTTGATTCCTTGGAAAACGTGCCATAAAATGAATATTTTATCATTTTTTTGGTGTAATATTCAGTAATTTCCCCCCTTTTGCCACATCTGCGCCGTTGACCAAAACGCTAATTTCAGATAACGCATTGCCAGCTCTCTAATTTTACTACACCGTGAGGACGATTATAGTCACCTCGTCCCCTATTTAAATTCTTAGTAAATTAGACAAGTTCCGAAATCATGAATTTTACTACTTTTTAACGTACAACTGATATACCAACTTTTTTTTTTTTTTTTTATTGAAAATGCACATGCACTGCAGGGAAAACCCTATAACGCTCTGGGAGCGGTGCATGAGCGGAGATATCGATTCACGTTGGCCTTGAATCTCTGTAGGTTGTATACTTCGGGAAACACGCCCTTTGGAATGCTATTCCAAAATGATGCGGTTCTATACATAAAAGAAGTCTGAAATAGAGTGACTTGCGTGGCCTAGTGGTTCGCCGCTGGCTCACGAAGCCATAGATCGCGGGTTCGAAACTCACCTCGGCCCGCTTTACTTTTCAGATTCATTTTCGAATGTCTGTGAAAAGTAAAACAAGCGATCGAACGTTTATAAGGAAAATATTATATAGAAGTGTCTGTGGCTAATGAGTTCGTCTCGAAGCCAAATTACCAGAGTGGAGCGACTATGTCTTACCTACACAGTTAAGACCGATGCTCCCTCTTTAAAAAAAAAAAAAAAAAAAAAAGTCTGAAATAGGGTGGTACGAGGTGTAACGAGCTGAACCTGATACGGATGAGCGTCTACGGCTCGACGTGTATTTCTGCCCGGTCTTGTTCTTGGTGGGATCAAGCGGGCCACGTCTTTTGAACACTTTCCATTAAAATATCTCTAAAACAGACTCAGGTCAGCTACTCTTCTTCGATGTTCGAGAGTGTCTAAATTTTTTGTTAAATCTGGGTCCCCAATCAAGCGGATGGCTCTTTTCTGAATAGAGTCGAGTAGTCTCAGCGTATGTTTGGGAGCAGAGCTCCAAACATGTGAGCAGTACTCCAAGGATGGTCGGATTTGAGCCTTGTATAAGAGCAGAAGCTTTTGTGGTGTATAAAATTTCTTCGTGCGGAAGAGTGTTCCAAGTTTTTGAGAAGCACTCTTCGCCAGACCTGCAACATGATCATGCCAAGACATGTTCGCTCCGAGGCTCACTCCAAGTAAACGAAGAGATGACGCTGGGGTAAGAGAGTGTCCCGCCATCATCATATCTGGCTCCAAAACGTTGTCAAAAATAACTGTCAAAGATGACATTGCAGTTCCTGTCAACTTCAAAATTTTGGAATTCAGAAGGGTTTATACTAGTTCTTAATTTGAAGATATTGTAATTATCTATGCACCTCATTGTGTTTGTTCTTAATTTTGACAGTCTTTGTGTCAGTGAGGGCGTTCATAGTGACGTCTGCAATCTTTGAAATATGTATATTTTTTTTATAAATTACCTTTAAAATATGGTCTCGCAAATTATTACTCCTCCTACCATTCACAACTTTGAAGTTGACAAGGACTGCAGCGTCATTTTTAGAATTTGACATTCCTATGTCAAAATAATTGCAATTTAGTTTTTGTATCAAAGTTTTATATCGCATCCGGCTCTGAATTAAAAGGTGATGGGGAGAGGGACTTAAAATCGTCCTCTTCTGTATAGTTCAGCCTTGCTGAACCTGCTGAACTAAAATTTCAAAAAAAATATATACATATAACACATATAAGTATGTAGGTACTTAACTTTTTTTTTATTTACAGATAATAAACTTACCTAAAAATCCAGGTATGGCTCCTAACGGCATCACAAACAAACTAACCAACAAATCCGCTATCGCCAACGACAACAAAAAATAATTAGTCACATTCTGCAATTTCCTATCCAGAAGCACAGCCAGACACACTAGAATGTTCCCCAACCCGCCAGCGATGATAAACACCCCCACGAAAAGAAACGTCCAATCGTACTGATGCACCGGGTCACCTCCAGGAGGTCTACACGTCCAATACACCTCTCTCCCGAACTCCAACGCGCATCCCTCCTGCAGCAGTCCATGCAGGACGAACCGAGAAATGTTCCGCCACACGAGACCTTCTTCGCTGGTCACCAGGACCTGGTGCGTGATGTTGAATGCGTCGCAGGAGCTGCACACGTAAGAAGCATCGGCGAGCTGACACAGATACTCGGTGGAGTTTCCTTGATCGTCGCATAGGAGAGCTGGGGAATCTGTGTCTGGATAAAGGTCGCAGGTGGTGGGGAAGGTGTCCACTAGAAGACATTTAGTTGTGTTGGTCAGGGAGGTGACCATGGTAGTTGTGAGGCCATTCATGGGGTTGATCTGGAAATAATGAACCGGTTTAAACTTCAGTTTCAAGGATTGTTTGACTTTTTTACAAGTCTCGTATTATTTTACGTTAACGTCTCATATAACACTCATTCGAGTCATAAAATGGGAAAATTACAATTTTTTTACCAGTTCAATAGTGTCATTTTCAAGATGATCTATAAATATACAATAAAAAAATGGCTGAAAAATATAGTTGATTTTTATGATATATACAAGGTGTCCCATCGTAGAGAATCTTCGCGAAAGAAGGTATTTCGAATTGAGATTTTTATAATATCGAATAATAATATATCGAAATACTAATCGCATCTCTATGATTTTTCATACACTTGTAGAAAAAAGTTTCTACTATAACAAACAGTAGTTTGTTAATCGATATCTTTAATCATAATTGAGTAATTTGACATAATATGTGGACATAAAATCGGAATAAAGTTTATGGTTATGATTATAAACCAGTCACTACAGCAATAATTTACAACTTTAAGTTACACAGCCACATGCTGTGATACAACCAGCTTTGTTGTTAACAGCTACCTAAAGAACAATTGACCATTTTAGTAGGTACCACATTTAACATAAATTTTGTCTGATTTTTCCTAATTTGACATTATCTGCAAATAATGGCATTTCCTTTATCCTAAATTTTCAATTTTTAATTTCACTAGCGATTTTCTAATGATGTTTAGAATATTTATCGATCTAGTTTTTCGCGACTGCACGCTTAACAAAGCGAACTGATTAGATCAGATTAAATTATTCATGAATGTACCGCGAATAAAATACTCTAATTTAATTATAAACTTACTTACTTTTCGCGTGAATTCTATACGATGGGACACCCATACCCGTATACAGTTGATTATAGTTAAAATAAAAATGATTTTACAAGGATCATTGAGAAAATAATTTTTTTAATCGCGAACATTTTATTTTAAATTTACGTTTGAAGAGGGAATCCCTTAACATGTATGATTAATATAATAATAACATTAAAGTTAAAATTTTCTGCATTTAACTAAATTTTTTTCGAATATAATTAAGGACTAATTAAAACTCCGTTTGACCTTAGGCTAATTTCCACATTTCCACCAAACTAGAGATTAAGCGCCGGGTACTGTTTTTAAACCCTCAAAACAGAATCGCGAATGAAAAGATAGTAATCAAGTAAATCTCGGTTGAGTGTAAATCTCGCGAGCACTCTGGTTTACAAAAAAAAAGTGTAAAAGAGTAACGCTGAATTGAACGAGCCTGAAAACTGAAGAGTTCGAGTTTCAGTATATAGCGAAACAGAACTACGATCGATGTGAAATTAAATACATAATTGCAATTGGCTGAGCATCGGCTTACACTAGGAAAACAGCACACAATTCGAGATGCACGTACCGGAAAAATTATTTGTTTGAAATGTTTTGTTTGTTCCACTCGTTTGCCATTTACGATTCTCTGGCCTCTCGTTGTATTTACATACCTACCTTTTGACAATCTAGAAACCTGGAATGATTAAAAACAATCAAACAGAAAAAGTCGTTCTGGTGATTTTAAAACCTAAATTTACGAATAAAAAATACAAAAATAGAAAATATGGCATAGAAACTATTGCAATATGGCTATTGCCATTCGATTATTTGCCTACATAAATGAATAACAATCAGTTTACTGTCATTTGTATGCGACAGAACAATCCTTTTATTTGATCTAGCTCCACGTTTTTACGAGTATAATAAAGTTTTACCAGCAGCAGCAGCCTGGAGTAACTTTTATAAAACTTTTTTCATCAACATTTTTTCAATTTTCTGAGTTATATTTTCCACGCATGTGCAAGTACAACAAAACTCAGAGTACCTAGAATAGTCGAATCAGATGGAAATGTGACTGGACATTCACTCCCTTCTTCGATAAACATTAAAGTTGCTAAGTCTTCATAAAAATAGCATAATGTTTCCTCATAAGAGAAATTCAAAGGATTAGAATAAGGTCATCGATTTGGTCTCTCGCAATTATTGCGCATTTTTGCTTTGGTTGAGCATTAACGATAAGCTTGGCTCATAACCATAACGACGGTATGTTCATGTTTTGTGCGATCGAGCAGCTTTCGATTCAACGGCCGACGGAGGATTCTATGTTAGGGTAGCCGACTATATCTTCTACGTGGAGCTTACGTGAGAGGTCTGGATCGGAGACTAGGCGCTGGGGAATAAAAAATTTTTCAATAATTGTATTTTATACTTTGGCTATATTTGCTTGTATTGTATATTTTCTACTGAGAGTGTATGTAAATCAGCACTTATTCAGAGCTTTTAGTTGGCATTTGCTATTGGTTGTATGTAGATAAATAAATAATAATAAATAAATAAATATGTGGTTTACGGAAAACTTTATTGATGCACATATTACCTAACTTTGCTTTATCTGACCTAAATTTCTTTTCTTGGTAAAAGAAACCATAAAAATAAAAATTACCTGCTAAGCCAAATTTTTTGAAACTACTGCTCTTGAATTTTTATGGGGACAAATTTTTGTTGAAGGACCACATAGACAATTTTTTGCAATCTCTCTCTATAATTATTAATATGTACCTCTGATTTACTTTTCTATTTACTTATTCATATATTATTATTAGATCCTCTGGCAAAGTATGACACCATCATTCACAGGAGAGGAACCAACAATATACAGGGTGAGTTTTTTTCAATGTTTAGTACAGGGATATCGTAAACTATTGCAGTTAGAGGAGCGGTTAAATGGGGAAAGAAGTGCAGTTTTATGAGCTTAATTCGAAACAGCTTTTGTTTTTCTGAAAATCTCCATGGGTTCCTATATATTTAACATAAGGAAAAATTTCGGGAATTTCGTTATACTGGGATAGCAGTCTTATTATTGGGATTAGAGAAAAGTCGTAAAGGAAAACCTTTTGACCTGACCCAATTTGTAGACTCTGCAATGAAGAAGACGAGACAGCTTCTCATGTGATATTCGAGTGTCCAGCACTCGCACGAACGCGCTATGCGGTCCTGGGACCAATCAGTCCCGGGAGCCATCTGGCGGTAAAAACCTTGGTTAGCGGGCTGCTAAACCTTGTCAAAGGAACGGAGCTCTTCTAATCAAGGAGAATCTAAATGTGAGAAATACAATAAGCCCGCTGGCTTCAGTGTTTGGGACCTAATAAACCATCTCTCACATTTAGTTAAAATACCAAATACCATACCAAATACCAAACCTTTTAGACGATTTCATAGACAATAAAACGGCGTTACAATTTTTTTTATTTGTTGTGTCATTTTCGAGCTATGACGTAAACTTGTGTTTTTTTTAAATGTAAGTCATAGTTGGCTATGACATCATTCGATATGTCTTTTTTTTCTAAATACAACGATATAAAACTCGATATCGTTTTTTCGGGAAATAAAAAAGTTAGGACGGTTTTTAATTTTATTTCCTCAAATACGTGCGGTAGGCGCTGAATTTAATAATTAATTTTGAATTGAAAATCTTATATGAATTAATAGTTCAACGGGATAGCTAGTTTTCGAGAACTTAAAAAAAAATATTAATTTTAATTCTAATCTTTCAAAAATCTTGTAACGATGCCTACCTACGCTGTAGAACTTTAGACTAAATATTCATATCAAAATGTGATGGTTGCTTAGCAACAGTAACAGAAACAGTGAAACTATAAAATTTGACAGTTAGTTACTTAGAGGCTTATAATTTCCATTGAACTTTAAGTATGAAGTCAGGTTTTGCAGAAGTTCTTAGATCGTATAACCTGCAAGGTGAATTACTAGTATGGAGTTTTCCAACCAAGAGAAGCGTGATATGATAGAATGTTATATTCAGTGTCAAAAGAATGCTGTCAGGGCTGCGGAACAATATTTTCGCAGATATTTTAATCGTCGTTAACCTTTTATATATTCAAATGTTTCATAATATTTTCTAGAGAGTTACTAGATGGCTATTAGAAAATTTGTAGTTAATTAAGTATAATTGTTTGCATAGAGGATTACAAATTATTCTGCAAAATTATCTATGTATAATTTCAAATTCAACTGAGGCTTATCAGTTATGGCCGCCTAGTTAAGTTGAAGAAATAAAATTAAAAACCGTCCTAACTTTTTTATTTCCCGAAAAAACAATATCGAGTTTTATATCGTTGTATTTAGAAAAAAAAAGACATATCGAATGATGTCATAGCCAACTATGACTTACATTTAAAAAAACACAAGTTTACGTCATAGCTCGAAAATGACACAACAAATAAAAAAAATTGTAACGCCGTTTTATTGTCTATGAAATCGTCTAAAAGGTTTTCCTTTACGATTTTTCTCTAATCCCAATAACTCTAAGACTGCTATCTCGGTGTAAAGAAATCCGCGGAATTTACTTTTTGTTAAATATCTAGGAAGCCATGGAGATTTTCAAAAAAACAAAAGCTGTTTCGAATTAAGCTCATAAAACTGCACTTCTTTCCCCATTTAACCGCTCCTCTAACTGCAGTAGTTTACGAGATCCCTGTACTAAACATTGAAAAAAACTCACCCTGTATATCAATTAATACCACCAATACTCCGTTTTTTATATCGCTGAAGCTGAGGATGTCATTAGCAGCTTGACGAAAATCTGAAGTTGCATGAGTTCAGTTCGTTGAGATCTACTGCGAGAGCTTACACACGACGATTTGTTGTACCCAACTCAGTGCTCTTTTAATAACTAAACAATAGTTAATGAACGACATCTTTACGTAAAATAGAATATTTTACAGAGCGTTAATTTTTTGTGAGACTTGCAGCTACAGTCGTAAGTGATGACAAAAGCAGTAAAAATATCCAAAACTTAAATTTCAAATAAACCATGAGACCCCTTTAGCAACCCGATACTCTGGTACAGTTTTGGCTTTTAGTCAATTATGTCAATAATAGATATTATAAGTCTCGTCGGTTATTTAGAGACTAATGAATCAGTGAAATTTTATACCGAAGTCGAGGAATGTTTTTTCTGTAATAACTTTAATACTGGTGGAAATTTTATCACTGCTGTCTGTTGTACATCATTAAAACTTTGGTTGGCTTTTATGTCAGAGATTTATAAGAAAAATAAGATGTTTTCTGTTAATCTTATATACGAGTATCTATACACGGATAAAAAGTAAATTTGAATATTGATTCTTGAGCTAACACTCCAGTTTTTAGATGAAAATTTAATTTATTATTTTGGTATTTCCGTCTCAAGGATCTTGAAGTATCCTTGAAACTTATCTCTCATAATGAGTTTACATTTTAAAAACAGCTCCATCTGCTTATTATATGTATCTTCTTTTTACATCTGGTATAATTTGAAAAGTCTCAAATTTTAGGCTTTATATAACGTTTGATCACGGACTGTAAAAGTTAATTTAACCATGAAAAATAATTATTTCTTGCTGTTCAGTCGCTTCCTTGTTAGATTTTCTCCGATCTGTTTTCTCACTACAACATCAGAGTGGCAAAAATGCTGAAAAAATTTATGTTCACATTCAAGTTTAGCTAATAATCATAAAAATTGTATGAAAAAATATATTTCAAGTAGGTTTCAAGAAGTATCTTGATTAGAAAGTTTGAGAGAAGGAACTCATCTTGTTTGGAGACGTCCTAGCGCCATATGTTTTCCAAGTACTGGTACTCCTTCTTTAAATCTGAGACTTTCTTCATAACTTCACGAAGCCTAATTATTTCAAGACTCGACTTCTTGTTTCGAGCTTAAAGTTAACAGTTTTGATATTAACATAAATATTGGTGTAAAGTTTGCAGCTGGCTTAAGCCAAAATAATGAGACATTCCGAACTGTTAAATTTGACGTTTCCTTTACAGTTGCAGACATCATCATGATACGATGAGTTAACATTTTAACAGAATTTAACTTGTTCTCTTTTTAGGTTTTCCTTCTAGTTGATCCAATCACTGTGACTGCTCCGATAAGGGATGATACCGACTATTCCAGAGGATTCATCGTTACAGTGATATTTTACATGATTTATAAGGTGACTATAAGATTCCTGGGAACCAGACTTGATGAGAGTGTTTCTAAAGCTGGCGGCTTGATCTTGTGAAACTGGAACTTCATATCGTCCTTCACATTTTTTTTGGATGGTCTTAAATTTCCAGGTGCGAAGAATTTGTAGAGGTCAATTATTGGAGAGAATTATCTAAATAATATTCTTTGATTGCTCGAGAATCATCAAAAGAATCTGCGAATAATGAGTGTTTTGTTTAACGTTAATCAAGGGTTAACCAAGAAACTCTAGTTTGTAATAACAATTCCGAAGCGATTCTGGACGTCGAGTCAAAGTCGTTGAAGCTTTCTCGCCTCGAACTTAAATCGCTGCAACAAGTTCGACTCGTCGCTGCTGATTAACTATGCAGTTATGGACGAAACGACGGGAATAAATTAAACTGTACCATGCCCGCCTGAATATAGGTTTAATTTGGCTAAACTTTTACTGTATGCTTACTGGAACTTGTCAGCTCTTTGTATAGCATTACCTTCCAGTTCTCGACATTTTCGAAGTTTCAACTATTGCTTACTTGCGCGGAGTAAGGAGAGGTTAAAATAATATGGTTCCACACGTAAAGTCCGAAAATACCCCGCCAACTCCCAAAAGCTCTCAATGCATCATTGAACTGAAAGTTTTTCCGGTGTTAAGACCCACGACAAAGATGGAAGAAAGGTTTGTAAAATAAATTACTCCACTTTAGTCTTTGATATGAGCTCACGATTTAAAAACAAACCGTTCCCTCAACCCGCGTCCGTAAATGTCGGACTTTATAAGGGTCTAGAAAGCTATTTAAGAATGCATTTTCTATTTCATCATCTCGTATAATAGTCGAAGGGTCGAGCGCTTCTTTTATTTGCCCGGAAACCTCGTCTGCCCTTTGCCCGAAATCTTAAAACGTCAACTTTGTTTCGACGACGTCTTCTGCCAGTGAATCGAAGTGTGTGCCGTGGACAGTTTCCATTATTAGAAACGAATGCTGGTAACCTTTTACGGACAGGAATCTCTATGAAAAAACCATTACCTATCTCGCCCACGCGTCTCTTTCGTAAGAACTGTTTTACTTTTGTATCATGTCCGAGAATGTCATCCCTGTCGTTAGATGTGATGTACATACGTGCGTCAAAGTTGGCTATTTTAATCTCTCTTTTTTAGAGCATAAAGAAATACCTATCACTTCTAGGAATAATAATGTACAGGATGTTATAAAACATGCGTTGACAAATATATGGTATGCTTTCTTGTCACATTAAAAAAAGTTCCTATTAACATAGGTCCAAACGCAACTTTTTCTAGATGAGTCAAGAAAATGGGGTTTTCAATTTTTTGACGATATTTCAGGAACCCCTGTTTGAGATATATAACTTAGCTTCTGTGCAGCTTATCATTATTATTATCTGATTTATAGGCGTCAATAAAAAAGTTCATATGACAGGGAAACAAAATTTTTAGCCAAATTAATGTTTCATTTTGCTATAGTTTTATATTTTTCATCAATGCCGTTTTACTCAAAAACACTTCACTTTAGAGCTTTTGATCATGAGTACATTTTTTAGTCAGTTGTATAGGTACTTTCAAAATTCTGGTTTTCTCAGCCTCGTAGAAATTAGGGGCAAAAAAGTCTCGGGCAACGAAAAAAAATTAGTTAGGGCTCAAATAGTAAATAATACCATTGATAAGATGTGTACAAAATCTGAGTGCTGTACGTATCTCTAATAGTTCTTGAGATACAGTCAAAAAACTAAAAGAAATTTTTTTGACGTCCTGAAGGTATCTCAAAAAAGGGATGGTTGCGATCCCATGTTAATACCTGAAACTTTTTTTCTTAAAACGAGTCAAAGAATCACATCTTTTATTTATGGACACATGGTGAAATGGATCGCACCTAGGTAGGATGATGAGGAAAATATTTCCATCGCCGTCATTAAATCAGCCCAAATCGAAAAAGCAAACAGTGCAAGCATTAGGTACGTAAATACCTAAAGGTAAAATTGTTAGGAAAAACACCCGCCGTTACATCAAGTAAACGATCCCCGTCAGCTCATTAAATATTCATAAAATAGAAGCGCTCTAGCTAGTGGAGTTCCAGTACTTTTAACAACATCGAAGAGACGGCGAAGCTAGGGTAGAAGTTGACCAGATGGTAAGGCAGGGTATTGTAAAAGACACTCTCGAAACGCGTGACGGAGAAAAGGATGACCTAGATACAGACCGGGTGAAAGAATGTGAAATCATGAATCAAACAATAACTCCATGAAAAGACAATAGTAACTCGTTAGGTATTACACTTACGAGAAGGAAAATTACACCAATCGATAAAATAAATAAATAAATGGCAACAGCCGAAAATTCGCTGCGGTCCCGAAACTGCAAGTAGGTAGGAACGCAAAATAAAGATGGAACCGGTGTAATTATAATAGCTACATACAATGGAAAGGTACAGAACGCGTTGACCGATTTGAAGGAAAATTTAGGTAGTTCAGGTTCAGGACAATTCAGTAAGGTAGCAGCGAGGTCAAAGCGCTAAGTCTCGTAATTAGGGAAATACGACAAGAAACAAATCACGAGATGAGGCAGTGCCAATAAGGTGCATTGTTGCGTGGTGTTTAGAAAGCGGACCACCGCTTCTATAAAAGCAGACGTCTTAGAGCAAACCCAGACAGATAGAGATCAGCTTTCGAGCAGGTCATATCTGACTTCCTAACCCTTTATACGGTACCCAGAGATGGCATATAGCGGACTCCGGGATACCTCCTTATCTAAACCCGAAAATTCGACCAGAGATGGCATCATAGCGGACTCCGGTCGAATTTCCCTTATCTACCTTGGAAAAACTCCAGTTGAAAACCCGAACAGGGCAAAACAATCGTTTCACGCCAATTTCTAATCACAATTCTAATAAAATTCGACCAGAGATGGCATTTAGCGGACTCCGGTCGAGTTTCCTTTACCTATCCCGGGAAATCCCAGTGAAACATATTTCATTCGCATCTCGAACTCAATATTCGCAGTTGGCAACTTCTCTTCGAACCAATTCACAAGTAGATGGCAAAGCGCCTATCCTGAAGGAATTTCCTTCACAAATTAGCGAAAATCCATTGACAAAATAGTTAGGGAAGACATCTCTTCGAAACAAAATAATTACGGTAAACACAACGAGGAAAACACAGCGGTCCTATTAGGGGAAACCCAGAGGTAAATAGACGATCGCAGTGGCTTTTCGCTACAGACCATGAGACCCGGGTCCTCTGCGTTACAATATTTTGAAACATGCACCCTGTATTGGTTTTGTTTACCAGTAGACAAATTACAGTATTCAACAATGCTTTCTAATTAATGGTTATATGAAAGAGGACTGGTACAAAATAATGTCTCTCTATTATTGATTCTTATAAAAGAAGTCTTGCAGATACTCTTGAAACCGTAAATTTTTTGCAAACGATATATGTACAATATTAAGCTATTTCCAAAACACTTTGATCAGCGGTATCAGCAGGGAACGTCCACTCTTACGGGGCCTTAGTTCATGTTCGCCATTTTTTGAAAGAATATTATTTTGAGCGAGTAATAATACGATTGCTCCCTAATGTAAATTTAGTGTTTTTTTTTTCCTTGGTAACTACCTAGTAACTGGTGAGACCCCCAAAAAATTAATGTGTGACTGATTACCTATATGAAATGTCTGATATTTTTTGGTATTACTTGGCAACCCAACTGCCTCAGTTGTGTGAAGACGTCTTCTGTGGTGATGTATTCCAAGACTCCTCGAAGGACAATGTGTTGAAACTTACTACTGATGAGAATTGGTCTTGGCGCAGACCGAAGGCGAAACTCCTTAACTTCCATTAATCAATCACGCAGGTGAGAGAGCGACCTTAATTAGAGGAATAGAAAGATTTTAAGGCATCCCTAATATTCGGGGAGAATCCCATCATGTTGATAGGTATTTAAATATGTTTTCCACGGTCGGGAGTAGAAATCAGTTTTTATGACATCAAAATTAAAACAGAAGTAGTCGATTATTCCCAAGGGAGTATAATACTCCCAAGGGAGTTTACATTATGGAGAACAATTTATTTTGTTTGTTTATTTCGTAGTTATGACAATAACTCAAGGACTACAATGCTCAAATCCGAATACAATAATTCTGGTGCTACATACTTCATAATGACAAAATATGTGTTTTTAAGTTAATGAGACCGTAGAAAAATAGTATATACCATTCGGGAGAGATGCTATTTTGTCCTCGTGCATTGTAGCCCTCGGGCTTCAAAATGCACCTCTGCCAAAATAACGCATTTTTCTCCCTTATAGTATAATTATACTATCACGTCGATTAAATTAGAATGGCCTTTGTACCATAATCATAAGTGATTCAACGATTTTCATTTCTAGACCGCTTTGTATAAGCATGCTTACAAACGCTCAGAGATGTTGAAAGAAGGACGCACATAATTTGAACCGTAGAACAATATCCATAAACCTTCAAAGTTACAATACAAACTTTGACAATAAAGTGAAATAATTTGTAATCGATTGCTGGAACAATTTTCAGGATATAAGAGAAATGTAATATCCGTTGTACAATATTAATTATTACGACATTCCAATCAATATTGTTGCGTATTATTTCTGACGTATCATATCACTGGGCTCTATTTCTATTTTCAAAATTAATTAATTAACAAAAAAAGTCAAAATAGATAAATGAATCATGACAAAATCAATCATGAACATTGATTGCATTACCGCTGTAGAAGCCGGATAGTTTTGAAATAAGCTCTGCATAAGGCTGACTTTATCGTATAATATTCTTGTGAAATAAAAGTTTAACTCCTCGTAAAATATACGTGAAAATAATAAATTAGAAAACATTATCATTCTTCGATTATGTCGTTGCATTTCCGCTGTCGCCAGTCCTGTATAATAGAGAGTGGGATACTCCTGCTGCTGTATGACCTTTTGTTGACGGATAGCAGCTCAATGACACGGGGTATTGATTCTTCTACCAGAACTTGGAGTATGGATGCGAATATCTTTCTTCTTTAGGCTTGTCAGTTTGTAAAAGGATAGCTCCCATCTATCTATCACGACGAGGAAGAACTGAAGTAGCAGAAACTAGTCAAAAATCAATTCCCAGCCTCTCAAAATCAGAAACGATCTAGCCGGCAGTTTATTTTAGCGGCTAGGTAAACGACAGCAACCGTAGGTCAATTAATTCCCAGCAATGCTCATCTTTGACTATACTAGTTGTCAAGTTTTATTCTTTTATATTCGTAAGCCTATATTGGGTCAGGATTGATTTTTGTAGGTGGATAGGTAGATAGGTGGATAGGTGGGTAGGCGAGTAGTTGGATAGTTGAATAGTTGGATAGATAGGTAGGTTCGAGGGATAGGTGGATAGGTAGGTAGTTATGGCTTGTCCACTGAGTGTTGTCCGGTGAGATGCCACACTGGTCCTGACTATAAACGATTTGATTTTATATGTTTTAATTTGTACAATTACGATAATTGATTTATACAGGGTGTCTCTAAAAGGTACCACCAACGTTCTACCACAGATTCCCGAGGAAAAAATATGCCGATTTAACCGAACTTATCCATGTCCAAAGTTGTACCCTTTTCAAGATACAGCCCTTAAAAGGGGGTCAACTAAATACTCATTTTCCAGAATAAGTCAAAAATGGTTTAAACGAGAAACTTCAAAATTTCACCACCTACTACTATTGTTAAGACCAATAAATTGACGTAGTCTTACAAACATTGACGTACAGGGTGTTCCTATTTTTGATGTCGCGTCTCACGTTTGACCCCAGAACTTTTTTATCCGCACGCCACTGATTAATTTTGTATTTTTTATCTAAAGGTTGAAGTATTACTGAACTTTTTGAGCCCTTATAAAAATTTTGTATCTTGCATGGTTTCCCCGTCATTAATTTTCAATGATACACCCACAATGCTGGAAACGTATTTGAAAAATGTAATTTTTACAAAAGGTAAACAAATATTCAAATTAGATTGCGTACAATGATAAGCAGAATCAAACAACCGATAAGACTTATCCTGATATTTAAAGTCATCTTTGTGAAATAAAATTTAATTAATTTTAAGTAAAAATTACATTTTTCAAATACGTTTTCAGCATTGTGGGTGTATCATTGAAAATTAATGACGGGGAAAGCATGCAAGATACAAAATTTTTATAAGGGCTCAAAAAGTTCAGTAATACTTCAACCTTTAGATAAAAAATACAAAATTAATCAGTGGCGTGCGGATAAAAAAGTTCTGGGGTTAAACGTGAGACGCGACATCAAAAATAGGAACACCCTGTACGTCAATATTTGTAAGACTACGTCAGTTTATTGGTCTTAACAATAGTAGTAGGTGGTGAAATTTTGAAGTTTCTCGTTTAAACCATTTTTGACTTATTCTGGAAAATGAGTATTTAGTTGACCCCCTTTTAAGGGCTGTATCTTGAAAAGGGTACAACTTTGGACATGGATAAGTTCGGTTAAATCGGCATATTTTTTCCTCGGGAATCTGTGGTAGAACGTTGGTGTCACCTTTTAGAGACACGCTGTATAATAATTATAATATTTATTAATAATTAATATAATTATTATAATACAATAATTGATTCTATTCGTACAATTATAATAATTAGTAATTAGTACGAATTAAAACGTATAAAATCAAATCGTTTATAGTCAGGATCAGTGTGGCATCTCACCGGACAACTCTCAGTGGACAAGCCATAGGTAGTTGGATAGGTGAATAGGTTGATAGGTGGATAGGTTAATTGATAGATTATCCACCAATAGATGGATACGTGTGTAGGGTGTAGGTGAGTAGGTGGATAATCGGATAATAGGTTGGACCCCAGTCTGTGGGTTTTTCGACTTACTCTTCCTATTTTTTCTGAAATTATTGAAATCTTTGTTGGCCTTTTTGTGTTTTAGTATAACAGTTAGGTGTGCATGTGGTTTTTTTTCTTGATAGCCTTTGCGATGATGAAATCTATACAAATATTAGAATGGCTTGTCCATTGAGTGTTGTCCGGTGAGATGCCACATTGATCCTGACTATAAACGATTTGATTTTACACGTTTTAATTCTTAATAATTAAAACGATACAATAATTGATTTAAATAATAATTATAATATTTATTATTGATTAATATAATTATTTTAATACAATAATTGATTCGATTCGTACAATTATAATAATTAGTAATTAGTACGATATAAAACGTATAAAATCAAATCGTTTATAGTCAGGATCAGTGTGGCATCTCACCGAACAACACTTAGAGGACAAGCCATATACAGATATTTATAACTGAAACCACAAACAAGAAATTTGGAAGCTTTGGTGACGTAGGCAACCAATAAGAAAGTCATTTTAGAAATTCAATTCTCCTAATATGATTTAAATGGTTTTGATGGTTTAGAAGAAAAATCTACAGTCGCTAATACTGAAGCAGCAACGTCAAAGTTTGGATGGTATTTCCCCTTTATCAGGTAGAGAAGAGAGGCTTTTTAGAAATTCAAGCCAAAAGGAGTTGCAAGGGGGTCGGCATATTTGTATTAGATAAGATAAGAAAAAGATATTTTCCATCTGATTTTCTCGAAACTCGAAGCACAGATTCTCTACAATATAGATACAAATAATGAAATATGTAGGTATTTCAACATTATATCGAATTCAAGGGGTTGCAAGTAGTTAGGTCTCTACGTTTGTATCAGAAAATTTTTTTTGTTACTTTTTCTTTAAACAAGCATAAATATTTTTCAATACAAATAATGAATTCTGTGTTTCATAAGTTTTCAAAAGTCAGCGCCTAAAAAGTTGGAAGGGGGTTTGCTATCCACCCAGTTATCCTTTGAACTTTCTATAAGAATCAGTCTTTTCATTCTATTTTCATCAAAATATTTCATGGACGTCATCCAGATGCTAAAGGGGGACCTGAGTCAGCTAAATAAAAAATATTGAAGCCTTAAAATTAAAAGTTTGTGTGCAATATTAATTTCGACGTTAATTTCCTTAACTCTAAAAGAAAGAACGACAACTTAGCCATAATGTAATGGTATAATAATTGAAACCGTAATACAATTTACGTACTTATGCGCAGGTACAGAGCACTATTAACCTCAACTGAAATGCTCTGCAGGTGTAAACCTGCGTAGGTACAGGTTTACACATTTACCAACTTCAATTAGCTGAGAGCTTAAAACGGACTTTTTAATGAATTATTTCTCATTAATTCGCTAGCCATTAGGTAATCACCACTGATTCTACGCAAACAATAGAAAATTCATTAGACTTATTTACATTTTAAATTGATTAGCATTTCACCGCCGAACTTTCCGGATGAGTCTCTCTTTATTCCAGATTCGATACAATCAAACTTTGATGAATTTTCCATGGTGATCCCGTCAAAGTTTGGTGATACCATCTGATATGAATTGCGGTGCCAGTAGTGGTTATTTCTTATTTCGCGTGTTGGCAAGAATCCGGTTAGTTTTCTGGGTCACGGGCAACTGTCAGAAATGATTTTTCATATATTTTTCCGATCATCCAGACCTGGCAAGTTCACCTTTTCCTTGTCGTGTTGCCTTCCTCTTATAGTTTTCAGTTCGTGAATTAGTAAACAGCTGATTGAGAGGTGAACTGAATCTTTCTTTTACTTCCAGATCGTAATCTTTTTTTAAAACTATTTATTAATTAAAGGGAGTTCTAGGAATAAACTTTATTAATTTCGGAAACAATTATTGTAGCTTACTCAATTGTTACAGCGCTTCTATACAGCATCTTGCTCATTAACTTAATTGCAGGAAGCGTGCAACTCAAACAAATGTTTGAATATAAGTGCAAAAAGAAAGAAAACCTCCTAGTTTGTTTACTCGATACTTGTTTATATCCCTGAAGCGTTTATCTCCATAATATTGTCTGCGGAACATTTGGTCTAATATTGAACAATAAAAGCTTTTCTCCCCAGGAAACTCTTCTGTAAAGCAAAATAGTTCCAGTTATTGTGGTTAGGTCCAAAAATTTGACCACTCCAGTAAAGTATCTATGCTATTATTGTCTATACTTGCAGTCAGTATTTGAGAGAATAATTCAGTATTTTGTGGGTTGATGTTATGAAATAGTGACTGGCGTGGCCGAGTGTTAAACTCTGCTGAGTAAAACTCTGTGAAAAGTAAAACAAGCGATCGAAGTTTTAAAGGTAAATATTTAAATAAATTGTGTCTGGCTAAATGGGCAAGATTTCGAAGCCATAACCACCAGAGTGGAGCGACTATGTCTTACCTACATAGTTAAGACCGATGCTCCCTCTTTGTTAAAAAAAAAAGATGTTATGGAAGGCAGTCTTTTTTATTTATAATTAAAGTCTGAGGATAACATTTCACATACGAATCTGGTGGGGAAATGAGTTTGACTGAACAGCATGTCCCAGTCCCATATCAATGAAAAAGTAGGTGCAGGCTGAGCATTTTTTGATCAAACCCTCTGTAAATTTTACACAATGCTTCCACAAAAGCCTCAAAAGTCATAAACTGAAAAATCTATGCATTGGTTTTATTAAAGCACTCAGACACATACTGGCTTGATTTATTGATTGCATGCACTATTGCTGATTGCATCGTAATTGTAATCTACGAGCAGAGCTGTTTCACAAATTGCAAAGGTAATATCTCGGAAAGGCGTAAAATTAAACAAAATGACTAATCAAGTGGGAATCGCATTAGTAATTAAAGTTTGATTAATTAAAACTTGACTGCCGGTCAGGTTTTTAATATTTTCCGTTCGTTTGTTCGGAAGTGTGTATTTTTCACCTTCCAGTGCAGTTGGATATGTGCCAGCGCTTTCGCTCTAACGGCCAAGATTTTGCATCTCCGGAAATTAAATTACTGGCGCCCTCTCATGACTGCAATGCCGTCAATGCAATAAAATACTTCCGTCTATCGTGTGAGCAAATGAAAAAAAAAACATAATTTAGATGGGCTTCGGAAAAAATTTTATGTCTGAGATTGAATCTGCAAAACTGTTGAAGTCTCAAACATCCTTTTTAGTAGAGAGGGTCTAACTTTCGAACCGCCTTGGACTCGAGAATTTTTTTTGATTTTTTTTTTTCATAAAGTTGGACCCCCTCTTCATTTTGGTGGCATTTTCAAAAATTTAATCGACGCCCTGGCGGAGAAATGTGCATGCGAAGACATCGGCAATGGGTTTTTTGCACATAACTCGCTTAATTCAACTCTGAGTATAGTAAATATCTTGTCAAAAAATGAAGAGCTCTCGAAGACGCGTAATTTGAACTTTGACTGGTCCAAATCGGTCAAACGGTTCTCGAGATATCGCATTTTCAATTTTAAGGCCCTTTCTTCAGGGTTCCGCCGCGGTGCGAATACACCGCCGTCGGTGTTCGCGTGTTTTGCATGGAAAAAATCGACTTAGGAATTTTTTTTTCATCGACAAACAGCAGTGTCTTCAATGATGCCTGAAATTTTGAAGTCGCTATCTCGATTAGAGGGGGAGGGGGAGGGGAAATCATAATTAAAATTCAAATTGCTATAACTTTCGCTAATATTGGGGCCTCAGGCCCAACCAATGGGAGATAACACTTTGGAATGCCTACTTTAAAATGGTTTTTTTTTCGATTCCGCCAATATTGGCAAGATGTCCGCAGAAAAACCGATCTCCCTCCCCCCTTTTTTTTTAAACTGGTTTTTTGCCATGAAAGAAGGGGGTGGGGAAAAAATTTTTTCGTCATCAGACGGGAATTTTTTTTATCTTTAATTTGAGCCCCAGTAGACCTCGATCGGACCATTATTAAGGTCACAGGGTCACCAAACGCGTTTGGTCCTGTAGAATGGCAAGGATTAGGGTTAGCGGGTTCCGCTACCCGGCATTTTTTAGGGCTAAGTGTCCCCTTTCAAGATTTTCTTACCCCATGTCGCTATCTCAATTAGGGCCTGTGAGAGAAGAGAGAAAGGAGAGGGAGCGCTAGGCTCCGCCCCCGGCTCTCGCTGCTCCGCGGCTAGATTAATTGGTTTACATATCACGTCCGCGTGCAGGCCCTAATTGAGATAGCGACATGGGGTAAGAAAATCTTGAAAGGGGATTTATTTATATTCCAGACCCTGCCTACCTACCTAAAATCATCGTCAATAATTTATGTTTAATTCTATTTTCTTCTGTTCAGCTTATTTTCTCTTTACCTGAATTTCACTAATCGGTTAAATATCTGACGTTGACAGTTCTCTAGATTGCAGTTTTACTTGAGACGAGATCAGTGTAAATCTTTAGGTGTTTGAAGAGAGGAATTAAAATTATCAAAAATTTTGCTAATCAATTCAACACATTGTGATGGTGAGAGATCTTGAGAGTCTTCTAGATCCAAAAGAATCGCTCATATCACACTATGTTTCTTCGAATTCTTCGAATAGCAACTGAAAAGTGTCACTTACCTAAGCTTGTTGAAAGAAATGTTTTAGGTACATGCCCTAGATTCATACCAAAACTCAGACAAAATCTCCCAAAAGATCCACACAGGCGGATATCGAACTCAGAGAAGCTTAAAGCTTAGAGAGTACGCTCGGAGCTCTAACAACTCCATTACGAAGCCTTGCAGAGAATAAATAAAACGATTTCAGTAATTCTTATTGAATTGTCTGGACTGAGAGTCTTCTTTATGGTTTTATTAGCGTGATTCCTTTTTAAATGATCGAAGAACTGCTGGTTCAGGGTACATCAAGTCGAAAGTCTAAACTATTATCACTGATTTGTGTAAAATAATTAAGTTGAAGTTTTGAACAAGTGAGAGAGAATGTTTGAAATACGATGCATTTTAATGATACCGAAAAATCATTTAACAGTTATTATACAGGGTGAGTCTGCTAAGATGGAAAGCTCGATAACACCTAACAACCATTAAAGATATCGAAATGAGCCAAAAAGTTCTGTAAATAGGAGGATAAAGTACAGTTTGTAAAATTATTTTAACATATACAGGATGGCCCAATATCGCTGTACGCCATACAACTTTGTTATTTTAAATAGGACACCCTCTATATTACTACATTTGCATATTGCTTGAGAAAAGTAAAAAAAGAATGGTTTGTTAAGTTGAAGTTTGTAATGAGCGATTTATGAGTTATAAACAAATGAAAATCGCGATTTTCCATTTTCAAAGCAGCTTATTATATTGAAAACGGCTCGAGATAGGAAAAACGGCTTACATGTCCCTGTGTTAACTTTTCAAGCGGTATCCTATTAGATGGATGAAATTTTTATACAGAGTGGCAAAAAATTTGATTATTTTCATCACCCGGTATAAACTTCTAGATTTTTAGATCGCGCTATTTGAAAAGTTATTTAATTCCAAATTTTAAACTAAGTAATAACAGTTTACAGTTAGATAACAACTTGAAATGAATATTTGCATCAACGACTGCTAAATAACTGGAAAAAGGCATTCTCATCGTAACTGATATAATACGTATGCAGAAATGACAATGCATAGTAATATTAAATATGTCACGCTAGTATGACAATAAACAAAAGCTGTAATCAAGTCCAGTTTATAGAATAATGGGTAGCGTGACATTAAAGCTTTTCAGAAATTTCTATTGGATAAACTTGGAGACAATAAAACGAAATTAATAGGGCATAATGTGCTTACTGTAACTATGACGGTATTTTTCATATCTCCGATTTGCAAACCAAATGAGCCCATCTGCCAGGCCTCACATTCCGTATTTATATTTTAATTTTAATTAACTCCATATCATTTACCCTTTTTTAAAAGATAAAGTCGGCAATAAGGATTTAAATTTATGACTCGGAAAATAGCATATTATATGCTTGAAAGTAATCTTGCTCGCTATTACTAGCAGGTACATACTACCATTATTTCCCAAGAACCTCTTAACTGACTGTATGTTCGCTTATAGCAAAAATAATTTTGAATGCATTACCATGCATAGCACGATTATTATTATGCGAGTATGGTATGTCATATTCAACTTCACATCTTTTTTATTAAATTATTATTTTATTATTTTGCAAGAAAAGTTTTGTATCTCTTCGTAGATAAGACCTAATGAGGAGAATGAACTAATATACATGAGAGAGGGTAAAAATTGTAGGAAAAAATTGCCAACAGAATAGGGCCAATGATCAAAATCTAACATAAGCTACCCATTAATATGTACTTTTCAACTTTATTGATCAGATCTGATTGATATGTACTGCTACTCTTCTTACGATAGTTCACGCTTAGCTCTCGGTTCAGCTTTACAACCCTTATGCGTCTGCTAGGTTTGATACGAAAAACCTGAATTTGATTACACTTTCATTATTCTTTATAATAATTTCTCCACGGCAGCCATGCATGCCAGGATGGAAGTTAGTTTCTGCCAGTTTCACAGATCAAATCTCGGACATTAAATTTTTTACCAAAGCCTGTCTAAATTACTTTTTCATTTGCTCACACGATAAATGTTTATAAATGAAGACCTATCTAGAAGGCATTCCCAAATAACGTGCAATTAAGCGCTAAACGCCTGTGTTTACTAACCAATTTTAAAAATAAGACTATAACATGTTCATGTATTTCAATCAAGAGCTTTTCCGTTCAAGAGCTTTTACATAGCAAATTGATTTTGCATTAGCTGCTTGTAGAGTTAATGTTGGTGTTCGTGTTGGTGTTTTGTATTAAAAATAACAATTTATTATACGATCAATCATTGAAAGGAACAGTGACAATTACATATCGCTTTTGTTGAGTGAGTTGTTATTTATTTTTAGCCTTTAGCAAAGTGATTGGTGCTAACCATACATTATAATTTTGGCTGCTGAATTATATTTAAAAATAAATTCATAATCCTAGAACTCCATAAATACATACATGTAACATGTATCGGTATCCTTAATAACCATTAAACTGAAAGTAGAGCTTCGAGTTAGTCTAGTAAGTACGTTATACTGGTAGGTAGGTAGTTTCTACTTTTTCCTTTTACTTTTCTTTACGTAAGAGATTAATTTATTTTCCCAGAACCTACATACCTGCACGGTTTCCCTGCTAAACGTAATGTCTACCCTGAAGGGCTCTTCAAGAATCAATTCGGGACGAAATACAATCCCAATCCTCAAACTTATCTTGTTGAAAATTTCAAAAAGTGAAGCGAATTCTAAGAGGTATTTTTATTTAAACTCTTGAAGTGTAAGGGATTGAATTTTTATTAGTTAGCAGACTTGTCCAGGATCAGTAAATTCAGAAAGGATTACATCTTTCAGGAGCGTGTTACAGAATCGTTTTATCTTTATCCTTTATCTCAAGTGAAAATTACTAACAAGCTCTATGAAAAGAAAACCAAGAAACAAGTTTTCTAAGTGTTTTCAACCATTTTCTGAATTTTTAGCTCTTATACTTCGACGTTCATTACTTCTACTGTCTCATGTAAAGAAACCCTAGCTCTTAAGTTATTTATATCGGAGAAAGCCTTTTGTTTATGATACTAATGTAGCGTAGTTTTTATTTTAAGAATTTAGGGCAACAGAAAGACATTTATCATGATCAAATTGTTGTTATCTTATATTACAGAGTAAACAGGAATCTTATTAATTCATCTGCATTTCTTTAACATTTTGTTATACATATAAAATAAAATAAAATAAAAAGTTTAATCTCCAATCACACAACCATTGTCCCTAACCGGTTTTCTCGAACTTCATGGAACAATAACTCTATAAATGCACTTATCCATTAGTAAGATCTTCAAAGAATTTTGGGTTGGGGTGCGTAGAATCAACCCCCTCCAATACGAAACCTACCATTATTACTTTTCTACGAAGCTTTTCGAGTGGCGGAATTATGTAGATAAGCTTAAAAATTATTTTTAGAAACTTCTTTGGCTCTTTTATGTTATTTCCGAAGCAGCATTTTTAGTTTTGTCTTAACTATATTCAATCACTATCACCGAAAATTTAAAGTTTTTGCCACTAGTTACAGGAACGGAATTAGACGGAATTAGTGCCTGGTGCGAACATATCGAACAATTTTCAGGTCAGTGCTACGTCATAGCGACGACCCTGGACCTAATGTAATTACATTTCTCTGACGTAGCGGGTACGTAATAACGTGGTATTCGCTACTTGAATGGAATCTCCTGTTTATCTCATGCGTTGTCGTCTGTTTTGCTCACTCTCTTTGTCTTGCAACTATGAAAACCATTTTATATATTTTTCTACATCATCATAAGTTAATATTACAGAGCCAGCAGTGGAATATACAGGGTGAGTCATTTTACTCTTCAAACCCAAATATCTCTGTTGGTAAGCCAGATACAAAAAAAAATGTGCAGACAAAAGTTGTTCAGGACAATGGGGGTCTGACTGTACTAATGACTTTGACCTTGTAGACCAATTTCAAGGCCATTTGAAAGTAAGGATAATTTTTTTAATAGGACAGCCTGTATATTATTGTTTTTTCATATTTCCCGAGAAAATCCAATAAGAATAGTTTTTACAATTGCAGTCTCTAAAATGAGTAGGTTATGAGTTATAAACAAGTGAAAATCACAGTTTTTCATTTTGAAAGCAGTGTTCATCAGAAATGGCACGAAATATCGAAAAACGGCTTACATATAAATATACAGGGTGTGCTATTAAAAAAAACAATCTTCACCTTCAAATGTACTTGAAATTGGTCCACAAGGTCAAAGTCATCAGTGCAGTCAGATGACCCCTATTGTCCTGAACAACTTTTGTCTGCATAATTTTTTTGTATCTGGCTTACCAACAGAGATATTCAGGTTTGAAAATTAAAATGACTCACCCTGTATTTGTTTGCTAATATTTGATTTAATCACTAAGGGCCGGTTGTTCGTACGTTAGTTAAAAATTTTGAGATAATTACTGATTTTAAAATGCCCTGTATTATCAAACCATTGGTCTGATATTTCTGAAAATGAATTCTGCTCGCTTTAAGAAGAGTTAATTATCGATTAAAAATACAAGATCAAAAATTATAGTAGGATTAACTTTAAAAAGTCAGATGTGACGTGACACTAACCGTCCGAATTAATATTTTTTATCTACTCCTATTAGATAACAAATCAATTATTAGTCTAATTTTAACGAAGTAATGGCATGCATTACTATTGATCTATCGAATAATAGTGTCAGGTCGATTGAACAATGAGTTTATTATTCAATCGTTATTGTCAATTGTTTAACTTTACCGCCCTATTCTGTCATACGTTTGGCAGATTCAAACTACTGACTACTGTCAATAGTCCACTGACGTGAAAGTAGAGTCCCTAAACGTTTATTTTACGTTTAATAAAATGTTATAAAAATATGAAAGTCGCAGAATATTAGGATGATTTTGATCTTTCAACTACTATAGCATACGAAGCTATTTATCATAATACTAAAATGAACATGTTTTAGTATCCGTGCGTAGTTTTAAAGCCCTTAGTCAACCGCTGTGAAAGCTGAAGCCTTTGGAACGCGGCCAATAGGTTTAGTCGACTAACAGTAGTGACAGCTAATAATCACGATAACCTAACATTCACATTTGTTTATGTTTAGTTTCAATTTTACAATACAAATTATTGTATTATAAAAATTAAACTTAAAATTATTATAAACAGAATAATACAGGATCTTCTTCGAAGAAAATCACATCTTGAATAATACGCCACCTGATATAAATAGGGGAAAAGCAACAAATGCATCAATTAATGGTTTACTGCCTGCAAAATCAAAAGTGAAATACGATGCGCGGCGAAATCTTTCACCCTGATTTTGTAATTTTTCTCCTTTTAAAGTTACTTTACAAATTTTCAGCCGACAGTGAAGTATGTAATATTTTCTGTACTTTTGCAATATTTCAATAACCAAATTATTTACTTAAAGAGAACCATATTTTTTAATAAATAAAACTGCAATCCATATTTTTTTTTACATAAAAATTTAATTCTACCGTAAGTAAAATTATTTTTATTCAAGTATACTCGTAGATAAAGTATAGTATTCCACTCGCGCATAATGGCTATTATCCACTTAGATGTTACAGCACTCGCCAGAGGCTCGTGCTGCAATTTTCATCTTCGTGGATAATAGCAATCATTATGCGCTTGTTGAATAATATACTATAATTTCACCAGAAAATGTCAAACAGTTAATTGTCAAGTTGTAAACGAGCGTAAATTTTTGAAGGAATCATTCAAACAATGAATTGAAGCGCTTACGTCAGTTTGAGAGCCACTGACAACTACAGAAAATTTATCCACGTAATGACACTCTATCCTCTGTGTTGTGCATTTAATTCTCATTCAAAACCAATGTTGACGTATACTTATTTATGCGGGATGAAGTGTTTAGACAAACTGGACGGTTACTATAAAAACCACGTATATGAAACAAAATAAATCGAACTATCAAAAGGATGTGTATTTTTAATCGATACGTATGACTTTTTAGACTTTATTGGACTATCAGGGTGGTCCAACTTAAAACGTCAGGACTTTACCAAACGATAGATAACGTTAAAATAATGCCAGTTTCTCTAATACACTTATAGCCGGGAAAGCTTCCTTTTCAAGATACGTTGGGCGTTGAGAAGGGCGTTGAAGTTTTGGGAAAAAAATAATGTTTTGCGAATATTGTCAAAACGGCTGCTTTAAAAAAATTGAAATTTGGCACGCAGCATGAGCTAAGTATCTTTCATGATTTACGGCTTATGGTGATAAATCGCGAAAACCAGCGGCGGAGATATGGGTGTGCCATCGCCCCTTTTCAAAAAAAAAATTGACGCCACTGACTCTATGGCAAATTTAATAGTACTATTCAATGCCCCATGCTTTTTAGAACAAAAAAGTACTCTATAATTTTTTTCACAAGGCTGAGCACCGTTTTCGAGATAATTCAGGTTTTCTTAGGTAATATCCGTAGCCATTTTAAGAATAACAGACAAATTCTAATCAAATAACTTTTACCTAAATAATTAAATAACAGAAATAAACAACACCTAACTAATGTAACAATTGTCAGTAATCATAGAGTCAGTGGCGTCAATTTTTTTTTAAAGGGGCGATGACACACCCATATCTCCGCCGCTGGTTTTCGCAATTTATCACCATAAGCCGTAAATCATGAAAGATACTTATAGCTCATGCTGCGTGCCAAATTTAAATTTTTTTAAAGCAGCCGTTTTGACAATATTAACAAAACATTATTTTTTTTCCCAAAACTTCAACACCCTGTATCTTGAAAAGGAAGCTTTCCCGGCTATAAGTGTATTAGAGAAACTGGCATTATTTTAACGTTATCTATCGTTTGGTAAAGTCCTGACGTTTTAAGTTGGACCACCCTGTATATTCGCCGTATTTTCGAAATTTGCAATTTAAAATCAGTAGTTATCTCAAAATTTTTAACTGACGTACGAACAACCGGCCCTTAATCATCACAAAACAGCAGTGAGTTAAAATTGAACTATGATAACTTTTTTTTGCTCGAAACAAATTTTTTTGTAAACATTTTAAAATATTACGAGAATATATCAAAATAATATTTTGACCACACATGACACCTTATCAGTTACTTTAACATAAGAATTCTTATGAAGAAAAATTCTATACCTTTCAGTAATGAAACGCCTAATCAAAGTTGCCGTTTCGTTATTGTACTTTTTATTAGTAACTGGAACCGTGAAGTAACTCTGATATAAAACAAGTTGTGAAATTTACTTTAAAATATTTTTCATTGGTAGCCAGAACGTTAGCTTTACCTTGAATATTACTACAAGGTTCCGCGAATTTAATGTTTAATTTCAAGTCCCAAAAACATAGCCGCCACTTCAGCACTACTTTAAAGTATAAAAACTTTGAAGTAAATATTAGGTAGCCTGTCAAAGTTATTGCAACTATCGTAATATTACTTCAATGTTCCAACGATTTTGAAGTAATTTTATTAGTGTCAATAACGTTTCGTAGACTTTAAAAGCTACTAAGTAGAAACATGACTATATGTATAGTATCGATAAATCGTATAAATAACGAAGTTCTCTAAAAGCCTAAATTGAGGTAATGATAACTTCCAAATACTTCCATGCCAGTGGCTGCTACTTTAATGTTGCTTGAACGATGAATTTTAAGCGCAAAAAATGGTTTTGAATAACAACAAAGAATGTTTAGATTGAGGTAAGTTTTTTCACATTTTGATTTTTCAACCACTTTAATGGCAAAAATCGATCACTTAACTAATTTTTCGTTTCATCTAAATTTGGAGAAGAAAATTGAAAACTTGATTTCGTAATCGCCGTTTCAAAAGCGACAACGTAAGTCATCCAGAACTAACTCAGGAAGAAAGTTTATCAAAGACGCCTCCTACTTTTCATCAAAGAACCTCCTCATCAATCTTTTTTTTTCCATTTGTTACCTTTAAACTATAGCAGCGTTTTTCAACTCTCTCTAGGAGTAGGTAGGTATATCGCGTACAAGTTTATGTATGTACATAATTCTGTTTTATCTCTACAGTTGTAAATATTTAAATTCAGTTGTTATTTCGGTTTATAATCTTTCATTGCTTTGATGGGTATGTACTCTAGTCTCTAGTTGATGATTTTGTGTTTATAATGTTTATTGTTCTGTTATTAAACCAAAGGGCTTGTTTGGAAAATTCTAGACATTGTATAAATAAAAATATAAATAAATATTGTCAGAAATAATTATTGTCCCACCACTGTTTCGCAGTACTGGAAGAATATTGCAGTGCCGCCAAAAAATTCGCATCATATGGGTAAATTAACTTTTTTCCATCTTGTTTTGAAAATTTCGTGAGTAAGTGCTTTTCAAAAGATAAATTTGAGAGCAGGAGGATCCATGGGGTGGATTTTAGTTCCATAGAAAATAGCGTTTTTCCAAACTTCAAAATTACAAATAAAAATGATATTTCAAAAACTTAACATGTTTTGCGCGAAAGTTTGGACGATATTCGTGAGATATTAACCAGATGTAATCAGGACTGTCTTAACCATTAGGCAAAAAAGGCCATAGCCCAGGGGCGCAAGCATTTTAGAGGCGTCAATTATTATAATTCAAAATCTTTTTATTTTTCGCTCAAAATTCCAATATTTTAAGGACAGTAATAGTTGACTCGGAAATTGAGTTCATATTTTCTAAAGTACCATTACTCCGCGCATTTTTTTCAAGTTTCAGCGGCGAAACATCTTTCTCTCCAATTTTATAGAATTTTTTTTTTTATTGTACTGTTTGGCTCTAAAATGATTTTTTTTCAATTCTGATTCTGTTTTCAATCTTTAATTCTAAATCAGTATGTTCTTAATTATTAGTTTGAGAACCGATTTTATGTCAAAATAATTTATCATCGCAATGACTTATAAAAAATTTCTTAGGTAGTTTTCCGGATGTGGATTATCACATAACAAAATAGAAAGAGATAGTTCGAAAAAGGTACCTACCTAAAACAAACAAGAAAATCGTATAGAAAATACAAATGTTTGGAAAATTGAACGAAAAATAAAATATGGCGTTATTTATTATTGGATTAAACAACAGATCTATAATATTAAATAAGAGAGTTACTTTCCAGAAAACATAACTTACTTTCAAACATTTTTTTGGTAAAATAAACGACGTCATTTTTTAAACATAATTTCCCACATCTGCTAAATATTTTGCTGTAATTAGTGGGTTATAATTTAACCCTTCATCAACCAAATTATCCTTAAATTAAACTTGTATACCTATAACTCAAAGGAGATAGATCCCCTTTTCTGGGTGTAATTCTGGATGAATTCAAGATTAGAGTAAACAAGAGAGACCTCTAATAAGATCATTATTTTCAAAGATTACGATTATACATCACAGCAGTTTAATAGCGCAGTGATTCAGTGAAATGAAATAACTCTCAGAGAAAGAGCTAGGGAAGAAAATTTCATTTTATCCAGCCATTAACTTGATTCGCTGTATCAAAACGCCACGTGAATCGCGCAAAAATACAAATCGCTAGCAGCACTTTGTTTTTTCCGTTTTGGTTAAACATTATGAGGTTTTGGGGAATTTTTCAGTCTAAATATGAAGATTAAAATGTAAACATAATTCAAAAAGGATAATAAATAGGCGATAAATCTGTCGATAACTTTATAATCCGTTTTATAGTTGTTTGAGTCTATCGATTCGATAAATTCATGATTTTAATAACTCCCATTTAATTTAGATTCACGCTGTCCTTGCCGCTTTAATTACTTTGTATACACGCACTAAAATCTTATTACGGGAAGCGAAAATAAAAATAAACTGTACGTTTCGTATACATCTATGTTGATAAGTTAAATTTTATTATACAGGGTGTTAATTAGCAACCAGTAATAAGTAGGTAATAGTTCAAATAAGATATTCATTGGAAAGCTTTTAAAAAATTTGACCATGCTAATTATTTAACATTTTTTGCCCTAGCAGTTGGGATGCTATTTGAAAAAAAATTCCATAGTTACTAATTTACTTCGAATAAAAATAAAAATTCAGGTCATATGAGTATAATTTATTGAAAAGGAGCTTGTCACTTGACACGCTTGACAAGCTCCTTTTCAATAAATTATACTCATATGACCTGAATTTTTATTTTTATTCGATGACTTTGAGTATACTATGGCCAACCTATATGATACTAATTTACTTGACTATACCTCAAAAAAAAGCTGTTCTGTCAAATGGCTTACTTAATTATCTGAAACTTTAAAAAGAGAAATTCTCATGATGATTGGATTAGGGGCCGCCAATAACGTACTCAGGCTGAAGTTGCCGCTTTGCTTAAAGAGGGACATTCTGATTTTCCACCACTGAATTGGACTCTGTGTCCAAAATGAGGCACAATTTAGAACGAATACCTCCTTCCCTGGCAGGTGGATTTTTATTTCGCCCTTAAGCAAAAGACTTAGATTTTTATTTATGTGGTTATTTAAAAAGTAAAATGTATGCCAAAACGTCCAGAAATATCGAAGAACTGAATAATCGGATTGGACAGGAAATCAGATTAATACCACCTCAGGTTTTGAACAACCTGCAAAATAGAGTTTTACAACCGATTGACTCTTTGTCAAGAAGTGAAGGGGTCACATTTCGAACAACTTTTGCAGTAATAAGGGATGTTGATATTGAATAGTTTTGCGTTTTTTTACAGCATTATCCATTTAAGATCTTTATAAATTAAATAATAATAATAATAATAATTAAGGGCGAGGGAGGGGCAATAAATAATATTTCACGAGTTTAGTGTACCTTAAGAAGAAAAGTGTTAAAAAAAATCTTGGGTCTCGGCCAATTTTTTCATATTGCATCCCAACTGTAAGGGCTAATGTCGAATAATCAGCATGATTTTTTTTATTAGCTTTTCAATTTAAATAATAAAGTGAGGTTTCAGCTCATAAAGAGAGTGAAAAAAAATCTTGGTGCCAAATTTTTTCCAAATACTTTGCTCTAATTTTCTAGAGAAATAGTTCCAGTTAAAGTCCCCACCCTGCATAATAAGGTTGGTTACTATTTTTATTACCCACCGGTCACAATAATCTGAAAAAAATTATTTATAACAGGTTACAACTAATGGAGGAGAACCCCAGGCTGTCCCAAATGATGAATAGACAACGAAAGGGCTCCTACCAGTTCATGGGAGTATATTATTATGTATCCTATACGAGAGAGAGCACGGCTAGATCAGCGACGAGAAGGGACCAAACTCCTATATGGGACTCAATATCTTTTGGTCCGAGGCAATGTACAAGAGGAACTAATGGAACTCATCTAATGAAAATCTCTCCAGATCTTTATAAAAAAGGTCGGAAAAAAGTTCATGCCATGTCTGGCTAATTTTTGGTCTCCGCCAAAGCTATTTAGGTACGTGAAAAAAAAATTGGAGTAGCAGTTCCACCATGCTACTGGAATAGTGAAAAGGGCCCTTGGTGGTTTAATAGCTTCAGATGCATCCTACCTCCGTATCCATAATACCACGAAGCTTTCAGTGATTTATTATTTTTTATTAAAATCAATACCGCTGATCAATAATCAATAAATAAAACATTACTGTTATAATAATATATAATATATATAATAATATATATAATATAATAAATATAATAAAAAAAATTCTACTGTATAATGATTGATATTGTCAATGTTGCACGTGTTTCGCTACTTTTAAAGCAGTATCTTCGGACATATTATGTAAATGAATTTATGTAATTCATTTAATTATTATTGTAATTTCCGATGCAAAAATTATTTTCTAGAATGCCTTAAATCAATCTAACCTCTCCGCTTGTCCAAAGAGGGGGAAATATTTTCACTGTAAAAATTTTTGTCACATTTTCAAGTGGTTTAGTGGCAATGAAACTTGGGTATGCTGGATATAAATAAAGTCGTCAACCCTCAGTAGAGTTCATTCTAATATATTTTAAATGAGAATAAGACTGCAGCTGTTGTAAAAATAATAGTGCTTCCTCTTCTACATCATATTAGAGCTCGGATTATATGCAAAATGCATATTTTTGCATATTTTGCATTATTTATGCATTTTTCGCAAGAAATGCATTTTTTTAGAAAACTTGCATATTTCTGCATATTTTGTTACTTTTTTCGCATCAAATACTTATATTTTGACAATAATTATTGACGGATATATACCTACTAAAAAAATATATAAAAACCAAAAATAAGCTTAAAGTTCTTAAAGTAATCTTGTTGTGATGGATTTTTCAATTTTTTTTTTTTATTCTTTAGATATTCATTCATGGGGCACATGGCTCGAGGCTGCTTTATTTTATTTCAACCATTTAAATGAAATTCAGGAATTAATGTCGAAATTTGATGAAGATAGTTCCTCAGCAATTAGGGAAGCGAAAAAGATTTTAAGCAATAAGAAACTATAGGCCAACACCTTAGTTTTATCAACAACTATAAAATAATTGCGAACACAATTTCTAAGCGTGAAAAACGGGGTACTTCGCTAAACGAATCTGTAAAACTAATAGAGAATTTAAAATTGGTAGTAGATAGTGTACATGGATCTACTGTTTAATCAATTTCAAAAAAACTCAGTGAAACATTAAGTAAAAATAGTGGGTTTAGTACTTTGACAGTGATTTTGAAAGTTTTGAATAGAGATTTTTCAGACGAGTTGACAATTATTGATCCTATTACATCTGTTGATGTAGAACGCAATTTTTCTGCATATAAACACATGTTAAGTAAGTGATAAAAGACAATGATTTAAAGTGGAAAACTTGGAAAAACATTTAATTGTAAAGGTACCTAAATAGTAATGTTTTTAGTATTAATTGAATAATTGTAAACCAAATCTTTTATATGATTGTATTATATAAATAAAAATACAGTGATATGGTACGATTAAGTTTAAAAAGTCAGATGTGACGTCACACTAACTGCCCGAATTAAGATTGTTCATTTCACCAGAAAACGTCAAACAGTTAAATTTCAACGTGCCAATGAGCGTAAATTATTAAAGGAATCATTCAAACAATGAATTGAACGGTTTAAGTCAGCTTGACTGCCACTGACAACTACATAAAATTTATTCACGTAATGACATTCTATCCTCTGTGTTGTGCATTTAATTCTAATTCAAAACCAATGTTGACGTATATTTATTTTTGCGGGATGAAGTGTTTAGACAAACTGGACGGTTTCTATGAGAACCACGTAAATCAAACAAAATAAATCGAACTATCAGAAAGATGTGTATTCTTAATCGATACGTATGACTTTTTAAACTTAAACTTGCATTTTTACTATTTTCCGTTAAATAAACATTTTGCATATGTTTTGCATATTTTTTTGCATATTTGGTTGAAAAACCCTGCATACAAATGCGCATATTTTTGTAATTTTTCTTGCATATAATCCGAGCTCTAATCATACCTGACCGGAGAAACCCTTCTCTCGATCCGATACGGATCGAGGGGGCCATAAAACGGAATCACTTTTTCGAAGCAAATCTCTTCTCTCCTAAAACTTGGATTAGGATTATACTCTATTATACTCTCTTTAAGTGTACCAAAAACGTTATAATGACTTGAAGGAACAATAGATACTCCACAATACAAATGCGATGCTAACATTAGACTTCAAAGAGTCATCCAGGCCTTTATAACGTCCTCTCTCATTCCAAAATAAATACTTTTTCCGTAGACATCTGTATGCGCCATTTTTGGGAGAGATTCAAATATTATTTTCTGTTCTCTTGCTGTGCAGTCATATTCCACACGAGAGGCCGAGCATTTAGAAAAATTGGAAGGATTTTCAAGGTTTTCAGGAGTATTATAGTCAATAGAGCCGAGAGAAAGCTTTTGGCCCATTTTTCATTACGTATGAAAAATGCATACATACCATGTATCGTTTCTTGAGAAAGTGTTTTGAACTTTTGTGAATATTCATTATTAGGCCAACACTTTCAATGCTTCTTGAACTTGATCCTGCTTAAACTAAACTTTTATTCAAGCAGGTCAATTAACTGAAGACACTCTTTCCCGGGAAATTAAATACAAATACTTTCATCACCTACACTTTTTTAATAATTATCACCAATTTAACTTTATTAATTTATTATGTGACAAAATTGTAACATCAATCCAAAACAGATTTTCCAAACGTGCGACTTTCCAGAATAATCGTAACCCAGAAGTCTCGAGTGCTACTTCTTCGTTAAATGTGTGGTGGTATTATTAGTTATCATTATTTTTTAATATAGATCTCATTTTTCCTCAAGCAGTTCAATGGAACTCGCACCTTTACTTATTCAAAACGATCTTCTCAAAATAATTGATTTAAAATTAACGGAAGATTTGGGATAATATGATTTATTAGGAGCATGATGATACTCCTGCCTATTTTTCATGAAATGTACGTAATTATTTCAACGAAACTTATGGAAAATATTATGGAGGACGTTATGAAGAAGATGGTCAAAGTCGTCCATATATCTGCTGCTAACCAGGTCCGAATCCCTTCGACTTTTTCAACATTCTCTGCTCGAGTCATAAAAACTTTTCAAATGGCCCTCTAAAAAAGTCGAAGGGATTCGGATCTGAGAGGGGCAGTTAAAAATTTTTTTAACTCGAGCAGAGAATGTTGATATTCTTGAAAACCCTCTAATTAGTCCCGGATTTTTTTTTTTTTTTTTGATCGCGTGCTACAAATCGAAATGAAGCATGTGAGGTATCTTCAACATCTACGACTTTTGTTCATCAATTTGTTGTGCAATTAGTTTTTCTGGTTATACATACACCAGTTCGATTCTCTTACACCCAATCGTTTGCATTCGCAATTTTTTATTTCTTTAATTGATAGAATAACTTTAGAAAGACAAATCGTATCAAAAATATAAGAAATACAGGAAATACGGAAGTTGCAGTTAACAAAAAGATGTCCAAAAAAAAAAATCAATTAGATTCATTGCCGTAAAAAAAGTCAAAATAATACTTTTATAAGTATTTAAGTCTAATAAGACTTGGAGGAAAAAAGTTACTAAGGAAAATAACGACATTTAAAATATCAAGTTATACTTTACACTACTATATGTTCAAAAGCTTCGTTGTGCAGAATTTTAGATTAATACCTAAAGAGTTCTTCGAGATGTCATAAAATTTAAAATCTCTTAACGTCTTGAACAATTACCTGCCTCGAAAACTAAAGTACTTAGCTATAAGATTCTTAGGAACTTTTCGTCTTCAAACTTTATTAAAAAGCACCCGTTTCCTTTTATTTCATTTTTTAAATTAAGACACCCTGATCTTAAATTCTGTGAATGGATACATTCTTTTGCTGCACACTATCCTATAGGTTCGTGTGTATCAATCGAAGCCTTTGAAATACATAGTGCTTTGTAATAAACAATTAATATTTGTTTATGTCCCAATAAATCGCAGGAATTAATGAATTAATTAATTAATAAGGAAGTCAAATTTAAATGATTTAATTACGGTATTAACATTTTATTGCTTATTATATATCCATTAGTTATGAAGACTTATACGTTCCAGTTATAGATAATCAACTGGTTATGTTTTTACCGACAGGTACAAGTTCTAACTAAGAGACAATTAGGTAACAATAATTTTGATGGATGGATCAGTGTAAAAAACTTTCTCGATTAAACATAAATAATAATTATAGACGTAGGTACCTACGCTATAAGTAGTCGTAGAGATATTTAGCTGAAAAGTATTGGTCGTTTGCATAAATAAACTTATATGTACCTAAAATAAACATATATCAAAATAACTCACCCCCTTTTAAAATACATTGTATCTCCTTAACAATTCACACATTAAAAATAAGTAACAAAGTTCACATTTTCAAACAAGAATTCGTCTATAAAGCAAAAATTAACTTTGAACACCAGTTCGACCAAAAACCGACGTATGCTAGTTTAAGTTTATTAGTTTATCCGTCTCTGCTTATTCTACATCGTATTATTGGTATTGCCCATTAATTTGAGACATAAAATGTTTTGACTATGCGTTGTTAGATATCTAAATAATCCAGTTATTAGAATAATCAAACAATCCTGTCGGGATGAAAACAGTTTTGAAAGTTCGCGAAACGCGCGCCTCGCGCGTGTTTATCCTTTTCGATGGCTTGGCTTGTGATAGCTCTGGCTACTAGTTCGCGTGGCGCGTCAGCGCTTACTGAGTTTACCGACAGGATGATCAGGAGGAAGCGTAGTAGGCGCCGCTCAGGATCTGATTCTCGGCTCCTGCTGCACGAGGCAGGTCAGTGAGGACGCATCAACATTCAACTTATCATCATCTCACCTGCATTTGATTTTTTATGCGTGTGTACGGAAACTTTTCCCAGCCTAGATCAAAGGTGAAGGTTACCGTCTAGCTTCGCTTTCATTTCGTAATGTAACGAATAATTTACCAGAAAATTAATTTTTGACAGGGGTTAGCTGTAAACATCCAATTATGCTAATACGAGTACTTAGTTAGTTCATCGACAGTAATAATTTTAGTTCGAATACTTTGACCTTGTAAACATTTCATCAGATTGGAGCAAGATCTATATTCCCTAAGAAACATTTTCCTAGTCTTTCTCGAAACTAAAATAATCTACATAGGTACATAGGTACATGGTACAGGCAAAAATGGGGTTTTCTTGAAAGGTTGTCAAGGGCGGGGATTTTTTTTATTTTGAAAAAATAAATTTTGTTCTCCAAGAATGAGAATAAAAAATGTTATTATTTCACAACTATATGTTTAAAGAGGGAATATATGATGTTCATTATGAACATCACTTCAGATAAGAATAATTTCAACCTCAACAGGCTGACCAACATGGTCATCATGAACAAAAATTGGAGAGAATATTTTCAACAATCTACCCTCAAACTGAACGGAGGGGTGACGGAGGGGGGACTAGAATTGAGCATGTTTTATTGATTTATTTTTGGTTTTTGATTAATTTTTAGATAAGGATAATCTAAACAATTTGACAATATGGCCGTGAATGAAATTGAACAAATTGTACAAACTGAGATTTTATGTGCTTATTTAAAGACACAAAATTCAATTGCTCGTCTTTTAATTAAAAATTCAGAGCGAAATAAATTGCTAATAAATAATGTTTTGAAGTTTTAAGCTCCTTTTTTTAAGCTTTTGAGTTTCATATCTTGTAATCCTCCCGACCAAGTTGTGTTATAAGTTATAAGACTCGTATACAAGTCGAATATTAATGAAATATGCAAATTCAGGCCACAGAAACGTGAGTTACAAAAAAAGTACTCGAATTGTTTTTTATTCTCAGCTCTTATGCTTATAAGATTTCGATGTTGGTCAAAGAGAACAGAAACACGAAACAAAGCGATGAAGTTCAGCGTTCAAGTGGAGATTCAAAGGAAAACACAGGAAGAGCTCCTGAAAAACGAACTGGAATATCTCAAACATCTCAGAGACCTGAGTGAAACGAACCGGGCTACTTAGCCAAGTAAAAAAATTACTAAACATACTCATGGTTTATTTAATGATTTGTTTTTTTTTACTAAAACTGGAAGCACATAACTGGAGTTCCGAAATTTGAAATACTTTTAAGGATTTAAGAACAAATACAGGAGTGTGCCATTGAATCTCTTTAAATTACCTCGGATCAAAATAAAGTATACTCTTTTGAAGACAAAAGTTATTTCATAAACGAAAAAACTCCCTCCTAGAAGAACAATCCGAGATACTCGAGAGCTCTTACAAGAATTTTGATCAAGCAGTATCAGGCAAACAATCCAGTTGAAAAACTCATAAGAAATTAGTGAAAGAAACTAAGTTGGTCTTCAAGTTTTATCCCATTGGCTAATCTAGACTTTAATCCTCATTTTTAATATTCAACATTTATTAGGACCTGTCTATTGGGATACTTAAATCTTTCCCGTTTTTTAACCTCCCAATTTCTTTAATCCTTAAATCCCAATCTTTTGTACTTCTTATTTTTCTCATGCGTTGATAAAAAAATACCCCCAATCCTTCCCTTCATGACATTTTTTGTCTGGGCCCCAATTTTCTTATTTAACAAAAAAAGTCAATCGACAGGCGGCCAATAAGAAAATTAGTGGGAACAAAAAACTGTGGGAACTGTGGAAGCAATTTTTGGAAGCAAAATTTTATGTTTCCCCTCCCCCCTCTCTTTAATACACCGATCCGTACAAAAATTGTAACCGTAAAAAAGAGTAACTCCTTACTCTCGGTGACTCCCGTTTTTAAAAGAAAAACTAAGAATCAAAACGGCGATATCTCGGTGAGAAATGGACGGATTCGCGATTAGGTCCAACCAGGTGGTAAGCACTCGCGAGATCTCGGCTTTTTATCCAAATTTTTTTTGTCCGATGACTCGAAGCTAGCCAAGGGGCAAAAAACGGTAATTTTCCCCAGTTTTTATACCTGATTTGCTCCCCTCTCCACACTTCCGAGATTTGCGCCAAGTCGGCCACATAACAAGAGTGGTCGACCCAGTTAAATGAAATAAAAAAAAAGAACGAGTGTCGTGTTTGGAAGTTTTTCACGCAAAATCTATCTCGCTACATGTTTTATTGGAAAATAAATAAATGTTCGATCTGTTCAAAGAAATTTATTCACCACAGTTTATCAAATACATACTTGGTAGATTCAAAAATCAAAACCTATCTAAATGTGTATCTAAATAACACCGAAAAAATTTAAGAGCTGATTCTTTGGTCAAAAATAAACAAAAAATTTCGTATAAACGTGTGTCTAGAAATGCACCCTTTTTGAGATACAGGGTGTCAAAAAAATATTATTTTACCAGTTTTTTGAAGATATTTGGGGAACCGTTTGAGATATTTTGAGACCTTTTGTAAATGTCATATAATTGATATTAATAGCTACTTTTTTAATACTGATTTTTTACATGTGTCATTATAGCGGAGATTTCAGAAATGAGCGAAGTTTTTTTGCCGTTAATTTTTCGGCACCTGTCTTGAAACATTCAAAGCGAGTTTATCATCGTAAATTCCCGTTTTTCTCGAAAATGGCTCACGTTAGCAGTTATAACCAAGAGTATCTTTTTGTGTAGAAAACATTAACGGTTAAAAGTGTGCTTTTAAAATATCAATTTGCCCAGTGTCCCAGATATTAGGGGCAAAAAAATACCCCCAACCCTAAAATTCTCCGGCACTGGCATACTTAAAAAAGGTAGTTGGTATTAAAATAGTTGCTAATATCAATGATAAGATCTGTACAAAAGCTGAATTCTGTGTCTTATACGGTTCCCGAGATATCTTCAAAAAACTCGAAAAACAATCCTTTTTTGACACCCTGTATCTCAAAAAGGGTGCATATCCAGACACACGTTAATAGGAAATTTTTTGTTTATTTTTTATCAAAGAATCCTCCCCAAAATTTTTTCGGTGTTATTTAGATACACCCTGTATACCTAGCTCTAATGTGACCTATATAAATATGAAGGAAAATTTACGACATCTTCCACAAATTAGTGTCACATCTACAACTCTACAACTGCGGTAAACTATAACTAATACTGCAACGTGCTTAGGTAATTGCTTGTTGCACCTGATGTGGTTGACAAAGTATAATAATATAGGAGGTGCGAATAATTTAGGGAACGTAGGTAGAGCAACAGCTAAAATGTATCTCGTATTGTAGGAGTATCGTAAATTCTAATTATTTTTATGCTTTGAAACACTGGGTGAAATTGAAACTAATGCTTGGCTGTATTATAGCGCGATAGTTGTACCTACTAGCGAGCTAATTATGCAAAAAATTTATTTTCATCAGCGTAGACGGAAAGCAATCGACAGTAGCAAGACTCCACTAACTCTCTTATTAACTACAGACAACGATCTTTGCAGTTACAGACTTCTAGCTATGAAGGATCCCTAGGTTTGGATAAATAAACAAAAACCTTTTCAAGTACCCAGAAATTGGCAGATCTATCAAAAGTTCTGTCACTTGGCAAAAAAAAAAGTGCAAAATAGTATTACGTCTCCTATGTACAAGTCCATTTGATTTATTTTATTAAAAGTAATTAAGTATCCCCTTACCACTGACTCATCCTTACATTCTCAGCTTGTTTCCCGGATGCTCCTGGAATATTTTTAATTCAGTCTACGAAACTCTAATGAAAGGGTTTCGGTTTTGTCGAATGTTCGATCAACAACCGATTCATTGCTGGGGTGCATTTGTATCAGAAACAATTGAATCCAGTGACGTAATTTACTGTAATAATATTTTTCATATTGTTAGCAAAACATTTATGGATTCTGATACAGCAAGGACGAGGAATTACAAATCCTGGAGTTCTATTGGCTTCGTCGATCTGCTTCGGTAAAAGACGCAGTTATTTCTCATATTGGTAATTGATATGAACTCGATCATTCTTCTTTTCTGAAGTTCGTTGAATTTTTCTGAGCTTCTCACTTCTATCCTTTCGGCTTTCATCTGTATTTTTCAATATTCAGAGAATTTACAGACTTTCAGTATATTATATATTCTCTGTGCTTTTCTGATGTCAGTCTTGTTTTCTTACCCTTTATTTACAAAGATCATTATTGCGTCCATTGTTACGGTTGGTTTTTAGTTAGCAATCCCACTTCTGCGATTATTTTTGGCGGTATTTTACTACGGTTTACTAGCCATAGATGCTTTATCGAGGATATTGTCGAAGGAGGGATACTCAACAATCAAATATAATCAGATATTTTGGGTGATAGAAGTTGTTTACACGGCGTAGTAATATTACTGTACAGGATGATCTTGTTGTAAATATTTTTTCAGGAATCGCAGAAACTATAAGAAATAGAAAAACGTAGTAGAGTTTTATAAATTAAAATTTCATAAACAAGTTCAAATATTTAGAAAAATAGTGTAATTTTATTAAACAAAAATTTTGAACAAATTGGCTCAATATTTTGAAATTTTTCTTAATATAATATTTCAGATTTTTGATAAAGATAAAATTGTGCATCTTTCCTCTAATTTGACCGACTCTGTATCAAAAAAATAATATAAAGCCTTGATTTATTTTGTGTGGTGGTTTCGGTAAATTTTATACGTTTCAATAAAACGTCTTGAAGGCTCAAAAACAGATTTCATTTTTTGTATCAGGAAATTATAATGACTAATACCTAGCATGTAAAAACGCAATTATAGGTTAGCTTACTTGTCTCACTCAAGCATCTCTGTAATATAATATGAACACCGGCGGGAATAAATAAAGATTAAACCGTTTATCAATTTCTCCAAGCCTCACATAAAACGAATAAAGCAGTAAAAATTACCCCAGGATTATATTATAAATAAAGTTGTTATTCTTATTTTCTGTCACAACCGTTCGCGAAGGTCTAACCCAATTTATCTCCCACTTTTTTCAAGAACATCGTGTCTGTGTGTGCGTATCCCCGGAACATAAATGCCGGAGTTAAGGCATTCCTGCATCCGTTCGAAAGACGAATTCATATATTATGTTTCCTTTTTTCATTACAACCCCCACGGTTACGTCTCTTTACTCCTGCATCGACTCGACTTTGCGACGGAAGAAAATTGGTATATATTGAAAATCTTCTTTTTAGTTCCTGCAATACTTCTTTTGAGCGCTGGGGATTCTGCTTTCGTGGATCATCTGGGTATTGAATATGTACTATTATCGTAACTGTTCAATCGATACGAGATAGATGGAGTATATAAATAAAAAATTGCATATGTGATATTGAAGCTTTAGCTTGAAGAAGTGAAACTCGATGAAAATTTGAAAGACTCTTTTTCCCTCCGGAGTTTTTTCTATTGCGAGTTCTTCTTGAAGTTTCTTTTTCCTTTGAATTGATACTTAATATCAAATCAAAGCTCATTTATGTAAAGTTAACAAAACTTTTCAACATTCTAACAAATAACTTCTAAATCTTGAAAGTGTTAAAAAATTTATAAAAAAAATTGATTTATTTATTAACACTCTTCTATTAAGTGAGTCCTGAAAGCTTATAATTTATGTCCTGATAGCTTGTATTTTATAATTCACCTAAATAAGTTAGGATACCGATTTGATATACAGGGTGTTTCTAAAAATTTATAAAGTCGAATCGATGATTTGAATTCACGGTTGAATGTCTGGATATCACTTATTTGATTTATAAATTCATAAATTGCATTATTTATTAACAAAAGTTTTGATGATTTAAATTGGTATTGGGGGATTGGTATTTTCAATCTACTCCCCTATTATTATTGGGGAAGGATATTTATTAACTATAATATTAAGGTCAATCATTTTGCATTCCACTAATCAGGGAATTAGGAACATCCATTCTGCCATTCTCCCTTCATCCTCGCACGAGAATAAATCCTGAGCTATCATGTGGGGGTTTCCAAAATGCTGCAATACGCACTACGATCCTTCAGGCTGAAGGAAAAGGAGCATTTTCTCAAGATTGTAAATCATATTATTATATAAAATGTGGGTACTAAAAAAACAAGTAGGGAAGTATTGCTACTTTTGTAATATGGTCGTCATAAAACCTTTTAGGCTCTATCAAATTGTGCAAGGAAACTGCATTATTATGATCACGTTTTCTCCCCGTCTGTGTAACCCACTGTCAATCTAAAATATTTGGGGATATGTTATATAATAACAGCATATGTCAGAATATATCATAGGTGCAATGTTTTCAAAAATGGGAAATTAATTCGTTCAAGAATATCATAAATTTTAGAGCGCCTTAGCCTTATTTTTTCATCCTGCGGCGGGTGGTTCGATAATTGGAACAAATGACGTACAAAGTTTAACAGAAAAGTTGAAAATTCGGAAAGAAAGAAAAACCAGCAACGAAAAAATTTGAACTGTACATACTTCTTCCCTTCTAAGTCCTTGTTTTGATCCAAATAAGTGGAAGAGAAAAGAAGACAACTGGAGAAATTAAAGAAAATTTTCTTCTCGATACTTAGACACTTCGATATGAAGATTAGTGAAAGCTATTCATATGAGACTGTCCAAAATTAGGGGAACACTATTTGGGGTTCCCTCATCAACAAACCAGTAGCTAGATTTTCTCAAAATTTTACACGAAACAAGCAACAAGGTATTCTCGAAGTTCTTCAACTCCCAGGTTTGTATATATCTGCATTATGGAGTAACATAACTTGGAATGAACCATGTACCATAATCGACTTCGCACGATTATTAGTTGAAATTTTGAACCCCAAAAAGTGTTCTCCTAATTTTATGCAGTAGTATAGGTATACTTGAACAGAATGACAAAGAATCTATTGAAACAGAAGCAAAGAAAATCTCAAGAATTTGTTATTTGCGTTCAAAAGATGGCAACAAAGAATGAGAAGATAATGACCATTTTGTCTTTTTTATATGATTTTTTTAACTCAAATTTTGAAAGAAAGATAGCAATGTAGGAATTTTCTTTCAGTTTGATCTCTGTCTGCTTGATAAAAATTTTATTTATTTTATATCTATAAAAAAAATTTTTAAACATTGAAAACTTAAAATGGTGAAGTTGCCCCGCTTTCTCTAAATCTGCGTTATGGGACTTATGGGAGGTCATAGAAAAATATTATGAGTACGAAACCATTACTTTTCAAGAAGAATCACTCCGTGATTTATTTCACATAGTACATAAAGATAGAAATACCCTATCTAGATGGCATAAGAAAATGTAATATTTCATCAAGTTGGGTCCAAGATTTTATAGGAAATCAGTACCTAAGGACATACATATATTCGAACCCAGTCGAGCATATCCTGGCTCTGGGGAATTTTTTAAAGTTCGAAAGAAGTTGAAGTAATTCAGAAAGTAACTCCTACAAACAAAATCAGCACGCTCTAGTTTCCTCGAATCTCATCTTACTGAGACTTTACTTACCTGGACAACTTTATCCAAGCGAAACACGCAATAATCTATTTTCTCTCTTTAATGATACCAATGCACTCGAAGATTTATAAAAATCCACTATACGATGTGAACTAAAATAATTACATTTTGCCCTACGGCTAGAGTTAGAACGAATTTTAATTTCTAATGGCTTTTTTTGTAACTTTCCTATTTGTTTGTGGAGTAAAGCCTGCAATATAAAAAGAAAAATTTCAAAGTAAATATATGATCATTTCGTAACGATCGACGAAAAGCGCAATGAAAATAAACAAAGAGAGCGTAGACGCGGACTATTTTAACCTGTTTATTGCAACGAAATTAATAAATAAATTACATTGAATTAAACTTTTATAAAGCGCCCCTTCATTCCGTTCCCTCTTAACGATCTTGGCCTGAATTGTCACACGAATTATGCGTCTTAACGTATCATCACTTTGTTAAATAGGATAACGCTCATTTTCCATGTAATGTGGTCAGTCATCTGCCACGGGAATGATAAATTAAATATAAATAATATACCTACGAGTAATTCAATAAAGTAATAAAGAAATCTACATGTTGTAGCTACATCAAGTCATTAGAGCATTCGGCACTATGATCGCCAACCTTCAATGAAGACGACACTGAATGATGATGATATGATTAAATTAATTCATTTATTCGCTATTACCTGCCTTGTTTCGAATCCAAGCAATTAGATATAAAAGAAATCGATCTATAATAACCTACAAGTAATGAAGTTCAAGGCCTTGCAACATTTATAAAGTTGTCTAGAGTTTTAGAGTTTGGTCCAGAATTTGGAGAGGGTTGTCATAAGTTGACTTTATTCAAATAGATGTGTTAAAAAAAAGTTTATCTATCGTTTCAGCTCTTTTCAGGACTGCAGTTTTAGTCAATTATATTACAAAGTTCTTTTGTCTTCATGAGGTAACTCAGTGTTTGAATTCAAATAAGTTTGGAGGCTTATTTGTCTTCAGAAATCATTTGACATTTGTTCAGAGTTTTGAGTCTCATCTGAATTCAAATTGATGATCTTCAGTTACAAAACGAGGTTTCCGTTAAAGTTCTGAAGTTTAAAGTTTTGCAATGAAACTGAAGTTTGTCATCTTAGACTAATTTCACATTTATTAGGTACTGAAGTTCACATTTATTTTCTAACCTGCTGAGCGGTTACATGACCGTTTCAGGTTTGAATCACAGAAATTGTCGTATAAAGTTTGTCGTCTGGGACTTACTTCTGAACTAAAATTTTTAGTAATACATATATGTATTCCAAAGTATTGCTGTTTAAAGTTTTACCATTGTCGTTCGTAATGCCTAACTTTTTTGTTTAGAATTTTCAGTTATCCTGATTTTTTACCTAAAAACCTTCATCATCCTGTTCTCATGAAGAAGTTATCTGAAATGTATCTTCCAAATTTGGTAGATTTACAATTTTGAAATTTCTGGAGTTACAAATTCATTAATTTCAGAGATTCATTTTAAGGTTTTGTGAACTTCAAAATTGAAAACGTATTGTCATTAATTCCACTCCGTTATTAGAAACAAGTTTACCTATTTTTGAGTATACGGTGATTCTGAAAAAAATCTATACAGGGTGGAAACTTATTGTAAGTGGGTCATAGGAATTTAGCATGCAAATTAAGTTTTGGGCAAATAACATCTCCAGCAGGCTTATTTTTGGAATAAAATGTTATTATTGAAATAATTTCTGGCTATGACTAAAATGTTCTCAATTAGCTACTTTCAATTTTGAAAAGGTTATTATTGTAACGTTATTACTTTAATTGTTTCAAATTAAAAACTCTTTCAAAATGGTTTTTTATTCTTTATTTTTGAATCAGTCCCAATCACAACACAACACGACTATAATCTATAACAATAATCTCCAATCAAAGTTCAAATAACCAACACTACACTAGTCACACAACTACTCTTCTCTGAATTTTCTAATTTCACTTCAATTCACTTGTCACAATCACTTCACTCTGTAGTACTTCAACCCAACCAAACTGACTTCCAATACAAAACGGACTACCGGTTGTCAAGGCGCTCTAATATACAGGCTGGTCGTAGATTTGATTTTTCTACATTATTAGTTGAAGCCTTTTAACTAAAAATAGGCTCGTTAAATAGAAATCGTCTTTATCAAAAACTATTTCTCCTAATATTTTTTCTAAATCTAAACCTGGAGATATTATTTGCTACAAAACTGAATTTTCATGTTAAAACCCTATGACCCATTTACAAGTTCCCACCCTATAGAATTTTGGCGACAAATTTTAGACAGTCGTTTGGGTGTAAATTTATCATAATATGAGTCATAAGAATAGCAGATCTTTCATAACGTCCTCAATGATTAGATATTTCTTGTCGTCTCAATTTTCCATTTTAAGGTTTCTTTTAAAGAAAACAATTCGGAAGTTGCTTCTTCTGAAGTTGGTCATACGAAATTTTGCTTACAGCTCCAGTTTAAGACATATCAAAATGTTTTGTCTTTAAGACATATCAAAACCCTACTCGACCCACCTTAACCCTAAATGTTAAGAGGGTCGGGTTTGGTATCATTGGATGTCTCCCTTTCAGACAAGCAACTTTCTTATCCGATGAGCAGTTTTTTCTGTATTTTAAAGTCTTCAAATAAAATGAGCAGCCTGTGTGACTAAATTATTACAGCGTCAGCAGTGTAACTAGTATAGTCACTTAGCAGTCTCATTACCAATACAAAGACATCCTGACCAAGCTATCATAGCAACAACTTAATCCTCGTTAATGCAATCATTTATAGATATGGATAAACAGAAGGTTTGAGGTGTCTCTATTGATGCAAGAAATAATACAGACTTTATAATAAATTTTTATATTTATTAAAATCCTGATTTTAAAACTTCTTGTTGCAACTTAAATTTTTGTATCTTTCCTGATGCCGTTTTAGGAAATTCTTGGACAATTTTAACTTTTGATGGGATCTTGAAATGTGCAATTTTTCCTTCGCAATACTGGACGATATCCTTCTGAGTGAGCGTGATGTCGTTTCTTGTTCTCAGACACGCACATACTTCCTCCCCAAGTCTTTCATGGGGTAAACCTATCACCTGTAATTAATTTATTATATTATGACAGAAACCTAATTGTCTCTTACTCACAAAAGTCTCTAGAATGTCGTGATGGGTGTTGAGGAGATCTTCAATTTCTTTGGGGAAGATATTTTCACCACCTCTGATTATCATTTCTTTTAATCGACCTACGATTTTACCATAACCGTCTTCTTGCAGCACAAATTGATCCCTAAATTAGAACAATTGTATAAAGTAAATAATTTTGCCGAATAGTTACCCAGTCTTGAGCCACATATCACTTCCAATGGTTTCTCTAGTTTTAGTCTCATCCCCCCAGTACTCCAACATATTACAATATCCCCTAATACAAAGCTCTCCGGGGGTATCTATTGGGACGATATTGTTCTCCTGATCCACAACTTTCACCTCTATGTGCTCTTGGATGTGCCCCACTGTTGAGGTGCTTTTATACTCATCATCGCCGGGAAGGGATTGGAAGACTACTGCTGTTGTCTCTGTTAGACCATAAACTGACTGAAATTAGATTTTCTTGTTAAAATTGTATTCCCTGTTAGATAAAATATACCAAATCTTACCTTCACTTCTTTTACTTTCAGTTCCTTCAACATTGCCTTAAATAAACTAGGAGAACAGGGAGCTCCTCCCGCTACTGCAATTACAGGTGAAATATCCTCTTTCCTTTCCTTTTGCCTGGCAATCAAATCAACGTACATAGTTGGAGTTCCGTGGATTACTGTGCATCTGAAAATATTTATTTTAGAAAATAGTCGAGAGTTTTGTTATATTAGTGGAGAGCTTTAAGGAAAGCTGTGTGGAAAAACGGCAGGTTAGGCTGCACACGACGAAAGGAATTGCAAAAAAGGCGTGTTTTAATAACATCGTTTTCCATATAATGTGTCAATAATCTCGTGAATAAACAATTCTATTTTATGCTATAAGTTACAGTATTAATTCTAAAATACAGATATAACCAAGCTTACCTTTCATCCCTAATTGCATCTAAAGAAGCATCCGGATTATAGCTCTCTGATGGTATCACAAGAGTAGCACCATGATTCAGTTGGGCTCCTATAGTTATAACAACCCCAAAGGCATGAAAAAAAGGTACTTGGACACAGATAGTTTGATGAGCTGAAGCTAAACCATTCCTCTTTCCGATATAAAAGGAATTATTTACGATGTTAAAATGACTTGTAACTGCTGCTTTGGGATTCCCTGTAGTACCCTGAAAAATATTTTGTAGGAACTCTCGATTAAAAATGTTATGGATGTCTTACTGAAGTGAATTGGATGTTGAAAGGCTCATCTATTCGAATTTTGTCTTGATTTTTCTTGATTGATCTAATTGTTTCTGGATCAGCTGAGTCTAATACTTGTTTATAATGAATTGTACCTCTATAAGTGAAAGAATGGAAATAAAAACTTATTATTAATAACATTAATGACTTACCCACCTGGGGTTATCGTCGGACGTAACAATAACACTCTCCAATGATGGCACTTTATCGTTTTTCAATTTTCCAGGTTCACAGTCAGGTAAATTAGTACAAAAGGTTTTCAACACTTCATAAAAGTCTTGTTTTTTCACTCGCTGAGGACAGATTATGGATTTTATTCCAACTTTATTGATACAGTATTCCATTTCAGCCGGCTGGTACGCTGGATTGATTGCCACCTAAGTTAAGAGGATCTCATTGCTGTGAATTGAATAATAAAAAAGAACAGATTGAATTGAATTTGACGCTCTTACCATTATTAATCCGCTTCTAGCGCAAGCCATCTTCGTAACGTACCACTCAATGGAGTTGGGAGCCCAGAGACCCACACGGTCGCCCCTCTTAAGCCCTAACTTCATTAAACCCGCTGCTAGTGTGTCTGCTTCGTTTAGGACTTCCTTGAAACTTATAGTTCTGTTCTGATATCTGGATATGACGCACGCCCTGTTGCCGTGTTTGTCGGCTGACTCTTCGAGGAGTTTTCCGATTGTTAGGGGTCGCAGTGGTTCCTTCCCTATGTTATGGCGGTAACTTATCTTGCTGTAAAATTTCCTGAAAATTCAAGTTAATAATAATTAATTAATTGCCGAAGTGAAGGTGATATTGTGTTTCAAACTCTAACATCAATAAGTTAACTTGCTTGGAAGAAACTGGAGTATTATTTAACAGCAAACAAATACGAAAGGGGAATTTAAGACTGGCTTCTTCAAACGTGGCTTGTTCTTTTATTGTAGATCCCCTTCTCTCGAACAATTAATTATTAAATTAATTTAGGAAGAAGCTGTGAAAAATGGGAGTGGGAAATTCGACTCCTTTTATTAGAGTTGGATTTTTGTATAAAGTAGGAAAATTCAGCATTATTAGTTTTGATCAAATTAATTATATTAGCTCGAATTTGATGAAAATTTGTCAGTAAAATATCAGGGGTATCTTGGCTCCGATTAAGGTTCTTTAGTGGCCTTATACACTATTTAAATCGTCGCTGAAAACACGACAAACATGATTGAGAAAATCGACCAAAATATATGACGCAATTGCCAATGTCGGAAGGATATACGGTCAGAAAAAAATTTAAGTTGCCAGTTTTGGTGATTGAAGAATGAAGACATCCCTGAATAATGTCAGTGAAATGTAGAAATGAGTGGGTGATTTGTGTATCATGGCAAAAAATTACAAAATTTAATTGGATGTTAGAACTGTCAAAAAATTTTCGGGGGTAATACCACGAGAGATTAGATTTAGCCGGACATTTTTAAGAAGCTGGTCTCGAATACTTACTTGCATTGGAAATTTAACGGCACCTGTTGATGGAGTGATTTTTTCTGCAGATGCAGTTAAATTGCCTACATGCAAGTAATGTTAGTATGAGAAAACAACGGCATATAAAAATATCCCGGTACATCTAATGTCGAGTTGTATTTATTGAGACAATTCTACCGAATAATAAGGTACTAAACGTTATTCATCAGTTAACAATAACATAAATACCTTTTAAATGGATAAGTATTATTGTTAAAAACACATTTTTTGTATTTTATGTTGATATTTCTAATAGAAATCAAATGGCAAATGGTAGGTAGCTTCTGGCATTCGTTTATAACAGGCCAGGGTGTCCAAGCGGATAAACTTCTTGACTGTCGTTCCAAGGTACCCTGGTTCAAACCATCAAACCACGGTAGGGCAAGGAAACTTTTTTATTCCATATAAAATATTTCCAAATAATAAAATCAATAATAACTGTGACTTTAGTAACAGAGTGCCAAGGAATCGAGCCGTTGCCATAGCAACATATGAACAAGCCGTTTTATCGATAAATTTATCCACTTTCATTCTCTCTGCCTTTCTCGATACAAAATATCCGATAGCAAACAGCGATGTTTGAGAAATCAAATGATAATAACGTATGAGTGGAATTGTCAGGAATAAAATCCCACCTTATTTTATCGTTTGCTATTATTGTAATACCGAAATGTTTTTCTTTCAAGCGGTAATATATCTTCGACAATTCGTTATTTTCGCCTCAAATTTATACCATTGTCTGAATATACAGTGAGAGTTTTTTAAGACGGAACATAGGAGATGAGCTTGTGAAGTATTGCTATGGAGATCGGTCCGTTGCCGGGCAAGGTCGTTAATGGTTTTGCAATAACCCCCCACTTCAGATCAAATTATTAATTTGACGTTTATGAGTAAAACTTGTCGTCACTTACATACTAGCGTAGGTAGTTACTTAATTCATCAAAAATGTGTACAGCTGATGAGAAAATTGAAATTTACGCACATGGTGCACCATGCAGTGTGTCTTCTTTATGGGAAGTTGAAAATTTGCGCTGGTACCGTGTCACTATAGGACACAGTATCCATAGAAAGTGAATGTGTGGGCTGAAATGGTTAACACTCATATCTTGCAGCCACTGCAAGAAAGAATCATTCCGACCATAAATAATCTACAAGTAGAAGGCCCTTTGTGGTACCAACAAAATGTTACAGCTGCCAATTTTTCCCGGCAAGTTCGACAATTGCTTAAAATGCTCAGTTTCCCGGTAGATGGATAGGAAGAGATGGAGTAATTAAGTGGCCGCCCAGGTCACCAGACTTAACATAGGTACTTGGATTTTTTTACTGGAGAAAAGTCAAGTAATCAGTTTCTAACATCGTTTCTATCTACCACATTGAAAAGCTCAAACAAAGGATAAGAAGAGCTGCGAAGAAATATCTCCTGAACAGTGCAGAAATACGATAAATGTATTGATTCTACAATAATTTTTTAGGTCACTTGCCTATAGTCAAATGATGTTTGATACTATTTTAGAATAATAATTAACACTCTGCAGGATTTAATTTACAATTTATTGTTTCTTTATAAAATACTTAGTATACAGTTACACTTTTTTATATTTTGAAATAATTTCGTTTTAATTAAAAAATGATTTATTGCATTGACTTTCAATACAGAATCCCTATGTTCTATTTTAAATAACTCACTAATGCTAAATTCAACAATGCTCGAACGTAACCATAACTACGGTATTGTTAACGTATTGTAGCGGCTTTGTTGGAAATGCACTGATTTCGCTATGTTCCATTTTAAATGGTTCAACAACGTTAATTAGACTGCGTCATATTTTTTCTGATGTTCCGCGTTATGTGGTTCTCACTGTATATGTATATTTTTAGGTTTACCTCGTCGTTTGTAAACTTATTTAAACTTCCTAAAACTCATTTATCTGCTTAATTCCGATACTCGGTTTGGTTAATATGTAAATGGTCAAACAAATACAACATTTCGTAACCTTAAAACCGTGACCATTTCTTAACTGTGACTGAAAATGGATCACTACCACTATTACGATGTAGCAACATTGTCATAGCCTCTATACGTATTTACAAGTAGTTCGGGAAGGTTACCCATTAGATAATTAATGGGGTTTGCCTTAAATCACTTTTGTAACAATATATCAACATACGCTGCGACCACAGAATTGGCCAATATCTGTCTCGACGTGAATATATATGTGTGAATTTGGTGTGAATTATTATTATGCCAATGATGTACATTATCTGAAAATAAAGGCTTATTATTATTATTATTATTATAACACCGCTTGTGTTCCGTAGTACAATAATTATCCTTTCTATTCAAAATGTACTAACATATATTTTGTTACCATATCATTTTATTGGTGCAATTATAGGATTTTTTATATCATCTGCGTTTAGGTTATATGACCCTCAAAATTATTCCACGTCATAAATACACTTTTTGGTATAGTTCATAATCCCATCAATTTGCGATTCCAAAGATCCTGTATTAGTAGTTTTGCTACAATAAGTATTAGATCCAATAATCCTGAAAGGATTAAATATTTCTGATAACTGGTAAAACTCTACTCTTGTGATATGTGTTAATCCAGATATTTCTAAATGTGTAATCTAATTTATTGAATCATTCCTTTCATTTTGATCCCAATAGGTATACATATACCATATACCCCATGATTTATTTTCTTAATTTTTACCAATCAGGGCTTTCTTCATGTAGATCTTCTTTAACGAGTAAAATTAGTATATTAAGGTCTTTAAAACACAACGACGATGAGGCCGGAGTTCTCGTGTGGATTCTAGACAGTTCTGGACGGACGTTTCACTGGAGTTGTAACGTCACCGGACATGTAACATGTAACAAAACTCAAAATATTGAAACCACAATATACTTATTATTTATTGGAACAAGCTGCACTATTGTGGCACTTGCTGTTACACGTCTATCAAAAGTAAGACATTTACACTTTTTATTTGTGCAACTCTTCTTGCGCACATAACCTTGAGTTGGGCCAGTTACTGAAAATTTTCCTGCAGTGCTTCGTATAATGTTATTTCAGTGTCTATCTTGACATTTTCCAACTTTATAGATTGTTATACTTCCATATTTCAAATTCCTTGCGGGAATACCTACACAGCTGTTCAAGAACACGGTGAACAGTTCGAATTCTGTAAAATTCATTATCTACTCAACCAATAGGAATTATTGGTTGCAAAATAGCAATTATAGTTTACATACTAATCAACAAGTTGGTTATTATGAATTAGGTACTAGGAATATTGAGTTTACACTTTATCCAAATAGTGTGGATAGTTTGTAAACTAGCCAAACACACCGGTTAATTTGCCCAATTGTCTTCTGGTTTGTATTTTGGCGGTAAATCTAGCTTTCTAGCTATTTTAGTTGAAAGATGAGTTTCCGTGAAAATAACCAGACAGTTATTGGACAGTTTGTATACTATCCAGCTAGTCTATTAACTAGCTAAGTAAACACTTTAACGCCCTCTATAAGTATTCAGCTACAAAACGTATATGCTAATACAGTTTGACGTCCTCTGAAACTGACGTATATCAATTTTCAGCTTGCGCAATGTGAATTTCACAATCAGAAGCAGCAATCAGAAAAATGCACAATGTTATAAATATCAAATGTTCTTCTTTAAGGGGCCATTACTTCTTGAGGAAGTACTTTTGTACAGATATGTTTCGTTTAATCGTTTTCATTTTTGAGGTCGCTGGAGTTGAGCTGAGTCCAACTCATTTACGGTCACCCTCTATTTTTAAATGTGTTGTATCGCCGCCTTTATTGTTTTTAGTATTCGTCATTTCATTTGACTTTGCATGAACTAGACCTATAGTACCCCATACAGTTTAAGTATAATTATTGAAGACCTCGTGAGGGTCACTCAATAGATTATCAACCTGTTTAATAATTATTATTCCCTGAGGCTTTTTTACGAATTATTCCATATTTTTATTGTTGTTAAACAACTTTAAATCTCGAAGGTAACGGAACCATAATACCTAATTATAATTATAACTGCTCCTCATTGAGGAATTCGTAGATATGGTAATAATTGTTCAAAAATTATCCAAAGTATAATTTTAAATGTATAATTATTGTATGTATTCTATTTCATTGTAGATGTTACGCCCAAACATCGAAAACGCTCACTGCGAAAAAAACGACCGCGCAACGCGTTGCGGACGGTGCCGAACGACCAAATACCGAAATGACATAAATTTTCGCTTTGTGTCCGTTCTTGTTGACCACGACGCGTCGTGGACAATGCTCAAACGGCCACGACGCGTTCTGAAGGATTTAGAAAGGTCATAAACGGATCTTTCTTGCCTAGGCTTGTCAGTGTCTTTACGCAAGAGCAAGACTTTGTCGCTAATATCATTTGACTGCCTCTGAAAGTGACGTATACCAATTTTCAGCTTGATCGCTACTTTGGTTACCAAAATATACCTACACAATTTTAAATTTCAAATTTTCTTCTTCGAGGTGCCATAATTTCTTGAGGAAGCACTTTTGTACTAAGATGTTTCGTTTAACCGCTTTTCCTTGAGGTCGCAAAGCTGTAGCTGAGCTATGTCCCATTAATTTACGGACACCCTGTATGCAGGGTGATCAGTAACTCGCGCGCTCCGCATACAGGGCGATATAGAGCCCATTAAAATTAAGGATATTCTGCAAAAAAAAAAATTGAATCCAATGGTTGGTTTTCAAGTTACAGAGTTTCCCTCATCCGAGTTTAAAGGTAATTTTTGCAATAACCGTGATACAAATCAATAAAAAATTCAGGTTACTGTAATATCTGGAAAGTATACCATATAATTCATCATTTTTTTTCCTCAAAACCTCTTTACAGAGGAATTGAGAATATTGTAAATTGATAACATACCTAAATCTGAACGAAATTTGAAGTTTGGCAACCGCCTAAACTCAACTTAGAATAAGAAATAATATTCAAATGCCTTATTCGTTGCTATGGAAATAAAAATAATAACAATACCATCTAACCCGAACTTATTCACATGTTCACTGCAGTGTTGCCACCTTTTTTTACAAAAATGGTCATATCTTTGGAAGAAAAGAACTCACAACACTGCAGTAAGAAAATTATTACCACTCTTAAAAAGTGAAGTTTACCGCAGCATGCTCTGAGTGCGCGAGTTACTGATCATCCTGTAGAAGACTGCTGCGGTCGGGCTTATTTGATTAGGCTCTGGGCCAATTAAAATGATTCTTGGCCAATTAAAATTCGATCGTTGTTGAAATAATTGCCGACTTACCTTCGTTGGGCCGAAGTATTAATTGATGCACCAAAATCTCACCCAGATTTCGTGCGACTGTGGTAACATCAGCAGCATAAAGCGGTACGGTTTAATTTCCTCTAAGATAAAAGATAGTGGGATGCCAGTGCCTTATGGTTTTTGAATAATTGATCTAAAGTAACCTGAACTATAAAGGCATCAAAATTCACTCAGGTTATGAGATGTTAACTATTTCTAACTACTGTAGTATCTACCTACTGAATAATAAAGTTGATCTTTTAATGAAAAGTATATTTATGAATTCTGTTTACAAAATAACTTATTGAAATTCTATGGTTATGAAATTACTAATTAATTGATCATGAAGTTAATTGCAAAATATCTCATTTAACAGTTTAACTGGTAGAGAAAATAGATCTATTTTTTCCTTCACATAAAAAGTGACAAATTCATTTCAAGCATTACTTGAATAATAATGGTAATAATTGTATATCAGGTATTTCATAGTTATTATTAATATAAGTTTTAATTAATAAAACATCAATCTCACGACGAGATAAGGCAATAGAACGACACAAAAATCCTAACAGATTTCTCTGATATCACTCTGAGCAATAAAAGGTTATGTCACACTTTGCTTACTGATACGACATTTTGCCATCCTTGGAATGTCGTGCCGAGACTGGAGAGCGGGGCCCTGGACGAAATCTCAGGATAAGAGACCGTGGTCTCCCTCTGGGGTGGCAGAAAGACTGGTGGATGGGGTCGTGTCCCGTGGGAACACGTGCCTAACTCTGGTAACGTGGTCGTCCTTCGAGGTTAGATGAAACTCGAAAATATGGGGCTACGAATGATGAGATCCAGTATTCATGGGCAGATAGTAGCAAAACCTTCAGATAATGTAAGGGATTCCTTCCATAAAAGCGGATATTCAGATGTACCAGAAATGGAAACCAATATGGCGTCCGGGAAGACAGGTGGGGTTCTACTCCGTAGATAGGTTTTCCGACGAGATAAGATAGTACCCCAATTGATAGGGTAGGTAGAAAGAACTATAACAATATATAAACTCTATTAGAGAAAGTTTCAGATAGTTTGAACAATTTACTTACCCGATTTATTAATCGGTCCTTAGATAAAGAGAAAAGGTAGGGGTGCGACTTGTCGCTTCAAGCACCAAGATTGGAAGACCGAACAAACTTGTCCAGAAATTGCGGAGCACCTTTTCCGCGCAGCTCGAAGAAAGGGTTGTTGTATTTAAATTCACGAAACCACATCACAGCGACATCTGTGTTTCCAGTTAATCGAAAAGGAAGATTGTAAGAGAATAAATTACAGATTGTACTAAAGGTAGGGATCTTGAACTTGCCTAGTTTAGTTAGTTTTACCACTCGGCAACAGGTGGCGATGTTAGTTCGAAATTCATGTTTCCGGAACCTTATATTCCTTCTCATTGATGAATACCTTAATAGCAAAGATTTAGATAATGTGGTCCCATTTAATAATTTTAAATGGAGCCAATTAAAGAATAAAACCTTTAACGACGTTACACACCTCTCTTTACCGGGGTAAGGAAAGGATTAAAGATAAACCAACTGGAAAAAGCACAGGCGTATTTCAAGTTGTTACTATACCCGAAGAAGGGTATGTTTGCGGGACAACTAGGTGACGATAAGCTTAGAGAATATGATTCAGAAATCACGTTCATAAATAACATGAACCTTTCGAGGAAATAAGATAACAACTCTGAACGAACAAACTGTCAACGACATCGTTGATCTGTTTCATTGAATGAATAAAATTTCTCTTGTATATGCTTACTAAGGTAACATGCAACTTTCAAAAGGGAATAGCGTTAGGTTTACTAAAATTACATGCAACTTAAATATTAAGCACTAGGTAATAATTATTCATAAGGTATAAAACTAAAAATATTCATGCTCCTTTGCAAAGGCAATAAAATAAAAGATATGCTAGTAACGGTAGTAATAAGATAATTAAGATAACTTTCTTAAACGGTAATTGTTCTCGCCGAACAATGTCAATAAACAAAGGAATAATTTCTAGATAACTAGATATGAAGATACGATAAGATATGGTTAGATAATATAAGATAAGATAGATAATATAAGATAAGATACATACTAAGATAAAATTAGATCTCCTGAGGTGGGCACGAAACATTTCCCTTGCTGTTGAACGCCGCTTCCCCGACCAACGACAACCCGCGCTCTGCTTTGAAGCATGCCCCGCCACTGAGACAGTGGTGAGCGGAAAAGTCAAGAATGAAACTGTCGCGGTTAAGTAGCAGGTTCAACAAAGCAAAAGTGAAACTCGATCCTCAAGGGGGTTGATGCTGTCCAAACTTGGGCATCAAAACATTTATGTACAGGGAAAGATAAATTTTTGGAGTCCACAAGGGTAATCCATGAGTAAGATTTTTCATCTTTGAACCAGTCAAAATTTGACTATGTCGTCGTCTATGCGACTCCATAATAAATGGTTGAGAGAAAGGAAGTTTGCAGGTAATCACTGCGTAGTTTATCAGATAGCGCAATCACAATAGTCACTTCGATAAAACATCCAATAATCGCACAGATAAACATTCGATAATTGCACAGAGAAAACATCAATAATCGTCTGGATTATTAGATAAACATTAAGGTAACGGTAAGATAATTTATCTCACTCGGTAAGATAAGAAAAATGGAACAACCATTTTCATCGCTAAGGTAGGGGACATTCAATATCCGTGTTCAAATTCATTTGTGTTAACACCGAATATCTCAAGTCATCTTTGCAAATTCAACACTAGAATTCACATAGATTTTTATTTTCCATTTTGGAAAATATTCGCAGAGAAGATAAGTATTAGCTACCATTCTATTATGGTACTAATAGCTATAGATAAGATAAGATAGGTAATTCCTTTTCTTTGAAAAGAAATTAAAGATAAGAAAGGCACGAGGCTTTGACTAAAGCTTACGCCTGTCATTTTTATCAAGAAGAAAATTTGCTAATTCAATTTTCGTTTTCTTGAAAGATAGGTAAGACAAGGTAGAGATATTCTGTTGTCTTCCGTTGAGACAACAGAGGGATTTTTCACTTTAGCCATGCAGGGCGGAAAATCTTAAAGCACCCAATCTTGGAAAGATGGTAGATAAGATAAAAGAGATCTGCTGTCGTCTGATTTGACAAGCAGAGCAGTTTTCACTTTAGCACATAGCAGGGCGGAAACTGTCGGGAAAGCACCCGTCTAAAACTAGACGGTAGATAAGATAAAGGTAAAAGATAAGATAAGGTAGATACAACGGCAAGATAGCATTTTCTTTAGTTCATTGAACATAAGAAAATTTAAAAGATAACATTAGACCTGTAAACGTGGTCAGACAAGATAGGCGAATAGTTACTTTTCAAGGTAATGATTTCAGATAACCAGAAAGATATGGCTTCTCAAAATTTGAGCGATAAAATAAAATGAGAGCCTGAGGATAGCAGATACCGATCCCAAAATTAGCAACATTCACACTTAGCGCTACATTCACACTACTAGTTTCGAGATCCTTGAGAAACGCTTTGAAAGATACGGTATTCATTCTGCATACATTCTTCATTCATTCTAAGATACAACTAGAAACGGAGCTTTCTCAATTCTCGTATTGCTAGGCCTCATTTTCTAAACGGGTTTTTGTCAATTACAAAAAGAGAGATAAAGATAGGTAGGGGAAACAAAGTTAAAGAGAAGATATTACAAGGAACTATTCGTCACTTTTCGGCGGGTCTTCGCCTCGATAAGCCTTCAAATCTTTAGAATGCCAGCGACCTAGGGGATTGCCTTCTTGGTCTTGTAATTCGTACACTAATTTAGACACTACTTTAGATATCCGGCATAGTACGAATTTTGGGGCCAATTTAGCAGCAAAATTCTTTGCGGCATTCGAAAGTGGGTAGGTATGTTTCCAGACGAGGTCACCCTCGGTGAAAACATCGGGGCGCTTGCGTAAGTCGTAATGTTTCTTACTTACTTCGTAAGCTTTCTTAAGTCTATCGCGTATATCACTGAAGATAGGAGGTAATTTAGATATGTCTTGTTCTCGATGAACATAAGACAGATCATCAGGTAATTCTAGATAATTATCTGAGACTGGACCGTAAAAGGTTCCGTCTATAGGGACATTTCTAGCGAAAAGTAGGAAAGCTGGAGCGTGTTTAGTAACTTCGCTCACCGATAAGTTAATTGCTTGTGCAATTTTATAAACATTTTTATCCCAATCTTTATGATTGTCACGGATGTAAGATGAGATGGCTGTAAGGATGGTACGATTCGTTCTCTCGGTCGGATTCACCTGAGATAAATGCCTGGCGCTATACCACAAGTTAACTTCGTAGTTTTTCAGCAAATTAGTAAATAGACTGCTTTTAAAGATTTGAGCGTTGTCACAAAGCAGAATTTGAGGCACACCGAAAATTAAGAACACTTGGTTCTCAAGAAATTTTGTAACGGCAGCTGCTGTAGCATTAGGCATTGGTTTAACCAAAACGAATTTCGAAAACCAATCAGTGACGACTAAAAGTTGGGTGTTTCTAGCCTTGGATCGAGGGAAAGGTCCCATGAAGTCAATAGAGAGAAATTGGAAGGGAAAATTGATTTTCTTATAATTACCCATGAGTCCTACGCGAGCAGTGTTTGGGGCTTTGTGTGCTCCACAAACCTGGCAGTTTCTCACGTACTTTTTGACTGAGACAACCATTTTGGGCCAATAATAAACTTCAGAAATTCTCGCCAAAGTTTTGCTTACTCCAAAATGTGCAGAAGTTGGAGGGTCATGGAATTGAGCAATTATTTCCTCCCGGTTAGGAGTAGGGACAACAATTTTCCAATCAGATAGGTTAGACACGACTTCCACTCGAGGCTTAACATGTTTATAAAGAATATTGTCTTTGATGGTAAAGTCAGGGTATTTCTCAGGAAACTCGGTAACTTTGGAGACCATGTCTTTATACCAATCATCAGGTACAAAGTTTTGAAGAGAGATAGAAGAAATAGAACGGGAAAGATAGTCTGCAGGGACATTGCAAGTGCCTTTTCGATGTTTAATGTCGAAATCAAACTGGCTGAGGCGTAAACACCATCTAGCTACGCGACCCATAGGATCTTTTAACGTGCGAAGCCAGAGAAGAGAGGCATGATCGGTGTAAACTGTAAAATTTGCACCTTCGACATAAGGGCGAAAATATTCTATACCAAAGAGGACACCTAAACATTCTCTTTCGGTAACGGTGTATTTCTTCTCGGCTTTCGAGAGCATTCGACTAGCAAAAGCAATGGGATGTTCAAAATCTCCCTCAAGTTGAAAGAGCACTGCACCCAACCCGAAATCACTTGCATCCGTCTGTATGCAAAAGGGCTTCGAGAAATCTGGGCTAGCTAGAACGGGAGCTGTAGTTAGTCGTTCCTTGAGAAGTTTAAAAGCTTGATCAGCTTCTGAGTTCCAAGCTATCGACTGTCCCTTTTTTCGGTTATGCAGCAGAGCTGAGATAGGAGCACTGATGGTAGAAAAATCCTTTATGAAACGCCTATAATATTGTAAGATACCTAGGACGTGTCTTACTCCAGTGGTGTTATGGGGAACAGGGGACTCAATAATCGATTTAACTTTCTCTTCACTAACTCGCAATCCGTTTCTATCGATAATAAAACCCAAAAAGGAGAGAGAATCTCGACAGAAGTGACATTTGTCAAAGTTGACAGTGAGATTAGCGTCCTTTAGACGCTCGTATACTTCCCTTAAAATTTCCAGGTGTTTCTCGAAACTATTGGTGGCGATAATTATATCGTCTAGATACACGAAAACAAATGGCTCCAAAGCTGGACCTAAAATTGTGTCCATAAGTCGCTGTTGGGTTTGAGCACTGTTTCTCAGTCCGAAAGGCATTCGTCGGAATTGGAATAAACCTCTCCCGGGAACTACAAAAGCGGTCTTTGGGCGGGATTCTTCGTCCAAAGGAACTTGAAAGAAAGCCTGCTTTAAATCGATGGAGGTAAGATAATTAGCGTCTTTGAGCTTGCTCAAGATAGTATCGATTCTAGGCAGGGGATATGAGTCATGTGTGGTGATCTCGTTTAGCTTTCGACCATCAAAACACATACGGTATGTTTTGTCTTTCTTGCGGACCAAAAGGACAGGGGACACCCAAGGAGAATTACTTTTTTCGACAATTTCCAACTTAAGTAATTTATCTACCTCTTCATTTAGATATTGTTGAAGGGTTGGAGATAATGGATATTGTCTCTGTCTAAAAGGCTTAGCGTCTTTTGTTTCTATGGAATGGCATAGCACGTTGGTTTCAGGGAGTATATCAACACGGGCCAAACTTTTGAATTTGTCTATCGTCGATTCAAGTCTAGATAAGTCGGTAGGAGGTAAACAAGAGATATCCTGAATCTTGTTGATAGCGCAAACCTTAAGTTCATTAGGTAAGATAGGAGATAATGAAGACGAAGGATCACCGGGATGAACTTCGAAAGATTCATTTATGAAATTAATCGTCATGTTGAAAATACGAGCTACGTCTATTCCTAAGATAATTTGTGGTGAAATGGAAGATACCACATGAAATTGGACTTTCTTTGTGACGTCATCTATTGTCAGATCAAGTTCAATTATGTCTATAACAGATAGAGGGGAACCGTCAGCATTTTTCAGGGAACACAACAAATCCGAATTTTTGGAAGGGATGGGTAGTTCACCCAGAACTTCCTGCATGGTTTCCAAATCACAAACAGAGATATTGGCGCCGGTGTCAAAGAGGGCTGTATAAGGTACGTCACACATTTTGACAGCTATAAATGGTCTATTGTCAACAGGGTTAGATAATAAGATTGGAGCTATTACAGGTATTAAAGAGTCAGCACTTGGTTTAGGTATGTCCTTTTTGGGAGGTATTCGAAAAGATTCGAAAAAGTTTGCAACTTTTTGCAACCATGATTTCCACTGTTCCTTTTGGATAGTGAAATCAATAAGATAACTGGAAGATATTAGTGCTGGTCTATTGGAGAGGGAGGAGACTGATCGTCTTTTGACTTCAAGCTCTTTTCTACAAGGGCTCGCTTTGGGCGGCTTGTCTCTTGTTGTCGCACTGCACCCTGTTGTGCAACTTCGTCGTTTTTTGAACGAGAAGTAACTTTGAGAGAGTTCAGGAAATCTGCCGAACATGAGGGGCATTTAGACTTGTAGACATTTTTATGGCCACAGCCATAACAAAAAACTTTTCTAGGGAGATTACACCTTACATAGGTATGACCTTTGTTGGAACAATTCCAACAGGTGACTGCAGAAAGGTTAGTAACAGGGATCTTGGTGTTACTAGGTGTAGGTGCACCTTTAGTTGGTGTGCCTCTGGCTTTACGAGAAGAGAAAGAAGCTGGTTCTCCAGAACATGCTAGGTCTGAATTTAAGAGACTTTGAACCTTCTTAGAGGGAGGGGGGCGATATTGTTGGATAATAGTCCTATTATCTTCTAACTTCTTTCCAATGGAAATTATGTCCTGAATGTTGTTTACCTCAACAAGGGCAAGATGATTTTGGAAATAGGGATGAAGATTTTTCTTGATTATTTTAAATTGTTCCACTTCTGATGGGGGAGTAGATAATCTCTTAAATAAGCCTTGCATCGAGGCCACATAGATAGCAACTAACTCAAATTCACCATGAGTCCTTTGTTTGATTTCCTCTAATAGGTCATCATCGTAAGAGAGGGGGAGAAAAGTAATTTTCAATTTATTCTTGAGATCTTCCCAAGAAATAATTGAGCTTGCAACACTGCGGAACCAAATCAGGGCCTTGTCTTCAAAAAGATCCATTGCAGAATCGAAAAGATCGCGGTCTGAGACATTTCTCGACCTTTGAAGTTCTTTGACCTTTTCTAGAAATTGGATCAAATTATCCTTAGAAGAACCAGAAAATTTAATATTCCATTTATAAACTGGAACACTAGGTCTAGAATGAGTGGAGACAGTAGAGCTTGATGCACTCTGGGAATTGGATGAGTTATCAGTTTGGTCTAGGGACTGGTCGTTTTTCAGAAGCCATTGACCTTCTAATTCTAGAGCCTCAGAAAATAAATCATCAGCTAAAGCTTTTGCTTCAGGATCTTGATCAAGTTTGAATCTATTGATTCTAGAGATCACATGATTCAGACGACATTGAATTCTTTGACAGATAGGGTCATTAAGAGACAAGGGAGCGTCCTGTATTTTGATTTTCAAATCTGCAAGAGTCTTTTTCACCTCTGCAGAATCTTTGTCAAAAGGGTAGACAGATTCGGAAATAGAAAGAGAATTTTCTTCCCTATTTAACAGGGCACGAAATTGAATTCGTCTTTTCTCCTGTGTACTAAATGGGACTTGTTTTCTAATCGCTATTTCATAAGCGAGTTCTTCACTTAATAAAGCTTGAACGGGATTCATGATTGAAATCTACTAAAGTCGGTAAGGTAGGGATCGAAAAAGCTATGTGACGCTATGATGTATCTTTACACGTAAAGAATTCGTTTTCTACGTTTGACGTAAAGAATGCAAGGGATACGTCGCAACACTGCTCGTAGCTTTAGCGCTCGTCGGCACTATTATCAACAGCTGACTGGAGAGTCAAAGATTAATGGAAACCTAACCTAACTTAATGAGAAAATGGTAAGGTAATTTTCAGGGAAAGATTTTTGGATACAGTTTTCAAAGACAGCTTAACTACAGAGCTCTCGTATCGAGTATCCTCTCTGTACGGAATTAAGCTTCTCTAAAACATGCTCGAGACATCACGACGGTATAATCAACCACTCCGTAAAGCTCCCTGACGGGTTACCCTTTAGCGGCAGTGTAGCGGTAAGAAAAAGTAGGTATTTTCGCGGCACGGCACTTTGCACAAAGATAATTAGGTAGGTAGGTACACATATATTAGGGAACAATAATGCTTAAAACTAAATCATGCAAAAGCTTTCAATAAATAATACATGCAGTAAGCAACAAGAGAAACTTATATAAATATCAAGTGATATCGCAGACAAATCGTAAAGTTCAAATAGTTATGAGATTTATTTTATGAAAATCCTAGATACATAAAAGCCAAATAAGATAAAGATAAATTGGACTTCTAATCCAAAGAAGTAAACGTTCCACACCGGGGAGTGCCAATTGCTGCGGTCGGGCTAATTAGATTAGGCTCTGGGCCAATTAAAATGATTCTTGGCCAATTAAAATTCGATCGTTGTTGAAATAATTGCCGACTTACCTTCGTTGGGCCGAAGTATTAATTGATGCACCAAAATCTCACCCAGATTTCGTGCGACTGTGGTAACATCAGCAGCATAAAGCGGTACGGTTTAATTTCCTCTAAGATAAAAGATAGTGGGATGCCAGTGCCTTATGGTTTTTGAATAATTGATCTAAAGTAACCTGAACTATAAAGGCATCAAAATTCACTCAGGTTATGAGATGTTAACTATTTCTAACTACTGTAGTATCTACCTACTGAATAATAAAGTTGATCTTTTAATGAAAAGTATATTTATGAATTCTGTTTACAAAATAACTTATTGAAATTCTATGGTTATGAAATTACTAATTAATTGATCATGAAGTTAATTGCAAAATATCTCATTTAACAGTTTAACTGGTAGAGAAAATAGATCTATTTTTTCCTTCACATAAAAAGTGACAAATTCATTTCAAGCATTACTTGAATAATAATGGTAATAATTGTATATCAGGTATTTCATAGTTATTATTAATATAAGTTTTAATTAATAAAACATCAATCTCACGACGAGATAAGGCAATAGAACGACACAAAAATCCTAACAGATTTCTCTGATATCACTCTGAGCAATAAAAGGTTATGTCACACTTTGCTTACTGATACGACATTTTGCCATCCTTGGAATGTCGTGCCGAGACTGGAGAGCGGGGCCCTGGACGAAATCTCAGGATAAGAGACCGTGGTCTCCCTCTGGGGTGGCAGAAAGACTGGTGGATGGGGTCGTGTCCCGTGGGAACACGTGCCTAACTCTGGTAACGTGGTCGTCCTTCGAGGTTAGATGAAACTCGAAAATATGGGGCTACGAATGATGAGATCCAGTATTCATGGGCAGATAGTAGCAAAACCTTCAGATAATGTAAGGGATTCCTTCCATAAAAGCGGATATTCAGATGTACCAGAAATGGAAACCAATATGGCGTCCGGGAAGACAGGTGGGGTTCTACTCCGTAGATAGGTTTTCCGACGAGATAAGATAGTACCCCAATTGATAGGGTAGGTAGAAAGAACTATAACAATATATAAACTCTATTAGAGAAAGTTTCAGATAGTTTGAACAATTTACTTACCCGATTTATTAATCGGTCCTTAGATAAAGAGAAAAGGTAGGGGTGCGACTTGTCGCTTCAAGCACCAAGATTGGAAGACCGAACAAACTTGTCCAGAAATTGCGGAGCACCTTTTCCGCGCAGCTCGAAGAAAGGGTTGTTGTATTTAAATTCACGAAACCACATCACAGCGACATCTGTGTTTCCAGTTAATCGAAAAGGAAGATTGTAAGAGAATAAATTACAGATTGTACTAAAGGTAGGGATCTTGAACTTGCCTAGTTTAGTTAGTTTTACCACTCGGCAACAGGTGGCGATGTTAGTTCGAAATTCATGTTTCCGGAACCTTATATTCCTTCTCATTGATGAACCTTAATAGCAAAGATTTAGATAATGTGGTCCCATTTAATAATTTTAAATGGAGCCAATTAAAGAATAAAACCTTTAACGACGTTACAAGACTAAAGAGGTCATGATGATTGGGGAATATGAAAAATTAATTAAAAAGCCCAAAGGAGCACAGAATGGAAATTTTCGATATTACTGATGTCAAACGGTTGGTAGCATGGATACCAAACAATGGTCAGAGGGATTACGGTTTATTCAGAGCAAAAAAATCATGTCTTGCACGAAGGGATTAGAAAAAGTCCTTATACGAGGACATGTTTGGTAACAAGCAAAGAATCGGACTGGCAGAATCTTCTCTGGACAGGGAAACATACAATATGAATCTTTGGAAACGGAAGAAGATTTGGAGAAAATATTGGAAGGGATGACAGTCGAAAAAGACCAGGAAGGGTAAGAAAATGTAATCAATGCAGTATCCACTGTTCCATTTTAAAAAGATTTTGGAGTTACCCAACCATGTAAAACATGCAGCTTAAAAGTGCACATCATGAAGTCTGGGATTAAAATTGAAGGAGAAGTCATATGCAACCTTTGCTGGCGACGTGATGCAATCAGAGAGCAACGCGAAACTGCTAGAGCCGGAATGGAGAAGTAAGCTGGAAAAATGCTGGCGCTGTCCCGTAAAAAACTACCTCCTGATGAGATAGGTCAAAATGTCTTAGTCAAAAATCCAGATGTCGACAGAGGGCGGCTTGTCCCTATAGGAGTATTCTATAATAGCTGTAGTTCTAATAAGTGTTAATGATTCCAGCTTGTATAAATTGGAAACCAAAGAGGGCGTGCTGGAAAGACTTTATAGTCGTAATTAATTCAACTTCGAAGATCAAATTTTATAAACGCATTGGATGTTCCAAGTCCATTAAATTTGAGAAAAGCTTCAGCTCTTTCATCTGGATCAAAACAGGAATTTGTAATGTGCCATTGTAATAACAAAAGTGCAACTGCAGGGCCAATGAGGTGTTTTGCAATTCTAAATGCCACAATAATAGTTCCTGCAAAAACAAGTAAATAGCTTTATCTAACTGCGAACAGTTACCTATTATCAAAGTTTCATGCAGAAATAAGCCTACAATAAAGATTATGAAATTTTCAGTTATTTCTGAAAATTTACTTAACATATTGAAAGCATGGTCGGTTTATGAGCTTTCTAAATCATTCAGAACGCGTCGTGGCCGTTTGAGCATTGTCCACGACGCGTCGTGGTCAACAAGAACGGACACAAAGCGAAAATTTATGTAATTTCGGTATTTGGTCGCTCAAAACCGTCCGCAACGCGTTGCGGTCGTTTTTTTCGCTCAGTGAGCGTTTTCGATGTTTGAGCGTAACATAAGGGTGTAACTAAATAAGTGTAAAACATTTAAGGGGGTGATTCCTCATCTAAAAAAAGATAGGCTCTTTCATATAAAGAAACTTCATTGGAGCATCCCTAGTTAAGATACAGCCCCTTAAAGGGGGTACATAAAATTTGTTTAACAATTTTTTTCACAAGCACTGAAAAAGTTACAATATTGAAACTAACCTGACATTTTCTACTACCAAAAAGACACTTAGCCAGTAATTTATTTAGTTTACCCCATGGTTGTAAGGGGTGGAAAACGCAACCCCTAAAATTTATTTCCAATACAACTTTTTGTCTTATCATTTGTTTACCATTTAAAAATATATTTCCGATAGCCTGTTTTATTCTAAACAAAAAATGTCCCTTGAATTTTTTGCACAAAATAAACCAGTTTGCAGCAAAAAATTATTTTACGAACAACTACAGAGATACATCGTCATAAATGCGAACTGGGTTTATTGTTATTTTGTAGTTACTACCTGCATTAAATTATTAAAGGGGAATAAACAAAACTAATTTATTAATAACAAAACATACAACACGTAGAAATCATAGTAAATGTTCAACATGTCTACCTTCAGACATTACGCATGCGTCTAGTTTCGTATTTTCGTTTTATGGCGATATGTATCTCTTGGTCATAAAATAATTTTTTGCTGCGAACTGGTTTATTTTGTGCAAAAAATTCAGAAGACATTTTTTGTTTAGAATGAAACAGGCTATCGGAAATAAATTTTTAAATGGTAAACAAAAAATAAGACAAAAAGTTGCATTGGAAATAAATTTTAGGGGTTGCGTTTTCCACCCCTTACAACCATGGGGTAAACCAAATAAATTACTGGCTAAGTATCTTTTTGGTAGTAGAAAATGTCAGGTTAGTTTCAATATTGTAACTTTTTCAGTGCTTGTGAAAAAAATTGTTAAACAAATTTTATGTACCCCCTTTAAGGGGCTGTATCTTAACAAGGAATGCTCCAATGAAGTTTCTTTATATGAAAGATCCTATCTTTTTTTCGATGAGGAATCACCCCCTTAAATGTTTTACACTTATTTAGTTACACCCTGTATAGATAACTAACAAATAGGAAATAGATTGGATGAAATTTAAAAATCATTCGTTTCTAAGTGACCATTAAATTAATTTGCTAACTGATTGCCAAATAATACTTCATCAAGTTCCAAAGAGCAATGAATTGAAAAAATTATAAAATAAAAATGACAATGTTCATAAAATCCATTGCGTAAATAAATTTTAATTTAAATACTTAATCAGCTCCAAATTAAACAATTTGCTTATGTGATTATAACGTACATAAACTGTTTATTATAGACCACGTTTACCGACAATTACATTTAAAATTTATGACGTGCGAAAAAACGTACCTTTGTTTTGATAGATCACACAATAAAACATTATTAATTTTTGCCTTAAACATTTTTACACCACAAAATAAATGTTATTATAAAACAAAGAAAAATCAGGGAACTTCACAACCCACTTGACGACCTGCAACGATATGAAGGTAATGATTATATCAATATACAATTATCTCATGTTTACTACTATGCTTGTATATGTGATAAGTAGAGATCCTTGGTTTAGTAGCTTAACATTCATTATTTAGAGTGACGTGTACGTTGTAAACCTTTATCTATCTGTCGCTCTCGCACATAACTTTTTGATAGCAATTTGTATTCGCAGTGAATATGAAATTATATTAATTCTGATTTTTTTCGTTCATAATTATTACCTTATTACGCCAATAATTATTAAAAATTACTATTTTTCAATTAAATTAGCCTTGAATCCGCATTTTTCCAATGGCGTGAACCATTTTTTATTTAGAATACTTACATTGTAGGTACATTAATAAATTAGAACCCCCAAGACTTCTATAATAAGCAAGTGTACCTGCTTCAATACCTACTGCTAGTTACCAGACCACACTATTTTATCGAAAAACTTTTAAATTTGACGTCCTGTATCTCAGTAATAATAATTAACAAAGAATTGCTTCTGTTCACTAATTAAACAGGTCACAATCTAGCGCTCCACTGCCGGAAAACCGCAAATTAGGTTTGATCGGCTGTGAGGGCATGCTAGCTTGTTAACTTTAACAAGCTTTTCTCGCGCTCGTTGATAACATAATAGAAGGGCTGCTGCCTGCAGCCCGGAGGTCTCCCGCTTTTCAGAATCTGAAGCCCTGGAGAAGACCCTTACTGACCCCAAATCAGCAAGTACCTACTCTCTACTAACTGCGAGAAACCTGAGATGGTCTGGAGTTTTTCGTCTGGAATTTGTCGTCTGGGATTTATAATTTCAGCTGTTGCCAGGTTGGTGATTGGTCTAATCATAATTTTGGTAATTTCTTTGTTATTATTTTACCTTTTTAGCCTGAAGTTGTTTGAATTTCTGCGTCAGCAGACTGGTAACTCCGTCTGGTAGAGTTGATAAGTAAATGTCATGATACAGATATTGTCTCTATTCTATTATAATTTATAATAATAGAAATCATCATCGAAGGAATAAAGACGTAATAGCTTTGATGAGCAATATTTACAGAAATTTTAACTAAAAATTAAAAATAGGAATAAATAGCACTAAGTTCACCAACATCAGACTTTTTATAAATTGCAGTGTGTTTCAATATTTCTCTTTCATGAAAAATTTATTTCTTCTGTAACTGAGACTGATACTTTTTGATACTTCTTTTAAATTTGGGATGTGACTAGCTAGATTTTATGGTTTACCAAAAATTCATAAAAATCCTGTAGCAATCAGACCAATAATTGTTGGTCTGATAAGGGTGGAACTTTAAAACTAATTACACCGCCGAATTGATTCTATCACAAGAATCTTTATCAGCGAACAAGTCTTCGTACGTGAATGAAGTTTGATGACAACCAGGCTCCATTCGACATCCACCACTCTGATAATTGATCCCGGCATATCGCTAAATGATTAGAGCGTCAGCAGTGTCACTAATGATTGATGCAAGTGGATTGTTGGTATCATGATAGGAAGTCCTTTTCAATAAAGCCAAAGGGATATCCATCCATGAGTCTTGTCACAACAGGCTGGTTATTCCCATATGGTCATAACAACCACTTGACCCTCATTCATGAAATCACTTTTAGATATGCGTATAGAGGAGAGTTGAAGGGCTTAAACCGGTGCGAATAGATGACGCGGAGGGATGAAAATAAAACAGATTTATAAATATTTGTGTTGATATCAAAACTTGGAGTCTGCGTGATGTTATTCCTTTTTCTCATACGAGCAGATTTTCACGCCACGTCTGCAAAAGCCTCGAAGATCTCCGGTTAAGAAGATCTTAGATTTCTTTAGGAAAAATATTTTCATCGCCTCTGATTATCATTTTATTCGCTCGAGCTACGATCATATAACCTTCTTCTTTTCTTTAGTACGACCAATTGCATCGACTGTAGGCCGCATTAGAGTTAGAGAGTGAACTAAAAATTATTTAACCCCGCAAAACTGGTGGATTAGCTGAGACGTGTTTCTGAGGGTTGAATTCCAGAATTCTAGAAAATTTATAAATTTTGTCAGTACAGCAAAAGATAATCATAACAGGAGCAAATAAGCGACCATCAAGGTACCACGCAGAGGAATCCCCACCTCTCTGTAGCTTCATCCGGACCGGAAAGCTTTGAGAAAACGAGACATTAGAAATTCCACCCTAGTTTGGAATATAAATTGATGCGGAGCTATATTCTCGACAAAGTTTTAAACTTGAAAAGAGGCATTGCATGTATAAATTTAATAGATAAAACCAAGACGACTGTTTGTTTGCACATAAATCGACCACCGATTGCTGCAGCGAATAATAAATTGATCGCTCGATACATTAAAACTTCCAACTTCTTCATGGAACTTCTCAAGTAAGAGTAATAACTTGAACACTTTCTCGATATGCATCATGCGTCGTTAAAATTATGAATCGAAATGATAACATAAATTATTGATGTGTTAAAAATAAATGACCGCAACCGCGAAACATCAAAGTGGCTAGGACATGACACAAATATGTCAAAACTTTGCCACTTTGCAACTTTCCAAGACTCTTCCGTCCGAGAGCAGTGAGTTGGAGAAGTAGCACGCAGCCGGGTTAAATATCCAATTTCCCCGTAGTTATAATACAAGTGTCAACCGGTTGGAGAGTTAGAGTAGAGTGTTGCCGGTGGTCTGGTTTGACACACTTTCGCGTATTAATTAGAAGCAGGACATTAAATTCAGGAAGCATTCGATTATGCCGATATTACCGGGAGACGACGGGAGCGAGGACGGCTAGAGATGATGGGAAGATATATCCATCCACTAGGCCGTGACGCCGTGACGCCCCCTAAGTCTCCTGTCAACACGCCTAATTGATGTCATTAGGATTCCGAATCCTGTCCGTAATTGCCGCACATCAGATTCTAGTCTCGTAACGAAATTTACAAAACTCGGGATTCCTGATTTCCCCATTTAATAATAATTACACAGCCGCTGATTTGTCTTCAAAATTTGATGTGATTAGATTTAGGTATTCATATTTTTATCTCGAATCAAATGTAACTAGTATGTCTGTCCTTGAAATTGTCGATGGAAGTCAAATTGGATGCATTGATAAATAAATATTTCAAATTATTTTCTCAAAGTTAAATCGCGCTCCTTTTTAACGATATGGTGCCATGTGGCGCCATCTCATGATGAGATAGAGTTCAAAGCTAGTCGGGTGTTTATCCATTGAACAGGGGACTATAACGTCGTCGCTAACGTAAGAAGTATCTATTTTTGACAGAATTCTCTGTAGTCTTGAGATTCATTTTTGAAATGAGGTTCATCATTGCAATTTTTCCGAGTAGATGGCATCACGATTAGAAAAATTTATCCCACAAGGTTTAAATTTTTTTATATTTCTTGATAATAAGAGTTTTATATTTTTCATACTATTACCACCCCGTGCTGGTCTGTTTTCTTTTGGGAATGCATCAAGTAGGCAACTGGAAAAAATTTTTAGCATCTTAGGTATAAATACAGAATTACGTGACTGCGACTGCGTGAAACTGCGTACGCTTTGGATTGAGTACAGTACAATGTACCTACTTGAAACCGATTTTCAGTAACTCATAGAGGGCACTAGTAGAAAGTCCTTTTTACATAGAAATGCTACTCTAGCTTCAATTTTAAAACTGATGCAATTTTCAAAATGAAATATTTGCCTTCAAATTTATGCAGACACAGAGGGCACTAGTAGCTATTCGTTCTTCTTTTATTAAATTGAGGCCTTTTTCTGTTTCTGTTTTTTTTTTTTTTTTTTGACAGGTGCTATTGTCAAAATTAATCGAAATTCATAAGGAAGTCGTTTTTACATAGAAATGATAGGTATTTTTGTTTCAATTCTATAACTGCGATTGTCCACATGAAATATTTACTTTTTAATTTATGCAGATACAGAGGGCCCTACTAGTTATTCCTTCTTCTTTTATTAAATTGGGGTCTTTTTCGGTTTCTGTTTCTTTTTTTTTGACAGGTGCTATTATCAAAATTAACCGAAATTCATAAAGAAAGTCCTATTCACGTAGAAATAATTTATAACTCGATTTTCCGCATGAAATATTTGCTTTCAAGTTTATGCATGCAGGCACAATAAAAGCGTAGTGCACTAAAATTTCGGGAGTGCCTAAATTATCTCAAAAACCGAGAGAGTTATCAAAAATCAACATGATTAACGGGAATCGCATTTATATGTAAAAAATACTTTCGATATATTTTGGCCATTGTTGGCAAAACAATTAAATAGGTACTTATAGCTTTAGATAGGTCTACGCTGTAATAAGGATTAAAAGGTCTATCTCCGTCTATACCAGTTACATTAAAATTCGTTTCAAATTCGTTATTTTCTCATGCCTAAAAAAGTGTCATAGTTCCCACTTTTCAAGTTGATACGTAAAATGAATGTATCATACAAACTATGGAAAAAAATCAACTTTGAACAGCCTATATACATAGGTCTTAAACCAGCGATTCGGTTGTTTTTTTCTTGTAAAAAATGATATTTTTTATTGTTACTTACCTACGTATACACAATGAACCACTCCAAATACATGTTTATTAAACTATTTTAAAGAAACTTAATATTTCGAAGTTATTTTTTTATATTTGATTCATCAGTTCCCTTAATTGACTGATGCCAATTTGTTGCCCAATTTATCTGAAAATGGGGCGGAGTTTTCGATTTCTTATAATTTATTAAACTGGTTCATTTGTAATGTTTCTAATTTATTTGTTAATTTATAAAATTTCTTCCACAATTTACTGAAGTATACCTACCTAACAATCAAAATATGCTCGAGAAGTTAGATGGCCAATTGTTTCAGAAATATCGAAATATTAAAATTGTGTACAACTAAAGTATCAATTTTCCTTATTGGATTATCCATAAAATTTCTTACCATTTCCTCTAAAAATTAGAAAATGGGGAAAACTTCGTTTTTTACTACTAAAGAATGTTATTCCCCTGCTTAAATAAATCAGAAAATTTGTGTCCCAATTTAATTGCTATTTAGAAAAAGGCAGCAAAATTTTCATCCAAATTTTTTCTTATTTTTTCAAACTACATATTTCGAAGTTACGAAAATTGCTTCTGCTCATATTTATATTTCATTACAAATATCAAATTTATGACAAAAAGAACGTTGCGATAAATAAATGGAAACAAAAATTGTGTTTCCTATTATGGTATTGTTACCGAACACTGTTATTAAAGAGAGTCCAGGTTCTTCTATGACTCTGTTACATTCTAGTCTTCAATGAAATTTGGTAAGCTGAATATTTTTTCCTCTTTCGGAATAAATATATGTATAGTGCGGTTAGCAGGTTTTATTTTTCTAGTTTTAATAAACGTTGAATCCAAAGAAAAAATTCTAACAAACAAGACGATTCAGGTTTTATGAAATATTTTAAATCATGTTATTTTGAGGTATGAATAAGATTTTATTTCAATAAATGTTTGATTTCGAAGCTGCGGGGCCCTGGAGTTGATTTTTTTCAGTTTTCTCTTTTAATTTTTAAACCATTTATTAATTTTCTGATTTGGGCTTTTACAAGATGAACCCTTTTTATGAGCTTACAAAGTTTGAACCTTAGTAGAAGTGCATTTTTATAGGCTACGCCTTCTAATTATTATTATTATTTAAATATTCTACAAACAAAAAATATCTTTAATTAACGTTGACTATAATAATTTTAAACAGAAAGCATTTTGTATGTTACAATAATTAATATGGTTATTGAGATATTTTGTAAATTTCACGATAATTAAAAAAAATCCGTTTTTGTTAATTTTTTTTCTTGATTGTTTTGTAGTAAATTACAAAATTATAAATAAGCGATATGGTCGCCGCTAGAAAAATAAAAGTTGACTATAGGATAATTTTTATTTTCGAAATGTCAAAAAAAAATTAAATGTCAGATTAATAGCTTTTGAAGACTTATGTAAACCTAAAAATATATTAAAATTTTTATATAATAAAAAGATATATGGCTAAAACAAGAAAGAAATAACACAGTCTTCAAGCGACACAGAACACAGTAATAACAAAGTGAAAAGAGGGTTCTACACGGTTCATAGAAAATTTTGATCTCAAGCCAATGTCAGAGAAAAACACTAATCATTTCATTTCACTATTGTTGGAGCTCATGGCATGCTACATCAGCAAGTGTAATCTTCTTACCCTTTGCAAAAGATCTGATTACTTATCCATAAAATTCACACGAAACTTCAGGATCTACTTATAATCAGAAGCGACAACTAAAAGTGACAATAACTACCAATACTATAGAGAAGCTGTTATAGGTACCCTTGATATATACAGGGTGGACCAATGAAAAGGTAACAAGCCTAATAATTTGGAAAGTGAATATCTATGCAAAAAACTCCGAAACAGGTCGATTTTGTTATCGAGGGGGACATATTTTCGTGACAAATTTAACTACTCAAGTTCACCCTCTTGGCAGGGGCAGCTACCCCTTTGCTTATCATCATAGGGAACAGATATCGAGTGATACATCATTTGAAAGCTACTTGAATTCTCTTCACAACGATATACAACATTTTGGGTTTCGGATACATACAGGGTGGCCTACATACAAGTTATTAAGGCGAGTTACGTTTTCGTTGGGCCACCCTGTTTGTAAGCGAAAATTCAAGTATCTTTCAAATGATGTATCACTTTCGCTTACAAACAGGGTGGCCCAACGAAAACGTAACTCGCCTTAAGAACTTGTATGTAGGCCACCCTGTATGTAAGCGAAACCCAAAATATTGGATATCGTTGTAAAGAGAATTCAACTAGCTTTCAAATGATGTATCACTTGATAGCTGTTCCCTATGATGATAAGCAAAGAGGTAGCTACACCTGCCAAGGGGGTGAAATATGTCCCCCTCGATAACAAAATCGACCTGTTTCGGCGTTTTTCGCATACATCTTCACTTTCCAAACGATCAGGCTTGTTATCTTTTCGATAGCCCAGCCTGTATAAGGTACCCGAATTATGTATAAGACTCCTCGTGAAGTAAAATTCTATGAGGATTTGACAAGTCAACTGGGGAGTGCTGAATTTTCTGGAGAACTAGGTACCTAATCAATTATTGATCTTATGCAAAAGGAAGAGGATTGCACTTGCCGATGTGGGCACGCCGATGAGCTCCAACAAAATCGAAATGGTCATCCTTGTCTTCAACGGTGTTTTTCTCTGCTTTTGATATAAGATTACTTTTTTATGAGGCATAGAACCCACAAATTTACATTTTTTTCTTATTTTACTTTTTTACCTTTTTACTGTTGAAAATATCTACATTATAAACCATCTGATATTTCAAATTTTTCAAAACCGACTAGATCCTAGAGTTTTGTTTTCACAGTCAACTTTTATTATCCTTTTGACCGTTTAATTGGTTTGTTGTCATATTCTAATTTTTTTTTTCAAACTTTAATTCTTAAAATAAAGGAAATTTAAAATTTAAAATTTTGAGAAAAAATTAAATGCAGTTTTTTCGAATTTCTTGATGTTTTTATAATAAATGACATAAAAATGGTGGCAGTAATAAAAACAGAAGTTGACTTATCATATCATAGGATCTAGTCGTCTTTTTTTCGAAATGCCAGAAAATTTCCAAAATGTGAGATGGATATACAGTGAGGACTTATGATAACCTATACAAAAAATAATTAAAATATTCTCTGATCACTTCGAGGGCCGTCTGAAAGGAAAAAATATAAAACATAGAAATACATATGGCTAAAATGAGAAATTTTGATTTTTCAGTTTTTCCAGCATATGTATTTTGGCAACGACTGAAGTTTTCAGCCTAAATTTTGTTTCAAATTTTTAATAGGCATAAAATTATGCAAATTTTCTCCTATATTTAGTATATAGTTTAGTATATTTCCTGTCTCTGCACTGTATCTGAGATACAGGGGGATACACTGGGAGAGATACAGGGGGAGGTATCTCTCCCAAAATAGTGAAAGAGATAAGGAGGTGTCGAGTTTCAAATTGATTCATAATGCTTAAAAGACTTTTCTTGAAGAAATTTTTTAGACCTGCATGGATAATAATATATTTCTATTATTATTATTTTTTTTTTAATTGCCGAAGCTATCAAGAATAATTAATTTGAAACCTAAAATGTGCAATAAGTAACCGAACAAACTTAAAAGTAGCTATACAGGGTGATCCATTTTTATCTGAACAGGGAAATATTTCGGAATTGTGGGGTTATTGAAAAAAAAGTTTTCAACAAAAGTTGTATGGTTGTTAGGGGGACGTAGTTTGGGGGCACAATCATCCCCCCTCTCCCCCACTCCTCGCGGGAGGTGGGGGCAAGTAAATTTTTTTAAATGGGAACCCCCAGTTTTTATGGCGTACGTCGATTAAGTTGACAAAAACGTGAAACTTTTTGAAACTTTTTTTTTTAAACGTAAACCTGTCAAGTTATCGGGCTGTCAAAATTGAGATTTTCGAAATTATTTTTGGCACGCCTCGATAATTCGTTGCCTCATATCTTCCCGTGTTGTTGGGTCTCTCTCATAAACAACCCCTTTCAAATACCCCCATAAAAGACTTTTCTTGAAGAAATTTTTTAGACCTGCATGGATAATAATATATTTCTATTATTATTATTTTTTTTTTAATTGCCGAAGCTATCAAGAATAATTAATTTGAAACCTAAAATGTGCAATAAGTAACCGAACAAACTTAAAAGTAGCTATACAGGGTGATCCATTTTTATCTGAACAGGGAAATATTTCGGAATTGTGGGGTTATTGAAAAAAAAGTTTTCAACAAAAGTTGTATGGTTGTTAGGGGGACGTAGTTTGGGGGCACAATCATCCCCCCTCTCCCCCACTCCTCGCGGGAGGTGGGGGCAAGTAAATTTTTTTAAATGGGAACCCCCAGTTTTTATGGCGTACGTCGATTAAGTTGACAAAAACGTGAAACTGTTTGAAACTTTTTTTTTTAAACGTAAACCTGTCAAGTTATCGGGCTGTCAAAATTGAGATTTTCTAAATTATTTTTGGCACGCCTCGATAATTCGTTGCCTCATATCTTCCCGTGTTGTTGGGTCTCTCTCATAAACAACCCCTTTCAAATACCCCCATAAGAAAAATTCAGGGGATGTTAAATCCGGGCTCTTTACTGGCCAAGGAATGCCACATCCTCTTCCGATCAACCGACCTGCGAATCTAGCTTCCAGATAGTTCCTTACAGCAACAGCATAATGTGGCGGGGCACCATCTTGCTGGAACCACATTTGTCTACGTGTGTCCAAATCGACATCCTCCAACAGCACCGGAAAATCTTGTTGCAAGAATCGTAGATACGTCGGGCCATCTAGAATACCTGAGAAAGAAATTGTAGAATTTGCGAAACTTAAACAAATTTTAAATTTGCGGGTAGCAGAACGGGAAGAAACTTGACTGTAAGAATGAGATATCGCTGATATTGAATGAAAAAAATTACCCTAAAAAAATGCGGACCGATCAGCTGACCATTCACTATGCCACACCAGACATTGATACTCCAACGGTGTTGATAATCAATCTCACGAACATAATGCGGCTGCATCCGAGAATAATAATGAGAATTATGCCGATTTATTGTCTTATCGTTCTTAAAGGTAGCTTCATCACTGAACAACACGCGATTGAAGAATTGTCTATCCTGAACAATTTGTTCTTGCGCCCATCTACAAAATCTGATTCTTGCTTCAGCGTCAATTTCGGTCAATGCCTGATGCAAAGAGATGTGATAAGCGTGGAAGTGAGTAGCCTTCAAAATTCGAATGACCGTCCCATACGTCATATTCAGCAAACGACAAATCCTACGTTGACTGATGTGGGGGTTCATAAATACCATCCCCAGGACAGTCAGTATTTCTGGATCATCTGGATCATCATACCGCCTTTTTCTTCTTTGTCGGTGGAGAAACCCACCTCGACTCCGCTGCAGTAAAGCGAGAATGGTGACATGATTGGGATGACGCCGTAAAGGAAATCTGTTGGCATAATGAATTGCGGCTGCCCGCGCATTTTCGCCAACTGCACCGTACGAAATAATAATGTCTATTATCTCCTGCGGAGGATAGTTAGCCATTATGGCTTCAGAAACGACGAACGGGTTCACAGAACTTTCCAAATTCAAGGTTGACACTTAAGTTAATAATGAAGAACACACTAAATGCGATCTAAAAATTACTGTGCACTAAAGTGATTGATGTTTTTAACAAGACCCAATGATAAAAATTAAAAATGTCAATTTTGACATCTCGATAACTTGACAGGTTTTCGTTTAAAAAAAAAAAAGTTTCAAACAAAAGTTTCACGTTTTTGTCAACTCAATCGACGTACGCCATAAAAACTGGGGGTTCCCATTTAAAAAAATTACTTGCCACCACCTTCCGCGAGGGGTGGAGGAGAGGGGGGATGATTGTGCCCCCAAACTACGTCCCTCTAACAACCATACAACTTTTGTTGAAAACTTTTTTTTCAATAACCCCACAATTCCGAAATATTTGCCTGTTCAGATTAAAATGGATCACCCTGTATTGAAAACATCAAATGGAAATTAATTTAAAATCATTAAATAAAAGATCGCCTCCAGTTCCTAATACATTTATATCTTATTGCGGGGGACTTGCTTTTAACTATTCAGAGGTCCCTAAAAATTCCTAATTATTTCTAATCATTTCCACATACATCTTAAATCATCCTATAGAAACCTAACATAGTCCGAGTGTTTACTTACAATACAACATGAAGAATGGATAGACATAAGCATTTAGCATTTAGAACGTACCGTAGAGGGGGCCCATAAGTCAATGGGGGCTCCCTGCTGATCCACAGGCGTGAAACAATTAGAATATATTCCGAACACATGCTAGAATACCTCCCACAGTGGTGTCCTATTATGCTAATGGCTATGGATGGAACGCTAAACCAGTGTTTTATGTTTTATGTCTTGTATAGCCGGGGGAAAGGATTACCTGCCACTATATCGTTAATTAGTCAGTGATCGATGAGGGAGGAGATATGTGATCTATAATTAATCGATAAGATTCGAGATAATAAGAAAAATCTTGAGGATTCGTGAAGGTGATTGCACACCTACCATCTGCTGTTATTAGTGTTGGTGTTGCGAGTTCTTATATTTTAATGTATGTACATACAATAATAATAATTTCAGCTGATGATCGTGACGATGATGATAAAATCTAATTTTTTTCTAAACTAAAACTGTGCTCTTTAAAGCTCTGATAATTATCTTTTATCACACTATCATAACGTAGTTATTATTATAATAATAATAATATTAGAAGACGTATAGTGATATTATTATTATAGTAATGAATTCTGGCTTTTAATAAAATTCATTTGGAAAAGAAAATCCATTAAGCATTCGTAGTTACAGTCTAGAAGAAATCGGGGATAATAAATTGTTCAATCACGTGAGTAGCAACACTTTAGACAGAAGACGTTCGCTACTTCTTGTTTCCACAAGCAATATCCCACTGGTGTTCTTATTAAAGTTTGAGTTATTCGTTTAACCGATAGGCATCTTTAATCTTGTCTTGGAAAGCACTTTTCCACTTTTACTAAACCTGGAACAATTCAAGTTTTCATTTACAAATTGCCTAGTTTCATTGTTTGCGGATATGCCTTCCAAACATGACATGCGATAATTAATAAAATCTAATCTGCAAGAAAAACTATTCCATCCTGAAATACCCTCGAAAATACCAGGTGGCCGGTGGCCATCAACGCGCTCGCGTTTCCGGACCTTTATCATTCGATAAATTCGGTCATGCTGTCGATATTTTGATTCTCCATTTGCAGTTTTTAGTTCTTCTTCAGCTTATTTTCTAATACAACTAATAATTTTTTATCATAACTCCAGCAAGACTGTATCGATCGACTCTCTCAGTCAGGAATATAAAAATTCAACTTCTAACAATAACTGAAAATTTAATGTTGTAACAAAAAACGTTTCATCGACAGAAATGTTAGGTCAGGCCTGATACTCCAGAAATTTCTAAACATTCGACGGAATAACATCATTAAATGATAGTGGAGAGGGTCTGTCAAAAAAAAGGCTCCATCCGCCTTGGACTCGAGAATTTTTTTTGATTTTTTTTTCATAAAGTTGGATCCCCTCTTCATTTTGGTGGCATTTTCAAAAACTTAATCGACGCCCTGGCGGAGAAAAGTGCATGCGAAGACATCGGCAATGGGTTTTTTGCACATAACTCGCTTAATTCAACTCTGAGCATAATAAATATCCTGTCGAAAAATGAAGAGCTCTAGAAGACGCGTAATTTGAACTTTGACTGGTCCAAATGGGTCAAGCGGTTCTCGAGAGATCGCATTTTCAATTTTAAGGCCCTTTCTTCAGGGTTCCGCCGCGGTGCGAATACACCGCCGTCCGTGTTAGCGTGTTTTGCATGGAAAAAATCGACTTAGGGACTTAATTTTTTTTTTCATCGACAGACAGCAGTGTCCTCAATGATGCCTGAAATTTTGAAGTCGCTATCTCGATTAGAGGGGGAAGGGGAGGGGAAATCATAATTAAAATTCAAATTGCTATAACTCTCGCTAATATTGGGGACTCGGGCCCAACCAATGGGAGATGACACTTTGGAATTCTTACTTTAAAATGTTTTTTTTTTTTCGATTCCGCCAATATTGGCAAGATGCCCGCAGAAAAACCGATTTCCCTCCCCCCTTTTTTTCTTATTTTTTTTATTAAATTAATTAAATTATTTTTATTAATAACCAATTAATCTAGCGTGTGTGTCTGTGAGAGAAGAGAGAAAGGAGACGGAGCGCTAGGCTCCGCCCCCGGCTCTCGCTGCTCCGCGGCTAGATTAATTGGCTTACATATCACGTCCGCGTGCAGGCCCTAATTGAGATAGCGACATGGGGTAAGAAAATCTTGAAAGGGGACACTTAGCCCTAAAAAATGCCGGGTAGCGGAACCCGCTAACCCTAATCCTTGCCATTCTACAGAACCAAACGCGTTTGGTGACCCTGTGACCTTAATAATGGTCCGATCGAGGTCTACTGGGGCTCAAATCAAAGATAACAAAAATTCCCGTCTGATGACGAAAAAATTTTTACCCCCACCCCCTTCTTTCATGGCAAAAAAACAGTTTAAAAAAAAGAGAGGAGGGAAATCGGTTTTTCTGCGGACATCTTGCCAATATTGGCGGAATCGAAAAAAAATACCATTTTAAAGTAGGCATTCCAAAGTGTCATCTCCCATTGGTTGGGCCCGAGGCCCCAAAATTAGCGAGAGTTATAGCAATTTGAATTTTAATTATGATTTCCCCTCCCCCTCCCCCTCTAATCGAGATAGCGACTTCAAAATTTCAGGCATCATTGAGGACACTGCTGTCTGTCGATGAAAAAAAAGTCCCTAAGTCGATTTTGTCCATGCAAAACACGCGAACACGGACGGCGGTGTATTCGCACCGCGGCGGAACCCTGAAGAAAGGGCCTTAAAATTGAAAATGCGATATCTGGAGAACCGTTTGACCGATTTGGACCAGTCAAAGTTCAAATTACGCGACTTCGAGAGCTCTTCATTTTTCGACAGGATATTTACTATGCTCAGAGTTGAATTAAGCGAGTTATGTGCAAAAAACCCATTGCCGATGTCTTCGCATGCACATTTCTCCACCAGGGCGTCGATTAAATTTTTGAAAATGCCACCAAAATGAAGAGGGGATCCAACTTCATGAAAAAAAAAACAAAAAAAATTCTCGAGTCCAAGGCGGTTCGAAAGTTAGACCCTCTCTACTATGAAGGAGAAAAAGACACGTGGAGCACTATTTTTGAATTGAAAATTCATTTTTTTTTAATATACTTATGCCCAGAACACTTTACTTCCTGAAAAACACCGAAAATTCCTAGTTGACTGTGCTGGAGTTGAAATTTATCTTTTACATATTGTATTCTTGGCGCAGAAAAATCTAGATCCTGGAAAAATCCTTCAATTTCTCCTAGACTATGCTCGTTTCAAGTAGAGCTTTTAAAGAACAAATTATTATAGTGAAATAATTTTTCGGGGGTGGAAAAAATCTTAGTCGCAGAAAGTACTTTATATCCTTGAAAAGTCGAGGTGCATTTGGTAGGTGCATTGCATTTGCTAGATAGAAGATTTCTGGGAAAAATTAACTCTAACAAACCTCTAAGGAAAAGAAAAATCTATAAATATGTTGAAACACCCTTGTAAAACGTTATTAATTTAATAAGTATACAGAGTGGTCTGCATTTTTATTTTCAAGAGGTGTTGATCAAGTTAAAAAATTACGATTGAGATCAAAATCGTTTCGTTAATGATTCTATTAAAAAGATTGTCACTGCTCATCAGCTTTGTTGTCAAATTGTTTGTACGTCTGCTTTTACGCGATTTCTGAGATTTGCATCACTATAATAAACTGGAGAACCTAAAAAACTTCACCTCCTCATATAAACAGCCGTGTCGAAGAATTTCAACATCAGCAACCATCAGAGATGACCAGATATCGACCAGGTATTGCTCCAACCGATAATTACAAGAAATAATAAGCCGAAGAAAACGATGCCGAGTACATCGGAGCCGATAATTATACATCACAGTCTTTATATCCTCCATGCAGACACCTCTAATGTTTTCTTGCCCAACATGATCCATGATCGAACTGCCCACCAGCTCTTTCCAGCTGATTTATCATCCGAATAATCGTACTAATCATGTATGTATTTTCAATAACATGTGCCGGTGTGCGTATCTGTGGATCTGGCTTGAATTGTGATTAAATTTATTGTGGGTACAGTTATTTTTGGTACATAAAATTGGCATTAGTTTTTTCAAGTTTTCCCAGGGTACTCAAGAAGAGAAGGGCTCTTGATCAAAGCATGATGAGATTATTTTGAGAACACCACAGCTTACTCGAGATAAGAGATGGGCAAAAATATACTACGAGATATTATAAAAGTAACTAACAAAAAACATTTTAGTGTCACTTTAACTGCTTTTACTATAGGCATTAGCTGTTCAGGCAAAAAAAGTGTTACAACTCTAGCAACAGCAATCTGCCATTGCATAAAAATTAATTTCCTTTGCGTCTCCCTAGCATCGTCATTATCTGGGATCGGCTCACCTTGTTATAGCCCAAGGTTTGAACTCTATTTTGCATTGTTGTCACAATGAAATCTTGGAGTAATTTTATCAAAATATCACATAACGCGTTTGATAGCTGTTCTAAAGATTCTGGGGAGTTGTCAAGTCGGTGTCAAAGTCGACGGGACATCTCAGCCCAAGCATGTTCAATACATTTATGTAATATGGAATATGAAAGAATCATTTTGGTGATACCATGAGCATCAAATACTTCGTTTACGATTCGTTTCCTGTAGGGACGGATTCTACCGTCAATAAAAACAAATTTTGACCAATGGTACCCTCAAATAGAACGATTATTGGTTCAATAAGCAAATCCATTATAACGTTGACCTTTCATAATCTCATTCCTGAGTATGGGTAACTTTGGATTTTCAACAAGGCACCCATACAACTTTCGTTATAACGCTGATTTCTTTCTCTCCGTATCAAAATTGGACCATCTGACTTGCAGAGACGAAATCTTGAGACTCATCGGTTAAAATTGTTAACAAACAGTTGAATCATTGAGAATCCACGCATTTTCATTTTCCCAAAGCTTTTGAGCGACAATAGTGTCGCTATATAGGGAGCATATAGATGCTCCCTAGTCAAGCAGGGTGGATGGGTTTCACGTCGTCAGGCAGTCAAATTTTGTCACGCAATCTCAATCGAACAATTTGATCAGAAATCACATGCACCCCTTGTTGCTCTTCGAAACGCAAATTTAAGAAGTAGTTGGTCGAATATCTTCGAGAGTTGGTAGGGATTGTTATTCTTTTTCGACCTCCACCATGATGAAAATCATTTGAACCAGAACCTAAGAATCTGTTTATGGCGTGACCCAGCACACTTTCACACACTTGCAGCCTATTGGCTACAGCTTGTAATCCAAAAAATCTCTTGATTCAATAATTATGCGGGTACCAAAGGTTTTTGAGCCGTGTTCGAATGACACTTCACCACAGATCATTTTTAATAAGTTTGAACCTGCAAAAAACATCCTATTAGGTACCTTATTTTCTTATTCTTTCTTGTTGGAGGTGTTCAATAAACAAGTTATAGCCTTTGAATTTTTTTATTTGTTTCATATTTCACTTTTTTTCATCCTCACAGGTACTTAAATAATTTTCAATAAATCTCGTATACCTAACATGTTCCCAAAAAACCATTTGCAATTATTTGTTATAAATCTAACTCTAATCCCGTTAAAATTGACAAAATTAGATATTTATTGCGAGATATTTCTAATTAATTAGCCCCAAAACAGCAATAATTTATCCGTAAACGATGGACATCAATTATCTCGCAGTGTGGCTATCGTATTCTATCAAGACCCATAATAACTAGAAAAAAAACATGTATTGTTATGTTATACCTTGTTAGGTACACATTCGACTTCCTAAAAGTCGCATCCACCTCTTTCTTTTCTCTCACGACAGTAACTGGAATCAGTGAGCGTGGAGGAAGAACCTCAAGAAATCGAGGCTGAAGATGAAGAGAGATTAAAATCAGGTTCGCTTGATCGGAACACAAATTTGTCAAGAATTTTAAGGTGTTTTATATTCGTGGTTGTATCTCGGCGGGGTCCTATTGTAGGTAATATTTACACCCTCTAACTGGTAATAAATTATACCGTGTGTGATTTTATCTTCGGTTATACGGTTTATATATCACACTAGGCACTATAGGCGCACTAGGACTAGTACCAGAAACAGCATCAGCAACATGCACCAATAAGACAAGCAAGATTTATTTATAGGTATTGAATCAATATGCGATTTCAAATTTTAACGAAATGCTTGAAATGTACAATTTTTTATTGCCTTCATAAGGTTGCATTTAAATTTGTATGATGATGGTTTCAAACTTACAGACTCTTAATGCTTTAGAATATAAATCCCTTTTCGTGAGATAATCAATAATAAAGCGCAGAGGTGTTTTGATTCTTTTGACATTATCTGTGTGAACGGTGTGGATTTTTATGGCTATCGTTCTGCGAGTGCATCAGTGAGGCAGATTAATCCAGTAGATAAGCCGAAAAATACTGTAAAATCTGGAAAAATAGTGGATCATCACCAATTTAAAAACATTTTTTTTCCTGGATTCCTTAGACCTTAAGGAACATTTATCACCATCAACCCCTGCATTACCTCGAAAAATTATAAAATTAGGTCAATTTCTTTCCTACCAAAACATCCCAAATAAACAGTGATAAAAATGTCATGAAAACTCAACATTTCACCTCGAAATTGTCTCTGAGGGCTTTTGGGTCGCAGATTATACGAATCCGAGGTCCAAAAGCAAGTCAGGGTTGTTCCAGCCCCTCAAAACCACCCCTAGAAGTGATATGTTACAAAAAATTATTATGTCGCCTCAGAAATCATCAGCTTGAATAAAATTCTTCAGCTTACAAATCAATCAGTTATCGAAAACGGAAACACCCTCGAGCAGCTATTTCCGAGTCGAAATATTACTTTTTTTTTATCAGTGCCGCCACTTGGTGTGGTTTTGAGCGGTTTGAAACCCTCGAGAGACGATTTCCGGGGGGAAATGTTCGTAACCTTTTTATAACTGTTACTATTTGGAGGGATTTAGGCAAGAAATTACCCTAATTTTCTCATTTTTCGAAGCAATGCAGAGGTTAGTGGTGATCAATGTTCCTGAAGGTCTAACTAAGGAATCCAAGAAAAAAAATTATATTTTAAATCGGTGCTGTTCCACTACTTTTCCACATTTTCCCGCTTGTTTACTGGAGTGGATGCTACAGGCTGTGGTGAATGATTTTAAGGAGTGGAGTGAAGTATCAACGTCCTTGCTGGATCTATTTAGAGATAAAGATTTGAATGGTTGGGTAAATTTGAATACTGCGGAGTTTCTTAACATACAACTGATCTCTTATTCGTAATGTCAGCATCAATGGGGTTCTCTCTACACCAAAATGTGTTCACATTGGGATCCAACAAGACTTAGTCCTTCTCCCATGCTCTTTATATTCTTCACAACTGATTCCCCGAACAGTTTGAATGTCCGATACCACTATCACAAGTCAACGTGGTGGACTACGTGTCGACTCCAGATGACGATGTTGATGGTTCGATTGATGATACCACCGATTGGTTTACCCCCAATCGTCTGAAAATTACATCCAGGAAGACTGAAAGGTTCTATATGAGTCCTCACGATGGGGGATACTTGTCCCGGAGGCTTGCTAAGGTAGGTAGTGTTTAACAATATTAACAATAATTAAAAATGACTTAAATGAAGAAAATTACGTCACAACGAAATTAAAACAATGAAAATGACGTCACATATTCAACTTTTACCTGATTCCCTCGAAAATGTCTCAACAGACTTAAAATGTAACTGCAGCAACAGCAGCAGTTTTTTAATGTTAACAGATTATTAATTTGTAATTTCTCTCAGAAAATTAAAGAAAATTAAACAAATTATGTCAAAAATATACAGGTGATCCCGAAATGGCGAACACGGACAGCACCACAGCATCCATTGTGGATTAAAGATTCTAAGTTGAGCCATATTTTTTTCTCCAGTATGGCTCCCGTAAGAAGATTGACCACTTTTGTAGAAAATAAAGTCACAACACTGCACTGGATACCCTTCTTCGGGCAGAAAAATAATGTGTAGGTCTACAATACCCAGATAGATGGTACCATGGAAACATATGAAATGGAAACACAACAAAGCTTAAAACAATAATCGTCGCGCGGATACAAATTCGATAATATTATTCAAAATCTGGAATTCGAACAACGATGCCACATTGAAAAATTTTGTTGAACACAGGGAATAGGTAAACTTTTAATGCCTGTAATTCCGTTCCCGATAATAAAAACAATAAAAAGCAAACACTATCGTAATAGTTATGTGAAATCATGTGCTTTGCCAGTGGAGGTTGTTTAAATTTGACTGCCATTTCGATTTAAATTTTAGAAAAAGGACACCCTATATCTTTGTAACGAAGCGAAGGAACCCATTTTTGTTTTAAATTTACAGTCTTTCTGAACATCCTCTACAACACCCTGTATTCCGTGTCCGCCATTTCGGGATCACCCTGTATAGATGTAGGTAGAGAAAAAAAATTAAATCCTAAGTAAAAAAATAAAAAAGACGTTATAATCGTGAAAGAAAAACTCAAAGAAATAAAAAGATGCCAAAAAGATTAACCTATACATGTTATAAAAATTAGGGAAAAAAGGAGGAAGTTTTCACCAAACGCTCAGTGCAAAAAAAATCATTCAGCATAGTCTCAACGGTTTTTAACGGTCCAAATATAGGATTATTCTCAGCAAAAAGTTCCAATCAGTGAAATTTATCTTAGTGTGTTATTAGAAATATTATTGATACTTTTTACTTATTTGGTACTTTTATATGAAGTTTTCAGAGACCTGAGAAGTTTACAGTTTACAGAAGTATAAAGTTTACAGAAGTCTTGCAGGCAGCTTAAGCTCCCTCTGGGTTCCATAAATGCACGCTTTTCTATACTACTGGGGGGAAGGGGGGGGGGGGGTTGCAATGTACCGTTGCTTTTACGCCCTACAGTTCAATTGGTGCAAAAACTTGAAAAATATTACTCATGAGTTTCTTGCACAAAGATGTTCGTATATCCTGTGAAAATTTGATATATTCTGCGCTTGGAAGTGACATCAGTTTTGGACTTTTTGTTGGCGTAGGAAAATGTAGGCGTCAGCATTGCAAGAACGCCTGGTTTTTGCCACAGTAGGTAACTGATTTTTTCAGCGATCCGAATATATTATACAGGATTATGCAAATTTCATGGGGATACCGAAAATGATTAGAGATGCAGACTCGGTTAAATTAGGGAAAAGTTGCGCCCTTTAAGAAACACTTCCTTGCATCTTTCAGATTTCAAAAGTTTTTGATATGTCACTAAGTACTTGGAAAAAACTGAAATTTGCAATTTTTTCTTCCGTTAATAATTCACTCTGTATAAAAGCTACAATGTTAAAATTTTGAATTCAGACCATTGCACATAAATGACATAAACTGACTGTTAAAAAAATCAAGACAATCTATATTTTGTATGGCTAGTAAACTTTTGTTTTTTCTATGGACGCCCTATTGAAATTTTACATTGGAAAGTAGAGAAAAAAATTTCAAATAGTTATGTATCACGCTTCCTATGGATTTTGAGGAAACCAAAAGAAAATTGCCAGCATCTAAATAAATATACTTGAAAAAGATATAAATTGTCAAACAGGGTTAAATGTTTCAAATCAAGGTGGTAAATGCTCATAGTGACCCTCTCCGTTTTTGAAACATTAGTGCCCTTCAAATTTCAAATGAAAAAATATTTTGGTTTCCCCAAAATGTACAAAAGTGTGACACATCAATTGATTGCAATTTTTTACACTACTGAACGATGTACAATACGTCCCAATATGGCCCTGAGAAAAATAAAAGTTGACTATCACCATGCAAGATCTAGATTGCCTTGAGTTTTTCACATAGTCAATAATACATATGTCAACTTTAGGCAATGGGCTGAATTCAAAACTTTAGAACTGTAAATAACTGTTATATACAGGGTATTTCAAGAGATATTTGGGCCAAATTTAAATGTTCCTCTCATAAATATCAGTTTAAAAAATAAATTTCAGCTCAAAATGACGTTTCGTTTAAAAGATACAGGGTGTCAAAGTTTGAAAAAATATAACAGTTTTGACGAAACTTGACAATCTTGACATGAACAATAAGCAAACAAAGCTCTTTAATTTGGCTGTTTCAGTTTTTGTAGACAATCCTCCAATGGCGTGGATATTGAGGGTTGGCGCCCTATTTTCCTACCTATTATTTTACGCCACTGACTTTATTGCAAATACAAAAACATTATTCAATAGCCCACGAATTTTAGAACAAAAAAATATTCATTAAAGTATATTATTAGTTTTTTTGGAGCTGTTTTAAGTTTTCTCAGATGTTGAGCCTTTTGCCTTGCGCCATGTACCTTGCAAAATTATTTTTGATTTCATTAAAAGAGTTATCTGACTAGAAATTTTATAGACAAGAAATAAATAAAAATAAAAAATAAATAAAAGACATTGCTTGAACAAACTTCAAATATCTCAAAAACGGTGCAGCGTTGCAGCGTATCATAAAAACTAAAAGATTTTTTTGTTCTAAAATACATGGGCCATTGAATAACGTTTAATATTTGCAATAAAGTCAGTGGCGTAACAGACAGGGAGAGAAAGGTGTAGCTAACTTTGAATATTAGGTTAGTGACATTTGAATAAGGGTTTTGTAATGGCAATAAAGTGAGTGGCGTGAAAGAAAGGAAGGGAAAAGTGGCTCCAACCCTGTTTGTGTATTGTTCATGCCGATAAGTTTAATAAAAATCAGTTAAAATTTACACGAGTTATAACCAAAAACTGTTATATTTTTTTCAAATTTGGCACCCTACTGTATATTTTAAACAAACGAAAACGTCATTATGAGCTGACATTTTCTTTCAGCCATATTTATGAGAGGAACTACCCCTTTAAATTTGGCATTATATCTCTGAAACACCCTGTAGAGTGAGTTATTAATGGAAGAAATCCAGTTGTTCCAACTATCTAGTGACCTATGAAAAATACTTGAATCTGAAAAATGCATGGAAGTGTCTCCTAGGAAGTCAATTTTTTTTCAATTTAACCGAGTCGGTATCTAAGTTTATTAAATTAGAAAACCAATTTTATAAAATTAAAAATTAAATAAAAAAATAATAATTATAAAATTATCACCAAATTCTTGAAATATTTTAGATATGAAATCCACAACGGTTTTTTTCAAGCAAGGGAATGATCATTTATTATCTCCACTCTCTTCTAAATAAAAATCTGCTAAAAAAATAACTGTTTACTTGACAACAAATTAGTCTTATTATTCTTTAAGAAATAAGAGAGTCACAAAGTATGATAACAATGAACAGTTTATTCAAGACGACACCGCCACTACACGACATAATACATGAATCGCTATATAACTATTATTTATAACACAAAAAACCCCATATAAAATCAGCAAACCACGAAGGGATGAAGGGAAAAAAGTCTCTGGGAGATACCAAGTCAGCACTTTCCTGGATCCTGAATCCTGGCAGTGATAAAACGGATTATTGAACAATGAACACATAATTCAGTGTGACAGATACTGTCTTCCGACATGCTGGGAGATAAACGAGTGGTTAACTAGAGCATTGTCATGCCCTTCTCTCGGTTCCGTTCTGCTCCTATTATATCCTTAGATTTCGCTATAATTATTATTGTGTCATCGTTTATTTGTCACTCTCTTTTCTTCTGTTATATCCTCTCATTTTATGGGAAGCTGGAGGCTGCCGTGTCATCAGGGGGGAGGGTATACTCATCGTAATGAAACGACTTTATTTCTTATTCTTATATATTTATTATATAGTAACAACCATCTGCGCAAACAACACCAACATTGTAACGTTACAATCGATTAGTCACATTTTTTTTTAATTAATTAATGGAAGGAGGAAAATTATGTAAAATAATTAAAAGGGTAACAAAGAACGACTTCCGTCCGTTTTGACTAAAAACAGGGGTCACGGTATCGGTATCAGTTTCATCGATTAATATCAAGCAAATTGCATACATGGCAATTTTGTTATTAAAGTGAATGTCTTTAAATTTACCGCCTCGGTAATTTCGTAAAAGGTTGATCGTAATAACGTAACGTATGAATGATTCGAATGAAAGTTAATAATAATTATAGAGCGTTTCGATTTTATCTCACTGAACTAGTGTATATGAACTTTATTACCAATAATCATGTGTGTAGGTATACGGCTATTACCTGCTAATATTTTTGAAATCACCTGCTTATTTCTCTTATTATCTGTCAGCTTGCAGTTAAGAGTTATGTATAAATGTGTGATAATATTTCATAGCAAAATGATAAATTTCCTACTGCTGAAGATCATTTATGATAAGGATAAAATCCTTGAAAATCCTTAAAAAATTTTCTTATTATTAATAATTGAATTTTCATTACACGGTATCTTTTTATTTAAGGAACGTGTGCGTCTAAAATTTTATAATTCCTACTATCAAGTAACAATGACAGCCAAATATCTTTATTACTTTATTTTGAACATGCAGTAACAAAGTAATTGTTAATTTTTTATTCAGCAGACATTTCAAGATTTTCTTAAAATGTGTCCACATTCCAAATTATTTCAATACTGAAGACTCTTTCTGATGCTGTTAATTTGGGTATGCAACCAATATACCTAAATATTCTAAACTCTGTCTAAAAGTGTAGAATTATCTGTTACTGATGATCTGAATAATAATATGTTGAGTGAAAGTTCATAATCAATTTAAATTATGATTTGGGGCTCGTCCGGGATTGTTCAAACAAAATTTTTATCAAGAAGTAAATAAAAGAAGAAGTTGTAATAGTTGAACAAGTGAATAAAGTCACGCGTTGTTAAAATTCGTTTTCGCATTTCTTTGTGATAGTCTAGTTATCAAATTGATAAATAGTGACTTGCGTGGCCTAGTGGTTCTCCGCTGGCTCACGAAGCCATAGATCGCGGGTTCGAAACTCACCTCGGCCCGCTTTACTTTTCAGATTCATTTTCGAATGTCTGTGAAAAGTAAAATAAGCGATCGAACGTTTAAATGGCAAATTATATAATTTAAAGTGTGTGTGGCTAAAGAGTTCGTCTCAAAGCCAAATTACCAGAGTGGAGCGACTATGTCTTACCTACACAGTTAAGACCGATGCTCCCTCTTTTTTTAAAAAAAAAAAAAATTGATAAATAAAAATTTCAAGCAAGGAAAATGATCCAGTCCACAAGTCCACGAAGATGATGTTCCAAGCAAAGTTTTATAAGAGATGTTGCCAACAGAAGAAGATCCGTCATCAAATGATGGAGAAATTGAAAAATATAAAGTTATTAAGTTGAAAAAAGAGTTGGAAAAGTTGAAATTATTACAGCGTTGACCTTTGCGGAAAAAGGAGGGTGAGCAGTAGGAAATAAGAAACGAAGCAGCAATAAGAAGGATGAAGACGTAACTGAAAAGGAGGAAGTTAATCTCAGACAAATAGAATTAGCGGATGATAATGATGAAAGAGAAGAGAATTTAAGTTCAGAAAATGAGAGTGACTTACACAGCATTTCTCACATGAACCGTTTCGAGATGAAAACACTTGCTAAGAAACAACATTTTGGAAGTAAATTTTTCTCAAGTACTTACGTGGGGAAGCCTTTGGAAATGAAGAGAGAATGAAATATTTGATGTACAAGGAAACTGAGCGAAATGGCAACTATAATAGTTTACCAAAAAGTGAATATGGTTCTGAACAATCGACTGAGCGTGATCTCTGTAAAAAGTCACATATTACGTAATGATCAGTATGAAAAGTCTAAAATATCATAGAGATAAACGTGAAAGACGTAATTTGGGCGAAAAAAATGACACCGGAAACAGGCTAACGATTACAACAATAGAAGAAGAAACAAAATTGATCATATTGAAGAGAGTTGAGGAAACGATCAGCATGAAGCAACATGCACTCGATATGGGTTGCAGTCCTGGGTAAAAACGTCAAGTTACTGGAGTCCATTTTAGATTGTTGAAAAGCCATGTTGTTGTTGTTAGGGACTCGGTCGGTAATAATAAAAAAGTAGACAGGAGAACGCGGCGTCAGCGGCGTCAGCGGTAGAAAAGCCAGCGTCTGATTATTATTGAAGAAGACCTAGAAGATCTATTAGATCAAGAATTTGAAACTATATTATTGAAGATAATTCTCCAAGAGAAATAGCAACAATACTGGACAAATTTCTTAGACTTCTGAAGGAAGGTAACATAAAACCAAATCAAAGAAGAATCATAATCCATACGGAGTACCGATGGAATAATATCATATAGGGCCCAGAAGAAAGAAGCAAACTAAGTTTGTTATTAAGTTAAGATTTATGTTTGTATGGTAAGCACTGATTATAAATGTTAAAGATAAAAGGGTTATCGTTTTGATTTGAGGGTTTCACATAACCCATGTGAACTGAGATAAGGAATTTTGTTAAAACTCATAAGAGTCTTTTGTAAAAGAGCTGGTCAAATTGTTTTAAAGGCGCCCAACATTTAGCACGAGCACAAACGTAAGAAGTACGGCTCACACTTTCAGTGTTCATTGAATTGAATGTTATGGGTGAAGTTGGTGACGATAAAGTCCAATCTTTGAAGTGGATTTCTGATGAATTCGAAGACGTGAGTAAACTCTTGGGATGGAACGATTTACAGAAGATAATAATGAGATGTCAAAAGTAAAAATCACGACATGACATGGAAGTATTTCAAAATGGAACTAATTGAAGAGTTCGCTAACAAGTTAAGCAGTGATGCAAATCACACTTATTGCAACAACGTAAGCGATTAGGTAGCGGAACTGGAAAGCAGTACGTTTACGCCATGCTGGAAATAGATGCCCAGGGAGAAATTGAAGAAGCCACATTGACGACTTAGAAAGTAATAAAATCATTTTATGTAGTGCCCAAACGATTTTTCTTTTTTCAGTGCCGTCTGCTACCCAAGATTGGCGACCATCATGTGATAAGACTTCTCTGTTTTGCGCTGCATGAATTATGTTTCCAAGCTTCTGGCATTTGGAACCTTTTGTTTAGCCCAGGCGATTCAAGAGCTTTAAAAATGTTTCGAATTTTACGATAAAATGAGAGAAACGTCCAAGCAAAATCAAGCAAGTAGAAAAACTGACAAGAGTGACAAGGGTAAGAGGAGTTATTTAAATAAGTGTAGGTGTAACGAATTCGGTCACATTTCTACCAAGTGCGCAAAAGAAAGTCAAGAAGTCAATTTTTCAACTTAAATTGTTTATAAATTAAAAACGAAGCAAATCGAGCCCAACAACTTGGAACGTTATTATTACTTTATCTTATGGCGTAAGTTGTCTTTAGTTTTCAATTACCTAAACTCGGAAGATTGATACTAATTCAACTGGACAAATAGATACTTAAGTAAAAAAAAAATATTTAATTTTTAATAACTTTTTTTCTCCTTAACTATACTCATTCTCTGCTGTTACGATGAAGGACACAATTATTATTATTATGTAACGTATCACACCCTGGGTGTGAAAATTTCAAACGAAAACCTGCGAAAATTATTTCAACTCATGGAATATTCCACGCACAAGGTAGGTAATCAACAAAACAAAGGAAACTAGTCTAAGGAAACACTCTACGAAAGCGAAAGTTCACACAAATGAATAAGGTAGGAAACAATACACCTGTAAAGTGAAACAAAGTGAGAAAAGTGAAGGAAAACTCCAGGACAAACGAAAACGTTATTGTAATCGACTTCCTGCAGAATAAAACAATAGCAGCCCCTAGAAAACATAAAGGTAAGTAAATGAAAATTCACATATCTATAACCTGATTACAGACGCATCGAATGAAAATACAATCACGTCAATCCAGCAAAGGAAAGCTCCAGAAAATGAAGAGAAAGCTAGCTCAACGTAGGCAGCAACCCTATTCACTGTTAGCTTAAAGACCAGAATCGAACACACACCACCAATTCTTTCTACAAAGGGAAGAGAAATCAGCACTGGAACAATACAAGAAACCTTCGAAAACAGTATAAAAAGGGACGAAATATAACGCAGAAGAACAGTTCGAGATTCTCTTCCCGACCTGTCGTTTATACACCTGATATTTCGCAAGATCATACAGTGATAATAAACGTTCCTTTTTAACCCCCGTTTATACACCTGATATTTCGCAAGATCATACAGTGATAATAAACGTTCCTTTTTAACCCCCGTTTATACACCTGATATTTCGCAAGATCATACAGTGATAATAAACGGATTCCAAAATCCAATCAGTCCAAGTAAATATTCCGCCCTGCCTACAAAAATTCATCCAACATCAGCGCCGCTAGACCAACTCGACACCGACACCGCTCCGTTACCAGCTAGAGGCCGACCGATGGCTTCGTCAGAACAAACGCCCGGAGAATCGCTCGGAGCCGCCGACGAAGGCCCCGTCTACGAGCAACAAGCACCACCAGGAAACCCACCGTTAACCGCCGAGCCTCCTGGACTTCTAGATTTCTACCAAAGTCAACTTCCGGACACCAATCTAACAGGTTCATATAAACATTTGTGTCAATAATAATATTAAACTAATTTTTGTGTAGATAGGTAAATAAATAGTAAGTAGTAGAAAGAGAGTGTTACCAGGCAATAACCATAAAAGTCCCGTTTTACAATATCTCAATTCACAAACGTTGAAGGTTCCACCCGGCGCTGTCACTAATCGCAAACACCAAAGTAAGGGTAACATAGTTGCCAAATTAGTCACCAAATTTTCAACACGAAAGGTTTAAACGATTTCCTCCCCGAAAATTAAAGTCAAACGTCTCAAAATCAAAATCAAAGGTAAAAGCAAAAACAACAAACAGGTATAAACAAATAGATAACCAAATCCAATAAATTAAACAAAAATAGTGTGCACACAGAAATTGAAATAAACAACAGGCCTAAATAAAACTAAAGGTACCTATTTCACCTCACTAACCAAAGGGAAGTTTAACTTCATTTCTTGTTTGTTTGTTAAGTATCAATTTGTACCTCATTCCGAACTTTGCCAACTAAAACCTTTCAAAACCTCAAAACGAAAAACAACAAATCCAAACAGACGAAGGTTTACATCAAAAGTTGGAGTAGTATACTTATAACATTAATGAAAACAAATGAAGGGTTAAAACCAACACAAACAAAAATGGGTTCCGTAATGTCAGAGCATAGCCTTTTACGGTAAACTCGATCCAAAGTGATCAAAGGTATTTTTCTTACAGCAGGTGTATGAATGCGAGAATGCCTTCAGTGTTTTTATTTTTGTGTAAGTCGCGTAAAACCAATGTTCACTTGAACATAGTAGCCTGGGGGAGAAGGTCAGTGGGATGCTGCCTTCGTCTCTCGTAGGTTCTGGAAAATTCCTTGGTAAAGCTATACCTGCAAATTGATGACTTAGTCAAATCAGGAAACAGGAAAACAGTAAAAAAAATCACAAACTTGAAATTGAAGTAAAACTATCCAAGCAAACAAGTAAAACTGCCCAAGCTGGCAACCCCGAAAGGTCCCATACAAACCAGACTCAAACGAAGGTAACCACGGCAAACACCGCCATTATTATAAGGAATTTATGGTCCTCATAGAAATAGAGCAACAGAGTAAAATACGGTCAAGATGACGCAAACAGGTCTTTTATACTACTGCAAAGCCAGTGCCGAAGGTCCATTGACAAATAAATAAAACAAACAAAAATTATCCAAGGCGAAAAGCTACTTTAAATCACCAAAGTGTGATAAATAAATAAATTATTATAAGATAAAATTGAACATTTATAAAAAGGTAACATGAAACGCAAAATGCGAGAATAAATTATTGTAAGGTAAAAACGGAATATTCCTAAAAAGGAAAAAATGTAAATAACAAATAGAAAATTAATAATTAAGGTATTTTAAGATTCATTGTAAGGAATGAACTGAAGTCCAGTCTGAAACATATATGAAATAGTGATATCATTTCATTCTTTAATTTTTAAAAGGAAAAAAAGGGAAAGTCCGGTAACACACATCTTATAGTTTTTCTTGTGCTTTAACATTTGATTCCAGAACTCTTGCATACCCTATCCGAGAACCAGGGTGACTACAGGAAAACAACACAACGAGAGGAGGTCCTAGCCGCTTTTTCTAGACGAACATCGGGGGTAGGGGGGGGTTTGTTACAATTAATCGCCTCGCATGAATTCTTCTATAAAATCGCCATAAATTCACGCAACTCGGTAATTATTCTTGACTCTCTTACACGAACTTATATTCACGTACAGGTGTTATAAGGTTAATATCAGTCCATCCGTGTAATAGTTAAAGGGCGTGGGGTCTATAAATTATAACTCGCGTATCGAGTAATCGTCAGTCGGTAGATAATCAGTAATCAACTTTAGCTACGGCCACGGCATGACTTGTGCCGTGTTTCAGGTATTCGGTTCATCCCTTTCTTGTTACTTAGAGGAAGCACCGCTACCATTATGGTTTCCTTCTAATTAAATACGAACTCCCCTCGACTCATATCCTTTCGGGGTGGCTATAAATTATGTTTTCAATTTATTCATCATGGGGTTAGCGATATTGGCATAGGTATACCTACATACCCTCTCTGGTATTGTAGATAATAGGAATGGTAAAGGGATGTAATTATTTATGAAACTATTATAATACGTGTTTATTTGCGAAACAAGTCGCAACATTTTTTTAATTTTTTTTCATTGACATTAAAAAAAAAAAAAACTCTTACCCTGTTGGTGGTTTTACGCAGGCAGGCGAAACCTGTCACCATTTATTCACGTACCTATTCTTAGAAATCCTTTTGAACTGTTTATTTTTTATTAATGCGTTTCGAAGGTCTTTCTACAGGGTGATCAGTAACTCGCGCACTCAGGGCATGCTGCGGTAAACTTCACTTTTTAAGAGTGGTAAACTTTCTTACTGCAGTGTTGTAAGTTCTTTTCTTCCAAAGATATTACCATTTTTGTAAAAAAAAAAGATGGCAACACTGCACTGAACATGTGAATAGGTTTGGGTTGGATATGGTATTGTTATTATTTTTATTTCATACTAATACATTATAACTAGATAAACGCTTGGTTACCGTAACTATAAACATACTCATAACTCCCTTGGGACTGTTATGAATCCATAACTCCCTCTAATATTACTATTGGTTTAACTCTGGTAACCATTGGATGTTGCTTTTGTTATTGCATTGTTGGTTGAATATTTGGATTTCATATGTCATTTTCTACAAACTTTTCAGTTGATATATCCATGGTAATCAATAATCATGGTTACTCAATTATTAAAAACATTCGTTTAATTTTAAAAACCAACAGATTTCGTTTTTATATTTCATTTAGTATAAAATAAAATAGATTATGTATCACGGGAGTTATTAGATGTTAATAACCTCGGGCAACTTAACAATCCCTCGGGACTAACGTCCCTCGGGATTGCAATATGTTATGCCCTCTGTAATTACCATCCTCATAACTCCCTTGATACATAATAGTATATTGTGAAACAAGTGCGGAAAAGAGAAAATTTCTCACGAGTGTGAAACAATTGTGACACGAGACGAAGTCGAGTGTCACAATTCACACGAGTGTGAAATTTCTTTTCCGCACGTGCTTCACACAGTACTTTTCCTACGACCACAATTTAATAGATTAATTATTTAACAAATTTAACACATAAATTATTTTTTCTGACAATGCTCTGCTTTTATGACCTTTTCTCCAATTTATGAAATGTTTATAAGCAGATTCGTATTTTTCTCTCGAAACTACAGGTAGCAAATTCAAAGAACACAAACCTGCTTGTTTTCTGACTTCAGGTGGTGTATTTTCTGTTTCACATTCAGAGAAATTAAAATCCATTATAATGATAGGTACCTAACTAAAGTTTATTTTTTCAGACTACCTACCTAGGTAGGTACATATTATTTTCAATTCTACCAATGACTTTTTATTATTACTATTATATACTGTAAAATCATTGAATTCTACCGACAATATTATTATTATTTATTATTAGACTCCGTATAAACTAAAAATAAGTGACGTGAGCGGAGAGACGTGGTAGATAATAACAATGATTTAAGAGAGGTTATATATCATTGATATGCAACTTCTACACAATAACGCAGGCGCTGCGCGTCGTAGATTGAAGTTAGTAGAGGTGTGCGAGTTATTTTCACGATCACGTTCGTGAATTTGATTTGACTGTTATTAGCGATCAACTCGTAAATTTTAATAATTACTGCCACAAGAGAATAATCAGTCTATTTTATAGTCTTGTCGGGTTATATGTTATCCCATTTGTGTTTATTTTATTACCTTGAAGCTTTAAATGAATAGTTCTTCCATTAACAATAAGTAACAGTTGAGTTCTCAGTTACCGCCCATCACTATTGTTTACATACATTAAAACAGTACGGAAACGGTTTTTGGCTATGCCTTATGTCACTTTGTCGCACAGTTTTGGATACGTGAGAAATCTGCTAGTTTGCGCACAAAAAACGATGCGCAAAGTAGTGTTTTGTATAGTGGTCGTAGGAAAATAACTATTATTTCCATACCAATGAAGGCATTTGGATATTTTATATTCTAAGTTAAGTTTAGGCGGTTGCCAAACTTCAAATTTCGTTCAGATTTAGGTATGGTATCAATTTCCAACATTCTTAATTCCTTTGTAAAGAGGTTTTGTGGAAAAAAAATTTTGAATTATATGGTACCCGTTCCAGACATTACAGTAACCTGAATTTTTCATTAATTTTTATCACGGTTATTGAAAAAATTATCTTTAAACTCGGATGAGGGAAACTATGTAACTTGAAAACCAACCGTTGGATTCAATTTTTTTTTTGCAGAATATCCCTAATTTTAACGGGCTCTATATCGCCCTGTATTCGGAGTGCGCGAGCTACTGGTCACCTGTATAAGAGCTTTCTCGAAAGTTTCACATTTATATTCGTAAATTCGAGAAAATTATATTATGTCAAACTTCCAATAAATTGTTGTACACTATAGGTACCTACTTGAGAAAATTCAAAAAACTATTGTAAATTAAAAAAAAAAAACTTTTGTGAATCTATTAATGTAAACGTGGAACTTTAGAGATAATCATAATCTTCTTAGAAAGGCCTTCTAAATGGTGTCTAGCATGACCTTTTCAAAAATAATTTTTCTTATTATTTTCGCAAAAAAAAAATGCGGAAAATATCCTCAAAAAGACCATTGCAACGATCTATCACAAGTAGGAGTTGTTTGTAAAAAAAAATTATGAAGACGTCGTTGGTCAAAAACCAATGACGTCAAGATAATAATGTAATTATTATGTTACACGTTAGAAGATGTCATTTTAAAATACTAAATACAAGATCGGCCTGTCAAAGTGATTTCCATAGAAACATTGAATAACGGAATTATGAATTTTGTTCCAAACTTTATACATGTACACACTTTATACCAGTATAACAAAGTTGATAAGTGCATACAGTGTCCCTTATTTCAGAGCTCACCCTGGGTATCTCTAAGCGCTGAAAGATACAGGGTGGGTTAAATTTGAGAAAAGTTGCTCTATTTTGAGGCCATCTCGAATCCGTCAAGACTCACAAGATATCTGTGACTGTTCCTGAAACATCCTGAAAAAACTGAAAAATAGAGATTTCTTATTTTTGCCTCATCTTTTTTATTATTGGAGATTATTAAATATTTTTTTGTATAGGCTTTCATAAGCCGTTAAGAGCTATCCATCTGACATTTCAAAAATTTTCAAAACCGACTAGATCCCAGAGTTTTGATAGTCAAACTTTTTTATGGCCCCCTATTGTATTTTAGTGACGTCATTTTGTATTAAAAGAATCAAGGAAACCGAAAATCTGTTACATTCCAAAAGTATTTTTTTCAAAATTTTATTCTTCTTTTTTCGAAAAAAGTGGCCTTTCTTCAAACGGAAATGATGATAATGACATATTCTTAACATAAATAACCATAAGTCAAGCAATTTCACGTCATATTGCGACGTCACACAACGTCATTCGGTGATAAAACTTTCTTTGTTTTTCGAAAGAAGAAGAACATTTTGAAGAATTTTTTTTTAAATGTGATATATTTTTGGTTTCCTTAATTCTTTTAATACAGAATTACATGAAAATAAAATTTGGTGGCCATAAAAAAAGCAAAAGTTGACTATGAAAACTCTGGGATTTAGTTGGCTTTGAAAATTTTTGAAATGTCAAATAGATAGCTCCTGAAAGCTTATGTAAGTCTTCAAAAAATTTGTCGTCTGAAAGTTTAATAAGAGCTTTTATCCAAGCTTGGTTGCCATCCAGACTGACAGAATATTTCTGATATTCGGTTCTTGTAATTCACAATTCGTTCAGGAATGTATCACTCGACGTTTACCTCATCTCATATGAGCTTTGCTGTATTAGAGTTTGTCGTTTGTGGCCCATGTTTTAGAGTATTTAGTTCGTTCGGAGTTTCTCGTTTGGAGCATTGTAGGACTTTTTCAGCCACGTCGTTTCAAGTCATGCGATTCAGTTTTAGTTATACGATTGTAATTAGAAAGTTATCATTGCAGTTATTTTGAAACTGAACTCATGGACGGTACCGTTTCATTTAAGGACTCATCATTGTCATATTGTCGTCAAGTTTTTCGTCCGAAGTTCGGACTATCTATATCCTCTGAACAGGTCATGAAAGTTGAAGTTTTTTTTTTATGCCCATAGATGTTCTTTTAATTAATAAGTATTTCAAACAATGTATAAGAGTTTTTTAGAGCGTATTAGGTGGGGGGAGGCTGGAGGGGGACTTCAACCTGGTTGCAGTTTTTTTTTTACTGAAACGTGTGAAAAAATTACTCAAAAGTCAAAACTGGTGCTTCACAGTGGACAAAGAAAGTCTTGCGAGCTTCACCAACTAGTTTTCTGTAGATCAAGATTTCTAGTGTGTTAAACTTTCATGGTATAGATTTTAATTATCTTAATCATAATAGATTCGACTGTTACAATCAAACATACATAGGTATATAAAATAGATGTAGGAATTTGTAATAAAGTGATGGAAATAGTTTGAAATAGGTACGACAGTTTAAACGTACCTACTAAAACTAAAAGTACCTACCTATCTACACTAAACGAAAAGTAAACATGGAAATGAAGACTTGTCACGAAACTATTAAAACGAAAGAAAGTTTAAAGTAAATCGCAAGACGGTTATCATTCTAGATGAAATCGTGTTTAAAGGTCGTAAAATGGCTCCAGTCTATTAATTCTGGCCAGAATTAATAATAATTAATTTAATGCAAAGATCCAGCTGATTTAGTTCTGTGTCAGCCATAATTTACACAGCTTGATGTAAAATACGGCCCGGTAGAATTTAAAACTTCACACTTATAAATATCTTTTAAACGGTTTTAGAATAGTCGCAGTATATCATTATACTTTTTTTATCATGTATTATTAATTAATGTTCATAAAAATAATGTCAAGAATAAGTGACAAAACAAACAATATTGATATGATTTGTGTTGTTGCAACGAATTATGTACATTATGTTTTTTTTTTTATTTATTACCTAAATATTATTTTTGTTGTTTTAATTTCATTTATTCTCATTTTACTGTATTTTATGTTTAGGTTGCTTTTATTTAGTTCCAATTAATTGAACTAATTATTGAATTTTTACAGGAACTTATTGCTTTTTTAGGGCTTTGAGAATTTGCTGGAGTTGAACATTGAAGAATGACGATTTCAAAACTTAAAGCAATTTTTTCCAGCGACTCTTTTACCTTTTTTATTAGATTTTTTTTATTTCTACGTTTTGTGAGAAATCTACGGATTTTACGGCCTGATAGGATTTTTTCCTATTCGTATTGCAGTAAGTCGCATTCACACAAAATTTCGTCCGGTTCTCAAGGATCAGGATCAAAACGATTTTTTTGACACGCTCATAAACTTGAGGCATTTTTTGCGGTACTTTTCCCCCATTTAATGTTATACTTAACAGACAATGCCCCGAGGACGAGAATATCGTTTATGGCGAAAATCGACCAATCGCGCGGTAGCAAAAAACGAATTTTGACGAAAATTTGCTTCCTAATTAGGGTTTTGAAAATTTGCTCCCAGAACGCCTTGAGGAATGGCACTTTAAATGATTTAGTTACAATTACTTATTTATTTTTTATTTATACTGCAAGTAATGAGTTGTTAGTTTAAGTACAGTAGGTTATGTTCCACTTAACACTTTACAGGTCAGTATGGATCTGGTTCCACATTAAGTTTCGACTTAGATTTCGTCGCTGAAGATGTCTGCCGCAGTAACACGAATCTTACAGAAGAGTTTGTTGCGTTGCGGGAATGGGGGATCAAAGAATGTTAAGAAGCATCATCCAAGTAAGCGTTTCAATCTGATCTGGTTAAAATTATTTGCAAGGGCAAGGACCAAACGTTGGTTTCAGTTTTAACGATAAAAACCCTGAAGACTTATATACGAAACTGTAAATAATACCATACTATATAGGCGACAGAATCAATTCCAATTTAAGTAATGGCGAAAAAAGACAGATTTTAAGCAGTGTGGTGGTACTTATCACGTATTATTCGACAAATTATAGTTATCAGAGATACGCTCTTTCATTGAAAACCTAAAAATAAACTATCATCTAGTAATTGAAAGACAATTACTTGGTGCGATGAAATTGCTTCGACGTGGTGTTCAACAAGGTCTTTGAAACCGTTGTCGGACTGAAAATCACTAATAGCCCGAGGTTCGACCATAGACGGGGACATAGTTATTTTATTTTACAAACTGGGATATAATAGAAATAATAAAAATACCTATGGTAAGTAACTTTTTCTAAAACCAATCTAATAACATTCAAATTTTCCTCTTGTTTGCTACAAAAAAATGAGATCTTACAGGATAAAAAAACTCAATAAAAAATATATTCTATATGCAGAGTGCGTCAAAAATGCGTATAAAAGCTTCATGGTACGTTGTGGGGGACCGTTATTCGTTTGGGGAAAATATTTTTTAAATTCTTGATTTTAAATTCTTTTAAATTATTATAAGTTATTATTTGTTGTTTTATGTTGATGTTTATTATTTTTTATATTTTTTTATTTGATGAAAATAGACCGTGTCTAGTGGGTAATAAATAGATAAATAGATAATAAATTAATAATTATTCGAAATTTATAGTTGTAATTTATAGTTGTGAATTAAAAGTTATGTTCAGATCAATTTTACGAAGCATGATTTTTTTATTTAATTATAAAAAGTAGGTAGGTATGTCTTTTTTACAGTTTTTCTAATAGAAAAAGTGTTAATTGCAAAATTCTTTATTTTCCATTGAACTAATTTTAAAATTTTAATTTTTAAAGCAACAATGAATTTAGCAACGACCGTCTGATATCCTAATAGTGCCTATTTGCAAATTCGCTATCCCCTGCGTTGTTAGATAATGTTAAATTTACCCAATAATTAGTTTTTAACTAACAACTATAAATCGAAAGTCTCTAAGTTACGAAGCCGTCGAAGTAGGAAGGCGTAGAAGCGCCCCACCAGTTTTTTTTTTTAATTCCGAGCTTAAACTCGGAATTTCGAGTTGAAACTCGGAAGTCGGAATTCTTATTTTAAAGTCGTTTTGAGTGGTTTAGACTCGGAATTCCGAGTAGATGTAAATTTTTTGAGCAGTTTTTCTGAGTTATACTAATGGTCCCCATAAAATACCATTGAACTTATGCTTCATACATATTTGACTCACTCACAGTAGGTACCAACTTTGTTTTTTTTTCTACATAAAAGAGGGAGCGTCCGTCTTAATGTATGTACGTAGGTAGCCACAGAAACACTTTAAAGAAATAAATAGTTTTAAAAACTAACACAAACAACTATGCAGGGTTGGTATTCGAACCTCAGACGGTGGCACCACACAAACAGTTTCAGTTAGCGACCTAAACAGCTGCGCTACCGCCCCCGCAACTCTGTTTTTGTGTATTAAATCTATTTTAAATTGAACAGCGGTCTACTGCGCAGTGTTGCTTCTCAATATTTAACAGTGCAAAAATTTGAATTCATATATCCTGAGAAGTCTGCGAAAAATCTGTCTCTGCAAAATAACAAACTTTGTACGTTTTACTAACGACAAGTTTTTATTTGAGATTTGAATATAAAATCCGTTATAGTATCTGCAAAATAGAGTACATATAATATTAGTATAGCAGTGATTCCTTGCAGCTATATAGAGATGTTGGAAAGAATAGTAAACAAGAAAGCGCTGTTGGCTGTTGATGAGTGGAGTAAGCGTATTAGTTGTGGACTTCTATCAAAGAAATCACCGACTTTATTTAGGGCTAGCGGCTAGTGCAAACAGTGGTGAATAAAAGAAAGTAAACAAGTGAACATTGAAGATCTGTATCGCCAAAGGAAGAATAATTAGTTTAGTTAGCTGAGACATAAGAAGAACTGATTATTATTCAAACACCATTTAATTACCTTTTTAATAAATGCGATGGACTGCTGAACGATTATAAAATCTTGTAAATTGGATTACGGTCCGCTATTATGATCAATTGGAGGGTCGAAATGACAAAAACAAATAAAAAATAAATGTTCACTAAACATTTTTTCGGCTTACCTATACATACAGCCAGACCCTCTTGGTGTAGTAGGCAAAAGATGTTAAACCCGGTATGCATGATGTGATATAATAATAACTCAAGATTTGATTATTTGTGACGATCCCAAAAATGATTATTCCTCCTTCCGCGTCCGCCTCTGTCTCCTTGTATATAAAATCCCCCTATTAGAGAGCGTGGCTGTTACATTATCCAGCTAATTAAGTGTGTGATAGCGGGTAATCACAGGCTATAGATCAGAGGTGGACCGTCCCGGTGCAGCGAGGTACCAATTTAGCGCCATCTGTGTGAAATCACGTACTGCTTATCGGGTGGGACGGTCATCATCTATCTCCTGATCATAGGTGCTGATATTGGCTGAGGCTCGGTACCTAATCATCGGCCTCATATATCAGCCGCGGTCGAAGAACGAGGTGATCTGAAAGAGAATCAATTATTAATCTGGCGAGGCTTCCTGATTAACTAGGCATTGGAATTGTTTTATTGTTTATTGCTGATGAGGTGGCTGAAGGTGAGGGAGCCAGTTTGAAGCTACAGTTACAGGTGGAAAAATCGAGCTGATCGGCAGTAATTTGTTATAACTTATAACCTTAACATAATTATTAATCATTAAATCTGGCAACTTATCAAGGACTTATCAGTTTTTTTGCATCATCAGAAAATATCCCAAATTCTTACAATTATTATTACTTTACAAATAAATAGTTTAATGAGGGTAGGGGTAGATTAATGAGAAAAATGGGAAAATAGTATCATTTAAAGAGGGTGATCAAGGGGAAATGAGTAAAAAAAATATAAACTTACGAAAATATAAAAAAACTTTAGACAAAAAACAAAAACTAAAGATACAATAATAATGATAATAAAAACAACCCCTGAATACTAGAGGGTGCAAAAGAGTTCATCCTTTACGTTAAGCAGATACAAGAATTGTTAATTGAACTGTACCTACACGTGCGGACCTATTGAACTGCCGAAATCAAACAACGGCCATGTGTCTGATGTGAGCTAGCAAACGAGACATCCCATTGTCCTATATCCAATTAAGGATTAGGTACCATAACTAGATTATCCTTTTATTAGACTGATAATATACCGCAATTTTTTTTCTGGGTGAATACTTTGGATGTGTTATGTGAGAAAATAAATATCACAAGAAATTCATGGCAAATTTTAGTTTATTTTGAATTCCAATAAGGAATCCGGTGATGTGTCATCAATAAAACAAGCAATTTGTAAAGAAATAAGAAATTAAATACAAAGTCTGTATGGGAGTTCCAAGCAACTCGCTGTAGTGCAGACATCTTTCACTTCTGCAATGAAAACAAGGAGGTTATATCAACAGGAGATAACTTACTGATGGCGCTTCTATAATGGAACTTGCGCATTAACTCATTCAGAGATATTAATTTTTGCAATGTCTGATTAACTATAAGATGGGGGGGGGGGAGGAAGAGCCCAAATTGTTGATATATATATCGGGTGACATGACATGAGAATTCTTGGCTTTGAGGAAGACGAATCCTAGCAGTTAAGCACGAACCACGGTGTAAGAACCGTGGCCGTGGCACGAACCCAGCCGACATTTAACATGAAGATTCGGGGAGGTAGAAGAAGAGGAACGCGTTAACCACATTAATTAACTAGGGGTGGTTTTTTCTTTCCCTTAAAACGCGGTATTGGAAAAAACTTCTATTAAAAAAATTGATTTCAACACATGAAGCACCATTATATTTCAATTGGAATTCCCTTTAAAATGACGTATCACATAGTAGGGGCTTTGGAATTTCATTCGAAATTCCAAAGTAGAGGTGGTTTTCTTCCTGCTTAATAGATTAAATAATAATGGGAGAAAATGGATCCAGAAGTTTTCCAAAAATTTACAGGAAAAGGTTATATTTCACAGCTGGACATTCGAATAAATATTTCGCGAGAATGTCTTCTGAGCAAGCTGAAGAACAAACTTCAATGAGAGGTATATGAATTTTGATAGTGATCCTTTTCGACGTGATGCTAAAGAAAACGTTATTCATTAGTATAGTGGGTCGAAGGACCGATCTACTGAAACTGAAGACTAAATACTCGAAGCTATGAAAAGATTCTGCAACCTTTCTTTCGATAAAAGTCTCCTGGCATAATGACGACACCCCATGTTCGCATAAAAAGAGATCATTCGGATCTAATAAAAATAAATGAATTTTTGACTTTCTCTGTAGCTGATCCAATAATATCCATCGTAACGGGAGTAACAGGAGATGAGACGATAAATTACAGTGACGCTTTTGAGGTGGTGTCAAGACGTTGAAGAAAATGAACAAAGCAAGTTTCAAGGAAGTGAAATTGTCTAAACAACAAAAGTTGTTCCGTCTTTGGCTACACAGCAAAAAAACAATTAATTACGATGATATTGTTGCAATAGATCCACCTTACTGCTCTTTCAACGGATCATCTCGAAAAGATCTGACTATGAGTAAAAAAATTAACTACAGTTTGAGTTGGCTCCTTATTCACTCTCTCTTTTTGACTATGCAGACTAAAGACTAAAAAGTCTTCATTCTTCGATTTGTTACCGTCATTATCAATAAATGTTAAACGAGCAATCTGTGTTTATTGTTGATGATGGAATGCTTTTGCATCGCGTTACATGACAATTGGAGAAGAAGTTTCAGCGTATCTGCGAATTTTGTGTCAGATACTTGAAAAACAATTATAGGAACAATAACGTCATCGTTTTTGGTGGCTATGAAAAAGATGGGAAGAAATGTTGAAAAGAATTCGCCAATTCATGGAAAATGCTTCCGTTTATTTTATTTTCGAAAAGGATATGTCATTGAAAATCCCACAAGACAAGTTTCTAGCCAACAGTAATAACAAATCTCACCTCAATTCAATATTGAAGGAGTTGCCCACGGAAAATACCATTTTCTCTCATCAAGCGGAAAGCGTAGATTGATCGTTACTACAGCTCTTGATATCGTTGCAGAAAATGTAGTTGTTTTAGCTGATGATATTGATGTCCTTATTCTTCTGACCTTTCTTATGCCTGATAGTAAGGAAATTTAATATTTAAAACCAGCCAAGGGAAAGATACTTATAGAGAATAAAGTGTTTTCTTCCAAGGATTGAAATTGAAAAAAAAAAACAGTCGAACTGTCAACAACATATACTTTCTCTCCAGGCACTCACAGGATGTGACACCACTTCAGCTTTTTATATAATAAATGAAAGAATATACGAACCTAAAAAAAATATTGTTCCGTTGAGTGAACAAATGGGTCTTGTTGGCAGTGAAGAGCCTAAAAACCGAATAAACTCCCTCATCCCCCAATTCAACACACAATTATAATAATCATATCGTATAAATAAATCCTCCTTTAGATCGTTTGAACGATCTTGATCTCCTCTCCATATACACAGTGTTTCACCTCGGGGGGGCCAACTCTGACTAACAACATCTTGTTAGGCACCTTATTTATCACCTGTCCGTATGTCTATCTCACACCCTACCGGCCCGCAGAGCCACACACTTCGTTAACACGATCTCATTTGTGTAATTATTTATTTATTCCATAATAGCTTCAATTTCCCACCTCCCCGGGTATATTTATGGAGCCACACGCGTTATGGGCCCTACCAACGCTATCCACCATAATCAATAACACTCTCGAGTGACGTATTTATAGGTAGCCAATATCTGTGATATGATTGGTGATTATTATAAGGTCTTCGCCCTGTATAGTAATGGAACCGTAATGAGGAACTATGAGTTATGGGACGCTTTGAATGGGAATCGGACTACGTCGACGGTTACAATTTACACTACTTTTGGTCGATTGGGAGCTCCCCGGGGGGTACAAATAATCAAACATAATTTTATACAGGGTGTTGTTGGATGAAAATGTTAAAATTATTCATTTTAGCCAAATCAACATTCAGTCATTTTATGTATAAGAGCTCGATGCTCGATACAGGTGCGCTTATCGGAAAAAAATTCCATTTATCGAAAAGAAATGGCCAACTCGGAAATGGGTTTTCGAAAGGAATAATTTCAACTAAACAGAGGACTTTAATCAGATTTTTTAATGCGGGTGGATTTCTTTTAATTTCACTTTTCAAATTATTTTTTACTGATCGATCTTTACAACCGGCATCTTTAAAACGGAAATAATGTGTACCTACGGTTCATAAAATGTATAAACTGTGAAGCAGTTCACCTAATAAAACCAGCAACACCCTGTATAATTATTATTAAACAGACATTGCTTTATCGGCTTGTGTTGTTTATTAATCCTTATGCAAATATACCAGTCAATTTATTTATATTATTGCTGAGTTAAATCGTATCTTTGAGGTGTTTACATAAAATACTGTTGGAAAGAAAATTACATCATGAAAAGAAAGGAAGGCAATGAATATAATGAATAATTTAAATTGAAAATACCTAGTCGTCTTGAAATTTTATACACCGTTACTTACAATGTATACCTACATAGTAATCGATTTTTTTATATTATTTGGAGGTAGGTAAATTGAAAGAAAAATATAATTGAAAAGCTTGAAAAAATTGCCTTGATAACGTACACCTACCCACTATTATTATTTTAATACCTTAAACATCCTTGACTATCCTTAGAAATCAAAATTTTACAGCTTTAATCAAATTTTCATTATTTGCAAACTTAGACACAATTAAAACTCCAAAAACTCATATTCGTATAATCATAAAAAGTTGAAGTTACATATATTTTAAAAACTTCCTCTGTGAAGTAGACCAGCATAATATCGGCCTGCGCGTTGAGGTCGTTTAATTTTTGTTACGCAGTTCCTCACGTCCTTTTTAATTTCCCATTCCAGTAGGTTCGAGATTCTGGAAGCTTGATCTTTGATGCAACATTTGTTCTGCTTACTAGACGATCGTCAAAGCACTCAGTTGCCAATAAGGGTTAAAAATTCTCATAAAGTTCCATATATCAGTCTGAGAAGTACTCGAGAACATCTCGTTGCAAACGTTCTAATATAACAACCGTTCAATCCGTTTATAGGATGTTTCAAAAAATCAAAAACTGTGTCAGAAAATAAAAAAAGTTCTTATCAATAAGGATCCGCAATACGTTGTTGCAAATTTTTCCTTTTTTTTTTTTGACATCTCAGGAACCGTTCGAGATTCAGAACTATTTTTTCTATTTTATCTCTATAACAGCGCGTTTTCGAACACTTTTTGATATTGGAACTGATTTCTTAGAATGCGCCAAGAAATCGCATGCACCTTTCATTTTCCATCCATGACGTTCGATTTTGGCTGTCCAGTTACTGAAAACACATATTTTCATAAGTATAGCAGCCTTTTTTTACAATTTTTGAAATATTTCCCAAACTAAGCCCTATCATATACCCAACTTATTGATTTTTGTAAAGATAATTTCATAATACTTCTAGCGTTTCCTTCACATACTTTCCATAAGCTTCAACCGGTGGATTTGGGAGTCTTTGGGCCATTTAATGAACCATTTCAATGGCCCATTCCATGGCCATTTCAATGAACTTGCAAATCAGTGGATGAAACTGCACCTCTAAATATTCCTGCTGCATAGTTTCTGCTGCCTGGGATATGTCCACTCAACAGGGAAATATTCTATGACGCTGACTTCGCACCTGCAAGTGGCACTGACAACTCGATAGCAACCAGAGAAGGAGAGGAAGAAGCAGAGGAAGAAGAAGGAAGGCAGGTGAGAAAATCTGATGTAAAAAAAAACAAAACGTGAGGGTAAGGGCACAAACACCAACCCAACCACATCACACGAAACACTCAACAAACCTTCTACTTTACGAACAAGTCCACTCGAGAGTCCACTCCATCTTACACCAGAAGCTATAAGACCATTTCCCAATGGCGATTTCAAAAAAATCTAGTTAGGGGAGAAAAACAAAAGGGATGCACCATCCTAATCGACACCCCCGCAAAAAATTTATTGATATAGAAGCAAAATAAAAAAATAAAAATTCCTCTGAAAAACGATTCTAAAGCAAAAATTAAAAAAGGCAAAAAGCAAAAAATGTTTTAGAATAGTGAGTCATCTGATTCCGAAGATGAATACTTCTGTTTATACCCTATGAGCTGAAAAAGTTATGGTTCTAGTGAAGAAGACTGGATTCAGTGCATTAATTAGTTGCATGGAAATGATCTCCGGTGATCATGAAAGAAAACCATCGACTTGAATAGATGAAATGGAAACGACAGGTGTGATAAGATGTCTTTAAACTCTTATATTATAGGTCTAGAGCCCTAATTTCATGGTGTTGAAGTTTTTACAGCAAAACCACATGCGACCCATCTAGCGAAACATAGTCAAAGATGCTCTTTGACCTCTTGAGAGGTCAAACAGTCAAATTTCTATTTCCTCGCCCCTCTCAAGAGTTTCGACTAAATGGGTACTTACATCATTGTTTTTCTTTATATTTACTCAAATCGGTGTTCATGATCATTCATGAAATGATCATCTTATGATGATTCATTTAATACCCGGCACATAATGAGGGAATGATACAATGATACCAACTTCTCACGTCCTGTGGGACGAAGAGAGAATTCGTTAGTTACTCAAGACTTTGCGCCTTTGGTTTGTAAAAACGTCCACCGAGATCTTCCGAGCTGCAGTTTCACGGGTCATAGGCATGGGTCACGCGTATCGCAAGCTGGATCGCTAATCTCCCGAGATAGACGGCGGCATAAAAAGAAGAAGGAAGAAGGTGTCTATCTAGTATTTAGTCTTATTTATTAGCCTATGCCTTACAATACAATCCTTTGGTGTAGGTATTGATTAAGATTTATTTCATACCTCATCATCCAGATTCACCTAAACATTATTTTAATTCTAAATTGAATAAAGAAACGAAACAGTAAGAAAAAAATATGTTGCTTATAAAAACACGACTTTAAACTTAATCTCCTGGTACAAGGCTAAGCCATCTTCATCTTCATCTTCATCTTCACCATCACATGATAAATATCCTCTTCACTTCACATGGCGAATAAACCCGCATTGCCCGACTCGACTGACGGGGCTGTCAATGCAGGTCTGCTCCGTGTGATTAGTCTGTCAATGGGCATTAATCCGGGGGCCTTTGTGGTCGCTCACACTCCACTGCACCTTCTCAATAGCGCCGAGGTGCTCCAGTTGCATGTCGTCATGTCGTCCTCTACCACTCTAGCCTGTTAGCCTGTTTGATTAATGCGGATCATGAGGGGATGGGGATGGTGATGTCAATGATTGTGCATGGGAAGAGTACCTATGCACATTATTATTTTATAAAAGTATATTTTTTAAATGTCCCTAATATGAGTTAGAGCAGAGAGAGATCATATTATCATACCTATTCAAAGAATTGTAAAATTACTTGAAATTTTTGTACTCACATGAAGGAATGTAAAATGAAGAATGTATTTAAAGTAGGCATGTGTATAGTGTTATAATGAATAGATTTTATGAAGGGTGGAGGAAGTGGAGGGTATTATAATCAATAAAAGGTGTAAAAGCTTTATGATCTTTTAGATAGGATGGGAGTGTTTGAGATAAAGATATGAACATAACAGGGTCAGATTGTATCTTCATGCATCATGCACCTGGATCCTCTTCGTAGCTTTTATTTTATTAAGCTTTGGTTATAGATTGTCTTGAAATGGAGCAAAAATTGATAGATAGGTATTCAGTCTGCCAAAAGACAAAAAAGTACACTTACTTGTAGGTACTGGACTACTAGGAAGATATACAGAGTGATACCCAACGAAAACGTACCAGGTCCAATAACTTAGAAACTGAAATTGTTCGCCAATAACGCCGAAACAGATCAATTTTGATATCGAAGGGGACATCTTTGGGTAACAAATTTGACCATCGAAATTCATCCTCTTGGCAGGGGTGGCTACCCTTTCGCTTATCATCAGGGAACACATATCGAGTGTCATTTGAAAGCTACTTGAATTCTCATCTTTACAACGATGTAGGTATACATTTTGTTTTCAAAAATTTTAATTACAGGGCGAATCGATAAAAAAGGTTTTCTTAACAATTAATGTTTCAATTTTTTCGGAAATGTGCGGAGAGAATAATTTTAAAAAATTCATAGCGACTTGCTTCCGTTGCTGCGGAAGCAAAAAATGAAGAGAAACTCAAAGCTCACATTAAAAAATTTCCAAACTATTGCATTCCACCAACTTTTCACCAAATTGACCTGAACGCTTGGGCCATAGCTATAAGTGAAAAAAAAAAATAATTGGATTTTTTAACGTCACCAAGACCTGAGAATCCGACAGTCAAACAGAAAGTGTTTCATTATAGCCTGCTTGCAAGATATGAACATTAGTAAAAGTTTGGTTTTACTTTCAGCTGTTGATGAGCTCTTAGTCTTAACGTGAAAATGATCTTTGCTTATATGAGAAATCGAAACCCTCACAGTAATGTCTTATTGTAGCGAGAGGGTTCTTTTCTTTCTTATTAAAACTCGCCATGCAATCATCTTCAGCATAGTCAGGAACAAAACTTCGAGCCTGATGATGAATACAAAATGCCTCTTAGTTTTTTTTTTTGCTTACATGAATGAAGAATCAGCAGGAATTCGTTCCTGGACAGGTTTATTAAAGCCCATTAAACTAAGTTTTTGATTCTGGAAGGATACTCAACTTACTGCAATTCTGTCGAGATATACCCACTTGAATATGGGCGTATGAATGTATCATATTTTGTAAGCTTTTCCAATCAGTTGAATTTTTTCACCATTGTTTTCAACCTCTAGAGTCTACACCATGGTGTAAGATGGTCTAGACAGAGTTTGTTTCAAAAGTTAGAAGTTACATTTCGTTACGCCTGGTAACTTGATTACAAGACAAATTGTTACAAAAAAAAATCAATAGACTTATTTTCGAGAAATTGGCTTGGTCAAAATCTGTTATGAAGTTAATGGTCAAGAATCCAAAGCATCAAAACCAAAAAAAAATCGCTAAAACTGATTGCAGGATCAAACCTAGAAAAAGTTATAAGAGGTTCATCTTCGGATGAAGATATTTCTGATTTTGTTTCATATAAGACTCTGATAAGAGAGTGTCCAAATTCAAAATTTGTCAACCTATGTCAATGTCACTGAATAAAAATTATTTTGATAATAATAATTTTCATCAATGAAGTTGCATTTTGATTGTTTTCTCAAACCTCTCCCTGCTGAATTATCCAATATGGTAATTTTATGAATACTAAAACATTATATGTATCATGTATCTCTCTCGGCACTTACGATTTAAGTTAAGTGTGGGGTCTGTATAGAGAAAATGGGACAGGGATTTAGGGGGTTGTTCGAATTTCAAATTCCTTTAAGCCTATTATTTATGGCTCTATAATAACAATTATTTGAATTATGTTTAATGTACCATTATAATCGGTGTGGAACAGAAAAGATCATCCCTATGAGACCTGCCAAATGAAAAGGGCATATGTGCGATTCTATTGCATTGTTGCCGAATCGTACAAATAGTTCCAAATATTCAGTTATACTCTCCATTGAAATAAATATAAGCAATTATTATAACTTTCCTTATAATAAAAGAATGCTTATAGCAATACTTATGTATTAAAATTTTTTGAAGATAGAAATAACAATGGAAGTAAAAATTAAAGTACCGACAACATGGCTTGATCTGATTAGGATGGCATGGCATAATGAGAGCATCCAATGAAATGGAATGAAATGAAGGGTCTCTCTCTGAAGCTCGCCGAGTTTTGTTGTAGATGTTGCGTCGAGATAAAAGTATTCTAAAAACCATAGAGGAGTATATGGTCTATTTATAAGCATTGTCAATGTTCAGGCGCTGTTCATTTTAATGTGTTTGTTTTTCAGGCGTAGCGTAGGGCGAAAGAGAGACAGCCGGGGGACTTCCCCTGCTTGGTGAGAAAGAGAGACAGAGGCAGGTCTCTTAAAAGTATCAAGTTACCGCTGGCAGACAGCTGTTTTTAGTGAAAGGAATCAAGGATTGATGCATTGAATGTTACAGAAGAATTAAGTATAGAGTACTGGGTACATGAAACTCTGTTTTGTTATTTTATATTTTTACCTCAGACCAAAATCAAAAGCTCATATTTATTATTTGATTTTATTTAATTATATCATTATTTGATTGAGTATCAAATAAGTATTGGGAATGTTTTCTGAAAAAAAAATTATTTTCTGATAGTGATGGGTAAATATCGAATTTCATAAAAGTGTGGTTTCCAAAAAAAAATACGTTCGAGAAGTTTCAGACCATTTTATTCCCTTCGGATTCATTTACGATTTCACCACATCTCGGCAATTTTTTATTTAATTTAGAGAATCCGTGCGTTTTTTCAACGAAATTTTCTCGAAAATCTTCAGGAATTGTTGTAGCAAATCTTGTAGGTACCTACATAATTATATTCTTTAAATGTAAATAAATCACTAGAGGCTAAAAACAACAATCTAATCCCATTGAACCCAGGTCCAGTTTTTGGTTGGTGCGTTAATTTTAATTTTTTCGAATTAATTTCCGAAAATCATATTCGGAAAAGCAACTGAGTGAGAGATGAATTTTGTAAAGTAATCTTTCGGCTAAAATTTTGAGTTGTTGTTTAATAGTTTACTATGTTGCCGAATTTCTTATATTAGAATTTAGAAAAATCGTAATTACACCGGGTTTTACATTGACATAAAATTTATGAGAAATGACATGAAAATTTTAATACGCCCTAATATTATCTCCCCAATTCATTTTAGAGCAAAATTGTATGAGACTTTTTTGAAGGCCCTTGCATGATAACTCACGTGCAAAATACGAATAATTTTAATAAAGTCAGTGAATTGAAAGATTTTTTTTTAATCGTTTTCTAAAATTTGTGACATAAAAATGGTATCCTGATATTTTCCTCAATTCAACCACCAGCAAATGTCAAATTTTTTTTTATTATTTTTTGTCAAATCGATTCCGTTGGCATAAACGTTCTACACAATAGCTTCCCATGTAGTCCATTTTTATCATGCTTACTTTTACTTCTGTTATGTAGTGTAGAACACTTTTCCAACGAAATCGATTCGACAAAAAATAATAAATAATTTGACATTTGCTGGCGGTTTGATTGAGGAAAGTATCAGGACAGAATTTATTGTACAAATTTTAGAAAATATTTTTCAAAATATCTCTTAATTCGCTGAATAAAAATTATTCTTATTTTGCACTTGACTCCATCATGCAAGGACCTTCAAAAAAGTTACATTCTATTTTGCTCAAAAATTCTAAAATTAATCGTGGAGATAATATATTAGGGGGTAGGTATTAGAATTTGTATGGGATTTCTTATATGACGGTCTGCCGATGCAAAACCCGGTATAGGTGAGAGGCCATAGTCACTACAATTTTTCCATTGTTACATTTTCATTTTCCTTGTGGAAATTTAATTATTTTTTGTGGAAATGACCTTTAAATTCAAAGGATACCATGGAGCGAATAAGGGTGTTGGGAGGGTAAAACTTGCTCACGCGGACGATTTCTGTGTATCGCCCGTCCTTATTGAGGTCGGTCCCAAACTAATGAGCCATTCGAGAAGGGCAAGGAAAAATTTCCAAAAATCGTCAAATAATCAATAGGCCATCTTATGATACTCCTACTAGACAAAGACCCATGCATATACTATCTTGTAGTATGTTAGAATGCCTAAGTGCGACTGGTCGCTCATCTATGATAATTATAATGACCGAAAATCTTTTGAGGCATCAGCTGAAATTTTCCATTTCGTTCTTATTTGCGGTATTGTCAGGTTTACAAATTTTTCCCACATCTGGGTAAGCATACCTAATCATATTTCGAAAACAAACTCACAGGGATTTTTTTTTATTAAAAATAAAGAAGTTTTTTGCCAAAATGATGAAATTGTTTAATTGTTTGCTTTGTTGGCAAATATAGGAAAAAGTAAAAAACTTGAGGTAGGTATGCTTTATTGTTTTACCTACAAGAAAATATCTCTTGAAGAAAATTGAATATGAATAATGAAAATGGAGCTTAGTTTTATCGCGGTGTTGTCATGCTTTTATTTATTTTTCTGAAATAAATTAATAGGCTATAATAATGAAAAATAAACATAATTTTTTAATTCCATCAGACAGAACGAACCAAATAAGGTACGTTATATATAAAGGTGTAATTAATAATAGGTTGCAAGAAACGTGCGGTTGTAAGCTTTTAGCCTCGTAAACCTCCACCTGAAAACAATCAATATTGACATAGATGCCAATAAACAGGCGACAAGTTTGCCTTATAATTTAGTAGTCAGACAAAAGCGTATGCAAATGCCCGAAACCATAAACAAAGACACCAGTTATGTGGAGACAAGCAATTATAATAACGACTCGCCGGAAAACTAATCGCTTGTTGCTTGTGTTGTTCTTGACCGGAGAAATAAAAGAGAAATATTGGGTATGTATATTTGGTAAGTCAAAGTGACAAGACCACCGTGACACTTGTAGGTATGTTGTATGTTGTACCTAATGTTGCATGTTGTATTATTGTACCTCTACCTGTAAGTAGTACCTATCTACGTATCCATCCAACGGGAAATATGAGAAAATGTCCATTGATATAATTAATAGGTTAGGTAGGTAGTTTAAAAACAACAAATGGGCGAGGAACATTTTTTATTTTTTACTCGGTATATAATGGGAAACTTAATATAGCAATTACAAATTATAGTAACATAAAACTACAAATTATATCTTCTAATATGTGAATGTGTATGGTATCAATTTCGGGCCTAAAATATCTATTATTACAACTTTTAATGACCACCTGGGAAGGTGGTTTTGTCTTTTGTGTATGTACATACTTTGACGTTAACTTGATGGGTTATAGAATAAATCGGATAGGAAAGATTGATTTTTAGTTATTAATACTTATACAGGGTGATTCATGAGTGACCTTACATAGACCAATGGTGATAAGCGAACTTCAAGGCGGGTCGAAAACCACAAAAGAAATTTTTTTTGTGTGATTGGTTAAGAAGTTACAGGATGTTTTATGTCTCAGGTACAAAACTTTGATAGGCGATATTTCTGAAACGGCTGGAGATATTTTGTAGAAATTTACTAGGAATGGTGCATTCCGGAAACTCATCAAAACCGCATTCTGAGTTAATTAAAAATCCAGGACCGGACTTGAAAATTTTTGCCCCCATGGTCTTTGTTGAAAAAGTTAATTTTCTGACCGTGCTACTGAAAAACTGTCATCGAATTTGAAAAGATAAGAAAAAACTCTATAGAAATCATTCCTCAATTTGAACGGCACACCGAAACCGTCTCGAAAAAAAAATGTCAAAGTAAAACTTCTCAGTAAATTATCGTTTTCGAGCAGACATATTTTACTTAATGTTCGTCTGAATTCCTTCAAATTTATTTTTTGACTTGTTTCTGTGGGAAAAATGTCAGTGTAAATTAAATGTTATCAATATTAATGTTATAAACGGTTCTCAAAATGTCCTTTACCAACTTCAATACATTTCCTGCAGCGTTTCCATAAATTTTGGTTTGCTTTTTGAATTATTTGCCTGTTGTTTCTAATTTCATCAGCAACTACCAGTATTCGCGTCCTGAGCTCCTCTCTGGTACTTACTTCCGTTTTTTAGACTTCCTGCTTCATATGGCCCCATGGGTAATAGTCTAAAACAGTGAGGTTGGGGGACCTAGGTGGTCAGGAATGAGGGCCGCCGCGCCCGAACCAACGATTGGGGTATACTCATTGTGGAGATGCTCTCTGACTTGTCGAGAAAAATGCGGTGGTGCCCCATCTTGCTGGAAGGAAAGAGCACGCCTGTTCACGTTCGCCTCTGCAAGCAAGCCGGGCAAAATGACTTGTAGGAAAAGTAAATAAATTTCCCCCGTGAGCCGCCCAGCAAAAAATGGGGTCCTATTAGGGTATCATTTTCAATGCTACACTGCAAATTTATAGAAAATCTGTTGCGAGTTCTTCTGAACAACAGAGCGCGGATTTTCATATGCCCATAGGTGGGAGTTTTTTTTATTCGTTACACCATCCCGCGTGAACTGAGCTTCGATCAGTACACAAAATTCTACGCAGTCACTTCAATGGAACTTCATTGAATGGTTGAAGCCTCTGTACGCTTTGTACTTGACAGGGATGGCATCCGCTCTTCTTTTTTTCAAAGTTCGCCATACTCTTGATTGAGAAATGCTCAGTGCTTGCCCAATTCTTCGCGTACTTGTACTTTGATTTACTGCCACCATCTCCACGATGTTTTGGTGGTTCAGATTTTCCAATTGAGGTTCAGCATTCCTTTGAACTCAGGAAAATATGCCGTGGTTTCGAGAAAATTGGAAAACAGACGCGAAACGTTACATGGGCCTGTGTTCTTCGATTGTGATCTTCTATGGTATTCTCTCGCAGCTGCTCTTGAATTTCCATTGCAGAAACCATACACAAACATAATGTCTGGTATTCGTTATTAGTGAAATGATTTGTGATTATTAGTGAAATCTGAAAATTTTGTAGTTGACACCTGATTTCCCAGTAATAAAGCTTGGCCTTCTGTCCAACATTTTTCCCACAGAAACAAGTCAAAAAATAAATTTGAAGGAATTCAGACGAACATTAAGTAAAATATGTCTGCTCGAAAACGATAGTCGACTGAGAAGTTTTACTTTGACATTTTTTTTTCGAGACGGTTTGGGTGTGCCGTTCAAATTGAGGAATGATTTCTATAGCGTTTTTTCTTATCTTTTCAAATTCGATTACAGTTTTTCAGTAGCACTGTCAGAAAATTAACTTTTTCAACAAAGACCATGGGGGCAAAAATTTTCAAGTCCGGTCCTGGATTTTTAATTAACTCAGAATGCGGTTTTGATGAGTTTCCGGAATGCACCATTCCTAGTAAATTTCTATAAAATATCTCCAGCCGTTTCAGAAATATCGCCTATCAAAGTTTTGTACCTGAGACATAAAACACCCTGTAACTTCTTAACCAATCACACAAAAAAAATTTCTTTTGTGGTTTTCGACCCGCCTTGAAGTCCGCTTATCACCATTGGTCTATGTAAGGTCACTCATGAATCACCCTGTATACAGGCTGGGCCACGGTATACGAAACGGAAGATTATGGCCGTGTCTCTGGATTTTAGGATCTTTTTATTTTTGGAGTGGATAGAGACCCGGCAGAGGTACGTTTTAAAATTATATTCATAATGTACAGGGTGTCCCAAAAGCATAAAACATATCAAAGTTATGTTTTTTTAAATGGAATGCTCCTATGTTATTGCATTTTTAGATTGTCTGAAAAAATAAAATAAGATTGGTTTTTACAGTTGGTGTTTAAATTCAGAAGTTTTTGAGTTATAAACAAGTGAAAATCGTCATTTTTCAAGTTCAAGGCCCTGTACAACGAAAACGGCTGAAGATAGAGAAAAACGGTTTACATGTCCCTATTTTCACTTTTCATGTACTATCCTATGGTATAGAAACATTTGTGCTTTCTTTGATTTTTTTATTTGTCGACGCGTGGAGAAATCTCAGAGTTTTTAAATTTTTTATCACCCTGTATAAACATTTCATCTACATCGTAGGATAGTAGGTACATGAAAAGTTAAAATAGGGACATGTAAGCCGTTTTTCTCTATCTTAAGCCGTTTTCGTTTTACAGGGCCATGAACTTGAAAAACTAAAGTAGCAACTGTAAAAGCCAATCTTATTTTCTCTTTTCAGACAATCTAAAAATGCAATAACATAGGAGCATTCCATTTAAAAAAACATAACTTTGATATGTTTTATGCTTTTGGGACACCTGTACATTATGAATATAATTTTAAAACGTACCTCTGCCGGGTCTCTATCCACTCCAAAAATAAAAAGATCCTAAAATCCAGAGACACGGCCATAATATCTTCCGTTTCGTATACCGTGGCCCACTCTGTATATATATATAGGTACTATTAATTTATACCTGGTGTTTGGTAGATAACTGGACAGCCAAAATGGAACGTCATGTATAAAATCGTATTTTAAGCATAAAAGAGAGATTTTTTCAAGATAAGACCTCGTGTAGGAAATATTACAAAAATGTAAAACTAAGGTCGCAATAAAAATATGTTTTTATTCAGTAACTGAACAATAATTTTGGAAATATTTCTTAAACGAGACCTAATCTTGAAAAAAATTATTCGCTCTTTTATGCTTTAAAATGCAATTTTATACATGACGATTCATTTTGGCTATCCAGCTACCAAACACCCTGTATTTTAATTTATACAGATGAGTGTCCCAGAATAAAGGGGACTAACTTCCAAGGTAGAATATATACTTGATTTTAAGGTAGAAGGTCTAAATGAACATATACCCTCTAAATTGAATATTAACGAAGCTATGGATGTTCAATTATGTTAAAAAAAATAATAAATTTTTTTGTATAACTTCAAAACAGCTTTAAATATTTTTATATGAAATTTTTTGTGACTTTTTTCCATTAAATAGTTTATTATTATAATATTAATTACATATTTGTAATTTGCACCAGGGACGTTAGGGCTCCAATTTCCCCTCCCCCCAATTTTTACGCCACTGGATAAATTTTGGTATTGGCATATTTTTCCAAATGCTAGACATTTCTGGTACAGAAAAGGCACAAGGTTTGTTATGTAAACTCTCAACAGTTTTTTAGATATCTAGATAATTGAATATGTGAAAGTTTGGTTTTTACCTAATATTTACAAAAATAAAAATTTGAAAGAAAAATGATCATATAGCACTAGGAAACGTGACTAAAAATGTCGTGGTTGGGGGATCTGTAGAAGAAGAAGCCTCACGTCAAATCTGAACTTTTTTCATAAAAAAATAGCTGTTTTGGGGTTATGCCTACAAAATATTTTTTTTTTTAACATTGAGCACCCTGATGTTGTAACTTCATTAATAATACTCAATTTCGGGGGATAGGTTCATTAAGACTTTTTGTCTTAAGATCAAATAATTATTCTACCTTATTAGAAGTTTTTTCCCTTTATTCTGGGGCACCTGTATGAATCATTCCACCCTTTGTATTACCTATTTATGTAAGTAGTTGTATAAGAATCGTGTCTTCTTGACCATCACTTATCAAGAGCGTCAATATTCATTATCGTCATTATTCATCATCATATAAAATTTGCTCTAACTTAGTGCATTTTTTAAGAAAATCCTACTTAATAAAAAAAAGCTGGAAAAAGGATATAACTCAAGAAAATGGGAAATGAACTGGATTATAATTAATTTCCTTAATTTTTAAAATATGTATAGGATGACGTCGAGCTACTACGCCCCTCCACCCAAAATGCACTGGAATAAGTGTGTCACCCATTAAGAATTATGTGCTAATTATGGGCAAGATTGTTTTTAAAACATGTTTGAATCATGGTATCATTGATGCTTTCATATTATGGTCCTTTTAATAAAAATTTAAAAAATATAATATAAATAAAGGAACACATAATTATTATTGACTCTGGTACATAATTATTGTAATACATAAGTATAAAGGCTATTTGACCATATTGTTTACCTGTTTCTAACTTTAAAGTTATATTAACCATTCAGTTAAGTAAATTAAGGCTGGGAATAAATTTCCCTCTATTTAGGTACCTGCTTCAGAGTAAAATAATACTTTGAAACCAGAACTGGTAAAATTTATCAGTTAATAATGTCACTTGGCCTTTAATAAAATCACATCAAGCCACCAAGCAAATCTTCATATTTTATATAATTTTCACGATGAAGGAAGAATAAGACTTGCTCACCAACAGCAACCACTCCATGAATGTGACTGACCAAAAGGTAACTCATAAGAATTCGAAAGCAGTGAAAAGAAGTGAAAGAGATGAACCACTTGAAGTGGCTTGATTTTAGTTAAAATTCAAAAATTTGTGGACGACTTTAGTAATCTCTACGAGTACTCTCATCATTCAAGTTTTAGGAACGTAAATTAGAAGTGAATTTCACGTTATTTATGTTGAGGAAATAAAATTTTAGACTTTATTTACGTCGAATTAAGGTAAATTTTACATAAAATGCTAGTTAAATGACCGGTTTTCACATAAAAAAAATTGAATCCATTTTTTTTGTTGCATCGTTCTTGAATCTCCCATAGAACTGTTAGTAGATATCAAAAAAAAATCAATTTCTTTAAATGAATGTTATTGACTCTAAGAAAGGGTTTTCTCGGATACCTCTAAAAATATTGTTGGGAGACTTCACCTCCATCTTTTAAATGAATTAATTGTTGATTTTATTTATATGTTTTACAAAAATGTCGATCAAGTGAGTGCCTATTTTATTAACGTTCTTGAATGTTTTGACAACTGTTCTAACCTAACAAAATCAAACACTGTTCAGTTGTAAAAAGTGGATTAAGTTAAGACAAACGTCTTTGTGTCAGGGCCTACTCCAAAACGAGAATCAAAATTTAAAAAAGTCAATGACGTACATTTTTCTTCACAATAATATCGGTGAGGGTGCCCCCCTGGACGCCACTGGACTTACTTGTTACTCAGTACTACAAATAGCACTTCCAAATTTCAACAATATCGGCAAAAGAATGTTTAAAAATATTAATAAAAAAACGATAAAAAAAACCACACTGTATCTTGAAAACCAGTCATTTTAGGATGTTTATATGAACTTTCTGCTTAAAATTGTTCCGGGAATACGCCCTTAAATTTAGTACATTCCTTCAAGTAATACTCTCTGTATACCGTTGTGTTACACTTACTAATTATTTAAGAGCAGCTGTATCATATTATGTTAAGGAGTTGAAAAAAATACTAAGTTTAAAGAAAACTTTTTACTCTGACCTGAAGAAAATTTACTATCTAATTATAAATTTCGCGGGGAAAAAACTGGAACACCCTGTATATTGTCCACTTTTCCCACGACCATATTATAATATGTGCATTAAAAACAAAACAGTATACCTAATAATACGAATCATATCACTGATTTATTTTCCTTAGGGAGTGATGAACTTGTTCGTAATTATTATGCATTTCCATGTATTGTATATTTCAGCACGTTGTCAGATATGGGATTTAAACGAGCCATCCCAAGGGACTTCCGCCTATCCAGTGTTTCCTCGGCAACCTTGGTTTCAGTTTAGGCTCGTATTTCATAATAGAATCTACAGCACACTTCCATGGAAATTTATAAATTACTCACTGTTTTCGCAAATAATATTGTATCATAATAATATCGGATTACCGTTGCGGTAATCCGATATTCAGGAGTTGCTATGAAATTTTATATAAGCTACATTTAAACGCATTGTTTAAATTCCTAGATCTCGATCTAAATAGAATAAATAAATTCAAGAAATAGGGTAAGAGTATTTTTCAAAACTATTTATCATCTTTAGATTGAAGGTGTAACAACATACAAAGATATCTGGCTCATTTGCTTCGAACAGGTCAGTGTAATAATTAATAAGAATCAATTCCACATTTTGATTGGTGATATTCCCGGAGCATATACAGCTCCCAAGACTCAAGTTGTACGCTAGATAACGTAGGATGTTATCTCCTATAGGTCGTAACGCTCTCCTTACTTCCTGAACGGTATGGCCATCCTTCTGAAGTAGAGCAAGAACTTCTTGGAGGTATTGGGTCTGATAAATGCGGGATGTATGACTCATCTGGGTTTTTATTTGTCAATTTTGGGCCTGAATGATATTTTTGTTTAAACCCGATCTACTAACTGTGTGTGTTGGTTTTTGGTATACAGTGCTTCCCAAAAGTAACGGATAAATTCGATAAAACGGAGAGGGCTGTTTTTTTGAAAAAATAAAAAAACAGGTCGATTTTGTTTTTGAGTTGTTCAACTTTTGACATAATATTTGGGTATACAGGGTGATGCACGAAAAAGTGGTGACGTCATCGGCATTTTTTTAAATGGCAACCCTTATTTTTTATTAAATTTTTTGATACTTCATCCAATTGACAATACGGTAATGTCATCATTTTGTAACGTTTATAAAGGAAATTTCGGAGAAAATAACTTAATTTCCACAGATTTAATAGATTTAATTTAATTTAATTTAACAGATTCAATTTGATAGACTTAATTTAATAGACAGATCTTATAAAATTACCATGGAAACAGTCATTTTTATTTGATATTTTTTTATTTTTATCGCTAATGTTCCGATTTTCACATCAGTAAAAAGTGCACAATTTCGACTCACAAGCTGTTTCTCAGAAATTTCCTTATTTAAGGTTACAAATTGATTACATTACCATACTGGCAATTAAATTAAGTATCAAAAAATGGAATAAAAAATAAGGGTTGCCATTTAAAAAAATGCCGATGACGTCACCACTTTTTCGCGCATCACCCTGTATACCCAAATATTATGTCAAAAGTTGAACAACTCAAAAACAAAATCGACCTGTTTTTTTATTTTTTCAAAAAAACAGCCCTCTCCGTTTTATCGAATTTATCCGTTACTTTTGGGAAGCACTGTATGTATAGACTCCGTCATTCGGAAATTGGTAGCTTTCCTTCCTTTTTAAGTTTCCATTGTTAATTCAAGGCATGGGGGTGAATATATACGGTCAATTGATATAAGTAGTGGAGAAATTATTCCAAGGTCTCCTTTCCATGTTGTTTCCAGAAGGCGAAGGTGTTTTCTACTTAGCGGTACCAACTTTGTTAGTGCGTGTTGTTTAATAAGGACGTGACTTCAATAAAAAATTCGCTGTTGAAGTTGACAACAACCAGGGTGCCTTGTTTAGGGGGATGGCTACCTCATAAAGGGGTAACTCCACTGAAAATATAGGTTGTGGTGACTGGGAAGCAATTGATCACGTAGCGGTAGAGAGAGATAATGTCACTGGGTAAAGATTAGATGACCTGGATATATTGAAGAGTCTCGTTGATGGACAGTGGACACCATTGAAACCACTGTTGAAAAGGGAGTACATCAAAACTGATTAGAATGTCACGGGGTGGACGATTAGAGATTTACGTGGGTGGACGATTAGAGATTTTACGTTTTTAAAACCACCCGAGTCTCTAAATGAATACTGTTGGTATAGTGAAGAAATTATTCGAAGGTCTTCTTTCCATGTTTCCAGATGTCGAAGGTGGCTTCTACTTTAGCGATACCAACTTTGTTAGTGGCGGTGCTTAATGAGGCCGTGGCTTCAAAGAATTCGCTGTAGAAGTTGACAACAACAGGACGCCCTGCTTAAGGGGGTGTCTGCCGCATAATAGTAACTCCACTGAAAATAGGCTGTGGTGGACTGGTGGCAGTTGATCACGTAACGGAAGAGAGAGATAATATCACATTGACGTATGGTTGCATTAGCAGGTTGGTTAGATATTTGATCAGAGAATTGAGATCCAATGTCACTGACGATCGGTCGAAGAGGAACGTTACGTTTGTATATAATTGACACAAGTCTAGGCGTTGGGTTTGCTATTCACAATCGACCGTTAGTCTTGATCCGCCATGGTGGAAGTTTCGACTAACTGCGTTGGTCTTTCTGAGGATGCGATTCCAAGGATCTCTCGCAGATAAGTTTAAATTATTGTAAGAATAATTGTTTCTCATAATCTTCATAATGATAGCATTCAGCATAGCGTGGCTATATAGAGACAAAATGATGTTTGCGTTGGAGGCTCCTGAATGCAGCTCTTTCTATCTGGTGGTATTACGTTTTGGGAATTTAGCTTGTTTGGGAGCATTCGTGACGAATCTCCTCACAATAAAGTCTTGTGGTAGCTTCCGTATACCGAATTCAAAACATGCAACTAATCGTAAACTGGCCTGGTAAAGGGTGCGATTGCAAAGTTTACTGATTTGGCCAGTCTGCCTGTTTCTTTTGCAAACAACTAATGGGGGATTCAATAGGTTGATCACTTATGTGCGAGAACTATCAAGGGAAGGTGAAGGTCTCCCGCGGTATGTGAACGAAAAATTGACTTATAGGAAAATTTCGAAGTTAAAGCTTCCCTAAAGACGCAAACTAGGTATACCTAGAGTCCCTCGATATATAAGAGTCTGGCCATATGCGGTCATGTTTCTGATTGGTTAGCCGCCTCGGCGGCCATTTTTATCCTTTTAGCTCCGGCAAGTGCCATAAGATTAGCATTAGCCGGCCTCGAAAATGTCTACTAATTAATTTTTTTCATCGAATTGCATATACCTATAAGGCTACAAGTAATGCCTGGTCGTTGTGCAATTAGTTATTGTTGCAATAGTGAAAAAAAAATTGAAAATATACTTTAAAATTCAATATAAAATTAAAGAAACTCGCTTTATAATACTTCCAGATATATTTTATCAAAAGTTAGAAAGAATAATGAACATTTTACTGAATCATTTATAAAATAATAAAATGCGAAGTTGAATAGATTTTAGATGGTTTTAGTACTCCGTTTAGTATTATTGGGATGCTCGAATTACATAGAACCTGTCTAATAAAGAACAAGCCTGACCGCTTCGGCGCTTCACTTCTAAAAACTATATATTTATTACCCTTCAGTATATCACCCTTTAGGATTTTTAGTCCGTGAGTCCAATTATATTTAAATTTATTACTGCAAGCTTTAAAACTTGGGTAGGTACTTATTTACGTAATAAAAACTCTTTTTTTTAAATATCGCATAATATTATATAAAATATCTATTTACATTTTCGTATTGAGGGATATTTATTGTTAATGTTGCTTGGTTAGTAAATGAAAAACCTCACTTTTGAACTTGACTACATTTAACATTGTTTTGAAGAATACGCAGTAAATCAAGGTAAAACAAGAAATAATGTGGAAACGATTTTACAAGATCCTTTAACATTCCCATAGTCACCATCAAAAAAATCACTGTATAAATAATATGCAAAATAACGCGTATTTTAATTGTTTTAGTGCTAAGCGCCTATCTCATCAATGCATTTTTTCGGTGAAACAGGATAAACATGGCTGCCGCAGACCGTATGACCAGACTCTTGTATATCGAGGGACTCTAGGTATACCTACATCTATAAACCTTATATACCGCGAATGCATTTTGACGACTTTTTGCTAGAACTATGCGAGTATAACACAAATAAACGTTATAAGAACAGTTTTTCTAAAACATTTAAAAAAAATTGACATAACAGCTGTACCTACAGTTCGATACCTTCACCATGCAGCAGTAAAGCAACAGTCGCGATCTCTATTTTAATTGCTTCCTCCGCTACCCATTTTCGTCTGTTATTATCACCTTCAGTTTACCATTCACGGTTGATTTATGACGTTGGCTGTTATTTGAGCACCTGAAACACTCCATTCATATTCAAGCGAGATGTAAATCAGGATTGATAAATTGGGTTAGAAGACGGCTTTCATCGGTAATTATTCATCAAGCAAGGGGCAATTTAGTATAATATCGGCGTTGAAGGCGATATATTAGCCTATAACTTCCCTTTTACGATCGACCGACCACCTTTCTGATGCTATTGGGATGATGATATTGGAACTATCGCTTTAACCGTTACTGATTGGGATTAGTGATTTTTCTGTATTCATCTGCTGAAAATTAACACTTCGAGATACTATAAAATTACTTCATCAAACTATTATAAATAAAGTTCATAAAGTTAAGTGACTCTAAATATTTTTGGGATTATTTGATTAAAAAGTAACTGCTACTGCTTGATTTGATACAGCTGTTGTTATTATAATAATTACAGTATTAGGTAGCATCTCTACACGAGGACGTTCGATCCTCAAAAGAATCGATCGAAAGATCTTGAACGTGTTTTAAATTGCCCGAGTTAATTGAATCTCATGGACCTCTCACGGTAATAATTTATAAGTAAATTATCAACTAAGTGTAACGACCAACTCATCCATTATCTCTGCCATGACAGTGATTGTGTAACAATCTTTCCCTGTTATTATTAATAATAAACATACGTGAGAAATAATTCGATTCCTCCCGGTACATCTCATATTATATGTCCTTTTAAATCCTTCCTGGTGTTTGGACTTCCTGTTTGTCCAGTCGTCACAACTGTCATAAGACCAAAACGTCCCAAAGAATCGCTCTTATCAGATGTCCCTTTCCCTTCGTCCATCTGATATAATTGTGAAGAACCGTCTTAGCTGTGAATTGATGAACAGATAAGAGGGTGAAATAAAGAAGGAACTGTAACAAGCGACAACAATACAAAATAAATAACAACTCTAGTCCAGTCAGATAACCCTTTCAGGAAGAGATACCAGTTTAATAGAAATATCAACCCTTTGATGCCGGGACCGGGACCGGGACGGGAAGGTAGGTATATAGGTAAGTGCGAATTTCTGGAGCTTCCTCAAACAAACCAAATGAATCTAGCATGGGAATGTGTAATTGATACTTTGAGGTGTATCAAATGCTGCATGAGTAAGAATTATTCAGGATGGGAAGTATCAGTTGAAAGTATCAGTTTACGTATCAAAACACTGGCTTTAATTTGAAATGAAGGGTTAGCTGTGTAAGAGCAGTCTCTCAACTGACATTTCTTTATAGAATTTCCATTGTGATTGGTGACTTTATTTTGAAGTTTGAAGCGCTGGATGATGAATTTGAATATAAAAGGAGTATTAACTATTTTTCATGCAAGGTTTGAGGGGAAGTTGCAATTTGATGCATTTGTGTGTAACAAAACTTAGCTCCCTTGAATCAATCTAGTCTACTTCATCAGATAAATGCTTGTATTCACAAAGCGTTTCTGCCATGTAATATCTCGAAAATAATTAAATAAATGGGATAGAGATATACACAGTTTAGATGCATTAGAATGAGGTGGAGATATTCGATTACGTAATTATTTAGGAAATTATCGTTTGTGAATACGGAGCAAAGTCTAGTTTCTTATCTTATATTGTTCTGAAACTACATCAATCAATGTTGTTTTTTATTCACATAATAATATCTGGATATTAAAAATGACAGGTAATTAAAATAATGAAATTTTCTAGGAACTCTATTCAAATCTGTACTTTGTACTCATGGATTGCTAAGCTTAATGGAAGTTAGTGAAATGTATAGATTCTGCACGCAGAGGAAGGAATTTTCGGTCAGCTCGAAAATTCAATTTATACATATAGGTACTTGTGTCCGGTAAACGTTGGTTATTTTTGAGAAAATTCAGTTAGCTGGATTTTTTTTTTTTCTAGAAGTTCCGCGCAGCTGGATTTTTTTTTGCAAGGCCTGATCGCTTCGATTTTTTTGACAAAGTCCAGTCAGCTCAATTTTTTAGGTCTATTTTTTATGTTTTTTTGCTACAAGCAGGTCGGTTTTCACAAAGATCCGGTCAGCTCGAAAATTTTATTTTTGTAAAAGTTAGGTCAGCTCCATTTTTTTTTCAATGTCCGCCGGATAGCCAAAGTCCCAGTCAGCTGACCGGAGCTATAACTTAGTCTGCCAAAATATATAAGTAGTAGGTAACAAACGAGCGCAGAAAGATTATGATCTAGGTAAGCTGACCTTTTATGCAAGATATGCCCGGTTTTTTTTTGGTTTTCCGAACCAGTTAACCAATAAGTAAGGAATTACCTGAACATAAGGTAGCTGGATCCATAAACTTTGTGCCCACTTTTATATATTACTTGGCCGACTCCTAGGAGTAAAAAAAATCCAGCTAACTAGAACATTTCAAAAAATTATCAAATCACCTAATAAAGAAATCACCTTATAAAGAAAAAATCAGCTAATAAAGAATCAATTTCGCCATTTTTTGACATAAAACCAATGTGTCAAATGTCAAAAACGACATTGCATTCCCGGTCAACATTAAGCAATATTTTAAATGGCACGGAGGAGTCATGTCAGACCTCATTTCAAAAGTAGTTCCTAATTCTCTTGATTATTCATCTAAGATACCACAACCTATTTCCTATTTGTGAACATCAAAAAATATTTCCAACGCATCAGGCTTTTTTTACACGCCATCCGTTCGGTTTGTAGGTACCTAATTGTGAGTCGTGAATACATGGTGCAATAATAGTTATTTATGCAACAAGTGCATAAAGTGGTACTTTTTTTCACGACTGGGAAAGGCGAATGCGGCAATCCCAGAAGTGAAAAAAGGCACTTTATGCATATGTTGCATACAAAATTTTATCTACGAGTGACTTGAACTAGAACGAATATAAAATTAAAAAAAAAAAACTTTCCAATGCATTCATATCTTATGTAAGTGTTTCTTTGAAGCTATTAACGCTTTTTTCTTCACATCAGTTCATAAAGGTGACATATATTGCTTAATATACACTTATTTAGATTTTTGAGGTAGGTCAGGTCAGGTACCTACCTAGGTACCTAACAGATTTTGTGCAGCCATATTTGATTGAATAATAATTTCTTCTAGTGCGGAAGATATTTCATTTATGATTAAATGTAAACATAAAATATTAAAATATATAAATTATATAGACACATTTGATTGAAAAATAATTTCTTCTGGGGTAGAAGATATTTCATTCATTGAATCATCTACAATTATCCATTTCAGGTAACTAAACGACGCAAAACACAAAATATTAATAATTGTACATAGATCTGGCGCTGGCGTTCTGCTAATAAACTGGTGGTTCAGTGTCTCGTGTTGAATCGCTCCGCTCCGCTCCGCTCCGGTCACTAGAACTTGTACTCGGCGAGCGTGCAGCAACGTAACGTGTCAGATTTAGCGTTAAATAATGAACCGCTACGGCATTTTATTACACTCCTTCTTACTTTATTTCACTCTTCAATATAATCATACATTTTATGAACTAAGAAACGTCTAAAAAAGTGCATTTTATGAATCACTCGTAGATAAAACAATAAATCAGGCCGCGGCGCTTCCGGGCTCCCTAAACCGTCGGCGCTCTTAATAGGCAACTGGCCTGTGGCCTATAGGATTAGGAAATAACATGTGTGATACATCGTTGTAAAGAGAAAAATAAACGTAATTTAAAAATGAAAAAATTCAAAATAGCGCCCAGAAGAAAAAACACAGTTGACTAGGTAGGTATCGATTTTCTTCTGTCTCAAGTGCTAGCAATAATTGTAAAATTTTTTTGGAATCCTTTTTAAAAGTTTAAAAGTGTCCTAATAATGTTTCAGTTAAAAATGCCTTGCTTGATTAGTTTTTGAATAGTAAAATAAAAACACAAATTGCAAATTTCAGTTTTTTTATAGTAAATATTTTGACAACTAAAATAATAACAGCTCAAATTTATTTTAAGAATATTAACCAGCACAAAAATATTCAACTTTGCCCTTACTTAACCTACTTCGTATCTCTTAAGATAAGATCCCCATAGTAGCACGTTAAAAAGGGACAGCCTGTATTGTCTTTTAGATAATCCGGCCCTGCAATACCTAAATTCAATGCCATAATGGATTTTACTACTTTTTAACGTAAAGCCGATGCGTTAAATGTCAAAGATGATGTTGCAGTCCCTATCTACCTACCTACTTAAAAATTTTAAAAGGTGCTGGAGGCTCGTGAGACTTCATGCATTTTTATTGGAATAAATGAGTGCATAATCATTTAACGTCCAATATCAACAATGTTAGTCGGTGTCCACGTTAAAAAAAAAACAACTAAACAGATAAGTCTGATAAAAGTATATCTCCGCCGTTCATCGAACATATGTAAAAGCTCAGTCAGTGGTGGTGCACAAAGCTCGCAAGATGCCTCTCGCCTCCTTATAAAAATTGGACAGTAAGTACTTTAATTACCTACCTAGGTATACACCGTTCACATATTAAAAAAGAACTAGGTGGCCATGAACTTTTGTTTTTAGGTTTACAAAAATGAAAACTCCCTAGGTTTCAATTGACAATATCAGCTGATCGAGATATTAAAGGTTAAGTAAAGACTGACATTTGTCAAATCACTCAAATTGTCTCAGCTGATTAACAGCCTTGTTGTCTAATTGAAGTTTTAGAAGAAGGGGTATCTAGGATAGGTAATTTTTTACTCTGATCAATTTTTTTCAAACTGACAATTAAAATTATTAAATTTTTGACATTTTAAATTTCGAAAGAGCAAAATGACGAAAATAATATCTTTAGATGGATAAATCCGCATTAGGAAAGCATTTCAATGATTAAGATCCAGAAAGTCCAAACTTGAGCAAACATTTAAGTCATTCTCTCTGAAGGTAAAATATATTTATTTGGATGTAAGTATTAAGTAAAATATGTGTATCTGCTAAATTGCTAGTAATGCGGTCTCTGATAGTAGTCAGACCGTGCATTAGCAAGTATTATTAGACAGGTCAAATGTGAAATTACACCTTTGGGCAGCCCGCCTAAAACAGGCACTAATTATGAAAATATTGTGTTTCCGAAAGATTTGCAATAATCTATTTCCAGTACAAACCCAATCGAAATCATGGGAGTATTGTAAACTTCATTATACAAGCACATAAATTAGCAGCTTCCCTCTAAGGATAAAGTAAAGAATGTATGTCTTGAAGAGCTTTCAAAATGTAAGTACACCTGATATGTGACAAAATTAATATAATCATTTTGTGAAAAACTTATTTCGGAGGACTGGACGAAACAAATGGACATGGTGAAAATCTTATTAAAATCAGAGCGCTGAAGATGATTCTGATTCTAAGCAGGATGCAGTAGCTGTTATTGATAATGGGGGATAATTTTGGGCCAGAAGCGAAAACTGAAAAGTATCTTGTGTAAAACATTCTCAAGTCTGGAATCTTTGGCTGGTTCTGACACAGTACTACGATACCGAATAACCGACGAATTGACGAAAAATATTTTTCATTTACGTACTTATATTTTAATATTTTAATAAACGCACCGATATATTTTAATTACCTGCTATGTATTTATTAAAAGTAAATTAATATAATTGATTCAAGTTTTTTATTTTATATTCAAAAAGTACATTTCTGTATTTTCCTAACTTGGCAAAATTACATGATAACCTTTTTCTCAAACTATTATGAAAAGCTTAAGATTTTAAGATCTTAGATCCAGCGACATTGCGTTCTAGTTAAAGATTGCAATATATGACTAAATTCAAAATAAAAAGCCCCCAAAGATGTAAATAAAAATATAATGAGAAGAATACCAAAAATATCAAAAATCCATCTGGCAACTATGTCCTGTTCCTTGCCATAAAACTTCAACCTCATAAAAAAGAGACATAACCCAACTCCAGCTAATGATTGACAGCGGTTATACCCAGTGATTTCTATCACCCTACACCATAACCCAATTCTTTTATAATAAGTGAACGGTGTATAGGTACCTACTTACACAAACATTATGTTCGTTTTCAATTTTAATAACAATCTATTTGTCAGTGACGAGGCTTACGGTCCCCACCCTTTGAAATTCTGAACCGAAAGAGAGAATTTAGTAGAATTAATTGTCAAATTGCCAATGTCAAAGATGAGACGTTATACAGGAATAATAAATTCTAAACGACAGTCTTCACTAACGCACATGCAGACTGTCAAAATTGAAAACTGACATAATTTTTGTGTATCTAAGTTAGAGGCAATAACTAGTAAATCAAAATAATTTTAAAATGTGCTGCTCTCACATGATGCATGGTGGCATTATGGTCCTCAAAATGTTGAAGTTGACAGGAACTGCATCGTCATTTTTGACGTTTGACAGATCAGTTTTACGACAAAACGTCATAAAATTCTAAGAGCGGGTATTATAATGGCCCATTAAGTAAATGTTCTGTTAAAATGTTAAAATGTTAATGTTAAAAATTCTGTGACTGTTCTTAAAGCTAATATTGTCGTCAGATTACTTTTCTTAACTTTTTTGTAATCCATTTCTCGCCAAGAATAACTGAATCGCTATTTTTTTACACCTAGAGTCAATACTGTTTCTAGAAACAGCCCCAGAAATCTGCCCATTAACTTAATGAGCCTTTATAATACCCACTGCCTAATGTATTATAAAAAAAGTGTTATTTAAATTTAGTTTTTGTAGGTAGGTACCAAAATTATATCTCATTCGGCTCAGATTTTAAAACTATCACATCTTCACTGACACACGGACTGTCAAAACCTTTAAAATGAGGTCTCACGTATGAGACCCCCATGTCATTTTAAATTTTGAAGTTTATCATCTTGAAATTTGACAGATCCACAGTGTTACGTCAAGAAGTAATAGAATGCATCTTATTTAATTTAATTTTTGTACCAGTGATAAGTATATCATTTTTTTTTATGTCAACTAAGTAACGTCAAAAAAAGTTATCCGCTATCTATGGGAAATATTACTTAGGTACTAAAAAAACCATTTCGTAAGAGCTTTACCTAAGAAGAAATTGATATGTTCGAGAAAAATTTTCTGCTATACTTATAGTCGCTTCTCCAAAATGGGTTTTTCAGTACCTATAGGTACCTACTAATGTCAGTTTACTGATGACTATACTATACATTTTTGGGTTTTAATACACAGGGTGTTGAAAAACTCATGAAAAAATTAATGACACACGTTACTCAGCATTGAAAAAGAAGAATAAATTTATTTTCACTTTTGTTCCAGCTACCTACCCCAGTTTCCTATAACAAATTTCCCCAAGACAACATATAAAATTCTATATTTTCCCGTGCACAAATCAAAATTATTAGGTGTATGAAATTTAAATATAAAAAAAAAATTTAAGACGACTGTTGCAGAAGTTTTATGTTAAAATGGTGGTTAAACATAATTAAATTCATTTTCAACAAATATAAAAAATAGAGATGAGAAAAAATTGGGTAGGTAAGTAGGTAAATTAGGTAGGTAATCTAAAATAAGTTGAGAAAGTTAATGTTGGTAGGTATAGTTGAAAGTTGAAAGCAATAGTTTTGCAATAATTTTGCAATCTTGCATTGTCTTGTATTTATTGCAGAATTAGAAATTTGATAATGACACACATTATCAGTTCCAAATTTCAAGACAGCTGATAAATTAACAATAGGAATGACTGGAAACTGCAACCATAGAACAGCAATATCAAAAAGAGATTGCAGACTTCATTCTCTTACCTGAAAGTTCAATGCAATGTTGCCATAATCTAAAAAGAAATTATTGCGATATCTCTGATTCTCGGTAACAAAAATGAAGAAAGAACTTGTTTTGATTTTTTAAATCCCACAACACAGTAGGTATCATAATCCCTATAGAACCTACTATGTTGTTGATTTTTTCAACATTAGAGTTTTATAATAGTTTCCTCCTCCTTCTCCAGCTCTCTTTTTCAATGATAAGAAAAATATCTCGTCGATTAAAACAACAAGACCAGGACGATTGTCAATATCCCACGTCCGATTCCAAGTGACAACTAACATGACAACAACAAATTAGCACCTCTCTCCTGCTAAAAACTCAGCATGTGATCATCAATTCTCCAATTGATTGGTCGTTTCTTCGTCCAGACCCCTCCCTTGCGACAAGAAAAAGCTCCTCCCATCCAAGCTACGCCCCTAACCAGTTCTCCCATCTCTCTTCTTGTCGAACGAAAAGGAGACTTCCAGTTCTCTAAACTTTAGTTTAGTTAGTTTAGTTTCGTTGTTAGTGCTGGGTCGACCGTTACGAGTTGTAAGCATAATCGAGCTTCACATGTGTATTATAATATGTGAATGAATTATCTGGCGCTGGTGCCGCTTATAGTTCGTGTGTGTGTGTAAAAAATCGTTCTTTTCACGTACGATATGAATTAATTATCGCTTGACCGATGATGCACTTGCGTCATATTTAAATATAGAGCGCGCACCGAGTGAGTTAGTTGTCGGGTTTTGATCTGATCTGATCCGTCTGATAGAAGTAAGAGTGGAGTTTACGACGGGCAGTTGTTTTTGGCATTGACTTGGAACGAGTCTGGATTTTGTGTGGTGTTGGTGTGTCATTGACTGTTAGTTGTTGTGGTGTTTGAACTCTCTGCTGGTGGTTGTAATTTGTAATATTATTAACCCGATTGTTTTTCATATCATAATCGAGGCGTTGCTACTGTTTTCATTGCGGTAAGTTTGGCCACTCGGTTGATGATTGTTGTGGTGTTGGGGTTTGGAGGAGTTTACTAGATTTGGTCATTTTGGTGTTGGTGGGTATAGATAGGCACACTTTTGCTACATTTACATGTACCTACCTATACCAAAAATAATAATACACCTATAGGTACCTAGGTATATAAATTTGTCAAATGTAAGTATTTGGCATATTTTTTTAAGCCATCAGCACTGCTAAAAATTGTGTTGTGATAGATACATGCCTATTGAGATAAAAAGTTCATGTCCTTCATAGTATTGAGGCTCAGTTTTAATGTCACTAAGGAGCCATGTACCTTACGGATAGATAATATTTTAGGTATCAAAATACCTAAGTATACCTATGTCAAATTGGTAGTCACATTTCATGGTTCGAAGTGTCAATGATTGATAACAAAAATTGATTGTTTGTGCGACATGTAGGTATAAGAATCAAATATCCATATAGAAGTTGTCAAACAAAAGCTTTTGTTATTTCAAGATTTACCATCTGACATGAGTAAAATATTGTCAAGTTGACATTACCTGAGAACAAAATTTCAAATAATAACTATATAGGTACCTACTGTTGCAAGCTGCAACTTAGAAAATAAATGCTTGGCAGAAATGCTGCTGTCAAATCATTTTCCTGATACTTTGAAAGTTAGGTAGGTAATTGTATAGGATTGTCAAAATTGTCTAATACATCATCATATTTATTTATTTTATGGACTAAAAAAGTTTACAGTGTAGTAAAAAAGGAATGATTTATTGAGTCTTTGACTAGCCATATTATTGTCAAGTTAAAAGTGTTATGAAATAGTCAAATTATTGACAAAAGATCGATGGCTTTATGCTAGGTATATAGTGTTAAATCGGATCTGTGTATGGAGAAAATTTTAAAATCTTCAATAGTTGATTATTAGGTATATATATCTACCAACTTCTTAGTTTGTCAAATATTGTTGACATTATTGTCAAATTTCTTAAATACTTCTGATAAGTTACATATCACTATTTTGTACCTTCACATACACATACATTCACAAAGAGGACCGAAAAAGTTTCAAGCTCAGTAAAAAGGTCAATTAATTATAACAGAACCTGTAAAAATATCGACTACACATTAAACTTAGTATCTACTTATTGTCAAATAAAAAACGATGTAGGTATACGTATACGTATGTCAAAGTAAGTAATATTTATGACAGCCAGTTATAAACGTTATTTTTAAAGATATAGGTATGCCTACTGATAGATTTCTTAACGAAATTTGGGATAAAATGTAATTGTCAAATGTCAAAAAGTCGTCATAGATTTACATCCAATAAGTGACAAAACACAATCTCAATTCCAGTGGGTCCGATGTTGCCAGACCGTTCCAAATTCCCCCCTTCGATTCACCAATGAAAGAGTGGGGTAACTTCGTGACAGTGATGTAGGCGGTGGAGTAACTTCAGTGCAGTGTCGCAACCGTGCCTTCCCTGATGCTGTCGGCAGGCCTGGGGGGCTTCACCGGCGCCGCGGGCCCGCCGCCCCCGCCAGCCGCCAACACGCCGCCCTACTCGCCGCCCCCTGCCAGACACAGCCCTAGCACTATGCCTACCTTCGGATTCACACAAGAACAAGTCGCCTGTGTGTGTGAGGTAATTTTTAATTTATTTTTACCCTTTTTTTAGTTTTTTATTAGTGGTACCTAACGTAATAGTCGCGCGCCTAAAAGCCAAAAATGATGGTTTTTACTACTTTTTTGCTCTAAATCTCATAGTAGAATTATTGTGCTTTTTTGTCGACTTTTCACTCGGCTTTTGATTGTCACATATCGCCATAAGTCATGCCGGTAAATCCGGTAAGTACCTCCTAATTTCTAGGAAGTATACAAGGGAGGTCAAAATAAATCTATTCCGTAAAAAAAAATATCCTAAAGTGTCTCTAAACGGAGAAAACGGAGATATAGCAGTGCCCCAAAAGGGTGCCCACCGATTTACTTTTTTGACCCTTAACTTTTGAACCGACCTGTATAGTCCGATGGATTTGACTACCTATAGGTATATTTTGACCTGCCCTGTATGTTCCCGAGAAATTAAAAGGTACCTACCGGACACCCTGCATATTACCCTTGCATAATAATTACGGTTACTAAATTTTGACCATGGATTGTCTTTCCATTGACACAAGAAGCTGTTATCTCGGCTGTAACTTTAACGGAACGGAAGTCTTTTGAAAGTATATCAGGAACATTTTGGCCAAAATTCGGTGGCAGCCGGTTGTGCTTCAGAAAACGGGGAAAGATTTAATTTTTTTTTATGATTAAAATAAACACAAATTTAATGAAAACAAATTAAATCAGTCCTATATTTAATATATCGTGGCATGTCATTTAAAAATTCGTCATCTCTTAAAGTACCTAGAGGTACCTTCGGATGACCTGACCTGTCATTTAAAAAAATTAAGAAAATCAGCACTTTGCAAAACAGGTAACATTTCTATGTGATTAAAAAATATTACATTTTTAGTCTCACAATATTAAAACAGATCACTTAATTTGAAAATTCATTGGTGAAAACGGCGTTCAAAAATGTCAAATAGATTAGAGTAGTCAAATATTATACTCAAATTTTCGGAAATCTATACCTACCTACCCCATTTGTATAGTGAATCTCAACACTGCATGGGATCTTTAAAACCGCAGCAGAGATACGCAGGGACGGTTAAATTAGAAAAAATTACAATTTTGTGCTTACTAAGAATCTATAGCAAAATTTGGTCTATCTTTAGTCGTTCCTGAAATATCCTGAAAAAAACTGGAAAATAAAAATTCGGGGTTTCTACTTTTAGTTTATGTATATACCTAGACATACTTACTGTATCTTTTTATATAGGTATAAGTATTGAAAATAAATAAATAATTTTTTGTAGACTTACTTAAAGTCATGAACAGCTATCCATCAAACATTTAAAAAATATTCAAAGGCGACTTGATTTTTTGAGTTTTCATGTAGGCACCATTACCTTATACAGTACAAATTTTATAGGAAAGCGAAAATATATAGGCGTGAAAGTGATGCGCATCTTGATCAATTTAACTCTGTTCCACCTTCCCAGACTAGAAATTACAAAAGTCGTGTGAAAAATTTTTTACAGAATGTCATAGAAAAAATTAAAACCAATACCTAAGGCAAGAAATATGAAATACCTATGAAATCTATTAAAGTCATTCGGTAAAAATATTAAGTAGGTATAAGTAGTGTTTTTTCGATAATTTTCTTTATGGATTTTTGGTTTCCTGGGTTCTTTGTACATAATAGTGAGTGAGACAACAAAAAACTGTATTGTGACCATATAAGAAAAACAAAATTTGACTACGAAAACCTCGATGAAGACTATAGAATCTAGTCGGCTTCGAAAATTAGAGAAATGTCAAATTGATAGCTTTTGATGACTAAGGTAGGTATGTAAGCCTACAAAAAATTATTTAACAATTTTCAACAATAGAAAATATATAAGTATATAGATACCTATTGGTAAAATAAGAAAAAGAAAATTGCTTCTTCTTAGGACTCATGCTAATACTGATCTTCATACCAATAAAAGCAGAGAAAAACACTGCTGAAGACATTGGATGGCCACTGCGCTCTATTGTTCGAATTTTTATGAGCCCTAAAACCTACGAATTTTCTTTTTAGTAAGGTACTCGTTTAATGTTTTGCGCGAGAATTTCACATAAAATAAGAAATCTCGATTTTCCATTTGTTTCGGGACATTTCAGGAAAACTGAAGTTAGTCTAAATTTGGTTTCAGATTCTTAATAAGTATAAAATATGCAACTTTTCTCTGCTTTAACCGACCCTGTATCTCTGGCAGTCCTCGCTCTCGAGATTTCAATAGTGAGAGAGACAAAAAACGCTTTGTATTCCTACAATAAGGTTTATCCTAAATAAGTGCGAAAAATGTTAGGGGGTGATTCTTTGGATCGTTCTAAGGAAAAAAGTTCCTATTAACATTGGACGCAAATGCATCGTTTTTGAGAGCCTTTTTCTAGTTTTTTGATGATATCTCAGGAACCGTTTGATGTACCTACAGAGCTCAACTATTGTGGTTGCCTTAGGTTTTTTTGTCCCCAATTTCAATACAATTGACAATATGACCTTTTAAAAGAAAAACTGCCATATTTTCTGTACATAAATAAGACTCTTTTGGTCATATATTGCTAAAGTAAACCGTTTTCAAGAAAAATGGCCCTTAATGATAAAAAAAAATATTTTTGATGTTTCAAAACATGCGTGTCGGAAAATAAAGGGCGAAAAACTTTCTCAATCCTATAAAATCTCCACCAATGGCACATGAAAAAACTGGAAAATAATCTCATTTTTACACTCCGCTATCTCAAAAACGGTGCATTTTCGGACACATAGGTATTAGAACTTTTTCCTTAAAAACGGTTTAAGGAATCACCCCCTAAAATTTTTCGAACTTATTTAGGATAACCTGTATAGTGGATATCATTGATTGAAGTAGGTAGGACCTACCTATATTTAATAAGTATAAAATGTAGCAGGTTTAAGTTTTTAAGAGTCCATGAAAAAATAGATTGGCAAACAAATTATTTACGTACCTCTTTTATTATTTATTTAATTAATAATTCAGTGACAGATAACTCGATAATAGGATGAATAATAAGTAGTCCTAATTATCTTATCGTCATAGACATAGAAGGTGCAACTTTTTATCTCTTTCGCATTGTTATAGTTGACTAATTCAATATTACATTCTTCATATTGCAAGGAATGAATTTCGGTGTTGATAGTGAGAAGTTAATAGAATTTACGACTTATTTTCGCGATAAAAAAATCAATTTTACGACTAATAATAAATATTTAATTCTATTATACTATATATCTACTAGAAAGAGTTGTAAGTAGATATATAAGTACCTACTTCTTGATAACGTGTAACGATAAACATAATCTACTTATTGTAATATTTCCAATAATAATAATAATATACGTACACGCCACAATAAGCTACTTAATTATCTCTATAATAATTTCTTGTCATTCCGAAACTCATAAAATCCACACGGTGAACCTATTCCTATATGAAATGAAAGTAAAATTTTATCGCTATGATAAAGAACACTGTTAAGTAAGTAATAAAGTAAGTTAAGTATTAAAATTAAAGTCAAAACATCCTTTATACCAATTCGACTTAACGTAGGTAGGTATAAAAGCGCTGGAACTTCTTCAACAGAATTCTTTAATCTGTCCCAATCCTACCTAAGTTTTATTTAGAATTCTTTTTTTTTTGTAATAAATGAGGCATGAGACCATAAATTTTAATGGAGTGGACTAAATAGGTAAATCTGCAACCGTTTTTAAGATATCTCAAATCCGCAACTACCTATAAGTGCTTGAAAAAAGAATCGGGTAGCTGCTTTTAAGTTGACTGAAACTGAAACCCAAAAAAAACCTGAAAAAATAAATTATCTCTGAAAAAGAAAACGCATGACAAATTTTCTTTTCCTTGGCATAAAGGTCAAAGCATTCATCAAAGCAACATAGAGCAACATTTTGTTAATGTAGGTCGCCATAAGTTCCAATATGTAGAAGCATAATGAAACATAGATAAACATTTCATCTCCACCAGAGCAACAAGAAAAGCAAAAATGTTTTGGTTGTTTCGGTTGGTAGCTGTGTATCCACCAAGGGGACAAGGTTCCTCTCGCAGTCCAGTTGGACTAACTATTTTGAAATAAATGCCATCCAAAAAAACATATATTGCGCTAGCAGCAGCAACTTGCTTTTTTTTGGATACGTCCTGAATTTTTATAATTTCTAAACTTTTTTCTTTCTCTGACAAAATGGCCAACCAAATTTTTCTTTTTATTTTTCCACTTTGCATTTAGATCTTTTGCATTCCAAAGACATTCTATAAAGACATCAGGTATCCACCAAAGCAACAAAGAGGAAATCTTACCTATGTTTCTGTTCCAAATTGCCGAAATGTTTACAAATGTTTCAGTAAGTTGCTCAATGTTCCTTGATGTTGCTAGTAGAAGTTGCTCCTTGTTGAGTGTTGCCACTTAGGTAACATCAAAGGGAAAAGAGGTTCCTCTTTTCCCTTTTTTTTTGTCTCGCGGCAACAAATCGTAGTTGCGAAACTGTTTCTGCGTGGAGACAGGCAGTGATATAGTATTCAGGAAACATTACGGGTTTTCAGCATGTCATTGCAACTAACATGTCGTTCAAATGGTGTAATGACTTGCTAATAGAATTAATTGAATCCTATAAAATTTTTGATTGCTGCTCTGTAATTGGTGCATGTCTTCTTATGGAATTTTTGGTTCGATGCAAGACAACAGTAACCATTCAAGGACCTCCAAAAGTTGTATTCAATTAATCCCTCACACTCTTTTCTTTCTTGAAGACTTTACCGCATCCAAATTTTATATTTCCTTTATGATGTCGCTTTATTGGTTGTTTAGCATATTACCGAAAATCAAAAAAACATAAACAATTAGAAACAAAACTTAAATTTACATCACTTTGGTGGTGACGAGATGTTTGCACTTGTTTCTCTAAGTTCCTAAAGTTTGGAACAAGAAGCATAACATATGAAAACAAAATGGTCCTGTGTGTTGCTTTGGTGGACAGGCACCTTTATGTTTCAATTAATAATATTATTACCTGATTAATGATTAATCAGCTTAAATCCCGATCCCTCTCTGTTTCCGGAATACTGTCACTGCGTGCCTATTGTATGCAGATACAAAAAATTTCAACAACAATTTGTTGACGCGTGATGTTTCTCTTTTTTCTTTGATGTTACCGCTCTCCGCTTCAAACGGAAAAGTGTCGCAACACGCAATAAGGAGCCACTTCCACTACTATATATGTTTCGTCCTTGGCGAATAATCGATTCGTATTCTCTAAGACACCACCGTTTCCTACCCCTTCCTCTCCCTTTACACATCGGGAAGAAGGAAAAGGACACCTGACCGGACAGGACCACACATAGAGAGAAGAGTCGAGGTTTAACATCGAGAGAGGAGAGAGCTCGACCAAGAGTGCCGTTCGTACCAGATTCGTCGATGCTGGTGTTACGAGAACGGGATACCTAGTTCTTTAATTAAATAAGGAAGCGGTATAAAGTAGTGGAACAATCGTGGGTACCTACATAGTGAAGCAGAGTGAACAATAATAATAGTTACAACATCTCGCAAATTAAAACAAGTGCCCCTTTAGTCGGACAAGACACAAGGTCAGTAATTTCGATAATTATTAATTAATTGTGTTCCTGTCAATCATTGGCAATTATAGCCTGGTCCTTCCCTAAATTTCGATCCTGTCACCGTGGCGATTTGTCATTACCATCGCGGCATCGAGCCGCATTAATTTAGCCCCTTTCAGGATCGAATCGCGTCGTTAATATTTTTAGGCTCTTTGACGCGGAGTTAACATTTTTTTGGTCCCTCCGTAGTCGGATAGGAAAGCTCGTGGAAATATAGTTCATTAATTGGTTGCATCATTTGTTTGAAATTAGTTTCTCACTCACTGTGTTAAGGTAGCCTGTTTGTAGGTCAAAGGATTCGAAATAGTCGATCCAAAGGACGCCAGACGGCATTTTCACCCATTCCACTAATTTTACTCCATTCTCACCTCACTCCACTTCTTCGTTCGTTGCAGGTGTTCGTTTTAAAAACCTCTGTAATAGTTGAAATATTTTCTCTCTGAATTCGCAGGGCAGAATATTGATTTTTGCATTCACGGTATACTGGGTACACTCGGTATCTTAAGTATTGTTTTTGGTGAATTCGAATTCAATAATTTATTTTCAACTCGATATTAAATAAGTAACTTTCACTTGGTTAGGTACTTATTTTTGGTATTGCTCATCGTTCGTTGTTGTTGTATTTTTACAGGTTTTTAACGAATAACCCTTTTTCGTTGTTACAGGGAAAATATTGATTTTTGTATTCACGGTATACCTACTGGGTACACTCGGTATCTCAAGTATTGTTTTTTGGTGAATTTCAAAGTCAATTTATTTTCAACTCGTTTTTAAATAAGTAACCTTCACTTGGTTAGGTACTTATTTTTAGTTATTGTTCGTATTTCGTTGTCGTTGTATTTTTTACAGGTGTAAAAAATAACCCTTATTCGTTTATTGCTTTAGTGTTTTGTTGATACTCTTTAGCAAAATGTCCAACACTTTGGTCGGAGCAAACGCTTCTGTTTCGAAGTTTTTGACTCGTTTGAACTCGATTCTGACAGTAGTTTCAGCACCCATTGATGAAAAGTCGCGTTTTATTGTCCTGGCTGCATGCGACAGCGCTTCAGATTTGTACAATCAGGTGCAGGAGGTTGATAGAAATATCCTGATTACGGTTGAGTCGGCAGATAAGAGTGCTTTGGTCGTAGATGTGTCATCGGAGATTTGGAAATCATACTCGGGACTACTTATCGAAGTTGATTCGGTTTATTTTCAGATTAGAGCGGTTCAATTGTCGTTGGAATCGACTCAGGATACGGTGGTGAAATCACGTCATGGTTCGAGTGAATCGTTAAATAGTCGACAGTCTGGTGCTCCCGCGCTACCCCCCTCTGCAAGTTCACATGTGAAATTGCCTCGTATCGGTATACCTACTTTTGATGGTTCGTTGAGGATGTGGTCGGTTTATTATGATTTGTTTAGGACTTTGATTCATTCGAATGATTCGTTAGCTCCAATTGAGAAGTTCCAGTATTTAGTTTCGACTTTGTCGAAGGAACCTCTTACCCTTGTCAAACATTTACCACTGACAGATGACAATTATTCGATAGCTTTCGATACTCTTGTCCAAAGGTATCAGAATGAGCGAGTACTTGCGACGTGTTATTGGCAGTCGATTTGTAATGCTCCCAAAATAACGGATTCTGATTCCTCACAATCGCTTCGTGAATTGTTGAATACCTTTTCGGAAAATATTACAGCTTTGGGTCAGGTCTCAGGCGTCTCTCTCTGGGATTTCACTTTGTTCAACTGGTTGCTACAGAAATTGGATAACGCTACTCGAAAGCGTTTCGAACTCCAATTTGCATCTGAAGAGTTTCCATCATATCAGGATTTGCACAAGTTTTTGTCGTCACAGTGTCGTGCATTAGAATCATCTTTGGGGAATGACCTATCTCCGTCTGCAGTCGTTGGTAAGCGGAGTAGCGTCAAGTCTGGTGGAAAAGTGGAATCGAGGAATTCACATGCATTTTTGTCAACGTCGAGTGCGTCTTCATCGAAGCAGTCGTGCTTCCATTGTAATGGAGAACACCCGATCTCGAATTGTCGTTCTTTTTTGAAGTTGGACCCGCGCAAGCGTTTTGAGGCTGTGAAGGCAGCGCGCTTGTGCCTAAATTGTTTTGGCCCTTCACACTTGGTGAAGCAGTGCCCCTCTTCTCATTCGTGTAAGGAGTGTGCAGGTCGGCACCACTCTTTATTACATTTCGTTAAACTTAGTAATTCGGATGGAGCAGCTTCTCATCGAGTTGAGCCGCCTCCAGTCGCATCCACGGTTGCCATGTCTTCTCTCCCATCCTTTCAGGATGTTCGTTCTCGTTCTCGTAGCAATACTACGGTTCTTTTAGCAACCGCATGTATTGAAGTTCAAGACAAGTGGGGCAACTATCAAGTGGTTCGTTCTTTAATTGACTCTGGCAGTCAGTCGTCTTTTATTACTGATCGGTGCCGCAAGCGTTTGGGCTTGCACTTGAATCGATCATCAACACCTATTTCTTGTTTGGGTCACGTGACCTTGGGATCGGCCCAGGGATCATCTGATTGCATTATTCGTCCCGTTGGGGTACCATCACCTACTTTTAAAGTAAGTACTTTGGTCTTGCCCAATATTTGTGGAAAACTTCCCAGTGTTGACATTTCGCCATCGAAGGCGCTTGATAATTTGAAGTTAGCGGATCCTAATTGGTACACGCCTGGTTCTGTCGATGTTTTGCTAGGAGCTGACATCTTTCCCAATATTGTTCATGGTGGTTATTTGTCGGGCAGTGATAACTGTCCAGCCGCAATGAACACGACGTTTGGTTGGGTTCTTTTGGGAACCATTTCGTCGAAGGTTGCGGGCGAGGTTCAAGCTTGTTTTGCGTCGGTAGATTCGACCCTTGAAGAGACTCTTAAGGCATTTTGGAGAGTTGAGGAGGTGCCTTCAGTTGAGGTTTGCTCTAATGAGGAACAAGAGGCTGAGTCGTTGTTCGTTGAGTCTCATTATCGAGAAGAATCAGGTCGTTTTGGGGTATTGTTGCCATTTAAGGATAGCAAAGAGTTGCCTATCTTTAATGATTCGTTGAATGTCGCAGATCGTCGTTTGCTCGCTTTGGAGAGACGATTGTCGAGGTTGCCTCACATTAGAGACATGTATGTAGAGTTTATGAAAGATTATTTGGAGGCTGGGCACATGTCGTTGGTGCCATTGGAGTCGGAATCTGCAAACTCTTATTACATTCCGCATCATTGCGTTTTTAAAGACCCTGGAGTTTCGATGTCTTCTGATGTGTCTTCGCTCGCCCCAGTATCGTCGAAAATTCGTGTCGTTAGGTTCTTGTTACAACTAGGTCAAGAAAATTCAAAGAAGTTTCCTCTCACTTCGAAAGCCATTCGTCTCGGGCTTTATGTCGATGATCTTGCCATTGGGGCAAATCAAATCGAGGAAACCTTGGAGTTGAGAAATCAGCTCATTTCGCTATTGCAATTGGGACAATTTGAGTTGCGGAAATGGTCTGCTAATAATCCACAATTGCTTCAGGATCTGCCTGTTGAACATCGTCAACAGCAGTCATCCAACTTTGATTCGGAATCGGACTTTTCCGGGAAAATTCTCGGTCTTCAGTGGCACTCGGCTACTGATTCATTTTCGTTCGCGGTTAAGTCTATAGATTCACCTTGTACTAAGAGTAGCATTCTCTCGGACGTCGCGTCTCGGGGCTTGTTACCAGAGGAGTTAGTCGGGGCTTCCGCATGGTGGGCGGGGCCTGAATTCCTCAGATTGCCGCTGGAATCTTGGCCAGCACTCGTTCCTATTGCTCCCACTTCTGATGTTGAACTGGAGAAAAGGAATATTGTTTTGTTCGCTACGATAGAGATTTCGGATGTCGATGTTTTGTTGAAAAGATTTTCTTCTTTGAGGAAAATTCAGGGTATTATCGCTCGTTGTTTTCGTTTCACTAACAATTGTCGTGCTGTCAATAGGACCACTGGTGCATTGAGTGTCTCTGAGTTGCATGCTGCTCTCATGCACATTGTTAGAATTGTTCAATCTTCGGCCTTCTCTTCGGAATTGGAGAAAATTCGCTCTGGTAAACCATGTGCCAAGTACTTGCAGTCATTGTCGCCCTTTATTGATGATTTCGGTATTTTGCGAGTCGGGGGTCGACTGTTGCATTCGGGTTTAGCATTCGACGCTAAATATCCCGCATTGTTGCCAGGAAGGCATAGGTTGGTTGAACTTTTGATTGATCAGATACATCGAGGTAATTTGCACCCAGGAGTGAACACTACTCATTATCTCCTTCAACAAAATTTTTGGATCCTGTCTGCTCGTAGGGTCATTCGTAGTTATTTGTCGAAATGCAATCGTTGCTTTCGCACTCGTCCCCTCTCGTTGGAGCCTCCCATGGGGAATTTACCTGTCGCTCGTGTCTCCCAATTGAAGCCTTTTAGTTGTGTCGGGGTCGATTATGGGGGACCCTTTCCTATTGTCTTGTCGAGGTATAGGGGTGTCAAAACTTCTAAAGCCTATTTATGTTTGTTCGTATGTTTCGCGACTCGCGCGATTCATCTCGAGATCGCTTCTGATTTGTCGTCAGAGACTTTCCTAGCAGCTCTAGGAAGAATTGTTTCTTTGCACCCTGATGCGGATGGTGTCGCCAGGGTTGCCTCGGTTCTACGACCAAAGGTCTTCGTAAACGACCTCTGGTCAAACTTTCCCCGTTACCTAACCAGTAACGGACTCAGGGAATTTCGTCCCTGACTTGTCGTTTCGTTTCGTTTCGTTTTTGTCGTTAGTTTCGTTTTCGTTGGTTTCGTTTTTGTCGTTAATTTCGTTTTCGTTAATTTCGTTGTGGGTTCAATTTTCTGATAGCGGAAAATTCCTCCGGTAATTTTGGTGGGCGGTATGTTTCGTCCTTGGCGAATAATCGATTCGTATTCTCTAAGACACCACCGTTTCCTACCCCTTCCTCTCCCTTTACACATCGGGAAGAAGGAAAAGGACACCTGACCGGACAGGACCACACATAGAGAGAAGAGTCGAGGTTTAACATCGAGAGAGGAGAGAGCTCGACCAAGAGTGCCGTTCGTACCAGACTCGTCGATGCTGGTGTTACGGAAACGGGATACCTAGTTCTTTAATTAAATAAGGAAGCGGTATAAAGTAGTGGAACAATCGTGGGTACCTACATAGTGAAGCAGAGTGAACAATAATAATAGTTACAACATCTCGCAAATTAAAACAAGTGCCCCTTTAGTCGGACAAGACACAAGGTCAGTAATTTCGATAATTATTAATTAATTGTGTTCCTGTCAATCATTGGCAATTATAGCCTGGTCCTTCCCTAAATTTTGATCCTGTCATCCGTGGCGATTTGTCATTACCATCGCGGCATCGAGCCGCATTAATTTAGCCCCCTTTCAGGATCGAATCGCGTCGTTAATATTTCGTGTTGCTCTTTGACGCGGAGTTAACAATATAGCAGCATCAAGGAACATTGAGCAACTCACTGGAACTTTTTCAGAAATATGAAATTGAAACATAAATGTTGCTGTTTGTCGCTTTGGTGGATACACACGTGTTTTAATATCCTATACCATGATTTTTTTAAGGTGTCAACAAAATGTGAGGCTACCACAACTGTCTCTATTTTCTTTTTGGCATTATTTCGGATTAAAGAATTGATTAAGTCATGATTTGATCACAATGAATTGATTAAAGATAGAAGCATGACTGTAATGGTGCTGGTATGCTATGAAATGATTTTTATATCTAAAAGAATGAAAAAATAATTACCTAAGAAAATTCAAGGAAGAATGACTATCCCTTCTGTTCCAAGTACAGTAAAAGATTAATAATAATACAAAGGTTAACATTTACATTTTTTATGATAAGACGATAAATAATATAAACAACACAAAATTAATGTTTAAAATAGTACCTAGTCGCATAAATGCTCGCATAAATGAATGGAATGTCTCAGTAAAAAATGATAAATATAAGGAACAAGGTTTTACGTGTGGCTCGTGCTGGATTGCAATTTAACTTATATTTATGCGCTATCTCTGCAATGGCCTTTGAATACTCTTGATTGTTGTATATAGAATATTTATGTCATTATATTATTATACACTGGTTTAAATTGCTGACAAGCGCTTTTAAGTTGAACCATTTAAACGGAGATAATGAAAGTAACTACCTACACATGTGCATTTTTGTTCGTTATGCGTTTTTATAACATGGATGTTTATCTTTTATCCAGATAGATTATTGAAAATTTCGATTGCATCATTCTTAATTTTTGCTCAAGTTTGTATGAAAGAAAAATCATAACTGCTATCTCATAGCAGCTAAAAAAGCTTCTCTTGACGGCAACCCACAAGGCCAATCACGGCCAGGTTTATCTGGAACTGTTTGATCGTTCAGAAGGAGATTAAAACTCTTTGTCAGTCATAATCGATCATAACAGGTGACGAATTAGATGCGTTTACGGTTATAACAATAAAACGAAGAATCAATCCTCCCAATGGGTAGGGGGGTTAAACTTCCCCAGGGCCAAAGAACCTCACCAAGTGCGATCCAATCTCGAACTAATGAGTTTTTGGCCAAACATTCGATCATTGTTTCGCCTTACCTCCCTCCCCCCCCCACACTCACCCGGCCTTGACATATGACTTTTTCTTATCGCCCTAGCTCAAAAGACACTTGAAAGAAATAATATTTGAGACGATTCTCGAGATTAAGACAAATGTCACGAAGGAGCTGAAGGACTGTATAAAAGAAGCGTATATTATACCAGGGCTGTTTCAACAAGTGAAAACATTGTTGGAATAAGTATGTGTGCATGTTGGGGAGGAGAGTATTATCTGAACAGACCTCGTATGCGATTATTTGGGAAATAATTATAGCTCCTGTCTCAGAGAACCTAAAAAAGCTTCTCACCTGATGACGGCAACCTAAAAGCCAATCACGTCCAGGTTTGTCAGGAACTACTTGATCGTTCAGAAGAAGATGACCACTCTGCTTGTCAATATCATAACCTGTGACGAATCATGGATTTACAGTTGTGACATCAAAACGAAGGTCTAATCGTCCCAGTGCGGTGAAACCTCCCCCAGACCCAAAAAAGCTCGCCAAGTTCCGTCCAATATCAACGTGAGAAGGCAATTTTTTATGCTCAGTTTGCTGTTCTTTGCGATTACCTCCCCCAAGACCCACAGTCTGCAGTGAAGCAGACTTACTACATTGAAGTTCTGAAACGTCAGAGGGGAGCCAAAAGACCGAAAATATGGAGCAGTGATGGCGACTGGTTTTTCCATCATAATAACGCTCCAGCCCATTCAGACCTCCCTGAATTTTTGGGCCAAAGACTCGATCACCGTTCTCCTCCCACCCCTCGTTCTCACCTGGCCTTGCTCCTTACTTTTTCTTATTTAAAGTAAAAAGACCTTTAAAAGGAAGAAGATTCCCGAGTTTAAAGGAAATACGACGATAAAAGGATAAGAGAATACTTTAATAATTGAAGGAGACCCCAGACATAATAAATAAGGTAATTTCTAAATGAAGTACATTTTGTTGTTGAGGAAAAAATATAACTTCTGTCTCAAGGAAGCTGTAAGTGTTCCCAATGTCATTATTTTTCAGGAAACTTAAACAGTAAGGGAAAGATATCGAGAAAATTTGGAGAGTAGATTCTATCAGAAAAATAGGAAAAAAAATTCTTTATAAATTACGATTTCAAACTTTGAATGTTGCGGGCGAGGTTGCGGGGAATACTTATTATAAATTTCTCAAAAATCCTGTTTCTGCATTTTGGTCTGGTTCGGAACGTATGATTTTGTATGTAAAAGCTTTTAATATAGGCATGCAATTTCAGTATTTCTGTTCTCGTTTGTTCAGGAAAAATCATAACTTACGTCTCAAAGCAGTTGCGACCCATTAAAGCTTACTAAGGAAGTTCTGAAGAAAGCTCACGAAAATAAAAAAAATGCCTTATTCCATACAAGATAAAACGATTTTAAATTTCGAAAGTTGCGTGTGGCCAATATAAAATATCTTGTGTGTGATTAATCATGCAAAAATATTACTTCTGCATTTTTTTATTTTTCCCAAAACTCACTGTCTTATTTTTTATCATCGGGTAGTGAATTACAAGATTGATTCTTTGGCAGTTTGTTGGGAAAAAATCAGTGTCCCCAAGAATCTTAAGAAAACTGCCACTTTTTATACCTACTCTGACAAATGACTACAAAGTTGTCCAAGAAAATATTTAGGTATACTAATAAGGTATTTACATTACCGGACGTATGATTCCAAAAAATTTAGACAATGTGAACATCCCTTTTCCTAAATTTCGGTATTTTTGCCATCAAAACAGAGCTTTAAACTACCCCCTCTCTCTTCTGTGTTATCCAAATACATATAAATGTTTATTTAGAGCGGATTAAAACGAGTTGCAGATTTTTTTCTTATACTTTTTGCTGTGAAAAATCCTCAAGTAGGTACCTAGTAGACGAGCTAACAAATCTTTTACGGTATTATAGGTTATTTCATAAAAACTTCGACTGTTACCGAATAGAGATTGAGAAAATCATGCTATCATCAGAAAAAAAGAATTGATTAAAAGATTTCAAACTTTCAAACTTAGTGCAACGCTAAATGACCAAATATGCCTGGTATGCTTTGTCATATCATTCTTTTTTTTAATTATACAAGGACTCTAGGAACTATTCCCTAATTCTTCAGATCTATTAGTTCTATAATTATTATTGTTAATTTTGCCTTTATGAAGAATGCTGAGAAATGGTTTCGGGGAAATTCGCTGATATATACATTATTTTTATGCAGCTGTCATGAAAAAATTATAACTTCCGTTTCAAAGCAGCTATTAAAACGTTTAAAGTACCTAATCACTTTGTTAAGAAAACATTGCCGATTACGTTATTAAACTATCGATAAACGTTTACATCGATCAGGAATTAACAGAATATCAGATGAAATATCGATTTTGCTTTGACGTAATAAGATACCTAAACAAGCGAATGATTCACCTCTGTAATTTATTTTTCGTAAACAGGGCTCAAGGGGTCGCAGAATTTATTTTTTAATTTCAATATTTTAAAACATCCACATGTCTTTATACTGTGAGGGCTTAGAAGGGCGCCTAATATACCCTCTTAACCGCAGTTCATTTGTAGACTCACAATAATTACTTCTCGCTGTCAAGGAGTTGACCAGTGGCGGTGATAAGGACTGCCCCCCCCCCATCGCGAATTTTCCAATGTTTATTTATTATATATTATACTATTAAATATGATGATCATTAGATAAGATTATAGAGTAATATGAAAAGATGAGTCTTGCAAAAAATAAATTGCATCAGCTGCCCTTTCCTTTATATTTATCTTTTATTGGATTTTAAATAAAAAAACCTGCAAAAAATTCTACAGGGTAATCTGTGAAGGAGTGCAAAAATTGTTTTGATGTCCCAGTTTGCCAGATAAATCTTTCTTGTGTGTTTTAATGAGAACATGTTGAAGCTTCATATCTAGTCTCTCAGACGATTTTAGGAATTTTTACTTTAACACCATCAGTATTTACAGGGTGATCTAAAAAAATCAACCATTTGCTTTTGAAGTGATAACTTTTTTCCTCGCCGACAGATTTTTGAAATTTTAATCTCATATATTGAAGCTAAATTTATTAACTTTAGCCTCATAAAATGAAGCTCAGGCAAGAAAATCCAGGGATGGAAATTAATTCAGGAAAAAAACATAAAAAACAAAATATTGCACAAAAAATTACTCAAATTTAAATTTCTTTCGAAAACAGGTTTTGGGTGGAAAGTTGAATGAAAATCAACTTGTCAGTTGTCACTGGAGCAGAACTGCAATAATTGTGAAGACTTTTTCTTTTTGAAACATAGAAAAAAAAGTACAGCCAAGATGTCTTATCCTAGTGAAAAAAATTTAAACATTTTTTCTGAACGTTCCTATACATTTTTTTCAAACGATATAAAATTGCGGAGAACGACGCGGGCCCCTACTGCAGTACCCCCCCCCCCCCCCCCCGCCGCGTTTCTGCTGGGGCCCTATCGCCGCCACTGGGTTAACCTGTAGGAAGTGGGCTCATTGGATTGTCAAAGATAGTGGTCAGAGTTGGCTAGGAATAAGTGTGTGTGAGGTACGTAAGATTTGGGGACTGCTATGTAGAGCCCTTTTAATTGGTAAACCAATGACTAGAGTAGTCAAGGGTGGTAAATATATAAGGTACATATATGAACACCTGTCCATAACTGATAATATTCTAACAAAAATGTCCACATGATTGGGAAAGATCATTTCTCTTTATCAACAAATTAACAGGTGTCAATTAAAAGTTGCATTGCTAAAATTAAATTGAATTAGAAAAAATAATTCAATTCAAATAAAAGCGCCAAAATCTGTAAGTCTTAACTACCTTGGCTCGCCACAATTCGTTTAAGTATACTCGTAATATAAACTTAATCAGAAAGTACATGACTGTATAAGTCATTAAATAACCCGCTCCCATTATTTTTATTCCACTCAATGGTTCTGATTCTTGAAATACAAAAGAAAATGCAACTTTTAAAGCAAGCAGTTGCAATTAGATATTTCAAGTAACGTGTGGTCGTGGTCTTAGTTTACATAAAAAAGAACCTGATACTCTTGTTCTCCGCGAGTTTACAACGCTAACGCTTACCATTGAGAAACGAACAAGAAAGAAACTTTCAATTACTGCGCGTTTTTATAGTTGACGATTATTTTATAGTGTTATTGATTGATTTATCACCTACGTGAAAGTTTTAATAACCTTCGGGCTAACAGACTGATTGATGTAAACAAATAATAATAATAAACAAATATAATATACACAAATAATTCCAAACGATAGAGGCCATTCCCTGGATGTGATAACATCTCTTCGACTCTTCGGCTTAAAGAGGCTTAAAGCTGCTTCAAGGAATTGAGGTTTTGTTGTTATGCAGCGGTTCCCTCTTTTTTTTTTGTGTTAATTATGATAAATTCCTTCTTTGGAGCGACGGAAAAATTTCTCATTAAAACGCAGAAATGCGAGAAAATCATTAAATACAACCTACAAACGCTCGTTTACTTACTTCAATATACTGTAGTATTTCCACAGCAAGTATTACATTACATTGTGATCAAAGTAACATGCCTAAGTATATTATTTACATAATCTAATCAAAAAACAAAATTATTATTTCCGCTACTGCTTTACATACTGCTTTACGAGAGTACGTACAAATGATTCCGGCAAATGCAAAATTATTCCTGATTCTTCATACATTAAGCTCGTATGTTTGTAATTTAATACCTAACACAGACAGCTCGGGGATAATTAACACGAAAGCAAAATTGGTAATTACGTTATGGTTGGAAATTGTAATACCCACCTACTACTACTGGTACTGAACTGACTACTGACACTTATATATATTTTTATGAAAAATATAATCAAATTCAAATGTCATCAATTCAAAAAATATCAAAACTAAACAATCAATCTGAAGTTTTTTTACATCTTCTTTGAACATCATCGTTTGTTCAACTTTTAAAAATCTCATAAAATTTTGAAAAACGGTTCCAGAAACATGCACGAGCAAGTTATTCCAGTTCTCTTCGTTATACTTTTTTGGACGTATACTTTTTTATAGTAATTTAAAATTATAATAACACTTTTGAAGGATTTTTCTTTTTTAAGTCAGGTCCCCTTATACAGGGTGATTCACAATCGATAGTATGCAGACGCGTTTACGGAAAATGGGATATAGGATTTTTTTTAAATTTGGTCACTTGAATCGTTGACTCTGCTTTGTCTTTCTAAAAAATTTCAGATTTCTAGCACTTTCGGTTTTACCGGAAATGGTTACCATCTATTTTTTATCACTCTGTATATTATTGTTTTTCTATTTCCTGACACAGTCCAAGAAGAATGGTTTTTACAGTTCTATAGTTTCAAAATAAGTACCTATAAGTAATGAGTTATAACTTATAAACAAGTGAAAATCGCAATTTTTCATTTTAAAAGCAATAACGTATTAGGTACATCGGAAACAATTCAAAATATCGCAAAACGGCTTACATGTCCCTATTTTCTATAAGGGTGATAAAAATTCTCAGATTTCTATAATCACCCTGTATAAAAATTTCATATTATACCATAGGATAGTACATAAAAAGTTAAGACGGACATTTTGTCGCTTTGCCATATTTGGAGCCGTTCCCGATATAAACTGCATGTTTTCAAAATGAAAAATTGCCTGTTTGACTTGTTTATACAGGGTGATCGATCAGTAACTCGCGCACTCCGAATACAGGGCGATATAGATACCATTAAAATTAAGGATACCTATTCTGCAAAAAAAAATTGAATCCAACGGTTGATTTTCAATAAGTTACAGAGTTTCCCTCATCCTAGTTTAAAGGTAATTTTTTCAATAACCGTGATAAAAATTAATGAAAAATTCAGGTTACTGTAATGTCCGAAACGGATACCCATATAATTCATCAATTTTTCCCACAAAACCTCTTTACAGAGGAATTGAGAATGTTGGAAATTGATACCCCATACCTAAATCTGAACAAAATTTGAAGTTTGGCAACCGCAAAAACTCAACTTAGAATATAAAATATTCAAATGTTTCCGTTGCTACGGAAATAAAAATAACAATATACCATCCAACCCGAACTTATTCACATGTTCAGTGCAGTCACCTTTTTTTACAAAAATGGTCATATCTTTGGAAGAAAAGAACTTAAAACACTGCAGTAAGAAAATTTACCACTCTTAAAAAGTGAAGTTTACAGCAGCATGCTCTGAGTGATCACCCTGTATAACTCATAACCTATTTAGGTAATTTGAAATGTAATAATTGTAAAAACAATTTTTATTGAATTTTGTCAGGAAATATGAAAAAACAATAATATACACAGTGTCCTATTTAAAAAGCAAATATGGTGCCATGTCCGGTAAAACCAGCAGTTTGTTCAGAAAAGTTTTCAGAAAAATCTTATCTCTCGTTTTCCGTTAAAGTCTAAGGAACCATCGACTGTGAATCACCGTGTATAGGTATATACAGGGTAGGAAATTTTTGTACTACCCATCATTAGGATCTCGTAAACCGTAAGAGATACAGGGTCGGTTAAATTAGAGAAAAGTTGCGCTATTTTATGGCCATCTCGAATCCGTCAAAACATGCAAGATATCTGTGACCGTTCCTGAAATATCCTGAAAAAACTGAAAAATCGAGAAATCTTCTTTTTGGAATATCTTTCTTACCATTGGAAATTAATAAATAATTTTTTGTAGCCCTACATAAGCCGTTATAAGCTATTTATCTGACGTTTCAAAAATTTTCACAGCCGACTAGATCCCAGAGTTTTCATAGTCAACTTTCGTTTTTCTTATGGCCGCCATATTATTTTTTTATGTCGTTCGATAAGAAAAAAATAATGGAAACCAAAAACTAATAAACTTCAAAAAATAACTTTCAAAATTTTTGTTCTTCTTTTTTTTTCTAAAAAAAGACAACTTTTTAGATCGAATATCATAGAGAAATTAACAACCTATAAGGCAAGCAGTATGACTTCATATTGGCCTATTTCAGTTAAGAACTATCTGTTTTTCTTTGAAAAAAGAAGAATAAAAATTTTCCAATTTTTTTTTCTAAAATTTATTAGTTTTTGGTTTACATTATTATTTTCTTATCGAACGACATAAAAAAATAATATGGCGGCCATAAGAAAAACGAAAGTTGACTATGAAAACTCTGGGATCTAGTCGGCTGTGAAAATTTTTGAAACGTCAGATAAATAGCTTATAACGGCTTATGTAAGGCTACAAAAAATTATTTATTAATTTCCAATGGTAAGAAAGATATTCCAAAAAGAAGATTTCTCGATTTTTCAGTTTTTTCAGGATATTTCAGGAACGGTCACAGATATCTTGCATGTTTTGACGGATTCGAGATGGCCATAAAATAGCGCAACTTTTCTCTAATTTAACCGACCCTGTATCTCTTACGGTTTACGAGATCCTAATGATGGGTAGTACAAAAATTTCCCACCCTGTATATAAGAGGTTAATTTTTCTTCTTATAAATATGGAACAAATTATACAAGGTGATTCAATGGTAAGTACAATAAATTGGAGGTTTTGTAGATAAAGTTAAATACTAGGAAAATTCAAATAATTTTTTTCCGAAAATGTTTTTTTTTTCAAAAAGGTGTTTGCGGTGGTAATCTGCGGAAATGGTTTTTATTGTACCTTTCTACAGAGTGGACCAATGATTCTGAATTTTTATGATAAGTATTTTTTCATTAGGTAACCCGTATTTTGGAAAAATTATGGATACAGCTGAAGCGCCCAGAGTGGGGTAGAATCCGGGGTCACATGACACCTGATAAAAAAAAATTTACTGTTATTTTGCCATACGTATAAAATTTCAATTAATCTACTGTGTCCAACGTTTTTTGGTATGTATTTTTTTATCATTAATAATTATTTATTAATTATTATTCTTTTTCTATAACACGTTTTTAGATATTCTGACTCTTAAATGACGACTTTATAACTGACTTTAATCTTTTTAATAATAAAAACCGAAGGGTTTATAATCTCCAGTGGATACTGTCGAAAAATTAGGGGTCAGAGAGTATCTGAAAAATAGTAATAAAAGATAAATAAATAATAAATGATAAAATAAAAAAATCACAAAAAACGTGAAAGAAATATTGGATATTACTCAAAAATGGTGCCACTTATAAAAATTTAAAAAGTATGGCATTTTTATAGCAATATGACATTTTTTTAAACAATAAAAAATAACGCTCCAGATTTTTTTACGAGATAAAAGGGGTTTGGGTGACCGCCGATTCTGTGCCACTGGGTGCTTCGGTTTTACCCAGAATTTTTCCTAATATGGTTAATAAATAGAAAACCTGCGTGCATAAAAATTCAGAATCATTGATCCACTCTGTAGAAAGACGCAATAAAAACCTGTTTCGTAAATCGACAATTATAAAACACCCCCATCTATCTCGCTTAAAGAATATTTTTGGAAATTTTTTTTTTTAATTTTCTTAATATTTATTTAATATAATATTTAACATTTTCAGTAACGTGATTCCTTCTCAATAAAACTCAAAACTCAATGAAATACTATCCTATCTATTTGGTAATTTTTTCATGCAAATGATCTTCGAGGTAAGATGATTTTCATATGGTAGAAAATTTTAAGAAGTAGGTAAATTTAATTTAAATAGTTTTTTCCTTTGCTGTAAAGAAATGAAAAGTTTAAAGAAAAATGTGACCCCCCCTCAATGGGTCGTACTGATGTTAACTTATATTTTTTACACTTACTCATTTTACCCATTTATCAGCACCTACCTATATTTTTTTGGTAAAAAAAAAAGAATCCAGCAAAAAAATCTGCTTGCTTGAAAACTTATTTTGCCCCAACAGAACGATTTTTCTTATTGTAGAAATAGCTTGAAATCGTGAAGATCATAAAAAAGTCATCATGACAACGTCGTAGAATTATTTTAATGGTGTAAATTCCAAGAATTAAATGCACTTCTCCCACGCATTCAAGCTTTTTCGCTACGAAATGTATGGCATGAGTACACCGCGACGAGAACAATGAACATTTTGTCCATTCATCGTTCGCGTTACTTGAACGATTGGAATTCAGTGTCAGGTTTCATAAGTAATTAGGAATTTCAAAATTCGCGGTAGCCTAGATAATAATTTCTTGATTTCTTGGAAACTCGCTTGAATGCCCATTAAATTCCTCATATTATAGTATCAGATAAAAAAATTATAATCTGTTATTTATAAGAGGGATCCACCTGTTATTGCTCGTTGAGTTGATAATTTGCATATATTATAATACTTGCAAAACTAGGTTCAATAACTCAAACCCTATAATATAATGTAAATAATAATCACAAAAAAAAAACATTTTTAAATATAACAGACGCGTATAAATGTTCTAAAAATTTAGTTCTTTTCCAGGTCCTGCAACAAGCAGGAAACGTAGAGAGATTAGGCAGATTCCTCTGGTCCTTACCCGCCTGTGATAGATTACACAATAACGAATCAGTGCTGAAAGCCAAGGCAATTGTGGCCTTCCACAGGGCAAATTTCAAGGACCTCTACAGGATACTTGAGAGCCACCAGTTCAGTCCGCACAACCACGCCAAATTACAGGCACTTTGGCTCAAAGCGCATTATGTCGAAGCCGAAAGACTTAGAGGTATGATTACAAATTAACCCAAGCTCTTAAATTAGAAGAACTGATTTTTATGTCCTCAAACAGGTAGACCTTTGGGGGCTGTTGGAAAATATCGAGTAAGAAGGAAATTTCCTCTCCCCAGAACAATATGGGATGGAGAGGAGACGAGCTATTGTTTCAAAGAGAAAAGTAGGAGCGTATTAAGAGACTGGTATTCCCACAACCCTTACCCAAGTCCCAGGGAGAAGAGAGAGTTGGCTGAGGCGACTGGTTTAACCACGACGCAGGTTTCCAATTGGTTCAAGAACAGAAGGCAGAGGGATCGAGCTGCTGAACATAAAGACAGGTGAGTGGTGGTTTGATTAAAGTATGGTCATTAGTGGTCTCTTTACTTGATTATGTTTCCCTAATATGCCAAAAATCTGTAGAAGGCCCTAAGCAAAAGCGTCTTATTTTTATTTATTTTCTTCATTGCTGGAGGGTATGCAGATGTTTACCCATATCTATATATAAGAGCTTAAGTTTAAGTTTCTATGTGCGCCCTAGGAAGATCGAGAATATGTGGAAATGTTTGTCTTTTATTGTGGTCTTTGCACCATCCGCTTTTCTCCTAAGCTGTATGACCCTTTCAGAGCAGGGTTTCTTCCAGCCAGGCTGGGTATGGCTATCGTGATTTTCTTCACTCAGCTTTTATAATTTTGACTGCCACTGCCCTTTCAGAGTTTCCTGATGAGTTCCAATTTTTCAGAAGTCTCCCCGAAGAAGGTAATCGTTTATACGATTCTATATAGAGCACAAGTTTGTTATATACGCAGGATGCTTCAATAGAACTTATTAGGCGGCCCATCAGAAGTTTTGGGGGTATTATTGGATTCTTGGTCCCATCAATGTGATTAGAGCTTTTATTTTATGGAGCTTTTTTACATTGCATGTGAGGAGAGTTTTTATCCCAATTTTTCAGTAGGTACAAAAAAAACTCGAATCTGTAAGCGGGAATTATGTCGAGTTCCCTCAGAAAGTATTATTTAAATAAATGACCCATCCTCAAGAGTATCATAGGAATTTCAAGAATTCAGGAAGTTTTTTCAGACAGGAAATGTCTCATATATTTCAGGAACTCAACAAATCCTTAACAAGTTGCGTTATTATAAATTATCAAACGTATAGAGTTTCACAGCATGAATACCGGCCACTGCTGCTACCGGTGTTGTTGGTGTGAGTGTTATTATTGAAACCTATTTCACGATGACATATCTCTCAACGATGACATCTCCAATGAGGTCTGAATGAGCGGAACAAGTCGGACAGTTGCAGATGTGTAACCATAAAGATGCAGAGATTCCAGGGCTGATGGGCGGATGAACCGGGTGGAGGATAAAGGGAGACGATTTGTATGTACTAAAGGGCATCAACGTTTATATAGTCGAGGGCGAAGACTGATGGCTAAATAAATACCTACCACTCGAAAGAGTCGAGAGGTTCGCACACTGCAGATGAGTTAGTCTAGGGGGCTGATTGTGGAGCAAACATTTTTTTTTACTCTTACCTATACCTAAAAGATTTGGTCCATTACTCACTCTCTCCTTAAACAAAATTAATTATGTACTACCTATACTGCTATGACAAAAGATATTTTTTAGCGGTGGACGTCATGAATGACATCATATCTTTATACCAACCCTAGTTATACAATGCACGTAAAACTCTTAACGTGTGATGATGGTAATCCCGAGCGATGTAGTCAGATTAATTCAACTATACTGTCAAATTATGACTTTAATAACGTAATTTGTGAATGTCAGTTATATTCATCAGTGATGTCGTCAAGACCAGTTTAGCTGACACAACCCATTAAATTTTTAGGTAGGTATAAGATTTGGTAGTCAAAATGTTTCTTGAAATCTAAACCGACTGGACTACTCTCTTGGCCTTCCCTCGTTATAAAACGAGCATTCCTGAAACTCCTTTAAAGAACCGACAAGTGGCACACATATGTTTGCATGAACTCCACCGATTCCAATTTAGTTCGCTGCATGAAACGATGTTATTTTTCGGTGTTTCTCTTCCAAGAAACGCATCTACAATGTATCGTTCATTTTATCACATTAAGCAATGCGCTGAAAAAAAGATGAACGCTTGTGGGCTTGATTGATGTTAAACCAATAAATGTTTTCCATCCGTAAAAAAATGTATAAAAAGAGATCAATTCCATTGATCAGACGAATATTTCAGCCATTATGAGAGAAGTGGGCGCTGGTAGCATTATATTTTGTTCTAAAGAAATCAAAAACTGCAATGCATCCTGAAAAAATTATATTTCGGAATTATCTTTCTTACATACCTCCTCAGTTTTGATAACTAAGGAATACATAAATGTGAAAGGTAGAATAGAATAGGTAGAATAGGTAGAGAATGATTATTTTCAGCTCATCAGTCTTACACCGAGCACACCAGGAGAGGAGTGTGCGACTCTCGAAGAAAGAAAAGACCTATATTAGTGACTTACATGTACCGGGTGTCCCAACACTAGTGTCCACCCCCTAAATAGAGCTTAATTTTAAAGATAAAAAATTGAAACTTTGAGAACGTGTGTACTTGATATTAGGACCACGGAATGGCATAATTAGTTTCATTAAAAAAAAGTTTAATAGCTTTTTAATAATCACCTTTTTCATGACTCTATAATACGACACTGTCCAGTGCAGGTTCAGTGTGCCGGCTCGCACAGCAAGAGCCGTCCTTCTCTTTATTTGGGCCTTATTTACTTTGTCATAAAACTTTATGCACCTACCGTTTTCAGATTATATTGATCACCGTATTGCACATCATAAATCAGTTTTCTATACCTGTCATTGCTATATGTATAATTATACAGGGTGTACCAGCTCGATTTAGACAACGGTGAGGGCCGTGTAGGTCTCGTCAAGACGAAACGTTTTTTTATTTGAAGTTTTTGGATTTGGACCTTCGTTGCGGAAATATGGCCGACTTCCGGTTTTTAGTTTTTTGGCTCCAGTTTCGGCATTTTTAGGTTCTCGTCCAAACTGAAACTAGTTTTGGAAACTCCTTAGCTTCAGTTACAATAACTTTCATATTGAAGTCAAGGTTCTATCTCTGTTGAATTCAAAATCTTAATTTTTCAATTTGATTCAATTTGATTCAAAGACTTAAAATTTAAAGTTTTGGGCATGTCGCCATTTTGAATCCAACAGAGATAGAACCTTGACTTCAATATGAAAGTTGTAACTGAAGCTAAGGAGTTTCCAAAACTAGTTTCAGTTTGGGCGAGAACCTAAAAATGCCGAAACTGGAGCCAAAAAACTAAAAACCGGAAGTCGGCCATATTTCCTCAACGAAGGTCCAAATCCAAAAACTTCAAATAAAAAAACGTTTCGTCTTGACGAGACCTACACGGCCCTTACCGTTGTCTAAATCGAGCTGGTACACCCTGTATTTTATTTAATTAAAGCCTTATAATCAGTTTTTTTCACATTTATTTCAAGGAATTTTGATTTTATTAATCGATTTCCACGTATGTATTGAAAAAAAATCGATTTTTTTTGACCATTTACTTACATTTTTACCACCATATTACAGTTTTTTATCTCTGGGGCCCGAACTAAATTTGTTCAAAAAAAAACTGATTATGCCATTCCGTGGTCCTATTATCAAGTACACAAATCCTCAAAGTTTCAATTTTTTATCTTTAAAATTAAGCTCTATTTAGGGGGTGGACACTAGTGTTGGGACACCCGGTACATGACGCATTGCTTATACGATCTAGCGGCTGAAAGTACTGCATACTTTCCATGCGTCTTCACCAGAGATTACCGTTTTATATATTTTTGCCGTCTCCCAGAGATATGTATAATTTTTATTTTTATTAAATCACTTTGTTTTATTAAAATGGTATGAAAATGTACTTGTCGCCATGTACTGACGAGAATGAAGCTGAAATTTTGATTTTATGGAAGAAATGATCAAAAACCCCTTTGAACTGGAAATGCTTATATAGCGTAGAAAATCTCTCGATTGCGACTGAGTACCTAGTCGATTGGCGAAAGCAGTTTAAAAAATTTAATTTTCGGAAAAGAGTATAGTTACGAAAATTGGCAATAGGGCAAAAATCGATTAGGTCCCGAGCCAGTGTTGACAATTCTGGAAAATTACTCTGTACTCACCTACTTGAGTCCAGCTAAGGACCAAGATAATTTTCCACACCCTTTAGTACCCCATTGTAATATTTTGAAAAATTAATAAAATAAATTCTCTAGACAGACCCTGACGTGGAACGAAAGAATTTTTTTTAATCGATGCTTTGTTTCTTAGAAAAAGTTATTTGAAGATTTTTAGTTTTGCTTCTTATAAAAATAATAACCTCTTATGCTCTGACCTTATACTCTTATAAATATGTACACTTTGTGCGCATTAATCCCCTTGTTTTCACTGTAAAACAATGGTTTTAAGAAAATGTAGTGGCCTAGATTTTGGATACTTTATACTTTGAGGCTTTCAACTTCTACGCCACTGGAATAAATACGATTTTAAGAAGCCCTATAGAACCGCCTATGTTTTCTTCAACAAAAAGATACTGGTTAACGGTTCTAAACTTAACAGTTTCCGAGAAAAACGTCCACTTACGATGAAAAACTCGCCTTATTGGATGGTTCAAAATAACATGTGTCGGAAAATAAAGGGTAAAAAAACTTCGCTCAATCCGAAAATCTATGCCAATGGCCAATGCGTGAAACAAAATTTTAAAGGGTAATTTAAAAGAGTATTTAGTATTAATGATAAAATATGTTCGCAAAAGCTGAGCTTTATCTTCTGAAACGGTTCCCGAGATATCTTGAAAAAATTTAAAAATAAACATTTTTTGGCACCCTCTACCTCAAAAACGGTATTTCTGGGCATACATTTATATAGGAAAAATACTGTTATTTTTTCTGTAGAATCGCTACTTTCCTACATGCTATTTACGGTCATCCTGTATAGAAAGAAACCGGATTTACTGACCTATACATTGTTCAAAGTCTTGACCTGTAAAGGAATTTGAAAAAAAAACGGGAAAAATTTGTAAGCGCCCGTTTTATTTTATTGCATTACCTTTATTATGTTATTGGCTTACCTCTGAAGGTTTTGTTCTTTGTAAAGAAGTTGGTGTTCTCTGTTGATTATTATGTTTTATCAGTTTATTGAGGAGAGGGGGAGATAAAACTGAAAGAGAAAAGAGGGTCGATTCACAATATCCGGCTCGAAGGACCAAAAAATGTATGCTATGAAATAACTACATAATTGAGTGCCGGATTTGTCTCTTTGTGCAGAATGATATATCTGTGTAGGTAACAGTATGAAGAAAATAATAACTGTAACGGAAGTTTCAGATACGTGAGCATTATACGTTAAAATTACCCCCATCTCTGATTTTCTTATTATTATTGTTGTTGTTTAATAGTGACATAATTCTTTGGATATATGGATATGAAAATTACCTGACCAAATCCATTACAATAATTTACTATCTTAATTTTTTCTCTATTTTTTGTTAATTTAATAAGATATAGAGCACAATAGAAAGATTGTGGAAAACTAAGAAGAGCGAAGGATTTGGAAGCCCCAGAGCTGCGGCACTGGGGTTTACCGACTCGCTAACGCTAACGCTAATAGACCCTCAGAGAGGGCTTTCACTCGTCCCTCGCTCGCATTGCAAACAGATCGGGTTTCGTTGAAACTCCAGTCGCGGTGGTTTCACCGAGGGGTGTCTTCTCAAATATAATTATTATGGTATCACTTTAACCCGGACGAATTTAGTTGTGGGTTGGACGATGTTGAAAATGAGATCGATCAAAGAGATTAAAAGAAATTTTGTTTCGGCCGTGACATGTTTTGGCAACTCGTGTCGAATGAGACACTTTTGATGTGGGGTATTTATGATGATCTTTAAAATTTTATTACTCTCCTCTGTGAAGAGTAAGAGTCTCGAGCTGTTGTTTATGTTGGGAGAATTATAAAAAAGTTCTGTTTATTTATATTAACAAATTTTACATTTTAACTGCTTTTTATGTAAGGTAGTGCATGAGGCGGTGATAGAATTGCGACAGTCGGTGACCTACAAGTCTACGTTTATACCTAACCTAATTATTATTATCTATTAGAGAAATGGTTTCATCTTGGAGTAATTTTTGCTCGCATTTTCCATCACATTATTATTTTCTCGGAAACAGCATCGGTGTTGGATGTCGGTTGCGTCGTATCAGGTCATTCTAGTGTGGCTAATTTTAGTCCACCGCGCTTGTAACCTAATACCATAATGCGTGGCTCTCTCTCTTTTGCTTTTGCTTTTAGTCAATCCTGAGTTCACCACACGACGATTTGATTAATGTTGGGTAGCCTCGTATTAGAACTTAATAACAGATCAATATAATATCATCAACACCCAACACTCTGGTAACTCTCCTTATTGCTCAATACTTAATAATCCCGTTTATAGTAGGGGAATTTCGACTGCGCCCAAAACATCGATAAGCTAACTAAAACGCACTACCTAGGTGGTACTTACTTTTTTCGTAAAATTATATTAAAGCAAATAGAACAAATAAGAATCGAACCAAGTAATAGGCTTAGTTACTTTTAAGTTTAAAGAGATTGAAGCGCGGAGAGGCGTGAATTTTTGAATGAGCGCAATGCAAAGTGATTTCCTGGAACAGTATCAAATTAAATACCGTATCACGTATCACGTGTAGGCTTGTATGTGTGTTATGTGTGTCTCTGGTCTAAAATAGCACATGCTATTCTCAGTTTCCAGGTCCCACAAACATCACCAGCACCAGAGAGTATTATTACCAAGCTGCTGCCGTCATCCGATATCCTCCTTGCTTTTGCCTCTATTCAAACAGAAATAGAAATACACATAATATATCTACCTAACACTCGTTATTCGTGGTTCGCATTCTTTGCAACTACATAAACATCAATGTATGTATCTATCTATACAGTGTTGGTGTTTATAGGGTTTTGTTTCACAGCGCAATTATTATTTAATATTATTAAGGTACCTATAATTTTTAAAATTTTGATGGTCAAGAATCTGACCTTGCGGTACTCCATTTGTAGTGTCTTAATCCATTTAACTCTTTTAATAAGATAAGTAAAATCGAGGCAGAATGCCCAAAATTTTCTCCTTTTAAATAAGGACATGGATTTCTTTAGGGATTACTTTCACCCTACCCCCCCCCCGATACTCTTATATGGATAAATCCAGCCCTAGATACAATTTGCATCGAATTATTTGTCTTATTTTGCTTCCTCTTGAACGAGAAACGGGTCACATCACATCTAATTATGAATAATTATTGTTTCAAAGAAGAATAAATTTATCTAATCCAACTTGATTTGAGGTATATACCAACTCCATTGCTATAGGTAGATGAGTTCATGTATACTATGTGTAAGTACCTATAGGCAATGCTTATTATTATATTCTTTTATTCAGTAGAACTGTGTGAAGTCTGCTTAAAAAATACCACAAAATATGACCGTTTTTAGAGAAACGTAAAGTTTTTCGGCCAAAGTTTTAACACCTGCGGAACTCCCTATAGGTAAATCCACTTCTAGGTCCATTTTGAGTAAAATTATTTAATTTTTTGATTCAGCTAGGACGAATAAGAAAATTATTATTGTTTAATAAAATTTATGTTTTCAACCCTTACTTCGTAGAATCTCTGCATAATGTTTTATTCATAATCAATAATAATTATTATAGTTTATCAAAGAAGAATGAAATAAATATTATCGAATCATGGGCTTACCCTTGAAGTACTGCAGCAAGAAGACAACAAAATATTATCGTTTTTGCCTAAATTTACTGAATTTTGTTCCCTCTGAAGGCGTAACTCTGAAACAAAAACCCAAAGTAACCTATCATAACTATACTTCTGTTAGGCTGAATAAAATTGTACCCCTGAGGTACTCCATTAACAATGCAGTCGTATTTTTGTGCGTTAAAGCTGAAACTGATCATTGATCATTTTAATTTTCTTCGTTATCAAAGGAAAATTAGCTCTGTTATGTCAATAAAATTTTCGTGTTAACGAAGAATTAAAAGACAATTAATTTCACCCTTGTGGTGCACGAAACTATTTTTGAAATTTGCCCAAAATTATGAATTTTTTTTATGAGTTAGCTCTGAGGTATAGGTAGGTACCTAATAGGAATCAGTAACTCACCGTAATTATTCATATCAAATTGAATGAAATAGAGATGATGCAATCATATACCCCTGAGGTACACCGTTCGTTAACGATACCTACAGCTATTCTTGATGAGATGTGGCCCCATTGAAGATTTTGTTCAATTTTTGTGCGATAAAACTTGAAAATGTTTTTTTTTTGTACTAAAAATTGATTAAATTTTCTCCGTGCATGTAGGTATGCTGATAAAATCGTAGAGTGTTTTAAAAAATATCGAATATTTGATTTGGAGTGTATACAGAGGGGTTAACAATTCGATGCTCATCATTGGAATCTCGGAAACGATAAAAAAGGATAGAGGGCCGAGCGGTTAGATTAGAGAAAAGTTGCACAATTTTATCCTTCTGCAGGATTTGAAACAAAATTTATGGAAAATTCAGGCATTTTTTTTTTTTTATTGAAAATGCACATGCACTGCAGGGAAATCCCTATGACGCTCTAGGAGCGGTGCATGAGCGGAGATATCGATTCACGTTGGCCTTGAATCTCTGTAAGTTGTATACTTCGGGAAACACGCCCTTTGGAATGCTATTCCAAAGTGATGCGGTTCTATATCTCCGAAACCGTCAATTTTTATTGCGATTTTTTGAATTATTTAGGTCCACAGGTACTATATAGGTACCTACCATCTCCAAATATTCGATCTTTTTTTAACACCCTGTATTAGGTAATAGGTACTGACATAATAAGCTTATTATTGACGGTTGTTTGATTTTGATCATGTAAGTCCTGCCCGTGTAGAGTCTTGTAAGAAGAAGTAGAGCTTGTCGATGCGATGAGGAGTTGTTATAATAAAAAAAAATTGAAATGCAGTGAAGTGAAGTGAAGTGATGAGGAAACAGGTTAGGACGGGAAAAGGCGCAGCAATGGCGGTCTGTGCAGCGGTCTATGCCATAAAAGAGTAGAGAGTAGAAAGAGAGGACGATTGAAGCGTTTACCGGTGTCGGGTTACCGTAAGGTAAACTTGGCAGTCACCGGGAGTAACCCGATATCCCGTCTATCCCTGCTAGCGGGGGCTTCCTTTGTGCTTCGACCATCCATCCAACATGGCTTAGGCGATGTTTGTTAACAGCTAGTGCTTATTACCACATAATTGTATAAGAGAAGAAGACATTGGCACTGGCACCACTGAAAATATTTTGTTTACAAATAGTATTTGCAAATAGTGATGTTAATGGAGCTTCTTTCTTTCTTTCTTTTACTTTGGGCTCTGGAGCGGTGGAATTGGTGCGACGAGCATTGCATTTATTTCAATTTAGAAGAATAATAATAAGGTTTACGTCTACATAATATATTTTGTTTTCTGTATAGGATATCCCAAGATTTACTGGAGCGATCTCTGAGGCTAGATTATAGCCGTATTTTTGATTTTTTACTTCAACATTCAAAAGTATCACATTTTAAGTTTTTTTTTTTCTTATAATTAATTGCACTTTTCGAATTCTACATGTACCTACATGAAAAACTATCTAGACTTTCTCCAAGCTCCGCTATTATAGCTGTGAAGCTGTATTAGAAATTTTTATGATGTTTTTCAAAAATTTTGTTTCTCAAATTCTGCACGTTTGGTGAAGGATTTTCTGGATCTGATGAGACGCACATTTACTTTGGGATAAATAAATTGGCAACAATAAACTTACCTTTATTCTAATGCGTTTACCTGGATGCGAGGATTTTTCTTATTCCTCGATATACCTATGTATATATGGCTCAAAAAGGAGATTGACTTAAATTGTTGTGGACTCGTTGACGTGTAGATGAAAAAATTAAAGGTGCTGATTTTCGCTCATCACCCCTGTTTGCTGGGCCATACCTTTTTGATAATTATCTCGAATATAATTACCTGCGGCACTCAAAAAAATTATTTCTCTGAACTTTACATTCAAGCCGTTACCCAATAAATAATGGTGTCGGCCTGGAACTTTTAATAATATTCTCTCCATGAAATGATCCATACTCGATTAAATGTGTATACCCTACTCCAAAAACCATAATTACCTCGACAACATAATTAACATAGGTAGCTGGCGATGTAGTTATTTTTGTAGATTGAAGATAAAAAAAGATTATAGTCGATCTGGGCCCCAAAAAGAGGTAGGTGAGGATATCCCCTTCATGTTATTCGAAATAGAATTTTTGTGTTACTTTTTAGTGGCATCGATTATCTTTTTTTTTTAAATCGCTTTTCCGCATCATATTAAGTAGGTATAATTACCGGAGTAAATTGTTATAAAAAAAGTATTAACGAAATTTCGATGATATTGTCGTCTAATTTATTTCAATTTAACTAGTCATCAATTAATTAATTCAACAAAATAACAATGTCTCGATCTAGGTGGTCGTTGTCTCAATTCTCTCTTTTTCACGCTTACCTGTACAGCTTGAATTAATTGGCTTTGTCAGTTTTCTGGCCTGGCTGACAATAATTTATACCGCGGCGACTCCGGAATCCATATAAATTCTGTGGTGAAGAAACTCTCCGAAAGATACCTGAACGAAAATACATCCAATGATGCGTAAAAATATGTCGGGGCTTCACTTCTTTATTTCTTGATATGTCCACCTTATTTTACTTTCCAACTAAGTAGGTACCTATCTATTATTATTTTTTTGTAGTTTCTAATATATTTTTTTACTGCGATACAATGTCCATTACAACACTATAAACTGGCTAATTCAATATCTAAGATATTATGTCCTGTGAATATTTTATTGTGCGCGTTCAGCAACCCTTACAATATACATAAGCCTTTACATACCTAATATAATGAAGGAACTTTTATTAAATTAATCCTGGCCCTCTTATTATAAAATAATAAAAAAACATGCATCAGTTATCAATGAATGTACCTATCTAACTCATGCTCACTCAAGCGATTTCTATATTTTTAATAATTATACCTATAGGCAATAATGATCATTTAATTTATTCCAAATATTTGCAGTAGTCAACCCCACATGGACAAGGCACCCCTGGACTCGTCCGGGAGCGAGAGCGAGCCCGAGCAGGCGCACAAGATGGCGGTGGCGTACGGAGGCGGCGTGGGCGGGAGCATGGCGTACGGGGGCGGCGCGGGTCCCATGAGCGGCCACCACCAACCGCCGCTCTATCAACCAGCGGGTGGCACGGGACTCCTGCACGATTATCAGACTTTGTGACAGTGGCTGACCGGACCGCCGCCAATGGGGGGTGCTGGAGGTGGCTCTCAGCAGTGAGGGGTTGTGTGCGGTAGTGGAGTGACCGGGGTGGTTATTGTAATAATTGCGAACGATTATTAGCGGCTTTCATCGTGGTTTCTTGCGTAATTGAAAGAACCATGATATTTTTGACGGATAAAAATTAAATAGTCAATCAGTATAGCGACCTTTCTACAAGACATAGGTATATTATTTCGTTTCGTTAAGAAATAATATTTTTTATGAGCTTAAGTTAATAAGTTTTTCCAGTCGCTTCATAATAGCATTTCTGTCATTGTGTTTAAGTTTGTTTTCCATACAAAAGCCATCAGAAGACTCTGATTTGTATTCTTCGGTGGTTCGGAACATAAAAAAGGATTGTCATAATCTATTTCTTGATTAATCTTTATAGATAAGATGATGGATGATGGAAGATAACAAAAAAGATTATTTTTATTTCTTGCATATAAATTGCCTGGTGAGCAAAACGCAACATACAAAAATGAGGAACGCATTAACCTTTTTATCAAATTCAAATCGAATAATAAGTAATAAATTTAATGTTTTATATGTCCTACAAAAACCATTTTGACATAAAAATTATGTGCCCTACAGCAGCCATTTTGAAATTAAAATTATAATGTCCAATTTTTATTGAGAACTGCGCATCTTGCGAACTTTGTTCCACCACCACTGACATTTTACATAATCGATGAACGGCGGAGATACTCTTACCAGCCTTATATCTGATTGATTGTTTTTTTAACGTGGACACCGACTAATATTGTTGATATTGGACGTTAAATGATTATGCACTCGGAAGGCGGTAACCATTATAGTAACCAACCTTTCTGCGCAGTAAGAAATTATTCGCCTTCCTGTAATAATTGAATACCTATAGATAAGTAGGTAGGTACCTTCCTACTCTAAAGACCGGATCATTGATTTCAGATTACCAATGTATATCCCATTCCAGATGTTTTTAAATTAGGTATAAGTAGTTGACTATGGACAATTCGACTTATGCTTGGTACCCTTTTAAATGCTGAGCTTTTAACTACCTTTGACAAGCCAAATTTTGAAAGGTTAAGTATGTCTCTAATCAAATTTGACTTTGATTTTATATCTTAACTATACGCTGTATTTCCAGAGTAGAAAAATATTAAGTACTTATTTGGAACAGTATAATAATTGAACTTACCTAAACTGCTACTGCATGAAATTTTGTTTAATATTGGAATTTCATTTTAAATTTTGGGATTCATCTTCTTATACTTCATTGTTTTGAATGTTGTTTTTAATATTACGTCCTTATGTTTATTTTTCAATTAAGTACCTTTTTCCATTTTAAATAATTGAATAAGGCAATATTTAAGCGGCATTTAAGATTGGCTTATAAGCAAAGTGGAAATTATTTTAAGTGGAACTTTTTTGAGAACAACCAAAATTAAATCGACTGTCCAAGCCAAGGTATCCGATTTCAAGTAAAAATTTCACAGCCAACTCTAATTTAAAAACATCTGGAATGGGATATATGAGTGGTGTCCTCTAAGCTAAAACAAGAAATTTTCCTAAGCTTGCCTAAATTAGGTACGTTTTCATTAGCTCATCCATGCACAATAGAAAATGTCATTCCAATAATAATTGAAAACTAAAAAATCGAAAATTTTTGGGTTGTCGATCTTTTCTCGGCATTCTTGTAATTTTTCTTGTAGGTATTAAAATTTTTTAGCAGTGTCATCCCTTGGTAAATGCTTTAGAAAGCTATAGCTACTAAAAAATTAATAAATCTGGTAGTCATATTTATGAGCTTTTTTTAATCACCTATTCTCTCTACAATAATAAATAATAATTAAACTTTATGATCCAAAAGCGAGTTATCAGATTATTAATAAACAAAAATTGAAAGCAGGAAGTCGTCGTCTTCAACCTGGAATTTATTGATATAAAGTAATATAAATTTATATGTATGATTGTCAAATTGAGCAGAATTAGAGGGAACTAAACCGGAAAATGTAATGAAAAATGTGAATACCAAAAATATAAAAAAAACATCATTTTCATATTTTCATTTCAATAATCTGTCTTGGATTCGGAATTCGGGTCCATATACTCTCAAAGTCCGCAAGTAGGTCTCATTTTGCTTTATCACATGAATAGTTATACCTAAAAAATTTTTTGTGTCTTATTATTGAAGTGAAGGTATATAGAAACTATATCCAAATGGTTGCCAAATTCTAATTGTCATCTACAACCACAATAAGCTTTTTGAGTTTTTACTGTAAACAACCGCGGTTCATAATGCCATAATAATACCTATTATACCTACGTATGAGATAATTTTATTTGGAGAAATGTTCCATTAATATTAAGTTGAATCTTAAATATTCCCAATTACATACATATTAAATATTACACAGTACTTTTAAATAAAATAAGCAAAGATGGAATTACGTCTCCAAGTTCACTTAAACAAATTCTTTATATTTAAAATGTAGAAAAATTGTTAACCTTACTTAGATGTAAGAGCTATAGATATTTTAGCATATTTACTAAGTTATTTGTGTAAATTCTCAATCAAGTTATTATGTTTATTTGTTCTGATTAAATCATTTTTGTTATCGTATTTGTAAATATGACTTTATTTATTAATAAATGTGTATTGACGAATTATTTCATTTTATACTTTTCTTTTTCTTCGCAGCAAATATTCAGGGTACCTATAAACACAGTAATATAGTGAGTTAGAGATCTTTCACATCAATTTCTGAATTACCTGTATCATATTTTATCTTAGCCTGAAAATGGCCGCTTGTGTAGTTGTAACCGTAACTCGCGAGTCTGAGCTCTTATTATTGTGTAAGTATGTAGTACAACACTGCTGCATAGTTTACTACTCAAATGTCAAATGCCAAAAACGTTGCAACGAAGACACGGCCACCTCGATCTTAGAATATAAAACATCAGGATAGGCTATACCATCGAGCGAGCTGCGACCGCCAGAGAAGGCTTGAATATGAAACGGCGTAGAGTACCTGTGTTAACTATTACGGACACTAACGCGTACTAATCGTCAGGTCGGTAATGCAGGTTCCCTAAAACGGTGGATACAACATTTCTGTATTCGATCCAATATGGCGTATAGTCTATTTCAAGAATGTATGATTTCCAAGTATTTTAAATTAAAATCATAAATCAGAAGCCTACATTCACAATAGATCAGCAAAATAGGATTAACGACCGTTGCGCTAAAGTACCCGAGAGAGTGGTGTTTATTTTTTAGGTTACCTACTCTGCCAATCAATTGTTGAAGTATACTGCCTGTTATCGATTTATGATTAGATTACCACTGATTAATGACTATAAAATATCGATAAATAAACTATATCTACTAATAAATAAAATTATTTAAAATAGGTACTTTACCAGCAGTGATGTGACTGATGTATAATTTACATCTATTGTTTACCCGATTTTTTTACCGGTAAGGAATTAATTCTTTACATGCATCTTTTTTAAGGTAAAGCATGTACAGAATTCGTAAGGAATGTAAACTATGCTAAGTTTTGACTTCTGCCAATGTCAACCATAATCTATCGTGTGAGGTGGAAGGATTCCAATTTCCATAAACATTAAAGAGAGAGAAAAAAGTGAGAAAGATCCAACAAACATACACGCTACGCTAGGTTCTCGAATAGAAAACTCCATGAAACGGAAACGTTTAAAGCGCAAGCGAAAATGTTGCAGCCACGGCCGTTCTGCACAAGAAGAAGTAACAGAGTCCGGAAAGAACATAATGTTACTTGACCTTTATGATGAGTTCGACGGAAGTCAAGCAACATTGACAGTTGGTTTAACTACGTTATCGCTATGCCATTGAGCCATAACCATAAATACCATAGACGCCGACAGTGTGACGTCACGGTTCCAAATAAACAAACCGTTCACGTGGAGATTGTTGTCAGTTCTCCTCGTGATTTAGTTGAATAAGTTTTAAGTTCACGTGGTCCTGAAGTTTCACTTATCGAGGTTGTTTTCACGCATTGGCTGCGATCGCCATCAATTGAATTGAACCAAATCATATTTTAGGTTTCCGTGGAGCTCGAGCCGTCTGTCGGTAGTTTAATTTTTATCACTAAAAATTCCGCATTTACTGTAATCACAAGTTTACAATGAAATTAGCAATCTGTAACTGTCTAATGCTTGTTTATTTGGAACCCTAACCGGTTTCCCCGACCACTGACGTCATCACTGCCGTCTATTATAATGCTCGGTGGATGTGATATTCTGTCAGTGGTGTTCTGTCTCTGTCTGGCTCTGGCATCTTCCGCCATATTAGAGGTCCTCACCGGTGGTCACCATAGATTTCGCATAATTCCTGATCTTTTTACTTCTTTGGTTTTGCAGGTCGCTAAGCGCTTGTGACATTTTTAAGTTGTCACTTCAATAATGTCAAAGTAGTCAAAGTCAAAGTCGGTAAATGAATATGATAATTTGGTATTTATTTTATTATTGCAAGATTTGCAAGTTGCATATTGCAAGTAAATTGCCAAAATCATATACCTACATAACATACACCAAACAAAAACATTTAACAGGTTCTTTGGATGTGGTCTAATAAAGAACTGAAGTGAGTTGTTGAATTCTATTGTGATTTACCATTGCTGAGCACTAATTTTCGATATTTGTCCACCACAGCACAAGCGGAAGTACTGGAATTAGCTTTAGACTTACACTTATGATGAAGTAAGAATAATAAGGACAACAGTGACTGGCTTGCAAATTCTCGCCGAATCTCCTTCACACAATGAGCTTTGATAAGTCTGATGCCATTTCTAAGGAGGAATGGATGAAGCTACTCGAGGAAGACAATGATAAGACCAATATGAATGTAATGAACAAACTTATAATGAATTACCTTGTAACAGGTAAGACCATAGTGTAATTCGGTACACATTGTCATATAGCAATGAAGCCCCTTTTACCTTGATCCCGTGAAAGCGGTCTGCTAATTTAGAACTCTAAAATCTAAATTTAAACTGTGACAAGTAACAATTAGCACATCTTAAAATTATCATTTTTGTTCAAGGCCAGGCCAGTTCAAGTCCTTTGTTTCTCTGGGTTCACAATAATAATTCAGTTAATGCACAAAGAAATTAGGTTGACATTTAGTATTTAAGGCATGTTCAGATCCCCAAACACTACAAACCAGTTAGGTATGTTGTGGCTTGATTAGAGTTACCGCTACTTGTGACTGTTTGGTTCAAATCAAAAAAACTTTGGTTCAAATCAAGACAGGTGTCATTTGTATCTATGACACTTGACAGTGTATCTAATTCGATGACAGTTACCTGATTAGCAGTGCTATGCTATGACGTTGGTCATTTTGCTCGTCTGCATCATAAACGGAACCGGCATTCCAGCAATTGCGGTCTGTCATGTTACAATTTTTCAGGCAACCACTGGTCATAGAAACAAAACTGTTGGTGGCCTAACGCTCGTCACTATGTAATTATTTTTTCAGATCAGCACTTCCATATTATTGGTGTCTGATATGGTGAACTGATGAGCCTTAAGAAAGGTGAATGAATAGTTTGCTATCATAGGCAATTATGTATATGATATTACAAAATATCGTATAATAGTTTACTAGTAAGCACTTTTCATTTCAACCCAAAAATATTGACTTCCACCTTCAAATATTTTCAATGCTTCCATTATCGCTCGGATTACTGACGTCATGCACAGCGCGGACGAGTTTTCAGTCTCAAGCTGACATACCTTGTGTAGTTGTACTATGGTTTTGTCAACTGTCTAGACAAATAGAAGTCCATAATCCAACTTTTATGTTTATTATTGTTTAATGAAACTATAAACAAATCTATTCGATTGTACATGGTGGCAATACATTTATTTTGCCAGTCGCTCTTCATCTTTTTCTTCTTATGCTTCATCAAATTGGTCCAGGACAGTTGAAAGAATTGGTTCTCTTACATTTATTTTTATTTGAAAAAAATCTATTAGGTCTTTGCTTGGTGTTCTAGTACTTGTAGGTCTCTCTCATTATTCTGCTTTATTTAAATAAAAATTGAAATATTGTTTGAAATCGCTGTCTGATCTCCAGTGCAATGTTGAGTAAGCTATCCTAGAGGCTGTAGAGCCTCCTTTATCCAACCTAGAATCTACTTACATCTTTTTAGATTATTTGTCTTCAAGCTCCAAGAAGAGCATAATTATTAATTATTGTCTTCTTTTGCATACTCTTTCATGCCTGTGTGTGTGTTTTTTTCTTTTACAGAAGGTTTCAAAGAAGCAGCAGAAAAATTTAGCATCGAATCGGGCATCACTCCTTCGGTACAGTTGGACAGCTTGGATAATAGAATCAAAATTCGTGATGCTATAATTTCCGGCAGGACTCAAGAAGCGACCACTTTAATTAACCAGCTATTCCCCGAACTTCTTGATAACGATCGATATTTGTATTTTCATTTACAGGTAAGTGCCCCATATAAATATCAACTACTTTTTTACTCTAATTTTTACTTTTGCAGCAACTTCACCTAATCGAGTTGATAAGAAATAATCAAGTCGAGGAAGCTTTGTCTTTCGCCCAGAGCAATTTAAGCGAAGCCGGAGAAGAAAATCAATCGATTTTGGCTGAGCTGGAAAGGACTATTGCTTTACTGGCTTTCGAGGACCCTTTAGGGAGTCCTTTTGGAGATTTGTTGTCTCCAGCTCACAGACAAAAGGTTGTTTTAATTTTTTTATGATGTGAATTGATCCTGTTTACTTATTTTTCTTTTCAGATTGCAAGTGAAGTGAACGCAGCGATTCTAAAATTGGAGCATCAAGAGAATACCGCACCGAAAATCTCTACTCTTTTAAAGTTGATTCTATGGGCTCAAGATAAATTGAATAAGAAGAACGTGAAGTATCCTAAAATGACAAACTTGGCAGATACAACTATTGACGATTCGAAATAATTGGTTGAATTATTAATGCAGAGGCGATTTTACTTTTTTTAAGCTTGTAAATTTAATTTGTAAAAGTAAATGTAAAATTTCATATTATTTCTAAGTTCAATCGAAATATTGTATATTTTTCTTAGTAAATTAGAGTTTTTCTAACTACAAATTGTCGTATTTACTTTTCCTCTTTAATTTTTTTTTTAATTGGAAATGCCCTTGCACTGCAGGGAAATCCCTATGACGCTCTGGGAGCGGTGCATGAGCGGAGATATCGATTCACGTTGGCCTTGAATCTCTGTAGGTTGTATACTTCGGGAAACACGTCCTTTGGAATGCTATTCAAAAGTGATGCGGTTCTATACATAAAAGAAGTCTGAAATAGGGTGGTACGAGGTGTAACGAGCTGAACCTGATACGGATGGTCGTCTGCGGCTCGGCGTGTATTTCTGCCCGGTCTTTTACTTGGTTGGATCAAGCGGGCCACGTCTTTTGAACACTTTCCATTAAAATATCTGTAAAACAGACTTAGGTCAGCTACTCTACTTCGATGTTTGAGAGTGTCTAAATTTTTTGTCAAATCTGGGTCCCCAATCAAGCGGATGGCTCTTTTCTGAAGAGTCGAGTAGTCTCAGTGTTCCAAGTTTTTGAGAAGCACTCTTCGCCAGACCTGCAACATGATCATGCCAAGACATGTTCGCTCCGAGGCTCACTCCAAGTAAACGAAGAGATGACGCCGGGGTAAGAGAGTGTCCCGCCATTATCATATCTGGCTCCAAAACGTTGGTCTTTTTGGAGAAGATGACTGCTTGGGTTTTTCCAGCATTAAATTGGACTTGGTTTCTATCGCCCCAAGTTAGAATGTCTTGCAAGTTATTGTTAAGTATGGCAACTTCTTGCTCCCTGCGAGTCTGTGCGTCGATGGCAGATGTTCGCGCATCTAATGTATAAGAAGATATGAGGGTACTGTCGTCGGCAAAACTGTATATTGGATTTTTTGTTGTTTCAAGCAAGTCGTTTATAAATATTAGAAAGAGAGACGGAGATGAAATGGATCCCTGAGGCACACCGGCATTGATGGAAAAGGTCTCAGAAAGAACTCCGTTGACTGCCACCTGTAATGAACGACTTCCGAGATAACTCGCAAGCCACAAGCAGAATTTCTTGGGCATGCCATAGGCCTGCAGTTTTGCCAACAGTCCATCATGCCAAACCCGGTCGAAATCTCTAGAAATATCAAACGCAACCCCTCGAGACTCCCCATGGTGCTCGATTGCGCCGTTCCACAACTCGGTGACGTAAGTGAGGAGGTCATCAGTTGACCTCTGTTTGCGGAATCCGTATTGGCGGTCGCTGATTATATTAGTTCCTTCCAAGTATTTTAAAAGATGTTGGTTAATAGCTTTCTCCATAATCTTGGATATTACTGAAAGCAGTGCCACTGGTCGATAGTTAGTTGCTATAGTTTTTTTGCCTTTCTTGGGAATAGGCTGGATCCGTGCACATTTCCAGCAGAAAGGAAATATTCCCTTTTTATACGACAAGTTGAAAAGTCGGCAGAAAACAGATGACAGATCAGTGGCGCATTTTTTTAGTACGATAAGAGGTACGTCATCGGGCCCAGAAGCTTTGTTTGGGTCTAAGGCTAACATAATGCTCTTTATGACACGCTGTCGGAAAACAATGTCTGACATTTTGGTCTCCACGGAAGGGATCATTGGCGGAGTTCTTCCATGAAAGTCGACGGAAGAGTATGAAGAAAAGACTCCCGCCAACAAGTTCGCCTTCTCAGTAGCCGTGGATGCAATAGTCCCATCTGTCCGTGTAAGTGGTGGAATCGTGGATCTGGTGAAGTTCTGACCGACTGCTTTAGTTACAGACCAAAAAGATTTCGAACCGTTAGGGCAGAAGAGAAGTTTGTTCCTAATTCTTTGGTTGTGAGTTTCCTTGGTTTGATCTAATATTTCTTTGCATCTGTTTCGAGCAAGGATGAAATTGTGGTGGTTTATGCCGTCGGGGCTCTCTCCAAACAGCCAGTTGTTTGGAGGCGACAGCTTCCTTGCATCTTTTGTTGAACCAAGGTTTGCTGTTTGAGGGCTGTTTTTTTGAAAAGGGAATGTAGGCTTCCATGCCTATTAGGATGATCATTTGATGAAAAGAGTATTTTTATTACTATTATAGTTGATTTTAACTGAAGTTAACGCTACTTTTAACTAAACTAAACTCATAATAATATGTGAGGCTATTTTCTGAACCCCTCCCTGCCCCTAGTGAGTTGAGCTCAACGCTGTCCCCTATCTCATGTGAAATTTTTAAGACTCGGTACCACCAGTACTTGACTACACTGTGCAACTTTGCGATATTCACAAAATCAGAATAAATATTATTTTGGAAGATTTTGCCATATTTTAGTGAAGGAACATGTTTTACTCAATTTAACCTAATTTTCTCACAATTTTACTGTTTCTTGCCAAAAAAATTACGTAATATTCACCTAACCCCCTCCTTAAACGCCTGACGTAATTAATGGATGCCCTCAAACAACTAACAGACTTCATAATTTAAAAAAAAGGGAATTTATTAATAATTGGTCTTATTTAAGATACATATCGTTAACACAAAGCTACAACTGGGATTTTAATCTGTTTGTGTAATATACAATTACTTAATTGAAATCAGATTAATGTACAAAATTATTAAAAAAATATGCATCATGCAATTTTCACTTATCGATAATAATTTCTATCACCATCCGAAAACATACTCCATAGCTTTAGTAACCAATCCGGTTGATTTCTGAGGCATACTCTGTGGAACGATGACACTATTAGAATTGCTATGTGGTGAAACGAACGACTGTCTCAACGATCTAGCATGGATCGGTGACGCGAAAGAGACATGCTCGTTTTCTTTCCCCTCTTTCTTATTCCCGCGATACAAGCTCACGCCGATCATTACACAATCGTTTATACACTTCCCATTCAAAGCCAAAGCTCTGGAGACTTCCGTCGGATTATTGAATTTGACATGAATCCAATTTCCGCTCGGGGGCATCCTCTTCTCGATAATGGGACCGCATTTCGATAACTCCACCAAAACTAGGCTCAAAGTACTGGGTAAAAATCCAAACACAGTGACCCAATTAGTATCGATCTTTTCAAACTGACCGATAGCGCTGCTGGTGTTGCTCAGATTGCCATTTCTATTGAGACTATCATCGAATCCGGTAATGTTCCTACTGACATTCAAAGACTCGTCCAGAGTCCTGGAGAAAGGCTCATGATGATGGATCATAGAGGTATCGTTGTGTGAATTTATAACAGTGCTAGACAGAGGGAAATTGCTTTTCTTCTTGTTATCGATGGTGTCAAATAGACCGACTTTTGGTGGTCCGGTTTTTTCCATAACAATGGGGGAATGCTGAGCGGTAATTGGGCTGTCTCCCGTGATTGATTGGTTGAAGAGGCGTTGTCGGAGGTTTTTGCTATCGGGTTGATTCGAGAGTCTGAAGTTTCCGGAGCCAGAAGGGTTTCTTAAGCGCCCGGGAGACGTGGTGAGGGTGGGAGTAGAGATCTGCTGTTCGCCCATTAGAAAGCTGGGGAGGAAGTTTGCGTTGGTGGCCGGAGAAGATGGACTTGATGGGTTACTGCCTAAGGTCATGGGTTCCATTGCGATTTCTGTAATGAGTTTTAATGAGTTAATTATGTGGGAAGTCCTGGGTTCTACAACAAGCTTAGATTGCTACTACTTACCTACACTGATAAAAAATGAGAAATATTACTAAATATGAGCAAAAATCATTAAAAATAAAAGATGATTTGAGCTATTATTTAAAGAATATTTCTTCAGGAACTAGTAAATAAATTCTACTAACACTGACACTTGTTAGAGAATAGCTTATAAATAGATTGAATGTTTAAAAATTTAATAACAGAATAAAAGTACGTTAAAATTTCAAATTTTATTGCATCCTTGGCTTCCCAATCCCAACCATATCACATCACATCACAACTTTCAACTTTCACAAGAAGCAAGACGAAGTTTCACAAGACATAAGGTTTTCAAATAAAAACATTATTGACTCGTCTGACCTGACAATCTTGACAGTTGACTTTCTCAACTCTCCATGAGAGTTCCACAGTTTTGGCCATAGAGAGATAATATAATAGAGAGTTCGATTACACGTTAGACTCTAGGTAACCTGCGACGGTGGCGACGCCCTGGGCTACCGGAGATACCATTGATAAGTGCGTGATATTTAAATTGAAATCTACACCGAAGTATTATTTGAAAAATTATTTTTACGGTTGAAGTGTCGCCAGTTCAACAAATAAACTTCTTGGCATCAATATATAATTTCTTTATTCTTAATAGATACACAATATACAGGGTGCGGCGCGAGAACCTTAGGGCATTTTTATATGGAGAAGTCCTGGGAGTAGAAGTCTAAAAATTTGTACGTGTATAATTTCGGTTTTGACGAGCTGAACTAAAATATTCACAACCCCTCACCATTTCCGGTCATACCGGAAGTTGCCATCAACTATCTTATTTTAAATGGGACAACCTGTATATTATTACATTTTCAGATTGCCTGAAAAAATGTAATAAAAATGGTCTTTATAGTTCAAAATTGGAACTAGTGGTTTATGAGTTATAAACAAATGAAAATCGCAATTTTCCATTTTCAAAGCAGCTTAGGTCGAAAACGGATCAAGATATCGGAAAACGGCTTACATGTCCCTATCTTAACTTTTCACGTAGTATCCAATGGTGCTGATGAAATTTGTATACAAAGTGATGAAAAATCAGCGATTTTCAAAAAAAAATTAATAAAAAATATTTTTTTTCGTAGGTACTCCAGCGTAGTATACAAAAAGTTAGAATAGGGACATGTAAGCCGTTTTCCGATATCTTGACCCGTTTTCAAGCTAAGCTGCTTTGAAAATGGAAAATTGCAATTTTCAATTGTTTATAACTCATTAACTGGTCGTTACAAATTTGAACTGTAAACATCATTTTTATTAGTGTTTTTCAGGCAATCCGAAAATGTAATAATATACAGAGTGTACCATTTAAAAAAAGAAAAATATGGCAACTTCCGGTAAAACCGGAAGTGGTGTGGGGTTGTGAATATTTTAGTTCAGCTAGTCAAAACCGAAATTATATACGTACAAATTTTTAGACTTCTACTCCCAGGACTTCTCCATATAAAAATGGCCTAAGGTTCTCGCGCCTCACCCTGTATACGAGTATAATAATTGCAACATATGTTTTCTACAAAATTTTCCTCACATAAATACAGGTCCAGTTTTTACAGAAGAAGGCATACATTTTTATAAACCAGTTTTCTCAACGTGGAAAAACTTTTCCACGATTAAGGAAAAGGCATTTATTTTATAATAATATTATTGTTATTAATAATATATTAACATAAAAACCATTCCAGCCATCATCTGCTGGATCGTGCACCGCAGACGCCGTCGCTTGGTTGAGATTCTGCAGACGTGTATACCTTTAGCTACGATCCACCGAAGTGGTAGGTCACGTAACTGGGTCCTCTTCTTCAAGAGGGAAGCCGAAAACAAGGATCTCTCTGAAAAAAAATACAAAAAAATAATTTTTTTTGATTAATTAGTTTCGAGTGGAGCAGCAGGCGTTTTAAAGAAAAACTTCAAGAGTCAGAAGGAGATTTATCCTGTTACATAGAGGATTGATCTTTTCCAAAAATTACGAAAAAATTTACGCATATTCTTGAGACAAAAATAAGCAACTTATTTACAGAAAGAGTTTTTTTCGATTTATTTATAATATTTGTTATTATACTTACAAGAGCATGAAACAGCATTGCACATTACTTACCTTTCAAAAAGTCAACGATTATGCGAAACTTTTACGCTATACTGTTATTAATTGGGTAATTTATTATAAATTATATTTCTAAGTACTTTAATAAAGGTAAAGTTTTATCTAAACTTTAATAATAATATATATATTTAATAAAAACTAATTTATTTTATCACATGGCACCTCGGAGAGATACAGATTTTTGTAAGAGACCAAAAATGGACTAAAACGATGTATCTTTCAAACAAAAAAACATGAACAGCGTTCCTGCTACCCTATCAACAATTACGATCGATTTTAATGTAGGGTAGGGGTAGTTTCACCCCTTCCCGGGTTTCCGTCAAATGATCATGTACATCAGAAATTAGTACTTTTAATAAGAAATTTACCTACCAAATTTCATCGAATTGGAATCAGCCGACTTTGAGCTATTTCAAAAAAACTAAAATTTTCAAAAGACTTTGAAGCCCTCTAACGGACAAACGAAGCATTTTGGTATAGAGATAAGTTTGGTCCGAGCGACTTTTTTTTACCTCAGTAATCTGTGGTTGCTCCATGTCCATGGAATATTGGGACACCCTGTATATGAATCGTAGATAGTTACATACCTTAACCATTCTGACAATAATTTTTAGTAGTTAATAATCTGTATTGAAAGATTATAATAAATCAGTCCCATTTTAAAAAAATGCCCAGATTGTCGTTTAATTCAAATTTATTGTTACTGATGGTAGTGATGGTGGTGGTGGTGTGTGGGTGTCTAGTTCTAAAGTGAATAACTTTTCATCAGTCATCACTCATCATCATTCATTAGTTAGCTTAGCACTGATAGAAAGTATGTCGGAGCACTTCTAGGAACCTTGTATTTAAATTATATTATTTTAGTACTTCATATTTGTTTGATTTGAATACCGATTATCATGTTGTGTCATCTATACCGTCATCTATAATCTATACCCTTCTGGCTTTCGAAACGCAACTGTTTTGGCCATATAGTCTTTCCTGATGTTTTATATTCAGTAGACAGATTGACATTAATAAACAACAATATTTTACGTCAATGTAGAAGTAAAATGCAAAGATTGACGTCTGACGTATAATAAAAAATAAACGTAATAAATCAAAATTCCAACCAAATAAATAATAAAATTGAATTGAAATAATTGAATTGATTATTTTGATTGATGATTGATATAATAATAATAATAATGCAATGAATAATGAATTGAATTTGAATTGACTTGACTGTTTATTTATTCAAAAATTGTCAGTGTTTTATAAGTTTGTTGATATCCACTCAAGATCAAGTTCAGAAAGTACGCAAGTAAAGGTTAAAGTGGAAATATGTTACTATTAAACTATTCATTAAAGTAATAATCCTAATAATTTGTCATTGGCAAAATAAATACAAATAAAAGTACCTATCATCCCATTTTACAAAATAAATGGTTGGCAACAAGGAGTGAAGATTAGATTAAGTTTCAATGCTGCAATATGTTTTACAGGAATGTAACAAGGGAACTGAGGTATTAATTATTATTTATTTAATTAGTAAATTTTAATTATATAACAATAATTAACTGATACTTTACAGAGCTTGCTCTACCCTGAATTTAATACGATCTCTCACAACGACAGAAGTTTCTACCGCTCTGAGACCTTTTTACTTTTCTGTACATCCAGATTTATTTGGAAAACATCCAGATATAAAAGTGAGTCTATACTGTATACTATATTAATATTTGTTGCAACTTGCGCAACACAGGGACAGATTTACACTCAATTCAAGAGAGGTGTATCAAAGGTGTCATAAACTTTTCATCAAGTCTTATTTGCATAGCTTGTATTGGTTTAGCTTGTATTTTATTCGTGATGATTGTTCTGGTTGTAACCTTCGTTGTGGGTTGTGGTTGTATACTTGCTAAGAGGGTAGCAGTAGCAATTCAAGTCTGGGGTACCTCCGAGGTCAACTCTTGTACCTAATCCTTTTATTACCTTTTGATTCAATGCAGAATGCATTATATGGTGTATAATTATTTGTTTCTTGATCTGTTTGGACGTACACCAAATTTGTTCAAAAATGTTTCTTTTGAGGTAGTTATTGTTCCTGAGGGGAATTCATTCTTCTCTTTTTGCAGGCCATAAATGAAAATTCACTGAAGCAGTTGAGTGCCATATTGGAAATGCTTCAAGCTAACAAGACAGTCACTCCGACGTACCTGGAATTTTTTCTTAGAGAAACCAAGAGCGATAAATTTGAAACAGGTAGATGCTCTGATTATTAAGAATTATTAGGCGTTATTATTCTTCTTTTTAATGCTGACTTTGATCCACAACATTTTTTACCCATCAACTGGTAGGGTACCTGTATTACCAACACTGACATTTATTAGGGTAGCGCATATAAAAGCTCATTAAAAAACTGTCGCTTTTTGAAGTCAATTGGCATTTAAAGTAATTTGACATTCCCAACTTGTTTCCCAACTTTTTGTGTTACCAAGAATGCGCTACCCTATAATAGTAGTAAGCGTCAGTGTTGGTAATACAGGTACCCTATACAACTGAACCTCGGATTCAGTGTTTCAAAGTTTTGTGAATTCAGTTTCTTATTAATAGATGCCTTTGTAATTAAGTGATATGTACTACAGTTGTTACACATCCTGTAAGTATATAATATCATATTTTGCAGGAGTGGGATTATTCCGTCACATAAAAATCCATCTGAAAGAGCGGGACGTCCGAAATGCGGTCTTAACAATTCTGAAAAGTTCCGGTTTGAATACCGAGTACGTCGACCAGATACCAAAAGTTCCCAGGAAAATGCCGACCATGAACGACTCGTTCGCTAACCAGTCGAAAAGTAACCAATATCCGAGGGCCAGGTATTCGGAGGGCGATAACTTCTACACTGCTCAGAACATGAAGCGAAAAATCAAGGAAATGAAAGAAAGCTTCAACCTGTCTAGTTGGCTGGAGGAGAATCACGCGAACGTCGTTGCCAGCACCAATCGGAACAGGCCTTTGCAGGACGACGTCAGGAAGTTGTCCAAGACGATCGCCAGCGATTTGGGAATAACGGAGCTAAGGTGGGACTGCGGATGGAACGAGACGCATCAGAGGGGGTGTTTGTTGAGTTTTAAATTGATGACAGAGCAGCATCCGGAGATTAGGAGCATTTTAAAAGGTTTGTTTCTTAGAAATAATAAAAGACATAAATGTAAAGTTGCTGATGGATTTTCATTGGGTTTTAGGTAGAATTGTTGTCTTTGCCCCATTCACCGGAGTAAGTCTGGATGGACACATTATGTTGAATAGCGGTGAAGTAAGGCATAATTGGTTAGATGTAAGTTTATTATTATTAACTAACATTCTTACTTGCGCCAAATCACTTATTATATCAGTAAATAATTAAGTAGTACCTACTTATTCTATAATTGATTGATTAATCCACTGTGAATTTTTGCGAATAATTGATTGATTAATCCACTGTGAATTTTTGCGACCAGAGTTACACAGGCAGTCCACTTTTATTTAGAATAAAGTTATCTTCTTCGGTAAGAAAGTTACTGTTTCTAGAGGAAAATTTAGATCTTAATTGATATCGTTTCTATTCACATACATTTGTAATCCATCTGATTGTATTATATTTATGATTATCTGATTAGTTAAAAATATTGAAAACAAATCTGAAGAAAATGGCCAAAAAATGAAATACAATCTTCGGAATTATAAAGTCATACTGTATTTTTTTTAACATGAAAGCCAGATCTTAGTAATTCTATGTAATACTTTCTGTAAATCGTCGTCCGTTCTAACAAAATATAATTTTTCAGCTCATAAAAAATGTGAAAACGTACGACGCGACCCTGACCAGGCTGCCCGCGTTCGAGAAGGCCGTTTCGCAGGTGCTGAGAAACATCAAAGTGGGTAGGAGGTGTGATCTCAAGACACAGCCGACTCTGCCCCGATCATATTGTTTCATTAACCGAGGTCAATTTCCAGGAAATTCATGCCGAAGATCATGGCCGGCGAGTATGAGAGCAATCTGATGCAGATCACGACGTCTCTGAGCGATTATTTGAGCACCAGGAAGTACCCGGAATCGTGGCCCCAGAGCTTGGAAGATTATGAGCTGGTTGTCGAGACGTGAGTGATAAATTTGAGATGGAGTCAAAAAAGAGAAATAAGTGGGGTGTTTTTTTAGTGCCGCAGGACCTATGATGGTGTCTCCTACTGGCCAGTTTATAGTACCGTCATCCATTCCGGGTGTTCTTTTAGTCAGTTTTATCACCAGCAATTTAGACGAAGCCAAGCTGAAAGGTACCAGTTACAGGCAGTGAGTGTTCTTTTTATTTTTACTACTGTGTAATTAATTATAGTTTGCCAGAGCTACAATTATTATTATTTTAATGGACCAGATTTTATAAATATAATTTTTTAACATTTTATAAGTAATAATTGTATCATCGCATCAAATAACTATTAAATTTGTTGCTATTAGGTTTGGTTTGGTAATTATTGTATCATTATTAAAGTTGGTAATTTTTTAGGGATAAAGAAATAGAAAAGATGCTTCATAAAAAGTGCATAGAAGACTTGAAACTGTTGAGTCTGAGGAAAGAAGACAATGTGACCCCAGATTTAATGATCCAATGTTGCAAGAGGTTATTGGAAAACAAAAATGTTTTATCAAGAAACTTAGAGGGTGTCCAGTTGAACATTGCAACTTATTATTCAATTCTGACGGACGGTTTAGTTTGTATTCCTTGGAACTTCGTTTTGTGATATGTAGGCATAATATTTCAAATCGTATTAAAGAATGTCTGACTTAAGATTGCAGTTATGACAGGTGGAAGTCTGTTGCTTGGTTGAAAGTTTTGAAAATTCAATGCTCACACCAGCACTATTATAGTCATTTCTGCAATCTTGTGCTATCAGTGAAATTAGTAGTTTATTTACGTTTAATATGTATATAAATCCTAAATGTCTGTGTATATGTAACTAAATAAGTAACATATTAATTATAGTTTTTGAATTTAACAAAAAAAAAAATTGATTGACAACCTGTACCTAAATATTAATGTGATCAAATATAAATTATATAATGAATCAGTAGAGACCCATTATAGTGTTATAATTTTAAGAGTAATAGTTTGACGTGTTTTGAATAAAATTCATCAGCAAAGACTGATAGAAGACAATCAGTAATAGGATCAGAAAAAATAACCAAAGAACAGAATAGATAATGCTGTCAACAGTCATCTGTCATTTATGTCAGAGCACCGTACCTAATCTGAAATTTATAGCGAATTCGAGTTATTGTACTTTTCTGCTCCGGGTGCGCACCGAGATGGAATCTCGTGTTCGATTTGTAGGACTCCGTTTCAGTGCTTTTCGTAATCGTATTCGAGTTACAGTGAACTCTAGCGGTGCATATCGTAATTGTGTTCGAATTACACTTGCTCTCTGGCAGTGCATAGGAAAATATGTTCGAGTCGTATGGCGGAACTGTCCCGGAGCAAAATAAACTGCACCGTCAAATTTGACGGTGCAACGGTGCACTCCCGTAAATTTAGAGGTTAGAAATAGCGGGAAAATTAAATACTGATTCCTTACTGATTCCTAGTAATTCCTTAAACCAAAAATTTGTGGATAAGTACATTTTACGTATTGTATGAATTACAACTTATTACAATAATTAAAATGGATCACGCCTTGTAGTTCCACGACTCTGTTATAATAAGAATAACATCATAACAACAAACAACCGTGATAGGTATAGGATAGGGATAGGTAGAAGGCTAAATGAAAATGCAGACTGGAGGGAAACTGGATTGCACACTGCACTGCACCGGTGCATGGCGCTCTGGCTCTGGTTCTGGCCTGCCCTGACACAGTTCGGTTCCATACAGAGTCGAAATGCGAAAGTTCTGCTCCGGACTGGAGCAGAATTCTGGGCAGAACTGATTCAGAGACAGATCGATCTCGCTCCGAGCAAGTGCAGCCAACTCGAATTCGCTATTAAATTGTACCGAATTGTATTAATATTTAGTACTTTGAATTTTAGTACTTTTACTTGCACCATTTTACACGGAAGTATTTTGTGGAATGGTGATGGCATCAAGTAGCATCACTGATGAATTTCAGAACACGTTCTATATCAGAGTAGCCACCTTTAGATAAGTCAAAGCTTAAAGAATTATTCCTAGAAAGAATTAAATAAATTTTGAACAATTATTATTGTCTCATTTCTCGGACTTGGTTCAAGTGGTCCTGTCTGAAAGTCAAGATTTATGTGTTCAATATTCTCGGATCCTAGTATAACAATGATCTGTGATCTGTCTATGAATGAGATCCAATCCTGGTAAAAGATGTATAATACATCTTAATTAATGTCTCATTAATGTCATTTGAGGAGACCCGGTTGCCATTGTTTACTTATTTTAATTTAATTGTGATTTTTTTTTGGTTCTTTATTATTATAACATGTCACAATTATTTATTTACACTCCTGTCCTCAGTCGGAAACAATTATTACTGTAATTAGTTTTGTTTTCCATAAAGTATATATTTTTATCCCCTCTATTTAATAATTTCCAAGTTATAATGAAGTAATAAAATAATGTGAATAATACCATTATGTGATTAATTTCTAGATTTAGAATCCTGTGATTTTTTGCCATTTCAAATTACCTTCCTTACTTAAGCATAACCTGTAAGTTGGGTTAGGTGCTTGTATTGATAAAATAAAAATTTATGATTTTAGAATATCGTGTTTATTTCATTATTATTATAATTAAAAACTATCCCAATGTTACATTCGCTAGACTCCACCCACTGTAGTCGGGTTGGCGAGACTATTGCGGCTGCCGGAGCGTGAGGGACACGTGCTTAGCCGCACCTACGGCTGACATCATCAAGGTCAGGTGTAGGGTAAAAGTTAGTATATAAAAACTGTTTTTATTATATTTTATTTAAATGGAAAAGGAATTTTGTACAGGGTCAATTGATAATTTGCCAAAGGTTTACACTATTGGTATAATACCTATATCAAAATTATTATTGCTAGTGGTGGTGGTACTGTGGTAGGACTGGTAGGTGGTATTAATTAAGTGAGGTATAGTGAAGTTTGAAGTAAATAAACTTTTATTATATCCCCCTGCTCCTGCATAAGTATAGATTTTTTAACGTTATGTTTATTTTTATTAATTATTTCGGTTAAGCGCACTCATTTCTATAAAAAAGCACGTTTTATGGCTAAAATTTTGTAGTTTCAATATACGCAGGCGTGTTAATAAAGATTTAGCTGTTATTAGGAAAGTTTCCAACTACGAGTCCAGCAGATCTTTAACAAGCGTGACCTTGACTTAAAAAAAGAAGATTCGTCTTTGTCTTGTAACCTCAAAGTTTTTAAATTTAAACATTTTAAAACATGCATTATGCATTTTTTTTCAATTATTGTTGATAAACAAACACAAGATTAGAAGAATTTTTTGTTTTATCAAAAATGCTCTCAGTGTTAACAATTCAGTGAAAAATGGAAAGTAAAAAGACAGTCTGCGATGTATGCGGGGGTGACGATTTCTATCTCGAAAACGGTCGTTATTTTTGCAGCGACTGTCTCACCCAAACCCAGCAAAAAGAGGAGCACGTTGTGGCCACACAAGACAGACCAGACTTCGAAGAAGACCACATCAAAGAGCGCAGCAGTAAAAGTAAAACCAGATCCAAGAAATCCCACAAAGTTACATCATGGGAGTACTACAATTACATCCTGCTGGGGCTGACGAATGAAATGATCGAACTGGGGGCTTCCGAGAATCTGAGACCAACAGTGATGTACTTATGGATGGAATACCTAAGGAGGCTGCAAGTTATCAGCAAACAGGCCGTCTCCGTTCCAAAACTTCAACTGTTGAACAGCTCCATCGATGCTGAAGTGGTTTACGGGAAACCTGCCAATGCTAAAAGAAAGCGACAGAAGAGTTCAGTTTCGGAAGTATCGTCATTGCCGGAGTCTGATTATCATGCAAGGACAACCGTTAGAAGACGGGCTAAAAAGAAATTGAGGGAGCACGCAGCGTTGTCTCAAGAAACGGAAGCTGAATCGGAAATCGAGACTCAGAGTTTTGATAATGATCAGTTAGCTACTTTAAAGTCAGATGCCTCCGTTGATGGTGCTTCGTCATGTAAGTCGATATTTTATAATAGATCATCGTCTAGAGAGTTAGTAAAGAATAGCAATTCTAGACATGCGAGAGAACATAGGAGAGATTTCGATCGTAATTTAAATTGTCATCGAATGACATATCAAACTGTATCTAAGACATACCAAAACGGACCGACTAATCTATCAATTAATAAATTATACATTATTTTATATCTCGGACTATTGATTGTTAACGATAACCGATATACTTTAGCGGATATGTTTCGATTTATCAAAGAAGGACATTTAAGTTTTAGTAACTTCAATAGTGACAAGTTCTTCCCTGAAAATTACTTGGGAGTCTCGAAATTTGGACGCAGTTGCAGGATAGTCGAGTTTGTTAATAAAATATTCAGGAAACGTACTGCGAAATTAGTGAATTTCTTGAACATTCGTAGATATATTACCCCTCCAGATCTAAGGAGATTATGTGATAGATACTGCAAAGAGTTGAATCTACCGAACGAGGTATCATCATACGTTAAACGATTAATCTCTCTCACAGATCCAAAGATGAATTTCACAAAGAATTCAGTCAACTTCCCTAATTATGAAGCGAGAGTTTTAAGTCTGATTTTAATCGTACTTAAACTGCTATTCGGGTTGGATGGTGAGACGGAATTCGCGATAGCTAAAACTGCGATATTAGTCAATGAGAAAGTGAGACTGGAAAAAATGTTCAATGTCGTTACCTGGTTGAAATACTTGGAATACCGGAATCTGGTCCTTCAAGAGCATCATTATCCTACGATCACCTCGGTTGAGAAACAATGCAATAAAACCGATCAATTCATCGAATTCTACCTCAACAATAAAGATCTAGAGGAGAGTAACCATAAAAGCAACGCCGAACTAGACAATTTCAAGCATCTGTTGGAAAAATTACGAAGTATACAGGGACAGGGAGAGAAGGAACGGTTACGTATTAATTTCCCAGTAACAGATACACCTTTCTATGATTACACAAAAGTACTCATAAATGAAGGAGTGATTGAGAAGTATGAATATCTGACCGATTTACTCTCAACCGAGTTCTTCACTCATAAAGTTGAGTACGCTCTACACTCTGACAACTATGCCGACAAAATCAAAGTTAAATCAATTGTAAATTCGTCTTTCAACGAGGCTGTAACTTATGTAAAGCTAATCGATGTAAAGAAAAAAAACGCTCGTTATCTCAATCAACTCCGTAAAGAACTCTTCGTCAAATTAGATTTTAATTACGATATGACAAACTTATTAGAACCAGTAGCTTTATCGGCTTCCGAAGACGAAAACGAAGATGAAATGCCATTAGCTTCTCACCAGACAAATTTAAGAAATACTGAATCGGTAACGGTAACGGACAATAAGAGCTTCGCTAGTGGTGTTAGTGTGAATGGTGCAATTAATGACGATCGAGTATCACAAGAGGTACACCTACATTACAATGCGTTTGAACACTACTGGATTTGGTATCGATATAATTGTGAAACAGATGAAGATTTCAAGAAATTTTTCAACAAATTCCCTGTCTCGTTTTCGTTACTCGTGTCCGAATGCGCCAGGATTTGCCAGCAAACAGCCAGGGAGTTCTTCGAGGAGTTCCAGTTAACTGAAATTTACGTTTTGTATTGTTCTAATATTAGAAAAATGAAGGGCTATAATGATCTATTAAATGTGATGAAACATAGAGCGAAAAGTAATTGGTGATTGTGTGGGGAGGGGGATTTGAGACCTAAAATTACTCTTGGTTGTAATTGTTATTGTATTCTCTATGAGAATGGGTTTAGAAAATATTTTTCCTGTGCTCTAAAAACTTTTTAGACCTTTAATTAGTTCTTAGTAAATTCTTTTTACTTTTATTTAGGCAACTACTTTATATTGTTACTGTAACTGTATAGGACTATAAAATTTATGCATTAATAATAATTATGGAATTAGAAAATAAGACATTATTAATTACTGTACTTTACGCAATAATAAGCCTAAAATATTATGGAAAGTGTGATATTTAATTTTTAATTCAAGCTCAAATAAACAGTCACTTATTTATTTTTATTATTAATTGTACCTACCTTACAAGCCGTCAATTATTCAATTGGAAATCTATTTTGTCCTTGATGTAGACAAAATCCATAATTGAATAATTATTATAAATTATAATCATGTAATATAAACTAGCCGTTGAAAATCACTATAGAGGCCCATATTTTGTAATAGGTGTTTTAAAATAACGAGCAGGGCTGGATTATGACTTTTTGCTCATAGGCAACTATATTATAGCGCATCCTCCCCCATTACTCAGTGGCGTGAGGTTTTACACATGCCGTTTTGTGCGAATAAGTTCAATGGCGTTAAAAGGGGGCGCGGGTCTCGTAAGGACCTATATACACCAAGGCGCAAAATTTTTCATTGTTGAAGGTCATACAATTTCCTAGTAGTTGAAATGGCAATGGACAACAACTATAACTATATTATAGAACCTACTCCTCACTACAAATTTTTGTAATTACTATTTTTCTGATACAAACGTCACGAGGTAACAGGAGATCAGGACAGAACAGAAGATCGTGCAGTAGGTATGTTCGAATCCCCACTCTGTTACGTTTGGAGGCGGTGCGGAGTCACCATTCCGTCATCAGGCAGACTAGTGCCCTCCACTTCAACAAACGTACCTCGATATGAACGTCGTCACAGGGAATGCAATAATATATTCCAAGCTCTAGTAATAAGTGAAGATTCATTAGTATATTATTATTTTCACCCATTAGTCCAAGAGAACGTAAGAGATTTTGTGAGCATTTGACTTATTAGAGGATTGAGCTAGTAAATACGAGAACTTGAACAAAGGCTTGATTTATTATCGTCTCGGTCTAGTGAAGTGAAATGACAAACTTAGAAAAAATATTTTATTTATTTAATGTAACAAAAACATAAATAATTATATACACACACCTCGTATAATCATCATTAATACTAACTAATCGTCTAAATTCAACCCTAATTTAAGTAAAGCCAAATCGTGTGAGCTGCCTTTGCCGATCAAATTAGGATTCTCCTTGATCGTGTCGTGCAGTAACCTGACAGTGAGAATATTATCGCATCGCTTTCTCTTCGAGCAGGAGTACAGGAAGGCGGCTTGTTGTTCCATGTGCTCCGAGGACGGGGGGCACTTGGGTATGAAACCACCGTCATCACTTTCATCCACTTCAACTTTATATTCTTGAGTTTCGTCTAAAATGTTCCTGTAGTTGCGAATGAATGGGTCTGGTATTGGCTGATTGAAACCGTACTGGAACTTATTGTCTTTCAGTTTGTAACCTTTCAGCCTGGACACCATCGCTGTGATTATGTTCTTGACGAATGTCTGCGAAACAGTAACAGCTTTCAGTTTTAATATCAGACGACAGGTGATCATTTATATTTACATACCTGACATGCCCCGACAATTATTTCAGAGACACTCTCGTCAGCCCCTTCCAGTCCGTGATCCCATGCAGTGAGAGCGATCCGGCAGGTCACAAAGCCGCTGTCAGGCATAAAGAATTCGGCGGCCGCATGTCGCACTTCCAGTTCCGTTGGTGGTAGCATTGTCGGACTGGACGGTTGGATGTAGTCGCTGTAATCAGCGCACTCGAACACTCCCTTGTCGGACGAGCCGCGGGGGCTCTTAGCTTTGTTGGGGGCCACCTTGGACGCGATCGCCAGGATGAAGTAATTGTGGCACCGGATCTGTTCCTCGGTGAGCAGGATCCTTCTCACTGACGAGTCGAACTCGTCCTTGGTGCAACGGAACAACAGCCACTCCCTTAACCTGGCGAAGTATTCCCGTTTCATTTCTTCGCCTATTACCAGAGTCAGGTTCTTTCGAGCCTCGTTTATGTCTGGAATTTCGTACAAAAATAACTATCTTGCTATCAGATGCATAATTTTGTATTTAATTAAACTTACCTTGCATTTTTTTTTAGCTGGTATTTTATAATGTAATTTAGAGAATGTATTGCTTTTCGCGTATTTATTATACTCTCATTTTGTTACAAAAACACGACTGCGTTCCAAAATTCCAAGCGAATAAGCGGATTAATATTTTTATTTTTTTATTTAAAAATTCATAGGTTATGTTTATGTAACAAAATGGCGATCGTAGTTCAATTCAATTTGACAGTTGAAGAACTAAACTATGACGTTGAACTTTTCTCTAATATACACTCAGGCTCTCAAAATCGGGTATCTACCGGTTGTGACGTCACCTGGTGAGTTTGCTTTAACTTTTTTAATGCGCATAGTCAGGGTCATCATGGATATTAAACTGATTTTTGAATCGAATATTGTTACTTTTGAGGGTAATTATTATAGCAGACGAAAGATTTTTTTGTTAGAAATTAACAAGTCATCGTAAAAATAAACAGATGAGAGTCTGATGATGCCTTTTAGTTTAGGACAATTATTATAGGTATTTTGTGGATTTTGAAATAAGAATTGTTATTATTCGAATTAACAATATTAATAATTATTATGAATAGATTTGGTTGTCAACCTAAACTGTCGTTTTAATTGCGAAAAATCGTTCCTATAATACAAAATAGATGTAATAATATCCGCGATAATAGTATTTTTACTCAGTTAGGGGATGATGTATAATACGACACGATGGGTCAGTTGGTCGGCTAATTTGGTGACGCTATTTATGCACATTAGGGTATAAGGACATGCATTTGAGAAAAATTAATGCTGGTAGGCTAATTCGAAAGGGATTTAAATAAAGCAGTCCTATATGTTTTAAGCGGCAGAAGGTATGTTAATAATTTCTACTGCTTTTTTGCGTCGCGTCAATATTTTTGGTCCTTCGCGTGTGCAAAGAGGTCAGTTTCTTACTAAAAGTGTTTAAACATGTTGACTTAATAAATTGAATAAAAAGAGCGGCGAATCATACAAAAATAATGATAATTGCAATATAAATTTTTTATTTACTTAGAAATATAAATAAGTTTCTTCCTCAACCTATGAGGCTTATATTATCATACATTACTTCTTAAAATATGAAATAACATAACAACAAAAACAAACAATATATTTAAGTTTGTAAAGTTTCCAAGATAGAGATACAGAGAGACATAGTGGTCCATAACTTAGCGCATCAGGCATTTCTCTTAAACCTATATTAAAGATACAATATCAGGTTGATTTAAAATTTTTCATATCAATTATTATTATAAATAGGTTGCTTGCATGCGTTGCGGTCGCTGATTAAATTACATCTATTAAACAGATGATAGTCTCTGGAATCTCTGCTCGCACTCGCGTAATAATAAAACACGGACCCACCTGGGGCCCAGTATCCAAAAATGTTGCTGTTGTTCTTAGTATTAAAAAACCTTAACAAGTTAACATCGGTAATAGAAATGGTCGTGTTCCAGCAGTCGTTGCAACTGAAAATAACCTTTCTCTTTCATGATGGTGTTCATCACTTTTAATTTTAAATTTAAAGAGTTTGCCGCGTCCAAATAGACGCAACACCAATACTATGTAGTCAATAGCTTGAAGAACATTATCGCCAGGGTGACGTTCACGAATATGACCACGATTACCAATTGTTGTCTTGAAAACCATGCCTGGAAAAATATCCATAAAAAGTACTCTAATTAGGAATAATTGATTGATATTTATTTTAGGGAGGCGATTCTTGGGATGATCTTGTACCATCTTTATTACGTCTACATTAAAGTTTAAATTTTTTTTAGTAAAGTCAGTTTAAACTACATATCACCAAAAGTATTTAAGAATAAACAATTTTTAAATTTCCATAACGCCTTCTTAAAATAAATTGATTGTATAGGTCAATGACTGGTAAATGAGCATGCGTAGAACACTACATAATTATAAGTAGAGAAAAAGAAACAAAACTAATTAGAGAAGGAAGAGCATTCATTATTGTTGTGTTTCATAATTTTTGGTTTAGGAGGAATTTTGTTGCGCTGGCAGTCGGAATTTTTTCATTTACCTTCACTTGTGGACTAACTAAGTATAACAAAGGATTCGCTCGCAGTCTTTCTTTTTCGTCTGCCATCCTCCTGACTTCTTCACGTCGCGCTGATCCTAAATACGATACTTCTTCTCTTGACATGGCTTCCGTAGCTCTAGGTAAGTCTTGAACATCTGGAAGTGACTTCTTGCGCGACAACGTCGTAGGCACTGGCGCTAAATTCTGCAATTTCAATTCAATAACAATAAATATATCACAACTCTCGAGGGATTTAGGTCTATTTGGTATATTTTGGTACAGAATGAATCGATTCAATTATACCTCGATGGGAGGTGTATCGATCCAGCTTTCAGAAGCCCTTCTCGCCATAAGCGCCGGCGAGAAGAGGAGATCCTCCTCGTCTTCCTCCTGGTACCACAACATGATGCGCGAGACGAGAATGTCGGAACAATGGGGTTGGAATATCACAGTAGCTGCATTCTAAGAGATTATCTACTTAATTGCTACATAGTCGCGAAATTGGTATTAATAGACCGTGTTACACAATATACAGGCGGCACTCGGAGCCAAATCACTTTTAGACTGGACCTGCTAGAGAGCCGGCTCGCGAGTTGAGTCCTCGTCCGATCCTCCTCTATGTCTATAAATATACCTCTGCGGAGTCGACAATGAACTGGGTTCTACCAGCCAAGGTTAGTTACACGATTAGGTATATACAGGATTAAGTGATCCAAAAATTCGAATCACATCTCCATTCTCCGGTGAAGACCATTTGTATAAATCACATAGGCACTTGGTCATTGATCCTCGAAATACGTTTGACAAGATTCCCAATAATAATTGTTACAAGTTTGGGAGAAAGCAGAGTCAGCATGTCAAAATTTTTGGTCTCACCTGCGGTTGTTTGGGCACAGTCCCAGGCACATATAAACTTTCGGTCCTCTTAGGCTGATTAGGTGACGGCACGATGTCCTGTCCGAGATTCTTCTTCTGCAGCAGGATGTCTTCGAAGGGCGGTTGAGGCGACGCCCGGCCAGTCAGCACGGACCCGTTCTTGGCGAGGGGCGGCTGCGTCGCAGGCACTGGGGTGGCGCCGCGCGTCAGAGAAGGCGCCTTGGAGGCGCGCTCGGGCGTCTCCACAGCCGCACGGTCTACCGACGGCTGCCGCGAGCCGCCCAATTGACCAGCAGCTCGGGAGTATCTAGACTCAAAATTGTGATTATTCGAGGGGTAGCACTATGTTTTCTTGAGAGGGAAAGGTTTAATTTGGAGGTATTTAGTTTGCTTTTTATTAGGTGTCTTAGTGTCCTGGTGCGCAAAAAGTTGTGGTTAGTTTATGTAATTATTAACAGCGATTCAAAGTGATTTATAAGCATGCTGGGATTGGGTAAAAAGTTTAAATATTGAAGGTGTACCTCAAGGATTAATACATAGGTACTAAAAGTTTCCTTTTCCTACAAGAAAATACGATGTTAATCACTACTACTAATAAAATCATTCATTATATTTGAAAATATTTATTCTGTTTCGATGTTGCGATGATTAATAACAATACTACAAGCAATAAGTGTATCAAAATAGATTTGTGTAAGGTAATGTAACAATAAACAAACAAACAAAAAGATGTTAATAATAATAATAAATAACACTAAGAAGTGTCTTAATAATTATTAATCATAAACAATGTTAGGCAACGCAAGAAGCATCAATTATTCGAAATGAAATCACCAAGTGGTCGTTAGATAGTATGACGTCTTTTGCAGTTAGTATTATTAATGCTATTGCTAGCGCTAGCGTAATGTTGGTAGCAGTGGTAGTGGTATTGGTAGTGGTTTTGGTAGTGGTTTTGGTAGTACTGATCGACCATGAGAGATATATACCTATCTACACTCGAGTCTCTACTGGGCGGCCGTTTGTAATGATCGAAATGATCAATCGAGGACTGTTGGCCCATAGAGCCCAGATAAGGCCTCTCGTTCGAAACCCTCCGGGACATGCGCCGTACGTTGTTCGCTGTCGAGTAATCGAACGTCTTCTGCTGGGGAAGCTTCTGGTTTTGGAGAGGTTCATCGTTACTGTTCTTCATCATCAGGTCGTTCTGGGTAGGGGTGGGGTTGTGGTTCGTGTAGGTCACGTTCGATCCGGGGTTTTTGGTTGGGTTATAGAAGTTGTCGTTCTGGGTCTGGGCGGGGAAGGACTGATTGTCTGGAGCTGTTCGAGTGTCGTAGTAGCTCTGATTCTGCTGATTCTTATGCTGATGCTGGTTGGATACCGTCTGCGGTATCTGATGGGAAGGCAACTGGAAGAGAATTTTGATTGATTATGTAAAGGTTTTGAGGAGGTTAATGGATAAATAAATAAAAATTGAGGTCTTAGTTGTGTTTTCTGTTTAATGAATTCTTCTATTAATTCAGTAGAAATATATAAAACTTTAAATTTTCTTGAAACAGGAATTGTTCTTACCTTGCGCGTCAGAGTATTATACTCTATAATCTATGAGAATTTTTATTCTTATAAAGAAGACCTCAGTTTTCACCGATTAAGTTTTTGTACTGCGTGTATACATAAATATACTTACCCGAAATAATTGAGTAAAATCTACGTCTAAGTAAAAGCGAACTTTTCCTGAATTAACTCTTAGATCCCTCTAGAGTAATTTCATTAAAATTACTCGCGTCGTATCTCAAATTTCTTGTGGTGCATGATTTATATAGAAAAATTTAATCAATACTAATAATAATCAACAAAGTGGAAACTGAAATGCTTAAACGGAGGAAATATCCAGAAAACGATAAAAAAAATGATAATAAAAAAGAGAAAAACATGCTCGCATAGTAAAAATCATGCAAAACATCGAGAACATAAAATGGAGAAAAGTTTCTGAACGTTCGAAAAATCTGAATCTACATTACAGCCACATTTAGGTCGAGTACCTTCAAGTTCGAGCAACTTCAACCCATCTTTGTACGAACTCTCATCTCAAAGAGTCGCGGATTTGCCCTTGGTAAGTTGAAGATCTGGAAGAAACGCTTTCATTTTCCTACGACGCTCCTAGAAAGGGAACAAGTAGAAGGGAAAAGGTTAAGTAGTCACGACTTAGTCACAGGGATAGAAAAGGAAAATCACATGCAAAAATGTACAACATAGTTTCCAGGTTAACAGGTTAGTGTAAGTTAAAGGAGTTTAATTGTATGAACAACTAGTAGCGTTGTTAAACTATACACAAGGAAACAGAGAAACTTGAGAGCACGATTGGTAAATCATACAGTGTTTTTGAGGTAAAAAGTATTAACAAATCTATACTGTGCATGAAATATTGAGACAAGCGATGAGCAACGGCTTCAACGCGCTGACTGCAGCTTTAAACCTGACAAGACCCGGCTGGAAGTTTAGTTTCAAGTGTGTTCGGGTAGTATGCTCTTTAAGCATTAATGGACATTTTCCTAAGTAGTACGCAAATTTTCAGTAAATGGAGGTTTAATAATTTAAGAGTGTTAGAATTAGAGTACATATATAAGTATTAGAATTAAGAAGTTTTAACAAATAAGAGAAGATAAATTAAAGTTTCACTACCACCTCACACGTTCTCGGCTGCCATTTTCAGGCCAATCGTGAACCGTACTTATTACTTTCTGTCGGGCAAACTAATATAAAGAACGAATCAACGCGAGTGACGTCAAATTTATCTTATAGGAAGCTTGTATTAGATCTGATTTTTGTTTACCAAGAATCTACCATGAATTTACCATGATAAGAGGTCCTGATTATTGATAAAAATAATACCTAAATTCTCCTTATTCACTTATTAGCTTATAACGATAATTTGAGATACAACACGAGTAGTTTAGATTTTTCTGATTCTCTTAAAAATCATTTTACCTGATCGGGAATATCGGCAGATATCTGGTTCATGTTCAGTTTCCCCGGATTTGAACTGGAGTTAAGTGGCGGGTTTCTGGTGTTGTTGTGAAGTTGCGAGGTCAGCTGGTTCTGCTGATGTGCGTTTTCGATAACCGCCGCTTCTTCGTTGGGTTTCTGTTGTTGCATCTGCTGCTCCTTGAACCGCCTCGCTTTCAGCCTCTCCAACGCTGGCTGCTTGAAATCGGGGGCGTACTGTTTCGCTACTGAATTTGCTGCAAGTAATTTGAATTTATTGCCGAATCCGTTAAATACCAAGAAACTATTACGAGACTAATCATTAAACTGTTTTTTCTATGAACCGCCTTGTAGAATTTTGAGAGTTTAGAAGAGTGACAAGGAAGTCACAAAATTTTGCACTCGAAGTTGACGTTCGCTTAGCGTCAACCCTACCTAAATCGAAGTCCTCTCTAGCCTGGGCGGCTGCTATATCCGCCTGTTCGGCTTTCCCCCGGGCAGTCGCAGTCCTGGAAATGGCAATGTCAGCTTTCTGGAGCGCAATCTTGGAGGCCCTTTGCGCCGCGTTCACGGCCGAGTCGATTCTCTCCCGGAACTTGGCGGAACGCATGAGGAACAATCGTTTCTTCTGGCTGGTGATGAGTACGTTGTTCTTGTACTTTCCCTCTTCCTTCTCACCGTTGGTGAAGGTCGTAACGCCATATCCATATTTCTTGTTATTGTACCACTCCCCCTCGTATTTCAGCCCGTCCGAGCGCTCGCTCACGCCGTATCCGCAACGCTTGTCGTTTTTCCACTCGCCCATGTACGTTTCGGTCACTTTCGGATCCATCTGCTCATCCTGGAATAATTTAGGTTGTAAATTGATGAAAAAATTCAGTCAAGAAGACTTACCTCGACAACAAAACTGGCATTGGAATCTGAGGGTATCGAAGCATTGGTCACTGCAGACTGCGCCGAGTCTGAGCTCAACCAAGACGCTGTTGAACCTGTAGAACGAATACTACCGGAACCACCACCGCGTTTCTCTAGTTCTCCGGTACTTCTTTGCTTCTTCAGTTTCAACCCCTAAAATCAATGTATTAATTAGAGGGATGATTCTTTCTTTTATAAGAAATCAGATTCCGATGGAACATGGATAAACATTTGACTCATTGCGAATGAACATGAACAGAAATGGGGAATCAAATCCACTCACCATAAAGAGTCCCTTTTTGATGTTCCCCGAGCCGATGGATCGTCTCCTGGAGGTTGGCTCTGCGGAGTTCATCTTCAGGACGAAGCCTCCCCGTGAGTCGTCTATCCGTCTGTCGCGTTTTTCGGTGAGGTCTGCGCTAGGGGCACCCGGTGCCCCTTCGGCGCTCCGCAGCGACGTCAACGACGCCCTGAGAGTCTTACCGATGCGGTACTTGCTCGCTTTGCCGAAGGGGGCGCTATTCCGGACGCCGTAGCCGTGTCGCATGCCCAGCATCCACTGTCCTTGGTATGTTCCTGGGAGAAAATAATAAGAGTCAGAACGATGCAAAGTAATAATGTTTGGCTTACTCGTACTAACCATCATCAGCGTAGGTTTCTGAGCCGTAGCCGTCTTGCAGACCATTAGCCCAGGTGCCCTCGTACTTGGCTGTGGAGGTGTTTGATTGTCGTACCCCGTAACGCCCCTTGAAACCTTGCGTCCATTCTCCCCGATATATCCATCTCCCTCGTGTCTCTACGCCTAATCCGTGTCGTTTTCCGTTCTGCCATTGTCCTTCGAAGCAGCTTCCGCTGGAAGATAAATAATGTCATGAACCTTTTGGGTGTCCAGGAATCAATTTTATAATGTGGGGAGAAAAGTATTTTTTGAAAATTTTTATGGCCTCTTTTCTTAACACCTAAATAATTCGTAATTTTTGAAAAAAGATTTTATTTTCGGAATCCAGAAGAATGACATTATAATATTTTTTTATTGAAAAACTTAGCTTCCCAATTTTCTATAATAGATCTCGAACAGAAAAGTTCTGAGCAAAATGAAGCAGCTCCGCTACTTCGTCCTATATTAACCAGAAATGCGCTGGAGTTGAATAAACACAGACAAGAAGAATATTAAAAAAGTGTCTAACAAGGGAAGCAGCTCAGAATACAGCAGAATAAGTGAATTAAAATTTAAACTTTAATTAGAAAGCGTTTTTTATGTATTCCCTTAGGAGACTTAAAGCGTTCCTAAAAACTGTTAACTAATGCAGCAGTTAAGCTTTGTTTTGCCGGATTACATATTCATTTTCAGGTTGAATAATGGAGGTTTAATAAAGCTGCTGCAAAGGGCAACAGATAATAACGAGCTCTAGTTCCTGAAGGTTGGATCGATTTAGTTTCAGGACAACAAATTCTAAGCTCGCGGTGAAATCAGCTTCACTGAAACGCAATTACTACGTGTAAGGAGTGAAAGAGGTGTCTGTCAGAGATAAATTAATCGAACATTTCATCTAGATATCATTTTTCCAACTAAGTTTAATTGATCAGCATTTACATTGTTTTAGCAAACAAGACCTGATTTTGTTTAAGTTCCTTTCAAAATGAAGACACTCACAGTGTCTGGCCCAAATACGTGACAGTTGCTGCTGCATGATTATTACAGTTTTCCAGTCTAAGACTGAAAAGCATTTGTGTACGATTTTTACGTTTCGGTTTAACTTGTCCAAAACCTAAACAACTGCAACAATATTGTCCTTATGATGAGATAGGTAATAACTGATGGAAAAAATTTATCGAGCTTCAGGAAACTGGCAGTCAGCGAAGAGCCATCAGCGAGACGAAGCCAAATATAATGCACATCGACAGAAGGTTCATGGTGGATTATTTTTTGATATTTTTTCGACACAGATGTTGAAGCATTATCAAGCATTGTGCGTTCGCACGTAACGAAAATCGCAAATGTTATACGCAGGGTGGTCTGTAAGTGCATGCGTGAAAATATGTTGAAAGTATTTTTTTTAGTTAAACTGACAAGTTTAAGTTGAAGCTGACAAGCTTCAAACAAATTGTTAAAATAATAATAATAATAATAATAATAATTTATTGTTTCCAACAGACAAAGAGCCCAATTACAGGAAACAAAATATAAAATACATTTGACAAAAAGAAAAAAGAAGAAAACAAACCCATTCTTCATACAGAATTACACAATTAAATTATAACTAAAAACTATGAAAAGCTATGAAATAAAAAACATAACAAAATTAAACTGATCAATAATACATTTACAACAATTAAGAGTAATTGAATGAAATGAATAGCCAAGTGAAAATCTAATAATCAAGAACAGTCAATCAATAATTAAGTAAACAATTAAATTAATAATTAAGAATAGTATGCTACCAACTAATTTACAGGCAGAAAGTCGCTAATACCGACAACTACCAGACCATCTCTCAACAACAAGGCGACGCATAATGCTGAAACTGTCATGGTTCAAGTCGCAACAATCACTAATACTATTAAAATAAGCACACATCAGGTAGAGTGGCGACCTAGTCAGAGCACCACTTTTTCCAGAGGGAGTGTAAAAAGTTATTGAGTAACGTGAATTTAAACGGGGAACCAAGAACGGCAATTTACCAAGCAAAAACTCGCAGTCTATTCCACCATTTACCAGTTTAAAAAGGAAACGAGTTACAACAATTATACGCCTCATTTCCAGCGATAAAACTCCAAACCTATTGAGAAGGAGAGTGTGTTCAAATCCTCGTTGGGGATAGACACCTTCAACTCGGAAGAATAAGAACTTCAGAAATTTTCGCTGAACATTTTCCAGGGCATGAATATGGGCTTGGGGAACAGGAAACCAGATAAGACACGCATACTCAAGTCTAGATCTAACCAGAGTGTAAAATGTCGCGATAAAGTCACGAAAACCAGTTTTGTAAAAACGCGAAACTCTCTGGTAGGTTCTAAGAAATTTATGCAAAGATCGTCCATAAATTATGGAAAATTTGAACTCTTTCGAGTTTCGAGAAGGCTAAGAGAGAATTTAATTTCGACTTTACGTGACGAAATTTTTTGAGCAATCTTTGCTAGACTTTTCGAGTGGCAAATTCGTTTGATTCAACAAAAACTGAAAAAAAATTCTGGGAACCCGGATGGAATATAGACAAGAGGTTTTTCGAACGGATATAAAAGGATATTTACAAGTTTTCTAGAAATATCCAGGATGGGCTTGCCAGGATGGGATATCCAGTACGTCAGATATTTGGATTAGATCTTCAAAAATAGCCGTTCCACAAGACTGAAAGATTGCCAGTTGCAAGATTCGAATATCAAATCTGACATCTTATAAATAACGGACAGTAAATAAGTTATACGGGTGAAATTAAATGTGGGCAATTTCTTATGCATTGGCTCTAATACGAAAGTGCTTCAATGAACCGATTTCAATAATTCTTGTCATCGGAAATACCCGAAATGCTTTCCTTTACCATTTTTTGATTCTCTAATTCCACATTCATTCAAAGCACCAAACATTAAAATTTGGGATTCTTGTGTAATTGGAATGACAAAGACCAAATTGTATAGTTCTTGGACTGATTTTCGACAGAATCATAATAAATTGAATTGGAGGAAACTTATCGGTTTTTTTAAATTTTCAGTTTTAAAGATGTGAAAACTATTTCTGAAGTAACTTGATAGACGATTTTCAAATATCGATGTTTCAATTTTTCGAAGAACCGCCATTTTTTTTAACACATTTTGAAACATTTAGTTACCCAGGGTTGGTTCATTTTCACTGGAGCAAAAATGCTCTGTAGGTAGGTACGCAAGTTATTTGGAATTGGAATCTTTAAACATTCAGGAGCGCTTATCAAGATTGTAGATTCTTGACGAGGCAGGGTTTTCCAGGTTGTTTACACTTGAGAAAATAAACACCCAGGTCACCAGCAGTGGAATACGCAAAGTGGACATTTTAATTATTAAAAGCGAAAGACAAAACATGCAATCTACGCCGGTGACCTTGAACTCGCTGTTTACGTCGCAGTTTCTTTCTTTCAGGAATCGCGCAGTATACCCCTTCAGTGACATTATAACCTCATGTTTATAAACCGGAAAGCTTTCACGAAGATAGCCAGTAATATAAAAAGAGTGCTTTCTGTCTTTCTGTGTATTGATTTTTTCTTCGCCAAAAATGTCGCCGCCGACTCATATTAATTAGTAGGAACGTCCTCATGCTTACGTCAAGATCAAAGTATTTAAAGAGCGATCGGTTTGTTTTGGTATTTACTATTAATTTCCAGGAAAATTCTTATACATACCATACCAGACATTCTCGTGCATCTAATATGGTTATTGAACCAATATTATGATGTCACCTTCCAACTACCACACTCAGTATTTAATAAACACTCCACGCAAAATAAATAACAAAAACAATAAATGACACGTTCAGTTCACAATCTCCGGTATAAATTAATGCGATAACCGCTAACAAGAACAACACGGATGTAATTGATAAGATAACCAACACAATGGTATCCGTTAAAATAGTACTGGTGCTGATACTGCTCTCTCTTGCCGCTTTAACATTGGCTGCGCCTCACAAAGACTGCCTCTGCAAACTACCCGACAACATAAAACCATCAGAAAGAAGTTGCCTCTTAGGTCATCTCTTACAAATCCTCACACACTTGATGAACTGCCCAGCTCAATGCCCAGATGCGTCATCATCATCGTCGTCGTCAAATCAAGAAACCGTTATTACGTTACCACCACAAGATTCTTCATCCTCATCATCGGAAGAATCAATAGAAAAAACAGAAACTAGCCCAGAAGAGAAAAAAGTTGATCCCCCTCAATCAAGCGGTGAAGACAGTTCCGGCTCATCTGAGACTGCAGTGATTGCAGCAGAAAAGAAAGAAGAATCGACTGAATCAACTGAGAAGCCCTCAAGCGAAGAGAAAGAACCTGAAAACAGCAGCTCGAGTGAAACCGAAGAAACGACAGAAACATCACAATCATCAGAAGAAGTGACAGTTACAGTGGATAGTGAAGTTAAGAAAGAAACGAGTGAAGAGACTAGCGAAGAGAATTCTAAAGAGACTAGTGAAGAAAATTCGAAAGAGACTAGTGAAGAAAAAACGAAAGAGACTAGTGAAGAGCACACGAAAGAGACAAGCGAAGAGAAATCAAAAGAGACCAGCGAAGAGCAAACGAAAGAGACCAGCGAAGAGATTACGACAGAGATCAGCGAAGATAAATTAGAGGAGACCAGTGAAGAGAAAACAAAAGAGACAAGCGAAGAGAAATCGAAAGAGATCAGCGAAGAGAAAACGAAAGAGACCAGCGAAGAGAACACGAAAGAGACTAGTGAAGAGATTACGACAGAGATCAGCGAGGAAAAACCGAAAGAGATCAAAGTAGAGAAATCGGAAGAGACCAGTGAAGAGAACACGAAAGAGACTAGTGAAGAGACTACGACAGAAACCAGCGAAGAGTCAAAAGAAATTTCCAAGGAGAAATCGAATGAATCAGCTGATTCAAAAGCTGTCACTGTGAATAAGGATAACTCATCTTGCGAAGAAGATTCTGAAGAAGGTGAGTGTCCTGAGCCTCCTGAAACATTTTTCATCCCGGTATTCAAGTTCTCCAATTGTCAATGTTTGAGCGCTGATGACCTTAGAAATTTTTTATATGCTGGACATAAACAATGTCCAAAGAAAGGAAAGTCGAAACAATAAAAACACGTGTGTATATTAATTTATAATGTAAAATAGATACATATATTACGAAACGGATGGGAAATGTTACAAATCTCAAATATCCCTGCGTTTTTCCAGTTGCGTGAAGTTTAAAGTTTCCTAAAGATCAATGAAATTTTTATTATCGCGAGTAATAATTATTGTGTATAATAAAAATCAGAAGATTTGACAACACTGTTTGTCACGTGAGTTGTATTAGAGTTTATAACAGCGAGTGTATGAAAAATAACACTGTTGTTGAATATGTACATTTCGACATGGTCTTGGGAAACATTGTTATTACGACTGATTGTGATATTTATGAAATAAGTTGTAATTTACTTTAGGAATATTTGTAATTATTGTAATTATTGTAAATAAATATGTTTTAGTTATTCAAATGTTTGATTTTACAGAACGGAAGGTTCAAGATAAATAGCTTCATCTTCAGACATTCTACACCTACATCTAGTATCGCTATACATCTAAAACCAAAGCCAGAAAATCAATATTTTCAAAAACAAGGAAAAAATTTTGCTATATTTTGCATGTTAAATTTTTGTAGAAATCATTAAAAAATAAAGAATTATTCCAAATAACAGTTCTGTCACTTTCTGACAGCAAATATTACTATTTAGAGGTAGTTATAAGAACATTTTTCATTAACTGGCAACAAGGCTAAAAGATAATATTATTTTTAGTCAAAATATGAGTGTGCTGGCAACAAATAATACGACGAGGATTGTTTTCATCTCCTCAATTCACCACTTATGGGCAATCATTTCGTTTATTTTACTCATCTTATAATTTTCAAGTAGGTATGGTACGATTTTCAAGTTTAAAAAGTCATATGTATCGATTAAGAATACTCTGCTGCGGTCGGGCTAATTAGATTAGGCTCTGGGCCAATTAAAATTCGAACGTTGTTGAAAAACAATTGCCGACTTACCTTCGTTGGGCCGAAGTATTAATTGATGCACCAAAATCTCATTCAGATTTCAAGCGATTGTAGTGGCATCAGCAGCATAAAGCGGTACGATTTAATTACCCCTAAGATATAAGGTACTGGGATGCCAGATGACCTTTTAATTTTGAATAATAGATCTAAAGTAACCTGAACTATAAAGGCATCAAAATTCACTCAGGTTATGAGATGTTAACTATTTCTAACTACTGTAGTATCTACCTACTGAATAATAGAATTGATCTTTTAATGAAAAGTATATTTATTTATTCTGTTTATAAAATAAATGATTGAAATTCTATGGTTATGAAATTACTAATTAATTGATCCTGAAGTTAATCGTAAAATATCTCATTTAACAGTTTAACTGGTAGAGAAAATAATAGATCTATTTTTTCCTTCACATAATAATTGACAAGTTCATTTCAAGTATTACTTGAATAATAATGGTAATGATTGTATATCAGGTATTTCAAAGTTATTATTAATATAAGTTTTAATTAATAAAACATCAATCTCACGACGAGATAAGGCAGTAGAACGACATAAAACTCCTAACAGATTTCTCGGATATCACTCTGAGCAATAAAAGGTTATGTCACACTTTGCTTACTGATACGACATTTTGCCATCCTTGGAATGTCGTGCCGAGACTGGAGAGCGGGGCCCTGGACGAAATCTCAGGATAAGAGACCGTGGTCTCCCTCTGGGGTGGCAGAAAGACTGGTGGACGGTGTCGTGTCCCGTGGGAACACGTGCCTAACTCTGGTAGCGTGGTCGTCCTTCGAGGTTAGATGAAACTCGAAAATATGAGGCTCCGAATGATGAGATCCAGTATTCAGGGGCAGGTAGCAGCAAAACCTTCAGATAATGTAGGAGATTCCTTCCATAAAAGCAGATATTCGGACGTAGAAAGTATGAAAACCAATATGGCGTCTGTGAAGACAGGTGGGGTTCAACTCCGTAGATAGGTTTTCCGACGAAATAAGATAGTGCCCCGATTGATAGGGTAGGTAGAAAAGAACTATAACAATATATAAACTCTATTAGAGAAAGTTTCAGATAGTTTCAACAATTTACTTACCCGATTAATTAATAATCGGTCCTTAGATAAAGAGAAAAGGTAGGGGTGCGACTGGTCGCTTCAAGCACCGAGATTGGAAGATCGCCGAGCCTGTTCCAGACTCGCGAAAAGGACCAATCCTTTTGCGCAACTCAAAAGGGTGTTAGTTCATCTTCCTAAACTACATCACAGCGACATCTGTGTTTCTAGTTAATCGAAAAGGAAGATTGTAAGAGAAAGAAGTTACAGATTGTACTACAAGGTAGGGATCTTGAACTTGCCTAGTTTAGTTAGTTTTACCACTCGGCAACAGGTGGCGATGTTAGTTCAAAATTCATATTTCAATCAAATAAGGTGGCTAGGTGGATACCTTTATAGTAGGGATTTAGACAATGATATCTTATTTAATAATATTAAATGGAGCTAATTAAAGAATAAAACCTTTAACGACGTTACACACCTCTCTTTACCGGGGTAAGGAAAGGATTAAAGATAAACCAACTGGAAAAAGCACAGGCGTGTTTCAAGTTGTTACTATACCCGAAGAAGGGTATGTTTGCGAGACAACTAGGTGACGATAAGCTTAGAGAATATTATTCAGAAATCACGTTCATAAATAACATGAACCTTTCGAGGAAATAAGATAACAACTCTGAACGAACAAATTGTCAACGACATCGTTGATCTGTTTCATTGAATGAATAAAATTTCTCTTGTATATGCTTACTAAGGTAACATGCAACTTTCAAAAGGGAATAGCGTTAGGTTTACTAAAATTACATGCAACTTAAATATTAAGCACTAGGTAATAATTATTCATAAGGTATAAAAATAAAATATTCATGCTTCATTGCAAAGGCAACAAAATAAAAGATATGCTAGTAACGGTAGTAATAAGATAATTAAGATAACTTTCTTAAATGGTAATTGTTCTCGCCGAACAATGTCGATAAACAAAGGAATAATTTCTAGATAACTAGATATGAAGATACGATAAGATATGATTAGATAATATAAGATAAGATAGATAATATAAGATAAGATACATACTAAGGTAACAAAATCAATAATACTGTCAGATATCACAGTAATGAATATTCTGAAATAAATTAAATTAGAATTCCTAAGAAGGAAAAATCTCCTGAGGTGGGCACGAAACATCTCCCTTGCTGTTGAACACCGCTTCCCCGACCAACGACAACCCGCGCTCTGCTTTGAAGCATGCCCCGCCACTGAGACAGTGGTGAGCGGAAAAGTCAAGAATGAAACTGTCGCGGTTAAGTAGCAGGTTTAACAAAGCAAAAGTGAAACTCGATCCTCAAGGGGGTTGATGCTGTCCAAACTTGGGCATCAAAACATTTATGTACAGGGAAAGATAAATTTTTGGAGTCCACAAGGGTAATCCATGAGTAAGATTTTTCATCTTTGAACCAGTCAAAATTTGACTATGTCGTCGTCTATGCGACTCCATAATAAATGGTTGAGAGAAAGGAAGTTTGCAGGTAATCACTGCGTAGTTTATCAGATAGCGCAATCACAATAGTCACTTCGATAAAACATCCAATAATCGCACAGATAAACATTCGATAATTGCACAGAGAAAACATCAATAATCGCCTGGATTATTAGATAAACATTAAGGTAACGGTAAGATAATTTATCTCACTCAGTAAGATAAGAAAAATGGAACAACCATTTTCATCGCTAAGGTAGGGGACATTCAATATCCGTGTTCAAATTCATTTGTGTTAACACCGAATATCTAAAGTCATCTTTGCAAATTCAACACTAGAATTCACATAGATTTTTATTTTCCATTATGGAAAATATTCGCAGAGAAGATAAGTATTAGCTACCATTCTAATATGGTACTAATAGATATAGATAACGTAAGATAGGATAATTCCTTTTCTTTGAAAAGAAATTAAAGATAAGAAAGGCACGAAGCTTTGACTAAAGCTTACGCCTGTCATTTTTCAAGAAGAAAATTGCAAATTCAATTTTCGTTTCCTTGAACGGTAGATAAGATAAGGTAGAGATATTCTGTTGTCTTCCGTTGAGGCAACAGAGGGATTTTTCACTTTAGCCATGCAGGGCGGAAAATCTTAAAGCACCCAATCTTGGAAAGATGGTAGATAAGATAAAAGAGATCTGCTGTCATCTGATTGGACAAACAGAGCAGTTTTCTCTTTAGCACATAGCAGGGCGGAAACTGTCGGGAAAGCACCCGTCTAAAACTAGACGGTAGATAAGATAAAGGTAAAAGATAAGATAAGGTAGATACAACGGCAAGATAGCATTTTCTTTAGTTCATTGAACATAAGAAAATTTAAAAGATAACATTAGACCTGTAAACGTGGTCAGACAAGATAGGCGAATAGTTACTTTTCAAGGTAATGATTTCAGATAACCAGAAAGATATGGGTTCTCAAAATATGGGCGATAAAATAGAGTGAGAGCCTGAGGATAGCAGATACCGATCCCAAAATTAGCAACATTTACACTTGGTACCACATTCACACAGCTAGTTTCGAGATCCTTGAGAAATACTTTGAAAGATACGGTTTTCATTCTGCATACATTCTTCATTCATTCTAAGATACAACTAGAAACGGAGCTTTCTCAATTCTCATATTGCTAGACCTCATTTTCTAAACGGATTTTTGTCAATTACAAAAAGAGAGATAAAGATAGGTAGGGGAAACAAAGTTAAAGAGAAGATATTACAAGGAACTATTCGTCACTTTTCGGCGGGTCTTCGCCTCGATAAGCCTTCAAATCTTTAGAATGCCAGCGACCTAGGGGATTGCCTTCTTGGTCTTGTAATTCGTACACTAATTTAGACACTACTTTAGATATCCGGCATAGTACGAATTTTGGGGCCAATTTAGCAGCAAAATTCTTTGCGGCATTCGAAAGTGGGTAGGTATGTTTCCAGACGAGGTCACCCTCGGTGAAAACATCGGGGCGCTTGCGTAAGTCGTAATGTTTCTTACTTACTTCGTAAGCTTTCTTGAGTCTATCACGTATATCGCTGAAGATAGGAGGTAATTTAGATATGTCTTGTTCTCGATGAACATAAGACAGATCATCAGGTAATTCTAGATAATTATCTGAGACTGGACCGTAAAAGGTTCCGTCTACAGGGACATTTCTAGCGAAAAGTAGGAAAGCTGGAGCGTGTTTAGTAACTTCGCTCACCGATAAGTTAATTGCTTGTGCAATTTTATAAACATTTTTATCCCAATCTTTATGATTGTCACGGATGTAAGACGAGATGGCTGTAAGGATGGTACGATTCGTTCTCTCGGTCGGATTCACCTGAGATAAATGCCTGGCGCTATACCACAAATTAACTTCGTAGTTTTTCAGCAAATTAGTAAATAGACTGCTTTTAAAGATTTGAGCGTTGTCACAAAGCAGAATTTGAGGCACACCGAAAATTAAGAACACTTGGTTCTCAAGAAATTTTGTAACGGCAGCTGCTGTAGCATTAGGCATTGGTTTAACCAAAACGAATTTCGAAAACCAATCGGTGACGACTAAAAGTTGGGTGTTTCTAGCCTTGGATCGAGGGAAAGGTCCCATGAAGTCAATAGAGAGAAATTGGAAGGGAAAATTGATTTTCTTATAATTACCCATAAGTCCTACACGAGCAGTGTTTGGGGCTTTGTGTGCACCACAAACCTGGCAGTTTCTCACGTACTTTTTGACTGAGATAATCATTTTGGGCCAATAATAAACTTCAGAAATTCTTGCCAAAGTTTTACTTACTCCAAAATGCGCAGAAGTTGGAGGGTCATGAAATTGAGCAATTATTTCCTCCCGATTAGGAGTAGGGACAACAATTTTCCAATCAGATAGGTTAGACACGACTTCCACTCGAGGCTTAACATGTTTATAAAGAATATTGTCTTTGATGGTAAAATCAGGGTATTTCTCAGGAAACTCGGTAACTTTGGAGACCATGTCTTTATACCAATCATCAGGTACAAAGTTTTGGAGAGAGATAGAAGAAATAGAGCGGGAAAGATAGTCTGCAGGGACATTGCAAGTGCCTTTTCGATGTTTAATGTCGAAATCAAACTGGCTGAGGCGTAAACACCATCTAGCTACACGACCCATAGGATCTTTTAACGTGCGAAGCCAGAGAAGAGAGGCATGATCGGTGTAAACTGTAAAATTTGCACCTTCGACATAAGGGCGAAAATATTCTATACCAAAGAGGACACCTAAACATTCTCTTTCGGTAACGGTATATTTCTTCTCGGCTTTCGAGAGCATTCTACTAGCAAAAGCAATGGGGTGTTCAAAATCTCCCTCAAGTTGAAAGAGCACTGCACCTAACCCGAAATCACTTGCATCCGTCTGTATGCAAAAGGGCTTCGAGAAATCTGGGCTAGCTAGAACGGGAGCTGTAGTCAGTCGTTCCTTGAGAAGTTTAAAAGCTTGATCAGCTTCTGAGTTCCAAGTTATTGACTGTCCCTTTTTTCGGTTATGCAGCAGAGCTGAGATAGGAGCACTGATTGTAGAAAAATCCTTTATGAAACGCCTATAATATTGTAAGATACCTAGGACGTGTCTTACTCCAGTGGTGTTATGAGGAACAGGGGACTCAATAATCGATTTAACTTTCTCTTCACTAACTCGCAATCCGTTTCTATCGATAATAAAACCCAAAAAGGAGAGAGAATCTCGACAGAAGTGACATTTGTCGAAGTTGACAGTAAGATTAGCGTCTTTTAAACGCTCGTATACTTCCCTTAAAATTTCTAGATGTTTCTCGAAACTATTCGTGGCGATAATTATATCGTCAAGATAAACAAAAACAAATGGCTCCAAAGCTGGACCTAAAATTGTGTCCATAAGTCGTTGCTGGGTTTGAGCACTGTTTCTCAGTCCGAAAGGCATTCGTCGGAATTGGAATAAACCTCTCCCGGGAACTACAAAAGCGGTCTTTGGGCGGGATTCTTCGTCCAAAGGAACTTGAAAGAAAGCCTGCTTTAAATCGATGGAGGTAAGATAATTAGCGTCTTTGAGCTTGCTCAAGATAGTATCGATTCTAGGCAGGGGATATGAGTCATGTGTGGTGATCTCGTTTAGTTTCCGACCATCAAAACACATACGGTATGTTTTGTCTTTCTTGCGGACCAAAAGAACAGGGGACACCCAAGGAGAATTACTTTTTTCGACAATTTCCAACTTAAGTAATTTATCTACCTCTTCATTTAGATATTGTTGAAGGGTTGGAGATAATGGATATTGTCTCTGTCTAAAAGGCTTAGCGTCTTTTGTTTCTATGGAATGGCATAGCACGTTGGTTTCAGGGAGTATATCAACACGGGCCAAACTTTTGAATTTGTCTATCGTCGATTCAAGTCTAGACAGGTCAGTAGGAGGTAAACAAGAGATATCCTGAATCTTATTGATAGCGCAAACCGTAAGTTCATTAGGTAAGATAGGAGATAATGAAGACGAAGGATCACCGGGATGAACTTCGAAAGATTCATTTACGAAATTAATCATCATGTTGAAAATACGAGCTACGTCTATTCCCAAGATAATTTGTGGTGAAATGGAAGATACCACATGGAATTGAACTTTCTTTGTGACGTCATCTATGGTCAGGTCAAGTTCAATTATGTCGATAACAGATAGAGGGGAGCCGTCAGCATTTTTCAGGGAACACAACAAATCCGAATTTTTGGAAGGGATGGGTAGTTCACCCAGAACTTCCTGCATGGTTTCCAAATCACAAACAGAGATATTGGCGCCGGTGTCAAAGAGGGCTGTATAAGGTACGTCACACATTTTGACAGCTATAAATGGTCTATTGTCAACAGGGTTAGATAATAAGATTGGAGCTATAACAGGTATTAAAGAGTCAGCACTTGGTTTAGGTATGTCCTTTTTAGGAGGTATTCGAAAAGATTCGAAAAAGTTTGCAACTTTTTGCAACCATGACTTCCACTGTTCCTTTTGGATAGTGAAATCAATAAGATAACTGGAAGATACTAGTACTGGTCTTTTGGAGAGGGAGGAGACTGATCGTCCTTTGACTTCAAGCTCTTTTCTACAAGGGCTTGCTTTGGGCGGCTTGTCTCTTGTTGTCGCACTGCACCCTGTTGTGCAACTTCGTCGTTTTTTGAACGAGAAGTGACTTTGAGAGAGTTCAGGAAATCTGCCGAACATGAGGGACATTTAGACTTGTAGACATTTTTATGGCCACAGCCATAACAAAAAACTTTTCTAGGGAGATTACACCTTACATAGGTATGACCTTTGTTGGAACAATTCCAACAGGTGACTGCAGAAAGGTTAGTAACAGGGATCTTGGTGTTACTAGGTGTAGGTGCACCTTTAGTTGGTGTGCCTCTGGCTTTACGAGAAGAGAAAGAAGCTGGTTCTCCAGAACATGCTAGGTCTGAATTTAAGAGACTTTGAACCTTCTTAGAGGGAGGGGGACGATATTGTTGGATAATAGTCCTATTATCTTCTAACTTCTTTCCGATGGAAATTATGTCCTGAATGTTGTTTACCTCAACAAGGGCAAGATGATTTTGGAAATAGGGATGAAGATTTTTCTTGATTATCTTAAATTGTTCCACTTCTGATGGGGGAGTAGATAATCTCTTAAATAAGCCTTGCATCGAGGCAACATAGATAGCAACTAACTCAAATTCACCATGAGTTCTTTGCTTGATTTCCTCTAATAGGTCATCATCGTAAGAGAGGGGGAGAAAAGTAATTTTCAATTTATTCTTGAGATCTTCCCAAGAAATAATTGAGCTGGCAACACTGCGAAACCAAATCAGAGCCTTGTCTTCAAAAAGATCCATTGCCGAATCAAAAAGATCGCGGTCTGAGACATTTCTCGACCTTTGAAGTTCTTTGACCTTTTCTAGAAATTGGATCAAATTATCCTTAGAAGAGCCAGAAAATTTAATATTCCATTTATAAACTGGAACACTAGGTCTAGAATGAGTGGAGACAGTAGAGCTTGATGCACTCTGGGAATTGGGTGAGTTATCAGTTTGGTCTAGGGACTGGTCGTTTTTCAGAAGCCATTGACCTTCTAATTCTAAAGCCTCAGAAAATAAATCGTCAGCTAAAGCTTTTGCTTCAGGATCTTGATCAAGTTTGAATCTATTGATTCTAGAGATCACATGATTCAGACGACACTGAATTCTTTGACAGATAGGGTCATTAAGAGACAAGGGAGCGTCCTGTATTTTGATTTTCAAATCTGCAAGAGTCTTTTTCACCTCTGCAGAATCTTTGTCAAAGGGGTAGACAGATTCAGAAATAGAGAGAGGATTTTCTTCCCTATTTAACAGGGCACGAAACTGAATTCGTCTTTTCTCCTGTGTATTAAATGGGACTTGTTTTCTAATCGCTATTTCGTAAGCGAGTTCTTCACTTAATAAAGCTAGAACGGGATTCATGATTGAAATCTACTAAAGTCGGTAAGGTAGGGATCGAAAAAGCTATGTGACGCTATGGTGTATCTTTACACGTAAAGAATTCGTTTTCTACGTTTGACGTAAAGAATGCAAGGGATACGTCGCAACACTGCTCGTAGCTTTAGCGCTCGTCGGCACTAATACCAACAGCTGACTGGAGAGTCAAAGATTAATGGAAACCTAACCTAACTTAATGAGAAAATGGTAAGGTAATTTTCAGGGAAAGATTTTTGGATACAGTTTTCAAAGACAGCTTAACTACAGAGCTCTCGTATCGAGTATCCTCTCCGTACGGAATTAAGCTTCTCTAAAACTTGCTCGAGACATCGCGACGGTATAATCAACCACTCCGTAAAGCTCCCTGACGGGTTACCCTTTAGCGGCAGTGTAGCGGTAAGAAAAAGTAGGTATTTTCGCGACACGGCACTTTGCACAAAGATAATTAGGTAGGTACACATATATTAGGGAACAATAACACTTAAAACTAAGTAGTCATGCAAAAGCTTTCAATAAATAATACATGCAGTAAGCAACAAGAGAAATTTATATAAATATCAAGTGATATCGCAGACAAATCGTAAAGTTCAAATAATTATGAGATTTATTTTATGAAAATCCTAGATACATAAAAGCCAATTAAGATAAAGATAAATTGGATTTCTAATCCAAAGAAGTAATCGTTCCACACCGGGGAGTGCCAATTGCTGCGGTCGGGCTAATTAGATTAGGCTCTGGGCCAATTAAAATTCGAACGTTGTTGAAAAACAATTGCCGACTTACCTTCGTTGGGCCGAAGTATTAATTGATGCACCAAAATCTCATTCAGATTTCAAGCGATTGTAGTGGCATCAGCAGCATAAAGCGGTACGATTTAATTACCCCTAAGATATAAGGTACTGGGATGCCAGATGACCTTTTAATTTTGAATAATAGATCTAAAGTAACCTGAACTATAAAGGCATCAAAATTCACTCAGGTTATGAGATGTTAACTATTTCTAACTACTGTAGTATCTACCTACTGAATAATAGAATTGATCTTTTAATGAAAAGTATATTTATTTATTCTGTTTATAAAATAAATGATTGAAATTCTATGGTTATGAAATTACTAATTAATTGATCCTGAAGTTAATCGTAAAATATCTCATTTAACAGTTTAACTGGTAGAGAAAATAATAGATCTATTTTTTCCTTCACATAATAATTGACAAGTTCATTTCAAGTATTACTTGAATAATAATGGTAATGATTGTATATCAGGTATTTCAAAGTTATTATTAATATAAGTTTTAATTAATAAAACATCAATCTCACGACGAGATAAGGCAGTAGAACGACATAAAACTCCTAACAGATTTCTCGGATATCACTCTGAGCAATAAAAGGTTATGTCACACTTTGCTTACTGATACGACATTTTGCCATCCTTGGAATGTCGTGCCGAGACTGGAGAGCGGGGCCCTGGACGAAATCTCAGGATAAGAGACCGTGGTCTCCCTCTGGGGTGGCAGAAAGACTGGTGGACGGTGTCGTGTCCCGTGGGAACACGTGCCTAACTCTGGTAGCGTGGTCGTCCTTCGAGGTTAGATGAAACTCGAAAATATGAGGCTCCGAATGATGAGATCCAGTATTCAGGGGCAGGTAGCAGCAAAACCTTCAGATAATGTAGGAGATTCCTTCCATAAAAGCAGATATTCGGACGTAGAAAGTATGAAAACCAATATGGCGTCTGTGAAGACAGGTGGGGTTCAACTCCGTAGATAGGTTTTCCGACGAAATAAGATAGTGCCCCGATTGATAGGGTAGGTAGAAAAGAACTATAACAATATATAAACTCTATTAGAGAAAGTTTCAGATAGTTTCAACAATTTACTTACCCGATTAATTAATAATCGGTCCTTAGATAAAGAGAAAAGGTAGGGGTGCGACTGGTCGCTTCAAGCACCGAGATTGGAAGATCGCCGAGCCTGTTCCAGACTCGCGAAAAGGACCAATCCTTTTGCGCAACTCAAAAGGGTGTTAGTTCATCTTCCTAAACTACATCACAGCGACATCTGTGTTTCTAGTTAATCGAAAAGGAAGATTGTAAGAGAAAGAAGTTACAGATTGTACTACAAGGTAGGGATCTTGAACTTGCCTAGTTTAGTTAGTTTTACCACTCGGCAACAGGTGGCGATGTTAGTTCAAAATTCATATTTCAATCAAATAAGGTGGCTAGGTGGATACCTTTATAGTAGGGATTTAGACAATGATATCTTATTTAATAATATTAAATGGAGCTAATTAAAGAATAAAACCTTTAACGACGTTACAACTCTTCCTTCTGATAGTTCGATTTATTTTGTTTCATTTACGCGGTTCTCATAGAAACCGTCAAGTTTGTCTAAACACTCCATCCCGCATAAATAAATATACGTCTATAGTCCAATAAAGTCTAAAAAGTCATACGTATCGATTAAGAATACACATCCTTTTGATAGTTCGATTTATTTTGTTTCATATACGTGGTTTTTATAGTAACCGTCCAGTTTGTCTAAACACTCCATCCCGCATAAATAAGTATACGTCAACATTGGTTTTGAATGAGAATTAAATACATAACACAGAGGATAGAATGTCATTACGTGAATAAATTTTATGTAGTTGTCAGTGGCTCTCAAACTGACGTAAACGGTTCAATTCATTTTCCTTCAATAATTACGCTCGTTCACAACTTGACAATTAACTGTTTGACATTTTCTGGTGAAATTAAAAATATTAATTCGGACGGTTAGTAAGACGTCACATCTGACTTTTTAAAGTTAATCCTACTATACATTGGTTTTGAATGAGAATTAAATGCACAACACAGTGGATAGAATGTCATTACGAAATAAATTTTATGTAGTGTCAGTGGCTGTCAAACTGACTTAAACCGTTCAATTCATTGTTTGAATGATTCCTTCAATAATTTACACTCGTTCACACTTTGAAATTTAACTGTTTGACATTCCCTGGTGAAATGAAAAATCTTAATTCGGACGGTTAGTATGACGTCACATATGACTTTTTAAACTTCATCGTACTAGGACCAATTACAGACCAAAAGCTGATTATCGCGATTATAGCGATTATATCGTGTGATCCACTACATTTTTCATAAACTGGTGCCTTGGAAGAGAGACATGGCTATTGCAGTCATGTCTGAGCTCATTTTACTAAAATATTTTTAAAATAACTTTAGTAATTCAAATTCTTATACCATGTGTCCCCGGATAGGTGAAACGACTCTTATAAAAGACAAAAAATTTTGATTTTAATTTTTTGGGGTTCAGCCCTGCTTGGCTAAAGAGTAATTTCTAACAAAATATTAGTTTTTAAAAATCAAGCATGCCTTGGAAATTTCCAAGAAACCGGTTTTTCTGTGGAGTAAAGTGCCTTTTATGTGGCAAATACGAAAAAATGTTATTTGAAAAAGTTGTTAAGAATCAACATTTAGGTCCCTATACTAAATTTCAAAATCATCAAAATCAGGTTAGTTTCTTTACTAAAAAAATCTTTACCACTGCGCTGGGAAGTAACTAATTGCGCCAAATGAGTGAGATCTGGGAAAATCGTCGAGAACAGACGAAGCGACAAAATTAAATTACATCGAACGTCAGAAAGAATCGACGCAAGAAATACGACATCAGAAAAGTCGTATTACAATTTTGACATTTTCTTGTGAAATATCACAGCGGCACAATACCAAAATTTCATAAAATAGGAACTTCGCAATATCGAAATCGAGCAAACGGAGCGTAGGAAGAGTGCAAGAAACCATCTTTGGCGAATTTTTCAAAATATGTACAGTTATGCCAGCCGAAGATATGCCAAAAAGGGAAATATTTTTCCAAAATATCTCTCGCTGTTGGAGAAAAAAAAGAAATGTCACTAGTTGTTGTCAAAACTAGTCAAAAGTGTGTTTTTATCGTAATTGTTAGTCCCGATATAATAACTCCAAGAAGGTATTATGAAAGGCCGCGATTGGCGAAATAAAACTTTTTCAGAATACTTTACATTAAACTAAACTTTCATCGAAGTTGGCAGAAATAAAAAACACGTCCGGAAATAACTAGTATTACCGATTACCGTTCGAAGAATTCATTGGGATTTCGACTAGCTGAAATTTCTGGACATTTTTGGAAAATAAAAATTAATATGGCAAGTGAAAATAAAAAAAATCGACACAGTGAGAAGGACGAATAGTTATTGAAGTTCATTGTGACGGTTGGCGGTTCTTTTACAGATAATGGGGAGAAAGGGGAGAAGATCTGAATCGAATTGGAATTTTCTAGGCAGAGGGAACAAGAAACAAAGCAATATTTGTGATGGGTAGGCGTAAATTTGTAGAAAAATAGTTCTAAATTTTTGACATTTTTGAAAAGTGACTGAACAGCTGTCAATGGGTAATATTTCAACGTAAACGATACGCAGGTGGTCTGGAAGGGAAAGATTTGAAATCAATTTGGTGGTTGATATTTTTAAATTTCAAGCTAAGCTGATAAATTCGAAGGATCTCTATCTAAAAAGAAAACATGGTCGATAAATTTTGGAGAGGAACCGGGAGGGGGAAGTGTTTCTCAACACTTTCTCTATCAGTTCTCGAAAAGAAAAAAAAAATGGTGAAGTCATCGATTTTGGCTTAAAATAATCCTTTGACGACGATTCTAATCACTGACAAAGTGTAATCAACATTACGATCACCTCGCAAAGAATTGAGCTTACAAATTTTTTTATTTTTTGAAATATTTATGACAAAAGTGGCTGCTGTCAAATGTTGAAAATTGAAAAGAATTTCGTGAGAATGACAGGCGCTGTTCAGGGGTTGAAGTTAGGAGGTTTTCTTATTACAGCGGATGGAGAAAATGGGGAAGACTTGACATCAATTTTTACTTAATTTTATGGGAAGTAGGACAAAATAGAAAAATTATTACTCTCAGGGGGGAGGGAGGTTCTTTTATAAATTTTCTTAGTTTTTTCTATATTGTTGCTCTATAACTTTAGTCGCGACCTTAGTGATTTTCGTGTGAAGGGCGAAATTCAGGTTGTAGGTACGAGATTTTTTGATGATGCGCAACGAAATGTATACCACATTCAAAAATTCACAAAGACTCGGGTTATCAATTTTTGGTAAAATTGTTTCACTTTTTTCACAAAAATATCTGTTTAATTCGCTAGTTCTAGCGAGTTTTTTGGGCACTGTTTATATTAAGAAACGTGAAGGAAACGTGCTTAAGTGTAATAAACGAGTAGCATTTAGAACTGAAACAATAGAAACTTTATTGTACCAAGAAGAAATGGTTATGTAGATGTAAAAAATGCAGATTTAGGTGCGAAACGGATTGTTGCCCAGGTTTAATAAGTTATTGTAAGGAGTTTGAGTATATTTTTGGAGCATTTTAGTATTTATCTTGAAGTAATCAATAAAATAAATTATTTATAATCCACAACTTCCAGGATGTTATTTTTACGCCCAACGATGAGTTTGGATAGCTCCAAACAAAATGTTTCATCCGTTTTAACACGAGAATTTGTAACGAGTGTTACTACTAAACTACGTGGATAAAATTTAAACATACCGAGGCAGGTACGATGTTTAATTTTATGTTTATAATTTTTATTAAAGAGAGACATGCGAACATTTATGAAAACATAAATCAGTCATAATATTGAAAATCCAGATAAATTCAAACATGAAAACATTTAAGCAGATATCAAAGTTTAAATATAGAGTACCTACGAGGAGTGAGTAGAGTAAAAATCTCGCTATTATAATATATTGCAGCTGATCTAAGCTTATTTTTGAACGTCCGTATCGAGCCTAGGAATTCCTCTCTCTGATAAGATCCCCAAATAGCGAGGAATTTTTCGACAAGCCGATTGATTCCTGCGAAAACGAAAATAGCGAGACTGTCTTCAGTGGGTATTTATGGGAGGACAGGACTCCAGTCCAGACATTTCGGCATTGTGAAAAAACCAACTAGGAAATTGGCTAGAGGTTCAAGTAGTGATCTGACAATATGTCCTGTTGTGAACCCGCCGGCAGGATACTATAAATAAGTTACAAAACACGATACGAAATGAAACTAAAGATCTTAATAATGCCATTCTTCAGTCAGAACGGTATTACCTAACTCTAACTCACAGGCACTCGAATAGGGAGACTATTTTTAACACACACTGTGGGTATTTTCGCCGACGTTGCCAATAAGTGCCGTTTTTAATTGAACTATTAACAAAATAAAAATTAATTCCACCTCTGCAAAACGATTAAGAATAACCAAACATTTCAGTTTAGTGTTCTACAGGTTGCCATAGTTTTTTTTCGAATATACCTTGGGAAGATTATAAAAATTATTAATTTATTTTTAGATGAAAAATACCCCACATTAAACGAATATTGCACCAAAATCAATATAATAGGTAATTAAGTACCTACTTACATATCTTATAACCAAAAATTGGCTTTTTCAACAAGAATCTTAAGGCAGATGACAATAATTGAAGTATCCCATAAGGGGAAAAAACCAATAATGTCAATCATAAAATCGTTTAAAAATCAAGAAAATAGTTATTTGTTTTTGTAGACAGCAAAGTTATGCAGATTAAATGCCTCGGCTAAATTTCGTAGCCCAAAAAATCTCTTTTGGTGTCTAGACAGCAAAAGTATCATTTTGCTGCTAATATCATCAGACATCAAAGTAGCATGTTTGATTGATATCAATTGGCCAAAAAATTCATTGCTCATCTCGATTCTCGAACCTTGTTCACATTCACAAAAAAAATTTGAATGAGAGATGCAAAAAGATAAAATGTCGGCCAAAAGAAGATTTTGCAAAATATCACCGAAATTGATTGAAATTGCCAACAATAAGCCGCAATGTCACCCACAAATTTATTTTGCAAGAATTTCTGCAAAATGTCATTATAATGCAGCTAAATAGGTCTGCAGCAGACACTTTGTGACTGATTTAGAAAATTACAAAATATACGATTGTAGAATGCAAAATAACCCAACATAAAACAAATATATCGCAAAAAAGGGCTATAAAATCGTTAAAAAACAGATTTTGAGTCAACAATCTAATGCTATATTTCTGTACCTTGGTAGAAAATGGGCTAATCTCCAAAAATGACTTTTTGTGATTATTGGAGCTTTAGTTTACATTGTATATATGTTATAGGCAAAGTGTATAATGCAGGGATTCTATACAATACCTAGGCAATGTATACAATGCCGGGATCGTTCAGGCAATGTATGAAATGATTTTAATTTCTTAAACTATTTCATACTTTACCTAGGTAATGTATACAATGCCTAGGCATTGTATAGAATGCCCGTTGAACCATAGGCAATGTATGAAATAGAGTTTTTAAACAATTAAGTAGGTATACATATTTTACAAATTGGACAGGTCAGGTCAGGTGAGGTCATTTACTTTGACTGTCCCTTTAGATAATGATATCAATAATCAGGAAAGCGTTATTCGCATACCCAACTGCGTAATGGAAGTACCTATACCTGTTGTAATAACTGGTGCCTATACGTACCCTACTTATTTAACAAAAAAATATAAAAACTTGACTACCTTATACCTATACGAATACGAATTATTGGAGGGCAAATAAAGATTAGCCCTTAGAAGTAGGATACAAAATCACAGTTTTGCAAACAACGAACGAGTTTCACCATGTTTACTTCTTCGCCCCGCTTGCATTTCGCTGCCTGTTGTCGTTGAATATACACATTGCCTGATGCGCTTCCGGTATTCTATACAATACCTAGGCAATGTATGAAATGAATCGTATTTTACACATTGCCTGGACGTTTTAGGCAATGTATACAATGCCTAGGTATTATATACAATACCGGATTAAACACATTGCCTATAACATATACATTTTCTGTAGAAGAAAGACCAAAGTCCAATTGTGTTAGGCAATGCAACATTTTTAGCTTGTAGGGGACTTAAGTCCATTTCAGTTAAATAGCAAAAGGACCAAAGTCCGAACTTCCCGGCAGATATTTCGAGTTATTAAACATTAAAAAAAATCACATACTTAAAATCCTCTACTATAAACCACTTCCTAGCCGAAAAAAGAATGTAGAAAAATAAATTATATTTATATTTGTACCTCTAACCCTTTTTCTACCAAGGTACAGATTTAGAAAGGCCATCAAAATACTCAATAAAGGGATGAAAAGTATCTCAATATCAGCCAAAAATTGAAATCACAAAAAAATTTTTTTTGGTAATCCTGTTGTTTAGTCTTCCAATACACCCCTCACATGCCCATTCCACTTTTTCCACTCGCGTCGCTCACAGCGTTGCTGCATTAAATCAGGTCTTTGGTCAGGGTAGGTTTTTTTTACTTTAAATGTCCCTTAAATTAAAAAAAAACCTACCCTGACCAAAGACCTGATTTAATGCAGCAAAGCTGTGACTACTGCTGTGAGCGACGCGAGTGGAAAAAGTGGAATGGGCATGTGAGGGGTGTTTTGGAAGACTTAACAACAGGATTACCAAAAGGTTATTTTGCAATATATTCCAAAAATTACATGATACTTAACTAAGACTGGATTTTGCAGCAAAAAACTTATGTCCTAGTCACCACAACTTTTGCGACTAGAAAATGTAAAGCTGCAGTGTCAACCATAAAAATTTAATTTTTAATATTTACCTAAAAGAGAAACAAATTTCCCTAGAATTGATTTTGTAGCAAAAGCCTTATGACGGACTAGATCCCCAAAACATACGATTGGGAAATGGAAAATTGTTCAATATTAATCAAACCAAAGGTCATTGCACTATCACTAATGACTTAACACTTCTAAGACTTGAATGCACACGAAAAATATTGTCCAAGTCTTCAAAAATCGCTAAGTTTTTACCCAAAAAACTATTTTACAAAAACCGAGTAGCTATGACCTCTCTCTGTACATAGGACATCGCCTAATAATACAAAATAGTTTCCATGTCAACGAAATTGATTGTTGACTATTGTCAAAGTATTTTTACAGGACTATGGTCAGCCACCTGGTATATTATGAAACTGACTTTGAAATCGTGTATTGCTTTGAAATCGAGCAAAAACTACATCTTCAAAGAAAAAATTATTTTGGAAACGAAAATCCGTGAGATTACTTATAAGAATCACCAAAACTATACTTTTGCTGTTAAAATCATTGCGTCAGATCTACAGATCTATAATTTAAAAAAATGCGCAAAAATTACTTTTAAAACAATTTTAGATTGACCATTTAAAATTATTAACGTTTTAATAATTTAATAATAATATTTAATACTTTATAAAATAAGGTAAAATAAATGTGATAGAGAATGAGAAAAAAGTGAAATAATGCAGAAAATTTACATTGAATCGTTATGCTTATAAGTAATTTACTATACTTGATGATTCAGTATTGAGCAAAAATCTAATTGCCTATAGCTGGAATCTGGCAACATTTCATTTTTATGCGAGGTAACGTACCTAACTTCATTCCATCTAGCTTCGTGAAAAATAGTTTTATACCGAGATTAGGCAGGGTATGCTTGATGATGCTTAGAAACATATTTTTACATGGATGCATGTACAGGATGGTAGACAGTCTTAATTTTTAATTTAAGCGATTTTTGTTTCATATAGGTACTATAAAAAATCTATCCTTAAAACCGTCCAGCCATAATTATTATTACAATTATAATTATTATTTAGGATTACCTACCTGCATATTATTTGAAGTTAATAATATTTCAAAAACTGAATTCATTCACTCCTATATCTTGTTTGTGGTACCCACCCACTTTTTTCCTTCTGTAATTCCGAAATAATTGAACGAAATTATATAGGAAAGACAATTGAGTCTTACAATAGTGTTTGAATAAGTTAAAGGTGAGTTTATTTTTCCAAGGCAAGGCTATGGAGATTATAGATAATTAATGGATAATCAAGTCCTATACAAATAAATCCAACTTAAACAAGACAAGAGTTTATATTGAGCTGTCTGACTCACAATAATCGACAATCAAATGAAAGGTAAGAGTAAACAATACGCAATTTCTGTGGGGTAAGGTTGAGTCATTACAAATTTCCTTTATTTTTATATTATGGGCATAATAATTTTCATAAAAACTGAATAAAAAAATCAACACAAGAATATAAAACTTCATTAACGACAATCTCTTGTAATACTGGGCGACGAAAACACCAGAGCCTTTGAGGAGGAATAGCTAGGCGTGGACAGAAAACTATGTGAGACTAGAAAGATGACTGAACATCTTTGATTTCCTTTGTCGCTTTTGGGATGTTGCTATGTTTTTATAATAAAAATTGAATTATATTTCCATTGCGTTTTGTAGTTAACCTAACCGAGCCTTACTTTGGGTTCCTTTTTAAATTGGATGACTTCATTTGCCTACAAATAGTCAGCCTAATTATTGAACTTAAATTTTAAGCACAAGGAAGAAGGACTTTAGCAGTCCTTGAATATACACGGTGAGGCGCGAGAACCTTAGGGCATTTTTATATGGAGAAGTCCTTGGAGTAGAAGTCTAAAAATTTGTGCGTGTATAATTTCGGATTTGACGACCTGAACTAAAATATTCACAACCCCACACCACTTCCGGCTATACCGGAAGTTGCAATATTTTTCTTTTTTTAAATGGTACACCCTGTATATTATTACATTTTCAGATTGCCTGAAAAAAAGTAATAAAAATGATGTTTACAGTTCAAATTTGTAACGACCAATTTATGAGTTATAAACAAATGAAAATTGCAATTTTCCATTTTCAAAGCAGCTTAGCTTGAAAACGGGTCAAGATATCGGAAAACGGCTTACATGTCCCTATTCTAACTTTTTGTATACTACGCTGGAGTACCTACGAAAAAAATATTTTTTATTAATTTTTTTTTTGAAAATCGCTGATTTTTCATCACTTTGCATACAAATTTCTTCAGCACCATAGGATAGTACGCGAAAAGTTAAGATAGGGACATGTAAGCCGTTTTCCGATATCTTGATCCGCTTTCGACCTAAGCTGCTTTGAAAATGGAAAATTGCAATTTTCGTTTGTTTATAACTCATAAACCACTCGGTACAATTTTGAACTGTAAACCCCATTTTTATTGCATTTTTTCAGACTATCTGAAAATATAATAATATACAGGATGTCCCATTTAAAATAAGAAAGTTGATGGCAACTTCCGGTATAACCGGAAATGGTTATACCGGAGGAGTTGTGAATATTTTAGTTCAGCTCGGCAAAACCGAAATCATACACGTACAAATTTTTAGACTTCTACTCCCAGGACTTCTCCATATAAAAATGCCCTAAGGTTCTCGCGCCTCACCCTGTATGTTTCAATTTGAAATCTTTAAAAGTGACCAAGCTGACTTACCGGTGCTGAAAATTGGTTAGGTGAGGTCAAATGGTAAGATCGTCAGACTGGAGGATTCAAAAGGTGTTTTAAATTGTTAATAGCCATTTTCCTCGAACACTGTTTACATTAGTCACTATGACTTTTTTGTGTAGAAAATATTGGCGAATTATCACAATGTAGTAGAAATTGAGGCATATAAAAAATATTAGTTAGCATTAGTAGCTAATATAAATGGTAGGATATGTACAAAAGTTGAGCTTCGTACCTCAAACGGTCTCTGCATGAGATATTACCCAAAAACTGGAAAAAAAAGTATTTCTTTGACACCCTGTGTATCTCAAAAAAGGTCCATTTGCGGACCCATGTTAATAGGAACTTTTTCCTTAGAATGAGCCAAGGAATCATTCAAGGTCTGGTGGTGTGTATGGGGAATAACCTATAGGAGTAACATGTATATGTCACTAATGGTGACATATTCCGCGACCATATTCCAGGCTGCAAGATGCAATGCTACGTGTTGGAGAGAATTATATTACCAGACACTTTAAAGAAATCCACTTACTTCCGACAATCAATCTACCCTGAGCTCCCTTTCATGATATAAAATTAGATCAAAGTTGGTTTGGGCTTTGATTGGAAGATCTCATTGATCTGGAAAGATATAACAATTTGACACTTGCTTTTGTACATAGTCACCGAGGGACACTTGGTAATGAGGCTGCAAATCAACTAACCAAAAAAGACAAATTTTCACTGGTCCGAACCGGTTTTTGGTATCCCAAGAAACACCAGTATAAGTGGCGTTTGCTTAATAATGGGAGAGACCGACAATGGAAGATCACAGAGCACACTGGAACCGTAAACCAGGAAATAACCATAGAAAGTCAATAATAATTATGAAATGACGTTTTCAAAGCCCTGCCGTAAAAATACTACATCTCAAACAAATGCAGTATAACGCTGATGGGACTTCTGCATAAACTTCTCACTGGACATAGGTACTTGAGAGATCACCTACACAAGATTGGGATCACACTCTATGTAGACTCTGCAATGAAGATGAAACTGCTCATGTAAATATATTCTCCCTCCCAGAGACCTCCCCAGGGAAACCTGTTGTCATTTTTCGCCCACTCCGAAATGAAGAATCAAGACACAATGAGAATTTTACTGATGGCGTGGGAAGCGTGTAGTCGAACACTCTCGATGCGATGCAGCGAGAAGAGACGAATTTTCGGGACGCGTTCCAGAATTATTGTATGTTAAAATTGCAGCGACATCTAGTGATGGTGATTTAAACCATAATTTATGTAGGTATTGTTGATGCTGTAAATATTTCACAATCACCTCGTATAGATTCTTTGCATTGAGAGAGATCCGGGACGAATTGATTGTAACGTAAGTATGTAGTAATGCGAAGCAGAAATAGAAGCGATTTCCACGAAATAATCGCAAGCGAGAGACGTCTACGCGAGATAGAAAAGTCTTTACGATCGAACGTAACAATTCCCTAATATGCGTTTATGGGACAATTATTTAAAGAAATAATTATTCGAACAGGCTAGAATTAACTGGCCTGAACATTACAACACCAAGCATCGGTGCCGTTGCTGGTAATAAAATTATTTTCGTATCTTGTAGAGCGCGTCGCGGATTTAACTTTGAAATTGTAAGCGATCAGTGTACATCAATACTAAAAGCTTCACAAATTAGAATAATACAAACAATTTGATTATTATTCTAGATGGTTTGAATGGCAGGACCTTGCGCATATCTCTTCTCACTCCCGTGCTACAGTTTCCTATTTATAAATTTATTTATCTTATCAAATAATAATAAAGGTGTGCGATGACAAGACAATTATTATTATCTACTCTGAATTGTTTGAAATTTTTAGTTGCAGTCATAAATTTCTTAATTTCTATTTTTTCACATTACACAAAACATTTTACACCAACATCTATGCTGATTTCCATTCAATTTTTAGAAAATATAGGTATTTGACTATACAGGGTGAGTCAGTTTTTTGTAACAGAACTCGACCAGTTTGTAGAATACCTGTTTTAAGGAATAAAAGTTTACAAAACTAATTTTTTTTTCACTTTCAGGGCAAGGAATATCTTCGAAATTAACAGTAGCACGATAATTATTTTGATATTTGCATATATTTCGCATTTGCATTCCAAAAAGGGTGACATCAGTCCCTATAGTCTGGATACGATATGAGAATGCTAATATCCGCACGGATCCTGCTCTGTATCCGTATCCGCTACGCTACGACGCGGTTGACCTTGACGTATTCAACACTTCTAGTGCATGTTTATATGAGTATTATATGCGGTGCTAACCAGGACCGGACTCCCTAGACTGATTTTTAGTGCCGGTTTTTTTTGCTAACCATTAATTTGCAAAGCAAATGAATACCTTCCTTGTATTCGCTTAATAACTACGTCCTCCACCCCTATATAGGTGCCATAGGCCCGAATTATCAATAAATATATGTCATTGGTTTAAAATTCGTAGCGTTCGTAAGGTTTGAGCATTAGAACCCCCATAATTATATTTTGAAGTTTGATGAATACGGACAATAATAGCAGTGAAACTGTAGGATACCCAGATGTAAATAATGACCAAAAAAAGAAAAAGGGTGCTAGAAAAAAAATTTCAGCTTTCACCGCATAACTTGGGCATTTCTCAATATTTTATTTTTTTTACCAAAAGGTTGTTTATTATAACTTAGAGCACAGAAAACGCAGAAAAATACTTGTGAAAAAATTCATCAGTTTCGTAGATACAAGATAATTATATGATCCCTTACTCGCTCAACAACTTCTACGTCCATGGACTTACTCACAAAGCCATACTTATCAGTGTTTAATTCCCTGGAGATTTTTTACAAAAAAGGTATACCAATAAATATTCGAAATTTTCCACAGTTTCTAAGTAAAGTGAGTCTAAACTTCATCAAATCGCAAAAAAAGCTAATTTTTTCGATATTAATTATTATTATTTTTGAATACATGGGCGGTAATTTCAAGGGCGCGTTCCTGAACCAAATTCAAGTAGAAAAGTTCATATAATAATGTGTCCTGAAGTGTCTGGTTTTCAAGATACAGGGTGTCAAAGTAAAAAAAATGTTTTTTATTTACATATATCCAACTGATCCTTTTACCAATTTTGTTGAAATCTAGCAGAGTTATTCATAAGACGCTAAGTTGACACTAACTAAAAGATAATTATAAGTTCCAGTGGCGTCTCGGAGGGTAGTCTCACGAATAATATTGATAAAAAAATGTACGCTACTGACTTTTTTTAATTTCAATTCTTTTAAGATCAAGCACCTGAAAATACAACTTTTTGCCGTCTAATATCTTTTTGTTTATTAATTACTTTTCAAGGAAAAAAATAAAAACGACTTCTTTGCATGTTGAAAAATTGTTAAAATAAAATAAGTTAATTTTGATCGTTCAGAATATGTATTTCTTTCCAAGTCATTTTTTTAAATATAACAAATGAAAAGTAATAAATAAGTAACCATTTACAAAAAATGTTGGAAATGACTACCTCCCGCTTCTATGCAGTCTTCTGCTCTCCTTCTCATCGAAAATAAATAATTATAAGGTTATTTAGAAATAATCTTCCCAGTTTCTTCAAAATATCTCAAAATCTTTGACAGCCATGACTGTTTGGCGAGTGGTTTCAGATATACCTATACGTCATAAAATTGTCTTAAACTTTCCCTATTTAAAGGTACTTGTATCTGTAACAGGAGCCGCGTTTCAAATACATGCATGCAGCACCAATTTGGGACACACTGTATACTAATTTACGCTTTCCAAATTTGTCACGTAAAAATTTTTTCAGAGTTTTATGGTAATTGTTATACTCGAAAACCCCCAAAATTTACAAAATCGATTACTATTTTTCGAGATATCCTGACGATATGGCCTCTGTCATATTCCTTGAATTTAAAAAAATTCTAAATGTACATCTGTGATGAAACAGCATTGAGGAAATTTTTGTTTCTTCAAAACGTTTCTTCAAAAGTTTCTTTTGCCAGTGATAACAGTTGTCGCTTGTTCCGTTGTTCCTTGTTTCCATTTTTGTCGGTAGTTCAAAAAGGGCAGAAGGTCGTGACATCAACAGTGGTTTATGTGGTATGAATTTTGTTTTTTTTTGAAAAATCGCAGATTTTTCATCACCTTGTTGCAGGTATATATATTTTATCACACAATATAAATATACTACATGAAAAGTTAAGATAATAGACTGAGAGCTGGCGGCCGCGAGGTACTATGATCGTACCTCCGGCTGGAATTTTGTGAGGTGGTTGGCGGAACCATCAACAGGTGTCATCCGCAAGGATTCAACACAAAACCTCTGCAAAAGGCACGCCAGACGACTCAAAGTCGAAGAAAATTTTACTCAAAAAATGTTCGTACCTCCGGCTGAAAATTTACGTATTACTTGTTTCAAGGTCATAGATAAAGTATATAATTCGTCAGGCGGCTAGCCCACTGCTAAAGTGGTGACAGACGTCCTCAAACATGTCATTTTTTTTTCAAAATTTTTTTTGTTATACTGTCTGACATTCTTACATATTGTCTCAGAGACCTTTTTGAACACAAATAATAATTTCCAGACGAAAAGGCCGCTGCGATATCCCTCTGCAAAGTCGCGAAATTACTGCTCGCATCAAACTTGTGATTTTTTTCACATTTTTTTTTTGTTACCTCCGTCTGACATTCTTACATATTGTCTCAGAGACCTTTTTGAACACAAATAATAATTTCCAGACAAAAAGGCCGCTGCGATATCCCTCTGCAAAGCTGCGAAATTACTTCCTGCATCAAATTTGTGAAAAAAAAAATCACAAGTTTGATGCGGACAGTAATTTCGCGGTTTTGCAGCGGGATATCGCAGGGGGCTTTTCATCTGGCAATTATTATTTGTGTTCAAAAAGGTCTCTGAGACAATATGTAAGAATGTCAGACGGAGGTAACAAAAAAAATTTTGAAAAAAAAATTACATGTTTGAGGATGTCTGTCACCACTTTAGCAGTGGGTTAGCCGTTTGGCGAATTACATACTTCATCTATGACCTTGAAACAAATAATACGTAAATTTTCAGCCGGAGGTACGAACATTTTTTGAGTAAAATTTTCTTCGACTTTGAGTCGTCTGGCGTGTCTTTTGCAGTGGTTTTGTGTTGAATCCTTGCGGATGACACCTGTTGATGGTTCCGCCAACCACCTCACAAAATTCCAGCCGGAGGTACGATCATAGTAGTACCTCGCGGCCGCCAGCTCTCCGTCTATAAGGACATGTAAACTGTTTTCCGATATTTTAAACCGTTTTCAAGCTAAAAAACAAACTAAAATCAAAAAACATAAAGAAGAAAAAAGCCGTTTTCAAAGTAACCGGATGCTTTTGCAAATCAAAATTGCTATTTTCATTTGCAAGCTTCAATTATTATTATAAAAACCATAGATATTAAATTTTCTCAGACAATATGAAAATGCAATAATATACAGGTGTCCCATTAAAAATAAAAATGTTAATAGCGATTTCTGTTTTGCCGGGTGTTCCTCAAGGAGAACTTTTTTCGATTCATCATTAATGGAAAAGCTTTATACACAAATTTTCAGATATATGTCTTGCATATAGTTTCCCCATACACTTCTAATGCACGCTTATCGTGGGAAGCCGTGTAGGTAGGTATTCAGTAGGTATCAATCCTGATTTGATTTGCGAGCTAAGTAAATCAAAGGCGATTATTTCTTAAGCAGTTTAAGACAATCCCCGAGGGACACAATTTGGTGTAGGTGTATTTCCTGCGATTGTGATCTATAAGTGTGTTTTTATTAATGGGTGCCTCAAGTCCCAGATAAAAACTGATGGCAGTAACTGATATTACTAAAAAGGTCGTTTCGGAAAAGCGGTAAGCAGACAATTTTCCCCCATACATAATTTCCTTCTCGCCGCTGCTTCGAAATTACTTTTTTAGTAACGTCATAGGTTACTGCCAAGAATTTTGATCTGGAGGAACCTATAATAGATGTTTCTCAGAAAATCGATATAGTTCAGAAGAAATTAAATGAGAATGTCAAAACTGTTACGGTAGAAATTTTCCATTTTAGATTATTTCATCATGCATTGGAGTAAAATTAATAAGTATAAACTTCAAAGCTGGCTTCACTATAGCATTTTCATTTAGGCATCAGCATATTGAGGTTAATGCTATTTATATTAGGATATCACACAGGGAGAACTCGACTCAACTCATCTCGTCTACGACAAGGTATTTAAGGTATTATTTATCTAATACCTACTCGCACATACATAAATACCATACATATATAGGTACATAGATACATAACTGGTCGTAAAAAATCGATCTAGAAACTCTCCCGATTATTATTTCTCATGGAGGAAACTGTTGTTGACCAATTAGTATACTTATAGGAAATTGTTTGCTCAATAATAACAATCAATAATGTAGGTATTTTGTTTCTGTGAGTCATCGAATTTATAGAAACAATAATTCTTCAATTCAACTGATGCAATGAAGACTATTTCAGTAACACAATAATAATTACACTATGGCGAGTAAGACAAGAGTTTAAAGGGAAATACTTTCAACGTCTCAAAGTACCCAATACATAGGGTACCTTTTTCCAAAATATGATCGAAAAAGTAAAAAATCTCTCCTAACTGAATTTGAATGAGTTACAATGGAATTGGAATTGGAACGGAGTTGGATTTGGAATTATACAGCAGAACATGATGTGTCTTGTTTCATTGCAATCTGCTTACTTGTATGAAGCGGGTCAAAATAACAATTTTTAATTTATTAGTTGCCATTTTTTCATAATCGTTTATCCTCCATAGTCATTTTGGTTTAATCGTCTAGAAATTCACAACCGGTTGGGTCAGCGTAGTTACTCTTTAATATATTGAGGACTATCCCATTACTGCTGAGGCGATCAGAATCATTTCCGCTGTTTATTATAATCAACTGAAGCCACTAAATCCAGATAAACGAAAGAAAATTGCATGTTTGGAACGTCTGGATAGTTTTCAAAGACCGAACAAAAGCTCTAAATTTCATAAACAGAGCAAACTAGTATTGCGTCCATAAGAAAAACCAAAGCTGATGATGATTCCGATTAACCGAAACATGGAAATTGAACTCAAACTAAACCGACAAATTCCGCATAAAAAGTTGACTTAAGAAGGTTTTTGTTTTTTCTCAAATTAATAACAAAATAGCTCAATATTTATGACAATCATGACCTTTTGGGGACTTGTTTTAGGTAAGTCTCTAACATTTTCCCCATTTAAGCGTTCTCGTATCTCCTACAGCAGCCAAGCGAAGATCCCAATACATGCAACACCAATCTGGGGCATATACATACCTACATCAATATCTCGCATAATTTTTAGACTTTTGAAGTTATTCCATCAACTTGACATTTTTATTTTCGAATTCCCAAGATTCCTGCTTTTTCAAAATTCACGAAATATTCATGGTAGGTCTGATAACCCTACAAAGGTTTTTCTGGTGGGTCAATGAGTCATAGTACCTATTCGTGGCAAGAATGATGGAGCGTCTATAATGAAATCGACGATAACGGCACTATCACGAAAGAACGCCACAACTTCAAGTAGAATTTAGTTTCTCTGGAACATTGAAGGAACTCTCCTATAACCTCAGTTGTTGTGAATTGAGATCCAACTGCTCCCTTCATACCCAGTCGCTAGGTATAGACTTCCGGCTTCTAGATCCCGAACCCCAAGTCGTTGCATATTGACTTTCGACGTTTGCTTATTGGTCGGGTCGGGATTTCAGTGCATGGGATTACATTTGATTGATTCTGAATGTTATTTATTTTGTACCATCATATGTAGGTATATTGAGGTTAAATAAACTCACCAAAATCCGTATGATACTGTAAGCTTGGTTGACAATAATTTTAAAGATTTCTGAAATTTCTGATTTTTTAATTTTCTGGCTTAAGCGGCGTTAAGTTGCTTTAAAGAGCTGACGTTTCGTTTCCGTGGCTAGGAATAGGGTGACAGACCATAAAATGACTAGATATCTGTTACTTATACCGATCACCAAGAAAATAAGCTCACTATTTTTTCCTTGACAAATAGGTTTTCTACAGATAAATTCTCTTAAAGCCGAAATATCAATTTTGGGAGACTTCAATGTGCATACCAAACACAAACTGAATTAAAAACTCTTTTTTCAACCCTCAGAGTTTTAATGACGAAAAAGGACGTGCAGCTGAAGCCTTTGCTATCAGCTGTGGCCTTACCCAGCTCGTTGACGAACCAACCCGCATTCCCGATCGCGAGGGAGACTTCTCTAGCCTTCTGGATCTCTATTTGACTACGAATCCTCAAATCGATACCATCACAGTGAAAGCTCCATTGGGTTCCTCAGACCATGCAAACTCTTTCAACATCATGTGAGCTTTTCCCTGGCGGAGCATCTGTTCGGCTCTGATGATCCATTTGTTTGTGGTAGGGAAATTGCTCAAGTCATCTTAACTGGCATGTAAACCTACATTCTTTTATCAAAAAAACGGCCCCCAAACAGGAAACCTTGATGCAATAAAAGATGCAAGGAAGCTATGACTTCCAAACAACTTGCTTTTCAGCAGTGGCGAAAGATCCCCTACGGCACAAATCTCTACAATTTAATTCATGCTCGAAACAGATGCAAAAAAAATAATGAAAAGAAACAAACCAAGGGAGCTGATAACCAAAGAATCAGGAATAAACTTCTCTCCTGTCCCAACGCTTCGAAATCTTTTTGGTCGGTTACTAAGGCATTTATTCCACCATTTACACGGATTTAAGGGATCATTGCATCGACGGCTTCTGAGAAGGAAAACCTGTTGACGGAATTATTTTCTTCATCTCTTCCCTCGATGTTCAGGGAAGAACCGCGCCAATTATCACTTCCGTAAAAACCATAATGCCAGACATCGTTTTCCGACAGCATGTTATAAAGCTCATTGTGTTAGTCGTGGACTCAAACAAAGCTTCTGGAGTCGAATCTTCAACAAGTCTTATAACAAGTGAATTTCCTTCATGATGGAAATGCGCCCGAGTCCAGCCTATTCCCAAGGAAGGTACTTTTTCTTTCAACGCCGGCATACCTCAAGGATCCATTTTATCTCCTCCTTTTTTATATTAACGATCTGCTCGAAGCAACAAAAAACCCGATATACAGTTTTGCCGATGACAGTGCACTTATATCTTTCTATACCTATCTTAGATGCGCGAACTTCGGCCATCGACGCATATTGTTTCCTACAGCAAGAAATTTCAATACTTATGGGGGGTGTTTCCTGAGGAATACATCCTGCAACGATTCAAAGTGAATATGAATCGATGTCTCCGCTCATGCACCGCTCCCAGAGCGTCATAGGGATTCCCCTGCAGTGTCTTTTCAATTTTCAAATTTTCAATTAAAAAGAAAATTTAAGGAAGATGGCGGATTTTGATATGTTAATACTTAAAGCTTTTAGGTGCGTTTTGAGATCTTATAGTGAACCTGTTGATTGAGCGCTGGTCTTAATCTTATTCGAAGAAGTTGTTTTATTTGAATAACAAAAGTAATATTTATACTAATAAAGTAGATAATAACCAAGACGTTTGATTTTTGAGGAAAGTTATAAGAAAATGTGAAAGTATTAATTTCTTAATAATAATTATTGAATAATACCAAAATAATTATCTCAAAATAAATAAGTTTATCTTGCCTGTAATAAGCGAGTTTGCATTTCGATATTTTTATTCCAACAAAGTTATGAGGGGAATATGATGAAAGGTCATGAAAACGCCAATCTCTTGCCAACTTTAAGCGGATGAACTGTCGAAGGTATACATTATTATTATTACACCTTCCATATAGATTTACGCCCACGAGAAAATTTTGTGAATGAATCTTATAAAAATTTCCGTTACGTGATTAACATCTAGAATAATAATCATCGTTCTTTTACTATACGCTCTTGAATCACGTGTTTACACATTAAAATCTTCCTGGAAAACTTAACAATTCGATATTTTTATTGCAATGCAAGTCTAAGAAGCGAGCGATTGCATTTTCCTGACTAAGAATTATAAAAATAAACATCGCTGATCAGAGACCTGAGTAATGGCGAAAAACTACATGACGTTTTAATATTTTGCGCTATGTCTTAATTTAAACTTGTTACTTGTTATTTCAAATACCCGCTTTTATATCTATCGTTTTATTTAAAATAACTCACTTGATAATTAAAACTTCATAACCCTTTCTCTTTGAACTTTTTTATTAACTCTTTTATTTATGGAACCAATAAAATAAAATATTAAAGGAAGTAGGTAAGTATACCCACACCTACATATACCGTAAGAATCAAATCGATTATCTATTCTATCCTAGTGTGAATTGAAACAATTTTCTGGACTCATTTTCCTATTACCCTCAACCTGAAAGTAATCTAATCTAACATCAAAAAAATGATGATAACATCAAATGTAATGTAATAGAGAAATATCTGATCGATAACTTTATTCCAGTCGTCTTTTTATTATTCTACGCAATATCCTCTAGCTTCGTTTTTATATTTTTTCAATCAAATCGAAAGGCGGATTGTATGATTTTCAATTTACTCTCGAGATAAAAGTATGGAAAATAAAGCTGGCTGGATTCTTTTCCAGTGAGGGAAAGTCCAGTAGAAGTAAGAGAACCGCAACCGCAATAAAGATTGTCACAAATTGAGATTATTTCCAAAATGAACGAATGAAAAACGTTTATTTATAAAGGGTGAGTCAGTTTTTAGTAACAGGGATTTACAAAGTTGATAGAAGACCTTTTTTGAGTTACAAGAGTTCATAAAAATAGGTCGGGAATCGCTTAGAAAAAAGATACAAGGTGTTGAATAATTTTTTTTTCGTTTCGGTGCATTGCTTGGAATTTTTTCAATATTTTAATTTTAATTCAAAAATTTTTTATTAAGTTTAGAGTAGAAAAAACAAACTTGGAGATGTGGAAAAAAACATCAGTGGTAAGTAAGGTACAAGGTAGGTATTGTTATGATTCGTAGGGTCTGCACTTTATCTACTCTTTTTTAAAAATTTATTTTCCTCTTTGATTCCCTCTTACCATAAACAATTTATTTAGGGGGCCTTTCTTTTGTAAAAACTAATAAAAGTTTAGTCTGTATGAGACCTTTATGACTCAGAGTGAGTTCAAGTATTTTTTTTTATAAATTTTTTAAAATTTTCATAACCTATAAACTCCTATTGAAACTAAAATTTAAACTTGTTTGGGTTTTATTACAATAAGAAATTTTCCCCACGATAAATTGTTTATGGTAAGAGGCAATCAAAGAGGAAAATAAATTTTTAAAAAAGAGTAGATAAAGTGCAGACCCTACGAACCATAACAAAATTGGCGCCCAACGTGGGGCTCTTTCATTATAACAGTTCAGAATAAACAAATTCCCAACACAAAGACTTCTGTCTGGTAAATTTATGTATTAGTAATTATTTTTATTGATTCCTAAAACACAAGTTAAGCAGTGTAGACCACTAAATCATAACCAAACATCGTGAACATCTAGAAAAAATTCGAACATCAAGAATTTGGTAAAGAACAGAGGCCGTAGCTGACTACTAGCAGAAACATATAGGTTAGAAGGAGAGATTTGGTTAGCTGGTAGCTGACAACTGCATTTGATTTGGATACAGCCGTGCAGAGATTTGGCTAGCAGGTAGCTGACAATTGCAGTTTGATTTGGGTACAGCCGTGCAGCGATTTGGATTCTGCGATTTTGACATTGAAGATAGAAAAACGTAGCAGCGAATTGGATGTATCCGTGCAGAGATCTACATTGATATTGCTGACACACAAACAGCAAGGCTACTAGAGTTGACTTCAAGATTTGTTCAACAGCTGATTCCGTGGGTTATTCCTTTCGTTAACCTACGAGGGACTTCTGTCAAGAATTAATGACAGAAAGTCGGTGACGAAGAAGATTCATTAAGGGAACAAACTGTGAGTAATTTTAAGTTATTTTTAAGTTCGTTATAATTGTTGGGAAAATTTCTTATTGTAATAAAACCCAAACAAATTTAAATTGAGTTTCAATAGGAGTTTATAGGTTATAAAAATTTTAAAAAAATAATAAAAAAAAAAATACTTGAACTCACTCTGAGTCATAGAGGTCTCATACAGACTAAACTTTTATTAGTTTTTACAAAAGAAAGGCCCCCTAAATAAATTGTTTATGGTAAGAGGGAATCATAGAGGAAAATAAATTTTCAAAAACAATAGAAAAAGCACAGGCCCTACGAACCATAACAGTATATATGACCCATTTTTCGTCCAATAACTTCTGCGCCCATGGGCTTACTTATGAATATTCGAAATTCACCTGCCCGTCAAAAAGTTCGCACCATATGGGAACATTTTAGTCTCCATCTTTTTTGAATTTTTTTTTTTGTCATAAGTTTGTGCTTTTTGAAATATTAAATTTGAGCACACTAGGTCCGTGGTGTGGATATACACTAGGCTTCAAAGAAAATGGCGTTTATCTAAATTTCAAAATCATAAAAAAATATGATATTTCGAAAACGAAAAGTGTTTTGGGGGAAATTTCGACAAAATTGTTATTTCTTTGTTCCTTAATCTCGTTATTATTCATTTTTTATTAAAAAGAAAAACGTCTTAGATGGTATTTTCTTGTCGAATTCGAAAATTTCGCTTCTGGAACTAATTACTTTTGTTAATTTCTATAATTACTATAAACAATATTAACTAATATTGCAGTCAAAATTGTCAAATTCAAAATTTCATTGAGAAAAATGAGCAAAATTTGAAATTGCAAAAGTTACCAATTTTTGGCCACCTGTATAAAAAAATTAATTTCCTTCATAACTCACTTCACATTTGATGAATATCTAACGAATTTTGTCGAAATTTCCCTCAAAACACTTTTAGTTTTCGAAACATCATGTTTTTTGTGATTTGGAAATTTAGAAAAATGCCATTTTCTCTGGAGCTAAAATTTACACCACGGATCGAATGTGTTAACATTTAATCTTGTGGAAATTATAAACTTGTGACAAAAAAATTTCAAAAAAGATGGCAAACAAAAAAATTTTCCATGCACTTATAACTTTTTCGCGGACAAACCATTGTTTTAGCTATACAAAATGAAAAAATTGAATCACACCGTGGTATGAGGATGTTTATACTTAATTTACTTAAAAACAGTATTTTTTGAGTGCTTCCAAAAAGAATAGAAGTTTCTGAAGCCTTTGAGCGTTCATCTATATAGCTGGCTTATCATAATAAAGACAGACATTTTTGGACATTAGGTACCTACCTACCTATTCACAAAGAAATTATAAAATCATTAGTCTTGTTAAAATTTGAATTTTGAATTTTACCAACTATTATTATAGATATTAGGGGACTAATACCTATAAAGAGGGCTATTAGGGGACCAGAAAGATCTGGAATGTTCGAAAACCGAGAAAAAAATGATAAATCCCCAAAAATCATAGTATGAGGTTGTTGTTGATATTTATCAATGTCACCATCAGACCTATATTTTTTAATCTGGAAAGATCGTACTTATCTAGGTATAGCAATTTATTATTAATAACCCTAAAAGGGGTTACATAAAATTTGCTGTAGTTACGTAACTACCCAACTTAATTAAAGTAACTTCAGGATGAGGAAAAACTCGACATAACTTCCCCTTTAACCAATTAACAAATGGGTTGAAGAAAAATTTAGTAAATTGATTTTAGGATAAAAAAATTGGAGTTTCGATGTTTATATATTACCTACTGAACGATTTGAGTATTTTATCAAATATTAAATTTAATTATTGAATTATTGAATTTTGCTCAACGATTTTTATCCAGTTCTTGCAAATTCGCACTAAAAGATAGACTTGAGAATAATTTAGTACCTACTCACCAATTTTTTTAAAACTTACTATTTTCAAAATTGAAATCTTCTTATTTTAATTCTGATAAGTTTTACAGCTTACAAATACAAAAAGCGCATAAAGAAAGTTATGTAAAACAAACCTATCTCCGATTCTATGAAAAACGTTAGGCTAAGTTTTCCAAAAGGAACAGGAGCCGATTATGCCACACCTATTTAAAATCACAAGAAGCAGCTTAGTGCTCTGTTATACACCTTAGGATTGGAGATGATACAACCAAAATCCTTCAGACCATCAGCCTATAACATTGTGAATATTAAAAACGATTGAAAAGGTTGTAGATAACTATTTAAGAAAAGAAGTACTGAAGAGGGCGCCATTGCACCCAAACCAACATGCATATCAAGCGGGAAAATCTATGGAGACCGCCCTGCATCAGTAAATAAGAGAAATCAGGAGCACACTCGAAAGAAACAACTATTTGGGCTTTTATGGATATAGAAGGAGCTTTTGATAAAATTTCTCAAGAAATAGTCAAAAGCTATCCACAAAAATGGGACAAAACACCATCCAGATCAACACAACTAGAGGCTGCCTCAAGGAGGAGTACTATCACCTCTGACGTGGAGCTTAGCGGTAGATGAACTGCTTCAGAAGCATCGATCCAAGACATCGATTGCAAGGCTATGTCGATGACATCGTCATAAAAGCCAAAGGAAAGTTCGAAACAACTCTGTGACATAATACAAAGAGGACTAAACATCGTAAGAAGATGGTGCTTGACAGTGGGGCTGAATATAAATCATAGCTTTTACCAGAAAAATAAATCTTCGACTGAAAACAATCAGCCTAGATGCGGTAAACATTGAATCGAAGCCAGAGGTTACATATCGAGGAGTTATACTAGAAAGGAAACTCCTGTAGAAGAAGCAAATGGAAGAAAAAGTCAGCATAGCCACTCGATCCCTCATAGTGTTCAGTAACATTGCAGAAAAGACCTGGGGATGCAACCCAGGTACACTGTGATGGATGTACACCGTAATATTGAGACCTATAATCACTTATGGAGCTGTGGCTTGGGCAGACAGAACCATGAAGAAGACTGCTAGGAATATTCTTGCAAAAGACTTGCGTGCGTATGCACAACGGGAGCCATGAGAACATGCCTCATAGCGGCAACGGAGGTAATTATAAACCGCACATCACTACACCTAGTGGTGCAAAATGCCGCAAAAAGGGCTTATCATAGAATTGCTAGAGAAAAAACAGGTTTATCTATTTGGAAAAGGGAACAACACTTCCTACCTAATCAGAAACACATTACTAGCCCCCCTATAGGGACTCAATAACTCAATCAAAAGGAATGGACAAATGAGTTTATTTTCAGCCCATCATGGCAAAGTACACCAGCATATCTATTTCAAGCGGAAATCCACGCTATTGAAAGCTATAAGCTCAATTTAATATAGACAGGAACTATAAACAGCAAGAGATCGCTATCTTAATGGATAGCCAAGCTGCTATAAAAACACTGAGTTCAAACGTCATTACTTCAAAAATGGTGTGGGAATACCTAATGAAGCTAAATAAATTAGGTAAAGGAACAAAAGACATTCCAGGATTAAAACAGACCAAATTAATGCTTTCGAAATACAACCAAAGATTCGAAATTGCATCAAACTGAACAAAAATGGTTTGAGATTTTTTTTATGAGAAAACAGTTTTTCTCACGGGTCATTGTAGACTTGGAGCACACCTTAGCAAGATTGGTCTCCAACCTGTAGATTCTGCATGGAGGGTTACGAAACTTCAATACATCTCCTGGTCGAGTGCCATTCAGTACAAAAAGAAGACTTCGCTGTCTATAAATAGGCAAAAAAAAATTCCAAGTAGAATTTACTTGGAATTCTAGTCTGTTTCATTTCTATAATTTTATTCCGCTCCAAAACGATTACAGTATCTTGATCTAAACCGGCCGGATCTTGAAAATGTTCTAGAAAAATTTTCTGATATCGTGAAGTTCTTATTCATCTTCGGTATATTAAATTCCACAAGCCGCCTTGTCAGTTTAAACCGTATAGTAAAAATTTTACAAGACATCTTAATAACTAAGAAAAATTGAGATAATCTCTCAGAAATGTCAAAATTTGTGACGAATCCCGCTTCTGATATTGAATAATTAGAAACAATTTAGTATAATGAAAAAAGTTGAGGCAGAAAAATTATTATTCCTTAAATTTTTCAACTAATACATACTTTAATACGACATATCAACGCTATAATTATTGATGAGCTGTGGCAGTAGTTGAAGAGTCCACATCGCCTATTCTTCAAAAAGAGTACACAAATGTATTGTTTTTCCCCATAAATGCTACCAAATCACGTTTATATTTCAGCAATAAGATGTAAACTCTCTCTAAAAGAAATATATATTTTTTATGATGTCCAAGCTTACCTAACTCAGTTTGATGGATGATAAATTTATCATAATATTTTTATAGTTATATCAATACCTCATCAGCTCGGATCCATCAAAAAATGCCACGATAAATATATTATGTTTCAATAAAAATACATGCGCATAATACGCCCATTAAAATTATATTTTACGTAAACATCAGATATGTAATGGGGTTACAAAAATGAAATATTTACGGTGAATGAGTGTAATAGAAGCTTTACGAGAAATTTATTTCGGTTATAAAATTGAGTCTGGACTTGCACGAGTCGGAAATTAAAAAATATGGGTCATTACTAACGAAACGGTAGAGGAACGGATGTGCGGTTTTACCTAATACAATTTATCATTTTTGATGCTTATATGTGAAAAATATATCTCAAAAGAAATGATAACCATGATCTGGAAACTAGAAACGGGCTCTCTTGAACGATTTCTCTGCGACAATCCGAAAAGAGTTACTTTTTGTCCCGTTACTGAAGTTATTGTTACTGTTACTTTGCATTCTAGCCTAGCACTGTTTAATAATTTATAATTGATTATTTTGACTCTTATTAGCTTCAAATTATGATCGGTGACTAGTGGGAATAATATTAATATTAGATCTAGAATAAAATTTTTAGAAGATCCTGATCAAGAATTCCCTATACATGTAATAATTGGGTGGGTATATTAATCCCGTAACTTTGATTTTTTTTTATTGTATCGTGATAACAGCAATTAAATGAAGTTTATTTAAATGCTTCATAAGTGGGAAGTGTTAATGAAAAGACAATAAGTTGAAAAATTGGCAGATCTAATGTGGGATATTTTATAGGCGGATTTTCTAAAATGCAGCATGTCAGTCTCAATAAATGTGCTGTAGTCATGTAGCTGTAAAAGCTCTGTAAATAGCTGAACGTTATTTCTATGTGTCACCTCATCAACGACCCAGAATCGCATTGTTGCCAAATTTCGACAAAAAAAAATCGCATACAAAAAACTTGGAATGTATCAGGAAATTTATATCTAATTATGAAATATTTTGGCTCCCTCAAACACTTCTGAACAACAATTCAAATCAACTGAAATTGTGGAGATAAACTGCTTCTTTAACCAATTATTTGGACAATAGAGCCGCAACTCCTTCCTCCCGCCATATTGTATGTCAAAGTAATATGACAAATTAAATTCAAGTTTATAATAGATTTGACCAATTATCCTAGCAACCACATATTATTTTGACTATATTGGCCGACATGCAAGATGGCGACTGTCCAATCGAAAGTGGTCACTCTATTGTCCACACTGTTACTAACAGTCTAAATTGTCTAAAATGCGTGGTGTAATCTTACGAATCGTTTGACATGACGCATAATATTAATAGAGGAGTAAAATTTTGAACTACAAAACACTTTTCAGACAAAACCAGTTGCTAATATGTGGTTAAAAAACTTCTACGCCACTGGACATAATACATTTTTTCAAACTTATTTTTAAGTTTTTTATTGTTTTCTGAAAAAGAGAATCTTAATAAACGTTTCTAGAAGGCTTAGTTTTTGAGATATTTTGATTTTTTATAAACGAGATTATATCATAAAACTGCAAACTTCAAGAGAGCTAATGTTCGTAGATCATTTCTTTAGATAGATTACTCTTTTCTGTCTGTTGACATTAACAGTTGATATGAGACAGTAGGTACCTATAAAATATAAAAGTCACTAAACTAATTTTGCTAACAAACAAACAAGTTGCTCTTGGATTCATAAAATAAATCAAAATATCCCGAAAACTAAGCCTATTAGAGACCTTTATGAGGAGTATCTCTTTTTCAGATAATAGGTAATAAAAAATTTCAGAATCAGTTTTAAAAAATTGATTTTCTACAGTGGGGTACAAGTTTTGGGGCTTAAAAGAAAAAAGAATCCTCTAAACTACGCCACTGGTTTCCCCAGAGAAGTTTTTTTGTAAAAAAATCACAATTTTTTATTTGAAAAACTTGAAGAAAGTCATCAACTTTCTTCACATTATTACAAAAACGTAATTTTTCATTCAAATTTTCTAAAGTCAGGAAATAATTCCAATAAGGAACTCAGCAAATACAAAAGTATAGGCAACACCGCCATAATAGCCATTTAGTGGAAACCCGCAAGGAAATCTCGCGTCACGTGTTCGAGACGCAGCAAAACGCAAGAAAAGTTTCATTTCTTCGAAAGGGAAAAGCAAAACTCCCCGGGATATTTATCATCTAAATCTACGATCGATATTGTACCTACTCGCGAGAAATAATTTCTAGATCCTCCAAAACAAAAGGATTGTAAATTTTTGATAAAATTAGCTGAATGGGAAGAACACTTTCAGCTATAATGATTTAACTATAGCTTTTCAATAATGCAACACTCTTTTTATAGATTGAAAATTCAATAAAAATTACCCTTAATAGAAAATCATTATGATTTTATCATTTTACACTTACAGGGTATATTTATAGTGGGCGAGGGGAGGTTGTTTTATTACCCCTTTGAGCTCAATGATGAAACAAAATTTTTATAAAAGGAGTCATTATTATAAATCTATAACTCTACTAATCTTACTAACTACGGAACTACCTAAAGTCAATAAATTCTGAGTCAAATATTTAATGCACCTATACCTATATAAAATTATACATAAGTAATTATAATTAAAAAAATTAACTATTTTAGAAAAAAAAAAAACTCAGCACACCACTGTATTATCAAACATTGAAATGTCAACATTTGCATACTTGCCAAGTTTGGAAAATGATTCTTTTTGCTTCTCAAACTATATTTTTTTTTAGAGTATACACGCGCCGATTTTTTCCAAACATTCAGAGAATGAATCGCCAAATCTGGCAACTGTACAATAAAGTTATCTAGACCTAGTTTGTTAAATAAGGGATAAGTCTTTGTTCCGGTTATTATCCCTTAATCTGGCATCACTACCCTAAAATCACACAAACCTCAATTTTGGCAATGGGAAACAATTTATTGCAACCAAAGCGAGGATCGTGCAAGGAGTTGATGGGGAAATTATTATACAAGTGATCACGCAAAAATCATTTGAAATAATTAGAGCTTTCAAAGGAGCAAAATGTGATATATCTAAGCTTAAAAACAGCCAAAATTATTTATGAAGCGAATGTTGAAATATATTAACCAATTAACTTTCAAAAAAATTAAAAGCTACAGTTCTACGTCCCGTTTTAGTAAAATATTATTGTTAAATATTATTAGTGACAAAAATAATAATTAAAAATAAATTTGTAATAGAAGTAGATCTGGTAATTCAGAAACCTTATGGTAAAAATGTTTTCCTGCTCCCCCTACAAATTGGATCCGCCACTATCCCGATCCCCCCCCTCACGTCCTTGAGAGTAAGCCTAGGTATATACACTTTGTAGTGATGTTTACCTGGGCCAAGTGTAGACCCCGGAGACCTCGAATCCATAATGCCAGGAGCCGGAGTAGGCCCCCTGGCCCTTGGGCCCGGTGCACACGCCATGTCCGTGCGCCTTCCCGTCCTCCCAGCCGCCGCAGTAGGTGCCGCCGTCGTCGAAGTCGAACCTGCCGCCATTCATCTGCGAGCGCGTGGTCGCCGTGCCCGTGGCCCCCGTCGACGCGGGGCTGGGCAGCTGCTCCTGCATGGTCACGACGGCCGTCCGCGCGCCCGGCTCGTCCTCGCGCCGCTCCGTGTGCCAGCTGGGCCGAGCATCACAGTACGGAATCCGTTCCGGTCGTCGCGACGCCGCTGCACGTATTGCGACGGCCCAGCCGGGCACCTAGGAATACGACGTGCCACGTCGCGACGCATGCGGACGTCGACGCGCCGCCGGAGGGTATTTATACCGCATGGAGAGAAATGGAAGCTTTCCCGCGATCACTTGGACTGGCCTGATTGACACACTGTGGATTATATTAAGATGCTCAAATGCGAGAGGAGTTATTTTTTCCGCTAAAATTTTAAATTGTATCACAAAAAATCGTTATACTTTCATTGAATTGGACAAATTATTGAAAAGATATTAAAATTAGTCAAAATAAATATCTGATACAATATTTATATGAAAAATATAAAATTCATTGCTGGGATTAAAAATTAGTTTAAAAATTCTGAAACATGATAATAATTATTCTAGGTTCATATTTAAAATTTAAATAGTCCCGCCAAAGTAGCGCCGACCTTTGCGATTATTCATCACGCATGGTGCAAGAATTTTAAATCTGATTGGTCCATTACTCATGCCTTGTCTGACATTAACGTCGTAATGTCGCGTTTCAAAATTAACTCTAAAATGCACTCAAACTTAGTTGCTATTCAATGAATGGTTGCGTTCCAATAAATACATTAGCTCAAACTTAGCTCAAAAAGTGGCGACAAAATTAGGTGCGTTCTCTATTTGACCCTAGTTAGCGTTATAGTGTCGGTAACACAGGTACCCTAAGCAAATACACTAGATAATAATACGTGCAGCTTCCACTGAAAATTGTCACCGGAAGTTACTGTCGCCCAAGCGGCCCGATATCTAACTAGCGTTGATTTGAAATGTCAATTTAATTGAACGAAACGTCAATCTGACGTTTACTTTGCTTATGATTTATAAACTTTTTGACTAGTAGTTTATTCTAATTCTAATTACAAAACGTTAAGTGTTGCGAATAATTGCGTAAAGCTAAGACAAGATAGATGTATTGGCCTATTGTCATCGGAAGACCTAAATAATTCCTTAATGGTTTTGGTTAAATATGTACAAACGAGATGCTTTGCTGAAAGAACTGTTTCAACAGAACATTGCAGCAATGTAATGTGGCTCCGTCAATTCGAAATTTGAACCCTTTCTTGGATGAAAAAGTTTTGATTCGCGTTGGAGGAAGGTTGGTGAATTCTGAATTTGATATGGATAAACATCATCCAATTCTGTTACCGGCAAAAAATTGGTTAACGAAATTAATATTTACAAGGGAACATTTGCGTTTGTTGCATGCTGGTCCGCAACACCTATTAACATCTGTGCGAGAGCGATTTTGGGCAATTTCGGGAAGATATACGACAAAAAGAGTGGTTCACGAATGAGTGAGGTGTTTTCGTGTTGCGCCAAAAATAATAACCCCAATAATGGGTAATTTGCCAGCTTGCAGAATTAATCCTTCTTACCCTTTTCAAAATACTTGGGTGGACTATGCTGGTCCAATGAATTTAAATGATACGAAGGGGCGTGGTTGTAGGGTTTCAAAGTCTTATATTTGCTTGTTTATATGTATGGTGACCAAAGCTGTTCATATCGAACTTGTTACAGATTTGTCAACTGATGATTCGTTTATTTTGGCTTTAAAGAGATTTATTGCCCGTAGGGGAAATCCTTCCAATATGTATTCGGACAACGGGACAAATTTTAGGGGAGCAAAAACCGAGTTAGACAAGTTGAGGGTTTTTGTATTAAAAAATAAAGACAGCATTATATTGTTGAGGCTGACTGGCGAAGGAGTCGATTGGCACTTCATACCCCCCGGATCACCTCACTTCGGAGAACTTTTTTTCGTCTCTGACATTTGAAGAGATGTATACGTTACTCGTACAAATTGAGGCCATCATGAATTCCAGACCTTTGTCACCCCTCCTCACGATCCCAACAATTTAAATCCTCTTACTCCCGCTCACTTTTTGGGGGGAAGAAGACTACTGTCACTGCCAGATCCGTGTATTTTGAAGATTCTGGAGTCTAGATTATCGTGCTTCCAAAGAGTTCAACAACTCCAACAATAGGTTTACTTAAAAACTGACGACTTATTTATTTGCTTTGAAACCAGTCGAGTTATGCAAACGAAACTTGGTGGGTTAAACAGTGGCATGCATACGGGTACCAATTAAAAATATTTCAACAAAAATGCAATAAGCATCGAAATAAACCACTAATTCACCTTATTATTACTGCTGCTGTATTGTATGTAGGTGTCACAAGACGTCATAGGCTGCGCACTGACATGTTTGTATAATAATTATATATACTTTTTTTCTCGAGTATTACTCGTACCCATACAGCTGTCTGTGCCAAAGTACTTATGAAGTACTTATGAGTAAATACTTACGAGTACATTTTCTGAGTTTCGTACTCGAATTTCAATTTATTTACGAGTACCTACTCTTTCAAGTACTCCTGCCTAGCTCTGCGTCAACCCCAACATTACCTGATACACCAAAATCTCTAGATAATTTTATTATGTCTGTGAATATAATTTATATTACGTCCGTGCTTTTCATATCCGGTGTCTTGTGTAGTTAGCGATCGAGACGTGTAGATGGCGCTCCTTTTCATACTTCACGTTTATTACATGTAAATAGCGGAGAGCTGCACGTATTATCATCTAATGTATAGGCTAAACAAGTAACTATTGTGGCGCCACCAAGTAGGCAAATTTGACACTTTCATGCGGCAAGTCCTGCGTGCCCGCTGTTCATTTTATTGTATTTGTTATTGCAAACATGAGGTCGTTCAGGTATACAAAAATCGGGAAGTGTTTGTTGTACACGAGTACCTTAAATGCTTGAGATTACATACCTATTTATTACTCCTGAATCTTTTTTTAGATAGTAAACTAAAGTTAAAAATTTTAGTTAATAATTTAAGGCATATAAGTAATACTAATAAAACAATAACTACTGCTATAATTTTTTCGAGCTGTATTTCAGACGAAGGGTAACATTTTCTTGCTTTACAGCTGCAAAATATGTCTAAAACTCTTCGACTTATTATACATAAGCTCAATAAAAACCCCGAAAACATGAGATAAAATATGAACTTATTATGCGTTGATAAGAAAGGTGATATTTTTTTAATGGACAATTAATATATCACCTGAACAATGGGGCAATAATAGGTTTTTTCATTTTTATGAGTGCTATGTGCACCAGGAGTCTCTCTAAATGAGCGCTGTTCCTTGAAGAAAAGTTCCATGTAAACGTATTCTCTAACACCGCTCATGTGAAAACTCATCATGAGATTTCGCCCATTTCTCAACGATTTAAAACGAAAGCAGTCGAGACTGGGTGCTTGGAAATGACTTTTAATAATTATTGTAGTCATAATAAATTTAAAAATCTATAAGTTCACTGCCAAATAATAATTTTAAAAGGGTTTCATTATCCAAACGAGCTGTCAAAAATTGCAAAGCAAGGTTATACTACCGCACGAAAGTGCGAAAAAAATCTACGAGGAGGCGCGCGCGCCGCAAACATCCGATACTTACTTAGCCTATTTGCCCTAAGCCCATTCGTGTTTATTGAAAGATCGAGAACTAGGACTCGTTTACAATAATTGATAAATACACTTGCAAGCAACGTGTGTAATATTGCCTTCAACACATAAAGAAGAAAAGTGTGAAGAAAAGAAACTTGTGGTTGTTTTCAGACCAAACAAATAACTTAATGGAAGCTACATTTCGTAGGAAAATATTCATTATTATTGTTCAATTTGCCTTGATATTGATATTCTGAAGATTTATTAATACTTTTGATATGTCAGATTTCATTGCACACTGTCAAGGAACATTGACAGTCGAAAAAAGCATCCGCCATTTGCTTCCCCCATCCCCCATTTCGATTCAACACAATTATGCAAATGCTCCCCCCACCTATGTACAACATATTCTACAGGGTGTATTATAACGTCCGCATAATATTAGCACCACGCGATTCTACATCAAAAACAGAACATAAAGTTTTAATACCGTTTAGCTCTTAGACCTTAAATAACGAAGTTATAGACCATTGTAGTTTATTTAAATTTGAAGTTTTTTAATACTCAAAAATATTGTTTAATATTATTAAAAAATTCTTAAGTAAGAAGTAAAATAGCCAAATTATCCAAAATTTTAGATTTTTTTTGGTAAAAATGGTTTTAATTAACATTTCAAAACTAGGAATTATTTGATTTCCTGAGATGAGTTCCAATCAATATTGCAACTGCGCGTTTTAATTGTTGAATAAATAATTGAAAACATAAAAAATCTGTAAAAAATTGCATTATTGAGTGACACGTCGCAGCATGACATTTGTCTTGTTGCAACTTTTTTCGATTACATAGCAACGGCACACCATACCAGTTAGGTGACTTCACGTCTAAGTTATCTTCATTTTTATACCAGCGCCAGGGTTGAAAAATTGAAGAACATTAAATTGTCCATATCTTAAAATCTGTGTACATCAATTAAAAACTGTTAAGGAGTTTTTTATTCTGTTTTTGATGTAGAATCGCGTGGTCTAATATTATGCGAACGTTACAATATACCCTGTATATTCTCAGGGATTGAGGCAGTATTGGAGTAATGAAGCTGAGCTAAACAGAAACATCAATTAATCTTACCTTTTTCTAAATTTTGTAAATCTTATGGACCGAAATATCTCAGGATAATGTTGTAAAATACGAAAAACTTACAAAAAACAAACAAACAATACTTCGCAAATTTTACTGAATTAATTATTATTAAAGTGTGTCAATATTAAAACAAGTTTTCTACTTTTTCAGTTGTTAAGACATTAAATAATTGGTCAGTGAATAACAAGCTTTGATTGTCTCGACAATGACGTCATAAACCGTTTATGATGCGTTTTAGCTACTATTAGGATGTTTGTTGTGTAAAGCTTCTACGGTTGACAGTATTGACATTAACTAGTCATCTCTACGTGTTTGCGTCCTGTCAACAATGTCAATCATTATGTCTCTTGTCGATTCGATCAAATTTTACTGTAAACTGCATTGAAGAATGAAGTGAGGAGAAGTGAAATACCTGTAAAAAATAAAATGGGTATTGGAATTGGGTATTACAAAATAAAAAATAAAATAAAAATATGAAACCTTGACTTGGCTTACCTACAAGAAAACCCACAAAAACTAAAATAATGCTCGACAATCTTGACAAAAAGCAGAAATAGTGAAATTATCAAACGGTTCCAGTTGGAAAAAATCTACCATAACGTAAGTACAAACGCTAACCATGAACCATGCCCATTACACATACACTTTTTCATTCATTCAGATGAATACAATTCAGTCAGTTCATTCCCATTTCCATAATTTTTGTCGTCCAGGCTTGTTTATTTCGAACACGTTGTTAATTAACATAATTGCCGAAAATAGTACAAAGGTAAAGCAAGCAATCAGCGATTCACAAGCACATGCACAAGGTTTTCCGCATCTAATTTCAAATGAGGTATTATATAAAAAAGCCTATAAAAACGATATTCCTCCTACCCAGTTGTTTGTTTGTTGGTGTGTTGTTGGTTCTAGAAACGATTAGCTTAAATTATGGCATCGTTTCTTATTCTATTAATATCACTGACTTAATTTTAATAACGGTAGGTTTCATTTCAAATTCACTCTTATTATTCTTACCTACTACCTCCACTTCTAAGCAACACAGCAAGCAGAGCAGACTTTAGCTTCAGGCTTCAGTTCAGTTCATTATTTATTGTTTCAGACTTGTTTGGCTCCCTTATTTATTTATTAAGTACCAAAATAATTGATTTATCATTGACATGAATCAGGTATGTGCCTTGGAATTATTTTTATTCATAGAGAGCTCCTTAAATAATTATTAGACTGATGACATGAATAATAAATTTTTTAACTTGTCTATAAATTATTATTATAGACAGAGATCAGAAAATAAATCTTGAAGGTAGAGAAATAAGATAAATCGAGGTAGGGCGAGAGTGAGAGAACAATAACTTTATGGGTAAATGGCGCAGTTTTGCAAGCCCAGGAAAATTCAGTTCCTGAAATTTCTCAAAACGTCACGGTCAACTATATATTTTGGATAACGTAAAATCTTGGAAGTAAATTTGGTAATGTTACTAATGCTGCGCCTTCGCGACGATCCCTTAAAATTTACGACCCTTATTCTGGCTTTTTATTATCTTCTATATTTTATATTTGATTTTTCTTAATTAATTTTCATGAAATTTCCCGGGAAAAAGTTGAAAAAAACCTAACCTGACCAAATGACCTGATTTAGTGAGGGAGGCTAGTGGAGGGGGAATTATCCTTGCGAAGAAGGCGCAACATTACCATAAATATTTAATCTCTCACTCAATTTTTGCTGAGTACGACCTACTTATCATCATTGTAATCTATATTAAATGGAATGCCAAATGTTGGTACTTAAGATGTCCCATTTTTGATGTTTTTAAATACGGGCCTGAACCTATTGCCAAGCTCTAGCGCCGAGAGTATTCCCGTGCAGTGTTGCCACGTCGATTTCTACAATCACTTCGGTGGGATTTTAAACGACTTTTGTGAATTTTGAGTCTGCTTTAGATGTAACTCCGACAAATAGTGGTGCGTAAGTGTCCAGGGACGGAGATATGATTTTTTTAATTTTTAGGCGCCGCAGCTTTGAATGCGAAATTTGACTGTCTTCCGAGCAATTAATTTGGATGAAACCTGCGAACACGGTGTAACTTGTCTTTAGATGTGCTTTCGACTAATAATAGTGACAAAGTGGCACAAAGTTCAGGGGCGGAGATATGATTTTTTAAATTTTTAGGCGCCAGCTTTGAATGCGAAATTTGACTGTCTTTCGCGTAATTAATTTGGATGAAATCTCGCACGCGAACTTGTCTTTAGATGTGCTTTCGCCTAATAATAGTGTCAAAGTGGCACAAAGTTCAGGGGCGGAGATATGATTTTTTTATTTTTAGGCGCCAGCTTTGAATGCGAAATTTGACTGGTTTCCGAGCCAGTTTGGATGAAACTTCGCACGCGAACTTGTCTTTGGATGCGCTTTCGACTAAAAACAGTCCCAAAGTGTCAGAAAGTTCAGGGGCGGAGATATGAATTTTATAATTTTAGGCGCCAGCTTTGAATGCGAAATTTGACTGGCTTCCGCGCAATTAATTTGGATGAAACCTCGCACGCGAGCTTGTCTTTAGATGTGCTTTCGACTAATAATAGTGTCAAAGTGGCACAAAATTCAGGGGCGGAGATATGATTTTTTAATTTATAGGCGCCAGCTTTGAATGCGAAATTTGACTGTCTTTCGAGCAATAAATTTTGATGAAACTTCGCACGCGAACTTGTCTTTATATTTCCTTTCGACTAATAATAGTGTCAAAGTAGCATAAAGTTCAGGGGCGGAGATATGATTTTTTTATTTTTTAGACGCCAGCTTTGAATGCGAAATTTGACTGGCTTCCGAGCAATTAATTTGGATAAAACTTCGCACGCGAACTTGTCATTAGATTTGCTTTCGACTAATAATAGTGCTAAAGTGGCACAAAGTTCAGGGGCGGAGATATGATTTATTTAATTCATAGGCGCCAGTTTAGAATGCGAAATTTGACTGGCTTCCGAGCAATTAATTTGCGCGAAACTTCGCACGCGAACTTGTCTTTAGTTGTGCTTTCGACTAATGATAGTGACAAAATGGCACAAAGTTCAGGGGCGGAGATATGATTTTTTAAATTTTTAGGCGCCAGCTTTGAATGCGAAATTTGACTGTCTTTCGCGTAATTAATTTGGATGAAATCTCGCACGCGAACTTGTCTTTAGATGTGCTTTCGCCTAATATAGTGCCAAAGTGTCACAAAGTTCAGGGGCGGAGATATGATTTTTTAATTTATAGGCGCCAGCTTTAAATGCGAAATTTGACTGTCTTCTGAGCAATTAATTTGGATGAAACCTCCCACGCGAACTTGTCTTTAGTTGTGCTTTCGACTAATAATAGTGCCAAAGTGGCACAAAGTTCAGGGGCGGAGATATGATTTTTTTTTAATTTTTAGGCGCCAGCTTTGAATGTGAAATTTGACTAGCTTCCGAGCCAGTTTGGATGAAACTTCGCACGCGAACTTGTCTTTGGATGTGCTTTCGACTAAAAACAGTCCCAAAGTGTCAGAAAGTTCAGGGGCGGAGATATGAATTTTTTAATTTTAGGCGCCAGCTTTGAATGCGAAATTTGACTGTCTTTCGAGCAATAAATTTTGATGAAACTTAGCACGCGAACTTGTCTTTATATTTCCTTTCGACTAATAATAGTGTCAAAGTAGCATAAAGTTCAGGGGCGAAGATATGATTTTTTTATTTTTTAGACGCCAGCTTTGAATGCGAAATTTGACTGGCTTTCTCGCACTGGAAACCTCGCACGCGACCTTGTCTTTAGATGTGCTTTCGACTAATAATAGTGTCAAAGTGGCACAAAGTTCAGGGGCGGAGATATGATTTTTTTTATTTTTAGACGCCAGCTTTGAATGTGAAATTTGACTGTCTTCTCTAGCATTTTTTTTTGCACTATTTTTAGTCGAAAGCACATCTAAAGACAAGTTCGCGTGCGAAGTTTCATCTAAATTAATTGCTCGGAACACAGTAAAAATTAATTTCGCATTTAAAGATAGGCGTGAGGAATTTCAAAAATCCTATATTTCCGTCCCTGGACACTTATGCACCACTATTTGTCGGAGGTACATCCAAAGCAAAGACTAATTTGTAATAGTTCGAGGTTCGTTGCCAATGAAATTCACAAAAGTCGTTTTAAATTCCACTGAATTGATTGTAGAAATTCGCGTCGACGTGGCAACACTGCACGGGAATATGTACTCTCGGCGCTAGAGCTTGGCGCTAGGTTCAGGCCCGTAAATTAGAATTGGCTATGGAAAATTTGAATTATGTTGGTACCTCTTATGCCCATCATATTCACAAATGATAATTTCCTAAATAATTACGTAATTAATTAAAATAAATAAATAAATATCTTATGGCTGTGGTAAAGCCCAAGTGTCAGAAGTTTTCAAGTAGCCTCAAGGGCCTCTGACGTAACTTAACGACTGCTGTGAAGCAGCCGGGACCCCCTTTTTAACGTACCTCCCGGAGCACGATTAATTTATAAAAAATTTAATAAAAAACTGTGAGTAAATTATTGATAAATTTAGACAGCGTAAGTCATTCAGAGAAAGTAATTAATTAAATGAGTGAGATGGAGATATGCAGTTTTTTTTGCAATAGAATGAGATGGGGATAATTGATTACGTAATTATTTAGGAAATTATCGTTTGTGAATACGGGCATTAGAATACTGAGCTTTGAACTACCTTTGACAAGCTAAATTTTTATAGGTTTATGGATGTTTTTAATAAAATTTGACTTTGATTTTATATTTCAACTACGCTGTGTTGCCAGAGTAGCAAAATATTATAATGTTAGAGTAGCAATATTGAACTTACATATACATGGTGTTCGAGACTTGAGTTACCAGACCAAATCTTATACATATTATGTATGATAATCGAACCAAATAAAGGGGATACCTATTATTATAATTTTTGAAACTATAAGATGGCGGTATGAAAACAACCCCCACTTCATCATCACCTAAGTTGCAGTCCCCACCCTTAAAAAAATGAACAACATTAAAAACTGTGAGTAAATTATTGATAAATTTAGATAGCGTAAGTCATTCAGAGAAAGTTCAGATAAAAAGTCATGACCACCTTGATTGACCCTTTTCTTGGTTATTTCTGAACCAATTTTTAAGCTGAAAAACAGCCGAATAGAGAATCGAATACTTGTTTTGAAAATACAGTGTGTCCACGGATGGAGTTCACTTCTATGTCATTCTTTGGAAAAAAGTAATTCTTCATCATTTCTTTTGCTTGCTATAAAAATACACTTCGCGTTGAGAAAATTCGCTTTTATTGTACAATACAGGGTGTTCCAACCTTAGTGTCCACCCCAAAAATGACGGCTAATTACAAAGATATCAACTTGAAATTCTCAGAATTATGTATCTCGTGCATGGTTACATACCTGTTAATGAAAAAAACTTAAATTGCGTCTCACGGTTTGGCGTCGCGACGCATTAACTTCAGAGTTTTTTTTGTTCGCAAATAATTGACTCAACTGTTTAAAAGTCGAATCATCAAAAATCAACAAAAATTTGAAATATTAGTACCGCAAATGAAAATATAAAATGATTGAAAATGAAGATATTATATAGAATGATTTATGGCAAGTAAAGGCAGGCCTGCAGTCAACAATAGGCTATAATAATCTTGTAGGTTGTAGGTAATAAAGTTCAACCCTGGATTTCATATTGTACCTTTCTTATTTGCAAAAGCCATGTGTCCTAATGGTATTGTTGTAGTTTATGATCGACTTAATTTACGATCTCCGAATTTGAGTCCGTAAATTAGGTATGTTGTGAGTTCTGCATTTTCCTTGATTTTCAAAGCTAACTATAGAGATAATTTGATATTTTTGAAACTCATAAGTTTTAATCTCTGTATTATCGTTTGCATGTTTCCTTAGGATTTCAAATTAATATCTTTGTAATTAGTCGTAATTTTTGGGGTGGACACTAGTGTTGGGACTGTTGGGTGTACAGGGAGCCTTAAAAAACTTGAACTTTTAACGAAATTATGTTTTATAAAAAATTTTTGAAGCATTAAAATAAAAGAACTCAATAATGCTGTTTATTTAAATTGACACATCCGCAAAAATTACAAAATAGTAAAGTTTTACTCAACATGAGAAACCCACCTGTGTGAGCACATTTCTCCATCCTGTTGCGAAATTCATTATAAACATTTTGAATCATATCTGGTGTCACAGTAGCAATGGCCATCAGTGATTCAATTTTTTAAGATGTCAATATTATCTTCCAAAGTTGGTGGAATCTGCTCTTGGCTTAAGATATCCCACAGAAAGTAATCCAAAAAAAGGTACTTTCGTAAAACTACATTTTTTTTAGTCCACCTGTACAATAAAATAGAATTTTCCCAACAGGGATTTTATTTTTATAACAAACAAAAAATGGTGAAGAATGACTTTATCGAAAGAATGAAAATAATTTTTTTTTATGAGTATAATGAACTCCATCCGTGGACACACTGTATATACAGGGTGCTTAGTGGCTGTTGAAGTGGGGTTTGTTTTCATTTAGATTTTTAAAAATTTTAATAATATCCCCTTTATTCAGTTTTATTATATCTCAACCTGCCTATGAGATATGGTCTAGTAAATTAAATCAAAGACACCTGTATACACGAAATTCGGTTTAATATCGTTTCATTTCCAATTTTGGGATTCATCTTCTTATACTTAATTGTTTTGGAATGTTGTTTTTAATATTATGTTCTCCTGTGTATTTTTCAACTACCTTTTTTGCCATTTAAATCGAAAAAGATAATATAAAACGATATTCAAGTTTTTAGTATTAAAAATTAAAATAATTGACTGGTACCTTGACAGGTAATGATAATGTGAAGAATGTTTTGATTGGACTTAAACAGGCCAATAATTAGGTATTTTTTACTAAACCATAGCCATAAAAAGTATTGAATTAATTATTTTTATACTTAAAAACTATACTTAATATAATATGTAATTTAAAAAAGTCAATTCCAAAGGCATATGAGCAAAGTGGAAGTCATTATTTGAACTTTTTTGAGAACGAGTAGCTCCAATCGACTATCCACTATATCTGTATCCAACTCTAAGAAAAAATATCAAAGCCAACTCTAATTAAAAAACATCTAGAATGGAATATACCTACCTATTTAACTTTTTATTAAAGATGAATTACCATTTAGTTTTCTGCAATATTGACCCTTGGACTTTGTTTTCACTAACACACGGCTTTCGTTTAAAAAAATATAAAGATAAATTTTCTGCTTGGTCAGTTTAATTGCTGATACATGGCCGATTTCTAAATAAATTTAAATTAACTTGAATTAAGCCAAATTTTTCATCAACAGATTCTTTGGATAAAAAACAACAGCAAAACTATGAGCAATTTGTCAATGCCAAATAAAAGAGGTCATATTTTGATGAGAACTGAATTAGAATATCAAAAATAATTGCTAAATAAAGAAAGAGTAGTGGCGTTTATTGTTTGCCACAAAAATACCTATAGTTCGCACGAACGCCGCTGATGAAAAAAAAAGCGCATTAAAAGATGGTTCTGGTTCTTAAATTCATCTAGTTTGGTTTGATAAGAAAAAACTTATTTTTTTCTTAAAACTTTCACTCTGTATTCAAAAAATTAAGCCATGACATTCGTTAATAGGAGTTTTTTTTAATTAAAATGACGCCAAAATACCTTTAAGTATTAATTGCCGTCTTCTTCTGACTCACCTTTTATATACTTACCTCCCTTTTCTCGGCTTAGCGTAACATTTTCTTCAACTTTTTCACTTGACTTTCTTTTTCTAGCACTCATAGGTTTTCGTAGGTCAGGTCAGGCAATTTAAAAATAATGTAGCAATTGGTCAAAAGTTAGGCCTTTTAGGACTTCTCAGGAATTTCTTTCTTAAGGTGGCTCCAAGGATCTTATATTCCCTTGTAAGTATTATTCTCCTCTCCTCCTGACTTACCTTGTACCTACATTTACCTCATTTTTTTCTAAAATTTCTTCCAATTGCAATTTTTTTCTTTCCCTTATAGCAAGACGCATAATGATTATTTTCTCTGCTGTGCTCGCTTAAATATTAAAAAAAAAATTTATAGGCTTTAATATCCCGTGCAGCAATAATAATTGAGAAATATAGAAATTTCGATTCGAAAAATTTCTGATTGTTATTTTATTTAATAAACAATTTGGTCGGTTCCTACCTACTTTATGTCGAATTTTTAAAAAATTAAAAAAATTGAACTCATCCGCCTCACATAAGTTCGCAGGGGAAGTGAAACTTTTTAGTATATTTTTCAGTTATTTTCGATTCATGTTTTCAAGTATAAATTCATTTATGTTTTTAATTTGAAAATATTTTATTAAAAAACACCTGAAAAAAGTTAATTGAGATATGGACGATGTACAGGCTGTCCCTTATTTCAGAGCTCACTATGGATATCTCGTCAACGTTAGGAGATGCAGGGTCGGTTAAATTAGAGTCCAGGTTTCGCATCCATAAGAAGTTAACACGGTCTTGATTATTGTTTTGTAAGTTTTTCTTTTTTGATATCTCTTTCTTTCAAATGAGTGCAGTATTGAGTGCGTAGTACAATAATTATTTCATTGCGCTTTCTATTCTGTTGTTTATCTCCCAGTCTGACGGTATTTTTGGTTTAGGTTTGCAGTCCTTTTTAAGCCTTTGTTAAAATCGCAACCCCTTTTACTCCAAGGTTTAGCAACATTTCAGGAGTTATTCTATCGTGATTCGCCAATTTTCCTCTTTTAAGTCATTTAATTGCCATTTTACCTGTTCTACTGTTAAGTCCTGGTGGTCGTCTTGTCCTTTGCTTACACTTTCATCTTTTTTGTTCATCTCTTTTGTTTGTGTTGTACTTAACATTTCTCAAAGTATTCTCTCCATCGTGCCAGGATTTGTTTCGTGTCTGTCAATGTTTTTCCTTCTTTAGACATTATGAACGGATAATTGTTCTGTTTACCTTTTCTAAGGTTTTTTAGCACTCTGTAGAGTAACTTATCTTTCTTATCATTGGAAATTATGAAATAATTTTTTCTAGGCTTACATAATAAGTCGTCAAGAGTCATCAATTCGACATTTCAAAAATTTTCAAAGTCGACTAGATTCGAGAGTTTTCATCCTTAAAAAATACTACTTTTTATACTGAATATCATAGAAAAAATTAAAAAACATTTGACGTATTTCGGTGAAAAGGGATTGGTTTTTTTTTCTCGAAAATTGAACAAAAAAATTAATTTATTTTAATAGTTTTGGGTTTATTCATAATATTAAAAAAAGTAGTCTTCTTCCTTTTATAATGTTTCGTTTATTGAGATATTTAGGTGGATCCATCAGTCGGTTAATTTTTCTGTATTGTTAATTGCCTAGTATATGCCGAACCATTTTATTATTTACGTTGTAAGTTTACGTACGACGGTTTTTTTTTTGAGGCAACATGCAACCAACAATACCTACCTTTCATAGTTCAATGGACATGAATAATAATTTCATGGTCGACTCCAATAATAATTAGAAAACTTATTAATCACTCGATTCTATTCCCATTGTCTTATAGAAGTAGAAAGTAATGAAGGTGTTTTCTAGTAAGTAATGAAGGTCATTTATATAAAGTAAAAACGTTCTATCCAGTCATAATTAATATTTCTGAAGGGGTGGTTTTGGACATTTTTACGATTTCCCTAACCTAATGAATGGATAATTATTATTCAGATATTTCTTTCAACTTGGAAGGACTTCACTTTCACTCTTCAGGTTTTATTTAACAAAGCAGAAAATGAGAGACTTTTCGCTGATTAGGTCTCTTTTTGCTTGTGCTAATAAAGTTAAAATCGTAAACAAGCCTGTCAATTGTGTAAGAAACATTTATATTTTGCATGCGAGCTGCTTGAATCCGCACATTTAAAAACTAACATAAGAAACATGATGATTTTTTCTTTTTTCATTATTTGTTTTGATTAAAGAGATGTAATCGGTTTTTATTTTGAGGTTTAGTATTTTGATTTCTTCAAATTGTTTTTTTCGATACACTCGATAATAAAAAGAAGACGTTTCGTTCTCGAGAAATAATTCTTGAAAGTTGGCCAAAACAAATGAATCAGAACTGAAGAAATTGAAGATTAGATGGCGCCGTTTGCATTGTTGTGACATTAGAAAGCTCTGAGTAGAATTTAAGCAGCATAAAATAACTACTTTTCTTTAATTATCCTGATTTTCTTGATTACAATGGTGAAAACGGCACTTATATATCTGCTTTCTATCTTGAAATATAACCCGGTTCGTCTGTGATTACCACATATCAGTGGCTGCTGTCTAAAATAAACACGTGTCCTATACTTTGTATAATTTTTATACGTTCAATATACGTTGTTGTGACTTTAAAATTCTGTTTCAACAACCCTTACGCTTATATTTATTATTATTAATTATATATTATTTAAAAAAACCGAATTGAATCCGATGGTTAGTTTTCGACTTATAGAGTTTCCCTCATCCAAGTTTGATTGAAGTTAATTGTTTTAATAACCACGATGAAAATAAGTGAATAATTCAGTCTACTATTATAGTCTCTGGAACGAATACCATATGATTCGTTCAGTGCAATGTTGCCACTTTTATTTTTTTTAAATGGTCGTACATTTGGAAATAAAGAACTTACATAACTGCGGTAAGAAAATTTACTACTCTTAAAAAGTGAAGTTTATTGCAGCATGCTCCTAGTTCGCGAGTTACTGATTAACCTGTATAACAATGCATATAAAAAACACGCAAAATAAGTTGCCAATGCTTTATAGTAATTTCACAGAGTAGTAAAGGAAGAGAACAGACCCGAAACGACTGATTCATTCTATTTTTTTTTTGTTTTTGTTTTGATGACAACATTTTCAGGACATTCAGAAATATACCTAAGAAAGTTTACAAAATTTTTTGGATTACTTACTTCATTTCAATATCATTTTGATATTTCAAACTTGTGAAACATTTTCATTACTTTCTAATCAAAGAGACATTTATAGGAATTGGATAGGTCATGTCTTCGCAAATAACATAACTGTGCTATAAGATATTTTAAATTGTTATTCTGATATCTGATTGGCAGCAATTCCAGCCAAACTTTAGTTGGGTTTTAGTCAGTCAAATCAGAATATAAAATTTAACAGCCCAAAACTTTTTTTGTGAATACGGTCATCGATATTCGTTATATTACTGTTTTACTAGTGGGTAAGTCTTCTACAAAATAATTAACGTCTGAATTTTTTTGTGTTGTAGAAGACAGAATGACTACTTGAGACCAAACAAAAATAAAACCGGTTAAATAGAAAATGGACGACGTCCAGACGACACTAACCGAGAGCATAACCGAACTGAGCGATATATCGGTGATAGATATTTTTACGAATTGCGATTTTTACCTGATTGCGTTAGATTGCGACGAAAATGGCTTGCCGCTGGTGATAAAAGAAGAACAAGACGGCTGTCCGGCAGTTGAGACTGTCAGATCGCAGTATTTTAAAGGAAATCCGAGAAACTATGACAATAAAATCGACAAAGACGTCGACGTGGAGCTCGAACCGGATGGAAAAGCGAGAGAAAAGCCTGCAAAAAACGAAACTCAAAAGGACCTAAGCAATCTCATTCTTATCTGTGATGGTTTAAATAACTCCAAATTGTACAAATGTGCTTCCTGTACTTACCAAACTAAGCATAAAAAGGCTCTAGTGAGCCACATCAGGGTTATCCACTCTGAGAATTACGATTTATTCAATTGTGGTCACTGTCCATTTAAGACCAAGTATAAAACCAATCTCATCAAACACATTGATGTTAAACACAAGAACAGTGTGTACACTTGCTCACATTGCGGTTTTCGTACCAGTTACAAGGCGCGAATTCCCACACATATTAAAAAAATGCACAGCGATAATCCCGAAAAGTTCACCTGCAGATATTGTCCGTACGAAACGAAAACGAAGTACCTGCTCGACAAACACACCAAGATAAAGCATTGCAATTTCGAGGGTTACAAATGCGATCTGTGTCCTTACAGGAGTAAATATAAGGAGCATTTCGATCGCCACACGAAAAGAAAACACACGGAAAATCCTCAAGTTTTCGAATGTTCTCTCTGTTCATTCGTGACTACTTACAAAGAACACTTAACGAGACACTCGAGAAGAGTCCACAATGACAATCCAAAGGTATTTAAGTGTCCTATTTGCTCTCTATTAACGAAAACGAAAGACGATTTGAAAAGACATATAAATAAGACGCATAATGACAATCCAGAATATTTCTGTTGCCTATGTTGTTCCTATCAGACCAAGTACAAGTTTCTCCTTGACAAGCACCGCCGGCTGAGGCACGGGGAGGACTCGGAAATATTCAAGTGCAGCCTGTGCGCATTTCAGAGCAAGTACAAGGAGAACCTTGCCCGGCACGTGAATCGATTGCACGTCGATAATCCTGTGATGTACTTGTGCTCGTCCTGTCCTTACCAGACAAAGAACCGGGGCGATCTTACCAAACATTTCAGTATTAAGCACAGCGACAATCCGGAAATATTTAAATGTGATAGCTGTTCTTTTAATACTAAGTATAAGAGCAATTATGTGAAGCATGTACAAAGAATGCACCTAAATGATAACGATGGGTTTTAAAGTAATAATTAATTATTATTAAATAAGAGAGTCAACATAAACATAACAATTATTATTAGTCAGGATGTTTCAAATTATTACAGGACCAAATGCGACGGTGCAATGTACGCGGAGGACTCGAAAAGTGTGAATATCAAGTAGTAATTTTCCGTTGCTTAAATTATTTGATATAGTCATTTCTTTTTATGGGGGCGAGACGGCGATTGAATTCATAGATAAGACTATTACTACATCATAAGACTGGTGACTGAACTGAAAATAAGACTATACTTCTCGCACCTGAAAATATCAAAACCAAATGGATGTCCATGACGATAAGACATATTAAGGAATGACTCGCCCCCCTAAAATGAACTGACTTTATTATAGATTATCACGTACCTATAACCAGAGTCTAAGTAGCTAATTAACTTGGTGGCAAGTATTGGGTGTAACAAAATGAATTATATACGATTTACTGAGTTACTTAGAGAATTGTATTTTTTGTGTTATGAGGAAGATGTTGAATCATGGTCATCTACTCGTATATCGATGCGAGGGACTGGAACTCGCGCAGTTACAGTCACAATTTTAGATTTGCTCTTATTTTACTCTAGACATTTCTACTTAACCTCTGGATAAAATTGTAGCTTCTGTTTTTTTTTTTGAGTCCTCTTCTTAAGTTGCATCGTCAATTGATTCAGCTCTCAATTATTATACAGTATTAGCATTAGCTTTAGCTTAAAATCGCGAAGTTTGAACAACATAAATATTACTAGATAGTTGATAAGAGAACATCCTGTGACTATAACTATACCTAGTCGTTGTGATTTAGCTTTATTGTCAAATTAAAAAAAAGTGAGCCCTTAAGCTCTCTATAATGTTACTGTAAAATCGAGTTTACTAACCATAGATCTAGATTAAAGAAGAGTTTTAAAAGCTTGAAATCACTATTAGATGATAAATAAAATGTGAATTTCTCCATGTTATAATATGTAAAATAGAGAACATCGTTTAGGGTTCTTAGTGTAAAACAATAGATCAACCAAAAAGAACATCAAGTAAAGATTTTGATGTCTTCCTTAATATGTCAGTGATAGATTGTGATATGATTTTGAAGATTTTAATGTTATTATATGTATTTAAGAGATAATTTACGCCAAAAATCACTCAGATATACGTAAGAAGTCACTTATATTGTTTGTTTTTATATGTATAGTTTGTGAATTGTACTACTAATATTATAACTGAAAGCAATAAAGGCGTTAGCAATATCGTGTCGTCTTTCCATTAAGTAATAACCCTGGTCAAACTATTTATTTGTTTTTATAATACAATAACATATTGTTAATCGCAACAATCATTCACAGATCACTACTTTCTTCTTCTTCTTCTTCTTCTTCATCGTCATCGTCATCTTCATTTTCTTCACTCTTCGATTCGATGTGATGTTTCTCCACGTTGTCATCAAAAGCGACCGATTTTCTTCTATCGCTGGTCTCCTTGAAATCGATTATCCTTACTTCTGAGTCCCCGAAATTGATTACCTTCATTTCTGAAGCTTCGAAAGTGTCTTCAACTTTAGGATCTTCGATCCTCTCGTATTGGCTGGTATCATCTTCGTCATTAATATCATCTAAATCTATTGTCGTTCTTACATAAGCAGTGGGTCTTCTTGTGGCTATACTCTGATTTCTCCTGAAGCAAAAATAAATCATTTTTACAGATAATAGATCTGGTTAGTAAAAAAACTTATTGACCACCCTATCAATAAATAGCGATATGGTGCAACTACCACCGCCCGTTTACTCAAAACCTTCATAGGCCACTCAAGAATGATACAGAAATTTTTGACCAGTTTGGTGGTGTTTTATGCAGCAATCACCGAAACCTGTTTCTTCAAGAATCACAAATGGTTCAAAAAGTAACAAAATCAATTGATGGTTTAATGAAACCGGCCCAGTCTGATTGTGAGGGAACAAAATAATTAAAGAGGATACTTACGGTTCTGAAGGATGCTGAATGGCGCTGAAAGATACTTTCTGCTGGAGGTTTTTAGAATATCTAATTTCGTCACTTGAATTTCTTATAGACGAATCCATAGAAGACTCCTCCATGTGCTTATAATGGATACCCATTATTTTCCTGCAACATTTTATTTTATTATCATTTTATTCTATTCCTGGGTGTTTTCTTGTTTTTGCACTGCGATAAGTCTTCTTACCGTAATTTCACGATATAAAATATTATAGCAGCTGCTATTATAACAACAATTATGAATGCTAGCACGCCGATCGCTACTAATAATCCAGTTCGATCGCTGCTACTGTTGTCTGTGTTATCGTCATTATTGTCAGTCCATTTCGAAACTGACCATCCTGCGCTGTCTGGTATTGTTCTAAAAACGATAAAAAAAGTGAGGCGTTTTTTGTGATGCTTTGACTTTAACCAAATGATTGTAGATTGTTGAAATGATTTGGTAAAGTTAGTTTTATTTCATGAAGGAGCGAGATTTCAATTTTATAGAATTATTATTGGACTAATATTAAATGGTACCTAAGTAAAATTTTTTGCGGATCATTGCTTTTCATTTTAATCTAGAGGAGTGAAAATGATCCCAAATGAAAGATAAAACAGCGTGATAAACTTAAGACAAACCAAGTTTTCTGGCACTCCCATGGGTGTAACTAGAAAATGGTTGAAGATGCAGTAAAACCATGCAAAATCCACATACATGTCCCTATGCTAACTTTTCAAGTTCTATTTCATGGAAAGAAAAGTAGCACAAAAATTTGATCAAAATTTTTCCTTTCACCCTGTAGGTGTTTCAAATTCATTATTCCCGTGCGACAGAGCTTGTAAAGTTAATATATAGCGCTAGCGACATATGAATGGTTTTGCTTGCTGTATCTTCCATATTTCTAGTTACACCCAGGTGAATACCAGAAAACGTGATCTTAAGTTAGTCTGTTGACTTCAAATATCTTACTTATGAAAGTCTTTCTCTGTGACCAGGTCCTCATCTGCGTCAATCGCATAAGCAATGATTCTCGTAGTAAAATCGGAATTTTTCATCGTTTCTTCATAAGTAATCAGTTTGGAAATGTGAACTGAATCAGAGCTAGAAGATGGAACTATAGTAGAAGCTAGGGCAGAAATGTCTTGGTAATTCGCTTGCTTTTTCAATTTTTCTAATGCAGCAGGCACGTCACTCAGTTTTAGATTGTCCCGTTCTAATACAATTATATTTTCATCATCCAGAAGTTTCACCTAGAATTATTTTCGGCCGATTAAAAAAAAAACACAGAACCGGGAAAGATTGGGAATGGTGGAACTTACCTCAACTTCTAAAGGTTTTGATTTACGCCCTGCACCACTTTGATCAGTGGCGTAGACATTGAATTTGAAGTGATTTTGAGAGAATAGCTCATTAGTGGGGTAAATTTCCCCCGAAACTGGATCGATGAACACTTTATCACTATCTACAGAGTAAGCTAGTTCTGCGTTAATCCCTTCGTCAGGATCTGTAGCCTAGAATGCGCAATATCTGTAAACTCTATAGGCATGGGAGATTAATAAAGAGCAATTATCACTCACCTTGACAATTGTAAGAGACCTGGAAATAACTTCAAGAGCGACCTTTTTGTTCGGATACCCAATTATGATTTTGTCGTCATTAAATTTGGGATCATTATCATTTTCGTCGGTAATTCTCAGTACTAATATAATTCTTTCAGGATTATTAGGTATTGAAGTATTCAACCACATCCAATTTCCTCCTTGATTATCGGATTCTAATTCTGTAAGACTCTTCCCCTCGCAATCGTCCTTGTAACAAGCCTGTAGGGTCAAGACAATTTCAGCCTCGATCATCTCCGCGAATACTGGATCTTCTCTATCTATTGCTTTCAGTTGCACTAAAGAACTTTCTTTGAATGCAAAGTAATCTACAATTTATTATTTATTAGTGTTATTGTTATTGTGTTTGCTAATTTGTCTCTATCACCTTTAAATGAACTTGATATGCTTGTTACGGTGTATGATACTCCATCTGTTATGTTCTGTTTTGATAATGTATAGATGCTCGAGTTCTTTTCGTTTTCATTTATATTGAATTTCTCTAGCGTAAATTGGGGTCTTAGACTTGTACTCTCATAGACGTAAATTACCACCTGAAATATGTTTCATTATAGTTGGAGGTTTTAGGTGAATTAAACAAATGAGTTAATTAGGACACAAATGGAGTTTACCTCTGTTTGGTCCATATCGTCATTGCTCTTGATGCCATCAGTGGCATTGACATTTAATTGAAAAGCTCCCGGTTGTAGTCTGTTTGTAGTTGAAATAATACCACTGGTTGGATCGATCGTCACTCCTTTTGGTGCTACACCTGCAATTTACGTGTAGAGTTTGGTGTTTCAATTTTTATTTCGAAAATTTCCTAAAGTGATCTTTACCTGTGATGCTGTAGATGATCTTGTCAGATTTTTGACCGTCAATGGTAGCAGTAACTTGTTCAAGAATTCCTTTGTAATCAGTGGTGGTTTTGTTAACGTAGACAGGTTTTTCGAAAACTAGCGTGGATTGGGTTGCTGTTGAAAAGTCAAATTATAAATTTAATTTCACTTAAAATGGGTTGTAATCTTACTGTTGAGTTGTATCACAAGAACTGTAAAGGTGTGGTATGTATCTTTCGTTTCGGTGTTCATAAAAGCATCAAGTGTTACTGTTATATAACCTTTCTTCTTTGTTTTAGCATCCAAATTATTGATTACCGTTACAGTAACGTCACCACCTTTACAATACTTCGCGTTGAAGTTGGTTTCATAATCTAGAACTGTCACATTTGGGATTGATGTTACTCCTTCCTTGATTTTAAGAGATATCGCCCCATCAAGTACTAAGACATCGTTTCCAGTTTTACTAGACTGATAAATCGCTTTGTAGACAGGCTCCTTGAATTGGATTAGTTGTTCTTCTTTAGATGGTAAGGATATTACGACAACTGATAGGTCTTTCTGGGTTCCATTTATAACTAAAGCTTGAATGGTAAGAGTTAATTCATTTCGGGATATCTTCACCGGTAGAGGATTCTTGAGAACGACGGTCCAGGCGTTATTTTTTGGTGCGAGGTTAAAGTTATCTTCGTAATCTAAAGAATTACTTAGAGTAAGTACCTATCTAATTGTTTAAATAATAATTTAGAAGCTATCAATCACGAAGGAGTTGCATTTACTTATAAAAAATAACTCAAGAAAAAATTTAATTGAACACCTTCGTGTTTGTTTCAAATCATCACTTACCGCCATCAATAATAGATACATTTACTTTAACGCCAATTGGCCCAACTTGGATTGAACCATTCATAACCACATTGGCATGTTTGTCATCCACAATTATGTAGCTGGCGGTGTAGATGGGGCTCGAAAATTTGGGCATAATTTCGACAGAAGCGTTTAGTAGAACTACTAACACAGCATTTGATGTTATTCCATTGAGATCTGCTTGCATGGTTAGCACTAATTTCTGATCATCACTCGGGACATGATTCGGTGTCAGGTCGAATTGATTCAACGAATTTTTGTTTCGAATTAGGTTGAAAAAACCGTCATCACCTTAAATTTGAAGATAATTAACTTACTCTGTTTTCAGATTGTTTCGAGATTTCGATGATGCCTGCAGGAGTGTCTTGGACGCGATATTTGACTTTCCTCTCGGCGGCTATGTTAAGTATGTTCGCTGGATCGCAAGTTGTTCATATTTATTATCAGCCACTCAAGGATTTGGACAAGTACGTGGAAGAAGAATTAAAGGTACACAAGAAGAGTTAGATGGATTTCTTCACCAGTGTAAGATGTAATGTGAAAATTTAGCTGCGTGTGTTTTGCGTATAGGACTATACACAATGTTCCATCTTCTTTAAGACTTATTTGAAGAAATGTATATTTAAATTATGAAGAAATGTATAGTTTAGTTGTTTAGTTTTTTGTTTAATAAATGATGAAAAGTAGGCATACCAGTTTAAACCATTTAAGTCACACTTCTTAGAGTATATTTACCAGGAAGGTGCTAGATATTGGAAGAAAGTGGCTTGAAATCCTATCTTTGTTTTTTTTTTTTAAATTATCCAGTTTGTTCTTGGTCAGCTCTCGCAAAAAAGGTCTTGGACTTGGTTTTCGTCTCAGTCTTGATTTGCTGCTGAAGTCAAATATTGAGCTCTCTCTTAGTTTTTTTGCAATACCAGACTAAACACCAGTCTGCAAACAGTTACAGACTAAAGACTGCAATACTAAGACCGATTCTGCTGACCACTATCAAGAAACTTTCATGGTAATTATCATGAAATTGGTGGGAATTATTGGAGCTACTTCCTTCATGTGAGCACGTCAAGACATTGGTTGAACACAGTTAATAAGTTGAAGAGCTTGAGAAAGTAATTAAAAGTGCGAATATATTCAAGTAACTCACCTTTAACAAATTGAACTTTTGTAGTGGCCGCATTCTTATTAGCAAGTGCAATAGGACCATCTTCAAGGTACACTTGCTTTTTTTTAATATCGTAACTCCCACTGTAATGCTGCTTTGACCAGACCGGTTTTTCTTTATCCTGAATGGTAATGACCGCAGTCGAGTAAGATTTTAGATCATCCAGGGATGCTTCCAGAGTTAGAGTGAAATGATGCTCCTGGTACATAGAAAGAGGTTTATTGACTGTCATAATCCATTGCGAGGAGTTCTTATCATCCCGTTTCAAATTGAAAATATTTGCTTTGTCTGCAAGAAAATGTTAAAATACGGGTGCTTGCATTACTTGGGTGGAAGTATTATTACCATTAGCAATAACTACTTTCGTAGTTGTAATGTCGGTGCTAAAAATAGAGATAGAGCCTTCGTTGAAATCCAGGACTGGGCTTATGCCTTTGTAAGTTGTGGTGTAAGTTGGGGAGGAAAATTCCAACTTGTTTTGATTGTTCAAAATTGTGATTAGTACGCTTGCTTTTTTCAATGTATTCCATAAATTTGCTTGCAGAGTCAAGGTGAATTCTTTCTTGTTAATATCTAATTGAGAAATTATTTTTAATATCCACTTAGACTTGTCTGTTGCATTTCGTGCGATGCTGAAATTTTTGCTGCAATCTAAAAAATGCTCAGTTACTTTATTAGAGAGTATTTGTATAAAATTTCCTCACCAGAATCTATAATTGAGACGATGGTGCTCCCAAAGTTCTTGTTTAAGAGTGTAATTGCTCCTTCCTTAAATGAAAGTACTGAAGGCAATCCATGAGAGGATGTCGTGTAGAGGACATTGCTGAAAACGGGATCTTCCATAACCACATTCACAACTAGGACGCAGTGGTTCAGTTGATTATCCAAGGAAGCCTCTAGAGTGATGATGTACTCAGTTTGATCACCAGGGAGCTCTTTTTTTAGAACTACGTTCCATTGATTTTTATTTTTTGGATCTCGATTCACGTCAAATAATGTTGTATCACCTGCAAAATTATAATTTAAAGGTAAAAGAGGCGAAGAAGAATTCTAAACGGTAAGTTAATTTTAGTCCTAGGAAAACATAATAGAGGAATCGGGATAACCATAATCTTGTGATTAGTTTTAAGTCTTCAGAAGCTGTGCTGCAAGTAAATATGAACCTAATAATGGAACGAGAAAAAAGGAAGAGGTTTGTGTAGGTAAATAAAATCCGTTTTTGGACATTGAAAAATTGTAGTGGGAATCGAAATGAGAGAGTTAACGAGAAGAGGAACTGTAGTTTTAAAAAGGTAGGTAAGAGAAAAACAAACTCTTCTGAAAGTAAGATGGGGATGATCTTGAAGAGGGAGAGGACAGCTAGGAGAGAAAATATGTTAAGAGATCAAAATTTGAGACTTTACTTAAGCTACAGTGATAATCGGAGCAAGTAAAAGAGAATTGCAGTTTCTTTTGAGAGGGGTAAGAGAGATACAGCAGGAATTAATATGATCTTTGATGAAATACTACAAAGGATGAAAAGGGGTAAATCTTTTAAAAGTAAGAGTTGTTGATCATTTAGGGTGTAGATTTAGCTACCACAAAAAGAACTCAAAGTTAATCGCTTGTTGAGTGTTGTTTGATCAAAAACGACACCATTGTGTACAAAAGATTCAAAGAAAGAAAAAACAGAAAATCATGAAAAGAATAATGAAAAATTAAAAGGAACAAAGAAGGACTAGAAGGAAGAGAGTACAGGATTAAGACAAATGGAGACGCTTGGATTATGATTTCATACCTTCACTGATTTTTACTTGCGTTGCCGCAAACTGTTTATTATTAAGAGCAATTGGTCCATCTTTAATCGACACAGTTTTATCTGCCCCAATCTGGGCAACTCCAGCGTAGTGAATTTTTGAAAACGCTGGATTTTCTTTCCCCGGTAGGCTGATTACTATTGTGGAATAAGTGGCGATCTCTCCCAAGCTCGCTTGAATGGTCACTTCAATATGATCCTCGTCAAAGGATGTCAGCGGTTTTGAAACATTCAAAGTATACTGAGATTTGGTTTTGTCAGGAATTAAGTTGAAATTGCTTTTGTAATCTGAAAAAGAGATAGTAATTATTAATCGCCTGGCTTGTTGAAAAATCAGTTTTTGGGTGCGAAGAAATAGAAAACCTGTGACAAGATTTAGTTTTCCCACACCTGTAAGAAAATCTGAAAAAAAAATTGCTCAGATATCATCAGTTGAATACCATGTCTTATAACAATTTAATTAACGCTCCTTTTTGGCTAGAAACCGTAGATTTTTTAATATTAATCCTTTTTATTATTTGAAATTTATAATAAGCTGAAAAAATGTTAATAACGCAATCCGAAAAAGCTCAACTTACTCAAAAAGCTCCTTGAATAATAATTACTCTGTCTGATTGCCAGAAATGCTTTATTCCTGCTTTTTAGCCGGTAATAAAGAAGCACTCCCATTTATATTAAAATGTAGCATTTTTATACGATGATAATATTTATGTTTTAATAATAAAGTATTTTCACTTACCTCCAGTCAAAGTAACTAGGACACTTCCAGGATTTTTGTTCAAAATTTTGATACTTTCTGTCATAACAATTTTATTATCACTCGTATAATTGGCTTCATATCCAGTTTTCTCAATATGCGGAATAAGATTTATTTGCGGCAGTTTGACTACAACAGCCGCATCTCCACTCTTACCATCACCATTGCGCTTAGCTTGAATTGTCAAACTTACTTCCGTCGTAATCAAATCGTCAAGATTTTTCCCCTGCGCTGCTTGTAAAGTGTACTTTTTTCCGACTGCCTGGAGCTGGAAATATGCCGCATATTTCTCTTCTAAAACCATTATGATTATAATGATAATAATAATCAATGTTTGAAATAATAATTAATTACCTCCAGTCAAAGAAACTTTAACATCATCTTCTAATACCTCAATTACGTCTCCAATTAGACTCCCATTATTGAAATATTGGTAGGAGAAATACGATTTTGAGAACACGGGGAGCCCAGGTTTTAAAGGTAAGTTCACCAGGATGGCTGCCGAGCTGTGGTTGTAATTAGCAATTTGTGCTGAGACGGTGAGAATTATTTTATCGGTTGCATTGAGAATTTCATCAGGAATCTTTTCATCGTGCAGCGATATGCTGACAATCACATTTTTGGGGTCGTAAGTTTCCTTGAAGTATTTTTTATAATCTGAAAATAGAAGTGGTAAAGAATAGTTGAAATACAATAATATGTATTGAAATAGAACTTTGGTTTTTTAACTTGGTAGGTATGTGTCAATTTACAAACTTTGGGTTGGCTAAAGTTCTGAATATTGAATTTTGTTTGAGAAAAAAACCGCTTCAGCAGAATGGAGGGGGAGGCAGTTTGATAGTGGCAACAGTTTTATAAATTATTTCCTAACCGGGATAGCCACCTCAACTCCAAAATTTCAAGAATACAAAACTTTCCAAAAATATTGTTTCATTTTATAACTTTCAAAAAATAAAATGTTCCATCACAAATATATTTCTTTTGTCTGCAATGAATAAAGAGTTTCAAATTGAAGTATCATAGATGGTAGGGGCTGCAATTTGAAATTTTGGAGTCGGGGTAAATACCCCGCTTAGAAGAAATTTAATAGTAATTACTCATAAATACCTCCATCAATCCAGATAGTTAGATTGTTGGTATCTGCCGTTATTTGAATTATATCATTTGTTGTTAAAGAGCCACTTCCATCGCTTTCTTTCGTGTATTTGAATTCGTAAAGCGCTTTTGAAAATTGAGGCGTCGATGGGACACTATTAGGCGCATCCACTTTTATTGTAAAGCTAACTGAAGAGGATTTTTGAGGTGTACCATTATCCTGAAAATGGAAACATAAGAAAATTATATTTTATTTTAACTCGCTTTGAATAATCATCATTTATGTGAATTTGTTTTATTTCCCATGTTTTAGAGATGGATAAAAGAATATGGAATTAACTTCTTGATGAGGCGAGTGGAAGATAAAGCGTGACTAGTTTTGGAATGTACTAAAAAACCTGGAGCTTTTCCCAACATTTTTGCGTTATGAACAGAAGATCTCACCTGAGCTGTTATTGTGAATGTAGTATTCTTTTCCAGTCTTTGAACTTTCTTGACTCTAATGACAGGTTGATAAGTTTTATTGTCCAAAATTTTAGTCGTTATTTCGAAATAAGATGGCTCGATTGAAAATTTCATGTCGTTGTTTGAAAAATCCTCGTCTATCGCTTGGATCATTTTATCACCGAGCAATTGGTTTATGTCGATTATTGGTAACATGGGCATTGGTAACATTACAGTGTATGATTTTTCTGAAAACTCCGGTGGATAATCGTTACTGTCTATTATGTTGAAATCTACTGTCTGAAAAAATAAATATTAAAATAAATAAAAAAATTTGAATTCGCCGTTTTGATGATACTGCTTATCAGTGTATCCCATTATCCCAAACATTCCTATGATTAACCCATTCTCACTTACCAAGACGCTTTTTCCCTTTTGACACTGAAAATTTATATTCCCACTGCATCCATTATATGGCGAAGGCGTGTAACTGGGGAGATCGTTGTCAATTTTAATGAGATCAGTGGAATTGTATATAATCACATGAGTTTTGTTAGTGGTTGCGCTAAAGTACTTATTCAAAACTGTTGGAGTTTTGTCAAGGCCTGGAAATTTGTAAAGTGTTAAGTTTATTTTTTATATTTTTTGAAAGAATAGGTACGCAATTAATAATTACACCATGATTTTTGGGTCGATATTTATTTTGATGAACTCTCAAGAAACAAAAAAATTACTGAGGTCAGAACTCAAACTCAACCCTACGCTAAGAAAACTGAATCTGGAAGCCTATTTATGGAACAGTTTGCTGAGAGCATATTTTTCACTGAAAAATATAGTAAATTTGCACGTTTACTATCAGGGGTATATGATTGAGCGGTTTTGAACGGACTACATTTTTGGGACACCATTCTTTTGCACACAGTCTTCTTTTACAATCCGGAAGGGCGCTTTTAAAGCAATATGAATACGATCTATTATTTGAAGTAAAAAATCTCGGTTACTGAAACTAAACGTGAAGTTGATTAAATGATAACTAATCATTACATTAAATAAAAAAAAACAATGAGAAATACAATGGCGATAAGGCTGCGCTTGACCTATATTTTGATAGTTTCTGGCAGTGAGCAGCGTTATTTTTTTCAAGAATCGGCTTCATTGATGTTTTTGCTCGAATGTTGCCTTTGGAGATAATGCGATCCAACCTTGTGTTTGACTTTTCGATTCGATAATCCATTGAAACAGTTAAAGAAAAAAATGAGAGAAATTGCGTTAATTAGAGTTTAAAGAAATTTAAAGGGTAGGTTGGAGGTGCCACTAAGAACACTCCAGCCAAGTTTCTCCCTGGGATTCCGTAAGGCGTGGCTGCAATCTTGAATTTAAGGGATGAAATTATGTATCTCGGTAATTAGGTATATCAGTTGTACGTAAAAAACTACAATTACATTACAATATTACAATATTGTTAGGGGTTTCACACTTATAACATCACTACTAAAGTCTGCAAATGTCTTTATTCTCTAACACAAATACAACTTCTAAACTTATAATCTCAATCTAAATAACCAGCTGTCCTCCTGTCTTCACTCACAGATATTACACCATTTGTCTATACTTCACTGAGTCACAACTCACTATACACCACCAATGGCTACTAAGTACTGTTTTCCTTATTCTGAATACTTCAGAGTTCAGCTTTCACATCCAAGACACTACTTGAGGAAGTAAACAAACAAATAAATGTATCTGGAATTATTCTTGTTCCCGAATAAGGTGGGTTATTTCTCGTTATAATATTATATAAATTCTAGGAAATGACACCAAAATATAGGGGATGGAAACTTTTGAAACGATTCTTGAAATTTTACAATGAAACGGTTCATCGGGGGTGAAAAACGGATTGGACAAGAGTTGTAGCTTTTAAGTTCCTTTATAATTTGCATGTTTTCAAAAAAAATAAAAAAAATAGCCTGCATGGTTTGTGAAAGTGCGATGACTTGAATTAATTTTCAAAAATAGGTATTAGCACCGGTCGACTTTTCGATTTCTTTATTCGTATACCAAGCATGCTAAATTTTTTTTAAACATGCATATCGTAGAGAAACTCAAACTCTACAGTCTACAACCATTTGTTCAGTCCGTTTTTTACCCCCGATTGACTGTTTCGATGTAAAATCGAAATAGCGTAATTTCCGAGAATTTATATACGAAACAATAAGAAATTAAAAAAAAAACACACGGATGTTGCTGCTTAACAATTTTTGTGATACCTAGTACTTTTTGACGTACAACCGATATTTCCGAGATACATAATTTCATCCCTTAAATTCTAAATCGCGGCCACCCCTTACGTCCCGAGGAGGGAAACTTGGCTGGAGTGTTCTAGTGGCGCCCCCTACTTACCATTAAAATTCCGTTAAACTTCTAATTAAGGCAATGTCAGTCCTATTTGGCTGTACTACGAGGCTTGTATATTATTATGAAAGAAAACTTGATACATTGTGACAGCGGTAAGGGTCAATTGTTTGAATTCTTAATTAACAATTAGGTACTTACATCAAATTTAAACCAGAATATAATGAAATCGGAAAGATAGTTTGCATTAAGATTAAAGATTAGTAAAAGGTTGAATTTGTATAAATTATTTTCAATTTTTTTTTTTAATTGTAATTGTAATTTAATTGTATAATATTCTGGGAAGGAACTGACCTGGAAATATCATCACCGGGATTTCCAGAGAGAATATTTCAAACATTAGAAATACTATTATTAGTAGGTATTTCTGGATTTAATTGTATTACACTTTCTTAGTAATTTGAGATTATTTTGATCCAGCTGGAGAGTAAAAATTTGTTCTTTAAAATTTTCAATTATTCATTAGATATCGACCCTCTTTGGGGTTTTCAAACCACTTACTCAGATTTCCTGTGTATGTATAAGCCAGTAGAAATGTTTGATTTTGTGGAGCAGCTTCGAATGACATAATTCGTTCCCAATCGTCACCAGTTATACCATCAATTGTGCATTGCCCCTCTTAAAATTAATTTATTTAAATTTTTCCAATATGTTATATTAATATACCTGTGTAATAGCAAGAAATTTGACTTTAGGACTTACCATTGTCTTCTAAACTGGAAGAGCAGAGGAGGAGGAGCGATATTAAATAATACACCAGACACTTCATATTTATTTCATTGTCTCTGCAGAATGTTTTAACAATATGTTTTTACAAAATATGGCACTAATTTTTGTTATGGCAAATTATCGTCGATTGATCAATAATTATTATTATTAGTACCATTTGTGACTGATTTGGTTTTGTATAAAAGTGCTTTGTGCTTTATCTATTAATTTATTCAAAGTTATAGATTAGATCCTTTTTGGTACTTATCTATTATAGATATGAATAACAAAAGAATTACTCATCTTTGAATTGATAAAATATGCAGTACCAGTATACAGTGAGGACGTTTATAGTCCCCCCCTTGATCTTAAATTTTTAATCGAATGAGATAGAAATATGAAACAAAAACCAAATCAAGTGTCATGAATTTTACTACTTTTTGACGTAAAACTTATCTGTCAAATGTCAAAGATTGCAGTCGCTGTCAACTTCAAAATTTTGAGGGACAAGGGGGGGTCATGTGAGATTGAGACCTTATTTTAAATGTATTTCAATTATTCACACAAAAATTATGTTAGTTTTCAATTTTGATAATTTTTTGTCGACGACGTTTATTATAGGTCTCCCCATATCCTCTAATTCTCAACCGACAAATAAAAAATTTAAATCTAACACATTTTTTGTGTAGAGAATTGGAATACCTTTCAAATGAGGTTTTACACGACCCCCCATTACCCTAAGAATTTTGACGTTGACAGTGACTGCAACATCATCTTTGACGTTTGACAGATCAGTTTTATGTTTTTGTTTTACAGTTGTATCTGATCCGGAACAAAAATTAAGAGGGAGAGGCATTATGATTTATTGATTTATTAAGACTGTCAAAATTGACAGCTAACATAATTTTGTGCGAACAATTTAAATACCTTTAGAAAGAGGACTCACATGACCTCCCCATGCCATTTAAAAAATTGAAGTTGACAACGACTGCAACGTCATATTTGACATTTGACAGATCACTTTTACGTCAACAGTAAAATTAATTGAATTTGATATAGTTTTTGTTTCAAAGGTCTAGCTCATCCGATAAAAAAATTAAACAAAAATGAGGTCAGGGGGGACTATAAACGTTCTCACTGTATATTATACTCATGTGTAAGGTGTAACTTTGTAAATTTTAAGGGGCAACTACAGTAATAAACGCTTTCAACGAAGCTTAACCGATCCCCTACTACTCAAATTATAGAATATAAAAAATAGAAGCAGATGGTCTATACTATACATATACAGGGTGATCCCGAAATGGCGGACACGGAATACAGGGTGTTGTAGAGGATGTTCAGAAAGACTGTAAATTTAAAACAAAAATGTGTTCCTCGGCTTCGTTACCGAGATATAGGGTGTCCTTTTTCTAAAATTTAAATTGAAATGGCAGTGAAATTTATACAACCTCCACTGGCAAGGTGCATAATTTGACATAATTAACTATAACGATAGTCCGTGCTTTTGGTAGTCTGGTTGGATGTGTGTTGCTGCCTGAGTCTGAAACTCTTTATTTGGGTTCTCGGGCGCTCCAGACTTGACAACTGTCAGGACGATGGGTTAAAACCCGACTCCAATACGACAGGCTATTGATTTGTCTTTATACTCATTAAGACCTACCTACCTTTGTTTGTTATAACGATAGTGTTTGCTTTTTATTTTTTTTTATTATTATCGGGAACGGAAATACAGGCATTCAAAGTTTACCTATTCCCCGTGTTCAAGAAAATTTTTCAATGTGGCATCGTTGTTCGAATTCGAGATTTTGACTAATATTATCGAATATGTCGTATCCGCGCAACGATTATTGTTTTAAGCTTTGTTGTGTTTCCATTTCATATGTTTCCATGGTAACATCTATCTGGGTATTGTAGACCTACACATTATGTTTCTCCCTGAAGAAGGGTATCCAGTGCAGTGTTGTGACTTTATTTTCTACAAAAGTGGTCATATCTTCTTAAGGGAGACATACTAGAGAAAACAGTAAATAAAACTTAGAATCTTTAATCCACAATGGATGCTGTGGTGCTGTCCATGTCCGCCATTTCGGGATCACCCTGTAGACTCATAGTATAGTCCTCACCTCTTTAATACGGCTGATAATTATTAGAGGTTAATTATTAGAGCGATTTTTTTTTTATCATTTCCTTAAAGTTTATCAAAACCTCCTTGAAACTATAGTTAATTATGAATGTCTCCTATCTGATATTATTTTTCTTTGCGGAAATGAGTTGCTTTCTAAACTTCATACATCAAACCTAATTCCTATTAATAGCAAAGAAATTCCAGAAGTCATAAACGTTACTTAACAGTTTCCAAAATTTGTTTGCGATCGTTTCTTCCACAATATTGTCAGAGGTTACATGAAGCACGTAGGATTTCAATCAACTTCAAGGAGCGAGCCTTGAAAGGCTGCACACGTCAAATAATATTATTTTGGTAATACGTATATAAACTACGCCGAAAAGGTAGTTCCATAAAAGAAGAAGAATTAGATTCCCTTTCAACAGAATTAAAGCCAGACTGATCTTTATTACACATAAAAATATGACTGAAAATTATTATTATTAACTATTGTAAGTGATTTGTTATAAATAAAGTAAGTTCCTTAACAATATTAATTTATTTCTTCCATATAAAATTAATTTTAATTTCACTATTACTTTCACAGCACCGACTTTTGGCGAACAATCCCACATACGTTTCTTTAATTCGTTCATCTATTTTTCTTGTCTCAGTTTGATTTCGTTTAATTGACACAATTCCTCTCTTCGAGTCATATACTGGATAGAAAAATCCATCAAGTTCTGCATCTGAAACACAATTGATTAAAACTTTTTTCGTTTCGTGCAAAAAAAAAGGATGAGAAAATACCCACCAGAATCCAAGGTAAGGCGAAGATCTTCGCAGTTACTGTACAGTTTTATATCGTTCTTTAAAAAAAATTGACCCTTGAAGTAGGTCGCTTCATGTAAGGGTCTCTCGAAATGAAGAAAGTGGAAGGAGTCGTTTGTTATTTGGTGTATCGTAATTGATATGGATGAAGAGAGAGCGTTTGGATATGACCCGGAATCCTTAAAATATTGTTTTATAATTTATTTACCTTCTAATATTATTATTACATCTCTGCATGATTATTATGTATAGAATTTTTTTTTTCTGAAGCATACTTTCAGTATTATCAAGAAGATCTTTATTTGCAATTCATTTTATACTTTTAAACAGCTTTTTTTAGGTAAATAGTTTTTCTTCTTATATTTTTATATAAGAAGGAATATTTCCCTATTATAATAATAACAAAAATGATTAGTGGCATTATCTGGAAATGCCGCTCGCTTTCTCATTGTTTATTTTACTTCTTCGCTAGCGGTAATGTGCTTTTAGAGTTGTCGATAAGAATTCTCTACTCTGCTTGAAGGTATTTGTAGTTAGATACCTACTCGTATGATCACTGAGGACCTACAGTCTTGCAGTCTGTATCTCTAATCATTAAATTAAGATAAACCTGCATCAATTTCTTAAAAATAAAAAAATAAAATATGAAAAACAATAATAGTTAGTGGCGCATTAAATTCCGATTCCTTACAATAAACGATAATTATCTTATTTTACTTATCGCCTTGAAAATCAATAAAATATACAATGATAAATCAGGCGGATACCTTCCAGATTATTCTCGTTATCAATTTAATACCGACATTATCTTTATCTCATCAGTAAGGAATTTAATTGAATTGTTATACCTATTTTTTTATTTTTTTTTTTATTTCCGGTTTTAAAAATAGTTTGAGAGTACATAATGAAAAAGAAAAGGTAAGCTTGAAGAGAGTTGAAAATGAGATTGATTTGAAGATTGTAACAGTCATGAACTTACCGTGGCTTTGAGGGTATAAACTGAACTTGTTATAATTCCATCAGGTCTAGTTTTAATTATTGGAGTAAATATTCTCCTTCTTTCTATTTCAAAAACTTCTGTTTCCACTTCAAAATCGTCCGGATCGATCGCAAAAGTAATATCAGTGTTTGAAAAATCCAGATCTTCAACTTGAATAAACGCATTCAGGTACTTATTGATTTGAGTTCCTGGTGGAATGTCACCGGAATGTGGAATTACTATTTGGTATGTTTGATTGTAAAAGACTGGAGGGAAGTCGTTGGTATCTAAGATAGGTTGATGTAGCTCCTTAAAAAATTGAAATAATTTCCTTATAACAACGTAGAAGAATAAGATGCTTACTAATACACTTTCACCCTTCTTGCATTTGAGCCAGATTTTGCACATAATATTTAAAGTGTTTGTTGGTTCCACCATTTTGTCGATCTCTTTTATGTCACTTTTTCCTTCCACTATTAATTTGTTGTAGGAGTTTCGAATCGATAAGAATCTTTTACACGTACCAGTGATTTCTATGGAAAAATAAAGTTATGCCCAGTTTCAACAAGATTTTTAACGCTAGGAGTATGTTAGCTCAACGCAACTCCAGTTTAAAGTATAACAATGTGTTAATAAGCTAACAGCGTTAAAATGTTTCAAAACTAGGAATAACAAGCCTTATGTATGAACTTATAACATGGTGAAGTTTGAGAGTATGTTAAAAGTTCTATAAGACCGGTTATTAATCAACTAAACACATATCCCCTTACTTATCGCTTCATTTAAGTCAAACTCGTATCTAATGGTCTCGTTTTGAAACTTAGGCTCAAAAATTTTGCCATTCTCCCATTCTTCATCACTTATTCCTTCTATATCACAGCCTTTATCTGAAATTTGAGATAATAAGTTCTGGAAACTCCATTTATAATGATGCATAATTTTTTTAACCAACTCCCAGAAGAACTCTCCTCTGAGACCAAAAACCATGTAGAATATATTTTGATTAACGAGAGCTAAGTACGCAAGCCTTGAACTTACTTCTTCTTATTGAACTTTGCAAGTTTTACAATGAAAAAAGTCACAACTCCAAGCGAAGTTAACATTTCTTTGGTTCCATTATTAATTATTACCTCTTGGTAGTCTGATTTTTATCCTCCCAAAAACAAGCGATTTTCTATCGCATATTAATGGGGGTGTTAATTTGATAGGGGGCCAAACTTCAAAGGGTGATGGATTCGGAAATGCGTATTTTTCAAGATACAGGTTATTACACTTTTATGAAAAAAATCATTTTTTCGAAAATATAAATATGCTTCACTCAATATTGTTGAAATTTAACTGTTTAATTTGCTTTAGTGAGGGGGTAGCTTAGCCATAACCAAATTGAAAAAAAAACGTTAAACAATTTAGGTCAATGGCTATTTTTTTAATTTTTAATTTTTTCAGGTTAGGCAATTACAAGTATAGGTACAACTTTTTTGTCTGCTGAGGTTTTTTCGTATCTTGCTTCTTTTTTAAAATAAATATGAAGAACCACTTTATTACATGTCCCCGGACAACATAAAAAAAAACTATGAAACTATAGCAATAGCAGAGATTTACCTGGTTATTTTTTGCATAATTCTAGTTACTCTATTCTAGTCATAAAAAGTGTCATAAAATCAATCTTTTTTTAATGCTTTTTGCGCGTATACATGCATGAACATTAAATAAAGTACCATTTTTTATTTCAGAAACGAAGCAAGATACGAACAAAATTTGATAAACAAAAAAGTTATTGTACTTGTAATTGCTTAATCTGGCAAAAAATAAAAATTCAAAAAAAGCCATCGGCCATCGGAGTATTTTTTAAAGCTTTTTCAAAGTAATATTCCTTGAGGTGCTCCTCGGGACGCCACTGGACTTAATAATTTTAATATAGTTGGGGCTAAATTAGCTCCTTACTACAGTAAATAAAACTGCCACATGCAACAATATTCGGTAAAGTATATTCAAGATATATTCGAAAATGTCGATTTTTTAATAAAAGTGTAACACCCTGTATCTGGGACAATATGAATCACCCAAAGAAACACCCCCTGAAGTTTGGCTCCATACTTAATTAACACCCATGGTTATTATTCATGGGAGTCTAATCAAGTTTTATTCTTTCAAAAAAATTTTTTATTCTCAGGTGTGAGGAGAGAAGAAGCACGTCTAATTTTTGAAGCTGCAATCAAGTCGAGTAAATTTTTTTGCCTTTGATAAAACTATTGAAATTTACCCTTCGTAATTTTTAACCAATAGTAAGATGACGATTTTGATAAATTACTGTCTTAATTAAACCAACCAAAAATACTTACCGTTACGAGTACTAATCGCATCCGAAAATAATAAAACATTCAAAATTATAAAGTTTATTTTCACATAGTATAACATTTCATAGTGATCCACTAACACCGTTATAAATCATTCACTGTTACCTGGTGACATCTTTCCAGGTTGTAACATAATATGAGTTTCATTTATTATCTATTATAGGTAAACATTAGGTTTGGCTATCATTATTGATAAAAAGTTATATTACTGAAACTGGTAACTTGCATTTCGTTATCTAATGCGTGATGTACTATCTACATAATATCTATTTGGATTCATCTGCCATTGATATATTTTACGGTGCAATTAATGTACTTTTTCAATGTACGGAGCGCCATCTTATTAGACCTCGTAGTACCTATCGCTACTCAAATTATTATATTATCAATAAAAAAAATTAAAGACAATTTCTCATCTAATCATTCAGGAATTAATTAAATAATATATCTGACAAAATTATAAGAATAATCCAAATCTATGGAAGATCGTCATCAGAAGGAGTCAGAGTTGTAGAGTTGCCAGGTTCACCAATAACCACCTGTTTGAGCCCAATTCTTGGAGCTAGATTAACCATACTGGCCCATTGTCCATCGCAGAGACTATCAAACCTCATGTCTTTAATAATTGATCCTCCCAGATCACCAGGTCCTCTGCAGGTTGGCTGGGTGTCCCATACTTTGTTAGTGTTTGCGTCTATCCACCTAAAAATAATATAGGTACAGGGGTGTTTAGGTGAATCTCGATTTGCGTTCTGACATCTTGAGCTGTATAACAGTTAGATAGTTTATTCAGCTGAAGCAACAAACAAATGTTATAGCATCGTCAAAGCTAAATATCAACATTATATTATAGAAAATATAAAACACAAATATAACAAATATAACAATACACAAATACAATATACAAATTATGCAAAAATACAATATGAAACAAAATAATTTTGTGCATCTATGAAATATTACTGCTTTTTTAATTCAGGTAAGTGCTAAACTACCCGAACAATTTTTTTTACAACCGATTCTTTCTTGACGGAAATTTCGTCAAAGGTTCATGACGCTTCTTTCAGATGCACCTATACTCTGTACACTGAGAGTTGTCTGTTGTGATTACTAAGGATACATCATCTCGTTATGTTTCTTACTCCTTCTGTTGCATTGCGTCAATCGAGTTAAAATGGGACGTATTGTCAGAAATACGTTTGAATCGTCAGCAATTCTAAAAAGATGAGCGAGAGTGAGACGGAAGTACCGATTCGCGTCTTGATACGCTTAGATTGATACGATATTACGATAAGATTGTCGTCGCTACTGTCAGTAGTGTCAGTGTCAGCGTTAAATATACTAATAAGGTTTTTGTTGTGATTTGAAACGTTTTTAATACGAAATTAGCAGAATTACCTGTAATATTGTACGGTGTGATAAACTATGAGTAACTTAATTACGCGAATGCCTAAAAATCTATTTCCTTGTTTTGCCTGGTAAACTATTGAACTCCCTAGTACGTGGTCTTGTGGTTAAATTGCTGGAATATTTTACTTGCAAATAAGAAAACGGAGGTGTTATTCTTTCTTTTAAACGGCAACCAGCAGGCAGGTGACATGATATTTCTATCATGATGATAACAATAATTATTATGATTCTTATTTACTTGCATGATATATATTTGTTATCAAAAAGTTGCAAGGCTCTACTTCGTCAATAACTTGTCGAAATAATATATTTGTAGGATATTCATTATTCCTCAACACACGCCACTGACACGAACTGCGATACCACATCTGGTTCGACTTCGACTTAGAAATAAGTTTACGATTCAAATCGAATTAAATGAAATTGTTTAGTCAGAATCAGTGTGGCATGACAACGGACAACTCTCAGTGGACAGATTGTACCTTTGAAATTTTGTCTACTCTCTCAAAATCTATTCTAACTACATTGTTCCCTTGGATCTTAGAGAAAACTGATTTAGTAATTAGGATATAAGCTGGCTTGGAATCTAAATTAAACATAAGTAAAGAAAAACTATTGAGCCAGGAGAACATCAAGGTCAAACTCCACGACCTATAATATTTAAAATCGATTAAAAAACCTATATTTTAGCTTTTACACACTATCAGAACAGATGTTAACTGAATTAAGAAGACCTACTTGAAAAAAAAGCAACGATAAACATTTTATTAGTACAAGAAGTCTTTGAAATAATTGAGGTAGGGCCTTAGGTCTACCAATACAACCATAAGACTCAAATGGTGCAGAAATACCACTGGGCTCAATTCAGAGACATATTAATAAGATTCAGTAATATTTAATAAAGCGAGAGATTGAAGAGAGTATCCTATGCAATATACTTACAATGCTAAATAAAGAACGTTACAATCGCAATGCCAAGGATTCTTCGCCAGTTTTATTGACTGTAGTTTTTGCAGAGGATCAAGACATTTTGCTGGTAAGAATAGAAATCTATTGCTGTCCAGGTGGCTAAAATCCAAACAATTACCATTACAGAAATATTTGTAATTCTCTTAACTTACAGCTTCTGCAAATTAGGGGTACAAGAGAAGATATTGGGATGAATCGTGCGAATTATGTTATTGTTAATAAGTAACGAGGTCAAATTATCCAACCCATTAAAACTCCTCTCTTTCAACTCTTCCAGATTATTGGAGTACAGTAATAATTTCTGCAGGTTCTTGTTGTAATAGAATACGTCGTCGCCGATCTCAGATATCACGTTCTGTCCAAGTTGGAGCTCTTTTAAACTTTCCAGGTGTTTAAAATCATTCTTTGTGATCTAAAATTGATCGTCAGATAGGAAATGTATTCAAAAACTGCAATTACTAGTGATGAGCAAAAGCGAGGTTAAGACCACGATATTCTTGTGCGTGGTCTTGGTCTCGCACATTCGTGGTTATGGTTGTGCAGCAATAGACTTAGTCTTGGTCTTACTTTTGTCTTGTCTGTCAAGTTTTGGTATCGCTCGTAAGACTCGTGGAACTTTGTAGCCTTGTATTTGCATTTTCACACTAAATTTGGAGTATGCGCTTGACTAATACCAACTCTGATCATTTTCTTTACACCCCGTGGTAAAGATATTAAAAAAAATTAAATGACGTCTCCTTAAAGATACAAAAAAAGTGTGAAGTAAATGTTTGCCAGTCGGCAAGACTCTCGCAGTAGTCTTGTTCTTAATCAGGTCTAAAAAAACATGATTATGGTCTTGCAAGTCGAGTCTTGGTCTTGGTCTCGCTACTGAGCGAGACCAAGGCTGCACCGATTTTGCTCATCACTAAAACTTACCTCGCTGATCCGATTCGAAACTAACTGCAACACTTCCAGACTTCTCAGGTGAGAGAATAAACCATCCGAGATTATCGAGAGTCGATTTTTTCTCAAATTGAGAACTTGTAAGTTTTCAAGACTATCGAAAATGCCTGTGCAAAGAAATTGTTAATTTTTTGTGTTCCCAATTTGATATTCTTACCGGAAGGTAGAATTGTGATGTTATTTTCAGCCAAGAGTAGACGTTTCAAGTTCTTACAGTCAATGAAGAGATATTTGGGGAGAGTTTCGATATGATTGTTACTCAGATCTAGATCTTCAAGCACGCCAAGTCCATTGAATATCCTTTCCGGTAAACTACGTATTTGGTTCCCAGATAAGTGGAGCACGATCAAGTTTGGGTTCCCTTTGAATATCTCAACCGGTAGTTGCTTGAGAATGTTGTTTGATACGTCCAAGCTTTTGAGGATTTTTAAATTGTTAAATAAATCAGCCGGGAGCTGTTCTAATTCGTTCTTGTGAAGACGCCTGAAATTGATTTGATTATTACAATAATAATACTGGGACGTAGTGAGTGACTAACAGATACTGTAAGTTATCCAAATTGTTGAAAATCGAAGGTGGTAGATAATCAATTGCGTTGCTGAATAAGTCGAGTTCGTTGAGATGGGTTAGGAGCAAGAAAGCGTTCTTGTTGAGGGTGTTAATATTGTTTATACCAAGATCACTGAAACAAACAAGCCAAACTTAATAATATTACAAACTTGAGTAACACTAATTAACTTAACGAGAATAACAACTAATTAAAGCTGTAGAGGAAAGTTGTGCAGTATTTGGACACGTAAGAGATATTACCGTTGATTCAAGAATTTATGTTATTATTATAAAAAGTCAAAGGCTTTCAGGTTTATTCTCTCCACTATAATATTCACATCTGTAGTTTATGATAGCATTTTTGTTAAGCAAGAAAAAATAAAATAATACTTACATCGATTTAACATTTTCAGGTACAACTTGATCAGGAGGTAAATAAAGTAAGTTCTGTTGCCAGCAATTCAGAGTCCTTGTTTCTGGTAAGCATTTGCAAGGACCTTTCATACAATCCACCCATTTCTCGTTATGTTTTGATATCTTCCAAACTATTTATTAATTAATAACATAAAAAGCCCAATGAAAACAATACCTCTCACCTGGTTGCTCTAGAGACCTCAATCTTTGATCCAAATTTGACAAAAACTTATTATAATTTGAATCCTCCAAGTTATCTATGTGTATTTGGAGGTTTATCTGGCTTTGCTCTAGCGCTTCGCAAGCGTTTATGTCGCACGAATCTTGCTCTTGACTTCGCCCATTACCAGTTTGCGATAGAATAAAAATTATTAATAAAGTTGTAAGGCTTGATAACTTCATTTTGTTATCGCGAGAGTCGAGGCAAGTTAAAGTGGATTACGTATTAAAGTTCTAACATTGATCTAATGGCTTTGTTTATGGGATCTGGATTGTTAAGCGGATAATTGTTTCCTATTTAATTTGATGGTCATCCCGGGGCTATAAAATTTGCTATAGCAAATTTATAATAGCACAAGCTGCATCAATTATTGCAATTTTCATAGACTCAAGGATCAAAGGACTTTTAATGATATGATCTATTTATAATCTTTAGGCCTGTCTATGGTATGTTTTTTATTGAGTCATTGTCCTTTGGCGACGTTCCAGCTGACGTTTATAATAAAAAATATTTACTCGGTTTTAGGATTTAGGGATTTAAGGATTTCAAATTTGTTGATTTCGCCCTGTTGTCAACTTTGACGTATTCAATTCAAGTTGTATTTTTCGAATAAATCAAAATAGGTATTAATTTATTAATTCCTCAAGATGTATAATCGATCTCCCCGTATGGGGAAAGTTGAATACACCCAAACATCTCAACTTGTAGGACCACCAACTTATGTACTAGATAACTGTACGCCTGCTAAAGGTAATAAATATTTTTGTTTCTAATTAAACTTGATCAAAGCAATTTTAATAGAAAATAGCGCCCCTTTCCTAAGCAACACCCCACGAAACTCTTCGTTTATCAAAAAAGCAGCCACTGAAGCTATCTATAACATCCGATTATCACAAAAATCATCAATAGTAAGTACTTAATAAAGAAATAATTTTTGTAGGTATTACATACCACATATATTCCAACATTTCAGGCAGCATCGTCCTTAAAAAGTAAAGCCCCCCGCTTTTCTAAACATTTTCAAGATTCCACCCCTTCGCCTACACAATACAACCCCCGGAAAGCAGGGGGGAAAACTGAGCGTCCTAAAGGTAACCCAGGTTGGTTGTATATGTGCAGAGTCCCTTATACTGTTTCAACCAGTGCGCCCTCGGTTCCTACAAAGAGGGACCAGAATGGGTATGAAATTGTGGGGGATAAACTGGTTAAAATACCACCTAATAAGTATGACACATCTTTGGGACCTGCGTTCTATAATATTGAGGTAAGGGTACTTCAAGAAGAGCAACTGTGTGTTTTTTGATGCTGAGTATTCTGGAGAGCGATACTCTTTCATCTTGGATTATTTTATTTATTTTTAACTTAACTATTCTTCCTGAATTTCATAAAAAATCTCATGTCACTGTGGAAGAAAAATCATTATTTTTTAAATCTTATTAAAACACGTAATAGATAAATTTTTATGTGCAAGTAGCGACATCTCCTTTCCAGAGTACGAACTTATACAAGCAACGATACGGAGGGAACAGATGGTCTGCTAGTAGAGCGAAGAGACAAACTTTAAAAGTCGATGACGGTCCAGGACCTGCGCACTACAATTCAAAGTTGCCTGATTGTCCAATGGCATATTATAACGAAGAATACCGTGAGATGGCGCGACTCTTCAGTTATATTCCGCGGTACAGTGAGGCTCATGAGTTGAAAACGAAGAGAGAGGTAAGTTTTATGATTAAGTGATTACACATTATTGGCTGTTATCTTGGAATTGTTTTTAAGACAAATAAACAGAAAACAGTCTGATTTTATTTATAGTATTATATTTTATCGAGTTGATGAAGTAATTTCTAACGTAATTCTTTTTGGGGAATTTTTATTTGCGGGAGAGATCTGAATCCAGATTTTTCTCATGATCATACTTGCCCGGCGTCTACAATAATTGAAACATTAGGATTTAGAAAAAACTGGAGTTTTCAATGTGATTAAAAAAAAAATCGAAAGATGACCCAGTACAGTAGGTATAATAGTTGAGCTGGAAAAATGATTATTGTCATGAAAGATTTTTTTTATTTCCTGCCTGAAAAATTGAAACAGGACTTAATTTTCTAAGATCTTTAGGATTTTGAGTAAAAACTGTGTTTCTCAATGTCGTCAAATAATGGAGAAAATAGGGCATCGAAAAGCTTCAGTTCCTAGTTTCACGGAATTTTCTTCATCTTCTAAAAAAACCTACTTCGAAAACAATAATTGAAGATAGAGCACTAAGATTTCTCAAAATTCCAACAAGAGAAGAACTAAGGCCTGAAAATGTATTATTTTAATAGAGATCTTTATTAATTTTCTCTCTGGTCCTACAAGCCACAACATTGATATAACATGACAAAGAAAAAACTCAAGTTCTCCGAGGGGCCAAAAAAGAGTTTCCAGAACATATGAATCATCAAAATTATTTTGTGGGACATTCATCTTCGAATTCTATTAGAAAATATTAATGAAACAAGACATATTGTTTTCATAGAGGTCAAAAAATTTAAAAATAGCAGCACGAAGAAGACCTTTACTCTTATCTTCGAGTCCTGGCGATGGAAAATTTTCAGGAACGGTAACTTATCTATAACAGGAGGACCTTGAAATAAGCTTTAGTTTTTATGATGTTTTCATTTCAAACCTTTTCTTCTTGATTCCATTAATCAACAAATTTAAGAAAAACATCTTAATAGTTTCCCGTATCGTCAAAACTAGGAAGAAGTATAGAATTTAGAGAACTTGAGTTCTTAATTCGATTTTAATGGAGGAATATCTTCTTTGCCTTTAGTTTCCCTAAGTCAAAATGATCGAAAAATAAGCTGACCAAGAAGATAAGCGAAGGAAATACTTACAACAATCTGGCAATGGATCACCTAAAAAATTGTAATTTAAATGGTAGATATTTGAATGGAAGAAGAGCTTCTCCATCATCTGACCATCTTAGTTAGAAAATTGAAGAAAAAGTATACCTACACAAAAACCTTGAATTCCCATAATGATGGAATAATAGAAGAAAAGGACCTAAGAAATTGGAAGATCAATCAAATTTTTTATTTGATTGATCCTTGACTTTCTTAATGACTTAGACCTGGAAAACCATTTTTGCAATGGAGGAAATATCCTTCATTTTATGATCCTCTTGGTCAGAAAAATAGAAGAAAGCAGAAAGCTTAGGAATAAAAAGCACCCAGGTAGTCTCAGGGTGTTTTGTTTAAATTATAGAAGATCTTATTCAACTTTTTTCTGATATTGCTTGGGTACTTGGAATAAAAATGGAGAAATAATTCGAAAAATATAAAAATAATCAATATTGTAACAAAACAACTTTGGAAAACCTGAAATTCTTGATGTGACTAAAATGGAAGAAAGAGGAAGACTGCCCAGAAAAATTTAGGCTTGTCTTGATTGAACGAGATCTTGTTGATCGTTGATCCTACTGATGGAAAAATTGAAGTAAAAGGACAAAGAGAAAGTTTCCTGGAGTTCGCAGAGTGATTAAAATGGATGGGAAGAAGACTATAAAATGAATGAATGAAACTGGGATGTTTCGGACTTGGTAATTATTGAGTTCTTGTAGTTATTTTAATTTCCTAGGTCTTTGTCTTCTGATCCCATCAATCAGAAAAAGCAAGATGGAAAAAAAGGGAACCAAGAAGGAAGAGAAAGAATAGAAAGGCTCGAAGAAGGTTTATTCGAATGAGATAAATGGAAAAAACCCTTTTTATTTTTCTTCCTGCTGCTCCAAAAATGCAGAAAATGAAGACAATTAACGGTTGGGAAATTCACGCCGTGTGATCAATAAATTCGAGAAACACAATAACTTACGACAAACTGGAGTTCTTACTGAACATGAACGAGAATAGTTGTATTATACAACACGTCGACATTATGCAGGTTTATGAGACTGGTGAAATCTGCGAATTTTGAGATAAGAGAAATAATTGATGAAATTGAAGTGTTTATATAGAGGAGAGAGCGAGCGGCTTACAGACTAGACCGGCCTGGATAATTATCGCTAATTTAGGTCGGCGTACGTCTGCCATACATCATAATTCATTTTAATTGGAGCGGACAGCCGGTTCGCGAAGACTTCTTCATATTATAACGAACACCGCTCTGGAGAAATTCTAGTAATTACTTCTTGTAACATTCTAGTGCACCATTTGCTTGTTTGTTTACATTCTTTATACTGGATTAGTCAATGACATGTTCGCGACAGTTCCAGTCACATGTCATGTGACGCATCGACAGACAGACGTTAGTTCTATGGATTTCTGGAGTGGGCACGCCGAACAATCTGACATTTCCAGAATCCATGAATCGACGGCTGGTGCGCCGGTGCGACGTTCGAGAATGTACCTGCTAGAACGGAGTAGAACGTGACTACTGATGTGTCGGAGGACTATATAAGGACAGCCTGCGGTTGCGTGGAAGGTAGTAGTATCCTGAACGTGAAACAGTGAAGACTGAAGTATAGACAGAGCAGAAGTGAAGTGTGAAGTAAGGGAGCCAGTAGTGACAGATAGAAAGAATAGACAAGTGCAAGGTGCAAGTAGTAGTGTTGTAGTCAGCTGTTTGTGTTTTGATTATTTAGAAGAATAATAATTAGAGGTTATAATTTGGATTAGTGAATAAAGTAATTTGTAAGACTTTTTGGTGGTGATTTATTTATTGCGAGACCCGTAACAACTGGTGTCAGAAGCGGGATACGGATTCCAGCAAGAAGATTAATTAGTTAATGGGTAGATTAAGAAGTGGAAAGGAAATAGGAAGCGACAAAATGTCTGAGAAAATGTTGGAGGATATGATGTTACTGCTCAAAAACGGCCAGGAAGAGCAGAAGAACATCATGAAGAAGCTTGAAGACGGCCAGGAAGAGCAGAAGAACATCATGAAGAAGCTTGAAGACGGCCAGGAAGAGCAGAAGAACATCGTTAAGAAGCTTGAAGACACAGAAGAGAAGCTGCTAAAAGTTATTCTGCAGCAAAGAGACGATTATGTTTGTGAACTAAACAAAGTGAAACAAGACATTGACAGTGTTCGCGATGAAGTCGGTGGTGTTCGCGATGAAGTGAAATTGGTAGAAAATCGAGTAGAACGGAAAACGAAACTGCTGGTAGAGGAGATCGAGAATAAACTCAGAACTCTCGAAAGTTCTGAGGTGAAGCATCCTCCGTGTGCCGTACCGACTAGCAGTTTTGGCGCGAAAGTGAAACCACCAGCGTACGACGGAACAACTCCTTGGACTGCGTACAAGATGCAGTTTCAGGCTGCATGCATGGCCAACGGGTGGAACGACACAGAGAAGGCAACGGCACTGGTTCTTGCTCTTCGAGGGCAAGCTGTGGACATGCTGCAAACACTGCCGGTAGAACTGCACTCGAATTACAACCAATTGAGTGCAGCATTAGAACTTCGGTTCGGTAATCGCCATATGGAGCAGGTGTTCCAAAATCAGTTAATGAGCAGAGTGCAGAAGCCGAACGAGTCGCTACAGGAGTTCGAAGCTGATGTCAACAGGATTGTCCATCAAGCCTACCCAGACTCGCCGCAAAATTTCAAGGAACAACTAGCCTCGCAAACTTTTGTCAACGGGATACGAGACACTGAAATACAAAAGATCCTGCGCATGTCACACTTGACAAAGTCCAGCGAAGCGCTAGTTAGAGCGCTCGAAATAGACGCAGCAATCAAGGCGTCCAATGGTAGAAACTTTTCCAAGGTACGAGCAGTGACAATTAATGAAGATAAAGAAGAGAATGTGACTGCCATATTGGAAAAGTTGAATAAGATGATGGATAAGATCTCTGAGCAGTTGAATGATGGGAAAAGAGGTTGGACTCCAAGGAGGGACGAAAACAGGAAACAGTGCTACCGTTGCGGTTCCAGTTTTCATTTCATACGCAATTGTAAGGCTGGTGAGCAGACTCATCGAAGTAGTGGATCCCTGGAACAAAGACCAGACAGGGAAAGGAGCAGAACCAGAGATAGAGGTATCTATCGGGAACGGGAAGATCTTCGTTCGCAGCAGGAAAACTAATTTCAGCCAGTGTGGAGGGGCGAATACTGGCTGACGACATCAAGGCCCCTAAGTTCAGTTCCACCAGAACACCGCAGTGCCATGTGAACAGCCAAGACATCAGAGGGCGACAAGATGTTTTCAAGACATCTGGTTCGTGGCGAGACAGAAACGGGAGCGAAAGGCCCAGCTTCCGAGTGGAGAGCAAAGGTTTCTCGAGGAGTGAGCGAGACTTCAGACGGGGCGGTGGCTGCTGGCGGTTTGGTGATGATAATGGTCATGGTCGCAACCATGAACGGAACTGGAACGAAGAAAGACGCCCATTCAGGCGATTCGAGCACCGGAGTGACAGTCAGGGCAGTTTCATCAGAAACCCGCCACCGGCAAATGATGAGCAGGAGAGCAGGTCATCGGAGCATCGTCAGAGGCCCAAGCTGATGTTGGCGCCTCGTGTTAAGCCGATTGAGGATAGCCAGAAGGAAGAGTGCGTTCGAAGGATCGTGATCAATGAAGATACAGCATGGACGATAGAAGCATGCAGGAAAGAGCAAGAAAAAGACGAGGACATCGGAGACATTTTAAAACGTAAAGAAGAGAATGGACCGAGACCAACGTGGGCAGAGGTTTCTCCACGTAGCCCAGAATATAAAGCTCTATGGTCACAATGGGAGTCGCTGCAAATCGAAAATGGTCTGCTGAAGAGAGCCTGGGAGAGTGCCGACGGAAAGAAGATCGTCATGCAGTTGGTGGTTCCAAGGAGTAAAGTTCCGAAGATTCTCGAAGTGATCCATGAAGGTACATCAGGAGCTCACTTCGGAGTGAACAAAACACTAGCGAAAGTTCGAGAGAGGTTCTACTGGGTGAACTGCAAGGACGATGTCGAAGCCTGGTGCCGTAAGTGCGAGAAATGTGCTGCAAGCAAGGGCCCAAGCAGAAGACTGACAGGCGCTATGAAGCAGTACAACGTCGGAGCCCCATTCGAGAGAATAGCCATAGACGTAGCAGGTCCTTTTCCGATCAGCGACAGCGGCAATCGCTTTATCCTGGTTGCCATGGATTATTTCAGCAAGTGGCCTGAAGCATACGCCATACCGAACCAAGAAGCTGTTACAGTTGCGAGAGTCTTGGTGGATAATTTCATTAGCAGATTTGGCGTACCTTTAGAGTTGCATTCCGATCAAGGACGAAACTTTGAATCCCAAGTTTTCGCAGAAATGTGTAAACTGCTCGGGATAAACAAGACAAGGACTACACCTCTCCATCCACAATCTGACGGTATGGTAGAACGGTTTAATCGAACAATGGAGGAACATCTGTCGAAGGTGGTGAGCAACAATCAGCGAGATTGGGACCAGTACCTGCCTTTGTTGCTGATGTCGTACAGGGCAGCCATCCATGAGACTACAGGGCAGACACCAGCCAAGGTTGTATTCGGCAAGGAGATTCGGCTACCCTGTGATTTGGTGTACGGTTCACCAAGCAGTCCACCATCGGAGATCAGAAATTATGTCGACGAATTAAGAAACTCCATGGCAGAAGTGCATTCCCTAGTCAGGAGGAAGATCAAGTTGGCCAGCGACCGAATGAAGGCGAGGTACGACTTGAAGGCAAACTCCGGCGGCTTCACAGAAGGAGACAAAGTGTGGTTTTATAATCCAACTAGGAAGAAGGGTTTGTCGCCTAAGTTTATGCCATCCTGGGAAGGGCCTTACACAATTGTTAAAAGGATAAACGACGTGGTGTATAGGATACAGCGGAGCGGAGCCCCCAAGTGCAAGATGAAGGTAGTCCACCTGAATCGTCTGGCACCCTACTGTGGAGACAGCGAATAAGTCCGTTCGAGCGGGACGCTCGAAAATAGAAAGGGGGCAGTATAACGAACACCGCTCTGGAGAAATTCTAGTAATTACTTCTTGTAACATTCTAGTGCACCATTTGCTTGTTTGTTTACATTCTTTATACTGGATTAGTCAATGACATGTTCGCGACAGTTCCAGTCACATGTCATGTGACGCATCGACAGACAGACGTTAGTTCTATGGATTTCTGGAGTGGGCACGCCGAACAATCTGACATTTCCAGAATCCATGAATCGACGGCTGGTGCGCCGGTGCGACGTTCGAGAATGTACCTGCTAGAACGGAGTAGAACGTGACTACTGATGTGTCGGAGGACTATATAAGGACAGCCTGCGGTTGCGTGGAAGGTAGTAGTATCCTGAACGTGAAACAGTGAAGACTGAAGTATAGACAGAGCAGAAGTGAAGTGTGAAGTAAGGGAGCCAGTAGTGACAGATAGAAAGAATAGACAAGTGCAAGGTGCAAGTAGTAGTGTTGTAGTCAGCTGTTTGTGTTTTGATTATTTAGAAGAATAATAATTAGAGGTTATAATTTGGATTAGTGAATAAAGTAATTTGTAAGACTTTTTGGTGGTGATTTATTTATTGCGAGACCCGTAACAATATGAACCATCATAGAGTTGGACATGCTGAATTTTCCCCTTGATCTTTCACTCAGGACGTCCAAATTAATAAAGTGTGTTTCCTTTAGTCTATGTATTACTTTTCTGCCTGTCCTATTATTACTCTGAGGAGTGACGAGAATAGTAATGCCGATTTATATTTTCAAGAGTTTGACAGAGTATGGCGCCTCGATTATGAGGCTGTTAATCTACACGAGAGCTGCAAAATAATTTTGCCAACATTCTTCATTTCTAGTAACTCTTATACAATGTCCCTTTGATCGCAAACCAATAAGACTTGGGGGAGATAATGCTTCATAAGCAATGAGAAATTGGTACCGGTAAGAAAAATGTTTCGCTCATAAGTATATGAAGCGCTATTTTCTCATCTTAGTCAAGATGCGAGAACTATCTCATTTTTGTAGAGACTAATGCCTAAATTCACAAAGCATTATGGCCCTGTTATAGCTACAAAATAATTAAATAAATGGGATGGAGATATACAGTTTACATGCATTAGAACGAGATGGAGATAATTGATTACGTAATTATTTTGAGAGGCATCGTTTGTGAATTCGGACGTAAGTGTGTAGTTGTTTTGAAGACAAAGATTACAGACATAAAAATTTTTTGGATTGCATATTGTTACAATAATATTAATACTTTTATTTTTTTATATGATTAGAATTTGCCAGGTCCCGCTGCCTACGAAAGTGAAGTAAAACACGACGAAGCCAGATCGAAAAGCGTGAAACCTAAACCTTTCATAATCGCCCAGAAAAGGTTTACTTCTATGATGGAGGTCACACCATCTCCCGCTGATTACGAGTACTGCGACTGCGCTCTCTTGAAACGTGATTTTTCAACAAGCAAGGAGCCTTTTGGGAAAAGTTGTTGGCGATTCCTGAAGAAGAAGAAATTACCCACTCCAGGTAAAATTTCTTAAGAATCGTTTCTCGAGACAAGAATTAGTCGAACGTCTCAAAGAAATCTTCTATAATAAAAAAATCAGTATAGGAATTGAAATTGAAACGAAATTGTCCCTTTTTTGTCTTCAAAATTGCCAAGTCCGGGCCATGAAAGAGTTCACATTATTTGTGTACCTACACTAAAGCCTGGTTTACTTAAACTCCCTCAGTGTTCAAGGAAGTACTACAGGGGAGACAACAAGGTGGAGACAACAAAGTGTTACCATTTTTGCCTTCAGGTAGTTTCAATTAATCACTGCCAGTGCAGAACTCTCTGTTTTGAATAAGAAAATAAATAAAATATTCATACAAAGTTATATAGTTATATTTCTTTGGTTTAGGTCCGGATTCTTATGAACTGAAGAGTCCACTGAAACAGAAACTGGAAAGTAAAAACAACCCTTACTCCCTGATAACTCCACCTTTCAGTAAGACAGCTAAGAGAGTCTTATCATTCGTGGCAGATGACGCAATGTACACACCATCTCCAGTTGATTATAATCTGAGAAAATGGGGAGAGAAAATGGAAGCCGAGAGGGTCTCAGTATTCAGATCTAGAGTCCCCAGATTTCCTCCTGAAAAAGATGTAAGTAAAACATGGCATAACATGGCATAGACTGGTGTTTAAGCAATTATTATTTGAAAAGTTGTGGTTTCTTATTTAAAAGATAACCTGGTAGAAATTGAACACTAAAAAGGCTAAAATCGCAAATCTTGATAGAACTGGCTTTTTAATATGTTGTAAGGACCAGTTAGGGTGGTGTGACTTTTTTCAATTTTTGCTCTAAAAGTCAATAAACGTGTAACAATTTAATTTCAGCCACAGCTCTATAAACCATATAGCGACCAAGCTATGACCCTTCGAAGATGGTCGAGTTTTCTCAAAAATTTACAATTTAAAGTTTTGCTCCCGTTCGGAGCAAAACATTGGCAAAATCGCTCGTCCTATGACAAAAGTCATAAAAAATAAAGTTCCTCAGGTTCGTCAAGTTCTTCAGGTTCGTGTTCTTTCTCAGCTTCTTCAAAATCGCCCTCGTCTACCCTGATCAGTTCAAGCATAATTATTATAGAGCTGCTGCATTTGAGCCCAGCTTTCAGGCAAGTGCACGCCTCTGCATCCCTTCTTATATTTGTACGCTATGATTTTGGGAATAAGCTGTGGTGGGGTTGGTTTTTTGCGAGTTGTTAGTGGGATGAGGACGCAGGAGCTTATTTCCCAACCCCGCTCGATGGGGTCCTTATCCCCCAGCCACTTTTGCACTTGGTGGTAGGTGCGCCGGAACGCATGGAAAGAGGCAGTCTCGGTGAATCGGGGTAAACATGCCAACATAACCTTATTTGCCGTGGTCTTCACGAAGAACTATAACCTCAGGTTGTGCAGTCTGGTAGATGGATGGAGCACCTCCGTAAAATACCACCAGACACTTTACGCTAGCTTCCGCAACACTCTAATACGTTGAATCTGTTAGGAAGGATATGGCAGCCAGGACTACTAGGTGTTGCCCTTCAGAAATTGACCCCACAATTTCCTATTTCCCTGCCAGAAATAGGCAGAGTTTCAATCCCACGTTTCAATCCCTTCGAGAGAGATAATGCAGAGCATAGATGTTAATTGAGACGTTCCTTGTTTCGGTAATTCGGCAACATCTTCACCTGGGGTACTGAAATGATCGTGGAGAAGAGCTGGAAGAAGCAGAATACGTATCAACCGCTCTGCGGATTTTGTACTCGCAGAAAAATGGACCATTTTGAAGCTATTGGTCCCTATAGGGTTTACAGACTTTGAGGTAGGGCTTAAATTGTTACAAATTTGATTAACGTTAACAAGTATACAGAATTGTGTTTGTCGAAAAACTAATAGTTTATAACTTTAAGAGCAAAAAAGGAAAATGTCCCAAAATTTCGCAGTTTGTTGCGTGGTGTGGAGCGAGCACGATTTTTTCGAAGTTGCAAGGTTGGATTCACCCCACCCTAACTGGCCCATGGAACATACTAAAAAACAAGAACTACATCAAGCTTTGCGATTTTAATATTTATCTCGAATTATGGGCTTTGCGTAAATTCGGACGGAGTAAGTCGTCCCGGAGGAGGGTCTGCCAGAAAAAGGGATTCTTGAGAGCTTAAATGAGAAGCTCTTATGATTCGTGAGAGAATATCTCAGCTCGCAACAACTCGAAAGAAGCATCTCTTTTTGGATTTTTTTTTGTTAATTTTGAAAATTTTGAAAATATTTTAAATTTTAAATCACAATATCATTTTTCTGCCAGGTAATTATTCGCGCTCATAACTTACTCTCACAAAATAAATTTGCTTAGTAATGATTACTGTACGCAGAAATGTACCATCTTACGTAATCTAATCATAATCATGTCAAGTACTTCAGTACCAATTTTTCTTCTACCTAAAGATATATCTTCCACCCTACTAAGATCATTTGAAGTAGCGCCATGCCGGCTCTACTTGGTGGATTTGTCTTCAAGCTGTTTGCATGAAACGATGAATAGTTGAAATTTATTGGTAATGCGAATGATTTTTTAATTGGAAACGCAACCATTTGGTGTAGGGATTCGTATGAGGAATGAAGCCCCAGTAATAATTTCAAAATTCTAGCATTTCCAGTCCGATTCACACGTACGCGAGCGCATAACTCATCTAGTCGAAAGGTCTAAATAATCACCTTATAAATTATTTCCCCGCACTTACATCACTCTGTATATTAACGTACGAAAGCGATATTTCATTCCGTGTACCGCTATTGAAAAATCGTGATGCAGATCAATCTATATACCTCAAATTTCACCTTCGATGTATGTGAACCGTGTGAACTCTGTCAAAGATGAGAAATTTGCCTGCCACATCCAGTAGAACGATATATCTAACACTCGGGCATTATACATGCCAGTACGCGAATAGAGGAGAATATAGGAAGTTGTAAAATAAATATGGAGAATCAGTAATGGTTATACTACGTGGTAGTGACACTTCATTTATCATTATACAGTGTGTTACTTGTCTAGACGATGACTACATCATTTATGCGATATACATATCAATTTTGTTTTACCTACAACATCGCTTTTCTGTTTTTATCGCATAAGCACGTAGCCGGGCCGTACTTACAATAACAACTAATCGAAAATTAAGAGGGAGCAACAAAGTATGAGTCAGAATCTGGACGGGCTTGTTATTGTTCAAGCACGTAGAAAGACATATTGTGCAAAACAGAGCCACTCAGATTAATATGATATATGCACTTGATGGTCACTAGCGCCACGGATAACCGATGCTACTGAAACTTGCAGAGATTGCTTGATGTATTATGAGCTGATATTTCTTATGAATAATAAAAAATTGCCATGTTGCATAATTTTCACTTGCAATTAAATGCAATTAAATTCTTAAAAATAAATGGAAAATATGTATAAAGAAAACAGCGTTCCCATTATTTAGCCCTGAGGGACACCCATCATAGTATAGACAAGATAGATAAAAACGATAAAAAGATAAATAAAAAATTCTTCTTTTTCTTAATGTATTGCTATCATCATCAGCTCTTCATCATTTTCTTTTCTTAATTTTAATGTGTGTTTTTAATAAAGTCTTTTTAGCATTCTTCGGTGCTTATTTCCAATTCCGGTTCGAAATGTATGTCCAAGCTCCAAATATTCTTCCCCAATACTAGCATCTCGTCGCAAAGAGTTCAATATTCAAACATCAAATTCTTTTAGTTTAGTGAAGTTGGCTTGGCACCCTTAAGTGCGAATTTTTATAAAGTTTTGACTTCATTCGTTTGTCCAGGATTTGGCCATGTTTGTCCACCAAAAATTTATATATGATACTAACTTGCAATGCAACAAAATCCCTGGTAATATCAAATTAACCCCCTACTAGTCCAGATTTGAAGATTCATCGATAAGCATATACGCAATCATCCGTAATGTTCGTCAGTGCGATCTAAAACAGACACGCATGTAAATGTACACATGAGCACACATACAAGACGATGGTCGATGAGTCGATGACTAAACCAGCAGCTGTCAAAACCACCTTTCAGACTTCAACGCGACGTACGCCTTGTCTAAACACGGGAAAATAACACGTGGCTCTAAAATAGTGAGTGGTTCATCATTACTGACCAGAACTTATCAATTAATCTCTAACGATGTGTCTAACTGGACCGTTAATTAACGCTAAACGGTAACAACGGCGCAAACAACAAAAGGGTTGAATGGATAAATCAGAGTTCCTGTAACTTTCATTATAACGCTGGTATTATAATGTGAAATTGATAAACTGATAGGAAAATGTTCAGCGTGCCGTAAATTAAGCAGATAGCGTAGCCGGGTCGGGTTCCTGGTTGGAGTTATTTCACGGCGAGAACTTCTTTTCATAAAACGTTTTGTTATCGTGACAGGACGAATCGTTATCGTGCATGGGTTATTCGCACAAATCGACAATTTTGTAATGCAAAACTTGCGAGATAATGCGAGATTTGACTAGGCCGATCCCTGATTTGTCCCGCACTGTTTGCTCGGCCACAGATCGCTTCGGAATAACTTATTCTTAGAGACAAATTACGGACAACAAATACTCGTTTCACCTCAATTTGAAATTCTAATTTCGCCTGGTAGTCATTAATTATTGAGTGTGTGTTGCAGTCGGAACATAAATCTTAATTAGCTTATTATTGCTTAAAAGTCTTAGTGTATTTTAACCGGTATAACAGTAATTTAACAAGAAGAAGATGAATGGAGTGTCTTCTCAATGACAGGATCTAATGTTAAGGTCCTTCCGCTCTGCCTTGCAGGACCGTAGATGATTGTAATCTTTAGTTCATTTGTCCTTCTTTTAGTCCTGCTAGCAAGCTGTCTGTCTAGCACTGACTGTGACTGCTTCGTCTTAACTTGTTCTTCCTATGATCAATATATTCGTTTTTCAGTTCATTAAGAATAATGGTAATGATATGCTAACTGAAACTATTTCGTGGGAGCAGCTTATTTTTTCAAAAAAATTGTTTTAAATATATTCTCGTCGCCTGATCAGATTTTTACTGTTTTCTAATACAAATCTTACCTTTCAATTTATCATTTCTCCATCAGTGATATAAACTGAAAATAAAAAATGGAAAAAAAATAAAAAAAGCTCAATAAAATGGAAAATTTAAATCAATCGGATTGCATTCGTAATCGTTATACGCATCTATACCTTCAATTAATATCAATTTATTCCAGTTTAACTTAATTTTAAGTGAACTGATTCATAGCAAAATGTTTCAATTTTTCCCCTTACATGAGAAAAAATATGTCGCAAAAAAGTTTTCTCGTAATTTTTTTTTCCGAAAATGTGTTCTACAGGCAAGATAAAATGGTGTAGTCCGACTTTTAGGTCAGATTTATTCTAAAAAATCTTAGCTACTGATTAAAAAACAACAACAAACAGAATTGGTAGTAATTTGGCAGACGGTTTTGACAGTTGTTGAAACAAGCTGGATTTCTATCAAAAATAATTTTTCCTCAATTAGAGATGACTTGTCCGTTTTCAGAAAGTTTACTGACAGATTAACGAAAGAACTCCAAATGGATTTTAAACAGTTCTTAGTGCACACTTGCCATTTCCCTCCCCCGAAAGACATAGTAGACAGCAGCACGCCTCCAGGCTTATTCTACAGGAGTAGAATATGGCTGAGACGATTCACCATGGTCTCCGAATCAGACATGCTTTGTCAAATTTACCTGAAATCCAGCCACATGATCAGGATCGACCGGAAGAAGCATTTCACCACCAGTTTCTGGACCATCCATCCAATGAGCAAGGCTAGGTCTTTGTGGGAGAGGATCTATATTACCATGTTCCTCGCATATCTCGCCGTTTATTTATATGCCGTGACTCTAAACATGGTAGTCATGATTTACATAAAGCTCTTCGTTGACTTGTTGTTCATGATTGACGTAGCTTTGACTTTCTTCGGAGGATACATCGATTTTAAGAACAAGGAGATTGTTTTGGATAGGAGGAAGATCAATAAGCGGTATTTGAAGTTTTGGTTTATATTCGACTTACTCGCAGCTTTCCCGTTCAACTTTGTGATGTACTTGAGCGGTTTACCGGTTGATCCAACGAGATTCACTGCTGCTATTCGAGCGTTAAGGCTGGTAACCATAGTACAACTTATCGGAGTTCAGCAGCTGCGCCATGGAAATTCTGACTTGGTGAAGAAAATCTTCGAGATATTTCTACTTTATTACATTGCTATCTTAACAGCGACGAATGTTATTATTATGAAAGCTCGATTCAGATATATATTCTTCGGCGTGACAGAAAATTACGAATTTTATGAAATTGAGAATCCTACTATAAAATCATTATATGGAGCAATTCAGTTAATTCTTCTGGTTGGAGCTTCTAAGTATCACGATAAAGAACTAGCACTTCCTGGCATATATAAAACAATTTTACTGCTAGTGGGCTTTGTTATGCAGTTAGTAGTTTTCGCTTTTTTCTTACAATTGATCAGTCACAGTCAATCGACTCAGTCGAAGTACAAAATCGTTATGAACGAGCTCCACGAATACGTCAACGTCAGGGAGTTACCAGTTTACATGCAGAAACGACTTAAATCTTACTACACATTTCGCTACCAACAGAAATTCTACGATGAAGAAAGCATCAGTTACGCTTTGACTGAACACTTGAAAAAAGAAATCCATGTCTCTTGTACAAAGCGACTTGTCAGGAACATCGAGATATTTGAGGATATGCCATCATCGGTGCTGACAGAACTCACCCTCGCTTGCAAGAATAGTTACTATCTCCCCAATGACGTAATTTGCGAGTATGGGTCACCTTGCAACGCGCTTTACATAATCGCTGTGGGGACCTTGGCTTTATATAATGAGACTGGAATTGAGATTTGCCATCTAGAAGATGACTGCTACTTTGGTGAAATGAACTTGATATACAATTTAGATTTCCACACGGCACAGATTGTGGCGATTTCGAATTGCGAAATCTGTAGTTTGGATCGACATGTATTCAAAAACATTATGGACAAGAATAAAAAAGTTTTCAATCAAATTGTCAACTCCGCCACTGATAAGCTGCAAATGATGATGTACATTATGCAGTTGAGAGGATACACCTTCCTACCACCGGAGGCTGTTGTTAAGGAATGTCTGAAGATGGAAAAAGAGAAGCGCTAATAATGATATATTTAAGAGAAACTGTGTTAGAATTAGCTATTTGAGCTTTCTGTTCATTGAGTCATAAAATTTTAAAAATTTTGCTAATATTTTACTCGCAGTTCAGTCCCTTATCCAACCTGGATGCGCAATCATCTTATTTAATTGATTTGAACGACTCTCGCGTCCTGTAACGACGCTGAACTATTCAAAAAATTAGCACCGGCCAACTCTGTCAATTAATCAATGCCTCATGACCTGAACTGAAGGTGTCCTCAATTAGGTGTTATGTCGGGTGGCTTTGAGTAGAGATATAAATGTGGAAGTCCTAGGGGGATTCACCGATGAAAAAAAAATATCGTCAGGTTTACAAAATGACTACTCATAACAGATTTTCTTAGAGAAAAAAAACTATTGCTAATGAGAAGAAAAACCTGTAAATGTCACGTTAGCACTCTTTTAAGGTATAGCAATTGCGAGAAATGTGAAAATACCTGACTCACAAGTAGGTTTCCAAGAATACTTGACGCCAACACTAACACTAATACCACTAGACCGTAGACTTATTTGTAAGGGCGAAGGTAGGCGGGTTAAACCCTTTCCATTCCGGCAGCTTCGTAGCATCCCGAAAATGGTGTTGTTAGTCCCGTAGATCCACCGCAGGGTGTAACGACAAGGACTAAATGGATCATTCGTCATGTTAAAACGTTGATCAAAACGGTGGCGGCGCCTCGCTCTCAGCCAAACAATCAGCGACCAGACAATATATTTCAATTAATGGAAACGCAATTCGGTTTCGGGATAGTCAAATATCTAACAGAGGCGTACACTGAAGGGGAATAATGGTAAGTGCAACAAAATATAAACTTTACTGCAGAAAATTTATTGATCTCTTGTTAGAGAGAAAAATTAACCCCTTGTAGTGTAGGTAGAGGTTTGTTTGTTGTTGAGTACAGACAACGCACACATCCCCCTATTAGTCGTAATGAGTTTTTCTATAACTAACAGAGGTATGTTACATTTCTCTTACTCTGTTCCTATACCTACGATTCTTATAGGAATCTGTTAAAAGTAGAATCGAAATTTCCAAAGGTTTAGATCTTACACAGTATTTACTATATTTTCAAGTAGTGACCGCCACTGATTACAACTTCTCACCCCGACCCTGAATCTCGACGCCCGTGCCAACCACCCACACTGTCACTTAGCTACTTGTTTGTTATTTACACTCCCCATTTTAGCTTTGTCTCAGCGGCGTCCCTTTCATCCCTCGCCGACTGGGAACTCCCGCCGCTCCCTGAATTCACTTCACACCCTCGTCGGCGAGGTCCGGATTACACGGCTCGTAACTTCCATTTGCATCTCGGCACTTACAAGTTATGGCCAGTGCCTTTCTTTGCCTCGCCGCTTTTAACCATTTACGTTACAAACATGCGTGCACACGAGGTATGACGTTGAAAAACTGAGAATCGAGCTAGACGTTTGCTTGTTCCATTATTCTCGTTGTGGATAATTAATAGTTTGAAAGATTCTCCAGAGGGAATTTATACTTTTTTTCTCTGCAAACTAGTACAGCACAACTGACGCAATTATATTATTTTAGCCTAAATTGTCACCCAATAAGTATAACGTGAGAGAAGTTTTCAACAAGAACAAGTCCAAAGTATCATTAAATGTTAGAGATGTACCTTTTCTAAGCACTGGTCCGAGAAGTACGTTTGCCAGGATCAAGCAAGTTACTCCTGGTAAGATTTTCTTTACTAGATTGAGTAGAATGATCGAGACAGATTACAGAGAGTGATCTTGTAGTCATTTTTCAAAAGCTTCAATGAATATGAAGCTGTCGCCCCTTAAAGTTGGGACTTGAAAATGGATTTTGTTTCACATCTCCTAGAAGGTTTGCGAGAAAACATTGTTTTTTGCTATTAAGCTCAATAAAACATATGGGACGGGATAAACAGGAATGGTATAAACAGGGACGTTGAAGGACAAAAATTAGGCCAACTCTTTTTGCAAGCGACTTTTTGAAATAATTATGTGATAAAGTTGTTATGGATTTTCGACTTTTTTTAAAGTTCAAAACATTTCCAAATCTTCCAAGGACGTAACAGTTTACACAGCGGCCCCAGAACTTTTAAACCCAAATAAATTAAAAAAGGTACAATCTATCGTTGCTCAAAAAGCAAGCCCCTTACCTAAAAACAAAAAAAACGCATAAGTTTAGATCAGAATTCCAAAAAAGGGACCCAAGTTTTTGGTAAATTTATCGCTCAGCACTCTTCTATTCTTCACTCTTTCTACTCCTGAGCAGAAATTTGGAAACTTGTATAGCCTCAAACAGTTTTGGAGACATAGTGAGAAAATAGTCAGGACCGCAACTTTAAGGAACTTCAGCATTTTCGGTTCATGGGAACCTTTTTTTCTAAAAGTCTGTCACGAATCATCTCCAGTAACATTTCGTAATCATTTCTTCACACCCTGTATAGTTAAACAATGTGATTCTTTTTGTATAGGTCCTGGAGAATATGATTATAACCTTCAGATGAAGAAACAAGAAGGATTCTACTTCAAGACTACACCCAGATTTGAGAAAACGCCCGAACCTGCTCCCGGACCTACGACTTACAAGGTAAGTTAATTGATTCATTTTTTAATTGTAACTTGAAAATTAGGCCAGGTCAGTTTGGCAAAACTACAGACGAAGTACTCTAGGTTCTTTCGACGTAAATTTTTTTCTCAGGATGATCAAATGAATCAAGGAGTAAACAAAAAAAAAGAGAACCCTCTTTGGATCCCCTTCTGACGCAGTCAAAAATGTAAAGAGTGATTTCTTGCTGTTCGGGATTCAATATTTACTTTGATTCTTGGATTCTGTTTTGGCGTTAACTTGACGCTTCTTCTTTCGTCTTTGATGATGTCTTCCGAAATTGTGCACGGAATATGTGAAGTATTGAAAATGAAGATTGTATCACCACTCTACAACCTGGAATCTTGTTTGATCAAATTGGATTTAACATATCTCATTAGTCAATTTTACAAACCTAGATCCGTGTTACCAAAAATTTTGCCCGGAACTTTGTTTTTTTTTTGCATTTTGCCCGAATTCTTGCACTTTTCTCAGTTTTTGGTCTAAATCACAGAAAGGAAGCGTTTTTTCGGCAAGTTTATTCTATACAAAATTTAAGTAGACAAAATTTCCTTTGTTTCTTATAAATAACGTTATTTTGGAAGAGTAACTGTTCCGCCGGTGTAGCGTGCCAAAAACATATTCCCATATCTATAGTGAAACGTGGCAAAAAGTGCAAAAAAAAAGCTCCGGGAGAAATTTTTGCTAGCAAACATCGTGTTCAGTTATCCAAAAAAAACAACGTTGAGGGTGAGAAAATGAAAAGTCTAGTGAAACTTTAATCTGAATCCGCATTTTATTCCCAATATGCCTAGCCTAGTCTTGAAAAATATGTTTTTGATAGCACAAATCCCACTTCTGATGTCAGAAAGTAGTGTTTTTCTTGTTTTTGATCCTCTTTGATGTTTGGGTTTAAATAAATATCTTACTTAATAACAAAAACTTGCGTTCTATTTCTGCTTTAGTGCCCTTTGCGACCCTCAAAATTAGTTGAAAATCAATAAAATTGTTAAAATTTTGCATGATACTTTCTCGTCACAATATTTACTTTCTATAAGCTTGGCCTGGATAATATCTAACATTTTATGTATATTCTTCCTGTTTGTTGCATAAGATTTTGTTGTTCTGCCAAAATTATGTCTCTGGATTTTTTAGTTCAGCCTCAATGTCGACCATAATGAAAGACAGGTTGAGAGAGATCATCAGGCGACAGTTTAAAGGCAAATTCCAGGTTTTAATAAACACTCATCTAACACCCGATACACTCTTCCTGTATGTTTATATATTTTTAGAGCGTAAAGTGGCAAAAAGCGAGAATAAAAAGGCGTTTGAAATTCGAAACTCGCGTAAAAACCTTTCAATTTAGACAATTAAAATCGTGCCTGTGTTACAACCACTCGGCAACTTTTCTCCGTTTCCAGAAGTAAATTAATTACTTTACGACTACAATCGAAATTTCAGACTGCAACGTCGATTTTAGCCTTGTTTTCCTCTTTCAGCAGTATAATAACCGAGCTATTCGATTTTCCCTAATGTGTTTATTGGAGCAATAAAAATCTACTACTGTCTCGCCCAAAAAGGCCCATTTGTAATCGAAAAATTACAATGCATCATTGGCAATAAATAATTCCTGAATGGTTCAATGGTAAAAGCGCCATCGAAACCACTAGCAAGCCGAAGAGAATTTAAGTTATTGGTTTTGCTACGGGGTCACTAATGGGGTTAAAACCCCACAATGAAACAGGAGCGGGGCTTTATATTGGACCAATATTGGAATATGGAGATGCGATGAATAATTATATCGTGCTGTTAGTTGCCAACTGAAATCAATCCTATACCTACCTGCAATGACGATAATTATAATATTAATCGAAACAGTTTCACTCACTTAATTGCTTATTACATCACATAGTACGATTTAATTAAGCATAACAGGAGTAACTATTAAAAAAATTGTTTTTAATCGTAATAGTTGCATTTCTAATACAGCATCAGTAAGTCAAGAGAACGAGAGTAACAATGAGAAGAATTAATACGGTTAAGAAAATTATAAGCAAATACCCGGCAGAATAACAAAGACACTTTGTTATATAAGAAAACATTATCCTTGAGATCCTCGGAGAAGGATTCAGGACTAGATCCGAGGCTCTGGCGTGTGTGTGTTAGTTATTAACGTTTCTGCTCTCTGTTGACTTAGGTTACGAAAGTGGAACGCTCGTATATAAAGGGAAAATATAAGCATCTCTCAGCAAAGAGGCTGGAGCTTGACGGTATGAGCTTTCCTCAAAGAGAATACGATGCACCGACACTAGCTTGAATTTTCAACTCTTATCTCCGATTTCATGGAAAGTTGGAACCACGGAAACAGAACGCCGTGTAATAAAAAAAAACAATAAAACTTTGAATGCTGCCTATTATCCCAAAAATACAACGCTCTGTCAAAGTAGTTGGGGCAACCAATGACGGTACGTCTGCGATTCTATTCCCACAGGCATATTAGAAGGTTAGAACTAGAAATAATTGGGAGATTAACATTTCAATTAATGTCGAGGCATGTTATGTAATGAGGGAAATCAACCAGGTAATCTCGACGTTACGAGAACCGACTACAATGAGCAAAGGAATCGAAATAGTTGGATTTTAGGACCACATCGACGATTATTGCATTGTAAGCTCTATCTCTATCGCCCGTGGCGTCTGTTAGTTCTCTTTACCTTTCTAATCTCTTTGACTGGTGACTTTGATGTTAGGTTTTAATTATGAATTAAATTAGTTAATTAGTGCTTTCGGATTGCTAATTAAATGATAAGGGGTACACAGCCTAAACGGAAATGAACAAATCGTTTATAAATTCGCAAAAATTTCTGATAAGATTATTTATCATAATTTGTAGCAGGGAAAGTTATTCTCAAGAAGTCCAGAGACGGGTAGATCCACCCTTCTAAGAATATTCAATTTTTGACACACTTAAGACTTTCCTAATTTTCTTCATTTTGTTCTAACTTACTAGTCTAAATCGTTTTGAATATGAAAGAATTAACTAAAGAGAAGTGAGATTTTTTTCTTATTTCTTCAGTTTGAAAAAATTGTCGCTGAAACTAATTCAACTGATTCTGCATGTCGTCTCTGTTAATTCAAACCGTGTGCATTTTTGAGTGTGATGTTTTTCCTGTTTTTCTTATTTTAGCCTTCCTACTTTCTTAGCTGGAAAAAAGTACTGAGTGTAATAATTTCTTGATTCCCTTCATTGTTTTTATATTTTCGACTTTCAACCGTATTTTTTTTGTTTCCAATTCTGCCGTAAAACATATTTTTCGTCCCACCCAAAATTCATGTTCCCTTTCATTTCTAAGGTCAAAAAGTAAATTGTGTCTTTTGATTCTTCTACAAAAAATCCATTTACACTGATCCAAATTATGCAGGGGTAAATTTTCTTGGATGCCTTGAAGAAAACGCGTTAATTTCCCATGAGAATCCGAAGACATGTTTCTTCTTCCATTCGTGCTTCCAGATTTGTAAAAAAAAACTAATCCAGAATTGCCTTAAAAAAAAATGGACTTCTAGGGGTAAAGCTCCATGCAGCATCATACAGGGTTATTCACGGTATACGCCACGGAAGATTATGGCCGTGTCTCTGTATTTTAGGAAAATTTTTATTTTTGGAGTGGATAGAAACCCGGCAGAGGTACGTTTTAAAATTATATTCATAATGTACAGGTCTCCCAAAAGCATGAAACATATCAAAGTTATGTTTTTTTAAATGGAATGCTCCTATGTTATTGCATTTTTAGATTGTCTGAGAAGAACAAATAAGATTGGTTTTTACAGTGGTGTTTAAATTCAGAAGTTTGTGAGTTATAAACAAGTGAAAATCGTCATTTTTCAAGTTCAAGGCCCTGTACAACGAAAACGGTTCAAGATAGAGAAAAACGGCTTACATGTCCCTACTTTAACTTTTCATGTACTATCCTATGGTATAGAAACATTTGTACTTTCTTTGATTTTTTTATTTGTCGACGCGTGGAGAAATCTCAGAATTTTTCAAATGTTTTATGACCCTGTATAAACATTTTATCTACACCATAGGATAGTACATGAAAAGTTAAAATAGAGACATGTAAACCGTTTTTCTCTATCTCAAGCCGTTTTCCTTGTACAGGGCCTTGAACTTGAAAAATGACGATTTTCACTTGTTTATAACTCAAAAACTTCTGAATTTAAATACCAACTGTAAAAGCCAATATTCTTTTTTCTTCCCAGACAATTTAAAAATGCAATAACATAGGAGCATTCTATTTAAAAAAACATAACTTTGATATGTTTCATGCTTTTGGGACACCCTGTACATTATGAATATAATTTTAAAACGTACCTCTGCCGGGTCTCTATCCACTCCAAAAATAAAAAGATCCAAAAATCCAGAGACACCACCACAAACGTCCGTGGCGTATACCGTGAATAACCCTTTATAGTAAGTACCTAGAGAGATTTCGTTAATTAGGTAAGTTTAAGTTGAGTTACAATGATGAAACTCATATACCTAAATGATCAAAACTTTAATAATAATAATTTATCATCACTAGTCGCAAACTCCAAACTTTCACTAAGATTTTGTCCAGTCAGGACAGTTATTATTGTTCATCATGAATATCCCCGCAACGAGAACAGCTCGCAGATAAATTCCCGGATAGGGCACTGAAAGAAACTTTCCTTGCTCAAGTCATCCCCTGCAATCCTCGACGACAATTCATATAGTCTCCTGTAGGAATGCACGCCTGTGCGATCGCAGGAAGAGCTCGGCATCAAATCCAGTCAACCCTCGACTATTTGTTACAGCCGATAAACACGCAGTTCGAACTGTTCCCGGCGCATAAAGGCCTCCTTGTATAAGAAAAGAGAAAGGAGAAACGGGAGGAATTAGCGAGGGGTCCCGAGGAACGCGGCTTTGTATTGTTATGGATATATTTATAGTGAGTTTTGTCAGAATAGTTCTTATAACGACTTCTCGTAAAATCTTTCTCTTTTAGGGAGTGCGGTCTGGATGTTCCTTGCGATCTAAAAACGATGAGTCATCTCGCTTTCGGGGACTTGGATGTTTACGTCGGTTTTGCTTGTTCATCACCGGTTTTATCATGCAGGATGATTTGAATAATCTGATCGTTTAATCATGCGCCTTTAGGTCATGGGAATGTCAAGAAGTTATTTTTTATTTCCTGCTCGCATAATAGTAATAATATTACTCCGTCTTATAATAAATATGTCCTGGGAGACTCTACTCGAATTGTACTGCAGTCTCGTTGCGGTATGAAGCAGAAGGATCTGCCCTGCCATCGCTGGCTAAGTGTCACTTCCCTGCTAATTGAATTTATCCAGGAAACGGAAACAAGACTATAATCATCCTTTCTTGTTTGTACAGTTGTGTCGTAACTCCCGTATAATATTTACACAGAAATATAAGCATTCATAACCCCAGAATTAATAAACTTCTTACTCTAACAACGAAACGAAACTGCTGTTTTAGCTGTGACAATATTGTTCATAAACTTTGAATTATGTCAATATGTTTTTCAGCATACGGCGTTCCTGTTGTTCATTACGTGGATATAAGAGCGAAATTAATTTTAACCAATCGGTTGTGTCAACGTTATAGTTCTCATTAGTTTTCGTATTACAATCGATTTTTTTTTTCAAATGAAACTACCAAAAGTTTCATTATACTCGGTATGTATGTACATAAACTAAATAAAGCTGAATGTTCTTCGATAATGTGCAACTTTCTGCCAACGCTAATTTTTGGACGGCATTTACGTCGTATATGCTGCATCGTCTGAAAATTTTCTATGCATTTTGTTCCTTTACATTTTTGATTAAGCCATCGAAGCAACAGTGTCTAAGAATTTTCCACGGTATGGTCGAGTATGCTGCACGAACAAATTGACATTTTTGTTCCTAATAATTTTTGAGTTTACCTAGCATAATAGGGCAAAAAATATTATCAAAGAAGATAATTCCGGTTCGATATATTTGGAACATCTAATCTCTTCTGATTTCAGCAGGTTTACCTACTGATTTGACCACGTGACGAGAAGTCACCGTTTAATTGGAAAGATTTCATCGAAAAATTTTGGGATATGCATTTTTGGAAAATTATGTAGCCATCTGATTTCAGCAGACATCCTTGATCGTGTAAAAAAAATTCCTTTATTTCCTGTAAGAGAGTTCGTTGCGCAAACAAGTAGAAATATTTAGAAAAGTACTATAATAATTGTCTTAAAACTTCGATTCTTCTGATGGGTTCAGTAGAACGTCTTGAATATTTGTTGAATCTCTGGTTCTTTTGAATCATTGAATTATGATAGGTGCAATGTAGAATTTGTTATGGATGTAAATGTTCTTGAAAGGAAAAACTTATTATGATTCCATCATTGAAAGAAAAGTTTTTTGCTGTCAAGAACTAGACAAAGAACTCATTATCTTCAAATTTCAGCAGAATCTTACGTAATTTGACAATTTTCTAGTCATGTTCTTCAACGAGGTTCAACTATTCTGATTTCAGCAGACATCCTCAGATCAGCTGGTAAAATTATGCTTCTTTAGAAATATTTTCAAAACAATCAATTTGAGATATTGCAAAAAATAACTTAGGCTGTCAAAGATCTACTTGTTCTCTGATTTCAGCAGATTTTAGACCACTATTATGTGATATTATTAAACCTTGAAGTTTTTGTGTTAATACAATAAAAGACTACCATATAGGTCTTCTGATTTCAGCAGTTAATTCGTGATCTGGAGGCGAAGTTTTCCTCTATATACAGTAAAATAGTGCAAATTACAATTTTTAATATTTAAAATATTACTTCAACACGTATCAAAATATGTGGTCTTCTGATTTCAATACAACCTCCTGAAAAATTGCTGAAAAAATGATTTGAATTTTAATGATTTTATTGATTTTTAGATATGAGTTTGAAGCGGCTTTTATTTTTTTCTCGTAAAAGAAGTAAGATAGGAAAACAATGTAAGAGAAAAAAAGTTGTCTTTTCAGCTGCTTAACCTGAAATAGTTAAATATAACAAAAAGAGTCAGTGGCGTACATTTTCCTTGCAATAATATTGGTGAGGGTGACAAAAAATCAAATCCCTGTATCTTGAAAGCTACACATTTTAGGACACATTTATGTTTATAAAAAAATTTGACTTAAAATTGGCCCAGGTATACGCCCTTAAATTTAGTAAATACCCTTGAGTAAAACTTTAAGTACTAATTTTGAGACATTTTTTAGAATTTCTAACATGATCCAATCGTTTAGCCGAAAGTTGACAGAGAAATTCCGTTCATATTCACTTATTGCCACCCATTTCAAGATATCCGAGATAAATGTCAAAAATTACGGAACATTCGTTATTATTAAATTCGCGATTACTCCTACGCACAGGTTCAAGTATAAATCTCATGTTTATCGCATTAACCGCAGATATCACCCAAACACGCATCCCCTATCAAGTATCTCGGGATCCATTACATTCCTGTTGATATTTAATGCGATTCAACCCCCGCTCCTAGCATACCGGAACGGGAGCGGAGGATGCGTGGTACAGACTAGCGACTAGAGACTACAGACTACAGGTAACAGATCCGGGTTTGTAGGGAAGCGGGACAGGACGACCTGTTTATTATGAGACTAGCAGCCTAACCGAGTTTCCCCTTTGCCTCGATTTCCGAGGTCCACGTAGATGTGTCAGGGGTGAATTTAGGACGATCAAATTGGATAGAATTTTTTTTTATTAGACAGCAGTTTTCCTGCAAATAAAGAGTGTGAATCTTCATTCACTGCCGTTAATAAAACACTCTTTGAATACGGCAAAGACTGGCAGGAGAGGAGCAATTAAAAATCAATTTTTCCTCCTGAATAGTTTTCCATCCGGGTCGTTGAAGTGGTCATACCGCCCATAACAGACGATCGCTGATTTATGGCTCGATTAGCATAATTCAGGGAAAGAACAATGCAGGTGACACCGCATGGTGCTCGTATTGGAGCTCTCGTGGTGGTGATGCTGAAAGAGCCGATAACTCATAGACAGGTCGTGAAGCGGCCGGGGAATTGAATGAGTGCAGCGCGCCTGACAAATGTGACTGCCAATATCAGTTGCCGCAATTGGCCGCCTGTGGGGAAGGAAAAAATCGCGTTCATTTCTCCCGGTTCTGGTGATGTTCTCCTGAATTGTTCTGGATCACTTACCGAATCGATGCCGCGAGCTCGGCTTTGTTGAATGGAAAACTCGGCCTGAATTGAGATAACTGTGTCAATTCTTAGCAGACATATTCTGTTGTGTATCTTGTTGTCTACTTTTCTTTTTTGACTTTTTTGAGAGAAAACGAAATGAAACGCCCCCGATAACGATTTATGCGAGAATTCGGCATGACAGAAGTCAACACCGATAACGGCTAAGAAAGCGTATCAGTTGAAGATCCTTCGACTGATGGACACAGGAGAAGACTTCTTTCATAATCAATATCTCCAGAGAAACTGAATTCTTTCTTCAGATGTGGTTTATTTTATAATCGGACCAGTGATGATTTCGTGTGCAAATTACGCGGATCTCTTGGCTGTGATCATGCCTCTGATGCAGCGCGAGTGGAAAGAAGATTTTTGATCATAGAAAACGTAATGAGCAATTTCATCCCTTACTGAAACAATGGAAGAAGCAGTCGAGGTAACAGTTAGTGGTAACTTCAAGAAAATGTTCTTACCGCCAAATTATTGCACTATTTTTCCATTACCTAAATTTAAACAGTTTTTGTTTTATTAATGCGTACTTGCAGCGCAGTTTTATTATTAATTGCTTTCCGAATTCCGAATCGGCAACATCGCTTACGTGAGGCACCTGCCAAAGAGCAGGGTGAAATTAGGAGAGTTCTGCTTTATTACTTATTCAGGAGTTTAATTCAGGTTCTGGTCTCGGTCTATATAGCGGCTGTGACGTCTCGAATAGGGGGACCGGTCCGAGAAACGGTAGGCTCATCAACATTTCAGTAGTCAGCCTGATGGAAAAGTGCAAGGCAAAGACATTATCCTTGCGTATCTAAGCTGCCACTAGCTTCACTGTTGTTCCTGACAGTTATCCCGTGTTTTCCGTCGCTTTGCACTACATATACAAGAGATTGGAGGAGCTTTTTACAGTTTTTGTGTGGGTTGGTACAGTTACCGGTGAAAGTTTGGATTTAGCCTCTCTTATGGAGTCAAAGGGAAAGGTACATGCATTTTTTAAAAGACTGGCGTTTTCTTTCTTCTGATCTTGAAGACAGCATTTCAACAGATTCTTATGATGGACTATAAAAATTTGATTTATGTTTCCTCTTTTCTCCTCTCAGTGATAGGTATGTTACAAAAATAAACTCGATTGATATCTGGATTCCTGCTATTTTTAGAAATTCTGGAAAATGTTCTGGAAATTCTGATCTCAGTAGACACTGCTGATCATCTGATTAAATTCTGGATTTTCTTCTAATAACCTTGTTATTAAACAAATTAGTTGTGGCAATTATTGCTCTCCTGGATCCAGCAGACAGATTTAAGCATATGCTCCTAGATAATCATTTTATGTAAAAAAGCCTTTGAAATTTGATGAAATTATTTCAGCAGGCTTCAGGAGATAATTTTTCAGTCACAAAAATTGATCCATAGTATATTCAATAATATAATAAAAATAAAACAATGAATATCAGTAGGTCAATGAGTAGGTATATGATATACTTTCGTTCAGAATTACAAAATATCCAGTTGATCGGTTTCTGGTGTTAACCATCAGTTCCCAGAGACATGTGCGGGACGTCCCTTTTTATCGACTTGTAAGGACACACGAGGCGGTTTTTGCCGAGTCGGCAGCCGACTCGGCGCATCGTTTCATCAGAACTATACGGAGTGGACACACGGGGCGGCACGCAACAAGCGCGCCGAGCGGTTGGTGGTGCAGACGATGTGCCGCGCGCGGTTTTATAGTTTCAAGCGTACCCTGAGCTTTGGTGTTTATATGAAAGTGTTCACACGAGAAGCGGTTTTTTGGCTGCGAGCACTATGCATGGTTGTACAATTTATTATTTTACTTAATTATTAGGTATATCTTATTATTTTTACTGAGCTTGGGTGGGCGGACATGTTATTTTCTAAAGTGTATTTTTAGTATTTTAGGTACCAAACCTAAACATGCCTCTAGTAAATAATTTAGGTGTGGAAAGACTTATAAGAGAAATCCAAGCATGACCACCCATTTGGGACATGAGGGATGATGATTATTTCCACAAAATAAAAAACTAAACTGAGATATTTGCATTCAAAATAGGTAATAATAATTATTAAACTGTTTAAACTTGAATAAATGAAATCATATTTTTAGGCATACTTATACCTCGACTTATACTAAAAAAGAAAAACTCTATTTTACTATAATGAAGTTATTTGTAAATGTACTCGGTCCGCTTTTAATGATATTACAAAAAATTTCCCTCTGAGCACTCGTTATTATAGATCGTTATTTCAATCAATTCACACTCTTCTGTTTTAATAATACTCGTAAATCTGGCAACACACGACTGACTGAGTTTCGCGCGTTGATTATGCGACGACTCGTGTGTTTGCTCGAGTCGGCAGCCGACTCGGCCGCCGACTCTGCGAAAACCGCCTCGTGTGTCCTTACCCTTAACCTCTCAATTACTAATTGAGAGGTTTACTAGGCAGAATACTGTGCGATGGTTTGCCATTGCCTTCCGCAAGGTGAATTGGATTCTAAACAAGATATACCGGCTGGCGGACCAACGCGGTATACTCTACATCACGGTTTGAAAGTGGAATGTTATTAAGACGGTATATGTAGCTCCTGAAGGAGTGAAGGCTGAAGGCTGCTGTTTTTACTGAAAGGGATGATCGGAGTTGAAGTCTATGACGTGTTCTGTGTGTGTTGACTTTCTGTATAGACATTTAAATCGATTTTTTTGTTGCTCACATGTAAAGACAAGTCTTTTACAGTATCAGAGTCAGAGAACATTCTGGTTGTTTTTATGAAACCTTTTATCAAAACATATCATTGACAGTTGAAGAAATTTGTTGCCTCTGATTTCAGCAGACGCTCCTGGTTATTTTGAGAAAATTCTTGCCTTTTTTGAATTCGCACAAAATTCGTTATTTTATAACAATAATTCTTCAAAAAAGTTATCTTCTGATTTCAGCAGTCAGTCCTGGAAGCCAGTAAATTTTATTTTCTTTAAGAATCGTTTCTTATTCAACATCAGCAATAAATATAAAGAGACTTCCGGTTTCTATTACATTTTGCATAACACAAAATATTGAAAATTCTTGAAGTCATGATCTTCAAATTTTAGCAGATGCTCCTGAATCATTTGAAAAAATTATTATTCTATTTTAAAAGCTTACTGAACGTGAATTTTTGAAATTACTGAAATTCTTCAAAAATAATCTCCAAAATCTCTTTTATATTTTCAAAATCGTCACGAAAATACGTATTTTGATTTTTTTAAACTAAAATTGTTTGAAAAATAGTCACCCGACTATCAATAAGTTAGTCTTCTGATTTCAGCTAGCGAGTCTACTTTTTTTGAATATTTGTGACTATAATCTGACATCTTATATCCTATGCGGATAATTTCAGCAGACCTCTTGTAACTCAACGTTGCTCCTAAGACCGTTTATCAAATTAAAACATTCAAAGAAACATTCCCTTTAACTACGACGTAATAAAAAATTGTAGGTAGGTACATAATTTAAAATTCACACCAAACTTTCCACCTGCAGTGCTTCCGACGTCTTCCACCGGGTAATATAACTCCTCCACTCGCAACCCCACATGGATGTTCCCATCCAGGCACTTCTTGCATACTTGATGTGGCGCGAAAGTGGAAATAGCTGTTACAGAACGCGCTGTTTATAAAACTGTGCCACCAGGAACGTCTCTTTACCTCCATCGGGAGGGGTTTAATTTTTCCTGAGATACGACCACGAGCCACATTTACATCTGCATGCAGTTCACGTGCGGGTTATTTGGACGGGCCAACGAGGGAATTTCATACTCTTTATGTACCAAGCTGGAGATGCAAATCATTCTTAGCAGCTGGTGGTGGATACAGAGGAGAGCAGAAAATAAAAAAAAATACGAAAATATATATGATACTGCACGTAGGGGTTGGATGGAGGGTGTGTTGTTGATTATGAAGCGCGGCTGGTTCTGGTTATTAGATCTTGTTCTTGCTATAATAATACTTTATTTGTGTTTGTGTATTATGAGAGAATTGGGGATTTTTATGTTGATATTAGGACGCTCTAGGCATATTAGAAATGGTAAAATTGAGATAAAAATTGTTCCAGATCCATCCATCAATCCAGCAAAGCATCTATAAAGCTTATGCGACTCATAACCTGTTGCTTAAAGAGAAAACGTTCAGAAAGAAGATTACTTTGCCTGATGCCAGTGATAGTTATGAAGATTGGATGGGAATGCCTCAAACTAAGAAGAAGTTGAGGTGCTATGACGGTTTCTATACTCATTGTAAAATAAATCCGTATTAGCAATAAACTACTTTTACAATAATTTTATTATAATTATTTTTGTATTCTATTGAACTTAGATAATTCTAGTGCACTTATATGTATGTATTGATTAAAAAAAATCAATCAATTAGGCTTTAACATTATAAGGGTAGGGATAGGTTGGTTTAAATGTGCATTGTTAAATTGATTGATCTTTCAACACCAGGTGTTTTAAGTTATGATTTCATTTTAATTAATCAAGGAGACGATTAGGCGCAAAATTCCAGTTCCTTGAAAGGCTACTTATTACTGATAGTGGTGACAAGAAAATTTGAAATCTGATTGGTTCTACGTCATCATTGACTGGTTTACTGGCGCTGGTTCAGGTCTCTCGGTAATTACGTTGTGAGTTAAATTTAGGGGAACTTTCTTGTATTTTTATGAAAAGTCCACGAATACTGTGAATGGGGGTTAAAAGTTTTTTCTTCAAATTTTTGTTTTTTCTATTGAAAACGGAATAGGGCGATTCATATTAATAATTTAAAGGTAAATAATTTTCGAAGATTTTTTCCGAAAATTTACGAAAATTTGGTTGTTTCCAGGGTTTCTTGTCTTCTTAATATTTTTTAGAAAATCAATTGTTTTCATGTAATAAAAAATTGTTATTATAAAAAAATATTATCAATAGGGTAGCTAGCTTGAAAAAAAAAAGGTTGATACACAACTATCACACGAATGACTTGAACCTTTCACAAGAAATTACTTTCTATAAAAACTATAACTAATAACTAAAACTATAAACTATAAAAGTATAACTGAATTAGACTTCCGTCAATTTTTTCTCCACTGGAGCTACCACTAATCACTGAAATAAAAACGGGAGATATCTTTAAGAAACTTCCACCGGAAAGCCAACTTCATCTTCAACTTCATCTTCATCTTCACTACCAGAAATTCTAAGCGATTATTATTATAATGATTTTTGTCTGTTTCATAGAATAAAAATCTCACTTACCCAGTATACGAAAAGAGGTGATAAAACGGAGACAGAATTTTTTCCAAAAACTGCCCTTTTGGTTTTTTGGCAGCCCCCCTTTGATCTCTGTTACTTTTTCACTCCTAAGGCGTTGTACAGAAGGAAAGTAAACCTCGTGTTTTGGTCGGAAAAAGGAATTATTACCCGAAAACTCATCGTTAAGACAGATCCTGAAACTTCTTGGAATTATGATTGATATGAGAGCATCACAAGAGCTAGAGATTAGAAGAAAAAAAAATTCTCAGAAAGACAGTTGGGAGGATTAATTGGTGAGGTCTCTTAATAAAAAAAATGAATGATTGAAAAAATAATTTAATAAAAATTCATCAAAATAAAATTATATTATTGTTATAACACTCAGACACTCAAATTTACATATTTATTTCCTCATTTCGGGCTATAATGAATATTTGACGCGTTAACAACGACACAAAGAGGAGCGTGTCGAGCGGCCATCAATCGATGATTTTTCGCCGGGATTTTAAAGGCGGAATCTTCAATAATTACCCCTAACCAGAAACCCCAGTGAACTGTATTATTAAAGGGTTCTTTCCACCAGCCGGCGACATCGACGAAATAACGTAAACAAGCCGAAATGAAGCAATTACCACACATCGCTTTGCGTTACTGACAAATTAAATCACAATTCCCTGTTCCTAGACCGTTAAAACAACCCTGTCAGTGCGTGTTTGTCATTATTACCGCGAGGGGGTGACATGGTACTCGGGGATGTCTAGTCAGCCGTGAAATGATATTCTGATACACGTCAAACAGTTAAATATCACACTGACATTTGACGATCGACCTTTCACTTCAGGAGTTTGGGGTGGTTTGTCACTTTCTCTGCAGGGTGAAATTTATGTAACGGTTTATTTTGAGAAGCCTGAATAAACTTCTTTTAGTGAATTTTTAGCAAATCTAGAGGAGTTAATAATAATGTTGCTTTTTCATCAATTTGGAAAATTTGAATCGATCCAGAGTCCATCCATAGGTAGGTATTGCCTGAAGTAATAAGTAATTCAGGATTCTCGTTTGAAATAACCCTCTACAAAGATACAGTCAGGATAAGTCTTTCAGTGAATGTAAATTGCAACCGTAGAAGGAAGTTTTCAATAACTACACCCTTCATATTCCTCGGTTCGAATGATAAGCTCAAGTCGGTATTAAGCATGTACTTAAATCGTAATATATTCGTCTGATCGGCAGTCGGTAGAGGTATTCGGGGTTTCCACGCCGTTGAATCTTAAAAGCGATCCTGTAAGAAGATAAGAACGTTGCCACATTTCCAGGATACTAGTCCTCGAACGGATGCAAACGATACTTCGATACATATTTTTGTTACATGAATCTTCCTGCACGCTGCCTGTAAGCGAGTTCTAACTAATAAATACAAAAAGGGCATTAAAAAAATACGTCTCAATCAATTTGGTCAAATTATGGCCCAAGAATAATGAAAGAGTGCTCTAAATCAAACAATTTTGAGCATGAAATTTTGTCGCAGAATACTCATTACCCGAGATATTTGAAAGTTTCAAGCTAGAGATCCAGAGATCAAAAACTCGCAATTATTTTTTTAAAGATTTTTGAAAAAAAAAATTACGTTGTAAAGTACAGTACAAAGTACGTTATATAAGAAATAACAACGACTAAGGAAGCTACCTAATTCCATCAAGAAAAAACCTATGTCAAATACACAACTGCATGCTTGGGAATTTCAGTCTAGAAGGGCTTTTCCAGGAAAACGACTTCCCGATAGGCAAATAGGCACGAAGACTGAACTGGGAAGTGAAGTTTGCAATGACGACGAGCTGAAATTGAAAGTTTAAAAAGGTCTCCGCTCGTTCTCTATTCCAGAACACGTGTGATTGTCATTTCGGTTATGTGGATGTGTCGGGCACAATGTAATTTCCTGTGCAATATTACCAACGTAAAGTCGAGTTAACGATGTCATTTTCTATCCATTTTACGCCGCATTATCAAAAAAGTCCTTCGCAAGTAGTATTAAAATGAATTTTTAAACCGATTTTCTTATAAAAACCCAAAGCCACTTTTCATACGAATTTGATGATGACATAAACTCTTTATCCCGTTAGAGATTCATTAGTCCCACCAACTGATGTTCACTTGGCGCAGGAATGAGTTAGCAGGAATTGCAGATGAAAGATGAAACAGAGCCAGTTCGAATCAACCAGAGGCAAATCTGGAAGGGTCCACCTGATCGGCAAAAAGTCCTGACGAGCGTAGTCAGCATCATTAGGAGGTCCTTGCCGACGAATCGAAAAGTAACCAGCTAGGCTGTAATCCATCCATCCAGCGGGCCATGCGTACGACCAAACCAACCCCGACCCGCGAACCGAGGACAGATAATGAAGCAATAAATGTTCAACTCCTCGATGCTGAAAGATGTTTCCAAACATATAAAATGCTGATAGCGCGTTAATATTTATACCAACAGATCGATTCGTATCGGCTCAATACACAACATAGTCGGACGGGGATGCCGAACTGTGCGAAATTTCTTTACAAAATATGGTTAATTTACTTCATTCAACTTTTTTTCTACAGCTACTTACCCTGTTATTGTTGAAGTTACCTATAGCAAAAATATACTTTTTTTGACTTTTTTTTTAACTTGCTTAAAAGAAAGTTTTCAAAAATTGTGCCATTTAAATTGATTTTACGATGATAGTAACATATTTAGAAAATAAATTTACTATTAATATTATTTTTTTATATATAATTTCAATGCTGACCTTGATGACAGTGTCCACTTGAAAGCGTTAGCGTTACTATCAACCCTGTCAACCCTGTAGAAATGATTATAAAATTTACAAACAAAGGATTTTAGAAGGCGGATTGGACATGATAGTTCAATTCATTTACAAAATGGATGAAAAAATGCAAGAACAAGCGGCAGAACAAAAGGTATTAGCAAATAATATAGATAAGATAGTAAAAAAGCTGGAAGATAAAAAGGAGAAGATATCATATAAGGATGCAATTAAGGAAACAATCACACCTGTGATTATTAAACCTAAAAATGAGATAAATAAAAATGAAGGAAGCAAAAAGGAACATGAAAAAATTGAAAAGGAATTGAGGGATACTGTTGATCCTGTCTCCAACAAAGTGAAAAGCATAAAGAAAACAAAAGGTGGTGCTATTATAGTAAATGGTGAAACAAAACAGGATGGCGAAATCTCAAAGCAGAAGTTAGTAAGAAGATGACAGATTATAAAGCAGATATGATTGAGAAGGTAAACAGAAGAATAATAATATGTGGACTGAGTGAAGTAAATGAAGATGGAGAAATAATCAGTCAAATTAAACAACAGAACAACTATGTAAGTCAAATAAAGATAGTTAAATTGTTAGAAACAAAGAAAAAGAGATACTGGGACTTGATTGCAGAAGTGGATGAGTCATCGTTCAAGCAGATAATGGAGATGCAAAAAATTAACATTGGTTGGGATCGCTGTTATATTTACGAGCACGTATATATAAAGCGATGCTTCAATTGTGGGGGATACAATCATAAAAAAGAAGCATGTAAAAATAGAATGGCTTGTTTCAGATGCAGTGGAGAACATTTATCAAAAGACTGCGAAAAAAAGAAGAAATGTATCAATTGTGTTGAGGTGAATAGAAAATTGAATTTGAATATGGATGTAAGTCATGACGTTTTTGATGTAAATTGTGGTGTATACAAGAAGAAAATAGAACAGAAAAAGAAGAAAATGGTGAATATTTGGTAGAAATCAATTGGCAAGTGAAAGTAGGACACTAACAGATTGTTGCATTGTTGATAAACATTACACATAAGTATAGGTATGAAATGGATATTGTAAACAACAATAACGATGATAAAATTACTGACCACGCGATCTTAGACATAAACATAGGTATTGAGAATAAAAATAAAACATGATAGTGCAAAATAAGCAAAAAGAAATAATTAGCTAGTATAGGAAAAAATACGAAGTATACGAAAGTAGGTTGATTTAATGTAGATTTAATTAAGTATTATATTATAGTATTAGTTATAAAGAATGTAATATTCTTCAAAAATAAACATTATTATTATTATTATTATTATTATACAGGGTTATTCACGGTATACGCCACGGAAGTTTATGGCCGTGTCTCTGGATTTTTGGATCTTTTTATTTTTGGAGTGGATAGAGATCCGGCAGAGGTACGTTTTAAAATTATATTCATAATGTACAGTTGTCCCAAAAGCATGAAACATATCAAAGTTATGTTTTTTTTTAAATGGAATGCTCCTATGTTATTGCATTTTTAGATTGCCTGGGAAGAAAAAAGAAGATTGGCTTTCACAGTTGGTGTTTAAATTCAGAAGTTTTTGAGTTGTAAACAAGTGAAAATCGTCATTTTTCAAGTTCAAGGCCCTGTACAAGGAAAACGGCTTAAGATAGAGAAAAACGGCTTACATGTCCCTATTTTAACTTTTCATGTACTATTCAATGATGTAGATGAAAATGTTTATACAGGGTGATAAAAAATTTGAAAAATTCTGAGATTTCTCCACGCGTCGACAAATAAAAAAATCAAAGAAAGTACAAATGTTTTTATACCATAGGATAGTACATGAAAAGTTAAAATAGGGACATGTAAGCCTTTTTTCTCTATCTTGAACCGTTTTCGTTGTACAGGGCTTTGAACTTGAAAAATGACGATTTTCACTTGTTTATAACTCAAAAACTTTTGAATTTAAACACCAACTGTAAAAACCAATCTTATTTTTTCTTCTCAGACAATCTAAAAATGCAATAACATAGGAGCATTCCATTTAAAAAAACATAACTTTGATATGTTTCATGCTTTTGGGACATCCTGTACATTATGAATATAATTTTAGAACGTACCTCTGCCGGGTCTCTATCCACTCCAAAAATAAAAAGATCCTAAAATCCAGAGACACGGCCATAATCTTCCGTGGCGTATACCGTGAATGGATGGTATACTAATGCCTTGTTCCTATTTAAGAAGCCCATACCTACCCATTTACCGGTTCAAACCTCTGGGAGAATCCGCTAATCTTCAATTAAAAATGATGTTCTTGCTTAAATTTGCACACATTTGAAGATAAAACAGCGAGGAAAGTATGGCTTGCTCACTATTATCACCCTCTCTTCGTTCGGCTGATAAACACTAACACGCCATGAAAAGTATCACTTTTCCTCCTTATGAAATAATATAATATTAATGCTACACTACACCCCTTTCTCATTATGTTGGACAATTCTCAATGAATGAAAAAAGGCAAACTAAGTGAGAAAAATTTTAAATATGAACAACAAAAAAATATTTTGTCAAGTTTGAAAAATGCTCACTAAAGAAGTAAAAATTATAATTTATAATATTCTTCTTTTTATATACCCAAGTCACTTTTGTTGCTGCGTTTTTCTAGTTTAAATAAATATTTTAAACAATCTGATCCTTGTGACATATTAGTCATCATCACCATATATCCTCGATCTCTCCTTATTTGGACAAAATTACAGTTAAGGAGAACTTAAATCAAATCTTGGAGGCATAAGCCGTCAATGTTTACAAGCAGTTAACTTTTCGAACATCTCAGAAGATTACCTCTTAGTTGTACATTGAATTAAAGATGAGAGATGAACGAGAAAAAGCTTAAAATTCTAATACTCGTTCTATACAATTTTCTTGTCAAAGATATGATGATGATTATTACCTGGGAATGGACAAGAAATTTATCAAACAATTTAACAGTAAAGTACTAAGAAATGGTAATAAATAGATAAAACGCTTTAAAAATGAAATACAAATTAGCGTTTCTTTTTCTTCGAATAGCAAGGACAAGTATCTTATCGACTTTACTAAGATTTATAACCGAACGTTTCGTCTTATGAATTATACAATTTGTTAAGAAACTTCACACCGTGGGACTTTTATTAATAATCACCCACCGCAGCCGTTCGTATGTATGTGTGTGTGTGTGAATTATTTATTTATTGCATTTTGTACGCAAAAGGCAAGTAAATTTCAACGACGGGGTATGCGTTTTATTTCATTTTCACAGCACAAGATCGGGATGTCAGTGCATAAAATAATAATTATCGATGTCAACTGTTGTAAGAGGGAGATTTATGTGATTGTCTGGACAGAAATTCGGAAAATAAATGCACGATAATTCTGTCAACGACACGTAGAAATTATGTTTACCTGTTGTCAAGCGTGAGTTTTAATGTGTGTCGTATTTCGTCGTTCCAGGTAAATAAATGTCTCTATTTCTCCGAGAACAAAGCAGATTTCTGAGATACAGATGTGACCATTAAAAATTTCAAATAGTTGTTAGATGTCTGTGAAATAATGATGTATAAATAAACCGCTAAATCGGTAAAAATTATTACCGTGACTGCCCACCAGGAATTCCACTTAGTTTTCAAATGGATGATCTATTAAAAATAAATTTCCAAATCATCCGTGTTCCTAGTTCGCGGGTCTGAGTCTCAATGGGTTCAATTTATCACAACCACTCAATTTATCAAAAATATATCTCAACCTGAAACCAAATTCAAGGTAATTTCTATAAATGACAATTAATTTTTAAGCTGCTCCCAACAGCTGAAGAAAAATTGTTTGAAAATCATAAATGTGGAAATATATCTTAAAATTTTTAGTAATTTCTATTTACCATAGAGTATAAATCTGCAAATAAAAAATAAAAATTGTTCATTGCACGTAGAGGCAAATATTTATTAGACCGTCTTATATTTATAGCGACAACGGAACAAACTTTGTGGGTTCTCGCAGTGAATTGTTACATTTAGGAATGTTTTTGAAAACAAATCATTCTCTCATCATTAATAAATAATGTCAGATGAGAGTATTCATTTCATTCCACCAAATGCTCCCCATTTTTGAGGTCTATGGTAGGTAGGCGTAAAAAATGTAAAGAATTGTAAATTATTAATTATTTTTCATCTGACGAATTTATTTCTTATGACAGCATGTGAGGAAACCATCAGCTTTTCAATACTAAAGCAATTTGGATGCATAAATAACAAAATAAATCCCAAACCTCTTCATCAGACTTAGATCGGATAAGTCAGATCTATCTGCAAACCCTATGTAACCGTAACCCCATACATAGCGCAATGATTATGACAAGGAAATCCACCCTTATCCGGGGGTTGGAACATTCTCACTCTCAGTCTGGTCCCGTGTAGCCAGTTTGCCTCTATTGTCATGCTAATTACACTCACCCTGTATGAGCCTCCCCTGGAACCGTTCTTGTATCTGCATTTAGTGATTACGGTTATATTGAGTCGTCACTCGTACACCGAGTAATGCCACTTCAGATAGGGTTGGCGCTTTATTCCTATTTTATGCTACAGTGGAGTTAATTTTTTTTTCGAACTACTACTTGTGGACGTGCATTTTAAACAGGAGCTGAGTGGTTATGGCTTAGTGCCTAGTTCTGGTGAAACTGCAGCTCAAAGTACTTCAGATGCATTGCAAAATTGATTAAATTTGTATCATAGAATTGTTTTAGTAATCGGAAAGATCGGAATTATTTGCGGTATAAAACGCTAAACAACTTTGAGATTATGATGATCATTCGGACCAATTAAACCAAGTAGCAGATTCGTTCACTGATCCGAATAAGCTAAATGTGAAATGGTGCTAACCTGTTGTTGACGTCACTATACCTATCTCTCGACAATGAGCAACAGATCTATTAATTTCTTCCTCTGGGAGGGATTAAAATTTGTGAAATTTATGAGAGCAGTATTTATGAGTCATTTTCTTGATATTTCGATAGATGATTGGTGTTGGTGAGAAGAGAGGGAAAAGGATGTGCAAATTGTGCAAGTGCTTCCACAAATTGTACAAGTTCCTCCACAAATGCTTAAAACTGATTTTATAAAGTGATGAAGATGACAATAGTAGATGCAATTTGACCTGATAAGTGAGAATAATAGGGAAATATTGAAGTATTTCATTGGTTGTTCGTAAAAAAAGTCTTACCAATGACGATACTTCTTTCCGAATGGAGAATAAAAAGGTATTTTTTGCATTTTCCGGCTAAGATTACGAAAACTCGTTATAATTGGAAAGTGGGACTAACTGCGAGGGTGCCCGTGATGTATGGAAAAATCCAAGTAAATCACCTCGTAGGTTTATATATCAGAGGGGTTGAAACGATTAGAAACGATTTTCAAAAAAACAAGGCTGCTCGGTTGCTCCAGTGATGAGCAACGAGCTTTTTTTGTAGAAGCTACAAAATATATAAAAAAATTTCGTGCATCTCCTGTAGCAAGCAATATTGGTAAAATATTGGCAATTTATAGTATATATACTGGTGAAATATTGTAATAATATATTGCCCCAATATTGAAATGTTAACATTTTGTCATATTACCCAAATATTGGTAACAAATATCCATAAGATATTGAAAATAAATATTTTCACAGCATTTTTCGCCAATATTTCAGTATATTTGATAGCAATATTTCAGTATATTTGGTAGTGATATAGATAGAATATCATGGAAGTATGATGAATAAATATTTGAAAATAATATTCAGTAAACATTTGTGAATATTATTTCCCCAATATGTAATTAAAATTTTAAGCCAGTATTTATAATTATTATTAAACGTTATTATTGATGCAAAATTTTGTAAAAGGATTGAGTACACATCTGATAAAAAATACTCTATCAAATTAACAGTGTTTATTGTAAAAAAAATACAAAAACATAATCTTTCAAAAACATAATCAAAACAAAATTCTACAAAAAAAAAACAAATCAAAACATCTTCCTGGGAAGGCATCTTCACGGATCACTGAAAAAAATAATAAAAATTAAACTTTCGGTTATAATTATTGTTTTTTATTTTTAAACTTTATTGACAATTATATTTATTTGTGCCATTCTGTTAAATAGCACTGTTAAAGATATGCAAGAAATATCAAAATCTTTAATTTGACACAGAGGGTTACTATTACTAATATCCCCTAATTAACAATAATTGTCGTATATCTTTTACCTAACTAGTATTTAACTTTACATACCTAAATAAGTAACAATACGTACTTTATTCGTCGTCAGAAACCCTCACAATTGCAGAAACTCTGCTTTTTCTTCCTCCTTCCATATCACCGGCGCTGGCTAATGCAAATCCTATAAATTTGGTCACCTCCTGCTAGCTGGTCAGTAGCATTTTCATGGGTAACACGAACAGCATCTACAAAAGGAAATAAAAAATTATAAGGTAATATTTTTTATAGAGGCTGTACTAGCTTATTCTGGCTGTGCGGACCAGTTGATAAAAAAAATAAAAATTCAAATACAGGGCCACAAATTATCATTACTCTCTGTTTTTCATTAATCAGTTGTACCTACCTACCCATGAATCTTTACAAAGCATCATTAGAAGGAAAGTAGGTATTTTCATTTTCACTATTTTCCGTATTTTGCTTAACAACAACTGTTTCCGTAGGCGTAATTTTACAAGTTTATCAATTCACTGTATAGGTAAGTAGACAGGTAAAGTAGTTATTAAAATATAGGTGTAAAAAATAGGTACCTACTTACATTTCGTAGGTCGTAATTCCAGTTAATTCCAGTCCAGTAGTATTTATAGTAGGTAAACGCACAACGCACCAGAGTAGGTAGGTTAGGTACTTAGGTACACTTTAATTTAACCACTTTAAACAAAACATCGACGCCACGCAGTTCACTGTTCACTGACACAAGTAAGTACTAAACTAGTAAACTAAAGACGAGAGACAAGCACACAATTACACAAAAACAAGGAATAATTTAAGAAAGCCCAGTCTGCGTTCTGCCAACAGCAACTAACAAAACTACAAAACAATCCCAGCCCCTACCGGCTACCGAAGTGGCGACCTGTGGCGCGGGGCGCGGGCTGCGGGCTGATTTGATTGCGCATTGCGTTTTATCCCGGTCTTGTCTTGTTTGTCGCTAGTCGCTGTTGTCGAGTCTGGGGCCTGTAGATAATTCGTATTCGTAACACCCATTGATGGAATATTAATACATCATACCCAAGGTCCCTTAACTCATAGGAATCTAGGCACCTACCTACTTATGTACCAAGAATGTACCTACTGTTTTATGGTACTACTTACAGCTTATTAAAAAATTGAAAATGTACCAATTTGGTATTTTTTCAATGAAGTACCTAGATGTATGTTTATTTAATTAGGTAGGCTACCCAATTTGGCATAATATTGAATGCTGAATGGTTTCACTATTTAAAGCTACGCCAGCGTTTATTGTGAGATATATAATATACAATTGAAATTTTGTGATTGTATACAATAAAATGCAGTAATAAAATAAATGTAGGTACCTACCCATAATTTGGCACAAATGTACCACTCTGGCAACACTGCCTTGTGGAGGGCTGTTTTTCGGATTTTAGGAATTGCGACGTGGAGTTTATGTTTCGTGGTATGTCTGGTTACTGGTACATAATATTATACTGATGAGAGAGAAGGAATGAGAGAGAAAATTATTAGTCTAGACCGTCTAGTCTAGCTAGACTCTAGACTAGAGTATTAAGTACATTTTTCTGATTCGCAACCATTAATAGAAAATACTACAATGGCACGAAAGTGTCTAAATAGTGAAGAAAATTGATTATTTATTTATAATCACCTATGTATTTATATCACATATTATTGGCTTAATAACTCTAACATGGCATCTTCAATATTACACCAGTATTTTAAGGAACGTGTTTTGTAATATTGCATCTTCCGTATTGCACCAATATTTACATGACTCTTCTATTGCAATATTGTATTTTCTATATTGCCCAAATATTGTTAGCCAATAAGAGTTGACCAACAATATTTAACCAATAAGGTACCTATATTTTAAAATCAATATTTAGTGCGTGTTACAAAAACAATATTTGTACAATATTGGTCATTAATTTGTAATATTAGACCAAGATAAATATATTGGACAAATATTGCACCAATCAACAGCCAATACAGTGCTTCCCAAAAGTAACGGATAAATTCGATAAAACGGAGAGGGCTGTTTTTTTGAAAAAATAAAAAAACAGGTCGATTTTGTTTTTGAGTTGTTCAACTTTTGACATAATATTTGGGTATACAGGGTGATGCGCGAAAAAGTGGTGACGTCATCGGCATTTTTTTAAATGGCAACCCTTATTTTTTATTCCATTTTTTGATACTTAATTTAATTGCCAGTATGGTAATGTAATCAATTTGTAACCTTAAATAAGGAAATTTCTGAGAAACAGCTTGTGAGTCGAAATTGTGCACTTTTTACTGATGTGAAAATCGGAACATTAGCGATAAAAATAAAAAAATATCAAATAAAAATTACTGTTTCCATGGTAATTTTATAAGATCTGTCTATTAAATTAAGTCTATCAAATTGAATCTGTTAAATTAAATTAAATTAAATCTATTAAATCTGTGGAAATTAAGTTATTTTCTCCGACATTTCCTTTATAAACGTTACAAAATGATGACATTACCGTATTGGCAATTGGATGAAGTATCAAAAAATTTAATAAAAAATAAGGGTTGCCATTTAAAAAAATGCCGATGACGTCACCACTTTTTCGTGCATCACCCTGTATACCCAAATATTATGTCAAAAGTTGAACAACTCAAAAACAAAATCGACCTGTTTTTTTATTTTTTCAAAAAAACAGCCCTCTCCGTTTTATCGAATTTATCCGTTACTTTTGGGAAGCACTGTATATATTGCTACAGGGGATGAGTCTTAAAAAAATATTGAAAACTTTAAAAAGGAAAAAGGACGAAAAATATAAAATCGGTAGTATTTCAATCTTAACAAATGATTATTGAAAATTTCTTTTTAAAACAATTAGGGCAGCCAATATTTATAAATATATGCGTGACTCTCTTGAGATAAAAGTCCTTCTTCAGAGGTGAATATCTCGCGAACCGGAGTTTTTGGGGGATTATGCCCCATACTTCTGTTCTACTCATCGAATACTACCGATCCTCAAAATTTCACAAGCCAATTCCCACAAGGATTCTGCAGGGTGCTTTGTGGACAATAAAAGGATAGGAGCGTGAATTTTTCATATGTATTAGAAAAAAGAACTTTTTGTAATTTTTCAGTTTAAATTCGCATTTCAATAACTTGAGATATTTTCATGATCGAAATGATGACTACGCTTATAAAGGTGCTTATAAAGGCACTTTTCTTTGTCTAAGAAAAGTAAGAAACTATAACCCATCACCATCCCAGACGAATCCTGAAAGATTGATTAAGAAAAGATGGATGTTTTATCCATAGATTTATTTTGTTTCCTGCGCTTTCTATAAATTAATTAATTAAGTAGTAGAAACAATTAATTATTTGATAGAAATTACTAGCAGTAAAGTATTCTATTTGCAGTACCTATGTCTGCTATTCCCTTCGTTTCTTTTGTTTGTAGAGACATCTCAAGGGATGACGTTAATTAATAGCCATTAGTGCTTCGTAACAGACGAGCTCCTGTACTACGAAACTCAACCTTCAATCATCATCGGCGTTGTTAGTATTTACGGCAGATGCTTTTTAGGAAGATGCCTCTCTTACCTATTCAGTTTAGTCCATAAAAATCCCTTTATTTCTATTATTTTGGCGCGGGTAGTAGCGCCGTGGTTTAGGTCGCTGATTGAAACCCTTGACGCTGCCACCGTCTGGGTTCGAATCCTAGCTCGGCTTGGTTGTTCGGATTCTTTGATCGTTTATAAGGCTATTTATCTCTCTACAAATGTGTTTGCGGCTGTATGTGTTCGTTCTCGACGCCTAATTACTAGAGTGGAGCGACTATGCATGCAGTGTTAGAACGCTAATTAAAAATGATTAACCAATGATGGTTCATCAATGGGAATTTTACATGTAAGTCTTGCCTGCACAGTTAAGACTGAGCATCACTCTTAGGAAAAAATATTATTTTGATAATTCAGAGGACTCAATTCCGCAGGCTTTGCCTTTTATACTCAGAAGAGTTATCTTAGTAAGAATCCCCAGGACCAGAGTTCTCCAATACCTAAGCGTCAATGGAAGTGATTATGATTTCCTTCGTAGGCTGTGGTAGAATTTTCTTGTTGACAATACTTTGTCAGTTTTGTCAGTCTTATTAGTTTTATAAAACAATAGGAGCATCAGCTTTTATTTTGATTTCTTATTATACTTATACACCAAGTACAGGCGTCTCGGTAACTTTGACACGAATCTTCTGTTTAAAGAGTTTTTCTTCTTCTTTAGATTTTTGTCTTTCAGCCTGTTTCTATGCTATTTAGCCATGTAAGGAGTAAAAAATGGAAACCCGTTAATAGAAACTCGTTCGTTCCGCTAGATGTTGCCGCAATAATTCCACTCGTTGCCCCCAAAATTGGATTTTGAGCAACCTAATGCATCATACCAAAGTGATGCATGCTACCTGGTTACATAAATAGCTACCTATTAAAGATGTTTTGGCTTCCTAGTCGTAGTCTGTCTTTGATTACATTATTATACACCAATATATTCGTCTTGTGATCATAATTCTTAATTAACCATGCATGATTTTAGATGAAGATTTATAGAGCGACAACACTGTAAGTACCGAGTCACTTTTTACCCATATGAGAGCAGCAGGAACAGTCGTCACATGGCCTAGGGACATTCAATCTTCAAACAGGGTAACTGCACATGCATCCCACGGTTTAACAAGCCCGCTTCAATTTAAATTTCTATTTATAATTAATCCATTCATGCAGGTTTCTGTTTAATGTTAACTCTTACATACTCCGGACCTTTTATTTAATCATTCATGGTTCATGGATCGAGATTACCGGGGTGATTAATTTAGATCTGGATCTGCTGCATGGCTTTCCTTATCAAGCAGCCATGATGTCAAGTACGAGTACTAGACCGGGAGCAAATGAAGTGAAACATTTTTAGTACCGTTTTCAAGTTGCAAGCGAGATAAAATTAAATGGTGCAGCTTCACTGTTTTAATTTTTATGAGTCGACTGACACTGAACAATGACGAGTAATTAAAAATTGGTTGATTTAATTACTTGCATTAATTTTTTCTAATATCCTCAAGTCGATATTAACAAAGAAATTACGATATTTTCACTCGACAAAGTTTGCATTCTACAGAGAAATTGTAATTTTTTACAGTGGGTTACTTACCTATGACAATAGTAATCCTGTAACAGTTCTAATTAGTTCTAAGCAGGGTTGATAAAAAATGTTGAATGGAGGAGGTTTGCACAGGTAGTAATAAATAAATTGAGCTCTAATAAGGTTATCCTGTGTATGTATGTGCATAAACAGGGACCTTATCAGATGGTAAATACAAGAGACACGGTAAATATTACAAAGCAGAGATCTAACGATATTCATTTGCGTAGTGATATTCTAATTAAACGCGCTCTTTCGTATCTGTTGACCTTTTAATTAGGTCGCTCTGCTGGTAATAACATCAGGATACTCTTTCCTTGCTGACGTAGTTATACGTTTCTCCCAGGATTCTTTAAAGAAAATAAGTATTGTTGATTCCCAGACCATTCAAAATTTTTTATTTACAAATCTGAAATTATTATTATTTATTACTTATTTACAATAATTGGCACAATTATTATTATTGAGACAATATGAAACACTTCGCTCATTATTGGGATCTCGAGAACTAATAGAGATATAGAGTCGGTCAAATTAAAGAAAGATTAAATTTAAAGCATAATTTCATGTTTATTAAGAGGCTGTTGTGCCGTGGTTCATGGAGCTTTGCCCCGAACGTTTCGTTTACAGCTGCAGTAGACATCATCAACGGTTACGTGTGCGGAAGCAATGCTTCCACTCCTCGTGTTTACTGATAGCTTACTGGCCGGATGGGAGAGCTCCTATTTATAGGATGACGGTCTGGTGACGTCATACCCTCTCCACTAGCTATCTCCACCTCAGCAATGGTCACTTTCCCATGATGCCATAGGCTCCTGAGTCAGACGCAGTTTCATCGTTCCTCCTGCCGATTGAAATTATTTGGAAGTTTAAAAATTTCAATCGGTTCATGTTGTAAACGGGTGTAATATTGTGGAGTAATGGACAGGACTTTCGTCTTTTCAAAGCATATGGCGCGTGCTCCGAGACAGCTAACTTGTCTGTCTGGCCCAGGCTCTTTTCGTTCCGATGTATACAGCACCACAGCAGCAATGTATTCTGTAAACTCCAGCGGAAGAATGTGGATCAATGAGGTCCTTAGATGAACGGAGAATATTGAGAAGTTGTTGTGTAGGTTTAAAAATAGTTTTGACGCCGTGGCGCTTCAGGAGTACAGGAGTTTTCCGATTCGATCGGTGACGTTCTTGATGTAAGGGAGAAATGCAGCTCCCAAAACTCTTGGTGGTGTTTGCTGTCATAAGACTCTTCTGATTTCTTGAGCGGTGTAGACATTAGCTCTTCTTGCAGGTGTCGGGTCTGACAAATTCGGGATGGACGATTCGCCCGACTTTTTATTACTGCTCGTTTTTTGCCAGGAAAATGATTGGAGTTTTTGTGTAAATATCGATCTGTGCGTGTGTTGGTTTTCAGTAGACCTTGTGCCCCAAGTTACCATTTTCATGCCTGTTAACGAAAACACATCAAGAAATGGTAGTTTTCTATCCTTTTATATTTCCATCGTGATTTGAATGCGGGGGTTGGTATGTTGAAGATAGTCATTGATGTCATTTTCTCCATGTTGCCAAATGCCGAAGGTGCCATCTAAGTCGCGGTATCAACAATACGGTTTGTTGGTGGCAATGGTGGCGGAGTTTAAGGCCGTGGCTTCAAATAATTCCGTGTAGAAGTTGGCAACAACAGGACTCAAAGGGCTGCCCATAGCAACTCAATTCACTTGATGATTGAAATCACTATAACACTGCAAATAGGATGTGGCGAGTAGGTACATGGTGAAAGGGAGAGATGATGCCCTAAGAAAGATGCTCTGAATATGTTGGAGGATCTCGTCGATGGGCACCATGGTGAAGAGGGAATTGACATCAAAAATTGATGTGAATGTCTCTGTAATGAAGGATCAAATACTCAAGCTTCTCTATGAAGTGATCCGAGTCTCTAATGTGCGGTTCTATAGTTCTGACGTGTGGATGCAGAAAATTCTGGGTTGCCCAGAGAATTCTGGGTGTCCTGGCTTCGGTATTCATAATCTGCTGTTTGTCTTGAGCGGGAATGGTGGAAGCTTCGACCAGCTGATTGATCTTTCGAAGGATGCGATTCGTAGGATCTCTAGAATTTTTTTTGTATGTTTGAGTGGTCAAGATGTATTTGATTTTCTCCTCGTAGTCTCTGGTGTTCAATACAGCCGTGGCATTTCCCTTGTCTGCGGATAGAATAATGATGTTTTTGATAGCGACCGTTCGGAGAAAATCTTCGTGCACCACGGCACAACAGCCAGGAATCAATAACGATTTCAATGGAAGCCGGCCGTGAAAGCCTACCCACATGAAAATTTGGGAATTTTTCAGTCTCTGGTGAAGTATGTTGAGAAAACTGAAATATATTTGTTAAACAAATAATTTTTTTAAGGCTTATACACACAAATCGTCAAGAGCTACCGATTTGACATTTCAAAAATATTCGTAGCGGAAAATTCATACGGAACTCCGTGATCTAACGGCCAACATCTGCGTTGTTGGCCGTACAGATAAGCTATCATCTGGTTATTCAATTTTCAGGATATTTCAGCAACAACTAAATTTATTCTAAATTTTATTTCAGACTCTTAATAAGCATAAAATTATGCAACTTTTTTCTTTTAACTGACGCTATATCTCTGCTAGTTCTTCAGATCCTAATTTCGAGACGAGCTGAAAAGGACTCAAACAAGAGTTCTAGGCGATAGAGAAGACCACCTTCCTGCTAAAATTTAATCTTAGATCCCTATGACCGTGAAAAAATGCAGGATTCAGTAAGAACTTCTAGAGAAAATTGGAATATTGGTCCTTTTTCTAGGCTCTAGTTCCAAACAACTTTCCATGCACATTTGACCATCTCTCTAGTAGTTTATGTGAGGTATATGTGTACAGGTGTAAACGGTGAACAACCATGCAACCAAACGACCGAGAGTAAGATCCCAGAAATCTAGTAAAATCTCTCAAGTATGCTTTTCTCTAGATACGAGGAAAATTTTATCGAGCTGGCATCCCGTTATTTATGTAATTTAATAACACGTCATATCAAGGAGATGAAGGACCTGAAAGAGTCCGCCCAAAAGTCAATCCCCTCATGCGTAATAAGACACGCGACAGGCGCCTGTCAAATGTCTGTCTATGCGCGCGTATGTGTTAACCCCCGGCAGAGTTAAAAGCTCTCCGATAATTGTCACTTCATAAATTGGCCCAATTCTATTTAAACATGTCTGCTCGATCGGAGTAGCTCCAGGGCATCCGCATCCTAGTTTCAGACTGAAAAACTCGGCCTGTAAAACAGGACGTTACAGTAGTTAAGAAATGTTACGTTCGTTTAAAATCCTCATTAAATTTCCTTGCAGCCCGGCAGCCTCTCCTTTGCTTTACATGAGAAAATTCTGAGATACAAGGGATGTCTTACTTATCTCGAAAAGTGTATTTTTAAAGAGCTCCTTAGGAAGTTTATACCGTCCTTAATTTTATTAGCGAGTGATCGTGGTATAGGAGGACGTTTTTAGTACTGAAAAGGTATTTTCATTATTTTTATATAGAAGAATCCAGCAGTTGATAATTAAATTACATCCACGCAGGGTTGAGATTTTTTTGCTAAGAATTGATTTCAAAATCTAATTAAAAAGGGGTAGAAAGAACGTTTATAAAAACTTGAGTAGGTATACTCTTCAGGAAATTTCATTTTATGATGTTTGTAGTGTTTTTTTTTTCAGTTCAAATATTCAACTCCCATTTGAGACAATTTAATTATTATCCTAAACAGTGTCTCGTCAGATCATAAATCAAGGACGTCTGGCCATAGACTGATTATGATTAAGCGTCTCCCGTTCCAGTTTAGCGGCCTTTCTTGCGAGTGAAAAATGCAAAGTGTAACTGTTTGATTAACATAGTTGGCTCAGTTCCAATCGTGGATTGACAAATGCAGTCGGTGTTTTGGCGTGGCGCTAGTTTTAGCAATGCAAATTTAATTAGTGGCCGCCTCTGGTTCGTTCGGCGGTGTCCCGATCGCCTGGAATCAGACCAGACAGTTAATCAAATCACGTCGGCTCTGGAATTGCTGAGTCAAACTGGCCACCCACCATGGTCACTAGATCAAAGTCAACGGATCGGGACATCAAACATCGGGGTGCATGGGGGGGGCAGATGTTTCAGAAATTAGAACTTTGACAGTTATAAAAAGTGTAAATTTCTTATTATTTTAGTAGATAGATCAAAGATAATTATTTTTTGTCACTGTTATTTGTCACCCGTTTATTTAATGGATATATGGAGAGAAGAATGAAAAAAATAACTCGCTTTAAACTTAGATATCAACGCTTTTACTATGAAATTTACTGTTTTCCAGATTTAAAGCCTGAATGACTTTATTGTAAACCTGCCAGATTTTCATACTTAATTATTATAATAATCGCTCTGAAAATTGGTCGCAGATGGTCTGGACCTGAAAAATACGATGCAGAAGTCAGTTTGCCTATGCGATTAATCGTTTTCAAGACATGTTGCTTTACATTATGTATGTAAATTTAGTTAAATGTAAAATAATCAGAGATATTCTTCTTTATTCTGATTCCTATACCCATTTCTTTTTATATTTGACTCGCTTATGCCCGATTGGCCGTAGTGCAGGGAATAATTATTTTCCCATAATCCAGCGAGACCTTCCCGAACTTCAACTACAAGGGCGAAAGAAAGAGGGAATTCAATCTTTGTTCAATTTTAAAATTTGGTTGTACCTACAGTCCTGTAAGTGGACCTCATAATTTGTACCGCGCATTTAGTGCTTTAAAGTTTACTTACTTATACCTTGCATTACGTTAACGAAAATGTGAAAAAGAAATTGCTTTCTCATGTATGATCTTTTCCCTGAAAACATCGCGTATAAATTCACAGACCTTTGATCAGTACGAGGGTACAATTTCTTATGCGCAACGCGCGCAGGTGGAAGTATGAGGTTGGAAGTCAGAAAGGTGACCTTGGATCAAGCGCGCGTGAAGGGACGCATAAAAATTTGATTTAGTGGGATCACTACTATATTAAAAAGAATACAAGAAGTCCTTAAAGGTTGAGAAAAGTACACCTGTTAATATTACCTAGCTACCTAAATTTGTCGTATTACCTTTACCTGTGCCTTTACCTTTTTAGAGAAGTCGATGTGAGGGAAAATATCTAACAATATCTACAACGTCTCGATTATTAAATAATACGATTGTGTTTTCCGTTTGTAATCAATAAATTAATATCGACTTTCTGATATTTTTCTATTTCTACATCAGACGCTGTGTGTTATCTTCAAGAGGCTCTGTAAACCAATGACCAATGCCAATGTCTAGTGAATGCGGCCATTATTAGCATTTAATTTTCAAGCTTTCGTCTAGCTTGCTGTGGTAATTAACAAACAACTAATTACGTTCAACTATAAATTCACCTATTGCACCATCTTAATTCGGAAAGGTACCTACGTTAAAGCACCAGCGAACTGTGAGTTCTATTTTTTAAAGAACTTTTGCAAAAAGGGCGAAATGATCTTTGAATCTTTGAAAATCACCAACTAGAAGAGCATATCTTCAGTATCATACCTTCAGATTCATGAGCTGTTTTAATTGAAATAAAGCAACTAAAATTGATCAAGTGATCAATTATTTCATGTTATCTAATTATTTTAAATGCCCTTATGTAAACTTGAAAAGCGAAGGTAAGATCGATCTGACTAGAGCCCATTAAATTCTTGTAAATTGAAATAATTTATTATTGAAATACAATTTCTAAGAAGTCGCCACGTGAACCGAGCCCAAGCCTTCTTAATTGTCTCAGGGATTGTTTTTCCCATTTTTCCATTCGATTAAGGTGAAAGTCAATATAGAATCCCGTAGACATATTTGCTTAGATTTGCACTCTAAAAAACAAATCCTAACTGATAATTCTTCTTCTGCATATCTACGGCCGCTTAAGATTGATTAGAAATATCTTGGAGTGGAGTCATTCCTGTATTTTCAACAATAGTATAAGATAGAAATGATGAATTTTCAACTTTCTTTTTTTTTGAGACAATGGCATATTTCACGCTGAGAAAAATACGAATCATTAGAAAGTTTAAATATGGTAAGTCTTTGGAATTCTCAGTTCTGTAAGTTGTCGGGAGTAAATTCGTGAATTCTATACTCATGTCAGTGTAAGTCAGTTTTACATGGGAGATAAATTTTGATTCACTTATAGCATTTACTTCGTTGATAGAATTCTATTGAAATTGAAGCGAAATTGAATAAAATATCAGGGAGGGTTGACCGATCGGGATCGGGGAGATCGGCGAGATATTCGATCCAGAACACTGGAAACACTTGCCCGAATTGACTTTCATTAACACTAATTAAGATCGGCATGCAACAAACGCCAACTCCATCCCGGAGTCGGCTATCCGATGCCCTAATGACATTTTACAAAGGCAATTTAATTTCCCCATTTTGTTTAATCTCATCATCGAAAATCAAAGAGGTAATTACATTAAGTGGAGAAAACCTTTAAGGATAATAATTATGAAAACGTATTTCACTTTCAATGAAGTTTACCTCTACAAGTATCTACCCTACTTGGGGTTAAATAATTATGTAATATTTCGAATTAATCTCGAAAGGGTTGGAATATATGTAATTATTATCGGCTGGTTGTATTAGACATACATATGTTTACAGAGTGGTTAACCGATAATTTTTCATTTTACTTCAAGTTTATCTCCATTATGACACAAAAAATTCTTGTACCTGAGAGCACGCATCAATTAAATGCTGGAAATGTTCAAAACTAATACAAGAACAAAAATATCAAAGAAAAATGTACTCTATACAGACTCTATATCAAACTAAAAACACCCTGTGTAAGACTGTGAAACATTTTTCATGAGGAGGTTGCATTTTAGAAATATTTTTGAGTCAGTTTTTAGTGTGATTCTTCTGATAACCCATCGTCTGTTAGAAACTTACCCAAAAACCTTGAAGTCTACCACAGGACGAGCTCATTCTTATATCCATATCATCATTTAAAAAATCTTCAATTTAAGAGTAGTAAAATGATCATTTTGTTTATATTAGTCTAAAAATTTTGTTTTTGAGTATTTAATTAAAGTTTTGAGAATTTAAACAAATTTTGTTGTGGGTAGTCTGAATTGGTTCCTCGTCAAACTGAGATTTCTAGCCTACAACTAATGGAAGTGTTAGTATAACCGGAAGGGTACCTAAAGAAAAGAACACCACCCTTTGTGCAAATTGTTGTTGCTGTTTGTTGTTTGGCGCTAGATACGGAAATCGGTTTTTAGGTCCCTGATGCTGCAGCCATTTAGGCTTATTGTATCTTTCCGTAGCTATTGGTTCTTGGCTATTCAAATTATCTAAATATAATTATATATAATATATATAATATATTATCTAAATTATCTAATTATACTCTGCATCCTTCACAAGGTTCAGAAGTTTGCTTGGCAAGGCTTTCCCTGACATCATGTCATTGGTATTGTTCCCCATGATTGTGTGTCGGGTTCGATTGAGTGCTGGGCACTCAAAGATTACATGGAAAGCTGTTTCGTCTTCCACGTTGCATATTTGCGCAAATTAATACCTGATAACCTCATCTGACTTTTGACATCTTTATCATTGTTATCTCCTTGAGCTACCTTTGGAACAAGGGTATTATGAAAGTACGAGTACTATATTATGTAACTCAGGCAAACTAAAGTACGAGTACCATATTATGTAACTCAGGCAATAGGTAAAATTTTCATGATATAATTTCCCGTGGAAGTAAAGTATTAATAAAAATCTGGCTTCCAAGGTAAATTTAGAAAACCCAGTAGGTCCGAGCGTAGACTACTGAAGCGAACTACTGAAGACGAAGACGAATCATCGAAAATTTCCTTTAAAGAGTCATGGTGATCATTATTCTGATATTTTGTTTCATATTATTTACTTCGAATATTTCTACTTTACATTGAATATTTCTCTTGTTTTAATAACATTTCCTTTATACCCAAGTTCTGAATATTTCATTTGTATCATCCCTAAAATCTCCCACAACCTAATGGATATGAAACTCATAAATTTGGGATTATTTTAGCATACTTAGCCCTGAATCAATGTAAGTAATCTGCCTTTCAATACCGGCTGGGGGTGGTTGTGGTGGTGACGGTGTCGGTGGTGCTAGTTCTTGTGCTGGTGTTGGTGGTGGTAGTGGTGGTGGTTCTATATTGAAGCTTAAAATCTCTCTTGTCTTGCTTGCTGCTCCTGACAAGTCTCACACTGTTTACTTGCAGCTTAATGGAGTTGTGGTTTATTATTGGCGTGCCTTCCTATGTTCGCTTCGGTGATTTATATATTCATCACTACCGACGGAGGTTGAAGGCTTCATGGGAACATGAGGACGCCGACGTGTAGGATTAAACTCGGTGAATGAACGACGAGTGCACTTCGCAAACATAGTCTTAGACTGGTGTTTGCTTAGGACATTATTGGTGGTAGGATGGTTATTTCAAACGGTCTACATTTTTATGGATTAATGATATGAGCGCTGAGAGGGTCAATGTTTATTAAAATCGAGATATTAGAGGTGTGGACAGCATCTTCATGGTAAAAGTTATACTCTATTTAACCACCTTTACAAACTTTCTGAAAATATGTCATTGATTTCCTAAAGATTTCTTGAGAATTTTTTTCCTCAGAATAAGTCGCCTTTCTGTTACTTTTGTCGCTGCTTCTCTTCCATTTTCTTTATTTTGCCATCAATTTTCTCAGCTATTACTCTGCGACATCTTTTCTATTTACCATTTACAGTGCATTTCAGTTTTATATTACTTTCGACCGCTTCCAAAAATTGTGAGTGAAAAAGTCATTATTTGACTGCAATGAACGTGGCATTCTGCAATGGAGGGATGATCAGATACAATACGGGGAAACAATAAAAGAAAGTTTGTGTGATTTTTCGTGAACGTATCTGGGCTGTAAATAAACACGTAATTTAATTTCTCAGCTCGATTTGCCATTTGTCATACAGCCCAAAGAGGACCAGGACCTTATAACAATTTTGAGGGCAGATGGAATCAAATTGATTCATGGTCCAATTTATTCAGATATTGTCCTATAAAATTTCTAGGATCAGCACCGCTGGCAGAGTCTGCACGAAATAACTCTTTGGACGACGAAAGTCCAAAACCGCTTCGAGATACTGATGTAAGTTTTCCAAAAATTCTGCCGCGTCTTTTCCCGAAACAAGACCTTGACCAGTTTAGATCATTTTGGCTCTTCATAGTGCATCCAACAATCGGGTGATCTAAGATAGTACCTTGTAGTCAAAATATTAACCGATAAAGCCCTGCAAAAAGTTCCAAAATCAGCCATATTCTTTCCGAAATATTCTAATTTTAACCCAAGCGAAATTTTTTGAGGGTGAACTCATTTTTTTCTCAGCTTAAAATAATCGTTGCAACTGTTGCAACCTTGTCATGATGTTAGGTATGATGGTCTTTTTTGTTGCAGTTCTTCGCTGGGTAGAGGTTGGTTCTTAATTCTTGGACTCGGTGCCTGATACCTACGTCTATAGAAAATTGTGACAGCGGAGTCAATGATTGTCTCCTGATAGTTAGTAAAGTAGAAACGATTGAAGGTCAATCTCAATGACTCAGGTTTGGTTTGAAGTACTTACCCGGATATTAATAGCTAGCGGCAATACTTCGAAAAAAAACTCAGTGCTTCATTAGTGACTCATTTTATCTCATTTCATATTGTAATGTACATTTCGTACGTACCGGCTAGATGCCGGTAACACAGAGACGACGGCGGGCGCGCGCAGTTCGTGAGTGATAGTGGTTGTTAGTGCATCGACCAACTCGAGTCGTAACCTCGACTGTCAAGTTGTCATCAGGTGTGTTCATCTTCATACCGACCCGTTCACCTTTCTTTTCTCTGCTGGAATTCGCGTGAAGAAGGTCGTTTTGGCAAACACCTGAATTTTCACCAAATGGCCTCGTGAACTTTCACGTTAAATATTATAAACATCGTCTGTGTTTTTGGCTTGGTGAGTGACCTAAAGTGGATCTTTTATTATTGTTTTAATTGTATAAATCATATTTCCTTTTAATACAAAGAGGAAAACAGCAATTAATCCGGTCGAGTTTCGCCCGCATGTAAAATTGGTTGATCACATTTTTATCGTAATTATCTTGAGGATGGGTCATAATTTTATGTAACCCTGGCGGACCAGAACTCGATCGGACCGTTAACACCACCAAGTGTGTCTCTGATACATCCTGAAATTTCAGCTTTTTCCCTTGGAGCAAGTTTTCTAAAGGAGCAAGTTTTCCCTACTAGACCGACGGTTCATACCGGAGCACACTCTTCATACCTGAGACCACTTCGCCGATTGGACAACCTTTGTCTTCGTACCGAAGTGCACCTGATCCAGGCGTACACATTGGTAGTACTGGAGCTGCTGATCTGACTCCCGCAGCAGCTGAATCAATAAATAGCAGCCGAACCTGGGCCACCCAGAGGCCCGGCTGAAAACCTTCCTTCCCGCACAGGAGAGCCTACGAAGATAAGTTTCACTGGTCCGATTTTACCACCCCTTTCATTCGGCTGATCTCAACGTTTTTATTATTGTTAACCATGCTCAAGAGTCTGTGATAATAACTGTGATTTTTTTAAATAAAGAGTACCTGTTGTTCTGCTGACCCGCCTGTTATTTGTTGACCCTCTTAGACTGACAGCTCAAGCTCAACCCACGACCCTTGTTGCCTCTTATTGGTCTCATGCTCTCAACGGTTATTTTCCCCCTCTAGGGTAAAATAATTCGTTTCAATATTGTGTTAGTATCGCTTGAAAAGTAGGGGAAAAAGCGTAATCTGTCAAATATCTTAGTGAAACTTTGAAACTTATATCATTTTATCTTATTTTTCCTTAATATTAGCTCAGAACTCGATGACAATGCAATACCAATTCGCTTTCGTGTCTGTTTGGCAAATTTTTTTGGAAGCAGCAATGAGAGAGCGCGTGGGCGGAGCCAGCTACAAGATTGATAAGAACGAAAGCTTTAACGATAGTTCAATTAATTAAATAATTTTCTAAGCAATTTTAAAATATTTCTACGTTTCTTAGATCTTTAGGGTCACTCCCGCACATGAAGCTGAATTTTCGAACCAAAAAAACATTTCTAGGAAGATAATCAATGCATTCCTTAGATTTGGCCTAATGAACTGAATGTGCCTTTGATGCCTTTTTGGGAAGCTGTAAGTTCGGTTTTACACATTTTTCATCGTATCTGTAGCTAGATGGATCTGATACTATGGATATGGATCTACCTTAAATAAGCGAGATAGCGGGCTCTTTCCGCTCGTGTAAACTATATTGGCTGTTACAGTTGTTTAGTTTGACGGCAACTTAAAAGTAAATGTTAACAGCGCAAGGCTAACATATAAAAGTAAAAGTAAGCTTTAGGGTGATACAAAGTCAAAGTTTACAGTACTGGAATTTATTCAGACGCCAGAGAACGCCCAGAATTAAGATATGCATTTATAAGACATTGTATCATATGGCATAGATTGAAAACAATCACATGTTATAACTCTTAATTTTTTTGTCCACGGTAATTTCAATGGAATGATTCAAGAGGACTGGCGAGGATGAGAATATTAAATTGTCATATTATCCGTCGTTGACAGTTCGCTGTGGAAATAATCGCTTCTCTAAAACATCTTGATAGGGGAATCAAGCTTGGAAGCCATTGGATAGATCATTATCTCGAATTTATTCATTTGAATGCAAATAGTGGCTTATTATTGCGGAACGATTAAAATTAGTATTCTGGATATTAAGAATATTACCAGTAATCGTTTCGGGAACGATTAGGGAGATATAAAAAAGTTAAGATATCTTAATTATTGGATTAATATTCAGCAAATGATTAATAATAATAATAATAATAATAATAATAATATGTTTATTGCCCAACAGATTTAAAATCCAATTACAGGACAATTTAGACAACATAAGATTGTGAACCAATTTAACAATTAAATATTTCAACATAATAAGTTTCAGAAGACATAATTACAGCGAAACATATCAAAATCACAATTAAAGAAAATTGTCAATTTATTTCGCATAATAAATGCCAGCCTCAGTTTTATTAATTAATTAATTAGTTAATTAAATTATTTATTGACATTTAGAACAGAAATGAGTTCCTGTAGTAGTTATAGGAGAGTTTAAATACTAAAATAAGTATATAACTGTTAGTATTTATATTACTTTATGCTATTTTTATAAAAGTAATTAAAGAGCGTTACCCGCAACACGTTTTAACTGATTCAGCTGATGTATGAAGGAAAACATTAAGAAAAAACAATAATTATTGATTATTGAATACTGATTAAATAATAACAAAAACGTCAACATGCAGTGAATTCGAAATTGCCAGAATCATCACTGCGAATTATTTTCAGAATTTTTCAGAAGCGAATTAACTTCTATTTAGAAAGATAACAGGCACGGGAAAGATAAAAAGGTACATTAAGGTAAGATAAATTACAGGTAGACCTTCCGCGACGTAGGTCACGCGTATGCCCTCGTAGGTCACGCACTTCTCCTGACACTCCACTACTACGTCGTCCTCATCGACTTCCACGTGGACGTTTTTGGTGCGCGCGTTGTACTTGCCAAACTCTCCTCTGGGGCATTCGTCAAAGGTTTGTGAATTTATACGTGATACTTTTTGGAAAAAGGTCGTTAGGAATTTTAGCTCGAGAAAAAATTATTTTTTCGATGTAAAGTACACGTAAATAAACTTTAACGCCATAAATGCGTTACACCATAAATACACCTTTCATAATGTCTGATATTGCAAACTGACGAGCCCTGATAAATGTGATTTGTGTCGACCGTAACAAATCATTATCACTTTTTCTAATAAAGTATAGAGAAGACTTGATATTGCATTCTAGATAATACATGTATCATTCTGTTATATTTCAAGAAAACGAAACCGCTCCCCACACTATTGGCTCATTCCTAAAGAATTCAAGGGTAGCGTCACTTCAAGACTACTTTACAAATATATCTTCAAATCTGACTCGGGCATGCAGAAGAAGATATAAGTTCGGGTTAGGTACCTACAAATCGAAGATATGTGTTGCGCATACCTAATTAAAGCAAAAGATCTGAATAATAATTCTAGACAGTCAGAGGTGAACGACGTGTTATCAAGTCTTTGAAGTTTTAATAATAATTATTATTCTAACGAAGAGTTCGACTCGTTGAATTGGAAATAAATTCCGAGAGTTCTTAGAGTAACGATTAGAGTCATTGAATCAACTGATACGATCAGTTATTAAAATTGTTGAAATCTCAATAGGTAAGGGAAGATGGAAACTCATTTATAAATGGAAATTGCGAAATTAGAATTCACCGAAGTGTAACAAATCGAAATTAAATCCATCATCTTGCAAAGGCGCCATCAGAGAACAGATTTCCAGGTAAACAAACAAAACTATCAACTGGAGAACTATTGCTACTTCTCTTGCCTAATATGCCTTAGATTGAACACATTGTCAAAAGCTATTTGCCTAACATCGCTTTCATATGAAGTTAAATTAAATTTAGTTTCCTGCTTTTCACTCGAACATCCACTCGAGGAAATTTTAGGTGATTATCCAAGTGGAAAGACTTTTCTTTAATAGCGCGATTCTATATAACGGCAAGATCGAAAAGCTTTACATCATTAACTTTGTTATAATGGTCTATTCGAAGCAATATAACGATAATCAAATTTGCTGAAACTTCTTCTTAACTCTACAACTTAGTTCGCGGCGTCGAAGCGAAAAGTCTGAACTTAATCTTATTAAGTTCCATGTGTTCAATTAATGTATTCAGTTACCTGCTTCTTCTTATTCTGTTATTATCGAACGTTAGCCTCTACTGGCGCTCGATTTATCACCAGACATCATGTAAATGGTCCAGTGGAATTTATTCCCGATATTTACTCGACAACAACGCGCCATTTTGATTTATTAAAATCTAGATTGCAGCAGAATTTAAAACTTCAGATTAAATCTCGCGTCTATGAAGATATCTGCTGCAGTTGTCCACGAAAATGATCGTTGCTCAGATCAGCCTCTTCGTGAATTTTCTGAAAAAAATTAGCCTGGAATTACTTAAGTCTCCGAAATTGTATAAATCGCATAAATTCCAAAAAATTCAATAAAACTGTTACTTATTTTGTAATTCAATTTGTACCCTCAGTAGGGTACCCCAAGGTGTCATACTACGCCCGATTTTATTGTCAGAGGTAATAGAAAGAACTGAAATTCCGATCATTTCGGGCCGGGCCCTATTTGTTTCGAAACGCAAGTGCTTGTTTCAATGTTCTTCAGTTATATCCATCGCCATCAGATCATTATCGATTCGAAGAGTACTTTTGTGAAATTTTCACCCTACCTGAACGCTATCTCTTATGGAAAGAGATTCATCTTACAAATCTCCACGTCTTTTATTCATACCTGGGACGTGATCTGTCAAGGGGGGAACGAAGGACTCTTCATATGAAACATCAAAATCCCACTCTAGATGGAGACAAATAGAACGGTCGACTTGTAGTAATTTCAGGCTCGTCGTTGAAAAATTCCTGCAATCTACGGTTTAATCTAGACAGCTGGTAGCCTTCATTTGTCGACCACTGCAGAGTTGATGGCATGTACTTACCTGCTACTGGATGCCGGATTCATTCCCCTTTCAAATAAATATAAATATAAATGCAGGCTGCAATTTATATGGTAAAATACGCAGTTTTCATTGGTTTCCTATTTACTCGCTGCTTTGCTTTTGCAGGAAAATTGAATGGATAAAGCGCTTTATGTGGAATATGACTGACTGACTGAAAAGATTTGTCATTTAAATAGGGCCGCTTTGTCAACCCTACGTCTGATGATAAGAGGGTTTTAGTCTGTTGGGAAAGGTTAATTTTAATAACTGCTCCGATTTTTGAGATAATATTTAATGTTCAAAGGTTTGTTTAGAATTAGAGAAGTGAACTTGTTGTTAATTGGGAGGATGTTGAGCGGAAACGAAGCGGAGTAAGCTTTGAATAATGCACAAAATACTCGAAAGACATCCGACTAAATTAAACAATCTTGTGTGTAAATAATTTCTATTGTCTTTGTCCCCGAGAAGGAGAGAATGCTGGTGTAGTAAACCATTTGTCAAGGATCCACTTTAATGAATGAAGTAGAGGAGTGATATTAAAACTACAAAGTCTGGTTGTCTGGTATGCAGTCTTCTAAGCTAGAGAATCTCGAGATCAGTCAGTGCTGATGGTCGGGAGATTCATGTTGCAGGTTATCTAAAAAAATACTCACTCTTAAGGACTAATTTTCCCTCTTTCAATAAGATAACTCGACTCTTTTTGTATGCTAACTGCTCCAGCATTAACTTAATGAAGAGCCCCCCTCTAAATTTCCTAAAGCAGCATTCTTCGAAGAAGGTCAAAAACTTGTCGAAACTTACGAAAAAATTGTTCGATCTCATGACATTTTGATCAAAATTATGTCTCTAGCGAAATGGTAATGTTCAGAAAAAACCCTTTTCTATAAATAGAAAAAAAAATTTCCCCAACAAGGAAAATAATGTTTTTTTATTAATATCACTGCAACTGAATTTTGTGGCTAGATTCTTCGGACAGAGATTTTTTAAGACAACACGCAGCGTCTGATGTCAAAAATAGAAAAACTCAGGAAGTTGATATTGATTTATTGATTATTAACGGGAAACATTCTGGTTTAATTGACCGAATACTATTGGGTAATTGCGTCGACAAGTATATATGACGCCGATCATTTATTACGAAGCTTAGTTTCAGGTGAGGATCATAAATGGGAAGCTTATATTAATTCGTGAAGAAAAGCACAATGTGCTTCGCAATTTCTTTTAAAGGCGATAGGCACGGGCAAGGTAAATATTTCGGGGTTTTCGGGTACGAAAACAAGATAAACAGGTGGGCTTTTCGTTTTTAGTTTTTTCCCTTTTCCCTACCGGTGCCCTTCTTTCATGGCCGTCCACCGGCTTCCACTCTGCTGCCTCCTCGTCATCGCTATTCCTCAATCACCGAAGATTTACGTCATGTTGCCTGTAAGCTATTTGTCAAAATTGTGACGTTACCTCTGCCTCTGCGAGATACCGGCCACGTCATTTACGAGTTTTACGACCTCCGCGTATTAGTTCCACGCTGGCATACCTATGACCTGGAAATTCTTGAGTTCGCGGAAGACGATTCCCACATGAGAGCTCACACGAAATTTTTAGTACTGTCAGTTACTGTCATCATTTGTCATCATTGAAATCACAATGAAATTGGTCGACATCTGAACAGAAGCTTGGAAACGTTACAGGTGAGGTTCTCGCAGGAAGTAGTCGATGGTTCGAGTTGGCGCATGTTCAAGAATACGATCAACATCGTGAGGAATTATCTAATGAGGAGTTTGCATGGGAATGATCTCCGATGATCGTTTTATTCCCACGAACTCGAGAATTGCCGTCCTGCGCTTTAAAATAATCCTTTCGAGCTAAGACCTGTGTAAGGGCTTTGAATCTACACATCATAATGTTTGGTAAAAAGGTCGTCTAGACTTTTCTGTATACCTGCAGCAATGTCTTAGTTAAATATTGTACTGGAGAGATTATAAATTAAAAAATGCAACTTTTGTCTAAAGGGGATTAAACATCATTTGTACCAGTTTAGCCACCCCAACCTAATAGAATTTCATGTATTTTACTGAGAATTCAAAGGTACTAGGGACGTCGTGGTAACCAATAACATGACTCAAAGGTTTTGACAATTTCAAGACAGTTTTGCAGGTATCCATACAAGCAATTTATTTTCCACAACGTGCGTTATTATGTCATATTAGTTAACTGTGTAATGACAGCAAAAATAAATATTCAGAAGTTGAATATCTCGAAAAAACACTTTTTTTGAGTTTATGTCCTTCTAATCTGCTCATCGAATACCACCGATCTCCAAATTAACAAGAAATTTGACCGGGAGCCAATTTCCACTAAGATTCCGCGGAGTCCTTTCAAAATGCTCGGAATGTTAATGTGAACCTTTTGATTTCCCATTTTCCCTGCGTTCAATCAATACATATAAGTACTGTTTATGGAATTGATGCGCAAAAAGTTTCTTTCAGCAACACCCAAGGATGCATTGGACAATGACAATTCCGAAAATGGAATTGTTATTGTTGTTGATGTTCCCATCAATAGGGGAGTTTTTTTTTTATTTTGAAAAGGCACGTTCACTGTAGGGAAATCACTATGGCGCTCTGGGAGCGGTGCATGAGCGGAGACATCGATACACGTTCACTTTTTGAATCGTTGCAGGTTGTATTCCTCAGAAGTTAACGAAGAATGTCCATCGGATGGCTCCTTAGAAACTATATTTTTTACGTGTGGGTGTATGCTTTCAATTAGTATACTGGGGACACCACTATACTTTGCGAAAATCACCTAAAAGCATCAAATATCCACCGACCCTGACTCCCAGATCACGGAAAAATGACTTTTCAAATTTCACCTGTCCACGATTAAATTTAAAGGGAAAAGTAGGATTTTGCCTGGCAACATTGTAATCCCGGATAGCGAATCCGAGCCGCAATACAATGGAGCGCGCTCCGTTTTCATGCCGCTTTAAACTCTCCAGTACCTGAGCCTTGAGGGAATTTTGATACTAGAGTGAGATTATTCAGTTGTTACTAAACGATTTCCGCGGTCTGTAACATGTGTTTAAGGATTATTACATCCTCTATAATTGTTTCACGTTATATACAATAGCCACTGCCTTTTATACTTATTCAACTACAACAATACCCTCTGTTCTTCTATGTACAAGTATTAGAACGTTTGTATCTCAACTGAGCACTTGTATATTAAGGGGTGGATTTGAACGTTTAAAAGCACTTATTATGCTGTATTGTAGAGCCGTTTCCTATTAATGCGAAGGATTTAATTAAAATGCGATTTGAGTTTCGGATTGATAATTTCATGAAACATTATCCACATGAAACACTATTTACTAGCGAATGATTAATCGAGATAATGCTTTGCTGATTAAGAAGTAAACAAGCATCATATACAGGGTGTAACAGACTGCTTGCGAACGATTTCATAAAATGATTCCTGATCATATTATTAAAAAAGTTCTAGCGAACGTGGATTCGAAAATATTTTCGAATAACGAAGCTCCATTCCTTAGAAAAACATTTTTTAACTCGAGCCGTTTAGGAGATGTGAAATAAAAATAATTTTTGAATTAACGATTTTTTCTCAAATTACTAGTACCTCCACAATCTTTATCACTCATTCTTTTATAATTTTGAGAACGTTTTATTACTACGAAGACTTACCAGAACTTGCAATCCCAATCCAAGCAACAACTACATTATTTAACATAACTTATTGAAACCAAACAGAGATCTCCACCGTAATAACTAAATAATAGCTTACTTGATTAAGGGGTAACGTGTGGTTATTTACAGGGTTGCTGAAGTGCAAACATTTGAACATCGACTAAATCAACATTTATTTACGGAAGTTAAATGACAGCTCGCGGCTGTGCCTTATGTTTGTTTATGCCGATATATTAAACGGATTCATTCGGCATGCCTCCATCCATCGTAATTACTACCAATTCAAATATGCGATTTACAGGACACCCTCTTGATAATGTAATTACATTTGATTATCCTGCAGGATAATTGTGTTTAGCTCTTGTATATGTATGCTGGTGTGCTGATTCTCTAGATCTGACGTGTGTGTACTGGGATCTGTCACTCATTTCAAACCATTTAACTCTGTTTCATATCTTTGTCCAGCTTTTATGCGTTGGGTCAGGGTAGTGTTGGGGATGATGACTTTATCTCCATCTTTGACCAACCCTCACATAATTGAATTGATTTTGTAGGGAAGCTGCTTGGGTTTCATCAAGTTCAGAAACAATCAAACGTTTCGGTCTATTCTGGACATTTACAAAATTCTCAATCGAGGCTTGCTTCCAACATTTTCAACCTGGAGATCTACCAGTACCACTTGCAAGCACTTGAGGGAGGTCATAATAAGCAGTACAAAACTTCTTCAGTTTGGGTTCGATCAAACCAAGATTCTGTTCCATTTGATCGGGTGGACTGAAGTTTTTGAGAAAATTCAGACACTTTTAACTAACTATCGATTACAGGCTTTGATTGCCAAAATTGTTGAGGGACTGATCATTTACATAACTCCCTGGACTTGCATACAACCACTCGAGCTAACAACTCGAGAGTCATAAGTTGTCCAAATCTGTTTCTTCAACGAGATGGCACATACATCAGTTATGGACTTGTCTCAAACTGTTAAACTTAAGCGGACGCTTCCTGTTTTAAAAAATTCAAGTATCCTGCCTGAAGTAGAAGATGCAGACTTATTTTACTTAAAATGTGCAATGTCTGCTCATCCAAGTAGAGGTCAGGTAACACTGTCAAAATATAATTCTTAAAGTTAACAGTATTCTCAGCTATACCTATGAACTTATATATGCAGGATCGTGTTATATACGAACAAGACGGCTCAAGGTTTATTGAAAATTTGGACACTCAAAATTTCTAAAAAGCTAGAATATCCAGGATTTGACTTCTCAATTTTTCAACACCAACCCCTTTAGTTCAATCTCTAGATTTACTAAAGGTCCAATTAACAATCTCCTGTCTGGTCCAAAAGCTGCAGCCTGCAGCTACAACAGCTCCATTTTGCCAGCGCTCCTTCTTGTAAGTACTTCAACTTGAAGATTTTGTGAAGATTCGGATAAAATCATTATAAAAATGTTATTTTGAAGACAAATTATGGTTTCATGTAGTATGGGGTAATTTAAAAGGATACTTATTCTGTGTTGACTAAAAAGAATGAGAAATTCTTTGAAAAAATAATTATTTTACGAAAATTTAAAGAAATTATCTAAAGTGGAGAAAATTCAAAAGCAATGCAAGTTATATCTTGTTGAATTTAAGGAGACTTCTCGCATCTTCTCAGGATTTAACGTTGTTCAAGTTGTCGTCAGCAGGACTGGCTCAAGCGGCAGGAATATCAACAACGTTGCCAAAACACAAACAAAACTCTCCCTCTCTTATTTACCTTACTCCAAGCAGAATTACGCTTTAAATTATTCCAATTTTCCGTTAAAGTCCCGTGCTGTGAGTAATAGTTGTTATGAGTCGTTATCATGAATGCTTTTTTGGATAAAATGTTTTTGCATAAAGATAGGTAAGTATAATATGGCAACATCGTATAGCGAAGAAGGAGTTGCAAGAGTTATGTTTATGTCTCCTGCAAACTTGCCAAGAAACTTAATATAGGTTTAATATAACCAGAGGAGCGGTACAGAGGAAAACAGGCTTTAATTGCGGAAATAGGGCTAAAAACTTTGACAATGTAGAGATTATGTCGTATTAAAATGGATCAGATTCGCTACCTCTTCGTTATTTTGTCGTTATCTGAATGCGCTCCTCTTTATGGTGCTTGATACTGTTACCACTTCGATGTAAATTTTCTTATTTTTTTTGTTTCTCGAAACAAAAATGTTTCTTTAGAAGCTCCTAGTTGTCCCGGATATGAGAAAATCTAATTCAAAGAAGATCTTACTTAACGTGACGTTGAATACCGAAGATAAGTAATATATTACCATTGTTGAGCTCCTTATTTTCTGGTTATAGTTTTGAGACTTTAAGGACACCTACTCTTAGGTATAATTGGTTATTTTTTCCGGTTGTGATATAATGCCATTTTGACTTGTTGTAATTAATTTAAGCAAAATTATATCGATGAAAAATTCTTATTAAAAATATTTAAAGGGAACAAGGTTCAAATTAGAATTCTGCCGAACAATTATTTCCTCAAATTATACCTTACGTAATGACCCAATCACGCAGGGACATAATAATTATGAATAAATCAATAATGATTAACAACCCCAACCCTTAAAACCGTTTCTAAAACAGCCCCAGTTGTTAAATTCCACATAATCGGGATTCCACGCACACTTTAGAACAATACTCTACTGATTAATTTTCGACATAAAGCCTTCAACTCCAGTAATCTCCCGCTTGGAGTATAACGAACTCTTTGTGGCGAGTTTGAAAATTACACACCACTCGACGACCATTCCTGTCATCCTGCGGACTGGAAACAAGGATAGGGAAAAGAAGGGAGGCCGAGGGGATGAGGCCTTAATTATGGGATATTCGGGAATGGGGGATGATCAGAGGACACCTATCCACTCATTATGTCATTGTGAATACCTACGAATGCGGATCGAAATGCCGCAATCAGCTCTCTTGTTGCGGAAGTCGCCTTCTAAGAGTCGACCTGATGAATTCTGAGACGTTTCGATTGGACTCGGAGAGAAAAGTTAACTGGACTGGCGGCGTTATAGACAGGGGTTATAAAGATAAGGGAAAGTGATGTCAAGGAGGTTATGTAAGCGGGGGGAGAAAATATTTAAATTGATCTGCTTATAGATTGAAAAAAAAATACTCAACCGTTTGTAAGATTATTTTAGAGCCAATTTCTAAAAAGTGTTGAGATAAAATAGACTCCATGCAATGCTCCAATTTGAGAAAACTGAAAAACATTAATTTATTTATAACAACGCAACTATAGAGCCTAAAGCTTTATTTTTTACAAGGATTATTTTCGTGACAATAAAAAAACCAGGATGACCACACAAAGGGTGTAAAAAATCTATCTCAAATAAACAAACAGCCGAAATCAAATTTTAATATAGATTGAAACAGCCCCCGTTAAAACAATCAGATTTTACCATCCTCCAAAAGATAACCTCTCGAAGTCTAACCTCCTTGTTTGATGACAATCATGTTTGCATGCTTACTCCCGTAAACTGAAGGTTTCCCGGCGCCGGTCATTCCTGTCGCCACTCTTCATGCCGGGCTGCGGCGGCGGGAACGATCTGGAAGCAGATTGGGGGCAGAACGTGGCGGTAGGGGGTGTTGACAACTTGATCACAGTGCGGTTAGTTTACAGAATCCAGTAATTGGAAACAACCCTTTCCGTGGAGCATTGCGGCCTCAACTGGTTATTACGAGCCGGAGTAGAGATGGAAATAATGGCAGATAATGACTTTGGATTATAAGCTTGGCATCACTCCGCTACGTTATGAATAATAGCTGAGGATAATGATGTCTTGGATCTCGATAATTGCTGCTGGAAAGCTAGATAATGCGAAGAGGGAGTTAATTTTTTATATTTTCGGATTAATAATTTACTGGGGCTATGTTGAAGAATTTATGTTAGATACTTGGCAATTCTCAAAAATCATACTGGGTATTCTTGTGGATGGGACTAGTTCTTGATTTCTCATTTCTCTTTCAAAATGGAGAATGATTAATGAAAAACTCATCTGGAAGAGAATTGAAATCAATAAATAAAAGAATGAAGGTCGAAGGTCGGTCGTATGAGTATAAAGTACATAAAGTGCAATTACTAGCCTGTTAGATGGGGTCGGAGTATTCCTCCATCGCCCATAACAGTTGTCATGGTGGCAGTGCCCGCAGCCCCAATCGAGAGAGCTTCCACACATCCAAAAACAGAGCCAACCAGAGTACCAGAACAAGCACAGACACGTGTTTGTCTGTGCTTGTTCTTGTCAAAAATCGTAAAACATGTCGCAGATAGGGGTAAGTTGACATAGGCGGGCAAAATGATTTTTTACTGTCACAAGAAATCCAGCGCCTTTAAAAGTGTCTAATCATCATCATTATGACTTGTATGTATTGGCAACTGGCTTTGTAAGAGAAAAAAGAACTGGCAATGATGGTTGCATTGATTTTGCCAACGCTACGCTCAATAATTATTATCTTTGAGTCTTCCAGAAATTACATCTCTTGCTAGACCAAAGGCTTTCAATAAAATTTCAAAAATTCTTTAACAAACTTGAACGAGTTATTGACCATCACAAGATCCATGACACCATGATCTTCATGGATGGACGAATCTGCATTAACAACCGTTCAAGTACCGCCAAAATTGTTCTCCCGAAGAGGGAAAAAATAAGTATTGTTAAGTTATGAGCCCAATCCAGAGCAAAAAGTTTTATTAATCTTGGATGTCATTCAAGTCACAAAAGTTTTAGAGTTAGCCAAAAAAGAAACAAATCAATCATGTTTCTGTGCTTGCCTGCACACCCATTACCTATTAAACGTTTTGACGTAGCGTTCTTGGCCCTTTAAACAATATTACAATCAAGCTGTCACCAAATGGTTAAAGGAAAATCCCGCCCGTACAGTCAGACAGTCGGATTTTTTTGCCACCAAGTACCTAAACTTAAAAAAAAAACGTACGAGAGAACAGCAACCCTTGAAATCTCATTAAGCGGTTTTCGTGCCACTGGAATATCGTCGTTTAATCGTAATATTTTCACACGATTTGAAAGATCCACAAGAATCTAGCACCAGTGAAACACAAACACCGATCATAATGGAACCTATAGAACAAGATCAGGTAATTGGTATGGCGTCCAGATCCACCTCTAGAGAAAATAATATTCAAAATATCTTGAAAGAACTGTCACCAGTTCCTCAAAGCTACATAAGAAATGGACGTAAAACTGATGGATACCAAGAACGGACAGCGCATTTCTCCAAAGTCTTCATTAAAAAAAAGGACAAGAGCAACCAACACCTTAGCAAGAAAAAAGAAAGTTTGTGGTAAATCTTTGTAAAAAGTGGCCACGTGCAGAACGCGCATGTCTCTCTAAAAGAGCAAAGATTTTCGTTTGTAGACTTTTTGAGGACTGAGTAGCAGACCTCTTAAAATGTCTATTTCTGCGTTCTTTCAAGTCTAGCATACAAGATTCATATGTTCATATGTACCATTATGTCATTTAGGCCGCGTAGGACGGGCATAACGGTTTTTTTGTAAAAAAAATTTTCATGGTGTCTTTTAACTCTCTTCAAAGTTATTGTGAAAAGGATATTTGTTTTGCCTGCCATTTAAGAAAATATTACTGGCGACAAATTTCACAAAAACAATTAAAATCCTGAGCAATTTCCAGCTCAGTCAAATTATTACATAAACTCTCCTCCACGAAACATTGTATGTGTTCAAGATCTCAAATCTCTGCTATTCAAATTACGTTTTCTTAGTTTCTTGTCCTTTAATTAAACCGGACCCAGCACATAAGATTAGATCGTCTCTTCTCTCTAGCTTGATCCAAGGAGTTTTACTCATTTTCTCGTTCATCATATTGATAAAAGAGGTCCTCTAAAAATAGAACAAAATTAAAACTTCATTAATCTTGTTATATTCAGTTTCTTAAATCGTTAAAAAGCATCTCCCAAGAAGTTTAAAGAAATTGTTTACTTCATGCTAAAAACTCCAACCTCCAACTCCCGACTAGATACCTACCACAAACGACCACTACGAGCGGGGCTTAAAACAAATACCCGGACGAGACGTCCCCGTTCCGGAGGTTTATACATTCACGTGCTATTCGACGTGGTTACATTCGAGCTTGAATCTCCGAGTTCATGATGCTCTTGTTGTTGTCTACAAGGACGACGCAAAAACAAGTCTCCTAAGTCTTTCAGCTCGCTCCGAGATCGTCCTGAAAAACGTCCGATAGCTTCGATTGGAAATAGCTGCCAGCTATTTACTGGAAACTGGAGATATTCTCTTCATTCACATTTCACATTTCTAAATGCATTGTTTGCCTGGAGACTGATCAACATTGGTGACGTTCACAGACGACTGCAGTTCATAATGACTGTAGTTTTGATGTTATTAGGTGTATACGAGAAGAAATTTAACTTTTTTTTATCGCAATCAGAGATATTTCCACATGCTTGGAGATTTATAAAAGGGGTCCGAGTTTTGGCAGGATGATCGTCCGATCCCAACACTTAATAGGGGATAAGATAAATTCACTCTGTTTGCTCGAAACCACCTTGTCATAGCAGAATTGGTGACACGTGGGGTAGGAAAGGGGGTTGTAAGTGAAGCTATGGCTGCATCAATTCTCGCTAATGACTTTTGGCCGGTTTCCCTTCATCGGGAAACAGGAAATCGTCGCTGAATAACCGCAGGATTTATTACAGTGTGTCTTATTGAAAAAGCATTCCTCCGCAAAACGCTCACAAAGACGCGCACTATTGCAAAAACTACCCCTCGGATGACGGAAACTTGTTTTTAAGTCCTTTTATGATGGCAATAAATTTCCTGCTTGTAATCGGGGTTTTATATTGTTCCGGCATGAATTGAGATATATCTTTCGGTATAATTATTTATTGTTTGACCGTAAGAAAATTTAATCTCAATTGAATTATCGCTATCTACCTGTTTTTACTAAAGAATTCCTATTATATTATATAAAATAATTGATTTAAATTATTACGTTTTAATGTTAACTCAACTTCTTATAAGAGAAAGGAGTTGTAGTCGGAGATAAAAGACAGAACGACAAAACTTCAACCTAGTGGTATTAGGAAAAGATCGAAAGCTTACTCGTGCCTCGCTTACAACCAAAGTGTTTGCTGTCCTTTCGACTCCTGCCTTCGACAGCCTTGCCCTTCTAAATCTTATATGGAAACAACCTAAACCGTCGTCCTCCGCAATGGGTATTAGGCGAAAGGATTTGGATCCACTTTACGGATTAGAACCGGGAAAGACGGGTTCGTAAGCACAAGTTGTCACCAACTAGAACGGTTTGTGTTCGACAAATACTCATGCAAATCGGGATGGTTTCACGGAATTTTTGTAACTTTATTAGACATTCAGGACGATTTTCCCATGTTTTATTTTGTGAAATTATTCGTCAATGGAAAGTGATGGGAAAGTATCGATTGCTCTATTGAGATAGAGGAGGTAATCCTGGTTTATTGATGCATATTATTATCTAACTGAGGGTTAGTCAATTACCCAATTGTAAATCTTTACCAAGTCAAGCGTCGTTTCGTTTTAAATTAGATCAATTGAACCCTCCCTCCCACTGTTGGATGTTATTTCAAGCGATTCATATGTTCAATGATCCATTGTTGTTTTAATGGCTTTTATAAGATGTAACGCCACTGGATTTTACTTTATTTGGCATCTAAAAAGGAATTAGAACCTATCCAAATTAACTTTGATCCCTTTAGATAACGTATAATTTGTCTTCCCGTAATGAGGGTTCTTCTGACTTTTCAATGGAAATTTTGATTCTAAACAGGGTGTTCCTTAATATTTTAATGGTCAATTTTAATTAGTGCGGAAAATATTTTTTCATGAAATGTTCATCGACAATATAAATTTTTGAGAATTGAATTTTCTTTTTCTAGTCACGAAAATTTTGTTCGAGAGCAGATTGGAATAGCAGACTGATGTTGGTAGATACATACATTGTACTGATGAATCCCAAACAGGACGAAACACGTGTCTATAAATTTCCGGCTCTGCTCACAGTACAACATCAATGAATGGCATGTTGTTTTACAACATCTTTTATCTAACAATGGCCAGTAGGGCTTTACCTACTTCTATGCACAACAAGAGACACTGAACTTAGTTTTTGGTATACATTATGGCTGCCTGGGGTGTATCCTGTGGCGCAAGCCGAACCCACTGTTCTCATTATTTTAAGGCGAGTTTATAAAAAAATCGGTTTAAATGTTCTACTTTACATTTTCAAGAAATAAACATTTTTTGATTCTTTTTTTTTGAGCAGGTTCTTGAGCTTAGAATTTTTGTGCTTTTTTGCACAATAGCTTATCATTTTTTCTAATTGTTTATTTTTCTACCTAATTAGCTGGGGCTATAAAATTTCGTCAAATTTTCTTTACCTGCAGTTTTGAGGATCCCAGATCCAGAGGTTGAAAATTTTGTCACGACATTTTTCATAATGATTTTTGTGAACATTTTTTATTTTGGAGCATAATTGCACTCTAAAAATTATGAGAAGTTCAAAATTGTAATCGCTCTTTAGTCGAGAACCTCGATTTTTGAGAGGAGATTTTTATCGTCGATATCTTTGAAATATTTTTTGCCATAGGTATTAATTTTTTTACTGTCAAAACATTTTTTATTACTCCTCTTTGAGAAAACTAATGATAACGATTACATTTGGCATAACCTATGAGAAAATCCCGACCAAACTCACAAAATCGTTTTGAGTTTGCTTGTTGATTTTAACCCAGCAGGACAGGTAAAATAAACAGCTCGTAAACAGACCGGGGAAATCTATTTTTATTTTTTTTTTCAGTCGATGGAGTCGGACCTTCCCTGTCTTTTGACATGTGTCTTAGGTTGGGTCGGGGTGAGGGAGAGGGGGGGCACGCTTTTAAAATTTACTGAAAATGAATTTTATCGGAAAAACGGGTATATCTGAGCCGGATTCGATCTGACAAAAAAATTATGGTATAGAAAATTGAAGAACTTGACTAAACACGGAAGTTCGTTCCAACCTGAACCCTTTAGCTCAACTGGTTCGCGAAATATTGCGATATTAAGGGTGCAAAAATGAATAAAAATTACTGACTTTTGCTCGGCAGGTGGTGGAGTTAGGACGTCAATTTTTTGCGAGAGGAAGGGTGCCACCGAGTAATTTGACGGGCCGGAGGGAGAGGGTGGTGGGCCAATTAGGAGGGGAGATATGGGGGTGAGAAAAAAAATACGGAAACGCTCGTAAAAAGTTTATTTATTGACCTACAGAGACCAGGCACCGCTCATTTTCTTCGTTTTTTTATCGACTACCCGGTAGTCATGGCAAAAAATTTAATTTTCGAATTTCGAAAAAAAAAATATTTTCGCAAATGCGCGCTTTGCGCGCAATTGATAAAAAAGTCATTTTTTTTCTCGCTATTTTGGGGTGAAGGAAGGGGGTGGGGAAAATTTTTTTCACCACTGAACGGCTTTTTTTTAATCTTTAATTTGAGCCGCATTTGAACCACCCGATCCGACCATAAATAAGAGCACAACGAACCGGCAAAGTCTAGAGAAAGTTGGAAAACACTCTTTCATCCATTCTCGAAATAATTTTCTTACCTTAAGCAGCCATGTGCTGCACTCGCTTGACCATGAATAGATCGAGATGCAGTCTTTTGTGTAGCACCTCTTTCTATTGTGTACCTGCCTATTGTTTTCGTGAACCCGGCGCGTCATCCCGGGAAAACAATAGAAGGCTATCAAGATAAGAGAGCGCGACTGAGAATGAAAAACAAGGCCAACAACGGCCCAAATGTAAGAAAAATCGACCCTCCAGCAGATGAAAAAACAGTAACTCGATGTGTTTTTTCATTCCCGATCGTTCAGCGATCAAGCAAGCAAGAATTTTCAAAATCGATCCATAATTGAGCGAGGTACGAGCGAACAAGCATTCGAAAATAAATTCCGAGCGCGCGTTCCCGGCTGATCGTGACTGCCCGGAGTATAGACAAGCGGAGAGCGTAAGCTCCGCCCACGGCTGCTCGGGTATCTTTCTCGCCCGGTTTAAAGAGAGATCTTCATGTATATAACTCGCGCGTGCGGTCAAGATACGCACGAAAAAAAACAAATAGATAAATAAATGTTTTCTCTTTCCAATGAGCCTAACAAGAACCCCCCATCCCTCTCCGTTCGCCCGCAATAAAGCCTAGACTTTGCCGGTTCTTTGTGCCCTTATTTATGGTCGGATCGGGTTCAAGTGGGGCTCAAATTAAAGATTAAAAAAATGCCGTTCAGTGGTGAAAAAAATTTTCCTCACCCCCTTTCTTCACCCCCAAAAACGCGAGAAAAAAAATGACTTTTTTTTCAATTGCGCGCCAAGCGCGCATTTGCAAAAATAATTTTTTTTTTCGAAATTCGAAAATTAAATTTTTTTGCCATGACTACCGGGTAGTAGATAAAAAAACTAAGAAAATGAGCGGTGCCTGGTCTCTGTAGGTCAATAAATAAACTTTTTACGAGCGTTTCCGTATTTTTCTTCTCACCCCCATATCTCCCCTCCTAATTGGCCTACCACCCCCTCCCTCCGGCCCGTCAAAGTACTCGGTGGCACCCTTCCTCTCGCAAAAATTTGACGCCCTAACTCCACCACCTGCCGAGCAAAAGTCAGTAATTTTTATTGATTTTTGCACCCTTAATATCGCAATATTTCGCGAACCAGTTGAGCTAAAGGGCTCAGATTGGAACGAACTTCCGTGTTTAGTCAAGCTCTTCAATCTTCGATATCATAATTTTTTTGTCAGATCAAATCCGGCTCAGATATACCCGTTTTTCCGATAAAATTCATTTTCAGTAAATTTTAAAAGCGTGCCCCCCCTCCCCCGCACCCCGACCCAACCTAAGACACATGTCAAAAGACAGGGAAGGTCCGACTCCATCGACTGAAAAAAAAATAAAAATAGATTTCCCCGGTCTGTTTACGAAATACCGGTCCTGCTGTGTTATTCTCAAAATGATCGAAAAAACTGAGTACTTTAGGACAAGTTTCGTATGTTAAGATTAAAACGTAAAAAAGCAGCGTAGTCGCCCTAGTTGTAAAGAAATGTCAATATCACCCAGTGAGTAGTAGGTAGGTACATACTTCTAACTCAAGATAGAAAGAGAATTGTTTGAGTATTGGATTGGGAGACGTTGATTTTGTGACGTTTTCAAGCAGCAATGCCTGCGCATTGGGGATAAAGTATACCAGGACAAATTCTACTTGAATCCTTTCAGCACCAGAGTGCGGCATTAACTTGCACAATTGACGTTAAGCCGATCTTTCCATCCTTCCACAAGCGCTCACTCCGGAGCTTACTCTTCGATTCTTTACCGGGAAACTTTGACTAAGATTCAATCTCTGGGAATTAAAAAAAAAATTAGAGTTTTCCACAAATACCGGTCGACTAACTATTCAGAGCCGCATTTCCAACTTAATATTTTTTAATTATCTCTCGCTTTTATTCCTTTTAGTTTCATTTTTTATCGCCGTTCCTCTACTGTTAAGTTTAATTAAAATAAGTTCTAAGTTTGTAATAAAAGCCTGAAAACTGCATAAAACCAACACCGTTTTAATTGACTTTTTAATCCAGTTATGAGGGAACTTAAAATGAAAACGAGTCAAAGGTTAGAGGGTTTTATTTTAATCACAATCGGTCAATTTAACACCCCTTGTATTAGCTTTGTACGAGAATCTAAATATAACTAGGATGAAATGGAAATTTAATTGACCTGCAGTGTTTTTATATTTTGCTATTAGAATTTCTAATTTTTGCGTAAATATGCCTTTATACCCATTACATACCTATAGCTGATCAAAGAAACTTGAATTTCCGGTCGGAGATTAGTCTTTCACTAACAGAAGTCACGGTAGGGGTTCATTCGACAAAACTAGACGAATCTGCCAGGAAGTGTTTACTCAGAAATTCATTTTTAAATTAAAATGCAGTCCTGGAACACACCTTTAGATTAGCGGACAGCGATCCTGTGAGGTTGTTCACAAAAGGAGTTCGAAAGAATAGCTTCAATTAGTGCGACGTCATCTTCTACTGAATTCTTGAATCGCTTGGGGAGTATGCTTGTATAGAGACACTGCTGGGATGAACATTTTCACTACTGAAATCGAGTGACTTATAATAATTTCTTTAAATGGTGTAGACTGTAAACATCTCTTCATCTCGAAATAAAGAAGTTGCAGTTGAGGCATGTCAAGAAGATTATTATAGTTATCTTACAAAGCTGAGTTTAGTCGATTGGAAAAAAAAATCAACTGCAGCAGAACATACAAAAATCGATAAAACAAATTTAATAGAGACACAGATTGTCAGTGATACTGGTAAATTAAATAACTTACTTATTACCTCCCTTTTCTAAGATATAACATTTTTTGTGGAGGAGAAATCCTCCAAACTTCAATTTATTGAAGCGACAACTGATCTGAAATAATCGGTATCATCCATGCAGCGACTGAGAAGTCATAGTAACGTAGGTAGGTAATCACCTGGAACGAATTTCAATTATTTCTTCAATATTACAACAAAATATGCCACTCAAAACCCTACGAGAATGTTTGATACAAAAAGATTGAACGTATTAAAGCACGAACTATACTACGCAAAAGAAATATCATTTAAATCTAGACACGACGTGAGAAGCGATGAGTCAAAGCCTCAGCGCGTCAAGTGCATCAAGTGTAAGACAGCCAAGACTACAGTCCCTCGACTATCATCACAAAATAAGGGATTCTGTATTTGCGGGCAATTAATGGTATAATAATAAGCTTATTTTATTTGTGTAAAAGGGAGTAAGTAGCTTTTATAACGTTTTAATTCTTGACAATTTTTTTTGAGTAATGATTATTATATGTATTCATCTCAAAAGAAAGGCGTGATGTATTTTGTAGGGTTTAGGGTTCAGGTAAAAGCTCCTAGTAATCCAGGATTTTAATATAAAAAAAGTCCAGAAACTCCAGGAGACTTTTATTTTTGTATAAGTAATAAAATCATAACTTTTAAAAGCGCACACATCACATATGCCATAAACACCTAAACATTATCCACTTTATTACCTTTACCTATAAAAATTATGACTTTGTTTCAAGATCATAACATTTAAATATACCGAAACCTATTCCTGACTTTAACAGTCTACTAAATAGGAGAGGAGACAGATAGACATGAGCTTCACCACTCACACTTTCGTTTAAATTTGGATCATAATTTCTAGGCTTTTAAATAAGCCGTGACTGTACTTCCTTTACGGCTGCCTCTACAGTTTATGTGACACACTTAATTGAGTAAGTCGTTCCTCTTTTATAATTCAAAACATTTTCGACTCGACTTCTGCATGTCTTGTCTATCCACTACCACACACATAAGACACAACTTTAGCCGTATCACCTATAGCCTATAGCACTAGCACATCTGTCTCTTGAAGTTCCTCTCACTAAAGTTCACTCATGGATTTTAAAATCAAAGGGGAGTAGTTCACTTCTTCCTCGTTAAGCCAAGAATCATCGTAATAATTAATTAATCCGGATTAGTGTACCGGCAAAAATTAATTCTAAATTGCTCGACTGCTGATTCTGGTTCTGGTGAGAAGGAATGTATCAAATAAGCAACGAAAAGTCGTCTATAATTAAAGTCGTCTCCGGGAAACCATAAAAGCTAGCACAAGGTCTTATTTAATTTTATTATACCACAAATCAAACGGCCTCTAAACATTCTCATATAAGCTCCAACTCAGTGAGATAAATTTACTCGGATAGAACTCACAGTAAATCTGATGATAAGATGACTGAGGCATTGTATCTACTTCTCTGTTTACGAGTTCCGAAATGACACTAACAATTATACGACCTTTCATTAGGAAGGATTTTATGAAACTTTAAGTCATTCCACACATAGTTTCACCTATTTGATCCGTTAGCTAATAAACATTACCATTCGGAGATAAAACTATCGAAAACCAGACATTTCTTACCGATAACCCTCTAATTATTATTGAAGAATTCCTTAATTTTCTAATTATCAGAGACAGCTGATGGCTTACAGGCTTACCAAACAACGTCTTTAGAATTTGGGGAGCCTGCGTACTAATAAATCGACTTCCAGTAAAACTTCATTTTTAGAAATGGAATGGGAACATTAGAAAATGATTGTATTCACAATAAAATTCTTTTGGCTTTGGCTCTACTTCAACAGCCCTTCTCTAAAAATCCTGAATATAAATTTGACTTTATTAGAATAAACTTAATGCAATTTTTTTAATCGTTGAAATTATGGCATAGGTAGTTACTTATACACTTCTCTGAACCTATATTTCGAACTGACAAAATAATTCTGAGAGCTAAAATTAAACTATAGAAATCTAAATCGACGAGCTTCACCAATTCTATACCTGTCGATCTACCTTTCGAAACAGTTTTCTGTAAATATTGTGTTTTGAATCACCATTTTTGCGCCAGGGAAATGTGAGCTTATACAAGAATTTCATCCAATTTTGCAACTAAAAAAATATTCTTCCCCAATTTTTTCAATTTATTTCCTGGAAACAAAAAAATCTGGAATTTATAGAATAAACGGTTTTGATTGTAATTAAAACCTAGACATCCCATGATCTACGCTTATGGATCAACGTGATGAATAATTTTAGTATGTACAGCACTTTTTGTCCCATAAAACCATAACATCATACCAAATTTCATCAAAATCGCTTCAGCGGTATAAGTTTTTCTTCAATCCAATAACAAGTTCAGAATTTATTGTTTTTTTTATTATTTTTATTATTCAAAATAAATCTACTTTACTCTTACAAATTTTGAAAAACGTTACGGTACAGCTTAGCTTGTGTATACATACATAAAAATGTCGCATCTTCTTTAAAGTCTGTTAAAGTCAACGACATTGTCTAATTCCGTACCTAATGAATCAATTATGAGCTAGCCTATATCGTATAATTGAAGCTTATTTACATAAAAATTGGCATATTAATGCGAAACGAAAAGTTCATTAAACTCGCTAATCTCTAAACCTTAGGTAGCTCCTTCCCATAAAAGTTACCCAACTCTTCCTTCTAAATAACAACTAGTCGAAAGTTTCCCAGTTCAGGTAATAAAAACGACGTAATTTTGTAAATTACCTACAGGAAAAATAAAATTTTCACATTAACTGCTGGAACCAACCTAGATCGAGCATGATTAATTCACAGTTTTCCCTAGGAAAACTTCCTGAACTTCTTATGAACCTCTCATAGTTTTCCTCCTGAAACAAATAATTAAATAAGTATATACCTACGTTTTATCGATTAAAGTTTCAATAATTAGAGTTTCCTCTACATACTTCTATTGTGTATTAAATGTAATTTTCCTGGTTTGTCTGCACAAGTGCATTATCGTAATATAGTAACCTTTCTTGAACTTTTAATGTTACATACACTGATCGAGGACGTTGAAGTTCTTTAGGATTAGTTTGCAAGTAGTATTATTATAAGAGTTGAGTCGTAACGCTTTGAGTGAAATTAATGAAAATGCTGCCAGAGAATAAGAATATCACAAAAAATACAATCAAATACAGTAAATATGCAAAATAAACAGTAAGGGGAAGAAACGCAACAATTCTTTTTTTTTTACCCTGTATACCTAATATTCTTGCATTTTCATATTGCCTGAGAAAGTTGGATAAAATGGTTTCGAAAAATTCAGTTTAAATTGAGTAGCTTATAAGCTAGAAACTAACAACAATCGCAAAAAGCGGCTCACCGAAAACAGCTAAAGATAAAAAAAAATGGCTTACATATCCTTATCTTAACTTTTCATGTACTATCATGTTGTGCGAATGAAATGTTAATACAAGGTGATGAAAATTATCAGATTTTTCATCATAATAAAATCGACACAAGTGCAAAATAGAATGCCACATGAGAAAAAATAATTTCCTCTATGTTGAGCCGTTTTCAAGGTAAGCTTTTTTTTTCAAAATGGAAAATTGTCTTTTGCTCTTACTTATATCATAAACTAATCAATTTGAACTGCAACTGCTGTAAAAATTATTCATAGGTATTGAATTTTCTCAGGCAATATAAAATGAAATACTAGGTATACACAATACAGTGTGTTCCATTAAAAAAAAAATAGACGATCCTGTCATTACTGACCCGTTGCAAAATTCAAAATTTTAGAATTAATAAAATTGTTGCGTTTCTTTTGTATATTTATAGAGGCGAAGAAGAAAACTATAAGGAATTAAATTTCACATGATTCTGAACGCGGTGAGAAACCTAAAAACAGTCAGTCAATGGAATTTTCAAAATCAAAAGTGAAACTTCATTAATCAAAAAATGATTTTTACTAGTTTTGAACTGTTCAGACTCGTGTGTTGGAACAAATCTCATGTTAATAAAGAAAAAATTACTGTCGAATTTTTGGCACCAAAAAACGGCGCATAGTTGATTTTTCGACACACTTTCTGCTATACATGGTTCATAAATGAGCTTTAACGCGTCCTCTCTCGCTCTTTTTCCTTGTCTACGGTGATTTCTTACTATCTTATTATAAGCTACTATACATGAAGATCCCTTTTCGTTCATTTGATTCGCCTATACCAAAACTTGTTGATTCTCCCGTATAAGTACCTGCACATGAAAACAACTAAACCTGGGAATAAAAAATTTCGCCTCAATAATATAAAGACATGAAGTGGCAACGTTGCTTGTTTTTTAACACGATGTATCAGCCTGCGCTACATGTAGAAGTTAGGAGGACAAAGACCTCCGAGACGAATTCAATAAATATTTGCAAGTTACGAAAACCAAAGGAAAGAGGTAGCAAAGTTTGCAAGTAAAGACGATATCTTTTGGGTGCGTGGTCGCCCAAAGTTTCCATAAATTCTTGAAAAAACGCGAAGTTGCAGAGAAGGAAAATACGTGAAGTAAGTCTCATAGAGTTTTTTTTGGACTTGGTGAACAAGTAAATAGAGATAAAAAGAATCCAGAGGATAATAACCGTTTAAACTAAGAAAAAGAAAAGGAAAATAACAACATCACGAGGTAGAAACAGCGGCGTGTGAATATAGATGAATAGATGTACAGGGTTCAGGACAAAGTGCTTCGTGCAGAATTTCCAGAACATTTCCTGTATGTAGAATGTAGAAATGTCTCGAAGATTTGAAAGAGACATATTCAGTGACCCCTTAAGTAGGGAGAGGCCTTTATTCGATCACATTGGCTGAGCAACCAAATAGCCATTTTTTACGAAAATGGGAAAAGTCATATTTAAATCGAAATTTTGGGTCCTTAGAATCATCTATGAGAGTTTTCCAGGATGCGACATTGTCATGCTTCCTCTTTTTTCAAACTTTGAGTTTTCTCACTTTATAACTTCCGTCACACAATCGCAAAAGTGAAGCTTCGATTCAAATTTAATGGCGTCATTTTCTTCACCATGAATACCCTCTTCTCGTTCCAATTTAAAATCAAAAATGCAAGATCTTCAAAATCAGAGACTCCAATAATTATTATGATATTTGTTTGGGATCCTTGATCAAATGAGACCCAAACACCAACTCGCTTAGCAGTTAAAAATTATTATCTTGTGAAAGTGTATTATTTCTAGAAAGTAGACAAAAAGGTAGACATAAAATGCAACATCGTAGAAGCTAGAAGCTAAGAGACGTAATAATTATTTATAATAGCTTCTCTATCCCTATTTTATTGCAACCAAATTATTTTGATAAAATTATGGCAGTAAAGTGAGATTATTAGAGTTTTCAACTAGCAACTTTCCACCATGATTTATACCAGTGGTAATGAATGCAAAACCAAAGAATATATAACATCCCTCCTCGCAGTGATTAGTCTCCTTGGATTGGAAGTACGTCCCGGATTAAACAAACCGGGAATTAAACATCTGTCAGTTCCCTGCGTGTTTTATTCACAACCAACTCGTACAACAAAGCCCCCGTATATTCGCCACGGGAACCCTTGTGAATACTATAACCTCTCTGCAAGTATCCATTATTACTATTTCATATCAGGAGGCCAATTAAAAACACGAAAAGATATTTAAATTAGTCCTCTCGACTGTGCTGTCTTCAAATTACACGTGTGTCCACTACAATTACAATACATAATGCACAAGTGGATTGTCACACCAGTTCAATGTAGTATTGACGCGAATACTGCTGTTGCAACCCTTGTTGCAAAACTAGTAAGTGAACGTTTATTAAGGGTCTCCAATCATGTCTCTTGTTATTTTGATTGTAAATGTATTTGTGAAGGAATATTTCTGTTTAATAATTTATGAAACGTGATAGCAGCTATGCCGTCAGGAATAAACTGGATAAGTTGGATGAAAAAAAACTGTGGACAAATTTCATTATTTGTCATCAACACTTAATTAAACCTTCGTCCTTTGTCTAACATCATCAACTTTGCTTTGTTTTTAACATCACTTCCATCATCAGAAATTAATCGTAAGCATTAGATGATATGGATATGGTTAAAAAAATTACCAGTTCTAACAAATCTACCTCTGTCTATCTTATTAGTTGGGGAGAGGAGCTCTCTCTTCAGGACTAAATTGGAATAGTGGAAGGTCAAGAGCAAAACTGTGGTCACAAAAAAAGTTGCAGCATCTTTAGGCTTTCAACAATGACACCTTCATCTATTTTTCTATCATGAATCATGGACTAAAGAAATAAAAAAAAATTTTCCCGTAAACGATTCAGATTCTGATAAATTTTGCGTCGATTGATCTTGGAGTTCCTCAAGGATGAGTTCTGGGTTCATTATAATTTATCGAAAAAGATTATTTAGACAAGATATCATTATAATCAAGGTTCTAAGTGACGTTTAGGTTGTAAATACATTGTACATTACTACTCTTAAAAGTAGAATTTGTATTTTTATTCAATGGCGACTCTGCTTTACGAAAACACAAACATTATTATTATCGACATCGTCATATCCTCAAACATATACGTTCCAGTAAGAGATATAAAACTTTATTAGATTACTTCTTAAATAATTTCGTTATGGCAGAAAAAGGACTTTCAGTTTTATTTCTATTTAAAGTTACTGGCGCCGTCTCTCTAACGGCACATAAAATAAACCGAATCGTAAAACTACCGTACAACTCCGAGAGTGAAACGAAAAAGACGACGCGTTCCGGGTTCCGGGCTTCACCTTCACATATTCGCGACTAGCCTCACTCGTTAATACTCGGTCGTACTGTAATCCTTAAGCCCGGAAGTGGGTAAAAAGAGGAAGATGGGAATAGGAGGAAAAATGACAGAATGACGCACTCACTTTAAGAAATTAAAACAGCTTGGAGTTTATATTATCGTTGATATTCTCAGAGCCAAATAGGCTCTCTTTATGGGGTTAAATTTTAAATCCTTGCAAAGTGTTGGTAGTTACTGATAAGTGATATTTTATACAGACTGCTCCGGATTGAAAAATTGTAAACTCCCGCAAGATACCTCGGTTATAGGATTGGATAATCTTTGGTGGCTTGATTGTGCAATAAAAAATTTGCTCGACATCGCCGGATCGTAAAAATATTTTGCACGATTACTTTTGTCTTATAAATTCTAGTGGGTTTCATAGTAATTGTTCAGCGATGGTGTATCTTCCAGGCGTGTTCTCGGTTTACTACAATATTTTGAACGCCACGAAATAGCGGAATAATTTAATTAATTGTCATTTCCTCCTTATTGTTTCTTTGAAGTTGCATAGGTACCCTGATAGGTACCCTAACTCACTCAGAACTTGATATGTTCTTTATTCAATTCACTATTAGGAGGGTATCAAGAAAATTTATTTTATCCGGTACCAGTCCTTATTCTCTTGATGAAATATTGTAAATGTGCATGGTATTGCTGAACAACCGACTAATTAGGTACCCCGGAAAGAACCACTTTATCTTCAAAAAGTAAAGCGATTACCATAAACATATATCAACTAGTAACAGTTTTATTATTTTTTTTTGCGCAAAGCTAACCATTTTTATTCATTTTCATTTAATTTAATTAATCCTCTTACTATGGTTAAGTAATCAAATTAAGCTGTGTGTTAATAATATACATTGTACTGATGAGCCCCATTTAGGACGAAACGGGTTTCCACCTCTACTCACAGCATAACATGAATGAATGGAATACTGTATACAATGTGTCATTCATCTCTTATTTACTTTTCTTTACAACCGACGTTCCAGAAGGCTCAGTTATGTAGACAGAGGCGATGTTAAAATTAAAAATAGTTGAGATCCAACAAAATTGAAAACTGGAATACATTTTTGGAAAGAATCTTTTTCTTATACATTCGAAGATTGTCAGAACAAACCTCACCATAAGGGTGCAAACTGTCCAGGAAAAATTAAGATCCCCCCAGGTTCTAATAACCTCTTAAACGATGATTTGGGCATGCCTAAAAAACTTTTCTATCTTTGGAGTATCACAGGGTTCCCTTTCGACACCAAATACTTTGACATACACGTATACCTATGTAGCTGTCCTGGTGATGGTTTATTTCAAATAAAACTATGGTCTTCTAGAGCAGGGATGGGAGTGTAAACAATTAAATGTAAACAATTCAATTCTTTACATGTAAACAATTCAATTGTAGAAAACGTATAGAAAGTAAACAATCTAAACAATTAATTTTACTATGAAATAGGGTTTTGAAAGCTTCTTAGATTTGAAAATTTATTACCTACTGGTCATTCACGTCAACTAATTTTTTTTAATAAAAGTTATAAAACGATTTACTGGTCACATGTTTATAATAATTGGGTGCATTTGGCTTGATTACTGAACCTCTTTTTACTTCTTTTTCTTCCTTCTGCTTTGCCTATTATTTGCATACTAATAAAACTAAACCATCTTCTTAGTCTTGTGCATTAAGTCAAACTTCATCAATAACAGCTGACACCATTGTTTACTTTCTTTACATTGTTTACAATTGTTTACAAATTCTCTACATGTAAAGTGTAAAGAATATTTCTTTACACGTAAACGCCCATCCCTGTTCTAGAACCCACGACTCCTAACTTAGACCTAAATTTTTTTTTCTTGGTTTATTTAACTGCAATTTACTTATTAATCCTATTGCTATTTTTATATTATAAAATTCATATTTGGATATATGTATTGCAGAAAGTGTTTTGAAAATAATTTTTTTTTTAAGTTATAAACAAAAATTGTTTTTTTGAAACACTAGAGGTCCTCAAAAAACTTTGACTTATATCTATTTCTTCAATCTGCTGAACTGTAAATCAGTTCATGCAAATTTTACGCCCAAGTTTACAAGTTTATATACAGGGTGTCCCATAATATGTGGGCAATATCCCGGATTTGGGTAAATTTCGTAAAAATAAATGAAAAAATAGCTATAAAATTAATTCTTCAGAGACACCCCTACAAAGATATTAGCTGTTGAAGTTGAGGGTTGAAAATCAATTTATTGCAATAACTTTTTTATTTCTTGACCGATTTTGATAATTTTTTGTTTTATTTTGTATTATTTGGGACTGTTTAGAATAGTGTTTCATAATCTTTGGTAGCACATACATAGACCTCGGGATGGCATAACCCCCTCATTCACTTGAAAGAAAACAATTAAAATAATAATTTTACAATTTTTTAAGGTTAATTTTCCTTTTCTTTGATATTTTTTACATAAAAAATGTATCCTATTTTATTTTGATAGAGCGAACCGTTATCGAGATAAACGTCCTTCTAATAGGTGATGCGTCGCAGGAACTTTTCAAATTTCAAGTAAATTTTAACAAGATGGCTGACCTTTGACAGTAAATTGAGCAGGAAACAAAACAAAAACTTAATTAAATACACGTCAAATAGTGTCAAAGATTTCATTTCATGCAGATTCAATTCTAACTGATTTTAAAATGAGTAACAAAAACGCTGAATACGCAGAAAATCAGTTAGAATTGAATTTGCATGAAATGAAATCTTTTGACACTGACGTGTATTTAATTAAGTTATTGTTTTGTTTCCTGCTCAATTTACTGTCATAGGTCAGCCATCTTGTTAAAATTTACTTGAAATTTAGAAAGTTCCCGCGACGCATCACCTATTAGAAGGACGTTTATCTCGATAACGGTTCGCTCTATCGAAATAAATAAGGGTACATTTTTTATGTAAAAAATGTCAAATAAAAAGAAAATTAACCTTAAAAAACTGTAAAATTATTATTTTTATTGTTTTCTTTCAAGTGAATGAGGGGGTTATGCCATCCCGAGGTCTATGTATGTGCTACCAAAGATTGAGAAACACTATTCAGTGTTTCTCAGTGTTTAAACAGTTCAAAATAATACAAAATAACATCAAAAATTATCAAAATCGGTCAAGAAATAAAAAAGTTATGGCAAAAAATTGATTTTCAACTCTCAACTTCAACAGCTAATATCTTTGTAGGAGTGTCTCTGAGGTATTAATTTTATAGCTATTTTTTCATTTATTTTTACGAAATTCACCCAAATCCGGGAGATTGCCCACATATTATGGGACACCCTGTATATACAGGGTGAGTTTTTTTCAATGTTTAGTACAGGGATCTCGTAAACTACTGCAGTTAGAGGAACGGTTAAATGGGGAAAGAAGTGCAGTTTTATGAGCTTAATTCGAAACAGCTTTTGTTTTTTTGAAAATCTCCATGGCTTCCTAGATATTTAACAAAAAGTAAATTCCGCGGATTTCTTTACACCGAGGTAGCAGTCTTATTATTGGGATTAGAGAAAAATCGTAAAGGAAAACCTTTTAGACGATTTCATAGACAATAAAACGGGGTTACAATTTTTTTTATTTGTTGTGTCATTTTCGAGCTATGACGTAAACTTGTGTTTTTTTTAAATGTAAGTCATAGTTGGCTATGACATCATTCGATATGTCTTTTTTTTTCTAAATACAACGATATAAAACTCGATATCGTTTTTTCGGGAAATAAAAAAGTTAATTTTATTTTAATTTTATTTTATTTTAATTTTTTTCCTCAAATACGTGTGGTATAGCAGGCGCTGAATTTAATAGTTAATTTTGAATTGAAAATCTTATATGAATTAATAGTTCAACGGGATAGCTATAGTTTTCTAGAACTTAAAAAAAAATTAATTTTAATTCTAATCTTTCAAAAATCTTGTAACAATACCTACCTACGCTGTAGAACTTTAGACTAAATATTCATATCAAAATGTGACGGTTGCTTAGCAACAGTAACAGAAACAGTGAAACTATAAAATTTGACAGTTAGTTACTTAGAGGCTTATAATTTCCATTGAACTTTAAGTTTGTAGGTAGTAGTCAGGTTTTGCAGAAGTTCTTAGATCGTATAACCTGCAAGGTGAATTACTAGTATGGAGTTTTCCAACCAAGAGTAGCGTGATATGATAGAATGTTATATTCAGTGTCAAAAGAATGCTGTCAGGGCTGCGGAACAATATTTTCGCAGATATTTTAATCGTCGTTAATCTTTTATATTCAAATGTTTTATAATATTTTCTAGAGTTACTAGATGGCTATTAGAAGATTTGTAGTTAATTAAGTATAATAATTGTTTGCATAGAGGATTACAAATTATTCTGCAAAATTATCTACGTATAATTTCAAATTCAACTGAGGTCTATCAGTTATGCTTACATGGCCGCCTAGTTAAGTTGAGGAAATAAAATTAAAAACCGTCCTAACTTTTTTATTTCCCGAAAAAACGATATCGAGTTTTATATCGTTGTATTTAGAAAAAAAAAGACATATCGAATGATGTCATAGCCAACTATGACTTACATTTAAAAAAACACAAGTTTACGTCATAGCTCGAAAATGACACAACAAATACAAAAAGTTGTAACGCCGTTTTATTGTCTATGAAATCGTCTAAAAGGTTTTTGCTTTACGATTTTTTTCTAATCCCAATAATAAGACTGCTATCTCGGTGTAAAGAAATCCGCGGAATTTACTTTATGTTAAATATCTAGGAAGCCATGGAGATTTTCAAAAAAACAAAAGCTGTTTCGAATTAAGCTCATAAAATAAAACTGCACTTCTTTCCCCATTTAACCGTTCCTCTAACTGCAGTAGTTTACGAGATCCCTGTACTAAACATTGAAAAAAAACTCACCCTGTATAAAAAAAAAAAAAATTACCAGTAAAGGGCATAAAAAATATCTTCTCTCAATCTGTCACAGATTTTCTCACATATCGTCTAGGAGCCCCCCATGCTGGTTATCTGTCGGTCTCACAGCGCAGCAGCTTCATCAATCATTTTTAAAAGCTTAATCACAATTTGTTCAAGAAAAATTCCTATAAAAAACCAATAATATTTACCAGTTCGGCTGACACAGCGAGAAACGAAATCCTAATTAAAGCAGCATGTGAGCCACTTGTTCAAACCACAAAGGAACACACCATTGAATTTCTTAATTAAACATTTCATTATGTAATGTTTGAGTAACTCAAAACGAGCTCCACATACACCGCTGCCAGATCGAAAAGAATCCAGCCCCTGTAAATTTTAGGGTTGAGATACTTTTATTAAAATGTTTTGTTGATCTTCTCAATCGAATTAAAGATTTTTCCGCAATTTTTGTATTAATAGGATTTTCTGAACTTCTACGTTTTATTTGTTAGGATTTATTACTTGAAAACTGGCAACGTAGCTTAAGCTAGATCTATGTGAAAAAAATTGTACGATACCTGACACCACCCTGTTCTATGGTCTTATTATTTCTACCCCTATGATTTACCATTGTTCCTTAATAACAAGCAAACCTTAGAAAACGTTCAACTATATAAGATTTCTAGACCCGCGTTGTTATAATTAGAAAAAAAAGGAAATGAAAATGTGTATAATAAGAAATTTGATACTCTGACTGGCACTGTCACTGGCGTTGGCGTAACCTTTAGATCCCTTCGTCTTTTGATAGGATAGACAGCTCATTGAAGCATGTGAATGTCAACAAGAAATCGAGTCTTGGAAGTAATACCTGAACAAAATTTAATATGAATCATCCCTCATGAATGAGAAATTATCGGGAGGTGCCAGTGCGCTGGGAAATTCCTTTCCCCTCGTAGACAATCGATAAGACATTTGATATCTATGGGAACTGCACTTTAAACGTGGGTGGTTCGGGCTGTTAAAAATCACAATAAATATTCATCAGGAGGGTCTTGTTCTTGTATCAACCGGTAACTCGTTCTTTGGTCGCTCGTATGTTAGTTGTTAAGCTTCTCGGAGACAAAGTGTTACAAATAGGCTGTGCTATTTGTTACTGTAAGTATTTTCTACACTATCACTATCACTATCACTATCACCTGCACCTGTGTTGCCGATGCTGGAGAAAAATCTGAAACAATTTACTGCGCCTTTATTAACATAGTCTTTCTCTATATTGTCAAAAAATTGTCTAAACTACTATATTCAGTTAAATAAAAAGCAAATTTATCTGTTAAAATACATTTGACGCTACACTTGTAAAATTAAATCTTTACATGGGCTTTTCTCTCTTTCATTTTCTTTACATTTGTTTTTAAACTCATTCTACTAGACACCCTATTATAGGTATATAGAACAAAAAAGGTCAAGACACATTACACTTTGTTGGGTGTATCTGACGTGTTGATGAAAATTCTTGTAGATAAAATAATTGACTTTTTTTTAAGAAATTGCAAGAATCTTGCAACATAGCATGAACCTATGGTGGTTCTAGTGTCTCTAGCGCTGGTGCTGGTGGTCATGTTCAAAGCGATAGCTAACTAGTAGTTAGTTAGATTAGACAGAAGGATTCACCTGGTGGACTGTCTCTAAAGGTTAAATAATTATACACAATACCCTCTAGTCGGAGCGTAACAAATGCCTACTTTAGAAGGAATTAATTGACGTTAATGCACCTTAACTGTTATTAATTGGTTTTAATTAGTTCCCTATATTGTAAAGGAAGCTTGACTTGAACGAGTTTCTTTTGTGAAACGTTCTTGGGGGTAGCGAAATGGAAAGTGAATTCTTTTTCAGAACTTGATTTTCCAAGTCTTATCTGAGTAGGTATGTACCAATTTGAGCATTCACCATGCATCCACTGGAAACTACAGCAAGAGAAAAGTTACCGTATAGTTTGAAATAAACATTTTTAATCACGTACTCATCTGTTTCGAAAATTAATACAATAGCGGAACCGGTAAGCATTAAGCAAATCCGTTACGGGAACAATGTAGTAAACGCATGTGTTTTTAATTAAAATTTAAAACAAATACGCTTGATCTCTCCAATCGTTTGAAATCTGCTTGAACCATTTTAATCTATAACATATGACACGGAACTGTTAAATCGGTTTATAAACCAAAACACCGCAATATCGAGCCGGGAATAAACAAAGTTTAATTTTGTTCACACACCTGTGCTCATATACTAAATAGAATCCTTTCAACTACATATTCGAAATTTGAATCCAATCACCTGGAGTATGCTCTGGAGTGTAAGGTTTTGGGGCATGGTTTTCAATTTTTTTTTTCTTAATAAGATATTATTTTCTGAATCGACTGACTCATTTTTTTATCATCCTACTCACCCTGGCATTGATGAACGTTACGTTGACAAGAAAAAATCATCCAGAATTGTTGCATGAGTATTTTAATCGACCTCTCAATTTATTTATTTGCACTTCTCAGTCCTAATACACACATTAGGTCTTCTGCATGGGTAGAAGTTGAGTGGTAACGATTTTTCGTTCTTTAAGCTCAGATGACATCAGTAGTGTTCGTTTAAATTAGACTGTGACATTAATTTTTTCAGCGAGGAGTGGTGTGTGCCTCAAGCCTCAAATCTGAGCTTCTCCTTATTTTTTGCTTACGCCAAGGATCATATTGTATCTTGGTGATATGATTCCAGAAAATAAATACGGTTCCTCCACGTAAAATCTTCAAAGCAAAGTTTTTAACGCTTCATTCTGACCCCCTCCAGTTCAGGCAACAATAGTTCAGACAAAAATATTCACACCACTACTGGTCTAGAGGGAAAGACCAAGGAATAAGGCTGCAGAGAAGATGAATAACTGAAAAGAAGTCTGAAAGCGTGGACTAGAGAAAAAATGATAATTTATTGCTCTAGCTTGACTCTTGTTAAATGTCAAAAGTTTTTGGTATATATGTATGAGTTGAGGACTAGTATATAAAAGTGGTATGCCTCAAAGTACCTACGTCTGGAATTATTTTCTCTTATGTAAAATCTAGTGCTAATAGAGATATAGGAGAAAACAGAGCAATTGATCCGATCAAAGAGTATAATTAGGGACGAATTATATAGGTATAGACAAAGTTGAGTAAACGTCCACACATTAAGAAGAAGAAGAATATACCTTTTAGCCAGAAGTATAGCAGAAATTGAATTGGGCGAAAGTAAAAGGAACCAAATAAAGTCAAACGAGATAAAAGGGGAATGTCAAACAAGAAATGAAGAGTAGTAAGCTAACAATAATATCAAAAGTACTCCAGACAGGTAAAAACGATTACAGGTACCGTACGCGCATCTAAGCGTGACAGACAAGACGACCTAGACTTGCGTGAGCCGAACAGTCACCGAACCATCCGACGTGAAACAAAACGCACGCACGCACACAAGCACCTAGCAGAACGAAATCTTCTCTTTCCCTGCTTGTAAGGAAATGCGTGTGCTACATTTAACGCCAAAGCCATAATTCCATTCTTTAAGTTCAAAATAGAGTGATACGGATGTTTGTGATGCAAATATTTTATTTTGAGCAATGTATTTCTGAGTTTCCACCGTTCACAACATTTCAAATATTAGTAAAGGTTTTTCTTTGCAATTTTGACATTGATTCAGTTCCTTAGCCGGTGTATAGCTATGTATAGCTCCCACCTTTTCAAGCATTTGATAATGCGCCGAAAAAGTTTTTTATTTACAAAGCGGCCACGTCCAAAAGCCTCCACTTGTCTTTGTCTTTATGTTCTCCGCTGTGTCTTCTTGTGTCATAATGCAATTCCTTTGAATGGTAATCAGAAAAGGCTTGATATACTTCCTGGTGACTCCTTACTCAGTCGTTCCGCACTCTTTAAAGCTTTCCACTACAACATTCTTTCTTCTACCAACCAATCGTTGATGATGTAGTATCTAAAGAAACATTAGGCTCATTATTTCTCAGCTTAGCGGAATGCGTCTTATTCTCTTCAGAGGTGACTTGGGTCAGATAAATTTGTTTCTGCATATCATGGAAAAATAACACAGTTTCCTCTTCGTCTGGTTGCTTACAATACGTTCTTCTTCCTGACTGCTATTCTAATTTTTACCATTTCGTCACATTCTTTCTGGTGACTCAGTCATTTCACATTGTTTAAAAAGCTCTCTACCACACGGAATTTTCTTCTCTTAACCAATCGCTGATGAAGTTGTAGTGTAAACTACCTTTAAATCCTGAGATCCTGCGTCATGCGCAGTAAATTCAGTAATGTGGTCCCCTTAAATTGAATGACTGAAAAAGAAGAACCTCTTTGACGTTTGAAAGGTCGACTGGTCTGTCATGAATGACTGTTTGGATCCCCGCTCAAATGTTTGATTTGAATTTGAGGTTTTCCCGCCCTGAATTCTTGAATGTTTGAATTTAAAGATTAACCCGCCCCGATTTCAAATAAATGGCCACATCACTTTACTTACGTTCTGGGGTTTTTACCTTTGCTCGTGTTTTACCTTTTGGCTCGTGACATTATCTACCTGGGCTCGTGTTCGTCTAGTTTTCCACCTTGTTAGGACCATCCGTTGTGTTCGTAGTAACCTCTTACCTTGTTATTGGTTCTTTTATACACAGACATGAAGCAAAAGGTGGGAGATTTGAGATTAGTGAAACAAATGCATTTTAAAAACACCTACTTTATTCTAAGAGAAACCTAACAGTGCCTTTTACGCTCGCTGGGACTCCCGAGTAAAAAGAGCGTGGCCAAGAAAAATCTCGATCAGCATCCCGAAATGAAAAGAATCAACGGTGGCCTGAAAAGTGTAGATCAATCGTCTCGACAACCGTCACCAAAACTATTGAACCCTCATTCATGACTCATTTGCGCGAATCATCCAAAAACAGAAGGCATTATCACGGAAATCTAGGTCTTCAAGATAACCATGAGAATGGGTTTTGTTAGATAGACACTGTAACGAGGTCCGATGGTTAGGAAGCAACCCGCCTATAGTTGGGAGGACCCCTGGGGCAAGGTCCGATGGCTAGGATGCAACTTGCTGGCTGTTTAATTGGTCCCCTCGTGGCAAGGACGAAAATGTTAGTTAGATTCACATAAGGCTCATACATTCTAGTTCAACAGTTCGGTAAACAATTAGCAATCAGAATGATCCACCCTTTTGAATTGAGTTTGACGAAGAATGAGAAATGACCTTGACGTTGATTAGTTTCACAGAAAAATAAGAGAACCTGACTTTACAATTACATAGATCAATTTGAAAACAAGATACACAATAATCAATTGGACAGTTTCGTTGAATAGATATGTTCATGAAATATAAATAAATAATCAAAATAGTATAAGTTAATTATCAACAATTAAATCAAAAATGTTCAGTAGACAATTTAAATAAGACATCAATTAAATAAGTGATCAAATAAATGGTTAAATAAACGGCATGAAAAATAAGAATCAAGAACGAACATGTGGGCTGAGATAAATAGCATGGCAAAACATAATAAGTTGGTACCTGGTTATAAAATGTGGACGGTAGCAATTGATGATTAAAACATATACAATAAAAAATGAGGCGGGTCGACTAAATATTATTCTGGAGATACAACAAAATGGTTGGTTCGATAAATGGTCTAGTTACGTTCGCAGTAAATAATCATAAAGCAAAAAGTAGAAGGATTAAATAAACTTTTTGACACACACAGGTTAATAAATGCAGGCATGAATTGTAAAGTAAATAAATAGAGCAGTCATGTGGATCGCAAAATAATGATAAATATAAAAGGTGTGCCCTATAGCACATGTTTTGAATCATACAGAAAATATAGAATTATGAGAAAGAAATCCTTTATAGTTTGTTAATCCATTTCAAATAAAAAAAAAACATGCACGTGTATGAGAGACGTGAATAAGATCGTTAAGATATAGCCCCTCGTAGGTACCTACCTACCTAATACAGAAATGTGAAGTTAAATTATTCAATAAACTTTACTTTAAACCAATTTAGAATTAACCCTTATTTTATAAATTATCCCTTAATCAAAACTCATTATTTAGAAAAGGTGAAATGAATTAATTTAAACAAATCAGCTGAATGAACTGTAGGTAAAAATAAAGCATGGCATTTAAAACGTGATGAGGTTCAACCCTATTGTATTGTAAGAATAACAATTTTTGCTTTTAGATCTGGAGGTTCAAATTAATTAATTTACTTACGGTAGGTAGGTAGGTACTACGAAGGATAATGATTAGACAGACAGAACCAATTAAACAATAAGTAGTTGTATGCAAAAATGGAAATATGATTTCAATAACACGTGACTACTTACTTACAAACAAGAAATAAATACAGACCTTTGTTTTCTTTCGGAAATGACACCGACTGCTTCTCTCGACGATCCGGATCCAAGTGCCTTCAGGAATCCGTAACCCAACCAAAAAAACGAGACCTACTAAAATGACATCTGACGTTTCTAGGTTTGAAAACTTGACAACTGACATATCGAATACACAGAATATCCGTGAATGGTAGAAACTTTACGTTTTCGATTTTAACATGCGTATTGTTGACATTTGTAAAGGCAAACTGGGTCACTTCAGACGCCCCTTGAAGATAGTGAGTGAAAAGCATTGAAACGAGTCTATCTTCACGTCAGGTTATTTACAAATGTCAACGATGCAATCTAACAATTCCTATTCCTCTTAAAAACTAGTACGACACATGCCGTGTACAATGTTCCATCAAATTACTGACCCTAGATCGATGCACTGATTGAAACAAACGACATCCTGGCAATCGAAGAAAAATTTTGTCCCTCGGTGGCAACTGCGTAGCTCGTCAAGGCAACACCGAGCTTGTATCGCTGTCTCCAGCGCAGCCTGAGCTCGTATCGTCGACTCCAACGCAGCCAGTCCTCGTATCGTCGCCTCCAGCACGGCCAGAACTCGTACCGTCACCTCCAGCGCAGCCTGAGCTCGTATCATCGACTCCAGCGCAGCCAGTCCTTGTATCGTCGCCTCCAGCACGGCCGGAACTCGTACTGTCGCCTTCAGCTCAGCCAGAACTCGTACCGTCTCCTCCAGCCAGAACTCGTACCGTCTCCTCCAGCGCAGTCAGAACTCGTACCGTCGCCTCCAGTGCAGCCAGCCCTCCATTCCAGCGGGTGATCCTGAATGGTTGCAACGGGCCACGGATAGAACCATCCTTGGCTGCCACGGCTTCCCTTTCCTGGCTTTGATTGGTTCCGCTGTCCTCTGGGTTGGTCCCCACGCCTCTTACGTCTGACTCCACTGATCCAGTCGTTTCCAAAATTCGTATCAACCTGCGAACCAAAATATACACAGCAGTATCGACATTCAAACAAAAAATAATAACAATAATAATAATAACGTGTGTGTGTGTGTGTGTCGTTTTGTTACCCCTAATTTGATTCGGTCAAGTGCGAATGACCTCGCTCCTGCTATGAACGTCGCCCTGATTGATTTGGACAAGTGCGAATGTCTTCGCCCCTGCTTCCGATGTCTTTTGAGTGTTTCGAACAGGTGCGTTCCTACTTGGAACGGCCCCCTGGTGTTTGTGTGTGCGCGCCCCTACTTGAATGACCCCCTAAGTGTCTCGTGTGTGTGTGCGAGTGTTGGTGTTCCTGTCGTGAATCACTCGGAGTATTTTGAATGTGTGCGTGGATGCCCCGTGAGTGTTTTGGGTGTGTGAGTTATTGTGTTTCCGTTGTGAGTTGTCCCCTGGGTGTTTTCGTGTCCCCTCCGCCCCTGCTTCATGTCGCTCTGTGGGTGTTTCTGCGTGTCCCCCGCCCCTGCTTCATGTGGCCCTGTGGGTGTTTTCTAATGTATCCCCCCGCCCCTGCTTCACGTGGCCCTGTGGGTGTTTCTAATGTATCTCCCCCCCCGCCCTCTGCGTGGTGTCCCCGTGGGTGTTTTGTGTGGTCGTGTGTCGACTGTGTCTCTGCGCTCCTGACCTGAATTTACCTGTGACTTGTGGGTGGGGCCCTGCGCCCCTGAGCTGAATTTACCTGTGACTACCTGATCGTGTGTGACGCACCTTGCTCCTGACCTGAATCGCTGCGACTGTTTTGTCGGAAGGACTGCGTCCTTGTTTTTCAGCTTTCTTGATTTTAACGATTGCTTTGAATGTGTCTGAAGAACGGTGACACCTTGAATTACAACTTTCGAACTAAACGCTTGTCTCGAAAATGTGTGTTTCGAGGTTGAAGAAAAAAAATACCACAGAGAAGTGTTGAAGAGAAAAAAAAAAAAAATACCAAAGAGAAAATTGTCGTCGACGAGAGAGAAAAAAAAAATCAAACAAAAAGAACAAGAAAACCATTAAAATAATCTCAAACCTCCACAATGCTTCATGTACTGTGTATCCTGGGCACACGCGCCAAATCTGTAGTGTAAACTACCTTTAAATCCTGAGATCCTGCGTCATGCGCAGTAAATTCAGTAATGTGGTCCCCTTAAATTGAATGACTGAAAAAGAAGAACCTCTTTGACGTTTGAAAGGTCGACTGGTCTGTCATGAATGACTGTTTGGATCCCCGCTCAAATGTTTGATTTGAATTTGAGGTTTTCCCGCCCTGAATTCTTGAATGTTTGAATTTAAAGATTAACCCGCCCCGATTTCAAATAAATGGCCACATCACTTTACTTACGTTCTGGGGTTTTTACCTTTGCTCGTGTTTTACCTTTTGGCTCGTGACATTATCTACCTGGGCTCGTGTTCGTCTAGTTTTCCACCTTGTTAGGACCATCCGTTGTGTTCGTAGTAACCTCTTACCTTGTTATTGGTTCTTTTATACACAGACATGAAGCAAAAGGTGGGAGATTTGAGATTAGTGAAACAAATGCATTTTAAAAACACCTACTTTATTCTAAGAGAAACCTAACAGTGCCTTTTACGCTCGCTGGGACTCCCGAGTAAAAAGAGCGTGGCCAAGAAAAATCTCGATCAGCATCCCGAAATGAAAAGAATCAACGGTGGCCTGAAAAGTGTAGATCAATCGTCTCGACAACCGTCACCAAAACTATTGAACCCTCATTCATGACTCATTTGCGCGAATCATCCAAAAACAGAAGGCATTATCACGGAAATCTAGGTCTTCAAGATAACCATGAGAATGGGTTTTGTTAGATAGACACTGTAACGAGGTCCGATGGTTAGGAAGCAACCCGCCTATAGTTGGGAGGACCCCTGGGGCAAGGTCCGATGGCTAGGATGCAACTTGCTGGCTGTTTAATTGGTCCCCTCGTGGCAAGGACGAAAATGTTAGTTAGATTCACATAAGGCTCATACATTCTAGTTCAACAGTTCGGTAAACAATTAGCAATCAGAATGATCCACCCTTTTGAATTGAGTTTGACGAAGAATGAGAAATGACCTTGACGTTGATTAGTTTCACAGAAAAATAAGAGAACCTGACTTTACAATTACATAGATCAATTTGAAAACAAGATACACAATAATCAATTGGACAGTTTCGTTGAATAGATATGTTCATGAAATATAAATAAATAATCAAAATAGTATAAGTTAATTATCAACAATTAAATCAAAAATGTTCAGTAGACAATTTAAATAAGACATCAATTAAATAAGTGATCAAATAAATGGTTAAATAAACGGCATGAAAAATAAGAATCAAGAACGAACATGTGGGCTGAGATAAATAGCATGGCAAAACATAATAAGTTGGTACCTGGTTATAAAATGTGGACGGTAGCAATTGATGATTAAAACATATACAATAAAAAATGAGGCGGGTCGACTAAATATTATTCTGGAGATACAACAAAATGGTTGGTTCGATAAATGGTCTAGTTACGTTCGCAGTAAATAATCATAAAGCAAAAAGTAGAAGGATTAAATAAACTTTTTGACACACACAGGTTAATAAATGCAGGCATGAATTGTAAAGTAAATAAATAGAGCAGTCATGTGGATCGCAAAATAATGATAAATATAAAAGGTGTGCCCTATAGCACATGTTTTGAATCATACAGAAAATATAGAATTATGAGAAAGAAATCCTTTATAGTTTGTTAATCCATTTCAAATAAAAAAAAAACATGCACGTGTATGAGAGACGTGAATAAGATCGTTAAGATATAGCCCCTCGTAGGTACCTACCTACCTAATACAGAAATGTGAAGTTAAATTATTCAATAAACTTTACTTTAAACCAATTTAGAATTAACCCTTATTTTATAAATTATCCCTTAATCAAAACTCATTATTTAGAAAAGGTGAAATGAATTAATTTAAACAAATCAGCTGAATGAACTGTAGGTAAAAATAAAGCATGGCATTTAAAACGTGATGAGGTTCAACCCTATTGTATTGTAAGAATAACAATTTTTGCTTTTAGATCTGGAGGTTCAAATTAATTAATTTACTTACGGTAGGTAGGTAGGTACTACGAAGGATAATGATTAGACAGACAGAACCAATTAAACAATAAGTAGTTGTATGCAAAAATGGAAATATGATTTCAATAACACGTGACTACTTACTTACAAACAAGAAATAAATACAGACCTTTGTTTTCTTTCGGAAATGACACCGACTGCTTCTCTCGACGACCCGGATCCAAGTGCCTTCAGGAATCCGTAACCCAACCAAAAAAACGAGACCTACTAAAATGACATCTGACGTTTCTAGGTTTGAAAACTTGACAACTGACATATCGAATACACAGAATATCCGTGAATGGTAGAAACTTTACGTTTTCGATTTTAACATGCGTATTGTTGACATTTGTAAAGGCAAACTGGGTCACTTCAAAGTGATGGCATCTACAGAAACTGACTTTCTTGTATTGATTATTTATGTCTTTACTACTCTCCTAACTCAAGTGGATGATCATCCTCTTTGATGTGACTTGTTACCAAGTCTCTTACGTCTTGAAGGAGACTTGGATTTTGGACTTTAGAGAGTAAAGGAGAAGTAGGAGGAATTATCTCTTGCTTTCCTTTGTTTCTTGCTGGTGACTTTATGGCAAACGATGCAGTGCTCCGGTAACCCACCCAGGCTGTTGGATTGATGAAATGTGTTAGATGCGGCAACACAGCCTACCTAGTGACCAATCCAACAGTAAGGGTAGAATTAAGGGAAGTACATTCCTTAAGTCAGTTCACTTCATAACTCAAGCCGAGCAAGACTCAAGTAAGGCTCCAAAGATCACATTCAGCGACACCAAAGACGTAAATTCTGTTAAATTCCGTTAAACAAATTTTAACATTAGAGAGGGTTTTACTCGACGTTCCCACCCCGTTTGATTAATTTGATAATCCGGCTCGAAGGACCATGTATAATTTTGCTGATTATCAAATTAATTAAACGTGGTGGGAACTTCGAGTAAAAGCCTCTCTAATATCAAAAATTGTTATTACAACAATGTAGGCAACGCGAGTGCTAGGCCAATTTATTGCGACTGGTGTCGCTGAATGTGATCTTTGGAGCCTTACTTGAGTCTTACTCATCTTGAGTTTTGAATTGAATTAAACTGATTTAAGGAATATTCTTCCCTTAATTCTGCCCTTACTGTTGGATTGGTCACTAGGCAGGCTGTGTTGTCACATCTAACACATGTCATCAACAAAAATGCAGGGCTGTGGGTAGCCGGAGCACCGCATCGTTGCCATAAATCCACCACTTACATATGTGTTAAAGAAATCATAATAAATGAGTTCTTTGTTATGCTTGCGAGTTGGCCCAGTTGTGTCATTTTATGGCAATATTTCTTTAGAAGACTTATAATCTTTGCTCAGTTAGCTCCGGGATGTATAAAGAACGCGCAGAGGTAGCCACGACCAAAAGAACAAAATAAAGATCGCTATTAACTAAATCAAAGCGCAGATCAAACCATCGAGATAAATAATCATACTGCTTGTTGCTCCAGTAAGTAACGAATAAAAGAACCCTTACATTTTAAAACGGGATCAATCACAACTTCTTATTTAAGAATTGTGAGACAGTTCTTCAAGGCATAGACTAGGAAATATAATATTGATTTATGTAGATTGGAACTTCAAACATCGCAATAAGTAACCCTTTTTATCCTATTTGTATTACCTGACAATGGTTTCATGTTTAGCAGGGAATCTATTATTACTGCTGTGATTTTCTCGCTTTTCGATATTTATCTACAAGTATCCTATCTCTACATATCAACAGAGCTATTTTTGTGTATAAACAGGACACAAATAAACTAGCGATAGATATTATTCTGCTAGATAAGTAAACATAAGAATCCATGTATAGGACCTATTGTGTTACCAGAAAAACCAACACAATTACGCTAATGCTTTTCCTTCCAGTATGTATGTTGTACTGACAACAGGCAGGCAAACGAACTACACAATGCTCTTATGAATTCCTTTTATGAATATTGCCACCGCTGCACAAAGCAGTTACAATCGACAATGGCTCCTTGTTGCTCTTTTCACCAAGATGTTAACAATGATGCTCCACTAAGTGCAACTGCGCCGGCAGGTGATGCAACGCTCTCTCAGCTAAGGTTTTACGTAACGACCATTAGACGATGTTAATTTGACACCCAGGGAACTTCTCTTTGTGATGTCTACATTCGTAGATTGTTATGTGAGTTCTTGTCTGTAGTCTGTACAGGAGTCGAGCAAAAAGACTCGGGTCCTTCTGTAAGATCCTTGGATAAATTTAATGCTCTTTAATGCGCTCTAGATTAGAGACTTGAGACTTTGTAGGAGGGTTTGTTGCAGTGGTAACTAATAATGAACTAATGTTGTCGAAAGTTATGTTTCAAGTAGACAATCATGTATCACTTTGTCTCAATTTTAAGGGTTTCAGTGAATGTCTCTCATATTATTTCTAACGCTTAGAAAGTGGTAAACATCTTAATGATGTAAATTTGCTCAATAATGTTAGCACACTGCCTTTATTTTGCCTTGATTGGACGTCAAAGTTCAAAAGCTTACGATGTCCATGTTTGTTTCAAATAATCTGACGCCGTTATCTGAAAATAAGTTGCATCCTGTCTTAATCTGCAACTTCAAAGTGAAGCGACACTATGGCAAATTAAAATATTACAAACTGCCTTAATTCTAAGCTTTCAAAATAAGGTTTGTGTATTTTCTATAATTATATAAAAGTTCTCATGCTTCGTAAAGAGAGTTTTCTAAAAATGTCGCAACCTTCTTTGCTCTCAAGCTTGAAAGCTATAAGCTGGAGAAATGTTGCAAACTGCATGCCTTGATTTTTACTTTAGAATCAAACTTAATAAGGAATCTAGAGGAGTTTGTTGCCTTAAAACTCTCAAAAAAATTTATTTAAAAAATTTACGCAATAGCCTCTCCAGCCACTTTTATGCACATAAATGAACTTAGCTGCAAGAAAAAAGGTGTTAAGTGTCCCGCTTGATTTTAAGATTTTACCTGAATCTTAAAACATATCAAGTTTTCCTTCAATCATATACAGGGTGTCTGTTTAAGTTGGAACCATATGGAAAACTTTTTTATTGTTGGTTTTCTGAAAAAATGTATTCTTTACAAAAAGTTGGGCATGGTACAAAACTTAAAATGCAGCCATCAGATATGGTTTTTTTTAAACCGTATACGAGGTGTGTCAAAAAATAAAAATTTGACGCAAGAGTAAAGTACTTTTGTCAATATATATAATATTGACAATATCAAAAATTGTTACTTAAAAAAGTTGATCAGCACTGCAAATGACATTCAAGTATGCAATTCATCAAATATGTGTTTTATCAAAGAGATAGGATTTATCAGCGGCGGTTTTATGCTGTTTTTTATTGGTTAAATTGATATTTTTTGACAAAACTCGTAGACGGCTTAAAAAATTGATATCTGATGGTTGCATTGTAAGTTTTGGACTATGCACAACTTTTTATAAAGAATACATTTTTGCAGAAAACCAACATTAAAAAAGTTTTCCGTATGGTTCCAACTTAAGCAGACACACTGTATAACTTAAATTAAAGTAGTTTACAGAAAAAATGTAAATTATTTTAGAATCGGAAACGAGGCTTACATACCTTCACTGTTCATTATCGAAAAATTCTGAAGCTTCACTATAGCAGAAAAAACTTGGCACCGTTGTCTCAGTGTAAACTTCTTTGATTTGAATTGTGAAAATTAAAGTTGATGAAATTAATTTACTTATAGTCTCAAGCTTCAAAAAAAGTAGCATGTGTGTCAATAAAAATGTTAAAAACAGCTTTCATTTTAAACTTATTATGTAAAAGTGATACCTTTATTTACAAGTATAGAAAGCGAAGCTTCAAATCTCCAAGAAAAACTGGCTTGAAGCTTAAAATTAAGCTTCATTATGTCAACTTATCAAGATCGTATTGTTTCCCAGCTTGGGAGCCTGATGATGATCAGTGACATATAGGATGCTCTCTAACTGGCTCAACTTGAAGCTTGAAAACCAAGAGCTTGGAAAGTTGTATTGATATTAAATTCAGTTTGCATACCTAAAGGTGTTTGGTAGTTTGAAATAAAAAAATAAAAGAATATAAGATGCGATTGGGATTCCTTGCTTTTCCAGAATTTTTTCTTAGATTAAGATATAAATTACTTCCATGCAGTTCCAGTTCATAAAACAACTACAAAGATTTTCATCCTTTTAATAAAGTTTCTTGTATAAACATTCTCTACCTGTTTCCAAGATTCGAAGTCACTCCTGAAAAATAAACCCCAGGAAAAACGATAAAAAAAACTAGACCGAGTATACCTATACAGTTATTTCTAGCAATGAGGGCGGAAAAACTTCGCAATTTCTTTTTTAAGAGATTCTGTATGCATAGAGTCGCTTAAAAGGAATAAAAACAAGGGAAACTTTCGGTATCCTAAAGTATGCGCATGTAAAGTTGAATAAATTTCTCATCCCCCACTAGTAGTTGTTATTTCAATCCTAAAACAAGGAATGAAACACAAACACAAGCAGTCCTTTTTACAATTTTTAGAAGTGATCTAATCGAAAATCAAGTTCCAATAATTCTAACAACCATTCCAACTCCCGTGACATCTTTTTTATTCCCGTTGAATATAAAAAACACACCCTCCCACTCAATAATTGATCAACAATAGGAACAAAGGTAAGATGAGAACCCTCAGTACCGGTACAACAATAAACCGTATAAAAGACGGTGGTCGGTCTGTTTTCCTTAAAAACAAAATCGACGCACTCTCAACACGGACGCGTACGTTAAACGGCATTTTTGAAAGCACTCGACATGAATAAAAGCTCGGCATGTTTGTCTCGTGTTGAAAGCTTCGAGCCTACACACGTCTTCATTGTGTCACTTCAGGATTCGCTTCTTTATCCCAATGCCTCCACTCTGAAGGTGTCAGTTTCATGATTTCATCAGCTCATCGTAAGGAGATGTTTATCTCCTATCTCTCATTCTCGAAAGCACATAATATACGAGATAAAATTTAGTCTTAGTATATATGTTTAGAGCACATATAGGCAACCAGGAGAGGGATTTAAGACGAAATATGATAGGAGAGGAGAAGTTACAAAGTTTAATTGGATTCGATGGGCGGGAGGGAATTTCGACGAGATATTTATTTATAGGTCAGATTTGATTATTCTTGTTTGTTTCGTATGACAATGTTGAAATTATTTTTCTAAATCTAATAAAGAATGATCCTGTAAATTTAGGGATCGCTTTTCGTCTGGATAATTTTTTTTTCAAACAACTCCCGTTTGCACCCCCCTTTTTGATACATTTCGATATCTTTTACAGGTGTAGGTGTAATCGAGTTTTCCATCTTAGGTGAGACTCATCCAGTAGAGACCACAACAATATACGTCGAGCCGCAATAATTCATCCATATCAGGTTAGGTCAGGTCATGTATGACGCATTCTAATAAGGGTGTGTTTCCTGAGTAATAAAACCTGCAACGATTCAAAGTCAACGTGAATCGAAATCTCCGCTCTTGTACCACTCCAGAGCGTCATCATAGGGATTTCCCTCTGCTTTTTCAATACATAAATAAATTTAAAAAAACCTTCTTGCGCATCAATCGCAGAAATAGTGTATTTTTATGCGATTCAATTATGAATATTTTCACCGCTTTTTAAATTATTGGCTTTCTGAAATTTTCCATAGTCATGTCATGTTAGCGTAGTACTTTAATGTGAAAAATTTTCTGTGATAATTTCATTTCATTTCGTTTCAACACGTGCCTTAGAATGGATTTTTAAATTTAAAAATCAAAAAAATTGGCAAAATTTTACAATTTTGTCCCTTTTCCTATGCCCGCCACTGGCTAACTTCACTTGAAAAATACTATTTTTTACACTACCTTTAATAAATTCGGAAAAAACTGAAAGGAGAGTTTTGAAAACCGAAAGTTTGAAATTTTAGAGGAATAAACATCATTTAAAAATATTCGAATATATCTCCGCCATTTTTATATTTGCTTCTTGAAATTTTTGAAGGTTAAATGCTATTAGTATAGTTGCCTACTATCAAAATTTCCGTTCTATTCCTTCAAAAATAAGCTCATGAATGTTTATAGAAATGTAGACATTTTTACCCTTTTCCTACCCACGCCTCTGGCTTATTAATAGAAATGATGCAAATTGTATTGCATTAGCTCAAATTTCAAATAAGTTTATTCCAATCTTGTTAATTTTGTTTAAAAGTTTTTGATCTTGCCTATTTAGGGGTTCAAAATCTAGCCATTTTCCAAAAATTGAAAAGGCCGCCATTTTGGAATGTCTTTACCTATTTTACTCAAATACAGTACCAGACGACTACTTGAGGGTATCTTACTACCAAAAAAATTTCAGCGCTCTAGATTGAAAACTTCGACCAGAAACCGTGCCTCACGGACGGTTTTTTTTTCTGAAATTCGGAGGGACATCCTGTAGAAGTAACACAACTGTAGGAAAATGTTTTTTTACGAAAATCAAACGTCAGCCCTAAGGTTTATAAGAGTAAAAAATTTCGTTCATTAATCTTGAAAGATGAAGCCTCAGGAGCGTTTTTAAAAATTTAGAGAAATTGATTTAAAAAAAACATCATGTAAACAAAAATCGAATATCTTCGCCATTTTTCTTATTTACTTTTTGAAATTCTCAAGGGTTGAAGTCTATTAGTATAGTTGTCTACTGTAAAAATTTCAGTTTAATTACTTCAAAAATGTGCTCATAAATTGTTGGAGAAATTTAGCCATTTTTACCCTTTTCCTACCCACGCCACTGGCTTATTAATAGAAAAAATGCTAATTTTGTTGCATGAAATTAAATTTCAAGTCATTTACTTCCAATATTGTGAATTTGATATAAAACTCTTTTTCTATCTAGCTTATACAGGGGTTCAAAAAATAGTCCTTTTTCCAAAAATTAAAATGGCCGCCATTTTGAAACGGCTCGATCGATTTTGCTCAAGTGCAATACCAGACCACTCCTTGTGGATATCTTACTTCACCAAAAATTTCAGTCTCCTAGATTGAAAACTGCGACCTGAAATGAGGTGACAAAAACCGGGAGTCTGGAACTTTGAAGGGACATCCTGTAGAAGTGATGGGACTTTTGGAAATTTTTTCAACGAAAATCTAACTTCATTCCAAAAATTTGCAAGAATCCAAAATTTCGTTCACTAATCTTGAAAGATAAAGCCACAGGAGCGTTTTTAAAATCGAAATTTCGCGATTTTGGAGAAATATATATATATATAAATATATAAATATATATATATATAAATATATATATATATATCGTGGGCAGGTGAATTTTGGAAAACCACTTTTTCGTGATCTGGGGGTCATGATCGGTGGAGATTTGATGAGTTTGGGTGATTTTCGAAAAGTGATGTCGTCCTCAATAGTGTATTTTTTTGTTAAAAAAATACACTAAAATAAAAAAAGGATGGCTTCTCCCAGTATAGTTAATATTTTACAGTGAGATAAAATTTGCGCCAAATAATAGAAATTAAGTTAATTACAAATTCAAACATTTTGAGTTATTATTGACAAGAAATAAATTTTAATTATTTACAGTGAAATCGCATGGTGATATATGAGACTAATCTGTGTGTAAATCCGAGCCGACACCCGGTTTAAATTAATTACAACTATCTGGTTAGGGGTAGTTTGATTCTATTAATTATTTTAGAACATTTATTCGTTAGCTAGAATAGATAATACTGATTTAATGCAAACGGGAATAACGCAGGTAACTATATTCTATCATTCTATCTATACAAGCGGGCGTGTTTGTTTGTTTGAGTTACGTGCTGAAATCCCGTTTTCAGAACTTTCAGTCAGTCTTTATAATTTATTTCGCAGGATTTGTTGTTCTGTAGCACTTGAAACTGCTGCGCTAATAGTATGACTATACGCCTACCGGTACTAGTAAACTATAATACTTAGTAGGTACTCTGACGCTTTTTCACCGGTAAGTTACATTATTTTACAACATGGATCAAAGTGGAATTCCGGTTCATCCATGATCCTGAAAAAAGTGCTGACAGAATTTATTTCCTGAAGCAATGTTATGATAACCTATTAACTGGTGCAGAAATAGTTTTAGATTGAAATTTTAATTTCGTTTATGAGCTTTTTATGTTTCAAGAGCAAATAGCTCGTCGTAAATTGTGTAGTAAATCTGTAGTAAAATTGAGTGCAAATATCGGGAGTAATTAGAAAATTTTATTAGTACATCAATATTTACACAATTAAATTAGTTTTTCCTTATTGATTTTTATTAATTTACTACTTGAAATATGTATTAGGTACTTTTTGTACACTTCACTTTACAAGAAATTTTACACAATTGCATGAGATAATATAATGAGATAATGATTCAAGAAAACAATAATTTTGTCTACTTTAACTAGACGTTTCTGTTACATAAATGACATCACTCTTTAGATGTTATCTAACATCCATATCACTCAGTTTTCGCTGATTTTCAAAATTTTTCAAACAAAATCAACTGTGGAACGAGTCGAATTTGACATGGTAGTTGATGCTGCTGTTGAGCTTTAATTATGAGTCGTGATAAAATTGAAATACCACAATAAGTATTCAAATCTCACATCAGATAATAATTTAGGTATTAAAAAATTATATACTTTTATAAATCCAAGACGCTTCAACTATCCACACTTTTCTCTTTCAGTTTCTACTTAGAATCTGTAAAATATTTCTTAGATTACAGAGGAGGGATGTCGAGGAGGCGATTCCGTCGTTCTCCAAAGAGATAATTCCGTCGATAATTAGGAGTAATAATTAAAAAATTGATTCAATTCTTGGAAAATTTAACATAACTTCAGATATATAAAGAAAGAAAGAAAGCAGCTTACGATTCACCCTCAAATAAACAACAGAATAGATGTCGGTATATATAAAGAAAGTGTAAGCACATGCAAGCACAGTCAGAGAGGATGTAACACTTGACTTAAAATATCTCCAGAGTGTCCCGACTAACTTAAAAATGCTTTTAGTAGGCCGCCGCGCCAGTCCAGATAATGCCGGAGTGGAGTTCTGTGTTTTGTCAAAACGGCCTACGAACTCCATCACCAATGGCACGGCGCGCTCTAAATGCAACCAATATTTCAGAGACCCCGAAGTCCAGGTAAGATAACACTAGAAGGGGCGGATATGCGCCGACTAATGGAAGGTTAAAACAATGCTCCAGTAAAATATTCATGAGTTAAATAAGCACTAATCATCAGATTCCATATTTGAGTAGGTTGGGTATGTACTAATAAGGTGATAAAAGTAAGTGGTTTCATATCTACTTGGTAGATATCCATTGAAATTTACTGCTTCGGTTTTAAGTATGCAAATTTCTGAACATGATTAAACTTGCCAGTTGTCTTTGGAATTACTATCAAAATATCCGTACGTACTGAAAATGAAAGAACAAACCTTTTGAAGTTCCATGGAAATCAAGAATTCCAGTCTTACAAAATTTGACGATTTAACTTTGCTCAAGAGAAAGCAATACTTAAATATACCCAAGAATCGCGACCTGCAGGATTAAGTTTACATAGTCAGGATAACGCATAGTTACATTTCTGTTCTGTACCCTCGTTTAACTGAGTAATTATTTGTCTTAAGGTAGGTAAAAATATAATTAATGATCCGGTTTATTGTTCTAAAATGAAAAACGATTTTAAAATTTTCATTATTTTTTCATAAAATCAATTAGAGTGATAATAATTAGATAACAGTTGACCTGAATCTTCATAGTAGATCATAATAATGTACCTACCTATTTGTAGGTAGGTAATTATTAGTGCCTGCGAATAAATAATTCTGATTTATGATGATAAAATGTGCCTAATATACGTAAATAAGATATAAAGGACGACGCCCTTTCAATTAGCCTTTTCAATGTAAACAAAATATCCCTCACTTTCTTTATTTTTAACGATTTTCTTTTAAAATTGGGCAATTATTCATTTGCTTCACAGTTCTAAAATGAAAATTACTTTTAATAGGTTTTAATTATTTTTCTTATTATATCTACCAATTAGAACAATAATTGAGGCACATAAATTGGAAAGGGTCTAAGTACCAAAAACCACAATGTTCAGGAATCGAATAAAACATTATTTGAAACGGAATTTTCATTTTTTAATTTAGTAAAAAATCATAGAAATATATTTAAACATCCTGCATGGCATTACTTTATTTAATTTTCATTCTTTTTGACTATAAAGAAAATACGTAGGTAACGTTGTGAATTTCGTGTCTAACAATCTGATGGTATAAGTACCAGGAAGTGTTTTATAAATTTTTTTTATGGCGGTAAAAGCAATGTAGCTTACTTTATTATAGAAGAGTACAGGAAATGAATTAAAATAATAATCAATAATGGTTACCTTTTTCTATTTTCAGACAAGAATCTATCACTTATTTGCTGACGCTGGGTGGCCTTGCTCTTCTTTTCTTTTGCAGTTGGATCTGCATTTTCTACTTCATGAGAAATTGCATTTTCTCCTTCAGCGGGAACTGCATTTGCTCTATATCAGGGGCTTTATATCGAACTCCGAAGGGCATGTGGAGAAGGTCAGGTCACTTACAAATTACAATATGCCCATACAATATCCATACCCACGATCAGCGCGCTGCGACTTCAACCAAAGCGCTATAATAGATAAACTAAACCACTGTCTGAGGTCACTTTCAATGATACCTAAGGCATTGACACCGGCTCTTTCATCCTTTTCCACTAAAAATCTCATTTTTACAAGTCTTGGCCCTTTCACTCTTTTCTATTTAAGTGCCTCAATTACTTTTGAAGTAGTTAAACTGATATGGAATTAAGTCACCAAAATGAATAGAAGTAGGAAATTAAAAAATTAAAGAACCTTCATCATTTTTCTATAAATTGACTCTTTTCCTACCGAGATTCAGGAGAAATCACTCTCTGCATCACTACATAAAATTAAAATTAACCATTATCCTGCAGCATTAGATAGCATGACAGAAATTTAAAAAATCCAGTATTTTGGGAGCATTATTTGGAGCAATTTATTTTACACACCACCTGGCCCTTTGCACTTTGCACTTTTCAATTTTTTGCAAAGTGAAAAGTTTGCATTCAACAATCAGTTAAGTGAATTAATCACTGCTTTGCAATGTAAAATGCAAAGACTTTGAACATTTTTGATAGGAAGTTGTCTAAAACCGCCAAGTGAAAAATGCAAGTTACAAAGTTTTTATTATAGTGGCGTCTATGAGTCAGAAAACACCCGAATTTTTTCAGACGCGACGAAACCACTTTCCACCCACGTTTTCGAGGGTGCTGAACACGATGGCGTAGAGCAAACATTTTTTTCGGGTTGCGTTCACCCCCTATTGTCCAAAAATCACCCCCTTTTTGAAAAACTCCGTTCTAATGCCCCCGGGTCGGAAAAAAACGCGTGCAACTCGCTTCTGGGGATGCCTTTTATCTAATGATAACTGCCTGTCACCCTATATGCCCAACCCCTTGACCAAGAACCACCCTCTAAGGGGATTGAAAATGTTTTCTTCTTATAATCCTGAATATATGCACCTTACACCTCTACCACCCGTTTTCATCTTCCCAAATCGAGGAAAACACCCTCGAGGGGGTTGAAAATGTGTTTTTTTTTTATTAATCGGGCACTCTGCCGCATACCCTCATTTTCAAGGGTGCTGAACACGATGGTCACTACCTTGACCACGATGACCTCTAACACCCTCCAAGGGGGTGACAAGAGTAACAGAAACGTTGTCTCCATATTTTTCCCAATAGAAAGCACGGTAAATTATGATACAAAATAACATTTCCAACATTGTCAATAAAAAAAAAATTTAACCCCCTGAGAGGGTGATTTTGTCAATTTATGGGAGTGGTAGAGGTCTAAGGTAGTAACCATCCTGTTCAGCACCCTTGAAAACGGGGGTATGAGGCAGGTTGTCCAATTAATTAAAAAACACATTTTTTAACCCCCTTGGAGGGTGTTTTCCTCAATTTGGGGGGATGAAAACGAGCGGTAGAGGTGGTAAGGTGCATATATTCAGGATTATAAGAAGAAAACATTTTCAATACCCTTGGAGGGTGGTTCTTGGCCAAGGGGGTGGGCATAGGGTGACAGGCATCAGTTATCATTAGATAAAAAAACATCCCCATCAGAAGCGAGTGGCACGCGTTTTTTCCCGACCCGGGGCCATTAGAACGGATATTTTAAAAAGGGGGTGGTTTTTGGCCAATAGGGGGTGAACGCAACCAGAAAAATAAATTTGCCCTACGACGCCATCATGTTCAGCACCCTCGAAAACGGGGGAGGAAAGTGGTTTCGTTGCGTCTGAAAAAATTCGGAAATTTCGGGTTTTTTCCGACTCATAGACTTTGACTTTGACAATAAAAACATTAGCCATTAGCACAGTTCCACCGTGACGCTGATGTATAAATTTGTTTAGTAAATAAAAAAAAGATGTTATCTACAAAATCTCTCCATTTTTCGGTGTCTATCAAAGGGTATAAAAATCTAGAAATTACTTCTTAAATTATTTATTTCAGGATTAATAATTTTGTCCCGGTTCTAAGTAACATTTGAATTGTTAAGTTGAAACGTTGACCTGTACGGTGGCTGTCTTTTCATTGTCCAGCTTGTATTTACTGAAATATTAAAAATACAAAAAAAAGCTACGTTAGAAAATTATCAAAATAAATTCTATCTACACATTGATGTACACAACTTTTTTCATAAAAAAATACAATAGGGATTGTTTGAAAATAGCAATTTTCAAAGTTCAAGACCTTGTACATCCAGAACGGCTAAAGATGTCGGAAAACGGCTTACATGTTCCTATATACAGGGTGTACCAGCTCGATTTAGACAACGGTAAAGGGCCGTGTAGGTCTCGTCAAGACGAAACGTTTTTTTATTTGAAGTTTTTGGATTTGGACCTTCGTTGCGGAAATATGGCCGACTTCCGGTTTTCAGTTTTTTGGCTCCAGTTTCGGCATTTTTAGGTTCTCACCCAAACTGAAACTAGTTTTGGAAACTCCTTAGCTTAAGTTACAACTTTCATATTGAAGTGAAGGTTCTATCTCTGTTATTTTATATACTTATTTTTTATCTTTTATTTTATACACTTATGGTCAGTTAGAATGTTTATACATATAGGGTGATGAAAGATCTGTTAGTTTTCATCACCCTGTATAAAAGTTATATTTATATATGTATAAGTTGGATATTTACTACTTAAAAAGTTAAGATGTTTAAAAAAAATTGTTTAAAAAAATGTTAAAAAATTAACATGTAGGTAAGCCGTAATTTACTTTTTTTGTATCTTTCACATTTCAGTAAATATACAAGCTGGAAAATGAAAAGCCAACCACCCTGTAAAGCATGCATCAGATATAATCCAGATGATCAAAACATTATGAGCATCTTTTAGAATAAAAGCATGAAAACATGGAAATCACTGATATCCTTAAAATCCGGGTGTAATTATGAAGCATTATTCATCAACTAATTATCAAATTAACTTTTTTCCTAAAATGGAGAAAAGTCAGGACTTCTTGTTGTAAAGTGTAAAATGAAAATGACTTGAGTATAAAAATTGACAATTAGAACTGGCGTGGTCTCTGCCAAAGGAATCGTGTTTTTTCTAGGTATGCGTGCTTTTTTATAAAAATTGATTACAAAAAAAGAAATGTAAGAATGTATAAAAATGTAAGAAAAATTCTTGAAAATAAAAGCACAAAATCTCTATCCTCTATGAAATCGCTCTCGTTATGACTAGTTATGATTCATCAGCTAATTATATCCACCTATGTCTCTATACAGGGTGTCCCATAACATGTGGGCAATCTCCCGGATTTGAGTATATTTCGTAAAAATAAATGAAAAAATAGCTATAAAATTAATTCCTCAGAGACACCCCTACAAAGATATTAGCTGTTGAAGTTGAGGGTTGAAAATCAATTTTTTGCAATAACTTTTTTATTTCTTGGACGATTTTGATAATTTTTAGTTTTATTTTGTATTATTTGGGACTGTTTAGAATAGTGTTTCATAATCTTTGGTAGCACATACATAGACCTCGAGATGGCATAACCCCCTCATTCACTTGAAAGAAAACAATAAAAATAATAATTTTACAGTTTTTTGAGGTTAATTTTCTTTTTATTTGATATTTTTTACATAAAAAATGTATCCTTAATTATTTCGATAGAGCGAACCGTTATCGAGATAAACGTCCTTCTAATAGGTGATGCGTCGCAGGAACTTTCTAAATTTCAAGTAAATTTTAACAAGATGGCTGACCTTTGACAGTAAATTGAGCAGGAAACAAAACAATAACTTAATTAAATACACGTCAGTGTCAAAAATTTCATTTCATGCAGATTCAAATCTAACTGATTTTCTGCGTATTCAGCGTTTTTGTAACTCATTTTAAAATCAGTTAGAATCTGCATGAAATGAAATCTTTGACACTGACGTGTATTTGTTATTGTTTTGTTTCCTGCTCAATTTACTGTCATAGGTCAGCCATCTTGTTAAAATTTACTTGAAATTTGAAAAGTTCCTGCGACGCATCACCTATTAGAAGGACGTTTATCTCGATAACGGTTCGCTCTATCGAAATAAAATAGGATACATTTTTTGTGTAAAAAATATCAAAGAAAAGGAAAATTAACCTTAAAAAATTGTAAAATTATTATTTTAATTGTTTTCTTTCAAGTGAATGAGGGGGTTATGCCATCCCGAGGTCTATGTATGTGCTACCAAAGATTATGAAACACTATTCTTAAACAGTCCAAAATAATACAAAATAAAACCAAAAATTATCAAAATCGGTCAAGAAATAAAAAAGTTATTGCAAAAATTAATTTTCAACCCTCAACTTCAACAGCTAATATCTTTGTAGGGGTGTCTCTGAGGAATTAATTTTATACCTATTTTTTCATTTATTTTTACGAAATATACCCAAATCCGGGAGATTGCCCACATGTTATGGGACACCCTGTATAAAAATCGAGAACGCTAATGGGAAAATGATTGTTATCTTTGTGAATGTTAAAATTATTTATAAATCACTTACGGCCAATATTATAAACGCTGGTTAAGTTAACTGGCAGATTTCTGTGGTCGTTTCTGGAGAAGATATAGACTATAGGTCGAAATTATTGCAATTTAATTACTCTTAGCATAAAAGGGATTACAAAAATTTTAATAAAAGTTATTCGAGGTCGATATTAGCTTCAAAATCGGGCACAGAAATCTGCCAGTTAGCTTAACCAGCGTTTATAATATTGGCCGTTAATTAATAAAAGTTAAATAATTACAAGCGACGACGTGGTCCCCTTATCAGTCATCACCAAACAAGTCATAATTTTTGAGTATTGAAAAATTGATTCTAGAAAAGAAAATTAAATTAAAATGAAAAATTTCCAAGTCCTGTAAAATAATCGGATGAAATCCTTAGAAAACTATCCCAAACAACTGAAACACTACCCTTATATAGGTCTACTTTTTACATAAAAGAAATATCAATTTTCAAAGTTGCCTTTGTTTAGAAAAATGGATATCAAAACAAGGAAATGTAGGGCATCCTTATTATAAGTATTATAAAAGGACGAATTCTTCGAAAACTATCCAGGATATTTAAGCATAAAGGCGTAAAATTACAATTTATCATACCCAAATATCAAGAAAACACAAAAAGAAAAGTGCGAAAAACGGGAAAACAATTCATCTTCTTGCAAAAGAAACAGTTTTCAAGTTTAAAAAATGTGTAAAGAATTTAATTAAAGCTCAATTAGTAGCGGCATGGTCTCCTTTTATACAAGACAAACATCAATTCTTGTGCTTGTCCTTAATTATAAATTTTTTTTGACAAAACAGTAGAAATATGCAAAACATTTTTTAAATTTTAAAGGACATCGACTTTCTTGTACTTAAGTGATTGATCCAATTTTTGTACCCCACTATAAAAAAAAAAACAGATCGCGGTACCTTAAAAGGAGAATTTCAATAAGATTATTGCCAAATAGACTATTATAAGAGATGCAATAAAAATCTATATGACAAAAAATTATATACAAAGACAGGATATAAAAGGACGAAATCTTCGCTGATTGGTCTGCGCATCTATCTGAAGAACGGAACGGAGTCTCCTTCGGACTATCGTGCTGCTGGCGCTCAACAAATAACTCGGAAACTCGAACTCAGTCTGCTCTGTAACTCCGAATGGGGTGTACCGTTGCGCTCCTCGTTTGTTTACACCGCTCGCGTGCTCTCAGCTATTTCGTCGCTGCTTCTTCTTCATCAATTTAAATTATAATAATTGTTTATTAGAATCACCCAGAATTATAATAGTGTTGATGAATGAATAGGATTGAGTGGTTGTGCTGACATTGTTTAGTGGGTTACTGACATCCAGTAATGTGTGTTTGTTTATTATTGTAATACTGTTAGTTGTTTTTGTGAAGTTGGTTTAATAATATTGTTCTTGGATTCCGGTTGAGGTAGGTCTCGATTTTATTTAAACAATAATATTATCTTTAATTCGGTATGTTTTATGTTTATATTTGTACTGTGTAGGTAACTTAATGAAATTTTGCTCATATATTATGATAATTTGATATCGTTCCTAAGAAAGTTTTTTATAAAGGCTCTATAAGGGACAAGTAAAGGGTTGATGTTATTTTATAAGTTCATAAGGGGTGCTATTTACAATTAAGTAGTTTGTCATACTTTGTTATTATGATTTATGACAACTGTTGAGGGGTATAGTAGAAAAAATATGTGAATAGTTTTTTAACCCACACGAATGTGGTAGATTATTTTACTAAGGCTAAGGTAGGTAACTAAGAAAGTTTTATTATAAGTTTCAAAAAGGTCTCGCTTTATATCTGTAGCAGTAGAAAATTCGTTAAAAAGCTACTTATCGGTGGTTTCAATAGAATGGTGCACCTACCATCCTTATACCATATTTACTTGTATTAGGAATCAGTTTAGATCTTAGAATTTCTATTTAAAGGTGTGGATAAATTACCGATGAATTAACGCAAAATTTTGTGAACCGGGGCTTCTATACTTGTACAGGGTGAAGCGCGAGAAACTTACTTTATATAAGGTACATAAATGGCAAAATGATTAGCCTAGAGTTTGAAAATTTGTATATTTATTATTTCAATTTTGACGAACTGAACTAAAATATTTCAACCCCATACCACTTTCGGTTATAGGTACCGGAAGGTGCCATCAACTTTCTTATTTTAGGTAAATAGGACACCCTGTATATTATTGCATCTTCAGATTGTCTGAGGAAGTTCAATTAAAATTTTTGACAATGGCTTATTCATCCTAATTCTTCATGTGGCATATCCTATTGTGTATATGAAATATCTATACAGGGTGATGAAAAATCTGCAAATTTGATTTTTTTAAATATTCTTATACCATATAAAATATGAAAAATAAAAATGGATTTTTTTTGCTTATACCTCATAAATTGCTCCTCGTTTTAGAAAAAACAAGCTTTTACATTACAAATCTAATAATATACAGGTGTCCATTTAAAATGAGAAAGTTAATGACGATTTCCGGTATAACCAAAAACGATAAGCGACTAAAAATATTTGAGGCGAGTAGGTAAATAATTATGATAAGTGTCATTTGGAAATTTACAAATTTTAATTACCTATACAGGGTGTCGCTTATTTCAGAGATCACCATTATGGTTAAAATAAGAACTCGCGATTTTTAATTTTTTTTCAGGATATTTCAGGAGCATATACCTTTACGGATTGAAGATGGCCACCTCGATGGCCACAAAATATAGCGCACCGTTTATCTGTAATTTAATCAACTCTGTATCTCTTGGCACTTAGGGTATCTTCCTATAAGTTCCCCATGATGAGCTCAGAAATAAGGGACACCTGTATACACGTATAGTTTCTATTAAAGTCAGAAATTTCGATGTCCATGGTGTCAAGAGAATGGGGCACCTCATTAAAATAAAATAAGCACACAATATCATAATAATTAATGTAAATATGAACAAATTTTTAGGCTTATATGCAAAGAGAGAAAAAGCCTCTCAGCATGAGAGGCACGTATTATTAATGAAAGGTGAATAGGTCTGCTCTTTTAGCACTAATTTAAAGAAATAAATTGAATAACCGAGGTAATAACGAAAGAACTCAATCATTAACCTGGAGATTGAGTATAATGTTCATGGCTTCGACATGATTTTCACCTGTCAGTGCTTGGTACTAAATATCTTGTATGTATATATCTTGTATGGTTTCAACAGGATGGTGCACATATTTTTTGTGGAGCGGGGTATATCTATCTATAAAATTTATTTTTACCATTATAAGAAGTGCTCTTTTTTCCATAAGAATGGAGAAAAACGGAAAAAATTATGAAGTAAATTTGAGTCAATTTATAAGCGTTTAACTGAAGATTTCTGAAGAAGTAATCAAAGAAGTCTGCTCTTGGGTTTGAGCATTCATTTCTAGATATTCAAATTATCTATTTTGCCAAATCCGAGGCCAAATTTATAGCTCGGCGCCCACATGAACCTATAATTTGTCCCAAATGAAGTCATTTAAATTCCTGATTATAAGTTAAATGGCATTGGATAATTTTCTATTAAATGATACGAAGAAAAGCAGCAAATTACATACGTTAACAAAAATTCTAGAACAAAACAGCAACCGTCATCCATGCAGCCAATGAGCGCAGGAAAACAGCTAAAACGATAGGCCACGTTACTTAAATGAGACTTTTTGTATGTACTAGAGGTCTGAGCTCCCGACCAGCAATACCATTTACGTTTCGCGCAGGATGTTGTGAATGATAGTCGATTGTTTCGACATAAAAGTCGAGTTTTTACGAAACAAAAAGTCACCCCACTGTGAGCTTCGACGACGGAGCTGGCTTTAAGCATTAATTGGACCTCCTGGAGGGGCGTTTTTCTCTTATATGTATATGAAAAAACCGTATGAATGGCTCTATATTTTGATTAAAATTATTGATGTAGGCTGGGAATTTATGCTTTTAGGATGATAAATTACGGCCCCAAAATATTAATAAAGGAAGAGTGTAATTTGATATATTGTTTGTCTACGTTGTTTTAAAAAATTACTATAGATACTCACCAGATTGTTGGAATCAAAAAATAAATATATAATTAGAGTCGTGAAATGTAAAAATCGACTAAATAATTTAATAAAAACTTTAATAAAATCGCTTTTTGATCTGTCAAATGAAAATAGAAAGCCTAGATTAGAAAACTTCCTGTTACCGTATTTCAGAGAAATCTGAGCCTAAAAAAATGTTGGCACAACTTTTAATGTTATTGCTCAAACATTCTATTCTGATAATGGTTTATTATTAGAATAGATACTATCATCGCCGGTTGGTGGGTGACCGCTCCCTGCTCTCCATCGGTATTCTGCTTGGGAACTATTCTAGGTAACCCCGATTCCGCTTGGAGCTGTTTTTGGACGCTATTGTACACGTCAAGCGCTGGGTGCCCTCCAATATATAATTGCATGGTTCCCACAAGTGAAGACCAACAAGTATTTATTACTACACAAGAACGTACCTCGCCTAGCCATCACAACATCATTCCATATAGATCATGCCGCAGTACTCATGCTTAAGCCTTTGTGCAGGTCCGAAAATTAACAAAAAAAGTCAAAACGGGCCGGGTCGCTGAAGAAAAGGTGGCATAGTGGCAAGATGGAAAAAATGTAGTGGGACATCATAGGTACCTAGCTAGAATGATTAGTTCGAGAATTGTTTGAGTAAATTCATACATTTTTTTATAGCCAGTATATTTGAAGATATTTATTTATACATTTATTCGCTTGTATGTATGTACAATGGACAATGGACTCGGATTTTTATATTGACAAATCCAATAAGCGCAGAAGGTAAGGAGGTAAAGTAGCCCCATGACGTTCATAAGTATTATTATACAACAAAAAGTTCTACAACAGCATTCTACACAGCAAGTCTATATATTAATAATATTAAGGATGAATAGAGCAAAGCCATCACCGTAACTATTACCAATTCGTTATTGGTTCTGTGTTCTGTGTGAGAAAATAGACCGACGAACCGACAAAACCAGCCAGATGGCTTGAATCCACGCCCTAAAGACGGAGTCTTGAAAGCCAAGAGGGACCGAGACGAGCCCCCCGACTGTCGATCTGGCCAGCCCCGGGACATAACAACACGCAATATCGTTATGCAAAAGGATCCAGCAACGTCTTCCTTCGTTCATAAATCATCCTTGCGGACAGACAGCGGATTCGGGCCGCCGACTCCACCGTTTAAATTGGCAAAAGCCGGTCATTAGGAAGAATTTTTCGATAATAGCGGAGAAATTATACTTTGACTTATTTCTCCTTTTCTTGCTCATTCTTTAGTTCGCTTCCCTTATACTAAGATAAATACTGCAATTCTCTCCTCATATATAATTCACCTTTACAGTTCAGTTGACGAATCACGCCGCTAGAGAAGAGTCAGAATTCACTCAGAGATAACGTCAAGTTCAAGTTCTTGCAATATAAATTTAGTACCTACCTACATCACATCAAGAAGAGTGACTTAATGTTTTGTAATATGTAATTAAATTTCTCCTCCGTTCTCATCAAAGAAATGAAAATTTGTTTCATCTCGTGTATATCAGAAAGAATAGAAATGTCTGTAATTAATCGAAGCGCCGTCTCTATGGGTGTTATTATTTTTATTATCAAGTCAAAGAAAAAATGCCATTTATTGTTTATGATGGTCCATTTGTACATCAATGCGCATTAAAGTGCTCCAACTTTGAAGATAGTCAGTCAGTCGGTCTTAAAATAGAGCGAGCTATTTAGAATCCTCGGCCATAACAATCAATTACCGGCAGAATTTGGTGATTTAAAATACCCCGCCGATAATTCTACATTATAGAGCCTTAATGGTGGCCCATAAATGAAAGACATAAAATATAAGAGACCAGCACTCTGTTATTATTTTAATTATAAACCTACGCTCTGTTCTTATAAACCGGAGAACTGGTTTTTTCTCCCAAGAACTCTTCAATCTGAAACTGAAAAACACCACCTCATCCCGTGATTATTCTAATGCCGTTATTAAAGTCCCCAAGTTGTGTTGAATTATTACCGAAAATTACGGCGCCCCCGTAGAGGCGACTTGGGACTTTAAAAAAAAGTTTCACCTTTCCCGGATTTTACGAGTTGAAAGGGCTCTGAAAACTTTGGCACAAGTATCTCTGCTGCGATGTTGTCTGAGAAGTTGCAGGAGAGCCTAAACACTTAAACAGTCGTTACGGAAGTTAACAGCAACTTGAATGGCCGAGAGAAGAGCTTGATAATGTTTAAATCAATTTGTCTTTAACATCAAACAACAGTTGCTGAAATTTCTGCCTTAAGTTACCTGCTTGAAATTATAAAGTTTTGCTCTTAGAAAATGCATCAGCATGAATTAACCAAGATCGTCTTGAGAGCGCTTTTGAGCCAAAGGAGTAGGTAATCGTTTGAATATGTTCGTTCTTTGTTCATTATTATTATATAAAATTAACATACATATGTAAAGTGGATCGGAATTGGTTCAAATTATCAAGTGCATGACTGTCTTGATTTGGCGTAGTAAAACAAAATTTTATAACCTTCTAGCTAGCTGATTTATAATTATAGTAGAGCTTTAGGTATAGTTTCTTGACTTGATCATTTGAGAAAGTTCAGGGTAAAAAAATAATTACGAAGAACTCTTAACAATTTTAGAATTTAAATTTTGATATCTTGAAGGATATTTTAATTTTTTAAGTCGAAGAAAAGCTTCATTTACCGCGACGAATTTAGCAATGAAAATGTTGACTTTGATTTGAGTTACTGTCATTTACAAACTTTTGCCACACTATTTTTTTATTTTTTTTTTATTCTGAGTTGAACTATGAATTCCGACTTTAAACTCGGAATTCAGACTTAGAACTCAGAATTAGAATTTATAAAGTAAAACACCATATTTCTCGACTGCTTCAAGAAAAATTTTTCTACTGTCTCGTTAAAAAAATAATGAAATCTTCCAGGCGACTGTCACAAAATAATTGGTCGTACGGATTTAATACGGTTCCGAAAATAGAACTTTTTCGACCGCTTTTAAACGTGTTTACACCGCACGGTAAATGCGGCCCTGCATAAAAACCGACCCAGAAATAGAAATGTAAAAAAAGTTTTCAAAAATGTAAAGAAAAAATTTGCTTTGCTTACATACTTTATCTACTTAAGAGGCAGTTGCCTAAGAAATGTTGCGTGCACCTATCTTTTGATAGAGACATTTTTCCGTAGAGTGCTTAATTTTTTACATCGTTTGAACACAAAAACAGTCCTTCACCCCTCACGCGTTTTGCGGGGAAGTGGAGGGATAACTTTGAAATTTTGTATAGTAACTAATTTTTTTTGCGAACTCGTATTCAGCGACAGAAAATGCGTGAAATTTTTCTGAAGTAATTTTTGCGATCAATCATAGATGGCGCTGCAATCGGGGAAATTTGATTTTGTTCATTTCTTCCAAGACCTCGAAAAGCGATCTCGAAGTTTTGTTTCCAAATTTCAAACATTCAAACCCCTCAAATTCCACGCAAGGGGTGAAGGGTACAGGGCGGTTTTTGTCTTCAAAATAGATCCCCCATCGAACAAAACCACTTTCATAAAAAGCATTTTCCCGCAGAGTGCTTACTTTTCCAGATATTGAGAGAAATAACAAAATCAAATTCCGCATTTACAGTGCCATCTATGATTAATCGCAAAAAATGTTTCCGATAAATCTTAAGTTTTCTTCAGTCACGTATAAGCGTCCATGCAGTAGGTAAATGCGGCCGTTAAGTAACAGCGGAGTTTTATTGTTAGAACGGGATTAAATCCGCGTAAGATCAATTATTTTGAGACTGTCGCCTAAAAGCATTCATTATTTTTTTTAGGCGACATCCAGAAACCTTTTTCTTCAAGCAGTCGAGATATATGGTGGTTTACTTTATGACGTCATGAAGTGGTACAAAGCGTGCTCTCTCATCCGAAATTTAAAATTGGAATTTCGAGTTTTAAGTTGAAATTTCGGGTGTAAAGTCGAAATTCCGAATTGTAAGTCGGAATTCCGAGTTTAAAGTCGAAAATCTTAGTCTATTAGAATTTTTAATTTTTTTTTTATTATTTTTTTTTCTTTGTTGATTTTTTATTTTTATAGTTTTATTCTTATAATTATTTTATACGATAGTTATGGAGTTTTCCAATAAAATTCAAACCCGCATGTACCTATACATTTTTAGTTTCTTTAGATATCGCTTTATGCTTTCTTTAAAATAGAGCGTAGTTGCCAAGCTAATAATTTTTCTGTAATAATAGAGATTTCAGAGGGGATTAATCATTATTAAGAAAATAAGATCAGTTCTGAAAGTGTTCCAATCAAACTAAGCCCCTTATAATAGCAATTTATAATAGATAGGCGCCATGTTTAAAATCAGTTACATTGTTGCCAGGTTAATAATTTTTTCTTACATAAAAAGAATTTGCTTAAAAAATTTAGTCGCCTAAACAATTTTTTTACTTATTAGTGTGTCAAGGCTGGGTTTTATAACTAACTACATAGGTAGTAGATTTCTCAACAGTTTGATAGAAATGTAATTTTAACTAATCTATGAGTAAAGTAGCAAAGTATTTTTCCCTTTTACGACCATACGACCGACTATGTAAGGACTTCCATATTATAGATACATAAAGTTCATGAGAATTTGTGCTCTCAGCCTCTCAGTTTGGTGCTTATATTGCTATAAATATTTAATGGCAGATTACTTGGAAGCTCATAGCCTGTTAATCAGGAAGCTTGAGCACCTTAGAGGTTCCTCTACATCGTATATGTTACGTTATGAGCCGTGCATTAGAAGATAGAACCACCTAATATAATCTCCAATATGTATACCCATCATTAATTCAGTAATAAATTGCCCATTAACGGTAATTATTGTAATCTGAGAAGGTGCGTGTAAGATAGAGGAGTAGTAGTTTAATAACAAATTACTCCCATTATACACAGGACACCTTCTTTATTTTTATAATTCATTTAAGACTCAAGGAGGGGGAGAATTCATAGCCAATATACATCAGTTTACGAGTTATTCTTTTTTTTATACCTACCTAAAAGAATCGAAAATATTCCCATGAAGAATTTCATAACATATACTACTTATACGATGATGACTAAAAATAATGGTCGTCGATAAGTTACAGCGGCGAAGAAGACGTTTTGAAATTAAAGGAGACTACAAGTTTTTCTTCAAAGATAATAATCTCTCAGGATCGGAAGACATGTCAGGAATTCAGCTGGAGGTTTTGTTCGTCCTAATATGGCAATAAAGCTCATAACTTTAATGTTTATATTAGGTGGATTATCATATTAGAAACGGCTGTAATTTAATTTTTACGGCCCTTTTAATTAAACTATTATGTCCTGTAATTTATTAGTCTGATAAAGGTTTGTTGGTATCCACCTCAGAGAAGTTTATTGCACCCAGGATATACGAGTGTGTATGCTTACATTGTAAACGCAGCATTTCACGCCGCATATTACCTAATACATAATTCATTGAATTTCTTATTTTGTAATTTTTTATTATTATTACACCTTGTCCATTTGGCTGATCGAGCTAAAACGGAGCTCGGTAGGTAGGCTGGTGCTTTGAAATAACTATCACGGTAATAATCACAGCAATAAAACTTAACTTTTTTATAATATTGGACAATTTTAATGTGAACATTTCGTCATTCTAACGATTTCATTTTAATCTTTACTTCCAACTCATTTTCTCTATTCTTAAAATTTCAAGCGAGATTTCAAGTAGGGCCCGCAGTCATTCATGTATGTATTTTCAACCTAGGAAAAATTCTGTTGGCCTTATTCTACCTGTTAAGGGGAGGGGGTAGAATTGGTATCTAAATTCAAAATGGCGACCAGATACGAATTGTGCATCAGTTAACTTTGAATTTTATGAAAATGTAGCTTTCTTGGAAAACTCGCCCGTTTTAAAATTTTTTGGGGAAAAAAACAGAAAGTGCATTTGCAGGAAATTCAATTTCCTACAACTTTGTTAATTACAGAGTTGCTTCTCTACGATCGATTGTTTCATATTAAATCTGAAAAAAGTCTTCAAAGAGATCTTAAAAAGATCTTAGGAACTTTGGTCCATAGATCTTCTGAGAAAAAATCTTAAGAACTACCTATTGGTCACAGAGCGTAAAAAATACATAAATGAATACGAGAAATTCAATGAAAATATTTTCAAGATGGCCATTAACGGTAATTATTGTAATCTGAGAAGGTGCGTGCCACACTTCCGGAAATACCAGAAGTTACCTTGATACGTAATTGTCCTTATCTTAACTTTTCATGTAGATTTTGAAATTGAATTTTCCCACAAGTTGATTTTCTACAGTTTTTACCAAAAAAGCTTTAAGTGGACGAGTTTTTTGAGAAAAATAATTTTTTCATAAAATTCAAAATCTGTCATACTGACTACCGGCGGTAGAACAAGCAAAATCGACGTTTCCTTTTCTTCGATATCCCTAAAATTACACCAGACAAGATTTTGATAATTTACTCTTGTTACAAAACATGCATTTTTTATACAAATTTTGAGCAATACTAATAAGTCTGCTAGGAAAAATGTGAATAGTAGAAGAAATACAATAATTTTTTGTTACTTCTGTATCATTTATTTATATTTTATATAGAAAATAGCATATACATTTTCTGTATAGCAGACTTGGATTTTTTAAAAATTAATAAGATCCTCTCCTTACATCTCGTAACTCGAATATCAGAACTGAAAGTTCCCCGACAATTTTAGGGAGTAAAGTTTCAATTTGTGATTTATTTGATGTCCTTTGCAGCACGTGTTAGGAATTTTACACCAGTAATCTTTCCCTCTCGGTAGACAGCTTCGCAACTTGCAACACATTCTATTTATGTAACTATTCCAGCTTGCTTCCTTCCCTTCCAGCGACCGACATCTCTCACGTTGAAACTGTGAAGAGGGAAGTTTGGGGGAAAATTGAATAAGACGATCAACAACCTAGAAACTGCCGTTTAATTATGGAATAGTGCGGAATACTTTGTCACAGTTCATACCTGAGGAAACTCGGCGATCAATCAGTAACAGCTACCACTACCACTACTACAGATCTGATTGCATACCTGTGAGAGGAAACTCTCCAATTTTCCGAGCAATGAAACTAAAGGGTGACGGAAATTTTAGCCTGTCAGTTTATATGCGTGTATAGTTGGGAAATTACCTTACAAGGTTTCAAAGGTAACGGGAAAACTAAATTAGTTACAAACAGCTTATTTACCCATATATGCAATTTTACAGAAAATTACGTTTGGTTTGTAAATTCAGGACTCTATAGAAAAAGTTAGTAGGCATCTAAAAAATGGAAAAATCTGTGTTTCAGTATAATAGGTAGGTAGGTACAATCGATTTGAATAGGAAACGCATATCCTAAATTTATAAACCGGTAATAATGAAAAATCGTCTCTTTGGAACAAAAATTCACATTTAGAGCGAAGGGTCGTCGCATATGGAACAGGGTTTTGGTTTTTATATCCTTGAATGTTTCCTGATGTACGAGGGAGCTGTCGAGTAATGCCCTGTAATATTTCAGGACTTACCTCGGAGAAACTGCGGAAATATGGTTAGGGGATTTGCTTTTTTTACTCTACATTCCGTAAACGACGAAGTTTTTGAAACTAATTTTTCACTTTGATGGGAGATCCATGCAGATGTTGATCCCTCTTTGTACTTTGTCGGTGATATTTGTCGCTACTGTCTCGTTATTTGGAGTAATTATTATTATTTCCATCATACTAATCCTCTCATATAATAATACATTTTTTCGATCATAAAACAATAATAATTAGTCAATTTAACGCAAGTTGCTTCATCGAGATTAAAGTTGCTTCTAATTATAGAGAAGGAATAACGAAATCACTGACGTCTGAACTTTTGTCTAAGAATACACGACAAAATTCAAGTTGTGCTTGTGCATGCAAAAATGCCGATTATGGCAAATTTTCTTATATCGTCGTAGTTTGACATACATCAGAATACAAAGCTTCCTTCCATTAAGATGCAGCTACAACAACACAACTTTCTACTCTCTTTATTAGATTATATCTTGTCGAAAAATGTGTACATGCCTATCAGAAAAAAATGCGTGTTTTAGATACATAGCATGAAAGTATTAAAAAATATGTTGAGAAAGTAAAAACTGCATGCAAATCTTCTGCGTGAAGTAACATAGGTAATTGAAGAAAATTGTTTTTTTGAAGTAAGAATTGGTAATTAATTCAATCATCTGATGGCTTCGAAACAGATACCTAACAGTATTCCACCAAACCGAGTACATTATATACTTTCAAAAAAACATTCCATCAAATTTAATGAAAAACTTCGCGTCTCGTTACATAATTTAATTGAAGGAATCAAAATTCTGACAACCCGCAAATCGACATTGCCGAAATAAATCACAAGTTGAAAGGTTATTTAGCGTTTTCTCCGGGCTGAAAGCGGGCTTGCCAGGTTGTGCCCGGATCGTGCCGGAGTCCGCGGGATGCAGTATTTCATTTATACTCGCATTCTGACAGCTCGGAATGGAACCCTCTGGCTAGGCACTGACTGCACTTGTAACTGTAACAATCTGACAGGTTGAATTGGAGTTTGCGGTCGGAAATCGGCCCACCAAAAACGATTTTATAATTGAGAAAGAGGCATTAAATATTCATAAAATTATTCGTTCAATTTGGACGTTCCATTTTATATGATGGAATTATAAAACTGTGATTAGCATGTTGTATAAGTCTTACCTATAGCTACCTGAGATTATAATAGTATTACTTAATTCGTGAGTATTACTTAGTATTATAGTATACTGTTAATGTGTAGAGTTCTAGAGTTGTACGTTATACAATGTTTTTACTATATTTAATAATTATCCTTGATGATGAGTAGGTAGGTACATCAAAAATATTACCTAAGTATATGATTTTTATAATTTGTAAAAAAAATAATTTAATTTTCCAGCCAAGCAATTTCTCTGTGGCAGTACAGAAGTAAAAAATCTGTGGCATACAGTTTCCAATTGATAATAAAACACCTTGTATAACTGAAATCATGATTGATTTCGGACTTTTTTTCCATGATCCGTATGGGTCATAATTTCCTCAGCAATCTATGACATCATCGGAGAGACCGGCCGTTGCGAGGGCGGAGATACCTAGTGGAGGGGGCATGAAATCATCCTAGGAAAAATAGGAGCGCTTCTCCAACAGTCCGTTTTGTACGACACGTTACGGAGCAAACCTCCATGGACCATGGAAAAACAGTCCGGGATCAATTAAGGTTTCAGTTGAAGGAAGGCATGAAAGCCTATTTATACACATCTCCTACCACTCAATCCTATCATCTTGAGAGTTTTAGAAATCTGATTGGAACTGGTTTTTTAGAATAAGTGCAGTGTTGCCAAGTCACTAATTGTTTTCTTATAAAAAGGTATATTATATAAATGTTTAAAAAATTAAATTTTTGTACAATTTTTTGTTTTTTGGTAAATAATTTATAAAATATACACATGCACACTGTATAATTTTTTATTAAAATACTATGCAAAATTTTGCAACAGAGAAAATTTTATCTAGAAATTTTCGCTCTATCGCAATTTTGAGAGTTTGTAAAAATATAGATAATATAACAAAAATAACAACAACCCTCCATATTTTTATATTTTTGTGAGAATTTTTATTCCAAGTTCCCGTGTTTGTGAAAAAAAGTTCCTATACTGTTGCCAAGTAGTTCAAGTTTTCCTAAAAAAAGGACAAATATTTAAAAAAACAATAATTAAAAAACATGAACCAGAATAATAATACACTTAAAACACTTTGCCAAGTAAACAAAATGCTCTACAAGCAGTGTGAAAAATATTACAATGTTGTCAAGTCGGCTCAGTTTTCTTATAACGCAGGGACTATTTGATTGGGAAATTTACTATAGAGAGAGTTTTGAAAGTTTGTAAGAAAAATAAGTAAAATATGTGTCTGATATAAATTTGAGTTTTTTTTTTTTTTTTGAAAACCTTTAATGATATTTTTTATACTTTCCAAACATAACCAATTATGTATTACGTTGATACGCAATATTTTATCTAGACAACTCTGTGTTTTAATTTCGCCACAGCTCTGTCAAGTCGATTATATTTTCTCAAGAGGAAAAAATGCTCAAAAAATTAGCTTACTAAATGCAATTTTTAACAAACTGTCATATTGGCAGTAATTTTAGAATATATTTTCCCAAAAGCTTTATAAATTAAATCAGTACTTTCCCAAAATACTTCTTAATTCAAATATTTGCGTTGATGAACTTTCCTTTTCCGGAAAGGTTACAATTTTATAATGTGTAGGATTATAATAAAATTTACTTGATCGGTTTTACCATTTTTTATTCGAACAAACTATTGCTTTTGCTGTTAAAAAAAATTGTGCACGCTGTATGTGTAACATATTTTAATTTTCAATTTATTCTTTTGAGTTTTGAGTCATCTTTTTTGAAAGGAAAACTGGCGTTTATTCTGTAAGCAGTTGAGTACTGGCCGTTTCAAAATACTCTTACCCAAGCTCCGACTTATTGTTCCCATATAAATAACCCAAAAATACAATCTATAATTCAGGAATACGTCATAGAGGGCGTAGACACCCCTTGTATAAAAGTTAACCGGAGCTGAGGGTGGAGATATACTGGAGATGTATAAACGATAAGAGGGTGGTAGAAGGCAGGTAGTTTTTAACGAATTCAAGCTCCCCACGAGCTGTTGTTGGCTTCATAGAGATGAATGGCTCTATGGGGCTAACCGCCTAAAACTTACAATTAAAGAGCCCTCGGTTCAACCATAACGACTTCTCTACCTATTCTCCCAGAAATGAGATAAGTGCCTTCTGTGTGTTCTGTCCCTTTATCGCCACCGTGTAATTTAATAAAGGCCCATTTTCACCTCCTCTATCTGTCTCCCTCGCACTGACACTACAACGGACAAGATCATCATCAAGATAAAGCAAAAAATTCAATTTGCTACTTTGCAAGGGGTGCAAGTCAGCGTTATTTACCTGCGTAGGTACTGAAGAAGATTTGATTTATGGAGGGTGGTTTATCGATTTTAATATTAAAAAATTCGGCACGTACCTACATATTTTATCTTTAGAATTCCTTTTTCATACTGTATGGGTATAACACAAACCTATATTTTTATCATCCTTCGAGCCGGATTATATTTATATAGTCAGACAGTAATCAGTTAAATACATAAGATGTAACTTTCTTTCAACACTATAGACTGTTAATAGCATGTCGTGTGGCAATAAAAGCGCAATAAAATCACAATATCGTTCATTGTATTATCAATACCCTCTCCAAATATACAAAGTCAGTCCTCCCTCTGCTAAAACCATGCGATTATGGAACATTTCCAGACAATAATGGCTGTAAACAACGCAGGCACATTATTAATAATGAATTTGCATATAAAAATATCGAATAGAATTGTAAATTATTCATTGTTTCTTCTTTGAGGCGCGCATAAAGTTCCGAGACTGCACTGATTGACCATTGTTTTAATCGGAACCTGTTCCGTCCATGAAAGCACCAGACCCCCAAGTTCCAAGTACATTTTAAAATAATTTGATTGATGAATCGCTAGCAATAAATACGTTTTATGAGCCTTATTAAATAAATATTACGTAACAAGAAACGGTTTGTGCTCATATTATATTGCCACCTATAAGGTGTGCGTGCCACTGGAATCGATACCAGGACCGTTCAGATGATTTATAAAATCTTTTGATTTGACCTGGAATTATTTTCACCTCATTATGGTTTAGAATACCAAAGAAAAATGATTTTCGCAATATGACATGAGGATGGATTCTGGAGAATGATTTACATTATGACAAAAGCGCACTTCAAAAGTCAATAAATTTTGGGTTGTCTTCAAAAAAAAAACTTCAAAAGACATTTTGTGATCATTTTTATTAATTTGTCTCGTCACGAGCTCCGAATAATTCTTTTAGGTAATTCAATAAAAGCGAGAAAGAAATGAGATTCTGGACTGTATAATAAAAGATTACGAAAAGTGTACCTCAAGAGTCGGTATCAGGATTTTTAAAATTATTATTGTGTTAGGAGATCAAATGTTTGGACTGGTTGTTGAACGGATCTAAAGGACCACGGCTATCCGCTTGAGACAGGCGCATACAGTGAACTTAAAAGAAATAATAGGCACTGACCTTGCTGATTACATCGCTATCCCGACGAGTTGATTGGTAATAGGCACTTGTTTACCTAACGAATTTGTATTAAGGTTTAATGTTCACTTTGCACGCTAATAATAAATTGTTAGGAATTTATTTAGGGAATATCTGACGATTCCCGACAAGACGAGGAATTAACGAGGTATAAGTCTCATTACCGAGTCTCTTACCGAATAACTTCGTATCTGACGACGAAGCCCACTATTTTTGGGGGAGTAGCTGAGGACTGATCTTCTTCCTTCTTCTCCCAGCTTTGCTATGGTAACAATGAGAGGGCAGGAAAGAAAAATGGTCTTTGACCTTTCGTATTTATGACGAAATCCTAACGACACGGTTTCAATTCCAATTTAAATCTAGTAATTAATTAGAAAATTAATTACGGTTCCCTTCAAAGGGTTCCCTTATTAATTCTTTTATCAAAAAATTATGAAATTTTTATATTAATCAGATTGTTGAAAGTCTCTGATATATCTTCCAAATCGCTCATTTTTCTGTATCAGAGAAATGTGTCTATTAAATGTGAAATTAATTCATTTTGACTTCTGACAGTTGGAAAATGTGGAGGGGGGGGAATAGAAAATTTTACACATAGGCACATATGGTGGTAGTTCAAATGGGGTTAATTCTGTAATTTCACTTCGTAAGCAAAAGTAGAATCATTTTACGCTTCTCCATAATGCTTCTGTCACTGTTTTTGAACGAGGAGTTTGGGCTAAAGCTGCCTTAATGAAGACTCCATTCGCGAGTGTATGATTATGTATATTCGGTATAACCCCTCGGGGTTATTTTAGGAAATCACGCGAATTACATATAGTAGAGAAGCGTGTGATATCTCACATCCATCAGCAGTAAAAGGGGTGATGATAGCTGAGCACTAATTCAGTAATACGTCGAAATGTGTTCCTTTGCATGAATATTTATAAACGATGAGTAAGTGTCTCTTGTACAAATATTGCGTTTCGCGTATCAAATTCACTGGGCACTTTTGTGAAATATGGAAATGAAATCAATACTTTGCCTTTGATGTTTTACAACAATTATTTCTGGTGATCCTGCCAAAAGATAAGTTATCTTACCGCAGTAGATTTATGGTCGCTTCTTTCTTTTCTGAAAATAAGCTCAAACTAATTTATTCAGAAAAATAGGGAAAGTTTGTTGAATTTGGTGAGACGAGAAATAAATCAAACAATAGACGAGTCTCCTCTCTGGCACGTATTAAAATCAGAATTATGTTTGAGGTCTGGACTAGCTGGACGTAGTTACATAAAGTAGTGTAAGGCTTGGAAATTTGCTTCTGCTGTTACTCGATGCACGTGCATGAACACTCCGGGGTTTAATTAGACTTTAATAGACAACTTCCATAGTAAAAACCAAAGTCTCGCTCCAGAACATTGTTAATGGAGAGTCTGGCGTAGGTAGATATTTATCTCACTACTAAACTACGTGTGAGGTCCTGGTAAAGTTGTAATTTTATTACGTTAACTCATTTATAGTTAGCGCTATAATCATAACTGAGGGAACTGCATTTTGAATTTTAATGGATTTTTCTCGGCAGTATGTTTCATTAAGCAACCTCATCGTTCTGGGTGGAGTTAGTTAATGTCAAACTTACCCTTGGGATACGTTGTAAAATTTTATGTCATGAGAAATTATCTTTCGTGCATGGTCAACGCAGCTTAAAAATAGGTAAATAGGCTTTATACCTGCTTTACCTATAAGCTCTAAATCAAAAAATATGATTTAGGTACTTACCTTTATCTGTCAAATTAAGGTTTCTCTAATTTGTCTAATAATTTATATGTATGTTCTTGATTAATCAGCGAAGGAATGGAAATATGATAAAAACATGAAAACGGTATTATTATCGATTGATTCATCAGTGATGCCATTCGATGCCATATTCTTTCGACTAAGCTACCCCATTTGGTCTTCTTGGTCGTCACCCCATATGACTTATCTTATTACTGAACTAGATCTTTCATAATCAAGTACACCATACAACTGTCACGACCAGAATAGGCAACACCCTTGAATCTACTACTTCAACGATCAGGACGCAATATTAAAATTTCCCATTTCCTAAGGGGAACCCAACCAGACAGCCTCTTCCACAACCCAACATGGATCTTTTATACCCTACCGTGACATCATCAAAAAAACTTTATGAAAATAAACGACACCCATGAAGTGGATTAAAAAATTATTGCAAAAAATGGGGCAATATTCAATCAAATCTGGACTTTAACTAAGGTAGAAATCCCCCAAAATGCTTCCTTAATATATCTTTTTCTCTTGTAATCATGCTTTTTGGTCCACATATGACTAAACAATCAATCCATTCACTGCATCACGATGAAAGATAATAATTTAGCCGGTTCATCTGAGCGAAAATGGCTCGATTCACTTTATATCTCGACACATCCCGACAAGGACGACCGGCAGGACTCCCTGTGACATGACGGCATATACAGTGAGATGACGATCTAATTAATTCCCATAGAACACACGTAATGAGAGCAGTCTCCTGCGATAGGGGGAGGTTATCTATATCCGCGCTACCGAAATTCAATTGTTACCGAGTAAATTAATCCTTACACGCACGCGGGAGGCTTCGGCTTTGTTATATACTGCGTGTGTCGTGCCGTAAATTGCTGTGGAATCCATATCGAGGATCAGAGATGCCCTAATAACTGATATAATATGTGGGTTGTTGGGAAATTGTTCGCTTCTTTGTGCTCGATATTTGTTTCGAATAAAACTGAGCGGCTAGAAATCTCTCGCTTTCATTTCATCTAAAAAGAATTGATGACTCTTAAATTTTTATCCGTGATTTGGCCGGTTTAATCAGAAAAAAAGAGTATTTTATAGTCTAATAGACTTATTCTGTTGTCAACTTTACATATGCCGGTCATTTGTTATTAAGTATTGTGGTTCAGATATTCGTGCTTAGAAGTAAAAAAAAATATTATAATGTCTTTCGGAATCGGGAAATATCAAAAAGCTCTTATACTTGCGCCCATTTTCAATTGGAAATAATGTTTTATTTCCAGTTGTATAACGATTGGAGTAATTGAAGAATGTATCTTCTTTTGTAACCATAAGCAGGAAGAGATTATAATTTGCGGTTTAGAAGTTTGTTGTTATTAGCCATCAAGGAGTACAATCATTTCAACCGCGCCAAGAAGTCATCATCTCGTTTGCGATCCGATTACAGAAAAACTGTGCAGTGATTGTAGTGTATCATTTGCGGTAAAAACTGTTTATTTCCAGGTAAAAATTAACAAGCAATCCGCCTTCGTACTTTCTTCTTTATACAGGAAACACACAGCTAAATTGGCAGCAAAACATAATCGAGTCGTTTTACATAAATGTCTTCATTCAACGCGTCAATGAAAGCCAAGATAGAAATTCGTGTCGCTTGCGGTTAGAAGAAGATCGGTCATTTCCAATCAAGTTAAAACCTTTATTATTTGCAGCCAATAGTAAGAGGTATAATCGTTTGCCATTTATTTGTAGTTGAAAAAAAATTGAGCAGAGCAGAACAGCCGAGTAAGAATTGTATCATTTGCAGTTAGTAAAAAGCCCGTGTCATTTTGCAGTAAATTTGAAGCCTTTAAATCGTTAGAATTTTATCAACTGCGGCTGGTTACAAAAAACCATATCTTTTGCAATCATATACTCAAATGAAATATTTTTGGAATTTTGTCATTTGCAGCCAAAAGGAAATGGCATAATTTGTCATTTATGGTTTCAAGAATATGATTTCATGGTTTTGTTTATACTTAGAAAATGTGAGCAACTTTACCTTAACAGCAGAACGGAGGAAACAAAGATTTGTCATTTGCAGTTAGTGTCATTTGCAGTCAATTTGAAGTTTATGTCATTTGCAGCAAATAGACTTTTGTATTAGCACTACTATTTGTGGCAAAAGAAAATCTTCTCATTTACAGTCAATTAGAAATTTTGTTATCTTGCGGTTGGTTAGAAGAAAGCCGTGTCATTTGCGGTCGAATTAAAATTTTCATTTGCGGTTAGAATAAAATTAGTTAAAGTAATATTAAAGTATGCCACTTATACTGAATTAAAACGTGTCAAGAAGTAATTTTTGCTGTTCAAACAAGTACAAAACAAGCTGTAAAAACTCACTTCATTTCAAGTTAAAAATAAATTTTTGCCATTATGTATACAGTTTATGCTATTTGCAGTCAAATTCAAGTTAGTCGTCTCATTTGCAGTTGTGGGAAATCTTGGGAAGTTTTAGTGTAAATTAAAATTCTTGTTATTTGTAGGTCGAAGAAGACCGACCATGTCATATGCCAGTTAAAAATATTCTTCTTGTCACTAGAGAAAAATTCTTTATTTTTCAGTAAAAAAAAAGTTAAAACTGGAAAATCAATACTACGAGTATATACGGTTTACTATTAGAAAACCTTTGTGAAAAGTTATAACACTAAGCGGTAAGCGTGTCATTTACAATCAAGAAATAATAGCGTTACACAGGGCTACTAAAAATCGTATCAAAGCAACCATTCTCATTGGCTGCTTGAAAGATTGTCTTACAATTTACGAAGTCATGGAGACTTAATGCGAGGACTAAACGTGTCATTTTAGCTGAAATAAAAACTGCAACATGTAAGTATTATGTGTAATGAAATTTGACTTGCAAATATCAGCGATGAGAAAATTAGATTGTTTTCAAGTAAACAAGAAACTAGCCTGGCAGCGTCGTCAACCAAGGCAAAAAACTTAATTTCCCTGCAGCTTATCCAAGGAATCATAAAAGAGGAAGTCACCACTTTAATCCCTGTTTATTATTAATGATCCTGTTTACATCGACTCTCCACTGAAGATGAGCGCCAGATACGATGAACGGATCTAAATAGAGACGAGCGGAATTTTCGTTAATTGCAAAAAGTCCATTGTCAGCCGATTTCTATTGATGGGACCGAATAAAAGAGACAGTGAAGCACGACGCGGGGGCTAGATGAGAAAGCGCAGGGGTGGTTACAATAGGGTTCACTGTAAAAAGAAAGAACTGGAAAGAGACTCGTCTTCTGGGAAAATTTCAACGAGTCTATTTCTTATAACAATGTAATGTGTTCATGAAATTGTTCGTTTTTATTTATAGACGCCTTTGAGAATGTTATTTTACGTAATTTCACATTTTTCTGTAATGTTCTTCTTATTCGTGTTCAAGCACCTTTACCACTTGTTTGAATACAATTAGAACAAGTTTTCTTTATTTTATAGTAGGTACTTTTCGACGTGTTCTGGATACCCGCATTAGATTAGATTAACACGCCGCCCATGCTAGAGGGTTGCTAGTGTGTCGGTATGGGGTGTCTTGAAGGAAAGTAGCGCTATATCCTTGTCAGGGCGCCCCGCGTCGGGAAACAATGCTCCATGCCTTAATTTATCACCCAGTGGGACCATTTCCTTCGATGGCACAATCGAAGTCGTCTCCGTAGATTGAACTTCCAGATACTCCTATAAATACTCCGTGTCATCGGTCTTCTTCTACACTTCACTCGTATGCGTTATACGCCACCACAAAAGAGATACATCAACTCTGGATCGCTTTCAATGTCTTATATATTGTCTTGACTGCTTGGCAGGTGAATTTGTCTACGTTGTGCGAAATTGAAAGATTCCTGGAGAGGTAATGAGTAGAAGTAGAGGGAACAGACTTTGTTTCAATTTGAGAACGGTGGCAAGTGATTTGGAAACTTGGAATCGATTTTGAGGCTTAGGGATGAGAAAATAGGGGAATTCTATTATTTGGGGAATTTGTGAGATAAATAATGAAGAAAATCTTGATTAATAATCGCTAATATGTTACTAATGTCTCTTCGTTGAACTAACATGATTGGACATTTGAAATTATTGTAGAAATTGGGAAATATTAAATCTATTTTAAGTTATGAAATGAGGAAAAGAGAAATTTTACACTAAGAAAATGAATTTCTTGCCACAAGAATTCTTTTTTTTTCATAAAAATAAATTATAAGTATTTTAAATTTTATTATAAAAAAATGTATTTGGAGAAAAATTATTAGAGAAGAAACTGTACTACTTAGTTGACCATAACAGAGTTCTTAAAATTCCAAAGAGTTAACGAACTGACAATAATTACATGACAACGCTGTTTAAGCATTTTACGAATTACAGCACTGTCATCTTCCACAATTAGTTGCAGGTAGGTAACCCTGCAATCGCTCGCCTATGCCTGAAAGTCAACAAACCAAAAGCGCTAATAGAAACTGCACAAGTCATTATTTTCCACGCGTTTTAATGTCGATGGCAGGTTGTTATAGCCCGTCAGACTTCATCAGGAGCCTCATGCCGTGAAAAGAGAGAAAAACAGCGCCCGGAAAAGACTGGGAAAAGAGAGAACCGATCCAGAACAATGACCGTGAATTCGGGAAACACGACCCATTGACTTCGGAAAGCAATAAAATAAATCAAGTTATTAATCGGTTGATGGAACTATAAATTCAGTGTGGAAAACAGTACTTGAAAATAAATTGGAACCGTCGCCTCTCAGGAACAGTCGATTTGATGATATATCCTGAAAATTGTTCGGGACAATTATTTGTCCAAATTACCTATGGGCTTCTTCAAAAATATACTGAACAGAACATATCCATAGAATCCAATTATAATTCAACGTCTAGCTAGAGGTAGAAATTACCAAAAAGGTGAAGTTATCTACTAACCGACTAACCGGCACATAATTTTTAAAACAAACTGTCAGTACTGGTCGTCCTGTATCGGGCCACAAAAGGAGCGCTAAAACAGTTTCTTCACTGTTTTATCTCCACGGCTAGTTCAGATATTGTTTTTTAGAAAGGCTCTATTGATTCTAGACTGACTTGAATAATAGCTGCTAGTCACGGAAAGCCGATAAGTTTGATGACAGAAGCAATAAATATCGCTTTGTATCGTCTCTTATTAACCGAAGCGTCTGTTCCAACATCCTAATAAGCAGGTGGAAGTCTGACACTTTTAAATATTCCAAGCTCCTACTTTGAAGAATTGAATTTTATGGAGCTCCGTTTTACGTAGGTAGGTATCTGAAGATAATAATTATATTTTGTCGCAATCTCTAAATTCAAGTCTTCAAGTTTTGTTTGCATCAGGGAAACTTGCTACTTTGATCGTCATCAACAATTCTTTATCTAGTTTACATCAGTATATGCTCCGTCTTATATATGTCTATAGTGTGATGATGACTGATGATGAGCTCAGATAAAGATGAAACAGTAGGAATCCGAAATTAAATTAAAAAAAATTGAACTTTAACAAAAAATTGGTATATTTTCAGATCTGTATCATAATATATACTAAATAAAACCAGTTTCTAAATATCAAAACCATCTTCAGGGATGAAAACTATGTTAAATTATTAAATTAGAAGCGAATTTAAATCAGCATCAATCAAATTTTTACTATATCGCTGATTTAACTAAATTTTGGTGTCTAAATGTTTCTTGATCGGGTTTTTTAATTTAATTTTTGTACTGAAGCGTGATCTAAAAGGAATAGGAAGAAAATTATATTGCCAAAACTCAAAAAATAACCCCTTAACTATAGGTACCTATGACTTTAAAAAAATCACAAAAATTTCGGAAAAATTTTCATCACTGAAGATTTTTACATACGAGTTTTTCAAAATTGAAATAAATACAAAGATTTTGAAGTACCTACTGAGAAAGGTATCATAATCAGATTTAAACCACACGAAAACCATTTTTAGGACTAAAAATTAAATTCAGGTAAATGTTGAAATAGAAAAAAATTTCAGGGGACCCGATTTCGTTCATGGGATATTTACTGTAACTTTGGAACCAATTTCCAGAAAAATCCATTTTGACAAGAAATCCGAAATTTTCCTCCAGGACTAGAATAGTCAGGAGAATTTAGCAGGCGCGCGGTTGAGTCTCCCAAATTCAACTCTGAGTGAAACGTCCAAATTTTGTGCAGCTAATGATCTGAATTTTTTTTTGTGTGGCAAATTATACATAGGTAGGTATTATAATAGAAGTAATTGCCAAATAAATATATTAATAGAAAATTGATAAGGGCTGTAGGCAAAAGTCTTTTCTTAAAGTGTGGTCTTTATTATAATATCAACGTTTCGACCGAACAATTTGGGTCATCTTCGGGATTCTAAAATGACAAAAAGGAAACAGTTAACGATATAGCAGCTACTTACTAAAGATAACTTACAATAATTTGACCAATTCAATAGGTCTGGAAACATATTTTGGTAATTTGAATGAATAAAAAAATTTTAAATTTTCGTCAACTATTTTCTTTGACAGATGTTTTGTCATTGAAAATTTATAATAATTATTACATAATAGTAGGTATTAAGACTAGGAACAATTGAAATAATATAAATATAATAATTACAGAATTTTTGATTGATATTATTGTTTAAAAAATTGTAAATAAAAATAAAAATAAGAATTAGCTAGGTAGTTAATTTGTTCATTGTTTTTTGAGAATTTTTGTTATGTATGTCTGTTAATTTTGTTGTCATATAATAATATGGAGTTGTAAATAATGTTAAGGTCGTTTATATCTGATTTGGTGTTAATGAAGACATTTCTGTACTCACAGAAGAAAAACATTTTCAAAAAAGAATTTTTCTTGAGATGTGTTATATAAATGAAGATAGTAATTCCATTAACACCAAATCAGATATAAACGACCTTAACATTATTTACAACTCCATATTATTATATGACAACAAAATTAACAGACAACATAACAAAAATTCTCAAAAAACAATGAACAAATTAACTACCTAGCTAATTCTTATTTTTATTTTTATTTACAATTTTTTAAACAATAATATCAATCAAAAATTCTGTAATTATTATATTTATATTATTTCAATTGTTCCTAGTCTTAATACCTACTATTATGTAATAATTATTATAAATTTTCAATGACATAACATCTGTCAAAGAAAATAGTTGACGAAAATTTAAAATTTTTTTATTCATTCAAATTACCAAAATATGTTTCCAGACCTATTGAATTGGTCAAATTATTGTAAGTTATCTTTAGTAAGTAGCTGCTATATCGTTAACTGTTTCCTTTTTGTCATTTTAGAATCCCGAAGATGACCCAAATTGTTCGGTCGAAACGTTGATATTATAATAAAGACCACACTTTAAGAAAAGACTTTTGCCTACAGCCCTTATCAATTTTCTATTATCATAGGTAGGTATATCTCAAAATTCCGATGTGATTTTTCACTCAGAAATGAAGACAAATAATTAGATTTTACTGCAAATGAAATAACTTTCTGGTTTACTGCAAAATCGTGCTTTAACCAGAAATAATTTTCATTGATGCTTATCGAATTTATATCTCTGATTTAATCAATTTTTTGAAATTTACACATGATTTTTATCTCCGATATCATTTACTAAGATTTGAGCCTATAAAGTTCTTTTGATTATACTTTTAATATATAATTCTATAATATATAATAGAATATTTATAATAATTATATATTCTTATAATTATTTTTTTTTATAGGATTTTGGCAGTAAAGGATGGTCTGAAAGTAAATAGAACAAAAATTGTAATCTCTAAAATATTATATTACCTACGGAAGATTAATATATCGATTGTCATGATACGAGTACTAATACAAAAATAATTTGGGAAAATCAAAAAAGTTACGTTGGGTAATTTTTAATATCTGAGTGATTCAGAAATTTGGGCTCTGGATGTTTCTTGACCACTTCCATTCAATCACTAAAGCAGCTGGGTGGTCTGAAATCAAATTAAGGAAAGTAACGAAAAAGTAACATCATATTATTACCTAGTTTTCTATCTTTTGTAAAAATAACATCTCATAAGGTATTTATACCTAGGTACCTATAATATGAAAAAAGCACATAAACTCGTCTTTAAAAATAATGCTATCAATTTTTTTATCCAACCTCTAGCTCCAATACCTTAATCTCCTTAGACTTCAGAACTTTTTCCAAGGAAAGCAGCTTCGGCACAACAGCCCTCGAGCAGAAATTGATTGATTTCGCGTTCCCAAGTTGAAAAAAATGTTAAAAATACATTTAATAACCAAGCACTTGAGCTGAAAACTCATGCAGAGCGGAAATCAAACTTCCGCAAACTACAAGTCGAGGGCGGTCTGAAGTCCCTAAAGTCAACAACAAAACCATCCCCTCTATTTTCCTACCCTTAACTCAATAATGCAGGTGCGATAAATACTCGAGTTTCCAAGAGGAAGCAAAACAACAGCCGGCTTCTTGTCTCATTCGTTAAAACTACGTGTGGTTTTAGTGATTTATTCAATTCTAAACACCGTACACAATAGCTTAATACCTGGTAATTCAGGTGTAAATAATGCATAAAGAATAGACCTGGCCGTCTGTAAATAAAGAATAACTCAAGTTTATTCAATGTTCGGTGCCAGAAAACACTTATAAAAGCACTTGTGGTTGGTAACTACTCTCCGAGTCAGCATCCCACGGTTTCCCTAACAAGGTTGGCTGGCCCCGGGGCGAAGAGTTACTCAAGGATTGTCAACTCTCAGAGGAGATTCAGAGAGTCATGTCTTATTCCTACTTCCAGATCAGGGGAGTCACTATAATTTAAACTGTGGGATGAACAATGTGAAAAAAAGTGTGTTTAGTATAGACAACCTTTTTTAATCCTTCAAAAATATTCCCGCTATAGATAATATTTGAAAGTAATATGTATATGACACTCGGTCTACCGCAATCGATTAAACTCATATACCTACCTAGATACATTAATATCTCCTATTTTTTTTACTTTTTTCCCCTTTTTTCCTTTTTTTATTTTTTCCCTTTTTTTAATTTTTTTACTTCAAATCGAAAAGTCCGTTTTTGCTGGAATTGGCACCATTTAAGTGAAACATTTTCAACTCGAAATTGAAACAGTTTTTGCAAAACGACATAGTGGTAGATGTTATATTCATTGATGGTGGCACAAACGAAACATTGGTAACTTAGCTTTGACCGCAATAAATTAGGCGATTTTAATTTTTGTCCATAAAAATATATGCAAGAAACAAGAAACTAAGCTGTCCATAATTTTGTTCTGCAAATGACACGATTTTCGATCTGCTGCAATGACGTACTTACCTGCCAGATTTTCTGCAGAAATTTCCAACTGGAAACTTTCTAATTTTTGTGATGCAAACTTTTGGTTTGGCCGAGGGTTTGGCCATAAATAATGATCACAAATCATGAACATGGTATTTTTCTGTAATTTTTTTTATTATTTTTATTAAAATATTCAACTAAAATCTAAAGCACCCTGTATAATAATTATATCATACATTTAATGGAGGGATATCTCAAATCTCTATGCAAGGAGTTGACCGATGACCAACCAATTTCAATTCAGGAACAGGAAAGAGATTTCCAGGTTACCGCCATTTTATTCAATAAACTCCTTTCATCATTGATCCCTAGGGACGGTATATTGAAGTTAAGGAGTCAGGAAGGGAAATTACCCAAACATTCAGCCGTAGAGTGGAAAGGACACTCGAGTCCAGTGGCCCTAATTAGACCGTGTGGTCGACGGTTCGAGTGGACTGAGATGGAATGATAGGGTTCGATAACTCGCTCTGCTTGTGTAAGTGCTCGAAGGAGTTCTCCTCGAAGATATACGTCTTCAGGAATAAGATTATCTATAATTATTGCACGTCCTCATCTAAAAATATAAAAAAAGAATTACCAAGTAGAAACAAATTCATAAGAATCAAATCATCCCTATCACCTCCCCATTTATCATATCTGTATATAAGATCAAACGTAATAATAACATACAAGGTTGTAGGGTGCGATGTTTATAACCGAGGGAGTGTTGAAATGTTAATTCGTGATACCTCAAATGATAGATAACACTATACAATCATAATCCTGAATCGGGTAAAAGCGTCTAGGTGGCCCCCATTTGTATTCAAGGCGCCTTTTGCTTGATCTAAATCGGAGCTCTGGGACTGGCGGCACGCAATATGCTGCCTCCACTTTTAGTAGGTACGTGAAAGGTTAAAAAGGGACATCCAGGTAATCATTCCAGAAAATTCAGATTCAGAGTTAGACTGGGGTATTGTAGTTTCTTTGTTATTTAAAGTGGGAAGAAGAGTTCACGTCTGCTTTGAACTACTTAGTTTGAAAATTCCTGCATGATTAAATCTAACCTTTGCACTGTCAACCAATCGTGAATAGTTTTGCGTTCTCCTGGGTATAATGTGGTTAGTGTAACTTTCGTTGGCGACAGATGCATTTGCATTGTTAATTAATTTTGCTTCTTTAATTAAGAAGTGTTTCTGCTCTCTTCACGAGATTTAGAAATTGTATGGTGCGCTGAGATTTTCTTTAATTATTAAGTTTAGGATATTGGTGAGAGATTAATCCAAATTTCTTAAGAGAATTTTAAGTTTAATTTCTTGCAATTCTTGCAAATATGAATGTTTATAATAGAGTGTCGTATATAATGATCAAATTCCAAGTTTACCTATAAGATCAAACTACAGTTTAATGATTTCTGTGATTTTCCGCGACCATCTTGAACAGAAATTATTGCAATAATTTTTTGTCGAATAGGCAGATTTTAAAATCCTTTAAGCTGAAATGTGCTAATAGATTTGTCACGACCAGATAAAATCTGATGTCTCCAGGACCACTTTTGCGATTTGTGGTACGCAACCAGAAATAGTTTCATTATCTCTCGACCTTGAGATTCCCAAATTCTTTTGGTTGCAACCTTTTGAAATGACCCAATATTACCACAATCAAAAATCTTGCGAATCAGCTTGCTGGGAGACCATCTTGAACAGAAATTGATTTTCGAATCCCAAAAAAGTTTCAAACTGAGACTGCAGAATTAATGGCTGGATTTGCTAAACCTAGAGGAACTAGATGAGGAAGTTCGCCGAATTTGGTTGATCAAAAAGACATTTTGGGATCATTTCAGTATTAAAAAAAATTTTGACGAAATTTCGTCATAAAATCGCACAGAGCTGCTGAAGTTGAAGAAATATCATCCCTCTAGAAATTTTTTTCTTAACTCTCTATTATCTTGAACAAAAAAAATATCAATATTTCTGGAAACTTAAAATTAAAAAATTCTTAAAGATGCTGGATCCTGACAGGACTCGGAGACTCATAAATCTCTTCAATACCTATCTCTCGAAGATTTATATATTAAAATCTTTCAGGATTCTGGATTTTCTGCAAAGTGTTTCCAGAATTCAATAATTTGTAAAATATTCCAGGATCAAACGAAATCTCTCTCCCTTAGACACCTCCGCTTCTTGAAATGCAAAATTTTAAAGATCATAAATGCAAAATTTTAAAGATCATCAAGGATCTGACTAAAAATGTTATCCCTCTTCTTCTTCTTCTTTAGGTGCCTTGAGCATCATTGAAAATTGGCGACAATGTGTGTGTATCTAAACCTTACTCTCTTACATTTCTAAGCCAAGAACGTCTAACCGGGGCGCCTTTGACCCTCTGTCTTCCCTTCCATTAATCCCTCTACAAAGCAATAGTTTTGACTTTCAAATTGCATCTTGAAATAGTCAGTCTTGTAAAAATTTGAAAAACTTTTAGATTTACTATTTTCTCTGATTCTTCTCGATCATCATCAAGCAATCGGTTCAATGTCTCACGCAACTTTTGATTTTCAATACTTTATGATGCAGCATCCCTGAATGACTTTACTATCGATAGAATTAAGAAATCTGGTAGATTAGCTTCACCAGAGGAACTCTACAAGATCATTTCTCTTATCTTTGTCGTCCATCTTGAACAGAAATCATTGCAACATCTCTCGAGTATTTAGATTTTCAAAATCATTAAGGACAACACTATAAATGATTTTGTGATGACAATGCTAAGAACAATCTTCAAGTTTTGCCACGGTCAGACAAAATCCGATCTCCAGATTTTAACCAAATATCGATCTAAGGTTTCTATAGCATCCAGTTTTTTTTACGAGCGTTAAGGTTTCTTCAGTTACTCCAGCTTGAATATATTATCATATAGAAACAATCTATTACTCCATAATATCCCCCGGATCCCACAATGAGCCTCTTGCCCCCTCTGACCATCATCCCTTTCGTGCCAACCTCTGACAAATCACCCTAAACGTTCCTTACACATGTAACTTGTGGCAGTCTAAGCGGCGGCGAGTGTATTCTCCCCCGGCCCGATGATGTATAAGCCAATTACGCGGGGGCAGTGTTTAGCGCCGTAATACCTGGCGGCGGGCGCTGGGAAGTGTTGAAATAATGGCCGGGTTGCACCGGAACAGGAACAGGCTCGCTATCGGGACCGGGATCTAGCGTGCGGCCGCGTGGGGCCTACTTGGTATTCACCGAGCATGGAGGCCGAGACAATGGTGGTGAAGGGTTGGCCAGTTCACGCATCGTGAATACGCGGATGTCGCTTTTGTTAAAAATAAAGTCTTGTAGTAGCAGTTCTTCAAGTACGAGCAAAGAAAAAGAATAACAGCAGAAGATCATTTTCACTCTCCCAAGAGATTATGAGAGATTTCAAGAATTCCCATAAGTATGGAGACAGCATAGCAGCATCAATCATAGCACGGCTAACTAAAATATGTAGACTGCATTCTCTCGAGGAGCATAAACTAGTTTTACTGCTAAAACAAGACTTCAGAACGTGATATATAGTCTTATAACTGTGTTTTACTATTTTCGGAAGCAGAGGGCATTATTTACAACAAGAGTTACAACCGAAAGTGCATAAAATAAGATACATAACAACCCTATCTATTTATAGAAACGAAAGGTTGAAGGGCATCTCAATCTCAGGCTTTTTCTTTTATATCAGAAATTATTGTTGGGATGGATGTTTCCATTTAGTATTGGAATGACATACGAAAACAGTAGTAAAACTGGACCATAATGAGATGCTTTTTCTACGACTCGCCTGACAGCTTCTGGCATTAGTTAAAGGACCAATTCTCAGTTAATTATCACGTGTTTTGAATATACAAAAACTGCGGTAGATGATCGGATGTCCTATTAGCCTGGATGCATTTTAACGATCCTTACTCTATAACCGCACCAACGTTATATTCTTAATTCAGTTAAACGACCTGATGTAAATCAGCTATAGGTAGTGAGGTAACGTTATCTCAAGTTGAAAAAATTAAATCAAATTTAACATTGAAAAATTTGGCTTCATATTTCACCACAATTCTAAAAAGTCCGGACGTTACGATAAAAAATTACTGCAGGTTTTTATCCAGTGACGTTTATTTTTCAAACCGTTCAGAAATTTTTTGGGGTTTTAAGAGGGCGTCCATTAATTGCGTAAGGCGTTTTTGGCTATTTTCCGAACCCCTTCCCCCCTGGTGAGATGAGATACGGTTCAGAGTTGGCCATATTTTAGTGAAGAAACGTGTTTTACTTAATTTAACCCAATTTTCGCCGAAACCTCCTCCTCTTCCCAAAGTAAAGATTAGGTGAGATTCGGCGACCCCTTATTTTTTTTTTAATTTGGCCTTTTTTGGAAATGAAAGAATGTCAAGATTGTCAAGTGACATTGTCAATATTTTTTTTAAAGAGCTTTCAAAATATTTCATTTTGAAACTGTTTTAAAGCTAATATTTTGTAACATTATGACAATTTTTTTGGAATTTCAGAGTATGCAACGTCATGATAACGAATCCAATATTTACTCAAAATTCTTCTCAAAAAGAAGTTCCAGATATTTTTGGAGCACTGTGAACGAACTACAATTAATAGCTTGATCAAATATTCATTATTGATCAAATATAATATTATTAAAGATTACCTGATTACCTTAAATTTTCAGATATTTTCGGAAAATTCAGAATAGGGTTGAATATGTAACAAAAATATGATCGAGTAAGGTAACTTTTAGGATAACATTACATAGTTAATGAAGGGTAACTCTCCGAAACTAATAGTTACCCGAGAACTTCGAGAAAAGTAGTTCTCTAGAAAAGTTCTATTTCCCATTAAAAATTATGGGAAATATTTTTCTTCCATTTTTACTGTTAGAAACATAATTATCAAGAACAAAAGTGACAAGAAACGGGAATAGAGATAAATGTCAAAACGCATCCAGGAAGTCATCCCTTGCTAAATGGAGCATAGAATAGATATTAAAGCGATTCCTAAAACTAAAACCAGTGCAACACACATGTTCGACACACAAACCCATCATATATTTATGTGTCCATCTTAAACAGAAACCTTTTAGAACCTTCCTCATGCTCTGTTTAAGTGCTTTTTAATGTAACACCTCCTAACAGCCAGTCGATGCACTTCTTTCTAAACTGCTACTTTAGATAAACAACACTCATTCTCTTTCTCGGAGCTATTTTCATCAATTTGGGAACCAGGTAAGAAATCAACCAACAGGAAACGTATATCTTGGACCTGGCACATTTTTACACTGGGTAATATTTTTTCAAACGATCGAGATTAAAGCTTGGCTGAAGCTTTCAATAGAGTCATGATTTCATGAGGTAGGTTCAAGGATTTAGTACAGTCTATTTAAAAAATAAACAACATACCTATAGAAAATGTAGGTAGGTGCTCCCTCCCTAATCTACTATAGTTTTTGACACATTAAAAGGAAATCTGTGGAGTATTTTTATCCCAAAATATATTACAAGAATAAATCACTCATTAAAAAAAAAAAAAAATTGAATTATGAATGAATCCTTTCAAGCTGTTCATAATACTTGAGAGGTGTAATAATAATAAAATTAGCAAATATTGACAAGTTATTGTGCGGTCCTGTGTCGGTGTCACTCATCACAATGCCATCTTATACCTACCTGCTAATCTGGAATTTCTTATGAATAGAACTTTCAAGTTTCAGGATTTATGACTTTATGGCCACCACTTGACACACAAAGGACTTTATGGACTGCTCTTGGAGTTTATAAATAATTTGTTGTGATTTTGTGGGATGACATTTTAATAAATTTATAGTTTATAGAAAGAGATAGCTATATATTTTAATAAACATAAATTTCTATCAAGTTTTTTAAAATTAAATTATCCAAAGAACTAACTACATACCTAATTATGTATAAGTATACAGAAATTAATTAATTACGAGTATAAAGATTTTTTCATCTTTCGTCTACATCTTTTATCACTGCAAATAAAAGTGCAACCTCACTTTTTGTACTTGGACAAAGTGATAGACCAGCCTGTACATAATACAAGACTTCGAAGACCAGGCACATACGAATATGTATCTAGTAATCTTTAAGACGTCCTCCTTGAACACAGCTGGCCGAAAAATAATTGGCTAAGTCAGCGGAATCAAAAATTGATACATGGACAATATGTACTTGTGCTCAATAAAAGCTTATTAAAGGCTAATTAATTATAAATGCCTTAGGGCCGGTTGTTCGTACGTCAGTTAAAAATTTTGAGATAATTACTGATTTTAAATTGCAAATTTTGAAAATACGGCGAATATAGTTAATGATCTTGTATTTTTAATCAGTAATTAACTCTTCTTAAAGCGAGCAGAATTCATTTTCAGAAATATCAGACCAATGGTTTGATAATACAGGGCATTTTAAAATCACTAATTATCTCAAAATTTTTAACTGACGTACGAACAACCGGCCCTTAATTGAGTATTTTGGATCTGGGAATTAAAAAAATATTACTATCGTGCTCATTCAAGTTTACAAGCTAGCAGAACTGATTTTGCAACACTGCGCCTAAAATTTCAAATTGGAGAATTTAATTAATTAATTAGCCTTTAATAAGAGCCTTTAATTACTAGTCAATATTTGCGGTTTGATCAAATAATGTTCTGCTCACTTGAGTTTAATCTAGCAGAACAGTAATTTTTTAAAAACGCTACGATCTTAGCCATTTTGAAAAGAAAAACACCTAGCCAATTTTTTTTTAATTAGGACATTTAATTTAATAAAATATATCAGCCTTTATAAGCCTCTAATTGCCCGGGTATCAATTTTGATTTTGCTTACTTTGCTCTTGCCACTTAAGTTATGTTAATTATTAATTGTGCATGGTAGAAATATTATATTTTGGAACGTGTCACGAGAACATCAACTTTTCATCAAGTGATACTCTGCAAATATACATATATACGAGTGCTTATTTAACATGCAAATTAATTAATTCTTTTGAGGGAGTTTCAGATTAATTTGTGGTTCCTACTTCCAAGATTCCGCAGCCGGGTTTCTTTGTTTTATGAGTGTACATCTAAATCCGTGTACAATGTCGTGACCAATGGCAATGCGTCTCCCAGGGTTGGCATCTTCCACCCTCTCCGGGCAGGTTTGATTAATATATTTAATTTCGAGGGCTTAATTGCTTAGGATATCGTAATACGGGATTTACCTGGGCCGACCTGGAGGCCACGGTTAGATCGCACCATCGGCCGCTATAAATGGTAATCGGAGATTGCTTTCCAGGGCCGGCCGATGAAGGGCGCTGAGTTATTGCCAGGACATGATTCGAGTACGAGAATGTTAATTGAAGGGTCAACAACGTTATCTCAATGGCTACAACAGGCCGGCTCTTGTTTTACCTTTGATTCAAATTAATGTCCTGGAGGAATGATGAATTTTAAACAGTTAATTTTAATCAAATTAATTAGGTACTAGAATTCGTAATGAATTGTTCAGGTGCTGTGTAACATAAAAACAAGCAGGAAGAATTAAAATTTGTTTCGAGATTTTCACGCATTCCAATTATTCGACATGGAATAACAATTAAGACATTCTCGCTTTGAAGTCGACCAAACGGCTATAGAACAAGTGAACGAAAACAATAAAGGGAAGAAATAGTTACCAGTGATGACAATAAGAGAATCGGCGACACATGCGCTTAATTATAGTGCCGGGGAATAACCAGAATTGAGATATTCGGTGGTTAATTATAGAGGGCGTCACGGTGGCACAATAATTTCAAGCCCGGTCTCCAGTTTACACAGTCGTAACCATTGTTAGACTCACCGGAGACAGATAGACCGGTCGGTCTGTAATTAAAATATTTAATGAGCGTAAAATTCAAATTTGGACTTCCAGATGACTACGACGACGACGACGACGAGGACGAGGACAAGCGTCGTTCGTTGTTAAGAGGGAAAAGAAATAATGAACTTTGTTTCAAATTTTCTAATTGCATCAATGCGTACTGTTTCGGATTAAATTCGGATGGTACTTGAGCTGAAAAAAGAGAGGTCTGCTCCTGATGACAAGCTGATGTTAATTTTATTTGAGGAAGACAGTTGGTTGTTCTCAAAACGTCTCATATTTGAGAGGACATTTAACATATTGTTTTAATTAGGAAGTCACTATGGTGATTAAAAATAACTCTTCAGCTTTGTACTTTGACGACTTTTCCGCTTAGTTTGAGCAACATTTATTCAGATATTGTGGGTGTATTATTACCTTGAATGTTTGCATAATTATATATCATTACAAGAGTAACCTAGACAGAGATTCTCAGGGGAAATTCTTGCGTGAAATTTGCATTTAAAATTGATAATTCACTAAATTTATGATGATCCATGCAACAACAGCCATTATTAGTAAAGTAGGTAACTGTACAAATAACTCGAATAGTGACGTTTAGGTAAAACAATTTCCAAGATAAGAAGTAAGCCGGAATCGAAGAAGATTATCAGAATTATCATAAAAGTTAATAGAAAATACGGTCGTCCCTATTTGAATTGAATTAAATTACAATCTGAGACGCAAAATAAACAAAATTAGCAGCTCCTCAGTTTTTATATAGATATATAAAACAAGACGAGATAAAGAAAATTGGTCGTTTAGCAAAATTCTTCTTCAATTATGCAAGAATAAGAGATTCGTCTCTGTTTTTAGATTCCCTTCGCAGCAACAAGAAACCTAAATATATTCATTAAAAACTTATATAAAATCCGAAACAGTTGTCCAAACTTGGACCGCATCAGAATGAGAAACTAATTTAAGGCTCTGGCATTATCTCGAGCGCGGCCTTAATTGCATAAGTTTTCGTAGAAAATGACCGAATCCAATAATAGCAGCTCCCGTTAGATTTAATTCAATTAAAAACTTAATTATCCAATTGAAATATAATTATTTACTTGGATGGGGGACTGCTCGCTTAATTATCCAATTCAATATAAATAAAGAAGATAATTAGGAACGTCATTGTTGAAGAAGGCACGAATCGACCGAAAACTCGCTGCTAGAGCTTTATTTAATGAAGAGCACCTAACTAAACATGTAGTAATTATAAGAAATGGAATTTTCAAGCAAACTTTAATATTGTCTCTACCTAACCAGGATTCAAATATTTCTTAGATTTTTCCCATATAATATGTCAACTTCTATGCCCAAGAATTCACATAATTTTGAAACATTTTCCATCGCCATAGAAAAACAAATGAAGATCTACTTAATTGCAATATTAAAATTCGAACGCGATTAAAAATTTTCATTATTTTATTTGAAAAATTTAATGCACGTTAAAATAATCAGGAGTGGGTGAATTAGTACATGCTGAGCCTAAGATAGTTGTGCAACACCATTAATTAATTAAAACCGAAAATCGAACTAATCGATTATGAAAAAAATTAAAAATCAAATGAAAAATGAAATTTACCAATAACTTACAAGATGGCTTTTTATTTTAATGAATCCGGTTACCCGAAATTCATTTTAGAATGGCGATACAGCTGCTGTAAGAAAAAAGTCGTGTGTGAAATACGTTCTAGGGGTGGCTTTTCCAAACCCCTTGAAATAGTAGCGAAAAATTATACTGAATTGTCCACTGAGTGTATTCTTATTGATAGCAGACTATTATAACCTAATGTAATTTCATTTCTGTAGCTCATTCCCTAATAAAAAAATAAAAAAATGAAAACTGACTACATTTTTGACGCTCCCTGTTTTGGCACCCATCCGCCCACGCAGGAGAGGGGCGAATGATTTGTGTTCATTTGATCTGCTTAATTTTCAACAAGTAATTATCCCCTAACTTTTCATGCTTAGCTTATTTTTTTGCACCCTTTATAACTACCGAATATTGGGATATATATTTTGATCAAAAAAGTATTCCTGCATAAAAGAGATGAAAGAAAAAAGTCGTACGTACAGCTTAGCCTGATTGGATTCCCCACTCCACCCTTCTATCTGGCATTAATTACTTTTGGATTGGATATTGGAATTAGGTATATTTCTGCCCAAACTATAGGTGTACGTGTATACATATTTCTTGAAATTTAAAAAAAAGCCTATGAAAAAAAACACATTTCTGCCTACAATTTAATTTTTCTGTCGACAGGTAAAAGTCAAGAATTCAAGAATAAAATGGCGTTGTTTTGAAATCTTACTGGAATAATTTTTTTCAGAAGCATCGTCTTCTGAACCTTCACCATTGATTAATATGATAGACCGCCCCTATCACATTAATCACAGATCAAGTTATTTTTTGAGATTATCACTGTATCTTCAGCTTAAGCGACAGAAATTTATTTATCGTGACAAGAAACGAAAAAATCATGTTAGCGTAAAGGGTGTGGATGGTTCAGGGATCACAAAAAGGCTATCAGTAGGGGAACAGGATATAGGTAAAAAATCATATAAATATCTAGGGGTGAAATGGCCTGTTTTTTACCGTTTCGGTATGTCAAGATGGATGATTGATGTGTAGCCTGAGGAATATGTTTGAATAAGAAACAGCCCGTGTAATGTGATACAGAATCAAAGTAGAATTGGACTGACGTTGACTTATGCTTTCCATATTGGCTGCCGAATTTGCTCTGCGTTTAGCTTTTAACTCTTATGAAGCTACGCTACGAGCTACGACCTCCCCTTGCAATCTCAGATGTTTTATTATTACTATTATTACTTCCAGAGAAAATATTTGCTACTCTATAACGCGTAATAACGATACGGTAAGGAATAAAACAATATCTGACCTTAATCTGTAACAGTTATGCTTAAGCGATCAAAAGTAGAGATACCTCAGCTGCTACTTATTATTATGCCCACAAATGAAATCCTTGATAATGTGCTATAATTTATTATTATTCTCTCTCGCATTACGTGGGCAAGAGCCTTTGGGTGTAAGTTATTAATATTTCAAACACCTATAACTATAACAAGAAAGTTCTCTTATCTAGAAAATCAGCCAACCAACCACATCACCATTTAGTAGTTGCTCTCAATTTAAGAACAAACTTTCACACATTATTGAATATCTTATGGTAGCAAGAGCGCTTATTATTTTGTTAATATAGCAATAATATAATAATGTTCAATAGTAATCGCTACAAGATGCGAAAAGGCAGTTTGTACCAGTGTCAGTTACGAATGGATGTTCAAACTTCAAACAAAAGGAAAACTAAACAAGCATTGTTTTTTCATATACAGGGTGCACCATGTATCCTTCTCTATATATCTCCTAACGCTAACAGATACAGGGTCGGTTAAACAAGTCCAAAGGTGCGCAATTTTGTGGCCATCTCGATTCCGTCGAGACATCTGTGACCGTTCCTGAAATATCCTGAAAAAACTGAAAAATCGAGATTTCTTATTTTTTCCATATCTTTTTTATTTTTGGAGATTAATGAATAATTTTTTGTGGGCTTACATAAGTCGGCAAGAGCTACCCATCTGAGATTTCAAAAATTTTCAAAGCCGACTAGATCCCAGAATTTTCATAGTCAACTTTCGTTTTTCTTATGGCCGCCATATTGTTTTTTATGTTGTTCGATATAAAAAAAAATCATAAAAACTAAAAATTGTTAAACTTCAAAAAATAAATTTAAAAAATTTTTATTCTTCTTTTTTCTTTACAAAAAAGACACATTTTTAGACCGAATTTCATAGATAAATTTAAAAAACCAAAAGGCAAGCACTATTTCGGCGTATTTTACAAATGTTGACGTTTTTCTACGATTTTTTTTAGATTTTTCTTTGAAAAAAGAAGAATAAAAATTTTAAATTCTTTTTTTTTAAGATTATTAATTTTTAGTTTCCATTATTTTTTTCATATCGAACGACATAAAAAATAATATGGCGGCCATAAGAAAAACGAAAGTTGACTGTGAAAACTCTTGGATCTAGTAGGCCTTGAAAATTTTTGAAATGTCAGATGGATAGCTCTTAACGGCTTATGTAAGCCTGCAAAAAATTATTTATTAATTTCCAATAATAAAAAAGATATGACGAAAATAAGAAATCTCGATTGTTCAGTTTTTTCAGGATATTTCAGGAACAGTCCCAGATATCTCGCATGTTTTGACGGATTCGAGATGGCCACAAAATAGCGCATCTTTTCTCTAATTTAACCGACCCTGCATGTATCTCTTAGCGTTCAGAAGATAGCAATATAGAGAAGGATACATGGTGCACCCTGTATATATAGCGATACAGTATTTAATTTCTACTTGCTGCAAATAATTAAATTTTGTTAGATCTATAATCAAAACTATAGCACAATCTGACTTCCATCATGCATAAACGAGGATAATTTCTTGAAAATAACATCAAGTTCAAGTGTTCCCAAGTTGGAATTGTTTGGAGTTTGATTGGTTCTAATCGTTCCCGTTGCTGGACTGTTTCTTCGATATCTTTCCCATGGGTTTATGTATTTGACTTATTACTACAGCTTAAAAAAATTTAAAAAAATAATCTGCGAAAAAAATCCTGCTGAAGATTTTTCCCCGGAATTTTTTTGACATAACGAATTATGTTTCAAAAGTGTATTGCGAAATCGTGTGTATGAAAAAATATTTACTGTTAAAGATCGCTGAAATCAGTTTTTCGCGAATATTTCGTAAACTGTTCGTAAACGACTAGATCACTAAAGCCCCTTTATGCCATTCCCGATATGGTGGAACTCCTACTCAAACTTCCTCGACCTTTCTATAAATGCCAGTAGGTCTTTCAATGGGAGGGGTGTGGCCTTACTGTCGTTAAAAATTATTTTTTGACGAAACAGTAGAATTAATTTAATTAATTAATAAGTTTAGTTTGCACAAGAAGTGAACTCTAGGCAAGTGTACAAAATAGAAATACGTTTTGTCTTCCATAATTACTTTGAAGTAATTACGTCTCGCTTTTTTAACACAACTGCTTAAATCTGCGCATTACCCGCTATTTTAGCGATTCATGGTTTTCGTACACTTATTTTATCGTAATTAATAAGAGGTCACTATTTATACGTGCGTTCTTGCTGGAACTTACTTATTAAGTCGATCGAGTCCTCAAAAACGTGCCTCTGATCAGCTTTTCGTCGACCTTCTTAGTTTTATAATTAGGTCGGGGAACTGAGCTGCCAGTAATTATTATTAAAAATATCAAATCAAGACATAACATCAAGTTATCATTTTTTATTAAAAATTAGTCAGCCTTGAAATCGGTTGAAAAACTACAGAACTTCTTGTGGCGTTTTCTCTATTTCTGTCAAGCCTAACTGTTGTTGTTTGTGCTTATTTGTATTTACAGGATACCAGAACCTATTCACAAAGAAATTACTGTTCTATTTCTTCATCCTCTCACAGATTTTATAGTACGATTTCAAGTATAATCGCTCTGTAGGTTGTAAAGTAAAAACAAAGCCGAGCTAGAGTGTTATTAGCGAGAAAGACAAATCCTTTGATTTTACTACTAGATAATGTATTAATCCATAATCCTTGCGGTTTATATAACGCGCATTCATGACTAAATGTTGCTATTCTTGGTCTGCCCACATCGACTTTGATGTGTCTGAATCTGGAGTTAGAGCCTGCAATTTTATTTCCCACTGATTAAATTTCTTGAAGGCGGTTAAGCCTATAAAACAAACCGAGCAAGGGACATTTGATACGGTATAAAGTAATGCCTTATTGTATCGCTGGCATACAAGTATAATGCGGTTGCTTAACTAGATAAGAACACAATGTTGTGATACATTGTTGAGTAGGCTTCCTATTCAAATAATCTTAATTTATATAAGTCTAGATTACGATACATATATTTATCTTCGGGTAATTGACTAACGAAGTGTATTTCATTTTTAATGGTTGTCAATTTCACACGCCCTGATTGGTTGTAGTTGCCTGCTTGCTGCATGGTTACCTGGCCGGGAGCTGTGGCATTTGTTTTGGTGAAAGGAGCGCTTCAGGCTCGGATGGTGATTACTTGTGATACCCACGTAGTTATCTTTTTGTTCATTGAATAATTATTATCCTGTGAGATCTATAACATCCTTGATTCTCGAAGTGACATAATTATTTTGACCTTTAAATCTTTTAAGATTTTAGCTCTCAGTTCTAGCTCCGAGATGATTTTTTTGTTAAAGAAAAATGGATTTACTTCATCGCACTCGTTGTTCTGCTAGCTGCACGGATCGGTGCATATGGAGCGCTTGGTTACCAAAATTTTCAGTTAATTGAAAGCAAATAATATAGCTACAACCCTTCAGTTTCAGTATGACGTCATTTTTTGGTGATCTATGACGTTAAATGCAGAATTTAGTCACGTGAAAATGACTTCATAATGACAAAGCAATCACATATCAAAGACGTCATTTATTCATGAAAAAATCACGTTAAAAAAACAAGTAAAAACTATCAAATTGACCAACCGTTGCAAAGTTTTCTAAAAAAAAAACAAAATATTTTAACTATAGCTTTCGTATTTTTTATGAAAATAATAATACTTACCTAACTCTCAAAATAGGAGAATAGGACAAAAAATCGCAATTCTAAGTAGGTACTTTCTACTTTCATGCCGTTTGACATGAATAATACTCTGGAGTGGTGATTGTAGCTCTACCGAAGTCAAAGTGTCTCAATTTGGTTTGTTTGAGCAATAAAAACTATGTATCGAGTTCATATACCAAGTTTCACGTATAAATGACGTTAAAAACACGTTATTTACGGCGAATCGTAAAATTAGGAGTAAATTTACGTCTTTTTGCCGTCTCCTATTGGTTGTCTTTGAATACGTGAAATATCAGGTATATTTAAACGACGTGTTTTATACGTCAGCGACCAATATCACGGAAGTATCTTCGCTACCAAAGTTGTGAGGTTTTTGTTAAGTAACAAAAAAGTGAAAAAATTGAATTTATAAATTTTACTGTTTTTACTGCCAAATTGATTTTCAAATGATGATTACAGTTATAACCGAAAATCGTGTCGTTTGTAAAATATTGTGTGAATTTTCGCCTAGAAAACGTCTTTTAATGAAACTAGTTTCGTTTGTGACCAACGTACATCATTATAGCTACCTGGTAATCCACTTGATTACTTAGTAGAGGCTGGATTTACTAATTTCGCAAAAAGTGAACGATTGGTAGTTTTAAGAGCAATTTGAAATTGCATGACTTGTACTGATCAAAATAACCTGTCAAGGGAAAAAATTACAGAAAATATGCACTGAGGGTATTTTTTCCCATTCTTTTTGAAACAGATTTGATACCTATTATAAGTTCATAAGAACAGTCTAGTCCCCCACCCATCACGTTTTCAATCAATCTAAGTCGCACTTGCACCCATGATTAATGACTCCTTTTTTTTCCAGGTATCACACGGACTCATGTTTGTCAGTGTCCCGATCCCGTGACAGATGCAACCCCCACCGAGCCACACTGATGTGATGTCCCTGTGAGTGCACCCTCGCCTGCGGTTACCATGACTCCGAGACGGCGTCACGATCTGTCACTTGTTCTCTTCGTGGTGGCGTTATTACTGCGCGGGACATCCAGCAATCAAGGTTGGTATCTGACTGTGAAATATTAAAGGGTGGATTTGGAATCCGCCAGTGGCATGCTAAGTAATTTATTGCGGGGGTGGTCGGGGTGGTTGAAACTCTTATGATTAGTATCTATACCTGTTTTTAGTATCATATTTACAAATTAATTCATGTAAATTGTGTAATATACGATCTCCACGAGATAGAGAATAATTATTTATAAGTCTTTCATTTCTATCTCTATCATACAGGGTGGTCCAACTTAAAACGTCAGGACTTCACCAAACGATAGATAACGTTAAAAGAATGCCAGTTTCTCTAATACACTTATAGCCGGGAAAGCTTCCTTTTCAAGATACAGGGCGTTGAAGTTTTGGGAAAAAATTAATGTTTTGAGAATATTGTCAAAACGGCTGCTTTAAAAAAATTGAAATTTTGCACGCAGCTTGAGCTAAGTATCTTTCATGATTTACGACTTATGGTGATAAATTGCAAAAACCAGTGGCGGAGATATGGGTGTGCCATCGCCCCTTTTCAAAAAAAAAATTGACGCCACTGACTCTATGGCAAATTTAATAATACTGTTCAATGCCCCATGCCTTTTAGAACAAAAAAGTACTCTCTAATTTTTTTCACAAGGCGCACCGTTTACGAGATAATTCAGGTTTTCTTAGGTGATGCTAGGCTCTTCACATTACAGAACTAATTTAAATTTCACGAAGTAGTCTATGACCAAGTTTTGACGTTTTAACCAATTTAATATCTGCTTGTTATAAGTGTCACTAAATCTCTTTACAACAAACTATTGGTATTATTTTTAAACATTATGATGCCTTTCCGATTTTCTAATCAAGAATATGCTGATATGCATTTTATCTATGGATTTTGTGATGGAAATGCAGCAGAAGCAGCTCTAGAATACCGCAGACGATTTCCCCAAATTGCAAAAACCAGCGGCGGAGATATGGGTGTGCCATCGCCCCTTTAAAAAAAAAATACGCCACTGACTCTATGGCAAATTTAATTTAATTTAAACAAAAAAGTACTCTATAATTTTTTTCACAAGGCACCGTTTTCGAGATAATTCAGATTCTCTTAGGTAATATCTGTAGCCATTTTAAGAACAGACAAATTCTAGTCAAATAACTTTTATTTAAATAATTAAATAACAGAAATAAACAACACCTAACTAATGTAACAATTGTTCGAAATAACAACCATTCTGTTGAATGCATAACTGGAAACGTCTTCTGATGGAGTTGTTTAGACTAAGTAGCACGTCGTGATTAATATCTGCACAAGCGTTTCGAATCCTAAGCAAGAGTTCCTCTCTATGGGGCACCGGAGTTGCATAAACGATTTCTTTCAGATGACCCCAAAGATAGAAATCCAGGGGGGTTAAATCTGGAGACCGTGCAGGCCATGCAACTGGACCACTGCGACCAATCCATCGACCTTCAAAGTGTGTGTTCAGCCAATTACGAACGTTTGCACCAAAATGTGCCGGACACCCATCTAGTTGGAACCAGGCTTGTCTTCGCATATCGACTGGAATGTCATCCCACATATTGGCATTCTCAGTCTCCAAAAACTCAAGGAAGTTTTCAGAATTCAGTCGCTGTGGGAGTTCATAAGGGCCAAAGAGGTTACCATTGTAGATTCCTATCCAAATGTTGACACTAAATTCGTGTTGAAACTTTCGTGGTCTAATTTCGTGAGGATTGTCATGAGCCCACACATGTTGATTGTGAAAATTTACAATCCCACGTCGAGTAAAACACGATTCATCTGTCCATAGAATATTTCTTAAGAAATCGTTATTCTGGTCCATAAGCCACCTACAAAACACCATCCTGCGTTCTTCATCTCCTGGTTGTAAACCATGAACAGGTTGGAGATGAAAAGGATGTCGATGATCCCGTTTTAACACTCTTAAAATTGTGCTTTTAGAATTTCCAGTGGTTCGACTCACTCTTCTTTGACTTGTCCTCGGGTCTCTGGTAAATTCATGTAGTATGCGGTTGTTTCTTCTTACGGTATCAACATTTAGACGATTAGGATTTCTAATGATGGGCCTTATTCCTCTCTCAACGAATTGATTATGTACCTTTGAAAAAACATTATGTTGTGGCTGTCGTCTGTTGGGAAATCGTCTGCGGTATTCTAGAGCTGCTTCTGCTGCATTTCCATCACAAAATCCATAGATAAAATGCATATCAGCATATTCTTGATTAGAAAATCGGAAAGGCATCGTAATGTTTAAAAATAATACCAATAGTTTGTTGTAAAGAGATTTAGTGACACTTATAACAAGCAAATATTAAATTGGTTAAAACGTCAAAACTTGGTCATAGACTACTTCGTGAAATTTAAATTAGTTTTGTAATGTGAAGAGCCTAGCATCACCTAAGAAAACCTGAATTATCTCGTAAACGGTGCGCCTTGTGAAAAAAATTAGAGAGTACTTTTTTGTTCTAAAAGGCATGGGGCATTGAACAGTATTATTAAATTTGCCATAGAGTCAGTGGCGTCAATTTTTTTTTTGAAAAGGGGCGATGGCACACCCATATCTCCGCCACTGGTTTTTGCAATTTATCACCATAAGTCGTAAATCATGAAAGATACTTAGCTCATGCTGCGTGCAAAATTTCAATTTTTTTAAAGCAGCCGTTTTGACAATATTCTCAAAACATTAATTTTTTCCCAAAACTTTAACACCCTGTATCTTGAAAAGGAAGCTTTCCCGGCTATAAGTGTATTAGAGAAACTGGCATTATTTTAACGTTATATATCGTTTGGTGAAGTCCTGACGTTTTAAGTTGGACCACCCTGTATAATTCATATCTGTATCTTTATGGTCTTAGGACTCGTGTTTTCCATTTTCACATCAATTTATTTGCTTTAATAATCGTAGAAAAATTATTATTGTAAAGCAAAACGAAGCCCAAATGGGGATAAATCTAAATTTTTATCTCCTAAACTAAACGAATAATGCCCAGCAGGATAATCTAGGATTTAATGTAAACAATTTAGTTGAGAAATGCGACACAACAAAACATTTGACCATAAATAGAAGCGAAAACAAAAGCTAGAGAAACGTTACGTGTCCCGGCTCAGAAATTAAAATTCATGTCTGCTAATTTCGTGATTTTCTTTTGTTCTGGCTGGTCTTTTGTTTACAACCGGCATTTGAATGTTTTAGAGTCGTGGTAGCACAATAAAAATGCAAATTCGGCGCTCACTTACGGTACCTTCGTTCATATAGCAGTCCGTATTATATACTAACTCTAGATTTTCTGGATACAAATCTCCAGGCATATTAAGACTTATGATCGTAATGCTGAAATATTTTCTGCATGGCTATGGATATGGCTAAAATATCGCCTTAACAGTTTCAGAGTAATTTCGACTTGAATATGAATGCTCAAGACCTTTTTATATTTTTTTACAGGGTGCAATAATAATTTGAAACTTTTGTCGCCCATTTTAATGTGATCTAACATCTGGTTGCAATGTGAAAAAATATGATGACAAAGACTCAAAGTCTCCTAGAAGCCTAATTTTAATTTCTGTAGGTCTAGTGGTGTCTAATAGTAATAAAATATTCACTCACTTTATCGACGTTTTTATTTAAGAGATGGGTGAAATGCCCTCCACCCTCCTGGACACATACCTATTAATACACGGTTTCTCACTCCACTAAGGGAACTCTGTAACAGTTCTCCGGGTGTACGTTCTCAACGGACTTATCCTCTTGATTACTTGACTTCGTTAACAAAAAATATCGAGTCCTTGATGTAAATGCGTAGAAAGAAATCACATTCAAGATTGCAGAATCTTGCTGAAAACTGTAAGTTTTGGGAAAACTATTAACAAAAATTTTACCTGCCAGGAATGTCTTGTAGTATAGGGATATTTTCACTACGATATCACTCGATAAGGTCAAAAGTGAGGACTTCTACTTAGAAGTTTGTAAGCAGGTTCCTACAGAAATCAATGCACTGAGTTTGACGACGAACTAGAACTGATTAGTAGGTATCAGTATCATTTTTCATTACGTTTCGAGAGATTTAAACTTTGTCTTCTGACGTATCTTTAGTCTCGGGCCCGTTAACTCACTTCACGATATTTAAATTAAATAAATAAGCAGACTTCAGAAATTATACTTTCTTAGTCTTATGATAATCAACTTCTTGATTACTCTCATTTCCTTTGAAAAAAAAAGATATTGATCTTCCGAAAATCAATAATGCTAAATGTCAGAAACGTCATATTGTTTACATTACATCAATTTCATCGAGCTGTGACTAGAGATGGAAGAACCGAATCAGGGAATAGTGACAGATCTAACTTTGAAATGCCCATGTGCGAGAAACACTGTTTACGACTATTTGACGTGTATCTACTGAAGGATTAACAGCCAATATTATAAAGGCTCATTAGGCTAATGGTCAGATTTTTGTGCTCGTTTTTGCAGCTAATATCGACGTCAAATGTTTCATGTCGAGAATAGATAAATTTAAAAAAATTTCACTTAGACCCGATACCTTTTTCAGAAATGGCCACAGAAATCTGTCCGTTAACTTAATGAGCCTTTATAAGACCCGCTGTTAGAGTTTCGGATGAAATATCTCAGATTGGAGACTAACAACTTACAGTAAAATTACAGTTATTTTGAAAGAACTCAAAATAAATAACAGTTACAGTTAGTAACCGTGACATCGGATCACGATTCTCTCGAAATCGACTCGCATTGTAGAACAGTCCATATCTCGTATTCTCGACGCATCGAAATCAAGTTTTGATATACGTTCCACTATCTACGAGACGGCCCACTGAGGAAGTGTAAATGAACGAACACCCGATATAAAAACTCAGTTCTAGTCAGTTTTTTCCCAAATTAAATTCTTATCAGGTATGTTGTTTAATCGAAAATGACAAGTGATATGATGTTGAATCTTGAGGCTAGTTTACTATTTTACCTTTTCTCATTGTATCTTGCATCAGCATGTTCCATTAAGGCATAAAATAAAAAAAATGTATCGATCAATAATAAAATGAAACATCAACACTTCTTGCTATAACTGAACTCCAGAAAAACTGTAGGTGAGTACTTGTAAGTCTCGCGAAAACCATCAAGTTATTACGAGTTCCAGTCCAGTTAAACTTCAGACAGAGCGGAAAGTTTCCTGATAAAATTGATAATTATAAAGACGGGAAGTCTTGCAATACAATCAGAGGATGATGTTACTCGCAGACAAATTGTATTTCTCTTATTCCCTTATACTTTTAACGAGTTACAGGGGCAGAATGGGGAGTTTTTAACTACTGAATTTCTGAAGGGTAAGATGATGGCAGAGTAGATGTTGCATTTTAATGGTCTAATTGCTTCGACTCTGGAACGAATGCAAATGATTGGGTAGACAGGCCAGTTATGCAGAACTTGCATTTTGCAGCTCGGGGGTAGAATTATTATTACGTAGGCACATGCTTTTCAGCGGAACTTACTGCGCTATTACTTACACAGGAGTTTATAAAGTGATGATATTGAACTTGAGATTATTATGTAACTTGTAACTTCTGTACTGGTTATTAGTGATTATTCTGCTTGAAATTATCTACCATCAGAGGTAGTTATCGTAAAGTTAGGCCCCGGAGGATCTGTTTGCTGTTGAATTCTTATATAGGATCTTCATCATAATTATGATCTTTTATACAGTTACCGGTAAGAAGTCGACATCAAAAGGGAAAATATTTATTTATTCCTGTTAGGTATTAGAGTAGAGAAAGTTAAGTTACCAATATCAAAAAAATTACTCAAGTAAGGTAGGGATTCTTTCAGATGTTCCGAAAGTATTTGAATCAGCAATCAGCAGAGAACAAATAAAATTACCCAGGCTAATTATTTATTACAGAGGGCACTTAACAATTAAACTCCAGGATGGTGGCGTTATCACCGGTTTCAGACACAAACAAAATGAAACAATGACATTCATAAAAAAATGGAAGTTTTTTATGAACATTTAAAATTACAATGCAAAAATGAAACTTATACTTACGTGACTGTGGCTTTACATTTATAAATAAAACGATTATAAAAATGGCAAATTTGTACGTATTAATACGTAAGCAAAAAATATTAAAATTTAAATCTGGTAACGTGAACGGAAGAAAGAATCACTGAATTTTACTACGTACGAGTAAGCCTTCAACCAGGCGGACGTTTACGGTGGCGAGTTGAGCTCCGGAACATATTCTAATAGTAGCGTAGGAAATGACGGATGGGCTCCAAAACGGGTGAATCAGCTTCCAGAAAAACGCAAATCAGCTCCCAGCGAAAAGAACGAATTGGCTCCCGGGAAGGCTATAAAATCACGGCTCAGTCACTGAATGTTCATAGTAAAGCAACAGCAACGAATCGGTTTCTGCACGGGTATTTTAAAGTCCAACTTGGCATAGTAATTAAAATGAATATGTGAAGCCACGTTCGTGCAAATCTGAGGAAAATAATTTATGCGGCAAATAATCATCAAAATTGAGAGATTCAATAAAGCATTGCGCTTTGCAATTCTGATCAAACTCTATCTGTTATCCCCCTTTTTATCTAACGGTTTTCAGATTGGCAACTTTAGAAAAATCAACTTAACAATGAAAAAAAATCACTTGGTGTACCTATCTGAAAAGCGCTATTGGTCGGAAAAGCGCAAATATAAGCAAAATTTTTGCAGAAATTTTGTTCTTATCATAAATGAACTCTTTTTTATTTGGTGCCAACTTTTTGGTCTCCACTGTAAGCTACTAATAACATCGACTTTGAATCTTTTTGGCCTATCTATATAGTATTTTAATATCAATTTGATAGTTTTTTATTTTATTTACTGCTAATAAAAAAAACAGATAATTATTAATATCTCCTCATTAAAATCATATCTATTAATAATTAAATAATAAAACATCCAGTTTTATTTCAACGATTCTCGGAATCAACAGCAAGAAAATAAGAAAAGATCGACAACTTGCTGCTGTCATAATATTAGTAGGATACACCGAAAGATACAAGGAGCAGATTGTCAGCGGTTCTGGCTTATGGTATCCGGCGAGAGATCTCCCAATATAAATTAAAGGTAATTAAGAGAATCATGTCACCGGATTCCACTTTAATGATAGGCCCGGAGTAGATGAATCTGGCTCATTACTTATTCCGGCAGCTCCATAAGGACTATAAGGACTAAGACTAAACAGAAACGCTCCGAGACGAGGACGAGAGAGACCTCGATCGGAGGAATGTTGCCAGATCTTTGTTCTTTTATCTCCGATCAGAGTAAATTCTACGCTACCTGTATGTGCATATCTTGTGGTCATCTCGAATCCGTCCAGCAATACAAGACCGTTCCTGAAATATTATGAAAAATCGAGATTTCTTCATGACTTTTTTTATTTTTTCAAAAATTTTCAAAGCCGACTAGATCTCAGAGTTTTCATAGTGAACTTATGTTTTTAAATAAGAAATCTCGATTTTTCAGTTTTTTTTTTCAGGATATTTCAGGAACAGTCACAGATATCTTCTTGTATGCCTTGACAGATTCGAAACTGCGCATATTTTCTCTAATTTAACTGACCCTGTATCTTTCAACGTTTAGAGAAGGATACATGGGATATACAATATTCTTGGAAGAGTTGAATACGTCAAAGTTGTGTAGGTAAATGAAGGAAATTTTTTTTTGAAATTTTTGTAAAGAGGGTATACCTATAAATCAACGAGTGTAGGTGGGGTGAATATTTTCAAACTTTTTTCATATCTTTCATATTATGATTTTTTACTAATAGTTTAGACGCTACGTTTTTTAGTATTTTTTTCTGTTAGAAAATTTTACATTTATGTGTTACATAATCGTTTCTGCAAAGCAACCATAATGCAAGAAAAACTCAAAACCATTACAATAATTAGTTTTTTGATTGATATTTCTCCTTAGAAAATAATTTCGAAAGCAGGATACTTACTTCTTCAAATGATTTATGAGCAAACATCCGTCAATTCTGAAGTTTGAAAAACTACACTAAATCACACAGGCATGTCTCCCGATAGCACGAATAAACGAACCCATTTTATCCAAGAACTCCTCGTATAAGGAAAGCAACAACACCAAACTCTCACCGACAGTGTAAATATTTTATCACTCATTAACATAAATTATCTAAGCAATAAATAACTTAATAAGGTGTAAAATGTTTTATGATCACACGGTTTATCAGCATTACTTGACTAATAGTAAGGTAAGAGTGCATTGGAGTTCACCAATGATGCCATCATAAATTACCGGGAGGTTGATTTATGAGATGAGAAGGGATGTGTGTGGTTTGTGGTTAATTCTCAAGGATATATGTACGCGATAGTGGATAAAGAACAAACACAATGACATTAAAGTACTCCTCCACAGCAGGCCATTCCTGACAAGCAACCTGTACATCTCCTGTGTGCGCCATGTACGGATTTTAGCTTAATCCTAGTCGGCGTTGTCAGATTACGCGAGTCTTAAGTAATTTTTTACCATCACTTAAATTGATATTTTTTTTTAAAGCTAACTACTTGGGAAACAATGTCTGACCATTTTAGTCTATATATCTTCTACGTTTTATTAAGAAGTGGAAGACTTTTTCTGTCTGATTCTTCTTATTAAAATCATCTTCATAATTCGCATATTATATACAATTCTTCCTTTTGATTATCCTGTAAGAAGACATGATTTTCTAAAATAAAGCTTAGATTTATTTAGAAATTAGATAATTTATTAGATTAGGATTAGATTAGATAAATAATTGTAAACGCATTATTAGGTTTTTTTTTATCAATTCGATATCAATAAAGGCGAGAAGTAGGGAAAAATAACTTTTTATTTCCTAGAAGATTTCGCTGCCGAAATCGTGTAATTTCTTTGATTCAGGATACAGTTAGTAGAGTTCAAATACTTTTCCAGAAATAGAATTGAATGAAGATGGCAACACTGACGTAACAGTATGGTGAACATGAGGGAAATAAACGACTGTCGTTAAACAATAGTTTCGTGTTGGGACCTTTCGTGACTGATGAAAAATTTTTACAATACCAAGTCCCACACTCACGGCTTTATTGCCATAAAATACCACCTTTGTCGGACATTTTATACCGACAACGGCAACGTCATTTGCTGCCTTTAAAATTGGTTTATAGATTTATCTGGCTCTGTCTACATGTTCTTATTTTATATCATGAAGGCAATATGAAAAACAATATTATACAGGGTGTTATATAAAAAATTTTGGATAATAGGCCTATATTTTAACATATTGTTTACCTATTTCTAACTTTCTAGTTATCTTAACCATACAGTCGGTAATAAGTAAATTAGGGTTGGGAATTGATTTTCCTCTGATATTTACCTCGACAGTAAAATATACTTTGAACGCTACAACCGGGAAAATTTACCATTTGAATGTCAATTTGTCTTTAAAGTTACATCAAACAAAAGCCGACATATTTTCTATGATTTTTCAAACTCCTTTGTTATTTATTAAAAATAATAATTTGTTTTTGCTCTTACAACAACTTATCACATTGACAACGTTAAAGAGGAAGATATATGTGAAATAAATACATTACACCTATCTTTCAAATCTGAGAAAAAAATTATTTTTCGAAAAAAAGCTTTATTAACTGCCAAATAAGCAGGTTGTGATTTACTGGCAGGCAAATTCAGACTTCTTCCCTTATTTATTTCATAACGAATTATTTCATAATAATATCCGGATATTAATTATATGGGAGGACGACTGCGCCGGCGCCAATCTACTTATTATTTTGATTATGAGTACTATCACTCCACTCTCACTTAGGTATTTGGTACGTAAATTATATTAGGAATTTGAGGAAAGATACTTTTGACCTAATTTACGTCGAATTGAGGTAAATTTAACTTAAATGCTAGTTGGGCCCATAAGCTCTAGAGATATATGTAAAAAATTAAATGTAACTATATTTTGTATGCAATATGGCAGATTTTGAAAAATTTAACTGGCATGAAGATCGTATTTTATCAATTAAATTTAAAAAATAAGTTTTGCAATCAAAAAAAGCTTAGCTAGAGTGATTTTTGTATACAAAATTGAAGACACAAATCCATTGCACGCATGAGTATTATCGATCTTCGATTTTGAAATAGAATCATATTGACGGAATACTTCACTTGCTGAAGATCGATAAAAACTCCTAGAGGTATCTTGATAGAAACTATTCATTATTATTTTGAATATTTTTTTATGTCCAAAATTTTGAACATGTAAAAATGTTTTTCTGGTTTAAAGATTAAAAGATCTTAAAGATGCAAGATGCATGGAAATGGCGCACTTGTTGACGATCAAGACCTCTCTCGTGTTTTCTTTTTGTTATTTTGGAGGTAGGTATTATCAGGGGGTAAAGCGTATGTGCAAAGTTAGAAAATTCGGAATTAATTTGAAAAATTCAACAATATTTTTATTTGTATAAAAACAAAAAAAGAATATGTGAATTCAAGGTAATTTCAAAAAAAGTAAGAAAAAATAGTTTAAAATTATCGAAATTACAGAAGAAAAGATATACTATTTATTTATCAAGTTGACCAGTGGACCTTCATTATTAATTATTAAAACAATTGCGACATCTGACCCAACAGTTTCAATTTTACAACCTTAATAACTACAACCGATCATCCACAACAATAGGGGTGACGCCCCGCTCCAATAATGAATCTTTTACCAGCCATTAATGGCGGTATATGGACATTTCAAAAGTTCATTCATTCGTCCTCCAGAGTATTACTTCTACGTACCGTTATGAATATATGGGTTCGTATTTTTTCACCCACCTACATTTATTATGACGTATTTCAAATACAGCGTGATTTATTCGCGTTTTTATAACGTGCCGCGGCCATAAAACAATTGTAACATGAGCCGACCAAAAAATGGGTAATTAAAAATTGTGGCCGAGAATGTATACCGAGACTCACAAATCAAGGTGAACGGTATGACATATTTGACTTTCCTATTGTGTTAAATTTATACGAAATTCCAACATGTTCCTGCATGAAATGATATCAATCAGCAAGTGGCTTAATAACTGTCGTTTATTATCATCCGATTAAGCGGTTAGACTATAAATGTAGTGGAATTTCACGCAGTGATTTATATCCTAGGTATGGTATTAGTACATAGTGAAAACCATAATAATTGTTAATCGTAAAAAATTCATGATAATTTTCTATAATGCACTTTATATACTCGTATGCTTGATGTATACGAATAGATACAAAAGTGATGAAATATCATAACATTATCATGCATGAGAAGATCCAAGCATATCATATTACAATATGTAATATGTACATAATAACATACTCATTCTTCTTATATATGCGATATTGCTTGTATATTTTTGTAACTATGAAGAATGTGCCAAAATATTTTCTCACGGCTTTTATAAAGTATCACTTTACATAATGTGGTTTCAACATGACGAATTCTATATTCAGTTCGAAGATGCGCTAATATCTAGGTCAGCACATTATAAAATCAGATGAATTAGATGAAATAATGATAATTGTTAGGATTAAAATTTGCTTGGAATAATTACTTTGGGGGATTCTATCCTACTTAGTCTCGTGACACTCCCGCGCCCAACGGATGCCAAAAAGTAGAGGGAACTTCTTCTTCGTCAAAAGTGACATAATTTGAAGTGACACCTAAGTTAATAAGGACAGAACAACTCTTTATTTGGGGATGTCGGTTATCCAGGGCTTCGATTGGCCAAATAAAAGTGATCCAACAAGGAAACTCGCAGCTCAGGGGAGCTAAGAGCAAATTTTCAGATGGGCGCTGGCACCAAGCAGGGCAACTAGCGAGCGCGTGATCCGTGTTGACAGCGCCGTCGAATTTTTGAAGATGGAGTAACGTTCACCTGTTGTGTAGTACCTATAACCTACCTTATCTAAAAATTTATATCTCATATCTATGCATGTGTCCTGTGTCTATCTTTTTGAAAGAAGCTGATGAAGTACCAGTACCAGTACTTTCTTCACGTGTCCAACTCCATGTTGTGAATTTCCGCAAAATAACTTATTAAAGTCTCGACTAATTACGCGATAATCATATTTCGATATGACTACCCAAATACTTTCAACATTCGAATTATATTTATTTTTATTATCAAGAAAATTTTTTTTTCCGTTTATACTATGCGGGAACTCAAAAAACGATAATATTGTTCCTGCTACTATTTTTATTTGATGTTCACTTTTAAAGACTTGAGAAGTTATTTTTATCTCCCCATGTCTGCCGCGATTTCCTCCAAGAATTACTTCAAACGGTAATCAGCCATATTATAGTTTAACACTGAGTTGAGTGAAATTCAAGTTAGTTTATTACCTTAGAGAAGTTCCATGAAACTTCCTAAGTGAGAGAGAACCAACCAGTTTACCTTGCAAGTTCATCTATTTGACCAAATCAATTGTGGAAAGGTATGCCTAAATGACAACCTAAGATAAGTCAAGTTTTATCCTGTTTTTGCTTACGAAGTGATTTTGAAAAAAGATGAAATAAACACCCTAATGACCCCTTGACAAGAATAAGTAATAAGTACCGTTAATGCTTGATTTTGAAGTTCAGACAATATAAAGGAAAATAAATTTAAGATTATTTTGATATTCTTTAGATCTTACATTGTGGGTCCCGTGGCGCAGTTGATAGCGCGTTGGTCCGCCGTGCCGATATACCTTGGTTCGAAACTCACCAGCAGCCGACAACTATTTGTTGTGTTTCTCGAGCCAAGATCGGGATCCACCTTGTGGAAGGCAATGGCAAACCACCACAAGTACCCTTGCCTAGTAAAACCTCTCAAACAGTGCCGTTCGGACTCCGGCAATAAAAAGGGAGGTCCCATATGTCTGTGTAAACTGATAGCTCGCGCACCACAGACATATGCGAGAGGTAGCCTACGCCCGATATGCGGGTATGGCACTTGAAGAAGATCTTACATTACAACTTTTCGTAATTAAACGTCAAGTTTTTATTCAAAATTAAAGAATATCTGGCATCCCGATAATTCACCGTACACTACCTTTATTAATTTTTTCTTAAGAAGCCTACCGTTCTGCAAGAAAATTTGATTCGTAGTTTGACTCTCTTTTTGATTTTGAACTTTCAGTAATTTAAAATTTGTAAAATTATACACTACAAATTATTTATCGACAAAAATTTTTCTTTTAATATTAAGTACCTACCCCAATTAGTTCTGGAAGAACCTAGCGACAATAATACTTTGCGCGTATGTACTTATTACAGTTTAAAAATTAATTTTCTAAAGAGGGATCTTACTCAAAGCTTTTATAAATCTAATTGTTTCCTTATTCTGAACAAACGTGTAAGTTTCATCGTATAATACTGAACCTCCCGGGGGCATGTCAAGTAATCAAACCGTACGCGTGTCTTATTTGGCTTATTTAATAATGCAAATAGCCTGTCACATATATGAAGGAGTCTAAAGGAATATGATTAGATAAATACTGAATTTCCTCATAACGAAAATATGAGGCAGTCATTCAAAATGGGAATCCATTCCACGCAATATGTATAGAGACATGTATACCGATATCATCTCATCAATAAAATAACACAATCCGGCACGAAATTCAATATACTCTCATGTGATATTAAATTACATACTGAACTGTACAAACTTTCGTGTTGTAGGTATATAGAGGGATGATTTAGGGTTGCAACTTGTGATAGTATTTTCTATTAAGTAGGTAGGCAGGTTATAATAGTTCCTTATTATTACGTTCGGATATGTAAACTCGTCTGCTGGGTATGCAGAGCAAATTTAATTAATAATTCATAACGAAAATCACAGAATATAACCATTATATTATCTTGATAGGTATATATGCAGAAGAAATTTCGATTTAAGACTTGCTATTATTAAAATTGCAATGTAAACTTATTCACTCCGGCTAGTTTTCTACTCGCGTGAAGTTAGGAACGAAAACTTAGCACCGGGAGTGGCTAAACATCCGGCTGCCGTACGATGGATAATTTAACTACATAATCTGCTATTATTGATTGAACGGGGTTGATTTTTCTCCTTCGTTTGGAAAAATAAACACCCCAGTAACGCAACAAGGGCAATTTTTTAACCCAAAATCTAAAAATACAACACCTGAATATGCGGATTCGGAATTTCAAAAAATCAAGATGGCCGTTCTGGGCCCGGACAAGACGACTTTTCACAAGGGGATGATAGGGTGGATCTTTGTCCTTGGTTTAGAAAAATAAAAACCCTAGCAACGCATCAATGGTAGTTTTTATAGCCGAGAATGTAAAATAATTACAACACCTGAATATGCGGATTCGGAATTTCAAAAAATCAAGATGGCCGTTCTGGGGCCGGACAAGACGAGTTTTCACAAAGGGATGATAGGGTAGAGCTTTGTCCTTGGTTTGGAAAAATAAAAACCCCAGCAACGCATCAAGGGCAGTTTTTATAGCCGAGAATGTAAAATAATTACAACACCTGAATATGCGGATTCGTAATTTCAAAAAATCAAGATGGCCGTTCTGGGCCCGGACAAGACGAGTTTTCACAAAGGGATGATAGGGTAGAGCTTTGTCCTTGGTTTGGAAAAATAAAAACCCCAGCAACGCATCAAGGGCAGTTTTTATAGCCGAGAATGTAAAATTACAACGCCTGAATATGCGGATTCGGAATTTCAAAAAATCAAGATGGCCGTTTTGGGCCCGGACAAGACGAGTTTTCACAAGACCATGATAGGGTAGATCCTTGTCCTTGGTTTTGAAAATAAAAACCCCAGCAACGCATCAAGGGCAGTGTTTATAGCCCAAAATCTAAATATCAAAATATTTTTCCAAACCAAGGACAAAGATTCACCCTATCATCCCCTTGTGAAAACTCGTCTTTCCAGGCCCAAAACGGCCACCGTGATTTTTTGAAATTCCGAATCCGCATATTCAGGTGTTGTAATTTTCGATTTTGGGCTACAAAAACTGCCCTTGATGCGTTGCTGGGGTTTTTATTTTTCCAAACCAAGGACAAGAATCTACCCTATCATGGTCTTGTGAAAACTCGTCTTGTCCGGGCCCAAAACGGCCACCGTGATTTTTTGAAATTCCGAATCTGCATGCATATTCAGGTGTTGTAATTTTCGATTTTCGGCTAAAAAATTGCCCTTGATGCGTTGCTGGGGTGTTCATTTTTCCAAACGAAGGAGAAAGATCAACCCCGTTCACGCAATAATAGCAGATTATGTAATTAAATTATCGCCCTGCCGCAGCCGGATGTTTAGCCACTCCCGTTGCTAAGTTTTCGTTGCTAACTTCACCCGAGTTAGTTTTCTTATTATTTTAGTGTGTAGATTTTTGTTTTACTTTCTGATACCAATAATTTATTTTTAATAAGTAAACATGCGGTGATCCACGACAAGATCATTATTAGTTTTGATGCTCAGTCTAATTCCACTTCATTACTGTTACCCATCGAGCACACAACATTTTTAAGTTTTCCCTATTGAAATGCTATTAAAAAGCATCCCATTGAAATAGCAATTTATTTTCATAGCAACATTGCACCTGTAAAAGATTTCTATTTTTCATGTAGTAATATCCTGATCCTAGTTGCTCATACAATTTTGCTAGATCACATGAGATCGCAAGCAAAAAAACCGTTGAAATACCGTGTAGAAGTCATTCATTCCAATATATCATCTAAAAATAAACACGCTCAAGAATGAGATGACACTAGAAACGAAAACCACATTGTCCAGATCTCATTTCCCATTACTGATCGTGAAAATAAGCAGATCCAGCACATTGTCACATCAGTTTTCTCGTCCTCTCGTCGATCCTTCCTCGTTTGTTTCACTTTCAGCTTCAGCTCGTTCGCGGCCGCGCTCGGCATATCTCCGGTTGCATCTACCGTGTCAAAACAGCTGACAGGCATCGGATGAACTCACTTGGCAGCTGAAATGTCTCTTCTATTATGAGAGAACTGACTGAATGACTAGCACTAGCACTAGCACTAGCACCAGCACCAGCACCAGCACTAACCCTAGATGAGATACCGTAACGAGAAGACTGGTTTAAAATAAACACCGCACACTTCCATTATTATTAAACTTGTCATTGTCATGTCGAACCGATAAGGTACTTCTTCTTGATTAAATAATTGCTTGACCAATAACAAGCGTTGTGTGACTTCTTTTTGTTTCGAAAATAGATTTGGATTCTCAAATGGAGCAGAGATGAAATGGAAAGCGAGAGTGTGTTATGATAGAAAGCCTGGCGGTCAGACGTGAATTAGGAGCTAAACCGAAAATGATAAATTGGTCCGGAGAGTGGAATGGAGTATGGAAATCAGTGCCGGTTGCCATACAATAACGACTATAGACCTAATTGAAATTTCCCTAATGGCGTTTTCCTGTAAACAATGTCAGGGGCTCGTGATAGTCTGTTGGGAATCATCCGTCACTTCCATGGCCCAGTCTGACATTCTGTGACAGGGAAGAAGCGGCTGGGAACTCGATGGGGATTACTGACAACGTGATACAATCCTTGATGCACTCGCTTACTGATTCACCGCTGAATTTGATAAAATGCCCCGCAAATGCATCACCCTCTTTTGTGCTCGTTGAATTGTCGGGATCACTATTTGACTTCAAGGAGATAAAGAATAAAGAAACTGGTGAATTTTTCTAGGAAAGATTGTATTGGTATGGTTTGAGCATTTCGAGTTAATTACTTAATGGTTTGAGGTGAAGGTAGGAGGAAAAGGGGGAAAAAGAAAGGAAGAGGTGTACTATAATTAAGCTGTCTTGATGGACCCCTAGACAAGTTGTGGTCATAGTCGATCTCCCGATCCCTGTTCCTCGGAAAATAAATAAAAATAAAGAAGGAAAAAAAAAAGGAAAATAAGAAAGAAAAAATAGCAATAAAAGAAAAAATATATGACTTATAGGTACTTTATAAGTGAGCCTAACTCTTTACCGCCTATTTCAAAAATTCGTCAGGGTTTTTTGTCTGATGTGTCTGCATCTAACCTTGCGTTGTGACCTTGCAGAAGTTTGTGGCTGATGGAGCGAGCGTTGCAATTCTCGCAATCCATAAAAAAAACACACATTATATCCATATTCCATACATACTCAATGGTTATAGAATTTATAAAGTTTCCTGAAACATTTCATACATTTTGAAGAAAAAAAATTATGATTTTTAGTCTTCGTTCTTCTGATATTTAATAAAAGATCTGCTTGAGATATTTATTTTATTTACAGGCTTCCCAGAAATTTTTGTCAGATTTTATATTTATAATAGGCACTTTCAGATTCAGTATGAATTTACCTTTGAGATACTTATTTTACATATTTCGGCGAATTTTCATGTTGTTGGCTGAATAGAAGTTTATAAAATCCAAAACTTTACCGAAGCACCCAGAAAATTGGGTCCATGGGTTTTCACTTTTCAGGAACTTTTTCTACTTTCTGGTCTCTCAGAACATTCCCTTTATTAAACTTTTTTTATTTCTAAAGTTTTGGGAATGATTTTTTTTTACTTTTTGCAGGTACATACTTACCTATTATCTATTAATCTATACATATCTTATTAATTATCCTTATTAAATTCCAAAATCCTTTCCTGAAACAGCCTGAAAATTATGATTCCTACCTGATAAATTTTTTCAAATAAGCACCTATACTTTTGAAAGACCAAAGTTGAAGCTCATTCTCGAAATATTAAAAAGAGTTGAATTTTTCTGTTTTTTTAGCAACGTTTTCCTCTTTCTGATTTCTCAGAAATGAGATAGATTACATTCACTGGTTATTCAACATTAGTAAAAAAAATACTGCACATTTTTATTTAGTTTTTTCATATACTCGTACTTTCAATGGGTGTTCCTAGAGCTTTTTTGCATTTAATTTTATTCCCTATTTCGTTTTTTTTTTCATAAAACTTTATTTTGTATAGGTCCCGGAAACTTCCTTTTCCGGTTCTCCTGAATTTTACGGAGAATTGAACGATTCGGAGGGTGTCTCAAGCAACAGACATTTTCAAAACATCTATGAAGAGAGTTTTAAAGGAAAATTGTTTTCATCCACACAAAATCTGCTTGGTGCAAAAATTAATGGAAAATTATTTTGATTTGAGGGTGGAGTTCTGAGAATGAATTAATGAAGGATCGGTATCTCGATAAACCTCCGACGTTCTTCTGGACCTGCTGTTTCTCTCACGAAACCAAGTTCGAATTGAATTTTTTAGTAAACCGATACAACATGAGATGCAGATGATTTGACATGCAGATGATTTGAAGTTGTACGGCAATCCTCTTTCGGACACGCAAATTATTATTGTTAATGATTTGACTGTGATCTCCGACTGGTGACGCAAATGGCTTCTGCCTCTGAACCTCCAGAAATGCTGCGTGCTGCATATTGGACCTGACAATCCTCTAAGCGACTACACAGTCAGTGGCCGTTTATTCACCAGTGTTACTGTTCATAACGATCTCGGTCTCCTGGTGTCTAACAATCTGTCCTGGTCTCAACATATTTTATCCGTTTCCCGAAGATGTAACAGACTGCTTTATTTGATGGGACATATACATAGTGTGACCCATTTGTTCTTGAAACACCCTGTAGAATCTTAATTTATGGTGCGATTTTAAAGAAATTTCTTTTAAATCATAGAGCTTAATAAACTATATTTTGGGAGCAAAAAGCGTCCCATTCCTACAAAATCCAAGGCCTACTAGATCAGTGTTTACTTGTAAAATCTCAAAAATTCATATTAGCGATTTTTTTAGAAAAAAACTGGGCACGCCACGGGATTCACCGGCCCTCAAAACGGTACTGTTCTAAATTTTATTGAAAATGTCGAGAGTAAAAATGATCTTGTAGTTATTTTAGAAATTCATAATAATACTCTGAATTTTCATAAATTTATTTGAAAAAAGTCAAAAGCTATCATAAGTAAAAATTAAAATTAAAAAAAGTAAAAAAAAAGTAAAAAAAAAATAAAAAAAAATAAAAAAAAAAAAATAAATAAATAAATAAATAAAAAATTATAATTAAAAATTAAAGTACCTACCTTATCACCAACTAGACGTACAATTTCTATTTTGTCTCTCTTGACCTTTTCGAATAAATTAATGAAAATTCGGAGTTCTATTATGAATTTCTAAAATAACTGCAAGATCCTTATTACTCTGACATTTCTAATAAAATTTAGTACAGTACCGTTTTGAGGACTGGTGAATCCAGTAGCGTGCACAGTTTTTTTCTAAAAAAATCGCTAATATGAATTTTTGAGATTTTACAAGTAAACACTGATCTAGTAGGCCTTGGATTTTGTAGGAATAAGACGCTTTTTGCTCCCAAAATATAGTTTATTAAGCTCTATGATTTAAAAGAAATTGCTTTAAAATCGCACCATAAATTAAGATTCTACAGGGTGTTTCAAGAACAAATGGGTCACACTGTAGAATCAGTTTTTTGAACCACGAAAGTCTGTCAAGACAGAGACATCGATGTTGCACTGATTATTTTAAGCTCATCAGTCTGACAGTTTTTTTTTTTTTTTTTAATTCAATACATACGAGTACTTGTGAATTCTTAAACTTGAAAAGAAAACTTATTGAAATCATTCAGAGCCCAAAATAAAAAGAAAACCCCAAAAAAATATGCCAAAAATTTAACTAAGTATACTGAAATGCTCTTAAAAATAATAAAATTACTATGTTACAATATGTTAATACGAGTAGGTACCTTCTTTAAGACATCTTTGAACTATATAACCATTTTCCGGAGTATTCTAAAGACCCTAAAACGTAGCTGCATTGCAGTAAAAATTTTCTATTTAATACACCTTAGATACAGAAAAAAAGAGAGTGGTGATGGGTGTGACATTCAGTACATGCGTCCTAATGTACTTTTTCCGGGAGATTATAAGACGTTTGAGGAACTCTGAGATAATCATAATTTGTACATGAAGATTCACTTTTTTGTGCTGACTATGCTCGGAACTTCTTGCCATAGCGCGGTTCCGTAGATCGTTAACTGTGACATTCTTGGAGATTCTTATTTATTTTCCTCGCTTACCGGGGATGTATAAGTTCATGAATTATTACTTCCTACGCCGCCGCTAGATTCTGCAATAGAAACCCTAAAAACCTTCATCGTGAGTATACGAGCATCGGTGAAAGATTAGGAAAAATAAAGTTTCCAGACAGGACATCCGATTATGGTTTCCTGTTTACTCTTTGAAATTATCTCTGAAACTGAAATAATCCTATTGGTCATTTATCTACCTTATAATGTGATTTAAAGTTGTTTACTTACAATGGGCAAACTTTACAAAACAAAGATATATTATTTAGCAGTAAACTCGAATATACCTACTTTTGCTTGCTGACGTTGGTTGGAGTTGGAGTTGGAGGTTTTATATACTTACTCGTAGGTACGATGCAAGATATTGAGCTTTGAAATCAACTCACCAGCATCAGATACCTACTCGAGGATTACAACAAATATAACGCAAGTGTATCAGAATTGTGAACAAGATCTTCAGAAACGATAGTTCCCATGCCAGACAGACACATATTTCCAAGCAGACCGAAGGTGTTGATGTACTTCATTGTATTCAAACTAGGTGAACGCGGCTCCATTGCTGCTAGTTCGTTCACCTATCTTTACGGGTAATATGATATAAATTCGGACCGCATTATAAAATTTGTCAAACATGGTAAACCTGATCTGTTACACGGATGCTATCAAGTTTTATCGGTACTCTAAATCCTTGAACACACACATATGTATAAGTTTCAACGTCTTACAAGCATGATAATGTATGCTGTAAAAAACTTACAGCCATTGAACCAGAAAGGAATTGAAAAATAGTCTTCTTTAAACTCGTGCCATATAGCATCGATTCGAACAAAGAGTTTCAGGATTCTTGGTAATTTTTCAAGTTTCTAGGTAATTTTTAATTGTTCTACCTGAAAAAAACTAGATCGATTCCAGTAATACTGAAATCGTCATCTCGGATAATATGAGTGGAAAAATATAAATTACTAATTCAAAAGTCACATTAGCAATAATGAGTCTAAAAACCTTTGTTCTAGGTAAAGCATTTTAGTATTTTTCGATTTCTGGAAGAATTTTAAAAAGTTGCTTGAATTTCAATAGACTCTGTAAATGGATGAAAATCTGATAGCACATATTGTACCTAAAACATAAAATTTTCCATTTCAAGATGCCTTCAGTCTTGAGGAAAATATATTCTCAATCCATAATGTATTTTTAACCGAAAAATAGTTTTTTGTTTGACTTTTTTATGAATGACTCACGAGAGAAACCAGGACAAAGGGAAATTTAATTTCGTAATAAGATTTCAGGAATAACTTGATTCAGGATTTGACATAGAATAGATCAAGGAAACCATAACTTTCTTTGCGGATAATTGAACGATTTTGTTTATTTGGATATTTCAGGATTGATTTTAGTCTTAGAAAAATTTATTTTTAGCACTTTCAGGTTAAAAATATCAGTAAGAATACACAAAAGTTTAAATATAAAAGTAGGAACAGGAAAATCGGAAAAACCGAGCTTTGCGATATTTCAGAAATGTGTGGAATTTATAAGATCTATGGTAGCATCAATATTTTTATTGTTATTTACCTTTTATTTACCTATCACAATTATTATATTTACATTATATTATATGTATTATTATGTTATTATATGTATATAATAAGATTCTCTATCTCGTGCACGTGTTTTCGAATGGCATAAAAGGTTTTCTGAAGATGAGGAGAGCATCGAAGATGATCAACGTCCAGGTCGACCTGTGTCTGTTTCAACTCCGCAAACAGTGACCAAAATCAATGAAATTGTGCGCGGAGATCGTTGTATGAGCATTCGGATTTCGGATGATTGCTGGGACTGTAGACGCCAGACGCTGAGACTCTCACCATGTTTTGGCAACGCTCCGAGAGCGAGTTCGTAAGAAACGGCTGGAGTTGTGGAAAAAGAAGTCGTGGATCTTGCACCAAGAAAATGCGCCTGCCCATAACGCACTGTCTGTGAAGCGTTATTTAGCCGCTAGAGGCACTCTAGTGCTTGAACACGCGCTGTACTCACCTGATTTAGCGCCTGAAAACGAGCAACAAATTGCCAGGAACCGATCACCTCTCTACAAAGCCTGATCCTCCTAACTGCTGCGTCTGGTGACATGCAGAAGAAAACCAGCGAAAAATAATGTAGCTGCAAAAACCCGTCCTCGATTTCACTAATCTGTGCATCAAATGTAAGGGATCGTGCAATAACGTGATAGTCGAGGCATATTATTATCTCTCTGAATGACACAAACCTAATGGTATGGTGAAAACAGAGACATCGAATGTTTCACTGGTTATTTCTAACTCCTCAGTCTGACATATCACCACCACCAGAGAGTGTCGAACAGAAAGAAAACCAACCTGTCTTAAGTAAATTGATTTGTATGAAACATAGTGACTTGTAAATGTTACTAACAATACTAGGTGACAACTGCACTGACCAACTGTTTTAAACAAAATAAGTTCTAGTCGCGTTTAATTGCGGTTCGTATGAATTTATAGGCCATGCACGTTACCTATAGAAAAATCGGTGAGAGTTTTACTTCTTAAGGAATTCGATGTAAATTTGGAGTTTATAGAGCTTTCAAAAGATGTAATTTTCTTCCTTAATCTGTTTAAAGGGTTTGACATTATAGGAGATTCCAGACATTTTATGTGAAAACGTTATGTAATGTTTTGTAATTTTCTTGTTGCGAAGCAACTTTCGGTATAAAAATAAATATGTGAGACCGATTGTTATCTTTATATTCCAGGCATTTATACATCCTCGAAGCAGGCAACACAGGCAGCTCTTTCATGTCTTAAATTTGTTAGTGTCATCAAAGTCTGTAACGAAATTTTCAGAAACGAAAATCTTTAATAAAATTTAAGTATCAAAGTGAAGATCACTATACAAATTTAACATTTCAGAGTCCTTATCCTCGCATAAATCTGGCTCAATTTTCCACATTCATGATTCTTTAAAAAAAGGCAACATTATGTTAATTCGGTTACCCGAGCGCTGCAACCTGCGCTGTCCCTACCTTTTAATTTACAACATTATAACTAAATCCATAAAGATGAGACCTGGCTTCTGGCGGGATGTTTTTAAATCGAGAGAATAAGTAATTGCCCCGGGGTAAAGCAGTAGTAAAAGTGGCTTTCAAACGGCCACTTTGCCGTTTAATACGACCTGTAAATTGCCACAAGATTTACACGCTTTTCTGCTGGACCTGCTCTGTCTGGTCCGACGAAACGGCTCACTAAAACTTTACCGAATTCCTCATTATATTCACAATCTTACAACTTCGTTTATTTTATTTATTTTCACTACTCAGTTCTCGGATAATGCCATCCACTGTAACCACTAATTACAAAGATCTTCAGGTACAACCTTAATTAATCAATTCTACCATTCATTATAGAGCTTACCCAGTTTTTGTTTACTTAACAGCATTTCAACATCGATTCAGTAATGTAATGAACATATTTCAAAACCATTCTTTAACAACGTTATATCATGGAATCGCTAAGTTATTTAAGTTTTTGCTCAACAGGGAATTTATTATTCTACCCCAAATTAATTACAGGCTTTTATTTAAAAACTCAAACCCAGTAGTTAACGGAGCAACTTTTTTCATGGAAGGCTACCGGATTCTTCTCGGGGAATTATAAAGAAACGGAGGCTAGCCAACAGACAACAGACAAGAGAGTTGTCGTTGCTAAAGAGATTACAAGACATAAATTTAATCCACGTTATTAGGTTTGTCGGCGGCGAATAAGCAACATATGAAAGATAGTCGAGCCAAGTATCTGTTCAGTTTGATTCCATTACAATTCTGTTCAGGAGTTCTCAAACTGGAACTTTGATTTTAGTCGATTTGATCCACGCAGCAGTTAAAAAATATAACTTGGACGATTCATAATGAAGTACCTAGTTCGTTTTTGTATTATCTCCCAGTGAAAGGTATTCTATAGTTTTTGCCTCATCAAATTCATCGATTTAATTTATTTTTAACATTTAAAAAGAGCCCTCTGAGATGGGCCAAATAGTTTCTTCCAGCTTATTGCAGGAAATATTTTGATTTGTAACTTTGAACTTTTAAGCAAGGACAAAAATTATGATTGTTCAAGGAATTTTTTTTGAGAGTTTTCAAACCATTTTTATTATTGCATATAGGTATACAATTCAGATAAGCTAATAAATAGTTTTAGACCACGATTTAGACATGGCAATCAAAGGTGACAGAAATAGCTTGACTCTTAATCCAAGAGATCATAACTGCCTACTCAAGAGTCAAGATAGACGTGTGCTCCCGTTAAACAATTGAACAACGGCCTATTATTGATATTGACATGGCCTGTCATCCTATAAATAATGTTATATTAACACTAGCACCAGAGCAAACACCGCTTGGTCGCCTTCTTTATTATTGATATAATTATTTTTAATTTATAGAGTTGTCATCCGGGGTCGTTACTCAAACTATAAGGCAAGCGCGGTTTATTATTATCATTGTTGTCGACACGATAAAAGCGTGCACATAACAGATCATAACAATTATTTATATAAACAGTTTATGTTCTTCCTTCCTATAACACGTACGATATCTATGCACTCTCACTCTGTCAACTTTGTCATTTATTTTATTGTTTATTGATTTTATTTCATATCTTACTTCATAACAGCTCATGTCTCTCGCAATAACGAGAATAATTAATAATTATTATGAAACAATGCAGTATTGTAATATTGCATTGTACGATAGCGACAAGCGACAATAATAATTGAGAACCAAATTATTAATTTATTTATTCACCATCGGTATACCTACCTTGAACTATTGAAGCTGCTTAAAATGATATGTAAGAATTTTATATTATAATCGTACCTAACTATTAAAATATAAAATTTATATCAGTATAAAATATCATTGTCTCTATAAAAGCGAGGAATATAATAAAGAATTGGGTCAAATACCCCATAACTTTTCTATGAAAAGAAACACGAGATACTTCTAAAATTGGAATATCTTTGAACCGTTATTATATTCCATTCCATAGGGTTATTCGTTGATATAACCTCCTCCCGTAAGGTCTTCACTCCTTCCTCCAAGATGCTGTAAACTTTTCCAATAAATCTTGATTTATATCGTCTAATAAATTCGTAGAGGCCGCATGAACCTGCTCCAAGTGATGTTTCATAACCCGGCTAACGAGCTCCGGGTTATTAGAATATCGGTGAGGATGTGAAATTTATATCTGCCGCGGACTTCTTCAGATCGCAATTCATGTGCAAATCGAGCCAGTAAAACACCGCCACGATAGACAACTCAGATTGGGTTGAAAGGGAGCGAAGATAGCAAGTATTGTATGAGCACAGTCGGTACATGGCTATTCATTTGATACCTGCCTACCATATTCTTTGGAAGAATGTTCCATAGAAATTTCAGGTGGCTACATCACCAGGGAAATGGACAGCTAAATGTCTCTTTTGTATCTTTTGAATTCGTTACTTTCTTGGAGGTCGTAGAAGAGATTCTAGATCAGAAAAGAAAATAAATAAAAGATAGGTTGACAGAATATATTATTATATGTTTTACCAGAGATAACAAAAACTTTAGACAATAACAAATTTTTCGTGTTAATTTTTGTTGAGTCAATTATTGTTTTAATATTTTTGAAGATTTAGGAGTAAGTAATCATAAAAATTTTATTTATGCTTTCAGAAAAAGGTTTCAATCCCTAAAGTTTCAAGTGTCTTCGCTTGCTGTACAAAAAATTTTTTAGGAAGAACAATAATATAGCCAGACGAAATTCTCAACCTTTATCGTACGTTTTTCAGGTTTAAGAAATTTAAAAGGCTAATTCTCAGATTATTCTAATTCCTTATTTTTCCTTATTATTCCTTATTATTCCTTATTATTCTAATCTTTTCTCATTCCGGAAATCACTGAAAGTTTTTGAAAAAACTAACGATCCTGAAATTTTAACTAATATTTAATATTTGCCACGAAAACCTATCGAAACAATAATTTAGAATGGTAATTTCAAAATTACTTAATAATATGATCTCGGCCTTAAAAAGTTTTCAGAAAAGCTGAAATTTATATCAAAGGAAATTTCGGAAACTAAAATTTGAAATAAACTGAAATTTTCCAGAATAAATTACTTATTGTTTCTAAAACAACGAAGAATTCCCTAAAAGCAAAAAAGTGTGTACAGTCCTTTCAGGATGTTGCAGGATGAAAATAAAAATTTCAACAATTTTTTAAATCTGAAAAATCTGAATATTATATCTGAAAAAAATAAAAATAGGTAAAAGTTAATTTTTACAAAATGGTCTCTAAGCTCGCATGCAATATCATGCGAGCTTTTCCAAATAAAAAAGTCCTTTTATAGAATTTCAGGTTCTTTCAGAATGAAATCTTCAACATTATTTGATCCTACTTCGACTCAAAATCGAAATTTTATGTAAAGTTCCTGAAAAAGTTGAAAAAACCGAATAATTAATCAACAAAGACTTACTACAATAATCTGAAACGAACCGTAATTTCAACCAATGAGAGTTTTTGATAAGAACGCTGGAAATTACCTGAAAGATGAAAACTCTAATTTTCTTCGATCAGCATGTTTTAAGAAGAAAATTTCTAGATTTAAATTAGTGACAATTATAGTTACTATAGGAAGTTTTTAATAAAATTTCTAAGAAAAAATAGAAATAAAATGATATTTTAGAAAAGTCTGAAACATACAGGATGATTGATTGAAACGCCACATTAGAAAAAAATCGACTTCCAAATGATCTAGGAATCTGAAATTTGGAACTTAGGCACTATACCTAATAACGAGTCAAAATGAAATATTACCAAGATGGCAGCACATTTAAAAATGGCGAAAGCAATGGCCATCTTTGTTTTTTTACACTGAGAAAAATTGTTTTATAAGAAAGTGTTATAGAATCACTTATTATAAGAATAACATTACATTTTAAAGTAATTATAATAAGTTTTACTGCAGGCTTCTTCCAGGATTATTGCGACAATAAATCCCGTCTTATACATTGAGATTTATTCCAGAAATAAGAAAATATTATATCAATAATAAGTCATGTTATTGATTAGAGTATCTTGATCATGTCTAATAAACCTGAAAATCCTTTATTATAAATCGTAAAGGATTTCTTACACACGGGACTAACTCTGAATATATACACCCACAGGTAGTAGGTACCTACGATAAGAGGACAAGACCTTCATTTTCGGCCATGCATGCTTGACATGAGTGTGAAATTTACCATCACAGTAAATGTAAAGGTAAGTTGAAGATATAAATTGTATTGCTATTATCAATAATAAAAATTAGTATGTTAGTTAATAATTCTGCAATAGACCTATTATACCTACCAATAATAAAATCTCTAACAAATAATACTGAATCCATATTAGGTATGCATACTTATACTTTCTCTATGTTTTTAAAATTTATTGTCTTAGAGTAAAATTATTTTAATTTCAGGCCACTTCGACCTCAAAACCTGTTGCTGTAAAAATGTTGCTTCTCCAGAGTGAGTCCAGACTGAAAAATCGTAAACGCAGTAAGCAGCATGACAACAACTTGTATTTTCAAAGGGCATATGAAGGCACGGTAACTAAAGAAAATGTAATAAGATCAAACAGCTAACAACATAGCAAACAACATAGCTTAAATCAATAATAATAATAATTATAATCAATGTAATTTCTTATGTTCTTAATTTTAATATAATATTGTGTAGATTATCTTTAACTTTTGAATCTAGCTATATGTATTCATTTCTTTGGTTAAAATGAGAAAATAAAATATTTCATTCAATATAAATTTTTTTTTATTAATACCTACTATTGTATAATCTCTTATCATACCACTAATAATATAAAATTATAGGGATTATAATTCCATGTAAAAACTCTTATTAGAAGGTGTTATAAGCAGCATTATAATAAATAATATCCTTATTAACTCATTCTTATAAGGTTTATCAAACCACGATAATAAAATTAATAATTCTGGGTCATATTGTTAATAAATCCGTCTCTAATTAGATCAAAATTATTACCTTTATAAGACCGTATATCTGTCCTCAAATATATTAGCAATTCCTATAACACTAATAAGATTTTTTATGACAGTTATAAGAAATTTTTCTCAGTGTAAATGGGACACCCCATACATTATTGCATTTTCAGATTGTCTGAGAAAATGTAATAACAATGGTGCTTATAGTTGTATTTTAAATTGAGTAGGCTATGAGTTATAAACAAGTGAAAATCGTGATTTTCCAACTTTAAAGACATTTACCACGAAAACGGCTCAAGATATCAGAAAACGGCTTACATGTCCCTATCTAAAATTTTTATCTGGTATCTTACTGTATAGTTTAAATGTTTATACAACAGGGTATAAACATTTCAACTGCATAATTGGATGCCTTATAAAAAGTTAAGATAGGAACATGTAAGCCGTTTTTTGATATTATGGGCCGTTTTTGTGGTAAGTGGGTTTAAAGTTGGAAAATTGCGATTTTCACTTGTTTATAACTCATAGCCGACTCAATTTAAACTGCAACTATAAGCACCATTGTTATTACATTTTCTCAGACAATCTTAAAATGCAATAATGTATGGGGTGTCCCATTTAAAAAAACAAAGATGGCCATTGCTTTCGCCATTTTTAAATGTTGCCCAAGTTCCAAATTTCAGATTCCTAGATCATTTGGAAGTCGAATTTTTTCTAATGTGGCGTTTCAATCAATCACCCTGTATGCTTATGCTTACTGTTGTTCACATATCCTTCTGCTGCAAGTTACGTCAACCAACACAACTTTCAACCAAAACATAAAATTCTTAACAGTCTTGAAAATTTCAAACTAATTTCTTAACTAGAATCAAAGCTCTATTGAGTTTCAGGAAGTTTCGGGAGAATACGGCATTGTCTCAAGCTTTCTGAGTAATAGTTTTTGTTTTTTTTCCGTCCGTGCTATTCAGAATTTCTAAATTCAAAAATTATAAACGTGTACAAATAGTTGCTTGTCCCAGTTTTGTCGAAATTATAGGGCCTGGAACTAAGCTTCATGGGAGAAAGCACGTTCCAAAATGTTTTTTCTTTCCACAGTCTTTTTCTCAAAACCCCATTGTAAGTTACTTTGATCGTTTGTCGGATTTGATAGCAATAATTCTTGATGGAGAATGAATGATGATGTTTAGATGTAAATATTGACAGATATTAAGATTTTCAGTCATATCTGACAACATGTGCTGTTGGAGTAATGAAATTTTCCAGCTTTGATAATTTTGATGAGATCTCAACCCTACTAGGTAATAATTATTTAATTACGAAAGTGCTGGCGCTATTTGGAATGTAATAAGTTGTCACGCACTCTGCTGTAACGTTGCTACCACACAATCCAAGCTTGCGTGTGTTACTTAATTTTTTATTTCGACCAGCAATTTAATATAAATAAATACCTACCTACATTGACGGAAATGTAAGTCATGTTTAAGTGAATAGTTAATTAGATCGGCTATTAGTTCGATCATTTTTATAAAAAATAAATAGGTGTCTATATCGATGTAGTTGTGATTGTGAAACTGCTGTGCGAGTTGTTTCAAAGCGCATTGTAAATGAAGACTTGTAGAATGTTTCACTTATTTAATCGGTTTCGAGTTATGCAGTTATTAGCTCTTAACGGATCATGTAAGCCTATAGAAAATTATTCATTAATCTCCAATAATAAAAAAGATACGGCAAAAATAAGAAATCTAGATTTTTCAGTTTTTTCAGGATATTTCAGGAACGGTTCTAGATATCTTGTATGTCTCGACGGATTCGAGATGGCCACAAAATATGGCAGCTTTTCTCTGATTTAACGGACCCTGTATGTCTTAGCGTTGAAGAGATACTCATGGTTAGCCTCGAAGAACGGACACCGGGTAGAGGGTGTCTTCAAAACTTCAATAATGAAGTTTTCTGCTTGGCCAAATAGGTGGTAAAAGCTAAAGGCCATAAATACTAAGGAAGAAGAAGTTTTCTGTTTTCTAAAACGTTAAACTTTTTATTGCTTAACATGTGTCTGCAAAATTTTGAATACAATCTGAGCGCACGTATTTATGGTATTTACCTATTCATAATTTATGCACCGAATCTCTTCTTTCAATAATTCTTATTAATTGCTTTTAGGTTTGTTCACATACCTATTGTTTACCTGTTACTTCCCACTTTTCGTTTATTATTTACTTTCCATATTGTCAAAGTTAATATCGCTTTGTAATGCTCGCCTGTGTGGTCCAGAATCCATAAATGCTATAATACCTAGTCTCTTCTCTGTGGTGCAATATCTAGCTGGGATAGACGGCAGCAGTCGGAGGTCAATTCCCAACCACTAGGGGTGGAGCAGGCTGTCTTCGGAGTCAATAAATCGAGTAAACTAAATTATTTTTTAAGTATTGGCTCCTGTTTGTCGCTAGATACGGAAATCGGTTTTTAGGTCCCTGATGATGCAGCCATTTAGGCTTATTACACCTTTCCCTGGCTCCTGTTTACTCTTTATTGTGTTGATATCTTCTAAATGTCTTGAAAATGATCCGCCTAGATCTCTTGATGGCTTTCATTCCTCCGTGTAGTGTCGGCCTATAGTCGTCAAGCAACCAATCATCAGCAATTCCGTGACGCTGCTTTAGATCAATATGGGTTTTATTATTCTGCTTGATAATCCTTATAAGGATTCAGCAAGTCTTGTTTTAATTCATCACGGTTATGCCTCTAACATCTAGTTGCTGCAAACTGTTTGAGATGGACAGTGATTGATGTTCAGTCAAACTTTGACGAGTAGCCTCAAAATCATCAAGCAGACTAAAATAAAATTTCTTTTGACGATTTTTTTTACGAAATAAATAACCACAATAAATTCTAAAGGGTGTTTGACCCTTTTAGAGTATGCCCTTACAGAAAAGAGCCGGTTTGTCTTAACTTAATACACTTTTTACAACTGACAGTTCTGGACAGCTTAGGTTAGGTCTTTAATTTTACTATAATTAGAGTTGACAAAACATTGATAATAAATAATTAGGCAAACTTAATTTTCTTTGTCTATTAAAAATTAATCTTGAATATTTATTATTTTATTACCTTTTCCTTTGAACAAAAAATTGAATTGGCTTTCATTGGTTACATTACATCAATTTCATTGAGCTGAGACTAGAGATGGGAGAACCGAATTAGAGAGTAGCGACATATATAAAATACTTGTTACTTTGAGATACCGATGTGCGAGAAACAGTGTTTATGGCTATTTGGCACATATCGACTGAATAATTTAGACTTGGATGAAATAACCTATCAATAAATAACAGTTAAAGTTAGTTATCGTGACTACGTATCACTATTACAGCACAGTTTGGATCACATAATCCTGTGAGTGATAAAATGAATAGTAATAGATAGTAGTAAAAATAAAATGTGCGGTGTGTACGTGGGTTCGGCTTGTGGATACATCTATGTGATTTCACTCAATTTGATATCACTTAATTTTTTTGATCTAGTCGGCTTTTAAAATTTTTGAAACTTCAATTAGATAACTCGTGACGACTTATAAAAGACTACAAAAGTTTTTTTCCAATAAAATCGTCGTTGCTTCAGCAACGACTCAATGTCACATAACTTTTGCTCCAGGTCCTGAATCTCAGACAGTTCTTCAGATTTCAATGGTGAGAGATAAAAAAAAACTCTCTGGTATAGAATATTACCTCAGCTTGGTGATTTGAATAAACGTAACCGTTTATATGAATCGTTCCTGTCTATAAACAAAAGCCGAGATCTTTGTTTCAATCTTTGGAAACTGAATAAATTTCCAGTATCGCTTCACATTTACATAAATGAAATTACCTCAACTACATTTCCATGGCTATTGTCCGAAATAAAAAGGAAAACGCATAAGAACGAACCTGCGTTGACCAAATTTGGTTGAAAATCACTGTTTACCGTCATAAACACATGCTGGCTTACAATAAAACCAAAAAAGAAATGCTAAACGGGTAGGATTATGCATGTTTACTGTCAAAATGTTTTATCTCTCAAAGCTCTCATTCCGCATGCAAATTTATGCAAAACGACTTATTTTCTGTAGCGCGCGAGCACTGTAACTTAATTGTTGTGTGTGTGATCTGTGTTCTCTCCTATCCTATGTGTGTGCTTGATATGACCATGTTTCAACTAAAGCGCGTTATTCTTTCCGGCGGAATACCTGAAACTTTGAAGCCAATTCTGGACTGTTTTTATTTAAACACCTTCAGCTCAAATAACTAGAAGAAGTAATAATAATAAATAATTCAGACCGAGTCATTGAAAGTCTTTAGTTTGTAAATGGGAGTTGAGTATATACTTTCCAAGTAATCTCCTCTAATTTGCGTATATACAACCTTGGATATGCAGACGCTTCAACTATGCACTCCAGCGCCAGCTTAATTCTCTTTCACGTTTTCTGTCGCTTTTTTCCGGTTGCAAAAACGACCACACCATAAATGACAATTTGCACCAACCTGTTTGATTATCAATATTAAACCGAGTAATTATATAGCGAGGCATCGTGTACTTTGTTTTTACATAATCCTCATATGCGAGACAAATTGCATTTACTAGACATGAAGCATGTCTGGATTCTAAATTGGTTTCGAGTAGCTTCAATAAGGGTACATAGATTTAATTATAATTGCTCTTGCATGTCCTGAATTAAACGAGTAAGCTTCGACTTAGCAAAACCGCCATATATACACGGCTTCAGAATTCAATATACTATTACTTACTCTTTCTATCTATAAGTAAAACAAACCGACCTATTGAAATTAAACCGATTAATATTTTTATTCTTTTTCATTCCAGATGAACCAGAAGAAGGTGAATCACCCCTCTTAGAAGACCCACTACCAATTCCGACCCTCCCAACTATAATTATACCCACCTCCAAACAACCCCCAGTCAAACCAGCCGAGAAACCCCCATCCAAGTCTCAAGAGCATCCAGGGGACGATTCCCTCCTGCTCTCCACGGATACTCTCCCGATATTCCTGTCGGAGCCACAAGACGCGTATGTGGTCAAGTCCAGACCGGCACTTCTGCAATGTCGAGCAGCCCACGCCCTTAATCTCTATTTCAAGTGCAACGGGGTGCCTCATGTGGACACCGCTCAGAGCGATTTCGTTGACCCCCAGACGGGGGTCAGGATCGTGGAGGCCGACGCGAATGTGACCAGGGATATGGTGGAGGAGTTCTTCGGGAAAGAGAAGTTCAAGTGCGAGTGTGTCGCTTGGAGTGGAAGGGGGACGATTAGGAGTCAGCCTGCTACCGTCGATGTCGCTTGTGAGTATTCTTTTGATTTACCGTTTTGAAGAATTAAATAATTATTGATTTTGTGAAATAATGCAGCCGTTGAAATATTATTTTTGTTCAAGAACATTAAAATTTTAATGGATTTAACATTTTAGTCGCCTCGAGCTTCTCCAAAACAGCCAGATATACCCTAAATCCTCACAATTCTCATATGTACCGCCTCACTCGTCGTAAGTCGTATATCGCGAGTCTACCGATACCAAAGCCGTAGAGACATCCACACAAGCAGACAGAAGTTAATTGCCTGATGAATATCTGAGATAATGCCCGTTCCCCAAGCCTGTCTCCTCGCTCCTTTGTCCGTAATAGCGATGGGAGATTACCGTAGCTGGTTAATGTCTGTTCCCTAATTATTTCCACCGATGCAGAGGCCACTATCTACGAGACATCGTAGTTATTGCCCCGCCATCGCTCAGCCGACGTGTAATTGTTAATGAAGACAGTTCGATGCATGCGTAATGTGAGCGTTGTTGAACGGGCGCCCTATCTCGTTTGGGACTCGATGATTGGAATTGCTCTAGGAGAGCCCAATTAGGGAATGATAGTTATGACATATTGTCGTGATAAGTCGAGCGTGATTATTAGGATGTCAGTAGGATAGGATAGGATAATGTAAACTAGCTACAAATCGATGCTGTCAGCTTGGATTAGATTATATTATAACGATCTTTAGATTTACTTAATATTATTGTTATATTGTTTATCTCCTCATTCAAGCAAAAGCGACAATGGAAGAGTTAAGAACTAGAAATATTGTGTATATTTGTTAGGATTCTGGATAGACCAAAGAAGTTTTGCCTGGAGTTTGGCATAAGAAACTGCGAAGAATCCAATACCTTGCAGCACGAGAAAATCATCCAATGCACTAACAAACCATTTTTCTCTTCGTCTTCTCGAAGCATCTGGCGCTCGCGCGAACCAATGCGCTATGTTCTCGGCAATCGGATAAGTAGTTAAAGAACTACTCGTTGCTTTATTTCCATTCTATTGTTTGTGTATAACCCACGGGAGAAATGCGGTATTGAAAATTGGGTCTGATAATGTATCTGCGGGTTCGCTGCGATATTTGATTGCAATGATTATGATTATGGATGATTAAAAATGCGAATGTGAAAATCTCCGGTAAGCCGAGTCTAGACACTCTCATTTCGGAACTTCTCGATACTAAATGCACTGCTGCAGGATTCTTCAATTTTTGTCCTTTTTGCTTGCTCCCGGTCCAGGACAGTGGTCTATTGCACGCAACAAGAAGGGATTTGAAAAAGGGCAGGATTGAATGTAAAGTGAAAATAAAAAATAAATGTAAAAATTAAAAGTGGGATGCGACAGTGACTTTTATTCACTACCACTAGGTTTGCTTCCCGAGGTTTGCTTTTAATGATGCATTAGGGTGACGATCCACCCATGATACCTGCTGGAATTATTTCATGAGATGTTCGTCGCCGCAAGCAGGGTTGCCTGTATTAGGTACTAGGATCTATGGCATATTTATGGAAACCCAGTTTATGTTTCTTAGTTTTTCTATATAACGTCTTAAATGATTTTCCGTTAACTAAAATTTTTATATATTTCCATAAACTATCATCAAGTAGGTAGGTATGCTAAATCAATTTCTTGTGGTAAGAGCGTCAACATCATTCACCAAAATTCCGTCAAGGGGTCAATAACAATAAAACAATAACCATCTGACGCATCTTCGATAATAATTATTTCTACTTGCATAGTTAAGTTTGATCCATTTTTTTTGTTATAAAAATTGAACTCAGAGCATAACATATCTCTCTCTATCGCCCTCAAAGTTCGTGTATAGCGACATCTTTTCATAAACAACCCTAATCCCCGTCGTCCTTGTCCTGTAAGGAAGAACTCTTGGAGGGATGCCGACATTCCGGGTCCAGACACACGTACTCGCTATGCGGGAATAATCCAGGTTATGAGCGGCATGTGAGGGAATTCGTCGTCTTGCAAGATGGCTTAGCATGCTCCAGCCGCTTCTCGTATTTTAGCCCACTTTATATATAAGTCGGGGATGCCGTGATCTTACTTCGCCATTCAAGCTCGCTCAAGGGTTGCTGGATCTAGATTCATTAAGGCCGCAATAAATATACCTATTTAAAAGAACTGCTCAACTTGAACAGCTCGTCTTTATTTCTTGATGAAAGATTAAGTAAGCTCTCGAACGTGTCTATTAAAGCCCATGGCACCAGAAAGTCTCATTTCTAGTAGCACAGCAATAAGATAAAGATAATTTATTCATCATTACCAATTTAAGTAACGTCCCATTAATCCATAACATCCTTACAATTCCCACTTGGAGCTTACGCCCTCGCTTTGCGCCGCGTTGTAGCGCCTGTTCCGTATATTATAGAAAATTGCATGGAATTAAGAATGCTCTTTCTCTAGACAACTCGTGTTCCCACGGCATTATAATGTTAATTTTATGATCAAAGGCTTCACAGTGCGAGCCCGGGCTGAAATTACAGGACGTATCGTTATGATTTGCAGGGTTTGTTTAGTCTCAGCCTTATTTAGATGGTTGTAAGAGCGGCTTACGGCTAAATCTACACCTACGCCGGAAGGTGTACGGTTTCCAAGGAAAAATATCCTCCCTCGTATCAACGTAACTTAAAACTGGAACACCTTGACTGTTTAAAAATTAACATTACAACTGCCATCAAAGTAAATGGGTTTTTATACATAAGGGGTTGAACAATAAAACCTAAAAATTAGTCTCAATTAACTCATAATTAAAGATCAAGTTTCAGATTATAATTTTTTTAAAATACAAATAATTGGACACTTGGTTTGTTGGGAAAAGTATAGCTTAACAGGAAATTTAATTAAAACAATTGGAGTGTAATTTGTGGTTCTATTTTTTTCACTGATTATTAGTGAGGACAACAATTATTATTGATAAGAGAGCAGCTGAAGCAAAATTTATACGAACGAAAGGTGCAAGAATTTATGGAGGTTACAAACTGTGCCGCTGGAACTGGAACCACTGTCGGCTTTCGAAGGAATTGGACGAAATGGGTTGGCCTTGCCGGTAAACTTGGAGGTTCAGAACTTTGTATCGACTCCAGTGAGATTTTACGGTGGTTTCAAATATTTCTAAAAATATTTTAAAAAGAGTGCGTCCTATTGAAGTTTAACAGCCACTATAGCATAAATTGTGAAAATTTTTTGAATTAATTTCAATGAATAGTCCAGATTAATGGTAAGAACGGTAGGCAACCATACAGTGATTTAAAACTATAGTGAGCAAATTACAAGCTTAAATTAGTAGCGCGAACTAGGTTACAGCTTTCGAATGGGTTGTTAAAAGTAGTTTTATAAAACAAACTCCCCTAAATTAACCCCAATTCAGGTTGGAAGTCCCCATACTAGATAAACACAGCCCACAGCTCCGTAATTGCATTGCTTGCAACGGTAACGCAGCAGTTCGCCGCTTCCTTCCGTCTACACAGCGAGGAGGCTCTATAGTCTATTCTACATTCGCAATTAGCATATTGAGATGGAATTGAATAATGGAGTAAACGTTAATTATGTAACAATTACCACGCATTGTTCGCCAAGACTTGTTTCACTCTGCCGCTTGTGCTCGTACTACCTCCAGGGCAACCGGGTAGGTGAATAGGATTTATGTGTGTGTGGACATTCTGGTTCTGGTTGTGGCTTAAATGGGGATATTGTTCGTATCAGAGTAGTGTTTAACTATTGTCATAGTCAAGTGCCCGTATTCACAAACGATAATTTCCTAAATAATTACGTAATCAATTATACCCATCTCACTCTAACGCATAAAAACTGCATATCTCCATCCCATTTATTTAATTATTTTCGAGATATTACAGGACAGAAACGCTTTGTGAATACGGGCCAATGTCCCAAACTTATATATTTGATTGGAGCCATTATTTTCTTTAGGTAGGTACATTTACTATTCCAGATTTTTACTGCAGAGAGGATCGTGCATCAGAAGCCTAATCAGGATCCTGGCAGTGTCGTGACGATTTTTCATTTTACTATTGTATCGATTAAAAAAAGAAACAGCCCAAGTGACTTAAAATTATTTATAAAAATTTACTTAGTCACCGAAAACATAAATTGATTCACATATAAATTTTCAAGGCTCCATAAAATTTGAACCTTCGTATCGAGATCATACAGAATCAAATCGATATATTTATTAGTGTTTTAGCGCGCTTCGACTTGCTTGAAACATGCGTGTATCGTGGTAACGATCTCGGCAGCTGCGTCAACTGCGGAGCTCTCACCTGCCGTTATCAGCAACTAATAACAACATCAATTACTGTGAAACTTTATTGCTACTAGGGCTAGACAGTAGTCGTTAGCGGGCTTGAAAAATTTCCATACTTTTAAGCTAGCCGCTGTAGTACGACGGGGTAATATTGAAAAGTAAACTTTCAGAGGCGACGCCCTATAACGGCATTTTTTCTTTTTAATGAATCAAATTCATTTTTATCAATTTAATAAAAACATATTTCGCAGAAAGTCACCTTGTTTGTTTTCACTGAAAAGCATTTTTCAAGGGCTTTTCAATGATGTATCACACGCTGGGGGTTGCCGATGAAAATTTTATAATTTTGCGTGATGGAGTTGATGGAGGTGAGTTATTTTTTACGTCATTTTGGTTCTTCATTGGTATTACCTAAACTAGAATTTGCGACTTTTCATATCTTTTTTTGTTTCAAAGGTATTATTCAATAATTTCCAAAAGCGAAATAAATAATTGTAGTATTTTTTGGATTAACGCCGGAGCATATATAAGAAAATAGAAGTCCAAGAACACGACATCTCCCCATGTGACAAAATCCAACCAGAATTTCATTTCACTTCGTTTCATTGTCCTACATGCATCTAATGACTCTGTCGTTAAAATAATTGACTGATTTGCATAATAAGTCTATTAAAAAGAACAGCGCTTAATTTAATAGAGCTTATCAAAGCTAGTTGCAGCCGTTCATTAATTTAATAACCGCTTATAGAAAACACCGTTTAAGATAATCTCAATTTATATATGTATTTAGTGAGTCCCAGGACCAACAGTTCGAGATCTTCTCAAAGAAGAGTAATGAAATTATTATCTATGCAGATGAGGGACAGGATTCTTTCCGGATTTAATTAGAATCTGATTATTACTTGCATTTCAGATAGGTACCTTGTAGCACGTTCATACATTGATTGATGCAACAATTAAGCGCCATGAAATTATTAATTTAACGATTTAAGATATATCTGTACATGCTATAGGAATGAGTAACTTCTGATTTGTCTTCATTTTAAAACTGGTTCTTGTAACGTATTTAAATTTACTTCTCTTGGATTGATATTGTATGCATGTTGTGCATTTATCCAAGTACTCTTTCAATTTCAAATAAATATTTGATTGCGGTATATCACAATTATTATTATTGTTATTCGTTTTCAAGATTATCTATACTCATTATCTTTATTGTCTTGCCTCTTACACTAAAATATTTCCAGATTTGGTCTCCTGCTTGGAAAGTTTTGTCTTGGGAGGAGGGGGAGGGGGTGAACAATAAAAGAGGTAACTTTCACGCTATTTTCACCGCCCATTCTTTACTCAATTCTTCGTTGGACTGAAAGAATCCTTCTTAATTTCTTGAATTTCTGCAATTTTATAACGCCCTCCAAGGTAATCAGAGTGTATCTTTAATATTGTGAAAAAATTTAAATACGGACTCTTTGGTCAAAAATAGCAAAACAATTTCTATTAACGTATAGGTATCTCCGTAAATGCACTGTTACTGAGATATCAAAAAAGATAATTTTTACAGTTTCTTGAAGATAAAGAACCGTTAATTTGAGAAACATCCAAAGCGAGTGTTTCATCGTGGCTGTTTTTCTCTAAAACGGTTCACGTTAGCAATTTTGATCAAGAGTATAGCTACATTTTTTTATGTAAAAATTTTGGCGGTTAAAAAAGCGCCTTTAAAATGTCAATTTGCCCAGTCTCGTTTAGATATTAGGAGTAAAAAACTATGCAACTATACAAAAGCTATGAGTTCTGTGTCGTATATACGGTTCCCGAGATATCTTCAAAAAACTGGAAAAATAATCTTTTTTTGACACCCTGTCCCTGTATCTCAAAAACGGTCCATATCCGGACACACGCGTTAATTTTTTTACCAAAGAATCTGCCATTACATCTTTTTCGAAATATTAAAGAAACACCCTGTATAATATGACATGTCACCTCATATAAGATTATTCATTTAATTGTGCAGCTCCTACCAGTGTTTCCACTGAAAATTTAAAACTGAATGATTTTTTTCAATTTCTTTGTTGCTAGAACGAGAACCACCCTAGAAATTTCTTTCAAAATTTACAAATATTTTCCCTCTTACTCGTTTCTAATTAATTATCAAATTAATTATAAATTAATTAATTAATTATCAATTATCAAAACAAAATCATAATCTGGCGAATTGAACAAAAATGGCTCAACTTTTCAGTTCAAACAGTCTTTTATTTTCATTTTTTTAACAGGATGTCGAGTTAATGCCTTATAAACATTCTATTTTAGGTATTTCTTTTTTAAAATTTTGTAATCATGTCAGACGTCAAGACAAGATGTTGCATTATTTCAATTCCATTCCTAAAGCACGATGTGTCATCTTTCCTGTTTATTCAATTTTCGATAAAATCTTCATGAAATCTCAAAACAAGTTAAATATCTTTCCAGCTGTCATTCCAGCCGTCAATTTATTAATCCACAGATGTTTTCAAGTGAAAGAACTACGTACCGAGTAATGTTTCTCCATTAATATTAAATATTTTGATACGGTATCGAGACAACTCGTCATGGACTATAAAACAAACTTCTGGTTTTCCTCTTGGACCTTTTTGCATTATTATTATGCAGCTGCGGCTTACTAATGCGATGCATCTCCATGATGCTAGATTGTAGGGTTTGATAGTAGCATGACAAATGACTGCCCGAGATAAATAATGTTCTGGTCTATTTAAAAGTCGCTTTATCGTCCAGATAAGTTATATTTTATGTTTAAGCATTTAAGCGGCTTATTTTAATTATCTCCGCGGTTTAATGACGAGGCGAGCCTCGGAGTATGTGTGGGCAAAGACATGTCGTGTAATCAGTTGCTCACTTAGTGGGAATTAAATGTTTTTTATTACGTTTTGTTTTTATCGGGATTCGGTTTTGAGACTCGGACGACGCATCAGGATGCATGGAGCAAGCAACGACGATAAAAATTTCAAAGTAATTACGATACTTAAGCCATGAATATTATCAGGGTTTTATGTTTAATTGTCTTCTTTTTATGTTGTGGTGTGTATAAACCAACATCGGATAAACAATAAGAATCTCATTAAGTAGTGCATTAAACATGATCGTGTTACAAAATGGTGAAAACGATGGGAGAATATTAAAGTTACATTGTCGTCGGAATGGATACTTTTGATGAAACTAATAAAACATCCGGAAATTGTTATAAATTTATATGCAAACTATTAAAGATAAAAGTCCGATAAGAATTATTATTATTATCTTTCTTATTACGTGCACGTTACTTTTGATTTCAACGTCTTTTCCCAGCCTGGAGATGAAAAATATTTATTAAAGTCTTTAACATTTAGTAAACTTGACAAAGCTGACTGTTACTGGTCGTTACTCGATTGGTACTATATAGTTTCTGTGACTGATGATTTTGTAAGTTACTTTTTTTCCAATAATTCTTAATGTTTTTATTATAGATTTTTAATTTTTACAAAATTAATAAGATTCATGTCAGTCTGGATAAGTAAAGAACTACTCTGATTAGTCGTTACTAAATTGGTGCAAGTTTTCTGTATCTGATAAATTAGCAACCTTTAGCGAGCATTTTACGTCATATAGTCGGAACGGTTAAAAGAACGATGACTGTTACAAGTCATTATTAAATTGATGTCAGATTTATGTAGTATGTTATAGCGAGAAGATAATATGTATAACTTAATTTAATAATAATATTATCGCGGTCACCTATCTTCAGTCTGAACCTTTGGAGAACGCTTAGTTATTGGTCGTTACTAAATTGTTACCAGTTTTTCTATCTGATAATTTTGTCAGTTTTAGCGAGCCACTTCACGTCACTCGTAACGGCTAAAAGAACGTAGATTGATCGTTACTCGATATCACGAGCGAATGCATATTTAAGGTTATAAATGAAAATTAAACACCTACCAGAACATTTGAATTAATCTTAAATCGAGCCAAAAATCAATTAAGAATTATTGGGGCCAGTTTCTCATTGAAGTTATGATAATTTAAATTGAATTACTGATATTAATTAATTCGCATAATATGAGCTTCGACTCTAAGCAATCTTAACCTTAAGAGTCCTATAATAACTCCTAATGGTCCTAATATTATCAACAGTGCCTTCTGTCGAATTTAAAATCAGGAGGAGTCAACCAATAATTAGAGTGTAATTTTTGAGTGACGTCATGCGTGTCTAAATCAAGCGAAAACGGTGAGAACCTCTTGAAGCAGCACAGATACTTAGCGGTTTTGATTAATGAACAAATACGACTGCGCCCTTTATTCCACTAACTGAGGATTCGCCCACGCAGAAGGAAGAACTTTGAGGATGCTTCAATTATATTTCATGGAGGCGAGTTGAGGCTCACCAGGATGAGTGCCTGCCTTCTATTTACCACGTCTGCGAGAGCCCTACAATTATCACAATAACTCTATCGCCCATTTAGGCTGCCAGACCTGCCCTGGACACTCTGTAATTACTGGCAATAACGTTAGATTAATCGTGTATCATTAGAGCTCGGATATATATGTTATTATATTAGATATAAATATAATGTGAGTGGTAATGGAGTAATTATCGGGGTCAAGTTGGTGTTGGTGTTGGTAGATATAAAGAATAGAGGTCGATAATAATAATTAAGAACATTTATAATGAAAGGAATTAGGTGACATCATTACATTTTAAATTGGACCGTTCGTATTTTTATCAACGAAACAATAAGAGTCTCTTTTAATGAGAATGTAAAATAACAGCATATAGGCAAACAAATTCGTCCAGATCTAATGAAGTCTAAGCATAGATAGATAGAAGATACCATATTTGCAAGAAATAATAGCACAAGCAAAAACGATTTGTCTTAAGAATAATAAATTAGTCCTCTCAAAAGAGAAAAAGCTACCAGATAATTACCCGACAGAGTAAAACTATAGCTCCCGAGGTAATAATTGATAGTGAACTACCCGACACACCATAAATCAGTCGCTCAATTATCCGCATTTAAATTCTAACATGTCTTCGAATGTGCATACCGGAGTTTTTAGATGTTCCTCTTGCATTGAAATCGTTCAACAAGTTTTTAATTGCTCCAGAAGAGGCGTGTTTACAACTCCACGACAAGCGCACATTGAAGAGAATGCGTGGTCGGGGGGCTTCGAGTGGCACTGGCACTGGCACTTGATGATGACTCGCTTTGACGGCCTTCTTTCTTTCTATTAGGCGGTCCTCTCGGTTGTTATGTAATGGCCCGAGGTAGTCGATTAAGGAAGTACAAGCAACATCACCGGCACCAGTACCACTTAATACTGCAGCCTATAACCTTTCATTTATATGTATGCTTATTTACATAGAGGTAGGTAATTATTATTGCTAGATTATACGATCTTGGGAATTGGGAATATTTCTTAAGTCTATCAAGGTGTCAAGGAGTCAAGGTAATTAAAAGAGGAAAGTTTCTATTTGGTTAGGCCGTTCAGAATAGGTAATGATTTTTGGTCGACGAGGACGAAATATTTATTAGCAATTATTCACATTTTATAGCTTTAGATGAAATTTTATTGTTCTAATAATTAAAAACATTAAACGATTATTCTATTGTGCTGTAGCTTGTTTAGATGAGAGTCGGTCACATTAATTCCACAATAAATATTCTAAAATACTTACCTAATACGAGTAGGTATGAAAAATTGTAAAAAAATTGGCATTTTTTTCAGAGGTTGAGTCGAAACTCGGATAGCGAAGCAACGTCAATATGACATAATTTTTCAGGGTTCGGTGACGTGCAATGACGAATGTGACAAAGAATTATTACAGATCAAAGACGTCAATTATTCACGTAAAAATGACGTTGAAAAACGACGTAAAAACGACCAAATTCGACACATGATATTAACCTAAAAACCCCGTAATTCGGAACGTGAAAAACACGTAATTTAGATCATCAAATGACGATGCACTATACACCAAAATTTCCATAAGCTTGCAAGGTTTTTGGGAAAAAATGCAAAATATTTTAATTAGGTAAGTATACAGGGTGCACCACGTATCCTTCTCTATATTGCTATCTCCTGAACGCTAAGAGATACAGGGTCGGTTAAATTAGAGAAAAGTTGTGCTATTTTGTGGCCATCTCGAATCCGTCAAAACATGCGAGATATCTGTGACCGTTCCTGAAATATCCTGAAAAAACTGAACAATCGAGATTTCTTATTTTCTTCATATCTTTTTTATTATTGGAAATTAATAAATAATTTTTCGTAGGCTTACATAAGCCGTTAAGAGCTATCCATCTGACATTTCAAAAATTTTCAAGGCCTACTAGATTCAAGAGTTTTCACAGTCAACTTTCGTTTTTCTTATGGCCGTCATATTATTTTTTTATGTCGTTCGATATAAAAAAAATAATGGAAACCAAAAATTAATAAACTTCAAAAACAATTTTTTTTTAATTTTTATTCTTTTTTTTTCAAAGAAAAACGAAAAAAAATCGTCGAAAAACGTCAACATTTGTAAAATAAGCCAAAATAGTGCTTGCCTTATGGTTTTTTAATTTATCTATGATATTCGGTCTTAAAAGTTGTCTTTTTTGTAAAGAAAAAAGAAGAATAAAATTTTTTTTAATTTTTTTTTGAAGTGTAACAATTTTTTGTTTTTATGATTTTTTTTTTACCGAACAACATAAAAAAACAATATGGTGGCCATAAGAAAAGCGAAAGTTGACTATGAATCTATTGACTAGGGATCTAGTCGGCTTTGAAAATTTTTGAAATGTCAGATGGGTAGCTCTTGCCGACTTATGTATGCCCACAAAAAATTATTTATTAATCTCCAATAATAAAAAAGATATGGCAAAAATAAGAAATCTCGATTTTTCAGTTTTTTCAGGATATTTCAGGAACGGTCACAGATATTTTGTATGGCTTGACTGATTCGAGATGGCCACAAAATTGCGCTTCTTTGGACTTAATTGTTTAACCGACCCTGTATCTGTTAGCGTTAATAGATAGCAATATAGAGAAGGATATACATGGTGCACCCTGTAGTTTATTTCTAAATTTTCTTTTATATCCATTTCGAGTTTTATGCTAAGGAATTTATTCTTGTTAATATTACAATAATTATATTATACGATAACCATGTTTACGTACCTTTTTTGTATCATCACTGATTTATAAACATTAAATTTAGAAAACCTAAAGGAAAGCACTGCTTGCAGGAAAACAAAGCAAAGCGAGGTAGTCTGCTGCAATGGATATGCAATGGAAGTAATGCTTTGCGCAATTACTGTCGATTTCCAAAATAAGAATATCAGGAATTCAATTCGTTGCAAGTTCCACCTATGAATGACGTTAAAAACGCGTTACTTACGGCGTCGTCTTAAAATGGGGGCCAGCTAACGTCTTTTTGACGTCGCCAATTGGTTGTCTTTTATGACATAAGGTATCAAGTACTTAAACGACGTGCTTTCGACGTCACTTTTAGGTTGCTGACGTCAGCGACCAGTGTATAACCAAACTATGACGTTAAAATCACGTGTCATCACTTGGCTCTGTTACAAAAATTTTGTCAAAAATCCAACGTATTATTAAAAATTATACAGTTGGCCAAATATTCAAATCTAGAGGAAACAGGAAAACATTTAAACAATAGACTTATTTTTTCAATTCCTCCTGGTTGATGTTAACCCTTAAAAACAATTGTGACGAAAGTCAAACAAAAAAGTTTCCTACAATTTTTTTTTCGAAAAGACACACGAAGATCGTAGAGAAATCATGCCAAATATAACAAAAAAATAATACTTTTTCTATTTTGACGAAAAACGATACCCAGTCAATAACGAAAACATAACAGGATATAATAACTTTGAAATTGAAGTTGGAAGCGAAAAACGCCAAAACAAGTCATTTTTGTTATCGAGAGGGATATATTTGGGTGACAAATTTAACTATCCAAGTTCATCCCCATGGCAGGGGTGGCTACCCCTTCGCTTATAACAATAGGGAATAGATATCGAGTAATACATAATTTCAAAGGTACTTGAATTCTCTTTACAACGATGTCTCACTTTTTGGGTTTCGCATCATAAAATATTTTTACAGGGCGAATCGATGAAAGAGGCTTCCTCAATAATTACTCTTTTTCCTTCAAAAATATACTAGAACAAAATTGGTCACAATGTAGACGATCAAATGTAAATAGATAATGAATGTAAGTAGACCAAATTAGTAACCGTAATAAAGTCCATTTGTTGTATTAATGTTATATTACGTTTTCGTTGGACCATCCTATATATAAGTAAAAATCAGTTAATATATTCCGTAGGGCAAAACAGGTTGCCAGACAAGATTGTTACCGTGAAAAGGTTTTTAAAAAATAAAAAAATTTACCATAATTATGCCGATTTTTTTGTGGCTTTCATTGTAGGTATTTCTTATAGGAAATAGATAGCATTACTCTGCTTTCAATATTAAGAAAACTCTTTCAGATTATTTATTCATTATTTGCTTTAATCCAATAGAAATCTTTTACAGTTAGACGAAATATTATTCAGAACTAGTGAGTAGTGACCCTAAATGATAGTTCTCTTGAAAGAATTTCTGAGAAAAAATATGAATAAACATTTTATTTATTATTTAATATTTAGCTCTGACGGTGGTTTTAAAACGATTAGAAACAAAAAACGTTTTCTGTTACATAAATCTGTATATAGGTAGGTACCTGTCCCATTCATTATATATCGAGTAAAAAATTAAGACGAAATTAACTCCTCCGATTCAGATCTCCAAAATCGCTTCAATTTGTCTACCCCACTGGAATCCTGGCAATGTTTTTATAAAGACAATAATAACGTTGAAGTTTATGGCGTACAAGTGGAGTTATTCCTCCGAACAATGTTTAGACAATGCCCAGTCATTTAGAGACCAATTGTTAAGACATTGTTATTGTCTTGAATAATTCATGACCAAGTCAACTGACTGACTCTGGCAGGTAGACCGGGCGCACTAAACCAACCTCCAACTAGCAACTCGTACAAACAGCACGGGCTCCATGGTTCCTAAAATAAACAAAATCCCTAATCCAATCCTTATGTTAATAAATGGTGATTTCTAATACCGTGAATTCATCAAAGGCGTAACTTTTTGTTTTCAGTGTCGACGTCTTTGATCTAAGTTGTTATAAACTCTCGAGATCTAGCTCTATTACCTTTAACCAGGTGCTGGGGATCTAACTAAAGTTGACTATTTTTATGCCATTTACTTTATCTTCGATATAATGCTATATAGCGCAGCGTGGAAAGGATGTTTAAATACCCTTCTTTACATCTATTGTATTATTTTTTAAAGTTAAAAATAAAAACAAGAATTTTAGGGTGTGTTAGTTTGATCCTAATTATTTTTATAACATAAAATGTCTAAAAGTATGAGCATGAAAATTTTCTATCTACATTCAAAAGCTTGGCTTATACCTATAACTTACTTTTAAGAGTAATAAATGTGAATTTCTCTTACGGAGATGTCTTGAAGTGTCCGTCCCATGTTATAATGTTAAGTTTCCTACTTATACATTTTGAAACATTTAACCTACAAGAGGATAGATATAGAAAACCTCGCTGTTAGGCCATTCAGGGCCATGAAACTCTGAATTTTGGGTCCGCTCTTTGGAATATTTCCAATAAATTATCTCCCATATAGAAGAATTCCTGCGTACTTCGTATACCTATATTATAATGCGGGAACCAGGGGAGATCCCGCTGAATAAAAGGTTTTAAGAGAATGAAGATGAATTATTATTCGCGGTCGCGTTTGTTAGCATTCGGATTATAAATAGGAGTTTTTACGGATGTGCGAATGCATTTGTCACTTTTATATTTTTCTTACAATCGAGCCAGTTTGATAAAAAGAGGACTGCTGCAGGAACTGTCAGAAAGAACTTCCTGGCTCTATTCATTCATTAAACTAAGCGAAAACTTCAGACAAAAAAAAATCTATTTTAGTTTGTAAGTTTATTAAGCTCTTGCGCTATAACTAGAGACAATGCCTGCCACTAATCTAGCATCCTCTATGTCTATAGGAACGGAAAAAGGAAAGCAAATTCTGCATATTATTAATGATACCTGATGATAGGAAGGAGTCTATATAAATATAAAAGAAGGGAACTCCTTCACGCATGGACTCATTTCTATTTAATATTAATTTTGATAAATTATTTTTATAACGTCTGTATATGCGATCATTATTTATATCTTTTAAGGTAAGGTACATACATATACAAATATCTAAATATGAATTCATGCATGGTTCACTGGTCTTTCATTTTTATTTAATAGGCGTAGTTATCTTTTAATTGTTAATAAATTTGAAATATTTATATCGAGGATGAAAGTTGGAACGCGAGACTCTTCCGCGTAAGATATATCAACAGCTCGGAGAAGTTATTATTATTTGAAACCATTAAACGTGGTTTTTAATTTAGTAATTACTACTGGGCTGATACTAATAACATACTTGTAATTTATAAGGAAGAAATCTTATTGCTCACCTGCAATTTCTTCTCATTTGTACCTAATATAGAGAGATATAAATAGAACGAGGCGGGTCTGAGATGTAAGTAATAATAATCATTTCTCGTTCCACGCACGTTCAGTGGCGCTCGCATAATTTAGAATACAATTTGTGCGAGAATCTAAATAATTGATCCGAAAATTAATACGAATTGATAATCCATTCTATTTACTCCAAAAAAACTTGATCTTTTAGCTTGGTAATTTTTTTATTTCTCGTTGGATTCCTGCATTAAGTTAGATTTGTATAGTTGATTTGTACAGGAACTTTATATAAAATCGGATAGCGTAGTAAAAATTTAGGGGATAAAAGTGATTAGATGAAACTATTTAAGTCAATTTGGTTGAAACTTGCTCATGCGTTTACTTTGTTTTGCATGGTATAGGTAGACATATTTGCATCAGTGAGAAAACCGGATGGGATGGTAAAGTTAAGGGCAATTTCCAGTATTTTTTGATATCGCTGGACTTATACTTTGCTTTGAATTGCTTTGAGAGTAGTAAAATTAACCAAAATATGTTACAGTACAGGGTGATTCATTATAATGTCGCCCCCCTTTAACTTTGTTATTTCATGTGTCTCAAAAAAATTAAAAGTGGGGTTATGTAGGTGCTAAAAAAGACTTTTTTATACGTAGAACAAAAATTTGAAAATAGATCAGTATACAGGGAAAACCAAAAATTTAATTTTTTTTTCAATGGAACACCCTATATATGAATTTATTTTTCGATTCCTCGTAAAATTCTAAGCATAATTTATATAACATACCGTATACCTAAATTCAATAGTTTCTGAAATATTCGCATTTGAAACTATTTAAAAAACCCCTGTGTATGACTACCAAATTGAAAACCTCGATCATCTAAAAGATTTGATACGGATTTAAATTAATAATTTAAATTAAAATAACCCAGAATTCATAACAGATTCATTGGAGAAAATGCGAACAACCCTTATAAACCCTTATAAAATGTGTTGAAAAAAATAGAGGCCCAGTAGAGCATTTTATTGTTAGATTTCTTGATTTGCAACAGGTGTTTTATAAAATAGTATTTGATGATGTTTCAAATGCGAATATTTCAGAAGCCTTTGAATTTAGGTATACGGTATGTTATACAAGTTATGCTTAGAATTTTACGAGGAATCGAAAAATAAATTCATATATAGAGTGATCCATTGAAAAAAAAATTAAATTTTTGGTTTTCCCTGTATACTGATCTACTTTCAAATTTTTGTTCCACGTATAAAAAAGTATTTTTTAGCACCTACATAACCCCACTTTTAATTTTTTTGGGACACATGAAATAACAAAGTTAAAGGGGGGCGACATTATAATGAATCACCCTGTACATAGGGTGCTTGCTCATTTTATTTAGGGCCGGTTGTTCGTACGTCAGTTAAAAATTTTGAGATAACTACTGATTTTAAATTGCAAATTTTGAAAATACGGCGAATATAATTAATGATCTTGTATTTTTAATCAGTAATTAACTCTTCTTAAAGCAAGCAGAATTCATTTTCAGAAATATCAGACCAATGGTTTGATAATACAGGGCATTTTAAAATCAGTAGTTATCTCAAAATTTTTAACTGACGTACGAACAACCGGTCCTTAAAGGCATTGAAATTTTATAGAAACCTATACCCATCAGATCAAAGTGGGTAATGAAAGTTGTTGTCCTGAAATGGGGGGGGGGGGCATCCAAACAAACCCTCCACACAAAATATACCTATCAAACTCGACCAATTCGTAGGAGGGTGCAACTTTGAAATCTTAAATCAATTTTTTTATTGCAGGCTAGGATTTGACGGATGAAAATAGATAGGAAATTGCTTCTTTTTCCACTCGTTGACTCAATGATCCCCTTGACTAAGTTTGAAATTTTGGTTAGGAACCCTTATTTTTTTAATGCAGAATCGAAAAAAAAATTCCGTGCATTACAGCGCCATCTAACATGAATAGAAAAAAAATATCGACAAATCGTATACTATTTTTGGCCCTAAAATCCGAATCGGTAAAAGAAAATAATATTTCAAATCATCCCCCTCCCCCCGCCTGAGATATACCTATATGTAGGGGGAACGGGTAACAATTTCAACAATTTCCTACATACTTACACCCGTAAAACCCTAATCTGCAATAAAAAATCTTACATTTAGGATTCTAAAGTTTCCCCCTCCCACCACCAGGAGGCGGGGTGGAGGGTGTAATTTGATATTGTTGGGTACATGTCACTTTACCAGACTAGTAAGTTCCATCAACGACTTTTTTTGTTCCGCATACAGCTCTTCATACACTGTGGAAGGAAAGTTTGGAAACGTTTAATATACAAAAACTTTTTTTTATTTTTCATAGCTGTTATTTTATTCCGCTGTTTTAGTTTTAGGATATGATAATTTCTGGTTGTGCAATGATGCCAGATTTACCGTTTCTGACATTAATCACTGTGGTTTTTTAAATGTGTAACATTTAGCTAAACCCTGCAGACCGTATACATTTGTAACATAATATGGTTAAACGCGTATTGAGTAGATATTCCAATAATGAAAAAGTGACAGGGTGTTGCTTTGAAAAAACCAGTGACTAATAATCTGACAACATTGCACATATCAAACCTGAAACTTTCACACCTATCATAAAACAAAGATTTCAAAGTTTTGTATATTTCTGTATTTCTGACCACTCGTTTGACAGAAAATATGGCTTTTCCAGACTTTTCTTCCACTCTTTACAGGGTGTTTTTTAATAACATGAAAATCCTCAGGTCATTTTATGAAAAAATTTCATATGAACGTATTTCCGCAATTACTAATTTTTTTTTCTACAGGGTGTTGAATTTTGGATTTTTTAAGAGAATTTTTTTTTTGTCTCTGTAAATAGTTTTCATATTTTTTTAAATTTTAGTATACAGGGTGTCCCAGCTTATTCGAAGCGGTCTCTGTAGGCCAAACGATGGACTTTTTCAAAAAACTTTTTGAAAATTCGAGTACAGAATCACAATGGCCACAATTTAAAATTATTTTGGAGTATACAGAGGGTCCCATATGACAGTGGCATATCAAAGTTATGTTTTTTTAAATGGAATGCTCCTATGTTATTGCATTTTTAGATTGTCTGAGAAGAGAAAATAGGATTAGCTTTTACAGTTGGTGTATAAATTCAGAAGTTTTTGAGTTATAAACAAGTGAAAATCGTCATTTTTCAAGTTCAAGGCCCTGTACAATGAAAACGGTTCAAGATAGAGAAAAACGGCTTACATGTCCCTATTTTAACTTTTTATGTACTATCCTATGGTATAGAAACATTTATACTTTCTTTGATTTTTTTATTTGGCGACGCGTGAAGAAATCTCAGATTTTTTGAAATTTTTTATCACTTTGTATAAACATTTCATCTACATCATAGGATAGTACATGAAAAGTTAAAATAGGGACATGTAAGCCGTTTTTCGCTATCTTAAATCGTTTTCGTTGTACAGGGCCTTGAACTTGAAAAATGACGATTTTCACTTGTTTATAACTCAAAAACTTCTGAATTTAAACACCAACTGTAAAAGCCAATCTTATTTTCTCTTCTCAGACAATCTAAAAATGCAATAACATAGGAGCATTCCATTTAAAAAAACATAACTTTGATATGCCACTGTCATATGGGACACTCTGTATACTCCAAAATAATTTTAAATTATGGCCATTGTGATTCTGTACTTGAATTTTAAATTTTTTTTTGAAAAAATTCATCGTTTGGCCTACAGAGACCGCTTCGAATAAGCTGGGACACCCTGTATATATGTTAATGGAATGTAAAACCACATATTTTAGTTAGAAAAGTTTTTCTATTACTCCACCAGTGGCATCCCTGCAAACATATCCTATTATATGACATTTTGCCATGCGGATATTTTTTCTGATTAGTCTGATCAATTCTACATGAAAACGGTCTCTTGCTTTTTTTTGTCAGACACATCATTATTGATTAAAATAATGAAATTAAAATTTATTAACTTAGGCGAATGGTTTTTGAAAACGGGAAATATCAGAGTGATGCAATAGAATAACTACTGCTCTATAAGTACCTACTTATTAGTATGTTATTAAGAAACACACCTTGTATATCTCGATGTCTTTAGATAAAATGAGCACTCTGTATGAATAAAAAAATATTTCAGGACCACTAAATAGATTCAACTGAAAATTGGTTTGAATAACGTTAGTTTTGTATGGGCACTTGGAAATAAGTAACAATTGGAATGGAAAATCAGAAGTTAAGTGTGATTTCTCAAAATTTTGTAAATTTTCTACAACTACCAAAGTCCATTTTGATTTAACTGCGTTTAGTTTAGCAGATAGCTGCTTCAACCAATAGATATTGGTGAAAATCGAACGTCGTGTTAAAAAAATACGGGATACTTACGGCTTCAAAATTTTATAAGATTTTCCAAACTGGTTGCCAAGTAAGGCGAAACCTGGTTTGAGCGTCATGTTTTGTGGATAAAAAATACTGTAGTTGGCAGTGAATATAAAGTAATAGGATAAGCATCGTGGGACTTAAAACATTTTATTGTAAAGTTATATGCACAATTTTCATGAATGATTGCCTTAGACGACCCACCACTGCTAATACAAAATAGAAAACAATTCCTTGATAACTCGTACATTATTATTAGAGCGGCACCAATTTGAGGGAACTTATCACATCAGAAACGCAGTAGCTTACCTCCACAATCATTTGTCATTTTATTTGTTACGTCAACTTGGATTTCAAACTAATTAAGGAAATGTCACATGCCGTGTGTGGTGAAGTTGCATTTGATTGCAATCTTGTGTGTTGCTTTTACTTCTCGTGACTATTCTTCTTGTTGGGCTTTACCTAGTTAATCCTATTAAATTACACTTTTGTCACACGTTAATTAATCGTGCATTTCAATACATTTCTGGAAAGTTTTGGTTTAACTATATAAACGCAAATCCGGGTTAATTGAAAATATTATAGACTAAGCAATAATAATTGCTAGTTCTTCGCGGATTATAATAATGGAAAATTTTGAGCTAACATAATATGAAATATGAATAAATTTGGAAAATCTTCATAAACTTTATAGAATAGGTACTCTGTTATAAATATACATAAATGATGCAAGTGTTACGGTCTTCCTTTTTGCGTTCGATGATCTAAGTGCAACACCGTGTTTCCGTTTGGTCTTGTCGTCTCTGCAGGGTACAGAAATACCACCCGCTTACTTTGTAAGACAAGAAAAAAAAATAGAAATAAGCGACCCGAATATCGTAGCGCGCTCGCGACTCGTCGACAGGGACACAAGCTTTGACTAGGACATCTATCAGCATGAAATTCCTGCTGGATATTCTCTCTCTGTGCTGTGTTTTCGGGAGTTGTGAATGGTTTCATGAATTGAACGATTCAGCAGCTGAAATATTGCCAACATATTCACATATACTCTGTCTTTTTATGAATATTTTCTCTACATACCTACTTGAGGAGTTCCTCTACAACGCAGAACATCTGGTATAATATTTAAAAATGTATAGAAAATGAGACCCAAAAGGAATAACTTATATAGGTGTTACAAAAATGATCGAATGGGTACAATATAAAAGAGAATAGTTAATCTTTTCAGATACAAAATATCGACTGAAACTGCCATCACCACGCAGTATCTCGACTTTTCCTATTCATTCAACTGAAACTACCCACTCCGTCATGTTTAGTTCGGTAAATTTATGCGCATCTCTTTTCCCCTTTTCCTTTATAAACCTGAGTGTGATGCGGTGGACTGTACAAGAAAGTAAGTTTATAAATTATTGACATAAAGGGGTCGCTGCTGTAGATAACTGCTAGGCCGTTATACGTATCCCGGCATATTCGCCTCCTGTTTTTCATTTTGCAGAGTATTTGCCAGGAAAATGGCATCGGTGAGAAATTGCAGTCATCTGTTTTTCCTGGAGACTTTCACTGCTTACATGATGCAGAAGGACAGGCCTTGTATGAGACGTGGTGATGATTTAAGAGGAATATTGAATTGCTCGTTGACAGTGACTTATACCGGATAATAAAACATAAAAATAATGATGCATATCGTAACCGCACCGACCAGCATCACCATTTGTCAAACAAGAAAAAAAACTATTTTCTTTCTTATTAAATCCATGCAAACTGCCTTGAAAATAACGATCCGAATCTGGCAACATTGTCATATTGCTACGTTACTATGTAATTATCTTTAGGTTGTTACTCATTCCCCTGAAACCTTTGACCCCAGTGCATGCATGTATTGCTTGAGCGCACCGTATAACACACGGTATACAGATACCGTATTGATGTTTTATCTTAATGAACAATGCCAATCTACTTTAATGGCAATACAATTGAAGAGTGCATGCTTTTAAGGTGTTAGTAGGTAGATGCAGATTAACATTATAATGATGTATCTACTTCGGGAGAAGAGTTTACTTCCCAGTATCATCGAAGAAAACTTACTTGACGACAGGCTAAGACAACGTATTGTTGGTACATCAAAAAAAACATTAACAGAACCTCGAAGCGCGAATAGGCTGGAAGAAAAAGCGAGTCACGGCCTCAGAGCGCCGATACCTTTACGAAGAAGAACAATAATTCAAAACTAGAATATTCGGGGGTTAAGATAGCTATACTTAAAAAAAGCGCATTGCTTCTACTGATGGAATCAATTAGTGAGGATAAAATTTTCTTTTCTGTTTAATTTATACATAACGTCGAAAAAGTGTCGAATAAGCAAGAAATGAGCCCTTTCTATCATTAAAATCCACATTCCTGTTATTCAGAAAAAACCGTACAATCAGCAATACAGTCCCAAGTTCGCCACCCTTCTTGTTTGTCTTCTGCCCTTATTTACCCCCCAGAGTTGTATCTATTAGCAGTTCCAGCGGGGCCATCAGGGCTATCGTAATAGGCCCCTGGAAGAGAGATAAAACAGCTCGCATGCACCCTCATGCGGGATAGAAGGAACACGCCCCTGATGAACATGTCCATCCTGATCCGTTGGTATTTAGTCGGCGATTTGCCCGATCCCTTAACTAACCAGTAATCCTCCATTCTTAGCGGACCCGGTTTATAGTTGAGTTGAGTGAATGGATAGGATGGCTAGTCCTTGGTACAATGTTGCCATGAGATACTTTTTCTTAGAAACAATGTATTGGATGTCCCAACTTTAACTCTGTAGTTGATATAAAATGATTTTAATTCAGGAGAAACGCTGAAATTATTGGTATTAAAGGCGAAACTCTAATGAATGTGCGCCCTCCGCATAAATTATGATATTCATTTTTAGAAATTTTCTCTTACTTAGTTCGTACCTATATTATTTAGGTGAATTTTACCATACTCAAGTACCATCGACTGTATAGTAATTAATTTGCGTTCAGTTTCTCTTTAGGAAAACGCAAAAGAAAACATTAATGGTGTTGAATCACAGGATCTTGAGAGGCCACCACTCTCACAACTTCGAAAAATTATTGGAGGGATAATAAATTTCAGTTTTTCCACCAAAAAGTGCCAGGTAGCATCATCTTGCTGAAACAAAAAAATTCATACTAGCTACTAGTTTCTCTTGAGCACTTTGCTTCAAATATAAACCTTCAAATTTACAAGATATGCGTAAGCTTACATTGAAAATTACAAGGATTATAAATATATTATTCAGTCTTTTAATGTACGTTTAATGTGGGTGAAATAAATTAATAAAGTTATTTTTTTTAGCAGCTTGCTGGTGGTGTATAGGGTGGAGTGTGAGGAGTAATTGAATAGGGTAGCTATGGCAACACTGTATTAAGGATGACCATCGCATCGGTCTTCCTGTCTGTCTGACTGTGTGATCGATATCAAGTCGTAGTGGTACTAGGCCGTTGGTCCATCCACCAATCACTTAAGAGGGTGTCTTTCAATTTTTTCCTTTCCCAATGTCTTCCTCGGCTATAGACACACTCGTTACTGCCCAATTTGGTTTATTGATTAGGACGGGATATGGATTAGACTCTTGATAACTTCAAGCCTAATGATCCTCTCCTGTTGGATAAATGTTTGAGCAGATAATGAATTAATCTCGAAGTTTATTTTCAAGAAAGTAAACGAAAAAAATATAAATTTTCTCTCTTTTATATTATCAGTGTTGTACCTAGTATAATGAGCATCTCTTGTTATACAGGATGTTACTTAGGTATATAATTTTATGCACTTTAATAAATATTTAAGGGTTTAATTCTTGCAACAATTTTTGTCTGAGATTTCATGTAAACATAGGTACATAATGCCCAGCGTAATCACAAGGTAATTCTACTAAAGATAATTATTGTTTCCATAACAATAGAAGAGATCTACTAATTTAGGTATGTCGTGGCAACCAGGCCAAGTAAAAGGGTATCATATTAATCTTCCACGGTGGTGCTGGTGCTGGTGAAGGCAGTGGTGGTGGTGGTTAGGTTACACATTCATGACTCACCAGCACCATGCAGAAGTTCTAGTTCTAGTTGCTCACTGCGTGCATGCCGCGTTTCGTTTCGAAGGGGGTTTTAGTTTCATTTATGCACTTTTTATAAATTAAGACCGCGTCAAATTTCCTCCACGGCCGTAATACTTCATAAAAGAAACCGTAACAAAACAAGACGGCGAAAGGTGAAACGTAAATCCGGCTTTGCGTGTCTAAATCTATAAGGTTGTGGTTTCCTTACTCGAAACACGTTTCCTATATTTAGATAATGTGATAAAATTATATTTACAAGATCGAGTCTCGAGATATTGCCGTGTGTAACGGTAACATTGTTATTATAAAAGGACATTTAGAACGGGGAGAGAAAAATTACGGAAAATTGTATGAGAGCCTCCGTGTCGCTTGGAGATACTTATTATGTAAGTGAGAGAATAGATATTATCTGATCTGACATTATTACATCAAATATTAATAATAAATAATTCACCGACCATAGTTTCAGTGATGCATGTTGATTATGCATATCAATGGCTACTATAAATAATTATAATAATGCTGAAATTTCTCATGAAAGGAGAAATCTAAGTTCTCAGAGTAACATAATTAAATCACATGGAGACCTACTACTTAAGTACTTCTGGCAAATTCCAATATATGCAGTGGTACTAACGGAATCGAAATTGATGATCCGGTATATTGTTGATTAGGGGATCTATTCTCGGGAACACTAGTTTTTCTAGGGTCTTCGAGATGGTTGAAAGGAGGCTAATGAGTCTAAGATTTTCGGCGAATAGGTCATGCAGCCTTTTCTTTATTACTTCGTGCTGAAGGCCCAGGAGTAGGAGATAGTTTGCGAATTGGTGGGTTTATTTTTGCAGGTTGTTGCTTCGTCTTTATAGGTCGCCAAATTTAGTTTTTTAAGGCTTAGGGTAAAAACATAGTAGAACGACGAGGCGAGAGGCACAGCGACGAGGTAAGCGACGATATAAGCGACGAGACAGGAGACATGCACATAGTGAGGAGACAGAAGTTGCGATTTACTGCTTTGACTTTCCAAACTCAATTCAGTATGAACAATGTTTTCCGACAGTGAAGATGACATTTTATTCAATAATGCCGCGCTTTGCGGGCTTATTATTATTGCAATGGGAAGTTTGGACAAAACTTATTCTGTAGGTACATCCTATTAGTAAAGTACGCAAATGGTTTAGACAGTACCATACATTATTTTCTGAGCTCAAGCAGCACCCAGACCGATTTTTTGAATATCTGAGAATGGAAATTGCCAAAACTTAAAAAGAATGCAGCTAGAACCGTCCAATATCAACGCGACAATAAATCCAATTTTTATCTCGACGCGCATCGCCTCGCTTGTCTCGTCGCTTAGTACTGCGTCAACCTCTTCACTATGTTTGGCTTCATTACCATACACGATGAAATAAAAGCCGCGTCGCTTACCTCGTCTCTGTGCCTCTAGCCTCGTCGTTCTACTATGTTTTTACCCTTAGAATGCTCTTGAAACGACCTACTTTTTTCTTCCTTTATCTTAGTCTTAAGCTTGTTGCCTAGCCGATTTTTTCTGCTGGTGCATGACTTTTTGTCATTTTTTTCCTTGCTCTCTTCTTTTCAACTATAGGATTTTTGATTTCTGGTGGCATGTTCTTGATTCCAATTTTGGGTCTTGACTGAGGTTTCTGAGGTGTTGCTTCGCGAGCTGATAGTTGAAGTGTTGAGATGAAATTGGTCCTAGCTTGTTCTATCTCATCTGGAGTTTTGAGCATATATGTAGACTCAAGTGTTCATCCATTACAGTTTTATGTAGGTTCAATCGATTTTGGAGTTATGTAGTCTTGGTGTTTTTTATGATCACTGAGGTGCTATTAACTGTCGCTAGAATTGGGGTGTGATCAGAAAATAATTTAGCTCAACGTCTGTATAGAGATCTGAGATACCATTGATTATGAACGAATCGAGTACCCAAGTCTGGGATTTTGTCTGGATCCGTTGTTCAGTAGTTCTGGGGCGAGGGGTAAACCGCAGGGGAATTTTAGTGTACACACTTCAGGAATTAGTAGGGAATTAGTGGGGAATTAGGGGAATTAGTGGGGAATTAGGGGAATTAGAGGAATTATTGGGAATTACTTGTAAAATGCGGGGAATTGGCAAAAAATGCGGGAATTAGTGAGGAATTAGAAATACCAAGAAGGGAATTAGAAGAAACAAGGAGGGAATCAGCGTGAGAAAGTGATATATTGCGTAACGTTGCACAACGTGGTGTTACATAGAACTGCACCCGTCTGCCGCCTGCTCTTCATTTTCCTTTGTTCCCTTCCTTATCTCCTAGTACCTGCACGTTTTCACTTGTTTTTACATTCTTGGGGCTTAGAGGTGTGTCATTTTGGTTTGCTAAAAATGCGTTGTAGTTACTTCACCAGTTAGTTGCGTATTAGACTACATCACATCTGGTATGTTATATTTTTCAATAGAATCTGGAGAGCCTGGATTAAGGGAAAAGAAGAGCATAAAACAACAGAAAATTTTTTGACTAGTAACTGTTATCTTTGCATTGAGATGAATGCCCACGCCTTGATTAAACTGATACTAAAGCTCAAAAACGGTGTGTTAAAACCAGAGATGTTTAGTCTCGAAATTTTTAGCAGCCAAGCATCATGTGAGTCCTTATTTCGAGCTGCTACAGTAATAAATTTTAGCATAAAAGACATGCTTAACCGAGTTGAGCTAATTAAGACAACAAATGATACCATCAATGATCTCAGAGGGACTTTTAAATTCCCAAGGGAGAACAAAAGATTGAAAGAAAAGCTAAAAAAAGAAAAAAATCCCAAGTGAAGAAGAAATTAGCTATTTGGATATAAAAGCCATAGTGGAAGAAGTTTAAAAAAAATACACTAAAATGTTTCAAGATCAGCAGTTAATGAATTAGTATAGGAAAATATAGCCTGCGAGAATTAGGGGAATTAGTAGGAAATTAGGGGAATTAGTAGGAAATTAGGGGAATTACTAGGGAATTAGGGGAATTACAATGGAATTAGGGGAATTACTAGGGAATTAGGGGAATTACTAGGGAATTAGGGGAATTACTAGGGAATTAGAGGAATTAGAAAGAATCTTGGGAATTAGTGTACAAAATTTTTTCTGCGGTTTACCCCTCGTTCTGGGGTAGATAAATATGAGGAGTTTCTTTTACTGATCGTCCAGGCGAGTTTTCTTGTCGTAAGCCCAGCGGCTGTTTTTTAAATTGTAGTCAAGGGTCAACCCCTGCTATGAATTTGGGACCAAGATTTTGATATATTTTATGGCTTTTCGTCACTTTAAAAAAATCTGCTATCGTATATAGTTCCAGTACGATAGGAATATTTGTGAGTATTCTGATACCCTCGTGTTCACTCACGTATTTAGTGTTTCGGATCCTATAATTTTGGATTGCTTCAGGTATTCTTGAAAAGATGTTGGTTGAGGAACTGGGTCCGGAAAAGTCTTTTGTTTTGTCAATCCTTCTCATTTCGTTCCATAATAAGTCTATTATTCATAATCACAAGTTCGGCTTTAATTTCCATGTGAACTCGTTTTCCCTTCATAGTCTGTGTGAGTTTTCTTAGGCTTCAATAATTGGGACCCAGTTCATCGCCTTGATAATTTCGTATTGAATAAGGAACTTTCTAAGGATTCTTATGACAAGTTTGTTATCTTGTGGGAATCCTTATTAAGTTCACACGTTACTTTCGCCTTGTGCTTCTCAATTTTTCCCCTACTTTTATTTTTATATTTCTTCTCACTTCCAAGAATATTCTTTATGTCTCGCGACTATTGGTAAACCAATCTCTAGTAATAATTGCTAAATGCGTAATTAATAAATAATTAATAAAAGCAAAATTATTACACATTTCCAGAAAGGAAAGCTTTAACTCAGAATCCAACTATGTACTTCTGTAAGTTATTCTTTCATATTATTACCAGGCGCCACATCTCTATCAAGAGCTGATCAAACTAGATAGGTACTGTTTCCTCAAGCAAAGCTCGACCTTGCTTTCATCTGTGGTATTGTGATGTTCTTGTAAATGATTTCATTTTCATCCTCGCATAAACTTTTTTTTAATGGTAAGTGTTAACGATTTACTTTTTGATATACTAAAGCGCCACTTACATCATCAAAACCTGTACAAGATAACTTTCCCTACACATCCTGTAAACTATGTCCCAGTTGAAGAAACATTTAAAGCGGTAATTTTATAAAAGCTAGATCTCCTTGCCATCCTATCCACATCCTAATTTCTGAAGAATTCAATGCATAAATAATGAATTACCTACGGACTTCATAAAAATTAACTCAATATCCTTCGCGTGTAAGATCTATAAACCGCGATAAAGAAATCGTGCTTCTATATTAAGATATCTGTATTAACCTGCCCAGAAATAACTGCTTCTAGTTTATTTAGATTTCATCACGATTCAAGTTGCAATTTAAGTTTATTGCTCCTGTCTGTCCGTGTGTAGTTCATACTAGTGGATAAATAATCACGTGCAATAAATAGAAGAAATTAAATGATATTGCATGCGCCGCGCTTGGTTGCTAGGTTAGGACCTGGCCTAGGAGTATATCTTTTTCTTGTGTTTATTATGGAATTGCTGCTAGAGGAATAAGAACGAGCGTGAAATAATATGAGAGATAAAAAGAATTTCTGTAGCAATATTTCTATCAAAGGATAATATTATCCTGGATAGCATCCGGAGAATTCACGACTGGAGTCAGTTTGTTGGGAAAGAAAATGTGATACCAATACCAACACCAATACCAACACTAACACCAACACTAACACCATCGTTTTGCACCGATTCACCTATATAACCCAGGTTTAAATGATTTCACACACTGTTTATTCCAAAGTCTTTCTTTCGACGATCAAAGGACAAGTGATATATTCGATATAAAATATCAAATGAATTCTTTTGTATTAAATTCCTTTGAAATGTTACAAAACTAGGACAGAACGACAGGAACAAGCTTAATCTCAATATTTCTGAATATATTTTTCAACACAATCAGTAATCCCAGAAGAGATGCTTGACGTAGTTTTTTTTTTCTTTAGGTGATCTCAAAAAGGAAGGAGCTGGTACTAATAATCTGTTCATTTTATATTTGGTAGTAAACACTCTGAGTACTTTGAAATTTTTAGTTCAATTTCTTAGAAACCGTGCCTTAAAATGGATATGCAAACTTTTCTACAAACAATTTTCTACCTCCGCCACTGGTAAACTAATAACAAAAAAAATATTTTTTTTTTGTCATTATTATAGGAAATATATAACTTCGACTAAGTCCTTTTTATTCTGTTAATTTAATTGTAAAATTATTTTAGTTAGTGGGTGCCATTTTGAAACGACTCGACCGATTTTGCTCGAACGCAATACCAGACCACTCCATATGCATACCTTACCTGCACAAAAATTTCAGATTCCTTATATTAAAACCGCGATCTGAAATTTTGAAAAATCACTTTTTCGTATATAAACTGTAAGCCATTTGATAGTTTTGGGCGATTTTTTAAAAGTAGTAGTACATCAAAAAATAATAGTGTCTATTTTCTTAAATTATTTTTTGTAAAATATTAAAAAGTTGGTATTTTTTCTGTTATGACAGCTAATAATTTTACTGCATGGTAATGAATAAATAATGACACATGTGAAAGTACTACGATTGGCAAGATACAAAGATGAGAGATCAAAGATCTTCGAGAAACGATCAAGAAATGCTCGAGGAAATGCTTCAAAAAACGAAGAAAAACTAGTTCGTTATGAAAACTATTGAAAGAAATAATAAAAATGTCAGCAGCTCTTTGCTCTAATTAAGAGACTTCAAAGACTGATGGAAAACTAAAAAGAATCGCTGTAGAAAATCAAAGATCATAGGTGAAATAATTCTTGAACCATTAGAGCAACAAGAAAAGAAATTAACTTTAGAACCCAAAAGCCTTAAGATTGTAAGGGCCAGCTAATAAGCTAAGGGCTTCTAAATTAGTTTATAAATAAATTTTGTCTCCCTAGGGAGGAAAGCTGTCATATTTATTTAGTTAAAATTAGACGCTTCCATGCATGCCTAATCGAGAAATATTATTTCATAACTCATCAATTCCGGACTTTTGTTTATAGCCTTAAAGAGTTTGATTCTTTGTTTTGGTACCACGCTTGGTCAATTCGCTGAGTCAACTGATTCTGATGGTCAATATTTTGTTCTGATTTTGATGATCCCCTGACAATCCTGAACCAAATTTTCGATTCAAATCGTTTGCTCATCGGCAACAAAAGTAAATGCAACGCAAAACGTTCTCACGAACGGTAGAAAAAGTTAAAAAACTAAAGGTCAAAAACACTGTTCAATGTGTCTCATTAAGACATGTGACTGCCAATTATTTGCAATCGCGGAATTTTTTTCAATGAACAATCGTTCCAATTCAATTCACAAACGTTTTGTTGGTTGCCTACAGTAGGTATGTTGTATAAATTCGGGGTTATCCTAAATAAGTGCCAGAAATTTTAAATGGTGATTGCTCGGCTCATTCGAAAAAAAAATTTTCTAATAACATGTGTCCTAAAGTGCACCCGTTTTGAGATACAAGCTGTCAAAAAATATAATGTTTTCAGTTTTTTTAAAGATATCTCAAGAAACGTTTGAGCTACAGAACTCAGCTTTTGTACATGTCATGATTTTGACGAATTTTTGTTCCTCCATGAGCCATTGGCGGAAATTTTAGGATCAAGCTAAGTTCACCCTTCATTTTCCGTCACATTAAATTGAGTTTTTTTCTCGAAAACGGTTCACGTTAGCAATTATGACAAAGGGTACCTTTTTTCTGTAAAAAATATTGGCGGTTTAAAATTTTCTTCCAAAATGCCATTTTTAGCAGTGTCGTAGAATTTAGGGCCAAAAAACCTAACGTTACCCCAAAATCTATGTCACTGGCATATGGAAAAAAATAGCATTAAAAAAGTAGCTTATATCAACGGTAAGTGGTAAGTAAGATATGTACAAAACTTGACTTCTATGTACAAAACTTGAGAAACCTCAAACGGTTTCTGAGAAATAATCAAAAAACAGGAAAAACATTTTCTATCACACTCTGTATCTCAAAAACGGTGCATTTGTTTACCTGAACTTTATTAGGAATTTTTTCCCTTAGAATCAGGCAAAAAATCTTCGCCTAAAATTTTTCTCACTTATTTATTACCCTGTATATAAGAATTATTTAATCAAAAGCTCTTTTTTGCAAAGTGTTTCGTAAGTGTACTCATTTCGATACACAAATAAAAGAACAAGTAATCGAATAACGATCAAACTGGTGAGAAGTCGAGCATCCCAAGACGTCTCGGTCGTGAAATAATAGCGGAGGGCCTTATATTATTATTATAAATCATCGTTGTTCTTCCATTGTAGCTTGCTCGCATTTAGGCTGAATAGAGAGGGGTCTCGATGTGTTTCCACCCTGCCGTTAGCTGCGTGGAAAGATTTTTCCCATTTAGTAACGAGTACATGCTTCCCTGGCACACACTTTCCATAATTTATAGGTTATTTGGGAGAACCCCAGGGCTTCATCATCAGTGCTTAAGTTTTATAATGGCAGACCTGAATGATGCATAGCGATGTGAGATACATTCACCCTGTTGCCAGGTCAATATTAAATCGATTCTTACAATACAAAAAAATTATTACCAAACATTGTCGTTATTATTGTGATTACCTCGATAATTAAGGGCTTCATCGCTGGAAAGTTTTTATTTTGAAAGCATCATTGTAGATTTTATAAGAAGATAATCGGGGATCTTGGGAGGGGATTATAAATAATGTGGCAACAAGGGCTCTCCTTGATTTTAGCTTATGTAAAGCTGCCAGAGGGATTATTAAAATTTAACTGCTGTTTCAGAGTCTTATATTAAATTTAATTAACACTACAGTTATGTAAGAAACGCGAAGACAGTAAAGTGGAGAGATCCAGCTCCAGCCGACCACTATTATTAGATCTGGGAATGTTTTAATTCTTGTCTCACGTATTAAGGATCTCCTCTTAATGTTTCATTAAGGACATTCTTCACAGACTCATCCAGTACATTGTACTCGACAATATCTATGAATAATGCATGGATTATCACCGGGATTTCGTGAAGAAAGACGCTTTTTATTATTATTATTACACTCTCTGTCTATAAATTATAAATTGAGATTCATCGCTTGCTTTTAATTATGAAAAATGAATATTAATTAAAAGGAAAGTTTTGTCTTGAGGAGAAAACTTGGGATTTTATCCTCTTCATTTAATTCACGAGGTGCTGAAAATTATCATCGCTTAGATTGGAAATCTGAATAATCAATTATTATTTCATCCCTTCTTATTAAATTCAAATGCATAGGTACCTATAAATTTTGATATATCACACACTCGGTATAGTCTGAGAGAGAATTAATACAATCGTGGCGTTCCTCTCTCGCCTGCTGCAAAATTGTTTAATAAAAGCAAAGTGAGACACAAAGCTTTGTCACAGCTTGCGGTCCAGCGGCGTCTTTTCCGTCGGTCTGCAAACTAGAGAAGAAATTGGATTTTCATTAAAGTGCGTGTAAATCTATTTAAGCTTTTGTGTTAGAAGAGACGGCAACGCTTTCGGTAGGGTGCATCTGTTTTAATACACGTAAAGTGGCTGACGACACTAGACCCTCTCCTATTTATGCATGGAAACCAGAGACACTCAAACTACCTATACCAAACCAGCTTATAAGCTCTCATTTAAGCACCACCTTTCACACCCGTTCTGTTATTTATGGAACTAAATATTGGTCCTGACTCAAACTCAAAGTATTATGTTCTTGCATCTTGACGCCCAGAGTTCAGATGTCAAGTCCACTTCTCAAGGCTTCCGAAGCTCAAAGATACTAAATTTAATGGACGAATGATCGTTCTTATCTTGATACCTTGATAAAAACCTTATCAACGTATCTCCAAATAAAGGGTTTTCCAACAAGAGGTGTTATTTTGAATCACCCGGTATTTCGGTAACTGTCACTTTTGAAGCTTTTATTCTTTAACATTTGACAAGTAGAAACTACGCCATTACTAAAAATGGAACGATACACGCTTCAACAACGCATTGAAATTATTAAAATTTACTACAAAAATGGTGAAAATCTTGCAGTCACAGTTCGCCAAAACTAAAGCATTTTTGTGTCAAAAATCATTTTGACTGATGAGGCCCATTTCCACCTCGGTGGCTACGTCAACAAACAAAATTGCCGTATCTGGGGCTCAGAAAACCCAAGAGTTATTGTTGAGAAGCCTCTCCATCCTCAACGTGTGACTGTTTGGTGCGGTTTATGGTCCGGCGGGGTCATTGGACCTTACTTTTTCGAAAATGAGGTTGGGTCAACAGTTACGGTGAATGGATTGCGCTATCGAGAGATGATTAATGATTTTTTATGGTCGGAGTTGGATGGTATTGATCTGGACAACGTTTACTTTCAACAAGACGGCGCTACGTGCCATGCATACGAGCAACGAAACCATTGCTCTTTTACGGGAAAAGTTTCCGGACCGTGTTATCTCTGGAAGAGGTGATTACAATTGGCCTCCGAGATCTTGCGACTTCTTCCTTTGGGGCTACGTGAAAGATAAGGTGTACGCCAACAGCCCAGCGTCGATTCAAGACCTCAAAGATGGAATTCGTGAGGCTATCGAGGACATAGGGCAGCCACTTTGCGATTTGGTTATGGAAAATTTCATGAAAAGGATATGGTCCTGTAAGCGTGGTCTTGGTGGCCATTTGGCTGATGTTGTTTTTCATTATTAACGGCATACCTTCCTCTTTATTATGAAATAGACATCCGATCATTTATCTCAAAAAATGGCCTTTTTCTTTGAATACCAAAATAACACCTCTTGTTGGAAAACCCTTTAGTAATAGTTAATTTTCATGACGTCAGTGTAACTAATTATCATCACTAACGGCCAGAATTTTTTTAAATCAAAGATCTGTATACCTACGGCATCTGAATCACCGATGACCAGAGTTAAATCACCGATAAACAGTTTTCTGTTGGGGAGGGGGGGGGGTTTGTTCAATCTAGACAAAAATGAAAACTAACTTCAAGGCTTTCTAACTACGTGCAGCTGCAATAAATGCATTCCAGATGCCAACATTCTATTCTGTATAATGTTCTTGATCAATTATTAAACTTAAACCAGAGATCTGAAAAAAAATAGCTGAACCAATCTTTTTTCAGGGATCAGTATAGTCTACTGGGAGTTTAGAATAAGGAATCTTTGCATTGTACAGTTTTTTTTTTTTTTGAGAAATCATATTTTAGTGTATAATCGAAAGAGAAAATCCTGGGTTTGATTTGAAATTAAAATAATCCTTTTTTGAAACGAATTTTCCTGGCCATAGTTCCATGGTTCTACCAATTTTATTCCCTTGATCTTTAACTTTTCATATGATCAATTCAAACCAATAAAATGGTAGTAGATAAGTCATTTATGCAGCTAGCCGAAAATTCTTGCCGCGAGATATACCAAAATTGTTTTGGAAGAACAGTCGGCCCGTTTGCTATAGTTCGGTCAGCTTCAAATAATAATCCAGGACCACTGGTTTAGCATGTAACGTGTAAGTAGTGGAGCTTCTACTGTGTCGTCTCTGCCGTGTGTAATTTGGGCCTATTCTCTCACATAGTTAGTCACTAGTTAAACAGTAACCTTATCTTAAATACCTCTGTAAATAGACATCGCATCAGGGACACCCTTCGTTAATGCCGTGCCTGTGAGCGTCATAGACTTTCCACTGTCATATTAGAGGGAGATTATTGGAGTTCAGCTCAGCTGTTTGAGATTCAAGCAGATCTAAGCCTTTATTGCTGCTGAAGGGCTTTAGAAAAAAGAAACAGAAGGAGAAATATGGTTATGCCGTAGGATTCAAGCTAAATATGTTTATAGGATCCGATAGAAATGATAGAATATAATATAAATGTATGTACAAGTTTTATTTTTTCAAGCAACTGTTTCTTATGATATGATTGGTAAGGAAATAATAAGTAATGAAAACTGACGAGTAACTACGCCTTAATATACCTACATATATAGAGTGTATGTGAGCTTTAGAGAGTGTATGTGAGCTTTATGCTGGTGTCTTGTTTCGAGATTGTGCTCTGCGTGCATATCCCAAATTTCGTATACTGATAGAGAAACTAATAGAAGAAACCCGACAGTGTTATATATATATGGGTTCTACCTAACTGTGAGTACATGAATCTGCTTCTTTTATGCTGTGTGAATCTATAACCGTCTATCATAGTAAAATATTGCCAGTACAACAGGCGGTCATATTATCAGAAGTCACTTTTTTGTGTGGTGATAAGGGTATCTGAAGTGAATAAAGCGGGTCATACACTATACAGACCATTGGATACTCAGTTGGAAATGGCAGATGAGACAGCAGATCTTACTATTGGAGATATCTATAGGGCCATAAAAGAAGTCAAAAAAGATCTTATCGAAAATAGTAATACTCTATTTACCCGTCTTAATGAAAATTTGGTAAAGGTTGCGGATCGTGTTGATATTGTCGAGAGAAGTCAGGTTAAGCAGGAGAGCTCTATTAGAAAGATAGACAAGAATAATAGGAAGAATAACATAGTTATTCGTGGTATTGAAAATATTCAAGACAGGTCACATTTGGGCCTTATAGAGGTAATCCAGAATTTATTGAGTGATAGACTAGACATTCAACTAGGACGTGAACAGATCAACAACATACAGGGTGTCCCAAGATTTCTTTATCAAGGGATATCTTGGTTATTTCAAAAAATAAACAAATGAAATTCAGGAAATTTCAACCATACCCCCAAGGCTTTGCAGTTGCACCCTCAATGCCCCTTTACGCCTTTCCACCCCTAAGTAATCATCCCCTACTTTCTTTTTTCAAATGACACCCCCATATTTTTTTTTGCTCGGCAGGATTGTTGACTTCTTTCTGAATACATTGTCATACGATTTTTTCAAATCGAGACATATCTAGCACGCCGAAAACAATAGAATATCATAACAAACGAGGGTCGTCAAGGAGTTGCAATTGCTTGTTTTTTGTGTTAATGTTTCCTCCAACCACCTTAACTAGTAATACGGGTGTTACTCGATATAGGCGTTAATAATAATAATTGCTTTTGTGATTTTAATGTCATATTAAATGTTAATTGTTATTCCTTGACAACCCTCGTTTGTTATATTATGTTATTTTCGGCGTGCTAGATATGTCTCGATTTAAAAAATCGTATGAAATTCGTATTCAGAAAGAAGTCAACAATCCTGCGGAGCAAAAAAAATATGGGGGTGTCATTTGAAAAAAAAAAGTAGCGGATGATTACTTAGGGGTGGAAAGGCGTAAAGGGGCATTGAGGGTGCAACTGCAAAGCCTTAGGGGTATGGTTGAAATTTCCTGAATTTCATTTGTTTATTTTTTGAAATAACCCAGATATCCATTGATAAAGAAATCTTGGGACACCCTGTATACCTGATTGGGAAAACTAAACCAATCATAAAGATTGAACTTGTCTCTTATTTAAATAAAATAGAAATTCTGAAGAGATCTAAGAACCTGAAAGGAACGAAAATTTTTATACAGGAAGACTTAACACTAGAGGAAATAGAGGAACAAAAACTACTGAGAAATCATCTAAAATTGGCAAGAGAAAGGAAGTGTAGTGCATATATCAGAGGCCAATTTTTGATAGTTGATGGAGTTAGGAATAGTGTTGAAGATTTGAAGACGGTCAAAATCGCTGTTGTTGGCAATTCCATAGTCAATAGACCTTCGAAGCAGGAGCATAATAATATTGACACAGCCCCTAATGTACCAATCGACGTGAAGGGGAATAATCAGCGTGATCACGGAGTTCAGGTTCTTGGAAGAAAGCAGGAAAACGAGAACAGAAAGCTACATTTGGGTCGGTCTGATGTTGGTATGTTAACAAGGAGTAATTCGCAGGAAAAAAATAGGAAGGGAGCAAGAGAATTCAGCAAGGGTGCGTTACCGGTAGGAGTTACTGGAACTGGAAAGACAAGTGAAAAATAATCGCTGCTGAGTTAAATATTATTTAAGTTTATATATTTTTTTGTCATCTGAATTGCGAGTAAATATGCTGCCATTGTCTAATCTTGATTTCGATTATTTTTTGTTGTTGGTGTTGTTTTTGAGCGTATTATAGGCTGTATAATAATTGAGGAAGGATGGATCCTTTAATTCGTGATTGTAATTACATAAATTTTGACACGCATGAGGTACTCAATATTCAGGATGTGGAAATTGCAAGGGGATTGTTGTCAAATGTTAGTATTAGCTTGATACATCAAAACATACGAAGTATATCGAAAAACATGGACTACCTCAGCGTGCACTTGGCTAGTTTTAAGTTTGAACTTGGCGTAATTATTTTAACAGAAACTTGGACTGTGCATAATGTAGATTTGTTCCAATGGATTTGTTGATTGTAATTTGTTTGTAATTATGAAATGTGTTCCAACTATAATATGATGCTGGGACAGCGGTGCACAAGTAATTTTCTTTTACCGTTGTTCCAGTTATCTGTACCTTTAAAAGAAAAAAACAGTGAATACATATACTACTTACTACTGTTTATTGTTCTGTAGGATATATAGATATTGCATAGCTCAAATGGTATTACTCTGTAAACTTTTGATGGACAATAAATATTATTATTATTATTATTATTATATCGTTGTCTCGATAGTGGACACCTTTTTTCTTGATTTATCTGACCGTTTCCAAGATCCTTACAAGAAAAAAGTAAATTCTGAATAAGCTCGTTTTCGTTTATTTTTACAGCTTCTCCATTTTTTGATAGAAAAGTGCTCTTTCTTCTCTAGGGCTCTCTATTTATTCCATAGAGATAGAATAGAGAGGAGCCGCTATGATCACCTAATAGTACATTAAAAAACGGCATCAGTGGGTGGAGCTTATAGGAGTAACAATATGGCGACTCGACAGGGTCAGACTTAATTTTTATTTGCAAAATTTTCATAAATAAAAATGTTTCTCACTTTTCATACATATTTTTAACACGTCTTCAGATGGATATTGCAGACCTTTTGTGTTTTTCAAGTCAATAAAAGAATATAAAATATCCGGCAAATAATCATGGTCATTTTCAATTTTAGATTTTTAGTGTACTATGCAAGTAGGTACGGTCCTGTATATTGTTGATAGTGTTGATACTTACCTATGGAATGTTATTCCGGACGTTTTTTTTTTATCAGTGCAGTCTCTACTACAGCAGGTACGAACTGCACAAGAAACCATCTTTGGCTTTTCAATTTAACACCAAAGATCTTAAAGACAGTCCTTAAATCAAATGAAATTCAATATAAAGCGTTCACTTATGTCATAACATAAGTTTGACATAAAAGTGGTATCAATATGGCGGACCTGATCCCATTTGTGTCACGTCATGTCGTCTCCTCTCTATTCTATCTCTATGATTTATTCATTTAAAGTTACAGAAAATTAAATCTTTTTTTCTTGTTCTCGTGGTATGCAGATACCGCTGCAAAGAAAATTTAGACCGAGTCATTAATGGAATTACACAACTTGAGCCTGGATATAGAGAGTTTGATAGCAGGCAAGTTTAGGTGTTGGTAGTGCAAAGCTACACCAATTTCTACCCTCATGGTTCGAAATCCTGAAAAAGTCCTGTTCAAGCAGCTCTGCTGGACAGTCAATCTCAGAGCCGATTAGTTTATGCGACGCAACTCAAAACAACAAAGCTAATTTCAGAAAAACGAATTAACAATATTATTTTTTAATCGATAATTTTAATTTCTCAGTTGATTTTCGTTTTTAGAATAAAATTATAAGTTACAGAAACATGTTTTTACTGCCGAAATCAAACACCTACCTAGTCAAAAAAAGACTGTCCTTTTCAAGCGTCTAAATCTGCATAACGACGAAATGTGCAAATTCAGAAATTTGATATTTATTCAACGTCACGTTCGCTTTGTCCCCCCTGACCCGTTTATATCTTGAAGAATGGGTCGATCGGGGAACCTCCCGAGCTATCAGTGTCGCTTAGCCACACATGATAAATTTCACTTTTTCAGGGTTTCTATGTCATAGCAGTCTTTCGCCTCGCTTCCAGGAATTTCGGATCGTTTACTTAAACCTATATGCGAACATGAATGGGATAGTCAATATGTCTTTCGGGATGAGCTTTTAACTCCTTGTATGGTCGATGTTATGAGCAGCTTAGTTTTATTTAACTATTTTACTTGGCTTCTGGTATAAGTATACTTAAGGCTCGACATGTGTCAGTTTTTATTCAATAAAAAATTCTATAAAGCGTATTCGCATTCCTTCTCCCCCCGCTGAACACTAGGTAAGATTGCCGTTAAAAGGGAATTTTCTATTAAATCAGCAAATTAAAGCGAAATTACGAGATGATATTTGAGTTGCGACTACTTAATGCTGACTAGAGTTTACTGCTCGTTTTCTCCTCTGTAAAGACAACGCAAGATTAGGTGTACTTGCTCAGTTGCTATGTAACACCAACCAAGACTAGTGTAACTGTTTGAAAGTTTAGAGAGTCAGCTATGAAGTTCAGCAATTAGAGTTAAATAAACATTGCGCTTCTTATTTCTCAGAGACTCTTCCCAACTGCCAGATCACACTGCTTCGAATCTTGGATTTAAAAGTAAACACGTCTCGTGCTTGCGAGGTGGTAAGACGGAAAAAGTAAATGGATTGTATTGATTTTTTGATTTCTCTATTTGCTTAAATCATGTAAGATTCAATATTGGTTATTAAACAATAAACAGAGGGGCAGATCTAGTTCAAATAACCATCTTCAGACCCTGCGGACTGTGATTGATGAGCGGACAAATAGTAAAATATTCAACACAGTGGTCTTTATTGTGGATATTTTCGCATGTGCTACATTGAAGGTGATTTCCTCATAGACAGATGTTTGGCATATAAAAGATCTTAGAATGATTTTGGATATTAAATTGTCATGGGACATCTACCTAAGTAATCATCAAACATAAATACATTAAATCTGGGTCAAATTTTGCCTAATATTTGCTTTAAAATATGGACTAAGGAATGAAGCCAAAAAGTTAAGCACCACGTCTTTCTGGATATTGGATAGGTACGAAGATCCAGTTCCCATAACAGTAAAATAAATCTAAACTTCTTCTTTTTGTTTTTTGGGATTTTATTTTGACCCCTCTGTTTTCTTTAAAATAACTTTAGTTCAAAAACATATAATTTTGACTATTAAAGCTTACGTTGGAGTTTAAATTGCGCTATTACGTAAGTCAAAATGGTATCTCGCACCTTCTCACCAACTCTAGCCTTCCTTAAGCAAATGCGAGTCCCCGAGCAACTGGAATAAAAATGCCTTTGGTATTGTAGTGGGAAAAATAACACGCCTTGGTATTGTCCTGCTATCACGACTTGGCACAGTGACGTTCAATTGGGAAACGTAAAATTGGCTACAGACACTACTAATGAAGGCAAGTGAACCTTCACCGATAAGATCAATCAAACCATAGTTCATACGTTTAAAGTTACAAACAAATTACCCCAGCGTTAGCTTATTTTTATAAATCGTTAATTGCGAGCACGCCCATGTACCCGTGGAAAAGTACCTACTCATAAAATAATTTGTGCTCCACTTTGGAGGACGGCCTATTCACGATCCCAAATTTTCAATAAAATTGAGAGAAAAACTTGTTTGAATTGATTGAATGTCGGTGACCGTTCAAATCTATGAGGAATTTCATTACTGTCGTGAAGCCAAGGTTTGGGGGTATTTTAACAATATTTTCTTAATTGTTAGGGTACATTTCTTAGTTTCCGATATAAATCAACTAGTCAGATCGAATTTTGTTACTTCCAGTGTAAAACACTCCAATTTTATGACTGACATAAATAAATAATTCTCATAATTCTTAAGATATGGGGAAAGTTTTGAGGCAATAAAACTCTTCTCCCCCTCACATCTTCTAATAATTTAAAAGGGGTTTGTTCCACCGCAAACATTTCTTAATGAGACTCAATTTTCCCATTCGTCATAATGGAATACAGGGTTGTAAAACACGAATTTCATCATCAATTTCTACATTTATAACGATATCGTACGGCCATAATCCCAAATTACTACCTTTCCGTCCCCGTGTTTGATCTAAATCATGACCTAATTACTTTGTTACATACAACTTGGAATATTGGAGGGATGTCTCATTGTGAATTGCCTTGCCTCTCCTTCTCCTTACATTCTCAATCGTCTCCTTCAGCGCGACGTTGTCATGTATTGTTTAAATATTTTTCCAAAGCTTTTTTTCTTCAGTAATGATTTCTAATTACTGCGTTTCAAGTCCTGCAATGCATGATAATAATAGTACTTTTGTAATAATAATTGTTGTAATGATAAAAAGAGAAATTTCACCTGATAATTCTTTGTAGGATATCCTGGCAACATTGTATTCAGTATATACAATTTCCGGCTGAAGTAGTAAATCACTGAAAGGAGGGGATCCAATATTGCCTCTGCCGCTGCCAGTCAGGACGTCAATAAGCCCTCTAATTGCACTTTAGATTTCATACTGTGGCTTTTAATTCTAACAAGTAATTAAGTTGTCGAAAGGCGTGATTGGAAAAGGAGAACGCGATGGAGATATGGTTGAATAGATTCCGAAAAAATGACTTTTTTGTATAACTGATAAAAAAGGATAGGAATAAGGAACTTCCCGGATTAGGCTGCCAACATTTCCACTTCGTATGATATCAATTTCACCTATTCTTTCTCCTATTCGTATCCCTTTTCATGAAGAGATCAATCCGGGGCCTGTAGTAGCGTAAAAAGTAAAAGGGCATAAATTCCCTGAATAGGGATCGTCCACGGTTCAGATACTCTTCACAGTGAACGAAATCCATCTTTTAGATTTTAATTTACCAAAACCCGTACCTCCCTCCTCTCTTCCATCCTATATATCATACAGAGACGAAACAAACTGTTCTCCCTAAGGGTTGGAGCGTTTCCAGGGAGTTTCATCCTGGACATGCCAGATTGCTATTTTCAATAGAGTGGTCTGGAATTTTTCAGACCGGGATTTCATCACTCCAGTTGATTAAAATATTAATACCCTTCCAGGAAATGAAATATATATGTATGTAGATATCTATTAAAAAAAAATGAAAATTTGCGTTGTCACCGACTGTCCTGTCATTTCAAATAATCAAATTTACACTTTTTTCTCCCAACAAATATTTTATTACTTATAAGTACCTATATGTGTCGGTCCATCTTATGTCGGACTAACTTCCACTTATATTACAGAATTGGCAGAATTGGTCTTTCAAAAATTGCAATTTCACTGCAAGAGCAACTTTTTTTCCCGAAAAGCAGGAAAATAACTTTTCTTTGATTGTTATGGCGCTCGGGTAGGAACTTCTGCATGTCATCGTTTATACATTGTGTACAAGATATTTTTTGATTTTCGAATAATTTTGAAAAAAAACAAAATTTTAGTTTTCCTATTTATTGACGTTATTTTAGAATATTGGGAAAAACTAAAACCATACTTTCATTATAGTTATTAACCAGTTTTATTTGTTGCGATGTTAGTTTTTTATCTGACGGCTCATATATTTGAAGGGCCGGACTTTACTTTATTTTTTTAAATACGACCCTGGATTTTTTTATTGCAAAAGTTGAAAGATACTTAAATTTTGAGTATAATGATATGCCACACAAAGATCACTGATATTAAGGTGAAATTAAACTGAATAGCTATAGTCCGATTAAATTTATAATTTGAATATCTTTTTTTTGCAATAAAAAAGTCAGTGCCGTATTTAAAAATTTCAGTTTAAGTTCAAATATAAACCGCCAGATAAAAAAATCTGATCAATAATTGCAGTGAAAATGTGGTTTCAGTTTTTCCCAATAGTAACGTTCAATAATAAAGGAAAACAAAAATTGAAAATTTTGTTTTTTCAAAATTATTGGAAATGAAAATTAATTTTTGAAATATCTTTCTGCCATTACATTGTCCTTCTGGTTACCCAACTTTTTCTGCATTTAACCGACCCTGTCTCTTCCGCACAGCTTCCGAAATCCCTATATGCTGTTCATTATCTTATGTGCTTGGACACTGAGTGTAGGTATGTTATTAATTGACAGACTTCAGTGCTGTAAGATAAATCAGGAATTAAGAACACCATTCTTGGTCTTTATCTCTACTTCAACACTATAATATTCTCCTTTAATTTTTGTTTTGTTTTCTTTTCTTCCATTTTCTTAACAACGTAAGAAATCAGCAATAATTTTCCAGAAGCTCCATTAATGACACAACCTTTCCCCTTCTATGGTTTGATTTTCTAAATTTTCGGTTGTTTGGATTTTTATCCATGGATCATCTATCAGAACTTGAAAAAATGCCCTTGCTCTCGACCTATTAGCTATTGTGCTTAGGTAACCACAAAGGGTTTGGGAAGAAAAATCAAAAAAACTTCTACAAAGTCGAAACATATTTTGACGTGAATATTTAAAAAAAAACTTGACGTTTCTTGATGTCTTGGCATACACTGACTTTGATTAGTCAGAAATTTGGATGAACAAAAGTGTGTTTTGTATAATCGCGATTTCCTCTTCTTTGAAGGGTTTCCGAAACGGAATGTCTGGTTTTTGCTTTTTTTATTAGCCTGCAGAGGACGTTTTCAGCTTGCAGTTGAGGTCCATAACACTTTGAATTTTTTATACCATTGATATAATTTTATTTTTTATTCTTCAGCTGTTATTCTCCAGCTGTAAAAATCATTATAGAAGGATAATCTTAATTTGGGCATCTTTAAACATTAAGTAATTTCGACTGCACTCTTTTGGGATAAAATAAATAAATATTGTATATGGTTGCGGTAAAGCCCAAGTGTCAGAAGTTTCCAAGTAGCCTCAAGGGCCTCTGACGTAACTTAACGACTGCTGTGAAGCAGCCGGGACCCCCTTTTTAACGTACCTCCCGGAGCACGATAAAAATTTGGGGACAAAAATGCATGTTGAGAAAACTTTTAATATCGATCAATCAGTGAATATTTTTTTTTTTAAGTTTAGTTACTCAAATAAGACCATTCCTTATTAAGATGGTCTTCTCCACTCATCCTTTAATATCAATATTTATTTTTCAAGTAATGGTACCCCAAAACCCGTGCTCCCCTGACAACCCAATGATTGCTTTTGGTATTAACAATGGTAATACGAGTAGAATGAAACCGGCAAACCTTGAAAGCCTAATGCAATTTGAAAGTGAATGATGACTCAAAAAGCAAACCTTCCGTAACAATACACTGTTTAAATACATCCAGGCCATTTGCCGATTTTCCACCCCCGCTGCACGGAATCAATAACACTTCAGCACTGCCGAGGAATAACTTGAGTCATATCAAATTGTCATCTTTAAGAAAACAAATCTCAGCAGAAGTCTGGCGAGAGGGTGCAGGACGAAGTTGGGGTATTGTGCTCGGGCACGCACTGACGTTACGGAGGGTCCGTGTCAGTGGAAGTTCCTTCTAGGGAGACAGCGGGACGCTCTACTAGTTGAAAAGGGACCATCTAACGCGAAATCAAGTGTGGATAAAACTATCAGTGAAAAATTTGTATTATAATTCCACAAGTTATATCTAAAATTTGAAATCAAAAATCAAATCAATCCCATACCAAAAGTTGCTATGACTAATGTAGTTAAATTTGTGTTTTAGAGCCAATTACGTATTAATTTTGAAATATTAATAATAATCAAACTTGAATCAGTGTTCTTCTGTTGTAGAAAAATTATCATCCATTGTAAGAGATAATTTGTCATAAATTTATAAAAGATCATTTGCATAATCCTGTGCTAGTTTCATTAAAAATAAATTTTCTTCATCTGAATCCATTAAGGTAATTCGACGATCCTATTACAAAATGAGTCACCCTACCTAATTTAAATTTGGCATGCATAATCCTTAAAATCCAACATTTCGTATGATAATCCCATCCAGAGCTGTCTATAATTGATTTGAACATAATCATAGTTTTTTTTAAATCCCATTTCAACATACTACGCTGTGATTTAAAGTTTTTTTATTCACAATACGAATCTTCCTATTACAATCAAATTTAAGTAATGGTGGTTTCATAAAATAATCTCAATTGGTTGTTTAGACTTTTTCCACTTTCCTATCCGGCTTAGAAATCCCCATCTTGGAGCGGCTTCACTAGGGTTTTCTAGCTCAATCTCCAGCCACCCCCGCTCACCATTTGTCATTGGTAGCGATGTCTGATATATTTATGTCGTCTGGATTGTCTGCAGCAAAGTGCCTCTTTCAGCTATTAATCGCCCCGATTGCACAGGCCGTATACTTTATCCTTTATCCTCGCCAGTTGCACTCTTTCATGTGCAGGACTGCAATTCCTTCCTCTCGTACGAATCACGAGTCACCGAGTCCTTTATGAGGATTCCGGCCAACTCTGTCACTTTACAGGACGGCAACTATTTAATTTTAGCGGAATTTTACCGAATTCTTAAGGATAAATTGGCTGTTGGATGTCTGATACGGTCCGGTGGAGTCGAGGAGTCGAGTCTTGGTTGTTACTTGTTACTTGTTAGTCGTTGTGTAGTTATAACGAACAAGATTGATTTATAGAGACTGTGAAGGATTTTAACAATGTGTACTTGTACTATAATATGAAGTTAGATAAGAGTATAAATTGTTGCTTAAGTGTTTGATGATAGTGGTAGAAATTTTGTATAAATTATAAATAAATGTGAGGTCAAGGTAGAATTATTTATTTAACCAGCTTCTGCTTTGATTTTTTTAAATTAAATAATGAGTATGACACCTTGAGTAATGAGATATGAGTTGGTGGTTGTTACTATTGTAATCACGGGAGCGTGGTAGGAGAGACTAGACACTCCATATATCACTTCATAGTCCTCGTCCTTTAATGCGATCAGATAGATTATACCACGTCATCTAGATACCTACACACTTTGTATAATGCAATCTACGAATCCTCTAGGAGGTAATGTTAAATGAAAGTGTTTTGATTTATAGCCGATTGAAATTATCTTGCAGCATTTTACAGAGAAATTAAGGGTTGTTGAACTATCTCGGCTTGGTCCTCCGTCCACCACTGGCCAATTCCGACTCCATTTGCCTCGGACACCATGCGTGATTATTGAAATAACTGAAAAGGCTCATTTACCCGCTGACAGAGCGCCCGTTTAGATGATAACTCGTGTCCCGTATCCAACGATGATGAATTTATGACATCAATTTCCCATCGAATCGACAAAGCCCTGAATGGGTGTGACAGTGAAAGCCTCGAGTATGGGATATCGGGTTTCATGTAGCGGAATCCCTAATGCAATGACAAGAGAAGAGATCACAGGTAATCCGCGGTGAGCGTCATGTGTTTTAATAGGCCGAGAGTGCGGATTCAACCCCACGATGTTGCCGGGTTTATTTGTGGGCTATTTTAGACGGAGTTAGGGGTGGAAATAGCTCTATTCGTGGTTTTAGCACTGGTGCTGGTTAAGATAATGTTCGACGTTAGAGTTTATTTCGGGTTCTTGCAGTTCGCACATCGATGAATGCAGTTCAAATATTTTTTTCAGTTTTAGGGCGGAATGTTTTTCCAGCCATCGGATTATTTTTCTTATTTCGCTGAATAGTCTAAAGTACAAGTTAAGAGATTTATTTTTACACCTGAAAGTCGTTTAGGCTCTAAGATTTTTTTTTCTTGCAGCTTCACGATGAGCAGCATTTGAAATAACGTTTTGCTTCCTCTTTGCTCGTGCAGCCTTTTTTTCTCAGATTCTTCTCTGAATGGCAGATAACATACCAAAAACCTGTTTGGTCAAGCAGATAGCCATGACCAAGAAACAATACACCATTTTTTGACCATCCCTCGCCCCATTTGCAAAGTGAGGCTTTTTGGGCCACTATAGATAAGAGTAATTTTGAGTTTAAGAAAACTTTGGTTGGTTACGGCGTTGAAGCTTCACAAGCTCAGATTGTATATTAGACTATGATGACTCATTTGAAATGACGTATTGTTTGCTCTTCGCTCGTGCAGCCTTTTTCTCTCCGATTCTTCCTCGAATGGCAGAAAAGAGACTAAAAACCGGTTTGGTCAAGGAGGCCGTGACCAAGAAAAGAGAAGACTACAGAACTAGACATCACTGCAGCTAAGTTTTCGCCACACCTTGGGAAAAAAAGCTGGAAGAGTATACAGTAGATTTTGGTAGCTGAGAGCTATTTGACATTCAAGAAGGCTTTTTTAGTCCGGTGTTCGGGGTTCAAAACAGAAAACTGCAAAAAGAGATTACTGTTATCCGTATGCTCTTGTAGCGCAGTTTTTAGGCATCTTTCGCTTATACAGTGCAAATTTCCTTGGCCGGTAGGGAGTTAACTTTTCTTCATCTTGTTGAGCTTCAAAATATTCAGATTATTGAGACGTTATATTCTCTCTTCGTTCTTTGAGTGCTTCTTTCGCCAGTTCGTCTACAACTTGGCAACTGAAAACTATTTGACCAAACAGAACGATCATTCTCTGTAGTCTTTTATTTTTGAGGGCACAATGGATCTCAACAGGTCGCAGTGCACACCTACAGAAAGCCTTCCATTACAATCTGTTATTTTGGAAGCTCCAAAATCATGATCAAAAAATGGCATCTTAAACTCTTCAAGAAGGTTTTTTATCGTTGGTGCTTCAAAAGTAGGAACCTACCAAGATGGATAATCATTCTGTTTTAAAGACGATGGTAGAAAGACGATCATTGTAAGAAGACTTTATATGTATATAATGGTAGCTGAGAGCTATTTGGTCTTCAATAAGCCTTTCTTGGTGAGACGTTCGAGGTTCAAAAAGAAGATACTACTAAGAGGATTATAATACTGCGTGAACCATTTTAATCTTTTTTTGAAATAATTGAGAAGGAGCATCATGTCCTGGAAAAAAGTTTCAGACACGAGTTACCTATTTTGGAGGGGGACATCGTTTGGAGCCAACAACCACCTTCACCCTTAACCCCCCCCTAGGGGTGGGGATGACTTCGATTTCTTAAATAGGAACCCCCAATTTGTATTCGGATTATGATTTTGTGTTAAACAACAAGAAACTTTGGCCTTTTTGTTCTAATTAAATATAATAATTATTATGTATGTCTTTTTCCGCTGATTGATAAAGACCTAGACATCGGAAACAGAATAACCAAAAATTTAAAGGATTTTAAAGGTTAAAAGAAACCTTTTCTTGGTCTTATCGCTAATGGAAGAAAAATTGCAAACCGTGAAGAAAACAACTGTATGTTTATAATTCAAAATTCAGATTCTTACTATTTTTTTGATTCCCTTTGCATTATGTGATTTCTATTCTTCGAAACGCTCATACACTGCAAGCCTATAGAAACTTCAAGAACCCTACTGGTGACTGCTTTCGATCAAAACCTGCAGACTCGAGCAGATAAACTCCTGAGTCCTGAGATTATCGCACTTTTTATGTTCCTATACAGTATTACATTCAATGATATTTCCTGCAACGACATCTCATCGATTCTGTAGAGTATCAAACGTTGTGCTAATTAAAAGGATGCTGTTATAAAACAATAATATTGTGGTATGAACAAAAAAAAAACTTTGAGCTCTAATTTTGTCAATAATAGATAGAAATATCAACAATCTGTCAACGATGGCTGGTAATATGTTGATATAATACGACACCTTGCCTTGAGCACCGACTGTGTCTAATGTGCTCCCGTTTGTCGCAATTGCCGGTCTAGGGTCGAATCTGCTGAGGTCATCAGGACGTGTAATGTGATGTTGTGATGTATGGCCGGTGCTTGACTGCATGGAAATTTATCTCTTCAACCAACATGGCGCTGAGTAGATTCTAGTGATGCTAATGCTAATCATAAAGCAGGAAGCTGAAACGCGAACAGGGGGGGTTCGAATCGGTATTGAATAATTCCGTTTGAAATATGATACGGGCTGATTTACCTGTATGGAGAAATAGGGATCGATAAGTATGTGTAAGGGGGCTTTATATGTCCTGGGATCGGGATCTAGGATGGGATAGAATGCTTTGTGATGGTGCATGATTAAATTTTATGAATTTTTTTGGTCATTAGTGTAATTTAATTCTGCCAAACTTGTTAGTACACTGGATAGGTGGAGGGTGGTCTGACAAAAAAGTTAAAAATTGTAAAAAAATTTAAGTAATAAATATGGATATGATAGTGATATAGAAAGAAGTAGACATAAAAAAAACTTTTACCGCAAAATAACTCCAATTTAAATGACGATCAGTTCAAGCAATTACAACCGCAAATAGTATCAGGAAATATGAAACTGCATTTAGGGTCATAAATAAATACGACCGATAGCTCAACGTTTCCGGCGCGATATTTCCAATAATGGTTCTAAAAGCATATCATGGTCATGCAACGCTTGAAATTCATGCAACCACTCATTTGAAAATCAATGATTTTGTGCCTGGATGATTTATCCCCATAATAATGAAATGGAATGACAGAAGCCTGGCATAATTGGGCTAACAACCTATCAGCGCGGGGAAAGCCTACCACTCCGGAAAGACAATGAGAACACATAAATAGCTAAACATTTACATGATTTAGTCCATTGTTGTAATTGCATCTAGCGCTTGTTACCGGCCCAAATACCAGCGGACTATGGTCATCCGACTTAAACAAGAACAATTAATGGGTTCCAACAATTATCCCCCTGCTCGACGCTAGACAATTAATTAACAATGTAGCTGGACGTCCAGTGCCGTCTCTGTAATTTACACCTAACTTCTGATCAACCAGTGGCGCTACCCGTATTATAATATATTCTACTTTGGTTTAGTCATATAATAGATTTTTCCCTAAAAAATTATTCAAAATATTCTATAAATTTTAAAACGATTGAAGTAAGTTGAAAAAAAAACTTATTGAAGATTTCAGATTATTTTATCATTAGTTAGAATCGCGCGCCCATGTCTAAAACTACAGTCTACAGTATTCGTCCGTCGGAAATCACAGCAATAATCATCCCCCGGTATAATTCGTGGCGTTGAAAATTAAACGTACCGAGAGCGTCCGAACAATAGGAATTCATGTGTCCTGCTAGGCAGGAAGCGGCGGCGATGCTGCCGTCCCCGGGGCGGCCGCCTCCGGGGAGGCGATGAGTTATGGCCGCCCTCGCCTCCCCCTGGATTAATATCGCCAGGCAAACAGCACGCTGGACCGCTGATGGCAGCGTTATGCGTGCGCGTATTATGCATCGAGGTCTGATTTACTTATTTATGGAATCGGAAAAAGGGGAAATGTCGATACAGAAAGTTTCGTTTCTGTGACGGAGTTTGGGAAAATTCTTATGAATTGGAAGGGAGATTTTCCTACTAGAAAATCGTTTGCGTTCTAGGAATTTAGTTATGAGATGAGTCAAGTGAGACTTGGAAAATTTTATGATTTTATCTGGTGTGCTGTGATTAAATAAGGGCGCTTCAACAAAATAATAATGTCTTTTTTGTCCCTAAAATAATGTTTTTTTGACCTGAAATAATGTCGTTTTTTTTAATTAACAAAGAAGTAAATGAGTATCAAAGTGCCAAAATCGCATTGACATTGTATGCTATTATTTTCAGTTACCTATAGCAATGAAACTTTGAACTTTGTCTGCTCTATGTTAAGGTTGTCATTACTTTACTACATACTTATAATATAGGAAAGGTTTCCAATTTTCTGGAGCTAAGACATTAAGATGTATTTTTTTGCCTAAGCTCGTTAAATCACCTAATACTTCAATTCGTCATAAGTGTTGCTAAATTGTGAGAAGTTGAAAGAACTAAATAAGTTGAAGCTTCTGAAGATACTCAGGAAGATAATTGAAAACACTTTCAAAATGTCTCACTTGCCCCCATGCCATTTAAAATTGTGAAGATGACAGGGACTAAAACGTCATTTTTGACTTTCGACGTCAGTCTTACGTCAAAAAGTAGTGCAACTTGTACCATTGAGTTTCTTTTTTGTATCAATTTCTTTCTCTATTTCTTCATTCAAAAATTAAAGAAGGGAAGGGCTATTATTGCCTATAAAGCTCGTCACACTGTAATATACATGCAGGAAAGTCAAGTGGGAAGAAAATATTTATTTGGCAACACTGCTGTGAAATCAATCCTAGATTTCTACATATGTCCAGCCTTAATAAACCTTAATCCAACCAAAGAACTAAGTAAAGTTTCGTTCCCCTAGAAAACCTAATCGAATTTCGAAAAATCCAATTTCCATCCTTCACGATAAATAAAAATAAATACTCCAGGATTCAATAACGACATGCATGTGGATCGACTGGAAAATTTCCAACCCTGTATCGCAAGAGCTGAGTTACCCCTGAGCCAAGCAGAATAGGGATTTCAGTTTTTCGCCAGTTCCGACCCAAACCACAAAGACCAAATTATGCGTGGTCTAATGCGAAATTTCTATTACATTTTCCCGCTTTAATCCACCAGGAGCGGCTAATCCTGAACTTTGCACCGCAGGATTCCTGCAAATTCCAGTCTACGAACGCGGTCGGGTAATATAAAACAAAGGAGCAGTGCCAGGAAGAGGATCAGCTGGAGTCGTATAGGGGTTGGAGGTGCAGCGCGGGGGTTGTAACCCATATTAGAGGATAACCGCGGGCCAGACATTCATCCACCCTGTCAGCGAGACAGCTTTTGCAGCGATTTATCAGCTTTTACCGTTTTTACACTAAACAAAATCAGTATTTGCTCATGCTCATGTCTCCGCGTATGTAACAAATGTATTGTTTGCTTTCGAGATTGTAATTTCCATCCGGGATCCGGAAAATTGAACTGTCAAACAAATAGAATGTATAACGTTTTCCCAAGCTGAGAAACACTATAGGATATAGAAAAAAAGAGCACACAAATTGTTTTGTATGTTTCGGGGAACAATATACTGATTTCATACATCAGCAAGCTCAGTCTCGGCGTTCAACGTATAATTGATTCTATTATACGGGATTTCTATTCCGACTTGTTCTAATGCTACGTTCATTCACACTCTTATGATTTGTAAATAACGAGAAATTATTCTATCCGTTTGCAGTATGTTTAAAAATACACGCATGCAGAATAATAGGCCGTTTTATTATTCCGTTTGTTTAAAAGACGTATTAAAGCTTTAGATTCAATATTTTTTAGTAACATTATTGATTTTTTTGATAGCTACATGAAAGTCCTTCTCTAGAAAACTTTGACGTTATCCTAGACGTTTTTAACTACACGGTAACTAAAACTCTCTAATGACCAGGGTCTTGCGATGCTGGAGATCACTACCGTGCCCCATTATTATCTAACACCGTTTCATCCCGAATACCATAAAAACAAATCTACCTCCCCAACCAGGACCAGAGCTTTCCAGTCGAGATGTGAATTGAGGATATACCCGGCGATGATATCTCCGAGCTGGATGCACTCGCTCGCTTTGCAAATTCGACCCGGTGGTGGAAATCAGCGGTGCATAAACCATTTAACATGCGAAGTGATGAAGTTAGCGGGTTGTGAACCAACTCTGCACAGACTAGCATGGCGACCGCACCCGTTATCAATGGTCTAAAATACATCGTAATGCACTGTCTACTGGAATTGTCATACTATAGTAGATGAGGCTCTCGTGATCAATCCCTTGTACCTGCCGGCTTGTTTAATTTGACGTAACTAGACTAGAGGGTTGCATTAGTGTTTGAATATGTTCGTCGGAGTACTGATGCTGTAGTGGTTGGGCTGCTACTTTCAGTCTGTTATAATGTTTTACAAGCTTTGCAACTCTCCAAGTATACCTACCTATACGTACACAGATTTTACATGCACAGAACAAGGTCAGGTCAGCTCGATTTTTTTAATTCAAACTTTTTGGATTTTTTGTCTGCAAAATGCGGTTTGACAAAGTTCGGTCGATTCGAAAGTTGGATTTTCGGAAGACTCAAGAATTCAACCATTGTCAAACCGGACCTTGTCAAACGAGGACCATGCAAAGAAAATTAGGTGACCAGACTTTGCAAAAAATAAAAAAATCGAACCTTGATAAAAGAAATTTGAGCTTACCAGACCTTGTCAAACTGATCTGGTCAAACTGAGCCTCAGAAATTCCAAATACACCTTTGCTAGAGCTTGACGACTTTTTTCCTAATTGCGTTTATAATTGCGCAAATATGTTAGTTGAAACGGCTCTACACCAAGTTCAGATGATATTTTGGTCCTACGGGTAAAAAATCAAGTTCTCAACCCTCTTCGAAGTCTTCTTTACCACTCACATATTTTGAAAAAAGTTTGTCGAGAAGAAATAAGCTCAGTTTTTGAGATTCCAGAGTCGAAATTTTCTTCTCATCAATTTTTTTTTTAGGTTTGAAAGAGTCATAAAAAGGGGCCTAAATTAATTTTTGCGACCCTGCATGACGTGTTTCTTCCGAATACTTGGATATTGGTATTGGTTAAGTCTAGGTCTATCTCTATATAGACAAAAATGAGGCAAGCTCAGACCCTGAGTCATGAAAGTTTCTTCAAGGGTCCTGATTTTTTGTAACACATCTTGGTCGTTCCCAAGTATCCCAAGCGCATAAATTTCATTTTTTGCTACCATGTCAATTTTTCCCAAAATATTTTACAAATTGGAATGGGTGAAAAAAAATATCTAAGGAAGGTTATTGCATTATAGGAAAAATGACAAGTCAATTTTCGTTGTAACCTTTTTCATCTCCTGGAATTTCCTCCATGAAATCTAAGAGCATTTATTAATCAGAACGACTTGGAACAGGGTAAACAGAAAGGGGGTCAAACCCAATGATCCATGGCAACACTGCTCTAATTCCATTCTTACTTGATCCGCAATATAATTGGATGACGAACGTCTTATTCTTCAAGTCGTATCAGGTATCACTTTGTTATTACATTATATTAGATTCCCTCCTTCACAGCTTTAATATATCTTATTAACTTCTTCTAATCAACTTATATGACTCGAGGATTTGTTATTGTTGTTCTTTTTTCGAGTGAGAAGTGACGGTTCGCTGAGAGCTAATGCCACCCGCCCACCATGGTAAGGTTTCTCTGAGCGGCCGACGCTTCGGATTGATTATTTCGATTTTTAATTAGCGCCCATGATTAGAGACTTTCTCAAGGAAGTTCATAGAACTCGACGTCTTTCCAAGACACTTTGCTTAATTGAATTATTCAATCCAGGATATGCAAAGATTATTTAAATACATCAAGCAGTTACTTGATATAAGAAATAATCGACGTTGCCGGGTTGATTTTATTATGCAAAGCAGGAACATTACATTCTTTTTTCGTGTCTGCTTCTTTTCTTAAGCTTATAAAGTAACTGATGGAGCGATCAGCAGTTAAGAAGTTTTTCAATGCCAATTTTTCGAAATTTTGTACATATGATTTGGTTTTTGCTGTCATGCCACAGGGTCAAAAACTTCAGTATATTTGAGCGCTCTCAAGATTTCAGATATCCACAAGCATTTCATTCGTGCGCTAAAAACATGATATGATAAAACTGAATAATTTTAGTTAACATGCATGTATGCTCCTTATTGAGTGGATGTACTTATAACATAAGGGATTTTTCTTGGCAGTGATTTAAGATTCGATCTAAATTCAAGGCATAATAACTAGTTTCCAACACTACGGTTATAGGGGTCTCTATTATAAACCCTAGACAATATAAAATCCGTATCCTCGTATCTCATTTAAATTTAACCAAGTGGGCTGAAATATTCAAGCGTTGCATGTAGATGTACGCGAGTACCTCGGAGCTGTCTGGATCGTGGACTAAACCCAACAGCGCGCCGTAGTCTGGGATTATCCTGGTAGAAATATATGGGAGTTGTTCCGGGAATCGCGGCAAGCTCCTCTGGTCTGTTATTGTTTCTGGGAGTTATGCATTATCAACCAGGTCTGAGTCAACATTACGGACTCGCGAGCGGCTGCTTGTATTAGCTGATTTAGGCGCATCGTAAATGTATAATGGATTCAGATGAGGATGAGGAACAATGTTGGGATATCCGCAACTGCCACTGCCTTCATCAGGACGACCGTAGGCATTGTATTTTCAAGCTGGGGATTTTAGGAATGCTGATTACGTTAACTTTTGACTAAAATGTCCTTTTTTTCGTTAACAGTCAACGAGATTATCTGGATGCGTTGAACGACCTAGACCCTCCAATGATTCCAGAAATTACCAATTAAGAAAATTACAACGCTTTCGTCCTTTATTTTGGAACTCAAATCAATGAGGTATCATGAATGAGGTAGTATGAATGAGGTATCAGACTTATGCCCGTATTCACAAACGATAATTTCCTAAATAATTACGTAATTAATTAAATGAGTGAGATGGAGATATGCAGTTTTTTTGAAATAGAGCGGGATGGGTATAATTGATTACGTAATTATTAAGGAAATTATCGTTTGTGAATACGGGCATTAGGGTGGTACAGTTTATACAGCGTGTTAGAAATTAGTAGGTCAAGCTCATCTTCTAGGAGCCACAATAGACCGCTTGGTCGCAGTGGAGGTGTCACTAATCGACCCACTCATTATATAACTAAACTAAAGGTCAAGCTCATGGCCATAAATTATTTTCCAAAAAAATAATGAGACTTTCCTCATGCCATTTTTCACATAGGTGTCCCTCTTTCGAGATACAGAATGTCAAGGTCAAATTTTAAAAGAAGTTTTTTTTTTAATTTCGTTGATGTTAACCAACCTTTTCTGCCATATTACGGTAATTGTTTGTTTTAACCCCTGGCTAATTCCTAATTAACTAATGATGTGGATACTTACAAGCATAAAATCGGATTTTAAAGATTATAAATTAAAGGGTCCTTCGAATTGTTAATAATTACCTTCTCTTTAGTTCTTAAAAAGAATATGAAGTGATATCATTACAAAACAGATCATCGCAAGGATTATACTCGTGGTTTGAATTAAATTCACCTGTTGTACGGGCGGGTCTTTCTCCTTTCCCTAAAACACAAATCAAAAGCTCAATCGACTGAGGGCTACCGCGAAATGAATATCAACTAGTTCGCAACTTTGCCCTCTTCCTCCAACAAGCCAGAGCTGAGGTCTGCTTCCCAAGCATCCCAGATTTATGACTACAGTGTAAATTCTTCAATATTTTTACTTTTCTCTTATCAGTTAATAAAGATAACGATTTTTCTCCTAAATATAAGCAAAAAATGGCATTCCTAACTAGGAGGACTTATTTAAAATAAATTTTTGGAAAAATCCCCTATCGAAGTTATTTAAAAAAAAAATTATATTATTAAAAAAAATGTCAACTCCTGGAATTTCTCAAGAGATTGGTGTGAGTGACGGACGGGATTTGCTAGGATACTGCGGCATTCAACGCTTTCTGAATGGAGCATTTGACTATTATGTGCCGGGAATAAAGCAAAGAGGGCATTTCATTCTTCTTCGTACCTACTCATCCAGGATACTTTGTACAGACTGAGTCGTACTATTATTATTGCCATTACTCTTCAGGATAATATTCCAGGGAAAGGATTTAGTTTTCTTAGCGTTGTATGAATAGAAAGGCTGAGCGAGAAGAATGAAATATTTTTCAGGAGTTAACAAAGCGTTATTGCTTTGAAACGACACTAGATTGAAACGTGAATTGAACATTTTAATTCCAATCTCTACCAATCCAACAATTCTTATCTATTTTTGAGTAAATGTTATGAAAGGGTTTTAATGACAAATGGTGGAGATGCAATCTCAAATTATTACCATCGGCATATGACGTGAAGGTCAGAAAAAGTCGCACTTTAATACATTTCAATTAAAAATGGCAAAAGGCTTAGTACCGGGTGTTTGGTATTGGACAGCCACACGATTTCTTCACTAAAAAAATACAACATCGTTTAATTTTATGACAGCGTTTCAATTAAAAAATTCTTCTATCGATATATTGATTGATTAATAAATTATTTATTTGTTACCAGTCAGTATGATTACCGTCAGATTATTACCATAGATTCTATAAAGGTAAAAATATAAAATTTAAGAATGGAAGTGTTTGTAAATGAATTTATTATTTCATATTTAATCATTTTTCTTCCACTCAGGTATTGGGAGAGGTTGTAGAAACTGAAAAGAGATCAAAGTAAGTGTCCTGGATAAAATATTCATGGCAGTTTTATGAAGGTTTTTGCCATCATACCGACAGGATAATGTTCCTTGAATTATTGAATAAGTAGAGTCGTCATAATAATGGTTCATGTTTGACTTGGATTTTTTTTAATATTACAGACCATTACACAGATTGCATATTATTTAGATAATGATAGACCAGTGTCCTGGATGATAAAACTATGCTATATTTATGTATTGATTGATTTAATCTTAGGATTGTCATGATATATATTTCAACAGAAATCCTCAATCAGTAAATTAGTTTGATTATTTTACAAGTTGGCTCTGAATTTAACTATTTCTAGTAATTTTTCTACCCGATTACATCTATGCCTACCTACTTTAATTAAGTCTTTTGGAGTGTTTGGAGTGAATCATTATTTGAAAAACTGTAAGTAACTTTTTTCATAAGAGAAGCAATAAGTAAGTAATATGTTGAAAAATATTAAGTATTCAGACGTGCAGAATCAATAACTCGAAGCGAAAGCGACTCCAAATAGAGAAGTGGCAATTGGCGCAGTCAACCGGATAACATATCAAGTTGATATCGCGAACATTGTGTTCCATTCGAATATGATAATAATGCATTATTCCCTCCCAGGACGTTATTGTCTCGGGTAAAGCGTCGAAGTATCCGACAACTAATATATCACCTATGTTACCTTACCACTTATCTTATCACGAACATCCGAATCTGAATCAAGCGCACGCCGCTTGAAAACACGAGTTCATTCATAATGCAAGAGCCGATTAGGCTGGCACACAACCTAAAGCTGAAACCGGCTTAATATTATCGAATTCAACCGCGTCTCGTTTTTCATGTTTTCCGGAATTTAATTAGGTCGCCCTGTTTATTTATTAAACGCTACGATTGTAGCAATTAGATTTTAGTTAGAGGTGTGTCGTCGGGATATTTAGTACGCCACGTGGACTTTCAATAAGCGTCCGATCCAGATCGATTTGTTTGAGTTGAAAAAGGGAAATTAAAATTTGGTTGTTTGTTTGAAATAACGAACAAAGCCTGATGAAATAAAGCTATAGCGCTGTTTTGTATTGGCGAGAAATATTCGGGCGATTCACTCTACGGGTAAATAAATTTGATGCTTTCATAGCTTCCAGTTGATTATTACCGTCCATTTCGTGTAATTTCTTGGTTAGATCGTGTCGAGCTTGCATTGTTGTTAAATGAAATACATCATGAGCGCATAGAGTCAAACGAAAGTCAAAGCTTTATCTTACCGGAAGTTTTACCCCTACACAGGATGTTTCAAAACATGTGTCGGAAAATGAAGGGTGTGAATCCAGAAACCATTATGGTTTTTTTCACAAACAGTTTTCTTGTTCTTGTGTGCAGAATACTCTGGTTACCTACTGCTGTCTGTTAGGCTTTGCTCTTGTTGCTACTTAAAAAGATCTAGAGGAAATCTCTTTGCAATTACCAAAATGTTTATCCCCATTCAAGATATAGAGGCCTACATATTTGATAAACTCTGCCAAAACGACGGTCAACTGCTCAAATAGATAGAAAATTTTACAATTCAGAAGTCCTCAAAAAAGAAGCGAGGGGAATTAACTATGCATTTTGAAAATCGAATTGGTACGGAAAATAAAAGTTTACGAGTAGCATAGGAAGGGTGGCGTCACAAACTCACCTTTCTCCAATATGATTGATGGAATTATTCTAAAAATTCTAAAGCAGTCGAAAGAGATAAAAGGTTTACAAGCAACTCACAAGATTTTTGCAGATATCTTAGATAGTTTAATAGATAGATTTGATAGTGAGATTAATTATTCTAGGTGCTGCATGGGGTAACCGAAAATATACCATTTTGTCTTTTTCTCCTAATCTTTATTACCAGGTGGTTCTTTTGTTCTATAATGATTCCTAATGAGGCACATTTTCGTTGATATTTCGGAAAAATTATGAAAAAATATTTGTTGGCGAATATTCCTGGAAAGTATGTAGTTCTACTGTTCAGACATTACTGTGCTTAAATCTTATTAAATTAATTCTTTTTTTACTTTTCTGTTACCGTTATTTTAGATTCGGTAAATCAAGAATACAGAGTTTATCGCGAGACCTAATACAGAAACCAAATTTTAGCAAAATCTGAATAGACATAAAAAATTTACTCTTTTTTTTCCATTTTTTATATCAGCCCTGATTATGATTTTTTGAATGGAAAACTAGTTGATATCCTCAGAATGATCTATTTTCTTGATCAAGAGTGATCAATTCATGTTATCAAGCCTCAGTATAGATGCTTAGAATGATACCTAAAATAAATACCGCAACTCTCCCGGAATAGAACGTTGGGAGGGGGGGGCTATGTCTTCGTCCCTCTTATATAAACTCTTGGAAATATACGACTCGACCCCGTGAAAGAGTGAAAGAGCAAAGCGAACATTAGCAGACGAGTCGACTTCCAAACCAGTGGTTCCTCCCAGGAGCAAGGGCTTAATACTCCTTGCCAAGAATCGAATCGATGAACACAACAACGCACTTAACACTCCTTATACAGCTCCCAAATTGACAATCGCCGTTTCAGTTTCGCACCCTGAAAGTCATTCGTGACGCTCTGGTGTTAATGAAACAGTGAAAAAAATTGTGAAGGATTCTAAAACAAACTCTGGAGAAGAGTGAATAACGAGCGAACAATTAAGGGGTTTTAATTATTATTCTTGGAAATAATGAAGTTCTTAACTGGGGGGAGGGAAAGTATTCAAAATTGTTTTGAAGGAGTTGAGTAATTCATTTCAAGAAATCGATCCAATATCTAAGTATCATTGATAACTATACTCGTACATACCTTCCATAAAGGCTTCCTCTTGAGCAGCCAGTAGGTTAATTCTTTTTCAAGAATTTATATTGAAGATGTGGAAACTGTCCACGAACTCAGCATAGTCTCAAAGGATCATCATTGCCAACGTCACAGGTGCAAAACAAACAATTCAACCCTCAATCCTTCCCAATATTCTCTTTCTCTTTTCACCCGGTCACAACCCACGTTACAATGAAATGAATTAGTGAAGTAAATGAGTCGCGTTAACTCTGCATATTTCAATTCCCTTACATGAAAGCCATCGTCAGACATTTACGATGTCGGAATTAACTACATGCTCACGCTACTCGACTACAAAGCGTTCCTGGAAGGTACGGATGGACGCTGGATGTAATAATTCAGCACTTGCAGCGACACGAACGTGTTATAAAATTAGCGGAAAACTGTGCCCTCCCACAACGGTGACTTAAATCGCTCCTGTGATGGAACGTCACAGTCGTTTTGGGGATTTAGCGCTCACAAGCTGAGAAGTTGAGTCTATGTGGCCGGTGTCACAGTTGATGAAAGTGGAGAACGTTCGCTTTTATTAACAAAGAATTGTAATCTTTGTTTGTTGTGACAAATTAGTTGCTCTGTTGTGCACACATTTTGCAATAATGTTTTGTTATGTTAGCCAAGAACACAAAAAAACTAGGGACATAATAATTGTTGAGACCATCACTTTAAAACCTATTTAATTCACTAAAATAGAACATTTCGGATTTTATTTATCTATTTTTTACAAAAATAACTCCCGATTCCCAATAATATTATTATTGGTTTCTCCATTATTCCTATATGCATAAGCGTTCGTGTTTGCGAGCAACGAAACCAGGATCTCGCATTGGAAACGGAATAACAAACACCAGCACCGTCGGCTTTCTATGCAGATTAGGTTCGTCGATTGTTTGTGTTTTTGTCCCGGAAATAACGCGATATTTCGTGGCGTGACGTTCCTGAATTAATATCTCCCGGTTCTTGTGAGAACCGAACACGTCCTCCTCAGTCTACCGGGGATGCATCACGTTCGAAATTACATTTAAATGTCCATTATGCAGCGAGGAGTCTGAGGTGCTTGTAGCGGTGCCGTTGGAGTCTCTAGACGATTCAAAGTTGAACACCTAAATATAATTCTGCCGTGACGGGGGTACGAAACACCCGGACTGGCATTAATACGTATATCTTTAACCAGATTGTTTTGTTCCTCATTACTCGTAGTCTTAGGTAGGTAATTCGTGAATCGTAATAAACTCGCAGTTTAGACGTTTAGAGATTGCACGTCTCAGTTAGGTACCTATAAAAGGATAAGGAGTATTCAGAGCAAATGCTTATAATATACAGGGTGTTTACTTCATAAAATAATATTAGGTTTTTTTTTCAGATCTACGTAAACCCTTCGAGGTGAACCCATCGTCAACAAGAGTGGAACTCGGGCATCATATGGAGTTGCGCTGCGTTGCCCCAATTGGTATGCCTCCCCCCAGGACGTATTGGTTGAAAGGAGGACAAGCATTGCAACCAGATACTACTCTTATAGTGACCAGTGAGGGGCATCTCTTAATCGGACAGGCCAGGGTTGAAGATTCAGGCAATTATACTTGCGTTGCTGAGAATATTGCTGCCAAGAGGATGGCTCCTACTGTCACCATAACAGTTTACGGTGAGTGCTGCTAATTATTTAATTAAGTTATAAGAAATATGTGTAAGATACGCCTACATGTGTTTTCAGAAACTGTTTTGCTTGGCTTGGCCAATTTTAGTAACTTCACTCCACACCCATTTCAAACCAATCAACATAAATGAGTCATCCTTTCCACAAATCTCGAATCACACTCTCTTAATCTGTTACTCCCGAGGGATTTACTGCCGTCTATAAATAGCGCCCGACTACGGTCGTCATCATATTTCAAATCATTACGAGACCATCCCCAATTATTCAGGAAAAAGCACATAATTAACGTCTTCATTTGTTAGGAGCGAGGATGTCGAAGACTCGCGTCTTAATTGCATGCACCTTTTACCCGGTGCTATTGCACGTCGCACGCGGCCCGGGGTGTTCCCGGCTATTTATAAAGATAATTAACTCCGGCAGGACGGCCTCGAGGAAGCAGGAATTGGTTGTGGAATTTTACTCATCAGGGACGCACTTGGTTTGAACAATATGAATGATAATCGCCTTATAAATAGTGGTTTTATGGATAAAAGCTTGGAGCGAAAGTTGTTTCGTTCAGGATAAATCGACGGTTCGCATTTTTTTCGCATTTATTGAGAAATGATTCGCAATAATTTAGTTACTGTTGTCTGCACAGCGGCTTGAACTTGCATCGGGATTAGGCTTAGAAATTGATTTGTGGGGTCTCGTTATTGATCGTTTTTATCTTCAGTATCAACAGTCACCCTGAATGATTTTTAACCCCTGTTTATTTATGTCGCGATATTTGACATTTGGCAAGAGTCCGGTCCAGAATTTTCTTAAAACTTGATTTTTGGACCTTGTAAAAATTTGGGCTGTCCAGACCTGCAAAAAATGAAAAATAGACCTAAAAAAAATCCACCTGACCAGACCTTGTCCTATGTAGAATCTACAGTTTACTATAACTTTGCAATTCATGACCCGCCACTAATGGAAAATATATTTTCATCGGGATAATCTAACGAAGTTTTCCCATAAATCTGTCAGTATTTTTAAATAAAGTCGTATTTCTAGGATTTTATGAAAATATAAAAATTATTCAACCCTCAATATATTGATGGAAGTTCATCATCACGTCATTGAGCAACGAACATATTTGAGATCGACTGAGGGGTTAATGAGTGAAAATTGGAAGATGTAGCCTAGAAATTATTAGGTGTTAAAGCTGATTTTACTAAGTTTGCAATCTACGCGAGTTTTTGGGCAATTTTTTTGTGGTCCAGCTGAGGTACCTCTATAGGTACGGAAATTGTGTGCATAGTAAATGGCGTTACTAAAAAAGCAATTTCGGAGAAGTGGTAAGCAGAAACTTACATTGCGAGAAAAATTTTCTGCGTGTCACTTCTCCGAAAATGCCTTTGCACACAAATTCTGTACTGGGGTAGAGTTAAGAAAAATTGGAGTAACTAGAAAATAAAATGATTTGGAATAGTTCTATCGGGGCCGGTGCATTATAACTCACTCCGTTTTTTGGGAAAATTTTTGCGTGAGTCGTTAATTTACGCTCAATTTAGATGATATCTTGAAAAAAATTGCGAACCGTTCATAAAATATCGAGAAAATTGAGTTTGAAATATCATAAAATTGCCCAAAAATGACACTTCATGTCCAGTTAAATTCACTAAACTGACAGAATCGTAGAACTGAGAATGATCATATTGAGCAGCGTTGTCATATCTATTATTTATTACTAACATCTTGTGAAATAAAAATATTTGGTGTAATTTGCGAAAGTTATTGTTTTAATTTTAAAATTTCAAATATTTCTATTCAGAAATACATCAAAAGTTATAAATGGGCCATGCGAGAGGGCAAGGAAAATATTACAGAGATCGTCAAATAGATAATGGGCCATAAGAGTGGTTATTAAAGTTATGTTGAATATTTTCAGACTGATAATGTATAATTTGCAAGTGTAAATAATAATTAAGAAATGAAGCAAAATTGGAAACAAAATTTATTAATTTAATTATTAATTTATTAAATTTACACATCGTGTCGCTGCGCCCTGCCTCCACGCTATCTCTCCCAACTTGGTCTGATGACAACGAAACGTAATAAAAGGAGATTATACCTGGCCTGACCAAAAGACCTGAACTTTTCGCATCAAAGTTGTTTTTCAATAGACAGTTGGTGTGTGAATTCCAGGATTGCATAAAAGTAATAAAAATGGCGGCAAGCGGTTGTAAGTAATAAGACAAAATTGTAAGTAATAAGACATTACTTGTACCAATTCCTAATTAACTAAAAATAAAACACAGTTTTGATTTTGATTTATTTCCTCTCACAAAAAATCACATCATAAAAAAACATGAGTTTTTTTTTAAATAATAGGTATATTATTGACCATAACAACGTGACAACGTCGCAAAACATTAAATTTTATTGAAGTGTCCATGAATGGCATTGTTGACATTTCGATTATTACCTCACGGCTTTGTTGTGAATTATTCAACTTATTAAAGTTTATGTCAGTTGATTTCAGTTTAATTAATTATCATCGAAAATTAAAAACCATTTTTAGAAGTTATCCTACACATTTTAAGAAATGAAACTGGTAAAACGAGTTCAGGGAATGTATTCTAGTTACTTATTTATGGAGTGTTGACAGTGCAGCGCTATATTTTGCCTAGAAAATCGTGATAAACGATCATCAATTTGGACCAAAAGTTGAGCTTTAAAGTGTTTTTTTTTTGTAAATTTATGGACCGTTCGCATTTTTTTTTGCTTATATCGTCTATTTTTAAGGTAATCTTGCCCCGTATATAGAAATTTTCCCAAAAATCGGAGTGAGTTATAATGCACCCGAACCAAATTATCATTACCTAAATATGATTATGCTTATCTCCAATTTTTTTCTACTCTACCTAAGTGTAGAATTTTTTGTGCAGTGACTGACGTTGCTAAAAAATCCTTTTCGCTTTTTTCGGAATTGCTCGAAATTGCTTTTTTAGTAATTTCAGTTAGGTACTGCACACAATTTCCGTACTGATGTATCGGCACCTCAGTTAGACCACAAGAATATTTTTCCTAAAAGCTGAAAGTTATTGAAAATGTGAAAACCAAAAAAAGAAAATAAAACTAAATATCTGGATTTAATATAATGATAGAAAATAAAGTGAAGTTTGTTTGACAGATTTGTTTGACCTCGATACTAAGACCGCGTAAGTTGGCAGTCGGAGAAACAGCGAGGTGCGAGAAACAAGAGAAAATGAACCTGGAAGCCTGGATATATTTTAGGTGTAGACACGTTAATGCTTCTATGCGCTTCTCCTTTAGACAAATTGAGATTGAAACAACTTACCAAACATATGCTCGCAACGCGATTAACTACTTGATGTTTATTTTATTTTCCGCATTCATAATATTGTCACTATACAGGAACATGCGCTGTTGTGTTAGTAAACTCGAGAGCGGGATAAGTGTGAGTGAATAAGAATAGCAAAAATATTGTTGCTTCCACTGTCAGGGAACGGAGAGCGTTAGCGTTTGTTTTATTCAATCTGGAACTGGGAGCGAGGAGTGATCCGCCGTAAAATCAAAGAGGATGTAATTGCGACTAACTTTTTGGTTAATACGGATTATCCTGAGGCAGAACCGGTTCAGAGAGACCGCATTGCAAAAAGGGCCTAATTGATTTAGGAGAGGAAAAAACGCTCCTAGAGCGGACTCAAATGAAGCTAAAATCCTCAAAATACTTCCTCTCCTTGTGAGTTTGAATTAGAGCCAGTGGTTCTCAAACCGTGACATTTTAAGTGATGTAAGATTTTTTTATTTTCTCACGGGAGGACTATTGTAAAAAGCGTCTTAGTTTGCTTATTTCAATTTTAAAAATCTAAAATTTTGCAAGTCTCAAGAATCTTGAATCGCACTTAATGAAGTCCATTTATTTATTGAACAAACAGCAATTTTAATTAAGCTTAGAGCTTAGATATAGGAAAGCTATTTTTGGAGACCTTTTTTTAAGTTAAATCGTATTACATATAATTGCATTACAATGTTATCCAGTATTTAGGTAATTTTAGAGACAAAAAATTAAAAATTTAATAAAATTCCCACGATTTTTGGAAGTCCTGGCATGTCTCGGTGTAAATACCCGTCCAGAGAGTAGTGAAAGTAGAGCACCGGGAAATGGGTCTCTTTAGACAGCTGGCATCGGCGGTCCCGCTAAACCAATTAAAGCAAAGAACACAGGCCGGGTTCTGTTCTAATTGTGTACGCATTAGCTTACATTTAATGGCGCTCTGAGCCGCGATTAAGGCACCACCGCCGATCTCTTGTATTATTGCCGCTACGTGAGCTAGAGCCCTTAAACACGGCAGTCTCCAAGGTAATCGTACGCCCATTCCGCTTCCATGAGGCCCGTGATCGATGGTATAGACAGGTCAGACTGAGACATCAAACATTCAGGCAGGCAGCACCTGCCCGCTCACACGGTTCTCACGGGAGACGAAAAAAATAAGATAAAAGCTTTTTTCTGTGAAAAGTTATGCCAGAAATATGGCGAATATATCATATGTAATCAGCTTGGCGTTCGTTGAATCAAGCCTCTGCTGAAAGCTGGAAATCTGGAAATCTGGAAATAGATATTATGTCTTATGCCTACATAACGACACCTTTCACACCTACCTACATGAAAATATCATCATTGAGGTGGAATAATAAATTAAATGAAAAACATGGAAAAAATCTAACGGTTTTTCTCGTTGTGTAAGTATATTTAGGAAAAAATGTGAGCATAATCCCCACTTTATCCCCTGGGCAGAAGTAATTTTAGATTTCGGTCTTGGGATTGCTTAAACTGCTCTATAATAAACTGAAGCATATCATCTTCTTATAAGATCTCTTGTAATTGTTTTTCTTAAAAGTCCAGAAAAATTATCATCGATTGAAAAGGAGACTAGTTTTGCCCATGCGATGTCATTGAGTGGGGGGCGAAAGAATGCTCAACTGAGGATGAACCTTTTTAAACTTTTCTATTTCTCTCAATATAATAAATAAAGTCTTATGTGAAAAAGTCTTTGAATCTCCTCGCTAAAATAAGGAGCCGCTCTAAGAATAATAATGAATGCACAAAAGTGTACAATTTGTGTAATGGCGTAACAATAAACAAAGCACAATCCTAAAAAGCGGGTAATAAAATCTTTGCGTCGCCAAATAAGCGAGAATTTTTTCAAATAGACCTCTCCGTCAAGAACGGTATTTTGTCGTTAATTACCACCTTCTCTGTCACCTCAAAAGCCAATAAACGGAGACGTGGCCTTTCAAATAGACGCTAACAAGGTAATCATCGCCCGGTCGAGCTTGCAATTCACAACCAGTTCTTCGCAGCTCTCGAAGATGGAAGGTATGCTGGAACGATTAAATACATATTTACTAAACGGTTTCGGTTTAAGTTCAAGCTACTCTGAACTTGGAGACAATAATAGACAATAATAATGATTGTCCTACAAAATTATTGAAGCAGCTATTTAGGTTTGTATACCTAATTATATTGGTGGAAAAACTCGACTTTTCCGTACGTTTAAAAAGGAAATTTTTCAACCAACCAGAAAACTTGTGGAAGAGAAGTGGTGTGAACGTAATTCCTCCCTAACAAAAGACAACAATGCCGTAGTTGTTGAGAAAATCAGCACGGCACTTTTCGTGACCGCATCCTCATAATTCGACACAACATTGTTTGCTCGTGCAGAGGTCTATCTGGGTCTAGCAAAGCGCCACGACCGTCCTAAATTTCACCTGTCCCTCTTTCAGCAGGTGTTCTATAAAAACGTTGTCAGGATGTTTATTTATTATTGTGGCTTATAGAGACTAACAGAAGGCACCTGCTGCTTGGGAATGCCTCGATGTTTGTGTGCTTTGTGCTTTGTTTTAGGAGCGATTTGGGTAAATTATGGTCTTTAGTATTTAAATATTCCGTTTATTTTTTAGCGCATAAACTTACATCCCTAATATGGATGAAAAATTAGCATGATGAAGTCAACAGAATTTTTTTTTTCTCTCCCGCTGAGAAGAATTATGCGAGCTTAACATGATCACAGGTAATAAATAGGTAGGGGACTGAAATGATAATAAAAACAAGACTTAAGTGTAAATAAAAGATGAATAAGTATGAGGTCAGACGATTTGATGAAGCAATAACACATCAAAAGCACGAATGGGAAAAGTACATAAATTACAAAGTACAACTACACTATTGAAGCATTTTTTTTGTGAGCTTTTAGATAATTCGCAAAAGGGAAAATAATAATTTAAATAATAATAAAAGGAAATAATTTCTATATCCATTATAAGTAGCGAACGTCCTCAAAGGAACTGAACTGATAGTTCCACAGTAAACAACTTCGCGAATATTATGATCATGGAACGTGTCAAAACTTGTCAAAAACTCAATAAAAAAAAAACGTGAAAATTATCCCAGTCGTCGGGTTAGTCACAAAAAAGGCTTTACCGTACAATAACCACCGGGAGAAATTTTATTGCTCGAACCTTTAGGGGGGTGGGGCGCTGGTAGTCTAATAAATTCAAAATCGCGAAGAGATTCCACTCCCATCTTGAATTTGACGAGGCATCGTTTCTGCTCAATATCTCGACCATTTTCAACTTTTCAACAAAAATATTAAAGACTTAAGTTTCTGCAAATTCGATTCTTTACAACTTAGCTCCCACAAATTTTATCGAGCGATCAACATTTGTTGAATTAAACGGGAAAAGGCAGTAAAAGTTTGTAAGTATTGCCATCGAAAAAGAGGCGGCATAAAAACCTTGAAAAACACGACGAAAATATCTTTTCCAGTAGCGTTCTTATTGTAAAAACAATAATTTTAATTGGAATTATACTAATCATACCAATACCAAAACTTTTACAAAAAAAAAGGATCAACTGTTGAAAGAATTGTTTGTGATAGTGTAACCCATCATGTTGAATTACTTTCACCATAAGCACTCCTCGTTATTAGCCACGACAGGTACCAAAATAATAATAATAAAAAAAGATCACCACAAATTTACATCTCTAATAAAAAAATACATTCTATTCTAAATTATGATACACATGCGCACTGACTTTCTTCGCTGGAGGGATTAAATGTTCCGGTAAATCGCTAGGAAGATCATTCCCATCCAGTTTAACGTGAATGAGATGCATTGCCAGAGCGAACTCATCCTTATCCAGGTACCCATCTTTATCGATATCAGACAACTTCCAGATCTTACCCAGAACTGTGTTCGGTAGTCTTGACTTGACCAGTTCCGCTTTCGCGGTCGATCCTGATATTTTAATCCCATTAGGAGATAATTGATCGAATATTTTATCATAAACTTCTCGCTCCCTGTTCACAATCCATTCGGGCTCCCCGTAACCAGCATTCACCCCTTCACCGCTCTTGTAACCGAAAGGTGAGGCTTTATCTTCGACTGCTTCGAAAGCACCTCCACGGATATCAACCTGTAGATTGACGGTTGATTCTTGAGGGATCATCTGCATTAACTGGGCGATGTCGTTTGTTAACATGGTGTTTACGTCGTCGATAAGCTTCGGTTTCATGGCGTGAAATTTCGCAAAGTCGTGTTTTTGGAGCATTTCTTGCATTTTACTTAGCTCGGGAAAATCACCGGTGGAGATTCCGTACTCGCTTTGGATCTTCTGGTATGTGACGGCGAGATTTTTAATTAATTTTTCTTTTTTAGATTCTTTACCGAAAACATTAGGCATTTGGCTTCGTAGCTCTGATATTATATAAGCGTGGACTTTAGCTGAAACAAATTAACATAAATCGTGTACAAGTGGAAATAGGACTATAAGGGGACAAAGGATGAGATGAATGAAATAATTCAGGATACATATTGAAATTCCTCTAGAAACCGGCATGTTCTCGGTTCTTGTGTTCCTCTTCCGGTTAATCTGAGTTGAAATGAAGAGCCAAACTTAGTAGGTGTTTTATTTAAGGAAGAACTGATGGACTTTGTGGGATTTGAATGATTGAGACCTCGAGCAGCGATTACTGGTATGTAAATTTGCCAAGTTCGCTAGCCCTTTGAAGACTGAGACATGCCGCGTGCCAGGGCTTTCAATCCAGAGCACACAAGCTCTAATCTCCATTTAGCCCGTTTCAGATGAAGGATTCGAACTGTTGGGAGCTGGCACTGCGTTCCTTTACCCATTCAGCGTATCCCCGAGATCCATAAGCTTTTCATTTCATTGCGATGATACGCTGAATAGGATACCCTCAAATCCAGGAGGATCAATAATAAATAAATGAGAGTAGTCTTGTTCTTTTTAATACGTCATTCAGATATCTCTCGTTATGTTGTAACTTATGTTGCTACTTTCATCAGTGAAAGAAAAAAAATATACTCACCAAGCCTAGCTCTTTTAATTAAATCATTCAACTTCCGCAACGCGGAATTCTTAGGCAGACTCTGCAGGTCCTTGAATAGATCCTGCGTCTCGTCCTCGAATAATCTCCTGTTGATGTCGTATCTCAAGGGCTGATCCCAGAAGCTCCCGATGTACACTCTGGCCACTTCAGGCATCTGCAGCACCTTCCCCAAGGACCACATCAAAGCGCCGTACACTCTCATCAGCTGTTGATGGTCGATCATGTCGGCTTTGTTAAGGACTATTCGGATTTTATCGTCGTGGCCTTTGAGGGCTTCGATGGAGCGACGGAACTCGTCGGAGATGTCCAGTTTGTGGGCGTCGAAAAGGAGAATTATTCGGTCGACTCTCTCGGCGAACCATTCCAGGACTCCCGTGAAGTCGTAGCCGCGATCTATGCGTTGTTTCTCACCTGGAGGATTATTTACAGATAAAACTGATAATCTAAGAATTTAGGATAATCTGTTGAAAATATTCAAAAAATCACAAAAAAAAAAAATTGCGAAGCTTGATTTCAATTTCAAAACATGTAGTTTTTTCTGCTCGAAGAGTTTAGACAGCTTTATAAACAGGGATTATGAAACTGAAGACACCCAAGTTTGACGTCTTCTAAAAGCGCTTGAAATAACAAAAGCAAAAATAAAGAAGGACGTGGTCAAGATTATGAGCACTAACTTGAGATCATTACCTACCTGCTAATATGCCTGGAGTATCAACAATAGACATCCCTCTCAGTACAGGACTTCTGACTAACGAGCATTGAAATCTGTTAAGAAAAGCGTTCCCAAAAGATGATAAAGGTCTGAATTGCTTCTTCGGATCAACCACAAGAGCGTTCCCTGGAATCACACCTTCTTTCTCGTCGAACATCACAGCAATAAATCTATCAGTCGTGGGTTCGGGACCGATCCTCATCCCTGGGAAATCCCTCTCCAGGAGATACTTGATGAAAGTAGTTTTTCCTGTAGAGTACTGTCCAACTAGTAAAATAAGCGGTTTCGCATCGAAATCTGCATCATTTAAAGCTGGTGAACTAAACTCATGAAAGAGGTAGTGCTCTTCCAATGGCAGCATCTTGGTCTTGTAGATTGATTTCAACCCTTCGATGACGTTCTCGTAACACTCATGTCTGATTTCTGGTTCGCGGTTTAACCAACTGAACATTTCGAGGCGTGTTTGTTACAAAACATAACATAAAGTTGTAGAATTTTGACGTGAAGTGGCATTTTTTGATTGACAGGTAATAATTATTGTCAGATGTTTTCATACTTGGTTTTAGCTATGGAATTGAGACGGTTTTAAGACCAGGTGCACTCATTAAATGGAAATAAAGCGGTTGCTGCTTTATCCTTTTATTGCACATGAAACACGATCTGTAAGATACAACGCCGAATCCTTTAATGATCTCTTCATAATTCCAGCTCAATGATTTATGCGCTATCTGTTAATTGTAACTCTACCTCTTTCAGAGATCAACTCGATGTTGCCGCTTCGTGTAATGGAGCCCGTATTGTTTCTTCTGTTACCTGCGGATTTAGGCAACGTAGCACCCCCTGCTAATTCAAAATATTCATTATTCCGGTGCCTGATTGTTGTTTGGTAAAATTATCTACTCCTGCGGTTTGCCTCGTTAATCATCAAGTGCTTGCCAGGATGTTTGTTTACGAGTTTGGGTTTTCCACCATTGCACCGGGCAGAGCAAGGATAAGTTATTGCCTAAAACGTGGCTATTAACCGCTCGCTCCCACGCACGCGACACTGAAGCAGTCGGTGCATAATTATTATTACTTAAATTATGTCTGTTTATTAAAAAAAATAGATTTATGTGGGTACGAGATGTTAATGTTAATAGAGTTTGTTTCTTGTTTCAAGTAATTTAATAACATGGTTCTCTGTGGTGTACGTTTGTCTTCAGGGGCTTATAAATTATCTATTTTAGTTGTATTTTATGAGATCTAGAAATATCTCGACGCTGCAAGAAGTACCATTAAAATGGGCATTATGGTAACCTACGGCAAGCTTTGGAAGCTTACTGAGGCTTAGTCCGGACGAAAGAAGAGTCTTCTGTTGGAGACACTCAACAGGGAATGTTTCACAAATCCTTTATTATTCTCAAAGCGCGTGTGCAGAACAACAAATGGACCAAGTTACAGTGAAAGAAACTGGAACTGTTGAGAAATTAAATATGAAAAGACTGCTAGAGACAGAAAGATTTTTATAAAAGAGAGTCTCAAATATGCAGCTCCATTAACAGATAAGAGCAATAAAATTGGACTGAGTAGCAAGGATGACTTTAAAAGTTTGTTCATATTTTTTGGAACGCGGCTTAATAAAGCAGTGGCGGCTTTTCAGATGATGTGAATGAAGTGCCACTTCACGTATTTTGTTAGGGGACCAAATGTTTGGACTGGTTCGAGAATTAAAATTGTTATGTAACACTATTTAGGAAATATCTGACGATTCCCGACGAGGAGTAATTAACGAGGCCGTTAAAAAGTCTTTCGATAATGTTCATAGGTTCACTAACAACCTGGTAAAGTATCTCACGACGACGCCCGGCGTTGGGGGGGGGGGCGTTGGGGGAATCTGAAGATCCGGTTTGACGAGATCGAGATCCAGTCCGCTCGAAAATTCCAACTTTTTTTGCTGATCTGACTCTGAGAAAAGTGAATTGTAGAGCGAACCTGACTTTGTCTGACCGCATATAAAACATTGACAAAATTGGTTGATATGGGAAGAGACTTATGCATGGGCAGAAACTTATGAGAAGAACTTATTTATACTATAAGCCCTCCGAATAGAAAATGTCTCCTAGATCCTAGATCATATTCTAGAATGCGGTAGAATAAAGTGTCAGCAGGGGCCAAAAAAATGGATCAAGTATGGCAGTGGAATAAATTGGTGACCAGAGACTTGAGAGTTAAAGGTGAAATAGCAGCTGTTGTGGGGTAATTTTTCACTAATGTCCTGTCAGCTACTGAACGTTAAAGCTAGTTAAGACTAATAAATATAACAACAGAACTTTTCCTTTTTGTATGGTCATTCTGGACCTTGTCGATACAAATTAACTTCTTGTTTAAAAGTTTCACTTTAATAGAGTTCCACCTTCCTCCCATCCTCTCGGAACAATTTATAAAGCCATTTCGCAAAAGCGTTCCACTACAAACTAGAACAAGTTGCCTGTCATTTATAAAACCACTACCACTATACCACTATATACCACTCCAGCGTATTAGCGATATTTAGAATCACGAGCAGAACAATCTTGACATTAATATAACAACAACATCATCCCATTCCTCGAATACTAAATTCCCTATTTATATTTTATTTTTAGCATTAAGTTTAACGAGCTTAACTTTACTACCGAGACTTTACATTCCACTGCCGCACAGTATTATGTTCTTATGCTAACTTTATTGTTATTCGTTTTGATAGACACATTTAAGTTCAGTTGGCGTTCCAGCATATTCACTTGTTTTACTGTCTTTCTGTCTTCTTTTTCGCACCGAGTTATATAAATTCAATAATGCGCTATAAAAGAATCATTCGGAGGATAATAAACAACCTGCGCAAATCAATGAGGTCTGTACTGACGATGAGGAGAGAAAAAGGAAATCACAAGGCTATCCCGTAACAGGCGCTTATATATAAAATAACTATAAAGTTTTACGATCTTCACACTTGGTATACGAGATTGTTTTAACCCACCTTGAGGACGAGACTTACTACACTTTTACTTTTGCATTATTTACCATTGCTTGTGATAGTAATTCCTATTTATTAAAGAAGTTTAATGTCTGAGTTGGAAGATGAACAAGACATTAACTTTTTTTCAATGCAACCTTTCCTTATTTACTCATTTTATCCTTACTCGTCTTATAATTTGTTATCGGCAGAAATGTTTCTGAAAAATTATAATCGAAAAATATAAGTTCGTTCATTCTTCAAGCTCCAACCACTCTATACATTATAGTAATAGCGCTGGTGCGTTATGAAGTTCATTATAAAAATGGTAACGAGCTTTCCGAGCTCAAAAATTTATCCGGGTTAAGACTTTCACAAATTAACTGATGATATTTGGTGCGAAACAAGAAATTCGGGAAAGAGCTTTTCGATCTCCAAAACTATCCCAAATTGTAAGAATTGTCTCGTAAGCTTCCATACAAGACTACTACAAGAATTAACCGAATTTTGCCATTCCGGGCTCAAAATATGATCCGGGTTGAGACTTTCACAAATTAATTCATTGTTCCCGCACCACTCTACCGGCTCTCTAGGAAAGATTTTATGTGGTGCGATAACAAGAAATTTGGGAAAGAGCTTTTAGATCTCCAAAACTGACCCAAATTGTAAGAATTGTCTACGCTTTGTAAGTTTTATAAGAATTGTAAGCTTCCACACAAGACCATTTAGAATTACCAAGTGCCAATAATGAAAGACAACAAGTTTTTTAGGGTATTTCAAACACCTACCTCCATATTCCCACCACTCTGGTAGCTCCCCAGGAATAAATCCTTTATGAGTGCGATGAATGCAAAATTGCCACACCTAAAGCTTTCTGGCTCTAACACTCACACTAATTGCAAGATTAATGTGATAGTCCTCCATAACTAGCCAATAGGATTTGCCAGTGGGAATTAGTAAAGCTTTAGGTTAAATTAATGTGAAACATACACACAGGTGATGCCTAGAAAATAATTTTTGAAGTAAAGAAGAGAGGCAAAGCAACTGATACCCAGTTGAAGCAGTTGTTTTATATTTTCTCCGTAGGAAACCATTAATGCAACCAAGCGTTTAATAAAATCTTGAAAGATTTTAAGTTAGTTTAACAGCTACCTTCATGCTGCCACCATCAGAAGTACTAAAGTTGTAGTTATTCCTTCATGAGGTACAATCTGGATAGGAGCATATTTTATGCGAAAAAACTACAAGGGTGGTTACCGATCTCACTTTATTTGTGATTTGCGAGTATACAAAACAAACACTCCTCCCAGACTTAATGGTATAGGATTTTTCAAGAAGAATGATGAACGACCGAACTAATTCTTACATATCAGTAATACCAGCTATTAAATACATGTTTAACGACCATTAACATTATATTTAATCCAGTTTATGTTCATTCGATTCACCAGAACCAGCTAGCATCAGCACCGGTACATCCCACGCGTCGATGCTTTATCAATACCAATACGAATACGAACGACGAACGAGTACGTAAAAGGAGTCCAATAAACAAGCGCATAGACCGACGAGGTGAGGTGGTCGGCATGCAATCGATTCTTTATTTTCAAGCAGAGGTCCTGTAAATAAATGCTTGTCATAAGTCGGGGGTTTTTGTCTCTCAGACGCGAACAGCATGTGGTAGTCGAGAAGAGGTAATGCTATTGTCTTAGAATGTGGAGAGAATACCTAAGTTGACCGGGTTCTTGTTCTACATATCTCTAAATTCCTCAGGTGGTATTTGTCCAACCAAGAAACCACGGCTCACTCTATTACCTATACTTCTAATACAAAGAATACAAACTGTTAAATGTTTATACTTAATAGACAGTAATTTAAATCACCCTATATAAATACTTCTTAAAACTATGCCTGACAATAATAATTATTGTTCGTTATAAATTACAGAAGCAATTTCGTGGAATGTAACTGCAACGTCAACATACAGTGCGGAATAGAAAATGAGTCGTAATTTTCCTAAGGTGTAATGAAATTCAATACATCCTGTAGGTATAAGGTAGGAATGGCGATCAAATTTCCAACTAACGAAACAATCAGTTCGTAGTAAGACTAAGAAAACGAAAGAAAAACTTGGCGTATTAGAGTTGTTGTTAACTGGAATAGAACACATCTAAAGTTTCCTGAAGGATTACCAACTGACAAATACACAAACAAAGAATGATGTCGAGAAAAACAATGAGTTTTAGAAGTTTAATTCCGGTTGGCCCAGGACTTCAATTCGTCCGCGTCTAGAGCCAGATGTCTTCGGGTGGTGAAATTCCGCAGATTTTACTCGAAAAAGTTAGTCGCTACAAAACTATACAATGTAGTAATATGAATCGTGGAAATTAGATTGCTGAACCGGCGACATTCGTTCTAATTTGATGAAGATTGATGGTCGGGAAAACATTTCATTTCGTTTCTAGAGCATCCTCGCGAAAAAAATTAATATCGACGAGACTTGTTCAAACTTTCTTCCCGACTCTTAAATTATTCCTGGAGACTGAAGTGAATGAAAATCACTCCATATATTACGTTTACACCCTAATTTCTGAATGAAATCAACTGTTAAAAGAGACCATCGACTAGAAAATGAATAAAACATCAATTTTAAACATCGTTGTTTGCTCGATCCCTACCCAAGTTTCCCTCGATTAACAAAATCCTTCAGAGCATAACGATTTCCCTATACCTTTGCGAAATAATTGATCCAACATCTAATAAGTGTTTCATCGGAATTAATTCAAAAGACGGATATTCTAAAAGAATTCGAGAAACGAAATTAATTCGTCCTCCTCTTTGTTCCAAACACAAAGCACCCGAGCTGTCAGTGTTGCCAATATCTTTTTATTTATTTCACTACATTTATTTTATCAAAGATCCGTCTCCTGCGTCTTCTGATATAGACCAATAATTGTTTCCGCTCTTACAATTCGCCCAAAAGAATGGGAATATTCTTGCTAATATTGTTGCCCAACGAAACGAAAGATGGACGTTTATAATTATTATTGCATTTAATTTGTTCTTAATATAAAGTTATATTTTTTAATATACGTGCATCTGAAATACATTCGCGTATCCCATCATCTTTGTAACGACGCAATAATATAAAATACACCCTTTAAGACAAGCAAGCTTTAAATTTTTAGTAGTCGGAAGAGAAATTATCTTATCCCACACTTGTCTCTAACGTTTACCCAAATGAGCAAGTTTAAGACCTTCGTTAGCGTTAACTGGTAACCTCCATATATAGACAATTTTTTTTTTGCTGATTTCTTCGTTTTTCCACATTCTTCCAGATTCCCCTAACATTGTCAAAAGCAAAATGAATAATGATCCCTGAAATGGAGTGTTTATGATCTTATTTCGACACCTAAATTTTCAAACCAACGCTGCCAAAAACTAAGAAATTTCAACTCTATAATTCCCATCCCCATCTTAATGCTTGACCTCAATTGTATCTTGCGATCCCTCCCTAAATTTTTTTGGTTCAATTTGCTATATTAGATGCAACTTCTCGATTCGGTGCCAAAGATAACGCTAATCAATATTTCTTCCTAAAGTCAATGTATTCGATTTACTGATCCCAATTTCAAAAACAACCCCAATCTTTCAAAGATCAAATCCATACTGAGGTAACAAGAAGTTGATTAAATTTTGAGCGGGCGGTATGACTGTTAATAAGCCGTTGACGCTGCCACCGTCAGAGCTCGAATCCTAGCTCGTCAAGGTGTTTTGTATTTATTTGTAAAACTATTTATAAATGAAAAAATTGTGTCTGGCTAAATGAGCTCGATCTCGAAGTCAAATTACCAGAGCGGAGCAACTATGTCTTATCTACGCAGCTAAGACGAATGCACCATATTTTTTTTAAGAATAAACTGTCCTGTTTTGGTCAAGAATGAAGACTCTTCATCTTCAACCCATCCTGCCAAAATTAAATTTATCATATTTCGACTTACTTCCACATGCACCACCGTCATCAAAACCATAACGATTTCAACCCTAAAACCTAACATAAGCAAGCCCAAGTACTCAGATGAAAAGAAAAACGCCCCATCGTCTTAATCTCTCTACTCTCCACTAAAAAAAAAAAAAATTGGGGTAGTAGGGCGCGCCAAAATAAACATATATGTGCGTAAATGGCCCAACAAAACATGAGAAGACTCAAAGTCGGTGCTCTGTACAAAAAATTTAAGAAAACTTTATTGTTCTAAAATGCGGGTGCTATTGAATAAGGTTTTTGTATGTTTGTATGTGCAATAAATTCAGTGGAGTAAAAGATAGGGAGTGAAAAGCGGAAAAAAAGTGAATATCTACGCCACTGGAAGCAATCAACAAAACCTGAAATAGCCAAATTATAGAGCTTTGCTAGTTCAAATTTACACGAGTTATAATAACAAAAAACAGTTATATTTTTGATACATTTTTAACACCCTACACTTTTACTACACTTCAAAGTTTTTCGGCATATCTGTGCTACACCCTGTATAATTTACAAGTGAAAACTCCGGATATTTTAACTCATCTATCTCCTCGTTTCACAGAATTTTTTTTGTGTCACAGAAATGTAGAGCGATCACCATAAAGCTTTTAACGAAACTGGATATCTCGGAGGGTTTAAAACTGGACGGGACAGCAGGAAGCTGGACATTTAGGAGAATTTGAGAATCAATCAATTTGTTCTCTGCTTTAAAGCTGAGAGACAATGATGGAACTTTTACCATCTGGGAAGATTTATAATAACAGTAAATATCTCACTTATTGGCCAGATTTTCAAGGGCACTCACTCTAGAAGTTTAATCAAAATATTTAAACTTTATGTTGAATAATAATTGTTTGGCGTTCTAGCGCTCATATGATACAATATGAGCATAAACTATATCTGTAAGTTTGCAAGATAGTGGAGCGTTTCAATGATTGGGCGGAGGTATCTGCATAACATCGGCTTTCCATTGAAACAAACTAAAAGTGCTCATGCATCGCCACTGACTGTTAAAAAAAAACGCCCAGAAGTCTTCCACATCTCAAAGAGAAGTGATCGGCTTTTTTATTCGTTATTTTTTAAATATGAAAATTTCTAATTAATTAATAATTTAACAATTACTCTAAATCAGGAAACTTTTTGGGTAAACGAGTTTCAGATGTTTTTATTCTAAACAGCCGCCTTCATGTATTGAAAGTGTAAATTCCAATTTATAAATAAATAAATGATAAATAGTCCGCGATGAGAATAAATATTATTTTTTAAGCGCATCCACCAAGTGAAATGTGAAATTTGTAAGTATTCTTATTGGTCATACTGGACGACAATGGGTCACGTTAGCGATAAGAAGGACTCTGCCATCATTCGATTCATATTTTTGGAATTTTTTTGAGTTCTTCTTCGATTTGGTGTCGATTCATAGTCGATTCATATCAGACGATTCATAGTCTGACATAATTTGAGAGTATTTACGAGATAATATACAGTAAATTAATTTTTTAGTCGAGCTTTCTTGAAAAATAATTTTTTATTAACAAAGCTTCTGAAAATAGGGTAATTACCCAAAAATCTTGTTGTTTTGCAAAACTCTAAGGATGCATGATAAGAGAGAATAAAGCGATCTGGCATTGTTGCTTAAATGCACAGCTTGACTGATTCCGGTGGAAAAGATTAGATTAAGCTTATAAAATTACAGCGCGGGAGAAAATAAAAATCTAAAGGAGAAGACGATCCGTGGTCGGAACACAGATCTTGTAATTAAACACCCCCGTCCTTTATTTTCTACTGCCGGCATCCCTAAAACACAGATCTACTATAGTATAGTGGGTTGAAAGGAATTCATATTTTCGCCACAATTAAGACAGAATGCTCAATTAATTTTAAATAAGTTGGGCTAATTGTGGTTACTTTCGGAAGCTCTGGAAGTTCAAATTAAGCGTGCGGAGTACGGTTATGATAAATATTTCAAGCAAGAACTGCAAACAATTTTCTAAGGAATCTCTTTGTGTGGGGTTTTTATTTCAGATTACGCTTTTGATCTTGAGTTTTTGCAATGGTCGAGCATAAAATGGTTGCTGCTGCCTTAATAAAGTTTGCTTTATTCAAGTAAAAGTGTATATTATAAAATCTCCCTGGGTAACCTTTTCTCGTTTTTTCTCACTCGAGAATTTATTATTTTCAATACAATCCTTTATTTCTTTTAAAAAATTTGAAAGGAGAATCAAAGTTCAAAGTTCAATTCGTTTCATTCTAGATCTAGAGCTCAAAAAAAGTAATATAGAAAAATATCTAAGTCACCCTGTATATTGCATTACAATATTTTTCACTCATTCTTAGTTCCAGTCAATTAAAAATAGAAACCTCTTCACCTTCTTGACAACAAAACACTCGAACTGTTCCCCATTATTACTATTTCAAGTGGTTAATTTTCGTGAAGAATTAACATAACTCGAGTTATGTGATGATTTATGCAAAGTAGCCGTACCCATAATTGTCCAAGTACTGGCACTCATTACACCAGAGACAAAACTGACATTCCCACGACCGTCTTCCACATATTTCAACATAAACTCCTCCAACACGAGTTCCTAATTAACCCGTGTCAAAAGTCCCGTCCTTTTCTCAGCAAGACTTAGAGGCGGTCGTGTTGAAACCGTGGCCCTCTCCGAGATGTTTCAGTCACGTCTAAAGGTGGCTCGACACGATAAATAATTATCATCGAATTGATTTTCCTCGCTCCGGGAATTAATTTTCGATAATACACGAGTGATCCTGTCAGTTTAAAATGAGCCTGTATTAATCAGACGCCCTGTCGAATTTACCTCAGCAGGCGTGAAATGTTTATCTGAACTGCGGAAGTGCCTGATCGGTTTTAAATATTGATTAAGATTTGACGGTTGGTTAGTCAAGTTAAATGGTGATCAAATCAGGCATAAATTAGATTTTTTAAATTCTAAAATTCTTATTCTCAACCAAGTGAGATCTCTTCTGTGCATTATGTTGAAGTAATTTAATCAGCAACGTTTTTCTAAAAATATTATTTTTTTCATAAATTCAAACAGTTCTCCAGGATCTCTCAGTTTCCAGATTGATACTGAATTAGAATCTTTCATAATTTTCAATCTAAAGTTAAACGTTGAAACCTTTAAAGAGATATTTCAAGAATTACAATATTTATTAAGTTGTTCTTTTTGTTTCAGTAAACGGCGGCTGGTCTCAATGGTCAAGTTGGACAGAATGCAGATGCCCTCAAGCCGGCACCCTTTCCTCAGGGATGATGAGTACCAGAACCTGCACCAACCCACCCCCTAGTAATGGAGGGCTGCCCTGTCAGGGTCAAAGTGTTCGCAGGACTAAAGACTGTATCCCTTGTCCTCAAGGTATGGGAAATTATTATTCGATGTTGTAATTACTAACAAACGCTACATTTTGCTATACGCCTCGCATTTTTAGTACACTCAGTAAAAGGCAAATTATTATGAACTTGTTATTGAAATTACGCTGATTCTTAGGGTAGAACTTTTATTTTACAAAGTAGGTAATCTTCATCTTTCCTGAGAGATGATGAAGTTAAAAATTAAAGGGCTGCGCCTCATTTGAGTAAAAAAGAAGAAAGGTATCATCCGCAACAAAAATAAAAAATCAATGTTTCAAAATAATTTGCCTGTTTAGAAAACACAAATTTTAACTATCTTTACTTCAAATCACTCCCCTTTAATTATTCTCCTCGTCATAGTATTGTCAAAAGTCACAACTAAACAATGAAACTTCTCTCCAATTCTCTTGTAATTTTTCTCATCCATTGATAATGGTTGAAGATGACCTCTCTAGTATTCACTCTTTCACACACCATCACGCCCGTTCCTTATTACCATCATCATCACTGTAGTTTGAACACCACAACTTGTGTCAGATTATTTTTAATTTTTTTACAAAACCCAATAAATTTCTCAAAGAGCACACTCAAACTCGAACAAAGAGACACCCTCACATCAAAAACAGTTATAAATTTGTGTTACTAACGCTAATACTAACCCCCCGCTTGCGTCGCCTGTAGAAGAGCTGGTGCTGGACACCGCTTACGACTATGATCTCGATACTAACCTGAACCTGCTCGGTAAGCTAACCCTCAAACCCACCCCCGATCTCCATCTAACCGCCCCTTATTTCCGCAGTGGAGGCCGCGAAGTGGTCTGCCTGGTCGGAGTGGTCGTCCTGTGGGGAGGACTGCACCAGAAACCGACGGCGGCATTGCTTAGGAGGCGGAGGGAAAAAGATTTGCAGCGGAAAGGACGTCCAAATCGCCGCCTGCAGCAGTGAGGTCTGCAGAAGTATGGAGCTGACTAGAGTTCGGGAAGGTAAGTCTCATGGCTTTTTGTTTTTTGGTTCATTTTTGTTTTTTTCATGGTTTACTATAATGTAAAAAATTGGCTTAGAAAAGAGGGGTGATAAGTAGAAGGTAATATGGAAAAAGTTGATAAAACAGAAGTTGAATCCGAGACATTTGACTCAAAGTAGGTTGTGTGGGAATCTCTTCACATCTTACTGTTTTGCATTGAAGAAGGAAGGCTCGCAGTTAATTTGTTTTTTCCACTACTGGCTTGCTGGTGGGGGATTGCTCTTTTGTTGCTACTTGCTAATACACGCTCTTTTGTTCTTCATGCTGTTGACAATAATAATTGTCGTGATAACGGTCGGTTGTCAAATTAATTGAAAGAAAAAATCACAATTAGGAATCGTAAAAGTAAGTTTTACAGTTCTGAAATTTTTCCTAAAATTTTGACAACAATCGCCTATTTTTTGACAATAAAGTTGAGGTTGGTCTGTTTTGAAAATTTTTACACTTGCGCTTATTTTAGTACCTACACTGTTGTCAGTTGGTGCTAATTTTTTTCAGAATTTAGGAACAAGCTTTATTTGTGTTGTTAACACAAATTCAAGCATGACAGACTGGTCAATTCTTGTCAAAGATTTGAGAATAAAAACCTCATAAGCCTCAAAAATTTCCAAAGATTACTGTTTTCGTGAACTATTGCCAAATTATGCAAAATTTCTAAGACTATGTAAAATCTTGCTGATATCATACGTTACAAGTCACCTATGCAGACATCTTTTAATTAAAACCGTCTCATCAACACTTTCATGTCTTCTCGTAACTCTTATGTAACCGTACCACGCTGAGGCTTACATAATCCGAGAAGGGGACTAAATTGTCAGTCTCACTCTCTCACTTTCTGAGAAGTTCAGTTTAAAATTGACGTTTAAAACCACACGTTTGTAATAATATAGACCATGAAGAGCGAATTTTAAGGAATTAGGCAAATTTCAAGCGATTAGTTCCCCATCATCATATCATCTATCATAACCAATCAAACCACTAAATAGCTTCCTTCCCTTCAGCCATTTCCAGATCCAATCATCAAGCCGTCGCTATTATTTCAAAGCCGGTGTATCGGTCCCCCAGGCACCACCACAGTGGGAGTGGGAGGCGTTAGCATCTATTAATGTGCAAATAACTCCAAATTGCAATACATCGGGGAACGACGCCTGTCAATGAGTCTGCTATTAGTGGAGAATCCTCCACGGACGCTGCGTGCTGCTTTTCAAGGGGCTACGCGAAGGTATTCCTGTTAAGATTCAAATAAAGTCCCTGGTCGATATGTCTGACTCAGTGTCGGCTCGTCAAATTCATTTCTGTGGTATAAAAATTCCAATTATTGTCCTATAAAGTCATTAAATAATCAAACATTTGAAAGAATTGAAAATTTGACCTATATGAATCATGAGTTGGACGTATTAACCTGTTTAGAGAGGCTGGATATATTATGAACGCTGATTGTCCCCCGTATTAGCGAAAATATATTCGAAATTACAGGTTCGGTCTTTAAATCATGTTGATGTTACTCCCGGATTAAAAAATATTGACATTGACTAGTTAAGACCACATCAAAACGGATTACAACCGCCTTGTCATATTGCTTTTATCCCCTCGTCTACCTTCTCTGTCCCTCACATTTGGAGGTGTAAGGAGGAGAGAGGTGGCATCATCGCTTCCATTGCAGCCGTGCGCTAATTGCGATCCCTCGTGGCCAATTATTTTCACAGAAACAAACTTATTAATTGCCGAGAGAGGCAGCACTGCATTCATTAGGATAAATCCGTTCTTCTAACTCCACGGTTTATCGGACGCCCGGTAGGGGATCCTATAACCCTGCAATAATTGGGATAATGTCGGTTTACCACATTTCCTCGATAATTAAAAGAAAGGAGTCGCTTGAAGTAAAACGTCAATTAACGTCACTTACAAGACTTCTTCTTTGGATTTTTTCTTGTTCTGGAAGGCGTTAATTATTTTTCCTGGCTTTAAGATTGTTAACGTTTATCCTTACTGAAGCGCTGTTGTCTGCAAAAACAACGTTCACCGAAAGATGAAATTGAAATGAAATCTGAAGCCAATCCCGTTTTGTTTTCCTCTCGCAATATCCGCATAACAAAGTGTAGATAAATGAGACATGTATTGCCAATATTCAAAGTTAAATTGCGTGAAACTTCATGCAAAAGCGTTCCCTCTCTCAGAGAAAATTAAAAGAAAAACACCTGAGAGAGTGTAATCTAAGTTTGACAAAGAGAATAATTTATCGCTTCCTCCAGTCAGAGGCAGTTTTCCGGTAAAAGAGGAAAAGAATAAACGCCGAGGGCTTCGGGCTCTTCCTCTATATCTCCTTTATTCCGTCATATATTCGGATATACCTATATAGAGAAACGTAATGGTATTGTATGAGTATTCACCCTTGTCACATATGGAAATGCGACGGCAGATTTTCACCCTCAAAGCTGCGGTGCAACAGACAGGCCATCCCCTTCAACCCATAGGCGCGACCCTATAACGATGAGGTTCAAACTGTCCATATTTTGATTGATACATTACCCTTCAAAATGATTTTAAATTATTTCTTTAAAATTGATTGTATTCGTGCATGCAACATTATAATTTGTCACAGGTACAGAGTACAGGATCATAATTAATTGCGAAAATAAAAAATCTTACCAATCATTATTTAAGAATATTTCTCCACTCTGTGAGATATGACTCATGAGAATCACTTCTCATTGATACATTTCTGAAAGGTCGAAAGTTCAGTCTATTTCTTAAAAATATCACCGAGCTTCTATCTGTTGTATTGATCTGCCATAAACCGTTGATGGATATCGATGGTAAACAATACTTCACTCCTTTGCTCGGCATATAGATACGAGTGCCCCACAATCGAGCGTGTCCTTTTCTCCAAATATTTACCTAACGCCGTCCGTGTAGCATCCAAGAAGAGCTCTGGGGAATCGAATCCAATAATTATTAATAACGCTTTTCTGTGCAATCACGCCGCCATCTGCCAAGAGCCAGAGGTCATGTAGATATTTCTCTTGGGGTGAATGTAGCTTTATGGGTGGTTAAATATTTCATCCCTTGAAATCCCAATTATAATCTTTAACCATGAAATATCATGCTGTCATGCTGTTTATCTAAGATTTTTTATTAAGTAGGTAGGTATCTCAACATCACAAAAGAACAAGGTCGTTTTCAATAACTTACTGAAAAATATGCAAAGTTTTATGGAAAGTTTGGTAGTCTGGAATATCTCAAAAGTCTAAAGTGAACAACACCTGTTCTCAGCTGTGACGATACGAGCTGTTGAATAATTCCATGAATATCTCGCTTCAATAAAATAAACAGAGTGTACATTTATAATACCTTTTCATGGGTCAAAAGCAATTTAATCAAGAATCCAATTTATTTCCAAAATTTAAATTCCAAGATTTAAAGTCGAAGCGATAGAATTGGTGGACGTCACGGTCACGTCCACTCCCGGCTCATTCAGTATAAATATCGCAAGGGGTTTAACTAGCGACTAGCGGTTCCAGGTTTAGAACGTAGTCGAAGCGTCCCCTGCAGGGTGCGTATTACAACACCATTATGGATTCAACGCCTGTGCCGGCTGGGCATCAAGCTGGAGCTGATTCCTTACCCCTTCGGTCACGTAATCAACATTTCCCTAAACTCGCGTTCGCTTCCAATATCCAGCTGACGATGGATTTCGCGCTGTTTGTTATTGGGGCTATTCGTTCACCCTCTGATACTATACAGGGAAGGCGGTTGAATATTCATGGGAGCTGTCGGTTTAGTTTTAGTATAGGCAGTATAGGCAGTACTTCTGACTCTTTTATATATATGGCTGGAGTGTGTTACGATCTGAATTACCTTTGCAGCCGTTTTGTTATACGTAATATACTTCTTGGTGGTTTACTACCACCTGTACCCCTACTTCTAACATTGTAGTAATATGAAGCTCCAAAATATTTGGAGAACTTTTTAATTGGCAGCATCGCAGCAAAATAAAAAATATGTCATAACTTGCCATTACACCAGTAAATTCTATCACAAATAAGATGTCAAAAAAACTCAGGGGATTAATTTGAAAGAAAAAACTTATACTCCCAGAGCCCACGGACAAAAGTAGCATCGTGCACCGTAGACGTTGTCGCTGTGTGGAGATGTTGTAGCAGGTATAGCTACGATTTCCACCAAATGCTACCTAGGTCACGTGTCGCTCCCTCTTCGAGAGGAACGCCTAAGACGAAGGGTCGCTTATATGTTGTACAAAAATCATGAAAAAATTCAGGAACATTCTTTGGAGCGTTCTTGGTTTCTAGAAATTTTTCTGTAAAAAGATTGCTCTCTGTCAAGAATTTTGAATTTTTTTCCAGGAGATGGAAGGAATCAAGAAAAAGTCTTTACGGTGCATGACGCCATTTTTTTCAGTGCACTCTCTTTTACGGAAGTGTTTAATAAAAGTCAAAGCACTTGCAACAAATATATCCATTGCAAATTTTTTTATTGTTCTCCTAACGATACTACTAAGTTATTGATTTATTAAGGAGCTACGAGTATAAACTACGTCGCAATTAGAAAAAACTAAACATGCTCAACCGTAAAGCTCTCCTTTTCGTCCCGGCTACATAAACAACTATTACGTCCAACTTCTATATTCACGCTTCTCTACATACAATTTTACTACCATCCGCTTCTTAAATCGCAATTTTCTCGATAAATATGGTAAGACCGGTCAACAATGAGGAGTCACGAATAATTATTTTACAGCCACTTCTTGAAGAATCCTCCTCCAACAATACGGCTCTAAAAACCACAGACAATAACCGGACGTAAAGACGAAAAATGATTGATAATCCCAGGTTGTATTCCAGCTTGTGTGCTCATACGGTCAGTACATTATCGTAAATCAAGAAGAGGGGCCTTGGTAAGGTGTCATTAATGACACATCAATCTGTCACATGAATCCGGCACGGTAGGTGGCGCTACTTTACTCTTCCAATACTCCCTGAGTTCTGACATTCAGTGCATCATTTAAGTTGTATTATTTTTTAGCGTAATTTTCTTTTGTTGAGGTTTATTTATGTACTTGCTGCTTTTAGTTGTATATGTTTATTCAATTTATTGTTAGGGAATATGAGAATTATACTCTTTTAAGGATAAGTACGCCAAAGCTATAATATTGGTTCATGGATATATAAAAGGCCATTTATTTTATTTCATATTTAGAGCCATTTCATATTTAAAATATCATGCAGTATTCATTCTTGAAGCTGTTACTGATTTTACAGAATTAATATCGTCATGATATACAGGGTGCACCATGTATCCTTCTCTATATTGCTATCTCCTAACGCTAACAGATACAGGGTCGGTTAAACAAGTCCAAAGGAGCGCAATTTTGTGGCCATCTCGATTTCGTCGAGACATACCAGATATCTGTGACCGTTCCTGAAATATCCTGAAAAACTGAAAAATCGAGATTTCTTATTTTTTCCATATCTTTTTTATTATTGGAGATTAATGAATAATTTTTTGTGGGCTTACATAAGTCGGCAAGAGCTACCCATCTGACATTTCAAAAATTTTCAAAGCCGAATAGATCCCAGAATTTTCATAGTCAACTTTCGTTTTTCTTATAGCCACCATATTGTTTTTTTATGTTGTTCGATATAAAAAAAATCATAAAAACTAAAAATTGTTAAACTTCAAAAAATAAATTTAAAAAATTTTTATTCTTCTTTTTTCTTTACAAAAAGACACATTTTTAGACCGAATTTCATAGATAAATTAAAAAACCATAAGGCAAGCACTATTTCGGCGTATTTTACAAATGTTGACGTTTTTCTGCGATTTTTTTTAGATTTTTCTTTGAAAAAAGAAGAATTAAAATTTTAAAATTTTTTTTAGTTTCTTAATTAATTTTTGATTTCCATTATTTTTTTCATATCGAACGATATGAAAAAATAATATGGCGGCCATAAGAAAAACGAAAGTTGACTGTGAAAACTCTTGGATCTAGTAGGCCTTGAAAATTTTTGAAATGTCAGAAGGATAGCTTTTAACGGCTTATGTAAGCCTACAAAAAATTATTTATTAATTTCCAATAATAAAAAAGATATGACGAAAATAAGAAATCTCGATTTTTCAGTTTTTTCAGGATATTTCAGGAACGGTCACAGATATCTTGCATGTTTTGACGAATTCGAGATGACCACAAAACTGCGCATCTTTTCTCTAATTTAACCGACCCTGTATCTCTTAGCGTTCAGGAGATAGCAATATAGGGAAGGATACATGGTGCACCCTGTATATGTATACTGCTGTTTTTTTTTCTATTTTTCTTTGACAGTATATTACCCCGCGATTGCAAAACTTTTATGCATCAAATCCGTAAAATTTTAATGCGAATAGATTTTCTACTCTACAAGAAAATGAAGCAACTGAAGCTTTCACTCTTAATAATATTTCAGAATCATGAATGTTTTTTTCCTGCATTTGACAAGTCTGTTTAATGAAGTTTAATTTGAACAATGGCACACGTTAAAACAAAACGGAACTTTTAGGATAAACATGGATGCTGGAGTGGCCAACCAATCAAAAAGATGACCCCCTATGGTCAGATTCTTGTAGCTATATCTCTAGATATTCTAGGGAGAACTAATAAGAATAAATGAATCGGGTTCAAGATATTACTCAATAACGGGTGGTTTTATCCCTTGACAGACGGGTTGCTTCGTTGGCATTATTAATAACGAATATACTCCTCTAATTATTTGCTATGCGAATCCCGGCAAACGTTTCCCATTACCACCCCTCATCTTTACTTACACCTAAGGTAACACAAACCTCTATTTGGCGTTATTTTTTATCCTTTGACGTGACAGTGAACGATCCAACATAACACCGAGTGCCGTGCAGAATATGAATGATAAACGAACCGCGCAAATAAGTCATCCTGAAAGTGACAGAACAGACATCTCCGAGATCCGTGTTGCCTCCTCCTGAAATTACCGGGGTGTCATTGTTGCCGACATAAAGACCTCATCTTTTACTCCTTACGCCTCCCTCACGCTGTTGCCAACTACCCAACTATTTCCCCCTATCCCCAAGATATATGTTTACCATTTCATTCAATCACCGGTTTGGAATTTAGTTATTTCGTCTCGCTCGAATTATTATTATAATAATATTATCACCATCGGTAGTATAAATAAACAAGGGATAAAGTCTCACAAATATTAGAATAACGACAAGGAATCATGTAGCTTGAGATGTCATTTCCCGCTGCCTACATAATAATATAATAACTATAAATCTTAGAGATTAGTTGAAATATTAAATAAGTTCACAAGAAATATCTGTGGCAACACTGATCCCAGTCATCTTTCGTCTGATCTCTTTAATATTCGAGACCTCGCCGACAGAAGACCGAGATTTGTTATTTTCTCCCCGTGTTATGAAAACACTTCGCCACTTCTCTCTGTGATGTTTCACGGGCTCAAATTGCCCTAAATATTTACCCGGGAGGTGATCTGGCGCTCCAAAGGAAAGAACATAACACGTGTCACAGTTGCTCCAGTAATAACCGCCGACGCGGTATTCTTTCATGTCGCAAAACACGGTAAAGCGATGACAAGTCTCTTATTAATTAGTTCTTCTTCACTATGCGCTATTATTCTATATCCGTGGAGAAGTATTTATGTGATTGTGTGTTTTGCATCAGATATTACTGTCGCATCCTCGAGCAGGCAATAAATATTTCTCCATACAGGGTTCCTACTCTCCTACTGTGGATTTTGGAGGTCACTAATTGAGCCCTTTGCGTTGCCATAATGACCACTTCGGATGAAGTCGGCATCAATCAGAGATTTCTCGATCCATTTAAAGTGACATCTAACATCGCCTTCAAGATAATGATTAATGGGAAGAGTATGAAATGCCACAACGATTTTACCTTTAGCAGATAAAGTGACTCTCCTTTCTCCTAATAGTTTCAGGGAAGTTAGTTCTCTTTGAATACGGGAGACGGATGGAACGATTCCCCAAGCGGGGGTGTTAAAGAGCTCTTTCCTGTCCGAGTAACTTCCCCGTGGACGCATTGCTGACTGGATTTAATTAGTATAGTCGACATTCCCGGAAAGTGGAGAATGTGATTACGTCAAAAATGTTATTCTTACAGTTCCTAATAAAAGGTATTTTGTGTACATACCTACGTTTTTTGACTTATTTTCTAGAATTCAAGCTTTTTATGGTAAATTTTAAACTTTTCGCTCTTTGTGGACTCAACAGTTTACGGACTTGTGAAGGAACATGCGGGAAATTTCGGCATGATGGTTCTTCTTTAAATCCATTTTTTCTCATCCCTTTAGAATTCCTTAATCCAGTTCTTAGAAGAAGTATTTTCAAAAAGAGAATTAAGATTGCTTGAACGGAAAAGGGCTTTTTCTTTAGGTGTAAACTGCGTAGTTAAAGATATTTCTGATAGCAATCCATGAAATTTTAGAACGAATGGGGTTACTCCAGATCTTTTCCAGATTTTCTTAAACTATCAGTAGTTATAATTCTCGTTTTCTCTCCTATTTTATTATTCCGTATCTTTCACCATTTTTGAATAAAAAAAAATAATTCCAGTTTTTTGAAGTTATCTGAGAAACCGTTTGAGATAAGGAACTCAGCTTTTATGAGCTGCCATTAAATATAAACCACCTTTTTAACACCAATTCAGCTTTTTTCAGCCCGTTTTTCTCAAAAACTGCGCTTTTAAAATGTTAATTTTCCCAGTGTCGTAGGTATTAGGGGCAAAAAGGGCAAAAAACCCAAGCAGCCCTAAAATCTCCGCCACTGGCATATGAAAAAAGTTAGCTTTAAAAAAGTAGCTAATATCAATGATAAGATCTGTACAAAACATGACCTCTGTATCTTATACGGTCACCGAGATGTCTTCAAAAAGCTGAATTTATTTTTTGACACCCTGTATCTCAAAAACGGAATTTTCGGGCACACGTTAATAGGAAATTTTTTGTTTCTTTTTGACCAAAGAATTCCTATTATTATTTTTTTAATAATTAAGTAGAATAAAAAAAAAATTAAATTTAAAAAATTAAAATTAAATTTTGATCTTGACCATCTCGCTCCAACTGATATGATCAGCTGCACGGTGTAAGAGTTGTTTTGACAAAGTTTTCTCATGACAAAGCACAATAATTCAAGAATGGTGGAACTCCTTTAGACCTGTAAACGCGAAAACTTAATTTTTTTCTTGTGGTGCTCTAAAATTTATGCCATACTGACGTCATTTCTTGAGATATAACGATTTGATCATTGAACTTTTGTAGAATGCTTCAGAATCAGGTTCGACTCTTCCCAAAAACCTGATTCCATCCCTTTGATTTTTTTACCATGGTCCAGGAGCTTCAGGCATTTTTATATAGATTAAGAGATAAGGCTTAAGTCAGTTCATCATAAGCTGAAGAGCTTTTTTGGAATGTTCAGTCTTATTATGCCAACTTATCGTAGGCGTTTTCCCTGATAACATTCTTTGATTTCTCTTTTACAATCCTAGAGCTCAGAATATTCTGGTAGAAATGTTAGAGATAGTTTAGCGTTAGAGCTTCTTTGGAATCCACAGAACCTTTGCAGGTGCTTTGCGAAATGGATGGACTGGTGATGAAGAAGACAGAAGACCTCATTTCATATTTTTTGTGATGCACTCAACGAATTGTGATATTTCCGGACGATCGAGCTTCTAGAACTTCTATGTAGAATGAGTCACAATCTGGAAAAACTCCCAATTTGGTTGACCTGGAAATATATATTTCGGTCAGCATTGCCTTCGATTACTTTATTTTTCGTATGCTTAACCCCTTATGCTTAACATTTTAAAATTGCATTTTTTTTTTTGCAATATTAGCATGATAGAGCTTCTGTCAATGAATCAGAAGCTATGAATCAACTTTCTGGCTTTATTTCATAATTTAATTTTTTACATGGTGTCCAATAAAGAAAAAGGTTATAGGCAATGGCAAGTCTTCTTGGTCACCTCGTTAGGTCGGCTAAATTTCTGCTCAATGATCTTTACAGCTTTCTGAAGTTTGAGTGAAAGAGACGTTCTCTTTAATATCATCCTGAATGCATCGATAGTTTCAAAATCTTTGCAAATTTGATCCCAAGATTTAACCCTTTTTAATAGAGAATATCGAACAAATCCCAGATTTAAGTCTCTGCGCTTCCTGGGTTCGAGATCCATCACTATTAGAGATTCAGACCTAGAGTCTATTATGCAAGAAGGGAAGTGTTATCCCTTACCGGCCATGAATGCTAATGCCCGGCCACCACTAGGTCTTGTTCTGCTTACTCTATAAGGGATTGTTTATCAACTAAAGCATCTGCATAACGGCATTTGAGGTCTCTTAGTGGCTTCACTAAGATCCTTCTCGGTACATACATCACCTCCATCTGAGGAATAATCAATGGACGGGCGATATATCCGCTTAAGTAGAGTGGAACGCGGTTGCACGGGTTCGACTGTTAATCAGGATATTTACATATAGTTTGGTGAGATCGGTTAGCGGTATTGGTTGTTTTAATTTGGTGAGGAATAATAAGTTTTAGTATAAGAGGCTTCAGGTCCTATTTGATTTTTTTTTTCATTACGGGAATTAGTTGAGCCATCATTAGTCTAGATAAAAAATTGGTGGGTAAAATCAATACATTATGTACCTATTAAGAGTAAGTCGTAAATCTCGTTTGACAAAGTGTGTATCTTTAGACCGAGAGGATGACTGAAAATACATTACTTGTTGATGGTTGTTAAGGAGGCTTTGTTAATGTTAATGTAAAACAAGATAACAATAGCAATGCGGGTCGTGTTAACCAAGCTGCGTGTTCTACGCATATAAACACATATCAGTAACACGCTCCAGGATATTATGAGGGGCGCGTTTGGTTTCGCTTCAATAGACTCAGCGATGTTTGCATGATCTTATAACTCCCATTACAAGAAGTAGTCTTTAGTCTTTGTCTTAAGGGCATTTATATATAAAATTGTTGAGAAAAAATATCCCCCGGCGTCACAACTGTTTCCGATCGTTTATACAGCACGTGTCTCACTATTCGTTTCCGGTGGATCGCGGAAACTCCTCCAGACTCGACTCACCGAGTTAGAATAAGGGAGTCGGGATGGACACACGTGGTGGCTTCCTCCCATGTGCGCTTCAGGGAAGGCAGACCGGGATAATTGAAGGGAAGGGCCACTTGATGCACTCGTCGCTGAAGCAGCATTTGCATTCGTAGTCTGCTTCTCATTTGGGGTTTAAATAATGACGTTATCTAAGCGCGTATACGCTTTTAGGGATGAAAAAAAGTATGTAAATTCCTTCGTTAGTGTATATGGGAATAGATTCGGGAGTGTCGATGCAGAAAAATCTAATAATAAAATGTGGAATGTGTTTGGAACAATTTGAAACGGTGTATATGGGCATGTTGATTTTTTTCTTTCATTAGAGGTTTGAGATTTTAGGTGCAGTTTGTTATGAAAATTGAACCAGGGAAGAATAAAAACTATAGAGCGTAGCATGGAAATTAAATTTTTATTGTATTTTAGAAACTTTAAAAGCATTTTATAGGGTATAGCAGCTATACACAGGGTTTTTGTGTAAACTTCTCTCAAAATTGAAGAAGCATTTTCTGGAAAGCTTAAAGCGGGAATTATCACAAAATATTTTTCTCGAAGGAAAAGAAAAAACTCTGATAAAAAGTATATTTTATAATGATGAGTTACTAAAAATATGTGTGCCATTAAATGGCAAGAGAATGGAACGGTTTCACCCTCGATGGTCTTACTATTTCCAAAAAATCGAAAAACAATGGCTTGGAAACTCGTCAGCGAATTTTTTTATTGAAGCTTTTAATAGAGGATGAAAAGACCTTTCAAAAAAATTGTCCCCTTGCCTTATGCTATTTGAATTCTTTATGGTACTTGTAAGACTCATGAGGGATATTTGAGTTTAGAACTTTTCTTTAATCAAGTAGAGTTACGTTTGGAAATTAGAATCCCAGAGAAAAACGAAATTGTCGTCCTATGACGAATCATAGCCTACTTTAACAATAATTGTTTAAGCAGCATCGAGGAATATCATTCTTCTTATTATTTTATCTTCGTGAACTACTTAGAACCTCGTATAATATCGAATGTACATATATAACTCCACCTGCGTGATCGTCTGCATTCTCTATGCGGGTATCAATATTCGCACCCCGCGGAGAATCGAGCTGATGCCGTTATGACCCTTCCAAGGGGCGACAGCCTGAATATCTGCCTCCGACACCTTCCCTTCTCTATCTCTATGGCTTACCATGTGTTCATAGATCGCAGTGTTGCCCAAATGTATTAGAATTATCACTTTAGGGGCATTTTAGTTTACTTAAATTATATACAATAATAATTATCAATGGTCCCACTCTGTTAGGCTGTTATTTTTATGCTAAATAAGAGATTAATAAGAATTATTACAGTTTTTATAATCTTCAGTAACAAAGATCAAGAGACGATGGTCAATGGAAAATCAAGCTAAAATCCGGCTCGAAGGACCAAATTATGGATCGTTCTTTTCGAAAGGTTTTTATTGGATGAGCTGCATGCTGCATGGGCATGGGGAACATTTACCACGTTGATTTTATCATAATTGTACATTTCTTCTCATCTTCTCATAGATACATCCGTCAAGTACATCCAAATTGATCTTAAAAAGCCACTTTTTCGAGATGTGCTTCAAATAAATTTTACACGGCTTCTAGATAATAGTTTTTGTAACGAAAACGCTTTTAAAGATTATAAATCCTATAGTTTGAGTTTAATATTTGTTATTCCGACAACACTGTCCTTAATTTAGCATTCACTGGCCGTAAACCATTTGACTCACGCGACTCTGTCGGCTATATTCCAGTCCAGACATCCGCGTGTCATATGCACAAGTAGTGGGTTCGAGTACACGTACTACCTGGAAATTGTCGATTTATAGCTTTACCTTGTCACAGCTGATTCATACGGGCGCAATCTAAATAAAGGGTCATGTGGGGGTTGCTACATTGTTATTAGTCCCACGTTTAATGCTCTAGAACAGTTGGTACGGAAAAGTTACTATGACAAGTAGTCATATGACAGTTAAATGAAAACATTTTGTCTCCTCGCATACCTACCTAAGTCCTTACTGCGCGAAATTTTATTTATCTGACAAACAGCGACAAGCAGTTCTATATCTACAGCTCAGGTCGATTCATTTTCATTTGATCTAGTCATATAGAGATCATACATTTTCGAATCTTTTATTAAATTTGAACGTAAAGGAAAATCTTATCCACAGGAAATTGATGTCTTATAGATATCGATACGTTAACAAAGATTTAAAGTTTCCAATCAAATCTCCATCGATGTCATCCGAAATCAAATATCACATAAGATGGAAATTACGAACTTTGAAGTCGCTCCCTGAATAGATCGTCAGTGCAATAAGCAATTCGCAAGCGTATTCTGGAGGATGAATGGCGCCGGGCTTTAAATGTCGGTCTGCTCGAAGAGCTCTATGTAGACGGCATTAGTAGGAGGCAGAGATTGCCGATAGGGACCGATATAGAAGTGAATGGGCGTCCTCGCAATATGACGGTCTTCAGATCCTGCCCCCCCTTTAAGCCGAATCGGGACTTAGACGGTCTACCGGAAAGTCTGAATTGCGGCATAGATGCGACCATATCGATCCCGATCCTCGATCCCAGCTTATCGGGGATATTTGTTAGATTGTCTCGGGTTTTGTAGAGAAAAGTAGGGTTTAATCAATTATTGGTAAGATATTGATGCCCTCCGGCAAGAAAAAACTTAATTGAAGGGTTCAATTCAGTAACCGGCTTGTTTTTTGCCGTCCGAGCTCCACCGCTTCCAGAGGATTTCAATACACCTCTTGATTATCTAATCTAATATTATAATTGAACTATCTTTTATGTATATCTACTTAAAATCATGAGAAAATGGTAAAATCATCATTCACCGAATTGAAAAACCTTAATATTCAAGGCACGTTGATAAAATCTCTCGGGATAGGAAAATTCCCTGCTCCCATGATTCTACATCTGGAAAGGTTAATACAGTTTTGACTGGACCAAATCGCGATAACATTGATAGGCTGTTCCTGGAAAGAAATGGACCTATCAGGAGAGATATATTAGGGAACATTCGAATGTTATACATAGCGGAAATGTTTGAAAAGCGTTTTAAGACACGCACCTTCGCGAGATGTTAAATTTTATAAGGATATAACATGAATTTTTATTCATCTATGACTGCCTATGTGAGGTAAGTATTATATGGAGGCTGCAGTTTTTTAAATTAAAAAAACAAGTAAATAGGAGTCCGTAAAATCAAATAGGGCTTTTTAATTATTTATAAGACGTTTAAGTGTCATTATATAAAAAAATTATTACCGAAGTTACCTTATAATTCACATGGCGATTAAGTGGATGATCCTAACAAATTTTGGCAGTATTCGGGGCAAGCTGGCAACATCTAGGATTTCTAGCTTTATGATTGATAATCAAGGTTTGGTAATGACAATCCCACTGATATTGTGGACAATTTTGTGAATTTGACTCGTTTGTTGTTGTTGATCTTCCTAAATTATCTGTGGACGATGCTAGTTCCGTATGGTACCATAAAGAACCCGCAAAGTGAGATTACGGCGGTCTCTGGCCAAATACCCAGCTACCTACTTGATCAGCGGTTGTAGAAACAAGATCACTCGATTCTCATAATTAACTTGTATCTCAGAACATTAACATTTGCAAATGTTTGGAAGAGAAGTAAAGTATGTCCGGTATTAAAGAATGGCAATCTAGCTTTGGTCAACAACTATGTTGGTTTCCTTTAATCGAATGCATTCATCCTTCCCTCAATATACCTGAAATAAGAGATCTACAGTCACAAATTCATCAAATTTTGCTCCACTTATGGCTAACACTTTCGATGGTCAGTGGATGTGGTCAACTACGATTTCTCGAAGGCTTGCGATAGGCTTGATCATGGACTTTTGGGTAAACTTCAATATGTTGGCTTCAATTATTAATGTCTCAGGTTATGCTTTGCGTTATATACTCACGGACCTATCGGGTCGACAACTGTGCGTGTTGAACAACGACTATTGGTCACGGTTTTTCGTCCACATTTGGTGTACCTCAGAACTCGAACCTGGGATCGTTGCGATTCCTGATAATCATAAATTGTTATGGTAAAGCTTTTAATATTGACGTTGGTGAAATGTGATTTGTTTGTGAAGTATTCCCTCACTGGAAGTGAAAATTGACGTAAAAGTCTATAGAAGAATTCTAGATGTATCTATCAGGATTCTTTTATCCTCTATCCTAAATGAAGAATATAATGTTAAGTAGGTAATATAAAATATTAGGTGCGTATAAGAGATTTACGAGCTCAACTATTTAACTTATAGCCTTGTTATAAGTAAAGTAATTCATCTTTTGAACCTGGTTTTTGTTCTCAAACAAAAGCAAAGAATTGCGGAATCGATCAGATAAATCGGAGCTGTCTGTCTATTATAATGAAATAAAATAAGACGTATAACGTATAAAAGAATCATTTAGGAACAATGTATCAAACTTCGGAGATTCCGCTGATGGAAGGGATAAATTGATTATTTATTGTTCGTTCCAGTTAGAAGCGGTGCCATTGCAGCTAGGAGAGTAAAATAAAAGACAATGTCTCGGTTTATGTCACATTTTATAACGGATAAGACTCACCATTATCCTTAAAAACAGGAGATGGACGGCGAATTGCATTCTATCGTTCCAACTATCCGTTTCAATTTGTTTCGCGCTCTTTGTATAGAAATTGCAATTTAAAGTTGTAAAATGACACAAAAAATACTTTATAGGTGTATAGGTTTTATAAATTACTTTAAAAGAGGACGAAATGGTGAGTTAAAGTATCCTAAATTACTATAAACCACAGGATAAAACCTGGAATGTATCCAGAATTGGAATATTTATGACTTTGTTTTCCTGCTGTATATATATATGTATTGCAATGTCGGTGTTATATTATTCTGACTTCAATACTTACGGGATTCAATTTTTTAGAAATAATGCTTATAACGAATAGCAGAGAAAACTTTAGTGAAAGTAGCGAAATTTAGATATTCATCTTGAATCGAATGAAATTGAATCGTATCAAATTTCCCCGCTACTTTTAATTAATTGAAGCTCAACTCCTCAACAAACTTTGTAGATATCATCACTTCTCCCCGATATGAAAGTCCGGAGCCTCTTTATAATGAAGCGATTACCAAATAAAAAATAATTCGCTCTCCAGGTATCGCTTTTATCCGTGTTTTGAAAACGCTGCTAGAGAACTTAATCCGATGCGATACATAATCTCGGCGTAATTAAATTTTTTATTACTAGGGCCTTGTCGGGGCCCATTTTACAGAGCCGCCGGAGTAAACACTCTATACCACCCGGAGTTTGGGAAAGAGCGAAGTTGTCATATTTCGTGTTATGAACAAGTTTTGACGAAAATAATTATTCTTTTATTACCACCGGTATTTATATGGAACTTACAAATTTACTGTTTTTTTTTTTATCGTGCGGAGTAATAGAATTTCTTCCATACTTTCTGTCTACAGCTGCAGCAGACATCGTCAGCAATGTTATCTAAGTCGATGTTTAATCGAAGATCGATTTTCGCATAGATTGCGTGACGTTATGGGTCATCAAATCTAAATAGTGGACGTTATCAGTCATTATTATCATTTCCAGTTATTATTGATTGTCATGTATCTAAGTATCCTCTCTGTTTTGTCTCATTATAAGCACTTACGACATTTTTATTGGGATGCGTAAATTTTGTGTCATCTTTAAAGGCATTTGGAATTGGCACGTATTTTCAGTTAGGTTTTATCAGGGGTTGCTGGTTGCTGCAATGTTAAATACGTGAGTTAAGAGATGTTGAGGTCAGAATTCTGACGTCACAACTGCCGTGGTTGCTCATAGCAATGGATGTTTTCATCTCGGGATAGGAAGCAGATATAGAAGTGCCGTTTTCACCATTACATCAAGATACTTACACTCATTAGAATTAATTGAAGGAAAGTTTTTTTTTATTGCCAATGTATTTAAGCAGTCAAAGTAAAATCTAATACTCTTATAATACCAGTCTTAGATCTAATGGAATAGGTATATTAGTCTGTAAAATTGTTAACGAAACATGACAACAAGGCTTACGACTAGGGACTATAGGGAAAGACAGGAAACGTTGCCGCGTTCTGTTCTGCCTCTTGATTATTTATTATTATGACGCTCATTGTAAGGGATTCCATTCATTGTGTTCCTCTAATCTCCGAGGTTTTATTGCTTTTTTATTGCTCGCCCATTACGTAGTTAAAGGAAACTGATACTCGTTTTTGTCGCGGAAAACTCCCTTTGAAAATTTGTATTTTCATTAACATTCCCATTACTAATTATACAATTAGTATAAATACCACTTGAGCTATTATTATTAACCCCTAACTTTAACCCAATTATGTTATTTGAAAACTAACTAGAATTATCCCCTTTTCGTCCTTAATTTTCAATTGAACGGATACGATGTAATAAATTTCGTATAATATGTGAAATTGCTCTTCACCCTCCTCGCTGTTATGACAAGGATAATTTAAAGACTGATATATCACAAAGTTTAACGGAAGATTAAATTCGAACATTTTAGAATAAATTCAAAATTTCATGCCGCAACTTTTCATGATTAAAAGCTCTGATGAGGCTGTCAGGCGATTTAACACTGATGTAGAATAATACGTGAGGATATTATGAAGAAGTGCCGTGGAGTGTAAAAGGATGGGAACGACAACAGATGAGCCAGAATTGTCATCAGGAGGGGTGCATTTATAATTGTCTCCTCCTCGCCTTTCGGAGGGCTCTTCATCTGGGACTCTCCACACCACCGTCTTCCCTCATCTCTTGCAGGAAATTCACTTATATTGTGCAAGTTAAATCAGGGATATTTGCATTATCCCGCTTGTGCTCCTGCTGCGGCTCGTCGGCAATTTGTTGCCGTTGGCTATACGAGGCCAAGTCTGTTATGTCGTCGCTTAACTCTAGTAACAAAACAATAACTCCGCTTCCAGCGATCTGGAGTTCCTCTAGTTTTGCTAAACGCAATTTTACGCCTTAGATTTTACATGGTAACTTAGCTGATCGCTTAACAATGATAATTACAAGAGTTATTCCACCATAACTTTGTTGTTCAATTAATTGAATTCGATTAAGGAATAATTACGGAATTACTTCAATACTTTTAATTGAAATTTTGTCTCCCTTTTATTGGCATCAAAGCTAGCGTCACCAATTAAATCTAAATCTTGAAACTTCTTTGAAGGAAAGTAATAAATATCGCTGTAGTGATAACGAAATTGATTGTTTTCTAAGAATTCCTTACAATAGTCATATCCCAGAGACCTGCAGACTGTAATTTGATTACCATAGAATAATAATTAGAGTAACATTTTTTTTTACTTTAAAGTGATTTGGTAACGTTCCAGTCGTTACCTTCTTTTTGAGCAACTATATGTATGTGGCGATCATTTTAAAGTCCAGTGTACTAACATTTCATGATGAATGGATATCATCAGATAAAAATAATAATAATAAATATAAAAAAAGCAAACATGCACGATTGGTCTGACAAACAGAACTAGCAGAAACTGACGTTATAGATCACAATAAAAAAAATTAAACGGAAGTAATGTTACATAAAGAGAAGCAGTGAAATCAATTGTTAATACACTGGACTCTAAAATGATCGCTACATCGATAGTTGCTCTTGTCACCTTGAACTGTTGCTGGAGCTGTCAAAGTAACCGTTACAACCGCAATAATTTTTTTTTCTAATATTTCCATGATACTAAACAATTAATTAAACTTTTCTGATCAAGGATCCATATACGGTGTCTTGAAAAAGTATATTTTGTTAAGGGAGCCATAATTATTATTTTTATGACGCAATAAAATTTTCGAAAATTCAATGCATTAATTTATATTTATAAAGAGCATCCCTCTTGCTTGCCTTATAGAACATTTATTCAAGGTGGCGCTAAAAAAAAATCAACTAATTAAAAATTAAGTTCCATATTGTGGGACATCTAAAAAATCTCGAATTTTGAAGAAAAATTGCAAGAGACCTTTTTTGTTTAAAATCAAAGCAGGCTACCAGAAATGAATTTTTAATTGGTAATTTCCCAATAAGAAAAACTGCTACGTAAAAACATGTATTAGGGGGTGGCTCCTTCCATCCCATAGTAGACAACCAACAAATTATTTATTGAGTGCCTTTTCGATAAAAAATAATGTGTGTTTAATTTTATTTTTGCACCCTTATTGATATAATTGAAAACTTGACCCCTTCTATATTAGGGCTGTTTCCAACGAGGAACCATCCCTTGATTTTTTTTCAGTTAATAATTTACACACCATTATGATAATTTTTTGTAGATGAAAGTGCTTTTAATTTAAAATTACTGAATAAAGGGTTGTTTTTTAACACATCATCAAATGCATAGTAGGTACTTGCGTTCTCGGCGAAGTTTAGTGATTATTAATGCCTTCTCAACTTGTTAATTCGATCATCTCAACGATGTATTTTATACATATTTCATAACATCGCTGCAAATACAAAACTTCCAAGTCCCATTCCAGAAAGTTTCCCCTGTTTATTTCTTTTTTTCCTATCCAGCACATCAACATTGCGTTCCTATCCCCATCTCTTCTCATTAAACTATTCCCGTCCAAGAACTGCATTGTCTTGAAACTTAATCTTGGTGATTACTGAAATTGCAGAAAAGCAAACAGAAAAAGAATCGTCGCGTGTCTTAACGAGCCAATTTGCAAATGAATACAAATTTCCTAGCGAAAATAAGACGAAATTACTAGCCAATCCCTAATCAATTCGACGTTAGGGGGCAACAGTATGCTACCACTGGTGATTACGTATCGATCAGGGATGGTCTGCTTGGGGTGGGATGGCTATTAATTTAGACACGCTACATGCGGGAGTGATTTTTTACCCTGTTAGCGAGCACCAAGACATGTAGGGGGTCTAGTAGTTGGAATTGGATAATCCACCGGTATTTACGATCCGCTTGTAACTTGTCATCCCCAATTTGCTGCTCTTAATTTGTGAATTTATAGATGGACGCGCTCCATTTGGTCCCTTAATGTCCCCTTGCTAAGTTATAATAAAGTGCCATTGTTTCAAGTGGGACAGAGATGATGGGGTAAGTATGGGAGGATGATTCAGAATTCTAGTGGAACACGTTAAGGTTATTGCAGTGAAAATCGTTACTGTTTTGCGATAGAATGATCTCACTCCAGATTTTTCCTATGTTGCCAAACAATTACTTATAATCTGATTTTAGGTGCATGGTCTCTAAGGCTAGAATTTTCCAATTAATCATAGGTTTCAGCTATTTCCCTTGTGGTAAAGCAGTGTTTTCGATAAATTCTTTCATAACCAATCAGATAATGATTCACACTTGCAGCATTTTTTTTTATGCTGAAACTAAATGTTAATACCTAATAAATACCCTTCACTTACAGCTTATAGCGATTTTCCCCTATATCAAAATTTCAATTGGGTAGGGATTTAGATCAAGTAATGACAACAGTTTTCCTGACCCTTTTTTATTTGCTGCAGGAAAAAATGTTTTATATAGAAATTGCTGCGGTTTTTATCTTGACTTGTCTTGAACTCTTTTTTGACTTTATTTAATAAATTTTTGCAATTAATTATAAAAATGAACTCAGGACCTCCGGGCAATTTTTTTACGCCAGGGGTGATTTTTTATTGCATGTTATGTTCTCTTTATTTGCCCATATGAAACGAAAACTGTCTCTTCTGTTACAACTAATCTCAAGAATTATCTTGAAATTTTCAGCCAGTATGTACCTATAAGAGAAATGATAAATTTTTTCTTATATGACACAATTTTATATACGTTCTCTTGTTGAAATACTAATCAATTTGGCAGCGCTGTTGGGTTCACTCATAGAAATGCACCCGCTATTGTGTAAGAGAATTTCTGCACATCATCATAAGGTTTAATAGTGATTTTATTCGAGAGGCCAAATCTGGGGGGATACTTCAACGGGGGACTTAATATTTTCTATTCTTTATTATTTTGCGCTTCATTGAATTTTACTGCCTACACTCGGGAAGGCAAGTTTTATGGGAACTGAATCATGACTTGATGATTCCTGTGATCGCTGGAAAATAGTATTTTCCAATTCAGAGCCAGGACTGGAAATCTATCACGCAACCATATAAATAGATCGCAAATTCCCCTCATATACGTATGCAGCTCAAGCAAAGCTTGATAAATTATATAATTGGCAGCACTAAATCCGGGCAAAAGTAAATCATAGTGACATTTCGTGTGTTTGACGGGGAAAGTAAAAGAGTTGAAACGGTGCCAGCACACAGACTTCGCAAATACTAATTAAAATGCCCAGCTTTGAAATCTGCAATGCACACATGGACCAGTCTTTGTTTTGTTCCTCTTCATCATTCTCACTTTTGGTGTCGGAAATGCTGAATTCAAAATTAAAATCTGGAATGGTGCTAAGAGTTTACTTCATTTATTTGATCATGTTAGAATGCCCTGTCTCTAAATATTATTATTTTATTATTATTAATATTAATAATAATTATAATAAATCAGAACTTAGCGGAAGATTAAATTTTCATTGACGCAATAAGCCCTCCGTTTATTAATTTCCTGACAAACAAAACTTAGTGGAACATAAATTATATGAAACTCAACCAAGAAACCCGACTCCGTTCTGCATGATATATCGTAATCGTAAATACAGAATTAATAAAAACTTGTTTTAAATAACTTCCCGACTTTCCGTGAAATCTCATGTCGATGTTGAAATTTATCGGAGATAAATCCCGTCTCGTATGGAGGAAACATGATTTATGTACCGTGTTGGTTTCTTTTACCGTTTCCGTACGCGACTCCTTTGCCATTGTTTCAAGTTTTGCATAAAGAAGCAGTAAATCCGAGAAGCAGCAACTCGGTTTGTACCCGAAAGTTTCGCTTTCTTGTACTATATGACTTCTGCTTGCTCTCGTATACATGTACCTAGGTTGGTATGTATCTACTATTATGTTCGATCTTTATTCGTTTCAATAAAGTTCGCTACTATTTTGCTAACTGAAACTTTTGTGTATAACCTTCTTACTGTTCTAGCTAAAATGGTTTTCAATAGAACTAATTTGGGTGATTCAATTTAAAGGGTCAATTATTACATAATTGATGATGAACTATTGGCCCAAACTGGTAAGGGTTATTCAGTGCCATCACAGAGGTCATAATTTTGACTATTGAAGAGTCACTTTTGCGAACTCTACAATTGTGCAGAATTCAAATAGTTCCAATTTGGCTAAGCCAAAGCGTTGATAAAAATGTACCCGCAAAATGGTAGCATTATTAAATCACAAAACGATAAAATAACCAATTTTTTTATTAAAACTACCTTAAGTATTTTAAAACTGCCCTTTATATAGGGCGCTTAGCGCTTCTGGGACACATTTTCTTTCATAGAATATTTTATTCAAATTTTTTTTATCAGGACACCCTGTATAGGATAAGATATTGCAACCATGCAAAATGCAAAAAAATAAAATAAAAACTTGGAAAGCAAAGAGAAGGAGGAGCGAGATGGTAACCTATTAGTTGTTGTTAGACTGGAACACGTCTAGCGATTTGTCTCCTTCGGGTTCACTGGAAAAAATACTCTTGTAATCTGTCTAGATGACGCCCGAGACTGCGAGGAAACAATAAATGATATCCGACAGTGAAATGCTCTAGATAGGTTCACTTACTCGGGGATACAAATCGCCCAAACACTTGCCCTGCCTGTCTATTACAACAACGCATTCCGAGGAAAAGCTCTTAGAGTACTCTGTCTTTCCAGGAAAAGCAAGAAATTCCAGTAAATGACCTCTCAGCGCACTGTGATATGAGTTTACCGAATCAAGTACGAGTGAACCCGGATTTTTTTCCTTACACAATATTATTGACATAAATAACTCAATTTAAGGTGAATAATTTCATTGATTGCTTTTTATTGATTAATAGTATATTGTATACCTATAGGCGGTAAAGTGGCACTTTTCAGGCCTCAAGAAGATATGGCCAGGCGAGTCGCAGCCGAGGCTGGCCACTTCTTGAGGCCTGAAAAGACACTTTACCGCCGTGGTGTACACATAATTTTTTATCCTACACAATAATAATAATAATAATACTATTATTATTATTTTTTTAATTTGTTTTGAAAGAAAATTTATTGAATACCTACATTTATGTTTGCTTAATATATTACTATCAGTAAGCGTAGATTAGTTAAATTACAATCAGTAATTTATTTTTTGACAATTCGGACAAATACGTTAAAATTACACTTTCACTATATTTCTTAATTTGCTTGGCAGCACACCGTTCCATAAACAGTTTGTATTGGAGGTTATATTTTGCTTTCGATTTTTCTGGTAATAAATCAAGCGTGACTTGCTTTGCTTTAGCTCTAATTTCTATGGCGGAGTGAAATACAATATTTCTTCTGATTCATTATCCGTTAGTTCCATTGTAATTCAAATCTAATATCTTCAATAACTTCAAAGTTTAAATCATCAAATCTTCAATAATTAATTTTTAATTTGCTGGGTCTTGCTGGTCTATTCACATTGACAGTTGACAGATTGACATACAGCTAGCTTGCTTGCTATTGGTCCCCTCTGAAAATAGCTTCAATTGCAATTGGGTGGCCCTCTAGCGTGAAAATATAAAAATAATTTTACCGCCTAGGCAGGAAAAGTGGCACTTTCTCCGGGGGCATGCAGTCGAGAAAGTTCAATTTTCTTATGGGGTAGGATAAAAATAATTTTATTAAGATTGATAAATTAACTAATTCGCTAGAAGCTGATGGAAGTCCTCTATTGTCTGAGAATCGGGAACAAAATTTCACCGAAAAAAGTCCAAAAAATTATCAGATTGCAATCAACAAACTAAAAAAAAATTGACTTTGACATTCTAAGAAATATATAACCAATCTAAAATGATTTATCTCTGTCTGTGTGTTCTCTTTGTCTCTGTCTTGCATTTTCGCTGAGTGGCGTGGCTATACATATTCAACTTGCTTCAATTTTTTTTGCGCACTTCCAGAAATTATTGCAAGGTCCACACTTTAAAATTCGAAGAAGAACAAGTACAAGAACAAGTTTATAAAGTGTAATACCTTTCCAAATTTTAGAGTATGTTTTATTGGAGAGGGTTCAAAATTTTGAAGTAGACTATTGAGGGCCGCTTGTTCAATTCCAAGTTCACACAACGTTCAACTGAACTGATGATGTTAACCACTACCAGGCGGTGAACTTTGGTTTAAATATGGCGATGAAATGAACTAGAACTGGAAAGAGAGTCGTCAAGATACCCTGAATGTGAAAGCTGTTGGTACACCAAAGGCCCTTTTCGCAGTTACCAAACCATTGTGGGACTCCTACTCAAATCTTCCGGACTATTTAATAAAGGGCAGATGGTCTTCCTATGAAAGGGGTCCCATTTCTACCTCTTGTAGTGCTAGTGACTGTAACTAGTGATGCATAGAAGGGAAATTTCACCTGGGAATTTCCACTGAAAAAGGGAAAATTCCTAGTAATTTCCCCAATAATTAATAAATTACCTAATATTAGGTTCAGTTTGTTAAATCCAATCACACTTTTAGCTGTTGCCCTTACTCCCTCTTGGGGAAATTCCGTTACAAAATCCCGGGGAAAAGACCCAGGAATTTCCCGAGAGTTTCGTTCCCGGAAGTTTAGCTATATCACTACCTCTGACCCAAAAATATTGAACCTGAGCCACTGTATATTATGTATACTTCGCATACAACTATGTAGTGATGGGAGTCCTGGTCGCTGTGCCACATTTGAGACAGATCGAGTCTCCCCTCACACCCATTAGTTGTAGGTGGCTGTTCCGGCTGTTATGAACGGTGAGCACCCCGACAAGTAGCCTAAACTCCTTCCGGTTCAGTTTGATTATGTTGTTGGTCAGTCTGTTTATGTCCAAGACGGCTAGAAATAGTCTCAGCAGCTTGGACCTTTTTGGGTCCATTCTTTATTAATGGCCTCTTTTAGAATATCAAGATCAAATCAAGAACCGGTACTCTAGACATCGAGCATTCTATAGTGCGATGATCTTATGCGATTTTGAAAAAATTGTGTCGTTCAGGAAAACTAGGTTTCAATGCTTATAAAACTTTTTGGACATTTTCAAAAATTGTTTCAAATCGTGTTTCAAGAATTTCTATTTATTGTGGGCATCCTGGAGAGTCATTAAATCCTATAAAATGCCTATTGTTTTGTTATAAGATTGTAAATGAATGTATTTTATGGTTACCATCTCCTACTCTTCTTTATAATTATTAAAAAAAATCGTTTTTTGATTTTATTTTTGATCATAAGTTAAGTGAGAATTTTTTAACAGAAATGGAAATAAGAAAAACGACACTGCTACTAAATAAAAAAAAATGCGCTCAAGGCGTCTTACATCTCAAGAACAATAGCTTCTTCCTCCATCTGGATTCTGGGTGATTAATACCTATGGACTCCAGCACGTGTCAGCTCTCATCCCTCTCTCCACAAGTTATCGACTCCGTCCCAGTGCGCTCCGCGACGGAAGTAATTACATTGCTGATAAGCGCAGTGGAAACGTCTTGATCTGATTATTAGCCGGCTTCAGGAGAGCAGCCCAATTGAGTGGAGGCGGCTCGTTACCTGCCCTATGAGGGAGGCGGCAACCGCCCCGGGATACGGTAATTGGTATCAGGTGGTGAAGTAGCACAGGGAAAGAAACGCTTTATCCCTCGCTCAGTCACAATACCGTGAAGCACCTTGACATCCATAAGCCCCTGAATAATAATACAAGGAGGGTTTTTGAAGAAGGGTCGCGCGCTGGTTTGAAAAGTGATTGTTAACGGAAAATGTTCGTTCAACTGTTGCTGCAGAAAAATATACGTTCTGTTAAACCATAGGTATAAACATCCCCCGCTTTATTAGTGCGACTAGTGGTCCGGTGTAAAATTCGCATTATCCCGTTTTATTATGACAAGGTGATGTACGAGCGGCCACTCCACTGGCTGTACGAGAGAGATATACTGGGTCCTCATCCGGCCGTAGCCTTATTTATAGAAAGGTGTAAACATCGAGATGGACGCATGAATCAACACTGCCAAGCTAAGCGGCATGGGGGCGTTAATCATTCCTTCAGGATGATCGAGAATGCTATCTTTTCATCGATCCACTGTTGAGAAATTTTAATTGATGGTCTGTTTATTCCTAGTGTGTACTCATAAATCATGCAGTTTTAAGTTTATTTATTTTTTTATCTTGGTCGCGTTTTTGTCTTATGACTCTTTCAAAAAATTACCGAAAAAAACAAAAAGCTCTATAGAAATGGAACAGTTTTTTTTAGAATTGAAAGAATTATTGATAGTTCACTTTACTTTGATTGAAAAGCCTGATGGCTCTCCGTCTCTCATGCTTCTCTTCCCTCTTACCACGATGTATAGATATTAGGCTACGGTGTACACACTAACCGCTCTTAAATGGCACACTCGCCTGGCGGAGATTTTAGTTTCATAGGCGGCCGCCGCTCAGCGCTTCTGTTCCTTCTAGTAATAAATGCAAATATTATTGGTTTTAAAATATCATGGTTTTAGCATCGCACGTATTGGTTCCGAGAAGAACATAAAAACGGTAATTTTGCGATATTAATTAAAGTGACAATAGACACGACTTAATCCAGACCGGTTGGTCTACGACACGGTGATTTAACGTGAATGCTCGTCAACATCAACACGTACGCGAATATTATCGAAGCTGTGTTATTAGTGATGACGATGAGTTGCAGATAAAGTGTAGTTTTTCTTTTTTATTAAATAAATTTGTAGTACTGAAACCTGAACAGTGTGTTCTTTGTCCCCGGATACAAGTTCAACCACAAACATGATCAGGAAGTGCCTTTGGTTGTAGGGAGACAGATTACAAGAAAAAAATTTGAGAAGAAAAGACAAGGGGAAAGTAGTGTCCTCTGTCATTTACTTTTCTCCTAGTAAGGCAATATGGTGAAGAAAGTACAGCTTCTTGATGAAAAATTTTTACAAATTACATTGATTTCAAGCTTGTTGTTTAATTTATTAACCAATTTAACCGGAAATCCCATTTTTACAAATAATACTTAGGAATATTACAAATATAACATGAACAAAAGTGGCTGTAAAGTTTTAAAATAAAAAAAACATAATTTAAATTATACTTTATTTAAATTACATATATTAATGTATTGATTAAAATATATAGCAAAAAACAGCCATTCAGCTGATCAAGTTCTCATTTTTTCATTTTTACCGGGGCCTGAGCGGCCGGCAGTCAACCTAGTGCTGCGGTCGTGCTAATTAGATTTGGCTCTGGGCCAATTAAAATTCGAACGTTGTTGAAAAACAATTGCCGACTTACCTTCGTTGGGCCGAAGTATTAATTGATGCACCAAAATCTCATTCAGATTTCAAGCGACTGTAGTGGCATCAGCAGCATAAAGCGGTACGGTTTAATTACCCCTAAGATATAAGGTACTGGGATGCCAGATGACCTTTTAATTTTGAATAATAGATCTAAAGTAACCTGAACTATAAAGGCATCAAAATTCACTCAGGTTATGAGATGTTAATAATTTCTAACTACTGTATCTACTTACGGAATAATAGAATTGATCTTTTAATGAAAAGTATATTTATTTATTCTGTTTATAAAATAAATGATTGAAATTCTATGGTTATGAAATTACTAATTAATTGATCCTGAAATTAATCGTAAAATATCTCATTTAACAGTTTAACTGGTAGAGAAAATAATAGATATCTATCTTTCCTTCACATAATAATTGACAAGTTCATTTCAAGTATTACTTGAATAATAATGGTAATGATTGTATATCAGGTATTTCAAAGTTATTATTATTATAAGTTTTAATTAATAAAACATCAATCTCTCGACGAGATAAGGCAGTAGAACGACATAAAACTCCTAACAGATTTCTCGGATATCACTCTGAGCAATAAAAGGTTATGTCACACTTTGCTTACTGATACGACATTTTGCCATCCTTGGAATGTCGTGCCGAGACTGGAGAGCGGGGCCCTGGACGAAATCTCAGGATAAGAGACCGTGGTCTCCCTCTGGGGTGGCAGAAAGACTGGTGGACGGTGTCGCGTCCCGTGGGAACACGTGCCTAACACTGGTAGCGTGGTCGTCCTTCGAGGTTAGATGAAAGATGAAAATATGAGGCTCCGAATGATGAGATCCAGTATTTAGGGGCAGGTAGCAGCAAAACTTTCAGATAGTGTAAGGGATTCCTTCCATAAAAGCGGATATTCGGATGTACCAGAAATGGAAACCAATATGGCGTCCGGGAAGACAGGTGGGGTTCAACTTCGTAGATAGGTTTTCCGATGGGATAAGATAGTACCCCGATTGATAGGGTAGGTAGAAAGAACTATAACAATATATAAACTCTATTAGAGAAAGTTTCAGATAGTTTGAACAATTTACTTACCCGATTTATTAATCGGTCCTTAGATAAAGAGAAAAGGTAGGGGTGCGACTTGTCTCTTCAAGCACCAAGATTGGAAGACGAACAAACTTGTCCAGAAAGTGCGGAGCACCTTTTCCGCGCAGCTCGAAGAAAGGGTTGTTGTATTTAAATTTGCGAAACTACATCACAGCGACATCTGTGTTTCTAATTTATCGAAAAGGAAGATTGTAAGAGAAGGAAGTTACAGATTGTACTAAAGGTAGGGATCTTGAACTTGCCTAGTTTAGTTAGTTTTACCACTCGGCAACAGGTGGCGATGTTAGTTCAAAATTCATATTTTCGGAACCTTAATAGCAAGGATTTAGAGAATGTGGTCCCATTTAATAATTTTAAATGGAGCCAATTAAAGAATAAAACCTTTAACGACGTTACACACCTCTCTTTACCGGGGTAAGGAAAGGATTAAAGATAAACCAACTGGAAAAAGCACAGGCGTATTTCAAGTTGTTACTATACCCGAAGAAGGGTATGTTTGCGGGACAACTAGGTGACGATAAGCTTAGAGAATATGATTCAGAAATCACGTTCATAAATAACATGAACCTTTCGAAGAAATAAGATAACAATTCTGAACGAACAAATTGTCAACGACATCATTGATCTGTTTCATTGAATGAATAAAATTTCTCTTATATATGCTTACTAAGGTAACATGCAACTTTCAAAAAGGGAATAGCGTTAGGTTTACTAAAATTACATGCAACTTAAATATTAAGCACCAGGTAATAATTATTCATAAGGTATAAAAATAAAATATTCATGCTTCATTGCAAAGGCAATAAAATAAAAGATATGCTAGTAACGGTAGTAATAAGATAATTAAGATAACTTTCTTAAATGGTAATTGTTCTCGCCGAACAATGTCGATAAACAAAGGAATAATTTCTAGATAACTAGATATGAAGATACGATAAGATATGGTTAGATAATATAAGATAAGATAGATAATATAAGATAAGATACATACTAAGATAAACAAAATCAATAATACTGTCAGATATCACAGTAATGAATATTCTGAAATAAATAAAATTAGAATTCCTAAGAAGAAAAAATCTCCTGAGGTGGGCACGAAACATTTCCCTTGCTGTTGAACGCTGCTTCCCCGACCAACGACAACCCGCGCTCTGCTTTGAAGCATGCCCCGCCACTGAGACAGTGGGGAGCGGAAAAGTCAGAGGTAAGATCATCGTGATCGAGTGGCAGATTCAAGTAGCAAACAGGGAGAGTATCGATCCTCAAGGGGGTCGATGCTATAGAAAATCTGAGCATCAGAAAATTAAAAGATAGGTAACCTTCCTGGGTAAAGATAATACAAGGGAACTTGGACTCCCAAACGAGTTTGACTATGAGATAAAGAAACATCAAGGTAAACATCTCTTTCTAGAGATACCTCGAGGAATGGAAACGGTTAGGACGGTTTCTTGGAAACCATAAAAAGTTATTAAAGTCGTCTTCAGGTTCCCTATTCAGGACACCGAAGTGAGATTCGAACCTTCTCCACATTTGATCATCGTTCACCAGGCGTACTAAAAGTTGTCCCAACACAATCCAGTGCTCTTGTCCCACAGGTGTAGGCACAAGAGTGTCTGCAAGGGTGATTATCTGGATTGCGCTTATGTCAATCAACGGGGAAAATTTAGGGAAACTTTCTCGCCATGGAGGAAAGATGTCTTTGCTCCTAGGGGAACAAGAAGAATTTTTAATTAAATGGTCGAATATAAGAGCGGTCACGAAAAGATTATTCTTGATGATTCGATATGAGAGAAGCTGGCAAACACACCTATTTTTGAATATTTCCGGAAGGGGAAATTTCGAGTCTAAAAAGAGTGGAATAACTAGATGTTTTAACGGATGTCGACGTCCCGTATGATGAATATCAGGCGTAATGTCGCGAGGGTAGTAGATTCTTCTACTATATAAAGGTATGGGTGTCTTACAAGGACTAATAATCATAGTTGTAGGGTAGGCTATCGCCAACATGGCCCTCTCACGACAACGAACACGACTAGGTAACAACTGTCCTAAAGTAATCGCCAACTCAGTCTCTGGTTCAAATCTCGACTTTATAGATTTAATTGGACGGTTAATGCTAACTCGCTCAGGGTTTCCTTGTTTTTGGAACTTTGTCCAAGTGTTTCTGTGCACTTGTAACCAATCTTCGCTGGGCTTTTTATATGAACCTAGAATTCGAAACCGTTGTTTCTCATCCTCGGCCATAGGATTTTCAAAGATAACTGCCTCGGTAGAGAGGTGCCTGGCATTATATCTGAACAAAGATGCGGTCACGTCCATATTATCTGCGTCACACCTTTCTTGTGCGACTTCACAGAAATGGTCTAAAACATCTATGTCAGGGTGGCGGTGTTCCAGAACAGCGTGAAGAGATAGAAATTTAAAATATCTGTCCTTTTCAATAAGAAAACATTCTTTATTTGCTTTTATTTGCCAAGCCCTAATATCCGGGTTTACTCCGAATTCGGGTAGGAGTTTCATCTCCTCCCAAAGTCTGAAATTGAAGGTAATCTTTTCGTCTTTAAAGCCAGCGAAAATTTGGCTACGTCGTCGCCTACGCGACTCCATATTGCACGGGTAAGAAAAAGGGGAAATTTACTCTGCCTTTAAGGCCAGGTAACAGATAACAACGTGAAATTTATCAAGCAACGTAAACACACTGATTGCTTAAAAGCTCACTATACGCACGGAAAAACTGTCAATCGCCTGGATTACAATAACTAATAAATCGCCTGGATTACAACAACTAATAAATCGCCTGGATAAATTCTCATTAATCGCATGGAGGAAACATCGATAATCGCCTGGATAATCATTCAAATAATCGCATGGAGGAAACATTGATAATCGCCTGGATAATCATTCAAATAATCGCATGGAGGAAACATTGATAATCGCACGGAGAAAACATCAATAATCGCCTGGATTATTAGATAAACATTAAGGTAACGGTAAGATAATTTTTCTCACTCGGTAAGATAAGAAAAATGGAACAACCATTTTCATCGCTAAGGTAGGGGACATTCAATATCCGTGTTCAAATTCATTTGTGTTAACACCGAATATCTAAAGTCATCTTTGCAAATTCAACACTAGAATTCACATAGATTTTTATTTTCCATTATGGAAAATATTCGCAGAGAAGATAAGTATTAGCTACCATTCTAATATGGTACTAATAGATATAGATAAGGTAAGATAGGATAATTCCTTTTCTTTGAAAAGAAATTAAAGATAAGAAAGGCACGAAGCTTTGACTAAAGCTTACGCCTGTCATTTTTCAAGAAGAAAATTGCAAATTCAATTTTCGTTTCCTTGAACGGTAGATAAGATAAGGTAAAGATATTCTGTTGTCTTCCGTTGAGGCAACAGAGGGATTTTTCACTTTAGCCATGCAGGGCGGAAAATCTTAAAGCACCCAAGCTTGGTAAGACGATAGATAAGATAAAAGTAAAAGATAAGATAAGGTAGATACAACGGCAAGATAGCATTTTCTTTAGTTCATTGAACATAAGAAATTTTAAAAGATAACATTAGACCTGTAAACGTTAGTCAGACAAGATAGGCGAATAGTTACTTTTCAAGGTAATGATTCCAGATAACCAGAAAGATATGGGTTCTCAAAATATGAGCGATAAAATAGAGTGAGAGCCTGAGGATAGCAGATACCGATCTCAAAATTAGCAACATTTATACTTGGATCCACATTCATACAGCTAACATCGAGATCCTTGAGAAATGCTTTGAAAGATACGGTATTCATTCTACATACATTCTTCATTCATTCTAAGATACGACAAGAAACGGAGCTTTCTCAATTCTCATATTGCTAGACCTCATTTTCTAACGGATTTTTGTCAAATACAAAAAGAGAGATAAAGGTAGGCAGGAAAATAAAATTAGAGAAAAGATATTACAAGGAACTATTCGTCGCTTTTCGGCGGGTCTTCGCCTCGATAAGCCTTCAAATCTTTAGAATGCCAGCGACCTAGGGGATTGCCTTCTTGGTCTTGTAATTCGTACACTAATTTAGACACTACTTTAGATATCCGGCATAGTACGAATTTTGGGGCCAATTTAGCAGCAAAATTCTTTGCGGCATTCGAAAGTGGGTAGGTATGTTTCCAGACGAGGTCACCCTCGGTGAAAACATCGGGGCGCTTGCGTAAGTCGTAATGTTTCTTACTTACTTCGTAAGCTTTCTTAAGTCTATCACGTATATCGCTGAAGATAGGAGGTAATTTAGATATGTCTTGTTCTCGATGAACATAAGACAGATCATCAGGTAATTCTAGATAATTATCTGAGACTGGACCGTAAAAGGTTCCGTCTACAGGGACATTTCTAGCGAAGAGTAGGAAAGCTGGAGCGTGTTTAGTAACTTCGCTCACCGATAAGTTAATTGCTTGTGCAATTTTATAACATTTTTATCCCAATCTTTATGATTGTCACGGATGTAAGACGAGATGGCTGTAAGGATGGTACGATTCGTTCTCTCGGTCGGATTCACCTGAGATAAATGCCTGGCGCTATACCACAAATTAACTTCGTAGTTTTTCAGCAAACTAGTAAATAGACTGCTTTTAAAGATTTGAGCATTGTCACAAAGCAGAATTTGAGGCACACCGAAAATTAAGAACACTTGGTTCTCAAGAAATTTTGTAACGGCAGCTGCTGTAGCATTAGGCATTGGTTTAACCAAAACGAATTTCGAAAACCAATCAGTGACGACTAAAAGTTGGGTGTTTCTAGCCTTGGATCGAGGGAAAGGTCCCATGAAGTCAATGGAGAGAAATTGGAAGGGAAAATTGATTTTCTTATAATTACCCATAAGTCCTACGCGAGCAGTGTTTGGGGCTTTGTGTGCACCACAAACCTGGCAGTTTCTCACGTACTTTTTGACTGAGATAATCATTTTGGGCCAATAATAAACTTCAGATATTCTTGCCAAAGTTTTACTTACTCCAAAATGTGCAGAAGTTGGAGGGTCATGAAACTGAGCAATTATTTCCTCCCGATTAGGAGTAGGGACAACAATTTTCCAATCAGATAGGTTAGACATGACTTCCACTCGAGGCTTAACATGTTTATAAAGAATATTGTCTTTGATGGTAAAGTCAGGGTATTTCTCAGGAAACTCGGTAACTTTGGAGACCATGTCTTTATACCAATCATCAGGTACAAAGTTTTGGAGAGAGATAGAAGATATAGAGCGGGAAAGATAGTCTGCAGGGACATTGCAAGTGCCTTTTCGATGTTTAATGTCGAAATCAAACTGGCTGAGGCGTAAACACCATCTAGCTACACGACCCATAGGATCTTTTAACGTGCGAAGCCAGAGAAGAGAGGCGTGATCGGTGTAAACTGTAAAATTTGCACCTTCGACATAAGGGCGAAAATATTCTATACCAAAGAGGACACCTAAACATTCTCTTTCGGTAACGGTGTATTTCTTCTCGGCTTTCGAGAGCATTCGACTAGCAAAAGCAATGGGATGTTCGAAATCTCCCTCAAGTTGAAAAAGCACCGCACCTAACCCGAAATCACTTGCATCCGTCTGTATGCAAAAGGGCTCCGAGAAATCTGGGCTAGCTAGAACGGGAGCTGTAGTCAGTCGTTCCTTGAGAAGTTTAAAAGCTTGATCAGCTTCTGAGTTCCAAGTTATTGACTGTCCCTTTTTTCGGTTATGCAGCAGAGCTGAGATAGGAGCACTGATTGTAGAAAAATCCTTTATGAAACGCCTATAATATTGTAAGATACCTAGGACGTGTCTTACTCCAGTGGTATTATGAGGAACAGGGGACTCAATAATCGATTTAACTTTCTCTTCACTAACTCGCAATCCGTTTCTATCGATAATAAAACCCAAAAAGGAGAGAGAATCTCGACAGAAGTGACATTTGTCGAAGTTGACAGTAAGATTAGCGTCTTTTAAACGCTCGTATACTTCCCTTAAAATTTCCAGGTGTTTCTCGAAACTATTGGTAGCGATAATTATATCGTCAAGATAGACGAAAACAAATGGCTCCAAAGCTGGACCTAAAATTGTGTCCATAAGACGTTGTTGGGTTTGAGCACTGTTTCTCAGTCCGAAAGGCATTCGTCGGAATTGGAATAAACCTCTCCCGGGAACTACAAAAGCGGTCTTTGGGCGGGATTCTTCGTCCAAAGGAACTTGAAAGAAAGCCTGCTTTAAATCGATAGAGGTAAGGTAATTAGCATCTTTGAGCTTGCTCAAGATAGTATCGATTCTAGGCAGGGGATATGAGTCATGTGTGGTGATCTCGTTTAGTTTTCGACCATCAAAACACATACGGTATGTTTTGTCTTTCTTGCGGACCAAAAGAACAGGGGACACCCAAGGAGAATTACTTTTTTCGACAATTTCCAACTTAAGTAATTTATCTACCTCTTCATTTAGATATTGTTGAAGGGTTGGAGATAAAGGATATTGTCTCTGTCTAAAAGGCTTAGCGTCTTTTGTTTCTATGGAATGGCATAGCACATTGGTTTCAGGGAGTATATCAACACGGGCCAAACTTTTGAATTTGTCTATCGTCGATTCAAGTCTAGACAGGTCGGTAGGAGGTAAACAAGAGATATCCTGAATCTTATTGATAGCGCAAACCGTAAGTTCATTAGGTAAGATAGGAGATAATGAAGACGAAGGATCACCGGGATGAACTTCGAAGGATTCATTTACGAAATTAATCGTCATGTTGAAAATACGAGCAACGTCTATTCCCAAGATAATTTGTGGTGAAATGGAAGATACCACATGGAATTGGACTTTCTTTGTGACGTCATCTATGGTCAGGTCAAGTTCAATTATGTCGATAACAGATAGAGGGGAACCGTCAGCATTTTTCAGGGAACACAACAAATCCGAATTTTTGGAAGGGATGGGTAGTTCACCCAGAACTTCCTGCATAGTTTCCAAATCACAAACAGAGATATTGGCGCCGGTGTCAAAGAGGGCTGTATAAGGTACGTCACACATTTTGACAGCTATAAATGGTCTATTGTCAACAGGGTTAGATAATAAGATTGGAGCTATAACAGGTATTAAAGAGTCAGCACTTGGTTTAGGTATGTCCTTTTTAGGAGGTATTCGAAAAGATTCGAAAAAGTTTGCAACTTTTTGCAACCATGATTTCCACTGTTCCTTTTGGATAGTGAAATCAACAAGATAACTGGAAGATACTAGTGCTGGTCTTTTGGAGAGGGAGGAGACTGATCGTCCTTTGACTTCAAGCTCTTTTCTACAAGGGCTTGCTTTGGGCGGCTTGTCTCTTGTTGTCGCACTGCACCCTGTTGTGCAACTTCGTCGTTTTTTGAACGAGAAGTGACTTTGAGAGAGTTCAGGAAATCTGCCGAACATGAGGGACATTTAGACTTGTAGACATTTTTATGGCCGCAGCCATAACAAAAAACTTTTCTAGGGAGATTACACCTTACATAGGTATGACCTTTGTTGGAACAATTCCAACAGGTGACTGCAGAAAGGTTAGTAACTGGGATCTTGGAGTTACTAGGTGTAGGTGCACCTTTAGTTGGTGTGCCTCTGGCTTTACGAGAAGAGAAAGAAGCTGGTTCTCCAGAACATGCTAGGTCTGAATTTAAGAGACTTTGAACCTTCTTAGAGGGAGGGGGACGATATTGTTGGATAATAGTCCTATTATCTTCTAACTTCTTTCCGATGGAAATTATGTCCTGAATGTTGTTTACCTCAACAAGGGCAAGATGATTTTGGAAATAGGGATGAAGATTTTTCTTGATTATCTTAAATTGTTCCACTTCTGATGGGGGAGTAGACAATCTCTTAAATAAGCCTTGCATCGAGGCAACATAGATAGCAACTAACTCAAATTCACCATGAGTTCTTTGTTTGATTTCTTCTAATAGGTCATCATCGTAAGAGAGGGGGAGAAAAGTAATTTTCAATTTATTCTTGAGATCTTCCCAAGAAATAATTGAGCTGGCAACACTGCGAAACCAAATCAGAGCCTTGTCTTCAAAAAGATCCATTGCAGAATCGAAAAGATCGCGGTCTGAGACATTTCTCGACCTTTGAAGTTCTTTGACCTTTTCTAGAAATTGGATCAAATTATCCTTAGAAGAACCAGAAAATTTAATATTCCATTTATAAACTGGAACACTAGGTCTAGAATGAGTGGATACAGTAGAGCTTGAAGCACTCTGGGAATTGGATGAGTTATCAGTTTGGTCTAGGGACTGGTCGTTTTTCAGAAGCCATTGACCTTCTAATTCTAAAGCCTCAGAAAATAAATCATCAGCTAAAGCTTTTGCTTCAGGATCTTGATCAAGTTTGAATCTATTGATTCTAGAGATCACATGATTCAGGCGACATTGAATTCTTTGACAGATAGGGTCATTAAGAGACAAGGGAGCGTCCTGTATTTTGATTTTCAAATCTGCAAGAGTCTTTTTCACCTCTGCAGAATCTTTGTCAAAGGGGTAGACAGATTCGGAAATAGAAAGAGAATTTTCTTCCCTATTTAACAGGGCACGAAATTGAATTCGTCTTTTCTCCTGTGTACTAAATGGGACTTGTTTTCTAATCGCTATTTCATAAGCGAGTTCTTCACTTAATAAAGCTTGAACGGGATTCATGATTGAAATCTACTAAAGTCGGTAAGGTAGGGATCGAAAAAGCTATGTGACGCTATGATGTATCTTTACACGTAAAGAATTCGTTTTCTACGTTTGACGTAAAGAATGCAAGGGATACGTCGCAACACTGCTCGTAGCTTTAGCGCTCGTCGGCACTATTATCAACAGCTGACTGGAGAGTCAAAGATTAATGGAAACCTAACCTAACTTAATGAGAAAATGGTAAGGTAATTTTCAGGGAAAGATTTTTGGATACAGTTTTCAAAGACAGCTTAACTACAGAGCTCTCGTATCGAGTATCCTCTCTGTACGGAATTAAGCTTCTCTAAAACATGCTCGAGACATCACGACGGTATAATCAACCACTCCGTAAAGCTCCCTGACGGGTTACCCTTTAGCGGCAGTGTAGCGGTAAGAAAAAGTAGGTATTTTCGCGGCACGGCACTTTGCACAAAGATAATTAGGTAGGTACACATATATTAGGAAACAATAACACTTAAAACTAAGTCATGCAAAAGCTTTCAATAAAAACATGCAGTAAGCAACAAGAGAAACTTATATAAATATCAAGTGATATCGCAGACAAATCGTAAAGTTCAAATAATTATGAGATTTATTTTATGAAAATCCTAGATACATAAAAGCCAAATAAGATAAAGATAAATTGGATTTCTAATTCAAAGAAGTAATCGTTCCACACCGGGGAGTGCCAATTGCTGCGGTCGTGCTAATTAGATTTGGCTCTGGGCCAATTAAAATTCGAACGTTGTTGAAAAACAATTGCCGACTTACCTTCGTTGGGCCGAAGTATTAATTGATGCACCAAAATCTCATTCAGATTTCAAGCGACTGTAGTGGCATCAGCAGCATAAAGCGGTACGGTTTAATTACCCCTAAGATATAAGGTACTGGGATGCCAGATGACCTTTTAATTTTGAATAATAGATCTAAAGTAACCTGAACTATAAAGGCATCAAAATTCACTCAGGTTATGAGATGTTAATAATTTCTAACTACTGTATCTACTTACGGAATAATAGAATTGATCTTTTAATGAAAAGTATATTTATTTATTCTGTTTATAAAATAAATGATTGAAATTCTATGGTTATGAAATTACTAATTAATTGATCCTGAAATTAATCGTAAAATATCTCATTTAACAGTTTAACTGGTAGAGAAAATAATAGATATCTATCTTTCCTTCACATAATAATTGACAAGTTCATTTCAAGTATTACTTGAATAATAATGGTAATGATTGTATATCAGGTATTTCAAAGTTATTATTATTATAAGTTTTAATTAATAAAACATCAATCTCTCGACGAGATAAGGCAGTAGAACGACATAAAACTCCTAACAGATTTCTCGGATATCACTCTGAGCAATAAAAGGTTATGTCACACTTTGCTTACTGATACGACATTTTGCCATCCTTGGAATGTCGTGCCGAGACTGGAGAGCGGGGCCCTGGACGAAATCTCAGGATAAGAGACCGTGGTCTCCCTCTGGGGTGGCAGAAAGACTGGTGGACGGTGTCGCGTCCCGTGGGAACACGTGCCTAACACTGGTAGCGTGGTCGTCCTTCGAGGTTAGATGAAAGATGAAAATATGAGGCTCCGAATGATGAGATCCAGTATTTAGGGGCAGGTAGCAGCAAAACTTTCAGATAGTGTAAGGGATTCCTTCCATAAAAGCGGATATTCGGATGTACCAGAAATGGAAACCAATATGGCGTCCGGGAAGACAGGTGGGGTTCAACTTCGTAGATAGGTTTTCCGATGGGATAAGATAGTACCCCGATTGATAGGGTAGGTAGAAAGAACTATAACAATATATAAACTCTATTAGAGAAAGTTTCAGATAGTTTGAACAATTTACTTACCCGATTTATTAATCGGTCCTTAGATAAAGAGAAAAGGTAGGGGTGCGACTTGTCGCTTCAAGCACCAAGATTGGAAGACGAACAAACTTGTCCAGAAAGTGCGGAGCACCTTTTCCGCGCAGCTCGAAGAAAGGGTTGTTGTATTTAAATTTGCGAAACTACATCACAGCGACATCTGTGTTTCTAATTTATCGAAAAGGAAGATTGTAAGAGAAGGAAGTTACAGATTGTACTAAAGGTAGGGATCTTGAACTTGCCTAGTTTAGTTAGTTTTACCACTCGGCAACAGGTGGCGATGTTAGTTCAAAATTCATATTTTCGGAACCTTAATAGCAAGGATTTAGAGAATGTGGTCCCATTTAATAATTTTAAATGGAGCCAATTAAAGAATAAAACCTTTAACGACGTTACACTAGATTATCAACACTGAAGCGTCACTGTCGGTAATACAGGTTTCCTAACCTAGATGCAACAGTAGCGCCTCGGCGGCGGCTGCCGGTGAAACTAAAAGCTTGTTCCAAAAACTGTGCCGTTTTCTTTTCAGTAGCGGCACTGGCGGGTAGTGTGAGTGTGTACACCGTAGTCTATCTACATCATGCTCTTACAAATAGTTATTTCAGTCTTTATTTTTTTTCTGACACATACTTTTCAATTCTCTTTTAATTTTGACCTCGCTTTTGTTGCTATCTAAACATTTTTCTTTTTTTACCTTCCTTTTGTTTTTGGGACTTTTAAACAATCCAAAAACTTTTTATCTTCAAAAAATTTTGTTACTCTTATGACCGTATTCTCAAATGATAATAATCAAAATAACTACGTAATTAATTATTTCTGCCTCATTACAGTGCATATAAACTGTATGTATATCTCCATCCCATTTATTTAATTATTTTCTGGCATTACAGGGCGATAAATGCTTTGTGCATGAATTCGGGCATTAGTACATTATTTTAATTATTGTCATTAATTATAAATTTGATTGTTGCATTTTAAATTTTATTTGAACCTGGGATCATTATTATCTTTATCTGAAGCTGAACACATTTTCCATAACAATACATATCCCTAGAATTAATTAGTTAGTATGACAACATGGAACTATGGATATGACTGTCATCTTTCTCTTCCAAGGCCAAGGCACTAGTTGGTAAAATATTTTGTGGATCACATGATAGAATTTTTTTACCTCAATCTGTCTATTAGCTTATATTTTAGGTACCGGGATATTTGAATCAGGTTATTTCCATTGAAAAACTGTATTATATCAGTTTCTACAAAAATATAATAGGTAAGAAAAATATAAATGTCAATACATCAATCATAGCAGTGGTGTGTACATGAATCGTGATATTGTCATTTCCAGCTTTTATCTTGGTAAGTGAATAGAATTCATTAAGCATAATCACGCCATAACAAACTATTAATAAAAACTGCAATGATTGCTAAAATATTCTAAATACTCAATTTCACATAATAGCCTGGACGTGACATCGGGGGAATATTATCCTGGCGCCTGACGCATTGAATAGTGAGGTAATTAAACTGATAGAGGGTATCAAAGCTCTGATATGAATTTGCATAATTGTCATTCTGCTATTTAATTTATTATCCGGCACCACGGGAATCCATCCGTGTTAGGTAATTGCTTCACCTCTCAGGCATTTCACTTGTCCTTCCTTACTAAAATATTTAATTATACCCACCCTGACTCTGAGAGCAAGGTCTCCTATAACAGGGTTGTCGTTTCCAGTTTCCCTTGCATTATTAGATGACGAATTCTAGGCTACGGATAAGATGGGGGAGATGGGATATCAAAACTGCCATTTCCTGAGCCCCACTAAATCTCTTCTCTCTATGAGTGGGATGAATTATTTTTGTATCGGGGAAAAAGTCATCGAAATCTGGATAAAAAATCATATGAACTAGCAGTACCTACCTACGTAGAATCTGACACGAACCAGAAACGTAACTCTCGATTGAAGCGAGTATAAGAGGACCATTTTCTGCTCGTAGTATTTTATCCGAAAACAACAACAGCAAATGTAGCGTGCGCGGCATTATCTTTCCACTTAATTTACCTCGAGTCCGCGATGTCCAGATACCTACACCACCTTTTTCTAGTTCGGCTGCGAGTAGTGGGTCATGAATCACGAACCCGGTTCCCCCTGGATGTGTGTGGCACGGGATATTGTCCTGGCGGAGTGTTGACACGCCCCTATCGTGGTACACTTTCCCGGTGATCGTTTAAAACAATAGGCTGATTTTTCCCCAACTTGGTCCCATAAATCACACGCCGCTGATGCTGTAGGTAGGGCAGGTTTGATCTATGTTATTACATGTTGCTAAAAGGAATACGCATCGGGAGGGTAAGCTTTTGTTAAGCCGGTGTTTGCGGTAATAGTTCCACTTACACTTTTATCTATCATAGAACTAAATGGTTATCCGTGACTTGCGATCCGTGTATGTGTTAAAAAAAAATCATTAATTCTTTTTTAACTTCGGGAAATGAAAGATAATATGTGTAAGACACTTTCCTTAGATGGGCGCATCAAGTCTGTATTCTTGGTAGTTGTTTTTATCGTCCTCTTTTATGCCATTTGCGTCATTAAATAAGTCAATTTTTTCGCTCGAGGATGCATTGGACCATGGCAATTTCGGAACAAGATTTTATTTCTTGATATATTGACGCTTAAAAATTTTGAAAAATGCTTAGGTATTTTTGCTGAAAAAGTTTGAATTGAAATCACAGTTGATTCCGGGCTGCTTTGCCGTGGTCCATGGTGATTTTCTCCGAATGTTTTGTCTGCAGCTGCGGTGGACATCATCAGCAGTTACGTGTGCGCAAGCGGTGCTTCCACTCCTCGTGTTTACCTACACACATCAATTAGTCGAGGAAATATATCCACTTGTTCGACGACTGGAAGTACGACGCAAGAAAAATTCACAGCTACTAAGAACACTGTGTTTTCTCCAGCGCTGCAGAGATGCCAACATTATTCTATCTTTCCTACGCCAAAAACGTAACTTCTCAGTTGCATCCCACCGCATGCATGATCGCATGGAGAAAGCCTTCTTGAGAGAACGCATCACCACATCCGGCGAGACCTTGCTCTTAATGATCAAAATCTTTTATATTTACATCTTCTTGTTTGCGGAAAAATGGAACAGTCAAACTGGGATTTCGTGGACAAGATCACAGACGATTTCATGGAGGCAAAACTAGACAAGAGAAAAAAGAAGAAGAAATATGACCGCTTATTGGAAACCGAGAAACCTCTTCGAGCCTTCCTTTGATATTTCTCGAATACAAATTAACTTATCCGACTATCAGTTGACCTTGGACGAGGAAACAGCCGACCTGGCCAAGGAGGGAAATTTTGCCCTCCTTGAAAGTCATACCCTCCCCTGCCAGTTGAAGATATAGTTGCTAGTATTGAATAAGGAAGGTTGCTAGTATTGAATAAGGAAGTAACCACAAGACACTACTGAGTGGATTCGTCGTGAATGCTCAAGAATTTTACCACGAGCCAAGACGCCAAAAAGCAACGTCACCAGACGTGGAAGAACTTTGAGGAGTCTCATTCGGAACAAAAAACATCATTATTCTATCCGCAGACAAGGGTACTGTACTGAATACCAGAGACTATGAGGAGAAAAAATTCAAAAACTTCTTGACCTCTCAAACATACAAACAACTTTCTAGAAATCCTACAAATCGCATCCTCCGAAAGACCAACTAGTTGGTGAAAACATCCACCATCCCTGACCAGGATTAACGGCAGATTATGAATACCGAAGCCAGTACGCCCAGACTTTATGGATTTCCAAAGTTACACAAACCTGACGTGCCTCTTTGCCTCTTCACCCCATTGTCAGTGTCGATCACACGTCGGATGTTGATCACGGCAAAACAGCCATGGTGAACTATGATTTCAGTTTTCCATCTTCTTGAAGACCAGAAAGTCTTTCCATGAGAGAAGTCCCATTTCTTTCACTTATAGTGCCTCTGACAGGAAGCCTTTTCGCAATGGTGGAACTCTATCGTCCAAACAACCTTTTTATAAAGCCCAGAAAATCTTCCCATGGAAGGAACCCAATTTCTTATAGTGCCTCTGATCCAAAGATATTGACTCTGAGGCTACTACTGTATAACTCGCGTACACCTATGTAGTAGTAGGATTCCTTGTCGTTAGGTCCACATTTGGGACAGATTGTTCTCATATTCTATTGTTAACAACATCTATGTATGAAAAAACTGCAAGGAAAAACATCAGAAAGAGAATATTTTTTTGGGTATTAATTAGTTTTATATTTTTATCCATCAGGATCAGAATCAGAATTATATTTTACAACTGCGCTTTTCCTCTACCCTATTTGCATCAAACCCACTGCTTACAGAATTTTTAAAATTCCAGCGCCTAATTAATCTCACCAGAAACTCGATCACTAGTCACTACCCTTCGGAAAAATCGCATCGTGACAGAATCAAACACGATCAGGAGAGAGGGGGGCACATGTGGAGGCGGTGGAGAGACGGTGCGGGGCTCGCGGGGCAATTAGCAGGGTCGCGGGAATGCTGGGAATCCGGCGGAAACGGCGGCTGGGGTGCAGTTGTCACAGTAACTGTCCTGATGCAGTCAGCGGGGATAAATAGATTGGGGGTAGAAACTGTGAGGCATCCCGTCAATCAATATGGTAATTGTTGTTCTTATATTTTATTAATTCTATTTTTTTTAGTTTTTCTTCCTGTAATAATGGTTAGTTGTTTTATTTGTGATTTTATTCATACCATAATAATAGAGTTGTGTTAAGAATGAATCTGTTTTTTAACGCAGAAAATTATATGCGAAATTGTGGAAAAATATAAATTTGTCACTTTTTCTTATTCCCAATATCTTCAACGGAAATGATAAGAATACAATCAAAAGTTGGAGTAGTTTTACCAAAAATGTCGATTTTAATATCAAGTTTAGTTCAGCCAAGAGCTGAACTAAAGTTTTCGCGTCAGTTTTTCAATTGTTCGATCCAAGAACATTGCTCTAAGACTCACAATAATAAACACCTCTCTGTCCATACCTTTAAGTGATTCCCAATTCAGAGTCATCCTGATTTTCTGATATTCAGGAACGAATAGGGGGATAAGGGATGCACGGCTGGTTCGACACGCTCTGGCTAATCCAACCCGAAGTGGCAGAAGAGCGTCAGGTCTAACTCTGAACCGCTCGGATGACATACTTTATAAATCAAAACATTACGTTTGGTTCGATAATTGATTTATTACACGTCAAACCTGTAACCCACGGAACATGACACTTAACGACGAGAGGGATGGCGCATGGATCCTCTTTGGGGGTGCCGAAATTGATAAATGATTATTCTTGTGAAGATATCATTAACAATAGGGTGGTTATTCGTTTTGGGTATGAAGAATTAAATAATTTCGGGTTAAGATGGATGATAAAGCTAATTTTTTCAACTCTCTGAATAGAAGATTTTGGTAATTCAAGTGGTTATAATAAGTGGTTGAAAAAATATGACTTTTTAAGCCTTGTTTAGGTACAGCTTTACAATTCTATGCTACACTTGATAACTTTTAACATCTTCACAGAAAACAATAACGGAACTCCTTCCTGGTTCCTCTCAGAGTGCTTATAACAAAATATTAGATGATAAAATAAAGTGCCCAGTGATACATCGATCTTGCTTTGGAATAATTGTAAAGGTGTAACCTCGAATGGTCCTCGATTCGTTCTGCTTTTCCAATTCTCCGGACGTCAGATCCTCATTGTGGTGCTTGAATGGGAAAGCGAGGCGCCTCTTTGTACCCGAAATACCATTCTATAGGTAGCGTCGAGGGGAAAAATCAGTTACTTGGAGTGTCTGTCTGAGCTGTCGTCCGACGCGACGCCGTTTCCCATTGCAAGAGTGACATCACTGAAGGCTGTACTTGACGTCTCTCCGAGTTCGCCGTCTTCATTCTAGAGCTCGTATTACCGCCGCGGCTCCCTCTTTCACCGAGCACGCAACCGCCACTGCAATACTTGATAATTACTGTACATGTCCGTATAAATCTTCAGGAGTAGTTCTTGGAATTGAGTTACTGCTTGTCCGTGCCAGGAGTTAAGACTTTGATGCTAAGCGTATGAAGCCAACCTGAACGAGTCTATTTTCTTTTACTTAGGCACAGCAGTGGAATTATAATTGGTGTTTGTATGTATGTAACTGTTACATTTATATCGAATAATGAAGCCAGAAGTTCTAAATATATTTTTAAACGACCAGCCTTGCACAAAATACACAAATCTTCATTGCAGATATAGTTACTTATTCTTAAGAAATTTCTACTTAAAATTGCCGCGTCAATCGTCTACTAATTAATTTCTTTCTCAAAAAACTTAACAGTCTAGTTCCTGATGAAATATTGATTCCTGGATACCCACCAGGCGTGATTAAATGATAATCGATAATTACCACCGACCCGATTTCAACGGCGAATTGATAAATCTGCGAGTAATTACAGCAGAGCGAGAGCGGGGTCCCGTGGCTAGCACCGGCTACACGAGCCCATATATCGCCACGTCTTCTGGTGCTCCTCGACATCAGCAATCTCAATCTAGCAGCGAGTGGTATAAATCCGGGAATCACTTAACCAAGCCGGGCGCGGGTAATAAGGCACGGCTCCCGCAAGGCCGTAGATCAACGGCCCCCCTTGTCCTCTAGCCCCACACCTCAACCAAAGATTGATCTTTGTTATTGTTGAAGTCTTACGAGCCAATTGTTTAAAGTAGTACGGACCGCGATTAAGTGGACAGGGGTGACTCGTTTTGTCTTACAAGATCAGAACTATTTTGCATCAAAATATCATTGGGTATAATTATTTAGATCTATCTCTCTTCTACCACGTCATATTGTTGCCGGATCATTTCTTTTGGATTTACATTATGAAAGGAAGCAGTCCGTATACGTGAATGAAAATTTTTCAGCAAACGAGTCGCTCATGTTGCTGCAGCATGGGTCTCATACCAGCTTCATTACCTGTGCGTGCGGATATCACCTGAAATACGACCAGCTTACTGCATTCATTATCTGCACCAGGACACAATACCGCCCTGATGGGATCTCTCGATGCGCCGGGGATTTATCAGCCTTTCATATGCATGTTATTGATTGCTGTCTTTGTCTCTCGACCAGAGGAACAATGCATAGAGGCGTGTGCATATTCTCTTTTTAAATTAGGAGAATTTCTCATCTTGATTGCCGGTGTGGCATTCGCGACTAGGTGATGTAAGTGGTTATGAGGAGAGGCAAGTGTGCTTTCAGAATGATAAAGAGTTATGTGAGGGTTATAAATGCAGCCGCGTTGGCATTAATAATGAGTAGCTATTATTCTACTTTTTGATGCATTCGTCTTGGAATGGATCAAAAAATATGGTGAGGGAGGAAATTCTTCTGCTTCGTTTTGTATAAAACAGAATGCAACTAAGATTAATTGGTCACATTTAGGACGATTTTTGTTCAGGTTCTGTTATACAAGCCATTGCGTCTACTGCTTGATCGGAAAATTTATAATAGCTCACAATTCTTAAATAAAATTTCGAATTTTTTAAATCCAAAGAGATTATTACACCTTTATGACGGTTTTTCCATTTTTGGCCCTCACAGAGTGGGGGGTACAAAAGTGACCTGTAACTCTGTAACTGTACTGCCTGCAATATTCTGTTTTAGGGAAGTTTTAAGGAAATTTAGTTGTTTCCATCAGTAAAGAACATTGAAAGTAATTTCTCGCGCATGTCTGGTTCAAAAATATGGCGATGAGGTACCAAGTTTCCACTGCACGCTGCCAAAATAAAATCCTTCTCTGAATATGCACGTAACATCTCTTAACTAGATGCTATGTTTCAAAATGGACATACTGTTTGTAATATCTCGAATTTATAACTTTCAGTGATCAAGCATCAGTAGTTCCATCTAGGAGACATTATTGTGTATGAAAGTACTCAAGAGAGGCCAACAATTCCCTGCCAGTAAATCCAATTAGTACTCCAACAATAATAACACATTTTAATTACTCAAAGAGTGAAATTGAATTAATCAAAATCCAAGCTGGACTCGCATAAACGACCATCATTTCCGACCAACCCTCTTGTTAACACATCCGAACTACAATTTGACCCACCAAGTCCACTATGTTATAACAAATACCGCCAACTAATTCCAGCAAAAAGCTCTGCCATTTACCGGTCGTACATAATAAAGTTTCAGGCGGGCAAAACAGCGACTAGCTGAAAGCAAGGGAGGCTTTTCAGCAGGACGAGGCCTCAAGTGCTGAAAAACAGCTGCTCAGAGGTTAATTAATGAGGCAGGCCCGGGGCTGTATACATCGGCCGCGACAAGAAGGAGTAGCGGGGGTTGGCTATTCGATGCTCGATTACGCCTTTAATTAATTCAAAAATAAGGAGGAAAGGCCGTTTGGAGCTCTGGAAAGTGCTCTCGAGAGGTTTGAATCAAGGAAGTTGAAATAAATCGAGAAGGATGATGATGGTAGCGCTTTTTGTGTTAAGTTAATATAGTTACACTATATTTCTTGCCTTTATGATAATTCATCGTTTGCATTTTCATTTAAAGAGATAGTTCATTTCATAGTTCTCTATCTAGATTCTATTTCGTCAAAATTCCTTACAATAAAAACAAATATGTGAAAAAGATGAAGGAAAATCATCCAGCCTGATCCAATAGAAATACTATGATAGTCTGAAAATCTTCTCATGAAAAAAATTTCATGTTTCTTGGATTTGAAACACTCCTAATAAACCCACACAACTATTAGGAAAATTTCAGCTGGAAAACTAGAATGATCTACTTGACAATTTATTCCAGTTTCAGTGCACGAGGACTAAGAGAGTAAGAGACTCGATTTTTTTATCAATACCTCTAGAAAATTTCAATCAAGTGACAAACCCAAAAACCCAAAAAAGGTACTCAAAAGTATCTTAAAACTCCCTCCCTGGTAAGTACGGTCCTTGCGGTGAGTACTTAACGCATCGGCCGAGATTCTGGATCAGACCGGGCCGTGTAAATCTCTTTGAAGGAAACCCGAGAAGGTGCAGAGCCCTGGATATGCATTATAAGGGCGAAATGAGGCTGAAATATTGCGCCTTGCGGCTGGCGGGATTAGGGCTCAGACGAGGAACAGCTTCCTTCATTCAAACAGGTGAAATCTTGCCCTTTTCATAACCTACGTGCGAGAATCACTTATTCAGAATAAGAGAAGCGGGGATATTAAACCCGAGACAAAGGGCTGGGGGCTGAGAATTCCATCTTAAGAAGGTGGTGTGAATGAGATGTAATCTCTGTAGAGTAATGGAAAATATTTCGAGCTTTTGCTTGTTTTTACTTATGAGCCGAAAAAGTAATTAAAATGCGGTATTATGTTTATGAATTCGTCGTTCGGGAGCTTTTATATTTTAGAATATCTGCGGTTGTGTTTTTATTCCATGGCAATTAGAGAAATGTCTTTGGAATTGAAATTGCGGAGAAATTTCACTTTTGTCGCTTACAGGAATTTGGGTTGCGAAATTATTTTACTTTCTGCTAAGATTAAATATACCGCTTCAGGCGCCTGAGGTGGTGGCGCATGGGCACTGTTATTTGGGAGAATCCAGTCATTAAATTTGTTTGACATGGTTACAATTTTATTTATTTTTTCTTCTAAAAAAGCTTATCGTTTCATAAATATGACCAGAAGATTCATGATGGTTAGTCTCTATGGACAAATTAACTTCAAAACGTCTTGGGATATTTTCATGCTCTCAGTTTGCTCTCAGATTGTCTAGTAACATAATGACGGAAGATTGAGCGGATGTCCAGAAATTGCTGATAAGAGGAGCTCCGAGCTATTCCATGACGGAACAGGTCTTTCACGATATGGCCTATTATAATTTCTTTTATAGTCTCATTTAGGAATAATCGAGGCTCTTATTAAAATGCTTCACTGAACGTTTAAGAGAGATCCAAAGATCAATCAGTGGAAATTTTCAATAATAACGAGGTGCACGGTTTTGTGTTCAATTAAAATGTGGCTACCCGGGTGGTCCATTAGAGCTCGTTGTTTTTAATTATTCGTCTGATGATACAGTTTGAAAGGCAAACAAGGTATTTTTAGTGCCGAAGATGAGTACATCGAAGCAAGAAATTACCGAAAGGAAACGTCAAGTTCAGGCTACCGAAGAGTGAGCGTGGCAGTTTGTTCAATTGTTTCAGGAAATGCACAGCTGCGCTTCACTGAAAACATTGATACTTTTACTGAAAATACCAACTGAAATGGATTGTAAATTGTCTACTGGTTTGGTGTTTTGTCATGTGCACCTGCTCTCTTAGGACACTAGTTGGGCAGCGTAAAATTGTACCCAATAAATGTTCCGTTCACTTTTTCAGTTCGCGTGAAAATCGAATATCCTTTTTATGTGAGTTTTCAGGACGTATTGCGGTCGGAAAATTTCCGCTTGTGCATCCAAATAAGCACATTGTGCCAAATTATGAATATTCATAGCTAGCCAAAAATGTGCTTATATCTAAATTGACTTTTTTACACAAGGACATTGTCGGTTACCGACTATTTCAATAAAATGTAATTACATTTTATTTTCAGCATTTCGGATAAAAATATTTCAGCTCCGTTTCAGGAATTTAATTCTAGAGCAGTTTGTGAAGCCTAATAATGGTTTTTATGCTGAAATTAATAACGAAACTGTCACGTTACTTCGGTTGAAAAAGCTGTAAAAGCTATGAAAAAACATGTTGTCATGGGGGTTGTAATTAAATTTTTAATAAACTTCAAGTTACAATATCCCGCTGCATATTTGATTTCAAATTCAGCCACTGTGACTTATTATTTAGACAAATTCTCAAAAGTAGTTTTACTTTGTAAGGGGGTTGTTTCAATGGGGAAGGTGAGAGCGATCTTAAAATTTTTCCAGGTTACTTTTCAGGAGAAATGGAGAAATGCTCTTGAGGATAAAGTAAAGAATATAGAGGGGTTTTTAACATAAAAGTTCAAATACGTTTCCAATCATGCTTTGCACGTCTTTGTTTCATGATATCGAATTATTAACAGCGTTCTGAGCCGTGATATAGAACTTGCAGCTTGCAGCCGGCATCTAACTCTGTGTCATTATTTGGAGAAAGTGAGTCCTGAAAGGGATGAGGATTCTCAACTATTATTCATTGGTGGATTTCCTATAAGACCACTAGCGTTTATTCAACGTATAAGCAAGAAAAATGAAGGAGATAGAAGAGGAAATTTTACACAATATCAATAAAAATTGGTATACAAAATAAATATGAATTTATGCTTATAAATAAATAAAAACCTCGAACGCCCAGCCCAGTCTGGAATTAATAATGGACATCCATCCCATTGTAGCCGAATCCTTCTTCAGAATAACTGGGTTGTTCTGAGCCAAGCAATTACAATATTACAATAATTATTGTAATTGTACATTTTCTAACATAATTAATATGGGAAAAATTTAAAGTGTTTTGACTGAAGGAGTTCTGTTTTGTTTCAGCGAACTTCGACAGCACCCAGAACGACATCGCCCTCTACATCGGAATAACAACAGCAGTTTTCGTCATCTGCGTCCTTTCATTCATCGTAGTCCGTGTTTATAAAAAGAAGGGAGAACTTCAAAGTTTATACAACATGACATCAAATGGTAAGTTTCTCAAACTTGATTCTGAGTCTTAATGGCCGATTAGAAATTAATTATAATCTAGAGGGAAGACTAAAAATTATCAAGCAATGTGATCGCATTGTCTTAGTCCTTAGGGAATCTAGGTCATCTTCGACGGTGCTTGTACAAGCAGAGAGTCGGAACTTCATTTATCACAATGGCTTTAGACGCGATATTAATGATCCGCCTTTATATTCGCTAATTGTGAATGTCATTATTGCTTCCTCAGAGCTTGTAAGAGCTCCTTTTTATAGCCAAGAGCTGACACGAAATCCTAACAGAAGGGCTTACGATGACGCTTGCTGTGTCAACCAACGTTACCATCAGTGACGTTCGCCAAAGATAAAGATACATTTCATATTACAATAGCTTTGTCTGATTTTAATCAAAATCTAATTAATTCTCAGGTCGGGAATAAATTAAATTGAGTCGGGACGTTTTTTAATATTAAATTTTATTGTGTATTCTTCATACTTATCAAAGATATTGGATTGGAGCTTAGGAGCTTAGAGCATCAAGATATTAAGAAGATCGACGTTAATATTATTTCGCTCTGTTCCTGGATTTATGAAATTAATATTCGACTTTCAAGTTCCCTTTGTTTAATTTCGAAAATCTTTGTTATATTTGAGGTAGTGCGAGTATAATTAACGGTGCGTTACATAAATTCATCGTGACTGGAATCGGGTAACAACAACGATCTAATTTCAAAGAATTCCCATCCATGATCCATGACATAATTCAGGATACTTCCCGAATGGAAACCTAATCTGTTCCGATAAGTGAGTTCGATCCAGCGTGTCTCTCACCGGTCTGGAATCACCGACTTCCCGTTACATTTTGCTGGTTTGTTTTCAATAAACTGTGACACATCCAGTGACACGCTCCGCTGGCTCCCGTCTTAAATCCTCGAAGCGGCCGCTTGGAAACATCGTTAATCTAACACAAGTCCAAATTGTAACTCTAAACTAAACCTGCACCTCTGCTTTGTCTACATTTCAAATTTACACACATGGTAATTTTTCATGGACGACTTATCTGGAACATGATTTGAATTAATCAGATCCATCTTTAGATGATCTTGATTTAAATTCACTGTCTTGGATACCTGTTTCTTTAAAATCTAAATCCTTGAAGGTTGAATTTTACTCTAGCTAGGTAAGTCAAAATAGAAGAAAGGAAAAAATTGAAAGGAAAGGGTTAGAGGAAAAATTGACTCGACTCAAGTTGATTTTATAGTAAAATAAGTTTAATATAAGTTACCAATGCCGTTAAGCTGCATGCCTGATGCCTTTAATCTGATCTATGACCTATCGATCTGCAGATTTCACACTTAAGCTCCCCGAAACAGCCTTAGCTATCTTCTCGCTGTTTCAGGCTTCACGACTGCTCTTGTATATTTTTTGTAAACTTTACAAGCATAGTTTGTTTTGTATTTCTTGGGCCTCGCCCCTCTGCTATTGTACTTGTTTTTTGCTTGCAATATTTGTATACTTTTGTATTTTTCCTTTCAACATTCCTCGAAGACATTAGATTTTTTAGCCCTCAACCCTTCTTTTTTCTTAGTGGGTTTTGGCCCTCATGTTTTTGCTCTTTTATGTTTTTTATTTTTTATTTCTCCGCGTATTGCTTAAAACTTTTTAGGATTTGAAGCCTGTATTGTATTTTTGCGTGCCTTTGGGTTTTATTTCATCACGGGTAGACTGTGTTGTATTTTTTTTAACTCTCCCGCCTCGTCTTTTTTACATCTTTAGGCCTCGTTTCAGGAATGTCCGCTCTTTTCTAAACTTTATAGTAGAATTTTTCTTGGATTGTTTATATGTTCTTGTTCTGAATAAATTAACAGAGCTTCAAGTTATCTGAAAGAAGTGGTAAATATTTCAATAAAGTTTCCTGCCAGTTTCTAGTTTAAAGCATGAAAGAAATCGGTCTTTAAACTCATCTTTCCACGAACAAAAATGTTATACAAACTGACCAACTTTCCACCTTCATCATCCATTTCCCTTCTCAGTTATTAAACCTTTCATGAACGTTCCTCCGTCCGCAATTCATCAACTCGCGGCCACAATTGCGCGCCGCGTCCTTCCTCGTCCATCATCCGCTAAATCAAGTCCCTCGAGAAGGATAATGGAAGAATAACCACCGGGCGGGCCAGGCAGCTTGAGCGGGGCATTAGCGCCCTCATTAATTAAGGACGATATGCTGAGCTGACTTATTGCACGGGGATTGTGTGTCTGTTTGTCTGACTGTTTGTAGTGGAGGCGGCCAGATCTGGACAGTAACAAGGTGGGATCCTCGTCAGACCGCTGTCATAACTCGAAACTGGCTATTAATAATGGAGAGAGTCTTGGAAGATCAGGTGTGGGATTCCTGTTATGTTGAGAATGGCAACTATCTGGATTATTAATTGGATTTCTCGTGGATTGGACGAGATGAAATTCTGAGAGAAGTCGCTGCGGATCTTCCTAATTTATCTGCTTAGCGTTAACAGGGAAATCAAATTTGGTCAAGTGGAAAGTGTCTTCCATGAATGAAATGGAACTCCAATTGCTGAAACTGGGAGTTGAATATAAAATATAAATGAATTGTTATGAACATAGTCCTGAAGCGGTGATTCCTCTATAAATAATCCCGCAGACTCGGACAGGAAGAACGTCAGCGTGATTCTATTCCCTGATTTTGTCGATTCGATTATGTAAACAGACTGGAAGATATCGTTGTTTGTTTTCTCTATTTTCTTATTTTATTTCCTGCAAGTCGGTAGTACTGGCGTAGGAGCGGGTCAATCAAGTTACCCAAACTGCGTTAGAGATGGGATTTTATTTCCCACCAAGCTCTGTTGCCACTGCATACAGTCAAGAACTGTTTGTTCGGGAATCATACGTCCGCTTTGAGTATTTTATAATATTATTGTTAAATTTAGAAGGAGTTTTATTCAAAAATTTAATGATAACTAGTGAATAAATCGTTGAGCTCATTTACGAGAGCTCGTAATAAGCAAGCAGAAAAAAATCATTCGATCCGAAGACGCGGACGGGCAGTTTCGCCCTCTAAAGCTCATCAGCATGCCATCACGACATCGGTGGACTGCTTTCTGGGAGGTTGGATCGTCTTGAAGGTGCCTAGTGACATGGAGCCCGTAACGACATCTAACGTTGGTCACTTGCAAGTTCATTGAAGCAATTATCACTCCTGCAGATCAGTTTGCTTCATTTCGAAGCTTTTAGCTGCGTCATACCGCTCTAGCCCCCAAAATTTTAGATGTCGTTAATAGTCACTAAACACCAACTAGGTACACGTCTTCTTTAAGACCAGCCAACCTTCCAACAAGCCCTAGATGAGCCCTAAAAGGTGAAATGAAACGGTTCGTCCATATCTTCGAATTGAAGATTCTGTCTTCTTGCTTATTGTGGAGTTAAGCTTATAAGTATCCAAAAATTCGAATGGAAGATTTCTCTTTTTCTAGTGTACCTGAACTGTCTGATTTTTATGAGTAAAGTCATTTTTTTATACCTTTCTTTTATTTCTATGATCATTCTACTTATTTCTGACCCTGGTATGAGTTCATTTAAAATTGTAAGACGGTTTTTATGATGTGAAAAAGTACAAGCACCGAAACCTTTTTTTACTTCATCCCATTTTATGAATATTTTATCAACCAATTCATGAAACAATAGAGTTAACTGCGAAACAGAAGCATGAATTAAATACTGCGGCTCGTATTTTATACAATTTTGGCAACACTGTACCTCCACTTTTAGACCCGCAATGTGTACCCGTTTCAACGTCGTATTTCCCAGGTGGTTTTCCTTTGCCTACACCCGTTCTATTGCCACCGTTTTCACCTTGTTTTCGTTCTGGAATTTTATTAAGTGCATGATACCTTTTTTTATGGCTTCTCTCCAAGGGCAACGGGAATCTGTATAGATATCATAAAGGTCCCCTCTCAGATGTGGTTATGACAATATTCTATAATCTGGCAGAATTTGGGATTATTTTATTCCTTATAGGAGTCCCTCTAGAGCTATAGTTGTGCTCGGCTGCTGTTTACCAGCGGGTGATTTACTGGATTGTTCTATTTATGAGGGCGGTAAAGTTCTTGAGAATCAGTTACGAAAACTGAGGGTGGAAATTTCTTTTAAGAATGATCTACTTTTCTGAAGCGGTTTTTTAGTTTATAGCTCATCTTGTTTAACCGCATACAAAGTACTTAATTCAAGTCCTTTAGATTATTTTGTTTCAATTTTATTTATTTTAAATTTCAATAAAAATTTATATACCTATATAGTACGGTTTTAAGAGGTGATGAATCCAGTGGCGTGCAAAGAATTACTCTCAAAAAATCGCCACTATCAATAATTCTTCAAATATTAATTTTACAATAAAATCGTTAATTATTGTCAACAGGTTTCGTCAAAATTTAGTATAGCGTCTTTTTTAAGAGTGGTGAATCCAGTGGCGTATCCAGATTTACTCTAAAAAATCATAACTATAGAATTCTTGAAATTTTACTACCAGCACTCAGCACTGAATAATTAGGCCTTGGATTTTGTAGTAATGAGGCGCTTTTTGATCAAAAAAAAGTTTATCAAGCCTCTTCCATTAAAAAAATTACGTTAAAATCGCAAAATAAATAAAAATTTTACGAGGGCTTAATAACAAATACTCAAGCTGTATATCATTGACAACACAGAAGTATAAAAATATATTTGTAAATGTCGGTGCCTAGAACAATTTTACCAAAAATACCATTCTTGAATTATCCAGTAAATTGCATCATTGCAGATTGTCGATTTGGCCTGAAAAATGAAGCAGTTTCGACCAAATCAAGTTTAGGTACTTGAAATTACTATGTGTCAGTCTTATATTTATAATTATTATGCCCGTATTCACAAACGATAATTTCCTAAATAATTACGTAATCAATTATCCCCATCTCATTCTATTGCAAAAAAACTGCATATCTCCATCTCACTCATTTAAATAATTACGTAATTATTTAGGAAATTATCGTTTGTGAATACGGGCATTAGACTAGTAATTAGACATGCTTTAATCTTTTTTAGCCTCGGAACGAATTTTGAGCCGCTCCATAAAAACTTCATCTGCACACTCAGGAGCAATTATTAAGTCGCAGACCATTTACAGCGGCCAAAGTCGACTTTTCCGCACTCACTTCTCTCCAATTTTTTTATGCGGCTAGTCGCATCTGGTTCACATTTGGTCGTCGCTCCCAAGGTCGTAAAATCTCCAGCAGCCAGCTCCTAATTGCACTTCCCGCTTATCTATCATATTTTAATTATGAAAAGATCCATAATAAATGAAGTACACATGCCTTGGGGAGCGTATATTTCATGTGACACTCGGCTATCCGTGTAGCCTGTCAACTGCTGCATCGGAATTATTCACGCACTGAAAACACTGAAATTCCTACATTATTTACAGGAGGTATTTCGAAGAAGCATGAACGTTTTATATGACTGGAGGTTCTAAAACATCGTGCTCAATAATTTATGATTTTAAATAGGTGCTTCATAAGAATGTTTACTGCAATTATTAATACTTATTGCAATTAATTATAAAAACGCAGTTTTTTTTTACATAAATGACTTCCAAATAGAGGAATTTATTTAGAAAGATTCTAACTGAAAAAAGGTAACATCTTCTCAATTGACCTAGTCAAAATTTTCAAATCAATAAATGAGGAGACTTTAGGATTCAGCCTTGATTATTGCAGTGGCCCCTACAGAGTGCATACTTCCGAGAAAATGTATTTTAGATTTAGCATGATGATTTATCCTAAACTGTGTACTGACGGAGACTGCGATGAATTAAATGATGGTTTGAATGATCTCCGTGCCAATTAATTCATAAATATTTATATTCGGGTTGAATTTTTTTGAAATTTAGTCTGTGCCATGGTGTAAGATAACTAAACACAAGTAGGTACTTGCTTTCAAAATATTAATTAATGGGCAGATTCTAAATACACAAATAACTAGCTCGTTTGCAATTGAACAAAGTTTTAATGAGGCAACAAAATAGATTGACGAAATGGGTACAGAATGAGTGGCCAACCGTCCCGTTACTCCTGAAACAAAAACAACTCGCTTATTGTGGCAGTTTCGAGATAATAAATATGTTATAACAGCTGATATCGTAATACCTACCTGAATATTGTGAATAAAAGCAGGTATATCTATCGTATGCTGAAATTCAGAATTATGGCTTTCCGTATTTTAGTAACAATAGACCAGTAGTTCTAATCCTTCCAAGTCGTTCTATAATAATCAATCCAGTATAATTTTTAACGTCCATGAAATGGACATATGTTTCATGTAAATTTTGGTAATAAAGAACACAAAGAACATAAAATTCTAGCTGTCCGTTATCTGTTTCTATTTCACTGAACGTACATGTATCCAGGCATGTCGTACAAATGAATTCTACGCATTTCAGAAAGAAAAAAAAACGACTTTACCTAGTCGAGTATGACGAGTGTGTTATTTGCTCCATGTAGCAGGTATGTCGACTAGCTGATGATTCAATATACCTTTTTCAAGATTTTCAGGAATCTCGGTGTGATGCTATGTTTACTCGGCTCGCTACAGCATCCTTTAATGAAAAAGATAATAACCAGAGCTCCAGCAAGTAATTTTCCTTATTGAAGAAGTGATCTCTGATTATTAAGAGTACCGAAAAAAATTAATAAGTGGCCTTGAAAACCTGAATCATCCAAGTCTCATACATACATAATCCTATCCTGTCGATAGGTATAGGTAACAAACAGCAAACAATGTACCTACCTAAGGTGTAACATAAAGAACGATGCTGCGATTAAGCCTAGTATTTATTTACTGCCAGCCTTCAATATTACTGGATTAACTGAATTTTATGTCCAAGTCCAGGTAGCATCAAAACGACCAAGACCAAGACCAAACCAAGATAAACATACATTTATCTATATATATTTCGTATTTTATTGGTCAATTAATTATCAAATTAAAGACTCCGTTATTACAGTCCTGATACCTGCAGCACGATAAAGGTGTAGAGGTATGTAAATTAGAGGTAAAAGTCCTGAAAAATCCCATATTATCAGATCCGTACACCCACCTCTGCAGTAGCTAGAACAATATCGCGAGGAACTGCACTTCTTGGACATTAACATTAAACTCGTTCAACAAGTTGTAAGCCACAATTATCATTTAGAATTACTTTCAATAAAGGCCCACGCTTTGCTCTCGTCGCGTCGTTTCGTTTACAGCTTCGTTATGTTTTAGTTTAACGATTCATAGCCTGGCCGTCTCTTTTTCAGAGTATCATCCGGAATTCTACCCGGAGCATGATAAGAAGTCGCTAAATCTCCAGCCAGATGTCACGAAAACTGTCCCCCCGTGCTACGAGTATCCGTATTCTACTCCTCCGGCTACCTCCCAGGTGACCAGGTCGGTCTCGGAGCACCACTACGACGTTCCTCATTTAGCTTCAGGTAGCGATATACAGATGTCTCCCGCTACTAGTTCTACGCTCGAGTCATCTAGCGGGAAACGAAGTCAATTGAGCGGATTCACCAACAACTGTAAGTATGAAATTATGTTTTTTTTTTAATCTTCCGGTTAATTGCTGTTTCAACCAAATGTCAAATTCTGTAGAAACATCACTTCTTTCTCTTGTACGGCCAAAAGCTACACAAATCTTTTCCCTAGCTCCAAAGAATCTATATATGGAAATCGTGATGATGTTCCAATCTCTGAAAAAAATCTGCTTTCTGTATTGCTTTAAAAACTAAACAAATCACAAATTCATATAAAAGAAAAATTTCCTCCCTTTAAAAAGTAGCAAAAACACATTTCTGGGAGAAACCCATTTATTTCTTAAACTATCAAAACACGTGGTCCGTAAGGATTGATTTCAAAAACATATCGACTTTCTAGAACTATTTTAACATCTATGTGACTAATTTTCACATTTTTCAGCCGATTCGACCTACGAAGTAGCAACAGAACAAGTAACACTCCCTCTAGCGAACCTCCCAACGGCCTATGCAGTGACCCCCACGACAAGCGGTAACTACACCAGTGCCACAGTTACCACAAACGGAGCCTTCCTCAGCCTCCCCGAATCTGCTGTAAGTCTCCTTATCCCAGAAGCGGGAGTCTCGCGTTGCAGAAAGCAGGAGATCTTCCTCTCGATCCTCAACGAAGACTGCTTCAGGCCTAAATTGGCTGAGCATCTGACCCAGTTAAGTCCGGTGGTTTCCTGCGGGCCTAATATCTCCTTGAACAAACCGGTCGTGCTGAAGATCCCACACTGCGCCGATATTAGTTATAATTGCTGGTCAATTTCGGTTCTTCAGAGCGACTGTAGTGATTCACAGTGGCAGACTGCGGTGCAACTAGGGGAGGAAACTATCAACACCAGCGTGTTCTGTCAGTTGGATAACGATGCCGCTTATTTGGTCTCGGATGTTCTATCGAGATTTGTGATTGTTGGGAGATCCACAACTAAAGGTAATGCAACGAAGAGGCTTAAGTTGGCGGCTTTTGGACCGAAATTATGCTTACAATCATCGATTGATTATAGTGTACGAGTGTATGTCCTGGAAGACACTGACAGTTCAATGGAGACCGTATATGGGCAAGAAAAAAGATTAGGCGGTAGCCTTTTAGATGAGCCTAAATCGATTAAATTCCAAGACGGTGGTAACAATTTATGTCTAATGCTTGATTGCATTAGCGAAGGTTGGAAAGCGAAGACTTGCTCGAATTATCAAGAGATACCATTCAAACATTTATGGCAAGCTAACAGTAATAGTTTGCATTGCTCCTTCACCTTGGAATCGTATGAAATTAGCCGGAACCTCTCTTTTAAGATACGAATAAATCAGAAAAATTTCGAACACCAACAAGTATTCGAGATAATCTGCAAGGACGACGGTGATATGATCTCAGCGAAAGCAAACACCCCGAAAGCCATCTACAATGAACTGGTGCCAAAAATAACGATCCAGAGTGAAACAAGCAGATCGAGCGATTCGAAGAAGTCTGTGGAATTCGCGCATTCCCCGAAAAGTGCCAAAAACTGCAAACTGCCCCAGCAGCAGGAAGACGCGTCTACGTCGTCGAAGATCGCTCGGAATATGATCGTGACCGATCGTGGTGTGTCTACTTGCGACGACTTCAACTTTAGGTTAAGTAAGCAAACTAGAAAGCAATTGTGTCAGTGTTTAGATCCTCCCGTGTCTAGAGGTAATGACTGGAGAATGCTTTGTCACGCTTTGAATGTCGATAGGTATATTAATTTCTTCGCCACGAAACCGTCGCCCACGGACTGCATACTGGATCTTTGGGAGGCCAGGAATAGGCAAAGTAACGCCTTGACTGAACTCAAACAGATCCTCGAAGGTATGGAGAGGTTCGACGCTGTTAAAGTGCTAGAAAATACCATGGGACCTAATTGGCTGTAAATTTATGTTGTATTATTTGGTGTTATTGAGTTGATTAGCAGTCAAAATGATTCTGTGATTAATTGTGAGACTAATGATAACAGGTCTTATAAATCCTTTTAACATAATGCAAACTAGAAATTGGAAACAAAATAGAAAGTTTATTTTATTGAAGAACAACGTTTATTTGCATGTCAGTGACTAAAAAGTTACATTATAAAAAAATTAGAGAAAATGTTCAAACGTCCTGAAAATTACGCTAAGAGCTCTTTTTTCAGCGACATTCTTTATTGTTGTCCTTAGAGATGATAAAATTTATTTCATTTTTGACCGTGCACTCTTGCCCTTGAACTATCACACTCCTGAATAAGAAGAATTCTAGAATTGCCATCATCCTGTCTGATTGGCCGTTCCTAAATAGTTGAATGAAATCACCAAATTTTATGTTTTTCTTCTTTACCAGTTTTGGTGGTATTAGACAATTTTCAAATTTTCCTATCCTATCTCTATCTCGCGATCTTGATATTTACCTATTTAGTAACTCTTGACATAGTGTCATGGTATCATAATTAATCAAGGAATCATCTTTCTACATTTATGGATGTAAGTACCTGCCTACTTAGTTAACAGCATTTTCCTTGACCATAATATTTTTACGAAAGAAATTATCCAATCCGATCTAAGATCTAAGGAGGTTTTTGTTGTGAAGTGCAAGTGCCAAATCTTAAAAAATAACCCACTGCCTCTTTGTTTTTAAATTTAAAATTTATTATTAATAATTGAGCATTGAATGGTCAAGGATTATCGCTTAAGTTTAGTAAGGTTAACCATTAATGGTACTAAGTACTGCCATTACGCTTTAAGTTGTAATTTCGCGAATTTAAACATAGGTATTTAAAGTGTTGTTAATTATTATTGTAAATTATTGTCTTATTAAAGTTAAATTAGAACATTAACCGTGCAATTGATTATTGATTTAATCACTCTGTTAGACCAAAATCGCTCCTTATTAACTGGAGGATATAAAATTGTATTATTTTTGTTTATAATTATTATTTACTAATCACTACGAATGTTTTCAACATTGTTTGTACATACATATATAGATATAATAATTATTAGGTTTTATGTTTGTATATTTTGATAGTTGAAGAAATTTTGTATTTTTCTAGCTTAGTCTGAAATTCTGTTTCATTGAAACGAAGATTGACGATAGAGCATCCTTGAATGTCTTGTCTTTTGAAACCAGTGTATGAAAACAATTGTCAGAGTACCTACGAGATGTCGATTTTAGTGATTAATTGAGACAGAAGACAAAAGCTTGCAGCAAGTCTTACCTATTTTTATCTGAGACGAGCCGATTTTTGTACAAAAATTGGTTCCTGACATAGCTTTGAGTCAGAGGACAGGAAACATTTATTTTCTTTATTCATTTCTTTATCTTTAAGATTGGAAGAGATTTGATTTTCATCCGTGTCACGATTTTTTAATATTTTAAATTTATGTATTTTTTTAAAAACACACGTTTGTCTTGGTAGTTTCTCTTCTTCCTCCCCGCGTTGCAGTCTCTTGACCTCTTTTATTGTGTTTTTTTTAGGGTATAATGCAATAAGTCAGAATTTTTCTTAGACAAACTTGATGAATTTCGTAATTTTTCAGAAATTGAGCTCGCAACCGCACTTAAACTGAGAAAAACACTTCTTTTTGGCTTTTGATTGCGAAAATGTGAAAATCTAATGTCAGACAACACCAATTATTGAGGATCAAAATAATTTCAAACGAAGAATTTCTCAAGAAAAATACGAAATCAACAATTCTATAAATTTATGTGGAAGTTGGAGTTGAAATTTTGGGTTGTGGAATTTTTTTCACCTCATTCTTCTGTTCAGAGTCGCTGGACGAGAGCGGCCACCTTAAATTTTCCGAACACAATGGGCTCGAGAAAGAAGAATTATTAAATCCTCTCGGCTTGCTGTTTTACCTTTTCCAATAAATTTTATATTTTTTGAAATCTTGTCTTACAGTGATGTACTTACACATAATTATGTTTGGGGGGTATAAACCTGTTTCTAATTAACAGATATGATAATTGGAATAAATAAATAAATTGAAACTTTTTCATTATTGATCGATAATGAAATAAATCGCTAGTTCTTCTGAAAAATTCATGTCTTGTTTCTTCGAGTTTACTATCAGCATCTTAAACAATGACTATTCCACAAAATTAATTTTCATACAGAAACATTAGGTATCTAGTCCAAAAAAGTCGTTTGTACGTTTTCTTTGATCCTTGCTGCAGGGGTCTTAGGATGCTCTTGCAAGAGAAACTAAGTCAGTTTTAAAGCATTCTAGAAGGCAGTAAAAATTTATAATCTGTATTTGTACCATGTAATAAGTAGTAGTTGAGGGCCCAGCTGGAGATTAGATGCTTTAAAATTGACCAAGTTTTAATAGGGATGGTTTGAAGATGTTGAAAATGTTCGTACACTTGTTGGAATCTTAAGCACTGATAATCCAAATGCTGATTATACCCATTGTAATTATTATTATGAGTATGTAATTAAATAAATCTAATGTGCTGTAGATGACATTAATAACATTTAAATAACATAAGTACGTACTTGATACTATGATACTTGAGGAAATCGATTTGAATAAAACCCAAAATGCAAATGTTGAACGGTGTAAACGAAATAAAATTATACAAATATTTATTATTTAATGTAGAGTTTTATACAGATAAATCAAAAGAAGTAGTTTTTTAGATATTTTAGAATGTTTTGTACAGAGTATCGCCTATTATAAATATATGTGACAATTAGATAAGAATCATAACAAAGAAATTATTCGTTGAGACAATGTAATATGTATTTTGAATGAGAAAACAAAACTATTATAACGATGTATATATATAGTCAATATATTGACGATTTTTTATCTGATGTTTTATTCAGCCCTTGTAGAAGAACCTTTGAAATTCAAGTCAATTAGACAACAAATCAGTTCTTTCAAATTGTGCGCCGAGTGAGAAAATATTATGATGAGAATGAGACTCAGTAGGAACGATATATAACTCCTTTCTAAGTATTCTGAAACTTTTCAGAGCACATAGTTGCGAAATTATAAATCCCAATCCCATCAACTATCAACGGTAAATTCTCTATCATTCCATCTTAAAACGGGATAACTTATCAAAAAGTTAAATTATTTCAAATGATATACAAAACTTGTTTCATTATAAATAGTCAGAAGCATAATGAGAGACCAGAACATTTTGAATGAGATATTTTAATCTGAGATAAGTTGATACAGTCCTGATAACAAGTCGTGATAATGTATTGAGAGGGGCTCTAGGCTTTTCAATCAGACTTTCCTAAAATCTGTGTTTGGTGGTTTATTCTTGATTGGTTGTTTTAACTATCTCCAACTCCACAAAAGAATTCTGAGTCACTCAGAACCAAAGGAGATCTTAAAGAGGTTAAGAGGTTTTAAGAAAGGTGAAACTAATGTCACACATACATCAGTACGAGCTCGTCTTTATCAAATTAAAATGAGACGAGATGAAAAGGTGATTGATTTTTGTGAAAGATTTGATTCAATAGTGAGAGAATATGAATCCAGTGAAGATTCAGTTCTCTCACTGTACAAGAAAAGAGGTCATCATTTTATCAGGCGGTCTCGGGTGTTATTCCGGAACTTCGAAACGCAGATCTGATAAGAAGACAAACAACTCTGAAAGAAATGAATTTAGAGGAAATCAAATCATTCATCACACAATTAGAGGCAGAAAAGAGATGCGAGGTTAAGGAAGCACCAAAAGTTCATAGAGGTTGCTCAACATGGACCTGAAAACAGATGCTCAACATGGACCTGAAAACAGATGCCACAGATGCAATAGTATGCAATAGTCTGGGGCACTGGGTACGAGATTGTTCCTTACAAGGAACAAGAAAATGGTTCTGTTATTCCTGCCAAGGACTGCGAACACATAAAGGGATAGATTGTCCATTATCAAAACCGAGAGGAGTATCAAGAGAAAAAGGTCACAATTGAAGCAACGTTAAGAATAAATATAGAGGTGAACGGAAAAATTATCCAAAAACAGACTATAGAGGAAAAATAACTAAAGGAGATTCTATTAGAGGCCGAGGTCGCGGTAGAGGAGGAGTGAGACGTGTTTCTGGAGGAAACATGTCTTCAAGAGTCACAAGCGTAAGAACTAAATCAGCTGAATCAGGTAAGAGCAATTTTTTAGAGGATCTTGACTTCATTGCGGATTCTGGTGCCACAATCACATCATAAATAAGAGTTTGCTATTAAGTGAATTTAGACGTTGCAAAAATGGTACAATTAAGAGCGCGAATAAAAATAGTAAAGCAGATATTGAAATAGATGGAAGAGGGAATTTGTTTCTTTGCTCCAATATACCTGATGGAAGAATAATTAAATTAACTGATGTGATTGCGGCTCCAGATATTTCCGAAAATTTGTTGTCGTCTCTAAAGAACCTCTAAAACTCTAAAAAGTAACTCTAGTTTTCTAATTCCTGCAAGAATCACAAGAACCCACATGAACATGAACCGTTTCAGATAACTTGTAGCTAAAAAAAACTGCTCCTTCAATCAACGCTGAAACTATGAAAAAAAATACTTACGGTTCAACACAGAATCCACACAACACAATCACAATATTTCACAATAGGAAAAATATTAAAATATTATTAGGGCGCAATGGGGGCGTGCCCTGGGCCCATAACCTTTAAGAAAAATAAAGGATTTGTGTTGCTTCTAAAATGTTTATTTAATAAAACTGTAAGTAACAGGTAACTCTAACTTAAAGGAAATTGGTAAATACTCTAAAAGACGAAAATGCGGGCATACGTGATGCGCTAGTGCTTTGAATGAGTTCAACTGACTAGCCTCGGCTAGGTATAATAATTATTACATCATATTGTGTAATACACGCATGGGATTCACATCACATCATCCTGCACGGATACCCCCACTTGCTAATGTGAGCGAAGTTATTTCTCACAAATATCCCGCTTAATCTAATAAGGTCGAGTTGTGTTTGTTGGGACAATTCCATTGAATAATTTTTTAAGGTACTAAACGTTATTTAATAGAGAACAATAACAAAAATACTTTTCAAAAGGACAAATATTTTTGTTAGAAACACAATTTTTGTATTTTATGTCAATATTTCAGATAAATATCGTAATGGCAAACGGTATAGGTAGGTATATCAGTACTTATGGCATTCGTTTATATGACAGCACGCTTCTAAACCCCGGCAAGGGTGAAGAGAAACTAGTGTTCTTCCATACAAAATATTTCCAGATAATATAATTAATTGTGACATTTAGTATAAGAGTGCCAAGGAATCGAGCTGTTGCCATGGCAACATATTATCAATAAGCAGAATCATCGATAAATTTATCCATTTGCATTCTTTTATTCTTCCTCAATACAAAATATCCGACAGCAAACATTCAATTATTTTCATTATTACAACTCAAGGGTACTCCAAAAATGTACGAAAATGGATTAAATTTATAGCATCTGTCTAGAAAATTAAAAGTTTCAAGTAAATAGGTAACTAGGTCTTTTTTGCTGGATAATTTCATCCCAGCTCAGATCGTTTCCGCTTCCGCTTCCGACTTTGGTCTGCGATAACTTTTTACGATCCCTAGGTCAAGCAACTCAAAATCAAAAAATAAATCCCTGAGTAACTGTTAGAGTAGGTACATTGAAACTTTTTTCCTCTGACGTCTCAATAAATTTATTTAAACAACTTTTTATCTTTGATTCTCCAAGCCTCTAGTAAATATACAGGGTATCCCCAGCTCATTAGAGTTGGTCTCTGTGGGCCAAATATGAAATTTAAAAAAAATTACCAATTCAAATATCTACAGGATAACAATAGCCATAATTTAAAATTATTTTGGACTATACAGAGTGTTCCATGTTAGTGACATATATCAAAGTTTTTTTATGGAATTCCCTAATGTTATTGCATTTTTAGACTGTTTGAGAAAAATAGGATTGGTTTTTACAGTTGGTGTTTAAATTGAGAAGTTTGTGAGTTATAAACAAGTGTAAATCGCAATTTTTGAATTTCAAGGCCCTGTACAAGGAAAACGGCTCAAGGTAGAGAAAAACGGCTTACATATATTTAAATTTTTGATGAGTAGGTACATAAATGGATACATAAATAGCATAAAAAAAAAGAATATAAAAAGTTAAAATAGGGACATGTAAGCTGTTTTCCTCTGCCGTGGGCCGTTTTCGTAAATAATGGCCATTGTGATCCTGTTACTTTAATTTGCAAAAAAAGGAAAAAATCCATCGTTTGGCCCACAGAGACCGACTCGAATGAACTGGGATACCTGTATGATTTTTTTTTTTTCATCCATTTTTCTTACACTTCTTATTCATTGGGAATTTCAAAGTATGTAGTAAATGATTGACTTTTCTGAAAATATGCTGCTGTTATCTCGTATGAAATAGCATAACTATAACGTATAGTATAAGTAGTGTCGGTAGCTATATTACTAACACAATGTCGATAATCAGGTACTTCTTTAAACTCGTTGACTGCGCCATCTTGCCGAAGTATTTTGAAGCAATACTCTCCCATTGCTCCGATAGCACAGGCAAGTAAGTGTCCGTAATACTGATTCCCTACTCTTGTTAGACTGCGCCATCTAGACAAAGTATTTTGAAATAATACACCCCAATAACACGGCCCAGTAGAGAGCGTATCTCTAAACTCTATCACGTAACTATTACAACTTTCTATATTTTTCTCGAGTAGAAATCTCTTATAGAACACTGTGGTTTTAGGAATAATAGCACGTGATCCTAAAAATTGCGGCTAGGTGGCATATTGGTAACGCTGAATATTATTTTGGCTCGAATTCGGGGTAGGTATTGCTAAAGTCCCTCTAGGTGTAGTGGTATGTATAATGTATATCGAAATAATAATCGAGTGACTCTATAGGTATGGCATGTACGCCATTCCGTTCCAAATTGGATGGTTTGAAAAATTTTGATTTTTGATTTCATGAACTTTTTGACATTTTTCAGTGCCTCCAGAGTCTTTCTTGTAATTTTTGAAATTTTTTTGATTAGGTAGGTAGGTATATTTAAAACATGAAATTTTTCGCAAATAAAAACATCGCGAAACTTTCTTAAATAATGGTCCAAATTATTGCTCTTTTGTTTTGAAATTTTTGTTTTTAGATGGTTTTTAAATTGCATTTTTGAAATTGAGTGCATAGGTTTTCGATTTTTTTTATTTTTTTGTTTACTTCAAACTACTATTCTTTTAAGACCGGCTTTTAACAGCTTTTAAGACCGGTGCGGTCGTGGGCCCTCCATAATTATAACAATTTTTCGTCGATTTTTTGAAATTTTAAAAAACAAAATTTCTCTATAAGTATGTATAATAAATCAATATAAGTACCGATTTTGGTTACTGTATACTGTTTTTTTCTTATTTTGAATTGATTTCAATACTTCTTAACACGTTCGCTGCGGTACGAGACATATATGTCTCGTTAGTGTCTATTTGTATGGAACGCTGGTAAAAACAGGTAAACTTTTGGGGAGACGATCACTGCTGTGTTCGTAAAATGCAACGAACCTGCAATAGCGTACGAAACAAATATGATTCGCTCCGTCACATTTTACGATTTACTCACGAGAGACTGTACGAGTCAGTTAATTTACGAGACAAATATGACTCGCTCCTTCACATTTTACGATTTACTCACGAGAGACTGTACGATTCAGTTAATTTACGAGACAAATATGACTCGCACCGTTCCTTGTTATGAATCGCTGATAAGAGACTGTACGAGCCGAGACACTGTACCGTCTCACAACTCTCACAGCAAGCGACGATTTCAGTCATTTCCACAAAGCGATAAAGGCATTATTCCGAGGAACAGATTTTCAGGAATCAGAACGTTCGCTACACTTATACAGTGTTGTTCGTAGTCTCTTCAAGTTTAGTTAGGATTATTTTATCTGTGTCCGTGTTTGTGAGTTTAATATAAAACAAAAAATGAATAACAGCAGAGGAAAAAAATTTGTTGCTTTGGCTAATGCTGTGGAACGCATTGACCATAGTTTAGAAGAGGAATTTCAAGAAGACTGATGATTCTATACTAGATGAGGACTACTTACCTATAGCTCTGAGTCTCTGAAAGTGATGAAGAAGTGAACGTAACTGAGTATGAACATATGAAGATGAATTTGAAAATGACGATGGAAATAGCTCTGTTCAACCAAACCAGAAATCGGATGATAGTGATTGGAAAAAAATCGAAGAAACAAAACAACTCAGTCACTTTTCCCAGTTCTTTGTGGCAAGAATGAACCAAACGCGAGACTGACAAAAAAACTAAACAAGTCTACACATTCTGCCAGGAATGTACTGGAAACTCGCACTATTGTTTGCCTTGTTTTAATAAAGCGCATGCTGCCCAAACATAGTGATAATAGTATTTGATATTTGAAATCTTGATTTATTTACTTTTTGTGTTGTAAAATATACATTTTTCAGTTGAGAATAAGGGATTAATTTCAAGTCATTTAAATAATGAGTACGTCAAATGTTCCAATATGTGTAGAGGTACGAGTCCTATATGGCTCGTCCTGGTTATGTGTTTACTTTATATATCCATGTGCATTAATGTTCTATAACAATCCACTCAATTATCTCCTCTATTGACTTGCACTGATGTGTCGTAGTAGACGATGCATATGAGTCATATAAGTCTTGTACCGTTCCACGTAACTATGATGGAGCGAGTCATATATATCTCGTATCGTCTTCCTCCAAGTTCTGATTATATTTACCTAGCAGTGAACGTGTTAATTAATTATTGAGATAATAATAATTGTTCAAAATAAATAAACAATCAAAAAAATGAGGAAAGTTCAACATTTTCTAAACCGTCCGATTTGGCGGCCCATGTACTTCAAATTTGAACCTGTATCATGCCTATACCTATGCTACGTTGAAGCAATTACAATGATGAGAATGTCCGTAGAACTTCAAAATCTGGGCCCGGGAATAAGATTTTTTCAAGGGCCCCATTTAAAATGTTGTCGTATAGACAATAGACGTAAATTAGGCATTTTTGTCTTTATAATGGAACGTTATTTTCCATGAGCACAGCTTGAATTGAACCGTAAAGTCGTTTGTTTTTTCGTGTTTTTTTTTTTTCATTTTTGAACGCTGGTATCTCCGCAAAACACTGGACGGCCCATGTCCCATTCATAGTTGTTGACCGGCATTTTACTATGATGTAACACTTGACTGAATAAATTGCTAAAATAACAAAGATATATAATATACAGGATGATCCCGAAATGGCGGACACGGAATACAGGGTGTTGTAGAGGATGTTCAGAAAGACTGTAAATTTACAACAAAAATGTGTTCCTCGGCTTCGTTACCGAGATATAGGCTGTCCTTTTTCTAAAATTAAAACCAAAATGGCGGTAAAATTTAAACAATCTCCACTGGCAAAGCAAATGATTTGACATAACTATTATGATAGTGTTTGCTTTTTATTTTTTTTATTATCGGGAACGGAATTACAGGCATTCAAAGTTTACCTATTCCCTGTGTTCAACAAAGTTTTTCAATGTGGCATCGTTGTTCGAATTCGAGATTTTGAATAATATTATCGAATTTGTATCCACGCAACGATTACTGTTTTAATTATTGTTGTGTTTCTTTTTCATATGTTTCCATGGTAACATCTATCTGGGTATTGAAGACCTACACATTATTTTTTCGCCTGATAAGAAGGGTAACCATGCAGTGCAGTGTTGTGACTTTATTTTCTACAAAAGGCGTCATATCTTCTTAAGGGAGCTATACTGGGGAAACAGTAAATAAAACTTAGAATCTTTAATCCACAATAGATGCTGTGGTGCTGTCCGTGTCCGCCATTTCGGGATCACCCTGTATATAAAATCAACAAAAACTCTTCCTACTGAAAAAATGAAAAACCTTTATAAATTTGATGTCAAACAATTATTAATAAGTCGTCGAATGCTTTCAAGTAGAAAATTATATCATGTTTTTGTTAACTTTTTCTAGCTCTTATTATTTATTTTATATGATGTGAAAGCGAAGCTGAATACTTACTTATAATAACAGAGATGGAAAAATCGAAAAATCGCTCTTCGGCTCCCACAAAGAACTCTCTCCGTAGATTAAGTACCATGGTAACAAGGGTTTAAGAACAAAGTGATTGTCCTGAAATGGACATGCACTCCTGTGAGCAGTCAAGGCTGAAGTGGCAAGTGGATTAGAGAAGCGATCGCTATATTTTCGAAAGCTGATAAAGGAGGTAACGTAATCTAGGGAACTATGTGGAAAATGTCAAGAAAAAGCCAAGTGAGATACAGATTGGATTATCTCCTGAAGGGTCGTCACTGACATATACCTATATACGTATAAGCGGATTTAGGTAACCGACTGCTCGCTCTTTCATCGAGGATATTAAGAAAGATTCACATCTAAAAAGAATCAAAATTATAATCTTCTTCCAATTTTTTTTTTTTTTTATAAATCCTGTTTGTAATAAAAAGGGTATAGTATTTATGTTATGTATAATAAGGACTATGCGGAAATTTATGACATACCTTACACAAGTTAGTAATAGTAATTCATACAGAGAGGTCGAAAAATGACACCTGCTAGTGTGGTAGATCGCATATGGTCGGGGAAGTGTCAATAGCCACCCATACAACCCTCATCATGCCACCCCCTGTTGAGGACCGGGACATGCGGCATAAGAACTGAACATATTGCAGAGTATTTAGTCTGCTTTTTAATCGTACTTGCTATTATGCTCGTATCATGAATTCGGTCGGGGAAATACATATTCATATGGTTGAGAGTCTTTTATGTAACTACTCTTGATTTTAATTCACATAATTAATATTAGGGGAGAAAGTTTATATTTAATGGAGACTGTTCTAACTGATCTACAGAAGATGGTAAAGAAAATAAAAAGTGGAAAAACATATGATGATGGGATAAGTTCTGAAATAATGAAGATGGTGTGTAATAGTATTGGAGAAAAAGTTGTGAAAATCATCAACTTAAGTATAAAAGAGTGTAAAATACCTGATAGTTGGAAAATATCGACAGTAGTACCTGTGGAGAAGGTGCAGAAAACAAACTATACTTAAATGAATTTAGACCACTTAATACATTACCAATGTACGAGAAACTACTAGAAATAGTAATAGCAGAACAGTTGAAGAGTTATATAGAGGACAATAATATTCTGAGCATATATCAAGCCAGCGTACAGAAAGGGCCATTCATGTGAGACAGCAATACAGTCAGTTATGATAAGGTGGAAAAACGCTATAAATGAGAAAAAGATAGTGGCAGTGGTGTTCCTGGACTTTCAAAGGGCATTCGAACATTAGACAGGGAGCTATTGGTAAAGAAAATGGAGAAAATAGGTATAACAAAAAATGCATTGGCATGGGTGAGAAATTACCTAAGTAATAGATACCAGAGAACAAGATATGAAAGTGAATTATCAAAGCTAAGAAAAAATAATTATGGAGTGCCACAAGGATCAGTCTTGGGACCATTATTGTTTGTGATTTATACAGTGTGACCCATTTGTTCTTGAAACACCCTGTAGAATCTTAATTTATGGTGCGATTTTAAAGAAATTTCTTTTAAATCATAGAGCTTGATAAACTATATTTTGGGAGCAAAAATCGTCTCATTCCTACAAAATCCAGGGCCTACTAGATCAGTGTTTACTTGTAAAATCTCAAAAAATCATATTAGCGATTTTTTTAGAAAAAAACTGTGCACGCTACTGGATTCACCAGCCCTCAAAACGGTACTGTACTGAAACATATAGCCCCTGGGGCAGGCAAATTTTCGACAAAAACTCCGTTAAGTTCGAATACGAGCATCATCGGTAGGCAACCAGAAATACAGCCCCTTAAATTTTCAAAATCAGCTTATTCAGAACATAAGAAAACTCGGGAAGTTACCAGTCAGCATCCAATTAAGATATGTCATCAGTATTTCCAGACATAATACGCCTAAATAGAGAAAATGCCGGGAAATAGGAAACCTTTGATAAGTTACATACCCAGAGAGTAATACAGCAAGTACCTACCAACAACATAGAAATTACAAATCATTTACATAACTACGTCTGATCCATATCATGAAGAAAATCTCGGAAAAACTCAATAGAAATGAAAACTTCAGAACAAAACGGCTCGATCGTGAAGAACTACCTTATCAAAGTTTATGAAATTAAGGCAGGTTATCAACAAGTAATAATACTATCCAGGGAGAAACTTAAGTAACTGAAAATCCCATTAAATAGTAAGAAAAACTGAGATTTAACCACTTCAACAAAGGCAACTGCACTGAAAACTTCCACCGGATATAATGCCTGATTACAAAGCAACTTCCTTGAAATAAATGATATCGAAACCGGAAAAGTGTCAGCAGCTAGAGAATTGCGAGATAAACCGATTGAGATTAAATTTGAATGAGTCACGTGGAAGGAAAGCCCAGAAAACTCAGAGTAAACTGTATGAGATAAAGGAAGAGAAAGCTACGTGAGTGACCTACTTTAACATACAATGGAATGTAGCGAGAGAAGGGGTTCAGCGACTATATAAGACCGCCGAGATTTTGACTTCAGATGATTCTTTATCTATCCGTCCTGTACCTAAAATCTCTGTTGGCTTCGAGAACCGGAGATTTTTCCTATACCTACCTCTCTAAGATCTGTGGCTACCGAACCGGATCTTTTCCGACGCTTTTACCCTCACTTGTTGTCTGTGGCTTCGTGAACCGGATAATAAGTACCTTTTAAACCTACCAACCCAGTCTCCGAAGTCTCCTAAATAATTAAGAAGTTCATCATCATGAGTAAGAGACAGTTACGAAACCAAGCAATCGCTTCGTCAATGCCCGTGCCCGTATTAAAGAAGAGAAGGAATTTAAGTAAAAGTGCCACTGAGACACCTGCTGCCCTGCTCAAGAAGAGAAGACGGACTCTCCAGAAGGCGGACCATGTTGCCGTGTCGTCAGTTCCGGCTGCCGTATCCAGTCCAACCTACCTGGCCGAGCGAGAGCGGAACCACGTCCCTCCACTAGGACCAGCCTCCATTTCCTCCACTAGGAAACCTGCTAATGTTACAGGTGAAAATAAATTGTTAAACTTAAAGTTGTAAATATTTGAATTTAGCTCCATTATTATAGTTACTGCTCTCTTTGATATTTCTTTCTTTTGTCACAGGAACCAGATCTACGAATCTGCCAGGACCTGCCTGTATGGTTGCAACGTTTCTCAAATTAAAAATTCAAAATACTTTTTCAAATCAAATCAGAAAGAATCACAGGGTTAAAAAGATCACAGTAAATTACTTTTCAGACCAAAATCAAAACCAAAATCAAAGAATTCAGAATTTAATTTAATTGCATAAATTAGGTAATCTGATTGGGAATTTTTCTTATGTGTTGTGTAATAAATTGTTAGGGAAGAGAGAACAGGACTGAGTCAAAGATGATCAGATCCATACGAACATTCAATCGAGACACATACTTCTGTACCTGATAACAAATTAGTTCAGTACAAGGGGGTGCATCTATTCTCTTGAACACACACAATCTGATAGGGAAAAGACTCATTGGAGACCATCGATTGCCGTTGCCTGCAAAGCAAATCGGAATGTGGCACAATGAATGTATGTGTAAGGCACTACTTGACAGGGAAGAGAATGGTCTGTGTATTTTCTTGTGAGCCATTTTGTTATTTCAGTACAAAATAAGTTCGGGAGCTCGCGGTTCTCCTTCTGTAATGAGTTATTCCACAATCATGAGACTAGCCACCAACCCTGAAACACAGCGGCTAGAAAGTATCGTATTTAGAGTAGGTATCGTAATTAGAGTAAATTAGAGTATATAGAAGTAGCGCCGTCAGTCTGTGTTTCCAATCCTGTCTTAAGGATTTCCACAACCAAAATCAAATCTACAAGGGTTAAAGATCAGTGCACTTGGCCCCACGCGACCAAGTTGCAACTTAATTTGTGTAATTAAAATAAAATCACCTAACTCCAGACAACACCCCATTTGGCAACCCTGTCATCTGAAAGTGAAAACTGAATCCCATCGGGACAGCTGCAACAACAACAATAGTTAAAGTGGAAGGTCTAATAGTTTAGAAAGCGAAAGCGAAACAGGTACTCGCCACTCCAGTGAATAGGGCCCATAAAATCAGCCCAACAAAAGGAATCTCTTGGCCTGGAGTAAAATGTAAACAAACATATAATATTTGAGAAGCGTTACGTAATTCCATACCAACCTAAAATTAAATTAAATAAATCAAATAAAAGTTTGAAATAAATAAAAATAGGTATTGTAAATAATTCTAAAAATGGTAAATAATTCAAAAGGTGTAATTAAATTCAAGTAAGAGCAGTAATATAGGTGTTATATGAATTTGTTTGTTTTATTTCTCTGTTTAATTAATCTCTGCAACCCCATCTTACGAACTGAGGGTAAACTACGAAGAACAACGAGACAACGAAGGGTTCCAAATTTCTAGAGATCACATGGCCAGGGGGGTGGGCGGTTACATTTGGCGCCGTGACCGCAGGATGGGTAAAAATAGACAGAGATTTAAGCAGAGAAATAAAAACAGCTTTTCAACTAACAAATTAAGTATGAGGCAAAATATTCTGCAGTTATTCTCTAATGTTACAGGTGAAGGAGTAGCAGCTGAAGGAACATCAAGGAAGGAGGAGAAAAAACGCCGAAAACGCCAGACTGAAGGGCAACAAGGTGTGGCTGAAGAAATGTCGTTAGGTGAATTAACGAGAGAGTTATCAGAACAACAAGGAACGGCAATACGGGCACTTCAGGATGCTATAAGCAAGGGCATTGATCGGGTAATCCAGGAAAATCAGAGAGCGAGTAGGCAACTGGATCAGCGTCTGGAGGAAAATCAGTCTCTAATGAGAAAGGAGATAAGAGAAATGAGGGAGAGACGTGATGACGAAATACTGCTAGGTTACCCAGAAGTTGCGGAAATCAATGAAGAAGTACCAAATAACGTAATGCCTGCACTAATTCCGAGCGAGCCGATTAATTCAGGTATTGCAACGCCGTTTACGTCATCCACTATTGTATATACCCAAATCGACTGTCCACCTAAGTATCCCGACCGACTACAATTTGGATTTGGACCTATTAGGTATATAGAGGAGCTAGAAAAATACTTCCGCAAAAGAAAATGTTCAGCTGAACAACAACTCGAAACGGCTATGGAAGGATTACAAGGTCATGTACGCAATTGGGCAAGTATTTACAAATCGTTTTGGAAATCCTACGACGATTTCAAAACTGAATTCCTGAGACATTTTTGGTCTACGCAGGAACAGAATCAATTACGACATCAGATTAGCACCGCAGTGTGGACTAATGCACACTCCATGAGTCAACACTTCGCTTATTATGTCCACCTTGCAAAACTTTTAACGGACCCAATTCCTGAGGAGGTATTAGTTGCCAGTCTAATGCGTCATTACCCCACACATATCCAAGCGATGTGGTCACTAACACCGCACCAATCATTAACTGCGGCCGCTGAATTTCTCAAGACACAGGAAGATATCATAACATTTGATCGACCAGTACCACCAACTCCCAGGAATAACAAGATGCGGAATCCGTATCAGTGGCAAGCTAATCCACAATAAGCAAGCCCGTAATAGATAAGGTATGAATTCTCCTAGCAGTGAATAATCTCCGCCTCTCGACTGATTGCTTCAAGCTTCAACAATCCAGCCAAGAGACGCATGGGGCAGTGAAACATATAGCCCCTGGGGCAGGCAAATTTTCGACAAAAACTCCGTAAAGTTCGAATACGAGCATCATCGGTAGGCAACCAGAAATACAGCCCCTTAAATTTTCAAAATCAGCTTATTCAGAACATAAGAAAACTCGGGAAGTTACCAGTCAGCATCCAATTAAGATATGTCATCAGTATTTCCAGACATAATACGCCTAAATAGAGAAAATGCCGGGAAATAGGAAACCTTTGATAAGTTACATACCCAGAGAGTAATACAGCAAGTACCTACCAACAACATAGAAATTACAAATCATTTACATAACTACGTCTGATCCATATCATGAAGAAAATCTCGGAAAAACTCAATAGAAATGAAAACTTCAGAACAAAACGGCTCGATCGTGAAGAACTACCTTATCAAAGTTTATGAAATTAAGGCAGGTTATCAACAAGTAATAATACTATCCAGGGAGAAACTTAAGTAACTGAAAATCCCATTAAATAGTAAGAAAAACTGAGATTTAACCACTTCAACAAAGGCAACTGCACTGAAAACTTCCACCGGATATAATGCCTGATTACAAAGCAACTTCCTTGAAATAAATGATATCGAAACCGGAAAAGTGTCAGCAGCTAGAGAATTGCGAGATAAACCGATTGAGATTAAATTTGAATGAGTCACGTGGAAGGAAAGCCCAGAAAACTCAGAGTAAACTGTATGAGATAAAGGAAGAGAAAGCTACGTGAGTGACCTACTTTAACATACAATGGAATGTAGCGAGAGAAGGGGTTCAGCGACTATATAAGACCGCCGAGATTTTGACTTCAGATGATTCTTTATCTATCCGTCCTGTACCTAAAATCTCTGTTGGCTTCGAGAACCGGAGATTTTTCCTATACCTACCTCTCTAAGATCTGTGGCTACCGAACCGGATCTTTTCCGACGCTTTTACCCTCACTTGTTGTCTGTGGCTTCGTGAACCGGATAATAAGTACCTTTTAAACCTACCAACCCAGTCTCCGAAGTCTCCTAAATAATTAAGAAGTTCATCATCATGAGTAAGAGACAGTTACGAAACCAAGCAATCGCTTCGTCAATGCCCGTGCCCGTATTAAAGAAGAGAAGGAATTTAAGTAAAAGTGCCACTGAGACACCTGCTGCCCTGCTCAAGAAGAGAAGACGGACTCTCCAGAAGGCGGACCATGTTGCCGTGTCGTCAGTTCCGGCTGCCGTATCCAGTCCAACCTACCTGGCCGAGCGAGAGCGGAACCACGTCCCTCCACTAGGACCAGCCTCCATTTCCTCCACTAGGAAACCTGCTAATGTTACAGGTGAAAATAAATTGTTAAACTTAAAGTTGTAAATATTTGAATTTAGCTCCATTATTATAGTTACTGCTCTCTTTGATATTTCTTTCTTTTGTCACAGGAACCAGATCTACGAATCTGCCAGGACCTGCCTGTATGGTTGCAACGTTTCTCAAATTAAAAATTCAAAATACTTTTTCAAATCAAATCAGAAAGAATCACAGGGTTAAAAAGATCACAGTAAATTACTTTTCAGACCAAAATCAAAACCAAAATCAAAGAATTCAGAATTTAATTTAATTGCATAAATTAGGTAATCTGATTGGGAATTTTTCTTATGTGTTGTGTAATAAATTGTTAGGGAAGAGAGAACAGGACTGAGTCAAAGATGATCAGATCCATACGAACATTCAATCGAGACACATACTTCTGTACCTGATAACAAATTAGTTCAGTACAAGGGGGTGCATCTATTCTCTTGAACACACACAATCTGATAGGGAAAAGACTCATTGGAGACCATCGATTGCCGTTGCCTGCAAAGCAAATCGGAATGTGGCACAATGAATGTATGTGTAAGGCACTACTTGACAGGGAAGAGAATGGTCTGTGTATTTTCTTGTGAGCCATTTTGTTATTTCAGTACAAAATAAGTTCGGGAGCTCGCGGTTCTCCTTCTGTAATGAGTTATTCCACAATCATGAGACTAGCCACCAACCCTGAAACACAGCGGCTAGAAAGTATCGTATTTAGAGTAGGTATCGTAATTAGAGTAAATTAGAGTATATAGAAGTAGCGCCGTCAGTCTGTGTTTCCAATCCTGTCTTAAGGATTTCCACAACCAAAATCAAATCTACAAGGGTTAAAGATCAGTGCACTTGGCCCCACGCGACCAAGTTGCAACTTAATTTGTGTAATTAAAATAAAATCACCTAACTCCAGACAACACCCCATTTGGCAACCCTGTCATCTGAAAGTGAAAACTGAATACCATCGGGACAGCTGCAACAACAACAATAGTTAAAGTGGAAGGTCTAATAGTTTAGAAAGCGAAAGCGAAACAGGTACTCGCCACTCCAGTGAATAGGGCCCATAAAATCAGCCCAACAAAAGGAATCTCTTGGCCTGGAGTAAAATGTAAACAAACATATAATATTTGAGAAGCGTTACGTAATTCCATACCAACCTAAAATTAAATTAAATAAATCAAATAAAAGTTTGAAATAAATAAAAATAGGTATTGTAAATAATTCTAAAAATGGTAAATAATTCAAAAGGTGTAATTAAATTCAAGTAAGAGCAGTAATATAGGTGTTATATGAATTTGTTTGTTTTATTTCTCTGTTTAATTAATCTCTGCAACCCCATCTTACGAACTGAGGGTAAACTACGAAGAACAACGAGACAACGAAGGGTTCCAAATTTCTAGAGATCACATGGCCAGGGGGGTGGGCGGTTACAGTACTAAATTTTATTGGAAATGTCAGAGTAATAAGGATCTTGCAGTTATTTTAGAAATTCATAATAGAACTCCGAATTTTCATTAATTTATTCGAAAAGGTCAAGAGAGACAAAATAGAAATTGTACGTCTAGTTGGTGATAATGTAGGTAGGTACTTTAATTTTTTAATTATAATTTTTTATTTTTTTTATTTACTTTTTATTTTTTTATTTTTTTTTTACTTTTTTTTTACTTTTTTAATTTTAATTTTTACTTATGATAGCTTTTGACCTTTTTCAAATTAATTTATGAAAATTCGGAGTATTATTATGAATTTCTAAAATAACTACAAGATCTTTTTTACTCTGACATTTTCAACAAAATTTTAGTACAGTACCGTTTTGAGGGCTGGTGAATCCCGTGACGTGTCCAGTTTTTTTCTAAAAAAATCGCTAATATGAATTTTTGAGATTTTACAAGTAAACACTGATCTAGTAGGCCCTGGATTTTGTAGGAATGAGACGCTTTTTGCTCCCAAAATATAGTTTATCAAGCTCTATGATTTAAAAGAAATTTCTTTAAAATCGCACCATAAATTAAGATTCTACAGGGTGTTTCAAGAACAAATGGGTCACACTGTATAAACGATATGGTACATACAGTCAAAAATAGTAGAGTACAGATGTTTGCTGATGATACAATGTTATATATAGTGGGAGAGAATGAAGATGAAATAGCAGAGAAATTAAACAGTGATCTTGAATTGGTTAAAATATGGCTGCAGAACAATAAAATGAAAGTAAATATAAAGAAGACAAAGTTAATGATACTGAAAAGTAGGTATAACAGAAGACATCTAAATCAAATAAAAGTAGAGATAAATAAAGTGAGAATTGAAGAGGTAAATGAAATGAAGTATTTGGGTGTAATAATAGATGAAAACTTGGTTTTTACAAAGCATGCAGAGTTTATTGCAAAGAAAGTGTCGAGAAAAGTAAATATGATAGGAAGAATGGGAGATATAATTACCAAAGAAAGCAAGAGCAATACAATTGTAGGACCCCATTTCAGTTATTGCTCGACAGTGATGAACATGATGAATGAGACTGACCTTGGAATGTTACAGAGAACGCAAAACAAGGCTATGAGAGTGGTGTTGGCCTGCAATAGATACACAAGCATAAAAAACATGGAGGAGCAGACGGGATGGTTAACTATAAGACAACAATTGGTATACAAGACAGTAGTGTTTGTGTATAAGATGCTAAATGGCCTTGTGCCTGCGCATTTAATGGACGAATGTAGGGTGGTGAGTGATGTACATGATCATGAAACAAGAAGTAGTGAAGACTTTTATATACCTAAATCAAGAACTGTATTTGGTCGGAAAAGTTTGTATAATAATGGACTAAGGTTATATAATTCATTACCACAATGGGTTAAAAGTAGTGTAGGGATAAATGAGTTCAAAACAAAGAGTAGAAGACATATAAGAAGGACAGTATTTATTTAGGATAATGATTTAATTAATTAATTAAACTAAATTAGTTTAATGTCTAGGAAATGTATTGTAAAAATGGGAAAAAGGGTGAAATTGTTACTGTGTATTGTAGGGGATAGGTGAAGCTGTAAAATTGTATTGTATTATTGTAGATAGCATTGCTAATAAAGGTTATTATTATTATTATTATTATTTCTTGGGAACAAGCACAAAAACAAGAAGAAGATGTTTCCTATATGCGTAAAAATATTCTAGATGAAAAATTATGTAACTAATGTGAAACAATGTGTAATTAAAAGTGTAAAATAGGGATGTGATCTTTCTATTTGATGCATATTATCATTTCTAACAAGGATTGGAGAATAGTGGTCCCTATAGATAGTATTTTGTCTAGAATATATCACATTAAGGATCGCCATCTGGAAAGTAATTCGCTAAGTTTGCTCTTGACTTTTCTCTTCCCATTCCCGGAACATTGGATATTATAATAACATCTGGACACCCTGCTCTAATAAAGGTTATTATTATTATTATTATTATTTCTTGGGAACAAGCACAAAAACAAGAAGAAGATGTTTCCTATATGCGTAGAAATATTCTAGATGAAAAACTATGTAACTAATGTGAAACAATGTGTAATTAAAAGTGTAAAATAGGGATGTGATCTTTCTATTTGATGCATATTATCATTTCTAACAAGGTCTCGCTTCCTCGACCTTGGCCTGCCGGCGGCGTCGGGCCTTCGGCCCTCCATGACGGGCCTTCGGCCCGGTTTGTCAGTAGATCCCCGTCAAAGTTGGAATTTTTCATATTGTTTTTTTCGTGTTACCTTTTTTTCTACGTCGCTACACGGCACTGTGATCAGTAGATTCCGCGTCGTAGTTAAAGTCTGCCATTCATCTCTTTTTGTGTTATTTTTTTCTATATCGCTCCTGAAGGACCAATATGGGAACTTCCGAGATCGCGCGTAAAAGTTAGATTCGCGTCAAAGTTAGTCACGCGTTAGTTTGACAGTTCAAGTTAGTCGTGAAAGAGAGAACAGGTCGCGAGAAGCCCGGAATTTTCTTCGACAGCTGTCAATATGTCAATTCGGTCTGTGGAATCAACAAAATGCCGAAATGAGTTTTGTTAAAAAGAGAAACCATTCTTTTAAATGCTCTTGATTTTGACATTTAAAAAATGACAGTTTTAATTTTAATTTCGCAATTTTCTCAAATGAAAGTCGTAACCTGAAGTCTCTTCTTTACGTCAAAATTAAAAAAGGCCGCCATTTTGATTCTCAAAATTCAAAAAAAATTATTTCGTGTGTTCGAAACACCCATTTTCCACTATATTACTATGTAATTTGATATTTGAACGCCATTTTCTCCGAAACTATGCAAGAAAACGAAAAAGGCTCTTCGGTTCTAGATTTGCAATCACTTCATGATGCCCTATTGTGAATTTCAGCCGTTTTTATTTTTTTTTTTATTTTTTTAAAAATCGAAAATCGAAAAGCCTATCGATTTGCTTGATCGCAGATTGTTTCGTCGTTTTCTCTGAAACGCTGCAACTTTTTGACGGACGGTATTTTCCGATCGACAGAGTTCGTCGATAAGAAGCGTAACGTGAAATGGCGATCGCGAATTTTTTTTAAATGGCCACTACAGACGCTTTTGAAAATTTTCAAAAAAAAAAAATTTAAATCTACTTTGGCGGCTTACAGCTGACAGACGGTTGTCTCGATTGCAGCAAAACTTTGCATTTTGGAAGAGCAATTTCTTAGCTACACGCCGATACTTTTGCGATGTTCCCCCGACCCAAGCAGCCAAAGTTACGGTAAAAATGTGCGAGCGGAACAATTTTCCGTTCAAAATTTCGACAATTTCCGAGCAAAAGTAATGAAAAACAGCTATAGTTCGGAATTTTTTTTCTCGTCAATTTTCGTACATCGGGATTCGAGGATCATTTTTGCGGGATTGTGGAAGAGTTGCTCTGTTGGAATATTCAATTTTTGTCGCCTAAATTTCCAAAATGGCGGCACTGTGAATTTTTGAAAATGGCCGATTTTTGCTCGCGATTTCTCGAATTTGGCGTTTGAAAAATTGCGTTTACGATTTTTTCTTCGCGCTTTTTTCGAGAATACGTTCGAGCTAAGGTTATTTCCTTTCTTTTGACTGTTTAAAAGAAAATGTATCGGTAATTTCAAAGTCGCCGCGAATTTTTTTGTAAAAAAAAAAATGACTCATATTGAGGTTTTTCAAATTTGACAGTTTTTTAGTGACTTTTTCGATTTCGCCGTCATTTTTTCAGAATAGCCAAATGAGACTCGCGAGTAATGTCTTTATATTGACAGCGTCGAAAACATTTCAACGGCGACTCATGCCATCATTATGATTTTTTTTTAATTAAAAACAATAAGGAGTTTTTTCCTTGCTTTTCAATTTGACGTTTCAAAAATGACAGTTCAAATTTTAATTTCGCAATTTTCCCAAAAGAAGATCGTAGCCTAGAGTCTCTTCGTTACGTCAAAATTAATAGCAGGTCGACATTTCGATTTTAAAATTTCAAAAAAATTATTTCGTGTGTTCGAAACACCCATTTTCGACGAAAATGGCCAATTTTTGATCTCGATTTCTCAACTTTGACGTTTACAAAGTCCCAGTTTGAATTTTTTTTTGAGTTTTTTTTCAAGACCACGTACTAGCTAATAGTATTGCCGTTACTATGACATTTTGAAAAAAATTGTATCGCGAGTTTCAAGGTCGCCGAGATTTTTTTTTTTGTTGAAAAAAAAAATTACATTTTTTCGGGTTTTTCAAGTTTGACATTTATTAAGTGACATTTACGAATTCGCTGTTATTTTTTCTGCATAGCCAGATGAGGGTCGCAAGTAATACCTTTATTTTGACATCGCGAAAAATAATTCAATCACGATTTATACCGTCACTATAATGACATTTAGTAATGAGGAATACAATTTTTCTCAATATTCATGAATTTGACGTTTGAAAAAAATGACAGTTGCAGTTATCCGGGATAGCTCTTGCACCAATATGTTATTGCTGCACATTTCACCTTTACGACGATACCAAAATCTGGCCGCCATCTTGATCCTTCGATTTTAATTAAATGTTTTCGTGTGAAAGAACACGTGTTTTTTTCTACTTTTCGATTTTGACGTTTCAAAAGTGCCAGTTCGGATTAGTTTTTCGAAAATATTTCACCGGGGTGAAGTAGCCTGGAGTCTCTTCGTTACGCTAAAACTACAAAATAGCCGCCATCTTGATTCTGCGAATCGAAAAAAATTATTTCCTTCGGTCGCGTTCACGGAATTTCCGCATACGTAATATGACATTAGGTTCTTTACTCTATTTTTCACGGCGCATTTTTCAAATTTTGCAAATTATAATCACTCCAAATTATTAGTGAAAGACCAATAGTACATCGCAATTAATTGTAAAAACAATTATTTAAAAAATGCATTAGAAAAAACAGAAATTAGCCCGAACAGGATCGGCGCATGCATAACCATCATTATAATAATTAATTAATGAAAGCGGGGCAACAAACGACCGAGCCCGTGCTCCGGCACGTCAAAACTGCATTAATAGTTTCCCGACGACGGCGAAATGCCGAAACGTATTATTAACAATTTCATATAAATTGTCGTATCTTCGTTATTAAATGACCAATGTGGATAATTTTTTCACCATCATTTACGTTAATTAATTGTCGTTGCGACTGTCCTTTTAATTTTCCCAATCGCGCATAAAGAAGAAGACAAAAAAAATAATAAAAAATTAATTTATCGACTTTTTAATAAAAATAAAAGTGTAAGCTAATTTTCGAGCAGCGATGAAATTTTTTATTTTTCGTTGAAAGTACCAACATAATCGAGATGAAATGAAGCCAAAACTTCAAATTTAGTGTTGGAGAAAAAAAATCTGACAAAAGTTCAACTATGTCACCGATGGAGGAAGATATATGTAAAACACGTCTGAACCGTTTCAATGACCTGCCGAAGTTTTTCCGAATTTTGACAGTTTCTCCAACGGTTTAGAAAAAAAACTATATCTATCTTTTTTGTAGGTAAAGAACGTCTCTATCATAGAGCTTTGTTATTTTTTCGATCGGTCGACAATATTTCGAAAAAAATTCGAAAGCATGCGATAAAGAGTAGCATTTTGACAATTGTTATTATTGAAGAAACAATTGCCGCTCCCAAACAGGGAATTTTTCTGGAAAATGTTTCGAATAAAAAAATAGCACTTGAAGAATTGTTCAAAAAAGGTCTGATTTGATTTTTCGCTAGGATGAACCGTTTTCGAAAAAAAAAATTTTTTGTGGGTTTTTATTTCATTTTAAACCAAAGCTGATTTTGTTGTTTTTTTTCGAATAAGTCACTTTTGCCGACTTGTCACGTAAAAATCATCATCATCTTTTTGGTAGGTAACGAACGGCTCTATCTCGCTGTTTTGTTATTTTTTCGATCTGTCAAAAAAATTTTGAAAAAAAAATCCGAAATAGTCGCAAAATCATGCGAAAACGGTGTCCTCAATTTTTGAGAGCCGATTACCGCTCACCTAATTATTTTTTCGAAAAACGATCTCTACAAAGTTTGTACGTCTATCCTTTCCCTAAGTAACTGTACTTGCAGAATCTGTCCGCGACGTACCGTTACCGAGAAACAACTCCTTATGTCGGGACGTTTTAAAAAAAATACGGCCCTGAACGGGGGCCTTAAAATTCCCGGATCCGACCCATTTTCAATAGGTCGTATTTGGGGGTCCCCAGCTTCATCCATACCGAGTTTCATCCCGATCGGTGCAACTTTCGGACACTTAGAGTGTTTCCTAGCAGATTCCCGAAAAATCCCGAAATTCCCGAAAAAAAGACACTTCCCGGTAACGGATCCCGCTCATTTTCAATAGGCATCGTGGGACCGTGCGCCGCTTCAATCGATCAAAATTTCAACTTTCTACGACGAAAAATGGCGCCTCTAGAGTGTTTCCTAGCAAAAGTCACAGAACTTGTGACCGACCGACGGACAAAAATCGGGCACAAGGCTTAGTATACTTCCGAGATTTACGATTACATCGATCTCGGAAGAACAAGGATTGGAGAATAGTGGTCCCTATAGATAGTATTTTGTCTAGAATATATCACATTAAGGATCGCCATCTGGAAAGTAATTCGCTAAGTTTGCTCTTGACTTTTCTCTTCCCATTCCCGGAACATTGGATATTATAATAACATCTGGACACCCTGCTTGAAGACTTGTTCTAATGATAAATCTCGAAATTTCTTTTTTATGGTCGAGATTCTTGGAGGAATATTTATTGCGGAGGTAGGTGTCAGGTCAGGAGGGCATAAAGAACTAGAGCATAAAGGACTAAATAAGTGTTGAGCATACTTTATAAACAATTATGTATATCACAATATGTGTTTAAGCGTTAGGCAATAATAAGCGCTATGAGGTCTATCAATAGTATACAAGTTATCTCAGCAAATTATCACATTGTTTGAAATAATTTGAAATCCTGTAAATAATAATTATCAAATAATGGTGTCTTAACATAAAAGTGTTCCTAAATCTGAATTTGATACGGTAGAATTACATAGGTATCACAATAAAATATAAGTTTTGAAAGGATTTTTTGAACATCGTTATAGGATAGTTCTATTATCGTGCTTTCGAACACCTTCGACTTCCAATCTATAGAATCCTCAATGGGATAAAAGCAATTATAAGCACATGTGACCTCAAGGAACTCAACATCCATCAAGTTGTCACTTCTCCAGGACGATTCTGTGACGCTCCGACAAATCAGTTTCCCTTACAGCGAAATAAATGTTCTTCTTTATCCAATATTTCCGGTATTTACTCTCAAATGGCTTTTCCACCTAATATTGCTTCCATTCGATTTACACACATGCAGGCTTTTCGTGTATCGAAATTTTATTATAAATACATAAATATCGTTAAAAGTAGCTTAGATTTTGTAGCCGAATAAATGTCTCGGAATAAGGTGATAATTCCAAATTTATCATCACAAACGACGCATGACAAGGATTTTCATGAAAATTCTGACGATTTATTATTTATATAAAACTTTAGGTAGATAGGTAGGTACATGAAAATTAAATAACTTTAAAACGTGTATTCATCCCGCATTGTTCTGATGGTTGGAGAGATGAAGTTCGGTGATTTTTAACCGGAGCGAAAGCATCGAAATGGCACTTAAAATGCAAAATAGCGCTATAAAAATATTCTTGAAAAGAACATTTCTTCATCTGGTTCCGGTTTCCCGTCATTTTTCTACGACCTCTCTTCCTTTCCTTTATAAAAATTTCCATTATTTACCGCTCCCACGTCTGTTTTAACTACCATTGAACTAATGTCTAGATCGTCATAATACAATAAGGGACATGGAAAAATCTCTCACTGAACCTGACTCGCTTTTGCTTGAAAACGACAACTCCTCCCGCTCACTGCTATACGTACAGTGTGTTCATTTCAAAAACATCCAAGTAGGTATCCACTGTCCAGGGGTATACAGGGTGGTCCAACTTAAAACGTCAGGACTTTACCAAACGATAGATAACGTTAAAATAATGCTAGTTTCTCTAATACACTTATAGCCGGGAAAGCTTCCTTTTCAAGATACAGGGCGTTGAAGTTTTAGGAAAAAAATAATGTTTTGCGAATATTATCAAAACGCCTGCTTTAAAAAAATTGAAATTTGGCACGCAGCATGAGCTAATTATCTTTCATGATTTACGGCTTATGGTGATAAATTGCGAAAACCAGCGGCGGAGATATGGGTGTGCCATCGCCCCTTTTCAAAAGAAAAATTGACGCCACTGACTCTATGGCAAATTTAATAATACTATTCAATGCCCCATGATTTTTAGAACAAAAAAGTACTCTCTAATTTTTTCACAAGGCGCACCGTTTTCGAGATAATTCAGGTTTTCTTAGGTAATATCCGTAGCCATTTTAAGAATAACAGACAAATTCTAATCAAATAACTTTTACTTAAATAATTAAATAACAGAAATAAACAACACCTAACTAATGTAACAATTGTCAGTAACCATAGAGTCAGTGGCGTCAATTTTTTTTTTAAAGGGGCGATGACACACCCATATTTCCGCCGCTGGTTTTCGCAATTTATCACCATAAGCCGTAAATCATGAAAGATACTTATAGCTCATGCTGCGCGCCAAATTTCAATTTTTTTAAAGCAGCCGTTTTGACAATATTCACAAAACATTATTTTTTTCCCAAAACTTCCACACCCTGTATCTTGAAAAGGAAGCTTTCCCGGCTATAAGTGTATTAGAGAAACTGGCATTATTTTAACGTTATCTATCGTTTGGTAAAGTCCTGACGTTTTAAGTTGGACCACCCTGTATAATTTTTTCAAAATTTTTATTACGTTTTTATTTTGCATAATCTCTCTTTTGTTCATAACTCTGTATGTATAAACATTTTAACTAGACAGTAGTAGGATGCTACATAAATGATTTTTATAGGGACACATCTAGCCGTTTCCGATATTTTTAGCCGTTTTCAATCTAAACGGCTTTGAAAATGAAAAATAGCGTTTTTCACTTGTTTATAACGGTAATTATTGTATACATCCGCGGCTCCTAAGTTTCATCCATTTTTTCGGGACCGAGGAGCGAAATAGGGGTGCTGGGTGGGTAAGAAGCTAAAAACAGCCATTGCAAACTAATATTAAGGTCACAACTAAGGCCTCTTTGGCACTACGGTCGAATTTCTATTTTTTTCTTCACTTTCAGGGCAAGGAATATCTTCGAGATTAACAGTAGCACGGTATTTATTTTGAATTTTGCATTAATTTTGCATTTATATTCAAAAATACGTGACATCGTTCGCTATTATGGTCCGACTACGTTTGAGTTCGGTTCGTAGACCGGCCCTGGTGTTGATATTACGAGTTTCCGGTCGCTTAATGTTTATTCCATCCACTCGACACTCTGACCTTGCATGTTTCTTATGTGATTTTCGCTGTTCTAAACAGGCCCGCACTCAGAAAGACCGTCTTTTGATGCCCTGTTGTTCGCTTATCTTTCATTTGCAAAGCAAATGAATACCTTCCTGGTGTTACTATAGATATGTCCTCCACCCCTATATAGGTGGCATAGTGAAACTGTAGGAGCCGCGGATGTATATAATGACCTTTATATCTTCCATAAAAATAAAAAATAAATCAATTTCAAAACATAAAACACCATTTTATTTCTACTGAAACTCTCTTTAAAGTGGCCTATATCAAGAGGTATGCAGAGTGATATTTAAAATCCAAAGTTAGGGAGGCTAGTGGTAACAGAGGGTGAGACCTAAAATTCATCATAAGATTTAGATATCACCCTCTTGATATCTAAATGGACCTGTCTTAAAAAAAGAATCGTATCTGAGAAACTTGCAGTATACGGGGATACGGGGTGTTTCAGGAGGAACAGGAAATATTTAAGGGGGCAATAGTATGGCAAAAGTATGCCTGGTTTTCAGGTTACAGGGTGTTAAAGTTTAGAAAAAATCGATATTATATTATTATCTCAAATCCTATTGTCGATTTTGATGAAATTTAGCAGAGTTAATTGTAGATTAAAATTATTAAGACCAGTGGCGTATAATAGGTGTGGTAAAGGTGTTCCAATTTCCTCGAAGTTTTTCACTAGCTAAGTATATTAAACCCCCCTCGGCCATGCATCCCTCATGCCAGTATCTTGGAGTTGAGAAGGTTCAGCACCTGGCGTCACTACCCGGAGGTCGATATCAGGAGTGATGTACCTCAGCAGGATCGTATGCCCATGTTTTGACTGAGCGTTGTTAATAGTCTTTGTTACGAATACTCACGTCGCCCAGTCCCCAGGTTGACTTGTTGCCTACACGACTAGAATCGTCTTAACATTGAACCAGTTGCCAATCCTTTTATTTATTTTCCATCAGCTATATCCAGGCTGTAAAGCTTTGGGAATAATGACAATAGTTTTATTACTTTTTAATTCAACTAATGTCATCAGTCAGTGTGAAGTGTGAAGATTGAGATAAGTTTCTAACATCTCAAATAAGTCAAATAAAGTCAAATAAGTTTTTAAGTATAAAAAGTCTATATAGACACCATATTTTTTGCGTATGTACTATTGAATCGCACAGATTTTCCTCCCCGAGCCCGAAATACTTTTTTATTTACCCACCGGTCAATTTAAGCCAATATCTCCGTTTGTTGATGAGCAAGTCGAACACAAAGGACCCTAAATTCTAATCCCGACGACTAGTTTTCAATACGAATCGTATAACCTGCACATATGCTCACGTGTACAGGGGGAAAGTAGTATTAGCTCTCTGACAGCACCGTACGATATGGGGCGTATACAGGGTGATGCAATACTACCCTCCTCGGCCCAGTTAGACGATAAGGGATCACTAATTCTCTAAGGCTGTGGATTGGACTATTTATTCATCTCATCTAGTGAATCAGGAGTGGTTGTTGCAGAAGGGGATGAAACAGTGGCAGCTAGGAGAAAGGTGTGTGACCCCCTCTAAAAAAATTCTGCTTCTTTTTTTTGCAAAATACGTTAAGCTAGAAATATTCTACTAAAAAAGACATTTACAAGGATTTATCGCAGGTTACGTTTCTATTTCAGAAATCATGACGAGGACGTCATTGTCCGAAAACATAAGAATATTTGAGCCGTCAAAAGGTGTCATTTGAAAAAAAAATTGACCAGTCAAAGCTCTGACTTAACAACAGTCGCGATATATCTCAATATCTATCGCTATATCTCGAGACAGGAAGCAGATATCAAAGTGCCGTTTTCACCTTTATCATCAAGAAACTCAGGGAAACTGATTTAAGAAAAGTTGTTTTTTCAGTTGCCTTCAATGCCTTGCCCAACCTATAAGTTGCCCAATCATAAGTTGCTCAATCTAGTTCAGAAGTAGTCTGAAGTCTATATACCTAGAGTGTACAAAGAATTTTCTTGATATTGCGCAGCATAAAAGTAAATTTTAAAAACCAAATTAGCGACTTTAATAAGACAACAAAAATTAAAGTAATTAATATTTCTGCAAGTTTATTTATTTTGTTTCTAAGAGAATCCAAAGCAATTCCCGATATTTTTATTTCTACGCCACTGTCGGTGGGTGCATATTAGGTGGACGTATATAGGGAATGCTCCAGATTTGCCATATGTTCGTTATGGCCGCGAACATTTGAACAGATGGGTTGTCTGTACCGCCAAAAAGTCATTAACTGACATTGTGGAGGATTTACAAGTGCTTATTAAACGCTACTTCATTCTGACAAGTAAAGTATGAGCCAACTGTATCAGAACTATAGCAATACCAGCACCGTCATATTATTAGGACGCCATAAGGTCTTTTTTTCCATTATTTCTCCACCTATTTATTAACTAATAGTTTTCCAAAGTTGCGATAATCCGCAAATGTTTTTTCAATCCTGTCACGGTAAATTTTTCTGGAGAAGAGAAGAGAACTTTTCCGAAGTATAGCAGGTCTCGATGAGACTTGCAACTTTGCTCATAGAGCTCAACGATTTGTATATATTATGCAGATGAGTTCTTAAAAGAATGCATTTCTCTTTATCCTCGATTTGCTTCGAGGTAAGTGAAACCTATCTTTATGATGTTTGAATTCGCGTTTCAATTTCTTTTGTACAAGACTCCGTCCCTGCTTTTCTCGACTCAATGTGTCCGTATAAAGAGGAAACAGAATCGCCCAGACGGAAGGGCGATATCTATAGAGTCAACTAGGCGGCTCTTTGAGAATCCGGAGAAAATATGATTCGTTTCGGCGAGAAAATCATAATTCACAATCGGAATACGCTTATTGCCGGTCCTTTTGACCAATAATATATGCCGATACGTCGATTCATGGTGCTTTATATCGTCTTGCTTCGGTCTGGGAATATCTCACTTGATCTCAGACCGTTTGAAATAGAAGTCGCTCGATTTGCATAAAAAAAATCGCTAGAGACTGTGGTATCTATACTTGTAAGGGAAACATAAATTGCGCCTTTTTGAGCTTAGGTAGACATTTTTTTAACCAAAATATGATCAAAAGTCACGATTCTTAAAAGTAATATCAGATCAGAGATGTCGATTTTTTATTAAACCCTTCTAAAGCTGTAATTTAATTAAAGGTCTTCAAACTGAAGGATATCCTTTTGCTGCTTTAGGCAATTAAATTGCAATCCTTTCTCAATAATTACTGGCACCAGTTATGGTAGAGAGTTTCCTCAGTATGTCAAGATATTGCCACTAAATTAAGTTTTCCAAGATCTTAACTTGCACCACTTATTAGTTCTTCTCCAATGTCATAAATTACGAACATTACCGACGATTTTAATACCATATTTATAGGTCCTCGGAGTGGTATAAAACTAAAAATTACCTCGATATAGAGCGTATAATATAAACCCACCCCATCGTTCAATACCGGATGACATTTTCGGCACTAAAAAACCCATCTAGATGTTATCAGTTTATTGCACAATAAATAACAATCGACTTAATCTGCAGAGAGCCGAATGACGAATCTGAGCGTCAGCTTATGAACAGCTGAAATCGGGCCGGCTGTGGGCGTCGGGGCGACAGATTCACGCCGGTGTTTTTTACCCGGTAATCTGACGATGATGCGGCTCCTTGCTCCTTGTCCGGACTCAGTTCACTACCCGGAAAATTAAGTTTGGTCGGAGCAAAAAAGCCCGAACAAGTGTTCGCGTTCATGCGACCAGGAGAATTTGAGCCGTTGTGCGGAAATCTTCCCTCGTGCTGAGGGTTGGGGGTGTGATACTGTTTAATAATTTCATAAAAGAAAGAAACGGAATAATAAATTACCTATACTCGTGTACCTATTAGTTATTAGAAAATGTCGATGTCAAATAAAAAAATTATTCTGCATTCCAATTCGTATACATGATGATGCAGACTGGAAAATTATAAGTGGGTCATAGGGTTTCAACATGCAAATTTAGTTTTGTGCAAATAATATCTCCGGGTTTAGATTTAGAGAAAAATGATGGAGGAAATAATTTTTGACAATGACGATTTCTATTTAACGAGCCTATCTTCAGGTCAAACGCTTCGTGCATGATGTAAACGCTTTTGCCACTAAACCCTTTCAGGTGAGGCATTCTTAAGATAGGATTTACCAACCATGATTTTTTCACTTAGTCGATGATATGGGAACTTGAAAATTATGCCAGGTATTTCTTGTTCTGATTCAAGAGATTTATAACTGATGGTATATGGTATAGAATTTCTAGAGCAAGTGGATCTTTTCTCAGAGTCAAGATGCATTTTTACTGAGCCGTCTGTCCAAAGTACCTACTGTCACTACGGGATGCAACTCTTTCCTTGTAACGACGATACCTTCAAAATATTAAAGGTTACATCTTTTACCATGATAAGGATGAATTGATAATCGATTTGTAAATTCTCATAAATCGTTCGGGTGCTGACTGCTGACGTTTCTCACGTAAATTTTCTCTTTATGGCTGTTTTCTGCCTGGACACAATACCTACAATCTTGTTCTGTTCATTATTTATTTTTTTTTACTTCATCATTATTATATTCTTCAAAATTACTTACTATTATTTGAATAATAATGGCATTTGACATTTTGATGGTTAACAGTTTTGCCTGACGTGGGATAAGAAATAACAGGGAACTGGCATAATAAACTCCAGAAGATTTTCTTACTCATTTTTCTTGCAGTATAAATGAAAGAACTTTCCCATTTCCATTCTCAATTATTACTATGAAACTCGATCCGGTAGAAGCGATTCTCCCATCCAGTTTTCAAGATCTGTTCCCTTGAAGGCTGAAAGAAGGCTCCAAGGGCGGCCGGGAGGCGGTAATAAATGGGGGGTCGTGGTTTTAACTTGCGGTCGGGATCAAGTGGAGCGGTTTGTTATTTATGGGTAACCGTCGAGAGGCTATAATCAGGAATGGCAAAAAAGATAACACAATCGGCTTTGGAAGCTCGGCTGCGCGCTCAGTTTCAGTATGCTCCGACTGCCTGCCATCTTATGGACATCCTATCGGGAGGGTCGGGGGTTTATAGCTTTTAACCGCCTCCGTCGTCTTCACCGCCCTTGTAGACATCAGTTATTGCACTCTGTCACCTTCTAGCCGTTCTTATTATTATGATATTCGGCTTCTTTTATAAAACTTTCCCGGACTGAAACTGTGTGAAATTTTTTACTGTCATTCTTTTGCATCAATTGTTGGGTAATCGTAATTTCTTAGCAGTTAAGCTAGTTTTTAAAATAAATGTATTAAATTAAATGTAAAAATTAGATATAAAAGAGTCTTGAGGCTTGAGTCTCTTGTTTCATATTATGCAAGAGTATAATTTCAGATAATTTAATATAAATAATGAACCTATTAAAATATCTAAATCCGGCACACGCACCAAGCGCAATATCGATTAGCCCGAACTGTTGCCCAGTCCATAAATAAGGTATTTACGGCACAGGAGTCCCGGTTGCTTCCCCGGCCACGTCGACAGATCCCCATCCTGGTCGGGAGATAAATTGGAAATTAGCCTTCATCATATTGGGCGAGCATAAATCAACGCGGTCCCGGTTGATCCGCTTTGCTGACGCGATTAGGATGATTGTTTAGCGCAGCAGGCCGCACGACGCTCAGATGTCCTGGTCCGTTGTCCTGTCAGGGACACCTTTGCCGTTCCCAGACGAACGACACGCCCACGCAATGGATCCCGAGGCTTATGTTTGCAGGAATTTACATCCTAACAAGGACATGGGAACGGGATACAGGTAATCCTGGCGTATGATTGGTTTGGATCGAGTCCTAGATGCTGGATCCTCATGGATTGATTGTTATATACGATATGGAAATTAATTCTTGTCGAAAGCAATATAGGTGGCTCTCGCGTTTTGTATGTAGAGATATGCATACCAGATTGTTTTAGTTTAATCGTTTAAATGTAATAATATTCAAGATAAGAATGCAGGTTTGTTTAAATAACAAATAAATATGAAGGAAGATTAGGACAAGCTTTCCATAGTCGCTGTCTCTGAAACATATTAGAAAAAGCATTACGCATCAGAATTCATAGGTGTTTGGCAGTCATCTAAAAGCTGCCAGTTTGAGTATTTACTTACTTAAATTATTTTTTATTTTTAAACAATTGAGACTTACCAAAAACAGTTATAAGGAATTAGATAGCAAGAGAAATTAAAAGCGTTTTGAGGATGAAGAATTGCTTTGTTTTTTCAATGTTTGAACAGAAATTTAGAAAATATGGATCGTTAATTTTGTGTTACTAGCAACAGCTAGTCCAGCAAACAATTTCATGTTTAAGGTAATGATGAAATAATAAGGAAAATTCATAGTCACGAAACGAGATAAGCCTAAACGACACTGTGAATGAAATAAAACGGAAAAAGATGCTTAAATCATAAATGCCAGATAGAACAATGATAATTAAAGTATAAATAAATGAAAGAGGAATCCGATTCGTGTATATTATAAATCATCCCTTTGAATAGCCCGATTTCATCCTCGTCCTTCTCATTGTGGAGGAATAGAGGCGGTCACACTCAGAGAAAGGGTTCACTGATTAACTTAATGGTCCCGAAACAAGATTGCGTTCGGTTAGCAGTTCAACTGTTTCACTGATAAAACAACACTCCGCTTTATCTGTTCGTCGGCACTGCTGAATAATAGTCCTTGCTGTTTAAACGCCGAGATAAATACCTCCTCATCTCTAATCTCTTAAATACTGAAGAAGGGGAGGATTTTTCATTCAAGAAATTCAAATTAGGACACTTTGTTAGTTCTATGAAATATATACCTATAATATCTACCTCTGCCCCTCAAACGTTGAAGGCGAGGAGGAGGAGGAGGACTTGTCCTCGTGGTAGGACGAGGGAGCATTTAAATTGTTCATCGTTTTGTCTTTTATCTATCTGAATAACGAACATTTTAATACGTTCAATATTTAACATTTTAAATTACGTTTGACGATCCCGTTTGGTGTTTTAATGACTCATCAGCATGAAAAATCCATTTTTAATCTATTTATTTATATTTTTTCTTTGAGTAACTAGACCGTAGAACGGCGTCTTGAAAAAGAATCTTTTGTGGTTCTGTTATGGAAATATGAGAGACATCCCAGCGTGATATAGGAATAATAAGAAAAATGCACAACGACAACTTGGCTGGGACATAATAAACATATCAAAGGAGAGACGGAGGGTGAGTGGGAGGCAATAAAACCAAGCAGTGATAATTCTCGCGTGGAGGATCGATTCGAGCCACAGCGCAGACCCTTCTTGAGATGGTATAAAATATGATTTTCATCCATACGGATACAGTCCATATAATAATTCCGAGAATCAAATAAAAATAACCATAAATCACGGGTATTAGCATAAAACTACGACGCTCTATGCAAATAGAGCGCAGGCGAGTGTAGAAACGGCGCAGGAACTCTAGACAGTCAGTCATCTTTACATGACGTATGACCCGAAGACTCGTTTCCTTCCCTTTTCCTTATTTAGAAACGAATTCTAAGTTCTTTTTCTCGACTAGTCGAGGAAATATTACTCGGTCTTCGTCTCATCAATGCAGCATGGCTGAAAGTTTACCTGAGGAACAGGCAGATTAAATTCCATGCTCATGTGAATTGAAATTCTCGATTTTCACGTCTTTTGCGAATATCTTGTCGAGCATGTTGAAATAATTATCCAAGATTGGCAACAACAAGAGGACTGTTATAAAATTAAAAAAAAAAAATGTTACAAATAGACAACATTATTGTATTTTAAGATACCTACCTAATTCAATTTTTTAATTAGTTTTCGAGGTTTGCTGTAAAACTCGCGAAGTTGCTTCGAAAATTTTATTAGCGCTACCAAAAATTAGGAAAAATTATTTGGAACTTCCATATTAAGCTGACCACTCATTTGGTGAACGTATGATGCAAGTATGCTCGGTACTCAGTTCTATAGCTCCCGGGCGGTTGTGTGTATAATGTAACTCTGAATATTCCAGCTACCATTCAGCTATTATTCTTATTCTATTTTTTTAGAAATTACAATATTCCGGGTGTCCAAACCTCTCCGCTACCACCCGCGCTCTGTTGTTTGTTATTCCAGATTAGTCCACCGAGTAACTTTTAGACACAAACGTGTCACGAAGGAATCGATTTGAAATTTGACTTAGTGCTGTAACGATTAGGACCCGGGCCTCCTCGTCTTTCGCGAAAAGCCATTGTGATCGTCTATTTACCTCTGGGTTTCCCCTAATAGGACCGTTGTGTTTTTCTCGTTGTGTTTACGTAGTTACCCCTGCTCTTTGATTGAGGTATGCCAGGATTAGTATGGCCGAAACGGATGCGCAAAAGAACCTACTATGACTCATTGTATCTCGGATGATTGGGATTTCTTTCCGGAAAAGCGGGGAAATTTACTGAGACTTGTTGTTAACGGTGGATTTCCTATCGGATGTCTAAAAGCGAATGATGAGCGAGAGAATTCGTTTGCAAGAGCGTAAAATAGTGAAGGGCGAGAGGGGCTGTGATTTTGCATATAGAGTACAAAACAATGGAAAGCGAATGATGAATCTCTTTCATGCATTTTTCAAACTCCAATCCATTTCGGATTCCACTCTTTTGCACACTTGTGCTTTCTTATTATTTCGTTTTGCTTTTGCTTCATTTCATTGATTTCATTTCAAGCAACAGCTCGAATTAATTAAAGAATACCACCACTTTGGTTACAGACTATCCGGGATATGGCGGAAATGTCTGTCTGATTACCTATTCAACGATTTTCTTTGCCTAATTTCCTTTTTCTGGTTTCTTTGATTTCATTTCAAGCAACAGCTCGAATTAATTAAAGAATACAACCACTTTGGTTACAGACTATCCGGGATATGGCGGAAATGTCTGTCTGGTTACCTATTCAATGATTATTGAATTCTCATTTTGTATTTTAATGAGCTTTACTCGTTGACTCGGTCTTCTTTTCGTTTGGGAATTTTTATGAACGTTTATTGTTGTGGGCTTACTCTGATCTACAGGCACTCCATTCTACTTTTATGACCACTTGTTTGTCGGTCGAGTTTCTAGCTTGACTTGGACGTCGAGAGCAGTGTTGCCATGTTTGTTTGATTTCTACCTCCTCTTTGAACGTTATACGAATGTATTTCCAATTGCTTTTTTCTTTTGTGAAAGCGGTTTTCCTGAAATGACGTCATACTCATGATAGTTGTTTTAACTCATTTCGTTTATTTGTTGTGTCGTCGTTTTGCCTCACTGGGCTACCTTTATTTGGCCTCTTTGGGACCGTCAATACCTATTTGCCCTGCGGCTACCTTTTTGTTCTACCTGACCTATCGAGGTGATGAGTCAATATACCTTATCATTTCGAATATGACGTTCTCTCCAATTCGCAGTTTCTTGTGCTATTTTATAATTATTCCTCAGGGTTCCCGTGGGCTTGCCTGGGTAATAATTGAATGCTGGAATTTTTATGAATACCTATATTGGAGCCGGTGGGTTTTATAATCGAGACCAACCATCGATTTCACCGTGGTCCAAGGTTTTTACCCCTAACACCTGTTTAGAAAGCAGACAACTCAGTCCAGACTGGCAATAACATTTTATAGCAATTTTCTGCGGAATTCGTTTTTAAATTTTGAATGGAGTTGACATTCGTATGATGTGCTAAAGGAGTTTTGATTTTGATTGATTTTGATTTGCTTTTCACATACTCTGGGCTAATTTGTTTTTGGTTGTTTTGAATTCCTATTTGCGGATTGTGATTGATAATCCTATATTTATTTCGGTTATGGTATTTCCTGTTATTTGATGAGCAGGTATTACACCTGACAGCTCTGCTTCGATTTGGCCTACTCTAATCTACAACTGAGGGTGATTTATTGCCTCGTTGCTTGCTATGATTTCCACTTTGAAGAGTCATGCTCTTTTTCCGGCTACCCGAGGTCTTCATCTGGACATCGAGATGAATGCCTCCCCCAACGTGTGGTAATCGAGTAACTATTATAAGTCCTAATTGGGTGTAATGTAACTGATATTTTCTGATCATGTATGCGTGTAGCAGGTGCTACATCTGACAACGCTGCCTTGTTTCTCTGCACCTGTTCTCTGGGGGTGCTATGCTCTGGCAGGAAGTTTGATCTTCATTCATGGTGATATACAATGAGAGGAATTGCTCTCACATTCTTAAAGTCGTATTATTTAAAAAAAAAATTTATTGTATTATTATCAATGTTATTAAGTATTCTTTGTTTCTTACAACCCAGACTGTTGGGAAGATGTAATTTTATTAAATAGTTAATAAAATTTCTATATATATTAAAGGGACAGCCGGTGCTTGCCTACATCTGCACTAAATAAACTCGAACTCTTGGAGAAATAGGATGACTGAATTATTTCTAATCATGGACCGTTTTATTTATTCACAGGTTATTAATTCCTCCTGGGTTTGATTTTCCTACTTTCCTCCCAGCTCTTTCTCGATTTCCTATACGTGAATTTGTAATTGTTTGTTGAAGTATTCCTATTTCCGGCCTAACTTGAATTATTTATAATGATGTGCCGCTTTAATTATTCACAGGTTATTTTATTCCTGACCTGGGTCCATTTTCCTCCTAGCTATATCTCGATTTCCTATAACGTGATGAAGTATGTAGGTGCCTAATATTATTGGTGCTGCCGTCTATTTCCTTACTAATGGTTTTGCCTGATTTAAAATGGGACCTGCATACGTGAATGTTGCGAATCGGTTTAATTATTTATTTTTGTGGATTTTGTTTCGAAGAGAGATCTTCCCTGACTATTTTCTCAGCGTATTTTTCCTAATTTGTGAAGGAAATTCTTTCAGAATAGTCGCTTTGCCATTTACTAGTGAATCGGTTCGGAGAGAAGTTGCCAACTGCGAGTATTGAGTTGTTTCGAGATGCGATGCAATTAGTTGGATTTCCACGGGAATTTTCCTAGGGTAGATGGGGGAAATTTAACCGGAGTCCGCTTATTGCCATCTCTAACTAAATCATATGAAGGGAGTTAGAATTGTGGTGTATAATTTGCGTAAATTGGTGTTGAACTTTATTGGGTCTCAACTGGAATTTTCTCAGGTAGATAAAGGAAATTCGACCGGAGTCCGCTTATTGCCATCTCTAGCCAAATTATAGATTTTAGATAAGGATTGGGCGACCTGGAGTCCGCTTATACGCCATCTCTAGGATTTACCGTCCAAAGGGTTAGGAAGTCAGATTTGACCTGCTCGAAAGCTGATCTCAATCTCCTGAAGCTGCTGTAAGACGTCTGCTTTTATAGAAGCAGTGGCCCGCTTTCTAAACACGACAAGCAACAATGCACCTTATTGGAACCGTTGATTTCTTGTGTCTGTTTCTTATCATATCTCACTTCTCGTGAGATTTAGCAAGTTGACCTCGCGGCTACCTTACTAAATTTCCTGAACTTCAACTACCTAAATTTTCCTTAAAATCGGCCGACGCGTTTTGTATTTTCTATTGTGCCTAGCTATTATAATTACACGGGCTTAACTTTCATCTCGCATTTCCACCTGCTTGCTATTTCGGGATCAAGATAAACTGTTGGCTATGGTCGTTTATTTTTTCGCTTTATCGATTGGTGAAATTTTCATTATCGTGGGTGGAATACCTAGCGACTTACTATTGTCTTTGCATGGGGTTATTGTTTGATTCATGATTTCACAAATCTTCCACCCGGTCTGTATCTAGGTCATCCTCTTCTCGCCACGCGGTTCGAAAGTGTCTTTTCTAAGGCATCTGCCAATGTTTTACCCTTGCCGTTGCCGCTCTCTCGAAGCGCTGGATTGTGACCAGCTAGAGCGTTTTCTGTTTTATGAATATCTAATTTGTTGACTTCAAGATTTCATTGGATTTTAGGGCGCGTAGTTGCGATTTAATTTCCTAACAATTTTACCTTTAGGTAATTACGTACCTATTCTTGCACTGTTTGCTTTTTCGCTTTTGGGTTGATCTAACGAGGGAGATGGAAATAATTTCCTTATCATCCTACCTAGGTGCGATCCATTTCAGTGCCGTTTGACGGAAGGAAAATATACCTATACTTTATTTTTTATTTAGATGGATTCCACCAAGTCAAAATTCTAGGGGAACGATTGGCAACAAGACTGATTAGGTTGGTTATGGTGATAGTTGTTACCAAAATAGTCACTAGAATGGTTACTAAATTAATTTAGGTTATGTCGATTAGTTGAAATGTCATTTTATTTCAAAATTTAAAATTAGAAAAATTATAAACGCAATTTCTAGAGGTAATAAATTGGAAAATTTTAGAGACTTGTAAGTGTAAGCACCTAGCTATTTACTCTTATAAATCTTATATATAAATATTAGACCGATTCCTTATTAGTTTTATGTAAAAATGTTGAAAATAGAAGATCTATTCTTGACAAATAGAGGTACGTACATTATTTAAATCATTTTTTAAGAATTTCTCAAGGAATATTTCAAGGAATCTGGTTAAACTGTATTTTTGCTTAATCTGGAGAAACATCTTTCAATCGCTAATGTTTATAGCATTTGATGATTCATTCTTTTCTTTCTTTTGAAATAAATTTACCTGCCTGATGAGTATTTTAATAATTTTTAATTTGATAATTTGGTTTGTCAATTTGACAACTTCAACTTTTCAAGTTTCTGGCGTTTCGCTGTGACTAGAGTGCCGACTGAGGACCCAGACCTAGTTTTCGCAAAACGTCATTAGATTATTATAGTCAATCCAAGCAACAGTTAAATTTATCCTCAAAAAACGAATAACTTCTAAAAAAGGACTATTTTCGAAGAAAATAAAGTAATTTGAAGTTTTTAACTTGCGTTTTATAACAGTGCAACTTACAACAAGGAAACATGTTTTGCAGGTGACGTCATAGCCTATACACGAATCGGGGAATGTTGCCGTTACTTTAGTCACAACGTAAATTTTTTGCCAAGGTCAAGAAAACAGGCTACCATCCGACAATATGAAAATTACTGTTTAAAGATTGCACAGGGTACCAACTTAACAGCTGTTTGACAAGTCCATCTAAATAAAAAATAGACTTTACAATTATTTAAGCCTTTTTCAAAATGTTTGAAATGTAAACTTTTTATTTTTAAAAATTTCAAAAAATGTAGAGAAATCAGTCAAAAAATTAGTTTTTGCTGTAAATATCTATACGAGTAGATTCCTACCTCATAAATTATCTTAAATTTTTTGACTCTATTAATGATTTCGTTAATGGCTTATAATTAATTTCACTAAATATTAGCAATACTTTCTTTGCAGTTTTTTAAGTTTTCTTTATTCCCAAAAAGAATTTATTCATTTTCCGATGGTTTTGTAAATGAAACAATTTCTGTAAGAGAACGCGAAGGCATTTACTCAAAGAGAATGTGAACCAATAATTATATTATGCATTAATAAGCTCAAGACCATAAGAGAAGTACTTGAATTAGAGAAAAGATCAAACTAACGGATGTAATTGAAAGAACAGCCGAACTGAAATGGAAATGGGCAGGACATGTGGCGATAAGAACTGATAATCGTTGGCCAAAACGACTGCTAGAAAGGAGACCGAGAGAAAGCCGGAGAGGTGCTGGCGCTGGCAGATCGAACACCGCAGGTGGAGGACGACATAAAAAGTCAGTACTTAGGGCTTTACTGGATGATGGAAGCCTGCAACCAGAAAAGATGGAAAGAGAAAGGGAAAGGCAAAGCCAGGTACATCCAGTAATGTATATCAAAATAGGCAGATCGTGATCGTGTTTAAGGTAAGCAATTTTTCTCACACCTACTCTTACCAAGTGGTTGTGTGTGCACAACTTTTTGTTATAATTTATTATACAGGGTGTCCCGTATCGTTATGTTCAAATTTTGTGAGCATATAGTAGGCTTATTTCTAAGCCTAAAAAACCCAAAAGTGGCAGGTCTATCTGCATTCGTTACGAAGTTACAGGCCTAAGAAAATAATGTCTAGTAAATACCAGATTTAACTTTGAAAACCACATAAAACTTATTTTATTAACCAAATCTTTAGTTTATCATGTGTTAAAAATGTCCTATTCCTACTGAATACAAGCTTGTGCTCGGAGACCTATTGCAAAAGTAACAGTTTTCTCGTCTTTTTTCGCGTATCTATCTCATGACCAGCTTGCTGAATACGATCAAATAATAATTTCTCTCTGGTATTTAGTTACAAACACCAATTCCGAAATATGCTGGTGCCGCATCTATTTGAATCCTAATGCCATTTCGTATGAGCAGGGGAACCTCTACTCTCTACTAATGTTTATTTCGGTGACGTTTACTCATGTGTGGCAATTTTTGTGGCTTACAAAGTTGAATCTTGTTATTTACTAGTCATAATTTTCTTAGGCCTGTAACTTCGTAACGAATAAAGATAGACCTGTCACTTTTGGGTTTTTTGGGCTCAAAATTAAGCCTACTATATGCTCAAGAATTTTGAACATAACGATACGGGACACCCTGTATAATAATAATTATCGATTTACAAACCTTCAGTTGAATATTCTATTAAAAAAATAATTGCGTCATTATGTTGATAAGTTAGCCTAGTTAAAAGCAAAATAATTGAACGAAATTTACATTTTTATGGCGATAAGGTGTCCTGTTTACCACGGCCGAATAAATAGGATTGATATTTGTAAAAAGGAACTATTTGTACTTTTACGTATAAAAGAAACGCGACGATATTAAATTATTAGTTTTATTGTTGTTTCTTATAAACACATAATGATTCTAACTATAAGTTTCATAGTTGTTCTCGTAACATTTTTCTATCGTTATTGTATTAAACCTCACAGTTATTGGAAGGACCGTGGAGTTCCTCAAACAGAGCCAATGATATTGGTTGGAGATATTCCACCGTTTCCTATCATTAAAACAAATATAACTTCTTTACTCAAATCTATTTATGATAAAGCTGAAGGGAAAAGGTAACGTGATCATAAAATCATATTGAAATAAAATCCCATCAAAGGTGTTTTCAGATATATTGGTTTTTATCGATCTCTCACTCCAGCTCTTATGATTAGAGATCCTGAACTCATGAAGACAATATTTGTGAGAGACTTCAACCATTTCGAAAATCGCTACACTAAGATCACTGAAGAAGCGGATTCGCATTTGTCAAAACATCCAATCATGATGAGAGGCATAAAAGATTTTTTAAATTTTTTACGTTATTATTTTATTAAATAACATTTTAGGTCAACAGTGGAAGGACTTGAGGTCCCTTGTGAGTCCTCCTTTCTCGGCCGCAAAAATGAAAGGGGCTTTTCCTCTGTTTGTTGAATGCACCGAGACTCTCATAGAATATCTGCAAAAGTTAAGCAACAATTCTCTACAAAGTATTGAAATGAAGGAACTCACAGATAAGTTCACAAATGACGTAATAACCTCGTTTGCTTTTGGCATTAAAACTGATTCACTAAATGATCCGGAAAACGAGTTCAACCAGCAGGTTCGGAAGATCGGTTTTTTAACGTGGTGGCAAAAAGTCAAATTTGATAGTTATGTATCTAAAAATATTCTCACAGATATACTTCTGGTAAGTTATATCAGCTAGATATTTATCTAAAGCAACTCTTATCGTTATTAGTTTCTTAATTAATTGTAAAGAAAAAGAAAAATAACCAAAACATACATAAAATTAACAAATAGAATAAAACTCAAAGAAATTAACTTAACAACTCGAGAAATGAAAAAGGTTAAAATTTAAACAGCAATCGCAAATGAATTCTCCCACGCCTTCATAGCGAGAACAGCCGTCATGTCATCATTATTTTTTGCATTGGTTGTACTGGATCCAGTCATCATATTTGGAGTTTCTAAAAACCTCTCTTCACATCCTGGGCATGTCACATTTTCCTCGGAACTTTTGTAGTCCAGTCATTATATACATTTGGAAATGCAAATGAACCGAGAAAGCCAAATTTTGGATATTACGTGGGGGAGGCCTAGAAAAGCTTAACTTCAAATTGTCGACCAAAATTACCTTGTGCATTTTTCGCCATCTTGAAAAAAAGGTTGAATTCAGTTTTTTCATCATAACTCGGTTCTCCGTTGAGATACGACAATTTTTACGCAATACTTTTTTGTTGCTTTTCTTACAATCTACAATTAAAGTCCTTTACATTTTTTACGTATCGTTCATCGTTATCGAGATATCTATCGAAAAAACCATAAATTTGAGGAGTGAGTTTTGTTTTTTGCTATTTTCTTTTTTCTCGTGAAAGATATCGAAAAAATGTTTAATATCAAACTTGTAGAGCGTATTCAGGCCTACAATTTCGTTTTTTTATTTTTAATTTTAGACAAAAATTACGACCTCTAGCGCGCCGCGAAGTCGGTAAGACTGTGAAGTTTTGATTTTTAGCCGCTCGGACGGTTGTATCCACACGTCAAAATGAATGAAAGGTTGTTCAGGGAATTATTGCAATACAAAATAAATTAATAAACCAGCTAAATTATAAATCAAACACATGAGATTTATTGATCAAATAATTTTTGTGTAGTAAAAAATAATAATTAAAGGTGGTAATTTTTTTCAAACATTTTTTGTCGTTTTGATGGTCCTGGCTGTAGAAGTTCCTCCTTGCCAGACTCTTCGAGTCGTGAAGACTCTTGAATCGCAGGAAATGATGCTGTGACGGTTGAAACATCAAAATCATCATCACCATCGTGATCGTCGTTGAATAAAATGTCGACTCTGGCGACGTTGTTGCATATTTGTCCACTACAGTGCAGGCAAATAACGGAGCAACTAATCCCTGCTTTCCTGCACCCACAAGCAGCCCCACACTTTCCTTTACGTTTCCATGAAATGAGTTTTAAAAGTTCAGGTGGAGCGGGTTCGGCTGTGGTGCTAATTGGTTCAAGCCCGTAATTAGTCTGTCGCCAACCCCATTCCTGAGGATCTTTGAAAAATCCGAGCCACGTTTTGTACTTGTAGATATGTCCGGAAAACGTGTTGGCAGACTGCGCTTTCCGTTGGTGGGAGTAGTGAAAGATTATTGAACTTATTTGTCGTCATTGATTTTGCGAAGCGGTGGAACCGCAAAATATTAATCGATGTCTCATCTTTATCACCGCCATACAGAGCGATAAGGAATAGCTTTCCAGCGCAAATCGACTTTCCAATATTATAAAAAGACGATGTGGTGTCGCAACCGCTGAAAGCATGAATGAAAAGAATGCTCTCAAGAACAGACTTATCATGCTTGAAACTATTCGGAGAGTACAGTTTTTCCGGTGTTTTTCCTTTAGCTGGCTTGCGAAAAACTATATATTTTTTTGTCCTGTGCAAGTCTGGTAATTAAAACCAAAAGATCGATATCTTCGCCGACGATTTCCACAGAGTCATAAATCGATGCTTCTTTAATTGCTGTGGTTACAATGAGAGTATCAGCGTCCTCAAAAGCCTGCTCTACTTTTATTCCGGTTTTTGTAAAATAACAGCGAAGTATTTGAGTTTTAGTTCCTGCGAGTCTCATGTCAGTCGGATAACCGTCGAATACAATTGTCACATTTTCTCCAAAGTGTTGTTGCACGTATGTGACATATTTCTTGCAGATGAGGTCAAACGTCTCGATTCGACCCCAAACAACTTTGTGCAGAAGGAAACCACCGTCGATTATGTGATGGTGTCTGTCACCAGGTTGTAAGTTTTCTGTCAAAGGTTGGAAGGCATTGTATAATAACGACTTTGTTCCTTTTCGAATTCCTTCTTCGGTGAACAAAGACAATGGGAACGAAGCGAGTTCGTATGCCAGAAATTTTTTCAGGTCAGTCTCGGAATTCTTCGCTATGCACATTCTTTGGAAAAGCAACAATGGATCAATCGGAACTGGTGACTTGTCGATTATAATGCTGGTACTTACTGCCGATAAAGAGAGCACTTTATATCCTTCCTTCTGAATGATAAGGACCCGAAATCCGCTCCTATGATTTTAGTCATCATGTCGCGACCAATTTCGTATGCACGATGACAATTAATGTTCTCGTTTGCAATAAGTCCTGTGCCAATAGACATCAATTCTCTGGAAAAGAATTGTGACCTGCGAGCCACATGTCCAATTTCTCAACGTCACAATTGTCTCGAGAAATCCGCGAGGGTCTCATGTCAACGTGCTGTTCGGTTGTACAGCAGGATACTCCGGAAAAATTTTCAATTTGTTCACAAATGTTGAAGCTGAACCATGCCCAAAGTCAACGATGCTGTTGTGCTGTCTGTAATTCCCCGTCCCTGAGTCAGTCCTCCTGTTGTTTTCATGGATCACATAAGAGTCTGTTTTGGTAGAACTGTTAGGTTATTATTATTTATTATTATTAATTAACCTAAAGTACTGAATGCACATGCACCTTACAGGTTTAGATAAGAATGGCGAATTTCAAAAAAGTACTAGATCTAGTACAATTATTATTGTATGGCGAGACGCGCAGTGCAGCGTCGGGCGCGCTCCGGTCAACTTCGCAGCGCGCTAGAGGTCGTAATTTTTGTCGAAAAAAAAAAATAAAAAAATGAATTGTAGGCCTAAATACGCTCTACAATTTTGATATCAAACATTTTTTCGATATCTTTCACGAGAAAAAAGAAAATAGCAAAACATAAAATTCACTCCCCAAATTTATGGTTTTTTCGATCGATATCTCGATAACGATGAACTATATGTAAAAAATGTAAAGGACCTTAATTGTAGACTGTAAGAAAAGCAACAAAAAAGTATTGCGTAAAAATTGTCGTATCTCAACGGAGAACCGAGTTATGATGAAAAAACTGAATTTAACATTTTTTTCAAGATGGCGGAAAATGCACAAGGTAATTTTGGTCGACAATTTGAAGTTAAGCTTTTCTAGGCCCCCCCCCACGTAATATCCAAAATTTGGCTTTCTCGGTTCATTTGCATTTCTAACCCGTTATTTCCGACGTAATGACTGGACTATTGAGAATTTGTTTTATTTAATTTTTTTTCTCGAACGGTGTGTTCTACCCTTTTTCTTGGTTTACTTTACTTTTTATTTTGATCGTAGGTCCAGCCTTTTCATCATCCACTTTCTATTTGATGCCGAACAAATTTTTCTTCTTACTTTTTGCCTTTTCTTCTCTCGTTCTGGTTGCCTCTACACTTTAATTTTTGATAGGACCACTAGTTTTTTTCCACACATTCCACATTCCATAGGACCACACATTTTCCCTTTCTTTTTTCTCAAAGTACAAGCTTCGTATAGTACGCAGTTTGACCTCTTTCTGCTGATGCTAATTTCCTGACTACTTTTTGCCCTTTAATAAAAACAAATTTCGGCGTTTTATTTGTAATAGTAGAAAGACCGCTTTCGTCCATGTTATATCCTTGAACTTGAACATTTGTACTTCTCAATTGGTATTTGAAGATTGTCGAAAAATCCACTTGGGTTAAATCCCATGGCTCTTGCCACACGTTTATTTGAAGGCATCCGTAATAACAGAAACTACAAAAACAAAGAAATAGAAATATTGACGGATAGTCAAGCAGCCATAAAAACGCTGAGCTCTCCGACCATCAGCTCCAATATGGCTTGGGAATGCCTAGGAAAACTTAACGAATTAGGTAAGAAAAATAAAATTCACCTCAAGTGGATACCGGGCCATTCCGGAATCGAGGGAAACGAACGTGCCCACTCATTGGCAAGAAAAGGAGCATCGACACCCTTCATAGGACCAGAACCATTCTGTGGCTTCGAAGATACTTTCTTCAAGGCAGAACTCCAAAAGGAAGAAGAAAAACTGAGAGAAACCCACTGGAGGAACCTCTCAGGGTTGAGACAAGCCAAAGAACTTCTCGGGAATTTTAACCGAGAAAGGTCGAAGATACTCTTCAACCTCAACAAGGAACATCTCAGAACACTGACGGGATTCCTAACGGGACATTTTAAGCTCAAGGAACACCTGAGGAAGTTAGGCATAGAAGAGAATGGCGTCTGCAGATTCTGCGGGAAAGGAGACGAGACACCACGTCACCTACTGCTCAACTGCGATGCGTTAGAACTTAAAAGAAGTTTCTCAAGGAAACGGACCTGGAGAGGGTGCTTCACTAAAGGGACTCCATACCAGGCGAAGCACAGTAGAGGGGATACAATAGATCTTTTAGGTCGCAGTAACTATACATCACCCTCAGTATACAAATACAAATACAATACAACGCCAGTTAATGTCTTTAAAAAAACTGTATGCCCATCAGTCTTTCCCTGTCATTTCCTTTTTTTTTAACGAATTTGGAATTTTGTTGTTATTAGGAATTGGCACAATTTGAATAGGTGAAATGTATTTTGGGACAACCTCTGTCTTGACGTTGAAGGTGTTAAAGTTTCGGGTCTATCGTGTGAAGGAACCGGGATATGTGATGGTCTGTCAACAACTTTGGATGAAAGAGCAATCGGAGTGTCTGTGACGTCCATAGCGACTGATGTTGAAGAATAATCCGGATAATCAGCAGCTGATTTTGAAGATAATGATAGTACAATAAGCTGATTCTCATCGTTGTTACTGCATTTTCAATGGCCATCTCTAATGGTTCCATTGCGAATGTGATTCTTGTCGGTTTTGTTGATAAGTTGATAACATTAGCATTCTCGAGATATAACTCTCTTCGATCAGTCATGACAAAAGGTACAAAATCTGCGTCAGTGCGAATACAAAGCCAACTTCCAAATGCTTTAAAGCTCTTTACTGCGTAATCAACTGACAACACATGAATATGGTGTCCTCGGAGCAAACAATATTGTTGGCAAAGACATATGGTGATGAGTGATTATCCACGATCAATAATGTTGAATTACTTGTTGAAGGCTTGACGTGATGTTGTAAGTGCTGTAGTAGCCATTCTACGAATAACTCGCTATTGATTTGTCTAGAATCCGATATCAAAAGAAGAGAGTCAGGGGGGTGTCCATCAATGAGTTCCCATATTCGTCTTTTCCTGGTAAAAATAAGAATTGGTGGTACCTACGTAGTTTCCTGCGGCAGAATGCAACATTTGACCTTTCAGTTGCAGATACGTCTGTTACGCAGTTTGACCTCTTTCTGCTGATGCGATTTTCCTTACTACTTTTTGCCCTTTAATAAAAACAAATTTCGGCGTTTTATTTGTAATAGTATAAAGACCGCTTTCGTCCATGTTATATCCTTGAACTTGAAAATTTGTACTTCTCAATTGGTATTTGAAGATTGTCGAAAAATCCACTTGGGTTAAATCCCATGGCTCTTGCCACACGTTTATTTGAAGGCATCCGTAATGCCAGTTAATGTCTTAAAAAAACTGTATGCCCATCAGTCTTCCCTGTCATTTCCTTTTTTTTTAACGAATTTGTAATTTTGTTGTCAGTGGCATATTGACATACCAATCGCCTTAACAATTTCAATGTTAAACCAGGAAACTTCTTCAGAAAGTCATCTACATGTTGTGCTAAATCCAAGTCTTGTTCTTCGTTGAATGTCAACTTGAATCTTCCCAAACACCACAGTCCACTTTCAACCGTTTTCTCAATGCATTCTCTTAGAATTCCAATTCGCTTGCTACTCGGCTTTTAGACAAACCAGTTTGCAATAGCTCTTCTGCTCTTCCAAACATAACTAGAGTGGTGCGATTCCTCTGAAGTTTGCGCTTCTATAAATGTCCTGAAAAATATGAAAAAAGTAAGAAATTAATTTGACTAACAATGTATTTAGCAGTGGGGCAAGAGTGCGTGCGCGAACTCCTACCCGCATTGTGTGATGATGCGGAGTGCCCCAATTAGCACTTCAAGTTTGATGCTACTGTTTCTTACAAAATTTGAAGAATAGCTGCTTGAGTCTGTCGTTAACAGAATACTAAATTATTGTTATTTATAACATCTTTGCTATTATTTTACTAATTATAGTCTATTAGGTTTCGCATGCAAAAACATGTGGCTTGAACACTACAGTTCAACACTACACTACAACATCAACACCTTCTCAGTGTACACTTTGAAGTTAAGTTGTTGACTGTCAACCACGTCAATACAAATGTGTATATCATCGAAAGTTACTTAAAATATTTTAAATTGAAATGTTTATTTTAAAATTATACTTATAGTAATTATATCATTGAAACAGCAAATTATTTGCAGTTTTTCAAGTGCTCACTGTTCCCAAAGGACGTTTACTCGTTTTTCGATCGTATGGTAAACGAAACAATTTCTATGAGAGAACGGGAAGGCATTACTCGCCATGACATGATACATCTTCTAATGCAAGCGCGTCTTCAGTCCCAGAACGACTCTACAGAAGATGATGTAGAAGACACCAATAATTATAAGACAAGAAAATCTCAAGACACTGAAAAATTGGGCAAACGTCTAGAACTCAGTACTGATGACATCGCAGCTCAAGCATTCTTATTATTCATGGCTGCACATGCTCCCACGTCACACGTGCTTAGCTTCATGATCTATGAACTAACAATCAACGAGGACGTTCAGGATCGGCTCAGGAAAGAAATACTCGAGACACTGGAGAATAATGATGGGAGTATCGATTATGCATCACTAATTAAGATGGAGTATTTAGATATGATCGTATCTGGTAAGTATAAAGGATGTTTACCTATATTTACTGGATAACTAAACGTTGCTTGTTATTATACTTACAGAAGTTTTAAGAAAATGGCCCGATCTTCCTTTCTCCGATCGAGAGGTTTCCAAGTCTTATACGATCGAGCCCGAAAGACCTGGCGAAAAACCAGTTCATTTGAACCCCGGCGATGGACTCTGGTTCTCTTTATATCTTCTGCATCACGACCCACAATATTTTCCACAACCTGAAAAGTTCATACCAGAACGTTTCAGTAAAGAAAATAAAGACAAAATCAATCCTTACGCCTATCTTCCTTTCGGTGCCGGTCCTAGAATGTGTTTTGGCTATAGGTGGTCGCTGCTCATTATCAAAATGTTTGCATTCTATATGGTACAGAACTTTCAGTTTGTTCCAGTGGAAAAAACTGACAATCCTATCAAGCTTGGAAGTGGCAGTCTTGTTTATTCGGAAAACGGATTATGGGTAGGATTTAAATCTCTTAAAACTACTTAGAAATCTGATTAAAATTAATGTTCTTATTCTATTTCAATTCATTAACTTTATTAATAATTAATTATTAATATTACATTTGTGTTATTCATTTACTATGTATTAGTGTGGTTTTTATTAATAATATAAACTATTTAGAACACAAGCTATCCATGGCTGTTTTTTCTGTCTCTGGCACAAAATCAGTATACGTTTTTTATATTTTTTCTATGAGCTTCCCGTTCTAAAAGCTTGATAACTTCTCTTCTCTTTATTTGTAATGTTAAATTCTGATAGATCCTCGAGAATCGTTTATTTATTCCATATCTTGTAAATTTATAAATCATCCAATGCAATGTAGATAGGTAGGTATAATATAAATTTTCTAAAACTCTTTCTCAGTTGAAGCAAGGCAAGAGAGAACGAACTGATACTCGTCCTTCGTACAAATAAAATAGGAACAACTTCAGAATGTCCATCAATGTTCCAAGTAATAGAATTTAGATCGTATCGTCACCTCGTGTGAACATCCCTCCAGAGACTCCAGTAACTTCATTTTAGTCTCTCTGAGACGTAAAAATATCAATAGGGCATCAGCTATAGATTGGGAGGAAGCGTCCATTATAACATATGACCTCTCTGTAATATGTAATTCGTCACGATTCTGACTGCCTTGTAACTGACGATTGAAATTTTTTCATGGATAAATTTTTGTTTTGAGTGAATGAGTAATGAGATAATCAAGCCAAAAGGCATATAAACAACCGCCAGGTTAAATGACTTGTCTAAAAATAAATATCATAAAGTCATTATTCATTCTTGAATAAATTCTTGTAGATTAAATTTCTACCATATCCTCACTCTGTCAAATTTTCTGAACAAAAAAGGAAATTATAAGTTGTTATCGATAATAGAACTGCTGGAGTTTCTTATAATGTGCTGATGTTACATATACCACAGCAAACGTCCTCTGGAATGACCCATTTTTTGAAATTTTTGCTGATAGTCTGTCGTATTGTTTATTTTTTTCGAAAACCTTACCAAAGTGAGTATGTACATCTCCGTGCTTCTTCTACATTCTTGTCCCAGCTAAATTTCACCATGACGTACCATTGCCGAAGCAGTAAGTCAGAACTACACAATATCCTCTGAAAAAATCCTACCCTGACCTGAACGGGGCCTTTCAAATTTCGCGATTCAGCACATTTTAAGAAGGGCGTATTTGGGGGGGGGAGGTATACAGTACCTATCCCTAGCAAAATTTCAACCCGATCGGTGCAACTTTCAGACTATTCCCTTTAGGACTTGTAAATTTAAAAATTCCCCCAAACCGAGTCTAATTTCAAGCTATACTAAGAAAGAATTGCGATCCTAGATTGCTTCTTGTATGAGGCACAAAACGCCACCAACAGATAGACATTTTCGAGTGAAACTTCCCGTACACCTGCAAAAATTAAAAAAAATAAAAGATAATTGTTACTTGTAAGAATTTGATTTATTTGCGATTCGAAAGGAATTATTAATTAACGATTTTAAGTGCAAAATTATTTTAAAAAAATCATCTTTCAACCGATCTAGCATAACTTTCACATTACATGGCTTATTCTCATTAAATTGACATACGTACACCAAGGGTTTATATAGTAACTGAACTTACCGAGTTGATGCATGCATTGAAGAGCATATTTGAGCAACATATGGACAAGTGGTATTATGTCCAACCCTGGAGACCTGTCAGAACCTATTTATACAGCGCACACAATGCTGTTCTAATGCCTACGACCCACCCCTAGTCCAAGTCCCAGTCGGATCCTGCAAAAAACCCGCAGGACTCCGCTTTAATTCAATGTTGCTCGGGATGCGTCATCGGTTCGTACAATCACACCATACGTCCTAACAGGGGCTTGAGTTGGGGGTGTGTTTGTAGAAGAAATTAAGAAAAATATTATTTCTTGTAAATTGTAATTATTATTGAACGAGCTACGAGGTGTGAATTGATGAAACTCATATCCTTCAAACGCGAATAAGGACCCCCCCGAGATTCCAAGTAGGTACTTATATGCAATATTTCCTATGTCGCAGTTAACTTTGTAATTTTTCTTTTATTTTTTTGGTTAAATTTATAATTTACTTCAACTAATCTATAAAAATAGGCTTACATTCTCTCATAATAATAATAGCTCTTTTTTTATTATCCTAAATAAGACTTTGATTTCACAAGCAATCCCGACTCATTATCGCCCCGCACTAACCCCCACAATTCACCCCCAAGCAGCATGTCCGCCAGTATTTGATTACATCCCGTATTCCGCTCATGCACATCCATCTAGATCCTCTCCTCGAAGTTGCGGTTGTCCACTCGACAACTCGACGTGAATGTGTCTCCATGGCCTCCTAGTTGCTATTCCTCAGGTTGCAATCGATTAAGGACTCTTCAAGTTAGTTTCGGCACGATTTAGGTTGCTTGGTATAAGTACATACGAAAGCTAGACTGTAATTCTGGCAGGATTTCTCTATTTGTGCTCGTTTTATTTTTCTTGTTACGATTGGGAATCTTGGGAGTTGGAAGGGGAGCAGTTGTGAGTTGGTGAGAGAATTGGATGAGTTCAATTATGTTTTCGTTTAAGTGAAGATACCTAATTGAAGCCATATTATTGTCATTTTGAGCGTAAAAGTATCAATTTCCCAAATAAAGGAGAAATAAAAATTGAGTCTTCTTTGGACGACCAATTTATTAACCAAGCTATAAACTTGAGTGCCCTACCGGTTTCGGCTAAATGCCATCATCAGGGGCTAGAGGGGACTACTCAAAGTTAAGCTGTTGGGAAATTCCCAACAGCTTAACTTTGAGTAGTCCCCTCTAGCCCCTGATGATGGCATTTAGCCGAAACCGGTAGGGCACTCAAGTTTATAGCTTGGTTAATAAATTGGTCGTCCAAAGAAGACTCAATTTTTATTTCTCCTTTATGAAATTATGGCCGACACAGTGACCTACAATTTTCATCAATTTATAATTTCCCAAATGCTATTTCGATCTATTATTTGTATGCGATGCGATATATAGAGTAAAAAATTCCAAAATGTAATGCTAATAATAATAATAAGATCATAAAAGGAGTTTCCCTAAGTTTCCCGAACTGCCCAAGTTTCGTTTCAGACACCCTCAACCCAAGCAGGAAAATCGGTCATTTATAAGAAGGTTAAGGTTCTATACAGTCCATAATAAGTAAATTAGGATTGGGAATTAATTTCCCTGTTCCCTATACAGGGTTATTCACGGTATACGCCACGGAAGTTTATGGCCGTGCCTCTGGATTTTTTGATCTTTTTATTTTTGGAGTTGATAGAGACCCGGCAGAGGTACGTTTTAAAATTATATTTATAATGTACAGGGTGTCCCAAAAGCATGAAACATATCAAAGCTATGTTTTTTTAAATGGAATGCTCCTATGTTATTGCATTTTTGGATTGCCTGGGAAGAAAAAAGAAGATTGGCTTTTACAGTTGGTGCTTAAATTCAGAAGTTTTTGAGTTATAAACAAGTGAAAATCGTCATTTTTCAAGTTCAATGCCCTGTATAAGGAAAACGGCTTAAGATAGAGAAAAACGGCTTACATGTCCCTATTTTAACTTTTCATGTACTATCCAATGATGTAGATGAAATGTTTATACAGGGTGATAAAAAATTTGAAAAATTCTGAGATTTCTCCACGCGTCGACAAATAAAAAAAGCAAAGAAAGTACAAATGTTTCTATACCATAGGATAGTACATGAAAAGTTAAAATAGGGACATGTAAGCCGTTTTTCTCTATCTTGAACCGGTTTCGTTGTACAGGTCCTTGAACTTGAAAAATGACGATTTTCACTTGTTTATAACTCAAAAACTTCTGAATTTAAACACCAACTGTAAAAGCCAATCTTATTTTTTCTTCTCAGACAATCTAAAAATGCAATAACATAGGAGCATTCCATTTAAAAAAACATAACTTTGATATGTTGCATGCTTTTGGGACACCCTGTACATTATGAATATAATTTTAAAAGGTACCTCTGCCGGGTCTCTATTCACTCCAAAAATAAAAAGATCCTAAAATCCAGAGACACGGCCGTAATCTTCCGTGGCGTATACCGTGAATAACCCTGTATATCTTGAAAGTAAAAAATTATTTGAAGACCACAAGTGGGAAAATTATCATTTACATTTATCCATATGAGTGGTTTTAGACCAATTAGGTCATTATTCCCAAATAAATTAGTTCAAAGTAAGTTTATCATAAAAGTCAAATGATTCTGGCTAAAAAAAATATATTATTACGTAATTTAGGCGTAAATTTTACGTATTTTTACGTATTATTACGTAATTTTACTTAAAGTTTTTGTGTACCTGGCTGTGGCGCTATATAGGTTCCTAGAGACATTCGACGCTCACATATTTCGCAGATATCTACTGACTACACTGGGGAGCCTTGTGCTCTTAATTATGCGCATCTCTTGTGCGCATTTCCCATTTGTGGAAAGCCGTTTACCCTCAAGCCTCTGAGTAGGCAGTTGTTTGACTTCTGAGGAAGGCTATAAATTATTATACTAATGGAAATTTCCGAGAACTTCAACAGAAGGTACTCTCCATTTGAGGGAATGAAATTTTCATGGGAGTAAGATATACAAAAGTAGTGGACGTATTGCATTTGAGTAGAATCGGCCAAGTCGTTTTAAAATGGCAGCCATTAAAATTTTCGAAAAATTTTTGATACCCTATAAACGTAAGACGGAAAAAACTAATCTAAGAAAAAGAAAAAAATGAATCCGATAGTTTAAGTGTGGCAACAGCGCAAACTCATCTAAGAATACAAAATATGAAAGATACCTATACCATTAAAAAAAATGAAATGATATTTGACTTGAGCTTATTTACACCATGTTCAGTGCAGTGTCGCCACTCTTATTTTTACAAAAATGGTCATATCTTTGTTACAAAAAAACTTACAGCACTAGATAAAATTTACTATCTTATTAAGAGCTGCTTCGTGGGAGCTGCATATTTTTCAAACAAATTCTTTAAAAATAAACATCGTTAAGGGAGTAATATTTCTTCCCCTAAATTATTGTCTAAGATCATAATAAATGACCTTCGATATATAAAACTTTCCATTAATATCTGATTACTCGCGCATAGTTTCAAGAACTAATGGCGAAGACGATAATAATCGCATGACTTTAAAAAAATTTGGTCCATTAGTGAAAGAGATAAACTGATCAATATGAAGAAGAGCTTTCATCCCATAAGGTTGCAACAGCGAGGGCATTTCAATAAGTAGGGTGTAAGTAATTGCAATTTCATTATACAAATGATTAATGGTGGAGGAATGGAAGAGCCACTATATGCTGTTAAACTCACACCATAAGTTAGTCAACCAAAAATATTCCCGGCTCCCGCTTCCATGTTATTTTTATGTCTCACAGGAGATCATTAATTTTAGTCAGTCCGGGTAAAAATAGGTCGGGGATGGTTCCCGGTTTTTATTAGATATTCATCTAAGCTGCGAAATAATATGCAAGAATTTGTGCCATTGTTAGGGAATTTTTATAGTCCAGTATTATAGTTCAATAATTTAGCTTACACGTACCATGTATGCAGATGTTTTCAAATCTCAGTTACTTTTTGAAATTTTAACCAAAAAATACTTCCTGTATCATGCTTGCATACGTATTTTGATTTTTTAGTTACTTTCATACTTATACCTAAAGGAAATTGTTAAAAATTCTGTTAAAAAAAATTATGTCGAAAAAAGGATCGCAATTATTATGAGATTCAAATATCCATGACCTAATTATTTCTGACAATATTGTTGAATTTTAGCAAAAAGACTCATCATCGAGGATCTTTGAGAAATTTCCTTGAAAGGATCCTCTAGCAGGACTCCGCAGTTTCCAGGTAGGTTTTGATTTTTTTTTTTTTTTTTTTTGATTGGTATTGGTATTTGGTATTTTAACTAAATGTGAGAGATGGTTTATGTGGTCCCAAACACTGAAGCCAGCGAGGTAGGTTTAATAGATGCTGCAATTTTTTTCTTGAGACTTTCAGAAAGCAGAGTTTGTTTCAAATCACATCAGACACAAAAAGAAACTGACTCAAAATTTTCGAGAGAATTTTTTTCTTTTTTCTGCTTTTTAATCATCATTTTTGGTTAACTCTCTAAATCTCTGTAATAGGTACTAGGTACCTGTACTATATACCTACACCTATTCACAGTTGTAATTCAGTATGCGTTAAATGTAATTGATAATAGTCATATGTAATTCAGAATGCGCGTTAATTGTAATTGAGAATAGTCAAAAGTAAATTCAGAATGCGGTATTATTGAGAATAGTCAAATGTAATTCAGAATGCGTTACTTATAGTTGAAATTGAGAATAGTCAAATGAAATTAAAACGGCCCACAGACGATGCAATTTGTCGTACAACAAGTTGTACGATCTTGGTCGGTTCAACCGTCTGAACGATAATTGGAACGTGTGTGGTGCTGTAGTACAACTTATCGTACGACGCGGTCGAGTCGTTCGGAAGTTTAGCATGTTTAAAAATCTGTCGTACAACTAGTTGGATATACGACAAGTTTGAAGGTGTGTGTCTATTCGCCGATTTGTTGATACGATTTCAGCGACTAATCAGTGAGTACGGAAGCATTGCGTAGATACCGAGCTGGTCTTAAAAAACTATACGGTCCGAACTTTTTCAAAAAAACTTTTCGAAAATTCAAGTACAGAATCACAATGGCCATAATTTAAGATTATTTTGGAGTATATAGAGTGTCCCATATGATAGTGGCATATCAAAGTTTCAAATCATTTCATCTACATCATAGGATAGTACATGAAAAGTTAAAATAGGGACATGTAAGCCGTTTTTCTCTATCTTCAGCCATTTTCGTTGTACAGGGCCTTGAACTTGAAAAATGACGATTTTCACTTGTTTATAACTCAAAAACTTCTGAATTTTAACACCAACTGTAAAAGCCAATCTTATTTTCTCTTCTCAGACCATCTAAAAATGCAATAACATAGGAGCATTCCATTAAAAAAAGATAACTTTGATATGCCACTGTCATATGGGACACTCTATATACTCCAAAATAATCTTAAATTATGACCATTGTGATTCTGTACTTGAATTTTCAAAAGTTTTTTGAAAAAGTCCATCGTTTGGCCTATAGAGACCGCTTTGAATAAGCTGGGACACCTGTAATAATGACCAAGTTAAGATAAGGACATGTAAGCCTTTGTCTGATATCTTGAACCGTTTTCGTGGTACCTAAATGTCTTTAAAGTTGGAAAATCATGATTTTCACTTGTTTATAACTCATGGCCTACTCAATTTAAGATACAACTATAAGCACCATTGTTATTACATTTTCTCAGACAATCTGAAAATGCAATAATATATGGGGTGTCCCATTTTAAAAAAAAAGTTGGCCATTGCTTTCGCCATTTTTAAATGTGCTGCCATCTTGGTAATATTTCATTTTGATTCGTTTTAAGGTATGTTGCCTAAGTGCCAAATTTCAGAATCCTGGATCATTTGGAACTCTAACTTTTTCTAATGAGCCGTTTCAATCAATCCGCCTGTAAACTAAACTAGTTGTACAACCGATCGCTTGCGATCATTTTACGTCTGTGGACAAAACGTTGTACGATCTGTCGTAACGATTTACAGGGCAACCGATTGTACGATCGGTAGTACGACAAATTGCATCGTCTGTGGGCCCTTTTTAAGAGTCAAGTCTAATTGAAAATGCGTTAATTGTAATTGATAAAGCATCAAATGGAATAATTGATAAAGCGTTAAATGTAATTCGGAAAGTATCAAATAGAATTCCGAATAGGTCGATTGAAATTGAGATATTGAAAAATTCGTAAACTTATACAGTAGACCATGCTAAAACGACTTTATATATAGTTTGTTAATGGTGACTATGCCCGCTCTGCTCTAGCTAAGAGAACCAATACTTGTTGGACGACAGTTCTGAGAATATGTTAATTTTTTTTAAGTTTAGATTTTATGTAGGTACCTACTTTCATTCGTATTCGACCTATTTTCAATTAGGTACAATTTACGCATTCTGAATTACCTTTAGTGTTTTCTCAATTACATTTGACATTACATTTGAAATTACAATTAACAAATTTTCAATTATTACATTTGTCTATTCTCAATTACATTTAAAACATTCTGAATTACATTTGACTATTCTCAATTACAATTTACCTACGCATTCTGAATTACATTTAACTATTCTCAATTACATTTGTCTATTCTCAATAATTATACACTTAACACAGTCTGAATTACATTTCACGATTCTCAATTACATTTAACGTATTCTGAATTACATTTAACGCATTCTGAATTGAATTTGACTATTCTCAATTACATTTAACGCATTCTGAATTACATCTGACGATTCTCAATTACATTTAACGCATTCTGAATTACATTTAACGCTTTCTCAATTATATTTGACTATTCTCAATTATAATTAACAATTTGTCAATAACATTTTGTTTCTCAATTTTTCTCAATCATTTCTTAAAATTACACTTAACACATTCCGAATTACATTTGTCATTTGACTATTCTCAATTACACTTACCTAACCTTAACACATTCTGAATTACATTTGACGATTCTCAATTACATTTAACGCATTCTGAATTACAGTTGAGTATTCTCAATTACGTTTAACGTATTCTGAAATACATCTAGCCGTTTCTTAATTACAACTGGAAAAGGCAATATAAAATACTAATCTTTAGTGTTTCCAAATTTGTATTGCTTGTCGACTAGAATTCTTATTAAATAAAAGAAATATTAAAAGATTTTATAAACAGTATCAGCAGAGTAAGCGAGATGCCTGAATCAGAGGTCTCACCTGAAATAAATCTGTAAGTAAAAAATACGATTGAGATGGACCTGGACCTAGATGATGATTAGAAAAAAGTTCAATACAACGCGAGAAATAATTTACGAATAGCGGAGTGAGAGACTTGAAAACACACCAAGAATTTGATAGAAACATACAACGGCAGCTATAACTCAGAAATATGATTGAAAGTAAAGAAAAAATTTATTGCAGAGTGAGAGAGACCACACTGAAAAAATTCCATGTTCTTCCTATTACCAAATGAGTGGTTAAGTTGAAGAAAAAAAAGTTTAATTTAAAAACCTAAATATTTAATTAGGAATACAACATATGGTATTCCCTAATAGGCTGTAGATAAAACACGAAAAAGTACAAAAATAACTTCAATCCACATTAACAAACGATTTAATTGCTTTATTATTTTTGTTTCGTATTAAATATAAATTCTTTGAAATAATACCTGTTTGTCTTAACTAAAATTAATTTAAGTTATTTTCAGTATACAAAATTTACTGCGAAGGCAAATATTGGTGTTAGGAAATAAATAGTTCATTCCTCGCAAATGAAATTCAGTTTAGAAAACGCTATATTTAATTATGGTTTCAGGTAGATTTTTACTGTTAATTTTAAATTATATCAGCTTTATCATGATTAAACTTTAATTAATGCCATCCGACTTTTATTTGGTATGGCATATAGCAAACTTTTAATTTACCTTTTCGTTCCAAATAATTTTCGCTGCATTGTATTTTGTTTCACGCAAATATAAATTTTCTAATTGCAAATAAAATACAGTTGAGAGAACTAAATAACGACTTTTTTTATCGCGGTCTAAGAAGCAAAAGACTGGGACGACGCTGCTACGAGAGAACTTGTCTGACTGGACTAGACCCTTTTCTTCCCGCATTTCATATTTTATTATTTATTTGGACTTGATGTTGAACGTTGGTAGCGTTGTTGGTAACAATTTCAATCTGTGAATGTATTATAGTGATAGGATAGCGTAAAGTGTAGTGTACTGACATGGATGGAATTGCTAATTTAGTAAGCTTATGTCAAGGTAAGAATAGTTAAAATATTTTGATTCTTTCTCTTTTATCTAGGAATGGCCAATTTTATTGACAAGCAAGGGTTACATATTAGTAAGTACGATAACGAAAAATATATACCTATATAGCTGATTAATAAAAATACTAATAACAGTGGGTATTATAACGGCTCATTAAGCTAACGGGCACATTTCTTGGTGGCGTTTCTAGAATAAGTATCGATACTAGGTTGAAAATATAGCGATTTGGTTATTCTTGGCTCGAAAGGGATTTCAAAAAAGGTAAAAATAAATTAGGTATTTTACGTCAATATTATCTTTAAAAACGGTAACCGAAGTCTGCCCATTAACTTGACAATGGACCTTGACAATACCCACTGTGAGATGTAATATAACAAAAGTAGGTATATCACAAAATAAGATGGTGGTAACATTAAGGTTTTTAAAAATATATACAGTGCATTTTTAAAAAATGTTGCCGCATGGATTTAAAAGTTACCCTGTGTTAAAACAAACTTATTTATTTGTCTTGCAACTTGGAAGGCACTTTTCAATGGGTACTCGTAATACTGCATGTAGTCTGCTTCTCATAAAAACCTGTCAAAAAAATCTGACATTGTTTATTTTAATTTGGTATAAAGGGTGATAACTATTTCGTTTTTCCTAGGGAATTGTATGTTAAGAAGGATGTCATTTATTTTCAAAGCATTGTTGAAATATTCTTTACACGTATTCCCTATGTTACCCTTCTTATGCAACACACAGTATCAAGAAATACTTATAATACTTATACATAGGTACTTACATTATTGATATTGTCTTTTTCAAGTTTACATATTATACTCTATAATATCTAACGTTTGCAGCTTGAACTGGACTTCAATCCGCACCATGCCAATAATTGCGTCAATACATTATTTGAAAATTTTGATGCTTTTTTTGAAAAAATACTAGAACTTCGTAGAACTCAATTACAGGACTCACAACTGATACTTCTGGATTTATTAAGCAGTGGCAACCTTAATAAAGGTTTGTTTTCTTCTCGAACTTAGTTAAAATAATAATTTGTTAATTAAAATCCTTGTCTATGCTTGTTCTAGATTCTGCAGATAGCATTAAGCTGGCCTTACTTTTTGCTCTATAGTTCCGGTCCGGTGAAAAGTGCCAAAATTAAAACACCCAAACTTTGTTGGAAAGCAAGTAGCACAGAAGCTTGTCAAGTTTTCTTTATATGACTCACCCTATATAATAATTACATCTTGTAGAAAACCAAATTTTTGTTAATATTTTTCAATTTACAATTTTGTTGATGTTATATGTTGTACTTTTATAATGAAATGAATTTTATTTTGTTTATTTAAGTACCTATGTAAAGATATAATTTATCTATTAAACATTTACATAATTTACATGGTTTTTTATTTAAAATTTCATTTAGTCAATTAAGGTCATAATTGATTTTCGGAACAAAGCATTGGTATTAGATAATTGAACCCAATGCTGCAACAACGTTGTAAGTGCCGAAAGTAAATTTTGGGGGAAGTCGAAATAAACATTTTTTTGTGAACCAATATAATATTTGAAAATTTTATATTTTCCCCAAAATTTACTTTTGGCACTTATACAACGTTGTTGCAGCATTGGGTTCAATTAGATATCAAATATATTTATTTGGGCGAATTAAATTCTCTGCTTTTGGTAAACTAAATTTGCTATTTCTGCAATAAAGCTTTGTTTGCTTGAAATAAACAAATAAAAGAATTACATTTATCTCAAATAACATTGCATTAGGACCAAGAAGAATGTTTTTTGCAAACTAAAATTTACTTATATCAATCAAAATATATTTGTCTCAATGTAATATAAATTAAAAAGAAACACATAATTTAATAACATGAAAATTTATTTAATTGCTCTTACTAAACATTTATTTATGATTATTCGACCTAGGTTTTTTATGAAATGATATTTGATTATCTCAACCAAATTAAATAATCGAACGGACTATATTTGATTTCCATGATTGGAGGTACCGTAAGTGTAAGTACAAACTTTCTTCTTATGAACAAATGATTCAGTTACGGCAACTAAATACGCTTATAACAATCTTGATATCAAGTAATGTTGATTTCATGCAGGAACAATCTTTATTTGTAAGGAAACAACCTTATGTTAAACAAATAAACGCGTAATTGTAAGTTAAAGGAAACTATATTTGTCCGAATTAAATTTAGTTATCATTTTGTAAAATTTTCGATTAAATGATTTGTTTTAGGAAATTACACATATAATTGTCCTATTTCAAATAAAGAATTTAATTAAGATAAGCAAGCCTTAATTTCTTCAATCATATTTTTTTTTCAGTGCAAGCAAGACCAAAAGTTTAAGAAATGAGGAATAACTAAAAAAATGGTAAAGACAAAAATATATGAACAAAATTATGAGTACAAGCAAAATTAATAGTGAGGGAGGCTTGGGCTGGAGACATGTGAAAAAAACCGTTGATACCTATTTTTGTTATATCGTTTCATAAAGTTGCCATTTTGATTGTCATTTCAGTTTCAAAATGCTATTCCTTTAGGCAATCGGTGCCTAAATAGTATAGCGATACGAGTTGCAAAATGGGAGTGTTTTAAGCACGGAAGAAAATTGGAAAACGAGGCCGAAGGCCGAGTTTGACAATCGTCAAAGTGCTTAAAACTCCTTTTGCATTATGTGTCACACAAGATTTTTTGTTAAATCGTCACGAAACAACAATTTATTAATTATCGTCAAATCCCTCGTTAAAAGCCCTAAAGAAATATAAATTTATTATGAATTCTAGAGAATGGTAAGCACGAATGTGCGTAAGCGTGCGTCATTTTTAAGCACTCTCGTGCCTAAAATAATGTCATTTTGAAATTAAAACGACAATTAAAAAGGCAACTTTATGAAACGATTTAACAAAAAGTACTTTCAGGTAGGTATTGAGTGCGTAAAAGTGAGATAAATGACAACATAAAGGAAGGTATAAGCAAGTTTTTCATGAAGCTTTATAACTTACCTACCTATACTGAACTATTACTGTCACTTTGGCAATATAAAATACTAATCTTTAGATTTTCCAAATTTTTATTTCTTGTCGACTATAGAATTCTTATTAAATTGTTGTTTCTTGGCTATCTAACAAAAAATCTTGTGTTACACACGATGCAAAAGGAGTGTTTAAGCGCTTGACTATTGTCAAGCGAGGCCGAAAGCCCGAGTTTGACAATTTTCGTCCATGCTTGAAACACTCCCATTTTGCAACTTGTTTCGCAAACTTAAGTTCCTACTATTTCGATATAGCAGGTTACCTTGGACGTGACCTGATGATCTAAAGATGGTTTGAAAAATAATTTAAGGACGATTGCTTTGAAATCTGGATCTGGCAATGACTCAAAGAACCTTTTGGAATAAAATGAGAAAAAAAGTGAGTCTCAAAATATGTATAGTTATATGACCTAAATAAATGGTGATGAAAATATACATAAAAACGCTACTGCCAGAAGAATGGTGACCTGGCTGGAGAGATGAAGATGAAGTGAAATACATATTACAAAATTCCACAAAAATATACCTAATTACTTATTACAGTGTCAAAAATATTCGATGAGGACTGCATCAGTAACTTTTTTTTTTTTTTTTAGTACCAATGAGAGAAGAAAACATGATTTTTTGTCATTCGTTAGCTAAAATCATGCAGGGTGAATAGATTTTAAGAACTTTTTCACTCTGTTAGCGATTTAATTAGAATTACAAGAAAATGGTCTTAAAACAACTCATCGAGCAAATTTAGTTTTTTACTAACTGCTAAATTGTTATAAACTCTAATTTTTCAGAAATTTCCTTTCAAAGATTTCACGTTCTGGTTATAGTTTGACGAGTCCCATCCCCGAAAGAAAGGACAAGAAGAGAGAACTAGAACTGCCGTTCCCGACTATCCCGCGAAAATTCGCATTCCCTAATTCCACGATACATTGAAAACCGTATTGGAGCAACGTATTTCCAAGCCACGCCTCCGCCTCTGTTTCCATTGGTCTGCCGTCGCTCCGAAACTTACGTTCATACCTATAGGATCATTCCCTGAAATACGTTTTCTAAACGGGCATCTCCCGTCCCTGTCGTTCCAGAGAATGCGTCGCTACGGCCCTTTCTCTCCCTCGGAAGGGTGGGATCGAGCGCCCCGCATCTGTTTGAGGGGCACGCCGTAAAAGTTGCAATATTTCCACACCACTAGTAAGCTCCCACACACATAATGGTTTGTACAACCCTCAGTCTATGCTTGCACGAACTTGCGACAACAAGTGCGATTTTTAGCCCGTCGTGATCCAATTAACCAAGTGAACTGAAATGGCTATGGATGTTTCAAACAGCAGGAAGATCGACCTGAAGAGTGAAATAATCAGTGATGAACAGACGACAGTGACTGTGCCAGTGCCGGTGGCCCCAAAAACTGTTAAAAGGCCCTTCGATGTTGCTTTTCTCATGCTACCTGATGAAAAAATCAAACAGAAGCAGTGCATAAACAAGATCACCAAGATTGATTTTAAGAGAGATTTGGAAGAGGAGTTATATCCATCAAGTGACACTCTTGATGATGAAGACGAGCAAATCGAAGTGGGGAGTAATAACGATTTAATTAGTCACATGAATGGGCGAGTTAATCACCAGAAATATTATACCCAAAAGCAGCAAATTTTCGATGATCCAACTCTGATTAAGACAAAAAATTTAGATGAATTAAGATGCAAGACTGGAGTATCACTAATGCAAGAACAGAAGAGCGCTTTTACTAAGGTAAACATGATTTCTAAAGAATCCCGATCCTCACCTAACCTCTCTCTTAGTCCAGATTTGAGTTACCAGAACTCTCTCAGTCCTTCCCCTCCAATTCTCACAACTACCAGCTCCAGAAACTATCATCAAAATTTTCCCACTAATATCCTAACACCTAGTCAGATCTTCAAAAATCAATCAACAAACGCATATCATTTCCCTGATAACTTTAATTCCAATTCGCTAGACAACCCATTTTTAATCAAATCAACCCCTAATTCTCCCGAACAACTGCTCCAACCGAACATGACATTCCATCACAAGCTGCGACCGATTTATCGCCCGGAGCTGCCCTACAACTATCAACAATTCCCAGCGACAGCGCAAGATATGCTAAAAATCACCCCGCCGGATATTCGCAGTCCCGCCGCTGCGGCGATCTTGACCTCTCTCCTGCCGCCCTCGCTAGCCGCCCTCTCCATGCCCGCCCAGAACGTGTGCGCCAAGTGCAACATAACTTTCAGGATGACTTCCGATTTGGTTTACCACATGCGATCCCACCACAAGAACGACTCGGTCGATCTGACCAAGAGACGGAGGGAGGATAAGTTGAAGTGTCCGGTTTGTTCGGAGTCGTTCAGGGAGAGACATCATCTGACTAGACATATGACCGCGCATCAGGATAAGGATGAAGATGCTAAATGAATTGGGGATGTTGAGGGGTCGGTTTGATTGATGCAAGAGGGGTTATAATTGAAAGATTTTTAATAAATGAATCAGTGTAAATGTATTAAAGATTAATTAATTAATCGATCATCATAATTATTATATATTATGTAAATGTGGTTGCTTTCATCTTTGAACCAATTGATTATGTAAGTAAGTAGGTATGTACTTGGAATTGGAATGACCATAATATTTGTATCAAAAAGTTTATAAGTCCAATACTTTATGGGCATGTACTTACCTGTAAACTGTACCTAAGTAATCGCAAAAACTTTAATGTTAATGAATGTTGAGATGAAAAGTCGGTGAATTGTTTGTAATTAGACCCTTAAGTGGGGTATATAACTGATGAATGCGGGTCTAAAAAATTAATAAATCGTAAAGATTACTTCGGATCTTCTAATGTGAATAGATTAATTTTCTTTATCTGGCTCTGAAACCAATTAATTTATTATTAATAACGTTATCTAAAAATACGAAGTGTATCAAAGCAATAATTCTAGTCGTATATTATGTAAAATCATATCTATATGTAATAGATACCTATATATATATATAATGTACATTATATTATATACTCTTGGAAATATCTAAAGGGTTGTTTATTTCAATAGGTGTATTTAACTATTGATTACTTGAAATGAGATTTCAGGTTTCTATATGATGTAAAAAGGAAAATATTGTTTTGTAAATATGTATTATAGATGATATGTTAATGTATTTACTGTTATTTATGTTATATACTTTTGTGCAATAAATAAATATTTCTAAGGCAGTTAATAATAAATATTTAAATTCAACATTTTATTTATTTTCCCTACCTTACATACCTATAAGTAGGTTATAGGTACCTAAGTCTAAACTGTTCTGCAATCATTTTAAGGGATGATATTGATGAATCTAAAATATTTTTTGTCGCGTACCGTTTTTGGTTATACCAGAAGTCATCATCGACTTTGTTATTTTATAAAGTTCAGCTAGATATAGTAAGTCTAACTACAAGTCAAATAAATTTTTCAGTTATGAGTTTTGAAAAATATGCAAAAAAACATCCACCTCAATTTTATAATTTAATTTTCTCTCTACTGATGTAAAATTTATTATACAGCGTGTTCCTTGGCTCAATAATGACGAAATTGTCTATCTTTTTTTAATAGGACGTCCTGTAGGTACCTTATTGTATTTTTAGATTGTCTGCTTACATTATAACAACGGCTCAAGATATTAGAAAACGGTTTACATATGTCCCTATTTTAAATTTTTATGTAACATTTCTTATGATGTAGATGGAATTTTCATACAGGGTGATGAAAAATCTGATGATAATTTGCATCACCCTGTAGTAGCCCTGTACACAAATTTTGAGTATACACTGTAAAATAAACAATTGAAAAGTGAAGATATAGGGACATGTAAAATATCGTTTTCCGATATCTTTATAGCCGGTCGATGTGAGCTGCTTTAAAAATGGAAAATTTTTATTTTTATTTGTTTATTACCTAAACCCTATACTCAATTGAAACTGCAACTAGAAAAACTATTCCTAATTGTATTTTCTCAGACAATCTGAAAATTTAATTTTAGATTTATAATTATTTTTATTGAACCACTTATTTGATTATATAATATATTTGATGAATTTTAACGGAATTTAGGTTCTAATTTAAATTGGCCACTAAAGATTCTTTACAGAACAAATTAGAAAAACTTTCGCACAGCATGCGAGGAGAAGACTGAAGACATGGACGGTACCGTTTCGTCCTTATTATGGACTCATCAGCATATCATATCAGTCAGCTCTAAACCACACATGCTATACGAAATTTGGAAGTTGTATCTATTCTAACTGGTGTTTTCGTTTTGTAGTGACCTTTAATTTTCAAATGAGTGAGTAGGCAACCAGAGAAACGTGCGTGTCTTTATATAGTTAATAATGTGTAGTTCTTGAATTAATAGAAACCTCTGCATTAGTAGTGTAAAATTCATAAATTCATGAAAACTCTACTGTTATAGCGAGGATAATACTACTTATATAAAGACACGCACGTTTCTCTGGTTGCCTACTCACTCATTTGAAAATTAAAGGTCACTACAAAACGAAAACACCAGTTAGAATAGATACAACTTCCAAATTTCGTATAGCATGTGTGGTTTAGAGCTGACTGATATGATATGCTGATGAGTCCATAATAAGGACGAAACGGTACCGTCCATGTCTTCAGTCTTCTCCTCGCATGCTGTGCGAAAGTTTTTCTAATTTGTTCTGTAAAGAATCTTTAGTGGCCAATTTAAATTAGAACCTAAATTCCAATAAAATTCATCAAATATATTATATAATGAAAATTTAATAATAGGTATAAGAAGGTGATGTCCTATTTTTTAAAATGACAATGTAATCATCATTAAACCCAGGAACACCCTCTATAAAAAATTTACATCAATAGAAAGAAAATTAGAATAAATTGACCTGTTTTTGATTTTTTCAAAACTCAAAAATGAGAGATTTATTTGACTGTTGCCAGACTTTCTAGCTAACCCTGTAAACAATATAACGAATCTTATTGAAATGTTGTAGATTTGAAGTAAAATTTTTAACTTATAATTTGTTTAAGATACCATATTCTACATCAAAAAAAAGGTTTTCTGAGTTTTTCGACTTTTTCAAAAATCTTACAGATGAGTTCGATTTAAAAACAATTGATTCTACAAATGGCTATCGATTCAGAAATGAAAGAAAAGTAAGAATTGACATTTTAGAAAATGAAAGAAAATTTTGAAAAAAAAATTTTCGTGTAACTGTAAATTCAATTATTAAAAAAAAACAAAAAGAAGTCGATTCAAAGACTTTGTGATCAAAATTTGGATGCAGATACATAATTGGATTTATTCAAAATTTTTAACAAATATTATAAAAATGTAGATATCTTACCAATCTTAGCATAATTTGAAGGTAAAAACTGAGAAAGAGAAATAATGCCTTCCCTTTACACCTTATAAGTACAATGAGTATTCTACAGAGAGGTGTGTCCTTCAAATCATCATAAAATTGATGATTGAAAAAATGTAAATATTTATTTATCATCCGTTTTTTGAAAATTAGGTTGCTTGGTAGCTTATCGGCTTTTTAGTTTTTCTCCTGGATGTAATTTTTTTACAAGGTGACCTTCTCGTGGTCAATTTTAATTTCTAGGAAACTTTTAGAAAAAAATTATAAACCTGAAACACTAATAAAGGTAAAAAAATCGAAAACCCGTTTACTTGTTTTCAATTTTTTGTACAAGCTATAAACCATAATCAGACACAAAAAATAAAAAAAACATTATTGCTTCATTTTTATTTCTGATCCCATTTTTTCAAATTAAGTTTAAGATATTTTGGCCCAACTTACAAATCTGGTTTGTAGACAAATAAAAAATTGCAATTTCAAAAAATCGTCTTAATTATGACGAAATCCGCATGACTTCAACTTTCAACTTGAGAACATTTTCAGAAAAATCGACAAAAAAGTTATTGCTCATTAAAAAAAAAACTTAACAATTACCAAAAAAAAAATCAAACAATCGAAATTGGTTCAATCCATGTATCACCGATATAAGTATGGATGTTCCAACCTGTTTCGAATCCTAAAAGCCTAATCTGACGAACATTTTGCATTTGTTCGCCTTGCCGCAGAAATTTCATCAGGTGTAGGATATGAGGCTCAGTAGCGAGTTCTCGCTCCCACATATTCAGCAGTGCGAACGAATTGAAACGTTCTTCAGAACAGTGACTGACTTTTTATCCTTCATTAAAATTTAAAGAATTCTTAGAATAAAAATTGTTTGCTGTGGAAAAATATGAATAATAAATATTTTGGCAATACATAGTGGTGTCCAGGACGACGCAGCACTTCCACTTAAAGACAGACAAGTGAGTTTTTTTTTACTAAATTATAATTTTGCGAATAATTGGATCGGTAATGGAAGTCCAGTTCTAGGAAAATTCTATTCAAGCAGAAGGTGAAAATTTTGAGGTGGAAACTTTTATCGTTTTTTTTTTGTAAATTTTCTTAGATATGTAAATGGTATGAAATAATAATGGTATACGGTATTTTATATGTTATTAACTCCTAAACAATAATTACTTGATTACTTTGAACAAGATTACTTCCCCTCCCCCCCCCCCGTTTTCGAGGTTGCTGAACACGATGCCGTTGTCAGAATTTCTCTTTGGGGTGGCGCAACCCCTCAAAACGGCCAAAAACCACCCCCTAGAGAGATAAACCGCGCTTCAATCCATTTCCCTGCGAAAAAAAACCTTCCCCCCGTTTTCGAGGATGCTGAGCACAATGGAGGTGCTGGACATCGCGTGCTACCTGGATGGGTGATTGATTGAAACGTCACATTAGAAAAAGTTCGACTTCCTAATGATCTAGGCATCTGAAATTTGGAACTTAGGCAACATACCTAATAACGAGTCAAAATGAAATATTACCAAGATGGCAGCACATTTAAAAATGGCGAAAGCAATGGCCATCTTTGTTTTTTTTAAATGGGACACCCTATATTTTATTGCATTTTCAGATCGTCTGAGAAAATGTAATAACAATGGTGCTTATAGTTGTATTTTAAATTGAGTAGCCCATGAGTTATAAACAAGTGAAAATCGTGATTTTCCAACTTTAAAGACATTTATCACGAAAACGGCTCAAGATATCAGAAAAAGGGCTACATGTCCCTATCTTAACTTTTTATAAGGCATCCAAATATGCAGTTGTAACATTTATACAAGGTGATGAAAATTGTCAGATTTTTCATCACCCTGTATAAACATTTCAACTCTACAGTAGGATACCAGATGAAAAGTTAAGATAAGGACATGTAAGCCGTTTTCTGATATCATGAGCCGTTTTCGTGGTAAATGTCTTTAAAGTTGGAAAATCACGATTTTCACTTGTTTATAACTCATGGCCTACTCAATTTAAAATACAACTATAAGCACCATTGTTATTACATTTTCTCAGACGATCTGAAAATGCAATAATATATGGGGTGTCCCATTTAAAAAAACAAAGATGGCCGTTGCTTTCGCCATTTTAAATGTTCTACCATCTTGGTAATATTTCATTTTGACTCGTTATTAGGTATGTTGCCTAAGTTCCAAATTTCAGATTCCTAGATCATTTGGAAGACGAACTTTTTCTAATGTGGCGTTTCAATCAATCACCCTGTATGTAGGCCAAATGATTGACTTTTTCGAAAAACTTTTTGAAAATTCAAGTACAGAATCACAATGGCCATAATAAATAAATAAATAAATATAAATATAAATAAATAAATAAATTCTGACAACAGCATCGTGTTCAGCATCCTCGAAAACGGGGGGAGGGGGAAGTAATCTTGTTTCGGCTCAAAATATTTACAATTTTCGGGTTTTTTTCCGACTCACACACGCTACTATAAGCTAACATTATACATGCACTTTAAAATAAGTTTAAACCAGAAAATGCGACTTGGATGAAAATTAGTGTCGAAACACTTCTGACAAAAACGTAGAAAAATTTTACAGAAAGTATATTAAATTCAAAAATTTCTCTCCTGGTATTAAGTAGGTAGGTAAATACTATTACTCCTTGGTAATTTTTATAATTAAAATAAAAAATAATAACTATAATATTTCAACACTACAGTCAAAATATTTCAAATTCGAAATTGCACTGAGAAAAATGAAACATGAGCAAAAATTTGTAACTTCAAAAGCTACCACTTTTTGACCACCTGCTTAAGAAAAGAATTTCTTTCATATCTCACATTACATTTTTGGTGAATAATCCATGTTGCATCTCGCCAAAGTTTTTGAAATGTAATGTTTTGTATAATTTTGAAGTTAAGAGATAAACACCATTTTTCCTGGAACTGAAATTTACACCATGAATCTAGTGTGCACACATTTAATCTTTTGAAAAGCATAAACTTATGTCCAAATATTTTTTCAAATAATTGAAAAACAAAAAAAAATCCCGTATGTTATATGAATCCCCAAAAATGTTACCACTTTTTGATTTTGACCAGATCTTTCTGGTGTCTTGAAACATATGACTTGTTTGGTAATATAGATTTTGATGTTTAGGAATAGGTAAGGTATCTAAGACGAAAAAAGGCATTTTTTTATGTCTCTTCTCTTATTGTGTGTTTGAATATAATACCTACATATGAGCATTTAAGAGAGGCAATATATCATTAGATACCTTATTTAAAGGTATAGCCAAGTTTGTAATTTTTTGTTATTTATCTTGTTAAAAAACCCACCAGGCAAATTTGTCTTTTGGAGCTGTACTAAATATAGCAAAATCGCCCTATATAATTCGTCCAACAATTCTAAATCTGTAAAGTAAGTGGTAGTTTATTATAACCCAACGTAGCATGAACTTATCAAACATTTTAGTGGAGATAAATGACAGTAAAACGGCAGGACGAAGGACCAGCGACGCAGCTAAATCGAATTATAAAAACTACAAATGGCCATAAGTAAATCCTTTAAAGATGATTACCTCGCACATAACCAGATTCGACTGGCGATCGAATGATTTAATAAATCTACTAAATGACGTTTTATGATTATATATGACCAGGCAATTTCATCGATTTATTTATTACCCCCGCTTTCGGGACCCCAACATGACAACCTATACGGGGATAAGGACTCGCTATTAGCGAGTATCAAGGACGAAATATTTCCAAGGACTATAATACGTGAACATCCATTACGTTTTAAATAAATCTCGCCTATTATACTTTATTGGTTTCGCGTTACTCCACATTTTACAGAAATTACTTTTATTTTAATGATATTAATTATTGTGAAAGGAATAAACAATTAAAGTATACCTAGTAAAGCGTATATAGTATAAAAGACTAGTTAAAGTACGATCCTGGTATATTGCAGCTTCCTTGAATGAATGGACCAGGACTATTAGAGTTTGTATGTGAGTTATTGTCGAGAAGTGGGATAGAATCTATTAGTATGATTAAAGTATGGAAAAGTGGTATTGCAGCATGAGGAGGAATATGATGATAATCACATTGATTGGTTCTTAGAATTGTGTAAATATATAGATCGAAAATGTTATCACCAAAACGACATTATCTGATCGAATAATGCAGTTCTTACTTAAAAATAAAAAAAACCTGATAGATTTCGGTCCGCCGTTATTAATTATTATTTTTTATTATTATTGAATGTCTCAAATTGCACAAATCATGCTCTTCGGGCTTGTCAAATTATGTCTCGTCAATTATAGTTTCCTATTTATAATATGAGAAATATATAAAAATAACCATTAGCATATAATCCCCTCTAGATTCTAATGAGAAAAAAGATAAAAGAGATATAAAAAAACCCGAACTGATTTACCTAGCGCGAAATAGGAGGGTAACAGTAATTTCCTCCTCAGATTCTTAACTTAATTCCCTAAATGTATTTACGAAATTTCCCGGCGGAAGAAACAGCAGCCACTCTCATGAAATATGCTGACTCGAGTAGCTGTAATGACGTCTTTAGTCGACCCGATCTGTTCCTCTTCATTTTGCTTCTTATGGTTATTGATATAATAAAAAATAACGCTCAAGTCCCTATTAGTACTCTGCATGCGACTTAGACACTCCCGGATAAAAAGATAAAAAAATAAAAATACGAGTCAACACAAAATACTTTCATTCTGAAAGGCAATTTATTTATTTATTTATTCATCAAACTGAAGAATATCAAATTATTAATATCGAAAGTAATTAAATTATAATAATAATTATAGTTTAACACAAATTGATTAAATTTATCTGTATTTTCCAAGCAGATGTTGTTTTCTCAACCATTAATGAAGTGTTGACAAGGAAACGACCAGGAAGTAATTCCTCACGGCCTTAGTAGGTCGACAACGCAGATGAAAATGAAGATTTTCAATTAAAACTGGAATATTCTGGGCTTGCACGAATACTACTCGGTGGTACTCTAGTACTCTAGAATGTTCATCTGACCGTTGGTTATTAGAAACTTCGTGATTTTTTTTCCAGTAACACCCAAGGAAGGGGCTGGAGCATTGAAAATCGGATTTGCTTTATCGGAGAGCACAGTTTTCGAAAAAATAATTATTTTATTTTATTGAAAATCTCTTGTGAGGCGATGGACATTGTGAGAAATTCAGAACTGTAATCGATTCTTCTGTAGCTCTCTTCGTCTTCGGACCACACAGGCGAAAAGTCATTTTTAGAAACAAGGTTTTTAGGGCTGATTTTTTGAAAACGATTTTTGGTTATTTATTTTTTAAGTCCTGACATCGGATGCTATTTAACAGGAGATGCTCGGAGAACGAGATTATGAGACAACGCGCTATGAGACCGTCACCCCATAGCGCGCTGGGGTGACGGCCATTTTCCCAAATGTGCCAGTGATTTAAAAAAAATTGTACAATTTAGAAGAAACTGAAAACTCAATTTGCTACTTGCAAATCGGTTCCGGGAGCTCTAAAAAATTCTGGTTTGGCCATATTTATTTTCACATAATACACAACCACACTTATCCGTAAATTTGAAATTCCCGCTATCCTTGTACCTACTCCTCTAAGTTACCGATCGTCCGCGCAGCGAGAAGGTACAAGAAGAGAAGAAGAAGACACTCTCTGCTGCAGTCGAAAATCGCCGCTACTTAGAACTATCATTTTTATTTAAAAAACCCGCTTATCCGCTGTTAAAAGTGAAATCAAAGGTTGATCCCGCTGTAGAACAATTACGCGATCATTATCGTAATAGTGCCTGTCGGAGGGAAAGTGCTATAACAAGAATTACGGTTTGGGAAAAGGAAAATCTCCAGCGACCAACCAAATAAGGTAACTCCTTTTTTTATCAAAAATTTCCCACCATAATTTTTGGTCCTACGACCCGATCATTACATATTACAGTCCATATATCCTCAACAATACATAATACACGCTTAATATTAAATCTTTTTGATAAATTTAAATCATTCATTTATTCATAAAATTAAACGCCGACATTGTCGCTGTCTTATCACGTAGATATCACTTTTGAAATGTCTACATTAAAAGTATTAGAAGCTAAGCAACAGAGCTTATTTTCTATTGTTCAAAATTTATATGATTTAAGTAAATCAGTTGGAACCCCAGAGGGAAATCAAAGATTTCTAACACGTACAAAAACTCTAGATAAAGTTAGGGATGAATATATGCAGGTTGTGCAGGATGTGAACCTTGAAAAATTAAAATTAAAACCCGAATATGCTCCCTCCTTTAAAGCTGCAGAAGCATTTGATGAGATCTATTGTCATATAAAAACTACTGAACAAAGTTTAGCCGACTTGACCAAAATCAAAACCGAACCCAATATTCCTGCTGTAACTAAACCGCAACAAAAACTACCGGTATTAGAACTAGTAGGATTTAATGGTAACCCTATTCGCTGGCCATTATTTTATCAAAATTTTAAAGAATTGATTCACGAAAATAAACAGCTCACAGACGCTGAACGTGTTCAGTACTTAATATCAAAACTTTCCGGATCGGCCTTGTCGGTCACCGCCGGGGTGCTGCCAACTGCTTCTAACTACCCTATTATTTGGAACTTGCTGATTGAAAAATATCAAGATTCTCGCACTCTCGCTGTTCAGTACTTAGATAATATGTTTAAGTTTAAACCCATTGTCAATGCTTCACCGCAAAATTTAGACAATTTTCTGGAGCACTTTTGTGCTTCAGTTGCCGCTTTAAAAGCCGTCAACCTACCAGATTTGGCTGACTTTATTATCACGCATATCGCTCTGAATAAACTCGATAAGGACACTGTTAACCTTTTTGAGCAAGATTCTCGCTTGGAAAAAATACCTACGTACGCTTCTTTAGAAAAATTTGTTAAAGAACAAACTAGAGTCTTGACGCGCACCCAACAACTTATCAGACCATTAACGTATATTTCTCCCTCGAAAACCGCATCCTCTTCACAAAATATCTCAAAAGGCAAGCAATCCTCTTTCCATTCATTTGTAATAAATAGTAACTCATCAGTTCGCTCATGCAATGTTTGTCAATCAGATGACAAGCACCCTCTATTCCGCTGTCCAAAGTTTGTTAGCTTGGATGTTTCCGCTAGATACGATATAGTGTCAAAAAACGCATACTGTAAAAACTGTCTAGGTTTTCATGAAACTAGACAGTGTAGATCCTCAAGAACCTGCTTCAAATGTAACAGGCGTCATCATTCGTTATTACATTTCAATAGTTTCAATTCCTCCCAGGCCTCTCAAGATAATAAACCATTATCGCTGTCGACCACGACAAAAATCGTTCCTGCAACTGAGTTGCACGCTACTGTCCCAGATGTGAACGCGGCAGATAGTGTTTTTAAAAATAAAATGCAAATGCATGAAACTCCGAGCAAGGAGTGCTTATTTACGAATACAAATAATTCTTCGAGTCCTTATACTGATGTTTCACCTACCGCTCGAGTTTATGTTTGTGATAACAGTAAAGCCGACTTGAACTGCAGTATTCGAATATTATTAGACACCGGCTCAAATGCTAATTTTATTACTGAATCTTGCTGTAAACGATTAAACTTGATCATTAATTATCAATCATCATCAGTACAGGGGATCGGTATGTTGGTACGTCCTATCCTAGGATATACTCTTATCAGTTTTCGATCTAGATTTGACTCTCGCTATCAATACACGATAAAAGCCGCAGTTGTTGAAAAGATTACAGGGAATTTGCCCACCGCGCAACTAAGCACAGAAGCTCTAGATTATTTCAAGGGCACGCTCTTAGCAGACGACAAATTTTTCTCTCCTTCAGAAATCGATTGCGTCATCGGTTCAGGGTTGTTTCCGCATCTGTTGTTATCAAAAAAGATCATTCACCCTAACTCCGGAATAATCGCGGTACAATCCACACTTGGTTATTTAATGATGGGCGAAGCTAAATGTGCGGAAATTAAGCCAAATATTTCTTACGGCCTACACGCAGTCATCCAGGGAAAGGAAACAAGCTTAGATGACATGCTACAGAAATTCTGGGATTTAGAATCGGTTCCTTCACGTAAATTTCTTAGTCCTGAGGAACAAAGATGCGAGGAAATCTTCAATAATCATGTTTTGCGCGAAGCAGATGGTCGATACGTCGTTTCATTGCCCTTTAGAGAGACTCCTGATCAATTGGGGGACTCATATTTTACCGCTAAGCGCAGATTATTATCGTTGGAAAAGAAACTAGATTCAGACATAGTTTTACGCACAGGTTATAACGCAACAATTCAAGAATACATTGATAAAGGTTTCTTAAATAAAGTAATTGAATCAAGACCGCCCCCTCATGCATATTATATACCGCACAGAGCCGTATATCGGCCTGATAAGGATACTTCTAAGGTTAGAGTTGTTCTTGATGCTGGCAGTAAGACATCTTCTGGAAAGAGTCTTAACGATATTTTGTATTGTGGGCCTAACCTTCAGTCCAATATTTTCGATTTGCTTATCAATTTTCGACTCTTCGCTATCGCGGTATCAGCTGATTTAGAAAAGATGTTCTTCTCGATCAAAGTCGAACGGGAACACCGCCGCTTCCAACGAATACTTTTCAGATTTAATGCTGAGCAGCCCATGGACATCTATGAATTTGAACGTGTACCATTCGGATTAAAATGCTCGCCTTATCTCGCCATGCGCGTGATCAAAAGGTTAGTTAGTGACGAAGGTGATAAATATCCACAAGCGGCACCCATTGCTTCAACTTACGGTTACATGGATGACTATTTGCATTCAGTACATACCCCTGTAGAAGCCCTCGAACTGTATAAGCAGTTAAACGCTCTCTTCAGAAGTGCAGGTTTCAACCTGACTAAATGGATCTCTAATTCATTGGAATTTTTGGGACATATTCCCGAGGAACTTCGCTTATGTAAGAATGTCCGATTTGACTCTGATTCAGAAACTAAGCTAATAGGCTTACGCTGGAACCCGGCTGACGATAATTTTATTTTCAGAACTAACTCTGATTCTCAATATTTCAACGCTACTAAACGTTCGATATTATCAGCTACTGCATCGCTTTTTGATCCCCTAGGTATGATCGCTCCTTTAACAGCATGCATGAAACTTCTAGTACAAGAGTGCTGGAAGCGTGAGCTGGGCTGGGATGAAGAGCTGCCAGACGACCTTTCAAGAATGTGGTTTCAAATTCACTCTGAGCTCGTTAATTTTTCGCAGGTTAATATTCCTCGTCACATAGGTATTGTTGAAGACTCATTTATAACTCTATTAGGTTTCGCAGACGCTAGCGAAAAGTGTTATGGCGCGGTGATATATATTCGCATTGGTTCGCTGACTTCGAAAGCAACTAATGTTTCTCTTCTCTGCGCGAAATCTCGTGTTGCACCCTTGAAAAAGGTATCACTCGCAAGATTGGAATTGTGTGCTGCTCATCTTCTCGCATTACTCATACAATCAGTCATTAATAGTTTCCATTCTCGTTGCACAATTGATAAAATATTTGCATTCTCTGACTCCACTATCACTTTGGCCTGGATATACTCGTCCCCGCATAGATGGCAAACATTTATTGCCAATAGAACCGCCGCTATTCAAGAAATTGTCGATCCTGAGCATTGGTATCATGTGCCAGGAAAGGACAATCCCAGTGACATAATATCTCGCCCTGTTACTCCCAGTAAATTGATCGATAATGAAATGTGGTTCCAAGGACCTTCTTGGATCTCCTCCCCGCAACACCAATGGTCTATCACGCCTTTCAAAAAAGAATCCGCTCCCGCTGATATGCCTGAAACTAAGGCATTGTCACTAGTTGTACAAATCGCTAATCCCGAGCCTCATCCAATCTATACTCTCGCTGATCGAGTTTCCTCATGGAGTAAATTACTCAGGGTAGTAGTTTTAATTTTACGCTTCTCGAAAAAACTGAGTTCTAAGGGACCAGTTTCAGTTTCGGACTTGGACAAAGCCGAGAATTACATTTTAAAATGTGTTCAGCAGTCACATTTTCAAGACGATATCCAAGCTTTGAAGTCAGGAAAGTCCTGTCGTCTCAAACTACGCAAACTCAACCCATTTATAGAAAACGAGATCCTCAGAGTAGGAGGTCGCTTACAGAATGCACCGCTTAGTTATGAACAACAACACCCTATTTTGTTACCATCCAGAGATCGCATCGTTCAGTTATTGGTCGAGTATCATCATATATTACGATGTCATGCAGGACCTACTTTATTGTTAGCTCTAGTACGCCATAGATATTGGATATTGTCTGGTCGCAGTCTTGTACGCAGGGTGGTTCATTCTTGCAACCCTTGTTTTAAAAATAATCCAAAATCATCATCGCCTTTGATGGGAAGCCTACCTGAATTTCGCGTCAGTCAACACAAACCTTTCGCTAAGTGTGGTGTTGATTACGCAGGACCTTTAGCTATCACACTAACTAGAAAACGCGGAGTTAAAAGCCAAAAGGCTTATATTTGCTTATTCGTATGTTTGGTCACTAAGGCCTTACATATTGAATTAGTGTCGGATCTTTCGACAGATCTGTTTCTAGCCGCCTTTAAACGATTCATCTCTCGTCGGGGTCCCGTGTCTCTCATTATCAGTGACGGAGGCAGAAACTTCGTCGGGGCACGCAGACGATTGGATGAAATTTATTCTTTGGTATATTCCAAGGACTTCGCTAGAGAGATCGTTAAAGATTTAACGCCGCAAAAGATCGAATTCAAGTTGAACCCTCCATACGCCCCTCACATGGGCGGCCTATGGGAAAGTAATATTAAGAGTGTAAAGACTCACCTCTTTAGAGTAATCGGCAATCAGATTTTAACCTACGAGGAACTCAATACCATTCTCATTCAAATCGAAGCGCTAATGAATTCGCGTCCTCTCTGTTGTCTAAGTAATGATCCTTCGGATCCAACTGCATTAACGCCCTCCCATTTTCTTAATCTTACTCCGCTGAAATTTATTCCCGCTGAAAATTTAGACAATGTTCCAGTAAATCGTTTACAGCGATATGCTCTGATTGACAAGTTAGTCCAATCTTACTGGCAAAGATGGCATATTGAATACCTCTCGACTCTTCAAGCTAGGGAAAAGTGGAACACTGAAGCATGTCCCGCGGCACAAGGACAGGTTGTAATAATTCGCGAAGATAAACTCCCGCCATTATGCTGGCCCTTAGGGGTGATAGAGGAGGTCTATCCGGGAAAGGATGGAGTAGTTCGCGTAGTAAAGGTGAAGACCAAAACGGGCAGCTATGTTCGCCCTGTGGTTCGCATTTGTCCTCTGCCAAGTCAATAAATCCGCATCCTACCCTGCTTGTATATATTCGTTTAGTTATTAATATTTTCAGTTTAAGTTTGGGGTTTATTCTCGTTTAGATTGTAATAATTTATTCTGTTGAAGTATTACAATACTTCAAGGCCGCCGGCTATGGTTTGGCCATATTTATTTTCACATAATACACAACCACACTTATCCGTAAATTTGAAATTCCCGCTATCCTTGTACCTACTCCTCTAAGTTACCGATCGTCCGCGCAGCGAGAAGGTACAAGAAGAGAAGAAGAAGACACTCTCTGCTGCAGTCGAAAATCGCCGCTACTTAGAACTATCATTTTTATTTAAAAAACCCGCTTATCCGCTGTTAAAAGTGAAATCAAAGGTTGATCCCGCTGTAGAACAATTACGCGATCATTATCGTAATAGTGCCTGTCGGAGGGAAAGTGCTATAACAAGAATTACGGTTTGGGAAAAGGAAAATCTCCAGCGACCAACCAAATAAGGTAACTCCTTTTTTTATCAAAAATTTCCCACCAAATTCAAAAAATTGAAAATATTTTTTTTTTTTGCAAACCTGAACTTTAAAATTTACAGGGGAGTCAATTTTTTAATTTTCTGAGTTTGCGTCTAGTTAATTGTACTGGAGGTTACGGCAAGAAGCAAATTAAAAGAAAATATTTATCCCTCAATTGGGGGAGTTGCCTAGATGCCCCCAGTACAAAAGGCCGTAGCCGAAATTTGAAATGATGATTAAGAATCCTACTGATTACCCGTAAAATCTGTAAAATCCGAATCTGCAATAAAAAACGTGCGGGTTCTCATTTATGATTGCCAATAAGTTGCTGCCCCCCACCCCTAGAGATGGGGGTAGGTTGGGGGTAAAATTCAAGTTGCGGCTTAAAAGATGTCAAATAAAAATTTAAAGTTGAGCTTTTTAGGTGTGCGAGCTTTTTATTAAAAACAGGTTTTTTCTCTGAATAATGAATTTTATTCCATAACTGTGTTCCGACACTGTTCATTATTTGAATATTTTCAGATGAAATGAGCACCCTGTTTAATTGCCAGTAATGACGCCGCGATTGCTATAATAGTCTTCATCTGCTAACGATCGTCTTCAACCACAATTTGGAAAGTGAGAAAAGTTAAACTTAATCTTATTTGTGATTCTTTTGATGGGAATGAGTACCTACTTACATAAAGCTAGCTTCAAGAAGATTTCTTTATTATTAGAGTGCTTATTAGTATGGTTATTACTATTAGCGATATTATTAGTAAGCATAGCGAGTGAAAAGACTTTCACCCTGTATAAGAAGAATACTAGGGATATATTTATAAGTGCTAAAGACTCTATGTGTTTCTGCGGTGGCACATTGGAATTAAGGGATGTTTTGACGGCACGAGAGAAGGGTGCATATATTAGGGGTGAGAGTAGGTTCTGCCATACATATGTATATCTTCAAATTGATTTGTCACAGTCGAACAAAGTCGCGCTTGTAATGTTTTCAGTGATAACTATCAATTAGATCAGACGTTCTAAAATTCGCAACGTTACTGTTTTTGTTAGGCTCTGAAAATTATATAAAGAATTTATTTTTTAAAAAAACCTATTCCAGTATTTTATTCTTGCTGTATAACTTATAGACGAGATTTTCATAAAAAATATAAATATTGGGCAGAAAAACATTGAGAAACCAAACTTCTTGAAAAAAATCGGATCAGTAAAGTTCCTTCAAAAATCTAGAGAAACTGAATTCTTATTTTAGTTGTGGCTTCTTTTATAATTCGGTTTTATGTAGATGTCGATTGCAAAATCTCCCGAACGTATCTTAAATTCGATAACTTCGGTGTCGTTTCAGATAACTTCAGACCTTGAAGCAGACCTTTTTTACAGGTTTTGGTTGATTCTCTGCTGAAAATGCCAAAAGTTCTTTTTTTATATAAAACCCTGTGATGTAGTTAGTTAATAATAATCTAAAGAAAAGTGTACAATAAATAATAAGAAGAAACGACAAACAGAAAGGGATATGATGAAAACTTAATCCAAACGATGACATCAGCATGCGCGATTGTCTTCTGGTTCCATCGCTTGTTTCAGTGCCGCTGAAACTGTAAACTTCCCTAGAATTATTGATGAGCGTATTTAATAAAAGCGCAACTTATCTATGGGAGACATTCCGCTAATAAATTTCTGATATGAATCGGGCATTTAAGTTTCCGTTTTACAATTACGATAGGTTGGCAATCGTGCTTCTTATTTATCCCTTATATATCTATTTATATCTGTCCACTGTCTGTTCCTCTCCGATGGTGATAGTAATAATCCGTTATCCTGCTACGACCTAAACAGCAGTCTGACCAAACGCTAAGACTTATCAAACCACTGACTCGTGGCTTTTTATTACTACCGCAGCTCCCCATTACGAATCAAATCCTAATTTAAAAGCGTTCTTGGTCATGGAACAATGAGCAAAAAATTGCAATTTCAAGGCGTTGCCGGGTATATCGGCTGTTTGAATGTTAAAAAATATTTCAAAAGAGAAATAAATAATTTATTGCAAATTATTGCAAGTTTTTTTTTTCATCATTAGGAATTGTTTGTATAAAAAAATAACAAATCATTTCAAATTTATTTATACCCCGATAGTTATGTCACAAGTCGTACGCTATATTTCAAAAATTCAATCTTTTAACATGCCATCTCGTGTCGTCGTCAGACTAGACAGGCTCGTATATCATACCTGATGAAAAACACCAGTTACTAAACAAACAAGCTGAAAGTTGGCCTGAAAAGATTTGCACCAATCAATTTGGAATAAATATCCCTCATTTTTTCTCCTCCCATTTCGGTGCTTTTATATGACATTAGAACTGTATTTTGTCCTTCCAGGATATAAAAATATTAGCCTTTGAAGTACCATCTCATTTTCCAATCGTGCAAAGTTCCAACCGTTCAATCATCGTATTTTCAGGGAGAAAAGGACGTAACAAATCACTCTCGTCGCTTCATAGAGCACTTCTCGATTGCCTTATTGAAAATAAAACTAAAATACGATGTTTTCTTTGAAAGGAAACTATGACACATTTTATTACGAATCACTTACTTTAGTAGGTACTTCATATCAGGGAAGCAGCAATATTTTCTGCAAATAACAAACTATTATGTATATCGGTTTTCTAAATAACCAAATTCCGAAACAATCTAATCATCGATCCAAGTACCTAAATATCCTTCTTGGATATTTAACTCTGGAAAACCAAAGTTTTCTAACTCTCACTTTGCATCCAAATATCTCGAAACTATGATCGAATTTCTGAATTAAATCTATAGCCAGATGGTTTGATTATAATTTTTTTATTATTATTTTATTGGCTTTTATTACTTAAAAATAGTTTATTTCTGTTTTTCAAATTTCAAGTTGAGACTTTGACATTACTTTTTGAGTACTCACTTCAGTCTTTAAACCAAAATTAGTGGGATAATGAATAAATCCCTTAGAAACGTTTGTTAATTGTTTGTAAGCAACAAAGAATAAACACTTGGCATTGTAAATCAGGAGAAAGTCCCGCAAACATACGTGTCCCTTACATGAACATCCAGACAATAAAATCCAGGAACGGCATCCACAAAACAAGTGGCAAGTATTCCTGCGAACAATCTGCAAAACGCTGAACTCCTGGATCGCGGAGGAACGCGAGCACGGGGGCGTAGAGTAACGGTCCGATGATGGCGGCGTTTTCCAACAGTGTGCCCTGGAAGCGACGAGCTTAGCATTTCCGGCGCCGGAAGCGTCGCCATTGTGCCTGACGCAGTAATTAACAAACTAAACTTAACATGTGCTTTCCTGTCGCCATTGTGCTGCTCAGATTAACGGGCGATACCGCACACGTACACCCAGTGACCCATGCATTTGCAAACGGCGCAGTCGGCAGGATCCGGGAAAACCGGCGAGATTTTGTTATTGTTGTTGTCCGAACAGGGGGGTGATTTATCGGGGGATGTTATTCACTAACTGACCGAAAATGTTGAACACTGTAATTCACGGTTCGTTGTTTAATAACAACCGCGGAAGCTGCTCATGTGAATTATTGCAGGATGCGTTAGGGAATAAGAACGGGAATTCGATAAAATTTACATCCACGGATACATATTCTATACAACAATAATAAACGTGTTGTTATACACAACCGAATTTTATTCAAACTAATTTTTGCTTCATTACATCTACAACTAGCAATTTATAAGAAGTTCATTCCTATATTGGTAATGATTTTTTGAAAGAAGTGGCACATTATAAATACAACCCACTCCAAAGTTAGCCTCTTTCTCATCTCTTTCGACTCGGCCAATTACTTTAACAAGATGCAGATTTGGCATGGAGTCTGAGGTTATGTCAGATGTCCCGTACGATGAGTTATGTCCGCGGGCAATATGGCCGGGCCCAGACGGGGGGGTTGTCGCCGCCCCCGAAATGCGGTCTGGATCCATTTGCGAGATTAAATTTGTGATTCATCGTGGCGGAATGGAGAGTTGTCACATATGTCCTCTCGGTCTCTTGGTTAAGTGGATAGTTGGGTTAGGTAGTCGGATATGAGTGTGTTGTAGGCAAAAACTCCACGGCGGCGGCAGCCGCTTACTGGAAATCGTCTCGGTGTTGCCAGCATATGGATATTCAAATTCAGTCTCGTTTTGATAACAGTAGAAGTAAATTGGAGAACAAGCTTCGTGTTTGGTCTTTCGATGGATGAGAAAATGCAACACTGCTTTTCAATTCGACTTATTCTAATAATAATAATCCATTGTCATATAATAATATAAGTATTAAATATACTGAAGACTGAAGGTCGTTGTTACTATTCAACGAAGTCGCTGTTATTTCCTAAGGTAAGCAATTAATAAGAACATAATGCGCAGTTAACGTGGGAATTTATTCGAGTTCATTAGGTATATCAAACTCTCACGTCATGGTGACATCAAAATAATTTTTAGATTCGTAAATGTCTCGCTGGTTATATTATTCCACAAAGTCACCGTTACTTATGCAATTAATAGGAATTACGCATTGAAAATTGCATTGTGGAACTGGCAAATCCTACTTTGAGGTCATAGCTACTTTAAAGTAACTCTCTAACATAAGGTCTCCTTTGGAACTTTATAGTTATAATTACTTTAAAGTCCCGCATATTTACTTTGATACTAGCAATCACTTCTGGTATCATGTTTCAATAAAAGTGAATTCAGAATTAGGTATTGTTTATTATTATTATTGTATTTACTGACGTTAATAGGACAGATATTAATACATTGTTACTCACAAATCATATTCTCTAAATCTAAATCTAAATCTAAATCTAAATAAAACGTTATCAGAAAAATTAGAGATTCAATAAACAGTTTAAACAGTTAGTCGGAATGATGAGGTTAAAATGGAAACATCGAACTGTGAATCTCCGTTTTTCTATTCCCTGTGGTATTTGGGACGAAGCAGTCACAATGCCTCGACGTCGCCGTTACCTACATTCATTATAGAATAAGTGAGGCTTCACCGTAAGTTATAATATGAGATTCAATAAGTAATGGTTATTTCTCAAATGAAAGTCGTTATTACTACTTCGGGACGTCGTCGTTACTCATCGATAAACAAAACCAAAAAAGATTCAAAAATCAGCTAACAAAAACCATGTATTAAAATGGAAATAATAATAAATCATATTCTTACATTACGAATTAAAAAACGAATAATAAAAAATAGCAACAACTTCAAAGTTATTGTTACTTTGTTTTAATTTTTAAATTCTTCAAGTGTTCGTTGTTATATTACGTAAAAGCTTCGTTGCTGTAATGTAAGGTGATATAAGTCATCAGGTAAATTTTGATATTATATCTAAAAATATTATAAATCGTCGTGACTGTTATTGAATGTTCCTGTTACGTTATTGTGACTTGTTGGCAAACTACAATCTATAATTCGTCGTCAATTTTTTCATGTAAGTATTTGTCAACTTATCAAAAATGAGAAATTACACCAGGCTGACTTATATTTGATGGTAATAGTAAAATTTATAGTTCATAGTTTTAGTTTGTAAAACTAGAAACATTCCTTTTTGTTGATGCAAGTATGAGCAGGATATTTTCGTCTCGTTTTTATTTAAGGGATTGCGGCGTGAGTATTCTTCATCCTGGAGCATATTTGCGACAAAATCTGAATTTAGACGGGACCAGCACGCGGGAGCACGGAGTTGTATATCAAACACAATAAGATATATGAATCAGTGAGACACATTTTATGCAAATTACCGAAAATCTCATACATAGAGATTGCCGGCAGGTCCTGCATGAATTCTAGTCCTTATATCCGCTATGGTTAAGGTTAGCATTATGGGTCACTGAATACTGCTTACTACAGTTCGCTTTCGAGCATATATCCATATTAATGTTACCATATTTCATTATCTCATTCATATGGAAATCTCAAACAATTAGTCAAAACTCAAACATCGCGCTGTATTCCTGCAGGACGCTGAATTAATAATAGAAACTCTGCTTTACGTAAATTGGGTGTATCTATTTAAATTTAAATAAAAAATTGAAGATATAAATGCTTTACATTTTCATTTTATATCGACCATGTTATAGAAATATTCCCTTTTTAATTTAATAATAATAATTGTTCTAGAATAGATGATTAGAGAAATTAATTAGAGTGCCTACATCAATCAATAAAGTATATAATCTGTCAACGCTGCAGATAAAAAATTGCACAATTTGGCTGCAAAGTTAAATAAAAAAATTCATAATTCTTAAATATTGAAAAATTTACAAAATTATTACTGAATGCATGCCTGGAATGTAGATCGCAACCAATACTACTTAAACTTTTTATTAATTTAGCTTAAGCGCAATTTGTATTATTTTTAGTCTTGGACTGGTCAAAAATCAGTCGTCGATCAAGTAAGGACGATCAGCGATGTTGCATCAATTTGCATGCTTCAAGAGACTCTTGCTAGCTGCCGAAGCTTCCAAAGACCTTACCATAGAAGGAAAAACAAAAAACGAAAGCAATGCGTTCTGAGTAACGGCCTCAGAACTCCGATTTAGAATAGTCGTAATGAAATCTAAAAAAAACTTTATTTGAAAATTGAAAGTTAACTCTGAAATTGTGAGAGTTGTCACTTCTCGAAATAGAACGTTTCCGAAGAGTTTCTTTTGAACGCTTCAGAAAGCGTAGTGGGAGCATTTATGGCAAGACATTGAACATCGATGTTTAGAGTTTAGAGTACACCCAACCCGGGGAGTAGTCACGAGACCAGTTTTCAGAATATTTTTTATTTTACATTTCGATTTAGTTTATTCCATTCGGGAGTAGCATTTCTTCCTGTTATTGCAGGACGAAGCTCGTTTACAAAATAACATCGAAAACGATGTTGTTCCTTCCTGATGAATTGATATTCATTCCTGGTTAGGGTATTTTTTTCCTAACATGTGGATAAGGCTTAGGACTCTTTTATAACAGAGTCTATAATTTTTATAACATTTCACAACTCCTTCCGCCACTGATCCAGACGGATACGCTTGAGGGAAGTCGACACCAGCAGGAGGACTTGATTCAATTATTTAACCCTCTCTTAAACAATAGGTGGCTGTGAAATGAAGTGATCGTCATTTTATAATGTTTGAATCCCGGTAACGTGATTTGAAATTAATGGTGTGCGAATGCGGTGATAAGCAACCAGCGAGCCCGGCAGGATCGAGTAGGCGACGATTGCACTGTTCACTGTTCGTTAGCACGGACATCCAGAGTGCCGTGGTGCCGGTTTATTATATACAACAGGCGCTCCCACCAAGACTTTTCAATACTGGGGAGATGACTTCTTATTAAGTCGTCACGTCATGAAATGAACAATCACTTAATTCATATTAAACAAGCCATTTTTTCCGAAATTATTCAACATTATTTCTTTCCTCTCTGTTGTTTCCTGTCTGTTGAATATTCACAGAGTGTGTCACGGACGCAACACACCGATTACTTATAGCAAATATTTGAATTATATAGAAGCTAGAAGATTCTGGGCATGATCGAGTACTTCGAGAGGAATTATTCTTAATGCTTGATATAAGAGTATATTGAATTATGAAAGATAAACTCGTCGAGGATTGAATTTTCGCAGATTTATAGATCCCTCGCCAGTTTGAAATCCTTGAGTCTTCAATGCCTGTTCGGCTCTGCTCACTGCTCATCGCGATGATTTTTCGTATGCACTTTTATTTCTGCGATAAGGGCCGAATGTTTCGTCATTTATTGTTTATAGCAGACTATAAATAACAGCAGCGGAGGTGTGATTAAAACTAGAAAACTGCACCGTTATACAGAGTTTCATATCAACGAGCATGCACGTCCAAGTGCAAGCTTTACTTTAAAAAAAGTGAATTCATTCATGCACGCTGGGGCCTGGTAAAATAGTTTTTTAATGGGGCTAGTTTAAATTCCCACAAGAAATAGATAATTGACCCTATATTCCTGAATGAAGTATGGTATGATAGGATGCGATATGCCTAAAAAGATTTACAGTGTTTTAGTTACGGGATATCCTAGATCTTCAATATACGGGATAAAATCTTGGTTGGATATCCTTGGAAGGATGTCAATCTTGGTTGGACATCCTTGGAAGGATGTTAATCTTGGTAGGGTATAAGAATGTTACATGGCAAATGTTGAACAAAAAGTTGCACTATTTTATGCTGGTTGTGTACAATTTTAGGAATCAGAAAAAATTTCAGGAAAACTTCCGGCCTTGCTGGAAAAAACTTCGGAAATCGAGATTTTCATGTTTAGCCATACCTTTGTTATTATTGAAAATAAATAATTATTTTTTGTTTGTTTACACAAGTCGTCACGCTATTATTCCATATGACTTTCGTTTTTCTTGTTCCCGCCGCAATATTGTTTGCCATGTCATTTGGTGTTGAAAAAATCAAGGAAACTAAAAGTCTAACACATTAAAAAAAAAAAAAAATTCAAAATTGTATACTTCATTTTTCGGAAATAATAATGTACCTAAAAAAATTAAAAAAGTCATGAAATAAATAAGTCACACGTCACGTCATATCAACATCATTCGGTAAAAAAATGTTCTTCTTTTTTTCGGGAAAAGAAGAAAAAGATCACCCGCTGCAGTTTTTCTCTGAACCTCTTCTTAGTCGTTCCAGTGTTTCTCTATTGTGATCGGGACTACTACTTCAGTTTTGCCGTTCCACATTCCGTTGACCTCAATTTCCTGATCGGTATAATACTTGCTCAGATTCGCGGTTTCTTTTACTGCTGCATGTCTATAATCAGGCACACAATCTTTTGCTTGTCAGGCACATCGGTGAGTGCATGTACTCACCGCCACAACAAGGGCGAAGCAGCCAGAAACAATATGCCTTATACAGGATTTTTCAGTGTTTTCTAACATTATAGCAGGCTGTTTCAACTCGATTTACACAATTGTAACGGGCACGTAGATCTCGTCAAAACGAAAATTGTTTTGATTTCGGCCCTCGTTATTGCAATTTAACCAACTTCCGTTTTTTGGTTTTTCGTTTTTTTTTTGGCTTTAATTCCGGCATTTTCCAGTTATCGTACAAACAAAAAATTATTTTTGGAAGCCACTTGACTTCAGTTACAACTTTTGCAATGAAGTCTACTTTCTATCTTTGTTGGATCCAAAATAAGGGGCCAAATTCCAAAAACTTTGACCCTGAAAATTTTCGAAATCGCACGACGAATTTTTTATACATGATTCGGGGACTTTTTGAAAATAATTGTTTTCAATTTGAAAATTGTCTATAATCTTTTTCAAAAAAAAATTCTTATAATTCCTTCTCCTTTGAACACAGGAAAAATATCTAAAAATGACGTTACCTTAGGTAGCTAAGGTTAAAAGAGAAAAATTCTTTTTTCAATGTCAACTCTGACAATAATTATTGTGATTTTATTCGAAAAAGGTTTCATGTAAAATGGAACCAAATACACTAGATAATCATCTAATGTATTTGATGGAACTCACAAGATTGTCATAAGTCATATAATAATTATAGGAATGACATGTTGAAAAAAAATTAAATGACAAAGTGAAAACTCGAATTTATCAATAAACGATTTATATCTGGGAATTTTGCTGGCCATAGTTTACGGTTCCTCTTCGTCCTATTCTTTTGATGGGTAACATGACATCCAGACATGTTTGGGCTTCCATCCTAAAATGGCAAGAAGCTTCATCATGCTGGAACGTCGTGTGAACTTCTATAGATGGCTTCTGAAATAAGTGGGCCTCCAACCAGCTTTTCATGCTGGCACTTTTTTTGCGATGAAGCGACTTTTTCCAGAGAGGGAGTTTTCGATAATCGCAACGCTGAAGATAATCCTCATGCCAAACATGTTGGGAGCTACCAGCAGCGATTTTCAAATAATTCCTACTTATTTGGATGGGTATTGTATATAAATCATCAACTGCTAGGCCGATTTCTTTTCTCGACTCGATTAGAAGGATTTACGTATCGTAAGTTCGTTACAAATCATCTGACAGAACTGTTGGAATGTGTTCCTATAGAATTTAGAGGAGATGGTGGTTCCAGCATGATGAAGCTTCTAACCATTCTAGGAGAAAAGTCGGAACATATATCCCATTTCAGACGTTTTTGAATTCAGAGTTGGCTATGAAAAATTCGAATTATGTTGGTACCTTTCCGAAAGCTGAGTTTTGAACTACCTTTGACAAATTTTTTAAGGTTATGGATGTTTCTAATCAAATTTGACTTTGTTTTAGATTTCACCTACGCTGCGTTGCCAAAACATGAATATACCTATTATCTGAAGTAGGTATTAACGTACTAATAACATTCGGGGAAATATTTATTTGTGTAAAATCAGACAAGGAAGATTTCTTTTTCGATCGACTTTTTTTAACTATACGTGAAATTATTAACGATTCATTTGAATATGTTTTCTGTATTTCAAAACTTTAATTTTTACCCAAAAAATACGAAATATAAAAATTATCATAATTTATTGTTTGTTTTAAGTTTAGTATAATAAAAGATAAAAATACAAATTATGTTCATTGTCATTAAAATTTCTTGTAAATGCTTAAAATAAGATTCATAATAATATAAGGCACGCTATATCTTCTACGACACTTCTACAGTCCTACACTTCTACAATGCTTTATAGTGAATTGAACCATTATATTCAACTAGAAAATTAAGAAATGATATTCAGCGAGAAGTCTAGCGGCTGCAACATTATTTACAAAAACCTATAATATTATTTCCGATTTTTTTGCTTGCGAGACTTCCTGATTTTATTCTCAAGTTTTATTGAGCAGGTTAGATGAACATCCTGCTTTTTCAGTTTAGGAATTTTTGCTGTCTTATACTTTCTTAATTTTCAACAATTTTTTTCAAATTTTACAATAATATCAAAGTTTTTTTTTAATAGGTATTCTGTAATCTAAACACCCTAAAATAAATCCTGGTCACTGGACCAATTCTGTAGTGTAAACTACCTTTAAAAAATTGAGATCCTGCGTCATGCGCAGTGAATTCAGTAATGTGGCCCCCAGACTGGATGGTTTTGAAAAAGAAGAACCCCTTTGACGTTTGAAAGGTGAACTTGTCTGTCATGAATGACTGTTTGAATCCCCACTCTGAATGTTTGAATTTAAAGATTCTCCCTCCCTGATTTCAAATAAATGGCCGACATTACTAACTTACGTTTGTGGTCGTTGTTTACCTTGGCTCGTGTTTTACCTTTTGGCTTGTGATCATTACCTTGGCTCGTGTTCGTCTAGTTTTTCACCTTGTTTGGACCTTGTTGTTGTGTGCGTAGTAACCTTATTTTGGTTCGTTCGTAGCAAACACTACGAAAATACTTTGAGAGAGTCTTTTGTTGAGAGATAGGAGATAGGAGATCTTAAGCGAGTAGATACCACACCAAAAATATTTTTATTACGTAAGAAATTAATCCTAATGGCATATGAGCAAAGTGGAAGTCATTTGAACTCTTTTAGCTCAAATCGACTGTCCAGAGTATCCAACTTAAAGAAAAAATATCACAGCCAACTTGAATTCAAAAACGTCTGAAATGGGATATTATGTCTGAATATCATGTTTCCCAATAAATTAACAAGACGAGGAGGATCCGTAACCTGGCCAGCAAGAATAGATATATTTTCTTTATTGTTAAATGAGTTTTCATCAGTTTGCCATTTACTTTTTTTTCAACATATCATTTCTATAATAATTATTATGACAATCTTTTCAGTTAGTTTGGTTTTTCCATGCATGAAACCCTTTTCTAATAAAATTACAACTGTCAGAGATGACATTGAAAAAAATGAATATTCTTTTTTAATCATAGATAACTAAGGTACCCTTTCATTTACATTTTTAATTTTTCAATAAACGAGAATTTTCACTGTCAAAAAAATGTTACTCTGTATCAATATTATTTGCAGCAACTACTATACCCTGATCTCTTTAATGTTAGTTGGTCTAATATTACGATGACAAAATTATTTCTTGTTTGTATGCTTGGAGCAAATCGTAAATCGTACCTACCAACCAAATAATTTTCAAAATTTTAATCTTTAAAAAAACTATTGGATTTCTTATTTTCATTAAGTTATAATATCTTGGAATAATTTTCTCAAAATGTTGGATGATTTTTGAATTACTTGGGGAAAATTTAAAACAACTGGAGGCAATTAATTCCATGTATTTATGGTTGCGTATGAATACAAGCATTACAAGTCACTACAATAATTCCAGCTAATGAATTCATATTAATGCGCCTACCACTAATTATATTCGGGAAGGACGAAACATCTCAAGGTATACTTAATAAAAGAATCCACATATTATTTCGCTTCTAACACTATGAAACAGCTTAGAAGCATGTACTGCAGTCTATAGGAAACCACTAAGATTGGATCAATATGAATATGATCGCAGTCTTTACATATCACGTCTTGTAGATGTAGCTTTGCCTTCTTTATTACCAATTTTACTGTCTTATATTTTTTACTGTAGGAGGTGTGCTATTCTTTAAGAATTTAAATCTTTGTAGATCAGTATCAAGAATGAAAGCATAAAATTTTTATGGATCAAAACGACGAATTTAAAAAATGCTATACCTACCTACTGAGCGGTTAGTTTAAACTCTTTTGATATCTTAAAATTATAGCTATACTTACTTCAGCCTCAGCCTCCAGATGAGGTTGAGGGACAAGAGATAGTGAGAATGAGAGAGAAAGAGATAGACCTCAAGCAGATCTCCATCCTGTATCCTCATATAGGGGACTAGACAGGACCTGCATACTCAGACTAGGTCTGACATAGCTCAGGAAGAATCTAACGAAGATGGATGGAAAACAATAATTAAGTATACTCTTGAAAATTACGAGAAGAGTTTGATTAGCTGGCTTCGCACTATGGACGTAGAGACCAATCAAGATTATCATTGATCAATATTCCGAGGTCTCTCTAAGAGTAAACTCTTTTGAGGCCCAAACTATCAAGCTGATATCTATCTCCCGGGTTGTTTTAATCCATGTGGTAAATGCAACGTTTGGAGTGGAGGTGTTGTGTGTGTCACAGGAATGGTACACCCCCTTTTTTTTCATTATTTCTTGAGATAATTTTTTGAAATTTGGTACGTCGCATATTCTCGATAGAGCGCACTTTTTAGCAGAAAATTTAATTTTTTTCCACATCCGGTTTTGCCGGAAATGTTACCAACTTTTTATTTTTAAATAGGACACCCTATATATTATTATATTTTTGGATTCTATACATTTGTACGAATCCAACAATACCACATAAGTACCATTTTAAATGTCGAATTTGTTTTTATTTAATTTTTATTTCTCAGTTATAGTGTGCCATGACTTCAGTTGTGTTCATCTCAGATGCAAAATGGATACACCAAAATGTCCCTTATTTAGAGTACTAGTAGATGGTACCTCGGTGCCAATATGGTACCATTTGAAAAAAATGAATCAAGCTCAAAAAATCATTCCGGTGCGCATAATTTATCCATAAATCACTTAATTTAGTGCTTTGAATAAAATTTCGATTTTTCTAGCATTAGATGATCCAATTGGAGTAAGACGAAATAGTCATGGCACACTATAATTGCGAAATAAAAAATTAAATAAAAACAAATTTGACATTTAAAATGGTACTTATGTGGCATTTTTGGATTTGTACAAATGTATAGAATCCAAAAATATAATAATATATAGGGTGTCCTATTTAAAAATAAAAAGTTGGTAACATTTCCGGAAAAACCGGATGTGGGAAAAAATTAAATTTTCTGCTAAAAAGTGCGCTTTATCCAGAATATGCGACGTACCAAATTTCAATAATTATCTCAAAAAATAAAGAAAAAAAAGGGCGTATACCATGCTTGTGACACACACTGTATAGGAAAAAAATTGCTGGCCGAGCCAAGGTGGAACCCACGATCTTCGACTCCGTCTCCAGGGGTTTTCACCACTGCACCACGGAGTCACTTTTTTGGTCAATTTTATTGCCGGTCAGATATTTGCTGTCAATCCTGATGTGTATTGAAGAAAAAGAGTTATTTTGATTCAGGAATAAGTTTGAATGATTCCAGTCCAAAGGTTTCCATAGGTTTCGTTGATTATTATGCTTATACTCGTATGTAATATATGTATAAGAGTTTTTCGGAACAGTTATTCATAATCCTGGTAAACCTCAATATTTCAAAACATAAACTAATGAATTTTTGAAAATTTAACATACACATATCCCTAATTCTTTATGATTACGACAGCACCCTCAACACAACCTTATTAGGCTTTTCAACCTTGAAGTTATCATCCCCAAATAATTGTTTTTGAAATTACATCTACTATACCCTGATCTCTAAAATGTTAGTTGGTCTAAGATTACCAGGACAAAATTATTTCTTGTTTTAATGCTTGGAGCAAAATTATGTGGAGTGGTACCTACCTACCACATAATTTTGACTTTTAAAAACTATTGGATTTCTTATCCCCATTAAGCTATAATTTCATGGAATAATTTTCTCAAAATGTTTGATGATTTTTGGATTAGTTGCGGGAAAGCTTAAAAAAGCTGTATGCAATTAATTGCATGTATTTATAGTTGCGGATGAACACAAGCATTACAAGTCACTACAAGAATTCAAGTTAATGAATTCATAATTAATGCACCTACCACTAACTATATTCGGGAAGGACGAAACATCTCAAGGTATACTTAATAAAAGAATCCACATATTATTTCGCTTCTAACACTATGAAACAGTTTAGAAGTATGTATTCAGTCTATAGGAAACCACTTAGATTATGGATCAATATGAATATATGATCGCAGTCTATACATACCACTTCTTGTAGATGTAACTTTGCCTTCTTTATTACCAAATATACTGTCATATATTTTTTAGTGTAGGAGGTGTTCTATTCTTTGAGAATTTAATTTTTTGTAAATATCAGTGTCAAGAATGAAAGCATAAAATTTTTATGCATCAAAAACACGAATTTAAACAATGCTTAGATTTTATATATCGATACCATATATGTAATGAAAGAGAATGAAAGAGAATGAATCAGACTTACCTATCTACTGAGTGGTTAGTTTAATCTCTTTTGATATCTTAAAATTATATCTACTTACTTCAGCCTGCAGATGAGGTTGAGGGAGAAGAGATAGTGAGAAAGAGAGAGAACTCAAACAGATCCCCATTCTGTACCCTCATATGGGACTAGACAGGAAGAATCTAACGAAGGTGGATGGAGAACAATAATTGAGTATACTCTTGAAAATTACGAGAAGAGTTTGATTAGCTGGCTTCGCACCATGGACGCACAGACCAATCAAGATTATCATTGATCACTATTCCGAGGTCTCTCTAAGAGTAAACTCTTTTGAGGCCCAAACTATCAAGCTGATATGTATCTCCCGGGTTGTTTTAATCCATGTGGTAAATGCAACATTTGGAGGTGTTCATGCAGAGATGGAGCAACTCACTACCCTTGTTTGTTATTTTCAGGTCTGAAAAAAGAAGGGCTGAAGGAGAGGGGACAGATCGAACATAAAAATCATGAGAAGAGTTGCCTTGACAGAGAAGGAGCTTAGGCAGACCCCGCTTAGAATGTTCCTCTTAGATGACAATGACATGCCAGCTCGAACTTCAGGAAGCTAACGATCCATTAATCAAATTTACCTCTTATGCCATAGAGTTCCATACTATAGATCAAAGGCTTTTGATAAATCAAAATATCATCAACCACAATAATATGCCTTCAATCTCTCTGGACCAATAGTAAACGCATAACAGATTCGTGAGCGACTTTGGTGAAAGCCATGCTTTCTTTGGTGGTATGAGATTATGTTGGTGTTACAACGGCAAGCGATAGCTTAAGATAATTTTTCCAATAAAATGGGCCCTATTTTTGGCCTGTATAAAAAGTGTAAAGGTATATATGAAGTTATGCAGCCCATCATAGTCGATTTTTTTGCTAACACACTGGTCATTATCCCCCCCCCCCCCAATCGATCGCATATTATATTTCTCATAAACATTCCAAAGTGTGTAGGAAAAAAATTGCTGGCCGATCCAAGGTCGAACCTACGATCTTTGGCTCCGTCTCCAGGGATTTTCACTACTGCACCACACGGCCCAATAAACAATTTTTGTTTTATAAAGGTTCTCGAAATATCACCATCACTAAATTATAAAACTTTCAGTAATATAAATGGTCGACGACAACGTTTCAGTTACCTCTATATACCCCTTAAAGAGCTTAAATGGCGGACTCTATAAGGGTTACCGTTACCTATGTTTGGTAACCTTATATAACTTCAAGTTTTATAAGAACGGCGATAGAAACCTATCCACTACCTTAATATAACTACTTATAAACCCCTTATAGAGCTCATGAGTCTTTAATCAAGTAACAAGAATGTTTCCGAAACCTTTATAAACTTTGTTTATAATGGTAACCACAACCTTTCGGCAACTGGATCGTTTATTTGTTATCCTGCTTGCTCTTGTACTTTATCACCATCGTTTACGTTTCTCTTTGTAAGTTTGTGGGAAACTAAGGTAATCGTATAGAATATCAACACCTCTTAACGGCAAATCGTCTGTTGCATCGAAGATGAAGTATGAAGGTATTATATACCCACCTAATAGTCGTAATCTACGTATACACAAACTGATATTATTGAGATTCGCCATAAGACACTCGAAATGACTAAAATGTACTGCGAATTTTTTTGGGCTGTATGATTTTCATTTGTACCTCTAAATAATTAAAGGGCCCTTAATATCATAAATAATTTAGAATTTCAAAATGTAATTTTTTGTTATCTTGTTTCTAAAAATAATTTATTTTTCTTAAAAACGACATGTAAAGTAACACATTAGTCGATCCTTGATGAAATACGAACGATTATTCTGTATGACACTGGTGTTTGATTAATTTATTCGAAATTTTCTTCAGCCCTGTGTCATGGCGTCTACAAAAATGTATCACAAATATGGCGGGTTTACCTATAAGACGTCAGAGGCCGTTGTGGAACCATTATAAATTTTTACGGTGATCACAGTAACTAAAAGTGACGGTATATAACTAACGGTGTTCACGGTTACTAAAAGTGACGGTATATAACTAACGGTGTTCACGGTTACTAAAAGTGACGGTATATAACTTACGGTGTTCACAGTTACTAAAAGTGACGGTATATAACTTACAGTGTTCACAGTTACTAAAAGTGACGGTATATAACTTTCGGTAACTCTCGTTACTATGAGCCATCATAATCACCTAAGGTAGAAGTAACCACTGCAACGCCACTTACCTTTTGGCCAGATCTGGTGAATTGGTTTTAAGCAAAATCAAATTTCGTTTTCATTTTCGACGAAAAGTACCACTATTTTTTACTTTTTTACAGTTATTTATTGTCTCTATTTTTCCACAGCTAGGTTTACTGAAACGTTGTTTATGATTCAGAACTAACCTGAAAAATTATACTGATTCGGGTTTTATAATAGCGATTTTCAACACCAACAGCACTCGGATTTTATAATGGTAACTGTTTTTACTATGAAGTGATTCAGTTTTATACCACCGAAACATAAGCAGGAACTCAACACTATTGGATTTATAAGTTAGTAACCGCAACTATTATAAAAATGCATTATATAACCTATGGTAGCCGTTACTATAAGTTATATATGTTAGTGATGAATAGGTTCCCGTTACCACTTTATAAAACCTTAGGGTCTGGAGCCTTTTAGTAAATTTATACAGGATGTTCTACAAGCTCTATGACAAACTTTGACAGATGGTAGGTTGCTTGATTTTAAACATATTTTTTTTAATAAACATGGGTCCGATTCGTTTTTGTTTAGAAGTTACAAGCATTTAAAAAATCGTAATTTTTCAAGTTCAAGGCCCTGTAAAAGGAAAACGGTTCAAGATAGAGAAAAACGGCTTAAATGTCCCTATTTTAACTTTTCATTTACTATCCAATGATGTAGATGAAATGTTTATACAGGGTGATAAAAAATTTGAAAAAATCTGAGATTTCTCCACATTTAAAAAAATCAAAGAAAGTACAAATGTTTCTATACCATAGGATAGTCCATAAAAAGTTAAAATAGGGACATGTAAGCCGTTTTTCTCTATCTTGAACCGTTTTCCTTTTACAGGGCCTTGAACTTGAAAAATTACGATTTTTTAAATGCTTGTAACTTCTAAACAAAAACGAATCGGACCCATGTTTATTAAAAAAAATATGTTTAAAATCAAGCAACCTACCATCTGTCAAAGTTTGTCATAGAGCTTGTAGAACACCCTGTATAACCACTACATAACTTGGATACCAATAGTAATTTTATAAACCTCTAATATAAACGCGCAACCCTAATAAACCCTTTATAAAAACTGACTGTTACTTAAAGTGATGAAAATTGTTTATTGGGGGAGTCACTTGTTTGGTCTATTTAACTGTCAATGAGATATTTGTTGTCAATCCTGATGTATATTGAAGAAAAATAGTTATTTTGATCCAGGAATAAGTTTGAATGATTCCAGTCCAAAGGTTTCGTTGATTATTATGCTTAGACTCGTATGTATATGAGAGTATTTCGGAACAGTTTTTCAAAATCCTGACAAACAACTAATTTTTCAACCTTGAAGGTATCATCCCCTAATAATTGTTTTTGAAATTACATCTACTACCCTGATCTCTAAAATGTTAGTTGGTCTAAGATTACCAGGACAAAATTATTTCTTGTTTTAATGCTTGGAGCAAATCGTAAATCGTACCTACCTACCAAAATTTTGAAAATTTTAATCTTTAAAAACTATTGGATTTCTTATTTCCATTAAACTATAATTTCATGGAATAATTTTCTCAAAATGTTTGATGATTTTTGGATTAGTTGGGGAAAATTTAAAACCGCTGTAGGCAATTAATTCCATGTATTTATGGTTGCGGATGAACCCAAGCGTTACAAGTCACTACAAGAATTCACGCTAATGAATTCATAATGACGCACCTACCACTAACTATACTCGGGAAGGACGAAACATCTCAAGGTATACTTAATAAAAGAATCCACATATTATTATTTCGCTTCTAACACTATGAAACAGCTTAGAAGCATGTACTAGAGTCTATAGGAAACCACTAAGATTGGATCAATATGAATATGATCGCAGTCTTTACATATCACGTCTTGTAGATGTAGCTTTGCCTTCTTTATTACCAATTTTACTGTCTTATATTTTTTAGTGTAGGAGGTGTGCTATTCTTTAAGAATTTAAATTTTTGTAAATCAGTATCAAGAATGAAAGCATAAAATTTTTATGGATCAAAACGACGAAAACGACTATACCTACCTACTAGCGGTTAGTTTAAACTCTTTTGATATCTTAAAATTATAGCTATACTCAGCCTCCAGATGAGGTTGAGGGACAAGAGATAGTGAGAAAGAGAGAGAAAAAGATAGACCTCAAGCAGATCTCCATCTTGTATCCTCATATAGGGGACTAGACAGGACCTGCATACTCAGACTAGGTCTGACATAGCTCAGGAAGAATCTAGCGAAGGTGGATGGAGAACAATAATTGAGTATACTCTTGGAAAGTACGAGAAGAGTTTGATTAGCTGGCTTCCCACTATGGATGCACAGACCAATCAAGATTATCATTGATCCCTATTCCGAGGTCTCTCTAAGACGCCCGAACAATCAAGCTGATATCTATCTCTCGGGTTGTTTTAATCCATGTGGTAAATGTAACATTTGGAGGTGTTCATGAAGATGATGGAGCAACTCACTACACTTGTTTCTTATTTTCAGGTTTGAAAAAAGAAGGGCTGAAGGAGGGGGGACAGATCGAACATAAAAATCATGAGAAGAGTTGCCTTGACAGAGAAGGAGCTTAGGCAGACCCCGCTTAGAATGTTCCTCTTAGATGACAATGACATGCCAGCTCGAACTTCAGGAAGCTAACGATCCATTAATCAAATTTACCTCTTATGCCATAGAGTTCCATACTATAGATCAAAGGCTTTTGATAGATCAAAATATCATCAACCACAATAACATGCCTTCAAGCTCTCTGGACCAATAGTAAACGCATAACAGATTCGTGAGCGACTTTGGTGAAAGCCATGCTTTCTTTGGTGGTATGAGATTATGTTGGTGTAGCAATGGCAAGCGATAGCTTACGATAATTTTTCCAATAAAATGGGCCCTATTTTTGGCCTGTATAAAAAGTGTAAATGTATATATGAAGTTATGCAGTCCATCAAAGTCGATTTTTTGCTAATTACTCTGGTCATCATCACCCCAATCGATCGCATTTATATTTTTCATAAACATTCGAAAATATATAGGAAAAAAATTGCTGGCCGAGCCAAGGTGGAACCCACGATCTTTGACTCCGTCTCCAGGTGTTTTCACCACTGCACCACGGAGTCACTTTTTTGGTCAATTTTATTGCCGGTGAGATATTTGCTGTCAATCCTGATGTGTATTGAAGAAAAAGAGTTATTTTGAATCAGGAATAAGTTTGAATGATTCGAGTCCAAAGGTTTCCATAGGTTTCGTTGATTATTATGCTTATACTCGTATGTAATATATGATAAGAGTTTTTCGGAACAGATTTTCAAAATCCTGGCAAACCTCAATATTTCAAAACATAAACTAATGAATTTTTTGAAATTTCATATACACATACCCATCCCTAATTCTTTATGATTACGACGGCACCCTCAACACAACCTTAATAGGCTTTTTAACCTTGAAGTTATCATCTCCTAATAATTATTTTTTGAAATTACATCTACTACTCTGATCTCTAAAATTTTAGTTGGTCTAAGATTACCAGGACAAAATTATTTCTTGTTTTAATGCTTGGAGCAAATCGTAAATCGTACCTACCTACCACATAATTTTGAAAATTTTAATCTTTTGAAAACTATTGGATTTCTTATTTCCATTAAGTTATAATATCTAGGAATAATTTTCTCAAGATGTTTGATGATTTTTTGGATTAGTTGGGGAAAGTTTAAAACAGCTGTAGGCAATTAATTCCATGGTATTGGTATTTATAGTTGCAGATGAACACAAGCATTACAAAGTCACTACAAGAATTCAAGCTAATGAATTCATAATTAATGCACCTACCACTAACTATATACGGGAAGGACGAAACATCTCAAGGTATACTTAATAAAAGAATCCACATATTATTTCGCTTCTAACACTATGAAACAGTTTAGAAGTATGTATTCAGTCTATAGGAAACCACTTAGATTATGGATCAATATGAATATGATCGCAGTCTATACATACCACTTCTTGTAGATGTAACTTTGCCTTCTTTATTACCAATTATACTGTCATATATTTTTAGTGTATTTTTTTAACAAAAAAATACACTATTGAGGACGACATCACTTTTCGAAAATCACCCAAACTCATCAAATGTCCACCGATCATGACCCCCAGATCACGAAAAAGTGGTTTTCCAAAATTCACCTGCCCACGATATATATATATATATATTTATATATACAGTGCTTCCCAAAAGTAACGGATAAATTCGATAAAACGGAGAGGGCTGTTTTTTTGAAAAAATAAAAAAACAGGTCGATTTTGTTTTTGAGTTGTTCAACTTTTGACATAATATTTGGGTATACAGGGTGATGCACGAAAAAGTGGTGACGTCATCGGCATTTTTTTAAATGGCAACCCTTATTTTTTATTAAATTTTTTGATACTTCATCCAATTGCCAATACGGTAATGTCATCATTTTGTAACGTTTATAAAGGAAATTTCGGAGAAAATAACTTAATTTCCACAGATTTAATAGATTTAATTTAATTTAATTTAACAGATTCAATTTGATAGACTTATGCCCGTATTCACAAACGATAATTTCCTAAATAATTACGTAATTAATTAAATGAGTGAGATGGAGATATGCAGTTTTTTTGCAATAGAGTGAGATGGGTATAATTACGTAATCAATTATCCCCATCTCATTCTATTGCAAAAAAACTGCATATCTCCATCTCACTCATTTAATTAATTACGTAATTATTTAGGAAATTATCGTTTGTGAATACGGGCATTAATTTAATAGACAGATCTTATAAAATTACCATGGAAACAGTAATTTTTATTTGATATTTTTTTATTTTTATCGCTAATGTTCCGATTTTCACATCAGTAAAAAGTGCACAATTTCGACTCACAAGCTGTTTCTCAGAAATTTCCTTATTTAAGGTTACAAATTGATTACATTACCATACTGGCAATTAAATTAAGTATCAAAAAATGGAATAAAAAATAAGGGTTGCCATTTAAAAAAATGCCGATGACGTCACCACTTTTTCGCGCATCACCCTGTATACCCAAATATTATGTCAAAAGTTGAACAACTCAAAAACAAAATCGATCTGTTTTTTTATTTTTTCAAAAAAACAGCCCTCTCCGTTTTATCGAATTTATCCGTTACTTTTGGGAAGCACTGTATATATATTTATATATTTATATATTATATATATATTTCTCCAAAATCGCGAAATTTTGATTTTAAAAACGCTCCTGTGGCTTTATCTTTCAAGATTAGTGAACGAAATTTTGGATTCTTGCAAATTTTTAGAATGACGTTAGATTTTCGTTGAAAAAATTTCCAAAAGTCCCATCACTTCTACAGGGTGTCCCTTCAAAGTTCCAGACATCCGGTTTTTGTCACCTCATTTCAGGTCGCAGTTTTCAATCTAGGAGACTGAAATTTTTGTGGAAGTAAGATATCTACAAGGAGTGGTCTGGTATTGCACTTGAGCAAAATCGGCCGAGCCGTTTCAAAATGGCGGCCATTTTAATTTTTGGAAAAAGGACTATTTTTTGAACCCCTGTATAAGCTAGATAGAAAAAGAGTTTTATATCAAATTCACAATATTGGAAGTAAATGACTTGAAATTTAATTTCATGCAACAAAATTTGCATTTTTTCTATTAATAAGCCAGTGGCGTGGGTAGGAAAAGGGTTAAAATGGCTAAACTTCTCCAACAATTTATGAGCACATTTTTGAAGTAATTAAACTGAAATTTTTACAGTAGACAACTATACTGATAGACTTCAACCCTTGAGAATTTCAAAAAGTAAATAAGAAAAATGGCGGAGATATCCGATTTTTTTTTACATGATGTTTTTTTAAATTAATTTCTCTAAATTTTTAAAAACGCTCCTGTAGCTTCATCTTTCAAGATTAATGAACGAAATTTTTTACTCTTATGAACCTTAGGGCTGACGTTTGATTTTCGTAAAAAACATTTTCCTAGAGTTGTGTTACTTCTACAGGATGTCCCTCCGAATTTCAGAAAAAAAACCGTCCGTGAGGCACGGTTTCTGTTCGAAGTTTTCAATCTAGAGCGCTGAAATTTTTTTGGTAGTAAGATACCCTCAAGTAGTCGTCTGGTACTGTATTTGAGTAAAATAGGTAAAGACATTCCAAAATGGCGGCCTTTTCAATTTTTGGAAAATGGCTAGATTTTGAACCCCTAAATAGGCAAGATCAAAAACTTTTAAACAAAATTAACAAGATTGGAATAAACTTATTTGAAATTTGAGCTAATGCAATACAATTTGCATCATTTCTATTAATAAGCCAGAGGCGTGGGTAGGAAAAGGGTAAAAATGTCTACATTTCTATAAACATTCATGAGCTTATTTTTGAAGGAATAGAACGGAAATTTTGATAGTAGACAACTATACTAATAACATTTAATCTTCAAAAATTTCAAGAAGCAAATATAAAAATGGCGGAGATATATTCGAATATTTTTAAATGATGTTTATTCCTCTAAAATTTCAAACTTTCGGTTTTCAAAACTCTCCTTTCAGTTTTTTCCGAATTTATTAAAGGTAGTGTAAAAAATAGTATTTTTCAAGTAAAGTTAGCCAGTGGCGGGCATAGGAAAAGGGACAAAATTGTAAAATTTTGCCAATTTTTTTGATTTTTAAATTTAAAAATCCATTCTAAGGCACGTGTTGAAACGAAATGAAATGAAATTATCACAGAAAATTTTTCACATTAAAGCACTACGCTAACATGACATGACTATGGAAAATTTCAGAAAGCCAATAATTTAAAAAGCGGTGAAAATATTCATAATTGAATCGCATAAAAATACACTATTTCTGCGATTGATGTGCAAGAAGGTTTTTAGTGTAGGAGGTGTGCTATTTTTTGAGAATTTAATTTTTTGTAAATATCAGTGTCAAGAATGAAAGCATAAAATTTTTATGCATCAAAAAAAACGAATTTAAACAACGCTATACCTATCTACTGAGTGGTTAGTTTAAACTCTTTTGATATCTTAAAATTATATCTACTTACTTCAGCCTCAGCCTCCAGATGAGGTTGAGGGAGAAGAGATAGTGAGAAAGAGAGAGAACTCAAGCAGATCCCCATTCTGTACCCTCATAGGGGACTAGACAGGACCTGCATACTCAGACTAGGTCAGGCCAGGAAGCACTGAGCAACCCTGATGGAAGCCATGCTGATTTAGTGGTATTTTTTATTGAAAAGGCACATGATCTGCAGGAAGATCCCTATGGCGCTTTCAGAGCGATGCATGAGCGGAGATATTGATTCACGTTCGCTTTGGATCTTTGCAGGTTGAATACCTCAGGAAACACTTCGCTTCTGAGATTGTGTTGGTGTAAGACGGCAAGCGATAGCTTTGGTTGACTTTTTTCGTAATTTAGTAATAAAATGGACCGTATTTTTCGTCTGTATAAAAAATGTGAAGGTATGGAGTTCTGCAGTTCAATCGACTATGCCGTCGAGTCCTTTTTTGCCGATTACACTAGTGATAATCACCACAATCGCTCGCATATTATATTTTTCATAAACATTCGAAAATGGACAGGAAAAATATTGCGGGTCCAGATCGAAGCACGATCTTTGGCTCCGTCAAAGTCTTCACCACTGTACCACAAAGTCGCTTTTTTGTCCTATATAATTGTCGGGGAGATGTTTTATTGTCAAGCTTGTATATTGGGGAAAATCAATTTTTTTGATCCAGGAAGTTTGAATGATTCCAGTCGAAAGGTTTCCAAAGGTTTCGTTGATTAATCAATAGAATATAAGAATATATAATTATAATATAACTATAAAAATAACTATAATTATAACTATAAGAATATAATAATTATTATATTCTTATAGGTTCTAGACGAGTGTTTCAGAACAATTTTTCATTCAGTTTTTCAATCCTGACAATCCTCAATATTTATAAACATAAACAAATGCAATTTTGGAAATTTCACATGCATATATCCCTTAGGCTTTTCAACCTTGAAGTTATCATCCCCTGATAATTGTTTTTTGAATTACATTCCTAGTTTTTTTTTTTCATTTTGTTCAGCAGGGTTACTGACTTTGTTCTGAATACAATGAGTTTTGCAAATCAAGCATACTGTAGTTTGCCAAAAATAATATCTTATAAAACGGGTCATGGATAGAAAAATTGGTGAAGTGTAGATTCTACACAAGGTAAAGTCCGGTAGATCGGATAAACTCGATTTTTTTGGCTCGCAAATCCGCTTGGTCCGAAAATTCGACTTCTGGTTGGCTAAAAGTATCGAGGAGTGACTAAAGAAAATTTTAGGTCAATAATATTCGAAATTATGGAGGGAGAATATGAAAGAGCTTAGTTTTAGTACAAACTATTTCAACTTGTCTGGAACTATTATAGTTGTGAAGTTTTAGTTTCAAATGCGTTTGGTAAAAAATATCCTCTTTACAAAACGCTGACCAAATTTCTGGCTTCTTCAAGGATCCGACAACCTGCTTCCAAAATTTTCCACTAAAGAACCCCTAAAGAACCAAACTGCTATTAATAAAACGCATCGAAGCAGTTTTATTATAGCGTTGGTTTAGCAAAAAGCTTCTATTATTAAGTATTGGAACTTGTGAGAACCATTTTAATAAATGTGAACTATATAATAAAAGTCTACATCAACTTGTCCATTAAAAACTAATGGGATGTGAATCGAGTTGGCTATGGGAGGATCAACAACAAATGCAGTCACGTGCCAAGGCGCGACCAATTGCATTCTATTTCACCCAGCCAATGATAATGGATTATCTGTGGCTCGTCAACGCGCGGCCTATTTGAAAATGCGTGTACCGTGACATTAGATTATATGGGAGACGATCCTTTCAATGTTGTCAGATTATCACGACATCAGTAAATAGGAGAACTAATACTCTACCGCTTGATTATTATCTTATTGTCAATTTTTGAACGACATTTTTTTTAAATACCCTTATAATAATATTAGTAAAGGAGAGGTACATTGACAAAAATATATTTAAAGACAATTAGGATAAGGAATATGGCATCACTGGAAGGACCTTTTGCTAATAATGTTGTTCCCTGACATCTGTAACGGATCACTTGACAGATAGGAATTGTGATTTTCCCATGCGGTGTCTTTGTCTCGTCTTCATGCAGTTTTCCTCGTCCACCCCATTGATTTCATGATGTATGGGTGGAATTGTATTATGTCTAATTAGTTCTGCTCCTTACTCAACGAGAGTATGAGATAAACGTATTGTGTATTAGCATTACAAATAAATTCAATTTAGCTCTGACCATATCCGTATATGTATACATGGATTTATTTTGTCGAGATCTAGCGAATAACCCCAAACTGAATTTTAGGACTTTACTTGCATAGGTAGGTAGCTGAGTTCGATCACACTTGATTGTTGACTTTTGAAGAATTTATATGAAAATTCAGCAAAAAAAGGCATCCTGGTGTTGCATAAATAATATTACTCCACTTCTTTGATTGAGTTGGGGGGTAATTTTTTCCCTCTAATGAAATATTTTAAAATAAGCATCCATCTTTTCATTTCAAAAATTTCAATATTCAGTATAGGTACATTTCAATACTCTAACAGCGGGTATTATAAAGGCTCATTAAGTTAACGGTCAGATTTCTGCGGCCATTTTTGAAGAAAGTATCTAGTCCAAGTGGAAATTTTTTTTAATTTATCTATTCTTGACATGAAAGTAATTACAAAAATGTTAATAAAAGTCATTTGACGTCGATATTAGCTTCAAAAATGAGCACAGAAATCTGCCCGTTATCCTAATGAGCCTTTATAATATTGGCTGTAAGTTTATTACTTTTTATTTAATTTGTCTCAAATTTGATTTCTCATACAGTTTCTCAAAATTTCTTTATTCATATACATATATAAATCTGATCTAAAAGTCATAAGTCTATAATCAGAAGGCAATGAATAATTATTATTTGTATTACCACTCAATATATGAGGCGTAAATTTATCATTTTAATCAAGATCTCCATTACGGATAAAAAACAGGACAAAAAATTAAACGTTAACACAATTCTGCCGGGATATAGATGCCCGGCAGTGATTAAAGTTTCGCCCGGCTCTCATAAATCGAATTGAAATGAAAATCGGAACGAGTGCATTCGAACAAGAAGATTAGATAAGTCTAATTACTGATTTATTAAAGCAAGCAGGCTTTGGAAGACAGCAGGACGAACAATGTTCGTTAGTCTTTAATCCTTGATTCTGTTTAGGGACTCTCTTAAAAGATTTTAGGTATGGGTACTTATTATCTTTATTATGTACTTATTAAGACTAATGAGAAGCTTTTTTCAGTCTTTTCCATAGTGTTTATTCAATTCATATTTCATTATTTTTATGAGCTAAAATATGAGCTTAAAGAAACCAGGACACCAAAAAAGTTGAATATTGAGAAGAACAATGTTATTGAGTCATTCTCTTTAACTGTTAAATAAATTTATTTCGAAACATTTTATCGAGATTGGGTTCTTTATTTTTCTCCCCTTTTGCTATCGAATTTTGGGGGAATTTTGGGGAAACATCTTGATTTTATAAAAGGGATTTTACCTACTCGCTCTTCATTTATTAATATGACTCATATCCCCCATAATTGCCCAAAACACTTTTTTGATAAGAGACATTAATGCTGCCCATTATGCTGTAGGGTTAAAAAGATTTTTTTAAATCATTGATTGTATGTCTGGACTTGAAGTCTAGACAAGGCGGTTATTTTGACTTCATCCCTCCATGAAGGCTAACGTATACCACCTCAGCAACAGTAGCCTTTGCCTCAGCCTCCACGTAGCTGGGCACACTGGCAAAAACTCCGCGATAATGGTGGGATGGGCACTTAGAAAGTTCTCCTTCGATTAGGGCAACAGGGATTACTCCACCACCGGGTAGCTTCTTCCAATAACTATCAAAGATTTTGACACGCCAGCAAGTGTTCCGATGGAGGATAGTCTGAATGGATATCACCTGTAACTTATTAACACTAACACTAATTCTGCCACTAATGTTCTAATGTTTTCGGTTCTCCCAATTCCTTGGAATTAATGGCAAGACTCGTCAAATTGATGAAAATTATTAAGAAAAATATTAATATTCAGTGATTTCAAAAATTCAGTTATCAAAATTTCGATTTTTTACCACACAGAGAAGTCCAATAATTAGAGTTATTGTACAAGACATGTTTATACCCTGTTTAGTATCAGAAAATGTGGTGCGATATCTTAAATAAACAAACTGTGCATAGAATAAAAAATTCCAAATCAATACTGGACCTAAAATATTCCACTGATAGCAAAATTATTTTCTCTTTCATTTGGTAAAATTTTCACTCCTTTAGGCAACAATGGCAAGCAGCAATCTGAAAATTTGTTGTTTTAAATGTCCAAAGCACTTTCCCTATGACAAGTCTTGTAAAAATTGATGAAGAGTTGGTTGAATTACCGATGAATTACGGTAAAATTACGGTAATTTTGGTTATTTTACGAGCAGTTATTACCGATAAAGTTCACTCAATCATATTTGACACTTGGGACAATTTATTGTGGTTATACAGGGTGTTTCATTGGTAAACGGAAAAACGATAACTGTGGATACCTAGAGGACACCGAGGTAGTTCTAAAAAACCCATAAGGTTAATGGGTCTCACGTTCTTAGTAACATAGATACGGTTTTTTTTTATGGATATCGCCTATTTCTTTCGAAGATCATAACTAACGAACCATCCTGTATAATTTTTTGAAATTTGGTAACAAGTTTCCATTTCTCTGCACAAACGTTTGACATAATAGCTCGAAGAAAAATCCAGGTCCGGACTTACAAAAAATTAATAAATGAAAAGAAGGAAAATGGAGGAAAGAAAATTTGGCGAACAAATAATGTAAGACTGATGCTATAATATATTCTTGGCAAGAATATAATTATTATTGTCTGAATCTTATCATTTTCCATCTAACTATTACTGAATTTGTTTCCATGGAGTATACGATTCCTAAAAATTTCTTTGATTTTGTGTTCAATTTTTTTTTTTATTCAAGATTTTCTTAACTTTCATCAATTTTTAACTCTCTCATGACTGTAAAAATCTTCATATTTCAATATTTTCCAACAGACTGAAATTATCTTCAATTTCTAAGCCCTTTTACGGTATTGATGAATATCCAGAACAACGGCATGTCGAGTTTTGAACGATTATGAATTTTTGTCATAGAAAAATTAATAATTGCCTATATGAATATATTTATAATGTGGGCGCGTGTAAGAATATTATTGTACATTCAAGAACTTAAACTATATTCTATTCTATTATATTCTATTCTCTATTATACTTTTTTCTCAGAAGTAGTGTTTCTGATCCATCTTGAGCTTACCTTTGAGAGGAAAGTCAGATGTTGTGATTGTGAATCACCCTATATACAGAGTGTTTTTTAAGTTGATACTTTACTTTTAACTGTATATAAGTATAGATTGGATTAAAGTAAACAATTTTTTAAATAACTTTTCTTAAATAAGTCAAAAATAAACGGGATAGGTACAGGGTGTTGAAAAAAAAAACTAGTTTTCGCCGCATAACTAGAGCATTTCTCAATATTTTAATTTTATATAAAGAGGTTATTGATTATAATTTTGAGCACACAAAACAAATTACAAACAAAACATTAAAAACAGATATTTGATAAAATAAAAAATATCTTGCAATCCCGTAAAAAATTAACGTACTAAAGTGACATTACAAAACAATTATTTGGGGATTTTTTTGTTTAATTATATGGGAGAAACTTTCTAGATTTTCACCCCTATTTCGACTAAATACATATTCCTTAGTCCGGACAATGTTAAATTTAAATTAGATTCTCAAACAGTATCTTAATTGAGCATTAGGAGTATGCTTGAGTTATCAAAACCTGCGAAGTCTCTAGGATTGTCCAGGAGTGGGAGAAGGATGGACTGTATGACCGGGAACGATGGGAGGAGTCTGAGTAACGCAGTTAGGCACGTGTCGGATTACCGGCTGGCGGGATAGAGACCACAGCCGCCACGATTTCATCCCGGATAGGCGCCTCGGGACACTCTAAATAGCTTCCATTTCAACTCAATAAACATGTAAAACACCTTATTATTACTCGGGAAAATACGCATCAGTCTGACACCTCCCCGGTTATTCTATAGGCTTCATATAGATCAGTCCAGAATAACTTTTACGTTATATTTCGTATACAGGGTGTGGGCGATTTTTGTTATCACTATAATACTTTATTGATTCTTTTCTTAGCCATGAAGTAGGTTTATTTGGAAAAAAATTAATGAGATCTAAAACTTACTTAAATCCAAATTTCTGGGATGAAACTTGGAGCGTCATCGTAGGAAACGAAGGTACTTGTTGATATTTGAACTGGTACCAACCGGAAGCAAAATAAAATCAAATCGTTCCTCAAGATTTATTATCAAGGAAGTTTTTTGATGAATGGCAGGTAGGTTAAGTGAAAAGTAATAATGTCTCATCTACAACATTAATTAGTTCAATAGAATATCTTGTCAAGTGTGAAAATGTATAGGTACCTATACCTACTTCTCGCTAAAAAATTTTTTTGAACTTTCCTTCAGTACAGTAACCACCATCATCTCTCCATACACATGCTTATAACATGAAAAAATAGATGAGCCGGGGTCAAATTATCTGACAGGTCTCTGCTTTTCTCACTTTAGAGACGCTGAACCGCGAAATCGGAAGTCTGGAATAAATCACAACGGCCGTGTCAGGAGGCTGGTCCGAGATCCCGAGGGAACGCTCCTAAAAACATATATGCAAATATGAGTGCATGTTCGAGATGGGCAAGAGGGATGATAGGAAGTTGTGATTGGTAGTAATCGTTACTTTTATTTCCATGTGATAAAGTGATGTTCACGCACTTTCGTTACTCTTGTATAGTTTATCCTGAGCCTTAAAAGAAAAAGATTTCATTTTTTATTGAAATTGATGATTATTTAATAAATTACAGATTTGGAAGTGAATGGTTTTTAATACAATTGGTCTGTATTAGGAAACATTCACAAACACAGGTGTGCATGTAATAAGTTAGGGTAAGTAGTGGAGAGAATGAACCACATTTTGGAAAATTTGCTATAACTGTTTTCATTAGATAAAGTTAATAAAAAAAGGTTTATTTCATAATTACACACAACTTAACACTTAATTCAAAACTTAAAAAATCATTCGATTATATTAACAAAAAATAGAGATTTATCCTGGCTTGCAAAACTCCATCTATCCTCCTATATGTAGGTGAGTTGGACCACTTCAGGACTAAAGACGAATCAATACAAAAATATATTTGGTATTGATATAATAAATTTTTATTTATTTTTTACATCATGCTTACCGCATTGCAGGCACACATTTTCATATAGGCCGTGCAATTTTCTTGTAACCAGCGGCCCCCAATAATGCACTTGATCCAGTCTTCTCTTTTCTTGGTCGTCCTTACAGTCGTCTTAGGCAGCCACACATTTATTTTCATAGTCCTCAGCTTCTCAAACACCATTTCTTCAGACACCGTTGCAGATGAAGAAGAATCTCTCCTACATTTTGACCTCAAGATGTTCTTTCATTCCAGCTCTATAAATTAGCCTAGGTACTAGTTTGCAGTTTCTTTTTTTGCGCTGATTTTTTTTTCATTTCAAGTTTTCTTTATCTAAATTATCTTCTGAGGTATACCACTGAAGAAATTAAACAGAAACTTTCTTCTCTGGACGTGAACAAGGGAGCTGGCCCCGACGGAATACCTCCCCTTGTATTAAAAAGATGTAGTTCAGCATTGGCATATCCAATTCAACAACTAGGTATTCCAGATCTCCTTTGATAGTGGGATATTCCCTGAAACTTGGAAACTTTCCTCTTTGAAACCAATCTATAAATCCGGTGATAAAGTAAGAAGACTAATAGCAATATATACCTTCCCAGCTCGAGGATTATTTTGATTGAATCAATTGGTGAAATTTAATGGTGAAAGTTGGTGAAATTTGTTCTGGTAGCCTTCCAGGCCTATATATTTTCTCCTTGGAAGTTCTTTGTTTCTTGATATTCGGAGGCTTCATGCACTTTTTTGGCTTTGAAAAGGATGGTTCTGCATGTGCCTGAGCTTGCGTAGAAGTGACTTTTGAATGGGATTGTCAACATAATTGTCAAAAAAAAAAAAACATAATATTATTATAATGCCTGGTCTATCTCTCTTTAAGATAAGAGGTTCATCTATCCCAAATGCGGGGGAGAGACGGGCCTCCAACCTCTGTTAAGCCAAAACAAACATGCAAAAGCCGTTTTTAGGGTTAATAGATCCACGTTCTTGCGTTTACATACAAAAAGATCCTAAAATATTACGTTTAAATTTAATCAAGTTATTATAATTATTATCTTCTATATTTTGCTTGAGATAATTTTAGTGACATTTTTTGCACTAAAAGTCGATTTTTCTAAATACATGATGAGCTTTTTCCATGCGGTCTTCAACACTACACTTGTTATTACTTAGTAAGCTTCACATGAATTAATTGGCATTTTACGACAGCTTTAAACCTGAAAGTCCGTCTCTTCCACCGGTTCATCTTTCCCTCAATTATCCTATTAACATTGTTTTGATATAAAAAATGTTGGCTCCATTCAAATAATTTTTGAACAAGAAGATATAAAGTTTGTTAAAATAGGGAAGCTTTCCCATTCCCGGCAATATTATTATAATTTTTTTCTTAATGCATGCATTTAATTTCGTGTCTAATGGTAAAAACTATTAACCACAAATCGCTTCCAAACATCAATGAAAATTTTTATCAAAATAATCTTTAAGAATAGGTGATTAACTTCATACTTGGCAACAATGGATCTTTTTTTCTGGACTAATTTCATTTGTTTTTTTATATACTATTTTATCCAAGCGACCTCTTTTTAATTAGTACAAAATAAGTGTAAATATTTTGGGACTACCATAGCTTAATAATAACATTGGTTGATACTTTTTTCTGATAATCTCCAATTTTGCAAAATATTCTATTTAACACCAAATTTTCTTTTAGTAACACAATCTTCGTAGGAAACCAATAATGACCTTATTTTTGAAATAAGTCATGCGATTTGTCATCAACGTAAGCAAACTTTCTATTAATGGTCGTATTCACAAGGTGCTTCGTGTATTAATTTCGTATTTTTACGAAATCATCACTTCGTATTTCAGATAACCAATGATATTTTTTAAATCTTGTATAAGACTACGAACTATACGATTTCGTAAAAGTATGAAAGAACGAAGCTCCTCGTGAATACTTCAAGTATCTCCTTTTTTTAACCATACTTTCGTAGGAGACCGAAAAAGTTCTGATCTTTCATATAAATCGAGCAATTTGGCAACAATGCATACAAAATATCACTTTTTTTCTTGGCAGACGTATCCGTTCCAAGTTAGACGTTGACTTCTAAGTTGGATGACTGCAAGTGTACGCAGATATCAAAATGGAAGTAATTCGACTTTGGTATAAAAAATTTCCCATACCAAACCAAAAAATCCTTCATTTTGATAAAAATCTTGAAATTTGTCAACATAGGTATTTGTCAAGATATCGGAAAACGGCTTACATAATATGTCCCTATATCTTAACTTTTCATGCAGTATCTCATGTTATTGTCCGGATGGAAAATTTATACAGGGGTTGAGGAAAATTAGCAGATTTTTCATTATCCTGTATTAAAATTTCCTGTAGGTACTTCATAGAATGGTACATAAAAAGTTAAAATAGGAACATGTAAGCCGTTTTCTGATACCTTGAACCGTTTTGAATATAAGCTGCTTTAAAAATGGAAAATCTCGATTTTCATTTATTTATAACTCAGAAACTGCTCATTACAAACTTCAAATTTAAAAACCATTCTTACTAGACTTTCTTACAATATCTAAAAATGTAAAAATATACTGGGTGTTTTTTATAAAATAACAAAGTAGCATGGCGTACAGCGATATATTAGGCCAGCTGGCCAGCCTGTATATATGACAATAATTTTATAAACAAAAGTTTGACATCACTATTTGTTTTGTATCCAATCAGAGCTCTTATTTTATTCTTTATTTTCAAATCATGAAAGTTTTCAGATCTAAAAACGATTGTACATTTTTTCGTAGGCTTATTATTTTTTATCCTATCCAAACAAAAAATCTATGATAAAATAATTCCAGCTCCACTCAAAAATAACCAAAAACAAAAGGAAATAAATCAAATTCCTCAATAAATAAATTGATGATAAAGTGTTTTATTTATTCTCAATGTGAAGATATACTTATTGATATCTTCAGATTAATTTTAGAAATACGTAATTGTTTCTTATATACCTAGTTGATTTACTCTTTTATGGTCATGCATAGAGGTAATAACGTCTTACTCTATAATTTTCGCGATTTTTGTAAATTTTCTGCCTGCTTCGCTCGAAACGATTTCACGCATGCAAAGACCCCAATATCAGTCCTATCAGTAATGAAATTACTTTTTGAAGAAAATGAAATATTAACAGTTTAAAAAAGTTTCAAAAGAGGAAACCCCATCACTACTGGTAGCCGGACACGAGAGCCTAGGGCTCTTGGTTTTCTATAAGAAAAGCGATACTCGGTGTGGCGATCAGAAGCCAATATGTGCTTATAGAAATAGCTTTCAGGAAAATATGGACGTGTAAGTCGGGGGGATTGGGTCGCCGCCCTACAAATATTGCATATTGGCCGCTGTTTCGATAAAGGTACATTCTGGATGGTATGGTCTATCTATATAGATCTCTCGATTCAATTTCATTGTCTCGCTTTTCTAGATGATAATAATAAATTTGGCACAATCCTCTTTCTATACCGATTTAAAGTTTAATAAGCAATTGTCAAATGTTTTATTCAAATTTCTGAATATGCAACAAAGATTCATTTCACAAATTTATAAAAGGTATTAAGTAGGAACTTATTTCTAAAATTATCTGAAACGCTATGGCTACTTTCATGACACTTCAAATTTAAATTATAGATTCTCCAGAGAGGTATTAAAGCTAAAATATTTTTAAATAAATAATGTAGCAAGTAAAAAAGCAGCTAGTTTTGCCTGTAATGTACAAGTGGCTACGCCTCTGGATCGTTGAGCAACCCTGAGTTTATTTCAGTTCATTATCCAGCATGGCCCGGAGCCGTCTCCGGAGTTTCTGCGATGCAGTAAACGCCAGGCGGATTCCTGTCACCCCCGGACGTTAAACGATTTATAATGACATCAGGACAACCACCAGGATAACACCAACACCGACTCCATCGGAACAAGGGAATGATCCATGAACTTGATACAGTTTTGCAAAAAGAATCATATTAGATCTCTAATTTTTTTATCTCTCACTTTTATTATTAAACTGCAGGTTGATATAGTTTTTCGATATACAAATTAAGGGATAAAAATGGCCATTTGATGTTAAAAATTTTTAATTTGTGGAAATATTAATCTTATTATCTTCTTGAATCTTCGAGTAAAGCCATCAAAAAAGAAGTGAATCAAGGAAGATTCTGAATTTAATTTTTCAAAAACACTACTAAAAGTATAGACTTTCTACTATAAGACATAAGACTTTTTTGGCAAGACAATTTTCTGCGTAGGCAGGTAACAGAAATCTTACTTGGTTCTAATAATTTCAAATGGCTCTAACCTTTCATTCCGGCAGTGCAAGTACTAAAATAGAAAAAGCAAGAAAGGAAAATAGTAGGTAGTAACGGAAGCACGTGCACGAAAGCTAGAGTAAAGTGAATTAATGTATGAAAGTGGTGTGGAACTTAGCAATTAGCATGTTAATGCTCAAATAGAGGAACAATTATAATAAAGATACGAGCAAGCGGCGCTAAATGGTGCACAAGCTCCGAATATTCAAACAGTCAGTAGACAGAACGAGAGAGCGCACTCCGAATCTGGAATAATATGACTATTTCTCCTCTCTGCTTTGTGTGTATCTACTTATAAACTTTTTGTACATATTTAAATATTTTTAATAACTATTTATTATACAGGGTTATTCACGGTATACGCCACGGAAGTTTATAGCCGTGTCTCTGGATTTTAGGATCTTTTTATTTTTGGAGTGGATGTTTTTTTAAATGGAATGCTCCTATGTAATTGCATTTTTAAATTGCCTGTAAAGAAAAAAGAAGATTGGCTTTTACAGTTGGTGTTTAAATTCAGAAGTTTGTGAGTTATAAACAAGTGAAAATCGTCATTTTTCAAGTTCAAGGCCCTGTACAAGAAAAACGGCTTAAGATAGAGAAAAACGGCTTACATGTCCCTATTTTAACTTTTCATGTACTATCCTATGATGTAGATGAAATGTTTATACAGGGTGATAAAAAATTTGAAAAATTCTGAGATTTCTCCACGCGTCGACAAATAAATAAATCAAAGAAAGTACAAATGTTTCTATGTCCTTTGACATTTTTCGCAAAGCGCCTTATCCAGTACCTATGGACTCTGGGTCTGGATTGGGACACAACGCCCCCTGAAGAGGTGTGCACGCAATGGGATCAATTTAAACGATCTTTATCAGCTGTTTCTCAGCTAAATATTCCTCGTCATCTTAAACCTCTTTCTGTCAAAGAATGTCAGTTACACGCATTCTATGACGCATCAGAAGCAGGTTACGCATGTGTCGCTTACTTTCGCATTGTTTGCGACAATAATGATGTACATATATCATTCATCATGGCTAAGTCCAAAGTTGCACCACTCAAACAGATATCCATACCTCGTTTAGAGTTATGTGCAGCTGTGTTATTGGCAGACTTAGTCTCTTTCAACACACGCAACTCCGAAGGATACCTTCAAATTGATCAGGTGTATGCTTGGAGTGGTTCGACAGTAGCGTTGTCGTGGATCCGTTCTTCCCCACATCGATGGAAGACCTTCGTTGCGAACAGGGTTACTCACATCCACGATCGTGTACCTCCTGATTGTTAGCATCACGTCCGCTCCGCTGATAATCCAGCGGACCCCGCATCTCGAGGTCTTCTTCCACAGGAGCTTCTTTCATATTCCCTTTGGTGGGCGGGTCCTCAGTGGCTTAAGGATCCTCCAGATTTCTGGTCTTTAGACTCACCTCCTCCCTCATTGCCTTCTGACGCCGTGCCAGAAGGCAAAGTGACTGTTTTGTTGGTTGAAAAAGTTCACTCCACAATTGAAGATCTTTTGAACAGGTATTCATCATTGGGTAAAATACAACCCATTTTAACATACTGTTTTCGTTTTGCTAACAACGCACGCAAACAGGTAACGCATTCGGGACCTGTTACAAACGTAGAAACGCATCATGCTCTTATGAGCATTGTCAAGGCTATTCAAGCCACCGCATTCAGTACTGAACTCAACCGCATACGGAAGGGTTTGCCATTAGCTAAACACCTTCAAAAATTGAGTCCTTTTATTGACAGTTCAGGAATTCTCAGAGTTGGTGGGCGTTTGGTCAACTCATCATTACCATTCGATTCCAAACATCCAGCTCTTATTCCTCGCAAGCACCGGTTTACCGAGCTGCTTATCCATCAAATTCACAATGACAACTGTCATCCTGGCGTCAACACAACCATGTATTTGACTCAACAGAACTTTTGGATTCTGTCCGAACGCAAAGCTATTCGCTCGTATTTAAGGGAGTGTTATCCTTGTTTTCGTCGTCATCCTGCTACATATGTCCCCGTCATGGGTGACTTGCCAACTCTTCGAGTCAGTCAACTGAAGGCTTTCAGCGTCGTTGGTCTGGACTATAGTGGGCCGTTTCCTATTTTATTGTCTCGCCGTCGAGGAGCCAAAACGCAAAAGGCATACATATGTTTGTTTGTCTGCTTTGCTACAAAGGCGCTTCATGTTGAAGTTGCCTCAGATTTATTCGCAGATACTTTCGTAGCCGCACTTAGACGCTTTATCGCAAGACGAGGTCGCTGTTCGCAGATAACTAGTGACAACGGTACGAACTTTGTTCGCGCAAACAAGGATCTTATTTCCTACATGAAACAAGCTGCCGAAGGTGAAAAAATTACTTGGCATTTTCACCCACCGTTCAGCACCGCATTTTTCAGGTTTGGCTGAAAGTGGCATCAAATCAGTTAAAACGCATCTTGCGCGAGTGATTGGAGACCAAATCCTCACTTATGAGGAACTTGCCACATTGTGCACACAGGTCGAGGCTCTGTTGAACTCTCGCCCCTTGTGTAGTGTTTCTATAGATCCAAACGACTTGTTAAGTCTTTCTCCAGGACATTTCCTGACGCTTGAGCCTTTAACTGCTCCGCCAGACCCTGATTTATCGCATCTTCAATTATCACGGTTGTCGGGTTGGCAACTAGTACAAAGATTGCATCATGATTTTTGGCATAGATGGAGGAACGAATATTTACACAACCTTTATCAAAAGGCCAAGTGGGCAAAGTCGCATTCAATTGACCCAGCTGATATTGGGACCCTCGTCCTTATTAAGGAGAACAATCTACCCCCACTACAATGGCGATTGGGAAGAATTGTCAATCTACATTTTGGTAGGGATAACATAGCTCGCGTAGCTACTGTTCGCACTTCTCATGGTTGCGTTAAACGACCTTTAATAAAACTTTGCCCTTTACCGTCACAATAATATGTTTTATTTTTTATTGTATCGCATCTGTATATAGTCATTCGCATTTCACATTCAATCAATTCAATTTCAAAAATTACCTATTTTTTGGTAATTTTGGTGGGCGGAATGTTGCGTCCCGCTTCTCATTTTGTACTTTCATTTTTAATCCTGTCCTTTCCGCGCCCTTCCTTGTGTGAACTTTTACAATGGTGTTTTACTGGTAATCTACCCACAACTGCAAAGTTGGAATAAACAACCCACAAGAAGGACAGTTGCAGGACCTTTCGTCTTTAGCAGGAAGAAAGACAGGATCAACGCAGCAATATTCGCAATTCGTCTTCCGTAGAGAACGCACACTTTTGACTCGTCCAGATCTCACCGGGAGTGTCTACATTTACGTGGCTTTCCGCGTCTCCGCAATTGTTTATAGGTATATATCTACGCATTTATAATATCCGCAATATTCGCAGTTAAACCCAAAGACAATTATTAATAGTTAATACGTGCATCACCGCATCCATACTGAGCTATTTAGAAGTTCAAGAAATTCGACAAGCAGAACAACTTACTTCAAAACGTAAGTTTACACGCTTTCCTTTATTTCTCCGCATTTCCTAATTTATCTAATTATTCATTGGTCATCAGACCCATTATTCTCACTACCGCATTTTCTTAATTACACGCAACAACATCCATGAATAACGTGATCTAATAGCTCTGTTTATTAGGAGAATGCCTTCGTAACACTGTTAGACGATATGGTGAAAAATATCTAAATCGGCGGCAACCTAACCGACGAACCATTGAAGCTCTTGACCGAAGACTTTTCGTGAAACGGGGAACATGGAACCAAATAATCGTGACGGCGAATTACAACCACGTGTTCCACAATATTGCGGCTAAAAAAACATTTTACAAATAGCAGACCGAGAACCTGGCGTTAGCGTTAGAAAACCAGCTACAAAGACAAATATCTCTAAAGACACTGCTCATCGTATTTTGCGAAAAAAAACAGTCTGCACCTGTATTATTATCGGCACTATCAGCGCGGCCAAGGGCCATGGCCGGATGATCCAGATTTACAGATTTGCCGGGCCAATTACGCAGTTGAGACTTGCCGAGAGTCTCGATTTGTTCAATATCTTCTCTCAACAGACGAGGCAATGTTTACGTTGTGGAGTTTTCAACTCCCACAACGAGCATCACTGGGCCGAAGGAAATCCGCAAGTCTTACGCGTTTCTAAGAGTCAAAAACAAATATCAGTAAACGTTTGGGGAGGCATCGTCAACGATTATGTGATTCGACCATTCAGACTATACTAAACAGACTGACAGGGCATGTATACCAGGATTTTTATAGAATGATCTTCATAATTTACTGGATGACGTCCCACTAGCGATTCGAAGAAATCTTTGGTATGGGGCTCCACCTTACTACTCAATATTCACGAGATGTGAGGTCGCAGCTAGAAGTTCCTTATCCAGAAAGTTGGATTGGACGAGAAAATGAGGCGCCAATACATTGGCCACCAAGGTCTCCGGACTTAAATTGGTTAGGTTTTTTTTACGGGTTGTTGTCAAACAAGAAGTCTACAAACAGGAGATCATCTTTGGCAGCGAATAGTTGCAGCTTCCAACTAAATACGCGAGCAATTTTTCTCGACAAAGGCTCAGCAGGCCTAAAATGTAACTACTGCAACAGAAACAGCTTTTCAATCTTAAGAAATAATCTCTTTAAGACATTAAAAAAAAACATCTCTAAAACAATAATTAGGAAGGCGGACATTTGAAGATAAATGCGTGACTATCATGAGAGAAAAAAATTCACCTTCAGTGGTAAATATTATCTCGAGAGCAAGAGTTTTTCTGGTGTTAGGCCCTTGGAAACGAATCGATGGTCTACTCATCGAAAACTACCCATCCCTAAAATTTGAAAAAAAAATGATCCAGAAGCCAATTCCCATAAGGATTTTGCGAGATCCTTTCACAACAATACAGTGATCTAAAAATTATTTAAAAAATGACATTTTCTCTTAAATTTAAACTAAACCAGTTTAGGAATCTTGGTTTTTTGGATCTTCTTATCTTAAATAAATCGCCTAAAAATGATATCCCGAAGTTTGGCAACATATACCCAATAAATTAGCAGCCCGTATTGCTATTTTGATAAGCAAATGTCAGATTTTTAATTTATTATATTTATGCAAGTCCGCTGATTTAGGTAATTTTTTTTTGGAGAGGGGGAAGTTGTAAGCTTATCGGGAATTTTTTCGAAACAAAGATAATTCTAAATAAATTTGGCCTCTGCTTTAAAATCTTTTTAAAAAAATTGAGAGAAAAGTTTCAGTACCTACCTAACTATTTATGACACGGTTGAGGCCTTGTTGCGGTAGTTTTTGATCGTCAAAGTTTCTTTTTTTTCAAGTATTGATGGGTTTAGGCGATTTTTATAAATTATAGAATAACAGGCACCCTACAGTAACCTTCCAAAAAGGGTACCTATACTCCGAATTTTTCCAGTTCTAATAGTGGTAGAAATAGAAAAAATAGGAAACATCAACAATATACTAGATACAACAAAATATTTTATTTATTTCAGGGGTCTCACAAAACAATTACTCGTAAATTATTAAGCTGGGGTGGTTAAATTTCTCCTCCGTTTTATTATAATCTTCATCTCTATCCCGATTTTCGACATTCTTCAACAATCTCATCAAAATAATGATTTATGCCCGTATTCACAAACGATAATTTCCTAAATAATTACGTAATTATTTAAATGAGTGAGATGGAGATATGCAGTTTTTTGCAATAGAATGAGATGGGGATAATTGATTACGTAATTATTTAGGAAATTATCGTTTGTGAATACGGGCATTAATGATTCAATTTCCAAAAAGAATACCTTCAACTTAAAAACAAATCTCTTCCTCATACCAACTCATATCTACCACGGGACCTCCCATACCATAAATAAACCTCCTAACTGAATAGATACATTAGGAGGGCCATTAGCCGCGAGATCCGCGAGGCACGTAAAAGCAGAAGATCATAAACGTTAAGCGGGAGGCAAAGGTGACTGCGACTGGATGAGGTTTATTGCCGTGGCAGTGGTTGCTTGATTCTTAATTCGGAATTCAATGCGGGGCGCGTTTAAATAGACGAGTGTCTTGGAGATGGAGATGAGATCATATCGCACACCTCTTTGCTGCTGCGGTATTACCTAGCAATGTTGCCAGAGATGCGTTAAAAAGATTCTTCTGAAAATTGAGAGTAAAACTTCAAATTTCAACGTAATTATAGGAAAAATAGAGTCACAAATTCCAACTACCTGAGAGCAATATTCTTGTAAGTAGGTATACAGTGTGATTCTTTTAAAGCGCCCATTAGAAAAAGTTCGACTTCTAGTTGATCTAGGAATCTGAAATTTGGAATTTAGGCAACATACATAATAACGAGTCGAAATGAAATATTACCAAGATGGCGGCACATTTAAAAATGGTGAAATGAAGCGCCATTTTTATTTTTTAAATTGGACACCCCATACATTATTGCATTTTCAGATTGTCTGAGAAAATATGATAACAATCGTACTTATAGTTGCAGTTTAAATTGAGTAGGACATGAGTTATAAACAAGTGAAAATCACGATTTTCCAACTTTAAAGCCATTTCCAACAAAAACGGCTCAAGATATCTGAAAACTGTTTACATGTCCCTATCTTAATTTTTCTTCTAGTACCCTACTGCATAGTTGAAATGTTTATACAGAGTGAACAAAAATCTGATAATTTTCACCACCCTGTATAAACATTTCAACTCCATAATAGGATACCTCTTTGAAAGTTAAAATAGGGACATGTAATCCGTTTTCTGATATCTTGAGCCGTTTTTGTTGGAAATGGCTTTAAAGTTGGAAAATCGTGATTTTCACTTGTTTATAACTCATGTCCTACTCAATTTAAAATACAACTATAAGTACGATTGTTATCATATTTTCTCAGACAATCTGAAAATGCAATAATGTATGGGGTGTCCAATTTAAAAAATAAAAATGGCGCTTCATTTCACCATTTTTAAATGTGCCGCCATCTTGGTAATATTTCATTTCGACTCGTTATTATGTATGTTGCCTAAATTCCAAATTTCAGATTCCTAGATCAACTAGAAGTCGAACTTTTTCTAATGGGCGCTTTACAAGAATCATCCTGTATAGTTGGTATCAGTTCAAATGTCTTAAACAGTTTCGAACTGTCAATATCATCCTCAGATCTCAAAGATGACAAACTTTGAAAACTATTTTTTTAAGATGTATTAAAGCTGCCTTAATTAAATTTGATCACCGAGGGTGATTTCACCATTTTTTACCAGTTTTTGAAAACTGATTCACTTTGAATTTCCAACTAAGAAAAGTCGATTTTTGCTCTCGATTTTCTGCTATCTCGATTATTTCTCGATTAATTCTCTAACAGTCAGAATAATCCTGAGATTCCTGATAAATTGGTATAGAGCTTAATTTTTTTTAATTCTCCAAATTTTTACCTCTGATCGAATTAGATCGAATTGAAGTTCTGTCAAGGGTTCTCAGAATTTATCGAAGCTAAAGACTCATATTTTGATTTATTGTGCGAAATTTTTACGAGAAATCAAGTTTTTCAAAATCGATTTAAAATGATGAGTAAATCAAGAACCTCGAAATGCTAAAAATAAAAAATATACCAAATATCAGCACCTTTACCTCACTATCAGCCTATCGGATTTATAATAAATTGGTTGAGCTTCTTTCCTCTGATGCATTTGACTGACTGCAGTTCCTAAGAGTTTCTTCAGTTTTTTTTTTTATATAATTGCAGTCAGTAATAGTTTAATCAAAGTAGTAGAAGGTATTTATGATTTCAATCTTTATTCTCTAACTTTATCACCAATTTTTTTTTTATATCCGTCGTTACTCTTCGATTAAACTCTCTCAAAATTCAGTCAAGTGACTTAAATAGGTACTTAAAATCTTAGTCTGCTTTAGAGAAGAAAAAGAACAATCTGGCAACGTGTTTTCCGAAAACGTAGCAGAGAACTTCGTCTTGTTATATGGCGTCGCAGCGGTGTTAAGATACATCTACATTCTGAGAGGTCTAATTAAGATGAGATGCTTAATTGCCGCTCTTACCAAGATCAACGTGCCACCAGCAGACACTCCTTGTGAATCTCTACGTCAAATCGCTACACCAAGTACCCTTCCAGCAGTGTTATGGGGAATTTAGACTTGTCCTGTTTTAAAGCAGTCGTGAAATTAGTATTGTAGAGATTTTGAAAACTTTCCGTTATGTTTCTTGAAAGTTACTTCTGAGTATATACGTAGGTACTTTAACTTCTTGTACTTGATAGAGCAGAGCATCAGGTTAGTCGGAGAGGCGTCCAGCTTATCTTTTATATTTTTTTGTGTTGTCATTTGTCATCTTTTTTCTGTTATCTCATATCGGAAAATTCCTGATTATTTTGATTTTACAATTATTATTGTCCATCAGAAGGAACCATTTGCCATATAATTACCAAAATTTGTAACTACATGGTCGAGCAAAAATATCAAACTGTCGAGTTTCAAGAAAAGATTTACCTCAACCTGATGTAATTCGGGAACACGGGTAAATTAAAGTCAGCTGATCATTCATAAAGGAAACTTCATAGGTTTTCTAATTAAATTCTTGAAAAAAGGCAGTTGATGAAACTCAACATCCGGAAAATCTTATTGGAACACTCGATATAAAAAGATAATACTTATATCCATCTAATCCTAGATCTCTTATTTTTTAAGCACACAAGTTTTTTAGATTATGAGACTGACTATAATACACCAAAATAGTATGATAAACTTAATAATTATACATTGTAATAGTAATACAAAGAGTTCCAGGACTGCGTTTTATTACTCCAGAGTATATAAATAGGGGGAGGAAAATAGATAGCGCCTATATTTACGACGAGTTTTCCGGAGTGGAAAGAATTCCGAAAACAATTACATTTTATTAGTCAAGTTTTGCGGCAGCATCCGGCAATCCGACTAACATTTTATGCTTGCGGAATGGGTTTATGACAGCGTCCTCCTGGGGCCAATCATGTTTAAACTAGACCAGTCGCCATATTGAGTCATAAACCAATGACAATTAGCTATAAAACGTTTATTGCGTCACAGCAAGCGTAACGAAAAACGTTCTCTTATTTCTCTGAGATTTCTCAAGATACGAGTCAAGTCTTGAGGAGTGTTTATAGAAAGAGGAACAATGTGACATTGTTCCAGTGGAGTCCTGCGAATAAAATAGGGACATAGTCCTAATTTTTGTGATGTGTAAATATTTAATTTAAATCTATAAATTAAGATTATATAAAGTAACAAATTAAGAGGAGGTATTAAAAATACAGGGTGAATTATAAAAAACGCCACAAGCGATAACTCAAGCGTTAATTTTGAAGATATGACAAAACTTTTTTATACAAAGTGGCGTCGTTTATCATCATCTATATGTTGAGATAAACGCTCGATCAACACAACTTCCTGTTTAACCGGAAGTAACATCAACTTCGGGTTTTTAAATAGAACACACTGTAAAACTTTATATTTTTTAAATGTCTGAAGAAATCTAATACAGGTGGTTTTCACCATTGGAATTTAGATTGAGCGGTTTATGAGTTATAAAAGTGATCACGATGGTGAAAACCGTTTGTCGATACGATGAACAGTAAAAAAGTTACGAGCATCGAAATACCCAATATCTCCAAAAAAAGGCCATACTTTTTTTTCGACTAAAAGCATTGAACTCCATCAATTGTCACAGCTCTGTAGACTACCAACTCCCCAATTACATTAACTCTACAATACAAGTGGATTGGAAACGCGTGCTGCTGGTTTTCCAAAATTTAAAAAATCTCCAAAAAGGCCATACGAATAATGGAAAATTAAATTTTCCGCGATACTGGATTTTTTTAAATATTTTTTCCGAATTCCTCGACCTCGAATTAGTAAATATGGAAATTTTCAAGCTTCTATGAAGACATTTCGATTTCCAAGATATTCAGCGGTTCATATGTGTTCAGAACCGGCGATTTTGGGGAGAGCCAAAATTAAAGATCATTCGCGACATCTTGCGAACCATCATTTCTTATAGATTTTGAGTCGCTGATCACGATGGTGAAAACCGTTTGTCGATACGATGAACAGTAAAAAACTTACGAGCATCGAAATAGCCAAAATCTCCAAAATAGGCCATACTTTTTTTTTCCGACTAAAAGCATAGAACTCCATCAATTGTCACAGCTCTGTAGACTACCAACTCCCCAATGGCATTAACTCTACAATACAAGTGGATTGGAAACGCGTGCTGCTGGTTTTCCAAAATTTAAAAAATCTCCAAAAAGGCCATACGAATAACGGAAAATTAAATTTTCCGCGATACTGGAGTTTTTAAGTATTTTTCCCGAATTCCTCGACCTCGAATTAGTAAATATGGAAATTTTCAAGCTTCTATGATGACATTTCGATTTCCAAGATATTCAACGGTTCATATGTGTTCAGAACCGGCGATTTTGGGGAGAGCCAAAATTAAAGATCATCCGCGACATCTTGCGATCCATCATTTCTTATAGATTTTGGAGTCGCTGATCACGATGGTGAAAACCGTTTGTCGATACGATGAACAGTAAAAAAGTTACGAGCATCGAAATAGCCAAAATCTCCAAAATAGGCCATACTTTTTTTTTCCGACTAAAAGCATAGAACTCCATTGATTAGCACAGCTCTGTAGACTACCAACTCCCCAATGGCATTAACTCTACAATATAAGTGGATTGGAAACGCGTGCTGCTGGTTTTCCAAAATTTAAAAAATCTCCAAAAAGGCCATACGAATAACGAAAAATTAAATTTTCCGCGATACTGGATTTTTTTAAGTATTTTTCCCGAATTCCTCGACCTCGAATGTTCTCGTTTAAAATTTTCAAAATATGTATTTTACAATAATTATTTATGTTCTGGTTGTTTTACTTCATATTGCATATCACTGCGAAGACGGATCAAAAAAGCAACTCAGTAAAATCTAATTCATATTAGTTTAATTAACAATAAGGATTTAATTTACCCCTGCATTAATTTTATTGCTCAAACCTGCCCCAACGTTTATACCTAGAAAACATCCTCTGATATAGAGAGATTACTTCATCCTAAGGGGAAGAGAGACAGCTAGTTTTTCTAAAGAAAATTAACAAGTAGTTCCACTTATATAACCATGGACTGAGTCAAGATGTCTTGAACACCGCAGATTTGGCACCAGTTTTATTATTAATCTCAAACTATTCAGACTATAAAACTCTGATTGGCCTGAGAGTAATAATATTTTTCTTCTCGCTTTTCTATTACTTATCCCAGCAGCTTTAGAATCAACTTCTTGCTGAAAGTTTCAAGCAGAATCGAGGGAGAATAAGTTCAACCAATTCCTAGTAAAATGAGATTGTGGATAGATGGTTGGATGGATTTTCTCATTTAGTTGTTTTCTCGCAACTCTTTGAAGTGTATTTGGATAAGATTTTTTTAACTATCCATATAAAAAGATATATTTTAGTTGCATGCATATTATCTAATAATTTTCGTATAAATTCTCGTTTTAGTCTTATTATTATACAACTACCAGCTTCCCCTAATTTCATGCAAAATATAGTAGACCAACAAATTATATTTTCTAGTCTCTACCTAAAATTTTGAATCGTAAAATAATCAAATTTTATGCAATATTAGATTCCATGTCGTTTATTGTTCGATGTTTCCAGTGCCTGAGGGGGTGGCAGGACAGGGAGCAATGCGGGAATTTGCAAACTGAGGCACAATTCGAATGGTAATTTTGAGGACAGACTGTGACGTTAGTGGAACTTTATTGGAAATCATTTCCGGAACGGCAATCACCGCTGACAGATTTATGAAAATATTTGTTGGAAACGGCAGTTATTTTAAATATTCGACGGGATCATTCGATTATGCAGATATCCTGGCATAAAAACAAGATCGTCCGCGGCTTTCTCTCCCGGTCCCGGATTTGTTTTGAGAACTTTAGTGATGAAGATGTCTGTTATTTGTTAGTAACTCTATTTGTGATTCTGTAACCGCGTCTTTTTTTAATTTATCGCTAATAAAAAATAAATGGGTACAAGTAGATACATCGCTATTCAAAAAATCTTGAACAACAGATTATAGAAGAGCATTAGACCAATCAATTGGCGTAAATGCAAAATATTAATCCCAAGAAGTACTTATGTGTCAAAAAAATGGTGACAAAGTAACGATTATTCAATTTCAGTTAACGGTTATTTATTGACAGTTACAAGTGACAATTTGCCATCTCTATTACTTACAACAGTCTATGCTTATAAATCCTATTTTGGCGAGGATTAATAAAAATCACCAAATCGAAAGAAAAAATATTCATAAGGCCCGGAAATATTGTTTTTCAATGCGGAACGCATTGTGGGAAAATTCATGAAATACTAGGAAAATTCCTAGATGAAAATTATTTAGATAAAACTCGATCTAGGGTTTTTTTTGTGTTTGTCGATGATTTACTGGGAAGTTATTTTAGCGATAGATTCGTTTCGGATCTTTAAAGGATTTATGTGAAAATCTGATTATGAAAATCTATAGGTAGGTACAGCGATTTCCAAGATTTTATGACACTGTTAAATTTTAAAACTTGTAACAGTTAAAATTCAAATTTAGCCAAGTTCGAAATTAAAGCTGAGGAAAAAGAATTTAAAATGGGAAAAAGCTTAAGGGTCAATTTAGGATCAAGTGAAAAATTAAACAGTTCTTCGTGATTGATTTACCCGTAAATAAGTTTACTGAACATTTTTGACAAACATCTACAATTTCTGACGGAATATTGAGGAACCGATTATAGACAAGTAGCGTTATTTTTAGGTTTATTTATTAAAATCGGCAAAATAATTCGCCAGCATAATAATGTGGTCCTAAGAATTTAAAATTTTCTTTTTTGAAATATAACTGCGACATCTCTTAGGAGACGTCATAAGAAAAGTGTAATTGCATAAACTATCCGATAACAAACCACCTTCACAAGAAATCTACCAAAGTTGCTGCAGAAACTATTAAAAGCCATATCACAGCAAGCTGTAATAGATCAATTACCTCAACCTAAACGTAATCTTTGAATACTAGAGGGCGCTACATTTGTAAAAGAATTAGGGTATCTGTACTACCGCCATTTTCTAGTATGCGTCAGTGACGGTAATACAGGTTCCCTAGGAAGGATATAAGAGAATCCTACACTTATTTTTAGACCTTGTATCGAACTTTTCGTCGCCGCTAAAACTACCTTATTATGACAATAATAATTTAAAAAGTTTAATTCAAACAAATTTATCTATAGTAGGATTAACTTTAAAAAGTCAGATGTGACGTTACACTAACCGTCCGAATTAATATTTTTAATTTCACCAGAAAATGTCAAACAGTTAATTGTCAAGTTGTAAAGGAGCATAAATTATTGAAGGAATCATTCAAACAATGAATTGAATCGCTTACGTCAGTTTGAGAGCCACTGACAACTACATAAAATTTATTCACGTAATGACATTCTATCCTCTGTGTTGTGCATTTAATTCTCATTCAAAACCAATGTTGACGTATACTTATTTATGCGGGATGGAGTGTTTAGACAAACTGGACGGTTACTATAAAAACCACGTATATGAAACAAAATAAATCGAACTATCAAAAGGATGTGTATTCTTAATCGATACGTATGACTTTTTAGACTTTATTGGACTATATCCACCTCACTGGGATATAAAAAATTTATTCCTTTTTTAAAATTTATGTTTACATTAGTATTTTATTCATCATCCATCGATATTCCTTTTACTTTTACATGAGCAGAACAAAAATGATAGAAAAGTGACACGCAATAACTAGGAATTTTATTTTCAAATACATCTCAAAAAATATTATTATTTTTATTGTGAAATAAATTCACACAGATGAAAAAAAATGAATTTTTCCGAAATAAAACAGAGCTCTACCTATTCAAAATTCCGGGAATAATTTTATTTTCATTTAAAGAAATGTTTTTATGATTTTTTATTTTTACATTACAGCATATTGTAAAGAGATTATAAAACATAAAAAAAATGAACTTTCCACCTTTCTCTTTTTTTATCTCAAGGCACTATAGATTTATATAGGCTGGATGGTGTCCACTATACGGGAAATTTCTCGGTATGTAAAAATTTTCTCATATGGTATACTTTTAAGTCTATAAAAGAACATTTTTAAAGCATATTTCGATTCACAGATACATTGCAGGGGTAAATTTTCTCTATTGTTCATACTCATAACGTGGGCGCTCCCGGGACCCAGTGCCAGCCGGCGTTTCTCAATTGGACGAAATTGCCTGAGTGACCCTTCGTCACGACGGGGGTCCTTATAATCCGGGAGCTCAATTGGGCGAAGGAATTTCTAAATACCGTTGAGTTATTTGCATGCTCTTGTATGGCTACGTTGCCAGATTTTACAGAAATTACGATTTTCTACATTAAATAAAATTGAAAAAAATAAATAATATTAATACTTGATGCATTATTTTTTAAAGTTCTATCAAATACATCATCAAGCCCTTAGTGCATTTACAATTATTATTTTATACTATACCTACAGCAGAAACATGAAACATCAATAGAAAACTAATATACATATAATGAATATGGCGATACACATTATAATTATTGGTAGTTGTATACATCCGCGGCTCCTAAGTTTCATCAGTTTTTTCGGGACCGAGGAGCGAATTAGGGGTGCTGGGTGGGTAAGACGCTAAAAACAGTCATTGCAAACTAATATTAAGGTCACAACTAAGGCCTCTTTGACACTACGGTGGAATTTCTATTTTTTTCTTCACTTTCAGGGCAAGGAAAATCTTCGAGAATAATAGTAGCAAGTTTTTTATTTTCAAAATTGCATTTATTTTGCATTTATATTCCAAAAATCGTAACATCAAATTCTGTGTTCTGGTCACGATATGAGAAAGCAGTTATATTGGGAGTCCGCGTCTGTATATGTTTGGAAGTGGTTCCCATTGTCATAAGTGGTTTCATGCGCGTAGTTAGTGTAGTTAGATCCGAGACTAGTGGTATTTCTCGGCGCTTATGTCAGGACCGTACTTTCGTTGCACTCCCAAAATCAATTTTTAAAATCGTTTGTGGCCTTCCCTTTTATTTGCAAAGCTAATGAATACCTTCCTAGTGTTACTGTAGGTATGTTCTCCGCCCCTATATAGGTGTCATAGTGAAACTGTAGGAGCCGCGGATGTATACAGGGTGATCCCGAAATGGCGGACACGGACAGCACCACAGCATCCATTGTGGATTAAGGATTCTAAGTTTTATTTACTGTTTTCTCCGGTATGGCTCCCTTAAGAAGATATGACCACTTTTGTGAAAAAAAAGTCACAACACTGCACTACCCTTCTTAAGGAAAAAATAATGTGTAGGTCTACAATAATACCTAGATAGATATTACCATGGAAACATATGAAATGGAAAGTTCAACAATGTTCAAAATAATAATCGTTGCGGGGAAACATATCCGATAATATTATTCAAAATCTATTTTAGTTGCATGGTTGAGCTCGAATTTGGACAACGATGCCACATTGAAAAATTTTGTTGAACTCAGGGAATAGGTAAACTTTGAATGCCTGTAATTCCGTTCCCGATAATAATAAAAATAAAAAGCAAACGCTATCGTAATAGTTATGTCAAATCATGTGCTTTGCCAGTGGTGGCTGTTTAAATTTGACTGCCGTTTTGATTTAAAGTTTAGAAAAAGGACACCCTATATCTCGGTAACGAAGGCGAGGAAACAATTTTTGTTTTAAATTTACAGTCTTTCTGAACATCCTCTACAACACCCTGTATACCGTGTCCGCCATTTCGGGATCACCCTGTATAATGACCTAATTATTAATTATAGTAGTATTTATTTTTTTTTTCCGCACTAAAACTCACCGGTAAGCCAGGTCTTTGGTCAGGGTAGGTTTTTTTTTTAATTTTTTTTTTCACCTGACCAAAGATCTGACTTACCGATGACGCTAAAGTGCAACATAGCCATAGGTAGGTACGTACCTACTGCCTACTTGACTTCAATTATTAATAATAAATTGATTAGGCATACCTATCCGATCTACTAAAAGCACCACTAAATAAATCTGGCAACACTGCTATATATATGGGCAAGGCCGCACATGTATTTCTTGTCTGTCCAGTTATCTCTTATAATCCCCTAGTTTCTCGTTTGTCGCCCAATTGACCCCTGGGATTAGTGAATAACAAAATCCTTCGCCCAATTCGGTATCGCCCGTGCCAGCAGGGTACCTATGGTTTGTCCAGTGAGTGTTGTCCGGTGAGATGCCACACTGATCCTGACTATAAACGATTTGATTTTTTATGTTTTAATTCGTACAATTATAATAATTGATTTATATTATAATTATAATATTTATTATTAATATAATATAAGTATTATAATACAATAATTGATTTGTTTCGTACAATATTAATAATTAGAATTAGTTAGACTTAAAACATAAAAAATCAAATCGTTTATAGTCAGGATCAGTGTGACATCTCACCGGACAACACTCACTGGACAAGCCATACCTATACTGTGCACGCTTGCGGCCCGAGGGGTAAGGTCCCTTTAACACAACTTTGGGTTACACAATTCAAGAAGTTTTTGTATTTGAACAGTTACAAAGTCTACTTAAAAAAATCTACAGGATGTTCCTAAATACCGGGTACATATACAAGGAGGTAATTATTTGGCTTATTTTATGCCTAAAACTTCATATTAGCATAGGTCCGCAACCGCTTCGTTGCCGATCTACTGAGTGTTGAAATTTAATTTTTTTTCTATACTATAGCTTTTTGAGGCTACTAAAACTTTAGTAAAATAGTTAGTCACCCAGGGTCATTCCAGCTTTAATTTTATAAGCCATTGCCGATTAATTTTATAAGCCATTGCCGATTAAATTGCAAAAATTAATGAAAATGAGAAATTATCAAAAAAATTTTTTTGCCATTTGAAAGTTTTAATTTCGCCCCACGAATTAGAGGAAATAGATTTTTTTGTTGATAAAGATCGCAGATACAAAAAAAAAACCTATAGCAGACCAAGAAGCTTCTATAAATAAAACAGAAAATTTACGTTGTATTTTAGAATCTACGAGCAACGCATAACAAAATAGCCCAGGGGGAGAAATGGGGGCGAAATTGGAGAAATTCAGGGAAAAAAATCTCCTTGTAGTTTCTCACAATTATTTGTCATGCTCAATTTTGAAAGCCCTACAACGTAACCTGCGTATTCAAAATTTGAGTACAGGTTAATTATCTCAAAAACTATGGGAATTTTTTTTATTTCAACACCTGATCGACTGATTAAAACAACTGACCTGGCCTGACCAACGTTTTAATATGAACTGCTGGGTATAAAATAAGTCAAAGAATTACCTCCTTTCGTATTTATACCTGGTATTTAGGAACACCCTTGTATAATACTGACACACACAAAAAAACAAAAGGTAGGTATACTTTTCTATATTTTTAGTTGCAACATCATGAACCACTTCTTGATTCTTTCAGCATGCACATCACTTTTTACGGATTTCAGCCACAATTTGGTCGATCTTTCTTGGTGCTTTGTACTCCTGAGCTCTCTTCGATTCAATTCTGCAAAGGAGCGTTCCCGCTGCAGGTAGTTACCCTCGTGATAAAAATATTCTCGTTGCTATTTCTACATTCGAAAGCGTTTCTTCATTTTGTTTTTCAAATATTCTGTTAAATGCAAAAATTCTGGCCCTAAATCTTTCACGTTTATTCCATTGTGATATTGTAAGCCCCCACGGATCGCCCATTTGGAAGTATGCCTGACCAGAACTAAAAATGTTTCATTTCATTTTGTTTCTTAATGACTTTTTGTTATCATTTACATACGTAGATACTTTCAAAATAATTTTTATAGTAATAATAGTATACCTACTGATAATTGGTCATATGCGAGATGTCTGATCGTAAACAAAACAGTCGTGATTTAAAAAAAATATTTTAGAGCTATTTTTCTCATAATCATGGTCAAATCAAGATCCTACCAGCTATATTCTTTGAAGCTTCGTGAAAAGAAAACGTTGTTAATCTGTAATCTGATAAAAGTCAAAAACAGTAACCCCGTAAATGGGGTTCATTTGACACCTCGTGGTGATGGATTTGACAGATACCCCTAAATAATCACGTGGTGCCAATTGTGAGAAAATGCTCTGTATAAGACATTTTTTAATAAGATCTTAACATCACAAAGAAATTATTAACAAAAAAATAATAATGAATGCAAGTTTTTATTAACGCATTTTCTTCGCAAATCAAATCTGCATGTACAACATCTATATAAGGTTTAAAAATTCCCATTCCGTATAGATAAAATAAAAGCACCAATCTCCATCTTCAATGCCTACGCTGGAATTTTCTCAGCAGCCTTGTCTTGACGGTGCGGCGCGGCCTGCGTAGGTCCTCTTCCCTCTCCCTTCCCTACCCACCTACTTATTACAGGCTGCTTAATTCTGAGCGTGTGAGGTCCACGAAGGACCACAAATGTTGCAGAAACTCATTGTTGATTCTCCGGGTGTGCTATGAACTAATCCGATTTAAATACATACAAAAGCGGAATTTTATCCTTCGACACTGAAAAAAGAACACCAAGACGGAGAAACGCATTATCTGTCCAAATGCGAAATTCAACTTCTGTAAATGGAGTAATAAGTCGTTCGTGGTCGCCGGGGAGCCAGCCCGGTACTCGCTCTTGCACAATCAGCTGATCGTGTAGGTACTTACGTCTTTGGAATAAGACAGAATTGAGTTGTTTGTAATAAACATATGGATGGAGAAATTGGCACGCGATTTAATAAAATAATCGTTTTCCAATGTCGCCTTTGCATCAGTGCCCCACTTTGCACTTTTACTTCATGGTTATTATTATTGTCTACTAACTACTGTATTTATATTGTTATTCGCACGATTCTATCTCACTAAATAACTAACAACAGAGGTCCCACCCCATCGTAGTATTATTATTTTTTCAAATTTTGACACTTTTCCTTAATCACCACATCTTTATTGTTGCCTGTAAACAACTCATAGTTACTCAATAAGTATCCTCGAAGAGAAAAAGCTACATCTTTCTTCTGAACCTGGAGTGATCTAGGTACTTGACTATGATGAAGATACTATTGCTTGAAATTTGCAATTTATTTTACGAATAATCTACACGGTTATTTTTAACTGAATTTTTGTTTTCAGGGTTATAGGGCCTCGATATCCATTCTAAAATAGACCATCTAATATTTATGTACAAAAACCCTTTAGAAAAAAGATCGTGAGCTTTAATATTAATGAAATAATGTTCATCATAGAGCTGAATTTCGCCCAGTAAAGATGCTGAGCTTAATCTATTTTGGAAACATATCTGATAAAGCCAGCTGATAGCTTTTCGTCCATTCCACAAGTTTAACACCAGCCCCTGAGGCTACTTGAAAACTTCTGACACTTGGGCTTTACCACAGCCATACAATATTTATTTATTTTTTAACTCGTATAGAGTGTTTTGTTGCTGTGAATATTTGTTACGTCTGCGTTAAGACAGAATACAATAATTAAATTAATTAAAGACCTGCTTGCTCCATTCTTCGTTACAGTGTGATTTAGAGTAGATACCTGCATAGGTATGCAGACGCTTTTGTTAAGTCCAGGAGGAATGAAAAAGGCCTCCTTTGAAAAAAGAACGTTCGACAACTCATTAGGCGACCTAGTGGGGAATGAAACCGAGTCAATACCACAATCCTGTAAAATTTACAGGAATTAGGGGGTTTGGCAGTTCTGGATACCTCTCAATGGTGCCTCGATGGACGAATAAAAATGAGTTGTCTTATTAAACCTAATCTTAAACTACAAAACATATTCGGTAGTTATGCAACTAGTTTGCTTATCACCGACAAACCAGTAAAATTTCCAACTTCAGTAAGATTTTCCCATAACATATCTTTATTAATTACTGACTATACTACTATGAGCATTACCACCGCTACCATTATGCTTCCTCTACTTAACTATTTTTTGGTATACATATGTTTTGGTTAAAAGTTTAGTAGCGAGGATTTATCCCAGCAGCATTCCTGCGAGGATGTATTTTAGGGTAGACACGGAATATGACTCTCGTATAAAAATTATAGCAATCAATGGCGTATCGTAACATCCTACCACCAGGCTATACTCTTTTCCATTCAATAGACGAGAAAAAATTGGCTTTTAGCTTACGGGAAATTCTGTATCTAAAATTTTCTCGAAGGATCAGAAATATTTCGTTCTTCTTTGAAATTTTCGAAAAATTCGTCGAAAAAATTTTATGTTATGCTTAGTCTTATTCCCTGCATTTTCTTCCATAACTTCAATATTGGTTATAGTTTTGTGACAATTGAGGCATCGGTTATTAGCAGCATCTACATTTCTAATACTATTTTTGCAGCAATGAAAAACCAATAGGTACCTCGTTATTCTCCTCTGAAATTTTCGAAAAAACCATCGAGGATAATATAATTCTTAGGGTCAATAATCGTCACTGTAAATCACACCACGTCTTCAATATCTTAATTAATACGTATGACTCAACCATCAAATGGACTGCATTTTTTATGTTCTTTGCAGAAATGTACAGAAATGAAAGTAAATTTATGACAGGTTATACAGGTGATCAGTAACTCGCACACTCCGAATACACGGCGATATAGAGCCCATTAAAATTAAATATATTCTGCAAAAAAAATTTAATCCAATGTTGGTTTTCAAGTTACAGAGTTTCCCTCATCCGAGTTTAAAGCTATTTTTTTCAATAACCGTGATAAAAATAATGAAAAATTCAAGTTACTTAATGTCTGGAACGGATACCATATAATTCATCAATGTTTTGTTCACAAAGCCTCTTTGGAGAGGATTGAGAATGTTGTAAATTGATGAAATCTAAACGAAATTTGAAGTTTGGCAACCGCCAAAACTCAACAATAGCAAAAATGCCTTCATTGCTATGGAAATAAAAATAATAACAATACCATCTAACTCGAACTTATTCACATGTTCAGTGCAGTAGTGCCACCTTTTTTTTACAAAAATGGTCATATCTACGGAAGAAAAGAACTTACAACACTGCAGTAAGAAAATTTGCCACTCTTGAAAAGTGAAGTTTACCGCAGCATGCTCTGAGTGCGCGAGTTACTGATCACCCTGTATAGTTAACAATTCGATATTCATCATTGAGATCTCGAAATCGGTCAGAGATACCTATGGTGTCAGTTAACTTGGAGAAAAGATGCAAAATTTTATGTTTATTAAGAATCAGAAACAAAATTTTGTATACATCCGTCATTGCTGAAATATACCTACGTACTGAAAAAACTGAAAAATCGAGAGAATGGATATTTAAAAAAACTTCAAAACCGACTAGTTTCTAGAGTTGTCGTGGTCAACTTATTTGTTCAAAATGGTGAATTGTTAAAAAATTGTTTTTCTTGTCGTCATTTTTTAATCATAATATATTCGGTCTAAAAATATTAAAGAAATTAAAACTATATCACATTCTAACTTTCTTATTTCCAAATTTTATTCTGCTGTTTCCGAAAAAAGAAAAATCATTTTTTCAATGAATATCATAAAAAAACATGAGGTAACCCATATGACGTCAAATTGACGAAATTTTTTGAAAATAATGTTCTATAAAAATAATAATTAAATAAACAACAAAATTTTTACAGTTTTTTCAACTGTGATAGAGCCGAATCTCATCTAATCTCACTTGGCGAATATCATATGTAATTTTTTCCCTCAAGAAACAGAGCAAAATTGCGAGAAAATTTGGTTTAATTAAGTACAGCACGTTCCTTAACTAAAATATGGCAAAAAAAAACTAGGCAATTTATTATTATTATTATTTTATTAATCCATGCAACGCATTTATACTAGCAATAAACATTTTGAATTAATCTCATATGTGAGATTGGAAAATAGGGGATGGGGTTGAGCTAAACTTACGACATCTCACTAGGGGGGAAGGTCGGAAAATCGCCAAAAAGGCTTCACGCGTAATTAATAGATGCCCCCTTATTCAAAATTTTCTTTCAGATTCTTAATAAATATAAAGTATACTGCAGAGTTCCTCTAATGTAACCGATCTCGCATCTCTTAAATTTTTCGAGATTCAAATGCTGAGCATCGAATTGTTAATCATAACTTTTGTATAGGTACATAACTCCGACTGAATTTACGGTTACTTCTTTCAAGATAAAATTCGTCTTTTCGGCCAGGAAAAGAAATATTAGGATATTCCTTGTCCCCTGTTATTGGCGTCTATTTTTTTTATTGATTTTTATTCCGGGGTTTAAATTAAAAATGGACGAAATTTTAATCTATTTCGCATTTTTCCATGAAGGTATTTTTTAATATTTTAGAAATTAAATGTAGGTATAAGTCGATCAAGAGATATAACGAAATGATCTAATTGTTAAACTGTAATATTTTATAACTTCAACAATATTTCAATAATCCAAAAATTGATAAAATGACAGAAGTCGTTTCGTTATATCTCTGATCCAACTATGTAAAAAATTACACTTACGTAAAATCAAAAATTACGTAATGTATATTTCTAATGAGTAAATGACCATAGTGTAAGACATAGTAAGTGCCAAAATGTACAAAAAAAATTTAATTATTATAAATGGGAAACATAACTGGTTGTGGCTTTATTAAGTTAGAATGTTTCTCACGTCTATTAGTGGGTGGTGCAAAGATTAACACTCCGTTAGCGCAGTATAAGTAGTCAGTAGTTGAGTTGGAAGTCGTGAGAATGGCCCTAAAATCGCCCCTGCAGCTTTAGACACTGGTCACGTTCTAAGGGCAGAGATAATATTGACAATACAAGTTATAATAGAGCGTCAAAGACCCCGCTGTGTTTATTTGAACAGATTAGGAATCCGTGAGAAATATTTGTTTTGGAAGGTTAAAAAAGTATTCAAGAAGAAATATCCTCTCCTATAAAACGGGGTTTTCTCTTCGCTCTTTATTACTTGAATTAATCGAGCTGTGTACATCTAAGAGGAGAGATGGCGCGAGAGGAAGACACTTTTAATGATAGAAAGATCGATATTTATTTTATGAGCCGGATAACAAAGACATTTACGATGTCCTGGAAAAGGGACAATGTAAATATCATTGAACTCGTGTCACTTTAAAGGTGTTAAACCTTTAATCTCGTCCTGCTATAATAAATTAAACAAATAAGGGATGAATAAAAATCATGTTAATACATTTGACAGAATTATGAAAGAAGCAATATTTACCAATGGTTATGGTTCTTTGTGCGGATATTTCAATAGATTTAGGGTTTTAGTTGTAGATTAATACTCGTACAATCCACTAAACTAAAGGTAACAATTCTTCTAAACAGTAAGTCTAAAAAGACCTTTCAGAAACGACAGAAGTGACTATCTAAATGACAGGTACAATTTTATAATCCGTTTCCTTCATCGTTTCACACGATTTGCCGGTTTTACTGATCTTCTAAATACACACACGTTTCTTGGATTTATAAAAGGGTGGATTTTTCTGTTGAAAATCTGGTAGGCTTGTTGTGCATTTTACCTGTGCTTTGAGACGTCTCTGAGACATAGACTTACCTAAATATTCTAAAGTACCTACAACAATTCTCAAACAAATGTCATTTTTTTATCAGACTGCGAGTGCAATCAATGTTTTTTCGGTATATTTTATTGAGTTTTGATTCAATAATTCCTTAGACAGAAACGTCGTCAAGAGAGATGTATAAACAACTGCCCTGGACGATTATTTACAAAATTGTGTTGACCCCAAATTACGACTCATGCATTTTAGTTCAAGCAAATTCTCTCCCAGCTCAACAACTTTAGGAGTGATCACTTTGCTGAATCATATCATGCAATCTAATTTAGAATTATCCTGTTATAGGTACCATTAATGGTTGTATTGCATTGCATGGAAATGAACTCACACTGCGACCTAGAAGATCTTGTGTGTCTCCTTTTCTCCTTATTGTGACCATTCGATTAAAACACCCCATCCAAGTCTAGTTCTCGGAGGAGATATCGAATTTTCCATGGTTCTAAAGATGAGAAGACTTTTTACGTCTCATTAAAGAATGAAAACATCTACTGCAGAAGCTTTTTCATTGAACTGCATTTAGAACCATGAAATAGTATTTAGTCCTGGAAAAAAATATTTGGGCTTCTTCCCGCCCATGCAGCAGCATCTACAGATTTGATCATTTTGTGGACGAATCTTGCTAAGGTGTGCTCCTGGTTAGCAATACCTCCTAAGAAAATCTGTTAAGAAAAACATTCTCAAGTCGTTTTTATTAAGGTTGCTGACAATAAAAACTTGAAGTATTTTGTGGTTGTATTTCCCTAGTATTATTTTAGGACCCAGATTTTTTCTTTAAATATCCTCTTCTTTCTTTATTTGTCTCTGAAAACATTTTCTCCTGGTCCGCTTTGCTAGGTTATCGGTTTCTTCATTGCCAAATACCGGATGAAATCCATACTGAACGAAACAATTAAAGGTAAATGTATGCCGAGTTTAGAGGTTTCTATTGACGTTACCTACAAACTCAGGGAGACATTTAGCAGAAAGTTGACAAAATCCCAACAAGCAGTTCGGGAAGATATAAGAAGATATATTTTAGGAATCTTGTTACCAATCATCACAAACCTGCAACAGATGAATTTCAACACATCAATTGTCAGAACATCACAAAACCGCAGAAAACTCAGACCAAAACACGAGATTCAGTTGACTGACAATTTTGAGTTTACACTATCTTCAACTCATTATCAGTAAGTACTCTCCATGCTAGTAGACCCTCAGGAGGACATAAGCAGAAAGATTCTAACTTCCTAACTGTCAATTAGGGAAGATATAAGAAAATATATTTTAGGAAGCTTCCTACCAATCACCATAAATTGCAACAGATGAATTTCAACATATCTACATCAATTTTTCGATCATATCACAAAACCGCAGAAAACTCAAAACTCAGACCAAAACACGAGATATAGTTGGCATTTCCAGTTTACTCTATCTTCAACTCATTATCAGCAATTGTACTCTTCATGTAAGTGGATACTCAGGAGGACAATAGCAGAAAGGTCCCTACTTCCCAACTGTCAGTCAGGGAATAAGTAAGAAGATGGTAGAATTAACATGACAAATTGAGGTACTGGAATTTTTGAGTAAAGCATGTTGCAGAAATTGTTTTACTCATCTTACTCAATTATTATTAATCTGAGCATTGTTGTGGCACTGAAACAGCCCCCAACTGAGATGATTTCTGAAGAATCAGTTTTTTAAGTCCTTAACTTTTCCTAGGTTTTAAGTAATAAATTCTGATGGTTAATTTGAGCTTTACATTATTGATGATACTAAATTTCTTGAACTCTTGCTCAAGTTCGCTTCATGAAATATGAAAATTTTTATGTACAGTTCAGTGGAATTGTGTGATAGTCAAAAAATTGGAGTACCACAACAGGGTTCAATATATTTTACATTTTCGACAAATCCCATTGCTTACTCTTGAATTGGAGGAGACTATGTAGTTATTTTTGATGATCTTTTGGACGTGGAACTATTGGACTTAACTTTCACTTTTGTAACCGATCTGAAGATGATCATGTACCTACTTAATGAACAGAGAGAGACTATTGCGTCAAGCTGCTCTGAGTAAAGTTCGTTGTATGTATTAACAAAAAAGAGTTAAAACTTAAGAAAGAGTTAAGACGACAATTGATGAATACGCGTAATGGCTCGAGTCAACCTTAAAAAATTAACTTTTTTGGAAATATCAGATCATTTTCATATACTCACCTACCCCACACATATTCAAGAATACAATAACGTAATTTATATGACTGTGACTATGCTAAAGTCAAATTTTTTGACTATTACATTAATTGATTTCCTCGCTATTTTAAGTAACTGCATCATAAACTAACCACAGACCAAAGTGGCTTTAAAATGAGCAATTTCGAGGACTATCTCCCTATTTTCATCATCCTTGTCCGCTATCGTAACCATATAAAACTGTTTACCTATTTTAAATAGGAAGGTGTCGTTGACCTTCCATCCTAGAGAAGGAGAAGGACGTTTCCAGGTCTAGATTACAGTGTGGGAGGATACGACGGGCGAGTCCTGTCCCGCTGTATGGAATCCTGGAATGGCCTGCTTTCCCGATAAAGTCATTTAATCGAGATGTAAAACTCGGAAAGAGTCATTATTCCACAATATATCTTCCAGTTCGGTCTAGTTTATTAGCTTTCCGTCCCTGGATTAATAGTGGAAATATGTCTGGAATTTTTAGGAGTTCGATAGTTCGAATAAGAAGTTCAGCGCGGCAGTTTAGGAAAATTCGGTCGATTTATTTATTTGACTTCGATGACTAAGGCGAACTTTTATATAATAATATCTCGGTCGGATTAAATTTAGTTGGCAAAATAACTTCAACACTGAACCCAAATGTCAGGTGCTGAAAAAACTGCATTATGTTTTGTCAACATAAATAAATGTGTTAACTCACACGAACAGTGACTCACTATGTGAGACTTATTTTTCAGGTGATTTTTACAGGAATTTCAGCTGTTTCAGTTTCAAAAAATCACTTCAAATATTTTTGTTTCTCTCATTTTATTAAATTAAACAACAGCTTCGTTTAATTATTGTATTATTGTATTTTTCAGATCAGTTATCTTTCGAAATCGTTTTTTCAGGGTATACGGATAATAATAAAACTTCATTTCTAATTAAAGCTCTCTCCTAGAGATTTCTTAACCACCATGCAGCTTCGTCGGCAGACCGTAGCAGACAGTCTGCAAGACAATTTCAATGGTGGTTTCAACTTGTGGTGGATTGTTCCCCAACCCATTGCGGACTCGACTCATTAGGCGCCGCTGTCTGCTCGCCATGATGAGCTCCTACAACAAGCTAATTGCCTAAGCAGACCGGCAGGGTTTATTAAGCGCAAAATTCTATTAAATTTATGCTACAATAATAATAGCACTTGCGCCCACCACTTCTAGTGCTATTGGTTTTAGATTAACACTCGTTATTTGATTTAGCGCCTGCCGTGGTGACAGCATGTGCAAGCGGAAAATGTTTCAGAACTCTAAGAGACGAATTTCGAATTGTCTCATTAACAACAAATTCTGATGCACTCTGCATTGAATTTGTTGGTAAAATTTTCATTTTTGATTACGTCGCAATTATCGCTTTGCCGATGGGGAGTCGTTTGAAGCAAGTTTTTTGATGTGAATGAAAATTTGGTTTTTCAAATTTGTCACAGTTTTTACTTTGGCCATTGGGCAAAGGTAATGTGACACAGAAGATATTTCATGAAACCCAGTTACCCTTAAGTGCAGTCGCTTAAAACTTAACGCTTCACAACTATGTGAATTGTCAATTTTTTGCCAAAATTTCGTAAATTTTTTGAAGATTCACAAGGACTTAGAGAGTCGAATTATCATTCAATATTTTATCCTGAACGTTTAACTATACGTCTCGGGATCAATTTTTGAGTCTATCTGGCTATCGAAGCTGCTTATAAAGCTTCAAAAATACTGACGGAGTCGAATTTTCGTCAGCGATTTTCAAAACTTTGATGAAACTTGGTTCAAAATATTTACTTTGGCACAGCCAGGATGAAATATTATAGCTGTTAATTTTCTTAATCCGGCTTACCATAAGAATTCCCTAAAGCTTCACATTATTTACCGATGGTGTCGAATTATCGTTTTCACAATTTCACAATAATTCAGGCAAGTGCAATAATGTCGAAAATTCGATTTTTGGAATCCCTCGAAGGAGCAAAATTTTTCGTTTGACAATTTGTACGAGTTCAATCCATCGATTTTTGGAGTTCAATTGAGTATTGGAACCGAACTTCAAAAAAAGTCAGGGAGTCTAATTTTCACAAAATTATTTCAAAAATTTCAGGAGAATTTTCTCAAAAAATTTGGATTTGGGATCCAGGCGGATATGTTAAACAAGTAGATTTTTTAGTTCTGTCTATACCGTCAAATTTCCGAAAGCTGCAATGTTGACTTGAGCTGACTAATCCTTCACAAAATCTATGAATATCGAGTTTTCGTAGAATCACTTTGGAACGTATTTTGGGGTTCGACTAGATCAAAATTTTAAAGAAAAAAATTCTTCGACTCAGGTAGGTATCACTCGCGTACTATAAACCATGAAGGTGTCGAAATTTCGCGCTATTTTGCAATTTGAACGAATTTTGCTTTAATAAGGCAGACAAGGAGGGAGTGAGACAGAATCATTCTCTATAATCTACCTAATCCAGGATATATCCAATGTAAGCGCAAAAAATCGAAAAGATTTACAAAGTTCAGTGCGAGTATAAAAAAACAAATCCGGCATCATCGCAAGTGTATAAAGTGCTCATTGCCATAACCGGCAACTTACATAAGAGCCCATACTCCCTATAATAATGGAGTGAAGGGGGCGCCGTAATAGTTTAGCGGTGGCGCCACCGGCTTCGCGTCGCGGCGCTCCAAGGATGCAGACGCCCGGCGTCGGGACGTACAAACTGGAGATATCAGCGTTTCAGACTTCTTGTTACTTTGTATTTTTTATACATACCTAGCTACGAACCCGAAGTGGCCGCTTCGAGAGCTGCCTGTCTGTCTAGCGATGTTTGCTTTCTTAACTTTTTAAGCTTCGTTGATGAACAGCTTTAATAATAATAATAATAATAATAATAATAATAATCCTTTATTATCCACTTTTTAACAACCCTTTAAGCTCATAAAGTAGCAACAAATAAATAAATACTAAGTGGAAAGTAGGTTCAGATTCAGACTATCATAATAAATTATGACATCTGATCTACCATCTGCACCTTTAATATAATATAACAAAACATTATAACACATAAGGCTTACGGCCTATTATTATTAATTTATATAATCTCACAACAAGAAAAAAAAATTGTATACAATTCCTACTAATCTATAACCTACAGCCAGCATAATAAATTACCTTAAGCTTTAATACATTTTTCCCTTTGCTTCTGGATCAGACACTCCAGTCTCTCTCACATGTTAGATATAATTTTGAAATCTGGAAAGGGGATTGCTTCAACCACACACTTCCGCACGGCACTGACCCACAAACAACTGTTTATGGATTTTTTTCTTAAATAACACACATGACAGTCCGAATGTTGTTACCTTTAACCTGTTCATAGTCGACGCAACATTATAGGAAAATGATCTTTTATACAATTCTTTACTATGAATTGGTATAGTTAGGATGTTACGTCGTCGTATGTTCAGGTTATGCACATCTGTCCTGAATGTCAATCTTTCTAGCAGGTAAGGAGGCATCTTGTACTTTATTACTTTATAAAAATAACAAGCGGAATGCAACTGTCGCCTGTTGTACATATTCAACCAACCAATATCCCTAAGTCTATGTGAAACTCTTTGCCGTCTTCGTATTCCAAAGATGAGCCTCAGGCATGAATTCTGAACTTTTTGAATTCTTCTCACATCTGTACTGTCGATGCATGGACCATATATGTTGTCACAATAGTTCTTTAATCCTTTAACTTTGAGGATATTTTAAACTATTTGTTGTGCTATAGATAAGTAAAATATCGTTTTTTTTAATTTTTTTCTAGCAGAAACTACCAATAATGAGAAGTTTATTAAATACCTATAGCTGGCCTTCAATAAGGTTTTGCACGTCGAGGCTTTCCATAATAATAATTATAGAATTTGAGAGACTATACGACGCCAACTAGTAGAGTGACGTCTTGTATTATTATGCGTACCTACCTACATACAACCTTTGAACTAATTTAAAATAAATTGAAATGAGACAAATAATGTTGATAAAGATTAAATTAAATCACACCTTTCACCTATCTATCATATTTATGAGCATGAAAGTGTCATCATTGCGTTTTTAATTAATCAAAATAATTAATTAGACCTGGCAAGGGCTGCTTATTCCCATACCTAAATGATTAATTAAACATGGCGGAACTTTTGCCACGAGTTGCTTTATTCCTGGAAAGCAATACATTAATCTAATGGTTCATAGGAATGTCTACATGATTTGGCGTACTCTACAATCCTTATTACATCCCAAAGTATCGCAGTAAGAGGATATTAAAGAAAAAATATGGTGTCGTCGATTTTGATTGCTTCTAAAATAAAATATTCTAATTATTTTTTAAAGAGCTAAATATGTGCTTATGCAATTATGCATGAAATGTATCCCAGATTGTCGTGTGTAATAACTCTCATTGCACACTCCATACGTAATAATTCACATATTACTTATTTAATAGCTTGATGGGCAGATAATGCAGATAACACACATGGATGAACGTGCAACTTTGTTGCAGGTTTAGTGCAACAGAGGTGTGTGTGGTTATCGGCGAATCGTTGTGCAATGTGTTCAATATCGTTAGCGCCGTGAGATATAAACACATAAGCACATTTAAATCCGTATCCTAGATGTGTATGTGTATTTGTATACGAATAAGATCTATTTTCATACAATTAAATGGATCTGAGAAACTCTTTTATAGTTCCAATTCATCCCGGTTCTGATAAATCAGCTCGGTCTGTAAGTAGGTTTTTCTTTAAACACTTGGTGAGTTTGAGTTGAGAATATAATTATAGAGAAATTGATTGAGTTAGGCGAAAAATTGAGTCGTTCAAGATTGAGACTCTTATGAAGAATGACAATCTCTCAAATTTTCGTATTGTTGAGCTAGAAAGTTATCTCGATTGTAAATGTCGATTTGGATTATTTTGCTTTAAAATTTTGGCTTTTTTTACGTTAAAGATTTCTCTTCTTCACCAGCGATATAACGATTAATTTTGAACTGCTGATTATACAGGGTTGCTCATTAGTTGCTTTTATACTAGAATTCTAAATAATTCTTTAAAAACTCATATGCCGCTCCACCAAGTATGATTTTCTCCACTTTTTAAAAATATTTTTCTAATATACAGGGTGGTCCTTTTATAAAATCACAACATCAACTTTCTTATTTTAAATACGAGGGTACAATTTTTTTTCAAGTTTTGGATTGAGATCTAATTTCTGAGTAAAATGACATAACATTGCCTTCACCAACTCTCCCGGTTTATGTAAATTTTTTTGAAAAAAAATTTAAATGTAACCGTCCAGAAAACTAATAAAATCAATTTCGTTTTTCATTATTAAAAGTTATCGCATCATGCACCAACAGGGGGACAAATGCAGGTGTTTAAATATCTATTGGGAAGTTTAATTTTTTATACAGGGTGTTCAAAAGCCAGCTACAAACTTTGAAGATTTCGAATCGATTTTTCTTGTTTATTTTAAATACAACGCCCTGTATATTATCATGTCATCAATTAGGTATTGCAGTCCTCCTTCAACCTATTATAGGGTTTCCTATACCTAACTCTCATAGTTTAGAAGTTAGAAAAAATTCTTTGGAAAATATTGGAAAATAAATAAAATTGATAATCAACAACAAAAAAAAAACATCAAAAGACTGCCAACATAATCCTAAATTACCTTACAAATCACAAAAATTTATAATAAATGTTAAAAAGGTCCACCATTCTGCTCAACACACTTTTGAGGTCTTCTTCAAAATGCCCTTCTCACTTCCATTCACGTCTCAATAATTGTAGCCCCATTAAACGATTCTTGTATTTTCCATGTCGAGTCTTTTGGAGTAGTAGTAGGCGTCTGATAGACAATATCGTCAACACGTCCCCAAAAAAAGAAATTTATCCTAGTCAGGTCTGGTGATATAGCTGGTCAGGTTGATGTGGCTCCCCCTGCCTATCCATCTATTTTCATACTTTTGGTTTAAAAAAGTTCTCAAAGCAAGAGAATAATACACAGGAGCACCATCGTGTTGAAACCGCAGGTTTTCTAGAAAATTTTGTGGGACATTTTGCATCATTTTGAGGTAATAATATCTTATAGAAAATTTGGATGCTGCACATCGTTGACATGACCATCGAAAAAATGTGGCCTTGTAACATATGATTTCCCTCCAACTCCAAGGATACCCCCCTATATGTTTATACTGACGATTGACATTGGTTGTCCACTGGTCTAATAATTCCTGAAATTTCAGTAGCATTATGATAGAGATTACGTCGGTTAGGGCTATCATTTTTTCTAAAAGTTGATTTTTCGATTAATAACATATAGGATAGTTAGAGATATGATATAATTTTAGAGACATAGAGATAACCAATGTCCATTGCCAATAACGAATGGGGGGTATTGTTGGAGTTGGAATTCCTTCTATTATGTTATTTATCTGATCAAAATTTCCCACAACATTTTCTAGAAAACCTGTGGTTTTAACACGATGGTACTCCTGTGTATTATTCTCTTGCTGTGAGAACTTTTTTAAACCAAAAGTATGAAAATAGATGGATAGGCAGGGGCAGCCACATCAATAAAAAAATACCAGCTAGATCACCAGACCTAACTAAGATAAATTTCTTTTTTTGGGGACGTGTTGACGATATTGTCTATCAGACGCCTGCTACTACTCCAAAAGACTCGACATGGAAAATACAAGAAGCGTTTAATGGGGTTACAATTGAAACGTTAATGGAAGTGATAAGGACATTTTAAAGAAGACCTCAAAAGTGTGTTGAGCAGAATGGTGGAGAGTTTGATCATTTATTATAAATTTTTGTAATCTGTAAGGTAATGTAAGATTATGTTGGCTGTCTTTTGATGTTTTTGTTTGTTGTTGATTATCAATTTTAGTTATTTTCCAATATTTTCCAAAGAATTTTTCTAACTTCTAAACTATAAGAGTTAGGTATAGGAAACCCTATAATAGGTTGAAGGAGGACTTCAATACCTAATTGATGACATGATAATATACAGGGCATTGTATTTAAAATAAACAAGAAAAATCGATTCGAAATCATCAAAGTTTGTAGCTGAATTTTGAACACCCTGTATAAAAAAATTAAACTTCCCAATAGATATTTAAACACCTGCATGTGTCCCCCTGTTGGTGCATGATGCGATAACTTTTAATAATGAAAAACGAAATCGATTTTATTAGTTAAGGCAACGTTATGTCATTTTACTCAGAAATTAGATCTCAATCCAAAACTTGAAAAAAAATATACCCTCGTATTAGAAATAAGAAAGTTGATGTTGTGATTTTATAAAAGGACCACCCTGTATATTACAAAAATATTTTTAAAAAGTGCGGAAAATCGTACTTGGTGGAGCGGCATATGAATTTTTTTAGAACTATTTATAGAATTCTAGTAAAAGCTACTTTGCCGCACTAATGAGCAACCCTGTATATACGGTAAAAGGAGTAATAAGAAAAGATCTTATATGTAAAAGAAAGAATAAGGTATTTTAGAATCATCCAAATATAAATAGAGGATGATGAAAATTTGAAGATGATGAAAAAATTTTAATTTTCTATTTTGTACAGGAAAAAAGACGATTTTCCATAAACTAGCAAAGCTATTGGAAGATTTCAAATCACATAAAGGAGAATTTAATGAAGAATAAATAGGAAGATCTAAAAGGTCGTTAATGGACTAAATTTAATACTCAAAAACTGTAAAGTGACCAAAGTAGAAGGAAAACATAAAATTTACAAAAAAAATTGATCTTTGTATAGTTTAAGATATTTTCAAGAAACAAAGTAGAAGTTCAGGAGTGAAGCAAAAAGGAATAGAAGTAAAAACGGAATATAACCGACGGTAGCATTATAGACATCAAACAGAAAGGTTACTCAACCGATAACCAAAAAAACACTTTACCTAAGAAAATGTTGATCATTAAAGAAGAAAAATATACGAAGAAGTGGCTCTAGAAAGACTCAAAAATTGTCAGAAGGCGTAGTTTAGAAGCATAAAATAAGTATTACACAAGTAGAAAACAAGAAGAGAGATAATAATAAGGTGTATGAAGGAAATAAGACTATTTGAATGGCATGCTAGGAGAATTTGATTGGAGAAGTATACCTACCAAAAATTGGATCGCCTGTAATGCGAATTGAACAATAAACATCATACTTGGAGTGTGAAAGCGGAAAGAACTGCCATTTTGAAAGAGAAGATGTAGCAGAGAGCAAAAGTGTGGAAAAGTTATCTGGAATAAACAGTACAGTGTGATTGGCGCCCAAAATAATTTATTAATTATTGTTGTGGTTTTAATTATAAATTTTGGTAGTACTCGATACCACAACAAATTGGCGCCCAACGTGGAGCACTTTAAATATAGAATTAAAATAAAAGAAGTTATTATGAAATATAGGGGATTAGTTAGAAAAGAACACTGAGTTCTTTCTCCGAGTTCACTGAGAGAAACTGAGAGAAAGACTAGAAAAAGATAGAATAAAAAAAGACGAATACAATGGCAATAACTATTAAACGGACTAAGAAACAATTCAAATGGAATGGCATGAAAGACAAAATAGAATAAATTAAATATTTAGTGTGCAGAATTATGTACAGAAAAGGGTTAGAATAAGATTTGTGAGTTAATTAGTAAGAGCTTAACAGAAAATCACTGTAAATAAATTGTAAATAAATTTAAAATTAATTTTATGTAAATTTTGGAGAACTGTTAGATAGCAACGAGAGGAGATTATTAAAAATGAATAAAAACGAAGTTGTTAGAAATAAAATAAAGGAGGAGAATCATTTTTGAGAAGAGAGATAATCAACGGAAATGATAAAAAATAATAATAATTAGATAAAATTGGGAAGGGGATTCCATAACAGTACATATAGATACCTACTAATGGAATCTCAACCTGTTTCCCATTTCGTAGAAAAATTATCATCATAGCTCATAATTAATTTTTTTTAAATGAAGTGTTAATATTTTTGTTCCGGCTTACTCGTTCGTCATCTAAAACTGGTCAAAAAAGTATCGGTACAAACAGCCTTTATTTGAAGTCATAATAAGCTGCATGAAGTTGGCACCTCAAGTGCGAATTTTTATAAAATTCAAACGACCTTCGTTTGTCCATACGTTTGTCCAACTAAAATTTTCGTTTTTGCTTTCAAAAAAGTTAGACCTATAAATTAAAAAATTATAGTTGGCACCCCCATGAACATAGTTCATTAATTTTTAAACGGTCTGCAGTAGTTGTCCACGGTTTGTCAGGAAAATTTGTCGTCTGTCCGCCATTAAAAAAAAAGTTACGGCAAAATTAAAAATTTGCAGCTTTTTGGAGGGTGGATAAACGAAAATTTAGTGCTTTTTTGAAAAATTCGCCATTTGGGTGCCAACTTCACTGAGCTTACCTAAATCATAAGGACAAAATGATCCCATTTATGGAATCCTTTTGTGTTCCATTTACTTTTCTAAAAAAATGCCAGAAACTTATTACTTATAGACGATATTTTTTCATGGGATGTGATCGAAAATTATTTAAGTTTCTTCAAGCTTGCCGAATATTTTGGAAGTTGAATTTTAGTCTAATTTGTCCAATTAATTTGCGCAGTAAAGGGTTTCAAGTTGGATGGGGTACCTAAAATGGCAATTAACGGGCCAGTTTCTTTGTAGGCTTACAGTCGAATTTGCGGTTTTAATTGATTGATTTTTCCAAATGTTCAAAAAGAGTCTTTTGCTAAGGCTATTATTAATGTTTTAGAAACAAAATGTAGTAGGCAGAACAAATTTTATTATACATAGAAACGAACTAATTGTTAAGTTGTTGATTGCCAAAAAATTATTATGAGAAATAAAAAATAATAAATCTTGAAATAATCTTACGAGTATAAATATACTCGTAATTAATTATTTAAATTAATTAAAATTAAACCACGAATTCATTAATATTTTTGATTAACTGTTAAAGACATAACATCTTTTTTGTTAAAACTATTGTTTTAATTCTTTATATTTCTGGATTTTGAGGTGTCTATACAATGTTGAAATAGCTTCTAGTAGAAATCTGAAAATAATTTGTCTGAAGAGTTTTGATGCACTGTTTAATTTTCGAAATTTCGCAGAAAATGTCGAAAAAACACTCAATACTTTGCTTTTCTCCAAAAAATGGTAAATTAAAAATGGTCCCATGAGAAATATTACGGCACATATCATGTTTTCTTTTCTTTTTGATTTTAAGAATTACTATAGGTATATATACTTGCATTAATCTTATAAAAATGGATTAATTTTTTTTTTTTCATTTAGGACGCAAAATTCATCATAATTTTCGCTGTGACAGTTTGGGGGAAACTAGAAATAACAATTTTTTTTTTTTTAATAATATGACTTTTCATTTAAGCTGATTTAAGCTCTGGTCCAATAGCTTTGGAAGTTTGCTTTGGTAATGGGACTAAATTTTCAGTGAATTTTCAAAGTATTCAAAATTAGTTTTGTTTTGGAGTTCAACTTACTAGCCGCGTTGCATTAAGGCGGCTTTACACGATGCCAGTAACTGGCGAGAGTTTCTAGAACCGAGTACTGGAAGCAAGTGTTTTTCAAGACAGTGGTGTCTACACGGTTTCCAGTGCCTATACTTAATGTAGGAGTATTCAATATAAATGTCAATTTGAAGTACAATATTTATAAGTTATGAACTTATTTTACTAAAATGAATTTGAATCAAAAGCGTATTATCAAAAAAATGCTTATTAATTTAAAGTCAATGAGCGATGAATTGCTAGACATATTAGAAGAGGAACTAGAACCAAAAAAGAGAAAACGGCTAGCTAGAAAGAAGAAAGAAAATAGTGTCCCTGCCAGTCCAGTAGGACGGACGGTGGGGATAACTATTTGTGCCAGTGAATAGAAGGGCTTTCTATTTACTCGACTGGAATGGTTTACTGGAACGAGTGTTACTGGAATATAAAATTATTTGTTTACACTAGGAGAGTTACTAAACTCCAGTACTCGGTTTTATTAACTCGCCCCAGTTACTGACATCGTGTAAAGCCGCCTTTAGCCTTCCAAAAACCTTAGGAAACCTTAGGAAGTCAAATTTTCTTAGGAATTTTAATTATGGGTGAAATCTTGATCAAAACAATCTCTGACAATTTTTACATAGAGATAAAGTAAAAAACACATTTTTATGTACGACGTACCTACCTTTCAAGTTGCTTTAAGCTTGAAATAAACTTTGAAAAAAAAGAGTCAAATTTCCGTGTGATTTTTCAACTGAATGCTTTTTTCGGGAAAAGATGGTGATCCAATTTACCACATTAGTTGCATTTCTTGTAACTTTTGAATTCGGATTCAGATGTTCCCAGTCATGACAATAATTTTTGTGAAGCAGGAATTGTATCTCAAATAATCAGATGTTTCTTTACCATGTTATCTTTCACCATGACTTTTTATTTTGATCAAAACTTGCGACGTCTAATCTTTTAATCGCAACAAAATTTATATACGATATTTTACTCTGACTTTTAGGTCGAAGCAAAGTAAGTATACCCAATTCAATTTTTGTTAATCCAACTTACAACTTGGGTTGCATTACCTTAAAAAGACCGTTGAATTTTTTTAGCGATTTTCAATTTTTATGAATTTTTACAGCATGTTTGGCTCCAACAATTCCAGTGATTTTTTTTTGGCATAAGAGGTTATATGAAACAAGCTATGAGGCAATTTTTTTCCAAAAAAATCAAGTCCACCAATAATTATTACATCGGTTATATCTGAAATACAAAGTCAAAAATTCGACAAAATTTTATACTGAGGTATTTCCCTTTCGAATGACCTAAAAGATGCGTAAATGTACATAAGAAAAAGCAAATATAGTTATGCATATAAGGAAAAAGTATCTATATAGCTAATAAATAAATCTAAGAATTTGAGATGACTTTTCTCAAAATAATTTTATAATTAAATTTTCTTGAATTTTATACATATTTATGTGATTAATGATTATTTAAACCATCCCATCTATTAGTAAAAATATTTTATCACCTGTTAGAATAATAAATTGTATCAGGATGTGCATGAAGTGATTCAATTGCATCAGAATTTCAATTTCATCCTTGGTGCATAGTTGTTTGCATTCCAAAATTTGATAAAATAAATTTATAGAAACCCTGATATATAACCGAAAGTATTTTATATTTAGACTCGATTCTATATTACTTACCTACTTTACATTTATATGTTCTCTAAAGTCATCAAAAGATGTGCCAAATTTAAATTGAAACATAAAATATCTTGTTTAAACTTATATCTAAGAAAATCTAATCTGAAAATTTTGATTAAATTAGTTATAAAAAATTAATTCGCAATTTTTATCACAATGTAGTTTTTCTTTTCCGTCTCGAATGAAACTATTCTTACCTGACACCAGGATATGAGATGTACCTATGCCATCATCATCATAGATACAGGGTGTTTCTTAAGTTGAAGTAAAAAAATCTAAGCCATATTCTGTTGTCAAAAATGAGGATTTTTTTATAAAAACCTACAGCCTAGGACGCAGCCGTTACCAAGCTACAGGGTATCAAAATATTTATTTGTATACCAAGGCCGCGAACTACAATTTCACGCCTCGAAGGACGCCGAGGGCGCGATAGCGCTCGAGACATAGACAATTTTTCACGAGGAAGTGAAGAAGCAGCCAAGGTATACAGTAAATGTTTTGATCTACCTTGAGGTGAAGATATAATAAAACAACCATTATACATTTCACTAGGGGAGTAGAATTTTTTTGTACTTTTATGTGGATAAGAAAAAGAATGTAGGTATAAGAAAAAAAATCTTGTGGTTTTTTATTTTTTCTGTGTAGAAATTTTACGTTGCTTGAAATCATCACTTTTTGGAATGCCAAAAAATGTCAAAAATTATTATAATGTTCATGACAGGTGACATGCCAATTATAAAAATTTGAGAAAAGAGTAATTCGCAAGACCCTGAATAAAAACGCCTAGCAGAGACTTCCTTAAGAATCACATTTTTTAGATAAAATGCGAAATTATTATCGAAAATGTTTCCTTTATTTCCATTAATTTTTTTAGTCTATTGCGTTTTCCTCTAATGTGAAATCAACTTCGGGAGATCGTCTTTGGAAAGCTAACAAAGCTTTCTACTATTTAGTTCACCTGATTTTTTTTATGAGATTTTTCTGAAACATCTTGGGAATTAGTTCATGACACCGTTCCACCGTTGCCAAATTTTGTAATTATTATTTGTATTCCAGGAAAATATTTAGATCCTCAAAACATTTTTGGGTCTCCTCCATAGACCGCCTCAGGACCGGGATAACGGCTCTGTTTTTGAATGTTACGTCGTGTGCAAATTAACGTCTAACCGATCTAACCCGAAATGCTCGGACTAAACTTGATCTAGGTTTTGGTTGATGGAATAACTTAATTAATAAATTTATTAATTATTATAGTGTGTTTGTAAAAATCATTTTCAAAGTTAGCTTAAAAAATGCATTTCAGAATAATTAGCCGAAGAATGGATTTAAAAAAAAGTTTGAAATCACTTTGAAATTTCTTGAAATAGAAAAAATTTATAAACTCATAATTTGCCACTATATTTTTTTTTTTTTAACAATGAAAAAAGAAAATTTGTTCGAAATATTGGAAATAAATCGAGAAATTTCAACTCAATCTTACTCAAATTGATATAAGGTACTTACTAGGGGTTTTGGAGGTCGCTTAACTAGAATGCAATTAAAGCAATAATAATAATTTTAAAACGACGCATCCAATATGGGCGTCATATTTATTTTTTTTTATATAGGTAATTACAAATTTAAAAGCATTTTAACTGAAAATTATATTGTATGTGCGTTTTGAGATTGCTGATCAAAAATTCAATGTTAAAAAACAAAATTTCAGAATGGTTGAATAAATATGGCCTACTTTTTTACGCAATTTATGAAAAACTCGTTTATGAAATACGGCTATAATTATAAATAATACAAAAAACTAAATTTTACTAAATATCTCGTCATAAGGGAATTCCAGGCACAACCCAGGACGTTATACTTTTTCATATGCTCTTTCTCTTTCTAATATTCCAAATTTTTTTTTTATTAACGCATTAATAATTATAAGCGCACCAATAGGTAAACTGATATATTCATAATTTCAGCATGAAAATATATTTTAGAAATACATCTTCCGTATATTTACTGAAAAAAGCTTACTTGCTAAGCAGAGCCAAAAATAAAAAATAAAAAAAAATTTTTTGAAAGTTATTAAAGTTTATTTCCTAACAATGAATTTCACGTAATTACCTCTAAAAGGAATTTTATTTTTGTGTAAAAATATTTAAAAAAAACTATTTGAGTAATTTTTTTCTGGTAGAATTACATACGACGAGTAGGTACACCATCTTAAATTTATATTTAAAAAGCTTCAAAAAATGCATCTGTAAAGTTTCACTATCACTATTTTAACTAAAGTTATTGATCGTTGAAACATGCTCTACAAAATGCAAATTTGTAACTTTTTATAAGTTTTAAACTTAATAAGTTTTAAATAAGTTTATAAGTTTTGGGCTCTGTGTTAAACGAACTAAAATTTGAGACTTCTTTCCTATTACGCAAATATATTTTTTCACATTTTAAAACATAATATCTTGTTAGCTGCAAGATTGTTTTTTCATTAAAATTTTTGTGAACTCAATTTGATAAACTAGATAAAAAAAAATAGTTTAGTACAGCTAGTACACTTTTAGTACAATTTAGTACACTGTTTCCGATTTTCGGGCGTTAAAAAAATTTATATATTTTTATAAAAGCACTAACTTAGTGGGATTACTTAGTCGATGACTAAGAAGGAATTTTTATATTTTTTTATGTACAATTTGTCTATTCTTTAGAATGTCAATTAGCTTTTTTGAGATATTCCATAAACTATTGAATATGTTGAATGAATAATTAAGCTACGGCTCTACGGTTAGTAATTTTTTATATAAATGTTCCTAATATCCTCACAAATGTTCAGTATAAAAACTTACCTCTTCCGCCAATTTTTCCAAAGTAGAAACCATATTTACTTCACTACTTCTTAAAAACTATACCTATAAATAATAGGTAGGAAAATTAAACATGATTTTTCTGTAAAAAATATTTATTTACAATCTTTCAGGGAATTGTTTAATTTATTGTTTTATTCACGTTCTCCAGTGTGCATCTGAAGTCATATTCGAGACAGTCTGTGGAAAAAAATGTTCAGTTAAATGTTATTGCACGAAGAAATTGTTAAACCCTTTGCGATGTTGTCAAATCTTATAATTATTCTGACTTGACAAAATGCCTCTAAGGTATTATTTGGAGGAACGGATTGTATAATATCTGCAATTTCGTCAGAAGTTATTTGTTTATTTGTAATAATTGTATCTGAATCACTCTGTATATCGTAACAAATATATATACGAAACTATATGTTAAACTGATTTAATAATAGTCATTTGGATTATCAATATTTTATTAATTTCATTACATTGTGATTGTATATGCATTCATATTCATAGTACATTTTTGTATTGATTAAATTCATGTAAATTAATAATTGAAGAAAACACATCCATAAATTACTTTTTTTCTATAACATCTGAGTGTTTACGTATTAATTTTTCCTACTTCGAACCCTTGAACTTTGTTTACTTAGATCTAGTTTAGTGTCTGATTATTAGAAAACAAACCAGTTCAAGTATTAGAACTTCCTATTATCTAATATCATTGCACGATCCTGCAATAATTATAAAAAATAAAAACGCTCGCAATTATTGCGTTTTTTTTTAGAATGTGCATTGTTTAATCAGCAAATTAAATTCATTCACAAATCCCCCGGAACGTTGTTTGAAAATTTTATCAGGATGGTCTGATAAAAAAACACATGCTTAGATAAACTAATCTGGCGCCGTGTACATTTCTGCGCGCATAATAACAAATAAAATAACAAAATTATTTGTTGTAATATCGTTCTAACCGGAGTCCCAAAATTCGCTTTATGTATTCTAATTAATGAATTCTTCATGTAAAACTTCGTAGGCATCTACTATTTGGCTTGACTTCTATACCGATCCTTCTTTTTATAGTTTTTAAGGTCCTAATACTTTCAACCATAACATTCTAGGAAGCCTACTATATAAGATCAAATAAGTAACAATAAATTGACCATTGCCAGATGACCTCTAAAATAGTGACACAATAAAATAAAAAGCAAAATCTCCAAAAATCGAGGTTTGGAAGATGTAAAAACTCTCGTATCACTTGCACGTAGGTATATGAGAGCGTAAACAGTTTACCATCCATACATTTTTGACATTTTTTGAATTTCAATCGATTTAGAGCTGCTGCAAAGATATTACTATTTTCGCGCAATTAATTCTTAAAATATGCCTAAAGAAAAGCTGTAAAATTACATTATTCGAAAATTTGTTTTCTCACTCACTCACTCACTCACTTACTCACTTACGCACTTACACACTTACTAGCTTACCTACTTACTTACTAATTTATTTTCTCCTTACTAAACTTACTTTCTCCTACAGCACCTACTAACTCGCTTGCAGTATAAAAATTAATTTTCATTTTTTCGTTGTATTTTAAAGCTCAGTCCAAGACAATAAAACTAAACTATCGTTAGAATTTTCACATTTTTTTTAACTCTTCGAATAAATGATTGAAAACTGCCAAGAGAAGACTCATTGAAATATGAAAAATAGAAATTGTGGTAATAAAATGAATTTTGACAGGTCTAATTTGCCAATAAGACACACTTTGCACAGAATGCAATAAGTATACATTTTTATTCACAACCAAAATTATTACCCACATTTTTTACTAACAAGATTTAAAGTACTCATGTGTCATTTTCATATATTTTTTTTAACAATATACCTAATGTAAATATAAATTTCAATAGAATCCACTAGGGTCTTATTATCAAGGAATCACTATTAAGGAAGGCACCACGGCAACATTAAGCCCGGAATCAATTATGATTTCAGTTGAATCCAGCCGTGAAAGACTACACCCTCAATTAATGTAATTATGCTAATTATGCCCTCCTAATACGTTGGTTATGGATAAAATAATAATAAAAAAAACGTATGTCTAGTTAGATTAAAAATAAGACTAGAAAGACTGCTACAGAATATAATTACAATAAAGCTATGATTTATATTATTACGATGCGTTATCCTTTAATTTCACTTTCAAGCAAATAAAATAAATAAATATTTTAATTCTAGTAGATATAATCAATTAGAAAGAATCACCCTGTATATAATTTGAGTAAGAGCCAGTAGTATGTAGCGAACGGCACCTAATTTGCTTATGCATACCTACTACTACAACAAACTATACTACATACTCTAATAACTTCACACTCCGCGGACGAAGGCTAGAAGCACGAACTTGAAGTTGAGGAGCTTAAGATTTGAGCGACGACGAGACGTCGTCGTCGTCGTCGTCGTCGTCGACGAGCGCCGTCGTTTTCCTCGTACGAATTCAGGCGTCTCGACAGCGAAGTGGGGGAAACTCGGACGGCGACTTCACTAGTACAGCTCGAACCTCCCGTAAGCCAGCATCGGATCATCTATCTGTGTACTACCTACCCGTCGCACATTATCTACTATCCAGCCGTCGCGACCTCATCCCGATTTCGTCCCGGTGCCCGGTTCAAGATTTCAAATTCAGAGAGAGCGCGCCGTAACCGGCGTCCTACCTAACTTCGGCGTCGCGTCGTCTCCGCGCTGTGACCGTCGACCACGATGTGGTGCCCCAGGTGATCTCCGAGGAACCTCCAAATTTAATGTACCTACTTCCCGATGAACGAGCTGGAAAATGAGGCGCTTCATGCGAGCATCTCCCAGGGATATGCTTCCGATTGGTACACAGATGGACACCTGGAGGTTGAAGCCGCTATTAACTCACACCAACGATACACGGTCGTGAAATAACCTGGAGCTTACGCCGACCTCGCCAAAGACATGTATTGTATATCGTACGTGAAATGTGTATTATGTTTTCTATTCCTAGTGATTTTAGCTTTCTTGAGTTGTACTGGTTTCCGCATAGATAATCTCGAGATGACCGATATTAGTAAAAGGAGTACTCAGATCGATAGTTATAAATTAAGGGGGCTCTATGACCTGAAGATGCCGGACGCGTCGAGACACCGCGTGCGACACCATCATAACAGAACGCGCCGGGTGAAGACGACCCCCGTTGCGGCGCCCCAAGCGCTACGGGCGCAACGGTCGCCGGGCAGGGCGAATCGGGGACGCCAGAGGGGCGCCCAGGAGCAGGCCATCGCCTGGAAGAGCTACCTCTCGGACGTGGTGGTGCGGGCGCGCGCCGAGAGCAAGACCTACGCGCAGGAGACGAACTGTTCGGTGATGTTCAAGGTGGTTGAGAGGGTGAAGACGGCCGATTTCGTGGTGGACGACTCCTTGAGGCTGGAGTTCCTCAGGCAGGGACAGAGTTGCGCCGTGCTGGACGTGCCCGCGAGACCCGAGAGGCGGGTCCCGGTCAACGTGCGGGTGTCGAAGGAGTATTTCTTGTTCCTGAAGGTGGAGGACAGGCACAGTTATCAGCTGATAGGGACTCCGGTGCTGGCCAAGAAGAATAAGAACAGACAGATTCGAAACGCCATCGAGAGCGTCGTTGGATCGAACTTCAGTAAGTTTTCTTCTTAGGCATTTTTAAGATTAAAAATATTCTTTTACGCACACTCTTATATTTATTTATTTTTTTTTTTTATATTAATATTTTACATAATAGTAGCATTCGTAGAGTTAGAGCTTTAGTTGTCGAAATATGTAAAATTTCTTTAGCTCGAGAGTAAAATTTTCAACTTTGATGAATACGAAGATTATAATAACAGTGATAAGAAGAAGTTAATAATAATTATTTATCAATAAAACTCTTATCCCAATAACTATATTAATGGAAGAATATTGTTGACAAGTTTCCAGTAGGTACCTAAAACCACGTTATGTTTTATTGATAAATAATTAATATCTACCTATTTTATTTTATTATCTTGTCACTTATCAGTCTTCGCGCTGCGCGCGTTAAAATCCCTGCTTTTCTCCCACTTTCTCCTATATGCAAATTTGACTGAATTGAAATGTGTGATGTTAACTATTGAAGAATATCTTTTGATTTGATTATAAAAAATACTCAAACTAAGTAATGCTCAATTGATTTATAATGTGTATATGAGAAATTCGAGTCTTTTTAGTCTTTTATGTAAGAGGAATTAATTAAATTATTAATAATAGAATGTTTAAAAGCGTTTAATCAATACCAGGTTAATCGGAAAATTTTGTGTCTTTCTGAAAGCTACTAATCATGAACAATAAATTTGAAAAAGTAGGATTCATTATGGGATGGGATTCTGTAAATCTTTCATAAATAATTATTATAAATTTGTTTTGATATAAAATTAGAATAAAAGTGGAATCATATGATCTTCATAGCGCTGGCTCAAAATAAATGCTAAAGCAATGATAAATAATGTTTGAACTCTTTTTCCATTGTCGTTTTATTTATAGCAAAATAAAATTCATAAATCGCGTAAAAATTCGCGAAATAAGTGAAAACTGAAAACCACACAAAAACAAGATATTCTTACTTGCCTTTCATCAGTCTCGAGTAAATTTTCACAATAAAAATAAAAAAGTACCAATGTGCATCGAATTGTTCACGGAAAAATCGAGTTTATGCCTTAACTAATCGAAAATTTAGGAGGAAAATCGAGTTTTCTTCCCCAATTAGAGAACGTTATCTCTGGTAAATCATGTTGCTTAGTTTTTTAAAAGACTTCTGATTTCTTACACTAATTTATATAAATCAGACTCATAAAACGCAGCGTTGTGGGATTGACCAAAAATTACTAATAGACGCGAAATGATGTGTAAAAATTGTGCTCACAAGATTATCTTTACATCGCATAAATATCGTTAATTTGACAACAACGTCAATCTTTCTATTACATTAATTTGTAAATAAATTTCGCTGTTGTCAAATTGAAACAAAAGTCTATTTCAGCTGATTGGTTTCAGCTCACTACAGTGTAAAACTCAGACTATACCAAAAATCTGGAATTTATTCTGTAAACATTTTTTTAGATTAGAGAAGCATTGCTGGATTTGACAACACTGATAAGTAATGTATTTATTTACACTCTCTTAGTGAATTGCACTGTTGCAATATTAATTTTTTATTACGTTTATAATATTACACATCATATTATTATGTTACAAAAGTTCTGACCTGATATACCAACTGTTTCATTTAATTTTTAGATTTGACAATGCATCAAGTATTATCGGTATTTTTATTATTTGAATCTGAAGGGTAAAATGTTACCAAAAATGCTGGGTTTCTTCCTGTTTTTATGACTTAATAAGTTGCGTAGTTGTCATTTGTCAAACTAAAACTTTATATCACGGGCCTTTATTTTTTCCTCTAACTTTGTAAAATTTTTCGTGAATTTCAATATATTACTCCATTTGACAACGCTGCCAAGTAGTCCCTTTCTTTGGGATTTTCTTATATAGTAAAATAAATTGCGTTGCTTCCAAATTTAAAACTTTTAGTAATAATTTGAATTTACAAGGTACAACTTTATTAATTAATAATAATTATTCTCGGATTGTTCCTAAATCCTCTTTGGATTTTAAATATATTGCTATATTTGGCAACAATACAATAATACATAAATAAATTTATAAAATCATAAAATAATAAATAAATAATATTATAAATAATAAATAAATAATAAAATATAATAATATCATATTATCCACCCTTTATTATTTTTTATTAAATCGTTTTGTTGATATATTGAAAACTCCCGTATTAAACATTACTTCTACCTATTCTTCCTTTAGGATTCCTTAACAAACGCACTGCGTTGTTGTTACGTTCAAAAGACATTTCAAATTAATTATTGCCCTTCTGAATTTCTAATCAACGCAATTTCAACTACCTAGTTTCTCCAATTGGTAGGATAGAATGTTTGATAGCACTCCTGATACATTGTTATGTTACTTTCATTTGCATTAATTGACAAAAATTACTACAGTTTTTTCAATTAATTTCTATTAAATACGTCTTCCAATTTGATGACAATAATTTGAATATTGTAATGGAGGAACGGCATATTGATATTGTATCATTTCATTGTGACGGGGAGGTCCTGGATCCATTTTTTTCCAAAATAAACTTTCATAATTTATGAAAGAAACTTCGATGATCTGGTGGTGTGTAATTGGTGCAGTATTATAAACCCCTCACCCCTATGAAATATTTAGTCTTTACAGTCTTTTTCCCTTAGTTTTCCTCTTTTCTTCGCCAAAACGAGGCATTTTGTAATGTTTGGTTGATATTTAATGAAAACGTATGATTGGTGATTTTGATAGCGCGTCTGTAGCAACCACCAAACAGTTTGTATGGTGGTTACGTATCATACGTATCATCGACCGATGAGATACGTGTCATGATTATCGCTGTAGTCAATTTCCCGTGCATGACTATCATATAGAGTTTTAGTCAACTTCGCCTCTTTTAGATGTAGTGGAACCAAATGAATCACTATCATTAAAATGAAATGATTATCCTCCTAATATGAACATTACCAGTTTAATAATCATCACATGACAGTAATAGTAATCACAAGTCCTTAATAACTATACATATAAGTGGCCCTTTTCAAACCAAGTCTTACTGATGTGCGTAAGAGGTACAATTTCACCACAATTAATGATTGTGTCATTTCAGCATCTTGTAATTTAACACATTGTTTGGTTGATGTTGATACACAAAATTCAATAATAAACTAAACGAAATGGGTAGGTACCTGAACCAGAGTCCGTAGGTATGATATGAGATCAGAGCATGTGGTATATTGGTGCTTAGTGCTTGGTGCCGGTGGTAGTGCTAGTTCTTGTAGTTTCGCGACATGCTCGGGATGAGTAACGTTTTGTCATTCCTAGCAGCACTAATAGCGCTACACACCTACAATTCAATTTCTATCTCTCTCGATCGATGGTCGGCCAGACGGAGCCTTTCCTTTGAGCTTTCGCTGCTTTGAGTTTGTATCTCGCGGTCCTGCATATTCATTACGTGTGCAGGTAAGAGTTCGCATAAATCGTCAATAATTATAATAACAAAGACAAATTCTTCACATTCAGATCATGCTATGATCGTCCTATTTAAAAAGTGTAGGTATGCCTGGAGGCTGGTGAATTGGTCCCCGAGGGACTCCTCAATCAGGTTGGATCGATCAAGACTGATATCGTCGAGACAAGCAAATGTTATTACCGACTTCAAATTTTAATACAATAGAATAAGATAGGTATCTACGACACTAATACTCGGGCATTTCTTAATTTTTTAAATTTACTCAATAGGTGCCTGTCTTAAAAAAATACTTAAGTTCTTTCAATTCATCATGAATTCCAAAAATTAAGACTCTATTCGGATTTGAAATGGATATTTTGTCATCTCTCGCGGTGACAATAATTAGCCTCTACAGCTAATTATACAGCCACTCTTCCTTAACTGGTAGTGTCGACGAAAAATGATAATAATACTAAATTGTTTCATATTCAAACAATGTAAGAAGATGAATATTAACAGGCTAGTTTTCCAGGAAAATCTCGCCTTTCCCTGAAAAGTCCCTTTTTGGGAAAAACCGTTGAGGAATTTCGATTCTTAATAACCGTATTAAGCCCTAATAATGAGTATAACTGTGGTTTCAATCTCTTGAATAGTTTTAGATAAACATAAGTTAAGAAAAATTGAAATTCGGCCCGTAATTTTACATAGGTAAGATCGAATTATTTAGGGGTAGCAATATTGAGTTTTTAGGAGTCTATTTCTGGAAATTTTATAAAATCGGTAGGTAGTCGTTTCTGAAAAAAAGCAAATTTATGTAAAAAGTTTGATTTTTTGACGATTTTTTGTATTAACAGGGAATCTTTTTATTCTGGCTGTGACCTGTCTGTCGTGATGAAAAATTTTTGCCAAATTTTAATGAAGCTGTGATTTTTGGAGTGTTTTTTCGAGGGCTTAGTCTGCAGAAGGCTAATCATAATATTCTTAGTCAAATTTTTTAAACATGATTAGATTCAGCAATAGTGCAGAGCACTCTGGTATAGTTGTTTTTGAAACAAATCGTTATTTTAAAAATATCCTATGCTATCCTATACAATATTATATAGCAACTAGGCATTGTTGCTTTGTACGTTTTTGCCAAAATTTCAAAATCCAAGTTCCAAGGTAAAGGCTGCAAGAATTCCGTTTTAAGGTAATAAACTTTTGTTGAATTTAAATTTCTTTATATTTCATAGAAATAATGCTCGGTATGGCAACACTGTAACTTTCCTTTGAGGATTCTTTTGAAGAAGTATCAAAATAGTGTTATGTCCTTGGTTTTGTCTACGGTAAAGCCTCGTGAAATTCTTACTAAATTTGTTTCTTTAATTTTATAAACGGTTTTATTTTATTTATTTATTTATTTATTTATTTATTTATTTAATTGTTCTGCTGTCATGTTGAAAAATTTTGTTGGCAAGTTGTGTTCAACTTTCTAGCAATTCATGTTGAAAGTATGAAAAATTGTTTTGTCATTTTATAAAAAATTATGTCAAATGCGACAACACTGTAATATAATATAATACCTGATTATTAAAAAAAAAATATTTGTTGAAAAGTATCAAAAAAATATTAACAATGTTTTAAGCTTTCCTAAATTTTCTTATTATTAATAAGATTTGTGAACAAGTTGCACATGTTAAACACCTAATATTGCGAACGCAACGATGGATTTTTTTTGACAATTTTCACAAGATTTTATCATTACAGAAAATGATGTTTTAATGATGTGTAATGAAGTCACATCATTTTAATAACTGTAAAAATCAATGGCTGCGTGGCATTGAAATCTGGCAACAAACTTTTTATGATTTTTGAGAAAACTATACCTACTTCTCCACGAAATTTCGATTGTGTTTCCAAAACTGAGAGGTTTGAATTATTAATAACTACAATTTGGAACTCTGCTGATGTTGTTCACTTTACTTTCCACCTAGGCTTAAAAATTCCTACTTTAGCTCTAGTGTAATAGTGACTAGTAATTTTTGAAAGGAAACGGAATGCGACACTCCCACTAAAATGACTCCTAGGTTCGCGATTCATTTTTTACATATCTCTAAGAAAATTTCATAGCATTGTAATAGATATAATAATTCTATGATAAGCTCGGAGGCGCCATGAAAATTGATTATGAAATTACTGATTATTTCATATGAATGCCAAATTATTTGCTACAAGATTAATGATTATTGATATTTATAGGTCAAATTATTTTTATTGTTCTCTATTTTTGATCAATTTTATTATTGAAATGTGTCTATTATTATTATTATTGCTTCTGTAACCAAATATCTTATTTACTTATTTTATATTTATGATTTCAAGCTTTTAAACATGTCTATCATTTTCTCACTAATGTTTTAAGCATCGTTAAATTCAACATAGATGAGGTTTAATAACAACAATATACAGAGTGTTATATTAATTATGATAAAAAAATCCATACTTAGTCATACATAAAAATTCTATATTGTGTAATAAAATACTTCTTTATTACCGTTCACTCAAAATTCTTATTAAAAAATAATTAATGTATATACAAATCGTATAAAAATGATTAGAAATCTGAAATATTAATCTTGGTTATTACCGACTTGACCCTTTTTTATATTTTTTATACTCCTTTATTTTTACTTTTATGTATTTTTTCTTATACTATACATTTTAAAAGTAAGTTTATAAGTTCTAAATTAACAATATTGTTAATCGATCAGTATATCCACAGTAGGTATAATTCCAAGATATTATAATTAATTAATTAATTAATTAATTAATTAATGTCTTATTCATCATAAATTATCGAATATGGACGGATTATAAAAAGCTCGATAAAAAGTAAGGGTTAAGAACTAAGAACGAAAGCACTGTAAAACCATCTTTTGGCCGGCTGAATGTGCAATAGTGCTGTAGTGCTATCTTGATGTAAAAAAACTTACAGTTATAAGTCATATGGTCAAGGTATCGTCTAGAGCACATTTTCAAAGAAAGCAAGGAGTTTCAATGCTTAATAAAGATGTACAAGAAATTCTAGCGGGAGAAATCAAGTGTAATTTAATGCTGAGAAAATCTAGCCTGTGATTTTCTCCAAAACTGTCAATGATTTGGAGCCAGATACCAGATATAGTGATGGCGGGACACTTTCTTCTTTCATCATCATCTCTTCGTTTACTTGGCGTGAGCCTCGGTGCGAACATGTCTTGGCATGGTGTTGCAGGTTTGGCGAAGAGTGCTTCTCAAAAACTTGGAACACCATTCCGCAGAAAGAAATTTTATACACCTCAGCTGCTTCTCCTCCTATACACGGATCAAATCCGATCAGCCTTGAAGTACTGTTCTATACATACACTGAGATCACTTGACTCCATTGATAAAAGGGCCATCCACTCGATCAGGAACCTAGATTTCACTAAAATTGTAGATAGCCTTGAACATCGAAGAAAAGTGGCTGATCTGAGCCTCTTTTAACAGATATTTTTATGGGGAGTGTTCAAAAGACGTGGCCCGTTTGATGCCACCTAGAACAAGGCAGGACAGAAGTACATGTCAGACCGCAATAGTTCATTTCTATCAGGTTCACCTTGTTACACTTCGTACCATTTATTTCAGACTTTTTTAATATACAGGGTCGGTCGGTATCATAAATATATACCGACAAATTCTGAGGAGTAGTAGAGAGTTAAAACAAAAAATTTTCTCTCATAAATAATTGTCCAAAATTGTCCATAAATATATGTCAAAAAAATTTTTGACATATAAGGTGTTGAGGTTTTTTTTCACCCTCATAAATATTATTGCAAAAAAAATGGACGCCACTAATTTTTTGAGACATTTTAATTTTTTCCAGATTAAGCAGCTAAAAATACAACTTGTTTGTATTCTGAATTTTTTCGTATCTACTTCGTTTTCGGGAGGGGGGGGGGGGGATAATAAAATCCGCTTCAATGCATGTCGAAAAATTAATAAAATACAACAATCATTAAAATAAAATCAATTTTTCGATATGCATTGAAGCGGCTTTTTTAAAAAAACGACAGGAAAAACGAAGAAAACTCAAGAGACATAAAAGTTTAATTTTTAATTGCTTTATCTGATTAATGCCCGTATTCACAAACGATAATTTCCTAAATAATTACGTAATCAATTATCCCCATCTCATTCTATTGCGAAAAAACTGCATATCTCCATCTCACTCATTTAATTAATTACGTAATTATTTAGGAAATTATCGTTTGTGAATACGGGCATAAATATATCAAAATTTCAAAAAAGTCAGTTGCTTACATTTTTCTTTTGCAAAAAAAAATATACCCCCCTCTGAAGGCCACTGGACTTTTGCCCCTTAATTCAGGCTAAAAGAGCTCTTTAACAAATAACGCCGACGAATTTCAACACTATTAACCAAAGAATGTTTGAGATATGTATTAATAAAAAATTAATAATTATTAATATTAATAATATTATTAATACATTTTTTTTCGGTGTGTTTATGATAAACCCTGTACAGAATCGCGTCCCTCTGGAATAGAATTCCAAGGGGAGTGTTTCCTGAAGAATGCAGCCTGCAACTATTCAAAGTCAATATGAATCGATAACTCCGCTTATACACCGCTCTCAGAGCGTCATCACAGGGATTCCCCTGCAGTGCATGTGCTTTTAAATAAAAAATAAATTAAAATCTTCCTAACTAATCCAAATAAAGTCTAAATTTGATGTTTTTGTACTCCTAGAAATTGTGAATCAAGATCTATCAATACTGATTCTTGTAATAGTTGTTGAGAAGTATTGCAATAACCAACATCCTTTCAATTGATGTTTGTGAACACTTTAGATATTCTGCAACACTCAAAAGTATTTTTATGAAGAAATATTGCGTCCTTGTTGTAAGCAATTTGGGTAACTTTAGTGAGACTTTTCTTTCGAGAAAATTGTTCTACGCCTTAATAAACTTCCCCTGGAAGTTTATTTGAAAGTTGGAATTTGGTAATTTTGAGTTTAAAATACCATCTTTTAGCATTTTTTAAAAACTACAAGATGGTACATTGCTCTAATGAAACAAACCGTTCAGTCCCAATTTTTTTCCATCCATGATACCTAATACAAACTGATTAGATCTCAAACATATAAAAGTAGTTTTTCTCGAAATTTGTAATTTGTGACTGAGCCGGTTGTTTTGGAGTGACGTTATTGGAGGTTGCCAATATTAGAAAGAAATGCAAGACGTGGTATAATTTATTGACGGTTAAAAGACGAGAATCTGTCAATGAGCAAATCAATTAACAGTAAGTTGGTCCTATTAGTATGGCTCATTAAAAATCAATATCGAAGCTGAGTGTTTCAACACCAGCTGCTGTCCTGATCCTTTTGACTGCTTTTTTATGGATCATAAGGCAGGCAAATTTACAATGTTTAAAGAATTTTTATTCTGTGCAGAAACCATAAAAACGTAACAAACAGTGTAAACGATCCTGAATAAAACTTATATTTTACGACATTTAGCATTATCTTCGCTTCACACACTACCCAGAATTAACTTATTAAATAATTCTTAAATTTAATTATTATAAACAATTTCAGGAACGGTACCTTTAAACGCCCAGTTTATTGTTAAATTTTCTAAAATTAGATTCCGTTATTTATAATAGAGACCGATGTTAATTTATTTTAAGAAACAATAAATTTCGTCTTGGCTTATGTGACCTCCCAAATTTTGTATTGCAAATATCTGCACTAGAGCTCTAACAGTGTATATTTTTTCAGTATTATCTACCAAGAAGGGGGTGACTTAGCCAAGTTTATCATCAATATAATTATTTAGATTTGAAAAATATACAGAGGTAGCTAGTCGAATTATAAGTTCTACTGAACTGATTTGTCATTATCAGTTATTAGGTAGATAGAGAATTACAAGAACACGCGGTATGTCATACTTTTCGAATAATTCTTACAAATATACAGTGTGACCAAGATAAGAATGAACAGTATGGGGATCTGGGAAACCGCGTGGGAGATACCGGGTCGGTTAAACTAGTAAAAAGTTGGACAGCCAGAAGGTCAATGCAATGCCAGAAAGATTTCAAAAATTATTTTTCATTTTCGAATTATTTTGAAAAAAATCAAATAGTTACTTTTAGTATTTCTTCTTATTTATTGGCGTTATTGCCGAAGATTGAGGAAAACTGTAACCACATTTACATTGCAGTTATTGACCAGCTTTATTTTTGCCATGTCAGTTTTTATATCTGTCGATTCATATTTGCAGGTCCGGACTCAAATTCGATTTTTTAAATACGGCCTTGAATTTTATAGTGGTTCAAACGTGTTTCGGACTTTAGCTATTGACATCCTCAGTTTAATTTTTCCTTAATACGGATCTGTGCTCTTATTAAACTTTTTGGACTTATCATATTATTGTGATGACGATGAGTAATACAAGTTCAAGAAGTTTAATAAGAGCACAGATCCGTATTAAGTTGAAATTAAACTGAGGATGTCAATAACTATAGTTCGAAACACGTTTGAACCTCCATGATTGTGTGACATATCGTTAAATTCATAATTAAAATATTTTTCAAATATTTTGATAGGTCTCTTATCATCAAAATCGTTACTTCGAAATGACGAGGAATGAAGAAGGCAATTTCTTCCAAGAATACTTAAGACAGTATTGCTTCACATTGTTGTCACATCGAACATTATTTCTCAAATCTAAAGAATACTAGTTTAAATAAAGACGAGAGACAACTTAGAAACAGAATTTCCAGAGCTTATTATGGAGCAAGAATATTTTGTCACTTTTAACCAAAACTCATACAAACTTGTCATATTCCAAGAGGTTTTTAACTATGACAACATAGGATTTACTAAAATCCTTAACAACAATTTTTGACACCACAGGGAAATAATATAAAAATGTGATTTTAACTTTTGATTGTTTTATAAAAGAAAACAAAAACAGTTTTGAAAAAAGCAGAAGAAAAAAATTATGTTCTTAAAACGACGAAATATGAGGAAGATTGATCAAGTTTTGCATCATCAAAATGTGTAAAAATTTTGAGTCAATTGGAGGGAATAAAAATTTCTACGATAAAACAAACTTTTATCTCCATATTTTGACAGTAGTTGGATTAAAACAAGATTTACTGGACATGTCATATTATTTATTTAACAACAGCGGTTAAAACAGCGGAAACAAACACCGAAGTTGTCTGATTTAGCGAGTAGATCAATGTTTACTAGCAGACTAGGCGAAAATGAGTCACTTTGATCTTTTCCAGTTTCAGAAAACGCACACCAGCCCGCAATGTTTTGGCCGAGACGAAACACAGAGTTTCTCAAATTGCCTTAGATTAATAATTAAGATAAATCCCGTCGCTAAAAATAGCGGAAATCGCAAGAGCAACAACCTTACCAACCTTGGTGTTTGCTGAGGAGTTTTAATTTGATTTTTGCAAATATATTCGGCTCGTTCTAAGCCCAATATGATGTGCCAAATAAATCTGCTGCCAAAATTGTCCAGCAATATATCTCACTTTAAAAACGGACCAACTGCACTGACAGGACATGCTCATGCTGCCATATGGTCTGGGATCTCTATTACATATACACATTTAACTTTTTCATTATTCTTAATCACTTAGGAAGAGTAATTATTAACAATTATTTTACTCTGACAACATCGAGACTCCTGTCTTAATAGAAATATTTATAATAATCGATTATATATTTTCTAATGCTCTTGTAGGATTCTATTCTATCGTAGTGTTGAAGATAGTGATGAACGTCCTTGAATAGGACCAAGTAATATAATGTGAAGGACCTCATTTACTTATTTACTTTCATTGAAAACATTGTAAAGTTGGAGAGGATAAACTCATTATGTGTTGACTCATTCAGACATAGACAGAAACCAATTAAAATAAAGGCAACTCCCGTCAAACTAGGTTGTAAGGAGAGGCAAGAATAGAACCAGCGCGGCCATAGTGTGCGTATACCTGTCCCCAATCCATTATTTCAGCGTTTTCAGCTCATACTTTCATAGAGAACTGATTTATGAAGTTGAGCTGAAACAATTTTTTAAATATAAATTATTTTCAGGAGACTAGGAAATCTCGGGCGGGATTTGTTGTCGTTCTAATATTTTTATAAAATAAATTGTCCTGAAAGTTTTTTCTGCCAAATTGTTAATTTTTCATGCAGAGGTAGTGAATGTTTTGAATTAATAGAATGAAATTGCAATAGCGGAAATAAAAGTTTTTCTAAAATTTCACTGAAAATGCCAACTATTTCACTGGAATCTTGTCAAAATTCTGAAGTTTTATGCCGATCTCTTCAAAGTTTAACACGATTTTTACGCTCGGTGTTATTTCATTATGAAATACGTGAGGTATAAGTATAAGTAGGCGACTGGAAAGCCATTAAAAAAAACTTCATCGAGTTTCTATTTCTAGAAAAAAATCTACAATACCAGAATGGAAAGTTTATCATTTTCGTTTTTTGGAGAATTGCGAAAATTTTACATTTTTTAACGTGTATTGACTCCTGGAAATAGGCGCCAAAAATGCTATTTTTGAAATTAAGATTTTTTAATTCCTGTCATGAAAAGACAGTCCAAGTGGACATTCTCAAGCAGGGTCCCATTGGTTTTTCAGGGACCAAATTTCGACCGATTTATTGAAGCAAAATTTTTGTTATATCCAACTTTTTTGTTTCTTTCTAAAACAATTTCTACTTTTCTCGTGGGAATTTGCACTCGGTCAAGGCATGCCCGAGTAAATTACTAGACCCCAATCGTTTTTTTTTTCGTATAACCTATGATTTTCTCGAGAAAGACATAAGAGATCATTTTTGAAGAAAGTTGGTGGTCAAAAAAGGCATTTTATGATTTTTCACTAATTTTAAATCGAAAATTCGCAATAAATCGGGCTGGACTCAGCGAATTGTGAAATTTAATCTTTGTTTTCCTTTTAATTTGACCAAAACTGTAAATTTTGAACCTTATACTTAAATGGAGCATAAAAATTTTCGAAATTGCCGCACAAAAAGACTTATTATACGAGTAGAGGTACTTTTGAGGTTCAACTGGCTATTTTCCTTCAAGCAGGACCTGCTCAGTCTTTGATCCCTTTTTAGACTCTTTTTTACAAATTTGGAACCAATTTTTTTGAAAAAATCTAAAAAAAAATGTTTTTCAAATTTTCTAGTGGGAATTTACACCCATGCAAAACATCCGTGAAGATTAAAAACACCTCTACGTAATATCATGCAAGTGGTGTTTTCGAGGTATAAGAGGTGAATTCTTGAACAAAAGTGAAGTTTTTTTGCCGATTATTCAATGATTGTCGGTATTATTATTATTTCTTTTAAATTCTCAATGAAAGACCATTATTAAATAAGATTGAACCACTCTGATTGTAAAACGGAAATATTTTTTTAGTTGAACTTGCCGTTTTTGAGATGTTGTTTTTTAAAGTTTGCCGAAATAAATTTGATTACTGGACCTGCAAATTTTTTGATAGTTTCTCACGACAAGTTTAAAAAATCGAAAACACTTTTAGGTTATTTTTTTGTCCGACCAGCTTGTGTGAGGCTAATTTAAACATTATTCTGGACCAAAATTCTGGACACTGCAAGAAAATTTCGTATTTCCTCCAGAAAATTTACTCCCTGACGGAGAAGTCCTAACGTCTTTTCAGCCATTCAAGTCTCTTGGCTGTGGATTTATTAAAGCTTAACGTTTAACTGTTTAAGTCCAAATTTAACTCCTTCCAGCTACGAGGTTTTATCCGCAGACCGCAGGAAAAGAATAAAGACTCCATGCAGGAATATAAAAATGGTTAATATCATCATTAGGCATTATATTATTTTATTTGCCCAATAAATAATGTTAGAAATATGCAAGACTGAGGAAGCTTGAAAATAAAACGTGCAGCATATTTTAACGCGACGTTTCTCTAGCGAGAAATAAAAAAAGAGCGAAAAATGAGATATCGGCGATAGGTAATGAACTTATTTGTTCTGGTTTTGTTTACCGATGGAGTCTGCTTATAAATAGCTAAAAGACGACTCGGTCTGTCAGCGATTTTGAGGACGGCTTCACAGGCAGTCATTAGTATTGGTGCGGCAGGTGTATTGTGTAACGGCGCTAAAACGCCACACTTATAAAGAGGTCTCTGTATAACTCAATATTCCGCCGACGCTACTACTCGGTGTGGGCTTCCTGCTGGCTGCTGCTTCAGATTCAGTTGCTGATGCTTTCAGCTACTTGCTTTCAGCAGGATCAACGGTGTTAAAATTCAAAGGATTATAGCGTTTATACGAAAATTATTCCTGTGAAACTTACTTCTGCTGCTAAAAATTAATTAAACCCAATTTTTTCATTGTATTTTTATTTGTATTCAGTTTAAAACGATCAGTTTTCAGGTCTTTTGGATCTTTTTGGATCCTTAATACCAGCTACATACGAAAGCAGAATTCTTTGGCTTATTTTATGCTTAAAAGTGCATACATATAAATATATGTCCGCAAAAGCTTCTTTACCATTCTACAGGTGGTTGGAATTTGAAGATTTTTACTTTTTATTTTCTTTATATAGTTCCTTGAGGAGTCAAATTTTAGTCAAACAGTTAAGTCGCACACAACAGGGTTATCCCAGCTTTAAATTTTAACAGACGGTGCCGACAAAAGTGTCAAAACTAATGGAAATGAGAAAATTATATTATTTACAAATAAAAAAGCCAGAGCATTTTTTACCATTTCAAAAATTTGAATTTTTTTCTAACGAATTGGAGGAAATTGTTTCTTTTTATTGATAACGGTTGCAGAGGCAAAAAACTATAAGAGACCAAAATGGTATGATAAAGCCAGAGACATTGATGTTTCACTGGTTATTTCCAGCTCATCAGTCTGACATATTACCACCAAAGGAGTGTGTCGACTGATGAGATGGAAATAACCAGTGATGAAACATCAATGTCTCTGTCTTTATCATATCATTAGGGTTGTCATATCATATCATATTTATCATATCATATCATATCATATCATATCATATCACCAGCGGCGCTTCGCAAAAAAGTTCAGGAGGAGAAATGGGGGCGAAATGGGAGAATTCAGGGAAAAAATAGCTTGATTCTCACAACCATTTGTCATACTCGGTGATGCAAGCCCTACAGCGTAACTCATATTTGAGCATTTTTGTCCTTTTGTCAGCGTCATAAGTCTTTTTGTCATAAGTTGTCATCGACGCCTACTACACCAAAATATCCTTGCAAAAAAAAAACAAAAAAAAGTGTTATGCATTGTTGAATTCATAATTTAAAATGCTATCTAATACAGGATGTACTTTTTACGGGCCATATAAAAAAATAAAGTTTATTAATTGAAAAATTAGCAACGAGAAAGTGTTCTTTGTGCTTCCTTTCCGAATAACTTTTTTTAACCATCTTCCGATGTAAGCGGAATTTTCTGGTTTTCTCAACTGAATATCATTAACCTCTAAATCGGCCAGCTTTTCGCTAAGCTAATTTAACCGACCCTGTAACTCTCACGGTTTCCGAGATTCCTATGCTTTTCATCGTTATCCTGGGCACAATGTATGTTGTAAATAATCCCTCCAATTTGTTTACTAACCAATTTTATTTCATGCTAGGTACTACCCGCCTACCTCATCAGATATAAACCTAGTCCGCAGTTCTTGAGATCTTATGAAACTCCCAAAACTACCCCTAAATTTTTACCATCCAATCATATTTTAATAAGCTTATTCACGATATTCAACTTTATCAAATTCGTTTGATTTTTCCTGAAATCATATAAAATTTTTATAAGCACCGCTTTTTTGCCCCCCCCCCCCACCCTCCTTCAAATATTGATAAGTACCGGGCATAAATATACATAAGTACCGGGCATCTTAAGAAACTTAAATTTTTTACTACCTATCTAAATAGAAACACCTTGAGATATTACAAAGAAATTTTTTGTAACAGTTTTTATTACCAAGAGAACATTTTTGTATTAAGTTTAATTTAGATTAACACGCCTCCCAGTTCTGTGGTTTCCACTTGGCAGGAAAGTTTGGGAACACCTGTATACTTGTTTTTACAACAGGACTATCAAAAAAATATATAAAATTGCCAGGACGAATTAATATGAGCCATGAAGGATAACCAAGCAGCGAATATAAATTATCAGTTTCAGTAGTATGTATAAGTATGAAATTAATGCAGAAGCAAATACACGCATGAATTTATAACTTCCTAATTGGTTTACCTTGCGTCGAGGATGGAAATAGTCCCCTTTACAGTCCCGCCGTAATAATTAACCAGTGTGAAATTAATGTGGAACATTTGGCAGAGAAGCATATTAGTTTTTGGCTAGGAATGAATGAACTGTGTAGGTGCTCCAATTTCTTAATAATTCCACTCGAGTTGTGGTTGCATCCTCCTTACATAACAACCTGTGTTGTGTTTCCTTGCATGTGGTAGCGATAACGATATTAATATGCACCATTACTCACTCTTTTCACTTTTATAACTTTCAAAAAAACCACCAACGAGCCACTTCATGTGCTGTTAATGTAAAATTGTATTTCCTTCTTCACTCGTTTAAAGAAAACTCGTTTAAAGTATTCCCTTAAATCTACTTGATTTAAGCATAGTATAAGTTTTTGACTTGATTAAATCATTACAGACCAATAATTATAAAAAAAAATTCAATAACTCAAAATACGAGATTTATTTATGTAAGCTTCTTCAAGAAATTAAGAAACTTTGCCTGAGGCCTTTTAAGTAGCCTCAGACTCAACATCTTTGGGTCAGAGTCACTTACTGATGAAAAATTGAAGTCCTTTCATGAAGAGACTGATCAAAAAATTGAGAAAACCTGAATCGGAGGTCAACCTTGGAATACGATAATAGCAAAAAGTGTCCTCATTGATCTCGTCGCTTAGGCTTGAATCTGCATCCCACACACTACCATTACCTTTATTATTCTCGAATATTATACTACCATTATCGTTACACTTCCCTTATATCTCTTAAATATCCGATACAAATTATTCTGAATCCGCAGTGACATCACTTCTGGGATACTTCTGAAGAAATATCCCAGTATTGTGGGAAAAATTATAAAGTCTCTGAAGTGAGTATTTGTTTAAAAATATTGACAAGTCAAATAGATTACTTGAAAATGAATCATGCGGCTACTTACATCTTTCGAATGTACGGCTGTTAATCAATTTATTTCAATGCCAAAAAATTCGTCTATTTTGCGGATCAATGCGAATTTTACTGTCATCTTGAAAATACCGTCATCTTGTCCCTTAAGATGCGATGTACACGTAGGAGTATGAAGCACCAACCATGAATATCGACAAGACGACACGCTCTTAAATGGAGATATCTCGGTGGTCTCTGCGAGCAATATTGCGTAAATATCTTCATAAAGTTCAAAAATCATATCCACTACAACTCCCAAAGGACATTATCAACCATGAGAACACGCCTAACTTATCGTAAATTGGATGGTAATGACCCATCATCAAACCGATTTTTATCTGGTTGGATGCATCAAGCAGCAAACCACTGGTTTGCTTTAGGCCTTGAAATCCCTAAAGAGTGACAATTTGTTGCGGTGTCACTGCAAAAAGTTACTTGAATTTTAATGCTTCTTCTTCTTCTTCTTCTTTAAGCTCACTTGGTACAAGTACCAAAATCCATCCCCACAAACTTCTGATAATTAATCACAAACTTCTTTTTCGATTGTGGAATGGTCTTCCGATAACTTCTACGAGAACAATGATGGAGTATCACAGGACTTTATTGTAATACCTAGTACCTACCCTATTCCTTCTGATACCTCTCTAGGCCATCCCTGCTACTTCCCAAAACGCGTAATCCTATTAATCATTCTCTTTAGATTATTAACTTTCTCATCTTTAACATGATGACGAAAACATGATTTCAAGAAGGTGATACTCCTTCTCACTTTGGAGTTGGTATATGTATGAACATAATTCTCTACCCCCCCAAAAAAAAAAAAAAGAAAACTCGAAAGCGTTTTGGTATAGTCTTCTTCATCTTCAGTAGTATATACAGTGCTTCCCAAAAGTAACGGATAAATTCGATAAAACGGAGAGGGCTGTTTTTTTGAAAAAATAAAAAAACAGGTCGATTTTGTTTTTGAGTTGTTCAACTTTTGACATAATATTTGGGTATACAGGGTGATGCACGAAAAAGTGGTGACGTCATCGGCATTTTTTTAAATGGCAACCCTTATTTTTTATTCCATTTTTTGATACTTAATTTAATTGCCAGTATGGTAATGTAATCAATTTGTAACCTTAAATAAGGAAATTTCTGAGAAACAGCTTGTGAGTCGAAATTGTGCACTTTTTACTGATGTGAAAATCGGAACATTAGCGATAAAAATAAAAAAATATCAAATAAAAATATATATATATATATACAGCCTTTATTCTTAATTCGGGCAAGCATAAACCTTAATCTCCCGAATTATACCTGGTGTTTGTTTGAAGAGTACCTACACACGTAGCCTGTAATAGCTACCGATTTTAAGCGGCTTAAGCAGAGTAATTGCTTTGCCCGTGTATGTGTGTACTTAGTGGATATAAATGTGTGTCATTTGTGCGACGCACTAACGTGATTATATCGCTGTGACCTAGGCATTGGACCGAGGAGAGACTGTACCATCATCATTGTCTGCTAAACACTGTTGACGTTTTGCCCGTCTTGCCGCTAAATAATTGATTCGTTCTGAAATTTCCGTTCCTGCATTGTGGCTCGGGGAACGGTCGTCGACTATAGGTGAAAGACCCACTGAACTATCACCCGTAATTACGGTCTTTTTTGTTTAATAATTCAGTCTGCTGCACTTCTTTATTAAGAACGAGGACTGTGATGAATTGGAGGGTGTCGCTCTCGTCCGGTTAGCAGATAGTCAAAAGAAATAGTAAAAATTTTATAAAGAAAAAAAATTATGCAAAATTTTTAATTTTACAAGATATATTGTTGAAATTGAGGTTTTTTCCTACAAATCGTCTCTTTTCATCAGTTTTGCATGAAAAAATGTTCGTCGATTTTTATGAAAATTTGTACCAAAACTACGTAAGGCAACCACTAAGTTTTCATAAAGGATTTATGTTTTCAACCCTTACTTCGTAGAATCTCTGCATATTTATTGATTATGAATAAAACACTAATGTGTTAGTGTTTTATTCATAATCAATTTCATAAAGGAATTGGTTCACTGGTATGACTTGCCATTTTCGAGATTTCGAGACCAGGTTTATGTAAAGAAATAATAAGAGTAACTCGAAGAAGTGTTGCAATTCAAATAGATAATTCAACAAAAAATATTGTGAAACTAATCAATTATTTGAAACACAGTTTCTCTTACAAAATGGTTTTTATGACAAGAAAAACCGCAATAACTAATTCTAATAGTAACTTTAAACTCACCCTCACCTATCCTTATTGAAGTTCCACCTACTGTAATTACCAAATTTTAAATGGCAGCATAATGTGATAAATATTTAGAAAGTCTTTTTTATAATAACACTTTGTCGCGTTTAAAAAAAATTAAATGAAACAGCGCTCATCTAAATTCGAAAAAATTTTGGCTTTTTTTGGAATTGATTATAATAATTGATTTTTTTTGAATTTTTGAAGTGAGCAACAATGGAAAGTGCGATAACATTTGTGATGTTTGAAGAGGTTCTTGAACTGTAGATGATTAGAATAAATTTGCAAATCACGTCTACTCTCAGATCATTCTTCACAGTACGAGTACATTTTTGACAACTGCCTAAACATTATTTTACCTGGAGTTATTTTTACAATTTAACAATTAAGTACTCTCAGAAAAACTTAACTTACACAATTTAGAAGGCTCTCAGGTTGCGAGATCCAATCAAATTAACCATAAAGCTTTTCCATATCTTAGCCAAAACCAACTTTATTGTCTTAGGATATGGAAAAATAATTCACAAATGAAGTAATAAAATTTTCCAAGTCTTCTAATAATTTCTTTTATTTCTTTTGACTTGGTCCTGCAGCTTCTCGTCTGGATAGTACAATCTCCCATACTGTAGGCTTGGATAATCTCTTAATCAAATTTTTTAAATTATAGACACCAAAAAAAGACACTCCTTTTATCATTTTAATTATCGCCCAAATTTTAGTAATATTTTAGTACCTGCTTCTGTAATGTTGTTTAACTTTACAATTTTTTGAAATAAAGATGGACTATCATTTTTCATTCATCTTGTAGGTAATCAAATCACAATACGTAAAATGATATAGGAAAATTCTTGATCCCGCGTTACTTAATTGCAGTCTACTCAGTCTCTACTAAATATTTCTTAACCTTTGACAGTGACTTATTTTTGAAAGTTTTTAGATTTTTAAATTTAACAGACTGCATGAAAATCAACTGAGGCTGAACTAAACTTGGCTTAAGTAAATCATCTTATATTTCAGGTTTCTCAAAACTGTCGCGAATCTCGTCTTGGATGAAATATTTCAATGTCAGTCAACTTGTACTTGGTCAGTCTTCTGATTATCAAGATTTGCTGAATGATCATTCATGTCATTACCAGCTCCAATAATAAGCATGAGAAATTCTCGATTCATAACCTATTTATAATAAGCGAACTAAGCAGAAATTGGGACAAATCAATATAAGTGGTAATGGTAACATCGTAGCTTATTTTGATAATTTATTTTCTAAAAGATTCCTGGTAACGTTTCGAAAATACATTTACTCACGTAATTGTACATAGATTTATAATTGCAATTCCTCGAACGGGCTTATTATTGTTAAAAAGTCTGATTCACAGGTGTTCCACAGACATCAGTCAATTTTCAGGAAAGCAATTTAGATCACCGAGCGAAAAATACTCCAATCCTGAATCTAGGCCTCCAGGAAACGATTGTAATAATTATTTTGGCAGGATTATTGAACTGATTACTCAGACTGATTTAACACACTCAGATTGAGTCAACGCAACCCTGGCTCGCAATTATACCTGTCATACATCTTCTGCAAATAGCTGAGTGTGCCTGTTTCAGATATGGGCATATAAACTCGACTCATATATAGGAGGTTTATTGTTCGATTCTGATTATTATGGCAGATTTGCACATAATAGGGACGCACACGAGTGAGCATGGTCGGTTTGCCGAGAGTTTAAAGATGGGTTGGGCGCAAGGTCGACTAAGATGGTTGTTAATCATAACGTGATACCATTGTTATAGATTGTACCATTTTCGACAGGATTCGACTGGAAACAAGGAATCTGAATCGGCTATTATGCAATTAAGTTTAATTTTAAGGAGTAATTCGTTGATAATACTAATGGATTTGTCATTATAATAATCGATATTCGGAGAAGAAATTATGCAGATCCAGAATGATAAAGAACTGTTAGACCTGAAAATATTGCTAAGGGTTGGTACAATGTGGACATAAACCTTACGTAAAAACTCAAATGGATAAGGTATCCTAGATTATTTACACACTTTTATACCTACTATAACTACTGTACGCTGAAAATATCTAGAATAAAGGGCATGATATTATGCGATATACTCAGGTCAGTATAGGTTATATTAAAACACCTCATTGACATTTCAAAGAATAAATGCCTAATAAAAACTTTTAACCTTTATGACAATGCTGACAAGGCTGACAGATCAAAAGATCAAAAGATATTAAGACCTAGCAACTTCGTGTATAGTATCGAAATATGTAATAATAATTTGTCGCGGAAAATCCTCGGGAACTCTGCTAAAGACTATTACAGTACAACACACGCTGGTTGCATGCATTGTTATTTATAATTTGGCCAGTTGCCTGATATTTATGATTATTTCGGCGATGGTCTTCATAGTCTTATATCACAGTTAATATTAATAATTAGGCGTCGAGCCAATTTTACCTGAATTTTCAGTTTACTAATACAGAATCCGTTACGCGATAAATTACTTGTGACTACAGTCCAGGTTTTGATCTATCTCTGGAGCTCTGGATGGCCGTGATGAATCACGAGAGTAACTTGGTTTACTCTCATTTCTTGAAATCTAATCTAATTTCCACGACTAATTGCAGGTTTCTTAAGTGCATGAGCTCGATTTGTTCAACACGCGACTTGATTGCGAGAAAAATTTAAGGATAATTATTATCTTAAACGATGACGAGATCGTTTAAAGAAAAGTGACACATTTTTGAAAGAAAAGTTTTCTGTTCAAGAGAATAGCGCACAATTTTTCATGTATCCAATGCGACTTTGTCAAGAAATTTATAACAATCACTACTTTACCTATGAGATCAGAACAAAAATCTCCCCATTTAGCATTTTTGCGATTATCATATAATAAATGATAACTATTCGATTCCAGGCGCTTATGCTTGGCAAAAATTTCGCTCCCTCCCTTCCGGTAGTACTTAATTAATATCGGTGTTCCACAGAGAGCAATGCTCTTGCCTTAACAATTCGTCCATGGTCTGACTGTTGATATACTTTGAAGAAGAGTTTCTTGCTCATCAAGCCAGAAGAACAAGAAAATCATACACAGTTCGTAAGGATAGCTTGTGCGAAAATGGTTCACGATTCAATCAAATAGTTTGCTCACATTAGTATAAATCAAAAATCTCCTGTGCGCACAAGGTTGAGTGTCAAAAATTCCCAATTACACGAAAAGGAATGGCATACTTCAATAATTGGGAATCGCATCTAGCTTCACGAAGCAAGGTAATCATATAAATGAAATAAGCTGTAATGTTGGAGGATCATTTGTGGGGAGGAGGGACCTTCTTGTAACTGAAGATCAATTTGGTTTCCAAATGTATGGTCAAGATCGTGTCAAAATAATTTCAACTTTGTCACCGCCGATGGTCAAATTCTTCTGAAGTTGATGGAGATGGTTTGTGACAAGGAAATTTCCATCAATGTCAAGAGAAAAATCAATAAGCACGTTAAAAGGAAAATTAATGAACCCATTATTAACTAGCCTGAATAAGAAATCTTCAAAGAGTATACCTAATGAACTGACATGAAAATTCTGCCGTATAGCTGCAATTGCTGGTGAATTTCCTGAATATAAGATATTGTCAAAAAACAGAAAAAAAAAATTTTGGACACCCTGTATCTCGAAAACAGTATGTTTGCTGACCCCATGTTAATGGGAACTTTTTTTCTCAGAACGCGCCAATAAATCACATCTTTAATTTTCAGACACTTTTCGAAACACCCTGTATTGGTTAATTTTCAATGTTATTTCCCTATGTCTCACTTTTTTGTAAACCAGAGTAAGAAGCATGGGCGTAGAATTCGCGCATTACATACACCTATAAATGTAGGAGCAGTGAACATATTTAAAGGGGGGTGAGCCGGTGAGGGCTCAAAATTGTATTGCGCCTGGGGCCTCTTATGTGCGATAAGAGGCCCCATCGCTTATTGTAAAAACTTTAATCAAATATGAAAAATAAAAAATAAAAATTAATGAACCAGCTAACGTCAATGTAACTTTTTCCAGTCTTTTATACAAATCTGATCTAAAAGTAACAGGACAAAAATCATATCTTTTAACTCGAAATCGATTTTATAAAAGTGTATAAAGTAATTTGGTTCATTGATAAAAGTTACGTGGTTCCGTTCAAGAATTAATTTTTGCAAGAGTCTTGTTTTTTTCTTACTATTTTACTGTACTAGACAAAAATATTTTGAAGGAATTATGAAGTTTCGATCATTAAATTACTAATATAATTTCTTTACCAATATCAGAATAATTACCAGCGCATTTTTCCCATTTTCTGTTCCCACCATCAGCCTTAATTACAAACACATAAGGAGGTCTATAAATTAATTAACTTAATCAATTAATGTTGCTACTAACGATTATCAACCCACTCTTTTACCATTTCAGATGTTATAATCATCAATTCGTGAGCTGATTTTTAAATATTAAATTAAAGATGCGATCATGTAGGTAAAAGAGCGGCTTATGGTGTAGGTAGCTTTGAGCTTTTTTTTTTAGAAATCTTTAAATAACTTGGGCTTTCAAATAATGCCATAAAGACGTAAGCGTATGCCGGAGAAAGTTGTTTATTATTACTTACACATGAACTTGTCCTTATCGACAATGACAAGTCCTATTGATAATTCCGCGACAATAAATAATTCCTTAAAGTAGCCAACTCTTTCTTCATAACAAATGGTTCTGAAAAGGCAGGCTAGCCAACACAAAGTCTTTATATTGAATAGCTAACTGTATCGATAATGAAAAAAAGGAATAATAATGGTGCTTGTTGAAAAATTGAAATTCCTGTATGCCAGATACGTACATACTGTATATAATATGTGCGTGTTGGATACAAACAGTAGCAGCAACAGTCTGCGCTTCTCCATGCTTACCCGGTTTTCCATTTACAGAGATTCTCTCCATATAAGTTATACTTGATCTTTATTCTTTTATAGAACTTCTGCCAAATGTGTAGTGGAAAACAGTTTCGATCGAGGGACCTTGTAAGGTCGCTTCTATACTGTCTTCTCTCTGTCTTATCAATTCTTAATAAACAAACTTTTTTATTGTCGAACCAACTTGTAGATTTTTTATTAGAGGGTGACGATTCCGAAACTGAAAACGATTTTTACCTGCGGCTCTGGGTTCTCGAGATATGACCCTTCAAAGGTGACAAGATTGCGATTTTTTGGTTTTTGAAAATGTTTACAAGCGTTTTTCGAAAAATACTAAGGACTTTACGATCCGCGGCTGGATTATTTTTCATCAAAACGTCGAAGTTTCGTGAAAATTATAAAAAAAAAAAATTCTCCTGTCAATGTGTATAAATCTGAGAAGTTCAGAACTGTAGTCGGTCCTTCTGTAGCTCTCCTCGTCTTCGAGATACACAGAAGAACATTCATTTTTCTTTGTCGATTTAAAAAAAAATTTTACACGCATGACTTGAGGTTTTTTCTGCGTTATTTTCCCACGTCCTGGCGCCGAATGCTATATTGTTGTTTATGAAAAATTGACCAACAATAATAATAATTAAGAAAACTAAAAGTACTATTATTATGCAACAAAAAAAATTCTCGATCGAAAATTTAGGTAGGCAATATACAGTGTGTTATTTTTAAATAAAATTACATTAGAGAGAAACATCTTTACAAGGAATGGTCAAAAACAGTTAAGAAAGAAAATTGAATAACTTGCCAACTCAGACATAATATACAGAAAAAAAAACCTCACAAATATAATAATATACAGGGTGTTCTTTATTCTGTATACAGGGTGGTAAATTTTTGTACTACCCATCATTGGGATCTCGTCGGATAGAGATACACGATCGGTTAAATTAGAGAAAAGCTGCACACTTTTGTGATTATTATTACGTTGCTGAAATATCCTGAAAAAATGATAAATCAAGTTTTCTTTTTTCAGTCATACCTTTTTTATTATTGAAAAAAAAATTGTAGGTTAGTCGTCAGGTTTCAAAGCCCACTAGATCCCAGGGTTTTCATAGTCGACTTTTGTTTTTCTTATGGCCGCCATATTGTAGTTGTATTTATATATGTCATTGGATATTAAAAAAATGAAAGATGCAAAATATTTATCTTCACATTCAAAAAAAAAATTTCTTCCAAATTTTTTCTTCTTATTCTAAAAAACATTCAAATTAGGCGAATGCTATAAAAAAACTTTATCCAAGCAATGTCAACGTCGCGACGTCATATTGACGTCATTCGGAGGAGTAATTTTCTTAATATTTTTCGAAAAAAGAATAAGTTTTTGGTTTTCTTGATTTTTTTTTAATTCCGAATAACACGAAAAACAATAGGCCAAAAGAAAAATAAAAGTAAACTATGAAAACCCTAAGATCTAGTGTCAAATGGATAGCTCTGTTGACGAATTATATGAACAATTTTTCAGTTTTTCAGGATACCTAATTCAGAAAATTCTGAAGTGTTCATGAATTTTGTTTCAGATTCTTAATAAGCATAAATTGTGCAACTTTTCAATAATTCTATCGACCCTGTATCTATTACCGTTTACGAGATCGTAATGATGGGTATAGTACAGAAATTTCTCACCATGTATTACCGTGCAACATACAGTTTTGTTCAGAGTTTCTATATCTAAGAATAAAATTTGAGCATCGTAGCAACATTTTTACAACCTTAGCTAAGGTTATATTTAGGAATATCATTTTCAAAAAATAGTTGAAATACATACAGGGTGTCCCAGCTCCCAGCTCATTCGAGTCGGTCTCTGTGATGGGCTAAACGGTGGATTTTTTCATAAGTTCAAGTACAACGAAAACGGCTCAAGATAGAAAAAAACGAATTACATGTTCCTATTTTACTTTTTTATGTACCCTGTGATGTAGGTAGATGAAATGTTTATACAGAGTGATAAAGAATATAAAAAAGTCTGAGATTTCTCAAAATCAAGATAGTACAAATGTTTCCGTACCATAGAATAGAACGTGAAAAGTTAAAATAGGAACATGTAAGCAGTTTTCCTCTATCTTGAGCCGTTTTCATTGTACCGTTTTCATATGTACAGTGTACATATTGAACTTCGAAAATTACGATTTTTACTTGTTTATAACTCCTAAACTTCTCAATTTGAACACCCACTGTAAAAGCCAATCTTATTTTTTCTTCTCAGAGAATCTAAAAATGCAAAAGCATAACAGCATTCCATTAAAAAAATACAGAACTATGCTTTGACATGCCACTCTCCTTGATATGCTTTGATATGCCACCTCACATGGGATGCTCTGTACCTATAGTCCAAAAGATTGTGGTCATTGTGACCCTCTACTTTAATTTGCAAAAAAAAAAAATTAGAAAAAAATCATTTGGCCCACAGAGACCGACTCGAATGAGCTGGGACACCCTGTATATAAAAGAGATATAAGAACAATTATTTCTATTTCCGATATAAAAAAAATCTCCTAACAACTCACACACGCCGATTCCCGGTTTATCCACCAAGTTCCCGATGCCCGGTGGCGGCTCCAGAGGATGGCGGGACGCGAGGGGGAGTTGGCAACCGTGCCAGACACCCCGAAATAGCCGCAACACGGCGACGAAGGAGCACCAGCCGCTACCAAACAGTCTGCTGGCCGCCCGACGCGGGGACACTTGCTGCTCGGCGTCGAGTCCTGAAAACCTGACGAAGCCTGAACTGAAACGCGACACCGACGTCGTTCGCAGCAGGACCGGGAAGCTGGATGGTTTTGCTACTTGCTGTTGGTCGTTGTATTGAGAGTCAAGGTCGACTTGAACAGCCATGAAAGCGTCCAAGATAGTTTTTTTTTTCTAAATGAATTATTTTCTTATTTGAAGGACAATAATAATAGATAGATGTAAAAAGAATAACACGTTTTAGAGGTTGAGTTTTTGATTAGTTCGGGTTTTTTCTTATTGAATTTACGTCATTTGGGGAGGTTTTTGATTTGGTTTGATTTTATTTATATGGAATTTTTTCTTTTACCAGTAACATTTCATTTCGCTTCAGAAACGCTTCATTTTTTGTCTAATTTACCTCATTATAATGGAGGAAGGAATTTTGATCAATTTTTATTTGATTGCTACGATGCTGTATCGTATAACAATCTTATTCTGCACCAGGAACGTCTTTTGATCAATCAATTGGTATACTTTATTTTTTATTTAGATGGATTCCACCAAGTCAAAATTCTAGGGGAACGATTGGCAACAAGACTGATTAGGTTGGTTATGGTGATAGTTGTTACCAAAATAGTCACTAGAATGGTTACTAAATTAATTTAGGTTATGTCGATTAGTTGAAATGTCATTTTATTTCAAAATTTAAAATTAGAAAAATTATAAACGCAATTTCTAGAGGTAATAAATTGAAAAATTTTAGAGACTTGTAAGTGTAAGCACCTAGCTATTTACTCTTATAAATCTTATATATGTAAAATATTAGACCGATTCCTTCTTAGTTTTATGTAAAAATGTTGAAAATAGAAGATCTATTCTTGACAAATAGAGGTACTTACTTACATTATTTAAATCATTTTTTAAGAATTTCTCAAGGAATATTTCAAGGAATCTGATTAAACTGTATTTTTGCTTAATCTGGAGAAACATCTTTCAATCGCTAATATTTATAGCATTTGATGATTCATTCTTTTCTTTCTTTTGAAATAAATTTACCTGCCTGAGCATTTTAATAATTTTTAATTTGATAATTTGGTTTGTCAATTTGACAACTTCAACTTTTCAAGTTTCTGGCGTTTCGCTGTGACTAGAGTGCCGACTGAGGACCCAGACCTAGTTTTCGCAAAACGTCATTAGATTATTATAGTCAATCCAAGCAACAGTTAAATTTATCCTCAAAAAACGAATAACTTCTAAAAAAGGACTATTTTCGAAGAAAATAAAGTAATTTGAAGTTTTTAACTTGCGTTTTATAACTGAGCAACTTACAACAAGGAAACATGTTTTGCAGGTGACGTCATAGCCTATACACGAATCGGGGAATGTTGCCGTTACTTTAGTCACAACGTAAATTTTTTGCCAAGGTCAAGAAAACAGGCTACCATCCGACAATATGAAAATTACTGTTTAAAGATTGCACAGGGTACCAACTTAACAGCTGTTTGACAAGTCCATCTAAATAAAAAATAGACTTTAGATAAACCTGAAAATAAAGTGTATTTAGAAAACCGTCTTACAAAACCAGCGTTGCCAAGGAGTAAAAAAGAACAACACACCTTGAGGTCGTTTCAAAATGAAATTATGCTCTCGCCAAACTTTTATTTCATACTTCACGACAATAGAGTGACACTTTTGGGGCTTCCGCTCATATCTCAAAATAGGTGCTTTGTAGGGGAAAATTTCACCAGGAACATTTTTCTGATCAATCAAATGGTAAATCTGAAATTAATTGAAATTTTTTAAAAATGGGAAAGCAAAAAATTTGGACATGAACAAACTTCTTGCCCAATTTACGTCATTTAGTACCAATTGTTCCTTTTTCTAAAATCAGGTAGCTAGCAGTCTTTCTTTCTTGATAATTTCTTGATAAATTGGCCTCATTAGAGATTTTGAATAAAGTTTTTCAGATTTTTTTATTCAATTTCTATGAGATTTTAAAAAATTTGGGAAAAAACATTACCTTTTACCATTACCATTACATTTTATTATTTCATTCGGGTTTTTTTAAACAAAAATCCCACGTAGATAAACAAATCTGGAGTGACCGATACTCGTTCAGACCGGACCTATGTATTTGTAATTCCCCGTTTCAGGAGCAGATCCCAGCCAATGCAGGCTGGAAAAGTAAATCATGCAGGAAATTACCATGAGAAAACATGCCGGAGGCCGCCAGTGAGATAGGACAATTCGCTATTGTATTTCACATTCCCTGGCACTGTCGCCTTCATTGTTACTTGGTTACATCAAAATGCGATAATGCAATTCATCAAAAACAGCTGATCTGTCAAATAGATACACGCATGAATGAACAACACGTAAAGTGTTTTCTCATTTTTAATTACAAGTAGAACTATAGAGAGTAAAGACCACCCAGTGTCACCCAAACTGTCTCCACAAAACTCTCTCTAATAATCGTTGCAATTCTCTTAAAACCGATTATTTTCTTTACAGCTCTAGTCCGAAGTTATCTTCCTCCACCATTGCCAACTTCGTTATAATTTCACATAGAGTCAGTTATTAAATTAGCAATTTGCAGTTATTTTTGTGAGAATTAAATTAAGAAAGATTTTAATAAACAATTGAGCAACTCTTTTTTTTAGGTATCCTCATTTGATAGTTATTGAGATGATGTACATACACCTAATAATATAGGCAAGACAGCAGAACCAAAAGCGGTAGTGTAAGCACTTCTTTGAGAACTACTGCATGCATGAGATATTGCGAAAAAATTCTCGTGTATTACTCGTTAAGATGATATATGAATAATAATCAGCCTGAGAATAGAACCTTGTGGAGCGTCTGCGTTGGCAGGAGCACTTCTTTATGAAAAATCTCATTTACTACAAGAGCCCGGGAATGATAAAGGTCAGAGAATAGAACCCCGAGGAATACCTGGTGTAATATGATAAAATAATTAATAAAATATTGAAAACTTGCGATTATAGGTATAAGTATCTCGTATAATAATCCGATTTTCGAGTCTAGTGGGCCAGAGCCATATCAACGCGTTTCTTATTCTGTAGCATTCTGTGTCATGATAGTGGACGCGGAACTACCTCGTTGCTTTTTCGAGAGCGCTTTTGTCATGGTCACCTTATCACGTTTTCTCGTAACATGTTATAAAACTGACAGTCTGAACTCTGAACTAAAAATTCCGATTGGTCCCTACCCGTGTGGAATGAAACTGCCGAGCTATGATTGGCCTACATTCGTGTATAATAATTAATTAATGCTCACACATGATTTAAAATGGACATCATTCCTAAATTAAAATCCTCAACATGATGAACATTTATCCAATCGCCGAAGAGAAATATTATTACTTTTTTTGTTAATGGGCGTATTATTTGCATATCATGCTTCTACTTAACTGCAAATTGATGGCGAATAATTACGTTAAGTTAAAAGATAACAGGTAATAAAATTCAGACAATTTCACCGTATTTTTGGCGATAAAAGACAAAGAATACAGAACGATTAGCAAATTATTTATTTCCTCCTCTTTATCATCCAGACTATCTACACTTGTATCTCTTTATATTGTGTCTGACGAATGTAAGATTTCCGTGAGAAAATTCAGCTTTGTTCGATAACCGACCGAAACCTGATTAAAACGTCTGCAAATCTTGATCGACCAGCGTTTCTCAACAAACAATACATTAACGAACTGTAAAAAATTTAACCAGCGTCACTTTGATAAATTAGAAACTTCTGATAACAATCGAGTTTATTAAAAAAATTGGAGCCGAAAGGCGACCTTAATCTGCTGGGTATTATATTTGGAAAATATGATACTGATAGGCGGGTTTCTGATCCATATCGAGATCAAAACTGTTTTACAAAAACATAATTAATAGAGATGTGCCCCGAGAAGAAGACGAACAATTTCCGACTCTTAATAACAAAATTACCGCACGGTTGGACCAAAAAATGACATTTATTAACAATCTTTTGGTATGGATCATGGCAGCTAAACTGGCCATGACGTCACGAATAACAACATCTTTATACTAACCTTATTTACACAAAGTAATTACAGCTCTCAGCGTATGATATGATTTGAGGTGGTAGGACTGAACCATGTAGTCGGATTTATTCGAATGAAAGTAATTAGTGTCAAATTATCACTTAAAACACTCGTGGAAGATTAATAATTAATCAGTTCTATTAGGATTAATTTATTACCTGACCCAACATTTAAACAAAGTAATTCATTCACCCTGTATTGGAAACTGGCAACTCTTCAATTTTATTATCAATGACGTTATGGCCACTTTAGTTAACACGACCGATTCCTAATTTTCGGACACACAAACCACAATACAACTTTTATGTTGGAATACATTTTTTAAATCTTATTTTAATAACGTTTCAGAAGTAACACTAAAATAGAAAGAAGAAAAAATTTTACCAGTTCTAATTCTCCTTCTTCCTGAAACTCGACAACGCCAGAGGCGCGTTTTCGGGGATTTTCAATCTGGAATAAGCCAAGCAGAAAATTTACTTTGTATCGCATAACATAAACAAATTATCTCGAGGCATGGACCGTATGATGCCCACTTTGCTATCATATTAACATGTGTGTTTATTTTTCAATTAATAAACCATTTTAAACAAAAGCCTCTCTCTATAGACGCCATGCGATATACAGAGTGGACCTTCTATAATTGTTGCATCGTTTCATTAGGAAATTATTGGCTAATAACCTATAGAAGTCGCTCTTTTCTTTATCAAAGACTATACGTGCTGCTAAATTCACTACAGTTATATCTGTTGTTAGATTCTTATGTCCTCCTTTAGATCAGTCCCCTAAATCAACGTTACATTTTAGTGGATTGATGTTAGTGGGTGCTTCCAACTCCCGGTAGATTTTAATTGCAGAAAACTGCACGGATGAGTTATAAAGCAGCAAGAAGCAGCGGAATTTCATATACGAACCAGCTGTGTTATTGTGTCGTTTTCACACTTTTTTTCCCTGCTAAATTCATACAATGTTGCAGTACTTATGTGATACATGAGAGTTGACATTGCTAATGTGTTTGATGCTCAATGGCTCGCACATTTCACGCTCCAAAGAGAAAAGAATGATAAATTGATGCGACTTGGGAAGATATGATACGACATTAGATTGATGAGATCTGATGAGATATCTGAGCACATATAGGACTTGTTGACATGTTGATTTGGATTTGTGAAGTTTGCTTCTGAGAAATTCTCTTGCAATTACTCCCGGCCACATTCAATCGAAAATTTAACTCTAAATGACGTATATCTGTCATTAAATGTTATTACGAAGTAAATTCGATTCGACAATAAAATTAACTTCAGACTTTACTAACTATTTCTTTACAATCATAGTGATTGTTTATCAATTCTTCCCTATTTATGGGACGGTCTATTACCTATATCCCTAGCAAGCTTCTCCTTGTTCACTATTGTATATTCAAGTCATTTACATCGTCCAGATAACCTTTGCTGAGTTCGATTCTTCCGTCGAATATCAAGACGGATCTAAGATGTTAAGTATCCAATAGATTTAGCTGCTTTTACACATCAAACCCTTGAAACTGCGTGTTGGAGAAATTTGTGTAAAAGTTGGAATAAAAGACAGCGCATTCGTTTTAGGTGTGCAAATGCACGAAATACGGATTTAAAAAAATCTTCTGATACATTTACCTGCCTTTCATGCCCTTACTGAATAGAACGAAATTTTGCAGTCTTGAAGAGCTTTTGGATAACACATTGGATTTTCGTTTAAAAAAAAATTAACAAAGTCGCGTTACCTCTACAGGGTGTCCCTTCAAATTTCGAAAAAGCCGTTTCTTGTGGTATCATTTCAGGTCGCAGTCTTCAATCTAGGGACTGAAATTTTTGTGGGAGTAAGATATCCATAAGGAGTGGTCTGGTATTGCATTTGAGTAAAATCGACCGAGCCGCTTCCAAATGGCGGCACTTTGAATTTTCGGAAAACGGCTTTTTTTAACCCCTTTCGAAGCAAGATGGAAAAACCGTTAAACCAAATTAACATGGTTAAAAGGACATTGTTCGAACTTGCCTTTAATGTAAATATTTTGAAATTTTTCTATTATTAAGCCAGTGGCTTGAGTAGGAAAGTGGTAAAAATGTCTAAATTTTCTTTTTATAACCATTTATGAGCACATTGGCAAGGACGAATTTGGAGGGGGCATGGGGGTACGTGCTCGTTCCCCCTCCAGATACTAAGAAAAATTGAAAATCGTAAGACTTTGTGAATCTTTTTTGTTGCGTTTTACTTTATTGCATTTTTAGATTGCCTGAGCAGAGTAAGATTCGTTTTTACCGTTGGTGTTTAAACTGAGCAGTTCAGGAGTTGTAAACAAGTCAAAATGGCAATTTTCGAAGATGCTATAATAATTCGTATGGTCATCTTGTCCAAATATGGCGAGGGTGCATATAAGGGGTATATTTGCGCTCAGACGTAGGTATAACTTTTGGCTATATGATTGAATTTTGCACAGGGGGGCATTAAAGAAATACTGGAAGTCTTACTGGGGAACAAAAGGCTCTAAACCGACCTTACATGACAAAGTTTCTCTGCAAAGTTATAAGGTACAATGAAATTGGCTCGCGTATAAGAGAACATTTCCTGGTGTTTCAGCTAATAAACCATATTTTTAATTAATGCAAAAATTTCTTCCACCGTTGGGCAATGGAGACGAGGATAGATTTATGTGAGATGTTTAAAATGCAAAAAGGCGGCGTACTTTATTTTCATTTGTGTAATCACCATCGATGCCGTACATACCTATTAGGTTTGTGCATTGTGTTCTAATAAAATGTTTTCAATGTCAACTAAACCATGTATGTAATACACAATGTATTTTCCCACGACCTTATGAATATTTCGAGCAGGTGTATATAGGAATCACTTTATTTACGACTACTCTGAACGGTGTATTAATTGTTTCTTACACTGTTCTATTACTTAATTATTTTATCACTCAGCTTTATGTGAAATCTTTGCCTTTATAAGACAATATGTTTTAATGCACTCTGGTAAACTGAACGTGCTAGGTCTTGAATTGAGGTCTGAGCAAGGAATAATGTTATAGTTACCAGGAATTGCTTATCCTATTCAATTCGGGGTCTTCCTGATAACGTATTCCATCATGCTGCTTTTAAAGAAAGTTTTCTTGATTGAATAAAAATACCTGATACAAAGAAAATGATTAACTCTAATTAAATTTCAGTCAAATTCGATCAGAAGGGAAAACTTCATGCAACTTATTAATTTAAATTTATGAAAACTTTATTTTTAATTTTTGAGGATTACTTTGACAGACGAGATAATAGAGAATGAATAACTTTTGTCCTGCTTCTTTTAGATCATATTTCACACTTTCACATATTTCACATTTTGATCACACAACAAATTGTGGAAACTGTAAGGATGGTTTTGACGTTCCAAAAAAGGTTTAGAAATAAACGGAATTTAAAAAGAAATTTAAAATTTATTGCTCTGAACACTAAAGTCATTACGTTGGAAGATATTATCAATTTTGAAGCGAGATACGAATACCATAATCTATTTATCTATTGAATATGCAATTATGCATTAATTATGCATCTTTTGTTCAGTGGAAAAAAAACCTAAGTTGATGCGATTTTCATTATGCACTGAGTAAGAGAATGATTTACTCCAGGGGGTGATTTTCACGAGGTTTACCATAAAACTGTTGAAAGTATGTGAGGAGTGGGGCAAACGGTGATGAAGATGAGGGATAAAAATATTCTCAACATTTTTGTGGGTCACTTTTTTGCATTTCCGTGATAAAATATATTTTTTACATTTTTCTGTCAGAAAATTGCTTTTTTGGTAGGAATACGACTATTCTTTTTTAAGATGCCCATATTTTGTTTGAAAGTTTGAAAACCGAAAACGGCATAGTAGAGATTTTGTATCTAAAAGTCAGATACCTATGATAAAATTAAGTAATGGGTTTTATGTTTTATACCTATAGCGTTTGAGCAGAAAAAAGCCTCTATTTATACGAGATGGTACCAGTACTGGTACTAGTACCGGGAGTTGGATACTGGGATGGGAGTTAGATTGGAATACCTTTAATAGAATTGTGATTATTTCCTGAAACGCTAGACGCCAGGCAAATATTTAGTAGCAGCGGTGTCGATGTCGGTGTTGGTGTTACCAATGCGAGCGAGGCTTCTCCTTCTTTTATCGTATTCTATTTACAATAAGCATAGCGAGGAAGGCCAGAAATAATCCAAATAAAGAGGTAGTGGATGCGTGACTTTTATGGAACTGTGAGAAAGCTCGCGAGCCGCTATGTTCTTGTGGTAATAGCCAAGTGTACAAGACATTACTAGGAATGCAACAGGTGCAATAAGTAGAGACATAGGTACACGCCGATACCAATAACATTATCATTTATAATCACGTTATCACATTTAAAAGTATAAGCATGACCTTCATGTCTTACTTTCGGGGTATTTCACCGGCAGCTTGCATTTCTTTGATGATTTTATGACTCCGGTATGTATGCTACGGTACGGTATGTTTGTCATCATGCTATTGTGAAATTAGGTTTTTATCTTGATATCATTTAGATAAATCAGACATATTTATAAGACATAGTCACTTTATAAGGAGGAAGCAGCCACTTTTAAAGGACTTTATGCAACATTTTTGGAATTATTACCTTTCTCTGGGGACACCCGTATATTTTATGGACTCTGGGAAGAATTGATTTCAGTATGCGCTTTATCGAGAAGACAGGCATTTCTCCTGCACTATATACAAACATTTTCAGCTCTATCTGCACTGTATGAGAAAATAGGCAAAACTCCTTTCCTAGGTTAAACAGGATTTTTGCATTCACTGCTATTTAGTAAGGAAACAGAAGAATTTTCGTCAACATCTGCACTTTGTATGGAAGCGATCATTTTTCTTTGAGCGTGTGAACAACTTTTTTCTTTCTACAAGTTGGTATTTTTTAACTTTGGACATTTTTAACATTTTAACATTTTTGATGTATGTATTCTGTGAAGAATTTTTTGAAGCATTTGGGGTTTATAGTGAAACAGAACTAAGTATACAAAAACTTTTAGCTTTATCCGCTCTTTATTTTACGGAAAATGTAACTTTGAATAGACTCCATGAAAAAAAATCAAGCAGGAATACCAAAAACCGTGTTTAAGGATTTATACAAAATTTATTACATTTTCACTTTATCGGGAAGCATTAGCACCATTTTTTATGGACTCTGTGAAGAATTGTTTCCAACATTTGCACTCAACATAAAAAACAGACTTTTTACCTGACTATACAAGAGGTTTTAGCCTTATCTGCACTTTATATGAAAATATACACTTTTTGTAGATTAGACAGTTTTTTTTTGCAATTCCTGTTTTTGCTTTTTCATTATCCCGATTTTCAAGGCCAGTATGCAGACTTTTTTGCACAATTTTGTCAATAAATTGGCACTTTGTATGGAAGCAGCCAATTCGCACTTGTAATGTTACAAGAGCTATTTTGTCGCCCAAATCTGCTAGATTAGGCACAGGCATACTTTGATAAGGTTATTTTATTGTCGAAGTTTTTCGACTTTGCAATAAATCTTCTTTTGTATGAGTTTTTTGACTTGTGAAAAAAAACACATCAAAGATCGTAATATTTTCTTTAACAACACGCCAGAAAACAACGAAAGAAGTCACCTACTGTTTTCTTTCGAATTTAATCAGCTTGTAGAATTTATAGATCCGATCCTATTAAAAACAAATTTCCGAATCTTTGACTCCATTCGATTACGCAATCGAGCTGGTAATATTCCGCTCTCAAAAAACAACATCGTAGCGAAGTTTTACGAGGGATAACAACCTAATATTTTGAAAGGTATTGAACCTGAGCGGAGACATACATTCGGTCCAGGTCCAGATGATTCCAACATGTAACACTAAAAAACTCACGAAAATTCGTAAAGATTTAAAAATATGGGATTCCAAATTTATGCTCTCGCGAAATTTTAAGTATAGAGACGCGGCGAGTCAAAACAAGTTAATTTGATTTACTGCACGACACAGAACGTACTACTTTGCTCTACTGCCCTGTTGCCGAGCCTGGCACAATTTCAACCCTATGTCGAAACAATGATCCGTTGTAAGCTTGACCGTAAAAATGAATAATTAATTAGAGCGTTACATGAAAAGTAGAAGGAGGTTGGAATTGCTTTTCGTATTTTAATTAAATTAAGTTTGCCAAATTTCTTTCAACAAGGCGCATGGTAGTCAATTTAATTATAAATTTCAAATTAACATGAGTTATATTTACAATCTGCAACAACACAATCTTCTAAATTGTCTATTCAATAATTTTTCTATTCTAAATTAAAGTAGTGCAGCATACTTACTTACTTAATAAAGAATTGTGTGCTTAAAAAATTACTTAGGTTTGACTATTTTAGCTAGGTATAGATAAGTTGCATTGAAGTTCGATAATACCTAATTATTATCAAAATAAAATTTGTTAAATAAATAAATAGACCATAAAGATTCAAAAACGCAGAACAACTTTGTATCAACAGTAGTTGCCTCCAATAATCTCAATACTGTGAGCCATTTGAAGTGGAGATATCTCATATTTGTGGTGTTTTCTAATTTACAGACCTTTCAAAAATTATTTTTTGATTAGAATATTATATTTCAGAAAAAGTATTACGTGTCCCTATGCTGTTTAAAATTCTCAAGGGGAGCTGTAAAATGCAAAGGTGGAGTTTCAGTTTTTTCGTTGAACTTTGCTTTAGAATTGAGGATATATTTCTTTACAACCAGTCAATAGATGTACTAAAAAAAGTACAGTTCTCTTTAGGATGATGAAGGCTTCCAAAAAAATTGTCATAGGACCTTATACTTATGTTATCTAAAATTCTTAAGGGAGACCTGTAAAAGACAACGTGTCAATTAATTGTACTGAACTTTGCTTTAAAATTAATAAGTAACCATTTTTTGAAAACCAACCGACAGATTTTGAAAAAAAAATACGATCATCTAGCTAAAAGATGGTGAGGAATTTTAGAAAGTGTGTCACGTGATCTCTTCCATTTCAAATTCTTAAGGGGACCTGTAAAATGCAAGGGTGGAGTTTCAGTTTTTTTCATTTAACTTTCCTGTATAATTGAGTAGCTATTTCTTGACAACCAGTCAACAGATTTAATTTAAAAAATTACAATTATCTTAAGAATGATGACGGCTTCCAAAAAAATTGTTTCGTGACCCTATTTTATATCAAATTGTTAAGGGAGACCTGTAAAACACAGTCGTCGAGTATCAATTTCTTGCACTGAACTTTCCTTCAACTTTACTGAGTAACCTTTTTTTAAGCCACCTCACAGATTTTTTTTGAATACAGTTCTCTTAAGGATGATGATGCCTTTCAGAAAATGTATCTTAGGACCCTATGCTATCTAATATTCTTAAGGGGAACTGTAAAATGCAAGGGCGGAGTTTCAGTTTCTTCGTTTATCTTTCTTTTATAATTATTGAGGAGCTAATTCTTGACAACCAATGAACAGATTTAATAAAAAAGTAAGAATTCTCTTAAGGATGTTGATGGCTTCCAAAAAAATTGCCACGTGACCCTATGCTATCTAAAATTATTAAGGGAGACCTGTAAAACACAACGCGGTCGAGTATCAATTTAATGCATTGAACTTTGATTTAAAATTATTTAGTAACCATTTTTTGAAAACCAGTAGACAGATTAAAGAAAAAACCATCATCTGGAAGATGGTGAGGTCTTTCAGAAAATTTGTCACGGTACCCTCCTCTTTTTAAAATTCTTAAGGGGAGCGAGTTCCACTTTTTATGTTATACTTTTCTTCGAGCAGCTATTTCTTTACAACCAACCGACAGATTAAAAAGAACTCAATTTTCTTAAGAATGCTGAGATTTTTCAAAAAAGTTTTCACGTGACCCTATTCTATTCTATACAAAATTCTTATGAGAGGGGTGTGAGGAGCTTCAGGTTTCTTCATTTTTTTAAATGTTTTTGAAAACGTTTGTTGAAATGAATGAAGTTTTACAAATAATAATAATTATTGTTTTTGAATAGAGGATGCTATTTAAAGAAAAAAATTCTTAAAGAGGAGATGTAGAAATAAAGTTTTCTTCATCATAAAAAAATTTATAAAAAGATAATGAGAGGACCGTCAAAATATTTATTTTGATATTTATTTAGTAATATTAACTTTATTTTAGACACTAGACAATCAAACTTCTACAACGACTTAAATCAAATTTCCCCATAAAAGGTATGTTCCAATAAGATATTTTGAGAACTTTTTCATTGGGGAGGAAAAAGGTACAAATCTAGTATTAGAACAGACAAAAAAATCAAATTCTAGACTAAGAAAAATTATTCATCGTAGCTTTAAATAAGATCAAAAATGAGTCTAACTGGCACTGTAGAAAGTATGGTCGTAAATTATTTTACTTTGCAGTAAGACGTTATTTTTACAAAATATGACCTCTTCATGCTAAAGAGCGACCAATTTTAAAATAATTATTCAATGACAAATTACTTATCTCTAATTATGTAATACAATAAAAAATGTAATCCTGATGAGCTGGTTAAGTGTAGGTACTTAAGCTAAGCCAATGGTTCCGTTTAGTGGCAGTGGCACATGAACAGTCAGTTGTACTCCTTTGATCGCCATGCAGTCTACCATTGTGGGACGCTCAGATGTCTGAAGAGTCCCAAGTATGCGATCGCAATGTTGCCACATTCATGCCAAATATTTCCCTAAAATATATCCCGATTCTGAGCAACGTCTTGGTGTGTAGAAAAACTAACTTAGTGTAGAAATTGATGAAGATGTAATTATTGTGGACTTGGGAAAGAATTAGTGGATAATTAGTAAGGAGAATTGATTTGAAAGAGTGATTGATCGCAACAATGGCAAGTGAGCGTTAGTTTATCGCATTACCAGCTAACTGACCCTTTACATTGTGTTAATTGTTATTATTCCGCGAGCGTTTCTCGCAGACTTTTTATTAACAGAACTTCATACCAGTTAATTGTAATACAAATGGCATTAATTGGAAATTTAATGTCCGTCCTGTAGTCCAATTTTGGCATGTAATGTCTTGCGATGGAATTTCAGCAATAATGCGATGCAATTTTTTCCAATTTTTTACCAAGTGATATTTACATTAACGAGAATAAATCTTGTTGTTGTCTTCAAGAACCTACACATGCAAGATTGCATATTTCCATGGATCAATTTCAAGGCAAAAAAGAACATTCATTTTTTACCTACCGATTATGGAGATGAATTATTTCCGTGTTTTTTGTTGATTATTATTTTGTAATGGCAGGTATACTCGTAATATACAATATTAAGGATGAGTCAAAAATGTTATAACGGCAGTTATAATACTTTTGCAAAATTTGAAATGACGATATACCTACATTCTTACCGTCATATAATCTACTCGTAGAAGAACAGCTCTCCAAACAGCTATGAAGAATTCCTAAGCGAGATTTCTTCAACTTTTAAATGGCATGGTGCACTCTTCGGTCACAAAATGTAATTTACTCAAAAAACATAAACGACCCGAAATTCTACAGAATTCTAAACTCCCTCGAATGATATGAAATTGTTGTGAGCTACACTTTTTTCTTCTACCGCAAATGACAAGAGTGGACATGAACTCAACTGACAAAGCTTTCAAAGATCCCGCAATCAACATTGCGCTTTTTTGCGCTCAAATTTTATTAAATATTTCCATTTCTAGCACAAATGACATCAACTGACACAAAATTTTAAGCTACCGCTAATGAAACGATATCTTTTAAGAGCTCAAATTATATAACACGCTAGTGACGCTCATCTCAAAAATCGCATACTCAACTGACTCAAAATTCTCAAATACCCACCGCAAATGACGCAATCTCTTTTTTTGACTCTAAAGAAAAGCAGATGCCATGATAATTTCTGGAAGCTGCAAAGCTGAAATTATTGTTATATCCACAATTTCCTTTTATATCGCATTTAACAGGCAAAAATAACCTCAACTGACATAGAATTCTAAGCTACATAGGTAGGTACTATAGTGGAGAGGGTCTGTCAAAAAAAAAGGCTCCATCCGCCTTGGACTCGAGAATTTTTTTTGATTTTTTTTTTCATAAAGTTGGACCCCCTCTTCATTTTGGTGGCATTTTCAAAAATTTAATCGACGCCCTGGCGGAGAAATGTGCATGCGAAGACATCGGCAGTGGGTTTTTTGCACATAACTCGCTTAATTCAACTCTGAGCATAGTAAATATCCCGTCAAAAAATGAAGAGCTCTCGAAGACGCGTAATTTGAACTTGGACTGGTTCAAATCGGTCAAACGGTTCTCGAGATATCGCATTTTCAATTTTAAGGCCCTTTCTTCAGGGTTCCGCCGCGGTGCAAATACACCGCCGTCCGTGTTCGCGTGTTTTGCATGGAAAAAATCGACTTAGGGACTTCATTTTTTTTTCATCGACAGACAGCAGTGTCTTCAATGATGCCTGAAATTTTGAAGTCGCTATCTCGATTAGAGGGGGAGGGGGAGGGGAAATCATAATTAAAATTCACATTGCTATAACTTTAGCTAATATTGGGGCCTAGGGCCCAACCAATGGGAGATGACACTTTGGAATGCCTACTTTAAAATGGTATTTTTTTTTTCGATTCCGCCAATATTGGCAAGATGCCCGCAGAAAAACCGATTTCCCTCCCCCCTTTTTTTTCTTAAAACTGTTTTTTTGCCATGAAAGAAGGGAGTGGGGGTAATTTTTTTTCGTCATCAGACGGGAATTTTTTTTATCTTTGATTTGAGCCCCAGTAGACCTCCATCGGACCATTATTAAGGTCACAGGGTCACCAAACGCGTTTGGTCCTGTAGAATGGCAAGGATTAGGGTTAGCGGGTTCCGCTACCCGGCATTTTTTAGGGCTAAGTGTCCCCTTTCAAGATTTTCTTACCCCATGTCGCTATCTCAATTAGGGCCTGCACGCGGACGTGATATGTAAACCAATTAATCTAGCCGCGGAGCAGCGAGAGCCGGGGGGGAGCCTAGCGCTCCCTCTCCTTTCTCTCTTCTCTCACAGACACACGCTGGGGCTCAAATCAAAGATAAAAAAAATTCGCGTCTGATGACGAAAAAAATTTTACCCCCACCCCCTTCTTTCATGGCAAAAAAAACAGTTTTAAGAAATAAAAAAGGGGGGAGGGAAATCGGTTTTTCTGCGGGCATCTTGCCAATATTGGCGGAATCGAAAAAAAAAATACCATTTCAAAGTAGGCATTCCAAAGTGTCATCTCCCATTGGTTGGGCCCGAGGCCCCAATATTAGCGAAAGTTATAGCAATTTGAATTTTAATTATGATTTCCCCTCCCCCTCCCCCTCTAATCGAGATAGCGACTTCAAAATTTCAGGCATCATTGAGGACACTGCTGTGTCTGTCGATGAAAAAAAAAATTAAGTCCCGAAGTCGATTTTTTCCATGCAAAACACGCGAACACGGACGGCGGTGTATTCGCACCGCGGCGGAACCCTGAAGAAAGGGCCTTAAAATTGAGAATGCGATATCTCGAGAACCGTTTGACCGATTTCGACCAGTCAAAGTTCAAATTACGCGTCTTCGAGAGCTCTTCATTTTTTGACAGGAAATTTACTATGCTCAGAGTTTAATTAAGCGAGTTATGTGCAAAAAACCCATTGCCGATGTCTTCGCATGCACATTTCTCCGCCAGGGCGTCGATTAAATTTTTGAAAATGCCACCAAAATGAAGAGGGGGTCCAACTTCATGAAAAAAAAATCAAAAAAATTCTCGAGTCCAAGGCGGTTCGAAAGTTAGACCCTCTCTATACTACTAATACCGCAAATGACACTGTACTACGTATATTTAAATTTAGATCGCCTAACAGCCGCGAAGATTTTCTAAATGAGCCCTCTTCGACCGAATATGATACGATTTACTGTTCAACCTCAAATGACATGATTTACTCGAAAAGCTCAGAATAGCGCGATACACACCATGTGAAATGACAGATTGCCACGTTTCTATAACCGATTAGGGGGGGGGGCTCAAAAATGACAATGACTAGCAAACGGCTTGATCTATTTAAAGTGCAGAAATTTTATTTTTTCTTGTCAAGTTATAACTCGTGAAAATGACTTCAAATTAGGTATGCTGAATTTTAAGCTACCGCAAATGATATTCGATACTTAAGTAAATCGACAAATCACCACATCTCCGTGAAGAATTTCTATTATTAAGTACATCTCATTGAGGTATATCTCTTCGATCGAAAATAGCGACACGATCTACTCTTCTACCACAATACAAAATATATTTTTATAAATTATTACAAACATTACTTGACCGCAAATAACTTCTTATAACTGACACTTTATTTCTTACTGCTGATAATAACCGCAAATAATTAAATTTAGTCTGATCTCAACTATTATCTAGTTGAGATCTCAACCGCAATGATAGAGATGCTACATGATTATTCTGTCGGCTCAATGTTTATCCCAATAATGGATAGGTATTGTTTTTCCCTTATACTCACCAAATATTTTAAAGCTACAAGCATCAAATTTTTCGAAGAAACTGAAAGAGAAATTATTAGAAATTATATTTCTTGACGCATAGGTACCTATATGATCGTGCTCTGGTGATAGGAGCTGGAGCGCCCCCGTATGGGTAAGGTGAGCTGTCTGAAAGCGCCGTGACATGCCGCAGGATAATCACATTGTTCCAGGCCAGGCTGCCCGGTTGGCGCCCGCGGTGGTCTTTATCAGTCGGTGGCCCGCGCGGTCGTCATTTGAAATCGACACCGCCTGTTTCTTCGAGACCGTGCCGCATCCATTGGCCACGTTCAGGGGGCTGCCGTGGCGAGGGCGGCGTTCCTCAAAAGGGAATATTGGAATTTATTATTAAATTTTAAACTTAATTACTCAGGGACTCAGTCGTATGTTCCCTTTTTCTGTAATCTGTAATAACTTAGAGAGTTTTTCATTGTTTGATTTTTTTTAACGTTTGCCTAATAATTGATACTGAGAGTAGTTTAATAATATAGGGCATCGTTGATAGATTAGTTAAAGTTATTAGGTACCTAAGAGTTAGATCTAAATTTACCATACTGCAAATTACTGAGCAAAAAATTATTTGCCGTAAATATTATCGAGGAGCAAATCTGATTAAACTATATTATACAGGGTGTCCCGTATCGTTATGTTCAAAATTCTTGAGCATATAGTAGGCTTAATCTTGAGCCCAAAAAAACAAAAAGTGACAGGTCTATTTTTATTCGTTACAAAGTTACAGGCCTAAGAAAATTATGACTAGTAAATAACAAGATTCAACTTTGTAAGCCACAAAAATTGCCACACATGAGTAAACGTTACCGAAATAAACATTAGTAGAGAGTAGAGGTTCCCCTGCTCATCTGAAATGGCATTATAAATGGTATTATTCAAATAGATGCGGCACAGCATATTTCGGAATTGATGTTTGTAACTAAATACATCAGAGAGAAATTATTATTTGATCGTATTCAGCAAGCTGGTCAAGAGATAGGTACGCGAAAAAAGACGAGAAAACTGTTACTTTTGCAATAGGCCTCCGAGCACAAGCTTGTATTCAGCAAGGAATAGGACATTTTTAACACATGATAAACTAAAGATTTGGTCAATAAAATAAGTTTTATGTGGTTTTCAAAGTTAAATCTGGTATTTACTAGACAATATTTTCTTAGGCCTGTAACTTCGTAACCAATACAGATAGACCTGCCACTTTTGGGTTTTTTAGGCTTAGAAATAAGCCTACTATATGCTCACAAAATTTGAACATAACGATACGGGACACCCTGTATAGGCACCGTTGATATATTATCAAAGCTTATTAATTACTGAATGGGTAGTTTGAATTTACTGTACCTATATGATAATGAAAAATTATATTTAGTTAGATCTGAACATACTGCAAATGATGTTGACCGAATATTATACTAGCCGCAAATGATACTGGCACTGCTTATACATATATTTTTGAGCCTCGTTGCCAGATTATCGGAACTTAGACCTAGAGCACTTAGTTATGTAATCTACTGCAAATGATATTAACTAATTATTAAATTTGCCGCAAATGATACTCATTTTTAATTATGATTATATATTGAGCGTCGATGCCAAATTATTACGGCTTATCAATAGAGTAGTTTTTTTTTACTCTTAATGACTTTTTGCTGCAAATGATATTATTGAGCAGAAACTATACTTGCCGCATATGATGATAAAATTGCTGCACATGAGATAAATATAAAAACAAATCGCCAATGTTGCCGAAAAGGTAGGAACTCATTGACATGATGAGGTAGGTAAACTTCGTCATCAGGTTGCGAATTAGCAATTTTTTGCCGCAAATGTTAATCGCAATTGGATTGGATCTCTAAAAGAGCGACTTGGTAATGAAATAGAGCTGAGTTTATATGGTGCGTTTAAAAAGCTGTGGTATATTTAGTTTCTAATGATTTTTCTCCAATAGATTACCATACAGGTGAACTACGAGCATCGGTCCGTACAGAATCAACATTAATCTCTAATGATACTGACTTGCTCCGTTTACATTTTATGAGTATTTATTTTTATTTCTTTGATGTGACATAATACACAAACAGAGCGTCGCACTCGTGCGCGATATTTCCAACAAGCTCCCACTATTTTAGTAACGCTCGTTCGAACGTATTGAACGTCCAGGCTCGTGCACTTTCAAGCCGAAAAGGCGATATTTGTTTTCGTTAAATTTGTTTTATATACAACTTATTAGGTTGGTGAGGTAGTTTCATCAGGCAATCATTATTTCGATCCTTTATCATCAAATTTTTACTGAACATGGTGCAATAATATTATGAACAAATAATTTAAGAAAAAGACGAGTAGTAGGTATACACACACACAAGTCCTGGAGGTCGTGACAGTGCGTTACACTTTTCAGGAGTTCTTCTTGTTTAACCTTTTGTTTATTAGATTTTCTCTCATTGCATTTGCAGAGCAGAAATGCGAAATGCTAAATGCTGGTCTGTTAAATGTATTACTGCTTAAATAAATAGATGCCATTGAAGATATATGAGTATATATTATTGTATTAACTAGGACTATCAATTATTTAATCCAAATAATCTGAACCAAAAATCAAGATTTGATAGAACTAGAGCTACTTCGATTGAGATAACCTTCCTGATGCTTCTCCGTTGTAATAGGATCGGTTTTAATTATTATAAATAAATAATAATAAATACAAAACTGTCGTAGGTCCTATATGAGGTGAGGGGAACGGCAAGAGCCAAGTCGATTATTAAGAAAGCGTATAATTTGCGGCCAAACAAACTCACGTTGAAAAAGTTGTGGAGATTAAGTTGAATGTTCCGGTGAAATAACCTCATTTTTAAAACTTTCTGTGACTTTTGAACATCATTAAATTAATTGATAGTTGTATTTATAGCACAGACTAAATAATGCTCTGGCTGGCTGCGAGCTTCTTCCAGATGTTTGAGACAATTTCGGAAGGACGGTATGTTATAACACACTCTACCACTCACTCTCCATACTATTATACACATTATAAATTGATCCAGCACTCCAATTTTTATAAGCAAAATCAAATCCTGTATATTACTTCCTAAACATTCGCTTTGAGACGATATGTCAACATTTCTAAGCCACCAAGAGATATCTTCAGGACAGATGAGCCTTTACTTGTAACTCCTATAAGACAATCAAAATACATCAGAAATTTAAAATACATATTTGAAGTAAATATACCTGAAGAATGAAGGTATTCGAAAAGTACCTACAAGAATTAGTTCCATCTCTTATTAGCCCAGTCATTTTAGACTTTTCCATCATTTTAGAGTTAGAATTGCACGATAAAGTGTTATTGATGAAATTTGTTGCAAATTGTACCAGGAACAACGTTCCATTTAAATATGGCGCATTTATTGCGATAAAATAGTGAAAAAGTACAAAAATTTCATTTCAACCCCTTCGCTGGAGCTTATTATGTATAATATTTGTTATAAACAAATGAATATCAAAAACATTACAAGAACATAAAATGTAGAGAATGAAATACCCCATAAATTTGGAAATGAGAGTTTTTGCCCAAAACAGAAAAATTACTGAGATAATGAGAAACAAACTCACCTTCTAAATTCAGGATGGTGTACAGGATGGTGGGTAATTTGTAATAATTTTGCACTTTAAAAACAACTCTGAGGAGAAGGGAACAACAACAAACCTGCATCAAAAACTTTCTGCGGACAGTTAACTTTTAGGTTTTCTTTTTTTCGTCTAAAATGACTGAGCTGTTATGCTTTTTGTATAAGCAATCAATCTCAGACAAGAGAGCAACAATTTCAAGTACCCAGACTGATAATGAAAGACAAAAAATTAATTTGCAGCAAAATTTATATTTCAAAAATGTCTGCATTATGAAAAGAAGAAGAACATACCAAAATAAGACGTGAAGAAATCATTGAGAATTTTGAAGCACCTCTTTGAAGAATCGACATAACAGTTCTCTTTCTCAGCAAGGGTTACGTCCAAAGATTAATTACGTCCGAGGATTCCTTCAAGACACGAAGAGGTTAATATTTAAATTTTTGATTCACTTATTAATGTTGTATAGTTAAATACTGCTCACTTCACCCCATCGTGTATACCTACAATACAAAAGTCCATGGCATGGGTGGCTGCTAGACACTTCAATGATAGATGCGCCCAAAAAATATTTTCTTTCGTTTTAAATAATTTACACAAATATTATTGAAATCAATTACCTATAAAATCAATCTTAGAGCTCAAATAATTCTTAGAATTGATTTGTTTCCGAAAAACTTTAGAAACGGCCGACTAACAAGGAGTGTTTTTTCCAAAAAGCGCGAGTACTTTTCCTATTTTATTCCTAAATGCAAAATAAAAGTTGCTCGACTCCCTTATTTTTTAAATAGAATTTTAAGGGTCGATGTCACCAATACCTCCCCTGAGCGGTTTTATTGAATGGCGTTGAGGTAAGTATCGTTTGAGAAATAAAATTGTCACTCTAGGATAAAATTGCGGAGTTTTCTTATAGAGCGATCTTAAATTTTCCTCCCTAAAAAGGTCACTGTGTGTTAAGCCGTTGATGCTGCCACCTTCTGGGTTCGAATCCCAGCCCGGCATGGTTGTTTGTGTTCGTTAATTCAACTATTTAAATGCTTAAAGCTTGTAAGCTTATGGGTACCTTTCAGTATACCTATGTTACATTTATGATACAGTATTTATGATACATCTTGAGTAGGAAAAAAAAATTTAGTCGAGCAAGTAACTAATTACATATTAAAAAGAGGAATAGTGGGTTTTTGGCTCGAACAATGAGCTCCAAGGTAAGCAGCATAAAGAGCCATCTGACCGAAAGACACGGACAGCAGTTTAGACCTCTTTATGGTCTCTTCAGCTTGCCATATCGGTACCAGAGGAAGTATTGCCGCCGGCCTGGAGCTGCTTTCTGTGTCTTTGGTTAGGTGGCTCCGTATACTGCTTGCCTTGGAGCTCGTTGTTCCAGCCAAAAGCCTACTATTCTTCCTTTTATTAATAATTAATTACTTGCTCGACTACAATCTTTCTTTCTTATTATACTTTTATGGGCAAAAAACCGAGGGGTCAAGTTTTGAGAGGGCGAAAGCTACCAATACGGCATTGACAAATTGATGGCGCTAGATCTATAAAGTCACGGAGAACCGTGGAAATGGATTTACGTCTAAATGGTCTAGCAACTCGAGGCAGGCGGCAATACATCCTCTTGTACAGATATGGCACGCTGAAGAGACCATAAAGAGGTCGAAACAGCTATTCATGTCTTCGGTCAGATGGGTCTGTCTGCTACTGCTACTTGCCTTGGAGCTCGTTATTCTAGCCAAAAGCCTACTATTCTTCTTTTATCTTGAGTTGAGTAGTTTATATATATTTAATCGGTCTACATATCGCATGGACCACTGAAATAGCTTTCTTACATTCTCTTCAAAATTATGTGGTGAAACCTAGCGTTACCGGTACATGTAAATTCTCAATGCATTCCCTAAACATAAGAACGAATCTACCATAAGTTTATTGGAAGCATAAATTGATTTTTCAGTGGCTAATGAGCTCGTTCTCGAGGCCATTTCTGCAACAAATCGAGTATGAAGGTACAAGGAGAAGACTCTCCTTGACTCTCTGAGAAGAACACTCTTAAAAACACATTTCTTCAAAACCTATTTGTTATATAAAATTTTAACTTTCTCAAAATTCATTTTGAAATTATGCAATTTTCTTCGCTTATACTGCAAAAATGTGCAGATGATCTTATGCTCAAGAAAGAAGAAATTAGTTTCATTTCTTTATGCAACTGTGCTAGAAGACACCTCAATTTTCCAAATTTTCCTTTACACACTTGCAAGGAAACATTAGCATTATTCATCGTAAAATAATAACCATAATTTCCGCGATTTTTTGATCTAAATCATCCCACTTTGCGAGAGGTCGATTTATTACTACAGAAGCGTAGTACATGGAACAAATTTCTAATTTTAATAGGACGATTAATTAAATTACCTACACTATTCAGGTGTTCCTGCAAGATATTACATTAATCCTTATAACTTAATCTAATACTTATATTTGATCCTTCGAGCCGGATATGGTCAATTTGTGCACCTGGGATAAGGCAATTTTCATGTCAAATTTTCTTCTCGGCAAATTAAAGAGGCAAAATTCTGAAAGATGTTCGTTAAAGGGAGCGAGTTAAGGAGAAAGAAAGAGAGAACGCTTGTAAACACAAGTTTCCTATAGAGTCTAACTATAGCAATCAAGCGACAAAGAGTGAGTCAGAGTGAATTGTTTTCAAGTCAACGAAATCGTCGCCAATTTTCCACACTATTTTCTATCCAGTTTCTCTCCCGTTTCAGTTCTATTCATTTCACCACACTTCAGCGTAACTGTCAACGCCGCCACTACGATTATTGCGACTTTTTTCTCTCGCTCTCTATCCAAAACATCACCATTATTCACATTAAACGTGGTGAGAATAAATTAACACTATATCACTTCCTCATATCTAATAGCGGGAGTCCGAGAATATCCTCCTCTATAACTCTCGGCCAGCCAGACTTGCCTAAAAAAAGTTCAGATAGAAATGCAGACGCTCATAAATGCACATCCCGACTATTTGACAGGAACGGTCGCTTGTAACAGACTGGAATTCGTGTTCCGATCTGTCATACTTGAATATTAATCGCCGTGATAAAATAGACGGTAATTCGCCTGTTATATTGAACTGGTGAAGACATGATTAGTTGATATTTTGAAAGCGTACATTGTAACATCGGCAGTCCATGTACACGAGATTCCAGGCTTAAAAGTGTGTATAGAAGTTGTGAACTAAATGGCTCCACGAAATATCAAGCATTTCATCATGAAGGGAACATTCTTTGAATTTTATAATTTTTTTTTCCCGCGGACATACCTTTTTCTCTTTGACATGCACTAGTAGAGATATACTGAGTATTAGTACTTTTATTTTTGAATTGAATTAGATATAATGGTGCGCCCATGCTTTCAAAAAATAATCATACAAGCTACTCTTCGAGGAAGATCGTTTTCGTATAGGTAGATATAAGCAGAGAAGAAGAAACGAAACTCTTCCAATTCAAGTGACTTTCTTCACGATTGGAGTTGCGTGGAAAAAGTTGGGCGCGATCGACGGAGTAGCCTCAGTCTGTAATGTAAAATAATGAAATGCCAGTTTTTGCCGACCATTACCTAAAACTACAAACAGGCTAGAGTCTACACAACCACGTGACCTCAATATAAACATTATCCGCTCATGAATAAGTATTAATTGTGCCTTTAAAGCAGGACTACCGACCACCTATCAACATGGTCAAGACCACTAACAGCGCGAGCGCTTCTTATTCTCTCAAGTCTTGAGACTTGAGAGACCGCCAGAGTCAGATGACAGGGATCCATTCGTCCATCATAAATATTCAGATCCATCTTATTTAGTCTTGGAGAAAATTCTTGACGACAATCTTCCAGGGATTCCTACAAGAATTTATTCCACTTTTAATAGGAGGAGCAATGCAATTTTAACCCTAATTATGTACTTAATTTTTAATTTCAAATCGTGAATTATTTATGTTGACTTAATTTTATCTAATGAGGCATCTTATCGGCTGTGTAAAAAGAGTATATTGGAGTGTCCCAGATCCAGACTTGATTGCAGAAATCCGAGAAAACGAAACCTATGGAAGATCTGACCATTTTTTGACCATACCTACCTTCAACAAATATTTCCTAAGACAAGGGGTCAATATTTTTGTTATTTTTGTAACTCAATTGTGTTATTTTTTTACTTAACTTAGATTTTCAATGGCATTTTAATTTGATGTTTTTTTTATAAAATAGGCGAATCGTGGAAAGTCACTTTACATCCCGCCTGGATTGATACAGAAAGCTTAATATTTATTATTTTTTTGAAGAGTTAAAAAAGAGAATACCCACTGAAAGAAGATAAAAAATTTACAAATTTTTATTTTGAAATCTTACAGTATAGCCTATAACGGGAGTTAAAAGCGCTTTACCTCCCGGTTGGACTAAGAATTTTATTCTCCCTTTTAATTATTGTCATCTATGAAGTCAGGGTGTATCCATGGATACTCGGGCTTTCTGACATTATTGATAAAAACAATCTTTTACACAGCTTTCGAGATATCGCATTGTATATAACATTGAAAAAATTCAGCCTGTATGTGGGTATCGAGTCTGGAATAATAAAGAAAATGTTATTTCAATTTCCCGAGTCTCTTCTACGATTTATATAATTAGAATATAATCTAATAATAAATAAATGTAATTTTATAAAAAGGATACGATAAATTTAGATCATATTAAATTATTTAAAGAAAGCGGATGTTTGAAGAGATGACAACGAGTTACTATTTTAGAAGTTACCAATTTTTAAATAGACAAATATGCGAAAAATGATTATTCACACGTGGTGTGTGCTTTACCCGATTTGAACAAATAAATAGAGTATAAAAAAATACTTTTTCAGGGAAAATCGAGAATATTTTCAGACACACCGATTGAAGATACTACTCGTCAGTTCATAATCAAAGAATAATTTCCTATTGTTAAACCCAGTCTTTAAAACTCTTCAGGTACTTTTTCACAAGTTGACTTCATTTCAAGCAGCGTCGTATTAAAAGAGTTTCCCTTAATAAAAGGATTCATCCAGTAATGACATCAATAAAGATAGAAATACCCGGACGAATATGAATATCAATTATTAATAATTATAGGCTTAACCAGAGAATTATTCGAAAATTATCCAAATTTTTCGCCCCGTTTCGTTTCCCCTATGCAGGTGTCCCTTATTTCAGACCTCACTGTGGGTATCCCGTAAAAACTAAGAGATACAGGGTCGGTTAAATTAGGGAAAAGATTTTATATTGTGGACATCTCGAATTCGTAAAGACATACGAGATATTTGTAACCGTTCTTATTTTCATTTTTGCCATATCTTTTTTATTATTGGAAATAAATAAACGTTTTTTGTAGGCTTACATAAGCCGTTAAGACCTATCCATCTGACATTTCAAAAATTTTCAAACCCGACTAGATCCTGCTCAGGGTCTGTTTTTCTTTGAGATGCAGGACTCAGGTCCCAAGTTTACAAAAATTTCCAACTTTACACAAAATATCAAATTCATCTTTATAGTGTTTTTTTAATGAACCGTTATTATTCTAAATATAGTTTTGTTAAGTCAAAAAAGTTCATTTTAATCGAATGGTATATACTATAAATATTCAATAAAATTCGCTATTTCAATCAATTTTTCTGCTAATTTTCTTACAAAACTGTTGAATCATCTAATTCGCATCTATAGCAGATGTCTTGAATAATTATTGCAATTTCCACTTAGTGCATGATTTTAGTTAACAGAGAGAGTTGCATGTTTATTGATCGTGAACTATTATTTCGTAACGTAAAAGCGCCAGATTGTTTCAAGATGATCCCCCGAAGACGGATTACTTACCGATTGTTTATTAATCATAACAAGAAGATTGGTGCTGTTTATGGGTGATTTCAATTCTGATTTATGTGCATTAGCTGATGGAATGATTTATTCTATGCAGGATTTTATTCTAACACTAACTCTACTAACCTTCAGCAGCAGACGGAGAGTATGAGTATTTAAACTTGAACGATTGTGCAATTTGTTCTATGATGTGTAATGATAATAATTGTACGAGTACTTCTCTCCATTTAGAGCTTTTAATTTTTGCTAGCTCGATGCAAGTTATAGATATGGTTTCAAAGTGCTTTCCCATATTCTCACATTAATTTTAATGGAATCTCAAGAACTTACAATAATTAACTCTATTTATTAATTAATAATGCAGATATTGCATCATTAATAAGAATAGCCGTCTGAAGCGCATTAGAGAGAAAAGTTCAATAACACGTTTAGGGTATTATTTTGATCAATTTTTTGGAAAATTTTGGCTTTATCTTTTAATTACTTTCACAAAGTGTGTTTTTCTGTTCTTGTTGCAGAGTAGCCATATTACAGCAGTTTTTCAAAAAATAAAATCTTCTTGCACTCTTTGACTATAGAATGTTTCTGCGGTACGTTTTTGGACCAAACAGGGTACCTGCTTTAAAGTTGAGCAGTTTTTATTCGACAGAGGGTGCCAATTTTTAAAAGTTTAATAGAGTAAGTGACTCACCCCCACGTGCCCTTAAAACTTCACTCACCAGAAAAATTTTATGTGACAACCCTCACTTAATGTTAAAAATTTTCTAACAAGAGAACTTTTCGTTTGAATTCGAACTTTTTTACTTATCAACAAATGCTGCTAAAAAAAAACCTTTTGGTGTTCAGTGCTCTGGGACGAATTGAAGTTTTTTGGATTTCACGCACACTTTGAGTAACAGCAGGAATTCTTTCGACCCTGCTCACCGCACGAGTAAACAGATACCTTTCTTCATGAATTTGCAACATCAGTCGCTGACTGGACATCATTTCAACCACAAATTCTTCTCAACTTTCCAACAGTTTTTTCAGAACAACTTGCCAACGAACGTACTCACTTTGGAAATAATTTTTCAATATTTACCGGCTTTGTTCAAGTGCCAAAACGATCCATTTCTTACAGCGGAGGCTTGAACACTACAACATATCTGTCAAGCCGAGCAGCAGCTTCCAATGTTGAAATAATACGAACTTCAAAAGGAAACCAGCAGATTTTCCATAGTAGTTATACCACATGTAATTGTATTCGCTCATTCAAAAAACTTATTTATAATAGTCCCTTAGAAAATCTTCTGAGACAGCCGAAACTTGAGTTAGCAGATTCTAATTCCAGCAGACTCTTATAAAAATCAGGTTTTCTCATTTTAAATGAACAAAATTGCGGGGGGATTTCACCCTGAGTCTGGTTCCCACTTGTACGACACCAGACGACGTGCCATGTCGTCGGGTGTCGTACAAGTGGGAACCAAACATGGCACGTCGTCTGGTGTCGTACAAGTGGGAACCGGCCTTTATCAAGCTAATTTGAATTCAAAGTGATGTTATGGGGCAAGGAAACCTTTTTCTTTTCTTTCTTTCGTTTCTTTTGCTTTCTCTCTTCCACAATCAACACCAAGTTCGCTGAAAAGATACATTACGCTGAAAAGATACATTAAAAAAGTTCGTTGCCATCCACAAAATTTCCAGAAGCAAAGATAATTCTAAAACTTGGTTAAAACATCATTCTCAATAATTACAAATACTTTTCAGACTTTTCTTTTCGATTTTTCTCTCAACAGCTGACCCAAGTATTCTGATGGTATCATGGATCGAATGACTTCATCCGTGCTCAAAAAATTTCCAGAAGCACAGAAAAAAATCTGAATATTGGTGTAGTTGTTGAGAACCCGATTCTAAATAATAATTGAAAACTTCTTAGGGGTTTCCTTTTCCTTTTTGTCCCCAACAGACTCACTTGCACGAACTCAAGTGCGGTAACCAAAAAATTTCCAGAAATTTTCATGGTCATTAACAGTAGGTAATTATAAACTCATTTCAGAATTTCTCCGCACTTTACTTTCCAACAGACCGATTCGACTTCATCGAGAAGATGGATTTCATGCGCTCAATGATTTTATCGGTCTCTCAAAAATTCTTGGAAGCAAAGAAAGCTCTGAAATGACTTTCTATAATAATTACTATTGTTGATAGCAATGTGTACTAGTTCACTGAGTTGCTTCTGGAGATTTTTTGCATACCGAGTCTTGAGGTGCATGGATGCAGGGGTATCTTGAGAATTGGGTTCTCAACAACTCCATCAGGTTTCAGAGTCATTGCTTCTGGAATTTTTTGCATATAATTATAAGTGAAATTTCGCTCAAGATTTCGAGATGTTGGAGATACAAAATTTGAAAATGAACAAGTATCATTAGGCTTCTCTTTGTATATTTGGGGTTCCCCGACACTTTCCTTCTTGATGTAAAATTATCATTTTTGTCCGTTCCTACACAATAGCGATTTTTGCTATTCATGCATCATGAGATGTCAAAAAATTCTTCCTCGAAACTATTTCTTCATCCCCGAAATACACTCGCTTTATATCTGAGTTGAATAGATGACTAATTGGTTGGGGTACCTACTTATCTCAATTCTCAATTATTATACTTTTTTCCTTCGCTTGGGTAGTTTTAGGAACACGAGACACTCCAAAACTCTTTGATAAGTACATACCTGTAGTAGGTAATATGGGACTCATTATAAAATTAGGGTAGCTTTTGAGGAGAAAGACTTTAACAATCTTGGAGGAAGTTTCAAAGGTATTTCTCGTTCAAGGGTCGTTTATTGTCATTGAAACTTCATTCAAACTTTCGATAAATAAGTTGTTGAATTGAGAAAGTTGGTAGTTCGAGTTGAGCGAAAATAATAATTAAGAATACTTTCTTATTTTGCATTTCTGAACTTTCCTGTTGATATTAGTATTAGTGCTAATGCTAATACTAGATCTAGAAGTTGATGGTCCTGCTATTAAGCGTCAGACTGCAACTGTTACACTATTTATAGGTATCTGGAAATATCACATCACGAAGACATCGACAATGTTGCCAATTTTCATGAAAATCACACGCTTTTCTTCGTCTCTTCTGATGAAACTGAGTTCATTGAAAGATTTAAATAAAACAATTACCAGAAGAACTGACTCTATCATACCTACTTACTGAATTAAAACTATCTCGTATTTCTTTAGGTAAAAGTAAACTTTGTTAATTTAATTTATTATTCAGCTCGCGCATTCTGTTTTCTATTGTTTGTTCGATTATTCTAATCCAAAGTAGGTACTCTAAAAATAATCGTCGATTGGAACTACCTGTGCCGATGATTCGTCGTACGTGGCTTGTTCATGTGAAGGCGCATTTTTAAGCGTTCACACTCGATTTTATTATTTTCCAAAGGCGAGTTAAGAAACAATGTAACTTACACGTGCTCGCAATAAAAACTCAACAGACTGAGCAATGAGTTGGATTCTATTGGTGTTTGTAGAGGAGGAAATACTACTCTTATAGAAGCACCCTCTTCTAAGAAAAAACCTTCTTGCGCATCAATCGCAGAAACAGTGTATTTTTATGCGATTTAACTATGAAAATTTTTGCCGCCTTTTAAATTGGCTTTCTGAATTTTTCAATAGTCAGGTCGAATTTACGTAGTGGTTTACTGTGAAAATTTCATTTCATTTCGTTTGAAAGCGTGCCATAAAATAGATTTTTACATACAGGGTGTCCCAAGATTTCTTTATCAACGGATATCCGCGTTATTTCAAAAAATAAACAAATGACATTCGGGAAATTTCAATCATATTCCTAAGGCTTTGCAGCTGCACCCTCAATGCCCCTTTACGCTTTTCCTCCCCTAAGTAATCATCCCCTACTAATTTTTTTCAAATGACACCCCCATATTTTTTTTACTCGACAGGATTTTTTGCTTCTTTCTGAATACAATGTCATACGATTTTTTTAAATCGAGACATATCTAGCACGCCGAAAACAATATAATATCAAAACAAACGAGGGTTGTCAAGGAGTTGCAATTAACATTTAATATGACATTAAAATCACAGAAGCAATTATTATTATTAACGCCTATACCAGTAACACCGGTATTACTAGTTAAGGTGGTTGGAGCAAACATTAACACAAAAAACAAGCAATTACAACTCCTTGACAACCCTCGTTTGTTATGATATTATATTGTTTTCGGCGTGCTAGATATGTCTCGATTTGAAAAAATCGTATGACATTGTATTCAGAAAGAAGTAAAACATCCTGTCGAGTAAAAAAAATATGGGGGTGTCATTTGAAAAAAATGAGTAGGGGATGATTACTTAGGGGAGGAAAAGCGTAAAGGGGCATTGAGGGTGCAGCTGCAAAGCCTTAGGGGTATGGTTGAAATTTCCCGAATTTCACTTGTTTATTTTTTGAAATAACGCGGATATCCATTGATAAAGAAATCTTGGGACACCCTGTATAATAAACCAAAAAAAAATTGGCAAAATTTAACAATTTCGTCTCTTGTCCTATATACCCGCCACTGACTAACTTTAAAAAGTTACAGGCGAGTTCTGAAAACCGAACATTTGAAATTTTAGAGAAATAAACATCATGTAAAAAAATTCGAAAAACTCCGTCATTTCTCTTATTTGCTTCTTTAAATTTTGGAGAGTTACAAGCTATTAGTGTAGTTGTCTACTCCGAAAATTTCAGATAAATTCCCTCAAAAATGTGCTCATAATCAATTAAAGAAATTTAGCCATTTTTACCATTTTCTTACCCACGTCACTAGCTTACTAATGAAAATAATAAAAATTTTATTGCATTAACTCAAATTTCAAATCATTTTAATCCAATCTTGTTAATACAGGTTTGTAGGAGTTTTTATTTTCTGCAATTGGGGTTGGCAGGAGCAGTCATATCTGCATGGGTGCTCCCGCCCGAGCCGAGCGCGATGAAAACCGCTGGTCTGGTGCTGGTGCTGGTTTTAAATCAAGCAGTCCCGGGTCAATCGTTAAACAAGCCTTTGTCATCCTCATTATTTTGTTGTGAAAAGTTTTCTTTCTATATTGCTTATACAGGGACTAAAAAATAGCCTTTTTCCCTAAAATTCAAAAAGCCGCCATTTTGAAACGGCTCGATCGATTTTGCTCAAAAATGCAATACCAGACCACTACTTGTGGATAATATCTTCCTCCCATAAAAATTTCAGCCTCCTAGATTGAAAACTGCTACCAGAAAACCGTGCCACAGGACCGGATGTTTCAAAATTTTAAAGGACACCCTGTAGAAGTAACGCGACTTTTGAAAAATTTTTCAACGAAAATTTAACGTCATCCCAAAGTTTCACAAGAGTAAAAAATTTCTTCCACTAATCTTGAAAGATGAAGCTACTAGAGCGTTTTTAAAATTTTAGAGATATTTACATCATGTAAAATAAATTTAAATATCTCCGCCATTTTTTTTATTTGATCCTTGAAATTTTTGAAGATTAAAGAGTATTAGTATAGTTGTCTACTGTAAAAATTTTAGTTCAATTGCTTCAAAAATGTGCTCAAAAACTGTTATAGAAATTAAGCCATTTTCACTCTTTTTCTACCCACGCCACTGGCTTATTAATGGAAAAAATTCAAATTTTTTTGCATTAACTCAAATTTCAATTAATTTTCTTTCAATCCTGTTAACTTGATGTGAAAGTTTTTTTGTCATCTTGCTCATACAGGGATTCAAAAAATAGTAAATTTTCCGCAAATTCAAATAGCCGCCATTTTGAAATGGCTCGGCCGATTTTGCTCAAGTGCAATACCAGACCACTCCTTGTGGACATCTTACTCTCACAAAAATTTCAGCCCCCTAGATTGAAAACTGCGGCCAGAAACCGTGCCTCAAAGTACGGATTTGGGGAACTTTGAAAGGACACCCTGTAGAAGTAACGTGACTTTTGGAAACTTTTTCAACGAAAATACAAAGTCATTCCTCAGCTTTATAAGAATCCAAAATTTCGTTCACTAATCTTGAAAGATAAAGCTACAGGAGCGTTTTGAAACTCGAAAAATCGTGATTTTGGAGAAATAAATAAATATATATATAAATATATATATATATAAATATATATATATATATATATCGTGGGCAGGTGAATTTTGGAAAACCACTTTTTCGTGATCTGGGGGTCATGATCGGTGGACATTTGATGAGTTTGGGTGATTTTCGAAAAGTGATGTCGTCCTCAATAGTGTATTTTTTTGTTAAAAAAATACACTAAAAGTCAAACAAACCTCGACTTTACATCGGATAATTATTCACTACCAACCTGATATTTCTGAAAGATTTTATGGATCTTCTACTTTTGAAAGGATCGATCTTTCTAAGAATGCTAGAAAAATTATTTTTTGAAAATATTCTTAATTTGAAATTAGACAAAAAAATCATCAGTTTCTACAGAATGAGTCTCAAATCGAACAGAAGATCTCTGATACTTTAAGGTAAAAATATCTCCCTTAGTTCTAAAGTAACGATAAGTCTCACGAAGAATCGGAATGGCTAAAACTTTCCAGCAACAGAGCTTATTGGAAAAGGTGCTGGTGCTTTTCCGGGTGACTTCATGACAGTCTAACCTACTGTAATTTTCATATTTCTTTTATTATAACATCTGCAATGTTTAAGGAATCTTCTTCAAAATTCTTTCATTTTGAAAAGGGTTTAATTTTTTAATTTTTAAATATTCGTCAGACTTAATTATGATAACCCGAAAGGCTTTCCAACATTTTATGAAAATCTCATGAATCTTCCATCTCCATCTTCATTTGTTGATGTTATACGATAGTTATCACTACTTACGGTTGCTGTATAAGATAATAACTGTCCTGCTGATGGGGTAAGACCCGAAACCGATCGACAAGCTAGCAATTTGTTAATTATACGCTTAAGATAAAAAAATTTGCCTTTTGACATATTGTGGAGTATACCATCACCAATCACACAAAAATCTATAATAGTGTTTGTGATTCTCGCTGTAGGCAATAACTTTCCTGTAACCTTTTCAGTTTAAGTTTTCTTTTCTGCACTATACCGCAAGCAGAATAATTTGTGGAGTCCAAAGAAAAAGAAGAATATAATTATGTGCTGAAAAAATTATTTACTGCGTAAAAGCCTATTGTTATTTTGAAAATATCATATCATGATGTTTGTGTAGATGTAGATGTGGAACACCCTGTAGTATTGAATCTGTGTGGTAACGTTGAAATGGAAACGCAACGTGACTTTACGCACTCAATCCAACTCCAAGCACACGCATTAATGGCTCAGTTAAATGTCAATAAAGCTGCTTTTATTAGAGTTTCCGTATTGCAGGCTTCAGGACAAAATCCGTATGCAGTTGCAATTCCGAGCCAATAACGTTCAAACAAGAGGAGACTCATCGGTTGAAAAACACAGCCTAGATATTTAATTTTAGATTTTGCTATAATTTATGAGCAATTTTAGAACCGCCATGCTGGGGCTGGGAAATAATCACCTTCACAATTTTCTTATCTCCTTTCCTATTTTATTTTTTTAATAAAAAAAAATGGTCCTTTAATTTGGACTTTCCCACACATCGAACAAGTAGGGCTCAGAGGAGTAATAGCCGCGTAAACAGTCTCAGAAATAGAGCCTTTTGTTTGAAAATAAAGAGTTGGATGATTTTATTACCGCGATAATTACCCAGCGCAGTGAAAATGCATACAGAGTGTAAATTACACCTCTTAAAAAACTCGTAAACTTTATACGGAAGTAACGCGCAACGCGTCGGAGGTGTGACCCTAATTTAAATTGCGAAATCTCTTTTTAATATAATCTTTAGGATTCCGCGACTTTATAGAATAAAATAGATCACGATCACCAATCAATTTACCTATCACAATTTAATTTTTTCAATCAATAGTATATCCAGAAAGTCAGTTTCAAGAAAAAACTCTTGAAAATATTGATTTTTTTTTTCAAAGAAAGATGTTTGGCATCCAAAAAATAGGTAGGTAAATATTCAAAATTCTTGTCTTGTCGTCTTCGAAAACTCTCCGAAATTGTCAATTCTGGTTCATATTAATGTCTAGATATGACGCCATGACATAATATTTTGCAGATCACTCGAACCAAAAATACGTTCCACGAACAAAACCGAACACTTTCTATAATACGAAATGCATTGTGCTGATTTATAGGACACCTGCAGCAGCGTCGCCAATCGGATAAAGGTGAAACTAAGAAAAACTAAAAAATCTTTTAGTGTATTTTTTAACAAAAAAATACACTATTGAGGACGACATCACTTTCCAAAAATCACCCAAACTCATCAAATGTCCACCGATCATGACCCCCAGATTACGAAAAAGTGGTTTTCCAAAATTCACCTGCCCACGATATATATATATATATTTATATATATATTTATATATATATATATTTATATATATATTTATATATATATATATTTCTCCAAAATCGCGAAATTTCGATTTTAAAAACGCTCCTGTGGCTTTATCTTTTAAGATTAGTGAACGAAATTTTGGGTCCTTGTAAAATTTGGGAATGACGTTGGATTTTCGTTGAAAAACTTTCCAAAAGTCCCATCACTTCTACAGGGTGTCCCTTCAAAATTCCAGGTATCCGGTTTTTGTCATCTCATTTCAGGTCGCAGTTTTGAATCTAGGACGCTGAAATTTTTGTGGGAGTAAGATATCCACAAGGAGTGGTCTGGTATTGCACTTGAGCAAAATCGGCCGAGCCGTTTCAAAATGGCGGCCATTTTAATTTTTGGAAAAAGGACTATTTTTTGAACCCCTGTATAAGCTAGATAGAAAAAGAGTTTTATATCAAATTCACAATATTGGAAGTAAATGACTTGAAATTTAATTTCATGCAACAAAATTTGCATTTTTCCTATTAATAAGCCAGTGGCGTGGGTAGGAAAAGGGTAAAAATGGCTAAATTTCTCCAACAATTTATGAGCACATTTTTGAAGTAATTAAACTGAAATTTTTACAGTAGACAACTATACTAATAGACTTCAACCCTTGAGAATTTCAAAAAGTAAATAAGAAAAATGGCGGAGATATTCGATTTTTTTTTACATGATGTTTTTTTTAAATTAATTTCTCTAAATTTTTAAAAACGCTCCTGTAGCTTCATCTTTCAAGATTAATGAACGAAATTTTTTACTCTTATAAACCTTAGGGCTGACGTTTGATTTTCGTAAAAAACATTTTCCTAGAGTTGTGTTACTTCTACAGGATGTCCCTCCGAATTTCAGAAAAAAAACCGTCCGTGAGGCACGGTTTCTGGTCGAAGTTTTCAATCTAGAGCGCTGAAATTTTTTTGGTAGTAAGATACCCTCAAGTAGTCGTCTGGTACTGTATTTGAGTAAAATAGGTAAAGACATTCCAAAATGGCGGCCTTTTCAATTTTTAGAAAATGGTTAGATTTTGAACCCCTAAATAGGCAAGATCAAAAACTTTTAAACAAAATTAACAAGATTGAAATAAACTTATTTGAAATTTGAGCTAATGCAATACAATTTGCATCATTTCTATTAATAAGCCAGAGGCGTAGTGGGTAGGAAAAGGGTAAAAATGTCTACATTTCTATAAACATTCATGAGCTTATTTTTGAAGGAATAGAACGGAAATTTTGATAGTAGACAACTATACTAATAGCATTTAACCTTCAAAAATTTCAAGAAGCAAATATAAAAATGGCGGAGACATATTCGAATATTTTTAAATGATGTTTATTCCTCTAAAATTTCAAACTTTCGGTTTTCAAAACTCTCCTTTCAAATTTTTCCGAATTTATTAAAGGTAGTGTAAAAAATAGTATTTTTCAAGTAAAGTTAGCCAGTGGCGGGCATAGGAAAAGGGACAAAATTGTAAAATTTTGCCAATTTTTTTGATTTTTAAATTTAAAAATCCGATCTAAGGCACGTGTTGAAACGAAATGAAATGAAATTATCACAGAAAATTTTTCACATTAAAGCACTACGCTAACATGACATGACTGTGGAAAATTTCAGAAAGCCAATAATTTAAAAAGCGGTGAAAATATTCATAATTGAATCGCATAAAAATACACTATTTCTGCGATTGATGCGCAAGAAGGTTTTTTTTTTTTTGTCTTCATAATTTCGATGAAACATGACGGGTTTGAGGAGTTTAGGAGCTATTCTCACCACTCTGGAGATAAAGCCATTATAGCTCATGGACAACTGAACGCGTTTAATGGTACCTGTAGTAATAAGATGTCCATTCCTATAATATATCGAGAAGTTTTTGGTCAAAATGAATCGATTTTTGATAGTTTTTCCACCATATTGAAAAAAACTTTAAAATTTTGTCTTTTTATTTTTGAAGAAATATCGTGTATTGTCGATTTCAATCATCTACAATTTAACTTGCAGGAACTTTTACCGTCTATCATATTCGGTTTTTATATTTTGCAATGCAATCTGTGAACACCTCTAAGAGGCCCGTTCTATAAGACACAACAGAAACTTGTTACCAAAAACGCAATCCTCTTCTTCACTTCGTCGGCCACAAACGTTTGCCCCTGGATCTTTTTCCCCGCTAACCCGGGGAACCTCAAACCCGCACGAACTTTTTCCCTTGAATTCCCTTCCCCAGAAAACACCTTGAAACCGATTAAGCTCTCCCCTCTGCACAATTCTGCAAACTCACATTCTCTTGAAAAGTAAGCTGTTTGCAAGCGGTTACCCTCATAGCTATTGAAATGTTCCTCTTCCCAAAGAAACGACTTCGGTAACCACTCGGGTGCCAATTGCTTTTTTAATGTTCCGAGTTTAAACCTCTGTTCGACATAAAGTATTTGTATACTCTCAAAACAATTTTTCATTCGGTTTCCGACGATCAAGCTATTACGCCCTCTACCTTACTGGATCTATTGATGTAATCTGAAAAACAAATTAACTTTTTCTTCATAATTATTGTAAAAATCTGACAGTTGTAAATTACTTATTTTCAGTTGCTCTCACAGATATAAAGTACCTTCAAAACAACATGCTCATTCATTGATGTCGTGCTGTGAGTAGAGGTGGAAATTGTAGACACGTGTTTTGTCTTGTTTGGGACTCGTCAGTACAATGTATCTACCAATACACAGCACAGTTTTGATCACAGTATCTCTTGAATGGATCAATCTAGTAGTGACATCAAAATGAAAAGCACGGTTGACTCGGCTTGCGCCATAGGATACACCCCAAACCTCACAATAAATGTTTAAGCCACCTCAAGTTAAAGTCTTTGAATTTTAAAGCGGCTATTAAAAATTTGTTGTTAACAACCAATAACATGATTATGTTTAACAAATAGGTAAATCTCGATGAAAACATAGGTACATAACCACTTCAAAGGTTGTAATAGTGTTTCTACATTTTCTAAATAAAAGTGTTTTTCTCGTTCTAAGATAACATCGAAGTATTGTAGTGAAGAAAATAAGTTGATTGGTCAGCGACAGTCCCTCAGACTAGACAAAGCATCACCGGAGTCGTACAGAACCTTTCCCAACAGTTTGAGGGTAACGACTCCGACTCCGACTCGACTCCGAAAGTCTCGTCTAGGAAAGTTACATTGAAACCGACCATATTATGTGTATATTGGCATCAGACAGAGCCAATGGAGAATGGAGATGGCAGAGGGAGGAGGAGAAGGACGGGAATATAATAAAACGCGAACCGTTCCACTCCTGCCTTATTGAAAATGGTAGTAAAAGGACGTCGCGCCATGTGAATCACTTGGCAACCGGCCATCCAGTCCAGACTAGACACCAGGATCGCGATATCGTCGATTTTGTTATGTGTGATTTCAAAGTTATATCAAGTGTCCCTCCCCATCTCTTCATGCGTTGTTGTTTTCGATTTTCTCTCGAGAGATTCATGTTGTGACTCTCCAGTCATGAAAACCTGAGAAAGAGATTCTTGAACAATAGGATAATTAAAATTATTTCAATGGACGGTATAAGTCTAAGTCCAAAGATGAATAAATTGTTACATTATTACGGACCAGTCCAGATCAAGCAGTGATCTCGAAAATAGCTCGTTTTGCATTATATGGTCAGAAATTTTGACGTATTTCTGGATTTTCCAGACCTTGGCGGAAGCGATGTTGCTGGAACCTGGAAGCGAGAATTTTTTTTTATGTTTGTGACAGTGACTGGTAGAAAGTGACAGATGACAGCTGTCAGGTGTCATTTTTTTTCATGCGGGCGCTTCACTTGCCATATTTTTCGGTTGGAGTTTACTCACAGAGAGACATTTTTAATAATATGTGACTGATAGATACGAGGAAATGGCATAAAACAAAAAGGCATGGAGTTGTTCTTTTTACATTCCGATATCTGTCAACGCGTCAAATTTGACGCTCACCTTCGCTACGTTACCACCCCACCCCACCCCACCCGCGTCGTCATGTAACTTATTTCTCTACCTACATGGTCTCATCTTTTACCCATTATCATTGCTAATTTGTGATATTTTACGTCTCTGTCTTATACATAGTTGGGTCAAATAATCCAAAAGATGCCCAGTTTGTTATACAGTGCTTCCCAAAAGTAACGGATAAATTCGATAAAACGGAGAGGGCTGTTTTTTTGAAAAAATAAAAAAACAGGTCGATTTTGTTTTTGAGTTGTTCAACTTTTGACATAATATTTGGGTATACAGGGTGATGCGCGAAAAAGTGGTGACGTCATCGGCATTTTTTTTAAATGGCAACCCTTATTTTTTATTCCATTTTTTGATACTTCATTTAATTGCCAGTATGGTAATGTAATCAATTTGTAACCTTAAATAAGGAATTTTCTGAGAAAACAGCTTGTGAGTCGACATTGTGCACTTTTTACTGATGTGAAAATCGGAACATTAGCGATAAAAATAAAAAAATATCAAATAAAAATGACTGTTTCCATGGTAATTTTATAAGATCTGTCTATTAAATTAAGTGTATTAAATTAAATCTGTTAAATTAAATTAAATTAAATCTATTAAATCTGTCTATTGAATTGAATGTCTCCAAATTAAGTTATTTTCACAGAAATTTCGTCGTTTAAGGTTACAAAATGATTACATTACCGTATTGGCAATTGAATGAAGTATCAAAAAATGGAATAAAAAATAAGTGTTGCCATTTAAAAAAAATACAGATGACGTCACCACTTTTTCGCGCATCACCCTGTATACCCCAATATTATGTCAAAAGTTGAACAACTCAAAAACAAAATCGACCTGTTTTTTTATTTTTTCAAAAAAACAGCCCTCTCCGTTTTATCGAATTTATCCGTTACTTTTGGGAAGCACTGTATATAAGAGATATCTTAAGTCAAGTAACCAGCCCAAATTTAAGGGACAAGACTATTATTAATGTATGTAGCAGTAGAATGGTTGATTTTTTATTCGGTCGGTGTTGTTGTTAGCAGCACTAAAAAGATCTTTAACACCTGATAGAGGCACTCGCCTAGCTGGAGAGCTCAATTATTGAACACTTGTCTCAAGTTCGCTCTTCTAACCATCTGGACTTACCAGTCAACCAGCTACGTCTCCGATTTCACCACGAATATAACACTAGTGGCAACTTTATTGGGTAAATATATCCAGATACCAAACACTCGAGCTGCTAATTAATTAATTTTCTGCCAAGTTATTTCTTCATGTCCCTCTCTTGGGAGACTAATTAAGCTCTTAGTGATAAATCATTCAACAATTATCATTATTTTTATGTTATTATTATCATTATTACCATTATTGAGAATTTCATTTGGGAATTTGATCACCTCCCCAGTTGAAGCTATCGACCCAGCAACATATCTATTGACTCTAGAACTCTGAGCAGTTTAGTTTAGTTTAGTATAGACTCCTAATTATAGATCTCATTCAGAGAGTCATTATAATCGTTTTTGTTTCATTATACCGTGCATTTCTCGACGACATGTTAAAGCGCTTACTTCTGATGTAGGAATTTCAATAATAATATGATTAATTTCAATGGGTTTTCTTGTTCGGGCGGGAGTTATTTTCGTTACAAACTCTCAAATAGATTCAGAAGACGTCGTGATTTAGTAGGGAAATTTATATCCGACCAAGACTGCGATCTGTGATCGGAAAAATGTCTGCACCTGGTAAAATTAGCATCTCCAATAATCTAAAAAAAGAATTACAGTTTTCTTAAGATGGTAACCGGGAGGTAAACAGGAGGAAAGGGGGTGCACGAATTTCTGTGCAGAAAATTTGAAAATAAATACTTATGATGTCCACAATAATTAACCCCCATCCCCCATATCACATCTAGAAATTTCTTCTCAGCAACACAATTTTAATAACATTGACTGACTGGTCGTTAATTAATGTCAGTGTTAAACTTTTCGGGATGGTCTAAAAGATGATATTTTTTATATTTTTGAAAATATTGTTTATTCTTAAAAACCATCATTAGGGTTTTTTTCAAGGCATAAAAAAGGGATTATAGAGCCATTATCAACGATAATTAAATTTTATTGTTTAATTTTTTTATAGCACTATTTTTGCTCATCATCAACGAGACTAAAGATTTAATTTTTCTTTAAATTGGCAACTTTGATCAATTTTTTCAAATTTTTAAATGTTTTGTAGTCTTTTACCATTGTTGTGGAATCAAATTCAATTTAAGAGGGGTAGTTTTAGACAATAATAGGTTTAAAGATAACTACCCTTGAGAATTTCAACCAATAAAAATAACAATGCAAAAGATCTTTATTTTCGAACCAATTTAAAAAAAAATGTCTCAAAAATTCTAAAACGCATCATTTTTACTGACTTCTTTTTTATGTTTGTCTAAATCTTGCATGTCTTATTTACACATTTGACAAATTTGTTGCGCCATTTTTTCCAAAATTCAGAAATTAGGAAAAATTGAGCTTTTTGTTATACGCTTGTAGTATCTAATAAAAAAACATCATCAGAGCTGATATTTCAATCAAAAAACACAAATCTTAATTTTTGATTCCATTTGCATGATTGAAAATTCGTTATTGGAAATGGAAAGTTCGACTTCTGTTAATCTTTAATAATAGATCTGGTCTAATAGTGCAGGACAAAAGTCATGGTTTGTATATCAGAAATGGTAAGACTCCAAATAAATTGAGTTCATTTCTGAAAAAAACATAAAAAAATTGATCCAAAGGGTTTTAGGAAATATTGACGAAAAGCTAAACCATTATTGGTGATTTTTTCTTAGGTATAGCTAAACATATTATTTATAAAAATGAATTCAGGACAACAATAAGAACTATAGTCGATCGATAGTAGGTAATAATAATTGAAAGAATCCTCTAGTTGTAAGCGAAGAAACCCAGAAGCCGTTCGGAATTCGCGTGAAAGACAAAACCACCACCGGTGTCCGGTCCGGAATCCGAAACCCAAATATCGGCATAACTATGCGATCCGAACTACAATTTAACATTTTGTTTATTCGAGTTCCATTGTTAAACAGGCGCCTCACGTCAACGGGACAGGGATTTATTTGTTTTGCCTGCCTCGACCGCCTCGCCGCTGATAATTTCCAAAAACGTAAACGATCCGCGCCGCCATCTCCATCTCTCCTCCAGGCCAGACCCTGCTGGTCGACGGTAAGCCTTCGGTTGCATTGGGGGGAGGCGGAATGTGCGGCGGCCGAAGAACGCATTCCACGATGCACTCGTGCTGAATCCTAAACACCGCGAGACAATGAGCAGGAATCCGCTAATAGTGCGCCTGAAACGCAACCGCTGCCCGAATCCGAATAGGCGCTCAAACAGAAGGATAACACAATCACATCTATCAAAAGTCTAAAGAACTCTGACGTCACAATAGAATTAATGAAATCCTTTACATGGGATAGGAATGCCCTTCAATAATCCCTGAATCGACTGTTTGCTGCTTTTCTTCGTTCTCATAATGAACCCCCTATATGAATTCCTCTAATTAATTAGGTAGTTTAGCAGTCATTGATTCAATCGTCACACGACCCGCGATCGAGTCTCTGAAATATTTTATAAGTAAACAGAGTGGTTAAGTTAAATGTAATAAATTTAGTATTTCACGTATAATTTTTTTAAAACCCGAGATATCTCAATTTGGATTCTGAAATGCATCTTTAACGTAAAAAATTCATCCCTAAATTCAATTCCTTCCGAGAGACAGATGCAACTCCTAATTTTTTTAATTGGAAGTATACCTAGGGGTTTATGATACCTCATTTGAAAGGCACTCTCTATACCTACAGAGCAGAAATGTTATTATTATTTATGTTTTATATAAAAAAGGTTTTATGAAGTAAATAAAAATATCCTCTCGCTTTATTTAACACATCATCGTCGTGATGTAAGTAATCGCCACCGTTATTCGTTATTCTTCCTTATAAGTCAGCTTGTATGCAATTCTCCCCCCCCCCCCCCCCCAACCACCAAATCACATTAACTAGAACTTATGGGTTTTCTTGAGCAGTATATAGGTTTGTCAAGAAATTTGTTCCATTTGGCTGGACCTCTCTGTATCTATTCATGCAGGCTGATCATTTAAGGGTAGGTACCGAGGGCGCGGCTGTAGGTGTCACTGAAATCTGAAAAATTGCAAATGACCATTTAGTCCTCCCCAATAAAATATTTTTTGTCGCCACCATTTTTGGTTACCTCGAAAGTCACCATCAATTTTCTTATTTCCTATAAATTACTACATAAGAGGAATATCATGTGCGACCATTAAAAATTGTCAACTCCCCTTCTCTGTTAATATACAGGGTGATTTGTGAATTTGGAAAAATATTCATTTTTTGGCTCTAATGGATCATTAGAATTTTTTAATTTTCTGGTGCACTGTACACTGTTATTCAATTCACTAGCATTCGATCGGTGTTCTATAAAGTTAGAAACAGGACCGTCTTAAGGTAAATTGATTGAGAGAGTTCGTGCTAATAAGTTCACATTGTATGCGATTTTTGAAAAAGTAATTATTGATTTTAAAAGTGTGCAAATAAACAGTGCAAACTGGATATGTGAAATTTTTGTCACACTTTCGTGGAATTTTTTATAAACGACCGAATGTGACCAAAACTGAAAAGCCCCCACGTCGTATCTCATATTATTGTCATAATTTAAAACAAAAGTAAAAAGTTGCAGATATTTTAACTAAAATAAGTACATACAGCATAAGTTAACATATTGCTTTAATTACATGGTTGCTGTGTCTTTGTGTTATTTCCAGGACCAGGACTGTTTTTCAATTTTTAATTTAACAAAAGTTCGCCCTGCAAATTTTTGTAGACTGAATTTTCTTTTATGGGAGCTGTTTTTTTTTACATTTTTTGTTTCTGTTCAAATAACATTAATTAACAGTGGTGTTTGGAGCTTCAAGAGCTATCCAGGAAAAAAACAGCTCTCATAAAAAACGTTTCTCCTTGAAAAAGTGAATCAAAAAAGTCAAATTTCTCACAAAATATCACTTTTCGGCCAATGTAAAGAAATGTGGAGTAGTAGTAAAAATTTTAAGAGATTTCACAAAAATTGAAAATGTTTTGTTTTAATTATGAGAAAGTGGAAATGTTTATGGATCACGAGACTATCAAGTAGGCTGACATTGGCATATTGCACAAAAATCAAATCTAAATCTTGCTTAGTTTTCGAAAAATGCACTTTTATGATTTTCACCATTTCGAAAGAAGGTATTTTCTCAATAAGTAAAAATCACTCGGTATATCTGATTACCTACGACGAAATAAGTGTTCAAGCAAGCAGAGATTTTTTTGTTCTCAGTTTTTTTGAGAAGTCAAAAATAAAAAAATTTCCCATTAGATTGCAACTTGTTGGCGGTCACTGTACATCTGTGATTAAACCGGAAAATGATAGCGCGTTAATAACGGTTCCCGAAATATGCCTCCGATCTTTGCTTTTCTTATGCCCTTCGAACGACGTGTAGATTTCAAGATCCCATTTCCAAGATGGTCTATCCTTATTTTAAAAGTTTTTTTACACATAGAATCCAGGAGCGCAAACATCAGAAGATAAGTTGAACGTGCCAACTACACTCCTTACATCATCGCTCGAGGACATCTGGAATACGTCAGGGGCTCGTAAAAAAGTAACTGGAAGACACTCAAATCACGTCACTAACTAACAACCATAAAGACGGGGGTTGAAGACGTCTTAATTTAGGAGTATTAGAGCTTGTACCAGTGCTTCTAAAAAATAAATGATTCACAGAAACAGCGCAAGTTACATTACTTATATTTGGTAAAATTCTGTCACACCTTATACACAGTTTGAACAACACTGGAAACTGGTCGATTTTTTTATATTTATACCAAGGGGGAAACTTTAAGTATTCTCTTGACTGACGATTGACATTATGTTCTGTTAACTATTCCTCTAATACTCATATACCTGGTGTTTTTGGTCTAGAACGGCGTTAAACTCAAGGCACCTAATTGCCTATGAAATAGGTCACGTAGAGTATTTTAAGGCTTATGTCATAATTATATTTGAGGGTTTCTGATTATTAATAATATTAGTGGTTCAATGCCATATTTAACAGCAATAAGCAACTATATGCGCATTTCAATAAGGGTGTGCAAAATAGATAATCGTCAAATCGCTTTTCATTTTTTTTTTTTTTTGAAATCGCAAAATGTGTATATATGTGAGATGTAGAGTAGCCTCAGGCTCAATATTTTTGGATCAGAGTCACTACAAGAGGGATAAAGACACGCCTCTCATTGAAAGACTTCCTGGAGTTTGTAGAAAGTTTGAGTAGATTTGAGTAGGAGTTCCATCATGGATTAGATTTAGATTTAGATTTTTCGTGAGTGGGTCATTGAGACACCTCCACTGCGACCAAAGTCTATTGTGGGTCGCATCTAGTCGTGCTACATTAACCCTATCAGGTCAACCTCTTTGAGGAAGCTGACTATCTTGACCATTGGTAATGTATCCATGTCCTCCGGTGTGAGAACGTTTCTCCTGAAGGTTTATAGTCTAGTTCTTCCCAAAGCGGAACCCTCGCATAGAATGTGTTTTGCTGTTTCGTCATCCTCCAAGCACAGGCGGCATTTCGCTCTGTTCGCTAAACTCATCCTGTGCAGATGATGGTTCAGCTTGAAGTGCCCAGTATATAGGTCTATTAAGGCTTTCAATTCTTCCTGTTAAGCTCCAATAGTCCTTTAGTCCATTTTTTCGACGTGCCCTGTATGAAGGCCTTCGAATTGTCCATGCAATCTCAATAAGTTTTGCCAGTGTTGGAGGACTTCCTTCTCAGCCCGGTTGCGAATTGTCATTTTGGCAATATTCGGTGATATGCCAAATGATGGTTCTGGTCTAATAAATTCAGATTCGGCACATTTTCTGGTCAGAGAGTCGGCAAATTCGTTATCCATATCCAGCAAGGTCCGGAATCCAGAGCAGAGTTACTTCGTTGCTATTGCTAGGGCATTAAGAGTAATTTGACAGTTCCAGACCAACCTCTTCCTGACCAACAAGGCTTTCAGAGCCGTTTAGCTATGTGAAAATATCTTTATTGATCTGCGTTACGTATACAGAGCTCTATATGGCATAGATTTCGGCCTGGAAAGTTGTTGCGTGAAGGCCCAGGCTCGAGAAGACTCTCTCCTTCGAGCCAGCGCTACACACTGCTGTCCTTTCGACCACCAAGCGATCCTGCCATACGCAATCAGGTCTGACAACCGTTACATAATGCCAGTACCTTTATTTGTTTGGGTCCAATTCCCCATCATGTTTTGCCACATATCCTTTTACACGTCTACAAGGAGAGTTTGGCTTTGTGTATAACCTTTTCCAGATGGGAGTTCCAAGTAAGCTTTTTATCCAGGATGACTCCTAAGTACTTAGATTCCTTGCAAATGGAATGGTTTCTCCCAAAAGATTTGGTGGCGTTAAACCGTCTAACTTCTCTTTCTGGAAAATGGTACTATGACAGTTTTGCGAGGGTGAACGGGCCTCGAATACTTTCTGAAGGATCCAAGAATGGTGTTTCAGATCTTTCTTTTATCAGAATAATCAATAAGAATTAATGAGCATATGCCTGGACGTCGACACTCCATAGTGAGAAAACGACGTTATCCATGAAATGAGTTTTAATTAGATAATATTAAATTAGTGTCCCTTATTTTAAGTTGTGTTAAGATAGGGATTTTATTCACGTTTTGTTTCTTTTCGCCCCACTATAATAAAAGAGATTGAAACCGTTCACTATTCGACTTTCAATTTTAATTATTACGTCATACAGATTAATTGTCCGTTTTTTATTAACACTTCCGCATTTAAGTACTCGCATCCTACATACCTGAAGTATTTCATACATCGATCATTGATGGCATGAAATATGGCGAAATTGATAAATTGAAAATGAGTTCTAATTGCGACGTTTTCTAATTTACCTGAAAGTTTTGGGACTGCCAGCCAGATATACAGAGTAATTTTATTTTGCTGTTCCGTGTTTACACCAAGATTATATCAGCGAACTTACCTATGGGAGCCTTGAGGATGGTCTATTAATACGACACCTTACCCTATTTTCATTTTCTATCAGCAGGAACGCTCCATTGCAATTTTCCTCTCATGCTGTGCTAATAACTGTGTTACAGAGACAACCCACCGCTTATTTTTAAAATTCGCCTGACGAATGACGACTGTTGTGGATTTTAATAATGGGTCAGATTGCCTGAAGATTGTAAACAGTCTTTAAAAAAATACTTCACAGAAATGTGTTGACTTTACGCTGCAAGTGTTGGGAAATTTCTGCTTAAGCGATGCTTCTAGTGTTGCCACATCTCCGTTTATCTGGTTGCCTATGCCATCAGCTGTGTTCTTAAAATAATGTTTATAATAAATTTAATTAGGTACCTGTATTGCAATAATAATTATATGACTTGTCAATTTCAAACTTCATTTTTTCTCAAAATACATGTAATAAAAAAAAAATAGTTCTTAAATGTTGTGTTCAGTGTGTATACAAAATATTCACACTTTTTCGAAATCGACTTGATTAGAGCTTTTGAAAACATGAGAAAAAATTGGCATCAGTGGCAGGTGACAGCTGTAAGACGTGAAAATTTAGAAAAGTTTATTTTCTGGAGTAAATCAGCGTTTTTGCGATTTTACGACTTTCTTGGTGTTTTTTTTTTCTGCATTTGATTTAGATACGAACTTTGCCATTTTCTGCCATAATTCGGAATCGTCATGATTGGGACTTGAAGCTTGAATTGATTGGCATTTTTGGCAGATTACAGCTGGTCAAATTTCAGCTTTATCAGTGTGTTTCTTTGCGATAATTGTTTTACGGCCTATTTTTTTCGTGATCCAAGCTCCTTAAGCGTTGTGGCAGATATCAAGTGTCAAATATCCAAATTTTCATATTGTATGGTTTTCGGAAATCGACGTTCGGCTGGTGTCAAAGAAAAATTGAAGTCCATCTTGTCATTTTTCTATGACTTTGAGAAACAGGAGAAAATCTGTGGCAAATAAACACCTTGTAGACATTTATTTTCTAAAAAAATTATTTTCTCAATTTTTTATCTAAAGAAAAAGGATGATCTGCATTTTTTGTCATCACACGTTAGGTCAGTTTCGTCATCTTTCAACGAATACATTTTCCTGCACTAGTACACGTAATTAGAAGGATACAACAAAAATCTGCGCTAGCGTATGCGCACTGACCACTTCAACAGACCGCGAACGTTTACTTCGCGGCCTAGGCCGCCAATATGTTTTAACGCTTTTTTACCTTACTCTTATAAGTTCATTGCTTGTCTTTATTCTAATTAACGCGTGATTAAAAAATGTTGTCTTTGGTTTTCTCGTATGATTGAGGTAATGGAAATCTTTATGAATTTCCAAGATTTTCATTGACTGCGTTAAAAAAATCTGTAAAACGTCTTTAAAAAAAAACTACCATATTTTGCATTTTGTCATAAAATGCGCCGATTTAATTAAACACACCTTAGTGCAAACTTACTTTATAGTCGATACATTTTCTAGAATCGGTCCCAAACATCTGCCTGTTAACTTAATGAGCCTTTATCATACTGGCTGTTAGTTAAATGAAACAAAAAGCAATATCAAAGTTATGATTAACACCATAATGCGTAGAACTTGGGTTTTTAGTAATTACACATTTCAGATTGTTACTCTTTTGGCATAAAAGATATTTTAATTCAGACCTTTTACAGACACTGTATTATAGATGTATATGGGAGATACAAACTTTTCCGATTTAAGACGCGATGCGACCTGGTCTCTTTTTCTTAGATTCTCAGATATGGTTGCCCTATAAAATCAGATAACAAGGCGGGATCTTTTTTGGTCGCGAAATTAGAATAGAAGATTGGGCCCGCGTCTCGCGGGTCTTTGTCTCTTAGCGCGGCGGCCGACTTCTGACCATCACGGTGCCTATTTAGCAGGATTTATGTGAGGCAGAAATTGCAAAGGGCCCGCTCCTTCTTTATACTTAAGTAATATATGCAAATGTTGAATTCTCGACATTCCTCGCATACATAACTGTAAGTTGTCTGGCCTTCGTCTAGCTCGCGAATTATGCATCGAGGTACATAAACCTATATAGACGTGATGTCCATAAATTATTCTCCAGTTTAGTATTAAAAGCATTAAGCTTACCGTTTATTACCAATAATTAATATGGTCCTATTATATGTATTATATATGTAAATAAAAAATGAATTAGTATGGTAGTTGTATTTAAAGACAACGGGTAGAGAAACAATTCAAAATCCTAAAATTTCAGTTTGTTGCAGGATTTAAGAAAACGAGAGTCGAAGTGAAGTTCTCGAACAACCGAGCACGACGAAAATTAGTTTGTCAAGTATGGGGTTTTCCCACACCGTACATTTCCTGGGAGTTCAATAATTCCACAATAAGCACAACTAATAAAAGTGTAAAATATAGAAAGTAAGTATTTTGTAAGTAATTATTATTTTATTTCTGGGATAACCTATTGTCACTATTTAATTATACATCCATCAGGATCTCCACTTTCAAGACTGGCCAGTGGCCATAGGGAAAATGCATTGAAAACCCTAAGAGGTATCAAGAGGAAGGAATTTTGCACATCATGTGGTCATGGTCAACTTTCCTCAGAATCCTTTTTCTTTTTTGTTTTCTTCATTTTTTTTTCCCCCTTCATTTTTTGAAGAATCCAAAATAGTACTTTTAAATTGCGTTAATTAGAAGTTGAACGAAATTTTAATGGTTGGTAGGGGGCGCCACTAGAACACTACGTCAAGTTTCCCCCTCGGATTCCGTAAGGGGTGGGCACCATCTTGAATTTAAGGGATGAAATTATGTATCTCGGTAAATATAGGTTGTACGTAAAAAGTACTATTCGTCACCTTAAAACAGTCCATTTTTGCCAAAAATTAGTTTTTTATCATAGAGAAAGATAATATAATAGAGTGTTCGATTACACGTTAGACTCTAGGTAACCTGCGACGGTGGCGACTACCTGGGCTACCGGAGATATTATTGGTAAGCGCGGGACATTCAAATTTAAATTTATACCTAATTATTATTTGAAACATTATTTTTACGGTTGAAGTGTCGCCACTTCAACAAATAAACTTTGAGGCATCAATATAAAACTTCTTTATTCTTAATAGATGCACAATATATACGAGTATACTTAATAATTGTAACAAATGCTTCCCACAAAATTTTCTTTACATAAATACAGGTCCAGTTTTTACAGAAGATGCTTCTATTTAACCAGTTTTCTCAACGTGGAAAGACTTTTCCAGGAAAATAAAATTATAATAATAATATTGTTGTTAATAATTTTAACATAAAAGGCATTGCAGCCATCATCAGCTGGATCGTGCACCGCAGACGCCGTCGCTTGGTTAAGATGTGTACACCTATTGCTACGATCCACCGAAGTGGTAGGCCACGTAACTGAGTCCTCTTCAAAAGGGAAGCCGAAAAAGGATCTATCTGAAAAAAATTACAAAAAACTAATTTTTTTTGATTATTAATTAGTTTCCAGTTAAGCAGCAGACGTTTTAAAGAAAAACTTCAAGAGTCAGAAGGCGATTTATCCTTCTATTACAGAGGATTAGCCCTCTTATTCTCAAAAATTACGAAAAAATTTACGCATATTTTTTAGACAAAAATAAGCAAACTTTTTCTTCATACTCCTCCCTTCTTTTGTAAAAAATACCAAGACAAATAATGAATAGACATTCATTTGATGATTTTACTGAGAAGGAGGACTTTTAGCAGAGAAACTCCAAGAAACAAAAAATACTTATTTTTATCAAAGAATATGCCTGAATTTTTTCAGAGTTTTTCGGGCAACATATAAGCGGCCCATTATTTGAGGTTTCCAGCTCCGAAGAGGGCCACGTGAACTTCTTTACTTAATAAAATGCCCAATAGTAATGTACCAAACTAAATAAGTATAAACAGAGAAGATATAACACACACCGCAGCATCACCTCAGAATCTCAGCATCTCAAAAGATTTGTATTCGTTCATCTACTTCATCTACCTTCTAATAGTGTTTTAATGCAGTTTTTTCTTGGGTGTTGTATTCATAACTTTGATAAAATGATAAATCCATCGTTGTGATTAGAACTGCTTTTAAACCAAGACGCAGACAGAATGTGGTTCCTAAAACAATTATTTCGCATTCAGGAAGAGTTTTTTCGATTTATTTAAAATAATTTTTATTACCTACAAGAGCATGAAACAGCATTGCTTGCACTTACCTTTCAAAAGTCAACAAATATGCGAAAGTTTTACGTTATACTGTTATTAATTGGGTAAATTATTATAAATTATATTTCTAAATAGTTTCAAGGTAAAGTTCATCTTAAATTTATTATTAGTTTGATAAAATACTCAAATTAAATAAATCAAATTTTACACAATTGCAAAACTAAACGTCAGATTATGTCAAAATGAGAATTTATATCTAAAGGCAGCTTCATTTTAGTTTAGAAATCGTCCGCAATGCGCGATGCGCTACCGGAATGCGCGTGAACAGTGTACCCATTTTCGTCCGTCGATCTGACGGTCTCTTTATAGTATGTTGTCTCTGTTTTTTATACAAAACAATAGAGTAAGGTGTCGCCGATCGAATGCAGAAATAATCTAAGTCCTATAGTAATTCTATATTTATCCCGTATACGGTAAATTACAAATAAGCCTTGTCCAAGGGTGCAAGGGTGCTCAAATTTTTTGTGCAGCACTATCCTATGTTCGCGAGAAAGAACCTATGTCAATGCTCCAGTAAATAATTCTCAGTGCAGAACTTTGCTTATTACCATTAAGGTAACCAATATTATTAGTGTTGTGTTAGGACTTATGCTATAGTTCTGCTTTCAAATAACATCCCATGTCCAAGAAATGGTGGACTTAGGTTAATTCTGCTTCGTAATTTTGAAAAACTATTTTTATTTACTTATCAATGCCCATTTAGCTCTAACTGCAAGATAACCTTCAAGGATATACTTACAGTTTTTGGGACAAATAGAAGCTTTGCGGCTTTTATTGCTAAGCGAACATTGAGAGTTTTGATCTTACGCTAATAAAATGAACTCTCAGAAGTATACTATGTCCATCTTTTTTCTTTAACTTATACGTTTCTTATTCAATTCATGCTGTAATTGAAACTGTGCATATTTAAAATACTTGTACAAATTTATATTAAAATATGTGTGTAATTAAAGAAGCTGGTGAAAAAACCGTTTCCTGAAAAATGTATTTTTTGGACTTGGGCTAGTTCTGTTTTAAGGTGACGTATGGCAAAAATTGTTAAGGGAGGAGGATACATCCAGCAACTTTTGTTTGATTTTTTTTTAATTTTTTATTGTTATTGATATTTTATTTATTGTAACAAATTTTCAAAAATTGGGGGGTGGGAACGGTTTTTTCGATTTTACAACAAAACTATCAATCGGGGGTGAAAAACGGATTGAACAAAGCTAGTTGTAGCTTTTGAGTTTCTCTGCAATGCTTATGCATGTTCTAAAAAAAAAATGGCAGTAATGGCACATACTTTTGCGGATACAGAGACGCCAAAACTCGACCAGCGCGAATATTTTGGAAAATTTTTGTATCTATGCACATAACTAATTAATTCAAGCTACAGTGTTTTCATTAAATCCATGATTTTGGAATTTTCGGGGTCGCTGATTATTAAGAACCGGATATCCGATTTTCAAAAACAAAATGACTACTCCAATATGGCGGACGTCTTTCGTAAATTCATCGCATTTTCATCAAATTCATCATTTGGGGATTTTTGAATTCTTCTTAATCAACGACCACGAAACCCCAAAATCGTGTATTTGGTGAAAACTGTTTAACTGAAATTAATTAGTTATGTGAAAAGCTCAAAAATATTCAAAAATATTAGCGCCGGGTGATTTTTTGCGCCCTTTGTATTCTCGTATGCCAAATTTTTTTTTGAAATGTTTTTTTCAATATCTCAATATTTTTTTGACAACCAAATTTTTTTTAAAACATGCGTATTGGAGAGAAATTAAAAAGCTACAACTTTTGGGTATGCAGTCCATTTTTCATCCCCGATTGACCGTTTTGTTGTAAAATCAAAAAAAACCGTTTCCATACCCTCCTAAAGTGTAATTTCCGAGAATTTATATCCTTTGAATAAGACATTTGAAAAAAAGTTTGAAACAAAAGTTGCTGGATGTACCTATCCTCCTTAACAATTTTTGCAATAATAGATACTTTTTTAGGAAGTGTTCTTGAGCGTTCTAGTGGGACCCCTACCTACCATTGAAATTTCGTTTAAACTTCTAATTAACGCAATTTCAGTTCTTTTTTACTATTTGACTGCGGACTCGTATTTATTTAATAATAAAACATTTTTATCAAAAATATTTGCATGATATTATTTTTTTACAAAACTGTCAGGTTTAGAAAGTCGTGATTGTAGTGAAGTTGTTGTGATCAAATTGTTGAAATTGTAACTTTTCTCCAGTTTTCTTTAATAAGAATGTAGTGAGGATTTTGAGGAAATTGAATACTTGATGGGCAAAATTCCTTTCTCTTCCATTTAGTACCAATTTTATCCTCCTGGGGTGCATTGGGAGTAGTAATCTGCAAGTCTGTGGCTTTCAATGCATTTTCCCTATATCCGGTTTTGAAAGTTTTGTAAGTGGTGACCCCCGTTAAATCTTATTGCTCTGATTTATTATGGAAAATGAACAAAACAAAAATAGAATAGATAAAAAATAGTAGATACGAAAATAATGAATTGTTGAAACATATAAAAGAACTTTTGAAATAGAGTATTTGAAATATGAAATAATTCAAATAAACAGTTTTGTTTACGTCAAAATAACAGTAGTAATTATTATTTATTCAAAAATGGACGAATGCAGAGTTTCAGTTATTATTTATCTTGAATAGTTCAAAAAATGAAGGAGCGCGAGGGACAGTGAAGATCCGCACCGTAGACCAAATCGTTTTTTTTTACCCAGCTACTTAGGGTTAATTTCGTAAAAAAAATTTGACACGCTCGTTACGCTAATAAAATTATTCAACAACGAAATGATTACATTCCTAAACGATATGAAGGCGTCGAAATTTGAAAACTAATTAAAAGATTTATGAGGTTCATAAATTAATGATTAATTTGTTTCAGAAAGAAAAGTACAAGTACACTTATGCTGAAAAGGCATGGAACATACAAGTGCATCGCACGTGGACTAGACTATACAAAAGTCAAAGAATTTAGAATTCCTTCGAGAGGTGAGAATGTTTTTCTTTCTGATATTTTATTTATAAATGCTGAGAGTGTGATGAAACATTCATAATATTTTTTTTTTAAAGTTAGGTATGGTAACAGTGAATCATGAAAAAATGTGAAATATCTCTTGTCATTCGTGCACTCTTTCACAAATTACTTTCTAAATTAGTAACAAAAACTCCAATTCGGTGTTAAGGGAACCCAGGAAACATAAAAACTTAATAATTGTAATAATTAAACCCTTAAATGGGGAAAGCGCCTATAGTCGCGCTGCCAAGTCGATCAAGCCATCATTTAGCTGAGCGATCAAAGACGCATGATGCAATACTTCTGAGATCAAAAATTTGGGGCCTGTGGGTCATCCATGCGAGTTTTCCAGAATGCGACATTGGGATGTTTCTTCTTTATTAAACGTTGAATTTCTCTATTTATAACTTCCTTCACAAGGCCGCAAAACTGAGAGCCTCGAACTCAAGATTATAAACCTAATGGCGTCATTTATTTCCCCATGAATTCGACCCCCCCCCCCTCCCCCTCCAATTCAAGACCCTAAATGCAAAATCTCCGAAATCAAAGACTTACGACTCCTGATTGAGGCCCACGATAAAATGAGACCCAAACACCCACCCCATTAAGTAGGTAAAGCTACTATTATGTTGAAATTGGTGAACGAATTACTTAATTCGTACAAAAAATTATTCCTTTAATATAACACAGTCTGTTCTGTATAGTAAGCATAAAGCACAATTACTGCTGCGCTGATGTTTGTTTACTTAATAAAAAATATGAACTATAAGAAAATAAATTAAGTGATTAACAAAAATATAAAAAATGTATAAAATTCTAAAGAGTGTTAAAAATCGGACTGGTAGATCTACCACGAGCAGGAGCAGGTAGTTATGCAATATATTGGCAATCTGACAGGGACACCAAACAAACATAATCGTGCCTTTAACAGCTTGCCAAAGTCATTATTTCTTAATGATGTATCGTATAACAATGTTGACTAAATGAATAAAGCAATGACCTATCTAGCGAAAATCATTACCGACCGGAGAAAATTGCATAACAACGCGTTGTCTCTACCTTTGATCTAAGTGTAGTCTAGACCTTGAATTGGGAATATTCAAGTCGGTCGTGTTGTTAGTGTTCTTGGGTGTTGTCTGTTGTCTGTTTTTCTGTTGGCAGTGAATTATTTCGTTAAAAAAATCGTTACTATAATAATAGGATTTTACTCGTCACTGCTATGTAGGAAATGAATAAAAATAGCTAATTACTAACTGCAACTAGGGTAATAATGTTTCTTCTATTAGGGGTTAAGACTTTAATAACCCTTTCACTGCTCAAAATCTTAATTTTCAGACATTTTCGTCTAATATCTTATAATGAATTCATTTATTATACCTAGATTATTATTGTTCTGCAATTTTTTTTATTATTCATTTCAGGGGAGCCTTGCGAAGCAGAAAAACAGAATTACTGCTATCATCGAGGAGTTTGCTACACCCGAAACGAAGGAAAAGAGTATGGCTGCGAGTGAGTAGAATCTATTCCCACATGTTTGCACATGAATGAATGGAGAGAGAGAGAGGGGAATAGAAAATTAATTTTTGATGTTTTAGGTGTACGCCAGAGTTTACTGGGGACAGATGTCAGTCCAAATCTACCCACGATAGTAAGTATGTTCGAAATTTGTTCTCCTTTTCGTTTACCTACGGTCGGTATTATCACCAAATTGATATGCTAATTTTTCTTTGTAGGAGAACCTTGTAAAGCGGAGATGCAGAATTATTGTGAGAACAGAGGTGTATGTTTTTTTATACCGAGTCTGACTGAATATGGATGCGAGTAAGTATTCTTCGTCGACTTATATTTTTTTGAAAATATACTCTCCCCACCCTTTTTCTTTTCCCTCTCTTTCTCTATCTCTCTAGTTCTCTCTGTATCTTATTATCTCGCTTATCTTTCTCTTGCTCTCTAGTTTGCTCACTTACCGTTTCCCTTCTCTCACTCCTTCTTGCTCATTCGTCCTTTCTCTGTTTTGTCTCTCTATTCTTTCTATCTCCTCACCTATAATACACCACTGTTCTACTCCATCCCCCCTACCACCTCTCCAATCTTTTATTTCCCCTACATATTTTTTTATTATTATTGACATTACTGAAAATCAAATTCAGAATTGCTAAATCCTCATTAGGTTATGAGATTCACGAGAATGAAATTTAACTCGAAAAATTTATTCACTTTCTTAACGTTTCGTTATTACACGTTTTAATTTGGTGTATGTGGCATAAGGTACCGTCTTGCTGGAACCAAGTGTTCCCCAAATTATAAATGTGTACCGCTCACCAGTCATTGAAACTTCCTCCATTAGTTCGTTGTGGGAAAAAAAGGTCTAATAATGGTGCCATACCTTAAACCTGAAACCACACCATTCAGTGACATTTTTAGGGATCAAGGTACATCTGTGAATTGTTTCCAAACCAGAGAATACAATTTTGTCCAGAAGCTTCATCTGAGAAAATAAATTTCTCCGAAAATTTTGGTCGGTTTCAAGTTTCGCTTTAGATTTTTTAAGCAGCAAAGTTTAAGATGATTCATCAGTGGTTTCAGTTCATAGATCAATACTATGTTAGTACTTACCGAGATCTTTTTCCAAAATACTGAAGGTTTTCGTTCTTCTAAGTCCTATTTGAGCAGGACGAAATATCGGTAAATTTTGACTCCCTGCAACCAGCAATAACTAACTCTCAGTTTGTTGGAGAGCAATGTTGGTTACACTACTTCTTGCATTTCGACGTCTTGTTGATGGTTTTCAAACATTAACAATAATTTTATATAATTTTTTTGGTAACTAAACTTTCTGAAAACGGCTTACCACGGCAATGGGTGGGAATGGGAGGTCGGCTCGAGACTCGGTGTTACTCGGCTGAAGGGAAGTGGTCTTTATTGAAGTGTGTATTTAGCAATGATGAAGTTATCCTACTTATAATGAACACAAAATGACAACTAGTGACAGTTATAAAATTTGGACATGGTTGCCATTTCATTTACAGCGGGTATTATAAAGGATCATTAAGTTAACGGGCAGATTTCTGTGGCCATTTCTGAAGAAGGTATCGAGTCTAAGTGGATTTTTTTTTAATTTATATATTCTTGACATGAAAGTAATAATTACAAAAAGGTTAATAAATAAAACGAGCACAGAAATCTGCCCGTTAACCTAATGAGCCTTAATAATATTGGCTGTTAAAAATGAAGTCATTCTTTTTGTAAAACCCTAATTCACTTGAACTAACATTGTTTTTATTTTTCAGGTGCAAGGATGAATTTTCAGGCAAACGATGTGAAACGAAGACCAGCCACTTCAGTACGTATGGCCAAACTTCCACATACACATGTAAATTGGGCCTTTCCACAAAGCTTTACTGTTAAAATTTGACACGACAGGGAACGATTGTTTCCTAACTGGAGTCTCGTTCAAAAATTCGATTAAAAAAAAGGGACTCACAACACAATTACCTAACGTTGTATGAATGTAAAATAGTCTGTTACCGGTGTACATATACATAAATATCCTTAACTAAAATGAATTGTATATTTGTATATTGTCCTACTACATAAGACTGTTAAATCTACTTGTTTTTTTTTTATAATTACATAACTTTAATAATTATGGAACAGTCATTTTTTGCATCATCAATCAATCTATAATATGGAACTGGAAGTTTATTTATAATGATAATTAAAGTGGTATTGCACTTTCTCTTTGACTGGTTGCAGCTGTCATAACGATTATTTTTAGTGACAGTTAAAGTTGTTTGATTTAATGAAATTTGATTGCCGAATCGAGTCATGTATTTTTGAGTCAAATAATTTAAAATCGAATAAAATTTAAAAACTATAATCAGAATGAAAATAGAAAATGCATTACCTACTAATCGATCAGGGACCTACACTACTTCATAATCGTTTTCCTCTTTTATTTTGTATAAAGTCATGTAGATATATTTATTTATTACATCTATACTCACAACAAATTCTGAAATCTTTTTAATAAATTCAAAAAAAAAAATAAAAAATAAATGAATCAAATGGTGTAAATCTAATTAATAAATAATGAATATAAACTATGTGTAGCTCGTATTATTTTCTCACCCTTCAAGACTTCTATAGATTTTGAGAATTGGGAGATGAAGGCTGCCGATTTATAAATTTTCATTATAGGTATGTAATAATAGGTTTCTGCCTGATTTTATTTAGATATTATTAACATTTCGAATAACACCCTGTCTACTAATTATTATTGGATAGATTTTTGTTTAGATTTGTTGTGAGTTTTAGATGACACTAAACATTTTTGCATGACTTACTTTTACTTATTCCTACTCGTTCTTATTAAGTAGTATACCTGTGTACTTTTTAATCGTTCTCACTTATCTTTGCACAAACCTCCGCTTGTCTCTTTCGTTAAAATATTAGTTAGCCGTTGATTAATTCACGTATCAACCTACTCATTGTGGCATTGAAATTATCAAATTACATATTACAATAACAACCGATTTTATAAACGGCTGTAAGTAATTTAATAACGAGTCGTTTAGTTAGTAGTACGTTAAATATAAAAAATAACGACCCGTTGCTTCATTATAGGTACATAATTACCGTTTATAAAACGTGCTAATTTATTTATTTATAATATTTGTGGAATGACTCCGTGAACTGAAAGAAAATTACTATTTCTTCCGTTTTGTGTCTTAATTATTGTACAACTAACATTTTCTATTTTTTATGGTAAAATAATAATAAAAGTGGATTTTTCAGGTGATCTAGGCCTATAGAAGCGTTGAAGGAAACAGAAAACCATGGTGCTATGGTAAGACTATACTTAAATTATCAATAATAAATAATTTTATATATGAGAGAAGAAGGCAAGATGGCTCTGTTGTTGTTAGGATGGAAGCTCTCTTGATTGAGTTTTAGGCACTGCCAGTATGACAACTGTTAGGGCGATGGAGGAATACTCCGACCCCATTTAACAGGCTAGTAATTGCACTTTATGTGCTTTATACTCATACGACCTGCATTAATTTATTCCTTTAATTTTATATATTTTTAAATAACTTTCATCAAACTTTCCAAAACGTAAGTATAATATGTTTTTGATGTTGATTCCAGCTTGTGCAATAGAAAATAAAAGAATTCTTCCAATTCAATTCAATTCCAATTCAATTATAATAACGAATATTTTTTTGATTTTGAAGCCAGATTATACAATAATAATTCAGTTCAATTTCATAGCTACTTGTTTTCGCTTATTTAGAAAACTTCAATATGGAAAAATGTTCAAACACAGAGAAAAAGAGAGCAAATGAGAAAACAACAGAGCTTTTTTTACAATCAAGTGTGCAGATAGCCAGATAATATATTTTTTGACATTGAAGATATTATAGTAGTAATAACTTGAATAAAATCTTTTTTTTAACACCTATTTCCTATTATATGATCAAAATTTATAAGTTTCATTTTTACGAATTTTTCAATAGTTATTGATCGAAATAAGTAGTCTAGGTACATTTGAGCCAGATTGTGCAATATATTCAATAAGATTTTCAATTCCACACTTCTTTTCTGTTTAGAAATTTTAACAAGTTTATTGAATTTTAACACAATCTAGCTGTAAAGTTAAATAAATGTTTTGGAAGGGTAACTTCGATTATCAAGCAAGTTTCAGGTAATTCAGATTTTTTCAAGACATTTTTTTATGTTTCAGGTTGGTATAAGTTGGTTCGCTTCGGAAGTTAACAGTACTTCATGAAGTCAGACGAAATTGGAGGATTCCGACGTGGATAAAAAGAAGAATCGATAAGAGACAAGAATGGAATCGTATACCAAAGAAAACTTTTATGAAAATCTGTAAATTATTGTACATATTTAAATTGGAGATTATATAATTTATTCACCGATATTTAAAGAGGCAGACGATATATTTACTTACCTAAGTCAATGCCCCATCATAGTTATTAAATATTCTGACCGTCGGCTTGGCGACCCTCCCCCTTTTGGTCGCGCCGGCGCAACTGTGTTTCTAGATTGTTCTAGAACGTGCAGGATATTGTTAATCTCGATTTTTAATAATAATAATACTCGCAGAATGTGATAACTATACTTAAAGTATAAAATAGATGTTGTAAATTAGGAATCTCGACGCTAAGAGACACAGACGCTTTTCTTGATAAATAAGTTTTCTATGTCGCTATAAGTGAGCGTTTTATTATTACATATTAGGCTGTTCGTGATCTTCTTCCAGTCTCTGTAATCGAGCAAGAATTTCAAATTAAAAAATTATACAGGAAACGTTTTGTGTGATCAATGGCTGATCAAGAAATATTATTTTTTATAATTATTATTGCAGCTTGATTCTGTCATAAATAGAGGGTAATAAATGACAATGAGCGATTTGGGGGTGGTAATAAAAAATTGTATTTGCTGATTCTGAAGAAAGAATGAAAATAATGATCTCGAACTATATTGTTCTAATTCTTACTGGAATTCACTAACTTGTGCATTTATATTACTGTGCTTTTTAGTATTCAGCTTCTGAATGTTGATTGATCACATAAAATGACAGTTATTTTGACACAAAAATAAAAATTTACCACAATCCAAACGAGTATTTCTTGATCATGGCTTGAAATAATTGCAGTTTGGTTATCAAACGTTTCTGTGAAAATTTAGTTTGAAAAAAAAAACTGCTAACGATAAATTTATGTGTGCTATCTTATCATGTGCTTGATACCTAATTAATGTGTGTTGATCAAGATATCTTATATATGAAACTGTATTCGCTTATTAGCTCTTACTTTCTTCTTAAAAGCTTTAACCTAACTATATCAGTATTATTGAAATATTTTAACTGTAGGTGATTTATCGTTATTCATATAGGTAGGTACCCTACGTTTATTATAATGTTATTGGTATTATAAATGATAAGAAAACATATACCATACCTAGTCGGCCTTGCAACTACGTATTTATTAAACAATATGACGGTTGACGTATAAATCTAACCTCAAAGTTATAAATTATCTGGTCAGCAGCTCTTAGAAGGAAAGTAATGGATAAGCGAAGCAATATCCTCTTATGAACAGTATTGATGTTGAAAAGCTAGATGTTATCTAGATAATAAAAAAAGATGTATAAATTCAATGTAATTTGTTTATAATTGCTCATTAAAAAAATAATAACTCACAGTTTATTGTTATTTATTATAATTATTATAAATCTTAATACAGAAAACTAAAATCAGCTTAACTTTATGACCCGTTGTTTTATTTCTTCACATTTCACAATAAAAAAATTTAAATTAATCTGTCCATTTCAAACAAGCGTGAAACCAACCAACCAAGCGTCAATGCAAATTTACGCATCCAAACAAGATTCCTTATTCAATAAATGGACACTTTTCTTCTCTAAAAAATGATTAAAGTAGATATTTTATTCTATACACCAAAAATTCAAAAATAATTTTAAAAGTTGACTATGCTATAAATTATGAATTCAGAAATAAAACAGCACGCTTAAGACATAGTTGAGGTTATAAAAATCAGTCAATTCTATAAAGCGGTTACTTTAACGTATTCAACAGCTAGGGTGCTGTGATCCCCCCAGGTGGGTAACCAGTTGGTCCTGGCGTTATAAAAATCTCTGATCCCTGTCGGTTCATAATTGTCCCAAGGTTTTGCCGTACTCGGGAACCAGAAACCTCCAACTCCCACTCCAACTGACAAGTACATCTCTTTATCGAACGGCGCCATAGAGGAGCTACCTCTCCACCTGTTCGCAGTGGCCTGGGTTATATTGAGATTATCCTTAAGGATCCCGAAACCCCCTTCCGGTGGATAAATATTTCCGAACACGGTATTATCAACGCTTACTGTTATTTTATCTTGGTACCATGTAACGCCATACGTATGGAAATCATCAGTCCACTGCTTCTCGGCCGTTTCTTTCAAACCGTACGATCTAGCAGCTGCTGATTCCCCCAGCACCACCCCGGCGTATAGTTTGTTTCTGTCATTGTCATTACCGCGAATAAAAGCGATCACTATTTGTCCTGATTGGTAATTGTCTTCCCCATAATCGTTGCTAACAGGGCTCAATGTGAGTTCAGGATAGATCCAATCGCCTCTCGGGAGTTTCGCCCGGATTTCCACTTTACCATATTTGAAAGAGAATTTTTGCTTCGTGGTGATTTTTGCAGAAGCGACTGGAAGGACTATTTGCCAACCATGAGCTTGCTGTACGCAATCGCTAGTTCCAACAATCCCGGTACATTTATCCCCTAAATTTAACCCGACTCTCGATGTGACTATCCCAGAACCATACAGATTCTCTATTAACGTCGGTTTGATTTTTAACTGATCCTCTTCGACTTTTAGGACTTGTTCGCTATCATCGAATAAGACGAATTCATAATCAGGTCCGGAAGCGAATTTCTTCTCAACCAACCATTTATTGCCATCGATATTCGAGTTATTGAAACCATCGTAGAAAATTATTTTACCCTTGCAAGACGACATTCCGGTGACAACAGTAGCAGTCCTATCGCAAGTCTGGCCCCCATCAGGACCTATAGGGAGTTCTGTAACTGTATATTTTTGATCGTCTTTGGGGTACCCCAGCTCGTTCTCTCCGTTATTGTAGATGACATAGGTCCAGAAGTAGATCACGTCCCCCACGTTAAGTTTCGTCGTTCTATCGCGGAAGGTCCAACGTCCATCTCTGGCTTTCGTGATGTCCCTGGCCCAGGTGCCCGCCTCTCTTCCGTCGAACTCCTCGTTTAGTTTTCCATGAAAAGCGAATAGTTTGATGCCGTCCTCGTCTGGAATGGAGACGGTGAAACCTTTGGGATGCAGCAGGGTGACCTGGGCTTCTGGAACTTCATAAGCTGCAGCGAAGACGATGAGAGATAAGAGGATGAGGGTCGTTTCCATTGTGCCTAGAAAGATGGTTAATTAGAAGGCTTTATTTATTTAACTGACCACGTTAGTAGATTGTTAGAGTAGAAAAAAATTGTTAGTCTTGTCTTTCACCTGTTTCCAAACTTTTGTTTTTAATAAGTGGAGTAAGTATAATGAAATATGCTAAGACAATTATTATTATTATTCAAAAAATGACAAACACGTACTTCAGACATTTTCGTGCACGTTTTGATAGCGTTCAAATTGTCGTAGGTATTATAGAGTGGGTGTTCTTTGGGTATTCCGCCTAATCCAACCTTAATCCAACCCAATAATGGAATTTCAAACCCTTGGGCGAAGCTAATTAGGTATTTTCATGAAGTTTTCGAATTAAAATTAAACAACTTGTCATGAATAGTTTTATTGTGTAGCCAATGAGAAGAAATCGAGCTTTGGAAGCTTCTAAAGGCTTCTAAAGGCTTCTAAAGCATTTTTTAAACGAGTATCACGAAACAGTTTTTGCCCTTGCTAACTTTTGTTAACTTTGCCTAGTTGCGGAGAAAATTACTATACAGGGTTATTCACGGTATACGCCACAAAAGATTATGGCCGTGTCTCTGGATTTTAGGATCTTTTTATTTTCGGAGTGGATAGAGACCCGGCAGAGGTACGTTTTAAAATTATATTCATAATGTACAGGTGTCCCAAAAGCATGAAACATATCAAAGTTATGTTTTTTTAAATGGAATGCTCCTATGTTATTGCATTTTTAGATTGCCTGGGAAGAGAAAATAAGATTGGCTTTTACAGTTGGTGTTTAAATTCATAAGTTTGTGAGTTATAAACAAGTGAAAATCGTCATTTTTCAAGTTCAAGACCTGTACAACGAAAACGGCTTAAGATAGAGAAAAACGTCTTACATGTCCCTATTTTAATTTTTCATGTACTATCCAATGATGTAGATGAAATGTTTATACAGGGTGATAAAAAATTCGAAAAATTCTGAGATTTCTCCACGCGTCGACAAATAAATAAATCAAAGAAAGTACAAATGTTTCTATACCATAGGATAGTACATGAAAAGTTAAAATAGGGACATGTAAGCCGTTTTTCTCTATCTTGAATCGTTTTCATTGTATAGGGCTTTGAACTTCAAAAAAGACGGTTTTCACTTGTTTATAACTCACAAGTGGCTCCCGTGGCGCAGTGGATAGCGCGTGCCGATACACCTTGGTTCGAAACTCACCAGCAGCCGACAATTATTTGTTGTGTTTCTCAAGTCAAGATCGGGATCCACCTTGCGGAAGGCAATGGCAAACCACCGCAAGTACCCTTGCCTAGTAAAACCTTTCAAACAGTGCCGTTCGGACTCCGGCAATAAAAAGGGAGGTCCCATATGTCTGTGTAAACTGATAGCTCGCGCACCACAGACATATGCGAGAGGTAGCCTACGCCCGATATGCGGGTATGGCACTTTAAGAAGAAGAAGATAACTCACAAACTTCTGAATTTAAACACCAACTGTAAAAACCAATCTTATTTTTTCTTCTCAGACAATCTAAAAATGCAATAACATAGGAGCATTCCATTTAAAAAAACATAACTTTGATATGTTTCATGCTTTTGGGACAGCCTGTACATTATGAATATAATTTTAAAACGTACCTCTGCCGGATTTCTATCCACTCCAAAAATAAAAACATCCCAAAATCCAGAGTCACGGCCATAATCTTCCGTGGCGTATACCGTGAATAACCCTGTATATGAACCAAAATGCAAAACACTGATTAAAATTGACGTGACGTTTAATAAAACCTCGTGAAACTTCAAAACCCACCAATGACGAGTCTAAATGAAAAAGTGCCAAGAAGAAAACAATTTTGTCTCCCTAGGGAGGAAAAAAAATCACTTTCGGTCATAATTTATTAATTGAACTGAGTTGCTTTCAAGCAGGCATGGTAAGGGAAAATATTTAATTCAAATAATTGTATTATAGTATAAATTCTCTCTTGTGTAGGTACATTATCGGTAAATTTGATTAATTGGGACTTTGTCGCTAATCAAAGAAGAAAAGAAGGAAACTTGTCTCATTCACGTCTTAGCTGATTCTAGTCTGCAAAAAGTTAAACGTTGTAGCTTGAAAACACTAAAGCTAATAAACCTAAATTAAAAGAAGAAAAATAATAATAGAAAGAATTAAGATATTAATAATAAAAACAATATACAGTACGAGCCAAACGTATAGTCAATAAATTGATTTCTCAATAATATTCGTAAAATATTGTTATTCAAGAGGTCTATTTGCGATTTTTAAATTAGACTTGGACATCCCACGCCTCAACCCCCTGAAAGATACTTGCAACCCTAATTTTTTATTGGAAGTGTAGCTTATTGTGATATCTCTTTGAATTAAATTTTAATTCTCTACTTGGGAGTGTCATTTTATTGGATTTTGTTGCCCAAGTAGTTCAGAGAACCAAACAATAAGGTATTGAAATAATTATTAATTTTCTCAGATAATATTTAGAGAATTGCCACTAAAGTGACAATTCAAAATAGTAAATTTTGCAGAAATTAAGAAAAAAAATAGCACTTAGATAATAAACCAGGGTATCCAATTTAAGTCGCAATACAAGGTGGTCCATCACTTATGTCCACCCCCGAAATAGACCTTTATGTTTAAAGATAAAAAATTGAAACTTTTGAGAATTCATGTAATTAATATAGAACCATAGAATGGCATATTCAGTCATAAAAACTGTAATTTGGTTGTAAAGTGACCAAAATAAATTAGATTTTTCTTTAATAAAGCGGTAGAAATCGATCAATAAAATCAAAATCGTTGTAAAGATATATCAAAAAACTAATTGCAAGCATTTAATTAAATAAAATACAAAAAATGTGTAAATCACAGGTAGAATGATTGTAATATGGTAGAAATAAAAGTGACCAACAACCCTACCATTAATCCTTAAGAAGTCAGAAGAATGCCCAAATGCAGTGTGTCATTGAACTCGAATGGCCGTTGTTCTGACCGTTTATACCTTCTCCATTCAGATTATTGATCACTTTCATTCTTCCTGTAATTTCCATTTATTATGTATATTATTTAATTTAAGCCTTGTAATAATTTTTTTTTGATATTCCTTTTCAGCGATTTTGATTTTATTAATCGATTTCTACGGATGTATTGAAAAGGAATCTTTGTTTTTGCCACTTTACCACCAAATTGCAATTTTTTACCGCTGATGGCCAAAAGAAAAAAATTAATTAAACTGATTATGCCATTCTATTAGGCCCTATTATTTTGATTACACGAATCTTCAAAGTTCCAATTTTTATCTTTAAAATTAACCTCTATTTAGGAGGTGGACATGAGTGATGGACCATCCTGTAAATGAGGGATCTTGGGAGAACGGAAGAGATACAAATTCTATTAAATTGAACGAAAGTTGCCTAGACTTAGCGGGCACTTCATAACTCTGCTTTCTGATTTAAAAAATCCTTAGATCGCTAGGTAATATTTTAAAAAATTTAATTTATCAATTTCGTTTGTTTCTCCGTATCCGTTTTTGTTATTTGTTATTTGTTATTTGTTTTTTTTATTTGTTATTTTTTGTATTTTTTCTATGTTATTTTCTGATGGCCGCCATATTGAATTTTTCCACTTTTGTGAGATACCTACTCGTAAAACAACCTTTTAAAAATAGATAACGGGTTTATAAAGAAAAAGTCATGTTTTAAAGACGAGTAGGTCTTGATAATTTTATACCTTCTTATTATAGGTATTAACTCATTTCTTGAACCTTGAAACTGAAACTAAGTTTTACATATTCCTAAATAAAAAATTAAGGGCTTAAAGATCACGCCAAGGGGGTTAAAGCGAGAGGTGAACATTTTACACCAAATTTTAAAATCATAAAATATTTCTGTTTCACATTTTTGTTTTTTTTAGGAATTCATATTTACTAATGAAATGAATCTATTCACTAGATAAATTTGATTCACACTGTAGGTATAATAACCACAGAATTGTGTAATTTAAAAATACCTAATTATTGCCAAACATTAAACTCAACGCATATATGATGGTTGTCAGATTTTATTAATTTAAGATTGGCATATTTCTTAAACGCAAAATTTTTTATTTTCAAACCTCACATGATCGCGGAATAATTTGATGTTAATTTAATCTTCCCCCTATTCCACCACTTTTTCAACACATTTTATAATTTTAGGGACTCTATTATTATCAACATGTAGTTTGGAAGTTTTGTGACAATTTGAGCAACATCGCACTTTCCCAACAAAATAAAATACATACCTATGACTTGTCCACTGAGTGTTGTCCGGTGAGATGCCACACTGATCCTGACTATAAACGATTTAATTTTTTATGTTTTAATTCGTACTAATTCTAATTATTATAATTGTACGAATCAAATCAATTATTATATTATAATATTTATATTATAATAATAATAAATATTATAATTATAATATTATAATAATTATAAATCAATTATTATAATTTTACGAATTAAAACATGAAAAATCAAATCGTTTATGGTCAGGATCATTGTGGAAACTCACCGGACAACACTCAGTGGACAAGCCATACCTATCATAATAATAGTTTCAATAATAATTACCTACTTCTACCAGTTTTACCCACGTCATATTATGTATTTTTATAGGATGTGATCGAACAAAGACAATAAACCTGATATTTGTAATTCAGTAATTATTATTATTCTTGAGTTCTTGACCTAGGATTACTTCTAATAATATAAAATTACCTACCTGCCGATTAGTGTATTCTAGTGTATTATTTTTCCATAAATTTAGACTACGCACTAATAGCACTACCACTATAATAACGCAAGTATCACAGAAGAAATAAATAATTTAAAAATTAGAACTAATAATATCGGACTTTCCCAAGATCGAGATCTTTTAGTGTTCTCTGTTCATCAAAAACCAATCACCAAATGAAAAGACGCGCTCTTAACTCCAAAACTAATTATGGTATGTATCGAACCAAGAAAGAATTGCAAAGAAATCCCGTTGTAGGAAATAACGATTCTGACGTATAAACCTGCTGCACGGGTTTTTAAGCGCGATTAATTTAAATAACTTGTCTGCAGGGAATTTCAGAATTTACGGGTCAAATTGATAACGAGAAGACCAAGAGCAAAATAATTATTATTGTACCACAGAATATGAATGATAAGCTAAATAGAATGTGGAGGCATTGCTCTTATTATTATACCGGGTGGTCATTCATGATTTTTTTTAATATACATATGGAAAGTATATCAACCAACGAAATTTTATTACAAAAATTACCTATAACTAGATATACTAGGTACTGCTTGGTATTATTATAACCATCATCATCAGCAAGCATTGCCGAAGCCAACCCGCTTGAATATTATTTTATCGGTCATTATATGCCTACCTATAGTTAAGTAATATTCTATAATGATCACCCTGTAGATATACCTATTTATTGGCAATATTTCTCTCTGCTATTGAACATTTCATTTGCCAATTACTATAATTATTATTATTAGATGCCAGTTAATTCTAATCATTAATCAGAGGTTTATCGAAATTCGGAATTTTTGTTTTGTAAAAAATCCTAATCATCACTTCTGGAAACCCCATGCACGTTTAATCATTTTTATAAACATTTCCTGGATCGCCGATTATAATACACACAGTTCAATTATTATTGTTTCATGTGATTAAACTATTCGCAATGAAACCTCCATATCGGGGTCCTCTGGCCACAAACATTGGTGTGCTCTACCATTCTGTGGTAATGCGCGCAAAAATTTGGCACTGTACAAATCAGCTAAGGAAGAGGAACACAAGAAGAAGAAACAGATATAAATAGACCTACCTAAATAAAAACAAACTTCTCTTCATTACCTCCAAGGCTTGGAAAGCTTTGTAGTCAATCTCTGAAGCTGTTACAGCCAGAGTTTACTCCGCAGTTCCACCATCCAGACTGTTAGACGAGATCTACCTACATAACAAAAAAATAAAACAATTTAAATAGAAAACTTTTTTAGGTTAGCATTTTCTTGGCGAGAACTAGTGGAGTAGTCGCTACGAGGGGTGCAATCCTCAAAGGGGTGCCTTTAGCAGGGGTCTACATCCTGTGGACAGTTGGGGCATGCTAATTGGTCAAAAAAATTGTAATACTCGTATATTAAAATTGGTTGTTTTTCCAAGCTCCGCCGAAAACCCAAATAGGTCGGCTGGCTATCATCACTACGTGGGGAATCCCCGCAATTTATTCCTTATTTTTTTGGCATTTGCCATTCGTAAATAAATCTTCTGTCACGAAAATCCATGCAATTATGTATACACCGTTCACATACAGTGTGACCCATTTGTTCTTGAAACACCCTGTAGAATCTTAATTTATGGTGCGATTAAAAAAAAATTATTTTAACATAGAGCTTGATAAACTATATATTTTGGGAGCAAAAAGCGTCTCATTCCTACAAAATCCAGGGCCTACTAGATCAGTGTTTACTTGTAAAATCTCAAAAATTCATATTAGCGATTTTTTTAGAAAAAAAACTGGGCACGCCACGGGATTCACCAGCCCTCGAAACGGTACTGTACTAAATTTTATTGAAAATGTCAGAGTAAAAAAGGATCTTGTAGTTATTTTAGAAATTCATAATAATACTCCGAATTTTCATAAATTAATTTGAAAAAGGTCAAAAGCTATCATAAGTAAAAATTGAAATTAAAAAAAGTAAAAAAAAGTAAAAAAAAATAAAAATAAATAAAAAAAATAAATAAATAAATAAAAAATTATAATTAAAAAATTAAAGTACCTACATTATCACCAACTAGACCTACAATTTCTATTTTGTCTCTCTTGACCTTTTCGAATAAATTAATGAAAATTCGGAGTTCTATTATGAATTTCCAAAATAACTGCAAGATCCTTATTACTCTGACATTTCCAATAAAATTTAGTACAGTACCGTTTTGAGGGCTGGTGAATCCAGTAGCGTGCACAGTTTTTTTTCTAAAAAAATCGCTAATATGAATTTTTGAGATTTTACAAGTAAACACTGATCTAGTAGGCCTTGGATTTTGTAGGAATGAGACGCTTTTTGCTCCCAAAATATAGTTTATCAAGCTCTATGAATTAAAAGAAATTTCTTTAAAATCGCACCATAAATTAAGATTCTACAGGGTGTTTCAAGAACAAATGGGTCACACTGTATTAAAAACGCACTAGGCGGCCATGAACTTTTGTTTTTAGGTTTACAAAAATGAAAACTCCCTAGATCTCGATTGACGATATCAGCTGATCGAGATATTTAAAGTTAAGTAAACACTAAAGAGAATTAACTAAAGAGGAGTTAATGTGTACTTAGTAGAAAATTGGCAACAAAATAGCGCCCTCCTCCAACCTGGCAAGAACTAATCTTAGCCGGCACACAAACCATACAAACCGGTCCTATATTTAACCTTGACACAAATGTCAATTAAATACTATTGTTTCATAAAGTCAATACGCTAAGTAAGTATCGGCTGTTCGTAGGGAACCTGTATAACCGCTTTACTAGGGTAGCGCATTCTCATTCTCACAAAAAGTTGGGAATGTCAAATTTGACTTCATAAACGTCAGATTTTCCATGAACGTACAACTGTCTAAAAATTCACATAATTTGTTATTAAGTCCGCGTATTAAAACGTATTTTTCTCAGTAACTACGTGTTAGATACTAAAGTCGTAGATACTAAAGCTTCGTAGATCCTATAAACCCGTAATTTTGTTTTTAATACCCACTGAAAGAGGATTATCGATTTCTATTCGTGTTATTATTTTGTTTCATTTTTCAAACTTCGCTTTTTTCCACTTGATACCTACGCCTGTGAACAAATGTGTCAAAAATATGACATCCAGCTGTTCAAACATAACCGTGTTTAGTAAACGTCAACGAGCTTAGACTATATTTATTTCAACGAGTGAATGCGCTACCCAGAGACAACATACTATAATATTATAATATATTATTATATTATATTATCTTTCTCTATGGCGCTACCCTAGTAAAGCGGTAATACAGGTTCCCTAGCTGTTCGCGGAGCGCGCGCCTCCTCGTGGATTTTTTCCGCACTTTTGTGCGGCATATTAATCCTTGACAGCTCGTTTCCATAAAATAAAACCTTTTTAAAATCATTATTTGGAAGTGTATTTCTAGATTTTTGAATTTATTATGACTACAATTATTATTAAAAGTCATTTCCAAGCACCCAGTCTCGACTGCTTTCGTTTTAAATCGTTGAGAAATGGGCGAAATCTCCCGCTCGTTTAGAGAGACTCCTGGTGCACTCGTAAAAATGAAAAAACCTATTATTGTCCCATTGTTCAGGTGATTATAATTGTTCCATTTAAAAAATATCACCTTTCTTATCAACATAATAAGTTCACATTTCATCTCATATGTTTTCGGGTTTTTTATTCAGCTTATGTAAAAAGTCGAAGAGTTTTAGACATATTTTGCAACTGTTAAGCAGGAAAATGTTACTGTATACATTCCGCATGCTCAGAATAGTATATTATTTTATACGGAGGGAAAGTGACACTTTTCATGGCGCGCTCGTGTTTATCAGCCGAACGAAGTGAGGCTGATAATAGAGAGCAAGCCATGAAAAGTCACTTTTCCTCCAAATAGAATATACTATTTTTTCTTCAAACGTGGGCAAATTTAAGCAAGAACATCATTTTTAATTGAAGGAAAGCGAATTTTCAAAAGGTTTGGACTGGTATAAGTAGGTGAGTATGGAGTATGGGCTGCTTCTATAGAAACGCGGCGCTGTCAAATTGACACTGTCATCAACGTCAGTGAACATCGAGAAATTATTATTGAAATTATTAAAGAAAAATAATAAAATAATAATTATGTAACTAAACTACTAATCATCGCAAAATCAAAATTAAAAACGTTATAAAAGTTTGTAAGTAAGTTATAAAATTAATGATAACATCTACCTACCTCTTGCTAGACCCTGCTTGGTCAATTTTTTCATTTTCTGTTAATGATGATGATGCCAGTCAGTCAGAAGTTGAATGTTAAATGTAGGTCATTGTAGGTAGGTACCTATAACTGCGTGCACTATACCTACCTAATAATAAAAATATAAGATGTTGGATTCCTTTATGTACCTAGGTACCTATATGGTTATAATTATTATCCTTGTGTTCAATATTCAAATTTCAATACGGAATAATAATTATTTTTGTTTACTCGCAATAACCCAACTTTTTTTCTGACGTTTGAGCCGACTGAGCCGAGCACGAGCTCGACTCGACTGAAGCCGACTGTCGACCGTCCGGCTTCGGGTATAATAATTATGACGTTTCACAGAATTACTTCGTTTCGGTGTAGATTTTCCAAAGATTATGTTTGATTAATACCAAATTCCTTTTAACCTTATTAGATAATAATAAACTAGAGAGTTTTCATATCTTAGGTTGAATTTTATTGATGAATATACGGGCCTACATTAATAAAATTTCAATAGTTGATTCTTAATACAGTAGGTAGCTATGTGTTTGTATGTTGATGTTGCTATGGCACCACTTTAGCTCCGGCGGAGGTAAAGTGTTGCTTGGCAACACTTTAGCTCCGGCGGAGGAAAAGTGAAACTTTGAGACCGGCTACTGAGTCGAGTAATGTCTGATTTACTGACGTTTGAAGAAAAATTAATTTATTGACCATGATTTAGAACCCTTCGCCTGAAATACAGCTCGAAAAAAATTATAGCAGTAGTTATTGTTTTATTAGTACATATTACTTAAATGTCTTAGGGCCGGTTGTTCGTACGTCAGTTAAAAATTTTGAGATAATTACTGATTTTAAAATGCCCTGTATTATCAAACCATTGGTCTGATATTTCTGAAAATGAATTCTGCTCGCCTTAAAAAGAGTTAATTATTACTGATTAAAAATACAAGATCATTAATTATATTCGCCGTATTTTCAAAATTTGCAATTTAAAATCAGTAATTATCTCAAAATCGGTCACAATAGCCAAGCTGCTAGAGTTTCGGTCAAACGATCTCTAAAGTGCAGCATGACTTTTCTTGGTCAGTACTTAGATGGGTGACCAATTTATAGTGGTAAATAAAAAAGTTCCGTGACCGATCGTGCTCCGGGAGGTACGTTATTAAAAAGGGGGTCCCGGCTGTTTCACAGCAGTCGTTAAGTTATGTCAGAGGCCCTTGGGCTACTTGAAAACTTCTGACACTTGGGCTTTACTACAGCTATACGATATTTATTTATTTTATCTCAAAATTTTTAACTGACGTACGAACAACCGGCCCTTAAATTAACTAAATTTTTTAACTTTAATTTACTATCTAAAAAAAGATTCAGGAGTAATAAATGCGTATGTAATCAAGCATATAAGGTACTTGTGTATAACAAAGCCTTCCCGGTTTTTTTTTTATCCCTGAACGACCGCATGTTTGCAATAACAAATACATTAAAATGAATAGCGGGCACGCAGGATTTGCCGCATGAAAGTGTCAAATTTGCCTACTTGGTGGCGCCACAATAGTTACTAATTTAGCCTATTATAATCAATAGATAGAAAAATAAGAAAATCATTTGACATACTAGGAAAAGCAATTGACAAAATAGGATAACCAAAAGAAAAAGACTGTATTATGTGTTCTTGAATAGTAAAAGGGGCTTTTTGTGATACTTCAGCCCCCTAAAGAATTCTTCATAAGTATAATGCATAAAAAATGTTTCTAACTTTTCTGAATTTTAACTGATCCTTGCTGGTTAATAAAACATAAAAAAAACATTTCTTTATACTACCTACCTAAAAGATATTATATTACATTACATGGTCAAGTAAATTAAGGTAAAATTCAGGTAAATAAATTTGTTTTAATTCTTTAATAATTCTATTTTTTTCTGCGACGGGCTAAAAGTTTGACCTTTTTTCCCCGTTGACAGGTAGAAAAATGCCTCATTATATGAGCTGCATCTTATCGGGGAAAAAAATGAATTAGCAGGGAAAAAAATGAGTACTTTTTTCCCCGAAATGGCGGCTTAGGTATAGCTACTATTAACACTCAGATATCATTAAATTTATATCAAATACGTAAAGGAAAGTTACCTTATTATCCAAATGGCAATTATTAAGGGAATTTTCATAATAATCACTATCCATATTATTAAATTCACTCACCGAAAACTAACAAGAATCTTTGCAAAACTGTCTTCAATTTTAATTACATTAATATGACGTTTATGTAATTAAATCGTTTCGTTACCCAGGCAACGTCAATTACGATAAAAAGACAGTTTGAAAATCCAAGTTTAACATAAATCATTTTTCCGACATAATTTTCAGTTATCTAACTATGTTTTTCGACATTCTAGCACTGATATTTCTTCTCGCAGAAAAAAATTGTATATTACACACGAGAAAAAAGTGCGATTTTAGCTCTCGATGTGTTTGTCCCCTCCGCTAAACGCGTCGGGGACGAAATCACATCTCGAGCTAAAATCTATCACTTTTTTCTCTTGTATAATAAATAACTATTATTATTTTTAATTATAATAATCCAGAATTTATGGTGTGGCGCCACTATCGTTCGTTATCCCTAACCAAAATATGAAGCTAATTAAACTTCTCACATATCATTCTGATAGAGGGTAAATGTTAATGTGAGAGTAAAACTAGTTCTTATCAAAAAAAGGCATTGCAAAAGATTGCATCATTTCCTTCAACAAATAAAGTTCTTGTAGTTTTTTCGTAGAATGACTGATCGTTTGTGAGGTAGCGATTTCAAAAATAAAAATTTTAGATTGTCTTTTTTCAATGGACTAGAACCTGTGCCTAGCTAATTCTTGGCGAACCTTCGGCGATTCGGCGTAATTTAGCCGAAGCTTTCATATTTATGCATCAGTGATTCCGTAAAATATCGATTCGACACATTCCTAAAACCTAACATAAACCGCAGTACGAGACATGTCAAAACCAAAAAATACCTACCATTTTCAAATTGTTTGCAACTAAAATTTCTTGAAATAGATCAGGAATAAAAAAAAATTAAAAATCAAATAAATAAAAAAATCACGATTTTTTATATTTTTTTAATTAAAATCGTTGATTATTGATTTTAAAAAAATTCATGATTTTTTCTAACCCTGCTGGGCATTCCTCGGATTCGTATTATTTTATAAACATTAAATCGTTATGTTATTTACCAAGTCTAATTATCATCCTTATATTTCGTTGGGCGATACCGAATTGGGCGAAGGATTTTGTTATTCACTAATCCCAGGCGTCAATTGGGCGAGAAACGAGAACCTAGGGGATTATAAGAGATAAGTGGACAGACAAGAAATACATGTGCGGCCTTGCCCATATGTATAGCAGTGTTGCCAGATTTATTTTCAATAACTGCTACTTGTTCGACACTAAAGGGTGGCCAATGAAAAAAGTTTTTTATCATTTACTATATTCAAGGGATTGTTGAATAGAATTAACGAATTATGATTTATTGTTTAGTAACAAAACATGACCTTTCGTGTTTTCCATATTTTCTACTGAAAACTCACCATGTTTTTAAATCTAAGCAATTCCAAATTTCTCTGGAATTTACTACTTCTAATCAATAAAATTTAAAAATTAAACTTCTCTTTAATAATACACATTTATTTTCAAAACTAAAGCGCATATAGGTATAGGTATTAATCATCCTCTCCCATAGAAAAAATGTGTTAATTCTATTATCGCATACCTATAGGATAAGGAATTTTCATATGTTGAAATGATTAATTTTAAATATTGAGTCCCCTAATTATTTGACAGAGAAATATTAAAAGAATAATTTTTCAAGAATTAAAACAAAAGTCTTTTCTGCTATATTAATTATTAAGTATGCAATCGAATCGTTCAATCGATCGTTTTCGTGAAAATTGGGAAACATTTTTGACTAAAATAATATTTAGGGAGTTTCATGTTTCTGCTGTATATAGGTATAATATAAAATAATTGTAAATGCACTAAGGACTTGATGTATTTGATAGAACTTAAAAAAAATAATACATCAAGTATGTATTAATAGTATTTATTTATTTTTTTAAATTTTATTTAATGTAGAAAATCGGAATTTCTGTAAAATCTGGCAACGTAGCCATACAAGAGCATGCAAATACAGGTCTTGTCAAATTCGTTGGCGAGAACAATTCGTAGAAATTTAAAGGAGTCTCCTGCTGCGATCGGGCTAATTAGATTAGGCTCTGGGCCAATTAAAATGATTCTTGGCCAATTAAAATTCGATCGTTGTCGAAAAACAAAGCCGACTTACCTTCGTTGGGCCGAAGTATTAATTGATGCACCAAAATCTCATTCAGATTTCATGCGACTGTAGTAGCATCAGCAGCATAAAGCGGTACGGTTTAATTTCCTCTAAGATAAAAGATAGTGGGATGCCAGTGCCTTATGGTTTTTGAATAATTGATCTAAAGTAACCTGAACTATAAAGGCATCAAAATTCACTCAGGTTATGAGATGTTTACTATTTCTAACTACTGTAGTATATACCTACTGAATAATAGGGTTGATCTTTTAATGAAAAGTATATTTATGAATTCTGTTTACAAAATAACTTATTGAAATTCTATGGTTATGAAATTACTAATTAATTGATCATGAAGTTAATTGCAAAATATCTCATTTAACAGTTTAACTGGTAGAGAAAATAGATCTATTTTTTCCTTCACATAAAAAGTGACAAATTCATTTCAAGCATTACTTGAATAATAATGGTAATAATTGTATATCAGGTATTTCATAGTTATTATTAATATAAGTTTTAATTAATAAAACATCAATCTCACGACGAGATAAGGCAATAGAACGACACAAAAATCCTAACAGATTTCTCTGATATCACTCTGAGCAATAAAAGGTTATGTCACACTTTGCTTACTGATACGACATTTTGCCATCCTTGGAATGTCGTGCCGAGACTGGAGAGCGGGGCCCTGGACGAAATCTCAGGATAGGAGACCGTGGTCTCCCTCTGGGGTGGCAGAAAGACTGGTGGATGGAGTCGTGTCCCGTGGGAACACGTGCCTAACTCTGGTAACGTGGTCGTCCTTCGAGGTTAGATGAAACTCGAAAATATGGGGCTACGAATGATGAGATCCAGTATTCATGAGCAGATAGTAGCAAAACCTTCAGATAATGTAAGGGATTCCTTCCATAAAAGCGGATATTCAGATGTAGAGATGGTGGAAACCAATATGGCGTCCGTGAAGACAGGTGGGGTTCTACTCCGTAGATAGGTTTTCCGACGAGATAAGATAGTACCCCAATTGATAGGGTAGGTAGAAAGAACTATAACAATATATAAACTCTATTAGAGAAAGTTTTAGGTAGTTTGATCGCTTTACTTACCCTATTTATATAGGTTCTTTTAGATAAAGAGAAAAGGTAGGGGTGCGACTTGTCGCTTCAATCACCAAGAATGGAAGATGGCCGAGCCTGTTCCAGACTCGCGAAAAGGACCAATCCTTTTGCGCAACTCAAAAGGGTGTTAGTTCATCTTCCGAAACTACATCACAGCGACATCTGTGTTTCTAGTTAATCGAAAAGGAAGATTGTAAGAGAAGGAAGTTACAGATTGTACTACAAGGTAGGGATCTTGAACTTGCCTAGTTTAGTTAGTTTTACCACTCGGCAACAGGTGGCGATGTTGGATCGAAATTCATGTTTCAATCAAATAAAGTGGCTAGGCGGACACCTTTATAGTAGGGATTTAGACAATGATATCTTATTTAATAATATTAAATGGAGCTAATTAAAGAATAAGACCTTTAACGACGTTACACACCTCTCTTTACCGGGGTAAGGAAAGGATTAAAGATAAACCAACTGGAAAAAGCACAGGCGTATTTCAAGTTGTTACTATACCCGAAGAAGGGTATGTTTGCGGGACAACTAGGTGACGATAAGCTTAGAGAATGTTATTCAGAAATCACGTTCATAAATAACATGAACCTTTCGAGGAAATAAGATAACAACTCTGAACGAACAAATTGTCAACGACATCGTTGATCTGTTTCATTGAATGAATAAAATTTCTCTTGTATATGTTTACTAAGGTAACATGCAACTTTCAACAGGGAATAGCGTTAGGTTTACTAAAATTACATGCGACTTAAATATTAAGCACTAGGTAATAACTATTCATAAGGTATAAAAATAAAATATTCATGCTTCATTGCAAAGGCAACAAAATAAAAGATATGCTAGTAACGGTAGTAATAAGATAATTAAGACAACTTTCTTAAACGGTAATTGTTCTTGCCGAACAATGTCGATAAACAAAGGAATAATTTCTAGATAACTAGATATGAAGATACGATAAGATATGATTAGATAATATAAGATAAGATAGATACAATAAGATAAGATACATACTAAGATAAAATTAGATCTCCTGAGGTGGGCACGGTTTCCTCCTTTACCGTTAGATGGTGTTTCCTTGACCAATGACAACCCTGCATTCTGATTTGGAGCATGCACCGCCACTGAAACAGTGGGGGCGCGGGAAAAATCTAGAATGAGACTGTCGCGGTCAAGTAGCAAGTCTAACAAAGGAAAAGTGAAACACGATCCTCAAGGGGGTTGATGCTGTCCAAACTTGGGCATCAAAACATCTTTGTACAGGGAAAGATAAGTTTTAGAGTCCGCAAGGGTAATCCATAGGCAAGATTTTTCATCTTTGAACCAGTCAAAATTTGACTATGTCGTTGTCTATGCGACTCCATAATAAATAATTGAGAGAAAGGAAGTTTGCAGATAATCACTGCGTAGCTTATCAAATAGCGTAATTGTAACAATCATATCGATAAATCGTCCAATAATCGCATAGATAAACATTTGATAATCGCACTGAGAAAACATCAATAATCGCCTGGATTATTAGATAAACATTAAGGTAACGGTAAGATAATTTATCTCACTCGGTAAGATAAGAAAAATGGAACAACCATTTTCATCGCTAAGGTAGGGGACATTCAATATCCGTGTTCAAATTCATTTGTGTTAACACCGAATATCTCAAGTCATCTTTGCAAATTCAACACTAGAATTCACATAGATTTTTATTTTCCATTTTGGAAAATATTCGCAGAGAAGATAAGTATTAGCTACCATTCTATTATGGTACTAACAGGTACAGACAAGGTAAGATAGGATAATTCCTTTTCTTTGAAAAGAAATTAAAGATAAGAAAGGCACGAAGCTTTGACTAAAGCTTACGCCTGTCATTGTTATCAAGAAGAAAATTTGCTAATTCAATTTTCGTTTTCTTGAAAGATAGGTAAGACAAGGTAGAGATATTCTGTTGTCTTCCGTTGAGACAACAGAGGGATTTTTCACTTTAGCCATGCAGGGCGGAAAATCTTAAAGCACCCAATCTTGGAAAGATGGTAGATAAGATAAAAGAGATCTGCTGTCGTCTGATTTGACAAGCAGAGCAGTTTTCACTTTAGCACATAGCAGGGCGGAAACTGTCGGGAAAGCACCCGTACTTGGAGAGATGGTGGGTAAGATAAAGATAACCTGTTGTCTCTTGTTTGGACAAACAGGGCAGTTTTCACTTTAGCCTATAGCAGGGCGGAAACTGTCGGAAAGCACCCGTTTTTGAAAGAGATGGTAAGATAAGATAAAAGAGATCTGCTGTCGTCTGATTTGACAAGCAGAGCAGTTTTCACTTTAGCACATAGCAGGGCGGAAACTGTCGGGAAAGCACCCGTTCTTAGAAAGATGGTGGGTAAGATAAAGATAACCTGTTGCCTTTTGTTTGGACAAACAGGGCAGTTTTCTCTTTAGCACGTAGCAGGGCGGAAACTGTCGGGAAAGCACCCGTCTAAAACTAGACGGTAGATAAGATAAAGGTAAAAGATAAGATAAGGTAGATACAACGGCAAGATAGTATTTTCTTTAGTTCATTGAACATAAGAAAATTTAAAAGATAACATTAGACCTGTAAACGTGGTCAGACAAGATAGGCGAATAGTTACTTTTCAAGGTAATGATTTCAGATAACCAGAAAGATATGGCTTCTCAAAATTTGAGCGATAAAATAAAATGAGAGCCTGAGGATAGCAGATACCGATCCCAAAATTAGCAACATTCACACTTAGCGCTACATTCACACTACTAGTTTCGAGATCCTTGAGAAACGCTTTGAAAGATACGGTATTCATTCTGCATACATTCTTCATTCATTCTAAGATACAACTAGAAACGGAGCTTTCTCAATTCTCGTATTGCTAGGCCTCATTTTCTAAACGGGTTTTTGTCAAGTACAAAAAGAGAGATAAAGATAGGTAGGGGAAACAAAGTTAAAGAGAAGATATTACAAGGAACTATTCGTCACTTTTCGGCGGGTCTTCGCCTCGATAAGCCTTCAAATCTTTAGAATGCCAGCGACCTAGGGGATTGCCTTCTTGGTCTTGTAATTCGTACACTAATTTAGACACTACTTTAGATATCCGGCATAGTACGAATTTTGGGGCCAATTTAGCAGCAAAATTCTTTGCGGCATTCGAAAGTGGGTAGGTATGTTTCCAGACGAGGTCACCCTCGGTGAAAACATCGGGGCGCTTGCGTAAGTCGTAATGTTTCTTACTTACTTCGTAAGCTTTCTTAAGTCTATCGCGTATATCACTGAAGATAGGAGGTAATTTAGATATGTCTTGTTCTCGATGAACATAAGACAGATCATCAGGTAATTCTAGATAATTATCTGAGACTGGACCGTAAAAGGTTCCGTCTATAGGGACATTTCTAGCGAAAAGTAGGAAAGCTGGAGCGTGTTTAGTAACTTCGCTCACCGATAAGTTAATTGCTTGTGCAATTTTATAAACATTTTTATCCCAATCTTTATGATTGTCACGGATGTAAGATGAGATGGCTGTAAGGATGGTACGATTCGTTCTCTCGGTCGGATTCACCTGAGATAAATGCCTGGCGCTATACCACAAGTTAACTTCGTAGTTTTTCAGCAAATTAGTAAATAGACTGCTTTTAAAGATTTGAGCGTTGTCACAAAGCAGAATTTGAGGCACACCGAAAATTAAGAACACTTGGTTCTCAAGAAATTTTGTAACGGCAGCTGCTGTAGCATTAGGCATTGGTTTAACCAAAACGAACTTCGAAAACCAATCTGTGACGACTAAAAGTTGGGTGTTTCTAGCCTTAGATCGAGGGAAAGGTCCCATGAAGTCAATAGAGAGAAATTGAAAGGGAAAATTGATTTTCTTATAATTACCCATGAGTCCTACACGAGCAGTGTTTGGGGCTTTGTGTGCACCACAAACCTGGCAGTTTCTCACGTACTTTTTGACTGAGATAATCATTTTGGGCCAATAATAAACTTCAGAAATTCTTGCCAAAGTTTTACTTACTCCAAAATGCGCAGAAGTTGGAGGGTCATGAAATTGAGCAATTATTTCCTCCCGATTAGGAGTAGGGACAACAATTTTCCAATCAGATAGGTTAGACACGACTTCCACTCGAGGCTTAACATGTTTATAAAGAATATTGTCTTTGATGGTAAAGTCAGGGTATTTCTCAGGAAACTCGGTAACTTTGGAGACCATGTCTTTATACCAATCATCAGGTACAAAGTTTTGGAGAGAGATAGAAGAAATAGAACGGGAAAGATAGTCTGCAGGGACATTGCAAGTGCCTTTTCGATGTTTAATGTCGAAATCAAACTGGCTGAGGCGTAAACACCATCTAGCTACACGACCCATAGGATCTTTTAACGTGCGAAGCCAGAGAAGAGAGGCGTGATCGGTGTAAACTGTAAAATTTGCACCTTCGACATAAGGGCGAAAATATTCTATACCAAAGAGGACACCTAAACATTCTCTTTCGGTAACGGTGTATTTCTTCTCGGCTTTCGAGAGCATTCGACTAGCAAAAGCAATGGGGTGTTCAAAATCTCCCTCCAGTTGAAAGAGCACCGCACCTAACCCGAAATCACTTGCATCCGTCTGTATGCAAAAGGGCTTCGAGAAATCTGGGCTAGCTAGAACGGGAGCTGTAGTTAGTCGTTCCTTGAGAAGTTTAAAAGCTTGATCAGCTTCTGAGTTCCAAGTTATTGACTGTCCCTTTTTTCGGTTATGCAGCAGAGCTGAGATAGGAGCACTGATTGTAGAAAAATCCTTTATGAAACGCCTATAATATTGTAAGATACCTAGGACGTGTCTTACTCCAGTGGTGTTATGAGGAACAGGGGACTCAATAATCGATTTAACTTTCTCTTCACTAACTCGCAATCCGTTTCTATCGATAATAAAACCCAAAAAGGAGAGAGAATCTCGACAGAAGTGACATTTTTCGAAGTTGACAGTAAGATTAGCGTCTTTTAAACGCTCGTATACTTCCCTTAAAATTTCTAGATGTTTCTCGAAACTATTCGTGGCGATAATTATATCGTCAAGATAAACGAAAACAAATGGCTCCAAAGCTGGACCTAAAATTGTGTCCATAAGACGTTGTTGGGTTTGAGCACTGTTTCTCAGTCCGAAAGGCATTCGTCGGAATTGGAATAAACCTCTCCCGGGAACTACAAAAGCAGTCTTTGGGCGGGATTCTTCGTCCAAAGGAACTTGAAAGAAAGCCTGCTTTAAATCGATGGAGGTAAGATAATTAGCATCTTTGAGCTTGCTCAAGATAGTGTCGATTCTAGGCAGGGGATATGAGTCATGTGTGGTGATCTCGTTTAGTTTCCGACCATCAAAACACATACGGTATGTTTTGTCTTTCTTGCGGACCAAAAGAACAGGGGACACCCAAGGAGAATTACTTTTTTCGACAATTTCTAACTTAAGTAATTTATCTACCTCTTCATTCAGATATTGTTGAAGGGTTGGAGATAAGGGATATTGTCTCTGTCTAAAAGGCTTAGCGTCTTTTGTTTCTATGGAATGGCATAGCACATTGGTTTCAGGGAGTATATCAACACGGGCCAAACTTTTGAATTTGTCTATCGTCGATTCAAGTCTAGAAAGGTCGGTAGGAGGTAAACAAGAGATATCCTGAATCTTGTTGATAGCGCAAACCTTAAGTTCATTAGGTAAGACAGAAGATAATGAAGACGAAGGATCACCGGGATGAACTTCGAAGGATTCATTTACGAAATTAATCATCATGTTGAAAATACGAGCTACGTCTATTCCCAAGATAATTTGTGGTGAAATGGAAGATACCACATGGAATTGGACTTTCTTTGTGACGTCATCTATGGTCAGGTCAAGTTCAATTATGTCGATAACAGATAGAGGGGAACCATCGGCATTTTTCAGAGAACACAACAAATCCGAATTTTTGGAAGGGATGGGTAGTTCACCCAGAACTTCCTGCATGGTTTCCAAATCACAAACAGAGATATTGGCGCCGGTGTCAAAGAGGGCTGTATAAGGTACGTCACACATTTTGACAGCTATAAATGGTCTATTGTCAACAGGGTTAGATAATAAGATTGGAGCTATAACAGGTATTAAAGAGTCAGCACTTATTGGTTTAGGTATGTCCTTTTTAGGAGGTATTCGAAAAGATTCGAAAAAGTTTGCAACTTTTTGCAACCATGATTTCCACTGTTCCTTTTGGATAGTGAAATCAACAAGATAACTGGAAGATATTAGTGCTGGTCTTTTGGAGAGGGAGGAGACTGATCGTCTTTTGGCTTCGAGCTCTTTTCTACAAGGGCTCGCTTTGGGCGGCTTGTCTCTTGTTGTCGCACTGCACCCTGTTGTGCAACTTCGCCGTTTTTTGAACGAGAAGTGACTTTGAGAGAGTTCAGGAAATCTGCCGAACATGAGGGGCATTTAGACTTGTAGACATTTTTATGACCACAGCCATAACAAAAAACTTTTCTAGGGAGATTACACCTTACATAGGTATGACCTTTGTTGGAACAATTCCAACAGGTGACTGCAGAAAGGTTAGTAACAGGGATCTTGGTGTTACTAGGTGTAGGTGCACCTTTAGTTGGTGTGCCTCTGGCTTTACGAGAAGAGAAAGAAGCTGGTTCTCCAGAACATGCTAAGTCTGAATTTAAGAGACTTTGAACCTTCTTAGAGGGAGGGGGACGATATTGTTGGACTATAGTCCTATTATCTTCTAACTTCTTTCCAATTGAAATTATGTCCTTAATGTTGTTTACCTCAACAAGGGCAAGATGGTTTTGGAAGTAGGGATGAAGATTTTTCTTGATTATTTTAAATTGCTCCACTTCTGATGGAGGAGTAGACAATCTCTTAAATAAGCCTTGCATTGAGGCAACATAGATAGCAACTAACTCAAATTCACCATGAGTTCTTTGTTTGATTTCCTCTAATAGGTCATCATCGTAAGAGAGGGGGAGAAAAGTAATTTTCAATTTATTCTTGAGATCTTCCCAAGAAATAATTGAGCTTGCAACACTGCGAAACCAAATCAGAGCCTTGTCTTCAAAAAGATCCATTGCCGAATCAAAAAGATCGCGGTCTGAGACATTTCTCGACCTTTGAAGTTCTTTGACCTTTTCTAGAAATTGGATCAAATTATCCTTAGAAGAACCAGAAAATTTAATATTCCATTTATAAACTGGAACACTAGGTCTAGAATGAGTGGAGACAGTAGAGCTTGATGCACTCTGGGAATTGGATGAGTTATCAGTTTGGTCTAGGGACTGATCGTTTTTCAGAAGCCATTGACCTTCTAATTCTAGAGCCTCAGAAAATAAATCATCAGCTAAAGCTTTTGCTTCAGGATCTTGATCAAGTTTGAATCTATTGATTCTAGAGATCACATGATTCAGACGACATTGAATTCTTTGACAGATAGGGTCATTAAGAGACAAGGGAGCGTCCTGTATTTTGATTTTCAAATCTGCAAGAGTCTTTTTCACCTCTGCAGAATCTTTGTCAAAGGGGTAGACAGATTCAGAAATAGAAAGAGGATTTTCTTCCCTATTTAACAGGGCACGAAACTGAATTCGTCTTTTCTCCTGTGTATTAAATGGGACTTGTTTTCTAATTGCTATTTCGTAAGCGAGTTCTTCACTTAATAAAGCTAGAACGGGATTCATGATTGAAATCTACTAAAGTCGGTAAGGTAGGGATCGAAAAAGCTATGTGACGCTATGGTGTATCTTTACACGTAAAGAATTAGTTTTCTACGTTTGACGTAAAGAATGCAAGGGATACGTCGCAACACTGCTCGTAGCTTTAGCGCTCGTCGGCACTAATACCAACAGCTGACTGGAGAGTCAAAAATTAATGGAAACCTAACCTAACTTAATGAGAAAATGGTAAGGTAATTTTCAGGGAAAGATTTTTGGATACAGTTTTCAAAGACAGCTTAACTACAGAGCTCTCATATCGAGTATCCTCTCCGTACGGAATTAAGCTTCTCTAAAACTTGCTCGAGACATCGCGACGGTATAATCAACCACTCCGTAAAGCTCCCTGACGGGTTACCCTTTAGCGGCAGTGTAGCGGTAAGAAAAAGTAGGTATTTTCGCGGCACGGCACTTTGCACAAAGATAATTAGGTAGGTACACATATATTAGGGAACAATAATGCTTAAAACTAAATCATGCAAAAGCTTTCAATAAAAACATGCAGTAAGCAACAAGAGAAACTTATATAAATATCAAGTGATATCGCAGACAAATCGTAAAGTTCAAATAGTTATGAGATTTATTTTATGAAAATCCTAGATACATAAAAGCCAAATAAGATAAAGATAAATTGGATTTCTAATTCAAAGAAGTAATCGTTCCACACCGGGGAGTGCCAATTGCTGCGATCGGGCTAATTAGATTAGGCTCTGGGCCAATTAAAATGATTCTTGGCCAATTAAAATTCGATCGTTGTCGAAAAACAAAGCCGACTTACCTTCGTTGGGCCGAAGTATTAATTGATGCACCAAAATCTCATTCAGATTTCATGCGACTGTAGTAGCATCAGCAGCATAAAGCGGTACGGTTTAATTTCCTCTAAGATAAAAGATAGTGGGATGCCAGTGCCTTATGGTTTTTGAATAATTGATCTAAAGTAACCTGAACTATAAAGGCATCAAAATTCACTCAGGTTATGAGATGTTTACTATTTCTAACTACTGTAGTATATACCTACTGAATAATAGGGTTGATCTTTTAATGAAAAGTATATTTATGAATTCTGTTTACAAAATAACTTATTGAAATTCTATGGTTATGAAATTACTAATTAATTGATCATGAAGTTAATTGCAAAATATCTCATTTAACAGTTTAACTGGTAGAGAAAATAGATCTATTTTTTCCTTCACATAAAAAGTGACAAATTCATTTCAAGCATTACTTGAATAATAATGGTAATAATTGTATATCAGGTATTTCATAGTTATTATTAATATAAGTTTTAATTAATAAAACATCAATCTCACGACGAGATAAGGCAATAGAACGACACAAAAATCCTAACAGATTTCTCTGATATCACTCTGAGCAATAAAAGGTTATGTCACACTTTGCTTACTGATACGACATTTTGCCATCCTTGGAATGTCGTGCCGAGACTGGAGAGCGGGGCCCTGGACGAAATCTCAGGATAGGAGACCGTGGTCTCCCTCTGGGGTGGCAGAAAGACTGGTGGATGGAGTCGTGTCCCGTGGGAACACGTGCCTAACTCTGGTAACGTGGTCGTCCTTCGAGGTTAGATGAAACTCGAAAATATGGGGCTACGAATGATGAGATCCAGTATTCATGAGCAGATAGTAGCAAAACCTTCAGATAATGTAAGGGATTCCTTCCATAAAAGCGGATATTCAGATGTAGAGATGGTGGAAACCAATATGGCGTCCGTGAAGACAGGTGGGGTTCTACTCCGTAGATAGGTTTTCCGACGAGATAAGATAGTACCCCAATTGATAGGGTAGGTAGAAAGAACTATAACAATATATAAACTCTATTAGAGAAAGTTTTAGGTAGTTTGATCGCTTTACTTACCCTATTTATATAGGTTCTTTTAGATAAAGAGAAAAGGTAGGGGTGCGACTTGTCGCTTCAATCACCAAGAATGGAAGATGGCCGAGCCTGTTCCAGACTCGCGAAAAGGACCAATCCTTTTGCGCAACTCAAAAGGGTGTTAGTTCATCTTCCGAAACTACATCACAGCGACATCTGTGTTTCTAGTTAATCGAAAAGGAAGATTGTAAGAGAAGGAAGTTACAGATTGTACTACAAGGTAGGGATCTTGAACTTGCCTAGTTTAGTTAGTTTTACCACTCGGCAACAGGTGGCGATGTTGGATCGAAATTCATGTTTCAATCAAATAAAGTGGCTAGGCGGACACCTTTATAGTAGGGATTTAGACAATGATATCTTATTTAATAATATTAAATGGAGCTAATTAAAGAATAAGACCTTTAACGACGTTACACTCCTACATTCGGACGTTCAGACACTTATCAGCGGCGCAGGTATATCACTGATAAATTTAAGCAGTAAATATTATGTATATGAGTCCTTGAAAAGACAGTTCTGAGATAAAGAATTAAAACACTTACAACAGATAATATTTCTGGGAAACCCTGCCTTGGAAAATAAACAAAGCCTCACAACAAATCTCGATCCATATTAAAATTATAATACTATAAATAAAGATATTCGATAATAATAATTATATTTCTTACAATTATTATTTTACATATTTTGCAATATTTGTACTTGATCTTAGTAAATATACTTTATTTGTAAGAAATAAATAAAAACACAATATTTGTGGTTTTTTACGCGCGTCTATGAAGTGCTGGGAACGTCCCTTTAAACACCGGTTTTATTAACTCCTTCTTATAATCTCTCGTTAACGAATTCGACAACGACAAGGCCTGTAACTCAACGGTATTTAAAAATTCCTTCGCCCAATATTGAGCTGTAGGATTATAAGGACCCCCGTCGTGTCGAAGGGTCACTCAGGTAATTTCGCCCAATTGAGAAACGCCGATTTCGTTCAGCAGAAATATTACAACATCAGATAAATAATATTCACATTCCAATACTTATTATTATTCCGCCCTCATTGCATTGAATGAGAGTATTGCATTCCATTTGATTCTTAATAAAGTGATGGTACTTCATGCAAACTGCCTTGCTAAATGAACACATTTCATGTAGGTATAGCTATAATAATTTAATAATTTAATACACTTGAAGTAAACCTTCAAATAAGCTGAATTCATCCACGCACAAGTCAATACAAATTCAAATTTCGCGCGCTTATGAGATCCACTGACGTCATTGCGCCGATTTGACGAAAATAAGATTGTATGTCATTATATCATATGGGCATGGGATATTATGATAGTCAACTTTTGTTTTCCAAGTAAAATATAAACTTCAATTTAATTTGTCATAACATAATAAATTTACCATGCAAAATAATTATTATGGGTAGGTATAGCGAGCTTATAGCAAATACACTAGATAATAATACATACAGCTTCCACTGAAAATTAGCACCGGAAGTTTACTAACGCCCAAGCGGCTGGATGTTTAACTAGCGTTGATATAACAGTGCGCGAGAAAAGTAAGGAATAAATTCGATAAAACGAAAATCGCTGTTTTTTTTTGAATAAATAAAAAACAGGTAGATTTTGTTTTTGAGTTGTGCAACTTTTGACATAATATTGGGGTATACAGGGTGATGCGCGAAAAAGTGGTGACGTCATCGGCATTATTTACAACCCTTATTTTTTATTTCATTTTTTGATACTTCATTCAATTGCCAGTATGGTAATGTAATCAATTTGTAACCTTAAATAAGAAAATTTCTGAGAAAACAGCTTGTGAGTCGAAATTGTGCACTTTTTACTGATGTGAAAATCGGAACATTAACGATAAAAATAAAAAAATATCAAATAAAAATTACTGTTTCCATGCTAATTTTATAAGATCTGTCTATTAAATTAAGTCTATTAAATTAAATCTGTTAAATTAAATTAAATTAAATCTATTAAATCTGTCTATTAAATTAAATTGATTCTCTCCAAATTAAGTTATTTTCACAGAAATTTCGTCGTTTGTTACAAAATGATTACATTATCTGATATGGCAATTGAATGAAGTATCATAAAATGGAATAAAAAATAAGGGTTGTCATTTAAAAAAAACATCGATGACGTCACCACTTTTTCGCGCATCACCCTGTATACCCCAATATTATGCCAAAAGTTCAAGAACTCAAAAACAAAATCGACCTGTGTTTTTATTTATTCAAAAAAACAGCGCTTTCCATTTTTATCCTGCAAACGGTTTCAAGTGCCATTATGGATAATCCTACATCAAGTACAAGTAAGAGGATGTCTCCTCCAATGAAACGAGAAGAAAAGAGTGTCGTCTACAAGATTTTGGAAAAACTACTCTACAGGTTATTCACGGTATACGCCACAAAAGATTATGGCCGTGTCTCTGGATTTTAGGATCTCTTTATTTTTGGAGTGGATAGAGACCCGGCAGAGGTACGTTTTAAAATTATATTCATAATGTACAGGGTGTCCCAAAAGCATGAAACATATCAAAGTTATGTTTTTTTAAATGGAATGCTCCTATGTTATTGCATTTTTAGATTGCCTGGGAAGAGAAAATAAGATTGGCTTTTACAGTTGGTGTTTAAATTCAGAAGTTTGTGAGTTATAAACAAGTGAAAATCGTCATTTTTCAAGTACAAGGAAAACTTCTCAAGATAGAGAAAAACGGCTTACATGTCCCTATTTTAACTTTTCATGTACTATCCAATGATGTAGATGAAATGTTTATACAGGGTGATAAAAATTTTTAAAAATTCTGAGATTTCTCCACGCGTCGACAAATAAAAAAATCAAAGAAAGTACAAATGTTTCTATACCATAGGATAGTACATGAAAAGTTAAAATAGGGACATGTAAGTCGTTTTTCTTTATCTTAAGCCGTTTTCCTTGTACAGGGCCTTGACACTCTTTTCTTCTCGTTTCATTGGAGGAGACATCCTCTTACTTGTACTTGATGTAGGATTATCCATAATGGCACTTGAAACCGTTTGCAGGATAAAAATGGAAAGCCAAAAATAATTTCAAAATTCTGAAAATGATGTCTGTTCTCTGAAAAGAACTGAATGGGCTTCAAAAAGAACTTATTTGGTTTTGAAATAACTTTTAAGAACTTATTAAAGAAGAAATTATAGGGTTTTGGAAATAACTGATGTTTAACATCCGACGCTGACAACGTAAACAATAATGGCAACAATTAAAAAAACAAGCGTATATGCGTAGTGTTTAGTGTTGCATAGATTCAATTTCCTGTTGAAATTTTGCTGGGTGTAATTTTGTCTATGAATTCACCAATGAGAAGAGTCTTTTTTTGGCGGTTCATTTAAATTTATTCCTCCTAGTCAAAAAATGAGGTAGTCACGACAACATTCCCAGATTCGGGTATAGGCTATGACGTCACCTGCAAAACATGTTTCCTTGTTGCAGTGTAATAAAACGCAAATTAGAAAATTCTAACTCTATTTTCTTTCTAGATAGTCATTTTTTACTATAGTTGATCATTTTTTGAGGATCAATTTAACTGTTGTTTGGCATGACTATATCTACCGTTTTGCGGTATGACGTTTTGCGAAAACTAGGTCTGGTCGCTGAGTCGGTACTCTAGTTAGAGCGAAACGCCAAGGAACTTGAAAAGTTAAAGTTGTCAAATTATCCTACTAATGTTTCCAGTGTCTCTGGTAACAAGCGAAAATGTTGTTTTAATTGATGACTTTGAAATTGAGAAACAATTTCCTCAACGAAATTTGTTATATGTATTTGCAACTGCAAAATTTTTCTCTCGCTTTTCCTCATTTTCATTTTCAATTTTATTGTTCATTTTCCACAAAAAATGCAGTAATATGTATTTACAATAAGGAAATAAAAAATGTAATTATTATTATTATTATTTGCCCAGATTCGGCTAACGCATTTCATACAAACATATTATACATTAGTGAAATAATAAATCCCCAAGTTACATTAATTATTATGAAACATATTACATATATATATGGTGGGGTGATAAGTACTTGGCAGGTAACAAAGCCAACTAAAAAAACAATTTACAAATCTACGAAGTTTTGTTACAGTACAGTTTAATTCTCGTTTCGGTTTCGTTGCAAATAACTGAGACCATTTCGAATTCAAAACATTTCAATAAACACTTTTCGGTTTTCATTTGCATGTTCATGAACAGCGAATTAGTTGCATTTTAGTACTCGGTTACACACACATTGCACACGCATTACCTTATGTTCTTCTAGCAGAGTAACGAACTTTAAATGTCTGACAAGATCACTTTTCATTTTAGTTTCATGCTGACATTGAGCACATTTATACATTTGCACTACTTCCTTATGTTTACATTTATAATGTCGAGTCAAAGACTCTTTATACTTTGTTACGTAAGAACATTCCTGACACTTATACAGTTCTGCTTCTGCTGAATGTTTGATTTTATAGTGACACCTCACAGCCCTTTTAATTCTAGTTTTGTATGAACATTCCTGACATTTGTACACTTCTGGATCTTTTGAATGTTTTATTTTATAATGTCGAGTCAATTCACTTTTATATCTCGTCTCGTAAGAACATTCCTGACACTTATACATTTCTGCTTCTGCTGAATGTTTTTGTTTATAATGTTGAGTCAAATTACCTTTATGTTTGGTTTCAAATGAACATTCCTGACATTTGAACACTTCTGCATTTTTTGAATGTTTTTGTTTATAATGTCGAGTCATAGTACTTTTATATTTTGTTTCATATGAACATTCCTGACATTTGAACACTTCTGCATCTTTTGAATGTTTTCGTTTATAATGTCGAGTCATAGTACTTTTATATTTTGTTTCATATGAACATTCCTGGCATTTGTACACTTCAGCATGTTTTGAATGTTTATATTTAAAATGTTTGACGAAAGTTTGTTTGTTATTTGTTTTATGGGAACATTTGTCACACCTATACACTTTTGCTTCTGTTGAATGTTTAATTTTATAATGTAGAGTGAAATAGTCTTTACTTTTTGTTTCAAATGAACATTCCTGACATTTGAACACTTCTGCATCTTTTGAATGTTTTTGTTTATAATGTCGAGTCATAGTACTGTTATATTTTGTTTCAAATGAACATTCCTGGCATTCGTTCACTTCAGTATTTGTGGAATGTTTACAGTTATAATGTCTGATAAAAGCAGATCTATAGTTTGTTTTATAGGAACAATGGGCGCAGTTATACTTCGCTTGTTCTTCCCCGGTCCTGTCAGAAGATCGTGACTCACTTTCTTGAACGGACTCACAACGATCGAGTGCATCCTTCAACATTCCAACATGACTCCTACTTCCCTTAATCAGCTCCCAGCCCGGTTTATGTTCTTCGATGTCAATCTCTTCGTCTTTCAGTGCCAAACTTTCTGCTCCTTGTACTCGATGAAGGTCATCTGATCCTGGTGAAGAGTCTTCAGGTTTTATCTTTATTACAGGGCAATATGAAGAGATATTCTCCAAATTGTCGGATTCAGAAGATCGATCACAGCTTGAATGATTTGCTTCATCTTCGCACTTCAACTTTTGGGACGCGAGCAAGGAATCGTAGTCAAACTTATGGTCTTCTACTGCTTCCATTTTAATAATCATTTCCTGCTGAGGTTGTTGGCCATATACAGAATCCTTGGGCCATGACCACTACTCTGTTTATTGTTTACTTCGTTATTAATTATTAAGCTCATGATGTTAATTGTTTCTCCTTTCCTTATTGATACACTCAAACGTTATTTTCCACACACAAATCGCAATATTCGAAATCGCACATTTCAAGAGGTTAAAGTGTTAAAGTTTTATTACCTACTTTTATTTTTATTAGCGGGAGCCGGGCAAGATACAGAATCCTTGGGAGTCGGGAGCCCGGGAGCGGAAGAAAACGTGGTAATTTTTAGACTGACGAGTTGACACTTGACAGTTAACAACAGCTGCGCCGACCATTCCGTCCGTGAAGACAAAAATGACTGATACAGAGCACAGAGCATGATACAAATAAACGAGCTTGTGACGTCAGTCGGGTGATATCTACATGTGACTCGGAACTCGGCAGTAATAATAATGACGTAAAGTCGCGATTTAGTAGCTTATTTCGACGTTTGAAGATGGTCCAGTAATTTTAAAAAGTTTGACTTCATTATATTATCTGACTGTTTGATAGCAAAAAATGTTTATTGTGCGGTAAGTGCGGGTATGAGAATCACGCAAGAAAAACGAAAGGCAAAGAGGTATCTTTTTTTAGTTTGCTATAGGCTATAGCATAGGCAAAAAATGCAATTGTGTATAAATGATTTGTTATTCCAAGTCTCTTGCCCGTATTCACAAACGATAATTTCCTAAATAATTACGTAATTAATTAAATGAGTGAGATGGAGATATGCAGTTTTTTCGCAATAGAATGAGATGGGGATAATTGATTACGTAATTATTTAGGAAATTATCGTTTGTGAATACGGGCATCTGTGTATTGCCCGAAACTAAAATCCCAAAATCCAACAATTTAAGCTTTTTAATTGCTGTAAGAACGTATACAGAATATATTTATAAAATGTTTTATAAACATTTTCACACGTTTTTGCGAACTCGAAATTGGCGCAGATTTATAAAACAATAATCGACTCTTCAACCGGTTCTATAAATGTTATTGCTTGTTGCTTTTATACAATAGTTTTTAGAACGTTTATAAATGAGCCTGGCGTGGCCTCGCGGTTAAGTAGCGAGAACTGCTTGATCGTTGGATCCGTCGGACTGAGTTCGATTCTCAGTGAAGGCTCTGGGTGTCTGTGTTGTTTCTACTATTTATTTGGTATACTTGAAGCTGGGTGTATGAGCAAGAGGCTCCAAACCCATATTACCGGTGTGGAGCGACTTTGTCTTACCTACATAGGGAAGACCGAAAGTTGTAATTTTGTTCTTATGTCAACAATTCTTAACTCATGCAAGCGAAGAACATCTTGAAGTATTCAGAATGAATGGTTCGTTTGAAAGCAACTTAACTTTATTTCAAATTTTCCTTAATACCAGATTTCGGAAGCCATTCAGATTTGGGTTAGTTTTAATACAACCCTGTATTTTCAGTTTTTGTGTTTAGTCGATTATTAATCTTGCGTGTTCTTGCTTGAAGCTTTAGCTTTAAAATGAGCCCTACATTTTGAAAATCGGGTCACGAATAACAATAAGTTATTATTGCCACACCAAAAAGTAGTTTTTTTGAGATCACCCTGTAAATAAAAGAAATAATCGGAAAATTCGAAAACCGTTTCGAGATATGAGGTCCATCTTCATGATCTATTGTGTTGAAATTTAAAAAGAAAAAATTGATCAAATGGGAGCAAGCCGAACTTTCTGAGATTTTGTTTACCACCCTATATAAACTTTGTGTGAAGTACCAAGTTCTTGCAAACATACGGACTGATAAACAAGGGATTGAACTAGTGAACCCTCGAAACAAAAATTGAATTGCTCGAAACAATCCAAATTTTCAAGTTAGGGCCAAAGTTAGGGCAAATTTGGTCATGTAACGTTTCATTTGTTGAGCAGTTTATAATCTATAATCTATAAAATAAAACACAATTTAATATGCCGTTTTATTTTACGTGAAGTATATTCTAATGCTTAAGAAAGAGATAATTATTATTACCGGAAACTCCAAACTCTAGATAATTTTATTACGTCCGTGAACATTTTGTGTGTAGTTAACGATCAAGGCAATAGAGGACGCTACTTTTTTTGACCCACTTTTATACATGTAAATAGTGGAGATCTGCACGTATTATTATCTATATGGTATGATTAAGTTTAAAAAGTCAGATGTGACGACGTGACGTCACACTAACCGTGCGAATTAATTATTTTTAATTTCATTAGAAAATGTCAAACAGTTAAATGTCAAATTGTGAACGAGCGTAAATTATTGAAGGAATCATTTCAATTCAAACAATGAATTGAACCGCTTACGTCAGTTTGAGAGCCACTGACAACAAACTACAGAAAATTTATTCAAGTAATGACACTGTGTGACTGTATCATCCTTTGTGCTGTTCATTTAATTCTCATTCAAAAAGTAGGTGTAGGAGGGTTTATAGGTCCTCACCGTATAATATAGAATATAGGTAGGTAGGTACCTATGTAATTAATTAAAAATAACAAAGTTGTGTTATTTTTGGACAAAACGAATGTTCACGACTACGCTTCAACTGAAATCATAATGATTACGGGCCAGTTTACCGTCGTCCATGTAGCAAATCTCCGCGTAGACCATATGGCAAAACGGCCCGGAATCAATTACGATTTCAGTTTTCGCGTTTTTACTGTTTGAAGAAATCAACTACATATTTCGACTTCTGATTAAACTTTTCTTGTCTTCACTCTGCCAATACCACTTGTTATCATTTAATTGGAATTAATATGCACAAATATTAAATATATGCATAAATTGGATAATTATCCAATATGCACAACATGTGTAACATGTCACAGAATGTTTGCTGAGTACGAGCCTCGTAAAGACCTCTATAATAGAAAGGTATCTTCAGCTCAAAGGTAAGGACGACTGAACAAACTTAGATTTTAAACTTGCTGAAGATTATTTAACCACATTCTGAACAAATAAGAATATTAAATCCTGTAAAAGTAAATTGTTTTATAATTTTTGTCCTTTGTTTTTATTTTATCCATTTGAGGTGGGCGAGTAATTTTTTTATCTCAAGTGTGTAGATCTCAATGTGTGTTTTCCACTCCATAACAAAAAAATTGGAAACTTCACTTTTTTAATTAATAATAGGTTGTACTGATACTGAAATCACATCATCTGATTTCACCTTTGATAAGTTGAAAGTGGCTTTGAGCTAAAGTGACTTCAAAATTTATAATACAACAAGCCCATAATATTAGCAGTAGTATTATAAGTAACCACCCCACTATAACCCCACCCAATTTTGAATATCCAAGGTATCAAAAAAAAAAGTTTATTCAAATGTACAAAACAAAAAGAGATGGAAAGGAGCAAAATGACAGTAGTATTATAAGTAACCACCCCACTATAACCCCACCCAATTTTGAATATCCAAGGTATCAAAACAAAAAGTTTATTCAAATGTACAAAACAAAAAGAGGATGGAAAGGAGCAAAATGAAAGTCCATAATTTTTCGAAAATTTATAAACAAAACTTAAATACCATTCAGTACAAAATTAAGTCTCATATAATCGAGAAACATCAACAGTAAGACAAGACAGACACATTCGCTTGGTAGAAAAACAAAACCAGTCTTCAAAATAAATTATATACAATACAGAAGTCGGTAACCTAATTATTATCAGAACATACTACAACACATGTTCCATTTCAAATCGAATACTTTCCATTTTCAATAACGATCAATCAATAAATTAATCCACCTCTTCCATCCTGGAAGCGTCTTCAGAATCACCGCCTTCAACAATAGGAGCGTCTGCCGGCGGGATTTCATCTGTAACCATCTCTTCCTCGTCGATACCCAAGCCGAGCTTGATCATCCGGTAGATCCTCGAAGCATGCACCTGAGGCTCCTCCAGCGTAAAACCGGAACTCAGAAGAGCGGTCTCAAACAGCAGAATCACCAGGTCCTTGACAGCCTTGTCGTTCTTATCCGCATCCGCTTTCTGCCGCAGATTTTCAATGATGGCGTGATCGGGATTGATCTCCAAATGTTTCTTTGCCGTCATGTATCCCATCGTTGAGGTATCCCGCAAGGCTTGGGCCTTCATGATTCGTTCCATGTTTGCGCTCCAGCCGTACGTCGATGTTACAATGCAGCAAGGCGACTCCACCAGCCGATTCGACACCACCACCTTCTCCACCTTGTTGTCCAGGATGTTCTTCATAACCTTGCAGAGACCCTCGAACTTCGCTTTATCCTCCTCGCGCTTCTTCTTCTCCTCCTCGTCCTCAGGCAGTTCGAGACCTTCCTTGGTCACCGAAGTGAGGGGCTTCCCGTCGTACTCCTTCATCTGCTGTACGACGTACTCATCGATTGGTTCGGTCATGTACACAACCTCGAAACCACGCTTCTTGACTCGCTCGACAAACGAAGAATTTGCAACCTGGTCCTTGTTCTCACCTGTAATGAAGTAAATGTGCTTTTGGTTGGGCTTCATGCGGCTCACGTACTCCTTCAATGAGCACGCCTCGTCCCCACTGGCCGAAGTGTGGAACCGGAGCAGATCGGACAACTTGGCACGATTCGCAGAATCCTCGTGAATACCCAGCTTGAGATTCTTAGAGAACTGCTCGTAGAATTTCTTGTAATTGTCCTTATCTTCCGTTAACTCCTCAAACAACTCGAGGCACTTCTTGACAAGGTTTTTACGGATTACTTTCAGGATTTTGTTCTGTTGTAGCATCTCTCGAGAGATGTTCAGAGGCAAGTCTTCAGAATCCACGACGCCCTTGATGAAGTTGAGATACTCGGGGATCAGCTCCTCACAGTTGTCCATGATGAAGACTCGACGGACGTACAATTTAATATTGTTCTTGCGTTTCTTGTTCTCAAAAAGATCGAACGGAACCCTTCGTGGAACAAACAGCAGTGCCCGGAACTCCAGTTGACCCTCAACGCTGAAATGTTTGACAGCAAGGTGATCTTCCCAGTCGTTGTTGAGCGACTTATAAAATTCGCCGTACTCCTCCTGAGAGATATCATCCGGGTTACGGGTCCAAATCGGTTTCGTTTTGTTTAATTCCTCATCTTCGGTGTATTTCTCTTTGATCGTTTTCTTTTTCTTTTTCTTTTCCTCCTCTTTCTCTTCATCTACATCCTCAATCTTAGGTTTATCCTTATCCTCCTCGGTTTGTTCTTCTTTCTTCTCGTCTTCGGCTTCATCATCGCTTAATTCCTTTTCACGTTCCTTCTCCACGACTAATTTAATAGGATACCCGATGAACTGCGAGTGCTTCTTGACAATCTCTTTGACCTTGTTCTCTTCCAAGAACTCAGTCTGATCTTCTTTGATGTGGAGGATTATTTTAGTACCACGACCCAACGGTTCGCCATTATCGAGACGCACCGTGAAGCTACCACCAGCCGAAGACTCCCAAATGTACTGTTCGTCGTCGTTGTGCTTCGAAACGACCGTAACCTTATCGGCAACCAAGTAAGCAGAATAGAAACCGACGCCAAACTGACCAATCATACTGATGTCGGCGCCCGCCTGCAGAGCCTCCATGAACGCCTTGGTTCCAGACTTGGCAATGGTGCCCAGGTTGTTCACCAGGTCGGCCTTGGTCATGCCGATACCCGTGTCGATGATGGTGAGGGTGCCGTCGTTCTTGTTGGGAATGATCTTGATGAAGAGCTCCTTCTGGCTCTCTAGCTTCGCGGGGTTGGTGAGGGACTCGTAGCGGATCTTGTCGAGGGCATCAGACGAGTTCGAGATCAGTTCCCGGAGGAAAATCTCCTTGTTCGAGTAGAATGTGTTGATGATCAGGCTCATCAACTGGGCGATCTCCGCCTGGAAGGCAAAGGTCTCCACCTCACCGTTTTGGTTCTCTTCCGGCATCTGAAACAGAAGGGGAGAGTTATTATTTTTGTCGACAGTAATCTGGAGATTACAATTAAAAAAAACCTTACAAAAACAATTAATTATGAGTTCTGACAAGTATGTTTGATGGAACGTCTAATAAGGCCGGTAGCACAAATAATTAAAAATCTGTTGGATAATTTTATTACTAAAATGCTAATTTGAAAAAGTTAGGTTAGGTATTAAGGAATTACCTTTTCTACAATTTATATTCAGCAATAATATCAGATCAATATATTTTTTATATACAGAGCAGGAGGGAGTATTTTATAATATGTGATTATCTGACGGATTTTCAATTACGTTCGGCAACCGCAGTCAGAACCCGAACTCTAGGTCAGCGAAAATCAAGAAATTTTTTTTTAAATCTCGAAAAAATAACAAGAGCAGTTCTTTGAAAATGGATACAAAAACCTGATACAAGGACTAAAGAATTTGTTCTAGAATTTATTGAATTACATAAAATAAGGGTCACTTCTTGAGGATTTGATTAAAAAATTAAGCAAGGTGCAAGGTGAACCCCAAGACAACAAAAGTAACAATCAAACCAGTGTCTTTATATTCTCAATAAAGGAGTTTAAATCCCCATGCCTAAAATAATTGAACCAGTTTTCATTCAAATTTCAGAGCTAGCAAATTAACATTCGAAATTGTTAATTGTTTTCTTTTTAAAAGTAAACCGTTTGACCAATTATTGGAGTGTTTTTTTTCTATTTTTTCGATGTAACTATTTATTTATAAATCAAGTACACCAAAAATTATAAATTATAACAAAAATTGGTGTGGCACTGGCACCATAGACAGAGATAGGGTGCAAGGAAAGACTAATACAATAATAATAGAGGATGACACAGTAAAGAAGCAATTCAAGATGGCGATATTGCTGAAAAAATTTAAAATGTTCCTCCATTTGTAATAATTTCCTTTGCGCTATGCTGCTATGCAATTTGTAAAAAAAAATACAACATAAAAATTAGTTTCAAATTTCATTAAAAAAAAATAGGAAAAGCTTCATTCACGATTTTAAACGCGACACGGCAACAGCGCCTAGAAGCAGGCGAAATATTTCAATGACAGAGGTGACATCTATCATTGAAACTTCTAATAATTAATATTTCTGATAGGTAGGTACCTACTGAATAATTTATTGCTTTTCAAATTAGGAAAGGAAAGCTGAAATACAAATTAAAATCAAAACCTCCACACATGAAAGATCAAATTAATCGGGAACAAATTCGTAGGTATGACAATAAGACGCTGACTTGTGCGGATGGTTCATTATTATGGTTCTTCGATAAATCTAGAACATCTTCTCTCCACACCTCACGGCAGGGTACTCTCGGACTATTAATATTTTACTCTACATCTCACTTATTAGATTAGGTATACATATTTTATGTTATGAATGAGGAATGGAATTAATAAAGGCAAGTAATACATATACGCTGTTAAAATAAAGGAGGATTATTATGATTTTGAGAATGCAACATTTAAATCACATAAATATTACAAAAATAATAATAAACTATGATGAATAAAATTTGACATAAGCTTCTAAATAAACTTACCTTGATTTTTTCTAGTTGCTCAATTCACAAAAACCACTGAAATTACTCAAAAACTCTTCAACTCGCTTTGATTGCTTGAAATAAACGCGCTTTCTTTACTCAAGTGATTGATTGCTTGGGCTATCTTCTTTCACCGACAGTTCGTTCAAATTAAAATAACAAGCGGCGACCGTCTAGCGCTTTTATAGCCTACTACGCAAACGTCGACCTCTGGAATTTTCTGGCAGGCAATCGAAAGATTTCACACGAATACGACGAAGATAGCGCTAGACCTACTTCCGGAAAGCGACGCGCTAAATTTAAAACAACCTTCTACAAATCAATAACGTTATTCTGGAGCGTTCTCAAGCTCAACATTTTTATGGGAATGGGAAGGTAATTGAATTGAATTAATAACGTTAGGTTTATTAATCTTTTTATGCATTTCACGGTCGTCAGATGATTTAGAAGAAAATTTATAATGAAACTGGATTATTTATTTGAGATGTGTAGAGGATTTTTGTATGGTACCTACCTACCTAAAAGAGAATAATAAATTATTTATTCGTAGGTAGTTCAATTTATAAATTAATTCATTTTGCTGCATTTGAAAATTAACTATTTTGACTACCTACTACAACATGATTTGCGGTTTCATTATTCTTATTTTTATGATTTTTATCTTTAAGTATCAAATAATAAAGTAAAAAGGGTCAGGAAAATGTGTAATTTTATTTTACTGTTTTAAATCTTAATAAAACTCTATAAATAATATTATTACCTATGCCGGTTATTCATTTTTCATTTAGGTATCAATAAAATTGAAGAAAAATAACAGTAATAATTGCATTTTCGGTATTATAGGTAGTATACATTATTAAAATTCAACTATTTTGCGATTTCCCTTTAAAAATCGATTGAAAAATTCTGGAATACCTACAATGTTTACGTTTTAATAGGTCAATACCATGAACAGAGAAAGGAGATGCCAAAACCGTTAGAAAGAATAAAGATAGACCGAAACAGTACACGTGCTTGAGAGAAATTTCCAGATCCTCCTTGCTATGTTGCCACAATGGGCATAATTCTTTTCTCGTATCTAATAAGGTCACTTCTAAATTTTTATTAATGTTAATGTTTTTGACCTTTACCTTACTATAAGTAGACCCATTTATCATTAATTGATATGTGTAGGCTTTCACGGCTAGCTTCAACTGAAGTCGTAATTGATTCCGGCGGGTGGTTTTGCAATGTGTGGTCCATCCATGGAGATTTTCTGCAGGTTTGCACCTAGCAAATTTTTAGAAATTGACACATCGATATTAATGATGTAATATAATACCAAATTTGACATAAGTTTTTAGTAACAATTTATTTTTTTTATCTGTAAATTAGGTATAAGTAATTAAATCTAAAAAAAATCTTGTAGAATCAATAAATTATAACAACATTGTTATCACTTGAGACTTTTACTAGACTGCCTATATAATATAGGATAGGCACATCTGATTTCACAAAATAATGCACAATCTTATTTATTTTTTGTAATAACAATACCCCTAAAATGATTTGATAAATGATTAAATGATAAGATGATAATCTCTGATATCCGACAGATGTTTAAATTTAAAATGCAGTTAAATATTCACACGATAAGTTGGAGAGATTATTTCAACTAATAATATCACGTCTTTGATACTGTTCATCAAAGCGTTTCAGTTATATTTAAAAAATAAGTAGACGCTAAATTTCTAATTTTTCTATTATTCAAATAACCCTCTCAACATTGCGTCAACTCCATATGTACAAATATATTATATTTCAGCACATTTTCAACCTATATGCCCGTATTCACAAACGATTATTTCCTAAATAATTACGTAATTAATTAAATGAGTGAGATGGAGATATGCAGTTTTTTTGCAATAGAGTGAGATGGGGATAATTGATTACGTAATTATTTAGAAAATTATCGTTTGTGAATACAGGCAATAGTGTTTGAAAATTGTACCCCATTATTATGTAATATTCACCTGTTAAGCTTGATACAAAAATAAACTAATAAATAAATAAAATTGCATCAAATGTGAACTTTTGTACACCATCTGGCAGTCACGCTTATTATTGGTATAAGGAGTAAGTTCGTAACATGTTTTCATGCGTCAACTGTCATTTTATGGAAATGTCACTGAATTCAGCCAATCAAAATCAACATAAATTCCAATTTCCAATATGACATTTTATTTTATATTAACGGTTTTTATTTGAATTAAAATTATTAAATTTTGTGTAAAAGCCGCTCCTGTGACCTGTACCTGTGTAAATCTCATTGTGGGCTTAACTACTATTTTGATTCTAAGTGTTCGGTTTTTTTATTTTTCGTTTTAATTTTATGATTCAAGACTAGTTTCTTACATTCTGAGCTTTGTGGCTGAACTTTCCTGGTCCTGGCTCCTGGCTCAGTCATTACTTACTATATAGCACTCTGCACAAGAGCAAGTGTCTTGATCTTGAATAATTGAGAATTTCAGTATTTAGAATATTGTCTTCGCAGTTTTAATTATTAAGCTTAACTTTAAAGTCTAAAGTGCCTTTGATATTATTTTCATTTTTTGATAGTGTAAATAAACAGGATAAGATGACTACAGCTGCTCAAAAAAGCAAATCTTCGATTACTTTGAGAGGGTCAGCTGAGATAGTGTGTGATTATTTAGGTAAGATCTTTTTTTTATCACTTTTTTTATTATATTATAAACCGATTGCCTCATTGATATAATTTTTGGTATTTTACCTACCGATTACAACACAATTTTTTATTGTCTCACTCACTCACCTCAGTTACTGTTTTCGATTTGTTCTAGATTATGGTATCAATTCTATTCTCTTTCAACGTGGCTTATACCCTCCAGAATCATTCAAGACGACAGAGAATTATGGATTGACCATTTTAATGTCAACAGATAATAAAATCAGAGCGTTTCTTGAGAATACCCTCAAACAACTTAAAGGTAAGTAACATAACCCAGACTGAAGTCTTTCCTTTATTGATTGATTAACTTTTTTTAGAATGGTTAGTCAAGAGGACGGTGAATAAAGTAGCCCTGATTATAGTCAACGTCAGGACATTAGAAGTGATGGAACGTTGGGATTTTAATGTAGAATATGAAAGTTGCGAAGGTGACCTAGAGAAACAAACATCAGACAAACCTCTCGCTCAAATCAAGAAAGAAATCAGAGAGATTCTCATCCAAATAACCTCTTCGATTACGTATCTGCCTTTGCTGGACTGTCTGTGCAGTTTCGATATCCAGATTTACACTAAAGATGACATAGAATTGCCGTTGGAATGGAGCGAGGCAGAACCGGCTGATGTCAAAAACGCTCAAACAGTGAAAATGAAATCGTTCTCTACTAATATTCATAAAATGGAGACGGTCGTTACTTTTAAAAATGAGGATTTTTAGGTTTAGCATGACAGTATTAGGTACTAAAAATGAGGTCGTTTTTGTTTATTTTTTAGGTCTTAAAAATTGTTTCAAGTTTTTCCATTATTGACTATTTACTACTTTTGTACATTTCTATTAAACCAATAAAGTTTGATTTATGAAACAAATTACGTATATTTGTAATAGATGTAGATAGAATATTACAAAAATTAAAATTAATTATTATTTTATTATAAATAAAAATTGTAAATTAATAAATTTAAAGAATGCAAATCAGATATTAGAGGTTATAAATTCACCGAACCGTAACCGTAGGCGTTTTTAACGACGCTCATCCGGTTTGAAACCGCTGCGTAAAGTTTTAAAACGGAATGTTTCAGTCAGTACTCAGTATGTAAACAATGACGTCATCGGTGCTGTTTTCTACGGTTCAATGGACCGGTTCGTAATTTGGGTACGGTTAACAGTGTCAACGGCATTCAGAGTTGATTCTCTTCCAGTGTAATCTGAAAATTTCACTCAATAACTCCTTTACGGTCTATTAATTAATTATACAGACAACAGATTGTAAAATGTCCCTCGACATATCCGAAAAAAATCGTAATGTTGGTATTTAGGCAACAATTCTTCACTATAATCCGGTAACTGCCGAGAAAGTAACCACATATAGTTAATCCTGCGTATGCAGTGTAATATTATTGTAATAATTTTATTGATTTATTGACTCATATTATGTAAACTGATACTTTCCCATATGTCTATACAGATAATCCAGAACGATAATAATAAAACGAAATATTAGAGTTTAAAATTTATTCAACTGACAGCTGCGCTGTGAAGTGTTTTGAACCGTTCAATTTTCGCGAACTCAATTATTGATGACGTCAGAATCACAAGCGGTTGAACCGCAGTAACCAAACCAACTCGGTGGCATCGCTAAAAAAGGGCTCATGTTCGATGGATGTTTTATTAATAATCTAGGCGGAGGCGCATTCCCATTAACTTTCAACACATTTCTGACGTCACTTTGGAGAGTAGTAGGATTTTGTGCTATTCTGAACCTTTCAGCAAAACTTTACAAATCTATAATACTATAATAATCAATATTATTGTTTTTAGGGTTCTTCAATGAGTTTTTATGGGGTTTATTATTATATTTTAATATTTTCTAAAGCAGCAAAGGGTTATTTGGTGTTGGTAGCTTTCACTGTTAAAATTATTGCTCTTATCATTTGTCAGCGTCAACGTCAACCAACGTGTCAACAATCAATGACGACTTTTTACTTTTATAAATTTCAGTTGTTTTTTCTGCATTTAGTTAGTGCTGACACTGAACTGACACTGTTAACCAGACGCAGGCAGGAAGACGAAGACGGTTTTTCTCGGCTTCAGCAAAGCTAATAAATAATGCTGCATACTTTCCCTTGCCAAGACGATTGATATCGTACATCAAACAAGGAAAGTCGAATCAAGAATCAAGTCGAGATTCGAGATCGAAACAAGACAAGAGCCAAGACCAAGAAAGAGCACAATTCACAATTCTGAATTCTGTGACAAGAGTACAAGTTCAAGAATCAAGACAAGCAGAAGCCGTACCGGGCGATGGGTTTTTGGTGTTTTATATGGTATATTTTGAAAACCTATGATTAGAACTGCAGTGTAGTCATAAAAAAATGAGAACTAACATGACTCATATGTAACTCTTCAGTCCACAACTCCTTATAGTGCAAACCAGTCGCAGCTTTATTTGCCAAACAAGCACCAGCACCATGTCAACCAAGGTAACATTTTTTCCCATCATACACCCCACTTTATCTTAACCTACATACTTTGTTCTTAGCTAGGACAGGTGCTCTTGCTGTATATTTTATACTGCACCCCGAGCAGTCTACAGTTTTATGTGCCAGGGATGGCCCCAGCTGATTTCAAGAAAGGGGACTCCATAGAGGTGAAAGCCGTCAAGATGACCAGTATCCACACTCAGTTACCTTACGAATATTACTCCTTACCCTTCTGTTTACCAAAGGAAGGCCTGAAGGCGATACATTATAAATCTGAAAACTTGGGAGAGGTGCTGCGAGGAGATCGAATAGTGAACACCCCGTATGTTGTCAGAATGGCCGAAGACACCTCTTGTGCCCTGTTATGCAATGCCCAACATATGCCGATCACCTGGGAACCGGCCGAGTCTCACAGAGTAGTCAACAGGATCCAGCGGGAATATTTCGTTCATTTGTAGGTGTTTTATCATCTCTGTAATATGTCACAGAATATTGAATCAATCCGGGTTGAGTATATAATACTAATAATTGTTTAATTCTATTTAGGCTGGTCGATAATCTCCCGGCTGCTACAAAATATGTCGATCCGGAAACGAATCAAGTGGAATTAATTCACGGATATAGGTTAGGAAACACTGTTGGAGACAAAAATTACATCAACAACCATCTGAAGCTCACTCTACTATACCACAACCCTTCGCCGTACGTATTGCTTCCTCTCATATTAGTAGTTCCGTTTCCTCCTAAACTTATACAAGTAATTTTCCATTTTCCAGGGACATTTATCGAGTCGTCGGGTTTCATGTTGATGCCAAATCGATCCATAAAGACGATCTGCAATTCGTTGACGGGAACTGTGTTGTCCCGGAAAAGTTCCGGCCCCAGCTGGTCAATCCGGGCATGGATACAGTACTCCATTTCACCTACGAGGTCCACTGGGAGGAATCACAGATCAGTTGGGCATCGAGATGGGACACCTATCTGGAAATGAGCGATAATCAGATCCATTGGTTCTCGATTATCAATTCGATTGTCGTGATTTTCTTTCTGTCTGGTAAGTTGCTGTGTCTATTATTGCTCATTCTTCAATTGCTATAAAATTTACTGCCACCTTTATTATAGTTTAATATTCTACATGTTAAATTAATAGGAACAAATTATGTTTCCAGCGATTCTCACAATGATAATGGTGAGGATTTTACGACGGGACATTGCTAAATATAATGCAGACGACGGGATCGATGAAACGATCGAAGAGACGGGCTGGAAATTGGTTCACGGGGACGTTTTCAGACCGCCCAAGTACGCCAGGTTGCTCGCCGCAACTCTCGGTTCCGGGATACAAGTGGCTCTCATGGTCTTAGTTACTCTCTGTGAGTGCATAAGTTATTTTCAATCATAAATATTGGAAATTATTGCGTTTTGTTTGCAGTTTTTGCCATGCTGGGGATGCTCTCTCCGGCCTCCCGCGGAGCTCTGACGACAGCCGCCATCTTCCTTTACATGTTCATGGGTGTTGTTGCGGGCTACTTCTCAGCCCGCATGTACAAGACGATGAAGGGGCGTGAGTGGAAACGGGCCGCCTTCCTCACCGCCACGCTGTATCCGGGAATAATCGCCTCGACCCTCTTCGTTCTCAACTTCTTCATATGGGGGAAGGCGAGCAGCGGTGCCGTACCGTTTGTAACCATGATCAGTTTGCTATTAATGTGGTTGTTCATAGCGCTGCCTCTCGTCTACATCGGGTATTATTTCGGCTACCGGAAGCAGCCTTACCAGCATCCGGTCAGGACCAACCAGATACCAAGACAGGTGCCCGAACAGTTGTGGTACATGAATCCTTTCTTATGGTAAGTCGGGTTTATGTTCATGTATATGTGGGTACATTTTCATGATTTTATCTTTCAGCACCCTAATGGCAGGGATCTTACCATTCGGAGCGGTCTTTATTGAGCTGTTCTTCATCTTCACGGCGATATGGGAGAACCAGTTTTATTACCTCTTCGGGTTTCTGTTCCTTGTTTATATCATTCTGATTATATCTTGCTCACAAATCGCAATCGTAATGGTTTATTTCCAACTCTGCGGAGAGGTAAGTGGTTTCAATGTTTCCATCCTATTTGTTTGTTAATTCTATTCATTAAAATGTTAAAAGGTACCCATCAATATAGTGGTTTCAGGCAATTTGAACAATTTTCAAAATTTATAAGTAATTGGTTATTTTATTTTTATCAAGTTTATTTATTAATTTTTTTGGCATCAAGTTGATGTGCTCATTTAATAAAATATGCTGAATCTTGAGATGATTGTTATTTTCAAGAAAATCCGGTATGGAGTTTTTGATATTGGCACTTGGTTTTCTTTTTTTTTTGTGCATAATAATTAGACTTGCCTGGGCGGTTGTCACAATATGAAAAACAGTAATCTTTGTAATGTAAAAACTCTTTGAAGAAAACCATAAACATCAAACAATAGAATTGAAACATTTCATGTGAGAAAAAATGCAAGAGTCTCTTGTAATTCTGGAATTTCTTGAAATTAAGAAAGAACAAGTCACCTTTTGATGTCAAGTCATGCCATCAAGCTAGGGAAAGTTGACCATTTGTCTTTTTCTTTCACTAAATATTACAAGGACTCTGAACTTTAGGAGACTAACTTAGCAAACCGGTTTACAGTAACAACACAATCGGTGTTATTTGTTTTCAGGATTACCATTGGTGGTGGCGAAGCTTCGTCGTTTCAGGAGGTTCGGCCCTCTATATCTGGGCCTATTCTCTCTTCTATTTCGTAACCAAGCTGGAGATAACAGAGTTCATCCCCACCCTGCTCTATTTCACTTACACGGTACTTATGGTAATAACGTTCTGGCTCATGACCGGGACCATCGGGTTCTTCGCGGCTTACGCCTTCGTAAGGAAGATATACGCCGCAGTAAAAATCGATTAAGCCAATGATCATCAGTGTTCTCTTATTATTAGTTTTGTTTTTGTATCATTTTTTTTTTGAACTTATATTGTTATTTATTTTGTTTCATTATTAGATTCCATATAGTTTAGTTATAATTATTTTTATCGCGTTGAAGAAATTTCAGTCCTTCATGATTGATTGAAATTGCAGTTAAGTTAACCGACTATTGATAAGGTAACGAACCGTTAATATTATTGTAGTCGATACTCTTTTTATATTTATTTCTTTTTCATGTCAATTGTAAATACGGTACTGAAAAATTAGTCTTTAACTTGATTAAGTTACAGGTGAGTTTTTTTATATGTTCTGACAAGAATCTCAGAAAATCTATATTTTTTAAAATACGCAAGTAAATTTCTATAACCCAATTATCCTCAGTTATTATGAGAGATTTAGTTCCTTCCTGATACATTCTGAGACTAAACTACTGCTCCCAATTCCATTATTTTTCTGCCTTTTATAGTATAGGATCCTTGTAGAGAACATATATAAAAAAATCACCTGTATTATAATGTATATAGTAACAATAATAAATAATTAATAATAAAAAAACATGATTTTGTCTAAAATTATGTTTTATTTTTATCATACACATACACCTTTCTGGTTTTGCAGTAACTAGTAACTAGTAAAATTTTTAATTCCAGTTTATTTCACAAACGAATCGTTACTTAAATATTGAAATGAATTACTTATCAATTACCAACAAATTACTCAACTGGAAGCTTACAACGTAGGAGTTCGCCTATACCAGAACCGGGCCCTGAAATCGTCTGAACAAGTGAGGAAAGCTGCTTGGGTGGGTGAATGGGCAATCAACCTGACAGCTCCGTTATGCCCCAGGGACATGAGCTGCTTCCTACTGGCGTTCCTGCTGTTCCAAGCACACAACGAAGTTGTCGCTTCGTCCGGGAACAGCACATAATCCTCTGTGTGATTAAAAATTGCTTGTGCTTCGTACTCTTGCTTCCCGGTCGTACCTGCAAATTATTTTTTTTACATGCAATCAAATTTTCAAAATATTAGTTTTAAAACCTCTAATCTTCTGACCTTATTTTTATTTTATAAGTAAGACCTTTGTTAATAGATGGCGCTCCAATAATTTACAAGTGACAACTCTATGTATGGTTGCCTAGGTAACAAGAGTGCAAAAAGGAGTCAATGCTCTGTCAAATTTTGCCAAACTTGCTGTTCTGGTCTTATGAAAATTTCAACGCCATGTTATAAAAAAATAAAATCATTTTCCTAGGGACCCATAGGACTGCATTAGATGCATCGCATTCCCTTATAAAATTAACATTAAAAAACCAGCCACGTTATCAATACCAACTTGAATACATAAAACTTCAATACATATAAAAAAAATAAAAGACAAACTCACCAGCTCCAGTATAAGCGATCAAACACCTACTGGTTGTCAGTTCCCATAACTTGCAAACGGAATTCTTCCCGGACGAAAGCAAGTACTTCCCATTTCTGCTGAAATTCACCGAACACACTTCCAGCCCGTCATGGGCCTTCTGGAACGTATTGATGCAGCGATTGGAGACTCCGTCCCAGAGCTTAATGCTCCCGTCCTTACTGCACGTGGCGAACACCCGGGCATCTCCCGACCACCGAACCCAACTGACCGGAGCAGTATGCTGATGCGAGGGGAACGGGCAGACGAAGCACTGCAGCGTATTGACGTCGTACAACCGCAGGACTGGGTGCTGAGTCGCCACGAGCAGATGATCTCCGGTTGGATGGAACGACATACAACGAACCGGCTCCGATTCCTAAATCACCAGTTATTATTTTATGATGCATTAATTGAGATATTATTATAAGAGGACTCACAGTGATAGTCTTGAAAGCCTTCTTTACGCTTGCTTTGGAAATATCGAACATCTTGATGGTGTTGTCCTTGGATCCGGACACGAGGACCGTCTCCCTCGGATGAAATTCCAGACAGGTCACTTCTTCCATGTGATCGTACAGGGTTCGTATGACGGGGTGCCCTTGTTGTTCTCCGCGAGACGGGTCCATCTCGTCAGGAGCTGATTTGGCGAGCATCCGGTCCACGTCGAGGATCTTGATGCTCGCATCGACGCTCCCGGTGGCGATCAGCTGGCCGTCCGACGAGAAACAACCGGCACGACAGTTCCCTTTGTGGGAGGTGACGTAAGCCGTTTCATATAATGCGGGTTCCGGGGCAATCGTACTCGAGTCCGTCTCAAATTCCAAGTCTAGAATTAGCCGCAAAAATTAACTCCTAACTTACATAAAAAATCAATTTATAAATTAATAGCACCCTTATATTAAAAATGCAACTAAATCTGGTAACCCTACAGAGTCAGCTGTTAAGAAGAAACAGAATTCATCATTCCTCAAGAATTCATGAATTCTTATTCTGATACAACATAGCGACAGTGATACCTAATCCAGGTCCAACTGAATTGTTCCCGATTCCAACATTCTGTGGTCTGTCTTTTCTTTCCGGTTCGTGTTCCAAGCCGGCTAAAATCAGATGGAAAAGGCGGTCACTCGGTGGGCATGGTGGATCGGCCTGGACTGCTGAAGTGAGACTTGTGCCGATCGATTGATGACCGTCGTAAAACAACTGGCTGGAATGGTAATGGAGAGGTGAAAATGTAACTTAGCCCCTTGATAATTTCAGATACCGTAGTTACCTGATTATGAGCCTGTACAAGACTTCTCTATTTTTTATTAGATTTTTACTGTCGATGTCCTCCTCCTCTTTGACTGCATTGTTGGTATTATTTGCAGCTGCTGGTGCTGGGGGTGGTACGTTATTCCCGGTTGTGCCGGTCATTGTGGCAGTTTTAGAATATTTTTCTTGCTATACTTTTTTATGTATATTTGTAAGTATTTATTTATATTTTTCGCTTTAACGAGTTTTCAATGTTTTCATTTTCCGGCTTGTTGACATATAACCTCACTCAACTACTCATAGACCTAGAATATAATCAGGTCTATGCAACTACTCAACACTCAACCTCTATTTCTGACAAGGAGCAACTAATAAAATGAGAGAGAGAGAGATTATTCATTATTGTAAATGGATAAACTGGCTAGGGAACCTGCATTACCGACACTTACGCTTACTAGGGTAGAGCATTCACTCGTTGACGTTTACTTAACACGGTTATTACCTTATGTTTGAATTAAACAGCTGGATGTCATATTTTTGGCATATTTGGTTACAGGCGTAGGTATCAAGTGGAAAAAAGTTAAGTTTGAAAAATGGATCAAAATAGGTAATAACACGAATAGAATTCGAGGAATCCTCTTTCAGTGGGTATTAAAAACTTATTACGGGTTTATAGGATCTGTAGCTGTAGACTTTAGTATTGGGACTATTGGGTATAATTTTTAACTCGATATCTAACGTAGTTACTGAGAAAAACCGTCTTGGTAGTAGCACGAACGGCAGTGTGATCTTAGTACCCCTATTAGACCCTCTCATACTGATTCTTGAAAATAAGATTCATCAAGATGTAATAAAACCTACCTGACAACCTTCCCGGTATACGGAAATTCTGATGAGCTCCGTATATTTTCTGCAATCATAACTGTCTGCTGATGGGGCTGGGTGCATTTTTTGTACAGAAAATACCAGTAAGAGGTAAATATTGATAGAGGACTATAATGAGTTTAAAATATTAAGAAAGTTACCTTTAGGCAACGCGAACAAGTGGAGAGCTTTCTTTTTATTATTAAAACATCCTCTATAACGAAGCAAAAGTCTACCTTTTTTTTTAAATACGCGGACTTGATAACAAATATGTGAATTTTTAGACAACTGTACGCTCATGGAAAATCTGACGTTTTTGAAGCTAAATTGGACATTACCAACTTTTTTCTCAACTTTTTGTGAGAATGAGAATGCGCTACCCTAGTAAGCGTCAGTGTCGGTAATAAAGGCCCCCTATGCAATTTTTTACTACAGATTAAATCCTCTCTAGTTTTAGTTAATTTCTCTTTGGTAATTATTTTGATTGACGTTGACGTTAGGCTGTGGCTGTGACATATAATATGTTCCAATAATAAACAGAAAACATAACCTATTGCCTAAAATAGAATGAATTATAATCTATTAATTATTATTTAAAATAAAGTGGTATTTACATTTTGATACATGCTACTTTGAATATAAGTGGTGCTATCTGCATCTGCTATTCACCTTTAAATATATAAAGAAGTCCAACAACATGGCACATACAGGAAAAGAATCAAAAATGAAACACACCAGAGTCCTCCCCACAGCAGATTCATGTAAGTATTTGCTCAAAAGTCGAAAGTGATTGACTGACTCTTTTCAATTTTAGACGACCCAGACGCTAAAGATCGTATGCTCAGTGTCCTTTCATATTTCATTGTTCTAATAGTAATAGGAATTCCCGTTTGGTGGTACACTACAAGAGTCTACAGAGCGAGTCTCCCCATAGATGAAATGTTCAATTTAGAAGTGTCAGCCGCCAATATCAATAAACACTCCTCAGTACCCTTAAGCCTTGAATATGACATCTTGATAACCATCGTAAACCCCGATCCCCAAAACTTAGAAGTTCGGTTACAAGGCGAAGATATCGAAAGACACCTCCAGCCGTTCCTGTCAACGCTGTCAGACATTGCCAAGTTCGTAGTTAAATCGCAGTGGTTGTACCTGGTTGAATTGGGAGCCGTCCCGAGAAGAATAGAAGATAAATTCGTTCTCCTAGAAGAGCAACTTCCACACGTAATAACCCCATTGGAGAAGAAGATATTCTCTCACCTCTCACCTAGACCCAGCTTGAACCTTGTATTGTACATCCCGCATTGCAGGGCCCCCCTTTTTATCTACGACCGGGCCTACCAACAAGTGGAAAGTAACATTTTTATAAGCCCCAGATGGGGTGGTATTTACATCATGAACGCTGATAAGGAAGCGTGTGAGGGAGGAGTGTTTAAACCAGATGTGCAGGCTGTGACTTCTACTTTCATAACGCAATTGAAAAAGCTCTTCTTGCTGAAAAGTACAAGCGGGAGGGATTTGGAGGAGTTGAAGAGACGTCAAGTGAATGGGTTGTTAGATTCGTCAAAGCGGACTCTTAAATCGCTTGCGCAGCTGCTCTCAGAGATCAGTAGCATCGTTATAAGTGACGATGTAGCGAGGAAAATTCATGTTGCAGTCGATAATGTTAATTTAGCAGAGAAATCGATCAAGAGAGGGGATATTGATGATGGTTTGGAATATGCGAAGGTTGCTTATAATCACTCTGAAAGCGCATTCAGTGATCCTTCACTTTTAGCACTCCTATACTTCCCGGATGATCAGAAGTAAGTTGAGAAAATCTTTTAAATTAAGCCACACGCAAAAGTCTTGCAAGGATTTAATAATGGGAAGCAGAGTTACTTTACTTTTAGTAGTAATGCTCCTTCCTGTGAGTTAAATTGCTGGCGAGCATTAATCAGCAAAAATATTATTTGATGATGGACACTTTATTAACAATTAAAAAAAAAATTTTCCAGGTATGCAGTGTACATCCCGTTATTTCTTCCAGTAATGATACCAGTATTGATGTCTCTAATGACTGTGAGGAAATGGTACCATAACATAAAGCTGAAAACTGAGTAATAATCAGGAAAAACTATTAGATTTAGTTGCATTTGTGTGATTATTAGTTTCTAATTTTTTTATTAATAAACCTTATTTATGTTATCAAAGTTTACATTTTTTTCTAATCATAAAAAGAGATGGCCATTTTGAGATAATTTATCAATACTAACACTAACCAGATTAGAGTGATCAGTAATTTATCCCATTCAAGCCCAGTTAAAAAAAATAAACATGTCAGAAATAACTGCTATTATTAGAAATAATGAAAAAGAAAGTACTACACATGCACTTAATCATCTCAATCAAGGTGATAATAATGAAGACATAGTGAATAAAAATAAAGTATGTATCAATGTAGTTAATAATAATTATTATAAACTATCTGCTATAATGTAAGATTTAAATAATTTTTCTATAACAGGAATTGTCATGTGAAGAATGTAGCATTAAAGTAACAAGTCTGAAAATTCTACAAAAGCATCTTGAAGGCAGGAAGCATAGAATGAAGGTGGAGCGAAAGGGAAAAATCTTCACTTGTGAACTCTGCGATGTTATTGCTAACAGTGAAACTCAACTCGATGTTCATTTAAGTAGTAAGTAATACTCAATAAATTAATCAACAATTTGTTACATAGAGATAACAAATTGTAGGTTCCAAGCACAAATCTAGACTTCAAAAGAAGGAGTGTGGGGAGTTCACTAGCATTTCAGTCGACATGAAATCAATCTGGATCATAGCGTTTTGTCTTACCTGTATATTTGTCAATTTATTTTTGTTGTTTGAGATGTATTAGATCATTTCTAATTTTTGTCCCATTTTTTGAATAATTGTTATATTATTTGTGTTATTTTTTCATGTTATTATTATTATAATATTTACAATCTTTATTATCATTATCATAAAAATAAATATACTTCGATATTTTTTAAATGAAAAAAAACATTTTTATTTATTTCATTGACTACTGCAGTTTTTTCACAAAGAACTGTATTTTTGAAAAGATGTCATTTATTGCCAAACTATTGAAATATTCTTTACACGTATTCCCTATGTTACCTTTTCTATGCAACACAGTATATCTAAGTAGTTATACAGGTATACTATAAAATTTTATTTCTACTATTCAATAAAACAAAAAAACAATAGACTACCAATTATAGAAGGACACTTTCATTATTGTTATCTCATCCATGTAAATATGGCAAGGTGGCCGCATTATTTATTCAAAGTACTACAGCTATGCTTATCATATTGAGTTGAATAACCTTAATTTTTTGATAACACTGTTCAATATAAAAAAAATTCTTCCATGCAATAATTTATTAAATACACTAGAAAATTTCACTGGTCTTTTTATTTAATTTTTTAACTAAAACTATAATTTTTAAAATTCAAACGAGGTAACATGTTGTATAAAATATATATGTATATATCTAATACAAAATATGTAAAAATAGATTGTCTTTTTCATGATAAAAACAACATAAAAACATATAAATAAATGTGTAAAAACGACTAGAATTTCAGTAATTTACAGTCCACCTCCAGATCTTTCGACTGAAATCTTCTTCTTTAAATTTTCCTTATCGTGCTTCGCCTCTTCCAGCTCAGCCATTCGAGCAAACCGGGAATAAGTAACATGACCTGATTTAATAGCTGACATCATCTGCAATTATTAATAAAATCAGTATTCAATTAAAAAAAAAACATAAAAAAACAATGTTAAAACAAAATAATAATATTAATAAAAAACCTATATCAAAGAAGATAAAAAAAAATTAACAGAGCAGAAATTTAACCACAACACGATCAAACCTGTAAATATTCATCGAGTTCGACCTGTCCGTTCATGTTAGAGTCGAGCTCGCTAAGGATCCCGTGTAGCTCTCGACCGGGCAAATATGTCCCGTCCTCTTTCTGTAACCAAAAACACCGCCACCGTTAGTCATGGACGCTACACACTCACCTGGAGATAATCTGACAAATCCAGCTGCCCGTTGTAAGTGACATTTATGTCTGATAGGAGGTTGTGAATCTCATCATCGGTTAATTTCATGCCCAAGGACTGCACACACAAACAATTTATTAGTCATATACCAACCAATCTAATATTTAATTAAAATAGCACCGTCATTTCCCAGGCAGCAGAGTGACGTCATTGTAACGTGATTTTTTGGTCATCCCCAATAACGTCATTATGATTTTAGAAATGATGGACAAATGAGGGTAGGATGATGTGATTATGTCACAGCCCATTGACGTGATTTGTATACGTCATACGGGCGTATGTAATTTGACGTAAGTAGTATTATGGGCGTCATAAAGATTTGTAATTAATATTTATTAAATACATTTTATGGGTGGTTACAAGGAGGCCAATTTGTAGGCCTCCTTTCAGTTTCATGGATTTAAATTTTTTACTTAATAATATGTACTTCATTTTCTGTCCGCTGTACAATACAAATAATAACTACAGATGCTACTTTCTATAAATATAAATAAACATAATAATTATTATGAACAAACCTTGCGTATATTGCTGCCTTAGACAATATAATTGCAGCTTATTAATACGTAAGTTATTGATTAGATTGTTTATACACCCTTAGATTTGGACAAGAACTAGAGGGTATCAGTGCTCCTGAAATGAAATAACAAAGGAATACTGGTTGGGTTGGTTTGGCTTGCTCTCGCGACGTTGCAACATTTACGAGACCAAGTCCGATGAGAAATTGACAGGAGCACTTTGTAGAGGGAGCTGAAGATATTAAAATTTACTTTATATAAAAATAATTTAGAATAAGGCAGAACTTATAGTCAGATTCAAATATTCAGTTTGTCTGAAAATTATGAAAAAATCACGTTAGACCAAAGTCATAAAACATCACGTCTAAATCAGGTCTGAGAAATGACAACAATAATCGCTTGATTTTTTGGTAATATGACGTCGGGGGCCAAAAATGACGTCACTATACGGCAACTCTGCTGTCTAGGTTATTTAATAGCTTCTGTCAAAAGTTAATTTGATTGACACAGACATGATTGTCAGTTTGATGTTCAGGTACATATGGTTACCAAAATAAAACTGTAATAAGACTATATAAGAACTAAATAATCAAGCAAATATTAGTGCATTACAGCCAACCCTGTTGCAAAAAAAAACTCACTTTGAGACTCCTTCTGATGTCATTGATGGATACATAACCTTTACGATCTTTATCTATGATCTGGAATCGTCTGATATACAACTGGGTCTCCTCTTTCGAAAGATTGATGGGGATCTTGTCTCGACTGGCTCGATTCACGTTCTGTCCCATTTCGTTCATCAAAAACTCACTGGCCAATTTTTCTTGTCTTTTTTTCTCTTCTGTAATGTAAAATTATCGTCAGATACTCTCTGTGAAAGAATAAAATATAAAGGAATTTTTATACCTGGGGACCAGTTGAGTTCTTCCCCCATAATATCAATTACTTCTGGTAGGGCTTCTGTGGCCGCCTGGACATTGAGAAACGCGAGGCGAAGCCGCCTGGCAATCATGTCAATCGCTGTCACTGCATACTCGCGGCAACCGTAACGGACTTCGGCGTCGATGTAGGGGAATTCTGGATGAATTTTCTTCCCTATTATCGGCCACCTCTTACCTGACGAGATTAAAATGATAAAAATGTCTACGTACAAGTATAATATGACGACGGCACGACAGATACTCACCAGTCAAAGTTGCCATCTTGGCGACAGTAAAAGCTCTATCGCCGTACGAATTAGCCAAATGTTGGGCGACTTCGCACTCCAAACCGAAATCTTGAACAAGTCTTATATACATGGTGGGGGTCCAATCGTGTGCTCCTTCCAGAAGCATTCCGTTAGTTAGAGAATTTGGCGATTTCGGTTCTAAGCAGCAGGCTAAAAAAAATCCAAGTGAAAGTTCGACGAGCTCATTAATAAACACAAACACACCTTTAACAGCGATATCGATCGTTTCTTCCGCCATGGACCTGAAAGTGGTCCACTTTCCTCCCGCGATGGTGATCAGTCTCGAATCGCTCACGTGGACGATATGATTCCTGGCCAGGCTCTGAGTGTCCGGCTTGTTAGGATCGGACACCAGAGGTCTGATTCCGCTCCACGCCGACAGGACATCGCCTCTACGAACTTAAATTTCTCTTACAAACAGAATCGCAAATTGTTGACCGGAAATTACCTTCGACGTCCGGATTGAGGTAGTTCTTGACCTCCTCCAGGATGAACTGGATCTCGTTCTCGGTCGGTCGGGGGTTGTGGGTGACATCGCAAGGCAAATCGGTCGTTCCAGCGATGGTCTGCTTTTGCCACGGCAGGAAGAAGATCACTCGCCCGTCTTTTGTTTGAGGATCCAGCAGTCCCATCTGTTCCGGACTATAATAGCCTGATCATAAATTGCATGTTTTATGTTGTGAATATTTAAATGCATAATTATTTTATATACAAATAAAGGAGTTCTTATGTCAGGTCGCAATAACATTGAAATAAAAAAACATATTACCAGGTAATGTGACATGGACGCCGCTGCTAGGGGCGCATATCTCCTTCACTGTAGGATCATCCATTTTCCTAATAGAGTCAGTGAAAGGTCCGGTGGCATTGATGACGCATCTTGCGGGAACGTTCCAGGTCTTTCCACTGACTGTGTCTTTCACTGTGACCCCATTAATGACCTCTTTGCCTTCCGTGTTCTTTTTCTTGGTAAGGCTAGTGACTTCCACATGATTGACAACAGTGGCACCTGAAAATAATTGTTGGTACCGAGAAAAGTAATTAGACATTTATTTTTAGTGACCCAATCTGGCAGCTGTGATGGCTACGGCGAGATTCAACCGTGCGTCGTCCATTTGCCCATCGTAATAAACGATAGCGCCGCAAAGCTTATCGCCTCGTAACATTGGGAATAATTCCAGAGCGTTCTTCTTTGAGAGGAGATAGGAACTTTTGACTGTCTTTGTACCGGCTACTATATCATACATTTTTATACCTGACCAGAAGTAGGGAATTTGCCACAATCTGAAGATAAATAATAAATAAATAAAAATTAAAGAAAACATTGTTCAATTCAAATTAAACTCACTTATACACAGGTAACATAATAGGTAACGGTTTCGCTAAATGAGGAGCAGAATTCAGTACGTTCGCTCTTTCGTTCAAAGCTTCCTTAACCATTCTATACTGTTCCAGGTCCAGCTGCATAATTGCCTTCTGCAGATACCTGTAAAAATCACCAGCTCTGAATCGTTATTTCCTAAAGGAATAAACAGTATGCATACCTCACTCCCCCGTGGACAAGTTTGGTACTCCGACTGGACGTACCGGAAGCGAAATCATCCGCCTCTATGAGAGCGGTCTTTAGTCCCCGAGAGGCGGCGTCCAGGGCGCACCCGGCCCCCGTGGCCCCACCACCGATAATCAAGACGTCATAGCCACCAGATTTTAAGGCTTCGATTTGCTCGTTCCGGGTCGGGAGGTATTTTTTTCGGGGGAGAGATTGGTGGGCTTTCACCACCGCCCACTGAGAATGAAAAATCATAAGAAATAAGTTTTTATTATAGAAGAAGTAGAGAATCGTTAAAAAAATAAGTAGAGGTAAAGTGTAATATTAAGATTTTTAAATATGTGAGGCATTATAGAGGTTATAGTATTTTATGTTTACTCTCCAAATTGATGTCACAATCCTAACCTACTATATATGTTATTAGCATTTCCAATTATTTGCATAAAAATAGGAAAATAGGCATAATAGGTATAGTGTAATTTTTTTTCAATATATAACTGCTCTATTGTAAAATTTGAAAGTAAAATTACAGCAACAAATGCAATAAACATATCAAAATAATAATTTACTTTGTTATTTTCTGCTGTGTTGAATGAAGCTGTCACAAGCATGATGTCATAGGCTGCGCGCTGCCATAACTCGTTTCCTACTCCTGCACCTGGCTGTGCCAAAAGTACTTACGTACGAGTACATTTTTATTTGAGTATTCGATTCGTACTCGAATCGCTTACGAGTACTCCTTTTCAGGACTCATGCCCAGCTCTGATATGGGCTTACCTCCTATATGTCGTAATTATTATGTTAGGATTGTTACTTTAACGCTTTAATCTATAATTCCTCGCCAAAATGACGTCACAAATGGGTGGCAGATTGCAGGAAAAATATAATCAACTTATTATCTAAATAAAACGCACCCTTCTGTCTCTGTCATCTGTCATGAAAAAATATGCAGACATTCCGGCACCTACTGTTCCAGCGATGCCACCTAGGGCAAGTTTTCCAAGCTTTGACGTCATGGGAAGTGGCGCAGAGCTGAAACCTAACAAAAAATCTCAATTATTATTGTTGGTAAATTTTATAATTTTAAATTAATCTTTAAGCAGAATTAAAAAATATTTCCCGTATATCGGGATTTAAAATAATTTAAAAGGGAATCGACTGACAAGGTCAATTAATTTTTGGTAACTATTTAACACCTATAATATTGATTTTCTAGTGTTTTTGGTAGTAGGTGTAGAGTATATTATAGGTAAGAAGAGTAAATTGATACACATCTTCAGACTTACCCCCAAGATGAAATATTACCACGACGTAATTTATTGAATTAAAAAATTACCGCTTTTTACCGTTATCGTTACTGATCCCTATAATATATTCTCATTATTCCAAATCAGCAGACTATGTGAAACCTTTAAAATTACAAAATAAGTAAGTCTCTATTACTCCCGCAACTGTTTTACTGCTTATGTAAATAAATGCGAACTAAGCGACTCCGCCTTGCTAATAACATTTAAAATGTCATCTTTACTTTTTAAATTAATTTGCACTTTGCACGAATTCACCTGTTGTTCTATTTATTATTATCGATAGTTTTCGCGGTCACGACTAAAACGTTGGTAAGACCGGCGCCCCTGCAATGCCTTGCATGCGGAAATATTCACTTCACTAGATCGCGATTACTTGATTGGTTTTGGGACGTTGAATTATGATAAATGTAAATGCTTACGTAATTTTTCATCATATTGTAAAAATAATATAAGTATCCTTCAAACCCCTTATTTAATAATAATAATAATCACGTTTTATCTCTTACAAAACTTACAAAGCGATTGCGTAAATGAGGTTAAACCCTAATTGTTTGCGTGCTGATTTCAAATCTACCTGAGTTACAGCTACATTTACCGCCAAAAAATTTAAATACTTTAGACTAGAATTTAAGGTGCATTTGAATACTGACGCACCTTGCAAAGTTGTCAGATCGTGTATTATATGGTGCATGGATCATGGCCACGGTGCGAGTGCGTGAAATTACAGGATTTTTAATGTAAAGGTAAATAATGAAAATTTTTACAAGTGTTCACGTAAATAAAGCATGCAGTGATAAAAATTTCCGGTTTGATCAAGGCTTATTATTTTCGAGATGATTGTTCAATCGATTCTAGAATTTAGTAAATTGGATTAATTATAAAAAAAAAATAAAATAAAATAAAATATTTGGATATTATATTTACTTGCCAATTTTACGTTATTTGCTCTCTATGTTTCAGTTCAGATTTGTTTAGAACTTCTTTAGTTTATTTAAATCTTTAATTTGGAATAGAATTCAGACTTATTGTTCAAAAAAAGGAACAAAATATTACGACGGATGTCATTAAACAGTGACGTATGATTGAATTTCAATCATGCACTTTTTATTTTTATGAAAATGATAATTTATGTCACAAATCCAGAAAAACCACTTTTGAAATTAAGCCTATATGGCGATTGTGAAACTAATTTGCTGTCAACTGGTATTAATTTATCATTTGACATTTTTGAAATATGCATCCCAGGCGTAAAGGATCCCATTTCTTTTACGAAATCATGACAGTAGATTAGTTATCTGAAGTATTAAGTGTTAAAGTATGAAAGTACGAAACACTCTTGAACACCACCATTATGACATCAAAAAAAAGTTAAGTAAACATTTTATATTTTTATTGAATTATATCACATTTCACAATAATTTAAAATAATAAAACAAGAGTAGAAAAAATGATTTTTTTTTGCTACCAGGGTTGCGTTCACAATAACATGCCGCGTAGTTGATAAGCAACCTTTTGGGGGTTCGGTTCCTGCTGAGCTGTTGTTTTAAAATTAACAAAAACGCTTTCAGAAGTTCCAAACAGTTGGACATAACTTAACTTTATCTGTTTAAATTTTTGTAATTTATAAATTATAATTTATAATTATATTGTATAAATAAATTTATAAATTATATAAATATAAATTATAATTTATAAATTACAAAAATTTAAACAGATAAAGTTAAGTTATGTTCAACTGTTTGAAACTTCTGAAAGCGTTTTTGTTAATTTTAAAACAACAGCTCAGCAGGAACCGAACCCCCAAAAGGTTGCTTATCAACTACGCGGCATGTTATTGTGAACGCAACCCTGGTAGCAAAAAAAAATCATTTTTTCTGTCATCTATCAAGTCTCTGTCACTGATTTTAAATAATAATTTTTGAAAATATATTCAATCATTTCAATCTCAATCAGTGTTGTTACTGTTGTTTTTGTTTATGTTTATCTGTTGTTCTGATTCTGGTAGCTTTATTATAATAAGTAATATTTTAGACGATTTTCTGTTACCTGTAATAGTCATGAATTAGTTATTATAATGAACTAATAAGATGCTTTTATATAAACAAACCATGAAAAACTATGGAACATTTGAGAGGATTCATTTCAACTGAAGAATTAGAATGTTTGAGGAAAGGTACATTCCTTATCTCTTCATATGTCAGTCTTAACAACATAAATATTACTATATGTACTACCTATGTTATTAAAATCATCAGAGACTTATTGGGAGACTTAAAATGATTATGAACAACTGTTTTCACTTTTCAGCTAACATCGAATCCCTTAAATCAGTCATCCTATATGACCCTGGTCGCTTGCAAACAATTACCTCCTTACCATTGTCGTCGATTAAAAACATCACACTGCAAGCTGTGAGAGTGCTTTTAGGAGATAATCCAATTCGTGCTGGTTGGTAATAAGTAAATAAGAGCAACTTGTTTCTTAATTAAGGCGCCTTTCACTTTTTAGCTGATACAATTCCGCCATTTACAAGAATTCCTACAGGTACCCTATATACTGACAATTGGATAAATGTCTAAATTTTCAATACATTATGCCTTTAATTTTTAGGATGTGGGAGTATTGACGAGGTAACTAAAGGTGGTATACCTGTAAATGGAATTACCGAAATTGTAGGGTACAGTGGAGTGGGAAAAACACAGCTCTGTCTGCAATTATCACTGACGACTCAGCTTGAAACTAATAAAGGTAGATGATATATACCTTTCTCTCCTTACTTTATACATTATTTTTTTACTTTTCCAGGGGTGGTGTATATATGCACCGAGAAAGCTTTTCCTTCTAAACGTTTCGTCGAGCTAGCGGAAGAATATCGTGTCCGTTTTCGCTCAAATATCAGATTTGAAGACCATATTTTCATTCAACACATAGTTGATTATGTATGTCTGTTAACCTATCTTTTGCTGCTTATAACAATTGAAATTTCTTACAGGATCAGTTAAGAAAATCTCTATCAGTTCAAATACCTCGTTTGATTCAGAATAAAAATATCGGTATGGTTATTATAGACTCAATAGCAGGGATATATCGGAGTGAGATTGACGTGAATTATGCTGACAGAAGTCAGGAATTTGTCGTTCTAGCAAACGATTTAAATGAAGTGGGGCGAAATAAAATCGCTCTAGTTTGTACCAATCAGGTGACTTACGGTTTTACTTACTCTACTACATTCTCTTCTCTTAATAGGAAGCCCTGGGATTTGCATCAAGGGTCGAGTAATTATTAATGGAAGTTTTTTTAGGTGAGCGATAACACTGAAACAGGAAGAACGGAGCCTTGTTTAGGGTTAGCTTGGAGTCATATGGTGACTCGCAGATTTACAATCGTAAGACAAGAAGGAAGTGTTGTTAGAAAATTCAGAGTAACGTTTGCACCAGATCTTGAAGATAAGAGTTGTAGTTTTTTGTTGACAAGACAAGGTTTAATAAATTGTTACCAGTAATGTAACTTCTGATTCACCTTTTCTACTACTTATAATAATAAATAATAATAATATTAAATAATAACTTATTTGCACTCAATTTCAAGTTTGAAAGTTTCTTTGTAACTTTTTAACATTAATTAAAATTCTTTAAATTATTGTAGTTGATCTTTATCATAAAACCGAAAATCATCCATTTAATTAGTCCATGTTTGGTATTAAAGGATGTTTTAAGTTTCTAGAACTGTTTGTCATAAAAATATTACGCCCTACGAAGAAAGAAGTTATTTTTCGCCGCACTGTATCTACGAATATTTTTTTTATTATTCCCGATGAGTGAAAGTTATTTTCACCATATTACAACAACAGTGTTGTTGCCAGACTCCCTACATGTTTAGTTATTGTAGGTAAACTGTGGTTCAGGCAGATTTCAATACAAGTGACAAGTCAGTTGACCAATGAAACGTGACTACATTGCATCAGGAGAACAGGGCAATTTAGCAGAAGGAATACCATTTCGACCATGGAATTGACACTTGATATCGAGAGAACTCAGATTCTGAGCTCGAAGAGAATATTCATTTCTAGAAACTTGAACCTGACAGATCTAAATACCTGTTACATGAGTTACTAAAGACAAATCTTATTCTCCAATCATTAAAACTCTTGTAATTCAATTTATAATATTGGTTTGGTGTATTTGAAGTTTTATTACTTTGAGTAACCCTAATTCATTTTCTTCAGGGTTTTTCGTTATATGGGCATTATGATCTGCTACTGTCTAGCCCTAGTAGTAGCTAAAGAAATTTCAGACTAAAATGAAACCTGCAATATATTGCGGCACTTCCAGAGTTTTATTGTATTTCTGTTCCAGAAATTACTCAATGATCCCCGTATTAGAGTACAGTTGTTCAAGTCGACAGTACCATAGTGCCTGTAGGATAAAGTCGGATTCCTGGCTCCTGGCGTAGTTTGAGATGAGATGTATTATTGCAATCAAATTTTATGGACTTTCTTAGAACACCATCTAATTCATAGTGTCTTCTAAAAATTTTTTCGATCTTTGTGTGTACGGAGTTTATCCCCTGACCAGGAAGTTTTCTGGATGTGCTGCCTTCCTTGATATGGCATTTGGTAACCGAAACACTTTGACCACACGTGCTTTCTTGTCAATCCTGGAAATTTGCAGGTCATTATTGCTACAAAAACTCAATAGTTTAGTTTATAACTTTTAGTAATAATTTTACTGATTAATAAAAAATTCTACACTTATTATTGAAATTTATTTAAAAATTGAAATCTGAAAAAAATTGACCTCAATTTTGGTAACTTTATAAAATCAGAGTAAATCCTTCTATTTCGATCCTCTCATTTTTTACATTTAATGTGCACATTCTAGTTACTCGAATGTATAGTTAGAGAAACAAATGACAAGAAATTCAATAAAAACGACTCGCTTGAACCCATGAAGAGTGGTGTATATTTGGTTCCTTTAAAAAAGCCATAACGAAACTTACAATAACCAGATCTTAAAAACTGAATTACGTGCATATAAAAAAATAAATATACATATTTATACACTGAGCACAAATTATATAATGCTATAATAATACAACGTATGTAAATAATGTAAAAAGTAACAACTAATAAGAAATAAGTATACTTTTTGCAATAGATATTATTGGCAATAAAAACACGACAGTATATTATATTATAATATATATACAGTTACCGAGTGAGCACATAATAAATAATGCTTCCAATTTAGAAGTGAAAGACCAACAACAAACATTATTAATAATAAATAAAAGTTGTCGTAAAGTTAAGTTATGACTTTGCAATTTTATGGCTGAGAACAACAGAATTATCACAAACTTAATCAGCACAATTTGCTAGGGTATGTACATTGAATTTATTGTTTCACTAAAAGACAAACTGTGTTACTAACTACAAAAGCACTCGAACTATATCAACATCATTACTGTTTCGCGATCGCTATCTAGCGAGCAAGCGCCATCAATAAATCAATCATTTATTGTTCTTCAAAGAGAAACTACCTCATTGGATTCCAATTATAAATTACTGGGTACGTAAAACATGACAATATATATAATTATTAATAATTCATAAAGAAATAATAATAATAATAGCTAAAAAGACAGTAATAGTATTTACATTTTTCGAGCGTCTCTTAATATTAATCTCTTAATCAATAATTAAAAGGGACTGTCCACAACAAGGAACATAAGCTGAAATGCATTTGAGTCAATATAAAAAATTCAGAAAAATGCGTCAGGTCTGTTATATTATATACATACATATCACATGTCCCTCTTTTTTCAACACTATCATTTTTTTTTTAATAATTTTTTTTTTAAATAAGTAGTAGATAAATATACATGTGGTTTCGGATTTAAGCAGTGTCTTATATCGATCAATATAGAACTCCTCCTCCTCATCCTCCGGTAATTATTGAAAAAACAACGAGATACAAACATTATGAAAAAAAATCAACTCCCGTGAACAACCTAAAGTTGTCGGTAATAATACGTCGCCTCGAAACAGTACATACTATTTATTTAAATTCTGCATCGCATCGGGCACCTCGCCGCCGCCGTCCTTCTCTTCGCCCTGCTGCTGCACCGCCTCGACCGCCTCCTCCTGCGATTCTTGCTCCTCGCTCGCGTCCTCCTCCTCCCGCTCGGCAGCCGACTCCGGCATCAGCTCCAGCGCCCGTTCCAGCGTCTTCCGGGCGCTGTTCGACCTCTCCAGGAAGTACCCGTTTGAGGTCTCGTTGCTGGGCGCCGGCGGAGACCACGTGCTGTATGCGTACTGCGTGTTGGTCGGGTACTTTCGCTCGAGCTCATCCTGCAGCCATGCCACCGCCGAAGCCCACTGCCTTCGTAGGTCAGTGTGGCTGTGCAGCATCTCCTGCGCCGCTGGGCACTTGCCGAAGAGTGCCACCATGCACTTGATGCACTGGTATGCCCGCTTCTGGTAGTGGTTCTTGGCTCGCTGGATCGTCTCGAGCAGGCCGTCCCTTTCTTCGGGGACCCCTTTGAGGGCGTTGTGGATGCGATGGGTCTGCCACGAGTCCTCCATCAAGAGGATCGAGAGAAGGATTTCTATGTGGTGTCTCAGTTCTTGGCAGTAAGCAAACGCGATCTGCCAGAGCAGTTCCGTTAAGATCGTGCGAGAGAAATGTGGGTTCTCCCAGCAGCAGAATTGCAACAGTTTGACCGCTTCATCTGTCAGATTCGGATCTTCTAGGATCTTCTTTATGTAACTGGGAGCGAAAAAATATTTCCATCAGAACTCAAGAAATTAAAAAAATCAAACAAGACTTACCTAGTTCTCCCGTAAAGTATGTCGGCAGCTTGAGGAGATATTGGCATGATATATTCGGGAACCGAATTGTCCCTGTACGGATTACACAGAGGCGGTCCACCGCTACTAGATTGACATTTGCTACTAACATCACAGCACCTAATCAAACACGATACGAGCTGATTCAATCTCCCCAACTCGGTGTACTGATACTTAATGGCAGGACCGGGTCCCTCGTCCAACGCCACCAGCATGAACGTAGCCGGAATATTCAATTTCAGCAGCTGAGCTTTCTCCTGCACGCCTGAAATTTCCCATGGTAAATAAACAAGTCCTGACGACTCACCTCTAAGCCTTCTCGGTCCTCTCACCTTGATTCGCGTACATATGGAAGACGTTGCAGTAGTGCGGTAGATGCCTGCCGTGCTCGCTGACCTCTCTCTGCAGCAGGCTGAGCAGGGCCCACAGAATGTGATCGCTGAGTGTGGCCGTGGGGTCGGGATTATTCAGGCCCGGCGGACACGGGCACAGCTCGTCGATCGAGAAATGTGCCAGCAGTACGACGATCTTGATGAAGGCCGACCGCACCTCGTTGCTGGGACAGCTAAGGAGGTACTCACAGAAGCGGTGTGGATGGTTGAAGAGCATCTCGTGGGCGAACCACGATCGGATTATCGGCGAAGTACGCAGGTGCAGGCAGACCACGTCGCACCTATTCAACAGAGAGAATAACAGCCAATAAATAAATCCATCTCCATTTAGCCGAGTGGTATGCACACATAATGACTAAAAATAAATTTCTGTAGACAATAATAACTATCTTTCATGAAGCTACATAATATAGGGTATCTGTATTACCGACACTGACACTTACTATATAGATTAGAGAAATCTCAACAGCACAAGAGAAAAACCGGCGGCTTTTCCATGAACATACCAACCTTCTAAAAATTTACACAATTTGGTGTTAAAGTCAGCGTATTTAGTAAAAACTACAAACTTTTGCTGTGTTAGAGGATGTTTCAACAAAAAAAGTGGAGTTTCTACTTATTCCCATTGCCTAAAGGAATTTTAAACTTTTTTCTATCAATTTTATTTATTCTGTCACTGGAATATTCTGGGGAAAAATGCAACCAGCAGGCAGTTATGGTTGCAGAAAATGCGAACGCTCAGATTTACCCTACCAGGAAGTTTATCAGGTAAGCTTTATTACACCTTAAGGAACCTTTAATAAGGATCAGTATGGGAGGTTCTTATAGATCACTTTATTGTCCATGTGTCTTGACCCCTTTTCTCAATAATCGCTCAAGATATCAAGCTAAACATTATACCAAATACTAAGGTCTACAACTTCTTAGACCCATAATATGTTTTTAATACCAACTGAAATAGTATTACTGCTTCTCTGTTCGTGTTAAATATTGTGTTTCTTTTTCAAATTTTGCTTTTTTCCACTTATGCCGATGACAAAAATTTCCAAAAATGCAACATCCAGCTGTTATGTCTCCATGTCAAGTGAACATCCACGAGGGAATGCTCTACCCTAGTAAGCATCAGTGTCAGTACCCTAACATGGTATGAAGTTGCTTCATCTGTAGGTTTCGCCTTAATCGCGAATGTAATACTATGCTTTTTCTACTTGTTTATACCGGGTGGTCCATCACTTATGTCCACCCCCGAAATAGAGGTTAATTTTAAAGATAAAAAATTGAAACTTTGAGGATTTGTGTAATTAATATAGGACCATATAATGACATAATCAGATTAATTATTTTTTTTTTAGTTGAGCCATCAGCGATTAAAAACTGTAATTTGGTGTTAATGTGACCAAAATAAATTCGATTTTTCTTTAATACATCGATAGAAAACGATTAATAAACTCAAAATCGATGAAAATAAATATCAAAAAACTAATTACAAGCCTTTAATTAAATAAAATACTTAAAATATGGAAATGACAGCTAGAATGATTGATTTATGGAAGCAATAAAACTATCAGTGTTTTGAAGGGCTGGTATAGCACAAATGTTAAGTAAACATATCCTAAGTAAACATTCATAAAAGAAGCCCCATTCGAGTTCAATGGCACATTCTTCTCACTGCTTTGAAGATTATTTATGGTGGGTACCTACCCTCATTAGATTTGTCAGTTTTATTGCGCTACCATATATCAATCATTTCACCTGTCATTTCCATATTTTAAGTATTTTATTTAATTAAAGGCTTGTAATTAGGTTTTTGATATTTATTTTAATCGATTTTGAGTTTATTAATCGATTTCTATCGGTGTATTAAAGAAAAATCGAATTTATTTTGGTCACATTAACACCAAATTACAGTTTTTTATCGCTGATGGCTCAACTAAAAAAAAAAAAATTATTCTGATTATGTCATTATATGGTCCTATATTAATTACACAAATCCTCAAAGTTTCAATTTTTTATCTTTAAAATTAACCTCTATTTCGGGGGTGGACATAAGTGATGGACCACCCGGTACAAAAAAAAATTTTTTTTTTATTTTTTTTATTTTACCCAAAAGTCAACGGACAGAGTCCTCTTCATTACAAAATAAGAACAAACATGTAAACAAATTTACAACTAAATCATAACCTAAGTAAATCAATGTTCAGTAATATAAAGTATATAACATAAATTATACCTTTTCACCTCTATAAAAATCTGTTAACAAGTATTTTGAGCTCGGGTTTAAACACAGATAAACTGGTGACATTCTGTAAATTTGCTTGGATAACTATTTTATTCCATTTACGTATTAATCGGGGTACAGTAGAGTAGTATATATAATTCCTGGATGAGGATATTTCCTCAAATTCCCTAGTTAATCGCAAATTATATGGTACATCCCTTAAGGCAAACAATTCACGAACATTACTGCATTTTACATTATTTAACTTAACTTTTCTAACAAAATAAATGTCATAGTAAACGTGAAGAGACTTAACCGATTCCAGACTCAAAAACTTTGCTATTTTTGTATAATCATGATTATAACAGCTCATTTTATCTCCGGTTTTGAAGGCAATATATCTAAACAATTTATGCTGAACAGATTCAAGTTCCTTTATTTGCACCATGGTGGAGGGAGACCAGATAACAGACCCATACAGCAGAATTGGCCTAACCAAAGTCTTGTACAGTTGAACAATAGAGTCATATGACTTAAATTCCCTGGTGGACCGCTTTATGAAGCCCAGAATCCTAAAAGCCCTGGATGTAACATCTTTAATATGATTGTCAAATTCAAAATTTCTCTGGTAGATAACACCCAAGTCTCTCACACTCTCAACATGTTCAAGAACTTTATTGTCCAGAGTATAGCTGAACATCACATGACTAGTTCTATTCCTTGAGAATGACAGAACCTTGCATTTATCAATATTTAACTTTAGTTTGTTCAAACAAGACCATAAGAAAATCTTATCAAGATCACTCTGCAATCTAATCTGGTCGCCAACATCCCTCACCCTTAAATATCTTAATGTCATCATCATCAGCAAATATAAGAATCTGGGCAGCCAAGTCCCCACACACATCATTGACAAACAGTATAAACAAAAGCGGCCCAAGGTGTGAACCCTGGGGAACACCAGTGGTAGCAACAAATGGTCCCGAGAAATTACCTTTAACACGCACAGAAAGCTGACGATCAGCCAAATATGAGATTATCCACTTCAATGTACCCCCACACAGACCAAATTTAGACAATTTATAAACAAGCAAACCATGATCCACCGAATCGAAGGCTTTTGCAAAGTCAAGGTAGATCGTATCTACTTGCTTGCTGACAAAAATATCTCTATCATTCAACACTTCAGATATAAAATTATTAACCCCTTAAGCGCGCGGGAATCTCAGCAGTGATGTTCGCGCGGTGGGTAGCGTGATACAGACTTAGCGCGCGCAACACTGAAGAGGCCTTGTATTTTAGTGTATTTTTTAGACAATATCAAGGTTTTTACAGTTTCCTATAATTTTAGTTGAAAATTTTGTTACTACTGCTTGTATATAGATGGCAGCACATAACCTAAACCTACAAATAATTTAAAATCTGAAAGCAAACAAAGAAAAAGCCGCCGTACCAAATATGGTACGCGCGCATCCTGTGAAGAGAAAGTTGCCGTACCAGTATTGGTATGGCCCCGCTTAAGGGGTTAAAATAAATGAGGTTAGTAAGAGTAGCCCTTCACAAATCCGTGCTGTTCATTTACAATAAACAGAATACAGACTTCAGTGAGGTTCGCGGCCATTATTGAGTCAAAAATTTTTGATATAGTCCCCAATATGACTATTGGACGGTAATTCAAAATATCATGTCTGCTCCCAGACTTAAACACTGGTGTAACGAAAGTTTTTTTCCACAGACCAGGCATGTGGCCCATCATAAGGGATTTATTGTACAGCATGTGCAATGGCTTAGCAATAGTTTCAATACACTGTTTTATAAATAAAGAGGGAAGACCATCGGCTCCAATAGTCTCACTTGTCTTCAAATTTCTAATAGTTGAGGTAACTTCCTCAATACCAATAGTAAAGTCTAGATCATTATCCAAGATTAACTGATGACCAAAAGGGGAATCAGACCTAAGATATACTAGTTCAAATTTCTGGCAAAAAGATCAGACTAGTGATGAAAAAAAGCGTGTAATAAATTAAACGTGTAACCGTCAACACTAAACGTTTATAAACGTGTACACGTTTCTTTAATAGTTGCATGAAAATAACCATTCAGTATTCTTAGATAGGGAAATGATGGTTAATAGGTTAACCAGTTGTAAACAGTTAATAGGAATGTGAACTTCAGATACAGATTGTCCTAATATGCGGACGAAATATAAAGAAAGGAGGATGATTAGATAGAAAAACTTGTTGAAAGTATCAATTTGGAATTAATGTTCATAAAATAATTCAAGTAGGTGCGCTCCTTATGGACCACCCATGGCACTGCATAGCAGTAGTTATCCGTCCTTCCTCCTTCCTGCTAGCCCTAATGTGACTTGACCTTCACCAATTTATTGCCTTTCATTATCACAGGGAGTTGTGATGGAGTTTTTAAATTTTCATTAAAAGCATATTGTAGACAAACAATAATAACAATAAGCCGTTTTAAGACTTTGGGGAATAAATGAATAAAATGACAAAATACAGGAATTGAAATTTTTAATTATTTTTTATTGAAATCAGTTGTTGGTAATCCCCAACAATCCCAACACTAGTACCTACCAGCAAAACAAAATAACACTCCTTCCGGTTCCACACAATCATAAAAAGTAAAAAGCATCATTTCACATCATTTAACTACCCTCTGCCCAGTAGGGACACAAAGCAACAACATTGCAGGATTTGCAGGTGCAACTAATTACAAGGAACTCTCAGATGAAAACGGGTTTTTTATGATGAAACACGAAAGTTTAAATAAACACCTCCCTCACTAATTTACTAAAGTCTTATAGGTAATTCGATTTCTTTCATATTGGATTTATTTTAGCCCTTTCAGGCAAAGGAAATTTATTTTTTCCTATTAACAGATACACGGGCGTGTAATTTTTTTAAACGTTTAGTATGGTCATTACGTGTACACGTTTACACGTGTACACGTTTCATCACTAGATCAGACCTAAGATATACTAGTTCAAATTTCTGGCAAAAAGATTACAAGTGTTTTTAGTATCTATTATTGCTTTTTATGTCATGCAAAAACATCTTCTCAGGAATATCATTGTCTTTAGACAGCTTATTGACATAATTCCAAAAGTATTTAGGATCTTTAGATGAGCTTTTTTCAATTCTATCAAGATAAGCGGATTTATCTACTTTTGACTGTCGAATACATAATGCTCTAAGCCTTTTGAACTCAATTTCATCATCGGCTACACTAAATTCAAGCCATCTTTTATGTACTTTCTTCTTATTTATAATATGAGAAATAAGGGTATCAGAATACCAACAGGGATAAGTACTATTTGATATTCTTTCAAGTGGAACATGATCCCTAACCAAACCATCTAACACAAGATAAAATTTTTCAACATTTCCCTCAACATCTAAATCAGTAAACAATTCATCCCAGTTTAAACCAGACAACTTAGAATTAATTGCAGAAAAATCTGCTTTTTGAAAGTTCAGTTTATTAATAGTTCGTTTAATATCACCAACCGGAACAAAGCTCAACTCCATAAACACTTGTATTAAACTCCCTGTATAAAAACTCCCTGTATTAATAAAAAATATTTTTTGATTTATTTTACTGCTTGGAACAACTTCTAATACCGAGTATCGACTGCGCACGCGTGGTTTCTGAGAAATGTCAGTTATCGTTCCTATTCACAGCTTTGCTCTGTTTATCAAATTTAGAGCTTTTAATTGGTCCACGAGAGGCCCCATGAACTGTCATGTTGGCAAGTTTGACTCAGTTACTATGACTGGAAACTAGAATCTGTTGTCTGCATGCTTGTTGTTGTTTTATCCAAAGTCTACTCGAATTAAAACCTTACTTTTTGCAATAAAATTTTACATTACAAAATGTTGCAAGTTAAAATGTAACAATATTAGAATTTAGGGATTTTTCAAAATAGTACTGGAACTTGTTCCATCCATAATCCCCAAAAAAAGGAAGTTTTTTTTGCACGGTAGCCGGAATACCCCTCGAGACTCCCCATGGTGTGCTGCCCCCCAAATGCTTTTCTCTCTCACAAAATAGTCTGAATCCCGAAAAGAATTTTTGGTCCCCAACTCCCGGGACCACCGACACGAGATTGTGTCCCAACCAAAAGCTCCCTCACTCACCATTCGATGGCGGGTCCTCTGAGGTTCTTCTTAGTGTGCCAGCCGGTGTGGAACAGGAATTTGCTGACCAGTTGAATACTGAGCAGGCACTGCTGTTCGATCTCGGGGGTCAGAGCTTGGTTGTGGCGCGTGCTATTCTGTATGCTGGCCGTCGACAGTTTCCTGATGAAGGAGAAATACTCGATCGAGAATTGACTTCTGTGATGCAAGAACTTGATGTTCTGTTTCCTGATGCTATTTTCGATCGGCAAAGGCATCTTCAGACGAGGTTCTTTTCTTCCGCCTGTCAATATTGATTGTAGAAAATTAACCGACTTACTCATTCCTCCCGCCAATCGTTTCACTTACTTATCGTCAACTGGCTCAACGCTTTCGCGAGCGACATCTCTTCTACATCCTGTCTCGTATAAAACAACATGTAGGCGTTCCACCAACGTTTCTGGCGCCGGTATGTTGTCCGTTTCAGCATCGGATCGAAGACCTCTCCCATGTAATCGCCGCCGAAGCACTGGATTTTCATCTCCTCGTCCTCTCCCATCCTACATTCAGAAACATCTCCATCATCAAATTTGTACCATCTGACCTCGCCGGAGGCGTCCCTGTGACGTATGTAGGAGTAATAGTGCCCGCCTGCAAAACGAAAAGTGTAAATAGACCACCACAATCAGATTTTTTGCTAAACGTTACCGGAAGCTTGTCCTGAATGCACTACTATACCGGATAGACGGTATTTGGTGCAGACCTCGCCGGCGTTCGGATCTTGATCACAGTCTATTATCTCTCCCTCTATCTTGGCCAAGCCGGACACGGTGTAAGGTTCCATGTCCAGGTCCCTGGGAAACTCGAAGTAATCGTTGAACTTGATGGCACAGACTCTCTCAAAATCGTACTCGAACCGTTTCAGCTGGATGCCCAGAATGGGCGGCAGCTTCTTTACACAGAGCCGTTTCACGGTAACGACCTTTTTTGAACACTTATCACAATAGTAAGCGTCAGCACCTTCTAACAATTCACCTGGAAATTTAGAACAAGTAACACAATAATTAATTAATTACTTTTAACCTCTGAACTGAGACTCACCTTTGACGTATTGCTCCATCGAATCTTGAAGACTGCTGTGATTCCTAATATCTACACTAATAACGCTAAACGGTTCTTCTTTGGAAAACCTGTGCGGACAGCCCTTGCATATCTTCTGATCAGAATAAGAACCGCCCATAATCTTCGCCATTATCTGCTCATGTCCGAGTGTTTTCAATGCTTCGTCCAGACTTTCAATTAAAGACATGAAAAATTCGACAGCGTCCTGCTGCTCTCTCAGATTGACAGGCTCCCCTGAAACAAAAAGAAATCAAACCAATCCAAAATCATCGACGATGGTGTTACGAGACGTTACCTTGCAATTTAAAGTGTCTCCAAAGTCCCCTAGGCACGTAATACTGAAGGCGAGAACAGGCCAGGTGACCGAATATCGCCTGGACCTGTTTGAGTATACCAACGTTGTAGTCTTTCCTGTTGTCGTCCAGGCCCGACCTGTCATCGTTGCCGCAATCGATTGTGTCAATTTCCAGCCTGTCTTCGCCACTGAAGTCCTCGCCGAGATCTGAGGCGGCTCCCTCGGCGGCCAGGACACCCTCGCGGATACTCGGCACCATGTACAGCTGCTGCAGGACAGAGTTCATGTAACAGGTCGCGCCGGCGTTCTTGAGACCAACAAAACCCTGGAAAGGTCGGGGGCCTATCACTGGCAAGTAATCCCATTCTGTTATTGCCGAATCCGGATCTGTAAAAAAACACAGACAAAAATCATAAATCCCTACATCTTGGTATGAGAAGAATTACCTACCTGAATAAAACATGCTGTTGAGCATCTGCACGAGTTGCTTATAGTTCTGAACACAGTTTATGCAAAGGGTAACGAGCAAATCGAAAGCGGCCGCCTGGGTCTGAGGAGTATCGCAGATGGGTATAGCGGGATCTTCGCCAAGTTGCCCGGTTCTGGTTAGCTGCAGCATCAGCTTCCCGGCGGGGAACAGAAAATCTTCCAGCAGCTCCTTAATGAGACTGCCGGACTCGGGACTGCCCAGTTCGCACTTCTGCTCGTTGCTTATGAAGCACAGCAGCTCCTTGACAAGCAGCAGGTGCCCCTCGATGAGAACCTCGTGCTTGTCCCTGGCGTGCCTCAGCCAGGCGACCTCGGTGGCCAGCTGATTCTCGGTCGTCTGCAGGGGACACCCCGTCAAATAGGCAACATTGACCAGTCGGCAGAGCAGCTGGAACAGTTCGTGTGAGGTGTTGGCGTTCTGGATCACGAGCGAGTCGAGCAGGTTGAACAGGAGAGGGGTTATGAGCTGGAGGGCCAAGCGGCTGGCGGCGCCACACGTACAGATCAGTATCAGCTGTTCGGCGGCTGATATGCGGACGGCGCAGCTCGGGTTCAGCAGGACCATATCGGTGACAAAGTACGGCCACCGCTTGTCGACACAGAGGTGCTCCAGGCTGCTTGGGTTGAGGACCAGAGAAATGCTGAGCAGTTCAAGGGCCTCCTTGCATAGCAGCACATCGTCGTTGTGGAGCTCAAGAGGGGCGTTCCGTTTGACTGGATCGGCCAGGGTGTGCAACACCTCGGCGGACGAGTTCAGCGAAGAGAGGTTGTCGCTGCTCGCCGCCCAGATGATCCTGATAAGGGCTAGAGTGGTCTCCAGATCGGGCAGCTCCCAGTTAAGGGCCTGACTGAAGAGAGCCTGGGCCTCGCCCGAATTGGTCGTCTCGGCAACCATCAAACGGGCAAGGCCCTGTGAAAGTTTAATTGATACTTGACGTAATATCTGAAATGAGAAATAAATTAAAGCACAAACCGATAAAAGAATATTCGAGCCTGAATTACCTGATCTGAATGTCCGGGTACCGACTTTAGCGCTTGCCTCAGATACATTCCGGGAGTAGTCACCGTTTCCCCGTTGGGTTCCACCTCGGGCGGGGTGTGATCCTCGCTGAGACGGACGAGGACGTGGGCAACGGACGTCAGGATCAACTTGCAGATCTTCAGCACTAGCAAGTAGGCGTGTTTCCTTGTCTTGTTGTCCGCCGTCGACATGAAATTGTTCTTGGTGAGCATTTCGAGGAAAACGTGTGCCTGGCCTGACGTCATGAAACTGTACTGGAACTCGTAAGACTTGTCAGAGAGGGGATCAATTGCCGGCATCAGAAGGGCGTACAATACTTCTAAATTGTACAAAACCTGTGGAGGAGCAAAAAAAAAACATGTAGTCGATTAAGAATACATCCATCATCCACTTTATCTTATAACCAAAGCTTATAGGTATAAGCTTACTTACAGGTATCACAGCATGGACAATACTTACAGATTGTACAAAAACTATTGCTCTTATTACATATTTATAAATTTCGCACGTCTTCTTTTCGACTTGTTTGTACCAACTCAAACTTCAATAGCAAAAAAATACAAAAAAGACTGCTGCATACCTCAGACGCGGGGGCACTGAAAAACATGCAGTCCATGGACAGGTTGTGGTTCTTCGACGACGTGCAAAACAAAACTGATAGATTCTCAATGGTGGTGGTATCACAGGGCATCAGTTGCAAGAGACAGTGGGCACTGTCCCGGAGGGTGGGGTAATCTAGCGAGCTGCCCAGGGCCGACAGCTGACAGAAGAAGTGCGAGTAGACATGCTGACATGACATTATGACTCCGGGTAGGGAATTTTCCGAGTCCACGTTCGGTCCATCGTACGGGTTCTGGGGCGACGATGTGGAACTGTCCGAGCTGCAGCTGTCCTGCGACGAAGCCATGTTCGAGTTCACCTGTATTATCTTGGCGGATATCAACTGAAAATGAAACCACAGCAAATAATTCATCAAGTACCTCGATTAACCAAGCAATTTGATCATACCGTTTTATCCCTGATCGGGATATGAGACAGGAGCTTCTTATCGTCGGCCGGATCCAGGGGTTCCCCGTTGATGAACAGTTCCAGCTTGCAGTGCACTCCAGGCTTAATCCGACGCAAGATCTGCCTCCGGAAGGCTCCCAACGTGTCGTTTGAGTGGGTGGGAAACTCCATGTCCTCCACTTGCCTGTTCGGACTGGAAAATCTCACAATCAGTAGCATGTATTTCCCACGACAGGCCCGGTGGAGAGGCAGCAGCTTCCTCTCGCCCACAAAAGCATTATCGCACTCGCTTATGTATTCGTGCAGCACCCGCATGACCCGGCACAGCTTGATCGCTTCGGCGTTGATCCGGTTCTGGAGTTGGTTACCCTCGAACTCCTTGTCGTTTTCGTTCTTCTGAAGAACGGTCACGGTGTCATAGTGGGCCCTGAGTCTGTCGTAGCACTCGGTTATGAAAGTCTCGTGGAACTCCACCTGCGATTGCAGCAGCCTCGGCCCAAGATTTGTGCTCATTTCTTTAAGCAGCTCGATCGCCCTCGACGCTATTTCATCGGAACAGAGAGTCACTATCTTCCAGAGGTAGTCGAGACCGATCAGATCGGTATCCTCGGTCAGCAAGGAACGTCTCTTGGTCTTCAGTTTGCCCTCTTTGGTGTTGACGGCCTTGAAGAACCTCTCGAAGCACTTGATGCCGCTCTCTGTCAGCAGAACGGGATCAAGCTGCAGGATGTTGTTCTCGAAGAAGTCCTTGTTGATGCCGGGATCGATATCTGGCTCTTCGCCCATCAGCTTCGAAAACCACTTGAAGCAGGCTTCCCGATCCGACTGGAAAACTGCGTTCTCCGCAAGGCACTGCCAGATCTGTTTCGCTTGTTCGGCGCACAACCACAACTGTCCGTCCTTCAGTAGGAATCTGCAAAACGAACCGCCACTAACCAGTGTTAATTAATTAAAAACCTATTCTATGTGTTGGGAGACCGACGAGAACAAAAAAATATTGTGGAAATGAAAATAACAAGTAAACAACAACAGAACTGATGCTAGTTGTAATAAAATAACAATAAAATTATTATTATTCTCAAGATTCACCATTGCTATTATAATTCCACAAATTAACTTACTGGAGAACCAGGTGTGAGGTTTCTTATATCCCAATAAAATTTAAAGTGTAGTAAAACAATGAAACACTGGCTAACTATTTTTCGCCATTTTCGGGTCGAATTCTCATTGGGTTTTTGGAGTGAACTTTCAAAATGTTTGGGCGGTTTTTTTGAATTATTGTTGGAGTGGACAAGGAAGTATAATAATGAAATTATAAGGTGTCACTTATTCTAAAAGTGCGATTTTCAAGACAGCAGGTGTGAGTGGGAGAAGCTGGGAGTTCCTCTGTTTTCTGGTTGTGCCCACTTGTTTAGTTTACCCCAAGAGATTAGAAAAATTATTTATTGAGAGAGACAGACTGGTATCTTAGGAAAAAATTGTTGTTGTTTGTATTACAATTAATGTAACAGTTAGTTGTAATTAATTATTAATCTATAAAAAAGCTATTAATCTATAAAATATTAAAATAACAAAAATACTCCCAATGGTAAACCATTCTTTTAAAAAAGATTCTAGAAGGAACATTATTATCATCATAATAATAATTATAGCCTAATCAACTCACAGTAGAAATATAATGATCTTACCTGAGAAAATTCAGTCTTTCCTGGACTTGCATGGCATGACAGTACCGACCGTCGGGGATATAGGTCTCACACGTCAGTTCCGGATTTTCCTTGTAGAGGACCCGTAACCGGTCCATATAGTTAGTCAGACTGTTTGTCACAAGAATAACGAGACAGTGCTGACTCTGCAACCGCTCAATCACCTCCTGGCGATAGTACATCTGATGGGTGCGCTGCCCATGACCGCCGTTGGCGCTCTGCTCGTACAGGCAGCAGATCTCACGGATCTGCTTCAAGGCGGGCAACACCCACGAGTCCCCGCTCTTCAGCTCCTCCACGCATTTGTCCAGCCAGACGGTTTTTTGTGCATCGCGTTCCTAAATAAGGTGATTGGAGATTTAATAGGAGCAAAAAAAAAAAAATTGCAACTCGCTCACCTGAGAGCAGCTATAGTCCAAAATCTTCACGTGAGCATTGAGGGCCTGGTCCATTATCTCGGTCGGCACGTCCTCGGCGTGCGCCAGGTTCCAGAACAGCATGAGAACCTTGTGGGCCATCACGCCGTCCTTGTCATCCTCAGCCAGTCGTCTGATCAGTTCGAGGAGCCGTTCGCGTTGTCGTTTGGACGCCGACGTCCAGCTTGACTGGAAACACTCGAACAGGTGATCGAGCTGCTCGGCGCTGAAGTCCCACGCCAGTTTGGCCAGCAGGTCGTGGACGTTCTTCACGATCGCCTCGTGCTTCCCGACCTGCGCCTCCCAGATCGCGTCCAGATCAGACAGACTGAGAGCGCGCTCCTTTATCACAAAACGGAGGATCTTCTCCAGTTTCTCGACGTACTGGGGTTGATGCAACGAATCGCGCAGGACTATTTCTAGGACTCGATTTTCGTTTATCCATTTCTGAAAGCGATCTCTCATTAACCACCTTTAAAAAAATTTAATCACTGTGACTGCAACTTTTGTATTTTTATATCTGATTAGGTCAAAAGTCTATAAAGCTCTATCATCCCGCCTATTTTTAGGAAAATCATATTTCAGAGTTAGGTACCAAAACTATTTTTTTTATTGGAAAAATATAAATGTAAGTAAATACTAAATATGCATAAAAAAAACTTACAGCCATCCTTTCGGGGGTCAAATATTCCTCTTCCTCGATGCCGTGATGTCTGTTGGGATAATAAGTAACGCTGGATATAACTTTATTGATTTCATTGAGTGCATTCATCTTCCCGTTGAAACTAGATATCTGCAACTGCCTCAAGATCATGGTAAGGCGGAAACCTTCTAGGGTACGGATCAGCTCTTCCTGATTTGGCACACGAGAGGCTAGATTCTTCGACGACTTGATGATGGTAGACAGTATGTCGGTTTTGGTTTCGTTTTTCGCTTCGCGTTTCAACTCGTCATCGGTCAGTTTCTCAAGAATACCCGGGACCATTTCCTGTAAACGATTCATCATAAGAACCGTCTCTTCCGGGAAGAATGAAAAATGTCAGTTCGTATCGGGACAGACATAACAAAAATTCATCGATACAGGTCTGATCAGAAGTTAAAAGAAATTATTGGGTCAGCTACAACAACTACAAGAAATGCCAAATCATATCAGCTAATATTGAACTGTGTTAAGTAAAAAACTTGTTGTATTGTAAAAAAAAAAAAACATTGCGCTGCGACTGACTGTCTTTAGGGTAGGTAAAAAAAAAGAGAAAGTAGGACTATGTAAAAACTAGAAATCAGTTGTAATGTGTTAAGTCACAAGAAACAGTCAGTTGCTGAAAAAAGTTCACTTGTGACTTAATACTTAACTGTGTGCAGCAAAACAAAAACATGCTGTGTCGTCATAAAAAAAATATAAAAAAGTTTACTGTGCAAAAATAAGTAATTGTGTGTTAAGTCACAAAAAAAAACTGTGAACTGACGACTGAACAGTGTTAAGTAAAAAAAAAACAAGTTGAACTGTGTTGTGTTCAGTTTCAGTTTAGTAAAAAAAGACACTGGAAAACAGGCAAGCTCAATTAATACGTGTGCTTTGATTTTTCAATATCTGATTGGAACAAAAGTGAAATGCCATCCCTTTGAACATCTTAGCGATGACGATGAACAATCTAAAATTAAAGTAAGTTGAAAATCTTTCCCTCATTTTAATTCAACTGTGTTAGGTGAAAAAATTTAACTGTGCTAGATCGGATCATAAAAAAAAAACCGTTGAACTACAATTTAAGATTGAGCTGTGGCAAATATAATAAAATAAAGGAAATAACAGCTGACCTGTGTTAGAGATCACAAAAAAAAAAACAGTTGAAATGTGTTTAATCATAAAAAAAGAAAAGTGGAAAGTAGTGTAAAGTAAGTGACAAGTTGTACCCCAAAAATTAGCAGTACTGAAATACAGTTAAGAAATTTCAAGACTGAACTGTGTTAAGTAAAGAAAAATGAACTGTTAGAAAAAAACTTGACATGTGAAAAAATCTGTGGTGCTGTTGAGTCCCAAAAAAAAAACAGTTGACCTGTGTTAGGAAAAAAAATCGAACTGTGACTGAATGGTGTATAATAACTGTATAGTATAAAAAAAAAAAACAGTTGAACTATGTTAAGAAAAAATTTGCTTTGTGACTGAACTGTGAACAGTAAAAAAATTCAACTGATAGATCACATAAAAGTCATAAAACCAATCTTGAATTTAAAACTGAACAGTGCTGAGAAAAAAAGTTGAACTGGGAGAAAAAATAGTAGAGCTGTGGTAAGTCACAAAAACAGTTGACATGGATGTGATAAGACTAAAAAATTGAACTAAGAGTGAAGACTGAATGGTGCAGAGCAGAATATAATAAGACAACTATGTTAAATCACAAAAACACTACAATTTAAAAGGAAAAACCTGCATTGAGGAAAAAAGCACTGAAAACTGCTAAGTATTCTTCTTTTTTATGATGACTGTTTGATTTCTATAGCCTTTTGCCGGGCTATTTGGCCCATGCAATAACAGAATGAAAGGAACTGCCCACAGTTGTGACAGTCGACAGGAGTTCTTTATATTGTTTACTTACTTTACATTATTTACATTGTTTACGTGCAAAAATGTATGTAAATAATTATTTAGTTGTTTGCGGTTTGTAAACGCCCAACACTGAAACTGAACCAATCCGAGAAAAAATTAGTAGTGCTGTGTTTTCCTTTTGTTATCTGATTGGATTTATGATTTATTATTTATAATTTCTTTAGGTATTAAGGTTCCTGTAATTGGGTGTGTATTATTACCCGTTGGAAACTAACAATTATTATTAAGTCACAAAAAACAGTTGTTCTGTGTTGAGACAAAAAAAAATGAACTATGAGTGAAGACTGAATGGTGTAGAGCAGAGTAGAAAAAAAAAATAGTTGAGCTATGTTAGGAAAAAAGGTGAAAACAGAGTTGTGTTCAGTAAAATAAAATAACTATGTTAAATCACAAAAAACACTACAATTTAAAAGGAAAAAACTGTGTTGAGGAAAAAAAAAATTAGTCTGTGACAAAATTATAGTGGCTGTGTTCAGTCGCAAAAAAGAACTATGGTAAGAAAACAAGTTAAAAAAAAAAAAAACAATAATGTTTTCTGAACGACACACTTACTCTAACGGTATGGTGAAGACAGAGACATCGATGTTTCAATGGTTATTTCCATCTCATCAGTCTGTCACATCAGACTGATGAGATGGAAATAACCATTGAAACATCGATGTCTCTGTCTTCACCATACCGTTAGAGTAAGTATGTCGTTCAGAAAGCATTATTGTTTTTCAACAATCGGATTGCTGTAATTGATATAATAATTTATTATTATTCAATTTGTTTCATAGAAAACAAGTTGAACTGTGGTTGAATACTGAACTATGTTCAGTAAACAAAAAAAAAAAAGAACTATGTTAGATTAAAAAAAAACACTGTTAGACAAAAAATCTCGCAAAAAAAACAGTCTGTCTATACCTCAAGGCCAAATTAACATACCGTAACTGACTACTTCAAAATAAATTTTGGAGAAAGCAGAAACTTGCGTTTGGAGGAACATTTTCACTGATGGAGAAGCTGCAAAGAGAAGTGTTTCTGCAAACGTAAGTTTCTGCTTTCTGTTTCTCCGAAATTGCTTTTTTAGTAATGTCAGTTACTGCACGTTATTTCGGCCGTGAGGAAGTTGACTATGAAAAAATCAGTAGCCTGTGTTAAGTAATAATAATAAAAAAAAAACAGTTGATCAGCACTAAGAAACAAAAAGAACTACGAAGAGTGAATGAAGTATACAAAAAAAAAAAAAACAGTTGAACTATGTTAAGATAAAAAATGTTGAAGTGTGACTGAACTATGTTCAGTTAAAAAAATTGAACTGTTAGATCACATAAAACTGATCAAAAATTCGAACTGTCACTGAATGGTGTGAAGTATGTATAAGTATTAAAAAAAAAATTGATGAACTATGTTAAGAAAAAAAGTTGAAGTGTGCTAAACAAGTGAATTAAAAATTAATAACCATTAAAATTATAACTATAAATAAAATAATCACTATGTTAAATTTAAAAAAGCCAGTCTATCTACGATAATTTAAAAATCATATACAGGGTTATTCACGGTATACGCCACGGAATATTATGGCCGTGTCTCTGGATTTTAGGATCTTTTTATTTTTGTAGTGGATAGAGACCCGGCAGAGGTACGTTTTAAAATTATATTCATAATGTACAGGCTGTCCCAAAAGCATGAAACATATCAAAGTTATGTTTTTTTAAATGGAATGCTCCTATGTTATTGCATTTTTAGATTGCCTGGGAAGAAAAAAGAAGATTGGTTTTTACAGTTGTTGTTTAAATTTAGAAGTTTTTGAGTTATAAACAAGCGAAAATCGTCATTTTTCAAATTCAAGGCCCTGTTCAGGGAAAACGGCTTAAGATAGAGAAAAACGGTTTACATGTCCCTATTTTAACTTTTCATGTACTATCCAATGATGTAGATGAAATGTTTATACAGGGTGATAAAAAATTTGAAAAATTCTGAGATTTCTCCACGCGTCGACAAATAAAAAAATCAAAGAAAGTACAAATGTTTCTATACCATAGGATAGTACATGAAAAGTTAAAATAGGGACATGTAAGCCGTTTTTCTCTATCTTGAACCGTTTTCGTTGTACAGGGCCTTGAACTTGAAAAATGACGATTTTCCGAGCGATTTTCACTTGTTTATAACTCAAAAACTTCTGAATTTAAACACCAACTGTAAAAACCAATCTTATTTTTTCTTCTCAGACAATCTAAAAATGCAATAACATAGGAGCATTCCATTTAAAAAAACATAACTTTGATATGTTTCATGCTTTTGGGACAGCCTGTACATTATGAATATAATTTTAAAACGTACCTCTGCCGGGTCTCTATTCACTCCAAAAATAAAAAGATCCTAAAATCCAGAGACACGGCCATAATCTTCCGTGGCGTATACCGTGAATAACCCTGTATACATAGTATGACGTTGAAAGGGGGTTTGGGGGCCTTCAAGTCCCTCAAAGATGCGCCTCGGACATATTTTTTTCTATGTTCAAGGTCACCCGATTTATTAGTAGTTAGTTGAAAACCTACTCAGATACAAAAATTAAACGGTTCTTTTTCAAAATTATGACGCCTCTTGATTTTACCGCCCCTGACTATATGACCTTCCCACCCTCTTCCTAAATCGGCCACTAGTTATTGTTTGTTCAATTTCAGTGCAGTACAATTTCTATAGAAATTTCATGTTTAGTTAATTTCACTATTCTCACTAAATGGTATAGTTTCCACAACTTTTATTTTGAACGGGTCCACACGAGAAAAACTGTGAAAAGCAATTTTTGGAATATGGTTGTTTTTATAGATTGTACAAGTAAAAACACCTAGTTATTTTCTAATAATGAACTTACACACTTTTCTTATTGAACATGCTTATCAAAAATTAATAATAATACAATTCAATACTTACAAGAATCGGTATAATATATTTATTGATGGTATGCGGTGTTAAAAACTCAAAACACAATCCAAACGGCCTCAACAAAGCAACCACAATCGATACAGTCAAATTCTTCCCAGACTGAAATCGATCCAGCAGTATCTGAAATCCTCCCAGTTCTCCAAAATGATTGATCAGATCGACCAGCCATCCCCTGGGGTTTCTCGGATCGGATGACGGTCTCGCGTAGAGCTCCTCCTCGCTTAGGTTAGACGTAGGTCCGGCTGTCTCGCTCTGCCTGGTCGAGTTGAAGGTGTGAAACTTGTTGTTCGGATTCAGTACCATGGCGAGCAAGTCGAGCAGCGGGAACCAGTCTTGGGAGAGTTTAGCGACGCAAAGTTCAATCAACTTGAGGCAGTTCTGGTTGATGCAGGCGTGGATGTTTGGTTTCCAGCTGGAGACTGCGTCGTCTGTCAGTATCTTTGTGAAGGACGTTGTCAAGCTTTCGCGAAAGAAACGCTGGCACGCTTCCGATCTTGTGTCTAGATTTTTTCTCGCTAGATCGATGGAGACCTTCAGGAGACATTCCAGTTCTTGATCGGCCAGCACCGGGACTACCCATCGCAAATTTGATATTTTCTCATCCAGGGAGGCTAGTTTATCATGGGGGAAGTCCGGTATGATGTTCTCATCTTGTATTTCTTCGGTGTTGGCATTATTAGTGTTGGTGTCTGATGTACCCGGAGTCGATCCCTAGGTAAACGAGTCGTTATGAATGATTGACTTAAAGAGGATAAATGAATAACTTACCGGTACCGGTACGTCTAAATTGTCCCCTGAAATACTTTGCCCTCTCGTAGCTATAGTCATATTTCCAGTTTGTATTTAAAAAATGAACATTGTAGAAAAGACTGCAAAAATAAAATAAAAATTACAGAAATGAGGTTTTGATCAATGAGAATTTTTTGATTATATTAATGAACGAAAGATTACAAAACTCGATTAATTTGGAAATTTCAGGAGTGTATTTGGGTGACGAATGTCACTTTTTTGGAGAGAAAAATAAATGGGAGTTGACAGGAGTGACAAATCGAAAATGTTGGATTACATTTATCTGCTGCAGGATTACCAAATAAATAGCGACTTACCCTTCCTTATTACGTGCGAGTGATTTTTTAATTCGAATTATTGAGAATCGATATCGTCTTGAAACTGCAAAGCTACGAACGATGAACGAATTGTATGTATGTAATTCCACAGCTGAAGGCGATCGGTTTATATTTTGACAACTGGAAGTAAATGAAAATGCACCGGCATATACAAAATGGCGACCAAAATTAATGGATTAAATACTAAAAATATCTTCCGCCGCGAAACGAGTTATTTCAACAATTTGATTTGTGTTTTACTTAACAATTCTAGGTAATTCACTATTAAAATGCAATAATGAACACGACAGAAATTCTTGATTGTTGACGTACAGAACTATTTTTTGCAGGCACGTCGTGATTTTGCAAATGAGGTTACCAACATTACCACAGTGACTTTAGTTGTCATTTCGTTTATGTTGTGTTGTTTGCTTTCCCCTGCTGTCACTCATTAATGTCAAACTAATCAGTGACAGCGGCAGCCAAAGATCCAGATAACTTCTTCTTCTTCTTCTTGACTTTTAGCTTACTCACCCTTTTGCACTTGGCCAATTGCGAATAAATCAGATGGTATTCTTTGGGAAAATCCATCGGTTGGCTGTTGGCCTATTGGCTTACAGAGACCAACTCGAACGACGTGGGATACCTGATACCTGTATATGATTTAAAAAAAGGGTAAATATTTACATCTGCGTGTCCTTAATTCCATTAATTTTTTCGGGACCGAGGAGCGAAATAGGGATGCTGGGTGGGTAAAAAGCTGAAAACAGCTATTACAAACTAATACATATTAAGGTCACAACTAAGGCCTCTTTGACTCTACGGTCGAATTGCTATTTTTTCTTTACTTTGGGCAAGTAAAATCTTCGAGATTAACAGTAGCACGATTATTACCTATTTTGAATTTTGCATTTACATTCCAATAAGCTTGACAGCAGTCCTTATAGTCTGGATACGATATGAGAAAGCTATATCCGTTCCGATCCGTCTCTGTACGCTACGTTGACGTCAACCACTTCTAATGCTTATTAATTCCGGGACCCGGCGGATTTATAATGTGTATTATAGGCCCGGTGTAAGATATTTACCAGGACCGGACTCCATAGTCCGATTTTTAGTGCCTTTTTTTTGATAACTGTGCATTTGCAAAGCAAATGATTACCTTCCTGGTGTTACTAAGTATATATAGACTATAGGCGGTATGTTCCTCCACCCCTTAGTGAAACTGTAGGACACGCAGATGTACCTAAATAATGACCAAAAAAAGTGTAAAATCTTATATGAACAAGAGAAAGGAAATTCGTGTATTCTAGTAGGAGTTTTAGGGTCTAGGCTCATTTTCATTACTTAATTATAGGTATTTAATGCTGATGGAAGACATGGTTGGCCATTTCGTATTTGGTATTATTTATATTATACGTCGTTGCTGATGTCATTAAAGTAACACGGAAATGATATGGTTATTTCATAGAGATAGAATAGAGAGGAGACGACATGACGTGACACAAATGGGATCAGGTCCGCCATATTGATACCACTTTTATGTCAAACTTATGTTATGACATAAGTGAACGCTTTTTATTGAATTTCATTTGATTTAAGGACTGTCTTTAAGATCTTTGGTGTTAAATTGAAAAGCCAAAGATGGTTTCTTGTGCAGTTCGTACCTGCTGTAGTAGAGACTGCACTGATAAAAAAAAAACGTCCGGAATAACATTCCATAGGTAAGTATCAACAATATACAGGACCGTACCTACTTGCATAGTACACTAAAAATCTAAAATTGAAAATGACCATGATTATTTGCCGGATATTTTATATTCTTTTATTGACTTGAAAAACACAAAAGGTCTGCAATATTCATCTGAAGACGTGTTAAAAATATGTATGAAATGTGAGAAACATTTTTATTTATGAAAATTTTGCAAATAAAAATTAAGTCTGACCCTGTCGAGTCGCCATATTGTTACTCCTATAAGCTCCACCCACTGATGCCGTTTTTTAATGTACTATTAGGTGATCATAGGGGCTCCTCTCTATTCTATCTCTATGGGTTATTTCGAAATCATAGAGGTGGTTTGAAACTTCTACAACTATAACGAGAAAAATGCCTCAAATGTCGGTAACGACGTTTCGACGCATGCGCAGATAAAATGGCTTTCCAAGCTTTAGGAGATATTTTTTTTTGGTTACGTTATCACGTCAATTTTTTAATTTAATGTTTTCCTTTTTCTTTTCATTTCTGTTTTGTATTTTTTTCGAACTTGATTAGAGAAGAGATTAGATGTCTGAAGGACCCAAGAAACTGAAGAAGGAAGGGAAAAATTGTAGAAGCTGCTGTCTGGAATTTCTGATCTATTAATAGCACAAAAATGGTATTATATTATTGTTGTTAATTTAGTGAAATCTATTATATTATTTTTTATATTGTAGAGTGGAACTATAATTGTAGCTGGTCTCGGTTTAGCCGCTCTTGGATTTGTTGGACGATATGCGGTAAGACAGCTGCCAAACGTAACGAAAACCATGAACGAAGCAATGAAAAACCTTCCGAAATTCGATGCAGAAAGCGTTGCAAATTCTAAATATTATAAGGGAGGGTTCGATGCTAAAATGAACCGAAGAGAAGCTGCCTTGATATTAGGTTTGTTTCAGCTGAATCTAACTGTAATTTCAATATCAGTAATATATTTTTTATCTAAGGAATCTCACCATCGGCTAATAAAACGAAAGTGAAGGAAGCATTCAAGAAGGTGATGGCAGTTAATCACCCAGATCGAGGCGGATCACCTTACATTGCATCAAAAATAAATGAAGCAAAGGATTTCTTGGAGAAACACTCGAGATAACAGACAATCGTTTAATTGGTTGATAATATAATTCAAAATATGTACATAAAATAATAATTATAAAATATACAATATCAACTAGTAGGTATTTAGACTAGAAGTTGCACTTGCAGTAAATAATAGTAATACATTTATTTCTTCTCGTATTTAATTCTTAATTTATCAACATTTTTAGTTGCACTCCCTGATAATTTAAAGACATTCTGAAAGAAAAAGAATTAATCCAACTTACAGGATGAATAAATAGTAAAGAAAAATCTTACAGTCATAAATTGATGACAATCGACGACTTGGTCATGATTCCTCATACCCTTAAAACAGGTCATCAGTTCTCCTAGTTCTTCACTCTTCAATATTTGAACTCTATGCATTTTAATAAGCGTCAACGCAACCCTAAACAACACTCTCGAACCTTCATAGAACAAGCAATCCCATATTCTCAAAACTGTCTCGGTCGGTAATACTTCACAGTAAATGCAAATGAACCATTTACTTACGCCCATCGCCCAGGGCATATTTATGTCATGGATGTGTCGGTAGGTAACCGGATCATGCTTAGCGATTAGTTCGTCTAAAACATCAATATCCACTAATAAACCAGACATTGTTTTTATGTAATACTTTGGTAATATTTCTTCGATTAGGGCTTTCAAGAGCCAGAACGATGCTTCTTCACTTTTTGTGACTAATAATAACAAACCGGCGATGTAATTCAAGCCCTGACAGTACCCTACATCGGTGTTTTGATGAGCATAAGTCGAGAGTACATTAAATAACTGTTTGGTTAATTGTTCATTGCTTGTGAAGTAGATGTTGTCTGGGAATGTTCGAGGTAGATCTATTTCAATTGACTCATTAAGGGAACGATTATTGATATGTTTCTTTAATTGAGAGTATGTTTGTGTGCTATTTTCTTTCAAGTTTTGGGCCCCCGATATGGTCATCCATACAGACACCCTCAGATCACTCGGGATTCCTTTTCGGACAAATCGTTTCAGAGTATTTGTTTTCTTATACTTGCCGTCACCTTTTAACGAAGCCCATCTCTGAGCTCGTCTTATTAAAATCCTCATGTAAGCGTTCATGAATTCCTCATACTTTTCATAATTGAAATTATCAGGTCTCTCGAATCCATACTCGTCTACATTGCTGCTGGAAATAAGGTTCGATTAATTACCACTCGATTAACAGACAATTAACCTACCTGAATTTAGACTTAGATTTGGCCATTTCTAACTTGTATGTAGATTGTAGACTTCTTATATTAATAACAACTGACTCTTCTGAGTATCATCATAATTGGTTCAATTTGGCTAATAGATGAGATGAGTCAATGGAGCAGTTTTAATTTCTCTACAAGTACTACTTACACCTAGGAAATGATCACAGATGATTGATTATAATTATTTGTTGATATGCATCTTGGAATTTGAGACTCGATTCTGTTTTTCAATGCAACATCTGAGGTTTTTTTCGTTCACGACTCGACATGATTAAGTAATGAAATGAGAGCCAGTTTTAGGATTAAAATTAGAACACTGGAAAAGTAATCCTCTGTTTACAAGTCCTAATGGAATGTTATGTTACTTTTATTTTACATTTAATGTTATCCAATCAAATCAGGGGGTGTTTCAGTTACGTTGAACGTTGAAGTATCATTTTCCTGATGTATTTGGTATTTTTTTGCGGTATCAGGTAATCAGGAATAAAACATTAGTCATGGGTATTCATTTCAATTTCAATGTTTTCATAAGATTAAGATTAGATTAATAAAAAAAATTAATAAATTTATTAATCTCAATTATCAATTATGACACTAAGCTGACATACAACATAACACTCATCATGACAGATCCTGTCAATCAGATGCCATCCAAAGAAATTAACTATAGTAGGATTAACTTTAAAAAGTCAGATGTGACGTCTTACTAACCGTCCGAATCAATATTTTTAATTTCACCAGAAAATGTCAAACAGTTAATTGTCAAGTTGTGAACGAGCGTAATTATTATTGAAGGAATCATTCAAAAAATGAATTGAACCGCTTACGTCAGTTTGAGAGCCACTGACAACTACATAAAATTTATTCACGTAATGACATTCTATCCTCTGTGTTGTGCATTTAATTCTCATTCAAAACCAATGTTGACGTATACTTATTTATGCGGGATGGAGTGTTTAGACAAACTGGACGGTTACTATAAAAACACGTACATGAAACAAAATAAATCGAACTATCAAAAGGATGTGTATTCTTAATCGATACGTATGACTTTTTAGACTTTATTGGACTATAGTGAGGGGTTAAATGTAGCAAAAAATTGTCACAAAATGGCGGCCTCCTCCAACCTTCTTCTTCTTCTTCTTAGTTGTTTAATGGCCTGATCCCTTTGGAAATATGGCCAGCTTCCATAACCTTGATTCCACTAGGAAATCGATTCGTGTTTCACTTTTCAGTTGTTAACTATCTTGTCATTGTTGTCAATTCACAAGGTGAACTTTCTTTTGTGGTACGATAGGTTATTCCACGATACACATATACACGGTATGCCGATAGAGTTTTCTATTTTGGTCAACTACTGCGCAATGACGTCACGTGGATCAGATATTACGCATGAGATTGCTCATATCTATTTTATTGTTAGAAATAAGTAAATAATTTTTTGTACACATTGCTTTTATGGCTATTTCTGATATTTGGGTAAAGGTGGAGGTGGAGATTTATGCTATATTTAATCATAATCATAGGTTAATTATTTAAAAGGGAATATTTTAAAGAAATATAGGATATAAATATGGTGTCCCAGCTTATTCGAAGCGGTCTTAGTAGGCGAAACGATAAATTTTTTCCCAAAAAATTTTGCAAATTCAAGCACAGAATCACAATGGCCATAATTTAAAATTATTTTGGAGTATACAGAGTGTCCCATATGACAGAGTGCCATATCAAAGTTATGTTTTTTTTTAATGGAATGCTCCTATGTTATTGCATTGTTAGATTGTCTGAGAAGATAAAATAAGATTGGCTTTTACAGTTGGTGTTTAAATTCAGAAGTTTTTGAATTATAAACAAGTGAAAATCGTCATTTTTCAAGTTCAAGGCCCTGTACGACGAAAAACGGTTCAAGATAGAGAAAAACGGTTTACATGTCCCTATTTTAACTTTTTATGTACTCTCCTATGGTATAGAAACATTTGTACTTCCTTTAATTTTTTTATTTGGTGACACGTGGATAAATCTCAGAATTTTTCAAATTTTTTATCACCCTATAGAAACATTTCATCTACATCATAGGATAGTTCATGAAAAGTTAAAATAGGGACATATAAGCCGTTTTTCTCTATCTTCAGCCGTTTTCGTTGTATAGGGTCTTGAACTTGAAAATGACGATATTTTCACTTGTTTATAATTCAAAAACTTTTGAATTTAAACACCAACTGTAAAAGCCAATCTTATTTTCTCTTCTCAGGCAATCAAAAAATGGAATAACCTAGGAGCATTCCATTAAAAAAAAACATAACTTTGATATGCCACTGTCATATGGGACACTCTGTATGCTCCAAAATAATTTTAAATTATGGCCAGTGTGAAGACCGCTTCGAATAAGCTGGGACACCATATTTATATCCTATATTCCTTTAAAATATTCCCTTTTAAATAATTAACCTATGATTATGATTAAATATAGCATAAATCTCCACCTTCACCTTTAACCGAATATCAGAAATGGCCATAAAAGCAATGTGTACAAAAAATTATTTACTTATTTCCAACAATAAAATAGATATGAGCAATCTCATGTGTAATATCTGATCCACGTGACGTCACAAGACCGGAACGCAGCCTGCGCGTCATCGTCTATCGGCATACCGTGTATATGTGTATCGTGATCCGGCCGATCTTACTCTCTTTGCTTACTTTACTATTTCTATTCACATTCCTTTACGTTTCTATTAACAGCTTTGCTCTTTTTATCAATTTTACAGCTTTTGATTGGTTACCAAATGGGAATTATGAATTGCTAATGGCTGTGATTGGACAAGGACAAGAGCTATAAATTCAACACCTACGAATAATACCTTCATAATTCATCCAAAAAGCTCTAATAATCATATTATTCGATAAGAGTAAAAAAATAATTTTATTTGTCACTTAATTCCTGGCCGTTGATTGAAAAATCAGATTGCTATTTCAATATTATTATTAAAACCAAAAAAAAAATCTTTGAAATGGAATAAAACCAAATGAAAATAGACGCCGACAATGATGACGTCAGTGGGCGGGGCCAACGGCCAGGGTTCCATACAAACAAACGTTGTTTACAGGTTTGACGTTTACAGGTTTGCCAGTTCTGATGGAAGTTGTCTCGTCAAACATCAAATCAAATACGATGATCAAAGCTCTAATGAGGTCTCTCATTAGTAGAACTTCAAAAGTGCTGCAAATGTGATGGAATTTTATACCCTTAGGACAACAACAACTATACTTTTCCCAATGAGATAATCATCCTTCAATTCAATCTGTAAATTAAAAAAACAATTAACGTTTCACGAATTATTTTAAGTTCCGCCTCGAACTCCTGAGGATAAACTTCGAATTTTACGGGAACACACAAATCAAACCACTCAATCAATAAATAAATACTGACAGACGTATACTATAAACTTTAACTAAATAAGTACCTAACTGAACTGCCTAATTTTAACTAAACTAAAATATTCAGTATTCATTCACTAATGGCATCACTAATAACTTCAGTAATGGCTTCAATAATCACTTCGATGTCAATGGCAATTGGCGACTGGCGGAGGCGGGGGTGGAAACATCACGTCAAACTTCAGGAAAAAACACGACAACTGACAACAATGACCACGTGAAGGGTTTGTTTGTATGGAACCAGAACCGCTTAGCCCCGCCCTGTGACGTCACACTGACGGCGTCTATTCTAATATTTCTAATCGCGCGACTAGCTCAGGCCGAAAAACTTTCGCATGATTCTGAAAAAAAAAGAAGAAACGACATATGTCAACAGCAAGTGACATTCATTAGACGTCAGACGTTACCAGTTGAATTAATTTACATTTTCTTTTAGGTTATTTTTACTTATTTCTATTTCTATTTGCCGATTTGCCCGTAATGTAGAGAAATTTGAATTTAATTCCGTGATTTAATTGAGTTGTGGTAAAGTTGATTGGACTTATCGATTTTATTAATAAAATAAATTCACAAATTCACGATTGATTATTACTACACACAAATTAATAATAAGCAATGGTAATAAAATATAAATTACCCTTGTTAGAAAAAGATTAATTTTCCTTGTTTTACAGTTACCCCTTTCCCTGTTAAGGACTGCTCAAAATCATCCCATGGTAAGATTGTACTATGTATTTAAGATTCATACTAACTAATAACAGTAATAAATAACGAATATGAACCTGTAAATAAAATAATGTACAGTTACAAGACGGGTCCCTCACTGGAGCCCCTCTAGGGCGCCCTGGTCCAGTTCTTTTTGAGTCTGGGAAGGCTTAAGGAGAGGGGTCACTAGGGAAAGGAGGAAGCACAATGGGACACCTGAGACTTCAGTGCAGTGGACTGGTTCTGCCCTCCCAAGAATCCAAGAGCGGTTAAGCTGCTGAATCGCGACGGTTTTACCCCTACGCTGGCCCCCCTCCACTCTCTCTGCTTGCTACGCTCCGACACGTTCTCAGCGTTGCCATATGCAAGCCCTTCTCCTACGTTCTGCAGACAATCCTGCGTGCTTCCTGCCCGCTTCCGCACGAGACCGTAATAAGTAGCTACCGGTTCCGTCAGGTATTTGGTCAGGGTAGGTTTTTTTTTTCATTTTACGAATATTTGAAGGAAAAAAAACCTACCCTGACCAAAGACCTGACTTACTGCAGTAAATAAGTGTTTTAATATTATTTGTAACCAAAAATGACACTTTAAGGCCGTAGGAGAACGGAGACACGGATTTTATGTGGCAACGCTGAGAGCCTGTCGACTCAGAGCTAGCAGAGAGAGTGGAGGGGGGCCAGCGTAGGGGTAAAACCGTCGCGATTCAGCAGGTCTACCTCCAAGAGCGGTCCATTGTCGCCAACATAAACATTATTATTAACAATGACTAGTGTTGTAATCTACCGTGTTGGCTGCATGATGTATGTAGAAATACACGGATAAATATAGCTATATATGGGTGATGCACATAAAGAGAGGATAGAGAATCTGTATTGATAGGGTAATTAACAAAACGACAACAATTTGCAACTTGTGTGAGGACAAATTAGTTAAAAATTTACAGGTTAGACAACATCGCTTATCTACCGCCTTCTCTTTTGTGTTCACATGTGTGTGGGCTTTTAAAATTTGATTGACATCGGCAAGTGTAGTCAAGGAGATTGACATTAAGATAGAAGGGAGAATACGGGCATAGAAGACATTTGGTGTCCGTGATTCTCTGGGTGTTAAAGTAGTAAGACGTAAAGACGAATAGTAAAGACGTTAAAGACGAAAGACAAACACTTATTTGGTACATTAATTAACGACGTTCGTGCCTACTAATTTCCAGTTGCCGGTTTCGGTTCCAATCACCGATTGATGTGCTGGTCAGTGTCAACTCGGCGTTGTTATGGTCTAATCGATTTTTCTAATTTTTGTGAAAGTGATTAATTGGTTAATTAAAGTTATTGAACAGTTCTTTAGATCTTTCAGTAACCCACATGTGTTCTAATTTCTTTTCCGTGTCCACTCTATAAAATCATTGAGCCAACACAGTGTAATATGCAAGAGAGATCCCCCATTTTTAGTCTCAATAATTAGTAATCCCGTTTAATTTAACTTGTTTCATTCTATTTAAAGTTTCAAATTATTAATTCAAAATAAGTTTATTTTTTTCAGTTGGTAGAGCTGAAAAATGGAGAGACCTACAATGGACATTTAGTGAGTTGTGATAACTGGATGAACATCAATCTACGTGAAGTAATATGCACATCTCGTGTAAGTCTTTAATCTAAAACTAGTCCGAGGTAGTCATTATTATAAATGGATTGTTAACTGTATTATGTTTAGGATGGTGACAAGTTCTGGAGAATGCCGGAATGTTACATTCGTGGAAGCACTATAAAATATCTGCGAATACCTGATGAAGTTATTGATATGGTTAAAGAAGAGACTCTGATCAAAAACAGAGGGAAGGACCAGAAGAGTAACAGAGGTGGTCAGAGTCAAAGAAACAGACCAGCAGCTAGAGGTAAATTTTTTATTTGACACCTATTTGAAGAAGTATTTTGTTCTTATATAAAAAACTTTTCAGGTAATTTTGGTGGTCGTCCAGGAAAACCACCTCAAGGTGGCAGAAATCAATTGTTTCAAAAGCAGAAAAACAAGCAATAATATAACTTAGAGATTATTATTTTTTATTTGATTCATTGGCTGAGAAATGTAGTGCACATTAATTTTTTATCTAATTGATTGATAGATTAAGAAACAAATCGTTTATTAATTTTTTAATCAAGTATTTAACTATTTAAATAGTTAATCGAAGTATAAGAAATGAGTGCAGTGCCCCCCAATGAGGCCAACAATGTTGAAAATGATGGATTTATTAATTTTTATTGAATAAATTGCTGTGACTACTGGAGTTCTGAAGTTTTAATTAATTTATGCTTTGTTATTATAGCTACATAAATTCTGATTGGGATCATAGAGCTAATTTTATAATGATAACCAGTGAGATGGTAAAACTCACAAGATTTTGGGTAAAGTTCTCATATAAAATAGAAAGAAAAAGGATTCAAAAGTCCAAAGTTTTCAGATACACTTCCAGATCCACAATAAACTTGTGATTTTTTTGATTGAATTGAACCTGTCTTCCGATAGGGATCATTTGAAACTTAAAAAAGGTAAGGTGCATTCCAGATTAGTTTTTTTTTTTTTAACCTACCATAACTTTAATTTAAATTTCAACTATTATTATACTCCTGTCATATAAGCTATTATAATTAATTTTAAGGAGACCATTTTTATGAAAATCAAAAAGAGAGCATGGTTGTTATTAGTGACTAGAATGTACCAGGAGATGAATTAGTTTCATGTACAATTTATGACGTTAAATATATTCATTTGACAAATGAAGTATATAAAAGGGGGAGACTGTTATTGATTTTTGTGCTTTATAGGTTAATGGCAAACGGGGGCAAAGATGAATAATAGTCACTGTACTGTATCGAATTATAAATAAACTTGCTTTTCAAATTTCAATCGAAACCCAAGCGACCAATTTTTAAAAAATGACCAGTCGAACAAAATGCAAGGTCAATTCTGACGGGAGTGTGTGTTTGAAAAATATACTGAGTTCGTTCAATTCGTCCTTACGCGAGGAACATGCCTGGGCGCTTTGTTATCAGTGTGCAAAATTCTTCAGCGAATGTTTGCAGTCGCCCAGATCAGAATTTCAAGCAGCAACCGAAGTCGAACACATTTACATTCAACCAGACGGAAATGTCCATCAAAACACGGTTTTAAAACATGACCCAGATATGTCACGAAAATCCCTCGACAATGAACAGGAGATCGTCTCTTCATTGGGGCTCATAATATATAAAGCTCTTGATCAAGGGACTCCGAATGACGAAGAGAGAGTCATAAGTCAGGATCTAGAACAGCTTATTGGCGATATGATGACTGATGACTTCGGTGTCAGTGTGGAGCAAACGTTTCACGAGACCGATGATGAGGGTATTGAAAGAGATGCGGAGGAGTCCGAAGAAGCGAGCACCTCGAAAGTGGCCACAAGTATAAGCTTACAAGAAGTGATACAGAGATGTGAAACACACTTGGGTACATTGACGAAAATGCAAGCAGAAGCTCATTATAAAGCAGTAGTTAGAGCGTTAGTCGCAGAAGCCCTAGAGTTGGCTACGTTCTTAGAAAAGGTAGCCCAAGGGAGCATAAGTTTACCATCAAATAGTAACGCGAAGTGGGATCAGCTGAATTTTTCAGACTGGGCAAAATTCTGGGTTCAAGTGATGGGAGAACTGAGAATGGGCGTGAAACTTAAAAAAGTCAATTACACAAAAGCACCCATTGAATACGAGCTTACTCCTTATGAAATATTAATGAAAGATATAAGATCTTGCAAGTATAATTTAAGGAAAATCATGGTAAATGGAAACGTTCCTTCTAGAGTTACTAAAGATGCTCATGCGATTATTTTGGAATTTATTCGATCCAGACCACCCTTGAAGAAAGCTTCCGACAGGAAACTTCCTCCGTATCGAAGAACGCTCACACCACGAGAACAACTACTGAATTCCATCAAAAAGGGCAGAAAACTTAGACCAGTTCCTAAACCAAGGTGAGATATTTATTTTTACAAAATGATACAAATTTTATTAATAAATTTTATCTCTAATGATTCAAGCACATAGACAATTAATAACAAATAAGTTATAAAAAATGTAAAAACGTTACAAGACAGTTTCGCACTTTTTAGTAACTTTCATAACAAAAGCAATAGTACTAGCAGTTATTTGCCGATGCTACTAACTGTTCTTATAAATTTCATAATTTTAAGGTTGAGGTTAATGTATCAGTACTTGAATCAACTTTTGAACAATTAAGTAAGGCAATCAAAGAGGGTGCCATCTAGGGTCGAATTAAAATTATCAATTATGTTGCATTAAATCACAGTGTTTTTAAAAATAAATTATAAGCTTGAATTGATGATTTAGCTACATCCACACAAAAAGAGGCATCGTCCCCTTCCACTATACTTTTTATAGATATAAAATTCGGTTCGTTTGGATCAAATTGTATTTTACCCAACTTTAGTAAAAATAAGTGTCTTTGTCGTACTCTGGACGCACGGCAAGTCAATATCTGGGGAACTTCTGCTATGACATCTAAAGGAAGCTTCATCTGTTTATGAAGGTATTCGAAAGATTTCAATATTGAATCTTGATTTTTCATAAATATATTAGGACATTCGATGACAATTTTTTTGACTTCTTCCGTAGAAAACCCCATTTCTTCTTTAACCACAAATAAATTTTTTTCTATATGATGGGGTTTGTAGGTCACTAGACCGGGCTTCTTGGCAACCACTAATCGTACTTCGTTTCCAGATAATTGGAATCGCTTCTGAATAAATCCGAGTTTTTTGTCGATGTCCTGGGTAGTAAAAGACAACCAGTGGGGATTTCTCTCAAGGATCCTTTGTATTGCTTCGTCTGAGAATTTCTTGTACTTTAAATAATTAATCCGAACTTCTAGATTTTCAATGTCTTCTTTAAATATAAATGGGTTTTTGGTGATGAGATTTGCGATCGCTTCCACTGATAATCCCAAGTCGTGGAAGAACATTATGTAGTTCTTCATGTCTCTTTCAAAATCCATTGATAAAATAAATTCTGGAGCTTCTGCAATTTTCTCGATTTTATGTAAATTCACACCCATTTTAACCAAATTTTGGAGAGTTTCTGATTTGTTCACGTAGGCTGCAAAGTTGAATGTGGGTTGCAGATAAGGCGCTACATGAGAGAGGTCTTCCTCGCAAGTTTCCAATACCGAAGTCCTTTCTTCTTTTTTCTTTTCAAAAATAATTTCTTCACAGACATTGGTTGGGATGGTAACAGCATTTACTGTGTTGGTGTTTTTGTTAATTTCCAGGTTTTTTATCTCAGGACTCGTAATTTTTAAGGAGTATTCGGAAAAGTTTTTATGGCACTGAGACAGAACATATCCAGCATGAGACCGAGCATGATATATTTCTTTGATCAATTTGCGAAACATTCTAAAGCAACTTTTAACTCCGGTTAACTATAACTTTGCCAGTTTCACATTTGAAACTAATTTTTTTCAAATTTGCTGCTTACTTTTATAATTTTTTCAAGGTTAGGTACGATCATTGATTTTTTCATCTTGACAGGTAGGGTGCAGCACTGAGAACATAAATTGTACCAATATGTTCGTAGTTTCTAAAAGCAACTCTGCTCAATTGACTGCGCGCGCACCATATTAGTGGGAATCTGGTGGAGATACGCGAAAGATTGTAATTAATGGAAAATTTTGACTTCTGCCAACCATAATAATTTATTTTGTAGGGTGGGATTCCAATGTCCATAAACATTAAATAACATGAACAATTATTATCCAGGTAACAAAACTAAAACAACATAAATAACAATAACAACTTTATTTTCTATTATTTACATTCTTTACGTATTCTTTACATGTAAAGGCACATCACTGGGTATCCTATCCTATCAGGAATGCAGTTACCAACAAGAGCAGTCGATATTGTAAAATACTAAAAATCTAATGATGCTATTTTTAATTATTAAAATAGAATGTAGTTGGTTAATGGATCCTGTAACATCGAACTGTAATTACTAACTATTGTTCAAGATCCAATTTTTTTTAGTTTGTTTTTAGTGTTTTTTTATCGCATTGTAATAAGATATCTCTCTCATGTTGCTTTATTAAAAATACACATATCTGCATGAAATATGATATAATAATTATTACAAAGTCTTACAAAACAGTTAAATAAGAAGCGATTATACCTATGAACATTAGATAAATATATAGATGTTGCTTTAAAAATTTTAAGAACATTTTATTGCCATATTTTCATTTTAGAACAAACTGTCCACCGATGGAAACCAAAACAACTCCAAAAGAAGAACTCGCTGCCACGTCAGGTGGAAGACGCCTGATCAAAGTAGACTTTTCGCAGTTCGAAGATGACGAAGATGAAGACGAACATTCGGATAGCCCCGAATTCACGGAGCCGGGTTTGTGGTCATCAGAGCTGCCGCAGGAACCTGACAGCACGCTGGATGCTTACGATTTAGCAACACAGGAATTAGGTTTTCGTTCAAACGTCAGACGTTACACCTTGGGAGTTTGCGATCAACAAACTCTAGGCTGTTACTCTGTACCCCAGTCCCGTCCGGGTTCACGACAATCATGCAACAGCTCAGAAGCTGAATCGGTACACCTCGAACCGGACGTCGCTCAAGCTATACAAGACGAACTCACCAGCACCCATAGCTGGCAAGATTCGATTTCGTTGGACGATAGATTGTCCCTAACTTTATCTGAGATCGTTCATATTAGAGCGGTTTTAACGAAAGCTGAGCTCGAAGCTCTCCCGGTAGAAGGTAAAGTAAGACATGACGTGGAAGCACGAAAGGTGTGCTTTCTTTGTTTGAAAACGCGGTTTGGAATATTCGGACCTTGGGGACAAAGGTGTTCCCTCTGTAAGCGTACAGTCTGTTCAAAATGCTATTCAAAAATGAATATACCGATGGAGCACTTCTCCAGTGTCCCGGTAGTACTGCTAAGTCCTAGTATAATGTGTACACCTGAAGATGAGCCCAAAGATGTGTTCTCAAAATCTCTAGTCAATAAATTAAACGGTACCGATAGTAATAATTCCCCTCAATCGAGTCCGGTCACTAGCAGGCCTAGTTCCAGTATGGGAAGTACCCATGAAGATGCAGCCGGATTGAGTAAGTTTCGCACAAAAGCCAGCAGTGTAACCAGAGCCGCTCGAGTAGTAGATAGGCTCAAGACACCTCTCATGGTCGTGTGTCACGACTGCAAGATGATGGTGTTGCAGATTATCAAATCCGCAAGGGCCAATCGATCGGCCGTTAGAAATAAAACTTTACAAAACTTGACGCTTAACCTATCACCTGTATTTTAAATCGTAATCATGTTTTGTTCCTGTAGGTAAGTGTAAAGGAAACCCGGACTGGCATGTTATTGTGATATTATTTATTTATGTACCATGTTAATACGAACCAGAGAAGTAGCAGTATTTTTTAAATATGTATTATATTAATATTTATTTAGTATTAGTAAATATTGAGTGTCACTGTTAGCATTTTGAAAGTTACTGTTGCTTTATAGTTGGGACCAAAGGTCAGATTGTAGACAAAAAGAAACGTTTCAGGGGATGGTAATGAAGGTCAGGTAGAAAAGTCAAATAAACAGGTATCCAATTCCCAACGATTAACACATTGACCGCCATGCGAAGCAAGTGTGACTCGCGTGGCTCCCGTCTCTGTGAGCCACGCCACTCACCTATGTTTCACGCGTAGGTTTTTACGTTGAGCCGCGCTGCTCACATTTGCTTCACGTTAGCCTAGAACTGTTATGAAGAAACAAAGTGCACGGCTTGGTATACAAATTCATTTTTTTAGCCCGGCTCAGAAGTTAAGCAGATCCAAAATAGCTATATATTTATTATTAGCTATATCCTTAGCTATTTTTGTTTCTATTGGTATTATTTTAGACTCAATCAAATTTATGTATAGTTGTAATGAAAAATGCAACACATTTTTGTTTAATTCTTTACTTAGCAAAAAAATTGCGAACAAGAAAAAGAAAAATCGTCAAGAAGTAGGTATATAAAAAATAACGAATTTCTAATATAAATAACTAATAATTAATAATAACTAATAACTAATATAAACTGAACAAGCGACCGGCGTATGAATCAGCGCGCTTACTCCAAGTTTTTACAGGAAATTTCTTGTTGAATTGCGAGGCACGTGTGCTTCACATGGCGCCAACATGAAAATTTTGTCATTCAGGCCATGCGATGCACACTTGCCGCGCACTCAAAACAAATGTTTAAAAAATTAATAACGCCATATTAGGCGATACTATCTCTTATTCATGAAATTATCTACTGTTTAAAACAAAAAAAAAACTCTGGCCCCAGATATGTCAACAAAATTTGCCATTACGGCGGTCAACGTGTTTTAATAAGGTAATTGAACAAAGAAAATGTAAAGTTTTATTAGTTTTCATAATATGAGCCACACTGTCAATCCCTGAAATTTTTCTCTTTCCTTCAGATATGTTTGAAATAGTTTCTATTGACCTGTCTGAAATTCTGTTTGGGAAATAGTGCTATCACCGCGAAAACATTGTTCTTAATTGGGACGTTTTTCTGCAACAATAAACATGACAACATTGCGTTTATTCACAAAATGTATAGTTTTAAATTTTCAACTTAGCTAAGAAAATAATTTTAAAAACAGACTAGTCATGGTACCTAATTCTTATTTACTATCAAATGCTATATCCTGGGTATATTTTATTTTGCTATGTATTTTAATTTAAATTATTGTTTTATGTGATTTTAGTTTATAATAATTTGTGTTTAGGTATAGAGGGTGTATCAGGCTAACAAATTTAAAAACTGATCACCGCCACCACCACCGCAAACCGCTAGTCATTAAATAGAGCTCCTCTCTTATTTAGTCAGCCATTAGTATTTATAATGTTGAATGAAAACATTATTCTTGAAGATTTCTATTATAAAGTACGATTTGTTACACCCTTTATTCCTTCATATTTGATCAGTTAAGTTTCTTCCAAGTATCTTCCTCTTATTATTAGAATAGTATGATGGCTAATTTATTATTGATTTATGATTACCATTCCATTGTTCATGCCAGTCTTGAATAAGAGATATTAGTTAATAGTGTTCAAATATTATTAACGTTACCTTTACCTGTACTGTAAGTAGTGATGATATAAGATACAACTCAATCGGAATCTCAAAATTGTGTAAATATTAAGGTAGATTTGTTATTATTTTTAACTATAACTCGATCGACTAAGTTTTCTCAACACATTATTCACAACATCTAAAATTATGTACTGAATAATAAATGACAGATCAAAGCACAATATCAAATTTATAGCGATAGGTTTCCCACCGAATTAATGTTTGCAGCATACACACTTGAATTCTTCGTAGATAGCTAAATATAAATATGTTGGTCTCTTTTAGATAAATCTCGAGTAGACGAAGGGGTAAAATAATACGTGTTAACGCTTCTTTAAAGGTCTATCTGAATGTTTAGCTTGTACCGGTGCTAAGGTTTCTCTTTTAATAATAATTTACGATTCTATTTGTCAAAACTTGCAGCACAAAATTGTTAGATTTACTTATATCGCACAGTTTTACTGATAATGAAACTTTTGTGTTCCCTTATAAATTTTTGCCATTATTTTTAAGTACATAATAATAATTATTTTATTATTTTATTTATTACTTGTTTTACTTTTACCATCTTCATCGCCTTCATTTTTAATGATTACAAATGAAACTGTATTGATAAATGTATAATTGTCTTAAAGATTCTACATATATCCAAAGATATTATAAAGTACGTTAAAATAATAAAGGTATATTTACTGTTGGATAATTTATTTTATATTAACAGAGATAATACTTTCAATTTAAAAATAAAAACAAGAATGATTTACTTACAACTTTAACTTCTTAATTTCATCTGCCTTAAAATCGGATCTGAAAAAGAAAAAATTGTTTGAAAGATGCGTCAAAAATAATAATTTACTTGGATTTACACAAAGATAATTTAACAACTGCTGACAATGTTAATTTTTTGTGTACATCTCTCAAATCAATTGCTAATATTAAAGACCATAAATACAGGGTGATCCCGAAATGGCGGACACGGAATACAGGGTGTTGTAGAGGATGTTCAGAAAGACTGCAAATTTAAAACAAAAATGGGTTCCTCGGCTTCGTTACCGAGATATAGGGTGTCCTTTTTCCAAACTTTAAATCGAAATGACGGTCAAATTTAAACAACCTCCACTGGCAAAACACATGGTTTCACATAACAACTATAACAATATTGTTTGCTTTTCATTATTTTTATTATCGGGAACGGAATTATAGGCATTCAAAGTTTACCTATTCCCTGTGTTCCACAAAATTTTTCAATGTGGCATCGTTGTTTGAATTCGAGATTTTGAATAATATTATCAAATATGTATCCGCGCAACGATTATAGTTTTAAGCTCTGTTGTGTTTCCATTTCATATGTTTTCATGGTAACATCTATCTGGGTATTGTAGACCTACACATTATTTTTCTGCCTGAAGAAGGGTATCCAGTGTAGTGTTGTGACTTTATTTTCTACAAAAGTGGTCATATCTTCTTAAGGGAGCCATACTGGAGAAAACAGTAAATAAAACTTAGAATCTTTAATCGACAATAGATGCTGTGGTGCTGTCCGTGTCCGCCATTTCGGGATCACCCTGTATTATACAATCATTATGATTTTGTGTTTTTTTTTGTGTATATCTCAAAATTCTAAATACTAGAGTAACCTTTTACTTTTACACAACATCATTAACAAAGATACATTGTTACAACATAACAATTGAATAGGTTTGTTTGTTAATATTTCACAATAATAAACATAAGAGGTTGTGTTATGAACAGCTCGTCTAGATTCGAGCTTATTCGAATCTAGAATGTGGTCTTATGGAACATTCTTCAGATGTTCTAGACAATTGACAACATGTCAGTTGATCATCTGTCATACTGTAAGATGATTTTTCCTGAATAACTTTAGAATAAATTGAGGCTCTTGCATGCGTCAACTGTTCTGTTTAGCTAGAACGTCACCTGTCGGGATATATAAGAGATGCGTTGTCACAGAGCATCAGAGTAGTTTTGAAAGCAATCAGAAAAAGATTATTTATGTCCGTATTCATCAAACTTCAAAATATAACTCTGGGGTTATATTTTGAATTTTCTGACAGCTGATTGGTCTAATGCTCAAACTCTACAAACGCTACAAATTTTAAACCAATGACATGTTCCAAAATATAACCCCAGGGGTTATACTTATTGATGAATACGGGCTATTGAAGAATGCTATCAAAAAAACTAGTGAAACGACCAGTGAGAAGTGGTAATAATAATATTTTTTCTGCGACGGGCGAAAAGTGTGACCTTTTTTCCCCGTTAACAGGTAGAAAAATGCCTCATTATTATGAGCTGCATCTTATCGGGGAAATAAATGAATTAGCAGGGAAATAAATGAGTACTTATTTCCCCGAAATGGCGGCTTAGGTATAGCTACTATTAACACTCAGATATAATTAAATTTATATCAAATATACGTAAAGGAAAATTACCTTATTATCCAAATGGCAATTATTAAGGGAATTTTCATAACAATCACTATCCATATTAATAAATTAGAAAATTGTAAATATTGAACCAATTATGCCGTATAGATGAATTATATTATTATTCTTGTATTGGTTTTTAGGTTCTCTCAGGCTTACTTTTGTAGTTATTAATAAATAGTTGACGTTTCGGGATTGATTAATCCCTTGATCACATATTTAATTAATAAAATAGATACAATAAAAATTATTTTAGTAAAATGAAAATATAAAAGTATGACATTTACAAGTCAAAATCTAAAAATGGCATATCGTTTGAAACAATGTTTATTTAGATAATTGTTCTTTTACTATTATTGTTTTTTTTTTTTTTTTTTTTTGAGTTGGTGTTTGTATGTGTATATTGTTTAAAATAACTATGTGAATGATATTGTTTGGGAAGTGATGCTATTTTATGAATCGTTGAAATGATCCACATACAGAATGAAAAAAATAGTATTAATGATAGAACAGAAATCAAAAACCTTTCCCAAATATATCAAACCATAATATCAAAACAACCCTCTTCCAGACACACACAAATACAACAATAAATATTATTTATTAAAAATAAATAAAAATAATAATAAAAAACAATAAAAGTTAACCTGAAGTTTACTCCCAACGATTCATAAAATAGGACCAATCATCCCAACCATTCATCACTTCCCAAACAATATCATTCACATAGTTATTTTAAACAATATACACATACAAACACCAACTCAAAAAAAAAAAAAAAAAAAAAAAACAATAATAGTAAAAGAACAATTATCTAAATAAACATTGTTTCAAACGATATGCCATTTTTAGATTTTGACTTGTAAATGTCATACTTTTATATTTTCATTTTACTAAAATAATTTTTATTGTATCTATTTTATTAATTAAATATGTGATCAAGGGATTAATCAATCCCGAAACGTCAACTATTTATTAATAACTACAAAAGTAAGCCTGAGAGAACCTAAAAACCAATACAAGAATAATAATATAATTCATATTAATAAATTCACTCATTGAGACCTTACAAGAATCTTTGCAAAACTATCTAAAATTTTAATTACATTAATATGACGTTTACGTAATTAAATCGTTTTTAATTAAAATACGCCAATAACACTGTCTCAGAGAAAGAGCTGGATTTTTTTTTGGCATTCCATTGCATTAGTCTTGAATACGCGTTTTCATAAACTTTTTGTGATTTACTTGGTAGTAATTTCGCCGATGCCTCTTCTGCTAATTTTATTAGTTCTGGAGGTGTAAGTGAAAAGGATTTTTCACAACAATCACTATTATTATCCATTGAACAATCAAACTCATCCATCTAAAACTTTATATGTACCTAATTGCGAAATAAACTGTCATGAATGAATAATTAAATTGACATTATAAGGATTTTTAATATTTCGTTTCCAGGCAACGTCAATTACGATAAAAGACAGTTTGAAAATCCAAGTTTAACATAAATCATTTTTCCGACATAATTTTCAGTTATCTAACTACGTTTTTCGACATTCTAACACTGATATTTCTTCTCGCAGAAAAAAATTGTATATTACACACGAGAAAAAAGTGCGATTTTAGCTCTCGATGTGTTTGTCCCCTCCGCTAAGAAACCACATCTCGAGCTAAAATCTATCACTTTTTTCCCTTGTATAATAAATAACTATTATAAAACGAAGACCAAGTAATAAGATAAGTGAGAGTAGTTTGGAATGTGAAGTGAGACAGTTCAGTTAGAAAACAACAGAAGTAACTTTTAGTACAATCTGAAGTGTAAAGAAAAGAGTTGTGTTTAGTACTAAGTGTTTAAATAGATGACGCGGCAACAGTGAAGGAATTGTGACAGAAGTGAGAGTAAATAAGAAGTGGGTAAATTTGGAGATTTGATGTAATGTCAATAAATAGACTGAAAATAACTATTGGAGTTAGTTGAGCTGCTGTTGCCCCAGAGAGAGAAGAGTGTTGTTGTGTTTTGTCCAAATACTAAACTCTCTTTAAGTTAATTAAAAGCACTGGAAATCGCCAGGATATCAAAATCTGGCCAAACCATAGAAACAGTTGAAGCTGGCTGTATGCACAAGGGTGACCAAGCCATAAAATTAGAAGAAGAAGAAAGTTAGTTGAGACACAGAATAGGTACAATCAGAATACAAACTTCAATAAAAATACCGAGTTCGCGCATCTACTCAGCGCATAGAGATCCGCCATGATTTGACATGAGCTTTCATTAGTTTTGAATGCGGGCCCACAGAATAGAATTGTACCTAATCTGTGGCGGGCCTGCGTTTCTACTCTGAAGCAATGGCCGCTAGAGGTGTGGCTTGTCTCTAAAAGATCAAAGGCGCCGCTGGCGAGTTTAGCTTCTGATTTATTCTATTCTGTGGTTGAGATAAGGCTTTCATAACAATAAAGTTTGTTCTGAGAATTTTCTCAAGGTGCACTAGGTGCATTGGAACCTCTATTAGTTTATTCACCGATAACTGATATCCCCAAATTGACTTTATTCTGTAAAATAATCAACCAAAACTGACATAAAAACTCACCTCAGAGACATGAAATTCTTCAATTCAGACGGAGTGAGCCTCCAAGTGAGAACCCCGTCGTGGTTGCCCCAGTAATCGTAGATCTCGCTGACTCGTTCCAGATTCAGCACGGTCGCTATCTGGGTCAGCCTGGCAAACTTATCCCTCACCGACCACGAAGTCGTGGTGGTCAGGTAACCGGAAAGAGAACGGACTTCTTTGTCCAGTATCAAACCACCCAACTGTAAAATAAAATTATTCAGATTCAGCAGCAGAGTCCTATAAGGTTGCCCTAAAGCTAGTTAGAAACGGACTCTAAATTTTAAAGATTTTCAGTTATAGATGAGCTTTAGATGTATACATAAATAAGAGATAAAAAGAACAGTCTGGTATAATTTCTTCCCAAAGGTGTAATAACAGTTTAAGAAAGAGAAAGTACAAAAAGAGGATCTCGATTATCGGGTGCTATGATAAGAAAAATCGAACATTACAGATGAAATAAATTTAGAGAAGGGTGCAAATGAAAAACTAAATACTATTCAAAAGAAATCATCCCCTTTATGGCTTCATAGACCCGGACAATCCGCAGATGGATTCTTGAGATTTTAATGTACTTTCCAATTTGTAGATGGATTATCGAGATTCTACTGTACTTTCCAATTTATAAGCCTGATGAATATAAAACCCATCATAAAACAATGTAAGTAAACTTAAACATCACCTTACCCTATTAAAAGACGACTTCAGAATGACCTTCTCCAGTCTCTGTGACACTTCCGCTGTCAAAGCGCCGATCAAAGCGTCATAATTGCCCGGTGATAAGACATCCTTGAAGGATGAAAGCAGTGTTTCCAGATTCATGATGAGAGTCTGGACGAACGATTCGTCCGCCTCGTAAGATGACAGTTCTTGCTGAAAGAACGAGCTCAAATATTTCGATCAACAGACCTTTTAATTCCAATACCTCCGTTAGCTGGTGATTAAAATTTAAAAACGCATCCACCCACGGATTTATTCTTGGTTTTATGGCGCTGACTTTCAGTTGCTGGATTCCGTATTCGATTATATCTTTCAAATTGGTAGTGACAGCCGACAGTCCGGACAAGCAGCTCTCAAGTTTTCCTCTTTCGCTGTCGTTCATCGATGGTAACGCTTGATCGATTTCACTCAAAACGCTATCACAGAGAGCGTCTACATAATCCGTGCAGCTGTCGGCGTTGTTCAAAGCAACCTGAAAGTATATGAGATTACCATTTTGGCTCTAAATGATATTAAAATTAAAAGAAGTACAGTAAAAGCAATTCTTGATTGCTCGGTATCGTTTGATTGAAGTCGTCCTTGTTGAATGGAAGACTGCAGAACATTATAAGCCTGTGTCAAGTCCAGGTAACCTGTTGGGTAACCTTGTCTCAGTCTGGTTCTCAAGACATTGCAGAAGTCACTCTCTAAGACCCTGCAAGCGTTGTTTATTATAGCGCATATTCCATCCAAATTTCCTGTTGAAATGGATCTCCTAAAAAAAATTTATTCATTTATTTCAAGTTTCAAGGGGAAGTAATATTTGGGTACCTTATACATTTCCTGACAATAAAGAAAGTATCATCGACCATACTCGATGTTTGTTGACCGGCTTCTAAGGCATCCATTGCTACGGCTTTCGCCACTGATTCTTCAAGGAAATATTGTTCCAGTCGGAGATAATGCGACAGTAATTCGTGCTTGTATTGGCTTAGATCGCTATGCTTTATTAAATTCTCAAGGGAACTGATTTTTCTGGATTTCTCATCATCATCTTGGACACCTATGTCTAAATCGGTCTAGAAAGTGATTGTTCATGAATACACGGAAGAGATTTATTGTGAACATTCTCCCTCACCATAACTTTCCGTTGAATAAATTTTATATACAACTCCGATCTGAAGTGCATTAAGGTGATTTCGCCTATCAATATATCCAAGTCTTTCGGATCGATCTTATCTAGTTTATTGAAGCTGGAACTGGAACTCATTTTGTAGAGATCGTTGATTTGTTGTATTTTCTTATGTATCTGTCGCGATTTCGACCATTCCTGTATGATTCGTTTCACTTGAACGTCGCATTCTTTCTGCAATGTTTCGACTGTCAGAAGTAAATGCCCTGGACCGTAGTAGGTTTCCAGTAGAGGCTGATGAACATCGATGATTCTAGCTAAACTTTCAAACAGTAATGTTAGCGTGTCCGCATATATTACACTGTAACGTTTGTCTGAAGATGGGGCAGTTATGGCTGATTTTAGATTTTTATCCGCATTTTCAGAAATCTGCAACAAACAATATTTGGAATTTCGAAAATGTTTAATTTATGCTTAAGTGCACAAGTTGTAAAACTAGATAGGTACCTGCCTATCTAATTTGATGTAGAATCACTTACTTTTGTTCTCAAATATGAACAAAACGATTTAATCCCTTGTTCATGCATGCCAAGTAACGGAAATATTTTAAAGAATCGCTCAATGGATGCCAAATCTTCCGAATTGACAGCATCGTTGAATTTATGCTCCACTATCGCTCGTAGTTGTCCAGCAGCGTCTTGTAACGTTCTGATTGACTTCATCATACTGGTCACATTCTCTACATCAGTGGCGGTTTGCTGGAGAACCGACTGATCTATAGACAGAAACCTATGCACGAGGGCAGCACCTTTCTCATAGTCGGAATCGAGAATGGCAGCGTGGACCCCTTGAGAGCATATCTTCAAATCGATGAGGTCTCCGACTCTTTTCTGACATTCGTCGACGCGAGTCTGAAACGTAGTAACGAAATTAGGAGATGGAGGTGAGAAGAGGGAGGGATTATTTTATTACTCTGGCCGTATCAAGAGATCTGATCTTTTCGGTGATCTTATCCGATGAGTCTGAGATGTCATTGATCGTCGTGACGAGGTCTTCAGCTCCGATTTTTATTACTTTTAAGGCCGGTATAAGTTTGGAGAGACCAGCGATTTTATCATCGAGATACTGTTGCTGATCGATTATATTATTCATGTTTGATTTCAAGCTTTCCTGTAATGTTTCAATTATAGAGTTGTGGACCCCGACGTGGTAATTTTAGTCGAAGTACTCTATAATTCGGTCATACATACCTCTTGTCCATTTAATTTTTCTAGTTCTTCTGAAATTTTACTTTGCATTTTAATCAAAGAGTCCACAGTAAACGACATTATTCTGGGGTAATATTTCTTTTAGAAGAGGCCTATCCTATAACTGGAATAAAATAATTATTACACCAACAGGAAACTTATTAGTGTATTGTATTTTTTCATCTTCATCGCCTTTTCATGTTTCAAGAACTAATGAACTAATAATAATAATAATTGTTCTTGTGTTATTGTATTTCAAAATGTGATTGGGGTTGAGGAGAAATACTTCTGAGGCCATTTCGTACACGTAGAGTAATTAAAATTTTGATTTGACATTAATGACATGTGACATCACTTTTTGAGCGCGTTTCTAAAAGACCAACAACTGGTGTGCGCTCTTAAATTACTGGTGGTGTTCATAAACAACCAGTTCGCTCGATGTGTAAAACCTGCATTACCGACACTGACGCCTACTAAGCGACAAGCGTTAGTGTCGGTAATACAGATACCCCAGATTTACAATTACATATTGTAAATCTATATTTAATCCTGAAATTCACCAGAAGATTACCTACCTACTTGGAAAAAATTCTATCATTTTCTTTACCCCTCATATAAATAAATAAAAAAAACTCAAACTGTTTTACAACAAAATAATTTATCTGCAACTGAATAAATGAAAAGTTTTGCATGCTTTTTCAATGTAGAATCACTTACTTTTGTTCTCAAATATGAACAAAACGATTTAATCATACCTACACGCCACTGTTAAGTGAACGATTTCAGAAACCTCAGTAACTTAATTAGATGATTTATGACACCGGCAATGTCGAATCAGGGTGTCCTTTTAAGAATATTGTGTTTACTTGACCGGTTCCCTTTACTACAAATAACCGCTTAAACATTATTACCTATTTGACGCTAACCATCTCATATTTGCTGGCTTTTCAGCAACATCTCCACCCTCTCCTGGGCGTCTCTTTCCCAATTTTATATGCGTGTTCTTTAATTATTCATCACTAAAATCAGATTAAATCAATCAGTGAGGATATATTATAGGTATCATGGTCATTATCAGTGGAAACAATGGGATGTGTCATTACATAAATTATAAAAGAACGAAAACTAAGTTTCATTACTCATAGTAATTTATTCGAAAATAAAATATCTTTTGTGGCACCGTTTGCAACAGATGATTCACCGGTTGAATAAAAAAACAGGCCCATTCTCGGTAGCACAAAAAGTTGGGAATGTCAGATTAAATTCAAAAAAACGTCACGCAGTTTGTTGACGAGCGCACAACCGTCTAAAAATTCACACAATTTGTTCAACGAGATGAAGTAATCGACCCCAGTGAAGCGACGGCCGATCTTACACGAGCTGAAATGGTCTTGATCCGCTTATGGTGCACACAGTACTTTTTAGCGACCGTCGACTTGCAAAAATGCGGGTATAGTCACTTCCCAGTGACTGGGCGGCCGCAACGGCCTTGATTCCGTCTGCTGTGTGTGTCTAATAACTCATTAATAAATCGTTTAATGTATTAAAAAATGCTTGGTATCAAAAAGAAACCTTGCGTAATTTGATAAAAAAATGCTGTTTAATCATTTTTTCGTAGATGTCACGGTTTTTGAGTTATTCAATAATATTTAAGAAAATGCCAATTTTGTATTTTTAATGCGCGCGAAATTTAGTTTATTTTAAGTTTTTTGCGCGCAGCCTCTAGAAAAAATTAAATTACTCGAAACCCAAACAACCTATGAAGAAAAATCAAAATGTGTTCTAAAGGGGACATAAAATACAATATTTTTTTGCCATTCTATCTTTGAGGTCAAGGCATTACCTACTTCAATGCTGCAAGAGTTAAATATTAAAAAAAATACATTTTGCTATTTTACCAGTATACATATTGATGAAGTTTGAGTATTTAAGCCAGTTGATGTTTACGTACATTAAAATCTCCCAAGATGGCTTAAAGTTAGCCAAATTTTGTCTCAAAGTTTTTTATATTTCCTAAAAATGAAAAAAGATCAAAACAAATTGAAAATTTGAGCGCTGCACACCCAAGAACCGATTTTTGTGGATTTATGTTCTAAACCCCTTCACTAACAATAATTAGGTACTGAATGAAAATCTTAGATAAGATTTTTTATGAACTTTTCATGCATTTTTTACTTTACCAACTGGAGTATACCTAAATATTAAAAGTCAAAAAATTTCACCTAGGTACTTAAAAATTAACTGTATGGGGTCTAAAAGAGATAAAACTGCTTCAAAAAGTGCTTTAAATATTTAAGCAAAACCGCTTCAGTGGTCGACCGCGCATTAAGTGGTTCAATTATTCTAGGAGGCTCAACTTAATTTGTTGCATTTTAGGAAGTTGCATAAATTCCTTAATGCGTGACGTCATAAACGAAAACCGCATAGAATTGATTGTTCCAAACTAGAGATCTCGTTAACGCAAAGTAAACACTCATTAAAAATTCCGGTCAACGACGCGTCAGACGCCCATGCAGCCAGAATAAATAAGACCAAATGCGTTAAAGCAGTTTATTCAATTACGCCACCTTTTATTGCAATAATTAAACGACGTCTCTAAACGGAAACTGCTGGACTCGTCAAACTTTGCGTGGAAAATCCGAATCCGCTGCTAGCTGGATAGTGGAGACAGTGTTTCCGTCCCACCAGTCAGTCATTCGGTTTAATAACTACAATAATTTAGTATAATTTCTCGTTCCAACAAAAATCATTTATTTTTCATATTTATTTTATTTATTTAAATAATGTTTCTATTTCCATATACCATCTCTATATATGGATAAAATATAAAAGTAAAGAATAAATAATTTATCTGGAGAGTTATCTAGTTATTCCATTATTAATAGTGTATAGGAGCGACCGGCGAGAAAGAGAAATACAGATACAGATAAGAGTAGTTAGTAGTGATAACGACTTCCTATGTCAGAGATAAATTAATTGATCTAGGGTCATTCATTATTTTCCGATCCAGCTTTATAAATTATACGCGGTTTTCTCCTTTATAATGTGCTAATGAAAAAACAATAGAATGTAAAAATTAAGTGAACATTTAATAAAACAGGGAGATCCTTCTTGTAATATAAACTCGAGCAGGTGAGTAAAAACTCAAAAGGTAAGCACATACTCACGTGTGCGCACCTTGATTAATTATAATTTTAATAGCAACGCCCCGAATGACGTAGAATTAGTCACTGATATCAAATGATGATAATTTAGTAGATTATACAGTGTGAATATTTGAGGTGTCCTAAAGTAGGTAATCCTTGATCTTGGGGCTTTTTATTTATTACCGACGTTTCTTCTCATCGTAATAATGTAAGTAGGATTTTGTTATTTTATTATTTTTATTTGGTTCGTTTTGTTTATTTATGTTTCCGAATACATCGATTAAAGTAATAAAATAACTGATAAGAGTTTAGTAAGGTAGATAAAAGAGTAATAAATTATTCTCATATTTAGAAGCGAGTAATTTTGATATTTAGCCTTAGGTTGTTTAGTAGAAGCTTAATAAGTTGGAGCAAATTTTATTTATTACTTATTTTATTGAAGTACCTACTTATAATTTCTTAAAAAATAAAAGGAGTTTTGTATTTAATTAAATCTGAAAAAACGATTTAAGTATTAAAAAAATACACGGTGTTCCTTAAATATCACGTCAATATTGAAGAGTTCCTTGACTTATTTTAGGACCAAAAGTCCCTTATTTCAGAACTCACTATATGGGTACCTACCTATGTATCTCGTAAACGCTAATAAGAGATACAGGGTCGGTTAAATTAGATAAAAGATGCCTCATTTTGTGGCCATCTCTAATCCGTCAAGACATGCAAGATTGTATTTGCATGTATTTGTATTTGACATGCAAGATATAGGTATGTGACCGTTCCTAAAATATCCTGAAAAAATAGCATCTTATTATAATTTGAAGTTTTCATTTGGAAGTTGGCCTATTACATTCTGCATTTACTGGTGCCACTTTTTTTTTTGTTTTACATTGTTTTTCCGCCCACTAGTGTCGAAGATAAAGATGGTCAACTTTTGTTTTTCTTATGGACGCCATATTGGATTTTTCTTTCAAAAAGTACAGGCAATTTTTTATGTGTACATCGGTATAAGATTATTAGCCTATTTGTTTTACAAAAATTTGTAGATGGTAAATGTGTCAAAAAAATCAGTGACGGGAATGTTGTTATATAATTAAATATAAATCCAATATTCCGCTTCCTTCTTATATTGCAAGTTATTGTAGTAAAACACTGTCATGTATCTGACGTTGTGGCTGCTAAAAACTGTTTAAAAACATAAAAAAAAAATTTAAAAAAATATATAGGTATAGGTACATATATTTTAGCGTTTACGAGATACCCATCATATATAGTGAACTCCGAAATTAAGGGGCACCTGTATACATTTTTATTCTAATCTTTGTTTTAGAGATATGGGATCAGTTTTTATATAAAAAAACACGTTTTTTTGATACCGATCTGTTTTTTTTTTTTTTTTAATTTGGTATACGCACCTTCATACATATATCAAATACATACAGAGTGGAAAAAAAGACTGGAAACGCCTAATTTTCTGTCAAACGGGTAAAAAATGGCGGTTTCCCCTTTTCCTACCCACACCACTGCGGTAGGTGAGTAGGTGGATATAACCTGGGCTGGGTAGTGTCGGGAGTCCTGCTAACCTATCCACCTAAATTGTTATGTTAGAGGAGGACTACACAAAACTTTGGATCAGCTGTTTTAGGATATGAAGATTTCGAGTTTGATATGTGCATTGTTGCCAGATTTGTCGTTTTTCTGTTATTATCAGTCACTGTGGTTTTTGGAAATAAATGTAACACCCTGTACATTTTTTCATTATTAGAATCTATTCTAATTAGAATCCATTCAATACGAGTTTCACGATTTATGTAACAAATGTAATTAACCAAATGTACGCAGGTGCAGGTACTACATATTTGGAAAACCCGTGGCTAATAATATATGTTTAATCAGAAAAAAGGTAAATTCGGCAACATTGCACATATTAAACCTGAAACCTTATTCATATCTTAAAACTCAAGTTGAATCCCAAGTTTTGTATATTTCTGATCACCCCTTTGACAGAAAATTAGGTGTTTCCAGACTTTTTTTCCACAGTGTATAACTCACTATAATACTTTACTTTTTTTTTTCATTTCCACCAAAGTAATTTTTGTGAATTTTGAATATTAAAATGAATATTGGAAATAAACTGAATATTTTTTTATTAAAAAATGGTAGGTAGTGGTAGCTATGGTAATTGCTTTTTTCTTTTAAGAAATATTATTTTTTTAATCCCAGTTCAGTTCTCAGGAATCGTGAATTTTTTCGACCGACACGCGGTTTTTCGAGAAAAAATACTTTTTTCTGCATGACTTATACGGGTGAGGCGTGAGAACCTTAGGGCATTTTTATATGGAGAAGTCCTGGGAGTAGAAGTCTAAAAATTTGTACGTGTATAATTTCGATTTTGACGAGCTGAACTAAAATATTTACAACCCCTCACCATTTCCGGTTATACCGGAAGTTGCCATCAACTTTCTTATTTTAAATGGGACACCTGTATATTATTATATTTTCAGATTGCCTGAAAACAAGTTTCCATTTTCAAAGCAGGTCGAAAACGGGTCAAGATAGATGAAAACGGCTTATATGTCCCTATCTTAATTTTTCACGTAGTATCTTATGGTGCTGATGAAATTGGTATACAAAGTGATGAAAAATCAGCGATTTTCAAAATTTATAAAAAAAATTTTTTTTTGTAGCTACTCTAGCATAGTATATCAAAAGCTAGGATAGGGACATGTAAGCCGTTTTCCGATATCTTGATACGTTTTCAAGCTAAGCTGCTTTGAAAATGGAAAATTGCAATTTTCATTTGTTTATAACTCATTACTTGGTCGTTACAAATTTGAACTGTAAACATTTTTTTATTACATTTTTCAGGCAATCTGAAAATGTAATAATATACAGGTGTCCCATTTAAAATAAGAAAGTTGATTGCAACTTCCGGTATAACCGGAAATGGTGAGGGGTTGTAAATATTTTAGTTTAGCTCGTCAAAATTTAAATCATAAATGTACAAACTTTTAGACTTCTACTCCTAACACTTCTCCATATAAAAATGTCCTAAGGTTCTCGCGCCTCACCCTGTATAGTGTGTAGTCAAAGTCAAAGTAGGAAAACTTGTTGAAAAAAAATTGATCTGGATTTTTTTTCTAATAAGTGAAAGATGGATTTGGTTAGTCTAAAACCAAAATTCGGGACCATACCTAAGGACCCCCGGTCACCATTTTGGAAAACGCGAATGCCCCCTGAATCTCTGTTCCTCTTCGTCTCTTTTAAAATATTTTTAATACTAAATTTGCACCTAATTTTGTTTTTCATTGTTGATTCAAATATTTTCCTAGAGGAAATATTGTAAGTTCCAGTTGTTAAAAAAAGTAGGTACTTTCTATTTTTACATACTTTGTGCAACTTCTGGCTTTCGATTTATTAAGTACATGAAACCTGAATTGACCTGTCCTCTTTATATCCGAATAACATTCTAGGCAGAAAAATTGGATAAATTTTGTTAATTTTAGGGGGTCACCTGTCTAGAATGTTTGCATTGTACATTGTACCGGGTGTCCCAACACTACTGTCCACCCCCTAAATCGAGCTTAATTTTAAAGATAAAAAATTGAAACTTTGAGGATTTGTGTACTTGATATAGGACCACGGAATGGCATAATTAGTTTCAGTAAAAAAAAATTTAATATCTTTTTAATAATCACCTTTTTCATGAGTCGATACTACGACACTGTCCAGTGCAGGTTCAGTGTACCGGCTAGCCCAGCAAGAGCCGTCCTTCTATTTATTTGGGCCTTATTCACTTTGTCATAAAACTTACTGCACCTACCGTTTTCAGATTATATTGATTATATTGTTCAATTATATTGTCTACCTGTCGTTGCTATATAATTATATTTTATTTAATTAAAGTCTTATAATTAGTTTTTTCACATTTCTTTCAAGCGATATTGATTTTATTAATCGATTTCTACGTATGTATTGATAAAAAAACATTTTTTTTTCGACAATTTACCACCATCTTACAGTTTTTTATCGCTGGCGCCCGAACTAATTTTTTTTTAATGAAACTGATTATGCCATTCCGTGGTCCTATATCAAGTACACAAATCCTCAAAGTTTCAATTTTTTATCTTTAAAATTAAGCTCTATTTAGGGGGTGGACACTAGTGTTGGGACACCCGGTACATACACGCTATATGGTGGTTTCTCATTGTCTTCGATAATCAAAGAATTACATTAGGTACTTACATAAATTTCCAAAAAATGCAAATAATTTTCCCATTTTTTTTATGGAAAACTTGAACATTTTATTTTATTACAGAAATTAAAGGAAATATGCCCCCCGCTAGAAGCGGCAACAATATCAAAATAACAGTAGTCGGAGACGGTATAGTTGGTAAAACATGTCTCCTGATTTCATATACACAAAACAAATTCCCGGAGGAGTACGTCCCGACAGTGTAAGCACCCCAATTCCAGAAACCTCGACCTCTCTAAAATTTCTCGTTTTTCTCTCAGATTCGAGAATTACAGCCGGGATATCGAAGTAGATGGGATGAACTACACTATGACTCTCTGGGACACCGCCGGACAAGAAGACTACGAACGACTGAGACCTCTATCCTACCCTAATGTAATCGATATTATATTTTTCTCAACAATTTAAAATAAAATGAAAATTTTCAGACCAACTGTTTCTTCATCTGCTTCTCCGTCGATAGGAGCTCAGCGTCGTACAATAACGTAGCATCAAAATGGGCTCCCGAAGTGAGGCATTACAATCCAAATATTCCCATTCTTCTAGTCGGTATGTTGAAGCTACCCGTTTTAAGTCAATAGGGAGGTAATTTATTTTTTGATTTCCAGCCACTAAAGTTGACTTGAGAGACGATCCGCGTTTCAATTGCTATACTCCTCAAGATGGCAAAAAGATGAAGAGGAGAATCCGAGCCCAAGGTTACGGAGAGTGCTCGGCGTTGACTCAAGAAGGACTGAGCGACTTATTCGTTCAAGCGATTCGGATACATCAGAAACTGAAACTGAAACCCAGAGCGACAAATTGCACGATGTTGTAAGGTTTTCTTTTTTACTGAAGTTTAGGTAATAAGTTACAACTTGATATTTTAATTATTGATTATTATTATTTTTACTCAAAGTTTACAATTAATTATTAATATAAGTAATTCTTATACCAAAGTTTGTTATTTTTAATAAAATATATTATCCAATCAACTGCACAAGACTGTTTCTGTAGGATACGATATCAAAATAAAAAAAGAATCTTCAACACAATTTATTATCATCCTAAAGTACTTTTTTTTCAAGTAATTTGACTAACAGTGAGTATTAATAAGGCTCATTATTTCATTAAACTAACGGGCAGATTTCTGTGTTTTTTTTGAAGCTAATATCAACCTCAAATGACCTTTATTAACATTTTTGTAATCCCTTTTATGCAAAGAATTACTAAATTGCGAAATTTTCCACACAGAGTCGACACCTTCTTCAGAAACGGTCACAGAAACCTGTTCGTTAGCTTAATGAGCCTTTATAATACTCACTGTAAAAGTATTATTATTGCTTATTGAAAGTATCATAAATCAAACTTTTCAACGATTCCTCATTTATTGTACTCAAGTCTTCACTTTTCTTCTCGATATTCTCTGTGGACGAATTGCTCGACAAACACAAAGACTCGACATTTGGCAACAAGGGGGACACCATCAAGGAAAATATATCCTCCGTTTTGTTGTTGCTGTTGTTCATACAAGACTGTGTGATATCTGAAATAAATCAATATTAATTCTGATCAATTTAAACACCTAACAGAATTATTATTATAGTCCAGGTCCAGCCTAATTTATCTTGTAAAAAAAAGTGTCACCTGGACTTTGATAAGTGAAAATGGCTTATAATAATAAAGGAAAAAAAACAAATGCGTGAGCAGAGATGGTGGAGGGTTGATTTGGGGGAGGGGGGTCAAAATGAGCGAAAAATTGTATATTTATTCAAGGTAGCATTTTGCTGTAGAGAAAGTGAGAACTGCACCTAGATGTTTACATTTACAAAGGATTCACACAGAATCCTTATGGGAATTGGCTCCCGGTTAAATTTGATGCAACTTTAGGGATCGGTTGTATTCAATGAGTAGATCAGAAGTCTCCATGGGCGTAACTCCCCAAAAAGTCTTCTCGAGATGTTCAGCTCTGAAGATGGATTTTTTCTATCCTGACGTGCATAATACTGTCTTAAATATTGGCCCCAGTCCCTATGTCATTTTTGTAATAGCCTTGCATGTGACTTTCAAATAGGATATTTTATAATTTTTGACGTTTTTGTTTTTTGTAATTTTTATGGTGAGTCCCCCAAATCAAACCTCCCTACCCCTGCTTTTTTGAAGTTTTTTATATTTATTATAAGCCTCTTTATCATTTCCACTTCTCACAGTCCAGATAGCAAATCACTCACCATCAGTATCCCTCGCAGCCAACGAACGACAACAAACATCCCTTTGATTGAAATATTCACTCGACGACTTATTATCTACCTTGCGCTCGCTCTCCTCATACGCAATTCGAACCATATTACCACCCGGCGAATTTATCCCATCGTTTGCCACCCCACCATTGGCCAAGAACCCATAACTGATCTCGATGACTGGATCAGCGCTCGAGTCCTTGGCCTCTGACAGGCATTTATGTGACCTCAGGCTGACCTTGTATCGGAAGCTTTTCTCACAAATCGCGCATTTGTAGGGCATCGCGCCGGTATGGATCCGGCGGTGCACCAGATAAGAGACTCTCTGTCGGAAACGTTTTCCTAGTAAAGAGTAAAATCAAGATCCAAGAATCCAAGAGTCTCAGACCGAGCACTCACCACAGGTTTCACAAATAAACGGTCTCTCCCCCGAATGGATCCTGGAGTGGTTCTGAAGAGTCGACAGTTCCTTGAAGGCCCTGCCGCACTCGTTACACACGTACGGCTTTTCCGAGGAGTGATAGAGCATGTGCTTGTGGTAGGACTGCTGGAAGGTGAACGATTTGTTGCACTGGACGCAGGTGTAGGGCATTTCTCCTGAAACGATCCTTCTTAAATCGCCTTTTTTGACGAAACTCTACCTACCTGTGTGTAATCGTTTGTGCTTCTTCAAGAAATACTTCGTGGTGAACAATTTCGAGCAGACCTCACACTCCCATTGCTTGTTATCGGGTCCCTTCGAGCCGGACGGTTTGAAGATCTTGCAGTCGGGGTCTTTATTATGGTTTTTGGTCTCCTCGGAATCGAATCGAGTCCTTGTTTTGTACGATTGCGAGTAAGTGTAATGAGCGACTCGTAAGTGTACCATCAGGCTTCCGCGCATCTTGAATTTTTTGCGACACAAGTGACAGTTGTAGCTGTATAGCCCGGTTTGCTTGTCGGGGACGGATTGATGAAGCAATTTCTGATGGAGCTCTAAAATTGTCTGATCGCTGAAGCTAAAATTACAGATATCACAGCGGAGGGAACTTGAGGAGTTGTTTGTCGTTGATGCGGCATTGATGCGACTTTCGCCTGTTTCTTTTTCGATTTTTTTGATGTTTTTGTTGATTTCTTCTTCGATTATTGTGCTAGTACTGGTACTGGTACTTCTGCTGGTGATAGTGCTGGTGCTAGTGCTAGTAGCAGTGTTACTTGCACTTGGTTTTTGATGGTTCATCGAAATAACGGTGGCGTGAAGCTGTTTATTGATGTGACTGAATAAGTGTATTGTTAGCTTATCGAGTCCTAGGAGAACTTCCTGGCAAACTGGGCACGATAGTTGGGTTATCGCGACGTTAATTAAAGCGTTTCTTAACGAGTCAACTCCATCGAAATGGGGCTCCAGACACACAGGGCAGGAAAGTTTTATTTCCATCATCAATGCTGTAATTATTATTAAATTTAAATTTACGATACAGAAGTGTAACCGTAAAACTATAATTAAACAAACTTACCTGCTACTCATGTTTTATTTTAACTGCCTGGGTCTATTTTTAAATCCCCTGAATTCTGGCACATGCTTGCTGGTTATTATTAGACCAAACACTGGTGGATGTTATGATTGTTGTTATAGTAATGAGAGTTTTGTTTGCAATTTTTAGAAAAATATTCCCTGAATGTAGTTTTTTTTATAAACAATTTTCTTTTAATTCTTATTTTGAAAATTTATATTTAATTCCCAGTTTTCAATTTTAGCTCCTGTATATTCAAGTTTGAAATTTTCAATTTTCAGTAATATATTATCTGACAATGACAACTGACAGATTCTTTGATGTCTGTCATTTTAACAGTTTCTTAAAAAAACTAAGGATCCCAAATAGTGACATTAATGAATCCTAGAGCTGATTGAATCTTTAACATTTCAAAAACCAATTAATGGTAAATAAATATAAATATTAGCATTAATTTAAATATATTTGTGAAGAAAGGAAAATACTTTTATTTATTTTATTTTATTCAAGTAGGTAGCTATTTTTATTATTATTTTAAATAATATTTTATTTATAATTTTATATTAATGCCCAGGTTTTATAAAACAAAGTACATTTCACAATATGTTTTCTCTATTCAATTGGTCAACTTTTTTCAATCATATCATTTTACGCTGACAATTCTAACAGTGTGTTAAAAGTTTAATAAAAGTCTTCTTGTTGAAGGAAAAATTTATTTTTTTCTCTGAAAATCCTAAAACCTTTGAAAAGTGACAATTAAAAAAATATAAATCAAATGATCAGAACCGGTAACATCATTTTAGGGACTTTATTACCAACTTGGGAGAAAAATCTGTAATTTATAATCACATTATTATGATAAAAGTATTTCAATATACACGAGGTACTGGTACTGATGAATCCCAAACAGGATGAAGAAACACTTTCCATTTCTTCCTCTGACACCTCACATCACATCACATTCTGCATAAAAGAAATTTCATATTCCCGAGCGAGGTACCTTTTGATAATTTTTTGACTTAATATCTTATTTAATTGACACTTCTTGACTTACTTACCTTTTAATTTAAATTAAAGGAGTTTATAGATAAACAGACAACTGACACTTCAATATTAAAAAAACCATAGCAACCACTTATAACTAAAGGACCCCTAATAATAATAAATGGATCAAACAACCAGTCCATCACCATAGCAACAATTCAATAGAGCTCCAAGTCGAGCAAGAATCAACAAAAACTATTGATTTATTTCACATTTACAACTCATCCTGTCAATGAGTTGACTTTCTTCAATTTTTGTGGCAAAAAGTTTTTAATAAAACCAAAAATGCGCGGGATGAACTTGGAAGAAGTGCTGAAAAGTCTCGGCTGGGATGACGGGTTCCAAATCCCGGTTGCCAATGCTCAAAACCAGGCCTTAGAAGAGGAGGTGGCAAAGCTGACTCTCCGGAAAATCAAAGCCAAGAACACTTACGACACTGTCGTCTCTAAAGTCGAGAACCTGCAGAGCCATCTCAAGCATGTGAAGCAGGAGAGCGACTTAAACCAGGTTAGGAATATTTTTTAATTACGCTAGGAAAATCTAATTTCTTTCAGTAATGAAGCAAGAATTTTGGGGTAAAAATTCCAAGCATTATCTTAATTTTTGAAACTTTACGAATTTCTCTCAATCGAAAATTTCAGAAACTCATAACCGTCCACCGACAACAATACGAATTCGAAAGGAGCAACTTCGTGAACTTGAAAAACAAGAAAGAGGGCATCGAACAGGACACGGCTCAAACAACCAAGTCCATCAGGGAAGTGCAAAGCCGGCGCGAGATAAAGAAGGCCGAGCTGAAGAGAGGAATCGAGAAGCTTGACAAGCTCAAATCGGAGATCGACTGGGACACCGAGGCCCTGAAAGCCTGGGAGGACTCGCTGAGGAGACGCGACGAAGACAACGAGGTCCTCAGGAAGTTCTCCCGGGAAGACGAAAAAAAATTCAAGGACATGGAGAGTAGACGGCAGATCCTCCAGGATGAGCGTAACGTGAGGAAACAGGCAGTCGAGAAGATGGTTTCCGAGCTCGTCAGTTATGAACGGATCACCGACAGAACGGGTAAGAGTCGCTTCGACCCGGACCTTATTTCATCGCTTCTCTTTCCTCGACTTCTCTCGCAGGTAAAGCTCTGAAACAACACGAGAACGAACGGGACGAACTGGTGAAGCAATGGAAAGACGCCGTGAACATCTTGCATCAACGTGACGACAACATCAAGAGCTACGAACGACAAATTGTTGAAGCTAACGAAGCGTTAAATCAACTTGACGAGCTCTTAGAGGAACAAAACCAGTTCTTAGAGAACGAGAGGAACAACAACGCGAAGATTGAATTCGAAAATGCTGATCTGAACGCCGTTAACTCGAGGTTAAGAAGAGAGTTAAACGATTTGTCACAGTACGTCTCGTTAATCCAAAGTGAGGTAATGTATTTCTCAGTTGTTATTCTTCTTTTACATTACTTGACGTAATTCCCAGCTCGCCACGATGAAACGACTAGTGACGTCCACGGCCAACAACCTGGAAAAGCAAAGAGCGATCGGGAAGCAATTAAGAAAAGAAATTAACGAACGGAAGGAGAAAATCGAGAAGTTCCGGCGTGACATCGAGCGCCTCAAAGTGAAAATGAAGGAGATTGCGGACACCGAAATGACCACTAAGGAGAGGCTCCAGTATCTCGAGTCGCTACTGGCGTTCGAGGAGAAGCAGCACGAGGTGCTCATGTCGGACAACGAGAGGATCCAGGTCAACCTCTACCACGCCCGGCAGAAAGTCCAAGACTACGTCAACAGGAAGAAACTGAACGAAACACAAGTAATGAATCTGCAGAGTGGAATCGGGCAGCTCAAGAGACACAACAAGGAAACTCTCAACAGTCTGCAGAAGAAAAAGGAGGTCGTTTATGACCTGGTAAATAAATAAAATTAAAAATAAAACTTGAAAAATAATGAATGACATGATTTCCACAACAGGATTTGCGAAACGATCAAATCGAGTATAAAATCCAGAAAATTGAGAACGCCGTACTGGACGACGAAGCTCTCGAGCTGCAGAAGCATGTCGAAGATCTGGAGGAGATGCTGCAGGAACTCAACTCGGTGAACTTAATCTCTAATAATTATATGAATTACACTTGTAACTAACACACACGGATCGATTTCAGGTGAAGAACATGCTGCAGGAGCAAATAAACAGGATAGAAAAAGACATGTCGAAATTGTCACAAGTGATAGCGCAAGACGACACACAACTAAGCAGACTGAAAGATAAGATACAGAACGAGAGAATGCTGTATGAGGGCGGGCAAAAGATCGTCGCGGCCGCCAAGAAGAACGCCCAGGAGAAGCAGATGGAGGAGAACATGCTGAGGTTAAGAGTGAACCAGTTCGACAGGGCGATGAAGAAGGAAGAGGGCAACATTTTCACGCTGAAGAAGTTTCGGTTGAATCTCGAAGAGGTAAGCTGCGGTTTAATTGATTCTTCTAAACGAGTCTCTAATTTTGATTCATTACAGCTAATGCAGGAGCGCCAGCTGGAGATCAAAGCGAGCAAAGAAATCCTGCTGGCGAAGAAGCGCCATCTGGAGGACGACCTGGGGCGCCTAAAAGGAGACACGGCGGGTCGTCACATCAAAATCGACATAGTCAAGAAGAAATACAACACAGCGATCTGCATGCTCGGGAAAGACGAGGAGGGGCAGCCGTTGACAGTGGCGCACGTCAAGATCAAGCAATCGCAGGAAAAATTCCTGCTCGAGCAAGAGGGCGACGAGCTGGACGGCAAGATACAGAGGGCCGAGAAGGAGATCATGGCTATGGAGAACACCCTGAAAGTGGTCAACCTGACCAACTCTAAATTTAGGAGGAGCCTAGGGATAGTCGACGAGAACGACGACGAGATCGTCGAGATGAAGAGTCTAGAGAAGCAGTTCCGTGAGACGAAGGATGAGATAAAGCTCCTGAAAAAACAGCTGGAGGAAAAGAGGGAGGCGAATGAAGCGATCAAGGATGAACTGACGAGCCTCGAGGAGCAGAAAGGAAAGTCGAAGCTGGAGCTGGAGGCAGAGGAGAGCACTCTGAACGCTCTCAAAGAGAAACTTGCATCTATCTTGGAGAAAATCGCCAGGACTGAGTGCAACATTAAGAACTACCTGAAAAAGCTGAAGAAGAAGAACATTGAAAAATTTGAGGTATTGCATCACCCTACTTTCTTTATTATTATTATTATAATTATATTTATTTTAGAGAGACTACGAAATTAGACATTTATCAGACACAAACAAATCAGTAACATCCCGGCTGGTGCAGTTGGTGCAAGCCTGCCCGGAAGCAGGACCCCCGCTGAAGAGATACGCCGACGAGTACGGTTTAGTGCTCCCCACAAGGGTCTCCCCTCTCTCGTCGGAATCGTCCCTGGTATCCCGAGGATCTCGTTGTTCCTGCCCGAGCGAGCCGAGCTCAAATTCTAGCACATCGAGAGTCTCTACCGTTATCTTGGATCTCAATCTTGACATTTAATTTACTTAAATGATCATACAAAAAGAAAGGAGAGACATAAATATTATTAACCGATCTATTGAGTGATCTTTTTTTATTTAATGTTCAATAAAAATATAAAAACATTTCATCGTAAATAAATACCTAAGCAAACTAATCCATTCCGGGTGGTAGGGGCTCGTTTGAAGAAAGGGGAACAGTCGCGACGGGCGGCATCTGGAAACAAAACAAAATGGCTGGTAAAACCGGGTAGAAAACAGGTTTGAATTCGACTCACGATAGTTTCTCCCGGCGGGACGACCCCGAATATGATCTCCTGCACAGAGGGGGGTATGTGCTGTCTCTGGCTCTCACTGAAAGACATCAGGTGCTCCTTGAGGGCGGGTATGAGCTCGGGACACATGTTCAAGGCCTCGTTGAGCTGCATCGCGGGCAGCTGGAGGAGCACGGCATAGCTCTGCGGTTTCGTCCGTTGGCAGCACTTGACGAAACCTTCCCAGACCACTTTGTTCTTCCACACCTGGAAATTATTGATCAGTGGTACACAGAGATTGTCAACTTTCTGACTGCTTTGACCAATTTTTCGTAATGTTGACAAAAATACTCATACAGATTTTTTGAATTCAAGAACACAGATTTTACCATTTTAATAATAATTATTGGAACTGAGACAAAACCCTGCAACATTTTCAAAAAAAAAAAAACTCCCAAGGTCAAAGATAAATTTTGTTTCCAACCCTGGCGACAAAATACCCAATTAAACCCATAAAAGAACGAAAAACATTGACAGTCGTTTGTTCGCGTATTTCACTATACCGCCGTCATCAACTGATTTCTTTTTTTTACTTCACGAACCTGTTTCACGATCAAACGCTGCAAGATATTCATCACGAACCCGGAGAGACGAGGGTAACTTCCCAGGGCTTGAATCACAGTCCTCATTAGTAGCGTGGGAATCGCCTGATGTTCCATGAGCTGCTGTAAAACAACCGCCAGCACTTCTTGCGTGTAGATCTGAGAAATAAAAAAGCATTACTTAATGCTGTGTAATACGATATAATTGTTAAAGGTAATTGAAACTACCTACCTGCTTCTCTTGCAGACACATCGAAGTAGCTTTCATCACTGTTTTTAAATCAGCTTTTGACGGCTCAATTAAATGCAGAGCCACCAACAATTCGGTCGGTGAAATAGGGCTCTCCCCATGTACTCCTAGTAACCGGTTAAAAACCTCTTTTACGACGACCGGGTTAAGCTTGATCAATTTCGGGAGTGCTTCAATTACCTAACGAAAACCACACAATGTAATTAATAATTCTTTTTACTTCACTTACAATACAAGGCACTCACCTCGGATTTTCTCATACCGTTCAACACGGGTATCAAAAATCGAACATCCGACACTCTCGTATTATACAGATCAATGACCCTCTGCACCAGCTGAGGCGTTGGCGGGACCTTATCGGTAAGCACGTGTATGACTCTGGTGACCAACGTTTCCGCCCCCTTCGGACACTCTTCGACCAGCTTGAGCAGCTCCGGCGATTCCATCCCCATCTTCTTGACGGGCGACTCCAGCAGCCTCAGTATGACCCTCTTCGTGTCGGACCCCGTCTGCACGTAAACCTGGGCGAGGTCGTGGACGAGCGCCGGGTTGGAAGGCAGCAGCGACACATACGGCAGCAGACAAGCCTTGATGAACTCCTCCGTCCAGATCTCGCTCTTCATCCTACCCTGGTTAAAGCCGCTCAGCGACTCGGGCGGTCGCTGCAGCTTCAGAAACTCGAGATCCATCCGGGCGAACTCCTCGATCAGCATTTTGAGGTCGGGACGGCGGTGTAGCTCGAGCACGTGCTCCATGGCGCGATCCCGCACGCGGCTCGACTCGAACGTCGTGTACGAGAGGAGGACATTGAGGAAGGCGATCTGCTTTGGTGGCTTCGTCATCACCAGGTCTTTGAGCAGGCCGAGTGCCCAGTGGCAGCGCTTCTCGTCCTTGCAGGCGAACCGGATCTGGTCGAGGGCCTCGTCCGTTATGAGGGGCGTCTCAAGGAAGAGCCGGGAGAGGGTGGCGGGGTCGTGGGAGCAGGCGCCGATGAACGTGCAGAGCAGGTTGTTGTAGCTCTGCTCCATTTTTATGTCTTTGCGGAGAGGCGGGACACGAGAAAATCCCTGTAAAATCGAGGTAGGAACGTCATAATCGTCAATTTGACTGTAATTAGAATACTATTAATAGTTTTCTCATGCTTGATAAAATTAGGTTTATCTGTGGTGGTGATAAAAGTCTATTTCTTATTATTTAGTTAGAGAGACATGCCAAATAGCTGTCAAGTTGGTAGACTGTGTAACTCAGAACAATAATTTCGATATTTAAGATGGTAGTCTTTTTTCTTGATACTCTTGACAAACTTCTTGTAAAATAGGCTAGGTTATGGTAATAAAATAAAGTTTAACAACACAACTGTTAATAGGACTGGCCGAGTCGCCATGTGATAAGCTAAAAACTAGGCAAGTGTGATAACAAGGACGGGTGAAGGATTCCAATCAAAACACAGTTAAACACTCTATTAGTCATGATTTCATTTATTGATTGTTTCTACATCTTGATCGATTAGTTACTGATTGTAATTCACGTTTCTAATTAACTCTTCATTGTGTTTTTGACTGTTATTCTCTAATTAATGGAATCATAGTTCTATCCTTTTATACTACAGGTACCGCTCAATGCCATGTTGATAGAAACACACCAGATCATGGTCACTATGTTTATGCTGACAAATAACATTCTTTTCAAGTATTACTCTCAGAGCCAGACTTGGAGGCATAGAGGCTCTGGGGCAACAAAGGAGTGGAGGCCCCTAATAATTTTCCAAATAGATTAAACGATATTATTCAAAGTGTAAACGATAAAGTGTAAATTTAAACTGAGTTTTGCAAATTAAGAAAAGAACCTGTGAACAAAAGTAAAATCGCTAACACTACTATATAAGAAAATAAATGTTAAAAATGGAAAATGAAAAGTTTTTGGAAAATTCTTTTGTGGAGGCCCTTGGGCTGTAGCCCCGGCTGCCCTCCCCTAAATCCGGCCCTGATTACTCTACTATAAACATGAATGTTTATAGTTACTGACTTTCCCATTAATGGCTTTACAGCCCTTACAAATATAAAAACCAAAACAACCTTACCTGCATTATACTGTATTCTTCATAAAGCCATGCCAGGATTGTATCAATGTTACTCTTTATATCTAAAAGAAGATGATTCATTATCGCATCTCTGACTCGATTAGGGAAACACGATCCGAAAGTAATTGTAACTTTCTGGTTTATTTTGGCAATGGGCAGGAGTCTCTGTACAGATGCCAGCAGGAGTTTCTCTTTAACATCTTTCTCTAACGGCTTCGTAATCTCAGACAATTTCAGCGTCTTAATCCGTGGTACCTTCAACTTCTCCTTCTTGGAAACCTAAAAATGATTTTAAATGAGTTTTATTCTTTTAATCAACCACAATAATAATTACGAATAAATGCTAAAAGGCAAAAGTTGAGAGCATAAAATTCACCTTTTCTCGTTCTTCAACCTCATCATCACTATCCTTCTCTCGATCCCGTTTCCTACTGCTGCTACTGACACTAACAGTCTCGACGGGTTTCTCCTTAACGATGATCTTGGTCCCGGGCCCGATGTTTGCCTCCGTGAACTGCTCCCCCAGGATACGGGCAAGCACCTGCAGGTCTCCCACGTTTCCCTTCTTAACGAGACTGCCGTACTCTTTAGCGAAACCGTGCGGTAGAGTCGTCGGTAATTTCGGTATTGAGGTGAGTATAAGATAGACGGCTTTCTCCAGGGTCAAGTTGGCAAGGACGTACCTCTCGTTGGCTTCCTGTGGCGTCTTTGGTTGATCCTCGTCGTCCGGCTTGGCCGGCTGGTGCAGCAGCATCGATTCGGAGGAGAGAACCCGTTTGCAGTACCTGCGCCTCTCTTCGGCTTTCGGGAGCATCTTCTGGATTTCACTTTGGGAGTATCCTGGCGGTATAATTGATCGATTAAATGAAAGAGTCAGATTTGTTTGATTTCTTACCTAAATCAACTAATAGCGGCGTCAGTTCTTCGAGGTATTCATACGAAGCGGGATGTTTCATGAGGCCTCCCAGCTCGGTCTTTAATTTCTTTCTAACCGAGTTCACTTGAGTAGCAGATAAAGTCGGTGGTAGGTTCTCAAATAGCGACTGGATGGCAAAGACAACATTTGCCATAAAACCGGCTCGATTTTTGGCTAAATTTGTCATTACACCCATACAGGTGAGAAGATTCGCACCGCTTATATGAGGAGAATTGTGGAATTTCAGGACTATTTGGAACAATTTACTGAAAATAATAATTGTTATAGAATCTGTTTGGAGTGTTTCCGGTTCCAGGCCACTAAGTTACCTGGCTTCTTCTTCCAATTTACGACGCCTGGCTATTTTCATAGTAAGAGGAACATCGTCCAGCGAAAAGTCGTTCTTCTTCTTTGACTCGGCCTGGTCCGGGTAAGTTTGTAGCAGTATAACGCACTCGAGGAACTTGACGGTGCTGGTCCGAATTCCGTCGTTGTCGCTGTCGATGAGACTCGCTATTTCCTGCTTTATTTTCGTCATCTGCTTCCAGGCCGTCTCCATTTCCTCTGTGACGTTTGGGGCCTTGCAGAGCCATTGCAGGGTCTTGCGGTAGATCGATATTGCCGCCTGGATGACCCGTTTTTGGACCGCTATCGCCTCGTCGCAGAGTAACATATGCAAAGTGAGCATGATCTTCGGTAGCAGGGATTCTCGTATCTTACTGAAATAGGTTTAGTTTTATGGAGGTGAAAGCTGAAGGAGTTTAGGGTCATTGTAAGTTTTTGTGAGATTTAGAGACATGCATTGTTAATATTAATAAATATAAGAAACATTATTTACAACCCAGACACTGCAGAGTTCATGCTTTCATGTTTACACAGTCTCATGCGTGCTTTGTTTTTAAGTTCCGCCGAACATTCGACGATTTGACATAATTTCGGGCCGAAGCTTTGGTAACTGGCGGTTCGGCAAAATCGTGGCTCGGCACATCCCTATCTTATGTGTCATAAAACATTATTATTAGCCAAGGTTCAAAATGTCAACAGTGATGGGTGAATGAACTCTTTCATTGCTCAAAATCTGACAACAATGTATGAAACTTTATGTATTGACATATACAGTTAGTATCATAACGGCCCATTAAGCTAACGGGCAGATTTCTGATACCATTTTTAAATCTAATGTCCACGTGTAATAACTTTTATTAACATTTTTGTAATCCCTTTCATGCCACGAATCACTAAATTGCTATATTTTCTACCTGCGATCGATACCTTTTCTAGAAACTAGTGATGAAACGTGTACACGTGTAAACGTGTACACGTAATGACCATACTAAACGTTTAAAAAAATTAAACGCGGTGTATCTATTAATAGGAAAAAATCAATTTCCTTTGCCTGAAAGGGCTAAAATAAATCCAATATGAAAGAAATCGAATTACCTATAAGACTTTAGTAAATTAGTGAGGGAGGTATTTATTTAAACTTTCGAGTTTCATCATAAAAAACCGGTTTTCATCTGAGAGTTCCTTGTAATTAGTTGCACCTGCAAATCCTGCAATGTTGTTGCTTTGTGTCCCTACTGGGCAGAGGGTAGTTAAATGATGTGAAATGATGCTTTTTATGATTGTCTGGAACTGGAAGGAGTGTTATTTTATTTTGCTGGTACTAGTGTTGGGATTGTTGGGGATTACCAACAACTGATTTCAATAAAAAATAATAAAAAATTTCAATTCCTGTATTTTGTCATTTTATTCAGTTGTTCCCCAAAGTCTTAAAACCGCTTACTGTTATTATTGTTTGTCTACAATATGCTTTTAATGAAAATTTAAAAACTCCATCACAACTCCCTGTGATAATGAAAGGCAATAAATTGGTGAAGGTCAAGTCACATTAGGGCTAGCAGGAAGGAGGAATGACGGATAACTACTGCTATGCAGTGCCATGGGTGGTCCACAAGGAGCGCACCTACTTGAATTATTTTATGAACATTAATTCGAAATCGATACTTTCAACAAGTTTTTCTATATAATCATCGTCCTTTCTTTATATTTCGTCCGCATATTAGGACAATCTGTATCTGAAGTTCACATTCCTGTTAACTGTTTACAACTGGTTAACCTATTAACCATCATTTTAACTGGTTAACCTATTAACCATCATTTCCCTATCTAAGAATACTGAATCGTTATTTTCATGTAACTATTAAAGAAACGTGTACACGTTTATAAACGTTTAGTGTTGACGGTTACACGTTTAATTTATTACACGCTTTTTTTCATCACTACTAGAAACGTCTCCAGAAATCTCCCAGTTAACTTAATGAGCCTTTATAATACTGGCTAATGAAGTTGTCCAACAAATGAAAACAATAAACTTCTAATAATTCTAATAAACTTCTAATAAACGTCTAATACTACTATAATGCTAGTAGGGATCTGGAGAGGGACAAAATCATTAAGGTGCATACATAATATGCCTGCCTATCTCTTTCGTAACTACTTCGAGTCCTATGTGCTATGTGCATGTCCGACAATCGAACATGCCTACATGAGTGCATCAAATTCAACTGATTTGACCGTCCACTCCCACCAGACTCGTTTCGCTTGCGCACAAGGGGTAGAGTAGTCTAAAAAGAGATAAAAGTAGTTGTTTGCTGTCTCACTCAGTCCATGACAGTTCCACTTACGGGCAATAGCAATATAGGAGTATTAGATATATGAAAATACCCCAAACTTCAAGCAATGTTTGCGTGCAAAAGATGTCTGTGTGAGTGCTTACCAAACTTCTTCAAGAAAACCAACAAGAGCTTTCCTGATCTCGGAGTTTTTCTCCAAAGCAAAGTCCAGCATGTTTGATATATATTTAGGTAAGAGTTGGGGTGACTTCTTTATCAAAACTTCTTGTAATTTATACAAAATTTGCAGTTTTTCTGACGGATCTTGGCTTATTGCACTGCTGTTTAACCATTCTGTGACCTATTAAACGAAATTATTGATGAGCAAAAGTTCCCTATGCCCTCTAATAATTGAATAAAAGAGATATTACCAATTCTTGATCAGAATTCTGGTCCACTCCAGGAATTCCGTTCACTTCCATTTCCATTATTTTCAAATCTGGTTTCTGGTTCTCAGACAAGTACTTAAGATAATGAAAAAAAAAGGGAAAAGTATACTTAATATAACCTCATTTTTTTTATACCATTTTGTGTTCCTTTTGTAGTATTCTTAACTTATTTAATAGGCAATAGTAAAACTGGAAACGGTAAAGTAATAATAGATCCAATAATAAATATTATAATAGCATGTAAATTGTAAATTCGTACTTCAATCTGATGACCTGACCGGTGACGGTGAAGTAACCCGCTAATGCTAATCACAGACTATATCATACCTTAAATGCTAATGGCTAATGCTAATGCAATCCACGATACACATATACACAGTATGCCGATAGACGATGACGCGCAGGCTGCGTTCCGGTCTTGTGACGTCACGTGGATCAGATATTACACATGAGATTGCTCATATCAGTCATATCTATTTTATTGTTGGAAATAAGTAAATAATTTTTTGTACACATTGCTTTTATGGCTATTTCTGACATTCGGTTAAAGGTGAAGGTGGAGATTTATGCTATATTTAATCATAATCATAGGTTAATTATTTAAAAGGGAATATTTTAAAGAAATATAGGATATAAATATGGTGTCCCAGCTTATTCGAAGCGGTCTCTGTAGGCGAAACGATAAATTTTGAATTTTGCAAATTCAAGCACAGAATCACAATGGCCATAATTTAAAATTATTTTGGAGCATATTACAGAGTGTCCCATATGACAGTGGCATATCAAAGTTATGTTGTTTTTTTTATGGAATGCTCCTAGTATTGCATTTTTAGATTGCCTGAGAAGAGAAAATAAGATTGGCTTTTACAGTTGGTGTTTAAATTCAAATTGTCCAAAGAATATTTAGTTAATAAATTGGAATCTGTACAACATAGGTTTATCAGGTACTTGTCGTATAAACTTGGGAATCCAATGTCTTACGATGACCATTATTACTCTGCTCTAGCCTGTTCTCTAAAATTAAGTTCTGTTAAATCACTTCATGTTTATTATGATTTATTTTTTGTATATAAGGTAAAGCTTGAGCTAGTTAATTGTGAAGAAATACAGGGCTTATTTGAAATAAGGGATATTCCCTACCATTTGAGGCTTGCTCGTGAACTGGCTGAGAGAGCTTCGAGTCGAAATTATATTTATTACTCGACAATACCTCGCTTGAGAAGGAAGTGGAATAAAATAGTTGTTCCCTCCCACCTATTAGGACTTGATAATGTTTCAACATTTAAAAAGGGGCTTAAAACCCTAGTTACTATAGATTTCTTTAGACCTAATAAACCATAATATGATGTTTTGTGATTGAATTTATTGATTTATTATGAGTGTATTTATTGAAATGTATCCTAAAGGGTTCCACCCGTTGATTGTAAATTAAAATAAAAAATAAAAAATAAAATTCTGAGATTTCTCCACGTGTCACCAAATAAAAAAATTGAAGGAAGTACAAATGTTTCTCTACCATAGGATAGTACATAAAAAGTTAAAATAGGGACATGTAAACCGTTTTTCTCTATCTTGAACCGTTTTCGTCGTACAGGGCCTTGAACTTGAAAAATGACGAAAAAATGACGATTTTCACTTGTTTATAATTCAAAAACTTCTGAATTTAAACACCAACTGTAAAAGCCAATCTTATTTTATCTTCTCAGACAATCTAAAAATGCAATAACATAGGAGCATTCCATTAAAAAAAAACATAACTTTGATATGCCACTCTGTCATATGGGACACTCTGTATACTCCAAAATAATTTTAAATTATGGCCATTGTGATTCTGTGCTTGAATTTGCAAAATTTTTTGGGAAAAAATTTATCGTTTCGCCTACTAAGACCGCTTCGAATAAGCTGGGACACCATATTTATATCCTATATTTCTTAAAAATATTCCCTTTTAAATAATTCACCTATGATTATGATTAATAGCATAAATCTCCACCTCCACCTTTACCCGAATATCAGAAATAGCCATAAAAGCAATGTGTACAAAAAATTATTTACTTATTTTTAACAATAAAATAGATATGAGCAATCACATGTGTAATATCTGATCCACGTGACGTCATTGCGCAGTAGTTGACCAAAATAGAAAACGCTATCGGCATACCGTGTGTATGTGTATCGTGGGCCGGATTACCTAGCGAAGAAAACTCATGAGAGAGAAGCAGAAGCGCCTATATCGCCTAACCACAACCAGTAGAGATTGTCTGGAAAACGTAGGAAAACGGCTTGTATATGTGGCAACGCTGGAGAGTATTTCAGGGCTACACGAGCGGACGGAGCGGATAAAGTAGTGTGGGAATACCTAAGGGGAACTGGATGACGCGGAATCGCAACCGCAGCAACCATACCCCATCAATTAGTTTCTTTGAAATATTTTGTATTAAAAAAAAAATGTAAAATTTGACAGGTAAAAGCATTTTTCCATCCAACGAAGATAAAAATTTGACTTGACTTGAATATACAGGGTGCACCATGTATCCTTCTCTATATTGCTATCTCCTGAACGCTAAGAGATACAGGGTCGGTTAAATTAGAGAAAAGATGCGCAGTTTTGTGGCCATCTCGAATTCGTCAAAACATGCAAGATATCTGTGACCGTTCCTAAAATATCCTGAAAAAACTGAAAAATCGAGATTTCTAATTTTCGTCATAATCTTTTTTATTATTGAAAATTAATAAATAATTTTTTGTAGGCTTACATAAGCGGTTAAGAGCTATCCATCTGACATTTAAAAAATTTTCAAGGCCTACTAGATCCAAGAGTTTTCACAGTCAACTTTCGTTTTTCTTATGGCCGCCATATTATTTTTTTATGTCGTTCGATATGAAAAAAATAATGGAAACCAAAAATTAATAAACTTAAAAAAAAAATTTTTGAATTTTTTTTCTTAATTTTTCAAAGAAAAATCTAATAAAAAATCGTCGAAAAATGTCAACATTTATAAAATACGCCGAAATAGTGCTTGCCTTGGTTTTTTAATTTATCTATGAAATTCGGTCTAAAAATATGTCTTTTTTGTAAAGAAAAAAGAAGAATAAAAAATTTTTTATTTATTTTTTGATGTTTAACAATTTTTTGTTTTTATGATTTTTTTATACCGAACAACATAAAAAACACTATGGTGGCCATAAGAAAAACGAAAGTTGACTATGAAAATTCTGAAATCTAGTCGGCTTTGAAAATTTTTGAAATGTCAAATGGGTAACTCTTGACGACTTATGTAAGCCCACAAAAAATTATTCATTAATCTCCAATAATAAAAAAGATATGGAAAAAATAAGAAATCTCGATTTTTCAGTTTTTTCAGGATATTTCAGGAACGGTCACAGATATCTTGTATGTCTCGACGGAATCGAGATGGCCACAAAATTACGCTCCTTTGGACTTGTTTAACCGACCCTGTATCCGTTAGCGTTAGGAGATAGCAATATAGAGAAGGATACATGGTGCACCCTGTATAAGTAAGTTCTAACTAAAATCGTAAAAAGTCAACTTGAAATCGGTAATTTTAAAGCAGAAACTTTAAATCCAAAAACTTTACATAAAAGAAACTTCGTCTACACTCTATCGATACATATACGGCTTGATATAGTCCGATAAAGTTTAAAAAGTCATACGTACCTATCGATTAAGAATACACATCCTTTTGATTGTTCGATTTATTTTGTTTCCTATACAAGGTGATTCAGTAATGAGTACCATAAATGATACGGGGTGTACCTACTGTCAAAATAATACGAAAACCAAGAATAACTTTTTTTCCAAAAGTGCTTCCCTAACAAGATACAGGGTGTGAAAGGGTCGATTTGGAAAACACTTATTTGATCGTATCTTCTAACTGGGTTGAACTATTTAATTCATTTTTCGTAGACATCTACTACATAATAAGGACCGTAAACGGACAAAATTTTGTCGCATTTGAACAATCCAGTGGCGTAGAATTGGGGGTCATGTGATACTTTTTCCCCCCAAAAAAAAGTTGCTGTTGGGTTTTTTCCCATTTTTATTTGGTTTTTAGTATTATTGGTTCAAATACCACAAAAAATGTACACTTGTTTCATTTGCCCAGAAGCGTCCGTTTCCGAGATATTCTGACTTGCGTGTAACTATGTGAAATACCAAGTTGCAAAATTATCACAGAAAAAGTTTTATTAACAACCAAATAAAATACTTAAAGTCGAATACATCTACCTACGTAAGTTTATAATTAACTGAAAAATAATAAAAATAAAATTAAAGTAAGTTTTCAAAGTGTCCTCCATTGGCACGAATGCATTGACGATGTAAACGATTTTCCAAATTAAAAATTATTCTACCAATACTTGGATTGTTTGTTAACTCTGCAAAGGCATTCACAACTCTGAGCCTGAGATCCTCTAAAGAATTTACCGGTGTTGCGTAGACTTTGGTTTTTAATTGCCCCCACACACTAAAATCCAACGGGTTCAAGTCCGGTGATCGAGCAAGCCAGTGAATGGGAGCATCAACTCCACGACCAATCCATCTATTTGGGAAGTTTTCATTAAGCCATTGCCTTGGCTGCCTGCCATAATGAGACGGAGCACCATAATCGTGCATAAACCAGAGACTGCGCCTGGTTAACAGAGGAATGTCATCAAAAAAAGAAAAAAAAACTTCTGCCAAAAATTCCTGGTAATTGTTCGCGTTTAAATTTCCGGGGAAAAAATGAAATCCAATAATTGTATTTCCACGTGTAGCAGCCCAAACATTTAATTTAAATGTGTGTTGGTAATGGGTAACTTTGGTGGCTCTTGGGTTTTCTTCTGCCCAAACATGTGAATTTCTCATATTAAAAATGCCATTTCTTGTGAAAGTGGATTCATCCGTAAAAATTATGTTGGAAATAAAATTGCGGTCTTGGTTATGCATATTCAATAACCATCCACAAAACTCCACACGTGCAGCATAATCTTCAGGCAAAAGGTCTTGAACTTGCCTCAGATGGTAGGGATATAGCTGGTGTTCCCTTGCAATGCGCCAGGCACTGGCTTGCGAAATGTTTGTTTGGAGTGCCAAACGTCTTGTACTTACTGTTGGATCGTTTTCTAACAATTCCAAAACTAGTTCCTCGTTTCCAGCTGTGCGTGTGGTTCGTTGCTTACCGTTGTTTAAAAGTTTTGGTTTTACATTACCAGTTTCGCGACAACGCCGTTCCACTGACAAAAAAGTCCGCCGATTTGGCACTATTCTGTTGGGATACTTTTCGGAATATCGTCTAACTGCCGCATTCGAATTTCCAAAACATTCTCCTAATGTTAAGAGCATATCTGTGTACTCGCCATTAGAAAACCTTTCCATGTCTTTAGCTTTTTTGATAATTTACTTTTTGAAAAGTTAGTTTTTTAATTGTGAATTATTGATAAATAAGGCGCCTTAATAATTTTATTTGCAGTTTAATATTTCACATAGTTACACGCAAGTCAGAATATCTCGGAAACGGACGCTTCTGGGCAAATGAAACAAGTGTACCTTTTTTGTGGTATTTGAACCAATAATACTAAAAACCAAATAAAAATGGGAAAAAACCCAACAGCAACTTTTTTTTGGGGGAAAAAGTGTCACATGACCCCCAATTCTATACGCCACTGGATTGTTCAAATGCGACAAAATTTTGTCCGTTTACGGTCCTTATTATGTAGTAGATGTCTACCAAAAATGAATTAAATAGTTCAACCCAGTTAGAAGATACGATCAAATAAGTGTTTTCCAAATCGACCCTTTCACACCCTGTATCTTGTTAGGGAAGCTCTTTTGGAAAAAAGTTATTCTTGGTTTTCGTATTATTTTGACAGTAGGTACACCCCGTATCATTTATGGTACTCATTACTGAATCACCTTGTATACGTGGTTTTCATAGTAACCGTCCAGTTTGTCTAAACACTCCATCCCGCATAAATAAATATGCGTCAACATTGGTTTTGAATGAGAATAATTATTAAATTAACAGCACAAAGGATAGAGTGCCGTTACGTGAATAAATTTTCTGTAGTTTTCAGTGGCTCTCAAACTGACGTAAGCGGTTCAATTCATTGTTTGAATGATTCCTTCAATAATTTACGCTCGTTCACAACTTGACATTTAACTGTTTGACATTTTCTGGTGAAATTAAAAATATTCACCACATCTGACTTTTTAAACTTAATCGTACCATATAGGTACAGATAATAAATAATTTTGGTCATGCGTATTTTACGGGAACGAAAGTGTTTATTAGGAGGATTAGGTTCTCCCTCGCCGTCTGTCTTTCTCTAGTTCTTTACATAAGACGTAGACGAGAGACGTAGGACGTGGGACGTAGTATTTATTATTTAACCTAACCTAACCAAACCAAGTTTTGATTGAATGGAGGAAGAAGGAAAGGAAATTGCAAGCTGCCGAAAATGCAAGGAATGCAACGTAGCAACAAGCTAGGAAAATACATGTTGCCAATGTCAAAATGTTGAATTTTTTAGTTGATGTTGAAAATGTTGATTTTTATATTTTCTCGAGATTTCTCGTCAAAGTTATTGTTAAATACTGAATTTTAGACTTTTGTGTCGTCTCTGTCGCCGAATCTAAAGGAAATGATGAGGAAGCTAAATAAATGTCCGAGCTTTGATAGGAGTTCTAAAGACAGAAGAAGTTATGGAAGTTGTATCTGATTTTAAATTTTAATCATGCATGGCCATGGATTGTTGTGTTGTTGTTGATGTGGTGGAGTTGAACATATTTTTCGTCTCGTGTGTACGGCAAGAAGGGTAGCTTGGTTATAACAGTCTTGTTATTAGTATTAGTAGTGCTGCCTGTTGTAACTAAAGTTAATTCAAAATCAGGGTGTCTGAAATAATAGTGCCAAAAATTGATGGAAAAAACCATAATATAATAACAGTGCAATCCAATTTTAAGTAAATTATTGCAAGTTAATCTGAAGCTAATGAAATCATAATAATAATATTGTGTAAGAATCAAATGTTACCATTAACTTTGTGCTCTCCAAGTCGCCCTAATGTCATCATCATCTTCAATTCCTTCGGTGGCCATGGACGTTGACGGGCCTCAGGTCCCCACCAACGGTCCTGGAACCCTCAAGCGAAGCTCTAGCGCTCCGATGATAAATGAAGGGGCCAATTCAATGCCAACAATGTCTGCTGCCAATTCTTCTAATTCTCTGTCCAGGTAAGCGAATTATATTATCATTTTATATTTCAGGGCTTATTCCCTTCTAGATCAAGGCCGACAGCTGAAGAAGTTATAATAATTATGATTAGTTATTAGTCCCTTTTAGCCCCATTTACTAGCTTGAATTAAAAATCAATCTTTTCCAATCCAAACTAGTAGCAGGTGCTTTTTCTTGACCATTTCAAGGAGTCGGTTAGTAGGTATACTTGCGGTTACAGTGAAGAAAATGGTTATGAAAATCAAGTCAGCATAGAGATTAGTAGGTGACTGGATTTTCTCAATTGACAAGAAGTACTCTGTTGGTATTGGTAGTAATGACAGTTTTAGTTTCACTTGTGACATAAAATTATTATGACAGTTATAAATATTTCACTTATTCGACACAGCCTACCATGAGGATTATGAAGTGACATTTTTTCAATTCAGTATTTTTGAGATATGCGAAGTGGTTGTATGAAAGATTGTTAAAGGTTTTTACTTTTTGAAAATTTAAATTTGATTCGTCAAATTTTTAGATTAGTGGCATGTTGAATCCTTATGACCCATTTTTTACACCCTGTAGATTTATTTTCACATCCATCAGTAAGTACATTTTGGTTTGCTGACTCCTGGAAGTTCCTAAGGATTGAATAAAGGACAGTGTTGAACCTTGTCTACTCATAAATAAGAAATAATTGAATCTGTGCTTAATGATTTGTACATGATAGGATTAGTGATGCAACGAATAGTAAAATTTATCGGTAACCGAATACCGAATATTCGGCATTCAATATTCGGCCGAATACGAATATTCGGCCGAATACTTACTTTTATTACACCTGTTATTTAATTTTAATTTAGTGATGAAAAAATAAAATAATTAAAAGCGCATAATAAATTTAAATTAATTTTGTAAACACTGTAAACGTCAGCATTAAATTGAAGGTTTAAAAACATGGTTTTTTGATACCTTAGTTATAATACCTATATCTAAATAACATACGGGGGAGGTAGGACAGAGATAATTTAGACACTTAGATCGAGAAGGTGAATCCGACCAATTAAACTAAAATTGCATACCATACATACCTATTATTAAATAAATTTAAATTACAAAAACGAAAAATAAATACGGTAGCAAACAACGTTATTCTTTTAAGTAATGGGCTGTACTGTTACTTACTACTGTTGTAAGTAGGTAGTACACATAAAAGTTATCTTCATTCTTCACTCTTCACTTCACGTGCTTCCATAAGAAATTCAAACGAACTATGCGGCACACCGCCTTATTATTGTTACGCAGCAAGTTATAAAGTCCAATTTCGTTTGCGACCATATGAATAAGCAGCGTGATACGCAACTTCGCGCCTTACGTGCGCTGAGCACTGAGAAAATGATTGGATGGTGATGTTGGTTGATGCATCTATCGGTGGAGCTTTTTCACTTTTTATTATTTTTAAGATTACCTACCTGTTGGTCGGTTTGTATTCTGCTTGCTATTCGGTTTGATATTCGGTTTAGTGTTCGGTTTGATATTCGGTTGTGAACAGTCACTATTCTGCAAACCGAATATTCGGCAACATTGCCGAATATTACGACCGCCGAATAGTTAACCGAATATTCGTTGCAACACTAGATAGGATTACAGAAGAGTTTTATTCTCTTGAGATGGTAGATAATACGAAGTATCCCTCAGTCGACAGGGGTAGTCTGAGGATCCACCGCTGATCAAATTATTAAAAAAACTACTTACCAAGGGCTATTTTAAGCATTATTAGTGTCCAGATATTAATTTTCCCACTGCAAAATCAAATTTTCAAAATCTTACAAAAATTAACAGTAATACAAGATGCAGTCACGAGGGCCCCAACCACCAAGCCTAAGACTACCTAATCAAGACAATTTCAATGGTCTTTGTGAGTTTTTGCTAATACATTTCATACTTTGATCCAGTATTCTGGTTGGGTTGAATTTTTGTACTGATTTTTCTTATTATTAAAAATAAGAAAGTTTAACAATTTATGATTTTATATTTTTGTTTTCCAGAGAGCCGCCAAGTTTCAATTTTTTCGGATTATCACAACCGAGAGCTAGAAGATTTAGCGCCAGTTATAGTACAGTTCCGGGTTCCCCGCCGGTAAGCTCCTTGATATAAAATTCAGCGACAAGCGACAACTAACCTTAATTTTTCCTCCCTTCTTCCCTTTCAGATCGCGTCAGGTCTCAGACGCATCCACCAGCTACGACAAGAAGAAGACATCAACAATCTTCGAGAGCTGGCTCACGAAAAAGAAACCCATCAGTCCATGCAAATATCCCAGTCATGGGAAGATCTTACGCTGATGGGAGAATCTCAGTCGTCAAACGAATCGAAGGCTTTCAAACTGTCACCCCTGCATGTGCAGTTGCCTCCCTACGGCATGATATCGAATTCCCCGTCACCCCGACGTATAAGCTCTCCCAGCTTCCAGAGCCCGACCAGAGCTTCGCGGAACAACACGTTCATCAGACGAAGTGCCAGTCCGGTACTGAGGCCGAGTCCGCTCGGGGTAAAGAGAAAGCTCGACGACGATAAGCAGGACGGCGGTACGTATCCGGCCCCGAAACGAGTGTACAGTTATTCGGTGGGCGATCGGGGACTTCTCACGACGTCGTCGTTGACGACCGGGTCGCTCAGTTCCGTCGGGACACCGGAATCGTTGTCCAGCGCCGATTCTCCCGGGTTCAGTTTTAGGAATATGGATAGTCCGTCGCCGAATAGGAGCATGCAGTCGGAACCGATGATGGTTTCCAAGAGTGACGAACGAATGAACGACAATCCTAGTTAAAATTTCAGCTATATAAGTAAATCAATGATTTTTATTTGTTTTTGTTTGAAGTGATATGTTGATAGGTATAGAGAAACGTGTGATCCAAGAAGTACCTACTTGAGTTTTTGGAAGTTGGCGGAAAGGTCAAATTAATTTGTGATGACGCTTGTCATGATATTACTAACTTCAAGTTATGAGCTATTATTATTATTATCATCATCATCATCAAAATACTAGTTAATGTAAGATGGTGTGAGGAAAAATTAATTTATTTCTGTATATTTTTAGAATATAGTTTTTTTCTCTTGGTTTCCATTTTTGTAAATTGCTTTTCAAAGTTTGTCAAATGATTTTCACTGTATGTCAATTAATTTTCCAATTTACATGCAGTCACAGTATCATAAAGATTGGAAAAGCATTTCGTACAAAGGGAATCTTTTTGGACAAAAGAGGCATTTGATTTGAAAAATCACACTGTTGTTTGATAAATGGGAAAATAATTTGACAAATTGTGAAAGGCAATTGACAAAAAAGGAAACCCAAAAGAGGGAGACTGTAATTCACATTGATTTAAAAACTTTGATCTTAATTGTTGAAACATGGTATTTTTTGTATGTACTACTCGTACATAATGTTGAATTAAGGTGACATGTTCGTTTTTATATGTTGTGTATTTAATTTATTTTTTTGTAGAGAATGTGTACTTTGTCTTAAATTTAAAGTGTTCTTTAATTCAACGCTCTATAGTAATCAATCACACAATAGGATTCTGTTATCATCATCGGTGTCTATTTAAAGGTTGATTTTCAATTCCGTATTGGCTTGTAATCTCATTCTCAGAGTGAAAAGAAATTATTCATATTATATTTAACACACCGATTTAATGTTTCGTTATCATCAAAGATATTTTACTTCCAATTATTCATGTGAATGTACTTTTCTAAGGTTTGTATGACAACAAAAGTATCTTGTAATTTTTTTTTTTTTTTTGTGTTATATAGCAAATTATTTCTTAGAATTATAGAAAAATCCCATTGAACAACAATAGTGTTCAGAAGCGATTATGCCATGGATTGAATCGGTTCTGTCTCTTTATTGTGTAATATTCAATGCCAATGTCATAATATTTATATCGACACTGGGTGAATTGTTTATAATTATTATTGTACCTCGAACGAGTTCATTTTTGAGCATGCATTGAGTGTTCAGTCATATTGTATCTAATCTCCTCCCTCCCCTCACATGGATTTTTTTATTTTTTACTCATCATAATTTTTTGATGGGTGATGTTTGATTTTGACTAGTTGTTGAGTCCAACTGCAGAAGTGTTTCATTGTTAAATTACTTGAAGCATTGGTGTCAAATAATATGAAAAATCAATATAATTATTAATTTACATTATTTCAGCATTGGAATTATGTATAATATTTATAATAAATTATTGTTTCTTGAAAAATTCGATATATTCAAATTTTCTATTGTATATCATAATATTGTATATATTGTTTATCTAGTCTCTAGTTGTAACAATTTGAATTATTTGAATTCATGCATATGTCTAAAAAAGTAAAGACTTGTAAGGTGCTAATATGACTGGTGTTTGATTTTTCAAATAGAAACTGATGGCTCGCGAACACAAATTTGGTCCATTTTTAATTTTGAGTAGATTGTAATCCATTTGGATTAATAACAACAACTGTTGAAAATAGCCAGATGCAAAATTTTCACATTTAAATTTTGATTAATTCTTACATCGATTTTGAGACTTGCAGTATACTCTCATAGTTTTATCTCTATCTAACTATCTACCATAGTAATATTATGTTCTTGATAGACCTTGATTGGTTGATATCTGTGGCTATAAAGCAAAACGATCACTAGCGAGTATACTTTACAAATTGGCGAAAGCTGTTCATCACAGAGTCGACCATATTTCTTAAAATGTAAAGTTTGCTCTGGTACGACTACTTTATTTATTTTATAAAACTTTGAGTGCCCTAATGGTTTCGACTAAAATGCCATCTTCATGGGCCTATAGGGACTAAAGAAAATTAAGTTGGGTGAAGAATTTCAAAGTTCGCATGTGACCCTTAAAAAGATGGCGTATCACACCATCAAAACATCCAGATAAAACTTAAAAACACAACCACTCATTAGAGCTTCTTAATGAATTGGTCAAAATTGGGCTAGAGTCGATCTCATCCTCCAAAATCTCAAAAGAGCGTTAAAAGATCCAAATATTAAAGACATTTGGCCATTTTATAAAAATTATGTTGGTTGTTACTTTTCTACATAGTCCCTTTTAGCCGAAACCGGTAGGGCACTCAATATTTACAAACTTTACATTTTGTATCTACTCTACCTTTTGATATACTCGTACTTTACGACTATCCACCTTGCTAGGAGCGGAGCAACCCAGAAACAATATTTTTCCTGCTTTCATAAACAAGAAAATCGAAGTGTCACAATTATTTCATTCAATAAGTAACTTCATAATGCGGAAGAGTCATACAGTGTGTCTGCTTAAGTTGGAACCATATGGAAAACTTTTTTATTGTTGGTTTTGTGAAAAAATGTATTCTTTATAAAAAGTTGTGCATGGTCCAAAACTTATAATGCAGCCATCAGATATCGATTTTTTCAAGCCGTATAGGAGGTGTGTCAAAAAATAAAAATTTAACGCAAGAGTAAAGTACCTTTATTTTTGACAATATCAAAAATTGTTATTTAAAAAAGTTGATCAGCACTGCAAATGACATTCAAATATGCAATTCATCAAATATCTGTGTGATCAAAGAAATAGGGTTTATCAGCAGCGGTTTAGCTTTTATGCTTGGTTTTATTGGTTAAGCAACTGCATTTTATTGCATATTTGAATGTTATTGTAATTCTGATCAACTTTTTTTAATAACAATTTTTGATATTGTCGAAAATATAGGTACTTTACTCTTGCGTTAAATTGATATTTTTTGACAAACCTCGTATACGGCTTAAAAAAATCGATATCTGATGGTTGCATTGTAAGTTTTGGACCATGCACAACTTTTTATAAAGAGTACATTTTTTCACAAAACCAACAATAAAAAAGTTTTCCATATGGTTCCAACTTAAGCAGACACACTGTATAAATAATGTGATGCAATGTTTAAATGGTCACTAATGAAGAAATAAATAAAAAATCGTTAGTGGTTACTGGTTACCTCTGCAGCTGTAGCATTTACATTACTAATACAGTACCAAATTAAGATCCCATTTACTCTAGTTTCAGGAGTTTCCAATAGATGTCGCCATGCTACCGGATTTAAAATCTTAACATATCGAATTCTGTGAGGTTATTCTTCTTGGTCTTCTTTATTGGTTATTCGGTAGTCCTATTTGCGGAATACTAATAACATTACTAACTAAAAAAAATTCTGCAAAAGCAGAGAAGGCAATGCAATTATGCAATATTATTGTAATGGAAAAATATTTTGAGTAATTAAATACGTAATCTTAGAGGCTGGCTAGGTGAATTATTACAAGAATGAAAAAAGAACAGTCATAGTCAAACGTCAACGTCACTGTCATTTTTGGCATCTGCGTCATATGCAAATATCGAAATTTGTGAATGCAAGTTGTATAAATAAATTATTTGTGAATTTCTGGAAGTCGAATCAGTCAATCAGTGCGCTAGTCAAGTGGTGATCACGGTTAGTCAGTGACCACAAAAATAATATTTTTATTTAATTCATAATTCACGCGCTGCACTGCGATCAATCAACCGCAGCGCAATTTCAAATTTCTCTGCGTCTCGCATAGTAAATTCCAATACGAGAATACGACAACTCCTAACTGTGATCCTAGTCCCAGTTCGATCGTCTCATTGCTAAATACCTCGCTATTTCCGTGTTTCCTTTGTAATAATCGTTAAGTGTATAGTGGTTCAATTTACTAGCCAGAATTGGAAACCTCTCCCAACGTCATGGCTTCTTCGCGCAAAAAACAAGACGAAAAAAATTTGAAAACTCTACGTGAAGTGGGAACTTTGCAGTATAATAAGTATTGTTTTGATTGCAATCAAAGGGGACCCACATACGTAAATGTTACAATTGGATCTTTTGTTTGTACGAAATGTTCGGGAATGTTGTAAGTATCTAAATAGTTTTTAGCCTCTAGGTACTTAATTGCTTTGGAGACGCTTCCCAGATGGTGCCAGTACCAGTACCACTACCTCTACCTGGGAAATTCCTAGCGCTTCATCTAATAATTGACTTGCAATCATTTGATGTTTCGTTTGGTATATTTAATAATGGTACTGGGTACTGGTACATGCTCTATTCATTTCAACCTTCAACTTGCAATTCCTAACTAAGTAACTGTTCATGCAGATTAATAGGATTATAGACTTGACTATACATACATAAGTAACTATCTACTTATCCAATACATATTGAATAGATATAGGTAGATAGATAGGTAAGTTAATCTACTCTAGGAAGTGTACCACTTTTATTATGGTATGATAACAGGAATAGGTAGGTGCCAGGTAGTGTAAAAATATGTTGTCATACCTACTCGAGCTTCCTTTACCTTTATAATTTAAAACATAATACATAATGTGACTCACATTAATAACGATGCTGAGCTGACCAACAATCAACAATGGATAGAAATTAAAATTACATATCTACCTACCTTACTGTGAATAAGAAAATAAATACAGGCTTTGTCTATGACGAATATATTTAGTCAAACAACAAACAATAACGAACTTGAACTCATTTACATAAAGTTTCCTTTATCTTATAAGCTCTGAGCCTGTCAATTTCGTCTGGTCAATAAATAAATTGATGGCATTTATTTAGAAAAGATTCCATTGTGCCAATTATTGCCAGAGTGAATTAGACAAAGTACAAAGTAAAATATAAATAAATCAAGGTCTGGATCCTTAATTTTCGTTTTTTGTTTGCGGTAGGTAGGTAATTGGTGATGCTACTAACACTAACGCTAACTGGTTGAAAAAAAAAGAGCGCGGTAAGCTTTTAATTATTTCTGGTGGGAAATTTGAAGCTGACGGACAGGCTAGTTTACGGGCAAGTCCTTCAAAATGCGCGCTGTTGCAAGTTCATCAAGAGTGGTTAATTATCCAAGTCCAATTTTATTATTGTTATCCTAGCCCACCCACATTCGCTTTTTTTTCAAAGTCAGAATTGATGAAAAAATCTCCTTGGATGTTGGTTGGTGTCACTTCCTCCCTGTCCTATAATCTCAACTTGGGTCATCTTATTTCCCTTATTCAAGTCACTCCTTTCCATCATTTCAATTTTTTGTAATGATGAGTAAAGGTAGGTCTGACCTGACCACTTGGAGATAGAAAAACCGCAATCGTGTGAAAATTGTCGTAAATTTGAAGATTTATGGTGAAATAGTATATTGTATACCTAGGCGGTAAAGTGGCACTTTTCAGGCCTCAAGAAGTGTCCAGCCTCGGCTGCGCCTCGCCTGGCCATATCTTCTTGAGGCCTGAAAAGACACTTTACCGCCGTGGTTTACACATAATTTTTTATCCTACACAATAATAATAATAATAATAATTTTTTTTTTTTTATTTGTTTTGAAAGAAAATTTATTGAATACCTACATTTGTTTGCTTAAATATATTACTATCAGCAAGCGTAGATTAATTAAATTACAATCAGTAATTTATTTATTTATTTATGGATAACATTGATAGTGAACATTGGATTTTGAATATTATACAATAATTATTATTGAAAGAAATTCCTTGTTTGGATAAATTTGACATCAGTACCTCACTATTAGTATTTAATTTGCTGGGTCTTGCTGGTCTATTGACATTGACAGATTGACATACAGCTATAGCTTGCTTGCTATTGGTTCCCTCTGGAAATAGCATTCAATTGCAATTGGGCGGCCCTCTAGCGTGAAAATATAAAAATAATTTTACCGCCTAGGCAGGAAAAGTGGCACTTTCTCCGGGGGCATGCAGTCGAGAAAGTTCAATTTTCTTATGGGGTAGGATAAAAACTAACTTTTATGGGACTTTTTTATACAGGGTGATCCCGCAATGGCGGTCACGGACAGCACCACAGCATCCATTGTGGATTAAAGATTCTAAGTTTTATTTACTGTTTTCTCCAGTACCTATGGCTCCCTTAAGAAGATATGACCACTTTTATAGAAAATAAAGTCACAACAGTGCACTGGATAGTGGATACTATTCTTCAGGGAGAAAAATAATGTGTAGGTCTACAATACCCAGATAGATGTTACCATGGAAACATATGAAATAGAAACACAACAAAGCTTAAAACAATAATCGTTGCGCGGATACGACATATTCGATAATATTATTCAAAACCTCGAATTCGAACAACGATGCCACATTGAAAAATTTTGTTGAACACAGGGAATAGGTAAACTTTGAATGCCTATAATTCCGTTCCCGATAATGAAAATAATAAAAAGCAAACACTATCGTTATAGTTATGTGAAACCATGTGATTTGCCAGTGGAGGTTGTTTAAATTTGACCGCCATTTCGATTTAAAGTTTGGAAAAAGGACACCCTATATCTCGGTAACGAAGCCGAGGAACCCATTTTTGTTTTAAATTTACAGACTTTCTGAACATCCTCTACAACACCCTGTATTCCGTGTCCGCCATTTCGGGATCACTCTGTATTTATAGTCTGCCTGGTAATGCCAACTTGATAGTCTTCGAAAAGTCTCAAAAATTCAGCTTTTATACGAATATACAGGGTGTTGAAAAACTCGTGAAAAAAATTAACTGCACTGTACACTATATGAAACGGTGCTGTGTGATTTAACTGATTTGAAAAATGAAAACAAAAAATCCATCTTCATTTGTTACCGAGATATCGCAATAACTTCTTTTTAAAGTATGGCAACATTGCATTGAATTTTCAGGTAAGAGACCACAGTCTGCAATCTCTTTTTGATTTTGCTATTCTATGGTTGCAGTACTGGCAGTTTTCAATTTGTCAATTTGTCAAAATTAGTAGCTGTCATAATCATATCGACATTGAATGGTATTCGATTTTGACTGACTATATTAACTTTATGGTTAGTATTAACTTTAGTATTAACTAGGTTATGGTTAAAACTATTAACCATATTAAGTGAAATTCTCGGTGAAATTATTATTGTGGTGACAATACTATTATTAGAACTGTCATTCAAAAACCAAAAACCACAGACAATGAGACTGTAAAAACATTGAAACACTATTGCCAAAATCAACTTTCCCAAGGTGCTGGTGATAATGTTGCCAGCTGTAAATTTTTTCTCACCTCATGTTTTGAAAATTCATTTGGATTTAACCACCATATTAGCACATAGCTTCTATACCAGTTGTCTTAAAATGTCATTTTATTTTGATATTTCACAATAATTTTCATTTGTACACGGGAAATAAAAATTTGAAGTTGTCTTTCTTAGGAAAATTTCATATCTCAGAAAGTACTGAGTAGCCAAGACAACATAATGCAAATCTTCTTTTTCAATGCTGAGTAACGTGTCATTATTTTTTTCCACGAGTTTTGCAACACCTTATACATATACAGGCGGTAGGGCTAATTAACTATGTACGTTACCATCAGAGCTGGCATTCCATTCCATGCCATAGAAATAAAAAAAGTAGTTTGAGAAATTTTTCGTTTTCACCACAATTTTTGCAGCTATTACCGTTTTAAGCTATTACCGTCTTCAATGGCTCCTGGTGATAACTTAATGAACATGATAATGACTGTAGCAGATCAATAATTTTATGAATGGGTAATTAAGAGACTAGTTAAAGAATAATTAGAGACTAATTAAGGAATAATTAGAGACTGATTAAAGAATAATCAAGTTTCCTAGTGCGCGAAATTTAATGCTCAGTAGTTTTCGAAAAATCGACCTGGACGATATGGGACAGTCAGTACTTTGCTAACGTTTTTGTTTTTTGTTAGTTGCATATCAGATCGGTCGTCGATTTTTCGTAAAATATTTATTTTCGCAGTAGGGGCTTAATTAGCCGAGTAATTAGTATTTCTAATCAGCCTGTAATTATTCGTTCATTTAATTATTGGTCTTTTTGGTTAATATACTGCTAGGTCTACAGTAAAGACTGGCTTGTGACCTGCCAAGTCACAATCCATGGGAGGGAATGGGAGGGAAATGACAAAATGACTTGCCAAGCCGACGGCTCGCCACGCCAAGTCCCGCGCCGTGTGAAGCCCCCTTTATTATAGTCTCTACTAGTGCCCACCATATTCTTATTCACTCATATATGCATTAACTTGCCTGGATATACCTTTCTTATGACCCCATATAGAGTAGAGAGGGACTAGACTTATTAATATCATCCCATTCATCTGTCTCTATGCTAGTTTTTTTTTCTCATTTTGATCTTTAGTCTCATACAGGCGTGGGAGAACCCCTTCAGTCCTTCAGCATCTCTTTCGGATCCTCAGGTTGTTTAGTAGCTCGTTTAGTAGTGAAGAATCCGAGACAGAATCAGCATTATCAGCAAACAGTACACTCCATGGTACTCTGTTACCCTTCCCTTATACAAGCACAACCATTACCAAAAAAAAATGTCTCCTTCATACCAGCCTTATTACAAAAATTTCTCAATTCTTCAACCCTCTAATTTACACAAAATTGCTCATATCTGAACCCCTATCCCTTTATATTTCACTTGTGCTGTAAAATGCGGGTATTCCCCTCTAGTTTACATTACATGAACCCCTCGATGAACCCTTTCATGGATAATATCGACAATAACCGGTACACCTGCGTGCGTGTATATCGCAAAATGCGGGTGATGTTAAGCTTCAATGCAAGTTTCTCTCTCGAAACACGGGCGGTATTTGTAGCGAACATTTCGAGGGGTTCTAGTAAGTTGAGTATTATTGAATACTCGATTGAGTATTAAAGAATATTATCCTCGAGATTTTCCCCAACCCCCAACTTTCCTAAAATGTTGTCATAAATATACACATCAAATAATATGGTTCATGGTTGCTGTAATAAGATTTCCTTTCCCAGCAACTGCACATTCTATTGGTTGGTAGTCTCTTGAATGAACGGACTTGAACAGCATTAATTCCGCCATTATAATAGGCAACAGCGTGAGAATCTCGGCGCGAGAAAAACTCAAGAGTACGAAAAATCGTTTTTCTCCAGAACGGAAATTGTGTTATTTTATGGTGTAATAGTTTTCTAAAACTTCTTGAAATCGCTTCCTAAATTTATAGCTTCAAGAACAGGACGATTACTTGAAGTATTTCAACCAGTTAGTTCATGAGCACCGAAGTATGAATACGGAGATAAGATTGGTTGAGGTAGTTCAATACCTTATAGTCCCTATACGATTATATGCGGGGGTCTCTATACTATTTCATAATCTGTTGGAAGATTTTGCGGTGGTATTTTGACACAGAAGCCTTGCTTTGGCGCCCAACGTGGGGCGTCAAATGTTGCGCTTTGAATCCTTGCCGAGTTCCTTCGTCGGTTCTTCTTGTCTCGGTGATGGTGTAGGTGTATCGCGGGGATCTCTAAACGTAATAATATGTGAAAGTTAAAAGGAAAGAGGGACCAAGATTGAGTACCTATGTGAGTCGTGAAAACGATAGGATAGAGAAATAGAGAATTAGTGTTTTTGATTTTTGAGTTCCTCTTTTACTGTTAGGAGTACAAGGTCGCTGTAAACTTTTCCTCCAAATCTGGAAGCCGATTCACCTAATTTAGCGCGAGGGGAACTATTTAACCGTAACGAGGTTCATGTGATTAAATAAATAATTTACCCTTATTGAATTGATTAAAGTTGCCTTGTTCCTTAGTCACCTTTGTTAACAGGATTAATAAACATCTTTGATTTTATTGGTGAGACACGATGATATAGAAGACCGTGGTGTGAACTGTGCCAGCGTATTGTGAAGCATTGAACCGCAATGATTTTTAAATTTAATCAAAAACGTCGGGTGACCTAATTACCTCTACAACCAAGGTACAAGTTATTAATAAACCGAAAGCCGGATATTATAGGTGGGCTATATATATATATATATTCGTTTGAAATTACAAATTGCAGTCTTACGATACATGTTGTTTAGTTTATTAAATTACATATGATTGGTTTCGTCGATCATGGGGAAAAGAACGATCTGTAGGATATTCTGATGCGATGTTGACATCATGGTGAAGCATTTGCTTTGAGAGATATAGTCTAGGGAAAACCCCATTAAAAAACCTAGACACACCATCCTGTTGAGATTGGTTTGAAGTATTCCAATCATTTTGCCCTTCTGAGGTTATCTGGCTGTTAATGTAGATTTTGTTTACAAGAGCTTCAAATTCTGTAACCAGTCTATTGTTTCGGTGGAAATTTTATGAATTGCTTGAAAACCTCCAGAAAATTTGGTTAAAGGACATTCATTGACAATGTGATTGATGGATTCTTCAGGATGTCCGCAAATACAGGAAGCGCTTGGTATTAAATTCCATTTATGTAACATTGAATTACATCTACCGTGTCCTGTTCTTAAGCGATTTACTTGTACCCAGACTTTCCTTTTTATTTCAAAACCGTTGACTACTGATGAAGGATCTTCGATTAAAGTGTTGTTGAATAAAGAAACACTTTTATTTCGCCAATCATTTCTCCATTCATCTTCAATTTTAAATGGTCGATCCAGGTATGTTTCTAGCCACACAGGTCTTCTTGATTTTAATCTCGTTGTTGGAAGATTATTCAGGTCCGATGTTATTGAAAAATCATCTGGAAATGTTCGGTATTTATTCATGATTTTATGTGTTGCTTGTTGTCTTCGGAGATTAGATGGAGCAATATTTGACAAAACAGGTAACCAAGGGATCGGAGTTGAGGAAATTGTTCCAGTAATAATTCGTAATGTTTGGTTCAGTTGAATATCCACTTTTGATTGATGTACACTGTTGAGCCATACGGGTGCACAATATTCCGCTGTTGAATAAACAAGTGCAAGAGCTGATGTGCGAATTGTTTTTGCATTGGCTCCCCAAGTTGTTCCAGCAAGTTTGTATAGAATATTATTCCTTGTTTTTAATTTTTGTTTCACTTTTTCTAAGTGTTGATTATAGGTTAAAGATATATCCAAAGTCACACCAAGATATTTTGGATTGAAATTATGATTCAGTGACGATCCGTTGAAAGTTATATTTAGCTTTTTAGATTTTTGGTGGTTATTGAGATGGAAACATGTAACTTCTGTTTTTGAAGAGTTTAAGCAAAGACGCCATTTCTTAAAGTAATCATTCATGATTTTCAAATCAGAGCACAGCGTTTCTTCTAATAAATTAAATTCGCTGTTTTGGTAAGTTAAAATAATGTCATCGGCATATATGAATTTTCTAGATTTGGTTGCAGGCAGATCACTAATGTAAATATTGAATAGCAGTGGAGATAAAGCTATTATATCTGTCTATGGATTTTCTCCAATTTTCTTCCGAGCGATAGAGAAAGAGTTGTAATCAATCATTACCGAAACCGAAATTGATCCATTAACTTGCTTTGCAGGCTACTAACGTCGTTGCCCACACGCAAAGTCTAGACTTATTGGCGTGGGCACAAAGAGGGGAAAATTCGGTCTCTCGGGGAAAACACGGAACGCAATCTATTTAATTCTCGCCCAGAAGTTTTCTCGCATTTCTCGTCGCCTTCATTTCATCGCTATTATAAAAAATAACTGTAACTATATATAAAAAAATATTTATAATAAAAAATATTATAAAAAATATTATAAAATGGATAGATAGCAAAGATCAAGATCGAAAGGTAGGTGAGCGCTCTAGTGTACACTCTACAGCTCGTTCTACAGTTAGTCCAAGATGTTTTTAAACGTTAGTTTTACGTGCAAATTGCACACAGAGTGGCTCAACGAAAATAAAACAGACCTAATAACTTGGAAACTGAAGATGTACGCGAAAAACGCCGAAACAGGTTAATTTTGTTGTCGAGGGATATTTGGAAGTCAAATTACTCAAATTTAACTATCCAAGTTTACCTCCTTGGCAGATGTAGACCCCTTCGCTTATCATCATAGGGAACAGATATCTACGGAATAAGTGAAAGATAAAAAGTGATCGGGATCTGTTCGGGGAGGGGGGTGAGAGGATTTTCCAGTCTACTTTTCCCGAAATTTAGGGATTATTTTGGGGGATACTTTTTTTCAATTTTTTCTAATTATTCATGTTTATGTTCTAGAGTATCTCTTGTTTTTGTTTTCGTAGTAATTATAACATTTGTCTTGTTGAATGAAATGGATTTGTAGGTACTTGGGCAATAAATAGATAAATTAAATTACATTAAATACGACCTATTGAAGATGTTTTTTATTTTTCACGGTACCTGCACCAGTTTTTAGGAGCAGGCATACCTACATGTGAAAGCCATAAAAACGGTTCATGGAAAAAAAAACAACAGATAAGCGGTTGTAGGGCATTCATTTTTGGGAGACAGTCGTTTTTTCTCGAAATTTTTTAGTCTCTGTAGACGGTTTGCACTTGCGCAGTGCTCATCTGATAGGCGCCTGCATTCCTGGCGGTGTTGTCACGTTAGCCTGCATTTCCTTCACATACATATAAATAAAATGAAATAATTCTCGTATGTTTGTAAGCTTTTTTCCTTTGTCAAGCTCTGTGCTAGTTCCAAGAAATTAGGCTCCTTTTAATTCATAAATTAACAATTTTTTATTATTATTGCAGTAATTTACTTCTTCGAGGATGAATTCATGCAATTACATTCCGTCATTCTAGACTGCTGTGTTGCCAAAATGATTTTTTTTTAACTCCTTTGAAGGTACTTCTCCGTCAATCGTAATGGGTGTTTTGGATTACTTTAGAACCATGTTATGAACGGTATTTTAATTTTATGAAATAAGAAGCACCTTTCCGGTGTATATAGTAAGTGCTTGTCAGGAAATTTCAACCGTGAAAGTGCAACTGAATCATAAGCATTTATACCTGACTGACTGCACTTATATGTAGTATGTGTAGTGTGTACCTACCTACGTATACGTAATCAATACGTGTATGAAATTAATTTAAAAATAAAGACTGCGTGAAATTAAGTCCGAAGTGTGAAAGAAAACCTGATCAAAGTATTATGATTACACAACAGCAAAGTAGTTAAACCCTTCAAGAACCAGAAATCGATTTTATCGTTCATGACTCACTATTAGTAACTACTAGGTACTAGTCACTGTTAACTGTGATGTTTGAATTTGTAATTGAAACTTTGATGAAAGCCGCTCGCTCGCTCATCAACTCAAATGCGTCAGCAGGCGAGTTTCTTCAGCCTCCGATTGTCCGATTTCCATATAAAGGATTATCAATCTTAGAGATTTCACAACGTCAGCAAAACATCGAGTTGCAGATTCTTGAAACGCAAATAGGCGCACATTTATTTTCTTTCACAATATTTTTAATAAGATATCACAGTGCGTTCGTTCAATGCTGAGACTGGTACAAAACAAAAATAAATCTTGATAATATTATTTTTTCCCATGATACGATAAGTTCATTCTCTCGCCATAGTATCTACAAGTAGTACAAGACCTGTGTCAACAGAGACCATTGACGGCGTTTTATCAAAGAAAGTGTATTAACACCAACACCGAGTTGCCAAACAACGGACGATAGATAGCATCGCGCTTTCATTCCATAAATAAAAAGGAAGTATGTACTATGTAGCATAATTATTCGCTGTGTTAGTGTTAGTGTTAGTTGTCCTCTGAAAATCCGGTTACTGACCGATTATAATTTAATTATTATTGTAAAACAGTTTGCAATAATTCATTAGTCGTATTTTCTAGGTCTCAATAGACCTGCACGTAAGATGGCTTTGTCTAACTTTGAATCTACCTGAGCAAGATTTGCGTCATGCACGTTCAGTCGTAATATATTTCAGCTGTTTTTATGTTTTATTAATAAAAAAAATGACAATGACCTGACAATGACCTTAAAAAATGTTGCAAACGACAAAATTTGAAGGAAGGAAAATTCCCGTTGAAAAATATGAAAAGTGAGAGCGTCGACCGCGAATTGAAAGTGCGATGTCCCAAACCCGGCGAAAAAAACAATCTCTCTATAGGTATAGTCTCTCTATACCCATTGAACTACTTCTTATCAAGCGCACACATATTACCTTCTCCTTGTTTTTTATTACTTCCCCAGTTTTCTGTCAACGAAAGACGATTGCACTCATTGTACTTTTATAAGCATCCAGGGATCGTTGTTGATACCGAATTTGACTTTGAAATGGGAGATCATTGATTGTACCTACTGTTGCGGTAATTAAAATTGGAATTAATTCATTTCAGACTCTCTATCTACCCTTGTTTTGTGGAATTTATGACAATAATACCGTTCAGCTGATTTCTCAAATCACTACCTTGTATAATGTTCTTTTCTCGGTTCTTTGGAAGATACACACTGATACGCAGTGACGCTTCAGCAGTGCAGAACAGAATTACATAATACGTATATGGAATCCTTTCTCCCAAAGATTGAAATTCTCTGTCTGAGTAGTTTTTCTCAAAAGTTTCTTCTGTTGAATAAACATAACTTCACTCAGTTTGCAATCTCCGCCGTTTTTATTTAGTGGGTAGGTATTTGTTTCCACACTAAAACTAGATCGCTGTGACATAAATGACTTAATACAAAGATGACTAAGCATCGTAAGAAAATGGTGCTTGTCAGCGGGGATGAACATTAATCCAGCAACTACCATTGTCATAGCGTTAGAATTTACCAGGAAAAGAAATCTTCGACTGAAAACAATCAGCGTAGATGAGGTGACCGTTTGAATGGAATCCAGAGGTGAAATATCTAGGAATTATACTAGATGGTGAAAAAAAACATATGGAAGGTCAGCAGAACCACTCGAGCCCTCATGGTGTGCAGAAACATTGCAGGAAAGACCTGGGGATGTAACCCAGGTACATTGCGATGGATGTACACCATGATAGTGAAAATCTGATCACTTAGGGAGCTGTGGGCTATGACTTAGGCAGACTGAACTATGAAGAAGACAGTGAATGAATACCCTTGCAAAAATACAGACTTGTGTGCGTATGCGTAAACAGGAACTATGAGAGCATGTCCCACAGCAGAAATAGTGGTGCAAATTGCCGCAAAAATGGTTTATTATACACTAGCTAGAGAGCAAACAAAATTAACCATTGGGAGAAGGGAACAACGGGTTATGGTTTCTCCTTAGCGACGAGAATTCCCCTCCACTAAGCCAGGTCTTTGGTCATTGTTGGGTTTTTTCCCCTCACTAACAATGAAAAAAACTAGTGGAGCTAGTGGAGGGGAATTCTTGTCGCTAAGGAGCAACCATACCAACAACCTCGCCAGCAAAACTACCTAGCTGATGAGAAACACATTACTAGCGCTTCTAGGGGCTCAGTCACTAGGAAATACAGCTTTGAGAAGAACTTTGTAACACAGTTCAGTAACAAAAAGGAATGGACAAATGAGTCCAACAAGTACAATCTCAAACAGCATACCATCAAATGGTATACACAGACGGATCAAAAACCATCGAAGGAACAGGTGCAGGAGCCTCTGGACCTGGGACGAAAGACGAAATATTTTGGATCTATGATGGGAAAGTACACCAGCAGTAAATCAAGCGGAAATCCACGATATTGAAAGATGTGCCCAATAGAGACAAAAACTATACAATGCAAGACTGCAAGAGATCGCTATCTTAACTTAACTATCAAAGCGAGGAGCAAGAACGCCTCTCATAGGGCCAGAACCTTTTCGCGGAATAGGAGAAAATGTCCTCAGGGACAACCCGAAAAGAAAATCTTTGGAAAGACCTCCCAGAATTAAGACAATCCAAATTAATGTTTGGGAAATACAACCAGTAAAGATTCGAAGTCTGCATCAAACTGAACAAAAATTGTTTGAGAATGCCAACAGGTTGTTTTCACGGGCATCGTAAACTTGTAGCAAGATTGGTCTTGGTCTACCAAATGACCAAACCTGTGAAAACACATTCTGCATGGAGGGGGACGAAACCCTAATACATCTCCTGGTCGAGTGCCATGCAGTACAACACAGACGATTCCGCTCTCTGGGTCTTCATCAAACAACGGAAAAAGACTTTGGTAGCTACCATAATTTTTTGATCCATCGAAACTCTTAAATCTCCCCAGAAAACTGGAACTGGATGGGCTGCTATAATCGAATAGTCACTAGGGACACACAAAAGATCTTCTAGGTCTTGATGTAGATGCATCTCCAATTAATACAATATAATACAACGCTAGATCGACAAGTAAAATAGTTGGTCGGGTAAGGTGATAATATATCACCGGCTATCGTTCGTTGTCATCGATGACGGTCGTTAAAAGTCATTGGCGGCCTAGGCTGCGAAGTATGATTTCGTAGTCGCTATAATAATTCTGCATTTGTCATCGCTTAATGAAAGTCAGTCTCTTCAAAAAGTAAAATGAAATTTTTGCCTTCCAATAGTTCCAGCCAGCAATATCAATATAATAAACGATGTTGATCGGTTTTGATTTCTAATTATAAAACTAACAAAAAATAAATCAAAATCATCTAAATACGTAGATGGAGATAATATTGTTTGTATAGTACAATGCGTTGCTGCGTTGCATTTATTAATGGCATTAACATTTTTACAGGATGTTGTAATAATTCAACTCTTCTCGCAGTCTTCAGTGACGTATGACATGTATCCCGCGGTACGAGATACGAGACCATGGGAGCCTGGCAGTAGTTGGAATTGTTAGAAAGTGAGCATCTCACTTACTGCTCTCGAGTTCCTATTAAAGCTGATTTATTAGAAAATGTCGTTAGTGGAAATGGAAACTGGAGAACGGTGTGGCGTATCTTATGACAAGTTGCGTCGATATCAGACATGCAGCCGCCGTTTCAGAGAAATCTCTTTTCGAGTTTTATTGAAAAATTGCTCTAATTCAATTAGCTTTAGCTCGGATCACGCAGGAAACTCAGAATTGGAGGTCACGGTTACAGATAATCTTTCAGAGAAATCTTCGATAGTAATAATAATTGTTTTTTATTGTTGTTACGTAGGACGCTGTTGCGCTTTTCCAGAATTCCAGATATACGGGAGATGAGATAAACTTGTTGATTAAAATGATGCTTGTTTCAAAAATTCGACTAATTAATTTCTCGCAAATCGTAGTTACACGAACGTGCTCTTATATGGAAATCGTATGAATAGATTATACCAAGGAAGAGGCGCCAACGTTAATTTTTCCAATTAAACTATCAAAAGATCATCTTTTCGATGTAAACTGCTAAGTAGAGGTTGAATAGAATGAGGACAGGCGGACTTTGTAGTGAAATTTAAATTTCTCGTCATTAAATTGCATCCTGATCATTACTGGTTCGAATTAGAAGAACATTTCATACCAAAAGCAAAGGATGATAAAGCGAAGCTGCCAAGCATTGTAACTAAATTAAGAGGAAACCGAGAATTTAACATGTTTCCTGAAAGAAAGATCAGGGCTGAAGATCTTCTTGAATTCAGATTCACAGACCCTCCCTCGAGGTGTTAACAAGATCAATAATGCGTTGAAGTCTCAGTGAAAACAGTAACCGTATGGGTGTACTTTTTCACCCATAATCAAAACTCTTATCAAAGGATGTAGAAAAGTCTACATAAACCTAAACCTTATCAACTTGAAATCGACCGTCCAAGGTTTCAGAAATCATTTGGGCGAAGGTGAACATATTGTTAAGTAACATTAGAACGGCTGTTCATGAAGCCATGCTGGTAAGGGTGAAAAGAGAGATCCTACATGATCGTATAGCCCTATTATACATGACCTCCATAGATGCCTTGTCGAAGTTGGGCAAAATAGTCAAAACATCCAACTGCGTATAATTTTGCCATCTCGTTCCCACCCTCCTTATCGGATAACCTTAGAAGGGTTATCTAATAAGATATCCACTATCCAGCGAGATGGATAAGTGGACAGCAAGGTTAAATATCGTGGTGAGAGGGAGAGAGGAAGAAATGCAAACAAGATCTGCAATTTTTGAATCTTTATTAAAGAATCACTGACCTGACTCTCTGAGAAATACAGATAGTAAGGGTGGTAATGTTTGAATGATGAGAAGGAATAGTAGTTGTTTTGTTGCTACGAGGTGGTGCTGGTGGTATAGATGAATGATGGGCTGGAAAAAGACCAAATTTCCCCGAAGAGACAATGTACGGATAATTAATTAATTCTACCATTTTTTGTTTCTGTTGATGAGCAATCATGCGGGTGTCCTTGACCTGGTCAGTTCGCAGAACGAATTCGAACTTGGCTCATATTATTGAATTGAAACTTATTGACGACGGCCTGGAAACTGAAAAATGTCAAGGTTATAATTGCCTAGTCCCTAATTTTCCTGTTTTCAATAATTCTCGTAGCTGACATCTATATAAAGGCCAATCTAAGTACGGCGGGGTGGTGGGGATGGGGATGGGGATGGGGGTGATCTTACTTCAATAAGCTTTCTGATAAAGCTGAATTCGATTCATTGTTTTTGATGGAAAGAAAATAATATTATTGCAAAATATCCACGTGCTAGTTGTTTTTATAAGTCAAAGACGCATTAAGTATGTTAATTAATTATTATTATAAATAATATTTGACGGCACGTGTTTCTATTATTTATTATTATTGTTGTTATTAGTAGAATACACTTTAATATATGATAAGATGGAGCCTTTTACATGATCTGAGTTACGAATTAGCGTACGTACATAATTATTTATAATCTAACGCGGAATAATAATTATTGTCTTCCTGCGCCGCCTGGTACGATAGTAGTTTGACCATTACGAAGAAGTAGTCGCGGGCAGTTTCTAATCGGGATTTTTATCTAATTAAGTGCAAGGAAATAGTCATTTATCAGCTTTTACCGAACAGCTTGTCGCGCTATATTTATTCGCGGAATTTTGTGTTTTATTTTCATTTTATGGATTATACAAATGATACGTAGGTTCGTTCGCGAGTTTATCGCAGTTGTTCCTCTCGCGGATATCGCGTCGGATATCGTACGAAGAACTTTGAATGTGAACACTCTGAATCTTATAAATATTGACAATAATATTTATGTTCGCGAAACTATTAATAAATTTATAAAAATATACGCGCTCAGAACAGCTGAGCTGGTTGGTAAAACCCGAACTCTGAGCTGAAGGTAAATTTCTTGTCTTGTTACTTTTTCATCTATGTGCAAGTTTTTGTTTTTTCTTGGTGCTTTAGATCAGTGTTTTCCCAATTTTTTTTTGAACTGGGAATTTTTTTTATGTTCTCAAATAGAATTCGAAATCAATAAGTTTACTTGTTAGGTACTTGCTATTATTATAATAATTAATGATTGAAGCCCACCGAAGAAGCGCCTAAAGGTGAATTTTCTTGTAATATTCAAGGTCACGAAATTTCCCAGTAGGTTAGTTGAAAATTTACTCGGATGTAAAAATAAGGGCCTGGCATCCCTAACGAGCCGCCACAAGAGCAAGAGCTTCGTGAAGTAAGTCGAGAAAAATCAGAAAAAAATTCTATAGCGTATTCGATTGACCATCGTTTGAATACGTTTGACCACCGAATAATTTTGTTTGACCACCGTTTGTTTTTCTGTGATTGCAAAAAGAAAAATTTCAGGCTCAATATTTTTTTCTTTTATCAGTCCCGGCTAGCTTCACATCTCTCGTTTCTTTAATCAGTCCCGGCTAACTTCACACTCTCTCTTAGTTTGACCATCCTCTGAAAACGAATCAGCCTTTGAAATACATAATATGTAGTTTGACCGCCTCCTCCAAAAAAGCTTTCTTATTGTTTTTTTTTTTGAGATTTTAAAGAAAAATTTTTTTTTTCTGGATGTGGTCAAACAAAATAAAACGTTTGTCAAACGAATGAGTAATTAAAACGTCACAATTTTGAAAATTTTGTGAAGTTACTGTGGAACGATTTCAAGGCTGCTCATTCGTTTTGTCAAACGGCGTTATCAAGAGTTTCGTCTCCCGTACACTAGCCATGTAGCTTCCAGAAAGATAGCTGAAGTTAGCCGGGACTGAAAATGAAAAAAATCCAAGTTGTTTTCTGGACGTGATCTAAAAAAAACAATTCGGTGGCCAAACGTGGTCGAAGGATGGTCAAACAAATGAGCAATAAAACGTCATTATTAACACAGTTTTGAAAATTTGAACCGGCCAGAATTCGTGGTTTTCGGTCAATTTTTTTTCGTAAGGATTTCAACGGTTTTGGCATTCGTTTTCAGGGAACGGTCAAACGGCGTGAGCAAATTTCTCTCCCCTGAAACCTGAAACTAACCGTTTAGCTTTCAGAGAGATGTGAAGTTAGCCGGGACTAAAAAGGAAAAAAAAACGCAACTGGTTTCTGTTTGGCAACAAATTATTCGGTGCTCAATCGAATATGCTCTATAGCAATTTTTTTCCTGGCTTGTCCCGCCGCTCTTCACAAAGCAAGGGTTCAATTTCGGTAATCCGATTTGAGATCAACTAGGTAACTTTCTCGGGCTGCTCTGGCTTTTTCGATAATATTTGGTAAATGTAATTCTTTAGAGTGGGCATTAAGTTTTGTCCTTGTCCCTTCAGTGTCGCCAATAATAGATAAGTGGTTGATTTGAACTTTTTTTACCGAGACATGTTTATTTTTTTTGCAATTAATTAATGTTTGTCACCATTTACTGATTTGTTGACTTAGTAATACAGTTTTCTTGAGGTCATTTGTTATTAAATAAAACAAACATTTAGTAAAAGTGTGTGTGCAGTGCCAGTTAGAATTAGAATGAAAGTATAGGAATATAATAATTTTTATAATAGACATGCAGGAACTGTTCGTGCACTACTGTTGTAGAAATAGCCGGAGATTTATCAGTATTAACGGAAGAGCTTAAGACTTTTGATATTTGACCAACAAATCTTATTTATTTTCCGTTCTTGGGAAACAATGTTATCTGCGGTCGATAATAGCTACTAACTACATTTCCAACATGGATGCAATAATTACTGTTGCGATTGTGATTATTTGCGACCATGAAATTTCTCTGGAAATGATGTCAGCCGAATAAAATATTCAAACATACCTATACCGACTCTCGGAATGTGGATTAGTTTTTTTTACGGTGCTCCTTGCTTGAAATATTCGGAGATTAAGCATTTTTTTCATTCTTTATCACAATTTTTGTTTATATTTTTTGATCGGCGGTACAACACCGTCATCAACCGCCAAAGTACGTAATGATGTTTTCACTGCTTCATCCTTCTACACATGGTATTAAATAAAAGTATACAGGTGTCCCAGAATAACTCTTCATAATTTTCAGGCGTGGGCGTGATACGGGGCACCAAAATAATATTTTTTCCTAGAAAACATATGTCCAAAAAAAGCTTAGTTTTCGAGATACAGCGTGTGAAAGTTGGAAATAAATTTTTTTTTTTTTATTAATATCTCAGAGATTTTTTCCCCGATTTTTGTGAAATATGGCAGTTTTTCGTTGTGATAAGATGCAAAGTTACTGACCAAATGATAATAATGAGTTCCAGTGGCGTCCTGGGATGGGGGAGGGGTCAGTCTCGCGATAATATTGACCAAAAATAATGTACACCACTGACTTGTTTACAAATTTTATATTTTTGTTCTGGTTACACAGTTAAAAGTACAACTTTTTTGTCTCTTAATATTTTTTTTATCTCACTTTGTTTTATAAAAAAAGCTGCTTCAAGGCATGTCGAAATTGATTTTGATTTTTTATTGATTTTATTTATAAATTTTTCGACATGCATTGAGGCGGCTCTAATTTTTTTCTCGAAAACGACGTAGGACGCAAAAAATATCAAGAGATAAAAAATATATATTTTTGGCTGCTTAACCTGGAAAAAATATAAAATTTGCAAACAAGTCAGTAGCTCACATTTTTTTATCAATATTATTCATGAAATTGCCCTCCTGAACGCCATTAGAACTCATAATTTTCATCGAGTTAGTGCCAACTTAGAAGTCTTGACACAACCAAATTTCACCAAAATCGGCAAAAACGATTTTTTTTTCAACTTTAACACTGTATTTTGAAAACCAGACAGTTTAGGACATGTTTTTAGAAAAAAATCTTTTGATGTCCCCTATCATTCCTGGAAATTATGAATAGTTATTCTGGGACACCTGTATACAAGGTCCAATTAGTTTTATTGAATTTGCATCGCCTGCTATTTCTGGCTACGGGAATTAGACCTGGGCAGTCTATCAACTTGATAATATTTTTCTACATTCATCAGCCAATCATCTTCAAACAGGAACGCAGTAACCGGCGAATAGGTGATTGATGTATTATATTGCTATTGTGAAAGTTTTATGCGCATATTCTCAAAGTTTTACGATCCGCTTATAGATCAAACGGATCGAGGTATATTGTGCCTTTATGATTTTCCGAACATACGAATTCCCATGTAAATGGAAATCGAGGAAAAGTTTCCAATTTGTGACGTAATTTTCGTTATATTTATGACGTCTTTTTTAATAATAATTATTGTTGACAATATAGTCGGAAGTAACGTTGGAGAAGTGAGTACATGTCGCGGTCGGTGGCTAGCTGGATTTGGGCAGTAGGTACTCTAAAAGACGTCACTGCGACCTAATGGATTAAAATCGCTCAGAACGTAAAATGTAAATTTTTATAATATAAATTTTTTCTTTGGGTTAGATGAGCGTGTCCCAGTACAGTAACGTTTTTTTTTTCATTTGGGAAATTTTAACAAAAGTTTACGCCAAGACCAAGACCGCGAAGTAACGAGCTAAAGTAACGCATCATTGCGGCGCTGCAAGAAGAACCGTTAATTTACTAGACCGCGTCGTGGATAATTTTGTCAGCTGACTGATGATCATGATGGTCACTGAATATTTTTTTTGTGAAAACCTGTCTACTAATACAAATTATAAATTTGTTGGTGTAATAATTAGTTCAGCAAATCAAAGCGTAATTAATTCCCTTCACAACGTGCATGTGAGAAAATATTCAAGTTTTTAATTTGATCTATTTTCAAAAAAATGCTAAAATAATCATATCCGATGATTTATAAATTCCGGGACTAGTTCATGAAGTTTTTTTGTGAGTGAAGCACCACTGCAGATGTAAATAAGTAAATCAGCAGTAGCCTGTCACTATTTGCGAATTTTTGTTGCACCACTTGAGCTTTAGGGATGTTTGGACTTTGTAGAACATAAATCCTTCCTAATTTTTTTCAATTTATTACGTGGTTTTGAGATTTTGATTTTATGCATTGATTTTTATCTATAGAGGGTTTACTATGATGAGCTTGGGTTTGGTGTGAAAAGGTTTGATACCAACACTAAGAAGTAGTAGCGTTTTTCGACAGAAAAGTAAAAATAATTCCAGTATCGACATTTTTTTTATTTACACTAGTATTTCTTATTACTTGCCCAAATCTTAACATTCTGAAATATTTCAACCTCGATTTCAACTTTTTGTAAAAACTTTTGTGAAAACAGAAAAAGAATAGAATAAGAGCGAAGTAGAATAAATTGAGATATAGGCAGAAGTGTTCATTATTGAGGGAGGATTATTTAAGGCTAATCCTCCGTACTCCATAGAACTCCCATACTTTCCATCCTAGTTTAAAAAATTGTGCATTTCATTATTTTGCATTTAATTGATGACATTTTTTCTTGCAGACGTGGTTTGACTCCTCCACATCGAGTCAAGTCCATATCGATGGCGACATTCACAACAGAAGAGATCGATTTGTTGAAGAACAGAGGAAACGACTACTGTAAGCGTGTGTGGTTGGGATTGTACGAGGACAGTCCCCTGAAAGACAGTAACGACGAACAAGCCATCAGAGATCACATGATTAACAAATACGAAAGGAAGAGGTACTATTTGGACCCTGCCCAGGCTCTGCGCAACGGTTACGCCAAAGTCGAGCCCGTGGTCAAAAATTCGCCGGTACCTGAAACAAAGCCACTCAAAACATTGGTCGCAGATCCGAAGCCCCTGCAAGTGAACGGAAATATGAATTATAAAGATCGGCCTAGAAAAGTTGCGGAAAACAAAAACACCGCCGAGTTTGTAGCTGATTTCGATAGGGCCGATATTTTCAATTCGGCAAATAATAATCACATTAATAATAACGGATTTTGTAATGGAATGCAAGGCGGTTTCGCAAATTTTGATAACAATCCGATATTCAATAATACAAGTAAGTTCCATTTTTTACATTATTTATAATATTCTCGTCTCGAGTATCGTTAATTTTGTTTTTAAACGACAAAGTTCTACTTTTCATGTCATTAATAATAGTTGAACAAAGTATTTTGCTTTGTAAAGTCATCTCTTTTTCGTTGTCAATAGAATTTGACTTTGACAGAGATGTTGACAGAATGGAAATGTATCCTGCATGGAAAGTACCTATCTCACCAGCTCACTCTAATTATTAGAATATTTATTGATCACTCGCTATGATCAGTAATAACAACTAAAGCTATTTCAATTTATTTACACCTGTGTTTGTTTTCTAACTAACTACCTATCGATTAACTAGTGTCGATCAATTAATTAATTCACCTCACTGTTATTCTTGATTTTGTGAACTTTCAAGCTGTAGCTGGTATAAGTCTATTTTCCGTTAATTAATTAAAAAAAAATGCATGGACAGTCAGTATATGTGTGCTTTTTTTCTGAAATTACAGCAAAAGTTAAAGGTAATTTTAGTATATTCGATTTGAAATTTGACCAGTACCACGGTCCCACACTTAACCAAGTGCCTCTGTTTCCACGATGTAATGTCAACAAACGGAGTAAGTCTGGTTAAGAAACAATTAGAGCACTTAAATTTCGTTCCTTTGTTTGTTATTATTATTATTATTATTATTCATCGTTAGTGAAATCGTACAATCAACTAATGCTGCTTTTGTCCAGGCAAGCTTCATTCTCACCAGTTTTATCAATTTTTTTTGCAGTGCGGTGTGTCCTAAATTGGGAGCTTGTGAACTATTTATTTACCTGTCGTTATTATTATTTGAAGAGATTTGCAGTCTTGAATTTTAAAGACTTGCTTCAGTTTTTGTTGTAGCTGCTTTATCTCTTCAAGTTCTCTTTCATTTTTTCGTTATAAAATGAGTTGTAGTGTTTGTTTTTCATCAGGATGAAAATTGAGAACAAGTATATTTCTTTATTATGTATTGCGCACGTCTGTCACAGTGTACAAATAGAAAGAAAAATTAATTTAACATTGGAGCCCGATTGTGCAATATAATTAATCAATCAAAACAGATCAATCAATCATGTTCTTAACATCCTCGATAATAACCTAAGGAATAAATGTATCCCAATTTGAGTCATACTTTACAGGGTGTTTTATTGGTTAGAATATAATATAAAATTAACATACCTCTGAATTTATTGTGCCAGAAGGATGAATGAACTAGAAGGAAGTTTTCAGATTTCAGTTCTTTAATTAGTCTTATTCACAGTTCTAAACAATTTAACACTCAATATGAAATTTCCAATTGCTAAAAGCTGAATTGCACAAATATTATTGAAATTTAAAAGTTAGATTAGATTGTTGAGTTATGTATTTCAAATTTTTAACGCATTTTTAGATCGAACCAATGATCACTTGCATTACAATAAGTATTTACCAATCATACATGAATCATGCTACATAAGTACATAACATACATAACATAGCTTGAAATGTTTTGTATTTTTATATTTTTTTTGAATCGAATCGTTTCTAGTATGATAATTTATAAAATCATCCACCATTTTTGTTTGTTGTATTTTTAAATTACTGCAAAAGACGGCTTGTTGTAATCTATTTATATATAATTATACATACACAAATAGCAAAGCAGAAGTTCCGAAGCTAGTTTATTATAATGTTTGAATCGATTAGAATTATTCTAGATGATCATTGAACTTTTCAGACCCTCCTGCTACTTCGTCGCCGGTCGTTTCTGTGAATAATATCAATCAGCAGAAAATGCTTTCCGTGAACCAGAGCCCGCCGCCTCCGCCTCCAGTGGAAGATAAATACGCAGCTCTGAAAGATCTCGATAACGAATTGAAGTCTCAGAACCAGGAAAACATACTGAAATCGAACGTTTCTCTGGACTGGACCTCGCAGGCCGGTTCGAACGGTTCGACGTACAGTTCGCCGACGCCGACTATGTACAGTTCGTCGTCGTCTCAAAACTCAGTTTTCGGTTCACCAACGCAAGGTAAATATTTTTTCAAGATATAAATGAAAAACTGAAAGGGGTGCAGTGTCACCTCTATCTCCAATTTACACCCTCTAATTTAATGGCAGTCTGTAATAAAAACCCGCTCTTTTGATAGTTAGTTTCCTTATTGCCCTGTTTATCAGGACATTAAATAATAATTGTAATATTATCTTTGATTTGATATCAGAAATGATCCATTTTTGGATTTCTTATCTTAATCCGGCTTTCTCGATTTAAACCTAATCTCAAGCGGCTTAGATGTGATTCAACGTTTCCCGGGAAAAAGAAAAAAATACACACTTGATTGTTTCAGGTTCCTATATGAACGGATTCGCCCAGAACGAGAACGCACCGGTCGTCAATCCGTTTTCCAACGGGGTGATCCAGTGGCAGAACAACAATATGGTGATAGGTGTACAACAGACGTACCAGAATCCTTTTCGTGCCATGGACGCCGCCGTCAAGATGAACGGGTTTCCTCAGCCGGTGCAAAACGGCGGTAGTTATGCGGTGGTCGGAAACGGTGCTTCGCCTTGGACCACGGTGAATCCCTTCAAGGTGGGTTTTATTTTGTCGTGATGAGAAATATTTTAATTTTTGTTTCTTTTGGCTATAGGTTGGAGCCACGATGGGTTCGAACAATCCGTTCTTATGAGAGATTCAACTTTCCAGCAAGGATTTTCTGGGTTATTATTATAGATTCACCTCGGCAAAATACTAAGTGTGCGTGTCCTCATTCTTGATGTCCTTCCAGTTTTATTAATTGCATCCGTACGTACGTACGGGGTATACGGTAACATGTATAAATTTAGTATTTTATCCTTAAAGTTATACTGACTTGCCGTAATTTTTTTTTCCTAATGACTCGACTCTCTTATTCACTGACTCTCTCTCCCCCGCTTTTCTTTTTCTAATAATTAGTTGATGATTAAGCTGTTATTTTTGTGTTTTTTTTATATTTATTTATTATTATTGTTACATAACGATGAACATAAATCAATAACGTATATCAAAGTTATGCCAAAAATAGCTTTTTATGTAATCGGTTTGTGTATTAATTAATATTATTATTATTTTTATTATTAATAATATTATTATTATAAGTAGAATAGTTATAACAGTACTAGAAGTATCTGAATACGCTTGGGAAATTTTACCATTTTAGTGGCCTTTGTAAATAGGGATGTTCGTTCGTGGTTATTATTAGGAAGGGGTTGTCGATTTTTCCTTAACCTTTTAAGTGGCAATTTTTCACTGAAATGTGTGGTGTGGGTGGTGCAATATAGAAAAATTATTTTTTTACTCTTAAACTCAAAAGAACACAGTTTTTGAGAATGTATGGTAGATAACATAGCAATCTCTGATGGTAATAAAAATTTTGCTGGTAAAAATTTATATTTAAACTCATATCAATTAATGACGTAATATTATACAAACTTTCAAAATAATGAAGGAAATTAATCCCTAAATTCCATATTACAAACCATATTAAATTAAATTCATGCATATAATAATAATAAAAGTTCGTGACACCTACTTCAAATAATATTTTGTCATTCAAAAACTATTTTGGCAACACAGCATAGTTAAAATATTAAAAATACCAACATAAATGTAATTTTTTATTTTTTCCATAGCTAGCCTTAATTTAAAAAGCTTCTGGAAAATTTAGTAATTTCTCCATTATTCATTCAACATCATCGTTACTTTTTGTCGTTTTGGCCAAGAAGAATCGGCATCTTTTTTATATCTTCAGGAGTCCTGCTTTCTGTTATTCTTTCATCTTCCGTTTTTGAAGATGAACTGAATATGCAGTAAGGTCTCCTGCTTCATTTAGTTTTTATTTGAATTGAATGAGGTCATTATAGAATTATCGATAGTATGGTGTGAGCAAATTAAAAAAGTAATTTAGACAGCCTTTTGAAGAACAATATTCTGGGAATTGAATGTGTAAAACTTTAAAGGATCATTCTTTCATTTTACAGTTTTTACACATGATACTTTGTCTTTTAAGGTAATATGATTATTATCTGGGAATTACTGATATTGGTGAGGGACTAGAGGGATAATTATTGGATAAAGGTATGGGGTTATCCTCTGTATTTTGACTCTTATGGAAAAACAATCTTTATCAGTATCCGTTTCTTCTAACTTTTGATGATGTTGCGCATCATTAAAACTTTTTTCAGTCTAGAGATGTGTGACATTCGCAACTCTAGAGCAAAAGGTCTAATGGCAATTTATTTGGAAAGACCGGGAATAGTGCCACTTAATGGGAATTGTAGGGAAATAGTCTTCAAACATCAAACATCCTTTATTCAATTTTTCAAAAATAAAGAATTGAATCAAAAAAAGCAGAACGTCCCTAATATAATGCCTAGCTATATTTTTGTGTATGCATAAATATAATAATATTTATTTTATGAACTTGAAAAATTTACAAATGGAAGTGTCCTTGATTTAGGTTGAATTCGTCAAGCATTTTCCCATGTTAGAATCATACCTCATACAGCCTTATTTGATCAATAATAATATGTGGGGTGTAATTATTATTAGTAGTAGGCTTGGAGATTTGAAGAAATGTCTATTTTATGATATATTAATATTATTATGAGAGTCACAACTCACCCCTCTCCATCGCAGATGTTATAAAATAGAATAAAATTAGAGAAGATGGGAAAATGGCCTAGTCGATTTTTGAAGAAAACTAAACTATTTTTTAAGTTTATTGGTAATTGTATTTTTTCTAATTATTACTGAAACTGACAATATTCTGTGATAAAAGGTAACAATACCGTTATTTTCGCTGATTATAAATCAAAATTTTGATTTTTCAATGTAGGACTGTAAATCAAAATTTGATTTTCTAATGTTTGACTTTATTTTTCTAATTTGAAATTACGTCTCGTGATGCCTCAATGTTGTAACAATAATTGTGTGTGTCCGTCCTGGTTTAGTGTCTAAAAAAGAGCACAACTAGAACTAAAAATATGTAAGACTATGTCAAAAAGGTATGTAAATAAACAGTAACATAATTAATTATGTGTTTGTTTTTATTTATATTTGTTATCTGTTGTAAATATAAAAATCCCAACAGTGCTACTAAATGAACTCTTCTACCAACTTCACTTTCTCAAGTTTTTGATTTGGTTGCCAAACACATGACCATGGAAATATCCAGTAAAGAATAATCACTTTATAGCGCCCTATATTTGTATTGTTTTTTTTTTCAATTAACAGGGTTTAGTTAACAATCCTTTGGTATAGGATTTACAGGTAACATTTTCAAAATGTCCAAGTTTTGGGGGTAATTTAATCAAGTTTGCAAATAACTTGTTGCTCTGTTGTAGTTTTCCTTTTTTTTTTTGAGGTAGGTTTGGCAGATCTGAATCTTTATCATTTTGCTTATAAGAATTTTAGCGTTCTTGTACCGGGTGGTCCATCACTTATGTCCACCCCCGAAATAGAGGTTAATTTTAAAGATAAAAAATTGAAACTTTGAGGATTTGAGTAATTAATATATGACCACATAATGGCATAATCAGATTAATTATTTTTTTTTTAGTTGAGCCATCAGCGATGAAAAACTGTAATTTGGTGTTAATGTGACCAAAATAAATTCAATTTTTCCTTAATACACCGATAGAAATCGATTAATAAACTCAAAATCGATTAAAAAAAATATCGAAAACCTAATTACAAGCCCTTAATTAAATAAAATACTTATTAAAATATGGAAATGACAGGTAAAATGATTGATATATGGTAGAGTAATAAAACTGACAAATCTAATGAGGGTAGGTACCTACCATAAATAATCTTCAAAGCAGTCAGAAGAATGTGCCATTGAACTCGAATGGGGCTTCTTTTATGAATGTTTACTTAGGATATGTTTACTTAACATTTGTGCTATACCAGTCCTTCAAAATCCTGATAGTTTTATTGCTTCCATAAATCAATCATTCTAGCTGTCATTTCCATATTTTAAGTATTTTATTTAATTAAAGGCTTGTAATTAGTTTTTTTATATTTCTTTTAAGCGATTTTGATTTTCTTAGGGCCGGTTGTTCGTACGTCAGTTAAAAATTTTGAGATAACTACTGATTTTAAATTGCAAATTTTGAAAATACGGCGAATATAATTAATGATCTTGTATTTTTAATCAGTAATTAACTCTTCTTAAAGCGAGCAGAATTCATTTTCAGAAATATCAGACCAATGGTTTGATAATACAGGGCATTTTAAAATCAGTAGTTATCTCAAAATTTTTAACTGACGTACGAACAACCGGCTCTTAATAATTGATTTCTATCGATGTATTAAAGAAAAATCGAATTTATTTTGGTCACATTAACACCAAATTACAGTTTTTTATCGCTGATGGCTCAACTAAAAACAAAAATCTGATTATGTCATTATATGGTCCTATATTAATTATTACATAAATCCTCAGTTTCAATTTTTTATCTTTAAAATTAACCTCTATTTCGGGGGTGGACATAAGTGATATGCTGACTTGCAGATTTCTGTTTCCCACTGCGCCCTAGGAGGAAGGAATTTTGCACATCATGTGGCCCACCCCACCCTCAGAATCCTAGCTAATTCTTCAAAAAAAAAAAAAAAATTCAAATGTAAAAAATTAGATCAGCACAGCTTTACAACAATGCCATGACTTTGAATCTCAGACAGTTCCGTAAAAAATTAATGTCATGAAATATTAATTTGAACTGTCAGATTCAAAGCCATGACCACAGATTAGAAATGTTTCTATTCTGTGCCATGACCATCGTTATGGCAGATGTGCAGAAATCCTTCTATTTGGTAACATGTTCGTCCTCTTAGGGAGTTTTAGGAAGTTTGTGGTTCAATGCATTTTCGCTTAGTCTTGAAAGTGGTGACCCTGTATACTGAATTACAAAAAAGATAAAAATGAGTGGAAACATTTATTAAAAATGCAGAAAAAAATTCAACAAGCTTAAAAATCTACTTCTTTACAATAAAAATGATCATAATGTGTTCACTGTTATAAAATAAATAAAGAACCGCAAGTGGTAACTGTTGAAGAGTATTTAAGCATAAAAATGATAATCAGAGCTTATCGTAATCAGTGCAGTTAATGGTCTTATCCCTTTTCATAGTTTCAAACTTCAATGTTTATATTTTGATGTGAAAGTAAACATAAATCATCAATCAATCTTCAAATAATAAAAGATGAATTAAATAAGAAGATTCTCCTATTTAAATGAATAATATAAGGTTTCACAATTCTGAATAATTCAAAAATGTTTAATATAATAATTATTAAGGGGGCGATACAGAGGGGGTATAAGGGCAAATAACAGTCTCGGTTGAAATCATTCTACTGAGGCCTTAAATTCCCACAATTATTTTATAAAACAAAATTATTGAATCTTACAGTCTTTTTCTTTTGGTTTTCGTCTTTTGTCAATTGCTTTTCCTAATTTGTCAAATGCTTTTCCCATTTATCAAACGTCAATGCGTGATTTTTCAATTGAAATTCCTCTTTTGTCAAATGAGATTCCTTTTTTATCAAATGCTTTTCCAATATTATGATACTGTCACTGCAAGTAAATGGGAAAAGCAATTGACACAAAGTGAAACTGATTTGACATAAAAGGAAATTGATTGATAAATCAATGACTATTATAATCATTGATAGATAGAAAAATATGAAACTCATTTGACAAATAAGGAAAAGCAATTGACAAAAGAGGAAAACCAAAAGCAAAAGACTGTATAATAATTATTACAAGACAAAAAAGAAAATGACCTGGTCAGCTTATTTGTTTACTACTTCCTAGAGTAAGCTCAAAAAGCTCTGATTATCCTAATAGACCATAGACCCTTCATAAAACTAAGTATACTCACTTAAAACTAATAATAAAAATTTAAGAACATTTCATTAAAATTATTCATTTGATATGTATTTTTTAACAACAAGGTTTTACAGTTAATTTTTGCGTTTAATCTTTTATTTCACATATATATGGCTATAAAAACATTTTTATTTAAGTAAGGCATATCATGATATAAGCGTATTATTCTTTTACAGCATTACAAATCTATTACACATGATAGTAATAAGTGCACTCTTAATTTTTGATGTGTTCTTATAATTACTTCTAATTAATAACAAAATATCTAACAGCACTAAGCTATAAGTACATCAATGACCTAACAGTGGAGTTATTATAACTATAACTGTAACTGTTTAAATAATCTTTTGCTGCTAAGGCACTTGAAAATTATTAACCCCAATACATGGAATAGCAAAAATACTAATTGCAATTTGTAAATTTAATAGCCAAATAGCATGAACGAGTGGACTACTCTCTTATGTAGTGAAGACATGATTAAATTTGGCTCGTTCCTGCAACAGTTGGCACTTGGTACATACACAATAATTATTCTCTTCCGATAGATAAATTCGTATTTTAATATAGTACCAGTGGAATTTTATAACAAAATTGCTAGAAGCAATAATTAACCAACAATATGATTGGACGGAATGCACTCTAAGGTGTGATATAAATAACTTTTTATCGAACAGGTAACCCTGCCTGACTTGGGAGAGGCTACAATAATAGTATGTAGTGCTAAAATTATTACATCGTAAATTTTTTATTGGAACTGTGATTGATTTTTAAATGAAAAAGTAGTGTTCATCTAACATAAAGCTGGAGTACCCCTACTCTGCGTACTAATCACACATACCTACTAATATTTAAGAGTCCAATACTAATTTTTTCGACAACTTCTTCTATAACTTCATCTAATCACACTCTGAACACGAGTTCAGTTTTTAAAAAGTTTTTTTAAATTATTTGGCATTTTTTCAGTGAAATGTTCAAACCTTACAAATTAAAAATTAGTAAATAAAGCGTCACTGTGACAAGGGTCCAAAATTTGGTAACGTATACTTCAATGTTCAGGGATGAAAGTGTGATTCTGATTCTGTGGAAAATGCGCTTTCCTAATCTGAAATTTCCTACAAGTAATGATGATAATAACTGATAGGGTATCATCGTGGTAGTGGTAAACTTTCATTTAGTGTGAGCCTGTAGCAATAATAATAAGACAGCTCACAATAAATTCGTAAGTTTTTGGTTCCATATCCATTCATTAGGGGACAATTGGGCAAAGTGAAATGACAGGTAAAGTTGAAAAGGGGGGCAACAGCAACCACCAAACCATGATATGTTCAAATTATTTCATCTGTTTATTGAGCACAGTAAATAGTTCTTTTCCCGATTTCTGGAGCTGATCAGGCGGACTTCTTTGATCAATAAAAAATAAAACTTTTTTAATTTTCCAAAACTAAATGAGCGATTTGACCTTTTCTTTCTCCTAACTCTGCTTATTTCCTATTCTTTTAATGTTGATGCGCTCTATTTTTGAGCATAAAAGAGAAAAATCCTCTCTGAAATCTGTTAAGTAAATTGATGTTGAATTGCATCATAAAAGATATGGAAAAGTCAGAATTAAGGGAGGAGAAACCTGAAGAAAGAGTTACAGGCAGTGAGGGAGGAAACAAGATCGAGCCAGCTGCCAGAGCTTTTAGAGTGACTATTCTCTAAAAAAAAATATAGGGAAGAGACCAAAAGAAGCAAATTAATTGAGACTTCAGTGCTCAATGACGTTTTTTTTACATGTATCCACTTTGCCCCAATCACCCCTAATTTTGATTTTTTTTTACTGCTGGGTATCCCAATAGTCAGATGGAGCAATGGTTAATTAACCATAATTTGTTTTAATAATTAGGCCCAATAATCTCATGATCACCCGTTAAATATTTAATTATCCGATCCGCCTTTAAAATAAAGTCACACCTATTTACTCTAAAATTTTGAATAATAAAAAACTGACGTTTAATCTGGGTAACGTTATTATAAGGCTAATTAAATAATTAACGAGTGGTTATACTTATATAATTATTATAATTTTAATCTGGTGTTGGTGTTATATGGTAGAAATTGACATTGCAAAAATATATACCTACCTATTTACTTATTTTGATAATACAATATAAAACTAATTGAGTCATTTGATGTTAACTTGCCGTTAAAATTACTTTTGACAGGATGACCAATTCTTGTAATTGGATTAATATGATTAATATCTGATTGGTAAAATTTCATGATCGTTTGTAGAAACGGAGTTCTTGTATTTTGAGAAACTCAAAATTTGATCACAATAGTTTTTCAAATCTAGTTAGTACAGTCATGTAATTTTAATTGCTTGTTAACTTTAATCAAAGCTCAATTATGCATATGGCAATGTAAGACTGGAAGTAATATAAATTATAAATTACTTCCAATTCCAAACAATAATAATTGTACAAAATCCTCTTATGTTTAATTATTTTATTAAATTATTTGGTAATTAAAATTATTTGACTGCCAAGTAAAACCACAAAAAAAAAAAACTTCAATATCTTTTATTTATTACAGGTCCAATAAAAGCTCATTAAATACATGAAACAAGCAACAGGACTGTAACAAATCTGCTAGAACATGACGTACAGATGAGGGTTCTTTATTTGGTGTAGGGACAACCCTTTTTATTATGAAATTTAAATGTCTCAATTTAATTATAATGTAGGTACATAAAATTCAGGTAATCCTTTTTGAACTGTTTCAAGCAATCAGATTGCAGCACTAATTGGTTATAAATAATATTTAATGAGCATTTAAGACAGGTCGAAATAAAAATAAGAAATCTCTGATTTATGTAAGTAAATTAATTGCACTAATATTCATTGCTGCTCTAGCCTCTAAATCTAGACCTAACTATAATAATAATTATGCATCTACAATAAAACAGTTAAAAAAAATCAACAAATATAAAAATATAGGCACTTATATTATTAACTCTTAAACATGACTAGATCATCGAACATCTCTTTAATTATTTGTAAAATTATTTTCACAAAAAAAAGTACAATGTATATAAAAATCCGTGGTATTACCTGGCGTGTTATTAAAACTGATAAGGCTTATTTGTTCATATAATTTTCTTTACGCATGGCGTTTTGATCACAGACCTTTCTTAGCCCATTTCATGTCGTCGTCTCTGGGCTTGAAACCCGTCACGAGTTCGATGATCACTTCCAGGGAAGTCCAGAAATGCAACTTTTCCAAGGGCCAGTTCAGCCAGCCCGTCGTTATACAGAAGTAGGTCTCGTGGGGGGCGACGTGATGGATCCGATGGTGTCGGCGAGGTAATATGATGTGGTGTTCCTGGAGCCAAACCACCCAATTCGGCAAACCGAAATAGGTATGAGACCACTTGTGTATCTAAAAATAATTAAAAAAGTTCTCTAAAAATATATCGTCCAGTGACCGCACTTATAGTCTTAGCCCTTACAGGTCTTTCCAAAAACTCTGGAAACTGTCAAATATCTTTAGAATTGGCGACACATTTGATCAAAAAACGAATAAGATTCCTTGATTAACTTCAAAATCTTGAATGGTTTCCCCTTTTTTAATTGCAGAGAGTCGAATTCTACAGCAAAAACTATGTCAAGTTTGTCTGAAACATTTTTTTGCCATTCATGGAAGATGTCAAATTAAATACTCCCCCACCATTATAGGGGAGAAGTGGTGGGCCATTTTCATATGCTACATGGAAATCTTCATTTCTTATAATATCATTCTTGAAAAATTTTCAAGAAAAACTGTTATGCTCATGGTGGAGGAGGGGGGATAAATTGTAAATGGATAAACACAATTGAATGACTGTTTTAAGTAAAAAATGACTTATACTTTATTATTTTTCATTTTTCAGTATAAACGAAAAAATTAATAAACGCTGTTATGAATAAAAAAAAACACTTCAGATAAACTTTATGAAATTTTTGCCTTAGGCAATAAAAAATAGGGATTTTCATTCAAGATTTTGAAATTGACCACCCCCCTCCCTCACCTCAAGGGTGGGGGGTTGCGTTGGGTATCACACAGTAGCATAGCGCTTTTAAAATTATCAAGGAATCTTGTTCGTTTTTTAGATCCAATGTATATTTCTTGAGATATTCGAACGTTTACAAACTTTTTGGACACCTATATATTAGTGATGAATGGCATTTTTTCAATTGCCAAAATCTAAAATGAGTTGTTTTTAACGGAAATTCGAATTTTAAAATTTTTCCTCGCCACTTTATTTTAAACCAAAACTGAAAAACCTCCAAGAACCCTGGAGATTTTTGGCGGTCTCTTTGTTGCGGTACTTAAAACCACCACTCCATATTCTATGGGTCATGGGTGCATTCTACTCTTAATCAATTTTACTGATTCATCAAAATTCCCGTTTTGTTGACCAAACTTCGTGGAAAACAATTTTTACCAGATTTTCTGACAGATAAACAATATTTAAACCCACCTTCAAATATCAATTTTCGCATGAAATTTTTCAAAGACACAATAATTATTATAGAATGATACTCAAAGAAACGCCGTGTCTCCCATACGCACCTGGTTAGTCATGGCGACAAAAATAGCCAACAGGAAAACGTAACAGTTCCAGATATACTTCCGCTGCACGTCGTCCTCGTTGAGCGTCACGAAGTCCCATACCATCCGGCCCAGGAACGGGATGGTGACCATGAAATTGTCTCCGTTGGTTTCGACGAAATCGTGTCTGGTTATGGAGGTCGGGTCGATGTGGTGTTCGCGGAACGGCCTCAGGAAATTTTTGCCGATGAGCGGCAGTTCGATGGAGCCCCAAGTGTCGGCCGCCCAATGGACGAACCCCGAGCAGAAATCGGCGGTGACGATCCCGAAAAAGGCGGCGGTCAGTATCGTGCCTAATTTGTTTAATCGGAAATGCAGGATGATGAAGAACAGGTTTATCACCATCAGAGTTATGCAGGCGCCGACGCTGATGAACTCTTGCGTTCTTTTACCTGAAAAATTAAAAGGGGAAATTTAAGAAGGGGAATCCCAGAAGCGACGGCGAGTTTAAAGGATGCTGGTAAATGAGAGATAATTTTTCTACATACTTTTTATAGTTTTGGTAGACTTCATTGGGAAATAATAATAATTATTGTAATTGCCGTTGGGAAACAAAAAAATCAACATAAAAGGAATAAATCACAAATATGACAACGTAATAATGACGCATGTTGTCAGATTTATAGTTTTTAAAGGTATAAAAGGGAATATTTAAAAGCAAAATTTCAAAATCTGCGGCAAGCGGCAACTATTTTAGGTATTTTCATTAAAAATAAATTGTCCCCGAAATTAAGGAAAATCTTCCAATCTAAAGAAAAATTCTGAAATCTGACAGCATTGCTTTTTTTACACCTCAAATTGGAATCAAATTTTAAAACTTATAAATTAAAAAATTAAGCTCACTGTCTAATAACAAGAATAAAGTAATGACGTGTTGTCAGATTTCTATCTTTTCAAGATATAAAGGGAATATTTATAATTATTTTTACAGTTCACTTGAAATATTTTAGAAAAACTCATTTGACTCCGGGGGAATTGTTTCACATTATCCATCACCATATATTTTATGGTTGATTTTTTTAAATATTTGTATTTATTAATTTATTATTATTATCTTATATGTAAGACTGATTTGTATGCTGTGTATACAGGGTGATCAGTAACTCGCGCACCCGAATACAGAGCGATATAGAGCCCATTAAAATTAAGGATATTCTGCAAAAAAATTGAATCCAACGGTTGGTTTCCAAGTTACAGAGTTTCCCTCATCCGAGTTTAAAGGTAATTTTTTCAATAACCGTGATAAAAATTAATAGAAAATTCAGGTTACCTGTAATGTCTAGAACGGATACCATATAATTCATCAATTTTTTTTTCCACAAAACCTCTTCAGGGAGGAATTGAGAATGTTGTAAATTGATAGCATACCTAAATCTGAACGAAATTTGAAGTTTGGCAACCGCCTAAACGCAACTCAGAATAAAAAATAATCAAATGCCTTCGTTGTTATGGAAATAAAAATAATAACCATACCATCTAACCCGAACTTATTCGCATGTTCAGTGGAGTGTTGCCACCTTTTTTTTACAAAAATAGTCATATCTTTGGAAGAAAATAATTTACAACACTGCAGTAAGAAAATTTACCACTCTTAAAAAGTGAAGTTTACCGCAGCATGTTCTGAGTGCGCGAGTTACTGATCATTAGTAGAAGTATATTGCAACCTACTATAAAATGTAGACAGTAAATAAATTCTAAAAAATTTACAGAAAAATATGATTTGTTAGTCCGACTAATTAAGAGAAATAAAAAAGGACCCATAAATATAGGGGAATCACAGCCACGCATACCACTTAAAAAATTTACAACTTTCAAGAATTCAATATTGTTTTCACAGAAAAATATGATTTGTTAGTGGAAAGTTTCGGAGTTTAAACTTTTTATATTTTTTTTTTAACCGCAGGTATACTTGTAGGTATGTTATTATATGTGCCATCTACATATTTTTCCCTCTTAAAATATTTATACCTATGTAATTTCAAACAGAACTGCTTTTTAAATAATTTTTTACGTATAATATTGCATTTCTCTCAGTTATTACGGTTTATTAAAAAGAGTATCACTTTTAGAGCATGCATGTACAATTTTTATCACTCGCTTTTCACGTTTTTCCAGTCAATTTACTTACAATAACTGCCAAGCAGATTTAGCATTAGCAACAGCAAGTTCAATTTATATTAGTTTAATAAATTTTTCAGCACATGACACGCAATCTAAATTGCAGGGTGGTTGATTAATTTTATTGGTAGAGAGATAATAAAATCTATTTTTAGGTGCGCTGGCGTTGATGGTAATGTATTATGGGAACATCCTTTTAAGGTGCGGCTCTTATGAATCGAGGGCATGAATGGAAGTCCAGTGACCTACATTTTCTCCTTTATTGTTTTGTCAGTTCCCCTCGATCATATTAAATTTAAAAACCTGAAAAAAAGTGAATTCTAGGTCTAGTCGAATTTCGAAGTTTCAGAGTATCTGGGTCATACTTTAATTTTTTCTAGTTCAATTTTTTGTGTTTAAAAAAGTTAAGAGTCGAGAGACATTTTTACTGCAATCAGTAAAATGGTTTCAAAATTTGTTTTATTATTTTATTTTCAGTGTCAACAAGAAACAAAGTAGTACAATATCAAGGACTAGGTATCGGACTTTTCATCATAAAGCTTCCCTATTTGACCTCGGACTTGACCTTAATAATGTTGCTTAATTATCATTATTAATATTTCTAATAATCCCACGTCACGTCGCCTATCATTTCTTGTATGGAAAACTAAAGTTCTTACACTTTCGTTATTTATTCATTAATGCAATAAAATCGAATATCTCCTACACGTTTACCATATCTTTAGTAAAGTAACTAATAGTAATTAGCTTTGTTTAAATGTATAACATATAACATCAACTGAGAAAAGACTAAAAATTATCAACGTTACGGCACGGCGAGTGATTCTGAGAAAAACGGTTCCTGATGCTCGAAAAAAAATCCAACCGGTCCCGGCTCTAGGGGTGTTCGAGTTGTTCCCTCGAACGGGGCGCCAAGAAATGAGGGACCCCAAAAAATGGGACACGTACATAAATTCCATTTTCAACTATCAATTTTAAATTTGTAAGGATTTGGCGCTCTTTTTTGCTCACAGTCGCTTGGGTCTTATTGTTGATAATTTCTTCCCCTCTCCCTCGATCACTTTCGAAGAACACTGTTAGATCGAAACCTTCTAGTAGATCATATTATAAGTCACCTGATGTCACCTGCAATAAATAACAATGAATTTTCCGAATACAAACTTCATCTTTTTTCTCAACTATATACATATACACATATACAAAGAGCAGTGGTTATTGGGTGCTGAGTCAATAAAAAGGCCAAAGTTACATCAACTGTGTATTTCTATGTTGCAAGCTTTCGGAGGAAACTGCCCCCCTTCATCAGGCTCCGAAAGCTTGCAACATAGAAATACACAGTTGATGTAACTTTGGCCTTTTTATTGACTCAGCACCCAATAACCACTGCTCTTTGTCTAACTAGTCGAGTCACGACTATCTGGTATCAATTATTATACACATATATTTAATACTACTATATTGCTATATAGTAGTAGGGATCTAGAGATGGAGGGATCATCACGGTGTCGACATATCTTTCTGTCTTTCTCACTTTCTCTAGTCGAATGTACTTCGAGTCCTACGCGCATATCCGAGAATTTGACACGCCTACAAGCACACATCAGATTCGACCACCAGACTCGTGACGCTTGCGCACAACGGGTCGAGTACACAAATAAAATTAGATAGAAGTAGTCGTTTCCGTTTGCTGTCAATATAATATAATGCTGTTCCACTCAGACCGTGACACTTCCACTCACGGGCGCTAGCAATATTATAGCAATAGAAGTATTATAAATATGGTAACTACACCTCTACTCCATTTTTGAAACAATAATTATAAAAGTGTCACATGTTTGTGACACGTTCGTTTGTATTTGTTTTCCCCATAATTTTTTTTATAGATTGAAATTTCGCGGCGGTGGGGCGTTCATAGAAGCACTTTCAAACAGCGCGCCATTTTCCTACAAACCGCCACTGAGTCCGGTTATCTTACATGATCTTACATTCAGCCAAAGATTAAAAACTGACCAAGTGTGGTGCTTAACATACGCATCAACTTATCAGAGTTGCGTATTGGTACAAACCGAGCATGTATAGAAAAAACGTTTTTTTAGCCCATAAAACTCAGGTATTTTTGTTTTTAATATGAACCACCTGTGACATATTTCAGCGCTCGGTGGCTCTGAATTTAGCCTTACAGCGAGTTTTCCGTGGATATGCATATCCGTTACATGGGAAATATTCCAGATAAGTTTTCCATATCTGGGTAGGTACTATTAATCCTGCAGTGAATGGCACCATAGGCCCCATATATTAATTAGTGTTATTGCGTCATTAAAAGGAAAACATAAAAAAGGAGGAGTACTAAGAAATGTTTTCTGGTTACCTCTGTCACATTCACTGACATGCATGGCCTAAAATTATTATACATAATACTTTTCCACACAAATAAACGCAGGATAGTGATTTTAACTGCCATTAGTGCCATTAATGAATCGCTTAATTCGTTTTTCTAGTAACTCGGGGAAGTACTAGGATTTTTAAAAATTCATTAACGTAGGGTACAAAGATCATAAAGATGAGCAGTTTGTAGATGGTAACAACATTGATATTTATTTCAGCTCGTTTTCACTGCGCCGATTCTCGTGTAGTTGTAGCTAAAGTCTTAATGTCTCTTGAACTCTGTGGAGTTCGATGGGGTCCCCAATATTGTCTCTAGTAGGCATCTGCTTATTGGAGATGTTAAGAAATATTTACAGGTTGTTAATTTGATTTTGAAACAAATAAGGGGAATCACATACCGTGTGTCCCCGGATAGGTGAAACGACTCTTATAAAAGACAAACATTTTTTGATTTTAATTTTAATTTTTTGGGGTTCAGCCCTGCTTGGTTAAAGAGTAATTTCTAGCAAAATTTTAGTTTTCGAAAATCAAGCATACTTTGGAAATTTCCAAGAAACCGGTTTTTCTGTTGAGTAAAGTGCCTTTTATGTGGCAAATACGACAAAATGTTATTTGAAAAAGTTGTTCAGAATCAACATTTAGGTCCTTATACCAAATTTCAAAATCATAGGTCAACTTTTATTTTTTACATTTATTTTTATGTTTTATTTCACAAATCAAAGAAATTCATTTTGTGACAAAGACTGTCATGGAAAAATCAAATTTTGTATCCATAGCAATAGCAATCTGTCAATATCAGTCTTTGTTACAAATGAAATTCTTTGATTTGTGAAATAAACATAAAAGTAAATGTAAAAGATCAAAGTTGGCCTATGATTTTGAAATTTGGTATACGGACCTAAATGTTGATTCTGAACAACTTTTTCAAATAATATTTTTTCGTATTTGCCACATAAAAGGCACTTTACTCCACAGAAAAAATGTTTTTTTTTTAATTTCCAAGGCATGCTTGATTTTTCAAAACTAAAATTTTGTTAGAAATTACTCTTTAACCAAGCAGAGCTGAACCTCAAAAAATTAAAATTGAAATCAAAAATTTTTTGTCTTTTATAAGAGTCGTTTCACCTATCCGGGGACACACGGTATATGCAAAATGGAACTTTAGTAAATATCTTCCCTGAATGTTTTAGAGAAAAACAATAAATTTATCGTTTATTTGTCAAGATTGAAAAAAGCCTATTTAAGTTTCGTCATTTTTATCTGTTAGATAAATCTAGTCGCGGCAATAATTAAAATGACGTCGTAAGTCATAAAATTGAAAACTTCTTCTTGATTTTCTTGAAAACGGTGTAACAGACCTACATCCAAAAATAGAACCAGAAAGCAGCTTTTCCAAATTTTTTTCTAAAGCAATTAGGGGAGAAAATATTTACCATGCATTTCCATTTTGCTTATGATTTCCCTGATGTCTCAAAAACGAGAAAGATGTCAAGTAACAGTTAATAAAAACTGTTAAATTTTTCATAAAATCGATTGATTATTCTATTATGAATAAATGAAGCCTCGAAAGCGTGGACAATAATAATTATAAAGTCTCATTTATTTTGTAATAAAGAAATATAACTATTGATCTATTGTCGGAAATTCTATGAAGTAGTTCGTGTCAGGAACATCAAAGACAAAGCAGATATAAAAGTAACCGAGACGGGAGTGAATAGGACAATTAGTCAGTTGAACAAAGGAATGGACATCGAAACAGAATAATCTAGACAGCTTGAAATTGGTAAATTGCTACTTTCCTAAATGTTATTTTTTTAAAAGGGATATTTTACCAATTATTATTGTGACATAATAATTATTTACTCCGAAATTAGAAGAATTTTGCGTTACCGTTATGCAGATACACGTTAGTACTGACACTACCTCTTTGGCAAGTCAGTGTGATCCTTTAATGGTAGGTCAATGTTGACTTGCTAGGCAAGCGTTTGCCAATGACTACTTATAGGCGCTAGACGGACTGCGAACTTTGAAGTCGCGGCTTGAACTTACGACAGAGGCTGCCAATGAGTTTTACCGACCGTCTCCAATGAAAAAAAAAACAAGAACGCGACTTACCACTTTTGAACAAGACATTTTTGCAGAATAAACTACGAAATAACCAAATAAATTGCCGGTGTTTATTTGTTTTTTTTTACATGTCAAGTGTAGTTCTAATACCCTCTCGTTTTAATTAATAATTTTCTTGGGAAGCAAAAAGTTATTGTAGTTCGCGGCTTTGTTATATTATTCTACATACAAAATAATAATTGATTGCAGCTCCAGAAGTAATAAAGTTAGACTTTTCTTGTCTCGACTATAAGGGTCGTGTTGTCTTTATAAATTTTTCAATTTAATATTTCAAAAGATATAAGAAGAACTCTCGTTGCCTCTATAAATATCGCTCGTCTCGAGGGCAGTATTTATAAGGCTTGTTTTAAATGCTTATTGTCGCTTGTCTGAATAAGGCTTTACAGGAAAGGGAAATTTTTTTGATTGATCACTTTCCATACTACCATTCCGCCTGCATGATACAACGATAATAAATAATCACCAGATTCCCACACTTATGCAGAGAACTCTCAAGCATGTGAGCATGCAATAAATTATAAAATAAACTCATCTGTTTGAAGTGTGTGGATGTGTACCTATCTAATTGATGTAAGTCCGAACTATGTCATCACTTAGGAATTTCGAACTGAACTACGTAAATTTCATAAGCAAACAATAATAGTAATAATTGTTTATCTTTATTTCGCAGAAAAAATTAAACGCTATTTCGGTACAGATATCCAGAATTTGTGCTTATGTAGAAAAGATGAGCCAACCAAAATATTGGATTTATTTTCGGGCTCGAATTTTTTCATAGCAGCTCCTTATAGTTATATACGAGTACACATCCGCTTCTCTAAATTTCATTGCTCCTGATTCATTTTAAATATCTCCACACATTAAATAATATTAGATGATTTAGGCGATTGAAACTCTATTTGATTGTTTACTACATAATACGTCTGTTTCCAAGATAGCAAGTTTTGTGTACAACTTACTACCTATAACAATAAAGTATAAAAAGTAATTTACTTACCGTTCCCGTGATTCGTAAAGAAAAAAAAACTTAGCAACAAATGCGTTGTTAAGTTAGTGATCATGATTTTTTCATCATGGTTCCAGATTCCATGATTCCAGAAATCCAGTTGTTTATTTGAAATTAAATTTTTGACTCAGAAAACTACAACCGTTATTCATGCGCTCGTTCATACGTTGTTATGTTTTTTTTTACGAGATGGATAATCAGGATAATCCACCCTGTTACGTCATTGTAAATACTCGCCCTGTTATTAGAGTCCAAAAGGCTGATATAAATTTTTAAAATTCAGATTCCGGAAATTCGGTTGTATTAACATTTCATTTTCGGCTGTAAAATCTATACCCTTATAACCGCGTTGATTATTCTAAATTTGATGAAGAAGTCCACCCCTATTGCGTCATTATAAAAACTGTCCAACGACTGCTGTTCGGGCCCAAAGGGGTGCGATTATGAATTTTTTAAATTCAGATTCCGGTAATTCGTTTTTCTATTATAGGTAGAATGGGAGAATCCGCCCTATTATGCCATTGTTAAAAACTCGACTTGGTGGATCGACAGGTGGGCCTGAATAAATTTTTGAATGCCAGATTCGGGAAATTATTTGGCTCTAAATATGATTTTTAGGCTCTAAAATCGACTCAATAGCTACAGGTTTTTTACAAGTTTTACAAAGGTTTTACAAAGCTACAATTAAGGCTTTGGAACGGAAATACAAAACTGCCGTTTCATAGACAGAAGAGTTCCTTTCCAAAAAAATCGATTATATCCACAACATTCTCTTTAGATTTTCCGATCGTAGGAGCGGAATTCCCGCGAATCAAATATTTTGGCTCCCCGAATTGTTTTAAAGAGAAATGTTAAATAGGTCATTAGTTAGATTGATAAGCTGTTCCGTGGGTATATAAATTTTATTACAATAAATCTGATTAATAACTTTCAAGAAAATCGGGAAAGAGTAACTTGTGACGTGTGGCCTTCACTGGATGTAAAACTATTACAAATTATGACGTCACGACAAAATTAAAACAAGGAAATGACGTCATAAATTGAAAACTTGTACCCGATTTTCCCGTAAATGGCTGGACTTTTATTAAAACGAATAAGTAAAGCTTTCCAATCTTAATAACAAACGACCAATTTAACATTTCTCTTTTAGGGGAGAACAATATACAGGTTGTCCCAGCTTATTCGAAGCGGTCTCTGTAGGCCAAACGATGGACTTTTTCGAAAAACTTTTTGAAAATTCAAGTACAGAATCACAATGGCCATAATTTAAAATTATTTTGGAGTATAAAGAGTGTCCCATATGACAGCGACATATCAAAGTTATGTTTTTTTTAAATGAAAAGCTCCTATGTTATTGCATTTTTAGATTGTCTGAGAAAAGAAAATAAGATTGGCTTTTACAGTTGGTGTTTAAATTCAGAAGTTTTTGAGTTAAAAACAAGTGAAAATCGTCATTTTTGAAGTTCAAGGCCCTGTACAACGAAAACGGTTCAAGATAGAGAAAAACGGCTTACATGTCCCTATTTTAACTTTTCATGTACTATCCTATGGTATACAAACATTTGTACTTTCTTTGATTTTTTTATTTGGCGACACGTGGAGAAATCTCAGCATTTTTCAAATTTTTTATCACCCGCCTGTATAAACATTTCATCTACATCATAGGATAGTACATAAAAAGTTAAAATAGGGACATGTAAGCCGTTTTTCTCTATCTTGAACCGTTTTCGTTGTACAGGGCCTTGAACTTCAAAAATGACGATTTTCACTTGTTTATAACTCAAAAACTTCTGAACTTAAACACCAACTGTAAAAGCCAATCTTATTTTCTCTTCTCAGACAATCCAAAAATGCAATAACATAGGAGCTTTCCATTTAAAAAAACATAACTTTGATATGTCACTGTCATATGGGACACTCTTTATACTCCAAAATAATTTTAAATTATGTCCATTGTGATTCTATACTTGAATTTTCAAAAAGTTTTTCGAAAAAGTCCATCGTTATTGGCGTACAGAGACCGCTTCCAATAAGCTGGGACACCCTGTATTTGCAGAAATCGATATTTACAAATATGGGAATCCCCTATATAATGTTGGGGAAGAATTATGTGTATTATTATTATTAAGAGGACTTTTAATTTTTCATTTATAAATTCACCATTTGAATAAGAGTGTATATGTTAATAAATATTTGCTAAATAAAAATTATTGTAAAAAAATGTAAATTGTATACAGGGTGAGGCGCGAGAACCTTAGGGCATTTTTATATGGAGAAGTCCTGGGAGTAGAAGTCTAAAAATTTGTGCGTGTATAATTTCGGTTTTGACGAGCTGAACTAAAATATTCACAACCCCACACCACTTCCGGTTATACCGGAAGTTGCCATATTTTTCTTTTTTTAAATGGTACACCCTGTATATTATTACATTTTTAGATTGCCTGAAAAAAAGTAACAAAAATGATGTTTACAGTTCAAATTTATAACGACCAATTTATGAGTTATAAACAAATGAAAATTGCAATTTTCCATTTTCAAAGCAGCTTAGCTTGAAAACGGGTCAAGATATCGGAAAACGGCTTACATGTCCATATCCTAACTTTTTGTATACCTACTACGCTAGAGTACCTACAAAAAAAAAATATTTTATATTAATTTTTTTTTGAAAATCGCTGATTTTTTATCACTTTGTATACAAATTTCATCAGCACCATAGGATACAACGTGAAAAGTTAAGATAGGGACATGTAAGCCGTTTTCCGATATCTTGACCCGTTTTCGACCTAAGCTGCTTTGAAAATGGAAAATTGCGATTTTCATTTGTTTATAACTCATAAACCACTCGGTACAATTTTGAACTGTAAAGCCCATTTTTATTGCATTTTTTCAGACAATCTGAAAATATAATAATATATAGGGTGTCCCATTTAAAATAAGAAAGTTGATGGCAACTTCCGGTATAACCGGAAATGGTGAGGGGTTGTGAATATTTTAGTTCAGCTCGGCAAAACCGAAATCATACACGTACAAATTTTTAGACTTCTACTCCCAGGACTTCTCCATATAAAAATTCCCTAAGGTTCTCGCGCCTCACCCTGTACAACACTACAACACAATAATAAATGCTCTGCTGCTACTTTCAAATTTTACCTGTGGAATATAAATTGGCCAACTCTTGCGCGCCTTTGTGTTGTGGTCCCCACCTGGGAGCAGTTGTCTCTTCCGGTACAACAGCGCAATTATTAGCGTTCGGGTCATCTTCCAGCATAGAATTTTCCAAAATTTGTTGCTCAGTCTTGACAGGGGCCAATATTTTATTGGCCATACTGGTAGCAGTTTCAAACTGTTGGTCCGTCACGCAAGAAAGGGGCAGGGCCATTTTTCAAGCAGTCGCAAAAGTAAATAAAGAATATCACAGCAATTGCACAATTTTTAAAATTAAATTTGATGCTCTGTCATGTCATTTCGCTCGTTTTTTAAGGCCAGGCACGACTCGTGCAATAGTAGCGGTGACTTATTAATCTCCGTGTCTCGTTTCATTGTTGTGTTAGTGTTATTATGTGAGCACTCGCACGCATTATTATTTAAGCTTCCGATCGAAAGCTCTCAAAATAAAATACTCGACACTTTTACGCGACACGTTAATTTGTATGATCGAGGCCGAGGCCTGAAGCCTCTAGCTGCTAAACTAAAATAAACTATTTCATAGACACAGCTGACGTTATATTCAATAATGTTGAGTTCTGTGACAATCCACGCCGCCCGGCGCACATTTCGCTACGCAACCAATACAAGCGTCGGTAGTGGGTGCCGGGTCGACACGCGGGGAACCCCACCGACTAGTCGCTAATCGTTTGTGGAACTAAAACACTTAAATTTTGTTACCTATTGAGGAAATCAAGCCATACTTTTTTAATTTTCCTTAAAACTAATTCGTGTTAAACGTTTAGGTAGATAGGTATACTGCTAATTTTAAAAACATATACAGTGTGTTATGTAATAAATGTAGAATGTCAATATTTAAGGGAGTGATTTTTGGGTCCATTTTAAGAAGAAAACTTCATAAGAACGTATGTCCTAAGAGTCTTAACATTTGAGATACAGGTTGGTAAAGTTTCATTAAAATAAATAATTTTTCGTAATATCTGTAATACCGCTCTGGATATTTTAATTAAATTTCGTATACAGGTATTACGCATCAAGGGACATTTTTTCATATACCACGTTTCATTTTATTTCCATTAGTGACAATGGTGCACGATCGTGCAAAATTTTACCGGCATATTGCAGCAGACATTGATGGTATTCCACTGATTTCTGTTCAAATAGAAATCATTTTTGGAATCCCCATTCATTTCCAAGCAAATTTGATTACCTATTTTTTCAGGCCGATGCACGGTTTTCGCCTAAAAAAATAAAATCTGTTTCTCTACATGGTCACAAGATTGTCGTTAAATGACAATAAAAAAAATATAAAAATATGAAGGTAAAATACTGCACGATCGTCACTAGTGGAGATAAAACAAAATGTGGTACATGAAAAAATGCTTCTTGATGAGTAATAAAATCTGTCTATTAAATTTCATTAAAATATCCAGGGTGGTATTACAGATATTATGAAAAAATTATTTATTTTTAAAAACTTTACCACTCTGTATCTCAAAGGTTAAGACTTTTAGGACATACGTTTTTATGACTTTTCTTGTTAAAATGGACCCAAAAATCACCCCCTTAAATATTGACATTCAATTACAAAACACCCTGTATATTGAATCAGCAGATACTTTCAAAAAATAATAATAATAAAAAAATCTGCCGCTATTTCTGATGAATTAAGAACGAAAAGGGGCGAGTCGTGATTTCAAAGTGTGAAACGATTTACCCCCGATTGGGAGTCGAAAAATAGTAATATCAAATTAAGCAGTGCATGGTGGCACTTCCGGAAATATCGGAAGTTGGTGCCATCTGTGGTATTTATTTTTTTCGCAACCCTCAATTTTTATATTTTCAAAAATTTGTCATTAACTTCAGACTATGCATTGTTGAAGTTGCCACTGTCGATACTTATCTGCAGTAGATTTTGACATATTTTACTTGACATACTGTCTATTTTTTACGCAATGGTTAATAAAAACATCAAATTAACTTTACAATGGTTGCTACGAATTTTTTTAAATGACAACATTAAATTCAAAAACGCCATTTTTCAAACGCAATTTGTCAATTTTTTATGGCAATATCAATAATTGACAATAAATTATTTTAGAGGTAAACAACAATAATACATTATTAATAAATATGTGACTAATAACAATAATTAACAAATTAGTCATCTCTGCTTATATTGTGCATGGTGTTGTCATCAAGACGACGATTTATATAACGTCGATATAAACTCGAATGGTTTATTTTATACAGGGTGATTCATTAAGAATGGACAATATTGAAAGCGGAGAAACTATACCGGGTGAGTTTTTTTTTTAAGTGTTACAATGCGATATCTCGAAAACGGTTTCAAATATTTTCATGAGCTATTGGTGACGTAGTAAGTACGTGGGGGGGGAACGATTTTTACAATAATTTTGACATATTATCTTACTTCACCCCCTTTTGAAGGTTAGGGGCGTAACTTTAAAATTGTAAATAGGAATCCTTATTTTTTATTGCAGACTCGGATTTTATGGCTAAAACTGCATTGAATTTATCTTCTTTTTTCTCGATTCTTCCATCTTTTTTGTTCAATTTCAAAAATTAGAACAAAGCGAAAAAATAGGTCATTATTTACACCCGCGTATCCTGCAGTTTGACTATGGCACCTATATAGGGGTGGAGAACATACCTATAGTAACACCAGGAAGGTATTCATTTGCTTTGCAAATGAATGGTAATAAAAAAAAGCCACTAAAAATCGGTTTTGAGAGTGCGAACCTGGCAAGAATCGCTGGTTAAATACACCGAGTCTCGGAAGTAACAACTTGACAATGCCAAGCGCTTCGAAGCGTACAGAGACGGACCCGCACTATATCCGCTTTCTCATATCGTATCCAGATCACGGGGATTGCTGTTACGATTTTTGGAATATAAATGCAAAATAAATGCAAAATTGAAAATAATAATCGTGCTACTGTTAATCTCTAAGATATTCCTTGCCCTGAAAGTTAGGAAAAAATAGGAATGCGATCGTAGTGTCAAAGAGGCCTTAGTTGTGACCTTAATGTTAGTTTGAAATAGCTGTTTTTAGCTTCTTACCCATCCAGCACCCCTATTTTCGTTCCTTGGTCCCGAAAAAATTGATGAAACTTAGGATACGTGGGTGTAAATATTTACCAAAAATAATTTTGTCGATTCTTTCATTAATTCAAAATTCATTTTGTCTTCTTTTTATATCATTAATTGAAAAAATTTTACCGACAAATTCACTAATTTTAGCCGTAAAAATCCGAATCTGCAATCTATTTAATATTTAACAGATACCCCCATCTCTCAAACGGCTGAAGGAAAAAATGTCAAAAATATCGTAAAATATGTCTCCCCCTGTACGTACTTGTGTTTTCAAAATTTTATGAAAATGTTCAACATATCGTCTTCGAGATTTCGCATTGTAGGTTGAATGCACTTTAAATTAAAAATATGTATGTATGTAAAAATATGTTACAGACATCAATAATATGACCATTGAGCATTGACCCCAATTAAATATAACATATATGCCTTATCTTATTCCGATGTGCTTTAAGAGCTGTAGAGGATGTTCATCAAAGTAAGGACTTTAAAATAATTAATTTGTGAATAATTTTTTAATACCTATCGAGTTTATAGCATCAATTTGAAAATTGGCACCTATACGTTTAAGGCATAAAAGAACAACTTATTAAAACTGATTTTGATGACGTAACTATAGAGGGTGCGTTTTTATTAAATTTATTAAGGCGTTTTGTTCAATAAAAGGACCCTTCCATTCATATATATCGACCACTTCGAACAAAAATATCCCTCCCCTAAATTTAGATAGGATATACCTTCAGGTATACCGGGTAGGTTAGATAGATGTACTTTAATTAGTAACGTCAAAATCGGTTTCAATTTAAGTTGGTCGACTCTCAAAAAATTAAAATTATTCACAAATTGTAAAATATATAAAATTACAACTTTGAACATATCCTGTAGCTCTTGTACGCTCTTAAACCAAGTTGGTATAAGGCAGTTAAAGGCGACATAAGCCAAGTTGAAGGTTGGTATAAGAAGTATAGATATTAATTTTTACTAGGTGTTAACTTACAAAAAAGAAACATAAAACACATTCGGTGATTTTTTTATCAGCAGAGAGAAGATATAAAAATCATAATTTCACTAAATATTGAGTTCGCAACTTATTGCTATTCATCCATTTTCAGTAGGTGCATTTTAAAACAGATCGATTATATTTCGAAACAATAAGCCCATCCTTCCACATAATATTTAAGCATAGACTTCATAGAGTTTTCAACACCCTCTCAAAAGTAAAGGTGATTTTGAATGAACCGAATTCTTTGAAAGGTCAAAACATGATGAACTTCTCGATGTTTGATTTTGCATGCATCAGGTGCAATAATTACGAAGGGGTTGTATAAATGAGTAATGGTAACCATGGCGCTGCATAGTTTTCATTTCCAAAGTGCGTGTTTCTAGTTATTTAGTGTCTTACACTCCAACTCCATAAATTGCATGTTCCTGATAGTCGGAAAGTAAGTCCATAATAACACACAATATCCTGCAATTTCGCCTTGTGTATTATTGTTCCCTGGTTTATCCGGTAAATTACTAACATACCCCATGCACGTTCGAAGGTATATGTATACCTATAGCCATAAAAAATTATGCAAAATTTATCCGCATAAGGAATACGCATTATTAGATCGATAAAAATAATGCTTGAACTGAAGAACGAACATTTTATAGGCTATTAAGTGTTTCAAAAATAGATTCAAAGTTAAGATTTATGATTTGCATATCCTTAGACTTATTATTCTATCAGATAAAATCAACCCCGACAAAAAAGAAAATCTAACAAGTGGTCTAGAAAACTGAAACTGACAAAGCATGTAGAACTTATAGATCAATTATCACATCTGGTGTCTTTCCCTGATAAATAAATCAAGTGAAACACTGTAGGTTCTCATAATACTAGCGAATAATTTAGAACTTTTAGAACTAATTTCAAGCTTTTGTTCTTCTACGTTCTAACGACACATAATATTCCATTACTCAGTCTGAATTGCTAAACATTCGACGATATGTGTGCAAAATCGTCCAACTCGATTTAAGGTAAGGTAAGGTAGGTTGGTACATCTTTTCAGGAAATAACAGAAAACTGGGGAGAGTATTAATTGTTTCTTTTGGTATTATTCACCAGTCATTAAAAAAGTAATATTGCCTTTTATATTTTTTAAATTAATATTGACAGCGAAAAATACCAAGAAACTATAATGCCTTTTGTTATTTTCCGAAAATAGGGGAAATCCAGTTAGGAGATGTAGCGTCGATATGTTTTGCGATATTCCTCAAGACTAATTAAGGAGATCCTAAAGAGCATGCATGGAGAGACGCTTTTAGAAAATGTTTCAAATCCATTTCTGTTCAGTTATTCGGTAGGTAACTATCCTAATAATTAAGAAAATTGTCTGGAGTAGGTATTAAAAAACTATCTAGCTATTGATTCAACATTATCTTATTTTATTCATGATAATGTTCTTTCAATTATGTATAACCTCAGGCGGGTCTTTATTTGAAAATTGCATTTTTATATCTTTTATGAAACTTTGAGTTAATGTTGAAAGTATAGAAGACAAATACATTACAAAGGACTCAAAAGAGAGATCATCATCGTTTAGAATATGGATTATAAAAAAATGAGGAATAAATATTGATTTTATCTAATTAAATATTAAGACAAATTGATACAATGACGGGTTTATTCTGAAGGGCAAAATATAGCAGAGGGGTATATACCTATCCCGTATTATAAAGGTCGCCAAATTCTTGACCTTTCATCATTAAATTCGTGTTCATTAATTATTTACAGTTCGATATCTTATCAAACTTTTAACAGTTTTTTTTTTAATTTTAACGATTGAAGTCTTTGACATTTTGCAAAGTACACACCTTTACACATAATATGGTTTCAGTTTTTTCGATGTTATTAAACTGTGTGTTAACTTGTATGTTTATTTTTTTATGAGACTTAGAAGGTTCAGTTGACAGAAAACAAAAACTTTCTAAGGTCGAGTTGTCTGAACTTATTGTGTCGCTCTCTACACACGCAACTAATAAATATTTCGAAGTACGAATAAGGCAACATTTTATTAATTCAAAACTGATTTCCTTATTGCATCATTTAGACCTATACTTATTATACGGTGAGGCCGAAAGTCCATACCCCCCTTGATTTTTCAAAAGTGCAAAAACAGTTGCAGAGTTTCATTCGACCTCTTTGAAAATTTATTTTTATAATATAATTCAGAAACGCGGCCAGTGACTATGTGGTAGATTTTCTTAAGAGGGTCACGCCCTACATTATGTATACATTTTACAATTTTATATACATATACATAACAGCCAAATTAGAGATCTTACGCAGTTTGTTTATTGTTCATACCAAATTTAATCAAAATCGATTTAAATTTACACGAGTTATAACCAAAAACTGTACTTTTTTAAACTTTTACACCCTGAATCTTTTTAAGAAAACGTCATTTTCAGCTGAAATTTATTTTTTAAACTTATATTTTTATGAGAGGGATTAGCCCTTTAAATTTGGTCATACTCGTATATCTATCTAAAAAACCCTGTATAAATACATGGTGATTCAGGTTTTACCTTGTTAACTCTAGGGAACGATAGAGAATCGAAAAATAATATGAGTTTTCCCTATGAACTATATTCGAGAAATGCTTCGTTAAGAAAATACAGGCTGTTAAAAGTTTTAAGAAAAAATTCGTATTTTTGAAATATATAAAAATTGGCTGATTGGAATAATTTGAAATTTTGAACATTAGTTATGTTAATTGAAGTACATGATTTTTGATACTTCCGATGAAAAATTCTTCAATCCAGTGGCGGAGATCTGGGCTTGTTCTTATCTGCTTTGTTAATAAATAATTTGCACGCCACTGACTTTAATGCCAATTTGTTATTTTTGTTAGATACCTCATGTTGTTTAGAGAAGAAAAGAGAAAAGTCATCGTAGGTTTTTGTCGTAGGACTGACTGTTATTCCGAGATACTTCACAGTGTAGGAACCCGTACGAGGTAAAATATCATAGGAATCAATGCAAAAGAGCATTTCTAGAAATTAATCATTTTTGTGATCGTTATTGAACCGTATTGCATTACAAAAATCTTGCATGAGTGCCAACATTGTGGAATATCTTGAAAACAGAGCGTCCTACAACAAAAACGTAAGATGAATTTTCTCCTCTAAACAAAACAAGGTATCTACCATAAATAACCAATTTGCATTAAAGTCAGTGGCGTAGAAATTATTTAATAAAAAAGGTAACAACACACCCAGATCTGTGCCACTGGAGTGAAGAATTTTTTATCGGAAGTATCAAATCATGTACTTCAATTAGCATAATTAATGTTCAAAATTTCAAATGATTTCAATCAGCCAATTTTTATAGGTACCATATTTCAAAAATACGAATTTTTTCTTAAAACTTTAACACCCTGTATTTTCTTACCGAAGAATTTCCCGAATATATTTCATAGAGCAAACTCATATTATTTTTCGATTCTCTATCGTTCCCTAGAGTTAATTTATTTAATTTAATTTTATTTATTTATTTAATTACAAGATCACCCAAACAGATATGCCAAAGACATATCCTCATACGGGTGAATAATAAATAAAAGGTTAACGTTAACAAGGTAAAACCTGAATCACCCTGTATATCTACCTACTTCACTCGTACTCTGTAAGTATAGGTATACCTATCACATTATAGAATTTTATTTTATAGATTTTCTATTAGTCACTGGCTGAATCTCCTTTTTGAGTAGCCCAATAATATACCGGGTGGCTGACCATAGGACATAGGACATTTCCTAATTAATAATAATACAAAATATCTTCTATGTTAACGAATTTTTTTGTTGCTTATTGTCAAAGTATTTTGATGTATTCTTCATATTGTTATGAATAAATTTGTAAAAATACTTTGACAACGGGCAACAATTAATTCCGTCAACATGGAAACTAATAACTATGTTGTATTATTAGGTAATGTCCTATAATACAGCAGAGATATGGTCAGCCAAACCCGGTATACACATATTGTTGTAAGAACTCAACGCGACAACGACAGCGGGGATACATGGGTACATATTTGGGAACTGCACTTTTAATAAAATAAATAAAAAGGAAAGCAAAGTAATAGAAGAGAAAAAAAGAAGGAAGAAGAGAAAGAAGAAAAAAGAGAAAGAAAAGAAAGGGAGAAGAATAAGAGAAAAAAGTTTGAGGATGAAGTACCTACTGTAAGACTGTTATTAAGCGCTTAACCAAGCTGATTAAATTTGTTTATGAATATCTGCAATGGAATTGTTTGATAACACCAGTCCTAAGAGAAGAGAAAAAAGTGTGCGATCCTCCAAAATAACAGATGAGGCTTCTTCTTATTACGTCCCGTATCTGTATTCATCACGCGTCATCCACATCCATAGAAGACGTGCACTGGCTAAGTGGCTTCAAACCGAGGCCAAGAGCCCCCCCTGACGATAACAAAGAAAAAGAATAAGTTTCTGAGTTGAGTTAGTTAGGTTATGGTTACAATGACATTTGTTACCATACCATATGATCCCTTCATTTTATTAAATTTCTAATTTTCTCTTGAATCTTGAACTTTAACTTTCGACTTCGAGTTAACAAAATATCGGGTATAGCTTAGCTTAGCTGCCGGCGGCTGTTAGTGGAAGGAAACTGGAAAGAAAGTAAGAACAAGAATAGAACTAGATCATGTAGATCAATAATTAGTTTACCGGTCCGCTGTTTATGAAAAGCACACTCTATAAGTCTGTGACCTTTATAATTACAATTATTATTGCATTGCACAATATTTAATTAGAATTTCACAGTTGAAGAGCAGGAAAGGTATTTTTCAAATTTTTTGTCTATCCAAAAAAATATTCGTTTTCTCACAGTAATCCTATTGAGTGATTTATTCTTTCCCATATGGTATATTAATGGTATCCTTCAAGTTTCTTCTAAATAGTTGGGTTTATTGAATGAAACTTGATTAGATAGTCACAATAAATTAGTTTTTAGCTCTTCATTTAATTACATAATAACAGGATTATACTTACTATGAACTCATATTTAATTATTATTATTTAAACATTAATAACCTCTTAATTTTACAGATAAAACCAATCATGAATACATCAATGACAGCGAAAAAAGTGCGCGAAGCTTACATCAATTTTTTCAAAGAAAAAGCTCATGAATACGTCCACTCATCTTCAACGATCCCTCTAGATGATCCCACCCTCTTGTTCACAAATGCCGGAATGAATCAATTCAAACCGATATTTCTGGGCACCGTCGATCCCAACAGCGACCTGTCAAAACTAGTAAGAGCTGTCAACACTCAGAAGTGCATCCGAGCCGGCGGTAAGCACAACGACTTGGATGATGTCGGCAAAGACGTCTACCACCACACTTTCTTCGAAATGATGGGGAACTGGTCGTTTGGTGATTATTTCAAGAAAGAAATTTGCTCTTGGGCCTGGGAGCTCTTAACGGACCGATTAAAACTACCCGCTGATAGATTGTACGTTACTTATTTCGGTGGAGATGCTGCTTCTGGACTGGAACCAGACAATGAATGCAAACAGGTAGATTGAATTTAATTATAGGTACTATTATTAGTTGCTAATACTAAACCATTACAGATCTGGTTGGATATCGGAGTGAAACCAGAACACGTCATTCCCGGCAACATGAAAGACAACTTCTGGGAGATGGGTGAGACCGGTCCCTGTGGCCCTTGTTCAGAGCTTCACTACGACCGTATAGGAAATCGTAGCGTCCCGGAATTAGTCAACCAAGACGACCCGGATGTACTCGAGATTTGGAACCTCGTGTTCATTCAATTCAACAGGGAATCCGACGGTTTGCTGAAATCGCTCCCTAAGAAGCATATCGATTGCGGATTGGGGCTAGAACGTCTCGTTTCCGTGATACAGAACAAGCCTTCCAACTATGATACCGATCTATTTGTTCCTTTGTTTGATGCTATCCAGAAAGGCACCGGCGTTCGTCCATATGAAGGTAAAGTGGGAAACGATGACGCCGACGGGATCGATATGGCTTATCGAGTACTTGCTGATCATGCTAGGACTCTGACTATTGCTCTTTCTGACGGCGGATGTCCTGATAATACTGGAAGAGGGTGAGCTCATCTTTCTCTGTTCTACTTTTTGTCCTATAATCTCGCGCGAATGTAATTGTTTCAGATATGTATTGAGAAGAATTTTAAGAAGAGCAGTTCGTTATTCGACTGAAAAACTCAATGCGAAACCGGGATTCTTTTCGACTTTGGTCAACACGGTAGTGGAGGTGTTGGGCGATACTTTCCCAGAAATTAGAAAAGATCCGCAAGGTATAATCGATACAATTAACGAAGAAGAAGAACAATTCCTCAAGACCCTCACTAGAGGAAGAAATCTTTTGAATCGAACCATCGGGAAGCTCAGTGACTCGAAAACCCTACCAGGAGATGTGGCTTGGCGTTTGTATGATACTTACGGTTTTCCTGTTGATCTGACGCAACTTATGGCAGAAGAAAAGGGTTTAACTGTTGATATTAATGCTTACGAAGAAGCCAAGAAGCAAGCCCAGTTGACTTCTCAAGTAAGGATCAATTTTATGTGGTATATTTTTTGATTGGTTTGAAAATAATTGATATTATAGGGCAAAGGACTTGGTATCGAAAGCACTATAACCTTGGACGTTCACGCTATAACCGACTTACAAAATCAGGGAGTTCCTCCGACCGACGATTCCTGTAAATACGACTATGAAGTAACCGATGATTTAGACGCCGAATATAAATTCGCCCCCTGTGAAGCGACGGTGATTGCCCTGAGATATGGGAAGCAGTTTGTAGACGAAGTTACCACTGGGCAAGAATGCGGAATTGTACTCGACAGGACGAATTTCTACGCCGAACAAGGTGGTCAGATCTACGATGTCGGTTACATGAATAAATCGGAAGACGAAAGCGTGGAGGCATCCATAAAGAATGTCCAAGTTCGTGGAGGGTATATCATCCATGTAGGAAACGTTGAAGGCACCTTGAGGAAAGGAGATAAGGTTACGCTTCATGTGGATGTGGCTCGAAGGAGACTTATAATGAACAATCATACCGGAACTCATATTCTCAACTTCGCTTTAAGGAAAGCGTTGGGGACGGAAGCAGATCAAAGAGGATCTCTTGTAGCACCTGACAGGTATGATTACTGAGATTGAATTTTAATTTGAATGTAATATTTGTCTTTTAACAAGGTTGCGTTTCGATTTCACCAATAAAGGAGCGCTTACAGTACAGCAAGTTAAGAACACCGAGTTGGGTTCCAAAGAAGTCATCGCTAAAAATGAGAAAGTTCATGCAAAGGAAGCAAAGTTAGCGGTAGCAAAGACAATAAGGGGATTGAGGGCCGTCTTCGATGAAACTTACCCGGATCCCGTCAGAGTCGTCTCAATTGGAATACCAGTAGAAGACCTCGAAAAAGATCCATTTTCACTAGCTGGGGATAACACGTCTATTGAATTTTGTGGGGGTACTCATCTGAAATATGCTGGACATATTGGAGATTTTGTCATAGCCAGTGAAGAAGCCATCGCTAAAGGTATGATTGTAATCTTAAAACTACTGCAGTGTACTAAATCATTTTTATTTATTTCAGGTATTCGAAGAATAGTCGCTTTGACAGGTCCTGAAGCTACGAAAGCATTGAAGAAAACGGAGCTCTTAGAGAACCGATACAACGAAATCAAGTCGTTGGTAGATTCTGACAATTCGAATACGAATCTAAAAGAAACGGTAAAGAAGATCGTGGAATTGACAGAGGAAGTTTCGCAAGCGACGATTCCTTACTGGAAGAAAGACGAGATTAGGAACTCTTTGAAATCGTTGAAGAAGTCGCTCGATGATAAGGAACGATCGGCAAAAGCGGCCGTCGCGAATCAAGTCGTGGAGGAAATAAAAGAATTTGTCAAAAGTAACCCTGACCTGCCCGTAATAGTGAAAGAATTGCGAGCTTTCAATAATACGAAAGCTTTGGACAGTGCGTTGAAGCAGGTCAAAGCACACAGTCCGAAGTCGGCTGCTCTTTTTGTTACCGTCGATCCCGATTCAAATAAGATGTTCTGTTTATCTGCCGTGCCGAAAGAAGCGATCGATAAAGGATTGAAAGCAAACGAGTGGGTGCAAAAGGTGGCTGCAGAAATAGGAGGGAAAGGGGGCGGGAAAGCTGATTCTGCTCAAGCATCGGGAAACAATTCAGTGCCCGTTAACACAATTCTAGATTTAGCCAAGAAGTTTGCCGAAAGTAAACTTCTGTGAGCTCTGTAAAGGCTGATGGGTCAACATTCATTATTAGATAGTGAACGGGAGGTTTAATAATTTTAGTTTTTTTTATTTTATCTTAATATTAGATTTGATTGTCTGTTATTAAAGGTGGATCTTTAATGAATGTTACTACAAACAGCTGTAAACAATTTTTAAATTATTAATAAAAGTTTTGTATTTTTTTCTTATCGATAATTATTAATTAATAAACCAATAAGAATTTTATTTTATTTTATTGTTAACAAAGAAAATTCCCATCAGTTTTCGATCTTTTTATTCTTATCATACAATAATCTAATTTCGGTTAATAACGAATTTAAATTAGTACAATGTTTTGCGCTAATAGGAATCACAGGTAAGGTCGTTTTCTTTTTTAAAACTTCAATATTATCTTCTACTCCTTCGATATCAATTTTATTAGCGATGACAATTTGAGGTTTCTCTAAAAACTCACTACTGAACTGAGACAGTTCAAAGCGTAAAGTCTCCAGATGCTCCCACGGTGATTCTGAGGAAGCATCAAGGATGTACATGAGTGCAGTGCATCTTTCTGCGTGTTTTAAAAATTGAATCCCTAGACCTTTATTCTTGTGAGAATCTGGTATCAAACCTGGCAAATCAGCAACTAAAAAAGTATGCGAGTAATATAAAGTGGCACCGGGATGTTTGGTAATTTTAAATACCTGCAATTTGTTCATAATCGTCATATAAAACCACTCCTAAATGAGGTTTCAATGTTGTGAATGGATAAGGGGCTACTTTAGGTCTAGCTCGTGAAATGGCTCTCAATAAAGTACTTTTTCCAGCATTAGGATACCCAATCTATAATAATTATTGAGAAATGATTCAGTATGAAATATGAATGAAAATTAAGTGTAAGTAGGTGTACTTCGGTATCAGTACTTACCAGACCTATATGAGCCATGCTTTTTATCTCCAAGGTGTAATTCAAAGCTTCTCCTTCAGCTCCATACTCGCATATCTGTGGAGACTGTTCAGTATCGGTAATGAAAAAATGATTTCCTTTCCCTCCAGCTCCACCTCTGGCGGCTATAAATAATACGCCTTCCATTGATAAGTCACCGACCACTTTCCCGGTTTTATTTCGTACAATTGTCCCAACAGGTACTTTGATAATGTTATGGTCAGCATTCTTTCCGTGGCAGTCTTTATTGTAACCTTTCTCGCCATGATCCCCTTTTATAATCCTGGGAATGTATGATAAATCTTTAACATCGTTTGAAGCTTGGAATATGACATGGCCGCCGTTGCCCCCGTCACCGCCATCTGGCCCGGCGAATTCGTTACTCCAGAGATGGAGGAATGAAACGCAGCCGTCGCCCCCATTGCCACCCAACGCCTGAATCGATTTGATGTCTTCGAAATGTTTCACCTAAGAAATTGATATTATTGGCTGTCCTGTCATTCAAATAATTATTATAAAATCTTACAGTGTCTTTTGTTGACTTGGGCTTTAAACTTTTGAGAGGTTTTGCTGTTACTGTCTGTGAATAAGTACGAAAAAGTATGAATTTCACACCTTGCCTTAACGCAGAAGAAAACATGTTTTAGTGTAAAAGAGGTATACTATTACAAACTGATGAGCATTTTATTGACTGTAACAGTGATTACTCTCATTTTTTTTCTGATAAACATTAAACTATTTCCTTATTTGCCTTATTGTATTTTTCTTTTCAAATAAGTTAGGTTATCATTATACTTCTGCTTCTTCTTTTTTAGTTATGGCGAGCTGTTCTGTAGTTATGGTCTTTAGTACTTCCCTAATAATTCCACCTTACCTACTACTATGTTTTGTCATTTGCTGGTTAATTAGTACTGGTAGCTACTTGGAACATTTTCACAATCACAAAATTTTCAATGTTTTCAAATCGCGATATAGATCGATCTGCCCTATTTTTTTCGAATCAAACTTTTTCGATAAGTGCCGTGATTCTTGAAAGATTTAATTAAAAAAATATTTTAAAATAAAAAAAATAGCCATATCAGGGATGCAGGACGGGCCTACGTTGTTTATTTGATGCATTAGGTATATGTATATTATGGATTGTATAAAATATGCATTTGAAATTTATGAGGGTGGAGAGTGAAGGTCGAGATCTACCTATACTCGGGATATTTTACGATTATTTTTTGGCGTATGAGTTCATTGAATAAAAAACCTGAACATTTAATTAAAATAAAAATAAAGATAAAATCATAATTCAAACCATTCAGATTTCACATTATTTTTAAATTTCAAAATCAAGAATCAAAAATTGAAACTTCCAAAAATCTTTAAAATAAAAAAAATATATGATGGAAAGTTAGACCTCGCGCTACTTATTAAAACATAACCGAATTTTGGGTGTGATGATAAAACTCTACAAATTCCACCACAAAATCAAAGCAAACATTCTGAGTTTTCCCGAGGATTTTCTATACCGTGCACACATCTGCGACCACCAGGAGAGGTTTGGATATAGCGAGCACACATAATTATCCATATGAAGTACTGAAATAAAGAATACCTATTTAAACAAGTATTTGAGTCCTTCCTGATGTTTTGCATTCAAAGGATTCCCCGTTTATCTTGACAAACGACGGTTTCAGCCCCAACGTCAAATTTGAACCCTCCCGCCCGCGGTAAAATTCGAATTATCACTGCCATAACAACCAAATTAATCAAATTGTTTACAAGATAATTAACTCGTCATTTTATGATACATACAAGACTTCTTTAGTTTAATTTCGAAAGTAGCACAATAATAATTTCCTCTTTCAATGGCAGGCTTGCCGAAATTGCCAGGATTCACTTTTCAGGATCCAACGGTAAGAATAAAAATCACACTCTCAAAAAATCATTGGTTCACCGATAATTTTCAGTTATGTAGACACCACCTTTCTCAAACTTTCAACCTACTCAACGGTTACAAAGTTCCCAAAGTCGAATATCCAGGAATAGGCGGCAGAGTACATGAAGCCCATTCCGTTAAGCATATCCCTAAAGGGGACACCGTCCTTTATGACCCTTCGTTGACTTACGGTAGGACGCGTTCGGTCGCTTTTCCACAATTCATGCCGCATTACGCTTTGTATGACCAGAAATGTTTAACGTTTCGAGCTTTCTTCAAACAGTCTGTTGTCGAATCACCTCTCGAGCATTACCGTGTAAGACACGTCAATATTATTTATTTCCTAGAAGACGACACCCTCACTGTTATGGAACCAAAAACAGTAGTAAGATTTAATTGTGACAAACCTTATTCATGTTATTAATTATTAAATTATTCAATAGAACAGCGGATTAGAGCAAGGTAGGTTGGTAAGAAGAGGTAAGATTCCTAAAAATACAAGAGGAGACTGCTGGCATTGGAAAGACCTCGCTGTCGGTAAAGATATCGTTATAAATGGGGTTGTGTATCATACAGTTGATTGCGATACTTTTACTAGGGTAAAGTGAAAGTAGCATTATGAATTACTGCATTAATTAATAGTAATCAATCATTTTTTTTAGGAATATATGGCTAGTCAAGGTTTGATTATGGCAGATCCGGAAGAAATGCCGCATGATCCCTATACACTAGGCAGACAAATGCAGGTTCAAAGTCTTTTCACCAAAACCCCTCCAGCAGATGACAAATTGAGACGATTTCTAGAATATGATGGTAAAATTTTGAAGTAATAAATAAAAATAAATAGTTGCATATACCTTATTATAACTTATTACGCCTAATCCAGATTTAAGGCTTTATGGGACGACAGGGATGCAGAATTCGGAGGCTTATATAAATACGAATTATTGTACTTCCTCTCTGATGATACAATCTGTATAAAAGAAATTCATGAAAGGAACAGCGGAAGGGACCCGTTTCCTCAGCTGTTACGAAAAACTAAACTTCCCAAGGTAAGGGACACTGATAATAATTGTCTCTAATTTTATTCCATAAACATATTTCCAGATCTACACAGATAGACCTGTCACATTTCCGTCGATATATCTCGAACTATCAGATGCGGAAGTGTCTGAATATTACCAACCGAAAGATCTGATTGTCGGCAAGACCGTTTTTGTCCTGGGCAGGAAATTTCTCCTTTATGATTGCGACGAGTTCACTCGTAATTACTACAAGAAAGCCTTGTGCATAGTTCAACCTCCAGCGATGGAGATATCCGAAAAGAAACCGGCGCCGGTCGAAAGAAAAATGCCGCCTCACAATGGAATCGGTAGTCTGGAAGATTCCCTGCAAAACACTCTCACTTTCATGCCGAAACCGCCGAGGAAAGACGTGCTGAGACAGATCCTGAACATTAATAAATATTTACGATATGAAATGGTCATGGACGTGGTACATCCGGAAGATGAAGTGAGGAAATTTTTGCTCTTATATTCTTTATCAGATGGAACTTGCAGAGTCCACGAACCGCCCATTAGAAATTCTGGAATTCAAGGTAAGAAATAGGAAACAATAATAAACGTTTTAATCGATTTATTTTAGGTGGTAAATATCTCAGATCTTCACTTCTAATAAAACCGGGCTCCGATCCTTTGAATCCCCTCTATTACACACCAGCCGATTTTTATATCGGTGCGGTGATTACGATTTTCGGACAAAGATTCCTTATAACCGGAGCGGATTTATTCGTTTATCGTTACATGCAAGCCAACGCCAGCAAATTCCCTTGCGAAGTCATCGAAAACATCAGAAATTACATGTTCAATAAGGGGTACCTCAAGGACGACATAGATGAACACGTACAGACTAATTTAGAGCTGGACAAGAAGGCCGATCGAGACATCATAGGTACTCAACTGGACACCGTAAAAACTGAAATGGACAAATGTCTGGAAGAAATGAAGATCGGAGGTGAAGGTTACGATCCGGAGAGAGACAGGGCCATCAGGGCGAGGATCCTGCAAGAGTACGAAGATTCCCAGAAATCAAGTTACCAGGTTCCGCCGCACGGGATAGAGGCAGTCAATAAGGAATGCGCTTATCCTCCGTATATTGGAGATGTGCCCAGCATGGATTGCAAGGATGAACCTGAGGAAGGTTTGTTTGTGACACATTCTTGTTTCATAGATTGTATTAGTATTAACAAGGAAAACATATTAGTATACCGTGCGAGTACTGGGTCTCTATACAGTGGGTGATTCTTTGAGATTATTTTCCTGTAAATCAAATCTGGTCTATTTCCAGGTAAATTCACTTCTTACACGGTGAAGCACGTCGACACTCCTGAAGAGGTAACAGCAAAGTATTATGCGGGGATCCTGAAGAAGCACCGAGACATTTGCAGGAACGGCCAGCCGCCGGTGTGCGACACTCAAGAAGACGAACCTGTCAGTTGCGCCGAGCGGATCCCGAAGGGGCCAGAGCACGTCATGGTTTCATCGGCCGTCTACCCTCCAGGGGCTTGCAAACCTAAGACAGTAAGGTTCGAAAACGTTCCCAATCGATGCGTTATCGATAAGCACGACCTTTGCGGTTTGAAGAGTGATAAAATACAATGTGATTGCACAACATACAAACAAGACTGTGAGCAGTAATTTTTTCGATTGTAACTTTATTAATTAATAATATTATACACTCTGATATACATACATTATGTTTGTACATACATTATAATACATTATATAAAAATTATCTGCAAAAAATTGCATTTTATTTCCTAATTATTTACACCTTACTTAACTGACTCACAGGCAATTAAAGGCTCATTAGGCTAACAGGCAGATTTCTGTGCTCGTTTTTGAAGCTAATATCGACGTCAAATGACTTTTATTAACATTTTTGTAATTACTTTCATGTCAAGAATAGATAAAATTACAAAATTTCTACTTAGGCTCGATACCTTCTTCAGAAATGGGCACAGAAATCTGCCCGTCAACTTAATGAGCCTTTATAATACCCGCTGTCAGTGTGATAGCTGTAGCAGACATAGAAAGAGATCGTTTATTAGCAATGATTTAATGTCTTCGTGAAAAATTTGAGTCCATATGTCTGGATGATCTTTGTATGTTGTTAATGTTGGATTTGATGCGACTTTCAACACTACTAGTAGCGGTTGATTTGAGCAGCTCTTTTTGAATAAACTGGGTATCAAACTCCTCTTCCGGTGTTTCTTTTTTATCACTCTCTCGGAACAGTTTAATGTTCTTGGTTCGATCGCTTTCCCTCCATTCAGCATTCTTCATCATTTCCAACCTCAACCTCTCTTTTTCTTCCTCGGTGAGTCGTTTAGTTTTCTTATGTTGAGGATGACTTCTTGAAGATTCTATTTTTGAAGACTTCTCCTTATTTTCTTTAGATGTGGTGCTCTTGAAGGCGATCTTGCTGCCGTCGGATCTCTGTAAGCCCCAATTCTTCTTTCCACGTATCTCTCTTTCTTCACTAGACGATCGATAAGTTTTCTCTTTGAAATCTGCTCTTGGTAATATTTCCAGAGTTCTTCGTTCTTGTTCTGTAACTCCCTTGTTCTTATTCTCATATTTAGGACTTGGTGATCGATGAGATCTTTTTTCATCGCTTCTCCTTGACGATTTAGCTTTATCTTTACCTTTTCTGCGATGACAGTCACTGTCACTTGATTCTTCACTTGAAGTCTTATGTGATTTCTTCTTGTCTTTATTTATTTTTGAACGTTTTTGAGGTTTTTCATCATCAGAATTTTCACTGGAACTCGATCTTGATCTCTTACGAGATTTCCTTCTATTTTTAGACTTTTGTGAAGACTCTGTTTCCTTTCTTTGCTTTTTTTGGCGTCGCTTCTCTTTTTCGTCGCTATATTCCTCACTGGAAGAGCGAGAGCTTGATCTGTTTTTACTATCAGTTTTTCTTTTTGAATTTTCGATCTTCCTACTTCGATGTTTTTCTTTTTTGTCGCTTTTATCACTAGAGGAAGACCTTCTTTTTTCTGGTTTCCTTTCTTTTCTTCTGCTATCTCTGCTATGTTTAGTGTTATGATCATTTTCATAAGATTCACTACTCTTAGATCTCTTAGTACTTTTCTTACTGGACAATTCTTTTTCTTGTTTCCTCTGTCGACTATCATGCTCACTGTCACTACTTCTCTCTCTTTGTCTCATTTTACGATGTTTTTCATCAGCATCACTCTGCTCTCTCTTTACTTTCATATATTTATGTTCATCATAATTCCGTCTATTCCAGTCTTTTTTATTATGAGACGAATAATTACTATTATCCCTGTGCCTGTTATCACGACTATTGTGCTCCATTTTATGACTACTTTGACTTCTTTTTGGAGACAAACTGACATCATTACTCCTACTTCTGTTCTTGGTCTCTGAAATAAAAAAACTTTTAATAAATAAATAATCACTTTTCTTGACATATATTTTGAAACGCAAATACTTTCTTGGACTAGCCCCCCCCCCCCCCTACACTTAGAAATGTGAACATTTTGCTGCAATATTACTGTAGTGACCATAAAATTACCATAATATTTCATATTTAATACTAACCTTCACGAGATGGTTTACTTTTTTCAGACTTATCCGTCTTCTTCTTATTTTTACTTGTAATATCTGATAAACTATCATCAGAATCATCTTTACTACTATCAGTGAAACAATCATTCACTATATCTTGCAAAAGACCATCTGGGATATGTTCTTTCAACTGATTATACTTATGAATCAATATAATATCCAGATAATTCTCCTTCTTAGATTTTTTCTTGCTACTAAATTTTTCCTTCAACTCATTCATGGAATGTTGCTTGTAAAGTTGTAATTTCTTTGTGATCACAGTGTCTAAATCATCATCGGAGCATATCTCCAGGTGTTTCTTCTTCTTTTTCTTCTTCGACTTTCTGGATTTGCTGACATTTTGGGCTTCCAACGCTTTCTGAAGTTTCTTCAGTTGCACTGGATTTTGCAAGAACTGTCGTCTGGATTCTTCTTCGCGCTTCTTAATCGCTACTAATGGATCTTCCTGCAGTTTCGCCGATATATCGACCTAGAAATTAAAAATCAGTTAGTGGTCTGGTCTCTACTGCTGCTTGTACTGAGATCAATACACATAAAAAAATTGAGATAAGGTCAACCTCAACAACTACAAAAAAACCTTACCTGTTCAGCTTGTACAATTTTGTTGAATTCTCGTATGGAAGGAGGTATACACTCATGTTCTACATGGTTCTTTGGCGGAGCAAAGTATTGGTTCTGTTTATCCGCATCATTCAGCTGCTCCAAGGCTCTATCAATTGGTTTTCCTAGCAAATAGTCTTCTCGATTTACCAGACTATTTGCTCCCTAAAAATTGTGAAAAGGGTTAGCAAAAGAGTAGCGTTAATTTTCCAAATTCTGGCTTACCTTGTACATCCATTCAAGCTTTCGTTCTTCATTTTGTGCCTGCATTTTGTTTTTTCAATGGAGCAAACCGAGTAAACTTATTAGTTGCTGCTGGAGATTTTTAACTTTATAAGTTTATAACTTTTCTTATTTAACCTAACTTTTTAGGAACCGAGAGCAACATCGAAGAACGAAACCTGTTCAACTGTCAAAGTCAAAAAATGACGTAACATTAGGGAATTGTACTTCAAGTTATATTTCACTATTAACAACTATACTCTTTTACTGCGCAAGTCCTGAATGAGGAAAATCTAAGGCGTCATTTTACTTTAGCGTTTCAGAATAATTTTTACAGGAATTTCTAATACCGTATACAAATTAATTCTGCATAAAATTAAAACGCGGAAAGCCTCAAGTGGAACAAAAAAAAAAAGTATTCTATTTTTCTGCATTATTTTGTCTTGGCGTTATATTTCAGCTCATTCATATGATATGAGGGTGTGAATCCGACGATATAGTTTATGGTCATATTCGTTTTTTCACCATTTCATTGGTGCCATGTTGCAGTACTTGTACAAATTACCAACTTATGCAATGTGCATGTAAGACATTTATTAAATTGTTATTTGTTCATTTATTTTTTCTCCCATTTTAGTAAAAGTTTTGATAATATACGAAACGAAGCATTTCCCTTATCTTTCTCGTGCGCATTTTTTACTAACAATTCACAATTTTCCTTTGATTCGCTTTTTTTAATTAAAAGTACTCATTGGATGAGACGAGCAAAGGAAAATATTCCGTTTCGTATACATATGTATTATCAAAATTTACCTTTACTAAAATTTAAAAAAATAATATAAATTGACATTTTCTACATTTGTAATTTTTGTATAGAGGTACTTGAACATGGTAACAAAATGCGATGGATGAAGAACACGGATATGACGATTTATCGTTCGGTTCATGATACAAATAAACAAGGTATATGTCAGCGCGCAGCTTGTGACGTCAAAGTATCACCACACTGACGTCACAGGCTACATGCGACTCGCCACTTCGGCAGTAAAAATGACGTAAAGTCGCGACTTAGTAGCTTATTTCGACGTTTGAAGATGTTCTAGTAATTTTAATAAGTTTGACTTCAGTATCTGACTGTATGATAGCAAAAATGGTTTATTGTGCGGTAAGTGCGGGTGTGAGAATCACGCAAGAAAAACGAAAGGCAGACAGATATCTTTTTTTTAGTTTGCAAGGCAATTATGTATAAATGATTTGTATTGTATCACAGTAAGCACCAGCACTTTTCATTACACTCCACAAATGTTGACTTTTACCTTAAAATATTTTCAATTTTTCCGTTATGCTTGGATTACAATCACCACAGTGACGTCATGCGCAGCGCAGACGAGTTTTCAGTCTCAGACTGACATACCTTGTGTAGTTATATCATGGATCACGGTTCGGTTCAGCTGAGTGGTATCAATGACGAGGCATGACAAGAGTAGGAAAAAATCAAGGAAAACTACGAAAAAAAAAGAGATGTGATGAAGTAGTATAATATCACTGCTTCTTCCGCAGTCTAACTCTCAAAATACCTGGCACGTATCCAGGAGACATGGGTTCGATACCCATTACGGACATGCACAATACTTTTTTTACACATTCTCGTCGTTTGCAGTGGAAATTTTTTGACAATAATAAAGTACATTCGATACCAAAAACATTTTCAGTGCGTTGCGTATTATGTTTTGAATTATATCATATTATGTGCAATTAATAATAACTTGACGACCAATCATTTTAAAATATGCAATAAGTTTACTATACCTACTATCGAGATTTTTAAATTATTTAAATATAAACATTACTACGAATACTACGGATTAATTATAAATTCAATTTTGGAACTTCTTACCTAAATACATGCATAAATAAAAAATAACACAGACCATTACTTATGCGATAAAATATAGATTTCGCTACATAAAATATATAACGCACAAACTTTCTCCTGAAAGTGAAAGTCTAGTTCAAGAATTTTAAATGTCACATCATTTAAAAAATAATAATAAATTATAAAACATTAATAAAAACCATATAGGTAAATATAGGCAAATACTTATAGGGTTCTCGCAGACTGCGAGTATTTTCGATTAAATCATGCGCTATTTTGAAGCGACAAAATCAGAAAACAGTAATTATTATATTATGTCCATCGCATAGGTACCCAATATTTTTTTATTTTTAGGTAGGTATCAATAACTTGAACTCGAGTTAGCCCCTATAGCGCGGTTATATTGTGCATGGATCATACTTGCTGTATATGAAATGGAGTCTCAAGTTAGCGTAATAGCTAATTAACCATTAAACAAAAGGTTTGCGACATGGTACCTACCTGTACGTAAATAGGCCCATTCACATAGAGCACATGAAGAAGAGTATTATAGTTCTAGTTCTCATAGTTATTTCTTTCACATTTTTCATAATTAGAAAAACGGAATAAATAGAATAAATGGAAATAAAATAAACTTCAATTTTACCGTCAATCTCGAGGAATAAAATAAATAATTATAAACCTGAGCTAGAGCCATAAAAATTTAAATGGTGCTTGATTCAAACAACCGTGGGTTCGCGACGTCCTCGGTTTGCTGGAGCTGTGATTCCGTCAAGTGCATTAGCATAACATTTCCCACCTTTATTAGTAATTCACCTTCTGTCTTGATAATTCTCAGAACAACTGTTATGTATCTGGATTATAGCAAAAATGTTACAATCTGTTTCTAGATATTATTAAGAAAATTTCACCTGCGATGGGATTATTCGTTCATTATCAAAAAGAATTGCTTTCACTTTCAGAGTAGAATGTAAAGCCGCGAAAATATCTCAGGAAGTCAGACTATAATAATTTATATTATTAAGTTACTTTGTGCATGAGTGTTACTTATTGTTAGTGCATCAGTGAGAGTGATTCCGAGAGCAATTTTGTGAATTCTAGCTGATGTCATCTGTACCTGTGTCGCTCCATGATTGTACAAGATGAATATTTTAGGATTAATTATTTGTGCGATATCGTTTATTATTCTAATTAAGAAAATTAAAGCAGAAGGGTAAGTTTATTATTGATTGCATATAAATGTCAAGGAAACAAACTTGCACCTAGTACATAAAGCAGAACGTTATAATAGTGAATAGTGCAGCAAAGTTCCTATAAATTAGTATATAAATAATCGAAAATAAGAACCTATTATAAGGTAGTACAACGGCGCTAAAAAAAATTATAGAGACTTCAATGCCCGCATAGAATTCATACCCGACTTCTGATAGGTAAAAGTCCTTAAAAATACTTGTTTTCCAAATTTAACAGATTTGAAATGACAAATAATTTTTTTCCAGATTAATCGATTAATTAAATTTGATGATGACGCGCACGACGGATTATTTCGCAACAAGTTTTCAAATTCCTGTGTGGGCAAACAGCTTCTACAAATATAGCCAAGCACTACTCTAAATGGTAACATCTACCTCACGGGCAAAAAAAAACACAATAAATTTTAATGAACCTGATGCTTAAAATAGAGTCAACCTATTTTTTAGTACGTCCCATTAATACAACCAAAAATAAAGGCTGAGTAAAGATATTCACCCAAGAAAATTTAACTTTGGGCTGGTTTATGCTTTTGACAACGTATTATACCTATTATAACGCATTACCTAAGCCGCGCCAATATTTAAAAATAGTGTGTAATATTTATATTGAACAAAAAAGTAATAATAATTAATTAACTATATGCATACAGTGTGTGTCACAGGCATGGTACACCCCCCTTTTTTTCTTTATTTTTGGAGATAATTTTTTGAAATTTGGTACGTCGCATATTCTCGATAGAGCGCACTTTTTAGCAGAAAATTGAATTTTTTCCCACATCCGGTTTTTCCGGAAATGTTAACAACTTTTTATTTTTAAATGGGACACCTATATATTATTATATTTTTCGCTTCTATACATTTGTACGAATCCAACAATACCACATAAGTACCATTTTAAATGTCAAATTTGTTTTTATTTAATTTTTTATTTCTTAATTATAGTGTGCCATGACTTCAGTTGTGTTCGTCACAGATGCAAAATGGGTACACCAAAATGTCCCTTATTAAGAGTACTAGTAGATGGCACCTCGGTACCAATATGGTACCATTTGAAAAAAATGAATCCATCAGCTCAGAAAATCATTCCGGTGCGCATAAATCACTTAATTTAGTACTTTGACCAAAAATTCGATTTTTCTAGCATTAGATGATCCAATTGGAGTAAAACGAAATAGTCATGGCACACTATAATTGAGAAATAAAAAATTAAATGAAAACAAACTTGACATTTAAAATGGTACTTATGTGGTACTGTTGGATTCGTACAAATTTGTAGAATCCAAAAATATAATAATATATAGAGTGTCCCATTTAAAAATAAAAAGTTGGTAACATTTCCTGAAAAACCGGATGTGGGAAAAAATTCAATTTTCTGCTAAAAAGTGCGCTCTATTGAGAATATGCGACGTACCAAATTTCAAAAAATTATCACCAAAAAAAAAAAAGAAAAAAAAAGGGGGTGTACCATGCCTGTGACACACACTGTATATATGTAGTATGTATAAGTAAGAGCCTTGGTAACAGCATTAAGAGCAAGAGCACGGAATATATTTCATTATCCTGCATAGAAAAGCGAATTATTATAGTTTCATTCAGAGTTTTCCTGTATTAGGTACGTTATAAGCTAAAATGCGACAAAGTGTTAGTAGATTAATTATATTAGTAAAAACTTCTACTAAAACTCCAGTGTTATTTATTACTTTTTTCTATGTTCATTTCATATTATGTTTTTATTCCTATACCTAATACCTTAAAAATCGGTGTTAAATAATTTCGCTTTAAAACGCCCCTTTGCTCATCGAGGGACGGCTTATCGATGTTCCAAATATCCAGAATTTAAAAAGAAGTGTTTTTCGCAATCAAAAGCGACAAATTTGATCCTAAAAATTTTTCTCGATTACATTTTGAATAATAGCTTATCTCCATAGGGAACCTGCATTACCGACTCTGACGCTTACTACGTTTAGTGACGGTAATAAAGGTACCCTATTTCTCCAGCCACAACAGCGCCGCCTGCTGGAGTATATTGCCCCCATACTCCTCCCCTAAATAAATGGCCAATGACGTGGCCCCACCGCCCCAACTGAATGATTTGAAAAAGAAGACCCTCTTGATGTTTGTAATGCCAACCTATGTCATGAACGTCTATATATTTATTCAAATTATCGCGCCCTGAATCTATTTGAACTTTAAAATTCACAACTCCTCGAAAAATAACACATGTAAAATATTATTAAATTTTTCTACACCCAACAGAATAAATTTATCCAATCCCAGATGAGATTATTATTGGTGATTGATAACTGGTAATTAGCATGAAATAAAAATTAAAGGATATGAGTCATCTATTAATAATTAATTTATAAATTATGTACTCAAAAATAGCATCATTTATTTAAATTTTTTATATTAATTCAACCATTCTTGTAGATATTATAGCGTAATAGGACCTCGAGTAATCCGCCCAAATAGCGAATACCACTGCGCTGTTAGCATACAAGATGCTACATCACCGACTAGAGTTATAGCTAATATACAAGGAATATCGCAGAATGGAACATCTTTCCTGGAAGAAACAAGCGCATTTTTACAACCATTCACTTCAAAAATATTACGATTTATGGTAAAAAAAAATAATAAACAATTTCTGAAAAAAATTCTTCACTCTTATTTCTTTCGCAGATAGAAGACCTAGAACCTGGACATTATAAACTTGTAGTAAGCGGAACAGGAGGGATAGACTTTGCAGCCGATTATCCTTTAGATTATGCCGAGAAAAGTTACTCAGTGTTTATACAAACTGACAGATCCATTTATAAACCTGGATCTGTTATACAATTCAGGGCGATCGTTCTTAATGCAGCACTTAAACCTGCTGCAGAAGTTCGAAACGAATTCATAACCATATACATTTCAGTAAGTAACTTTTTTGCAAACTATTATTATTTAGCAAATACATAAAATTTTGTATGAGCGAAAAAGAATAGTATTTATATTTTTATTGCTTAGGATGGCAAAGGCGATCGAGTAAAGGAATGGCGCAGAGTGGAAGCGGTTCGAGGAGTCTTCTCAGAAGAACTCGAACTAGGAAAAGCACCCGTACTGGGACAATGGAAAATTTCAGTCGTAGTACACGGTCAGACCTACAATAAAACAATCGATGTAGCGAACTACATTCTACCGAAATTCATAATATCCATCGAAGCTCCGAAACATGTAATATTTAGCGAAAGATATGTGACAGCCATTATCAAATCGCAGTACAGCTACGGCAAGAATGTTAAAGGGACAGCAACAGTCACAGCATATCCCACCATTTTTTCTGGAGTGATTCAACCCATATTCAAAAATCCAGTCCGGAAAGTCATGCCCATCGATGGGAGTCTAAGGGTGGAATTTGATATTGAAAACGAACTTGGATTGAACGATGAATACGAACGTCCCATAATCATTGATGTGATCATAGAAGAATCGTTAACAGGGAGACGTCAAAACAACAGCATCGAAGTACATCTTCACAAATATCCTTATAACATGGAATTAGTCAAGACTGCGGATTATTTCAAACCGGGCCTTCCTTACGAGGCTTATGTAAGTCTCATTTAATATTTTACCGTGCACTTGATGATAATTATTTTTTATACATATTCGTAGTAGTAATACTCATAATTGCCTTGAAATACACAAAATAAAATTTAAATACTAGCATGTGTGCCCTACAGACGCCATCTTAAATTAAAATAAAAAGAAGAAGGTTTAGATAACCTAACCTCATAATTATATGCCCGACGCTACAGCGCCGATATAGATGGCAATAATATATCCAGAGCCGTGTAAATTTGTTGAAATTTTAGGGGAAAACTGAACAATTACCAAAATCTAATCGTTTTCTGGTCATGTCCGTGTGAAATTTAAATTTCAAAATCAAAGTCGCCATAAAACAAGTAACAACATTCTAATTTAGCCAAGAAATCGTGTAATGCGCATGCGCACTCTGAAGTTAACGGCACTCTAGTATAGTAGGATTAACTTTAAAAAGTCAGATGTGACGTCTCACTAACCGTCCGAATTAATATTTTTAAGTTCACCAGAAAATGTCAAACAGTTCATTGTCAAGTTGTGAACGACCGTAATTATTGAAGGAATCATTGAAAAAATGAATTGAACCGCTTACGTCAGTTTGAGAGCCACTGACAACTACATAAAATTTATTCACGTAATGACATTCTATCCTCTGTCTTGTGCATTTAATTCTCATTCAAAACCAATGTTGACGTATACTTATTTATGCGGGATGGAGTATTTAGACAAACTGGATGGTTACTATAAAAACACGTACATGAAACAAAATAAATCGAACTATCAAAAGGATGTGTATTCTTAATCGATACGTATGACTTTTTAGACTTTATTGGACTATAAGGACGTATTTTATGATTTGTAAGACCTTAATGGCGCGTTTTTCAAATAATCTTCCCCTGTGTTACACGTTACACCACACCCAACCCATGTTGTTATACATACTTTTTTCAAAGACGTTTCCTTATTTCAGTCAACCCTATGTCCATAAAATTTCTATTTCTGCAGCTGATTTCTTATTCTTGCGTTGTACAACAATAACTCCCACATATAATATCCTTTTTTTATATAGGATTTTTTTTACTTATTCGACTCAAAATAATTTGCAAAAAGTTTACATCACACTTTTTGTTATAAGGTGAAAATAAACAACCACGACGGGACACCACTGTCACCAAACAATGAATATGTAACAGTGAGACACGGTTACTCAAGAGCGGACGAGGTGTATCAGGAAAATCAACACAAACTTGATAAAAACGGAGTTGTTAAGTTGACTTATTACACTCCCAGGAAAGCTACCAACGCTACAGCTTTAAGAATTGAGGTGGGTATTTCAAACTTTCAAAACATTTTAATTTAGTTACATATTTTAGGCACAATACCACGATTTAAAAGAACGAATATCACCCATTCCGGCATCTGTATCGTTCAGCAACACCTTCCTGGAAGCGAAAGTGATAACCGAGAGACCCATCGTTAACCTGGAAATCGAAATTATGGTGAACTGTACTGAACGTATGAATTATATAAATTACGTACTGATGGGCAGAGGGGACGTCCTACTGGCCAATACTTTTGAAGTGGACTCATCTAATGTATTCAAACGGTTTAAACATCAAAACACTTTTAATAAAATGTAATTATTTTCAGGAGTTTAAGTTCCACTTCACAGCAACTCATGCTATGGTCCCAATTTCACATTTGATAGTGTATTACGTTAAACCAGACGGGGAATTAATTGGAGATTCTGTGGATATCGAAACTGAAGGGCTTCTGCAAAACTTTGTAAGTACCGCCGGTGAAATTGTATCTTGCAGCAATAAACAAGTCGCTTTTGTATCAGATCGATATTCAAACAATCACTTCAGACAGTCAACCGTCGAGAGATATGGAGATAAAAATCAACGCTCGTCCAAATTCTTATATCGGATTAATGGCAGTCGATGAACAAGTCGGTAAGCTAGGAAAAGCCGATTACGATCTAAGCTACACCAGCATCTCCAACGAACTGCAATCTTATGACTTTTCCACTAAATCACCTTACGCACTTATCATGAAGGACAACAAATACCATTTCCCATGGAAACAAGGATCCAGCAATCCTCACAGCGCCGTCTACGTATGTGTCTCGAGAAAAAATATTATAAAATAATTAATAACTTTTTTTTTAGGAATCGGGAGCTGATCTATTAACAAATGCTCATATTTATCGACACAAACCTACCTGTAAGTAATGTCGTATCATTTTGCTTTAATTTTTCTCTCTGGTTCAAAAATAAAATTAATGTCCGAATCTGAATCAGCGTCTAAAACTCGATCTGAATCACTTCCTGCTCCCCAATGCTCAAATATTCCCACTACCAAGTACCAATCGATTGTCTTTCGATTCGAGACTTATCCATCGTATGCCAAGGTAGTTCTAGATGTAGACCTCAGCCCTTCCTAATAGACCTCTCTAGTGACAATCGAAGGGTGTGATTGCCAAAAATGTTGAAATTTCGTTACAATAGTAAGTACACAACAATTTCTTATTTCAGTGGAAGACATATACATTCGACCGATCTTCTACGGCAGCAGCACAGTCAAACCAGACCTGGGATTCGGTTTACCCATACACTCGGTCACACGACCACCTCTGGCGGGTCCGTACGCGTTCAGCAGAATCCCGAAACCGGTATGGAACCAGCCGAAGGTGTACCTCCCTCAAAACATCGCCGACACCTGGTTGTTCGCCAATTTCTCTTCCGGATTCGATGGCAAAACCTCGATCAGACGACGGATACCCAACAGTCTGAATACCTGGACGATCACGGGGTTCTCCTTGGACCCGCTGCACGGTCTCGGTCTGGCCATGAACCCGAAAACGTTGAAAGTCACGAAATCGTTCGAGGTGAACATTGATTTGCCGTACTCGATGCAGAGGGGTGAAATTTTGGCCGTGCCGGTCGTGGTGACGAACCGGAACGATCAAGATATGATGGTGGAGGTGACGATTCACAACTCGGAGAAACAGTTTGAGTTCGCCGACATGTCTAATGAAGTGAAGGAAACTCGCAGTAAGTATAAAGGGGGACATTTACCTATTCAAGAGACCATCTCTACCTATGAAGTCATATTAAATATTATTTTATTATATAAATTTTTAGAAAATGAAGATTATAGAAGGAAAAGGTTGTCGGTGAGAAAGAATTCCTCATCGGCTGTCTCATTTATTATCAGTCCTCTAATGTTGGGGAACATTGAAATAAAAGTAACAGCAAGTAGTCCGAATAATCAAGACATGATCACAAAGAATCTGAAAGTTATTGTAAGTATTAAAACTGGGTGACCATTATTGATTAAGACTTTCAAATGGGGTGGAATTTGAGAAATTTTTTCCTGAACCCATGATTGAAGGGTAGAAAATGGCGTAAATTTTTAGGTTGGCCCAATTGATTCAGTGGGAACAATTGCGTTAAAGCCTCAATATGTCAAAATTTCAACAGAATTAGGACATGGAACTTATTTTAAATTTTTTCCACTCTCTTATATTCATTCTCTCATATAGGAAAAATACAGAAAAGAATGAGAAATGAGAATATAAATAATGACGAAAAACCTAATCTAACTAAATCAGTCTCCACGTCAATCAGTTGTCACCTAGTCGAGTTTTTAAATTGAATGAGCATTTTTCAAACTATTGATTGTTCCTCATATTACTTCCAGGCTAACGGCGAAACTGAGCACTACACTAAAACATTACTGATCGACTTGAGAAGAAAACAAACGTTCAAAGGTAACGTGACAGTGAGCATCCCCAAAAATTTCGTACACGGCACTGATAAATTGGAAGTATCGGCCGTGGGAGACATTCTGGGACCGACGATGATAAACCTGGAAAATCTGATCCAGCTTCCGACCGGATGCGGGGAACAAAACCTGATACACTTTTTACCGAACGTCATAATCTTGCGTTATCTTCGCAGTACACGGCAGTTGACTCCCACGATCGAGAACAACGCTCTGAAATTATTAGAGATATCGTACCAGCAGCAATTGGCCTTTAAGAGAGACGACGGATCGTTCAGCGTATTTGGTTTCAGAGACACAAACGGCAGCGTTTGGTAAGTTCATTCTTCAACGACAGGGTTCGGTTTCATTTTTAATCTTCAGGTTGACGGCTTACACTGCACTGGCAATGAAACAGGCAAGACCTTTCATCTATGTCGATAAAACGATCATAACGAACGCCTTACAATGGCTGATCGACCGTCAGGGTTATAATGGAAGCTTTTACGAAACGGCTCCTGTTATTCATGAAGACTTGCAAGGTCAAAATGGTAATAGTTTGGCACTTACAGCGTTTGTAGTTTTGGCGTTTATCGAAAACCAGGTAATTTTAACAAATTTTACTAATTGCCACAAAACAAAAGACAAGTAACTTTTCAGAACACCGAGCTCTCCTATACGCAAGTGATCAATAAAGGTCTCGACTACATAGCGAGGAACATTGACGATAACGAATCGACCTATTCCATAGCGCTTTGCAGCTACGTCCTTCAATTAGCGAAACATTCTTCGATGACGAGCGGTTTGAACCTTCTAAACGCCAGAGCCAAGCTGGGCGAAAACAGGAAATGGTGGACAGCCGACACTGAGCAACTCAACGAGAAAAACCCATGGAATAAATTACCGAGAACCAAAGACATAGAAACAACGTCTTACGCTCTACTGACTCTAATTGAAGGAAATTACATCGATGACGCCGTTCTAGTCCTGGACTGGTTGCTGGATCAACAGAACGAGTTTGGGGGATTTACATCGTCTCACGACACAGTGATCGGTCTGTATGCGATATCGAAACTTGTATCCGTGTTATCAGGAAGAGCGAACATGCAAATTGATATTTCGTACAGACAACAAGACTCGAGTCAATTCAGTATCAATCAAAATAACGCCTTGATTGTACAAAGAATACCTGTAAGTACCGTGTGAATACATAAATTATTTAATCAATTCTGATTTTTCTTAGATCCAATGGAACGATAAGATAAAAGAAGTGAATGTTACGGCCTCCGGTACCGGTATTGGATTGGTTAAAGTATCTTATCGGTATAACAAAAACGTTACAGGACCATGGCCGCTATTCACTTTGGATCCACAGGTCGATAAAAACTCTAATCCCAATCATTTACAAGTATCAATTTGTACAGCGTAAGTAACTGAATACAAACACCTAAAAAAGCGACTGAAGTAACAATACTTTTTAGGTTTGTGAGTCACAACTTGACTCACAGTTCAAACAGCGACATGGCAGTGATGGAAGTAAGCTTGCCATCAGGATTTACGGCGGACATCGATTCCTTGCCAAGTTTAGAAGTATCCCAGAACGTCCAAAAAGTCCAATTGAATGACGACGGAACCAAAGTTATTTTGTATTTCAATAATGTGACGCGGACAGAATACTGCCCGACGGTCTCCGCGTTCAGGACACACAAAGTGGCGAAACAAAAACCTGTTGCTGTCGTCATGTACGATTACTACGACAGCTGTAAGTTCTAGCTCTCTACTTCTACACAAAGAGACAGATTAATTGAATTTTATTTACATTTCAGCTCGCAGAGCACGGGTCTTTTATAACGGACCGAGGTCGACTTTATGTGATATCTGCGAGGAAGAAGATTGCAGTAACATTTGCGTTTCCGATCCGAACAAACAAGTCAGTGGCACGAGCACTGAAGCAAGTACAAATTCAGGGAGCCGGATCGGAAACGTTTTCGCTAGTTTAATTTTTGTGATATTTCTAATTATTAAGCATGTTTAATTATTTGTCTAATAAGATTAATATTTATAATGTAGAAATTATTACGATTACAAACAATCAGCTTACCTTTAGATGATTAAGTAACGTGTGAATCGATTTGAAAAGTATTTAAAATACATTTACATTAGTCAAGGCATGTTCTGAAATTCATCAGCAAAGTTTGAGGAAACAATCAGTGATGGGATCCGATATGCCGTGGTGTCAATATAACAGTATTTTGAAAATTTCCAAGGCTTGATTTTTCAAAGTTAAAATTATGTTAAAAATTAATCTTAAACCAAGCAGGGTTGAACCCAAAAAAAAGGATCAATCAAATCTATAGATTTTTATCTTTTATAACAATCGTTTCACCTATCCAGAGACACACTGTACGAGTAGGTATGCTCTGTCCACTGAGTGTTGTCCGTTGTCATGCCACACTGATTCTGGCTAAACAATTTCATTTAATTCGATTTGATTCATACACTTATTTCTAAGTCGAACCAGATGTGGTATCGCAGTTCGTGTCAGTGGCGTGTGAATTGTTATATTATGATTAGAAATAGCATGTCACCTACCTGCTAGTTGGCGTTTAAAAGAAAGCATAACACCTCCGTTTTCTTTTTCTGCAGTAAAATATCCTAGCAATTTAACCACACAACAAGACCACATTCTAGGGAGTTCAATCGTTTCCCAGGCATTTTATGTAATTTTTTGTAGTTCGTTGCGAGAATATACCCAGTCCGTTTTTTTTTAAACGTTAGACAAACAAGGCAATAGATTTTTAGGCATTCACGCAATTAATAAGTTACTCGTAGTTTATCACATCGTACAATATCACAGGTAATTCTGCTAATTTTGTATTAAAAACGTTTCAAATAACAGACCTCATTGCGCTGTCACTGTCAACTGACAGTAGCCGATCAGCTGGACGACAGTCTTATCGTATCAATCTAAGCGTATCAAGACGCGAGTCGTACTTCCGTCTCACTCTCGCTCATCTTTTTACAATTGCTGACGATTCAAACGTATTTCTGACAATACGTCCCAATTTAACTCGATTGACTATGCAATGCAATAGAAGGAGTAAGAAACATAACGAGATGATGCATCCTTAGTTATCACAACAGACAACACTCAGTGTACAGACTATACATAGATTATCTACTATAAGTGTGCCATCACAAAAAAAAAACTATAAAAGAACAGAGAACACTCACATCAGTCCTTTATTTATGTCAACAACAACATATCTAACCTTAAATTCACATAAAACAAATTTAATTTCATTTATTCCATTTATTAATAGAATACGTTTATTTTATTGGTACATTTAAATTTACTTTGATTCTTGTAATATCACTTTTTTCTTATAGCCCAGTTATTGTATTGTTACTTTCATTTTTAATTTAATTTTGAGGTTATATGTCTACTTCTTAAACGTTTCCGTAACAAATACATCACTTTGTTTAGTCGATGGAATTATGCATGATGAATTTCAGAACAGGCCCTTAAACCTAAGATTTGAAGCTGTGTTGTCATTGTCATGATGTCAAAATCGGTTCTTTAACTAAATAGAGCGTGACAAAATAGCACAGCACAAAATGGTGCTGAGATGAAATGTCACAGTTTTGTCAATCGCTATTTAGTTACGAAGCCGTCATAATAAAGTTTTTATCTACAAGCATTTGGGTTGAGACGAGACCTAATAGGAATATTACTAACTATACTAACTGTGATAAACTTTATTGCCATTTATAGTTTATAAAGTAATTAATTTGTTAATACTGAATAAATTTAATTAATAATTTATAGAGTTTCTTTTCTCAATCAATATCTCATGCTCAATCTACCCAATAAAAAGGAAGTCTCGTTTCTCCCAATAAAAAGGGAAAAAGGGTGTCTCAAAATTACCTTTAATTTTACATTTACAACCATTTTTGTTGTGTCAAACATGAAACAAGGATCTTCGAAATTGTCATCATGAGAAAAGTTTAATGTTAAGGTTATGGAGCAAGAATGTTAAAGCAGGTAGCTGTCCTAACTTCAAACGCACGATCAGAACTGAGTCAACTGTTTCAAATTTATTGATTCAATTCTCTGTCTGTAAAATTTTCATAATTTCTATGTGCGCTCGAGTGTAAGACGCTCAATGACTTAACCTCAAACTTTGGTGAAGAAAATATAAATAACGAAATATCCGCATTAAATGTTTGACACAACGAAAATGATTCAAAATTCAAATTGATTTAGGTGTAATAGTTAGGGCCGCGGTGACAAAAGTGCCTTGCAACTCCCAAATGGATGAGAAGCACGGTTTTGTATAGTTCGAGTGTCGTTCTCGAAATCCGCGTTGTCGAGTATGGGTCTGGCGTTCGGCGTTGGGCGGCTATAGTATTTTTTCCGAATTTTGCCCAGCGGTTCCAAAAATTATTTCAAACGGATGAAAAGTACTGGAGGGCATCTACGCAAACCCCCAATTACCGGAAAAATATTTTCATCCGATTTGATCCTTGCCGTAGCCTGCAGTACAATTAAATTGACCCAGACTCCGAAATGAAAAAAATCATCAGCCGCATGCATGCAACCGGACTGATATGAATGGTTATTATTTATGTTATTAAAAAAAAACGAACTATATCTCCCTGCCAAATTTCAAGTTCAAATGAGGAAATTTTTCCCCCCCTTTTTTTCATTTTTTTTAGAGCTTCTGGAAGAGCTCTTTGCAAATATCAAATCGGATGAAAATATTTTTCCGGTAATTGGGGGTTTGCGTAGATGCCCTCCAGTAATTTTCATCCGTTTGGGAAATAATTTTTGGAACCGCTGGGCAAAATTCGGAAAAAATACTATAGCCGCCCAACGCCGAACGCCAGACCCCTACTCGACAACACAGATTTCGAGAACGACACTCGAACTATACAAAACCGTGCTTCTCATCCGTTTGGGAGTTGCAAGGCACTTTTGTCACCGCGGCCCTAACTATAAGTACTAGTACTACTACTGTAGCCTGTCACCTGATAAATCAAAATTAAACGTATTCATAATTGAAAAATTTATTAAACAATAAGAAAACTTACGAACATCACTGGTACAATTATTCCATTGAACGAACAACTATTCACACTCCTCTTCACCTCTCTTCACGAGGCCAAGCAGCTTCCTCTTCAACTTGGCTAGAACTTTCTCGTTATCTTTAATTTTAAGAATAAGTCTCTTTGTCGTAATATTGTGTAAAGGTCCGAAAGCTAGAGCTACAACCGTACAAGCGAGGCAGATGACATTGTAGGGCATGCTGAAATCGGGCGTCGGCAGCGTGATGAGTAAATTTTCAGTCCTCACTTGCACCAAATAACCGTTCCTGGAAGCGTTGAAAGTGTCAGCTATGGTCGAACCATCTTGAGGCAGCCCGGAATAGTTACGAGCGACGGGGAGTAAACTCGACATGACAGCCGAACCGATGTAAAATCCGTGATTTGCGTCCGGCGGGTACTCTTGCCATTTCAGAAATACGTAATCGAATTCCACTGATATTGACACGACACATTTCGGGGGGACTATCAAGGCGACTTCCAAGTGGTAGGGCTTCATTCTGGCTTTTCCGGGGACATATTTCAAAGCGAGAGGTTGTAAATCTTCGTTATTATCGATGCTGATCTTTAAAGTGTGTAGAAATATCGGTATGTACCAGGGTATGTTTTGTAACAGGACTACATTAAGTGAATTCCAGTGATTATTGAAGATTTTAGTTACCAATCCGCCGTATTCTTGTCCATATCCTGAGACATATTGTGTTGCATATATCGTAGGCGGGTACAAACGATTGATGTAACTATTATCGGAATACGAGGCTGATAAACTGGTGAATCCTTTGGTAACATCGTACTTCGCAAAAGTAGTTGTATGACCCCCTCGTGTGGAAGTCAGGTAAGAATCGGGTTCTGGATTTAACCGATATGGCACGCTAGAATTAGATGAAGTATCCACGTAAACCACACTGGATGAAGCTAGAGGACAGACCTTAACAATTCCTTGTCCGAAAAGTTTCTTAAAAGACCAGTCTTTAGTTCCCAGTATTCCATAATCATAAACCAATTCTACGGTTTGCTGTAATTCCACAGAAGATAACTTGCAGGCTTTATCTCGACAGACCGGTCGAAAATGTAACGTCAAGGAGTGATATCGAGTGTTGTGAATGTAGCCGGAATTAAGGAGAGAAGCGAGACCGCTCTTGTAATCGCAGGGCAGCAGTTTCTTCCAGGGAGTTAAGTTCTCCGTGCAGACTATTTCACGTGGTAAGGTGGCATATCGGATATTCGATGAATTGAATTTTCCGTTTCTCACAACTCCGGAGGGTCTTAAGGACAATTCGGGACTTATGGTGTTCGAGTTATCGACAAAATTTAATGAAGCACAAAGCAATCCTGATAAAGTGCTGGATAACTCCCTCCATTTGCTATCGATGTCTAAAGTGTTCGGTTTGAACCACACCCATAGTTCAGCGCCGGGGGCGGCATCAATTACAGGGTACCCCCATGATTCGTATCGCCATAAGCCGGCCGTTAAACTGATGTGAAGCTCTTGAACGTCAAAGCGTTTGATTATTTCGCCCAAAGAACGAGGGAAAATTTCGGTATGTAGAACTGAAAAAGAAGACAAATGATGACTTTTCATGTTTAATTGGAATCATTTATTGGGATTGATAAAAAAAAATATTCCTATCAACAGTACCTTTCAGAGTACATAGTTGTTTTTTTAATAAAGAAAAAATACTTACAAGGTTCTTTGAAAATATCTACATCCCGTCTGATGGAAAACTGGAAATGGGCATACAACTGCTCGCTATATAGAGGCTTTAAAAGCAACTCTTCATGAAAAACATCTTTCTTATTTTGGGCAGTGCTTGTGCTAAGATGAATACAGCTCAACAATATAAAGCAGACGCAAATAACTTGATTGTTCATGTCTCTAAATTCCTAATTTTACCTAAATTTTGCAGTTTTTTTTACTAGTTGTTACTGCTACTAAAATCTCAAAGAACGATTTTCAGCATCTTGTAAAAATTATTGTAAACAGGCAGAGAAAGATCAATAAGTTATGATTGTCAATATTATTTCTCCTGTACCTTCCTCAATTTTATTACACTCTTAGGAAAATATAATCTTAAATATACAACCATTTTTTTATCACATTGTCTCAAGTAACAAGCACAAGTAACAAGTAATAACGAAATTAAAAATTACATTTTTTGAAAAAAATGTTTATTTTTGACAATTCAAGATAGGTTAGAGTAATTTCAAACTGTCATACTCTCAAATGTCAAAGCTTTTTTGCTAAAATCATTTGGCATCACTTCAGGACATCAACTATCATATGTCAATTTTGGCACGGAGTTTGAATTTGTATAAAAGGCGTCTATCGACACGGACTTAATTGAAGGTAAAAAAAGTGCGACTCATTTTGTGGTTGTTTTTTTCAAGGAGAGAGGTTCACCTAACGGATTGGGTGATTGCAAGCTGCCACGTTAGATACACATAGTTCGCTTTAATGGATCAAAGTCCATGAGACGTTATAAACTTATAAAATTGAACATGCGCACCAGCGCAGCTAAGAATGAGTTTTTTTTAAGTATGAACTTATAAAGTTGGTCCGCCATTAACAGGCTAAAGAAGTGGTTTATATAAAACAGTTTCATGTTAATAATTTTATTTTCCAAAGTTTCTTATTCTTAAAGTTTACCATATATGTAATATTATATATTGTGTAAAGCAGAGAAGTGAAGTTAATTAACAAATGCTCTGGGCTCTGGAACATGCTAACCTATAAATGCAGCTTTTAAATTATATAATACTCTGTCATTTCATTTATTTATTTATTTATCTAGTTACAAAACAAATTTAAAAATGGAATTGCTGTGAATCTGAAGAGGAATAATAATAATTATTCTTATCTGCAAAAAAAGAAATTAGAAATCAATTTAAAATACTGTGCTTTAAAAACACAACAATAATATATTCTACTTCTCTGTGGATTAAGAATAATTCTCCACTTCACTTCATCTGGTTGACTTCCAGCTACTTCGTTACAGTACAAATTTTCGCTATAATTTCGAGGAGTTTGAAACTTATTCTCTTGCCATAATTTTAATTCTTTTTGAGAAGGATCTGGTTCTAGCTTTTCAGGGAAATGGAACAAGTAATTTTTATCCTAATAAAAAGATAAAGAAAATGGAAAGTACATTTTTTTGTGAAAGATAAACAAGCAACTCACTTCCTCATTTTTTATTTTGCTGCAAAACGAATTTTCTACATCATATTGATAATTTCCTTGTACGTGGTTTACGGGTTTTATTACTTCATCCTCACCTAATTAAAATCATAGTAAATTAAAACTTAACATAAAAAATCAAAAGTGGTAAATTTTCGATATATTGGTTTTAAGATAAAGTCGTTACCTTGTTTACGAATCTGAGCAGGAGACTTATTAAAAGTTTCTAAAATAACTGATACACGGGCATCATCAAGATCTGTTTTAGAATCATGTCTGCTGCTGATATTATAAATTATTGACGAAAGTTCAGATCTGTCAGGATCGACACAGACCCTCCGGCACCTATTTGAGACCCGATTCAGCGGTGGTGGCGTGGGGGCTGTTTTCAAGATTTCGACAATCTTCCTCACTTCAGGGGGGATATTGATTGATTCTGGTGACTTACGTTCATGGATCTTTATGTGAGGAACGTCCATTTTTGGCTTTAATCTTGGCGCGTCAATTTGTGATTGTGTGGGAATTGATGAGTATAAGGTCTTCAAGGATTTCCTTTGCTTAAAATTTACCATCTTGGTATTTTTTGCTGGTAGAGTTGGTAGCTTTTGATTGGTCTGATCTTTATTTGTTTCGACTGAGATTTTAATATTTTTTTCTGTTGCAACATTGTGCTTGCTACTTTTATCGGTGGTATAAGCTTTATTGTTGCTCTCTTTTAAATTCAGATTTGAATTGCTAGAACCAAGTTCTATTCTCAATGGTTTATCGAGGGAATTATTTGAGATTGTTAAATTTTTTAAATTGGACACATTGCTAATAGAATTTATAAATTCTAGATTTGGTAGCATTTTAATAAGTGTTTCATTTCCATTACAACAATCCAATTTTTCTAAATAAATTTGGTATTCAGGTTTTGTAGTTATTTTCCTAGAAATTTCATCAGGCTTAAATGTAGATGGTGCATCTCCAGATGGTTTAGATTTATTTTGTGAGTCCCTTAATTTTGGAAATTTTGGTCCCCTTATCGAGGCATTGCTATTATGTTTTAAATTATTTTCACACGATGATGGAAACAGTTTCATATTTCTAGGCTCCAGTTTCATGTGATCTGTTGATGGTGAAGGATTTTTCTCTTCAATATGCTCATTTGGTTTAACAGTATTTGCGTTGTATAGATTTTGTATCTAAAAATGAATGTACAACAAATTAAGTATGTTCATTTATACCCTTAAAGTTTCACAGACTAAGAATAAATGTATAGGTTAGGGGTATATAGAGAGGTAATTACCCGACTTGGTAATGTGTTGACATGTTGTACAGGACAAACAGTAGTTGATATTTGTTCTAAAATACGACTAACTACCAGTTCTATATCTTTTATATTGACAGAAATTTCTGGTACTGCTTTCGTTAAATTATCCGAGTCATTCTCATAAGAGTGGAATCTTTCCTTATTCTTCGTTTTATCTGTTAGAAGTAGCTTTTAGGATGACAAAAAACTAACAGATATATTTTATCATTATTATATGTATATAAGTCTAATTATAAGACTTACCTTTGTCGAAATCCTTGAAATTATCCAGACTGATCTTCGATATAACTGTACTTACATCTTTAACTCGTGGATAAAGCTTGATAGCAGCAGTTCTTTTGCTCTTATTGAACTCGTCTGATTTCACAAGCAGCGTCGGATGAGGTACTTCGTCGCTTAGATTATTTGAAGGGGTGGCAGATATGTTTTCTCTATTTTTAGGTTTCCCAAAGCAGCAAAAAAGAGACTGGAAACAATTTCCTTGTCTGGGATGTTTACGACGTTTATTTTTATACTCTTTCTTGGGCATAGTTAATGCAAATTTTACAACTATTATTAACTATTAGATTTTTTCAAAATTAAATATCAGTTTATAAGTACCTAATAATTTTGTTGCGTTATATAATTTATTAGTCTAATTATTTTATCTCAAAATTTCAAAAAAATCATAAATATTTGCAAAAACATCACCGAACATTTTAACTTTCAAATTTCTTAAAATTTAAATTGAAAAATGATGTTTGGAAATGTCAATTAATGCACGATCGAAATCAAAAGTCAGCTATTATGAGACTCTAGATGACTGTAATAATGTGTACCAGTGACGTAACTTTGGAGAGAAACTGCTACGCGTGCGTATAATTGTTGAATTTCTGTCTTATGTAATTGGGAATCGGATTAATTTCGAATACTAGATTAGGCTGGATTTGAGTATTATTTAGTATAACTTTGAAAGTTGTGTAAGAAAGGCGATAACATTTTAAAAAACACACAGCATTAAAAACATCTACCGGTTACTAATAGTTTATGAGGCGATGTAAATTCAAGATTATAATGCGCATGTGATTGCGCCAGTGCCTGACACAGCTGTGTAGTCTGTAGTTCATACTTCAAATTGTCAACTTAATATGACAGTTCAGTATCGATTGTCAGTAATGTCAGATATAACCTAAAAAGTTTTAAGTTACTAAAACCAGGAAGAGAAGAACATTTAAAAAAATAAATGTCCTGAAACTGGCAAAATTAAAATCTGAAAGATTTAAAAATGCAATAAGAAAAACTACACGTAAATCTATTAAAGCTAAAGAAGTATCCTTCATAGAGTTCATTTTATCCAGTGATTATTTATTTATGTCATCCTTGCTAATGTTGAATTCTATGAGGCATTGGGCGAAGTTATCAACTAATATTTTGAAAAATGAAAGAAGTAATTGTAACAGGTAAGACGATCTTTGGAAATTTTCAGTTTCATTAGTATAACTACTTCTCTCTCACATAATGTTGCACTTTCACATTCACCATGCTGCTATTCCTGGTCAATTCCTGGCTAAGGTACCTACCTTACATTCAGAATTGAACAAAATACGTTTTAGAGAAAAGTAAAGTAGTCTAAAATAATTTATTTTATTTGAAAAAAGAGGGAGCATCGGTCTTAACTGTGTAGGTAAGACATAGTCGCTCCACTCTGGTAAATTGGCTTTGAGCACGAACTCTTTAGCCACACACACTTTAAATTTATATTTGCCTTTTAAACGTTCGATCGCTTGTTTTACTTTTCACAGACATTCGAAAATGAATCTGAAAAGTAAAGCGGGCCGAGGTGAGTTTCGAACCCGCGATCTATGGCTTCGTGGGCCAGCGAAGAACCACTTGGCCACGCAAGTCACTGAAAAATAATTTATATTTACTAAATTTAAAAATGACACCATTAAACAGGTGAATCAGTTATCACGATTTTTCATCATGAACTAAATTAAAATTTTGATTTTAGTTTCAACTCATTTATCCACACATCGAAGCATTTCTTCAAGCCGAAGGCTTACGAAGGTGACGGAAAAACATCAGTAAACATTTTAAACGATGAATACCATCTCGGACTGATGATAAATGGTTTCAGCCAGGTAAAAACATAGATCGAAGTTATGTAGCACCAATAATGATTTTATATTGCAGGTTGGTTTCAGATTAAATAATGACGTAACAGTTCTAGGACCAATAGCAATATTTGCCAAGTATGTGTTCATATTTATTTTCTGTTATTTATTTACAAATTTATACAATGTTGCAGGACGATCCTCTCTTGGAATGTAAGTGATAACATAGAAGAAATAACGGAAGAATCACTCAGTCTATTCACCGTGCTAGAACCAAAAATAGATATAATTGTAATTGGTACAGGTGATAGATTGAAAGACATGAGCTTTCAGAGAAGACTGCTGCCGTTTATTAAGAAGAATAAGTTCTCTTTTGAAGTTTTACCGACTGAGCAAGCATGTTCAACATTTAATTTTCTCAATTCTGAAGGTCGCTGTGTAGCTGGCATCATGATTCCACCTCAGTCAATTAGAGCACAAGATGATGATTTAATTAGAACTAAATTAAGGTATCAAAATCTGTATCAATTAGAAGAATAAATTTCCGCTAGAATAAAAGTATTCTCGTTTAAAATATATATTTATTTTAATACAACTCTAAATACATTGTAATGCTAGAGATTAAGAACTCGTCTAGATCATTAACTTACTTAGTATAAAAAATAATCAATTTTGGTGAACTTAATTTTTGTACACCGATTTTTCAACTTCAACAAACATTTTAGGTTGTGAATTTTAGAGAGAGAGAGAGACCTTACAATGACCTAGGACATCTCTCTGTGAAAACAATATTTTATAATGATTATTGTACATAACGGTAGGTACAGTAACCTAAAATGCATGCTAAAAATGAGTCTTTTAATAACCTCATTCACTTGAACTTTTCTAAAATTACAATATTTACAAAACACAATACAACTTCAATGATCTATTATAATTAGTTCATCTATACCCCAATCTTCGTAAGAATTATCAGGCAAATACCTCCTAATAATGATGGGAATTTTTCGTGCTTTCAACTCTTTCATAGCTATTTGCAAAGGATCCGTCTCCCCGTCGAGTTCGACCATTACGGGTGCGCACATGGCTATTTGTAGAGCCCTGGTTCCCAGTACTCTCGCTCGTTCATATTTTGTCATGTACTTGGTAGTGATACGTTTGTTCTTCGGTACGCCGCCACCAGCTTGACCTGGAGCTAGGATATCGATATTATCGGCATCTTCTTCAGGTTGTTCTAGTTCGTCTAGGTTCTCGTCATCTACCTCCTCGTCAAAATCGACAATGTCCTCTTGCTCATATTCTTCATCTGCCATTGCTTCAAAATCTGAATATTTTGAAAGATGTTAGTTACACTGTACCTTCTAATAGGAGAACAGTGAGTTAATATTTTTTGATACTTACGTGATTTAAAGAAAATAAATAATTACCAAGCCAATTTTCGGTCTTCTTTCTTATTTATTTCTTGACGACATGTCAGTTAGTCAGTTACTATTGTTACTAAACTAACCTAAAAATTTAAGTTTTGCATCGTGACCAGAAGGGGATGGCGGGGGGCGGAAGGCTGGAGTTCTTCTTTTTACGTCAGGTGGGAGCAAGTGACACACTCGATTGTTTGAGTTGACAACTTCTACTAAATATCACTCATAATCTTTTAAAGATGAGACGCCGTCAGTGTGACGTCACAGGGCCGAGCTAAGTGGTTCTGGTTCCATACAAACAAACCCTTCACGTGGTCATTGTTGTCAGTTGTCGTGTTTTTTCCTGAAGTTTGACGTGATGTTTTCACCCCGCCTCCGCCAGTCGCCAATCGCCATTGACATCGAAGTGATTAGTGAAGCCATTACTGAAGTCATTCATTAGTGATGCCACTGATGCCATTAGTGAATGAATACTGAATATTATAGTTTAGTTAAAATTAGGTAGTTCAGTTCAGTTACTTAACTTACTTTATTTAGTTATAGTATAGTTTATAGTACGTCTGTCGGTATTTATTTATTGATAGGATGTTTTGGTTTATTTGATTTGGATGTTCCCGTAAAATTCCAAGTTTATCCTCAGTTTGTTTTACAAAGAAACCAAAGCATTTTCCAAAGGTGAAAATGCTGTGGAATCTGGCCATGTTGAGAGAATGGAGTTCGAGGCGGAACTTAAAATAATTCGTGGAACAGTACCCGCCAGCATGAAAAACAAAACCTAATAGCGTTGAGGTAAGAATACCCTGCTAGCAAATTCAACAGGTAGTGGCAATGGTTTAATTGTTTTTTTAATTTACAGATTGATTGAATTGAAGAATGATTATCTCATTGGGAAACGTATAGTTGTTGTCCTAAGGGTATAAAATGCCATCACATTTGCATCACTTTTGAAGTTCTACTAATGAGAGACCTCATTTAGAGCTTTGATGTTTGACGAGACAACTTCCATCAGAACTGGCAAACCTGTAAACGTCAAACCTGTAAACAACGTTTGTCTAATGGAACCCTAGCCGTTCGCCCCGCCCACTGACGTCATCACTGTCGGCATCTATAAAGACAAAATACAAGGAGAAAGGTCAATTGAAAGGTCAAAATTCTTGACCAAAAAGTGTCAAAATTGGGTTTGACTGCAATTTACTTGATATCTTTCTCATGGCCGTGACTATCTTTGACTACTTGTGCTTTATTACTTATGAATGATTACTTATTATGACTCTTATGAGTCTTAATGACGGCGTCATAAGAAATAAGATGAATTATTATCATTGCAAATATATCAAAAGCAATCAACTCTCCAAAATGATGTCACGAGTCATCTATTTTTACTTTTTATTAGAATAGCGGCATAATGCCTAACTATGGTAATTAATTTTAATATTAAAATAAAAAATTAAAATAAGTAATCATTCAAATATCAGAGGATTTGGAGAGTTGATTTGAGTTGAAGCTAGAGCAAGCACTAATTTCTTTTAATAAATAAATAATATAAACGAAACAAAAAGTATTGAATTTTATAAACGTCGTTGCTATGGCGTCGATAACTGAGCATGCGCATTACACTTTTCTGGACTAAACGCCCTCATAAAAATTATACAAGAATAAAATAATGATCACACAAAAGACAAAAGTAAATGAACTGGACTGCAAGAAGAAATCAAAGACTCCCAACACCCGAAGAAAGTTCACAAATTAGATGTCATGTTTAAGTCCTTGGCTGAGTGCCCGACACTTACACTTACTATTAGTATCGGTAATACAGGTACCCTAGCAAGCTGTCCTGACACTCCTGACCTGACTGTCCAGAAGCAACAAGCAACAACACCCAAACCAAAACCGACGCCGACGAAGAAGAAGAAGAAGAAGAAGACCAGAAAAAAGAAAAAATCAAACTGCAAAGCCCATCGGAACTAAAAGTGTTATCCCGATATCCGAAGTCAATGTACAAACAAATGATACATTGAACTGGCTGGGTTGCTCCAGAGCGAGGCCAAGAAAACTCTCTCGCCACGTCAAGGGGAGAGAAAAAGAAGAAGAAGAAGAAGAGGAAATGCAAAACAAAAACAAAACAAAACAATAAAAGGTTGAAAAGGAAAAGAAAAACTCGGGAGTTGAGACTTTGAGAGATTTTGATTTTTTAGTTTTCGCAGTTATATAATTGGGAAAATTGAGTAAGTACCTAAGTAGTATTTGTAACAGAACAAGAAATCGTTGACCACAATTTGGTAATCCTAATTTTAATATTTTTTCTATTTCATTAGGTAATAATTAGCAAGCACAGAGGTTTATACCTAAAAGAGACAAACAAACTAATATTATGTCAGAAGAGCCGATTTATAACACATATTACTTCAGTATGTGCCCTATTTGTAGAAAAACGGGCCTAGATCTAAAAACATGCTCTTGTTGTAAAAGCGTCTCCTACTGCTCGAAAGACCATCAATCGAAAGACTGGCCTTATCATAAAACTTTATGCAAAGTCATTAAAACAACAGCTCCTACCATTTCAACTAACTCACCTCTTACTTGGGAGGAGTGGGTTCGTCAAAGGGCCAGCATCGGTTTCTTATGGAAAACCTTGCTTAAAAGAGAACTTACATTGTATGAAAATCAGATGTGGATGTTCCCTAAAGCTTGCTCTGAATGTTACTCTAGAAGCTGCTCAATAACTTGTGAATCGTGCTTAAATGCCTTCTACTGCTCAAAAGAACATCAAGAGTTACAGTATAAAAACCATAAAGCCTTCTGTGGGGCTTTGAGGGCTTGCATGGAAGTAGATAGAGATGCGTTAATTAATAATATTGATAAATCCGTTCTTAAATTGTCTTATAATTTAAAGGAGCAAGGCTGTATCGAATTTCCTGCAAGTATTGAAGAATTACTGAATAAAATAGAGCTAGAGATATATCCAGAAATCTCAGATAGATTAATTCGATTTATTAGAATAACAGAAATGCTTACACATGCTGCTTCTCTGGTATACGCTTTAAAAACTATTAATTATGTAAAATCTAAAAAGGATGAAGCTGAATCTTTAATAATCCATGTAGTAGGAGCGGGAAAACCAGAGCTGTACATAGATTGGACATTTTACTTCGAATTCTTATTTCACTGGATGCCCAATTTAAATAAAATTTCAATTAAACTAATTGGGCCAGAATTACTGGACCCGTATGGTTTTTGTAATAATCAGAAGAGCAAAGGAGCCACTTCTCTCGAATATCATCCAGAAATGTATCATAATATTGAAGGATTAATAAAACCAGACATAATAGTTGCTTATAATTGCGGATTACACGAGTTTCATGGAACTGACGAAGACAGTTGGAAAGACTCGCTTCCTTTACTTGTTCGCGGTAACACCCCACTTATTATTACTGGTTACACATCACAAGAAATATTGCGAGATTTAGAAAGACTGAAACCGTTTACTAGCCCTGAAAACATTATTTTAAAACCCCGCGACAATCCGTTTGCTTCATGTAAACCGTGTCGGGATTGGGAAACAAGACATCAGCCTATATTTTATGAAAATGGATGGATATGTGTCTTGGAATAAGTCTCAAAATGGTACAAACAGTAGACGTAGAAGTGTCTTGACATAACAGATTAGAACATCAAGAGATGATGAGAAATGCACGTGATTGTCTTAGCTTATTAATAAGAATCTTATAACATATAAATTTTTTATTAATTTTACAATGAAAAATAAACAAATTTGTTAAACTTATTAATCTATTCTATTTTATTCTTCATATCTCTCAGTCGTGCCTAGCTCACTGTAATAGCTCCAACAGGTTTTTTAGCCCAGAATACCTCACCGGTCTCAGCAACCGTGACACTAGAAAAATACAAATAAGACTATAGGCTTTTAAAATTAAGTATTTACTTACTATATAGTTAGACCACCAGCAGCAGAAGGAGCCTTCCACTTCAGTTTCAATTCTTTCTTATCGTCAGCATTCTTATGAGTGGCAGCGCTCTATAAAATATTGAAATAATAAAAAATTCCAAGTAATTTCAATTTATCATACTCCTTTCCCTTCGTGGCAATCGATCACTTTTGCATTCCTGTCGGTGTCAGGAATGAGAAAAGAACCAACAGCGTGGTCACCGTTACGCACTTGCAACAAGAAGCCCTTGAATGGTTTCTTTCCACTGATGACTAAGTCGATCTCCTCCCCAGGAGCAACAGTTGATTTACTGGGGATTACCTATTTAAACAATTTTTTTATAAGTTGCACAAACAGTATCGTTCAAGTATTACCTGGTAGGGTATGGGAGATGTTTGAGGACTGAAGGGGTGTTTTGGGGTCATATCATCACATACTTCTACAGGTGCCCCACTGGAATAACTGAGGACATTATTAACTAGAGCGGATAAGAGTACGGTGATGGCTAATCCTTTCATGGTGTCTCTGAAAATATATTTAAAATTTAATATAATTTATAATTAAATATTTGGGATATTTCTCTTAAATAATGAAATGGCGGGAGAAGTTTCGATCTTATCTGGATGAAACAATTTTTATTATATTATGTTTTATGTATAATATGGTTATTTTTCATTTTATTTAATTTCCGTACAATTAAGAAAAACAGACAATGTGGCAATGAAGTTCCTACAGTTCTATCCCGAGTTTCATATCCTCAGTCCTATCCTTTACAGGGTGTTTTCAAGTTGATACTTTATTTTTAATTGTATTGGATTACAGTAAACAATTTTTTTAAATAAGTTGAAAATAAACGAGATCGAGGTTGTTGAAAATCAAAAATATTTTTTTCAGTTTTTGTCACACAACTTTTGGACATTTCTCAATATTTTAATTTGATACAGAAGTTATTTATTATAATTTAGAGCACACCAAACAAAAAAAAACACAGGGGAAAATTCATCAGTGGTGTAGATGCAGAGGGTATATGACCTTTTTTGCTCAACAACTTCTACGCTCGTGGACTTACAAGACTTCACTTATCAGCCTTGGATTCCCTGGTGATTTCTCACAAAAAAGGTATACTTATAAAAATATTCGAAATTCCCATAGTTTTTAAGTAAATTGAAGCTAAACTACCTCATACTATTTATTTAGCCATACAAAATCATTGATCAAAGGTAACAATTAATTATTAAAATAAAATTTATGTTTTCAACCCTTACTTCGTAGAATCTCTGCATACTTATTGATTATGAATAAAACACTAATGTTTTATAAAATTCTACTGTATATTGATGGATGGTAGAAACGTTACACGTGTTTTGCTACTTTTCATGTAGCATCTTCAGACGTAAATAAAATTATTGATATAGTAACATAGCAACAGTATTACCTAAGTGATCACAAAACAAGTAACTAGATTTAAATAAATTATTAAGAGAACTAACTAGATCATAATGTAATTTCTTCAGAATCTTCTTAGTTTTTGTATCTAGAAATTAGATACAACGAACACCTAAACTCTTTACATATTCATATTTACATATTTTTTTACATTTACATTTTACATATTTACATAATCAACAATACACAGTAATAAATGAACAACTAGACACATATCGTTCTCCACTACTTGATTTTCTTCTTGATATCAACAACTAAGAAGATTCTGAAGAAATTACATTATGATCTAGTTAGTTCTCTTAATAATTTATTTAAATCTAGTTACTTGTTTTGTGATCACTTAGGTAATACTGTTGCTATGTTACTGTATCAATAATTTTATTTACGTCTGAAGATGCTACATGAAAAGTAGCAAAACACGTGTAACGTTTCTACCATCCATCAATATACAGTAGAATTTTATAAAACATTAGTGTTTTATTCATAATCAATAATTATTAAAATTGAAAAATTAGCTTATTTTTGCTGTGTGATGAAGTTTAGACTCAATTTACTAAAAACCTATGGGGAATTTCGAATATTCTTAAATACACCTTTTTTATAGGAAAGCCCAAGGGAATTTATTTTTGATAATAAGGCAAGTCTTGGATCATGGGCATAGAAGTGGTTGAGCAAACAAGGTGTCCATATGCTCTGTGTCTACGCCACTGATGATTCTTTTTCCCGGGTTTTTGTTTGTTTTATGTGCTTAAAATATAATAAATAACCTCTCGGTATAAAATTAAAATATTGAGAAATGCCAAAATTATGCGGCGAAAACTGAATTTTTTTTTAACATCCTGTACTTATATCGTTTCTTTTTTACTTAGGTATTTAATAAAAGTTATTAAAAAAAAGTTAACTTTAATCCAATCTAATACACACTCAAAAATATAGTATCAACTTAAAAAACATCCTGTAGGTATTTACATTCGAATTTAGTCCCCTTAATTAATGGAACATCACAGTATTCAACCAGGTAAATTTTAGAAATACTGGATTGATATAATATCTACCAATCACAAGTGTGTCAGAATGGAACCATGCGTTGGATTGGTCAGTTTATTAACAATCAGATATCAAGATGACATTTAACTAAAATGATAGTACCTAATGAGAAACAACCAGAGTTGTTTTTCTCATAAATTTTAGCATAGGTATCAATAAACATTCCACACTCATATAAGTATACTCTACTCACTAACCGCTGTCTTATAACGTAAAAATAACTATTTATTTGAGGGATTCACAAAATTATGAATACCAAACTTCATAGCTACATTGACACCATTTTGGAGCCCATTAACATAGAAATTGGTACTTTTGATATGGCGGTCTTTAATAATAACACTGTTTCGCGTACCTATTTCAGAAACTTTGAAATTATGAATATAAATAATATACATGCATATTATCATATGTCTGCGATGGTAGACTTAATAACTTCTTTTCGAGGATTTCAAAACGATTGAGATGCTAATAACGGGTTGCTGATGCTACTAGTATTGTTCATTCCAAGGTATAAGGAAGCTCGTAAATAATAAGTACCATAAAATATCTGTAAACTGTCTGCAGATATGGTTTATGACGAAAATGGACCGCACTAAGGAGAAGTTTTTTTTACACTACCTTTAAATTCGGAAAAAGTTACAAGAAAGTTTTGAGAATAGAAAATTTTATATTTTAGTGATATAAACACCATGTCAAAAAAAAATTTTTTTCAAAAAATTAAAAAAAAATTCTAATATCCTCCCTTTTTCCATTTCTTCTTGAAATTTTTTAAAGTTACAGGTTTTTAGTATAGGTACTTGTCTACTATAAAAATTTCAGTTCAATTCCTTCAAAAAAGTGCTCATAAACGCGGTTATCGAAATTTAGCCACTTTTGCCCTTTTTTCTTTACCCTTTTTCGGTGGACATTTGATGAGTTTGGGTGATTTTCGTAAAGTGACGTCGTCCTCAATAGTGTATTTTTTTTATTAAGAAATAGACAAAAAAATCTAAATGAAATCCAAATAATAATATGTAAAATTCAGGACATTTTCTACTCCAGCCGCTTTTGTATAAACAAAAAGGATGCTTAAACCTTAATACGGCCCTGACCGGCATTAGTGCAGACTGAGTAAGTTTGCCATTCCAGGTGTTTATTTACATTTCTTTCTATTGTTAAGGGGTAATTTGTGGACAGCTTAATGATGGCAATATAATTTACGAGTTTCCTTATACCTTGGTACAAACTATACAAGTCATATTGTGTCATATAGCCGTCATTTTGGAGTCCACTGAAGATTGAAATGCATTATAGTTTTAACGACATTCGTTAAAAACTGTTTCTTTTTAAAAAGAAGAAGAAAATTTATTTCTTTTATAACAGTTCTTTTACTCAAAGGTCTTCTCTCGCGACACTAAATATTACTACTACTATCCCATAGTTCTGAATCACTCTGCTGGATTTAAAAATAAAAATCACGCAACGCGCGCGATTCCAATAATTGAGCAAATCGTTTATAAATATTTTTTCATCTTCTACATCTCAGACAACAAAGTTGTACCTGTGGGTATAAGTACATAAAAGTATTATGTGTAGTCCTATATTTTTGTTTAAAAAATTTAATTATTATAAAATTTTAAAAATTACCTAATTACCTATACAAATAACTTATTGGTGATATACCTAACCATATATACCTAACCATATAATTTAATTTTTGTTTAGTGGTTTATTTTTTTCACATTACCCACCTATGTTTAAATAGTCAAAATTAGTCTGAAACGTATAAAGCTATCGGTAAAAAGCATAACGTTTCAGGGGAGTCCCATAATAATATTAATAGTCTGTAGATCAAAGATTTCTTTCATGGAGATTTCATGTCAAACAACAATAATTCTTAAAAGGAGTTATTATTAAACAATCATTAAATGTTAGCAAGTGTCTGTATGCAAGAAACCTTGTAATCTATTCACTTCCTTGCCTTTCTTCTTGTACCTACCTCTACCTAACGTATTAGATATTGTAATTATTATTTTCTAAGGATTTGCTCAATGTCGCGACCCTCTCCTATGGTTTTGAGAGGGGTTATTGTTTGTTTTATATTTTAATACACATCGATAACTTTTACGCTTCGTAAGCATTTAATTATACATAAAGAAATACAATAATAATTACGATTTATTAATAAAGGAAATAACTTTTAATTATTGCGTATTTTTCTTGAAAACGTTTTTAAATTTCAAATTGATACAGAAATATAAATTTTGATATTTTACAATTTACTCTTCATTTAATCGTCACCAAAGTTAGTGTGATATCTTGCAGCACATAACACACTTATCTAATAATTGAGCAACAGGTGTTGAAATAAAAATACCGGCTCTTCATCAGTATCTGGCTGAACTAAATAGAATTAACATAAATTTTATGTGGGCATAATTTTAATTTCTATTCACCTACTTATACTTTACTTTTGAAAAAAAATTAATTATTTTAAAATTTATCAATAATAATAGGTAGGTACATAAATTAACAATTTTCAGCAACTCAATCAAAAGTAAGTAAATTAAATTTTTAGTTATGTCTGTTTCAATTGAATAAAAAGTAATAAATTAATTATTGCTTAAGAATAATAATTAAAACTTGTTATGAAAAGAAGGAGCAGCGCACTTACCTGCGATTTCTTCTGTTACAAAACAAGATCTATTCTCTGTCGCGACCAAGACCAAGTCAGCAAACGATATTAAATCGCGGAGGATAATAATTAGCTTTCAGTTGAAAGGTGGGGAGAAAAGGTTTATTTTAAATAGACAATAAGTTAATTGCATTACAAGAATACAGATCTAAAAATTCCCCAGTTCGATTAAAAATATATTCTTATGCTTATCTTTGTCTTTTGTCGTGTATTCCCCATTTGGGATAAACCTCTTGTTTTAACTCACAAACAAAAGAACTATTAAAAGCAATAATAATTATTATTGTTTTAAATTGAATAAGAATTAGAAAGGAATAAGTCGCTCATTGTGTCAAGGTGGTATTACTTATCATAAATGTTATACACCTATATGAATATGAATTTAAAATAATTTTACAAGTTAGTTTGGATTTTTTGAAATATATTTTTTATTTATTTTATTGGCCTTTGAACTTTCTTATTAGGGCAAACACTATAAAACGTTTTTTTTTTTTTATAAGTTCATTACCTAGAGTTTTAGCAAATATTAAAACTCTCTTTTCAAGGGTTCGCATAATAAAATGAAAAAGAAAACTTTTATAGAATCACCCACTTTATTGTGAATGGTCAGGACTCACAAAATATTTTTAGTAAATCTTCGGGATACGCGCGTATATTTTACCAGAAAACTATAAAAGCGGTTCCATGTTTCCCTAAAAGTTCAAAAAATATTTTGATTTGTCAATGGAAATGACTTTTTGATCCCAAAATGTTTTTTCAAAAGTTTGAATCTTTGAGACTCGCGCGGTATTTTTAATTTTTTTTTTTCATCGCCGAAAATGCCGACAAAACACCCGTTATCGCTGAAACTGGTAAACCTAAAACGCCCAACACTTATAAAGCCTTATTTTTTCCCAAAAGTCCAAGGAAATTTGTTTTTTTTCCGAGCGAAAAGGAATTTTTATTTATTTTCTTAGCATTTACGAGGTGTCAATAGAAAGGAAATTTTTTAGGGATCTCAGAAGTTATTTTCTCAAAACCTTCTCTGGTCCTTAGTTTCCGAGATTTTGCAGAAAATGTCGAAAAAATACTCTTGTTGAAAATACAGGGTGACGCTAAAATTTACAAATAGTTTGTAGTATACTACAGGATACATTGTACCTACATATACAGCGTGAGTTTTTTTCAATGTTTAGTACAGGGATCTCGTAAACTACTGGAGTTAGAGGAACGGTTAAATTAGGAAAGAAGTGCAGTTTTATGAGTTTAATTCGAAACAGCTTTTGTTTTTTTGAAAATCTCCATGGCTTCCTAGATATTTAACATAAAGTAAATTCCGCGGATTTATTTACACCGAGATAGCGGTCTTATTATTGGGATTAGAGAAAAATCGTAAAGGAAAACCTTTTAGACGATTTCATAGACAATAAAACGGCGTTACAATTTTTTTTATTTGTTGTGTCATTTTCGAGCTATGACGTAAACTTGTGTTTTTTTAAATGTAAGTCATAGTTGGCTATGACATCATTCGATATGTCTTTTTTTTCTAAATACAACGATATAAAACTCGATATCATTTTTTCGGGAAATAAAAAAGTTAGGACGGTTTTTAATTTTATTTCCTCAAATACGTGGTATAGGCGCTGAATTTAATAGTTAATTTTGAATTGATTTTCTTATATGAATTAATAGTTCAACGGGATAGCTATAGTTTTCGAGAACTTTTAAAAAAATATTAATCTTAATTCTAATCTTTCAAAAATCTTGTAACAATACCTTATACCTACGCTGTAGAACTTTAGACTAAAAATTCATATCAAAATGTGACGGTTGCTTAGCAACAGTAACAGAAACAGTGAAACTATAAAATTTGACAGTTAGTTACTTAGAGGCTTATAATTTCCATTGAACTTTAAGTTTGTAGGCAGTCAGGTTTTGCAGAAGTTCTTAGATCGTATAACCTGCAATAAGGTGAATTAGGTAGTAGTATGGAGTTTTCCAACCAAGAGAAGCGTGATATGATAGAATGTTATATTCAGTGTCAAAAGAATGCTGTCAGGGCTGCGGAACGATATTTTCGCATCAGATATTTTAATCGTCGTTAACCTTTTATATTCAAATGTTTCATAATATTTTCTAGAGTTACTAGATGGCTATTAGAAAATTTGTGGTTAATTAAGTATAATTGTTTGCATAGAGGATTACAAATTATTCTGCAAAATTATCTATGTATAATTTCAAATTCAACTAAGGTCTATCAGTTATGCTTTCATGGCCGCCTAGTTAAGTTGAGGAAATAAAATTAAAAACCGTCCTAACTTTTTTATTTCCCGAAAAAACGATATCGAGTTTTATATCGTTGTATCTAGAAAAAAAAGACACATCGGATGATGTCATAGCCAACTATGACTTACATTTAAAAAAACAAAAGTTTACGTCATAGCTCGAAAATGACACAACAAATACAAAAAATTGTAACGCCGTTTTATTGTCTATGAAATCGTCTAAAAGGTTTTCATTTACGATTTTTCTCTAATCTCAATAATAAGACTGCTATCTCGATGTAAAGAAATCCGCGGAATTTACTTTATGTTAAATATCTAGGAAGCCATGGAGATTTTCAAAAAAACAAAAGCTGTTTCGAATTAAGCTCATAAAACTGCACTTCTTTCCCCATTTAACCGTTCCTCTAACTGCAGTACTTCACGAGATCCCTGTACTAAACATTGAAAAAAACTCACCCTGTATATTATATACAGTGTGTGTCCGTAAATTGGGCGCAAAAAATTGGGAGGGTAATTCTGAAATACCTTTATAGAGAGGAGTTAATTTAACCCTATTCTTTATCTCCATATATTTTGGGCCGAACAATTGGAAAATATTTACAATTATTATTATAGAAAGCCGGGTAAACATTACAAAAAAAAAAAAAAATAATAGTCGATTTCTAAAAAATTGGTAGTTTTCGAGGATGTTGAAGGGAGAATTTGGGGTTGATTTTTTTTTCCTTCTCATCGACAAAAGTGTGTGGTATCACCCGAAAGATCTTAATTGAAGTAAGAAAAGGTTTCAAAAACTAATTGTTCACAAATTTTTTTTGACTAATACCTGTTATAATAGGTAGGTAAGAAAAATGTTTTCAAAAAATAATGTCCCGCCTTTATCTCCGTCAAACATACTGTAATTTTTTAAAGAATATCTAATAGTTTTATTACCTGCAAAAGTAAGGGTTGTATGTATAGGCAGCGTATAAGCTGTTTTAATGATTTGTTTGATTATCGCCCCTGCGACCTAGATTTTAATTTTTTTCAGTTAAGTGGCAATTAGAATTAATGGCTCTAAATTATACTTTAGCTCTATAATATCTCCAAATTATTATATAAATAAAAATCTCTTGTTTTTCATGAATTTTTTTTAACTCAAGGTTAACATTATTATACTAGTTAGGTACCTAAATAGATTAGGTAGGTATTAGATTGCTTGGATTTGAAGAAGTGAAGAGGGGGGCGGTGTATATTTCAAGAAAATTAATAAAATAATATGCATAATAAAGTCAGCCGGCTACTAATTTACATACTAAAGTTCCAATGATAATTATGATTATAACAATAATTTTAGTTCAAAATTATTATTGCTCTCACTTGAATGTTATTTTTTTGCAGGTTCAAGGTCTCAATAATAATTGTTAATACCATAGAATATATAAACCACTTTTACGGTAGATGCGTCAATGCGTGTCTTTTTCCTTATTTCGTGTGAATCGTGACCTTATTACTTACTTATTGAGGTATAAAAAAAAAAATTTGAAAATATAATTTTTCTTGAACATTAATTTTGTGTTTTTGCTCTATTAGTTCATATTTTATAAAATAATTAAAAAAAAAACTATCGATCAATTTGGAAAAGTGGCAAATAAAAATTTAAAGTGTAGGTAAGTATTTCCCATGCAGATGATTGGGAAGATGCAGAATGATTCTTGGAGTGGAAGCCTGATTTATTAGTAATTAAAGTCTCACAATGTATGTAAATAATATAAAACTAATTATAATAGATGCTATGAATAATTATTATGCACATAATGCAACTTTAGGCTACTACCTTAATATATTATAGGACAACTTTCACGTTCATTATGCAAATAAAAGAGCCACTTTTGAATTATGAAGTATTATAGTTGCATTGGCGAAGATAATAATCTGAATATCTTTCAAGGCTTTACTCAATCAGTTGTATATCTTGTACGAAATATAATAACCTTTCCTAATCAAAAATATTGGACTACAGTTCGAGTATGTGAGTTACGACTTCCAAACTTATCGGTTCCTAAAAATTGAGCATCCTGCAATGGAAATTGACACCATTTTCGGAAACATGAAAAATATTTTGTAGATTCTTTTCTGTGTTTTTTAATATTCCAAGTTACGATGAACATAAATTTTTTGAGTATTGAAAAATTAAACCAGGTCCCAATTGCATAATTGTGGTGTTTTATTTTTTATAAAATAAATATTGTTAAAGAATACAGTTTTTAGTAGCTATTTCGTACCGGTTTAATTAAAATAGTGAAAAAAGTATAATAATGGCTTCAGTGCTCAACCACATCATACTTGTCATGTTAATTAAACGTAAGAATAATCAAGCAATTATTTATCTTGTCTGCCAATACTTGAACATCTGTATATAAAAAAAATAATATGGGGTCCTTCAAAAAAGTATAGTTTTTTCATTATTGTTATTAGGGTAAATTCTTAATCAATAATCAAAGGAGAACAATTTTATTTTATGAAAGATTTGTATGTCAAGAGACCACCTTTAATTTGCACCTTATAGCATGTCAATATATTTAAAAATATTTTCTACGTGTGAGCATTCGGCTAGTTTTTCATGTGGTTTGGAAAGAGTTTCTTCTTTCCAATGAAAGAAAGGAATCTTTGTTAAAGGACGCTGTATAAAATAGTGGAAGTTTATCTTCAATATGTTGGTTGGGGCATTCCCAAATCAACCATAACATCTGTAAAAGTAGTTAATTCAAGTTTGCCAACAGGCTTCGGTTTTACCCACTTGTTCAATTTCATCACATATCATATAAAAAAACAATAAATCTTTTATCACTAACCCCTTCTTTGTGTACCATTTTTATGTTTATGTACCTATCATAAAAACATGAATAATTCATTGTACTCAGTAAAATTTTACAACAAATTTCCCTTGCTAATTATTTACAGTTTAGTAGGTATATATTATTACGCAATTAATTATTCCAATTAAAATTTCTGAAATAGCTCTTTGTCTCTAATCTTTTTATTAATTAATGTTAAATACTCCTTATTACTTATGTAAATTGAGAGGAATATCAAACAGAGTTCAAGCAAGATTAATTGTTTTATTTTTTTAATTCAACATCTCACATGAAATGAATATATTTAGATAATAAAAAACTGGTCGGTTATGATCTTAATACATTTTTCTTCACCTAGCAGAGATATTCGTCAAAATAGACTAGTTTTTATGAACCATCAACATGAAGGTCAGGGGCTACTGCAAAAAACAATAACAGTTTTATGAACACAAAATTAATATGAGTTTTTTCATACATTCATGTGATGCCCTATATTTTGACAGTTTATAAACACCTATTTGTTATAATAATGGGTCTTAAATTCGTTAAATAAAAACGGTCAACATTTAATATAATTAATTATTATTCAAAAATTGGAATATAAAATAAGTACCTACTATACATACAGGGTGTTCTACAAGCTCTATGACAAACTTTGACAGATGGTAGCTTGCTTGATTTTAAACATATGTTTTTTTAATAAACATGGGTCCGATTCGTTTTTGTTTAGAAGTTACAAGCATTTAACCTTTATTAACAATCAACAATAAAAATTTAAATTAAATGATAATCACAAAACTTAAGACTATAAAAATTGTTCGAAATGTCCACCCTCAGCTTGAATGCAAGCCTCACATCGACGAACTAAAGATTCGGTCACTCGAAAAATGAGATTTGGATCATTTCTTATTTGGTTAGCTGCATCTTGAATTCTTTCAAGTAACTGCTGATGGGTAGCGATTTCAACATGGTAGACCAGCTGCTTCATGTGTCCCCATAAATAAAAATCCAGAGGATTCAGATCGGGAGAACGAGGTGGCCATGATATTGGACCTCCTTGACCTATCCATTTATTCGGGAAATGTTCATTTAGCCAAGCAGCAACTTGTCTTCCTCTATGTGGTGGTGCACCGTCATGCTGATACCACATATTTTGAATAATTTAATTTAATAACAATCCTAATGTTGACAATCCTTTTAAATTTGATTATGTTTCGACGGATGAAGTTCAGAGGTTGCTTTACTCGGTTAGTTCGGATTCTATAGGTTACGATGATATTAGTCTGGCTATGCTCAAGCTCTGTGGAGAGGTCATTATTCCGTATGTAACGCACATAATAAACTGTTGCTTGGAGACCAACACTTTTCCGGATGTCTGGAAGATAGCGTTGGTAAAACCAATACCTAAGCAGGCAAATCCAAAATGCTACAAAGACTTCAGACCGATAAGTATATTGCCGGTACTTTCAAAGATTCTGGAAAGGGTCATGAGTGGGCAGCTACATTGCTATCTGGATAGACACAATGTTCTCTCAGTGAAACAGTCGGGTTTCCGCCCTAAACATGGTTGTTGTTCAGCTCTGTTGGATGTTAAAGATGATATTCTTAGAGCGAGGGATTCTGGTATGGCTACGGCATTAATTTTGTTAGATTTTAGTAGAGCTTTTGATACCGTAAACCATGACATGCTGCTTGCCATTTGTCAACACGTGGGGCTTGGTTCTGATGCCTGTGCTATGCTGTCGAGTTATCTAGAGGGGCGGCAGCAGATGGTACAGTTGGATGATAGACTGTCGGTGCCGAGAAATATCAAAGCGGGGGTGCCGCAGGGTTCAATACTTGGACCTCTGCTGTATATTCTTTACACCTTTGCCTTGCCAAAGTGTGTTGATGCTTGCTCCGTTCATCTTTATGCTGATGATACTCAGATGTACCACTCTTTCTGTCCGGATGATGCGCAGAATGCGGTGCGGACGATCAATCTGGACGTACAGGCCATATTGAACTATGCTAAAGGTCATTGCTTGGCCCTTAACTGCTCTAAAACTAAGATAATTCTATTTGGTCCCCAGCGTGTTGTCGAACTGTTGGCGCCTAATTTTGTTGTTAACGTGGGAGGAGTTGATGTCGGCACGGTATCGGAAGCCAGGAATCTGGGAGTAACATTTGATAGTACACTGCGTTTCAGGTCTCATGTCTCAGAATGTATTAGGAAAGGTTATTACCATCTAAAGCTGCTCTATAACAAAAGGCATTTCATGACTAGAAAGCTTAAGTCTAAACTTTGCGACTCATTAGTTCTGTCCAGACTGAATTATTGTGATATGGTATATGGGCCTAGTATTGGTACCGAGGATATTCGTAGGATACAGGTTCTGCAGAATTCCTGCCTTAGGTTCATATATGGTATTCGTCGCGGGCAACACATTACGCATAAACTTAAAGAAAATAACTGGCTCAACATGTCTAACAGACGAGAGCTACATGCTGGTTGCTTTTTTCATAGATTTCTGCTCTATAAGAGGCCACCCTACTTACTTAATAGGATCACTTACAGAACTGATGTGCATAACCTCAACGTCAGATTTAGGGGTTTATTATTAAACTCAAAAGGACTGACCTAAGGGCCCTAATAGGCCTATACACAGGACACTGCAAAGTGAACCACCACTTACACAGGATGAATCTAGCCGATAACGCAGAATGTCGCCTGTGTTTGGAGGATGTAGAAACAGCAGAGCATGTACTATGCAACTGCCCCGCCTTGGGAAGAACCAGGCACTCAACGTTCGGAAAAGTACTTCTCTCTCCGAGAGACCTGGATACATTCACACCATCTAAGGTCATTAGCTTTTTAAAAAGCAGTGGCCTGCTAGAGTGGATGTAAATTACTTAGGTATGAGCCACAATAGACCGCTTGGTCGCAGTGGAGGTGTCACTAATCGACCCACTCATTATATAACTAAACTAAACTAAACTAGGGGTTTATTAACTATACCAGCTCACAAAACCGAAGCCTTCAAAGCTAGTTTTAGCTACCAAATTGTAAAGATTTACAATCCCTTGTCTGATGCTTTGAGGGGCGCGACTGTGAGGGCTTTCAAACGAATGTACCGTTCGCAATTATATCAGAGGCAATGCTTGTTGTGATCTCGGTGGGTGGCCATGGTGTCTGGGGCATATGGGTACGCGGAGGTTCGGTGCTCGCGCGTTTTTGGGATGACAGACATTTCTCAATCATGCTCTCATACGAGTTATTTATTGTATATTATTTGTTTATTTATTTATTGTGTATTATTTGTTTATCTATTGTACTCTATCTACACATGGGATAAGATGATGAGATTACTATATGGTTGTGATTAATATTGGTGTTTTGTTGGGTTGGGATATTCCTATGTTGTTTTTTTCACGTAGTATTGGTGGATGCTCTATTGCTAGCGCCTCTTGTACATGTATATTTAAATAGTGTGATACATGGTTAAGGTGAGCAGGAGTGTGTCAGCTTTTGTCACACTATCTGGCCTTCGCCTTTCCACCTTATACCTAAGCTTGATAATTGATGCTTGTAAAGAAATGTACATCTATTGGTGGAATAAAGACAGTTTATTATTATTATTATTATTAACATATCATTTAATTTAAATTTTTATTGTTGATTGTTAATAAAGGTTAAATGCTTGTAACTTCTAAACAAAAACGAATCGGACCCATGTTTATTAAAAAAAATATGTTTAAAATCAAGCAACCTACCATCTGTCAAAGTTTGTCATAGAGCTTGTAGAACACCCTGTATAGGCGAAATAGCATTTTTCTGTTACCTCTCAAAATATTCATTTTTTTTCGCGCACTTTTTAACAGAAAATTGAATTTTTTCCCACATCCGGTTTTTCCGGAAATGTTACCAACTTTTTATTTTTAAATGGGACACGCTATATATTATTATATTTTTGGATTCTATACATTTGTACGAATCCAACAGTACCACATAAGTACCATTTTAAATGTCAAATTTGTTTTTATTTAATTTTTTATTTATAGTGTGCCATGACTTCAGTTGTGTTCGTCATAGATGCAAAATGGGTACACCAAATTGTCCCTTATTAAGAGTACTAGTAGATGGTACCTCGGTACCAATATGGTACCATTTGAAAAATATGAATCCAGCTCAAAAAATCATTCCGGTGCGCATAATTTATCCATAAATTACTTATTTTAGTACTTTGAACAAAAATTCGTTTTTTCTAGCATTAGATGATCCAATTGGAGTAAAACGAAATAGTCATGGCACACTATAATTGAGAAATAAAAAATTCAATAAAAACAAATTTGACATTTAAAATGGTACTTATGTGGTATTGTTGGATTCGTACAAACGTATAGAATCCAAAAATATAATAATATAATAGGGTGTCCCATTTAAAAATAAAAAGTTGGTAACATTTCCGGAAAAACCGGATGTGGGAAAAAATTCAATTTTCTGCTAAAAAGTGCGCTCTATCAAGAAGATGCGACGTACCAAATTTCAAAAAAATATCTCAAAAAAAAGGGGGTGTACCATGCCTGTGACACACACTGTATAGCACGATTAAGTTTAAAAAGTCATATGTATCGATTAAGAATACTCATCCTTCTGATAGTTCCATTTATATTGTTTCATTTACGTGGTTCTCATAGAAACCGTCAAGTTTGTCTAAACACTCCATCCCGCATAATTAAATATATGTCAACATTGGTTTTGAATGAGAATTAAATGCACAACACAGAGGATAGAATGTCATTACTTACGTTAATAAATTTTATGTAGTCAATGGCTGTCAAACTGACTTGAAACGTTCAATTCATTGTTCGAATGATTCCTTCAATAATAATTTACGCTCGTTCACACCTTGAAATTGAACTGTTTGACATTTTCTGGTGAAATGAAAAATCTTAATTCGGATATGACTTTTTAAACTTAATCGTACCATAGTCTATTTCAACTTTATTTGTAGCATAATTAATTGTCCATGAATAATCAGGTGGGTTTACCTGGTATACTCGCAAGTTTTTACTGCGAGTATGTTTTAAATTATTTTTCAAATAATTTATCATGTGTCATAACATACGTAATTATCATAAAGAAAATGCCAATAATATTGACTAAAGAAACAAAAAAAAAAATTCGCTTAAGATGATGTTTTCATTGCTTGGAAAGCTAAAATGGGGGAAATTTTTCTCCAACAATAACTTCACAGCTGCAAGAGATATCCGTATAATCTCTTGGCAGAGAAAAAAAAATTGTTGATTTTCAAGATTTTGTAGATGCAGTCAGTCCAAATGACCACTCTTCGAAAGTGTACACTCTTTCATATCATAAATGAAATGGTTAAAGAAAGGTTCCTTAGGGGAGATAGAATCCGAAACCAACACAATTTTACGACTGTGGATTCAATAAAAACTGGGCTGACCCGACTGACAGGACAAAATTGTAGAAATGAATGTGGTGGTAGGGGTGGTAGTAAAAAAAACATTATTCAAGCAGTTCAATGAAAGGCATAGTCCAGCAGGCAAAGTTCTTATTTCTTTTTTTTTTTAATAAACCAATACCACAAAAATATTGTTTTCTTTCAGGAGGCCTCCTATATTACTATATCATGAATCAAGTCTCTTTTAGAGTATTTTTTAATAAAAAAATACACTATTGAGGACGACATAACTTTTTTCAAAAAATGCCGCATGCACAGTGCATGTGTTGGGCAAGCAAAAACTAAACAAATCATTTCATGGCAGCGTAACTTCCCAAAAAACATTATACAGACAATATCACTGAGAAAGGTGTGATGTGAGCCACAATAGACATTCGGTCGCAGTGGAGGTGTCACAATGGCCCACTCACAATGAATCTAAATCTAATCTAACCTAAGATAATAAAAAAAAACAAGTACAGTTGGCGCTAGTGCTAGTGAATAGTTTTTTCCATACACATTTTTTACAAAAATTCGTTAATTGAACCCTATGCTGCAACAACGTTGTAAGCGACAATGTGAGCAAATGTTGGCTTTCCATGCAACAACATTCAGTATGAGTTGTTCATACTGAACAGAACAGTAATGACATGCTGCTTAATGTATATATTAATGTTTGTAAGCTGATATATTATATTGGTTCACAAAAAATGTTTATTTCGATTTCCCGCAAAATTTACTTTTATCACTTACAACGTTGTTGCAGCATAGGGTTCAATTTATATCAGGCTTTTTGAGTAGCAAACAAGGATAAATAAAATGTAATTTTAATATGAAAAATAAATTATAGCCTTTATAATTTTTTTATAAATAAGCCTTTATATTTATAAATAAATTATAAATAAAACTATAACGCCTCTTTTTAAGTTGATTTATATCCTGTAGTGTATTAATAATTATTTACATACAACAATATTCTAAAATGTAATATGTTATGTTTAATAAATTTGATGGAAATTGTCAAATCTGACACATTTCAAAACCGTACACAGAAACAGATTTTCAAAATTGAATATTAAAATGTCACAGTTTTGTAGTTGTGTTTAGGATGCAGGTATTCCAAAATGTGCTATATTTACTCAAAACTTCTCTTTGAGGCCTGTACTAGGCCTGTACTCTGCCACAGTGGTTACTTTTTAATTATACACTGCAAGGTAGTTACAATAAATTACCAGAAAAATGTTTCTTAATGATCATATTTATTCCATCCTGAATATTTTCAAAATTCCTAGACTTCTGTGAATAGCCAGCTAGATGTGTAATTAAGTATTCAATAATCTGACGGGATAGGATTTTTTCATGATAAACCTTTTACACAGATAAAGTACTTTACAAAGTGGATAGATAAAAAAGCTGCAACTTATTTGTAAGCAATAATTTAATGTAATTAAGGCTTATACTAATAAATAAAAACCGGGAAAAATACACCTTACAATTTTTAAAACAAAATGGCTTAAACTACCTTTAATAAAAAATTTAACTAAGGAATGAGTCAGTTACCAACTTGAGTAAAAAAATTCCAATTTTGTTAAAAATTGAAAAATACCCCGACTGTGCAAACAAAGTCATTGCCAACAAACTAATCTCAAAGAACTCGCACTGACTCATCCCCTTGCACTGACTCATCCCCACTTAAATGTTTGGTTTTCATCGAACATGTCTTGTATTGTACATTCGTTATTTTTATCTAAAAGGATACAATAAACAATTTCAACGTCAACTTGTAAAAGGGCCTGTAATCAAACAGATCATCTTAACTACAGGTCATTATAACAGTTGGTTGTAATTTGTAAATAATAAACAAAGAATGAAATGAAACAGAGGCCCTTATTACAGTGCCATATGTACATAGACCAAATTTTCTTTATAGTCCTTATAGGAAGTACCCTTTATGGGTTGACACCTCAATGATGGTATTAATAAAGATGGCATCCCAAGCTGGTAACATAAGGACTAGAATACGTATAAACAGTAAAAAAATGTCACAAAATCAAGAATAAAAAATTTGCTACAAGTTAACTTGTGTTTTTTATCACACAAGTTACCATCTTCATTACTTCGATTCATTAAAAAGTACCATTGAAAACGACAATAATCGCGTAAATAATCATTTATGTACAACGTAATCTACCTCACCAATAATACTCCATCCAATTCTGTACAAGAGCTTATCGATTGTGTACTCATGCTATTAAATATCAAGTCAAAACCGTAAAAGTGCAGTACAATCAACAGAATTTCCATCTGTTTCCACAATTGTTACACAATACAAAGGTAGTCATAGGTTCATCGGCACTCCTCGTCTGGACTTGATTGTAGGTGCAATTGCGCTTCTTGCATTTACCACACTTAAGCAGGTCCGTCTTGGTGCCCTGCACCGTGGCCAGCTGGGCATCATTTATGGCTTCCTTCTTGAACTTCTCGCGCAACTGCTTGACCTCGTCGTTTGCCATCTCCTCGGCCGTCATCACCGCCAACCTCGCCGCCGAAATCGCTCCTATTCTGAAATTAGTCCTCAATACTGGATTTTTTATGTCTTTCAGGTTCGCTATACGGGATCGGACTCTGTTTTTGTAGCGCATGTCGGTGTTTTTGAATTCCTGGAAGATGGCCTCTTCCAGTTCTTCGGCCAGCTCTTCCGGCGACGAACAACCTGAAACATTTTGTTTAATGTCACAATCTCCTAGATGCCTAGACGCATTTTACAAACATAAAAGTTTTCAAACCTATTCTTCAATAATTAGTTCAACTAGCAAGGAAGCATTACATATTAGTTTTTTTTTGTGTTTAAGGTGTCTCATACAGGGTGGTAAATTACAAAATAAATAAAAACTACATCGATATTTTTGCGAAAATGAGGTAATTTTGCAATAAAAAAATAATTGAATATTCTTGTGAATTTAGTTAATGTAACGAAAAATCAATTTCCCACCCCGCAAGACTTATGACAGATAAGAATGGACAAAATCAACCAGCGAAAGGTGTTTAGAATGAGAACATTATTATTACCGTCAAAGTCTTCGGCGTTGCTGTCAGTTTTTATAGCGGCCGCTAACATTTCTCGGCATTTTAATCTGACAGCGTCAGTTGTGTTAGAACTCGACTGCGGAAACTGGGTAGGTAACTTCTTTATTTCACGATCTCGTTCTTTATCATCTTTAGAGCTCTTCTCTTCTTTGTCTTTCTTTGGTTTCGAGCTGCTACCGGTCGATGATTCCTTGGAGTTTCCAGTGGTGCCAGATAAGAATTTCTTCCAATTCTTTATCAACGTCTTTGACAAAGCTATGACTTCATCGTCCTTGCTCGATTTCCTCAGCGCGTTAACTGTCATGCCTATTCTAGTCTTGGTTAACACTTCCAGATTGATATTCAACGTCTGGAGTTGCTTCAGCAAGTCCAAAGCTTGCTCTTGACCCTTGACGAAAAAAAAATACACAAAATTAGGGGCTGAATTTAAATAAATACTAAATTGATAAATTTTAAAGAGGCAAAGTATACTCCTGGTATGAAAGCCCAAAGAATAGTAAGTGGTTAACAGGGTTATCGGAACTAAATTAATTTCAGTACACCGAAAACCACTACATTTTCCGGGTTCTAAAATAATACTTCACTGCTGAAGGTAGGGTTAAGTTAACGTATACTCTGAAATGGTGAATGCTACTTACAGTACCGTCATCGGATGTCATTTTGCTGAGCTTCTTTTGAATTCGTAAGACTTCTTCTTCTACGCTCATGTTTATGGTAAGTTCAGGAAAATGGGAAAAATAAGAACTGACGCCACTACAGCTCCACAGTTTTCCCGATCGCTCGAGGAAAGAAGAAAAGGATAAGAAACGAAACGATTGAAACGAAACGATGAAACGAGAAACGAATGCAAAGCCGAAACTGCCGAACCGAACCCGAAACGAAAAATGAAACTGGAAACTGGAGTTGCCGAAAGACAAGAACAGAGAACGACCGAATCTAGCCGACGAACAAAGAGGGAAAAAATTGATATCGAGCCATCGATGTCATCAACTACGATTACACATTATAATTAAACATACTCTAATAAAAACTCAGGCTTATTGTTTTTGAAAATACCTAGTTATTTTCCTGGTAGTGGTACTGGTATGGTAACGTAGCAAAAATTAATATCATTGCTGTGATTTCGGGTCGGGTGATGTACGATGTACTAATACAGGTTTAGGTTTGTTTGTTTTCTAAACGATGGAGCCTAGAATACCTAACAAAAGTTACCTAAGTAAAAGTCCGGACTTTAATAATGATATCAAAAAAATTCATATTTGATGTAACCGTCACAAAACAAGAGATTCAAGAGACGATACTGGAATATTACTTAGTAGCACAATTTTTGAATTTTTTCCAATCCTAGGTATCTAAGGTACTTATTCTCTTGTTGAAACTATACAGCACTCCGGTCCCGGTCATTAAAAAATTACCTATCAAACCGCAGTCAAACTTGCGCAGACTTTTCATCAGATCCTATATCTACCTGTGTAGAAGATGTCCCCCTCCCACCCTTTGGCTAGAGTAGGATTTTTGTTTGGTCGACGGCTGTATAAAAGCATTAAAAGCATCATGTGTGTTATTGTTAACATGAATTAAATTCTTATTATTCTAAGTATTATTGTTAAAATGTTAGATGTTATTTGTGGTAATTTTAAATCGATCTTATTTCAGACACTAGAGCTGTTTTTTTAATCAAATCAATGCGCGGTCTCCAAAATGGCAGCCGTCAAGTTATTTGCTGGCTAAATTTACAAAAGTGCAAAGGCCATTATTAAAATATAGAAGAAGTGAACTAAATAACCTAACTTCTAGTGATGGGCATTTTAGTTCACTTTGATGAATAGTTTGCAGTGAACTAGTTCACCCAAGTGAATAGTTCTTTTTCATAGTTCATTATGAACTATAGTTCGTTTCTTATGATGATATTAGCTGGCTCTCGGCTGGACTCTATTAGCTATTAGGGAACTGTGAAGGAAGACTTAAACTAGAACAGATGTTATTCCTTTATTATACCTACTTTCAGTTAATTTTTGCCTCTTTGTTTCAGTTTCAGTTCACTATTTGTAAACAGAATTCTATTAAATTATTATTATTGTTTATAAAATTGATAAATTGATCCATGATACTGTGATTAGAAAAAACTCTTTAAGAAATAAAGTTAAGAAACAATAAGTACCTAGGTACCTAAGTGTCTCAGATTTAGGTACTCTATAATAAGAAAAAAGAATAAAAATCACTGTGTATTTTTAAAAGGTGGTGTGGTATTTTTGTCTCCTAAAATATTTTAAGTTTAGGTATACATTATTTGTAATTATTAATAGGTATAATAATTTCTATTATTAATAGGTATCCTTATCAATCATTCACTGGTTCGTTATTTTTATTTTTTATTCCTATTTCCCAATAATAAATAGTGTATTTTTTTATAAAAAAAATACATTAATAATGAATACATCATTAATAATAACGGATGAAGGGAAAGTCCGATTAATTATTATAGAATAAAGACAAGTTTCCTGAAAAAGAGAAACAAATAGTTCGTTCCTTCCTCATTCTTATTATTCTGCCCAAAAGTGATTATAAAATAATAACAGTAAAATCACACCACGTGTTTCTCAACGTAAGTGAGTCAGTTCATTTGAGTTTCAGCGTTTATTTCTTATTCCCTTATTACCCCTACTAATAAGTTGAATAGTTCGTTCAGTTCATAGTTCATAGTTCTTCCTTAAATGTGAAACCGGTCGCCGGTCGGTCGCTAGTCGGTACTCGGTACTAAACTAACAGTTCACAGTTCAAAACGAACTATGAATTATGATGGCAGTGAATAGTTCGTTCAGTTCACTGTAGGTGAATAGTTCTTTTTAGTTCGTTCGTTCATGAACTACACATCACTAAACTTCATTGGTGACTTTTTCGCAGCGAATTTTCTCCAATTTTTCAGTTTTGCCAGCCCGGATTTTACAATTATGTTTCTATTACTTTTAATTAAATGAAAAATAACATAATGATTTGTGAAGTTCAAAATGTAATATGAATTAGATTAGAGAATGTATGCTAAACTAAAAATGCTATTAAAGAACACTCTGCCCATGGTAAAAATGAACTCAGGTTTTTCATTCAATAAGAGTTCCATTCTTCAGAGGACATACCAAGTTCTAGTTCTTCAAGTACAAGTAGGTTGATATTATGAAAGAAGGAAAAATTTACTTGCTTAGCGCGTAATTTTTAAATTTCTAGAGATTTTATTGCAACCACAACTTTAAAAATGTATATTTACTAGACGAGGATTCTCCTCATGATGACCGTGAGAAGAAACCAAATAAATACACTCGGAGAACTCACAATTGTGGGGAACTGCGGCGCGAACATGTTGGAAAGAATGTCACGTTATGTGGGTGGCTGGAATTTCAAAGAATGAATAAATTCGCTGTGCTGAGAGATACTTACGGGGAAACACAAATTCTTGTGAATGAAGATAAAAAGGTTAAAAATTCTCAATTATTTTTGCTTAAACTTTTAATGTTAATCAGACATTTCAGTCTCATTTTGTTATTTGTTGACAGACGAGTCAACTGCAATCAATACCATACGAATCAGTCATTAAAGTGACCGGTACAGTTGCTCTTAGACCAGAGAATATGGCCAATAAAAATCAAACTACAGGCGAAATAGAAGTTATTGCTGAACACTTTTCAATCTTGAATAAGGCTAAAGAAGTATTACCTTTCAATATAAGAGATTTCCAAAGAGCTAAAGAACCTTTGAGAATGAAGTACAGATACCTCGATCTTAGATTTCCCCAAATGCAAAGAAATTTAAAGGTTAGATCACAATTCATCATGAAAATGAGAGAATTTCTAATAAACGAGTGTAATTTTTGTGACATTGAGACACCTACTTTATTTAAGGCGACTCCTGGGGTGAGTAAATTAATTAATCACTCGACTCGTGTTTTATCATAATTTTTATAGGGGGCTCAAGAATTCATTGTTCCTACAAGATTTCCTGGCCAGTTTTATTCCCTCGTCCAGAGTCCTCAACAATTCAAACAGATGTTGATGGCTGGTGGTGTAGACAGGTTGTAACATTCTTATGATAGTATAAGCAATGCAGAAATAATCATTTAATTTGTAGATATTTCCAGATAGCAAGATGTTATCGGGATGAAACAACTCGGCCAGATAGACAACCTGAATTTACTCAGTTAGACTTGGAAATGTCGTTTACCGACACTGAAGGAGTTATAAGTCTTATTGAAGATTTATTACATTATTCCTGGCCGCAAATCTCATCCGTACCAAAAAAATTCAAACGAATTTCTTATAATCAAGCTTTAGAGGAATACGGATCTGATAAACCAGATACGAGATTTAATTTCAAGGTATTACATTGATTGTTGGCAATGCGTTGGCAATACATACATTATAATATGAACTTGTGAAATTGGTAATTTTTTCTGTTTTTTAGTTGAAGAATTGTACTGAAGTTTTAATTAAAAACCATGACCTAATAAGCAGGTATAAGAATTTCAGCGCATATTGCATTATTATACCTGAAGAATACGTAAATTTGAGTAATAAACTAAAAGAATTTTTTGTTACTTTATCGAAGATGTATCCAAGTGCCAGATTAATTCAGAGTAAAATTAAATCAATTGAGTCTTGGTGTAAATCAATGGACAAGTTATTTAATGAAAAGTTGGCAAGGGAGCTAGCTGACTCACTGCAAGTTGCAGATAATAGTCTTCTGTTTTTGTCTTATGGTGAAAGGAAGGATGTTGTAAGTATAAGTATAAGAAACACTAATTATTTTATTCATAAATGATATTTTTAGTTATCATTACTGGGGAAAATTCGTGTAGAATATGCCGATTATTTAGAAAATTTAGGACTCACCGTGAGAGAAAAAGGAAATCACATGCTATGGGTGGTTGATTTTCCTTTATTTGAAGCAGGAGATGAACCTGGTAAATTAGTTTCGACACATCACCCATTCACTTCACCACATCCCAGCGATTTAGATTTACTAGATAATGCACCATTGAAGGTAACGATATATTAAAATATAAATAAATAAAAATAAGTAATACATACAAATTTCAGATGAGGTCATTAGCTTACGATTTGGTGTTGAACGGGAACGAAATCGGCGGTGGATCTATAAGAATCCACGATCCACTACTACAAGAAAAGATATTTCGGCTGTTAGATATTGATAAAACTGCGATGACTCATTTTATTGAAATGTTATCATCTGGCTGCCCACCACACGGAGGCATAGCTTTAGGTTTAGATCGCCTGCTGACTGTGATATTAAACGAGACAAGCATCAGAGACGTTATTGCGTTCCCCAAAAATTTCGAGGGTAGAGACCCTCTAAGCGGTGCCCCAAGCAGTATTTCGGAAAGAGAAGAAAAACTTTATCATATTAAAATCGATAGTTCGAAAAATTTATAATATACCAACAATAATTTCGTATTAATTGATTTTGTTAATTTAAAAAGTGGTAAGAGAATGGAATACCTTTTTAGGGAATTTTTAAGTTATTTATTTATAAAAGTAAAAAACCGGCTTTTTCTTTTTAACATTGTCAATTTATTAAGTTCTAAATATAAAAAAATCTTTAGCAACATTTAGCAAAAATATATAACAATTAAAATCAAAAGTGATTCCAGGCTGTTTTGTCATGGCCCTTGAAGATTTATTTTGAATGTTTCGTCTACAATTGCAGTAGACATCAGCTCCAGTTATGTGTGCGCAAGCCATCACTGACACCTGTTTTGATCACACATACCTGCTGTTGATGTCTACCGCAGTTTTAGACAAAACATTCAGAGTAAATCTTCAACGACCATGATAAAACAGCCTCGAATCACTTATGATTTCAATAGAAGACAATTGTGAAACCCTACACACATCAATATGTAACAATTGTTATTAATTAACAATAATAAATAATACACAACATAAATAGTAAATGTAGACGAAATTGAGGAATTAACTTTCCTTTTTTGGTGAAGTGATCACACGTCTCCTGCTGATCTCGATCTTCGACGCCTTGACGGATCCTTTGAAGGCCCGGATTTCTCATTTGCATTTGCTAAGGTCTAAAAAAAGGTAAAAAGGTAATCACCTTTTTACTTAACGAATGAATAACTCGCTGGAGTTCGTTATTTTTCTTGGCGGTATTACTGTTTCTGGATTCCAAAGTTAGGAGTTGCTTTTTTCAACCTCTGTCCCTGTTGCTGTACTCTTGCTTGATTAAGCTGGTATTTCAAGCCTTTTTTCTTCAAACATTGAAGCGGTTGGTCTGGATGTATTTGTTCTAATCTCTCCCTGAAGTGATTCTCTTTTTTCGAGATTTCCTGTGAAATAGTTTCACCCCTCTCTTTCCTCATTTTTAATACTCTCAACAAATGGTCCAAGCCTGCTTCACGTGTATTCAAGTCACTTGTATTTAATTCGATGCTAGGTATTTCCGGACCCAGCTTGAACGCCATTATGGGCTTTACCTTGGTGATGGAGGAAGAGCCTTTCGCGATCACTTTTTTAACCTCTTGTTTGTGTGACGAGTACCTGCCTTCGGGTTTTATAATTTTAACTTCCCGGGTGATTTCTGCAAATCTCATTACGTGAAGATTTTCCTCATAATCATCCGATGATTGATTCACGCATACTATCATCGAGACGTTCCCTTGACCTTTGAAGTAATTCTTGAAAAGCAAAGTCAGACGACTTTCTCTGTAAGGAACTAATGTGTTTTTACCGGAGAGCTGATTATTTCTCAGGATTTCCAGACAAGTTCTCAGAGACATTAAAGAGTTGTTGATGGTGCTTGTCTCTTTTAGACGGACCCCTGTGTTTTGGGTTCGATTAGACCTCTCTGAGCCTGAAAGTAAAGTAAATGATGTTGTGAAAACTGCTGTGAAAGTATTTATGTAAGGTCTACTCTTTATTTAAATTAATAAATACACCGGGACTGCCAAAAGGTTGGCATCATATTTATAAGAAAAAATTTTATTTTTGATTTGTCGTAAAAACTTAGATAACAAAAATCTTTTGCTTGCTTGAAAACTTATTTCGAGCTAATTAGATATGGAAAGTGATTTTTACTTATCAAGAAAAAGGCCTATTTTCTCATAAAGGTTTTTTTTTAAACTGAGCAAGCATCCATTTCTGCTTCCTTGATATTAAACTTTTTCAAAAATGATTTTTTTAGAGTGTTTTTGTTCAAATAATTAAAATAAAAGCCATGAATATGCCTACTACCCATCTGACAATTTCTTACCTGCAAGGTCCACCAGACAAAGCTGAGATACTTTGAGAAAATTTTCATCTGGTACCACCGATCTCCCATTACCATTCCTAGCTACCTGATCTTGCTGGACCACCCTTATGCTGAAAATAGAATGACTTCGGCTTGAATCGGCATTAAGATTCGTATATCCCATTCTCTTCCTTTTCTGGCCCTTGTTGAAAACTTCAAAAGCTTCTTCAGCCGATTTAACTTCCACTTCAACGACCAAACTTACATACGTTTTTTTCTGACGGTCTTCACGAAGTATCTTGCTCTGTTTTTCAGATAACGAGTCATCTAAAAGATCAAACGCTTTGTTGTTATAAATTTCAATGTAATTTACGAAAATCGAGTATAAAGATGCCTTGTTGAAATTCCTAAGCTTGATTCCTTCGTTTAAGTAACTGACTCGATCCCTGTTCCCTGCTCGACGTGACGATTTCGGTGTGCGATTTGAGTATTTCGCTTCAAATAAACGATCTTTCATGACTGCGCTGTCAGATTGGACTTCGAATCCGTTCATTTTGTCGGGTTTTATTACAAATTTCGGTGCTTGAAAATCGCCGATTGTGTTGAATAAGGTATCGATGCACATGGGTATAATTCCCGGGTTGATTTGTTCTCCGGCCAGAGTGTACGTTTTTCCGGATCCCGTAACACCATAAGTAAAGAGCAGGCCGTTTTTACCGTTCAACAGGTCTTCCATTAAGGGTTGCGCTACATGGTGGAAAACTTCCTTTTGTGAAGTGCAGCTGGTGAAAATATACTGGTAGTTGTAATAGATTTCTTTATGGACACCTTTTGATTCTGTTGGTGTTGAAACTGACAGTATCGTGGATGAGAGGGGTCGTATGTAGCTATCTCCATCGCTTTTTGTTGAAGACCTTAATCTACAGAAAACTCGTACGGGATTTTTATTTGAATCTGGGTCGTTTGACTTGGTACTTTCTATTTTTGGAGTTTTACAATTTACCACTTTGTGTGTAGGCATTTTGTTGAGGTGTATGAAAAGGTAAGGTTCTTCTCTAAAATGATCCGTTCAATGCACTGGATTTAGAAGGGACAGTTTTAAATATTTATATTTATACACTTAAACACTGATAATGTAAAAAAAAACAGATAAAGTAGAAAAAGATTGATTAAGAATAAATTCAAAGATAATAATAATAAGGTGCTTGATTTTTAATTAATTGAAAATATTCTGTTGTTTTTATTATAAAAATTTTAACCCACTAATTTCTTATAGTTTGTTGTAAATTGCTATAAATTTTAATTTCCTGAAGTTAAATTGATTTTTTGTCAAATTTTAGAACTTTTTTTTATTAATGATAAATTATCTCCTCTTGTTTTTTGGTATCTTGTACTTCTTGTATGTAATGGTGCGTTTTCACCAAGCGCGCAAAACGTTTGCAATTGTTAGCAAATGTTTGCAATCACAATATTTGTTTGGTGGAGACGAAAATGACGCGCATTCGCCAACATTTGCAATCATTTGTCCGTGTTCCGAGCGTTGTCGGTACATCAAAGGGATTTGTTGCTTGTGCGTACGCGAAGTATTTTCAGTGTAGACGAGCAGGGAGTGTTCGCAGGAATCGTCCAATGACATGCGGCAAAATTTTTTAAATATGTAGTTCACTCCTATTGCTTATTTGTAAGTCAGTTAGCAGTTGGATTGACTGCCTTGTTTTCAAAAAATGGGATGTCCAAAATCTATGAGTTCTCTTTTTCAATTAAAACAGTCATAATTATGAAAGATGCGGCACTAACAATACGTTTTCTTTTCGGAGCCATTTTTGCTCGGAACATGAACAAATGATTGCTAATAACGTACCAGGTGTCTGTGAATATTCAGTGGAGACACTTTAATTGCAAACATTTAGAAACATTCGCAAACATTTGCGAACGTTTGCTAACAATGATTTTTTGGTGAAAACGCACCTTTAAGTTTTTCTCAAATTATATGTATACTGCGACCGCCAAAAAGTTGGTATAGAAATTGGTAAACACAATTATTTTTCATAAAAAAAATATATTTTTCAATTCTCAAAAAAAATTGAGAATAAAAAAATCTCTGCTTGTTTGAAAACCAATTTTTGTCCTAATTAGATGTACAGAGTTGATTTTTATTTACTGAGAAAATAGATATTTTGAAATTGTGAAAATCATAAAATGCTATTTTTTGAAAACTGAGCAAGGTTTCAATTTAATTTTTTTATGGTGTGTCAAGTTCAGCTTACTTGATAGCCCCAAAGCTCAAAAACATACAATTATCTATTGTTAAACATATCTATTTTAGTTTTGGGAAATGCTTTATTTGTTACAGCTGTGTTGCTAATTTTTCAATATCTTTTGGAAAATTAAGTATTTAATTTTTTGTGTTATTCTCAAAATTTTACATAATTTTTGGTTACGTAAGCAAAAATTATATGTTTTTGAGATTTGAGACTATCAAGTGAACTGGAAGTGTTTTTTTACACACTGTAAAAAAAGAAAATCGAAATTTTGCTGTTATTGAAAAATGTCAGTTTTTTGATTTTCACAATTACAAAAAAAGCTCTGAATAAAAATCTCTCTGTATCTGATTAGGAAAAAATAAGTTTCCAAGGAATTAGACATTCTCGGCCCCCAAAGTTTTTTTTACAATCAAAAATTTTTTTTTCAAATGAACTTTTTGGTGGTTGTCGAATACAGCGACAAACATTTTGACTTCATAAATGTTGTTTCAAATTATTTTTTTTTATACAAGTTAGCTGTTTATTTCAAATATGGTGAATTGTAAATACATTTTTTTTGCTTTATTTAGAAGTGTTTTTAATAGTCGTAAGTAAAGGTATTATTACAAGCAGTTCCCCAACCCCAAATAGAAACGGAATAGCTAAGTAATATCTTATTTTAAATAAAATTGTGATTAGTGGTAATACAGGGTGCACCATGTATCCTTCTCTATATTGCTATATCCTAACGCTAACAGATACAGGGTCGGTTAAACAAATCCAAAGGAGCGCAATTTTGTGGCCATCTCGATTCCGTCGAGACATACAAGATATATGTGACCGTTCCTGAAATATCCTGAAAAAACTGAAAAATCGAGATTTCTTATTTTTGCCATATCTTTTTTATTATTGGAGATTAATGAATAATTTTTTGTGGGCTTACATAAGTCGGCAAGAGCTACCCATCTGACATTTCAAAAATTTTCAAAGCCGACTAGATACCAGAATTTTCATAGTCAACTTTCGTTTTTCTTATGGCCACCATAGTATTTTTTCATGTTGTTCGGTATAAAAAAAATCATAAAAACTAAAAATTGTTAAACTTCAAAAAATAAAATATAAAAATTTTATTCTTCTTTTTTCTTTACAAAAAAGAACAAAAAAGATACATTTTTAGATCGAATTTCATAGATAAATTAAAAAACCATAAGGCAAGCACTATATTTCGGCGTATTTTTACAAATGTTAACGTTTTTCGACGATTTTTTATTAGGTTTTTCTTTGAAATATTAAGAATAAAAATTAAAAAAAATTTTTTGAAGTTTATTAATTTTTGGTTTCCATTATTTTTTTCATATCGAACGACATAAAAAAATAATATGGCGGCCATAAGAAAAACTAAAGTTGACTGTGAAAACTCTTGGATCTAGTAGGCCTTGAAAATTTTTGAAATGTCAGATGGATAGCTCTTAACGGCTTATGTAAGCCTACAAAAAATTATTTATTAATTTCCAATAATAAAAAAGATATGAGGAAAATAAGAAATTCGATTTTTCAGTTTTTTCAGGATATTTCAGGAACAGTCACAGATATCTTGCATGTTTTGACGAATTCGAGATGGCCACAAAACTGCGCATCTTTTCTCTAATTTAACCGACCCTGTATCTCTTAGCGTTCAGGAGATAGCAATATAGAGAAGGATACATGGTGCACCCTGTATATATATTTTTTTTTTATATAAATTTTTCATCAATATAATATGTATTCTCCATTTTTTTTTAAATTGTTATTATTTAGAATAAGCAGATCTGGATTATTTAGCAAATTTCCTTCATTTATGCACTTGAAACTTGATTTTGCAAAATTTTTCGATAATTTATTAGCTAAATTTTAACCATTCAAACCGGGCATCATATTTTAAAGAACAATTTCAAAGCTTTTACCAAAATAAAATAGTGTCATTAACATATAATTTTGGAGATCCTGCTAGTTTTATTTTTTATATTGAATTTATGCATTTTACAATACCAAACTAACAAAATAAGCGTAAAAGATAAAATCGTTTTATACCATTCCCATGACAATTGAGCTACATCATAAACTGTTGTAATGTTCACTCTTATTGTAAAATTCCTTGTACTTGCAGTGTGCATGGTATTTATTGCTGACTAATTTTTCTGTTCATTTTTGGTTGTGCATGGAATTAACCTTCTTTATTTAAATTCTGAGATCAAGATATTTTATAAATTCCCTAACAATTTTTTTTTATTTCCCTACCTAGGAGAAAAGTATTTCAATCATTTCCCCGAAATACATACAAGAAAGTTAACACATTCACTGCCGGGACCGCCCCAGAGGCGGTCACCCGACTTCTCTAAAAACTCCGCGACCGCCCGAGAGGCGTTCATGTATACCTTCAATAGAACGTTGGATAATTTCATGAGGACAGTTTGGATCGGTTCGTTCTATTAAGAGGAGGTTTTAGTAAAGTCTTAACTTCCACATGTTGAGTTTGGTTTCTTGTTACAGGTGTTGGGGCATATTGTAGAGGACTTGTATTGAAAAAAATTGTCCATTATGTATTTTTGTTGTTTATATTATACAATCAATGTTTAGCCTGTTTTTAGTGTTAAAATCTTTAGTTTTAAAATACATTTTTGGCAAAAGATATTTCAAAACATTAAAACAAACAAAAATATGATGTTGACCGCCCGAGTGGCGTTGACCGGCACATGGCACAGAACGCCTATGCGAGTGCTATAATACAGGTGTGAGACGTCGCGAACGCCTCAGTCCGTATATAGCATACACCGTGCAATATTTAAAAAAATTTTGAACAGAAATATCAGGCCGTATAATAAGCAAATTACTTGTCCTGTGCCGGCACCGCCCCTGGGGCGTTCTTACTTTTTTTTGCAAAAAACGTTATATTTCAACTTAGTTTATTGTCTACTAGCTAAAACAAACACTACATTAGCAGGTTACAAGAAAAAAAAAAGGCGGCACATTGTCAACCGTCACCAATATGCTCTGGCAGTGAATGTGTTAATTAGAATGAACATGAGTTCTGTAAATGCTCTGAAATATGCAAAATACTATTTTGCATGTGCATTTATAAAAAAAAGCACCAAAATAATGAATTCATATAAAAATATGTGTTTTGCATGTGTTCCAAGCTCTAATAATTATCATTTTCAATACATCGAAATTTGCATAGGTTAAAAAAAAACAGCTTCTGATTGAGATTTTTACTTTTCTTGAATGTAGAACTTTTATTATTAATCCTATTAATCCACATAAATTTCACATTATTGTTGAATACATAAAAGAACACTTAAAAACAGTTTTTAAATTATTAATAATTAATTGATGTAATTAAAAATGCCAATTATGTATTATGCTAGTCCTATTTTCTGTGTATGTATATCTACTCGCACTTATTTTTATATCTAAAATTTCTAATGCAAGTTAATCCTCTATCACATTTACAAAAATTTATAAACTTAGCATATAAAAATATTTCATTCAATAAAATCATATATTCTAAAACTAATTACAAACACTCAACTGCGCAAAATCCTACTTACAAAAAAATATATATTTACATTTTGGGATTCACTGCAAATCGTGCCTATATAATTGACATTCAAAATAATATTAGTATTCAGTTCAATTCGATATCTCAGCTATTACAAAACAATAATAATTAAATACAACAGAATTCTCAACAGGGAACACATTTGCAAATAAACTTGATCTGAAAATCTTAATTTATTAATCATTAAAACATTAAATATTAATTTAACATTATCCTACCTAACATTAAATGATAACTTTTTACTATTTGCGAACCTCTTATGTATCTTCCACGGACGGCAACCAAAACGCCATGTTTGTACACGCCGAAGCGAGCATCATATACTTCGGATTAAACTGAACGCACTGCACTGGTCCCGGATGATCGGCATTTAACACGCACACTTTATGACCGGTATCAGCATTCCAGACGTGAACCCTTCCATCCGTCGATCCGCTGAATATGAACTGCGAGTCGGGGCTGAAGGAAGCTTCTATTGGAATTCCCTTGTTGTTCAGATGTCCTGTGAATGTCTGTAGTGGTGTGCCGTGGAAAGCGTCAATTAGCCGTATTATGGAACCGTTCGTGCTGATTAATATCGTTTTCCCATCTCGTGAAAACTTCAAACCTGTCCAGTCACATTCTTTCTCTTGGGTCAGCTTGAAGGTTACGAATGGGCCCTAGAAAAAAATTATAGCGACATTATTATGAAGTGTGGTATATGATTTTTTTTAGGTTAGGTTCTCACCCTTCATATGCAAAGAAATGAAACTTAATGTACGTAGTCTCAAAACTACTGAGTGTGAAATGACTACCGCAATTTCAAAAATTAAAAGGTAAATATACAGAAGTGGTCACCCAGATTCGAAGGGAATTTACCCGCCATATGACTATCAAACAGTGTTGCCAGATTGTATTGATTTTACAATATGCACTAATGCACTGTTTTTCTTTACTGAATTATGGAGACAACCAAAAACTGACAAAAGTCAGGTCACTGTTCGGTTCTCTATTCCCCACAAATTTCAAGAAAAAAAAAATGTAAAATATAAAAAAAAGGCCATAGGGGATAGTAAATTTCAGGGAAGAGACAACCTGACATCAGATTCTGGTCAGTTTCAGGCAAGGCTGACAGCCATGTTTCAGACTATCTCTATTGTAAAACTTCAGCTACTGAATCAGGCAACACTGTCCGACTATAACCTCATGAGTGACTTGCTCGTTATTGCCCTGATAACTCGTCTTTCATATTTACCTTATCAAACGATCTCAGGTCATATAATTTTATGCTCTCAGAATTAACACCGGCAGCGAATATGAGTCCTTCGGGGTCATAAGCAGCAACAGGTCGTCCGGTTAAATGCATCAAACCCTGGCAATTTGGTGACCGCAAGTCCCACAAACGAAGTGTCTTATCTAAGGAGCCCGATAAAAATGTATCTTCTACGGGACTCAAACATAAGGATACGACTTTCTTCGAATGTCCCGGGAAGTATCTGATGTATTTGTTATCGTGCAGTGAGAGATATCTGATTGTGTCGTCTACTTTGGTGGAACTGTGAATTGCGGTGTTTTTAGCATGTGTGAAATGTATCAGATCCACGCCGTATTTTTTGCTGTTGACGGTTCGCACTTGTGTTCCCTTTTCGCAATCGTATATGACGATTTGGTCGTCTTCACTGCAAGAAATCAACGTTTCGCCATTGGGCGAGAAGTCGATGCTGTTGATTTTGTCAGTGTTTTCACGAAATACTTTGGCAACGCGAAAGCTTCGCACCACCTGATCAATCAGTTTCATTTTCATGGGTGAAGTTTTTGGTGGTAAACTTTGGAGGGTGAAATTTCTTTATCGATACCCAATTATTATAATTATACTTATCCTACTTTTGCAGTAAGATCGATTCTGATAGAAAAACAATAAACAATACAACAAGCAAGGAGACAAACCTCAACCTCAAACAAATCTAATCCAAATTTGCAAAAGATTGTTGTAAATGCGGTAAATAGAAATGCGTTGTTTTGTCGGGGCGTCGGGTCTCGGGTCGGACTTCGTAAATTAACACTTAACAGCGTAATCGTTAATCATCTGTCAATTTTCAAACGTTTGACTTATACTTGTCTCAGTACAATTTATAGCAGCACTACCATAGAGTTAAAAACATCAGGAAATATTCAATAATGCTAATAATTGTACGTCCTGAGTTCTGACATAAGACAAAAACCACCATTTTGAAACTCGATTATTTGGTACTGTTGACAGTTGACAATATAAACATTTGCAAACGAGAATAATTTAGGTTAGTTCCCGACGAAGCTTGTAAAATACGTCTTACGAAATCATAACTTCGTACTTCAGATAACCAATCAGAATTAAAACATTAATGTTTTATTTATCATCCATTAATAAGCCTCGTGAACTCCCCTTAATTATTCTTTGAATACACAACTTAGAGGATATTTACGACTTACGAGGTGCTTCGTACTTTCGTAATTTTAAGAAATCATCACTTCGTACTGCAGATAACCAGTGAGATTTTTCAAATTTTTAATAAAACTAATAATTTAAATTGTAGTTGAGGGTTGAGGGCTATGTGACTACATTGCTTGTGGATAATTTTCCGTGTTATTAAAAAATAAGTTTTGACCTGTTCTTGGAGTCCTTTAGTCAGTTCAATATATCTATGAAGCTTTCCTAATAGTCCGCGCTAGTTGAAAGTTAATAGCACAGAAGTTAACATTAATTAAAGTGAACTTTTAAGTAAAAGTGTAACTTTTATTTTATTATATTAATGTTCGACACAACGAATTTATATCATTTATAGATACTTTTCATCCCTATACATTATATACAGATGTTCGACATCATACCAGTGATCCAAACGATAGATTTTTCAGTAGCTATGTGCTATAATCTTTTCCCTCCATTTATTGCGAGGGTATTTTAATATTTTTTGTTTTTCTCTAAAAAACGAATATTGCCACATAGGACGTCACAAGACAACTGGAATCCAGTACAATAATTGCAAACTGTCAATGATTACTGTCAATGTCAATGTCGTTTCGTTGAGCTAATCAAATGCTCATGCTTGAACTTGTGGTTTTGTTGAATTTGTATTTTTGTATTTTGTGTTGTAAAAAGGAAAGGAAATAAAAATAAAGGTAATAAAAAAATTGGGGTACAAATAGTTTCATGAAATAATTATTAAACTAAAGTTGTGTTGAAAATTGTAGTATAGTGTTAATTAGGTAAGCGGTAGGAACAGTTTTAGGCAAAAGTAAACCCTCTCGAATTATTACAAAAACATTGTTTTAGTTTTAATAGGAAGTTGTGGCTTTATGAGCAGCGTTTTTTAGTTCAAGAATTTAATCCAAAATTGCCCTTAAGTCTATAAGCTTTTGAAAATCGGTGCAAAGAGGGCTACACTTCGGGAAAATGGTGAATTTTAGTAGACTGCTCAGCATTTGAAAAGATCTTCTATTAGTCATACCTTCAACCCGATTCTTAGAAAAGTCAGAACTTCAAAATTTGCCATAATGTCCTTCTGCCCTTCCAAGGTGATTCGGTTAGAGCATTCCTTCCTCCCAAGGGAGCAAAATGATGCAGAAAACAAGGAGAATAGATCAGGTTTGTTAAATTTCACTTTGTTACTCGCCAAGGATAATATTATGTACATACTTCCAGAACTGTCCATGAGCGGAGGCTTTTTGTCAAGTACGAACTACGTATGGGCTTCAAAAGGACCGCAATTGGAGGTGATAAATGACTCCAGTGGCCACAAAATAGGGTCCTGGACATTCGGTAGTGTTTTAAATGACTTGACATGTGAAATAGTGTGTGTTGACACAATTAAGAAACCCCAGGGGAAAGCAATATTATTAGCAGTAGGAGTAAACTTTCAATTCGGAAATGGGATGATTTGTATTTTTAACGCTGCAACATCAAAAGTAATAAGAGCAATTCATCTACAAGAAGGTATTAGCAGTTTGCACGTCATCGATTCCGGCTGTGACATATCGACTATTCCTGGTCCTTTGAGGATATTCGACGGAATCATAAGCGTTGGAACAACAGGCGGAAATGTTTATTTATTAGACATGTGTTTACAAAACTGCGATGAAGGTAAGCTATGATTTGTTAACACGTTGACGACGGCAGCGATGTTTATGGTGCTTTCATTCGAGCGATACGGCCCTTTAAGGGCACGTACCGATACATTTTAATTTACGGTACGGGCCTTTTAAGGCTCGTATGCAAAGCACGAGTGTAGTGTCATCTATCCGAAAAATACGGAACTAAGGCATGCAAGCCGGTAACGTACCGCATTGTTAGGTACAAGAGAACATTCGGTTGCGTCAGGACGGGTCTTGGAAGTCCCGTATCGTTGTTATAGGAGAAAAATTTTAATACGAGCCTTAAAAGGCCCTTATCGTGTATTTTGGGGAAAAATTAAAATAATACCGGCTTTACAATTCTTTTACCTCAGCTTTCCATATAAAAAAAATGATGTTCAGAGTCATAAACAACTATAATTATGGCCTATGTTTGCATACGGAACGGCGCGAAAAAGGCCCGCACGCTGTTTGCAGTACCTACGCCATACTCATGTTATGCTCTACCCATAGCTATAGCCATAGAGCTATTACCCATAGCTCTACCCATAGCGGTGTGGTAAGAGATAGCGGAATTATGAGCATCGTAAGTTGGTGAAGGATGCACGATTTGTATGCCGTATATCAGACATAACCGATACGAGCCGTTTTGGGCTCGTTCTGTCGTCAACGTGTTAAATCGTAATCAATTGGTTGATTTTTTCAATTTTTTTTTGTTTTAGATATTTTCAACATAGACTCCACAAAACTAAAGGACGAACTGTGTCCTTGTGAAATCTTGATTATAACGAACATGGAATTAGATGGAATAGAACACCTCAAAACTAAAGCCTTGCGCCATGGGAATCATTTAGCTATACATTTAAATGGTAAAAATTTAAAGTAATCAAAGTCGATGTCGTTGATTTGATTTGTTTCAGCTGTCGTGGATAAATCCACCGAGCACTTTGTGCTGAAAGACCAAAACGGGGACGACCGTTTGTATGTCAATAAAGACGAGGTAGTCGTGAGCTCTCTACATTTTTGTCCTCAGCTGGCTTCATTATTGGTGGGATACAATTTCGGGGCCTTCCAGATGTGGAATCTTCTAGAGCTCGAGCTGGTTTATACGTCACCAGTTTGTGATGATCATATTCCCGTTACTCACTTTGCAATACAGGTTGGTTTTATCTTCTTTTTTTTTGTTCATAAACGATCGAAAGCATTTTATCAAATTTGTAGGAACCGGTTGATGATCCCAGAGCTTTTTGTTACATTTGGGTGGTATACGGTCCGGAAACGTTATACCAGAAAATTTATCCCCATGCCGTGATGTATGCGTTTTGCTACTCGTCGAAAGAGTACGTGGAAGACTACGGTATAATATACCAGGTTAGTAGCAATAATAAAAATGGAATAAATAACCAAGTCGTTTTAAAAAAACAACACATTTTTTAGGGATTCCAAAGTAGCAGCATTCGATTTCAAATGGAATTGAACGTAATGGACCCTGACGAGACGGCGTCTGAATCTCGAGGAGCTCGTTGTTTCCGAATGAGCAGCATAAATCGCGGTTTGATCAGTAAAGACGCTTCAATGATCGAGGGAAACGATGACGTTTTAGCCTTGTGCATGATCGCCTGGACCGTGTGGACTGCCGATTACCAGACTTGCACTTATGTCGCTTTGTTTGATTTGAACCAATGGTACAAGGAACAAATGCCGAGTAAGTTGCAGGCTGTTTTATGGAATCTCTCTCGATTAAACAATAGGGAAGAGAGATGTTTCAAAATTGATTGTTTCAGATTTTCCCACTTGGGACCAGTGCTCTAATTACTTGATCCAGGTGTGTGCCAGTGATTTGGTTTCGTCCATCCGAATCGGAACCGGGCCGTTACTGGATATTGATATACCCAAGAAAACTTTAAATCAATTTGTGGGCTCTCAGCGACTCGAAGAGCATTTCTATCCCACTTCTCTTATTTTCGGTAGAGTAACAACGACATTGAGATGAATGCAATGATTTTATGATAAATATTTCGTTACAGATCTCTACTGCTTACGTGAGGGTTGCATTTTCTACATTCACAGCAGAGGACTTCAGAAAACTCTGCTGATGCAGCTTGAAGCCGCCGGCCCTTTGTGCTTGGCCAAGCCGACCGATATATATCAACAGGTTATAAGTGTAGGGCTTGTGCCTCTGTTTGCGGAGATATCTCCAAAGAACCCATCTTTGGTACGTAAATCTTGCATTATATATTATGTTCAAATGAGTAATTAATTGTATTTATTTTAGGATTTACAAAGGGAGATAATATTAACCGTAGCTCTTGAACAACAATTAATTGGTTGGCTTTGTAAGTGCGCCTCAGAATGGGCGAACGGGAGCTATTTATCGGTCGGCTGTTCTCTCGATTCGATGCTCAACTGGGCATTTCATCGCGTTGTTACCCTGAAAAGCAACTGTGATAAATATTGTAAGTTATTACATATAACTCATTATACTTTTCTATTAACTGTTGATTTTTTAACAGGCGTATCTTTGTTTGATTATTCTGAAAATAAATTAGACACCAATGCAAATAAACTGTTCAAGAACTGTATCAAGCAGATTAGAGATCTTTCTGTATTTTATTCACACGTCACGGAACAATTGACAAGGTTTTTAGTAAATCCAGGTAAGTTACCGGTGGGGCTCTTAATGTTGATGTTATTTCAAGGTGTAATCGTTTTTAGAGCTTTCGATTGAGCACTGCAATTTCGTACACATTGTTGCCACTTATTTTGAAGTGTTGGAGTGGATGTTGAACATTGGTTTGTTGCCCGAGTGTCCCACAGAATCGTATTCCAGGTTCAGTTCGAACGACAGGATCGCAGTACCGTATTCTTCAGCGCCACTTTCCAAGTACTTTCTGGACAGGTAAGAAGGAAATTTCATGTTTGCTGCTTTTCTCTATAATGTGTTTTTTCCAGACGGGTCGCATTGAAGGAGTTGAACAATTCTCGATTTACTTCTGACAAGAGCCTGTTATTTATTGATAATTTGATTGATAACGAATGTAGTCGAGAAGCTGTTCAAAGGTATGTGTGTCCATATCAAAATGGCTGATTTGTGGCCTTAAAATTTCTTAAAAAAGAAACAGAAGAAGTAGAATTAACCTTTTGTTTTTTCAACAGAGAATGGGAGAGAGATGGTAATTTGGGTTTTTATCCTCCAAGATCCTTGCAAGCTTTCTTGAGAACTTACCTTGTTGAATCTATGACCCCCGTTAACAAACATATGGTGGCCACTTACTTGTTCCTGGATATGGTTACGAACTTAAATCATCCAAGGTAACTAACAAGTTTTATCTTTTTTTGGCAGCAAATTGAATTGTTAAATTTTAGGTACGACCCTATAACACCACAACTTTTAAAATTTCCGTTAATCTTCAATGTTCCCTTGAGCATCGTTAAACTTACTCAAGCTTTCTGGGAGCTGGATCACAGTCATTTCAGGGTAATTATGCAGTCACCTAACAGTAATAATTAATAAAAAGTATTACGATTTTTATTTAGGCCGCTATCGAGCAACTATTGGATCCGTTGATATCCACGGAAGATTTCAAACCTTGGCATCATAAAATCGCTCTCAGAGCTTTTCTATTACAGGACCAGCAGAATTTTGCTTTGCTCTATTTTCAGGTAATTTTGTTTCTATTATTGTATTCTTTGTTTATATATCTATGTATGTACACATTTTAGGTTCGAAAGCCTCCAGTTTTAGATGAAGAAGACATATTAACAGCTCTAAGTTTGTACGTCGCAAGTCAAATGTTCGATGAAGCAATAAATTTTAAAAAGCTTTATCAGAAGAACTGTGATGAAGAAAATATTTTAATGCATCTCTATAGAGGTAAGTGTAATTATTATTACTGGAGAGAGGTAGTTTTTCACTTGCCATTTCCAGAGTGCTACAATTATGGGTGCATAAAACACTTGTTCGATTATTCCATGAGCGATTTCGAAGAACAAGTCTTCTTGAAGTTCCTGAAAAAACAAAACAACGATAAGCTACTGATTTCATACCATATTTTGAAATCACACTACTTGGAGGCGTTCAGGAGTCATGAAACAAGCAAAACCGAAATCCAGAGAACAGGTCTGATGGGACAGTCGTCGGCCTCTCACATTGATTCGATTCTCAGCTGCGTCAGGAGTGTCATAGCACCCATCAGTTCCAATTTGTTGCAGGTTTGTCAGAAGGAGAAGACCGGTTTGTGGAAACAAGGTAATGCTTCCTCACTGCTTGATCTCTTGACTGTCTGCTAAAGCGTTTGTTTGTATGTAGTTGATCGTCCTACACCGATGTCAGTATTCGTGCACGACCCCAAAGAAAAACTTCATTACAAGTCTACCGTGATTCAGGCCGCGCTGACGAAAGCGAAACGAACATTCAACGATTCGTTGTTTGAACGATTACAACAAGACAAAGGATTGTGTTCTGAGGAGGTGCCGTTTTTGAAAACCCCGTCTGCTTTCCCATCTAAAAAGAGGTGAAATATAAATAATCAACATACACGAGACTTACTTTTTTCACGTATTATTAAATTTCAGGAAAATTATCCAAGTAATCACCCCGAAAATAATCGAAGTTGAAGATTATGAAGAGTGTTTGTCAGCCAAAAAGATCAAGTTGACTCCCAGAGTGAGCCCTTTCGAAAGTGTCAGGTCCAAATTCGATACTCCGGTGGTTGAGAGAAAAATTACCAAGATCCCAAGTTCTGGACGCAGTCAAACTGAATTTACTCCGCATAGTATTCTCAAGGTAAGGTTTAGGTTACCGAAACTCAGAAGTTTTACAAAAAAAATTATTTCAGGTGCGCGATTCTGTTCCCCGGGAACTGGATTATTCTGATTTGGAGAGGACAAAAGCAAGAAGCTCGGAAGAACGATTCGGTGTAGAGTCAAGCTTAAAGGTATTAATTATTGAAACATTCCTAATGTAGGTAGTTGGGTGTACACAGTGGTCACTGGCCATAAACCAAAGTCATAGTTCTGCTTAAAATATAACATAAATGCGACATCACTAAATGGTGACATATTTCAGAAGAGAGTTTCATTGACACCGCGAAGATCTGTATCCCTCCCTCGGCCGGTTGTTCGATTCGAGGACCGCTATTCCGTCTCCGTGACTGACAGCAGTCAGTCGAAAACGTCACCCATTTCGTCTGTGGAATCTACACCTCAAAAAGCTGTGACGTGTCGCAGAAGTCTCCTGGAAAACACAAGAGAAGTAGAAAGCAGCCTTGAAACTGCCGATGATGAATTTCATTCTGCAGAAAATTCGATCGAAAGCAAAGAGAAAGCGTTGACCGTTGACTCATCATCATTATTGATTAGGGATTCCCCAGTTTTAAACACGGACATGAAAGGTAAGTCCAAGTTTCCACATAATTGATTTATGATGATAATAATAATAATAATATTATTATATTACACTTCCGTACTTCAAATACATTCATAATGTACTGCCCTATTGGTAACATCTACCGCATCCGACCGTACTTGACTTCCATCTAAATTAGAGATTTTTACACACTGAATATATCCCACAAACAATGTGTTTCACTGGAAAGCATTGTTTTCACTACTTTTGTGGAAAGCTCTACTGAAGTGTCTGAACTTCCCCTTCACATCAGTTTAAATATACACTGTGTCTCTTGAATTTCTGGACATAGGGAATTCCCATGTTAAAATAAACTATTGTAAATATTGGCTCCCCTAATTATTTTACAGTAAAATGTCAAATGTAAAACTTCTTAAGGAAAAAAAGCTGCTTAATATGCTATAATTGGATTTTCATTTGGTTCATCCGTTTTCAAGAAAACCAGGAAAAACTGAACGGTTTTTCGTAGTTTTTCAAGGTTGCTTTGCTTTTGACAGATAATGCTTATAAGATAATAATAAATCTCTAATATTTCTAAGTGCAATTGCCAGAGTAATGTCAATAAATTTGACTTTTTCTTCAACGGTGTTTTGGTGCAGTGGTTTTTCTTCAATAATTCATTTTTATAAACAAGTTTTCCTTTAAAAAGTAATACTTTGCCACTTAAAGTTTTAATAATGAATGAATTACTTTTAAACAATTAGTTATTGACAATAATTAATAATTTTTAGCATTATCTGTCAAAAGCAAAGCAACCTTGAAAAACTACGAAAAACCGTTAAGTTTTTCCTGATTTTCTCGAAAACGGATGAACCAAATGAAAATACAATTGTAGCATAAGAAGCAGATTTTTTTCCTTAAGAAGTTTTACATTTGACATTTTACTGTAAAATAATTAGGGGAGCCAATATTTCCAATTGTTTATTTTAACATGGGAATTCCCTATGTCCGGAAATCCAAGAGACACAGTGTAGATATACATAATATACAGGGTGGCCAATTAGTGCGACAAAGGTCAATATCTCCTGTACCATTGAAGATAGCGGAAAACTTTTTCCAAGAAAGTTATTAAGGGTTAAGAGATGCATCTTTTAAAATTATTTTCGACTATACAGGGTGCTCCATAAAGGCGGGACGGTAAAAAGTTCATGTTTTTTAAATGGGACGCCCTATATTTTATTGCATTTTCAGATTGTCTGAGAAAATGTAATAACAATAATGTTTATAGTTGCATTTTAAATTGAGTAGGCTATGAGTTATAAACAAGTGAAAATCGCAATTTTCCAACTTATAACCCATTTACCACAAAAACGACCCATAATATCAAAAAACGGCTTACATGACCCTATCTTAAATTTTCACATAGTATCCTACTATGTGGTTTAAATTTTAATACAGGGTGATGAAAAATCGGATAATTTTCACCACCTTGTATAAACATTTCAACTGCATAATTGGATGCCTTATAAAAAGTTAAGATAGGAACATGTAAGCCGTTTTTTGATATCTTGAGCCGTTTTTGTGGTAAATGGGTTTAAAGTTGGAAAATTGCGATTTTCACTTGTTTATAACTCATAGCCTACTCAATTTAAAATGCAACTATAAACATTATTGTTATTACATTTTCTCAGACAATCTGAAAATGCAATAAAATATAGGGCGTCCCATTTAAAAAACATGAACTTTTTACCGTCCCGCCTTTATGGAGCACCCTGTATAGTCGAAAATAATTTTAAAAGATGCATCTCTTAACCCTTAATAACTTTCTTGGAAAAAGTTTTCCGCTATCTTCAATGGTACAGGAGATATTGACCTTTGTCGCACTAATTGGCCACCCTGTAGATATACAAGATTAAAATTTTCATCTTTTATGTCATCACATAATTCTCGTACTGCTGAGGTGGAGAAGAATCTTATCTTTTCTACATTTTTTATTATCCTGTCAAAATTTGTATTCAAATCGGAGCTGAATGGTTTGAGATACCAATGAATTTATTAATAGTATTGTATGTATTGTCTAGGTTAGTGGTAACATTATCCAGACACATATCAGTATTGCCATCTGTACAGGTATTATCAAAAATAGTAAAGCATGCATTCTATGATTCAGTTATGTCCATAAAATTCTTGGTGTTGCAGTTACATGCTTCCTCCTTACTGATGGGATATTTCTTCCAGCTATTTTTATGTTTTCTTGTATGTGATCTGTATGTTTATCCATAGGTGTAGGGTGACTTTCTTTTATGTCTTCAGTTTATTTTGTGGACTAGGAGGAAAATTTACCCTTTTTCGTCCAGCATAACTGGTCCTGAAGTGAAATCTCCTTACAACAATTCCCTGAGGCCAGAATTCGCTTGCTTCTAACAGGTATTTCAAATCAACGCCGACTTGGAAAGCCCTTGATTTTCCTTGAAAGTCTACGATTTCTTCTGTTCTTGATGTATTTACTTTTAATATAGGAAATTACATCCTTTTCTTCCACAGTCTCTTGGGCTCTTCCTACAAATAGTCACATTTTTGTTGCCCTAACTCTAAATACGTCATTTGCCTCTGTAGGGGCAGTTCCTTTAGTTATATTTTTTGATCTTTGTTTTTTCTTATGTGTTAGAGTCCGAATTCTTCTTCACCAGATGTGCCTGCTTGTTTTTTTGGTATGCTATCAGCTACTGCAGATTGCACACCAGCATCTGCTACCTGGCTGTATAAGTTCAGTTTATCATCTTTTTTATTGCCATCCTGAGCCTTACTCTGCATAATGTAAGTAATTTTCTCCTTCAATAGATGATTTATTTCTATTTATTTCTATTAACTCTTTTATCCTTGCATCTTTCTCAGCAAGTAGGTCTCTCAGAAGAGAATTTTCCATATTAAATGCTGCATCAGATGTAGTTGTTTTAATGTCAACCTTTCCCTCCGAAATATCCTGCTGTTCGCAGCATATTACCAGACTTTTTTCAATGTCCACATATTTAATTGTTTTAACTCTTTGTCCACATGACTGATGAAACACACTCTCACATCTAATAATGCACTTCGAAAACTTTAAACCGGTGATATCCACCTTTTTAGTGCAATATTTTGCAGCATCTTAACACAACAGATGCTTCACCTCCAGCCATCTTGAATCTGATTCTTGAATGATTTATTAATTCATTTGAAACTTTAGATGTGAATATATTTGAACGAGACGAACCAGAACATAATACAAGTAGTGACCTCAAAACGCAGATTGTTGAAAAAATCAATATTGAAGATGAACTGTTATCACAAAAAAAGGCGCCAGTAACAGTATATCATTCCCCCAGGTCAAGAAGAAGCATCAGATGTGAGTATTTATTGACTCATATTTTCAAGTTGTTGTAAACATTTCTTTCAGGCACAACAAGTCCGGTTCGTTCCAGTCCAAGATTGGCTATGAAATCGGAAGCTTCGATGACAGTTTCAGTGCCTCAAGATGAATCTCTCCCATCGACCAGCAAAGTAATTTCATCTCCTGGTCCTAAATATATTCGAAAATTAAGTAGCCGACAGTCTCTATCCAGGCACGTTCTTGAAAGTAATGCTTTAAAAAGTCTTCCGATTCTTTCTGCATCCATCAAAGAAAGTGCCACTCCGGAGAACCCATCCAATCAATCTTTATTCAAAAGCGATACAAGTATTAATACAGAAAGAGAGGATGTTTCTGTTTCAACCCTAGGAAAGACAAATTTTTCTAAAGAAGTTATTGAAGTAACAGTTTCATCAGATAGAGAAGAAGAGGATGACGTAAAATGCGACAAAAGGGAGAAATTAAAGCAAAATGTAGCAAACGAGAGTCTAACTGCTGAGATTGTACAAATTGCAGACGATGATGAAGATATAAAAGTTACTGAAGATCAAAACAAAGGTATCGAGAAATCAGAAGATGTATCCTCCACTTTGGTTAAAACTAGCGATGAGGTGCAGATCATAGAGGAAAGCAATGTTGATATTTATGAGGACTTGGACGATGACGACGAAGTGGAAGTCGTTAGTGACAATAAAAAGAACGAGACTCCGGTTTATGAAGACATTTCCAGCAGCAGGAATCGTGACGGTGACCCAGAAATGAACAATTTTGAGTATAACGTCGACTTGTCCTCATACAAGGAGGACAATCGAAGTAGTAAGGAATATTTCTCGGACGAGTCGCTGGGGAATATCCTGGAACGAAACAGTGAGTTTGTTTTCTTTATGTTGGTAATTGGGGCTTGAAAATAAAATTTACTTTGACTTGATTTAATGTGAACTGTGACTTATTTTTCAGTAATCGAAGAAAGTGTTTTTAACGAAGTTTCTGATCAATCTCCTGCCAGCTCGAAATCATCGGTAAATCTTGACGAAGCGTTTATGCAGGAAACGAACCCAAACACTCCAGATTTGAGTAACAGAAAAATTCCCGATCCGTCTATCACTAACTCGGGACAGGCGTCTCCTTCACAGGTGAATGAAAACGTAATCGAAATTCGCAGCTCTAGCTCAGAAGCTAGTGTTAACGACGATCGTGACGAGGTTAACTCTGACGACAATGACAATAATGAAAACCTGGATGACATACCTCAGGATAATATCGAATATTATACGGAATCGTCTGAAGATGAAGAAAGGAGGTCTAGGGGTTCCAATGACGATTCTTCAGAAGATGAAAAAGAGAGCAAAAGATCTGTAAATTCCTCGAATGATGATAACGAAAACCTCGATGACATACCCCGAGAGGATATTGAATATTACACGGAATCGTCTGAAGATGAAGAAAGAAGGCGTAGGGGTTTCAATGATGATTCTTCAGAAGATGAAAAACAGAACAGAAAATCTCTTAATTCCTCCAAGGAAACTGACATGGGTCGTGGCAGTGAAGGAATGATTAATGAAGTCGTGAATTTAGTAGACACTTCTGATGAAGATGAAGATGATAATCCTTCAGAATCTAAAATGGAACAATTGGAAGTTAATGAAAGTGGAGATCAGGAGGAGAAGGAGGAGGAGAAAGAAGAAGTATTGGAAAAAGAAGGATTGGAAGCAGAAGGAGACTCATCAATTAATTGTATGGAAGGTAAATTATGAATAATTATTATTAATAAATAATATTTGGTTTCTTTTTAATGGAATCCAGTAAATAGTGTCAGTTAGATCAATCTAACAAAAACAAAGAATAAAAGTAACATTCCAAAAATCTTACTTTGATGTAATACCTTACGATTAATGAAATGTAATCAATTAATTACGCGCAATAAAGAAGATATGATCATTTTTCTAGTCAAAAACAAAATTATCTCAAATACTCTAATAAGAGATGAAACAAAAGTTTTTAAACACAATTTAGTTGATGTATGCCAAAAATATCCAGAAATCCAAATAAAATGACACCTGGCCATTAGAAACAAATCAACTTGCAATATAATATAACCAGACACGCCATTTTGCACATCTTATTTTACAGATGCAGGTAATGAAGACAAGCCTGAAGAAGAAAGTATCATCAGTAGTATCTCCGACGAAGAACTAGAAGGTTGTAAAGCTCCCAGACTTTTTGATTACTCCGATTTTACCCTGCGCATAGAACCGCAGCAAATAGTAGATCAAGTAATGAAAGAAAGTCCTGCAGTTACTGACACTGCTTCTGGACGTTTCAACCTGTTCCAGACTTTGCTCGAAACTGATGTTTGTATTGAAAAACGACAAAGTGAAGACAGATCAGACTTAGAAACGACAGTGGATCCGGTGGAAGAATCAGAGATACGAGGAAATGACCTGCTAGGAATTGGTAACGCTACTGGCATCCCAGAGAATGAAGATCAGCAACCCAAGGAACATGTTGATGAAGACAAGGTGGGCATTGATTGTGTACTGAATGTTGTTCCTTCTGCTGAAACAAGAGAAGCTAACTCACCTGACCTGGAAGACATTCAAGAAAATATTCCCCAAGCTCTTCCAAGCATGAGAACTGAGTCTGTTGGGATGGAAGTTTCTTCCAAAATAAATCAAGAAACAGATTGTGTGCTGAACGTTGTTCCTCCTCCTGAACTAAGTGAAACAAAGATGTCTGATATTGAATCAGTCAAAGTTGCAGAAGAAACTGAAACTGTTCTAAGCATGGAAACCATCTCCACAAAACCGGAATATTCATCCAATGCAAACCAAGAAATTGTTGTCATGGAAAAAGGAGATCAGCAACAGGAGGAAGAAACGGAAGGTTCATCCATAGTAAATCAAGAACCTGTTGTCCCGGAACAGAAGGAAGAAAAAGTCCAGAAGAAGTTGTTGGGTGAAGAAAAAATACTTGCTGTTGCTCCATCCAGAGCAAATCAAGAACCTGTTGTCCTGGAAAAAGATGATCAACAACAGGAGGAAGAAATAGTTCAGGAGAAGTCTTCAGGTGAAGTAAAAATACTTGATGTTGCGCCAGTTATTGCAGAAAATATTCAGTTAACTGGTGAAGCTCTTCTGGCCATGGGAACCGAGACTGCAGAACAGGAAGGTTCATCAAAATTAAATCGAGAAACCGGTGATCTTCAAAAACAAGGTCAGCAACAGGAAGAAAATGTTGAAGACACAAAGCAAAGTGAAGAAAATATACCTGACAATTCCGACATCGAGCTAGTTAAGATGTCAGAAAATACTCAGTCAGCTGCCGAAACTCTCCTTACCTTGGGAAGTGAGTATGAGAAACCAGAAGGTTCATCTGAAGTTACAAGTCTCCCAAAAGAAAGTGGACAATCTCATTCGAGTATTCTTGTAGAGTTGAATGAAGAGTCAACAAGTGTTGAGTTAGGACGAAGTGATGGTGATGTAAAAAGTCTAGAACACGAGAAACCCATTCAAGAAGCTTCATGTGAAATGAACAATGTTGATGAACCGGTTAATTCGATTTCTCACCAAGAACTGAAAGAATCCGATGACATTTTGGATAGCGATAAGAGTGCTGTTGTTGAAAATGCAGCAAACAAAGTGAATGATCTCGATATGCCAATACTTGCGGAAATAACTTCTGGTGCTTCTCTTCCTAATGAACATGCTGAAGAGAGTGCAGAGAAACAGTCGGAAACTTCAAGTGAGTTTAACTTTTAGTCAGGTTAGATTTAGATCAGATTAGTGCATGCTGTATGAAGTTTAAATATTGTCAGTTAGTGCTAGGTCAGTTTTAAACAAAATTAAGTTTAGGTCAAGTCAGGCTCAAGTTTGTAGTCACTTAATGAATAAAAATCTATTTTTTTGCAGAATCACAAAAACGTGCCTCATCAGTAAAATCAAATCCCTTAACTGTCCAGCGCAGACGATCATCAAGATTGAGTCTTTCCAATAAAGAACTGCTTGAAGCCAGGTCCGTAGAAAGCTTAAAACATGAAGAAGCTCCAGCAGACACTGAAATAAAAGACACGTCCAAGGGTGGCAAGAGAAAAGGCAGACCTGCTTCAATCTCAGATCTACCCATCGAAGATGACGATAAGAAAGTGGTCAAACGGAGCCGAACTAGAAGCGTCACCAGCGACATTAACGAGTACTCGAACACCAGGCGACTGACCAGAAGACAAGCTGCTCTCTTGCAGAAGAGTTTCACCAATCCGCTGGTTTTAATTTCTCCGATGCAAATGCCGGTCGTGGAAGAAATCGATCCCATTCAGTTACTAGATAAGCCAACATTCAAGGGTAAACCAGATCCGGAAGAGAAAAAAGTCTACGATATTTCGCCGAACGGAAGCGTCGGAGCCAATTCGGCGTCGGCGGTTAGAAGGACGAGGAGATCGACTTCTGTGGTTTCGGACATTTCGCCAAACAATTCCGATGTCGGTACACCAAGGACAACTCGATCGTCTGTTGAAAGTTCTGCTAGAAAAGGTTTTTATATAAATTTTTTTTTTTGTTACATTACACGGATTTATTTGTATGATTTTGTAGGTGTAAAAACAAGGTCAAGGAAGGGATCTATTGATACCGTATCTTTGAAATCGGAAGATGTGACACCACCTAAGAGGAGGAGGAAGAAATCCGAGGTAATGTTTGAGTTCCAGATTAGAAGATAATCTTGCAATAGGTTTATGTTTACAGAGTTCAGTGTTTTTATTTGAGTCTTATTTCAGGAGAGCGAGGTTAGTGAAGCTGGTAGTGAAGTGACAACTCGTTCAACTAGAAGCAGGACCAAATCGATTGCTTCTAACGCATCAGGTAATTTGTCGCTATTAATTTTTATTTGGATTGATAAACTATATTCAGCTATACATACAGGGTGTCCCATCGTATAGAATTCTCGCGAAAAGTACACTTTATAATTAAATTAGAGTATTTTATTCGTGACACATTCATGAATAATTTAATTCTCTATAATCTGGACTAATCAGCATGTTTGTAGTGAGCTTAATTAAGCGTGCAGTCGCGAAAAACTAATTAAGCGACAAAAAAAATCTGATTTTTTTTATTAAATAAATTCTAAATATCAACAGAAATCCGCCTGTGAAATTAGAAATTGAAAATTTATAAAGCAAATGCCATTAATTGCAGATAATGTAAAATCAGGCAAAATCAGACATAATTTATGACGATTTTTTTTTGTAAAGCTATTAAATGTGTTGAAAGGTATTTTTTTTTTTTTTTTTTTTTTATTGAAAATGCACATGCACTGCAGGGAAATCCCTATGACGCTCTGGGAGCGGTGCATGAGCGGAGATATCGATTCACGTTGGCCTTGAATCTCTGTAGGTTATATACTTCGGGAAACACGCCCTTTGGAATGCTATTCCAAAGTGATGCGGTTCTATACATAAAAGAAGTCTGAAATAGGGTGGTACGAGGTGTAACGAGCTGAACCTGATACGGATGAGCGTCTGCGGCTCGGCGTGTATTTCTGCCCGGTCTTGATCTTGGTGGGATCAAGCGGGCCACGTCTTTTATAATAATAACAGCTTTATTGCCCAACAGTAAATACCATTTACAGTGCAATATAACAAAAAACAAATTCAAAAATTACATTATAAAGATTGAAAAAAAAAAAAAACCTTTTTTTTAAAAAAAAAAAAAACTTTTGAACACTTTCCATTAAAATATCTGTAAAACAGACTCAGGTCAGCTACTCTTCTTCGATGTTCGAGAGTGTCTAAATTTTTTGTCAAATCTGGGTCCCCAATCAAGCGGATGGCTCTTTTCTGAATAGAGTCGAGTAGTCTCAGCGTATGTTTGGGAGCTGAGCTCCAAACATGTGAGCAGTACTCCAAGGATGGTCGGATTTGAGCCTTGTATAAGAGGAGAAGCTGTTGTGGTGTATAAAACTTCTTCGTGCGGAAGAGTGTTCCCAGTTTTTGAGAAGCACTCTTCGCCAGACCTGCAACATGATCATGCCAAGACATGTTCGCTCCGAGGCTCACTCCCAGTAAACGAAGAGATGACGCTGGGGTAAGAGAGTGTCCCGCCATCATCATATCTGGCTCCAAAACGTTGGTCTTTTTGGAGAAGATGACTGCTTGGGTTTTTCCAGCATTGAATTGGACTTGGTTTCTATCGCCCCAAGTTAGAATGTCCTGCAAGTCATTGTTAAGTATGGCAACTTCTTGCTCCCTGCGAGTCTGTGCGTCGATGGCTGATGTTCGCGCATCTAACGTATAAGAAGATATGAGGGTACTGTCGTCGGCAAAACTGTATATTGGATTTTTTGTTGTCTCAAGCAAGTCGTTTATAAATATTAGAAAGAGAGTCGGAGATAAAATGGATCCCTGAGGCACACCGGCATTGATGGAAAAGGTCTCAGAAAGAACTCCATCGACTGCCACCTGTAATGAACGATCTCCGAGATAACTCGCAAGCCACAAGTAGAATTTCTCGGGCATGCCATAGGCCTGCAGTTTTTCCAACAGTCCACCATGCCAAACACGGTCGAAAGCTCTAGAAATATCAAGCGCAACCCCTCGAGACTCCCCATGGTGCTCGATTGCGCCGTTCCACAGCTCGGTGACGTAAGTGAGGAGGTCACCAGTTGACCTCTGTTTACGGAATCCGTATTGGCGGTCGCTGATTATGTTAGCTCCTTCCAAGTATTTTAAAAGATGTTGGTTAATAGCTTTCTCCATAATCTTGGATATTACTGAAAGCAGTGCCACTGGTCGATAGTTACTTGGTATAGTCTTTTTGCCTTTCTTGGGAATAGGTTGGATCCGTGCACATTTCCAACAAGAAGGAAATATTCCTTTTTTATACGACAAGTTGAAAAGTCGGCAGAAAACAGACGACAGCTCAGTGGCGCATTTTTTTAGTACGATAACAGGTACGTCATCGGGCCCAGAAACTTTGTTTGGGTCTAAGGCTAACATAATGCTCTTTATGACCCGCTGTCGGAAAACAATGTCTGACATTTTGGTCTCCACGGAAGGGATCATTGGCGGAGTTCTTCCATGAAAGTCGACGGAAGAGTATGAAGAAAACACTCCCGCCAACAAGTTCGCCTTCTCAGTAGCCGTGGATGCGATAGTCCCATCTGTCCGTGTAAGTGGTGGAATCGTTGATCTGGTGAAGTTCTGGCTGACTGCCTTAGTTACAGACCAAAAAGATTTCGAACCGTTAGGGCAGGAGAGAAGTTTGTTCCTAATTCTTTGGTTGTGAGTTTCCTTGGTTTGATCTATTATTTCTTTGCATCTGTTTCGAGCAAGGATGAAATTGTTATGGTTTATGCCGTTGGGGCTCTCTCGCCATTGGCGAAAAGCCAGTTGTTTGGAGGCGACAGCTTCCTTGCATCTTTTGTTGAACCAAGGTTTGCTGTTTGAGGGCTGTTTTTTTGAAAAAGGAATGTAGGCTTCCATGCCTGTTGGGATGACTTGAGCAACTTCCCTAGCACAAACAGATGGATCATTAGAGCCGAAACAAACACTCCTTCATGGAAAATCTCGATAATATTCCCTGAGTTCTTCCCATTTAGCAGATCTGTAGTGCCAGACTACACGAGGTTTACTTGCTTCTTTAACACTAGTAATTGGTAGGACACAAGATGTTGAGACGAGTTTATGATCTGAGGAACCTAGTGGGGCTTTCACCGTGATAGTATACATTTGAGGGTTCGTGGTCAAAAACAGATCCAACAGGCTAGCGAATTCTCCCTCGCGATCGGGAATGCGTGTTGGTTCATCAACGAGCTGGGTAAAACCACAGCTGATCGCAAACGATTCCGCTTCACGGCCTTCTTCATCAGTGAAGTTTGAGTATTTAAGCCAGTTGATGTTATGTACATTAAAATCACCCAACATGGATATCTCAGCTTTGGGGTAGTTTATCTGTATGAATTCAACAGTTTTTGTGAGGGACAAAAAAAGTGTCCTATACTGTGTATCGCTGGGTGGTCGGTATAAACAACAGATAAATCTCGTCGTTTGTCGGTCTGTTATCCTAAGCCACATGACGTCAAAGTCATTGGGCTCAAAGTCTTCCTCACGTTGGCAGGAGAGGTCACTTCTGACAAAAATGCCAATTCCGAAGTTACGTCTAAATCGGGAATGAAAGTCATATCCTGGATAGAGATAATTAACTGTGCTTGATGACGCTTGGACTTTTGTTTCGCACAGTGCTAGAATGTGAGGTTTATTTGTCTGAAGATGTTGATGTACTGAATTGATATTCGTGTTTAAACCTCTAATGTTACAAAAGTCGACTATAAATTTTTCCATTCTGGAGGTGTTATTATTCTTTCTCTTGCATGAATGTGCCCCTGGATTAGCCCCCGCCCGGAGATCCGAATGGGGGGTCGTTTTAACTCCGGAAAATTTTAACCCAGGGAACGCCATCCATGCATATTAATTGTTTCTTACCCCAAGGACCGGAATCTCTGGCACAGCAACGAAACGTCAGCTCTTTAAAGCAACTTCACGCCGCCTAAGCCAGAAAGATGGTATCGCACCGGGCGAGGCTGTGTGGGGTTCAATGTCCTCTACCATCTGGTTTGCTAGTTTTGGTCAGCCCCGGGGTATTTAATTTCCCCGGTGTCATCTATAAGGACGACATTCCCCTATCCGCCACCCGGGGAGGCTCCCGATGGGGGACCAGCAACCCCGACACGAGACACGTATACAAAAGATGGTCAAGTGTGCTAGTTATTTGCGACTTAGTTGAAACTAAACATTTTGCATTCTTCTCTACAAAAGCGGATTTCAATTCTCTGAAATAAGGGTAGAAACCTTTCTTCAGATATACCTGTTTATAACAACAAAACTGCTTGTTCACAGCATGTGTCTAAAGTTGTAAATTATAGCTGTAGTGACGGGTTTATAATAATAATCATAAACTTTATTCCGATTTTATGTTCAACTTTGATGGCAAATTACTCAATTATGGTTAAAGATATCGATTAACAAATTACTGTTTCTTATAGAAGAAACTTTTTTCTACAAGTGTATGAAAAATCATAGAGATGCGATTAGTATTTCGATATAAAATCTATGTCGAAAATCGAAAGTCGCATTTAATTAATTTTCCAAAAATGATTACATCATATTATAGTAGGTTTATTGTAATCCACGTATGTAAATTTTCATATAAAAATTTTAATTAGAAATACCTTTTTTCGCGAGAATTCTATACGATGGGACACCCGGTATAGCTAAATTTCACCATTGGCTAAATGCACAAGTGTGCTCAGCCCATTAAAGTATAAGAATAAGAAGAAACACATTATCAAACATTTATAAAATTCTGTATTCGCCGGCCTCAATTTTTTTCTTCATTCCATCGGCTACCAATATTTACTGCCGGGTCTGATTCCCTCTCACTTCCTTTCAAAACCTCACTGTCTTTTCCTTTCAGTAGCTTCATTACTGAATACGATTTTAAGCCTTACATTTTGTGTTGTCACTTTTATCGGTCAACTGATTGGAAATACATGGATATAGTCCAATAAAGTCTAAAAAGTCATACGTATCGATTAAGAATACACATCCTTGTGATAGTTCGATTTATTTTGTTTCATATACGTGGTTTTTATAGTAACCGTGCAGTTTGTCTAAACACTCCATCCCACATACATAAGTATACGTCAACATTGGTTTTGAATGAGAATTAAATGCACAACACAGGATAGAATGTCATTACGTGAATAAATTTTATGTAGTTGTCAGTGGCTCTCAAACTGACGTAAGCGCTTCAATTTATTGTTTGAATGATTTCTTCAATAATTTACGCTCCTTTACAACTTGACAATTAACTGTTTGACATTTTCTGGTGAAATTAAAAATATTAATTCGGACGGTTATTGTGACGTCACATCTGACTTTTTAAAGTTAATCCTACTATATCTGCATGATTACCTAGAATATGGTTTGTCCAGTGAGTGTTGTCCGGTGAGATGCCACACTGATCCTAACTATAAACGATTTGAATTTATACGTTTTAATTCGTACTAATTTCTAATTATTATAATTGTACGAATCGAATCAATTATTGTATTATAATAATTACATTAATTAATAATAAATATTTTAATTATTGAATAAATCAGTTATTCTAATTCTACGAATTAAATCTCATAAAATAAAATCGTTTATAGTCAGGATCAGTGTGGAATCTCACCGGACAACACTCACTGGACAAACCATAACTGAACATCCAAGGAAATTGAGCAGCAACAACACCATGTAGCTAGATCTAATCCAAGCAAAAATAGATTTTTTCTTTGTACTGAATAAAAATACGACGTAACTACTTTTATTGATGAAATAACAAATAATTGTAGAATCTAAACTAAAACTCTTTATTTGTATATTTTTCAATTTTTATCATTTATTTTGGAGCATATTTTTTGTTTAGTGAATAAATAAAATTGACCATTTTCACTTTGCTGATTTATTGACTTGACTATAACTTGTATAAAAAATTTTCCAGCCGATTCTAAAGCCATAACAAGAAGTAGCAAACGAAAATTGCAGTCCGGGAAATCTGAATTGCCAGGAATCAGAGAAGAACGATGAATTTTTGTTTGTTTTACTTTATAAACAGATCACAAACATGATTTGGTATTGATTTTACTTTTCTTTGTTATATATTATACATATTTGAAAACATTTTGCTTTATTTTATGTTTACATCTGTTTTAAGTAATGTAAAGTTGAAATTATTGAAGCTTGTGAGTATTTTTAAGATGTTTAATAAAACTTTTCATTAAAAATATTGCTGCTAATTTTATTCTATAAATGAATTCATTTTTCGTCCCAAAGATCTGCAAAAAGTTGATTAATTTGATCAGTTTGGAATACAAAAATTTGTGTGTGGCTGTATGGACTTGTTCTTGAAACTAATTCTTGGGAGGGATTTAGTCTCAATCATTTACTATTATTGTCTGAGCAAATAAAAATTTATTTTCCGCAGGCTTTGGAAAAAAATTCATGCCTTAGATTGAATACGTTAAACTGTAAATTACCAGAGTCTTTCATTTTACAGTTTTAGATATGCAATCTCAGATATGATTTTTTTTTCTAAAGCCTACATAGATATGTTTTCATTTACTCACATGATTTATATTCAAATGAAAAATAATTACATCAAATTAAGTGATAACAATCATATTCAAGTTATACTAAAAACAGTGAAAAACATTAATATTCAATATAATATCTGTGCTGTACAGGCGTTATCTGGACAAAAACAATCCAATACACCAGCATGGAAGTTATTGAAGGTCACAAAAAATTACCCTTAACAATAACTACCACTTCCATGTTTATGAGCTACCAATTTGATGTTATCATACATGCAATTATAAAACTAGAAGATCCAATAGATGTCAACCCTGATTTTGTTGACTTTTTGTATATAATTAACCTAAATGATCTTTTAATTGTAATTATTGTAACCTGTATATTCACATAGATGTTAAGATAAGAGAAGAGAATCTAAATGTTCAGAATTCTGTCTTGTGGACTGATGCAGACAAGTTTAAAAAATGAAGACCACAGTTTCTGTTTTCTCTTTCGCAATAATTTTGGCGCAATGTTTCGGGATGTTTCCCATAACAGGGGTGTTGAGAAAAGATGCAAGATTTATAAGATTTAAATGGAAATCGTTTGCAACCTTTTATTCTGCTTTCTGCTTCTTATCGACTTGTGTTAATGTTGGGTTTGAGATCGCTAAAATGGTTAAAGGGAAACTGTTTGGTTTACAAGATTTCGGTAGGTATGTCGAAATATACTGAAACTAAATAAGACTTTCAAGGTCAGACAATTTTCTAATTAAAATTTTTGTTATATGTACACTTTTTCAGTGACTCTGCTATTCTTTTTGAGTACGCTAGCAACTTCAGGCATGTTTTTCAATCTGGCGTTTAAATGGAGAAATCTTATGTTGAAGTGGACTTACATTGATGATATTATGGAGAATTTGTATGGTTTTCCAAAAAATCTGGATAGAAGCCTAAAAATAATAAGTGTAATTGTGATGGTTTCAGCTTTCTGTAAGTCTAGTGCTCGTATGAGTAAAGGGCCTGGTCAATTCTTTTTACCAACTTTGGTAAAGAAATAAATAATTTATCGAATGAAACTTGTAGGCGAGCATTCATTATTCGTGGCTTCAGTAGTAAAAAATATGAAAACGGACGCAAATGGTTTTGTTTCAGCTGATGTATATTTCTATGAGAGATTTGATCATATTTTTCAATTCGTTCCCATTACTATGATACTGGGCATATACATGCAGGTACTCTTTTACTGACTGTGTCTAAAGAAATTACACTTTATAGCTTTATAGATTTATAGGTATAATATTAAAGAGTTCAATTATTTTTAGGTCATTAATGTATTCAGTACATTTGCTTGGAATTACATGGACTTATTCATAATGTTAATCAGTAAAATGATAGCTGCCAGACTTGAACAAATCATTAAAAGGATAGATGTCTTAAAAAGCAGCAAGCAGGTGATAAAGTTTCTTCTTATTAACGAAAATTAACATTTAAAAAAATTAAAGTCGCTTTTCTTAGGCTGCAGAATTAGAGCAGTGGAAAAATGTAAGGAAAGACTTCGTCAAAATTAAACAATTATCCAGGGAAATAGAATTAGTGATGTCTCCTATAATATTGCTCTCTTTCGCTAATAACTTATTTGTCGTTCTCGTCCAGTTTTATAATAGCTTGAAGTAAGTGTTCCATTTCCGTTTTATTTATTTTTTTACAAGTAGGATTGCGCTTTTGACAGGAATATCGGATTAGAGAGACACATAGTGGACAGAGTTTACTTCACATACTCGGTTTCGTTCTTAATTTTAAGAACAGCAGCGGTTGCAATTTTTGGCGCTGGGGTGAATAATCAGAATCAAGAATTGGCGAAAAGTTTAAACCACTTACCGCGTGAATTCTGGAATATGGAGGTAAGTATAACTTCAACATTTTAATTCATTGTGTTTTGAGGAGAGGGGATAAAGTTCGAACAGATGATATAACTCATCAGGACTTCTAGATTTATAAAATCTTCTAATTTTAAGTTGATTTTTAACTAGATTTTTCGATTCATGAAAAAAAGTGAATAAATTAGTTATTTTGGCTGATTTTTCTGAAATTAGATATTAGGATAAAGCGGCAAGAATTTTTTCCTGATAGTCATTATTTTCTGATAATATATTGCTACTTCCAGCTTGATAGACTATTGATGGACGTTAATCATGATCCCCTCTATTTTACTGGAGGTGGGGTTTTCAAAGTTACGAAACAACTAATACTGCATGTAAGTTTTTTGGTGATTTTAGCACAGCGCGCATTACGCCTCATTATGGTATCATCCGAGTATACCTACAAATTGGCTTCTATAAAATAAGATGTAGTCCAGTCAATCTCATACAGTTAAGATCAGGGGAAACCCCGCTCTCTAAAATATATATGTCGCACTTTATTAATTTTCGCTCTCCTTTTCTTGTTATTAAAAATTAGAATAAGTTATGATTATTGATTATCCATTTCTTTCATTCTGCAAGGACCTGTGTGTACTTGAAGGCGTAATGTGCGCTTCGATTAATTAGATAAAAATGTAACTTGGTATATTTTAATATTTCAGATTGCCGGAGCTATAGTCACGTATGAAATTATTTTAATCCAGTTTCATAAATACGAATGAATAATTTTTGCTCTAAATACACCTATGTCAAATTATTTAAATTACTTAATTTAACTTCTTATCTATACTTACCCTAGGGAGTCCGAGATAACAGCGACTAAACAGGAATTTCGCGCGTGATGATTATTGTTTTGTTATTGTGTTCTTTCGTGTTTGTTATAAAGCGTCCCGTTTGCGTTCTCGCACTTATTCGTTTGTGTTCGTTATAATAGAGCGCCTATTCGTGCATCTGCGTGCGCTTTTTTTACTTGTAATGACCCTTCTACTATTGCCCCTTGAATATTTCTCTTTCCTTCTGAAACATCCCGTAAGGTGTTCATTTAAAAAAAAAATGCCTCCCTCTCTCAGGAGTCAAGAGATATTTCACTTTTTTAGATTAAATGTCTCACCCTGTATAGATGAGCAACTCATGCATGTATTTAAAATTAAAATCAGATTAAGGGCAGTTAATTTTTTTTTTTGCTTCAAATATAATAATTAATATCAGTAATGATGACATTGCCTATTTTTTCAAATAGGACACTGTACATTATTGTATTTCCATTTTTCCTTAGAAATGCAATACGAATGGTAACAGTTGCATTTAACATGAGTAGGCTTATAAACAAATGAAAAACGTTATTCTCAATTTTCAAAGTTATTGTTTAGCTGAATTTTTTATACAGAGTGATGAAAATTATCAGATTTTTCATGATTATTGTAGCCGGTTTCGATGTAGGTACACTGCTTTACAAATTAGAAATGGCGATTTTAACTTGTTTATAATTATTATTAAAACTCATAAAATCTACTCGATTTAAACTGCAACTGTAAAAAAAAACCTTTCTTAACTGATGGATTTTCTCAGGAAATGTGAAAACAATAATATACATATAGGCTGTCCTATTAAAAAAAAAAATAGATAAAGTCGTCATTATACTGAACCAAGTATAAAACGCCCTGTATAAATTTTTTTTACATCAATAGAAAGTAAATAAAATTACAAAATTGACCTGTTTTTTCGTTTTTCCCAAAAATCAAAATTAAAGGATTTATTGGGGGGTACCAGGACCATTTCTTATACATACATAATATATGTACAGGGTGGCCCAGCGAAAACGTACCGGGCCTAATAACCTGAAAACTGAAGATGAACGCGAAAAACGCCGAAACAGGTCGATTTTGTTATCGAGGGGGACATATTTTCGTGACAAATTAAAAACCCAAGTTAATCCCCTTGGCAGGGGTAGCTATCCCTTTGCTTATCATCATAGGGAATAGATATCGAGTGATACATCATTTGAAAGCTACTTGAATTCTCTTTACAACGATATCCAACATTTGGGGTTTCGCTTACATACAGAGTGGCCCAACGAAAACGTAGCTCGCCTTAATGACTTGGAAACTGAAGATGTACGCGAAAAACGTCGAAACAGGTCGACTTTTTTTTCAAAGTAGGCATATTTTCCTGACAAATTTCACTACCCAAGTTCACCCCCTTGGCAGGGGTAGCTACCCCTTTGCTTATCATCATAGGGAACAGATATCGAGTGACACATCATTTGAAAGCTACTTAAATTCTCTTTCGTTTTTCGCGTACATCTTCAGTTTCCATGAAAATTAAGGCGAGTTACGTTTTCAGTGGGCCACCCTGTAATGTGAGCGAAACCCAAATGTTGGATATCGTTGTAAAGAGAATTCAAGTAGCTTTCAAATGATGTATCACTCGATATCTGTTCCCTATGATGATAAGCAATGGGGTAGCTACCCCTGCCAAGGGGATGAACTTGGGTTGTTAAATTTGTCACGAAAATATGCCTACTTTGATAAAAAAAGTCGACCTGTTTCGGCGTTTTTCGCGTACATCTTCAGTTTCCAAGTCATTAAGGCGAGCTACGTTTTCGTTGGGCCACCCTGTATGTAAACGAAACCCAAAATGTTGGATATCGTTGTAAAGAGAATTCAAGTAGCTTTCAAATGATGTATCACTCGATATCTATTCCCTATGATGATAAGCAAAGGGGTAGCTACCCCTGCCAAGGGGGTGAACTTGGGTAGTTAAATTTGTCACAAAAATATGTCCCCCCCGATAACAAAATCGACCTGTTTCGGCATTTATACATATTCACTTTCCAAATTATGAGGCTTGTTACCTTTTCGATGGCCCACCCTGTATATGACAGACTATAAATAATGTAAAACTAGGTACGAGTACAATATCTATTTGTTTTCCTGATACTCGTCAATCAATTTAGTAATTGCTGCTACACCCCTTGTCATTTTTATTGAACTTTTCTCCATTATACACGAAACTAATGTAGGTAGGTAGCCCAGTTTTATTTACATAGCTACTTTCAGTTCAGCAGTAAACAGAAAACTTTTAATGAGTTTTTTGTAAAGTACCTACTTAGTCATTAAATGAGATTTACCCGTATGATAAACAGCTCTCCCTAATTTAAATTAAATATTAACCACTAAAACAACACACTTATAGAACATGAACAACATCAAAAATTAGTAACGGTGGAAATGGCGTCAGTTATAACGAAGATGAAGCAAAAACCTCCCGGAATTGGTACTTCATCAGCCATCTTGCCGGTACATTTTGCGCTGAAGATCGCTCAGTGTTTTGGTTTTTTCCCAGTTCAAGGGTTTAAAGAGGGTAAAGAATTTCCTTCATTTAAATGGATCTCTTTAAGTATGGTATACTCCGCTTTGACAGCTACGTGTAGCTTACTTTTTGTAATCACCAATATTTATTACACAATAAGAATCGATAGTGGGTTATTCCAATTAGGTAGGTTATGTGAGTTTATAAAAAATGTTTTTTTTTGCGTAAATTTTGAAATTTTAATGTTGCAGCCGGCATTGTGTTTTATTTCAGTGGATTTATATCAAGCTTGTTGTTTATTAGATTAGCGAAGGCGTGGCCTGATTTAACGAAATCAATAGAAAAAGTTGGAACGAATTTGTATTATTTTAAAGTCGATGAAAAATTACCAAGGAGACTGAAAGTGATAGCTACGGTATTTTTGACGGTTGCTGCTGGTAGGTTATTTGGGTTTATTGATTGGAAATACGTTTTTAGAGAAAACTGAGTGTATACAGGGTGATTCATGAGTGACCTTACATAGACCAATGGTGATAAGCGGACTTCAAGGCGGGTCGAAAACCACAAAAGAAATTTTTTTTGTGTGATTGGTTAAGAAGTTACAGGGTGTTTTATGTCTCAGGTACAAAACTTTGATAGGCGATATTTCTGAAACGGCTGGAGATATTTTGTAGAAATTTACTAGGAATGGTGCATTCCGGAAACTCATCAAAACCGCATTCTGAGTTAATTAAAAATCCAGGACCGGACTTGAAAATTTTTGCCCCCATGGTCTTTGTTGAAAAAGTTTATTTTCTGACCGTGCTACTGAAAAACTGTCATCGAATTTGAAAAGATAAGAAAAAACTCTATAGAAATCATTCCTCAATTTGAACGGCACACCCAAACCGTCTCCAAAAAAAAATGTCAAAGTAAAACTTCTCAGCGTTTTCGAGCAGACATATTTTACTCAATGTTCGTCTGAATTCCTTCAAATTTATTTTTTGACTTGTTTCTGTGGGAAAAATGTTGGACAGAAGGCCAAGCTTTATTACTGGAAAATCAGGTGTCAACTACAAAATTTTCAGATTTCACTAATAATCACAAATCATTTCACTAATAACGAATACCAGACAGTATGTTTGTGTATGGTTTCTGCAATGGAAATTCAAGAGCAGCTGCGAGAGAATACCATAGAAGATCACAATCGAAGAACACCTGCCCATGTAACGTTTCGCGTCTGTTTTCCAATTTTCTCGAAACCACGGCATATTTCCCTGAGTTCAAAGGAATGCTGAACCTCAATTGGAAAATCTGAACCATCAAAACATCGTGGAGATGGTGGCAGTAAATCCAAGTACAACTACGCGAAGAATTGGGCAAGCACTGGGCATTTCTCAATCAAGAGTATCGGGAACCTTGAAAAAAAAAAAGAGCGCGGATGCATCCCTCTCACGTACAAAGCGTACAGAGGCTTCAACCATTCAATGAAGTTCCATTGAATGGACTGCGTAGAACTTTGTGTACTGATCGAAGCTCAGTTCACGCGGGATGGTGTAACGAATAAAAAAAACTCCCACCTATGGGCATATGAAAATCCGCGCTCTGTTGTTCAGAAGAACTCGCAACAGATTTTCTATAAATGTGCAGTGTGGCATTGCAAATGATACCCTAATAGGACCCCATTTTTTGCTGGGCGGCTCACGGGGGAAATTATTTACTTTTCCTACAAGTCTTTTTGTCCGGCTTGCTTGCAGAGGCGAACGTGAACAGGCGTGCTCTTTCCTTCCAGCAAGATGGGGCACCACCGCATTTTTCTCGACAAGTCAGAGAGCATCTCCACAATGAGTACCCCAATCGTTGGTTCGGGCGCGGGCCCTCATTCCTGACCACCTAGATCCCCCAACCTCACTGTTTTTTAGACTATTACCCATGGGGCCATATGAAGCAGGAAGTCTAAAAAACGGAAGTAAGTACCAGAGAGGAGCTCAGGACGCGAATACTGGTAGTTGCTGATGAAATTAGAAACAACAGGCAAATAATTCAAAAAGCAAACCAAAATTTATGGAAACGCTGCAGGAAATGTATTAAAGTTGGTAAAGGACATTTTGAGAACCGTTTATAACATTAATATTGATAACATTTAATTTACACTGACATTTTTCCCACAGAAACAAGTCAAAAAATAAATTTGAAGGAATTCAGACGAACATTAAGTAAAATATGTCTGCTCGAAAACGATAATTTACTGAGAAGTTTTACTTTGACATTTTTTTTTCGAGACGGTTTGGGTGTGCCGTCCAAATTGAGGAATGATTTCTATAGAGTTTTTTCTTATCTTTTCAAATTCGATGACAGTTTTTCAGTAACATGGTCAGAAAATAAACTTTTTCAACAAAGACCATGGGGGCAAAAATTTTCAAGTCCGGTCCTGGATTTTTAATTAACTCAGAATGCGGTTTTGATGAGTTTCCGGAATGCACCATTCCTAGTAAATTTCTACAAAATATCTCCAGCCGTTTCAGAAATATCGCCTATCAAAGTTTTGTACCTGAGACATAAAACACCCTGTAACTTCTTAACCAATCACACAAAAAAAATTTCTTTTGTGGTCTTCGACCCGCCTTGAAGTCCGCTTATCACCATTGGTCTATGTAAGGTCACTCATGAATCACCCTGTATAACTGCCGAGTTGTCCTTTTTCACACTGTCATAATAATGCTAATGTTGGTGTGGTACAAAGTGTATGTTCAATGCGTGATAATGTATTTTGTATTACCATCTCTTTGTATGCAAAGGTCTAAACGTTCCTGAAGTTTGTTTATCATTATGTTCCTGAAGATCATAATGTTGTAGGTATATGTCTAAGCTATAGGATTCTCCCTCCCACTAGTAGGAGGTCACATGATCGCGCTATCTTGAAGAGCGAAGCCACAAACAAAAATATTAAAATGTTACCGAAAATTTCTGAAAAAAATTGTGCAAAAATAAGACTCTTGGTATTTGTTCCAATTAAGTCTTTCCTTCTCCCAAAAAAATCCTCTAAAAACAAGAATTCATACAGAGTTTTGGTTGAAGGAGGCGTTTAAGAGAAAAACTGCAAGTGTCAATTTTCTTTATTTTTATCAGAATTCTAAAAAGCTCAGGGGTATTCTTTAGACCAGAAATAAGCCTTTTAATTTTTTTCTTCAAACTGCTTAGTCCTCGAGGAAAATGTACCAAAAATAGAATTTGGTACCAAATTGGTACCAAGTACCAAATTGAACCTTCATTGATGTTACAAAAAACCACCTGGATTCCTCTTACTGAGATTATCATATTAGTTACACACGTGGCTGCTAAATGGTTTTGTGAATCAAAAATAAGCAGGCGAGTTTTTGCTGTCACCTGTTTTTCGAAGCCGACATGTCGACTGACCTTCCTATAGTCTATTCCAGTTAATTTTCTAGGATTCTAGGGTAACGAAGCTATTATAGAACAATAATTAAGTGGAACTCCATATTTTCGAATGTTTCTAAACCTATTAAAAGTTATTCAATTTCGTGTAGATGCCTTTCGTTTTACATAATAATACTTTTTCTTAAAAATTAATCAAAAATTAAGTTGAAAAAATCTGGTTATTTAGAGAAAATTTACTTTACAGAGGGACAAATTTATTTGATTAAATTTCCAAAATTCAAAAACACGACTTTTCCTGAACTCTTCACCTTTAGATGTTTTTGACTCCTGAACATCAGGTTCAGGTGGCAAAAACCTCCCGAAGTCAAGTAAAAAAAATAAATCCAAAAGGTTCAATATTATGATAAGTTCAAATCTCGGCTCAAACTCTCTTGCATGAATCGCATTCCTTTCTCGACTTAAGTACTTAGATCAATTTTTTTTTCAATTTTCAGTGGAGCATACTCTGATACAAATAATCAATGCAATACAATCATTTGAATGCGATCGAACCTCATCTGAAGCATATCAATATTTTATTGTTAAACTAAACTTTCCTCAATTTTTCACCATATTTCCTTTCACTTTTGGAGGATCTGTTCTAGCTTTGGTAAGTTCAATAATGAACTCGATTATTTAACTGCACATACTTAATATAATTTCAGATAGTCAACATTCAAACAACATTTTCTTGGACTTTCACTGATTTATTCGTCATACTCATATGCACATCTCTGACTTCTCTCATGTCGTGCATTGTCAAAGAAACTGAGAAGAAAATAAAAAATAAAGTAAGTGTTTTATACTTCAACACTTCAACAAAAAAAAATTGCTGTAAGAGAGATAAATTTTGAAAGCTGTACTTTTCAGGTAACGTCAGAAGAAGAATGGAGACTTTTGAGGGAAGATTATTCAAAAATATGTGGACTTCTGAGGGTGATAAGCTCTAGAATCGAAGATTTTGTTATTTTATCACTGGCCACGAGTCAGTTTTTTATATTAATCCAGATGTTCAAGTCGTTAGTGATAGATCCGTCAAGTCATTTCGAAAAAGGATACCTTTCAGTGTCGTTATTTTTATTGATTGCTAGAATAATTTGCGTTTGTATATACGGTGCTTATTTATTTGAAGAAAATAGAAAATTGTTACCATTACTCCATTCTGCGATCCCATCTGCTTTTAATTCAGAAGTAAGTACCTACGTAGGTATAGATGTTTATTAAAAGTAATAATAATTATCAAAAAAGTGTTTCCATTATCTTTTAGAATTTGATTTGCGAAACCATTTTTCTTCCGTTTAAGTGTTAAATTTGAGGTTTTATTTTGATTATAAGACAATCTTTTGTATTTCTTTTTTTATGAATAATTTTCCTCACTAGGTATTTATGTCGGTTCATCGTTTAATTCCAACTCTTATACCAAACAAAAAGTGTTTTTTTCTTGAAAAATTATAGTAACGATATACCGCCGGTGCCATCAGTTGCGGAAGAGCCCTCAGATTCTAACTAACTTACGTGCAAAAATTGTTTTTTTTTAATATGAAAGAAAAACTGATGGGGCAATCTAAATGAAAGAATTGTAATTAATTAAAATACGAAAAAATGAGAACACAACTCGATCGGTTCATTATTAAGAGAGAAAATACCCGGAAAAAATAGCTTTTTTTCAAAAATTTGTAACGTCATCATTTTTTGAGATGTTTTTTAGGTTCTTTGCGAGGTAGTCGTTATTGATAGAGCAGGTACTTCCCGTGTGCAAAACCCAGACACTGTCGGATAATAATTATAGTTTTTTTCGTAATTTCAATCAGAAGTTCATCATTACCATTTTTTGCAGCGAGGCTGGATGCTCTGGAGGTTGTCCGATTCGAATTTATCAAACGGATTTTACAAGTAGAAGTGTTCAGATATAAAACGTAAATCTTCATTTTCCATTTAAATGATGAAAAATAGGTAAAAATTGCGCGCAAATATGGGCGAAAACGACCGAGTGAACGAGAGTAGTCGTGGAGTGGAGGTAGAACAGCAGATGAGGGGTACTACATACATACAACAGCGCTTGTATTATGTATGCCATTCCCTCAACTGCTGTTCTACCCCCACTCTGGCGCGCTAGGCCGTTTTTGATCATGTTTGCGCGCAATTTTTACCTATTTTATAGCATTCAAATGGCAACGAAGATTGACGACGTTTTATAGCTGTTTGATAGATTCGAATCGGACGACCTCCAAAGCATCCAGCTTCGCTGCAAAATATGGTATGAATAACTCCTGGGAGTACTCAATTCATAACAACTCAAAAAATGGCGGAGTTACGAACTTTTGAAAAAACGCTATATTTTAATTTTTTTGGTGTTTTCTCCCTTAATAATGAAGCGATCGAGTCGTTTGAGATCTAATTTTTTTCGTATTTTAATTCTCTACAATTCGTCCATTGGGACCATTTAGGTACATTGCTTCATCAATTTTTCTTTTATAGGCAAAAAACAAATAAAGTGTTTTTTTACCAGATGGTCAATAAAAAAAAAGAAAATGGTAAGATCGAGTAGCAAACTGTGCAGTTAGGGTATGCGGACTATTCCGTATGTGAAGACACCGGCTGTATTCTGTTATTATTTTTTTGTCATAATCTGGTGATTTCAGAGCTCACTGTTGCTTGGTCTATCTGTAAATTTAATAGAAAAGGAGTGACGTAGGAGTAGGAAATATTATTTAAACCAGAACAATTAATTACTTTATTATACTTTCAGGTGAGAAGATTCGCAAATGAAGTCTCCTATAACAAAGTGGCATTGAGTGGTCGAGGTTTCTTCAGTATTAACAGGAATTTAATTCTAAATGTAAGATTTCAGCCCTCGTACAAAAAAATATCGAAAGCTAATAAGATTTTTTTTGAAATATCCAATCAAAGAGAGCGATAACTATTTTGGCGACATCGAACCTTATAATTAGCAAATTTTTCGGTATAACTTTTCTTATATTTTCTTGTAACATTACAAAGAGAGTAGAATTTCCATTGAAATTGAACCTGTTAAGCTTGTGGTGGCGATTGGGCTAGGTCGGAATTCCAAAATTTAGAAAGTATATTATTAAAGACGACATTGCAAGTTTAGTATGCAAAAAAAATGTTTTAAACTTACAGCATGCCTGAAAAAAATGACTCCCCCCCATAAATCTTCGATGTACCGGGTGTCCCAACACTAGTGTCCACCCCCTAAATAGAGCATAATTTTAAAGATAAAAAATTGAAACTTTGAGGATTTGTGTACTTGATATAGGACCACGGAATGGCATAATCAGTTTCATTAAAAAAAAATTAGTTCGGGCGCCAGCGATAAAAAACTGTAAGATGGTGGTAAATTGTCGAAAAAAAAAAGATTTTTTTTTCAATACATACGTAGAAATCGATTAATAAAATCAATATCGCTTGAAAGAAATGTGAAAAAACTAATTATAAGGCTTTAATTAAATAAAATATAATTATATTTTGTAATGACAGGTAGAAAACTGATTTATGATGTGCATTACGGTGATCAATATAATCTGAAAACGGTAGGTGCAATAAGTTTTATGACAAAGTAAATAAGGCCCAAATAAATAGAAGGACGGCTCTTGATGGGCTAGCCGGCACAATGAACCTGCACTGGACAGTGTCGTAGTATGGACTCATGAAAAAGGTGATTATTAAAAATATATTAAAAATGTTTTTTAATGAAACTAATTATACCATTTCGTGGTCCTATATCAAGTACACAAATCCTCAAAGTTTCAATTTTTTATCTTTAAAATTAAGCTCGATTTAGGGGGTGGACACTAGTGTTGGGACACCCGGTACAAGTTTAATAAAAAAGGCTGAAACAGGGTCTTTTTAACCTTAGGGGGGGAATTTATAGTAGCTTCACAGTTAATTTTACATTACTCTAGCTCCCAGGGTCGCCCCATTACAAAAAATATCAAGCAATAGAGGAGTCTAGTGAAATATAATTTTGAAGCTGGCTCTCGTTTTCACCGTTTCCAACGTTTGACCACCGTTAATTAATTTTTTGATGATTATTTCTCAAAACATAAAGATGGTCAAGCCTCCACAAGCGAAGATCTAAAATAATTATTGAATTTGATCAACTCAATAACATGGAAATCCTTTTGGTGGATTGGCCATCTATTAATTCTGAAAAATCAGATTTGGGGAATTGATTGAGTTCTCTCCGGTGTTCTCTCCCTATTCGGCTTTAGTAGGTAATAATAATAAATTTTATTCTGAGCCTTATTCATGTGTGGTTTGTCAATTTTTTACAAAAAAAAACTTTGACATCGGTCTTGTGGATATATTTTTATATTGAGGAAAAATCTAATGCATGGGTGGTTAAACGTGGTCAAACTTGCAGCATCTTTATGGCTTAGAGAAAATAAACTAAGACTGAATTTAACAAAAACCGAGTTGATTGACTTCCATTCTTGCCGTTCTCGCCTTCCTCCTTTACCGCCCATCCCAACCGTTAGTACTGAGATCTCTCCTACGCGGGTTGTGAAATTCTTGGGCTTTTACATCGATCAAAACTTGAACTGGCTGACTCACACTGACCACTTGTGCCGACGCCTTGCTAGCTCCTGCTTCCTTCTGAAACAACTCCAACACACTGTGTCTTATGACGTTCTTCTCTCCGCATACTATGGACATTTTTACAGTCACATCTCCTATGGCCTGGCCGTATGGGGCGGATCACAGAGTTCTTTACGCAGAGTTTTTCTTCTGCAGAAGAGAGCTATCAGGATACTGGCAGGCTTGTCCATAGATCAGTCCTGTAGGGGTCACTTCAGGCGTCTCGGTCTCCTCACGTTGCCTGCTGTTTATGTCTTCTCTTTTCTCAAACTGATTTACAAACATCAAGCCAAACTTGATCCTTTCCGATTCACACACCTTTATCAGACCAGGCTTAATCTTTTCAAACTACCAACTCACCATCTCACTTCCACCGAAAGAACATTCACGTACACGGCCATAAAATTCCTTAATCACTTCAGGATAGACCCGGCAACCTTTGGATTCTCTCAGTTCAAGGCACATCTCCGAAGTTATCTCACAGACCTGGAACCCTATTCTACCATGGATATTCTGTCCTCCTCCCCCCCCCCCCCCCTCCACACCCTTATTGATTCATTAACCTAGCACCTTGTCACTAGGATATGTATAATTAATTGTAAACGACAAGTAGTGTACCGGGTGGTCCATCACTTATGTCCACCCCCGAAATAGAGGTTAATTTTAAAGATAAAAAATTGAAACTTTGAGGATTTGTGTAATTAATATAGGACCACATAATGGCATAATCAGATTAATTTTTTTTTTTCAGTTGAGCCATCAGCGATAAAAAACTGTAATTTGGTGTTAATGTGATCAAAATAAATTCGATTTTTCTTTAATACACCGATAGAAACCGATTAATAAACTCAAAATCGATGAAAATAAATATCAAAAACCTAATTACAAGCCTTTAATTAAATAAAATACTTAAAATATGGAAATGACAGGTAAAATGATTGATATATGGTAGAGCAATAAAACTGACAAATCTAATGAGGGTAGGTACCTACCATAAATAATCTTCAAAGCAGTCAGAAGAATGTGCCATTGAACTCGAATGGGGCTTCTTTTATGAATGTTTACTTAGGATATGTTTACTTAGCATTTGTGCTATACCAGCCCTTCAAAATTCTGGTAGTTTTATTGCTTCCATAAATCAATCATTCTAGCTGTCATTTCCATATTTTAAGTATTTTATTTAATTAAAGGCTTGTAATTAGTTTTTTGATATTTCTTTTAAGCGATTTTGATTTTCTTAATTGATTTCTATCGATGTATTAAATAAAAATCGAATTTATTTTAGTCACATTAACACCAAATTACAGTTTTTTATCGCTGATGGCTCAACTAAAAAAATAATAATTAATCTGATTATGTCATTATATGGTCCTATATTAATTACACAAATCCTCAAAGTTTCAATTTTTTATCTTTAAAATTAACCTCTATTTCGGGGGTGGACATAAGTGATGGACCACCCGGTATACAATGACTAGCATTAGATTCTGGAAATTTTCCTTTATTTGTTCTTCTCAATTTTCTCTGATGCATTTGTGATTATGATCAATGTGTTATAATGCCAATCGCTTGCGTATGACCTTTTGATTACGCAGGCGAATTTATGTGTACTACTGCGGTTTGTTCTTTGTTTGTGAATTATTATCATCGCTTACAACGCTATTGTACTAATCAATGATTGTTGAATTTAATGGTACAATAAAGAGATTTATTATTATTATTATTATTATTACTTTGGTCAATCATATTCTGCATAAATTATGGCAAAATTATTTATTTGGGGGGGGGGGGGGGGGCTACTATATTTTATTGGGGCCAAAAAAATCCTTTTTTTCTAAAAGTGGTCAAACTAAATTTCTTGACGGTCAATCATGGTCACTTTCTGGTTAATCATACAATTAAAATTTTAAATTGTCACGCTCTATAGTGTATGCATGTAGAGATTAACGGTCAGTTAAATATTTAATGGATTTTATACTTTAAATATTTTTTAATTGAATTTAATAATAATTAAAATTAAATTTTCAGATAGCAGGAGCTGTCGTTACATACGAACTCGTGATCATTCAATTCAACACAGAGCTATTAGAACATGGCTTGCCAAGTGCTCTTAATCGTACTTGCATGAACTTTAATCATCAGTAATTTTTTATAAACATTCGTACTTTTAGGTAATGTAATAAATAAGAATAAGTTAACAATAACTGTTAGTTTTCACCAAATAAAACTGAAATTATCTACAATAGCGCTGTAGTATAAATAAATATTTTCTTTTGCGAGTTTTTTTTTTCATTTTTATTAAATACTCGTATTTCAACCATCTATTCAAGCAACATCAGCTTTACATGTACCTAAATGGGGGACTTAAATAAATAATACATATGTTGTAATTAACATAAATACACCTGCAGTGGCGAGTTTATATCTAATAGATTTTAATGGAAAATAGATCTCCAGATCTCATAGAAATGAATAACAGAACTGGAAAGCTCACGCTTTGTTGAGAACGCAAGCTTAGATCGACTATCAGAAAATGGCATGCCGTTTCAGTCTAACACCATGTTAAATGAAAATGAATAAAAATGTGAGCTAGGCTTGCGCCAAAGGAGTTAGTCAGATAATTTGTAATGATGAGTCCCAATTAGGAAGAAACACGTGTCTACAACTTCCACCTCTAACTCAAATCAATGAATATGAATGGCAAATTGTTTTGCAATATGTCATCCATCTCTTCTCTAACACCATATTGCCTTATACCGTACCACCGTAAGAGATTAAATACATAAAAAAGACCAATAATTATATAAGTACATTGCTCATATGCGTTAAACAAAGATAGACTGCCCCTTAGAGCATCGCTCTCTTTCTAACGAGTCGAATTATAGTTTTAAAGCTGCCAGTGCAGGAGAGAGCGCATTCCAGTTATTCTGTTCATTTTAATGCCAGATCTACACTATTATTATGATTATGGCATGGTAGGTAGCTACTCAGAAGTAATCCAAGCTAAAAGAGACTTTGCTTAGCAGAAAAGACAAGAAACTCCTTGTATTACAGATCCGTTTATTTATAACATTAAAATTATACCTGGTAGAGGTATATGTATATGCATATTTGATTAGCCTCCTAGGATCGTTCGAGAAGTATTCAACAACGCCGCGAATATTCCCGCATCGAATGTTCTAGACTGTGTTTTCGGCGCGCAGAGGGCAGGACTCTCCGCTTCTCGAGTCGTTTACAGGTCAATCTGTTTACGCTTCCAGTTTATGGTAGCCCATAAGGCAGCGAAGTTATTGTTCTACAATATAACGGTTTATATTTATGGTGGGTAAATTCACGATAAAATCCTATTTTCTATTATTTTGATTGATGTGGAATGGAGAGGAAAAGTTTTATAAATATCGTATGAATTGTTCCTTGACAATCTACAACTTCATATTATCATTTATTGGAAATTTTATCAATACCCACAATAAAAACAAACATGAGGTGTGTGTTTATTTGTAAATCTATAATTTGCATATTTAAGTAACCCACCTGAACAATCGTCAGATAATTATAGCTAACCAGGAACGGCGTTAACTTATCCATACTTATATTAATGGGTAGGTATACTTACCTAATCAAATATTGTTGAAATTGCAATATGAATATTTCTCCCCGCTAGATTTAATTACTTCAACTCTATTTAATCGATAACTCTAAAATCACACTGGACACTTTTATGATCAAGTTGGATTTAGTAAAACTTAATTATTGGTTGTCAGGGCTTTGTATCTATCGCCGTCCCTGTAACTAGAACATAGCACCTTTATCAACCTACTCAAAAAACAAACGGTCAGCATTTGAATAAACAATAAGCCGACATAAAGATTGATCATTCAATAATTTTCACTTTCGAAGAAAATATCATTAAATAATAGTTATATGAAAAATTTCGTGAACTTATTTCTCAGGTCAGGTTTGCTTTTGAAATCGTTGTGTAAGTTTGTCTTTGAAATGGAATTGAAAAAAAATTCTCTGTCTTGGAAAGGTCTGTAAGCTTTCTTTTTTTTATGTATAATTAGACTCGACTCTTTTGGATCAATTTTTCAGGACATTTTACTCCAGAATCTCTCAACTTGCAAGAAATGGTTTCAACTGTAACAAAATCAGTACCAAAAATTGGTATACCGAGAGAACCAAAAGTACAACTCCCCTTAAATTTCGCTTTACGAATCGCGCAATGGTTTGGATTTTTTCCCGTGATAGGCTTATCCAGTAACGAGCTACACTTCACATGGATCTCTTTCAGAATGTTCTATTCCATCTTAACTTGCACAGGAGGAGCATTTATGGCCCTGGTTTCTATGATATACATGGCAAGAGTAGATAATAATCTCTTAGAAATAAGTATGAGGATACAGAAAATTAAATCTGATCTCTGTTCATTCATTGGTGTGTTCAATTTTCAGCTACTTGGTTATTTTTCATGTGCGGTACTACTTCTTCGATATTGTTTATTCGCTTAGCAAAAGAATGGCCACTTCTGTTGTCGTATATAAAACTAGTTGGGAACAGGATGGAGACGTACGAACCGGATAAAAATTTATCGAAGAAATTGAGAATCATTGCTTGGGGATTTCTTGCTGTCGCTGCTGGTATGCAAAAATTAATACGTCATATACGTTACGGGTAAAGCTACATATCACCTACATTATTATCTCATTTTTTTTTTGACAACAAAATGATTTAATTTCGGTTAAAATTAGGAAGACGTGTTGTTAAAGCGATACCTCGGAGGTAGGAAGAGGTTATTAATGCTCTCCAAGCGGCTGCTAGGCCACCAAGAGCTCTTTTCCCCATTCCTGCAACATGGTGGAACTCCTACTCAAAAATTCTCGCCTTTTTGTAAAGGGCATACGATCTTTCCATGAGATGGGTCCCTTTTTTCTCTTATGCTGAGCCTAAAGCCACTAATTACCTCGTATACGTCTATTTAGTGAAATTATAAATCCTCTCCTCGGTTCCATATTTGGGGCAGACTATTATTGTGACCGGCGGTGACGGTGAGAGCTGCAACCAGCAGTCTGAGCTTCCTCCAGTTTAGTTTGATCATGTTATGGACATCCTGTTTCTGATCCAGGCGGCTAGGAACAGTCTGGTCTGTCTGCAGCCTGGAGCTGTCTCCCAATACTTCCTTACCCCTTTTTGGGTTCATTTTTTATTGTAGTCACCTCGGTACATTCCTGAATCAAGCGAGGGAGACATAAATCCATATAAGATCTCAGTACATTCTGCACTAAGCACTAAGCTCAAACATAGTAAATTTCCCGAGTTTACTCTAGATAGTGGATTTCCACCATCAAATTATAATATTCCTGAAGGTTCCTGTAAGGTTTCGTGTGAGAATTTTTTTGAAATATCGTATCTAAATAAGATAATATGAGCCTGTATTATAATTTGTAATTTACATTAATTTTTAGTGGAGCACATAGTGGTTCAAGTGTTCAATTTAATAAAATCTTTCGATTGCGATAGAACGACCAGCGAAGCCGTAAGACATTTTTTCAAAGACAAATCTTACCATGTTTTATTCCACTTCTTCCCGTATTCCGTACCGCTTGGCTTAATAGCCCAGGTAAACAGTTAAAAAAGGAATTTTACCTTTTATTTTATGAAATCTTTTGCATGTGCAAAATCTTTCCCAATTACCTACCTAACCATATTTTCAGGTAATAAACACGCAAATGACTTTTTCATGGACTTTTGTGGATTTGTATATAATATTAGTAAGCGTATCTCTTGCCTCTATTATAAAAAGTTTAAGTAAACAAATAGAAAGAGCTTGTACCTCCCAGGTAATTAAAAAATCTCCCTTAATTAATTATTTTTGTGAGAGTATTTTGAGTTACAGGCAACATCTCTACAAGTGTGGAGAGCTTTACGAGAAGACTATAGTAGGACGTGTAAGATTTTACACATGACCGGTTCCAAAATATCCGATCTGGTCATTTTATCATTCGCTACGAATCAGTACTTTATTTTGGTGCAGATCTTCAAAACTTTGAAAGGTTCGACTATGGAAATGGAGCAAGCTTATTTTTATACGTCGCTTTGTCTCTTAATCGCCCGAATATACTGCGTTTGTATTTTTGGGGCCTCAATTTATGAAGAAAATTTAAAATTATTGCCTCTACTGCAAAGTGTTGTAGTAGAAGCTTACAACGAAGAGGTAGAGGAAATTTAAACATAAATGCGTTTGACTTATGTACCTACCTAATTTTTTTGTTTTTTAACCATTTAGGTAAAAAGATTCACGACTGAAGTCATGTATAGTAAAATGGCTTTGAGTGGACGTGGATTTTTCAAAATAAAAAGAGGACTCATTTTAAATGTAAGTCATTTAATTTTTTATCGTTTTTAATTAAAATTAATTAATTTTCAGATAGCAGGAGCCATCGTGACTTATGAATTGGTGTTTATTCAATTCAATAACGATTTACTACGTGAAGGACCTTCTTATATCAATTATTCTTGTTAAAGGAGGTTCTGTGCGTTATTAATGGAGGCAATAGAATAAAAACACAGGCACCTATTTTTTATTAATTTATTTACATTTTTAATTTATTAACAAACTTTATAACGGTTTCCCTTTCTATGATGTTTTTCACTATTCCCGAAAATAAATAGTGCATGGCAGCAAAATCTCGTTTTATTATTTGAAAATGTCTTAGTTGACTCTTAATTGAGTTTAGTAACAGTTTTTCTGTGCTTTTTTGTATAAGTAAAACTTCCTCATCACCAGTTTTTCTTTTACATATAAGAACCAAACAAAAGTATCATAAAAGCTAAAGAAAATGCAAGCAAAACAGAAAAGTCTACAGGAAACCTGAAATCTTGAGGCACTGGAGATATCAACTTTTATGAGGGATACGATTTAATTTTCAACCGATTTACTGCAAATTTGGGGTTTGACTGGGGTATTCAGAAGAGTATCTTTGGTAAGAAAATAGTTCAAAATTTAGAGTTGATTAGCTTCACAATTTTTGCTTCAGATTTACTGTAAATTTAGTGCGGAGGATCCCCAGAGGGTGACTTTAGACAAATTCACAATTGAAGGGAATTGATTTAAGGGTTTTAAGGGTTGGGGAGCTATCTTTCCAGATAATTCTAGTGAACTTGAACTCAGTTGAACATACCTATAAATGATGTTGCAAAGGACTGTTACAATAGGCCAAAATAATTTTGATATTCGCTTGCATGCTGGAAAATTTGCATGCACCAGAACCAGAAAACTCAAAAACAAGACGATGTCAATAGTTCATATTTTCAGTATCTACCTGCAATTTTTAAACAATAGGCGATACGGATATGTACTTATAAGTAAATGAAAAGGCTTTATTGCTTATAATTTTTGGATCACTTCGATTCCTTGATTTTTCAGTTGTTACCTACTTACATTAATAGGTACATGGTAAGATTGTGAAAATATTCATAGGTATTGTAGTGTATTAAATTAATTGGGGATGAATCTACACTACGATCTAGAAGATCTTTTTTGTCTATCCTTCTAGTGACTATTTGATCATAGCACCCCATCCAGTTCCAGTTTTCGTAAGAGATTTAGGAATTTCGATGGTTCTATAAATATGGTAAGCCTTTTTCTGCTGGTTGGTAAATACCTAGACAGCTGAGTCTTCTTTGTTGTACTACTGCATAGCACACTCGACTTCGACTAGGAGATGTATTGGGGTTTCGTCCCCTTCCATGCATAATCTACAGGTTTGGTCGTTCTATACACCAATCTTGCTGAAGTGCGCTCCAAGTCTACAATTACCTGTTAGAATTCTCAAAACTTTTTTATTCAGTTTGATGCAGGCTTCGAATATTTGTTGGTTGTATTTCCCAAGCATTAATTTGGCTTGTCTTAATCCTGGAAGGTGTTTCCAGAGGTTTCATCTTTGGGTTTCCTCTTCTTTCTTTATTTTCTCTTTGAGAATATTCTCTCCTATTCAGCAAAAAGGTCCTGGCCCGATGAGGGGGAGTTCTTCTTGCTCCTCGTTTTGCTAGGTTGTCGGCTTCTTCGTTGTCTTCCACAATTTTGTGTCCTGGCACTTAAAGGAGAGAGCTACTTTGTTTCCTTTGCATTTCATTATGCATTCCCACATCATTTTTGAACTGCATGATGACGTATATGAACTCAGCAGCTTGGCTATCTGTTAAGTTCTATTAATGGTTTTTGATCCATCTGTATAGGTACCATTTTATGGTATGCTGTTTGAGATTGTACTTGTTGTACTCGTTATAGTTCATTCAGTTTTGTTACTGTACTGTGTTACCATCAAGTTTTTGGTTTTTCCTAGTGATTGAGTCCCTAGGGGCGCTAGTAATGTTCCTTTTTCTCAATGGATAATCCTGTTTCTTCTCTAGTCGATTTTGATATATCTAGCCATTTTTTCGGCAATTTGCACCACTTAGGTGTAGTGGTGTGAAGTTTAGAATTACCGCCATTGCCGCTGTGGGGCATGTTCTCATTGCTCCTGTTATGCATACGCACGCAAGTCATATTTTTGCATATTTGTGTATATTGATTTATTGACCTATTATTGTTTGTCTAAAGTTCATCAAAACTATATTCAGGTGATTTTAGACTGTTCCTCAAGAATACAAAATGATTAATTATTAATCCTTATTATTAGCATTAATTCTGGCATGTAAACTAGTCTTTAAGTAATTAAATAGATAGCTAATAAATTTTGAGTCCTAAACAATTTTTGGCTTTAGATAAATATAAGTATACAAATCTTAAATCAATACTAAAAGACGCAACACTAAATTTAATGAAATAAAGAATAATCCATTACCCTGATTGTTTTATTATTGTCCTCACGCAACTTTTTTGTCTTGAAACAAAATATTATTTCATTTCATGCTAGAAAGCTATCAATTACAATCGGTTTGTTTACTCATATTAGTATATAAATGAGGCATTAAAAACGTTATTATTAAACGAGAAAATACTCTAATACGATAAAAAAGGATAGGGGATGTACATTTTATAGATGTCTGATCAATATAATTAAATTAATTTATTTCTTCACGATGTCTGCATTGATTTGAGGAACATAAAATGAAAATCGAGCAACGGGAGCAGTTCTATCTCTTATTGGCCGCGGATTCCATGGGTGCGCTTATAAATCTTCGAAAGAAAAGCAGAAACGAAAAAACAAATTGCAAAAATTTTTATGTACGCCATAGAATAGTAGAACCTCGATTACCTATGTGAAGTGTAATTCAAGGACCCGTTTCGGATACATGAAAGTTGGAATAATACGGATTTTTGAACAAACATGTATGTACACCTATTTAAAATTAAGTTTTTTTGCTCAACTAAAGAGATTTCGAAACAAAATACCAAAAATTCCACTTTGCTATCTCAACTTTTTGTTAACATCACAAAAAACCTCAAGGTTTGAGATAGGGATCCTATCACAGTGACTATGTACATCTCAGTTGGTGTTCCTTCGTCTTTTAAGATTTCCGAATCCCGAATTCTTACGTAGGCTACGGCTCCCTTTTTATCCAAATGGAAAGCGCTGCATGCATGGTAGCTCCAGAATCTAGAATGACGTTCAGGGCGGCTGACTGGGTGGTAGTTGTAGTAGTTTGATCACCTGTTTCTCATTGTTGTATTTGTGGCGATTTTACATCAGGCCACCGAACCATAGCTATATCGGTCTGATGATGGCCGTGTATAATAATGGATTCGGTTTCAGTCCCCAGGATTTGCCTAGGTACTAGGTATAACTGTCCTACGTCTATATCTAGAGGGATGCCACAGTTTTTTTTTTAACTGTGTAGTAGAGCCGGGCAAATCCTTGACAAAAGAACTTGAAGCCACAACTACCAAAGCCCTGGTAAGAAGGAGTTGAAAGCCCAAGGCCACAATTCCTTTTTAAACATTAAGAGATTTGCAATTCTCAATTCGCTTGAAAAGGAATTGCAGCGAAAGCCGCAAACCCTTTTGTGGAGGATTTTATGCTATTTAGCTGGAAGCTTCTGCCTTTGAAAAAGATCTTCAGTCCTTGAAAGAGCTTTGAGTTCTTGAAAGTACCTTGAAAGCCTTTGTTGACCTATTTTTTTCCAAATATCTTGCCGCTGAGAATCAATTCGACAAAACATCGCGGAGCAAAAGATCGATTAAAAAAAGAATCACCGCCCAAAGGTCGATTCTTTTGATAATCGACTTCAATCGCACATTCCTATTCAAGACCTCCCACCGTCTTCCGTCTTCCTAAGCAGCAGGATGCGAATTTCGAGTTGCAATAACTCGGAAGAATATTCACATCGCACTTTTGTTTCAAGAGCTGATTCTGTCTTCCATTATTAAAGAGCTTTAGGATTGTGAATGAAAAGGGGCTTTAATTCCTTTTGAAGGCTTTATAAGCCCTCAAGAGCTTTAAAAGTCAGAAAAAGGAATTGAAGCTCTTTTTTGCATTCACCATTCCAAAGCTCTTTTATAAAGGAATTCAAGCCCAAAGTCACAATCCTCACAAAAAGGGCTTCAAACCATCTTAACCATGGAATTGAAATTCCTAAACGGGCTTGAAGCCTTCTTTATAGTCACAAGCCATCAGCCCTCAAACCCTCTTCCCGACTTTGCATGTTAGGTAGTTTTCTGGGCATACGGATTTCCCCAGTGCAGGACCGGAAATCCATGCAGGGGTTTATTAGAGATGGGTGTCTTTGAAACCCTTGGACGGAGATGAGGTGTACCGGAATTTTTGTATGGGTACTATAAATCTATTTAGGCAGAGGATACTCGTGGCAGTATAAAAGGTAATAGGGGATTGTTAAATACCAGGTATACCTAGGGAAGAAATTTCCAAATCAAAATGAAAAAAGTACAACAAAGATGAAGATAATCGATAATGTACTGACAGAAGGATAATCTTCCTCCCTCCCATGCTTTTGTGAGAGGATACGTCACCTCCAAATTGCCTTAGGAGTTTAAAAATAAATTCCAAATGAAGCTCTTATTCGCATATTTTGAATTTCATCCCTGCCAAGTAAGTCTCTCTTCCTCTTATCTTATGGAATTACGCATATAATATTTCTTGTTCTCCATGTTTTTGAGTCCAGCCTGTAAATATAATTTCTAATTTTGAAATGTTATTAGTTTTATGTCTTAAGGTGCCTCTCCACCAAAGCAACACACAGGAACATTTTGTTTCCATTTGTTGCTTCTTGTTCCAAATTTTAGAAATTTCGAGAAACAAGTGCAAAATATTGCGTGCAAACAAATGGCAACATACAACAAGCAACAACTTCTACTAGCAACATCACGGAACATTGAGCAACGTACTAGGAACATTCGTAAACATTTCGGACATTTGGAACAGAAACATAAATGTTCCCCTTTGTTGCTTTGATGGATACGTGTCTTTATACTTGTACTAAAGGTAATGATTGTTTGATGGAAACAACAGTTAACTATAAATAATTAATCAAAAGACTTTGTAGCAAAAATATTTCCATTTCGTTAATCGTTATCGTGATTTTTCAATCGTTTCACACAAGATTAAAAGAACTTTATGGCGTTGTATTATCGTTACAAAAAGATAATCGTTGAAAATATGGAACAATAAGTAATTGAACATAATCAATTATCCCCCAGATTATAAGGCTCTGACAGGGAGATTTGTTTTGAAACACCTCGAATGGTAATCAAGTTTTGACAGGTGCCTATATATCATATTATTCCTCTGAATATTTCTATTTATTGGCTCTTTTAATATAGACGACAACAAATCCATGATCATTATTTTTTGAGTACTCGTCAATGTTCATTATTCATTCAATCATTACCTATACCTACGGAGCTTGTTTTTGTCTAACACCAAACAACTCACCCATGTGAAAAATGAATTGTTTCAGTCAACATTCCATAAGCGGATTGTGTTATCTTTCATAATAAAATCGCTACCATGAAAATATTAATTGACTATGATCCAGATTAAAAATTGATCTATTTTTTTAGTTAGCGACTAGAAAAATGACACCATCGATTAAAATTCATTGCGCACCAAATCAAAACGCGAAAGTCAGAATGGAAAATCCGAAAAATGCGCACGAGATGTTGAGATTTTTACTGATAACGGGTAAAATCTTTGGTATATTTCCCATCCAGAATATTTGCTCTTCGGATGTGAAGGATCTACGTTTCAGTTGGTTTTCTATCACGACTTTGTTATCTGTTACGACTTTAATAGGTGGAGTTATAACTATTTTGGCACAATTACGGAAATTGTTTCTTGAAGGATACGATGAATTTGATGCAAGTAAGTTTTTGTAAATATTTTTCAGAAAGTGATAAATTGCAATAAACAGTGAAGTTAATAAGAATAATAGTAATTATTTTTTTAATATCATCCATTTTTAGACGCTGCAGCTTTCACAATATCTGGTACATTTTCATGCGCTTTCTTTATAATAATATCAAAAAATTGGAGGTACTATATGGAGCAATGGGTGCAAGTTGAAGAGTCTACATGTATTTATGAGAAATCCAAGACGTTAAACTTGAAAATAAAAATTATAGCAACAACATTTCTCTCGCTAGAAGCAAGTAATAGTGTGATGTCCCTGAAAAAAATCCCGATTACTTTCACTTTTATTTATTTTAGTTGAGCATATAATTATTCAAACGACGAAATTTGTAGCAGCCTACAATTGTAAAAGAAGCTTGCTCCCTGCCATTGAGCAATATTCTGTTAACATGTCGTTTAAAGCAGAATTTGAAATTTTTAATTATTCTCCCTGGATAACTCTCTTATTGCAGGTAAAAAGTAAAAAACTAAAACCTTTATCAAAGAATATCCGCATTATTTCAAAACAGAAAAAAATGTAATTTGGGAAATTTCAAATATACAGGGTGCACCATGTATCCTTCTCTATATTGCTATCTCCTGAACGCTAAGAGATACATATGGTCGGTTAAATTAGAGAAAAGATGCGCAGTTTTGTGGCCATATCGAATTCGTCAAAACATGCAAGATATCTGTGACCGTTCCTGGAATATCCTGAAAAACTGAAAAATCGAGATTTCTTATTTTCCTCATATCTTTTTTATTATTGGAAATTAATAAATAATTTTTTGGAGGCTTACATAAGCCGTTAAGAGCTATCCATCTGACATTTCAAAAATTTTCAAGGCCTACTAGATCCAAGAGTTTTCACAGTCAACTTTCGTTTTTCTTATGGCCGCAATATTGATTTCCTATGTCATTCGATATGAAAAAATTAATGGAAACCAAAAATTAATAAATTTCAAAAAAAAATTTTTAAATTTTTATTCTTAATATTTCAAAGAAAAACCTAATAAAAAATCGTCGAAAAACGTCAACATTTGTTAAATACGCCGAAATAGTGCTTGCCTTATGGTTTTTTAATTTATCTATGAAATTCGGTCTAAAAATGTGTCTTTGTTGTAAAGAGAAAAGAGAATAAAAAATTTTTTTATTTATTTTTTGAAGTTTAACAATTTTTAGTTTTTATGATTTTTTTTATACCGAACAACATAAAAAAACATTATGGTGGCCATAAGAAAAACGAAAGTTGACTATGAAAATTCTGGGATCTAGTCGGCTTTGAAAATTTTTGAAATGTCAGATGGGTAGCTCTTGCCGACTTATGTAAGCCCACAAAAAATTATGCATTAATCTCCAATAATAAAAAGGATATGGCAAAAATAAGAAATCTCGATTTTTCAGTTTTTTCAGGATATTTCAGGAACGGTCACAGATATCTTGCATGTCTCGACGGAATCGAGATGGCCACAAAATTGCGCTCCATTGGATTTGTTTAACCGACCCTGTATCTGTTAGCGTTAGGAGATGGCAATATAGAGAAGGATACATGGTGCACCCTGTATACCTAAGACTTTGCAACTACACCCTTAATAGTTACACCTTTGATAAGCCTTTCAACCCCCAAGTATAATTTTTTTTTAATTACACCCCTATTTTTTGCTCTGCAATATTACTTTTTACTGAACACAATGACATAAATCTTGTAACCTGCACTTTTCTAGAATAACGAGAATAATCATTGTTAGTCTCACTAAGTAATAAGTATACCTACTTATAAAGAAATATTTAGAATCTTTTCGCAGTTTTTTTAAAGAAATGAAATTGTTAACAAAATAATTTTGACAGATCGTTGCTTGAGTTATATAGATGTAAGTCTTAGACAGAGAAAGAGAGGTGCTATAATGTGGTCACACTGTAACAATTACACGTCCCCTCTGTTTCCTTGTCTAAGGTGTAAGCTTAAAAAAAAAAAATAACCGAGACAAAAAAATCAGAGCTATTGGATTTTTTTTTTCAGATAACAAATACAAGATTGGCGTTCGTATGGACTTACGTAGATTTATTCATAGTCTTAATAAGCGTTCTTTTAACAGACAAATTTCAGATGTTAGAGAAGAGAGTGAACAAAATGTCCAAAATGGGTGTAAGTATAATTATCATCTTATTCCATAAGCCCACAAACAAAAATTCTTGTTTCAGGTCAATTCAGATGCTTCCTGGAGGGACACCAGAGAAATCTACCTAAAAATTCGTTACCTCTGTTATCTGACTAACGAATACTTGGGCAACATGATTCTTTTATCGTTTGGAACGAATATGTATTTTGTCATAACGAAGCTTTTCGACAGCATAAGGGAAACGGGAACCACTCTGGTTTATATATACATCGATATATTTTTGTTGACCTTGAGAATCACAGCGATATGCTATTTTTGCGGATCTGTGTATGAAGAAGCTGCTAAACCATTGGATACATTAATCAGAATGCCCGAATCAGATAATAACGTCGAAATAAAAAGATTTATTCAATGCGCGTCAGACCCGATTTCTATCACGGGGAAGGAATTTTTTGAAGTGAGGAAAGGCCTGACAATGAAGGTAACTATACAAATTGTTTTGTGGCTGTCTTTGTCTTTCTTATATACACGGCGTGTTTCTAAATCACATGAGTGATCCTGAATTATTGATGATATTTAATACCTAATGACAGTAAGAGTACTTACTGCAAAATTTTCAGTTCAGTTCAACTATCCTTTGACAACAGTTTTCAGAGATCTGTTTTCAGAAGAAAGAGAAGTTTTGAGAGAAATCTACCAAAGCATTTGGAAGTCCTTAGAAAACGTATAAATTTGACACCAGTTTTTGATCTCTTAAATAAAACGTTTTTGAACATGTTTACAATAGAAAAAACCTAAAGACATGCAATAATTTAGGATCACCTGTAATTTATATCTCGCGATATTTATGATGTTTCATTATTTTATTTGTTTGCAGATGGCAACAGCAATTGTGACTTATGAGCTGATTCTCATACAATTCAATGGGAAAAACTTACATCGGAAGACTTTAGATACTAAATGTTATTGAATAAAAGCTTTAAAAAAAATTGCTGTTATTTTTTTTTCTTGTCTTTAATTCAGTATTTAGTCTTTAATTTTAAGCAGCATGAAAAGGGGACTTTGGGGAACTTATATTGTTATTAAGGCTCATAAAAAAAAACGAGTGGCCGGTAGCTCAGTGGGTTAGAAGAGCAGTCTACTAATCCGTTATTTGGCACTGTCACAGCGTGGATTCGAATCCCACTCATGCCTTGGGTGGTGTGTTCGTCTATTAAACTATTTAGGCTGAATGAGCTAGTACTCGAAGCCTAATAATTACCAGAATGGAGCGACTGTGTCTTACCTACATAGTTAAGACATATATATCCTTTTTTTTAATAAAAAAGAACGTTGTGGCAGACAATGGGTACATATAATGTGTCCTGAAAGTGTATAAAAAAGTTTTCGTTGTTGTTTTGTCCTTTTTTTTGTTACAAGTTACAAGCAAGGGTGTTTTTTGTGGACAGTTTTTGTCACATCAAAGTTCTAGAAAGTTTGTTCAGTTTGTTCTGTGTTTTTTTATGTAATTACTATAGGCTGCTAGTTTTCCGATTTCTCTCAGTATTGGGGTCATTCTATGGATGAGAATCTGTTAGTGTATTTAAAAAAATACACTATTGAGGACGACATCACTTTTTTATTATGCGATCAATTTGTTGTAGTTCTTTGTGTTGAATCATGCAGAAAGTCTCCAAAAGTTGGTAAGCGATGTTTCTTGTCTGTTTTTTTGTGTTAGTCTGTTATTTTCTGGTTGCGTGGAGGAAAGAACTTGGGCTTTGTTGCCTTCCTGTAAGCGATTCCTATAGTTTCCATGTAGATCCACAGTTATGTTGAGTATGCTTCTTCACACTTACGGCGTTTATAGTCTGCCTTAATTGCAGTTTTGTTGTGCGTGTCCGCATTTTTGGCATCTGTGGTGATGACCGTTGGTCTATCTGGTCATGTTGGTTCTGTTCTTGCTATCAGTCATCAGCAAATGTCTAATTAGGTACATACTATAAATTGACTTGTTTTTTTTGAGGAATCTCGACAATTATCATATGGAGCTAATATACAACTCATGGCAGAGTTGTCTAAGTAGAAAATGTTATTATTCTTCTCTTGAACTTTTTCATAAAAAAATTGAGGTTTTATTTTTAAATTTATTTAATTGTCTCTTTAGTCCACTTTCATTTAATTGCATACTTTACTTAGAAAAGACTTATGAATGCAGTGACAAAAATTTATTGCCTACATTTGAATTGAAAGCTTTAGAAAGGTTAAAAAAACAAAAACCTGCATAGTGCGGCTGTTTATTAATAGAGGGAAATCTGAATCAAATGTTTTGCAGAGTGTTTACACAAATCAATAAAACAGCTATTCAAATAGATATGCATTATATTTAAATGTCAGACATATTTACGTTACACTAAATATGCATACAAAAGGCGCTCCTACTCTTCATATATGTTTAATTTCACTCACCGAACGGAACTGGCAGAACTTGAAATAATTGTAATCATCAAAAAAAATTCAACCATGATGGATATCAATAATAAAGAAAAAATTGTGAACGATGAACAAAGAAAAAGGATTTCTACATTAAAAAAATATAATAGAGACTTGAGAACCATACAAAATGACAGTAGAGCTCAAAAATGTCTTGGATTTTTCATATTTATGGCACAATTCTGCGCGATTTTTCCTATAAATAACGCATTATCTGACGATCCGTCCAAGCTGGAGTTTAAATGGAAATCTCCAAAAGTGATATACGCATTCACGGCTTATTTTGGATTTTTCTTTTGCGCCGCATTGGGCTTCTGGAAAGCTTTCAATAGTACCCTAGTGATACATCAATTAAGTATAATAATATGGTACTCATATGTTTCTCTTATATTAAATTGCTAATTTACTATTTTCCAGTATCACCATTATTCTACAGTTCTTGTTTTAACAGCGGATGGGTGTTCTTGAAACTTGCAAAGAATTGGCCCAAATTTATGTGTAAATGGTCTCTGGTCGAAAAAAACATGGATAAAAAATACGTGGCATCTGGAAATTTACATAGAAAAGTTTACCTGACAGCTTCGGTGTCTTTAATTATCGCTTTCAGTTAGTATATTACCTACTTATTGATAATGTAATTGATACCTAAAGACTGTAAAGTAAGCAAAATTTCGTCAAAATACTAATTATCAGAGATCCAGATTTGGAAAACCAACTAACAAAAAAGTTTGCAGAGCACTGTTTTTATCCTGAATAGGCTAATAATTGGGCCCAAAAAGCACACTTAAATACCCCTTCAAGGGTGGGCGTTTCAGATTAACATCAGTACCCTATAGTGAAATGAGGATTGTGATCTGTTGACAAAACAAGAATAGGATTTAGAAAATTAAAAACTGTTCGATTTTATTATTTCATTGCAAAATCAAAAAATTCAAAAACCTACTTAAATAGCATTCAAAAGCTATTAGATACTTATAAAGGTGTTGTATTAAAAAAAAAGCTTCATTCTCATGATGGAGAGTGCTCTTCTGACTTTTTTGTCAGTTTATTTATAAAATTCATACTTAATTACATTCAATTAGTTCACCATGGAGTGAGATAATTAGGTATTTCAACGTCCGGGGGTATAAGACACCACTTCACAGACAGTGTTTAAAAGTATAGTATCATCTAATCAATTTTTTAACTTTCAGTTGAACACGCATTAGCAACAGCCAATTTCATATTAACAAAGAATTGTGACAACAACTACACAGGAATGCAATATTACATAAACAAACAATTCCATTTCGTTTTCAAATATTTCGATTACAACGTATTCGCAGGATTGGCGCTTTTCGTGAGAAATTTCGAAAAACTCCCCCCCTCAAATAGTAATAATTAATTATCTCTTCTTCAATTTTAGGTTAACAGCTGGATCGGAACATTTATCTGGAACTTCGCGGACTTATTCCTAATCCTGGTCAGCATAGTGATATCGTACAGATTCAAGCAAATCAACGAAAAAATTAAAACTTATGTAAGACACATAATACCCCTCTCGATTACGCGAACAGAAAATGGCGAATTCCAGGCGAACATTTTCGTAAAACCCGACTATGATGTAATATTACTGTTTGATAAGAACTGATTTATGATGCTACCTCAAATGTTATTCCAGAAACAAGACATATTATTCTGGAGGGAGATCAGGGAGGACTATGTAAAGTTGAGTGACTTATGTAAGCAGCTAGAAACGATTATGTCAAATACTGTAATTGTTTCATATGCTAACAATCTGGCTTTCATTCTTCTACAATTATTCACTAGTTTAAGGTAAAGATGTAATCTATGATATATACAAATAATATACAAATGATCTGAATAGTTCATCTTGAGAATTTTTTCAGAGAAATGGATTCTGCACTAGAAGCTACTTATTTCTTTTATTCTTTTGGATTTGTTATTGTGCGCACTGTTGCAGTTTCTGTTTATGGAGCTTCAATTAATGAGGAAAGTAAAGTTCCTCTAAGCCTTATTAACTCAATACCGACAGAACTGTATAATGAAGAGGTAATAATAGTGATATAGTAGAATACACACATCCACAGAATCAATTAATTTATTTATATAACATCAAACTATACATTTTTAATTAGATGCAATAAAATAAACAGAAATTAAACGTTTAGAACAAAATTGCACATTCTCCGGCAGTTAAAATAACTGATCTGCAACTTTTAGTCATCGACTGAATTAGGTTGCCTCTCTGTATAGTTATCTTCTTATGGAGAAGATTTTAATAATGTTGGTGCTGCTCGTCACTGCAATATACAATACAATACAATACAATACAATACAATACAATACAATACAATACAATACAATACAATACAATACAATACAATACAATACAATACAATACAATACAATACAGTACAGTACAGTACAGTACAATACAATACAATACAATACAATACAATACAATACAATACAATACAATACAATACAATACAATACAATACAATACAATACAATACAATACAAATTTCTTTATTGTACTACGAATTACAACAGTCATTGCTCAGTACAACAACGTTATAATTGAAAAGAAACAAAAGTAAAATATAATAATAACACACAGCAAATCAACAAGTAAACAATGACAATAGTGCAATAGTGCTAAGAGTCGAATCACTTGAGACAATATAAGACATAAGGTCGCTAGAGGAATATGGTTCGAATTTTTTGAAAAACGAAGATCAAACCTGAAGGGGTTTAGCAGGGATTTTAAAACCGGACTGTAGGTAAGGGTGGGAGGTAGAAGGTCATATCAGAGGTAGTATAAAGGTTCTAACTACGCAAGATGTTCCCGGAGATATGCCCTGAACTCTGAGAATCCAACAGTTGCAGGATCTATTTTGAAGTGGTTCAGGTATTTGATAGAATGCACTGCCGGTGGGTGCATGGAGCGTAAAGGAGAAAGACGTGATCGTCTAGAATGAAAATTAATCAACTCAGTTTTGTCCATCAGCATAGTAAACACAGAGTGAATAAGGGGAGGTAATTCTGGGGCTCAAGTTGTTAACATAGACAAGGAAAAGAAGCGGACCGGGAATACTAACCTGTGGCACTCTTGAGGAGATCGGAGAAAAAAGTGATCGCACAAGGCTGACCATCAGACCCAGTAAGCTGAACCGCTTGTGTTATTCCCTGTAGGTAGATGATGGTAAACTAAGAAAGGGGCAATCCACGAACTCCAACGCTCTCCAGTTTCCGAAGAAGACAGTCGTGGCACGCACTATCGAAGGTCTTGTAGAGATTCAAAAGCTATCCCACAGTGCGCACTCCATGCTCTCCCACTCTCCATGCTCTCAGATATGAAGTTCGTAAGCTCTACAAGAGTCTTTTGGGTAGATCTGTATTTAATGAAAACATGCTGGGATCGGGAAAGGATCCCTGTTTTGTCAAGAAAATCAAGAAGACGAGACGAAACAAAGGATTCTAGATTTTTATCAAATGTCGATAGAAGACTAATTGGTTGGTAGTTTTCGCGGTTTTTGACGTCACCTTTTTTGAAAATAATAGACTTAACTATGGGTGCTTTGAGTTTTTCGGGGAATACACCAGTCTGAAAGGAGTTGTTGTAAACTTCTGATAACGGCTGAGGTAGATCAGAAATACAATGCTCGACGACAAAGGAGGGAATCTCGTCCAAGCCTGAAGACTTCTTACCGTTATACCTTGAAGCTATCTCTATTATTTCCCGAGGTAATGTGAGAAAGAACATGAATGAAGGATGAAGAGACGTGTGTTGACATGTTGGATCCGTGAGTGGTGGTCATCCGTATTCGATAGGCAGTTTCTCCGGAGCATGTGTCTCATAGGATTAAGATCCGGGGATCATGCCTGCTAAGTATAACATTTATTTAGTGTCACCAAAAACCCTCAACAACCTCTTGCGTATAAATAGAAATCTCGAAGGCTTTTTAATAAAGCCAAGCGCGACGGATACTGGCAGGACTACACCATGGCCTTGACAACCTACAACAAAGAAATAAGGAAAGCGAAAAGAAAGAGCTTCAGGGAATTTTGTGAGAACATCACAACAACACCTGAAGCATCTAGACTACATAAAGCATTAGCGAAGGGCACTGCTCAGGGAACAATGTCACTCAGAAAACTGGATGGTAACTATACAGAAGATGAAGAGCAGAAAGCTCTACTTCTGTTAAAAACTCACTTTCCAGGTAGTTCACTGGAAAGAGATCAGACCACCCACGTGAAATTTGGGAAACCAAAAAAGGAAGATTGGGACACTGCTAAAATAATATGCACTCCTAGAAGGTTGAAGTGGGCCATTGACACCTTTCAACCATTTAAATCACCTGGAGTGGATGGCATATTTCCGGCTCTCCTGCAAAGAGGACTGGATGATCTCATACCACACCTGGTTAGAATCTTCAGAAGCAGCCTGGCAATGGGATATATACCACAAGCCTGGAGAAGAGCACGAGTCACCTTTATTACCAAAGTGGGAAAAAAGGACATCACCCTTCCGAAGTCATTCAGACCCATCTGTCTTACATCATTCCTGTTAAAGACAATGGAGAAAGTCGTCGACAACTATATAAGAACAAAAACACTGAACAGGGTGCCTCTACACCCAAGTCAGCATGCGTACAGAGCGGGCAGGTCGACAGAGACCGCGCTGTACGAGCTGACTGAAAAGATTCAGGACACTCTGGAGTACAAGGAAATCGCCATCTGCGCCTTCCTTGATATAGAAGGAGCATTCGACAATACAAAGCACGATGCTGTCAAGAAAGCCTTGGCAAAAAGAGGAGTAGACAACACAACATCCAAATGGATTCAGAACATGTTGTCTACAAGAACAGTTGAAACCAATGTGGGCAAGAACACCATCCAGGTAAATACAACTAAAGGATGCCCACAAGGAGGAGTGCTATCCTCCCTTCTGTGGAGCCTGGTCGTTGACGAACTCCTCGGGCTACTCACCGAGAACGGCATTACCTGCATTGGGTATGCCGATGACATCGTCATAATAGCCAGAGGTAAATTTGAAAGTACTCTCTGCGAAATTATACAGAGAGGGTTAAATATAACCCTGAAATGGTGCCAGGAAGTAGGACTAAACATCAACCCTACAAAAACAACACTTGTACCATTCACAAGAAGACTGAAGCTTCCAAAACTCAAAGCTATACGCTTGAGCAAAGTGGATTTAGAATGGAAGGAAGAAGTTAAATTTCTAGGAGTAACACTAGACAAAAAGCTACTGTGGAACCAGCACCTGGACAAAACAGTAAGTAAGGCCACTACCGTTCTCAAGGTGTGCAGGAGAATGGCTAGCAGAACATGGGGCTGTAACCCACACATTCTGCGCTGGATGTACACCATGCTCGTGAGACCTATCATCACATACGGAGCGGTTGCTTGGTACGAAAGAACTAAGCTAGTAACAGCAAAGAAAAGGCTTGAGAAGATCCAGAGACTTGCGTGTCTCTGCATCACAGGAGCAATGAGAACCTGCCCAACCGCTGCGTTGGAAGTAATCCTGGATCTGACACCACTACATTTGGTGATAGAAAGAAGAGCTGGAGAAGCTCTACTTAGGATGTCAAAAGTAGGAATCAGGAGTGTACGGCGAGCCACTGAAGATCGACCCTTGGGTGGCTGTGAGGGGCTCCTAACACTACCAAAAGACAGAACTGTTAAGAAATTCAGTTTCGAGAGAAACTTCATCACGAAACTGTCTACGAAAGAGGAATGGAACAACTCCAACTGCACTCTCAAAGAAGGTACGATCAAATGGTACACAGACGGCTCTAAAACCGTCGAGGGAACCGGGGCAGGAATCTATGGGCCACGCACCATGTACTCCAAACCAATGGGAAAATCCCCAACCATACTTCAAGCGGAATTACACGCAATAGAAGTATGCACCCAAATAAACCTCGACAGAAACTACAAAAACAAAGAAATAGAAATATTGACGGATAGTCAAGCAGCCATAAAAACGCTGAGCTCTCCGATCATCAGCTCCAAAATGGCCTGGGAATGCCTAGGAAAACTTAACGAATTAGGCAAGAAAAATAAAATTCACCTCAAGTGGATACCGGGCCATTCCGGAATCGAGGGAAACGAACGTGCCCACTCATTGGCAAGAAAAGGAGCATCGACACCCTTCATAGGACCAGAACCATTCTGTGGCTTCGAAGATACTTTCTTCAAGGCAGAACTCCAAAAGGAAGAAGAAAAACTGAGAGAAACCCATTGGAGGAACCTCTCAGGGTTGAGACAAGCCAAAGAACTTCTCGGGAATTTTAACCGAGAAAGGTCGAAGATACTCTTCAACCTCAACAAGGAATGTCTCAGAACACTGACGGGATTCCTAACGGGACATTGTAAGCTCAAGGAACACCTGAGGAAGTTAGGCATAGAAAAGAACGGCGTCTGCAGATTCTGCGGGAAAGGAGACGAGACACCACGTCACCTACTGCTCAACTGCGATGCGTTAGAACTCAAAAGAAGTAATGTTCTGGGCCACCACCAGTTAGAGGCCCGGAACTTACCCGACCTTGATCCTCTCAAAATCCTGAAGTTTCTCAAGGAAACGGACCTGGAGAGGGTGCTTCACTAAAGGGATTCCACACCAGGCGAAGCACAGTAGAGGGGATACAATAGATCTTTTTAGGTCGCAGTAACTAGGTCACCCCCAATGTACAAATACAAATACAATACAAATAGAAATCTCGTCGACTCTTTGGCAAATAATACAACTCAAGGCTGAAAAATATTTTTGATCACCATGCACTGATGGATTGGTTGAAAGAAACGGGGCCTGTTTTTCTCCCTCAAAATGATTCCTCCCCAGAACTTCACTCACCTCTGTAGATGAACAGATATGCCTGAACAACTCTGCAGCTATGCAATTCCTGAACATGTCTCAGCCATTAAGCGTCACCGGATTGTCCTTAAACTCTCAATCTGTAAAAATAATCGTAGACCAATTTTTTCGTGTCCTTTAAAGGAGTTCTCTGCTCAAACACAGAAGAGGGAATATTTCCCTCTTGTAAATGACGTCTGATGGGTTGAGAGTTTATGACTTTTTGTTACAAAACTTTATGTACCATACATGAAGCAGTTGCTGAATCTTGCCCCCGTACACTCATAGCTTTCCCCTTATTTGGATGGTGTTCTTAAGGAGAATCATTTTGTTTTTATTACTTATTACTTTTACAACAAATTAATTATCCATGCCACCCAAATAGATAAACAATCAACGTTTCACGGTTGATTGATTGAAGATCGATTAGTAACTTTTCCAATTATTTGACTTGAAACTGTTTTTTCAGATTCAACGATTAATGAATCAGACACACGTAACGACTGTGGCTTTAACGGGACATAATTTTTTTAAAGTCACTCGAGGATTGGTTTTAAATGTAATTTTCACAAATGGAGGTAACTATTATTTTTAGTAATTTTGTTATTTTTCAGGTGGCAGCTGCTATAATTACTTATGAGCTTGTCTTGATACAGTTTAATCAATCAACGTTTGAAAAATCAAACAAGAATATGAGTGATACTTTATCTATTTGTTTTTAATTTTAGAAGAAATTTATTTTTATTAGTAACTGATTAAATTGTTTGTTTATTGTTTCTTTTTTATCAAATTTTCTTATTCTGGAAAACAAAAAATTATACTCTAATAATGTCCCTTCACAAATTATACCCCTTCATGGAAAACAGGATGGTTCCAATTGGAACATATAAATTATGTATCGAAACATCAAGCAGTTTTCCTTATTTACCTGAGAATATTATTTACTTAAAACTTTCTGGTTTTCCTGGGCTAACCTTTTAGTTACTTTTCGATACAATCTAGAGTCGTAGGCAGTTAATAAAAATGAACAAGATAACAAGACAATTACTAATCAAGCCGAAAAATAGAACTAATAGAAAATGTTCATTTCTCAAGAACAATCAATCTGAATCTAGAAGCGTCAACAAAGTTTATACAGGATGTCATAAGAGCTTGAGAATTATTATAATAATAGCTCAGTGCTTTGCTCTTTTTCCTGTCAATAATATGCTAAGCGAGGATAGTTCCAAAGTCACTTTCAGATGGGTATCCTTTAAAGTCTTTTACGCAGTTACAGTGTACTTGGGGTTCATTTTTTGCAGCTCTCTAGGATTCTGGAAGGCTTTTCATAGCGACTTTTTTGTATATGAATTAAGTATATCTTTATTTATTTATTTAATTATTGCATTTACTTACTTTTATTTTCAGTATCACCCTTATTTTATACAATAAGTTTCATAATTGGATGTGTGTTCCTAAAAATTGCAATAGAATGGCCCAAATTCCTCAATGAATGGTTAACGGTGGAAAATCATATGGACAAAAAATATCCACCAATACACAGCATACAAAGAACGGTTTACATAACAGCAGCGGCCTATTTCCTTGCAGCTGTTTGTGAGTAGTCTTCGTATATCCTTATCAGTAGTTCTGGTCTTGAAGGATTTTCTATTTTACTTCACACAGCGGAATTACCTATCGGTACCTACTACAGCGTCCTAATTCTCACCCTCGTCAGGGGTTTCCTTCTTCCTGTTTCTTATTTACCAAAAAATCAAAATAATGCTTGTGTATCTGTTATAGGTAATCTCTTTTAAGGCAACCTTTCACTTCACGCTTCAGCCCGAGAACTCTGATTCAGTAGTTGCTTGTTACTCTCTGAAGTCCAGCTTCATTTACCACCCTCCCTTTATTAGCTCTAGTCCATCTATGAAATTATACAAGACGACTTTGTGTATAACTTTTTCTACACTTGGCTCATCTCCTCCATGTATCAGTTACACTAAAAAGCTCCAGCCAAGCACCAATAAGTCTCTCAAGAATTGTCAAAGTGATATTCCAAATGACAAAGCTTAATAACGACAGGTTCGAAACTGGTTCAAAAACTACCATTGGCTTGAAAATTCTGCAAACACGACATTTTTAGAAGTCTCTCTTTAAATGATCGAATTCCTTGTCTTTTAGGTAGTCTCTAGATTTATTTCCACAACTTGCCTATTCTGGAGCAGTCTTGGTGTGCCAATATCTCTTCTTTATCATAACGCAAAATACCTTTATCTTTACTTAAAATTAAAAAATATCTTTAACAGCTGTTTATTCATGATAACATGCACAGTATTGAATGATTGGTTCAAATATAAACAAATAAAGTAATAATGTTTCAGTTGAACATTCAGTTTCGATGAGCAATTTCTACTTAATGAAACACTGCGACAACAGCCATATAGGATTGAAATATTTCACATACAAGCAGTTCCACTTCATTTTCAAGTACTTCGATTACAACGTTCCTGCAGCAATATCACTTATCGTAAGTTCTGCTTTTACTGGAAGAAGTCTATTTTTTCGAACAATTATTTGTATCTTCTAGTACATCAATATTCTTGCATCTTTTGTTTGGAACTTTGCGGATCTCTTCATTGTTCTTATCAGCATCATGATGTCTTATAGATTCAAGCAAATTAATAAGAGGATTGGGACTTACATTAGACATGTTACCAGTTATGAAAGAGAACAAGAAAGTCCTAGAGTATATTATGTGAAATCATATGATGATGTACGTAAATAGGTATATCTACTTACCGTGAAAATTGAAGAAAAATTTTGTCGAAATTTATACAGTGGGGACAATTTATTGTACTTACAACGAAAAATTGAGTGCCCATTTTTTTATTGGACAGCCGCCATCTTGCATCTCGTCCAATAGAGATGAAAGAAAAACGTATACATGTGTGGCTGCTATAGGATACGTCAAGTAAAATATAAACTTCCGATCAGCAGATCAGAAAAATAACCGATCTGCTTATTATTTCTCAGACAAAATTTTATTTGATTTTGCCGGTCGTAATATTAGTTAAGAGGGTGATATACAGGATGTCCCAAATTTCCTTTATCAAGGGTTATCCGCGGTATTTCAAAACAGAAACAAATGTTATACCACCAATAAGTAATCATACTTGTTTTTTTTTTTAATTGCACCCCTAGTTTCTTTGCTCGGCAGGATTACGTTCTTTGTTCTGAATATGCGATTTTTGAAAATCTAAGCATAAGTAAATAAATAATCTTAAATCATAAAAAAAATATCTTGAAAAAACCAGCGTTGACAAGGAATAAACTGTCGAAGAAAACACCTTGTGGTCTTTTCAAAATGAAATTACATACTCTCTCTGAGTTATTTGGAAAATTGAATAATTGGGAAATTTAAAATGTACCCTTAGGGTTTTACTGCTGCACCCTCAATACATACGCCTTTCAGCCGCCAAGTAACCGTCCCCTACTTGTTTTTCTTTTCTCCAATTACTCCCTCTTTTTTTGCAGAATACTGACTTCGTTCTGAATACAATGACATGCGATTTTTGGAAATCCAAGCATTCTAAGCACTAACAGTCAATATTATAAAGACAAAAGATGAATGACATGTTGTCAGACAACATGCCATCCATTAATGTTGTGCTGTGAGCAGAGGCGGAAATTGTAGACACGTGTTTCGTCCTGTTTGGGACTCTTCAGTACAATGTATCTACCAACACACAGCACAGTTTAGATCACGGATCCCGTGACTTTTATTTTATTTTAATTTTTATTTCATTGCATTCTGCTCACGGGATCCGTGATCTAAACTGTGCTGTGTGTTGGTAGATACATTGTACTGAAGAGTCCCAAACAGGACGAAACACGTGTCTACAATTTCCGCCTCTGCTCACAGCACAACATTAATGGATGGCATGTTGTCTGACAACATGTCATTCATCTTTTGTCTAGCAACGCCTAGTAGGGGCTTTACCTACTTCATGCACACCGGGAGGCACTGCACTCATTTTTGGCATGCATTATGGCTGTCTGGGGTGTATCCTATGGCGCAAGCCGAACCCACCGTGACTTTTATTTTATTTTAATATTATAAAGGCTCATTAGGCTAACGGGCAGATTTCTGTGCTCGTTTTTGAAATTAATATCGACGTCAAATGACTTTTATTAACATTTTTGTAATTACTTTTATGTCAAAAGAATAGATAAATTTAAAAAATACCTTCTTCAGAAATGGCAACAGAAATCTGCCCGTTATCTTAATGAGCCTTTGTAATACCCGCTGTTAGTTGGATTAATTTTGACAAACTATACCGTCAAATTATACCGCGATTATTCTATTCAACCCGGAACGTGGCATTTCGACTAGGGTATTGCCATTATTCGTTACCATGGTTACCCTTTATTGTCGTCAAGTGTAACCATGGAAAGAAAATTTTGGCGAGAGCATAATTTCATTTTGAAACGACCTCAAACTGTGGTTTTTATGCTCATTAATTGGCAGCACTGTTTTTTTAAATAGTTGCTTTTGCCAAACTAAATATGCTTTTGGATTTTCAAAAATCGCCATGTCACTGTGTACAGAGCTGAAATCAACAATCTTGCCGAGCAAAAATATTAGGAGTGTAATTTGAAAAAAATCTATTGATAAAGAAAATTTGGGATACCCTGTATACGCCAGTACGGAAATTGTGTACAGTAACTGACATTACCAAAGAAACAATTTCAGAGGAGCGGCAAGCAGAAACTTTTAACATTTAACTTGTAACTTTCCCAGGAAAATTCTTGCCGCTTCTCCGACATTGCTTCTTTGGTAATGTCAGTTACAGCACACAATTTTTGTATTCAGATATAGGATTTAGGTCCCTGAAGGTACTTTATTTAAGATTTGAAGAAGCGCGAAAAAAACTGAATTTACAGAAAAACTGGCTTACCCGCGGTAATCTAGAAAAAGCTTCTAGAACCTCGAATAGACTGGAAGAAGAAATATACCATCCATAAATGAAGCTTGCAACGATATTGATAGTTGAATTCAGACAAAATATTTCTTCTTTAATTGCTTACTTCTTCAATAAATCCCTTTTTGTTCAATTGTCTATTCCAGAAACAAGACGCATTATTCTGGAGAGACATCAGAGATGATTATGTTAAACTGAGCGATCTATGCAGACACCTGGAAAATATGTTATCCGACTTAGTAGTCGTGTCTTATGCTAACAACCTTGCTTTTATTCTTCTGCAATTATTCACCAGTTTGAGGTAAGATGATCAATAGAGAACGTGAACATTGCTTATAAGAATATTTTAATAGGAAAATGGAATCTGCATTGGAGGCAATGTATTTCTTCTGTTCTTTTGGTTTCGTAATAATTCGCACCATTGGCGTTTCTGTTTATGGAGCCTCAATCAACGAAGAGAGCAAATTTCCTTTAAATCAACTCCACTCAGTACCATCAGAATTTTACAACAAAGAGGTAGGGTAGCTAAGAGAGATTATACAGATCTCTCCCGAAAGGTAACAGTGTGACAGTCGGGAATCAGGGACAGCCTAGACGTGTCCAGCGTAATCTTATTGTATTATTTGCTCAGTTTTTTCCCCTTTAATAGGCACAAAAGTCCATACATAAAATTCAGTTCAGTCAGTAGAGTTATCCAAAATGTGGGGTAGAAGTATTTTTTTCATTATCTCGGGTCTGTGCGTTGATAAAAAAAACAAAATTTTCTACCTGGGGATTTTTCATTGATGTATGAAAAATCTCAAACGGTTCCTGAGATATCTCAAAAAATTGGGAAAACTTTTTTTTGGACACCCTATCTCTAAAATGGTGCATTTACGGATCCGCGTTAATGGCATTTTCTTCGTTGAATGAACCAAGGAACCTCCCCCTAAAATCGATCCGTCTTCTGCATTTTATAAGGGTCCCATACCATTTTTTGATTTGGCTAATACGTCCTTCTGTTACTAATACGCTCACTTAGAGGCCAAGAAAAAATACCGAATTTGTTTTTTTTTAGTACCCATACATTTTGGTAGAGGTCTTCTTGTAAGGTTCCCTCTTTCATGTTGTCACCACGTAAAATAACGAAAATGCTTTCTACAGCGTTTGCGATGTGATCTGGGGTTGCATCTCGATGTTTAAAGACGCCAAGTATTGTTGACAACACCGTCTCTTGTGGTTTTCAGGACAATAGAATAGAATTTTCTATTTTCTTGGTTGAAATTCGACGATGTTCTGTCGCAACCACTTTTGCACGTTTCAAACTAGCGGAATTTAATCTTTCAGCATCAGTTCTGCGTATCCATTGTTTTTCTGCAGAAAGTACTTATGAGCGCTGATGGCTAAGGGTAAAGCCTCCAAGTAGTATTTGGGAATAACTCATAGTCATAAATATTTTATATGCATCACCCTGTATATATTTATATTAATCGTTCAATACCTACCTATAAACTAAAAAAAAAGTATTTCAAAGTTTCAATTGATTTTATAATGTCCCCAGCTTGAAGAACTTTTTCATTAGCAGCAAACTCAAATATTTGTACTAACTTGCTTCTAATTACAGATCAAGCGGCTTATAACGCAAATACATGTCACAAATGTCGCTTTAAATGGACGTAACTTTTTCTACATAACTAGAGGACTAGTTTTGAACGTAATATCTATTCACAGACAGTGGTATTCTTTAATTATTATTAATTTTAATTCTTCCAGGTAGCAGCAGCTATAATCACGTATGAATTGGTGTTGATACAATTTAATCAAGCCACATTGAACAATATTGATAAAAATGTGAATAGTTCGATTTGTTTCTAATTAGCTACTATTATTATTGTCTTTATATTTTATAAATTTAATTTACCAATTTGATATATTTATCAGGTAAGGTGGTAGCAATATAATTTTTCTAAATAAGTTACTAATATTTAATAAAGTTGGTAATTATTATTATTTCTACATAGTTGTGTTTAGGTATGTAAAATACTTGTAACAATTTCAATTGCAGCAGGATCATTTATAATTCATAAATAGATACTAGATCGTGTGTATTTAAACCACAACCCTTGATTTGAAAATGATAATGGACTCTAACGCTCTAATTTAAACAAAGGCCGTATCAAATTGCTGTTTATGATTATTGTAAATCGACTGGTATAAAATTTATTTATAAGCACCAGCACCCCAGCATTGGTAAACCAAAACCAAATGTCATCAAAAATTTTACCAAACAAGAAGCGTTCCTTTATGCACGACATGAAATATTTCATAATTTTTGCGCAATTTTTCGGAATACTACCTCTGAGAGGAATTTCTGGAAAATCTTCGAAAAGTCTGAATTTTTCCTGGAAATTTAAAAGGTGCATATATGCGATTTCGATTCTGTCGGGTACGGCGTTTGTAATTATTATGAATGTAATGTGTTTCTTTACGACAAAAATTACCATTGATAGGTTCAGTAAGTATATTATTGATTATTGATTTACATTGAAAGTGTTCACATTTTAACAATTTGTGCAAATAATGCAACTCATTACTGATTTAATTTGCAATAACTTTTTCAAAGATTTTTGCTTATAGCTTAATAAAGTCTCTTGTTCAATTAACTATAACTACTTTCTTCTCTCAAACTATAGTAGGTACCTACTTATTAAATTATACCTACAAACTACTCTATTCTTCAATTCGCCGCAACTACGATTCTTAGGAAGACTCTAGAATAATTATTCGATTACATTGTCATCTATTTTCATTAATAATGAGGCCTAAAAGTACATTTTTTTATTTCAAAAATTAAAATGATTAAAATCTGAACACTTTTCATGAATATTTCTGTGAAGTAACGCAAAGTAAAATTTCGGTTATCATTGGTGAAAATATCACGTGACACGGATAATCGAGGTTCTACTTAATGCCCAGTTGTGATAGAAAACGATCGTTCTAGCTGGTTTGATTTTTCACTCGAACGGTTTCATCGGAAACCTCCTCTTCTTGCTCTTGGCTCGAAAATGGTCAAGAATCGTTAAGACCTGGGAAAACGTAGAAAGGTTCCTATGTTGCTACGAGCATCAAATTGATTTTAAAAGATACATTTTCTGACTGACGATTTGCTTCTTCTCCGTAGCTTTTGGTTCGTATTATTAAATAGCCTTAAAAACACTAATAATTAAAACGAATTTTACAGTCGAGCACGTTTTATCGTTTGTTAGAACATTTTTAGATGAACCTTTTTCCGACACCGACGGCACCTCTAGAGATGAACAATATTTTAGGAGAAATTTTGGATATGTTTTTATTTACATTCCATATAATTTCCCTATAGGGCTACTATGCCAGGTAAGGTCTTTTTAGTAACGGCTTCAATCGATCAAATTCGGAAAATAATTTCTCATTTCAGTTAATGACGTTATGTAATGTATTCACATGGAATTTCGTTGACGTATTTTTGATGATTATGAGTTTAGCCATACGTAATACTTTTAAACAAATCAGGGAGAAAATAAAAAACGGAAGAAAAATCAAGGTACGTAAAATAGCGACAGGATCTTCTAAAAATAAAAAAATACAGTAATTGTCCTTGGAGTCTCCCAAACAGATACAAGCAGCTATGAAAGAAGGTAATAGAGGCACAGGAAAAAATTGAAAAAAGGAATATATTGAACTTTTCTCGTTTAAAACCCTTCTCCCCTTTATAAAAAAGTGGGGAGGGTTTGAGTAGAAGTTCCACCATGCGTGAGTGGATGGCAAAAAGAGTGCTTGGAGGCATTGGGGGTGCATCCTCCCTTCCCACCATACCCATATACGTATCCGAGTGTCATTGGATTTTTTTTTAATACCCACGAAAGTCCTATATAAGAAAATGACTGTCTATAAGAAAAAAAAAACTGTCTATCAATCAGATCAATTTGACATCTAATCTATGACAAAATGACTTTTAATGAACAGTACTTATAATACGTGAAATACAGGACATCGGTTCTAGTTGGCGTCTCTTAAGCTTCTGTTCAATCCTCTCCTCTGCTTTCTATTTACGGGCCGAACCTGGAATTCTGAATCCTGGCTACAAAACTAGGGGAAGTACCTAATAAACCCAGTAGGGAGCAATAAGTGATTTGGAATTTGCCACATCCCATTTATCATGTACCTAGATAGTTCTATTTTTTGTTTATTATTCATACTTATTCACTGTTTTCTTACATCTTACATCGTGTTGCAGCTTGACTCGGAAAAATTTTGGCAGAAAGTGAGGCTCGACTATGGAGAGCTCGTGATTTTATGTAAATGTATGGATGAAGATTTATCTTACCTGATTGTTCAATCATTCGGCACAAATTTATATTTCATTTTGATACAACTCTACCATAGCTTGGAGTACGCGTATATACTTATAATAATGCATCCAACTTCCCTTGCTTTTCTAAATTAAGGTATTTATTTTAGATTAAGCAGTGGACTCTTAGCAAGAATATATTTTTGTATCTCATTTGGACTGTTGCTATCAAGAACAATATTTGTAATAATATATTCTTCCTCTGTTAATGTAGAAGCGTCAAAAGCTTGTTACCATTTACTGGCGGTAGATTCAAGTAGTTGTAACATTGAGGTAAAATTATTATAATAATTCAAGGTATGGGAATCAAGGCAGGAGGTGTGATTTTATTGTATATTTTTAGATTGACAGACTTATTAGTTATATTTACGCTGATCCTCCAATGCTAACCGGGAGGAAATTTTTTAGAATAACTCCTGGTATAATTTTTGGGGTAGGTATTGCTTACACCAATACTAAGCTTACTGTGATTACTCCGAGTAAATAATAGCCATCACTTCTGCTAGTAAGATGATATACTTTTTCTGCGAATTCTGCTATTATTATATTAAAATATAGACTCATTAGGCTAACGGACAGATTTCTGTACTCGTTTTTTAAGCTAATATCGACGTCATATGATTTTTATTAACATTTTTGTGATTACTTTCATGTCAAGAATAGATTAATTTAAAAACTTTTTCACTTAGACTCGATACCTTCTTCAGAAATCTGCCTGTTAACTTAATGAGCATTTATATAATACCCGCTGTTATTATAATAGCACTCAATCATGTCTTCCGTAGCAAAAAGTGATTAATTTCTATGGGACCTGTTGTGGAATGAAAATATTCAGTGGTAGTTTACGTAATAATAAGTTATTATCATACCTTGTATAATAATGATTAATATTCTTACAAAAATTATTGTCATTATATGAGTATGTTTCTTTTTTCTTTCACAAGAAGTAGTCATAGAAAAAGTATCGCTTCCCTCCTTCAAAATAGTGCGCATAATATAATATTTTTAAAATATCCTAATATTAATAATAATTTTTTAGATGGCAACCACTGTGGTAACATATGAGCTTTTTCTTATCCAATATAACAAGGATTAATAAGGATTTAGGCTATTTAATTAATGTAAGTGTTTAATGAATAAAAATTAAGATTCATTGCCTACCTACCTTCCTACCTAACACATTACGCATAATCGGTATGAGGTTTGTATTTTTTTTAGATATTCGTGCATAATGAAAAATATGAATATTAGGTCAATCAATCTCCTTTTGGTAATCATTGCAAAAATAATAATCGGGTAGGTAATAGAAACGCATTGAAAGCGCACCTGTTTGATCTCACGATTATCACGAAAGTGTTTTGCGATATCCTAAACAATTTAATCAAAATTAGGTACCTTTATGTACTAGGATTAGGAAATCATATCTGTATGTTATTGGACCACTAATATTTATGTATTTCTTATACAGTGCGCGAGAAAAGTAAGGAATAAATTCGATAAAACGGAAAGCGCTGTTTTTATGAATAAATAAAAAAACAGGTCGATTTTGTTTTTGAGTTCTTCAACTTTTGACATAATATTGGGGTATACAGGGTGATGCGCGAAAAAGTGGTGACGTCATCGGTATTTTTTTTAAATGGCAACCCTTATTTTTTATTCCATTTTTTGATACTAAATTCAATTGCCAATACGGTAATGTAATCATTTTGTAGCCTTAAACGACGAAATTTCTGTGAAAATAACTTAATTTGGAAATATCAATTTAATAGACAGATTTAATAGTTTAATGCCCGTATTCACAAACGATAATTTCCTAAATAATTACGTAATTAATTAAATGAGTGAGATGGAGATATGCAGTTTTTTTGCAATAGAATGAGATGGGGATAATTGATTACGTAATTATTTAGGAAATTATCGTTTGTGAATATGGGCATTAATTTAATTTAATTTAACAGATTTAATTTAATAGACTTAATTTAATAGACAGATCTTATACAATTACCATGGAAACAGTCATTTTTATTTGATTTTTTAAAATTTTTATTGTTAATGTTCCGATTTTCACATCAGTAAAAAGTGCACAATTTCGACTCACAAGCTGTTTTCTCAGAAATTTCCTTATTTAAGGTTACAAATTGATTACATTACCATACTGGCAATTAAATGAAGTATCAAAAAATAGAATAAAAAATAACGGTTGCCATTTAAAAAAAATGCCGATGACGTCACCACTTTTTCGCGCATCACCCTGTATACCCCAATATTATGTCAAAAGTTGAAGAACTCAAAAACAAAATCGACCTGTTTTTTTGTTTATTCAAAAAAACAGCGCTTTTCGTTTTATCGAATTTATTCCTTACTTTTCTCGCGCACTGTATATACCTCTATGCGTATTGTTATTGTGGAATGTAATGAACAAAATGTGTAAATAAATAAATACATACCTAAAAAGTTTTTTTCATATTCGTTCTAAATAGGATAACCTACCTGCACCAATCTTGTTTTATAATGAGTAAAAGTGATACATTTTTCTACGAGGCTGAAAAACAATTATTTTTATTTATTATTTTTTTTTTATTAAAACTTGCACAGGTTAATTTAGATTAAAGCTTTCATTATTATCTGAAACATGATTTCAATATTAATAAATTACGTTTCTCTATAGGATGGGTAGCATTACCGTCGTAGAAGCGCATAATAACGACGTCATGACCGTAGACAAGAAAATACTAGACCTGTCAATATTAAAATTATAGTTGATTTCGGGCTGTTTTGCCATGGTCCATGAAGATTTGCTCCGAATATTTCGTCTACAACCGCGATAGACATCATCAGCGGTTACATATGTGCTAGCTTGCTCTTGTCATGCTCACTGACAACTGGTTGGATGCTAATAAATAATAACAATAATAAAAACATTTTTTTTTAGTTTTTTTTTACAACAAATACCTAGATCCTAGATCATCCCTATCATGGACTTGCTGGAGGACTTTTTATCCTTTCGGGAGTGGAGATGCTACTTAAATATTTTATGGAAAGAAAGAGAAGGAAAAGGGAAAGTTTGAGTAGCACCTACATTGAAGAGAATGTGGAGGTACTATTTTTTTCTTATTCTTCCCAAATCGATCGCTTAATTATTTCAAGCATCGTGAGTTCGTGAAATCCCCTGTATACTGTCATCTTCCATTCGGTCTCCTCAGCCACTCTTATAGACTATGGTAGTGTATAAACGCCAACTAAATCTGTGCATGGTTGGTGTTTTTTTCGCGACTTTTTTTCCTTGGACCGTGCATGCCCTCCACTTTCAGTCTTTCGAGTTCGTTTCTTTTGAGAAGAGGGCCGAAAAACTTGACGATATTTTCTGCTACTTTTTTATACTTATACATTCAACAGATTCGCCGTTCTCTTCTCCGTCCAGGATACTCTCATCAGCACATTCCACGTCAGCAATACATTTCAAAAGCCTCTATTTTATTTCAGTCTGTTTCACTGTCCAGCATTCAGATCCGTAGAAAGAAGACAGAGGGAACACCATCAGACTTTTAACTATTCTAATTTTGGTGTTGAGCGTTATCTTTTCCATATTTTTGTGAGCTTCGTTATGGCTTGCCTAGCTAAAGAGACTCTTATCTTATAATTTCTCCACTGCATCCACCTTTTGGTGTAAGAATAAGACGGTTTGTAATTGGCTGAGTTTACTTTAAGAAACAACTGCAATGGAAGACTATTCTGAATATCTGGATGAAATTGCTATGGGCAACCCCGGCTGATGAGTAATGTGTTTTTGTCAACTTCTTCATGGAATTCTTTTGTTGGTACCTATACGTAGATGACACTTTCGTTATGACAACATATGAAAAAAGGCCCTGGAGGATTTTTTTTTGAAACTGCAGAACATTTTGGCATCCGGCGTTATGTCAGACCCAAATGAGTCATCAGCTGACTCATCGGCAATCGATGACATCATCGATATACCTAATTGTAGAAAAGTGTACCTAATAAACAGTAATTTTAGAAGATCTAATTTGTTACAATATTATGACTGCAGGTATCTCAAAACCCTATTGCTGATTCTGAAAGCCATCATCATTCAGAGCTAATAATTCAAAAAAATTGTATTCCTTTCTTCATCTTCATGTGCAACTGGGTGCAGGGTGCAGATGACCTCTCACATACTTTATTATGATTCGTAGGTTTTTCCGTTTGCATAAATATTCATTCCTGATATCACCCAGCCCCAGAGTCTTGCCAACAGCAGGAAAGATCTTTGATATTATTAATTACGTTTACCGCGCAAATATATTTCTAGTAGGTGTACTTCGAATGAAATATTTTGAACTGGATAATTACCTACATAACTGAAAGATTGGTTGAAACAAAAAAATTTAATAACAATTTATGCTAGAAGACCTACAGAATTATGTTCAATAATCGATCCAACTAACCGCAATAGGTATTAATATCCTGAAAATGAACTTACATCACATAAACAGTGCGCTGGAAGATGGTAAACAGATAAGGGATAAATACATTACCATCGAACTTGTAATTATATTACACTAAAAGCTCGCCAAACCGCAACATCAAAGAGGGACGAATAAACAAACTTAAGTGTATAAACCAATATCAGTATACTATCACAGTTAACAAAAAAAAATACATTTTTCCTACTATTATATTTCAATAACCGACCCAGGTAAGCTCAACTGATGTAAAGGGGAACCATTTTTCTATTTTATGTTTATATTTCAATAATAATTTATATTTTAGATATTTCCAAAAATGTAACATATAATCTGCTAAAAACATGATGGAAGATAGATCAACGGTCACAACAGTTACGATCGAAAATGAAAATCAACATGTTATCCTCCCTCGTGCGAGTTTTCACAAGAACATTACGTTCTCAATCGTTTTGGCCCAATTGTTTGGATTAATGCCCGTTCAAAGAGTAACCAGGAAAAATATTTACGAAATTTCCTTCACCTGGAAATCTCCACGCATCGCCTATACCATTTTCAATTTAGCCGGAACTTTTTTTATGGGTACAATGTGTGTCTTGAGATTTTGTTTCGACGGATTTATGCTCGACAAATCAGGTAAGTTCGATTTTTCCCAAGTTGACTATTTTATCCAATCTTTGCATAATCTAAGGGCCGGTTGTTCGTACGTCAGTTAAAAATTTTGAGATAATTACTGATTTTAAAATGCCCTGTATTATCAAACCATTGGTCTGATATTTCTGAAAATGAATTCTGCTCGCTTTAAGAATAAGAGTTAATTACTGATTAAAAATACAAGATCATTAATTATATTCGCCGTATTTTCAAAATTTGCAATTTAAAATCAGTAGTTATCTCAAAATTTTTAACTGACGTACGAACAACCGGCCCTTAAGGAATATTTTATAGACGCAACTCATACGTGAAGTGACGCCTTTACGCTATTCGTACTACCTAATCGATTTTTTTTCAGAAACAGCAAGTTTTTACATTTTAAATTTCTTCGGAACCTGGCAGTTTATAAGAATATCACAAAACTGGTCTCGGATATTGAAAGACTGGTCAATGGTTGAAATGTCGATGCGATCTTACAATTGTCTGAATTTGGGGAAGAAGTTCAAGTGGCTTGCTCTTATAATTATGGGTCTGGCTTTGGGTTTGTATAAATTGATTGTTCAAAAAGTTTTTGCGCAGTGATGTTATTGATAAGCGCTTTGATCGGAGTAGTACTAGTATACGCGCTTGTTAAGAGATTGCAGATCCACAAAAATTGCTTATTATTGCGAAGAGACTTGTTGAACGTCAATGTTCACCACAAATCAAAAATAAATTTATTCCTTATTGTTTTAATTTCAGTGGAACATTTGCTTTTTATATTGAACGCCCTAATCGCTGCACAGAAATGCGAACATTTTTCATCATACCCTGCTGAAGATTATTTTGGAATTGCGTTTCCACACGTATTCACTGTTATAGGATACTCCCACTGGAAGGCTGCTCTAGTAGAAGTAAAAAATTTTCAATCATTAACTCTGCTGTAATCCCTGACCAATGAGCAAATTAAGTCCAAAGACCAATTTTTAGTCTTAGATATAGGCCGGAATTCTGCTTACGAATGATGCATTATGTTTTAATTAGTTGAAAGAAGTTCGCCTAAGGGTGGTATGCTAGAAACAGAAACTAAATTTCGCATTTGACAGCGCTGTTAACAACGGCACTGGGTAATCCTCCACTTTACGTCGCCGCCATAATGCGCGTGCGCGGAATATATCAGTCAAGTGGCAGTTTAGAACAACAAATGCATGCATAGTTGCCATCATCTTTATTTGCAGGATCTATTATCAAATAATGAACTTTTTAATCTTGATAATAATGAATTACCTTGTTGATAATCAACGAATTATTATTAATGCATGATAATAAAACCACATTTTATGTCAGGTCCTTTGGTCAGGGTAGGTTTTTTTTCATTTTAAGGAAATTTTGGCCAGTCGAATAAAAAATGCGAATCACTATAAATCAGGTCTTTGGTCAGGGTAGGTTTTTTTCCTTCAAATGTTCTTAAAATGAAAAAAAAAACGTACCCTGACCAAAGACCTGAATATCAAGATTAAAAAGTTCATTATTTGATAATAGGTAGATCCCTCAAATATAGGTATTGTAAATAAAGCTGGCAACTATGCATGCATTTGGTGTTCTAAACTGCCAGCTGGATCTGATATTCCGCGCACGCGCATTATGGCGGCGACGTAAAGTGGAGGATTACCCGGCACTGTTGTTAAAAATCACTTTGACATGGTCACGTGACCATGTTAAATGCTTTAACATCGCCATGTCAAATTTCATGTTGACAACGGCGTTAAAGCTGAAATCACCCAATTTGGTATGCTAGAAAGGAAAATCGAGCAGGAACAGTTGAATGTCAATGTTAAATGGCCATGTTACAATAATCACAGGGTATGGATCATAGAGATAGAATAGAGAGGAGCCGCTATGATCACCTAATAGTACATTAAAAAACGGCATCAGTGGGTGGAGCTTATAGGAGTAACAATATGGCGACTCGACAGGGTCAGACTTAATTTTTATTTGCAAAATTTTCATAAATAAAAATGTTTCTCACATTTCATACATATTTTTAACACGTCTTCAGATGAATATTGCAGACCTTTTGTGTTTTTCAAGTCAATAAAAGAATATAAAATATCCGGCAAATAATCATGGTCATTTTCAATTTTAGATTTTTAGTGTACTATGCAAGTAGGTACGGTCCTGTATATTGTTGATACTTACCTATGGAATGTTATTCCGGACGTTTTTTTTTATCAGTGCAGTCTCTACTACAGCAGGTACGAACTGCACAAGAAACCATCATTGGCTTTTCAATTTAACACCAAAGATCTTAAAGACAGTCCTTAAATCAAATGAAATTCAATAAAAAGCGTTCACTTATGTCATAACATAAGTTTGACATAAAAGTGGTATCAACTATCAATATGGCGGACCTGATCCCATTTGTGTCACGTCATGTCGTCTCCTCTCTATTCTATCTCTATGGTATGGATCGATTAATTATTATTAGCTGTCAAATTTTAGGAAGATTTTTAATAAATCCCGTTATTACCTACTCCAGATTGAAGTGTTTCTTCTATGTTTATTTATGTTAAAAAGGTAACTGGATTAATTCAATTAAAGATACGCTTGTTCTTCAGCCATAATAATTTTATTATTCTTTGATACACTTTACACCATTGTCAGCGTCCAACAACCGGAGCTCAACTTAACTTAACGTATATTGACAATAGTGAGTGACATATAAATGTCATGACAAAATGTCATGAACTCAATCCAACACCCCCACTAGTTTATGACATTTTTATACGACTTACTAAATTAATAACAAAAGTAAACAAACCTATAAAATAAACATAACAGTACTTCTCAATACTACTTATTAACTAAATTCAAAAGATTCAGAAACTTATGGTGTTTATTTGAACCTAATGCTTTTGTCAAGAGGTCCGCAGGCATTTCATTTGTTTGTAAATATTCGGTACTAATAATACCATCTGTGATTTTTTCTCTTATGAAATGGTGACGAACATCAATGTGCTTGGACCTCTTATGAAACATTGGGTTAGATGTTAACTTTAAGGCACTCTGGCTGTCACTATATAATAAAATACAATCCAGAGAACCTGTCAATTCATTCAACAGATTTCTTAAATAAATAGCTTCCTTTGAAGCTTCCGCCAAAGCCATATACTCGGCTTCTGTACTGGAAAGTGCAACCGTTTTTTGTTTGCTACTCTCCCAAGATATTAATGAATTTGAAAAAGTAAAACAGAAGCCTGTATAAGATCGTCTATCGACAGAATCGCTGCCCCAGTCGGCATCCACAAAACCTTCTAAATGTTTTGACCCCTTATTAAATCTTAAACAAAGATCTTTAGTTTTCTTAAGATATTTTAAAATTCTCTTAACACTTTGCCAATGAGTATTATCAAAACAATTATTAAATTGACTAAGATAGCTAACACTGTATGCAATATCAGGCCTTGTCATAACGGCCAAGTACATGAGACCTCCAATTAATTGTTGATATGGAACAGAAATTTTACAATTTTCACTTTTGACAAGTTTTAAATTTTTCTCCATGGGTGTATCCACAGGCGTACAATCGAGCATGTTAAACTTTGCTAGCAAGGTTTCAATATACTGGCTTTGATCCAACGTAATAACATTTTCTGCCTTATTGATGCAAATATTCATACCTAGTATGTTTTTGGCCTGCCCAAGATCTTTTAATTTGAAATTATTCCCCAATTCTTGCTTTAAAAAATCTGCTTCAGTCCCGTCATTAGAAAAAATGAAGAAATCGTCAACATACAGGGCGATCATGGTTACCAGACCTTCAGTAAATTTAATGAAAACACATGGTTCAAACTGAGACTTTTTATAACCCAAACCAGTTAGAACATCATCGACTCTTTTGTACCACACTCGCGAAGATTGTTTCAAACCGTAAATTGCACGATTTAATTTCAAAACTTTGTCCTCGTATCCTACTTCTACAAACCCCTCCGGCTGTTTCATGAAAACAATTTCGTCTAAATGACCATGCAAAAAGGCTGTGGTTACATCCAAGTGAAAAATATCCAAGTTTAAATTAACACATAAAGCAATTAATAACCTTAAGGTGGAGTGTCTTACCACTGGGGAGAATGTTTCATTATAATCTACCCCCTCCTGTTGCGTAAACCCCTTAGCCACTAATCTTGCACGATAAGTATTTTTATTTTCACCATCACTTTTTAATTTATAAACCCACTTGCATCCAACAGCCGTAGCATTTCTTGGTAAATCAACCAATTCCCACGTCTCATTTTCTTTTAGACTCTTCATCTCTTCTAACATAGCTTTCTTCCATTTGTTGCCATCAGACCTAGATAAAGCATCAGCTACAGTTGTGGGAGTTGCATCATTTGAAATATTTTCAATACCGGCATCTTCAACAGAACACATATATGTTACATAATCGTCGTAGGTTTTTTCTTTTCTTCTTCTTTCGGATCTTCTCACATCATCGTCTTCGGGTATGGGAGTCTTCTTTGGCATATTGAATGGTACATAGTCATGGTCGTTTGGATCATCTGCTACTGGATCGTCATCAAGTACAGAATCGTTTAGTTTCAAGTTTCCTGCTTCAGTCAGCTCATCTTCAACTAAACTCAAATTTATATCCTTTTCCCCCACTGAAACTGATATTTCCTTCTGTCTCTCCTCTGGAACCGTATCATATCTTTTGGGTGGAAGATTTTCATTTATAATGACATCTCGACTGATCGTTACATCATTGGTACAAGGATTATAAATTCGATAGCCCTTTGTGGTCTCCGAATATCCTACGAAAATGTGCCTATTTGACTTTTTATCAAACTTTAGTCTTCTTTCTTTAGGTACATGCACCATGGCGGTGCTTCCAAAAATACGTAACCCTGATAGGTCAGGTTTCACTTCATTCCAAATTTCAAAAGGTGTTTTATTATTTAAGCCACTAGCGATGCATCTATTTCTCAGAAAATTCGATGTATTTACTGCTTCGGCCCAAAAAATCTTCTTTAGATCAGCATCAAATAAAAGGCATCTTGCTTTTTCAACAAGAGTACGGTTAAGCCTTTCAGCGAGACCATTTTGCTGCGGAGAATAAGCATTTGTTTTCTGATGTATTATACCTTCCTTTTTCAAAAAATTCTCAAATTCGTTACTGCAGAATTCTCCACCCTGATCACTTCTAAAAATTTTAATCGATTTATTTTTCTGGTTTTCTACCATTGATTTAAATTCCTTGAAACGTTCATAAACTTCGCTCTTGTTCTTCAAGAAATATACAAAAGACATTCTACTACAGTCATCTACAAAAAGTAAAAAATACCTCGATCCACCAATTGAGGTAACTTCCATGGGTCCACAGACGTCTCCATGAATTATTTCAAGTATTTCAGAGCTGCGTGCAGCTGTATTCGAAAAAGGCAGCCTCGATTGCTTACCTTGGCAACACACTATACAAACATTTTTGTCAATTTCAACTTTGCCTGTGAAGTCTATGCCATCAACGCAGTCTTTCATCTTATTCAAATCTTGGCTGTTAATGTGCGCTAACCTTCTATGCCATGTTTCGCCGTTGACACTTAACATGCATTTTTCTTCTTTCAAGTTAAGCTTATAAACACCATCAACCAAGTCCGCTGTGGCCAATAGTTTATTCTGACAGTTATAAATGAAACAACCATTTCTTGTAAAAGAAACACGATTACCATTTGAAATTAACTGACTGACAGAGATGAGATTTGTATTCAAGCCTGGCACACATAGTACATTTTTCACCACTATATTATGAAACTGCCCATTGCATGATGTGACAATGTCCAGGTCACCAGAACATTTTACTGAAAGTTTCTGTTTATTGGCTGCTACAACTTCATGAATAGTTGACTGGGATTCATTCTTGATCCAGCTTTCATTTGGTGACATATGCCTGCTCGCTCCAGAATCCAAGTAAAATTCAAATTTATTACGGTCCCCGCTTAAAAAAGCAGCACTAAAAACATTGCTTCCGTCGGAGGGTGTAAAGTTATGCAAAAAAGGACATTCCGATCTGTAATGTCCAGCTTGTTTACATTTAAAACATATGACATTACTTTTGCTTCTTTGTTTATTAAAATCAGCTGTAGCGTCCATTTTCTGGTTACTACTAGTGCCACCTCTAGGTTGAAACTTATTGAAGCTTCGCTTTACTGCGAAGGCACCTGCTTTGCCATTGCCGCTACCACTAGGGGTTTCTTCCATGTCAAGAAGTTTACATTTGATGGAATCTGTACTAATTGATATACCTGAATGTTCGATTGCCATCAGCATGGGGGCATACATGTCCGGCAAACCTGCCAACAACAGGGAACCGACCCATTCGTCATCTATTTTGAAACCTGTTTTTCTGAGCTTCTGGGACGTTTCTACAACTTGATTTATGTAGGTTTCCATTGAATCACAAGTGTCCAGCCTTAATGAAATTAAAGTTCTCAACAGCCCAATTTTTCTTGTGACACCCGTATCTTCGTAAAGGTTTTTAATTTTCAGCCACACGTCCTTGCACGTTTCGGCATCCTTTACGTGCACGTACAAGGTGGGATCTAGTGTTAAAATCAACTTTGACTTTGCTTTTGCTAGTAAAACAGTATCCGTTTCAACACCAGATATACAATTCGTTAATCCTTCAAGGACAAAAACGTTCTCAACGGCAAAACACCACTCGTCGTAGTTTTCACGTCCAACCAACTTTGGCACGTTGTTTAAATAGTTTACCGACATTTTGTAAAACACCAAACTGAAACTGAACAAACTGCAATATCTTCAATTCTGCAACAACCAATCGGCAGGAAAAGAAAATAAACTCGCGATAAAACACGTTACTTTATAGTCCTGAGCCCATAACCTGTTAAAAAGGTAACTGGATTAATTCAATTAAAGATACGCTTGTTCTTCAGCCATAATAATTTTATTATTCTTTGATACACTTTACACCATTGTCAGCGTCCAACAACCGGAGCTCAACTTAACTTAACGTATATTGACAATAGTGAGTGACATATAAATGTCATGACAAAATGTCATGAACTCAATCCAACAATTTACAGTGTCATTACAACTAAATAATATCAAAACAATCTTATGCCCGTATTCACAAACGATAATTTCCTAAATAATTACGTAATCAATTATCCCCATCTCACTCTATTGCAAAAAAACTGCATATCTCCATCTCACTCATTTAATTAATTACGTAATTATTTTGGAAATTATCGTTTGTGAATACGGGCATTATTCCATGAATTAAAAATTAACCAAGTAGGTACCTACCTAGTATTTTTATACTATAATTTCAGTTTAAAATATTTTAATAACTCCTTTATAACTCCGCATCAGATCTTACAAAATTTACAAAATTTTTCTTCGAGAAAGTAGTAACTGTAGAAACATAGCAGGGACGCATTTAGATACAAAAAAATAATATAATATAGGTAAACAAACTTTACCATGGGCGGAGTAAAAGGGAAATATTAAATAGGCAATGACGTTGACGGTCGACGGGTCGACGAATTTCGTGTTTATCTAGCTCATACGCATGCGTTCAGTAGGCGCACTAGCCAACAATCCAACATCTAACAACACGAAACCTCAATCGACCCCGATCATCTCGGATCGCCGATTAATTACGAAATTGAACTTCGGTTCGGCTTCGATCTAGCTCGTGAATTGTTCTTAGCCTGTAATCAGCGAATATACAACGTTGCCGCTATTGTTCATGTTACATTATTAACATGATAATGTTACCTAACAACAGTGTCAAATCATGAATATTTCTTTCTAGCATACCGAATTGATTTTAACAACAACGTCAGATTGACATCGGTGTTACGTTAACAACGCCAAATGAGATTTTCTAGCATACGACCCTAACGCCCGTATTCACAAACGATAATTTCCTAAATAATTACGTAATCAATTATCCCCATCTCATTCTATTGCAAAAAAACTGCATATCTCCATCTCACTCATTTAAATAATTACGTAATTATTTAGGAAATTATCGTTTGTGAATACGGGCATTAGTGTATTAGGAGAAAAAAAAGTAGGATGGCGGTTTTTCGAGATCTGGTGTCCTCAGGAGAAGCTCTTGTCGTTTTGTTGCAGTGTCTCTTGAATAAAGAAGACATAGTAGAGGTACCTACCATTATTCAGTGATCTTTCTGCACAGAATTGTGAATAAGCTTATCAAATTATAGTCCCGCTACCTCAGAGCAGTATAAAGATACCTCGCTCTGGAACTCGTCATTCGACATTATTTTATTTGCCATTGACGCTTTTTTTGTAAACTATTAAAGATGTCATTTTTTCTACATGCAGGGGCGGATTGACCTACCGGGATACCGGAAAAAATTCAGGTGGACTCAGAACCTGCCAGAGTGCTTATTCATGATGAGATAGAAGGTAGAATCACAACATAATAAATAATTTAATGTCCGTTGGTTCATATTGCTGACCATGAAAAAAAATGCTAAGATGCCTTTTAAAAAATGCGATAAAAGAAGAAATTTCTACTAGAATGAAAAAAAAAATCGGGGAAGAACCCTCTTTCTTCTGGTGATATGATATATACACACTGTACCATATCCATTCCCATATCCGTTTTGACTGTACAAATTTGCCCTTTACATGTATTTCTCCCTCGTATAGGTGCCTATTTGTCAAGCTGAGATGATGAGTATTTGTCAATAAATGAAATAAATAAATATGCAAAAGGTGTAGAAGAGTCGCGAAAATACAGGGTGTTTACTGTAAGGTTGGCCAAACTTCGCAGGCTGATTTTTCAAACTAAAATAAACAAAAAATTTCCCATTAACGTGTGTCCGGAAATTCACCCGCTTTTAAAATACAGTGGGTGTGTCGAAGAAATATTCTTTTTACAGTTTTTTGACGATATCTCGGGAACCGTATGAGATACAATGTTCAGCCTCTTATTATACACACTGCTCACTGATCGCCTAATTTTCGCCGTAAAATATATATATTTTTTTAATTCAGTGGCGTAGATTTAGGGTATTTTGAGGGTTTCGATCCTCTAATTTCTACGCCACTGGAATAAATAATGCAATTTTAAGTAGAGCCTTTGAACCGTCCATGTTTTCTACACCAAAAAGGTACTCTTTTTGGTTAACGGCAAAGTGAACCGTTTCCGAGAAAAATGTAATTTTATGAGAGAAAACATTAATTATAGGAATAAGTTTTCACTTACTTTCATTTTTCCAAAATGCGGTTGAAAAATCGTTAAAAAAGTTATGTTTTCTCTCATATAAATGACATTTTTCTCGGAAACGGCTCATTTAAGAGCCGTTAACCGAGAGTACCTTTTTGGTATAGAAAACATGGGCGGTTATTTAAAAGCGCTGCTTAAAATCGAATTTATTCTAGTGGCGTAGAAATTAGGGGGTGGAAACCCTCAAAATACCCTAAATCTACGCCACTGAATATTTTGAAAACCTTTATTTTACGCGAAAATAAGGGGATCAGTGAGCACATAGTGTTTGTATAAGAGCTGAACATTGCATCTCATACGGTTCCCGAGATATCGTCAAAAAACTGGAAAAAGAATATTTCTTCGACACCCTGTATCTCAAAAACGGTGCATTTCCGGACACACGTTAATGGGAAATTTTTTGTTTATTTTAGTCTGAAGAATCAGCCTGTGAAGTTTGGCCAACCTTACAGTAAACACTCTGTATAATAATACATACAGGATACAGGGTTAGAACTATTTAAAGGGCCACTCACTATACAGGGATATCCTAAACCATTGAAGATACGAGGTCGGTTAAATTAGAGAAAAGTTGCGCTATTTTGTGGCCATCTCGAATCCGTCAAAACATATGCAAGATATCTGTTCTGTGACCGTTCCTGAAATTAATATCCTGAAAAAACTGAAAAATCGAGAAATCTTATTTTTGCCATATCTTTCTTACCATTGGAAATTAATAAATAATTTTTGGTAGGCTTACATAAGCCGTTAATGAGCTATTCATCTCACATTTCAAAAATTTTCAAAGCCGACTAGATCCCAGAGTTTTCATAGTCAACTTTCGTTTTTCTTATGGCCGCCATATTGTTTTTTTTTTATTTCGTTCGTTATGAAAAAAATAATGGAAACCAAAAACTAATAAACTTCAAAAAATAAATGAAAAAAAATTTTGTTCATTTTTTCCTAAAAAAAAAGAACTTTTTAGACCGAATCATAGAGAAATTAAAAAACTATAATGCAAGCAGTATGACTTCATATTGACCTATTTCAGCGAAAAATTTTCTGTTTTTCTTTGAAAAAATAAATTTTTTTTTTCTAAAATTTATTAATTTTTGGTTTACATTATTTTTTCTTATCGAACGGCATAAAAAAACAATATGGCGGCCATAAGAAAAACGAAAGTTGACTATGAAAACTCTGGGATCTAGTCTGCTTTGAAAATTTTTGAAACGTCAGATGAATAATAGCTCATAACGGCTTATGTAAACCTACGAAAAATTATTTATTAATTTCCAATGGTAAGAAAGATATGGCAAAAATAAGATTTCTCGATTTTTCAGGATATTTCAGGAACGGTCACAGAACAGATATCTTGCATGTTTTGACGGATTCGAGATGGCCACAAAATAGCGCAACTTTTCTCTAATTTAACCGACCTCGTATCTTCAATGGTTTAGGATATCCCTGTAGTGACCCTTTAAATAGTTCTAACCCTGTATAGTAGAAATTTTTTATGACTGTTAGTTGTCAACAATAATTTTTTTCATTTTGCCACGACTATCTCATCTCAATCCCACTACTCAATCTCAATCCCACTAAGGTGGTTGAGTGAAGAATCGTGAGGATCGCGAAAACAGATGAGATATTCTTGATGATTATTACATAGTGGATAGCGGCTGCTTTTCATATGAATAAGTGAGTGAAGTGCCACTTCACGTATTAATGTTTTTAAATTGAAAAATCTTGTTCTAAGTTTCTCTTGTTGGTAATAATAATTAATAAATTGTTCTTATTTGAAATTCCTTAATTATAAAGCGCCAAGTCTATTTTTTCATTGTTTTGGCAAGATCCCTTTTGACAATATGCGGTCAGCTCGTATATGAGCTTTTTGCAGATAAAATAAGTCTAGTCAATGCAGCTCGATTTTTTTTTAATTTTGAAATGTCCTGTTAGAAAAAAGTTCGGTTAACCCGAAAATTTTACCTTTTTTGAGCCTGTCAAACCAGACTTGCAAAAGAAAAATAATTTGCAGCTGACTGGATTTCGAGTTGACCGGACTTTGCAAAAAAAAGAAAATTCGAGCTGACTGGACTTACAAAATTCGATTTTTTGAGCTGACTGGACTTTGAAAAAATGGAATTTTTCGAACTGACCGGACCTCCTTCTGTGTAGAATCTAATACTTCACTAACGTTGCACTCCACGAGCCGCCACTGCTGTTACACAACGTACTAAAACTGCTTGGTCAGGGATAAAATATGTACTTTATTCTTATTTATTTGTTCTAATATTTCAACCGTTTGGCTTTTCAGTTCATCAATATAACATCAACATTTACCTGGAACTTCACAGACCTCTTCATAATTCTTATAAGTTACTCCTTGGCTTCCAATTTCAAACTAATAAATAAAAGGATAAAGGGGAATAAAACAATGCACGAGAAATTTTGGAGGGAAGTTAGAGAGGATTATAATCGTCTATCACGACTCTGTGTCATGGTGGATAAACATTTAGGACCCCTAGTCATGATCACTTTTATTAATAATACATTCTTTATTTGTATCCAGTTATACAACAGCCTGAAGTAAGCTGCTTGAAAGAAAAATGTTACTTTTTCATTGAACTATTAATACGAGTAATATAATAACCAGTTTTTTTATTATTACAGAGTACGAGTTACAATAATTGAAAGTGTATATTTCTTTTATTCATTTGGATTTTTACTAATAAGAACACTAGTAGTTGCTTTGTTTGCAGCTAGAATTTATGAAGAAAGCCGTAAGCCTTTGGAATATCTTCATTCGGTACCTTCAGAACATTACTGCACTGAAGTAATTACACTTTCAATATTAATTGACTAGATATTCACTAATTTACTTAATTTCAGATCAGTCGATTTATTAACCAGATTAATTTTTCCCACATAGGCCTTACCGGTTCAAAATTTTTCTTAGTGACAAGAAGCTTTCTGTTGAGGGTAAGACATTGCAGCACTTTATTATTCTTCTTCTTATTATTATTATTTTCTTATTTTAGATGGCTGGAACAATAATAACATTCGAATTGATGCTACTAGAATTTGGACCTTTAATTAAAACTACTCGAACAATTTCTAATAATGATACTTATGATTGTATAAAATGAAGAAAGACATAATGAAATGAACCTTACTAACACTAATTAAATATTTTGAATTGATTGGTGCAAAGTATGCTCAGATACTACGTACTAGGTCAATTCAGATACCTAAGTAATTTCGCATCGTCATCATTCATCAAAAAGTAAACAGTTATTGTCTCATGAATATAGTTTGGAAATAAAGTTGATTTAATTAATAATAGGTCTGTTGAGTTTTTAACAAGTTTGTAAATAATTATAAACCAAGTGCTGAATCTCTTCACTAAGGAATAAAATTAACTATCTGTACACAGGAAATTTTAGCTTCAGCTAAAGACAACAAGAAAAAGACATTTGAAAGTCTAAATAAGGTGAAAAAACTGACGAGTCTCAAAATAACAGAGTCTCAAAATAACAGAGTCTCAAAATAACAATATTTATTATAAGTTTGAAACAGAAACTTCTATTTATATACTTTAATTATTGTAGCTTAAAGATTAGAGTAAAAAAGTATCTATAACATAACAATTCAACATCATCACAACATAACATACAACATATTACAAGGCTCAAATTAGACCATCCTTGGAGTACTGCTCACATGTTTGGAGCTCAGCTTCTAAACATAAGCTGAGACTACTCGACTCCATTCAGAAAAGGTCCACTTGATTGAGGACCCAGATTTGACAAAAAAATTTAGAAACTCTCGAACATCGAAGAAGATGAGTAGCTGAGCTGAGTCTGTTTTACAGATATTTTTATGGAAAGTGTTCAAAAGACGTGGCCCGGTTGATCCCACCTAGAACAAGACCGGGCAGAAATACACGTCGAGCCTTCTTTTATGTATAGAACCGCATCACTTTGGAATAGCATTCCAAAGGGAGTGTTTCCCTAAGTATACAACCTGCAGCGATTCAAGGCCAAGGTGAATAGACATCTCCGCTCATGCACCACTCCCAGAGCGTCATAGGGATTTCCCTGCAGTGCATGTGCATTTTCAATAATAAAAAAAAATAAAAAAGAACAACTTCAACAAAATTATTCAAGATATCCCTCCGAGTTTCTTCAACAATTGGCTGATTTCTCTTGAATCTTGCAGAAAATTTCCTTTGCGAAATTCAGGACTTCTCTCATTTTATCCAATATTTTTTTATATTCAATTTCAAAAGCTTTTTTAAATTCTGCCTTATCAGATTCTACGCCCGATATGGAATCTTGTAAAGATTCACAGACATTAACCAAGTCATCACATTGGGTTTTGGTATTCATCAAAGCTTTTCTGTTTGTTTCATAATTTTTTTCAAACGTTTGTAATTGTTTTTGAATGGAATTTTTTATGGATTCAAAATTCTCTACTGTATAACTTAAGTCTTTTTTTAAACTGTTTTTCTTTTCAAGTAAAACAGTAGATTTCAACATTAAATGGCCCTTTCTTTCAATACAACTCTCTTTTCCTTCTTCAATTTTTTGTTTTGCACTTTTATCCCTATCAAGTTGAGTAACTTTTGAAACAAGAACTTCAAAATCTATCTTCTCCAACTGCTCATTCAATAATTTTAAAAGTTTGATATCTTTATCAGTTTCATCCAGACAAACATCAGCACTTGTAACGAGGGTGAAACTATCCAATTTTTCTTTCAGGATCTTTTCCATATTCAACATCGACTCATAATCTTGCTCCGTTACTACCAGCTTCTCCAAGTCGGAGTTTTCCGTTTCTAACAGTGACAACTGGAATTGATCCATTTCAAGTTGGTTCTGTAGATTCTCAGTTAATTTATCCCGTTCTTGCCATATTCTCTCGTGTTCCTTTTTTGAAATTATTACTTCTTCGTGAGTTGGTATCAATGCCTCCTTTTCTTTTAGCAAGTCCGCGATCTTGCCTTCGTTTTCAGCTTTCGTATTGGATTTTTCAGCAATTTCTTCTAACAATTGTTCCTTATCTTCTTGTAGCTGAGATTTCTTCTCCGTCATCGCAAAGGCGGCACTACATAAATTATCGACATCGTCCATGCATTCATTGGCGTACATCAAAAAATGAATTATTGTTTTGATAAAAAATCTGGTTCTCTTCGGTGTAGGTTGCAAAATGTCAGTCAAATGGAATGAATTTATGGAGAGTTTCATGGCTAGGTTGCGAATATAACAGTACAAGCTGATTATATCGTCCCCCGGTTCCGAAGTTAACTGCAATGCTTGCTTAAATGGTAATGCTCGTTCTGTGAGTTCTTTTCTAACTTCTGTGAAAAATGATGTGACAAGTGGCGAGGAAGGAGTGGTTAGCATCTCAGGTGTTATATTGAAATCTGGATAGTGACTTTTCACCATATTTACGACTTCGTAAATATCACCCATTTTGTCTTTACCAGCCATGATGATGATGATTGTTCTTTTTTCCTGAAATGTGAAAAAAAAAATTAAAATTATTTATGGTACCTGTTAGTTAAACCTACTTGACTAGGGGGGGGGGGCATTATTTAACAATAATTAGTCTTATTTATACTATAATTATTATACTCAATTATGTTTCTCACCTAATATCTCTTAGAAGACAGTAGGTAGGTTCAATTTTTTCACAGAAAAGGTTAGTATTATAGTATTTCGCGAACTCTGCTGACTTTTTCCATTCAGCCGCCGCAATTTCTCAACCGTCACCTTCGAAATCTCAAACAATAATCCCCCAATCCCAATCCCCATTTACAATAATTCAAATCCTATCGAATCAAAGCACAGTTCTTCTTTTTAAAATAACAAGATGGCCTCTGTATAATGTATTGTAATAAAAGCATAAATTGTACTCCCATCAGTCTCATTACTCTCATTTCTCATTCCATCACCATCCCAAGGCACTCAAAATCATTTTTTTTTATAAATTATAATAGGAAATAAGTGTATAATATAAATATGAGTACCTATGTTAAAAATGGAAAAGCGGAAGTAAAATGTACATAATGTGTATTCAAGCTAATAAATAATGTGTAAATTGATATTGTGTTGTGAAGCTTTTCATTCTCTTTAGATTAGGTATGATGAGATTAAAAAATATTTAATTTACTTTAGTTTGGGGTCAGTGCAGGGCTTCAACACGAACAAGTAACGGTTTCTTTATTCATTGTATCCAATATTTATTTTTATATTTATTATTATTTACAGGATATACCTGCTGTTTTCTTAACCATTGCCTGATTCTGATCGGTTACTACTTTTACTAGGTCTCACGCTTACTTTAGCGCCAGTGTCGGTAATACAGGTACCCTATTTTCTGATTATGGAAAACGCCTCTATCAGCAAAAAAACCTTTGTCAATTGCTCTAAATTTTTTTCAAAATTCGTAAAATATATACATAATTCCAAACAAATTATGGTTTTCATTTTTCCATATTTTTCCAAAAATGATGCTCCCTACATTTTCAAATTGTTACCAAATTATCAAATAATAATAAACAAATAACCATAAATAAAATAAATTTTCAGTAATTATTATTTTCCAAATTATTTTTAAATTTCATATTTTCAAGATTTTAACTAAAAGCTTTTAGTTTCCATTACAAAAATTTAAAGAAAAGTACCTTTGAATAGAAAATGTCAGGGAAGGCTGTACCGTCCAAACAGCCTTCCTTGGCCTACAGAAAGGAGCTTGAATATGGCGAATTAAACGTTTCCGGTATTGGGAATGGGGATGGGGGGTAATCATAGAGAAAGATAATATAATAGAGTGTTCGATTACACGTTAGACTCTAGGTAACCTGCGACGGTGGTGACTACCTATGGGCTACCGGAGATATCATTGGTAAGCGCGGGACATTCAAATTTAAATTTATACCTAATTATTTTTGAAAAATTATTTTTACGGTTGAAGTGTCGCCACTTCAGCAAATAAACTTCGAAGCATCAATATAAAACTTCTTTATTCTTAATAGTTGCACAATATATACGAGTATACTTAATAATTGTAACAAATGCTTCCTACAAAATTTTCTTCACATAAATTAATACAGGTCCAGTTTTTACAGAAGATGCTTCTATTTAACCAGTTTTCTCAACATGGAAAGACTTTTCCAGGAAAAAAATATTATTATAATAATATTTTTGTTAATAATTTAAACATAAAAGGCATTCCAGCCATCATCTGCTGGATCGTGCACCGCAGACGCCGTCGCTTGGTTAAGATGTGTATACCTATAGCTCGATCTACCGAAGTGGTAGGTCACGTAACTGGGTCCTCTTCAAGAGGGAAGCCGAAAAAGGATCTATCTGAAAAAAATTATAAAAAACTAAATTTTTTTGATTCATTAGTTTCACGTGAAGCAGCAGGTGTTTTAAAGAAAAACTCCCAGAGTCAGAAGGCGATTTATCCTTCTGCAGATGATTAGCCCTCTTATTCTCAAAAATTATGAAAAAATTTACGCATATTCTTTAGACAAAAATAAATAAACTTTTTCTTCATACTATGCTTCCTTGTTTTGTAAAAAATATCAAGACAAAGAATTCATAGACCTTCATTTGATGCTTTTACTGAGAAGGAAGAGTTTTAGCAGAGAAACACCAAGAAACAAAAAATACTTATTTTTATCAAAAAATATGCCTGAATTTTTTCAGAGTTTTTCAGGCAACAAAAAAGCGGCCCATTATTTCAGCTCCGAAGAGGGCCCGCCGGTTACGTGAACTTCTTTACATAATAAAATGCCCAATAGTATAATGTACCAAACTAAATAAGTATAAACAGAGAAGATAACACACACCGAAACACACCGCATAGTTTTTTAATGCAGTTTTTCTTGGGTGTTGTATTCATAACTTTGATAGATCCATCGTTGTGATTAGAATTGTTTATTGATTATGAATAAAACACAGTAGAATTTTATAAAACATAGTGTTTTATTCATAATCAATAAATATGCAGAGATTCTACGAAGTAAGGGTTGAAAACATAAATTTGATTAGAATTGCTTTTAAACCAAGACGCAGACAGAATGTGGTTCCTAAAACAATTATTTCGCATTCAGAAAGAGCTTTTTCGATTTATTTAAAATAATTTTTATTACTTACAAGAGCATGAAACAGCATATTATTGCACTTACCTTTCAAAAAGTCAACAAATATGCGAAAGTTTTACGTTATACTGTTATTAATTGGGTAAATGATTATAAATTATATTTCTAAATACTTTCAAGGTAAAGTTTCATCTAAAATTTATTATTAGTTTGATAAAATACTCAAATTAAATAAATCAAATTTTACACAATTGCAAAACTAAACGTCAGATTATGTCAAAATGAGAATTTAGATCTAAAGGCAGCTTCATTTTAGTTTAGAAATCGTCCGCAATGCGCGATGCGCTACCAAAAATGCGCGTGAACAGTGTACCCATTTTCGTCCGTCGATCTGACGGTCTCTTTATAGTATGTTGTCTCTGGGGGTAATCTAAAAGAAGCTCTTAAAACTGATTGAAAATCATTCCACAATTGAATTGCTAACAATAAATTAATTAGGATGTGTATTCAAAGAATAGAAAACAGTCCCGTTTGCAATATCCCCATTGTCAACTGTCAACGTCCAACGTAGAAAGTTTAGGAGTTTCAAAATGGACGTTTCCGTCGCATTCAATGGAACTTGTGAAATAAGCTTAGACAAGATCTTTCCTTGTCTAAGGAAATAAGTCTTTAAAGTATATTGTAATATTTGTAGTTGTACTTGTAAAAGATTACGGTGTATAGTACAGAGCATGACATGATACAAATAAACAAGGTATGTCGTCAGCGCTCAGCCTGTGACGTCAGTCACGTGATATCTACATGCGAGCCTGCAGTAGCACTGACATAAAGTCGCGATTTAGTAGCTTATTTCGACGTTTTTAGTCGTTGCAGTAATTTTAATAAGTTTAAATTCAGTACCTGACTGTCTGATAACAAAAATGGTTTGAGAATCACGCAAGAAAAACGAAAGGCAAAGAGAAACCTTTTTTTAGTTTGCTAGCATAGGCAAAGGTTGTTATTCATAAATTATTTATATCGTATCACAGTAAGCACCAGCACTTTTCATTAGTTCACCCTCACCCCACAAATGTTGACTACCGGTACTACCACCTTAAAATATTTTCAATTCTTTCGTTAGCGCTTGCATTACAATCACCATAATGACGTCATGCGCAGTGAGGACAGTTTTCAGTCTATATTTGACATATTTGTGTATCATGATGATCTATTGGTCTGTACAGCAGAACTACAGAGTATATTTTAATCTACATGAAACATCTGTCATACGTCAGTTTGTGGTTTAACTGACGTTATTGGCGTCTTTCCGGCTGGTAGGTTTCTGTAAAGCCAATAATGATCTTTTCTTCATAGTCTTTGCGAAAAGTTTTTCCCCTCACGTTCATCATTCATGACATGTTGATTTTAATTAAGATTTAATAATTATTATCATCCCGAATATATTCAAAAACCAAGTTTGATGACCAGGCTCTGCTCGTTTTCACAAAACAACCTCGGGTTTCTATTTTTTGTTCGATTATAGAGGCGAAGGTGTGATCAAAAATACTCCACTTCGAATTTTGTGAGGTTTTGAGAAGAATAATTATTATGGGTGCTGGTTTCTTGTTTTCAATTGATTGTTTACAGTTTGTGAAGTAAATTTGACGTTTCGAGAAGAAGTGGAATTCCTAATTTCCGCCTCCAGGTGAGTGATATACATTTCATATCAAGAAATGATTTTGATTATGTGCTAGAAGTTGGCAGGGTTAATTCTGCTTGGAGTTGAAGCTGATTTTGTTAAAGAGGGGTGAAATTTATATTTAATTCTGTGATTGCTTCTAGGCTACCGAAAGCTCTTCGAATAGGAATGGCCACATTGGCCGCCAGTGTGCAGAAAAACGGCGTGAAGCCCCTCTCCAATGGAAACGGCTTGGTCCTTCCAAATAAGTTCGAAGACGTGGGAACCTGTGCTCAGATACATCCCGAATGTCAAGATATTGTATCCACTACCACTACAGCTGATGCAGGACCAGTAGCCACTGAAGAGGAACCAGAAATAGACATTGTGATTAATAATGTGGTGTGTAGTTTCAGTGTGCGTTGTCATTTGAACTTGCGCGAGATAGCTTTGAACGGAATAAATGTAGAGTATCGCAAGGAGAACGGAATGATCACAATGAAATTACGGAGACCGTACACCACCGCCAGTATTTGGTCTTCCGGTAAGATAACCTGCACCGGTGCCACAAGTGAACTTCAAGCCAAAGTGGCTGCACGTAGATTCGCCAGATGCCTGCAAAAGCTGGGCTTCAGGGCGCGCTTCAAGAACTACCGTGTGGTCAACGTCCTGGGGACATGCTCGATGCCTTTTGCTATCAAGATTAAGTCTTTTACGGAGAGACATAGAGAAGCAGAGTACGTATTTTTTATTTGAAGTATTATAGGTAATAGTAATATTATAGATTGCTTTATGTAACTAATTTAGAAAACATACGCTGTGTTCTAAACTTTCTACCTACTAGAACAACAAATTTAGGTTGGCAAAAGTGAGCACGAAATCATCAGGTTGAGATAGCAAAGTTCAATCTGACCCTGAAGTCATTTTGAGAAATTGCTTGTCAACATTGTGACTTTACTGGTTTAACACGTTGAGCACGGGTGTAGTGGAAAAAATGGAGGTCCACTAGACGGGGGTTCAATTTGGGCTTTTTCAGATATATATAGGCTACATGAAGTATACTCTATGGTTTTTGTTTGAAAACAGCTTTTTTTTGTCAAAAATTTTGAAAACATTTGTGAGGCATCACGTTGATGCCTCCCCGTCTTTAGCATAAAATTCTGTTCACTAAGACGGCGAGGCATCAACATGATGCCACATTATAAGCTATAGATTGGCTAATCCAAGAGGTTCTTTCCCGGAATTCTTCGCTATCATTTTTTGTATGCACTGTAACTACCAAACCTTTGCTCGTAAACACTAAATTGTACGTTATAACACTTATATCTCACACAGACCACCCATGCTGTTCTCTAAAATCAGTAAATTGAGTAGTATAATAAAAATTCAAGGACAGGTTGGCAGAAACTGTTCCTATAGACGGCTATCCTACGTATTCCATGCATACAGCATTACAGTGAGACATCAGACTGAGTCACACCGTCCCGAAATCCTTTTCACGTGAGACACTCATAGATGTCTCGCCAGCCCGATGAACAATTCAGTGAGGCATCAATGTGATGCCTCGCCGTGCTCAACGTGTTAAGCAGAGTTTCTACATGTGCATTTCATTTTGATGCAGCATCAAAATGCATTATGCATTTCTGTATTCACATTATGAATTTCTAGGAAAAAGGAGCATGCGCATGGACATGTGTAGGAATAGAACATGTTCAATTTTTATGCTTGTTTTGCATGCATTTCTAGTGAAATTGCAGGGATTTTTGTAGTACCAACCAACAGTTTTAAAAAACATGTGGTAACATGAGTGCGAGCATGAGTGTAATGTCTGAAAAATGACAGTTTAACAAATGGCGATTTAAAATAGCAGTAATTATGAATTTAGCAATTTTATTATTCAGCAGTAAACTGCATTAGTGTAAACGTTGTTGCAATTTCAAGCTGACTGTTGCATTGAAATGCACATGTGGAAACCCTGCTTTAGCCTCAAATTAGAAAATGCTTTTTGGAGTGCTATTAAATTGGAGGTTAAAAATTGCAGATGGGGGTGAAACTGCTCTTTCAGTTTTAAATTATATTTTGAAAAGAAAGCAAGGTAATTGTATACATCCGTGGCTCCTAAGTTTCATCAATTTTTTCGGGACCGAGGAGCGAAATAGGGGTGCTGGGTGGGTAAGAAAGTAAAAACAGCCATTGCAAACTAATATTAAGGTCACAACTAAGGCCTCTTTGGCACTACGGTCGAATTTCTATTTTTTTTTCACTTTCAGGGCAAGGAATATCTTAGAGATTAACAATAGCACAGTTTTTATTTTGAATTTTGCATTTATTTTGCATTTATAATCCGAAAATCATTGCATCAATCCCTGTGAACTGGACACGATATGTGAAAGCGAATATATCGCCCAGTCCGCCTTTGTAAACCTCGAACACAGAATAGAATACTTGGCAATTATCGTGAAGTGGTGTATCCGGGATCGCGGCATCTAATGGGTGCCTCTTGTCAGGACCGCACTCTCAAAACCGTTTTTTTTTACGCCGTTTTGTGACTTTCCCTTTCATTTGCAAAGCAAATGAATACCTTCCTGGTGTTACTATAGGTATGTTCTCCACCCCTATATAGGTGCCATAGTGAAACTGTAGGAGCCGCGGATGTATATAATGACCGAAAGCAAAATTCAGTTATAGTTAATAGGAATTTTTTGTGGATTATGCAATTTTTCTTCGAAATGGTTTCTTTAAAAAAATTAGAAAAAATTACTTGTGTTGAAAATATTTAAATAAACTAGCTCCTATTTCCACCCTCTAATTCAATAACACTGGGATTTTTTCATTCACTCCTTGACATGGGAAGCCAGACTGTCTCTATAATCCTGAAGCTCTCATCTATGATTTTCCTGCCGAGAAGGTTTTAACATGACAGCAGTTTCCCACTGAACTGTCTCAGTTCACAATTTTATTTATTTATTTTTATTTATTTCCACCACCTTTGATTAAGAAGAAGAAGGTTAGTAATAGTGTAGAGTATCATCTTGTATTCATATAGGTACTAGATATCTTTGTAGTTTACCTTCCGATTTTACTTCTAAAATTGTACTAACTGTTCACTAGCACTCTCCAAACGATCTTTCTCTGATAGTTTTCAAAAGTATACCAATGCGCGGAACTGCACTGCTTTAATATACCTACCATGACAGGTGACGACGACAGTGACAGTCTAAAGTTCCAGATTGATATTCGGGAATGTCAAGTAGCTCCATCGCCATCGATATCCTCATCTTATTTTAGAGCGGGCCTAATTCACATGAGTGAAAAAAAGAAGATTCTCTGTTTTTTCTGGAACTTAAATGTAGAAGTTCCTGTTTTTTTTTTGACAGTTAAAATGATGAGTTAGCTGTTGGAGTTTCTGTTGATCTGACCTATTGTTGATTATTGTGAAATAAAATAAATTACAAAGCAAACCAAGTCCTAGAAATGTTCTACATTTTACCTGAAGTTTAAAAGTATATTTTTATAAATTTACTTCTGAATAATTTGAGCCTCAGTAGCCTCACATTCTGCTTGTGCATTATTAGAAACAGAGGCTTTTAAACAAAAATTAAAAAGTATTTTGCGATCCAGAATTGGATTCTTCTGCGTTAATATATTCTTATTCTGAGGAAGTGACTTGTAATAAAAGTAAACCAGTTTATTTATTTTAATTTTATTCATAGGTACCTCTATTTTGATCAGGGATTTGCATTTTGGGTTTGGGAAAACCTTTAATGCACTTTACAACTTTCTAAGTTAACTTTCAAATTAATCGGATTATGATACCAACCCAATAATAATTTTCTCCTACAAAAGGTTATTATTAACACTAGGGCGAACATGTTAATTTTCTTAGCTAAATCCAAAATTTGAGGAAGTAAATAATTGTTGAACTACTAAGTCAGAGGTCAGCTTTTATTGAAAACTGTATAGACTTGAGAAATTGTTTTAGTTCATTAGCAGGGTATATATATATATATATATTCGTTTGAAATTACAAATTGCAGTCTTACGATACATGTTGTTTAGTTTATTAAATTACATATGATTGGTTTCGTCGATCATGGGGAAAAGAACGATCTGTAGGATATTCTGATGCGATGTTGACATCATGGTGAAGCATTTGCTTTGAGAGATATAGTCTAGGGAAAACCCCATTAAAAAGGGTATGATATGAATGCACTGGAATCAAAAATAAAAAAAAAATCAAATCCACTCGATTTCTCATGATATATTTTGGCTGGTTTATTTTGGCTAGTATTTTTCTTTGATCAAAAAGTGAATGAATAGTTCTTCTAGGTATAATAATAATAATAATTTATTATAATTCCTACAGATATTGAAAATGTATTAATTTTTTAGTTATGAACCCGAGCTTCACCCAGGCGTTACTTACAAGCTGACAGACCCAAAAGCGACTTTGAAAATATTTTCGACCGGTAGCGTGACTGTCACAGGTAAGATGACCGACACTTCTTTTAATAAAGGAAACATTTTAATTTGATATTTGTCATCAGCGCCTAGCGTAGCAGACGTGCAAGCAGCTATCGAACACATATACCCCTTAGTGTATGAATTCCGCAAGGAACGTACTCCTGAAGAAATAAGGCAACTTGCGTTGAAGAAACAGAAAACGTTAGCAGTTGAAGAGGAAGTAATCGAGCAAGAGGTCAGTGAACCAGAGATGTGGGATTAGTTAAACTAAACTAAACTTTCAATGTTCCCTTCGACTTGTGCTCCTGTGCAATGTATTCAATTTTGCATGGACTTTTCTCACTTTTTTTGTATTATAGAGTCACTTTTTTTATTTGTTATTTATTAAACACACGTTTACATAAGCTGTGAAACCAGTTGACTGAATATATAAAGCCACACTTGTCCGTGTCAATTCTTGAACGGACTCGAACGTTCTGGCTTTGTATCGTATATACGTTCACTCGTTATAAAGTAGCGACTAGATTTTATCTCTTTGTACTTTTACATATTAATGTCATAATTACTCAGCATATTGAAGTGTCTTACTGGTAAGAGTGTTCACTTAATCTTCAATAACCCGATGCCTGTTTTCCACTCCTTTTGTACATAATGTTCTTGTGTTTTTTTTTTTTTGTGTATAATATACACCATGACTTAATATGCTTAGCAGGATTGAAAGAAAAGGTTTTTACAAGATTTTTAGAAGCTGCAATGACTCGTAAACATAATCACGTTGACTCGAAAGTGTCATTATAGTCCTCTATAAGTGAAGTAAGGAAGCAGAGTTAGTATTTAGTAATGTATTATTATCTTCTGCTGGTCATAGTAAGTCATGCTATACACTATGAAATTAGTGTATTATCCCATACCAAATCGAATGTAGCTTAATTAATTTAGCTGACTGAACAATATTAGACTCCGCCCAACTGTCACATTGATGTTCCCAGCGATCCCATTACTGTAGGTTATGGAGTATTATGGAGTATAATTTCTTTGAAAAATTATGAGCTTTGAAATTCTCTGCTCGTCGACAAACATATTATTATATTAAGTATATCGAAGTGATAATTTTCGCAATAATTTTTCAGAGTAATACAAGTTTTCGCAATTAATTTTCTTGTAGACATAATCAGAACTATACAGCATAATAACTAATTCTCAAAGCATAAATGTGTCTTAGATCGTAGAGCGTTTGAGGAATATATCGAGATTTGTTAGTAATTTTATTAATTTGTATTCCATAGCCTTTATCACATCTGATCTATGACGTATACACTTGCTTAATCGTTTCTTATAAAATACATAATTGTGTGTATTTTTTTTTTATTTGTATTTTTAATTGATTTTTAGGCGAAATAAAGGTTTTCCCATTTTGTTTCAATTATTTATTTCTTGTTTTAATTCAATAATACAAAAAACCCTTTTAAACAAATACAAAGTCATACAGCGTAAAGAAATTTTTTCCCAATAATTGGTTAAACTGCATTTATAGATTGTTTAAAATTTACCACACTTGTTCTTTAATTTTCCATATTCAAGAAGAAATCATGATTCGTACCTATTCTAAGCAAAACGTTTACTGTATTATAAGTTATAACTGAAAGGAAAAAATAAGTTCTGATGCTGAGAAGTAACAATTATATGCATCAAGGAAATTTATAACGGATTCATACTGATATAATTCTGTCTTGGTACACAATGTGGGGGGTTGATTTATATTCCCTGGCTAATTATAACTATTTCTGTCTCTATTTTGAAGTCTTTGAAATCACCAGGTGGAAAAAATAGTAAAACAGATCTTATTGGACGATCATTAGTTTAATAATTATTATTCACCACATAAACCTTGTTTAATTGCCCATTTATGCTGAAAATTGACAATTAGTGTACCATCAATAACATTTTTTCCTCTAGCTTTGTTACATAAATAGGATTGCAATTTTTTGAGTGAATTCGTTTGTCATTATAAATTTTAAATCTACAGTTTTACCTAATTTCTTACTATTTTATTATTAAAAAATATATTCCTTGTACTTAATGCCATCCCAAATAGAACCTTGCTACCTATTACGTAGGTAAATCATCTAACAATGGCACCTGCTGTTTACTTAATGGGACACAGTGATAGCTAAGATTTATAATATTTATTATCAAATAACGTGTGCTGGAGGTCTTCCTCAGCTTCAAAAATTTTCAGAAATTGAAAAAAATATTACATAGAACCCTTGCTTGGGAAGCTAAGATCGACTAAGGTAGGTACCTACCTATGAGTTTGTGGAATATTTTACATAATCAAATTTTGTAAAAATCTAAGAAGAAATAATAATTAGGGATCATTTTGATTTGCAATTTTTAACTTTACTAATGGTTACTAATGGTAGTCACGGTAAGTGTAAGTCGAAAAGTAATCTAAATAAATTGGTGAGGATTGAGAAAGGTACTTTATTAAATTTAAATCAAAAGTTAATTTAAAAACGGATTACACACGCGCAGTTGTTCCGTTTGAGATTCAAAGATTATAAGCTCATATTAGGTAAAGACTTGCAATCTTGATGACATTTTTTAATGACGTTATTGTATATGTCAAAATTGGCATATTGACAGATAGCAGATAGTTGATTGATTGACGTTTTGTTTTTGACTGTAAAAAGCTCGAATCTCTAAACTGAAAATTGAAATAATTTTTATTTTACAAAAATAGAAATCAAAAATGCAATAATTACCCTGTACTGTTTGCCTATTTTTACTTTAAATATTTCTTATATAATAACGCTAGTAAATTCACCAACCATTATAATCAAATCATCACCTTAATCAAGTTTTTCATGTATGTATGTATAAAACCTTTAAATATTTTAATTCAATGAGAAATAACATAGGAAGTATTACCATTCAAATATCTCCTCAATTCAATAAGGAACTACTAATTCTAGTTTTTCCCAGTAGCAATAACACTCATTTGTAAATCGATATAATCCATTAGGAAAGTCCAGCTAGACTAGAATCAAGGCTTTTGCATGATTACCAGTACCACATACCACCTACCCAACTACTTATCAAAATATCAATCACTGAAGATCTACCTTCAATTTTGAAATGTAGATCTACAGAGGAGTACATTCTCAGCTTTAGGAAAGTGTAGAGAATGCCATATATTCTCGTGCGAGGAAACCTTGCAGCTTATGGACAACGATACCCTTGGCGAGTCTTAGTATCGGGGCTGAAAGCGGGCGACATAGAGCAACTGAAACGCTTCGCCTCTGGTGGTTATTGTGATGATTGCACCATAGTGTACATGCAACATCCCTGCGTAATTCTCACGGCCCTCGAGGTGCTCGGTTATAAAGTGGTGGCATCGTCTTCTACAAGTGTCAAGCAGGATTACAACGAATATATGTGGACGATGCGTAAAGACTTCTCTGAGCCTGAACCGATCGCTTCAGGATCAGATAAGTCTCTGCTCACGTCTTCAACGTCCCTTTTGCAAACTTCTGCATCGTCTACTATTGTCACATCCGATGATATATAGCCGCACTGGCACTATTTAATTGAGTAAGTATGAATTGCTTTATTATTGAAAAAATTGTAAAATTTAAGTAGTTGTTATTATTGTTCTCTCTCGATGTTGTCATATTGCTTTGAGGTGACACCAGGGAGGGTTCTAGTTTCTAGTGTTTAGCAGCATGTTTGATGACAGCTGACAGCATTAATAAAATTTTATTAGGTTACCTGAATCTGGGGTAAGATGGGCCAAGTAGTGATAAGGCTATATTGGGCCTATTTTTTAGTAAGATAAGTTTTAATGATTGTATTTGCAACACTTTAAAACTCAAGTTGTTTGCAATATTTTTTTTGAACAAATTAATAATTTCCAAAAAACTGCAATTCTTTTTTTTTTTAATATTTTTGTTTAGCGAGTTAATCAATTTTTAAATTGCTGTAAATCACTCTGTATAAGTTATGATATTTTATATCTCTGCAACCTTCAGTTTGATTATAGTATAGTAAACATTTTATCATACCTTCTGCTTTGACCGAGTATAATGTTAAAACCATTGTAGTAGTTAAAAATATTTACACAGTTTTATATGTTAAATATTTTTACAATTTGTTGCAATAATTATTGATAACCAGGAATATTTACTCAACCAATTTTATTAGATACCAGACCAGGTCAACACGGTATTTACTCACACACTTTAGATAAATATTGCGCAGATAGTTTTATCAATAAATGTTTGCTGATAAGTTTTAAGAGCACTTTTTTGTAGTCATGTGCCAGCTTTTTCTATTGCACAACTTTTGTATTATTCAATAAAAGTTGTAAAAAGTAAAAGTATAACAACCATAATCTCTTGTTCAACAAGACTGACAAATATCAAGGTCCCCAACTATTTTTAATCTTGGCAGTCGACCCAGTCATAAAAAATTAAGTGAAAATAACCCGTCATAATTTATTCTCTTTTATAAACGATTAATAGTCAATTAAAGTGTGTGCGTACTGCATGTGCATGTAAGTAGAAAAGTTGGATTAAGGTGCATATATTGGGAACAGTTGAATTTAGTATGAACATATGGAATTTTCTTGTTTGGTAATTTTTAAATGTTTAATTTCAGGTCTGAGAGTGATTTAAATGTCACTAGGCACTGAAAGAAACATGGGGGACCAAGCTGCAGCAGCAGCTGTCGCAGTTGCAGCATCATGTAATGGTTATGCTTACGTCGCTGTAAAAGCTTCATTACACGCTGGTGACTGTGCCGTGTTCGGATTGAACGATGAAGAAGCGAACGCCCTGTCAAAGCGATTCGGTGACAATAGAAAAGAAGTAATAAACGGTATTGTGTTACAGGCCACTCCGATTCAAGTAGTGAACGCTCTAAGTCAGCTAGATTATCGTGTGATATGTTCAACTGGCGAGACAGAGATAACATGGACCTTGGAAAGAGATCTCTAAATTTGTATAAATAACCAGTGACCATGTCGAAGTGTTGTGATCATGTGCATTCGGGAAAAGGACCTGTGCAAACTCTGGATGAGTTGGACTGGGAGAGGGGGATTTGGGGTGCCGCTCAGAGTGGCGATTTAGATCGCCTGTTGTCATTGCTGCGGAAAGGAAAAGACGTCGATGAGAGAGACAAGAGCGGATATACTGCTCTACACTATGCGTCACGTAACGGACATTTGAAAATTTGTGAAGTACTTTTGAAAAATCGAGCGAAAATAAATGCAGTTACTAAGGAAGGTCGAGCAAGCTCTCTACATCGAGCAGCTTACGCTGGTAGAATTTTAATTCATTATTTATTCGCAGTGTTAATTATTGTTTATTGTTATTCCAGGGAAAAGAGATATTGTGGACTTTTTACTCTCCCTTAATGCGGATTGTTTGCTACAAGATGCAGATGGTAAAACGGTACTTCACAGAGCCGCAGAAGGTCAACATATCGAAATTTGTGAAATGCTAATGAAAAGCCATCCAGAGTTACTCACTATTGAAGATAAAAAGGGGCAGCTTCCCCTTGACTATGCTCGTAAACAAGCACTACTTGATGTATTTCAACTGCACTAAATCACAATTTAGCTTTGCACTATTTATTTTATTAATGAGTATAAATTTTATCAATGATCCAGCAATACTATCTATAGAATTGCTTGTTATTTATATTATTATATGTGCTATATGTAAATTTGTGAACAAATAAAAAGTTACAGTCACTGCATGTCTAATTTAAAGTAATTTTTTAGTAATAATAATAATTTGTATTAGCTAGATGAAAACATTCCTTGGATTTATGTTTTTATTAAATTTATTTCAAGATGTAATAGGTAATAATAATAATTATAATTGATATCAATTAACATTTAAATAAAATATTAATATTACACAATGACATATTTATTTACAAAATATACAAATAAACCATCAATTTATAAAATAAATAAATCACAGATTACAAATTAGGACATAAATATTCTCTAATTCTACTTATGGCTATAAATGGTCATCTCTATCTGTGATTTAGAGATTAATAATCACATTCTGGTTAACAATAATTAAAAAGCACATTTTAAGAAATTTGTGCTTTCAGTTTAAAAAAGTCTATCCAAAAATTGTAAAAATTCGCGCCTGTTATAAGAGCTCATTAAACGTATTTTTCAATTAAACCAAGGCTATTAAAATTTGACCGTATCAGACTTCCAGCAATAAAATTTCATTGTTTGCCAATTAAAGTTTGATTGGCTCAACATTTTCAAACAATAAAATTGCATTGTTTACTAAGCAATTTCATTATTATCTTTGATTACATTATTTAATGAGCTTTAACAGATCCAGTCACACCAGGAGTCCATGAAATTTGCCAAATTTTTTATATTCAAGTTGGGGTAAGTGTGTTTACCTGTTCAATAATTTCATAGTCTACAGTCAATTATTTCTCAAAAAGTGTGCTCAATAATGATTTTTTTTAATCACTTTTTTCCACAATCTGAGAAAGCATGTGCTTTCTAACCAGACTAGACTACCAATAATCAGGAAGCCCATTGTGAATTTACAAATATAAGATCATTAATACATAATATTGTATACAGGGTGAGTAAAAATAAATTCAGGACAAAAATTAAATCATTCCACAGCACTAGGTTAGGTCACGCAAAAACAAAAGGTGTTGAATATTGAAGCAAATATTGACTTAGAAAAAAGATTCAGGGATATAAAATCTGGAGAGCATCTCAATGCAGACATCAAATATACAGGTTATACAGGGCGAGTCAAAATTTACCCCCCAGCACTCCCATTCACACAGTGATGGAAAAATGGCTTATCGATGGTACATTATTATTAACTAACAGTAATTACTATGAGAGTGCTATAAAAACTGTAATTTTGACTCACCCTGTATAAAAATTTGAAGTCTGAGGTAACTATATTTTATAACAAGACTAGATGCAAACAATCAATAAAAAGGCATGAGGCTTTAGGCAGTTTAGGCCATTAATGTTTCCTTTAATACATCGATTACATTTGCCAATTTATTGGTAGTTTTGCTTAATTTAATTTCATAGACACCTGGTATACATCAAACAAAAAATATACAATAAAAAATAAATAATTTCTCACTAAATTAGCTGACTAGCAGTAAAATCCATTAAATAGAACTAAAAGAATTGTTTATAGAACTATTAATAATTATATTTGCGATCTAATAATAATTAATTATAATCAAGGTGGAAGAAAGTGTTGCTAAAATTCTGGCAAAGACATAGGTAGGTACCTACCTAATTAAATTTTTGTGATTAGCAACGTTGGTGCTCCGTTTTTTTTGCTAAAAAATTACATATCTTTGACCTGAAGGTACCAAAAAGTGCATCATTTCTAATCGAGTAATGATATTTCTGAACTATAAAAACCTCAGAGGATATGAAAACAGAGATATTTCTTCAGCAACTCGGGTAACGGTAACTGGTGTATCCTGTAAACTAGTTTTCTCGATCCCATAGTGCTTCGAATATTTATCCGACATAAATCACGTAAATTTAAAGGCACATTTCTGGTTTTCGATAGAAACTCGTAATGATACTCGTCGTTTCTCAAGGGTTTCGTCGAGTCCCTGATCGAATATCCAGCGTACACCAGAAGCTGTACAAGAAATAAATCCCTATGTCTTCTCGCTAAGCTCAATATATCACAATAGGTACGATCGTCCCAGAAGTGCACATTTGCTCCATGCTGGATTAAAACGGCCGCCTCTGCGGATCTCTCCAATACCACAGCGTACCAAAGAGGAGGCCCTTGACAACTTACGGCGTCCAAATTCACTTTGTATTCAACCAGAAGGTCCACGAAACAACGAAAAAGTTCTTCGTTGCTCACGTGTTGCACGCAGCAATGAAGCGCTGTCAGTCCTGAAAGGGTGTTCGGTAGATTCGGATCGGCTCCTAATCGAAGTAATTCGGCCGCCGCCTGCAAGCAGCTATGAATACAAGCGACAAGAAGGGGCGTATTCCCATGATTATCACGACTGTTCAATAAAATTGGTGAAAATTTCACCAAAACTCTCACTAACTGCACGTTATTATTAATCACGACATTATGTATGAGATAATGGGAGTGGATAATTCTAGCACCACCATCCAACAATAACTGTACGATTTCAGTCTGATTATTAGTAACGGCTCTCTTCAAAGGGGTAAAACCATCCGATTCTTCAACATTAAGCCTAGCCCCGGCACGAATAAGAGTCCTTACGACTTCGATCTGCCCTGCGGTAACAGCCAATGTTAGAGGCGACCTGTCTTGTAAATCGGTGACGTTGACTTCGGCCCCCCATTGCAGTAGTAGATCCACGACGTCCGCTGAGTTACGCTCGGCCGCTATATGCAGGGCCGTTTGCCTTTCGTGGGAAACTCGTGTCACACTAGCCTTGTGCGTGAGGAGGAACTGTACCGTTGAACAAGAAGCGCAAGACGCTGCCAGATGTAAAGGTGTCAGGCCTTGGTTGCTAGGCTGATCGATGGATAAAAAAGGACAGGTGCAGAGGAGATACTCGAGCAGGTGTGGATTGTTTGCTATAGCCGCATAATGAAGTACGCTTAGACCATGGCCATCTAAACGAGCCAAATCGTGTTCGGGACTCTAAAGTAATAATAATTATCGTGATTAGTAAGAAAGGAAAAAGTCCTGTTTGTAAAAGTCAAGCTCATTAATTGTCTCAGATATGGTAAAAACAATATGAAGGTCTGAATGACTAACAATTGGTCAGCATTGTTTCGTTTTATTTTTTTATTAAAATCAAACAACTCATCAGCCAGTACAACACAAGAGGAAAACATATAAGTATGAGTTTTTCTCAATCTTTTACCATTTCTGATTTCATAAACCTCGAAAGAGACGTTTTGATGCCAGCTTACCTGAAGCATTACAGCGCTCCGACTTAGGATATCAGCATACCAGCGATAGATGTTGACGTCAGTGGAATTAGACTGTTCGTCGATGCTTTTGTCATTTTGATCTACTTCCAAGTCCCACTCTAAAGCTTCCATACCATCAGGGGTATCCCCTTCATCTAATTCTTCTGTGTCTCGACAAATGACGAAATATCCAATGTTCTGTTTTTTACGGGTGTTAGTGTTTTTACTGCTGTTGCCCTCGATGTCCAATTTTAGGAGTTTGCTTCCTTGTTCTTGCCGATTTTCATTGCACAAGTCTAAGCGGAGTTGTTTTTCTCGCAGCATGGAGAAGTCCAGCAGACTTTGGACGATACTAACACTGCCAGTTTTAGCGGCAGCGCCAATTAATGTCATCCCATTTGACAAGATTTTATTGATACTAATTGAACAGCCTGAATCATCTAGAATTATTATTTCTTGATTAGGGTTACTTTACAGTTTATTACTCAAATGTAAATTTACCTTTTTTCAAGTAAAGCTTTACAGATTTCAAGTCATTTTTTAATATAGCTTTCATTAGCAGTTCATTTAATGAATCCATAACAAAAGTAAGCTTCTATTTTGTGTGCATCTTATAATAGGCCTTTGAATTGTTTTAAATTTTAAATTTCAGATAGGTAACAGTTTGGGGTATTTCCCCTTTAGGTACAAAAAATTAAAAACCATCATGACCCATTTTATAATACTTCTTTTGATTTACTTTCTTTTCTACACAGTACACTTAAAGTATTTGGATTATGAATTAGTTCGGTACAGTTTAAAAACTTCTTGTCACCAAAAATATTTTAAATTAGAGATAGGCCATAGACCTAATAAACTGTTAGAGCTAGACGACTGATTAATTTCGTCAGAGGACAGCGCAGAGAGGATCCTGCGCAGAGTGGTTCCTATACTATTAGGGTACCTGTATTACCAACACTACTAGTAGCGTTAGTGTCGGTAATACAGGCAAGTATACTACTATTGGTGGGCACTGGACAGTCGTGGGTGGTATACAATTTAAATGAAAAGGCACTTGTGTGTAGGTATTTAACAACACATTTCGTATTCTTCCTTTACACAAAAGTATAAAATAGAAAAATATTATATAATTACTAACATTAGTAAACATTTAGATAAGCTTAATATTAACACAATTATTTCAGATCACAACAATAAGTGCACCGAGAATGACCAAAATAGTACTATGCTATAGTATGTACCTATATCTACTTTTATACCTATTATTGTTATTATTAGTAAGTAGAAGATCGAGACGGAAGCGAGATTTCTTAATTATTTTTTAAATAAAATGAGATTTCTATGGGTTTTAATTATATAAAAAAAAAATGTTACCTAAACAAACTTGAAAATACTGCAACAATAAACACAGTAACTCCTACAGCAATAAAAAATAAAAAAGGTGGTGTCAATAATGGCATAGACCACTCGATAGGTAAAGTGATCCGCGACTGAGTTCTCCTCAGACGACACCTCTTAGTTAACGCTTGCCAACCCCCATGATGTGAAACCCACAATCCTAGTCTCTCTTCAAGTAATTCACTCATAGAATCCAATATATTACTAAGCTCCTCAGACCTTCCATGCCTCGCAGCTTCAATAGTCAGAGAACCGGCCACACTGAACACCGCAATAACACTTCCCCACGTTTCGGAATTGAGTACTTGCTGAGCTATCGCTGTGAAAATGGCCGCTTCATCAACGTCAGTATTATCCTCACTGTACCTTCCTCCGACTTGTCTCACAATATTACTGAACACTCGAGGATGCATCCGTTCAAGTTCTGCGATCGCACAGGCGAGACTAGGGTATACCTCTCGCACCGTGGAAGCCACTGTTGCAGCCCCAGCGCCCAAACCCGGCTTCTTGGAGAAGAGTCCAGCCCTTCTGAGACGACTTCGCAGATGCAGGGCAGTCAATGCGCGACCCGTGTTGATGATGTCTTGAGATGGTGCTTGTTTGTGTATTACCGCCGAGACTGAAAGACGTCGGGGAACTACCAGACCTACATGACTGAAACGACGCTTCACGTTGACTAGGTTGGCTTGACCGAATAAACCAGTGTTTTGGGGAATTTTTAGGGCCGGGATACTAAGTTTTCTGCTGCTGACTTGTCTTGGCTGCGGATCTTTGTTTTGTTGCATTCTGGAATTTGGAAATATATTAGTTTTTCTTTATAGGCATATTAATGTAGTATAAAAAGTAGCTATAGAAATAGAGTAAAAAATTATTCATTAGGAAAAATCTAACATTCTAAAAAAAAAACGCATTTTTTATTACTTATTATTAAAAAAAAAACATTTTACGGTTTTAATTGGCGTATTGATGATTAATTATTTGTGCTATTATGTAGATGTTTCAGGTTCGTTACATTATACAGGGTGAGTCAATAGTGAGAGATCGGAACATTGCTATTCAACCGTACAAGATGAAACAAAATTTCAAACGCCATCCCAAATCATTTGTTACTGTGCATATTTCAAAAATATTTTCAATTATACAGGGTGGATCATATTTTGCCTACATGTATGAAATTTTTTTTTTCAAATGGAACCCCCTATATTTTATGATATATTCTTATTCGACTGTAAAATAGCTTTATGTCAATACATATTGTTTGACATTTAGGTGCGGCGTTGACATTTAAAAAAATATTTTCAAAAAAATTCATCGCATGCATGTATTTACTGAAAAGAAGCCTCAGAACTCAGTTTTGGAGTTTTAAGGTTGAAATTTGGTATCCACATGGAGAAAGGCCAGGTCTATCATCGCGATATAATGAGACTGAGATCTGCTATACAGGTGAGTCAAAAATAACTGTTAAATTTCGCTTATTTCGAAAGGTCATAACTTCACTTTTTCAAATGGCACACTCGATATTTTTTTCCACAATTAGATCCACCTCTGATCTGACTACATTTTTTATTGGGTATGTCGTATATTTAAAATGCACACTTTTAGAGATATTACACATTTTCCGTTGATCTGACTGCAGAAGATGCAAATGTCATATAAAATAGGGGCTATAGTAGGATTAACTTTAAAAAGTCAGATGTGACGTCTTACTAACCGTCCGAATTAATATTTTTAATTTCACCAGAAAATGTCAAACAGTTAATTGTCAAGTTGTGAACGAGCGTAATTATTGAAGGAATCATTCAAAAAATGAATTGAACCGCTTACGTCAGTTTGAGAGCCACTGACAACTACATAAAATTTATTCACGTAATGACATTCTATCCTCTGTGTTGTGCATTTAATTCTCATTCAAAACCAATGTTGACGTATACTTATTTATGCGGGATGGAGTGTTTAGACAAACTGGACGGTTACTATAAAAACACGTACATGAAAACAAAATAAATCGAACTATCAAAAGGATGTGTATTCTTAATCGATACGTATGACTTTTTAGACTTTATTGGACTATATGAAGAAAAATGTGACATTTCTAGTGACATTTATCATTGCAGCCTAATAGTAGCTCAAAGCTCGAGCGAAATAAAATAAAAAATAAAATCCAAGATAATATGACAATAATTTTAAATTAAAATAATATCAAAATCAACTGAATGTATGGGGTGGTATTGTCGGAGATTAGGTTCTTGGACCATATTTCTTTGATGAATGTTAACGCAGAGTGCTATTTACAGTTTTTGCGAAATGAATTTCAAGAGCTTATAGAGAACTTGCCAATTATTGCAGCTGTCCATAGGATGTGGTTTGAGCACGATGGAGCTCCACCCCACTACAGTCGTATTGTCAGAACATATTTAAATGCCGAATTTCCAGACAGATGGATAGGAAGGAGAGGTCCTGTGAATTGGCTGGCAAGATCCCCTGATCTCAGAAAACTCGACTTTTTTCTATGGGACTTCGTAAAGGAAAGTGTACAAAAAAGTTCCAACAACAATCGAGGATATGAAGGAGCGAATACGCAATGCTTTTCTTACAACAAATCAACGAATGTTGAGTAAAGTTCGTTGGTTAAAAGATTGGAAATCATTTAAGCGAGTTAGGTTTGGTAAAAGTAGTATAATTATGTACCCACTGACCATGTGGTAAACATACTTAATCCAGAGATTTGTTGTAGTAATAGTTGTTTGTGTCTCTCTTTCATTTTGACTATACCTATGAATGTAATACATACATGCATACATATTTTGAACCTTGAACTGTTTCAATGTACCTACCTGTGTATTTGACAACTTCGTTGCATTTTATTTTTTAAATCAAACATATTGTATTCTACTTTATTCTTGTTTTCCTCTAAATGGATTTATTCTTTTGGGTAAATGAATAAATCTTTTGATTTGATTTGATATTATTTTAATTTTATTGTCATATCTTGTATTTTATTTTTTATTTTATTTCGCTCGAGCTTTGAGTTGCTATTAGGCTGCAATGATAAATGTCACTAGAAATGTCACATTTTGCTTCATAGCCCCTGTTTTATATGACATTTGCATCTTCTGCAGTCAGACCAACGGAAAATGTGTAATATCTCTCAAACTGTGCATTTTAGGTATACGACATACCAAATGAAAAATGTAGTCAGATCAGAGGTGGATCTAATTGTGGAAAAAAATACCGAGTGTGCCATTTGAAAAAGTGAAGTTATGACCTTCTGAAATAAGCAAAATTTGAAAGTTATTTGTGACTCACCTGTATAGCAGATCTCAGTCTCATTATATCGCGATGATAGACCTGGCCTTTCTCCATGTGGATACTCCACATGGAGAAACATGGTAACATACCTTAAAACTCCAAAACTAAGTTCTGAGGCTTCTTTTCAGTAAATACATGCATGCGATGAATCTTTTTGAAAATATTTTTTTAAATGTCAACGCCGCACCTAAATGTCAAACAATATGTATTGACATAAAGCTATTTTACAGCCGAATAAGAATATATCATAAAATATAGGGGGTTCCATTTGAAAAAAAAAATTTCATACATGTAGGCAAAATATGGTCCACCCTGTATAATTGAAAATATTTTTGAAATATGCAGAGTAACAAACGATTTGGAATGGCGTTTGAAATTTTGTTTTATCTTGTACGGTTGAATAGCAATGTTCCGATCTCTCACTATTGACTCACCCTGTATACAGGGTATACCTTTGGAAGATGATACCATTTGTATAGGCTAATCTGTCAGTCTGACAGTTCTAATTTTTTGCATATCTGTATTATAGAAAAAACACAACATTTAAAAAATATTTTCGGCACAACACCACTTCCGGTTATACCGGAAGTAAACACCAACTTCGGGTTTTTAAATAGAACACCCTGTAAAACTTTATATTTTTTAAATGTCTGAAGAAATCTAATACAGGTGGTTTTCACCATTGGAATTTAGATTGAGCGGTTTATGAGTTATAAACAAGTGAAAATCGAAAATTTTCAACTTCAAAGCAGCGTAGAACGAGAACGGCTTAAGATATCTAAAAACGGTTTACATATGTCCCTATCCTAACTTTTCATGTTTTATCCCACTTATTATTGTCTGTATTAATACCCTGTATTAAAATTTAAACCACTATATTTATACGCCTATATAGTAGGATACTATGTGAAAAGTTAAGATAGGGACATGTAAGCCGTTTTTAGAAATCTTGAGCCGTTCTTTCTACACTGCTTTGAAGTTGAAAATTTTCACTTGTTTATACAGGGTGTATCTAAATAACACCGAAAAAAATTAAAGGGTGATTCTGTGATGAAAATTACGGGGGGTGTTTGGTATAGAATTTTTCGAAAAAACTCTCCCCGAAAAAGTTACACCCCTCCGAAGAATTAAGAAAAAATTGTTTTTATTTTTTATTTTCCCTGTATATTAAGCTAAAGACACGAAAATTGGTAAATATTAATGGTCAATGAAACTACATATTTTGAATTTTTTTCAACTCTGAATTATGCTTAGAAGGGATTGAAACAGTCAACCCCTAAGATATTTTACCATACAATTTTTTTTTTAGATTAAACATTTTCTCCAAAAAACACGGCTGAATAGTTCAATGAATCTACAAACTTTTTTATCTTCACAAGTTGTTTCGAAAACTTAAGCATTTACGAGAAAAAAAAATAAATGAAATACATTTTCACAAAGATGAGCTAACGCGAGGATATTTTGCCTTAAGGTCTAGTGGTCTGTGCTTTGCAGTGACATTCATAAAAACAATAATACTGATAGCATTATTATTGTATTGTTGACCTTCGACAGTGTCTTTTTTCATTCTTTGTTTACTATTGTTTTAGTTGTAAGAATCTTTGCCTAATTTTTTGGTTGGCTATTGTTCAATAAAACACTATTTATAACATGAGCTTGCAATACATTTATTTTTTTTTCTTAAGTGCGCAAGTTTCATAAAAAACTTATGGAGATAAAAAAGTTTGTAGATTAATTGAGCTATTCAGCCGTGTTTTTTTTTAAAGAAAAATTTTAATCTAAAAAAAATTGTAAGGTAAAATATCTTAGGGGTTGACTATTTCAATTCCTTCTAAGCATACTTCAGGGTTGAAAAAAATTCAAAATATGTAGTTTCATTGACAATTAATATTTACCAATTTTCGTGTCTTTAGCTTAATATACAGGGAAAATAAAAAATAAAAACCATTTTTTTTTTATTCTTCGGAGGGGTGTAACTTTTTCGGGGAGAGTTTTTCAAAAAATTCTATACCAAATACCCCCCTTAATTTTCATCACAGAATCACCCCTTAATTTTTTTCGGTGTTATTCAGATACACCCTGTATAACTCCTAAAACGCTCAATATAAATTCCAATGGTGAAAACCACCTGTATTTGATTTCTGCAGACATTTAAAAAATATAATATTTTACAGGGTTAAAATAACTAAGTAGGTGTCAACTTCCGGTATTTCCGGAAGTGCGACCATCTTGAAAATATTTTCATTGAATTTCTAGTGATCACTTATGTCTGGAAATTTTTTATTTTGAGGTTATAGACCCATTAGTTTCCGAGATATAGCCGGTGGCCAGCCTTAAGCAGACACCCTGTACAGTTATGTCCCCGGATCGACTTTAAAAGAGGGAAAACTTTTTTGTTTTTGATTTCTCAGAAAATTTCACTCTTGATGATCTGGCCTGCTTGATTTCAAATCCCCAAAACAAAAGTTACTTTTTAGGTAACTTTTTAAAGAATTAGATAAATTCTTTTGTTGTAAAGTCAACATTATAGCATACAGCAGATTAATTTGCAGTTCAAGTGATTTGTTAGATTTGACAACAACTGCTGTCAGTGTTGTTTTTCAATGAAATCATCTTACCAAGCTTACGTCTAAAAGTTACGAAAAAAATTATTAAGTCCAATTATTGAAGAAAAATTATATTATCTTAAGAACCGTTCGAGTTATCTAAAAAGTAACTTTTGTTTTTGGGATTTGAAATCAAGCAGGCCAGATCATCAAGAGTGAAATTTTCTGAGAAATCAAAAACAAAAAAGTTTTTCCTCTTTTAAAGTCGATCCGGGACATACTATGTATATTATTATTGGTCATTATTTACATCCGCGGCTGCTAAAGTTTCACTATGGCACCTATATAGGGGTGGAGAACATATATACCTATACTAATACCAGGAAATTATTCATTTGCTTTGCAAATGAAAGGGAAAGCCACAGAACGGCCTAAAAACGGTTTTGAGAGTGCGGAGAGAGTGCGGTCCTGACAAGAGGCGGCGATCGCGAATTACTAATTATTTTAAGTACCCACTTAAAAGCGCTTCGAAGCGGGCAGTACCGGACTGGCGCGATATCCGCTTTCACATATCGTGTCAAGTCCGCAGGGATTGATGCAATGATTTTTGGAATATAAATGCAAAATAAATGCAAAATTCAAAATAAAAACCGTGCTATACTGTTAATTTCGAAGATTTTCCTTTTCCTGAAAGTGAAGAAAAAAATAGAAATTCGACCGTAGTGCCAAAGAGGCCTTAGTTGTGACCTTAATATTAGTTTGCAATGGCTGTTTCTAGCTTCTTACCCACCCAGTACCCCTATTTCGCTCCTCGGTCCCGAAAAAATTGACGAAACTTAGGAGCCGCGGATGTAAATAATTACCTTATTATTATTATTAATATTACATACAATTTAATATAATAGTAACAAAAATCTTCCAAAGTCAAAATACAGGGTGCACCATGATTGTATCCTTCTCTATATTGCTATCTCCTGAACGCTAAGAGATACAGGATCGGTTAAATTAGAGAAAAGTTGCGCTATTTTGTGGCCATCCGTCAAAACATGCCAGATACCTGTGACCGTTCCTGAAATATCCTGAAAAAACTGAAAAATCGAGATTTTTAATTTTCCTCATATCTTTTTTATTATTGGAAATTAATAAATAATTGTTCGTAGGCTTACATAAGCCGTTAAGATCTGTCATCACAAAAATTTTCAAAGCCGACTAGATCCCAGGATTTTCATAGTCAACTTTGGAATGGAAACCAAAAATTAATAAACTTCAGAAAGTTTTTTTTTTAAATTTTGATTCTTCTTTTTTCAAAGAAAAACCAAAAAAAAATCGTCGAAAAACGTCAACATTTGTAAAATACGCCAAAATAGTGCTTGCTTTATGGTTTTTTAATTTTTCTATGAAATTCGGTCTTAAAAGTTGTCTTTTTTGTAAAGAAAAAGAAGAATAATTTTTTCTTAATTTATTTTTTGAAGTTTAACAATTTTTTGTTTTTATAAATAAACATAAAAAAACATAAAAAAATAAATAAATAAATAAATAAATACAACATAAAAAAACAATATGGTGGCCATAAGAAAAACGAAAGTTTACTATGAAAATCCTGGGATCTAGTCGGCTTTGAAAATTTGTGAAATGTCAGATGGGTAGCTCTTGCCGACTTATGTAAGCCCACAAAAAATTATTTATTAATCTCCAATAATAAAAAAGATATGGCAAAAATCAGAAATCTCGATTTTTCAGTTTTTTCAGGATATTTCAGGAACGGTCACAAATATTTTGTATGTCTTGACTGATTCGAGATGGCCACAAAATTGCGCTTCTTTGGACTTGTTTAACCGACCCTGTATCTGTTAGCGTTAATAGATAGCAATATAGAGAAGGATACATGGTGCACCCTGTATATGTAAAAATATTATAATGTAAAACTTCAACATCAGGTAATGCAATCGCTCGAATAAAGCTAATTGTTTTTCAATTAATAATACCTATACAGGAATCGTGACAATTTTGGTACCTCCTATTGATTAACGAGATTCCTCTGTAATTCAATTTAAATGTAATAATTATTAGGTACATAAGGTATGTACCGTATACCTATATACCATGGGCCACGGTATACGAAACGGAAGATTATGGCCGTGTCTCTGGATTTTAGGATCTTTTTATTTTTGGAGTGGATAGAGACCCGGCAGAGGTACGTTTTAAAATTATATTCATAATGTACAGGGTGTCCCAAAAGCATAAAACATATCAAAGTTTTGTTTTTTTAAATGGAATGCTCCTATGTTATTGCATTTTTAGATTGTCTGAAAAGAGAAAATAAGATTGGCTTTTACAGTTGGTTCTTAAATTCAGAAGTTTTTGAGTTATAAACAAGTGAAAATCGTCATTTTTCAAGTTCATGGCCCTGTACAACGAAAACGGCTGAAGATAGAGAAAAACGGCTTACATGTCCCTATTTTTACTTTTCATGTACTATCCTACTATGTAGATGAAATGTTTATACAGGGTGATAAAAAATTTGAAAAATTCTGAGATTTCTCCACGCGTCGCCAAATAAAAAAATCAAAGAAAGCACAAATGTTTCTATACCTGTACATTATGAATATAATTTTAAAACGTACCTCTGCCGGGTCTCTATCCACTCCAAAAATAAAAAGATCCTAAAATCCAGAGACACGGCCATAATCTTCCGTTTCGTATACCGTGGCCCACCCTGTATGTACTCACACTTTGTGGCATAAAATGTCTGAACATTTTTTTAAAATTACCTTTTAATATACTGAACCGGTGTGAATTTAGCAGCCATTTTTCAGCAGCGAAATTTCCGAATATTACCGAACGCGGACCTTACTTCATTCAACATATCTTTACACTGTCTCCAAAAATTTGTCATCAAATTTATATATCTATATTAAATATCCTATATATCTATATCTATAATGTAAAATAACAAAATACAGGTGTTAAACCTACCTACTGATGGGTCATTTCGGGCGTTAACTCAAAATATAACTCAATATAAGTATGTATTTTTTTAATTCACGTTCTAAGCTTGACTTCTTCAAATTAAGCAATATTTATCTTATATAATATAAGACGACAAACGCAACGCAACTAAAAAATAGCTTATATGTATAAGATAATAGCGAAATAGTCTTGGCGAAATTCAATGGAGTTGCGAACCGCCCCCGAATGTTAAGAAAATTCATTTCGACCAGAACGCAACGGAAGATTGGGTTCTAACTAGGCTCAAACGATTCTGCTGTGAATTTTACTTCGGAAAATGATGTCCAAAGTCTCTTAGCGAATTTCAGAGGGGTGGAGAACCGCCCCCGAATGTTAAGAAAATTTATTTCGACAAGAACGCAACGGAAGATTGGTTCTAACTAGGCTCAAACAATTCTGCTGTGAATTTTACTTCGGAAAATGATGTCCAAAGTCTCTTAGCGAATTTCAGAGGGGTGGAGAACCGCCCCCGAATGTTAAGAAAATTCATTTCGACACGAACGCAACGGAAGATTGGGTTCTAACTAGGCTCAAACGATTCTGCTGTGAATTTTACTTCGGAAAACGATGTCCAAAGTCTCTTAGCGAATTTCAGAGGGGTGGAGAACCGCCCCCGAATGTTAAGAAAATTCATTTCGACAAGAACGCAACGGAAGATTGAGTTCTAACTAGACTCAAACGATTCTGCTGTGAATTTTACTTCGGAAAATGATGTCCAAAGTCTCTTAGCGAATTTCAGAGGGGTGGAGAACCGCCCCCGAATGTTAAGAAAATTCATTTCGACAAGAACGCAACGGAAGATTGGGTTCTAACTAGGCTCAAACGATTCTGCTGTGAATTTTACTTCGGAAAACGATGTCCAAAATCTCTTAGCGAATTTCAGAGGGGTGGAGAACCGCCCCCGAATGTTAAGAAAATTCATTTCGACAAGAACGCAACGGAAGATTGAGTTCTAACTAGACTCAAACGATTCTGCTGTGAATTTTGCTTCGGAAAATGATGTCCAAAATCTCTTAGCGAATTTCAGAGGGGTGGAGAACCGCCCCCGAATGTTAAGAAAATTTATTTCGACCAGAACGCAACGGAAGATTGGGTTCTAACTAGGCTCAAACGATTCTGCTGTGAATTTTACTTCGGAAAACGATGTCCAAAGTCTCTTAGCGAATTTCAGAGGGGTGGAGAACCGCCCCCGAATCTTAAGAAAATTCATTTCGACAAGAACGCAACGGAAGATTGAGTTCTAACTAGACTCAAACGATTCTGCTGTGAATTTTACTTCGGAAAATGATGTCCAAAGTCTCTTAGCGAATTTCAGAGGGGTGGAGAACCGCCCCCGAATGTTAAGAAAATTCATTTCGACAAGAACGCAACGGAAGATTGGGTTCTAACTAGGCTCAAACGATTCTGCTGTGAATTTTACTTCGGAAAACGATGTCCAAAATCTCTTAGCGAATTTCAGAGGGGTGGAGAACCGCCCCCGAATGTTAAGAAAATTCATTTCGACAAGAACGCAACGGAAGATTGAGTTCTAACTAGACTCAAACGATTCTGCTGTGAATTTTGCTTCGGAAAATGATGTCCAAAATCTCTTAGCGAATTTCAGAGGGGGGAGAACCGCCCCCGAATGTTAAGAAAATAAATTTTGACAAGAACGCAACGGTAGATTGGGTTCTAACTAGGCTCAAACGATTCTGCTGTGACATTTTCCGAAGCAAAATTCACAGCAGAATCGTTTGAACCTAGTTAGAACCCAATCTTCCGTTGCGTTCTTGTCGAAATTAATTTTCTTAACATTCGGGGGCGGTTCGCAACCCCTCTGAAATTCGCTAAGAGACTTTCGACATCATTTTCCGAAGTAAAATTCACAGCAGAATCGTTTGAGCCTAGTTAGAACCCAATCTTCCGTTGCGTTCTTGTCGAAATGAATTTTCTTAACATTCGGGGGCGGTTCTCCACCCCTCTGAAATTCGCTAAGAGACTTTGGACATCATTTTCCGAAGTAAAATTCACAGCAGAATCGTTTGAGCCTAGTTAGAACCCAATCTTCCGTTGCGTTCTGGTCGAAATAAATTTTCTTAACATTCGGGGGCGGTTCTCCACCCCTCTGAAATTCGCTAAGAGATTTTGGACATCATTTTCCGAAGCAAAATTCACAGCAGAATCGTTTGAGCCTAGTTAGAACCCAATATTCCGTTGCGTTCTTGTCGAAATGAATTTTCTTAACATTCGGGGGCGGTTCTCCACCCCTCTGAAATTCGCTAAGAGATTTTGGACATCATTTTCCGAAGCAAAATTCACAGCAGAATCGTTTGAGCCTAGTTAGAACCCAATCTTCCGTTGCGTTCTTGTCAAAATGAATTTTCTTAACATTCGGGGGCGGTTCTCCACTCCTCTGAAATTCGCTAAGAGACTTTGGACATCATTTTCCGAAGTAAAATTCACAGCAGAATCGTTTGAGCCTAGTTAGAACCCAATCTTCCGTTGCGTTCTGGTCGAAATGAATTTTCTTAACATTCGGGGACGGTTCGCAACTCCATTGAATTTCGCCAAGACTATTTCGCTATTATCTTATACATATAAGCTATTTTTTAGTTGCGTTGCGTTTGTCGTCTTATATTATATAAGATAAATATTGCTTAATTTGAAGAAGTCAAGCTTAGAACGTGAATTAAAAAAATACATACTTATATTGAGTTATATTTTGAGTTAACGTCCGAAATGACCCATCAGTAGGTAGGTTTAACACCTGTATTTTGTTATTTTACATTATAGATATAGATATATAGGATATTTAATATAGATATATAAATTTGATGACAAATTTTTGGAGACAGTGTAAAGATATGTTGAATGAAGTAAGGTCCGCGTTCGGTAATATTCGGAAATTTGGCTGCTGAAAAATGGCTGCTAATTTCACACCGGTATATACTGATGGATTGATATAGTTTAATGCGATCACATTTTGCAACAGTTTTTATATCATTCTATAATAAACTACCTTACTTCTGGGCTTTTTATTCCATGGAATTTTATTTTTCTACTGTGATAATAACATATCACTTAACATTAAAAACCCATTTAGTAGTTCATTGCCGACTTTTATTTATCATTACGGCTGTTTAAATACATCATTTATGTTAGAATTGCTGGTAACTTATAAACAGTCACAATAATAAGTAACATCATAAATTTTTATTGTCTACATAAAATAAGCGCACATATTATTTCATATTTCCTATATTATTAGGTATGCTTTTCACACTTCTTATCATACGTTACTCAATTGCTGTAAAAACAATAAGAATTAAATATATATGAGGTATACCTGCTAGAAAAGACGTTTTATTTAATTTTTTCAATTTATATTTCCTATAGTTTATTTAGATTAAAATTGGAAATTAATTTTACGACTTAATTGATTTTTTTCAGAAATAATGTGATGATAAATAAATAAATGCACGGTGTCTAGTTTTTTTAGGTTTACAGCAACGCTAAAAATATATAATAAAAAATTTAATTGCTTGAGTGGAGGTATAAAGGTTTGATGTATAAATTTTTTTCAGCCTAGTAGCGATCGTTGTAAATATTTGATAATAGTTTCTACATTACATCTTTGATTAAAAGCTAGATTATGAAAACATTTAAAATACAGGGGTGTTATGAAAATGACGGATAAACTCTTCAGTACATTGTATGGGACACTCAGTAGAGTACGGGAAAAATAATTAAAAAAATTCTGGTCTTCAATTTGATGAGATAAAAAATGCCAAAGTTAACATTTTACTATCTTTGTTTTTCAGTATTTGCAAAAAATAAATGATTTTACAGATGTAAAAAGGGTACTTTAATCGTTATCAATTAAAAAATTGCTTAAGATGTATTACTGGCTTGGAAAATTTAATAAGAATTTTTTTTTCTTTTCTAAGATGCTGAAAAAAAAGCATTTGGCAACAACGGTTTTGATACCTAATTGACTACCTGCATTGTTAGAAATTAGACGAAATTACCAAATACCAACTGTTATCGTCTTAAACGTTGCCAAATTTATTGTTCAATATTTTGCTTATATTTTTTAAAATGTAGCACTGTATTTTTAAAAATTATTTTTCCCATACTTTACTGGAGTGTCCCCTATAATGTACTGAAGAGTTTATCCGTCATTTTCTTAACACTCTGTATATAAGTAAATCCTATAATATGATGCGAGTGCATACTCAAAAGTTACCTATACGTCAAGGAACACATTTTTATAGTCATTATAGATGTATCGATTTATTATTAAATTTAAATTGAGAAACCTAATCATTAAACGTATAGTATAGAACACCCTATGTTAAATAAACTCAAATCATTTCCTCACCTATTTATAAACGAAGAGTTGTAATTGGTTACCTATTAAAAACTGCAATTGATATCCATATTTTAATTTGAAATCACATTGACCGGTAATATTAATTTTTGTCCACTTATAAGGAAAAATTCAATTTTTACTTCAACCAGTGATAGGATTTTTTAACGATTATGTACCCTGTTAATGAATTGTTTATTTTGTTATGCAATAAACACCTAGACCTAAATAGAACCATTTTGCGTTCACAAGTTTTATGAAGCACGAGAAGATACGTTCTATTAACATTACAACAAAGTAAACAAAATGTTTTTATCTAAGTAAGTACTTATTTATACGTATACATAACACACTGGCTTATCTTTACACTTTATACCCGTTTTTAATTACACACATTCTAGCTGATATCGTAGCTACCTACCTACTCGATAGTAAAAGATTTAAAAATGTATATTTTTACATCCTATTATAATACACTTTTTTTTCTTGTTTTACCTAGTTTGTGATTAATTATTATTACTATTATTTTACTTTTTTGAAACGAGTTTACTAAAATAATTCTGCAAAAATGTTTAAAAAATTTGCTTCAAAAGTATATATATTTTTGAGATGAAGGCCTGCTGTCGGATGAACGCCAGATGTAAAGAGTCGGACTTTTATTAATATCCGCCGCCAGCAGGATGAGCTGAGCTCTCGCGAATATTTGTCAAAAATATATGACCGAATAAAATGGGATTCCCTGACTAGAAGTAAAAGAAACCAAATCAAAACAAAAAATTTGCTAGATTTATTCCACACACTACCAATATGTGTCAATAATTATTTATGATTATACAGTAGGTAACCCATTTGTGGGAAAATTTCGTTACCTACATTTTGAAATAAAACGCAAGTCATTTACATATCGATAATAAAATGATCTTTGAACCTCTTTTTCATGCCTGTATTTTTGAGTTAATGACATAACCAGGTAGGTACTGCTATCTATGCTAGTCATAACACACTTATAGTTAGGTAAGCAAAAGGTGGGTATTTAGATGTTACATTAATGTATAAGTAGAGCTTTTTTCTATAGATATGTACCTACCTATGTATATTTTAAAGGTAGGTACACGTATATATGTATTGTATGTATATAGGAGTACATGCAGTACAAAAATAATCATCAATTTTTTTTACATTATTTATAATTAAAAAAAAACACCGACTTGTAAAGTTTTAAGTACGAAGGTACCTAATACTCAAATGTCTCAGACGTGTAATTAATTCTAGCGTTGCCGTTCCAAAGGGGGTAAGTGCCAAAATAATCTTTCAGAGATATTGATGAAAAAGCTTATAAATTTTTTAATTTAATAAATGTAATTATTTTCATATGTTGACCATGTTAATGAGTGCAAGGGATCATAAATCTAACTGAAACTAAAATTCTATGCTGTGAGGTCTTTTATGAAATAAATAAAAAACTATATTGTTTTTAGAAAAGGTGCAAGTGCCAAGAACAAATATTTTTTAAAAAGGGGTAAGTGCCTAGAATTAAAGTTTTCAGAAAAGGGGTAAGTGCCCAGAATAATTTTTTTTAAAGGGGCAAGTGCCCAGAATCAAAGTTTTTAGAAAAGAGGTAAGTGTCCAGAATAAATATTTTAAAAAAGGGGCAAGTGCCCAGAATCAACGTTTTTAGAAAAGTGATAGTGCGCAGAATAAATATTTTTTAAGAAAAAAAAGTGCCCAGAATTAAAGTTTTTAGAAAAGTGATAGGTGCTCAAGGTTATTATATTATTATACAGGGTGTCCCAGCTCATTCGAAGCGGTCTCTGTGGGCCAAACGATGGATTTTTTCAAAAAAAGTTTTGCAAATTCAAGTACACGATCACAATGGCCATAATTTAAAATTATTTTGAACTATACAGAGTGTCCCATATGAGAGTGGCATATCAAAGCTATGGTTTTTTAAATTGAATGCTCCTATGTTATTGTATTTTTAGATTATCTGAGAAGAAAAAATAATAAGATTGGTTTTTACAGTTGCTGTTTAAATTGAAAAGTTTGTGAGTTATAAACAAGTGAAAATCGTAATTTCTCAAGTTCAAAGCTCTGTACAACGAAAACGGCTCAAGATAGAGGAAAACGGCTTACATGTACATGTCTCTTTTTTAACTTTTTTATATGTACTATCCTATATAGAAATATTTGCACTTTCTTTGTTTTTTTTTTATTTGGCTACTCGTGGAGGTATCTTAGATTTTTTTTTTAAATTTTATCACCCTGTATAAACATTTCATCTACATCATGGGATAGTACATAAAAAGTTGAAATAGGGACATGCGTAAGCCGTTTTTCTCTATCTTGAGCCGTTGTCGTTGTACACCAACCAAAAAAAATACACCAAAAAAACAGTAAAACCTCCCTTGTGTAGCTTCATTACTCCCGTAAAATTGCTTGAACAATGAAGTCTTCACTTCAGGGGATAAGGCCTTGCATTGGTAATAGCACTTGCAAGACACCTATAGCAAAATATTCGAGCATTTATATCACGCATGTGTATTTAATTTCCATCAAAAGTTCGAACACATTTCCGGCACGGGCCAGTACAGCGCTAACCTGCATCCTGCATGACCTCGCACATTTTAGCAGCGCAAACCAGCCACTTTAACCAGACTGCAGCTAAAAAATTTCAATTTTTTAGTGTGCAAAATGGATGTGTACAGCTCGAAGAAAGAAATGTTTATTGTAGCTTTTTTGTTCTGACATTCTTTTTTGGTGACGCTACGGGTTAGTGCTGGGCTAATATGTGCGTTACTCGATTACATAGTACATATTAAAGAGTGCGTTTTCGCGGGCATTTTTTGCTGGATCGGTCTATGCAGAAATAGTGTGCGCGATCTTTTAAGCTTATTATAACTTATCTTATCCCTTGGCGAATTTTTTTCATTAACTGATTTATTTTTGCAGGTTTTATACTGCTTACCGCTAACTCTGCTATTACGAGATGCTTGCTTTTTTTTCCTCCTTTGATTTTATTTAATGTAATAAAATGTTCATTATTATTACTAGACTCCATATTAACTTCAAGAGTCACCATACCAGTTATTAATACAATAATGTAACCAAAAACAGGTAATTAATGATGTAAACGTCAATGCTCAGATCATATAGAATGACAAACAAAACTACCACAGAACAGTTCACAAAACTACTCTGTGTTGACTGTATTCGCCAATGGCACTTACCCCATCTTCAAAGAAAATTGCTCTGGAGTTACAACTGCGTTATTTTTTTTATGTTTGCTGAATATTATTAGAATAAATTTAAGGCACTTGCCCTCTTTATAGAAACACGGCGATGGTACATACAACCTATTAATGCAAAAATACATGTTTCTAAAATTTTGGCACTTACCCCCTTTGGAACGGCAACGCTACAATTGTGGATTAAAATAATAACGCTGTTGGATTCATCTAAGACATTTATTGTTAATAAGCCGAGGCGCTATACAGGTAGGTACACAATCATAATATACAGGTCGTTAATTTAAATTTGAGATAGGGACATTATCACATGCAAAATGGAACTTTCGTATATGGCTATTATGTTGTATCGTTTGTGTAAAAAATTGTACTTACGTAATTTTAATAAGAAAATTACATAGGTACTAATATGTAATTCTTCTTATGCATTTTTAATTTTACATAAGTGTAATTTTTTACATAAACAATACATTATATACAGGGTTATTCACGGTATACGCCACGGAAGATTATGGCCGTGTCTCTGGATTTTAGGATCTTTTTATTTTTGGAGTGAATAGAGACCCGCCAGAGGTACGTTTTAAAATTATATTCATAATGTACAGGTGTCCCAAAAGCATGAAACATGTCAAAGTTATGTTTTTTTAAATGGAATGCTCCTATGTTATTGCATTTATAGATTGTCTGAGAAGAAAAAATAAGATTGTTTTTTACAGTTGGTGTTTAAATTCAGAAGTTTTTGAGTTATAAACAAGTGAAAATCGTAATTTTTCAAGTTCAAGGCCCTGTACAACGAAAACGGTTCAAGATAGAGAAAAACGGCTTACATGTCCCTATTTTAACTTTTTATGTACTATCCTATGGTATAGAAACATTTGTACTTTCTTTGATTTTTTTATTTGTCGCCGCGTGGAGAAATCTCAGAATTTTTCAAATTTTTTATCACCCTGTATAAACATTTCATCTACATCATTGGATAGTACATGAAAAGTTAAAATAGGGACATGTAAACCGTTTTTCTCTATCTTAAGCCGTTTTCCTTGAACAGGGCCTTGAACTTCAAAAATTACGATTTTCTCTTGTTTATAACTCACAAACTTCTGAATTTAAACACCAACTGTAAAAGCCAACCTTCTTTTTTCTTCCCAGGCCATCTAAAAATGCAATAACATAGGAGCATTCCATTAAAAAAAACATAACTTTGATATGTTTCATGCTTTTGGGACACGCTGTACATTATGGATGTAATTTTAAAACATACCTCTGCCGGGTCTCTATCCACTCCAAAAATAAAAAGATCTAAAAATCCAGAGGCACGGCCATAAACTTCCGTGGCGTATACCGTGAATAACCCTGTATATAAGTATAGTCCCTATTATTATTTAAAGTCGCGGTATTAATAAAAATGACGTCAGAAATTGAAAACCTCTCCCCGATTTTCTCGAAAAGGATTTAGGAGAGATATTAACCAAAGGTCCATTTTGCATAATATGTGATTTTCCCGTGTCTAAAACAGATTAACATGGTGCGGGTATATGATGCGGGTACCTATGTGTTGCATGGATACCTAGAAAAGGCACCTATATATTATATATAATAACTGCTGTTTAAATCAAAAAACATGATTTAAAAAAAGTACTTGTTTGAGCGAATAAAATTAAGCAAGTAAAATATTCAATGATTATTAATTATTGCACTAATAAATAATTAAATAATTCCAAAGTATAATCACGTAAATGATTGCGCATAATTTAGACAATTTTGGTATTCCTTCCATGCACAGCTGGTTCCTAGGTCTTCACGATCCAACTTTCTTTCTTTATATAGCAATTCATACATAAACATGACCAGAGTTATGTCGTTATTGTTGGCTTGTTATTAGTAACGCAAAATTGTTTACAAATTGTTGCAAATTTAGATTATAATCTCAGCTTTGGTAAACATGGATTCCAGAGCTTCTTATTGAAGTACTTATGGAAGCTATGGTGCATGGAAGCTCAATGATGAAGCTTATGCAAATAAATAAAAAATAATAAAATAAGCTTATGGAAGCTTTATGAAGCTATGGAAGCTAAAAGCAATACAATATAATATGTACTTAATACTTATATTACGTATAATTATTATTATTATAAATTATATTACACAAAAGTAAGTATGATGGTTATAGACGCGACCAGGATAAATATTGTGACCGCGCTTGGGGGCTAGACGCGCTCTCGTCTACCTATTTAATTAATATAAAAGAAAAAGAGACACCTTAATAGTGTGTGTAGAGCAAGAACCTAATAATTAATGAAAACAAATTAATCAATGCCCAAAACACGGAAATAAAGACAAAAAATTCTTAAATAAGAAGATTCAGCTTTATAAAAATTCACCTACGAACTATACTTATAGGTATATCCAACCGCACTGGAGCTGCAGTTTCATTTCGATTTTAGCTTTCAAGAGTTTTGAAAACGTCCTTGAATTTCAATTTAATGTAGAACAATTAGGTATCTTTACTAATTTAATCACGAGCATTCATTTACGGGTTAATAAAATCACTTAAGTGTTACGATATATGATGTGGCGCCAATTAAACTTATTCCCGTTAATAACAATTAAATGCTCTTGTATTTTTGTGATGTAAAGGATTATATTGAATTTGAAATCTTATAATATCATGATGAAACATTGAAACGAAAAAGTACACTTTTTTACAATTTTTTCGTATGATTGTTCCCATAGCTATTATGGAAATTAGTACACAGATAGTTTAGCTGCTGATACTTAATTGCATGAAATAATAGGACTTTAATTATTATTACAATAAATAGACACACTAATTATCCTCTTTAAAAGACAGGGTAATAGGTGTAAGGTATAATAATTAGTTTGGTATCTCGTTTTCTTTCATTAGATAAAACGACCTTTTATATATATAACGCCTATTACTACTTAATAGCAGGTATATTTATGTATGATTAGGAAAATTTATTTTACCTTACTTTACTATGCGTTTATATTTACTTTATATAGGTATACCTATGATTATTACAATAGATTGGTCAAATTATTGTAAGTTATCTTTAGTAAGTATAGCTGCTATATCGTTAACTTTTTTCCTTTTTGTCATTTTAGAATCCCGAAGATGACCCAAATTGTTCGGTCGAAACGTTGATATTATAATAAAGACCACACTTTAAGAAAAGACTTTTGCCTATAGCCCTTAACAATTTTCTATTGGTATACCTATGTATACCTAATACCTACGTATAAATAATAAATGATACCCGCGCTACTTTAAATTAAAAGAGTGCATGCTTAAATTTGAAAATTATTGAAATAAATTTCCTCTGTTCGCGGCTTAAATAAAGTTTAAGGAATATTTATGATTAATTAATTTCCAAACTGTAATACTTCCCGCAAACTTAAGAAATATATGTTCAATATAATAAAGATAAATAATAAAAAAATGATACTCACATTATTTAATTGGTTCAGAAAAATTAAAAGATTAAATTACCAATCTCGACTTGGAACTTCATTTTCTATTGTTGAACTAAACTATACCTATTTAATATTTAGAGATCTTTCTATTTTCTATAGTAGGGGCACTTATACACGATTATGAATATTGTAAATCATGAGCTTTAACCAAATATTTAATTTTAGTTTACTCCAAACAAGAAGAATGAAACTACTTGTCTGCATGCAGCACGAAGGAAGTATAATGTTATTGTGATCGCGGCAATGCAATCAACATTGACCCCTGGGTAATTGTTGATATAATGCGTGATTCCTCATAAATAGTAGATACTTTTCCTTTTATAAAAATCAATTTGTTGTAGTAAATTCTTTAATTATTTAAAAAAATTATAATTTCTATGTGCGATTAAAGTTAAGCGTTAATTAATTCTTATTAAGTCTTTCTCGTGTAATTATATATTATATAATAATTTTAGATTTATTGTATTGTAGCATATATAGCAATAGGTAGAAGATTATAAATCAACGATATCATTCTTTACACTACCTACTTTTTAGTGATAGGGCCTATTAGTGGCCGAATCTTGAAAATAATTGTTTTATAAATTTTAGTTTCGTTGAAACTAGATAATGTAGTAAAAGATTATACATTAAAATTTATGAGGATTTATTCAAATTTAGGAATATAGAGAGCATTATATTTAAATGATGGCCGAAGAATAACTACCTACTCTTTAAATTATTTTTATTTTACATTGAATCAAAAGAAGTTATTAGATTGACACTGTTTGTAGAAGTTTTGTTAAAAGTGTTTTTATAGTACAGTACCTATTGCTCGCTATTATCGGTCACTATAATTGGCCGACTAGAAAAGAAACCCGGATACCGAGATTAAAGAATTATTAGTTCAAGAATAGCTCAAGAACGTCGTTATTTAGAATTATTGTGATTCGTCCCATATATGACTTTACAATAAGTTTTTAAATCATTTTTAAATTTTTAATTTTTTTTAAATCATTTTTAAATCATTTTTAGGCAATTTAGTAGTTTAAAAGTTGGTCATCGTTTAAATTTGCGTTAAAAATATTATATTCATGCAGGTGACGTAATAAAGGCTTATAATTATCTATAGAAATATTATAAATATGTAAATCACAGGTCAGTCGTCAGCCATTTTGGAGCCCAGACATAGCACGCCGGCTACAGCATCATGGACAACGGTATCCGTAAAACGTAAGAGGCAGGCATTTTGTAATTGTTGTTAATTTCAGTATTTCAATTTCTAAAACGATAGGATTCTCTGTCCCAAATTATGGATAACTCTTGATATAAATAAATAATAATTGATGATAAGAATCTCTAGCAAATGATTGAATTAAAAAAGTTTTCAATTTTCTTTCATTTCGTTCCCAAAATAAATTTGGGCGTATAATAAATAAAGTAATAAAGTGGGCAATCCCGCACAATCAATAATATTTTTATACTGATATGAACAATTTTAAAATACACTTTGGCCTGTTAATGGAAGACACAATTCAAAACTGCGAATAAAGAATAGTATCCTTTATTCGTAGATTCAGAACTAATAAAAAAATTGGTTGCGTCACAGTCATCACTTATCTCTTTTAAAGGGACCCTATTTTCTTGGTGCTTTTGTAATTTGAAATAGTGACAACTGATTGTCAACGTCAATTATCAAACGTCATTCAAACCATGGGTTAGGTTAGGTTAATAACATTTGATCATCATTCATCATGATCAAATCAAATCTTGAATCTTGTAATTTAAATCAACATAAATTAGTTTCAGTTTTAATTTCTAAAATTTAAATTATAAAAATATAAAATTTAAAAAATGTCTCATTATTGAAGCTTTTAGATTAAAAATGACAGACTCAACGGTATTAACTAATTTACTGTACAATTCAAATATTTGCAGGTTATGCTGCGAAGAAAGTAATAACATCTCTGATTTGTTTATTAATACAGAAAACGTAAATAATTTATGCGAAATGGTTAATACTTACCTGCCTGTTAAAGTAATAAAGCCACAAAAAGGGGGATAAAAATGTTAATATTCCACTTTTGTAGGTATCGGATGATGGTGAACATCCCAGGGGAATCTGTCCTGGTTGCAGCATTCAAATCGAATCTACAAAATTTTTCTTTGAATTGATCATTTCAGGCCAAAAGCGTCTAAGGGAATTGATGAAAGCACAACGTGAGGTCATTTCGAGAGGTAACAAGCAGAAGAAACAGCTGGAAGAAGTACTTAAATGCGTTAACCCCACAACAAGTATCCAGAGCTATGCTATTCAAAGTGATGAACAGGGAGACAAATTCCTTATACAAAGTACGTTTTAATCGCTTGTTAAATTAAATCATGGGTTAAGCTGCTGAATCGCGACGGTTTTACCCCTACGCTGGCCCCCCTCCACTCTCTCTGCTTGCTACGCTCCGACACGTTCTCAGCGTTGCCATATGCAAGCCCTTCTCCTACGTTCTGCAGACAATCCTGCGTGCTTCCTGCCCGCTTCCGCACGAGACCGTAATAAGTAGCTACCGGTTCCGTCAGGTATTTGGTCAGGGTAGGTTTTTTTTTTTCATTTTACGAATATTTGAAGGAAAAAAAACCTACCCTGACCAAAGACCTGACTTACTGCAGTAAATAAGTGTTTTAATATTATTTGTAACTAAAAATGACACTTTAAGGCCGTAGGAGAACGGAGACACGGATTTTATGTGGCAACGCTGAGAGCCTGTCGACTCAGAGCTAGCAGAGAGAGTGGAGGGGGGCCAGCGTAGGGGTAAAACCGTCGCGATTCAGCAGTTCTACCAAATCATGCCCCCCTGAGATGTGGGTTTCCATTCTATTGAACTAACTTTCTTATAAAATTTAAAATCAGTGAATTATTTTTGCATTACCATTGCAATGTTGCCAAAGGTTATCAATCAATGACAGTCATTATAATCGTTCATGTCACAAACTGAACCAAAGTTTGACAGTCGAACACCTATTCGTGAAGCTTGTACTCAAAAATACTAATCCAAAATGTCTTGTAGTTTTTTCCGAGGGTCCATTATTTGGACCGGATCATGATTTACGTCTTCAAATCGAAGGTCTCACCAAATCGAAGAGGAAACGGGGCAGACCACCGAAGAGTAAGCAAGATACTGAACCACAAACACTTGCAACAGAAGATCAAGAAGACCAATCTCTTCTTGATTTCCGTCCGGATGATCTAATCCAGTTCAACAATAAGGAACAACCCGATGATGGTCGCAAAAAGCGTAAAATACGTGTGCCGAGCAGATTCTCTGAGGCAATTCAAGGCAAAGAACTGGATAAGATTTTAAGGGAAAGCAACATCGTTGATAATAAGGGAAAAGCTGTCGAAAGCGAAACCAATCCGGTTGTTGAAACTAACCAAGGGAAAGAAGCGATTGGACATTTAGAGGGTCCTGACGGGAAGAATTTAGGTACTTTGTACAAAGGGAATAAGATGACACGTAAACGAAAGTTCTTTTGCAATGTATGCCAGTGTAGCTTTTTTCGTAAAGCTTTATTAATGGAACATTCAAAAGTTCATGATGTAAGTTATAAAAATGTTGGTCAAACCGATAGGCTACATTCTTTTTTTTAATTTAGTAGAATTTTCACTAAAATATAAGCAGAAGTAGTATAAGTATAAGTAATAGTAGTATTATAGTAAATATATTGTTTATATTATGGAATTGTGAGACTTCTTGTGTATTTATCTTTTACAGACTGCTTACCAAGAAATCGACACTGAAAAGTCAGAACTCAATAATTCATGTGAAGAATTAAATGGCGAAAATAATGACACATCTTCAACAGATATTACAGAAGTCGATGATGAAATAACATCAACCTCTCCAAAAGCGTCACAATTTCAATGTGAAATATGCGATAAGTCTTTTACAACCAAACAAAACCATGCAGTACATGTGAGAGCTATACACGAAGGTTTACGTTCCTATAAATGTCAGGAATGCAAGGCGGAATTCCCTTACCCCAACAGTCTCAAGCTGCACCAGCTACAACATAAACGGAAAAATATGAGACTTTTCAAGTGCCCTGTATGCAAAAAATACTTCAATCACCCGAGCAGTCTGCATTATCACAAGGTTGCCACTCACGGCGACGGGAGGCGCTTTGTGTGCGCGATATGCAACAAATCGTTCAAACACCAGCAGCTCCTTCAGAAACATCGAACCGTGCATTCTGATACCAGGCCTCATAACTGCTTACACTGTAATGCATCGTTTAAGACTCGCGCTAATTTACTAGGCCACACAATGATCCATTCTAAGGAGTCAGCTAAACGATACCATTGCACCGAGCCGGGTTGTAATAAAGAGTTCATCCACCGCACATCTCTGTCTCTTCATTTGAGAACCCATTCTGGTCTCAAGTCGTACACGTGCGATATATGTCAGAAGTCATTTTACCAAAAAGGGAATCTGTTGGAGCACCGTCGGATTCATACAGGAGAAAAACCGTATAAATGTAACCAGTGCGATAGATCGTTTACAACCTCGTCCCAGTATCAAGTTCATAGCAGGAAACACAGCGGAGAAAGACCGTTCAAATGCGATTTCTGTGGAAAGACATTCTTTACACACGAATCTTGGAAGTGCCACTACCGGCGCCACTTGAACATACAACCGTTTTCTTGTACTCTTTGCAGTAAATCGTTTTCCACTTCTCTCGGTTTGAAGAAACACGAACGAGTGCATTCGGGTTACAAGCCGTACACCTGCGATAAATGCGGAAAGGCTTTCAGCGATATGTCGAATCTTACGAGGCACCGGAAGCTCCACGATAGCGAACCTTTGCAGGAAAGTGGAACGTTAAATCTACAACCATTGCTCGATGAAGCCGGGCAACCGATCAGCTTGAAGACAATCGAAGGACAGGAAATTCAAGTCGTCAAAGATAACGAGATGGTTCACGGTTTGTTACCGGACGGAACGTTGATACCGATCGATATTTCTATCCAGGAATCGATATCTGACGACGTTCTTTCTGAGGTATGTGCTTTAATTTTTAATAACGAGCTAATACTTCATTTAATTTTTTTTTACTGTAACACATTTCACTTTTGGTTTTGACGAAACTACAGGAAGTTACAAAAGAGAACAAAAGTTAATTTTTTATTTAGATAACGACACGTTTTTCAATAAGATAAAATATTTAATTATTCTGTTTATAAACAGTACAAAATTAATCGTTCTATGTTATTCCCCCCAAGCAAATTATCGTCTCTGTTTCATTCTTTCTAAGAATACGATACTATTCAATTTCAATTTACCTTCTAATATATTTATTGCCTTGTGAAGGATTTTTTTTTTGTTCATTAATTATTATTAATTCAGGTCCAATAAGTGCAAATTAATGCTTAGTAACAGGATTCATGGTAACTTCCATGCAGATTATCCAGTTCACTATCTGCCAAAATTTTTTTCCTCAAATATTATTGTAAAGTTGAAAGAGTGAAAGAAAATTAATTGCCCACTTGGTGTAAGTAACTTTATTTCTTCTTATTAGTAACTTTAAATTTAATTATTGTTTGTGACTAGACATCACATGAACATAACAGACAGACTCAAAAATCAATAATTGAAATTATGTTGAAAGTTAGGGTAGTAATTTATTGTAATCTTAGCAGAGAAAATAAAACAGAATTCTTTGATATTGTATATTAATAAAAATATTATAATTATATATAAATGGACAGAAAGTATAATTTGCAGAAAATGAACGAGACGACAAACACAAAAGAGCTAGACGAAACAAATGTAGACATGTCTCAATTACTGGGCAGCGGGATCCAATTAATAACTCAAGGCGTGCCAGACGAGAGCGGAGGAATGTGCTTGTTGACAACTTACGATGTCGGAACTGAAGATGACTTAGATAATTGTTTCCTTCCTAGAGTATTGAAGATACCACAGCAGTGATGGCCTTGAAATTAAAATTGTTCTCAAGCACTCAAATTGAAGTTCTGGGTATAATCGTAATCGATGGTCGGAATGACCGATTGCATGAACTTCAAGAATATTATCAGGTACATGTGGACTCCCAATTCTCCTCCCCCTTCACCAACTGTTTCTATTATATGTTTCATTACTTCTGCATGCCTGGAAAAGTATGTTTTTATAATGTAAAAAATTTTAAAGTTAAAAGTCATTCTAATACTGGTATTCATAAATTTTACCACTCGATTATAGCTTGAAAGTAATTAAATAAAGGGGATGGAGACCAAGTATTGTATTAACATGCACTCAAAATTGATGATTATGTAACTAAGTTGAAAAAATTGGTCTAAGAATATAGGTGTAAGAGTGACATAATAATTATGTGTACTGTTATAAAAGGCCTATTAAGTTTATTTACGTAGTAATAATTTTTTTTCTTTCATGAAAAATAGTCTTTAGTCTTTGGTATTAGAAAAAGTTTCTATTGGAACAGAATATTTATATTTTTGTTTGGGACAGTAGATTAGAAAATAATGTAATAATACGGTGAAATGTCATAGAATAGTTTTTGTAAAATAATTAGAATGAATAATTAGAAGCGAATTCGAGTTACTGCACTTTTCTGTTCCGGGTGCGCACCGAGGCGGAATCTCGTGTTCGATTTGTAGGACTCCGTTCCAGTGCTTTTCGTAATCGTATTCGAGTTAAAGTGAACTCTAGCGGTGCATATCGTAATTGTGTTCGAGTTACACTTGCTCTCTGGCAGTGCATAGGAAAATATGTTCGAGTCGTATGGCGGAACTGTCCCGGAGCAAAATACCATCAAATTTGACGGTGCAACGGTGCACTCCCGTAAATTTAGAGGTTAGAAATAGCGGGAAAATTGAATACTGATTCCTTACTGATTCCTAGTAATTCCTTAAACCAAAAATTTGTGGATAAGTACATTTCACGTATTGTATGAATTACAACTTATTACAATAATTAAAATGGATCACGCCTTGTAGTTCCACGACTCTGTTATAATAAGAATAACATCATAACAACAAACAACCGTGATAGGTATAGGATAGGGATAGGTAGAACGCTATAATGAAAATGCAGACTGGAGGGAAACTGGATTGCACACTGCACTGCACCGGTGCATGGCGCTCTGGCTCTGGTTCTGGCCTGCCCTGACACAGTTCGGTTCCATACAGAGTCGAAATGCGAAAGTTCTGCTCCGGACTGGAGCAGAATTCTGGGCAGAACTGATTCAGAGACAGATCGATCTCGCTCCGAGCAAGTGCAGCCAACTCGAATTCGCTATAAGATAGAGTGTATGGGAGAAATGACAGGCAGAAAATGATGAAAAGTCACAATTTTGAAGAAACGAACACCAATTCTAGTAGCATGAAAATTGGCTGTTAGAAGGGGGAAAACATAACATGTCCAAAGAGGATTTTGTGTGTTGTACTCAAGAAGAGAAATGCATTTCATAGATGTTGATTGGAAGGAAAGTGCAAATATTATTGGCTGTCATAGTGAGAAATAATATGTTGTCAAGCAGATAACAATCGAATTTCCATAGTTACAAGAAAGACTATAAATACGAAAACAACGATTATCCGAGGAGATTCCTAAAACACAAGTTAAGCAGTGTAGACCACTAAATCATAACCAAACATCGTGAACATCTAGAAAAATTTCGAACATCAAGAATTTGGTAAAGAACAGAGGCCGTAGCTGACTACTAGCAGAAACATATAGGCTAGAAGGAGAGATTTGGTTAGCTGGTAGCTGACAACTGCATTTGATTTGGATACAGCCGTGCAGAGATTTGGCTAGCAGGTAGCTGACAATTGCAGTTTGATTTGGGTACAGCCGTGCAGCGATTTGGATTCTGCGATTTTGACATTGAAGATAGAAAAACGTAGCAGCGAATTGGATATATCCGTGCAGAGATCTACATTGATATTGCTGACATGCAAACAGCAAGGCTACTAGAGTTGACTTCAAGCTTTGTTCAACAGCTGATTCCGTGGGTTATTCCTTTCATTAACCTACGAGGGACTTCTGTCAAGAATTAATGACAGAAAGTCGGTGACGAAGAAGATTCATTAAGGGAACAAACTGTAAGTAATTTTAAGTTATTTTTAAGTTCGTTATAAGTGTTATTGTTGGGAAAATTTCTTATTGTAATAAAACCCAAACAAATTTAAATTGAGTTTCAATAGGAGTTTATAGGTTATGAAAATTTTAAAAAATTTATAAAAAAAAATACTTGAACTCACTCTGAGTCATAGAGGTCTCATACAGACTAAACTTTTATTAGTTTTTACAAATGAAAGTCCCCCTAAATATATTGTTTATGGTAAGAGGGAATCAAAGAGGAAAATAAATGTTCAAAAAAGTGTAGAGAAAGCACAGTTCCTACGAACCATAACAGTACCTATACATTTGACTATACCTCAGTCGGCCAAAAGATATAGTAATAAAAGTGCGCGGTAAGTTTACAATCCAGGTAGGCAGACCTTATACACAAGAATTATATACACAAACCTTAGAATGCCCTTCTCATTGGTTTACCGGAACCAGATAACCAATAAATAAGGCACTATCTGCCTACAGATGTGACTACTTGGACCTTAAAAGTTTGTGCGCAGTTTTATTACTATATCTGTTGGTCGACTGAGGTATAATCACAATTTTGAGTCATTAATGATTTCAAGTTTTAACATACTCTTGAAAGTAATTGTTAATAATTATTGGTGCTGAGTGCAAGTGCATAGTGCGCATTTCTAGGAACTTTAGATAACAACTGTAAATTTAATAGTGGAGTATGGAATTACAGTTACTTAGTAAAAAAAATAGTTGTATAAAAATACAATACATAATAGACGTATAAGTGGATGTTAATTATTGTTATTAATTTATCTAGTAAGTACTTATGTAGGGAGTTATGTAAATGTATTATTGTAGAAAATAAATAAATGATATACCTACAGGATGTTTCTTTAGTTCAGTGACAAACTTCTGCAGCAGATATCTTCAAAATATCCCCTTTAAATGTGTCCTTAAAAATATTTCAACACCTTGTATAATTTTACAAAAGCATTTGTTCTGAAGCAAAGAGCACTCCCTTTCTGATTAGATATCTGCTGCAGCAGTGCTGCAAAAATTGTCGCTGAGCTAAAGAAACACCCTGTATATAAATTATCCATAGTGTTTTATTAAAGCTAGTTAATGCAAGCTAAAATCACAGAGTACTTGAAACCAATGCGAAGTCATACAGATTTCAAACTAAGTGGAGTTGCTTTCTTAGTATTGGTTCTGAATTGTCAATTTCTGCTCAACAGATCTGATATTAATCAACCAAAGCTACATTTACCTGCAGGGATGTACTGAAGCCATTCTGGAGACACTCAAGTGAGGGTGATGTTCCATTGTTACAGTTTTCATAGCGTAGTCCTTATTAATGTCCTGAAATATTTCGTTGGTGGTTAATGGACGTCTGGATTCGTCGTATCCGGTAAGCCACAAACGAGGGGTTTGGTAATATTTATCGTAAGTTATGTGGATGTCGTAAGTGCGTGTGTGGACGATGGAATCACCTTCACCGTGTTCTTTTTCAGACTCATTTTCCGGTTTAGCTGGTATCACTATTGTAGCCTGAAAGAATAATTATGTAACTGTTGAAGCAAAGGAAAAATAAAAATTAAGGTTTATTATTATTAGGTACCGACAGCAAATACGTTAAAATATTAATACCGGACACTTCCTCTCAAAACCTCCGTCCATTTTTACAGCGCCCTCATGCAGGAACTGGGACCACTAAGCTGTTTTTAAATTCAAAGTTATAGGTAACTTTTCACGGTTTTTGACAGCTGCAGTCAATGATAATTAATTATTATTAATAATTTGTCATTAGTAATTATTGAACGTTTTAGTTTCAAGTATAATTTCAATTTAAAGTTACTCTCAAAGCATTATATCAGCGGATAATTTTGTTGCGTACGCAGTTAAATAGGCATTTATAATGTACCGCTGTATTAAAGTGAACATAATGTCTGGAAAATATGTGCTGTGTGCTGTGTGCGGTTGCTCCAACTATGGATTGTTAAGCATGTCCAGATCTTTCCACGGTGTTCCAAGCGCAAGAATTAAAAATTATGTATAAACTTTATAGAAGCCGCGTAAATAAACTTATTAATATTTTATAACTATGCCGATGGAAATAGGAACAAGAAATAGGTTATAATAACATCGATGAATGACGAAATTTTGAAAAAGTGTGGAGTGTCGAAGCCGATTTCTCACCATATTATTTTGTACTGATCATTTCAAAGAGGAAAATTTTGTTAATCCAGCAAATAATAGACCTTTAAAACTGCAAGGAAGCACATTATTGGAATTGCGGCAAATAAAAGGCTTACACTTAGGTATACCAGCGATTCAATCTTTTTGAAATATACCTACCTAAAGATATTAATAATATTGTGTGTAATAGTAGTTAATTATTGTTAATATAATAAACATATTGAAAACTTTGTTGTTTATTGTTGTATTAATTCTTCGTCCCAATTTCCTCCGTCTATTCCGTCTAATTAATTTTAAGAGATTTTCTATTCAGCGTTGATATTTAAAACTCCCGCTATGTTTCACCAAATTTAATTTTTAGTGGTCCCAGTTCATGCTTGGTGGCGCTGCTAAAATGGACGCAACCTGTTGCAATGCTATAGGTATAGGAGTGTCCGGTATTAATATTTTAGCGTATTTGCCGACAGTAAACTATGAAAGGGTACATACAGTATTGGCAACAGTGTATTATATACCATTTACTAAATGTGACAACCCTGGTGGCTGTAGATTCGCAGCCCTCAACATCTACAAGAAATACTTTGGAATGTATGTAACCAAATTAATGATAAATTTTAAGGTCAGTTAGAAGGGACTCAAATTAACCAACAGTAAAATGTACCCACTTATTTAATCTTAATTTTTCCCTACAAAAATTATTTTCTAAATTATTGGACCTTAATACCTTCTCATCATCTAGTAATCCTTCCTTTTCAAACTCCTCCATATCACAAGGTTCATCAGAATCATCATCGTCCTCCTCGTCTTCATCTAGGGCATCTTCCATACTCTCGGCTTTCTCTTCCTCACCCTTGTTCCCCTCATCTTCCAAAGTCATTTCGGTAACTCTATTTTCCAAGGAAGGATTGTTCGCGTTCTCATAGTGATGCGTATCGACCCAATCGTCTTCCATCACTCTTTCCAGGTTCATGGAGTACTCCATTTGTTCGCATCGACGTTGACATGGCACGTTTCTGGTCACCAGAAATTGTTTCTCCGCCGGAAGGTAGGACTTGATCTTGGACTCGTCTCCCATGCACCACTGCCATGTCGGACAATGATGCACTAGATGGTCTCCAGCTGCCACGAATTCTTCCGGAGTTATTACTCCTGTATCTTTGAATTTTGATTCCTGGAAATTTAGGTTAGTCAGGGGTGTAACTGTGATTTTTCTTGGCTAGTAGTGGAGAGAGTATTAAATGTTGAGATCATTGAAAGAAGTGAAAATTACCTTGAGGACTGGTGTTAGGTATTCGGCTACTCCCAAAGCTGTCCCCTTAACACTATTAATTACGTTTTGCATTGTAAAATTAGCAATTAATAATTAATTAATCATTAACTAGTTATAAATGTTCCGAGAGAGATAAAATTATATAAAAACAGGCTTTACAGAGTTATTTAAAATAAAACACATCAACTGGTTCCAGATGAAACTTTTTAGATAAGAAATATTTGAGACAGATAAAGAGTAGGATTCTAAATGAATGCGTGAACAAATAAGCTAAAGCTGTACCCTTGGATTTTTCAGTTAAATGCAAATATGCAAATAACAATTATGACTTTCTGCTTGTGAATTGAAAATTAAAACACCAAGAATTTTGACTTTATATTGATAAATATCTAATTCTAATTATTTAAGTTTATTTATTTATTTAACAGATTTGAAAAATTGTACTGAATTCATTTGTCACTCAGCATTGTCAGCATAATTCTTATCTCTGATATCGATATCATTTCTGTCAATGTCATTGTCATTATTAATGTCAGTAGTTGTATCCTGGTTATATTCAGCAGAATTTGAAAACAAAATTAGGTGTTGTTCGCTATTAATTAGGGTACCTGTATTACCGACACTGACGCTTACTAGGTCAGAGATGTTTATACTATGATGACTAGATGACGAACTTTCTACTCTGTACTCATGCCAAAAGTGAGGCCCCTGGCGGCCATTTTCTATGAGGGCAAAAATGTAGGATCCCGTCGAACGACGTTAAATGCATTTATGAAATTATGACTTTATAAGTAGTTAATTCTTTGAGTGTAAGTTTAAGGAATTATCTGTTCAAAAATGCAAAATTCATGTGCGGCTAGCTGTTGCACGAATAGTGGAGGACCCCTTGCAATTTTTTCCATGAGTAATAGAAGTAAGTACTTATGATTACATACCGTCAAACGGGGCAAAGTGGATCGGCCGGGGTAAAGTTGATCAAACATGTGTGTGTACAATAAAAAATTCGCATGGCCAAATGAGTACGCTTGAACGTAGTTTTGACCGCTCACCTTGATTCAGTTATAGTACAGACGCTGCGAGAGGTGGTCGCTTCGCAATATTCAAGGTGATTTACGAGAAATAAATTCTAAAGAGAATAACACATATTTAGCTATTTCATAAAACTTAAAATTCGTTTGTTTCCGCACGCGACTGGGTACACTTTATAATTCTTTTGCCACCATGGGTTAATAGCCCCATGTGTAACTTAGATCTAGGCGGTAAAAGTAATTGAAAATCTGTCACCAGAGTCAAACTGTAATTTTTTTTTATAAATAATGTACCATATTGCGGGGTAAAGTGGATCAGCGCTTTTAACACGAGGTATTGATCAATTTCGTTCTTGTAAAATTTGGGACGAACAAACGAGACCGACATTTTATTGCAAAAATACTCCTAGCTGAAGAATCTGAAGTCACCGTTAGCAGTCTCAGAAAAACAAGTTCTAATAAAGTATTTATGTTCGTATATTATCAGATAGCAGACATCTCAACGATCTCCAGGGACCAAATTGTGGAATAATTACACTGAAGAGTTCAAATAGAGGACGCCGGTTCATTTTTCATATCAAGAAAGAAGACGAAAATATTTTAGAATAGCATTTTTTCGTTTTGTTCTGAAGTTTTTTAGTTTCGTTATTTACGTTCTTAATTAGAATTTACCTATTTATTTTTCTCGTTTTGTTTTCACTATTTTTAGTTTCGTTGTGTTGTTATGCAGAATTTATTTTTATTTTAGTTGAAACGTCTGGCTGTAGTAACATAAAAGACTGAGAATAAACCTTTATTTTTAATTTCTACCATTTATTAAATACCTAACTGTTCCCAAAAAAAATTTAAATTTAAATTGCGATCCGCTTTTTTTAAAAAAAGATAAATATGGTGATCCACTTTGTCCTAAATTAGTGTAAAATGGATTTTGAGTGATTTAAAAGGAGTGATCCACTTTACCCCACTTTGCAGGGGAAAGTTGGATCACTATAATACATACCGTGTGTCCCCGGATTGGTGAAACGACTCTTATAAAAGACAAAAAATTTTTTATTTTAATTTTCATTTTTTGGGGTTCAGCTCTGCTTGGTTAAAGAGTAATTTCTAACAAAATTTTAGTTTTGAAAAATCAAGCATGCCTTGGAAATAAAAAAAAAACTATATTTTTTCTGTGGAGTAAAGTGCCTTTTATGTGGCAAATACGAAAAAATGTTATTTGAAAAAGTTGTTAAGAATCAACATTTAGGCGGGCATACCAAATTTCAATATCATAGGCCAACTTTGATCTTTTACATTTACTTTTATGTTTATTTCACAAATCAAAGAATTTCATTTGTAAGAAAGACTGATATTGACAGATTGCTATTGCTATGGATACAATTTGGGTTTTCCATGGCAGTCTAATTTGAATTTGTTACAAAATGAAATTCTTTGATTTGTGAAATAAAAAATAAAAGTAAATGAAAAAAAAAGTTGACCTATGATTTAGAAATTTGGTATAGTTACCTGAATGTTGATTCTGAACAACTTTTTACAATAACATTTTGTCGTATTTGCCACATAAAAGGCACTTTACTCAATAGAAAAACCGGTTTCTTGGAAATTTCCAAGGCATGCTTGATTTTTCAAAACTAAAATTTTGTTAGAAATTACTCTTTAGCCAAGTAGGGCTGAACCCCAAAAAATTAAAATTAAAATAAAAAAAAATTGTTTTTTATAAGAGCCGTTGCACCTATCCGGGGACACACGGTATATGTATAAAAATAAAATATTATAAAGCTAGTTTTACCTAATGTAACGATGGTATTCGAAGCCTAGAGAGTGGGAGAATCTAAATATGAAGTTTCAATCAAAAATTCAAAGCTGTTATGAAGTAATTGCAAAAAAATCTATTTTTTTTTGATCCACTTAGCCCCGTTTGACGGTAATTTATTTGTTTTATTCATAGATTCATAATTTATTAATTTATTATAATTACTGTAGACTAATTTAAAAGTAACTGGTAAACCAAACCTGCATGAGAGGAGCTATAAATTACTGACGGAGACTTTTAACAGAAGGTCTCAATGAGAGTAAGCTCCACAAGTAGTGGTCAGATATCGCATTTGAGCAAAATCGATCAAATCGTTTCAAAATGGCAGTGTTTGGGGTTCTTATCACAGGTGCAATTATATTTTTACGACCTGTCTAAGACGCCGGCGGTAGGGTACAGAAAACAGCTTTAGTTCCTGTAATTCCCAATAAACGCGGATTAATGAATAGTGGCGGTGTAGCGATAAATGCGGGTAAAAGAATTATATATTGATAAGGATAAGAAGTAATTAGGAAAAACAAGCGGGTACTTACAATTGGATGACAACAGCGAGCGTGCGAATATAGCGGAGCGCGGAGCGATATTTTTGCGTGCGACCGTCTCGAAGTCTTAATCTTGAGTCTCTCTTTGTCCACCTGTAGGTTCTTCCTTCAGGGGTGCGGGGCGAGTATCGATGCGTCGTATTGCACTATGCCGTCCGGACCACAGGCGGGTGTAGGAACGGGAAATGGGGACGGAACATTACCGCCCACCAAAATTACAATGTAATTTTCCGAAAAAAAGTGAAAGCGAATTTGCGAATTTGAAAAATGACTATTAAAATAAAGATTTACTTTGCAGCACTTGCGTAGCGAATAATAAACGAAGAATGTGAATTAAATGTGAATTTCTTAAAACTTACAGCAGTTGCGATATTTACAATTATAAATTGATAAGAGGCTGCTCATTACTGACAGGGTAATGGGCAGAGCTTGACTAAAGGTCTTGTTAAGACCTTGTCAGCGGTGCGAACTGAAGCCACACGGGATATTTTGTCGGCTCCCGGGTGTAATTGAACTATTCGGCCTAGTTTCCATTTTAAGGGGGGAGCGAGTTCATCTTTTATTAGGACAAGGGTCCCGATGTCCGCAGACTCAAAGAATTGGCGACCGGCCCATTTGCCACGTTGATATAAGGTGTGCAGGTATTCATTTCGCCAGCGCGACCAAAACTCGTGATGGAGGCGTTGAATCAACTGCCACCGAGAAAGACGCGATAAAGACAAATGTGATAGGTCGGGGTCCGGAGCAGCTGTTAGAGGTTCTAGGGTCAAGAAATGACCTGGCGAAAGCGTGAGTAAGTCATTGGGGTCAGATGAAAGGCTGCAAAGCGGGCGCGAATTGAGCAGCGCCTCCACCTGAACACATAATGTGGAGAGTTCCTCATAAGTGAGGATTTGGGTTCCAATGACGCGATAAAGGTGGGTCTTAACCGATTTAATTCCACTCTCGGCAAGCCCTGAGAAGTGCGGCGCGGAAGGAGGATGAAAGCGCCATTGAATAGCTTCACTATCTGCGGCCTCTTTCATATAAGACATAAGCTCTTTATTACCACCAACAAAATTGGTGCCGCAGTCACTATAAATCTGAGAGCATCGCCCTCGTCGGGCAATAAAACGACGTAGCGCAGCGAGGAACGTCTCCGACGACAAGTCAGAGGCCACTTCCACATGTAACGCCTTAGTGGCGAAGCACACAAACAGGCAGATGTAAGCCTTTTGGGTCTTACTTCCGCGACGGCGCGATAAAAGAATGGGAAACGGTCCGCCGTAGTCAACACCAACCACGCTAAAAGCCTTTAATTGGGTCACCCGAACGGCCGGCAAATCACCCATGGGGGGTTCGACGGGAATGGGACGCGTGCGGAAGCAGCGGTTGCATTTGCTTAGGATGCGGCGAATAACCTTGCGAGCAGACAAAACCCAGAAATTTTGCTGAATTAGATATAGCGTAGTATTAACTCCGGGGTGCGAGTGGGTATCATGTATGAAGCGGACTATCAACTCGGTGAGTTTATGTTTCTGCGGAAGTAGAGCAGGATGCTTGGCTTCCATAGGCAAAGGAGAATGAACCAAACGACCACCTACTCGAAGTATTCCGTCAGCGTCAATGAAAGGCGATAATTTCTGTAAATATTTTGGGCACAATTGTCCCTTGCGTATCTGAGCAATTTCAGATTTGAAATATGAGGACTGAACGTCCTTGACCATGACCATTAAGGCTTGGTGTAAATCAGCATCAGTTAAAGTGAGTGACCTTCGATCGTGTCCTCGAGCGTTCTGGACAAATCGAAAACAATATGCCAGGATGCGTTGTATTTTTAGCAGCGAAGAATGTTGAAGAAGTAAATGATCTACAATAGAAGTACTTACTTCAGCAACTAAAGAAACGACCTTGCCCTCAGGCAGGGAGTCAGCGGAAATAGCGGAAACGAGAAGATCTTCAGGCCACATGGATGGCGGTTCTTTAAGCCAGGGAGGCCCCGCCCACCAAAGGGAACATGACAACAACTGCTCTGGCGAAAGACCTCGAGAAGCGGGATCAGCGGGATTGTCAGCTGACCTGACATGCCGCCAACAATCGGGAGGAATCGTGTCTTGTATGTGGGCAACCCGATTGGCCACAAAGGTCTTCCACCGATGCGGTGAGGACTTTATCCAGGACAAAGCGACCGTGGAATCACTCCAGGCAATTACTTTATTGAAAACCAAGTGGTTGCGAAACGTATCGAGAACAAATGACACTAGATCTGCCAGTAACACGGCTGCGCACAGTTCCAAACGAGGAATAGATATTCGTTTCAAAGGAGCGACCTTGGATTTGGCCATCACTAAAGATACAGAAATGCGTTGTTGATCATCACGAAAGCGGAAGTAAATTACTGAAGCATAGCCGGCTTCAGAGGCGTCGCAGAATGCGTGCAGTTGACACTCGACGAAAGATTGCGGTTTAAGACATCGATTTATCTTTACGTGAGACAGCTGCGATAAAGAGGCCTTATAGTTCTGCCATTGAGAACATATTTCAGCCGGCGGTAATTCATCCCAGCCCAATGCCAAAGACCATAGGCGCTGGATGAGATGTTTAGCGAAGAATGTTAAAGGTGACAGAAACCCCAGAGGATCATAGATACGGGCAACTTCCGATAAAATAGACCTCTTGGAGCACTGTGTGTGGACCGCGTTGACATGAAAGGTGAAAACGTCCGGATTGGACTGCCACTGGAGGCCAAGAATTTTAAAAATCATTTCTGCGTCTGGATCAAAATTAGACGAACTGGTCTGACGATGATCCTCAGGAATACCATCCAACACAGCTGCGTGATTAGACGCCCACTTACGGAGTTCAAAGCCACCTGAACTCAATAACTGGACAATCTCGTCCCTAAGTTTTATGGCGGAAGCGATGTCATCGGCACCCAATGCCAAATCGTCCACGTAAAGACTATTATTAATGGCACGAGAGGCTAGCGGGAATTGATTTTGACCTTCTTTTGCTAATTGTAGCAAACAGCGAATCGCCAAGTAAGGACTACTTGACACCCCATAGGTGACGGTATTCAAGGAATAAGTCTCGACGGGGTCCTGCGGCGAAAATCTCCAGCGAATCATTTGAAATACGCGATGAGGCGGAGAGACTAAAATTTGTCTATACATTTGGCGGATGTCGCATGTAAAAACATAGTTGTACAAGCGAAAGCGTAAGAGTATAACTGAAATATCTGATTGAAGCTTGCTTCCAGTGAGCAAACATGCGTTCAATGAAGTTCCGTTTTCGGCGTTGGCAGACGCGTCGAAAACTACGCGTATCTTTGCGGTGCTGCCTTCTGTTTTTAGAACGCAGTGATGCGGGATAAAATAGCAGTTATCAGGCGGCGGTGGAGTAGAAAGCTTAGTCATGTGACCAGCATCTAAGTAGTCGCGCATAAAGTTGTGATAAAGATCACGTACCGAAGGTTGCTTCGATAGTCGACGTTCAAGTGCCAATAATCGGCGATCGGCCATTTTGAGTGACCCAGGAAACGACGGCGGCGACGACTTAGACTCCTTAAAGGGGAGACAGACTCCGAAACGACCAGAGGGCGCACGGTAGTGCGTATTTGTGAAATGATCCTCCGCCTGTTTATCTTCAGGCGACAGGATTGAGCGATTGGGGATGTCCTCCAACTTCCAGAATTCTCTCAACGTGTCATTAAGACAAGATTCGGTCGAGACAAAAAAAGAATGCACCTTATGCGTTGTGCTGGAAGAAGTGGGACCTAAAAGTATCCAACCAAAGATTGTGTTCATAGCAGCAGGTCTCGTACCATCGCCAGATATGACACCCTCTTTGACTATGCGGGAAAAGACTTCAGCCCCGAGGAGCATATCCACGGGACCGGGAGAATGCCACAAGGGATCAGCGAGTTTCAAGTTTTCGAAACAATGAATATTTGAAAGCGGACTAGTCGGTAACTCCGAGCAGATAGAGGGTAACACCATGGCAGCGACACCCAAATTGGTAGAAGATCCATCCGGACGGATTGAACAATTTACATATCCGTGCGCAGAGGAGATAGCGGAATGACCCACTCCAGTTATGGACGATGAAGATGGAATGAGTTCAAGAGCGAGACGCTTACGACATCTTTCTGTCATGAAGCTAGTTTGACTGCCCGAATCACAGAGGGCTCGAACAGATTGGTAATTTCCCCACTTATCACGGACCTGGAACCGCACCGTGGCCAGTAATATCGATTGAGGAGTACCTAAAGCTTCGCCAATGGAAGACATGGCAAGTGGTGGCGAAGAATGCGTATTAGAAGAACTTGTTGCGGAAGACTCATTTGGAGTTTGAACTTCTTTGTTAGAAATTCTGTCGTCATTTTCCTTAAAGAAATGCAGTAGAGTGTGGTGCTTACTTGAGCAATGTCTACATGTGGATGTTGAGCGACAAGAGGAGAACGAATGCCCCGAACTCAGGCAGTTCGTGCATAAGTTAGCGGATTTGACAAATGTAAATCTATTATGAGGAGATAATCCTAAAAATGCGGTACACCTTTGAAGTGTGTGCGAATTGGAGCGACAATGCGAACAATAAATAAACTGAGCGGCGTTGGGAGACTCGCGAGTGGTAGACACCATCATCACGTGAGGACTACGTCTGTCCTCAGTGCGCCAGTTCACCTTCCCTTTATTGGAATGTGATGGCTGTTGCTTGAAAGAAGATGTGGCTGGAGTACTCAAGGCATGTGTCTCCAGTGCTCGACACTGATTGGTCAAGAAAGTAAAAAGATCCTCATAAAGAGGGAAGTCTTCTTGAGCGAATTTTAATTCAAATCGCTTGCGAGTCGAGTCATCGGTCTTCTGAAGAAGCCAATTTAGCATAGTGAAATTCCACAAATCAACTTGCGGGAATTTCTGGAGCGCGGCGGTATTCTCGGTAAAAGAATTGAGAAGATCTCTCATGGAGTGCGTTGAGTCTGGACGACACTTGGGCGCATTAGCAATAGCATTCCAATAATAGGTAGCTAAGATTCTGTCATTCTGATAGCGATCAATCAAAGTACGATAAGCGATGACATAATTTTCTTCGGTTAAAGGCAAGTGACGAACGAGATCCAGAGGTTCCTTTGACAGCGTAGAAATTAGATATTGGAATTTATCTATTGAGGATAAATCGGAATTATTATGGATAAGCGAGTTAAAAATGTCATAGAAAGAATGCCATAATTTGAGGTCTCCATCAAAACGGGGAAGATCAATTTTAGGAAGACGCACATTGCATCGAGTTCCACCCACTGACTCTAGCGACCCATTCGAACCTCGCCCATCTGGCAAGACAGCGTCAGGTTTCCCAACCAAGGAGTCAGAATCTTTAACCTTAGGTTCTGATTGCGATAGACGTAACTGAATACCTTTAATTCCAAAATATACCCCATCAATTTGAGCGATTTGATCGCAGAACAATTTCCACTGATCTGATGTTTCATCAACTAGCGTGTCTGTAATGACTAAATGAAACCCCCTGTATAGACTTTCTGCTGAGTCTAAAGCTGCGAGAAATTTAAATTTTTCGTCAACAGATGTACCTGCATTCGAACCTAAATCTAAAATCGACTGTAGCCTAGACAACATAATTTTGCCGGTAGACAAAGCCTTTTCCATTGTGAGAGACATAGCGAATTAGCGAATTAATAAAAGTTAAATTTTCTCAATTGAAAATGCGAGTTAAAGAAGGATGCGGAAATAATAGAATTATTCTTCTCTGAAATATACCTACCGACACCAACACCAACTCAGCTTGAAAATAATCAATAATTTCCAAACCAGTATACCACCTCGACGTAATATTTCCGGAAACCGGGATTAGTAAAATTGTTAAAAGTTGCCTGCACGTGCAAGGTGCAAACACAGTAGCGAGAGAGAATAAAACGTAGTGGTGTGAGGTGAGACGAGGACGGGTTTTTATTACCCCAAGGCAGACTACACTTTTCAAGCAAGGGGTGTGGGTACAAAATATTCACCAAATATTTTTCAGCAATACGTATAGGTACCTAATTAATTAAGATCGATCGAATAGTTATTACATGCGGTAATTATTTTCTAGAATGCAATATTCTAAACACAATTACAATTAAAGAACGATGAAATTTACAAATTTGTAGCAAGTTAACAAATGCTGTAATTTCGCGATGAAGTTATTTAATTAATAACTTCGTGACTTCGAAAAAATGAAAAAACAAGTATCTATAGCTTATTTTTGCGAATAACAAGTGCGGAAAGTAAATAATCAATGCAAAGTAACTTATTGCATTGAAATTTCGACAAAGTGAAATGCGAATGATTTTTTTTGAAATGTGATTAATTGATCTGATTTCAATTAATGACTTATATCCGGCTCGAAGGACCAATGTTTGGGGTTCTTATCACAGGTGCAATTATATTTTTACGACCTGTCTAAGACGCCGGCGGTAGGGTACAGAAAACAGCTTTAGTTCCTGTAATTCCCAATAAACGCGGATTAATGAATAGTGGCGGTGTAGCGATAAATGCGGGTAAAAGAATTATATATTGATAAGGATAAGAAGTAATTAGGAAAAACAAGCGGGTACTTACAATTGGATGACAACAGCGAGCGTGCGAATATAGCGGAGCGCGGAGCGATATTTTTGCGTGCGACCGTCTCGAAGTCTTAATCTTGAGTCTCTCTTTGTCCACCTGTAGGTTCTTCCTTCAGGGGTGCGGGGCGAGTATCGATGCGTCGTATTGCACTATGCCGTCCGGACCACAGGCGGGTGTAGGAACGGGAAATGGGGACGGAACAGGCAGTCATTTGAATTTTCAAAAATATCGCAATTTTTTAAATCCCTGCTGTATAGCAATGCGATAACAACTAATCTAAATACATAGAAAATTAAATCCGAGGGTTATTATAAAGTTGGGCAACCGCTCAAACTCACCTTAGAATACAAAATATTAAAATGCCTTCACTGCGATGGAAAAAAAAGATTGAAAGTGAAAACTCAAATGTATTCACCTGTTCAGTGTGTAGTTCTTACTTTTACAAAAATGGTCATATCTTTGGAAAAAAAGAATTTATAACACTGCCGTAAGAAAATTTTGGAATAGTTTCTAATTTAGTACCAATAAAATGTTTATACGTTTAAAATCGATGCTTGAATTCCAAGTGTCCTTCAAATTGCTTATTGTTTTTAAGGGAAACATTGTGGATCAAATAAGACAACGAGATAAATTTTGAGATGTATATTTTGAAATTTTCCTTTTCGTCCATACATACGCACATTTATGTTGATTTACATACATACAGACATACAGGAAATATTTATGTCTAGTGAAATATAAATAAAAATTGCCAAAAACATAAAATAAAATCTACGGATTGATGTAAGTAGTGAAGTTCGTCAGTCTCAAGTAAATAGAGTATACTTTATTATTTAAATTCGTTTCTTTGATTTTGATTTTGGCACTTTCTTTAATTAACTTTTCTCTCTTATAACTGCCAAACTTCACTTGTAGATACATTGTAAGTACCAATAATAAGTACTTAAGTATATAAGATCAAATAATTTTCGTGAAATATTATTTTCTATATTTTTTTTTAAATAAATAAAAAATTATAAACAATGAGTATAATATTAATAATTAGGATCCAAGATATAAATATTTTTAATTTTATTTATATCACAAATATAAGTAACACAGACAAAATATCTACAATACACACTTACCACTTAAAAATAAAATACAACAAATTTAGGTATTGTACAAAATCACAATGCAACAGAAGACTTGGTTTTACAATAATTATATAATTATAATTAGGATAATTTATTTGAGCAACCTGGTGTTTTGAAATTAAATATAAACTTCACCAAGTCATTACAATAGTTAATACAGTTTTTTTTTAGATGTGAAATTCAGTTATTGTGCGATTTACAATATTTTTTTTTGTTAACAGCTGATTCAACACCTTTCCTTGTGATTGGTTATTTTTGTTGTATACATACCTAACAATTAATAAAATATGTTATTTGAATAAATAATTAAATAATATATATATTTTAAACATAATAATCGAATAATAAAGTCATCACAATATAATAAACAAAATAGCCGAAAGTGATAACACCAGTTTAACTATACAGTACTAATAGGAGGTACTATGAAATTCATCTTTCGAATGTTTTGAAAATCGAATAGTCTTGAAAATTTGCTTGCCTTGAAAATATTGTAATTTGAAAATAATTAAATTTAAATAAAATCAATTGAAAAGTATGCCGCAACAGAAGGGTTTAAAGAGAATTAATTCTTGCTAGAAAGTGGTTTAGAATGAGTAGAATAATAATAATTATGATCTACTTGAGTCACTGCTTATGCATAAGTAATAAGTCTGTGATCTAGCACTTGTAAATTATCTATAGACTCGTCAGAGATTTTCAGATCAAATTATTGAAAAAAAAACTTGTGAAACACTCGTCATATTTCAGATAACATATTTTATTAACTTCGATACAATATATGTCTATGACATAAGTATTAATATTAAATTTATAAACTATTATGTATTTTTTTTGAAAATACATGCCTATTTCATTAAACCTACGTACCGGTCAACTATATTCTAAATTTTTATATATTTAATAATAATGTGACAATACCCTAATCCTTTTTCTACTGATTTTCCACTTGATTGCATTAAGTGTATAAGTAATAAGTGGGTAAAAGTTTCATGTTTCATAAATTATAAACGCTGTGTTCAATAAATAATTAATCAATACCTATTATATTATTATATAAAGATGTAAGCGTGTGAGATCTAAAAACTCGTTCAGTTTGAATCATGCAAATGCTGAAGTGATTTAGAGAATTTATTAAAATTGACAAATCTTTGTACCCATTCTGTGCCTTTTGTACCAACCATTTACCATAACAGAGAGAAAAAATAATCGAAACTATAAGAGAAATTGTTTTATTACAAAAGAAACAATAAATTGAACTACTTTCAGCATTTGAATTTCATCAGAAAGAACGTTTGACTGAATTTGTAACTATCAACTTTAATGAGATTATCCTACAAAACCCCTGTAATACTGAGTTTACCTTGTACAATATTGAGTAGTATAAAATTCAAAGTAAAATTATACTTTCTTTATCGTTTCGTTAATTAAAAACCTAAATTTAATTCAATTAGGGAAATTATTCCACCGGCTGTTTTCTTAATATACGTTTTAACAATTATTTCAATACTCACAGAGCGAGCTTTAACAATTCGTTATTCTCTTTAACAGTTTATATTTTTGTTATTAAAAGTACACTTTATTTATCCAGTGCACAAATAATACCCTATGGTCCCACTGTTTGCTAGTTTAATATCGAGATACGAAAAATTCTTCAAAGTACCTATTAGTCACACTAACCTTCCATAAAAATTCGTAGCATCGAAATGATGCGTCAGTCGAGAGCGTTTTTGTATATCTCATTATGTATAAATATTCTGTTATTATAGTCATCCGATGCCGTAGTCATCCGATGCCGATTTGCTCTTACACTTTTTTTTTAATTAGCTGTATAGTTGTTTATTTCAAGCAATATTTTAGTAATTTTTTCTTTTATATTATTTTGGTTCATACATTATGTATATTTTTTATTTACTAACAAGCAGGTAGTGATATTAAATTATATTTGGAGGTGTCCCCTTAAAATCTGATTTAAGTACGTACAACACAAAACTATTTTAAACTCTTAATGAGAATAAATGATCATATTTGAATATCAAGGAAGTATAGTTTCTAATCCTGATCCAAAGTGAGATTCTGTAAAAACTTTTTACAGTCTAAATTTTTCAGCTAGACTGGCAGATTCAATTAAAACTTTCGCTTGAGAGAAGTAAGGAAGGTTTAGAGACATATTTCTTTTCATAAAGAAACTAAGAGCATTTTTACAATAATTGATCGGAAAAATGATCAAATCATGTCCTTGTAAGAAGAAAAATGCCATTATTTTATGCACCATAACTATCTAATCTCTCTCCAACTGTTGGTATAAGTACGTATCACCAATTTTATTTCTGAATTTTTATTGATTGAGTCTCTGAGTCTAGCTTAGGCAAGTATACTCTACCTATATTAAAATTTTTTACCTAGTTCACATACTTAGGTAACAATTACAGTCTAAAAATGTAACATGAAGAATCTCGAATTCAAAAATGTTATCACCAACGCTGAACCAATTAAATACAGTCACTTCCTGTGCCTCAAAAGTAACTTATCGATCGACAGTAAGTTAATATAGTATAGTTGTCATCTGCCATAGTAAACTTTATCATTTACTGTAAATTAATCTAGCGAACAGTGTTGCCACATCGACTACAGGTATTTTATCACCGTTATCTATGATAGGGAAAGAGGAAAGACCTTCGACAACAGTGACACTATCTACTGCTGGCTATATGCGTTGTGTACCTCAAGCCCGGATGAGGAGGTCTCAATTAATGACTTACGCGAAGCGCTCAGCGCTGCCATATTGTGATCTCTGCCCTTGCGCGGAAGAGTGGTAGAGGTTGCCTCTAAACTACTGTCTCTTGGCTTCCACACGGGCGACCCTATAACAATACAATTTAGATCTTAGAAAAGTTTATCTCGACGCACCGAAGCCTTCACTAAATTCGTTGCTCTCAGATATAGGTAAAATCGGATGGGTTCAAACGGAAGGTATCTTGCATGCGTTCACTATTTCCTCATGCAAGCAAGCCTGGTTAGTTCGATTTGAAGCCATCCTGTTTTAATTTTTTTTTATTACTGAGAGCAACATTATTTACAATTATTATTAATCAATAAGAGGGTAAGGTGCGTGAATATATTATGTGATAAAATGTGAGATACATAAATAATGGTAACAAAAAATAGGGTCGTTTGAAGTCCAACAGACATTAAGCATACTAATTACCTAACTACATAAAAGCGGGGAAGCTACACAAAATTAGGAAAACAAAACAAAACAAAAAATAATATTAAGGGATTGTGCCTTGTGGAGATTTATCGGAGAACAACAACTGACTAGTCCATTGTAGTAATATTATAAACATCAAACAGTGCAATTTATTACTAGCTATACGATTTTAACAATGAATTTCGTCATAATTTTTACTCCTAGAACGCGGAAGGACGAGACTATTACTTCTATTCAACAAATACTATCCCTTGTCCAATTTCTCTGATTTACCAGACAAGTAACATTCAACACAAGTCGGATTTTCAATACTTAAAGACTTCGAAGGCTGCTTCAGTGAAGACTTCATCCTTTTAGGACTCCTTCCTTCAGTACTGATTTCCGACGATAATTTTCTAGGGCTAGAATCCCCAGATCGTCTGTGAGACTTCGGACTAGACTTTCTAGAGCTTCTAGGACTAATACTATTCGATCTAGAGCTATTTCGGCTAAGACTAGATTTGCGAGGTTTGGGACTTTGGTCTCGCTTCGTATTATCAGAGCTTCTTTTAGGAGAACGACTTGGGGATCTTGATTTTGTGGTGTGAACTTCTGCTTTTACGGTTTTAGTGTTTGATTTAGCCTTACCTAGTTCTTCGGTCGCCATCGGGTGGAAGTTTTCTGGCGCGTGCGAGGATTGAATAAGTCGAGCTTGACTTCCAGTACTTCCAGCTGAGAGTGTCGAAGTTGTGCTAGGAATTAACATTTATTTATTAACGCCTTGTCAAGTAAAATATTACATGAAACTTACCTTAATGTTAGATGATTTGGAGTTCGTCCTAATGATTTTGTTTTCGATGCTATACCTGATTGTGAATCATCTTCTCCTTCCGATTTGTCGCACTTATCGCCTTCTCCCCGTTTAGGTGGATCTACGGTATAATTAATTAGTTTTGTTAATTATTATAGTTAACAATTAATTAATTATTAATAATTAGACTTAGTACAGAAAATACAAGGGAAAAGGTTTATTGTAGCGCGCTATATGTCACAGAATGCTCACTTCACTTGACACCTCTCGCATCTAAGATCACCTTAGCCATCTGGACCGTCAAACTTCGAAAGCAGATGGCGTCATTATAGAGGATAAGATTAAGTATACCTACCAGCAGCATCTCCGACAGTTTTGCTTCTCGATCTAAAGGCAGGTGGCTCGTCAGCCTCTTGGCTGATATTGTCATAATCTATATTTCCAGCAGAATGTCTTTGAGAGCTTTTCGATTTTTTCACTTTCCCTAAAGTATGCGATCCTTGAACAATTACTGTTTTATGATGTGATGGTCGTTCTAGCGTCTGGCTGTTCACCATATCTCCTTTATGACCGGAAACCAGAAGAATACCAGGACCAGAGCCTGGTTTCGTTGCGGGAATCGACATGTTTCTCACCGACTCTCTTATTATTTGTCTAATCGTTTTCAAAAACGCGTTTCTGAAATCGGCCGTACTGAAAAATTATACCAGTAGTTTTAAATATGTTTGGAGGGTTTATTTAGTTACCTATTTGATAAAACGTAGACTTTTTCAGATCGCCTCTGTAATTGACTCCTTAAATGTATCAGTTCCCATAAGAAGTGAGAGTCCATGTCTTTCGCTGAGGATGCTCTTACTTGAACTTCTGTTACGGGAATAAGCACCTGGTATCTAATTATCTCTACTTCGGAAGAGGAACTCTTACTTGCAACACCCTGAAATAGATTATTATATAGCTGAAGTAAAATTAAACGAGCTATTTAATTCGTACCATTAACTTTTTCTTTTGTCTTAATCTTTCCTTACAAAGGAATACTACAGCAGTTTTGAATACAAAACACATAGCGTGAAGTTCTAAACCTTTCTTGATTTTACCGAGAAAATCTGATATATTTAACCATTCGACTCCACCGTAATATAAAAGGTCACCCGGGCTCAAATCTATCGGCTGGAAAGTAAACTTTTATTTCATGAAATACTTAACTAGATTAATAATTATTGTAATTCCTTACTTGTTTGCATGATTTCTGGTGTTGTCTAAATAAGTGGTCGAAAATAGCACCATATTCTTCGTGTATCCTTTGCATTTCATTAATATGTTCCGCTACCTTTTCCATACCTTTCAGTGCCTCTGTAATTTTAATTTCATTTAACACAAGTGAATTATTTGGAAAAAAGGTACACCTGCTTACCAACTAAATGTTGATGTTCGTCTGTATTCGGGTCAGTCATATTTCTCAGCTGTTGTAACAGTAAAGGATATTTCAATATCCTCTGGATAGGTTTGATTAGATAAGATTCTAGAGTCGAAGAGTGCTGTTGCTTCGGATTTCTAGCTGCTAAAAATTCTTGCAAAGCTTGATTTCCCTCATCTGCAGAATAAAGAGATGGCTGAATTTATATAACCAAGAAAAAATAATTCAAGACTTACTCGGATGAAGGACTTTCTGGGCTTTACTGTGACTCGCACAAAACGAGCTGTATAATTTAAAATGATTTACATAATATAAAAATGCGCTTCCGATGGAGAAGAGAACATTCTGAAAATGAATTGCGGTTTTGTTAAATGGATGCAGGTACATTACTTTGATATTTTATACCTTAAATTGGCTACTGTATTCAAATTTATGGAAATCAGGCTCGAGATCTAAAGCTTCTTCTAGATTTTGCAAAAACTGCCTTTGGAATTTGACTATCTCTTGTATATTCCCGAAAAGAGCGTTTATTTCAGCGTTTGAAAGGAAAGTTTCCTTCTTCAGGGGTTCCAAGTAATTTTCTAATAGATTGTTGAGGTGCTGAAAAATCATTAATCAGAAGACCTCCTATATAATAGCAAAAACTAGACAATATCTTGATAATTATTGAATTATATCCCCCGATCCATTCTCTAGGACTAGACATAGGATGCCAAGTTGTTTGATCATATTAAACATTCCCTAAATCATCCCAACAAAATAATAGATAGGATACAACACTGTTATGAAATTAATAAATCATAGAGTTATTTCAATAGGAGACCAACAACTTCAGGGCCATAAATCTGGAGGACAAAAAATCGCCCCACAACAAAAGCTGACAGGAGACTCATGGTCTAGAATCTAGAGATATAGAGGAGCCTTTAGCTGTTGAGGATGATTATTTGCAGCAGCCAGACACCTCCCCCGGAGCATCCATAATTTATCCGCCCTGTCAGATGATATTTATGTCTCACCTTGACATAGGCACGTTCAGTCTCGACCAGTTCCAAGATGACTTTGCGTAACTTCTCGGCATCTGTAAGCTGCCGCGTCAGACTTTGTGAAGTGTTGCTGACTAGACTGCCAGTAGGACTCGACTTCCTCGTTTCAACAGGTGATCTGCAGAAGCCGGTTACTTGTTCGGCTGTCTTCAGGAGGTTCTCGATCTCGAAGGAGTTCGTTCGCGAACTTACTTTTATCCCGGAATCGGTCAGGGAAGACGGAGGGTTCTCGGATTCGGTGGAGTAACGGTTCATTTCTTTCCCTGAAATTCGAGGATACCATTAATAAGATTGAAGCAGGTACAAATAGATGAAAGACAAGATGCATGTCTCTTGATTTTACTTAGCTTGCTATTACATTCGAGGAGACATTATATTTTGTCTTATATGGGTGGGACAAGAAACGTTAGAAATGTTAGACAAGAGAAGAATACTGAAGAGCTGTCGGATTTAGTGAAGTAAGAAGACAAAAGTGTTTTATTAGAGTTTACTTGAAACTCTAATCCACTCTGTTTCATACATTTCTCGTCGTTTAGGATAGAGAGGTAATAAAATAATTTTTCTATGTAGAGAAAAGAAGGATTTCCTTCTTGAAAACTCGTAAACAAAGACTACATCAACACATTATGCAAAAGAACTTTAAAAATAAATAAAAACTAAAAATTGATTTTTTGAGTCGAATTTTAATTTAATTGTTACCTCCTTGATTACAATTATGTCGACAATAAATCGATGTTCATTTACCTGGAGCCGGAACTATGAGTCCCGAGATCATTTCTTCGCTAATGACGGGAGGTTCGCTTGGAGGAGGCGGGCAGACAAGACTTTCAATGATGTCGTCGGTTGCTCGAAGGATCCCTGCCAAATCCGGTGGTTCCGTTCGTGAAGACCTCATCATCATGCACAGAGCCAATTCTTCCTGAAGGACGCTTTCCAGATACATCATGTCTAGATCTGAGACTATGGCTCCATTTATCACCATTATTTCATCGCTCTTGATTATACCTACAATGGAATCTTTATTTTAGGTAACTGTGTAAATAATGTACAATATCGATGGTGCTTATAAATAGATAGATTTTTTTTTAAACAATAAGCTATCGGAGTTAAACCCAATATAACCCAATACAAAAAACCCAATATAGAGCACATATTAAAACATGTGAGACCAGTATGATGAAACGAAACCTGCCGGATATTTTGAAAGTAGCTTCGGGGCTGCACTGCTAGTAGCTGAAATTAATCCACTGCACAGTTCTGGTCTGGTAAAAAAGTCAATAAGTGTTTTTTATTTGTAGTGTACACGACTTCTAACACAGAGTAAAAGCTGCACGTTTGCAGGGTTTATGTTACGGAATAGTGTTAACAAAAACGGTACGCCCAGGGCTTGATAGGGCACGAGCAATAATATGGAGAATGATGTGGTAAATATATTTCAGTTTTGTTGTTTAAAAAGATCGTTTTTCGAATTGTAAAGGGTTCTTGGTGTTCTTGCGTTCTCCGGGGTTGTGGTGTTGAGGGCGCTTTTAAATTTCGTGAAACCGGCGCGCTGGAAATCAAGGAAAGGAGAAGAGGTTGGGTGGGCCAAATCGGATTTGGGGTGCTTTGAATAACAAAGGGTTAGTAAGCAGTTGAGGAAAGTGAACGGTTAGGGGAAGGGGACGCTTTTTTTAATTTCTGGCAGTTTTCTTCGTTACCGTTAAAGCTATTGTGACGTCACTGGACTTTCCATCAAGGTCGAGAATCATCCAAAATAGTTTATTCACAGAAAATCGTCAAAGCTGATCTTACTATCCAAATTGGCTAACCTGATTTAATTAATAATTAACACAACGTTTGAGTGGTTTTAAATAACGGTCACCACTACTACCACAAATACTGTACGGTATGATCAAACGACGCCATTATACTTCAGACGTAATTATATAGGTACTAACGTACGTAACGCTTCTTTGGCTTTCTACTTTTGCCACGTTAATAATCCGGGTCTTGCGTGAATAATCTTAACAGTACGCTGAACAAATTTTCTTTTATAAAAAAATTCATTGTGAAATTAATCCGACTCGGCTGAGAAGCGAGCTCGGAGTACCTACGTATATACCTAATTCGAATTTTTCCGTTTCGGATTTGAATAAAAAGAAGTCAGTTTCAGATGTTTCGCTCCAGCTCTAATTCCGCAAAGTTCTTCATATTTACAAGTATAATGTGTACTTAGAATCTCTGGGTTTTTGCGGATGAATGTTTTCGTCACGTTCTTTTCAATAATATATAAACATTTCATTTGAATATAGGGATTCTGATGACGTAAAAATGAAAGTATCCAGATTCCAGAATTACGAAGGAATTAAAAGAAATAATCTAATTCCCCCAGGATCCTGGATGACACTATTTTCCATTCATGAGAATATTTCACGCGCGGTGTTATTATAATGGTACACTGTGGAAATCTGAACATGTAAAAATAAAAAATAAGTTATAGCCAGAACATTCGCTTCCGTATCAATAACTTTCCAGAATTACAGAATAAATTGAGAATTTATGATAATATTCCGGAATTGTACACGATAAAACCATATTTTGTGGCTTAGCATCTTATTCCCGGCAAGATATCCCATGTAGCAGGTTTGTTTCAAACCATTAACGTCGTTTCCTGCAACGTTATAAGAATATTCGAAATAAGATTATCCCCAAATCGATCTGATTATATTCTTTAATAAAAAACTTCACTTTGTTCAAATAATCTCAAAGTTGGAAGTAGGATGAAGTTTAGAACAATCAGAGAATTTAAAATATTGTCAGATAAATTGGGATTTAAAATTCCGTAGTAAAAACTCTTGGCTGACCATGTGTTACTTTAATATATTCAGCAAGTGTAAAAAATATGCGGTCATTCAGCACATCATCTCGAAATCGCGTTGAGATCATACTGAAATCACCAAGTTGCACGATCCGTTCTTAATTGCTTTAGGATTGCGCAAATTGCAAGATTATTATTATTATTACAGCGAGATTATTTGATCATCAACCCGCTTGATTTTGTTCATTATGTAAGATGCTGGTTAGTTAGCCAACACCCGACTAACTTTCCTCATGCCGAAAGTTTCAGTAGAATCAACTTCAATTTATTTGCAATTTGTCAGTCATTAAACGCGCATATATCTCTGCCAGATATAAGTCAGCAAATATTGTGCCAGAATCGTAATTTTTTTTTCAGCATTCGTGCATCGTAAACTTTTAAATTTTTGATGACATTTTAAATGACTTGGTATTGAAGATTTACCTGGACAGTTCTAGCCCGGCCTAGTCCTTGTGCCCAAACTGCGCGTCCAACTCTATCTAATGTTTTGGACTGAAATCGGTAAGAAGAGCTCACTGTAGAAAATATAAGTAAGAAGATTCTTTTTCATTTTTGCACCGTCTAGAAATTATGAGTGTAAAATTTCAACATTGATATAATTCAAAACTCCTTTAAGCAATTTATTATGATGTATATATATATAAATTTGAATATCCAACTACCTACGTCAGGAATCAGTTTGAATAGATTTGTATACGGTATATTCATCCAGATGATTTTCCCCAATTTATTCGAATCAACCGAACAACATGTAAGGAGAGATCTTGCGAAAGGTAAGCTGGCAACTTTCGGAAATAACTTTTCTATTTGGCAAGATCAGCTCGTGATTTTCAGCTTCGTTTGTCGCCGAGATAGGTAAGCAGCTCCGCCCTCGGAACCGGAGCAACGTTACGGGGCCAGAATCTTCGACGGTAACACGGAATAGCCATTTCGGGACAGTGTCGTAACAAGCAAGAAAATTCTGAGCAGCGAGTCTGCGAATTTTAACTTCATTACATCGATTTCGGATAAATAAGGAGTCGTCGAGTTTGAAGGAAGGGCGGATTTGATTTCCCGTTTTATCAATCCCTTTAAGGATGACTTCTTTTAAATTTCCAAACCGAGTTGTAAACATTTTTTTATTGAAATGAGAAATATTCAGACCGTCGAATCTTCCTTATAACTGGAGTCGCACAATATTGTTATCTGCACCCACCAGTCCTGGCGCCTTGTTGAGTTGTATTATTTTTTGACGGTTCCTATTAAATCCTACATTTATAAGAATTTTAAATACTTTCGAAGTAAAAATCAATATTGATCTGTACCATGGTGGTGAATGTAATTATTTTCTGTACTTCTCTAACTTAAAATGAAAGTTTGTCTCGAGCACCAGCTTTTATCTTTACCAGCCCTTTAGAATTATTTCCTTTCTAAAACATTTAAAGCATTCGATATTTTTCGGTCTAGATCACTGCAGTAAAGAAAATTATTGCTCAGGGATCAGACTAAAATATTGGTACTTATTTGTCTAATAAATCTAGAAAATGGGAATTCGTCGGTCCCCTATACATATTGAAACACTATACCCTAGGGATCTTCAAATTCAGTTTTGGTTTAAATTAAATTAACTAATTAATTACAGGACGCCGGTCCATCTTGACTGTACCCGTTTGAGAACAAGTTATCAAATGGAATAACAAATTAAAGGGAACTTTGTTCACGGTCCTCTAATTAACTTTCAACATAATCTCTCAAAGATATAAATAACAAATCGATGTAACGTGTGCTCTAGAAGCAGTTAATTTGAAAGGTTTCTCCATCCCTTAATTCTTTCCAGAAATGTGACTTCTTCGGTCGTCCACAATTTTAGGAATCAGAATGGAGAACAGGACGCATTGGAATGACCCCAAATTAGCAAAATCATATCATCTATCGGGAAAATTATTTTGAATCAAGGGAGCACCCTCCTCCAGGTTATAAATATGGATCTATATAAGAGGGGGATCCCGGTTATCCCTAATAAAAATATTCATATATCCAAGCGAGAGGCGCCAAGCGATTGAACTCTGCCCTGACCTGACTACTGTAACCGGTCTCCTTGAAAACTAAAATCCTGTATTGCAAGAAACGACAAGATGGAAGCAGAATAACTCTAGGAGTTACAAAAATCAAAATTTTGTAGATCAAAAAATAGTAAATGAGGATTCACTCTTGACATTATGTTATGGTCGACATAAAAGATTTTAGATTTTCAGAATACCCTTGAATTTATTTAAAAAAAAGAGAAACAAAACCTGAATAGTTTGATAAAAAAATTCAGAAACTCTTCTATAATGTAATCATCCTTATACTCTTCAGAGTTCATATTTGTTTTTGGAGTTTTCTTTATCTAACATAAGGCTCTTGTCTTTATTCGACAAGAATGACAAGATGCATGTTGACGAGTAAAATCAAGTTGGATACAAGTTTATAAGAAACTTTAAACAAAGTTTCTCGTTAGAATATGTCAGACTTCGGACGCGGAGTTTGAAAGCTTTCTTAAGACATAACATGCGGCGAATTACATAAAATTATTCCTTCTGCAGTAAGTCTTTGTTGAAGTCACTAGTCCTTTGCAAGTTTTATAATAATCTATAAGGAAGTAACTTCTGCCCAAAAATCTTTCCGCATCAAAATGTAAAATCATAAAAAATCACTCATTGATAATAATTTTTGATCGAAATCTTCTTGCTTTGGTCATATAGCTCGGACGATTTATTTTAGAACACCCTGCATTATAAGCCAATTGAACTATCATGGTGGAGAAACATATTAGTGTCCAAATAAATAATAATAACAATATATTTTCCTAAATAAAAATCTAAATGGTGATCTTTGAAAGCGATTTGAGAGACAAATCCACGGAAAAGCGGGAGGAGAATAAAACTTTTCTTATCGACTTCGCACTTTTCGTTGCTTCCTTTTCATTCTGGTGCTTACATATGCGTCGGAGATGCTTTAATAAATCTCCAACTTCGCAGCAGTCTACAAAAAGACAATCTCGCAAACTGTCTCGTAAAACGATAGATTAAGTATAGACAATCAGATGGTCTCGACGGCTTTTCAATTCTAGTTTCAAAATTTCCCCCACAAGTATAATTTTTTATACAAAACAAAGCGCGTTTTTTGAAACAATTCACTCATTTATATAAAAGTTTAATATTTTCCCTGATCGCCAGATTGACTGATTCATTCTCGCCCATACCGAACAATAATTTAACTTGAAAACCTAAAATTCTGGCTATTTTTTTTTAATTCCAATTATTAAGTACTTCAACTTTCTGAGTTATCAAGAAATCCTAATTAATATAAGAACAAACAACGGCACTACGACCTTATGTAGGTAATAGATGACATCTAAGCTACTCTGTATATCTAACTACGCAAGATTATAACCAATTAGTCCGCTTCAACCTTCCTACCCCCAAGGATCGAGGATCATGACCAGGTCCGCTGTACAGAGGCTAGAGCTAGAGCTAGATGAATTCCACCCTTTCTAAACACCCCGACGCTCTCTCTTGGAAAATTGAGGGTCGAGTAAAATGTACGACACGCTTTTCGCATCGGACTTACCGTTTTGCATGGCTACGCTTTTATCCTCCACTCGGCTGACGTAGCAGCAAAGCTCGTCCTGCCTATCAGCGTTCTCCACCAGTTCCGCCTCCACGCTGAAACCCCACATCTGCTCCAGGGTGCTGCGGGACAACTCCACTTGGTAGAGGATCTTCGCGCACACTTCCACAACTTCATGGGTGTGCAGCTGCAAAAACAAACAATTATATTTTTTTAAATTTCAAACTTCATTTAGCTTATTGTTTCTTATTCATAAGTAAAATTGTAGAACGGGTTTTTGGATTTATTTATCCACGTAAAAACAATAATTGATGGTGCGTTTGCTATCCGCCGAAAAACGGAAGAAATGGCTCTTGTCTGATTCAGAATGAAGAGGACAAAGTATCGGGGTCGGAATTGGTTCCTCAGTATCGAATTTCTGGAGCGATGTTGCGGTTAGTCATCTAACGTTTTGCGATATTTAGATCGAAGTGATCGCACCTACAAATCCTAGTATGCTATCATTGTTGGCGCGTTAAGACCTTTGTTTCTGTTTTTCGCGACTTATCAAGACATTAATTTACAAAATACAGTTACCTACAATTAAGATTGTTTTAAGACAATCTGGTTAATTTAAAATTAATAATTATTGTCAAGTACGATTTTGTATAGGCTTTATTCTGTTTCCTCTTTTTTAAAATAAAATTAAAACCGCGGATAAATCTTGTAAGAAAAATTTATCATTAAAAGAGGAGAGCTTGAAACTTTTCGCAACCCTTTTCATAAATAGCTATTTTGTTATAAGCCTTATTCGATAAAGCTCGGAAAATGATTAATAATCGAGGGCTTTGATCTTATACAAGTCAAGTCTTTCTCATTAAAGCTGGACTCTTGAAACCCGAAAGGATATAAGGGACGTTCGAGAAAATCCGTATTCAAGAGAGTGGCAAGTAATTATCTCAAGACATAAAATAGTCTACTTGAGGAAGAAATTCTCCCGATTATTATTACTCTGAAGATGCACCTAAGAAGAGATTTTTGCTTGAGTCGAAAGCGACTTATAATAACTTTAAAAATAAGAAAATAAATCGAAAATTATTTTCTTCCTTGTCTTCATATATATTCGATGCTGTAACGGAAAGGGATACACAATCGACGTGATTCCAATTATTGCTTTGCTTCAAAGTTAACGCAGTTGCTTTTGCTTTTATATTTATGTTTAGTTTTAACAATAATTATAATATCAATAAAAGTGATATTCCAAATCGCCATTCCCTAACAGAATTAAAACTCTTCTGATTCTGGAATTAACAGATTGTTTTGAAAATTCTTCCAACACACCATGAAAAATGCGTTATCTTAACGCAATTGAAACGCTCGTCTTTAAATTCAAGAATTAATCGGTTATTTTTGACATTTATACGTATTTGCCTCTTATTTGATAGAAATAATTGATTTGGAATACCGCAACAATGAAATTTGAATAAAAAATGCTTTAGTTTGCCTGTTCCTTGAACTTTAAAATTAAAGCAAAGCGATTTTATATTTTTTTGCGCAATTGTTGCTATTTGATTGCTTGTACGTGCGATAAATAAATTGTTGTAGTACCTAATTTATCAATTTTGGAAATATTTTTACTTTATGTAGAAAAAGAGCGAACCCAGAACCGCTAGAGGGTATCCATACTTTGACATGTTGTGTGCTTGTTAGTGAATATGAATATAATAACTGAATATAAAAAGTTCAACGTCATTATTATTGAATCATCTGAAAGACTAGCAATCTCTGGTAATGGTAGCATCGTCACTGAGCTCCTCCTCCAAACAAATGTCTTCGATTGGTAAAATTCGTCCATATTGTTCCTCTTATACCAGCTTGTCGTAGTTATTAGTAGGTACAAGGAAACCATAAAAAATTAATAACGTTTATATGTTTTGGTACCAGTGTAGTAGCTCTAATTGGATATCTATTTTTAATTAACTTTTTACATTTCTCCCGACTATTGTTATGATCTCATGATGCTGTCTCGTCCTAAGTATACTCCCAGAACAATTCTAGAACCTTTATTATCCTTTCTGAAACGACTCTCCTTGTTCCTTTTTCCTTTCAATTTTCTCCTTTTGATATCAAGATATAAATAAGTGAGCAATTGTTCTCAAGTGACCTTCCTTGTCATTTAAACTAGTTAATTACAAATTAGTTCAAATTACGTTTGAACCAAGATCAATCTAAACGTCCCTATATTATCTCTAGATTGATAATCTAACAGCGTCCTAGCGTGTTATTACATGTGACATTCCACATGAGACATAATTGGAACATTCGGAATTTGGAAGCCGATTCCGAGTTTATGAAAGCTGAAATCGATTGTAAATGCCAATCATAGCAGCGAACAGCGATTTCGCGGGAAACGACATTATCACCGCTGGCGTTAATTAAATAATTCGTATTGAATTGCATTTTGATGAGTGCACAAATCGATTCAACCTCGATAGAAGATGGGAGCTTTCAACCACACCCAGGAGGTGGAAAAACTATCGAAGGCGTCGTGCTTTCGGCGTGAAAACGACGGCTGTTTTCCTTAATATAAGATGCCGGTATTGATTTTACTTTTTCTTAATTTCCCGCATTATTTTTCTTCGCTTTTGCTTAGTCTTGGATATCAGTTATTAATTATTGAGAAAACAATAGGAATTTAATATCTTTTCCGGGAAGTAGCTTATTTTTAATTAATGGTATAAGAGAAGAACGACGAGCTTATGTTTTTTTGTTTTCTGTGAGCTTATGCCGCCTTCTTAAGAACTGTTAAGGCTATTTTTGACTCAAAAAGAAAAATCATTTAAAATTTTATAATACCTACCGAGAGATGGGAAAATCTCGTAATTCCATTAGTTAATAAACTGCGTTCCTTATAGAGAAAACTCCTAAGCAGCAGATTTTTTGCAATAATTTTTTATACGCTTGCTTTAATTTATTCAAAAATTCGAAAAAACCCGTTTCCACGCCCTTAAAGTGTTATTTCCGAGACTTTTTACTTTTTACTTTTTACATACAACCGATATTTACCGAGATACATAATTTCATCCCTTAAATTCAAGATGGCAGCCATCCCTTATGGAATGCGAGAGGGGAAACTTGACTGGATTGTTCTAGTGGCGCCCCCTAGCTTACCATTAAAATTTCGGTAAACTTCTAATTAACGCAATTTAAAAGTAGTATTTGACTGGAAATTTTAAAAATGACGACGTTACGAATTAAAAAACCCCGCTATTTTTCGGTTATTTGGGGTTTTCTCCCTTAATAATGAACCGATTGGGTTGTTTCAGCTCTCATGTTCATTGGAACTATTTAGATTGCTCCATTAGATTTAATTTTATAAGCGAAAAAACAAAAAACATGCCTTTTTTGCACTTACGGTCAATAAAAAAAAGAAAATGGTAAGCTAGAGTAAAAAACTGCGCAACAAGGATCTGGGGGCTATTCAGCGTGTGATGACACTGGTGGTGTTGCGTTACTATTTTTGGCAAGAAAAAAACTCTATTTGATTGGTCTACTGTAATAATTATCAGAAATTATCAGACATTTTCAAAGAAATAAATGTCAACGAGATCCAGTGTAAAATTTTTTTTTCCATATAATTTTTTTTTGAATTTTTACTCTAAAAATAGCTTAAATGGCCCGAAATGTGTAAAAAGATAGCTTTTACATTGGAATATTTTTGGTTACTGAAACTAGCAGAAAACTTTAGATATAAGCATGACCCAAATTTTTGATTTTTACCTCATTAAATCCGTTTCTCATGCTAGATGAAAGTAGTAGCCTACTTCAAAAGGTAAAATAAGGAAAAAATAACTATTATGCTCTTTCATCGCTTTGGGTTGCATTTCTTTAAAATCTAATAACGACTATTTCAATCGTCTGTTGCTCCAAAATTTTCTGTCATACCGCGTGAACAATAATTAATCCTGTCAATTCAACCATAACTAAAAAAAATATATGCAAAAAACAGAAGAAGAGAATGGAGATTGGAGATTGTCATTAAATGCTGTAAAAATTTTTCGATCCAAATAAGGGACTTGAAAAACAAAAATTTACTCTTTTCAGCAAAATATTTTATACTTTCCCAGCAAAAAAACATTTTTAAGTTTCCTTCAAAATGAGAACTTAAGTTAATAAAAGGTTAATAAAAGTAGTTATCATAATGTTTAAGTCAATAATAAACTCCTCTAGCAAAAACTTTGACTTTTGGGATATTCTCTAGAGTAAACTGACTACACCCCTTAAGTGGCTGCGCCACTAGAACTGACGTTATACCTACTGCATATTTTGCAGACCATCGATTGCAAGGATTCAAGTTTTGGAGTGGAATCGAAGTAAGTTGCTACTTCAGCTTCTCGAAGCGCCTGGATTATTCTAGTATTAACCAGAATGTTCGACTTACGAATATTTCAGACGGCCAATCTGGAGAAATGTCTAGAGTTGCTTTTATCCAATTTGTTTTATTACGATGGTTCTTATAGGTATTATAATATCACTTCAATGGATTCGAAATAAAGAAAGACAGTTCCAGTTCTCATGAATTAATTAATTTCTGTTAGGGTTTATGAGCCAGACCAGTGGTGGAGGACCGTGGTTGATTTGACGCGTTTTCCAATCATTTTGATAAAAAAGGCAATATTGAATACTAAGCTAGAAAGTGACATTTGACGATAAAAAAACAATTTTTTCATATTGTTAAATTTTTTTAGTGACTTGATTCAATTGATTCAAACAGTCAGAAATTCAGGAAGCGAGGAGGAAACGAATAAAAATCACGTATATGAAATATCGCAATAATCGCCCATTGTTTCTTGTTGCAAAAAAAAACGACTGCAGTGATATAAAGCCCATCCAGTTTATTATTAAATTCTGGAGTGGCTCCAATCCAATTCAAATCAAGTAATTGCACACGCCGAAGGTAGCTATGTAATATAATGGTAGCTAGTTCGTTGCTTTTTGTTTTGTCAATGGGGTATTTTTTATTTCTCTTTTATTAACAATGTGGATAGATATAATGCACATATCTATACCTACTTAAGAACATAAGCGAACTTACTATAGGATCTATACTTACATATAGTATACATATATACCTATAATAAGCCTTAAAATGAATAAATAGAACGTGAAGCGTGAAGCTCGTAGGATGAGCCATCGTAGGTATATTGATTTTGATAATGAAAAATTCCCAATTTGTTTCATCCAGTTCAACAACTAGGTATCGGAAATTAATTTTGGCATTTAACATGGTCGAAAATTGTCATTTTAATATTTGAGTTAATATTTGATGGATTCAGCAATTCCCTTGTGAAATATTACCTGATTTTCTGTCAATTTATGCACGTGTGGATTATTGATCATATTTAATCAACCACAGCATGATAATAATTAAAAACTCGTCATTTTTATTGACAGTTGTCTTGTATTTTTATCTCTCATCATTTTATTCAAAAATTAAGCCATTAAAAGAGAAAAAATTTCCCGTGCTGTAAATCACCGCCGTAACTGAAGAGGCTTTAATAGTTAAATATTTACAAAAATACTTCTACCTAACTGAAAACTTTCGCTGGGTAACCAATACTGCTCACTGTATATTTTATTAAAGGATATATCAACAAAATAGGTTAATTTCTGGCATAGGTAGGTACTTAGCTCTAAAATTAAATATTTGCTTTAAGATTCAGTTTACAATCCCATATGTATGAACTGGACATCTGAAATCAGTAACAACACACAAGCATTCGGTTTACAGGCTTGAGGGGTCTTAATAAATCATCTGTTATAAGATGAGTGTACAATACTTCCTAACCCGAAACTTAATTTCCTAGCATTCCATCTGATTTTCATAAGTTTCAGTCGGACTTTCCAGACTGAATCTACAAACCAAGTCCCATCCCATCATAGTTTCTAAGTAGTTCTTGAGTTTAAACTGCGGACAAGGATTAGGGCAAGTTTGTACAAGGATTTACGGGACGGGCAATCAATCAGATAAATACGTAAAATTATTTAAGTTTGTCTTCAAATTTGAAATGCAAAGCTGCAGACATTTCCAAATCAGGCTTGGTAATATCTAAGAAAGTAAAGTTTGTAAATTATATTATGGTTTTCGGGATGGAAGCTGTTAGAAAGGTATAAAATTGATTTAAGCCAGACCTACTTTAATTCCGAACAAGACTATACATCGATGGATAAAACCTTGTAAAAAAATCATCGGGGATTTCGTCTCCAATGACGAGAAAACGATTTTGTGTCGAACCAGGAATAATGCTCATTGATACTTACATAAGTCTCGATGAGATCGCTTCTATGGGGCACGAAGTAATTGTGATCTTCCATTTCTCTTCTTTTCTTAACCCTGATGAAATGCTCGGTCGCGCTGAGGTTTTTCCTCGCACAAGCGCTAGCGAGGAATTCTTCGACGGACATCGAATCTCTCACGTAAACGGTAGCGGTGGCTGAGTCTGGCAATGACACTTTTACTGTCTTCTCAGATTCGTCTCTCGAATTTATCTGTAAAAAAGCGCCCTTTGTAACAGGGTCGGTCTTAGATGGGCTCTTCAGCTGAAAGAGTGGATGCTTGATAATACGCGTAAGTCAAAAGGCGCGCCAAGGCCCTAGAAACGAACACTCTTCTGCATACAAGTTAGATTATAAGTAGGTTTTTGTTACTGCGAGGACAAGAGTGCTTGATATTGTTAAACAAATAGGATTTCACAGGGTTTTCCGAGAAATGAAGTATGATATTGAGGGTTCATGCTGAATATATATACATATACTAGCACTAGCGGTTATTTCAAGGTTGAAGGAGGAACTTCGGAAAGCTGTACATAAGAAAAATTATATATAAACATTGCGCCTAAGTATAACCCACTACAAAGACGGTAGGGGCTCGAACGTAAAACAAAAATATATACCTAACATAAATTCCAGAAAATATGGATAGTTTCAAATAATGAAAAATAATGATGTTTTAGGAGACTAATGAAGTAAATAATCTGTACCATCAAGCTAATACGGCAGTAAATTGAGTAAATTAAAAAAAATTGAATTAAGAAATTCAAAAAACTCATCAGAAACTAAAAAAAAAGCTTCCAGAGTGCTTGTGACAGTGGATCCGTGACAGAACTGGACTGCACTATCATATAAAAACATAGATGTGGATATTTTTGTAAGAAGAAAGTTCTGTAAAAATCTTATTTGATCGCTTTGAACGCAAAAAATAGCAGATGGGCGTTCAAATTGCGATGGAAATAAATGAGCTGAAGGGCGGCTATGAGGCTTTCACACAATTGGGGAAATCGTCATATTTCATAAACAGATAACAGATTTTCCTCCAGGTTATTTTGATACTAATCGTTTTCCGATAAGTGTATTCTAATTTTCTGCACAACAGTAAATTTCCCATGCAGAAGCGTGTTCATTGTGTATAAAAATAGAATCTCTGACCTAAAATATTAGTGCCCAAAGAAAGAATAATAATCTTATCTAAATTGATATCATTTCGCCTTTTTCGTGTTCGGAACGAAAATTGTTCTAACGTAATGACTCAAACTCTGGATTGCGAGGGAAGGGAGGGGTTAGAATATGGAAGTATATATCCTAAGGCATAAGGGCAATTTGGAAATTATTACGAGCTAATCGGCAATTTGGGTAGTCGGCTAGGGCAGGAAATACAACTTCCACGATTACCTCTTAATTGCCACTTTATTTATCTGATGTTCCTGCAGGACGACGCGGATCCTGATGGAGATAGACAAGATAACAACTTCATAAAGGAACGTGTAAAGATGAAGTAGTGTCTTTGGGGTACATTTATATGTAGTAAATTCTCATTAAGCTATAAAGTTAGAAAATTTATAATCTACTCTATTCTAGAATCCTGTAAAATAGCCCCATAAGTAATTAAAAAAAATTATGATATTAAAAATAAAATAAATTATACTGACCTGTAAAGACCTCCTACTGGACCCGCTGTTAGACCTGGAGAGCATCGGCGGACGTCGTTTGGTTGCGCCGCGTCCTGCCAGCAGGTTGTTGAGCAGCGAGGGGCTCCTGGCGCAGATGAACGCGTGAAACGAGGACACAGTGAACACCCCCAGCTTGTTCAGGGTGTTCTTCGTGGCTCGGGACACGTGCGTCAACAGGGACTGGAACAGGCAATCGATAGATTAGGGACGCCAGCCCACTGCGGTAATAAATACTCCTTAATAGGGTATATATTATCCTACGGTTAAATGTGGAGGTAAAACGGAAGGATCAAGGATTTGGATGTTGATTCAAAGGAACTATAATAGTAAATGAAAGAGATTTTCGTTTCGGGAGTTTGTTGTCTTCATTTTTATCCATCAGAGTAGAATTTTATTCAATGTATTTTTGCAGATACCTATCTAATTAATCTTTTAAAGTTTTTGGAATAAAGTTTAAAGTTTTGGTAAATGATAGAATTTTTTGGACCGGCGTTTGAAGGCCTAATTTTTTGATTAAGTGATGGAATATTAAATATTGCTAAAAAGTTTCGGTACTTAATTAAAATTCTGTCTCTTTTCAGACGAGTGTTTATGTTTCAAGTAAATTATATGGCTTCCAAATTTTGTTGATTGGAAAGTGGGTTGCGTGAGTAAAAGGGTTGAAACAAAATCCCAGCGTAATTAGACTTGATGAAAGAATCCATTTTGCGTTTTAAACAAAACCTGTGAGAAAGCTTGCTGATATTATACGTGAAAGTTAATAAAGATAATCTCGTTAGGAAACAAAAATTCTCAAGCGAATTTGTTGAATGACTAATACCATCAAACTTCATCATCCTTTTAAAAATAATAACAGGTCGTACATTTTCGATAATAAATTGAAGGGTTCGTAATTATACATTTTTTGAAGCAAAAATAGAACTTATAAGACGAGGATGTGATATAAATTCTCAGATTTCCATCAAGAACCCGTGAAGCTAAAGCGCTCTCAAATGTCAGCAGAGGAGTCTTTATGACTGTCCATAATATTCATCTTCTCAGCAGCACATCCTTAAAGATGCTTGTAATAACACAGCAGCGATTTTCAATTTACATTTTATTAAATTAGCAAACAGGAGCCAAACTGCAACGCTCCATTAACCAAGCGTTATAATTTCATGCAAACGGAGGAGGGAAACTGTGGCTGTTTCTTCCTGTTGAACGATATCGAGAGGAAAACGAGCAAATACGAATCTCAGATAACGAATCCCTAATCGCTAAAGCGACAGAACCGATTCTTTTCGCATTATCCGAATAATTTAGAATTGCTTTCTTTAAATAAATTTAACCAATCAATATTGGTTCAATATTTTAAATCACAACAGGAAATATTATTATTTTATCTACCTACAACGTGAGGCTTAAGAACAAACTTTCATACACCAAAACAGAACATATTACGAAAACGTTCGAATCGGTTTTATATAGGTACATGTACATAGGTACGAGTAATACTCACGGAAAAGCCAGTACCTAACTCCTTGAATCTGTTTAATAATATCTGGGGAAACTTTAAATTGAAGAAGCTTTTGTGCAATTTTCTTGTGAAGGGTCTAATTTCCGGAGGATATTCAAATACTGGAGACGTTGTTCGTGAAATGAAAATACAAAAAGCCGAACTTCAACCGTGTCGAGAAAGGGACAGAGAGACACTTCTAAAGTTCAACAGGAGCAACAAAAGGTCCAACTTAGCAACGTCCTGCTGATGTCACCGATATGGATGTCGGGGGGAGTGTGAAACTTCACACAAATGCACCAAGTGGCCCATTGAATCTACCGTACAAAACGTTAGAACTTCCTCGTGGTCTCAAATGGCCTGCCGGAAATGGCACTGTGAGAAAGTATCTCCACGATTTATCCACCCGTAGATATTAGGTCTGTTTAACTCTGGACTTCCTCGCAGAGAGCATAAAAACGCGATCAAAGTAATACCAAAGAAGCACGTAACAAAATAAAATCGCATTGATCTCTGTATATTTAGTACGGTTTTCGCTAGAGTTCACGAGAAGTTTTCTTTATATTTAGAACGCTTTTTATCTCTTTTTAACAACACCCCGAGGTAGCCTCTAGAGATGAGTAATATAACGTGATTTTTACTATCTTAATAATATCTTCTACTTTAATATCTATCTCGCTCATAAAAATTTACCAAAATAAGTAATAACGTTCAACATCAGGTAATTTTCTCAGACGTTACAAACTTGATTATTGATGAAATCCTCAACATTTCTTGTTTGCAATTAATATTTGTCTCGAGTCCTCAGATCGACAAGAACAATAATTCATCAAATTTTCAAAGGCAATCGATGACGTGTAAACCTGCAGCAGCTATGACGAATCCCCTCAGAGAACAGAAATAAAAGGTTTGACAGACAAAACAAAATTACTCCAAAGTAACAAAGCTCGTATACTTATAGTTCATGTAATATAACAAGTCAGTAAAATACACGGTCTACATTTATTAGCAAAGAGGAAATACAAACTATTCCCAAGATAGGAGTTCTACATTAAGAATTTACAATTTAAGTCCAGTTTTAGATGAAGTTTTATAGTCAAAGAAAAATTGGAATAAAGTACCCTCTAAGCTGTTACAGCTCAGGTACAGAAAGCGGGAAAAGCCTTGTACTAATCCTGATTATTTTTTAACTAAGGTATAATCAAAGTATGGGCCAAACACCTATTTTATGAAAATTTACTACATTTTCATCCTTGAACTGCTACTACCTGAAAATTTTTGATCTTTCAAAACTTCATGATTTTATTTTCTTATGTACTGTTTATGCACTGTATAAAAATGAGAAACTCTGAAAACTTCACATGTACTTGAAATGAAGGTAGATTATTGCCGCTTTCGAGAACTCAGTAAGGTTTAAAAAAGAATGCTCTCTTTTATACTTGTCTACTTGTTTAGAAAGTATCTATTATCGATTAATATATAAGCAACAATGGAGAAGTGATTCCTTCAAATTGTAGTTTTCTTCTACCTTAAAGCAACAATCAAATTGCGTTAAAAATAGTAAATTTCATGAATCTTTAGAAACAGAAGTGTAGCTATTGTGAAGCACAATCAAGCACGTATGAATTAACCCAAAACCCAAACAAGGATAATTTTCCCGGGCCGCTATGAACAATTGTTTAAAGTTAATTGTTACATGTTTTGTGCGCAGATGAACGCGACTGTAACATAAAAGTGAAGGCTTGATTCAACTTAACATAAAGAGGTGAGTTTAATTTCACATGCCTGATAAATAACGCTGATGGTGAACTGAAATTTAGATTTCTATTTGGTCACTCTTTTGCAATTCAGTGATGAGCGAAAACTGTTTTTGCCACACCAGCAATTGGCAACTTGAAGTGTTATCGATTGAAGTAACGTGTAATTGCGACAGCATAATTTTCTTTTATTAGAATATGTGAAATGATTTGTATTAATTTAATTTAAACTAATTAATTCCGGCTAGGGATAATCTGCTAACTTAGAAAATTATAAGGACCTAACACTATAACTCCAATGAGCCCGAGTATGTAAGACTTGATTGGATTACTCAAGATAAATCTCACTGAAACATGTCTTTAGAGAATTATACAGATTGAAGACAATTTGCTTCTACGTCTCCCTACTACAACCTGCCCCCGAAGTTGAAATTAAGCATAATTCCGCAATTATATTCCAGCTGCAATGCTGATGAACATTCATGAAATACTAACCTTTGGGTTGGGCAGTTCTCCGCTTTGAAGGCTTGCCATGTAGCAACGTAGCCTGAACTGTTCGCAGTGGAGCCGCTCCAAATTCTCTTCCCATTGAACCACTTGATTAGCTATTTGCTGCCTGGCGTCCGTATCCCCGACTACTGACTGTTGCATTTCCGCCATGTGCTTCAGCTTGTAGTCCTGGAACAAGGACGAGATTGATATTAGAACTATTAGACACTCTGCAGGACGATTTATCGGTTAATTTATGGTAAATATGCAATTCTCGGGTAATTTCCTTTGCAAATGATTTGGAAAATAATTACGAGAGGCGCTTTCTCGGTGAAGGACCATCGAGCTGTTGTGCATGAAATGGGACGATTCTAATATTCAGTTAAAATCAGAAGTGTTCGTTTATGGAGCGTGATTTAGGAAGCAGGAGATGAAAAAGTATAGCCAATAAAGAATAATATCATTAGAAAACGTAGATGAACTTGTAAATTTGGTAATTTCAGATTTTTTTTTAGATTTTTAAAATAATAAAAGTCCAGATTAAAAAATAATAGGGTGTGAGTGAATTTCTGCTTTATTAGGACGTTTTTCGGTAAATAATTTTTCCATTTTCGTAAAATTCACGTAAGAAACATTCTCTGATTATTCATAAAGTGTAGCGCCAGCGCCACCCTGTTGCAAAAAAACCTTATTAAAAGCGAACCAATCCAGGTGATACAAAAGCGTCACATCAAATTTGATATTAATATTTTCATTGTTTGCTTTACATATTTCATTACCATAATAAGTATGAAAATCTTCAATTTCAATAGAGATAAAAATAAAGAAGGATCCAATAATTATTATTCTCTCTTCTTTCAAATTTTCAATAAGTTTCTTTGATGGAGTACAAGAGGTCGAAAGGAAATTAAGGTAGGCAATAAAATGAGGTGACGCAAAGGTATAATTTCCGTTAAATTTTACCAATTCATTATACCTACCTACATCAAAGGCGCCATTTATCACGTTAAGAAAAGAAAACCATTAATCAAGAACGAGTTTTTTGTCAACTGCGGGAATTATCTAATTCATAAATTAAATAATGTGCTTTACCCCTGAATGACGAAATCTAATTTAGTGAAGGCTGGTTACATAATTATTAATTTCATCGCTTTTCGGCATTTCAAGTTGCCTTGCATAAAATATACGGCTTCGAACAATAGGGAGCTTTGTAACAGTAATCGTTAATCAATATCTAGGCAAAGTGACAATTTGACAGAACGGTTATCTGCTGAATTTACAATTTAGAGCAAACGCAAAATACCTCAAAATTAATGATTGTTACTGGCGTTTTACTCATACATTGATTCCTCAATGGTGATTGGTGATTCATCATATTTCTATCACTACAATAAAACTCGTTCTATTATGACGTCACTTTTATTATATCCTACAAAAATACTTCCCTTACATGGAAACTCCATTAATAGGCCATTTTGGTGCATTACAAATGGATAAAAATTATGTTGGTAAGATTATCCATCACAGATTATCACGGTGCATCAGTTTTGATGATTTGAACATAATATTATAGTTCATTAGAGCATTATGGATCTATCTTTTAGGTGTACCTATGTGTATCGGATGGCATTAACACAAAACATAATGAATCATACTTATCATATATTTAGTTCAGTCAACGGATGGCCCAAAAGGTGTAGAGTGCGTAAGCAGATGTGCCGGGGGGTGATCCCACTTTCGGGGTGATCGGAGTTATACGCTCCATAAAAGTACCTACATTTTTTTCGAAAAAAATCATTTTACCTCACCTTTTTCATCAAGCATTCCTTCATATCGTCTAAAATATTCATCAGAGAAAAACACGCACTAAGAAGTTGGATAGAATTGAATGTCCTTAACTGGAAACCCCAAACGTGGGATATGTTTGATGGAAAATAGGTACCTACGAGGTAAAATGATCTTTTTGAAAAAGTCTACTTTTGTGGAGCGTGTAACTCAAAAACGGTTGGGAATTCAAACTCACCGTCACCACCCCCCCCGCACCCTCGGTTCACCACCTAGACGTCAGGACTTTTGGTATGTTAGCACCCTAAGCACCTTGAACAAGTTTCTGAAGAAATTGCTTTGGTACCTGCTCACTTACTCTACACCTCCTTCCTTCACTAGACTAATTATGATAGACAGTTATTCAAAGTAACATGTTCTTTCCAGTTTAGGGTTCGAAAATGATAACATGCCTAGAAGCTTTACTTTTCTTGATTCTTTATTTCTTTGTTAAAAAAAATACTTTGATCTTTATTTTTCAATAAAGAAATTTGTTCACACATTAATAAACATCTTTACTGCACAGAAAGAGTTTTTTTTTTTGAAAATTTCCAAGGCATACTTCATTTTTCAAAACAAAAATGATCTTAGAAATTAGTCTTTCACCAAGCAGGGCTTTTACAAGACATCAGCTAGCCCAGGTGTTCAAGCTTGAAGTTTTAACCGAAGTTTTAAATCGACTTTTCGTCTTTTCTCGGCTTTTCCAACTGAAAAATCCGCAGATTCCATTGTTTGAGCCCAATTCTTCTGAAAACTTCTACCTAAGTAACTGAACCGCAGGGATTTAATAAGTGACATTTCCCGAACTTATGACGAATTCAAAATAGTAAATAAACATTTCTGAAGCTTTGCTAAAATTATTACTCTTTAATTCCCATGACATTTCTTGGATTAAAAACAGGTTGAGACCTATATAACTAATCATATCTAGTTCAACACTTCTTCGAGAGGATCGATCAATTTTAATTCGAGAGATTTTAATTCAAAATTTTGGGAGCACGGGAGGGAGGAATTATAATGAGACGTTGTTGATGTTAGGGACTAAAATAATTTGATTACATGCTTCATAAGAAAATAACGAACGTAATTTACGATGTAACTAAGTCAGTTTAAGGAGTACTCGAGGGCCGGCATCTTGCCTTATCTTGCGTTCCATTATGGTCGCCGGAGGCTTTTATTTCCCGAAATGAAGTGCCTGTTCGTGTCTTGTTTTACTGGTAGATCAGTTTTGCTTACCCTTATAAGCAACATTGTTGCTTTGGGATTACGTTATATTGCCGCGGTGTATATTTTGTTGCTGATTAATAATTCTCTCGGAGAAGTACTTACGTTTTTTTATGGTATCCATTTTTTAATAATTTTTAAAAGTTAAACATGTTTTTTGTTGCGAGCTTGGTACCATAGGCAGGCGGTCTCCTTTTCGTCAAGTGAACGAAATGATGAAACTGGAGCTCATAAAATCGCACAATTTGAGTTTGTATTGACTTGTGCATGAAATAATTCCGCTTTTGACGGTTTTTTTCAAGTTTTATTAAATTGTAGAAAACAGAACGATCGTCAATCAACTGAGATTTCTTCTGCAGATTTTTTTGTTCCAGATTTAATCTGCCGGCATCTCTTCAATGTATCTCGTAACAATTTATAAGTTGAAAATTACGCACATAATTACTTGCTTTAAAACATGTTGAACACATTTATTTTGCCTTGACGAGAACACGCTATACTTCCTAGATTCAATGCTTTGCATACAAACCTAATGGGAAAGTGACAGTTAGAGGTCATAAAATGTAGCGCGTAGAGGGGGACCTGAGCCATATCATATCTTTTAAAGTTTATTGTATCATGGGTACCATTATGCTTGGACTAGTAGAGGTACTGTCCAATTTTTATAAGGCGAGAAGCCAGGCGTGAATGCGCATCTTGCGAGTTTTGTTCACCACCGCTGAGCTTTTACATGTTCGATGAACAGCGGAGATACTCTTATCAGCCTTATCTGATTGGTTGTTCTTGTAATAACGTGAGCACCGACTAGCATTGCTGATATTGGACGTTAAATTATTGGGTACCCGGAAAGCGATAACCATTAGTAACCAACCTTTCTGCGCAGTAAGAACTTATTCGCCTTCCTATTATAATTGGACTGTAAATACAAAATCCAACGACGTCTAATATTTACGCTAAATTGGTTAATAAATCCTGCTACGACTTGGGTGGATTTATATCATCTTATCTGAACGCTTAAAGCTTAACTTTAACAACAATCCGCTCTAATAGCATCATGCACTCTTTGATTTTTTGCTTAATAAACAAAATAAGCGCATGCTAGTGCGGGTTGGTTATTGAAGTATAAATAACTCGAGACTTCGGAGAACTTTGAACGTAAGGAAGTTGGTGCTTGATTTTAACGATTCGTGGAATGTTCTAGGAAAATGTTTCCTTATTCTTATTAATCTGTGCGCTCATATATGAAATGAAAACCATAAATCAATACAATTCACGCTCTGATTGCAGAATATACTGGCTGGAACTTGTCTCTATTTTTATGCATACTGCTTCTTTCAGTGCCCTTATTACAGAACAAGGATGTGGCGAGATAAAAACAAAAATGTGATTCACCCGCAGTATGGTCGTAAATGTTACGTCTATTTTTTATAAAGCAGCTTTCTTTTTGTAAGTTTCATCCGATTCATTCTGCATGCAAAAAATATTTTCATGCTCGACAAAGCCGAGCAAAACCGTTTCAGTAGTTAATATATTATAATGGAAGGACAAACTGGGGACGCAATAACATAAACAGGAACTTCACTCGGAACTCTGTTTCTCTCTAGCTCCAGGTCTAGCTCCAACTCCAACTCCAACTGTAGTAGTACATTATCAAGGAGGAGTTTTATCAAGAGCATTTTTATGTAACGGAATTTATGATCATTCCTAACCGTGAGATCTTTTTTAATATTTTCCGTTATGGCGTGACGGGAGATAAAACAATTACACCGGAATAACTGCGTGAACTTGGACACTTGGATCTCCGCTCCATTTCACATCGGTACGTAAATCTCTGTTGGTCGTTTTGGGGCCGCAATCCCGAAACAGGATTTGTCTACACAACACGATCATTGCGCGTTGTAATCGTTTCAAGCTCCACAATTACAACTTCCCTGTTAAGTGCACATTGTGAACATCGCCATATGGCAGGTTGTTTTGCTACACTGGAAGCAAGCCAACTATCTTCCTGACATGCTGCAGGACTGTACTGAAATTCAGATTATAACACATACACATAGGGTCGCTTTATAATACGGGAATGGGACCTAGTGGCAGTGGTAGTCTCCAGCTTTACTAGTTTTGTTTCAGAAATAAAGGTCCGCATAAATAAAGCAAACAAAGCTCTTTTACTTTACTGAGATGCTGAAATAATTCTGCGGTTAAAATTGTTTGTTGCGGTTTGTTTTAGCATAACGGAGGTTCTTGTGTTAGTGCTATAGTGCTGTGTACTATCTTCCATGCTAAGCTTTGCCTTCGTTGGAATTGAAAATGAAATAGAGATCTAGATAAGTTTTGAAAATGGTGCTTTGTAGAAGTTCACTGTAATTTTATAATTAAAAATCACCACAACGTAATAATTACTGCAAGTTAAACATTCTACTGTTTTGCTGAGCGTATATGAAGATTTTAATCTGATACACGCTAGGTTAGCGTGCGTTATACCATGAAGGATGTGGAGAATCATATATTTTTTTTAATGTTGGTCTACCTGTCATTGAAACTAGCCATAAAGAATGAGGTGAAACGTTAGTTAAGTGAACAATTTAGGCAGATTTAAACGGTAAAAGAAACTGGAGAAATCTAATGGGCTTATTTTTTATTAGAATAACGAGATTAAAAAATTATCATCTGAAACTGATGTAATCAGACAGGTGAAAACGTTTAAAATGTCTTTTACTTCTTGAGGATCTTACATCCAAACCGTTCCTTGGAGAATTTCTCTCAGAATTGATCCAGGTATTTTTACCTGACATCTTTCATCTGCACGTGTACCTATCTATTATTTTAATTTTCTCCTCGAATAATATATTTTTGAGGCCACAGTCTACTAAATGTTTATACTACACCATTTCCAGGTGTAATTGAGAAACGGTTTAATGTAATTGAGAATAGTCTAATGTAATTCAGAATGCATCAATTGTAATTGAGAATAGTCAAATGTAATTCAGAGTGCGTCATTTGTAATTGAGAATAGTCAAATTTAATTGAGAATGCATCAATTGTAATTGAGAATGCGTTAATTGTAATTGAGAAACCATCAAAAGGAATTGAGAAAGCGTTAAATGTAATTAGGAAAGTATCAAATGGAATTCAGAATGGATCAATTGAAATTGAGATTATGTAAAATTCGTAAATTTCACCTACAAGTCCCAGTATTTTCAACCACGTTCCACGAGGCTGCTTTAGCTATGGAACCAATGCTAGTTGGACAATAGTTGAACAATTGTTAGCGTTCTATGTAGTAATTATGATTTTTATGCATGCATAGTTTTTTATAGTTGAATATGTATTTTTTTTTAAGTTAAGATCTTATGTAATTCATTTGCATTTTTGACCTATTCTCAATTACAATTTACGCATTCTGAATTGCATTTGACGCATTCTAAATTTCATGTGACTATTCTCAATTATAATGAACGCTTTCTCAATTCCATTTGATGGTTTCTCAATTACATTTGACTATTCTCAATTACATTTGACGCATTCTGAAATTCATTTAATCGTTTCTTAATTACAACTGGAAAAGGTGTAGATACAGGGCAGTTCATAAAATAAAGTTCTAGATATATCTACACCGTATTTTATAGGTATTTAATAGGTACTGTTCCGTCATCTACATGCATTTTTTAATTCCATCTTTCCTTACGCAATTTATCCTTTGCTTGACGATCCTTGCTGCCCATCCTTATAAAATTATGGTTTTCACGGCGAGAGGACATACTACGACTTCCGCATCTCCCGTACGGGTTATAGTGGTTCGCACAGTGGTACGAAAGTAAACAGTGAGTACAATAATTAAAAACCATAATAATAATTATTAATCCTGTCTATTATCTCCCGGTGTCCTGTACCCTGGGGCTTCGTCCAGATTTCGAACAAGCTTTTCGATCTTACAAGCCGACCTATTAAAAATTCGTAACTAACATCAACCCTCACCGGATTGGCTCCCCATTAAGAGAACCATTCAGGTTCCTATAATATAAGCGGACCTAGATAACGCACTCCTCGGGAGTTAGGCACTTAAAGGGTTAACTTATTCTTTAGATTATTTCTATAGTGATATAGTGATAAGAATCAAGAGTTTAGTATACCTATCGCAAAAATGAACAGATAATTGCTGCTGTTTATTGCATAATAATTTTGAAACATTTTCCTGGTGTGAAATTTCCCGGTTGTCGGTGTCGATTTTTTCATCTAAAAAACGTGAAAATGTCCACAATAATATAAGTGCATGGTGAGTTCGAACCATATTGTTTGAATTTGCAATAAATATTCTACGCTATTGAGGCTTGATGGAACATTATTCTAGAAACATTCAGTAAGTATGTATAATTATGCAAAATTTACATACTACCGGATAAATTTATTTCAAATATGATTTTGCGGTAAAGTAATAAGAGGACCTAGTGGTATTTGGACAGCGAAACAATACATCCTGGTGCAAAACCAACATTTACTCAAACATTAATTATGATTATTTGCGCAGGGAATGCCCTATAAAATCTGCAGACTGTTTAGGGTCAGACTGCTGTTTAGGAAGCGGCTGAGGAAGCGGTGTTTTATAAATTAAGAAAGTAAATCTATGCGGTATTTGATGATGAGTAATACTATGAGTAATAATAATGATGAGTATCGATCTGTTCATAACTCTGTCAGATAAGTTATTTGTTTCAATAATTATTTGGTAGGAATATAGGAAATAAAAAAATAAAAAAAAGGTTTGACAGAGTTTGCCATACCACTTAAGTCAAAATATGAGACAGTCAAAATATCGGATGATATATTAATGTTATTTTTTGGTCCTATGTTCAGAGGTATGGTCAGCCATCGAGTAACAATGAAGGTAATTATTTATTATTACTTCTAGGGTAGGTTCAAAGCCCTTGTACTGAAGCTTTCGCTTATTGTACCCCTTTGGATAATTATCTCATCGGTCCCATCTCCCGAAAGTATTTCAGTATGAGTCCAATGGGTGCTTGTTAGGTGGTATGGGGTTTCCTCCCCCTTCCCGCATCTCCTGTAATCCGGGATTTTTTTCACTCCTTTTATTGAGAGGTGTAATTAGTGGGCAGTGTCCTGTTAGAAGTCCAATTGCCCATCTCAGCTGGTGCTTACTCAGCTTTTTCAGTTACATCTTCTCTGCTCCCTCTTCCCTTTCCCCACCTAGTCGCTTGAACAGCTCCCCAGTTAGGCCTAGGCAAGGTCTGCATTGAAGTTGCTCATTTACATCTTCTCTGCTCCCTCTGCCCTTTACCCACCTAGTCGCTTGAACAGCACCCCAGTTAGGCCTAGGTAAGGTCTGCATTGAAGTTGCTCTATTTCCTCCCTTAGGTTTTTTCCCATGAGGAAAATTAGTTGTTGGCCTTTTGTGTCAGGTTTTCTGTCCAAAAAGATCCACGTTTTATTATTGGGCAGTGTTCTGTTAGAAGTCCAACTGCCCATCTCAGCCGGTGTTTACTAAGCTTTTTCAGTTACATCTTCTCTGCTCCCTCTGCCCTTTACCCACCTAGTCGCTTGAGCAGCACCCCAGTTAGGCCTAGGTAAGGTCTGCATTGAAGTTGCACTATTTTCTCCCTTAGGTTTTTTTTCCATGAGGAAAATTAGTTATTGGCCTTTTGTGTCAGGTTTTCTGTCCAAAAGGATCCATGTTTTATTAGTGGGCAGTGTTCTGTTAGAAGTCCAACTGCCCATCTCAGTCTTGGTCCATATGGCCCACGAGCTATTAAAGAAATACCATACGCAGAGCTCCATACGTATGGTAGGCATTTATTTTCGAAGGTGCGCCACTTCTTCGAGGTTGAATCCAGAAGGGACTGATCTTCTATTCAGCCACGCATCCTTTTAGCCTGGGTTCCCACCGTAGGATTTAGGTTTTTGAAGGTTGTCTCCTTTTGGTCCAGGCGGTAAAGCCTAGACCCCCGTATTCCTCTGTTCGCGAGATATAACCTCGACAACAGAGTTTTACGGTCTTTCGGAGAGTCCACGTTCGGACGTTCTCCGGCATCGTTATAACCCCTGTGCAGACCTTTAGTCACGACACGACAACTAGGTTGGGGGATGAAGGTAATAAATGAAGAGCGAATAATATTGAATATTGAATGAGGATAAGTTAAAATCAGAAAGCTATAGAAGAGAAACTTTACCAGATCTTGTGTAAAAAATAGTAGAAGCCCTCTAAATACTGACTTAAAACAATAGGAATGTCTATTAAATTTAATTTCCAGTTCAGGGATAGTAGAGAGATAAAACTCGCTTAAGCTCGGAGCTTCGTCTTATTAAACTCACTTCTGAATGAAATGTAAATTTCTCGAGAATTTGCCTCCATAACAATTAAAAGATACTTAAATCGCGTCTATTTTAAGTTTATTGCAATTGCTTCGTGTGATTTGTTACTCTTGATATAATTAAACCAGATTCTCGCACTATTTTTATTGTGTTGATTTAATAACGAAACTTCCCTTTCAGACAGTACACTGCAAGTATTTAAATTATCCTTATAAATAATTTAAAATTTATTCACTCAAATAAAAAATCTGAATTTTTTAATGTTAACTTTTCCTCACATACAATGCCATATCCACAATTGGGCGTAGGCTACCTCTCGAATATGAACTATCCAGCATTCATTTCAATATAATATCTCCTCTGGGATCTTTTCCTCAATTGACCTCAGCATAATGTGACCCAAGAACAGTTCCATCACTCACAAGGAACACACTTGACAGTCTACCCTAACCATTTCCCGATCCACATTTCAGACTCCCTGGGCAAGCCTCCTGATAATATGATTAAGTAGAAAATAACTAACTTTAGTTGCCGCTGAGACACAAAGAAGGAATTACTTCCTCCCAATCAGCCTTCCCTTGGTGGAACCTATAGACTGCGAGGCTGCCGTCCGAGAACGCTAACATATGCGACACCCCATCAAGTCAAGCCTGGAAGAAGATTAGATAGATGCAAGGTCACATGAAAATGCGAACAACACAAAATGTCAGCAATAAAACAACAAGGCAGTTTCAGTAAGATTCCATGAAAGATTTTAATGAAGCCGTCAGCCCCCTAAATTCACTCACCTTAAGTAATACTGCACCTAATACTAAAAAAAAATCGAAACCTTGCCTCTCTAAACTTACCTTTCTCTAGGAAAGAGTTCACCTTACATTTCACTTTACATTTCTCAAAAACTTACCAGACTTCAGTCTTCCCAAACAAGCTTTACAAAAACATCTGGTCCAAGAGTAAAATTCAAATATTGTGGCGAAAATCTATAATATTTCCCATCAGGACGCCTGGCAAACCTTCAGATAATCCCAACTCATAAAGGCTGATCTCCCTTACATGCACAATGTGTAAGTTGCTGGAGAAAATGATCCACAAGAGGTTCTTATAGTATCTTGAGAAATACGAGATAATTAACCCCGTCCAATCAGGATTCGGAGACTAAAGAAACGAGACGTTTTCGCAGGTGTATTTGACAATAAAAGTGAATTTGACTCTCTACTAAGAATTGCTATCCTTCAAAAAACTTCAAGAACAACTTCAAAGGCTATCATATTCACTTATTAATTGAAAACTTCTCATCGAATGGAACCTTTAAAGTCTCAGTTAATGGGAAAACATCTGGGATGAGATAAGACAATAGGGTACCTCAAGGCTACGTCCTGAGCCCAACACTATTTATCCTGGTCATTAATTACGTTTGCTCGTAAATCAGTCTCCCGGTGAAAAACTCTATCACACTATTCAGGGTTCCGTCACATATTGGCATACCTGGAAACGAGAAAGCTAACCAGGAGGCCAAACAAGCTGCATCATCAAATTCAACTCATGAAACAGTCCAGTCCGGATATAAACAGATCTTTTGGCATATCCACTGGAACATAATTCCCTCGAAGCTACAAGAAATCCAGCTACAAGTTAAACCAGTTGACCTATCTCCTATATGAGTTGAAGAGATTCAATTATTGTCATCACGACTGCTACCTAAAGTTCACCTCTTTCTTGATAAGAAAATTTATTATTCATATGGAGCTATAAGGGGGTTTCTGAAACAAAAAAGGGCTTATTGATGCTCGCATATTTGATATGGCATATCTAACGTTGGTAAACACAAAAAATACAAACGTAGGTAATGATGTTGTAAATTTCAGTTATTTCTGAATAAAATCGCACTGTAACGATCTGCATAGTCTCGGTCAAAAGTAACATTTCCATACGCTTAAAAAACACCCAGCTAACTGGTCTAAAATAACTGAAAACCGGAAATAAAAATATGTAAACACACAATGCGGTGAAATTAGAATTATTGCATAATTAAGCGAAACATATCAGCTTGTTTGCCTTTGAAACGACGACAAACGTTTCGTTTAATTTTTTGTTTACCTCGACCTGCAGTGTGACTTCGAAATCAAATTTTCAAGCGTTTGAAGCCCTGATTTTGCTGAAAAGCGCTTCAAAATCATGAAACTCAAAAATTTGCTTAAACTGTTCACGTTTTTACAGAAAGCATTTCATTGAAACGACACCACAACTTTTTGGTCTGACAGAACTTTTCAACCTAGATTGGCAATCTCTATATAATCCCTGTAACGTATTGATCAGTAGAAATCATATTTTAAAGCGTTCAAACCTCATACTTTACTCAAATTGCTATTAGGAATTAATTTTTTATGTTGACAAAAAATATTTAGGTATGTGATTTTACGGAACGAGAAAAGTCAAAATGTTACAAGATGATTTTTTATGACATATATTTAAACTTCTTTTTTGTATACATAATTTATACAAAAAACTTATAGAAAAATCAAAGCGCGAACGAATTATTGAAAACCGTAATAAGGGAAAAGAGTCGAATCTTCCCCCCCCCAACAACGTTGTGCTAGTTCCTAAATAAAATATTCACTGCACAATGAGTATATTCTCGAAGGGTTAAAAAACATAACTGACAAGACGGTACGTTACTATTTTAGTATTCCAGCAGCGACAAGTATAAAAATAAATATTGACAGTCTACATTTTCCACACCTAGTGAACAAAAATGTAGAAAGCAATTTCATAAGCTAACATTGAATGGAACGTTGAGACAAAGAGTATGCTGGAAGAATATTCTATTACGTTTCAAAAGAATAGGGGACATTAAACTCCACTCATCAGTATGGAAATGCCCATTTTTTATACCCAAGCCTCTGATGCAGGTCCATAATTTAATTTTTTTATTCCCAGCGCTGCGCAAGTGAGAGAGTATTATTGAATAAAGTTCGAATAAAGTTATAGGGATTGCAGGGGGAAATTAATACTTATGTAAAACTTTTCTTTCAACATTTTTATGGTATGAGCTGGTATGAACAATGAACTAACTCAATTTAGCTCATAAGCTTTGGGCTGTTAAATGATGCAAAATTAATACAGGAAATGAAAGGAGGGACGAGAAAGAATATCTGGAGCAGAAAATTACTTCAGGTAATTATTGTATTGGTTTTCAATGACGATACTGGATGAAAGAGAAAACTCTTTTCATCACGAGCTTTTCCGCTTTAGTAATTATTACTCAATATTGCTGATGAATTTTATATACCGTTCCTTGTATGAATGTATGTGTGCATATATGAATGTGTATATATATGAATGAAAAAAAATAGAAATTCTTTTATTGATTGGAACCTACCTAGGTACCTGAAGTTATCTAGAAAGCAGACAAACATTCTACCTCTAACTAAATTACGTTTATGTTTGTAGTACGTATGCAACTCTGCAGAGAAGTGTTTTAAAGTTCAAAGCTTTCTAATACAAAAGAAACAAGTCTTCAAGGTAAGATACGATTTATTGCCCAATTTAGCTTGGATCCTGGAATTCTCGTTCGTATTTACATTTTAGTACACTCTACTTAGATTAAACTTCACTTCGTTTGTTATACTTTAATCGAGAAACATGTTTTTCCTATTGCCTTTCAGCTTAATTCGCACAGAGTCTTATTTCTAGATAGATGTTACGCTCTTTTAAAAATAACCCATTTTCCCATGTCTGTCGAGGTTTATCTGATGGTTGAAAAAATTAAATCGTTCAAGTTCAGTGAGTATCTACTAAAAAAGCTCAGCACAAAGCGCCTTTTCTCCCTAATCAGTCAGAGTTTCATTTTGAATGAATGAATGAATGAATGAAAATCTTAGATGTCGTGATAGATTTAGATAGAGACTGCTAATTTCAGCCCTTTCCAGTTGATTACTAGGAGTTGTTGTCCATAGAGGATAGAACTGATCCATGATTTACTATTCCAATTCTAGAGATGTTCTAATTACGTTTTCTCACGAAATGGGGAATCTCAGTGGCTATGGGCTTTGATTTCATTAAGGGCAATGATCAGTTTATTTGCTTTCTAATTACCTTCTCGTGCTATGAATCTTTTAAGATCCAGATCCTTTGAAACAACAACAACAACAACTATTAACCTAGACATAGAAACTCGAATTATTATCTCGTGATATTTTCTTATTAGTAGGTAAAGTAAATGTAAATTTTGTAATAATGCTTTGAAATCAATCTAAATTGTTGAATTTATATGCTAATATTACTACGCCAACGCTACAGCTCTCAATAATAATTGTTAACAAATTGATATCAAAGTTACCAGAATTTGATAATTATGTAAGTATACCAGATCAGATAGGTATTCGCAAAGCGAATTAGTTCGATAGAAGACTCAAAGACCAGCTTCAGTTGATGCAAATCAATAATTTTACCATTTCTGCAGTTGATCTCAAACGTTTCACTCAAAGTTTCGTGGGTTGAGAGGGATCGGGAATCATGTAAAATCATGAAAAATTATCACGCCTTTGTAAAATCACTGACAGTAACAAAATGAGAGCTAACTTTTTTTTTCAGCCTTAATCACATTTGATTTACACATGAAACGTAGATATAAAAAATTTCCGACATGACATTCATGATAAAAAATCAAAGCCTTTGGTGATTTCCAACGGAGAGATAAAAGACAATAAAAGACCAATGTCAGGTCTCCATTGGCCTAATTACTTTGATCATCGCATGATTCTGGAATCGCGTTATGTATTTTTACGCTCGTCCAAATTCGTCAACCAACTAGGTAATCTAATTATCGCATTTCCACGATTTTCAACAGATGATTGAACCGTTCAGTAGGTAATAAGGTTATCCTTGCATTTTAAAATCCCGATTTGCAGGATTCGACATGCTAAAACCGTTTTACAGTTGCGGAGGTGTCTGAAAATCCAATAATAATTGCATTTCGGGTATTATATGACAGTGTCTACAGTGCCGTTTTGGTTTTATCTGATAAGGGTGATGTAGAATGGTGACTTTTATTATTATTGCGCATGAGTGCAGCAGTGCCATATTGTATAACTCTTCTTTTGATTAACGGGATATTATAAGATTAACGGGTATGATTTACATTTACATAACAATGAGTGTATGTATAATTTAGCTTCAAAAACAAGTCGTGCCAACGTAAATAAATACAAAAGGTGGAACAGAGATAAAGAACTATGAAAATATGAAATGGAAGTGTCAGGGAAATCTCTACAGCTTAAAATAATATCGCCAGTCCCTTCAACAAATTATACACCGGAGACTGACTCTATAAAGAAAAGGACTGAATATTGTATCTTTCGGGTGTATATGCGCTTGAACATAAAACAAAATGAGATATCTTTCCTTCTCTGTAAAGTATATCTTTTGCCATAAAAAATAATAGAGCACCTAAATAAATGCCGGCATAAAGGGAGAGGGATCATATTTTTTCGATAAGAATTGAGTAGGCATTGGTGGTATAGGTAATTCTACTTTAATGTCTATATCGAAATCATAGACAGGTTCCTGCAAAAGCAGAGAGACAGAGGACATGCCACACGTAAAAATGTTGCAAATTATGGAAAAAATTAAAATCAGATTTTTTGGTACTCATGTTTAAAGACTGTTCCATTAAATTCGATTAAGTGTAGAAGATCTTACTTTTGAATGGAATCAATAACTGAAAAAACCCATAAAAACATGATTTCAAGAAAATGAAGGGCGGAACACTGCAGGACAAAGTAAGTATAGGGACCTGAACAAAAACTATAGGGAAATCGATGAGAAAGCCAGAAGCACGCAGGACAAGATACGTTAACTTATTAGTACAGCAGTGAAAGAGTGAAAAAAGATAACACAAGACGTGGTTGAAGGATGAAAGACTGCCGACAGGGGTCGATGGAGTGACCTAGACCGGCAGGCAAAAATTTTCATTTTTACCATCCCAAATTTTACAAATCTTACCGACTCAAGGAGAAAATCCTCTTTTTCCTCCTGGGTCCATTCATTCCTGACTGCAGATGATGAAAGAGAGGAGAGAGCACAAGAGAGACACCATCGCATACAAAGAGATACACCGTACAATATAAAGAAAGATAATAGAGGCCAAACAAAAGGAAATAGAACAAAAATGCCGCGAAATAGAAATGCTGCAGCGGAATTTTGACGAATTCAACAATCACAAAAAAGTGAGAAATAACTGGTAAATACAGAAAGAAAACGATAAGAAAACTCGTGAATGACAATGGAAAACTCATTGTGGATCAGATAACACTCTAACGCATTGGCGGCGGTAAGGTCTATCTACGCGTATTTTAACTTCTTTTTTTTTTTTAATTGTTTTCTCGAGTTAAATTTCTTAAAAAGACATCATGTTTAAATTTACCGACCTCAGGTCAGTTGCGATTTTGCGGTTATATCACCTGATGCGTGCATCGCACATACCAAAAGCAAAAATCTGAAATTAAAAGGAGAATAGACACATTTTTAAAAATTTACAGATATCATAGGCCAGAAATCACATACGAGTTCCTGATTGGACAAGAGAGCAGCCTAGGGATGCGTGACGGGGATGAGGAAGCGTCAGGTTGAAGACAGGCGAGGCCGTGAACAAGAGCGGGTGCGTGGACGAACGGCGGCCAGCCTCACCTGTATATTATCTGAATTTTTATCTATTACCTTTATCTTAACAATGTCTAACTCAATTTGTTGTGACCTAATTTAATTATTACTCGGTTACTCCTAGGAGATTTTTCCTCTAGAGCATGGATGCCTTGAACCATGCCTTGAAAATTCTTTGAGCTTCATATTAAAAGAAACCTAGCTAGGTATTAAAGTCGAATAAAATAACACAGGTTGAAACTTATTACATACTTAATATGAGATTAATTGAAGAAATTTTGCTCTAGTAGAAAAATTTAGTTTATTCTAACAGCACCGATCTAACATAACATCACTGGAGCGTTAAGAGTAAACAAAGTAACACCACGAATTCAGTAGATGTACCGAAGCAGTAAAGGTAGTAAAGCAGTAAATAAAATATTCAACTTACGGTTTCGATGGCCTTTTCCAAACGGAATATTTCCTCCTGGAGTAGATGCAAAGTCCCGGTTTTACCTCTATGCCTTGCAAATGCAGCTGCACAAGCACTATGAATACTGTTTACCCAGTTCTCCAGTTCAACCTGGAAGAAAATATCCACGAATGAACGAGTGCATGTCACTTTACGCTTACATTTAATCAGAACTATTATTTTTACTGTACACACACATACAACATTGCTCTATTAAGCCCGGAGAGTACGAGTGTTTTTTTTTATTAAAAATAGTACTTTTACTATTATAATAGAAATTTTCTTCAACCTACATTTTATGTGATGGAAGATAATGGAAATTGACTTTTGAATTGAAAGACGTTTATTAATTTTCCATTTATCAAAACAATAATGTGAAATAAATGTTGAAAAAAAAATTAAGCAATTAACGTGTAAATAATTTCCCATTCACTTAGCTAAGTACTTTTGAACGTAACTATACACCGTTATGGATAAAATTTGAATATTTGGAACATTATTTACGTTTTGCTCGTTTTGTGAGGCTAAAATATTCAGCATTGATCACAGAAATCTGTTACCGTTTACATTTCACCAAAATTGATATGTCAACTAATTGCTTGACCAGGGCAATATTTTTTACATAATTCTCCTAGAATTCATCCAGTAGTCATCCATGGTAATAATAAGAAGGCGAAGAAAAAATTTGGACTACAATAATAGTCAAATAAAGTCACTCCAAAATTTTTTCTTCATTAATTTCTTCTCCTTCTCATTAACATTTTGCACGTTTCTTCGTCCTTTCTTCAAGATCCAAAATGTCTGCTTGAATCACAGAAAACTGAAACAACTTATAACAGTGTCCGAGCTAGTTGCTTAGTTTTATATACCTACCTTTCTCAAAAACTCACTTGTGGGTATTTTGATTTAAAAAATATATTGTAATTGAAAAAAATACCCATCGATAATATGATTAATTAAAGAAAAATCACAACAAAAAGAATAGAAGTTTTATAAAAACCTTGTATCAAACATTCAATCCCCAACATCTCCGCAGTTAAATAACAATTAAGGGAGTATTTTCGCCTCGCCACTTCAGAGTTCACTCTGCGCACATATCGAGTGTGCTTCTCAATGAAAAACGTGTTTCTAGATTTAATCGTTGAAGCGTTCTAGTTCTAATGATAAAACTGAACTATCTGAAGCCAGCTTAAACTCAGAGTAATGCTTCAGATAAAAGCGGACATAAATATTACAGTTTACCCGCATAAACCCGTATAAAGATTTTTAGAGATCGTTCGTGTAGCTGTGCATTTTATCAGCTACCTGTTCGTTTTAGGAGCTTTTAAAATCAGAGTTATTTTAAACGGTTCCGGTATCAGCGTGTAGGTGTTTTTTTTTTTTTTGGGAAACAACAGCTTTATAGAGTGTTTGTTCTGGGTTGAAATAACAATGTGTATGAGGCTGCTTGAAGAAAAACATCAATACTTTTTTTCTACTCTTATTGAATAATAGGTACTTATTTCAATTATTAGAGCTTTTTGGATGAATTATGGAGGTTGTTATTCATAGATATTGAATTATACTTCATAATACCCGGCTGTTGTCCAATCACAGCTACTAACAATTCATAATACTATAAAATATTTGGATTAAAATTTGTTTTCTATTATACAGGGTGTCCCATAATATGTGGGCAATCTCCCGGATTTGGGTAAATTTCGTAAAAATAAATGAAAAAATAGCTATAAAATTAATTCCTCAGAGACACCCCTACAAAGATATTAGCTGTTGAAGTTGAGGTCATACATAGACCTCGGGATGGCATAACCCCCTCATTCACTTGAAATAAAACAATAAAAATAATAATTTTACAGTTTTTAAGGTTAATTTTCTTTTTATTTGACATTTTTTACGTAAAAAATGTATCTTTATTTATTTCGATAGAGCGAACCGTTATCGAGATAAACGTCCTTCTAATAGGTGATGCGTCGCAGGAACTTTCTAAATTTCAAGTAAATTTTAACAAGATGGCTGACCTATGACAGTAAATTGAGAAGGAAACAAAACAATAACTTAATTAAATACACGTCAGTGTCAAAAGATTTCATTTCATGCAGATTCAATTCTAACTGATTTTCTGCGTATTCAGCGTTTCTGTAACTCATTTTAAAATCAGTTAGAATTGAATCTGCATGAAATAAAATCTTTGACACTATTTGACGTGTATTTAATTAAGTTATTGTTTTGTTTCCTGCTCAATTTACTGTCAGCCATCTTGTTAAAATTTACTTGAAATTTAGAAAGTTCCTGCGACGCATCACCTATTAGAAGGACGTTTATCTCGATAACGGTTCGCTCTATCGAAATAAATAAGGATACATTTTTGATGTAAAAAATGTCAAATAAAAAGAAAATTAACCTTAAAAAACTGTAAAATTATTATTTTTATTGTTTTCTTTCAAGTGAATGAGGGGGTTATGCCATCCCGAGGTCTATGTATGTGCTACCAAAGATTATGAAACACTATTCTAAACAGTCCCAAATAATACAAAATAAAACCAAAAATTATCAAAATCGGTCAAGAAATAAAAAAGTTATTGCAAAAAATTGATTTTCAACCCTCAACTTCAACACCTAATATCTTTGTAGGGGTGTCTCTGAGGAATTAATTTTATGGCTATTTTTTCATTTATTTTTACGAAATTTACCCAAATCCGGGAGATTGCCCACATATTATGGGACACCCTGTATAAAACAGTAGAAAAAGCATAGTATTTAACTCGCTAAAGCTCGTGACATTATTATCATTTCGTGAATATTGCTTCATTTTCGCTCACAAAATAATATACTAATTTTTTAATGTAAATAGTCCACAACTTATAGACAGTTAGAATTATTATTTAAAATTAGTATATGTATTACATAACAAGAGTTGAAAGTGCATGACATTTATCGCACGAGCGGAAGAAGTTACGCACGAGCCGCTTGCATCGAGTAATAAAGAGTAAAACTGTGGATGTCTGAACAAGAAGAAGTAACTATTAGATGTTTAAATGGCATTTTACATCGCGTTCAATAAAAGTGACAATTGGTATTATAGTCCTTCCCGATGTTTTGTAATCGAATATTTTAGTCAACAAGAAATGTCAACTAAATTATAGCATTGTCAATGTCAATTAATATAAATAAATACTAAATCAAAAACACAACTGAATTTAATGGAATTTGATGGAAATTCTGAAACAAACACATAATATTGCGTGTGCCACTCATTTCGATAATCACAGGTTTGTGAATTTTATACCTTTTCTCCCATGAGATTAACTTTGCACTACTATTTGACATAGGTATCGAGTATAGCGTTTTATAACTTTCATGTTTTATAAGACCGTGTTGTAATATAAAAATTACATAACGGGTATGTTTTGTAATTGTCAACATTCATATAAGGGAGTAGATAAAATAATTTTGTTTCAGAAAGTAGCTAATAATTATTTCTGCTAACCAATCACTAACGAATATTTTTAAAGGAAAATAATTTTTGCGTACGGTAAAAAAATAAAGGAAAGATAGATAATGTAATAAAGGATATTTCATTAAATACTGATCAAGTTAATGGAAAAAGCTTGCTTTCTTAATTCTATCCAGACATACCGTAATGTAACGATATTTAAATATTAACAAGCACTTCTTGTTAGAAAGTTGGTAAATGGCTCTCAAGCTCAGGATTGTCTACGCTTAAGAATTCATAAATTCCTTTCTTACATAATGTTCAACTACTTGACAAGTCGAAAGGGAATTTTTAATGAAAAATTATCCAACTCGAGGGGCCTACTAAATGTTACACGCACTTAAACTTAAGCCGAAACTCGTTCCCGGTAGGAAGTTCTTTTGAAGTCCACTTCCCAGTATTTGCAGTTGGGCGTATAGAGTTTTTAATTTAATAGACGAAGCCGTAAATTCGTTTCGCAGTTTTACATTTTATTTTTCTTTTCAACCGGGAAAGGCTGCCTTGGTCAAACTTTGTTTCTTTCGCGGGGGGAAAGAAGTAGGGCAATTAATTAATAATTAATCAAGTTCGACTCTGGTAAACAAGATTAAGAGGTCTCAACTTTCAGAAATTTAAAGGATTATTCTGTACTGTTTGATGGGTTTGTAGTCCCGTTGAGTGTTTGGATTTAAAAACAAGTTTCGATAATAGAGTTGATTACATTTTATGATACCTATTGACATACCCCTGAAAACTTAATCTTAATAAAGTGTCAATTTTCAAAATAACCAGAAAGAATTTTTTCTTGAATCGATTTTTTCTTATCTCCTGTGTAAGATTTTTCGTGTCCCAAAAAAGTAAGATGTCATGAATGAGTAAGTCCTGTAATTAATGCTATAAATTAGTGAAAAAATGGGCCTTCAAAGAATAAAATTGTAAAATAAAATATTCAATAAGCAATTACGGGATGGGCGACGGTAGGAGGAATCCTCACCTATTATTTTCGCACTGGTCTTTTAGCAATAAAGTAGGTACATAAGCCGATTTTCATAATCTTTCAGAAAAGGGATTGTTTATTTTTTACTTTGTTACCTCTTTGCTACTTGTGAGTTTGATTCTTAGGCTAGTCCGGACGGTAATAGACAATATATTCGATCGGTTTTAAAATCGACCCTCCCAATAGTAGAATGTCAAGAAACTTGATCTCTATCGATACCCTCTCATTGGATACATGATATTCTCATCAATTAGAGTAAATGTACAGAAACTGTGACACCCTGATAGGATTGTTGTAAAAAAACTTATAATAGACGGTTTGCGCCAGAGGTTTTGTGGCTATTTCTGCAGGTATTATGCGAAGACAGAGAAATAAAACTCATTTAGATGTCTAAATAAACTTCAGGAAGCAACAAAGGAAACTGATCTTATTACCAATTAAGTTTTACGTGATGAAGTAGCTTCAATAATTTGTCTCGAAGAGCTTATTAAAAATAAATATTGATTAATTAAAAAGTTAATTGAGTTATTCTCAATAAGGGGTTTATAATTTGCAGGAGAAAGAATGAAAAAAGTACACTACCTACTTATGAAATGTTGATTCTAGACTAAATAAGCATTAGGGGTAATTTTTTCAATCAAAATTAGCTAAACAAAAATATTTTTTTTCATAAATAAGTACTTAGATAAAAACTCCTAATTACCTAATCATTTTTTTATTCCAAAAATCATTGAATCGCTGCAATTATTGTCGTATTTATTAGCGATTTTTATGCGTTATTTGATGCCTTTTCAGTTGCAATGGATGACGAACAACGTCACAGGCACGTCTTAATATTATGCTATAGCTAAACCTAAGAAATATTTATATGGCCTAATAACTTGAAAACTGAAGATGCGCAAAAAAAGACGAAACAGGTCGATGTTGTTATCGACAGGGACATATTTCTGTAAGAAATATAAGGACCCAAGTTCATCCCCTTGGCAGGGCTACTGAGCTCGCAAAAAACTCGCAAAAGTGTAAGTTATACGAGCTAACCTGGGCTGACAAAGAAATAAATGTCAGACCTAGACTGGGCTGGAAAAAATATAATTTCTCGAACTAACCTAAGCTGGCAAAAAGATAAATTTAGTACCTAACCTAGGCTGGCAAAAAACATAATTTTCCGAGCAAATCTGGGCTGGCAAAAAACTCGCAATAAAGAGAATTTTTCGAGCTAACCTGGCCTGACAAAACATTCAAGCGAAACACCAAAAGTGAGATATCGTTGCAAGGAGAATTTAAGTAGCTTTCAATGATGTATCACTCGATATTTGTTCCCTATGATGCCTACCGCTGCCAAGGAAATGAACTTTGGTAGTTATAAGTTTGTGATAGAAATATGCCCCCCTCCATAACAAAATCGGTTTGTTTCGGATTTTTTTCGCGTACATCTTCAGCTTTCAAGTTATTAGGCTTGTTTCGTTTTCATTGGGGGACCCTGTATATGCTCAGCATCTAGAAATTCCCTAATCAGGTAAATCTAAGTTATTTAGGAGAAGTATGCATTATTACGATCATGGATATAACACTCGGTGAGTAAAAGTAGTTTGAATGGAGAAATCTCCACAGCAAACATTTGAGCGCTTGTACAAACCATGCATGATCCTCTGCTTTCAGAAAAAAGCACTCTTACAGCGCAAAATAGAGCGATCGTTTTTCTTTTCTTAGAACTCTTTCCTTTTTAGCCTTAACTAATGCAGGGCGAGAAATAAATTAAAACAAGAGTACTGACCTGGCAGGGTGCCTGGAACAGATACGCGTCCCCGAAAGCTGTACTCAGACAGAAAATGTAGTCGCGTTTCGGATGCTCCGGGATGGGCTGCATGATCGCACCGTCGACGATGATGAGATGTTTAGGGGCCGCTTCGACGGAGCGTCCTTCGCGGGAATCGCAGGGATAAAACAGGAGCGTCGTGCCCTTGAGACACACCCAGTAACCCTTCCAGCCGCGTTTTCTCGCCAGTTCGATCTGATGCTTCTTACGGAGAAGCCACTTCTTCACGCTAAGGAACCTGCAACAAAGGAAATAATAGTTTATAAGTATATGAGAATTTATAATTTATGAAAATATCTGTATCAATTTATTTTTGCTACATTTAAGCGGTAAAATTATTCTGAGAAATTTCAGTGATCCTCGCTTATTTAAATAACTTTTTTTGCCAGTGTGAAGATTAGGTATAAAAAGAGATAAAAATTATGAGTAGAAATTATACGCTATAGATTGTTGAATTAATTATATTTCACACTCATGCAATAATTTGATGTATGCGTGAACACTCAGGAAACAAACTTGTACATCTAGAATGTTTATTCATTATCCTTTATAACAGCAGAACCACCTGAAATGAATTTTAACTGAAACGAAATAGCCTAAATTTGAACTGTTTCGGTCTGTTTTGAATACAGATGAGTTTCAGAAGAGCAGAATTCGCTGTTATGAGTGTAGATTATCTAATCCCTGTTTATTCCTAATTTTAATTTTATGTCCAACCAAATTACCATTTTATTGTTGAAGTGTTACAAGGGTAAATTGTATGAATCAACTGCCTACAATTTTTTCATGTAGCAGTTTTCATGTTTTGAAGCTCGAAAAATAAATATCGGAACACGAGCTGTACATACATCTACCTTTTAGGAAGAACCAACTTTTTGTTTGTTCAATCTACGTTTCTTAGATAGGTAGATCTTGTCTTACTATTTTTTGTTATGCAAGTAGAGTTCTGAACGATAAAAGTCAGATGGTCTGGAATAATCAGGAGTTACTATCTCTCCTAAGTAGATTCCCAGATAAAATGCCAGACTGGCGAGCTGAAATTACAGCGAAACGTTGATCTTTTTGTCTTCATCAGCATCAGACCATCTGATGTTGTGTCGTTTAGAAAACATTTTTTAAACGCTAATTTCAAAATCGAATTAACTTGGGGTATTGATAGAGATTGGGAAGAGGAATCGCTAAAGTCTAGAGTTACAAGATATCATGATTACATCTGCCGCTATAAAAGAGGAGGCTCATAAAATTGACTGAATAACAATAAAAGAAAAAGATATCTGCCCAAATAAATCAAACAGAAAAATTCAGATAAGTATATGTGACTTCATTTCTTATAGATATATTTATTGAAAGTATAAAAATCACAAGCACGTCTCTTGATGTGCTCTTTAGGGAAAATATTATTTTTCCATTTTGAGATAAAATCGTAACATCGAAACACACTTTTCTCTTCAGAAGAAGAATTCAAAAGCATCCATTAAATAAAATCAAACTTGCGGATTGAGATATCTGTTTTTCCACGCCGAGGCTTCCCACAATGTCACTCGACCTTTGTTTCAGACCGTTATTCTCCTACATGAATTCGGGAAAGGATTTTCTTAAATATGTCCAAGATGGCTAATTATTTTCCTTGTTCACTTCAGTTTCTCCCCTCTTCGCTATACTAGACTTCAACAAAGCGTGCCTGGCGAGACCACTAACAAGAGCTGAAGTCTTGTTTAGACCTGAAATTTGACATGTGTTATACAGGGTGTGTCTTGACAGCTGCTTTCTTAACCCTTCAACTTGAATGTAAGTTCTTTTAAGCTAGTCGTCTTGAAATAATAAAAGCTGGCAAGCACATCTGTAAAATTTCTTGCAATAAAAAAGAGACTCCTTCAGGGATTCAGTTGTTTTCGCTCGATTCGCGGCATGAAATTACTTCTATATCAAGTTACAGTGGAGTTCACTAATTTCGGTTAAATTATCATCATCAGTATCAGTGTCGTCTAAAATTACAAGTAAATGACAGGGCTGTAAATTTAAAGGTAACTTAATTGACTAATCACCATAATCTCTAATCACCATCGACGTCTGAGCTATGAGACGCTTAGCGTCCAAAATGCGATCTGATTAATCAACTACTCCTTAAACTTGGAATTCTTCCGAGTAAACTTGCCACTTAAAATAGAAATATATGTTCAATCTAACAAGAATTGGTTAAGAAGATGATTTGAAAAATAATATCTTAGCTTTCTGATGAATAAGTTTCTCTCATAAGGAGTTTAACTCATAAGGTGTTTCTGCGGATGCTCTAATGCTCTAGAATTGTCCTGAAAAGACGTGGCTCACGTGGTCTTATTCAAGTAGTGACGTCCAACGCAGATAATCAATAAATCTGCGACGTAATATACATCCCAGAAATATTTTCGAAGTTAGCTGATAGCTATTTATCAAAAATCAATATATCACTTGGAAATTCGTACACCCGTATTCCCAAACGAATTTTTTCAACTGAATTACGTATCATCACATATCAGGTGATTTTTTTAAAACTTGCCACCCCCCCCGAATTTATAGAAGTGCGAGTAGAAGTGTGATCTGAAGATGAAAATGCTGAAACAGGTCGATTTTAGCGATAATAACCCTCGGACGCCAACTCAAAGCTGTTTATTAATTCGTAGTTTTAATTGAGAAATAGGCTTCAATTACCTCCTAACTAGTGCTGGAGAAAACGCTTAATTTTAAAGCTGAAATTACGCTGAAAGTGCTTACGATTCCCAGTGAAATTACCATGCAAGCAAGATAGCAGCTAAAGCAATAGATAAAGAGTAAGTGATGATCAACATTGAAAATACCAAACAAGCAGGCTTCATTATTAATTAACACGTTGGCTACCATATGAATCACCGGTGATGGTTAACTTATGTACCATAGCTATAACCATGAGCCCGCTCCTAGGTACCAGTAAATTTTGTCATCCATTTGAATAAAACTATACAGGATATCACCGGTGATACGCTTGGTGTACATGTGAACTAATAGGTTTGGGCACCGGTGATACATGTGGTATGTAAGAGTAGAAACTTCCCTATAGCCTCGGTAGCCAATGTGTTAATAAAAATAAGCCCACTCCCCTTGGGTGCAGCCTGATAATATACCTAGAGATTTTAATTAATTCAAAATAATCACGGGATACCTTCACCAGGTTTTCCCCTGTCACACATTCACGACCTCGGGAACAACACTCCGCCAGGTAGCATTTACGTAACGACGAGAAGACTAGAGGAACGCAGTCGTGTTTGCTGTACTTTCTGCCGCCTTTGGTTCCTTTATTTCACTCTCCAGGCGCCTATCACCTTTATTTCGAACAAAAGCACTCACTATAAGGGAAAACTATACCCGATCTGTGAAGCTCCGCGATGAAGACGGAAAGAAAATCACTATGCATGACCCGCATCTCTAAGAAGACAGCATTCCTCCTGAACTTACCTTTAGCGAGCTATATTAAAAATACATCTCATTTTATTGGGTGCGATACGCTTCTCAACCAAACAAGCAATGCATCTGACAGGGTTTCTAAGACACAATAATAATTATGAACCCTCCAATTTCCTGCTCGGTAGGAAGCTTTGCATCAAAGTATGGGAGTTAAAGATCATTAAAAGCAGGATGTTTCACTAATATTCAAAATAATGATTGTAAATTATTATTATTCAGATTGAATTTCATGCAACCTACAACGCGAAATGTGACATCACCGAAACTTTTGATCCTTAAAAAAACCTCTGCTAATTTGAAATAATAAAAAAATCCCTTAACAGGTTGATATTATTTCCAAAGGGGATATTCCTTAAAGGTAAAATTGACATTTGATCTGCCATCGTCTATCGAGTATCAAGTCGTACATTTTAAACAGGTAGGGGATTGATGTGACGTATCATTTGCAAAGCCTCTCCTGAAGATGAATATTTGCGCTATTTGGCGCATCGCAAAAATAAGAAAAAAATAATTGAAAGTTCAACTAAGCGTAGTAAATCCAGAAAACTTATGACATGTAAAATTTTTGAACTTTTTTTGAATAATGATAATTGAAAATCTTAAATGTCTGCTTTTTTGAAATTTTTTAAAGACCCCAAGTAAAAAAGAAAACAACCTTTTAACTCTCATATTCAAAGTAATTCGCAATAGGAGACTTTATGAAAACAATTAAATAACAAGAATAGTCCCAGTTACTTCAAGTGGAAGATATCAATAATAAAATATGCAGAAACTTGCAGATATCAACAATGAGTTGGAAGCAGATGAGGAATAAAAGAACTACGTGATGAAGTCGATGTAAATTCTGAAGCTAGAGGAACATAGCTACATAATAAACATCAAAGAAAAATAATTCTGTTACTGCCAGAAAGGAAACGAGCTCGTCAAAGAAGCTACTCGGATGCTTGCTCACCCAGAGCTCAGAGTTGATCAATGAAAGAAAAGAAGTATATAGAGAAAATACATATTTTAAAATCTTATGTTAAGAGTCAGCGGTTACGTATTTTCACACGTTTCAAGTAAATTTGTCGTACCTACAAAGCGCTAAAAATAACTTATGGAGGAAAAATGAAATATGGAGAAGCATGTAAAGGTTCTCTATAAAGTTATTTGTGGTAATAGAGTGGTTTTCCAATTTTGATTAAACATCATATTTACTTTAAACGTGTTGAACGTGTTCTGACGTTCAATACAATGACGTGTTTTGAACTCCTTGATTTTGCTATGTACTTCTCAGGTCTTGGCTACGATTCTCGAACAAGGCTATGAACTAAAATTTACGTTTTCAACCCTTACTTTATAGAATCTCGGCATTCTGATTGATGATAAATAAAACATTAAGGGTCGTATGCTAGAAAATCTCATTTGGCGTTGTTAACGTAACACCGATGTCAATCTGACGTTGTTGTTAAAATCGATTCGGTATGCTAGAAAGAAATATTCATGATTTGACACTGCTGTTAGGTAACATCATCATGTTAAAAATGTAACATGAACAATAGCGGCAACGTTGTATATTAGCTGACTACAGGCTAAGAACAATTCACGAGCTAGATCGAACCCGAACCGAAGTTCCATTTCGTAATAAATCGGCGATCCGAGATGGTCGTGGTTGATTTTGGTCTCGCGTTGTTAGATGTTGGCTAGTGCCTACTGAACGCATGCGTATGAGCTAGATAAGCACAAAACTCGTCTACCGTCGACCGTCAACGAACGTCATTGCCATCCGATCCTATCATTCGCCATTATTGTTATTGTTGTGTTGTAACAAATAATAACAAACGTAAACGTTTCAGTACTTTCAGTTTTCTTTGAGTGAATTAATTTGGTTTACTGTAAAAGTATAAATAGAAGTTGTCGTGAAATCAAGAAAGAACTTCTCTGAAGTTGAGAGGCAGATTTTGCTAGAAATAATAAATAATCAACAGGTAAGGTATCAATTACCTAATTATTATGTATCTTATTGCAGAGTGTAGAATACCTAACCAAACCTAACCCAATAGTCGGTTGAGAATTTTATGAAGAGGGAGAAGTTTTTAAAGATTATGTTCACAATGTTCTGTTTTAAAACCCCTTCAGATTGCCAGAGGTGTTGCAGACAACATTAATTTCCTTAATTAAAAATTATTTTTTTATTTGTTCTGGTTTGGCTTTGCCCATGGTTATACAATAATTATTATTTTATTGAGTGTAATATTATCAAATAAATTATTTATTTTACACACAAATATGTCTTATGTTGTTTAACTTATTTTATTTTATTGTCACCTACTCTATTTATGCCGCCCATGGTTATATAATTATGTTATTAAATATAAAATATAAATCAATGAAACAAATTTTGTTTTATTTATTCTGAATCTAAAGTGTCTAAATGAAGAAAATCTAGGTACTTATGTAGAACATCAAGCAGAAGACCTACATTAAAACAAATATCAACTCCACTCCACCTACCCTTATGTCTCTGACCATGATGACCTGTTATATTTTTTTGCTTAATTTCATTTTTTATATCCAAATGAAAAATACACATCAAGCAGGAAAAATTATTTTCTCTATTTACTCCGCCCATGATATAGTTATTAACTATTATATTATAATTTTTTGAATCTAAATGCGTCCCTGCTGTGTTTCTGTAGTTAGGACTACTTTCTCGAAGAAAATTTTTGGAAATAAATTATAGTATAAAAATACTTGGTAGGTACCTACTTTTGGTAAATTTTTAACTTATGGAACAAGATTGTTGATATTTAGTTGTAATTGCACTGTAAATAAACATAGAAAAAACATTTCACTCTGGAATAATACGGGATTTATTAAAAATCTTCCTAAAATTTGACAGCTAATAATAATTAATCGATCCATACCCTGTGATTAATGTAACATGGCCATTTAACAATGACATTCAACTGTTTCTACTCGATTTTCCTTTCTAGCATACCAAATTGGTTGATTTTAGCTTTAACGCCGTTGTCAACATGAAATTTGACATGGCGATGTTAAAGCATTTAACATGGTCACGTGACCATGTCAAAGTGATTTTTAACAACAGTGCCGTTGTTAACAGCGCTGTCAAAGGCGAAATTTAGTTTCTAGCATACCACCCTAAGGGTGGTATGCTAGAAACTAAATTTCGCATTTGACAGCGCTGTTAACAACGGCACTGTTGTTAAAAATCACTTTGACATGGTCACGTGACCATGTTAAATGCTTTAACATCGCCATGTCAAATTTCATGTTGACAACGGCGTTAAAGCTGAAATCACCCAATTTGGTATGCTAGAAACGAAAATCGAGTAGGAACAGTTGAATGTCAATGTTAAATGGCCATGTTACAATAATCACAGCGTATGGATCGATTAATTATTATTAGCTGTCAAATTTTAGGAAGATTTTTAATAAATCCCGTATTATTCCAGAGTGAAGTGTTTTTTCTATGTTTTATTTTACAGTGTCATATATCACAACTAACTATCAACAATCTTGTTCCATAAATTGAAAATTAATCAAAATAGGTACCTACCTAGTATTTTCATACTATAATTTCAGTTTGAAGTATTTTATAACCCCTTCTGTTATACAAAATCTTAATTAAAAATTGAATACCTGACAATGGTGGGCATCAGATCTTGAATTTACAAAATCTTTCTTCCAGAAAGTACCTAATAGTAACTGTAGAAACCCAGCAGGGACGCATTTAGATTGAAAAAATAACGTAATGTGTGAACATACTTTACCATGGGCGGAGTAAATAGGGAAATATTTATTATTTTTCCTGCTTGATGTGTATTTTTCATTTAGATTCAAAATAAAATTAAATAAATAAAAAAACATTTAACCATGGGCAGACCAAACTAGGTTGGTGGAAAAAATGTTATTTAATTAAATTGTTTTTCTTGCTTGATGTTTACTACTTTGAAACGTTTATGTTTGTTACAACACAACACAACAGTATAGATCATGCGCATGCGTTCAGTAGGCACTAGCCAACATCTAACAACGCGGAACCAAAGTCGACCTCGACCATCTCGGATCGCCGATTAATTACGAAATTGAACTTCGGTTCGGCTTCGATCTAGCTCGTGAATTGTTCTTAGCCTGTAATCAGTGTGATCAGCGAATATACAACGTTGCCGCTATTGTTCATGTTACATTTTTAACACGATGATGTTACCTAACAACAGTGTCAAATCATGAATATTTCGTTCTAGCATACCGAATTGATTTTAACAACAACGTCAGATTAACATCGGTGTTACATTAACAACGCCAAATGATATTTTCTAGCATACGACCCTAAGGGTGGTATGCTAGAAACTAAATTTCGCCTTTGACAGCGCTGTTAACAACGGTACTGTTGTTAAAAATCACTTTGACATGGTCACGTGACCATGTTAAATGCTTTAACATCGCCATGTCAAATTTCATGTTGACAACGGCGTTAAAGCTGAAATCACCCGATTTGGTATGCTAGAAAGGAAAATCGAGTAGGAACAGTTGAATGTCAATGCTAAATGGCCATGTTACAATAATCACAGGGTATGGATCGATTAATTATTATTAGCTGTCAAATTTTAGGAAGATTTTTAATAAATCCCGTATTATTCCAGAGTGAAGTGTTTTTTCTATGTTTATTTACAGTGCAATTACAACTAAATATCAACAATCTTGTTCCATAAGTTAAAAATTTACCAAAAGTAGGTACCTACCAAGTATTTTTATACTATAATTTATTTCCAAAATTTTTCTTCGAGAAAGTAGTCCTAACTACAGAAACACAGCAGGGACGCATTTAGATTAAAAAAATTATATAATAGTTAACTATATCATAGGCGGAGTAAATAGAGAAAATTATTTTTCCTGCTTGATGTGTATTTTTCATTTGGATATAAAAAATGAAATTAAGCAAAAAAAATATAACAGGTCATCATGGTCAGAGACATAAGGGTAGGTGGAGTGGAGTTGATATTTGTTTTAATGTAGGTCTTCTGCTTGATGTTCTACTTACTACTTACCTAGATTTTCTTCATTTAGATTCAGAATAAATAAAACAAAATTTGTTTTATTGATTTATATTTATATTTAATAACATAATTATATAACCATGGACGGTATAAATAGGGTAGGTGACAATAAAATAAAATAAGTTAAACAACATAAGACATATTTGTGTAAAATAAATAATTTATTTGATAATATTACACTCAATAAAATAATAATTATTGTATAACCATGGGCAGAGCCAAACCAGAACAAATAAAAAAATAATTTTTAATTAAGGAAATTAGTGTTGTCTGCAACACCTCTGGCAATCTGAAGGGGTTGTAAAACAGAACATTGTGAACATAATCTTTAAAAACTTCTCCCTCTTCATAAAATTCACAACCGACTATTGGGTTAGGTATTCTACACTCTGCAATAAGATACATAATAATTAGGTAATTGATAACTTACCTGTTGATTATTTCTAGCAAAATCTGCCTCTCAACTTCAGAGAAGTTCTTGCTTGATTTCACGACAATTTCCATTTATACTTTTACAGTAAACCAAATTAATTCACTCAAAGAAAACTGAAACGTTTACGTTTGTTATTATTTGTTACAACACAACAATAACAATAATGGCGAATGATAGGATCGGATGGCAATGACGTTCGTTGACGGTCGACCGTAGACGAGTTTTGTGTACTTTATCTAGCTCATACGCATGCGTTCAGTAGGCACTAGCCAACATCTAACAACGCGAGACCAAAATCAACCACGACCATCTCGGATCGCCGATTGATTACGAAATGGAACTTCGGTTCGGGTTCGATCTAGCTCGTGAATTGTTCTTAGCCTGTAATCAGCTAATATACAACGTTGCCGCTATTGTTCATGTTACATTTTTAACATGATGATGTTACCTAACAGCAGTGTCAAATCATGAATATTTCTTTCTAGCATACCGAATCGATTTTAACAACAACGTCAGATTGACATCGGTGTTACGTTAACAACGCCAAATGATATTTTCTAGCATACGACCCTAAGGGTCGTATCTAAACTTCGCATTTGACAGCGCTGTTAACAACGGCACTGTTGTTAAAAATCACTTTGACATGGTCACGTGACCATGTTAAATGCTTTAACATCGTCATGTCAAATTTCATGTTGACAACGGCGTTAAAGCTAAAAATCACCCAATAAAGGGTCGTATGCTAGAAAATGTCATGTGGCGTTGTTAACGTAACACCGATGTTAATCTGACGTTGTTGTTAAAATCAATTCGGTATGCTAGAACGAAATATTCATGATTTGACACTGTTGTTAGGTAACATCATCGTGTTAAAAATGTAACATGAACAATAGCGGCAACGTTGTATATTCGCTGATCACAGTGATTACAGGCTAAGAACAATTCACGAGCTAAATCGAAGCCGAACCGAAGTTCAATTTCGTAATTAATCGGCGATCCGAGATGGTCGAGGTCGACTTTGGTTTCGCGTTGTTAGATGTTGGCTAGTGCCTACTGAACGCATGCGCATGATCTATACTGTTGTGTTGTGTTGTAACAAACATAAACGTTTCAAAGTAGTAAACATCAAGCAAGAAAAACAATTTAATTAAATAACATTTCCACCAACCTAGTTTGGTCTGCCCATGGTTAAATGTTTTTTTTTATTTTTTTAATTTTATTCTGAATCTAAATGAAAAATACACATCAAGCAGGAAAAATAATAAATATTTCCCTATATTTACTCCGCCCATGGTAAAGTATGTTCACACATTACGTTATTTTTTTCAATCTAAATGCGTCCCTGCTGGGTTTCTACAGTTACCTAGGTACTTTCTGGAAGAAAGATTTTGTAAATTCAAGATCTGATGCCCACCATTGTCAGGTATTCAATTTTTAATTAAGATCTTGTATAACAGAAGGGGTTATAAAATACTTCAAACTGAAATTATAGTATAAAAATACTAGGTAGGTACCTATTTGATTAATTTTCAATTTATGGAACAAGATTGTTGATAGTTAGTTGTGATGACACTGTAAAATAAACATAGAAAAAAAAAAAACACTTCACTCTGGAATAATACGGGATTTATTAAAAATATTCCCTAAAATTTGACAGCTAATAATAATTAATCGATCCATACGCTGTGATTATTGTAACATGGCCATTTAACATTGACATTCAACTGTTCCTACTCGATTTTCGTTTCTAGCATACCAAATTGGGTGATTTCAGCTTTAACGCCGTTGTCAACATGAAATTTGACATGACGATGTTAAAGCGTTTAACATGGTCACGTGACCATGTCAAAGTGATTTTTAACAACAGTGCCGTTGTTAACAGCGCTGTCAAATACGAAATTTAGTTTCTAGCATACCACCCTTGGTATGCTAGAAAGGAAAATCGAGTAGAAACAGTTGAATGTCAATGTTAAATGGCCATGTTACATTAATCACAGGGTATGGATCGATTAATTATTATTAGCTGTCAAATTTTAGGAAGATTTTTAATAAATCCCGTATTATTCCAGAGTGAAGTGTTTTTCTATGTTTATGTACAGTGTCATTACAACTAAATATCAACAATCTTGTTCCATAAATTAAAAATTAACCAAGTAGGTACCTACCTAGTATTTTTATACTATAATTTCAGTTTAAAGTATTAGTGTATTTTTTAATAAAAAAATACACTATTGAGGACGACATCACTTTTCGAAAATCACCCAAACTCATCAAATGTCCACCGATCATGACCCCCAGATCACGAAAAAGTGGTTTTCCAAAATTCACCTGCCCACGATATATATATATATATTTATATATATATTTATATATATATATATATATTTATATATATATTTATATATATATATATTTCTCCAAAATCGCGAAATTTCGATTTTAAAAACGCTCCTGTAGCTTTATCTTTCAAGATTAGTGAATGAAATTTTGGATCCTTGTAAAGCCTTGGAACGACGTTAGATTTTCGTTGAAAAAAATTCCTAAAGTCGCGTTACTTCTACAGGGTGTCCTTTCAAAATTCCCCATATCCCGTTTTTGTCATCTCATTTCAGGTCGCAGTTTTCAATCTAGGGGACTGAAATTTTTGTGGGAGTAAGATATATATAAGAACTGGTCTGGTATTGTACTTGAGCAAAATCGATCGAGCCGTTTCAAAATGGCGGCCATTTTAATTTTTGGAAAAAGGACTATTTTTTGAACCCCTGTATAAGCTAGATAGAAAAAGAGTTTTATATCAAATTCACAATATTGGAAGTAAATGACTTGAAATTTTTTTTCATGCAACAAAATTTGCATTTTTTCTATTAATAAGCCAGTGGCGTGGGTAGGAAAAGGGTAAAAATGGCTAAATTTCTCCAACAATTTATGAGCACATTTTTGAAGTAATTAAACTGAAATTTTTACAGTAGACAACTATACTAATAGACTTCAACCCTTGAGAATTTCAAAAAGTAAATAAGAAAAATGGCGGAGATATTCGATTTTTTTTACATGATGTTTTTTTTAAATTAATTTCTCTAAATTTTTAAAAACGCTCCTGTAGCTTCATCTTTCAAGATTAATGAACGAAATTTTTTACTCTTATAAACCTTAGGGCTGACGTTTGATTTTCGTAAAAAACATTTTCCTAGAGTTGTGTTACTTCTACAGGATGTCCCTCCGAATTTCAGAAAAAAAACCGTCCGTGAGGCACGGTTTCTGGTCGAAGTTTTCAATCTAGAGCGCTGTAATTTTTTTGGTAGTAAGATACCCTCAAGTAGTCGTCTGGTACTGTATTTGAGTAAAATAGGTAAAGACATTCCAAAATGGCGGCCTTTTCAATTTTTGGAAAATGGCTAGATTTTGAACCCCTAAATAGGCAAGATCAAAAACTTTTAAACAAAATTAACAAGATTGGAATAAACTTATTTGAAATTTGAGCTAATGCAATACAATTTGCATCATTTCTATTAATAAGCCAGAGGCGTGGGTAGGAAAAGGGTAAAAATGTCTACATTTCTATAAACATTCATGAGCTTATTTTTGAAGGAATAGAACGGAAATTTTGATAGTAGACAACTATACTAATAGCATTTAACCTTCAAAAATTTCAAGAAGCAAATATAAAAATGGCGGAGATATATTCGAATATTTTTAAATGATGTTTATTCCTCTAAAATTTCAAACTTTCGGTTTTCAAAACTCTCCTTTCAGTTTTTTCCGAATTTATTAAAGGTAGTGTAAAAAATAGTATTTTTCAAGTAAAGTTAGCCAGTGGCGGGCATAGGAAAAGGGACAAAATTGTAAAATTTTGCCAATTTTTTTGATTTTTAAATTTAAAAATCCATTCTAAGGCACGTGTTGAAACGAAATGAAATGAAATTATCACAGAAAATTTTTCACATTAAAGCACTACGCTAACATGACATGACTATGGAAAATTTCAGAAAGCCAATAATTTAAAAAGCGGTGAAAATATTCATAATTGAATCGCATAAAAATACACTATTTCTGCGATTGATGCGCAAGAAGGTTTTTTTTATAACCCCTTCTATCATAAAAGATCCTAATTTCAAAATTGAATACCTGACAACGGTGGGCATCAGATCTTGAATTTCCAAAATTTTTCTTCGAGAAAGGAGTACCTAACTGTAGAAACACAGCAGGGACGCATTTTAAGGTTCAAAAAAATAATATAATATTATGTAAACATACTTTACCATGGGCGGAGTAAATAGGGAAATATTTATTATTTTTCCTGCTTGATATGTATGTATTTTTCATTTAGATTCAGAATAAAATTAAATAAAAAAAACATTAAACCATGGGCAGACCAAACTGCGGGTTGGTGGAAATCTTATTTAATTAAATTGTTTTCCCTGCTTGATGTTTACTACTTTGAAACGTTTACGTTTGTTATTATTTATGTTACAACACAACAATGACGTTGAGTTTCGTGTTTATCTAGCTCATGCGCATGCGTTCAGTAGGCACTAGCCAACATTCTAACAACGCGAAACCAAAATTGGCCACGACCATCTCGGATCGCCGATTAATTACGAAATTGAACTTCGGTTCGGCTTCGATCTAGCTCGTGAATTGTTCTTAGCCTGTAATCAGCGAATATACAACGTTGCCGCTATTGTTCATGTTACATTTTTAACACGATGATGTTACCTAGCAACAGTGTCAAATCATGAATATTTCTTTCTAGCATACCGAATTGATTTTAACAACAACGTCAGATTGACATCGGTGTTACGTTAACAACGCCAAATGAGATTTTCTAGCATACGACCCTATGTTTATGATTTTATGATCACTTAGGTTACCATACTGTTGCTATATGTTACTATATCAATAATTTTATTTACATACGTCTGAAGATGCTGAATATTACATACGTCTGAAGAAACACATGTAACGTTAATATCCAGCAATATACATCAGTAGAAGTTTTTAAAACATTGGTGTTTTATTTATCATCAATCAGAAGACTATGAACTTTTTTCTTCTGCAGTGTGGCGCATTTAAGGTGAAAACACTTCTGTATTTTCGCTATTTGAAGGAGTCGAAATTTGAATATTGGTATATACAATCATACAGAGTACAGACTGATGAGCCAAACTTTTTACGAGTTCAGACTGAAATCTGATCTTCAACCCCCTTCTTTGGCAAAGGTAGATGTGACAGTAAAAAAAATGATTTGCTTTCGTTGCTTCGCGAGATTGGTCGGGACTTTCTCTGGCTTTCAGCATATTCATCGTAAAGTATATGATTAACGATTTTGTACAAGTAACAGTATATACAGGGTGGTCCCACGAAAACTTAACAGGCCCAATAACTTGAAAAATCAAGATGAACGCGAAAATAGGTCAATTTGTTACCTAAAGATGTCCCTCTCAATAACAAAGCTGACCGGCGTTTTTCGCGCACATCTTCAGTTTCCAAGTTATTAAGGCCTGTTGAGTTTTTGTTGGACCACCTTGTATAAGTAATAGTATCGCTATTAAGCCCATCGTAGCGAACAGGCACTACTCACAGGTCAGGATACATAGCTCACCTCAAATGGGAAATTTCATAAAGGTCTCCCAAATGTGTCATACATGTTGTAAATACTCTGGCGCTCGGCAAGAGATTTAACAGTTTTCTCCGTAGAGTCCGTAGAGTAATAAGGTATTTTTGTAATTTGTAAGTACCGGGGGAAGGCGAAGCTCTCGTTGCTTTGCAAGCTTTGCCGGGTTGCTCTGAGTTTCGTTATTAACAATTTCGTACGATTTCGTGTACCATTATAATTAATAGTAGGTATAAGTACTAAATGGAAACAATTCAGAAAAGGTTCAAAAGTTTCCTTAAAAAGAAAAGATCTGGAAGTTGACTGTGTGTAAGCAGTCTTCAAGATTTTTACCGCAAATCAAGTGCAACAATAGAACTTCAGTACACATGGATGAAACTCCAGTAAGGGGAGTATGAAATTGTTTGAAATTGTGCTAGGAAAAATCCAGTTCAAGTACCTACCTACTGCTTTTTCCCTCTTTTCCCTCTTAAATAGCTTTATATTTTAAAACAAGGCATGCTTTGTTTTAAAATATGGTCTATATATTCCACGTGATTGCTTTATATTGGGAAATAAAGAGGGTTTAATTGGAACAAATTACTTTACAATTAATTATACCTTTAAGTTTAAAAAAATAGACGACCAACTTAACTCTCTAACGGCCAATATTATAAACGCTGGTTAAGTTAACTGGCAGATTTCTGTGGTCGTTTCTGGAGAAGACACAGACTATAGGTCGAAATTATTGCAATTTAATTACTCTTGGCATATAATGGATTACAAAAATTTTAATAAAAGTTATTCGAGGTCAATATTAGCTTCAAAATCGGGCACAGAAATCTGCCAGTTAACTTAACTAGCGTTTATAATATTGGCCGTAAAACATAAAGGATAAAGGGAAGCCAGTAATTGAATTTCAAGTTTTCACAATTGGAATTCTTATGATGTGTTGTCCAAGTAATCACCCTGTATATACAAGAATGCTTTTCAAGGTAATGAGTAATGAAGAACAAGCATGCCAAATCAGTTTTATAGAATTAATTGCCATGTTGCATCTCTTAGGTAGGTATACTAATTCCGTCAGGATTGTAATGAAAGATAGGGACGGTTCTCTATACTAAATTAGGGTAATTAATTCATGAAGTGTCAAGCAAGAGCTTATACCGACGATCACTTTAATGACAGATACGGTTTCATCTTTTGACATAACAGTATAGCATCTGGTCTTTTGAAGGGATATTATATAACTACCGATAGCAGGAGCTGGAACATCGAGGGACGTTATCGTCATATAAGCTGGAAGAGGATTCCGTAAAGAGGAAAAACCCCGGAGAGGGCTTCCCTCACGTTTTGTTGTATCCATGTAAATATGAGGCTATTTACTGGAGAGGATTTTAAATTAAATTTGAACACCTATAGAAAATTGAATACCTACGGCCGTTTTATTTAATAATATACAAATTCCGAAATTCAACCCTTCTTTAGGTATTTTATTTTTTAACATCTCCATACCTTTGCATGTACTTACACATTTACATACGTATTACATATTTACTTGGTTTTACGGAGATGAGTATTTGCTCACAGACTTTTATGTTTCTGTTTAAAATTTACGAGGAAGAAAGTTTATGTTTCCTTTTTCATCCTTCCGGGAATAAAGAATTTATTTTTCGATGGCATCTTTGAAATTGAATTTCTGAACTGTTGACAAAAATAATTCCATGAAACGTCCTTTTTACTGTGCCCGCATTATAATCGCAAATAAAGAAAAAATTTAACAATAAGGTCTTTATACCTAGCGCATAATTTTATGTATTGTATGTTTTTAAAAGTTGCTAAGCAATTACTAAAAACAAGGTTAGTTATTAGTAATTATTAGTGTTCGTTAATTTAACTATTCATAAATTGAAAATAATTTATGTCTGGCTAAATGAACTCGATCTCGAAGCCAAACTACCGGAGTTAAGATCGATGCTCCCTCTTTTTTTAAATAAAAAAGATTAAAGCTCACTCCAAGCTTAAAAGTTGATGCTATTGATCTTTTCTTTATCCTTTCTTGAGAGACTTTTTTGACTGAATTTTTTTGTAGATGCATAACTCAGTTCAACAAAATTATCTCTCTTTGCTCTTTCATGATTTATTTTGTGCTGTGATTGATAAAGATATGTCCTGTCGGTTGTCAGTTGTAATTTATAATTAAAAGTCACCAGACGAGGGAAAAAGCACTTTGCTTGGAAAATCATTCATCGCACATTAAATATTCAGACTATTTCACCAAAGCACTGCTTATCCAACGTTACAAAGACGACGCTGTAAGCAATCTTATTTGACAGTGACATGAGCATCCACTGAAGTGCGTATAAGTATATGATGGTGTAGGTACTCCTGTTCAATTCCAACCCTGTGATTTAAATGAATTAATTTTTTAACGAAAAAAATGGTAATTTCATCCATGAAATTTTCACGGAATAATCACAAACTTGATAGGAACAACAAAAAGAGGGAGGAAATCCCTTTGTTTTTCTCGAGTTGTTCCCACCAAAAAATTGAATTGGAAAGTTTGAATCTTTTCCTTTTTTAAAACAGCGATCTTGTTTGCGGTATAACTAGACCGTATATTTATAGTTTCATCGTAAATTACTATTGGTGCAATTTGATTTCTATCGCCAATAAATTGGAATTGCCCCTGTAAAAAACTGAATATGGAACCCTAAACTCATCGAGTGCTACCGCGAAATGTTGTCGAAATGTAAATCTTATTGATTTAGTCGTCGGTTTGATTATATGCTGCTGGCTTTTCTGAGTATGTATTGCCTTCCATCTAGAATTTCTTTTACAAGCACTTATGGGAAAATAAACTCTCACCTTCATTTTTATATTTTTCTTTGTTTGAGAAAAAAAAATTGTGAAAAAATAAAGCAATTCTGGTGGCCTGGAGCATATATCTGTACAAGATAAAGAAAAATGAAAAATTGTTCAAAAATCCCTTTAAACGCTTTTTATAACAACTGTTTTTTTAATCACATGGGAATTCTAGGGCTATAGAGTATATCTCTATGGAGATCTGATGAAGGTACGGAGTACTTTCCAGTATAAGAAAGAGACTTTAGGTACTCAGTTCTTTAATTTTAATGTCCTGTTTTCCCATATCGAGAATGAGAATCGCATCCTGATACAAAATTCGTTGTCCGACACCGGCAGACCCGCAAGGACAGTACCACGGAGAGCGGGAGTGCGTTACCACATTACCACGAATCTGGTAAGTCCACAATCCTTTTTTTATGGTCCTTCGATTTCTCTAATTACAATTTCCCCCTTATATGTTCGTTGTGAACAAAACAGAGTGAACTTAGAGAAAAATTTGCTTAAAACACTTGAAAAATGTGCATCAATTTTTTAGTTTTAAATGGAATAAAACGTCTTCCTTACACAAGGGCTGCTTGGGATAAATTTATAGAAACATTTATCACAAACTATTTAGGTGAGAACATGTTTCTCTGTCCTTTACTAATGGAGCTGGCATTTAATCGAAGTTTCGTAGTAAGTTGGGTACTTAACTATTCGCGAGAATATAGTACTGTCATTATTTAAATGATATTATTATTAGCAGAATGCTCTGAGCTTCAGATCCTGTCATTCAGATTTGTATGTCATCTGTTTGTTAGTAGGAGATTCATCCTTACACCAAAATTACCGGAACTTTTTTTTTATAAGAAGTGACTTCACTCACAGCTATTGGAGCCGCAAAAGATCCCCAAGCCTAACTGAGATTATGGTATACTTAAAATCAACATTTCCTAACTAAGCTCTACCTTCGAGACTACTTAAACAACCCGATTCAGCAAAGGAACATCATCTTGTCTAACCATATGAACCATCTATGCCCAGGCTGTTACCAAATTTATACAGACAGGTCCAAGAATGAAACTTCCACTGGATGTAACTTCTACGATCCACAAGTCAATACCACCAGAAAATGGAAACTAACATCAAGCAAATTCTCCATATACTCAGGAGAAACGGTGGCAATCCTCGAAGCTCTAATTTATTTGGAAAACGTGGATAAGCAGTCGATGGTGATATTGACGTTTTGTTGATAAGATCAAGCGTATGTTACTATTTTCAAAATGTATATTTCTCACTCAGGGAGCTCTTGAAAAATTGTTCCATCTACAGGCAAAGAGAAAGCATATAGTATTTATAGTATTTGCATGGATCAAAGGGCACTCAGAGGCAAAAGAAGGAAAATAAGGCAAAAGTAATGATTAATAACTATACATGTAATCTCACATGCGTGTAGCATATACGACACATATATGTACTTACACATAATATTGCGTTAAACTGTCGAATGGCGTAAGCCGTAGCCACTAATCTGAGAAATTAACTATAACTACTAAATTGTAATAAATTATTATTTCCATTATCTATAAAATTGATATTATAAATCTATCATTTCTGCACAGAAGCAGTTACAAAATCAAAGAAATCTTTTTACAGATACAAAAAACACAAAACACCCGAAAATTTAGATGAATTCAAAAGACTACGAGCCGAAGCAAGATATATCCTAAAAACCAGCAAAAGAAACTCGTGGAGAGAGTATGTATCGGGAATAACGACCACTACACCCATAACAGAAGTATGGAAAAGGATCAGAAAAATCAAGGAATCAATAAAATGAGCAACATCCAACACCTGACCTCTAATGATGTAGTATACTCCTCAAACTCGGACATCGCCAATATCTTGGGAGAACAATTTCAAAAAGCAGCAAGCAGTAGAAACTACGACAACAACTTCCTAGAAAAAAAAAAAGGACAAGAAGAGTCAGAAAAAATAATCCATACTGACGAAATGCACCTCCCTATCAATGCCCCACTCACCAGTAAGGAATTAGAAAATGCCTTAGGCTCGGTAAATAACAGCTCCCCTGGCCCTGATAATATCCCATATGCCTTTCTTCAAAATTTACCACTACAAGCAAGAGCCTATCTGCTAAACTTATACAACAACATATGGACAAACCAAGTCTTTCCTAGAAGATGGTCTGAGTCAACAATCCTGCCAATATTAAAACCTGGAAAACAAGTAAATAGGGCGAGTTCTTATCGACCCATCTCCCTAACTTGTACAATGTGCAAACTCCTAGAAAAGATTATCAACAATAGGCTAATGTATCATCTGGAACGAGAAAATCTCCTGAATCCATATCAAAATGGATTCAGAAAACATCGCTCAACCCAAGATAGTATCATAGATCTCGAATCTAATATACATGAAGCTTTCACAAACAAGTCAAAGATATTGGCGGTATTCTTCGACATAGAAAAAGCATATGATCTAACATGGAGATATCCCATCATACGACAACTACGGGATTGGGGCTTACAAGGAAATCTCACAGCATTCGTAGCTAACTTCCTGAAGGAAAGATCATTCCAAGTAAAAGCAAATGGCTGCATATCAAGAAAATTTACCCAAGAAAACGGAATACCCCAAGGATCTGTGCTCAGCGTCACATTATTTCTCATAGCAGTTAACAATATATTTGAACAAGTACAATCGCCTATTAAAATTAATCTATACGCAGATGACATTGTTATATATACCAAAGGAAAAAACATCCAACAACTAAAACAACACATTCAAACCGCTGTTGGAAATCTAGAAGAGTGGTCCAGTAACACTGGCTTCAAGTTCTCGCCTGAAAAAACCAAATGTATCCTCTTTTCAAAACACTCTAGACAGACAAGACAACTTCCGATTATATTATACGGCCAGCAACTAGAATACGTATCAATCATAAAACATCTAGGCGTATACTTTGACGATAAATTATCATGGAGAAAACATATCCAAGACCTAAAGTTCACATGTAATAATATCCTAAATCTGATGAAAACCATTGCGAGCAATGACTGGGGAGCGGACACAAACTCTCTTATTAAAATATACAGATCATTGATTAGATCCAGAATAGACTATGGACTCATATCGTATTCTACGGCAAGCAACAAACTATTAAAAACCATTAAATCCATAGAGAACTCAGCCCTAAGAATTGCTCTTGGCGCTTATAGAACAAGTCCAACAGAAAGTCTACACTGCCTAGCAAGTGAACTGCCCTTATCCCACAGAGTATACCAACAGGCACTAATATATGCAGCAAAGCTGTCCTCAAACCCAAAAAACCCATATAACAAGAATACCTTCTCTGTCAAATACAAAAACATACTACTTCAGAAGAACAGAGATCTGCCTCTATACGAGAGAATAAGAAGAATAACCTCTGACCTGAATATCACGATCCCTGACCTCGCAATAGATAGAAGCATAGCCCCATGGAACTCGCCACATCTGAAAGTAAACCTCCAGCTAACCTCCTATCCAAAAAAGCAAACACACCCTCAAATAATCAAGAGAGAACTACTCTCTGTTCTCTCCCCCTACAGCGAAGAGCAGACAATATATACAGACGCCTCCAAAAGTGGAAGTGGTGTCGGAATAGGCATAATAACTTGTACAGAAACAATAAAAAAGAAACTGCCAGATCAATGCAGCAATTTCACTGCAGAACTATATGCATTATTAGAAGGCCTAAAATATATTGCAAAACACCCAAAAGAGAGATACGTTATATGCACGGATTCACTGAGTTCCCTACATGCGATCAAATCTAACAACCCTAGTAGCAAGTTGGTAAACCAAATAAAAGTAAAAGCAGCAGAAATATTAACAAGTATCGACCTCCTGTTTGTTTATACACCATCCCACATCGGAATAACAGGAAACGAAAAAGCAGACCGAGCCGCAAAAGAAGCAAGCAAACTTGAGACAACTGAAGACGCCATCGAAAACGACACAGACTTCAAAGAGCATATAAAATCAACTATAATAAACAAATGGGACACAGCATGGAACAACAGCTCATCAAAGCTTAGGAAAATAAAGAACAAACTAAAAACTCAGCTTCCACTGCCAGAAAACAGAAGAGACCAAGTCGTCATATCCAGACTAAGAATAGGACACACCAGATTTACCCATGAACACCTCTTGAAGAAACAGGATGCCCCAATCTGTGAACCCTGCAACGCCCCACTCACAGTCAAACACATAATGGGAAACGAATGCACCACTCGTAAACACCAAGGGTACCTATCAAACCACGGTACAAATCCAATGGAGCTACTACTGACAACGAAAGAAGGAATCCTGGCCACAATCCAATACATGAAAAATACAAATCTCTACAATAGTACTTAATGTAAATACATATCTGAAATAACCGAAATGTAGCTAACATAAATGTATAAGTTAAACATAAGTATGAGAATGTAACCACACCGCTAATAACTCTCTAGTAGTTGAAGCGGAATTTTCTTTAAATAAAAAAAAAAAAAAAAATCTATCATTTTTGATAAATGAGGTATGTATGTACCCACAAGTCGTTTCAATTTTATCAAGGACGAAACAATGAGACAAAAATTTACCAATTTTCAAGTAAATCTTATGTCAGTTTTTTCTGATAATTCTCACCCATGAGTATTTTTCCAGTACTTTTTATGGACTTGGGTGTGATTAGTTACAAAATATTAATTCCTAATTATACCGACCTTATTAATCAATAGGTATTAAACGATTTTATGAGAAAATAATGAACTAAACTTTTATAGAGAGTTTTTATGAATCGCTATAAAAATTTATTGACCAGTTAAAATTAATCCAATTAGGCATTAGGCAGACAAATCAAATTATTTTAAATACAAACAACCATTAGTCCAATTATTGCTTGATTAGTTTTCAAAGAGAATAATCAATTATTTATTAAAATTCAAAAAATGTAGTTGTCAATTTCTGATCAATAATTTCTATATTAATTCAACATTAATTATTATTAATCTACCTACGTCTATTATATTTGTAAGATTTTTTTCATACATATAGAAAACGTTTTTTTTTGCAAACCTTGAACATTTATTCTAATATTTATTGGTTGTATCATCAAATAAGAAATTATCGTATTGATTTATTTGTGTTCATTGAAGAATCAAGAGAATATCAAATTATTAGTGTATTTTTTAACAAAAAAATACACTATTGAGGACGACATCACTTTTCGAAAATCACCCAAACTCATCAAATGTCCACCGATCATGACCCCCAGATCACGAAAAAGTGGTTTTCCAAAATTCACCTGCCCACGATATATATATATATATATATTTATATATATATTTATATATATATTTATTTATTTCTCCAAAATCACGATTTTTCGATTTTAAAAACGCTCCTGTAGCTTTATCTTTCAAGATTAGTGAACGAAATTTTGGATTCTTGTAAAGCTTGGGAATGACTTTAGATTTTCGTTGAAAAAAAATCCAAAAGTCACGTTACTTCTACAGGGTGTCCTTTCAAAGTTCCCCAAATCCGGTCCTTGAGGCACGGTTTCTGGCCGCAGTTTTCAATCTAGGGGGCTGAAATTTTTGTGAGAGTAAGATGTCCACAAGGAGTGGTCTGGTATTGCACTTGAGCAAAATCGGCCGAGCCGTTTCAAAATGGCGGCCATTTGAATTTTTTGAACATTAACGGAAAATTGACAATTTTTTGAACCATTGTATGAGCAAGATGGCAAAAAAACTTTGAAATCAAATTAACAGGATTTGAAGAAAATTATTGGAAATTTGAGTTAATGCAATAAAATTAGCATATTTTCCATTAATAAGCCAGTGTCGTGGGTAGGAAAAAGGGTGAAAATGTGTCAATTCTATAACCGTTTATGAGTCCATTTTTGAAGAAGTTGAACCGAAATTTTCCATTTTTTTTTGCTTTAACATATAATTTGATGTCTTAGCTTCAATTCGCCTCGATTAATGTAGCACTTTAAACGAAAGATAAAAAAGTTTTTCGCTTGTGCAAAATTAGCTTACACTTATATAAAATTATTAAATCGATGAAATGGTTCGCAATTTCTTTTTTATTTTTTTTCACATTCAATTATGAATGGTTCTGAAAATTAGAAGAGCAATCGCAACGACAATTAAATCACCTACATGCAGGTGAAAAAAGTATTCAAATTGGTTTTTTAATAACTAAGATATGACCAGTTTAAAAAATAAAATGAGTAGATGTAGGTACCTGACGTACTACATATATCTACCCTATCATCACTACAAATTCGAAACGCACCGTGTGGCTCAGTTTGTTACATCCTTGACTAGCTAACTGTTGGAGCGGGTTCGCATCCACGAGAGGATCATTCTTTTTTTTTTGTAGGTAGGTGGAGTTTTCCCAAAAAAATCGGATTATTTTTCATTAAATTCATTATAAAAAAAAATAGGAAGAAAATATTTATTATTGAATCGCATAAAAATACACTATTTCTGCGATTGATGCGCAAGAAGGTTTTGAATATGGAATAACACACAGAGACGAGCTCATCAATTCTGGAACAAGAAGGAATTAGAGCAAACTCACAACTAAGGATGATCATTACTACAAGAGAAGGCAGTATGACTCCTTGAAATCAGTATTCAGACAGAAGTAACTTTTACACAAAGAATAGCTTTGTTACCCGAAATGCATTCACTTCTGTTTGAAACTTTCCTCTCTGAGCATTTTGTAAAGGTATTGTTCTCAGTAATGTGCTATAAATATGACTCCGGTTTTTGCAGAATGACTTTTGCACTTTTGTTCTGCATGGAATGAGCTCTCTTATTCTCAGGTTTATATTGTTGAAGTATTTATGTTTATTCTGCAGAGGTATTGTTGATTGGCAATGATCAGATTTTTTACATCACAATAGAACTTTGTAACTTCAAAAAGGTGTATTTTCCTGAATCCAAAATAATTCAGAATATTTTCATTACTCCAGCTGCTCCAGCTGCACTTGTGAAAAAAGAAAACAACCGAGGAGCTCTTTTTAGAGCTGTGACTTTATTATTTTTCTGTTTTTTGTTTTTCTTGTCAGAACAGGGATTATGCTGTCGAGTAAAAAAATGTTTGGCTTGTTATTCTTGAAGAACTGTTATCCTTGTCAGGACTGCTGAAGGATTTATAATTCAAGCTTATAAAATAATAAATAGCTGGAGACCAATTATTATTATTCTATATAACATGCATAAAATATCGGTAAGAAGTTGCCTATTAATGTTTTACGATAACATTTCTCTGTTGCAATTTGTTTGATAATAGAAATTTCTCTGCTAAAGTGGTTTACTGACATTGATATCGTAAAAGCTCTATGTATAACATAAATTTTAATTTCTGATTATTTCACCCCTACCATACGTTCTAATCATTTAACAAAATAATTATTTCTCTTGAAGCTTATTACATGAACCTTCCAAATCCAAATCGATGCAGAACTGGCTAACAAGAGACAAAATTGGAGCATATTTGCATATATAAACTTATATGGATCAAATAAACTTTGTATGCACAACTTTGAAGTTAGAACATCAACTTGATTTCTGTATGCATATTTAGTCTCAAGAGAACTAGGAGATATAGCTACTATTGCTCGTTCAAAACCTTTTAGGAGTGAATGTAATATTTAATAGAGTCCATTAAAAAGTTTTATTATTTACTAACTTACTTCTGGAAGTCTGCATGGTAATTTATAAGAAAAAAGAAGATTTTTCATAAGAATACCAGAACCTAGGAGCGATAAAATATTACTGAGATTTTTATGGAAACAATAAGTAGTTCTAAAACAAAGCAATGATTTATTAATAATATTACATGTATCACTACTTCATAGGGATGCTTATCAAAGAATTATTGCACCAGGTTTACGAGAAGTAGAACCATCCAACTTTTTAAAATCCACGAGCCAGATTAAGAAGGAAGCATTTTATAGCCGGACCCGCCACTGAAGTCACAGGAAGTTAGTTTGTCTTCTTAAAGGGCAAATCCAATTCGGACAAGCAGAAGTTTTACCGGAAATCGATTCATAGGCATCACACAGGCTCTTATCTTGCTCGGACCAGTGACTTTCAGACCAAATAGGTCAAATTCTTTGAAATAAAAAGACGTGCCGTCGAAGGAAATTCGTAAATTCTTCGTTAGCTCGGAAGACATTTCTTGGACTAATCATTTTTACTAGGCTTAACTTCCATTTTACATTCGATATTAAGTCCCTGAACGAGTCGTCATTTGTAGATAGTCAAAAATGAAACTCGCTTATTAAAATAATTTTCATTATCAATAAGCTCTTAGATCCAATTAGATATTTATATGAACAACACATGGATAGCTTGTATTACATCTTGTTTGGAGTCTCACTGATCGCAGAAGCAATAAGTAAAGTTGAAAATCGCTTAAAATACATTATTAGGAACAAGTAAGCTTGTATTTCAGTAACGGATGGGAATGTCAGAAATTCCTCCCGTTTGGCTTCCACTTCCAGGCAAATTAGATTATTAGGAGTGTTTAGGAATTGAATACGCGCGCTGCTAACTTGTGCAAATAACGACTTGAAACTGTTCCATTCACACGATTCATCAGACCAATATCAAATTTGATTAGATGTCCTCTTTTTATGAAAAGTCTTAGCTAAGTGTATATGGTCTAGTGATCTCTCCTTTGACCTAACTAAATTAAATTACGCTTGAATGGAAATTAGAGAAAACAGTGACAAATATAATAATACTGAAAACCTGAAGAGATATATAATGAAACGAGATCCGAGGATCTCGTTATAAAAACAAACAGGCGGAAATAACGAACGGAGGTTTCCAGGAGCAGATAGGAATAGTTTTTATTGCGATACCAACTAATTATCAACGACGAACCCGCGATAACAGAACTTTACCACAGAATAGACTTATTATTCTATTCTGTGACCTTACTACTTATCAGGCGAGCTGAGCAGATAGGAACTGTCCTCGTATAGGCGGATATGTTGAATCCGCGAAGTACCCGTAACAGTCCCATCTCCTGCTTTTGTTGGTTGGGATGAACCCGCAGAAGGAACCCTTAATCCGGTTTCACAGGAGGAGATCATGAACGGTCATCACCAGCCAGCCACCAGCACCATAGCAGCCAGCTTCTTTGAGTTTTATTTGTAAATATTGTAAATTGTTACAAAAATATTGTTTGAGGCTTTAGGGACACGACACAACTGAGAATGGGAAAGATCGATTTCGTTAATAATTATTCTTCATAATGATCCAGGGATATCTGAAAGAATTAAGGAATAGCAGTCAAAAATGCGTCATGGGGATGTAAGCGATTCAGAAGTTAATCAAATCAGAAATTACTCTAAAAAGCGGTACAGCAATCCATAATTTTAGAGCTTATACAAAAATAATCCGGTAACAGGTTTTGGCATGCCAATTGGCTTTCAAAACACACAATTCCATTATGAAATCCCACGATCATCCCTAATATATGTATTATTAATATGGATCTGGACCGTTCTACATTAATAATTGTTGAGTACTCAATCAATCGATAAATCATTAAAAACCGCCAATAAAGGATTAAATATTAATATCTAATTCCGGTTACCAGATTGAAAAACGACCCGCTCGCATGATAAGCGTAATAAATACATGTAGAGGTCGATGCGGTTTTAGACCAATTTGTATTCCGTCGATTGTTAGACCAAGGGCGTACCAATAAGTCACTGGGACTATATGGTGCTGAAAACGGAATTATTCGGGTCTAGTTAATAGAAAATGCGCATAAATTACTGAAAGCTTGTTATTCGGAAGGGTGTACGAAGAAAATAGACTCGAGTTAGGGCATCGGCCGATTAAGAGTTATTGTCTAAGACGCCGATCCACTGAGAGCCATTTGCTGCCCCATTAAATCTCTTGATGGCCGAGTGGTAAGCTCACCGCGATATCTATCGGTAGTAAAATGGAATGCTCTCTTTGCCTAATGCTTGTCTGATTTAATAAAACAGAAATGTTGATCTATTTATTGCTATCCATCCATTAAGGACTTCCTTTCTTTTTTTGGTTAGCGAACTGCGCTTTCTTGTGCTTTCATCATCTACCGCACTAGGATTAATTTAACAATTACTTGTACCTTGTATATTTAAGGTTAAGATATCTTGTAAAAAAAATAGCAAAACTAATTGTAAAACGTCAAAGGTATATGATACTATCTCCTTAAAAAATTAGTTCAGTTAAGTTACTATTATCACCAATTATACAGTGCGAATTTTAATTTCTTGGTAGAAAAACCCCACCCAAGAATTTATTTATCTTTTTTCTACAATCACAAATTTCTTCCACATCAATAAACCCGATTAAAAAATACCAGAGTCTCATATAATATTTTATAAAACCTGAAATTTCTCGTCGGGTATAAATCAAACTCGCTATCAATTCTTGCACCTCTCCAGAATTGCGATCATTTGACCGTCGATTTAGGTAACCACGAAAAACAAAAGAACGTCAAGAATTTTTGATTAATGAAAAAAGAGCCCCACGGAGATCACATTAATGGAATAGCAAAGCACACGCTCAGCGACCGGACTCCATTGTGCTCCGATCAATCTCTTCCATGCGTGATTTCAGGAATGCTATTTAGATTTCATTCCTGTCCCTGAAACACTTTGTCCTGACCACACGATTCCGTAATATTGCTCCCGCGGTTGAATGCCTGGGTGCAGATAGAAGTCAATTTTATCCGATATTTAGAACGGGCATCAGTATCTCAATTTTAATTTTTGGCCTCTCCTTTTCACGACCTTTTTTACCCTGCATCCGCCGCATTGAACCCTATAACGAAATTTTACATCGATTTATAAATCACTCTCTATATTTACCTTTTCTTTTTCCTTAAATTGTCCGTGCATCATATTCATCTTCTTGTTCTCTTTAGCCTCGCCCAATTGTCTGGGATCGACTATCATTGTGTGCCTTTTCCATCCGTTACTATCCTAAGTGGGCACGGCTCCTATTTATTTCCCCTGCAAGTCTTTCTGAACTCCCTTCATCCAAGTGGAGGGAGGTATCCTATAGCATCGTGTCGTCGATATTCAAGGGCTACTGGCACCATGTGGTGTTCTGGGACTTCTGGGTTGCGGAATACATGTCCATAACACCTAAGACCATATACCATTTGACCTTTCCAATAATGTGGACGTTTATCCAGCAGTGTGACATCCGTTGACGTATACATGGGTATTTTCGTTGTGTTTTGTACAGTTTTCCTTTGTTATATTTTGAATTTTGATGGATAGTTCAATATGTGGGGGAAGTCTACCTTTAATGGTATATTTTGTTCCGCTATTATTGACCTTAATCACAGGATTTCTATTAAACTGGTAGCTGGTTAAAACTAATCATTAATTTTCCTTTTAAACACTGTTTGCATCTCAAAATAAACACATTCAGTGATTGAGCCGTGATTTTGTAACCTTTCCCTGGGAGGTGATTACACCACTACTCTCGAGTTTAATTATTGTTAAGTGCTCTCTATACATATATTAACTGGCCGGGGTAATTTTATTTGTTCTCTATAATTCGAAAATTTCAACATTAAATTAAATGTAAATATTTCCCCGCTACATAAGCTCTGTTATAAACCGAGTGGTCTTAACCTCTACGAACCGTCAAAAATTTTCAAAAATTGTTCGTAAATAAATAATTCGAATAGGGGAGCTAATTTTTTAATTATGTATAGGAAACAGTGGACAGGGATCTGAATTTCAATTTTATTTTATACATAAAAGATAGGCTCGAAAAATAAAATTAATATTCTTAAAATGGCTGCCTTTTCAGACCTGAAAATGACTTTTTTATTTTATTTTTTTACTTTTTTTTTTTAACATCCAGATCATACGTTACTATAACAATACGCAGTTGATTACCGTACATATTCAAGAGCACGAGCAGCAGGATTAATTAATCCATTTTTCATCATATTCTGCAATAAAAAATTAGGACAAATACTCTTTTGAATAGGAAAAGGAAAAAACATATTTATCACATTGTATACACAAAATATTCGTTTCGGAGCTGCTTCGGTAGGTAACTCGGGTTAACAAATAAAAGTTGTTTTCACGACCCTCGCATCAAATTGGGAGTCTGCAGTGCAAATTCACGGGACCCTTCAATTTCGAAGGTACATTCGAATACTCCGGATGCTTGTATTCAAAGAAGAGCTAGTAGATGTTTGAAAAGTACATGTAAATAGAGGAACTTGAGTCTAAAAGGTCCAAAAGTCGGGCTTCTTTGTCCATTCAAAGTGGTTGATTTAAGTCTTCTGAACTTTGCAGAGAAGCTCTACGTTATCAGTACTCAGGTTCGAACTATACATTTTCTGCTTTTGAAGGAACGAACTGGAATAAATTAATAAGAATAAAGTCATTAAAAATAATTGAAAAGTTGAATTTTCTTCTATTGTTTCATTATTTGTCAAACTACTTCGTCATTGATGTCATACAAATGCATTTATGTAAGAAATTATAAATAAAATTGTTTGGCTTTTACCTCTACGTACATAATTAAAAATAACTTGGAATTTCGTTCTAGTAGAGTAATGAGTTAGGATTGAAACGGGAATATAAACCCTGTTCAGACGATAATGTAATAATAATAATTAGAAAACTATAATAATAAAGAATTTCGTTATATCCTAACATCGAATGTTGTTTTTCCTTCCATAAAAGTCGTGTGGGAATTTGTTGGATGGTTTTGTTTTATAGGTCTCATGAGAAAGGATAGTTCTAATGTAAAAATTCTGTTTCGAATCATAAACCGTTTTTACGAGGAAAGGAAATATTGTCTTTCATTTTCTCCATTATTAGGTCTCAGATCACATACTGTAATAAATCTAGAGTTGCCGGAAATTGCGTAAACTGAAAATTGCCTTCTTTTTGCGGCGAGTATAATATCAAACATGACGTTAATATGTTTTCACCTAACCTACCTAAGAAAAGTGAGAAACAACTCACCACAAAATGCGACTTCCTGAGGAAAGTTTCAAAAGTTACGACCACATAAAAAATATCAAATTGTTGGTGATAAATTGTGAGAATATACTTCCATTTGGCTGCTCTAATAATAATAATTTATATGTCAAAATAACCGTCTACAAAACATTTATGTATTTTTGTTTTAGAATTTTAAAAATAACAAAAGAAGCTACCAGAAATTTAGTTCTCTTCACCTTTCTCTAATACATTTTGTGCATGGTAAGCAAATAAACATTAAGACCCTATCTGACTTATTAAAGATCAAAGTGTCAAGATTAGTCCCACTTCCTAGAAAACTTTTCTTTGTTTCTTATAAAAACAGCATTTTTTTAATGGATGCTCTTTTTTTATAACCACTAGATCGTCTCTCCTCATCTCAGATCATGTAGAAGCTTTATACCAACAAGGGTGCAATTTGTGGAGGGAATTAGGAGTTTCAGCCACGAGAACAATTTTCAGATGGGTACCCACCAGTTTTGGAGGACCCTTCATCACCTTGAACTGAATTCTCTATTCAACTTGATGAAATGGGGATATGCCGATAGTGACAGGTGCGAGTTAGGAGAAAGGCAAACTCCAGCCCATTTGTTCGTCTGTCCAAACATGGATAATAATTAATTATCGCACGAAGCAAGATTTAATATCTGCAAATACAATACCGCAGTTTATGTTGTAGAATTTTGGTATTAGGGTGTCTAATTTTGTGTTTTCAGACATGAAAGTGTGCTTACATTACATCCCAGAAAGTAGCACCAGTATTTATGAATAAATACGTTAAGGGTTATATTTTTCAAAATCTCATTTTACGTCAATAACGCCTTGGATGCAATACGAGATACATAAACCACTGTATAACAACCGGGGCATTAAATCCATAATTCCCTTTATAACCCCCCAGATTATTTATTTGACATAATAATACACAACTAGCAGCTTGGCTAGCAACGCAAAAGTGACTAGAATCCTAGAATCCCTAACCTATTAAATGATTATTACGTATATGAAAAATCATTGCATTTAGTTTCATTTTCACGATGTAAATTGAAAAATAAGGTCTTGAATGTACCAATTAAGGGCATTACTGAATGATAATGCCCATCGGCCGATATTCTTCCCTCGGGGTAAATGCCCTCGGGCTGGATCACGTCGGACTCTGGGCATTATCATCTAAGTAACGCCCTTGGTACATAAATAACTAAAGAAAGCTTGAAAATAATTGACATTTATTAACTGAAGTGAATCCTCTCGAAAAAAGTAGGTACTCAGACGGAATTCGCCAGCAAGTACTACATGATTTTATTATTATTCAAAAGAACAAAACGAACTCGAAAGTTTTTATTGAACTACAATAATAAAACTACACAATCAACAATTATGGTTACAATTAAATCAACGCTAATTCAATAAAAAAATGCAAGTTGAAGCCTCTCACTCCAGAAGACTTTAATTAACGCAAACAGAGAGGGTAAAAAAACAGTATTGGAGGGAGTATGTACATCGTGAAGCAATCGAAATTTATAAAAATCCAAATAATTTCAATAGGCAGGAGGAAGGAATGAAACTGATGAGGATTTGGTATCCGGCATTACGTCAGATCCAAATGAGTCATCGTCTGACTCAGGAATCCATTATTACATCATCGGAGAGAGTGGTCGTTGCTGTGGTATAAGAAGCTAGTGAAGGGGGTATGGGATGACTCTTACACTACACTAGAGTAGTCAGTTATCAATGAACACGAGGAGTGGAAGCATCGCTTATCGCTTGCGCACATGTAACCGCTGATGATGTCTACCGCAGCTGAAGAGGAAGACGAAACGATCGGAACAAATCTACACAGACCACGGCACATCAGCCCAGAATCAATTACGATTTCAATCCATAAATATACTTACGATAATATACTAAGTCCAGCCAAGCAATAAAGTAATAAAAATGTTTCTTGAGTACCTACACGATCGGGGCTCGCAATATAAATTCAAACCTTGTAATAGAGCTTTCAGCTCTTTAATTCCTCAGCTTTGTACCCCTAGTCTCACATATAAGCCTAGTGTAAATCATCCTGAAGAGCAGGTGCAACAGACCGATCCTCCGACATAAGTTATTCTCACCTGATTACTTTATCTGTTGCCAGACCCGAGTATAGAAGATATCAGTTTAGGAGGAACACTTCGCTGCCAGCAGTGACCGCCCTCTATGGGTATTAAAATATTAATAAAATACATGTAGACTTCCAGAGTTTTAAAATATGGGAGGAAATGCGGAGAAAACTTCTTCAGAGAATATCAACACTGGAACTGGAATAATCGTAATGCTTCAAATTCCGTTCCGCTACCTAAACACCAGGACCAGAGCAATATATCCAAAGCTGTGACGTGTCCATTCCATTTTTCATGTCCAGAATTCTGAACGAATGTGGCAACATTAGTATTCCGAACAATGAAGTTCAAATTATTTCCCGATGTTGTTCAATGTAATATAATGCTTAATGCTTCTATTATGTTACACGTAAAATGTATTTGCATTCGTTAAACGAATTGTTTATATCTAGAGAGTAGATTTCCCGGCAAATATAACTCAGACAATCGAATTACTCCACGACAAGGTTACTTCCAACACTAAATCCAGCAACGTCAAAGAAATTTTTTTTTGACAAGGTTGCCAGTGTGACATAATACGATTATCTCAAGCTGAAAACTTTCCGCTTTGTGAAGTCGTGCCTGGATATTGTACCGTGCACGTATTGCGACAAAGCTACCAAGCGACTTTTATATCTTATTTTTATATCTATCGCACCGATAAATTGTACACAGACAAATCAATCCCATTAAGAGAAGATAATCCTTTGCTCTAACTTTTCTCTTTCGCTGTCACGTTTTCGCAAAAAAATTCTTTTGATATAAAATTGTTTGATATCACATTTCACGGACCAAATATATTTTCAGCGATGAAATATATTTTTTTCCCTTCAGTCTGTATGTGGGGTTATTGCGTTCCATTTTTTATAGTTAGTCATAAAAAATTAAACCAGATTAATCCTACTGTCTCTCGGCATTTCTTATACCGAGGCTTGTAAATCATGATAAATTCGTGCCGGCTTCCATGTACTGATCTGAATACATGGTAAGGAAAAAAAGACGTTGTACATTTATTGTAGTCTGATTTTTAAATTTCGAGGCCGACTCCACGCGGCAGTAATGACGTCGTCCCTGAGGTGTAATAAACGAAATCTCTGTAAGGTGAGCAATAAGTTCCAGTCAGTTCGAGTACGAGTTCCCTTGGGGAACTGGAGAGTTATAGCATTTACGAAAAATTGAATCATTTATTGTAGTAAACGAGGTCAGACCACCGCAAAGTTAGAGATATGAACTTATTAAAGGTTGTTGATTTATTTATTGATGCAAGTGATTTCGTATCCTATTATTGAATTCAAGTAATCTTGTTGATGTGATCATTGTTAACATTGTGTACCTACATAAATAATGGATTATTCAATTTAATATTGGTGTAAGTAGGTTAGGTATCGATCCTATTTAGCTGTAGTAGATTTATACATATTGAGATGATCATTTTTGGAGTTATGAATTTATTAGGTTGAAGTCGTATGGGATATTGGATGTGGTGTTCTAACGGTCGTTGCAATTTATTACATGCCCCATTATTGAGTATAGTCGCAAATCTTCAAATGATTCTTGATCCCTGATGGCAATGGTCATGAATCCATGATACACAAGATGTTATTACCATAAATAATATCATTACCTATACCCATTCTGACTAGGTTATCATTTTGGCGGTTTATATGAACGTCTGGTGTCGATCCCGGCAAAGCGTGTACACAAGTTATAATAATAACGTAAAATTACTGAGACAGACAATTGAGTTATTTAGAAAGGAAAACAAGAGAGAGGTGATTTACCAGAAATATTCTCTGAATATTCATGGAGTCAGCTGAACATTATTGTTTACACGAGATTGCTTAGTCAAATCCTTATTATCAAGACACACTAATATTCAAATTATATTAGATGCTAATTTACGATCAAGTTGAACATGTATACTTACGTAGTCCAGGCTATAAAATTAACTTCAAAAAAAAATTGAAAGTCAGTTAACCGATAGAAATTTGTGGTGGAAGACTATTTCGTGACAAAAATTCTGTTTTGGCTGTTTTGTTAAGAAAATTCGGCATTGACCAATATTGAACATGTGAAACCACTGTAACGCATTTATGGAGACAAAGCTTATCTACGCATATCGAACATCAATTATAAATTGACTTCTCGATCTTAGCGATCTTTTTATTAAAAGTATCGTATGTAAATTCACGGACCTATAAAAACCTATGAGTGGGAAAACTACAGATTGGGCCAAAATACCATAGCACCCTAGCACGCGCGACTAGATAGAAAAGGAAGAGTCACGTTGAGGGAGACGAGGCTAGACCGAGAAGAAGCAGGGGCGCGTAGACGGATTCTTATGAATTATCTTCATAATTAGACGTTAAATCGCTTCTACAAAATTATCTTCGATGCAACATTCGAGTCCGAGACCGAAGGATCAATGAGTGTTTATCTCCGTTTTAAAAATTTGCGTCTGTAGCAAAATATTTGCTATATTGGCTGCAATACTATTATTTTTGAAATGCGGTAAATATATTTCCCTAATATTGAATCGTAACGAACGAATAAACAACAGTGTTCCCGATAATTAATCATTTCCAATTAAATCCATCTTATTCCCGGCGACGATTGAATACAACATCGAAAGCTGTGAAATTTTTGATTTTGAGAGACAATTTCCAGCAACTCCACCCCTAAGTAGAGCTATCCTTTTATCTCCAAACAACCCTTCTAATAAAAGGGGTGAAGTTAACATGTGATGAGACAGTTCGAGTAAATTGGTATCCATCTCCGGTTTTCTATTTGTTCGGATTATTCCGATGTTTCGAACTATCAGAAACTGAAGAAAATAAATGAAAGTGAAGAGTGTTTGTAAGAGCTCCTTGTTCAAGGTTACGGACAAAGACCACAACGACTGTGAAGGCGTAGTGAAGGCGAAGTTGAAGTAGAATTTCAAACGGCAGATTTAGCTGAGGTGCCAATCCTGCTTTCAGGATAACATAAAAGCTCTATGTACTGGTCTATCTCCTATCGGACGAGTCTTCGGGTAGCAGATCGGGGAATACCCTCCCTATATAGATGACAGGTGACTTAAATGCTACTCCCGGACCAAAACGGAAAGACAACGTCTGCACCCCGATTGGGCGACTATCAACAGCGTCAGTACCAAATTGGGCTCCTGAAAAAGCCTTGACGATGAGCTTGCAACTAATCACGAGAAACATTACACGCATAACATAATGAAAAAGTAGTCGAAGAAATCCACAGGGGGAAATACACACCTCTAGAAGAGAGAGTTCTATCAGATGGGGGAGGGGGCACTTCTGTTATAGCAAAAAAGCCCAAACCAAACGAGAAACTTCGACAGAAGAGCGTTCACACGACAATATCAGTCTTCGGAACGGAATCGTTAGTAACGATCAATAGCAAGTTTTGGTATCTGCATGATAAATGATAGTACGAGTGAAAGAGAAATCTTTCCAATATTTCATTGCAATCTTATCACTGCAACTATAAAACCGAGACTCACCTTAATAAACGGTAAACAGTGAATGTCAGTAGCACGATGATACAGAAGTTCAAGCGGAACTCTAATGATCGATTAAGTTGATGTCTGGATCACGCTATGAGAAAACGTTTTCTATTTGAGTTCTGCTGATGATCTGAGATAGGAATTAAAAGAATCACTATCCACGATATTACTCTGCGAATCAATCAAAAGCTACAGGGGCTTTTTTCTATATTTTTGTTTCTTGATTATTTATTCTCTTCAATCTATACGGAAGTTGCTTCTCTCCATATTATACTTAAATAATTAGTAGTTTGGTTTGACTGTCTTATTATAAATGATATTAGCAATTATTTGGGAATGCAGTCGTTTTAAGAAATGAACACTCTCCTTTCTACGCCAAGCTTTCGAATTTTATTTAATTCTTCTTCAGGGCTCTTTATAAAATGATTAACAATATTGAAATTTAGTACATATAGGTCTTATAAATTTTCATTTCTTAAAACGACTGCATTCCCAAATAATAATTGCTAATATCATTTATTATACTTAATATAGAGAGGTATACTTAAATTTAGGAAAAAAATCACTTCTACAAAGAAAAATGGCATATACCATGAAAAATGGTAGCTTTAAAACATTAAACAATCTTCAAGCACATCTATAACTTAAACTATAATATTAACAGACATTGTTTGATCTAAAACTTTCGAGACATAAAGTGATATATCGCAATTTCTACGACGTTTCGTGTGTAAACAAAATTTCGTTAAGTAAACAAGACATTTGGAGTAGCAGGATTTTAGGTTGGCAGATATGCCTGCATCTTCTCTTTGTTAGTCTGAGCCTGAGCGTACCCTAGCACGTTTTAGATTGAAAAGTATAGCAGCTAGTCATAATGAGGACATAGACGAAAATCTCAGGCGTCATCATTAAATTAATAAGACGTTTCCAGTTGGCAAAAAGCTTTGTGTTTATGTAATCCATTAGTGTCTGCGCCTTATAATCCAGGACAGAAATACAAGGAGAAAGAAAATGGGGGTGGTAGTGGGAGTACTTGTGAATGAAAGGAAATAACTGTTATTTTGTAACACTTCACGTATCTATTATGACGTCTTTGAAGTTAGTGCTCTAATTGAACTATCGGATCTCTAATCGATAGTGAAACAGAAGGAACGATTTCATCACAATCTTCTTTATTTTCATATGTGAAGTTCTAGGACTATGGTTTTTTATAAACTTCAACGTCATGAATCAGTCATCGGCAGTAAGGATCTTCTCAGTAAGATTCTCTACGACTGTTTAATAAAACGTCTAGAATAAAACGTTTAGTAATGACGTACATTCGTTATAAAAAAATCACCAATTAGAGCCAATCATAATTCCGCGTATACAAAAAAATCACCACATCATGGATCCACTGCTCTGCACTGAGGCTGCGGAACCGTATAATGTTTTGAAAGCTGATTTTTGCATAAAATCGTAGAGAAAACAGCGTCTTTATCCCGCGAAGAATGGTCATTATTCACTTGGACATTCCAATACTCACCCAGACCCATCATTCTTCGCTCGTTGAAGAATATAAGAAGAATGCCATTATTGCATAAATGTAACAAGTAGTGACTGAAGGTTTTACATCCTCCCTGTAGGCTGAAGCAATATAGCTATACACCTTGCTGGGAAGTAGTTACAGTAAAAAATAGAACGCTCGACACTAAGCCAGCCAAAATGACGGTATCTATGAAAAAACGAACTAAAAAGAGTTCGCTAGTGGTTTTATAGCCATTTGTTGCAGCAATTAAGTACAAAGTACAAAGAAATTATTGTACACACCCTGCAGGTACACCACAACAGAGACGTATTTTTCTACCGCATCTAAAAGTTCTTTCGTAACGACTTTAAAATATTTTTACAAGTAGTTAAGAGCAATACAAAACGTAATTTGCATAACTAGTAGGTACAATAAGTAATGCGTTGTGTTATTTTTTAATTGAGAGAGAAAAAGCGCTACATGAAGGGTGAAATTTCGTCTAAAATTTATGTGACAGAGCCGCGTTTTCGCTTATTACTCTGAATCCCACGAGAATATAACTTCTAGGAGTGAACACAGGAAAATAATAATCAATATCAACAACTATTAATAGTTACCTACCGCCGTTCCCGTCAGCTTGTTTACTTTCTTCTAGAAGCACTATCTGTTCTAATTCTTCACTAATAAAGCCTTAACTGTTGAGTAAATATTTTACTTCTGCCAATCAGCGCCATAAACATTAGATGATCACAAAAATAATTTCCTCAATTTTGAACTCAGATAAAATATCTATGACGCGTACTTAATGTTAAAACATGATTACTTATTCCAGAATGGTTTAGTCAAGAATTGGAACATACATTTTTTATAAATGACTTTGCAGTATAATTAATTCTAAATCCTCGTGGTCCTTGTAGCATCCCTAGGTGGCTTATCCTAGCTATTCCTGCAAGAAATCCCATTCTACACGCCCTTTGGTATTCAAGACCGCAGCAACTAATCTAATAAAGACCAGCCATTTTCTAAGTACAGCAGAACTAAAATAATATCATTGGGGATTTGAGTGATTTATAACCTGAATGACCAAGCTGTTACAGCACAAGTTCAAGTAGTTCAAGTGACGAATTTCTACCACCAGGAAATCTAAAGAGAAATTAATTCAGCCGCGGGAAGCTGGCGGAGACGGGTGAAATCCGCGAGACTCCATCTATTGTACTCGGGGGACTAGAGGCAAGTAGGTATTATAGATGGAAGCACTGCTAGCAGGAGTTACTTCAGAAATCACTTAAAAAAGTCGACTTTTACCAAGTAATTTCAACCCGGATCCACATCTCTTTTAATCTTCTCCATCCACTCGTAAAAAGCGCTCTATCACTGAACTTCTGCGCACGATCTAATTTTATTATATTAACAAAAAAGTGATCTATAATAATACTAATTATAATAACTTACCCGGCTTTTCTTACAGCCCCGGTACAATTGAAGGACGCTGCAGCGGTTCCCGTTTGTTTGGCTTTGTAGGGTGAATTCATAACGCTCTCCCCGTCATCCTCGTCGGACACGGCTGTCGTCAGGGACATACGATCATCGTCCGATATCTGCAATGATAAATTTAACCAGTTAAGGCCTGTCATACACTAACACTATTGTACCCGAGGATACATTATGGAAGCTATCGGGAGCTTTATAATAGCAAGGCAACTATGTATAATAATTTATTGACCAGTATATACACAATGGGACTTGCAGTTAAAATAATGGGATCGATATTTAATTAAGGACTCAGATAATTTAATCTAATTCTGCCTTAGATAAGGCTTTATCAAGGAGTAAAAAAATAATAGTTTGCTCCATTTTTTCTATGCACATCCAGAAATTCCTAGACGTTTATGCATTGTCTTTGCACTGACTCAATAAAGCCACATCAATGGGATTGTTCGATCTTCAACAATACCAACACGGAACGCTGTTATAAGTATCGTGTAGCAGTCATCATAGATGAGAAAAGGATCAGGAACAACCAGTAATAGTAACGTCCACACGCACGTCTCAACCCCCAAGCACGCATTTTCTGGAGAGTGGTAAATCTAAAGCTATAAGAAGGGATTCCAGACAACGTCATCCGATCAGTTGGAGTCAAGCTGTCATAAATGGAATAAGTTTATCTATGCCCTTCTGTTTCGATATAAAGTCAGCAACATTTCTTGTGTCACTTTCAGATCGTCTTTCTACCGATCAATAGAAGTGCCATGTCAAGGAATCCCCATAAAGTAAATTTGAAAAAAATCTGATCGCCAAGCTTAATTTTTGATTTTTTAAATTAGTCACTAAGCGCCACCAGTCACAAGAACGGATTCTTCGATATCGACCTGTCACCAGTTATATTAATCACAGGAAATGTCATGCAGAAATAGGAGTACATCATGGTGCACATTTCAGTAGCACCAGCAGCAATGGTTGAAGAGTAAAAAAATAATAGTCAACCCGGCAACAGTCAGGGAAAGGATTTAGGTGTTTTTGATATATAAAAAACTGAACCAATAAAGGACATTGTTTCGATTTCATTTAAATCACCACGTGTCGAGCCAGGATTTCGCAAACTTTGCCTCCAGGATTATAACTGCGCAGCCTTTAATCTCTTGTGAAATAAATATTTCTGGAATACTGAAGCTTTCGATAGAAGTTCCTATAAGCCGATGACAAAAAATTCGATAAACACATTCCTTTGGAAGAACTTTTTATACTGCTCCTTGCTCTAATAATTAAATTTCGAAATATTATTTTCCTCGACGGTTTCTTTTTGCTTTTTCTCCTGGGAGACAGCAAAATTTAAAATTAGATCCCGCTTCCTTTTAACATGGAAAGGTCGTTAATGATATTAAACCATCTAGCAGGTCGATCAAATGGTTATGTCTTTCCTAATAGTTGCTGTCAATTATTATAATAGAGATACAAACATGGAATAATTACCGTCACGACGTGTAGCCAGTTTATCAATGAGAAAAAAACCATGCAGCACAGAAGGTGAATTTTCACGGATTAGTCAACATGGCGTTATGGCTCTAGCTCTAAAGAATTGAGAGTGAAAAGTAACACGTTTTATTGGGAAATAGGTCAACTTTATTACACTGTGAAATGGTGACAAAAGTATTGAAATAAAACGAATTAATGATATAAATGCTTCAGAAAGTGAGATAATGCCTATATTGCATATGTGTGCTGAAACGAGAAATGGTGTGATTATTACAACGATTTTTACAGCTCCATTCAACCAGCATGAGAACATGTAAAACTGAATTTACTCGTTTGGTAGAGAGGCTTTTGAGCAGAAGCGTCTGCTAGAATTGCTAGTAATTGTATTAGCAGACCTTTGACGTCGGTGTTAAATTTTCATGCAAAGCTAACGTTGATCACCAACTAGTTCTCGGCGCCTCCATGCAGTTCGTCGGAACTGGGCTAGCTTGAGCTTCGCCATGTTTTCAAACTTGCAAGTGTTGGAAGAGAACTCAATAATAATGGTTATCACTGAGATTAAGAATGCTTGCGAACAAAATCCGCGGATTGATTTCATCATATTATGTTAACCAACCATTGTGGGGGTGGTGAGAGAAATATTTTGTCTAGCGGGCCCACGTGTATGGGGCGAGAGAAAAAAAGAGGTAGCAAATTTTGAAAGATAATTTTTCCCTCACACTTCAAAATAAAGAGATCAATTTGGGAGCCTGATTATTCTGCACCAATGTGAAACTCTCTTCCCACTTTAAAAAGAAGAAAGGGAAAGTTTTGGGATGCAAGTTGACTTTTTAATTCTGAATAACTTTTACTTTTAGGTCACTGCCGGAAAGTCTAGTGAAACACTCGTTGAACCGGGCAACACGCTTGGATTTTAACTCGAGAGGACAATCCCTCACTGTTCGGGAAAAGAACCACAAATGGCCACGCATTTAAATGACCTTTGTTTGAGACGTATAGTTTCTTGAAATGACCGAAACACTCGTTAGTTTTGGATTCAAAAATCTAATTTCGTTACGATAAAATGCTAGAAGCAGTTGTACTTTTTTCTCTTAAAAGATACAGGCACGGTAAAATATAAAAAGATTGAATTTAGGAAACATAACTCTTCAGGTGAGGTTTTCACCTCGTATAGGTACCAGGTTTTCGCTCCCGTTTACGCCAAGGTAAGCTATGCGTAAATAATCTTTAACGCCGTAAATGTTAAATTTTGGAATCATCGTTTATTTTATTTACTTTGGATTCGCGTACAATAAAAGTGAAATTGGACTTGAGAGAAACTTTTTCTTTGTAGTAAATTTATAAGTCAAATCAAAGTATAAGTAGGTTTCATTAGTTCTTTCCATGTTGACCAAGAAACTTTTCTAGGCAGGTTTCTATCGGCGTGACGATTTTGCTGATTCTAGAAAAAATCGTATCGAGGATCGGAAATAATATCAACAGATTTAAAGCTGAATTATTTGTTTTTAATCTAAAGCTGGTGGGTTAATACCTAAATGTATGTACAATAAATTGATATTCTCACAGCTCCGAATTGTTATAATACATATTATATGCAAGAAAATTAGACGTAATACTTGCAAATGTAGCAGAAATGAACCATAAACTACTTTGTTATAAAAGTCCTGGAGCTGGGAAACGAAAAACAAATAAATCATCTCTCTGGAGATTCCTATATAGAGCTCCTAGCGTCTTGCGGAAACTGGAAAACTTTATCGAAGTCATGAGTAATCTGTAGTCTATTCACGGACGAATCTGCACCCTTCGTGCATTATATAATGCAATTCTAAGACCGATGTTGCGAATTTTACAGTGCGAACGTATGCCCTCGTTTGAAATATCGGTTGAATTTATTTCGCCATTTCATAAATGACTTGAAAATTCCATGAATAATGACCGTGTAGTGGTCTGAATGATAGATTTGCGGTAACTTTTCCTATATTCGTTCCAATTTCAGCTTAAATATTCCTCCGTTTTCCGTTAAAGTGTAAAAGTTTTAAGTTACGACATTATAGCATTAATAATTTCCGAGTAAAATTTATAATTCCTGTCGATGAGAACTTACTTTATTAATAAAATTGAAAGGGAATAATTCTGGGAGCGACGCCGGTGGAGATTATAAAAGACCGACGAAATCGACTGGGAAAACTGTTTTAATAAATTCTCGATCAAAAATTTTTCCGTAAGTATTCTCGAGTCCGCGAGGACACGAACCTAAACTCACATCGCGGGTAAATTGAAGTGGTTATTCAATATTCAAAGTTGAATTACTTGAGAAATTCCACAAGACCCTCAAGAAGCGACCTAATCTGGAATTTTATGTCGGTTCTTCATTAATTCAGGTTTATCCCTATAAAGAAATCGATGAAGCAATCAAGCGCCGTGTCGTCCAAACTAAATACACATCCAGAGACGTATTTTCTCAAATAAACACACAACAAATTTCGTTTTCTTCTTGATTGATTGTATCAAAATGCAAGGGTTGGAAGTGTGAAAATAAAGTTTCTTTTTCTATCATATAGCAGATCATAAAGAATTATGATATATGACCCTCTTGAGAAACATTATATACCATCTACGTCATTTATATCCATCCGTTAAGTTTTGATAAGTCAAAAAGTAGGTACCTACTATTATTATGATTGGTAGTTCTTTCTATACTCTTCATGTACTGTAACAGATAATCATATTGAAAGCGGATCATTAATAATATTCGAATAGATATAGGTTCTATATTCATGGAATGAAGGGAATATCTGATATGAATAAATAAATTGAATACGTTTTCAAAAAAATACTTCTGAATAGCTATCTCTAACGTGCGATGTGGACATTATGTTTGCAGTCACCGAATTTCCAAAACGATCAAAATGATGGATGACTATTCACTTGGTCCATCATCGGTCACTCCCTTTCATTTTGATTTATGTTCTAGAATACAGAATTTCCTGAAATATTTTATATTTAGCATAACATACTTATAATAAAATTCAACGTGCATCCATATCTTAGAAAGATCTTATTTCTCCAAGTACCATAATGTCAGAATATTTTTACTTTTTTCATGAAAGTTTCCCCTAGACATAATCACTATCACCACCACATGTATACACCTAGATTAGATCTAGAACGACGCCGAGGAAGTTATTGAAATAAATGAAACTCGAGAGATATCAGAAGTTACGGTATTATACGCGTATTTGCTAGAGGGGCATAAGTTTATTCTACTTGAGAACTTTGAGTGTACATAATCTTTCTTGCAAAGAACATCAGATAACTTGAAGCTTTATAATAAGCTCTCCTTTCTTCAAAGTTTCCAAGTCAGTGCTAAGAAAAGTGAATCTGCTTCAAGTTGTAATCCTTGAAACCCAACAAACGCAATTCTCACTTACTAAATGCGGTTGACATTTAAAGATCTCCAAAGCTACTGATGGAAGGATAAATAAATGACATTAGCAAAACTTTATTTAAGGTTCTTTTAAATGAAATTCGTCCCTGATCTGTCGAGAAGAACCCGAGCATTTTTAAAGAGCACCGTAATTGTTTTACGTTAGTGACTTCATTCGTATTGCTCTCCATTTACACTCAATTACAGACTAATTAATTGCAGACTGTCTTTTTTTGTATTTAAGCAGTTAATGGCTTAATGGCCAACGATTGCTTAGCTTTGGTTCTTTTTGAAAAAAAAAGTATTTGGGAAACACAGAGATATCCTGTTTATTAGAGATACATAGGGTGATCCCGAAACGCCGGACTTTTGCAAGAATTCAAATCAACATGGCGGTCAACTTTCACTGGCAAGACACTGGCGAAACAATTTCACATTCAGGGTATCCCGTAAAAGGCGCAAAAACTTTTCAGCACATTGTTCGAGGATCATCAAAGATACATAGAAAAATAGTAAAAAAATTCCTTGTATTTAAATTGACCGAGATATGAAGAGGTAAAGTTGAGAACTCAAACTTTTTTAATATTGACAGTTGTAGCCAGTAAATTTTCATGTGACAGATCTCTTATAATAACTTGGTGACAGATGACACTACTTATAATAATGAGTAGAAAGAGAAATCCCTCTCAGAATGATTTCAAAATTAATTTAATATACTAACCAATAATATTCGTCATACAAAGTCTACTTCGTGACAGGAAAACCATCCTGTGGATTTCATTACAAATATCGCCAAGAACTGTCTAGTCTCGAAATTGCACCCTTTTCTCCTTTGAGATTCGAGGCATACTTCCCGTGATATATTTAGTAATGAAACGTGTCTTCTCCATGGTTCAACTTTGTATAATCAAAGTTGGCGTCTCTGCGCGATAGCTCTTGTTCAACGCGAAAGCCTTTTACGTGAAAGCAATATACGTTCAGTTATATAGTTACAGGAGAGAAGCAGTGCCAGTGCTGCAGGATCTTAAATTATAACCTGTTGTCTAACAAGCTTTCGAATAAATGTCTAACGAGAAGCTCTCAGATTAATGTCTAATGAGGATCTCTGGTATACATTGATACAGAATGGAAAAGTCCAATTTTAGCACGCCACGGCTGGTACGACGTTGGTAGTAAAGTCAGGAATGTCAGTAATGTCATTAATGTGAGAAGTTGGTTTAACCCTCGGATTAACCATGAAAATGAATTATTAGGGTTTGAGTTTGAATACGAAATTTGACAATTATTATTTCCTACGTCGTACTCACTCAATTTTTTTTTAATGATGAATCATGGCATATTTTCGCGAAACCATCTTTTTGTAAATTATTGTATGTAATTGCAACAATGTTAATGTCTTTAACAGGCAAACCGCAGACATATATGTGTAATTATCGCCGCGGTTTAAGTCTTGATTGGAAAGTTCGGGTTCAATTACCTACTATTACTTCAACACCTTTTTCTTGCAGAAATTCATTAATTTTGTCCAGATTATCACAACAAGGCAAGTCTGAAATCATTGAATTTCTCATTATTTTATTAAAAAATAACAACTAACATATTTTAATTTAAATATTGGCGGGAAATTTTCAGAGGCGTTGGTGGTGTCCTCCGTCGCGGGTGGCAGTACTAAAACACACAAGTTACCGTAAATTTACTATGGACTTAACCCTCTCTTTATTGTTCATCCTCCTTAGTAAGGTCCCTGCTTAATCTAAATCAATGATGACAAACATACCTACCTACCGCGGTTCAATTATCGTCAGCAAATGTTGGAATGAATTTTCCTGAACGTTGCAGGTATGTAGGTACATAAAAGCTAATTTAAATTCGTTTGAAAAGTTGACTAAAAGAGTTTTATTCCCGACTTAATTTATGCATGAAATTAGTCAGGCGTACTCGATTGTAATTGCCACCATCAAAAAATTAAATCAGGCTACAATTTCAAGAGGGATGAAATAGGGAATCACGGGGTCTGACAAATACGTGAAGCCCGCGCGACTTTTTCAGCTTTCAGGAAATGTAACTTCATAAAAAACGCATGAGCTTTTTTACTCTGGAACGAATAAATACCCACGTCATGGAAGCTTCAGAATGTGGGAGAATATTTAGACTTTTCAATCGTGCTTCAATTCAATCGCGCTTTTTTGATCCCGGCGGGAAAGGTTGCAAAAATAAATTAAACCTCACTGGTAAGTGAAAACTTTTTTACATCTAATCCGCAATACATCGTCTGCAAAGCTGAGAACAAACAGTCGCGCTTAAATTATGTAACATGTCTGCCGGGAGCCAAAATTTAAAACGTGGGATAGATAATTAAAATGTTGGGGTAGAAAACAATAAGCTGAAGTTTACATCGAATATTCTTGGATAAAGTACTGCGGTGAATGGCTTCAGGATAAAGCCTTTTAAGATGAGAGATGATATTATCAACAACCTCTTGTTGGAAGTATTTGATATTGATACATCTTCCTATGCTAAGGATGTGGGTATCAGTGCCTGGGTAAAAAACTCGATTTAATATTCTCACTCAACGACCAATAAAAAATCTCTTACAGAAGTTTCTCACGATGAAAGTAAACATGAATTATATTCTTTTTAGCAGTTCATGTTGTAAAAAGAAGATTGAAAAACTTCAGACATAAAAATTCGCAGAATAAGAACAAAGACGAGATACATTGTTTCACCTTCCTGAAAGTTTACTGCCATAAATTTACAAAAGTTATTACGTTTGGTACGTTGGTCCGAGTAGTTTAACGTCGACTTCTGTAATTGTAAATGCAAATCCTAAAAATTAGACGTCAAAGCTACTTAAGGCTACAAGTTGTTAAACTTTAAGATCAAATCTTGCATTTCTCCAGAAAACTTTATAAATTTAAAAGCAGGTATTTGAAAGGTTACATCATTTGCCTTTTGATTTGGAATAGAACAAGAAAACTGCTGGTTAATTGCACTTTCAATAAGACAGCGAACGAGATCGTGAACACAATGCAGTTAAAAGAGGGAGAGGAGCAGAAAGACAGGGCAATCTCTGTCACTTCTCATTAGACCGATTATTCATTACTGACTGCAGCTTCTTCTTAATTGCTCGGGTATCAACTGAGACTCACTAATGAGTTGAAGACCTAAACCTTTTTTCACATCCCTCCAGCCGGTTTCAATTAGGAACATGAGAAATCCAATGGCCGAACGTTTCTCCCGAGGATTATGTAAGAAGGTCCAAAGTGATAGCTCGATTCTCACTCTCACCGACTTGCCTTTAAAACTTTTATGACGTTCCTCTCAAGGAGGAATTAAGATGGTCTGGCTCAATCTCTTTGCGCCTAAGTAAATTAAGTTTCGAGCAAAACGTAAATAAGAGGTCTCGATTTAGATAATAGATGATGTAATTGTTTTTTTTTTTTACTCAACAAAAAATAGTTGAAAGTTATCCGATAGTTTATTTCAAGGATGATTTACAAGCTCACTCACCGACAAACTTTCAAACAAATGAAAGCTCGTGTAATTTTAAGAAAAGAAAATTATTTGGACTGCTCAATTTCACTTATTTAAACATTTAGGAAACTTGAAAATGTTCTCCAGAAAAAAGCGAATTAAAAATAAATAAAAATCAGTTCATTCATTGTTATTATTTATTAATTAAAAACCAACGTTTACTTAGAAACAAGCACAAATTAAAATAACAGCCTGACCTCTGCGAGAAATCTCTTATACTTCAATCATGGATTTCTATTTGAGCTTCACATAATTATGTGAAAATTTGTCGGCGAGCTGGTAAATCACCTTGTATAATAAGAAATTTGAGCTTGAACGTTATAATCAGTGCTAAAATATTCTAAACAGTTCTCGTGGCATGGCAAGGTTGTTACTTTCTCAAGTACTTGGGCACGACGGAATTTTTAAATGCTTAATAGTTGCAGGTCAAGATCAAGTTGGTATTCTCAACGAAGGTACAAAGTTTTGGGAACTTACTCGCACTTATTCCTAAGCCGACGCCTAACTGGAGAATCTGCTAATTACATCCAGGAGAATTCAGAACAATTTCGAAGGAGTTAGGTATTAGTTGGCATTGTCTCTAAGTATTGTATTAAAAAAGTATGAACGTAATATGTGAGTAGAATAAGTCATTGCAAAAGGAGGTCAAATTTAATTTACAAATAAGTATTAGCACGCGATGAACACAAAAACATGGCAGATCATTATTTTGACTTAAAAATTCCAAGAACTCTTATAATTAAAAAATAAATTTATATTCGGAATGCAATTATAAACCGAATTTTCATTCGTAATAAAAGCCAGCTAGCAGTTGCTGCTTCTTGGGGCTTCTTTCCGCTTAATTTATCCGGCCACTTCAAATTTGCTTAATGATTCGTTATTGAGATGAGAATATTGCTAGGAAAAAAAACGTCTAGGAAAAATGGGATAATACCCGCTTTGTTATGCGAGGTATGGGCGTTCAGTAAAATCAACTTTTCAGTAAAATCAACTTTCATTAATGGAATTTCTAATTATGTTCTTTTTTGCGAATCATAATGATTTTCCATTACTGAAACAACATCGTCCACGCCGCCTGACTTATGAAGGAAGCTTTTATTGAAATTACACGATAACAGTTGAATATCTTATCTATGAGATACTTTGTTATTATAATAAAGAATAAAATGAATGATTTTTTACAACTGGAAGTAAATAAACGTTCGATGTAGGTAAGTATTAAATAAAAGTTCCAGATACCTTAACGTTGAACATGTCGAGAGGGCCTATATATAATGTTAAATATAATTTGGCCCTTGGGGACTTGCAAATTTGCTCAGGAATCCATATTCCGCCTTTCATATATTTTCCCGTGGGCTCAAGCGTATTTCATTTCAACGTTTTTATATACATAATCTAAGTTTTTATTTGAAAAGGCACATTTCAAATTTATTCGCACCTAAGGGCATCAATATTGACGCAAGTAGCATCGACAAGTGATCACAAAGCTTTTCGAGTTTTGTGTCATGTGATATCCTAGTTCGAATAAGGATTAAATATCTTGGGATTTTTTTCTAGCTTCAGTTTAAGTTCTTAACTTTATCCTACACATTTCATATACACTGTTGTCTCTTGAATTTCTGGACATAGGGAATCCCCATGTTAAAATAAACTATTGTAAATATTGGCTCCCCTAATTATTTTACAGTAAAATGTCAAACGTAAAACTCCTTAAGGAAAAAAAGCTGCTTCTTATGCTATAATTGGATTTCCATTTAGTTTATCCGTTTTCGAGAAAATCAGTAAAAACGGAACGGTTTTTCGTAGTTTTTCAAGGTTGCTTTGCTTTTGAGAGATAATGCTAAAAATTATTAATAATTGTCAATAACTGATTGTTCAAAAGTAATTCATTAATTTATCAAAACTTTAAGTGGCAAAGTATTACTTTTTAAAGAAAAACTTGTTTATAAAAATGAATTATTGAAGAAAAAGTACCTAAAATTTATCGAATGACATTACTCTGGCAATTCATTCAAAAATATTGTTAGAGATTTGTTATTATCTTATTTATAGCATTATTTGTCAAAAGCAAAGCAACCTTGAAAAACTACGAAAAACCGTCACGTTTTTCCTGATTTTCTCGAAAACGGATGAACCAAATGAAAATCCAATTATAGCATAAGAAGCAGCTTTGTTCCCTAAGAAGTTTTACATTTGACATTTTACTGTAAAATAATTAGGAGAGCTAATATTTACAATAGTTTATTTTAACATGGAAATTCCCTATGTCAGAAATTCAAAAGACACGGTGTAGGTACCTTCTGTATTAGCCATTTATTTATTTATTTAGTTGTTAAATGTTCTTCTTTGTTTTGGGTTTTAGGTTCGATATTAAAATATTATTTTTCAAAAATATTTTTATAAAAATGAAACGTTTCGAGACCGATTGGTCTCTTGTTCGCTCATAAATAATTGTAAAAAATATGTAAAAACTTGAAAATACTTTAAAAAATCATAATTATTATACTAAAATGTTATATTTTTGAAAAATAATATTTTAATATCGAACCTAAAACCCAAAACAAAGAAGAACATTTAACAACTAATAAGAAGCAAGGTTCAATAAAAATAATCAAATTATTTACATTTATTTTTAGAGGTGTCCATCTAAAATTAATATAGCTTCAAAAATCAACAATACAAGTGCTAATTTCCAATATCGACGTTTAGGTTCGCTTCATTGTTTGAAAACTATTTAAAATTGTTATATTGGTGATTTGCCTCTTCTTGTTTATGGATTTATAACACTTTTCTTAGGAGAAATTGAACGAGATTTCACAATATTTCGTGAAACTAATTTAAATATACACGTTTTTTGAATTACAAAATAATGATGCTGATTAGAAATACCTATAGGGATACACTTACCTACTCGGTTCAAATTCAATTTAAATACCTACTTAAGAAAAAAAAGAATGAACATATAAAAAAAAGGTCTTATTCTGCTGTTGACGTAAAATCCTGAAAACTCCTCGATTTAGCTTATGAAATCCTGGTGATCAGAAAAAATGGCAAGAAAATTTTTGTGTGCATTTTTTGCTAGAGTATTTTCTTCTTTTTATTCGGAAACTTTGAGGGAAAATATTTTCCAAACGAAAACTTAGCACACACAACTGAACTGGACCAAATCGGTAATTTTAGACAGTTTTGCTTAAGATAGTGATCTCAACATATTTCCATTCCCAAAAACCATCATCAGAGGTGGTAGTTCCATATTTTTAAATTTTTAAATGCCATATTTAATATTATTTGCGATACCCTATTTTTCTGAAAATTGGTTCCTATAATGGTAGACGTAATATTTAGTATTCGCTCTATTTCTGTGTTTATGAATGTAGTGTAAATAGGGGATGGGGGGGAAGGTACTGTCTGTATTTTACAAACAGGTCTTAGAATAATACGAATTTATTTTTGATAATGCTTGCATGTGTAAATTTGAACGACAAAGAGAGCTGTAAAACTTGCACAAAAGTTTCATTATCTCAACAGATTTTCCTCATGTAGGGTTTGTACATATTCCTTTAAAAAAATTCCCTGACTTTTCCAGGTTTCCCTCACTTAAACAAAATAGTTTCCATAAAACATGACGCGACGAGGATTGGTGGATCCTTATCAACTGGATAAGCCTCAAAATAATTTTACATAAGCCCCAATTCCCTAATATACAAACAAAAATACGTATGATTTTATCCTGCATGATACGTATGACGATATCCTGTAAATATGGTAACATTTCCCATAATATTTAGTATTCGCTCTATTTCTATAGAATATATAAAATTAGTGTAAACAAGGGGGGGGGGGGGTGGAGGAAGTTACTGATGCCTTCCATCGCTATAAAGAATTTGCAAGACAAAGGATGATCGTAGTACCTACTTCTAGCTAGTAAAAAAAAGAATCTTTCATATAGAAAGGCATTGTTTACTTTTTGTAGTGGCCAACGAAATAACTAACGCTGAAGTAGGTGCAATCAGAAAAAGCGGAAACAGAAACAGTGAATAGTTTCTAATAAAAAACACATTTTAGGGGGCGGCGAAGTCATTTCTCATGATAACGCACGCCCTCAGGCTGCTTCCAGCGCTGGTGCATGCAATTCTTGACATTTGGAATTGATGTTTCAGAGTTTACAGCACCCATTACATAGCCGTGACCTTATTATCATACCTATGCTTGGATCACCTCGGAATGTTTTGAGAGTCAAAGAAATTAATAAATATTTACAGGAGCACAAGCAAAGACATTTTTATTTTATTATTTTTTATATAGAACGAATCGAATAATACGTAGGTACATTACAAGATAATTATTATTCTTTAAGACATATGTCAGTTTTGAGTATAGGTAATAAAACATTACAAGAACCTTAGCCATTTATATGCACCCGTTTCCGTTTAGTGATTCTCAAAATTGCTGTAGGTAAAACAAGTTCATAAATCAAACTAAAGGTATATCGCAGGGCATTTAAGATTTTTATATTAATTTTGATAAACGGGCTCTATAAATAATAGTTCCAGAAATATTTCTTCTTATGATCTATTTTAATACCTACATTTTATATCCTTTGTTAGACCTTTTACTATGTTCCTCATTTTGTTATACAAGACATAAAGCGTGATAAATTGCTAGGTTGTTCTCGATAGTTTGTTATTTTCATGCGTAAAAATGAAGTCCTTATTTCTTCCAATTTTACAAGAAGAGAATACGAAAACGAAATGCATGAATAATGTTTGAAATACCTATATTATAAAAAAAATAAAAAAATTGTATACGTAATAATCAGGCTGCGACGTAAACATCTGGTAGCTCTAACTTCCCACGATCATTGCGAGTGGAGGCTTAAAAACTGAGAGGTATTTGCAACTGATCTCCAGCCCCAACAGAAGTCACCTTTTTACGGAGGATTATTGCGAAAATTTCGCTTGGAAATATTTAGGGTCCATTATTGGAAATAGCTATATTGAGTTGACGGCTTTTCTCATTGTCACTAGCGAAACAAGTTAACAAAGCAAACAGTCTGCTAGATATTTTCGCTCGTGCTCGATGTCTGCCAGAAAGAATGGAAATTCGTGAGTTGAAATATTCATTATTTATAGAGGATCCGAGTTTTCCGTATAGTAAAAACTCACCGCATGGGGTTAAGTTTGGGCTGGGAAAACGGGGGCGAATTTGTTTGGGTGTGATATAAATGGAAAAACAGCAGCCGACGTTTTGAGGTAAACTCGATTGATTGCGACATCTGTTCCTTCAGTATGACTGTCTGTTTCCATTTTTATTGGTTTCTGAACAGCGAACTACTTTAAAATGACAACCTGAAGAACGTCTTGCATATTGGAAAAGTTATGTTCTTAAATAAAGATCTACCTGTCACATCGAAAAACATAAAAAATATTTCTCTCGGCTTAACTGGCAGTGCTTTTAACGCGTCATTGAATGAAATCGGAAATATCTCAGTTCAAAAAAACATAAAATACTTCTAGAAAATTATTTTTGTCCTTCTAAATTAAAATATTATTTACCTGATGCCAGGACGTAGATATGTAGAGTGTCGCAAGAAGATTAGAATAATAAAAGCCACCGTTTGGAATTCACTTACTCTCTGAGATTGAAAAGCACAACAGTAAGAGATTTGATTAGAGTTTGTAAACAAGAAGATGTTGAGACAAACGATATCGTTAGGGACACGCAAGCTGTGGACCGAGATAACGCAATATAAGGATTCTCCATTTTCGTAGTCCGAATGCGTGAATATCCTGAAGGAAAAAGTTATTCTCTATTTATTACAAACATTTTATTGTTGTTCGTCTATTTCATAAATGCTTCATTGTCTCTTTTTAATATTATTAAAAGCGTAAAAAGAGCATTTATCAACATAAGAATTATTTTTTCTATCAAATCACACTTTTGAGCTGTCATAAAATAGTAGGTATGTGGTATCGTTGTATTCACGAAGAGGAGAAGAATCTATTTTTGACAAAAAAATGCTATATTAAAAAAAATGATGATGTCACAGCTCAAGAACGTGATGATAAGAAAATAAACTTTATGTTGATAAATGTCTTTTTTTACAAATAAAAACGACATGTTTCGGGATTTTGAAAAAAAGCTAAATAACAAAGTTATGACAATTATGTGGAACTTTATCTACACGCTGTATAATTTTATGAGATTGGCGTAATTATACCAACCAGATCTTTTATCAATTTTGCAGTAGCAATTAGAAAATGCTCATAAATATATTATGATTCCATATCTGACGAATTAAAAACCTGCATCTAGAAATTTTAATTAATTAGAAATGAGAACAGAGACGCTGCTAATGAATTTAGGTCCAAAAGTTAAGCTTCTTACCGTGAATAAGACATGGGATTCTACCAAAATTTTATGAATACATAATCAACGAATTTTTTGAAACATAAAAGGAAGCCATTTCGTTGAAGAATAATTTGGGGTTAATGCAAACAACTTCATTAGAGAACTGTAATTAAGAATATCCTTTTAAATTAGCGGGAAACTCTTACTTCAAAGGTTATAAGGTTACAAACGATACCATATAAAATGTAAGATGTTGTATTTAAAAATGTTGAAAGAATTTAACTAACGATCGAGTTGCTCGGAAGTGGTAAATTTTAACGAACATTTTTTTAAGCACTAGCAAGGAATAAGAGAATCATAGAAACCATTAAGATACTTTCTGGATACGCTGTGGAGCTTCGCATTACGGTAACATTTTACATTGTGGGCATTACGTCTTCTAGGCAAGTGCACCTTTCGCTGTAATGCACCTTAATGGATCTTAGAACCTTGCAAACGTTAAAAATTCATCGTCATGAATCACTCTCAGAGGTGACATATTTTACGTCATGTATAAGCTCAGGAGGAAGTTTGATTAATATATTTTCACGTAAATTAACGTCCCGAAAGGACAATACATAAGGAATTGAAAATTAGGAAGTTCCTGGAAGCATATAACATCAAATTACTAACCTCTATTCTAATTCAAATATGCAAGTTAAAGTTCGAGTCACGCTTAAACTTAAACAGCTCTAATTCCGCTAAAAGAAAGATCTAATGAAGAAATTTATTAAATTATAGAGTCTAGAGTCCCAAAAGTAGGCGAGCAGTTTTCTCGTTATGTTGCAAAGTCCCATTCCAGTGTACAAAATAAGTTAATATGTATGAGGAGGAACAACTTTTAGATCGATTGACCCAACCCTATATCCGGGGCTTGACTCTTCCTACTGGTTTCTACTCCATCTTATTTGTCTAACGCATTTCGAATACAACAATGATTCATGGAGAAACATGGGATCATGGGGAGATAAATAGAAGCATTATACTTAATTTATGTGCTACATTAGAGCTGAGTCAATAGAAGCAATAGGTTCATGTTAGAGTGATTATGGACTAGTTCAATGGGCGACAATTTACAAAGTTCACAATCTACAAAGTGCAATTCTAAGTGCAAAGTTTGGTTATTCGTAAATCACAGCACAGGGAGTGTTAACATTAAAAATTCATTTGAAAACATCTGTAATTTATGTTTCTGGATAAAGTGACGGGTCTGTTTTCGAGGAGGATATAAAATTAAATGTGATTAATTTTGTTTGTATCTGCATACCTATATTAAATCGTTAAATGTCAAAGAAAAAAGAAAAGCAAGTAGTCATCTTGTAAAGTATGTCTTCTTCATTAGAGAATAATTTTCTTGAGTTAGAATTTGCTTTGTCATTTTATAAAAGCTGAAAGTTTCTGTGCGCATGTCTCCAACACAGGTAGGAATAATGCAGCGACTAGGATCATCGTGGCTTGGGCAGATAACAGCTGAAGAAGATGTATCAAATCACTCCAAGATCTTTGAAGTACAACATTTAATTTTTTTTAACTTAACGGCATATACGAAATGCAAAATTATAGGCGAATTTTTTTCTGTAGACAAGGGTCGTTCGAGCTTTAGTTTTAGAGATACAAGGTGTTATAGTTCTTCGAAAAATTTTATATTTTTTGAATATCTACAACCTCTGTTGTACTAATTGACGTACATACATGATTTTATACTCCTAACGAAAAATTTTAATTCATAGACGGAGATCTGGGTATGTTCTCTGAGGAGATGTAATGCCTAAGAGGAGGAGGGTATTCTCTAAGATCTAATGCCTGCCTGAGAGGAGGAGGTGTTCTCTAAGAAGATGTAATGCCTGAAAGGATAAATGAGGTGTGAGAGGATGAGGTGTGCAAGCGATTTCGAACAGGGATGTACTGCCAGATTAGAAGACGACAACGTCGTGGTGCTTTGTAAAATTTTGGCTGCCAGGCTGGAATGGGAAGTAGGCGACTTCCAGCTGAGATGTACGATGAATTAAGAATTGAGGATGAATTGGGAGGCAAATAGATGACTTATTAGGTGAAACAGATGAGGTTAGTATAACTACTTCAGTAAGTTCTAGCCCTACAGCAGAAGACCCTCGAGCTTTGTGGGATTCGAGGACGAAACTCTGTCAGCTTGTGCAATCATGTGAAGTATCGATGTGTTTTTAATATAGTCATTGGGAGTAGGAAATCGAGTTTAGTTGATGTAAATCCGTCAGAATGATCGAGACGAATAATAAATGTTTTTGATTTCTTTAATTCGTGATCTTTAGTAAGTAAGTAAATAGTAAGTATAAGTACTATCAAAGACAAAATTTTGCTTCAGGCTGTATTTTTATAATTTACTTAACTAGTTCATTTTATCGATGTTATAGGATGATTGAATGCCTCCTGTAAGAGAGAAATAAACGTCAAACAACATATACCTTTCGTAGAAACAGTTCATTGCATCCTTCAGCATCAGGATTGGATTTCCAATGGACGTGCCTGTATCTCAAGTTTCCTAAAAACCTCGTCCCGTGCAGCTTCGAAACTTCCATAACGAGCCTTCTAATGTCGAGCTTTTTCAGCCTGGCGCAGTGTTTCTTGTATCTCTTCCTCTGCAATTCCTTCTCGTCCATTTCGCTGACCTCACCTTGAGACGTGAGCCCTTCTTCGGCTACCCAAGCACTCAACACCGACTCGATGAAACTGAATAACTGTTGCACGTTCGGCTCCATCTTGTTATGAGTGGTGACTTGCGTTTGGAGATTAGCGTTCGTGCAAACTTGTAAGAGGAGATTATCACCGAAGTGGACAGTTTTGTGGCGACGTCTTTTAGCTACCAAGGATTTCTCTGGCGTCGTCTCTCCATCACACACACTATGACGTGAGCATTTGTTCCCGCAAGTCGAGTTCGATTCTACCATTTTAATACTCGATTTGGCCACGCATAGATAAAATTTTATAAAACATAACGATCGTAATATTCTTTATGTTTTTGCTTGGGCGAGAGTATATTTTATAAGATTGGGTAATTGGTGTTCAATCATCCGCAACAAATAAGGCACTGTGTTTATTTGATGATTCTTCTAAGTTGCACTGTACATTTAACATTTTTTTTCAAAGCATAGCACATTAAGGCATTAAACGATTTGAACAGTTTTAGCTTATCACAGCGAGTTGACGAAGTTCTTTTATTATAGCTTTATTAGATTCAACATATAATAATGATTTATGATATAAATTATATGACTGGATAAAGAATTTGATCTGAAATGTAAGTTGTTTATGGTTTTTGGGCTTCAAATATTTCTTATTAATCTTATTTGATTTTTTTTATTCTGCATGATCTTAAGTGTTGTTGAACCGAGTTACTGTGCGTATAGCTTGCCATTCCTTAAGTCCAAAAGTTGTTGGAGTTGGGTTAATAAAAACTTTTTTAGGCATCAACTGATTTAATCATGAAATCAACAGAACAACTGATAGTATTTAATAAAGAAACCCAGAAAAAAAACCTATTTAGAGCAGAAATGGACAAAGACTATAGTTTTCTGATGACCAAGTATTGTAAGTACATTAAACAACTTTTATTGACATACCTATTTAATGAATAATCAAATAGAGATTTTGTATTCAGGATGCTTGTCAAAGCTTTCCAAAATATAAGTTTTGTGATAGAAATTATCCTTAATATTAGGTTATCAAAGAGAGCTTTAGGATAGATATGTTTCTAAGGTCTCATTAATGATGCTTCTAATTGCCCATATTCATGGAAGACACGTATCGAAGTCGACATATAAAACAAAGATAGGAATTAATTATAATTACTCAAACCATTTTAACGTGGCATTAATAATGATTATTATACAAATGTAAATTAATTACTTTATGTTACAGCATATTCGAGGAACATGCAACTTCAATAGACATAAAGCTACTAAGAATTTTAATGATTCCTAATTTCCGTAAAGGATTAGGCAACGTAGCAGATTATCCTTTTCAATTTAATTTTATCAGTCGGACCTGAAGCGGATATTTTAGTGATCGCGCTAATAGATTTCAGAGATAAAGTCGACCTTTCCTCTTACACCCGTTTAATTTTGTCCAGCTGTAACATAAATTTGTGGAAATTCAACAATGTTTCAGGAATAGCAATTTCGCATTGTTTATTTTTTCATCCCATCGTAATCCTGGCTATTAGCGGAGTGGGAATCACCAGAGCGTTTTATATTAAATGGGGTTGAATAATAAATTTAGCTTTATACTGTTAATCTTGTTTGCAAAAATGATACTTATGCGTGCGAATATTATTGTGTGTATCAATAAAGTTTTATTTTACTTTCGCATCATATTATTTGGGCGCATTATGGATAATTTTGCAGTAAATAATAATTAGGTTCATATTTTTATTTTTATAAAGAATTTTATCAAAGCTGCGCTATAGTAGGGCCGTAGAGGCATTAGTGAGATTGCATGATATGCAGAATCTCACGGAAGTATTATGTTATTAATTGTATTCTAGTATTTTATATACAGGGTGTTGATTTTCAAAGCGGGCCATAGGGGATTAGCATTGCGAAAGTGGTTTTTGAGGATTCCTGCTCGCCGTTTAAACTGACAGAAATGGTTTTGGTATCAAAATGAAGCTAAAATTATTGCGCATAACGCTTGACATCAGAAATTAATGTAATTACACGTTGTTTTCTAAAATTCTTCAGTAAAAATTCAAGTAATTGTTGATGTTTAATCACAAAATAGCATGCCTTGCCTAAACAATAATGACGTTTCTACGTTTTGACAATCGAATAATAAAACTTTATAAGTCAGTAGGTAATAATAAAGTCTGGTTCTATTTAAAAATGGATTATACAAAACAAGAAAGAGTCTTTATGGTGAAAACCTACTACAGTGTAGCCAGTTACAGGAGGGTTAAATAGAACCAGATTTTATTATTACCTACTGACTTATAAAGTTTTATTATTGGATTATCAAAACGTAGAAACGTCATTACTGTTTAGGCAAGGCATGCTATTTTGTGATTAAACATTAACAATTACTTGAATTTTTACTGAAGAATTTTAGAAAACGACGTGAAATTAAATTAATTTCTGATGTCAAGCGTTAAGCGCAATAATTTTAGCTTCATTTGGATACCAAAACCATTTCTGTTAGTTTAAATGGCGAGCAGGAATCCTCAAAAACAACTTTCACAATGCTAATCCCCTATGGCCCGCTTTGAAAATCAACACCCTGTATATAATTCTTTATTAAGAAACTGTTTAGTCCAAACACTAAATTGCCATTAAGACACAGTATACAAAATTATAGCAAAGAAAAAATTTACATACTTAATAAATATTAAAATTACCTAGTTTTACAACGATAAATAAACATTAGGTGTTTGCAATATCATATAGGAATACATCGTTATAGAAGTTTATCGATTATATTTGGTTACCTATATCAACATGACATTGACCGTCACTGTAAAGAGACTCTATATCAGTTTTATCACACTATAGTATTTTTTCAAAATGGTATTCTATCACACCACCGTTCATATTATTATTTTCCACTATCTGGAGAAAATTTCCGTTTCAATCTCGTGTCTCGATAACTATAATGTCATTTTTATTCCCCTAGTTTAAGATATTTTATTCTCAGCAGGAATAAAAAGTGACACTTGAACAATATATTTTGACAAAAAAAAATTGACAGTCTACTAACTACTTGCTATCAAAATTAACTTAAAGTACGATAATTCAAATTTTATCCTTAATAATAATATTTGTCATTACATAAAGGCGCGTCCTGATGTGAACAATTTACCATGAACCAACGAGCGCGCAGCGCGGACGAACAAATTCGGCTAGTTAGGACGTATCTCCGAGCCGAACACAACCCGCTAAGGATTTTTCATTGGCTATAAGCAAGTCTGACTAGTTCAAACGCACGAAATTGTTCGTTTTGTTAGTTGTTAGTAGAGTACGAACCGATCTCAGTTAATTTTGTACGTATATTTTGATATTCTAGAAACAACAAGGATTTTTATTCTTTCAAAATCTTCTGCAGTCATGGAAGTAAAAGTTTTGTGCAAGAATACTGAAAATGAAGAAAGTTGATCATAGTCATCATTTACGCGGACTGTATGTGCGATCTGTTCGTGCGCGCTGCGCGTTCGGTTCGTTCGGAGTATAATTAAGATCAGGAGGCACCTTAATATTTACAAGGATAACCGAAATTTGGAAAAATATCGTTTGCAAGTAAACAATTTTCCATTCTATGGAGTTGATGTAGATAATAGAGAAAAACAAAAGAAATTATTATAAATTTGATTATCGTTTCTCTAATATAATTTTCCTGGGGCCGTATTTTGATCCTTGAGTAAATTGTTGATGAAAATGAGAATTGTTTTCCATTTTTGTTAGTCTTACTATTCACTTTGTATTATTTATATTTTTACCTCTATTTACGACAAACATTACAGTAATTAGAGAGCACATCTAAAAATAAAATGTAATCTAGAGAAGACAAACAATTTCTGAGAGCTTTCCTTTTAAACATCCGCAAATTGCTTTGTTTAATTAAGGTTTCCTAAATTTAAATACAAATTATAGGATGCTCTGAATACGCATCAGACGGGTTTCATCAGGTAACACGGCGAAACGTGTAATAAGAAGTTGCAGGCTACTCCACAATCAATACCGATCATTAGTGAATATTTACTCTAATTGCGACATGAGGTTAGCTCCGCTTTGAATTATGTCATGCTTGTCCTAGCCCTACTAACATCGTTTAAACAGCAGGAAACAGGAATGCCAGTCTAATCTCTGATGCTAATACATATCTCAGGGGAGTACACAGAAGCCCGAATCCCCTGGACGGCCCTAAAACACCCAGAGAGGAATTCGAACAAAGCCATGTTTTGTCACTTCCTCTGCTACAACGCCCATCGAAAATACCCGGATTTTTTTCGTTTAAGGGCTCATTAGGGGGGATTATTTCAGTACATTGTGTTTTGTCTTTATGTCAAACATTTTAGGTAATTTATATTAAGTGAACTAGTGTCTTTGTTTAGGGAGTAATTTATTTTAGGGCTTCAAGCTGCGATAATATAAACCATGACGTAATTTACATAACTTTTACCTTACTTGCGTCTTTATACACATTGTGGAATTAGAGAGAAAAATTTAGAATGCGACCATTCCAATTTGTGTAATTGTATAACACTGCTGTAATAAACAAACAACAACTGTATGATCTCCTCTGTACTTATCTACCTAGATTTAGTTAAGAAGAAAATCTACAATAGTGCTTCAAAAGAACGAGACTATAACCTCGGCTAGTATACTCGCTCGTGGTTTTATTAGCATGGCAGCTTCATTCTCATAAAAGAACATGAGATCAAGTTCTTGAACCTCGTTCTCACTCTCTCGCAATTGCTTGGAAACAAAAAATGAAAGTAGTCCTAAATGAATCTTTTTTGTACCCGTTTTGCAAATTAATTTGATACCAAAGACTGACTGAATCCACTCTGTGTGGTGTATTAAATTATTTATTTTTATAAGCTTGCAAGAAAATCGGGTTAATTATAAGTGATTATAGGAAGTTGAAATAATGAGATATTAATCAATATCGTAGTTTCTATAATGCAACAATATGCACTCTTATACCTATATAAAGACAAACTATGTGTCAAAATATTGGATTAAAAAACATGAGCAAATATTGTAACTTATACCCATACGCATGAGCAAAGCTGTTGGAACTAGTGCCACGCGACAAATCGATTTGTATTATACAAAGAAGGTAATGATCGATTTATTTGACGACACGCTACAAGAACAAGAATTTTCTCGAAATTTTTCTTGTAAGCAACACCCCTGCGAGCGCTGTTTTCGTTTTCGTTTATGAACATAAGTTTCCATCTCGTCCTCGAACGAAGCGTTAATATCAAGCAACATGCTTCGTTGGGCACGTTAATCTGGAAGTCCCCTTATGGTACTGCATGCTCGTAGAACACGTCTCTACTTTTTCGCTGCAAATAGGATATAAAAGAGGGTTCAAATGTGTCTCTCGGTACGAAATACCTCTTTGGGACTTCCTCCCTTACAATAAAAAAGTATTAAAAAAATTAGTTAAATAATTAATCTTTGGAAAAATAATTAGAGCAGAATGACAATGAGAGTAAATTGCTTGAAATTTGAATGATTTTTTTGTGGGCAAAAATAAAACAAAGCTAAATTTTGTTCAATGAAATAGTAATGAGCGAAATTGACATGTAGGTACAGGGAGGTCCATCACTTCTGTCCAGTAGTAGAAGTTAATTTTAGAGATAAAAAATTAAAATTACAGGAATTAAATACAAGACCACAAAAGGGCATAATCAGTTTTATTAATTTTTTTTCGTTCGGACAATAGCGATAAAAATGTGTAATTAATAGATAAAAGCGAAAAAATCGAGTTTTCTTCCATACATCGCTCGAAGTCGATTAATAAAATAAATATCGTGGAAAAAATATCAAAAAAACTAACTTAAAGGCTTTAATTATTACAGAAAATACATAAAATATGGAAATGACAGGTATTATGATTGATATATGGTGTGTAATAAAGTGACCAATATAATCTGAAAAGGGCAGGTATTATATGAATTCTTGAGTAAACTGAGTAGGTAAAATCTTCATTGCAACCAAGAGATCAATGCCTAAAACACTACTATTTACTCATTTTACTCAAGAATTTATGGTACCTACCATTTTCAGATTAGATTGAACACTTTATTACACCACCATAAATCAATCATTCTAACTGTAATTTAAATTTTTTATGTATTTATTTTCAGTGATTTTGATTTTATTAATCAAATTATACCGATGATTTTTTTTCGCCACTTTATCACTAAATTACAATTTTTTATCGCTAATGCCCGATCGAAAAAAATTGATTACGCCATCCTATGGGCCTATATTAATTACACAAATCCTCAAAGTATCAATTTTCTATCTTTAAAATTAACCTCTATTTCGGGGGTGGACATAAGTGATAGATCATCCTGTATAATATAGGTACAATCGCCATTGCCAGCAGTTTTACCATTTCATTACAACTAACCATTATGTTAGAATAACCAGCACTAGCGCAAACGTGTCTTTGAAATTTATGACCGCTGCATAAGTGTTTAAGAGTTAACCAACTGTTAAAACAGATTAACCAAATTGCACCAATAGCAGCTGAAGCCTGGAATTAATTTCATAATTTGCGTTTTTTGATTAGGTAAACTTTCAATCAGATCGATTTTTTTAATAATAATTGTTATGAACGTTTAGGTAGATATGGAAAAAATAAATTCCTCTTGATACACCCTTAGATATGACCTGATACTAATCTTTTTAATGCAAGAAATTTTTTTACAAAATTTAGTGCTCTTTTATGATGAGTTCAACAACTTTTCCAATGTCTGATCTTAATAAGATCTTTTAGGGACAAGAGTAACAGAACAAGAAGTCGATGTAATCAGGTCAGCGCTATACTTATTAGGTACATCCAAGGCAGCAGCGTCTTTTTACTTAAAATGTACAAAAATTTATAGTAAATTCTTATTTTTGAAGTTTGGAAATGTTGGAATCAATTTTTACAAACTGGATATATTGTAAATTCGGAAAACATCTCTCGTATTTTTTTACACTTGAATATAGCACATTTCTCACACATTAAAATACAAATACATTTCATGTGGACTCTTTTCCACACCACCACAGAGGTAGAGTCCCGGATCTATTTGATGATTTAATCCCCCTCTGTCAAACGGTATTATCTGACGGCAGATAAAAGTATCCCAAAGTGCTAGAATTTTTATGTTCTACATGTTTTTACTTCAATATTGTTAGTGAATTAAAGACACCACACAATAATGCTGAATAACATAAATAATTATCGTTATTGACCTTTTTCAAGTTTTTCTGAGCATTTCATTAAATTTTTTTAACGTTGTAAACTGATAAAATTATCCCAGGATGCTTAAAATGGCGAAAACACGCTGTATATAGTCAATTTAAATAAAAAAGCTTGCCCTAACTTGTAGTGCTCGGTAAGCTCTCCACGCTGGTGTGATTACTTTTGTCGTAGCTATAATACAAGGCAAGAAAATTAGAAAACAAATTTTGCATTTTTTACCCCCCCCAGTAAAGCAAAAATTGTAGACTTCTGAGCATTTGGGACACTGAGAGGGTCCTGAAAGCGTACTCAAAAATGCAGCGAGGTTTGTTTCCAGATTAACATAGAGAAAATCTCCCTACCGCTTCTACTACCAGGAATAATTATATCCCATTCCAGATGTTTATAAATTCAGACTTGATTATGGAAAATTTGAATCATGTTGGTTACTTTGCGAATACTGAGATTTGAACTACCTTTGAAAAGCTTATTTTTTAAAGGTTGTGGCTGTTTCTAATCCAATTTGACGTTGATTGTATACAATGTGTCCCAGATTCGCGTCTCTATACAGGGATCTCAGCTCCTATTACACTTACAGCAAAGGTTAAATGGGGAAAGTTTTAGGAGAAACATTGTGCATTCGATAAACGGTTTCAGATTTACGATCGGTCAATTGGTTTTGGAAATATCGGCCAAAAACCGAAAATGGCGGATTTTGTTTTTCGCAAGTAAGTCCGAAACGGTTAATTTGACAGCTGTCAAAATGTGACATATTATTAGGACACTTTTTTAAGACGAATAAGATAGCGTGTATGACAGGTGTCAATCGTCTTTTGTTATTCCGCAACTCGCCTCAACTTTCGTTTTTCTTATGACCGCCATGTTGGATTTTTCCCTTTTTGAACTCAATTTATTTTTCTGATTACTACACTACGAGTTATAATTTTTTTTAAATCCAATGTGGCGTCCATACGAAGAAAAGATAAGAACTAACGATTTTTCGCCATCTTAAAATGCTAGAGACTCGAAAATTGTGTTTGTATTCCTTGTTGAAAAGTGTCCTAACAATTAATATGGCGAAAAATCGATACCTATTTTTTCTTCTTATGGACGCCATATTGGATTTAAAAAAATATTATAACTCGTAGTGTTATACATCTTAGTAATCAGAAAAATAAACTGCGTTCAAAAAGGGAAAAATCCAACATGGCGGTCATAAGAAAAACGAAAGTTGAGGCGGGTTGCGGAATAACAAAAGACGATTGACACCTGTCATACACGCTATCTTATTCGTCTTAAAAAAGTGTCCTAATAATGTCACATTTTGACAGCTGTCAAATTAACCGTTTCGGACTTACTTGCGAAAAACAAAATCCGCCAATTTCGGTTTTTGGCCGATATTTCCAAAACCAATTGACCGATCGTAAATCTGAAACCGGTTATCGAATGCACAAATTTTCTCCTAAAACTTTCCCCATTCAACCTTTGCTGTAAGTGTAATAGGAGCCGAGATCCCTGTATAGAGACGCGAATCTGGGACACATTGTATTTTGCCTACGATATACACTAGCAAAATATTATTTGGGGTAGGTCGCTTGAACTTACATTAAAAATAGGTTTTATTTGAAATTTGCGATTCATCTCCTTCATTGTTTTGAATGTTTTTATAATAAATATGTTTTTTGTATTTTTTCAATTACCTTTGGATGTTAAAATAATCGAATAGGGTAATTCTAAGCGATGTCTACTTAATTACCTAGTTTTAGAATTATTGACAGGTAATTAAATGCGATGGAACTTTTTGACTGAAGTAGTTAATTTGATAATGGAAGGTCAATAAGTACTTAGATACTTTTCACTAAACCATAGCAACCAAAGCCACATATTGAATTTGTTGTTTTCATATTTCAAACTTATTTTGTTTTTTGTAATATATAAAAATTATTTCTATAATGGCATATGAGCGTAGTGGAAGCCGTTTGAACTTTTTTTGGCTCAAATCGGCTCTCCAGGCTTACAACTTCAAGAAAAAATATCACAGCCAACTTAAATTTAAAAACATCTGGAATAGGATACAAACAATGGGGTTATTACTAAAAAATATATCTCTGACGTCATATTTAACGCGTCGTGAAAGATTTTTTTGTACCTATGTAAGCTCTGTACCTAATAAAACCTTCGGAAAAAGCAAGAAAATCCTTCAGTCTGATATACGTTTACGTTATTGAATAAACTTAAATAGAACTTATTCGCACAAGGACTGACGTGGACGTGTTATACTACTTATGGAACAGTTAGCATCAGGGGAAAATAAATAACATAAAATAGAAAAAACGTAAATTTTTTTTGACTTGACGAGGATGGTAAAAACGGTTCTCAAAGACAGGAAAATGAAATTTACTGATAAAAAAATATAAAAAACAACTGAAAAATATAAACGTCTAGCTAACATCGTTCATTCTGAGAGAAATTCTTCTTATTTGTCTTATTTTCGAGCACTTGGACTTCATAAATTGCCATCAGAAAGTGCATAGAAATTTTTTTTGAATTTGATCAAAATTAGAAAATGGAACAGAGAGGTGATTAAATGCTACTCGCCGTATGTGTCACTCGACATACATTTTTCTGAGAAAGGTGGACAGGTGAGCTCTTGATATTTTTGTAATCTAATTCCTCCATCAGTTCCATATTATCACATCTCGATAAAATAAGATTATCTCACCTTTTTCGAAAAGGAAACATTTTTATAAGTTTGATAATCATTAGTGGACTACTATTTTAAATGCCCGTTAAAGAGATTATTAATGGGGTTAATATAGATATCTTCCAAGTACAGCTAGGGTACGAGTATAGGTACCTAATGTTTAGTTCGTTTATAATTGGTAACAAGTAACGATTCATTATTCATGGTAATAGATAATAATGTAGAAAGTTACTTCAACCCCCTTTTAATATATGGGTCATTTATTATAATCCATTTTGCCCGTTACCTTTACGACCTTAAAATATGAAAGCAAAAAGCAAAAAGCAAAAGCACTAAGCACCAGGCATCATACAAAGAGATATGAAGCAATAAAGTTACATTACATGGTATCAATAATAGTTAATTTTTTTAGTATATTATACAGTGTTGTTACGTTCATTATAAGAAACATGGCTAATATTTAGCGATATTTGATAGATGTTTTTTAATGGTCCGAGCCCGAGCACATCAAACTCGAAATAATCTGGACTATCTGGCGGATCTATAAATTACAAAAAAAGTTTTATTAAAACTTCAATTTCAAGACTTAATTTTTGTAACTCTGTCATTGTTCACATCAGAGTCGTCAGTCAAGTCTTGTGCACGTACTTATATGATATGTATCCACGAAATTTTGGATTTAAGGAATCTTTGATTATTCAATTTGATCGGTTTTCGGAAGTTCTAGAAATATATTTTATCCTCTTCATCTTTTTTTTTAATAAATATTGGACAAATTTACAAAAAATAATAAAAAAAAATTATTATTCACTTTACAGATCTTTAATTATTAAGAAATATTTGAAACCAAAAAATTGATATTACAGAATTATAGGAGTCAAATTAATTTAGAAGAACTTCAATAATAATTTAATATTATTGTAATTGGAATATTTATTTTTTTATTCAAATTGCGTTTCTCAAAATAAATATTTTTAAACGAGAAGCGAAAAAAAAATAAAAACTTGCAGTTGCATAAATATTCAAATTGGCACTATACAAAAAAAAATCGTGTCAAATTATCACAATTTTTTTAGGAATAATTTTCGTAAAATAAAATTTTACATTTATAACGTAATAATTAAACCAGAACACACTGATATTTAATATTTAAGTGCAGTTACATTTCGCGAAAGAACAACAATTATTTACGTGTCACTTTGTCGGGAACGTCTGCGGAACGGACTGTTATAGACAAGCGCTACACAGTCTCGGCGCGGGATTTGACGTCAGACTGCGAGCAGGATAGCAGGATCTACCACAAGGAAGGCGAACGATCACAGAGACCCCTTTTCTGGTCTGTGGCTGATTCTGGAACCATCCCGGATCAATGCCAGCCCTATCCTGTGCATGCCCTATTCAGTGGCGGTACAAAGGACGTGTTATATAACGTGTTGATTAACGACACACAAAATATGTGTATCTGTAGCTCGTATTCAGATCAACCCAATCAGAATGGCTATCATTAGGGAGTACCCCTTGATCACGTAGCGGTGAAAAAAAACTCCCGATACATTTTGCAAAAAACGCAATTATAAACATCAAGGAGCTGCAAATTATACTTTTGTTTGTCAGCGTCTAACCCGTGATTAAAATTCTTTGTTTGAAGTCTTAATTATGTGACATCGTTAGTTTTTGATGTCCTGAGATGGAAAATTTAGTTCAAGGACTCACTCTACAGGGTATACTCGCAACGCAAGAACTTCTGAAAGAAAAAGTCCGTTAATGATTTGTGCAGACAGCAGACACTTATTTTGTTGTAATTTTTAAATCGCATACCAATGTTTGCGACGAGCCTTCCCTGTGCCGATATGAATTTCAGCCAGGCAGGATAATAACAGCTCCTGAGAGCGTTGCACAGGTGTCCTGGTCTGTCCTATACGAAGGACGACGTCGAAGTCAGTCAGTCGATCTCCGGATGTTCAATGAAAGACAACTTCGTCAATACATCCCTTATTATTCTTTCGCGTGTAATAACTATACTTACGGAACCCTCTGTTTAGATTTAACCATCCTTGACATTATAAACTAATTCATTTATTAAATCATTAAAGTCATAAACGGGTCTGATTATTTTAAGATTACGTTAACTAAGAGTGAGATTACTTCAATTTCAGGAGTGAGATAGATTACTTCAATTTCAGGAGTGGGATAGATTACTTCAATTTCAGGAGTTGGATCGGTTATTATACGTCGGTTTAAGAATAAAGAGACATTAGTCGTGTCGGTAAAATAAAAGGTGTTAGTTTTGTGAGTAGTGATTTATGAAAACTTGTTGAAGACGAAATTTTCGGTGAGCCAAGGCACCTGGTGTTATATGGTTGCTGGTTGGTGTAATTACTGAACTTTGTCGTTGATATTCAGCAGGGTAAATCTGAAAACTAAGAAAACCTTTTAATTTTGATTGTGAATACTTTCAAAATGGCTACTGGAGCTCAAGGTGGAGCTGAAGCTGGAGAGAACGCTACTGGAGATCTAGGAAATCGGCTCAATCAAAGTGTTGTATTGGTGAACAATGAAAACAACAACGAAAGTCGTACAATTGAACACTATCAACCAAGGTATTTTCAAAATATACATCAAGTGTTACCAGAATTCGATCCAGTCAAGGGTGACATTAGTATTGAAGATTGGATTGATAAACTTGAAGAGTATGGTCTGATGTACGATTGGGATGAAGTTTGCGTAACTCATTATGCTTTATCTAAATTAAGCGGTGTCGCAAAGAAATGGCGAGATAGTTTACCTTCTACCACAAGAAAATGGTCAGAATGGAAAGAATTATTAACGGATACGTTTAGTGTAACCAATGATGTTGTTAACAACAGACTAGAAGCCCAAAACTATAAGTGGAAATTTGGACAAGACATAACCGAATATTTCTTTGAAAAATTAGCAAAATGTAATAAATGCAACATGTTCGAGCGAGAGAAAATCGAATGGATAGTCCAGGGACTAAGTAATACCCGATTTCGAGACTATTTGGGTCCATTAAGTAGATATGAGACAACTAATCAATTATTTCAAGATTTGAAAACAGGTGCTAAGTTTATTTCAAATGCGCAGTCCCGTGAAAACTCCATTTCAAGTGGGAAGCTGAATAAGTTTGGAAACGCAACGTCGTCGTCTCCTAGTCATGCAGGTAATCAACAAAAATTACCTAAATGTTTTAAATGCTCCCAAGTAGGACATATAGCCCGGCTGTGCCCAAATAAATCTTCAAGAGGAAACGCCACTGATTCAGCGAGTGCAGGTGTCAGTTCATGGAAAAATAAAGTAAATCCAAACCAGCCAAATGCGAATGAAAGAAATTCGAGTCCAGCTGCAAATGTAGTGAATGTTGTCTGCGACAAAAAAAGTTCTCATGCCAAATATTTCAAGGAAGCATACATCAATAAGAAGCCTTGTAAATGCTACATTGACCTCGGAAGTAGTTGTATTACTTTGAGGCAGGATAAAGCTGAAGAATTGAATTTTTCATTTTACGAGCACGATTCAGAACCATTAATCGGATATGGTAACGGAAAGGTTTATCCATTGGGAATTTTTACAGCGAATATTTCAATTGACAATGTGGACGCCAAAGTTAAAATTCATGTTGTGCCCAGCGGTTCTCAAAATGTCGATTTAATTGTAGGACATCCCTATACTGAACAAAATCACATTATGATTACAAGTAAACCTGATTTACTGGAAATTTCTTACATCGATGGTGTAGTGCAACCGAATGAAGTTATTAAATATTCATTAAAAGCTGACGAAAATTTGACAATCCCTGACAACTTTGTGGGAAACATCCAAATTAATACTGAGTGTACTAATCAAGAATTGTGTATAGAAGGCGGTTTAAGAGAAAATGGCCAAGCAATTCCACGTTTGATTATTCAAACAGACGTTGATGGAAAATCCCTAGTACCTATCATGAACCTATCAGGTCAAGATGTGAACATCAAGAAAGGCGAAATGATAACACGAGCAGAAATTTGTCGAATTGAAGAATCCGAAAGCTGTCCTAACAGAAGAAAAGAAGTAAATGAAGAACCAATCAGAGTTGAAGAAATAACGACGGATCTTAAAGATGAAGAATTGGAAGAATTTATGGAACTTCTCAACGAGTTTCGAGATGTCGTGGCAAGAAATATGAAGCAACTTGGATACACTAGTGAAGTGAAAATGAAAATTACATTGAAAGACGACACACCTGTCTACTATAAACCATACAGACTGTCAATTGATGAGAAGAATCAAGTGCGGGATATCGTAAAAGAGCTTAAAGAAGCTGACATAATTGAAGATGCTGATTCACCATTTGCAAGTCCATGTCTTCTAGTAAGGAAGAAAACAGGTGACTACAGACTCTGTATCGATTACAGAGCCCTGAACAGGAAAACGGTAAGAGATTTATTCCCTCTACCACGTAAAGACGATCAGTTGGATCTTCTGTATAATAAAATTAGTGAAAATAAGTTACGTTTATTTGTGCCAAATGATTTGCGATATGACTTAGTTAGTGAAGCACATCGAACTTTAAATCAATATTATTATTTCCCGAATATGAGAGACTTTGTAACTTAGAATAGTTATGGTGTTTTATTTAAGTTATAAGAGTAAGTTTGATGCTTTTGATTCTCTTTTATTATGCCTTATCTTTAGTACCTACATTCATGTATTATGTAGTTTTAAGATGTTTTTGTGGAAACTTTTGTTTTGATTTGTACCTAAGGCAGAGGTGTTTTACTTGGATATAAGTAATTTTAATGTTACGTTTATTGTAATGGTGATGTCTTGACGAGGACGTCAAGAAAAGTCAGGAAGGCCGAGCTGTTGTAATTTTTAAATCGCATACCAATGTTTGCGACGAGCCTTCCCTGTGCCGATATGAATTTCAGCCAGGCAGGATAATAACAGCTCCTGAGAGCGTTGCACAGGTGTCCTGGTCTGTCCTATACGAAGGACGACGTCGAAGTCAGTCAGTCGATCTCCGGATGTTCAATGAAAGACAACTTCGTCAATACATCCCTTATTATTCTTTCGCGTGTAATAACTATACTTACGGAACCCTCTGTTTAGATTTAACCATCCTTGACATTATAAACTAATTCATTTATTAAATCATTAAAGTCATAAACGGGTCTGATTATTTTAAGATTACGTTAACTAAGAGTGAGATTACTTCAATTTCAGGAGTGAGATAGATTACTTCAATTTTAGAACTTTTTCTGTCAGTTCCTTTTGTTATTATTATTATTATTATATATTATTCCGATCGTCTATTTGATTCCGTTGGTAAGTAAAACTAATTTTATTTAAATCAACGCCGAGCGCATTAATCTCTTTATTTTTCATGTCACCCAATTAATTTCCTTTTAATTCATTCATAGTTGATTACACCTCGCGAGACGCTTCATGTGGCTTTTTATATTCAGTCTTAATTATGATGTAAATTTACAATTAATCGGGTAAAGCCCGTGAAGATTCAGCGTGTTGTAATCAAAAAAAGGAAGGACCTTTATTGATTGTGCCGTGCTTTTATAGCCTTCGGCGTATCTTCATCCAGTACCTTAGCCCGGTACCTGATTTACTTTTTGCCTGAAGACAAGTCCCGGAGACACTAGCACCAACACTACATTGCACGTCCAATCATTCCAGAAGCACGAAGATAAATAGTCAGCGGAAGTCAGAGATTATTCAATCTTATTCAGCTATCAATCAATTATTTAATGATCAGTCAATTTTTTATTGTCTTATTTGCACACATGCAAAGCCACGGATTAAAAAAAAAAAATTAACCTGTTATTTTCATATTTATTAAACCGCATTTTGTTTTTAATGCCATGGGTTCATTTATCTTTGTCTGTGTAAGTTAGCAGCAATGCCACTACCCTTGAGATGTAACTGTTCTCTGAATTAACCAGCCTAGGTAAAATTTAATTTTTTTACGTTAATAATTATAACGAAATAAGTCGTGACAAAGTGGCGCCCAACGTGGGACGTCACATGTCGTTGTGGAGTTTCTGATTGCCTACATACCATGATGCATTGACTATTGATCTTAGTACTTTCCACTTGAACCTTTGGTCCAGGAGTCAGTACATTTGCCGGAACTACAGGTCGAGTTGCCTTCTTTTGGTTTGTGCGGGTTTCTTCCATGTTAGTCTCTGTTTGAGGTGGAGGCCCAGGTACTTTACTTATATTGCAGTAGGAATGCGTACATTCGCCATACTTACAGACGGGCAAGTGGTTTGTCGTATGGTAAGGATTTTGTTGGGTTCACCTTCGTGACTCATGGAGTGTACCAGTTATTGGTACGGTAGCACAAACGTTAATAATTACTGATTTTAAAATGCCTTGTATTATCAAAATATTGGTCAGACATTGCTAGAGATAAATTCCACTCCATATTTTCAAAATTTGCAATTTAAAATCAGTAATTGTCTGATATATTTTTAATTACGTTGGTGAAACCAGCTCTTAGAGTGTATTGAGATGTTCTTGTAGATTTGAAGAAGCTCTGACGGGATCTTTATTGATGGAAAGACCTGCTAACATCGTCTGCGACGATGGCAATTCCTGATTTGTTTGTTTCCGGAACGTCAGCTGTATAAATCAGGAAGAGCAGTGGTCCTACGGCGCTACCCTGAGGGACACATTTATGGGAAGAAAATCGGCGATTTCATTGTTGAGCTTTACTGAAAAGTTTTTATTTGACAGGTAGGAATTAATTAGGAGGTAGTGCGTTGCTGGTTAGTGTATTTTTGATTTTGTCTCATTTAGCAGCCAGTGGGACTGCTGATGGTTGAGTGGCGCTCACGGAAGCCCAGTTTGCTGTGCTGCCGTGGCCTGTCCAAAAAGCTCATAAGCTTGAATTGTTAATATTCACTGTCTCTAGAGTGTACGTGATGTAATCGATAAACGGTCTATTAAGTTTAAAATTAAGCTTTCCTGCATATGGGTCGATGTTGACTAAATCTTCAAAGTAGTTCAAAGTAGGTTATCGTTATCTTCCAATTCGCCTCTCCAGACATGGGGATGAAACGTATAAGGGTAAATTCCACCAGCCCCAAATAGTTACTTAAATTTTTGATGAATATTACTTATTTTATGAATGAGCGAACATGAAATTGTTTCGTTTAAAGTAATTTTTTGTAGAAGAAAATTAGTTTTACTCTATTAGGACGCTCATAGAGCTTAAATAGCTTTAGAATTAATTCAATTTCACAACTAAAAACAGTGTAGCACTAGGTAAGTAGTTCGTAAAACTTTGCAAGCACAAACACCCTTTGAACGAGTCGTATGGGCGTAATGACGTTGTAAGATTGTGCAAAAGAATAACAAAAAGATTAATGCTCTCTAAGACCCTTCATGAGGAAAGAATAAAATGGAGGTTAAATAAAACGTCTCCTTAATGTCTGAAGGGTAACCGTATAATTCGTCTTTTGTTCCTCCACTATTATTTACCTGCACGTTTTTCAAGTATTATTATGATTCACCTTTATAGCCGTAATTATATCAAAAAATTGGTTTGTTTCATACTTAATTTTGAGCAGTTTTTATTGTTACCTAAATCATATCAAAAAGATTTAAAAAATGGCTCTTTTTTGTTGGCTGCAACAATTGCATTAATTTAAAGCAATATAAACTGAAGAGTATTATTGTAGCTATGAAGAGAGGTGCTGGAGGGCTTAGATCGAATATGATATAATGAACCAAATAGGCCAGTCAAAATCGACAATGAATCAACAAAAGATGACGTATCTCCAATTTTTAGTATGTTGTTTGGACCCATCAAGGTAGTGTATATTCAAGTTTGCAACTCTGCAAAAGTTGTTGAAAAAGTGCAGCACACGAAAGACCGCGAAATTTTCAGACTTTTTTCAGTTTTCTCTATATCCCCTAAACTATGATTTTTTTAGACGAAAGAAACGTTTTTGAAGAACATTAAATATGTGAGAATTAAGGCCCAACCGAAGCTCTGTAAGTCGATTAGTTACTGTAGGATTTTGACTATGAGGCCTTCTTAAAACACACTTGATTAATAATAATGTATTGGTTAGAATAAAAATAGAACAGAGTTATTGATAAATGATTGAATGTTTACTCGTGAAATAATGTACCGTCTTTCCGGCTCTAAGATCTCGGTTGAACTGCCCCTCCTCTGGACCCTTCCTCGCTTCTCTCATCATCCACCTGGGCTGCCAGTGGCGCGGATCCCACATTACCATATTCCGGCACTTTGACAATAGGCAATTTTTTCGAAAAAGAGGCAAAAATTTTTGTTTTAGACCTTCATTAGACCGAAATTGCTGCTAAACCATTGACACTTATAAGAGTAGAACTTATAAAATAAAAGTTGTAGGCATTTTAACTAGCTTTTAAGTGAAGTGGGCTTGCAACTGTAGGTCTGACCGTTTCATGATGCAGATGCGCTGGAAGATAAAAAAAAAAAATGGAGTGATAGAATCAATTATAAATTACACTTATCGTTTTTATGACTTATTGAACAATGAAAAATGTTCAATTTTTTTTTGCAAAAATAGGAGAAAAAGGATAATTAAAGTCAGCAAGAGTATAAAAGAGAAGTTACTGTTCGAAGGAATGTTAAATGAATTTTACCCTGTCACAACTTCCACATGAAACTAGAACATAGAACAAGGGCCTTGTTGAAAGCTTTGAAATGGCGCCGCACAAGACAATTATTCTTAATATTCTCTAGTTTATTGTGAAAAGTTCTTTCTTGTTCTCGGTGAATGGGCACCTCGAAAGCGGTTTCAAAAGTTTGCTTAGAAAGTATCCAGAGTTATTTTTGTGCGGATCATAAAATACAGAAGTTAACTATTCATGACTTAATCGTTTGTTTGTGGCAAATTTTGTGTGAAGATATTCAGCTGTTTCTCCGTTAATCTTTTCCGAACAGCAGTACATCCATCTTGCCATTCAACAAAACGCGGGATTAGCGAAAGTGAAGTAATAAAATAACCTCTTTTAGGAAGTTCTAATGAAATTTTATAACAAATTTTATGATTAATTAAAGTAATTCAGAAGCATTGAATTCTTGAAAGCTTCAATTTTTAAGTTTATATACCACTTTTAGGTATAAATGAATATTATTTTGTTTAATTAGAAATACGAGCAAGCCTTTTACATGTGTACCTAAAATTGCGTGTAATAAAATTATTCTGATTAATGCTTCTGCAGTTGTTTCCGCTCCTTCCGCGCTTTCCCAGTAATTTATAATGTATTCTCCATTCTCCGGCAATGGAAGTGTTCAGAAACAAAACACTTAGATGCAGACTACCAGGCTCCAAAAGTCCTTAATTCTTTCTATGACATGAATAATAATTATCATTTTACGCGTGCATCAACCCCGAAAATAGGTCACAACTTGAAAATATTGTAAATTACCCGCCGATACAGGAGCCTAGAAGAGCTGTTCGATCCAATCTCTGGAACCTGGAACCTTGTAGTAGAGAAATCAACAAGTAGTGGTAAAAGTTTCGCAAAACTCGCATAAAACTTTGACAGAAACGATAATGCTCGTGATAGGTTTCCAAATATGGCGTCGAATAACTTCCTCCTTGGTCATCCAGAACAAGGAAGCATATCGCCTTCTTTTGTTATCAAAATATCACGGAAAGAAATTCTGGATTTGTTTCAGCTAAACCCGTTCTAAAACTGAAAATCCTTCTCTGAAATTGGATATTAACTCAGCGATTGCTTTATTACCTCAGAATAACAATTTCTCAGGCTCTCTGCAGGTCCTTTTCGGTATAGTAAAGACTCCTGCGGGATTTTAGAGTCATTAGATCTGCATTGCGTCGACGGGTTTATTTCAAGACTAATGTTAATTGAAACAGGGGATTTAATACCAGCCGAAAATTGAGGGAAACTTAATACCCACCTGCAGATTGCCATAAGCTTCATGCGCTGAGGATATCAGACTTCTTTTTTACTTCCAGGATTAGTTTCTTTGCGGTCTTTTTTTGTAGGAATACTTCAAGACTTCCTGATTTATTTGCTGAGGCTATGCTACGGGATTGGATTTTGCATAAAAAATAATTTAATTTTACTTTTGATTAAAAAAGATTTAAGACAGTATCGGCATATTAATGTGGCTGCGTATGTATAGCTACCTATACAACGTCCATCTAGACAACGCAAGAAAAGACAACTCTTTCCAATCTCAAGCTGATGTAAAATTATTTGATTTAATTTTAATTGATTTAATAATTTTTTTTTTAATTAAGAACGAAGCTTTGAACAGGTGTTTCGTATTCATTTTAAATCCTGCCGCCTATCCTTATTTTACTCTCTTCCCTATGGGTTGACCGTCGCGCAACAATAACGTCCTAATTAACTCACCTAACATGGGACAGGGGTAACAGGAGGAGTCGCCCAGCGATCGTTTCATCGTGTATGACTAATAAATTATCATCTAGTCATAATTTATTGGTCCTTAATAGGACATCTCGTCTTTTGGGTAGAGCCACATTTGGTTCGAGCTCTCAACATTTTTCTTCCTTCGAGCCCGATCTGGACATCATGTTCATGCAAGCTTGAACTCGTAACATTTTGGTCCTTCGAGCCGGATCCTTAACAACAGGTTTTCATTTATTCTGAAGAAGACATGAAAAGAATCTAAAGTTCTAATTACTTATAAGAAATTACCATGAGATTACAGTACAATCTCACTAATCCGGCACTTCAGTAGACCGAAACGTCCAGTAATCCGGCACCCTTCGCTCGCGCCTCCCTCGCCCCTCCACCACGCCCCACGCACAGAACGCACTTCGTCGAGCAGTCTAACATCAAAACTTATCACGTGCACGTGCTTATATATTCCCTGCTGTTGTTTTCAAGTGAGAATAGTTATTAAAAATTTGAGTTAAAGTTAAAAATTTGATTTTTCCATATACAGGGTGTCCCAATATTCCATGGACATGGAGCAACCACAGATTACTGAGGTAAAAAAAGTCGCTCGGACCAAACTTATCTCTATACCAAAGTGCTTCGTTTGTCCGTTAGAGGGCTTCAAAGTCTTTTGAAAATTTTAGTTTTTTTGAAATAGCTCAAAGTCGGCTGATTCCAATTCGATGAAATTTGGTAGGTGAATTTCTTATTAAAAGTACTAATTTCTGATGTACATGATAATTTGACGGAAACCCGGGAAGGGGTGAAACTACCCCTACCCTCCATTAAAATCGATCGTAATTGTTGATAGGGTAGCAGGAACGCTGTTCATGTTTTTTTGTTTGAAAGATACATCGTTTTAGCCCATTTTTGGTCTCTTACAAAAATCTGTATCTTTCCGAGGTGCTATGTGATAAAATAAATTAGTCGATGATAACTAAATTTTTATTTCATTCTGTTAATTTGAAATCAAATTTTCAATTGTCAGGTGATTATTTTATCTAATCTCATAAAAGATGCTCGATGTGGGCGCCGGTTTGGACCCTAGAAAGTTCCATCCTGCGCAAAAAAATTATTTTAACTTTTCTTGGAACCTCGTCGTTTTGCAAACTGTTTACTGCGTCTGAAAAAAACCGTTTGCAAACATCTGAAAAAAAAACCGAACCATACTAAACATCTTTAATGAGATTAGATCAAACAATCACCTCACAATTTGAAAATTTGATTTCAAATTAAAAGAATGACATAAAATTTTGGTAAGGTGTCATCGTCTAATTTATTTTATCACATAGCACCTCGGAGAGATACAGATTTTTGTAGGAGACCAAAAATGGGCTAAAACGATGTATCTTTCAAACAAAAAACCATGAACAGCGTTCCTGCTACCCTATCAAAAATTACGATCGATTTTAATGGAGGGTAGGGGTAGTTTCACCCCTTCCCGGGTTTCCGTCAAATTATCATGTACATCAGAAATTAGTACTTTTAATAAGAAATTCACCTACCAAATTTCATCGAATTGGAATCAGCCCACTTTGAGCTATTTCAAAAAAACTAAAAATTTCAAAAGACTTTGAAGCCCTCTATCGGACAAACGAAGCACTTTGGTATAGAGATAAGTTTAGTCCGAGCGACTTTTTTTTACCTCAGTAATCTGTGGTTGCTCCATGTCCATGGAATATTGGGACACCCTGTATATTTTATATATAATTCCAATAATCCGAACATTCCAATAATCCGGCACCCTCTAGTTTTTCAGAGTGCCGGATTAGTGAGATTATACTGTATATTTAAGCTGATACATTTTTTATTTAGATATCTAATAATGACCTAAAATATCAGAGAAAGAAATTAGGCCAACAAACAAAAATTCTAGGTCAATAGATAAAAAAAAAAGAAACTAACGTTATAGTTATGAAGTGGATCTGGGACTGATGTATCAAAAGGGCACAAAGCCTATTGTATGGTAATCGTGTAACGACTTGACCGAGAAATCGTTCTTATCAGAGAGAAAACACCCTATAGCCTAATAATGGCTATCGGTCGATCAACTCGCATAAAACTGCAACCCTATGGAACCCTATAGAAGAACAGCTTGTACTCATGATCGTGTTTTTCTGTCATTATCCTAATCTATGACAATATGTATGTGAGCAGTATGGGACTTTGATCGTATTCAGGAGCTCACGTTGCGCTTACAAATTATAGCACAGTGCAGTTTCCGCAGCACAGAAGCAACGTAGCAATGGTACGTCACGTCAATCAAACTCTTTAGTTTAAACCTCGTAAAAATAAACCTCGCGAAGCCGATTTCTCGGTAGTTATACGCGTACTTGTGCCCCAAAGACGTCTGTCTGTCGGTCTGTGGGTCTATGCGCTTGCTAGGAAAAACTCTAGAGGCACCTTTTCTCGTCGTAGAGGGTTGAAATTTAACTCGATTGAAGCGGTGCACCATCTCACGATGCCTACTGAAAACGAGCGGGATCCGTTACCGGCAAGTGTCGGTTTTTCGGGAATTTCGGGAAGATCGTAGGAAACACTCGAATGAGTGTCTGAAAGTTGCACCGATCAAGTTGAAATTTGTTATTAACAAACCTTGGCACCCCCAAATGCGATCTATTGAAAATGGCCCGGATCCGAGAATTTTAAGGCCCCTGTTCAGGGCCGTATTTTTTTTGCAACGTCCGCACCTATAGGATTTTTTGTCGGTAACGGTACATCACGGAGAGATTCTGCTGGCACGGTTACTTAAGAAAAGCATAGAATTACAAACTTTGTAGGGATCGTTCGAAAAAAATTCGGTGAGCGGCAAATAAATTTGCCACTTACCATCATTTTTCGCCGGTCATCTACCATTGTTTGGATGATTTCGAATTTTTTTCAAATTTTTTTTGACCGATAGAAAAAATAACAAAACAGTGCTATAGAGACCTTCATTACCTACAAAAAAGGTAGATATAGTTTTCTGCCTCCAAAGGTGACTTAATCGAGAAAAGCTTCGGCAAGTCAGGTCACGTCCCCTATTTGTATCTTCCTGTCTTTTCTACATCGTGGAATTTTTTTCAATTTTTTAGGTCTTCAAGCTCAATTATTTTTTCATGTAATTTAAAGTGTTGGCTTCAATTCGTCTCGCATATTTGTCTCGCAAAATTTTACCAAAAAATAGAAAAGTTTCCTCGCTGGTTGAAAATTAGCTTACACTTATTTAAAAATTATTGAATCGATGAAATTGTTCGTATTTTCTTTTTTCATTTTTTTCACATTCACTTATGAATGTGAAATGAATGTGAAATGTGAATGAATGTGAAAATTAGACGAACAATCGCAACAATTAAGTTACCTAAATGCGGGTAAAAAAAGTTTTCACATTGAAGGTGAGCTTGGTGAAGTTGGTAAGGTCGCCCGCCGCCTCGCAGTTCGAGAGTGCGGAGTTCAAATCCACAAAAATACAATATGGAGGGCCAAAAACCCGACGCCGCCGGCAGGCCAAGGTCTCTGAAGAGACCTTGTTCTTTGACGCTTTAGGTTGAGGTTTAGAAGGATAATGCTCCTCCAGAGTCTTTTATAATATGGGAAACGTGAGCACAACAAAATATAGATTGTCGGTGAGGAGAAGAATTCTCAAGACTATATAATATGTAATGAGAAGTTGGTATAATTAACGCGAGGATAATTATCTAGAGAATACAGCGCCTTCCTTATTATGCGGTGGAGTATAATAATGTTCTTCATTATAAACCATGTTTCATTTTTGATCTAGTATCAGTGTATAAATAATAACGCTCTATAATTACTTCTTGTCCTGCAGATAACTCGTTTATTGTTCGCTATAATTTACTGCATTATACTGGAAACTCTATTATGAGTTATTATAACAAACCCTATCCAAGAATCTGTTTTTATCGACGTTATTGCTCTATTTAACTAAATTTAATCCGGTCCGTTTTTGATGGAGGTAAATTCAAATGTTAATAATTTAATTAAATCCGCTATTTTAGAATTCAGAACTCCATAACGAAGCATTAATTTTCATAACGTGCTGTCAGCCATTAGAAGGGGGAAGTTATGCACGGCGTGGCATAGCGCGGTAAATACGAGTGAGAGAGCAATTAATTAGAGACGACAGTTGCCTAGGTCGGTAAACTACTCGACATAGGCTCAATTTCAGCTCATATTTATTCTCTTACGTTTTCATTAGAGACCAAAAACACGGTGCCGAGGCGTCACGTCTCGTCCTGCGGTATCGATTTTGGCACTTGGTTTTGCGGCCGTGCAAATTATGCCCTTTCGGCGGGGATTTATTAACTTCCTGTTCAAGATTTAGCCGGGTACACTTCAGTCCACCTCACTTACAAAAAAAAAAACAAGCTGGGGGAAATAACAGGTCAATCAGGATCCGGGAGGACTCTTTTATTGAGAAAATGACAGTGTTTTTGTAAAAATGGTATAAACGGTAAGCTTTGTAAAAATGTCGTTGTATTACAAAAAGGTATCACTAAACATTCTTCCCTGTACGCCATCTTGTATTATTGTATAGACTATTTGGTCGCTACTATTTATATTGCTTAAAACTTCTGAAAAAATTCAGGAATATTTTTTGGGAAAAGAGCATGGTTTGTCTCTTGGTGTTTTTCTCTAAAACTTCTCCCTCAACGCATCAATGAATGCCTATAAATTCTTTTTTGTGCAGTTTACATTTTTCTACAAGGTGACGAAAATTGTCATAGGATATATGGACCACATGATAAGTTAAGATAGGTACCTACCTACATGTAAACTGTTTTAAATATCTTGAACCGTTTTCGTTCTGGACTGCTTTAGAAGTTGGAAATTGCGATTTTCACTTCTTTATATAACTCATAATAAACTACTTAGTAGAAGTTCCAATAGGGGCAACCTCTTGTATTCGATTTTGTCAGGTAATTTAAAAATACTGCTGGTGCTTCAACAGCAATTTGAAAACTATAGACTGTCAAGCTATAAGGGCATAACTTATATTGACTTGAATTTGTAACTATATTATGTCTTAAAATGGCTTCATGAGCTACCCCATGAAAATTTTTCCTGACACTTATTTAGAATCAAACTCTAGGGTCTCAGGTTTATTTTAATGAAGCACCTACTTAATTAATTTATATTAGATCATAAATTTAATTACTTTACGCTCAACAAGGAGTTATTGCGAGTTACTGAACGACATCCCTCTTCAACGTCCCTGTTTCACTTAACACAGTTTAGTATGTCTTCCATAAAGGGTGAGAATAATGTGGAATGAAATTAATTTGAAGGAAAGAAATCACATGGTAGGTATACCTGCCTACTAAAACTTTCCTGTCCATGTGCAAGCTAGAGTATCTCAGGAGGCGCCCGACTATCGGAACTGATCTGACCTTTCACTTACGAGGAAGACATTTCAGGGGCCTTATCTTATTACTTGAAAAGAGTTACGATTTCAAGGAAGCGAGTCTCCTTTGTATTTTTATTTAAAATTCAGACGCGGTTTCAAATTTATTAATATTACTTCTACTCCTCCTATGCCATAGAGTCCACTCCTAATATTCTTGACTACGGTTTAGAATTTTATAAAGCTGCTTCAAAAAATCTCATTCTTTTGATTAAAGCAGTAATCTGTCAAACTAAAAAAAATAATGAAGTAGGTGCTGCGGACCTTAAACAAGGATCTCTCTAAATTGAAACAGTTGATAAATGAATGGGAAGCTATACAGAGACGGTTATTTTTCAGCCGAGAATTCAATTATTTTTCCTGAAACATAACGCGCATAGCTAACAGAGTATGAACAATATTCAATCTTGAGTGCAGAAATAGAAACAAATCTTCTGTCTCAGATGGAGAGCATTTGATTGCCTTATATTTCTTTTTTATTTTATTTTATTATAATTATTATGTCAGTCCTATCAACTAAAGAATCATATAATGAAGATGCACAAAGTGGAGATAGAGCTTCATGAAATGAAAGGACAATTTTACATTTTTATCGAGCTAGGTATATTTTATTTTGATCCCTGCGCATCAAAATTTATTATTGGATCTAATAATGACTTCAAAGAGATTCCTGACTGAATATAATATGAGAAAGAATTCTCAGAAACCTTTTATTGAAGTTTTAATAAAGACGACCACCTTGTAGGTACATAATACCATTTGATTATAGAAGTACGCTAATAATTTTAGAATTTAATTTACAACTGCTTTTCTTTATACAACAAAGTTCCGCATAATATTCATAACTCTGTTATTTACTTTTTTTTTCAAAATCCCGAACCAGGTCGATTTTATTTGTGAAAAAGGCATTTTTGAGCTGTGACATCATCATATTTTTTTCAAATAGCAATTTTTTGGTCGAAAATGGATTCTCCTCTTCTTCGTGAATAGAACAATATCACATTATAGGTACTAGAGGTTTATTACTATTCGCTGACAAGATACTGGGTGAAAAACAAAATCAGTCGAAATGTAAGCAAGCAAAATTTTTATCAATTAATAGTTATTTTCATTCTCCCCTTTACGAAAGTGTAACTTTCTGTCTTGATAAGACAACCGAAAGCGAAAGTAAAACATCCTAGGTGATAGGTTGCTAGGTGGTTGCTAGCTATGAAAAACTTTCGTGGCCTGGACAAAAAAGTAGAAATTTCAGTTTGATTAACGTTTATTTAGATGGAAAATTAAATGTAAAACTACAATAAAAATTCCAGTAAATCTTTCTGGAACATACAAATAATTATTATTGTATGTTCCAGAAAGATTTACTGGAATTTGCAGCTTCTTGAATGAAATTCATTTTGAACTAAACTACGATCAAAGATTCTGAAATTATAGCGGTACAGAGTTTTAAACTTGACAGTGTCATAAATTAATAATTTAAAACTATCGTTACTATGGTAATCTTAAAAACATGGCACCTTATAATAATTCCATTGTTATCACTGAATCGTATTATTTTACTCATTTCTTCTTAATCCGGGGTTCAATATGGCAAGGGGAGAATGAAAAGTTTAATACATTACACGCTACGAAAGCTCTTTCAGGTGCTCGGAGTTTTTAAATACACCTCACACCTAAAAGTGAACTTTCGTAGCTTGTAATGTAAATAACTATTACATTACAAGCTACGAAAGTTCACTTTTAGGTGTGAGGAGTATTTGAATAGCCGAGGCGAAGCGTAGCGTAGCCGAGGATATTTAAAAACTCCGAGCACCTGAAAGAGCTTTCGTAGCGTGTAATGTATTAAACTTATCATTCTCCCCTTGCCATATTGAACCACGGATTAAGAAGAAATGAGTAAAATAATACGATTCAGTGATAACAATGGAATTATTATAAGGTGCCATGTTTGTAACATTACCATAGTAACGATAGTTTTAAATTATTAATTTATGACACTGTCAAGTTTAAGACTCTGTACCGCTATAATTTTAGAATCTTTGATCGTAGTTTAGTTCAAATGAATTTCATTCAAGAAGCTGCAAATTCCAGTAAACCTTTCTGGAACATACAATAATAATTATTTGTATGTACCAGAAAGATTTACTGGAATTTTTATTGTAGTTTTACATTTAATTTTCCATCTAAATAAACGTTAATCAAACTGACATTTCTACTTTTTTGTCCAGGGCACGAAAGTTTTTCATAGCTAGCAACCACCTAGCAACCTATCACCTAGCATGTTTTACTTTCGCTTTCGGTTGCCTTATCAAGACAGAAAGTTACAATTTCGTAAAGGGGAGAATGAAGAGATTCAAGGCGAATGATTGAATCAAACTGAAAATTATTTTGTTGGTTCCTTTTATCTTAAAAACCCTCATCTAACAAAAAACTTATCTGAATCGAAATGATTATTTTAAAATTAAACGTGAATCGTTAAAAGTGTTCTAATAGTACCTATTATTTTTAAATCACTGTAGAAATAAAAAACTGACTCCTCGTCAAGAATCTATTTTTTGATGAAAATGTATAGAATTCAACATGGGGTCAAACGTTTTAAAGATGAAATTTCTCTACAATTTTTATGTCTTAGAAATGTTCTTGGTTGTTTCCTCGGTCGAGTTCTTGAGATATTTTTCGACACCCTCTTTACCGTTTGGTGTTAACGTTAACATTAACTAACATCACCGGGACACAGGGATGTGCGCATAAACAATTAATTGTAAACAATTCAATTGTTTATACAGTTCATTTTCATGTAAAGAACGTAAAGATAGTAAACAATGTGAACAATAAATTTTACTATGAAATATAGGTTATGAAATTTCAGATTTAACAATTTATTATCACGTAGGTATACTTACTGATCGTCCATGTCCACTCATTTTTTGAAAAAACTAATAAATTAAAAAATGAAAGGATGTACTGGTTTACATGTTAATAATAGAATAATAGTTAGGTTCAGTTGGCTTGGCTACAACCTGTTTCTTGTAGAAGTATTCTCACTTCTTTCGAGAATACTTCTTCCTTCTGCTCTGCCTATGCGTATGTTTTCACAGCAATGTCGTCACTGATAACAGTGACAGCTGACACCATTGTTTACATTCCTTACATTGTTTACGAATTCTTTACATTGTTCACGTATTCTTTACATTGTTTACATATTCTTTACATGAAAAGTGTAAAGAATTGGAAGTAAGTCGAAAGGTCGAGAAATGCCAATTTATCTAAAATTCTTCTATTAAGTTAAGTTGATAATAATTTTGACAACAATGGAAATGGTTTTAAATAAAACAACAATGGGATGCGGGATACGGATTTCATGTTTACATATAATCAAAAACTATTGACGATATAATCACAATGTCTGTAGTTTGTGTTGTCAATTATAATTTAGTAGAGAGAATCTATTCATAATTTGATTGGAATAACATTTTAACTAACTAGTTTTTGTAATCAGCAATAATATATGCAGTGGTATATCGGGTAAACAAGCTGCAAGGGTTGATGTAACGCATACGTGGGCTAATTTCTGCTGTCATTTCGGTGTATAAATCTGCTCAATTTCATCAGTAATGCGAACGATGTAATCTATAGCTATTGGGAATATTTGTATTTTATCAGCTCAAAGGAAAGCGCACTCATGTAACTCCAATGAAAAAAGTAAGATCAAACGATCTCGATAATCGTCACTTATTGATGTCTTCGATTTGAAGACTTTGAGAAATTGTTGAACCTCGTCCCCTTTACAAAAAGCACAACTTTCAATGCTGTTTCATTTTGTGTTGTGTCATATTATTTATACGTTTTACGTAAGTAACAATACTTTGTTTCGGTTCCTAATAATAATAAAAATAATAATTTTTATTGCCCGCAATAGATATGTACATATCCAATAACAAGGGCAAGAGACGAAACAGTAGATTGACAATACGATTAACTAAATTAGAAGTTAATTGGTACATATGGCTTATAAGGTGAATATGGTATACAGCGCGTAAAAAAAGTATAGTAGGTAACAAGCAAAAATTCAATTAAGTATTGCAACACGTTCCTGAACAAACCGAACAAATTGAATTGCAAAGTTAGAAAATACGAGATGCCTCATTGAGTATACGAGTTAATGAGTCACTTATTTAGATCCTTTGGTACCTAAAGGATATTAAGAAACCGCTTCTGAGCTCTTTCGAGCTGGTCGACATGGTTACAATAGGGTGACCACAATATTCCAGTTTCGATCAAACGCGTAGGCGCAGTAGGTACCTACAAGATTTTCATTGGCCGCTCACCAGCAAAGTCTTTGCAGTTTCTAGTCACAAATCCCAACATCCTCATCGATGATCGCGTACTGTCAAAAATATGTGCAGAGAACGACAGCTGACCATTTTTTTCCAGACCAGATTAAACTAGGACAACCTAGGATGAAAAAGCTATCTCGGTAATGCACGCACAACCGAGAAATCCAGTTCCTTATGGCATCTTTATACAAATAGACTTGATTGGAAAAAATCAGATACCATAATACGAGGGTCGGACAGCGAGAGCGATTTAAGCGCAGGATCTATGTGCAGCGGGAGATGCATGAACCTGAACGCCTAAAATTGTGTTCATGCATTTCCCGCTGTACAGTTAAATCCCGCGCTGAGGTAATCCTCATTCCCTCCCCCTCTCCACCTGTAGAGTCAATAGAAAATCGAAAGAAGATGGATCATGGATTGATTTTACTCCCAATATAACAATTTTGATTCAGTATAACTTGAGCTCATATATTATGTCAACGAAAAGGATACTTCAACAACAGCACTTTGAAAATAGATGACATCCTTTCAAAAACGCAGTTCCCTTGGAAACTACCAAGTTTCCTACGATACTGCAGGGTGGCCCATCATTTATGTCCACCCCCGAAATAGAGATGTACTTACCATTAATCTTCAAGCTGTCAGAGGAATGCCCAATGCAGTGTACCATTGAACTCGAATGGGATTTCTTTTATGACTGTTTACTTAAGACGAGACTTAAGATGTTTACTTAAGATTTCTGCTATACCTAGCCCCTTCAGAATCTTGGTCACTTTTATTGCTTCCATATACATATCAATCATTCTACCTTCTCATCTTCATATTTTATGTATTTTATTTAATTAGAGTTATGAAATTAGTTTTTTGGTATTTATTTTAAGCGAGAATGATTTTAATAATCGATTTCTGCCGATGTATTGAAGAAAAATCATTTTTTTTGCCACTTTAAAACCAAATTACAGTTTTTTACCGATGGTGGTCGAATGAAAATAAATAATCAATCTGATTATGCCATTCTATGGTACTATATCAATTACAGCAATCCCCAAAGTTTCAATTCTTTAATCTTTATTAAAATTAACCTCTATTTCAGGGGTGGTCATAAGTGATGGACCAGCTCCCTAGGAAGCTATCGGCTTTTAAACCAGCAGAGTGACTTGGATCGTTGATAATAGTCACTGTAGTTTTCCATATGTTACCTTCCTATGCAGTAATACAGTGAATAGAGTAAAGTCCATATTTTTGCGCAGTATCGGCAAAAATGAACAGAGGCCTATTATTGCTATAATAAAGTCTGGAAATTATGATTTATTATTCTCATCTCCGAAGGTACAAATATTGTTGACACAGTGTCAAACTGACACTTGACCTCTTGTTAAAACTCTTATAGGGACTGCTGTCAGGATGATGTTTTAAAATCTCGCTAGATTAGATTCACGGCGAAACAGATTGTTCGAAATTTCGTAACAATTCGTTGAAATGCGGCTGCTGTTGGTCATTTATTTTACGAAGATCATAAATTCAACATAATGCACGGAATCTACAGTAGCTATACAGTAAGCGGATTTGGATGATATATTATTCTGATTATTTCGATTCGTTGTATGATTGTGTAGCGATCCATGATAATGTAAAGCGTAATACTTCAAAGCTAACTTTGCATCAATGTCAAGAAATGACAGCAAGTATTCCTGAACATAACCTCCATCGCTGTCAAAAGATTCCTCGTCTATTGAACAATGAATTTGAAAATCTCATAATTGAATGGCTGTAGGTACTCAATCTAGTGTGTGATCCACAAAACATTTCTATCAACTATTGCCTTGAATAAAATGTCTGCCAGATAAAACATAAACAATTGGAAGGTGCGTAATTGAACTACTCCAATCAGTGATCTACAAATCATTGAAAACTGAATAAAAACATGACTTACATAATTTTTTTTTTTAATATTATCAAGAATAACAATATAATATATTTTGATCTTGATCTTTGGTCTTTGATAATTTTATGATCTAATGCTTTAGATTAGGAATTTAGATCACACGTCATCGCTTTCTGATGGAGTTATAAATAATTGAACAGTATCTTTTAATATGTTTAACTTGAAAAAATATCGGCCGTCCTAGCCGGCTATCCAAACTCCAATTTTTGCAGGATCTATAGGAGCTTCGACGTAATAATGAGGAATAACATCACTCTACTTCCTCATATTTTGTGGTTAACATAACCAGACAGGTAAAACCAGGCTTCATTGTGAAAAATATTTTAGAAAATTCATCTTTTTATTATCAAAGTTACTTAAAAACGTTGGAGGAAACCTGTCTTTAGGGATGATCATTAGCAAGTAGTTCCATGTAATGCTTGTTGCAGAGCTGCTTTTAGAATACTTTGGCAAGTGCAAGTGCCATAAAAGAGAACCTGCCACATATAAGACAGATTAACCTCCTGTTATTAAGTGACATATTGATGTGTGTTCTTCAATTATTACTTGTTGAACGGTTTCAACATCTTCTTGCGTTCTTATTATTAATCTGCCACCATCTACCTTTTTCGCGGTCTACACTTCCCGTTTTTATGAATGAATTCACTAAACGCTGCACAGTTTTACGAAAATGATCAAAATTAACTGCAATTTCTGGGAACTCTTCTCGAATTGACAGTTCTTTCTAGTGGTATGTTTCTTGTTGATCGGTGAAAGCCTTTTTGATATTAAGAATATATTTAAATTTAAACTGACAGGAATGGAAATTATGAGACTGACACTATGAGAATTTGAACCACTAAAGTTATTTCAAAATTATTTTCTTAAAATGACCTCATGTTTGTTAATAGCCATCTCCCTCTTCCAAAGGAGTATTTGATGAAATATTTATTGGATCACACGATATATGCATCTCTAATACCTACAAATATACGTGTGAATCCTCTCATAAATGGATTTGTTTTGGGATGAAATGTGAGAGTTTCTGTTATGATTGGGAATTCGTTCTAGTACCCACTTCTATTATCGACAACTCTACCAGCAGTCAGTTGCAATAATTTGATTATACATTTAGTCCTGCGTGGATGCAGTCAATTTTGCAATCATTGTAGATATTGGAGATATCTTTGGAGAAAGAAAAAAATTGAAATATTGAAAGGTGTTCGAGAATATCCGTTTTCCTAAAGTCAGTTTTTCAGATCATTGATATAATTTTCAGATTGTAGATCAAATTTTGTATGCAACGTATCCATAAAGTGCCTCTTTTTCACTTCTGGACTTTCCAGTGGTGGTAAAAAGATCCACTTTATGCACTTGTTGCATAAATAACTATTTTTCAAAGGAGGAGGACGATTCAGAATGAGATTTGTTTTGAAAAATTATTTCTTAAGTCAATTCAAAAATTATCTAAGCTTTTATTTCCAGAAAATAGGTAAGTTATCGTTTATGTTATACAGTCTTTTGCTTTTGGTTTTCCTCTTTTGTCAATTGCTTTTCCTAATTTGTCAAATGCTTTTCCCATTTATCAAACGTCAGTGCGTGATTTTTCAATTGAGATTCCTCTTTTGTCAAATGAGATTCCTTTTATATCAAATGCTTTTCCAATAATGTTTATATTACTGTCACTATACGTAGATAGGAAAAGCAATTGACACAAAGGGTACGTTCAGAAATTCACTCTGGAGTACGATTGGAGTAGGGGTAGAGTAATGAGCGTATCTCCTGCTCACCCGTATCTCATAACCCGTTCATAAACCTTCCCCGCCATTTGTCAAGACAACTGCAGTGTCATAGGATTTATTTACACAAGAAACAAAACACAGAACTAGAAAAAAAAGACATACCAAACCCTTGAGCCGGTTTACGCGAATAAATACCACGAAATGGGAATAGAATAAGAACTATAATATACTTTAAAATTTTTACTCTAAGATAAATGCCCCTTAATTTGACAGGTTAAATGTTAGAGTACGTTCGTACCCTCCTATTCCGTAGAGTATTCGGAGGGAGCGTGCCCTAGAGTACGAACTCTTAGTTTATGAACGCTGTAAATGACATTTCCAGGGGTATGCCAATAGTTTCCGAACGGCCCAGGAGGATGCTCTGCATACTCGGAGTAAGTTCTGAACGTAGTCAAAGTGAAACTGATTTGACATAAAAGGAAATTGATTGATCAATGACTATAATCATTGATAGATAGAAAAATAAGAAAATCATTTGACAAATCAGGAAAAGCAATTGACAAAAGAGGAAAACCAAAAGCAAAAGACTGTAAAATCGTATAAAATAATTTTGTAAATGACACTTAATAATAATTTAGGAAAGTCAGCTATCGAAAAAATAAAAAAATTGAAAGGACAAGTCAAATTTGAAAAATTGATAAAGAGTAATTTAGGATATTAACAAAGAAGAATTTCGAAATCTTCTTATATAGAATTCAATTGTACATAGAACATCAAAATAAATGTAGGTCGATAAGACCTCTGTTCGTAAATGAAAAATCAGTGCTTACTTTTCATCCCCTCTTAATTAATAAACAAGCATTCAAGTTTATGAATGAAAAGCGTTCCTTCGTAGTATAAACAGATGATCTTGCACATGTGCCAATGGTTGAAACCTGATAAAGAAATTCAGTAATACATACCAAACGGGCAAACACGCTTGCGTGAACTCCTCGACAGGGAAAACAGGGACTGGGATTAAACAGGACATCTCATCGACGTAACAAGTAACCAGTCTCAGGAGTAGCATTTGCGGATCGTCAAACTTGATATTTTATTCAACACCACTCAGTTCAGTTTCAATGTCAAGACCGGCTCGGTAAGCAATCGCGAGCTTAGACGCCTGGAGCTAGAGATTCGCGCCATGGGAGGTAGGGAGGCTGTTGCATCGTCGAAGAAATGATCCGAACAACGCGTCCCCGACTCTGATTCATGGCAGGCGATTTTCCATGACCTGACTAGCCTAAACCCTCGGGAATTCTGTTTTTTTAGATGGCTTCGAAAGTGAAAACCCTTCCGCATATGTTATTTCTTACGGTTGGTAATGTTACTGCGGAACAACATTAGGTACGTGGGTCCGGAACGCGCAAGCTCTAATTTACCCGGAATGGAACGGGAGCAAGGCCAACCGAGTCCGCCGGTCTCGACGTTCTAGGATTTCTTTGAAAGAGAATCAATTATAACGGAAACCCTGCTCCGGGTGTTACCTTGATGCATTTCCGGGGATCTGAGGTTGGTGTCGTCAATAGAGAAAAGTATTTCTGAATAATCCATATATACCTTCCCTCCTTCCCGTTCGTACCGACAGATTTATGGATAAATCCATGTGACAAATTCGACAGAATAAGTCGAACTGCTGCTGGAATTTTCATCCCTTAAATAAACTAAAACGAATATTTATTTTCTCTCGGGGAGAAATTTCTTTATACGGTGAGTCAGTTTTTTGTAGCAAGACTTCACCAGTTTATAGGAAAACTGTTTTACGGTATAAAAGTTCCCATAAACATGTGTCTGGGAAAGCTTATAAAAAAGCTACATGGTGTAGAAAAAAATAATTTTTTTTTTAGTTTTTGCGGCATATAATTCGGGGATTTTTCAATATTTTAATTTTATACCGAGTGGTTATGTATTTCATTTTAGGCCAACAAAATGAAGAAAAACAAGGGTGAAAAAATTTATCAGTGGCGTAGATATAGGGTATATGACCCATTTTTCGCTCAACGACTTCTACGCACATGGACTTACAAGACCTTACTCATCCGGGTTCAATTCCCTGGAGATTTCTTACAAAAAAATACCTATAAATATTCGAAATTCCCCATATTTATTTAAGTTAATTGAGTTTAAACTACCTCAAACCACTTATTCTGCAATACAAAATCATTAATTTTTAAATTATTATTTTATATCAAAAAATAACAATAAATATCGAAAAAATGAGCTTATTTTTGCTACCAACGTCCGGGTTCGAATCTCAGCTCGACATTGTTGTTTGTGTTCGTTAATTTAACTATTTATATGCTTAAAACTTGTGTTTGGATAATTGAGACGGATCTCGAAGTCAAAATTACAAGAGTGGAGCGACTATGTCTTAACCACACAGCTAAGACTGATTAATTATATATTGTTGTAATTAGACGAGGACTAACTTTAACTGGTAGTCAAGATTAATTAAAATCGTAAACGACTAAGAAATTATGAGCCTATTTCTTCTTTTCCTAAGAATAAGACATGCTTCATAGTCAAAATCATCGTATTTTTTTTTATTAAGTGCTAGAGGATCTATCCGTGCTGGTAGCCGCAGTCCATTGCAGGTCTACAGCAATCTTCGACATGAAACTCTTCCTTTTCCGTCAGCTTTTGAGGTTCCCAATTATGTTAAAGGACTATTGATGATCTCAGGTCTGATGATACTTGACCTGAAGCCGAATGAACTGTCTGCAACGATCTGTAAAGCGGATCCATGTTTCCTGATCGAAGGGTAATTTAGCGTAATGATGTGTTTTTTCTTTACCAGGAATTATTAGAGATTATCGGCTACTTCTCTGCCTTGACGGATTGCTGGAGTTTCTTGAAGGCGTGAAATATGAATTTATCCCCCACATTTTTTATATCCTTTGCCAATCTCAAATTTGTCAATTCTTTGCAGTTACACTTAAGATAATCCCATAAATTACAGTCTTTTGCTTTTGGTTTTCCTCTTTTGTCAATTGCCTTTCCTTATTTGTCAAATGAGTTTCTTATTTTTCTATCTATGATTATAGTCATTGATTTATCAATCAATTTCCTTTTATGTCAAATCAGTTTCACTTTATGTCAATTGCTTTTCCTATTTACGTGCAGTGACAGTATCATAATATTGGAAAAGCATTTGATAAAAAAGGAATCTCATTTAACAAAAGAGGAATTTCAATTGAAAAATTGAAAAAGCACTGACGTTTAATAAATGGGAAAAGCATTTGACAAATAAGGAAAAGCAATTGACAAAAGACGAAAACCAAAAGAAAAAGACTGTAAAGGTACTGATTAGTGCGAGAGCTAAAAATATTTTGTCAAAAAAGGAATATTATGAAATAACTAAAAAATTATTTTGTACAGAATTTTTTCAAGGGTTTCGGTTAACTTAGTGAACTACTCTTGGTATATAGCCGATTTGGCGCAAGTCTCGGAATTGGAGAAGAGGGGAAAGAATCAGGTATAGCATAAGAACGGGGGGAAACGGTTTTTTGTCCCTATAGGTTAGCGGTGAGTCGACGGATAAAAATTTTTGTTTTTTTTGCTGCGCGATATTGGACAAAAACTGTGGGAGTTATGTCCGATTCCGTGTGTTTTAGGTTTCACCTCCACCCTTGGCCCATAATACACTCACTGATCCGCACAAAAATTGGGCAAAACCCTTGGGAAACAATAATTTACAGGCGTGAGTTTCTTCGCCCCTGAAAACTACCTCCCCTTGAATTAGGCCTCCAACTCCGTCCGTTACTCCCGGTGACTCCCGTTTTGGCAACAAAAAAAAAACTAAGAACCAATACGGCGATATTATGTCGATGAGTAATGGTCGGATTCGCGATTGCGCCACACTAGACGCAAATAACCGTTTACCCCAGTTTTTATTCCTGGTTTTCTCTTCCTCCCCACCTGCGAGACTTGCGCCAAATCGGCTACATAACAAGAGTTGACCGAAACAAAAAAAAAAAAAAAAAATAAATAAAAAAAAACGAGTGTCGTTTTGAAATTTACGTCTACCCCACTACAACAGTTTGGATTAGAAAATTAATGATTTATGCCATTTTTCATATTTTGGGCCATTTTTCCATTTGACCTACTTTTCCATTTCTGCTGTTAAATCCGATCTAAAAAAGACCAAACGTGAATAAGTGACTTATTCGAGATATCTGGAAATTGGTAGTTTCTAGAGAGAAAACGATTCCACTTTTATTCGACGATTCTACTGGAAATCTCGGGAAACTTCACGATTCTTACAAAGGAAAAATAATTTTCTAAAAGGGCGTCCGTGACCGTCGTGAAAAAAAAATTATATTTCATCAAGACATGATCTTAATACTTTGAGTAAAAAAAAATCTAGAGAAAATGAAATTCCTCAGGTATTAAACCCAGAAATTAATTACAAATCTAATAAAAATTCCCTTATAAATTAAACTTTTAGTTTATTGAGTAGGTAGGTACCTAAGTTAATAAAATAACTTTATTATCACTAAATTAATATACTTTTAATCAAATTTTCCAAAAGAAAAATCTCGATTGTAAAATTTATCCAGCTGAAGAAAATTCTTTTGTGAGTGTACTTTTTTGTCCATTTAAGAAAAGGCACATTCATTCAGGTGCAATTCCAGTAATGCTCTTATAATAATAGAAAGTGCTTTTTCTCGTATAGATGGCGACACGTTATACGTCCAAGACAGAATGCTATCGGATATAAACGTTTTTTCCAACAATAGATTTTCACTGTCGCTGATCCTGAGAGAATAATTATTCTTCAGATTGCGAGTAGAAGGTTACTTTTAGCAGCGAGACTTACTTAGGTATTATTATAATACAAATTCTTCAATTCAAATTCTTAACTGTACAAAGCTTTCTACAGAAGACACTATGGTACAGTCGATTTTGCCTGGGTATATCTATTTTATATCTAAGACACAAATATGTATATCCCTTTTCCATGACACGAAACTGTTATGTTATGTAGATTTATGTAAATAGCAAAATACAGTAAGTAAAATATTAGCTCTGAGGTTCAAGTAATATTAAAGATTCTCTCTTGTTGCTGTTAAATTATTTGTAATGTAGGTACGTACAGATAATGAGGAACGAGACATATTATTATTATTATTCAACCGTGATTTTCCCGAATAATTCAAGCTGTAAGTAGTTATAACCAAGCCCTAGGCGTTTGCAGTTCTAAGTGATGCCGCGCGTTTCCACGACGTGTTTCCTTTTACGGCGCAATAAAATCTTAAAATCACAGGTTGGAATAAGCATAAAGTTTTGGAAGTTTAAGGCAGCAAAAATTAGATCTCAAGACATGGTTGGATTTAACATAAATTTGAAGTTACCAGGTTCACCCACGAATAATACGAGAACTAGGCAAATTAAATTTTATAAATTAGTTGCCTGGGTATATAATGACAAAAAATAAACTAAGTTTGTCAAGAATTTAAAATTATTTTGGCTAGAGACTAGAAAATTTAGGTTTGAAGCTTCAAACGGTTTGATCTTTGGCGATCTTTATTTTTTTAAGGGCAAGAATTAAAGGATTTAAGAAGATTCAGTTAATATTGTGAGAATTATCATCATTATAACGAGTGGATCCCCTGTTATAACAGGGGATCCACACGCTGACCAATATCTTGGCTGAATTATTTGTCCAAACATTCGCGTACTACGAAACATTAGTGTACTACAAACTTGATGACGTCCACATGATGGCGATTTTACTCGTAGTTCGTCATCAGTCTTGCGCGGACTAGAGGCGAACAAACACAGTGTATGACGGGAGATAAGGGAATTATTGCTGCCACGACAGCGTCGGTAAGTGTCTGTAATTTCCACAAGGTACGGGAATTAAAAATGTGAAAATGTTCTGTTACAATTATTATTATTTTTTTTTTTTTTTAAAAAGGAGGGAGCATCGGTCTTAACTATGTAGGTAAGACAAAGTCGCTCCACTCCCGTAACACGGGATTTCGAGTATCTTACTCATTCACCCAGCCTCAAGTATGCCTTTTATAAATTTAAACGTTCGGTCGCTTGTTGTATTTTTCACATACATTCGAAAATGCATCCGAAAAATAACACGAGCCGGTGAGTCCCGAACTCGCGACCTTAGGCTCGGTAGGCAGCGGACTGAACCACTAGGCTACGCGAGTCTCTTACAATTATTATTATTATGCATGTTCTGCTCTGATAAATTTCCCAAAATGGCTGTGAGTATAGGAGAAGAAAAGTTCACGAGATTACCAAATTTGAATACCACGATTACATAGATGATTCCCTCAGGATCCTCAAAGCAAACTAAATTTATTTAGTTTGACTGTCAGTTAAAATGACAGGTGCCATTTTACAGAGCTGAAAACTCTTTCTTTTTTTTAATACTCTGGTCATTCATCTTTAAAAAAAGGTAGGTACTCTTAATTTATTTCGATAAAACTGGCGGTTTTCAAGATAAATCGGTACGCGAAACACTCAAAAGTTACTCATTCTAAACAGAAACAGGTAAAAATCAGGTTGTTGTTGTTAACCCTGCCTACATATTAATACAGTCTTTTTCTTTTGGTTTTCGTCTTTTGTCAATTGCTTTTCCTTATTTGTCAAATGCTTTTTCTATTTATCAAACGTCAGTGCGTGATTTTTCAATTGAAATTCCTCTTTTGTCAAATGAGATTCCTTTTTTATCAAATGCTTTTCCAATGTTTATGATACTGTCACTGCACGTAAATAGGAAAAGCAATTGACATAAAGTGAAACTGATTTGACATAAAAGGAAATTGATTGATAAATCAATGACTATAATCATTGATAGATAGAAGAATAAGAAACTCATTTGACAAATAAGGAAAAGCAATTGACAAAAGAGGAAAACCAAAAGCAAAAGACTGTAAATTACTATTGAAGGGACTTGACCAAAATTTGCATGAAAATTGATAAAAGGAAAATATTTTAATTATAAACATTTTTGGGGCTTCTTATTAAGGCTACTTACATAAAGCGTATTGTTTTATATTTAATTTCTTTAAATAAATTCAAAAGAGGGTTGTCCCACCAAAATCTAGCAATAATATTAAATAGACCGTTAATAAAATTTTATAGTTAATAAAAATTTTTTAATGTTTGCAAATCCCGCTTTACTCATTTCATTTGAAGGACTAAAGCGCAAATAAACATAATTATAACAAAGTACTGGCCATTACCATTAATGGTGTATCTTGCGTTTATTAAACGTGTTGCTTCTTTTCTACATAATTTCTTAAAAAAATGCTATTGCGAACGCACGTAGCAGCTTTGCGTTGAGAGGAAAATATTTTTGATAATGTCAGTTTATGACTGCTTTCTCAGACATAAATAAATACAAAACAGGTAGAAAAAATGTTGATTAAAAAATTTAAAAGATGAAAAAAGGTTTTCTTTAATATAAAACTCCAATTTTAGAGTTGTAAGAAATAAATGCTTCATGACAAGTCAGAAAATGAATAATGGAATATTCTAGGTCGTAAAATCAGGTTTTACATTCTAACCTAAATTTAAACAATAAATTTAGTCAAATTAAAATTACATTAGACAGACCATAGGGACAACGAGAAATGCAGCAAATGCTTTTGTTCTGATAAATAAATAAATCGATTTCCCTAGAACATTAATCTTTCTAGGGAGAATTTATATGCTTTCCATCCGCACTAGTAAAATTACTTTCTTGTTTGATTTATCGTCCAGATGGTAGTACGGAAAATTACCGAAACACGCAAATTCTTTCTTTAACACTCTTTTTGTACCCTCACTTTAGATTATAGCTTCGTATTCCAGTAACAAATTCCCTTAAAATGCCGAATTGAAGTATGGCTCTTTACCCCGTTTTTAATATCTTACCTTCAGAAAGTCACAACCTGCAGCAATTCACCACAGCATGGAAGATATAAATTTCATTTCCCTGGTGCAATCATCAGCCAGTTCATCGAATAGGGAAATTGAAAAATGCAGAATAAACCATCTAAAGAATATTTTTACTATTCGGATATAAACAATTTGGGATTCAATTTTCTTTTTTTTGTAAATTCCCAATTTCTACATACAGTTAAAACCTATATGCTTAACCTGGCTTCGCTAACATAATTCATCACTAAGTAAACAGTTCTGGACATTGTGATTTGGGGTAAAAGACGTTTGCTCAGGAGATAGAACCTCCTCTGTAAACGAAGTTACACAACTATCATTCCTTATATCAGAAAGTTACATTTAGATATATTATTAAATTATTTATTGATCTTATTATCTCATGTTTTCGCCCAGAATTATATAAGCGACTCCTAGTATGGACGAAGTTGTCGTAGACGCCTGCCAAATTTCAGCAAAAGTGGTATGCCTGAAAATAGCTTACAGAAGGGCGTTCCTGATTGTCCACTCTTGTTTGACTCATTAGCGGGGTAAACAAACAACTCCCGATGTCTTTGCTCTCTAACAGACATACCTCGCCCTCCAAATTGCTGGACGTGGGCACAGCCCGATTTTGTGAACCCCGCCCTCGACCCATCCAGTTTGCTCATTCGACGATGAAATTGCCTCTGAATGTTAATGATGTGAATACCTGCCTGTCTTTTATGTTTATGAATGAAAAAATGATTCTTGTTTAGATTGCTGCAAGGAAAAAGTTGAACGATTTTTTTATTCCGTTTCTCTGTTTGAACGTGTTTGAAATAGAGGCCTTTAATAACATTTAATCTGGTAATGTAGGGCAGAGTTATATTATGAAAACAAAAAGGGAGCCAAAGAGTTACAAGAAACAAAATTTGAAAAATATTGGATCAAAATGAAATTTTGTCCGTTATTACAATTTTCGGTTTTAAAAATTTGGAAGGGTTTTTTTGAAGTGAAATCGATGATTCGTAATCCAGAAACGTCCCAAATTATTAGGAATTTATAATATTTACTGCTAAGTTAGAAAGAATAAAGAAATAAGGTATCTAATAAAGAGAATAAATGACCTTGACGCACTTCCGTGAGTGACGGCTTTTCCCATAGATCTGATATAACAAACCACTGCTGGCGCTATAATTCTTTTCTCCATGTGTGTGGCGGAAGACACCTTCAGTATTCGACCCCATGTTTTTGGAGACCCACCCCAGTCATGCTGCTACCCGATAGAAAACAGGTCTGATATCATTACCTTGGGGATTTAACACATCGGCCATGGCAAGGACTTTTCCTATTCGCTCAGCTCGCCGGATACGAAGAAGGGGGCAGGAGCTCCGATCAACACTTGTAGCAGGAGATCCCTGGTCATCATCAGGGTCCGACTAAAGGCCGGTTCTCACTTGTACGACACCCGACGACACCCGACGACAGCGACAACGCGACAACACGACAAAATTGCGGGAGGAGTTCACCCTGAGTCTGGTTTCCACTTGTACGACGTCGTCGGATTAGAAGATAAACTGCTTCTAATCGGCTCTTGAAAAACACCGTTCCACCGTTCGTTCTCTACTTGTTTCGTGAAATAGAGCAATGTACGCATTCCAGGTTTAGTCGTTTATAACACCCTCGATTTTAGTCACAAGGAATTTTTTGACATTTTTGTAAACGTGATTATCTTCTAGAGGTAAATGTTGGGATATTTTGATATTTAATAAATAAGATCAGATTCTTTGAAGAAGTTACCGTTTTGAGGATAGCGACAAAAAGTTCACACGCCTGTTATCGTCTAGATCAAATTAATAAACCCTGAACTGTTTTAACGTGTTTTACTGAAGTTGGTTTCTAGGATACAATAAAATAAACTTTTCAATTTCTCCAACTCCTTTTTGCGTCATCTTGATTTTGGATTTTGAGTTAGTTTTTTACGTTGTAGTACCTTATTTTTTGAAACGACGATATGAGTACCTAAGCGAATACCTTTTTGTAGAAAGTGCAAATGCCTACGAAATAACGATGTCTTGAACGATATGGCTTTTGGGGTAAATTTGAACAGATGAAAAATTGTAATTGATTTTAACAAAAAGTTGGGAAAAAATGTTTTTCTCCCGTATATTTCGAAAACAATAGCCATATTTTTTTATTAAATATCATATAGTTGGAGGTATCGTTTTTGATGGATTTTCACCCTCTAGAAAAAATTATTTGTCACTCACTCATATCGGTATTTTCAAAATTACCTAAAAAATTAAAAAAACTAGCTCACCCCCCCCCCCCCCCCCCCAAAATCATAATGATGAAAAACGGTAAAGGGGTAGGAGGTGCAACATAACTTGCCTAATCTAATGCAGACATTCTTAGATAAAATAGATTGCATAGGCAAAGTTGACAATAATTGTTCAAAGTGGTATGGTTAAGCTGTCGTGCAAGCAACAGCGCCCTCTTTCTATTAGATCAATCTTATCACTCACCTACCTGCACCTTTCTTGGTATTGTTGACCGCATCGATTGAATCAACCGTATACACAAAGCGATGCAGCAGCTACTGCATTGTGTTACAAAATGTTAAACTAAGAAAAACACTGAGCACGAACGCGATGACCGAGAAAACGTTGTGTCTGAAGTTAATGCGTAACAGCACAATTTCGTGTTTCGTCATAAATCACTACCAAACTTATTGTTTCATCGAGATTTAAAACTCCGTTTTTGCTTTCAAGTACCGGGACTAACGACAAGTAAGCACGCAGGTTGAGTTATAAGATTCCTTATAAAGATATATTTTATTGGGGGGGATGTTCCTAAAATTCTAAGCTTCGTCCTCGCGATTTATCTTTATTACTCGAGAGATAATAAAACTGATGTAAAATTGTCCTGCATCCACCCAAGTAACTTATTCGCAATGTTATTTCATATTTTTATTAGTGATTATGAGGAGGTTCACGAGAGCAAGCAGGAAAAATAGTATTAAGGTCACCACAAAAGAGAATTAATTTGTTTTAGACACTTGAACATTATTTAATTTGACAAGATTTCTCGAGTTCAAAAAAATGTCATCACTCAAAACATCAAGATGCCTACTTTATGACATCTCAGTTAACCTTAACTGATTGATTTCCTACATGCAAACTGAAAAGTTTACAAATTTTACTAACTGTACATTTTTCGACGTCAAATAACTTAAAAAAGCATTTTCGTCTGAGTAACATTCAACTTAGACATCGTAAACCAAAGCGTTTATTTTAGAAGAGGGTGGTAAAGACAGGAGGGGATAAATACTGAACTGTATTCTGTACTGGGTACTGGGGTACCTACTGGGACAATCTACTGTAGATATTCATTCAACTATGTGCACTGCTCTATTAAATAAAATTAAAAAATATGAAAATCGAAGATGGAAGTTTAGGAACTTCCCTGAAGTTGGCACCTATTAAATAATCCAGTTTTTTTAATCGGATACCCAATGCCAATTCTTAATAATGAGAATTTGCGCGACGAGAGAAAGCAGCTCTGGCTTTAGATAAAATTGAAATTTCCTGGACAGACAAATAACTAATCAACAGAAATAATTATCAGCCGCCAGTTTCAATGCAAACCTCATTCATGCAACTTTTCATAAAATCGCCCAAACAAATCACCTTCTGAATTATTTCCCATACACGGGAAACGCCCTCTGTAAGACTGCCAACAACAATAATAATATTCAGGTCAGGAAAATTGAAATGTAACAAAGTTAATCTTGTGGCTGTAAAATGTAGCCCTCCGGCTAGTATTGGGTTAGATTGACTGCGGCTCGTTCGGGTGTAACCTTTTCCGATTTAGCCTTCGAACCCTTAACACGTGAATTAGGAAGTGTAGGCATCGATGATTAATTCGAATTCCCGAACCCACATCGTGAATTTAATTGAGCATGCTCGTCAAGCTTTATCTGATTAGATATTCATGTGATTTGACACCGTGGTAACGAATAGTGTGGGAACTTGGTTTTAGGGTGTGAACAGTCTATAATGTCGTTAGCCTTGTTTTTATATCATTATTTGCGCAGTTTATTCAAGTGGTAGGACAAACTGCAATGCTGATGTACCTATTTTTGCTATAAAAATTCAAATTATAGACCAGATCTTTGACTATGGTTGACTTTCCGGTAAACAAAGATGAAACGAAAAAATAGTAACAGAAAACCTACCCAGATTGTAACTGCGTAATCAAGAGTTGCTGCTTTTAGATAACGTGTTGTTGATTTTAACTCTAAGGTTCTATTTCTGAGGAAATTATATATGAAGGCTACTAAATTAGCTAGTAAATCCTACTTTTGTAGCTGTTCAAAAATAGGGCTAGTCCAGATTATATCGTATCCCTTTTCTAAATAAAAAAAAACTGCGATAAGGTCTTGTTTGTGGGCGAATGCTTCATAAACCTCATACTCTAGCTGTAAGTAATACATACAATGCAATCAATGGTAGATCGGTTTAGTAAAGCCGTTTCGGCAGGATGCAGCAGATTGAACTCCTCAAGGTGCCAGGAAAGTCGGTTGTTGATGTTTTTGTTGAGTTCAAGGAGCTTGCACATTGTACATGTTTAAGAAATGAGACGATAAGAGTTTATTTGATTGGTTGGTTTATTGGACTTAGGAATCGGCGGAACGATGTGCGATTCACCCATGCATATATTGTCAATCTGATTAATGTCGATATATTGACTACTTATATCATTCTATAACGGAAATATATAAAATGATAAAATTTCAAACTCATTCTAATTCTCTAAAATATTTATCATTTTTTATCCTGACAATAATAATTTCAGAACTATTTTCTACCGACGAGAGGCATCAAAAAACTAATTATAAAATTTACATATCACATGCATGACATGCAAATTCAAAATGCGTATTATCATTTAAAATAAACAATACAATTCGCTCACAACCGCTATTGCGTCCAACTGCTACTTCCACAACCTTGTTAGGGTTGGTGGTTGAGGGTCCGTGTGTCATTGTGCAGAATTGATGTAACAAAACTCGGAACTTCCATTACCTGGCGACGAACGATGTGTGTACAGGTCTACCGCGAATGTGTGTCATCGATTCATGCAACATCAATACAACTGTCACTCCAACTCAGCTCAAGGGTACTTGTCAGAGACAGGCCTAATTTAACATCACATTATCTGCTGGCATCAGGTTGTCAAATTGATGTATTTGCTCCGGCTGCCTCAAGAATGGCTATCTCTGATACAAGAAAAATCGAGCTAGTATCATCGCCCACCGTGATTTATACGAGTGAAACAAAAAATATAACAAATAAGCCGGTACGATACGGTTTGAGGCAACATTTCATATTTCAAAACATCACTGCTTGTCTATCAAATTTATGTTATATGACACTGTGTGGAGCTGCAGTATCTGATCAATAATTTTATGCATAATTCACACAAACAACGCCATAGGGGCTTGTAATGGAATGCATCGAAATCAGTTAATTTTAAATATAAAAATGCATGAATGTAGCGGAATAAAATATTATAATGGCATCATAATTTCATCATATTATTATTATTAGTTACAAAATTCAATAATAATAATTAAACTTGGTTCTGCTCAGCATTGTCATAAATGCATTAATAATAGTTCTAAACTAATCTATAACAGGAATATTCATTAGGTTAATATGGCTATAAATTAATAATGCTTACACGCGTTCTGTCAATAGAAGCAACCTGGGAAACTTGAAATGTTTGATGTCATTAAATTAGGTAAATATCGAGGTAAATATAGAACAGGGTATACAATTACTAACTGTCCTATTTAATATGCCACAAAGACCTGTTTAATTCACTTTCAATACATAATAGTTCAACATTAATTAATCAAACACGAGTAGGTATATTTGAAAAAACTGCTTGTTTCAATGATAGTCCACCTAAACTAAATTTATGATATTAGCCTTATAAATTCAATTTTGTGGAAGATTGAAACCATTAATAAATTCTGCAAATCAAAAAGGATCGGATACAAAATAAGAAATATTTTGTGTCATAAGATCTGGTAAATGCCATTAACCAAATGGGTAGTTTTCGAGTGAGGATATGAAATTGAAGAGATGATTGGTCTGAGAGAAAGTTCTGGTTTGTGGATCTTTGGTAATCCATCTCTGATATAAAATCATTCTCCAATCGAAATCATCTTGCAATTACGAAGTTTGGAATAAATAATTTTTATTAGTCTTTTGCTGTAAAATTCTAATTGGGTCTCCAGCCAGTGGTACTGGTAACTAAAATTCATCTGCTTTTAAAATGTTATTAGATATCCGTATGCATTCTTCCTTTTACATGCAGACTGTTACGTTTCCTTTATCAGCTTTTGTAACAATGATGTTTTGATTTTGTTTGAGAAACGTTGTGGTGCGATCGAATAGTATTCATAATTGGGTTTGATTTTGTTGGAAATGATAGTCTTCTGAAACTGTACAATCACGATAGTCAATATATTCACTTACAGCAAGAATTTTTAACCGTTAAATGACATTATGAAATGGCTCAACACTAAATTTAGGACCAAGAGATTCAAACATTCGAACTTGTTACATTGGATCGATAAAATTCTGTAGAATGATTTATTATATTGGATCTCGTTTCTTCTCACAAATTTTGAACAAAATTGATGTGCAATTGATTCACGTTTGATGTTCAAAAATAAACAAGCGAGACTAAATTACTTATCTTATTTTGGTATCAAAAATATATTGCAAGTATGTAGTTTTTTGTATCGCCATTTTAGAAATAAAAGGTATATTTAGGAGCTTTTGAAGGCCTTGTTCTCAGGAAACAAAGTCGTTGTGAATTGAATTTGCAATTTATTGCCTCTGTAGAGTGGCGGGAGCTTAAAGGACCATTTTTCATATCATAAATAGCTGCAAAGGTGAGCTTTTGACTACTCCTAAGAGAACAAGCAGAGCTTTTAATGAGCGTGATCTAAAATAATTTCTACCTATTTTTAACCATAATTGTTATATTAAAAGGCATATTAATGACACTTAAAATAGTAATTCTTGCTTACTGAAACGCCCTACCTTTTTTCTGAATCCTTAATTAACATCGAGTCAAAATTCTTTAAAGGAAAGTGCGAATAAAAGAGTAAACACGTTAAACACGAGTTAAACTTGACTTACCTCTGATGACGTTAGATAACATAATCTTGAATCTGCACTCTCTATTGAAGCCTGTTGCACTATTCCATATCTCGTCGATTCTCTATCACTCATGTAATCAGAACGGAGGCTGTCTTGACGATCGAAGATACCCCTAAAAATTAAATGAAATTGTTACTATAGAATAGAAAGGATTTTTCTTCTAAAATTATTACTATTTGAAACAATGTTTCAGTATCCCAGATGTTTATCTACTTCTTACTTAGAAAGTTTAATAATTTCTTTCTATAACAGGGTGCATATCTAATAATGCTACTTTCTGTGTTATTTCTCTCTCTCTCTCTCTCTCTTTTAGTAGCATAATGCTATTTGTAATTATTCTTTTACATAGTTGTTCGCAAATATGTACTTCGAAACTCATAACAAGGACTATAAGAAACGAACAGCTCCTAGTCGCTTTCAGAGGAACAAAATAAACAAGGATTAACGGAACTTCCTTCCTATTTATCTATTTTAAAATAAAATGTTATTATAATTATTCAGCCGTGAATACAATCTAAACCTACAAAGGAATAGTTAATGATAGAAGTAGATTAAAAGTAAACTTATTGAAAAATGTGTAAGAGTACGGTTGGTAGTTTAGAAGTTTATTAATCTAGCTCTCTAACTCTAATATTGATTTTTCAAACTGTATTGACTGGCGAAATGTTAAATGTAATTTTCTAAAACTTCAATCAATTTTTGTTTCAATTATTTTTTTGGTTCAACTTAATTAAAAGGTAATTTTCCTCTTGTTTGGGTGAAACCCATCTATTCCGTTCTCAAGTGCGGTAATGCAGTTGTATTTATACACGTTGGGAATGTAATTACTCAACCTATTCAATTAACAAACCGGTAACCCATCAGCATGCCGCTGCTGTATCGTATTTAAACGTGCAATCTGAGAATATCGAGCTTTCTCGAAAGCCATACAATTGTAAAGCTCTCTAAATCTAGATTGCAGTGCTTGATTAAATGTATACCTACACTCATTTTTCTTATTTTGATTTGAAATTTTATTACGGCACCTTTGGAGGTTCTATGTTATTGGAGGAATTCGCATTTAGAGTGGATCATTTTCGAATCCTGTGGGAGAGGAGATTGGCAAAGAACAATTCATTAAATTTCTAGCTATCCTCATGTTTGGAAGCGGTAAGTAATTCGCCGAAGAAGGAAATTTTCAAAAAAGTAGCCTATCTATTAAAGATAAGATATAATTTTGCAGATCATACTAATTTGCACAGAAACATCAAGAACATTATAAATATTTTTGTCCACCGCCATCTTGAATAATTAATTTTTTTGTTTTACAGGTAACAAATTCGATGACCACAACAAAGATAAATAAAACTTGTTTAGAATAATACTACCAACCTTTGTTCGAAACTATCAGCCCGAGTGCTCTTGTACCCGCTATCATTGAGACTGCTGTCTTGTCTGAGGGAGGGTAGCGAATCCCAAGGCGATCGACGATGTCCTGCCGGTAGTCCTTGCCCGGAGCCCAAGGTGGAACTCCCGGAGCGCCAACCATCTGAGTGCCGGAACCATTGAGCCCGGCTTGACTCCCCTATGCAGGAAGCACAACGACCACTGAAGCTGAAACATAATACACATTATATTGAAATGAGGATACATTATCTTCTTTTTTTTAATTATATGATTGTTTTATCTCTCCGTAACGATCAAAGAAGAACCTATTCAGAATAATTATAGCTTTTTTTTAGATTCTGCTTCCATTTCAGTTGTTTTGAGTTACGTTAACTTATAGCAAAGCAAACTATTAATGAACAAAAATAAAAATTAATAGGAATAGTATCAGGAGGTTATCGGCCTGAAAACTGGCAAAGCGAAAAATAAAAAAAATTATTAAATCTGGAACATAAAGCTTTGTGTACAGTTTATACGTAACACGACGCTTTACGGACGAGCCTGCTTTATCATCAAACGAAACTCCGAGCGAATCTGGTAAGCCAGGCTTTCCAGTACAGTTCTCTATCATGTATCAACATGTTACAATAATATAGCTGTGTTAAAAAATGCCGACAAGAACCAATTTATTGGAAAATCCGACACACATCGATCCTGCTTTTACTTAATTTGATACTTTTCATCATCTCTTGAAATAATATATTGTCAATTAATCGCGTCAATCAATTATTAAGATATGCTGTAATAAAGCATTTCTTCAAGATAAGATAATTCAAATTATATCAATCCATAAGAAAGAAGGGACATTTTGTCAGCTCCTATAGACTTCTTTATAGCTGTTCCTAGAAAAGAGACAAAGCTAACATAGATATAGTGATAATAATAGAGAGATAATATAACACGTTGAGAAAACATCTGTGAGAGTGAAGGAAAGTTTCACAGACGTGTAGTTTCGTTGAGGGGTGAAGCAGGGTAACGTGTTGTTTACGCTCTTTTTCAATATTTACTCGAAGCAAATATTTGCTCAAGCACTCCCAAACATATCAGATGGCATAAAAATTAATGGAACTACAATAATAAGTAACAACACATGATTGTACCATCCCCTTATAGCACATTTTTATTAAGAAAGCTTGAGAAGATCAAATAATATTTCCGAATATGCTTGGATGAGAAAGCGAGACGTAGAAAATGGACGTCGTCTCAAAAACGGCAGATAAGTCAAAGGTTGTTGACAAGAATATGCAATGATTTATCAATTATTCATTTTATTCTATATCCTTGAAGAAGCAATAAATTAATCCAGACATTATAAATGCTCATGTAACCAATGTAAATAAGGGAAGTCGTTTTCTATAGCTTATAACAAACATCACTTACGTCTTAGAGGAGCTTTGTGTGCTGAAATCTCCTTTGTCCTTCGACCTCTATAGGGTATTTTCTATTGTTTACCCTTTGATCGTGTAATCTAGGATATTACTCGGATCAACCGGCTAGGATGTTATTTGTTGCTCCGGTTTCCCAAGGATAGGTAAATAAAGGTGACTTCCCAGTGTCAGGTCTCTTATTACAAAATTTACTGTGCTGATATTGAGAGATATAGAAATATTTGTTATTTCTTGAGAACTATAATACTCGTATATAGAGGAGACTGGAATATAAATGATTGAATTTCTCTTCTTCTGTTATTGATATACTGGTCTTTCATCGAAGCAATCGTTTTTTGTTGGTGTCATATTTAGTGAGATTTGAGATTTAGTTGTGTAGCATGCCTTGCTGGCTATTGGATATAGAGAAAAGATCAATGACGGTTTTTGTAGGTAGGTGATTTTATGAAATTTTCAGATCAATTCCAGAACATTTTGTTAGTAGTCGACTGTACAAAAGAGGAAAGAGAGCGTACACCTGGGCAATAAAAACTTCAGGATTTTTGGAATAAAATAATTGTGCGCAGAGGATTTAACTGTTTATCTTCTTTAAAAAATTACCGCCGCTGTGAAATATACCTGCCTGCAAATTCTAAACATTTTTCTGAATATTTTCGAATTCAGCCCAAACTGTTTCGTTTGATAACCGATTTATAAAAAAAAAACATATTAATCTCCTTACTCCAAAGTTTCTCCGAAGGAAAATTTGCATGTAAAGACAAATTGTTCCATCAAACCTCATGAACCCCAAATTTCTCAACATACTTTTAGAAAATGTCGGGGTAAACATCCGGAAGTGTGTATCTCTTCTTCGAGACGAGAGGCAGAAAACTGCCAAATTAATTATTAATCATCTGCGCTGGCGATTTCATCATTAAACCAAGCGAGCTTGAAGATTAATGAAGGAAACTTCCCATTTATTTTAATAGTCCAACTTGATTGTTATAATTCTATTATAACGGGATTCTATTATAAATACATAGAATCCCGGTAAAAGCCCTCAAACGTCCTTTAAACTTTTTAACGAGCTAAGGAATTTAAAATTTAATGATTTTTGCATTAACCTGACGGGTTTCACTTCAATACTGCGAGTTTCCTGAATGAAATATTTTCATTTAATTAGGTACGTCCAAACATATAAAAAAAATGACGTCCACTCTTCATTGCCCTGCTATCGCATCCAATAAGCTTCGTGAAGTGACCCGGAAAAGCTTGGGAAAACTAGATTGCTATAGCGCATTCTATTGACCATCATTTTACCACCCTTTGTGAACTCTAATCAGAAATCATTTTCGCCGATTTTTTTCAAAATTTTTCAAAAAAAATTCTTAGAAACTATTTGCGATAATATTCAGGAACTCCAAGTTTTGTTATTACTTATTCACATCAGAACTTATTTTCTTGGAAAAGTAGGGGCCACGTTAAGTGAGTACCCAAAACGGATTTTGAAGTCTTTGTTCCGCGGAACTATTTATTTAAAATTTATATCCAGAACTCTAGAACCTAGAACTGTTCTAGTTCTGAAAAATTTAGTGATTTCATATAATTCGGGGGCCAACTTCACGGGAGTGTTTCGACCCCCGCAAACGAACCGCTTAACTTCCAGAGAAAATTGTAAAATTGTGAAGTTGGCCGGAACGGAAATTTAAAAAAGTCATATCTTTTTTTCTGGACGTGTTCAAACGAAATTATTCGGTGGTCAAACGATGGTCAATCTAATGTGCTATAGCAATCTGTTTTTCCCGAGTTTTCCCTGCTCACTTAACGAAGCTCATCAACTAAAGTTATTTGAAAAGTTGTATCTATGTATATGGTTGGTTAGCGTCAAGAAGATTTAATCTTAGAATTTCAAAGAAAATTATTATTTTCTAGTGTATTTAGGTGTATTCAGTCTTAGACAAGCCTTATGCAAAAACATGATACGCGTAAGGTACATATAAAAAAAATACGCTATTTAATTGCCGTCAAACTCTACCAGATGAGCGAGGAATTAGGATAAGAAGAAAAGACACACCTGCACTACGCTGATTAGTTATTCATCGAGGTATTATGACAATACATAGAAAAGCGTGCGAGTAGCAGCAGAGTTGCTGAAGTTCCTAAAGCTTGTGCTTAATCAACTGTTTCAAAAAGTTTTAGAACGCGATATAAAATATAAAGAAAGAGAGCTTGAAAAATTCCAGTGGAGGTTACCTATTTATCTCGAGTTATTTTAGCTCTTTTGAATACACAAATTATTTGAAAATGTACACTTTTACCTGAACATCTTCTTTCAGTTATCTTCAAAGTAACAACTACTATAATATCATTTAATAAACTTTTGAGGGAACACCTGACCATCAGGATCTGATTATTAATTATCGAAAATCGATCTAACAGGCAATTTCCCGATCGGATCCTTCAACTTGAAGCCCATAAGCGGCTGTATTAAGACTCTAATTACGTGAACGTGTGGTTGTTTGAAGTAAGTTTCCTCTTCCTCGTATCTTAATCAATAAGTGTTACGTTGCGCTTCTGCCCCAAGCTACAATGTTGCATTGCAGCTGTAATCAGGGAATTACGCTCTCAAGTCTGCCTTAAGAAAGATTAATCATACAAGCATTAGTAATGATGCGACTTGAGAAAATTGATGTTATTTCAGTCTTATTTCCATTGTAAAATTACATTTTCTTGTAGGAATGATGCAATTTATCCAAACAACGCGGAAAGTAATCCGGACAAAATGAGCTGTCAGATTCTTTTATTTTCAGTCATCTCTACGTGGTAGGTAGGTGTGGGATGAAATTGGTATTTTCCTGTCTCCTCCTACGTCCTTGCTCTAGAAAATTAGACACATTGTAAGGTTTACCTAGATAGGAGTTTAGTTACTTAGTCTCTAAAAAGTTGTAATCGAAGTGCTTTATGAAATGCATACTCTTTCTAATGATCTGTCTTACAATAATTATTGATTATCTATGCCTATGCCTATGAAAATCGATGATATTCTCGATAATATGGCTCAAATGGTCTAGAAAAATTTAGCAAAAGGTTTTGTCAACAACGATCGCGGATTATAGCCAAGAAATGTAGTCGATGGAGGAAAGTGAAAGCTGTTCCATTTTTATATTTCGAAGTTTCTCAAATAATCGAGATTCAGAGGGTGAAGTATTAGTGTCACCAGTCATCGGTAGCGCTGCAGAGTTATCCAATACAAGCAGCAGAATCGGAAGACACTGACTTTGAGCCTTCACTGTTAAATTAGGATCTTTCCTGAATTAGATCGATAGCATAATGGAAACTAGACAGCCCGAATCGATCCAATTGATGAAACCTGACATGTAGTAGGTAGATAGAAATTAAATAAAAATGGGAGAGCTTATCATCGTATTAGCAGACCTGTTACGTTTCATCTTGGATGTTGATTGTTAGTGTGAAAACAGGGTCTTAAACTTGTGGTACAAAAAACTTTTGTCCGAATTTTCCGCTTGAGAATATAAAGTCTAAGAATTCAGCTTAAATGAATATTCAAAACTGCATATGAAGAAAAAATAGCAATAGCTTTTCTGAACGCTACCATGGACAGCAAACGTACGTGGATACAGTTAGTACTCGGACATAATGCTTAAGACCATCATGAACCGTTCTGCTTATAAAAACCTCCTCCCGGGAAGAGACGTGAAGGAGGATACCAGGAATGAACTCATAGCAGCAGATTTACTATGGCTCAAATAGTCCAGTCAAAGTAGGATTTAAATGTGCATTTCATGCGGAAAAAAAAAATTTTGTGTGGGGGTTGGGTAGTCCATGGAGAGTCTAAATCCAAAAATGCGACCTCCTACCCCTTGTGAATTAGCCGCCATATTGGTTTTAGGGTTGGATGGAGTTTTTGCACTTTACGACGTTAATTCGCATTTTACCGAAAAAAGTGTCATTACTTACTTTATTCAGAAAAACATTCTCCACAAATTTGCATAGGTATGTGACATTTTTTCGTATTTGCAATATTTAATGACCTACAGGTGATTCATTAAGAACAAGGGGGATGAAAAATTGATATTTTCGGAATAACTCCTTTTTTTCAATCGCAATCCAAAAATTGTTCCCACAAAACTTGTAGCGCTTACAATTACGAACATTTAAATAACGATATCTCATTAATCGGACCAATTATTGTTGCGCAGTAGTGCGCCGAAGTCTGCGAACTTAGCCTTTCACTCGTTCAATCCAATAATTGATGTAGTCAAAATATCATGAATCTTAGGTTTTGAATTTGTCAAAATTCAGAAAAATTAATATATCGTTATTATGCGAGATGCATGAAAAGTATTTTGATCCATTTGTAGAATCAATTCTAGACTCTCGAAAGTATAAGCGACTGTCGTACAAGTTGTGTTAAATTATTCATAATATTAGTATTTTATGTACCTACCACAGGACGAAATTTTCTTTAGACGAATGTGAATTAATATTTCGAGGCGAAGCCGATGAATATTATCGCATTAGAAAAAAATTCAATGGTAAATCGTATTCAAAAAAATGTTTATTTATTTTCTTTGGGTTTCACATAATATAGTCCGGTGTTTATTGGGAAGCTCTCGTTCTCATTTTTTCTTTTTTTCCGTGAAGAACCAGGTGAATGGATTCTTATGTCGATGTGATCCAGAGAATGTACTGCGGTTTTTTGCCAAGAATCGGGTTCTTCGTCGTCGTCATCATTTTCAAACTCATCCATCGCTGAGAGTTTTTCTGGTACGTTGTCGCATATTTCCCCGGAACAGTTCTGGCAGATCGCCGTACAGTGCAGACCCGCTTTTCGGCAGCCACAAGCTGCTCCACAATTTTTCGTACATTTGCATGGATATCAACTTCAACAACGATTGTGGTGCAGGATCCCCAGTGGTAGTCAATGGCATCCAACCCCTCGAATCTTTTTTCCATCCCCAGTGCTCAGGATTTTTTTCATTGTTGAGCCATTTTTGTATTTGGTAGAAGGTCCGATGAGTGTGGTATTTTGCTGCTTCGGCAGTTGGTGGTAAATCTGCTAGGTTACATTTACTTTTTGCTGATGATTTAGCGAAACGTTTATATCTGCGTTTGTGTGAAGTTAGCAACGATTTCTCAGCCACGAATTCTGACGTGGAGGAATATTAACAGCATCTTCCTATAAACTCTGTAAACGATCACATTCTAATCCCAACATAAAAATACAAGCCTCTGACTTGACTGGTAACTAGCCACGATCAAAAGTATGTAAATTTTTTTATATAGAAATACAATGTACGTGATATTATCTCTTTTCTGTTATGCTTTTTTCACTCCTACAACCCCCGAGTGAAGTGACATGTGCGTTAAAAAAGCAAATTTTTGCGTAATGTCCTCCAAAAGTCCTTTTTTCAAAAAATCCAGAGTATACTTCTGTCACCCTTGAACAGGGGTGGGGAAAAAATTATTAAAATTGAGAGTTCACCTAGTATACCTGACGGATTTATATCAATATTCATCCCCCTCTAACAACCCTTGTGTGATATGTGCGTTAATGCAAATTTTTGCCAAAAGTCCTCCGAAAGTCCCTCTTTCCAAAAATCTATAGTGCACTTTTGTCACCCTTGAACAGGGGTGGGGAAAAAAATATTAAAATTCAGAGTTCACCTAGTATACCTGACGGATTTATATCAATATTAATCCCCCTCTAACAACCCTTGTGTGATATGTGCGTTAATGCAAATTTTTGCCAAAATTCCTCCGAAAGTCCCTCTTTCCAAAAATCTATAGTGCACTTCTGTCACCTTTGAACAGGGGTGGGGAAAAAATTATTAAAATTGAGAGTTCACCTAGTATACCTGACGGATTTATATCAATATTCATCCCCCTCTAACAACCCTTGTGTGATATGTGCGTTAATGCAAATTTTTGCCAAAAGTCCTCCGAAAGTCCCTCTTTCCAAAAATCTATAGTGCACTTTTGTCACCCTTGAACAGGGGTGGGGAAAAAAATATTAAAATTCAGAGTTCACCTAGTATACCTGACGGATTTATATCAATATTCATCCCCCTCTAACAACCCTTGTGTGATATGTGCGTTAATGCAAATTTTTGCCAAAATTCCTCCGAAAGTCCCTCTTTCCAAAAATCTATAGTGCACTTCTGTCACCTTTGAACAGGGGTGGGGAAAAAATTATTAAAATTGAGAGTTCACCTAGTATACCTGACGGATTTATATCAATATTCATCCCCCTCTAACAACCCTTGTGTGATATGTGCGTTAATGCAAATTTTTGCCAAAAGTCCTCCGAAAGTCCCTCTTTCCAAAAATCTATAGTGCACTTCTGTCACCCTTGAACAGGGGTGGGGAAAAAATTATTAAAATTCAGAGTTCACCTAGTATACCTGACGGATTTATATCAATATTCATCCCCCTCTAACAACCCTTGTGTGATATGTGCGTTAATGCAAATTTTTGCCAAAATTCCTCCGAAAGTCCTTCTTTCCAAAAATCTATAGTGCACTTCTGTCACCCTTGAACAGGGGTGGGGAAAAAATTATTAAAATTCAGAGTTCACCTAGTATACCTGACGGATTTATATCAATATTCATCCCCCTCTAACAACCCTTGTGTGATATGTGCGTTAATGCAAATTTTTGCCAAAAGTCCTCCGAAAGTCCCTCTTTCCAAAAATCTATAGTGCACTTTTGTCACCCTTGAACAGGGGTGGGGAAAAAATTATTAAATTTCAGAGTTCACCTACTATACCTGACGGATTTATATCAATATTCATCCCCCTCTAACAACCCTTGTGTGATATGTGCGTTAATGCAAATTTTTGCCAAAAGTCCTCCGAAAGTCCCTCTTTCCAAAAATCTATAGTGCACTTTTGTCACCCTTGAACAGGGGTGGGGAAAAAAATATTAAAATTCAGAGTTCACCTAGTATACCTGACGGATTTATATCAATATTCATCCCCCTCTAACAACCCTTGTGTGATATGTGCGTTAATGCAAATTTTTGCCAAAAGTCCTCCGAAAGTCCCTCTTTCCAAAAATCTATAGTGCACTTTTGTCACCCTTGAACAGGGGTGGGGAAAAAATTATTAAAATTCAGAGTTCACCTAGTATACCTGACGGATTTATATCAATATTCATCCCCCTCTAACAACCCTTGTGTGATATGTGCGTTAATGCAAATTTTTGCCAAAATTCCTCCGAAAGTCCTTCTTTCCAAAAATCTATAGTGCACTTCATCTGTCACCCTTGAACAGGGGTGGGGAAAAAATTATTAAAATTGAGAGTTCACCTAGTATACCTGACGGATTTATATCAATATTCATCCCCCTCTAACAACCCTTGTGTGATATGTGCGTTAATGCAAATTTTTGCCAAAATTCCTCCGAAAGTCCCTCTTTCCAAAAATCTATAGTGCACTTCTGTCACCCTTGAACAGGGGTGGGGAAAAAATTATTAAAATTCAGAGTTCACCTAGTATACCTGACGGATTTATATCAATATTCATCCCCCTCTAACAACCCTTGTGTGATATGTGCGTTAATGCAAATTTTTGCCAAAAGTCCTCCGAAAGTCCCTCTTTCCAAAAATCTATAGTGCACTTTTGTCACCCTTGAACAGGGGTGGGGAAAAAATTATTAAAATTCAGAGTTCACCTAGTATACCTGACGGATTTATATCAATATTCATTCCCCTCTAACAACCCTTGTGTGATATGTGCGTTAATGCAAATTTTTGCCAAAAGTCCTCCGAAAGTCCCTCTTTCCAAAAATCTATAGTGCACTTTTGTCACCCTTGAACAGGGGTGGGGAAAAAATTATTAAAATTCAGAGTTCACCTACTATACCTGACGGATTTATATCAATATTCATCCCCCTCTAACAACCCTTGTGTGATATGTGCGTTAATGCAAATTTTTGCCAAAAGTCCTCCGAAAGTCCCTCTTTCCAAAAATCTATAGTGCACTTTTGTCACCCTTGAACAGGGGTGGGGAAAAAAATATTAAAATTCAGAGTTCACCTAGTATACCTGACGGATTTATATCAATATTCATCCCCCTCTAACAACCCTTGTGTGATATGTGCGTTAATGCAAATTTTTGCCAAAAGTCCTCCGAAAGTCCCTCTTTCCAAAAATCTATAGTGCACTTTTGTCACCCTTGAACAGGGGTGGGGAAAAAATTATTAAAATTCAGAGTTCACCTAGTATACCTGACGGATTTATATCAATATTCATCCCCCTCTAACAACCCTTGTGTGATATGTGCGTTAATGCAAATTTTTGCCAAAATTCCTCCGAAAGTCCTTCTTTCCAAAAATCTATAGTGCACTTCTGTCACCCTTGAACAGGGGTGGGGAAAAATTATTAAAATTGAGAGTTCACCTAGTATACCTGACGGATTTATATCAATATTCATCCCCCTCTAACAACCCTTGTGTGATATGTGCGTTAATGCAAATTTTTGCCAAAATTCCTCCGAAAGTCCCTCTTTCCAAAAATTTATAGTGCACTTTTGTCACCCTTGAACAGGGGTGGGGAAAAAATTATTAAAATTGAGAGTTCACCTAGTATACCTGACGGATTTATATCAATATTCATCCCCCTCTAACAACCCTTGTGTGATATGTGCGTTAATGCAAATTTTCGCCAAAAGTCCTCCGAAAGTCCCTCTTTCCAAAAATCTATAGTGCACTTTTGTCACCCTTGAACAGGGGTGGGGAAAAAATTATTAAAATTCAGAGTTCACCTAGTATACCTGACGGATTTATATCAATATTCATCCCCCTCTAACAACCCTTGTGTGATATGTGCGTTAATGCAAATTTTTGCCAAAATTCCTCCGAAAGTCCTTCTTTCCAAAAATCTATAGTGCACTTCTGTCACCCTTGAACAGGGGTGGGGAAAAAATTATTAAAATTGAGAGTTCACCTAGTATACCTGACGGATTTATATCAATATTCATCCCCCTCTAACAACCCTTGTGTGATATGTGCGTTAATGCAAATTTTTGCCAAAAGTCCTCCGAAAGTCCCTCTTTCCAAAAATCTATAGTGCACTTCTGTCACCCTTGAACAGGGGTGGGGAAAAAATTATTAAAATTCAGAGTTCACCTAGTATACCTGACGGATTTATATCAATATTCATCCCCCTCTAACAACCCTTGTGTGATATGTGCGTTAATGCAAATTTTTGCCAAAATTCCTCCGAAAGTCCCTCTTTCCAAAAATCTATAGTGCACTTCTGTCACCCTTGAACAGGGGTGGGGAAAAAAATATTAAAATTCAGAGTTCACCTAGTATACCTGACGGATTTATATCAATATTCATCCCCCTCTAACAACCCTTGTGTGATATGTGCGTTAATGCAAATTTTTGCCAAAAGTCCTCCGAAAGTCCCTCTTTCCAAAAATCTATAGTGCACTTCTGTCACCCTTGAACAGGGGTGGGGAAAAAATTATTAAAATTCAGAGTTCACCTAGTATACCTGACGGATTTATATCAATATTCATCCCCCTCTAACAACCCTTGTGTGATATGTGCGTTAATGCAAATTTTTGCCAAAAGTCCTCCGAAAGTCCCTCTTTCCAAAAATCTATAGTGCACTTTTGTCACCCTTGAACAGGGGTGGGGAAAAAATTATTAAAATTCAGAGTTCACCTAGTATACCTGACGGATTTATATCAATATTCATCCCCCTCTAACAACCCTTGTGTGATATGTGCGTTAATGCAAATTTTTGCCAAAATTCCTCCGAAAGTCCCTCTTTCCAAAAATCTATAGTGCACTTCTGTCACCCTTATTTTAAGGTATGAAAAAAAATTATAATTTTGAGAATTTATCTCGTATACCTGGCGCATTTATAATATCAATATTCAACCCCCTCTAACGGCCCTTGTATGACATATGCGTTAATGAAAATTTTTGCATAAAGTTCTTCAAAAGTCCTCATTTAAAAAAATCTAGAATGGATTTTTGTCACCCTTAAAGATGGGTTTGAAAAAAATTATAATCATTTACAATGTATGGACCTGGGCAGTCCACCAAGGCCCAGCTGGCCCGTCCAGAGCTTATTTTAATTACTATTATTGTTATTATTATTGTTATAATTATTTACTTAGAATTTTTTGATATGGTGTTGGATTGTACCGACATTTTTTTACATTTTTTTTACATTTCCTATTTACATTGCCTATATTGTTTTCGTGCTGATGTTATATGTATGTGTTCTACTGATGTGAATAAGGGTGTTTATTATTATTATTATTTATTATTATTAATATTATTTATTATTTATTTAAACAAAGCGTTTTTGAATAACGTGGTTCAATATTCGTTTTAATTTTAATTTTAATTTTATTTATAATTTTGACTAGTCTGTGAACTTTGTATCTGTTAATAAAGGGATGTTGTAAATAAAATAAACTAATAAAATTTGTTCGTAAATATACGAAGTTTATTTAAAATAAGATGTTGAAAATTAATCAAATTACCGGTTTCCTGTTAATTAGTCGACTTCAGATTTTTTTAGTTATTATTAATAAAATTTATTATACAGGGTGTTAAGAAAATGACGGATAAACTCTTCAGTACATTGTAGGGGACACTCAGTAAAGTACGGGAAAAATAATTAAAAAAAATCCAGAGCTACATTTTGAAAGATATAAACAAAATATTGAACAATAAATTTGGCAACGTTTAACACGATAACAGTTGGTATTTGGTAATTTCGTCTGATATCTAACAACGTAGGTAGTCAAGGTATCAAAACCGTTGTTGCCAAATGCTTTTTTTTTCAGCATCTTAGAAAAGAAAAAAAATTCTTATTAAATTTTCCAAGCCAGATTTTTTTAATTGATAACGATTAAAGTACCATTTTTATATCTGTAAAATCATTTAGTTTTTGCAAATACCGAAAAACAATAATAGTAAAATGTTAACTTTGGCATTTTTTATCTCACCAAATTGAGAAGAAATTTTTTAAATTTTTCTCAATAATTTTTTAAATTATTTTTCCCGGACCCTACTGAGTGTCCCCTACAATGTACTGAAGAGTTTATCCATCTTTTTCTTAACACCCTGTATAACAAAATTTATTATATCACTATCTATAAATGCGCCAGGTATACGAGATAAATTCTCAAAATTATAATTTTTTTTCATACCTTAAAATAAGGGTGACAGAAGTGCACTATAGATTTTTGGAAAGAGGGACTTTCGGAGGACTTTTGGCAAAAATTTGCATTAACGCACATATCACACAAGGGTTGTTAGAGGGGGATGAATATTGATACAAAATCCGTCAGGTATACTAGGTGAACTCTGAATTTTAATAATTTTTTCCCCACCCCTGTTCAAGGGTGACAGAAGTGCACTCTGGATTTTTGGAAAGCAGAAGTATCGTAGAATATTATATGAAAATTTTCATTAACGCACATGTCATACAAGGGCCGTTAGAGGGGGTTGAATATTGATATTATAAATGCGCCAGGTATACGAGATAAATTCTCAAAATTATAATTTTTTTTCATACCTTAAAATAAGGGTGACAGAAGTGCACTATAGATTTTTGGAAAGAGGGACTTTCGGAGGACTTTGGGCAAAAATTTGCATTAACGCACATATCACACAAGGGTTGTTAGAGGGGGATGAATATTGATATAAATCCGTCAGGTATACTAGGTGAACTCTGAATTTTAATAATTTTTCCCCACCCCTGTTCAAGGGTGACAAAAGTGCACTATAGATTTTTGGAAAGAGGGACTTTCGGAGGACTTTTCGCAAAAATTTGCATTAACGCACATATCACACAAGGGTTGTTAGAGGGGGATGAATATTGATATAAATCCGTCAGGTATACTAGGTGAACTCTCAATTTTAATAATTTTTTCCCCACCCCTGTTCAAGGGTGACAGAAGTGCACTATAGATTTTTGGAAAGAGGGACTTTCGGAGGAATTTTGGCAAAAATTTGCATTTACGCACATATCACACAAGGGTTGTTAGAGGGGGATGAATATTGATATAAATCCGTCAGGTATACTAGGTGAACTCTCAATTTTAATAATTTTTTCCCCACGCCTGTTCAAGGGTGACAGAAGTGCACTCTGGATTTTTGGAAAGCAGAAGTATCGTAGAATATTATATGAAAATTTTCATTAACGCACATGTCATACAAGGGCCGTTAGAGGGGGTTGAATATTGATATTATAAATGCGCCAGGTATACGAGATAAATTCTCAAAATTATAATTTTTTTTCATACCTTAAAATAAGGGTGACAAAAGTGCACTATAGATTTTTGGAAAGAGGGACTTTCGGAGGACTTTGGGCAAAAATTTGCATTAACGCACATATCACACAAGGGTTGTTAGAGGGGGATGAATATTGATATAAATCCGTCAGGTATACTAGGTGAACTCTGAATTTTAATAATTTTTCCCCACCCCTGTTCAAGGGTGACAAAAGTGCACTATAGATTTTTGGAAAGAGGGACTTTCGGAGGACTTTTCGCAAAAATTTGCATTAACGCACATATCACACAAGGGTTGTTAGAGGGGGATGAATATTGATATAAATCCGTCAGGTATACTAGGTGAACTCTCAATTTTAATAATTTTTTCCCCACCCCTGTTCAAGGGTGACAGAAGTGCACTATAGATTTTTGGAAAGAGGGACTTTCGGAGGAATTTTGGCAAAAATTTGCATTTACGCACATATCACACAAGGGTTGTTAGAGGGGGATGAATATTGATATAAATCCGTCAGGTATACTAGGTGAACTCTCAATTTTAATAATTTTTTCCCCACGCCTGTTCAAGGGTGACAGAAGTGCACTCTGGATTTTTGGAAAGCAGAAGTATCGTAGAATATTATATGAAAATTTTCATTAACGCACATGTCATACAAGGGCCGTTAGAGGGGGTTGAATATTGATATTATAAATGCGCCAGGTATACGAGATAAATTCTCAAAATTATAATTTTTTTTCATACCTTAAAATAAGGGTGACAGAAGTGCACTATAGATTTTTGGAAAGAGGGACTTTCGGAGGACTTTTGGCAAAAATTTACATTAACGCACATATCACACAAGGGTTGTTAGAGGGGGATGAATATTGATATAAATCCGTCAGGTATACTAGGTGAACTCTCAATTTTAATAATTTTTTCCCCACCCCTGTTCAAGGGTGACAGAAGTGCACTATAGATTTTTGGAAAGAGGGACTTTCGGAGGAATTTTGTCAAAAATTTTCATTAACGCACATGTCACACAAGGGTTGTTAGAGGGGGATGAATATTGATATAAATCCGTCAGGTATACTAGGTGAACTCTGAATTTTAATATTTTTTTCCCCACCCCTGTTCAAGGGTGACAGAAGTGCACTATAGATTTTTGGAAAGAGGGACTTTCGGAGGAATTTTGGCAAAAATTTGCATTTACGCACATATCACACAAGGGTTGTTAGAGGGGGATGAATATTGATATAAATCCGTCAGGTATACTAGGTGAACTCTCAATTTTAATAATTTTTTCCCCACGCCTGTTCAAGGGTGACAGAAGTGCACTCTGGATTTTTGGAAAGCAGAAGTATCGTAGAATATTATATGAAAATTTTGATTAACGCACATGTCATACAAGGGCCGTTAGAGGGGGTTGAATATTGATATTATAAATGCGCCAGGTATACGAGATAAATTCTCAAAATTATAATTTTTTTTCATACCTTAAAATAAGGGTGACAGAAGTGCACTATAGATTTTTGGAAAGAGGGACTTTCGGAGGACTTTTGGCAAAAATTTACATTAACGCACATATCACACAAGGGTTGTTAGAGGGGGATGAATATTGATATAAATCCGTCAGGTATACTAGGTGAACTCTCAATTTTAATAATTTTTCCCCACCCCTGTTCAAGGGTGACAGAAGTGCACTATAGATTTTTGGAAAGAGGGACTTTCGGAGGACTTTTGGCAAAAATTTACATTAACGCACATATCACACAAGGGTTGTTAGAGGGGGATGAATATTGATATAAATCCGTCAGGTATACTAGGTGAACTCTGAATTTTAATATTTTTTTCCCCACCCCTGTTCAAGGGTGACAAAAGTGCACTATAGATTTTTGGAAAGAGGGACTTTCGGAGGACTTTTGGCAAAAATTTGCATTAACGCACATATCACACAAGGGTTGTTAGAGGGGGCTGAATATTGATATTATAAATGCGCCAGGTATACGAGATAAATTCTCAAAATTATAATTTTTTTTCATACATTAAAATAAGGGTGACAGAAGTGCACTATAGATTTTTGGAAAGAGGGACTTTCGGAGGACTTCGGGCAAAAATTTGCATTAACGCACATATCACACAAGGGTTGTTAGAGGGGGATGAATATTGATATAAATCCGTCAGGTATACTAGGTGAACTCTGAATTTTAATATTTTTTCCCCACCCCTGTTCAAGGGTGACAGAAGTGCACTATAGATTTTTGGAAAGAGGGACTTTCTGAGGACTTTTGGCAAAAATTTACATTAACGCACATATCACACAAGGGTTGTTAGAGGGGGATGAATATTGATATAAATCCGTCAGGTATACTAGGTGAACTCTCAATTTTAATAATTTTTTCTCCACCCCTGTTCAAGGGTGACAGAAGTGCACTATAGATTTTTGGAAAGAGGGATTTTCGGAGGAATTTTGGCAAAAATTTTCATTAACGCACATGTCATACAAGTGCCGTTAGAGGGGGTTGAATATTGATATTATAAATGCGCCAGGTATACGAGATAAATTCTCAAAATTATAATTTTTTTTCATACCCTAAAATAAGGGTGACAGAAGTGCACTATAGATTTTTGGAAAGAGGGACTTTCGGAGGACTTTTGGCAAAAATTTGCATTAACGCACATATCACACAAGGGTTGTTAGAGGGGGATGAATATTGATATAAATCCGTCAGGTATACTAGGTGAACTCTCAATTTTAATAATTTTTTCCCCACCCCTGTTCAAGGGTGACAAAAGTGCACTATAGATTTTTGGAAAGAGGGACTTTCGGAGGACTTTTGGCAAAAATTTGCATCAACGCACATATCACACAAGGGTTGTTAGAGGGGGATGAATATTGATATAAATCCGTCAGGTATACTAGGTGAACTCTGAATTTTAATAATTTTTTCCCCACCCCTGTTCAAGGGTGACAGAAGTGCACTCTGGATTTTTGGAAAGCAGAAGTTTCGGAGAATATTATATGAAAATTTTCATTAACGCACATGTCATACAAGGGCCGTTAGAGGGGGTTGAATATTGATATTATAAATGCGCCAGGTATACGAGATAAGTTCTCAAAATTATAATTTTTTTTTCATAACGCAAATTAAGGGTGACAGAAGTATACTCTGGATTTTTTGAAAAAAGGACTTTTGGAGGACATTACGCAAAAATTTGCTTTTTTAACGCACATGTCACTTCACTCGGGGGTTGTAGGAGTGAAAAAAGCATAACAGAAAAGAGATAATATCACGTACATTGTATTTCTATATAAAAAAATTTACATACTTTTGATCGTGGCTAGTTACCAGTCAAGTCAGAGGCTTGTATTTTTATGTTGGGATTAGAATGTGATCGTTTACAGAGTTTATAGGAAGATGCTGTTAATATTCCTCCACGTCAGAATTCGTGGCTGAGAAATCGTTGCTAACTTCACGCAAACTATATCTGCATCCATTCAAACCGTCACTTGTAGCTGTGTCCCCGTATAAAGATATTATAAACTGCTCGCCAGCATTTTCAAGAGTCTTAGAATCAGCATATTCGTCCTTGAATGATGCAATCAAGGATTCAAGGCTGGGATTTTTTTCCAAGGTTGAGATAAATTTAGACTTTCCTATCCCGAAGAATGCAGACGTCGTATCGCAACCACTGAAAGCATGTAAAAACAGGATATTTTCCGAAATCAGTGGACCATGCTTCAAGCTGCGTGGCGAAAATACTTGTTGCCGATTCCGGCCTTGTTGAGGTTTCCTGAGAAAAACGTTCTTCACATTATCTGGACACAATCCCGTCAGTAAGGCAAAAAGGTCCACATCGGAGCCGATGATGAAAACAGCGTCGTAGAATGGAGCTTCACCAAGAGCTGATTCTACGATGAGCAGATCTGCATCCTCTTCTGCAACGGCTGCGCCGATGGCGGAATTTTTCATACGTGTCACGAGGAGATTGATGAACGATTTTTTATTTTTATCGTTCGAAAGAAACTTTTCCTGAGTCATGGACGGGATCGAATTCTCATCAAATATCATGTCAGTTGCTCGTTGTTTCAGAGAACGTCTGAGTCACTCATTTTGGAACACTGGTCGTTTCCCAACTGATCGAATGACTTTTTTTGGGATGTGTTTCCAGATTTTCACGAACAGGCTAATGTTTTTTTAAAAGTGCATATATTTTCTAGGCTTGTCTAGACACGTTTTTATTGGTTTTACCACATCATCACAGACAAATCTTATCTATATACGGCAGCCCTATTTGGAGCGAGTCGGCCTGGGTTATCGCTTACCTGAGAAACCTAATTGGCCCGATCTCACCTTAATGACTTTGACGCACTACTGCGCAACAATAATTGATCCGATTAATGAGATATTGTTATGTAAATGTTCGTAATTGTAAGCGCTACAAGTTTTGTGGGAACAATTTGTGGATTGCGATTGAAAAAAAGGAGTTATTCCGAAAATACCAATTTTTCATCCCCCTTGTTCTTAATGAATCACCTGTAGGTCATTAAATATTGCAAATACGAAAAAATGTCACATATGCAAATTTGTGGAGAATATTTTTCTGAATAAAGTAAGTAATCACACTTTTTTCGGTAAAATGCGAATTAACGTCGTAAAGTGCAAAAACTCCATCCACCCCTAAAACCAATATGGCGGCTAATTCACAAGGGGTAGGAGGTCGCATTTTTGGATTTAGACTCTCCATGGACTACCCAACCCCCACTCAAAATATTTTCTTTTCCGCATGAAATGCATAATTCGATGCCTTTTTCGTCTAATTTGACTGGACTAAAATGTTAGACATCAACTGGAGCTGAGGTGTGTAGTGCTGGCTCAAATTCAAATAAGAGAGTCTTCTCGAGCCTGAGCCTTCACGCAACTACTTTACAGGTCGAAATCTATCTTTCCTTTTAAGAACGGCCTTAGAACTGGATTAGGGAGTAGCGACCGATATAAAATAACCTGTTACTTTGAGATACCCATGACAAGAAACACTGTTTACGGCTATTTGACGCATATCTACTGAATGAGTTAGAGTTATGGATGAAATACCGATGATTTGAGACAAACAACTGGCAGTAAAATTATAGTTATTTTGAAACAACTAAATAACAGTTAGATTTAGTAGCCGTGACAGTGGATCACAATCATAGAAAATGGAATAGACTAGTCTACTAATAAGTCTACTATTCCATATTAATAGAAAATCAAGTTATGACATACTTTTCGATCTCCAAGGCCAATTCAGAACTTGTTAATTATTGAACACCGGATACTTTAGTCACTGTAAAGAATTCCTGTTCTGGCAAAAATGTTGAGTTTTGGATACTTGACAATATTTACAGTAGTTAGTCTCAATAACAGTACCATGGATTTGAGAACTGTTAAATAAGCATAAAATTAAGGAGAGGTTATTTGAGTACAGTAAACCATTTTTGGAACTTACCTACTCAACTTAAGAGTTTTTTGTTACATTAAAACTAAGTCATTAAAATTATTATTATTGTTATTCTAGGCATGCATAAAAATTTAGGAAATAATTAATCCCTTTTAGTTTACTTAAATAAGAAGCCATTGAGTTGTAATTAAAATAATTTTGATAAGTACCTTGCTAGATAAAAGTAATTCAATATTTTTAGGAAATTAGCAGGTCAGATACAAAAGACATTACCTGGTATTATGATCGCTGAGGTATCCTCTTTCCCGTTCCCGTTCTCGTTCTCTCTCCCTCAGGAGCTCATTTCTGTCACTGTAGTAACCATCCCGGTCTCTGTCTCTCTCTCTTTCTCTTGTCATTGTTCCTAATCGATGTGAAAGGGGTAAAGTGGAAGATTTATTCACGGAAGCGCTAGATGACGGGCCTGTCGAATGAAAAGTTTTTAATTAGTTTCGAATTTCAAGAGTCCTTTTAAATCACACTCACGTTTCCTACCGGGGTAAGGGCTACGTTGATTTGATCCGGGCAAACTTTCTGCGAATTCTGAAATTGAAATTTTAGCTTGTTTTAGTTGAATTGGATAAGTGCAAACATTAAATGCTTTTCCCCTTAGGAAATGGCACTGGTGTCCGTTCAGATTAGTTTGGAATTAGACACTTCGAATATCATCGCTTCAAACTAACGACAGAACTATCGCTATATTGCCAATTCACATATATACCGGGTGTAATTGTTCATAGTTACAAACTAGTAATAATAATAGATTAGATCAAACTGCAATAAAATGAATTCTAAATCGGCTTGGAATCTAATTATTTAAGTTCACGCTTCATGTGATAGAACGGTTCAGTTTTCGATAAATACTAATCCGATAGGTATAGGTACGTTTGAAATTTAACTTTGAGTTTATTAAGTTTTAGGACTCGGAATGGCCTCTCTAAGTGAACCGTTAAGGAACTATTGACGACTATTTGGAAGTGAATGTTTGGAAAGGCAATAGAAAAAAGAAAGAAAAGAAGGAAACTTGTAGCATAAAAGGGATCAAAGAGGGTTGTTATAGGAGAATGTGCCTTTTTTACAAAGCAAATTGCACGGAATTGTACCTTGAAGTTATATACCTTGACCGTATAAGGAGAACTGCCAAGCAAATAAGTCTCGGGCAATATTTTTTATGTTATGTATTTTCATTTTATTGACCAAGAAATATTTATATATACCTACAACAGTGCGTGGGTACATTAAGGAATATTCTTGTTGCAGCCCTTTATTTTTTTATATATTTAAAAGTTCATAGAAATCACGAAGGAACAAATTTCTTTGTGTAGTTTTTAGTTACAAATGATGAAGTAAATACTGATGCATTTTTGAATTCGCTATCAATTTGAAATACTTTAAAATCACCTTTTAAATAAGATCGGGAGAAAAATTTAGGAGAAAAATCAGTTTTTCGAAGAAAAAAAAATTATTTGAAGAATTATCCCATGACAAAGAAGATAACCAGTCGGCTAATAGATTAAATTTCAATATTCCGTGAATTATTTTGATTTTGTACTGCTCACACTCAAATGTACAAGAGTCTGTTGTTGACAGCTGATATGAGGCTTTTTCAGGAAAATTTTACCAAAGTTCTGTGGTTTAAGTAAAATAAAAGTACAAGTAAAATGAATTTTTCTGCAATGACGTTATAGTGTCGCAATATTTTCAAATATGAACAACTTTAGGAATATATTTTTTTATACTGTACACAAGAACATCTTTTATTGGTAACTGAGCTTAGAAAGTAGAAATCAATAACCCACAAGTTGCTGGATTTAAATTTAATTAGGGCTTCAGGTAAATATCTTTAGAGTTAAAATATTCTACATTAAATAATGTTGCAGGAAATTAGTAGGGGGCAGATCTTGCAATAATAATTCTAGAAATATGACCAGGGAAAAATCCCTAGGAAAACCAACAATGGATTCATAAAGATGCTTACAAAGACGATTTGGCGCACGCTACGACACCATTTACAAGGCAAAACCACTCAAGATTTTGAAGCAAGCATTAAAATGCCGGAAGGACTTTTAAGAATGAAGTAAACACTTTTAAGAATGATAATTGTACATTACTTGGAGTCGATGTAGCCTTTCAATCAACTTTTCAGAAGTTGCAGATAATCAGATGTCATAATTGAAATCTTTTATTTTGGAGATCTTCCATTCGGTAGTGAATTGGTAGGGGGAGGAGGAAGGACGAATCCGTGGTGAAAAAAATGACGCCACCAGGTTTGAGTTCGAACCTCTCAGTTTTGCGTCTGTGTGACGGAGGTTATAAAGTGAGGACATTCAACGATTAATAAAGAGGAAGGATCACAATGTCGCATCCTGTAAAACCAGCACATGCATGATCCTGAGGACCCAAAAATCTGATCTAAGAAGTATCATTTTTCATAAATATAATTTGGACGATTTTCGTAAAAAAGACGTCTTTGGTCGCTCAATCAATGGTAGGTATCAGTTTGTGATCAATTTGTCTGCGCGACTATAGACGCTCTTCCCACTTAAGGGGTTAATGACCTTTTTTTTTTTGTTAATAATATTTCGATCGAAAAAATAGCTTTTAAAAGGACTTTTAAAGAAAAGAATCTTCCGGATTCTCACCAGAAATCTAGCCATCGTTCAAATATCTGTACAGAACGCTAAGACCTTTTACAAATTTCGTGGTAGTAATGGTAGACAACCAGCTATGAAAGTAGCATGCAAATTTGGTAATATATTAAGAAGATAAATCTATTTTAAGGTTTGTCAACCAAAGTTTGATAACTGAAGAGAGTATAGGCTGTTAAAAGCGTAGGGTGTTAACATACCAAAAGTCCTGACGCTTAGCAGGTGATGAGCCAATGGGAGGGAGGGGGGTAGGGGGGTAAAAATTCACTTATAATAATAATAAAAGATCGTAAAATTATCTAACTTTTATTCTATACGTGACTTCCGAATTCCCAACCGTTTTTGAGTTACACGCTATAAGAAAGTTGATTTTTTCGAAAAAGTGTTTTAGACGATATGAAGGAACGTTTGATGAAAACTATGAAGTTAAATGATTTATTTAAAAAATTTCAATTATTTTCTAGCTTGTAGCTCGAAAACGTTATATGTTTTCGACAATTATACCTACGAGTTTTATTAATTAAAAGGAAAAATTTACCTATGACGCATCGTTTCTAAGATATAACCGGAAACCCCCAAAAACCCCCAGAATGTTTTTTTCCAAAAAAATCTACTTTTGTGGTGCGTAACTCAAAAACGGTTGAAAATTCGAAAGTCACGTATAGAATAAAAGTTTTATGGGCTTTTATTTATAACCGCAAAAATTTTCTCCACGATGAACCGCTTTTGAGATACAACCGAAGCCCAAAAAGTGGAACCTTTCCCCTCCCTCCCACCACCCGACTCGGAACAAAGACTTTTGGTATGTTAACACCCTAAACACCCTGAACAAGATTCTGAAGGAATCGCTTATTAGGTACCTGCTCACGCACTCTACACGTCCTTTTGTCCTATTGGTTGACTGGACTATAATACCTAATGGGTGTTTCCAAAATTTATTCGCAGTATTATTGGTCTTGATAAGAAAAAATTGCTGTGTAAAAAATATTTATGGACATTTTGTAAAACTCATTTTTGACATCAATTTTATTTTGTACTTACCAAGACGAATACTACAAACTAATTGGAACTTCCATGAGGAACAATTCCTCCAATAAAATTAGAATGAAATGATTATTATCTCATAAGCTTCCAATTTCATAGAAACGGAAAAATTTTCTTTTATTAATGAAGGAAAATACGTTAACATGAAAAAGAAATATTTTATTTAAGATACTTCCTCGATAATGTAAAACAACAAGCTCGACCTTCATGTTGTGTAAATGAAATCATAGTTGATTCCGGGTAGTTTCGCCGGACAGACCACGGCAAAACTGCCTACACATATAAATTTTGTGTAGGTAATTATTAATATTTACGCAAAACTAGCTACCTAGTTCTGGTTTACTTTTCCATGTTACCGTTTTTCAGCTGCATTTTGAACTTAAATGCTTGCCAAGTAGAAAATTTTTTTCAGCAATCTCTAGGTAAGAAGCTCAGAGATTATGTAATGGAAAAAGGTAACAAGAATGGTCATTGGTGACATTATTAAAGAGAAGATTAGGTACAAATAAAATAAGACTATAATATGACAATAATAAGGGGTAATTTATCGTTTTTACGATCTTTCATTTCAATTCAAATATTTATTTTAATAAGACCAGTACGGTTACATTTTTTGCAGTTTTTTAATCAAAAGTAACACCGGAAAATCGTTATGAAATATTCTTATAGGTAGAAATCATGTGATATAATATTTCTACAATGAAAAATAATTGCTTCCTCATTTTTCACAATATGAAACCATGCAAGTACGTAATACTCGTACAAGTGATTGAATGAAAGTAATGAAACACATTTCAGGACATTCGTTCGAGTAAAATATAAATAACGACCGGATATGAAGAAATTCCTTCGCGAGAATTTCAATTTCCCCATTTTATTACCTAAATTTTCCATGCTCTGGGTTAATAGAGCTTCGAACGTATGCAAGCTGTAGCTTTCAGCATCCATCCCTTTGGCTAACGTATTTCTAAGATGCATTTCATATTCCAAGAGAAGTCTGCTTGTCGGCGAACCAGGTGTTGGTGTGGTATTGGCATTCTGAAAATACATCCATAATAATTAAAATACATTTATTCCACCCGGTACCAAGATTATTTTTGTAAACTTGGTGGTAAATACATTATTACGATGCACATTTCCTCATTAATTCAATCTAAATATAACGTTCCAATAACAAAGCCCGAAATTAATTTCTTTGCTTTGTTTTTATAACATTACCATTTTACGATAGAAATACAGTCAATTTCACTGGAGCGATTGATTATTATTACATCGCATTTCAATAATCACAAATATTGAATCAATTTCAACTCAAATATGAGACTTCATTACATAAAAGAAATGACTATACTTCAGTTACAATGTTACAATAATTACATGGATAGTTATGCAAGTTCATGTCATGATATGGATAATTATTACGTTCAAGTATAATGCTCCGTATACATGAAAATAATATGACTGCTAGCTAACAAGAGTGAAACCAATAATTCATTTTCAGTGTCAAATTAAGTGTAAGTAACGAGACACGAAATGGATACTTACTGCTTAATTAGATATTCTGATGTTAATATGAAGTAAAAGGGCAAACAATTTCATATCAATAAAAGTCACTTCATATTTTATTTTGTTATTGACTAGTTGTTAATTTGCTGAATTATATTATAGGATTCTAAAATTGTTCATGAAGTATATTTCCTCTCAGGTTTGGAAGTATTTCTGCGAACTCAGAAACAGGAAACTTTTGGCCAAAGTTGGAAGATACTAGTAAAATTTATGCCTTAGAAGCTTCGTCTTCGATCTCTTCTAATAGCAATTGCAGACGAAACTTTTGTCTGAAAATAGTTCTAAAGCCCGGAATGTCTTGTGACTTACTTCGACCTCCTTGTTAATCTTGTGAATAAACAGGAAGAATGTTGAAAGTTCTGGATAATTTGACAATTTCTAAATTAATTAGCTCGAATTGCTTTATCGGTTAGAATCACTGATTAAAGGTTTGGCAACCCATTTTACGTTTATTTTGCAAATTTTATCAAACGAAAATATACATAAGGTATTATCGGGTAGGTTTTTACCCGAGTTTGAAATGTCTGCGATGTTAAATAAGTGAGTTAAGGGTTTTTGAAGTCAGAATTCTGACGTCGCAACTGCCAGGATTTCTCTATGCAAAAAATGTTGGACGTTTAGACTGTGCAGTGGTCTGAAACTGAAAAATACTAATATAGTTATAATATCTCGAGAAGGAAGCAGCTATCGAAGTGCCGTTTCCATTATTGTCTAAATAAGCAGCCCAGGAGAATTAATTAAAGAAATGTTGTTTTTAAGTTGCCAATAATACCCTTATTAAGGACCAGAAAACCCGAATTTAATTCTCTTGTCTATGTGTGTTATTTTTAAAGACATATAACTCTAGCACCCGACCTAATACCTACAACATTTACAACGGTTTTCATTCAAACCAATTGAATTTCACATGAAAACAAGAAATAAACGTTAGAGATGGCAACTAAATTCAAACAAATAAAAAATACCTAATTTATTTTCATTATTAAAGATAAAGGCTAAAATTAGATATCTCAATTCTTCAAGACCAAGCTGAATAGATTTAATTTAAATTTGCATTTGCAAAGAACGCGTAAAGTCATGACAGGTCGAAGCTGGAGTGACAAGCTTTCTATATAGTAAATTGAAAGGTGCCAAAAAAAAAATTGGCAAAAAAATCATAAAGCAGCACTTTTTGATAGGGATCTTGATATAATTTTACATAATTACAATTACAGGCTTAATTTACAGGCTCCCACATAAGACTCGATTGGTGGTATACCAGGAAAAATCTGATTTTCTGTGAAAAAAAAAAGAATGAAAAAAATGTTTCCAAACACAGATTTCTCCAAACTATTCAAGCGATTACGTGGTATTTTTGAACGGCAGTAATAGTTTCCTAACCAAGAGCTTTTGAGGATTTTCGTTGCAACGTGAGAAACTCTTCTGAAGATGAGATTTGTCACGACAATCATGGATTATTAAATTGACACTTCTTCATACACCTATACATTGTGCATGCTCTGATGCATGAATTCATTGGCAAAGTTTGATGAAAACATTAGTTGTGGGATCCGATGTTACGTGATGTCAATATAAATGGATATAGTGGTGTAATCACAAAAAAAAACATGAAAAAAGAGAATACTCTCATTTGTCCATCACTCAATCATTTATGTTAAGAACAACACACCTACTCTGAAATTTTATTGTTATTTTGATTTTTAATTCAATTTTTGAGGTTGTATTTTTACTTCAAAACGTTTCCAATAAAAATACATCACCATTTAGTCTAGTCGGTAGAAGAGTGATTGCTTTGAATGGCATCACTGATGAATCATTCAACAACAAAACAACTTTTTATGATGTCGCCATATTTCAATCAAGTATAATTTGAAACAGTGTTTCCATCAAATGGCTTCACTGATGAATTCAAGAACACGTCCTCAGTGTCATTAACAATTAAATTGAATGAAGTTTTCAGATATTGAGACAATTAAAAAAATTAGGAAACAACTGCATAATATCGTTTCTTAAAAAGTGCGATATGGTCAAGTATGTCCAAGTATTTTTGAGCTAAGAGAAGTTGTTTGGAGAGAGAGGCTAGATGGACTCCATATAGAATGCTGCAGATCGCAAGAAGCTTGTATCGAAAGGCTTGTAATTTGGAACGAACCAGATTACTTGATGACATATAGAAAGTCACAGTCTACTGAATATGACCTCGGACATAATGTCAAAGACGATCGTGAACCTTATAAGGTCCTTCTCCCGGGAAGAGACGTGTGAGAGAACAACATAAATGAACTCCGAACAGCAGATTTCAGGTCTCGAAGAAGAGAGTCTTCTCGAGCCTGGACCTTCACGCACCCACTTTTCCATGCCATTGAGCTTTGTGACAGCCAAGCAGCTATAAAAGCCCTTAGCTCCAGCCACTGCAAGTCCAAGTTGGTCTAGAGCTGTCAATTAAGTTTGAATGACCAAGTAAGGAACAATAATGAAGTAACACTGATCTGGATTCCGGGGCATGCTGGATATGGAGAGAACTAACTTGCCGACTCTCTCGCTAGGAAAGGTGCCGAATCCGAATTTATCGGACCAGAATCAGAATTTGGCATATTATCAGATATTGCTAAAACAACAATACGAAACTGGACTGAGAAGGAAGTCCTCCAGTACTGGCAAAACTTGCCAAGATTGGACCATTCGAAGACCTTTATACAGGGCACTTCGAAAAAAAGGAACTATTGGAGCTTGAGGGGAAAAAACTTAAAATCTTAATTGGTCTATAAAGCGAGCACTGCAAGCTGAATTATCATCTGCACAGGATTGGTTTAGCGAACAGCGCTTAATGCCGCCAGTGCTTTGAGGATGACAAGACCTCAAAACTCATCCAATGCAAGTTCCACTTTAGGAAGAACCATATTACAAACTTTTCATAAAAGAGGAAATGGATACATTACCAATAGTCAAAATGGTCAGCTTCCTCAAAGAGCTGACCTGATGGGGTTAATTAATAGCAGGACTAGGTGTGAGCGACAATAGACCTTCGGTTGCAGTGGTGGTGTCACAATGGCTCACTCACGAGATATCTAATCTAAGGTTTGTTGTTTGCGTTTTGGTCTTGAGTTTAAAAATGTCAAAGTTTTCCATACGTCGTAATGTGTAAGGTGAAAAGTTGCCTAATCAGTCTCATGGTCATCTACCATTTTGGCGAACGTGGAAAATCTGAACATAAAACTAAAAAAAAATTATAGTCAACTTTGAAGTTTTCTCAATTTTAGAGCCTTAAATAATAACTTGAAAGATTCACGATTCACTGCTTCAACCCTTACATTGTTAAATAGATGGATAATAAAATTCAGCAACAACCAGCCATATACCTACAAAAAAATTTGCTAACGTAAAATTGAGCCAATCTTCAGTCATTGTGCGTGGTGGATCTGATAACAGAAACCAATTATAATAATTATTATAGAAAAAATGTAAGGTACCTGAATTTTATCAGATAATTTATGACCAAAGCAATATAAATTATTTGAAACTAAACTGAAACTAAACTTCTGAGCAAATAATGCAGTGAAAACAAACAAATTTCAGGATCATCAAACTGAAAAAATCAAAAGGCATTATCGTTTTTACAGCCAAAAAGCCAGGAATGCAATTCTCCAATATACCTAACCCTATTTAAAAGCCCCTTTTCTTTCAAAAGAATTGGCAGAATAGTAAGAGAAGTTCTTTGTACCTCACATTTGTATTCATCACTTGTGTCTATATAATGAGATGGTTATATTTTGTTTGGAGCTGGGCCAAGGTTTTAGTAGGAAAGGAAGTTCCTTCATTACCACACTTAGAAGCCGGGAGCAATGTTATCTTCTCTAAAGATTGGCAGTTTTATCAAACTGTTTCCTAGCGTACTTAAGAGAGACAGTCTAAACTATTTTAGAGGTGATTTCTAGAATGCATTGCTTGAAGGGGGTTAAACTCGGCCAAATCCGTTTCAGGATTATGCGATCTGAGCAATCAGTAAGTAAAATTGTGAGAAGATTCGTGCCAAATATCTGTTGGCAAGAAATCATTAACTATTTCATATTCTTATCTGGTCTTATACCATAATATGCATATCCTCATTTTGGATTTGACCTTTTTGCAATCATCTGAATTTGACTAACGGAGTTTCGAATGGTGTCACTTCTTTGCCTTCAGCATGAAGAACTAATAATAAGAGAACTAATAATAATTGATGAAAGCTTATCGAGATCCTTTGGAGTTAATAAGTTTGTCCTTGACTCTAAAATATTTCGAGAGCTTATCGAAATATGTCATCATGCTTAGCAGAAAATTTTTTTAACGGAAACAATTTGATTATTGAAAACGTAAGCATTTGGCAGAAATGTTAGACACAGTGTTAGAAGTGTCTTTCTTCACCAGTTTCGTTGTTTTCAAAATATAAGGGACCCAATAACGATATTTTTGTAAATTTTGGTTTTTCATGAGCCTGTCCTGTACCTGGATGTATCCCAGAGAAGAGCCAAGTAAATCGGGCAGTGCCTTGAGGCAATTGGATGAGTCAAATCGTTTTGTTTCATCATAAACTATTTCCGATGCGATCTTCGAGGATTTTCCTCCTTACCGGAGAGTTTCTCCAATTTTTTTGATAAGTTAAGTAAAACCTTCTTAAAGAAGCGACAAGACATTTAACAGGGCAAAGTAAGCCTCATAAATCTTCTCTAGTAGGTTTTTCTTTACATTTGTAGTAATATTTCTAGTTATCGTAAATTATTATAAAAGTCAAGCCGTTCCCTTATTGTTTTACTGCAACAACACAAGCAAAGTTTGCACCTACCCTTAAAATTTGGAGCATACAGCAAGTATAATAAATGAAACATAAAGAATAACTCTCATATTCACAATTAAATGCAATACTTATCCATATCATAGCACAACATCAAAATAAAAATTAAAATTACAGATCCAAGCTCAGGTAAAGTTTGACATTTATGGTCGATCTCTAATACTACGAACACAAAATGCGTCTCCCAATGCACGGTTGCTCTATCTATAGCACTTGTCACAACTAAATTTGGACGTTGATATACCTGGTGATGCACATGTCTTCTACCGTAGCCGTGATGTGAGGTTTCAGGGTCAGAATTACCATTACTTGAACTTGGAGTAGTGGCATAACATTGATTATCAAAAATTACATTATCGGAAGGCGGCGAGAGTTCGCCACAAGCGCCTCGTTCCAGTTCCAAGTAAAGACCTCGCCCTGGGTATCCGCGGCCGATCTCGTGAGATGACCTGCAAATGCCACGTTAGATTAACTTTGTTGAACATCAGGAATGGTATTGACGGTGAGTTAATTATTTATCTATCATCGGATTTTGATACATGCTAACCTTATCCAATTTAATAACGCATGTTTTAGATGGATATTCTCCAAGGATCAGGGATGATTTAGGAATGGGTTTCGGAAAAATAGTTGTAGAACTCTCCAACTCGTACTGCTCTTGGTTAAAAACTCATGTAGTTTGATTTGTATTGATCTATCTTTCGGATTTTATCTAAGTCTCGTTTGTCTCCAAAAGCAATTTTGACTCATGTTTTTAGGTCTTAAGAAAAATAATGATATTAACAGGTGGTTTATTGTTTTTGTTTCTAAAAGGACTGTAGCATAATTGTTACCCAACTCTTAAAATTCATATTTGAACCATCCTGGAAACTATCACCTATACAATCAATAAATTAAACCTTCATGACTTCAGAGGTGTCTTAAAAATTTTTTTATTCCATACCTTGAGGTAGCGAATCTCGAATTCTGCGACATTGCAGATCTAGGATGTGGATGCCCTGATTCAGGTTCACTATGTCTTCCATTGTTGTTAACATGCCGATGGTGACCATGAGTGTTATAATAACTATACCTCTTCCTCCCCATTTCTGGTGACGTTACAGGACTCTCCACGCTTGGCATTGGCTTCAGCATTCTCTTCAAGGTGTTACTGTCCAAGCTGATGCCATTCTCTCTGTAAAGTTGAATAATGTAATAACCAAAATAAAAATAATCCTAAACTATTAGTTATTTCTGGAGTAAATGGACCCCGAACATGAGCAGATGAATGAATTGCTCCAAAAACTAACAGCGAGAAAGAACCGAAATAACTTTCGACAGCTTAAATAAGGTACAATACTGCATTTCATATTAATTTTGAGTATTGTATTTAAAATAAAAGTTGATTGGCTCAAGAGTCAAAATTTTTGTATTTAGATGAATTTTTTATCAGGAAGCAATTAGAAGAGTTCGAGAGTATTTCTTGCAAATATGCAACTAGCTCATAGCACACTCAAGTTTATGCGTGAATGCAGAAACGGTACAACGATTGCACAACGGTTTGCAATAATTGTCATGGAAGCTGCTTCAATGGACTCAACATGGTGGCCATAAAAATGAAGATTGAGGTGAGAAAGAACATCTACAATAACAGCCTCAGGATGATCATCATTATGTGGACGATGACAGGACGAAAAAAACAATTAAACAAGTATAAGGATTTTAGAAGTCATAAACTTTACCGACTCGTGTCAAACAAGAAAAGCAATACCCTCGTTAGCTCACCTATTCACTTCCTCAGTGCTCTTCGATTTACTCCTTCTGCTTTGGATATTATTGTTAATCATGTTGTGGTGATGAGCTCGTAGTTCCGCCTCTCGAGCCATCTCCAAGTCGGAGTAGTCGATGGACTTGGTGGTGGCGAGTACGTGATGCAGAGGGCGCGTGGAAGTGGCCGAGCTGCGGGTGGTTGGAGGTAAAGGTCCGCCGGCCTGAGTACCCTCTGATTTGCACACCGACTCTTGCTGCTGCTCGCGGTGGTGGGCGCTCGTTGTCGTGGTTTGAGATTGAGTTTCTGTCTGAGACTAAAGAAGATTTTTTTTAGTAATTTCGACAGATGTTTTATGATATCTTACTTGTGAGCCAACAGTGTCTTGAGTGCCAACAGATGCAGTAACAGTCTTTGGTCCAGTCGAAGTATTAGAAGTCATAGTGCCAGTTTCTTGCGATTGCTGTTGAACAGCTCGATCTCTCATTTGTCTTATTTGACTTCCCTCTCTTTGAGTCCCTTTTGTACCTAAAACAAAGTATAACTTCAAGTTTCATTCTAGAGTTCAGTTATAAGTATAGGATGGTTAACAATTCTATGGGTTATGCATGGGTGTACGCGTTCTGCCAGCGTTGATTTGTCAAGTACTCATAGAATTTTAACTTCACGAGGAGTCTTGTCTCTCTAAGGTAATAACTTCTTTATATTGTTGGTAGTTACGGTCACCAACAGAAATGTCGCTACCTAATATAGATCCTGCACTTACGTGTGAATTCAGGGTTTAAGTGGCTGACTGATCTTTTGTTAAAGATGGCATTTGTTAATAGGGCATGCCGATGAGCTCCAACAAGAGCGAAATGGCCATTCATGTATTCGGCAGTGTATTTCTCTTATCTGTGGCATTAGATCAGTAATGAACTTGAGCCTATAACCCACGAATTTTCAGTCTAAAATAAGAAATCTCTCGTTTTTTTAGTTTTTTCAGGATATTTCAGCAACAACTGAAATTTTACTAAATTTTGTTTCAGATTCTTGAAAGGGTTAAAATTGTGCAAATGTTTTCTAAATTAACCGACTTCGAATCTCTTTAACCGATCTCATAATACCGTTTTCGAGATCCCAATAATGGGAAGTATCGAATTGTTAACCATTCTGTGCAGCTTAATAACAAATGCGAGGGAAATAAAGTGAGAGACTCCACCAACGAACCCCCATAACTAATCTCCATATCACTCGCTAGATCGGTAGCAATTTCATGAGGCTTATTAATATCACTCCCCGGAGCAGGTGTCTTATGTAGTCACACTTAAACCTCCGCGTTAATAAATTATCCCCGGCAGGATAATGAGGACTGAATTATAAATTGCTATAGATGGATATTCACCTTGTGTAGAGCCTGTCTGTGTAGCACCAACATTATCATAGAGGCTTGTGGAAGAAGTGGCCGCGGTCACTTTGTCAGTCCTTGCAGCATTGTCCGTATCGGTGGCTCTTGTCGTAGCCCTAGGAAGTGTCGACGATCCTGCAAAGTAAATTGAAATAAATGGTGATTCTGCCTTGGCTTCAAAGCTTCTAATTGGAAGAAAACTGCTTTTATCCTTAATAAAAATTGATTTGATAGTTACAATAAAGTTTACGAGGAACAACAACAACGTAACCTCAACATTGAGATTTGTATTATCTCTCTTGTTTTTAAAAGTTTCAGTGCTTTTAAAATGGATGAGCATGGAATGAATAGTTTTGATCATGAACGTAATTCTGATGATTAGTAATTCTTGGATAAGCAACAAGCCATTATGGTGATTGAGTTTTTTCCTTTAGATGCGACATTTATAGTTGAATATTCGATAAATAATATTAACTTTTGCTCGACAGGAAATAACATTTTCTGTACACCCTCTATCATCAATATTTCCTAATTCATAGCCAATTACTGGCTTATTGATCGTTCCATTTAATTATAAAGGGGGGAATCTGCCTCCCACTCCAAGTGGTCACTAAGGCCTGTTCATATAGATTTATTGGGTACTTCTTAAATTTTTGAGCTCGCTTAAACAGTTATTTATTACTGGATTTTTTTCATAAAAAAGTAAGCACTGCTATTAATTGGCGTGATTTTTGTGGAAATGTAACTTGCTATTATAACGGTAAAATACAACGTAATATTTTTATCATTACGAAGGTATTACAATTACAACCAAGTTGAAGTAATTCTGAAAGTGCTTATAAAGTCAAGACACGTAGGTAACTTCTTTTAGGTACCAGCAATGTTTCTAAAATGTACATGGATCTTTGACTTTATCCATCTTTGACTTTATAAGAATTGCTTTCTGAATCTGGAACTTAGTTGGAATCTGTTTGCAATTCCTGTTACTTGAGCTAGGCAACAAGGGCTTATTAAATAACAAACACGGAATAAAAGTTATTTTTGTATTTAGAGAATTCATAGATCAATCTAATTATGAGAAATTCATACCTTAAAATGATTTATGATGACTTAAAAGTTGCCTTAGTTTATGTTTACCAAAACCTTTTTTTTTCAAAATAGGTTTCAGGGTGTTTTTTTGACCACTTTTATATATCTTTATACAAATCTATAATACTCCTAATAGAATTCTCTTGGCTAAAATATCTGTAGAATCAAATATCAGAAACAATGTACTGTTTTTGTCATTTGTTTCGGAAATCTTGATATATTTGGCTCAAATAAGGTTCAAGAGATTTCAGCCTCTTGGAAAATAAAACACCACACTTTATAATTTTTCAGCCGAAAATGAGCTTTGGTAAGCCAGATCTTGACTGATTGGATCCCCACTTAGATTCAAAATAATCGTCGAATTTAAAAGAACAACAGATAATAGTTATAGTAGCGTTAGTCAATATGGTGTAAAAATTCCCTGAACCTGACCAAAAGTGCAATACAAATGATTCTTATTGTAAAAAGTGTCTGTTTTAACATATTCAATATTCTCATTAATCCAGGATCAATAAATTAGTCAAGATCAAAGATGGTAGCTGAATTTTGTATTTTTCTCATCAAAATTTATAACTGATTATAACTTTGTATTTACAATATGGTGTAACTTAGCAAAAATGTTAGGTATTAAATAGGTAAGATACGTAAGATCACGCAAATCACCTATTAGACATTCGAAAAAACTTCATTACACATTAGGCTTACAAGAACAAAAAACCACTATTTCAAAGTATGGGTTATTTTCCATGATTGATCAAAAATCAAAATGATTTGGCTGTTTTTTCACAATTCTTCATAATCTTTATCTGTATTTTGCATTTCTTCATCTTCTATTCGCTGCGGACTATTTTCACAATTTGTTTCTTGATACTGACCACATGAACTGGTACTTTCTAAACCATTCTCTCGGCAACTACATTTCATGGTTTCATGGCACCACGGCCGTTTTTGCAGTTACATCTTACTATGCGTAGATAACAATCATATTTTCAGGTTCTGGTGGCAAATTCATTGATTGCGGTACATATAGGTACTGTTATGGTATTCCTTATTCCCCTTTCTCTTATTTTATTATTTTTACTTTTATTAAAAAAAATTTATACCATAAACAAATTTTGTTGAATTAATTTATGAAGGCACTCTCTTCCCAGGTGGGTTCAGATAGAAAAATCTTACTCTTTTTAACCTGAATCCAAATTTTAAATATTTTAGAACAAATCTTCTAATTTATGACTTGACAAATGTTTATTTTCGCAAAATTACAACAAAACCTACCTTCGAGCTCTCTGATCCCCAAATATTAAAACTATGCTATTATATTAATTAAAACTAATAAAGCATAATAAACTAAACTCTCACAGTATCAATTTTCTTTCTTTGGTCCTCTGACTTTCCTTTCTCAATGTTTACTGATTCTGTCTCGAAATTATTTTGCCTCTTCTTCTCATTCTCTCTCTCTCTCTACGTCTTTAGCTGCTTCTCTTCACTCTCTCAAACAACAATCCCGGTCTTCTTATTCTCTCTCTCTCCGTCTTTTCGCCTCTCCTTACTTCTCTTCTTTTTCTGATCCTCCGACTCTGTCTGTAGTTGCTCTCCGACTCTTGTTGCTTCTCTTTTCTCTTACAAAATTTAATTTTCACCTTTTATTTCTGTTTTCTGACAATAATTACCCGTCAAATTCAAATTTCATTAATTAATAATTTCGTGCTATATCTTATTATTCTCTTTAGTTCTTCCAAATTATTACTTTTCACTTCTCTTTCTTCACAAATTTTTTTCTCTAATTCCTTACTCTTTTCGTTACTATCAACATTCTTCCCGTTCATTTTTCTTTATCAATTCCTCTCCTGATTTTTTAAAACAATCCAAAAAATTCACTTTTCACGTTTACAATAATAATTACCAATTACTAACAATTTTTATTTGTTGCAAGTCATAAATTTTTAATTGTCACAATCTTCAAATTAGATCCAAACTTAAAATCACTACCTTCCTACTACAGCTGAACCCAATTTTTCATAACAGTACATATTATCAGGTATAGTCCATCCCAGGTCTGTTGGGCTTAAGCCTTCTTGCATTTGTTTCCATATATTCTAATTTGAAAATATGCACGCGGAGGCTATGGTACTCGTTGGGGGAAGGTCCTGTTTTTCTTCCGTTTTTAAATAAAAAATTATTATTTTTTTTTAGTTCAGTATGATTTTTGTTGCAAGGTACGATTAACTCCTTTTTTTTGCAATGTCCGGTCAGGTCAAATTTTTTTTTCAAGGTCCGGTTTTTTTTTCAGATCAGGCCAGCTTGATTTTTTTTGGCAGAGGTTCAATTCGACAAGTTTTTGTCAACTTTAATTTGTTAGTCATGTCAGCTCGATAATTCGAGATTTTTTCGAACATTTTCAAACCGCACCTAAAAAATAGGGGTTTTATTTCTTCAGCGATTAGAGTAATTATTTTCTGCTTAATTCCTTTATTAGTAAGAAACATTCCCTTACTTCCTGTGAATGTCATGTCTGGTGTGAAGTTCACGGAGGGAAAAATTTTATTTGTTTTCCAAAAATTATCAAATCCCCAGAGAATGATAATTCATAAAGAATAAATATATACAAATTTGTAATATTTCAAAAATTATTTATGTTCTATTTTGCTCGAATTTACTCTCCAAGGTCCAGCTAGATATTTCATATTATCCCCTAGATAGTGAAGATCCCTTAGAATATCATTTTTTCTAATATTATAATGTTTCCTTGCTTAGTCTTACTCTTTCCTTCAATGAGTGGTGTTTCCTAAAAAGCGAAAAATCTGTTCTCAACTGGTTCAGCAACATTAAAAAAATTAACACCGAAAACAAACCCCATGAATGAGATGTCATTAAGTCAAAAACTTCCGTTAAATCTGAAACGCTTGGTAGGAATTAAGTCTTTTTCCTAGTCCAATTACTCACCCCTGTATCTAGGATCCTGCGCCCTGAGTCTAGCGTACTGTTCGGGCGTCATGCACGTGCATTGCGGCTCCCTGGCCCTGCTGGGCGAGGCGGGCGTGCTCAGCGGCTTCCTCTTCGTCTTGAACTTCTGCTTGTTGGGCGGCTCCAGCTTCAACGAGTACGAGGAGGAAGCCTTGCGACTGAACTTGAACGAGGGCGACTGCAACAAGTCACACTACGGTTAATCAGCACACGTGAATGCAACTACCGTGTTCGGGGGAAAGGATCAAGGATTTTTGGACAGTAAATTTTTGCTTTTTAATATTATTATAAATAAACTATTTCCCATGTAAAATTCCAACTTTCACGCAACTAAGAGGGAAGGAGTTATTTTTTTATAACACGTGTAAGTGTTGGAATTTTATTTGAGGAATTAATAGTCTACTGAAGCGCCCGTGGGTCTGTTAAATAATCGCATGTTTCTTAACAATCTTTATGTGGAGACGATCGGGCCGAACAATCTTATAGTGCTGGAATAATTTTAGTTTTTTTTCTCACGCTGACTGAATGCATCAAAAACAATGTGAAAATATTAGAGCCTCACGATCAGTTCCTCATGGTCAGCATCAAATTTAAGTCTAGTTTATTCGAATTAAGTCAGGTAGTTTTAAGTAAGGGTTAAAATATGAGCAGCTGTTCGTTGAGATTTAAAATAATAACCTATCGGAAATGAAAGAGGGGTGTTTTCAGACATTGTTTGAAAAAGATGCTCGAACCCGTCCTTTTATTTTAGAGTGATATACAGTATGTCCACGGATGTGGTAATGAAGAGGAAAAACTTTCTTAATATTAATTTTACGACAAAAAGTTATTCTTTAAAAAAAACTCTGTTTCTCGAGAAACCTCAGAAGCCACACTGAGATTTTCGCTTACGCGTATATAGGGTGTCATTTTTGGGAAAAATTTATTTCTTATGAAACTTTCTGCTTCTTTCTGAAACTTCACAATTTTGCAAGAAAAGTAAAATTAATAAGGGCTGAAGAAATTGAAGCAAGCACACAGAATATCTATACAAATTTGATTTAAATTTTTTGCGTTTTTGCTTACATTCATTACATTTTCTATAAATTTATCCATTAAAACTTGTCGAATTCTACAAGTTTTAATGCAAGATAGATTTTTTGATTATTTCTTTGATTTTCAAGAAATATTTTAGGAATATGAAATTTAAGGTAAAAATGATCAAAAACAAAGCATTTCTAGAATAAACAGAGGGTGTTCTATCCCACTGAGCAAGGAACATTACAAAATGTTACAGTAACATTACAATTTTGAGTTATGTCGAAAGTTGTGTAAATAAGTTACTGCAATGTTTTTAGAACCTTACAACGCAATATTTGAATAACGTTGATTGAGGCAACATTAGAGTTTGAATATTGAAACAACTTTGCCATAATAACGTTGCCGGAATGTGATTTTTGTCGGTTCTGTTGAATATTTCACGTAAATGTTGTTGCAACATAACGGCAAGCTTACAAAGCAATATTTGAATCAAGTTGATTGAGGCAACATTAGATTTTGAATATTAAAACAACGTTGCAATAATAACATTGCGGGGATGTGATTTTTGTCAGTTCTGTTGAATATTTCACGTATATGTTGTTGCAACATAACAGCAAGCTTACTAAGCAATATTTGAATAACGTTGGTTGAGGCAACTTTCGATTTGAAATATTGAAACAACGTTGAAATAATAACATTGCGGGGATGTGATTTTTGTTGGTTCTGCTGAATATTTCACGTAAATGTTGTTCCAACATAACAGCAAGCTTACAAAGCAACATTACGGGAAAACTGGTTCAGGCATCATTACACTTTATAACATTTAAGTGAGGTACCATTCAAAAATTGCTGGGCTGTAATAATTGTCAGGTTTGTAAAATATTGTACAAAAAACGTTTGCGCAACTTTTGTAAATCAACATTACATTGAAATTATTATTAATAATATAATAATTAAATAAATCATTATTATACAGGCTGTTTAGTATAAGAACCGACACAGAGCAGAAGCGTGTAGGAAAACCCAAAATATGATGATTTAACTCAACTTATCTCTGCACTAATAAGTTGCACACCTAAGAAGTTATCGGGTTTGAAAGTGGGGTTTCAAATTTCGAAATAAAATTAATATCTCAGCTGAACCTGAACTTAAAAAAAAAAAAAAAAATTGGGTACACGTTGTGAGTGTACCAAGAGCATTAATTTGAAATAAGCAGAGTTAAATTGTAGCATTTTAAAGGGTTGATAAGGGATAATGATTCAGCCTAAATGTAAAAAAAATTTCTTAACCCGTTGGACGATTTAAGAAATTGTTACTTTGTCTTATGAAGAATTTAATTCTAAAACTTTGATTTTTCTTATTATTTTCCAAAAAACTTTGTATCTTTCGAAAAAAATCCTAAAAACAAAAAAAATTAGGTTATGTATAGGTCTCAATATAATATCATCAAAAATTCAATAGTTGGTTTTTTAAATTGAATGTCAAAGTTGACGATCAGGAAAAAAGTTGAAAATGACAAAAAAAAATTTAAATAAGAAGAGAAAACGTTTGAGAATAAAACATTTTTTTAAATTTTTGATGATTGGATTATTAGGTAGGTTACATAGCTGCTATATATATTTTTTAGTTTTTCGAGTTTTTGTGGAAAATTACAAACTTTATTGGAAAATATTAAGAGAAATGAAAGTTTTAGAATTAATTCTCATTAAAATAAAGTAACAATTTCGCAAATCGGCCAACGGGTTAAAAAATTAAATTATGTAACATTTTAAGGGTGCATCATCTCTTATCAACCCTTTAAATGCTAAAATTTAACTCTACTTATTGTCAATGAATGCTCTTTGTACACTCACAACGTGTACCAAATTTGGTTTTTCTAAAGTTCAGGTACAACTGACATTAATTTTTTTCGAAATTTGAAACCCCACTTTCAACTCCTATAACTTCTCAGGGGTGCAACTTATTATAGAAAACTTGCGTTTAAATCACACAATACAGGGTGTTCATCAGCTAAGGGTACGTAGCGGCCATTCTAGAACCACTTGCTTTCGATTTTTTCAGAGAATTTTAAAAAATATATAATATACTGGGTATCCGCCGTAAAATAACAAAGTAGCTGTCGACTTCTGGTATTTACGGAAGTGCGACCATCTTGAAAATATTTTCAATGAATTTTTCTTGGTCACTTATGTTCGGAAAATTTTTATTTTGAGGCTAGGACCAACAGTTCCCGAGATATGGCCGCTCCGTACCCTTAGCTGAACACCCTGTATATATACAATAATTATTATTCTTTGATCATTGAGTTTTTTTTTTTTTTTGTTCTTCTTATCTATTTTTACTTTTAGTCACCTGATCGATATATTCTTTCATTGCTCTGTAATTAGTTTGTCAAATAACACCCTGTACCCTGTATAAAAAATAGTGGTGTTAAAGTTGGGTGTTAAAAGGTTTCCTTGAAAACTGACGATTTATTTATTTGTTAGCTATGGAAACTCCGAGATCTGTTCCAGCATTAAAATCTTTGAAATATCAAATAACCTCTTGACGACTTACCTATATATAAGCCCGCAAAAAATAATATACATACTTAACTATCTATTTTCAATAATAAAAAAGATATGGCTAAAATAAGAAATCGCGATTTTTCAGTTTTCTTTCAGGATATTTCAGCAATGACTGAAAATATCGTAATTTTTTTTTCAGATTATTATTAAACGTAAAATTGTGCAGCTTTTATCTAATTTCACCGACCTTGTATCTCTAACGGTTTCCGAGATCCTGAACCACCTGCTATCTGGGACACCTGTATAATATTTATAGTTAATATTTGTTTTTTTTTATCAAAATGATCAATTACTAATAATAAGAAGTAAGAATCGTATCACACCTGAGGAGCTGAAAATGCTAAAAATAACATTCATAGATACCTAGGTAGAAATAAAAAATATAGGTACCTAGGTATGTACCTATAAAAAATATATTATTATTATAAATAAGTCACGTTTGTCTTCCGTGCAACGTGTTTATTTTATAGAGCTGAGAAATAGAATAGAAATGATTTGAAATGAATGAATGGAATAATGGAATGGAATGTCTGTCTAAGGAATGTCTCATGCAGTCAGAGAGCGACCACAGCAGAAGACAAAAGAATAAAACAAAGCGTAGCATCAACATCCAACATCTGGTTTACATAAAATATGGCTCAGCGATTGAAATTATAAGGAATGCATTTCTGGACCTGGACTAGCACTATAGTCAGTGTTGCCAACTTGGTAGATTTTCTACCGGATCTAGTAAAATTCTTAACAGCCCTAGCAGTACTTAGTCAAAATTTATATCTAGTGGCTATAGTGGATTTTCTAGTAGATTTGAATTTTTCTGATAGAAAATCTAATGAAAATGACAATGAAGGAAAAAAATAAAAGCGAATAACACCTCATCCAATATGAACTACGAGTACATATACATATTATGTATTACACCGACTTATTATTAATCTATTATAATCAGTAGTAGTAAGTACCCAGAGTGTTTAATAATAATAATTGTATGTCAATATTGAAATAATAATGACGTCAAATAAATCATGTGTTAAATATTCTTGGGCTGAAGTTAAAACAAAAGGTAATTATATACATCCGCGGCTCCTAAGTTTCATTAATTTTTTCGGGACCGAGGAGCGATATAGGGATGCTGGGTGGGTAAGAAGCTAAAAACAGCCATTGCAAACTAATATTAAGGTCACAACTAAGGCCTCTTTGGCACTACGGTCAAATTTCTATTTTTTTCACTTTCAGGGCAAGGAAAATCTTCGAGATTAACAGTAGCACGATTTTTATTTTGAATTTTACATTTATTTTGCATTTATATTCCAAAAATCGTAACATCATTCCCTGTCGTCTTTTCACGATATGAAAAAGCGGATATAATGCGAATACGTGACTGTATACGTTTCAAAGCGCTTGGCATTGTCCTCAAGTGGTTACTTCCCAAACTCGACGTATGTAATCATCGCATCTACCAGGCCCGTACTATAACGTTACAGAGTGGTAATAAGGAATCTTTTAGTTTTGCCAGTTTGAAATTCAAAAATTCAAATCTCCCGCCGAATATATTTTACCTTGCCGTGTCCTGAGCTCCTGAATAAATGAATACTTTTTTGTAGTTTGGATTTGGACTGGGTTGGGTGTTTATTTTTATTAATAGAGTTGAGGGATCCTAAGTTGTTTTCAAGTTTTCATTTTATTCGTGTGCGTAAATTTTCATGTGCTGGCAAAATTCATGACCTTGAATGTTGGAACATTTTTTATTTTTTCCATGTGCATAAATTTTAATATACCTGGGGAAAATGTGTGACCTTGAATTGTTAAAAAAACACTGTTTCTGGGGGGGACTCCTTCCAATACCCCCCCCCCCCCATCACCTCGCGATGGGATTTGCCTGTAAAAATTTAATCTAATAGAATTTTTTGTAGAAAATCATTGATGATTAGTGAGTAGAATAAATTTAACCTGGCAACACTGAACACTGGCGAGCAGTGCTAGCAGGAGCAGTTAGGGTAGGATGGGGAAAAGGAACTAAAAACTAAACTAGACAGACAGACTACTCAGACTAGACTGACTAGAGACTAGACTAGAACTAGAACTAGAACTAGTAAGTAGAGGATGTAGATAAGTTGAAAAGAAATTGGAAATTGTTTATTATTGTTATTCTTTATTCTTCTGTGAAGTGTGAAGTAAGACTAAGAAGTGGTTCGTTATTGTGTTATCAGTAAAAATCCGACATCGATATTAACTAATCATTTTTTAGAAATAAATGAGCAGGTAAGTTAAGTACCTATTAACTTTTATTACTTATAATATTTTTTAATCGTATCTACATACCGGGTGCACAGAATAAAACAATGTGCCGGGTGACTGACCATACTCCTGTTCATAGAACACTAGCTATAATAATATAATTAATATTAATAACAACCTACGTCAAAATATCTACTTTGACAATGGGTAACAAAATTAATTTCGTTAACATTAAAAATATTTTGGATTATGAATTAGGCAATGTCCTTTATACCTACCTACATTATAGGTAGGTATACTAGTATTGTCAGCCACTCGGTATCGGTATAGGTATTTTTATACAGTCAACAAACAAAAATATTGCATACTCATACTTATAAATTTTTTTTAACTTAAAATGGTTAATACACATTTAACGTTTAATTGAAAAATAACAACAATAATTACGTTAGTCAATATGCAATATTTTTGTCCTGCTTCACTGTTATTTTTTTGCTTTGCGAATTTTTACATTTTTGTGTAAGAATTTAAGGTCAAGAATCAAATATTTAGGTAATGGAGACTATAATGTAAACCCGAGTGTAAACCACTGTGGTTTTAATTTATTACAGTTCAACTTACTTGATATACAGGTGTGTTCTATAAGCTTCTATGACAAAATTTTGCTGATAGCAGGTAACTTAATTTTAAACATTTTTTTCTTTATAAACATAGTATGTGTTTGATTCGCTTCTGTTTAGATTAGATGTTGTAAGTAAGTATTAAAAAAAATTCTATATTTTAGCAACAGAGAGTACGTTGAATAAAAATTGTCATCAGTTGACATAATTATGACAATAATTAATTTTTGGTCACGTTTTAAACGCGTTGAATTCAGGGAACGATAGTAAATCGAAAAATAATATGTAGGTAGGTATGAGTAAAAATAATATTTAAAAAATAAGAATTTTTTCCACTGTATTTTCTCAACGAAGCATAATTATTTCATTATTTCCTGGATATAGTTCATAAAGCAAACTCCGAGGCAAGAAACTCATTTATTATTTATTATTTTTTGATTCTCTATCATTCCCCGAATTTAACGCATTTTTAAAACTGGATTACGTGTAGGTATATTCCTCAGTTCAGAATACATAAATGCATTTTTAATGCAAAACTTTCACTCTATACAGGATATCCCACGACATGACTGCCATAGCTTAAGGGTAGGTGTAGTTTTTCAAGGCGATTCAGGATCTGGTTTTGAAATTTTCCTGAGGCCCTTCGTTTCGATTATACAGGATGATTTGTGCAATTTACCGAAATCTTTGATGAGCGATATCTTTTGAACGAATTGATCGAATTTAACGAAATTTGGTAAATATGCTCTACTAATGACACTTAATACCCGCATTTTTCACCGATCCGAAAACTGCAGGGCCGTACTTATTTTTTTGTTATCTTTCGGTTTTGTCGAAAAGTTCACCCTGTATGCGCATTTTATTCAAAGTTTGGTGCCATTTTCTAAAACTACGTGAAAAATGCTACAATTGTGGTAAAAAAATACTTGGCATCATTAAACTGAATCGAGAAGAAAATTCAGTTTTTTAGTTTTTTATTCGGGATTTCGATTCATGTGTTGTTAATAATTTAAGAAAAATCAAATGTGGTTTTTTAAAACTTGCGTATTTTGTAGTTACTTCAAGTAAGTTTACTTAATCTACAGATTTAGCCAAGATTGGGGATCCTTCTACAGATTGTTTCGAGCTAAGAATAAGTTTTAACAGCAAAATAAATAACAGAATTTAACACATTACCACATAGACAAATAAGTATCCACATAAACGAAACAGGAAGAAAAATATCAACACAAATGTTGGGAAGAAAAACTACAATTCAGTGCAGCTAATGGTCAAGGACACCACTCAACACATTTCCTTGACCTTGGAATAATTCTAAAAACCATTTAAAATGCCGCAGAAACTATTCGTGCTGATCCCGCGACTCTTGGCAAAGCTACCATTTCAATACTAAGAAGAGCTAGACTGTGTATACAGCAACTGGGTGAACTGGATAAATCACCCTGTATAATCGAAACGAAGGGCCTCAGGAAAATTTCAAAACCAGATCCTGAATCGCCTTGAAAAACTACACCTACCCTTAAGCTATGACAGTCCATGTCGTGGGACACCCTGTATATGTGTCAAACAAATAATTAAAACGACTCAAAAATTAATTATCGTCTTATGACAACTGGCATTTTATTTATTCATTAGCCTACTTTTGTTAAAACATGGAGATATAAATATTTTTTTAATGCTTGCAACTTCTAAATAAAAGCGAATCGAACCCATGTTTATTGAAAAAGAATATGTTTAAAATTAAGTGACCTATATACAGTGTGTTTCACTTTAAATGTAATCACCTCAATAACTTTTTTTTATGAATTAAAAAAAAAAATTTTTTCTTTATATGTAAAGCTCCCGAAGCTTTCTTAACTGAGCAAACAACATTTTAGCCGTAGCAAATCACTATAATAGCCTACTATGATCAAAATTAGAGCTGAAAAAAAACATATTAGGCATTTTTTTCTGGAAAATTTTATTTAAAAAAGTTGTTCAAAATAAATAACCTCAAACCCCGAAATCTCGAGTTTCATTGAACACAAAATATCCCAAAAAAAATTTCAAGACTATTATTTCAATTTTATTCTTACAAGATTGCCATGATTTATGAACAATAGGTAGGGGATAGGAGATATTTAATAAAAATTATGAGAACACCGTCATAATATTTATGCTAATTATCTTGTGTTTCTTTTTTTTCAACCAACTTTGAGATTTAGGGGTTTGAGGTTATTTCATAGAAACTTTTTTAAATAAAATTTTCCGAAAAAAAAAAAATCCTGAAAACATGACTGAACAAATTTTCAGACTTGTAGTCTAATTATTTTACCATTTAATTGTTACTTAATTGCCCAAAGGTTCTAGCGCCGCACCCTATAATCTGCCAAAGTTTGTCTTAGAGCTAACAGAACAACCTGTATAATAAGTCTTGAATTAATAATAATAACTTTTAATTAAACGTTTTGTTTTATAAGTTTTAAATCTTACTGTTTGCATTTGTGGAAAATTCAAAGGAAAAAAAATTAATGGATAATATGAATCGAAATAATATTTGAAATATTTTTCGGAACACTTTTATTGTTATAAAATTCTCTTTGAAATTAAGTTTATTTCTAGCTGCAGTTTCTCAAATTGTCCGACGGAGCAAAATCCAAGGATGATGCCTTTAGAAAACATGCATTTTCTATTTATTTGGGACAATGTACCTACTGTTCTTGGACCGCAAAGAATGGAAATCATTTCAAGCTGAGCCATTTAAATGTTACGAATCATGAATAGTAAGTGATTTTTTTAAGTTTACCTATAAAAAATAGCTCAATTTACAATTAAGTGAGATACCTAAGTATGGAATGCGTGAAACTTTTAATAAAGTAATTGTATTATTAGAAAGTTATTTATTGTAACTATGTGTTATTAATAATAATTAATGCTATAAGTAATAATATACAGGGTGAGTCATTTCAATCTTCAGACCCGGATATCTCTGTTGGTAAGCCAGATACAAAAAAACTGTGCAGACAAAAGTTGTTCAGGACAACGGGGGTCATCTGACTGTACTAATGACTTTGACCTTGTGAACCAATTTCAATATTTTTGTTTTTTCATATTTCCCGAGAAAATCCAGTAAGAATGGTTTTTACAGTTGCAGTTTAAGATGAGTACGCAGGTCATGAGTTATAAAAAATTGAAAATCGAAATTTTTTATTTTGAAAGCAGTGTACCTACATCGGAAACGGCTCCAACTATGGGCAAACGGCTTACATGTCCCTATCCTAATTTTTCATGTATAGTATCCTTATTGTGTGGATGAAATTTTTATACAGGGTGATTAAAAATCTGGTAATTTTTTTCACTCTATGTATTAAAATTTAAACCACGTAGTAGGATACCACATGAAAACTGAAAAACTGCGATTTTCAGATGTTCATAACTCATAACCTACTCATTTTAGACTACTACCAACAGAGATATATCTGGGTCTGAAGATTGAAATGACTCATGATTGAAATTATATTTTCATATTTTTAATTAGCTGTATGTATGATTTTCAGAGGCCGAGCATTTTCCACAATTAAAGGACAGTGAATTCGAGAGGGACGTCACAGCTTGGTTCCAACATGCATCTACAAGATATGAAAGCAGCAAAAATATTCAATGTGAAAAATGGAGTATGGATATTACGTGTATAATTATGCAATAACAATTATTTGGTGTAAAAGAAAACGCCAAGCAAATAAAAAATCATGTTAAAGTATATCTGTTGTCATTATATTTTCAGTCATCATAGTTTACCTGCTCACACCCCTTGTCCATATCTACAGTGTGTTTCACTTTAAATGGAATCACCTCAATAACTTTTTTTATTTTTTGATGAATTTAAAAAAAAAACTTTTTTGCTTTATGTAAAGCTCCCGAAACTTTCTTAAATGGGTAAACAACATTTTTGCCGTAGCAATAAATAACTAGACTACTGATGCGTGATCAAAAATTAGCGCTGAAAATTGAAAAACATATTAGGCCTTTTTTTCGAAAAATTTTATATAAAAAAGTTGTTTGAAATAACCTCAAACCCCCAAATCTCGAGTTTGCTTGAAAACAAAAATCCTCAAAAAATTTTCAAGTAAGGTAGGTACCTACTTCAGGTGGTCTTGAAAATATTTTGGGAATTTTTTGTTTTCAACCAAACTCGAGATTTGGGGGTTCGAGGTTATTTCAAACAACTGTTTTGAATAAAATTTTCCGGGAAAAAAATGCCTAATATATTTTTTCAATTTTCAACGCTAATTTTGGTCATAGTATAGGCTAGTTATTTGCTACGGCTAAAATGTTTTCTACCCATTTAAGAGAGCCTCGAGAGCTTTACATAAAGAAAAAAAAAACTTTTTTTTAATTCATCAAAAAATAAAAAAGTTATTCATGTGATTCCATCTAAAGTGAAACACACTGTAGATGTTTCATCAATGCATATTATAGACGTCCCATAGACGCAAAGTGTCGTCATCTCAAAGATACATATTGTAGACGTCTCATAGATATGTAATAAGACGTCTCATAAATACATATCGTAGGCATCGTAGACATTTTGCTTCTAAATTATAGTCTACAAACTACCGTCTAATATAGACGTATATGCTGGACGTAAAAAATACATCTTTTAGATGAAACTGTTGTGTTACTTGGGAATACATAAACAATATTCCGGCAAGGTTTATAAAAAAACCTTTCAGCAATAGCACTATTCAAACATTTCAGGAATAATACATTAACAATGTTCCGGCAAGGTTTATAAAAAAACCTTCCAGCAATAGCACTATTCAAACATTTCAGGAATAATACATTAACAGTATCCCTACAAGGTTTATAAAAAAACTCCTTGCAATGTTTCAGTTAAAACACGACGTAAACGTACCTGTGAGATTGTGACAGCAACCTCTCTGCAAAATAATAATTGCTATATTTCAGCAATCATCACTGACAATGTTCCTGTAACATTATACTTCATACATAGCAGATAAGATTCATTGGTAACCTTGCTGCAATATTTCGATTGTAAAATTGAGGCAACGTTACTTTTCTATCATTCTCGCAATGTTACGCTTTGCAATGTTGCGAGAGCAATGTTACTGCACGGCCGTTTCAACATTGCAAGGACATTGTGGGAGGCCATTTGTAACTTATATGCAACATTGCAAGCTGACATTGAAACGTTTAGTAAATGTTGCTGCAACGTATTCTTGCTCAGTGGGATACCTCCTAATGACTAAAAAATAACTAGATCCAACTAATTATAATTATAACGTGGCTCCTCCTGAATAAAATTGACGAGTTCGAGCTTTTTTTTATTAGAGATAAGTGTCATAAAACACGCCTGTGTCGTTTCTGATGTACAATCCTGTATGTATTTTTCATTCCCAAACAGCTAAGACTACTTAAAATGTACATATTTAATGGGTTCATGCAGAGTGCTCTATATAATTGAAAGAAAAGCCATTAAAATGTGGAAACATGTCTTCACATCAAGCACATTAGGCAAAATAATTAGTTTGTATTCACAAACATTTAATTAGCTTGATAGGGTACTTGTACCATCTCAAAGGAAATACACATAAAATAGATTTTAATTACATTTATTTAAATAATTCAGAGCTATCACTAAGTCGTAAAGCTTTGTGAATACGAGTGTAAGGATTAGGTATACCTTCTCCCTTCTACGGGAGTTTCTTAATAAAAAACAAATAATTGAATGATACAATAATTGTTATTATATTTTGGAATTATATTAGAGAATAATAATTATTGTATTAAAAACTAAATCGTTTTATTAATTGATCTTCAAATAAAAAAAAGACATTTTTGTTCCTTCTTTTCTGGTATTCTGATAAAATACGACTTCAGAAATATTTTAAAATCAGTAAATTTCAGTGAATCAGTAAAATCAGTTAATTCATGTAAAATTTAATCCAAAATTAGTAAATTACATTAGGAAGTAGCTTAACGTATTCAACGATTTCGGTCCAAAGTTTCCAAAAAAAAACCTTGTGCCAATCATTATTATTGTAGTCCCTGAACTCGATCTCGGAGTTTTTTGCCCATCATTTCTGGACATTTTGTACATTAATTAAATTTCACTCATTTTCACTATAGATATCAATAATAAAACTAAATACAGGGTGGCCTAGCGAAAACGTACCGGGCCTAATAACTTGAAAACTGAAGATGTACGCGAAAAACGCCGAAACAGGTCGATTTTCTTATCGAGGGGGACATATTTTCGTGACAAATTCAACTACCCAAGTTCACCCCCTTGGCAGGGGTAGCTACCCCTTTTCTTATCATCATAGGGAACAGATATCGGGTGATACATCATTTGAAAGCCACTCGAATTTTCTTTACAACGATATCCAAAATTTTGGGTTTCGCTCACATACAGGTGGCCCAACGAAAACCCAACTCGCCTCAATAACTTGGAAACTGAAGATGTACGCGAAAAACGCTGAAACAGGTCGATTTTGTTATCAAAGTAGGCATATTTTCGTGACAAATTCAACCACCCAAATTCACCCCCTTGGCAGGGGTAGCTACCCCTTTGCTTATCATCATAGGGAACAGCTATCGAGTGATACATCATTTGAAAGCTACTTGAATTCTCTTTACAACGATATCCAACATTTTGGGTTTCGCTTACATACAGGCTGGCCCAACGAAAACATTTTTTTTTGGGCCACCCTGTATGTAAGTGAAACCCAAAATGTTGGATATCGTTAAGAGAATTCAAGTAGCTTTCAAATGATGTATGTGAGTGGTTTCGCTTACATACAGGCTGGCCCAACGAAATCTTTTTTTTTTGGCCACCCTGTATGTAAGTGAAACCCAAAATGTTAGATATCGTTGTAAAGAGAATTCAAGTAGCTTTCAAATGATGTATCACACAATAGCTGTTCCCTATGATGATAAGCAAAGGGGTAGCTACCCCTGCCAAGGGGGTGAATTTGGGTGGTTAAATTTGTCACGAAAATATGCCTATTTTGATAACAAAATCGACCTGTTTCGGCGTTTTTCGCGTACATATTCAGTTTCCAAGTTAGTTGGGTTTTCGTTGGGCCACCCTGTATGTGAGCGAAACCCAAAATTTTGGATATCGTTGTAAAGAGAATTCGAGTGGCTTTCAAATGATGTATCACCCGATATCCGTTCCCTATGATGATAAGCAAAGAGGTAGCTACCCCTGCCAACGGGGTGAACTTTGGTAGTTAAATTTGTCACGAAAATATGTCCCCCTCGATAACAAAATCGACCTGTTTCGGCGTTTTTCGCGTACATCTTCAGTTTTAAAATTATTAGGCCCGGTACGTTTTCGCTGGGCCACCCTGTATAAACAAAACAATGTAAATCAGTTTTCTTTCATTTTAAGAAATATTTTTATAGAAATCTGTTTTTGGTACAAGAAGTACAATGTTACTATGTATACTCAGAAAAATCTATAATTTTTATCATCAAAGTACGAAGATGAAGGGTTGGAATGTTTCCAAATTCATTTTAGGCTAGCGTCAGCGATGAGGGAGTTGATAAGAAACACACATTACGAAAATTTACATGCACATATACATATTATAATATCATCCATACACTGCCAGGACATTAATTACTGAATTAGTGCACCTACGTGTAAATGAACCTACCTAAACATCAAGTTATACCCACATAATATTACCCAAACTTGTCAACAGTAATCAGTTTCATCTTTGGCATGCAAATTTTCCTCGGGATCAACATTAACTAGGCCACTATTACAACCCATGTATACCGTATTCCAATTAAGTGCCCAAGTCCAAAATGTCATCGAACATAAAGCATCAAATGTAATATACTTACACAACATTCTCTAAATTGCTTAGCGTCTATTGGCGAGGTAAAGTTCAATCCCCAGGTATCGCTAGTCATTGGATCTTTCCAATATACAAAGCATTCCGAAGCTTGTCCTATCCTCGTACCTGTAAATTGATATCCACATTACCACACATTATCCTCATATTTTCTTAAAATAAAATTAAATTTTTAAATTCTGCATAGATAGTTCTAAAGATGTTCGTAATCAAGCAAAATTTCCATAGTAAGGAGAGGAATAATAATTAACGACCCGTTTGTTTTACTAATGCATTACCTCGAGCGTTCTAATTTTACTATTTCAAGTCAACTCTGCTTGCACGGAAACACCAAGACCTTCCTATTGTAGGACGGGTTTGATTTCATTATCCCATTAATAACAGTTGGCGCATTTATATTTCCCGGCATCCAGGAAGATAATGATTACAACAAGGAGATACTACTAATTAATCCCTGGCAATCGATACTTTATAAAATTACTCACTACTCTCTGGTTAATTAGGGAGACAGACAGAAACTGGTGAGACAGAAGAGTAGACTGGCTATGCCCAGACAACGCTGAAAACTTGTTACTTTGTGCTTTGGGGCTAAATAAGTTTCCAATGGAGATCCATTAGGCTCGGTTTGGGTGCGTTTACGCAAATTTGTTTCAAAATTGTTTTTACGATCAACGAAGACATCTCAAGAAATTGACTTTAGAAAGTTAATTTTATAGGTTTAGTTAGCAACTTTTAATAATCTACGGTGTCTGCGGCTACTCAGACTTTGATATAATACAATAATAAATTTTCTAGATTTTAACAGTACTAAATTATTTCATAAACAAGAATTAATATCTTACCAGGTTGTACTAGGAGGACATCTAGGATTTTGTCTACTTGAGAATTGTAGGCCGTTATGTGGAATCTGCACTCTGGTGAATCCTGGATGCATGTTATATTAACAGGAACTAAATCTTCACTAACTTGTTGCCATTTTACTGTTCCTGCGCCACTGGCTGATACATGAAACACTTCAGCCCATAGCCTGAGGGGTGAAAAATATTTCAGTCTAGATTGAAAGAAAATTCAAGAACAATAATTGTTATATTCATATGCCGGCTTGAAATATGAATCCAAATAATGTTTCCAGGCAGTTCTCCTGAAAATCTACACGAGTTCTTATATTTAGATAATTGTTACGTAATGAGAATATCCTACACAAAAATTACAAATTATTATTGACCAAAGTAGAACGATTGTCTGGAGGTTAATGATAAATGTTGTATTTAATGTTCAAAGTGGGCGAAGTGAAAGGATCGGTAGCTATACTCGCATAAGATTTAGTGAGGTATTTATTAGAAAAAATAGTTAGATTAAAATCTGTGCTATGAAAAAATCTGAAAGATACGCTTGAAAAAAAAATTAAATAATTGCCTCTTTTTCTGAACGGACATTTAATTATCTATATAATAAGTCGTCTCAGTGAATAAATTGAGGACGAGGCCTGGGGAATGAAAAAATTATTTCGACTTTTCTTATCTATTTAACAGTCCATCACTGCTGCCGGGGACATAATCTTAATACATTTTGGACAAGAATTCTGGTTGTAGGAATTTTAGAATCGAAAAGTTTATCACATGAATCTTCCGCTTACATTACGTGACACTGTCAGCACTTAAACGATGTTACGTTAATTTAAAAGTTGGGGAGATTTATAGAAATAATGACACAATCTAAACCGAAAAATTCACTAAAAGCTCACCATTTTTTCTTGATAAGAAGAAAGGTGGTGAGCTTTTAATAAATTTTTCGGTTTGCTATGTTATAATATAATGAAAGTACATGTCAACAGCCCCCTTGAGCAAGAGACAAGGAGGCCGAAATTTTAATAGCATCGAGATATAACACGAGAATCGAGCAATGAATTACGGCCTCGGCGTGTCGACAAGGCAGCAGAACGTATCCCATATAGGTACATATAGAAACCTCCTGTAATATTCAACGGACAATTGAAAGTTCCCAAAATTGATCAATAATTGGATCAATACTAGATCGGTCTAAAGCCTAGGTGAAGCTGACGCTTCATAATTTCAAATCAGCGCAAGTAGAGGAATCGTAATACATCTAGATTCGCTACAAAAAAGCAAAAAAAAAAATAACTAACCTGAGGAGATGTCCATCCCTGCGGCGGCTCGTCTGCCAGGGGCTATCCTCATATCGATAGGCCTTCCGGATGAGGGGCGCGCAAGAGCAGCTGAGCTTGTTGCCCATGGCGGGACACTGGCACTGGCCCGGGGCCCGCTGTCACCACATTTCCGCGCCCGCCTCCCCGCGACGCTCCGAGCCCCACTGTCCGCGCGCCCCGCGGTTCAGCGACTGGGAGCGTTGGTGGTGTCCGCCCTTATGTTTGTGCTGCTGGAATCAAAAAAAGCGTTATGGGAAGGGTTAACGATATGTTCCACTCTAAAGCATACTAAGCTACTTAAAAAAAAGCTACAAAGAAGTGCAACTGGATTAGGGTCAGGTAGATTTCTCTATTAGAAACTATACTCTTATTTTAGTATAAAACTATAGCAACAAGATCTTTTCTATTCCACGACTTAGGTATAGGGAATCGTTTGTTTGGAGGTCAATTTTCTCGCTTCTTAGACTTTTCCATTTCCTAATATTTCATCCCAGTGATGCGCTGTGTTTTTAGATTTTTTATATGGTATCCTAGTAATATACCTAATTTAAATACAAGAAAAACAATAATTATTTTTCATAAAATTCACAAAATGGCAGACTGATGCGCACTGGTCGCCATCTTGAATTTAGACGACCATTTTAGCATCCCCAAACGACTAGATCATCAAGGGCCGCTTTCGCCAATCCCCGAGGAAAAGTGACTGAACTTACTATTCAACTCTTTGCCCATTTTATAAAAATACAAGATCTATCGATGATAGGATTGTATCCTCCATTAATACCTTTTGCCCAAAATATTGAGCTTAGGCTTCTGTAGATGACTAGTGGTGAAACAAACTCTTTTTCTCAACCCCTACATGTTTTTCGCTTTCATTTGACTTTCATTTTGATGTACATAATAAAAGCTCTCCAAAAAAGCTTAAGGTTCTCAGTCGCGTATCTTATTCAGAAGACTAGATCTACTGAATTGTATTTTTTATTCAAACTACCAAGCCTCCCTACATACTATGAGGATCCTTGGCCGAGTCCAGAAACGTGTGGCACTTGAACAAATAGGTATAGGATTATTATTTACACTGATAACTTTCTCAGTTAAAAATATTTTTAAACGTATTCCTCTTCTTGGAGGATGATGGACATGCTACCTTGCATCCTCTTGAAGATTAAAATATTTTATTTGATTATAATTGATGATTGGACACCAGGTAAGTGCCATGAATTTTTCTTGTATATATACATATCCTATTTAAAGGGAAAAGAAGTTCTAAGAGGATTAGTTAAAAGATTACAAATGTAATCGGCTTTATGCAGGAACGTTTAGATTTAGGTACTTCGTGTGGGCTTAGAGCAGGTGGGTATTATGGTAATTAATATTTATTTTACAGGCCTTTTGGACATTTCATCATGTGTTAAAGATTCCAATTGAATTTATATGATTTATTATGTTTTTATTCAACAATTTAAGCAGTTTTTAAACAACACACAAGTTTATACGCACAAAATTTATTAACAACATCAAAAGTTTTCCTACATGTTTTTGTTTTAAACGCATGTCAAACTAATAAGTCAAATTGTGGTGACAATATTCGATCTGTCATTCAAATACCAAATAAACCAAAAACCACAGACAATGAATGTGCAAAATCATTGAAACACTATTGCCAAAATCAACTTTTTCAACTTGCTGGTGGCAATGTTGCCGGTCGGTAATTTTTTCCCATCCATATTTTTTATGTGTTTTGAAAATGACTTAAACTGTGTTTAACTAATATTTTAAACACATGGCTTATGTACCATTTATCCTTAAATGTAGTTTTGTTTCGAAATTGATTTGTTCAAAATAAATTAGAATTTGAAGTTTGCAGGGCGATTTTATATTTAGGATAATGGAGTAATTAGAACGAAATTGAAAGTAGACATATTTTTCTTTTTCAATGCTGAGTATCGTAACGTTTTTCATTCATTTTTTCCACGAGTTTTTTAACACCTCGTATACAGTGTGCGATTTTCACCTCCCAAAAACAATATTCGTGTACCATAATAATTATGTATCATTTTCTTCTCCATTAAAATATTTATTTACCAATTAAAGTCCTGAATTGTTTAAGTTACAATAAGATTCAATATTTTTTCCTAATTTCAATCATACCTAAATCTTTTCCTTAACATTCTTTTGCCATTCCTGTAACAATCTGACATATTTTTAATAATTATTATCCTCGTTATCAGGTACCTATCTAAGTAAATTTGTCCAAATTGTCGGAAAATTGCTAGTTTCAACTACTGACATTACTTACCCTCAGGATCATAAACTCTAAACTAACTCAAAGATCTAACTAAATCTAATAGAATGCAAAACACATAATTATTTTTGCCGCAAATAATAATTTAACTCTTAAGTAAAATTTTCGACAATGATTTAAATTTTACACCCTCTCCACAGCGGAATCTCCCGGCATCAAGAAATAATTGTGATTTAGCGCGGTAAATATAATTTTAACCCAGATTTGGCTTTTACTTTGGAAAGTTAAATAAAGAGAATCAAAAGACATTGTACTCCTCAAACGTTGACAAAGGGTTAACCTTTCTTATGTGTTGAACTTTATCCTGAATGCAGACACAACTGAAAACTTCATCAATAAAATGACTAAACCGTAAGCACTTTCACTCTCGAACGCGTGTTTCATACTGTTTAGGAATAACATTTCGATATGTTGATGTCATACCTACACGCTGAAGGTATGAGAACAACGAGTGTAAATAATTATTACAGATGTATAGTATTTCACACATTGTAGTAAAAAGCATTTTATTTATAGAAAACATGATATACCTACCTTATATAATGACAATTACTATTATTATTAGGTATACATATTTATAGGTAGGTACGAGTTATCGTTATTCATATTTCGTGTAATAAGAACGAATATAAAATATTCATAGCTTTGATATGTTCTATGTAATGATTGTAATGGTACCACCGGTGAATAGATCATAAATAAATGAAAAAAGGAGACTAATTATAAAACCAACAGCTAGATAAACATATTAAACGATAAATGACCAAATAAACAGCTTTATTCAAAAATAACTCTTCCAACAAAATGTGTATATATGCTGGTAATTGCAACGCGTGTATAAATAGATCTTCACCAGGAGCCTAAGACTATATGGAATATCCCTCATTAGAATAGTAAAGAAATTAAAAATAATATACTTCAAAGAAGTTATAAATAGGAAAATGGTCCTTTCCTTCCCTATTACCTAGGTCTCCTTTTAGGGTTTTTCGTAGGAATAGTCCAATGATTATCGTAGAAATTTACCTTAATTTTAATTTCATATTATTTAGCAAAGTTTCTGATTATTTAAAACGTGTGTCATCTTAACACCCACCATTAAAAAAGTATTTTATTACCAACTCTAGTCAAGGGGGTGTATTTTAAGCATTTTTTTCTGGGGGGGGGGCTCAGTGGTTATTATTATTATAGAGTACGGTGAAGCAAATCTTAAGGAAGAGGTGAATGTAAAAAGTGGAAAAGGCGTGAATAAAAAACAACACTTGAATAAATATACCTACTCACATTATGAAAAAAGAATTAAATTGTTATTGTCATCTTTCTTTAAAAATAATTTTTTAATTGGCGCCTGTTACCTCGAAATTCCGTGAACTAGGAAAGTCGGGTTTTGATTTAAAATTTTATCTGGGGTGGGCCAGGCGGATTCTGGGGTGACCCCCTTTGCTGCTCCCTTGACTATAGTACCTTATTCCTAATCCAATAGGAGCAACCTTTAAAAGAAAACGTTAATTCTTTAACAGTTTCCTATACAAAGCGCTATTATACCCACCAGGGATTTTGTGTTATTTTTTCCTTACAATACAATTCTTTTGTAATCTGAACAAGAAGCTTAATTCCAAGTTTCTATTCACGGGATGATTTAATTTATTACTGGCAGCGATAAGCTTATAAACTGTTTTTATCTAAAATACATTGCAGGAAATTGTCCCGCAAATCTCTATTTCAAATTCAATTTCGCGGCCGTTATCACAGCGACGTCCATTAAACTAATCACTGTTACTTATATTATTATTTTGACACACGAGAATGGACAATAGGTAATAATTACCTCAATTCTAAGTATAAAAAAACTATCTCAGGAATATTTCTGTGTAAAGTAGTAGCTACTCGTGCGTTTTGCGAAATAAAGTTGATTTCCATCATTCAGCAACCAAATAGGTACACGTTTAGCTGTAAAAACTAATTTTTGAGATATTATCAAATGATGTTAAAAACTATGACGTCCACCTGTAGGTACCTCAAAATTCACTTAAAAAAAAATAACGTTTGGGAAAAAAATTGTAAAATTTTAGTAATTTTAAAACCAATAGGACTAGCTCAATAAAATTTGTAGGGTAGATTGCCAGTGGAAGGAGGAAGTTATTGGAGCATTTGCCAAAAATAAATTCCGCCTAAGAATTTTCAACAGAAGCATTGTTAAGTAAAAGATAATTTTTCTGCTTCAATAAAATTTTTATGTTTTTTTCCTAATTGTGTCCATTGTCTTGAGAAAGCTTAGGTACACACGGTGTGATAGGCTTATTATTTGACTACATTTCTGGAAAATTTCATCAAGCTAGACCAAGCTGTTCAGCCAGCATGACAAAATTTATATGGAATATCAGGTTCTTCTGGAAATATACGTAAATCATGATAACTCCCAAACCAAAATTTTTTGGATAACACAAACGGGGGTTAGATCGATTCGTATTGAGGTCCTTTATTATCCTGTTTTGTTCTGCCCATTCTTAATGAATCACCCTGTATGTACCACCGTATACCGAGAATATCATAAGTCCAGAGAATAGCGAACAAGTTCTTAATCGCATGATCAAACAAAAAGAGCTCATGCTTTCCATCAAGGAGAGAAAAGTGAGCTACATAGGTCACATAAAGCGTGGAAAAAGTAGGCACTTCTGAGACTGATTATATAGAAGGCAAAATCCAGGGCAAGAGGTCTGTTGGCATGCGCCAAAATTCTTGGATGATGGACGTTGCTCATCGCTTGACATATTCCGTATGACTGCCAACCTCCGAAAGGGGACATAAGAAGAGTTCGCCGAATTGTCAAAAGTAGAGCGACCACTCCTTATTTACACAATTAAGCCCGATGTTCACTCGTGGAAAAATTCGCTGTCTTTGAGCATCCCTATCAAGGTTGTTTTTGAAGATATCAAGTAGGATGTATCTCAATAACCCCCTACATCTTTTGGATAGCTGATTCGGATTTCAGACTCGAAAATCAATTGCTGCGAAAATATTTTCCGCAATAACACAGCATAGCATATTCAGCATATTTTCCAGTTTTTAAATCGTTACAGAAAAACATTTTTTCCGCTGCATTACAGAAAACGATGAGGTAAAATCTTCTTACTTTCAGCACCGGTAGAAAACGTCTAAAAACTTGTTCCAAAAAAACTCGGTCTTATAACCTCTTTAGAAAAAAACTACACCAGACAGCTTTCATAATATCAATAATTATTGTTAAATTATTTCTTCATCATACCGGGGAATACTGAGTCCTAAAAATATCCTATTTTCAAAGTCAACACTTGATTCCAATTAATGCAGCCTCACAATTTTACAATGTTATCAATGTTTAGAGAGCAACTAAACATAAAGTAGGTAAACTGCTAATCAAATGCAAAGACGCGCTAGGTTAAAAAAAATAGATTTGCATTATACTTTAATAAAGCTTTATTAGAACTCTTAATATAGTCTTAATATGAAGCTTAAAGGAAAACGAAGCGTCTACATGAAAGTTAATAACATGACAATGCCATGACTCGTTTAAAAAAGTAATAAACTGATGCAGTTGTTATTATAATGAGAAAAAATTAAGTTGTGATGATATTATACAAGTTAAAAAGTTTTCATATTTTTAAACGCATATCAACATCCTTATTTGAAAATTTGATTTGTTTTATTACGGATTCTCGTTTTCAATGTGAGAAAACCAAAATATAACATGCTGTAATACAAAAGTTGAAAGATAATGTTCTTTTGCCTTTCGGCAGAATTAAAAGACATCGTATCCAGGACCATCCAGGAGATTATCGTTAACCTCTCTATCTTCCTCTCCTATAATTAAATATGTCAACGATAAATTATTTTCAAGAAATCCAATTCTCTGTCGTATAGAAGAAAGTAGGTAGCTACTTATTATTGTCTAAGAATAAAATCTTAATTAATCATTGAATCTCTTAAAAAAGTTAACAATATCTACTTTTTCTTTTTAGATCAGAATTTTTCTTCTAAAATTAGAAAAATCAATTCTGACTTATTCTCGCTGCAATATTATTTATTACCGTCAGCTGTAACTATTGTATGTGGGGCGTCCCGGGGTAACTGGAGGAGTGATTTTTTTAGGAAGGGAGTGCTCGGGAGACCTTGATTATTCGATAAGTGATGAGTGATGACTCGAAGCTATCCTTGAGTACGGAAGACTCATACAGGAGTCGAAGAGGCATGTGAGAAATGAACCAGCGCCCTATAGTTTGAATACATTGACACTGCATCAGCTTCTCAGCCTTATTCAGTAACGATATAGTGATACTTTGAGGTGTACCTAATGTATTGAGGATTGATAGAGGTGAAGAGCCACGAGCTTCACGTTTTGACAGCGGGTACAGTGCCTTGCTTTGTCAAGTCTTATAATTAATGTGTTAAGATAGTGTAGCCTATTAATTTTAAGGTCATGAGACGTGATTCCTTATTTATCCATAATGAACGTAAGCAGGAATGATGTTGAGTTCTCTCACGAACCTGTCGTTGACAATATTGATAATGAATTTCAATCTGTGGATTTGTGTATCGATTAAAATATTCTTTATTTTGTTAAAATCAACCGAGAAAAGGAGAGGGAAACATGTTCCAGAAAAGTTTGGTTTATGAAAAGACTGCAAGTGTTCTGGGATAATTGATTCCGGACTGTTTTACCACGGTCCATGATGATATGCTCCGAACGTTTCGTCCACAGCTGTAGTAGATATCATGCGCAAGTTACATCTTTCTGCTACATCTTTAACTTAATTCCTAGGATTTTTTGCTACTAATGCTAATAATGGCTCTTCAGAAGTTTTCAATTGAAGAATGCTTCTCGTAGTTTGCCATTGCTTTCTAAAAGAAAAAACCGCGTTATGATTGAGGATACTTTTCAAATTAAGTTAGCTAGAGTGTTACTTGAGAGGCAATCATAATAATTATCATTGTTGTGCTAATTATTGTTTGTCGAATAATAATAATTATTCTCCCTGTTACATTTCTATCTACAATCCGTTTATAGCAATTTAATATAAATGAAACATTACGTGTAACTGTAATTGTTCCGACATTTACATAGCGTAAGGGTAATAAATTTAGTGTGGAGTTTTGAAATTAGTTTAACAGTAATTAAAATTAATGAATAGACTCTATAAACTAAGGGTTGAATCATAAATAGAAATTTATATTGCTGACCGAATAACTCACCCATTTCAGGCATATTTTCTTTAACTTAGTACTAGGGCTAGATTATTTGGCGCTACTGACGTATTAACTGCACGTTTTCCTAGTTTGATAACCAAAACACGCTTCTGGTGGTAATTTAGCCGAGTTTCTCCGCACCACAGACCTACATCGCGACGCTTTCAGCAAGGGAGGGTATAAACGAACGAACGATACTTCGCACAAGAGCTTTCACAACATGCAACTCGATATCGCCACTTATTTCATTTACATGAGTTGCAATCGAACATTATCCACTCGTATTCGTCGCCTTGATTTACAAACAATACAAAGTACGGTGTTGGTGTTGCTACTTCACGCTACAATCCTATCCGAAACTTTTAATGGGCTCTAAAACTGTTCAAAATCGAACATAAAATTGTTTAGATCCAGGACATTATCGTGGAAGTAAATTTAGAGTTATTAGGTAGCTAGTCGGAACCTAATGCTGCATTTTAATGATTCGTTTGCCTTTTGTAACAATTTATTTTATTGCCTCCGGGTTCAAGTGATTAAAAAGAAAAGTAAAACACTAAATTATTATGTGGTAGCAGTAGAATTACCCAGATTACTTCAATGGTAATAACTGTTACGTAAAACTAGATACTGGAACTGGACCGTCCCTAGTTGACCATTATATTAAATTTATTGTTTCAATTATGACCTTCATGCCCGTATTCACTATCATAATGTAATCACGATGACATTTGCCTGCATGTTCAATTTTATATTCTGATGTCTGATTAGCTGGGAACTCACTCAAACAAATATTAAATAATGATGATGCTTAACAATATATAAACATGTATTATTCTCCTTCCTCTTCCCTCGTGACCAAATAGTAAATTAGATAGCAAGAGTTGAAAGTGACATATTCAGCAAGTGCGAAATTGTCTTTCAACACGAGATATTGTACTATACTTTATCTACTCCCGATAGCATATAGGAACAAATAATTTTATGATGCCATGGCTACCTTTACTATACCTAACGTTTCATTTCAGATTTCTGGGGTAAATTATTTTCCATTGCAATTTCAGTTTGTGCTATTATTTAAGTTGTTTTTTCATTCTCATCATACTCGTTTAATATTTATTGATATTGAAAATAATCTTTTTCCCAATCTAATAACCTAAAAGATTAAGTTAACAGATAACCCTTTTTCAATCTGCGAATATAAGACATCAGGAAGTACTAGGTACTACTATAATATCTACCGTCCAAACATCAGATGAGACTGCAGGAAGGTGTTTGTATGTGTCGGACACAACACATCCGTTATTCAAACCAATAATAGGATACACTGAACTAATAAAGAGTAACACTGTGATTGTCTGAACAACAAGAAGTATCAATTATATTATGTCTGAAAATGTCATTTTACATTACAATAAAACCGTCAATTGGCATTATAGTCATTCCCGATGTTTTACATTTTACCTTGGTAACATTTTAGTTACCAAGGAATGTCAAATATATTTTAATGTCAATTGTCAAATAATATCAATCAATAACTACTAAGTCAAAAACATTACTAATGAAATTATTAAGCAAATACATAATATTGCGTGTGCCACTCATTTCGACAATAACAGGTTTGTGAATTTTATGCCTTTTTGTCATTAGATTAATTTATGTATTATTTGACAAATCGAAACCTATACCTACTTAATAATTATTGTTCTACCATACTTTTGTATGTTAGAGATCCAGATTCCTGATGACACTTCATAAAGTAAGACTTGATTAGCTCTCGCACTAAAATCTACGTAAAGGTTGATAAGAATTACAATTTCATCCAAATATCTACTCGATACAAGAAGTAACTAGATTGAGTAGCTACCTTAAACATGATTAAACTGAGGTGCTACGGAATATCCTATAAATCCGATCAACTCCATGACGTGGGCCTGATGGATCGGTCAATTTGTTCAGGGATCATGATGGTGAACGATTATCCCGGCGTTTTCGCCATTATTGCACCCTCACCCTGGATGTACTAGAATGGGGTGGCAGTAATGATCAGCCAGTATATAGCAAAGTCATTGTAGAAAAAATTGCTAGTGAACATAATCAACTCCCGGCTTGTGTTTTCGCGGTGTAACAAATTAATAAACAGCGAATAATATTTCGGCGCGGGGAGTTTATCAGCCCCTTCATTTCGTGTGCACCTTATGAAATATAAATCCTGTGTAAAGTGTTTTATCTGAAGTCAAATATATCCCGACATGGCAAGTAATGGAAGGCGTAAATCTTAAAGGTAAACTGCCGCCTAGGCGTGGGCTTCGAGAACCGGCGCTTTGTAAATACGCATCGGGCAAGAGAACGCGGAGTTGTCAGATCTGGTGTACATGCCACATCAAAGGGACCCGAATTTCAGACTATTTTTGAACCAGACTTTCTAAAACGTTTCAATCTCGAAATTTACAAAAAAAAAACCTACCAGTCAATTATGCCTTAACTGGGACAGATACAGAAAGCTCTTAACGAGGCGATATAAATAATACATTTAATGGCCAGTATTTCTTTTCGATCGCTATGGCCTAATCCTAAGAGCAATTCGTTGGCCCTAGCCCAAGTAAAGTTACAAAGGTTCTGGGCTATAAGTAAGTTAGATCCAAAGACGATTTCCTGTCATTGTTTATCATGGACCTGTTCCGTGGATCTGACAATTTCCCTCAGTCAGAATCTCAGAATTGTAGACTCCTCTGCAGAAAAATTAACATAGTAGAATAAGTTTATATCAATACTTTTAAGCGTCTGCGAAAATTGGTGACATAGCTGGAAAACAAATCAGGAATTATGATTTTCACTGCAAGTAAGATCCAAGTTGAAAGGTGTCGGAAAAGAGGAGTTATACAACTTGATGAGATGCTTTGACTCTGTTGCGTCGACAGGAACTATGGTGGAAAGCAAGGAGAGAACAAAAACCTGATGAGATTAGAGAATCCCTGATAGGTGTCAATATAAATCCCTCATATTTCTTATCGTCTGATGTTGAGATTTGAATAAGTTTCAATGACGACATGAATTCGCTTTCTGCCATTTCATGTCAGAGCAGTCGGGGAGTTAATGGAAGAAATAATAAACAAGAACAATTAATAACAAATCCCGTCTTATTGGGATTTTAAGGAAGCAGTTGAAAACAAGTCAAAAAAATGTAAGTAAAAAAAAAAATTTTTCGCCCAAAAATTAATGAGCAGTGAAAACGGAATCTTCATCCAGATTTTCCCAAGCCGGCAATGTGGTGGAACGAATAGCACGGCTACCGGAGTCTGGATGCTCCAAGGGAGGGGCAGCGCATCGATCGGGCGATATCCCGGAAAGTGACGTCATCTGGCAGCTATGTACGCTACGCTCCATCTAGTACGGACACCGGCTTCCAGTATCCCTTAGCCGGTCGCTCGTCCATCTACCCTTTTATCAATCATCCCATAGACCAATGACAGACACTCACCTACCAAGCCATTCAGCTGGAATTTAACTGAACTGATTTGGTTAGCATGCATGTGTTGTACCTGCAGGATCACATTGATTTATGTCCTTGCTTATAATGGGACCGCAGCGATAGACAATAATTCCTAAAAGATTGTCGTGATTATGATGACTCGTGCTTGAGGATTTTTTGTTTACTGTTGCGTAGGTATACTCATGCCAGTTGCGTCTTCAGAAAGTTTCTATCAGAAATTTGACAACAAGATATCTTTTTATTACCACATGTACTTTGATCTGACAGATTTGAAGAAATACCATCACGGTGGAAAAATTTAAATAAATTTTCAAACATTAATAGTTTGACATGCGAAAGAATTAGAAGCAGATCATATCAAAGCTCGACGAGCCCCCCTAGCGCATTGATCATTTGAATGTATGGATTATCGAAGACTACGTATGCAGTGGATTGGAACACCCCACATCTAAGAAATGTTGCGTGGTTTAACGAAATTTTGACTGAGTAGCTCAGCTACTGTATAATCTTGTCAAGTGTGAAATTTTATCGCACTGCACATTTTCCAAGAGTAGTAGTCGATGTTATTTCTTGTTATTGCATTGATGAGACTCTTTAGAATTTTAAGGGTTCTACTTTTGTATTTGCACTAATTTACCATGATTATCCAAATTGGTGGCTGAGAATTGTGCTATGAGAAAATGGAAAAATGTCCGACTAACTTCATAAAATTCCCAAATTGATTAAATAGTGACGTTTTATTGCTCATTCTTTGAATTTCATTTGACCACGTTTGATCACGTCCAGAAAAGAGAATTTTTTTTAATTGCCGATCCTGCTAACTTCACAATTTTACAATTCTCTGTGGAAGCTAAACGGTTTATTTGCGGGGGTCGAAACATTACCGTGAAGTTGGCCCCCTATTAAAATGAAACCACTAAATTTTTCAGAGTTCACCAAAGCTCTTTTAGGGGCAAACTTCACGGGGCCCCACTCTCCTCTAGGAGTTCTAGAGTTAGTTTATACTTTCGCAAATGGTGCTGAGAATTTTTTTTTGAAAATTTTGAAAAATCGCCTAAAATAAGTTCTGATTAGAATTATGGGCAGCTCCCGAAGAGTTGTCTATAAAAGTCATATCTCCCTTTGCCAAGATCAAACAGAAACCACTATTTTATTATAACTATTAAACTACTATGTAAGGTTAAAGACGACTTTTCACTCTTCGGGGACTACGCAGAACTCTAATCAGAACTCGTTTTCATCGATCTTTTTCACAGTTTTGCAAAATAATTGCGAAAACATACAGGAACTCTTAAACTACAAGTTTTGCTGCTACTTATCACACCAGAACTTATTTTCTGAGGAAAATGGGCCCCGTGAAGTTATCCCCCAAAACGGATTTTTGCTTTTAAAGGGATTTGTTCAGCGGAACTATTTGAAATTTATATCAAGACAAGAACTCTAGAACCTAAAACTATTCTAGTTCTACTCAGAACTCTGAACTTAGTGGTATCATATAATTCAGGGGCCAACTTCACGGGAGTGTTTCGACCCCCGCAAATGAGTTGTTTAGCGTCCAGAGAGATTTGTATAATTGTGAAGTTCACTAGAACGGAAATTAAAAGAAAAAAATCATATTTTTTCTGGACGTGGTCAAACCATGTCGAAATTATTGGGTGGTCAAACGATGGTCAATCGAATGCGATATGGCAATCTGATTTCCCGAGTTTTTCCGGCTAACTTCACGAAGCTAATTGAGGTTTCCAAGAGATCCAAGAATCCAAGAAAAAAGTTATAGATAAACTGATAAAATTTTCTGAAAATGGAAAAGGTAAATAATTACATTTTTAGGAAAAATTGGTCAGTATAATATAACGAAATAGGTCCCTCTACAAATTAGACTCGTTGATTTTTCTCCATCAAAGATGTGTTTAACTTCAACTTCAATATATTATAATTAATAGGACATTCTATTCTATACATGCATGCTGCTAGAGAAAAGTTCGTTCAAAACTACATTTACCTATATTTTCAAAATTTTTTATTAAAATTTTCACCCATGTAATTTCAGGATGTATGTCTAGCGTTTTCAGTTAGACGATACACTGGTTGGTATATTGCAGTTTCTGTTTGTTTCGATCCTGAAAGGTGGAATTTAAAGAGGTTTTATACTAGGTAAATTACCATACTCCCTGGTTTGCCATTGCCTGGCAAGGGAGTACTAACGTCTGAATTAAAGATGCGCTAGTCGGTGCTTAGTTTCGATTTACTGACTTTACGATTAGCAATTTATGAACTGACCCTTCAAACGAGGTGGCTACCAAAAGCGTCAAATATGATGTACCTGCCCAAACAGAGAATTTTAACCATGTGGGAAATTAATATTATCAAAAACTAGTTATGAATTTTAAGTTACCTGTTACTTAATCCAATAACTTTTATTTATACACTGTGTCTCTTGAATTTCTGGACATAGGGAATTCCCATGTTAAAATAAACTATTGGAAATATTGGCTCCCCTAATTATTTTACAGTAAAATGTCAAATGTAAAACTTCTTAAGGAAAAATAGCTGCTTCTTATGCTATAATTGGATTTTCATTTGGTTCATCCGTTTTCGAGAAAATCAGGAAAAACTGAACGGTTTTTCGTAGTTTTTCAAGGTTGCTTTGCTTTTGACAGATAATGCTAATAAGATAATAATAAATCTCTCGTAATATTTCTAAGTGCAATTGCCAGAGTAATGTCAATAAATTTTACTTTTTCTTCAATGGTGTTTTGGTGCAATGGTTTTTCTTCAATAATTCATTTTTATAAACAAGTTTTCCTTTAAAAAGTAATACTTTGCCACTTAAAGTTTTAATAATAAATTAATTACTTTTAAACAATCAGTTATTGACAATAATTAATAATTTTTAGCATTATCTGTCAAAAGCAAAGCAACCTTGAAAAACTACGAAAAACCGTTAAGTTTTTCCTGATTTTCTCGAAAACAGATGAACCAAATGAAAATGCAATTGTAGCATAAGAAGCAGCTTTTTTTCCTTAAGAAGTTTTACATTTGACATTTTACTGTAAAATAATTAGGGGAGCCAATATTTTCAATAGTTTATTTTAACATGGGAATTCCCTATGTCCAGAAATCCAAGAGACACAGTGTATATAAAAATATCTACCTTCCAAAATAAGTTCAAAATCAACTTTGTAAATGTTAATATTTATGATGTACAAAATTAGTTGATAAAATCAATTTAAGGAAATTTTTTATCTTTGACAATTATTTTTTTGAATTAGCAACTATTTTGATGGCACAAAAATAATGAATCTTCAACAAAAAAAAGCCTCCATTAAAGCAACTATTTCTTGTTAAATTGTTATTTTATTTACTGCTTACAAATATTGTTCAAAATGTTGTCCATTTTTTTTCTAGGTAAAGAGGGGGGGGGGGGGACTTTTCTCGGGGTTAACCTAGTGTCGACAGAATAATATATCTCCCTCGATAATAAAATCGAGATGTCTGGCGAAATTTCAATAACTCTCAAACAAGGCATTTTTATAATACTGAAGAATTAATAACTCGAGAGCCGGTTGTTGGCTTTTCATTTTTTAAGCCGTCATCTACAGAATCAAAATACATTAACTTGAATCGTTTCAGGTTGTCTTCCTCAGAAAACACTCCTCTTGGAATACTATTCCAAAGGGATGAGATTCTATACATGAAAGAAGTCTGAAAGGGTGGTACGAGGTGTAACGAGCTAAACCTGATTGCGACTCGACGTCCATTTCTGCCATTTCCGCCCGACCTCGTTCTAGGTGGGATCAAACGGGCAACTGTAAACCAGGCTCAGGTCAGTTACTTTTCTTCGATTTCGAGAGTATATAAATTTATCAGTGTCGGGTTCCCGATCAAGTGGATGTCTCTTTTCTGAATGGAGTCGAGTAATCTCAGAATATGTTTAGGAGCTGAGGTTCAGGAGCTGTTCAGGTGTATTAAATTTCTTCGCGGAAGAGTGTTCCAAGTTTTTGAGAAGCACTCTTCGCCTGATCTGCAAATGATCATGCCAAGACATGTTCGCTCCTAGACTCACGCCAAGAACACGAAGAGATGGTGATGGAAGGAAAGAGTGTCCCGCCATCACCATATCCGATTCCAAAACGCTGTCCTTTTTGGAGAAGATGACTTTTTGCAGCATTAAATGGACCTTGGATTATATCGCCCCAAGCTACACTCTCTTGTGTAAGTCATTGTTAAGTATTTGCGTCGATGGCAGATATTCGCCCATCTAAGGTATAAGAAGATATAAGTGTGCAATTGTCATCGGCAAAACTGTATATTGGGTTTTTTGTTGTTTCAAGCAAATAGTTGATAAATCTTAGAAAGAGAGTATATATTAGATGAAAATAGACCCCTGAGACACGCCATCAGCATTGATGGAAAAAGTCTCTGAAAAAATTCCATCGAGCTCCTCTGTAAGGAGCTATCTCCGAGATAACTCGCAAGCCACGAGCAGAAGTGCTCGGGCATGCCATAAGCCTGCAGTTTTGCAAACAATTTTGTTTTGCCCCCATGCCAGACACGGTCGAAAGCTCTAGAAATATCAAGCGCAACCCCTCGAGACTCCCAATGGTGCTCGACTGCGCTGTTCCAAAGCTCGCTAACATAGGTGAGAAGGTTTCCTGTTGATCTTTGCTCCCGAAAGCCGTACTGGCGGTCGCTGATTATATTAGTTGCTTACAAGCCCTTTAAAAAATGTTTGTCTTCTCCATAATCTCGGATATTACTGAAATCAGTGATCAATAGTTATTTGGTATGGTCTTTTGCCTTTCTTGCGAATAGGCTGGTGAAACAGGTGACAGCTCAGTAGCAGGTATGTCATCAGGACCAGAAGCTTTGTTCGGGTCCAAGGCTAACAAAATGCGCTTTATGCGCCAACAAGTTCGCTTTCTCAGTAGCCGTGAATGCCATAGTCCCGTCTATTCGTGTAAGTGGTGCAAAAGGGTAAGTCACCGTGCAAAAGGATTTCGAACCGTTGAGGCAGGAGAGAAGTTAATTCGTAATTCTTTGGTTATGAGCTTCCGCTTGGTTTCGTCTATTATTTCTTTGCATCTATTTCGAGCAGAGATGAAATTGTAGTGATTTGTGCCGTGAGGACTCTTTCGCCACTGCTGAAAACCAAGTTGTTTGGAATTGGCAGTTGCCTTGCGTTTTTTAATTTAAGTCAAGAATTTTTGTCCGGGGGCCGTTTTTTTGAAAAAGGAATGTGTGCAACTATGTAGGAATCCATGCTTGTTAAGATGACTCGAGCAACTTCCCGAGATTTGTACTTTATCTGAATTACAAAAAAAATCATTTTATCGATCAGTTGGTTGATTTCTTATTAGGTGTTTTAGAAGAACGTGAAAAGCAAAGAGTTAGACAAAATTGTGTTTTCTCTCATATTTTATCAAATTTTATAGTGAAGGCATCGACCTAAAGGTTTTCAAGGAACGATTTTAATTATTGGACGATACAAATTTACGCAATCAATTTAGTTTGTTTTCTAGTGTACCTTACGAAGTTGTTTGCGTTATCTTATAATCGAGCTTACTCTCTGACTTAACAAATAGCAGTTTAATACTTTGCCGAATAAAGTTTAAGGTTAACACAGAATGTAGGTTGAATTTTTATTAGCGTTAAAAGCTTTTTCAATCCGAAAATGCAGTGGGTTGAATTTTTATGAGGCTTAAAATTTACTCTGAAGTTACATAGTTCAACGAAGCATAAATCTACATTTTTATCAGTTATTTGCAGACAAAATCAAGGGTGAAAAAATCAATTCCAGTCGTATTAGCTCAGGCGTGTTTATAAATATTATATGAAGTGGTGTTCAGTTCCACATTTAACGAATCAAAAATAACAATTTGGGGAATTAAAATTGAATTGTATTTACATGGAAAACATTTCTACATACCCTTGGTTTCTCCCTTAGAATATGAGGGTTTGCCTAAGGCACTCTACATACAACTCATCTGAACCCTTGCCCCTATTCAACGGGATATTTTCAGTTGGAAAAATTTCATGATTTTGTTCATGAAGTCCGAGAAACTACCTGAGCATTAAATTATGTAATTAGTACCGAATCGTTTTTCTTTACGTTGGCTGACTCAGTCAATGGATAAAAATGTTCACTCCCGCTGCTTTTATCATGACGATCGATCACCCAATCATAAATTTAGTAGGTATTAAAAAATATGATAATGCTTGCTTGCTAAACTGGAAAGATTTATATTCTTCGCAATCTTTTTTTATCAATGATACTTAAAGACAATATTTTCTCTGTTATATTTTCCTGCCATACGTTAGTATAATTTTGAAGGGGAAAATTATATTTCTTACCTTGCCTACGCCCCTATACTAGCGCTAGCGCTACTTCAACCCCTAATGCGGCGGTGTAGTTAGTGAACCCCTACAATTTTAAATCGCGAGGGGATTGTAAAGTACAAGTAAGTTATAATCTCTTTACTATAGGTACCCCGGACAGAAATTGCGCTCAGTAACGGACTTTAATAAAAAATCAATTTAAAAGAATTGGTAAGTAGAAACTTACGTTTCAAGAAAAAATTCCTGCTTGCAGCTCCCTCGAAACTGCTTTTTAGTACTGTCAGTTACTGCACAAAATTTTCGTAATTATTATGTCTAAATATTTAATATTAACAATATCCCCTCTAAGCCCAGTATTGTCGTAACAAACTAACAAGGCCCATGGTTTCTCACCGTTATTGGCCATTTTTTAGTTGTCAATAATCACCGCTTGAGAAAGACAGAACTACCGGGACCGGAAACCTTCGAATGGAGACGAGAAATTTGGCAAGAATTGGCCTAAGAATTCAATAAAATGTAAATAATTATCCTGCTGATTTCAGTTCAATAATAACGTTCATTCCTCGTGCTGTGATAAAATAAGACGTTGGTACATTCCCTCATAGAGTATCCTGTTAAATAATGAAAGAAAAATCACCAGTTAGAGCCTATCACATCTTAAGCAGATAAAGGAAATCACAGCATCAAACGGCTTGAGCGCAAGAGACCAGAGCAACAGCAGGCAAAGGCATGCCTAATAACGTGTTGCGTTGATAAATAATATAATATTTTTAAGGCACCAATGATGATTTTCGTAGAAAATCATAAACCAACATAAACTTAATAGGTACAAGTACATTAAATTTTAACAGAACATAAAAGAGAAGGATACAGCCGTATAGTACGAGATAACATAATCCGAAACATGAAGAGTTCGTGCCGTCTATTCTGGGAAACATAACTGAAATCCCTACAGTTATAAAATTGATGGAAGATTTACACACCTCCACTTCACCTTAAATCAATATTTATTCACGTAAGTTTCATGTTTAATAATTCAAGAAGGTGTCATCAGATTTATTGCTATAGAAATTCAATAGAGACGACGGTTATAGGCAATGACAGTGTTACGTAACAGAGGCTTTTAGAACTTCCGAGCGTCGTTTTCAAGCACCAGATGTAGCTAAAAGCGCGTACATTGATAACGCACTCTCTCCTCCCATATATTACTCTCTACCTAAATTTATCCTTGATTTCGATGGAAGGCAGTGACGTAAGAACTCGACTGGGGGGAGATGGAGTCTCTTGTGGCTAGGGCGAAAAATGTCTCGAGTGGTTTAATTCATTCATTTTATTAGGGCGGCATTTCAAGAAATAAATCGCATTCTCTTTTTTAAATTTGTACGGTAAGGTATTTAAATTTTAAAGGTACGGTAGCGTAAAGAGGAAAGTTATTGAAGGAAGAGATGGAGGAATTTAAATCATATACGCTGAAGTTGTAGGAATAAAAATTCATAACTTCAACAGCTTTTGTTTTTGTTTCGCGAGTGGAAGTTTCGTGAGATACACCTGGTAGAGGATGAACCATGAAGAGTTACCAAATTTGTTGAAAAGTTATTTCAAAATATTTTAATTTCCAATTTCTTGATGCTATTGAAAAAAATGGTATTCTGGGGAGCAGAATGATCAGGCAGAATTCTTTATTCCTATTTTTTACTTAGTATTTAGGATATGATCATTATCTGGGGAACTGATTTACTGAATGAGACTAATAAAGTGTCGACGAAATTTTAACAATAATACAAAATTGACGATTGTGTCATATTAGATACTTATGACAATTAGGACGGTTTTCCATAAACATCTCTCTAAAAAAAGGTTCCATCGAAAGGGGTGTGGAAAGGGTTTGAATTCATTTTTTATCACAGAAAATTGTTTTTTTTTTCAGATTTACTAAATGGATCGTAATGTTGGAGAATGCATCATGGTTATCCTAAATAAGTAAATTTTAGGGGGTGATTCCTTGGCTCATTCGAAAGAAAAAATATCATATTAACGTTGATCCGGAAATGCACCGTTTTTGAGATGATGTCTAAGAATGAGTTGTCTTACAGTTTTTTTTTTTATGATATCTCAGATATTGTTTGACCATTGATATAAGCTTTTAATACTAACTCAATTTTTTATATGCCAGTAGCGAAGATTTTTGGGTTGAGTTAGGTTTTTTCCCCTGAATTCTATGACAGTGGTGTAAAATTGGAACTTTGAAATCACCAATGTTTTATGCACTAAAAGGCACTGGTTATAATTGCTAATTTGAACCGTTTTCGAGAAAAGCGGCCATTTACGATGAAAAAGTTCGCTGGATCCTAAAATCTCCGCCAATGGCACATGAAAAAAATTAATTGGTATTAAAAAGGTAGCCAATATCGATCATATGACGTGTGTGAAAAGCTGAGCCCTATAATATCTCAAACGGTTCCCGAGATATCTTCCAAAAATTGAAAAAATAAACTCTTTTGACACCCTGTATCTCAAAATCACGCGGTAATGGTAAAATTTTTGTTTGTAATGAGCGTATAGGAATCGTCCCCTAAAATTTTTCCCATAGTTTAGGGCAACCCTGTGTATTTATACAAAAATAAAAACATTGATTTGAATATTTAAAAATATAAAAAAAATTACTGACAATTCAGCAGGAGCAGACAGAGTTATAGGAAGAAGAATTTTAAGTTTGGAATGGGAAAAAACCCCTAAGTGCAAATTTTCATAAAATACATTCGATTGTCCACGATTTATACACGTTTGTCCAACCAAAGTTTTCTTTTGTCCATCATTCAAAAAAAAGGTACAGCTAAATTTAAAAAAAAATTGGTATCAACGCCCCCATAAACAGATTGAATTAATTTTCAAACGGCATTCCTTTGTCCACCTTTTTTCAACGTTTGTCCAACCAAAATTCTCGTTTGTCCATGCACCATTCAAAAAAAAAAAATAACTGGACGAATCGTGGATAAACGAATGCCGTGTGTATTTTATAAAAAGCTGCACTTAGGGGTGCCAACTTCACTCAGCTGTACCCGAAGATTAAATTTCGTATCCTATAATAGGGTGTCGTACAAAGGTACCGCCAACGTTCTACCACAGATTTCCGAGTAAAAAATATGCCGATTTAACCAAAATTACCTATGTCCAAAAATGCACCCTTTTCAAGATAAAACCCTCAAAAGAGAGTCAGCCAAAAACCCGTTTACCAGAATAAGTTAAAAAATGGATTAACTGAGAAACTTTTAATTTTATCGCATACCACTATTATTAAGACCAATAAACTAACATACTTTTACAAACATTGACCTGCAGGATGTTCCTGTTTTTGATGTTACGTCTCACTTTTCACCCCAGAACTTTTTATCCGTGCGCGCCACTGTTTGATTCTGATTTTTTTATCCAAAAGCGTGAGTATTACTAAATGTTTTGCCTTCTTATAAGACTTTTGTATTTTGCATGACTTTCCCATAATTAATTAATGATGAATTTACGCCCCGAAAACGTCTTTTTTAAAATCTCATTTTAATTAAAATAAATAATTTTTATTTCACAGAAATGACTTTATTTGCATTTATTGACCTTGAGAATAATCGTAGTAGGCGCTGAAACTAAACTTTGTCATTTAATCCATTTTTTACTTATTTTGAAAAATGTGTATTCAATTGAAAAGACCTACATCTTGATAAGGGTGCGACAATTTAGGTGAAGCCGTCATATTTTTTTACTCGGGAATATGTGGTAGAGCGTTGGCGGTACCTTTTAGCGACACCCTGTACAAGCCCCACAGCCCACGAAACACTAAGGTGTCTTTTAAAAATAGTCCTGTATAGCGCGAGATTGCGAAAATGGGGATTCTCACTCCCACGTTGGGATGATAAAATCTATTGTGAAGGCGGAAGATTTATCAACCGGTTTAACAATTCATCCAACTTATTAAGGCATAATAGCGAAGACGTAAAATATAAACCCGGCTTCCTTTTTTAAATTTTGATATGTGGGAGGAGAACGACGAGTAGGAGGTGAAAAGAGTAGGAGGATGAATTATTACCGGGGGTATAGTATGCGAAGATTATAAATTCATGAATTCAGTAGGTAGGTATTGTTTCAGATTTGAAAGTGGGATGAGCCCTATTAAACCCTTTAGGGGCGTCACTGGCAGCTCTCGAAGTCTCTTCTCTGTACCTTTTGAGGCTTTTATGCCGTTTAGGGCCTTGCTACGTATGTTTTACGTTATTAATGGTTATTGATTATGGAAATTTGAACCACGTACAATGTTACTTTGCGGAGACTTTTCAATTTTCTCGACCTATTCATTTTATCTAATGATTCTTAGGTATTCCCTTATTCTTTTCAGTTCACAATGGAGATCGGATAGCTGAAAGCTGAAAGCTGACTCCCCATGAAGACCGATTTCTCTTGCTCAAACTACTCTGTTGTGACTTGAGTTTCATGAATGAAACTAATTTTTCACTCCAAAGTAATCGAATTTCTCCGAATAAGTTCTCATAAAACCATTTTAATGGTTAAGTCTGAAATATCGTATATTTTTCCTATAAGTGCTTTTATTATTGTTAGTACCTTTAGTAGGTAGATACATTTTGAATTAATTCTTTAATTAACTCGATCAATACCATCGTAAATGTTAATAATTATACAGGATTGAGGTAAAATCATTGTTCGAATAATTAAAATTGGAGCTTCGTTTAGAATAAGGTCATTACTCTCACAGGGATACACATTGCAGCAATTTCTAGGGCACTGGGCTCAAATACTGGCCAGACAGCAGCTCTCTGCAGGAACTCTGCAAAAACCGCTCCAATTTAACATGCTGTTTTGTAATTCTCTGAGCAGAAATTTTATTATATCCAATCATCGTGACGTTTTCTTTGATCAAATTCATCAAGGAAATTGAATTTTAAAGTACATAAAAGGTTTTTCTTTGCGGCTTTTCCACTAATATCAAATATCATTCGAATGTCGCTCTTTTAGAGAACGTTATTAATCTTCTCCGCGAAAAAGATGGAAAGGATAAGGAAATCTTTGGAATGTTTATGTTATATTAAGTTACATAAGGAAATTAATACTTATAAGGAAAGCTACGCAATACAAAACAAGCACTTTCTTTTCTAAATATCAATTTTCCTGTTTAAATTCTGGTATAAGTATTATAATATAAAGAAGTTTAATGGCTTGAACATAATATTTTAAATATTTGAAGAGTAGATAAGAAGTAATAAAAATAATTGATAGGTAATATTATTATTATTCATACCTCCATATTATTCCAGTTTTGTGCATTAATTTTTGCAGCTTCGACGCTTCCTTTTGCTCCCATATTTCACGAAATTGAGTAACCCGACAAGATTCAGGATAAAATCACTACTTCTAGGATAACTATTAAAAATTTGACACTAAATATTGGCACATGCAGTGGGTATTAGGGAAGAACAATATCAGACTATATTGTGTAGACGTAAAGTCATAATCCTTTTAGTTTGGCACTAAGATTAAAGGATATGCACTGGAATTTCAAATTTGGCCACTGGAATAATAAATAAATAAAATACCCGAATGAAATCGACCAACACTGAAAGCACGACAGTTCAGGTCAGACTGACGTTCGAAAGCTCGCCGCAAGGGGGAGTTCCCGGAGCGCAGGCGTTTCAGTTTCGCCCACTCGTCCTGCCGAAACAGGGTAAATAGAGGAGTAATTGAATTTTCAGGTGAATTTTCTAATTGTCTCGATCCGGAGACGGCCCAAGTGCTTGATCTACGCAAAACCCAAGTTTGGAGTTTAATTAGTTTTCAATTAATAGGATTTTCGAGTTATATTCAGAGCCATGATGACTGTCTATTGTTAAGCATTCAATTGTCACGCGAGAGTTTTGTCTTAGTTGCTAACTAAGAATTGTCAAATTTCCATATTGCTGATATATTGAATCTCGAGATCGATGAGAAAAATAAAAAGTACCATTTCCGTGTATAAGAAAACTGCAAGGAACGGGAAGATTTAAACTATTTAAACCTTACATTTCACTCAAAAACAGCTTTTCATTTAAATAGAGTCACAAATCATATTAATGTCATTTATTATCCTCATACTGACATCAAGAAAACAAATAATAAAAATTTATAGCTGCCTGGCTTGGGTACATAAATAATCCTTATTCACAAAGAAACAAATTATTTATTTTCTTTACATTATTCCTCTAAGATATCCCGATATACCTGAACGTTTGCTGAAAATTCAGTAAAGCTCCTATTTTGAGCTTTAAGCAAATCAGATAATTATCACAATTCAAAATAAATTAACGACAATAATTTCATAGTAAATTCTTTGAGAATAAAGGAAACATGAAGTCTAAACTAAAGCCAAAAAATGAGGAAGAGAAAAATAGAAATATGTAATAATTTTTGAGAAAGGAAAATTAAGCGGGGAAAATTTAAATTAAAAATATTTTGAGCAGAGGTTCTAAAACAATCAACAGTGTCTATTCCTAGAAACTCTTTGGATGGTATACCTATGTCCCCCAATCCCAATCCCCCAAAATGGATTTAAAATTTATCGACTCACCCACAGCAATGAGGTGTGGAAGAATTTGAAAGCATGGGACTTCTCTTTTGGTAGTTTTATGATTTACGTACTTTGATTTTACTGATCTAAAAGAATTATGAGGGTTAAAAGTGAGCAAGGCGAATTTCCTAAAAACTCGGGTCTCCTGGAAATAAAATTTGGTAACAGAGACAATGAGAACCCAAAATCCTTGATTTTTAATCAAAATTCATAATTATGGAAAAAATTGAAAAGAAAATAAATTTGGAGAAAAATGTAGAGTTTGCCCTCCCTCCGCCTTTGGAATCAGGTAAAAAAATCAGGCCTCATATTCTTATAATAATTAAAAGTTGTATTCTCATTAATTCGTAAATTAAATTTCTATGCTTGAACAATCCAATTAACTTTTAAGGTTGTGAAGGCAAGCTTGAAGCCCGAAAAAAACTTTGGAGTATATTTATAATAGAACTGTTTTGAAACAATCATAAATATTATGTACTTAGGTACTTTATAAAAGTAATTAACAAACCCAATTTGTCATATTTTTTTCTAATATTTCGAATTAATTTTTAAACAAACTTGAGAAAAATCTCTTAATGAAAACTTAAGTTAAATCCCAAACATCCTTGCAAAAAGGCCTTTGCAAGATCTGAGCTTAAAGCACCAGTTCCTGGAGAAATAACAGTTCTACAGTTAGGTTACTCTCTAACGACGGTCTCACTCCTAAGAAGCACTTTAAAAAATAGGGATCAACCATTAAAATGAGCAAATGTTGCTGATACCACTACAGCGATGTCTTTTCCCAGGACCAGTACAACAACGGGAGACTTCAGTTACCCCAAGATCCGGGAAGCAAGTTAGACACGACGCAAAGACTAATCTCGAGATTAATTTAGATGCGTAACTTCAATTCAAAATTTCTAGTAAATATGGGAGAGATACAATCACTTCCAAGAATCAGATAGTTGACCGAGTTGACAAGAACAGATATCAAGTCACGGAATCAATACGTGATATTTCTTTCATCATGATCCATTAGATTTTATTTTTTCGTATATACCTACAGGGTTTTTCAGAGACATAGGGCCAAATTTAAAAGGGGTAGTTCCTCTCATAAATATAAGTTAAAAAAATAAATTTCAGCTCAAAATGACGTTTCGGTTTTTTTGGCACCCTGTGGTGTCAAAAGGTTTGAAAAAATAAAAGTTTTTGATTACTTATATCTCATTTAAATTTAAACCGATTTTGTTGAAACTTGTCACGAACAATAATCAAACAAAGCTCTTTTATTTGGCTATTTCAGTTTTTGTAGACGTCTTCCAGAGGCGTAGATATTCAGGATTGGCGTCACTTTTACTTCCCTGTATTTTTACGACATTGACTTTATTGAAAATACAAAGACGCTATTCAATAGCCCATTAATTTTATACAAAAAAGTATTCTCTAGTGTTTTTCATATTCCAGACCGTGTTTGAGATATTTTAAGTTTTCTCAAGAAATGTTGGGCTACCTTGCAAAACTATTGATTTCATTGAAAGTTATCAGATTAAAATTTTTATGCAAAATGAGTAGTGACATTTCCTGAGGAAACTTTGAATATCTCAAAAACGGTGCTGCGTGTGAGCAAAACTAATAAATACTTTTTTGTTATAAAATCCATCGGCCATTAAATAACGTTTTGGTATTTGTGATCAATTTAATAGCGTAAAAGATAGGGAGACAAAGTGGAGCTAACCCCGAATATTTAGATTAGTGACATTTCCTGAGGAAACTTCAAATATTTCAAAAACGGTGCGCCGTATGAAAAAAAATTACCGATACTATTTGTTCTAAAATGTATTGGTACTGGAAGACGTCTACAAAATCTGAAGCAATGAGAAGTTTCATTAAAATCGGTTCAAATTTACGCAAGTTATAACCAAAAACTGTTTTGTTTTTTAATTTTGCCACCCTGTATCTTTTAAACGGAACGTCATTTTGAGGTAATATTTATTTTTTCAATTTATATTTATGAGAGGGACTACGCCTTAAATCTGGCCCCATATCTCTGAAACACCCTGTATAAAGTGCAATTTGTCCTCGAGGTTAGAAAAATTTGCGTACACGCCTCAATCAAGAGGTTTGAGTTGCATTTGCTTCTTATCAATTATTCTTATATTTCTAAAACCCAATGATAGGCCCCATACGATATTCTAAAACAAAACAAGTCAGGTAGTAGCAAAGAATGGGGAAAACCTCTAGTAAAAGTTTCCTACTTAAAAAAGCTCCAAAATATGCTATAAAAGAAAATTGTCTCATATTATATCGATCCTCAAATAATTTTAGTTTATTATAATACTAATTATATACCTAATTGCAAAAAGTGCTTACTTTGTTTACTCAAATATTGAGTTATGTAGCTATATCGCAAAATAATAAGCAATAAATCAACATTTTCGATAATATAATGCACGCCTCTTCCAGCATTTATTTATACCTACTAATGATCAAAATTTATGTCTGGTAGTAAAGTTTTTATCTCGAATAATATTTCATTTCCTCCCGATTAATATAAGACAAAATGGCAATTTTACACTCTACAAAATAAGCCTACCTAAAGCAGATATTCAAATATCTCTAGACTAGATGGTATGGGAATGTTTTTTAATGTTACAATATTCAACGCATTCAAATTGAAAATTTTGCAAGAGCGGCAAGGGAATAAAGTGGGATAGATTCGTAACATCCCCAACGAAAAGCACATGCGGGTGTGGCAAGTTCGTTCATTCCATTCACCATCCCACTGCGTTGCCACATAGAGGGAAAATTCACTGAATAGCTAACCTAACTCATAATAATTACAATCAGGACGGGGAATCATTTTCAAGGATGAATAATTAAACCAATTTAGGGGTTAGTCAAAATGGATAATTACTAGCAGTGATGATAAGAGATAGTTGTAGAATTTTTAAACGATTCTAGATACTTGGCAACAGTTCCGCCCACGTTGAAGTGCTGTATCCGCACAATCGACGTTTGTTTTGCTTCATTTTTGAAAAGATGGGCGTGTTCCTTCCGCTGAACATTTCAGTGATTTTCAAGGTGTGACTCGGATAAATCAATACGATCTTAATAAATTTAAGGGTTGCAATGAAAGTCAATAAACTGCCCGAGTTAGGGTTTATTTACAGGAGTTTTTTTGTGAGATACGGTTTTTGTCAGGATTGATGATCCTGGAGAAACGAGGGAAGGATAATACGAAAGAATAATGTGAAATCTTCAAAGTGACATGAACTATAATATGTCTTAGACTTATTTTTATCTCATTCTATATAATTTACTAATATAAGTCTAGTAAATAGTTATGTAATATATCAGGAGAAGTAATTTCCTCTTTTCCAATTTCCAATAAAAAAATGTCATACATTTTATAAATAATTTTATTAAAGGCTTTTAATACGGGAATTATCTGTACTAATAATGAAGAAATAATTATTGAAATAATATTTGAAAATAGAACAGGAGACCTCTAATTTGTACTTCTTATAATTTGCATCAAAAAGTCTGCCAAAAATACACAGCTGATCAATAAAAATTCTTATGATCAGGGTGAGAAAATAATGATATACCTATTTAGGTTGAAATGTTGCTGAGTATATTTATGAAATATACAATTTGACCCACATAATTCCATCAATCATGAAAGAGACTATATAATTTCACACTTACCGTGATTGAATTAAGGCTGATTATAAATCTATCCACTATCAGTTTCCATGGGTTTGTTAAGGGAGTCACTAACAAAATATCATCTTCTATTTAACTTGATTATTTATGACGTTATTCATTTAATAATTGTTTGTTTAATCCCTAGGGAAACAGTCTTAATTAATTAACATCTAATTTTAATTGATAATTTAAGAAGATTTTTGTTTATATGTATATTTATTTAACAATAATTTGAAGCACCTTCATTTCGTCCTGTGGAAAAAAGGTTCAAAACAGAATCCCTTACAGCATAAAAATTATAATAAAAATCCAACTATTACTGCTTATACTTTATTAAACAAAAATACACAAATTACTCCAAAGAAACATCGCTAATAGCATAAAAAATTCATTCAAATAAATAAAGCCATAATCTACGATGCCTCAACCGTTCGGGGATTGGGATAGTCAGGAGATACCTCCAATCAAAATTATAATCAAATCACATAAAGCTGTTATTTATGTACAGCGGCTATGCTAAAAACTCAAAACGAAACAATAAATTACCTCAATAACGAATAAAATAACTCAACTGTTTGCATTTTGATTGTTGATCTGTCGAGTTAATAATTTTTAAAACAAAAACGAAATCACAGTCACTGTTAGAGAATAATCACATAATTTATAATGTACAAGATAATATTAAACACGATGTAACGTAATTCTGATTATAATAGTTTGAGTGGGTGTTACTCCCAGTAAGTAGTTGTTAATATTGTATAATATTCGGGCGTGTGCACCATTCAACTTGTAGTTCACTTTGTGCACACCTGGACCAGAGCGGCGCTGGTGCGCAGCATCCTGAAGGATATTTAGGGCACGCAGGATAAAGAACGAGTTCACTCGGTGATGTTCGTAGATGTTTTATGGCCCCGTTTGACCCTTGTTCTATTCGCGATTTTTATCAGCTATACATAAACAAACTTTTGCTACTACTTGGTCGGAAGTTTCATTAACTTCGTTTACTAATTTAGTGACACGCCGTCCCATGACTAAGTTGATTAATGCGCTAATAAGTGAGTTTGCTTTGCTATAATACTGGATGCGGTTTGAATTATTTCTACACGCTATTTCGCTATTATTCAAGGGGATGGTGTGTATCATAATATCATTTTAAATCAATGACATATTCATATAGGAATCTAATCAACGAGGTATATAAAATATATAACGAGAAGACTATATTCCTTTCAAGCGCTAAAAGAAAACGATTGCGGAAATTTACTACCAGGAAAAATCAATTATTATCCATATTTGCCAAATATTAATTTGTATTGTCGACCAAAAAGGAGAGCGTGTAAAGGAATAATAATTGAACTTCGTGACATGATCCACAAGTCTCATGCACGAGCTCAAGATTCGATCGAAACTGTGATGTTCGCGTGAAGATCTCGATGTGATAATTCAAGAAATTTATTGTTCAATAAATAATATGAAACAGTTAATTTATTTTATTTAATAAAGAAAATTACACCAATTTTTCATTATCGGTGTCTTTTCTTAACTCTTCTGGCATTCGTGCATAAATACAGACAAAATCTAATAATTATTATAAACCAAATGTCTAGATGAAGTTAAATTTCAAGCAGGTAAGATTAAGTTAAAGCGAAATATAATTAATTAAATCTATTAAAATGTGGATGGTATGTATGTGGATGGTATATAAAGATGGAGGTATATTTTTATCTTACCGCGCTATAGCATCAAATTGGATTTGTTTGCTGCGTTGTCTAATGAGAATTAAATTTGTATTAAACTTAATAAAATAGGTAGTAGGTAAGATATTTCTTGCTAAGGAGAATTTACAAAATAATTAAATAAAACAAACTATTGATTTTTTTCTTATCCTCTATTCTCATTTATTTTTAACAAGAAACTAATCTGACCTTGATGTACGTATTCAAATCATAGGTAGGTACATAATTATTTTTATTGTAATTTATTTTCTCAACCATAACAAAAGATTTATTCGGCGAAGATGATGAGCAGATAATTATAAAAAATAAGTGGAAAAACCATCCAGTAAGAGAAATAGTTCAGCTTTCAAAATTAAATGGTCAAAGCGCAGATCTCTCGAGGTGGTTTTAAATTTTTATTGCTTGTACTGGTGCCATATGAAATAAAAATGCTATTGGGGTTTTTAATATTTCTACTTAAGTGGACATCTCTAAGTTCTATTGTATTTATTGTATTTTTTTCTCATCTCTGTTATAATAAAAATTAATTGTTATTATTGTATATTCTAAGCTTATAAACATCACATAAATAATCTAATAAATGCAACTGAAGGTTAATACAAGACGATGATGTAACTCCTTTATACTTAATTAACATTATTTTTTTATGCAAATGCAGTAAAGTCGTTTGAAGAATTTAAGAGAAAAAATTATTATAAAGTAAAACATGATTGTAAAGACGAGAGGAAACGTCATGTAAATTTTTTCTCTAAAAAATTAATTAAACTTTGTTTTGATCATCATAATTTCCAGAATATGTATATTGCATATTATATATCTTGTGGTAAATCCACGCAATAAAAATCCCAGTAGGATTATCTATTATTGACTTTCTGGAAAAGATTAATTCTTTGACGCTTTGGATATTATTGTTAGCAAGTCATTTAATTGGTTTGAGTTTTCATTTATACTATATTTACTATTGTTGTTTATGTTCTTATTTTTTATGTTTTTTTATTTATATTTATCTTGCTTCTAGCACAATTGCGTCTAACGTAATTTTCTCTGTATCCAAATAAATTTGAATTCCATAAAAAAATATCTGGAATAAATTATTCATTAGTCAACCTTATCTGAAAATAGAAGAAAACTGTTACAGTCTAAGGTTTAGGGGTAATCTCAGCATGCATCAAGAATTAAATATGGCTTAAGTTTCCCAACTATGCGGGGATGGTCATGATCGGTATTTTTTCGGGTTATTCGTCAGGTCATACGGGGACAAGATTTACTTCAAATATTGGTTGTCTTCGGCATCATCCCACTAAGTATTACTTCTCTCTCTAAAGGAAGTGAAGTAGGTACGTGGAACTTCCTCAACGAGCCATTGTCTCATTAAAGATGATGCTTGTCTATTAAATAAAAACTGTTCCCAGATAGTCTCTTTCCTCACTGGAAGCGCATGTAGGAGTCTGACCGACTTTCAGAGACTTCTTCATTTGTCCTCCCTTGCTCTTTGAGAATTTCAGATTTTCAAAATTTGAAATTTTATGAGCGAATATCTACTCAGTTATAAGAAGATTTTGATTCATGTTTTCATTCCTAAAACATGGAGATCTTTAACTAAAGTCACGTACTATTATTAGGTCGTCATTAAACTTGGAAAATATTATTAAAAAATTAATTCCTCGAATAAAATTTCAATAAATATGAATTCTAAAGATTATTATTTAGCATTGTAATTTTTTTTTGTTATCTGCATTTTTTAAAAGCAAAGAAACTGGAAAATTAAGAATTTCTGTGTTATTTGTAATAAATGTTCTGAAGTAGTTTTAGTAGAATAAACAGTTTGAAAAATTCCCCTGTAATCAATCCTTGCGAAAACTTTGCCTAGAAACATCTTAATATTTTCTTAATTGCACTTGCCATTTAACTGCACGTTTATTTTTCAATCACTCTTTGTGTTTTTAATGACTGTCGGTATATTAATAAACGGTTATTTTTTCAATAACAAGATTCCTAACTTCCTAGTGCATACAAACATTGGAGATTAGCCAAGGTAAACGTTTAATGATAAAAAACAAACAATAATAATCGTGTAGTATAAATGTAAAAAAAGCTTAAACAAATTGACATCTAATTTGACTTATCCTATAAGCTTTTTATTCTTTCACAAAAACCGGAATGATATTTTTCTTCATTTATCAATATGTTTTTCATACTCATATATTATGAAAAAGAAGAAGATGCTTACAAAATTCAAACAAATTCGTGTGGGCGATAATTATTATTGATAAATTAAGCGTAAAATATTAATTAATTACTGACAATCATTTTCGTATCACAAATAAGAAATTTGAGGATTGCATTTTACTTGTATTGTAGTATTGTTTTTCAGATTTCTGGATATCTGGTTAAAAATTCAGGAGGGCTCTCAAAATTCAAGAGCTTTTAAAAAGTAATTTGTTATTAGATTACACATGAAAAAGGGTAACTGATGAATACCTAAATATTTGGGTACGAATTTTCTTGTTCTGCTCAAAACAAAAATTGATATACAGGGTGAGGCGCGAGAACCTTAGGGCATTTTTATATGGAGAAGTCCTGGGAGTAGAAGTCTAAAAATTTGTACGTGTATAATTTCGGTTTTGACGAGCTGAACTAAAATATTCACAACTCCACACCACTTCCGGTTATACCGGAAGTTGCCATATTTTTCTTTTTTTAAATGGTACACCCTGTATATTATTACATTTTCGGATTGCCTGAAAAACAGTAATAAAAATTATGTTTACAGTTCAAATTTGTAACGACCAATTAATGAGTTATAAACAAATGAAAATTGCAATTTTCCATTTTCAAAGCAGTTTAGCTTGAAAACGGGTCAAGATATCGGAAAACGGCTTACATGTCCCTATCCTAACTTTTTGTATACTACGCTGGAGTACCTACGAAAAAAAATAAAATTTTTTACTATTTTTTTTTTGAAAATCGCTGATTTTTCATCACTTTGTATACAAATTTCTTTCATCAGCACCATTGGATACTACGTGAAAAGTTAAGATAGGGACATGTAAGCCGTTTTCCGATATCTTGACCCGTTTTCGACCCAAGCTGCTTTAAAAATGAAAAATTGCGATTTTCATTTGTTTATAACTCATAAACCACTCGGTACAATTTTGAACTGTAAACGCCACTTTTATTAAATTTTTTCAGGCAATCTGAAAATGTAATAATATACAGGTTGTCCCATTTAAAATAAGATAGTTGATGGCAACTTCCGGTATAACCGGAAATGGTGAGGGGTTGTGAATATTTTAGTTCAGGTCGTGAAAACCGAAATTATACACGTACAAATTTTTAGACTTCTACTCCCAGGACTTCTCCATATAAAAATGCCCTAAGGTTCTCGCGCCGCACCCTGTATTGTCTGTTTTTCCAATTTATGGAAGTTTTTTTGCGGAAAAACTTATCCATGTGTATCTATAGAGGGTTCCAAGTGTTTCGTATAGGATGTTCCTAAATACCATGTACATAATACGAAAGGAGGTAATTCTTTGACTTTTTTATGCCTAAACATTCATACAAACATATTAGGACCAACCGCTTCGTTACCGATCTATAAGGGTGTTGAAATGAAAAAAAAAGTTTTTTCTTCATAGCTCCCATAGTTTTTTTTTATAGATATTTAGCTCAAATTTTGCATTTATAGTGTACGCAGTAGGGTTTGCATGATTGAGCATTGCAAATGTTTGTATGAATCTACAGGAAGATTTTTTCTTCAATTTTGGCCCCAATTTTCCCCCTGACCTTTTTTGCGATACGCCGCTGGTAGATTCTAAAATATAATGTGAATTCTATTTTATTTAGGAACTTTTTGGTCTCCTATAGTTTTTTTTTTTTGCATCTGCAACCGTCATCAATAAAAAAGAAATAATTTTCTCTTATTAAACGAAGTTTAAATTTTATAAATGACAAAACAGGCTCTGGATTTTTCTTGATAATTTCTCATTTTCTTTAATTTTGACAGTTTTTTTCGGCACCGCCGAATGTACGCTACTGTACCTTTAATGAAAAATGGTCTAGAACTATCGGATACATGACATTACAAGCATATACAAAATTCCATAAAGACAGCTTATTTAATACTGATTTATAGCGAATCTGTAGGTATATCTGTGAAAATAAGCGATACAAATAATAACTGTTCTCAAAACTCAATTTTTTTCGTTATTTTTGAAAAATAATTTTAATTTTTGTTCATGATTCGCTTTTGTTAGAGAAACTTTTGTCGAGTAATTTAATTTTTACACCAGTAATTTCCTTCCTCTTATAAACTCAGCTAAATGATATTTTAGTTTTTACCTCGGGGGCCTGAAGGTACTACCTATATACTATAGTTTTTTCTTCTTAGGTAAAGTATTTGTAAGGTCTTTCTTCAATTTTTTTATTTAATATACTCGCATAAAAAAACAATATCTACATAAAAACACGATACTTTGAATAACAATTAAAACCAATTAAACTCATCTACTCATACTATCAATTTATTCAATCAAACTACTGTTAATAGTCGATCACAAGAATACTGATGCATTGTTGATCAAATCAATATTTGCAATGACTTATTCAAAAAAATCCCATCGCAGTCAATTCAAATCCTGTTCAATATAATTACAATGAAGATTTCAAAGCAATATTTTTAAAGATTATATAACAAGTCATGACCACAATAACGTACTATTCATTAACAGGTATGCATTAATAAGATCTCAAGGTGCTCATATATAAACAGAAGAACATACTCGTTCCGCCAGTCAATCATGAGGTGGTCGACGCCACTTTTGTTAGCCTTCGCGGCCTTGGTCACAGCCAAAGACAATGAGATTCAAGGCACCGGTACTGCCGAAGTGCTATCTGAAGAAAATGTACCTAAGCCTGTAGGGGTTGTTTATTTGGTGCCATTCGTTGTTAATCGTAATCCGCATGACGACAGCAAAGACGTGGATAATAATAGTGTGGATGAAGAGAAAGAGAAAAAAGTACTTGGAGGGTTTCTCTTGATCGATCCCATTCCAGACGACGAGGCTCTAGCTGATGGAGTTTATTTCAGACCTGAGAATGGCAAAGCGTTTGAAAAACCTGAGGTAAGTCTATTTTGTCATTATTGATTTTAATTTTTGTGAAAAATATTTGGTCATTAAAAAAAAAAGAGAAATGAAATTTATTAAGCGCGTCATAAAGCTTCATAAAGCTTTATGCATTATTCTACTAATCGACAAAACATATTTGATCACTAAATAATTGCAGTTCTTCAGGAGGGCGTTGTAAATTTATATCTTTGACGTTTTTTTACAAATCAAATAATTATTTTTATCAATCATAAATTGTCATACTAAGCCATACCCCCATTTCATAACCATAATCCCTATTTCAACGTCTTCCCTCGACAAAAAAAAATTTAGAAGCGTAAGTACTTAAAAGCTCGGGTACTACTATTCAGTTATATTATTTAGAATTATACACTGTGTTGCATAGGAAAGGTGGTAACATAGAGAAGGCGCTATTATAGCGCTATAATAGTGAATCAATGATTCAAGCCACTCTAGTTTAAAAGCTGATAGTTTCCTAGGAAACTGCATAGTATCCTAGGAAACTTGGCAGTTTTCAGTCCATACCTGTATTTTTGAAAGGATGTCATTTATTGTCAAAGTATTGTTGAAATTTTCTTTTCACGAATTCCCTTTATGTTATACCTTTTCTATAGAAAACACGATGTACAACCAAGCTCTGAGTGCAAAAAACTGTACAGTATCCTAGGAAACTGCGTAGTATCCTTGGAAACTTGACAGTTTCCAGTCCGGAACTGTATTTTTGAAAGGATGTCATTTATTGTCAAAGTATTGTTGAAATTTCATTTTCACGAATTCCCCTTATGTATACCTTTTCTATGAAACATGGTGTGTATAACCAAGCTCTGGGTGCAAAAAAAAACTGTATAGTATCTTAGGAAACTGCATAGTTTCCAGTCAGGAGCTGTATTTTTGAAAGGATTATTGTCAAAGTATTGTTGAAATTTTCTTTTCACGAATTCCCTTTATGTTGTTATTTTCTATGAAACACGGTGTATAACTAAGCTCTGGGTGCAAAAAACTTTCGTAGTCTGAAAAAAAGGCAAGATAGAGATATTCTTCTAAACTTAGTTGATAAAAATTTCAATCATCTTTGCTCAAACAAAATACATTTTTCCCAAAGTTCCCACTTTAATTAACACTGGATCAAAAAATATTGCTGCTAAAGATTGCTAGCTTACTAATGCTCGAAACCTGAATGCACATGAACCATGAAAATCGATCAAAAATTAACAATAAAGAACTTTTTGCTGACAAAAAAGTCAAAAATCGATACACGATTTTTCTCTAGAGAGAAAGAAATCCTATCCCCCTTGATTTTCCGAAAGTTGTCAATTCCCACGTAAATATCGACATCTCTAAACTTCGTTATATCTCTTGGTCGACATGTAAATATTTTGAGCCGAAACAAGATTAATTCCTCCCCCCGTTTTCGAGGATGCTGAACACGATGCCGTTGTCAGAATTTCTCTTTGGGGTTGCGCAACCCCTCAAAACGGCCAAAAACCACCCCCTAGAGAGATAAACCGCGCTTCAATCCATTTCCCTGCAAAAAAACCTTCCCCCCGTTTTCGAGGATGCTGAGCACAATGGAGGTGCTGGACATCGCGTGCGACCCCGACCAACCCCTCCTCCGGCCAATACTCACCCCGAAATGGGTGATTTTTTTTATGTATATGTGTAATATATATGCTATATACAGGGTGTCCCAGCTTTTTCGAAACGGTCTCTGTAGGCTAAACGATGGATTTTTTCAAAAAACTTTTTAAAAATTCAAGTACAGAATCACAATGACTATAATTTAAAATTATTTTGGAGTATACAGAGTGTCCCATATGACAGTGGCATATCAAAGTTATGTTTTTTAAAATGGAATGCTCCTATGTTATTGCATTTTTAGAATGTCTGAGAAGAGAAAATAAGATTGGCTTTTACAGTTGGTGTTTAAATTGAGAAGTTTTTGAGTTATAAACAAGTGAAAATCGTCATTTTTCAAGTTGTACAACGAAAACGGTTCAAGATAGAGAAAAACGGCTTACATGTCCCTATTTTAGCTTTTCATGTACTATCCTATGGTATAGAAACATTTGTATTTTCTTTGATTTTTTTATTTGGTGACGCGTGGAGAAATCTAAGAATTTTTCAAATTTTTTATCACCCTGTATAAACATTTCATCTACATCATAGGATAGTACATGAAAAGTTAAAATAGGGACATGTAAGCCGTTTTTCTCTATCTTCAGCCGTTTTCGTTGTACAGGGCCTTGAACTTGAAAAATGACGATTTTCACTTGTTTATAACTCAAAAACGTCTGAATTTAAACACCAACTGTAAAAGCCAATTTTATTTTCTCTTCTCAGACAATCTAAAAATGCAATAACATAGGAGCTTTCCATTTAAAAAAAACATAACTTTGATATGTCACTGTCATATGGGACACTCTTTATACTCCAAAATAATTTTAAATTATGGCCATTGTGATTTTGTACTTGAATTTTCAAAAAGTTTTTCGAAAAAGTCCATCGTTCGGCCTACATATACATAAAAAAAATCACCCATTTCGGGGGTGAGTATTGGCCGATGGAGGGGTTGGTCGGGGTCGCACGCGATGTCCAGCACCTCCATTGTGCTCAGCATCCTCGAAAACGGGGGGAAGGTTTTTTTTGCAGGGAAATGGATTGAAGCGCGGTTTATCTCTTTAGGGGGTGGTTTTTGGCCGTTTTGAGGGGTTGCGCAACCCCAAAGAGAAATGCTGACAACGGCATCGTGTTCAGCATCCTCGAAAATGGGGGGGGGAAGTAATCTTGTTCCGGCTCAAAATATTTACAATTTTCGGGTTTTTTTCCGACTCATACACGCTACTATAAGATCTATGAAACAAATGGTGTGACAGACTGATGAGATGGAAATAACCATGAAACATCGATGTCTCTGTCTTCACCATACCGTTAGGGCAAGTGTATCGTTCAGAAACATTATTATTATCCTTAAGATCGAAAAGCAGCTTTTGTTGAAATAGGTAAATTTTAAGTGGTCTGTCAGGTCATTTTCGAGAAAATCGGAAAATATTTTGAATTTGTGACGTTATTTTCATCATTTCGTTGTGACGTAATTTGAGATGATCTATGTAACATTTCTATCAATTGTACAGATATTTACAAGAAAACTCCCTATGTTCAGAAAAAAAATTAAATAGTTCTTTTTTAGATGACTAATCATCATTGAACAATTTCCAGGAATTGAAAATCACGCCACAAGAACCAAAATCAAGACAGAAGAGAACCCTCAACAAACAACACCTATTTAGTTTGGCTCACGGATACGGGGGCGGCTACGGAGGCGGTGGAGGTGGTGGAGGAGGAGGTGGTGGAGGCTACGGTGGTGGCAAAGGCGGAGGTTACGGAGGAGGATTTGGAGGAGGTTTTGGCAGCGGTGGTGGTGGCGGTTTCGGAGGAGGAGGTGGCGGTGGTGGCTACGGCGGTGGCAAGGGAGGTGGTCTAGTTATCGACGACGGCGCTGGTCTTGGAGGCGGTGGTGGACATGGAAGCGGCGGTGGACTTGGAGGCGGTGGTGGACATGGAAGCGGCGGTGGACTTGGAGGCGGTGGTGGCGATGGAGGTGGTTATGGCGGTGGAAAGGGCGGTGGTTTTGGAGGTGGCTTGGGAGGTGGCAAAGGAATCGGCGGAGAAGATACAATTATCATAGTCGAGATGCCCATTGGGGGTGGCCTGGGAGGTGGTCATGGAGGCGGTATGGGAGGTGGTCTTGGAGGTGGCTATGGAGGCGGTAACGGCGGTGGAAGTGCAGGTGGTTAGTAATTATTTATGGTTCTTAGTCACAATTTAACCGAATACTTTCAAAAATTTCATCAAATTATCTAATTTCAGGCTACGGAGGTGGTAGCAGCGGCGGTTACGGCGGCGGCGCAAGTGGTGGACATGGCAAGGGCGGCGGTACTGGAGGTGGATACGGTGGAGGCAAAGGCGGTGGCTACGGCGGCGGTTCCGGTAGTCATAGCGGTGGATTAGTTATTGACTCTGGTGTCGGAGGTGGTAAAGGCGGCGGATATGGCGGTGGTGCTGGAAGTGGTAGTGGAGGTTACGGCGGCGGTTCTAGTGGCGGGTTTAGCGGAGGCAGTAGTGGTGGCTATGGAGGAAGCACTGGCGGTGGCGGCGGCGGACTCGGAGGTGGTGGAGGATTTGGCAGCGGAGGTGGCGGTGGATTAGGTGGAGGCGGTGGTAAAGGAGGTGGAAGTAGCGGTGGATATGGCGGAAGCAGTTCAGGAGGATATGGAGGTTCCGGTAAGCTTATTTCTGCTAAATTTTAAGTAGTTTTTTATTAATCGAAGATTATCAAGAAACAAATCGAGTAAATATGAATAGCTATATTGGCAATAGATTTTTTTTTCTGTCACAATATTATTCTAGCTGTAAGTTATATTAAACAATTAATGTTGTTAAATTGTCATAACTTTTGGGAATAAAAAAAAATTATAACTTCATTGTGGCTATAAAGCGCATATAAAATATATTGAACGAACTGTACCATTGTTGCGAAAAGTTGTATTGTTCCTCCTAATGGTGATCCTATCTAATTTAGATACATAATTAGATAGGTGTACTTAATTGGTATTGTGAACAACCGGTCTTGTAATAGCTAAATATAATTTTTGAAGATAAGATCATCAACTTACTGGAGTTTGAATAAAAATTATGTATTTATCTCTCTAGAAAATCATTTTAAAAATTACCAGAGCTTTATAATTTACATCAGAGATTGTGAATTTCCACTAATTATTTTAATTCTTATTTTTTTACAACTCTTATGAATTTGTATTAATAGAACTCAGCTCAGCATCTTCAAGTTTTTTTCTCTAATACTGTACTAAACATATTATTGAAAATAATATTTTTTGCACCTCGGGATGTGATGAAGTTGTTTATTGGTCCCTTATTTCGAGCATTCAACTCTTTTGGGACTAAAGTATAGCTTTAAATGCCTAGGAATCTTATTAAAAGTAGGATGACCAATTATCATAGGTTGAGTTAATTCAAACATAAACTGGACTTGTTGCTATTCGTCTTGCTCGAGAGCCAGAGCACCAATACTCAGTGGATAAAGCTGTTCTTTAGTCCCCTGCTCTGTAAAATATTATAGACCAATCAAGTATAATATTATATTTTTTCAGGTGGCTACGGAGGTGGTCTAGGAGGCGGTGGAGGAGGAGGTCACGGCGGCGGTGGCGGCGGCGGCCTAGGAGGTGGTAGTGGAGGTGGTCTTGGCGGTGGTACTGGAGGCGGTCTTGGCAGTGGAGGCGGTCTAGGTGGAGGTGGCAGTGGAAGCGGAGGACATGGTGGTTATGGAGGCGGTTGCACCGGAGGATGCGGTGGAAGCGGCGGCGGCGGTTCCAAAGCCTCCGCTTTGAGCAATGCATCCGCGTCTGGATCTGGAGCGATTGCGTCGGCGTCGTCCTCTGCTAAGGCTGGAGGTGGAAGCTAGTTAGTATTTTTTATACCTAATCAGTTTTTATAGCTGCTCGTCGTGTCGCACATATTCTTATGTTACCTTTTTAGGATGATTATCCTGAGCAAGATATCGCTGCATTTTTTCACAGGCTTGATATTACCTACATTATATCAACCAGCATTGGTATATTATAGGTATGTGTAGATAAAACAGCAAAATCAATTTTTTTGCTACCAAATTGTTGAGGTTTTCTAAATACTTTTTATGTTCATATTTTTGATAAGGTTTGTGATGATATTTGGTGGAATTTATTTGTTCACGCAACCAACCATCAGAAGGATTGGTTACTGCCCGATAAGTAGCTCATAGGTAGGTACTCTATTTTGATGGCGCCCTTTAGATTAATAGGAATCGGAATCATCATTAGGAATCATCAAGGTTTCCAAAATGATCAAGGAGTCAGTTTGGAATGGACAAGCGGAATTTTTGATGAACGAAACGTCATTCTCATTGTACCTATGTTCTTCTCCTTATGTAGTCTTCTACAGTATGTAGCTCTAAACAAAGACTAATTCTAGCAATGTTTGTTTATCATTTTTACATTTTTCGAACGTACTTAGGTAACACAAATCCAAATATGTAAATTATTACCTATGTATAGGTAAACCTGTTCATTGTTCATGTTCAAACAGTCTGTATAATGTATTAATCAGAAATAAGTACCTACTTTCAGTAATTTAAAGATAACGATTATTTTCTGTTTCAGCCGAAAATAGATGCGGTGCTCAAGTGCTGTAATTTTCTTGCTACAAGAATGAAAAATACCTAGTGCATATTATTATTAAGTTTATTAAGTGAGATTTTTATATGTAAATTGATACAAAATGCTATTTTATGTAAGTACTACTAATAAATCTTTAAGAAAAACTATAGCCTTTTATTTATCTTATCTTTATAAATTAATTAATTAATTAATTTTAATAAATTTATTGATTTACATGTCTGAAGATGCTACCTTAAAAGTAGCGAAACACGTGTAACGTTTATATTATCCATCAGTATACAGTAGAATTTTCTTAATGTTTTTTTACGCACGAGCAGAAAAAGTTACACACTACATTCATAATTCCTAAGTAGGTATCTATGTTAAAAGCCATAATTTGACAATCATTTTTATTCGAATTAATCCGACTACATCGTTCGGGCTTACAACCTCGACTCATATTATATCACACGTTCAAATATGTCATCCATGATGGCGTGGACATCATATCTGAAACGACCCATCATATACATAATTCAAAATGATATTACACCAGGTACCTTACCTACCTAAGTATAAAGCGAAAGTCCACTGCTGTTTAAGTAATCTCTGCTACATAATATTACCTTACAAACAAGTATTCGAGTATTTAAAAATTATAGCGATTTCTATGTTTCAGTTGAGAGCCGGTACTGCTCAAGTCTTGTAATTTACTTTTATATACAAGACTTTACAATAGGTACGGTTTTTAAGTATTGAAGTAAGATTTTTAATTTGAAGAATTAATTAGAGTTACCTACATTAAGATGGATACAAAATTCTCTTTTATGTGTATAAGGTCAGTAAATCTACCAGAAATACTGTAATAGTAGGTACCTACCTATAACTACTTTATAGGTACGGGAAATTTTATGCAAATCATTTTAATGAGGTTTCTCAATTTTTTTATAAATAAAAACAACGCAGGCTATAAAACAATAATCTCCGATATATAATCATAGATAGATCGATATAAGTACCTATATAATACTCGGATGTAGCTATAGATTATTGTATATCTTGCGGAGTTGTATAAACACGTAAGATAATATATAGGAGGCTTAAAGGCTTATAAAGTTACTTTTTTGTAACAATTATATCAAACAATCATAAAAGTGTGAAAGAAAGAACAATGGAAACTTTACCTCAAAGGATTATAATCGATACAGACGTAGGAACCGATGATTGGTTTGCCATTTTGATATTCCTTTGGGCGGCTAAACTCGGTAAAGTTAAAATCGAAGCAATTACGTGTACTACTGGAAATACGAATGTGGACTATGTGGCAACAAATGTGGCTAGACTCCTGGAAATGGTTGAAGATTCAGAGGTAATTTTTTTTCTGCAGCAGATTTTAATTCTATGCAATATTTACGTTTTTAAAATATCTCGGTAGGATTTCTTATATTATCTGTTAAATAGTGTGAATCCTGCGTGAAAACTTTTTAATTTGTAACAAGGTGATTTTTAAATTTTAAACAATTAAACATCTCGAGTATAAGCATCCTAATATAAGATAAAAAATTCATGATCAGAATAACTGAACCATACCTAGATTAGTTTTAAAATTTGTCACCGTCTCCCTTTCTTGTAAGTTTATAAGTGGGCCGGGGGGGGGTGGACTATAAAATTTAGATTGGAACTAATTTTTTATTGCAGATTTATTGCAGACAACTTCACAATAAGTACAGAAATAAGTAATAAAATAAGTACTGAAAAGTACAGATGGAGGACGTATATATACAGGTTGTATCTAAAATAGACCGAGAAAATTCAGGGGGTGATTTCAGGCTCAGTTTTTTAACTACAGGGTGTTGAAGTTTCAAGAAAAAAATCGTTTTTTAATAATAACTTTAATAACAATCAGGATATTTTAGTGACAATTTGTGTACCCCTTCCATGCATCAAGAGGCATTTCGCAGCATATAAATTTTAGTTACTGTGGCAGTGGCGTTCGTGCAAGTCGCGTTACACTTAATATTTTTGAAAAAAAGTAGTACGCCACTGCTTTTTTATGAAAATAAAATTATTTTTTAAATCCGCTTTCATTTCTGAGTAAATATGATCTCTTGACTTTTTTTCAACCGATGCATGGTTTTCTGCAAAAAAAAAATACCATATGTTTAGACATGCACCTCTGTGTTTGAGTAGAGAGTTGGATTTTACAAATGAAAATTAATTCACAAATTCTACAGTTTTGCTTTTATTTACGTTAAACTACGTTTACTATCTACAGGCTATTTTTTTAAAAGTCAGATAATATGAGAACACGTTTTTTTCCATCGGAGTACAGATTGAATCGAACCTTTTCCTTCAGTTCTGTAGAAGTTTCAGAAAGAGGCAACCTAAAAATATATTCTATTTTTTTTTATCAGAAAACCTTGCATCGGTTGAAAAAAGTCAAAAGATCATATTTACTCAGAAATGAAAGACGATTTGAAAAATAATTTTATTTTCATAAAAAAGCAGTGGTGTACTTTTTTATTTTTTTTTAAATATTAAGTGTAACGCGACTTGCACGAACGCCACTGCTACAATAACTAAAAGTTATACGTTGGGAAATGCCTCTTCATGCATGGAAGGTATACACAAATTTTCACGAAAATATATTTATTCTTATCAAAGTTATTATTAAAAAATGATTTTTTCTTGAAACTTCAACACCCTGTAGTTAAAAAAATACCCCTCTTAGGACATACGTTTATACATACTTACTTTTTTTCCCAAAATGATCTCATCAATCACCCCCTGAGTTTTCTCGGTTCATTTTAGATGTATAACACAGCCTATATCATAGGCTGTGTTACGATATCTTGAGCCGTATTCCATTCTTTTAATAAGCCGTTTTCGTTGTAAATTGCTCTAAAACTGAGAAAAATAGCGATTTTTACTTGTTTATTTATAACTCAAGAGTTTCTATTGATAATAGTTTGCTAATATTATCATCAGAAATCATCAGAAATATTTATGATTAGGCACCCCCAGTTCGGGGAAAAACCTATGGGTGTTCTTTATGTGCGCTACAATGATCACACCGCATGTCTATATGAGTAGTAATTTATTTTACACCTAATTCCTTTTTATTAGTGTATTTTTTAACAAAAAATACACTATTGAGGACGACATCACTTTTCGAAAATCACCCAAACTCATCAAATGTCCATCGATCATGACCCCCAGATCACGAAAAAGTAGTTTTCCAAAATTCACCTGCCCACGATATATATATATATATTTATATATATATTTATATATATATATATATATTCCTTTCTATCACTGTGAGCTCCATCCACACAAAAAATACGGTTGAAGTGAGGTCCGCGACAAAGTGAGGTCCAATATACGGACCCCACTTTGTAAACGCCTTCAGATCTTCCACAGTGACTGTTACTGGCCTGTAAAATGCAAATTAGACATAATTGACTGGACCTCACTTGATGAATGATACGGTAAAATTTGTATATTTTAGTTCAGAGGAGGACCGTGGGTGGCGTGCCGGTAAGATGTATATTCTGAATACGTGTATAGTCGTTAAACGGACTACAGTAGAAGTGAGGACCGGAGACTCGGCAACGCAGCTGGTCCTCACTTATCGCTCTGCGTACAACCATCATAACGTATAACGCTGGGATTCAATAAATCCATATTTGACCTTGGCGTTCTCGAGTTCGTAGGAATCGTTCCTCCGGAGCTTCCCCCGGCGGTCTAGACAACTATAGGTAGCTTATTCTCTCGCTTTTTGACGAAGAGTAGTACGATGTTTTTTGACGAGCAGTTTCATGACTATAATGATATTGTATTCCTTGAACCATTTTTACTTTTTAACCATACTATTTTTAAATAATTTTAGTTGTTTTTGAATTACTATTGTTAAATCACAGAAAAAATTATAAAACATAACGTGAACTATGCTCAAATCAAGCCAAAATGTGAAATCTTTTTTTCAATTATTAATACCTACTTATAGAATAACTGGAAACAATTAAAAGTACATTATTTTAATAGGTAGGCATACTTACCTCTACTATCTACCTATACGCGTTTTCTTTACTTTTTAAATTCTTTAGTAGGTACAATAATTATTATCAAGCGTTGCAACGTAAAATCATAATACCCAAGTAGAATAAGTAAGTAGGTACCTACAATTTTTTATTGGTGGTTTATTAATTTATGTGTACCTACCTACCTATCTACATTTAATTATTCGCGTAATAAATTAATATGTTCTCTCTTTCGATGAGTTAGACACGAGATAAAACATTCTTTAAACCGTCCCTAGTAAAATTTTAAATAAATATGCACAGATAAACATATCTAAATGTAGTCAATTTCGTATTAATTCCCAACAAAATTACAATGAAATAAAAAACTTTGAAGAAAACTATTCCAAAATGTAAGTCAACCTTTCATTATTTAGTATGTTTAGGGTACCTACTTACGGCTTAAGGTAACGTAATGAAATGAGTATTAAAAAAAATTGGACTTTTAGGTACGTATAAGTGAAACATAATGAACTGGAACTTAAAATACACACGGAACATCCATCTAAATTACTCACTAAAATTAAGTTAAGCCGAATAATTGAACTGTCAAAAATATCATTATTAGATCTGTACAATTATTGCCGGGCTTTCATTTCAGTATCTGAATAAAAAATCAATTTGAAAGCTAACAAAAGGTACATGATTGTAAGATTTTTGTAGACATTATGTACCTACCTATTTTTTACTTATAATACTGAAACTTATCTATTGAAAGATGTAAAGGCTAGGAAGATTTGCGCGTGCTTGTTGATGCGATAAGTAGGTAGTAGCTGGAACTCAATTATTAAATATTTGACGGATAAAAGAAATTTATAAAAACAAAGGTCCTTTTAGAGGGAACCTTAAGAGGCTTTTTCTGCTTTTTTTTCATTTGGAACCAAATTTTCTTTAAATAATATTGCCAATTGAAAGAGATTCTATTGAGAAATGAAGAAAATAGGTAGACTTACATCATAGGTACCTACTATTTATTTGTAATCTTTCAAGTAATATTCATAGTCACGAGTCACGATACACTGAAACACGGTATGTCCGGACGCAGGTTGGCTCCACTTCGACAGAACCGTGACGTTACTTGTTACAAAAAAACAGTCCTGCCCATTTAATCCCGTGTAAATACCATCTGCTTTATCACAGAATACCGCAACATAAAATATTAAAATCTGAAAATTTTACATATTTTACATATTAGTGACAAAAAATAAGATACAACTTGGGCTAATCATTTTTATAAAATCTGACTCTAAATCCAAAAACTCCTCTATTATTGTTTTCAATTTTTTTTGCAGTCCCCTCCTATTAATCTTGCACCCCTTAGAAGGGGTAGTTCCCTCTGGAATTTTCAAATGTATACCTAAACGGGGTCGGTTTATATGTGGATATGTCATTTGATACGTAATTAAATGCTCTATTCAGCAATATTTATATTTTTGTATTATTTTTTGCGAGAGCTTTAGTTGTAAAATTTAAATATCTACTACAAAATGTTACATTATAACCTGCATGATAGGTATGATAAATGAAATTTATCACGGAAATATATATAACAAAACTCGACAGTTTCGCTTTTATTTACGTTAAACGACGTTTACTATCCAGAGGCCATTTTTTAAAGATTATTATTATGAGAACACGTTTTTTTCCATCGGAGTACAGATTGAATCGAACTTCTGCAGTTCTGTAGCGCATTTCAGAAAGAGGCAACCTAAAAATGTATTCTATTTTTTTTTTATCAGAAAACCTTGCTTCGGTTGAAAAAAGTCAAAAGATCATATTTACTCAGAAATGAAAGAGGATTTGAAAAATAATTTTATTTTCATAAAAAAGCAATGGCGTACTATTTTTTTCACAATTATAAACAGCCATTATTATAAAGGCCCATTAAGGTAACGGGCTGATTTCTGGGGCCGTTAAGTGTACACAAATTTTCACGAAAATATCTTGATTCTTATCAAAGATATTATTAAAAATCAATTTTTTTCTTGAAACTTCAACACCCTGTAGTTAAAAAGTTGAGCCTCTTAGGACATACGTTTATACTTACTTTTTTCCTTAAAATGATCTCATCAATAACCCCCTGAATTTTCTCGGTTCATTTTAGATACACCCTGTATACAGGGTGTCCCATAATATGTGGGCAATCTCTCGGATTTGGGTAAATTTTGTAAAAATAAATGAAAAAATAGCTATAAAATTAATTCCTCAGAGACACCCCTACAAAGATATTAGCTGTTGAAGTTGAGGGTTGAAAATCAATTTTTTGCAATAACTTTTTTATTTCTTGACCGATTTTGATAATTTTTGGTTTTATTTTGTATTATTTTGAACTGTTTAGAATAGTGTTTCTTAATCTTTGGTAGCACATACATAGACCTCGGGATGGCATAACCCCCTCATTCACTTGAAAGAAAACAATAAAAATAATAATTTTACAGTTTTTTAAGGTTAATTTCCTTTTTATTTGATAGTTTTTACATAAAAAATGTATCTTTATTTATTTCGATAGAGCGAACCGTTATCGAGATAAACGTCCTTCTAATAGGTGATGCGTCGCAGGAACTTTATAAATTTCAAGTAAATTTTAACAAGATGGCTGACCTTTGACAGTAAATTGAGCAGGAAACAAAACAAAAACTTAATTACATACACATCATATAGTGTCAAAGATTTCATTTCATGCAGATTCAATTCTAACTGATTTTAAAATGAGTTACAAAAACGCTGAATACGCAGAAAATCAGTTAGAATTGAATCTGCATGAAATGAAATCTTTTGACACTGACGTGTATTTAATTAAGTTATTGTTTTGTTTCCTGCTCAATTTACTGTCATAGGTCAGCCATCTTGTTAAAATTTACTTGAAATTTAGAAAGTTCCTGCGACGCATCACCTATTAGAAGGACGTTTATCTCGATAACGGTTCGCTCTATCGAAATAAATAAAGGTACATTTTTTATGTAAAAAATGTCAAATAAAAAGGAAATTAACCTTAAAAAACTGTAAAATTATTATTTTTATTGTTTTCTTTCAAGTGAATGAGGGGGTTATGCCATCCCGAGGTCTATGTATGTGCTACCAAAGATTAAGAAACACTATTCTAAACAGTTCAAAATAATACAAAATAAAACCAAAAATTATCAAAATCGGTCAAGAAATAAAAAAGTACCTAATTGCAAAAAATTGATTTTCAACCCTCAACTTCAACAGCTAATATCTTTGTAGGGGTGTCTCTGAGGAATTAATTTTATAGCTATTTTTTCATTTATTTTTACAAAATTTACCCAAATCCGAGAGATTGCCCACATATTATGGGACACCCTGTATAACGACGAAAATAACATAAGCTATTGCTGGCTGAAACATACGATAATATTAACTAGATACCTATTATAATAATGATTATAGGTAAACAATGATTGGTTTGTTAAGTATTCTGTAGAATTATATTCTTATGGCAGTTTTATTTCATTGAAATCGAAACTCCCAATTATGAAATTTTCAAAATGACCCGTGTAAATTCAAAATTTCTTTAGCATCTAATTTTTTCACATCTTTGAAAAATCTCATAAAAAAAACTATGAAAAGAAAATATATTTTTGTCTCAATAAAATATAATATTATTACCTATCAAATGACATACCACACTACCCCATTAATGTTTCAAAATTCCAGAGGGGTTTTGAATTTTTTTTTTAATTTTTTTTTAATTTTTTACCCCTGTAAAAAATTATAATCTGAAAACAAAAATCGACGGGTTTGGATTAGCCTCAAATGTCGTCCATTTTACTTTTATTGAATTTAGGCGAGCTTTAAAACCACATTTTATAGAAATGATCAGTCCAGTTTGTTTCTTATTTTCTGTGACCAAAATTGGGCAATATTATCTGGAAATGTATAATTATTGCAGTTAAATATCGTAGCAACCTAAACCCAAACTTGTAAAATTTTCAGAATTTCATCTTTTATGTTGATGGTATTTTCAGAGATGGGTAAAATGGTTTTCAAAATGTATTTAAAATAGAAAGAACAAAATTCTTTCTGATAAACTATTTAAAATGGAAAATACAAAATACTTTCAGATTTTCCAATTTTACGATACAAAAAAGAAAATTGGTATTTGAAATTGAAATATAAAATGGAAAATGGTCCTGTCCTTCGTTAGTGGATTTTCTTATCTGATTATTTATCATTTTAATTTTTTAGTAAAATATTAAACTTAAATTTACTCTTAATGTATTTATTTAATGTATTATAAATGTATTTATAATAAACTGTTTTGCTATACCTATGCTTGCTTTTATTTATTTGTTTATTGTACCTACGAATCCACTAACGAAGGACAGGACCATTTTATATTTCAATTTCAAATACCAATTTTCTTTTTTGTATCGTAAAATTGGAAAATGGTCCTGTCCTTCGTTAGTGGATTCGTAGGTACAATAAACAGATGAATAAAAGCAAGCATAGGTATAGCAAAACAGTTTATTATAAATACACAAATAAGAAACAGTAAATTTAAGTTTAATATTTTACTAAAAAATTAAAATGATAAATAATCAGATAAGAAATCAAAGTGTTATCTTTACAAAAAAAAGTTAATAAATTAGAAATACTTATAGTAAATGAAGTTTAATAGGTATCTTACTAAAAGAATTTACAAATAAATACAACAAATTAAAAGTGGATGTAATAATCTTCTACCAAACAATAATTATTGATTATTTTTAAGCAACATAGTAAGAAAAATAAAAACTGAAAATTATTGTACCTAATTTCAATAATAAAATAAAACCCGAAAAATTTTGTTTTATTTATCTTGATGGAGACGATTTTTTCTACAATCTCAACCCGAGTTAAGGAATTTATCTCTCAATTTTTTTTTATAGATTATTTTTCTATTATATCCAAGTTAATGTAGTAGAAATAATTTAAATTTAATTTAATAAATTTTCATTGTACAGTGTAGATGCTACAGAGTAGAATGCTGCTCCCGCCAATTCCGCTATATTTATTTCCAATTAATTTCTAGTAACAGTTTGTTGAAACCTTAGACAATATAATAAATATTTATTTATTATGATAATATTTTATTTAATAGTATAAGGTTGAAACATCAGACAGTAGGACATTGGCTATTGAGAATATGACAAGTATAAAATATTAGCAACACTACCAGCTGGTATTAATTCACTCCTGATTTCATCGATCGGTAGTGCCAGACACTTCACGCCGCTGCCCCACCGACTAGGGCCCAAGCCAAGACCAGTCGAACCACCCGTCCCGTAGTGTAGTAGTAAGTTACCGTAGCCGTATCCGTAGTTATGAAGTATTCCATGTTCCATGAGATTTCTAAGCAGTCTGACGCATCGGGGTTTTCTAGTTTTTACCCCGCGGCCTGCATTTGTCTCCTCCGTTATTGGAAATTGTCCATAATATTGGCAATTATCCATTGTATCGCCATGTACGGACTTTCCCTTATTATTGTTATTTACATAAGTGCACCTTTTCCATTTATCACTGTAATAATTACTTATTAGACGAAATACAACTAGTTAACTCTGTTATTTATTTTATTAATGACAAGTCCCGCTCGTGCACGGTTACACAAGTCAAATTTCAGTAAAGATATAAGACCATTATGTTATCCAGAAATAAATATTATTTACAGGGTGTTCGGTAACGGGCCAGTCCAGACCAAACGTCATGTATAAAATCGTATTTGAAACATAAAATAGAAAAACGTTTTTCAGATCGGGATGATTTATTTTAAATTTCAGAGCTGCCTTAGTTTTACATTTTTTGGAAATATTTCCCAACGAAGCCCGATATCTGAAAAAAACGTTATTCTTTTCTTATGTTTAAAACACGATTTTATACATGATGTTTAATTTTGGCTGGCCCATTACCGAACACCCTGTTATACGGTGTTCCCTAATTGAATGTTAATATTTAAGGGGGTATTTTTTTTGGTAAATTAAAAAAAAAAAAACTTCATGAGAACGTGTGTCTTAAAAGTCTTAACTTTTGAGATACAGAGTGGTAAAGTTTATGAAAAATAATTAATTTTTTTATATCTTTAATACCTACCGCTCTAGATATTTCATGAAATTTCGTATACATGCAGGTAGGTATTATGCATCAAGAGGCATTTTTTCATGTCCTCCATTTCATTTTATTTCCAGCAGTGACGTTCGTGCAGAATTTTACCTGCATAATTTGGCAGACATTGATAAACATTGATGGTACAAACGCCACACGCCACTGATTTTTTTTTATAGATTCATTTTTGAAATGCCCATTCCTTTCTAAGCAAATTTGATTACTTGATTTTTTCAGATCGATGCACGCTTTCCGCCTAAAAAAATAAAATCTATTTCTCTCCATGGTCGCAAGATTATCGTTAAAAATGCTTTGATGAAAAAAAAAAAAAAAAAAAAAAGATCGTCACCAGTAGAAATAAAATGAAATGTGGTACACGAAAAAATGCCTCTTGAAGCGTAATACCGGTATACGAAATTTGAATAATATATCTAGAGAGCGGTATTACAGATATTATGTAAAAAATTATTTATTTTTCATAAACTTCACCACCTTGTATCTCAAAAGTTAAAACTTCTGGTTTGGAGTTTCAATTGAAACATCACGCACTGACGTTTGATAAATGGAAAAATCATTCCACAAATTAGGAAAAACAAAAGACGAATATCAAAAAAAATACTGTAAGATTTGACTCTCTTGTGCACTATCGCTGATAATTATGTTTGTGTTATTTTCATTTTAAATAGATTTATTTCAAATAGGTTTATTCTATCTTAAGTAGGTATTTAAAATAGATTTATTCAAAATAGTAACCCACCTCAGGGTATTTTGCGATAAAGCAGACGTTATTTACATTAGATTCGTAGATGATTTTTTAGAACAAGTGACATCACGGTTCTGCCGATGCGGAGCCAACCTGCTGCGGCAGGTCATACTGTGTTTCAGTGTATCATACTAAAGCGCTATGCTTGGCATCTGGCAACAGTGCTGGGTCTCACTTTCTACGAATCATGTAATATACGGACCTCATTAAATGCGGAGAGCATAAATAAATATACCGACCTCACTTTGATATTCACGCAAACTGTCCTCACTATGTTCCTATATACATGAAAATTATAACTTGGCTCTGTTCCGTTTTCCCTGCGTATACTCTCCAGCCATCTATCGCCCATCTCAAGATTTAACAATCAGAACATTTACCATGCCTGTAGAATGCTTTCTTCTGGTGGTCCTCACTTGATGGGTAGAACAGTTGGTCCTCGCTTTGATAGTTGGCCAAGTATATATATATATATTTCTCCAAAATCGCGAAATTTCGATTTTAAAAACGCTCCTGTGGCTTTATCTTTTAAGATTAGTGAACGAAATTTTGGGTCCTTGTAAAATTTGGGAATGACGTTGAATTTTCGTTGAAAAACTTTCCAAAAGTCCCATCACTTCTACAGGGTGTCCCTTCAAAATTCCAGGTATCCGGTTTTTGTCATCTCATTTCAGGTCGCAGTTTTGAATCTAGGAGGCTGAAATTTTTGTGGGAGTAGGATATCTATAAAAACTGGTCTGGTATTGTACTTGAGCAAAATCGGTCGAGCCGTTTCAAAATGGCGGTCATTTTAATTTTTGAAAAATTTGCTAATATTTGAACCCCTGTATGAGCAAGATGGAAAAAAACTTTGAAACCAAATCAACAGGGTTTGAAGAAAATTGTTTCAAATTTAATTTAATGTAACAAAATTTACATTACTTTTATTAATAAGCCAGTGGCGTGGATAGGAAAGTGGTAAAAATGGCTAAATTTCCCTAACAATTTATGAGCACATTATTGAAGCAATTGAACTGAAATTTTTACAGTAGATAATTATACTAATAGCCTTTAACACTTAAAAATTTCAAGAAGTGAGTAAGAAAAATGGCCGAGATATTCGATTTTTTTTTACATGATGTTTATTTCTCTAAAATTTTAAGAACGTTCCAGTAGCTTCATTTTTCAAGATTAATGAACGTAATTTCTTACTTTTGTGAAACTTAGGGATGACGTTTGATTTTCACAAAAAACATTTACCTAAAATTGCGCTACTTTTACAACGTGTCTCTCCAAATTTAAAAAAAAAAACGGGTATCGAGGCACGGTTTCTGGTCGCTGTTTTCAATCTAGGGGGCTGAAATTTTTTTGATAGTAAGATAACTGCAAGTAGTCGTATGGTACTGCATTTGAGTTAAATCAGAAGAGCCGTTCCAAAATGGCGGCCTTTTCAATTTTAGGAAAAATTGATAGATCATGAACCCCTAAATAAGCCAGTTAGAAACAAAAACTTTTAAACGAAATTAACATTACTGGAAGAAAATTATTTGAAATTTGAGTTATAAAATATTGAGTTAAAATATTGCAATAAAATTTGCAATATTTTTATTATTAAGCCAGTGGCGTGGGTAGGAGAAGGGAAAAAGGGCTGAATTTCTATAACTGTTTATGAACATATTTTTGAAGGAATTGAACGAAAATTTTTCCAGTAGACAACTATACTAATAAACTTTAAAATTCAAAGATTTCAAGAAAGAAATAATAAAAATGGCGGAGATATTAGAATATTTTTACATATTATGTTTATTCCTCTAAAATTTAAAATTTTAGGTTTTCAAAGCTCATCCCCTTTCACTTTTTCCGTTCTATAAAAGGTAGTCTAAAAAATAGTGTTTTTTAAGTAAAGTTAGCCAGTGGCGGGCATAGAAAATGGGCCAAAATTGTTAAATTTTGCCAATGATTTTTTTGTTTTGTTAAATTTTAAAATTCATTCTAAGGCATGCACGGTTTAAAACGAAATGAAATGCAATTGTCAGTAAGCCACTACGCGAATATCACCTGACTATGTAAAATTTCAGAAAGCCAATTTAAAAAGCGGTGAAAATATTCAGAATTGAATCGCATAAAAATACACTATTTCTGCGATTGATGCGCAAGAAGGTTTTTATTTTTCTTGTAGATTCCAGTATATAAAGGTTCATTGTATCCTATAATACAACCAACAATAAATTTAACAGCCTATAGAGGTGTAGATGGATTCGGCGATTTGTCATATGATCATCAACCCAACATGAGTGTTGTGAAAGATCTTTCGTCAGCGGTTGCTATGAACGAAATTGTTCAAAAATACCCTGGAGAAGTAACAATTATTGCTTTAGCACCTTTGACTAATATAGCACTGGCTGCAAAACTTGATAGAGATTTCATGCCAAACGTGAAGGATCTATGGATAATGGGTGGAAATTATCAAGGTAGGTAGTACTGTTGTCTTTACTGAGTCAAGGAACACCACTACAAATGTTACATCAATAAAAAATGAAGAAAATTTAAGAATTTACCTATTAGACCGTTGTCGGATTTTTGGCCCAATAATGAGCAATAATTATCTTAAAAGGGAAAGAATTATTTACAAATAATAAATTCCTCAATCTTTAGTCATTTCTTGGTTTTTCTGGATAATAAATTTCAGTAATTAATTGAATTTTTTTAGGTGTGGGCAATGCATATGCAACTGGAGAGTTCAATTTTTTCATGGATCCTGAGGCAGCTTATAATATTTTTAAAAACTCTACAAAACTCCCTACATTGTTACCATGGGAAGCATGTCTTGTATCGAATATAACTAAGGTAAAACAATACATATAGTTATAAATGTACACTCTTAACTTATTTGTAATATCAACAAAATATAAAGAAAATAGTTTGTCTTCGAGATAATGTTGGTAACTTTATTACCTACGTGATGGGAAGATTTTGTGATTATTCTGTTATTTCAGGAGTATCTCTTCGACGATTTGGGGAAAATAGATAACAAAGCTTTCCAGTTGCTTGTTAAAGTGGAAAAGAAATATTACTACCCCAAAGTTCAGAAGAATTGGGTTACTTGTGATGCTTTCATGGTGTCATCATTTTTGTTCCCAAACCGGACAATTGTTGAAACCACAGACGTACCAGCGAGTGTGGAATTGCACGGGTCACAGACTAGAGGACAAGTAGCTATTTATCAACAACATGAAGATTACGAGCCGGATGCCTTCAAGAAACCCAACATAAGAATAATTGAAGAGATCAATTTCAGTTTTATTAAGAATTTATTTTTAAAGGTGGTTGAAAATTAACAAAATATTAGTTACCTAGTTGATCTGGTTTCCTGCAACAATAATTATTGCATCCCTGAGCCACTCTCGGGCATGAAATAAAATAAGTTTACTCGAGATTTATACATTTATTCTTCCTTCCTGAAATTTGAAAGCGACTTCGGGTAAAACCGGCGGAACAGCCAAATTCCTTGTAGTAGGTACGTACAATGTATTTCACTTCAAATGGAAGTAAGTATCTCAATAACTTCTTTAATTTTTTAGTGAATTTCAAAAAACTTTTTTTTTTGTAGGTAGGTATGTAAAAAAGTTTTCTTTAAATGGTAAAACTACATTTTAGCTGTTGCAAAAACTAGCCTACTGTGATTAAAAATAAACGCTAAAAACTGATGGTAGACCTAAATTGATTAGTAGAGCTCACAAACTGACCGGCAATGTGTCATTCCTGTCATGTAACTAGAATTGTCGCGAGAGTGACATTATTATAAAATGGCTGAGTCATCATTGAGAATGTAAACAAACAAGAAATTTGAAACTAGAATTTTTCAATTTTGATACAATATTTAAATCATAGAATTTTTAGAGAGTGGTCTCCTTATACTGCCCCCCTTCTATTTTCGAGCGCCCTGCTCACACTTATTCGCTGTCTTCGTAGTAGGGCGCTAGACGATTCAGGTTGGCTACCTTCATCTTGCACTTGGGGGCACCGCTTCAAGTCCTAACCTCTCCTTCATTCGATCGCTGGCTAACTTGATCTTCCTCCTCACAAGGAAATGCACTTCCGCCGAGAAGTTTCTCAATTCATCGACATAGTTTGTGTTCTCGGATGCTGGACTGCTTGGTGAATCGTAGACCAAGTCACAGGGTAGCCGAATCTCCTTGCCAAATATAATCTTGGCCGGTGTCTGCCCCGTAGTCTCATATGGGTGGCTGCTCTATACGACCTCAGCAACATAGGCAGGTACTAGTACCAGTGTCTGATTTTTGGTCAACACCGCCAGACTGTGGATGGAGGGATGTAGTTCTAGTCTTGTTTATCCCGAGCAGTTTACACATCTCTTGTTTCGTCCTTGATCGGAATGCAACCCTAAAGGTACGCCAAATCTGCTAATTAAATTATCCACCAAGACTCTCGCAACTGTAGCAGCTTCTTGGTTCGGTATGGCGTATGCTTCAGGCCATGCACTAGCTGAAATAATCGATGGCAACCAGGATAAAGCGGTTGCCGCTGATTGGAAAAGGACTTGCTACCTATACGGCTATCCTCTCGAATGGGGCTCCGACGTTGGTACTGCTTCATAGCACCTGTCAGTCTTCTGCTTGGGCCCTTGCTTGCAGCACATTTCTTGCACTTACGGCACCAGGTTTCGACATCGTCCTTGCAGTGCACCCAGTAGAACCTCTCTCGAACTTTCGCTAGTGTCTTGTTCACTCCGAAGTGAGCTCCTGATGTACCCCCTTGGATCAATTCAAGAATTTTCGGAACTTTGCTCATTGGAACCACCAACTGCATGACGATCTTCTTTCCATTGGCACTCTTCCAGGCTCTCTTCAGCAGACCATTTTCGATTCGCGGGGACTCCCATTATTGTGACCATAAAGCTTAAAATTCTGGGCTATGTGGAGAAACCTCTGCCCAAGTTGTCTCGGCTCATTTTCTTCTTTTCGTTTTAAAATGTCTCCAATGTCTTCGTCTTTCTCTTGCTTTTTATGCATGCTTATTTTGTCCACCCTGTATCTTCATTGATCACGATCCTTTTAACGCACTCCTCCTTCCGGCTGTCCCCAATCGGTTTAGTACGAGGCGCCCGCATCAGCTTGGGTCTCTGACGATGCTCCGATGGCGGTGCTCGAATCGCCTGAACGAGCGTCTTTCTCCGTCCTTGTTCCGTTCATGGTTGCGATCATGACCACTATTATCACCAAACCGCCAGCAGCCGCCGCCACGTCTGAAGTCTCGCTCACCCCTCGAGAATCCTTTGCTCTCCACTTTGAACGCTGGGCCTTTCGCTCCCGCTTCCGAGGGCGCTCTAAAAATTGTCGCTCGTTTTGAGAGAAAGTGTCCGGTATTAATATTTTAGTGTATTTGTTATTATGCTAGGAAAATAATGAAAAATTCTTTCCTAATAACATAATGGTATCGTTCCACAAGGTGTATACAGTATCATAATAATTGCGATATTTTAGAACGATTGCGGAAAAAAACAATTAACTTTTGTCAGGTGGGCTTGATAAATGGCCTCATTTGCAAAATCCACCTACGTCACTTCTATACTAGCGATATCTCTGTTTTAGTCGAGATCCGGTACTGCGCAAGTCTTGTAATTTACTTCTATAGGTATATATAAGACTTTACAATACTGTTTTTAAGTATTGAAGTAAGATTTTTATTTTAAAGAATTAATTAGAGTTACCTACATTAAGATAGATACAAAATTCTCTTTTATGTAGATAAGGTCAGTATATCTTCCAGAAATACTGCAATAGTAGGTACCTATAGCTACTTAGGTACGGGATATTTTATGCAAATCATTTTAATGGGGTTTCTCAATTTTTTATAAATAAAAGCAAAGCAGGCTACAAAACAATAATCTTCGATAGATAGATCGATATATAATAAGTACCTATTATATAGATTATTGTAGTTCTTGGAGTGGTATAAACACGTAAGATGATATAGGGGGCTTAAAGGTTTATTAAGTTACTTTTTTGGAATAATTATATGAAACAATCATAAAAGTGTGAAAGAAAGAACAATGGAAACTTTACCTCAAAGGATTATAATCGATACAGACGGAGGAACCGATGATTTCTTTGCCATTTTGATATTCCTTTGGGCGACTAAGCTCGGTGAAGTTAAAATCGAAGCAATTACGTGTACTACTGGAAAAACTAATGTGGACTACGCGGCAACAAATGTGGCTAGACTCCTGGAAATGGTTGAAGATTCAGAGGTAATTTTTTTTCTTCAGTAGATTTTAATTCCATACAATACTTACGATTTTAAAATATCTCGGTAGGATTGCTTATTATCTTTTAAATAAAGTGAATCCTGCGTGAAAGCTTTTTAATTTGTAAACAAGGTGATTTTTAATTTTACACTATCAAACATCGCGAGTATAATAATATAAGTATCTTATAAGATAAAAAATTCATGATCAGAATAATTGAACTATTCCGCAGGGGAAATACCTAGATTGGTCTTAAAATTAGTCACCGTCGTCTCCCCTTCTTATTTGTAAGTGGGACGGGGGTGAACTATAAAATCCTAGATAGGAACTCTAATGTTTTATTGCAGATTCGAATTTTATGACTTAAATACGCATGACAACTTCACAATAGGCCACCTGAAAAGTACAGGTGGAGGACATACAGGGTTAGAACTAATATACAGGGATATCCTAAAGTTCCTAAACCATTGAAGATACTAGGTCGTTTAAATTAGAGAAAAGTTGCGCTATTTTGTGGCCATCTCGAATCCGTCAAAACATGTAAGATATCTGTGACCGTTCCTGAAATATCCTGAAAAAACTGAAAAATCGAGAAATATTATTTTTGCCATAATATCTTTCTTACAATTGGAAATTAATAAATAATTTTTCGTAGGCTTACATAAGCCGTTATGAGCTATTCATCTAACGTTTCAAAAAATTTCAAAGCCGACTAGATCCCAGAGTTTTCACAGTCAACTTTCGTTTTTCTTATGGCCGCCATATTATTTTTTATGTCGTTCGATAAGAAAAAAATAATGGAAACCAAAAATTAGTAAATTTCAGAAAAAAAAATTGGAAAATTTTTCTTCTTCTTTTTTCAAAGAAAAACAGAAAATTTTTCGCTTAAATATAGGTCAATATGAAGTCGTACTGCTTGCCTTATAGTTTTTTTATTTCTCTATGATATTCGGTCTAAAAAGTTGTCTTTTTAAGAAAAAAAAAGAACAAAAATTTTTGAAATCTATTTTTTGAAGTTTATTAGTTTTTGAAACGTCAGATGAATAGCTCATAACGGCTTATGTAAGTCTACAAAAAATTATTTATTAATTTCCAATGGTAAGAAAGATATTCCAAAAATAAGATTTCTCGATTTTTCAGTTTTTTCAGGATATTTCAGAAACGGTCACAAATATCTTGCATGTTTTTGACAGATTCGAGATGGCCACAAAATAGCGCAAAACTTTTCTCTAATTTAACCGACCTCGTATCTTCAATGATTTAGGATATCCCTGTAGTGGCCCTTTAAATAGTTCTAACCTGTATATAAGCTGAGTTACGATATCTTGAGCCGTATTCGATCTAATAAGTCGTTTTCGTTGTAAATTCCTCTAAAGCTCAGAAAAATTGCAATTTTTACACAATGATGAGATCACCGCATGTAGATATGAGTAGTAATTTATTCTACACCCAATTCCTTTTAATTTTTCTTGTAGATTCCAATATATAAAGGTTCATTGTATCCTATAATACAACCAACAGTAAATTTATCAGCCTACAGAGGTGTAGATGGATTCGGGGATTTGTCATATGATAATCAACCCAACATGAGTGTTGTGAAAGGTCTTCCGTCAGCAGTTGCTATGAACGAAATAGTTCAAAAATACCCTGGACAAGTAATAATCATTGCATTAGCACCTTTAACTAATATAGCACTTGCTGCAAAACTTGATAGAGATTTGATGCCAAACGTGAAGGATCTATGGATAATGGGTGGAAATTATCAAGGTAGGTAGTTAATGTTGTCATTACTGAGTCAAGGAATATCCTCTATAAGAAAATGTTACATAAATAGAAACTAAATTGAAAAAAAATATTTATCTTAAAAAGGCAAAAGGAATACACCCTATAAGAAAATGTTAGGTACATCAATAGAAACTGAATAAAATTTAAAACATTTAATTTACAATTAAATAAAAGACAAGAATTAATTACAAATAATAAATTCCTCAATCTTTAGTCATTTCTTGGTTTTTCTTGATAATAAAATTTCAGTAATTAATTGACATTTTTAGGTGTGGGAAATGCACATGGAAGTGCAGAGTTCAATTTTTTCATGGATCCTGAATCAGCTTATAATATTTTTAAAAATTCTACAAAACTCCCTAAATTGTTACCATGGGAAGCATGTCTTTTATCAAAGATAACTAAGGTAAAACGCATTCACTCTTTAACCAGGCCGGGCCTAGCCTATTTGCCGCCTGCTTGCCGAGAGACCGCAAAATTGCCGCCCCTCTTCTTTCTTAGGAAAAAATGTCTTTCTATATAGGGGAGGGCAAACAGCATTTTCTTGTAGGTAATTAGATAAATACTATCAATAATTAAACAATATAATAATAGAAATGTGCATTTATTCGATTAGATAAATTTTGCTACGCTCCTAACAGAATAATTATGTCGAAGATATGTTGGCAGTAGAGTTCCACCGGGAGGTACGGAGTATCCACCGGAAATAAGGAGGGTTCGAGGGTTTCGAGAAAATTTTCGAAAAAAAAACAGTTAGACTAGATGTTCAAAGCTTTGGTTGTTCGTTAGAAAAATCAGAAAGCAGAATCTCTAGGACTCATCTAGGTATATGCATCTAGGTAGGTACCTTTTCTTTTATGAAACATGCTGAATCGCGTTCAGCGTTTCCGCGGGTAGTCTCTGTATCTTATCTCCTTCTCGTGCTTTTATACTGCACGCGGTCACGGCTACACTAATAACTAATTATTCTAAGATGATATTTTGAAATTTTGTTAGGTAGATATTGTTAGTAATTCGACTGTATTTTTGCGTCTGCCCGCCGCGCCCCTATGAACTTGCCGCCTGCGGGCACGCACTGCACACCTGGCTAGGCCCGATCCTGCTCTTAACTTATTGTAATATCAGCAGACTATAAAGAAATTAGAGTTTTGAGATAATGTTTGGTAACTTTGATACGTGATGGGGAGATTTTGTGATTATTCTGTTATTTCAGGAGTTTCTCTTCGACGATTTGGGGAAAATAGATAACAAAGCTTTCCAGTTGTTTGTTAAAGCCGAAAAGAAATATTACCACCCCAAGGTTGAGAAGAATTGGGTTACTTGTGATGCTTTCATGGCGTCATCATTTTTGTTCCCAGACCGGGTAATTCTTGAAACCACAGACGTACCAGCGAGCGTGGAATTGCACGGGTCACAGACTAGAGGACAAGTAGTTATTTATCAACAACATGAAGATTGTGTGCCGGATGACTTACAGAAACCCAACATAAGAATAATAGAAAATATCAATTTCAGTTTTATTAAGCATTTATTTTTAAAGGTAGTTGAAAATTAACAAAATATTAGTTAGTTGATCTGGTTTCCTGCAACAATAATTATTGCATCCCTGAGCCACTATCGGGCATGAAATAAAATAAGTTTACTCGAGATTTATACATTTATTCTTCCTTCCTGGAATTTGAAAACGAGGTAAAACCGGCGAAACAGCCAAATTCCTTCAAATATAGATGCATTTATAAAATTGGATCATATAAAAATTTAGGATTAGGAAGCAAAAGTTTTTAATGAAGGCTTCTATAGTAGTCCTCTTGTATATCGTTTCTGCAGCCTATAAAGGCACTTGTAGGAAACTTGTAAAAACACAACGTGTGGTAGGAAAAGTTCGTTAAAACTTTGTTATAATTCGATTATTCAGTTACTACTTAATTATTTTTTTCGGAATAATTGGCGTTAAAATGTTCCAAGGTTACCGGGAATTTCAATATAAGTAGCAGTGTGTTTCACTTCAAATGGAAGCACCTCAACAACTTTTTTATTTTTTAGTGAATTTCAAAAAACTTTTTTTTCTATAGGTATGTAAAGCTTCCGAAGTTTTCTTTAAATGGATAAACTACACTTTAGCTGTTGCAAAAACTAGCCTAGTGCGCTTAAAAATAATCACACTGGCCGGCAAGGTGTCATTCCTGTCATGTAATTCTATTCATGCCAAGATCATGACTGAAAGGTACGAAAATTTATTTTAGTAAATACCTACCTACTAATGATGGTCACCAAGAGTTACAATCTGGTAGGTCACAATGCACTAAGAAATTTATTGAGACATTTTGGGATATTTTAGATATTTTAGATACCTAGTCTTCATTAATAATAATAAATAATAAAAGTAGGTCGTTTTGAGTATAAAGCACATACAGTGCATTTTACTAGCCTGCTAGGTGGGTTCGGAGAATTACTCCATCGCCCATAACAGTTGACATGCTGGCAGTGCCTGAAACTCCAATCGAGAGGAGCTTCCAATATCCAACAGCAGAGCCTATCCTCCGGACACTCCAGATGCAGCACACTGATGAGTTCCAGTAAAACGAAACACGTGTCTGTGCTTGATTTGGTACTCTGGAAGGCTCTGCTGTTGGATATTGGAAGCTCCTCTCGATTGGAGTTTCAGGCACTGCCAGTATGACAACTGTTTTGGGCGATGGAGTAATTCTCCGAACCCACCTAGCAGGCTAGTAAAATGCACTGTACGTGCTTTATACTCAAAACGACCTACTTTTATTATTTATTATTATTAATTAATCGTTGAGTATACCTGCCATTTCTTCACCTAGTCTTCATGTCTAGGTCTCTCTCATTATGCATTTTTATCAAATTATATATAAAAACAAAAACACTTATTACTGGTTTCCATCAAGATCTGCATTACATTAAATTATCAAATTGTTGAGAAAAAAAAATTAATATCTTTGAAATATTTACATCAGAAAAATTAAGGAAATAATTATTATTAAAAATACATAGTTACCAGAAATATTTATTAATAAATGCATATTTTTTTCTTTTACTTAGTTTTTACTCTATATCACTAATATTTACAAATATGGATTTATAAGAATCAGTTGAATAAAAACTACAATCAAGGTGATAAGGTGATAATATTATGTACATTATTATCTGACAAAATTTAAATGATGAGGTGCACATTTTGAGTAAGCAAACACGTCTTATACACTCTGAGTTCAGAAAAAATATTTAAATAAAACACTTGTGGCCTGATCAGTTAAAAGGTACATATAAATTGATTTCTTGGAAAAGCTTAGTCAGGAACAAATTAATAATAATTAGCAGAACCTGGTAAAGTATTCTCATGATTTTAGAGTGAAATAATTTTCAACTATTATTATTAGTTGCAGGGTGTCAATCATATTAGGATTTTTAACTGTCGGTAGAGCAGAGCTAGTGAATGCGATCACACACTGATGTTTAGAGGATCAGACATTGATCTAAGACTCACTTTTAAAATATCATGTCCACCAAATAAACCATAATAGACTCTTGGTTATCTACGAAGTATATTTACCCTTTGTTTGGGTAACAAACAATAATTAACAACAATTAATCTAGCTAATAATATTAATACTCATTTTATATTTTACACCCTCTCCTCTCTGACAGTCAGTAACTTATTTAACGTATTTAAAAATTATAAATATACAAAGAAACATTTGTAGAAACAAATTCTCGAGTGCTACTTTTGAATATACAAACAGGGGCCTGCGATTATACAATATAAAGAGTGCATACAACCCATACAGTGCTCCCATCTACTTCTCAAAAGAATGCATAGACCACCAACCGGAAAAACGGACATGAAATTATTAACAAAGATGTAAAATTGTTCAAATTGAAATTTAAATGTTGATAAATCCTATAGGATTCATCTAATAAAATCTGTAAGAAATTCATTTTTATTATGTCATATTGCTTTGTTCCATTTTATATAGCATCACTGTATACTTACACCACATGTTTGTTACTTTTTGTATATTTATACTGAGAATGAGATTAAAAGGGAAATGCGAATTCAGAGTAATATCCCTTTATAATTTTATTTCATGACTGGTCTTGTTAGAGCTCTTATTTAGAACGGACTGAGATCCCCATGTAGGGGTAAAAATCGGATTGGATTTCAGTGTAATACTTGGGATAATAAAGTCTGTTTCAGCGAAATTTGTGCAAAAGTCATAACTCGTAACAGGTTTCACCATCTTTCAGCCCAGCCTGTCGTTATATAGCAAATAGGAGAACTAGTTGCTTATTAGCCGAAAAATTCTGTAGAAAAGGGGGTATAAAATCACAATACAGGTGTTTATGAAGAACAAAACCTAGGCCTGCTACCAAAAAACCAGTAACATGGCATATCTTGCATTATAGGGTTTAACCAGAAATCTCAAACTTTATAGCAAAATGCATCTTTGTAGGTAGGCATTTTTAGGACCACTAATGACATTTATGGCTTATGCACAAGTTTCGCTAAAAGCGACTTTATCTAAGAGTCTACTATGTTTACAACTAATTCTACATCTAAATCTAAACTCTATTTTGGTGACAGGATTAAGAACTATTGTTTTGCGCCACCAGCATTCTCTTCAGAGTTTTTGACGCTATTATCATTGTTGGCCACGTATTCTCTCATCTGCTTCCGCATTTCTCTGTTCTCCTCTAATAGCTTCAATAGCTGAGAGTGTATACTATCATTTTTCTCTTCGATATTGTCCAGAGCGGAGCTTAAATCGTCCAGTTGCTTGTTGATGACTTGAAACTCTGAAAAACATCGAAAGGGTACGGTAAGACTGATCTGTTACGCCTTACTTATAAAATACCTTCAGAGGACACATCCTCGTCATAGTCGTTTTCATTGTCTGATGAGTCTGAGGCTGAGGGCATTTCAGCATCTTGAGGGGGGCTGTTTTCTTTCTGTAAGTTACCATTTGTAGGAGGAACTGATTTTTCGCCCATTGCAACCCTTTTGTTATATTTATCAATTTCAGTTTGATTAATAATGAATCAATCACAGACCATTTCTTCTATACCTTACAGAGATTTATTTAAGTAATCGTAATCCTAATATTTATTTAATAGTTAATTTAATACTGATATTGTTAATTAAAAATGATTAATGAATTTCTGGACATGGACATTTCGTTTTCCTATCACAATCACATGATTTTCAATTTGATTATTTTGATTCTGACGTTTTTGACTCAAGAACGAAGGCTGATGTTAGTGACGTTACTAACTTATTTAATAACCGTTCTAGGTATAAACCATCAACCCTAAAAACAGCTATAAGCTTCACAATGACGCGCTTGCGCAAAAGTATGAAAATAACTATCAAACGTAATTTCTATTTAAAATCTTCCATGAAAATATTGCATTGACATGAAATTAAGAAAAATGTGATCTACAAATCATCGTACAATAAATAAAAACATGTCTTACATAATGAACTTTGTTAGAGTGTGAAGAAACTAACCTGGAACAGTGGCGACATCTACTGAGTGAGTGTGATACTACTGAGTTTATTAATAATAACTAATAAGGGTACAAAAAGTTAGTTCTGCCACCCGCAAGAGGTAACGCTCTCGCGTGAGTCGTTGTAGGGTACCTGTATTATCGATACTGACGCTTGTAAGTATCTGAGTAAAGTGTCGCTAATACAGATGCCTAGCCCAAGTCGTTTGTAGTAAAAACAGTCAAATTCCCCAAAGAACAAGTTGTCTCAGAAACTCAGAATAATAAATTCAGTCTTTGTGAATGAGGTTAAAATAACTTGAGGTCATTTTATAACTTGAGGAAATAATATTTAATTTAAACTGAAAGGTATTGAAATTATATGACCTATGAGCATTATGCCACATGAGAATTTGGACTACAGAAAATTCAGTTATTTTAAAATAATTTTAGTAAAATGATCTCAGACATTACTAACCTGGCAAGATTTTATGAAAACTTTTGCGGATCACAGGATATAGTAGGTTGATGTTGGAATGTGTAGTACTCACAAAGAAACACAATTATTTGCAACAGCACACATATAGAGAGACACTCATAGAGAGTGTCAACAAATACATTAGATGATTTGTTAAAATTTGTTTAAATTCTAGTGTATTTGGTGTCAATATGTGCTCTTATAAGTGAGTTTTATAAGGCAAGCAATGACGTGATATTTCAACGTCACACGACGTCGTTCGGTGATGAAACTTTCTTTATTTTTCGAAAAAAAGAGAATGAAATTTTTGCAATTTTTTTATTGTTATTGTTTTTTGTTTTGTTTTCTGTGATTTTTGTATACCAATAAAGGACATAAAAAACCAATATAGCGACTATTAAAAACAAAAGTTGACTATGAAAACTGTGGGATTTAGTTGGTCATGAAAATTTTTAAAACATCAAATGTATAGCTGTTGACGACTTATGCAAGCCTACAAAAAAATATTTATTTATTTCTGACAATAAAAAAGATATGAGCAATTTCATGATGTGTAGTCTTCCAGCCGCGTGACGTCAGAAGACCGGAACGCAGCCTGTACAGTCAGTCTATTGACATACCGTGTATACGTGTATCGTCGTGATTATTATTATTATTATTTTGTTGTCGCTACACTACACTGGTGTCAAACGCGTAGATCAAGCTTCATAACGTGAAGTGAATAATCTAGTTTTACTTTTGCACACAAAAAGCTTTGTTTTCCTTTCGGTGTATCAATAAATTCCCCGAATTGGCTGAAATGAAAATGCCCAGAATGAAACGTCAAATAGCAGATTTATTAAAAAGGGACAGGGGCTCATACATTAATTGCAGTAATTATTGCTAACAAATCGGTCTCATATAAAATTAATTACACGCCTGTATTTCGATCGTACATTTATCATTTATATCATGTGACCATGTGAGCAAATGAAAACATAATTTAGGTAGGCCCTGGAAAAAAATTTCATGTCTTAGACTTAAGCTGCGTACTCATTAGAGCATTTGCTCCGTCCGAACGAGCGCGCCGAACAGAGCAGAGCCGAGCATTCGGGGCGTTTATATTTTTCACCCGAGCCCCGAACGAGCATTCGGTTCGGCACTGATCCAGTTGTTCGTAGGTACATAGTTCGGCAGTAGAGCTGGTTAATCCCGTCCAGACTGAACGCGAACATCCTTTGATGTACCGACAGAGCTCGGATCGGTCTGAGCACGTTCGCCGAACAACCTGAGCGTGCTTGGCTCTGTTCGGATGCCCGTCCACATCTGAGCGGTTCAGCTCTGTTCGGGGCGCTCGTTCGGGGCTCGTGCTCTAGTGAGTACGCAGCAGTGATGTGCCTTTACGCGTAAAGAATTCATCCTCCTACGTTTGACGTAAAGAATGTTAAGAATACGTAAAGAACACGTAAAGAATAATAATTTATCTTTGAAAATTCTAGATTCTAACTAATTATAGTGAGGAGTATTGGAATAAAAATAGTGTAACTGTGTTAAATATATAAACCAAGAAAACCTGCCTTTCTACTGCCTTTTTCAATGTTATTTAACATTAATTTCAGTCCAGATAATCACAATAAAATTAGAAATAAATAAGTCACCTAAAATGTAGGGTTGTTCCCAATAATTATCATAATACTCATTCAATCAATAAAAAATGAGGCATGCATCATTATTTATTAATATTTAGTAATAATTAATTAGATAATAAATTATTATTAAATGCTTAAGAAATAATTATCATAAATTGAATTATTTATGTTTGTTTTCTTTACGCACTTTCATTTCTTTACATTCTTTACCTCGAAAAGTCGAAAAAAGTCTATGTAAAGAATGAATTCTTTACCCGTAAAGAATCGCGTAAAGAATAGAGGTAAAGAATACGGCACATCACTGGTACGCAGCTTTAGATTGAATCCTACGATAAAATCACTGTCATTAATTTAAAAAATCTTATTTTTCTTATTTTGTGATTTTGAGTGGTCTGGGGTGCGTTCATGAATTACAGTTTGCATCATACATGAAAGACTCTGGATGCGTTCATAAAATAACCAGTTCGCTTGATTGGATAAAAATCTAGTATCGTTCATAAATTGCCGATGACGACGCTTGAAGTGCACTCGGAGTTTTGAAGAAACACATGGGTGAATCAATTCTGTGCATAATATTAGTAAATTACAAAAATTAGTATTAAATTTAAAAAAAGTGTGAATCTGACAGTTACGTACACATAATCTAATACTTTTGAATTATTATTTCCTTTGCTTTCTCGTTCGAGTTACGTTTATAAAATGGAACAATCTGACGATATTCCGGAAAATGTAAGGCATCACTCTGGTTGTTACACATAAACGTCAATTTCTGTTTATGAACGCATTCCACCTTCAGGGCCGTATTTGTGTTTTTTTAAACCATACCACCTATCATCTGGACTTTTTAAGGTAAGGGTGTGACAAGGCAAGATTCACAGAAAGTACAGCTATTTAGGAGAAGCACAGACATACAAACTTTATGGGAATAGTTTTTCGAGAAAAAAAATTGGGCAAGCGACTATCCCCCAAAAATTTATAAACATTATTTCCAGAAGAGTTTGCCCTCTTAAAAAATGGCCACCACTGGAGCCACAGATCACCGACCTTACTTTATCATGAGCATGAGTGTATAGTAGGAAAAAAGTTCCTAATATAGTATGGTGTAAACATCTCTGGATTTATTCCAATTTTCATTGGTTATGTTACTTAATTCTTGATTGATTTTATTTTTATATCTCGTGGTGGGTTCTTTCTGGTGTATGTTTATGTTAAACCCTCAGGTGCAAATACTTAATAAATGACTTTACTATAATTAATAAGTAGATAGATAATTCGATAAGTAATACCCAGATAGCACCGAGTGTCCTATGGACGTCCGTTGAGTATCCATTATACGTCCATTGGTCCATGGACAATAAATGGACGTCCTATGGACTTCTCCGCACGGACTTCCTATGTACGTCCACAAAAGTTCGTACATTGGACGTTCATCGAGTTATTTTTGACTATTGCGCATGACGTGCTTTCGCAGCCAGGAAGAGAATAGCAGCACAAGTGCGCACGCAAGCGCTAACCACCCCATCTTCCATTCTTCTTCCACTATCATACAATCCACATTCCTACGTGTTATACCGTGTTATACATTAATTCGTCCCAAGGAAAGACTTCCGCCATTCCCATCAAACTCAAGACTGCTAGCGTAAAGATGAAGACATCTGCATTATTCAATGAACAAAAGAAAGAAATTCGATGAATCTTTAATTTTTAGAGTTTGTGAAAAATCCAACAACGAATATTTTCATTAAGTTTATCAATATTATCGTAAACTAATATAATTAACAACTTTTCAATGAAAATTACCAGATTTTACGTAAAACCTAATGATAGAAACACGTAAGTAGGTAAGTACTTACCTAGTCGTTTTCCTGTATCTTTAGCCGTTAATATCAACGTTGTTTTCAAAACAGAAAATTACCGTATACACCCTATACCTATCACTACACATTTATTGGATTTTTCAAAACTCTAAATTTCAAGACTTATCGAATATTTTCTGTATTTTGTTTCTCATTAAGATATTTTTTATCAGCAAATGCTTTATGGACATCCGATAACGGACTCTCTATGGACATCCGATAACGGACTCCCTATGGACGTCCGATAACGGACATCCTATGGACGTCCGGTAACGGACATCCTGCGGATGTCCAAAGTTGTGACAAATGGACACTGAGTGGACGTCCCATGGACGTCCATAGGACAAAAACGGACGTCCTATGGACGTCCGTTGGTACATAGAGGGATGTCCATTGGACGTCCATAGGACTACTTTGTGCTGTTTGGGTAGGGCCTTAAACATAAATACCTACCATTTTACAAAGGGCAAACTGCAGACTAAGGAAAACTATTATTAGATATTAATCCTTTATTGCTTTGGCTTGAACATGACATTTTTACGGGGTTTGCAGTGTCAATAATCCAATAAACTTCACGGTAACTGGAACAATCTCCGAATAATTTATGTCAGCGTTATTCAAGAAATACAAAACTAATTTTAACAACCTGATGCACTTTATTTCAGCAAATGTCAAAATAATTATTATTTGACAATAAAATTGGAAAACAAGAAGAAGGCAATATCAGAATGAGTTTACGATTTTACAAACCAAAATTTTCATTTTACAGTTTTACAGATCCAATCTAAGACATGAAATTTTTTTCCAAGGCCTACCTAAATTATGTTTTCATTTGCTCACACGATATATGCCATATGGCACGGCTCTGGCGCAGTAACGATGACAGTTTGATTCACTGTTCAGTGTTCGTTCAGGTTAATTTTATAGACGCCGTCATCAGTGGCCGGGGAAACCGGTTACGGCTCCAAATAAACAAGCATTTGACAGTTGCAGAGTTGCCAATTGCACTGTAAACTTTTGATTACAGTAAATGCAGAATTTTTAGTGATAAAAATTAAGCTACCGAAAGACGACTCGAACTCCACCGAAACCTAAAATATGATTTGGATCATTTCAATTGATGGCGATCGCAGGCCAATGCCTGAAAACAACCCCAATAAGTAAAATTCAGGACCACGTGAACTTAAAACTTCAACTAAATCACGACAACTAACGGTTTGAACGGTTTGCTTACTTGGAACCGTTTACGCTTAGCCTAGCGACGTCACACTGTCGGTGTCTATTTATCCTAAGAGTTTACCTTACCTAAGGTTTGGTCGTTTTCTTTTTATTTATTCTATCTGGCCTTGGAATTTTTGTAAGCAGTTTAGCTGAATTTTTTAATGGGTTTGTTTTGTTTTGATTATTGTTATTTTGTTTACAATTTACATGGTCTTTGTTTGTTACTTTGTTTACTCTCTGAATAGTTACAAATTTGCCGCAAAAAGTAATTTAATTTTGAATGAATTTTACATTTTTGTCCGAACTATCTAATTGTCTTTTGTACCCAATCTCCTGTAGAATAGAATCCTGGCTTGTTAAAATGTAGTCGCCTCATGTTTATACAAATTTAGCAAATTATTCTGGAGCCATTCGCTCGAACTATCAAGAATAATAATTAAACCTCAAGAAAGAGAATAATGAAGCGTCACGGGGAGGTCTTCAGTTCGTTTGGAAAGAAAGCGAAGCTTAGTAATCAGGTGGAAGATCTTTGGTTTGATGACTTAGACGAAGAAGACTTGGACGATTGCTTCAAATTAGCTACTCAAGCTTGTGAATTAAAAACCGGCCCTGCCCCTGAACCCACCGTTATAACTGCCCATGAGAGCAATGTTAGTGTTTTGTCTTACAGCAATTTCCAAATAGCAAGCAAACAGACTTTCGCTACTTCAACACAACTCCAGCTGCAGCAATCGAATTCAGTGCAATTTAAACACCCAAATGGGTGTACCAGTTCCAGTTCTATACAAATCTGTCAAAACAATCCCAACTCGAATCGATTAACATTAGAAGAGGAAGTTCGCGAACTTCGACAGAAATGTAAAGAAAAAGAAGGAGAAGCGTCGATTCTAAGGGAACAAATAAAGGACCTTAAGGCTGCTAATGCTGCAGAGCAACAGAAAAAGCTGCAAGAACTGAAAGATGTCCTTAATAATCGCAATAAAGAAGTAAACGCGCTCAAAACGCAACTTGAATTTAAGAACTTAGAAATAGGCAATTTGAATCGGAAAGTAGCTGAAGTATCAAAACGCACTTTTGAAAGTTTTACCTCTTTAAAGGTCCATCACAGTAATAGAAGAAGTCCTAGCCCGGTTCGAGTAAAGATTGAACCTGGAACATCTACAAGCATCCACATTGTTCACTCAATTGAACAACCATTCTATCCTTTAAAGCATCTTGCTTCATTAGAATTATTCATAAAAGATCCTTATCAAGAACCAATAGCATCACCTCAAAATCACATTAATAAAAGCAATAATAAATCATACAAATGTTCCTCTAATAATGATAACACCATGAAGAGCGATGTAAATTTTGTTGATATATATGACACGGCAAAAGTGTTATTAAATTCCACAAGTGAAGAACTAGATCTTGATGTGAGAAACAAGGAAATCAGCATGATGATTTGTTTGTCTTCCAGAAGCATCATCGCTTTTAATGATTATTTGAAAAGTATGATGGAAAGTTCCCGGATTGAAGATATTCAACACTTGGACTTTTTACTGGTAACGAAACCTTACTCGCTTTCTCGAGAGAAAAGTAGTCAGATGGTAACCAATGCGACAAATTGTTTATTAATATTAGGAGAGTTGGTTTTGTGTAGTAAATATTGTAAAAATTGTGTTATATTTCAAAACGATTCTAGCTATAGAAACCCTAATCTTAATGTTTCGATCAATTTTTTAAATGTTATTATTGATACATTACGCCTGATCGGCCAGTCAAGAAGATCTTATGTGTATCCTGAATTTTTAATATCAGCAGTTAAATTCTTGAGAAATATTTGCAAAGCTAGTCGAAGTACCAGCTCCAGCCCTAGCACTAGCGCTATCACCATCACCGAAAATAACAATATAATTGAGAATGTTAGTAAGGCTTTTAAAGAATTATTATTTTCTCGGCCTGATTCAAATGTTCTTAGACATGTAGTTTCGTTTATGAAAGAAGCAACATCTCGAATTGAATTTGTTGAGTTTCTATGTTCAAAACCGGTTCAAATTAATGTAAAAATGCTTTTCAAGAAAGGAATATTATACTTCAATAATAATTCTTGTAGGTTTCACATATTCACTTTTCAATTTGAAAATAATATTATGATGAACAAGAGTAATCTTGATATCAATTTCTGTTCTGAAATGCTATGTCTGGCTAGTAACATGTTATCAGCTAATGCGGAGTGGTTGTACAGAGATGGCACAAGATGTCGATGCTTGGAACAGTTTTATAAGTTAATCATCAAACTTATTTATCGCTTCCAGTATCACTTCAAGAAGCATTATAAAAAACAAGGGATAGTTTCTGAACAATATACAACCTTTTTTAAAGCATCCGTTACAATTTTATCACTTCTCATATTCAATTCTTATGAAGAAACTGAAAAATACATCACACTTCTCTCAGAATGTAGAGAAGCTATTCGTTTCTTGTTGAAATACAGCGATATTCTCAATTTGAGTGACAGCGATTCAAAACAATTGAGTAAGTTGAATAGTAGTGAAGATTTAGCCGCCATACCTAGCCATAAAATAGTTTTCTAGTTTTCTTTCTGTTTATGTCATAAATCTATTTATTTATACATTTAGTGTATCTTTGTCTTCTTTGTCTTATTAATCTTCTTAATCTTTGTCTTATACATTCGTCAATGTCTTGTAATTTAACAGACGATCAAAAAAAAAAATTAATGCTGATCTGATGGGTACTATTTTTTTTAAGGTATAATGAAACTTGCTCATTAAAATACTTTTTGATCACCTGTTGATACTGTTTATTCTACTACTGTTTTACTAATAATTAAATGCAAAAATATATTTTGAAAAATCAGTTATTAATTTTTTATGATTCTCTCCTACTACTCTCCTTTAATTTACAAAACATGAAGATTTTATTATTATTTTAGCTCATGACAGTGATTTTTTATCTTTAAAAAAAGTTTCTTGCCCATTACTCTTATAAGGGTTGATTTGATTATTTGCGCCATTTTGAAACATGACAATTTTGAATGATTTTCCATCTAAGCCACTGGTAAAATATTGACTAAAACGCAAATGTTTTGGCTCAAGTCTATAACTTGATTACCATTTTAGAAAAATTTTGTTTAGTTTTGTATAGCACAGGTGTTCAAAAAATACTAGTTTTTACTTAGGTTCAAATGGTTTTGAAACGATTTGACCGATTTTTATCAAATGCAATACCATCAGACAACTCCCTCTTGCATCCAATTGTTTCCAAAATTCCACTTCCCTAACTTTTTTGAGAAGATTTTTATGCCAACCCTATACAAACAATAACCGTGGATAATAATTAATTGTTTATTTTTTTATTCAGCAGTTTATTTTCAACCATTCAAGCAATTGTGTTGTGATTCAGTTTTTGCGATATTTTTGTTATTAAAAATAATTTGGACTTTTACCGTTAATCTGATAAATATTACGTCATTTTATCTCACTCTATTAACCAGGAACGTTTCCACGTTTTCTTAGAAAAACAAAAAATTGGAAAAAATATTTATTAATTTTATCATCTTTAGTTTGATTAATTGGTGTCCACTGTGTATGTGTTTATGAAAATTTGATCAAAATAAGAGGCGACAAACATATAACATAATATAAGATTAAGTACCCAGTAACATTACGAGCGCAATCATCTTTCCAGTTGGATCTCGGTTGAAGAGTGGGACACCAGCCTGACGCAAGCCCGCGGCTTTCAAAGTTTCAAACACGGGGCCGGCTCGGTGTTCAGTGCTTAGTGCTTCATCAAATCTAGCCGGCAGGAGAAGCGGAGATCATAGCAGGCGGTTCCTCCATGTGCGATGTTCGTTTGTTTACTTGTTTGCTGAGTTATTCGATCGGGCAGCCGAAAAATCTCGGGGTACAACTGGAACTTTTCAATTTTCAAAACCTACGGTTCGAAAATTATGGCCGACTTCATGATGAGGAGGAGACCAAGACAAGAAAGTTCTGATAGCATCGATGAATCGTCCACTCGTGCGAATTATTCTGATGAAGATAAAGACGAATATGACATTGATGATTTTTCTATTATCAAAACAATTGGTGAGTTGATTTGTTTGCACTAAATAATTTTCCCTCCAAAAAATTTATATAATTTGTCTTGATCCTTGGAAAAGATTTTAAAAATTATAACAGAACTGAGTTTTTCTTAAAAAACGATTGGTGCTATTTTTGCGAGAATTTTTATAATATCTAAATTTTGTCATTCTTGATTCTGCCTAGGTATACGGAGACAAAAATCTCACCTCTAGCCCAAAGATAAACGTATACCTTAATTGAAATAATAGCCAAAATAAATTTTTAATAGGAGTTTTTTTTATATAATTTTAAAGAATTGACCCGCAATTATGACAAAATTACAAAAACAACCAATTTTCAAACATTTAGTAACCTTTCTGGTAAAAATATACCTATAAACAGTACAGAAAGAAAAAATGATCGATTTTTATTAGACATTTTCCCATGATTTAAATTTTTTAAAGAAAATTAATTGGGAGTCATTATTTTTTGTTCTTTGAGCGAGAAAAAAGAACATTAGTGTGAGAGTTGAATACTATCATCAGATTACCAAATCTGAATAAAAATATATCATGTTTAAATTTTGAATAACTAAGGATGGTTACGACGAGGGAAGGTGGTAAAGTCGGTTTCGGCGGTTTTTTAGTGGACAAATAAGTTGGGGGGGGGGGGGGGGGGTGATCAAATAAAATGCAAAAACATGCACCTTTTATGAAAAAATCCCACACATTTCTTATTTCCTTTACTAGAAAAAAAAATAAGTGGAGACGTCGTTTTGCTATTCGGGCCGAAAAAGTGATCGCTTCATTATTATTTGATAAATACTTTCTACCGAATTGATAACTCAAAAATGGCCTTAGGAGACTGAGAGTAGTGGATAACTCCGCTCCAGAAGTTTTCCCAAACGCCCCAGAACATTTCCCAAGCATGCCGAAAAATAAGTAGTTCGGGGACAATAGTAAAATACCTACTGGTGTGATCATATTAAGTAAAAACATTATCCCAATTTTGATAAATACATAATTATATCGAATATGCGTAGGTATAAATAACCGACCGTAATCACAAGGAAATTCATTATTGGGGACCACGGACTAGAAACTTTCAAAAAGTTTCAGCTGACGCAAATATTTGATTGCTAGTAATAATTGGAAATATCGAGGTCAGTCTAATATGGGGCCAATTTTCATATCCAAGGGTTATGAATTCACGACCAATGAACAGAATCGACCCATTTTTTGTTTGGGCAATTTGGTCCTTGACTGACAGTGTCATATATTTTCCAGAAATATGCAGGTGCTAATGTTTCAGTCAATGCACTGAGGCAATTGATTTTTTGTCCAGAAATCGACTTCCAAAAATGTTATTTTAACAGAATGATACTTTAATACGCATAAACAGTCGAGTAAACGCCCAAGTTATTGCACAAAAAAAAATGGTGCTATAAAAGATCGCGACCTAGATCGACCGTTCACGAGTTGACTTTTGACTTCTGAGAAATGAAGAAAAAATTCCTGTGCAGGTAGAGTTATTAGATAGCCAGTTCTACGAATTTTTAGTTTGTTAAATGAATTAAAAATCTGACTCATCCAAGTGTCTGGAAAATCATCTACCCTCAGGGGACGAAATAAACAATAATAATAATGAAAAATTTGAATAGGTTTCTCAGCTAACGCCTCCAGTCTCCATTATTATGAAGCATAATTTGTAAATGACAATTTGATTGACGTTTAATTTAATTCAAAAATTGTCTCTAAGTAGGTATTCATTTAAATTTCAAAACTAGCTAAACAAATATCGCAAGTCTTAGGTGGAGAACAATAAAATATAAGAGCTTTACAATGTAGAGATTTACCACGTACGCAAAAAATGTGATTGTTATTGATATTCTTTCAACATCAACGCCCCGTCGCTCCAAAATTTTATGATAATTATTAGAGCTGTCCGTTATTGTAATGAAAAAATTCGCGGAATAATAAGTTAATGAACTTCAAGTTCATTATATTATGTTCGACGCCTCATCAAGTTCACTGAAGTGAGACAGTGAGACACAAACAAAAATGTCCTCAAATTTATTCTGTATCTCAAAATTAATGCAATCAAATCTGGCTTATGTCTGCTAGAAATTGTTACTGTCAATTAATAGTCCTCTTAGGTAAAGCAAAAAACTGAAGGACAATTTTCAACAGGAAGTGTTTTTATTATCATTAATGAAGAATCAATTTTCCTTTGTTGTTTTCCGCTGCATTGTTGTTGTTTTTATAAAAGTATTTATTAGCAATTAATTTTATTTCATGTTTGTTTCGCATCAGATAATTAGTTGAGTAACTTACTTTTTTGATAATGCATGGTATGAATTTACCTACTCACGAAGATGAGTACATACGAGGGCCGGCTGAAAAGTCCCGGACCTGACACAGACATGACGCCACTATAAACCAAATACTTAAAGTATTTGCTTGGCAGTAGCTTGGTGAGTGATCTAGTGACAGCATTTTAAGCAATTTTTTTTTGAGTTTCACGAAAATGGAAGATTTGTTAAAACGGGAGATCATCAAATACTTCCATTAATCAAAGGATTTAACGACAAAACAAATCAAGGAGGAAATGCTCATACACACTCAAAGCCTGCCCCATCATATTCCATGATGGTGAAAGGTGGGCATCAGAGATTAAAATGGGACATATCAGCACAAGGGATGAGCCTCGCTCCGGACGTCCTGTGGAAGTGACAAACTTCTATAAATGATTAAAATAAGCCATCAAATTGAACTGAAAAACCTCAGATAAAAGTTGTTTGAGAGAGCAGAGGCTGCTAAAATTCAAAAGAACGTGTGGTAATATTTTGGGCTTTATAGTAAGATCTGTGCGAGATGGGTGTCGCGTTTGCTGAAACCTGACTAAATATTGAAACAAACAATTGTTTCAAGTGAGAATTAGGCGCTATACCATGAAAATCTCAATGAATTTTTGAGACGTTTTGTAACCATGGATGAGACTTGGATCCCCCAGTACACTCCCGAGATCAAATTAAAGTCAAAACACTGGATTGTACCAGGTGGATCATTTGGCCCACAGAGACCGACTTAAATTACCTGGGACACTCTGTATATCTATAAATCCCATTCATATTTTTTGGGGATGTTATCATTCTTAACAAAGATCTGTATTTTCCCTCTGAAAAACCTCTTACCAAGAAATTATGACCGAATGTCGATGTAGCGTCTAAATCTTTCATGTTCTTAGAAATCTTGTCCGAGAATTATCTTGTCTAAATAATCTAGTTCCGAGCTCAAATATAAGGATAGAACGGCACTGTTCCTGTGTTGAAAAAATGGTTGTTTTTTTTGAGCTGAAGTTATTTATAACAACTGACTACTGACAAAATGATGATGTAAAAAAGTTAAAACAATTTTTTTTCAGATATTAGTGCTCTACTTAGCTATAAGTAGTTGGGTGCCTACATAATGTTTTAATAGACCTATAAAACTATCAATTTCATATCAATAATAAGAACCTCATAGGTATACCGTGAGTAAATAGTAAATGTCAATCCACTTATTTTATAATTCATAGTGCACCGCGCAGTCTGTAGGCGTATAATGCGTAGTAGGTTCTCCTTAATTAACAGTAATTGATTTGAAGGCATTTATTACAATTTATATCACCTGCCTAAATAAGGGTAATATAAAGTAACGATTCGATATAATGGCTTATAAACTGAAATCGACACTGCGATTGAATCAAATCGAGGATAACTACATTTTCTATTGGAGAAGGATCACTAAAATATTCAAGGCAAAAATTATAATATAATTTTTTTCTCTGTTTCATTGGACCAAAAAAATGCTTTCTAATGTAGGTAGAGCTGGTAAAATGCGTCACCTGGCTTCTTTTGAAATCGTGTGAGCTATACTAATGAAATTTGGTATCTGAAAATTTATGTTTCAATTCAACCTTGCCGTACTTAACTCAACCAAAAGAACTCCAAAAGAGCGAGTGGTGTCGTAATGTTATGTGCGAGGTTTTATGTGAAGGAGGCCGTGGAAAGGGTTGTCAGTTTAAATTATAAAGTTGTCTTCAGTTTGTGAATATCCCAAAGTTAGGAATTGCATATCGACTTACGTTACAAAAACCATGGCCTACGTCAGTCTTTTTGGTTGTTCCTTCTATGAACCTTGTTCAGGAACCTTTTTTAAGGGACCAAATCTGTGTTATATTTTACCATTAAATAATACCTACTAACCTAGCCTTGATTAAGTTAGCTTATAGTGGAGAGGGTCTGTCAAAAAAAGGCTCCATCCGCCTTGGACTCGAGAATTTTTTTTGATTTTTTTTTCATAAAGTTGGACCCCCTCTTCATTTTGGTGGCATTTTCAAAAATTTAATCGACGCCCTGGTTTACTGGTTTATTAATTGGTTTACATATCACGTCCGCGTGCAGGCCCTAATAATTGAGATAGCGACATGGGGTAAGAAAATCTTGAAAGGGGACACTTAGCCCTAAAAAATGCCGGGTAGCGGAACCCACTAACCCTAAATCCTTGCCATTCTACAGGACCAAACGCGTTTGGTGACCCTGCGTGACCTTAATAATGGTCCGATCGAGGTCTACTGGGGCTCAAATCAAAGATAAAAAAAATTCCCGTCTGATGACGAAAAAATTTTTTTTTATCCCCACCCCCTTCTTTCATGGCAAAAAAACATTTTTAAGAAAAAAAAGGGGGAGGGAAATCGGTTTTTCTGCGGGCATCTTGCCAATATTGGCGGAATCGAAAAAAAATACCATTTTAAAGTAGGCATTCCTAAGTGTCATCTCCCATTGGTTGGGCCCGAGGCCCCAATATTAGCGAAAGTTATAGCAATTTGAATTTTAATTATGATTTCCCCTCCCCCTCCCCCTCTAATCGAGATAGCGACTTCAAAATTTCAGGCATCATTGAGGACATTGCTGTCTGTCGATGAAAAAAAAAATTAAGTCCCTAAGTGGATTTTTTCCATGCAAACCACGCGAACACGGACGGCGGTGTATTCGCACCGCGGCGGAACCCTGAAGAAAGGGCCTTAAAATTGAAGATGCGATATCTCGAGAACCGTTTGACCGATTTGGACCAGTCGAAGTTCAAATTACGCGTCTTCGAGAGCTCTTCATTTTTCGATAGGATATTTACTATGCTCAGAGTTGAATTAAGCGAGTTATGTGCAAAAAACCCAATGCCGATGTCTTCGCATGCACATTTCCAAAATGAAGAGGGGGTCCAACTTTATGAAAAAAAAAATCAAAAAAAATTCTCGAGTCCAAGGCGGTTCGAAAGTTAGACCCTCTCTACTATTATTTTTGGTTTCGAAGTTTGCGGTCAAGAGTATAGGTACTATGCAGAAATTACTTATTTCCGATTGAAAGAAATATAATTTCTAACTTATTTATTTCCCGGTGAAAGCAAACAATTTACGCCCATTCTTGACCAATCATGCAGCTATTCTTGTTCGATCTCTGGCTTGATAGGAATGAGCAATAATGACCATGTCTCAAGTATCGAAACTCGTCACCTCAATGGTCGTCGCTTGGCAACCAAATTATACTATACTTCATTGGTACTTTACTTGGAAAAGTATTGGCACCATTGGTAATATTAGACTATCCAAATGTCCATAAGTTATCACAAGCTAAAAATGCTGAAACACGTTGATCTTGGAATTGGGAAATCGCAAAAAAATTTACGACCCCCGATCGACGGTGTCTCAGGGGTGACAATCCTGCGATATTTTGAACAGGGGCATGGGTCACGTGACACATGATTTTTAAGGTCTTTCAAACTCTCCAAAGAAGCATGTTTTCTGTTTTTTATTCAATAATTTCGGGATTTCAAAAATGTGACATTCTACTGCTCAATTCCAACTAATGGAACGAGCGTATTCTTCCCGTGGTGGCGTCTATGAGTCGGAAAACACCCGAATTTTTTCAGACCCAGCGAAACCACTTTCCTTCCCCATTTTTGAGGGTGCTATTGGCCAAAAACCATTCCCTTTTTTAAAATCTACGTTCTAATGCCCCCGGGTCAAAAAAAACGCGTGCAACTCGCTTCTGGGGAAGCCTTGTAACTAATGACAACTACCCGTCAACTTACGCCCACCCCCTTGGCCAAGAACCACCCTCCAAGGGGGTTGAAATTTTTTTTTTTGGGAATGTTGGAAATGTCATTTTGTATCATCATTTAATGGGGTTTTTCAGTAGGGTTACAGTTTCAATTATGTTTTTGACTAGACTATTTTTATGGTGATAAATCATGGTAAACATGTAATAAAACATTGTTAATCTTTAATATGTATAATAATAAATGTAAAACATACAAATGCACATGCAAATACAAATAGAAAATATTGAACAAATTTATGTACTTGGAAATATTAATATTATAATGATAATCTTTTAGTAAAGCTAGGAGAAAACTACTGTAGCCTTGGTTTTTTACAAGTGGAATTACATTGCTGATACTCTTCAAAATGTATATCACACTCTTATGTAAGAGTAACAGAAACGATGTCTCCATATTTTTCCTAATAGAAAGCACGATAAATTATGATACAAAATAGCATTTCCAACATTCCCGATAAAAAAAAAATTCAAACCCCTTGGAGGGTGATTTTGTCAATTTAGGGGGCGGTATAGATGGTCGCCAACCTTCGCAAGAAGACGGCACCTTAAGAAGAAGATGTCTAAGGTGATAACTATCGTGTCCAGCACCCTTGAAAACGGGGATTTATAACAGGTGGCAGAATTAATAAAAAAACACATTTTCAACCCTCCTGGAGCGTGTTTTCCTCGATTTGGGGGGATGAAAACGGGTGGTAGGGGTGTAAAATGGTTACCATCGTGTTTAGCATCCTCGAAAACGGGAGAAATCAGAATTCAGGATTATAAAAAAAACATTTTCAACCTCCTTGGAGGATGGTTTGTCACCTCAAAAGATATTCGAAATGCATTCCGTTATTCTGCATCCAATAATAGAAACTATCTTCAAACTCTCTTCGCAAATTTTCAAACATCTGTTGTAGAAAACTGCGACTAGCTTCTGTGATTCTTCGACGTAGTTCTTGGAAATCTTCTACTGGCATATCATTAACTACACTTTTGATGTATCCCAAGAGGAAGAAGTCAAAAGGAGGTGGAAGGTCAGGAGAGGTATCTAATTTTTTTGTTTCTTGTGTTCCCCCTCGATTCTAAACTCGACCTGTTGCAGCGTTTTCATCTTCAGATTACACTTCTATTAATTTGGGGGGTGAAAGTTAAAAAAAATCACCTGGTATGTAATAATTTCTTGTTCTATGACGTCCTATGAGTTGAGACCTGGGATTGATGGTTTCATGGTCTGCGGGCTGTTTATTATTATTTTTTTTTGACAGTCGATGAGTCCTCGATAGTTAATTATGTATTTAATGTACGCACTAGTTTGACCACTTGTGATGTAAGAGTATTGTAGGAGACATTTACATTCAACGTAGGTAATAATACTTGAAGATAAATATATATTTCATTTTTATATTTATAATCATAAATTATTATTATTCAGCACATGCCAAAATTTAAATCGATTGCTAGATCTATTTTTCATTCCTGATATTTTTTGAATTTCTAAAATTATTTTTTACTGGTGTGTAAAAAATAATTTGAAGTTCCAAAGATATCATTTTTATCAAAGCAACTGTATCTCTATCACAAGTAACAAATGGCAATAACCTGAGCATGATATATCTTGATGCAAATTATATGCACAGCATTTCTACTTATGCCTACATATTATGATGATTAAATTAATTCATCAAACATAATTAATAGTAATAAAACTAAAAGGTAAATTTGCAGTAATAAAATGATTGCCATTTTACAATGCTAAATGAAATAAATTCACTATATGACCTACATAGTGTTGAACGGAAGCCAAACTGAAACTAGAGTTGAGTTTTGGTGAGACTTTATGGGTTTACGGAAACGTACAGAGTTATTTAAAAATAAGCTGATTGATCAAAAGTACACTATTCAGGAGAACGTAATATACTATTACCAAATTCTCGCTTTTGTGATCGAAATTTAATTTTCCTGGGAGGAGGGAGGGGTTTTCTTCAATTTTTTTTCAGAAATTAATTTGTGAACGTAAAAAAAATTACTTGTGACATGAATGAATATGTATCTAAGTGGCTTAGAATATTAAAAATTTAGTCAAAAATGGGATTTTTTCAATCTTCAAAAAACGCAAATTCTGTCAGAACTTTCTTTTTTCCTGTCAACGCGACACAGATTAATTGATTTGGCAGGGTAACGATTTACTGTCTGTAGTAAAACTTTATGTGAACTTTCATTGTTGCGTTTTTATGGGCAATTAAGTAGCGCTGCCAAATGGAGGACAAGGAAGACTGCTTATCAAATTTCTATATCGAGCCAATACAGCATATTTGCAGCTCTCGACGTCTCGAAAAAAATTACCATTTCAACAGTGCTTTTTCTTTGCTTTTAAATAAAAAATAAATTAGTTTTTTGATTTTTTTTTAATTTAATTAAATAATTATTTATTATTATCCCGCTTTTCGGCATTATACCGGCTTACGTAAAACTTCATTGGTACATGTAACATCAATCAAAGAATTAAACTTTGCCTTTTTTCAGTTATTTGTATTCTTGTTTGTAAGTAGGTATGTAGTTAGTTATGCAATAACTGATCAATCTTCTCCTGTCTATAATTAATTATTATTGGCTGCTTAAATGATATAAATGATCAACACATTAATCAAGAAATTATAGCCTAAGTTTCCTTGGTACAAACATTTTTTTATTATGCTTAATTTCATTACAATTTCAACTTTTGGAACCAAAAAGCGTGCCCAATAAAGTCATTATAGCACATGTTATGTTTCAAAGGTTGCTAAGCAGTCACCAATGTTTTTATCAAGTACTATTATTATAATGTCCGAGATGATTTTTCGAAAACAATCTTGTTTCTCTAAACACTTGCATCCTTTAGCGCACTCGACAAGCCTCAATGCTAATATTTAATATTATTTATAAAATTACACATTTTTCTGAAAACTTTGAATAAAAAATAAAAATTCGTGCAGGGCTACTTAGAGAATGGAAAGACCTTCAAAATGATGTGTCACGTGACCCATGTCGGAGGTCACTAATCAGTCACTACCACAGAAAAGTGATACCTACACGAATTTGAAAAATTGCCACAGTTAAGTAGCTTTCATAAAATCGCTGGGATCAGTGATATCATACTTTATATGGGTCATGTCAGCTAAACTGGCCATATATTCATTTAATAATTTGTTGAGTTATTTTATTATTTGTTTTCTTTAAATCAGAGGAAATTCGATTATTATTAAGATTACTAGATTTAAGTTCTTAAATTCCAAACTTCTAAAATACCTAATCTGAAAAAAGGATTGTAGAATTGCACAGACTAAAAAAGAAGAAGCAAAATTCACCTAACCTTTAAATTGCAAAATTTTATATGATTTTCAAAGCTTGAAAGCTGGGAAGCATTTTTGTTATCAATGTTATCAATTGTTATCATGGCCACTTTGGCTGAAATGTACGATAAGTTGCTTGTGAAAACTTTCATACTTTTTGTGGAAACTATGACATCTCGCAACTTGACTATTTTTTTTAATAGGTAGATATGATTTTTCAATTTTTAATTCATGATAACGTCAAAAAATCGGTTTTCTTTATCATAAAAAAATTAGGCTGTAAACAAAAAAGAAGCAGGTACGATTTATTTACATATTATGACAATTCGACACAATGCTTGTGATTGCAATGAATTAGGTAGATTACAGAAAGAGAATGTAAAACACCGGATATTTATGCTATTTATGTAGCAACTAATTGGTTTATCATATTTTCTTTTCTATTGGTCCTAGCGATGAAGTTTTGTTTGAAAAAAGGAAATTAAAAGAATCATCACTTTCTGGCAGCTTTGTTTATAGGAAGTATTATTTTTTATTTAGACTGTGAAGCTAAATTTATGGTTCCTGTCTTAGTTTTAAAATGAGGCACCATTTTTAATCAACGTATTTTTTATTTTCAAACGTTAGTTAATAGGTACCTACTTACACTCGTTATCGAATTGTTTAAATTAAATAAAAAACAAAAACATTATCCAGTATTTAATAATGTTATTTGTTATTAATATAGTGATCATATACATAATACGTAATTCTAACATTATGTGCTTACATAGGTAGATATAGGTACCTACCTAGTTTGTAAATAATAAAAAATAATATTTGCTTTATTTACTTCTTGTAAAGCAAAGTTATATAAATCACAGCAGTAATATAAACATATAATATAAAAATAAGTGAAAGAAAATTACCAGCTAATAATAGAATTGCTTAGATCGAACTTTTCCGCATTAAATTATTTATTTGCTAAAATTTTCTATTATGTCACATCACGTTTGATCTAAATCGGATCGTTTGCTTTAAAAATATAAATTCGTATCGCGGTTTTACGCATCTAATGCCGATTTTTGCAGACTGCTTGACTTGATTCTGAGATTTTATCTAAATATACAGTGACATAAATTTTCATGTTGGCTCCCCCGGTATTACTAAATCATTTCTAAATTAAGACTCCGCATTTTCTTAGCGAGATTCGGATTTGGGATTTGGGATAAGTATAAGTTAACGAGATATTGAATTTAGGACACACTTCTAATTACAACTTTATGTTAGTTTTAGGAGTGCGTTAACACTAACGCGTTATTTGTTTTCATACACATAAATTAATAAGGAAACGATTATTCTGATCTACTTTTACCTTACTTTACTGGTGAACATCATCAGAATGGACGGACTTAGGTCAATGGTTCTCAAACTATTTTACTTGGACCTATTCTTTTCTTATCACAAATGTATCTGCTTTATCATAGTTGTTGTTATGATCAGACTTTTTTTTACAAGATAAGATATAGAGCGTTAAAATAATTTTATTTAATATTTTTATATATTAGTTTAGGGGAGGATGGGGGGGTGACGAGGTGGCCGTGTTAGTTTTAGTACCACTGAAACACTGCTTGATTTATTGTTTGTGTAATAAAATAAAACATGTTAATTTAGCGAATACAAGCGCACAGATGTTCAGTTTTAAATTTTCTAAATCCAATTTATTTTATGAAGGAAGTTATTTATTTCTGGGTAGATCAAAAAGAGATCTGGGACGGTACCTACCTACTTGCCCGTTATTTCTGAATGGTCATCAGTGAAGAGAAATGCTTGGAAAAATGTATATTATGTTTAATATTGAATTACGTTCTAATTTTATAAATTAGGTAGTTTTCTGTTGGTATAGGAAGAGGATTTGATGTAGTCGTCAACAATAATAATTATCAACATAATTTAATTTATATTAAAATTATAATTTAACTAAAAAAAAATGGAGTAATCAAGAAACAGTGTTCTTAGATCTTTGATCAATTTAATAAATTAGTTTTTCTACTCCCAACCTTTAATATGCATATTAAATATGAATCACCAGTGCTTTAATGGGTCTCATTAAGATACAAATTTTCATTAAAGCACTGGTCAAGCTATCCAATGGCAGAGGAGCATTTGCAATCGAATCGGTTCCTTTTCGCTCACAATCGGGTCGGTCCAAACCAACCGAAGTCACAGAGTTGTCATACTCACGACAAAAATTGCCTTGTGATATAAGTTCTGTATTTCTGAAAAAAAATTCTGAACGTTTATTTAATTTAGAACATAAGTAGGTAGGTAGGTAGAACTTTGATAGGTAGGTATATCGTGTAAAAGATAGGAAGATAAAGTATTATATCATTCGTAGCGCTCCGTGATAGTATTCAAAGCGGCAACGCTGCGACCGTCGCGTTGCGCAGGTAAACAATATCGTAATTAATGGCTGTCAATGTTATTAAAATTATTATTAATCTCAAAATCAAAGCGTAACATTCGGAATTCGAACTTCGCATAATAAAAATTACGCAGTAGTGAGTAGTGCCCTTTAAACTTGATACTAAAACATGTCTCAGCAGAATAATCTTAGCGACGAAGAGAAAATTTGGTAATATGCGTAAACAAATAGCAACCTATCTTAACCTCAATGATCCGCAATAATTGTACACGGGTCATTGTTAAAATATATAATTTTTTAATCTTTTCTATGAAATAAAAAAGGATCGTAGAAAAAATAGTGTATGGAACTCGCAGATAATGGCTATTAATACGCTCTTATGATGGTTAAGACACTCGCCTACGGCTCGTATCTTAACCATCATACTCGCGTATTAATAGCCTTCATTATAAGCTCGTTGCATAATATACTAATTTTTTCATAATAATAATAATAATTGTAATAAGAGCACTAAGAGTATAGTCTGTAAAAAGTGGTATAAATGACATTATGAGCAAAGTGAGCGATTTTTTTGCTCATAAGAGATAAGATAAGGTTCTTGAAAAAAATTAATAAAATTATAATTAGACTTGTCATAGTTCACAGGGTTTTAGACTGTTGTTGATAGAACCTTTTTTTCCAAAATGTGCTTAGTTTTCTTTCTTGAAGATTCAATCAAGCTATTATAATTAAAGAAACTAAAAATAAACCTTATGATTAAAACTAAGAGCATATGGATTATAGAAAAGCAGCCAAGTATGCATGAAAGAAACCAATAGTCTTGGAATGCTTTAGAATGGTAAAGTACATTGTTGAAAGTACATACTGCAATCTTCTTCTCGAACGTCTGAAGTTAGCCGCCCGGTGGTAAGAAAAATTATTTTGTAGGCTGCCATTAGAATAATAAAATTTTGAGATCAATTAATTCGATTTACCCTCCACGGATGAAAGTCTTTTGAATTGGTGTCCGATTTTCATCGTTTTCTTTTCATTGAAATGGCCGGATCAATTTTTGCAGAACGATTCATCCGAGAAACTATATCGAATTTAGAGGAGACACAGTTTTAATGGCGTAGGAGAGTGAACCGATTAACATACAGAGCTGGGTAAAGCCCTCGACAAAAAAGCTTGCAGCCACAAGTTCCAAGCCTTGTTAAGAAGGAGTTGAAGACCTAAAGCCACATTCCCAATTCACTTAAAATCTAAATGCATCCAAATCCACAAGCCCATGCATGCATCCAAATCCACAAGCCCTTTTGTAAAGGATTTGATGCTATATATGGGCTGGAAGTTCTGCAAAAGAGCTTCAAGCAATTGAAAAAGCGCTTCAAGCCCTTGAAAGTACCTTGAAAGTCTTTGTTAATAAATTTTTTTCCATATATCTTGCCGCTGAGAATCATATTCGCCAAAAAATCGCGGGGCAAGAGATCGATTAAAAAAATTCATAATCGCCGCTAAAAAGATCGATTCTTGTGAAAATCGATTTAAATCGCAAATCCCTATTCAAAGGGTCTTCCGTTTTCCCAGCAGCAGGATGCGAATTGCGAGTTGCAACGCGCAAGAATATTCAAACGCTTTTGTTTTAAAGAGCTTTTTCTGTCTTCCTTTCTTAAAGAGATTTATTTATATATTAAAAAGGGCTGCAATTCCTTTTGAGGGCTTTATAAGCCCTCCAAAGCTTTGAAAGCCATCAAAAGCTGTTTTTTGCATTCACAATTCCAAAATTTTTTAGTAAAGGAATTCAAGTTCAAAACCACAAGCCTTCGTTTTTAAATGGACTTGAAGGGATTAAAGCCCGCTTTAAAGTCACAAGCCTTTTTGTAAAGGATCTGAAGCTCTTTCCAGGCTGGAAGTTCTGCAAAAAGCCTAAATGCTTGAAAAAGAGCTTCAAGCCTTGAAAAAGCGCTCCAAGTCTTTGAAAACAGCTTCAAACCCTTGATAGTAGATTGAAAGCTTTTGTTATTATATTTTTTCCCAAATATCTTGCTGCTGAGAGTCAATTCGGCAAAAAAACTGCTGGGCAAAAGATCGATTCAAAAAATTGAGAATCGTCGCTCAAAATATTCACACTTTATTTTCGCTTCCTTTATCAAAAAGCTCCTGAGTTGTGAATGAAAAAGGGCTTCGATTCCTTCTGAGGACTTCATAAGCCCTCCAGAACTTGAAGTCCCTCAAAAGGAATTGAAGCTCTTTTTGCATGCATAATTCCAAAGCTCTTATAAAGGAATTCAAGTTCAAAACCACAAGCCTTTGTTTTGAAAAGGCTTCAAATCAAATGGAATTGAAATTCCTAAAAGCCCTCTTTAAAGTCACAAGCCCTGAAGCCCTGCCCAGCTCTGGTAACAGATTACCAATACCAAAACAGCATGAATGGGATTCCGCATGCTCGTGACGTAATCGGGAAGATTGTGGTGCTGGTGATTTTTCAGGCTGTGGTATGTCAGAGCATTCTGCTCAGATGACAATGACCGACCTCACAGCACCGTTGAAGTTCTTAACACCATTGCGGTACGTTTCGTTGCCCTCTTAGGCCGTTCATCCACCGAGAAATCCTATACAAGGCAATAGGTCGTGGGCGACCAAATGCGAGCTATTATGTAGTCGTCTGTTTTTCTTCAGATGTGTACGTCTTGGCTGGATGGTTACATGTACCTACAAAAGGGAAGAAGAAAACATCAAATTACTCGGGATACTCTAATACCCAATCTAGTGGATCCTCTTCTGTCATATAATTTCCAATATGTTATTTAAAAAAAAATTGTTCTGATGATTACCATTATATCTTTTCAAGCATTCTTCTCCGACCTTTAGCACAAGTTACGCGTAATATTACGTAACATTTTCAGGGATATTTGATTGATGGTTTCGAATCCTCTTAAGGTCAATGAGTGATCTTTGAGATATTAGGCAGTCTCAGAAACAAATCATTTGATAAATTAGTAGTTCAAAGCGACAAAATCGGGGTTTATACAGGGTGAACCATGTATCCTTCTCTATATTGCTATCTCCTAACGCTAACAGATACAGGGTCGGTTAAACAAGTCCAAAGGAGCGCAATTTTGTGGCCATCTCGATTCCGTCGAGACATACAAGATATCTGTAACCGTTTCTGAAATATCCTAAAAAAACTGAAAAATCGAGATTTCTTATTTTTTCCATATCTTTTTTATTATTGGAGATTAATAAATAATTTTTTGTGGGCTTACATAAGTCGGCAAGAGCTACCTATCTGACATTTAATATAATATTTTCAAAGCCGACTAGATCCCAGGATTTTCATAGTCAACTTTCGTTTTTCTTATGGCCACCATATGGTTTTTTTATGTTGTTCGGTATAAAAAAAATCATAAAAACTAAAAATTGTTAACTTCAAAAAATTAATAAAAAAATTTTTTATTCTTCTTTTTTCTTTACAAAAAAGACACATTTTTAGACCGAATTTCATAGATAAATTAAAAAACCATAAGGCAAGCACTATTCCGGCGTATTTTACAAATGTTGACGTTTTTCTACGATTTTTTTTAGATTTTTCTTTAAAAAAGAAGAATAAAAATTAAAAAAATTTTTTTTTTGAAGTTTATTAATTTTTGGTTTCCATTATTTTTTTCATATCGAACAACATAAAAAAATAATATGGCGGCCATAAGAAAAACGAAAGTTGACTGTGAAAACTCTTGGATCTAGTAGGCCTTGAAAATTTTTTAAATGTCAGATGGATAGCTCTTAACGGCTTATGTAAGCCTACAAAAAAATATTTATTAATTTCCAATAATAAAAGAGATATGACGAAAATAAGAAATCTCGATTTTTCAGTTTTTTCAGGATATTTCAGGAACGGTCACAGCTGATATCTTGCATGTTTTGACGAATTCGAGATGACCACAAAACTGCGCATCTTTTCTCTAATTTAACCGACCCTGTATCTCTTATAGCGTTCAGGAGATAGCAATATAGAGAAGGATACATGGTGCACCCTGTATATAATCGATAAAACCAAAAGAATTTCGAGTTTTCAGTGTAAAAAAGTTAAATTAAATCAATTTAGATTTTATGTTACATTGTGAATCCGTTCTTAGTGTGATTGTGTTGGTAAAAGCTTCACTATTTCGATTGCAAATGTGATTATTTTATTATTGTACACAATATTCAATAAATTTCTCAACTTGTTAGTTGATTTTTAGTATGTCTGGAGCATAAACTGATAATTCACCGCAGCCGCCAGAAAGTCTAGCTGCAACTTGTACATAACTATCTCCTAATAACTTTTGTTAACTAACCCACAGCTGTCATAAAACTGCCAGTGTGTACCCGCTAGTGTTTTATTACTCATGCTAATTACCTTCAAATATTTATATCCAAGCGCCCAAAGTGACTTTCTACACGACAAATTTATTATTAAATCTAATAGGTTCACGTCTATAATGAAACACTACTGGTTTCAGCTTTGTGACGGAAGATCAATTCACTAATTTCTAGGTCAACTGAATTCAAACTAGGTTTATGGTTAATCTTCTGCAAAATTAATTTTCTTCACGTTTTCAATTTCTTCAAACAATTCTTTTATCATTATTATACGGTCTTATTAGGTAGTGTATTATTGGTACATGTACCTTGTATCGCAATCTACCAGTCCATCATTATTAACGGTTTAGTTTGCGAAGAGAGTGGAATCATTTTCTCAGACCAAGCAATTGATTGAAAATAAGAAAAAATCATCACCTATAGCGCCAGTTTATCATAATTCTCGACAGAAACACAAAAACTTTTGTACAAATCGTGGAGGTGAGGTGAGTGAGGTGACGGTTAACGGGAAAGTGTAATAATATCTCTTGAGAATCTTCAAGGAGCTTGAACAATTATTCTATTATTATTTGATAACAAAATTGCAATTGCTAACGTTTCTTATTATAAATAAATTCTGACTTCAGACGGTTAATAAAGCATTGAGCGTATTTTCCGTGTTCAATAACCATAACTAATCATTGACCTCAGATTTTATTTATGTAGGTGTAGGCAGAGATGACTAACTCCATCCCAGATTATTAAGACGAGGTAGAATTTTGCATTTACTAAGAGTAGTCTGACTGATTTAAGTTAAAAAAATTAATAATACATTTTGATAAAATATTCTTCAAATAAAGAAAAAAGAAATCGTAAGCTTTTAGAACTTCTTTTTGAAAGCCTAAATATATTGTTTTACTGCTTGTTCACTACAGGGTGTTAATGTAAACAAAATATGTTATTATTTTTCGATGTAAACTAATAAAATCAACTAATCAATCAATTTTCAACAACATTGGAACATGGGAAAAATTCAAAAAAGTTGCTTACTACAAATAATAATACTGTCTAGTGAGCAAATTGAGCAAAAAATAAAGACCATTTCTCGCACGTCTTGTTTAGTTTTTAAAATTTAATAAAATTTTAGACATGGTTATAGCGAGAGGAATTTGGGCGGTATTAATGTTAAATGAGCGAGGAAGGGTGAAATTCAAAATTTTTTAACATTTTATTCTGTCAATTTTTTCGCAAAAATTTATAAGCGAGCTATTAGGTTAAATGAAACAACATCAAATTTTCGGGAGTTTCGGAAGAACATCGGTTACGTCTAAAATAAAATATTTTTACAAAAGAAAAGTATTTCTTGTATAGTATTACGGTCATCATGTACACAACAAACACAATTACTTGCGTTTCATCTTCATCTTTGAAATGGAAAAGCGAATTTAATTATGAAATGTAACATAAATGTATGTGTAATTTGTTTGTTTACTGAGACTGTTTCATGTAGGGTATTATATGCAAATAATATAAGAATTTCGTATTACCAATTACCTTCTTTTATATAGGCTACTAACACAATGCTCCCTGAATAAAACATTATAATATAAAATTTGAAATACTTATCTATAAAATAGGTAATTATGTCTTAGGCTGAAATACATATATAAAGAGTATCTTGTAATAAATAATATATTTCTAATATTAAATATTAAATTATTTAACTTCAAACTGCCATTTCAATATTTACGAGTTGTTTTGAAATACGTGCATGTGCAAATTACAGACAGTAGACGGTGCATTCTTCTTTTGTGTGCCAAGATATTTATATAAAATTAGGTTTAAATTGAATTTATCTACCTCCTACAATTATTCTCACGTAATTTGCACGTTGACGCAGGTATAAAACCAAAACTGAAAATGTTTCAACCAATGAGGTTATCAGATGCACCAGCTCTAGAGCTGGGTTAAAATAATAAAGCCCAGGACAAAGAAATTGATTTTACTCCAGTAAATAGAAAGACAAGCAATTCAATTTAGTTATGGGAACTTTTACTCCTTGATTGTAATGTATAAATAGGAAACATAATAAAAGAGAAATGTAATTCTTAATCTGTTAGATTTTTATCATAACACGTTCACTATTATGTTTCTGGGCTAGATTTAAGATGATGGGAAAGGGGGGTGTCAGTAATGAAAAATTTGTTTATAAAACTGACATGGAAAGTCAATATTTTACATTACTAAAGTTAAGTCTCAGAATGACAATTTTTTTTTTATTAAAGGACTTTTAGGTACATTAAAAACTTAAAAGTACTTTTGCGCTGTACTGTATACGAGAACTGATTAAGCGTCTTATAGAAGTTACGAATAAATTTCACGTCCGAGGCTGCCAATGAGCTTTAACGGCGATATAATCAATTCGACCACTGGTGTACGTATTGATTGAATCTTGCTCGCATGGTAAATTTTTATCATATAACACTTTCACTGTTATGTTTGAAAGAATCTGTAATGAAAAATTTGGTTTTAAAGTAGTAATGGAAAGTCGATATTTAAATTTCAACTGTTAAGACAAAAACGACAGATTTTGAGTTATAGAACGTAAATGGCATTCAAAACTTAAAAGTATTTTTTAGGCTGCACTGTATACGAGACGAGAACTGATTGGTTTTATAGACGCTTCGAATAAATTTCACGTTCGAGGCTGCCAATGAGTTTTAACGGTGATACAATCAATTAGACCACTGGTGTACGTATTAATTTATTCTTGCTGGTTTGGTAGGTATATTATATTGCCAGATTTATAGCGCTTCAATATTATATTGAGACTATTGAATTTTATATATTTTTTACATTACGGCTGCGCGAAAAAATTGCCATAACCAGAGCAATAACTTTCTTCCGTGAAGTTTAAAAACTAAATTATAGCCCAAAATACACACTAAATTTTGCTGCATGTTTCTTGTGACTTGGCACACGGCGATTTATTCTTGTGGCGTCTTATATAAACAATTATAAATTTTCTAAGCGATCATGAAATTGGCTTAATTAATTACTTCCAAGTTATTGAGTAGGAAGAAGAATAAATGATAATAATAATTAATAATCACCTATCAAAGAATAGTATATTATGCAACGAGCTTATAATGAAGGCTATTAATACGCGAGTATACACTCGCCTACGGCTCGTATCTTAACCATCATAAGAGCGTATTAATAGCCATTATCTGCGAGTTCCATACACTATTTTTTCTACGACCCTTTTGTATTTAATAGAAAAGTTTAAAAAATTATATATTTTAACAATGACCCATGTACAATTTCGGATCATTGAGGTTAAGATAGGTTGTTTGTTAATATATATTAATGTTTACGATTAATAATTAATAATTATTAAATAATAATTAATAATTTTATTATATAATATATAATAAATATTAATGAATGTTAATAGGTTGTTTAAGATTAGGCTATTTGTTTACGCATTTAACAAATTTTCTCTTCGTCGCTAAGGTTATTCTGCTGAGACATGTTTTAGTATCAAGTTTAAAGGGCACTTCTCACTACTGCGTAATTTTTATTATGCGAAGTTCGAATTCTGAATTTTACGCTTCGATTTTGAGATTAATTAATAATTTTAATAACATCGACAGCCATTAATTACGATATTGTTTATCTGCGCAACGCGGGTCGCAGCGTTGCCGCTTTGAATACTATCACGGAGCTCTACGAATGATATAATACTTTATCTTCCCATCTTTACACGATATACCTACTTATCAAATTAATTAAGGTAACATAAAATCTTGATAAATTTTCTTAATAATAATAATAATAATAAATCTCTTTATTGTACCATTAAATTCAACAATCATTGATTAGTACAATAGCGTTGTAAGCGATGATAATAATTCACAAACAAAGAACAAACCGCAGTAGTACACATAAATCTTTGAATGTTACTTATGTTCTAGATTAAATAAACGTTCAGAATTTTTTTTCAGAAATACAGAACTTATATCACAAGGCAATTTTTGTCGTGAGTATGACAACTCTGTGACTTCGGTTGGCTTGCCGACCCGATTGTGAGCGTAAAGGAACCGATTCGATTGCAAATGCTCCTCTGCCATTGGATAGCTTGACCAGTGCTTTAATGAAAATTTGTATCTTAATGAGACCCATTAAAGCACTGGTGATTCATATTTAATATGCATATTAAAGGTTGGAAGTAGAAAAAAGTTTTTCAAGTGATGAAACTATAATTTCGGGGCACCATAAAGACATTTTGCGATCTACGAGTAGAATGAAAATTATTCCCAAATTTTGGGCAATCCAAAACATGGGAATATACTATACAGTTGAAGCGGTAGGCGATGTTTTTTTATGTGATTTTTCTTTCCGATCAGAATAGAAATTTCGTCGAAGAGAAACGATTTTTTAATTTATAGTAAGTAGGTATAATATAAAACTGACCAGTTTGAAAGTAAGTAGAAGATCTATGTATTTATATATCAAGATTTTTTCGCATCTAATTGATCTAAATTGAATTAAATGAGAAAGTCATGAACGTTACAGTTGCCAGTAAAGGTAACAAATGTCTTCTATAAAGGTAAAAACCTGACTTGTCAATAGATTTTGATTGGACGCGGTTAAGGTTTATGTGAGAACCAGTTCCTTTACAACTTTACAATCGATTTCTACCGAGGAATTGAACCTCTCTGAAAATTGCATCTCTCGTTCTCAATTTTTATTACTTCAACGCCTCGATTGCAAAATTTCTTAGTTGCATTTTGATGCTGCCTAATTCACAGAATTTCATCATCAGATTCTTCGTGACGGCTTGAGAATAATTGCTGGAGTTAACTACTGTAATATTTAATTATTTAACTATTAAACGAAATATTATTATAATATCTAGACAGCTGTTGTTGACAAAATAGACAAAAATTTGCGTTTTCATGAGTTAGTGAATGAATGATTGCTATATAAAAACGTGAAATCTGGAGAAAAATTGCCAGAATGACTATACACTGGTTTAACCGTGGCTGATACCGCGAGCTTTTTTAAAAATAAGAGAACATTAATGTTTCGTGAGCGGAACAATTTGTTAGCAGAAGTAGACAGAACGGAATAAAAGCGTGAAAATATCTATAAAAAGATTATATAAAAATACTTTAAAATACGAGATAAACTGTCACGTAGACTTACCGTAATTAACAATTAACTAATTTACGTTTCGTAGATATAACGACTTCTTTTATAATTTCCTTCTAAGAATCCTTATCCTCTCTTAACAATGTTATAATTACTCCATTTATAAAGTTCTGTTATTAGGAAGGTGTCCTAGTTTGTAATAATAATTGGCTTTATTCAAAACATGTCGAGATGCGAGCATATCCAGCTTAAAATAATTCCAGTCCTACCTAGACTAGGTATAAGATCGCATTGACGCAAGGGTTGAAAAATAGATATTTTTACATGATTACAGTTATTTTGAGGCTAGTTTTAGTGCCAAAAAATATTCAGGAATTGTGCTTATAATTAATTATTTGACACGCTAGACTTGTTAATTTTTTTTATAAAACTAATTCTGGCTTATTTAGTAAATAGTACATCGTTATTAATAGAACATTTTCCATACGTCATTTACCTTTTATTAAAACACCAGGTGACAAACAGATGCGACTGAAAAAGGGACAGAATAAACTCTTCGATATTATTTCATAAATATTTACTTTCATAATTAAATATAAGAAGTACTTGAACATTAATAGTTTTTTTTTTTTGGTCTAGACGGTTCGGCTCATTCAACCATGGAACGTGGTGTAATAATATACATATACCTGAATGTGTACCTGTATATTTCTATTTCATTCTATACAGGGTGTACCAGCTCGATTTAGACAACGGTAAGGGCCGTGTAGGTCTCGTCAAGACGAAACGTTTTTTTATTTGAAGTTTTTGGATTTGGACCTTCGTTGCGGAAATATGGCCGACTTCCGGTTTTTAGTTTTTTGGCTCCAGTTTCGTCATTTTTAGGTTCTCGCCCAAACTGAAACTAGTTTTGGAAACTCTTAGCTTCAGTTACAACTTTCATATTGAAGTCAAGGTTCTATCTCTGTTGGATTCAAAATCTTAATTTTTCAATTTGATTCAATTTGAATTGATTCAAAGACTTAAAATTTAAAGTCTTGGGCATGTCGCCATTTTGAACCCAACAGAGATAGAACCTTGACTTCAATATGAAAGTTTTAACTGATGAAGCTAATGAGTTTCCAAAACTAGTTTCAGTTTGGGCGAGAACCTAAAAATGCCGAAACTGGAGCCAAAAAACTAAAAACCGGAAGTCGGACATATTTCCGCAACGAAGGTCCAAATCCAAAAACTTCAAATAAAAAACGTTTCGTCTTGACGAGACCTACACGGCCCTTACCGTTGTCTAAATCGAGCTGGTACACCCTATATATTTCATTTCCTAATATGAGGGAAAAAGCAACAAAAAAAAATTAAAATAGTTTACCCATTGATGTTCCACTGAGTATTTTCAGCTCATCAGTATGACATATTTTAACATAATTTGACCATTTCAGATTGTGTCGTTCAAGAAATTTCATTGTTAAATAAAGGGATTTCCGTCATCGATACCTATATTTTTTATAATAATTATTTTTGGGTGAAATTGCTCCTGAGGCGCAGATAAATAAATCTCATGACACAAATGGTCCAAAATTCTAACACGTTTTAAGAATTTATAATTTTTATTGATGCCAATCTTCTCAATTTATTGTGGCCCATAGACCAAATCGTTTCGCTTTCAATTAATGAACCGGATTTCAAGCAAGTATCTGGTTTTAATATTTTAATTTATCTTGCCAAGCACGAGCACGAATAAAATTGAACACTAGCGTTTCAAAGTCAATATCGGGAAGAGTATCCTTACCTTTGAGTATATAAGACTGAAAGTATCGCTCTGTTATGTCTGGTCAATTTTATTGTATAGATTGGGGCTAAATAAAGATCTAGACGTCTTGAATTCTGTTAAAATGAGGAAAATAAGAAAGTTATTCGCAAGAAGTTGATGCGGAAAGATGTGGATAGGAAAGATTTTGAAGGTATTTTAGCTGAGAAATCGAAGATACTGATGACATCTTGTTATACTAGGAATTAATTCATATAAATAATCTGCCATAAATATCTTTTTGCCATTCTATGTTCTGTTTTTGGATCTCTTTGGCGTCCAAGTTCATTTTTCTTTATGGTCCAGTATCTACAATTTTCTGCAATAGTTCGCTGTCCATACATATCGGTACTGCCCTGTTATTTTATCAGTTCGGCAATTCTCGAGTTCGTGGTGATGGAACAATCAGGGGAGATCGTTCCCATGCAAACTTCTCATTACAACATTCCCCACTATCGTGATCGTATTCTTGATAACGCGCGAACTCGAACCATCGACTAGGTACTTCCAACGAACGCGAGCCTCACCTGAAATTTTGTCAAAGTTTCTTAAAAAAAACTTTCTTTCGGGGAATTTTCTGAATATTAGGATCGTAATGATTCTTTCCAATACCTTTCCCAATTCGGCTAGAAGTGTTATTGGTCTTAGCGATTTTGGATCTCTTGAGTCCTTATTTGGGGATTTCAATATTATCACCAGGTTGCCCTTTTCTAATTTTTGAAAAATACTTTATTTGGTCATTATTTACATCTGCGGCTCCTACAGTTTCACTATGGCACCTATATGGGAGTGGAGAACATACCTATAGTAACACCAGGAAGGTATTCATTTGCTTTGCAAATTTATGGTTAGGCAAAAAAAGAGGCATTAAGAGCCGCTCTAATGAGTCTGGTCCTGGGTAGGCGGCGTATAAATACATAGGAAGCACGCACTCGAAATGATGAATACGCGTCCAAGCCAACCGGATCGTAAGCGGCGGATGCCATGAGCACGACACAGAGAGGGATTCGACCGGATGTAAGATTTCTCATATCGTATCCAGAGTATAGCGAACGATGTCACGATTTTTGGAATGCATATGCAAAATAAATGCAAAATTCAAAATAAAAACCGTGCTACTGTTTATCTCGAAGATATTCCTTGCCCTGAAAGTGAAAAAAAAGAAATTCGACCGTAGTGCCAAAGAGGCCTTAGTTGTGACCTTGATATTAGTTTGCAATGGCTGTTGTTAGTTTCTTACCCACCCAGCACCCCTATTTCGCTCCTCGGTCCCGAGAAAATTGATAAAACTTAGGAGCCGCGGATGTAAACAATTACTCTTTATTTTCATAACTGATTTGTAAAGTCAGTGGAGTTCTTCAGCGATGTACTAACTACATTGCTATATGATTTTCATGTCTATGTAAAAAAGAAAAAAAAAGAAAGACTACGTCCATGTAGTCTTTCCCTGTTGCTTTATTTGTGTATTTTATTTCTTATTTTGTACTGTAACCTACCTATCTTCTGGTCGAGGCACCAATCTGAAATGTGGCTCCCGGACTAAAATGTCTGCTGGCTGGGGCCTAACTGAATGATTTAAAAAGAAGAACCTCCTTTGACATTTGAAATGTCAACTTGTCTGTCATGATGTCTCTTTTGAATTCCTCCCTGACTTATAACATTGAATTTGAGGTTATCCGGCCCTGAAGTTTTAGAGATTATTTGAACTGATTGAAATTCTCCAGCCCTGAAATCTCTAGCTTTGGATGTTTAAAACAAAATGATCGGTGTGATTTTAACCCCTTTGCTCTGAGATCCCTGGTTTTACCTGTGATCGTGATCGTCTAGTTGTAACTCCGTACGTTGTGTTGTAAACCTATTTTGTTTATTCGTAGTAAACCCTTGCAAAGAAAACTCTGAACGAAAACTCATAAACATTAAATACAAATGACCAATGTTAAATTGGGAAGGGTAAAATTGGCTATAGACACTATTAATGAAATCAAGCGAGCCGTCACCGATAAGTTTTACCAAATCATAGTTCATTCGTTTACAGTTACAAACAAATTACCCCAGCGTTAACTCATCGTTATGATTCGTTAATTGCAAGCACGCCCATCTTGATTTTTTCATGGTTTTTAGATAGCTTTGACTCTAAGGCTTCGATTTCACCTTGCGCAGTTGGTATACAGGTCGGTTATGTCTTCAATTTATTTCTCTAAGTGCGAGTGGCCCGTCATCTATTTCTTCCAAAGACTTATTCTGTCTAGTTTTGTCTATTTGACATTTCTCAATTTTTACGCTTTCTTAAATTTCCAAAGAGAAAAATGCAAACTATAAAGTCGCTCTCTAATCCTTTAATGAAAACCATTTTATGAAAAATGCCCTTAAAGGACTTTTTGGCAGCAGGAGCATTATTGTGAGCAATCCTTTTTGCTTCTAAGAGAAACGTATATTTAATTGACCAGTTGTATTTCGATAATTAGAACTCGCGTTCTACTACGAACGTTATTGATTGTGAATAAAGTATTCATGTTTAATTTGATACTAATCAGAACACCATTTCAAATTATAGCAAACTGCGTTTCATATAATGTTGATGTGCATACTTTCATTTACAGACAATGAAATTAACTGTAATGCTCGTATACTATAGCTAAATCAATTTTGTATTTGGTTGTATGATTACAAAGAGTTACTCTCAGCAAAAAATTTTTATTTTTACCCTCGTCCTTCCTCTATTAGGGAAAATTGCTCATCATCATCAACTGTTTTGAAAAATACTTGCATATAATTATGGTATTATAATGGTCATTTGGGGTAAAAAATCCGTCAATTAAATACGAATTCGTGAGTGATTGCGCAAAATTTTAACATTGCTATAAAATCCCAGTCCATGGCTATATTGGTTCGAGCCCACTCCCACTTGAGATAATTATAATAGGCGTCTGTGCCTTCTCTCAAAGCGTCTAGAAAGTGATTATTTGTGAGTGTTATTTTTGCGAGAAAAAAACTGATATAAGTAATTGAAATATCCCTTTTGGGCGGCTAAAAGAACCATTCCGAAGGCGAAACAACCAAAATAAATCTCTATAAACCAAATTTACGCACACTAGCAAATCTGAATTGATAAATAATGAACTTGAACGAATTCATTGTTCTTATTACAATACGGTGTTTGTAACTTCCGTCTGTCCATCTTTACCCATTAATTGTCCCACTCCCATTTGCCTTTAATAAAGTAAAGTTGATCATCCTTTATACAATATGTAGATACTCCTTTCATTACTGATGTCATAGTATGCGAACATAAAATTACATTGCATATTTACATGTATGTACATATGAACATGCAGAACTCCTAGTATACCAACCAGGAAGCAATGGGAGAGTAATTTGACAGCTTAAGCAGCCATAAAGATGACTTCAGTAATAAAATATGACATACGTATGTGTAGGCTCGTATTCATAAGTCTTAAATAAATAAAACATGCATGATTGGTACATGGTACGTAATTTGATAAAGAAGTTGCAACATCATATTAATAGCATTGTCATTTTGATATAATATTTGTCACTTACAATCTGCAATTCATTATGAAAAATTTCCATAAATACTTACCGTACCTCTGTGGGATATTTATATTGCTCGTTCATATTTTGATATAAAATTTTCAGACGACTAAAAATACTTCATAATCATCAGTTAGGTATAGTAAATTCATAAATAAATATCATCTTGTCTTCATCGCATGCCTTATAAATAAGATAATTGGTATTTTCTTATATCTCTTTTTTTATACCTTTCCCGAAACACGCAATGTAATCTTAGGTGTAACACGACGGTTACACACACATACACACTAAACTAATACGTTTCCTAATTTCATAAAAATTGTATATTTGTGCATAATATTCCGACATAATCTACCTTGAATGATCAAAACCTTAACATTATTATTTAATTCATCCCATTTACTTTTAGAAGTTATTTCAGTCTAAATCAAAGGCTAGAGCTGATTTCCTGATTACGTTCAAAAGAAGTTGATATGTTCTGACGTCATAGTAGTAGGTACTGGTTTAAGAAGTGATTTTATAAATAGGTACAATTCTTATTATACACCTATCTGTTTTATGATTCGATGCTACATAATACATAATACCTGAAATGTTTCACGTCAAAAGTTATCAAGTGGTGTTTAAATTAAAAGCTTTGGATTACAAGAGGAACTCTATTAAAATTTAATTTTAAATGACATTGAATGATATTGTGCAGCCAAATTTTCTCTGTTAGAAATTAAAATTCATTCCCCAGGGTGTAATAAGTATGAAATTCATTTATTGAAAATTCACCACTTCTAGGATTTTCTTGCATTTTTCTTGGGTCATGTAAAAATATTTTTTATGTAGGTACTTCTACCCAATTGTTCAATTAAAACTTTATTACTTAACTCTCTTTCTGCACTTTTTATTTTTTAATTACTAATCTATCGTGGAATTTTTATTTTATTTTTAAATATGTTTTTAATAACATTTACATCAACCATAGACCAAACTACGCGAACCTATTTTCATTCAACGTTTCATTCAACCTTCTGTTTTTTTCAGGAATCGTTGACGACATACCGTGACAGAAGTGAAATTTCAAAAAGTACCTATTTAAAAAGATTACAAGATTTCAACAGACTTTGATTAAATATCAGTTTATGATGAATTTGTGGAGATATTTTTATTGTAAATTTTGAAATAATTCTGGTAGAGCAACAATATTTTGGCACTTTTCCTAGACACTTTATTAGCTGTAGTGGGTGTTCGTTGTGATGCGGATAGCAGGTGTCAATTCGTTTGATACCAGCTAGTGAAAACAGCTTTCTTCAGTAAATAATGTTATGTACCTACTATTATTTCCTGGTTATTGAAAGGACACACTTATTTTAAGCACCACGTACTACTGCTGGTACTATTATACCTACAACTAACAAAAGCAAATATATAAAAAATCATTGTTACTTTAAATTAGAAAATTAATTAGATATAAGCCTAAATACCACGAACATTGAAGATCAAAAGGGTCATTAAATCAATCGCAACTACATGCGATCTGTACTTGAAACGATTATAATTAATCATCTTAATGATGTATGATATTAATAAAGCGGTTAACTCTAAAGTACTTCATGTCTTACTTGGATGTTCGAATTTTCCTGGAATAAATCAAGTTTTTCTAATTTTAGGAACAGGCACATTTGGCAGAGTCCTTTTGTGCAGGAACAAAACAACAGATGAATATGGTGCCATGAAAATATTATGTTTATCAGACGTCATACGATTGAAACAGGTGGAACACGTGAAAAATGAGAAAAACATATTACAAGAAATCAACCATCCTTTCATAGTCAATTTGTAAGTATTTCACCTTTACAGGTATTCACCTGATTTTTCTTCCTATCTCGCTGCAATCGCGTTATGAGCGTCGCGCGCGATTAAAAATAAGTCTCATGTCTCATGGATCTTAAAAATAGATGTAACACCCTTAATAATGATTCAGAGTAATCGAAAAGTGTATTGCTTATATGAAATCATAGGGATGATTTTAAAAGAATTAAAATTTACCTCCTAACACTCATAAATACCTTTTCAAAGCCAGAATCTCCATTGTAAAATCCGGAGCTTCCAGAAATTGCAGAATTGACTTGTTTTCAACGCAATTAGAATGCGGGAAACCCAAGCAGCTTTCAAGTCGGCCTTGTTTGCAAAAATGAAAACCTTGTACAAGAAGATTTAAACAGAAAAAGCTGCAGGGAACTTGAGTATGATTAGGGATGTCAGGCCTTATTCTTATCTACAGATAAGATGAAACACTTTATCCAAGTTTTTTTAGACTCAAAGACTTAGAGAATTTTCCTCCAAAATTGAATTTCTTATTTCATTTCTAACATTTTATGTAATAAAAAAAAGTCCGGTTAGTTGAGCCACAATCCGGTGGAATTTATTCTGGATACTTCGTCTACAATCCTTGCGGTAAAAGCGCTGCTATAGTTCTAAGACGACTTCTATAGTGTGACTCACTAGTCACTACATGCTTGGAGATGCTTGTAGGCTTCTGTAATTAAGCAACCGCATCTGCGGTATTATTATTCTCGTACTTCCTGGTGGACATTAAAATTATTACTCTATTTTATTTTTTGAAAAAGGTAATTCCACAGCAGTGTGTTTGGCTAAAGATATCGTGCAATTTCTCCAAGTACCTAATAAATCGATGAGGGTCATCTGATTCAAGCTCGCCAGAAGCACTTCAGGCGAGCTGAAGTCTGGTTCCCTGTGTAGTTTGTGCAGTCCATCACATATTCTTCCGAACTCATTTTTTGATGCCCGTATATAGTTCCTGTCTTCTGCGGTCCAGAGTTAGAGTTTCGCATTCGCACAGAACTAGCTGTCTCCTTGGCCTTGCTGCATTTTATTCAGTTTAGGTCTCCATTGAACAGTCCTATTTTATTTAAGTGTTCTTTTAGAACAAGGCGTTCCGTGAGTAATCCCACCTAGTGATACGCAACTGATTCCTACTAAGTGATAATTTTAGTAGTTCTTCAGCTGTCTTTTTTTTGGGTTCCTTGATGAAGGCTTTCCCATGTTGATCTTTGCTCCTTTAATCCCAATATTCATTATGTTTTTTTAACCCATGTAATTTATTCGACCCCGTGCTATTCTTTTTAGTATTCCCAGGGCCGGTACTGGGCCAATATATCCCACTTCTTACCAGCTCTTTGGCTTTTTAATTGCCTGTGATTTCGCTGTGTCCTCTCACCCATATATGTTGCGTTCTGCCATCAGGCTTTCGAGATTCTCGCGGCATTCCCACAGTATTCTGGACGTTATCTTAAGGGTTTTCTATAACCGTTAGGACTGCGTGATTGTTAGCACATTGATACGTCTGTTTCTGTAGGCCCTCTTATGCAGTGTAGCATGGCATATATTTCTGATTGAAATACAGTTGCCCATTGCCCAAGGGATATGCTGTGTTGAGGGCTATCCAACTTATATTACGTCAAATTACGTACGTCCGTAAGACGTCTAAAAATCACGTCGACGGACTGTGTAATAATCACTTAATCCTACCGTCATTTGTACGTAATTTGTAGAGTCATAATGACGTCATGATGATCAAAAGATCACGTCGCAGCGACGTGATTCTGCTGCCTTTTTATCCTACATATATTTTATAGAAACTGAAACGCAAGTCTTAGAATAATTATTACAAATTTCAAGAGATCTGAATTATGGTAGTTCTTTTCTAGTTAAACCGTAGAGAAAATGTTAAAGATGTCAATTGTTAGCTTAACAGTTTTATAACATCGGGTGTATCTTTTAAAATATAAAAAATACAAGATTAGCTTCTAGATGACGATTCTGCATAGCTCAACTATGAAACGAAAACTCTATGTAAATCAAATCTTTTCAAAATTAAGAATACTTATGTGTCTGATGGGAAGTTTTTCACATTGGGAAGTTTCAATAACTAACGAACTGTAAAATTTAATACCTACATACATAAGGTGAGTCAGAATGAGGATAATTTTGTATGGAAAATCCTTTGCATGATTATGTAAATTGAAAAAAAAAAACATTTATAAAAGCGTCCGAGTTTAGATAAAGCACATTATATTTATGTAAATCAAGTTAAATCTCGGCGGTGATAGATATTGACCATATAGTTTGAACACAATAGGTGTGTGATTAGAATAAGCAAATACGACCACGACCAAATGAAAGCAAACCATTTATTATATTATAATAATAAAATGACAGACAGGAAGACTTGAAAAGTAGTCTGTTTGGTTCATTGAGTCACACTTTCAAGCCTCAGGTAACTTATACCTACCTGCCGCGTTACTTTCAAAGGTCTCTTTCACTACATTAAAGTTCTTTCATGCGAAGAATTTAACTAAAAAATTTGAGCCAATTAATCGTTCCTAGTCTCGGTCTATTCGGAAATATTTATATAATAATAATTATTATAATATTTCATCTACTAACAGGATCAAATAATGCCAGGACAAAAATAACTACTCGCAATAAAATGAATTGGAGATATTCCTATTCCTACATTTTGAGAGCCTCTTATTTAATATCAAGTTCAGATAATTTATTTTGGGAAAAGATTAGAATTTTAAACTTGAAATGCCCTTACGAATTAGATGTTACCTACATGCATATGGTGCTTTCATGTTAACAAAGTCGGCATTATGAGAATGTTGAAAACCAGTTCATCGAAAGAAAGTGAGACCTGGAAATTTACCGTTCTGAAGACAATATTATGCTCATCTCATAATTGTTTAAACATGTGTCAACTGTAAATAAAATAAGTTTGCTTTAGTCGATGGTCTCATGTAGGTACTTAGATTCATACAAGCGAAGATCTTTATCATATTTTCAAGATGAAGTCTTTATGAAGGAAAGAAAGTTTTGTAGGTATAAGAAGGAAGTCAATATATTCATATATGATACATTAGCATTAGCAAGTCAAAGAATAATTTATTATATTAATATGATAGTGAAATTTTCTATTTTTCAATGTCATTAACATGTTTAAAAACTGACATGTTAATTTGAATGCATATAAACGATTTATACACCTAAACAGCATCGAGACCTGTTATTATTAATCATACTATTAGGAATAGATTTTCCAGCCTATTTTGGGGGACATGTTCTGTAATATTAAAATCGAAAATTAGTTATTGTGTCATGTTGCTTGTGAGTGACCAAAAGATTTTGGTAAAAGTATTTATTGAATACTAACTAAGCTAACAACAAACATAGCTAAGTTACCTTTAAACAAATTAATTAAGTAGTTAATTTAATGTTTGTGCAAATTCAGTGCACTAAAAGTTTTATTAATCTCGAAATGATTGGAGTTTTTTTCACGAAGAGAAATATTGAAAAGTATTATAGTCTCAATAAAAAGTAAATTTAAGAACGTTTAAAAAATTAACCAGATTATGTTATTGCATATTTAGATCGCATGTTATCATTCATTATAATAGCACAATAAAATAATTAGATTATTTTCTCAGACAAAGTATGCCGTCGTCGAGGGTCAATATTCTCCACGATCAACTTTTTCATGTTGTCATCCTTGGAGATTTCATCCTTGATGACGCCACCGACCATGACTTCGTTATTGTTAGTCATCTTCAAGTACCGTTAATAAAAATTGCTCGACTGCAAAAGTAATTTATTCATGAGACTTTTCCTGAATCTTCGCTTATGCATTCTAATACCAATTCAAAGTTATACTTAATCACAAAGAAACAATAACTTTACAGTACAGGTAATGATGGTGTACAAAAATGTATGTTAAAAAATGTAAAGTACACGTAGACAATAGAGCGAGCGACTTCTAATTTCATCTTCTTAGATCCTTGGCATTCTTGTAGTTTGAAAAATTCAGTTTTAAGTTGGCACTCTTTTGCGACGTTGAGAGACTGAGACTGATACAAAAAACGTTATTGAATGTGGATTAAAATAACGCTCGTTACAAATTCTCGTAAGTTTTTTTTATTCACCGTCACTGTTGAAACGTTATTTTCAGTTTCAGTTTCAGGGATAGAATTAGAACAGTATCTAATAAATAAAGGATTTACTCATAACTTAATACTGAAGAGGGATAAAACTAATGACTACGATTTTGTAAATAGTAAATTTATAAGAATTAACAATTTTCTGTTATTTCTGTTATATTAGAAATATTCGTATATTTAGCTAAACCACTTCTGAAGACTTGAAAAACGTAAATTTGTGGCATAGTGAAAAGGGTTAAAGTAACAAGATATCTATCTTCTTGTAAAAGTTTTTAAGTTAAAAGGCGATTAGTTTTCTTTTCAATTCTGAAGACATCGATGTTTGGGCTGGAATTACTAAGAAATCTTTTATGAAAAAAAAAAGATTTTGCTGGTAAAATGCGACTTTATTGTATAGTAGAATCAGAAAAATGAGCCTGTTTCTTCGTTTTCTACAGGGTGTTCAAGACATGTGTCGGAAAATAAAAGATATAATTCCCTGCCTCGTTCTAAGAAAAAAAGTTCATTATAACATGGTTCCTCAAACCCACAGTTTTCAAGATTATATCCAATTATATCTAATTATATACAATTATATCCAAAAAAATATCTTTTTTCAGTTTATTGACTATATCTTAGGAACTTTTGTAGATACAGAACCCAGCTTTTGTACCATAAAATCTTACCATTAATTTTATCTACTTTGAGAGGGTAATTAAAAAAAAATTCTGCAGTGAAATAATAAAAAAATCAAAAACCAGTGAAGTTTTTGTACACAGCAAAACAGGTTGCTATACTTTTATATTTTTCATCAAAAAATTGTGTTTTTTCTCGCAAACAGTTCACATTACAGCTTTTGACCAAGAGCACCTTTTTCATGAAGAAAACATTGACAGTTTAGAATGTGCTCCCATAATGCCAATTTTTTCAGTGTCGTAAAAATTAGGGGTGAAAAATTACATATACCTATCTCAAAAAACGTTAAGGCTAAAGGCTACAGACTCCGCAGCTTTTTTACATTAATAATAGTTACTTTAAGGCTCTAAACCAGTATTCTGGGATATGTCAGTGGTGGCGATTTTAGGGTTGCGTAAAATTTTTACCCCCCTAACTTTTACGCCACTCGAAACATTGGCGTTTTGACAGGCAAATCCAAAGCTCCAATGTTTTTTACACAAAGACTGTAGCTGTATCTGTATTTTCGAGAAAAAGTGCATTATATTTAAAAAAAACGTACACAATTACATATGAACATGAGACTGTTATTTTCACAATCAAGTAATAATTGATAAATAATTGAACAAATTAATCATCGTTGCAAAATTTAATAATTTCATACAATTCATTACAAAAATTGTTGAAAATGGCCGCCTTGTAGGTACATACGTCAATGCAGGCTTGCAGTCTGCGACGTAATGAGTCGCACGTGAGGTTAGAAACGAAAAGTTAGCAACGGGAGTGGATAAACATCCGGCTCTGATACGATGATAATTTAATTACATAATCTACTATTATTTCTTGAACAACAATGAAATGCATCTTCATGAAGTCATGTGAGGATGTTTGCACGTAAAAACAAAAAAATCATGGCAATGTTCTTCTGATCCAAGATAATTTTTACAGCTGGAAATCTGAACTTCCAAAATTCATGGCGGCAGTTCTGGGCCCGAACAAGACAAGTTTTCACAACTTCGCGACATGGTGGCTTCTTCCACGTCATGTGGAAGAATAAAATCTTTATTAGTATTAGTTAATGTCTTAAATTAAATTTTTTAATACTCGCATATACACTCGTGATTCGACGTACCGCAACAATCCACTTTTTAGATCGTTCTATTTCCTACAATTTAGTCGGAAAGTCGTTAAAACTTAATTAACGCTTCCCGATTTTTTTTAAATCCCTGAACGACTTCATGATTGCACTGAGAAATACATTAAAATTAATAGCCGGCACGCGGTACTTGACTCATCGAATTGTCAAGTTTTCCTAAATGGTGGCGCCACTATAGTTAGGTACTTATTTAGCCTATAACGTTGACTTTTTGTAATTTTCACAGGTAAAAGGTCTTCACCAAAAACAAAACACGATGCCATTTAGAAAAATTGCGTCATTACACAGCCAAAAAGACCCTTATAAAAAATGTTACTTAGTTCAAATTTAATTTGAAAATTGACCTGTTTTTGGATTTTTCCAAAATTAAAAAATTCAAGACCTAATCGAATTGATGCGTTTCTTTTGCCCCTTACTGTAGACAATAATAATTATCAAGGACATATTTTGCTTACTTTGTATTAAGTAGTTTTAAGAGATTAAACTTTATGATTACACTATACTTTTCCAATAGGTTTGCATTCATTCATCATAATATTGTTGGTTTTATGTGTAAAAGTATTGTAATAATTACTTCTTCCTGAAGTCTTATGTAATAGACATTCACATTGACATTGATTTAGTTCCTTTTTGCAGTGTATCGCTATTTTTATATAACGTTTGGCATTGAAAAGCTTTTATTATTGTTTATTATCATTGACGATTCAAATCCTTAGCTACGTGGGAATATTTATTCAAGTGCTTCAAATTTTTGGCAAGCAGTGAATTTGATATGTCATATTCTTTCAACTCAAATGACGTACTCGTGACATAAACTGCCACTTTTGGTTTAAGACAGGCAGGTGATCTCGCGTTTTAGAAAATTTATGCTATTTTTATGAATAAATTAAGCCCTTGCTATTTTATGTAGTAACTCCATTCAAAAAATTATAGAATATTAGATAATTTCATTCAATCTTAATTTAAATTTAATATAATTAAAGAAAAAGAAATGTATACTTTATTAATAAGGGATTTATTATTAATCAAGTCAAAGGTCTTCTGAATAAAGAGAAAAATAATTCCGAAGATATGCAAATAACGAAATAGATCTTATTAAAAGCTAATTATACGAGTTAAACAGGGGTTAAAGATCTAATTTAAAATGATAACAAACTCAAATTTTAATCTAAGCAAAGCTAGTCGTAAAATCTATAAAATATTCCAGTAACCGCTTTCCATTTATCACAGAAATTTATGAATTTACGTATAAGTACTACAGTAAATCCTCACCAGAGAAAAACTCGTATGTATTTAGGAGTTGAATGTTTTATTATTACAACTTTTACTTCATTCCTACCTACCTACCTAAAAATACCCTTCGTTTTAAAAATAAATGGACATAAATTGGTGAATCATGAATTCAAATGTCCAGTTTATTGTTTTTGGGATGAAGTGGGAGTAAATTCAAACAACACAATCAACAGGTATCTAAAATCATTTTTATAACGCAATGAACGCACCGTATATTGTAATTTGCTGCCAAATTGCTTATATCTGTTTTATAATGTGGATGCCGGTAGTTTATTTGATTTTTATTCATCAAATTAACCAGGCCATACAATCAACTAGCCTGGTTAATGAGGATTTATTATACGGGAACCATATCTGTCAACATTTATGGATTTACGTACATATACCTGTATTATAAAGGTTATTTACCACGTTATGAAACACAAATCAATTTTAATTTGTACTGCATTTACATTGTTACACTTTCAGGTTTAAAAAATTGGAATCGTTTTAATTATTTAAAGAGATCTACATTAAAAGTTATTCAGTCTGCAGGGCGTATTTTCTAAGACGATACAGAATCAAAATACACCTTTAAATCAATCAAGCAGCAACACTCATTTGTATAAAAACATGGTTTGAGTGACACGATAACAGACATATTTGAAAATTGTACTATCGAGGGATAAACAAAAATTTTAAAAATAATAAAGTGTGGGCTTATTGATGGCGAATTGTTTGAATGCTGTGGGCTTATGATCCCGAATAAGTGGTCTGGCCATGTGTGATGTGGACTTCTCAGCCAGAATTTTCTATAGTATTTTTATAATTTTATAAATTGAAATATTTATTCAAAAACAGGCTCATTTTTTGGGTATATGATAAACTGTAAACTGAAATTTCTGCCATATGAGATTATCTTCTATAAGGAGGGGTGACTATCTAATCGCTATTATATAGTCATAGGAAATTATAAAATATTAAATGCATTTTGCCAGCGATACCACATTCAGTATTTTTTTTTTATTAATAATTTATAAAATATTTATTTTTAGGTAGGTAATAGTGTAGCGTGCGCTTTTTTTTTTATTAAGCTAACCTCCAATATTAATCGATTTCTGTAAAATTAGGGAAGATATTTAATGTAATAATTGGAAACGTTACTGTTTCTCTCAAATATGAATAAGAATATACATATATTTAAATTTATGCATGATCCTGTTTTTATCCCCATATTATTTCACTATTTATGGGTATTAGGCAATTTGTAAAGTCTTAAGATATTACGGGTCACCTACCAGCAAGGGTAAATTTTTTGGGGCGAGATGATGAGTTCTTCCGGGTAAATCTGAAAGTTAAATAGACGCAGGGCAAGGTTGCCAAGTGAGGCTATTTGTCGAAGGGCTTAATTCAGGGACTTATCGGAAATTTGCTTAAAATTTACCTAAGTAAGGAGTAGATCTGGCAACCGAGGATTCCGTATTTTTCTGTTGGAATTATAAAACATGTAACCTCATCGTGTGCTAATTAATCTCTTTGTTTAAACAATTGTGTTGTGATATCTAGATATTAGCAGAAGCCGTATTTGAATCATAGAGGTGACGTCGGGAGGGTGAAAAGACGGCCTGTACCTGTTCAAATGGGGTCTTTGGTGAATACATTACCCGATTAAGGTTTAATCAGGTTTTTGTTTTTGACTTTCGTTTATCGATTTGTCCGTTAGTTTTGTCGAATTCCTGATTTTTTCTCCTGAATTGTAATGATGGAGAATCTTTCCATCGTGATCAAGAATTAAAGGGAGACATTTATCCTAGAGACAGTCCATCAATTAGCTTATTCGTTCTGAGACCGAAATAATAGCCTTAAATACCCTTTTTGCATCAGGAATATGTGAGATGTTGGTGTCAAAAAGGGAACTGTTATTCTCGAAAAAGCGAAACTGAGATTCGAGAGAAGACATTTATTCTCTTGAGAGAAGGAATCATTTAGGTAATAATAATGCTTTCTGAACGACACGGGCGCTTTTTCAAATTTTCAAATTTATTTCGTCCAAATTCGTCCATTATGGATCCACCTCTAAAAGCTCTTTGAATCCGGATATCATCCCCAAACTATCGCGGATCCATCTCTAAACGCCCATTTCTTGTCCTATACAGACTCGTGCACACGAGCTTCATGGGAACTGAGAAAAAACGGGACCCACCTGTGGAGAGAACGGTACCCCGTTGTTTTAAATATGATCGTGACGGTCTTCTCGGTTTCATTACGCGCTGTTTGGATGAATTTCTACCAGCAGCTGCGAAATGGAATGCAGGTATTCTTTAAGTTAAATTTCAGGTACTGATTGGTGATTTGGAACATATCACTAGAAACCAGAGTACATACGTGGATATTGTCAAATTTTTATTGTTTAAGAGTATGAAATGTTAGTGTCATTTTTCTCTTTTTACGACGTTGCAGATACAAACGCATAAGCCTACATCAGAAAATGATGCAGGTTTATTTAATTATTAATTATTTATTGAAGATCAGTAATAAAAAAGTATAAAACAAAATATAAATAAATATATAAAACACAATAATTGAACATTTTCTGGTAACGCCCATGTAACTTGCAAGTAAACCGCCCCACCACAGCTGTCAGGATTGTCAGGAATGAGATTTAACCACAAAGTCACTATATTGAATGGAGATGGCTTATTCTCTCTCAGATCGCTACCGATCGGAAAGAGAGGAAAAATGGCTTCCGTACTCTTTATCATAATTTTATATCAAGGTACTCTACTGAAAACGAGTTCCTTGACAAAGTGTCATGTCTAAAGTGTTAAATAAGTGAGTTAATTTAACGATGATGACAGTCGCAAGTATTTTATTGATTTGTTAACTGATACAATCATATTGCATTTAATGTTGACTCAAGATTAAATTAAAAGCACCAATGACTTTCTAGGTCAGGTCTCGAATGCACCTTCAGGTATCGATGCTTTGATTTTGATAATTACAACCTTCATAGGTAGTAATCATTGAAAAAATAACTGAAGGACCATTTAGTAATCCTGATTGCTTTCATATTACCATTATACCACACTACCATTATTTTTAATTATAAATCAATTAAATTATTTTTCGTGATTGTTATTAATTACAGCGTTACCACTTATACAAATTTTTAAAGCAAATATCTATTACTTTTTTAAGTCTTCATTATTTATAATAGCAAGCAATAATTAAGTAAATAAATAAATAAATAAATAAAAACAAAAACCGGTACTGAAATTCAATTGATTCTGTCTAACCTATAGATAGATAGCTACAAATTCTTACCTTCACTTTTTATAATCTTGATTTCGTTTGTTTTGACGCTTGTCTGTAATAAATTCTATACGTCACAGCTCTTAATTTTGACGTCATATTACGTATTGCTATAACAGCTACTCGAATAAATTATTAAAAATAATCTGGTCCTACCTGTAATTAACATTTATTTGTTAAATTAATTTAATCATCTTCGATATCTTCGTTTCGATATTAATTAACATCAACTCAAAACAAATTAGACGTCATAGTTCTTCGTATCCTACGTCATATTCTGTGGTAATGATATTCAATAAATAAAAAAATTAGGTTGTTCTGCTATTATAGTATTTATAAATGTTCATAATATTATGAGATATCTTTGTTTTGATATCAAATTTATGTTAACAAACTACCTACCTACGTAACTAAACTATATAACTATAACTATTTTTTATTTTTACCTTTTTTGTCGGCCGTCTTGACCTCTAAACCACCTGAATGAAGAATAATGCTTATTTTTTTTTAATGCCGAATTTGCACGAATGATTTTTTTACCATAATAATTTATCTTGTAACAGTCTTTTGTCGCCGACTTATAATATTTGCTCCCTTAATTATATTAAGTATTCAAAAAATCATAGAAAAGATATATTTTTTACAAAGACAATTGACTTTTTTCATGTATCTCATAAAATTAAAACTTGAGATATAAATTATCCCTGTACTATTCTTAAAAAAAAAAGAATCTAACGAATGATAATTATTTTTTCAGGCTGTGGTGTGGAAGAGACGAAATGTGCATTTTCATGCTTTTCGAGTACGTGTGTGGTGGTGAACTTTTCTCATATCTGCGGAACGCAGGTCGTTTCAGCGCGACAACGGCAAATTTCTACAGCGCCGAAATCGTAGCCGCCCTGGAATACCTCCACTCCAAAAGCATAGTGTACAGAGACCTGAAACCGGAAAATCTCCTCCTGGACAAAGAAGGTCACCTAAAAATCACAGACTTCGGTTTCGCGAAAAAACTCACAGACAGGACATGGACTCTGTGCGGCACGCCTGAATATCTCGCACCTGAGATAATTCAAAGTAAAGGTCACAATAAAGCTGTCGACTGGTGGGCTTTAGGTAGGTAGATCAGTTTTTTAGTCCATGCAATATTTGTATATTCCCATACTTACAGGTGTCCTAATTTATGAGATGCTAGCAGGGTATCCGCCTTTCTATGACGATAACCCGTTTGGCATTTATGAGAAAATTTTAAGTGGAAAAATCGACTGGGCCAAACACTTGGACCCTATTGCCAAAGATCTTATAAAGAAACTACTAATTCAAGATAGGACGAAAAGATTAGGAAATATGAAGGTAGGTTATGAATCAAATTTGGCTACTCTTTTAATTTACATACTATTTTGGTGGTAGTTTAATTAATTATTATTTATTTTTAGAGCGGAGCTGAGGATGTTAAAAGGCATAGGTGGTTTAAAGGAATTGACTGGCAAGAAGTTTTACGTAAAAAGCTTAAGGTACATTACTTACTTATAATTAATGTATATAATTTAATTATTTCATTACTGTTCCACACGCGTTTAAATATATTATATTTTCTGATTTATTACATATTACATGCTATGATTTATTTATGTATGGCATTCAAATTATTGAATTCATATGGCGCTTATTTTTGAACCGATATATAATTACGACTGTCATTTTCTAAATCAATAAGACACTTTGATGTCCTGACTAAATGTGCAACCAAAATGTGTTCTAAGCTATTTCCATAATTCACATTTTTGGATTTTGGGAGGCGCGTATGAGTTATTCGATATTAGGAATCGAAAATAGATTTATTTATATACAGAATTCATAAAATACATTTTACATGAGAACATAAAGAATAATAGCTGCTCAAAAATACCTACAAACGAGAAAATGCGGTTTTCATTTCCTATTTTTGGATCTTCATTTTATGCGTATTAAAACTAACAAAAAAGGGCATTGCTGGGCAACAAAAAAGTCAGGAAAGAGAGTCAGGAAGAGTGGAAAGGTTGAGTCTGATTAAAAAATTATCTGAAATTTTTGCAATCTTATGAATATTCGCCACGATTTGTTAGATTTTCAATGCAACGTCCTTCCAGTGTTGCATTTTGTCTTATTCTACGGTTTTCTTTAATTATTTTACATTTAAAATCTTTCTAAAAGCAAATATGCATTAGTTTATTAAGAATATTGAGCTAGAGGTTAAAAAGGAATAAGAAAAGTTAATTATCGGCTTAAGAGAAAACCTAATAAATATGTAAAAATATTACAATTCTTTCTCATTTTTGTTCAAAAATGTTGGAAGGAACTTAAGAGACAACTGGTCTGAATTTACCTAATATCGTTTTAGGTAAAATTGTTTTAATGCAGGGTGAGTATCTTTTGCAGCAGGACTTCACTAGCTTATAGCAACACCTGTTTTAAGCAATAAAAGTTCCCATAAACATATGTCCGGAAAAGCTTGGAAAAAAATACAGGGTGTTGCTTTCTTTTTCTGTTTTTTTGCTCAACAATGGACTTACAAGACTTTACTTATCAGCGTTGGATTCCTTGTAGATTTAAAAAAAAATAAGGTATACCTATGAATATCCAAAATTCCCTCTAGTTTTTAAGTAAATTGAGTCTAAATTTCATTATACCGCAAAAATAAGCTCATTTTTCGATATTAATTGATATTTTTTGATATCAAATAATAATTTAAAAAGTCCATGATTTTCTACAGCAAAATAAGTGGTTTGAGGTAGTTTAGACTCAATTTATTTAAAACATATGGGGAATTTCGAATATTTATAAATATACCTTTTTTTGTGAGAAATATCCATGGAATCCCCAACGTGGTCTTGTAAGTCCATAGGCGTAGAAGTTGTTGGGCGAAAAAGGGGTGATAAGCCTTGTATCTGCGCCACTGATGAATTTTTTCACCCATGTTTTTTTATTTTATTTTGTGTTATCTAAATTATAGTAAATAACCTCTTGGTGTTGGTATAAAATTAAAATCTTAAGAAATGCCAAACTTATGCGTCGAATACTGAACTTTTTTTTTCAACACCCTTTATCTTTTTTTCTAAGCTGTTCCGGACATATTATGTCTATGTGTACTTTTATTCCTTAAAACAATTTTTCTATAAACTAGTGAAGTCCTGCTACAAAAAAATTGATTTAAAATTCGAACTGTATTCCTTTAAATTAATCATTACAAACCTTGAAGAGTTGTTGACAGTGGATTGTTTGGAAATGTCGCCCTTGTCTCTAAAGCTTGTGCATGCAATTCAATACTTAGGAATAATATGAACTGCAAACCTTTCCTGTTTCCTGGAAACCCCCTTTCATGTTTCTTTCTACCCTTAAAAATATTCAAGGTAATGTCGCATTGTCTTTATGATATTGTCCTTTAATTTATCAAAGTCTCGTAATATAAGGTCTAAAATTTAATAGTGATGATTGAGCTGTTATACATAGTATGATAAGAAGACTTTTAACGTCAGAAGTTATATCCAAATTAATCTTTATCTGATTTTTGTTTTCAGACTCCAATAGTGCCCAAAGTTTTATACGATGGAGACGCGAGTAATTTCGACGATTATCCCGAAAGTGATTGGAAATCCGCAAGATCTCTAGAAGAAGACGAGCTGAAGCTATTCGAAGACTTCTGAAGAATGTTCTCTGTGTGTCATATTTAAAAGTATTGTAAACGGTTGTGTTTTTTACAACTTTTTGCGATTAATTTTCATGTTACTCTATTAGAAGTAATTCTAAAATAATTGTGATATTGACTTTTGCTTGTTAGAATATTATTAATAATCGACTGTTGTAAATATTTTTTCATTCACCATTTAGTTTTAGATTATTTAGAAACGCTTTTTTAATTACTGACAAATTGTGTACCTCTATTTTTAAATATGTTTGTTTATAAATTATACTGAAGTGTAAAATGTAAATAAATTAATAGGTACCAACCTATAGAAATTAATTAAATAATTATTTATGATTAGGAATAACTAGTTTCTTTTAAATTATGTATATGTATAAGCACCCATCATAGACACCTTATTGCTATTTTCTGCACGAATACAACAAAATTCAGTGACTTTTAGACATAATACACTATACAGGGTAATGAAGAAGTGTTACAAACTTAAGATCATGTTAGAAACTGCAAAAAAATGGCGAGAAATTTCCTATAGACATCGGTCGTTGGAGCTTTAATTTTCGAGATACTTAAAAAAACTTTCGAGATGTTAAAGTTCTTTGAAAAATTTATTATTTTTTAAATATATAAAAAATGGCTAGTCAGAATAACTCGAAATTTTTGACAGCTGTGCTGTCGTATAAATTGAAGTATTTGCTTTGATACTGCCATTGAAGAATTCTTCAATCCAGTGGCAGAGATTGGTGCATGTGTTGTTACCTTCTTTATTAAATATCTACGCCACTGACTTTAATGGAAATTTGTTATTTTTGGATACCTTGTTTTGTTTAGAGGAGAAAAGTCATCATAATTTTTATTCCTATTTTTTAAAATTATATTATTAGCAATCTATGCAAGCTTTTTGTAATGTAACACCATTCTTCAATAACGATCACAAAAATGATTAATTTCTGGAAAAACTCAATAGGATTGATTTTTATGATATTTTACCTTGTACGAGTTTCTACATTGTGAAGTATCTCGGAAATTGGTACAACAATTCTGACCAGTTAATTTTTAGATACCTATTCAAGAAATGTTAAATTTTTCGAATAACTTTAACACCCTGTATCTCGAAAACTGAAGCTCCAACGACCCATGTCTACAGAAAATTTTTCACCAATTTTTGCTTCATTTCCTACAGGATCTTTAAGTTTGTAACACCTATTCATTAACACCCTGTATATTGTATTATTTTTGTCTTTACCGAGTTTATTTGAGAAAAGACTAATAGGTATATCGATAATAATTTTTTTCTTCAGACTCTACGCCAACGACATCGATACCGCTAGCTCTGCATTTATGATTACTGAATAATTAAAAAATATTTAAGCATATGATGATTATATGAATACAGGATGTCCCTTTTATGCTACAAAACAATCCATCCTAGGGTACCTCACGCTAAAATAGTATGAGTGTGTCGTATAAAATTTTTCCTTTACACTTGAACTAATAGGTTATTAATAATTTAAAGAAAAAAATAATAAATAATAATTAGTTTTATATAATGTGGGTGTGCAAAACCGTCAACAACTTTACTAAGGTCACGGAACGAGGCACCCGCCGGCGACAAAAGAGAAATGAATAAAAAAACAGAAAAGAAAAATGAATTTTGTTTTAAGTTCATACAACAGTAGTTAACTCTTGCTGTTCGACGGTCGAAACAGAAACCGTGCCCCCATCTCTAATAATGCCAAATGTTTGGGGTAATGGTGCGCCTTCGCGACGATAATTCCCCTCCACTAGCGCCCCTTCACTAAGTCATGTCTTTGATCAGGTTAGGTATTTATTTACCTGAAATTTCAAGAAAATGAAAAAAGAAAAGTAAAATATAAAATAATAGAAGATAAATAAAAATTCGTACGGGCGCTAAGTTTTAAGGGGAAAAAAACTCTCCTTAGTGAAGGGACGCGAAGAGGCGCAACATTACTATGTTTGATTTAATTAAAGTCACTGTAAAAGATTGAGTGGGTATAAAAAGGATGCTTTTTCGCTTTTCAGGCGTGGTAAAATCAGGTCGGTGATCTATGGAATTATATTTTGTAGCGACAAAACTTCTGGTTGATTTTAGGGATTGTAACGTGTTTCTAATCATAAAATAAGAAGCATCAATTGCGTAAGATATCTATCTCCGATTTCTCCTCTTTTTCAAAAAGGCTGCGTTCCAACTTTATTTTTTACAGAGTTACCTACCCGAGATGTAGCTAATTAGTTTTATCACGAAAACAAGAGGTGCTTTACTTGTAATAAAGTATACACTAATAAGTAGTTGTGGTTTTCAATTTAATTTTGTTTTGACGTCATTTTCTCAGTTTTGATTTGAGATTTTCCTATTTTTTTATCGATTGTTTCCTTCAGAACCATTCTTTTTGTAGTAACGCAAAATTGGGCGGATCAACATTCAATACAGAAAAAAGTTTTCGTCGTTACAAAGCGAAAGAAGAACTTAAAGGTCTGTACTCGGTGTTATAAGAGATAGGATAAATAGAGGATTCCCACAACTTTCCTGTAGAGTGGATCTAAATGAAGATGCCGCGGTTCATTGCAATAAGAAATTATAGAAAACTTCTTAGAACTTCCTACAACTCCTTTTAGTTCGTACGTTTGCACCGCCATCGATAGATGGCGGCATCCATCCCTGTTGAATTACCAGTTACGCTTTAGGGAGACAAGCGACAGGAAACGTAAGAAAATAATTATTATGTTACTTTTATAATTTCAAAATTGAGTTACTGTCGACAATAATACCAAAATGATACATAATTTTGAAAACATATTTTTGCCCGTATTCACAAAGCATTCCTGCCGTGTTATATCCTCAAAATAATTAAATAGGTAAATGGAATTGAGATACACAGTTACGTGATATATTTTTTTTAAGACAGCCGTCAAATAATGATGACATTTTTTCATCAATATCCGAATGAAATATGGCACTCTATTCTGATGTTTACTCAGAAGCATGCGCGAAGTAATTCGTGCACGCTACTAGGAAGCCTATTTTTACTACCTCAACAACAAAGAAACAAGCAAGTTTGCACTAAATTAATTATTTATTTGCGTCATTTTTATGATTATTATTTCGATTTTTTCAATAAAGTTGTCTAAAACATTTTGTATGCATCTCGAGCGCGAAATTACGGTGCCTTCGTATTATTTTATGTCGAGGCGAGAGCCGACACAAAAAAAGCACCAAAGTTCAATTTCGCTTACTAATTACAAAAATAACTATTTATACCAAAGCAATATTTTTTATCCATCAGCCTGAATTTGATCTTATACGTATAAGGTGTTCATTAGAAAAGAAGCCACCCTCAATAACTCAATAACATATGAGTGATTTAAGAAATCGGGAGGAGATCGCGATTTCAATTACAAGGGAGAAATTTTCAACCCCTCAAAATAATAATAATTGAAATCATGTAACCTCCGCACTGCCAGCGCCATCTACCACAAAATGTTACGGGGCGTTATCGATTATTTTAGACGGAATTCCACCAGAAATACAATGGCGTTTCGTGTTTTTATATCGATTAATTTTTACGGTTTATTTAAGAGGTTTTTACGTTTTTTTTTTAATTTCAATTTTTTTTGGGAGGGGGGGAATTTCTGTTTTTGATCATAACGCTGTATTTGAACGTGAATAAGATACCACATAAAACGTTAGGATAGAAACATGTACCTAAGCCATTTGTCGATATCATGATCCGTTTTTGAAAGTTAAAAGCTTCCATGAAAATTAAAAATTGTAATTTCAACTTGTTTGCAACTTCCGTAAAAATCAATCGATTTGGAAATAAGAAGTGCCCTTGCATTCTACTGAAATTCTCTTTACTATGACTTATCACAACGCAGTGTCATAATACTTTGTGGTAGGTAGATGGAATTGGGAGTCAAGAGGTGCCTATAATTTGCACGATGACAATTTTGAGTGAGTGAAATATGTCCGCCTCACGATAGAAAACTGGGGTGTTCTCCTGATTTATAAAATTGAGGGTAGCTTTTTTTTAAATAAAGTAAATAAACATCCTGTTTGTATATATACTTGGCAATTAACTATTTATACAAATCTATAGATTATCAATCAATTTTGAATTTAAATTAATTTTTTTGATGAAAAAAATAAATGCAATTTTTTTGCATCAAATTACTAACAAATTGACCTATACATTAATAATTATATATTATCTCGACTATGTCTCTTCCTACAAAACCGGTTCAATATTCAATAATTTGTCGAGCAAACAAAATAAACCTACCGCATTTATCCACCAGACAGCAGTTTTGCACTGTGTTATCGCCGACTAGTTAAGTATACTAGCACTTGAAATTCGTATTATTGTTCGTTAAGGCCCGGTTACACGGTCCGTGGTTCGGCGAACCTGTCTCGAGGAGCCGCGAACCACGCACCGTGTGACATAGGTGGCTCGCTATGGGCTCGCGGTTCGTGGTGTGTGGTTCGCCATATCCATCGGGAGTCGGTAAATTTGCACAGAACAAAGTGGGCGAATCGATGGGTTCGTGTAGGTTTGTCGTCGGTTCGTGCTGGTTCACCATATCGCAAACCAGTGCTCAGTTTTGCAATTTATTTTATGCCACTTGTGTCTTTATTAAGAAAAGTCATCTTACGTTTTTGTTGTTGGACGCACTGTTTTCAAGATATTCCACAATGTTGGCACTCATGCAAGCTTTTTGTAATGCAATACGGTTCAATAACGATCACAAAAATGATTAATTTATAGAAAATGCTCAATTGCATTGATTCCTATGATATTTTACCTCGTACGGGTTCCTACATTGTGAAGTATCTCGGAAACAGTGAGTCCTACGACAAAAACGTACGATGACTTTTCTTCTCTAAACAACATGATGTATCTAACAAAAATAACAAATTTGCATTAAATTCAGTGGCGTGCAAATTATTTATTAAAAAAGGTAAGAACAAGCCCAGATCTCCGCCACTGGATTGAAGAATTTTTCATCCGAAGTATCAAAGCATGTACTTCAATTAGCATAACTAATGTTCAAAATTTCAAATGATTTCAATCAGCTAATTTTTTTATATTTCAAAAATACGAATTTTTTCTTAAAACTTTAACACCCTGTTTTTCTAAACGAAGAATTTCCCGAATATAGTTCATAGAGCAAACTCATATTATTTTTCGATTTTCTATCGTTCCCTAGAGTTAACAAGGTAAATTCTGAATCAACCTCTGTATACACCCGTTCACATCGTTAGTCTATTGACACTAATAAACATCCAAATAATTTCAATAGGCAGGAGGAAGGAATGAAACTGCGGAGAATTTAGGGCCGGTTGCACGAACGTAATTAAAAATATTTCAGATAATTACCGATTTTAACTTTCAAATTTTGAAAATATGGTGAATATTTTCAAGGATATTTCAATTTTTGTTGGTAAGTAACTCTTCTACAAGGGAGTAGAGTTTGTTTCCAGCACTATCAGACCAATATTCTGATAATACAGGGCGTTTTAAAATCGATGATTATCTCACAGATTTTTAATTACGTTCGTGCAACCGAGCATTAGTATCCGACGTTAAGTCACATCCAAAAAAGTAATCGTCTGATTCAGAAATCTATATCATCATTGGAGAGACCGGCTGTTGTTACAGCCGGGGGTATGACGTCACCAGACTGTCATCCTATAAATAGTAGCGCTCTCCCAGCTGTTCAGTCATGTCCATACATGTCCAGCTGTCTGAACGTAACCGCTGATGATGTCTACCGCAGCTGTAGATGAAAAGTTCGGAGCAAATCTCCATGGACCACGGCACAACAGCCCGGAATCAATTACGATTTCATTATCAAACTTGCTTTCAATATAACAAACTAGGTTCCATGTTATCTCAGCGAACCGATTGCGAAATAAAACTAAATGACCTACGAACTGTGTGACCACCCCTGGTTCGCTACAGTGCGAGTCTCTGCGAACCACACACCAGTTCTGTGGTTCGGCGAACCACGCACCGTGTAACTGGGCCTTTATATTGTACTCATTATATTATTATGGTTCATGGTTTTATCAGTTGCCAGTCGCTTATCAATTATTATCCATACCTACTACTAAAATACAGGACATAATCCACAAAGTTAGATTTCAAGTCGGAAGACGCACCTACATATTGTAGTTAAAATGAATGAACTTAGACCTTTGTGTAAAGAACTGAAGAAAATAGCTGAAGATGAACTAAACGAAAATGAGAAAAAAATAGCAGATGATGTCAAGTATATCAGAGAGTGGTTGGATATGCAACCGCATATTATTCCTAGAACTGGTAATGATTAGAAGTAATATTTCTTAATACCTACTAATATTCTCATTAATTTGTCTATGATTTTCTATTACGAAATATACCTACCTGCTACTTAGATGATTATTTTTTAATAGACAAGAATTTTAGTTATTGATAATTTATTTTGCAGATTACCAATGGCTAGTAACATTCTTAAGAGGGTGCAAGTACAGTTTAGAAAAAGTAAAAGAAAAAATCGACATGTATTACACGATGAGAGGTTTGGCACCAGAATATTTCGAGGAGAGAAATCCTTATTCTCCAGGAGTTCAAAAACTTCTAGAATTAGGGTTAGTTATAATAATTATTTATTTATAAACTTATTTGATATAATGTTTATTTTTATAATCGTAGCATTTTTCTACCGTTACCGAAATTAGCTCATCCTGGAGGACAATGTATTATCCTGTGTCGACCAGGACTGTATAATCCCAACAATACAAAACTAGAAGACGTTTTTAAATTATATTTAATGTCTATTGACATTTTATTATTTGAAAATGATAATTTCGTAATATCCGGGTTATATTTATTGCAAGACATGAAGAACGTTGGGTTAGGTCATATGAAAATTATATCCCCAACTTTGATGAAGAAAGCTATGGCTTGTTTTCAGTCTGCTTATCCATTGAGAGTCAAGGGGAATTTATTTGTTAATATACCTTCTATATTTGATAATATGTATACATTGATGAAACCCTTTTTCTCGAAAAAAATAAAGGAGCGCGTAAGTTTTTATTGATTGATCATTTATTGAGCAGTTTTTATTTAGGTAATTGTTTTTCTAGATGTATATTTATAGCGAGAAAAATATGGAACAAATTTATGAAATTGTACCAAAGTCAGTATTGCCAGAAGAATATGGTGGTGAAGGCGGAAGTTTCACCGAAATAGCAGGTAGACTATTAAAATTTCACATAATAACCAAGCTAAGAAAATTTTAAATTGCTATTACCTATTTTTATGCTCATGTTGAACAAGTTAGCGTGAGCCACGTGTGTTTTCTAATTGCTAATTGACCTAAAAATTAGATTTTCTTCAACCCTACCCACATAAATTATGTATTTTTTTAATTTAAGAAAGAAAAGCTTTAACGAACTATTATGGTTATATTTAACTTAACATAAATACATTTATGTAGCTTAAGTTGTTTCCTGACCCTAAAATAATTATAAGTCTGGGTCAATTAGATATTACAGTTTATCAGTATCCAACTACCTTTAGAATCAGTAGTATAAAGTCGTCCACCTTCATGAAAAAGGCATTTTTTAAATGGGAACCTTCCACCATCTTGGATTTTATGTTTTTTGCAATTTATACGCTAGTTTTGCATTTTTAGACGAAAAAGTTAGAAAAAGTAGCGCAGTTTCTTAAAATTTTCGAGCTTTTCAGTTGACAATTAAAGAGCATATCTAAATGAAAAAGTTGTACAAGACTTACATCTCTGTAATTTTCATATTAAGGAACTTTTCCGTACGTTGCGTTAATCATGACTAGGAACGCACTAATCATGTGAGTGTTGGGAAAACGACTTATAACTCATTTCCACAAGCACCGCAGAGGTAGAGTTTTCCGTCGCGTTGTTTTTTTAAGTGATTGTTTCCCCGGTCGGTTTAATCCTCTGGCAACGTTTTTCTTGCAAGCGAACAGATAAGATAATTTTTTGTTTGTTTAATATTGAGATCTTTGTCATTTTGTGGGGTAAGATGGAAGATATAAGTCTATGTCACTAATGTCCAAGGATTCGGTTTCTCCTGTTGCTCTTCTCTGGCTTCACGGGGTAATTGATTGGTGGATCATCGTCGTCGTCATCGTCATCGTCATCGATCTGGTTACTCGGGGCGTTGATACACCAATTCTGACGTGATTTTCTTTTCCACTCCCATTTTGTCGGTTCCAGGTCAGTTCCAAGCAACTTTTTTTAACTTGGAAGCTTACTCTAAAAGAACGTTGGTATGCGCTGATAATTTCGACATGTTCTTCTTATTTTTTGGGTCTGATTTTAAAAACGATTGTTACCTGCAGTTGTTGAAGGATATTTCTATTTTTTCCTTGTGTAGCTCTATTAAGTCTGCAAAATTTTTTAGCCCAGTAAAAGCTTTGTGAATTTTCCTTTGCCCAAGTCGTTTCCCCAACACTCACATGTTTAACGCGTTCCCCGTCGCGATTAACACAACGGACGGAAAAACTGCTTTTACGAAAATTGTAGACATTTAATTCCTCTTACAACAAACTGTGCCATTTATTTTCAATTGAAACGGTCGAAAAATTGAAGAAACTGCGCTACTTTGTCAATTTTTCGCATTTTTGATATTTATTAGCCATAAATAAGTTTTTTTTTTTAAATGCGGATAAGTAATTTAATTCACTAAAAATTTCTATTCCACCTTTATCGTTAAAAAATTCAAAATGAGCGTACAAATTACAAAAAACAGAAAATCGAAGATGGAGGAAAGTTCCCCTACCTATAAAATTTTGTTGTGAAACGGTAATTACATGTACTACACGTCAATAATAATACTAAATTGCGGTAAAAACTGCATTATAGATTTTTTTTCGAGGTCTACATCTTCGAGGACTACTGCTTCAATATAGACTTTGCTCGTTGTATTTTAACTGATAAATAATTCAAAGAAGTCTGTTCCATGATGTAGGCTTAAAAAAACTAGTTGATGCGTTCGATTGTGCATAACTATTTAATTGCACATATTAACACAAATAATTATGATGATTTCTCCACGGGTAAAAAATGAATAATAATTATTGTTATTTATTTCCCTAGAAAATTGGAAGAGACAAGTCCAGAATCATAAAAAATTCTTCGATGACGATGCAAAATATAAAACCAGAGAAGAAGCTAGGCCTGGAAAACCCAAAACAACTGAAAATGTATTTGGAGTGGAGGGTTCTTTCAGACAATTAAATGTGGATTGAATACCAATATAGACTTATGAATTATTTTTAAGTACACTTATATAGTTCATTTCCTGAATCATATCAAAGTAATGATACCAAAAATAAATTAATAGGAAAAAGAGATACCCTGCATGTACCTATAATATTTAAAGGAATATTTATTTTTACTTTGATAATTATTGTTGTAAAAATATTCTTCAATATTATTAAGTAAGAAATTATTTATTTGTTAGTTTTTATATTTATTTCTATCAATTATGTATATTATATTACTTATAGTATCATTATGACAATTTTTTGTTTATGTCATCGTAGAATTACTAGAAAAATTGCCACTGGATGAAAGGTGGGTAATTTTTTTGAATTTAATAAATCAATAAAATTGCATATTCAGTGCCGGATTTACTTACTATTAAGACTGTTAGGTAACTTAAATTTACTCGTATGCAATCTAAGTTTATTGACTTGTCTTATTTATTAGAATCGTTCGCAAGCCCGCATGGTCATAAATAGACTCATCCAGTTAAACACTAGATAAAATTTACTACATAAATAGTTATAGAACTCTATATAGGCAGGGATTTCTAGTTTTATACGGTCTACGATTTGTAAAAGAGTTGAGTAAATAAAACTTGATTATTACATAATTCTATAGACTTTATGAAGGTTATCTTATCGACGGTAGATTAATTTAATTCACGCTTTCAGCAGGATAAGATGACATGAATAATAATAATAATCATTCCTGGAAAATTAAGTTTAGTTCAGACTTCGATACACTATTCCCATCCCGTTTTTTGAAGTAAATAATTGATAAATATATTGGTTCTTCATGAAAGCAATAAAACTCATATCTAACACTAGAAATCGTTACAATCGCAAACTAACGGCTAGTCCTGGTTTTTTAATATTTTCTTAGGACTATTACCAGTAGCTTATATCCAAGTTTGCAGCACTAGATAAACCACGAAATTTTCGTACTTTTTTTGATATTCTCAATATAAGTCCTAAGCTATCTATGCAACTTAAAACCTTCTCTTAATGTTTTTAAAGTGGACTTAAATTACTACAAGCTTTGTACTACAAGACCAGAACCAGCTTTGTAGATTTCATTTTTAATTAGCGTTCTAGCACTCCACCCACTAAGATACACAAAATGGACAGTTTTTTCCAAAAAATTGAAATTTAAGATTTGGTCAATTTTCGACCCCGATATCGGGGAAAATACTCATTTTACGGGCAAAATCATCAGAAAAAAATGTTGTAGAAAATAAAATTAGCTTTAATTTAAGCAAAGAACCAAAAAATGGGAAAAACCATTTTTCTCAAATCTGCTGTATTAATTTTCACAGTGGTTTGATGAGGGTAGTTTGAAAGAAAAAAACCATGTATGTACCTACATCCACAAGAAATATGTACATATTTAAACTATAGTAGTATTGTAAATATTCATCAAACATATTTACAAGACATTATTTTTGGTTAGAATTGTTCATTTTAAACGTTTCGTGGGTGGTTCATAAAAATCGTTCTTTCACGATGGCCTGGAGGCATCGTGTTCATGCTCAATATTTACGAGACATTGAGCCTGGAGACATTTTGGGACATTTCGTATCACCAGTAAGCAACATGTTGATATAAGCGCACATAGACTGAAAGAAAATACTAGTGATGTGGAAAAACTGGAACACTACTTTGATCTCCACCCCCCATTTCCACTGACAAACAAACTGATATCCATCCAAGTTAGTGACATCATTGAGGCCCCTGAGATTAATTGCTACATGGCTAGATAAATGGGATAAAAGTTGTCAAATAAATCACGGGAATGTCATTTTGGAAAGGTACGAGACAAACGTGTGGATATAAAGCCACTGGCAATATTCCAGTTGTTGTGTATCATCAAGCAGTCAAAAAAAAGAGTTGAAAGAATATTTCAAGTACGAGTTGGCTCCATACCCCATGAAATTGTTCACAGAAGTATGCGCAAGGGAACAAAATCAACATTCGACTCAGCTTTATCTTCGCTCCCTGCAAAACATCTCAGTAGAAGCCAACACGTTTGTTGTGATAGATGGGGGTTACTAGATGCACAAAGTCATATGGTATACAAAGTATAACGACTCCGTGAGGGTTATCGTCGACGGTGAGCTACAACTTCAATTATTTCGGACAGAGAAGAACACAGAAACTGCCGAACACGAAGCCGCTATGGTTCTCTGCAGTGCAAGGAAACCATCTTGAACGAGTCAAGTATAATAAAAATGGCCCGGGAGAAGTTATTGGCCAAAAATAGCAACAAACTACGACTGATTGCTCTGAAATGCTGCGTTTTCCAAAGCCAGGATACTGAGACAAAGCAAAAATCGAGTATGCTGACTGCGACATCGTCAAGGTGGAACTTGACAAGAGCACCTCTTTTCAATCAATGCCAATAATTGGACAAGATGTGGACCTCCTTGTCCTTCTCAATGGTTTGGGATCGGCTGTGAAGAATGTTTATTTCCAGAAAAGTGGAGAGGTGACTCTCCACTTACAATATTCGTCAACCTCATTCAATCGTGTGGATCTGATCCCCCCAGGATTCGAGTTGTTTCTCTACGCGCTCACCGGGTTTGCTTTTTTCTGGCAACTCATCACCACAACTGAAGGGTTCCTCCAACCTATTTCAGCCTACCAAGCCATCGCAGATGTCCGGGCGATGCCGCAGTAGCTTTGTCAAGAGGAGATTATACTCAAGATACCCTCAACAGTCTGCGCTACAGAAAACTTAGTAATAACAGCTGCCTTTGCTAAGTTTGACTTCGCCTGTTTGCCTCCAACGGAAGATGGTGCAAAATTGCACCCTTACTGAACTTACCACCAAGTTCAGAAGTAGCTGCGGTGGAAAAAGATGCCACTCGATGGGAATGGAAAAAGACCAAACAAGGGTTAATTTTACCAACAAGGATCAGCGAAATGATGAGGGAAACCCTTCTGAAATTTTTATTATGCAGGTACAAGAAAGACTGTAGCGGAGGCACGACGTGCGTAAAAGCAGGCCTCAAATGCTCGGGATTCTGCACATTTTGCTGTGGTATCTCCTACCATAACGTCACCGAGCTCCAAATGGCCGAAGAAAGAGGAAAATGGGCAATAGTAATAATAAACACCAAGAAACTCATATCGACAATTTCCAAAATAGAAACAAGAATTCTAGAACGAGGGTTCTTTCAGCAAAAAATCCGTTTATTAGAGAAATTCAGTGGTACTCAATAGTTCAAGTTTTTTCGCTTAACGTTCAGCGCCCTCTACTCGTTAATATATAAAATATTATAGTTAGGTAAAATAATAAAATAAATAATGAAACTGTACACTCAGCCGAAATTATAGATCTATAAACTATTCGAAGGTTATTCCTATCTTATCGAGATAAGCAATGTTTACATTTACCTATACATGATGGAAAACGATAATTCACCTATTAGAATCATTCATTGACGATAAATATACATTTCTTAAACTTTGAAACTTATTTGAAGTTAACCTAAAAAACTTGGGGAGTTTTTCATGTAACAGTGTAAGAAATGAAATGAAGATTAGCAGTTATTACCATGGCAGCAGGAATTGAAGATGACTGCGTCTTTGTAAGGTAAGCGAACTTTAAGGTGAATGACCAAATCGTAAAACTTGAACTGTTGTAGAGAAAAACAATTTACAACAATCTTAAATCGATATTCATTATACTGTAAAAATATTGTTGATGCAAATGGAACACAACAAAATAATTCGAAAGAATTTCTGGAAAGGATGTATGTTATAATATTAATAATATGTTTCTGGAAATTAAAGCAGTTAATCTCATCTTGGATTTTTTCAGAATGAATAATTTTTTAAAAGCTGAGCTGCAGTATATTCAACTACTCGAAAATTTAAAGGTATGTAAGTTTTTAACGACATTTTCCTTTATCCCGCTTAACTGATCGATCCTAACTTTACAGTCAATTATCCTAACCAGCAGCGTTTAAAAAATGAGTCTCCAAGACAAGTTGTGTAAATTCCAGGGAACATCGTTTGAGGGGCCAAGTGATTTTTCTACCCCCTCCCAATTTCACCCCTCGTTGAGCAATGCATTCTTAGTAGAAAAATGTCAGATAAATGTTATGTGGTTATGATGAGGACTTGGTTTGGGGCGGAATCACCTCATCGCCAACCCTATTCTTCCTCCACAATCCGACTTAGGTCTTTAAATTTTATTTTCTAAAACGCTGCTGCTCCGAGATAATTACTGTATAGATATCACTTTTTACCATAGGTCCCTATGTAAGATCCAATTTGTGCTATACAACAATTTTTTCTACAATCATTATTTGTCTGTATATCTTAGAGATTGTGGTGGTTATCACGATGCTGACATTTTTTTTCATTTATGTTATCCTGGGCTGGCTTGATTGCTTCATGTAACGTTAACCTATTGGCTCTGTCAGTCTATCGAACCACCTTATAGGGGACCTTCCTTTTGCTCCACTACCGACTATTCTCCTTCTTATGTTAAGTTTTTCAATAATTTTGAAAGATGCCGTTAGATGGCACCAATGAAAAGTAATTTGAAGCTATTTTATGACATAAAACGGTAATTCGTGTCTTATGACTAGTTTCATAATTAAATTGAATTTATTTTCAGAATGACGCTCATAGTAAACACCTGGATCTTGAATTTGGGATTCTTAGTAAAATATTCATAACCACCGAATCCAAGCTTTTTCCAGATCTATCAAATGTTGGTACAACAATTTCCAAAGTTGTGAATTCTTTTTTAAGGCAAGTACGTAGCGTGCTCGATTATTTTTTTATTATTATTTTGATTTATTTTACATAATCTGAAGGTAATTTTTGATAAACTTTCAGGTGAAGCTCTTCGAAGTTGATTATAAATTATACCTGAGTCTAACATGCAACTCTAAAAACCGATCAAGCTGGGATAAAATTGTAAGATATTGACTGGCCCCATTCTTCGTCTAGTTTTTAGTATTTTGCAATAATAATTGCAGGATTTTTTGAAATTGTCGTCAAAGATTTTAATTAATCGATTATATCAATATATCGATTTACTCCAGTACACGAAGAACCTTGCTGAGCCTGATTTGATTCCATTCATTCGTTATGGTGTTTCGACCATTCAAAATGTCGCAGGAATTGGAGAATTTGATCTAAGGATAAGGTGAAAATAATGTTTTCCCATATTTTGATATGTCCACCCCCAAAAAAGACGTTAATTTTAAAGATAAAAAATTTAAACTTTTGAAGTTTCGTGTTTGATTAATTTTATTTTTCATTAAGCCTTAAGCGATAAGACCAAAATAAATTGAATTTTTCTTCAATACATCTATAGAAATCGATTAACAAAATCAAAATCGCTGGAAGAAATATCAAAAAACTAATTAGGTAAGTACAAGCCTTTAATTGAATAAAATACATAAAATAAGAAAATGACAGGTAAACTATCATTGATATAGGTAGTAATAAAAGTGATCAATAATCTGAAGAGGGTCCTCTCATAAATTCTTGAGCAGTCAGAAGAATGTCCGATATAATGTGCCATTGAAGTTGAATGGGTATTTTTTATATGACTGCTCATTTTGGATGCTTAAGGATTTATGGTAGACCTACTCCCTTCAGAATCGTGGTCGCTTTTATTACTACCATTACATCAATCATTCTACTAGATTTTATGTATTTTATTTAATCAAAGTTAAATGCTGGTGATCGAACAAGAAACTTATAATGCCATTCTATGATCCTTTCTTAATTGTACGAATCCTTAAAGTTTCAATTCATTTTGTTATCTTCAAAATTAACCTCAATTTCCGGGGTAGACATAATTAAGTGAAGGTCCAGATTTATTGAGATTTAGGTTCTAATTTAATTAGCCACTATACAGGGTGTATCTCCGCCAGTGGTATACCGTGTGTCCCCGGATAGGTGAAACGACTCTTATAAAAGACACAAATTTTTTGATTTTAAATTTAATTTTTTGGGGTTCAGCCCTGCTTGGCTAAAGAGTAATTTTTAACAAAATTTTAGTTTTGAAAAATCAAGCATGCCTTGGAAATTTCCAAGAAACTGGTTTTTCTGTTGAGTAAAGTGTCTTTTATGTGGCAAATACGACAAAATGTTATTTGAAAACGTTGTTCAGAATCAACATTTAGGTCCCTGTACCAAATTTCAAAATCATAGGTCAACTTTTATTTTTTTCATTTATTTTTATGTTTTATTTCATAAATCAAAGAATTTCATTTTGTAACAAAGACTGCCATGGAAAAACCAAATTGTATCCATAGCAACAGCAATCTGTCAATATCAGTCTTTGTTACAAATTAAATTCTTTGATTTGTGAAATAAACACAAAAGAAATGTAGAAGATCAAAGTTGGCCTATGATTTTGAAATTTGGTATACGGACCTAAATGTTGATTCTTAACAACTTTTTCAAATAACATTTTTTCGCATTTGCCACATAAAAGACACTTTACTCCACAGAAAAAATGTTTTTTTTTTTAATTTCCAAGGCATGCTTGCTTTTTCAAAACTAAAATTTTGTTAGAAATTACTCTTTAACCAAGCAGAGCTGAACCCCAAAAAATGAAAATTAAAATCAAAAATTTTTTGTCTTTTATAAGAGTCGTTTCACCTATCCGGGGACACACGGTATATATATAAAAAAAAAAATAGTTAGCATTGAAAAAAGAGCTAATAGAAAAGATAAGATCTGTACAAAAGCTGAGTTCTGTATTCAGTAAGGTTCTCGAGATATCTTCAAAAGACTTGAATTTTTTTTTACCTGTAACTCAAAACTCAAAAACTTCCGGACAGACATTAATGGGAAATTTTAATTAAATTATTAAAGATACACTCTGTATAAGTTCTTTGCAGAACAATATCGAGAACACATTTGTTTCTCTGGATGAATAATAATATTGAATTGAACAGGTAAAATAATATTTTGTAATAATTTTTCAGGGAAGAAATTGCGCAAATAGTCCAAGTAAAAGAAACATTTATTCATAAGTTGTCGCACATAACTACGGTAATACTTACCTTTTTAATATTTAAAAGAAGTAACATCATCATATCTTTTAGGTGGTCATCCCTAAAGTATCAGCACAAAAAAGGTACAAAAATAAAGTTCATTTAATAGCTGGAAAAAGTGAAGAAATTTTTATAAAAGAGCAAAATTGTTACATGGACTTGACTGTATGTTTGGACGACAACGACGCGAATAAAACGGGAGAATGCTTGATGAACCATGTAAGTAAGGCCTCTTCAAACTTTTTTGAACTTTATATTTTACCATAATCCACGATAGCCAAGCTGTAATGACGAAAGAACTTTTTTTGAGTTGACACACCTTTCGCAAAACTAAATGAAAATCCACTTGTCACCAAGTAATTCAATATCGGGGAGTTTGCAGCTGAAAAATACTCTGAAGTAAATTTTCATCAATCAATAAAGTCTGTAGATTTTGCTCGCAAACCAAACTGCAGTGTTGGGTACCCACTGCCCGATTTTCACCTAATAATTTCCATTCCAGATAATAAAATATTCGACGGTTCTTTGTTGTTTATATCGAAAGATCTAATTTTTATTTTTAATGACAAAAATTGTTTAATGATTTTATTTGTAGGAATGCTTACTGGATTTGTACATCCAAGATGCAAGAATTAGAACAGATAAATACGTACTAAAAGCATTTTGTATAGCTAATAAGGTAAGTAAAATATTTCATTAAAATTACAATATAATTTTTTGAACTATTCCAGGAGAATGAAGAAATCTTCGATATAGTTCCAAGCCATTTGTTTCGTATTAAGAACTCGCTAGAAAAATTAATAAAATTATCTGAAAGACATGGAAACGAAGCTAATAAATTGAAAGAAGCCATTTACATGATTGAGAAAACTTTGAAAAAATTAGACGATTGGAAAGCTGTTTCAGAAATCGTGGGACTCAATGTAGGCAAAAGAAGCACCGAACATGCACACTAATAATACCTAATTCTTAATGTTTCAGGACCAGCAGATAAAATTAGGAGACATCTTACTCCGAAACCGTTTCAAAGTTAAAAGTAGCACTGAAGTATTTCAAGCAATGGTGTTCTTATTCGAGGAGAGACTAATTTTTACAGTCGAAAGACGTCTAACTAACGACATGTTTGCATTTGAATATAAGAAAGATATCGATTTATCAGATTTAGGAATGGGGATCACTGAGAAACATTTCAAAGTGTTCTCTTTCTCTGAAGGATATAATAAAAGTCTTTATTCCATATATGCTGAAGAGGATGAATCTCTGATAACTAAATGGACACAGCTGATTGAAGAAAGGTTGCTCAAGAAGATGAATCTAATAAGACAAGAATATTTGCTCAAAAATGTAAATAATTGATTAATTAGGATTGAATTATTATTAAAAAATATAGCTCGATTTCTAATTATTATAATTAGGAGCCTTTAGGTTGATCATGAGCCAAAATAAATTCAACATTTATTTTTGTTTCCTAGTTCGCGAGATAACTGATGCCGATGCAAAATTGCATGAAAACATTTTATTGGATTATTTTTTGGAAAAAACTACCTTCATATCTTCTTGACCTGTAAGTTGTTAATTAAACGGAATATTCTCATAGGATATCGTCAAAATATTTTTTTCAGAAGTATTTGGTCTTTGCATGATTTGGTACGAGATATTTTATAGAAGCTAGAAGAAATATTCTCTCTTTATTTCCGAAAATTGCCAAAAAAAGGTGTAATAAAATAACGAATAGATAATATAAAGTAAACATAAAATAAAAATATACAAAATCAAAATAGTATAATAGACAAAAAACTAAACAAAAAGATCACTGAGCATCTAATTATTGTGTATGTATTTTTATTAATGATGTCATCTAGCAGACACCTAGAGAGGAATGAGGCAAGTTACCGAACGATAGCTAAGATAAGGACGAGATAAAAATAATGACGACAATAGTGATGTTGTTGTTAAAAGTAATGCTCCCATTTTTTTATGTTTTCACCCAACAATAATTATTTCTTTTACCATTTGATGATGATATTTACCATTCGATATCGTCAAAATAATAGTATCCAAGGTATCATTATTCGATAGCAACGGTGATCATCTAAAAAGTGCTCTTAAATGAACATTCCGAAGTAATTTTTTATTTGAATATAACTATTGTAAGTATTTTTTCCACGAATTTGTAATTTACATTAATTTCTATTACTTATTGCAATACTTCTTATCAATATAGCGAAATGCTTAGATAATAATTGTCAATCAGGCAGCATGCTTATGGTATTCTACTATCTCTTATTTATATTCCATTTTATCTTTCATAGATTAGCTCTATCATGATCGTGAAAACTAATTCGCATCGTTTTCCTAACATAGCGTATTGTTTAGTTAAATTAGTGTCTTCAAAATGACTTTATAAAAGTTCAACATTGTTTCTAAATTATCGTGTAAGTGCACCATGAGTGTTAAATCTTCTAAAGGCGTCCGCGAAGATAAATCAAGTGTAAATATTAAAATAAAGTGTGGTAGCAAAGATGACAAGCTAGATAAAAACAATGCACTTAAAAAATCTAGTTCACACCTATATCCGAAACGTAATAAAAGTGTATCCAACCTGACAATCGATAAAAATGAGACATCAAAAATTGATAGGAAGAGTAGCACCGTTGCTCAACAATACTTGAAAGCGATTTCTTCAAACGATGAACCACAAACAATTCCCACTCCAAGGAAATATTTCAAATTTGGATCATCGACGAGAAGTGCAAGTCGTTCAGCCAGCAGAAACAATCTAAACGAGAAAAGTAAGAAACATGACAAAGAAAAAGCAAATACTCTTGTAAATACCAGAATAGCCTTATTCGATAAAACTAAAACACAATCCACGAATTCGCTTACAAAACTTGAAACCGGAGTGAAATCGAAAATAAAAAAAAATGTCCCCGATAAATCGTTAAAGTTAGGTAAAGATGAAGAGAAAGAGACCATAGTGAGAAGGATCAAGAAAGAGATCGAGAAAATAGAAGGACAAGTTGAAGAATTTGGCGAAAAACTGAGGCGAAGAAGAACACTCAGTGGAAATTATTGTGAACCAAACAATGCATCAAGTAAATCGAAAGAACCCAGCATCAAGCTACCAGAAGATTGTATAGACAAACCGTCATCTTCTGCATACAGCGAGAAGTCTGGTGAGGATATGGAAGAATATCGTAAAAGTGTTCTTTTAGAAGTTGACAATATATTGGAGCAAATGAATCAAGACAATAATTTCGATGAGGATGCAAGATTAGAGCCAACTAAACAAGCCACTGAACACGAAGAGGTTTCCGCAAATTGGGACGATAGTGACGAGTTCGAAACTTACATTTTCGACGAAAACTGCTCTAAAAACTACGTTGTTGAAGCCTTCAATGATCCTGGAAACGAACTAGTCGTAACAGTGCTTGAAATCAGCAGAAGGACACTTTCTTTAAGTAACGATATCAACATAGAATCAGAGGTAAATAAAGAAACCAGTGATATAGTGTTTCACACAGACGAGGAAACTAAGGCTTACGAAGAAGTAGTAAATAAAAATGAATCCATTCCTGTTTACGAAAGATCTCCTAGTTGCCCCAATCAACCATTCGAACCGCAAAATTATGAAGACGTTTTATATGAAAATGTAGGATTTACTCTACAGGAAGAAAATTTGGATGACAAAAATAATACTTTAGGTTCAAGTAAAACTGACAATGAGAATAAAAGAGTGTCAGGGTATGAAACTATGAGCGATTTTGATAATTCTAAAAGATCAACTATATACTCCGATTGCTCTGAAGATAATCAAGATGAAGGGATCGTGGTTGATTTACGAGAAAGGAGGAAAACTATATGCGATCTTTCAGGTAATGTTAGAATCGAGAAGATTGGATTCGAACCTGATCATGATTTCTTGAAACCTCCCGATCAAGCCGACTTTTCCAGAAGTGAATCACAGAGAAGAAGGTAAAATATCCTAAATTAATTATTGTAAACTGAAATTAATTGATCTAAATTTTCAGCATAGACTACATAATTGAGGAAATTATCAGTACGGAAGCGAAATATGTCAAAGACTTGGAGAAAATTGTTAAAGTATTAGGTAAGACAAGTTAAATTAAATCAATTTTGAGCAATTTTTTTTATAGGACTACAAACCATTTGTTGAAACCCTAACTAATAAGCACCTAATAGGTCGTGCGTGCTATATATTTGGAAATGTCGAAACTATATGGGAATATGCTGTAGACTTTTATGCAGAATTATTTAAAAATCGTGATAGCATTGCTGGATTGGCAAGAACATTTTTACAATTCGTAAGTAATCCTGCAATAATATCGCTTGAAGTAATAAATTACCTGATTTCAGGAAAAAATGTTTAATCTCTATCCATTATATTCTAAAAATAAACCAACAGCTGATGCAAATATTAAAGATTTTCTGCCGTTCTTAAAGGTAAAATCACTCTTAATTTTATATGAAAATATTTGCATTGATAATTTGCTCCAGGAAAGGCAGCAGGCTCTCGGAGATAAACTAGATTTAAGTAGTTATCTCCTAGCTCCAATCCAGAGACTAGGAAAGTATATATTATTCCTTGAGAAGATTTTAAAGCAAGAGAGGAGAAAAAATCCAAATAATCCTGATCTGGGTATCGTCGAAAAGGCATTAGAAATGGTTCGTAATGAGATGAGAAAAGGAAACGACTGTATTGCTATAGATTCTATCAAATATTGCCCTATCGATCTGAGCTTCCAAGGCTCTTTCTTAATGCGAGAGAAATTTCTTGTACTGAAACCCAAAAAAATGGATTGCACGGTCTTCTTGTTTGAAAAAATTGTTGTGTTTACTTCCCAGCATACAGTGAGATCATAATATCTTATGTAGCTACTCCACAAATTGTTTATTTTACGCTTTTCCAGGAAGATGAGTTCTCCTACATAGACTCGATCAACCTCTCTGACTTGAGTATGGCTATCTATGAGAAACACCCGTTAGTTTTTCATTTAAATGATTATACAAGAAATAAAAAGTTTGGAATGAAAAAGTACACCTATGTGCTAGAGGCGAGGACGTCGAAAGTTAAAGATACTTGGACTAAAGAAATCGAGAAATTACTTTGGTTGCAGCTGTTAAAAGTCAAAGGTAATCTAATAATTTGAGTATTAATTTAACTGTTAATAAAAATGATAATTGCAGACGAACAGAGTCATCTTCATGATTATGAGGGGAAACGATACTCTACTAAAACCATAACCGAGAAAGGTAACATTTTTATTTTACACATCCAGTCCAAGGTAAGATTTTAAAACAAGATCGTCAAATTTACATTAATTCGAGTATAAAAATATAGTCAAGCACGATTAATTGACTACAGCGATAACCTCATGCCTCGTGATTCATTGGTTGATGAGGCATGTTGCCATACAAACTGTTTGGTGGTTATAACAGATGTTATAAAAATCATCAAACATACTTTTTCATTAAATGTGAACCAAACATTACAAAATTTGCGAAGAATTTCTATATTTTATTATTCGCCCCCTGATTTAATGAATACAACGCGTGAAATCGTGATTGATTGAAAGTCACGTAGGTTCCACTTGACATGTTGTCAAATAATGTTTGACAACGTGTTTCGTGGAAACCTATTAGTTCAGTTAAATAGTACTTTTAAATTGCGATAAATAGAAGTTTAACGAAGTTTTAATGATAGATAGAGGCACCACTAGCACAGTCCAACCAAGTTTCCCTCCTCGAATTCCGCAAGGGATGAATATAAGGGATGAATATCTCGAATACAAAATTACAAACATTGTTAAGGAGAATAATAATATCCAACAATTTTTGTTTGAAACTTTTTTGGAAAATTCTAATTCTTCAAAAATTACAAATTTTCAGAGATAACACTTTTGGGGGTGGAAACGTTTTTTTTTTTAGATTTTAACATAACGGTCAATCGATCGTCCTTTCTTTTTGCATGCTTGGTAAGAATAGAGGGTTCCAAAATTCGTTCAGCGCCAATATTTTGCAAAATTTTTACATTAAACTCATCATTAGGACGCGGATTCTTTTTTATCAGCGACCCCGAAACCCTAAAACCATCTACTTTTGTCGCCCTCAGTAAGTATTCGTACCAAGCACGCCAAAAAAATTTTGAAAACATGATTATTCTAGAGATACTAAAAAAGTACCTACACCTTTTGTCTAGTCCATTTTTCACCCCTGATATACCGTTTTGTTGTAAAATAATTAAAAAAAAAAACGTTTCCACCTCCTTAAGTGTCATTTCCGAGAATTTATATCATTTGAGCAATAAGAAAATTTGCATAAAATATCGAAACATAAGTTGCTGGATATATTATCCTCCTCAACAATTTTTGTAATATGTACTTAGTACTTTTTTACGTAGAATCGATATTTACCGAGACACATAATTTCATCCCTTAAATTCAAGTTGGCGGTCACTACTTACGGAATTCGGAGGAAACTTGATTCAAGTGATTGGCGCCCTACTAATAAAATTTCGTTAAATTTCTAATTGATGCAATTTCAGTACTTTTTTAACAATTTTTTGGACTATAACGTAATTTTTGATAATCACGGTTTTCTTGTATTATATTATATGATTTTATATTCCATTCCAGATTTTTAAATCCAGAGTTGGCCGTGAAAAAATTTAATTATGTCGGTACCTCTTCGAATACTGACTGAGCTTTGAACTACCTTTGACAAGCTAAATTTTTAAAGATTGAGGATGTTTCTCATATTTTATTTTTATTCGAAAGGTATGCTCAATGCTTATGTTGCTCCAGTTCAGTTTATTCACCTTCAATGGTAATACTTGTGAACCTTATGGATCCCTTAATTAAATCTTATCTTGGACATAATAATTATAGTAGGTATTCGTGTAATGCTAATAAATTTATTATTATTTTAGATGGAATTTCTGTTTCTTCAGAGGGAAGCAAACCAACCAAAGAAAAAAAGACAAGTATAATTTTTTTAAATCAAAATTATTTTATATGAACCTAAAATAATTTAATTTTACAGAGATGCTTGTTAGAAAGGAATCTGCAAAGTTTTATACCAGTGAATGTTAAATTCAAATTCGCAGGATAAAAAAACCGTTTAAATTGTATACCTAATTGTTTTTAACTTTTTTAACTTGTTTCGAAACTCATTCATATTTTAATTTGTTTATGGGTGGTGTTAAATTTGTAAATAAATGTAATAATTGTTTAGTAAATATTATGATATTATTATTGTTTGCAGCGGTGTGGTTAGTTTTGTATTATACACATAATATGACAACAAATAATTCCTGACTATAACATTTTGGTAATTTATTTCCAGAAGAATCGGTAAAACATAAATATCATTTTTATAAAAATCCAAAAATTTTAGAGTAAATCCACAAACTTATAAATGACATAACAAAAGGTAGTTTTATACTGGATATGATATACAAAAACAAATCTAATATGATTTCATGTACACAAAAACACCAAGCAATACATAAATAAAGGAATAATAATATTTTTGCTACTCATAATGTATATATACGATAAAATTATTAGATTAAGCGCCGTACTATCTATCTATGTACCTCCGTCTTTTTCTGTAATCACAACGCAGGATGTTTTTCGAGTCTTAAACTTTCCTGGTAAATTTGCAGTTACAGTGTTGCTTCTTAAGGAACCAAGAAAATTATAAAGAGACACTTGACTATCTGTTGCTTCGACTTTATGGTAACTGTCTGATGTTTTATGGACACGTTTCTTATTTTTCTCCCTCTTCAAGTAAAATTGCAATAAGTCATCTTCATCTTCCTTAGCAGGAACACACTCCACTGATTTATTCATTTGCAGAATATTATTAAATATTTGAGAAGCCCTGTTTTGTATACCAAAAGCACCATTTTGCTTCTCAGAAGTTAGATTAGCGTGAAAACCGTTTTTAATTCCATTTTTGAAACCATTTTTGACACCGTTGGGTTTTTCAGTTTTGTTTTTATGGAATCCATTAATCGGTTCTCTGTAAGAGTTCTCTGATTGGGAAGTGGAGGTAGTCGTATCGGAACACTCAATCACTCGAGGAAGTACTATGTCGTTTATATTCGGTGTGATATTACAATTGATAATTTTGTTTCTATTGCTTTTTTTAACTAACATCGTTACACTCGTAATTTCATCTAACTTCTTTTGCAAGTCTTCATTTACCTTTTCAATTTCTTTCCTTCTCGATATCTCTTCATTTAATCGAGAACTTAGTTCAATGACTTGATTTTTATCTTTGTATGATTTATTTGTGTTGCTTTGTTTGTTGCTGGTTTTCGTAATCTTTACTATTTCTGTTTTAGTTCTTCTTACTGGTCTGTTAATGTCTATATTTGGAGAATCGTTGGTTTTCATTGGGCATGATTTTGTTTTCTGAAGACCATTGGCGATCACTGAGTATACAGAATAGGTACTTACTGGTACAGAATTATTGTTATTACATGGTAACGTTAGAAGAGTACTGCACCAACTGAATTCAGGTGCATATCCAAAATGCTGCTTTTGTTTGAGAAGGTTAAAAACTTTTTCGACTGTTGTTGTACACAGTTGAGTATTATATCTAAGGTCTAATATTTCTAATGAGCGATTGTATTCAATAACATCAAATACTCGTTCTGATACATCCTCCGTAATTCCACATTTTTGGAAATCGAGAGCTTTCAGCCATAAGTCGTCGTCTAGTTCGTCTAAGATGTAAAGTAAGCCTTGATCGCCGAAGTCAGGGTTTCCGTTTAAAGTAATCCTCTTCAAGCCGCGCATCAGTTGTACATTTGGATCTTCATATCTTAAGGAATGATGCCAACTCTCGCAGTATCTATTAATTTGTTGGTACTTAATTAATCTAGCAAGATGATCGCCGCTTGTTGCAGTCAGATGACAACAAGTTAAGTTGACCACTTCTACATTTGGAGTGAACCGCAAATAGCTACAAATCATCTGACATCCAATATCTGTTATCGGACAATGTGTCAATGACAGGCATTTGATGGTCCTGTTACTTTTCAAGGCTTGAAGAAGCGGTTCCAAGTACTGAGTAAACATAGGCAAACCATCCAATTCTAAGCAGGTAAGCACTTGATTGTTTCTAATAGAGAAAGACAACGACTTCAAGAGTGACTTTAAGACATAAGCGGTCCAGAGTGTGCCGTATCGTCTTTTCATTCTGCGAGCCTTCTCTTCTGTATCGATGTCATGCAAGAATTGACAATTACCCAACTTACTTCTAATATTTATCACATGCAAGCTTGTATCCAGACGCAACGCTTTAATAACCGGATTCCAATCTTCAACTTTCAAGCGGTCGCCAACGAAGTCCAGGACGGTCTCGCTTTTTGTCCGCGCCGGTTTCACGACCGCCAGTGGTGAACTGTTCAATCTTCTACAAAGCTCCGAGTACCACACGTAGAAGAAGTTGACAGGTTTCGCTTGACTTATGACCTTCGATTTTGGAGTATCCGACATTATTACTAAATTTTGCAAAAGATCACACACTTTTAAACTCACTTAACAAACAGCAGCATGAATAAATGATTTTAATTAACGAAGCAACACAAAATAAATGTTTGACTTCTCAAAATTTTTTGACATTGGCACTAACATCATAGCTATCTTCCATTAGATTGAAGACTCGTTACAACAAATAAATTAATACACTACAATTGGTTTTGTTTAAATGTTCTATACTTTATTTAAAATTAATTTAATTTATTTTTATACGGAAATACCTACATTATACAGGGTGAGTCATTAATAGCGAATTTTCTTTTGAGACTTTATAGTGGTCAATTCGTGCAACACAGGAAATTAGTTAAAAAAAAAATTGTACTTAAACTGATCGAGATATGAAGAGGTAAAGTTGAGAACGCAACTTCTTCAATATTGACAGTTTGTTTGCTTATTAAAATAGAGGCAACGACCTTCTTTCAAATATCATGGACTTTTTGTTTTCAAAAACCCCAAATTAACTTCAGTTTTATGATATTCCACCACTGAAAAAAAATTGAAGTGAATTTCATTCATATAAATTCATTTGGTGCCTTTGAAAACATAAAGTCCATGATATTTGAAAGAAGAGGCCGTTGTCTCTGTTTTAATTAGTAAACAAACTGTCAATATTATTGAAGTTGAGTCCTCAACTTTACCTCTTCATATTTTGGTTGATATACAGGGTGTTTCATTAAGATAGGTAAGCGGCCGTATCTCGGGTAATTTTTTATTTTTATTTTCGTTTGCAAATAGAATCTTCTTTCTGATTATGGTGTCATATAATTATACCGTATGATTTAATTTTTTGGGATAAAACAAAAAAACTGTTACCACTACAAATCGCGCCCTCTGCCGATTTTATTAGGAACTATCGCATACTAATGAATACTACAATTAAAAGCACTCACCTTTCTCACAAACAAGCTCAACCTTACCAGAATCGGATGAGCTGTTTCAAAGTTACAGCAATTTTATTAATTTCACTTTCAACAGCTTCCCCCACTCTTATCAAGATTGGTACGCCTATGAGTCGTACACCAAAATTATGCAGAATGGCCTAAGCTTTCTAATGATGTTACCAAAAGCATACCTGAATGAGGAAATTTTTAAATAAATTTAGATTTTAAATATTTAGTATTCATTTGCGCCCCCTTGCGACGAAATGCGGAACTTGAAAATAATTTCCAGGATTTTCTCATGGCCACTTTAATTGTGAAATTTTTTACCACAAGTCTCTATGCCCAGTTAGTAGTACCCGAGATACGGCCGCTTACCTACCTTAATGAAATACCCTGCACAAGAAAAAAAAACTATTTTTTCTGTGATGCACGAATTGCCCTTCACATAATGTCTCAAGAGGTAATTCGCCGTTAATAACTCACCCTGTATATTATTCTTTAATAAACGTAACAAAAGTAAAAGCAATGACGTCTAAAAAAAATTAAATAAAATTTTATTTAGACGTCATTGAGTAAAACTCGTTTTTCATAGAATATATTTAAGGAGAATTTATGTAAGATTGTAAAAAGAGTTATTCTCCAATTTTTCAAAAATATATAAACTGACTTCCGTTCGCTTCATATTTAAAAAAATCTATCTATTAAAAAATTTTTGCTTACTTTTTTATGAAGGAAATATTCTTTGTATACAATGCACTCTTGCTGTTAGTTGTATTCTTGATATACATACCTAATATTATTCGTCATGCATCGGAGATAAATAAAAATGTATTAGCCAAATTTAAGAAAGCTAAGTACCTTTCTCTAACATTGATCTTTTAAATCTAAGTATTATGAAGCGGAATTCGATCATAAATTGCTTCCGATGAACTATCCAAAAGTATGGTCCTGATTTTATAAATTCAACCAGTCTATTCCTGTCCTTAATTGAAATAACGAATTTGGAAAGAGAATACTCACTGAAGTAATCTCGATTAAAACTAAATGGCCCTGTGTAACTATAATTTGCAATAAAAATGTCGCGTGTGTTATCACAAAGAAATAAAAAACATAATTTGTAGTTTTATATCCCAGTAAACCTCAAAATATTCAACTACATCGAGCATAAGCTCAGGAAGTGTGAAATAATTTTACCATCACCTTCCCCTCCGGTAATATATATTTTTATTGACTGTAAATAAGTTTTCTCGTCTGTTAAGTCCGACGAAGCCTCGAAGTCCTAGGGCTGTACATTATGTCACGTGTGTTTGGTAATAAATAACTCATGTCGTTTTATAGCTGGAAGGAGCTTAGCCGGGCCGAATAAAAATAATGCAATAGCCGTGTCAGGAGTTAAACGTCTCACCTCCACACCCTTATGCTACTTTTATGTCAGCCAGTCCTGCGGAGAGAAATTCACTTATAATCCCCTGTCAACAAATTAGATGTCTTAGGAAGAAGAAGATACGACCTTGCATGCTTCTAGAGTTTCAGTAAGCGTAAAATAAGGATTAACCCACCATATATTTTTGATTGCCCCAGGAGATCCTTATAAATATCAACGAGAAATACTCGTCATAAAAATTTTTGTTGCTAGGCCCTTAAATATAAAGTTGGAGAGTAAATTACAAATTTAAGTTATACCTTCCTTGGGCATAATTTTCCAATAGTAATAAAGGAGATATGACTAGAATAGTTTTAGTTTCAATGCCACTATCAGGAGAGGAATATCAAGTTAATTCATTTATCGGTTGCTTTGAACTAGGGCACGATTATTGAAACGGATAGTTATATTATAAGATCAGATATACTACAGGGTGACAATGTTATGAATAATTTAACTAGTGTCTCTCCAGCACCAGCACTAGACTTCAGACAAGTTGGTACTCGACGGACGAATATGCAAATTAATAAATCTTGCAGTCTTACTTGGAGATGTCTTGAGTGGTCCTGAATCAGAATGCTCCCGATCTGCATATAAATAGAAAGTCGGACATCTAAGAGTTCCTTATTGCTTCGGCTCTCTTTATAGTTCCAGAACGTATATAGGATTCCTCAATTTCACGTTCTGATCTATTGACATCCTTCACCTGCTGAAGTTATTCGATATTGTCCCGCTGCTTTGGAAATGACACTTCTAGGTACGTATATAATACGAGATGTCATATGAATGAGATGTAAAACATAAAATGTTCTATGACGAAATGATTCGTTCTTCAAGGGAGGTCTTTATGCGCTAGTTGCAAACTGTGCCGAAGTAACTTTGAAAGGAGCTTATTATTGCAGAATACAGCTCAAATTTTAATCTTCCAGTACGTTTTCTTTCAATAAAAATGTTTTTTGTAGACAACATTTTTGAGGTTGACAAAAAAAGTTAACTGTGAAACTGAAGAGCTTTTAGAAGATAATTTATTGGAGGTCAAGTTGTAGTGGTATCTAGGAAATCTCTTATTTGAAAAATTAACGCTCTAGCAGAAGAAACGATGCAATTTAGACTGTTCTTAAACTTATACGGAATTCAAACCGCTTAACTTTTTGATTATTTCCCCAGTATTTATCCTTTTTGGAAGAATCATTAGTACTCAATTCCTTTTACCATCAATTTTTTTTATTTTTCGATAAAAGTGCCAACATATGCGAGATGAATTTAAGCCAAGACTTCAAATTATACGTTGAAGAAAAAAATAACTTGAAAAAAATTTCACGATGTAGAAAATACAGGAAGATACAAATAGGGGACGCGAAAAAAACTTAGGAGAAGTTTTTATTTATTTATTCGCCTGTTTAATAAAAACATGTCCTTTTGATTATAATTTAAGGTCTAATCTGCCCACTGACCTGACCTGACCTTACCTGCAGAAGTATTTTTTGATTAAGTCAGTTTTGCCAACGTTCAAGGTAACAAACGATATCTACATACTTTATTTATAGGTAATAAACGTCTCTACCACACTGTTTCGTTATTTTTTCAATCGGTAAAAAAAGTTGGAAAAAAATTTGAAATTATGCCAAAAATTAAAGGTGGGCACCAATTTTTTTTACCGTATTTTTTTTCTTCAAAAAAACTGTCTTTGCAAAGTTTGTACGTATGGTTGTACGTATAGATCTCTACGTGTAGACGTACCAACTTTGTAAAGACCGTTTTGGGACAAGTACCTAACTTTGCAAACAGAATCTCGCCGGGATGTACCGTTACCGAGAAAAAATCCTATAGGTGGGACGTTGCAAAAAAAAGTATGGCCCTGGACGGGGGCCTTAGAATTCTCAGATCCGGTACATTTTCAATAACTCGTATTTGGAGCCGGGTCCTTGCCAAATTTCAACTCGATTAGTGCAACTTTCAGACACTTAGGACCGGTTGTGCGAACGTGATTAAAAATATTTCAGATAATGTCAGATTTTAAATTGCAAATTTTGAAAATGTGGTGAATGTTTTCAATGATCTTTCATTTTATATCTGTAATTAAGTCTTCTCAAGGGAGTTGAATTCACTTCCAGCAATATCAGAACAAAACTTTGCAAATACAGGACATCTTAAAATCAGTGATTATCTGACAAATTTTTAGTTACGTTCGTGCAACCGGACATTAGAGTGTTTCCTAGAATGTTTTCCCGAAAAATCCCGAAAACCCCCAAAAAGATACTTCCTGGTAACGGATCCCGCTCATTTTCAATTGGCATCGTGAAACCGTCGTGCGCCTCTTCAATCGAGTAAAATTCAACTTTCTGCGACGAACAATGACGCCTCTAGAGTGTTTCCTAAGTAGAAGCCAAAAAAAAAAAAAAATGGAAGAAGTGATATGTGCTATAGTAAGATACATTACACTGATAAGTTATTGACAATGTCTTTACAATAAATTATTAATTATTTTCTTTTAAGAGTGTTCCTGATTTTTTCAATACAAATTTTCCTTTTGCAATCCTTTTTTGAGACTTTCCAGGTTTTTGAGTATAATTTATCCATCCCTGTACCAACAGGTATCCTTGAAAAGAAAACTTCTTATTTGAGATTACGTCCAATCCTCAAGTGGTTGGAAATGCATTAAAATTAAACAAGCAAATAATTAATGGCGATGTCAGTTACTGAGCGTGACTCCTTGAGATACTGTACCTTTTGTTTTTGTCAAGATAATTTTTTATAAAAGATTTTTTAATATTGTAAACAGTGATGCTTTTGCACCCTGTAAATACTATTATACCATGGCTAGGATTCCATGAAAAGTGACTACCAGTCGCTGCTACTTGGATGAAAACATCTTCGGTTACAAAATTATTCATTCGTTTCAAGGAATGATTCGCGATTAATGATAAAAAAAAAACAAATCGTTATTCATCTGAATAAGTTTATCTTGTTTCCCTGTGTGACCCTGAAGGAAAGCTACTCTACAATAACCAAATGGACTACGTAAAGTGTTCGTAAATAGTTAATGTAAATAATTTCCAAGAAATATTCGTGACAGTATCACCCGGTATACTCCGAAAATGACAAGGCAGAATTTCTGCTTGTGCTAAATAATTACAACTCGAATCCCCTATTTCGGAGGCGTCACGCGAGGTACTTCTATAAATAATTTAGAAGTTTTTCCGCATGTATCGGCAAAAAGGCACGAATTAAACTGGCATTATTGAAGAGTGCACAAAGCTGGAGCTTTAGGAGTCACGTCGGAATAATGGAATCGCTAGACCCTCGCCGGAGAAAAAGCGGCGCAGAGAGACTGACAATGAAGACACAATCATTAGTTTCAATCAACATATTAATCGGATTTGGCAAGCCAATGTTCGCCGTTACACCCCCCATTACGTTTCGATTGGTTTCTCTGACAGCGAAACGCATTTTACTTCTTTACATGGTAATAGTTTTAGAAAATTTCTCGATCCATTAGTTCTGAGCGTCGTGGATTATTTATGGGATTAAATGGTGTCGGAAAGATGGGAAAATAATTGCGACATCAATATTCAAGCTCTGTTTCTTTAATACCATTTAGCTTAAAAACGTACAAATCTTTTTGCATGAAACAATAATTGAACACAAGAAAAGGTGCATGATGTTTAATCATTATGTTAATATATTTACTTACCTTATTATACCATAACAAAGACAGTTATAGTCCCTCTTATATAAAAGAAGCTTTTAGAATTAAGTTTCTTTCTATACTTACGTATTAGGTGATCTTTTCCATTTGGAGCGATATATTTTCCATCGATATTTTGTAACAATGTCGCGGATATTTACAGACCACATTTATGACAGGCAAATAATTTGAAGTTATCGCTTGTCAGAAGGATATAAAAATTTAAGAGGTTTTATCAGCACAAGACCCGATACAGAATATACTCCCGTAATACCTGCGACGTGTGCAATTGACACGAAAAGTAGATTGGCTGGAGGGTAAATGAAAGTGAGACGTTTAGGTTTAGATGCCGTCCGAGGTTCCTGAGTCAGCTCGACGTCAACCAAGCACGTCCTCCTCTTCTCTTCTCGCGAACCGACTTGGATTCCATTAGCCAATTACTTCACATTACTGCAGCTTATATCCGGTTGCAGGAAAATCGAATTAACGAAATTGTTGTCCTGCCAGTACTTGCATTCGTTAAATAGGCCTCCTAATGTGATAGCAGACCACTGCTTTTACGGCTCTCTTTAACCGCAAATACGACTTTATTGGATTTGGTGGACTTTCACAGTAGCAATGTCGTTCTTGGTACGGGAGTTACTAAAGAGAAACGAATTAAAAAATATTGAGTGGTTTACGATTATTTACCTATTACTTATTACAGGAGGATAAGAGTGCCACGATTTTTCTCTTTCTTTATTAAAATAATCTCACCATGAGAGCGCATGCAGGCATTCTGATGCACGTGCAGAATTGCAACTGCCACTCCACGTTCTAGAGAGGTTTCAAAGTATTCGAAGGTATGCGATGGAAGGCTTTTATTTTTACAATTGTCCAGAAAATTATCTTACGCTTGGAAGTTCTGGAAGCTTGAACCTTGATTCAACCTTCAGAATGTCTACTATACTTAATATGGAATGTAGGAGGGGGGAATGGGAGTTTCTTATAGCATTTTATTAAGTTGGAACAGAAGTTATATAATAATAATATTAGCTCATGCAATGACAGCTTTAACAGTCAGGTTAGATTTGCCCAAAACCAATCGTAGGGTACTTTTGAGATCGGTCGGTAGAGTTACTGAAAAAAGGCATACGATAAGGACTTTCTAGAACTTTTTAGAGCCTCTAGAACTTTTAAAGCCCAGAATGAAACGTATGTGTAGGTAAGTGAAATAAAAAGTTTAAACTAGGATGGAAAATTAAGTGAGGTCATTAAGTCGCTAATTAAGAAAGGCGCTTGCAAAGTTAATAAACCAAAATTATATTTATAAATTTCTCATATTATAAATAAGAGAAACTTCCTTCCATTTTGTCTTTTATTTTCCATTACGATGTAACTTGGCATTCTTCTTTTACTTTATCTAAAAAGATTTACATACATGAAACTCGTTCAATATAAAATGCTTAAATAATATTACCTTTGGCTGCTTTTACTTGCATCCACAACAGCTGCTCTATACTTTTGATCCATTTTTGCTTGGATTCAATATCGGGAGTTCTTATAATTCGCGATTTCTGTGCAGGATAATCCGTCAGTACGAAATATGCTTCATTGTGCTCTTTACCTTCTATCTGTAGATTTACGGTTCGAATGTGATCAATAAACACGTAAGTGTTCTTCCTCTAAAAAAAAGTCGGTTAAACTGATACTTATCTCTAATAATAAAAAATAAGAAAGATTACAATTTTTATCATTTTTAACACAATCTTTCCCCAAATAATTTTAATTAATCTTTCTATGGCAGATTCGAAATACCTTTCTGATCGGATTATTTGGTTTTCTTCTTTTTTTAAGTGAAAATTTTTTTGTTTAATAACGTCAAACTAATGAATATGAAATGTACCAGATTCTTCAAAACATCTTTCATTGAAGAGGGCGTTTTTCTCTGATAATAATTAATAAAGAAACATCGTTCTGCATAACAAAAAGCTCCTATTTTATGAAAAATTGTTTGAGGAAAATGCGCTAAATTTTGCACACGTTGTCTACGCCGTCCACTGAAAATTGTTGCTGCATATTAACTTAGATGGGAGTTTTCAAGGAATCAGGGTTTTTTTTACTCTAGACATAGTGTTTCTCAAAAAACAATATATTAAGGTACGAAAACTTATATGTTGTTAAAACGTCACTAACTAAACTGGTCTTTAGGCTACTTGGTAAAGCTGCCAATGCCCTAATTTGACTCATGGATTAGTGTCTCTTATTTCCAGTAGCAACTGAAGAAATATTGGAGGCAAATCATATTTTGCAAAGCAAGGAGCAACAACGCCCCTTATAGAGGACCGGCACCGTTTTGCAGACCAGGATAAAGTGTTTCCAAACAGAAAATAAAGAATTTAGAGGAAATCTAAAGATGAACCAATAAAAAATACCTAAATTTGCTGGTAATATTCTGAAGATCCCTATTTTGTTGAAACAAATCTCAACCTAGTATTTCACGTGTTACCATGCCAATATTTGAGTTCGATAGATTTGGGGAAAAATTATCCCAAGTTGACAAAAACTGATTCAATAAAGTGTATTCTTACCGTACAGTCTGGTTCACTCAGGATGAGAATGTTGGAATACAAGAATACACTCACAGGTTTTCTATCAGAGAGTTCTAAATTATTAGAATAAAGTATTAGGTCTCCTTTATCAAAGTTACAATATGGAAAGCAGTCTATTTTAACTGAAACAAAGAACTTTGGTGATAACTTAAAAAAATTAGGAAGCAAGATACTTACAATCTTCGGAGTTAGTCGCAGTTCCTGTGGTGTTTAATTTAGCTTGCTTCTTTTTTAATGACTCTGAAACATTAAGATGAAGTTTTAATTTCTCAATAATTATTATAGATACGACTTGTGAGTAAATTTAATTAAATCGTTCAAAAGATGGAGAAGAATTTAGTAAAACTGAATCACTTTCAATAAATAAAGGCTTAATAATAATATAAGTTAATAATAAGTTGTGAAAATATTTTTTGAATACTGTGAATGCCGCTTAATGAAAATATCGAGTAGCTCAGACGTTCTTAAAGTTTCCAAGCAAGTCACCATCTCAATTTAATTCTTATCCCTTCATAGGGTTTATTTGTATTCTAAGGGCGCTGCTTTGAGTTGAGATAGACGAAGATCGGGAATCTTTAGTTAATAATGGATTTTGAGAATTATACAGGGTGTAACTAAATAAGTGTAAAACATTTAAGGGGGTGATTCCTCATCGAAAAAAAGATAGGATCTTTCATATAAAGAAACTTCATTGGACCATCCCTTGTCAAGATACAGTCCCTTAAAGGGGGTACATGAAATTTATTTAACAATTTTTTCCACAAGCACTAAAAAAGTTACAATATTGAAACTAACCTGACATTTTCTAGACACTTAGCCAGTAATTGGGGTTTACCCCATGGTTGTAAGGGGTGGATAACGCAACCCCTACAATTTATTTCCAATGCAACTTTTTGTGTTATTATTTGTTTACGTTTACAGTCTGTCGCAGGGGAATGGGTTAGAAGCTTCTAGAAGATATGCTGAAATGTATCCTCAACGGCAGCATCCTTCACATAGAATATTTGCCCGACTTCATCAACGATTACGAGAATATGGTTCATTCGACAAAAGAACGCAGGATTGTGGTCGCCATCGAGAAGTAAGAACACCACAGCTTGAACAAGCAGTACTTAATTTGATTGAAGAACAACCTACTACCAGTACTAGAAAAATTGCTTTCCAGCTAAATGCTGATCGTATGACGGATTTCGAATTTTAAAGGAACAACTCTTATTCTTATACCCTTACCATCTGCAACGAGTACAGGCACTGTTACCGCGAGACTTTCCGAACCGTATCGAATTTTGCAATTGGATGCTGAAAATGATTAGAAGAAATCGTGACTTTCTGAAGACGATCGAATTCACAGACGAATGTAGTTTTTCTGGGGACAAGTTTATTAATTTTCATAATTACCACATATGGGCTGATGAAAACCGTCACGATATTGTCGAAACTAACCACCAAGAACAGTTTTCTCTTAACGTGTGGGTCGGAGTTATTGGGGATTATTTAATTGGGCCTCATTTTCTACCTCCTCGATTAAATGGTGAGGCATACGTTCAATTTTTAAGAGAAGTACATCCCGTACTGATGGAGGAAGTTCCTTTGGACGTCAGAAGGGATATGTTTTTTTATGCATGATGGGGCTCCCGCCCATTTTAGTCAAGTAGCACGTCAGCAATCAACTGAAACATATGCAAATCAGTGGATAGGTCGACGAGGACCACAGAATTGGCCCGCTCGATCCCCGGATCTCAATCCTATCGATTTCTCTACTTGGGGCCATTTACAGCATTTGGTTTATCGTACTGTACTCCTGTTCACGTTTTAGAGGACCATGATCGATGCATGCAGGGTAATAAGAGAGACTCCAGGAATATTTGTGCGAATACGTGGCTCAATGCGCCGACATCTAGACGCATGCGTAATGTCTGAAGGTAGACATGTTGAACATTTACTATGATTTCTACATGTTGTATGTTTTGTTAGAAATAAATTAGTTTTTTTATTCCCCTTTAATCATTTAATGCAGTTAGTACCTAACTACAAAATAACAATAAACGCAGTTCGCATTTATGACGATGTATCTCTGTAGTTGTTCGTAAAATAATTTTTCGCTGCGAACTGATTTATTTTGTGCAAAAAATTCAAGAGACATTTTTTGTTAAGAATGAAACAGGCTATCGGAAATACATTTTTAAATGGCAAACAAATAATAAGACAAAAAGTTGCATTGCAAATAAATTTTAGGGGTTGCGTTTTCCACCCCTTACAACCATGGGGTAAACCAAATAAATTACTGGCTAATGCCCGTATTCACAAACGATAATTTCCTAAATAATTACGTAATTATTTAAATGAGTGAGACGGAGATATGCAGTTTTTTGGCAATAGAATGAGATGGGGATAATTGATTACGTAATTATTTAGGAAATTATCGTTTGTGAATACGGGCGTAAGTGTCTTTTTGATAGTAGAAAATGTCAGGTTAGTTTCAATATTGTAACTTTTTTTTTTTTTTTTTTTTTTTTTTTTTTTTTTTTTTTTTAACAATTTGATATAATTTTATTGAAATATTAACTATAAAAATGTTCACATATTAACAGATTATACATAATGATGTCAATTAATTTACATAATATTATATCAGTATAAAAGCATAACAACTATATAACAATAATAATAATAACAATTAATACGAAAATATTGGTATTCCAGCTCCATCAGAAAAATCCCTAATTGAGCGCCATCGTTTACGACTTCTTCTAATGCACATACTGCTCGCTCTAATTGTAGCACATCCTATTTTTACTCTCAGCCAATTCATAATAATGCTATAAGGAATATGCCATTTTTCAACTAGTTGTTCTGCAATTCTTCTGAATAAAGTCTGAAATTCATTTCCAAGAAAACCATCAACCGAAGTAACTAGTGGGGTAAATGAAGCATGTCGTCTTTGGCTTGCCAATGTATATTTTTTCTTTTTTTCGGATTCGGCTCGATTTATAATGCACTCGGGAGAGAGAGAACTGTAAGATGGGGCATCAGTGTCTACAACACGAATATCAAACAACGCCTCAACTTGCGGCTCCCAGACTCCTCGGCATCCCAAATCAGCTTTTAGTGCAGGTTCATCATTTTTTTTTCCATTATCTTCAATCATAGGTTCTCGAATACAATTTCCCCATGCAATTTCCATTAAGTCACCTAAAGCATCTCTAATCTCATTATGTCTTCTAATTATTAAACCGCCCAAGCGGCAGTTTAAAGCATGGTCAATTGAAAAATTTTGACCGCATCCATCACATGTGGTTGGCATATTGATTGGGACTCTACCATAACGAATAGCAAGACCATCTCTGAACTCACAAGGGGATAAGTCGCAATTTGATCTTTTGATAGGTGGACAAGACAACCAAACACCAGTTTTCATTTTCTTGTCTGTTGCTCTCAGGATTGTTCGTTGACGACTAGGTGAAAATTTTTTTACTGCGTTAGATATAATCATTTCATTGCTTATCTTCTTCGTTTCTTGTCCTATCTTTAGAGCGCTTCTTAGAGTGGCATCATGGGTATTCTTATCGAAAGGATTGTAGTTAGACATTGATTCAAGAAGTGTTTTAGTTCCAGCTACTGACGTTTCGTAAGTGATTGTAGCATTTAACACTGGATCAGACATACCAATTCCTCCTTGTCTTATAGGCACGTGTAATATTTTACATTCATCCTCATTGACTTCACCTCCAAGGATTGATGGGAAAAGAAGTGTTCGGATTGCATTTCGTAAAGGCTGAAACAAATTTTCATTTTCATATAAAACTCTTTGTAAAAATGTCCATTCAGCCTGTAATGATTTAGTCGCAACCGTATGGGCAGCTTGTGGAAATATGTCAGCAACTTCAGCAAGGTTTTTAACACTCTCAGTCCAATGGTCAACCTTATTCTCAATGAATTTTTTTCTTCCGTCTTGAGTACCAATATATCCTCCTAGTAGTTCCTTTCCGTCAACAATCTGAATTTTTGAGTCTTTGAAATGCTCTTTTGCTATTTGAAAATCATCAGGATGAACGATGAGAAATGTCTTCTGAGGTTTGGGAAAATATCCATATGATGGACCATTTAGTTGTAAGGATTCCCACCAAAGCTTAACGTCATTTAGATGCCCTTGGCAGGAAGAATCATCAGCATACCATACTTGAGTCGCTTCTGAACATTCTTTTAAGATTCTGATTAAAGGTAAGGTTGCAAGGCCATAGAGTAGCATCGAAAGTGGATCTCCCTGTGTAACACCTTCTTTACTATATAATCGTTTTTTGCTTCCCGAAATGACTAGTTCTGCTTCATCTCTATATGTGTTAAAAATAAACATTGCGGATCTAGGCCATAGTATCCTTGCTTGCCAAAGAGCAAGGACGCGATTTATTCTGTTAAATGCATTATCAGCGTCTACGAGAAGCAGCCCCCATCCAGATCCAGAATGACAGTTCTCTTTAAAAAGTTTTTCGGTGAAGTGAATGGCACCTTCAATTCCAGCCTTTAATCCACCACAAATTTGGTCAACTCCACATGTTTCAGTTACATCTTCACCTGTTGCGAGTATCAAGCATTTAGCAATGATACGACGTAAGCATTCTCCAATTCCAATTGGCCTGATTCCGGGACATTTATCGATAACAATTAGTCGGTTCGCCATAAGGGCGCGAATATCAGTCCATAATACATTGCTTTCATTAAGTCTCATGGCCAAAGAAGCTACAGAGCATCTTAGTGTCGCGCTTGTCTTTCCATGTCTAAGTAGGAAATCATTCCACTGCAAAGAATTGCTACCTCCTGGTCCTCCACTACCGTGAAGTTTTCTCGCGATTATTTCAACGTGCTCACAGGTAATTTCCGTTCGTTGCAGTGGTGGAAGCTGATCAATATCATTTGGTAATTTCATCAGGTTTCTATCAGGAATTATAGAAGGGGGATGTTTTTCTTGCAGGGCATCAAAAACAGTGAGGCCAGTTTCATCAATTACATCATTACAATTTAGTAATTTTCCAGATTCTTTTTTCTTTAAAAATCTTGATGCATCTCTAATTTTTCCTTGCTGTACAAGTCGATTAAAAGTAATCTTATCATGTTTCAACATGTCTTCAATATTTTTTGTTCTTTTCATGTTTAATCTTTTGTCACATCGAATAGCTTCAGTAACTAAATCATCGAATTTTTCATCTTTCCAATTAGAGAGTCGTCGTTCAATTAAAATTCGGATATCTTTACCACGTTTTACCATTTTTTCTCGTTGTAGAATTAGAGCAATAAAGCAGATCAAACGTTCAGATATCTCTTTTCCATCAGTTAAGAATTGAATTTCATTAGCTAACATTTGAACAAACTCATCCCCAATTCTTCCACTTGGTAAGTCATATTGTTTTCGATGAAGCTCTACTATTTTTTCCCATCGTGACCTCCAATCTGACCAGTTTTTTTTTTTACTCAAGTCAGAAACATAGTTATCGACTTTATATGCTATATCAAGAAGTTGTTGTGCATTTTTTGATTGGTCAATTTCTGTTTCTGTTATATCATTTGAATAATTTGTCTTATCATGATGTTTCCTAGAACAATGTATTTTCAAACCTTTTTCACTTTTGAAGTCAAGCTCACAATCTTGACAAGCAAATCTTTGATGATGATTTTCTGTGCTTTTAATGAAAGATTTTAAGTTTATTTGATGATGAGTAGCAGGACTTAGTAATTCAAAGTGACCATTATCAAATTCACCTGATAGGAGTAAGTGGATTGTTTCCTTGTGATGTGGAGATCTGCTGAGGATTATAGGCTTGGTGTCAAAAGTCAATATTTTCTTTGTATTAGGTGTTTGAACATGGTATATTTCTATGTTAACAGATAGGATTTCAGTAAGAGCAAGACATTCAATGCTGGTGGAAAATTCTCCATTTCGGGACATTGATTCTAAGTATTCATCTTTTGGTGTCAGCAAAAAGTTTTCAAACATTGGCCAGTTTTTATAAAGATAATTAACAGCAAGCTTACGGAGAACAAGGTGATCCTCTTGATGGCCATGAAGATGTAGACTAACAGCTCTAAACATACAATTTCCATCGGCTTTTATCTTGTGCTTCATAAAGACATTAATTCCATTTGACAGTGACATAATTTTTAGTAAAAATAATTTATAAATTATTGGATATTTGGATGACTTGCCTCTTAATGAAAGAGGAAACGTGGTTTTTCAGTAAGATGGTGCTCCACAACACAATACACGAATTGTTGCCGAATGCTTACTAATTACTTTAAAGGATAAGACGTTCTTCTTAAATTGGGCGACTTTCAGCTGACATTTATTTTAGCTACTATATATTTATATATTGTAACTTTTTAGTGCTTGTGAAAAAAATTGTTAAACAAATTTTATGTACCCCCTTTAAGGGGCTGTATCTTGACAAGGGATACTCCAATGAAGTTTTTTTATATGAAAGATCCCATCTTTTTTTCGATGAGGAATCACCCCCTTAAATGTTTTACACTTATTTAGTTACACCCTGTATATTGAGAAGGTTATACAATTGAACACAAATCTTAGTTTTATCAATATACTAATTATTACATTGTGATAGTGATCAACAAATCGATTTTTCGACTGGCTGATAAAAATAGGTATACAGTCAGACCTCGCCGTTCGCGGTTTTGCCGTTCTCGGTTTTGATTTTACGCGGTACCATCTTGTGCTGCCCTTTTTTACCGTTCGCGGATGCCTCGTCATTCGCGGTTAAAAATTTACACATTTATTTGTCTCAATAAAGTTTTAGAACCCCGACCATTTTCCATATCTACGGATGAAACGAATAGTGAAGAGGGAAGTCATAAATTCTTGCCCGGCAACCAAATAATAATAATCATTTCTGGTGGACTGCATTTATGTAAACACTCGAATTGTAAAAAAAATCATTACCGCTTAGTTAATTAAGAAACAAATTGTCAGTGTGGACATACTTATGAATGCTCACATATACATACAAACATGCGAATAAATTTCAAGTTCACAAACATAAATTATTGAAGCTCAATCACGGACAGGAGAATGAAGAAGAAAATTAATAAATTTCAGGAAAGGAATTCAGTTGGTTTTTACTTTTGTCGTGGCGTATTCACACACTTAGATCCCGTTCTGTTTTCGATTGTAGCTGTTTCTAAAATGCTGAAACGTAATGTGGAAAAAAAAAATTTTTTTTATTTTTTTTAATTATTCAATTTTTTTTTTATTATTTCAATTGTCAAAAGTTGCTTTATAAAATAAATGTTTTTTTCAACAAATCTCACTTAAACATTTGATAACCTCGCGCATCGCGGTTTTGCGCTTCGGGGTATTTTCCTGGAACCTAACCCCCGCGAACGGTGAGGTCTGACTGTACTTATTTTACTACTGAATAAAAAATTCCTTTAATTGTAAAACAATAATCAGGGTTATGGTAGACCTCCTCTACCATATCTTAATCATATATATAAGTCAGTAGTGCTCATATTTACCGGTAAGAATTTTAATTTGATCTTTCAGTAGTTTAGTGATCATTCCAACCCACTGAGTCTGCACTTCCACTCGTGGTGCTTCTAGCAAGTACAGGTTTGTATCTTCAGGTTTTGAGCAGTCATATAAATATAGTTTTTCTTTTTCCTGCTCACGATTATTCAGTTTCAAGTTTGCTAGTAAAATGTGGTCCAGGTACACCACTTCGAAGTCTACCATCTAGAAGGGCACAAAAGCAATGAACCGATTATTTAAATTTCGTTTTAAAAGTAATAATATGAAGTAAGTAGTCAAATTTCATAAGTTATTTCTACAACAATCTTAATTTTATATCTTTTGTATTTTTCCTCTAAAATAATATTCAAAAGAAACAGAGAGCGAGTTGTTTTTCGAAAAGACAGGTTGATAAAATCAAAATCAAATTCATTACTTACCCCTCTGCTCACTTGCCCGAAAATAATCGCCTGCTCATATAAGCAAACTTTCACGTTTTTGCTTTTAGAAGAATTTCCGTGAAGTCTAAAACCACCCTCAAGTAATAGCTTTCCTAGGTTTCCAATATTATTTGGTATGTGAAGAATTATATTTGAAGCATCTAAACAGAAATTTCAACATCGTCAGAATTCTGCAACCTATTTTTTATTTAACTCCTTTTATCTTTTGTACAAAAGTCGCAGTTATACAGGGTGCACCATGTATCCTTCTCTATATTGCTATCTCCTAACGCTAACAGATACAGCGGTCGGTTAAACAAATCCAAAGGAGCGCAATTTTGTGGCCATCTCGATTCCGTCGAGACATACAAGATATCTGTGACCGTTCCTGAAATATCCTGAAAAAACGGAAAAAACGAGATTTCTTATTTTTGCCATATCTCTTTTATTATTGGAGATTAATGAATAATTTTTTGTGGGCTTACATAAGTCGGCAAGAGCTACCCGTCTGACATTTCAAAAATTTTCAAAGCCGACTATGTTCCAGAATTTTCATAGTCAACTTTCGTTTTTCTTATGGCCACCATAGTGTTTTTTTATGTTGTTCGGTATAAAAGAAATCATAAAAACTAAAAATTGTTAAACTTCAAAAAATTAATAAAAAAAAATTTTCTTCTTCTTTTTTCTTTACAAAAAAGACACATTTTTAGACCAAATTTCATAGATGAATTAAAAAAACATAAGGCAAGCACTATTTCGGCGTATTTTACAAATGTTGAAGTTTTTCGACGATTTTTATTAGGGTTTTCTTTGAAATATTAAGAATAAAAATTTAAAAATTTTTTTTTTGAAGTTTATTAATTTTTGGTTTCCATTATTTTTTTCATATCGAACGACATAAAAAAATAATATGGCGGCCATAAGAAAAACGAAAGTTGACTGTGAAAACTCTTGGATCTAGTAGGCCTTGAAAATTTTTGAAATGTCAGATGGATAGCTCTTAACGGCTTATGTAAGCCTACAAAAAATTATTTATTAATTTACAATAATAAAAAAGATATGAGGAAAATAAGAAATCTCGATTTTTCAGTTTTTTCAGGATATTTCAGGAACGGTCACATATATCTTGCATGTTTTGACGAATTCAAGATGGCCACAAAACTGCGCATCTTTTCTCTAATTTAACCGAGCCTGTATCTTTTAGCGTTCAGGAGATAGCAATGTAGAGAAGGATACATGGTGCACCCTGTATGTAGAGAAAAAACAAAAAACATGTAATTCGTGATTGATAAAAGTCTTCAATAATCAATTGGAAGTTTATGCTTAAAAACGTGAAAAAGAGCTAAAAACGCGCTAACCTGAAAAAAAATTCGCCCGCGGCACGCTTTCTAGAGCTTTCTAAAGTAATCTGTGGCGTTTAAGCTTTTTAGAGGTTGGCAACACTGGGAATTGGCGTTTTACATTTTTGGAAGAGAAGCTACCAGAGAAAAATGCTTCGGCAAAATCTCCCTCTGTTAAAGTGATCAACGAAAATTTAAAAATTAACACTTTTTTTAACGGGAAATTATCAACAAGAAAATTAATGTTCAAATATCGTTATAGGAGTAGGTACCTATACGTTAAGAACAAAATTAAAACTTTTATTGCCACAGTCTCACATTGTCTTAAAAAAATACAAACGAAAACTTTTAACCCTAAAGCCCTGTTTGTCCTTAGAACTGACCCGATGCTCAAAAGATTCAGGATTCCATAAAATAATAAGAATCCCCAAAATTTTTGAGGAGCCTAAGCTGCCTTGATTAGCAGTAACCTGATATTCTATGAAATATTTTTATTTAATAAAAATATAATTGCTGAAATTCTATAAAAAAGGAATTTTGACATTTTTTCACGCTTACACTTGGCCAGAGCTCATTACGCATTTTTTACCGTCATCTATCTAACACTTTACTTTCTTATAACTTTTTTTGTCTCGTAAGCCGTTGAAAATGGTAGAAACGACAATGGTTCTGGTGGAGAATACTTCACTCCGAATTTTAGGAAAATTTCTATATAGGAAGCTTACCTTAAAACAAGTCGATTTAAGCAAAAAAATTTGCGGACCCTTCGTACAATTTTGAAAAAAACTAATTTTTAACTCGATTTTTTCATTTCATCAACAGTTTTCTCGCTCCATTATTTCACGATTTTCTAGGCAAAATATAACGCTGCACTGTCAACACTCCTTAAATAAGTAACTAGAATACATTCCCTGAACTTGTTTTAACAGTTTCATTTCTTAAATGTGTAGGATAACTTCTAAAAATGGTTTTTAATTTTCGATGATAATTAATTAAACTGACATAACCTTTAATGAGTTGAATAATTCACAACAAAGCCGTGAGGCAATAATCGAAATGTCAACAATGTCATTCATGGACACTTCAATAGAATATAATGTTTTGCGACGTTGTCACGTTGTTATGGTCAATAATATATTATTTTAAAATTAAAAACTCATGTTTTATGATGTGATTTTTTTCAAGAAGGAAATAAATCAAAATCAAAAATGTGTTTTATTTAGTTAATTATGAATTGGTACATTATCAGTCTGAAAATATTCAAACATAACTTTAATAACCAGTCTTATGGCCCATTATCTATTTGACGGCCTCTGTGATATTATCCTTGCCCTCTCGCATGGACCATTTATAACTTTTGATGTATTTCTGAATAGAAATATTTGAAATTTTTTAATTAAAACAATAACCTTCGCAAATTATACCAAATATTTTTATTTCACAAGATGTTAGTAATAAATAATAGATATGACAACGCTGCACAACATGATCATTCTCAGTTCTACGAATCTGTCAGTTTACTGAATTTAATGGAAATTGAACTGTCATTTTTTGTAAATTTTATGATACTTTAAACTCATTTTTCTCAATATTTTATGTATATTCCGCAAATTTTTTTCAAGATATCGTCTATAATGGTCATAACTTAACGTTTTATGTAAAAATTTTCCCAAAATTCGGAGTGAGTTATACTCCACCATCCCCACGACAATAACAGTCGTTTCTTCGATCAAAAAATTACCTACCGATCTAACTACAAAACTTTGAATACCGTATTAACTTTACAATGAAAAAAATTGACAGATTGTCAGTTAAATTTACATTTGACAGAAATATCGAAAATATCAAGTGCACTTTAACATTGATTCAAAAGTTTCATGATACTGTTTGTTGGTGAAAATCAGCTCGGATTTTTTTATGACCGGGCCCGATTTTCTAGGAAATTTTTTCTTGTTCAAATTACTCAAAATTACTTAAAACAAAAAAGAACATAAAAAACAGTTTTCCCTGGAGGACCCTGATACTTACTTTTATTATCAACTTCATCATTTGTTGTGATGTTATTTTCAGAATTTTTTGAGTCATACATTTCTTTCACTAAAGCTGAAAGTAATAGAATTAAAAGCAATCAAAGATCAAACTGAACAATTTTCCCTGAAGATGTCTAAAAAAAATCCAGTGTTATTATTACCTTTTGTTTTTTGATATTGGGCTTTTAAAAGACTCGTTAATACTTCATTCCATTTTTTAAATATCATTAAGTTATCATTTTCCAATGAATATAAGCTCTTCTTGTCATATTTTGATTTTGAAAAATTTGTAACCTTCATTGCATTTGCCACTGGAGCATATCTGAGATCTTGAATAGGTATTCCCTCATAAAAAATATGTTTCTGAAAGTTACAATGAAAAATAATCACACTTCACAAAATTGTGAAATACAATCTTAGACGGAAATACGATATACGGTCATCTTTTCTGACAGTCAATGTTCAATTTATAAGCTACATTTACGCTGAAAAATTAAAACTCATTTGAACAGAACTATTATGTTAAGACATTGGAAAGCGCGCTGCATCAGTCACCGAGTTCTGTAAAAATAACCTAAAGTTAGGTAAATGAACATCTGAAGAAAAAAAAACTACCCCAATATTTCTTTCCACTTGACACATCGTAGCATGCCAAGTTGCCCATTATTTGAATATCAGCTGTAGTAATCCCAGATTTTGGTGGAATCGATGAAAAATTACACGGATATGATGAGAATCAAAGAGTTGGTACACTGTTTTACTTTTCACATTCTGAACATGGCCAATGTGAGTTGGAGCGCGGAAGGAATAGTTTAGAAAAAAATTGAAAGAATGACTGTTAACCCGATGACGCTGCCACCGTCTGAGTTCAACTCCCAGCGCGGCATGATTGCTTTTGTCTGGCTAAATAAGCTCGATCTCGAAGCCAAATTACCAGAGTGGGACGACTATGTCTTAACTACATTGTTAAGACATTGTTTAAAAAAGATAGAAGAAGAAGATTTATGATGAAATAAATATTCATGATGGTTTCAATGTAGCGAGCTTCCAATGATACTATAGTTGTCTTTAGTGGTTACGTTTTTGCCCTAACGCCCTTGACAGTAATTTTCAAAAGCATAGCGTAACTATGGGTAAAAAATGGTTAAATATGAATAAATGAATACACTATACCTCTGAAATAGTTTTAGTAATGACAATAATTTTTTCAAATAGAAAAACCATTCCTTCGAACGATTCTCTTCTTGTAATCTTGAAGGTATTGAATAAAATAAGATCGCCTTGCTCCGCCCAGTTAATCGGACATTTCTCAATGTTACCAACAGCGACGAAAGCGTTGCATTTGTCCATTTTTTTTAGAACAAAAGATAATACTTGATCTGTACCTGAAACATTTGCAGATTTCAAACGTTTCAGCAGCAATATGTAGCCAGCCAGACGTCGTATTGGATGATGAAGTCGATTTTGAAATTGACTGTCATTGTATTTTGTTTCGATGTCCTATAAAATTGAAAACATGCATAAGTTCCACTCGTATCTTTGAAATTACATATTGGGAAATCTTACTTGTATTATATTGAGATGAAGCTTGGAATGTTTGTCTGCCATTGGTTTATTCATTGAGTAAACCTCGTATAATTTGAAAAGGTAATCCTAAAAATAAAAAAATATAGAGTTACACAATACGAGATCCCCGATATAGTCCAGTCAAGGAATGAGGTGTAGAGTGCGTGAGCAGGTAACTAAGCGATTCCTTCAGAAACTTGTTCAGGGGGCTTAGGTTGTTAACATACCAAAAGTCCTGACTCCTAGGTGATGAGCGGGGGGGAGGAGGAGGGGGGGGTAAATGTACGAATTTTGGGTTTTTCGCTTATATCTCGAAAACGGTGCATCGGGGAGAAATATTTTCACATAATAAAATGGAGTTCTTAAAATTATCTAAAACTTTTATATCATATGTTTTTTTCTAATTCCTAACTGTTTTCGAGCTATACCCTCGGAAAAAGTTGAAATTTACAAAAAAAATCAATTTACGTCAAAATATTCATAAACATTGCATCATATTGTCTAAACCTATTCATAAACGAAAAGTATGAATAGGAAAGAAGTTGTAGATTTTTAAATTCCCTTTTTGAATATATATACATATGCTGATTAATGTCCAACCCGCCTAAAGTTACAGCTATTTTAAAACTTGTATAGCATTTTGTAATTTTCAGAAAATTAGTTTGTATATCATATTCTTAACCCACAACCTTTGTTCGTTCATCTAATAACATATATGGCCACTTATAAGCAAGTTATTAAATAAAGTAGAAAAAATAATGATGATGACAAATTTCACACTTTATTCTACAGATAGTTTCGTTATACCAATACAATAATAATTGTAAACCCCATTGTTCTCAATATATTCCTAATGTTTTACTCTCAACTTTAAAAGTAATCAAATTTTCATCCTCTTTGAACTTGAGGGCCCAGGCAATGATTGTTCTTCCATGGCATCTTCTTGCTCAGTAGCGGGTGGCTCTTGCTGAATGGCCTCTACATCGTCTTCATCGTCCTCATCGTCAACAGGCACTCTGTTTAGGCACTTCCCTTGACAGTGGAGGCACGCTGCAGAACAGGTGAGCATCGCTTTTCGGCAGCCACATTTTCCAATTACACAATCCTTGGTGCAGCGGCAAAATATAGTTTTCAGAAGAACCTCTGGTGCTGGTAGATTTTCCATTGTAATTGCCACCAGGGTGTCTCCTACACGTTTCCACCCCCAATCTTGAGGGGGCAGCTCATTACCGAGCCACTGCTGCACTTGGTGGTAGGTTCGCCGAGAGTGCTGTTTAGCTGCATTCTCTGTTGGAGGTAGGGAGCTGATTTCAGGCTTCATATTTGCCACTGACCTCGTAAACGATTGGAAGCGGTACTGGTTAAGGGAGGTTTGTTTTTTTGGCGCCTTATACCACTTCAGAAAGCACATCTCCCCAGCCTTTTCAACCTGGTCGTAAGTAGAGGAGGCGTTAGAAAATGTCATTGCTGCTTGCTGGATGATTTCTGACTCCAAGTACAATTTAAAGAAGCCCACCTTGCTTCTCCTGAAAGTAGCAGAAGTTGTGTCGCATCCGGTAAATGAATGAAGGAACAGGATGTGTTCAAATCTACGGTGCTGCATCTCTTGGGTGGACAGTACTATTGTTTTGGTTTTCCCTCGTCCGGGTTTCAGCATAAAGATATCTCGGGTCGCAGGAGTGGAAGCAATCAACAGGACAGCAAGGTCTACATCCAGCAAGGTCTACAGTTTTAAAATAGCTGTAACTTTAGGCGGGTTGGACATTAATCAGCATATGTATATATATTCTAAAAGGGAATTTAAAAATCTACAACTTCTTTCCTATTCATACTTTTCGTTTATGAATAGGTTTAGACAATATGATGCAATGTTTATGAATATTTTGACGTAAATTGATTTTTTTTGTAAATTTCAACTTTTTCCGAGGGTATAGCTCGAAAACGGTTAGGAATTAGAAAAAAACATATGATATAAAAGTTTTAGATAATTTTAAGAACTCCATTTTATTATCTAAAAATATTTCTCTCCGATGCACCGTTTTCGAGATATAAGCGAAAAACCCAAAATTCGTACCTTTACTCCCCCCTCCTCCCCCCCGCTCATCACCTAGGAGTCAGGACTTTTGGTATGTTAACAACCTAAGCCCCCTGAACAAGTTTCTGAAGGAATCGCTTAGTTACCTGCTTACGCACTCTACACCTCATTTTGGGTCATTTATTGACTGGACTAGATAGTATATGTTATAAAAAGCTCAATATGCTTATTTACGTAGAAATAGTTTTTTTTTCTTTCATGAAAAATAATCTTTAGTTTTTGAAAAGTTCTATTGGAACAGAATATTTAGATTTGTTTAGGACAGTAGATTAGAAAATAATGTAATAATAAGGTGAAATGTCATAGAATAGTTTTTGTAAAATAATTAATTAGAATAATTAGAATAAGTTAGCTAGAGTGTACGGGAGAAATGACAGGCAGAAAATGATTAAAAGTCACAATTTAGAAGAAAAGAACAGCAACTCTAGTAGCAGGGAAATTGGCTGTTAGAAAGGGGAAAACATAACATGTCCAAAGAGGATTTTGTGTGTTGTACTCCAAAAGAGAAATGAATTTCATAAGATGTTGATTGGAAGGAAAATACAAAAATTATCCGCTGTCATAGTGAGAAATAATATGTTGTCAAGCAGATAACAATCGAATTTACATAGTTACAAGAATAACTATAAATAGAAAAACAACGATTATCTAAGGAGATTCCTAAAACACAAGTTAATCAGTGTAGACCACGAAATCATAACCAAACATCGTAAACATCGTGAACATCGTGAACATCTAGAAAATTTTCGAACATCAAGAATTTGGAAAAGAACAGAGGCCGTAGCTGACTACAAGAAGAAACATATAGGTTAGAAGGAGAGATTTGGTTAGCTGGTAGCTGACAACTGCAATTTGATTTGGATACAGCCGTGCAGAAATTTGGCTAGCAGGCAGCTGACAATTATTGCAGATTGATTTGGGTACAGCCGTGCAGCGATTTGGATTCTGCGATTTTGACATAGAAGATAGAAAAACGTAGCAGCGAATTGGATATATCTGTGCAGAGATCTACATTGAAATGCTGACACACTAACAGCAAGGCTATACTAGAGTTGACTTCAAGCTTTGTTCAACAACTGATTCCGTGGGTTATTCCTTTCGTTAACCTACGAGGGACTTCTGTCAAAAATTAATGACAGAAAGTCGGTGACGAAGAAGATTTATTAAGGGAACAAACTGTGAGTAATTTTAAGTTATTTTTAAGTTAGTTGTTGTAACTGTTATTGTTTGGAAAATTTTTTATTGTAATAAAACCCAAACAAATTTAAATTGAGTTTCAATAGGAGTTTATAGATTATGAAAATTTTAAAAAATTTATAAAAAAAAAATACTTGAACTCACTCTGAGTCATAGAGGTCTCCTACAGAATAAACTTTTATTAGTTTTTAAAAAAGAAAGGCCCCCTAAATAAAATAAATTGTTTATGGTAAGAGGGAATCAAAGAAGAAAATAAATTTTCAAAAAAGAGTAGAGAAAGCACAGTCCCAGCGAACCATAACAATATCTCATTAGATTTTCTCTTGGAGCCTTAACCTATTAATAATTATTATTAGTCCCTAATTTATAAAACTTTGTTTTAATCGTTAAATGTTTTAAGTTTTTTGTTTCATAATAAACGACAAACAATATCATCAAAAATGGTTTAAAGAGTTTTTTTTTTATATTTTCTATGATTTATAAAAATTATAGATATACGTACGAAATTTAGAAACGTTTCACAAATCTTCCTGACGTCCTTGTTACAATTTACAAGCGCCGCATAAAATTTTTGTGTTTCGTTGTAGACTGACTTAATATTGCCGAAAATTTTCTCACTTGCATATTTGCCGCATTTCTCTTCGATAAGTGGTTGGTAAACCTGGAATACTTGAAAATAACACACAAATGACTATTTTTTGTTAGGCTAACGTACCTCAATTAGAGTTTTCAAAGAAATTATGTATGACTTTTCGGTTTCCAATAATTCGTTTATTATGCATCTAGAAAAGAAATTGTTTTATTTTGATCGTTTCTACATACTTGCCACAGTTTTTATCAGCTATTATTGTAAGCGAAATAATTTATTCAATTATTATACCCCATCCAGGACCAGGACCAATTATTATTGTACTTCAAGAATGCAGCTTTAAGAAACTTACCTTGTTAAATTGAATAAAGCAAACTTAACAAAATCACTCGTATGACACGAATATCTAGTAGGCCGATTATACTAAAATATTTACTGAACACCTACCGACTTTTGTCATTAAATTCGCCATCATCGTCTAAGAAAACTTCATCATTATCTTCATAAACTTCTAATTCGTGGTTAGATTTCGCTAAATTTTCCTGAATATTATTTAAATCTTCTTCCTTAATTATACAATATGATTCCAGGTCAATTTCGTCATCTGTACTGCTGATTATTTCGCCGTGTATTTCTCCGGAAGTAATTTTTCTCAAATCGATTTTGTCATCAACGATAGAGTTACAATTTTCCGAATCTGCTGAAGTTTGGCCGACGGTCTCTTGAATGTTGGTTCTAATGAAAACTCTAGTACTAGGAGTAATAATATTTTTTTTTATTGACTCAAATTGTTTAATTTTTTCTTTCACATCACTCATTTTTATTACACTTTACTCAATATTCGTATTAAATGTATAATTTTAAAATCAAACGTAAATTCACATTATACCTTATTAAAGTTATTTCAATTAATTTATTAGTCTAATACGAGCTAGATACGTTTACTAGAAGCTGATTACATTGATCATATCTATCTATAAGCTGTCATATTATTTACCTCTTTACCTATTTAATGTACTCATTCAGATAAAAATACCCATATCAATCTTCAAGTGGACGATTTTATTACAGGATAAATAGTTATTAATTATTATATTGTCCTTGCTTTCGTATATGAAACGAGTAGGTATTTCCAATTATTCTCCTATAAAAAATAATACAAATTTAGGAAACTTATAATTATTGGTTATTTTTCAAAACGTAACAGAAAAACTCTTACATATAGGTACGATAATATGCTTTGACATCTCAAAGTATGTCAATTACTAAAAGATAATCCTACTCAAAGTAACGTTAATAAAAAGATAAAATTTTTGGAAAGTTTGGAAAGGAATAAAAGTTGCAAACCATGTACCTATGTATCATGGCAGCTATATTAACAAAGGCACATTATGAAGACATAATTTTTGTAGTATAAGTTTTTCAACCGAGAGTTAAGGATCGAGAATTCTGGAAACCATTTTTTTGACCAATCGAAACTCTAATGCCAAGCTCAAGAGTTATGTTCAAATGTAACTTCCATCATCAATTAAATTTTGTCTCTAATTATTCACACTTTATCAAACTGCATTTTAATTTAATTTGCTACAAAAAATTCGGATGTAACGAATACTCGGTTATAACATACGTTACTAGGTATCTAGATCACAGGATTCGGATGTAATGAACCAATAAAAATTTGAATTATTCTAAAATTTCCTTTTTAGAACTCGTTAAGGCCTCTTGCTAGAAATGATTCGTTTCTGTGTGTCAAAACCTAGCGATTATTCTGATTTTCATAGTATCAAATTTTCGAACTACATCTCAAACAAAAGCGAAAATAAATACAAAATTTATACAAAATCAGACCAAAGAAAAATTTAATATTCATTATAAAATTATTTTAAAATCTTCATTTTTCTGGGAAAGTAGGCAGGTAGCAGTAGTAGGTAGTTGTAGAATTTGCTTAGCTTTTTTTTTTGAAATAACACTTACTTTCCTCTTTGTGTGGGCTTGAATGTAGCTCCATTGTACCGTGTTTTCTACTTATTCGCTCTAAAAAAAGTAATTTATCACGAATTGATTTTAACGCTAGGTAGGTACTTTACATTCACCTTTAGTTCCAGCAACTTCCACTTGCATAATTTTATTAAGTTCTCCGTACCATCTCCTTATGATACCTGATTTATTTGAAGTTATTATGAATTTCCTGGATTTCCCTTCGGATATATCAATAGCCTCGTACTCCCCAATTAATCCAACTCCAAGGACTTTGTTAGAAATTCCGCATTCAAATTTACACTAAAGGTAAGAATTGTATATTTTTGTAATTATAATTTTTATAAAAAAATATTATTACTTCTTTGTTATGCAATCTCGGTAGGCTTGTAATCATTACTAGCTTTTTAAAGAGAAATATCCTTGCATAGAAGTGTTGATCTCCTTCTCTTGCTTCAAAATCGTTTACCAGAATTAATTCGCCGTGTATACCGAAATTTTTCGAGCAAAGCTTTACATCAGATAAAAATAAATTCATGTTACAACGTTCTTTGTATTTCTTGGTTAGTGCGGTAGCTTCCTCCACATACTTTACTGTATTCCCTAAAAATTGTTGAAGGTTTCTGGAAGAACATTTTTCGGCCACTTTATACACCTCTTTTTTTAAACTTTCCATTATATTCGCGTACTGGGTAATACGGTCAAAAACTCTCCTTACATTTTCTTTGATATCCTTTTTTCCATATTTATCCTTTATATCGCACGCTATTTGAAACTAAGGAAAGGATTCATATTAGTATAGTAATAATTGATTGTGTTTATGGTTCTTGTGGTTGAGATCTTACCTGAGTAAGAGCAATGAATTTTTCATCCACTTTATGAGCGATGAAAACAAATGTCAGATATTTTTGAAACAAGCCTTCCTGAAATATTATAATCCAAAATCTCAATTAAATAAATTATTTCATTTAGGTACTCACCATGCTTATTATAGTTTTGCATATCGTCTCTATATTTTGCTCACATTCTTGAAGTTGTGAGAAATATGTTTTTGTCAATTTATATATATCATCAACATCTCCGAAAATCTTATTTGAGAATAACTCACCATAATTTTTTTTTATGTAAGGTAACTGTATCTTAAAATTTTAAAAGTTTTTTAAATAAATTTAAGAAGTAAGTAATAGCATAATGATACTTACAGTTACTATTTCCTCCAATCTTTGAAGATGACTCTGTTCTGTTGTAAGGAGATTTTTTATGATTTCTGATATGACATAACTGGAATTTGTTTAGTTAGTTGGAATAAGATCGACCTAGGTTTAGATATGGACAAATACTCACTATTCCTGTTCATCCTTGACTCTTTCATATGAAGATTGTACAGATATATTATTATTTCTTTGAGTTTCTATTGATTTTTTTAACACTTGCGAAGATACATCATCTTCCTGCTTTAAGTATAATGGATTGGCACTTGATTGATAAGTTCCATCACAAATGTTATTTAAAGAAGAAGCACAATTTTGGAATTCTAGGTTAAAAGTAGCGCTATCCGGAATATCCAATGATTTACTTTGACGAAAATTTTGAATGAGTTTTGAAAATTTTATTTGGGATTTATCCTGATGACTTTCCGCCTCAGGTATTTCAAAAAAATTTTCTCTATCAAGTAGACTCATGATTTGTATTTGCGAAATATTTTTATAATAATAATATGATTGATGGAATGATAAGTGTATACGTATGCCAAAATTCTTGCAAGCAAATGTAATTGCGCGTGCTTTAATTTTTATGGAGTGTTTTGTTTGCTAATTAATCATGATAAGAAAATCAATTTTGAAATATTTATTGAAGTGTGGATAAACATTTTATTTAAAGGAGTGATTATTTACGAAACAATACAGAGCGATTTTAATCATGAGGCCGCTAAGGTGTATTTAAGTAGTTAAAATGTATGATTTTCAGAAGATACCTACTTATTTTTTATTTAATAATTTTAGGGAGAAGAAAAATTTTCATTGTAACTTTAAGCAGCATATTTTTTATGAGAACGATTAATTATGATGAAACAATGATGATTAAAAATTTCTCAAAATCAAAAACCAAAAAATGACAATTATAAGTCGAGTCGGTAAAGTAAAAAATATACCCAAAGGTCATAAAAATCTTATCTAAGATTTTTCTTAGTAATAATAATAATTGTTAGTGAAGAAGTTATAGAACATAAATACACAAAAATCAGTTCTGAGGGTGCAGCGTTTCCCCAAAAAACACACCCATTTGGCGGGAAAAGTATTTTTTCTTGTAATTTCTTGTAATTTTTTTGTATAAATATTTTTCGAGCTATTCAATATTTAAGAAATAGCAAATTTATATCTTTGACGCACGCAAATTTTTGTTTATTTAAAATTGTTGGCGCGCAGCCTCTACAAAAAATTAAATTTCACGGAAACCTATGGAGAAAACTCAAAATGGGTATTAAAGGGGACATGAAATACAAAATATTGAATAACTCGAAAGATATGACACATTAGAAAAAATTACAAGACACTTTTCTATTTTTTTGATTTATCCAACGATTAACGAATTATTTGCGGAAAAATACTTATTTACCAAAGAGGAGGTTTCTTTTTTGGGGGGGAGGGAAGACGCGCTTCACCCCCAGAACTGATTTTTGTTAACGAGTCCTTTTAACGAGTCCGATATCAATAAACAAAAGGTAATTAACATAGATGATTCTTCAGGGTATAATTTCGTGGAAAATTTTTAAGTTTAGTCTCAAATTCTTGAATGATACTTACCTTCATTTTACTTTTTACCTTATGTTTTGTTAGTATCTTTCTTACAGCATAGGAAATGTGTTATTATGCAAAATATAAAACTGTTATCATAAAATAAATGACAGTAGTAACATGTGATTACGCTGTGAAAAAAATTATGTTTATTTATTAAAGTAAACTTGAGTTTTTTGAACAAGATCATATTTCCTAAAAATTTCTGTTGGAAGAGTGAGCTTTTTGTCACTAACAAAATGGTATCATGCAACTTTTACCATTACCTGATTTTTTTTACATTTCGCATTGTACTTTTCCTTACAATTTGTCAAATCTTATCACTGTTAAGTTGCCACAGGGTTAAAAGTTTTAAAATACCGTATATATAGATGTAGTTAACGATTTTATATAACTAGGTTATTTTTGTGGATTTTGTTTTTGCTTTTTTCGATAATTTCGAGTTACTATGTGACTTTTGAGTCAACAAAAATTTTTCTCATAAGGCCAGGTTAGTTTTAACATTACAGCTTTTCTTTCGTTTAATTTTACGATTATTTGAAAAAAAAAAAACTAAAATTCAACTCCGCTCTGATGAAGACCCAACTTGGAGTTGACTAAGTATTAGAGTAGGTTATGAAAATATTCGTTTCCAATAATTTTATTTTATTTTAATCAGAACAAATCTTTTTACAGAAGATCAGGTCAGTATTAATGACAAGCAAGCTAGGCTAATAAGCTTTTCTATTTAGTTTTTATATTTGTCATTAATGTAACGAGAGCATTCTAAAATTAAATAAATCTCTTTAAAATACCATAACAGTTGTAAAGAGATTATCATTAAAGAGATATTTCAATTTAAGAACTTACTTGCTCGGCTTTTAATTTCACTTTTTTGGCTTGCTGTACTTAATCGACGTTGAATTTCAACTAGAATTTATACCAGGGGATGAAACATATTATTAAGTGAAAATATACCTCTAATGCTTACCTTTTTTCTCTTTAACTTGATGGTACATGATATTTTCTAGTTCAGTTTGCCAGTTCTGCATGACAACTTTCTTGTCTGAGTAAATTATGTAAGCATTTCCTGTCTTCTTCAACTCTATGTGATCAGAATGTCGCCCATACGTTAGATCATTTACGGGGATACTGTCAATAAATTTGCACTGAAAATTAACAAATTTCTTAAATTTTCCAAATAAGTTTTCAAATAAGAACCTCTTGATCTTTTACTCTCGCAATGAGTATCATTTCTTTGAACAGAAATACTCTCAAAGACATCTTGGGTTTTCCTCGCAGGTAGAAATCATTTACCAGAATCAAATCGCCGTGACGGTTGAAATCATGTGAACAATTTTTTAAGTCGGCTAGATATCCACACATGTTACTTTTTTTATTGTATATTTCAATAAGTAAACAAGCCTTGTCGATCATGACCCCGGAAAATCCCCTTTCTTTCTCTATTTGCTGTTTAAGGTTCTTGATCAGGATGTCATATTCCGTTATACGTCTTGAAACTCTTGATAGTGCCTCTTGAAGTTCACCTTTGTTGAGCTTTAATTTTCCTTGATTTTTCTCTTGAAGCTAATCGCCAATTAAACGTTTTATGAGAATTTTGCTTTAATAAGGCAACAATAATAATTATAGATCTAGCAAAGTTTATAATGTATAATTAAAAGAAGTTATAGGGAGTTTTTTATTAAAACACCTCAGCAGTGAACTTATGGAGCAAAGGTTAAGGGCAGTGATTTTGTTTAATATATAAATTGAGGGTGGATATCATTTTTAATAAATACCGTTATGAATTACCGTTTTGAATAGAACCGTTATGAAGACAGCAGTTCAGTGGCGTAGAAGAACACGAGCTTTTTTGACGAAACCTTCGACGAAATCGTCTAGATCTGCTATCTATGAGATTTAACATGACTTGAAAGACTTGATACTGAACGTCTCTACCGGAAAAATGGAAGTAGATGGAATAGATGGACAGGTGAACAAGTTATAAGAAGAAAGGTTCAGGTTCTCTTAATAAATCGGATTAGGTGATCAGGTCAGGTCAGGTCAGATCGACCAGATCGACAGTGTCATAATCTACAGTTATTAAAACTTGAAATGTTGAAATGGATCGCACCTAGGTAGGATGATAAGGAAATTATTTCCATCGCCCTCGTTAAATCAGCCCAAACCGAAAAAGCAAACAGTGCAAGAATAGGTACGTAAATACCTGAAGGTAAAATTGTTAGGAAATTGAAACGCAGCCACCCGCCGTTACATCAAGTAAACGATCCCTGTCAGCACATTAAATATTCAGAAAAATAGAATCGCTCTAGCTGGTCACATTTCAGTCCTTCGAGAAAGCGGCAACGACGATGGCAAACCATTGCCAGATGTCTTTATAAATGCGCCTCGGCCGATTGAAAGGGCAGGATGACCTAGAAACAGACCGGGTGGAAAGATTTGTGAAATCAGAACCAAACAATAACCCCTCGCAAAGACAATAGTAAGTCGCTAGGTATTCCACCCACGATAATGAAAATTTCATCAATCGATAAAGCGAATTAAGATATGGCAGCCGCCGAAAGCTCATCACGATACCAAAAGAGGCCAAATAACAAATAGGTATTGACGGTCCAAAAGAGGCCAAATAAAGGTAGCCCAGTGAGGCAAAACGACGACACAACAAATAAACAAAGTTAGTTGAAACAACTGTCATGAGTATGACGTTAATTCACGAAAACTACGCTTTCACAATTGCGAAAAGCAATTGGAAAGACATTCGTATAATGTTTAAAGAGGAGGTAGAAATCAAACAAACATGGCAACACTGCTCTCGATATCCAAGCCAAGCTAGCAACTCGACAAATAGACAGACATTCCCGCCATATCCCGGGTAGTCTGTAACCAAAGTGGTTGTATTCTTTAATTAATTCAAGCAGTTGCTTGAAATGAAATCAAAGAAACCAGAAAAAGGAAATTAGGCAAGGAAAAAAGTTTAATACGTACCAGACAGACATTTCCGCAATATACCGGATAGTTTGTAACCAAAGTGGTTGTACTCTTCAATTAATTCAAGCTGATGCTTGAAATGAAATCAGACAGACATTCCCGCAATATACCGGGTAGTCTGTAAACGAAACAAAAACAAAACGAAATGATAAGAAAGCACAGGAGTGCAAAAGAGTGGTTTCTGAAATAGATAGAAGTTTGAAAGATATATGAAATCTATCTTCGCTTTACACTTTTTTATACTCTCTATGCAAAATCACAGCTCCTCTCGTCCTGCAACATTTTACGCTCTTGCAAACGAATTCTCTCGCTCTTCATTCGCTTTTAAACTCCCTGACAGGAAGTCCACTCACAGCTAACAACAAGTCTCAGTAAATTTCCCCGCTTTTCCGAAAGAAATCCCAATCAACCGAGATACAATGAGTCATAGTAGGTTCTTTTGCGCATCCGTTTCGGCCATAGTAATCCTGGCATACCTCAATCAAAGAGCAGGGTTGACTACGGTAAAAACTACGGTAAACACAACGTAAGAAATCACAGCAGTCCTATTAGGGGAAACCCAGAGGTAAATAGACGATCACGAGATCACAGTGGCTTTTCGCGAAAGACGAGGGGACCCGGGTCTTCTACGTTACAATGTCTCAACAAAAAATATCAACGGAGTTAAATTTAGGTAAATTGATCTTCACCTGACCTGCTCAAGACTACTTATCCAATTTTGGTCTAAAATACTAATCATAAGGTCCTTCACATTTCAGATTTATGGCTCATGCTATAGCGTCTATCTTAATAAGACTAGCCATAAAGTCTTTAGGGGGGAGGGGTCTAAACGGTTTACTGCAAGATGTCCTTGAATTAATGAATTAATTTCAAAGACGTTTTTGCAAATGAAACTTTGAAATCTATTGAGATTTTTCGGGAACGGTAAGTTAGAGAAAAATTTTAATCTTAAATCATCAGGATTTAGTGGGATTAGTGCTTGCCTGTGATTTTTTTGCAATATTTCATAATTTATAGTCGTAGATGTTCTCATTTAAAATAGGAAACAGGAATACTACGGATATGCGATTAATGAGACCTTCTACTAATATGATATCATAAAAAACCCATACCATGCTGTAGGTTTCTAAAGTTTTATCCAGATTTTGTATTTCTCGTGAATAAACGGTATACAATTGATATAGGGGCTCCTAAAAATGAGAGTTATTGAGTTTGTTATAAAGTCTGAATCTGAACGAGTTTAGGTACTTGCCATTTTTTGTGATAAAATTTTGCTTGTCTGATTCAAATCTAAATCGGCTATCAATAAGTCCCCATAAAATTCTACCGTTTTCTGATATATTTCCTCAATAACATTTCCAAAAATTGATTCACACATGAACAAACCATAGCATATTTTAACTTGAGGTAAAAATTCCTGAAAAATGATCATTCTCATTTTTATACTTCATTTTAATTTCAAAAATTACCTCAACAATTTTCCTTAAGTTTTCTACGTGCTTCTTTTCGCTTATAACCAACTCTTCCAAAGCGCAATCAATCCTATAATTATTAATATTGTTGGAAAATTTTATTAAATAAAAATTGAATAAATAATACTGACCCGCTCTTATTGGCTTCCAGATATTCTCTAGTCATTACTTCGAGATTGTCGACACATTTCATAATATCAATGATACTATTTTTTGATTTACTCTTTATGCCAACATTTTCATTACGTTTTGATGCATGTTTTAAATAATTTGAATCGAAAAGAATATCTTCATTACTCACATGATCAAGCTGATTCGGATTATTATTATTACTTGTTCTTCTTATAAACAAACTGTTGGGATTCAAGCAACTAAACTTGGTACTCACTGGACCTGGATGGGGGTCTGGACTCTGGTTTATTGGATTATTTATTATTTTCTTTTCGAGATCTAGCTCAGATGATACTTTCCTCAGAACAACTTCAGTATCATTATCATTGTTGACTTTATTATTCTTATTGTTAGAATATGTAGCTTTAACTACTGAAATTCGCCTTTCGAATAATCTTATTCTGTCTTGAACACTACTTGAATTTTCGCTCATTTTCTTTAAATGTACTTTATTTAGGTAGGTACCTACTTACTATAATAATAATTTAATATGAATTATTATTAAGAATATTGTATCAAAGTATTGACTGTACAATTTGTTTCAAAAACATTATTGTTTCCTGATAAAGATATTCAGGGAAGATAAACTAGATAAATGTATTACATATAGATCTTCAAATTATAAGATTACCAAGATTTCTCAGAGTTTGCATATTTCAAAAGAGTGAGGTATCTTATTGTTATAATTTTATCAATTCGAAAGTAGAGAGAAATTTCAGTGTGTATCTTTAATATTGCGAAAAAATTTAAAGGCAGATTCTTTGGTCAAAAATTAACGTGTGTCCAGAAATTCACCGTTTTTAAGTCAAAAAAATTTTCGGGAACTGTATGAGATAACAAATTCAGCTTTTGTACAGACCTTAACTACTTTTTTTTGTCATTAATATTAGCTACTTTTTTAATGTAATTTTTTTTTCATAAGTGGTAGAGATTTTAGGGTTAAGTGGGATTTTTTTCCTAATATCTACGACATAAATTGATCTTTTAACAGCGCACTTTTAATCGTCAATATTGTCTACAAAAAACGATAGGTACTCTTGGTCATAACTGCTAACGTGAGCCGTTTTCGAGAAAAACGTGCATTTACGATGAAAAACTCCCTTTGGTTGTTTCAAGACAAGTGTCAGAAAATGAAGGCCAAAAAATTCACTCATTCCTTAAAAACGTGTCCGTCTCTCAAGGAGTTCCGTATCTAAAATGGTTCCCTAGATGTCTTCAAAAAACTGGAAAAAAATTATTTTTTTGAAACCCTGTAAGTACCTATCTCAAAAACGGTGCATTTCCGGAGAGACGTTAATAGAAATTTTTTGTTTATTTTGGACCAACAATCTTACATTTTTTCGCAATATTAAAAATGCACCCTGTAGGTATATTTGAGTGAAATATTTATGTAACGGACAGTTTATCAACTTACCACGTTGACTTTTTAGTTAAAAATTTTCATTTTTGTTCTTTTTTTTTTTCTATTTTTTATTATTATTATTCTTTTGCACCTCTATAATATTTATTTAAAAAAATTACTATATCCTGCTACACCTAATTCACAAAAAAGCAAACTTTCGAAGAAAATCATATAAATCTTCAACAGTTATTTTTATAAATAGAAGGTGGTAGCTCAAAGAGAAAAATATCCCTCTCAAATATGTTCCCTCTCACCTTTCCATAATTTAATTCAAAACATAAATAAAAAATCAATCATTCTTACAGCAAAAAAATGAACGAGTTATTCCAAGATTCTGCATAAATTGCTAATGAAGAGATATACTTAATAACGTAACAGATGTTTCGTGTAAGACTTTGTAATATTAAGTCTAGCGCCACAATTAAAACACATGCCCTTGAACAAAAATTTTATTAAAAATTAAAAACACAATGAAAAATTTATTTTTGTAACACTAACTTGCTAAAATTTTTGCAAATATATGACAAATAAAACATTAATGTTTAAACAATTCTATTATATAGTGGTGGAGGTTAACGAAGTAACACGTGTTTCGCTAACTTTAAAATAACATCTTCAGACAATTATGTAAAAATATTATTACCTATATCAATAATTGTAATATTCATTTATACACATGTCTGAATATGCTACTTTAAAATTCAAGTCTCTCAATGCTACAAAAGCTGATCAAAGTTAAACTTAGAGTGCTTGCAAGATGAAATATTTATGTGGCTTGACACAAGGTCAGCTACTGGGTCACCTATCCATCAGAGTCTCTGCAGCTAAATTGGCCCTCCAAAAAATATGATTATGTGGGATAAAGTCGCCTAGTGGTAGAAACATCAACACAGAATAATATATGGGAATCGTTCACCATAGAATTATGGCAAATCAAACCATTTCAAAATCTTTTATTGGCGTTTTAAAGCAGAACGTTAGAAGCTATAGTTCAGAATTTCAAGATGCAATTTGAAGTGTTGACTGAAGACCTAGGCTAACTAAATTTTTTATGTGTGATTCAGTTAGACACTATGCATTGATTACCATGTCCTTGAAAAGAAATAAAGAAAATTTATTTCCCTTAATGCTCTTGGAGACAGAATATTTTCCAGCAGGAATATCAGTATCAGAAAGGAAAAGCGTTTTTGCAACGAAAAACATGTGAATCTATACGGTGCGCTGTTGTGTTACAAGTGAGTCTATATAAAATGTAGAGAAAAAATATTTTAAATAAGAGTTTTAGGAAAATCATATCAAATTCTGTTCATTTTACAGCTTTACAATAATACTTTCTCCTCTAATTGGTCGGTATCAGTCGAGCCAGAGTCTTCTTGGTTGTTTGCCTGTAAAATGCTCTTACGTAAAAAATTCTATAAATTCAAGACATATTATTATCATGATGGTTTGAATATAAAATTAAATTATTCCATACCTCGAGTTCCATATTTTCCTCTGATGTTTCCTCATCTTTTTTGTCGGAATCCTCTGAAAAATAAGTGTTATGACGAGACGTCTCCATATTGATACATTTTAAATTCAATAGCTTACCTTCTGGGCTTTTTCTTTTATCTTTCTCGCTTCTTATACTTAATTGACGTTGAAGTTTAGCTGGAATTTATTTCAATAGGTGAAACAAAAATTTAGTCAAAATATATGATTCTTACCTTTACTCTCTTCAATTTGATGGTACATGATATTTTCCAGTTCAGTTTTCCATCTCTGCATGACAGCCGGCTTGTCGGAGTAAATTTTGTAAGTACTTCCTTGTCTCTTTGTCAACTCTATTGTATCAGTACCTGGTCCGTATTTTAGTTCATCAACTGGGATACTGTCAATAAATTCACACTGAAAATTATCGCAATTCTTATTTTTCTGAAGTTTATTTATTTAAATAAGCACCTTTTGTCCAATTTCCCTAGCAATGATTATGATTTCTTCGAATAGAAATATCCTCAAAGACATCTTAGACTTTCCTCGGGTGTGAAAATCGTGTACCAGGATCAAATCGCCATGACAGCTGAAGTCTTGTGAACAGTTTGTTAAATGGGCTAGATATCCACACATGTTGGATTTTTCATGATATTTCTCGATAATTTTACAAGCCTCGTCGACTAAAGGCTCCGAATTTCCCCTTTCTTTCTCTATTTGCTGTTTCAGGTTCTTGATCAGGATGTCGTATTCTGTTATACGCCTTGCCACTCTTGATAGTGCCTCTTGAAGTTCACGTTTGTTTAGTTTTACTTTTCCTTGATTTTTCTCTTGCAGCTATTCGATAATAATATTTTTAAATCATACAAGATAAAGCTAAAATTAAATTTGGCAACTTCTTTACCGTATAAATAAAAGGCATTGAAATGAGTTCAAATGATTGTTAGGATTCCACTAAACACTCAATAGAAAACAAAAAATTAAATCTAATCTCAATTCATAAAGGTATATTTTTGAATATCTGAAAGCTAATTGATCAAAATAACAATATATTAGAGTTAGAAAGTTCGTGCCATTCGTATAGAGTTAGAGCGTTGGACTAATCAGCTCTCAGAACTTCAAAAATAAAACCTCAAAGTTATCTTTCTGAACTATGATGAATACGGACACCACCAAACAATTCGAAAGGATAAATTGAGAAATGCAGAAGAAAGTTATATTGTAATGACATGCTTTTTTATGCACAGTTTTTAGGGCGAGTAAAAAATTTTCTTTGAATCTACTTCGTCGCGAAAACTACCTAGGTCACAAAAAATCTCTTAACAGCAACAGCAAAAACAGTATGTATTCAACAATAATATGGATGATTTTGAATGAAATGTGTTTTAAATGTTAAATCTGCAAAATTTTATGTAACGCCCCAACGTTTGCATAAAAATAGCATATTATTGAGGAAAAATTATGCAGGGAGGCCACTATATGAGCATTTAAATGAGCAATTCTTTAAATAAATTTAAAAAACCATACCATCATTAGCGTTTCTAAATTTTCTTCCAGATTTTGTATAGTTCGCGTATAAACGGTGTACAATTGACATAGAGGCTCCTAAAATGGAATTTTTAGACAATTTTTTAAAGTCCGAATGCTACTTGCCATTTGTGATAAAACTATGCTTGTCTTCTCCAAATCCAAAGCGGCTTCCAATAAGTCCCCATAAAATTCAACCGTTTTCTGATATATTTCCTCCACATTTCCAAACAGCAATTCTGACATTGTCAAACCATAGTAAACTGTTACTTCAGGTAAAAGGATCTGCAATATGATCAGTTTTTTTTATATAGACACCAACAGGATATAAGTAATTTCAACATTTACCTCCATTATTTTTGTCATATTATCTACATGACTCTTTTCGCTCATAACTAATTCTTCTAAAGCACAGTCAATGCTATAATAATTATTAAAAAAAAAAATTAAATATAATATTATAACAAATAAAAAACAAATAAAGCTTACCTGCTTTTATTATTTTCTAGATAATCTTCATTCAGAGTATCTCCATTTTTCTCAGATTCTTCAGGCGATAACGTTTCGTAATATATCTCATCAAATTCCTCTGATAAATTTTCATCACTTCCAGTTCTAATATCTATTGTATTAAGTTGTTTATTTTCATTTATTTCTAGCGAATTTCCATTTTCCATATAAAGCTTTTCAAATTCATCGTTAGTGGAAGTTGGAGTAATGCTTTCCTTTGACAAACCTTCCAACTCAATAGTTTCCTCCAAGGATTGAATATTGTTATTTTCAGCTTCACGGAATTCTAAATGGTCTTTGATACCATTTTCCATGGGACGTGATTCAATATCTTCATCTCCAAAGCAGATAAGTTCACTCGAATTCCTACCAGAATATGGTGTTTTAGAATTATCTGATAAAATGGTAATATTGTCCTTATTTCGTTTTATTCCGTTACTTTGTTGACTCACTGCTTCCAAGTTTTCGAATCTTTTGATTATATCAATTATACGATTCGATTTGTTGTTTGTGTCAATATTTTCTCGAGGTTTTGATGATTTTTTTAGATATTTAGGATCAAATAGGATGTCGTCATCACTAACGGGATCAATAAGCTGATCGGGATATGTCTCGTAATTTATTTTTGGTACCACTAAAATGGGTTTTAAATTTTTATTCTCAGTACTCACCGAAGGGGGGTTTGGTCTCTCGTGGTTTTTACTTGAGAATTTCGTTTGTCTATTCCATTCCAGATTTGGCTCAGATGAATATCTTTTCAGCACTGCTGTATTATTATTATTACTATTGCTGGTTATTATTGTAACTCTAGCTGCCAAATCGAGATTTTCGAAAAATCTTACTTTGTCTTTTACACTCATATTTTCAGTTGGATTTGGCTTCATTTTGTTCAAATGTATTTTTTAGACACTCTGATAATATATGAATTATTAACGATATTGTTCCAAAGTATTTACTCCAAACATTGTTGTCTCCCGATATACTTAGATATTTATGGAAGATAAATAAGATAAACGTATAGATTTCCAATTAAAGATTATTAAAGATTGTCCTAGAATTTCGCATAATTCAAACGAGTGACGTAATCTTATAATTTCATCAATTCGATGTATAGAGAGGAATTTCAACGTTGTACATTTGAGTGAAATATTTATGTAATGGAGAGTCTTATTCAGAAGTTAATTTTAAAGGTATAATTGGTATACTCGGCACGTTGACATTCCATTAAGTTGGAAATTTCGAATTTCCGCATCCGTTGTCGAAATTTAAAAGAATTTTTAATCAAAAACAAGCCACTGAATTCGTAATCATTGGTGTAACTCACTTTCCTCTTAATATTCCAATTCTTGATTTCGGCTGAATTGAAAGTGGGTGTCATAACGCAGAGAAGAAAATTCTTTACTCGCTGGAATATAATTAAAGAAGTAATTCGCGAATTACTGAATTTAAATTACTCGTAGGTCAGTCAGCTTTTCTTTCAATCTTAGTCTTTCCATTATTCTTCTGCACTAATTGACCTTAATAAGAAAAGAAAATTTATTAGTAATACTGATCTCTCCTCGATTTACTCAAAAATGCAAGATTGCATGATGCAAGACACTCAACTAGATATAAAAAAGCTTATCTCCAGGAGATATTTTTATAAATAGAACATGACAGTTTAGAGAGCGAAGTTTGATAATTTTTTTTTTTTTTTTTAATATCTCTGCCCTGGAAATCCTGTAAAATTAATCCTGTAAACCATCCCATCCAACAGACAGGAATGGCTGACACGAGCTAGAAAGATGTGAGACACAACGAATTATTATACTAACTAGAACGATAATATTTCAGAACAGACCTAGAGCCAGAAGTGAGAGTGGGATCCTCGAGCGCAGTGCCGTGGGCTAGACGCTGTTAACAAACTTAATTTTTTTTATTTATATTCTTTCTGTTATGGTCATAATTTGACGTCAATATTGTGCCACATTTTGACAATGTTAAAATCTATTATTGTACTATTATTGTACAGCAATAAAAAAATTGTTAGGAACATAATTTTTAGATAGCTCGTATTTAGTTGAAAAATATTCGTGCCCTTACACTTACTCGTTGTCCTTACTTCGAACCATAGATAGAAATTGTATTAGGTTAGAAGGTGGGTCGACTAAAAGGATTTTATTTGGAATAAAAGAAGCTGTTTTGTAGTTTATTGGTGTCCGAAATAACGGAGCCGTGTAGAAGGAAACTGGAAGAACTCCTCCTGCCAGGACTAAGGAGGAGACGCCGCTCGTAAAGCGGATAATAAGGCATGTTTACGACACCTGGAGACCATAAATGTGAAGCAGTCATCCACACAGAATCAGTTTTATTGAGTCCGTCAGGAAAACCCGCTGCTACAAACCCTCGGACTAAGCCAAATTAAGGACAAATTAAAAGTTACTACCTTTCGCAACTTCGCAAGACTAAATTGGATTTTAATTTTTAAGACTTGCGGTTTTTATTACAAATATTAACTATAGTACTATTATAGGTAGGTACACGTTTAAATGTACAGTTTGTGCTTGAGACGTCAATTCTGGTTTATGTATAGGTTGATTGACACATTTATCGAAAATAAATTTTTAAGTGGCGATAAAATTCAGAAGAAAGTAATCTTTGTAAGGGAAACATGTTTTTATGTTGTTTCTATGTTTTTATGTTACATTATAGTTGATATCTTAAGCACTTATCAATAAATATTATAGTACATAGTTGTTTATAAGCGTTAACCAAAAGTACGAGGATCGTTTGAATCGTTGCAGGCATTATCGACAAAGAGTGAGTACTCATTAAATTATTTCCTCTCACTGACCGACAGATGGTGTTCATATATCCTGTATCCTGTGAAAATTTCTAGTCATTCCGGTCAGTATGCCCATATATCCAATACTTCTATATTGATAGCGCCCGTAAGTGGAAGTGACATGGACGAAAAAAAAAGTAAGACAGCAAACGACTACTTCTATCTCTTTTAAGAGTACTCGATCGTTGTGCGCAAGCGTCACGGTCTGGTGGGTCGAATCAGTGAAATTTGATGCTTACTTACTTGATGCTTACTTACTCCCGATACCAAACAACAGTCAATCCAGTGGATCAAGGTTTGGGAACCAGTTCCGAACAAGGCGAAGGTCGTTCTTTATGCGAGAAAAGTGATTGCAACAGTTTTTTGGGGCCGTGGGAACATTTTGATGGACTGTTGCTGAATCGGTTGAAGGCCAATACACCGTGGCCAAAATCAAGAACGACGACCACATTTGGCCAAGAAGAAAGTGGTGCTGTTTCATCAAGACAACGCTCGGTATATAATATGTGCATGGTCGCTACTGAGTTGGATGGTGTTAAAAAAAAGTTCGTATAAAATCCGAGTAAATAATTTCAAAAAAAGTCTCAATCATACTTTTACTTCTAGAAATCTGCTTTATCACTGGAACTACAAACAGTCTGTGCAGTCTGTCCCCAAAATATTACAAAAAAATGAGGACTCCAGGTGTATGCGAGGTTTACTGTAGCCGTGCAAACTCAATATCTTTGATGTGTGAGAAGCACTAGCACTGCAAGAGGAAAATGTAGAGATCCTCTCTTGGGAAGGAACTCCTATTCTTATTAAAGGGTCGGGGAGGTTTGATTAGGACTTCCACTGTAGTACGGGAATGGCGAAATGGGTTCTTGGAGGGATAGCTACTTATAGGCTGTTAACCCCTTCTCATTCTCACCATATCAGGTTGGTGTACGTTCCTGGATTCTGGGGAAGAGGTATATCAGTAAATAAATCAGTGGATTATAGTAATAAAATAATTTTAGTGATGATAACGATAGAGTAATCTCCCAAAATGCGCTACCCAGACATAATAGTTGAGGACCTTGTCAGGGATATACCCCCTGACATTTTTTTGCTATCAAGGATATTTGCGTATTACTTGCGTCATGGTTGGGGATTGATTGGCAAACGGAGTTGTTTATGGTAGAGTGGCTTTTTTAAAGAAACTACTCATAGTAGCTTTTTCATGGAACTTAAATAGCTTTGATTGTAAAGTTGTGCGAAAATCTTTTGATTTCTGTTGAAAAGGGTTTTCTGGCTCTAGTTCTAAAAATACCTTGACATTTCTAGCTGACTCATTAAAATGACTCATGAAAATTACCTCATTAGCTTCTTTTTCTAAATATTTTTCAATATATTTTTAAGAAAAATCTAAAAAGGGAATATTTTCAGATATATCAAAGCCAATTTTCATAAACTTTTCCAGATAAGAATGTGCGAAATAATTCAAAACAAGAGTTTCAGAATTCTCTCAAAATACGTTTTGAATATATCAAGAGAATTTCGCAACGCTGAAATACCGTAATGCCTTCCAACCGTAAACTTGGAAAGTATAATTTTACCTTACAGAATTATATCAAACTGAAATAAAAGACGAATGCGTAAGTAACTTCTTCCATTTAAAAGGACGAAACTAAGCGAGAGGCTTTCGGTCGATTACTTTTTTTACTACGCACGTACCGGTAAACAAGGATATGTGGCTCTAATCGTGAAAAACACGGAAAACCGTTTAGTCTGCGGAAAATGGTCCTGTCATTTAAAACTAGAGAAGAGATTCATGTTAGGCTTACGTTCCTTAAAAACATTTACAAGAAGGCTCAGTTATTCTAACACTTCAGCAGTGTTTAGTGTTTATAAAGATGACAAACTCCTACCCGCTCTTATGTAACATTAATTACTGTTTGAAGATGTATACTTTCCTTATTGTCTAAAACGTGAGTTCGACAAAATAATATGTTAACATTCCGGTTAGGGTTCAACGCCGTCATCCCTGGATAATTATATTCTATCCAATATCAGGGAATGAAATCTTTTGTTATTATGAATCTTAGACTATCGCCCCAAAGCAATTATTTCACATCCCTAGTCAATATCATTCTCAACACTTCTTTATTACATTTATTGTTATGCATGGATTTCCAACTTTTCGTATAATTCCACTTCCACGTTAATTGTAATTTTATTGACCCTATAACGAATTTTCTGATGCGTTTTTCATCGTCCATAAAAAAGGAAATGTTGCCAATACACGTAGGTATACTTGTAAAATTCAATTATTGGTTTGATCATATTGATACCTAAACCTATATCTGTCGATAGGTGTTTTCTGTTTAGGTAAAAAATCAATAACAAATCTAAATTATTGTAATTATTAACTTCCAAGACCGGCGAAGCCGATTTCTCGGTAGGTATACTTAAAAAAATTCTCATACCTAAAAAAAAAACAATTAACTCGAATTTAATTATTATAAGTCTCTTCGTTAGGTCCAAATAAAAAAAAACCGCCGCCATATTTATTTTTCGAATCATTAAAAATTGTTTTCTGTGGTAGCGTTTACGTATTTTCCGCATAATCAGATATTTGAAGGTAATTTTCTCCGAAAGTACCTATCCGAAATCGAAAAACGGATTTTGGTTGGAGACTCGCCACGATTCAAACGTATGGATCTAAAAATTTTAAGTCTTTTGATTTTTTTCATTTTTTTTATGAAAAAATTTGTTCGGCCGTTTTCTTCAAAACGGTGGACGCTTCGGATGGACGATCATTTTTCATCGAAAGTGTTTGTCAACTATGTGCGCGATGTCAAATCGCAATCGCAATAACTTTCAAAATGGCGGCTACAGAAGCTTTTCAAAATTGACCAAAATTTTTTTTTAGATCGAATTTGACAGCTCATAGGGACGATTGCGACGAAACTTTGGATTCGTCGAAAACGATTTCTAAACTACACGCCGATACATTTGCGATCTTATTAAGACAGACGAGGCCGAAGTTACGGTCAATAATGTCCAAAAGGTTCATTTTCCTGTTCAAAAAAACTCGACGATCAGGCTAAAATTCGGAATTTTTTCTTACCAATTTTAGAATACCTAGACTTGGGGATTTAAAAAGTCGCAGTTTTAATTTTTTCTTTCATTTTTTGAGTAACCGAGTTCGATCTACAGGTATTGTCTTCATTTTGACACCACTTAAAAAAATTCATCACTGATTTTCACGTCCCCATAATGACTTTTGTTGAAAAATTACAAATTTTTTCTACGACCCTTCGATTTTAACGTCAAAATCATAATACTTTTTGGTTTTTTGTATCGGCAAAAATTCGCGTGCCTTTAAGTCAAACAAACGCGTGACTAACTTTTACGCGAATCTAACTTTTACGCGCGATCTCGGAAGTTCCCATACTTATTGGTCCTTCAGGACGATATAGAAAAAAATAATACAAAATGAAGGGACAGGCTTTAACATTGACGGGAAATCTACTGACCACAGCCGTATAGCGAAATAGTGGTACTTAACACAATTAACATGTAATATTTTGACTTTGACGGGGAATCTATACTGAAACTCCGGGCCTAAGACCCGGAGTATGGAGGGCCGAAGGCCGGACTGGAAAATTTACCATTTCGATGTATTGATTTCAAAGCAACTTCCGAAATTTCATAATGTAGTTTCGTATAGTATATCATAAAAAAATGTTTAGTCGCCCATCGTATTAACCCCTTATGATTTAAAATTGTTACCACATGCAACGATTACTATTATCCTTAAAGGGTGTCATACACTTAATGGAAAATCCTTAATAAAAAATACCATGAACAATTGCGTTAAGTGAAATAGTCACAATATCTCATAGTTATTGAGTCATTAAGTCAAGAAATAAAATATTGATTGCTTAATAAAGAAAAGCTTTATGAAAACATATCGTGTTCGATTTATGTATTATAGTGAAGGTATAAATCATCATCAACCTTTGCTATCGTCATATTTCTTTTCATTCCACTATTGGCAGCATATTTATAAATGAGCGGTCGCGGAACTACCTACATTCAAATTCAAAGGTCACCAGGTTTTTGAAATTAACCTGAAAAATCGAGCAGACCGATAAGCGATTCACATCACGCAAATCTAAGAAAGAAATCCGCAAGTTTCGTCTAACTAGAACACGAAAAGTCATCTACACCTCAATTCAGTAGTAGGTAGGTAGTTCTAGTTCTCCTTCGTGAATTTAACCCATTACCAGCAGTGAAATGTTTTCGCTGATAAGCCGATTCTAGCATGCGAGCAGATTATTTCAACTTCAAAGTCAAAATTACAAAGTAAATTCTCAACCTCCATAAACAATTCACGTCATTATTAAAGTTCTAGTTTTTAGGTTCCAACTCGAACATGTCAGTTTCGATTAGCCGGAGTAGAAAAGAGGACTGCATTAGGAACTGCATGAAGTCGGCGTGCAATATTCGATGCAGCGAATTCTTGGAACGGAATGAACGACATTAACTCACGCAATTCTATGGCGACGCCGACGTCTCTCCATCCGGCGTCGACAGTGGCGCCCTTCTGATTATATGCATCCAACCAATAAAATGCTCGCATGTCTGGGGCAACTCATAATAACCATAGGATAGGTCGTTTGGCATTATAAAACTCCAATAAAATTTACAGTCATTTGCTCTAAAATTATTGAAACATCGTGCTGGAGTGTATACTTAAAACCCTGCTGTAGTTCTATAAAATATATTTCCTAGAAACAATTTCTGTCCGACTGGAATGTTATATTTTTGATCATTGTAGTTACCAGCTAAAATATTCAATGACTGCAAACCTACACTTACATATTAAATATTGTTTGTCAAAATGTTTAGTTTACTTTTTACTTGTTCTTTCATATTTTTTAATAACTTAAATAACACTTACGAAATACAGTTTTTTTCGTGAACAATTTTGTAATGAAGCTAGATAAAAAAATGCATGACAGTTTTGGTTTTAAAGTTCATCTGCATGAATACGACTTGTGTAGGGAGCCATCGCTTCAGTATACTCGTAGCTACCTACAGATTTAGAGGAAAATAATAATTATACAGGCTGTCTCAGAGGTATTTGGCCAAATTTAAAGGGGCTGTTCCTCTCATAAATATAAGTTGAAAATTAAATCTCAGCTCAAAACGACGTTTTGTTTAGAAGATATATGTTAAAGTTTAAAAAAATATAGCAATTTTTGGTTATAACTTGTGTAAATTACAAAGCTCTCTAATTTGGCTATTTCAGTTTTTGTAGATGTTTTTTATTGGCGTAGATATTTAGAGTTGACACCTTTAACAACTTCGACACCCTGTTATATCTTTTAAACGAAACGTCGTTTAGAGCTGAAATTTATTTTTTCAACATTGGTAATTATATTATTAGATAGAAACTACCCCTTTAAATTTGGCCCCCATATCTCTGAAACACCCTGTATAAGTAGGTATATCTACCTACTTAGTACTTTCAGGTAGGTACACGTAGGAAAATACAGAGTGTCTCGTAATACGTGACCAAAAGTAGCTATATACAGCGGAGTAAAAAATGTAAAAACAATTTGGTTTTTCTCAATAAATATTGGGTCTAAGCGGCTTCATCTATTGGAGTTACCTATAGAGGTTCCCTGAAGATGGCTTTTTCGAAACAAGCAAAAATATTACTTTAAAATATTTAAAATTTTGCTTATTAAAACAAGCCCCACTTTAAAAGTAAAGAATCCGAAATTTATTTTCTATGGGGTGGTTTTGGAAGACGGGTGGCGTAGTTGCACACAAGCTTTTAATTTTTTTTTTGTTATTCGACGAACAAATTCGGCGTTAGGTTTTAAGGTTTAATAATAAATTCTCCGTTTTCGAGATTTTTCGCTTCTATAAAATTTTAGTTTCCAGCTGCAATACATAATTATTTTTCTTGCATTTTATATGCTGTGGGGTGTAGAATTAAAAAAACAAATATTTGTTGGTTTGAACAAAAAATCCTTCTTGCAACAGAAAACTGAAAGTTTGTAGCGAATTCATTTTTTTATTATTATTATCGTTACTAAAATGGTAATTTATTATTTAACTTCAACAAATACAACCCCTAAAATAGTTAACGTGAAACTACCGCCACTCACTCCTGAAAACCACCCCATAGAAGATGACTTCTGATTCTTTCGTATACTGCAAACTTGATTAAATTAAACTTAAAAAATTATAAATTATTATAATTTTTTTGTTTATTTTGGAGATATAGAATAAAAACCATCTTCAGAGTACTCCATATAGAATTTTAGGATATAGAAGAAAACTCCTATGCGATTCCGCCTAGATTCTATGTTCATTAAGAAATCCCAATTTCAATTGCACATCAATTTTTACATTTTTTACACATAAATTGTATACTTTTGGCCAAATAATTACGACACACCACGCATAAAAATAACAACCCTCTAAGCCCACCCTATGCCCTAATCGTCATAGTAGATGAGAGAGAGGCTACAGTGAAGGTGAGTAACTTTTTCAACAACTAAAAGCAGTTACAACTTATAGATACCTAATTTATGTAGTTCAAAATCAACCTAGTTTAGTCTATATGGAGATACCTTTTGGTTAACTGGCAAACTAAAGCGAGCACGCTCATTTAACATGCTGATGGTGGTCAGGATAAGGTTAAACCACAGAGGGATAGTTCTTGGAAAATGATGCTCGTCTGGGTGGGCCTTTACATACTAATTCACAATTTATAAATCAATCGATGTTTTAACTTAAGTTGAGTTTATGGGGCCCCTAGTTTACTAAATTTCGGTTAGTTTTTGAAAATTTTCTCCAAGCTTTTTATGAAAATATGGTACATAACGATACGTAGGGTGATTTTATTTTGAAAAGTCGTACCTACTCAATAAAATCTAACAGCAAATTTTAAAATAACACTATTCTTTAAATTTTATGTTTCAGTAATTTATTAAAAAATATATAGCGTGACTATTATAATCTGAAATATTCAATTATCTCGAAAAGTAACCACTCTGCGGGGAAATGTTTTCTACAAAAGTAGTTTTATTCGATAAGGCTCCTCGAATCACTCCTTGCGGGGGGCGAGGGAGTGGGAGTAACTTTGGAATTTTAATCCGCAACCCCTATTTTTTATTGAAAATTTGTTTCCGGCGACAACAAATGGTTAAAACTTACCTGAAACATGTTTTGCGCTTTTTTTTGCACTGAATATGGATTCGCTATCAAAATAGGGGTTGTTGCTTAAAATTTCAAAGTTACCTTTATACCTTCGTAAGGGATGAGGTTGTTGTGTTTAAATGATATCCCCCACTGAACAAAAAACCACTTTTTCAGAAAACATTTTACCGCAGAGTGATTTTTTTTAAGATATTAGGAGAAATGAACAAAATCAAATTTTCCCGATTACAGCGCCATCTATGATTAATAGTAAAAATTGTTTCAGATAAATTTTACGCATTTTTTGACACTGAATACGAATTGCAATAAAAAATAAGGGTTGCTACTTAAAAGTTATTCCCACTCCTCCGCAATGAGTAAAGGGCCGGTTTTTGTGTTGAAACGATGCCCCTCATCGAACAAAATCACTTTTGTAGAAAAAAAATTCCGCAGTGTTTTTTTTTTTTGGAGATATTTGGATATTTCAGGTTATAAGAATCAACCTGTATAATGTAGAAAAAATAATTATTATCCGCCAATTTTTCTTAAAATTAAGTCGATTCGGTTCCAGAACTTTCCTTTTCATAACTTCCTTCCGCCACCTCTCGACCAAATGTACATCAAAAATGATAAAGTAAATCTAAATATCTTTGAAAAAAAATGTTGCAAAGAACCTCTTGAGGAATTAGAGTTGTGTAGATATACCTATACCTATTTTTTTACATGTCAGCTTCGCAGTTTGGGCTTTATTAGACTCTTATGATAAAAACCGCTAAAGGCTGAAAATTTGTGAGTCGTGGATTTTGATATAAAGTCGTTCGTTTCTAAGGCCTATTTTTAGTATTCTACATACAGGGTGTTTCAGTTTGTATGTTCATAACTACTGATGATTTTTTTCCATTCTAGTGAAAATTAATATTATTAGAGGCGTAAAAATTTGAAGTACAAAAAACTTTTCAGACAAAGTCATTGGCGTAATTATGGGAGTTTTTGGTTGAGAAGTTTTTTGTACTTCAAAGTTATGGGTTCTAACTTCTTGTTTTCTAAATTTTGGCGGTACAAACTAGAACGCCGTATACATTTGGTTCAGTCATTTTTCGATCATTCTTGGCTATATAGAGATTTCCCTGAAGTGAAAGTGTCTTTTCAATAAAAGAAAATACCTAGATGAAAAAATATAAAAAAAGACTTTGACAAGACAAAGATTTGAATAGGTTTATTTAAATGTCAGTTTTTTCTAGTTTCAGGGACTATTGATGGTTTTTGGTATCAAACAACGCAAGACATTTTGTGCAAATCCTTCTAAGAATATGTTCTAAAGGTAAGTCAACTATACAAGTACCTACCTTAGATATAAAATTAATTTCTTATTCTTTTTCGATAATTTTTTTTGTAAAAATGTCCCGAAAGTTTCGATTCTGAAAGAGTGCAACTTTTTCCAAAATATTGCATTTTTCTTTAGTTTTTTTTGAAATGTCGAGCTGTAATATTTGCAAAAAATCACAATAGCAATAAGTTACCTATACCACTTTTAGGAGCAATGAAAATGAGATAATAAACGAAGTGTTCTGTTCGAAAATAAAACAATTTTCATCAATTTACGAAAATAAAACGATTCTTGTTAGATGGAGCTTTTGCTTCTGTTGTAACATGAATGAAGATGTTCGTCTTTTATGCAGCTTGAACGACCAAATATTGCTTCAGGCGATATTGAAATTCGGAACAAAATGGCAGTTTTCTCCTATACCGCGGGATTTCTTTTTAATAAACCTAGCCGTAAGCTGTTTAGCATATCTAAAGTGACATTTTTTACGTCGGCAAATGTGTTTTACATAGGAAGACATCAACAATATTTTATACCGGAGCTGGGTGTGCGCGTGCGGCGCATTCTGCCGGCCGTGTTCATGCAAAACTCCGTTCGGAAGTAGCGAACGAGAGGCCGTCACTCTGAGTAAAAAGTTGACTTTGGAGGAAGTTAGCAGGAGCAGCCAGAACACGTGTCACAAAGGCGTCCTCGGATCTTCAGCTAGATATTGCAGGAAACGTGCCCGGCCTCCTAACTAACTCGAGACGTTATATTGCAAATCTCATTTGTGACAATAATTTATATGTAAATATATCTGTACAGTACGTGTTGCATCACAAAAATTCAAATATCTAATATGTTTGCATTATTCTCTTTTTCTTTGAATATTCTACGCAAGTGTTAAATTAGAAAATCCGGGAAACGTCTCCCTCTGTGATATAAGATCTCTCACGCAATAACAACATGCGGAGGAGGAATATAATTTGCTTTTGGTCTCAGAGGGTTGAGGAAAACAAACTAATACTTGTCTTCGCAATCACATTTCCAGTTAAAAAAAATACTACGTTACTTCTTACAACATTGAGAACTATAATACACTTCTAAAAATTTAACCCTCTCAAGTTAATAAAATGTGTCACTTTCTTACTAAAATAACTGCTCAAACAAATTTCCTACAGCATAAATGATACATTTCCATGTCCCTGAATACGTAGATAAGGGTAATAATATTTCATGATGGATGTACTACTCTGAGAAAATGCAGACTTTCCTTATTTTATTTCGAAACATGCCTTGTAGAATAAAGTAGCCTGGTCGGATGCAATAACCTCTCGTATACATAAATTCAGGAAGTGATGGCTACAGGCTTCGATATCAAAGGGGAACCTTAAGGAAATCTCGCTGAGGTAGCGATATACACCCACAAAGCGCAAAAAATATTGGGCAGAATCTCCAGAGATACAGATCAAATAAATAAAATTAAGCATATAGTGGAGAGAACAGAGCCGGATAAGAAAGTGATACATTCAAATGAAGTGACCTTTTTTTCTCATCTGTATTCGGTCTTGCGGTTCCGAATGAATCTCTAGTGACTCAGTTTCCATTATACGGAGACCGCTTCCCCTGACCTGGTTGACACCTTCACTTCCTGCTGATATGCAAGCTGGTTTCTCTTTCATTTCGCGTAATTCCTTCTCACCATGACTCCTGGAGGAATCGACCCGGGGAAAACAACTTCTCCTTCTCACGAAATATCAGAGGCATAACCGCAAAAAATAGCTCGCGTCCTTTTTACACTTCACAATCTTAACATGTTCAGTCTTAACAGTTTGAACGTATCAGATAATTAACATATTCACTGACGAGATATTTTCAGTTGTTTGTTTTTAAGTCAATTTTTTTTTTATAATTGCTTAGTGTCCTCGTCACTAAGTGTCGAGAGTCATTGCCTTTTACAAAACTTGTAGTTAATCTTGTATAATAGCTGAAAATGTTTCTTCCTATCCAATAAGCAAGTCGCTATTGCAATTTTCTTACTATCATGGATTGCAATTCCTATAACTGCAAGAGAAAGCTACTCTGTCGCGAAAGACGAGCGAAAGCTAGTAGTAGAGCAGCTACAGACACCCCTCAGATGGATGCCGGCTGTCTGGGACATAACTAATACGACTCACGGTTCGGAAAGTCATTGCCGTCGCTATGCGAGGTTTTCCAAGGGTTGGTTAGTATGCATGCAGCGGTTTGGCGGTCTCAATCATCAGTATACATAACGCAAGTGTCCCCCCGTTTGCGCCTCTCTTTCCATTATGCTCGACTGGCAAACTTAAAAACCTCGAATAACTCTTCCAGACTCTCGTTGCACCAACTTTGACCCGGCTTCTGGCTCTATTCCTATAGTCCGGATAATTTATGATGCTTCGTAATGGGTCCTGTATTCGTCTATTTTGGTAGTACATATTTCATTTTTCTCTCCAGTCTAGTAAAACTAATGACTTGTTGGACTAATTATCCTGAAATGGGTTTTGTGAATCTTGAAATGGAAAATGATTGGTATGTTGTTGATAAAAAAGGAGGTTCGTAGAAACTGCAGAGTCATGAAGAATTATAAGGTTGTACTTACCAGTGAATATGTAATGTACCGTCCTTTGAAAATGATAGATGGACATTTTGTTCTTTTGGGGAAACTTGTCTTAATTATTCTTCTTATTTTCACTTTACAGAGACAGATGACAAATTTTGATTAAAAAATAATTATTCATGGATAGTAAAAGGGTTCTTATTAAGTTGTGCAAAAAAGATCGGAGTGAAAAAACATACCTTATCAAGTGAAATGGTTACTATTTTCTAAATCGTAAATAAAGTAAAAAATACGCGAATTTTCGATACTATACAGGTGTCCCAAAATGACCGATTTGGTTTCTGACTCGCTACGTCGTTGGAGTAAGAACTCTACAATCTTTATATAAAAAAAAGTTTATAAGTTTTAACGTCAAGCAGAAGCAAACCTAAAGTTCTTTTTTGATTATATGTAAGATCAGATATAGTTATTTACATTACAAGCTACGAAAGTTCACTTTTAGGTGTGAGGTGTATTTGAATACCCGAGGCGAAGCGTAGCGTAGCCGAGGGTATTTAAAACTCCGAGCACCTGAAAGAGCTTTCGTAGCGTGTAATGTATTAAACTTTTCATTCTCCCCTTGCCATATTGAACCACGGATTAAGAAGAAATGAATAAAATAATACGATTCAGTGATAACAATGGAATTATTATAAGGTGCCATGTTTTTAACATTACCATAGTAACGATAGTTTTAAATTATTAATTTATGACACTGTCAAGTTTAAAACTCTGTACCGCTATAATTTTACAATCTTTGATCGTAGTTTAGTTCAAAATAAATTTCATTCAAGAAGCTGCAAATTCCAGTAAATCTTTCTGGAACATACAATAATAATTATTTGTATGTTCCAGAAAGATTTACTGGAATTTTTATTGTAGTTTTACATTTAATTTCCCATCTAAATAAACGTTAATCAAAATGACATTTCTACTTTTTTGTCCAGGCCACGAAAGTTTTTCATAGCTAGCAACCACCTAGCAACCTATCACCTAGGATGTTTTACTTTCGCTTTCGGTCGTCTTATCAAGACAGAAAGTTACACTTTCGTAAAGGGGAGAATGAAAAGAAAATTTACTTACTGTCATGGTCATTTATATTTATTATTACTGAAATTCATTATTGAGTCTACAAATGCAAGAATAAACGACTGGTGATTAAATTTAATTCAAATTCACAACCACGTATTCTAATCAGTGCAGAGTGCCAATTTGCCACGGTGTAGTCACTATGGCTAGAAGGCATGTGGACTAAAAAGAAAATGAGCTAAGTAGAAAGATATTTTATCACGAACCAAGCTGTAATTACTTATATAAAAAATTAATCTGAGACACGTTTAAGCTGATGTTTCCAGCATTATTATACAATTTGAATAAGTGAGCGTTGTACATGGTAACATGGAATTACCTTTATGAACTGTTAAAGCTGTCAGAAAGTAAATATTAATTTTAGTTGCAGCCTTGCAATTTGAAATAATCTTTGAGACACTGACGTCTCAGTTGTGTGTGAGTGACTTGAGCTTTTATTAAAAATTCACCGTTAAGTATACATTCTGTAGTCTATACATTCTTTAGTATACTCAAGTATTCTCAAGTATCTAAATTGATGCAAACAATAATAATTCATGAGGAGTAGGATTCTTTGTAGAAATTCAAGGGACATTTTTTTCTGCAAACTTTTTCCCCATGTATATTATAGCATCAACGAGACCTTGGCCTGTCGGCGGCGTCGGGCCTTCGGCCATCCATTACGGGCCTTCGGCCCGGTTTTTCAGTAGATCCCCGTCAAAGTTAGAATTTTTCATGTTTTTTTCGTGTTACCTTTTTTTCTAATAATCAATGCTATACGGCACTGTGATCAGTAGATTCCGCGTCATAGTTAAAATCTGCCATTCATCTCTTTTTGTGCTATTTTTTTTCTACATCGCTCCTGAAGGACCAATATGGGAACTTCCGAGATCGCGCGTAAAAGTTAGATTCGCGTAAAAGTTAGTCACGCGTTAGTTCAACAGTTCAAGTTATCGTGAAAGAGAGAAAAGGTCGCGTAGAAGCACGGAATTTTTTTTCACAGCTGTCAAATATGTCAATGCGGTCTGTGGAATCAACAAAATTCCAAAATGAGTTTTGTTGAAAAGAGAAACGATTTTTTCAAATATGCTCTAAATTTTGACATTTAAAAAAGTGACAGTTTTTTTGTGTATACCACCAATATGTTATTGCTGCACATTTTACCTTTACGACGATACCAAAATCTGGCCGCCATCTTGATTCTTCGATTTTAATTAATTTTTTTCGTGTGCAAAAACTCGCGTTTTTTCAATTTTTCGATTTTGACGTTTCAAATTTGACAGTTCGATTTGGTTTTTCGAAAATATTTCACCGGATTGTAATGACCGCGAGTCTTTTCGTTAGGTTAAAATTACAAAAGGGCTGCCATCTGGATTCTTCGAATCGGAAAAAATTATTTCCTTCGGTCGCGTTTACGGAATTTCCGCATACGTAATATGACATTACGTTCTGTACTGTATTTTTCACGGTAAATTTTTCAAATTTTGAAAATAATTCAGTCCAAATTATTAGTGAAAGACTAATAGTACATCGCAATTAATTATTGTAAAAACAGTTATTTACAAAATGCATAAGAAAAAACAGGAATTAAGGCATTTCCCGAACAGGAACCGCGTATTTATTATGGTTACATACTAATTACCATTATAATAATAATATAGCGGGGGAACGGAGCGACCGAGCCCGCCTTCGACGCGTCGCGATCACGATCGCGCCCGGGAACAGCCGTTGGATTATTATGACAATTTCTTAAAACTGTCATATCTTCGTTATTAAAAGACCAATGTGGGTAATTTTTTCACAATCACTTACGTTAATTAATTGTCGTTGCGACTGTCCTTCTAATTTTCCCAATCGTGCATAAAAATATGACAAAAAAAATAAAAAAGCATTAATTTATCAATTTTTTAATAAAAATAAAAGTGTAAGCTAATTTTCGAGCAGCGAGGAAATTTTTTATTTTTCGTTTAAAGTACCAACATAATCGACACGAAATGAAGCCAAAACTTCACATTAGGTGTTGAATAAAAAAGATTTGACAAAAGTGTACTGTGTCGTCGATCGAAGATGTTATACTTGAAGCACGCCTGAACAGTTTCAATGACCTGCCGAGGTTTTTCCGAATTTTGACAGATTTTCCAACGGTTTAGGAAAAAAACTATATCTGTATTTTTTGTAGGTAAAGAACGTCTCTATCATACAGTTTTATTATTTTTTCGATCGGTCGACAATATTTCGAAAAAAATTCGAAAGTATGCGATAAAGAGTAGCATTTGGTCAATTGTTATTATTGAAGAAACAATTGCCGCTCCCAAACAGCGAATTTTTCGGGAAAATGTTTCAAATAAGAAAATAGCACTTGGAGAACTATTCAAAAAATTTCTAATTTGATTTTTCGCTAAGATGCACCGTTTTCGTTAAAAAAATTTTTTGTTATTTTTTTAAGCCAATCGTGTTTTTTTTTTTTTTTTAATAAGTCACTTTTCCCGACTTTTCACAAAAAAATCATCATCGTCTTTTTAGTAGGTAACTAACGGCTCTATCTCACTGTTTTGTTATTTTTTTGATCGGTCAAATAAATTTTGAAAAAAATCCGAAATAGTCGAAAAATCATGCGAAAATGGTGTACTCAATTTTTGAGAGCCCATTACCGCTCACCTAATTATTTTTTCGAAAAACGATCTCTACAAAGTTTGTACGTCTATGCTTTCCTTAATTATTGTACTTGTAGAATCTGTCCGCGATGTACCGTTACCGAGAAACAAATCCTTATTTCGGGACGTTTAAAAAAAAATACGGCCCTGAACGGGGGCCTTAAAATACTCGGATCCGGCCCATTTTCAATAGGTAGTATTTGGGGGTCCCGAGCTTCGTTTCTACCGAGTTTCATCCCGATCGGTGCAACCTTCAGACACTTAGCACTTAGAGTGTTTCCTAGGTCGTTCCCGAAAAAACCCGAAATTTTCCAAAAAAATACACTTCCAGGTAACGGATCCCGCTTATTTTCAATAGGCATCGTGGGACCGTGCGCCTCTTCAATCGAGCCAAACTTCAACCTTCTACGACGAAAAATGGCGCCTCTAGAGTGTTTCCTAGCAAAAGTCACAGAACTTGCGACCGACAGACGGACAAAAATCGGGTGGTAGGCTCAGTATACTTCCGAGATTTACGATTTCCTCGATCTCGGAAGAACAAGAATCCTGAAATCAGCTGTTTAGATTTTTTTTCTGAAAATATTGTTTTTGGTTATTGCTGGTTGAAAATTATCTTTTAAAATGTCAATTTAGACAGTGTCGTAGATATTAGGGAAAATAAACCATATTCGCCACAGGAAGAAGTAGAAAAATAATTTTCTGACACCATGTATTCAAAAACAGTGCATTTCCGGACACATGTTGATGGGAATTTTTTTGTTTATTTTTGACCAAAGAATCCGCATTTAATTTTTTCGCAATTTTACACCCTTCGCCAAGATACACGCTGTATAATTATAGATGGTAAGAATCGTCCACTAGGAAAACCATCAATGAGTCTGTTTAAAAATTTCAAATGTAAACCTTATTCACTATTATAAAAAAGCTACAACGTTGTATGCTTATCAATTTCGTTGTACAAAGCGTAATCTAGTTGTCTTGCGTTGATTTCCGGACCCTAGAGGGTGAAGTTGAAGAAGAGTTTCAAAAAGCTAATGCCACTCTTTGAAAAGACTCTCCATATAATGTGATAACGCGAGGGGTTCACGTCTTCAAAGGTAGAAAGCGCATTAGGTTTTTTGCTTTGTGTCTACCTAGGAGTATAATACACTCGTCTCGTATAAAAAACTCTGTGTGTTATCAAGGCTCTGTGTGGTCGTATTTTGTACTCTTTCCGCAGCAATGCCTCCTCTTTATATCATTAGCAGGTGATTTTATTTTAATGAAGCTTGTGCTTGTACAGAGTGGTGAGTAAGGATAGGAATAAAAATCTGCCCGCCAATTGGTAATTCTAGGTGCATGGAAAATAGATTGAAAAATGTACCTTTAAGATTCTAAGAAAACAGTACAATGATTTTATAAATTCACTGCATGAACTCCAACAAGCATGACACGGTATTATTCCACTATCTCGAACCTATCGAAACTGTTTTCTTACCTATTTAGAATTCAATTCGACCTTTCTTCTAATGAAAACAAATTGGCGTAGAACGAAAGACAAAAATTAAATTGTAGCCGGCTAATGCATTTTATACGAAAGTCCTAAGGCAACGTCACGGTTTAAATAAAGATGTTCGTGACGTTCAAGTCTTGCGAGGGTGAGTCCAGGAGTCGAAGGCCAGACGGATAATTCGTCCTAAGATCACGAAAACTCCTCAACTTGTTCGTTTAAGTAAAACTTACCCAATTACGATGCCGAGTGAGACATGCAACCTTATCACATACACTTGAGAATTGCATTGGAAAAAACTGCTAAATCGAAATTCTTCGCCGAATTAAACTGGTTTTGTGATGTGACTATTTTAGTGGCTGGCATGACAAGATTTCTCATTAAGAAAGGACGAGAAAATGTTTGTAATTAAGTTCCAAAAGCTCGAGCTTATGAGACGCTTACGATTAAAAAGACGACATGAACGGAAATTGATATTAAGATTTGTAATGATCCAATATGGAACGTTGCATAATTGTAATTGTATAAATGGTAGACAAAAAAAGAACAAGAACATTTAATTATTCTGAAACACAACTCCATTACATAATGAATTGAATTTCTTTAGTGAATTTACCATTTTGGCATTTTTAACTTAGTTATTTCTAAATAATGCAGCAAAGGTACATTAGTTTTCCTTTACCTTTTGGTCTTACTTCATATTCTGACTTAAACCTATAGGTAATCTAGGATTTACTAAGCCTAAACATCATTAATAAGGACTTAGATACCACATTTAGGATTATGTTATCTAAAAGCTAATAGAAAAATATTGTTAAATGGCCTTTTTGAAGAAGAACTTATTAAACTGTATGACATTTTAATGCTCATGATTTAAAATAAAAATCAAAGTATGAAAATAAGTTCATTTTTGGATTGCCGCAATTTTTTTCCAATAAATATTGTTTAGGACAATGAGATTTTTTAATTTAAAATTGCCTGAATATTTCTACTTAAATAGAGTTAGGTATGACCCTAAGTTACTTCGAGCAGTGTAAATTACTGTTATAGTATGTGCGCGGATCTACGATAGACTTCTGTTTTATATGAAATAAAATATTTCATTCCCTGTTATATTTATTTATAATATGAAGGGATAATAATGAAATTGGTTGCACAAAATTGTTACAGACATCAATGTTGGTTACTGACCATTAGTAACGAGATTTAATAAAAGCCAATATCGCTCGAATTGTGTGTATAGTAGAAATTGCGACATAGGCTTCAATAAAATCGTTCAAACCGAAATGAAGCCAGCAGGCAATTCTGGATGGGTGTTTTTTCCTATTTGGAAAATAGCGCGGGACAAGCAAACGTGGCTAAATAAACTGAAGTCTCCGGAGGTCGACTGGAGGCTGGTGGCTGTGCAACGGAGGCGGCCGGGACAGGATATTCATGGAACTGAAAGTAACCCGACAATGTAACCCTGTGGGACGAGTCTTCATTCGATTGAATTCCCAGCGGGACCGGCGCTACGGCCTTTTTCTACCTATTGCTCTATGTAAATGCTGATGGCATTGCATTTACTGGCGCGTTATTGGGGACCCGGTTAATGTGCTCAGGCTGCGAACGTGTCGACGATGCTTTTAATAATACATACACAAGTAGGTATTTGGCTGAGTCATTTATTTTTATTTACATAATACGAGTCAAGTTCAAGTACGATGTCAAAGGAATTCGCACGTAAATATTACCGGAAAATCCGGATTGGAGGATGTTTTGGAATTTTTATGTTCAAGGGATGCTTTGAGATGATATAAAATCGTTAGTTTCCGGGTGGAATTGCAGTGTAATCTTATCAGCGATCCTCGTGATAACGAAGAGGAAATTTTTAATTATACACAAAATGAACTTCTTCTTCAGTGTAGCTCTAATAAACCTTGCAGCGATTGCATTAACGGTATGTACCTAACGTAAATGAGAATATTATTTCTCATTTTACGGCATTTTTTTAAGTTCTTAATATGGGAAATAGGAAAAAATCAAACTTGAAATCAACTAAAATAGAAATTAATTAATAAAAAGAACGAAAGCCAGTTTCAACTCTCAATATTTATTTTATCATTTTTTTTTCAGTTATCATGTCCCTGCTCACAATCATCGGCACTATCAGAGGACCTTGCCTTGAGTTCTCTACCCTCTCTCTACGCTTCAAGTCCTCTATCAGTGATGCCACCTCCAATGTTCCCACCCCCGCCAGCGTTCTCGGCTTCGCCAATGTTGCCACCTGCAAACTTAGGCCTGCTTCCTTCAGGGTTGACGCTCGCACCTCCATGCCCGGCGCCGATGTTGCCAATGTGTCCTATGAAGGCTCACAGCTATGCACCTAGTAAAGTGGCCCTGCTGTTGCAGAAATTCGAGGACCTGAAACAAAAATTATTGCTGAAGAAGACTTTGTTATGCCAGAAATTTTGCGGTGGGCTAGAATAGTGTCTAATTTAGGAATTAAGTTTTATTAATTTTACCTGTGATATGATAATAAATTTATTATTTATTTTGACTCAATTTTTTATTGTTTTAATTCTAATACTCATAAATAATGAAAGACATTCACGAAAGGGCACTCGTTAGACGTATTCCGAAAACGTATTGCAATATTATTAATACTTTCTCGAGATACGTCTAATGAGTAGATACCCTTTTGTGAATGACTCACGGTGTCAGATCAAGTAATCCCTAAATTTATTGATACAATTTGATTTATAGCTATGAAATAAATTAACCATTTACTAGGAGTGTATTAGGTAATAATATGTTAAGTTTGATTAATTAAAGGAGATTCGATTAGAGTGGTTTGTGGATTTAAATGTTAATGAGATGTTCACGAATAGGCTCCTCTACATCATTTTAAACAGTACATTGGAAATAGCTCACGTATTCCTGTTTAATGGAATAAATTGCTACAATACAAGTAAATAATGGCAATAGGTGTACAAAACCGCATTGTTGTGAATTCGACTTCCAAATAAAGCAAATGCGGTCTAGGAATAATGCAACTAGTCAGGCATATAACGATGCCTGCGATGTCATTAAACGCACTAATTCATCCTGCTAGGCTCGCCGAAATTTACTTCAACTGAAAAATCGATACCTATATGTGCAGTAAATTTAGATACGAAATCCTAACATAACATCATAACTATATTGACCGGATTTGGGCCGGATATGTATGTTCTCCATTATTATTATTGGTCGACTATATAATTACAAGAGATTGTGTCTGGGTTTTAGAACCATAGCATAGTCCAGACCCTGGTTGTCTTGTCAATAACAATGATATAGATATCCAAAGCGATGTTCTCCTTGTTCTCTTTTTAATTCGGTACCTCTTCAGTTCTTTTAAAAATATTTATTTGAAACAAGTTTAAACGTGAATTGCAACGTATTATCTTTTTGTGTGTAAGTTTGCAATAAAACTTTGATGGGTAAATGTTCGAATTAAACGAAGAATTCATCGCAGCTACAGTATCCTGCTGTATCTATCCTAATAAACAAAATTTCAATTAAACACAAGAATAAACCTCCTTCCTTGCTGCGTACCTACTCCAAGCGTTCGTCGTTTAGTCTTGCTCCCATCCAATTCTGCAGACGTAGCAACCTTCTATTTCTTCTAAAAACTGTGTAGGGAGGCAAGGCTGCAAACAGAAGCAAGTCGCATCGTTGGTGTATTTCTGGTGGAGGAAAAGGGTGCAAAATTGGAGAAAGGTTGTGGCAGAAAACCGGCATTTTTTTCCACTGCTGCGTTTCCTAAGACGGCGGAAAGGGTAAAAATCCATCTTTACGTTGACCAAATCGGATGAACTATCAACTTTAAGGGTTTTTGAGTTGTATATTTGGTAGTCCTATAAGTAAATTAGGCATATTTATCTGGACCAAGTCAGATTTGAGAACTTTGAAGCAAAGGTAAGAACTATACTTTTATCCATTGTTAACAAAATGAACCTTAAAATTTGAAGAAAGCAATGTTGTCAAAGTCATTTGGATCATTAACTACTAAGGTAAACCTATTTTATGACAAAATGAATATAATTTATGAACGAATAATTAATTCCATATACCTACCTACCTATGATGAGTATGTCGAAATTGCAAGTACAGGAAATTTGGAATTCATGCAACGATTCGATGGAATAGCTGAATTTCTAACATCCATCTCTGCCATATCATCTATTTCATGCTCGACTTGTATTGCCAGTAGTATTGCAGTATGCACGCTATAGACATGCATGCATAAACTATTATGCACTAATTTCTGAGCTACCGTTTGAGTATCATAGATGTAACACATGGTTCAAGTAATATCACAAATTAACCCTGATTTATTACGCAATATCTGCCTGCCATAATATTATGTATGCAAAGTATTATCACGTTCTACATAATATTTGCTTTAGCTAAACTCAATGTTTCTCCTAACAGTTTCTTAGGCAAGTACAACAAGCAGGTAACAATTATTTTAACATAATTTAGCGATGTTTCCTAAGCGCTCTGATTAGAGGACTGAAAACTTGATACATAGCCGTTTTGGAATTCCTCTTCATTGCCAATTTTTTGTTTAATATTATTTATCAAAAAAAAATTACTTAACAGCTGAAACAAGAATCCAATGACAAGCAACCTTATGAAATCCAGAACCTAGCGACCAAATTCAGGATTTGGTTTAAATCGATTATAGAAAAAAAATTATAAAAAAATCATTGGGAATTTGACTAATTTTTCCAGTAGAAAACTATACTTATCCCTCTAGATTTTCCTTGAAACCGTTAGTCCTTGTTTTAGAAGAATTCTGCTTCAGAAAAACTTTCAGGAAACACATTAAGTATCAAAATGACGGGAATATTCAAAATTATATTCTTTCAACGAACAACCTCAGGTGATCGGTGAAGCCAGAGACATAGATATTTCACTGATTATTTTCAGCTCATTATCGTCTGACATATTTTGACATAGTTTGATCATTTTGTATCATATTTTTTTCTGCTCTAACAAATTGATCATCAATTATCATCAATTTCCTACTATAATTCTGAAGAGAGAAAAATTACCATGTTTCACAAAAAAAGAGCTTTTTCACATTTTTCCCTTTTCTGCTCCAACAAATTGGTCGTGAATTTCTTACTATAATTCTCAAGAAGGCAAAAATTACCATGCTTCACAAAAAAGGAGCTTTTTTACATTTTTTCCTTTTTCTGCTTAACAAGTTGGTCGTCAATTTCGAACTTTGATTCTTAAGAAGGAAAAATTCGCCTTCTTCCATAAAAAAACGCTTTTTTACTTTTTTCTCCTTTTTCTGCTCTAACAAATTGATCATCAATGTCTTTACTATAATTCTCAAGAGGGAAAAAATTACCATGTTTCACAAAATAAGCACTATTTTATATTTTTTCTTTTTCTGAGTAACAAATTTATCGTCAATTTTTTACTTTAATTCCTAATTAGAAAGAAAATTCACGTTGTTTTACAAAAAGGCGCTTTTTTAATTTTTTTTTTCTGCTCTAACCAATTCATCGTCAATTTCTTACTATAATTCGTAGGAAAGAAAATTCACCATGTTCCACAAAAAAGGCAGTATTTTTCAGTTTTTTCTTAAAGTTTATGCAAAATTTTTCTCTAAGCTGAAAGTATTATTATTATTATTATTATTATTACTTCTAGGGTAGGTTCAAAGCCCTTGTACTGAAGCTTGCGCTTATTGTACGCCTTTGGATAATTATCTCATCGGTCCCATCTCCCGAAAGTATTTCAGTATGAGTCCAATGGGTGCTTGTTCTATTTCTTTTGGTTCTGCCATTTCGGTCCCAAATACTAGAAGTCTAGTTCCCTCTAGTGCTGGGCAATCACATATTAGGTGGTATGGGGTTTCCTCCCCCTCCCCGCATCTCCTGTAATCCGGGATATTTTTCACTCCTATTACTGAGAGGTGTAATTAGTGGGCAGTGTCCTGCTAGAAGTCCAATTGCCCATCTCAGCTGGTGCTTACTCAGCTTTTTCAGTTACATCTTCTCTGCTCCCTCTTCCCTTTTCTTACCTAGTCGCTTGAACAGCACCCCAGCTAGGCCTAGGTAAGGTCTGCATTGAAGTTGCTCTATTTTATCCCTTAGGTTTTTTCCCATGAGAAAAATTAGTTATTGGCCTTTTGTGTCAGGTTTTCTGTCCAAAAGGATCCACGTTTTATTAGTGGGCAGTGTCCTGTTAGAAGTCCAACTGCCCATCTCAGTCGGTGTTTACTCAGCTTTTTCAGTTACATCTTCTCTGCTCCCTCTACCCTTTACCCACCTAGTCGCTTGAACAGCACCCCAGTTAGGTTTAGGTAAGGTCTGCATTGAATTAGGTGTGTCTTGGTCCATATGGCCCACGAGTAATGGAGCTATTAAAGAAATACCATACGTAGAGCTCCATACGTATGATAGGCATTTATTTTCGAAGGTGCGCCACTTCTTCGAGGTTGAATCCAGAAGGGACTGGTCTACTATTCAGCCACGCATCCTTTTAGCCTGGGTTCCCGCCATAGGATTTAAGTTTTTATAGGTTGTCTCCTTTTGGTCCAGGCGGTAAAGCCTAGACCCCCGTATTCCTCTGTTCGCGAGATATAACCTCGACAACAGAGTTTTACGGTCTTTCGGAGAGTCCACGTTCGGACGTTCACCGGAATCTTTATCCTGTGCAGACCTTTAGTCACGACACGACAACTAGGTTGGGGGAGGTGGTCCGCGGCAGGGCTTTGAGCTACCAGTCTGGAATTTTACCTCCGACAAGCTTTATCACCACTGCTAACCTTACTCACTTACGCTCATTGTAAGGCCTTCCCCCTATCCGCCACCTGGGGACGCGCCCGATGGGTACTCAGCCGCACGGGAAGTTGAAAGTAAAAATTACAACATTTTACTGCGGTAAATATTATCTATGTTTGATTTTTATAAATATTTTAATAAAAACACAAAAACCTATTTTCCTTACAATAAATAATTATAATCAATCAATTGACTGAAAACCTCTTTTACCAGATACCCAAGTTAGGTGAAGTGAAATAATTTGCAGACACGCACGTTAGCAATCCAGAAACAGGGACAGAAAGCTGGAACTCTGGAGCCAAGTGTAATTCGTATGCAGGCAAATAAGTGAAATCAGAATAGAAAGACGAGTTGTTTAAATTATACACACATGATTAAATAACAATTGGAAATTCAATCGAGCGTCGTTCTTAGCGTCCCGATGTGTTTGGCAGGTCTATCTACCACTTCTTATTGTTCTGCATAGGCAAGGATATCCATACAACCAAACATATATTAGATGCGTGAAAGCATGCAGAGAATTGATCGAAACTACATCGAGAGTTGTACTTTCCCAACACGTACCGCACGTGATAAAATATGCATTATTGCCTATGCAGGAGGAATGCTCTTATTACATTTTTTCTTGCGAGAATAAGTAAAAAGAAATGTTTTTTGAATAATTTTAATCGGGTGGGAAATTAATAATTAAAGTGCATAAGTATAAGTGATTTCCACCTGATAATTAATTTAAGTGTGATTTTATTATTTCCACAATAATAAAAAAAGGACACGTTCCGAAAGACTCGAAAGAAAACTCGAAAGAGTTCATTTGCGTGCTTATAAGAGAGTAAAGTATAAAATTGTGTTAGAGTATATTTCCCCGGGTAGGTAATGAGATGAGATTAGAGTTTCGAAAGAGTTACTATTGGGTGAAAGTTCAGCGAGTACAAGTTAGTAGAGAGAGTAAAACAGATGACTTGACAAGGCGGAATGCTTGTTTATTGAGTGTCGGAGAGATCAGCAGTTCGGCCACGTTTCCTGTCCCGTCGCCACCTCCCTAAAACTGCTCCTCTTGCGTCTTTATACCGAACTTTTCCTATTTTTTGTCATCCCTTAAACATTTTTCACATTTTCCATAGGTCCTGAACAGTTTACGTATTCAACTGAAGGGACGTAACGAATTTGGCTTCTGTTGTGTTATATTTTCTTATTTTTAACGTGCCTGAATTCCCAAATATTTCCGTCTCTGTTAGGCGGATGCAAAATAAATTGCTCCAGATGATGGAATTCACTCCACAATTTCCAAAGTTCAATACAAGTTAGTCGCGACAGTCTTACCGAAGTTTTCGTGTTGGGAGATTTATCGCGTCAACATTTTAAATAAAATCGCAGTTTATTGACTTTTGTCTATCTTCACATACGTAAGCTACGTGAATAATTTTTACTTACCTATTGTGAGCTTTTTTTATAAGCAAATTTTCCAAAACTTCTAGCAAATAGTCAAGAAATTAGTTGAAATCTTAGTTTCTTAATTGTTTTCCATACCTCAGTTGAATGTAAATAAATTTCTTATTCTGCACAAATTTTGGCTTTTCGGTCATCATCAGGGTTCATCAAATCAAACTCGAAGACTGGTCTTACTTAGGTATTAATGTTAAAAAAACACGAAAGTGATTAATTATTAAAAAAAAAGCAAACACGAATGAGAAATGGTCGAATATAAGAAATAAGACACAATAAATGAGAGATAAACCTCAAACAAGAGGGAAAGGGGAGCCAAGGCTTTGTAAGAAAAAGCTCATGGATGAAAAATATAAGGGACGACACCACTGGGGAAGTAATTTGATCCTGAGAACTGGAGATAGAGAGGATTATGACATACTGATCACCAACTTCATCAGAGAACACCACTTAGAGGGAGGAAAAGATAAGAGACATTTATTATAAGATTTTTTGGCATTTTCAAGCTACTTGTGTGTAAGTTGCACTTTTAATCGGCGCTAGCTTCAAATTCACCGATGCGTTTTCGGTTTTGTTAAACGAAAATGATCGCGTCACTATCTGACATGCGCATGAAATTTCACGTTCACCTTTACAGACGTTCACTAGGTCAAAGAAGTCACCCCTCTTTTTCGACCCGGCCGTCTCCTTCGTTTATCTTAATTTCACGAAAGGGGGTATTGAAATGAGGGCTCTCCGTGTGTGGGCATTTATTCCTTAGACAGAGAAAGACCGGGCCTGTGATAATTCGATACGAAAAGATCCGATACGGTGTCAAAAAATCAAAAATTACTCACCAACCCCAGACACCCATAGAAAGTTTCACGATCTACTAATTAAAGCGGGAATTTTAGTAGATAGAAGAAAACTTTTCAAACATTGGTAGTCTTACTGATGAATAATATTATCAATGTTATTTTATTTTTATTTTAAAGTAGTATCTTCAGACATAGGTATGTAAATAAATTTATCATTCATCAGAATGCAGAGATTCTACCAAGTATAAGGGTTGGAAACATAAACTATATAAGAAAACAAATGGCATGACAACACTCTACAGTTTCAGCAGTGATACAGAAAAAGACTATAAATTTTAGACAAAATTTAATCAAATAGCTCTGCTCTTAACTTTATTAAATTGCGTTTGTCAAGCAAATTGGATTTTATTTCACAGTGTAGGGATGTTGATGCTAAGCAAAAATTGGAGCTTGAGTATTAAAAACAGCAAGTCCAGGATTGTTTATATAAAAAAATAACTTTGTACTCGTACATATTTCTTCACTTGTAGCATATCTAAGAGGGGTATAGTTTGTAATAAACAAGATCTTTGTATTTAATTTCTATTAGCAGACGACAACGTTTCAAAAAAATTTCTGACGCAGTGTGTTTGATTGTTTATCCGCAAAAGTGTTCACATAGGTAATGGATTGCCTGCAGTATTTTTCCCGTGTTTTCAACATACAACCATATGCATGCATATGGTTGTAAAAAAGCTCAAGAGACAAAAGAGTTGTATTATCAGTTGGATAATCTGAAAAAAATTTCAAATTTTCAAAAAAGCTAGTGGCGTCATTTTTCTTTGCAATAATATTGGCGAGGATGTCCCCCCCCTGGACACCACGGGACCTAAAAATTTTAATCTACATGGCGTTAAAGGGGCTCCTTATTACCACACATACCGCCAAATTTCAAAAGTATCGGCCAACTAATGAAAAGGTTATTGCAAAAAAATAGATTTTCAACCCTTAACTTTAAGGGGTAATATCTTTCCAGGGGTGTATCGTAGAACTAAACGTTTTAGCTATTTTTTTTTAATTTTTATTAAATTTACCCAAACCCCGGAGGTTGCCACATATTATGAAACACCCTGTATACAGAGTGATTTTAGCTTATCGAGATAATAAATAGTTAATAAAAATAAAAAGCTGTTTTTGAAATGATGAAAATTATAAAAGTGCCTATTTTTCGAAAACTAAGCAAGATTTCGATTTGATTTTGGTACAGTATGTGAATTTCAGCCTACTTGATAGTCTCATGATCCAAAAACATACCGCTTTGAAAAAATATAAAAAAAATTGATATTCAATTTTTTTTAAATATTTTCAAAATTTCATTAATTTAGGCTTAATTTCAAATTGCAATATTTTTTAATGTAAGCTTTCAAGATATGTTATTGTAATGAATCATGAAAATTATTAATTAGTACCTTACATTTCTTTACAGTGGCCGAAAAGTGATATTTTGTGACAAATTTGACTTTTTTGTATCGCTCACAATTTCTTTAATAATAATTGTTTTATTAAATTGAATAATTTAAGTGTATATGACCGCATTTAGCGTGTTTTTGTTCAAATAAAATCAATCAACAGTGGTGTTTGGAGCTTCAAGCAGCTATCTAGAAAAAAAAGCTCTTATAAAAAACATTTCTCCTTAAAAGTGAATTACATATAAAAAGTCAACTTTGTCACAAAACATCACTTTTCGGCTACTGTAAAGAAATGTTAAGTTTTATTTAACAATTTCCATGGTCCATTAAAATAACAGTTCTTGAAGGCTCACGTTAAAAAAAACATTCCAAAAAAATTTAATATGCTTTTTTGAAATTTTTTGTCGAAACTGGTATCTTTCTCGATCACGAGAAGACTATCAAGTAGGCTGTAATTGACATATTGTATCAAAATCAAATCGGAATCTTGCTTATTTTTTGAAAAATAAGTCTTTTATGATTTTCAGCATTTCGAAAAATGCTATTCTCTCGATAAGTAAAAATCACTCCGTATATCTGGTTACGGCAAAATTTGCTTACGAGCAAGCTTTTTTTTTGTTCTCAAAGTTTTTTTGACAAGTGAAAAATAAAAATGTTTCTCGTATGATGACAACTTTTTGGCGTTCACTGTATATCTATATGTACGAGGTGTTCTAGTGTTTCTAGCAATTTTCAATTTTCAAAGCATCTCACATTGAAAAGAGCTCAAGATATTTAAAAACTGCTTACCATGTCCCTATCTTAACTTTTTACAAGGTATCCTATTATGTAGTTTAGAGAAATTTAAACCACATGGTAGGATACCTTGTAAAAAGTTAAGATAGGGCCATGTAAGCCGTTTTTAAATATCTTGAGCGATTTTCAATGTGAGATGCTTTGAAAATTGAAAATTGCGATTTTCACTTGTTTATAACTCATAAACTACTTAACCTAAATTCCAATTGTGAAAACCACCTGTATTCGATTTTTCCACGCAATTTAAAAATGCAATAATATAAAGGGTGTCCCTGTTAAAATAACGAAGCAGGTGTCAATTTCCGGTATTTCCGGAAGTGCATTGCATTTCATTGCATTTCTCATTGTCACTTATGCCTGGAAAATTTTAATTTTGAAACTGTAGGATCAATATTTCCCAAGATATGGCCGCTGTCCATTCTTAAATGCACACCCGGTACATGAATGATTTATTTTATTATATTTAATTTTAATTATATTCCAATCAATACCCCAATAATTAATATATTGATTTTTTTTTAAATTATATTGTAATGATTTCCTCACCGCATTTAAATTTTACATTTGTGTTTCCATAATATTTTGTATTGAAATAGATTTTTTTATTTGTTCTCTATCATGAGGTGTTAAATGTTATAAGATAAGAAAATAAAACTTGATATAGAAAAATTGTACAATTTTGGAAGGCAATTAGAGTTCCGCTTTCATATTTCATCTAAAATCAAATCATTTAGGTTTTATCGTCGTTCCAGTCAGCACAGGTGGTATAATCTTTTGGAATTCCCTAAATAAATTAGAGGAGGAGCGTATATACAGCTCTTATTCAATAAACAGCACGATATATCAAGATATATCCCGACTAAATAACGTGTTTCTGAGATATAAGTCGAACTGCTAACAAATTCCAAGGAGCATCTCGAAGCCTTATTACTCCGTCTTAGGTAGAAATTGATATTCCATATTTTCTCCATGGTTCATTTGAAATTTCGCTGACGCTTGCGAATAAGGTAGGCATCTCAAGGCAAGTATGACGTAAGGCAGTATATCAAAATAAAACGTAATTTTAAAATAAGTATATGGGTATATCAGAGACGGGTGCGTATTCGGGAGGAATACCGAAACAGGAAGGCAGTTCACGTTCCGGCAGGATTTACTTTTATAGAACAACTAACAGGCTTCGCTACGGACCTCGGCACTCTTGTCGAATACTGAACACTTCCTTTAATGGAAATATACATGAGGATATAAAGAGTCGGGCCAGAGGTCGCGTCAATTTACAAATCACTCTGGGTCAAATTAGATCACGCGACCATTTTATCAACTTTTATAACCTTAACTTTTCTCGGAACAAATAACAACTTCCTAGCAAGTTTTCACTTCGTATGAACTCTTCGTCGTTTTCCCATCAGGAGAAATGTGAAACTTGTACACGATGTGACTTAACCGGAATACAGGATCACTACAACTACTATACTGTACAAACATCTACTAAATAAGGTAAAGGAACTAGAGCATCGACGAAAACTCAGTAGGTTTTATTTTATTTTTACTTAGTCGTAGATTTTAAAATACTCATAAATTTAAAAACTAAAATAAGATAACATTATTTCTTTATATATTTTATTTTAAAACTAAAACTACCTCTTATGTGACGTATGTTCTCTGATAGAAAGAAAACGGCGTTTCCGAGTTGGGTCATATTTCCTGAGTGATCTTTCGAATCCATGGGGGGTTTATAATCCTACAGTTCAATTTAAGCCAGTGGAGAGTTATTTGCATGCTCATGAATTCTCAATGCTATCTCTGCTCAATAAATTTAGTAAAGTCATCAAGTAGAGGCATAAAGCTCGACTTCACTGTTAGGGACTCCCATTCTCTTTTTGTTCAGTAATCAAACTTGTCTGTGATAATATAAATTAATATACTGTGCCATTGATTCACTAAAGCCTCCAAGGATCTCAAATGATTCATGATTGTATTGTATGGACCTCGTAAATTGTAAAAAAAATTCCTTGGAAAGTTTTTGGTACTCAAGAATACCCTTTATGTGTGTATGTATCATAAACTATTATCCTTGTAACATCTTTCTAGAACTAGAAGTTCCCAAGCCGCTTCATAGTTAATCTCAGAAATTTCTAAATTTTGTGTGACTTGGAAAGCTTCATCCTGGACACATGAACGCATCAGGTAATGAAACTTTTGAATGAATTCAATGATTGATTGTTATGAATTAAGAATATGAAAGCGTCATGAAATTGGAGCCATTCTGTATATTTTTCATAAAAATTGATTGATAATTGATTCAAGTAAAATTGACTTCTGTAGGTAAGATTTCTGATTGTATGTTTTGTTGGTCGACGTCACTCGTAACTATTGGATCGTAATCATTGCTCTATCAATGATGCTGCTTCCGATATAAATGATCTTACGCGCCTAAACGTTTTGTTTCAATGAAATATTTTCAAATAATTTTTCTTGTCCGCAGAAGCGCTTCAAAGTGACCGTCTTCAAACAGTTTTTAATGGAATATTTTGGATGCCACATTTCTGATTTAATTTTTAATCCACGATGTTTTGAAAATACGGGCATCAGTAGTAGTAAGGCACAGGTATTCAAAAAAATATATTCCCCTTTTAAGCAAAAATATTATTTTAATGAATATCTGTTAACATGTTTATAAAAATTTATCAATAAACGTAACTACAAGTAGGTATCACAGTATTAATTTCCATGAGGATTTCCCAACCAAGGATAAGTATTAGGACAAGGAACACAAGCTCTCAAATTCCTCTTCTCTCCGCCAGGTTTAGGTAGATTGACGCACTCCTTCGTGATGCAGTTCAAATGATTCGGTCTTGCGGTTGGTTTGTATTCGGAAAGGGGCTGGGGATTTCGCATATATCTAACTATATCGTCCTGGGAAACAAGGAATACATCCTTCATTCCTCCCAAAGTGTCCAGGAAAAGCTTCATTCCGTCCAAACTGTTCGGTACGTTATCGAACCAGGAAGCGTCTGCCAGCAAAGTCACTGGAGCCTTATTGGTCGAGCGTGATTTTTCTACGTGATCCAGGAGCCATTGAGAGATAGCATTTTTGTCGCCGCTGAAATTGAATAAGAGATGATATGAAGATATGAATAGCGTTATACGTGAGGGTTTTTTTATAATTCACTTGGTTGATAGTTCTGCAGTATTACAGTGATCTATATTGTACAGGGTGTTTCTTTAATTTTGCGAAAAAATTTAAAGGCAAATTCTTTGGTCAAAGTAAACAAAAAAAAATTATATTGGAGGTTATAAGTGCGCCTTTAAAATATCAATTTGTCCTTACATATTTGGTTCCCGAAATATCTTCAAAAAATTGGAAAAATGATCTTTTTTTAACACCCTGTATCTATCTGAAAAACGGTGCATTTCCGGACACACGGTATTGAATAAATTTCAGTTTATTTTTAACCAAAGAATCGGTCTTTAATTTTTTTCGAAATATTAAAGATACACCCTGTATACAATACATATATTCGGTTTAATTGCTAAAATTATAAAAAAGTTAATGAATGCTAAATAAAAAATGTAATTTTAATATTTTTTGAATATAACTACTACGTATTTTTGGTAAAATTGGTTCATCTTACCTTATTTCGCAGCCGAAAATTTCATGGCAAATCTTGCCATCTTTTCCAGTAATATCGATGATTGGGTTGACCCAAAATCCAGGGAAGGGTTCCACAGGGCATACTCTTGTAGCTTCGCATTCTTCAGTTGAAAGATAATCAAGAGTGTAAGGGAAAAGTCTTATTTCAGGCCTGGTAGGCCATGAATTGTCATAAGTGAGGTTGGCGTCGACGAAAGCACGGAATGTGACGTTGCCATTGAATTGAAGTTGGGGAGCTCGCGTTCCCCTGATTTTGTTTATTGGAATCCTCGCGAAGTAGTGTATAATTTCTCTTTGTTCTGAGAATTCTGCAAATAGCGTATCATATGATGACGAACGCCAGTACTCCTGGCTATGATTTTTCCTGTAAATACATAAAAAAATATATTGGTTAAAGTTTAAAGTTTGCTTCGTTCCAATTTTAGTATAGGGATAGTGAGGACGTTTATAGTCTCCATTGACCGTAACTTTTGATCGAAATGGGATAGAACTTAAAAAAAATCAAATGCCATGAATTTTACTACTTTCTGTAGTAAAATTGTCAGTAGTGTCAGTGACAGCGCTAAATACAGGGTGCACCATGTATCCTTCTCTATATTGCTATCTCCTAACGCTAACAGATGCAGGGTCGGTTAAACAAGTCCAAAGGAACGCAATTTTGTGGCCATCTCGATTCCGTAGAGACATACAAGATATCTGTGACCGTTTCTGAAATATCCTGAAAAAACTGAAAAATCGAGATTTCTTATTTTTCCCATATCTTTTTTATTATTGGAGATTAATGAATAATTTTTTGTGGACTCACATAAGTCGGCAAGAGCTACCCATCTGACATTTCAAAAATTTTCAAAGCCGACTAGATCCCAGAATTTTCATAGTTAACTTTCGTTTTTCTAATAGCCACCATATTGTAGTTTTTATGTTGTTCGATATAAAAAAAATCATAAAAACTAAAAATTGTTAAACTTCAAAAAATAAATTTAAAAAATTTTTATTCTTCTTTTTTCTTCACAGAAAATACACATTTTTAGACCGAATATCATAGAGAAATTAAAAAAACATAAGGCAAGCACTATTTCGGCGTATTTTAAAATTTTGACGTTTTTCTACGATTTTTTTTAGATTTTTCTTTGAAAAAAGAAGAATAAAAATTAATTTTTTTTTATGTTTATTAATTTTCGATTTCCATTATTTTTTTCATATCGAACGACATAAAAAAATAATATGGCGGCCATACGAAAAATGAAAGTTGACTGTGAAAACTCGTGGATCTAGTAAGCCTTGAAAATTTTATAAATGTCAGATCAGGATATTTCAGGAACGGTCACAGATATCTTGCATGTTTTGACAAATTCGAGATGACCACAAAACTGCGCATCTTTTCTCTAATTTAACCGACCCTGTATCTCTTAGCGTTCAGGAGATAGCAATATAGAGAAGGATACATGGTGCATCCTGTATACTAATCAGGTTTGTGTTGTGATTTGAAACGTTTTTCATACGAAATTAGCAGAATTACCTGTGATATTGTACGGTGTGATAAACTATGAGTAACTTATTAATTGCACGAATGCCTAAAAATCAATTTCCTTATTGTTTTGCCTGGAAAACGATTGAACTCCCTAGTACGTGGTCTTGTGGTTAAATTGCTGTAATATTTTACTTGCAGAATAAGAAAACGGAGGTGTTATTCTTTCTTTTAAACGGCAACCAGCAGGTAGGTGACATGATATTTCTATCATGATGATAACAATAATTATTATCATTCTTATTTACTTGCATTATACATTTGTTATCAAAAAGTTTCAAGGCTCTACTTCGTCAATAACTTGTCGAAATAATATATTTGTAGGATATTCATTATTCCTCAACACACGCCACTGACACAAACTGCGATACCACATCTGGTTCGACTTAGAAATAAGTGTACGAATCAAATCGAATTAAATGAAATCGTTTAGTCAGAATCAGTGTGGCATGACAACGGACAACACTCAGTGGACAGACGATAGGTAGATAATTTCAATACTTTTAATTTAAAATGAGATATCAAATGACCCCCATGTCCCTTAAAATTTCAAAGTTGACAGCGACTGCAACTTCATCTTTGACACATCAGTCTTGTGTCAAAAAGTAGTATAAACCATATGAAAGTTTGCAATTCAAAAACTTTTGATTTAGTTTTTGTTTCAAAGTTATATCTTGAGCGAATTCAAATTTATGGTCAGGGGGGGGGACTATAAATATCCTCACTGTAGTCCAGTCAAATTAGACGAAAAAGGCATCGAATTATGCATTTCATGCGGAAAAGAAAATATTTTGTGTGGGGGTTGGGTAGTCCATGGAGAGTCTAAATCCAAAAATGCGACCTCCTACCCCTTGTGAATTAGCCGCCATATTGGTTTTAGGGGCGGATAGAGTTTTTGCACTTTACGACGTTAATTCGCATTTTACCGAAAAAAGTGTCATTACTTACTTTATTCAGAAAAACATTCTCCACAAATTTGCATATGTGACATTTTTTTGTATTTGCAATATTTAATGACCTACAGGTGATTCATTAAGAACAAGGGGGATGAAAAATTGGTATTTTCGGAATAACTCCTTTTTTTCAATCGCAATCCAAAAATTGTTCCCACAAAACTTGTAGCGTTTACAATTACGAACATTTACATCGCAATATCTCATTAATCGGACCAATTATTGTTGCGCAGTAGTGCGTCAAAGTCATTAAGGTGAGATCGGGCCAATTAGGTTTCTCAGGTAAGCGATAACCCAGGCCGACTCGCTCCAAATAGGGCTGCCGTATATAGATAAGATTTGTCTGTGATGTGGTAAAACCAATAAAAACGTGTCTAGACAAGCCTAGAAAATATATGCACATTTAAAAAAACATTAGCCTGTTCGTGAAAATCTGGAAACACATCCCAAAAAAAGTCATTCGATCAGTTGGGAAACGACCAGTGTTCCAAAATGAGTGACTCAGACGTTCTCTGAAACAACGAGCAACTGACATGATATTTGATGAGAATTCGATCCCGTCCATGACTCAGGAAAAGTTTCTTTCGAACGATAAAAATAAAATCGTTCATCAATCTCCTCGTGATTGATGATTGACTCGTGATTGACACGAATGAAAAATTCCGCCATCGGCGCAGCCGTTGCAGAAGAGGATGCAGATCTGCTCATCGTAGAATCAGCTCTTGGTGAAGCTCCATTCTACGACGTTGTTTTCATCATCGGCTCCGATGTGGACCTTTTGGCCTTACTGACGGGATTGTGTCCAGATAATGTGAAAAACGTTTTTCTCAGGAAACCTCAACAAGGCCGGACTCGGCAACAAGTATTTTCGCCACGCAGCTTGAAGCATGGTCCACTGATTTCGGAAAATATCCTGTTTTTACATGCTTTCAGTGGTTGCGATACGACGTCTGCATTCTTCGGGATAGGAAAGTCTAAATTTATCTCAACCTTGGAAAAAAATCCCAGCCTTGAATCCTTGATTGCGTCATTCAAGGACGAATATGCTGATTCCAAGACTCTTGAAAATGCTGGCGAGCAGTTTATAATATCTTTATACGGGGACACAGCTACAAGTGACGGTTTGAATGGATGCAGATATAAACGTTTCGCTAAATCATCAGCAAAAAGTAAATGCAACCTAGCAGCTTTACCACCAACTGCCGAAGCAGCAAAATACCACCTCATCGGACCTACTACCAAATACAAAAATGGCTCAACAATGAAAAAAATCCTGAGCACAGGGGATGGAAAAAAGATTCGAGGGGTTGGATGCCATTGACTACCACTGGGGATCCTGCACCACAATCGTTGATGAAGTTGATATCCTGCTCGGGGAAATATGCGACAACGTACCAGAAAAACTCTCAGAGATGGATGAGTTTGAAAATGATGACGACGACGAAGAACCCGATTCTTGGCAAAAAACCGCAGTACATTCTCTGGATCACATCGACATAAGAATCAATTCACCTGGTTCTTCACGGAAAAAAAGAAAAAATGAGAACGATAGCTTCCCAATAAACACCGGACTATTATGTGAAACCCAAAGGAAATAAATAAACATTTTTTTGAATACGATTTACCATTGAATTTTTTTCTAATGCGATAATATTCCTCGGCTTCGCCTCGAAATATTAATTCACATTCGTCTAAAGAAAATTTCGTCCTGTGGTAGGTACATAAAATACTATTATTATGAATAATTTAACACAACTTGTACGACAGTCGCTTATACTTTCGAGAGTCTAGAATTGATTCTACAAATGGATCAAAGTACTTTTCATGCATCTCGCATAATAACGATACATTAATTTTTCTGAATTTTGACAAATTCAAAACCTAATAAGATTCATGATATTTTGACTACATCAATTGGATTGGACGAGTGAAAGGTTAAGTTCGCAGACTTCGGCGCACTACTGCGCAACAATAATTGGTCCGATTAATGAGATATTGCTATGTAAATGTTCGTAATTGTAAGCGCTACAAGTTTTGTGGGAACAATTTTTGGATTGCGATTTAAAAAAAGCAGTTATTTCGAAAATACCTATTTTTCATCCCCCTTGTTCTTAATGAATCACCTGTAGGTCATTAAATATTGCAAATACGAAAAAATGTCACATATGCAAATTTGTGGAGAATGTTTTTCTGAATAAAGTAAGTAATGACACTTTTTTCGGTAAAATGCGAATTAACGTCGTAAAGTGCAAAAACTCCGTCCACCCCTAAAACCAATATGGCGGCTAATTCACAAGGGGTAGGAGGTCGCATTTTTGGATTTAGACTCTCCATGGACTACCCAACCCCCACACAAAATATTTTCTTTTCCGCATGAAATGCACATTTAAATCCTACTTTGACTGGACTACTGTATGTATCGCCGAAGCGAGTACAAAAACGCAACCACTCGGTTATCTCAATAAATTCAGCAGGCTCAAAGAGAAACGAACATCGAATCTTGTTACCCACCTGAGATAAATTTTTTTTAAAGTTCTCCAGGAGAACATTAAATTGATCTTATTATCTCAAGTAAGACTTTTATATAATAAGAATTTCTGATGAAACGAACATAATATAGTCGAAAAAACGTTAAATTTATACTAAAACTCAAGAAAACTCATCGTTGAATACCTTTTAAGAAAACTTTACGTTATTCTTGTAATGAATTTTGACGTAAGCGACCAAAGATTGCAGACAAATTTAGTTTAAATGCAATTGCAGACAAATTGCAGACCTAAAAATGTATAAAAGAGAAGTTTTTAATCTATTGATAGACATCGAACCATATTGTCTGGAAGATTTTATTAGTCATAGAAGAAATATTATGGGCGATAGTATCTAAAATGTAGCTTTAAGTATAAAATTTGTTTTTTTTTGTTTTTCTTGTAATGAATTTATTTGATTATTATTGTTCGGGAAGCTAATTAGAGTGCTTCTCAAATAGAATGACTGACGTATTTCGACCCACTATTTTGTAATTGTGGCTGTTTGAAGTAAATAAATTATTATTATTATTATTATTATTATAAGATACACCAAAATAAGCAATGTAATTTGTCTATGTTATGAATATTTCAAAGTATAATCGGAGTGTCAAGTTTCCTGTGCTTTGAGGGCTCAATAAGAACATAATTCGTGTAATTTTTTATTGCAAAAGTAAAAACCCTAAAACTCTCATCTATCATTATCCACGATTCTTTTGATTTTAAGTTATGCATAGTAACAAGAAGAAAAATGTATTTTTTACAGAAAGCAAAAAACAATACATAATGGGAAAGAGGAAACTTGCATAATAAAATGAAAACCACCCCTAAAATTCCTGTCCAAACATTATTGTTATGTGAGACTAAAACTGAAGTGCCACTTAATAGGTAGGTACAAAAACTGGAGCCAATATTTAGCAGAAGTTGTGATTTGGTTCAATTCCTTCAAAATGAAACCTCGATCCCATCGTTTATCTCAAAAATTTGAAGAAAAATAACACTTACGTAACAGAATGAACACCAATTTCATGTCCCATATTATACAGTTGTTGTACCAGAGAGTAATCAGTGTACTCGTGGGGTACGAAAAAGGTACCAGCAGCGAGAGATCCATCAGCGTTTGTTCTTCCTTTGAGAAGTGGCATCCATACTTTGTCAAAATATTTCTGCACTATAGCTTCATTGAATGTTAATGAAACGAGCTGTAAAATCATAAAATTTAGGTACCTATACGTTAGAGTTAATAATTTATTATGAACTTACCTGGGGTACATCTGAAACATTTAATGGAGCTACCGTTGTAGAACATCTGCAGTCATTCTCAATTTTGCATTTTGATGCATCGCATGGTGCAGCTGGTCCATCAGCTAAAACTGCAGCAAAGCACACAGATACAATTAATAGCAACCTCATGATTATGAAACTAAGGGACGAAACAAAGTAAGTCTCCAAGTATTAGAGATTATTATTTATACCAAAAATTGTTATCTAGCGGAAACTCAGAGATGTTATCTCATGTTGATACGGCAGCAATAATTCAAGTAGTTTTTTATCAAGAAGATAGAAACTTGGTTTACTTCAATCTGTTTGCTACCTACTTATAGTTTTGAATTTTAATAATTTTGTTATCGATTTTTTCTACAATTAATTACTTTGGTCTCATTTTTATATAAGAGCCAATTTTTTCTAGGTAAATAGATAAGAAATGATGCAATTAAGAAATTTGCAATATTAGGCCAGACAGTATTGAGTGTTACTTTTATTAAAGTAAAGAAAATATAATCAACTGGAAATATTTCTTACAAAAACAACTTGAGATAGCACCTCTTAGCAACACCTGAGCACCACCAAATATATTTTATTTGAAATTAATTTCTTCGTCATTAAATTATAATTTAATATCTGTTTACGACCATCTCTCACCACAGTTTCTCCATATATATTGGGTGGGCAAATTTTTTGATCCATTAGTAAAAAGTACAAAAACTTTCGAGTTGAAATTCCAATCAACTTGGTCAAAGCTCTAGCTAGTTTTCGACAATCAAGCCTACAGCTCCGGCAGGTCTGTCCCTTTCAAAAATTGTTTTGGCAGAGCTCTGACTGACACCGCAACAGCAAAACGTATCCTAACAGGAAACCAGCAGTGAGAGTATAGGTGTGTAAGTCCCTGAAGAAATTTTTCAAAAGAAACAAAAGACATCATCAACGAAGGAAGAAAGGATTTTTTATTCTGGAACGTGTTTGAACATGAAGACTTCCATGCCAGGTAGGAGAGGCTAGAGGACCATCCATTGATGATCTCCAAAGGTTGGTTGATGATGGCTTATACTCGTATATAGTTTCCCAGCTCCATTATATAAATGACTCCTTGACTTTCTTTTCTGCAACTCTCCAAACGCCATAATTCATGTCGGTTTGGACATGGAGGAATTAAATAAGGATACGCCTCCTGGTTTCAATTCTCAAACTAAAATTTTGCTTTTACAGCATGGCTTGAAATTGCATAATTCCGTATAATTCTTACTAGCTTGACGCTCATTTTGCGTCAACGCTGATAAATAGTTTGTGAAACCAGGAGCGTGTTTGTGTATTCCCGGCAAATTTACTTACAAGCCAAGACATTGTATAAGAGAAGTATTTTCTGGCATATATCTCCAGGGATGAACTATTGTGGAATATAAGTAAAGGACTGACAAAATATAGCGGCCGGGTCCAACTGTTGCAGTCCTGCATGATACCCGATCCTGCAACAGCGGAGGATTTCATAGTTGTAGAGCATGAAATACGTCGAGCAGACTGCATGAATGGTGGATCATTTCAATGCAAATGAGAAAGTCAGGGCCTGCTCTGGGCCATCAAATAACCCATAAAGCCGCAACTACACCCAAAGATGGCGCTGATCTCGCTAACTGTTACCCCCGATGCTCCATCTTCCTTACTACAGCGTGCTTGCTTTGGTAGATTGTCTTTACTTAGGATATGTCTAGATAACTCCAGGTCGTTTTCTAAGAAATTGATGATTTCAGGACAAGCATCTCGTCGCCGTGAAAAAGCAGCAGGAGATTTTATAAATAATATATTTGAAGGAAGAAAAGTTTTGTTGTTATATTTACATGTAAATTGTTGCACTTGAAACAAAAAAAATCAATAAACGGTAAACGGCAAAGCCTGCTTATTTGATAATAATAATTCAATAACCTTCCCTGAAAGAAATGGGATTTTAGGTATCCATAAGAGGTATGATACAACGAACATACCTATGTGGTGTTATTTTAAGATAAAAAGTCGTGATACATGTGAAATTTCCACATCATTGTGAACTTTTCTATTGGTTTCTAAGTAGAAAGATAATCTTGAACTTGAACAACAAACTAACTCGCGCAACTTTTAAAGTCTTGACGTCCTAGATGTTTTTTTCATGACTTTATTGTAGGAAAGTCTCGTAATAATGTCGTAAAGTGTAAAAGTGAAGTAAATTTCCTAATATCATTGAAATAACGATGTCTGCTCCACTAGAAATATAAGAAAAGTTGTTTGGCTTGGACGACCCATTCGTATTCATTTATTTTAGAGGGTATCCGATATCAAGCAGCCTTTATTTGTTGGTGGATATTTTATTCCTCGTCGTCCGCATTTCCGCTATATGACGTATAGGATGTACGCCCCCGTTATACTGCCGTTATATATCACTCATTTATATATCGCTAAAGCCAACAGTGGCTTTTCCGTATTCTCATCTGGATCAAAATGTTATCTTTATTTGCCGCCTCTATCCCTTCTTGTGACATGCAAGAAGACATAAAGAGAGTTAATTAAATTTACCGAGATGGTCATTCGAAATTTTCAATATCTATCAAATTTATCATCTTTGCCTCAAGAAGAGGAAAATGTGATCTGAAATAAAATTTATATCCTGATGGTAGTTCTGGCTTATAAAATGACATGAAAAAACCCCATTGAAAAGAGTTACGCAATCACTATGATGTTCTATTATAAATTTTAATCAATTATCCCCCTCCTTTTGAAAACAGGTGACGTAGAGGATATGATAAATTTTAAATAGTTCCCAAATGGAAAGAAAGACCATAAAACATTAATAGAAAAATTGGGAATATAAGCGTACCGAAAATTGTTCCAGCCTGAGTAATTAAAGGTAATAATACCTGACCTTTATTGTCATAGATTATTGTGCTCAATGATAATGTGCAAAGCAATCATCCAAACAAGGACGTTTATCAACTGGATATAATCACAATGACATATGCCATGTATTCCCAAGAGCTAACAATATCAGAATCATTGTTATAATGACGTTCTCTGTTCGCAATAAAATTTAATGGTTTATGAGTGTGTACCGGAAGTACACAGGACACGTTATTGCCTCCATATTGACAGGCACCGCGATAACAAGGCCCTGATAGAGTAAACATGCGTGCAAAAAATTCACCCTTTTGCGTGCTCGCCTAGCATATCTGCAAATTGTCATGAACATTACGTCGATGTCTGAGTCGCTTTCATGACTACATTAGGGTGAATTTGTAATTCGCCGATTGGCAGTTTAGGTCAGGTTTCTGTTCGTTTGTTTGCTTTAACGTACAATTAGCTGAGCGCCACACGACACATGGTGGTGGAACTGTTACCGTTAATCTTCGATTATTATTATTTTGCATTATTTAGAGACACCCTAGCATGTGCCCCATAGTACCTGGGAACATGCAATCGAATTATCAGCAGAGTGAATTTTATGAATTCGCAAAGTAAAAACAATTTGAGATTATTATTTGAATATGTTAAATAAATGTATAAGTACGTCGATAAGCATTAAAACAATCAATAAACTCTTAGGTATGCATATGAACAAGCTACAACTCTTATTGACAAAATGGATATTGCTCTATAAGTTCCATAACAATCTACTGCCAGATTTTTAAAACGGATTTGAAACAGGATCAATTTTTTTTTTAATTACGAGATTAGGTATACATAATGCCACTGAAGTAACACTAGACAGACGTCTCCCTATCCAAAATAGATTAGTTGAGAAAATTATTAAGATCACCTTTAAGTTGTTCTTTCCTTTAAAAAGATTTGAATATTTTGAAAGACTTGATATAGGTAAATGAATTAGGTCAATATGATTTTATGAAACTTATCTGTAATAAATGATTGCTATATTAGTAATAATTAAATTTACTAAATAACAGATATCATAATTTGAATTAGGTTGTCTGAAAGATATAAATAATTAATTGTAAATTGATTGGAAGTATTGATTTTGGTTCAATCTTATCAATACATGCAATCTCCTTGAATCTCCTTGAAAAATAAACACTCCTTAATTTGTCAAAAAATGTCACAAAACGAATATTAAATTTTAATAGATAATTTTCATTGATTGATAGATAATAGAGGTATTTGAAGGAAGTTAAGTTTCTTATCTTAAAAGTAGCTCTAAATTTTAACAAGCAGCTTTTAAAATTTTTCAATAATTTAGCAAAGGAGCATGAAAAGGCAATAAGTCGAATATCTAAATTAATAATTCAATCAAGCTTTACTTACGAATATTCAAAGTTCTCGCATGCCAGCAAGAACTCACTCGCCGAAACTTAAAACTATTTTCTATTGATTCAGTGTCGTGCACACTGCGCTTATACTTTTTTGCATTCTCAATTGAAAAACACAAAATTCATTGATTTTACAGAGGGGAGGGGGTATCGTCAATTTGATTGATGATAACTCCTTACCGTATAGCAGAACGAATTTACCTTGCCTTAAAATTTTATATATTTTTCTTTTTTAATATTTTTATCCATTCCGGTGGGAACGATAAAAGAAAAAATTATTTTTTAAGTTGAAAATGCATACAAATACCTATGTGTCACATAGCCTTAGAGATTAATTTATCAAACCCATTAAGTCCTAAATTATTTGACATAATAATTACAGAATCTCTTTATAATTTTTTAACTCGGTCCAAGCGACAATGTCATACGTACAAAATATCCATAAAAACCCAGCTTTTCTCTAATGCGGTCCCATGCACCGTATGTTAATTCCCTATCATAACTTTTAATTAACCAAGTGCATTTGCACAAAATATGTACAATAAACAGGGAACCACTGCAGTAAAAGGTATCGTGCAAACATCCCCTGGCGCTGGTACTAAACATGCACTTCATATACTTGAGTCAGCCGGTCGTAGCTCGAGTAGTAAAAGATGCAATCAAACCGGGCACATTCAATTTGCAAAAAATACCCCTTTCCATATACCCGCAAACTCCCTTGCAGACAGTTTTATGGGGTTACAATGATTCATAGATTCCTCGTATTTTGATGAATCATTGTGTGCTGGCTGACATGACGAGGAATTGATTACTACCCTTGAGAAATTAGAAAAATATAATAATAATTTAATGGAAAATTGATAAATCAAATAGAATAACTCAGTAGGTAGGTAAGTAATAATAGGATTCATGAAAAAAGTAGATAGCATCAAGGCTGTAGGAGTTTCCCTGATCTTATTTTTGTTATTTGTCGTTCCACAGATCAATAATTTAACTTATTGTACCTATTCGATTCATAATTTGTTTAATAATGAAATAACACGTTTATCTTAATAAAATATCCTGATGCGAACATTTCCTGGTTCATTAGCAAAATCAATAGGTAGTTAACAATAATAAATTATTAATGCTGACACTACTATTATAATAATAGAATGTCAATGGCACGTTGTTAATGAAATAATTATTATTGTTAATAATAATCAGTTCATTTACCTGATTTATGTTATTACACGATTCATGATTCACGAATGAATGACGAAGACTGTAGTATAGGAAGTGTGAATTTAATAGTAATAATTGATAAAAAAATATTTTTACGAGTTTCTTTTTAAAATTTAAACAAAATATATTCATTGCTGAAGAAGGCATAGATACACAACACAGACTAGGAGTCTACAAAAAATATAAAAATATTTTTGAGAAAAATTCCAAGGAAAAGATTTCTTGGGAATACTTACATTGAAGATGGTCTTCTTGAAATGAGTCTCAAGGATACTTCAGGAAGGCTTTGAAGTTTTCAGCTGAATACCATAGCCTGCTAAAATTATCTGTCATAAAATAAACATAATGAAGTTTCCTATTGTTGGTTTGGATTGATGCTTTAAAATTTTTGCGAAATTTTATTATTAATATTTAACATTGACTATTCTTATAGACTGCAATTTTCAAGTCACTTACATCGGTTTGAATTTTGAAAGTAATGCCCAGCCTAAAGAAGTTCTCTCTATTTAGCCGACAATCAGATTTTCAGAGTCATTCTCACAGGAGAGTTTTTAGTAAAAATTTAATTTTTTTTCAAATTAAAACGAAAAGCTGACAATATAAACAGGGAAGCTGTTTCTAACTGAGGATTCCATAACTTACGAATGTCATTTCATCATGTTTCGATTTCTAGTGGAAAACACGTGAAAAAAAAACAAAAAAAAACAAATTTAGTTTCAAATATTGTATCAACGTCAGTTCAGGTCCTCAGATGACGCACAGAGCAATTACTTTCTCAAACTTAAGCTCACAGCTTTGTCCCGATGGTGAATATATCGATATTTTGAGAAAAATTAAAACTTCTGGTGGATGATTTCTTCTCAAAAACTTGAACAGAGTAAAAATGCAGAACTCAGAACATCAACATGTTTTTCGAAAGTCGTTATTAAACGTGACATTTTTCTTTCACCACGAATAATGTTACGACAGGGAAAAAATGAAAAACAATGTAATTTTATTGGTTGCCTGTTATCCTGGTCAATATTCTATTTTTTCTGCTTAGTAGAGAAAAGAAATCAATGGGAACCAGGTCACTGGAAGTCGCCTTGACGCCAAAATAGCTTAGGGGACAAAAATATCGGTTAAAATTTTTTGTTCGATCAAAACAAACAGTCCTCGTGTTCGTTATAATAACTTTTCATGGATTTCATGGATTAATTATACGAATAACCTGAGGGAACAATATAATTTTTTTCAAGGGAGAGATGCCTAATCTGGCTCTGACTAACAAGTCACTAGACTTAACGAAGGCGTAGAAGCGCCATACCACTTTTATTTTTTTGAATTCCGAGTGTAGTGAGCTAAGGATTCTGACTTTAAACTCGGAGATTCCTAAAACTGAGAATTTTCACTTAAATCTATATGAATTCCGACTTAAAACTGAAAATTCAAACAAGAAATTTAATATCCGACGAGGATTTCTTGAAAGAAAAAATTAATGAAAAAACCAAACCTAACGAAGGCGTATATAGAAGCGCCACATCACAAGTCTTTTTTTGAATTCCGAGTTTAAACTATGAATTATGATTTTAAGCTCGTAATTCCGACTGAAGACTAAGAATTCCGGCTTAAAGCTTCGAATTCCAACTTCAAACTTAGAATTCCGACTTAAAACTCGAAATTTCAGATTTAAATTACCGACAAAAAACTTCTTATTACTTCATGAAGTCATAAAGTAAAACACCATATTTCTCGATTGCTTCAAGAAAAAATGCCCGACTGTCTCCTAAAAAAAGAATACTTTTAGATGACTGCCGCAAATACTAATTTACTTAATTAATACCGTTAATAGTTTTTCTTAATAGTGGTTTAATACCGTTCCTAAAGTAAACTTTTTCAGCCGCTTTTTCTACACAGACGCATATAAGTACTTCACGGCGGCTTCTACGTCACTGGAGGAAATTTACCTTCTACTTCATGGTAAAAGCGCTCGTGAAGCACAACTGGCTGTGCTGTAATCGATGAAATTTGATTTTCTTCCTTTTCCCGCAAAATCTCGTAAATCTCTCACTCTGCGGAAAATGTTTCTACAAAAGGTTTTTTTTTTCTATGGGAGATATCGTTTGAACACAAAAACCTACCTGCACCCCTCTCCTCTTACGAGGGAGTGGGGAATTTTAAATAACAACCCTTGTTTTGTATTGCGAATTCGTATTCAGCGACAAAAAAAAAGCGTAATATTTATCTGAAACCTTTTGTCATTCAAAAAAGGGTGCTAAAGTCGCAATTTTTAAAACTTTTACGAATTAATTTTCATTTGTACTTAAGGGTTTATTTTATATTTATTTATTTATGATGGGGCTTTTGTGCAAATGCCAGAAATGAATAAAATTAAATTTTTCAGATTACAGCGCCATCTATGACTAATCGCAAAATATGTTGCAGATAAATTTCAAGCATTTTTTGTCGCTGAATACGAGTTCCTAATAAAAATAGATAATTTAAAATTTCAAAGTTTCGTTTCTAAATTTCAAACCTCCCTCTCCTTCGCAAAGGGTGAGGGGTGCTATTAGTGTATTTTTAATAAAAATATACCCTATTTTTGTGTTCAAGAGATGTCCCCCACCGAAAAAAACACTTTCATTTTACCGCAGTGTGCTTATTTATCCAGATATTGAGAGAAAAGAAAAAAATCAAATTGCCTCGATTACGGCGCCTTCTTTGTCTCAAAAAATGTTTCCGAAAAATTTTAGGTTTTTACAGAGACGTGTAGGAGGTGCCATGAAGTAAATGCGACCGTAAAATTAATGCGGTCATGAGGCAAAAGCGGCCGAAAAAGTGATATTTTTGGAACGGTATTAAATCTGTAAGATCAATTATTATTTAGTGACAGTTGCTAAAAGCATTCATTATTTTTTTAGGCGACAGTCGAAACTTTTTCTTGAAGCAATCGAGAAAAATGGTGTTTTACTTTATGACGTCATGAAGTGATAAGAAGTTCCTTGTCGGAAAGTTAGCAATATAAAAAAAGTTAGGAATATCAACGCAAAATAAATCAAAATCAAAGATGCTCGAAAAAAAGTATAAATTTATAGGCACAAGGTCTACACACATGACCCCCATTTCAATCTGAAAATAAATAAGGATAAGGCAGTATTTTCCGAGATCAAATCAATCGTCTCGACATGGCAATATGTTTACAAGTCGAGCAAAAGTGAATCATAGAATCTCAATCAAGCCGTAAGTGATCCGATAGCACAGATAGAGACACAGAAAGTAAGTCCGAAGGGTATAACAACATCTGCAATATTGAAGGAATGGAGGCGGTGTGTACAGTATCCGGTCCATAAAGACAAGATGTCACAGGAATCGATTGGGCAAAGAAACAAGCCCCGTGTAGATATTGCCAGGGACACCGCGACGTAGAGAGTACACAAACAAGGCAATTTGATCTGTAGGGTCACGGCAGGGAAGGACTAGCCAGCTGGCGGCTGGTAGGTTCCTGTTTGTCTCTGAATCAATGGGCCAATTTGTGCTGCGGAATTCGGGAGGAGATATTATTGGAAAGGAGGTAGGCTCAAAACATAAATGCCTGTGTTACATATGTATTTTTTTTTCATATATCATAATATAGGAACTGTATTATTTGATATTAGTAGATTGATATCAAACATTCATAATACATAATATGCAGTTTCTATAAAGTGGGAGGAGGTTTATTGAAAATGTATTCAATTAATATAACATATTTGTTATTGTGGCACTCAAATACTAGAAAAAAAGATTTAGCTGCATCATGCTTGAAATTATAGACCTCTTGTAAGTAGGTAGGTACAAAATTAGATATATATATATTATGAGATTTTATAGGCCCACCTGAAACTACAATGAAACATGTTTATAATTCAAAACCAGTAACTCTAGTTTAAAACCAAACAAACGTCTAAGCTACTTTATAATTTTTTTTTCAGATAGCTTAGGGATTAAAAAAGAGAGTTTAGTTAACTTTCTCATAAAATCTTTACTACTAGACTAGACGTCCCTGACATGAGTTTCTAAGTTTCTCTAATCTTCTCATTGTGTATGCAAGGTTGTGAAGTTCTCATTATTAGCCCTAAAAAAATGGTACAGAACATTTTATTTTACGAACAAGAGCCGGGCCAGGCTCTGTGATACTTGGAATACTTGTATGTTTACCGGCATACAATAATAGAGCAAGTTTGTTCCAACTTCAACACACGATTCTGAACGCTTTGGAGCTAATAAAATTATTCGACCAATAGGTACTTTGTTTCACTTTGCTTTTTGAGCAGGTATATTAAATGGCCACCTCATTGACTGATGGATGTTGTGAGCAGACTTTACAAGTCAAGGGCACTATTTAAGTTTTTCTTTATCCTTTACTCCTCATCCAGCCTCAACCAACTTCCAATCTAAATTGACTGTAGCTGCTGCCACGGCACTCTTATATACGTGCCGGCGGTGGATTCTCGACTGTTCTGGACGTTTCATTGTTTACAGTTTATAGTCACGGAACGCTCTGTCACGTCACAGCCAGACGCTTTCGCACATGCGCGGAATTATTTTTCATTCTGTCTTATTAGAATATGATATTCCTGATCCTGTCATGTCAGCTAGAACTGTAGCGCACCAGCTGACTGATAATCAGCACAGAAAAAAAAAGCAAACATGAATCCGCTGAGAATGAGTCGAGAAAGCTGATTTTCGAATATTGTGTGAGGGGGGCTATATCCTATGTGCATTCTCCGCCATCTTGAACAAAATAAATATTTTTTTTTTAAGTTGAGTTAAAGCGACTGCAAGGTCATCTTTGGCATTTATGTACGTCACATTAGTTCCACGTCAAAAAGTGGTTGAACTTGTACCGTTGAATTTAGTTTTTGTGTCAAAGTTCTAGCTGATTCTGTTCAATATTTAAGAGGAGGGAGGTGCAAATAAACGTCGTCACTGTATGTAGATACAGAGTTGTTACTGTAGGCTTTGCCAAACTTCACCATACTAAATTTTCAGACTGAAATAATGAAAAATGCTGGACACAGGGGTGTCCAGGAACACTTCTTGAGAGAGATATAAGATATAAGCAATCAAAGCTTAAAGAATATCATTTAAAGGAAAATAAACGATAAAAATAATGTTAAAAAGAATGTAAGGTTGTGGTGCATTATCACTCACTCTGATTTTTGGGAAAATTTCTATATAGGGGGCAAGATTACCTCAAAAATAGACGATATAAGCAAAAAAAATTGCGAACGGTCCATAAATTTACAAAAAAAAAAACACTTTAAAGCTCAACTTTTGGTCCAAATTGATGATCGTCTATCACGATTTTCTAGACAAAATATAACGCTGCACTGTCAACACTCCTTAAATAAGTAACTAGAATACATTCCCTGAACTTGTTTTAACAGTTTCATTTCTTAAATGTGTAGGATAACTTCTAAAAATGGTTTTTAATTTTCGATGATAATTAATTAAACTGACATAACCTTTAATGAGTTGAATAATTCACAACAAAGCCGTGAGGCAATAATCGAAATGTCAACAATGCCATTCATGGACACTTCAATAAAATATAATGTTTTAATATTAATATTATATTAATTATTATTATATTAATTAATTAATTAATAATATTTTATTATTATTTAAAATTAAAAACTTATGTTTTATGATGTGATTTCTTATAAGAGGAAATAAATCAAAATCAAAAATGTGTTTTATTTATTTAATTATGAATTGGTACATTATCAGTCTGAAAATATTCAAACATAACTTTAATAACCAGTCTAATGGCCCATTATCTATTTGACGGCCTCTGTAATATTTTCCTTGCCCTCTCGCATGGACCATTTATAACTTTTGATGTATTTCTGAATAGAAATATTTGAAATTTTAAAATTAAAACAATAACCTTCGCAAATTATACCAAATATTTTTATTTCACAAGATGTTAGTAATAAATAATAGATATGACAACGCTGCACAACATGATCATTCTCAGTTCTACGAATCTGTCAGTTTAGTGAATTTAACTGGACATGAAGTGTCATTTTTGGGCAATTTTGCGATATTTCAAACTCAATTTTCTCGATATTTTATTAACGGTTCGCAATTTTTTTTCAAGATATCATCTAAATTGAGCGTAAATTAACGACTCATGCAAAAAAAAATCCAAAAATCGGAGTGAGCTATAATGCACCGTCCCCGAATATAAATCAGGTTACAAATAATGTAATTACTAAAATATCAACTTCTTAAAGGAGTTGTGTAAAGGAAGTGCGGCTCTCCTGACATTATTTGAGATAATTATTTTAGATTTTTTGAGAATTATGCACTCAATCAAGACAATGCGTTCTATAAAGCCTGCAAGAGAATTTAATATCGCAGCCCGTATCTTTGTATATGAACCATCTCTACATTTTCTTCTAAAATTGCGGTAATTCAAGTCGATTCTCAATTCCAAATCGTCCACTTGAAAGTATTCAAGATGATCATGTCTCCACTGCTGATTGCCGACGATTTCGTGCATCGGTTTGATGTCATATAAAAGTTCTAAAGTAGACATTAGAGTAGAATTGGAGAACTTAGCGCGCGATAGAAGTTTGTGTATCTAGATCTTGATTGATTCCCAATTCCTGCAGTAATAACCTGGTGATGGGACAAGTCAGAAATATTGCCACAGTTTGCTTGATGACCCAATCAGAAAGTTATAGCCCGGTCCGATTGCCCGGCCCGGACTCTTTGGAGTTTAGCAGTTTTCATAATGAAATCTCTCCGCAGCTTGTTCCGTTATCTCTTTATGTTACAAGACACAGTCTGCTTGAAATGGCCTTATCATCCAGCCCTAATAATAAAAATGTCTCGATCATAATTGTGGAGGCGGGACGTTTTCTTAACATATTTCGAATTAGTGACCGATTTTTTTTATTGTATTTAATAAATATATGACCATCGGTATTTTATTACAGAAGAAGTAATGATGAGAAGTAATGATGGAAAAATTATATTTCTAATTTCTGGAGTAATTTTGTTATTGATATTCTGTTAAATTAAGAATATTGACATAATCTAATTAGTGAAGCTTATTAAGCTTCAGTTGATTGAATTTGAGAGAACAAGGACGTGCTTGTATGCTTCACTTATTAAGTCCTTTAATAAGGGGATGAATTTAGGAAATGTTCGTTTTTTTTATAAAAAGTAAGGGACTTGTCTATTTTTTTCAAGTTTTCATGTGGATTAATTAGCTATGAAATCAATTTGTAGATTTAAATTGATCATAAAAAAGTACATATAATAATATGACTACTTTAATTGGTTATGCAACCTGCACATCACATCTCCAGTATTTCTGAGAGTGTGCACTACATATGGCTGCTGGCTGAAAATGCCTCATTATTTCGTTGATCATTTTTTAAATAAAAATACAAGAATCAAAAATCATGAAATCAATAAATAAGCTTGGTTATCAATAGTGGTAAGAAACATCAATAATCTACTTTACTATTTATATCCTTCCGAGGAAGTGAACGGAATAAATTAAAGTGTAGATAAGGCTAATAAAAAATTGGAGTAATCTCCGCGAATTTTTCAATGTGTGCGTATTTATGACATTACTATACAGGGTGTCCCAGCTTATTCGAAGCGGTCTCTGTAGGCCAAACGATGGACTTTTTCGAAAAATTTTTTGAAAATTCAAGTATATTATATATATTTCGTATGAATTATTACATTTTAAATTAGAAGGATGATGTGGATATGATATATAAGTACAATATTGTAGAATTTTCATCATTGTGGGGGGTAGAACGGTTTGTAGAATATAAGGAAATAAGGATGAGTTGTTGATATCATGGTGAAGCATTCGCTTTTCCACCCAGTCTAGGGAAAAACCCCATAAAAAACCTAGACACACCATTCAGTTCATATTGGTTTTAGACTTTGTAACCAATTTATTGCATCTGGAGTAAGGCGGTGGATGTCATTGAAACCGCCAAGAAATTTAGTTTCTGGACACTCTTCTACAATATGAGTAATTGTTTCCTCAACTTCGCCACAAGTGAGACAATTTGGACTTGGAACTGCCATCCATTTGAATAACATTGAGTTACAGCGTCAATGGCCAGTTCTTAAACGATTCAGTTTACTCCAGAGCTTTCTCGGTAGGTCGAATCCGGGAACTTCCTTTGTTGGATCTTGGATAAGGTGATGATTAAAAACATTCTGAACGCTCCATTCAGACTTCCAAGAATCCAGTGGGGAAAAGATCTCATGATTTTGTTGCCAAAATGGATTTCGAGATTTCAGTCTTGTTGTAGGAGGATTCTGAAGATCATGCCAGATTGGAAATTCCGGTGTGCATTTGTCGAATTCTCGCTTAGCCGCTATTTGTCTTCTGATTCTTGGTGGTGTAATGTTTGAAATTACCGGCAGCCAAGGTGTTGGAGTTGACTTAATACAACCAGTAATAACTCGCATGGTGGTGTTCAATTCAGAATCAATTTTATGGACATGAGCGCTATTCATCCAGATTGGGCAACAATATTCGGCCGTAGAATACACAAGTGAGATGCTTGCAACTCTTAATGTGTCTGCATGAGCTCCCCAATCCGAACCGGCAAGTTTATGTAAAAGGTTGTTTCTTGTTTTAAGTTTCTTGCGCAATTTGTCAATATGCGGCTTGTAGGTTAATGAAGTATCAAAAGTTACTCCAAGGTATACTGGATTGAAATTGTGTTTCAAGATTACATTGTCCATCGAGACTTGTAATTTTCGATGTTTTTCGTGGTTGTTCAGGTGGAAACAAGATACTTCGGTTTTGTTGGGATTGGGGCAAAGACGCCATTTCTTGAAGTAGTCTACCATTATTTGGATGTCTTCATTTAGTACATTTTCGATTTCTTCAAAACGTTTATGTTGATAAAAAAGAGCCAAATCATCAGCGTATATGAATTTTCTGCAGGTAGTCTCTGGTAAGTCACTGGTATATAAGTTGAACAATAATGGCGCTAGTACTGATCCTTGAGGAAGTCCATTATTCAGGTATTTGACTTTGCTGCTTTTTTCATTAATGAAAACTCGAAGTTTCCGGTTTGATAGCATATTATCAATTAAGGTGACAACTCTTCTGCAGTTAATGGTTTTGTATAATTTGTGAAGAAGGCCAACTTTCCAAACAGTATCATATGCGGATGTTAGATCAATTAAGGCAATTCCTGTTTTCAGCTGTTTTTGAAAACCTGTTTCTATGTGAGTAGTGAGTGATAATACTTGATCACAACAGTTTCTGTTTGGACGAAGACCAGCTTGTTCTTGGGGAAGCATATCATTTATCAAAGGAGAAATTCTGTTGTAAATCATCCTCTCCATCACCTTATAACATACACTTAGCAATGATATAGGTCTATAATTTCTTGGATCATCTGCTATTCTCCCTGGTTTCAAGATTGCAATAACCTTTGACTGTTTAAACTCGGCAGGTAATTTCCCCGAAAGTAATATGTCATTGAAGAAGGACAGTAACCATTTTTTTGCAAAATTTCCCAGGTGTTTCAAAAATTTTGGGTAAATTCCATCAAAGCCAGCAGCTTTTCTGATTTTAGTTAACTTGATGGCTGCTTTCAATTCTTCGAAGGTGAAAGGTTGTCGTATTTCGTCGGAAATCTCTGCTTGTTTCTTTTGTTTTTGTATAGTCCTTTTCATTTTATTGACTTGATGTTTATCAATGTTTATCATGTTCGACACTTTGACTAAGCGAGAAGCTATCGCATTTGGAGATATTTTCGATGAGAAAAAGTTCTTGCCGCAGACTTCAATATTGATGTTCTCTGTGACAACCCTAGCACCTCTAGTCTGACCGAGATTCTATCTTCACATGGCTTCCAACTATGCTTCAGCAGTCCGACTAGGGTCACTAATACCTCCGCAACTTGCATTGATAATATTGCAATTTCTGGAGTACTAAGACTATTCTGCAACAACACAATACCTACGTTTATTTCTGACCACCACGCACTTCATGCTACGCTTCGACTTCCGGACTCGGCCGGTGCCCACGGAAGCGGCAGTAATCCCGTGGTGAGATACAAGAGGGACATAAATGAAATGACCCCCTGCTCCTCGCTCAGTTTCAAAACGAGCTGCTGAACGTTGACTGGCAGGATCTTCTGGATGCCCCCGATACCAATTCCAAATACTCCTGCTTCGCTAACACTCTCTCTTATTATTTTGACTGGTATTTTCCTCTCAGAAAATCAAGAATTCGTGATTCTGGGCTTACCAGACCTCGATGGCTTACCCCAGAAATACGTCAACTTTATGACAGAATAAATTTCCTAAATGAACTGAATAATACATCCAACGAGCAGTTCAACTGCCAGTTAGCCAGACTTAAGCGAAAGTTCGGGTATTTGGTGAGACGCGAGACCAGACGTCGCAATGACATATATATCAGCGAATCCGAAAATCCAATTAAATCTGGATGGTCTCTCATAAACAAACATTGTCAGTCGGCAAGCAAGTCTCGGAAGATCGAGGAACTTAATTGTCAAAACTCAGTCAAGACGGATCCTGAAGAAATTGCTGAGATACTCAACAGCGTATTTCTTTCGAACAACTCTCCCACCGTCAGCCACACTCACGGATCCACTGTGCCTGTTGTCGTCTCTTCGTCATCTTTCATGTTGTACCCTACATCACCTGGCGAAATTATAAGGCTAGCATCCAGATTTAAAAACAAAAAGTCGTCAGGTCTAGACGAGATTCCTTCCTTCATTGCGAAGTATTGTATATCTGAACTTGCCCAACCCTTATCGGAAATTTATAACAACTCCTTTGAGACCGGCGTATTCCCCGATAAACTCAAGACAGCCGTGGTTAAACCCATTTACAAGAAGGGCGACGTCAAAGACCCAGACAACTACAGACCAATCAGCTTACTATCCGTGTTTGATAAAATTCTCGAATCCCTCGTCTCCTCGCGTCTTCTTGACTTCTTAAATAAGACTGAGACTCTTTCCCGCTCCCAACATGGTTTCCTGAGGAACAGATCAACTGAGACGGCTCTAATACAACTTTTTTTTTTTTTTTTTTTTTTTTTAATAAAAGAGGGAGCATCGGTCTTAACTGTGTAGGTAAGACATAGTCGCTCCACTCTGGTAATTTGGCTTCGAGATGAACTCATTAGCCACAGACTTTTATAATATATATTTTCCTTATAAACGTTCGATCGCTTGTTTTACTTTTCACAGACATTCGAAAATGAATCTGAAAAGTAAAGCGGGCCGAGGTGAGTTTCGAACCCGCGATCTATGGCTTCGTGAGCCAGCGGAGTACCACTAGGCCACGCAAGTCACTCCTAATACAACTTACTGAGTACATCTCTGAGGGCATGGAGGAGGGCATGCGAACGGCTGGATGGCTTCTGGACCTTTCCAAGGCTTTCGATAGTGTGTGCCACGAATGCCTGCTTCGGAAGCTGGAGAGCATTGGTGTTCGCGGATTGCCCCTAAAGTGGTTTACCAGCTACTTACCGGAAAGAACCCAGGCGATACAGCTCCCTGCGTCTGATGGTCGATTTGTGAGATCCCACTTTGCTCCAATCTTCTCAGGAGTACCCCAGGGTAGCGTACTCGGCCCGCTTCTTTTCCTTATTTTCATTAACGATTTGGGCTCCTCAATTTCTTCCCCCACCTCTTTATGTGTTAATTATGCAGACGATACAACCATCCTCATCAGGTTGAAAACAAACGACCTCACTGAAATAATAAAATCAACTAAACTTCCATTAGAAGCAGCATCTTTATGGCTTAGAGAAAATAAACTAAGACTGAATTTAACAAAAACCGAGTTGATTGACTTCCTCTTGCCGTTCTCGCCTTCCTCCTTTACCGCCCATCCCAACCGTTAGTACTGAGATCTCTCCTACGCGGGTTGTGAAATTCTTGGGCTTTTACATCGATCAAAACTTGAACTGGCTGACTCACACTGACCACTTGTGCCGACGCCTTGCTAGCTCCTGCTTCCTTCTGAAACAACTCCAACACACTGTGTCTCATGACGTTCTTCTCTCCGCATACTACGGACATTTTTACAGTCACATCTCCTATGGCCTGGCCGTATGTGGCGGATCACAGAGTTCTTTACGCAGAAGTTTTTCTTCTGCAGAAGAGAGCTATCAGGATACTGGCAGGCTTGTCCATAGATCAGTCCTGTAGGGGTCACTTCAGGCGTCTCGGTCTCCTCACGTTGCCTGCTGTTTATGTCTTCTCTCTTCTCAAACTGATTTACAAACATCAAGCCAAACTTGATCGTTTCCGATTCACACACCATTATCAGACCAGGCTCAATCTTTTCAAACTATCAACTCATCATCTCATTTCCACCGAAAGGACATTTACGTACGCGGCCATAAAATTCCTTAATCACTTCAGGATAGACCCCGCAACCTTTGGATTCTCTCAGTTCAAGGCACATCTCCGAAGATATCTCACAGACCTGGAACCCTATTCTACCATCGATATTATGTCTTCCTCCCCCCCCCCCCCTCCACACCCTTATTGATTCATTAACCTAGCACCTTGTCACTAGGATATGTATAATTATTGTAAACGACAATGTAGTGTATACAATGACTAGCATTAGATTCTGGAAATTTTCCTTTATTTGTTCTTCTAAATTTTCTCTGATGCATTTGTGATTGTGATCAATGTGTTATAATGCCAATCGCTTGCGTATGACCTTTTGATTACGCAGGCGAATTTATGTGTACTACTGCGGTTTGTTCTTTGTTTGTGAATTATTATCATCGCTTACAACGCTATATTGTACTAATCAATGATTGTTGAATTTAATGGTACAATAAAGAGATTTATTATTATTATTATTATTATTAAAAACGGCTTACATGTCCCTATTTTAACTTTTCATGTACTATCCTATGGTATAGAAACATTTGTACTTTCTTTGATTTTTTTATTTGGCGACGCGTGGAGAAATCTCAGAATTTTTCAAATTTTTTATCACCCTTTATAAACATTTCATCCACATCATAGGATAGTACATGAAAAGTTAAAATAGGGACATGTAGGCCGTTTTTCTCTATCTTGAACCGTTTTCGTTGTACAGGGCCTTGAACTTGAAAAATGACGATTTTCACTTGTTTATAACTCAAAAACTTCTGAATTTAAACACCAACTGTAAAAGCCAATCTTATTTTATCTTTTCAGACAATCTAAAAATTCAATAACCTAGGAGCATTCCATTTAAAAAAAACATAACTTTGATATGCCACTGTCCTATGGGACACTCTATATACCCCAAAATAATTTTAAATTATGGCCATTGTGATCCTGTACTTGAATGTGCAAAATTTTTTTGGAAAAAATCCATCGTTTGGCCTACAGAGACCGTTTCGAATAAGCTGGGACACCCTGTATAATATTATGATCATTAGATAGCATTAGCAGTAGGGTAATATGAAAACGTGAGTCTTCCAAAAAAAAGAACTTCCTAGAAAAAAAAAGTTGAATAATATGTGTGAGGGGTACAGGAGTATCCCCCAGAGGAACTGGGTTCCCACCAAGATGTTTTCTTAGAAAAATTGTATAAAATAGTAAGTAGGTATACTGTATTCGCATTTTCAATGTGGGGTTCATCACGCCCGTCACCCATTTTTTTTTAATAGTGTGAAATTAAATGACAGTGTCGCGCCCTAACATTTTGCCTTATTTTGATTGGGGATAACTTTCGATATTCCTAAGATATTTCCATTTATTTCGCATCAGCTGCCCTTTCCTTTATATTTTCCTTTCATTGGAATTAAACCAAAAAATCTTTACAAAAATCCTGTAGGGTGGTGTGTGAAGGAGTGCAAAATCACTCAATTGTTTTGATCTCCCAGTTTAACAAATAAATTTTGCTTGTGTGTTTTGATGAGATAGATTTGAAGCTTGATGTCTCGTCTCCAGACGGTTTTGAAATTTTCGGTTCAACACTGGTGTTTACAGGGTGAAATTAAATGCCCTGCCCTTGAAGGGATAACTTTTTTCCTCACCGGCAGATTTTTTGAAATTGAAGCCTCATATCGAAGCTAAATTTATTTGATTTAGCTGAAACTTCAGGAAAGGAAATACAGGGATGAAAATTGACTCGGGACAAACATAAAGCACAAAAGATTGAACGAAAATTACTTAAATTCAAGTTTCTTTTGGAAACAGGTTTTGGGAGAAACATATCTGTCCGTCTTCGGAAGAAATCAGCGGTCTTTCTTACCTGACAATGGCTTGTAGAAATAATTTGCAAATTAGAAAGCATAGAGGGCGGAACTTTAATAGAGATCGCAACACAGAAAAGAAAAATACAAGATATTTTATACAGGTGGGCTCTACTGCAGTTGCCACCCCAATCGCGCCGCGGGGCTGCGGAGGTCTTATTCTTATCGCCGCCACTGGACGTAACTCCTATAAAACAACACAATATATTTAATTATGTCTCATTTCTTCACTCTTCAACACTGCTTATTGTGATTGAACTTCACTTCTGAAACACTTTTTGTTAATTACTTAAATTTATTTCCCCTCCATTCGCTGAGATTGCAAAATTTTCAAAATATTCATCTTGGGTACAAAATGTGGAAATGAGAGAGAAAACGTTTGTGCTAACAGTTTTTTTTACATTCATCAGTGCTAGAGAGATTTTCCATATCACTATAGTACAGCAAAGCAACACAGGAAGAAAAAAGTCCTTATACGGCTGTAAATTCCAAGAAACGAGATCTCACTTTGTTGTTCAGCGTTGGAGAAGTGCATGAGTACTTAGAGTCGATTATATGTATATTATCTGGAATGTGTCTCGAATAATTGATGAAGGGAATAAAACACGACTGTTAGCCAAGGCGGTTTAGTAGCCTAGGGTGGGTGACTAAATAGAGTAGTCTAGACTAGAGTGATCTAGGCTATTATGCCGTAACAATGAATTTTATAAGAGCAATAACGAATTTGCCAATATTTACGGGTATTTGCCTCCCATAAAATCCTTTACAATATCTGCTTCCACCTCGATTTGTATTATAATACATCTATTTACGACTATTGAATAAAACCTTCATTATCCTGCTGATTTTGGTACTGTGAGGTAAATAGACGTACATTCACGCAGTCAAGTAAATCACAGCTCAACTTCAGTTTGTGAAATAATAAAGACGCCAGGTGGAGATAATTACCTACAACTGAGCAGATACAAGAAATCATCACATCGAACGTCTTCATAGCACCGCCAAAACAAATATAAGATATTAATGACACTAAAGCCTTTAACAACAAACGAAACAGCACGATTGCACTTTATCGTAGTCTTGTTTTAACTTTTTATTTCGATCTCGGCTGACCTGCACTGCGGCCACGGTACCGGGGACTTGGCAGCTGGTCAAAGCGCCAGTCCCAGATCAACACCACAGGCAAAGCGAATTTTGACAATATAATATTTTGAAAACTGTCCATGATGATTAAATTCCATAAAATCGTAGAAAAAATAGCGTCTTATTCTCGCGGAGAATAGTCATTATTAGCGCCATTTCTCTGGATATTTTTCGCTTCGGAAAATTGATCTAACATCAACCTCATTCTGGTTGTCTTCAAATGCATTTTTTTCACTAGATCGCCCAATACTTAATCAAACCATTCTGATTGAATTCAATCGGTGCTTTACCACAAGTAAGTACACCATATAATGAAAACTCCAAACTTCATTCCCTTTTTACGAATCTAATTCCAACTAAGTTCACGCTAGAAACACAGACACAATTACCTGATTACATTAACTCTAAAAGGATTAGCAGGAACATTCGGGGCAATGCAGGCGAATAACAGTATTTTGCAATAATTCCATGTAATGCAGAGGATCTCCGGGATATAACCCCACACACACTCACACACGATCGGACCATGTCTATCCGTTTAACGCCCTAATCTATTTGGGCTTCATTGAAATATGATCATTGGGAGATTCGGAGCTTACATTTGTCCCGCTCGACACGATCTATAACCGGTAGCAGCCATTCATCAAAGGAGTAGCGCTATTAACACCCTCGAACAGACTAAGGGAGGAAATAAGCCGCAGCGATGGGGAGGCTGTTAAGTGTTCACTCATTTGGCAGTTTCTTTATTCATTTACAAAGGACATGTTTTGAGGGCGTGCATGAATGGAAATGCTCCGGAATTTTCTTTCACTAAACGAGTTCAATGCTATTTTTTAGATCGGTACTTTTATAAGACGCGTCCCTTGCATTTGGAGGAAATTTAGAGCTGATTGTTTCTTTGATGATTTTTCCGGAGCTCTCTTAACTTTGACATCCTTCTTTGATTCATACAGCAATGTAACACGCATCATTTTGAGAAAGTCAGTAAACTTTTGACTTGATGTGCGACCTTTTCTAGAGAGCCCTGATGAAATAATTCTGATTGTGAATAATTCGCTATAATATAATATTTCGCTATACATATAATCAATAATAGTATTAGTTTGATGTAAGTATAGTATCTGTAGTTGATGCATGAAAAGAACCGTTGCAAGTAATCATATACCAGCAGTCGTTACAATTTCATTCATCTTAACCAAATAGTGCATGTTTCCTATGTAACTTAAAGCCACAAAGAGAATATCTGAATAGAGCACTTCCCTCATCCTCCCGCTCAAAGATAAGCAAATACCCATTCCCTTTTTCTATTCAAAAAAGAAAAGACGAAATCCGTATGGGATTTACTTCGGCGCGGAAGGAGCAACGTGGGTGAATTATTCTCGCATAATCTCTCAACTTGATGTATTTAGCGAGAAGGTAGGCTCCGGGAGTACGGGAGGTTCGGATAGACATCGGGCTCTAATAAACAAGCCCTGCTGCGGCGGGGGCGGCGGGGATGGCGAAGCGCTCAGACAGACACGGCGGCGTACCCGGTCGTAAATTCGGCCTTTCTTACGGCCCAAGCGACCTCTAATTCCTCCCATGTGACGCAAGACGTGTGCTTTATGTGTTCGCGTGAGTGCCCGACCCGCAATTGATTCACCCTCCTTAGGAGGTCTTGTTGCGCACTTGATGACTGCTGTGACATCTCCGCTAGCCGCCCTACCTCTTCACTCTTATCTATTATTTAGTCGCCGGAAAACTCATTCCGCCTTTTCCAGCTCATAAAAATAACAGGGCCTAGTTTGAGTCGTTACGGCACCTGAGAGAGTCCGAGCGAGAAGTTCGAAGATGCAGGCGGGATTATTAAAAATGAATTATTTCAGAATTCCGTAAAGGAATTGGAGTGGTCGTGTTGAATTGTGTTTGCAAACTAAATCGATAGATGCACGAACAAATCTCTAGCTGGAGTAGCAAGGCTAAATTGAACGTAAGACTGCATAAAGAAGAGACTGAGAATCTATAATTATAATTAGGAAAAACTTCGAGTACTTAATCAATTTTGTTACTAAAAGAGGCAAATTAAAGTTATTTCCGCATTATTTAGAATAGCAAGTTAAACCTTCAAAATAAGCACCTATTTCGCTTCCGTGGACACTAGAAATTTCAACGTAGTTTTTCCATATAAACCATTTTTTTTAATAGAAGTAAGGTAGGTATAATAGGTACCTAAGCAAAGAATAGTACACTGGGTATATAAAAGTTCAGATGATTTCGTACCATATCGTCCCACTCGCTCATGCTCAGGCCGATAATTCATATACTCGCTGAAATCGGCACGGTATTTTTTAGCGCGATCGCGTTATAACACTGACGATTTGAATACGTACCTAGGTTAGGTACCTATGAAGACTAAGAAAATCATACAGAATCAAATATTGATTTATTTATTATTGTTTTAGCGCGCTTCGATTTGCTTCAAACATGAAGCTCTCACCTGCCGTTATCAGTATTTAATACCACCTAATGTGAAAATTTCTCGGCACTAGGGTGAAAAATAATTCGTTAGAAGACTGGAAAAATTTCTACACAGCCGCTGTATACCACGGGCTGCAATAGTCGTCATTCGGCCGGCCGGTTCTTATCGAAAAGTAAACTTTTAGACGACGCGCTAAAAAAAAGTAGTTAGATATATTTATTAGTCCATTAAATCAGCAGGAAAATATGTATAAGTGGTGGCGCAGCACCAATTTTAAAAACTCCTTTTTCCCAGGATTCAGAACCACCAACTTCTGCAATTCCTCGACAAATGGGGAAATTAGGATAATTTCTTCCCTCCCAGAGCATCTCAAATAGTAACAGTGATACAGAGTGTCTCTCGGGAGGTTTTGGGGTCGCTAATCACGAGTCCGAGGTCCAATTAGAAAAATTGAAGCACACAATGTGAGAAATAATTTCGATTAGAATTTTCAGGTTTTCCTTTTTTGATAGTTGATTAATTTGTAAGCTGAAGAATTTCATTTTATGATGATTTCCGAGGCGACATGTTAATGTTTTGTAACATTACCACTTCTTGGGGAAGTTTTGAGCACCCTCCACTTGCTTTTGGACCACGGATTTGATATTAGCGACACCTAAAACCTTCAAGAAACTATTTACGAGGTGAAATTTTGAATTTTCTTATTTTTTTATTACTGATACTAGTTGGAGTGCTTTTAAGAGGTTGGTGACACCCTCAGTTGCTTTTGGACCACGGATTTGTGATCAGCGACACTTAAAACCCCCGAGAGACTATTTTCGAAATGAAATTTTGAATTTTCATAATTTTTTTAATCACTGTTACAATTTGGGGTGGTTTTAAGAAGTTGATACCACACTTACTGACTTTTAGACCTCTTATTTGTAATCACCGACCCCGAGGGACGTTTTTTGAGGCGAAATATTAATTTTTTGTATCACTGCCACTTCTTGGGGTGGTTTTGAGGGGTTGAAACCAACCTTGATTGATTTTGGACCTCGGATTTGCAATTGGCGACCCCGAAATTCCTCGGGAGCCGATGTTCGAGGTATTTCAAGGGTTTCAATTTTCGTCACTTTTTCTTCACTGTTCCTATTTGAAGAGACTATAAACGGCCTCTTCTTTCAAATAGCATAAGAATTTTCAAAAAGACGGTTTAAATTCATATAGGTAAACAAAATTAACTTCAATTTTCTGGTAATTAACTTTAGCTTTCTGGTATTCCACCAGTTAAAAAAACTGAAATTAATTTCTTTTATATAAATTTAAACCGTCTTTTAATTTTTTTATGATATTTGAAAGGAAAGGTCGTAGTCTCTATTTATAGCAAACAAATGCCTTAAAACTGCCAATATTAAAGAGTTTGAGTTCTCAACTTTACCTCTTCATTTCTCGATCAATTTATAATAATTTATTTTTTCTACTCCCAACTTTTAATATGCATATTAAATATGAATCACCAGTGCTTTAATGGGTCTCATTAAGATACAAATTTTCATTAAAGCACTGGTCAAGCAATCCAATGGCAGAGGAGCATTTGCAATCGAATCGGTTCCTTTTCGCTCACGATCGGGTCGGCAAGCCAACCGAAGTCACAGAGTTGTCATACTCACGACAAAAATTGCCTTGTGATATAAGTTCTGTATTTCTGAAAAAAAATTCTGAACGTTTATTTAATTTAGAACATAAGTAACATTCAAAGAAAATTTATCAAGATTTTATGTTACCTTAATTAATTTGATAAGTAGGTATATCGTGTAAAAGATGGGAAGATAAAGTATTATATCATTCGTAGCGCTCCGTGATAGTATTCAAAGCGGCAACGTTGCGACCCGCGTTGCGCAGGTAAACAATATCGTAATTAATGGCTGTCATGGTTATTAAAATTATCAATTAATCTCAAAATCGAAGCGTAAAATTCGGAATTCGAACTTCGCATAATAAAAATTACGCAGTAGTGAGTAGTGCCCTTTAAACTTGATACTAAAACATGTCTCAGCAGAATAATCTTAGCGACGAAGAGAAAATTTGGTAATATGCGTAAACAAATAGCAACCTATCTTAACCTCAATGATCCGCAATTGTACACGGGTCATTGTTAAAATATATAATTTTTTTATCTTTTCTATGAAATAAAAAAGGGTCGTAGAAAAAATAGTGTATGGAACTCGCAGATAATGGCTATTAATACGCTCTTATGATGGTTAAGACACTCGCCTATGGCTCGTATCTTAACCATCATACTCGCGTATTAATAGCCTTCATTATAAGCTCGTTGCATAATATACTAATAAAACTCATCCTCGTCCATTAAAGACTCATCCTGTATCCTCTAGTACAACATTTTTTATCAGTCAAATTTCTGGAAATTTTTGAGAGTTTAGGGAGTAATATTTCGAAAGACATATGGTCAATAACGTCCCGATATGAAGTTCAGCTGAAATAAAATCTTATAATTTTGTAACTTACATGTATTATAGGTCGCCATTCCAAATAAAATCGATGTCTAGATGTTTTTAAAAACGAAAAACCCTTCACAGCTGGATTGGCATTCATATTTCATCTCATCGAGTTCACAAAAAATACTTGAAATAACAAACTGTGATTAAAATGATGAGTTTACCCTCCTAAATCACGCAACAGGATAATGATCTGAACTATGTTGGTATTGTTTAATCCAATCTACCATCCTGATTAGTATATGACAAAAAAACTATCGTCTATCTGTCATTATGGCCATTTTCAAACATTCCGTGTCTTTTAAATAATTCACTGTGACTTTATTACCTATTTGTAATTAAAGTATTATTCGAAAGTAACCACTAACGAAATTACTTTTCATGCGCAGATTTCCATATACCGATGCAGTACTTCAATCAGTCATGTAATTTTTTTTCCATTGTTCAAATGCAGATACCCATTTGTCTGGTCCAAATTGAAGTGACAAAGCTTTGCGGTCGACGATATATTGGATATTGATTACTGCTACATTGAGGCCCTTTTTTCCGCCTATAGCTTCTAAATGATGAGGCTTTTTGCAATGTTTTCCAGATAAAACTGGCCTAGAGTATCCATTGTTAGTTGTAGTCTAGTTCTTGCTTGTGACTGCGGGCATTCGCAATAAATCAACCGTTGACGTGACGGCATTGTGCGCTATAATATTCCGGCAAGTAGCGGATATGCAAACCGAGCGTCGAGTCGACAGGTATAGAGGGCGTCCAGACGCCAGTCCGGCCGGCGCCGATTTCACCCTGATGACGGGTCGATCAGAACTATTATTGTACTACACAGTGGCTAACTTTAATTTTGTGCAATTGCTTTACCGTGTCTCCCTGATTGCTATCCCTTTGGATGAGGATAATTTACTGATTCAATTCGCTAAATTGACAATTGATAGGATCAAGTAATGAAAGTGTACTACCTACGAACGTTCTTGATTCGAATTATTCAGGGAAAACAAATAAAATCAATCCAAGTTTCAATTACTCATTATTTCCTGTTTGGTCTCACCGCGCGATGTTAATTTGGCGAAAACTACTTTACTCCAATTTCGCAGAATTAAAGAACGTGAAATATATTTCAAAATCGGTTGTTAAAGGGGAGATCATTCTTCATGAAAGTATAATGAATTGTTGCGGGTAAAAAATTAAATTTTATCTAACGCAAGCAGTTTTGTAAATATACCAACTAAGGGCAGAATTAATGATTTTTTGATGTTTCAACTTAAGTCATTATTTATTTTACCGCAATCAGAAGGGTTGCTCACTTTAATTTGTATATCCTGGTTTGATTTATGTTCTGTCAACGCTTTAATTACAACAACGCGTTTGCTACTTTCCCACTTCCGACTAAATTTCATTTGTTTCTTCCATTGAGTGATTTATAAGGTCTTATATCACTAGTGGAACCCAGGAACTCTCGAACACAACTTGCCGAAATTATACCGACGAAGTCGTTCTTGTATTAAAATGAAATTTAGATCAAACAATAAATATCCTGACTACAGCTGTCCGTGTTCTTTTTGAATAATTATCCTTCCGGATTTCTTGAGTTAAGCCCTGCAGATTTATTCGACAAGTAATCCGATGAACATCGATTTGTACCATAGGTACAACTGACGGTAATTGTATACATCCGCGGCTCCTACGTTTCATCAATTTTTTCGGGACCGAGGAGCGAAATAGGGGTGCTGGGTGGGTAAGAAGCTAAAAACAGCCAGAGCAAACTAATATCAAGGTCACCACTAAGGCCTCTTTGGCACTACGGTCGAATTTCTATTTTTTTTTTCACTTTCAGGGCAAGGAATATCTTCGAGAATAACGGTAGCACGATTTTTATTTTCAAATTTGCATTTATTTTGCATTTATACTCCAAAAATACGCGACATCGCTCGCTATTATATTCCGACTACGTTTGCATGCCGTGTATGTTGCGTCTGTTACCAGACCGGCTCTGGTGTTGTTTACGAGTTTCCGCCGTCCTCTCGACACTCTGACCTTGCATGTTTATTATGATATTCGCTGTTCTAAACAGGCCCGCACTCAGGAAGACCTTCTTTTGATGCCGTTTTGTTCGCTTATCTTTCATTTGCCCAGCAAAAATAATATCTTCCTGGTGTTACTATAGGTATGTCCTCCACCCCTCTATATAGGTGCCATAGTGAAACTGTAGGAGCCGCGGATGTAAATAATGACCCAACTGACTATAGAAACAATAAATGTAAACGGGGCTGGAAAATCTCAAATAAAATTGAAAACTGAAAAAACAAACAAAGCTTTCCTTTTTTGAAAAATCTTGTTCGTTACCTTTACATTCCATACCTACATTACACCAAAAATAGTTAGAGAATTACAAAATCTTCGATTAACTTTCCTATGAAGAACTAAAATATTTTCTGTGGAATAATTAAGATTATTACCACATTTATATGCATAGAATAAGATAAGCCTCAAGACAATCAATGCAGTATAAAATTTTCCCAAAAATTGGGCTTAGTACTTTAGGAACATTAGTTCCTAAAGTATTATATTATACTAATTATTATAATAATACTAATTATACTAATTAGGACATTCTAATTAGTATCATTCCGATTTTTTTTTTACCTTTTCTTCCTCCGAGTCTGACATTTTGTTCCTGTGAGCTCATCATGTAACACTTTTATCCTGGAGCCGATTTAGGTTCAACATCTAACACGGATACTCTACGTCAAGATTTTTTTCCTATAACAAAGTCTGAAGATGATATTTTGGACAACGACGATATTATGTAACAGCAATTTTAAAACGTGTAAAACTTGTGATTTTAATTTACTTTCCGAGTACAATTTTTCCCTGTTTCAAGACTTTTTATAATAAAATGCGTGATCTGAATGAGATAAATAATTTCCCCTGTCATCGTTAAACATCTGAAAGGCAGGGACGGATGGAAGGTGCAATTTAAAAATGAGTCCCCAAGATGAAAATAAAGAATAAAAACGCCATTTCTCGCAAGTGTCATTAAAAAGTCGACAACAATTAAAAAACAGGGAATGAATTAATAGGAGATGGAGAATTTTTATTGTTTTCAGCGAAGAATGCCGAAGTGGTTCCACGGGTACAATATGAGGGTGAGACTGGAACACAAGGTCACATTCTACACAATAGATTCGAGCGTAATTAAGTATGCAAATTTTATTTTGGTCTGTGCATGTGAATCTGAAAGGAACAAAGAAGCGTTCAATTCGCGAAATGCGAGGGTCGGATTGGTGAAGACTCCGCTTCAAAGGGAATTAAATAAACGACTACTCCAAGATGCGGTATGCGGTTCCACGTTGTTTAGATTCTCTAATAGCTTCGATGTGTTTGAAATAAATTACCGCATACACTGGAACTAGACAATTGTATATATTTTCCCTGACTTATAAGGAACTCGGTGGTTTGCAACTCCCCTCAACATCACAACATGTACTTCTCTAATTTGTTTTCCAAGACTTCGTTAAACTGCCGGAGTTGAATCGAATAAGCAGCTCCACCGCAAAAATCCACGGTCACTGACTCTGGTAAATAAATTCCTCCGGAACGGATCTATTTTCCAAAGCATTTTTATTTCTTGTTAGATTAAGACTGCTCTTTAAAAGGATAGTAGTGTTATCGTAAAGTGCTCTCGTAAAGTCTCCTAAATCCAAGTTCCATCATTTATATGCATCTAACATAAATAGGTAGCTTGCTAGTCATTACTTACATATTTTCAACATTTTCAAGAAACGCTCTTGAGGGACGTTTTTGTTAGAATACATAAAACTATGCGCTACTAGACCAAGACCACAATAACATTAACGAAGATAAAAACGTTTTACTGCTTTCTGTACGGTAGAAATTATCAGGAGCTTCCTAATTAACTTTTATGCAAAAAGTTCTATCAATTTGTGAACTGTTAAGACTTTACCCATATCCAATTAATTGCTCCTGTCAAAGTTCATAATTTTTGTATGGGCAAAATTGATAGCAAAATTCGACGTCGCTTTTGTTCCTTTTGTGACGAACATAACGCTGAAATAGATACAACTAGGCTATGTGTAGGGGAGGGGGGGTATTAGGAGGAAGTGCAAGAGGTAGGGACATCTAAAGCTCTCTGACTGTCAGGCCAGCCTTAATACCTTGGAATGCCTAAACTTGCTTGGAACCCTGATGACAAAAGAATATTTTGTAGTAGATCAACTAGGCAGAAGAGACGCTGGAGGAATTTTTACTGGGCCCTTATCATTGTTTAGCATCTCAAAAAACATGTTATAATACATGTTGTAGTGAGTCAATTAGAGAGGCCCCACTACAGAGCTGCACATCAGGAAATGAACATGGCAAATCAATGATGAAAGAAGCCCAAAAACCTTGTCAGCGAAATACTCCATCTCAGCAGAATGAAGACTGTGAAAGGTTCTCAATGGACCCTACCCAATGCCCCATCGACTCCGACTGTCAGGCTAGCCTGAATGCCGCTGCATGTTATAAAATCACTTTCATGTTGACCTGGGAGTGTTTGCAAAACCTCGTTGAGCTAGCCAGATGAAACGAGGTGACAGTGGCTTAGAACCATAATTACCGATGGATATCTGGTAGTGAGTCATCTGCTGATAAACTAGCCAGAAGAGCCGCTGCAAGAATTTTTACTGTGACCGAATCATTGTTTGGCATCCCGAAAAACATGTTTTAGTACGTGATGCTGCAGGGGGCGCGAGAGAGCTCTACTTACAGTTGGAGTTGCTGGGAGTATTCTTTAGGTACCTTAATTAAGTCAACCAAGACTAAGAGAATGAGACTGTAGTTGATTAGATAGCTCGGTTGTTTCTATCTTACTTGTAGGAGATACCACGCAGTTAAATGACGTTCGGTCGAAACATAGTTTCTTGAAAATGACCCGAAGCACTCGTTGGTTTTGGATTCAAAATTATAATTTCGTGAAGATAAAATGCTAGAAGCAGTTGTACTTCTTTCTCCAGAAAGATACAGGCACAGGAAAAGTAAAGAGATAGAATTTAGGTAAGGTAAATCTTCAGGTGAGGTTTTTGAATCGTAGGTACCACGTCTCTCTTCCTTCGACGCTTTCTTCCAGGCCACGCGTCTTCCTTTGACCAATCCTCAATGTCACGCCACTTCCAAGTCGTCGATATTGCCAAATAAGGACCTCCACTTTGGGCTCAAACTCATCGTATTTTGTGCATATGTCGCACTTGCCAAGCTGTCCTCTAGAGTCTAGAGCATTCGCCAAAGGTCTGTGAATTTATATGCGATATTTTTAAGAAAAAGGACTAGCGACCTTTTTTAGCTTGAGAACACAATTTTATTTTTGATGTAAGGTATGAGTACATAAACTTTAACGCCATAAATGTGTACAAAGCAGTGACCCAATGGGAGAGACCAAGACACAGAGCTGCACACAAGGAAATAAACATGGCAAATCAAAGATGACCCTCTCAAAATCTCAGCCGTATGCAGATTAGGAAGTTGGTGGGATTCCTTACATCAAAAATAAAATTGTGTTCTCAAGCTAAAAAAGGTGGCTAGTCATTTTTCTTAAAAATCTCAATGGACCATCAACTCGCCCCCTGAGATCTGCTAGCAAGGAAGACCTTGGTTATTGGACTGTTTAATCTTGTCAAAGAGATGGAACCTGTTATTCATTAATGATAGATATATCGATTAGAACTTTCAAATGATTCTATCCAATAATTTTTACGCCATGGTTTAAAAGATATTAAAAATTATACATGTATATGTGCCTTGTGGATCTCTTCAATAAAACCTGGATATTTTTTTTAGCCAAGAAGTCTTTGTCTTACTACTTTCTTAGTTCGTCCTTCTGTATTATTACCACCTGCGATAAAGGGGACATATATTGACTCAATTTAAAAGGTTAGAGTTCGTTTTAGCACCGTAAAGATGTGTGTCCAGATAACTTGGTAAATTTAATCGATTAATCAATACCTTATGACCTTAACGCAATACAATGGCATTGGATAAGCGTAGACTGATTGAATAAGACTAATCCTCCAGACTATTGACCATGTAGAATTATATACTTCGATAATGCCAATATATGAGGAAGATGCAGTGAAACTGTCGAACGTCTTAATTAAAAAATAATAATAATGAAAAAAATTCAAATTTTCTGGGTTTGTGGGTGGTTTCTTCAATTGCCTATAAAGGGTACTAGAGAGCCAAAATCGAACGCCACGTATAAAAACTTATTTTAAGCATATGTCTTGGCATGATCATGTTGCAGGTCTGGCGAAGAGTGCTTCTCAAAAACTTGGAACACTCTTCCGCACGAAGAAATTTTATACACCACAACAGCTTCTCCTGTTATACAAGGCTCAAATCCGACCATCCTTGGAGTACTGCTCACATATTTGGAGCTCAGCTCCTAAACATACGCTGAGACTACTCGACTCTATTCAGAAAAGAGCCATCCGCTTGATTGGGGACCCAGATTTGACAAAAAATTTAGACACTCTCGAACATCGAAGAAGAGTAGCTGACCTGAGTCTGTTTTACAGATATTTTAATGGAAAGTGTTCAAAAGACGTGGCCCGCTTGATTCCACCAAGAACAAGACCGGGCAGAAATACACGTCGAGCCGCAGACGCTCATCCGTATCAGGTTCAGCTCGTTACACCTCGTACCACCCTATTTCAGACTTCTTTTATGTATAGAACCGCATCACTTTGGAATAGCATTCCAAAGGGCGTGTTTCCCGAAGTATACAACTTACAGAGATTCAAGGCCAACGTGAATCGATATCTCCGCTCATGCACCGCTCCCAGAGCGTCATAGGGATTTCCCTGCAGTGCATGTGCATGTTCCATAAAAAAAAAAAAAATAAAAAAATAAAAGACAGAATAACTTTTTTCAAGATTGCGTCTCGTTTAGGGAATATCCCCAAAAATGTAAAACTAAGGCCGCGCTTTATTAGGAACTGAACAACAATTTTGGAAATATTTTCTTAACGACACCTGATCTTGAAAAAAGTTATTCTTTACTTTATGCTTAAAATACGATTCTATACAAGGCGTTCGATTCTGACTGTCCAGTTACTAAAAAATATATATTTTTTAGCCAGCCTTAGTTTTGCATTTTTGGAAATATTTCCTAAACGAAGCTTCATCTTGACAAAAGTCATTTTCTCTTTTATGCTTAAAATACGACTTTATATTTTGGCTGTTCAGTTACCAAAAATCTTGTATTTTTTAGCAGCCTTAGTTTTACATTTTTGGACATATTTCCTAAACGAGGCATGATCTTGAAAAAGCTTATTCTTTCTTTTACGCTTAAAATAAGATTATATACAATGTTTCATTTTGGTTGTCCAGTTACCAAACACCCTGTATATTTTATTTTTGCCAATACACAAAAAAAAAAACTAAAGATTGTTATATTACTAAAATAATACTGCAGCTCTTATTACATTTTGAGATGTATGCATCGTTGAAAACTAGTTATAAACAAAATTTATTAGGACCTGAATGCCTCTAAAATAAATGTAAAAGGAATAAAAGAATAATTTCCATCCATAAAAATTATTAATGGTGCGTATTTAGTAATGAAATCATTCGTAAAGTGTTTTGAATGTACGAAAATACCCCAGACAAGCCTAATGATTAAAAGGACCATAAAGTAGAGAGATTATGGCATTGGTAATAATAGTATGCAGACCGTACGACGTCGTTTTTATGAAGGGGTTGGAAATATTCACCCCTGTTTATATTACACATTACTGCGAAATACAAACAAACGGGACATAAAACCTGAAGTTTATTGTAACCGAAGAGACATTAGTTTCATTGATTTTAGCTTCCATCATTGTAAAACTCAGAGGAAATTAGATTGGAAGTGGTAGGAAATTCAAGACGATAATTACATTTTATATCGCGTATAAGTACAAACATACAATACAATATCGGATAAAAGTACTTCTAATATACCTACGTGCCTACGCATTCCCTTACGTCGGTTGTCGTTTGTCGTAACTATTACCTATTAACTCCTCAAATATTTATATTCAGTGGCGTCAGTGGTAATTTGAAAATGAAACTCATAACTATAACTGAGAACATTTAATATTAGATATTCAAACGGGAAAAGTAATAATATGTACGGCTCTCTTGATGAAATTTTACTCTAATCATTTAATGTGTTCATTCCTCTTTCATGAAATGTCGTAAATTTATATTTAAGAAGTTAAGTAAAGTGCTTTATTATGATTACATACGGTTTCATCTTTGCTTTTGTTGTCGTAATTTACTTACAAAACTCGCCTGCTTTTAAAATAACTGTTATTCATATCAGCTTCTCGGGTTAATTACTTAAAGCAAAACAACCCTTCAGAGTCAACTTTGCGCTGACGGTGATGCTAAGCAATTTTCATTTAAACGAAGTAACATAGTTAACCGTGAACTTTTCGGGATTAACTAAGTTTACCTGGAATACGTGAAATCATCCACTCTACTAATGAATCCGAAATTCGAGTGCAGCGAATAATAAGAAAGTAAATCTAACAATGTTTCTTGCTTTTTGTGGCCTCATTCCTGTAATTTAGACGACAAGCGTCGGTGGCATCATGCTGAATTCCTGCAAAGCGTCCCTTCCCAGCAGTCGGTGGACTAGTTCCTCACGCGTTACGCTAGATGGCGCACCTTGTGTTAAAATTGTAAATCAATACCTAAAATATTTATGCGCATTGCCAGAATATATAATTATATTCATTCCAATCTCATATGGCAATCGAAATAAAATTATATTATTAACGTGTTTGCTTTTTTTATGTACCTAAACCAATTTTGTTGTAATTTTCTACACAATTCGAGATGATATGATATTTCCATTTAATGATTATCATTTGGTTTCTGGTTTATTATTTTTCAAAAATGCAATTGCTGAAATTGCATCTCTAGCATAAAAACAAAGGAAATTATTTTATGGGAGTGGGGTCTAATGGAATAGATTCGGAATAAATTTTATTACATCTGAGTTATACAATAATTGCTCAGTTTTACAAAATGCAAATTAGGTCAATTTGCAAATTTATGTGATCGTTTAAAAATTGTTTAAAATTTTTCCAGTGAGTTTGAGAAAAAGAGCCTTGCAAAAGGTAACCGTAAATCGAATCATTGACAATCTCTCCTCAATTTTACCGCAGCAGTGGCATCTCTTTATCCATTCGGTACTCAACAAGCAACAATTTTGATGTCTGATCTATGAGTAAATGATTTAAGTTTACAGTTTGTTACCAGCGGGGAATTCAAAAATATTGGAGTGTATAAAGCCAATAATTATCCACCTAATATCACTTAAGTTTCATCTGATACGAGAATTCTTTTGCACATCCTGAAACTGAAACATGTGCGATATTCAAGTGGTGTCATTGACTGCAGAAATAACGAACGGTCCTGTAGTACTTGCTCACTTCAAAGACCAACTTATACCGATGAAATTTCTGTGAAAGTTGGAATAAAATACAAGCAATGCACGAAATACGGATTGCTCTAAATCTGCTGATATATTTACTTGCCTTCCATGCCCTTACTGCATAGAACGAAATTTTACAGTCGTGAAAAAAATTTCTAGAGTCGCGATACTTCTACGGGGTATCTCGTCAAAATTCGAAAAAAAGCGCTCATGAGGCACGGTTTCTGGTCGCATTTCAGTCTCGGGAGCTGAAATTTGCAGGAGTAAGATATCCACAAGGAGTGATCTGGTATTGGATTTGAGCAGAATCGGTCGTGTCGTTTCAAAATGACGGCCATTTGAATTTTAGGAAAAAGGGCTATTTATGAACCCCTATATAAGCAAAATGGATTTTTTTTAAACCAAATTGCAGTGTTATAAGGACATTGTTCGAAATTGACTTTGGTGTAACAAAATGTTACCACTTTTCCATCCACTTGGGTAGGAAAAGGGTATATAGCTAAACTTCTATTACCATTTATGAGTGCATTTTTAAAGGAATTAAATTGATTTTTTTCAGTAGACACCTATACTAATAACCTTCAACCTTCAAAAATATAAAAAAGCAAATAATTGATAGATCTTTTGAAGATCGTCGTTGAGAAGCTTTTTGAGTGGCAGTGCTTTTTATGCTTCAAAATTTGTGCTTTAAATGGCAGGGTGATGCAATCTGAGCCAACGAAAGCGAAACTCGCCTTTAATTATCAATCTCTCTCGAGCACCGTCTTCCGGAATAATCCATAAAAAAACTACCAAAAAAGTGAAATATGCTTCATGATCGGGACACACAGACCTATAAGATTTTTAGGAAGTATTTTTTGATTAGATCATATACAAAAAAGTAGCAGTAGGCTAGAGACACCGCATGTCTAAAATCTCGTCTAAAATATTAAGTCACTTTTCAGATGCGCACTTTTTAGCGTATGGTCTGCTCCCATTTATCTTAATTGGGAAATTTACAATTATAATTTATTTATTTATTTATTTATTGACAAGAAGGTCATCCAACAGACCATAGCATTGGTCCTATTATAGGATGACATACAAATTACAATTTAAAAAATAATCACAATCTCAGTATGTACGAGTAAAGAAAATACTTTTTTTTTCGAAATAATAAATATAATAGTAAGCGACTGATTACATGAAACAATAACAAAAACAATAATAAAAGAATACTTCTATCGCACTGAAGCAGCTCGTACATATGCCAAAATGTTGGGCTTTTCTTATAGTTTAAAATGTAGAAAAATAATTTTTGGGGTAGTCATTACATTTAACCCTACGCTTTCAGGATTTTGGCATTTTTATGCTCATATCTTAAAAAATTGATTCCAGCTTTTAATATTCCAGTGCAAACGAATAAAATTTCTAGAAGACCTTTATCGGCAAGTGGACTCTACTAGACAGAGGTTTCACGCGAGGTGTTTGACTTGAGGAACGTTTTCTTTCAACCTTTTTTTTCTGTCATATTATGTAGAAATCCATCTCGTGAGCGTAGAAATAAAGAGCCGAAACGTAATACCACCCATTCGGTTATACGATATATCGTTTTTGAAGTGTACGTTACTCCGATTCGGCTACAAAATGTAAATCTCTAATAAGGGAGATATAACTGATTTGTAGAGTAGGTTACACTTCGTTATGAATAGAGATATACCTATAAACTTATATTGCTTGACAATAATTGATTTTAGCTGATCACGAAAGTCCTGTGGGATTACCCATACTTACAAAGATCTGAGTAAAAATTTGGAAACAGTTAGCATCCTTCTTATGAAGCCTGCTTGGGTGTTGCATTTTAATATAAGTTCATGAATGAAATTTTGGTACTATTATAGGGATTGCAATCAGCTGTGTGAATTATGAATATTAGAAACATCATCAGCTTCCAAAGCATTACTGATCCCTCAGGTACGAGCCTAGAGATTGAATGTTTTGGTCAAATAAAAGATTTGAAATAAAGACAAAATGGCAAATCACGATCTTTACATGATAAGATAAAATGTAAGTACATATCTGTCAAAGCATGACCGTAATATGGCAGCATACACAAAATAACCAAAAAAAGACTTGTAACAAGTAACAAGAGCATTTTATAAGAAGCCCTGAGAATAATGTTTACAAGTTAAATGTAATAGCTGCATGGAAGTTGAACAAAAGATGAACTTAAAACAATACATGTGTCCGACCATGTAAAACTTCCCCATTTTTTTTCTCTGCGCTGTCAATTTCGTAAACGAGCTCTTATTATATCTTCCCTGGACTTATAAAATATAAAGTTAAAAAAATTATCGCTTATGCTGCTCAAAGGACCAAATAAATCAAATTGCGGAGTAACTAACTAGTCCGTTCGTGTTTTAGGAAATGATTTTTTGATTAGAATGTATTACACATGGCAGAAGCTCACTTGGCAAGTGTTTCGTGTATTACGGAGTGCAAATGGTGCAATAATTTAGTTTTTGGAGATAACTTGTAAAGAATTGTTCCGCAGTCTTATTGATCGAGTAAGAAGAACGTTGCGGGAGCGTTACTCGGGCAATATTTTATTCTAATTAGATAATAACGAATGAAAAATCTATTGAAGCGACAAAGCTAAACTGAAATACGAGCCTGTATAAAATTGGATTATCGTATATGCAAGGCTATAATTCCGTTTAACTGTTTGTTCACTCAGCCATTAAATGCTCTTACTCGACGCTATTATATACGGATTTGGATAACGGAAAATGTTTTAGCAAGAGAAATATAAGCATTTTGCAAAAGGGAATTTGAAAATTTAATAAATATTTATGGAAATCTTTAAAATCCTCCGGAATTAGGAGGAGCTTCCTTTCAAAAATCATCTGAAAAATTAACGATAAGTGATTTGGAATAGCTATTGTGTAATACCAAAGTCAAGCACTGAGGGTGATTATGACATCATAAATGTGTTTACAATTCTCATTCATGCTTCTATCATCGTTTAATAAAATGATTATTTGGGCATTCTGATGATTGTAAGTGATGTTATTAATTTCATCCCTAATAATTGAATTACCTACTGACGTAAAATACAAATACACAACTAACTATACATACTCAGCTATTTATTTAATCTTTTAAACCTTTTGGTAAAACAGAAAGGGTAATAGAAATTTCCGTGAAAATCTGAAATCGTTATGAATAATTTTCTTAAATTTATTCATAAAATAAGTCACGCAATTTGTAACTGAAATTGCTTTGGCTAGAAAGTCATATTGATGATGTGCATGCATATAATAAATAACTGCTTACATAATCGCAACTTAATACATATTGCCCTCATAAATATACTCGTATATTTCTTGTTACATCATTCTCAGATAGGTAGCCATAAGGTTACCGCTTGTCTAGACTTTGTTTTATCAATTGAATGAAAATGAAGCTGTAATTCCATACAATTTTATACGGTTTAGTATCATCTACCTAGGTAATAATATCATTATTAGGGCTCCTTTTTTAATGCAACTCCCACGCGTTTATAAGACCTGTCTTCGTGATCAATTTGCCTTGAAAAAAATCTGTTTATAAAAGCTTTCACTGTTTTTTTTAAGGAATATAAAATTTGGTAGAAAATTTTCCCAACCTTTGGAATAAACTCATAAACACTGATTGATAGGAGTCTCAACTTGTTTTTATTTTTCAAAATTGATAAAAAATTGACCTTAAGGGAGAAAATATGTTTTTGAGCTGGGCTGACGAGTTTCTATTTATACAGGGTGTCCGGAAATTGTGAGCAAAAAATTAAGGGGGTGATTCTTCTTGATGAAATATTGCCAAAAGTATCAATAATTTTTTTTCGAAAAATCAAAAAGAAGAAAGTTATAAGCCTCCAAAGTTGATTTTTTTAAATCAATATTTTTTTATAACTTTTTTTCTAGTATACGGATTTTCTTCAAATTTGACACACTTGCCACTGATGTTGCTTTACATCCTTGGTCCCAATTAGACTTGAATCCCTCGAAATCAAAAGGCCTTAACTGTCCTTGACCTTCAAAAAATGCCTATAACTTTTTTCGTAATATTTTTTTCTGAGTTTTGAAGACGCACAATTGAAGAACATGAAGAAATATTCGGAAAAGGTTCTCTTTGTATGTCACGATAAAATGACCTGTTTCCGAGTAAAACTGTTTTAAAAATTTGCTTGCACTAAAATTGATCACCATAAATTATGATCATTCTGCAACAATACCAAACCATGCTTTGGAAACAGCTGCAGGGTTGCCTAGTTATGTACAAAACAGAGACATTCGAATATAAATAGACTTGGAAATGATTTTTTTTTTAATAAAAAAAAATTTAATCATTTTTTTTTTAAATAAAATAATAAAATAATTTTAATAAAAAAAAAAACTTGTTGTCAAAATGAACTCCAAAGCAAACGTCTTGTTTCCTAGGCAACCCTGTCACCGTTCCCAAAGCATGCTTTGGTATTGTTGTAGAATGATCATAGTTTATGGTGATCAATTTTGTGCAAGCAAATTTTTAAAACAGTTTTACTCGGAAACAGGTCATTTTATCGTGATAGACAAAGAGGACCCTTTCCGAATATTTCTTCTTGTTCTTTAATTGTACGTCTTCAAAACTCAGAAAAAAATATTACGAAAGAAGTTATAGGCCTTTTTTGAAGGTCAAGGGCAGTTAAGGCCTTTTGATTTCGAGGGATTCAAGTCTAATTTGGACCAAAGATGTAAAGCAACATCAGTGGCAAGTGTGTCAAATTTTAAGAAAATCCGTACACTAGAAAAAAAGTTATAAAAAAATATTGATTTAAAAAAATCAACTTTGGAGGCTTATAACTTTCTTCTTTTTGAGTTTTCAAAAAAAAATTATTGATACTTTTGGCAATATTTCATCAAGAAGAATCACCCCCTTAATTTTTTGCTCATAATTTCCGGACACCCTGTATACAAAAAAGCTGTTTATAAAACCTTTCACTTCTTTTTTTAGGAATACAAAATCTAGTAGAAAATTTACCCAACCTTCGGAATAAACTCATAAGCTTTGATAAGAGTCTCAACTTGTTTTTCTTTCAAAATTGTTAAAAAATCGACATCAACCGAAAAAATACATTAGAGCTGCAAGAGATGAATTTATATTTGTGACCAAAATGTCCTCCCCTTCAGTTTCTGCTGTCGAAAATAACAGAAAGGAACTTAGTTTGTCTATCTCAGAAACTTCTTGCAAGAAATTAATTTCAGAAAAACGACCAAAAAGACTTTTTGTCAAGAAACGTTCAATTGGTCTCCCAAATCCCAAAATAGTGATTTAAGCAAGTATACGAAGACCAGAATATAGTATTTTACTGGGTGAGTCGAAAAGTTTCTGGTAACTTGAAGAGATGAAGTTAAATGTTAATTTAATGAAGAATTTAAAAAAATTAAATGAATAAAAGCTTTCCTTCTAATAAAATTGGTGCTTGATCAGCTTCACTATTTAAACCCTGCTACTCATGAGTTCAATTCCAAAACGACCTGCAAGTGAACATAACAATAAAGAGAGAAAATATAGGTACCTACACTGCTGGACAAAAAAATCCGGACCAGATCCCTTAACTTTCTATAAATAAATTTTTTATTAGGTTTAAGATATATTTAGAAAAGCGACTTTATTTCATATTAGCAACGGAAAAAAATAAAACACACTTTTATAAAACAAAGAATTCAATAATTGAATTCTTGAAACTAGCAGTCCAAGAGAACGAGTATTACCACCACGACCCCCAATAACCTCCCTCAAACGACTCCGATGCTCGGAGTTTGCGACGTCTGACTCTGTTTTCAAGAAAAACCCACACGTGTTCTATTGGGTTCAAGTCGGGACTGAGCTGGCCATGTGAAACGTCGTATTAGCAATGTGCGGGCGGGCTTTGTCTATCATAAAAACAGAATTTTTGCCCATAAATGATCTACATGTTGTGGTTGCAAATAACACCTATGAGCTCTCATTGCGTTGTTATCGATGAAAACTAATCCAGTGCGAGCCTCTAAAGAAATGGCCACCTCATACCATTGAATCCTGTTCTAGGAGGTATTCAGCATTGACTGTATCGTTCTCTTGGCCTTCGTTATCCGCGTTCACGACCATTTGGTGAAGACCTAGACTCATCTGTGAAGAGCACGTTCCTCCACACTTTCTCACCTCGAATTGATGTGCAAAAGAAATTTCATGCTCTTCGATGTCCAACGTTTAATCGAGCTGCTATTCTCGAAGACAAACCTTGTTCATGAAGTCTCCTTCGAACTGGCTGAAATTTCTATCAGATAATCGTCCAGCAAGACTAATTGATGGCAATTCTCAATCTAACAGTACAGAAAATCGAAGATAGCGATCATCCCGATCATTTTTTGGCCCTCTTCGACCAGATCCAGTCCTTCAACTCTCTAACCCTCCAACTCCAGATCGGAGTTGGTTTCAGGCAAATCAACTACTAACTTTGAATTTGGGAAGACCGTTTCGATGTTTTGTTTGGGCTAGGGTGTGATGTTTAGCGTGGCGTTATGTTGCGGTCATCTTAAAGAAATTGGAGCTTGAGATATTTCTTATTAATGGGAGATGGCCTTAGATATCTGTCTTTTAGCCACAGATTAACTTAGATTTCCGGCGTTTTGCTAATCTGCGTTACACGCTGGTATGATCGGTTAGCAGGTCATAAGAAACAAGTAGTGAGGTTTATTGTGCCCCCTCTTCTCTGCTTCTTTGGAGTATATTCCCTTCATTGAAGCAGCCTCTCCAACTCCGTTTCCCTTAGGAATTTCAGGATTTGAAGGGGATCAAGGCCGGGCAAAGCCCCCCCGTTGAGCTGGTGTTGGCCCAGAACATCGTTTCTTTCACATTCTAGGGCTTTGCAGTTCATCAATAGGTGACGAGTCGTTTTCTCGTCACCTATTACTCGTTTTCTTCCCTGCAGAGTCTGCAAACGCCATCATTTTCTATACCAAGTTCCTCAAGTATTCATTGAGCTTGCAATGACCTGTTAGGAATCCTGTTAGCATTTTGAGACTTCCTTTGTTGAGGGTCAGGAGTTTCCTTGACCTTTCTCGGTTAAAGTTCCCGATGAGCTCCTTGGATTGTCTCAATCCTGAGATGTTCCTCCAATGGGTTTCTCTCAGTTTTTCTTCTTCCTTCCGAAGTTCTGCCTTGAAAAACGTGTCTTCAAGGCTACAGAATGGTTCTGGTCCTATAAAGGGCGTTGATGCTCCTTTTCTTGCCAATGAGTGGGCACGTTCGTTTCCCTCAATCCCAGTGTGTCCTGGTATCCATTTGAGGTGAATTTTGTTCTCTCTGCCTAGTTTATTGAGTTTTTGTAGGCAGTTCCATGCCATTTTTGAGCTGATGATAGGAGAGCTCAGCGTCTTTATGGCTGCTTGACTGTCTGTCAGTATTGCTATTTCCCTATTTTTATAGTTTCTGTCGAGGTTTATTTGGGCGCATACTTCTATTGCGTACAGTTCCGCTTGAAGTATGCTTGGGGATGTTCCCATCGGCTCGGAGTAGTTGGTGCCTGGCCCATATACTCCTGCCCCAGTTCCCTCGGTGGCCTTTGAGCCGTCTGTGTACCATCTTATTTTACCTTCTTTGAAAGTGTGAATGGATGTGTTGCTCCATTCTTCTTTCGTAGACAGTTCCATGATGAAGTTTCTCTTGAAGCTGAATTTCTTGACAGTTTTGTCTTTTGGCATTATCAGGAGGTTTTTTACAGATGTTCAGGGGTTGATTCCCCTCGGTCCGTAGTCCCCCCCTGATCCCCATTCTTGACATTCTGAGTTGAGCCTCTGCGGCACTTCTCTCAATCACTAAGGGCAGTGGTGTGAGATCTAGAATTACTTCCAACGCTGCTGTTGGGCATGTTCTCATTGCTCCTGTGATGCAGAGGCATGCAAGTCACTGGATCTTCTCGAGTGTTTTCCTCGCTGTTATTAGCTTGGTCCTCTTGTACCAGACGACCGCTCCGTATGTGATGATGGGTCTCACTAGCATGGTGTACATCCAGCGTAAAATGGATGGGTTACAACCCCATGCATTCCCCGCCATTCTCCTGCACACCATGAGTACGGATGTGGCCTTACTTACTGTTGCAATGGTTCGCCCAGACAAAGGCTACACGACGATTGGCTGAGGTCAGCTCTAAAAACTGACAAAAAATTCCGCATACAATAATTATTGTATTATCAAAACTGCAGCCTCTCTGAAGTTATTATGAATAATTATTATAGAACACCATATTAAGTTTGTTCGATGGCGAAAGCTTCAGTAGTGTGATGGAGCAGAAGTCAAGTTTGAGTTTAAATTGTATCAGTTGCGATTTTTTGTTCAATCCCATTGGTAGATTAGTTGATTAGTTTGATCAATAAAATTCACACAAAAAAATAATGATTTTTTTTGTCCTGCAGGGTACTATATCGGTATGACAGATCATTATAGTCTATCGTCTCTCCAGTTAGAAACTACAGTTATGTTTAAAGTAACTATAGATCTTCATATTATAATCTTAATTTAGGTGATACCTGTGCAACAAACTACCTATCGAGGTTAGTTAAATCTATTGTTCGTTCGGTAATTCCTGTTGTAGACACTAACTGGGAGTACTTTTTCCATCTCATCAGTTATGGCTGTACGATTTTCCATAATCGAAGATTGTTATACAAGATTTATGTAACTATATTTATTTTATCCCTGCTCAGCAATTTATCTCGTAAAATAAAACAGTTTAATAATACCTCATCTCATCTTCTCTGTGCTCGGTTCTTGTACTCCGGTACATGGATTTATTTAAAAGCTCTTGTTTCATGCTCAGTCATACAGGTACATAGTGTTTCCATTGTTTTCCGGACGTGGCATCCCATCATTATTATCATCATTAAGATGTAAAAGATGGGCTTCTCTCTGCAATCCATTATTAATGTACCTACGTACAAATACACCGTGATTAAGACTAAATTCATGTTCTAGTTAAGCGTTTATTACACGCGCGCGACACATTCTCCTACCTATATTACATTTTGCTTGTGGCTACGGTATTAATGTATTCACGGTGGTTGTAGTTGTAATTTAGGTCTCGTATAGTTTATCCTGTCAAAGTGTTCGAAAAACATTACTCTCGGGACGATTTAATAATACCTAGGAAGGTACTTTTGATTGTGTTGTTATTTTTAGCCGCATGTTTTTATTACGAAATTTACAAATAAATGATCTACGTTTGATATAGGTTCGGGTAATGGTTAAATAAATAATACCTACGGTTTTACTAAAACTGAGGGCGTAATTATGTATATCAATAGGATAAACGAAGAAGATGCCTTCTTTGGAGTTTCAAAAATTTAAAGCCAATCAATATTAATTGAACATTTCTAGAGATATATCTTATACATAATAAGAACACGTAATCAATATCAAGTTGAATAATAACAGTTGATGATAGTTGATTACACTTAATTAAAGTAAAATATGACCAATAAAATTTTAATTGGAAAATTCAATAATGTTAAAGTTCTAACGAGAAAGTGTCATGGACCCTCTATGATTGCATTGTGCTTATCTAATCCCCATTAAGAATGTTTTCTCTTCAAAATCAAATTTCTTTCTGCCTATATTCATAAATATACAGGATGGCCCAGCGAAAACGTACCAGGCCTAATAACTTGAAAACTGAAGATGTACGCGAAAAACGCCGAAACAGGTCGATTTTGTTATCGAGGGGGACATATTTTCGTGACAAATTTAACCACCCAAGTTCACCCCCTTGGCAGGGGTAGCTACCCCTTTGCTTATCATCATAGGGAGCAGATATCGAGTGATACATCATTTGAAAGCTACTTGAATTCTCTTTACAACGATATCAAACATTTTGGGTTTCGCTTACAAACAGGGTGGCCCAACGAAAACGTAACTCGCCGTAATAACTTGTATGTAGTCCACCCTTTATGTAAGCGAAAGCCAAAATGTTGGATACAGTTGTAAAGAGAATTCAAGTAGCTTTCAAATGATGTATCACTTTCGCTTACATACAGAGTGGACGAACGAAAACGTAACTCACCTTAATCACTTGTATGTAGGCCACCCTGTATGTACGCGAAACCCAAAATGTTTGATATCGATGTAAAGAGAATTCAAGTAGCTTTCAAATGATGTATCACTTGATATCTGTTCCCTATGATGATAAGCAAAGGGGTAGCTACCCCTGCCAAAGGGGTGAACTTGGGTGGTTAAATTTGTCACGAGAATATGTCCCCCTCAATAACAAAATCGACCTGTTTCGGCGTTTTCCGCGTGCATCTTCAGTTTTCAAGTTATTAAGCCTGGCACGTTTTCGCTGGGCCACTCTGTATGAGAAAATGGAACTGAAAAAATCATCTTTTGAGTATTATCGATCATGATCATATTATAACTTGGATTATTATGGTCCTGATGTCTGAATCATAAGATCTTATTAACCAATTTAAATTTTTCAGCTTTTTATTTTCTAATACTAAAAGGATCGCTAAAAAAATATGGGCATCTATTTATGTATAAAAAATACAAAATTATTACTCCCCTATTGTGTGACAGTGTGGCACCCCAAAACTTTGCCTGATTTTAATTGAACTTTCGATATCTCCATAGGGATTTCGATTATGTTTTCGCATTTCATAGCAGCTCTATCCTTTATTTTACTGAAAAAAACTGATAACAAATTTTCCACAAGGTGATTTATGGGGATGCAAAATCACCTCTGCGGTTTTTGTGCTCAACCGTTCTCCAAATAATTATTTATTGTAAATTTTATTGAGCAAAATTTGAAGCTTGAAGTCTAGAGACAGTTTTCAAATTTCTAATTTAACATCCAGGCTGATCTCAAATTCAGAGAGAGAATGATCTAACAATTAATTCTATACCATCATAAAGATCTATACTAACTTACAAAAGGTCTTTCTCCTATTGTGCAAATGGTCTAGAAAGTGGTGATCTGCATGCTCTTTTGTATTCTTAATCCTTTCTCTTGTCCTTTTTCTTCCTGTTCCTGTTCTTCTCTATTTTTTCGTTTTCTCTCTGTTCTCTCTTATGGGCTCTATCATTTGAACAGTTGGGGTTGGAAGATCAGAGTTTTTTCGAGCCTTTTTTTCTTGTTTTTCCCTTTGCAAGATGAAATTTATACCTGCATGGTACACCTATTCGTGGTCTATGGCGGTTCAATTTTCCTGCCAAAACCTGTTTCCAGAAAAAACTTAAATTTGCTTAATTTTTATGCAATCTTTTGTTTTCGTTTCTGAGTAAATTTTCGATCCTGGATTTTTCTGCCGAAAAATTTAGCTTCAATACAATGACTCTAACATCCAAAATCGGTTATAGAGGAAAAAAGCTGCACTTATGGAAGAAAGTGGGGAATGACACACTGTAAAAAATGCACTTCAAGAGAAACAGTTTGGTTTTTAGATCACCTGTAGATACACAGGTGTTTAGAAAATTTGAAAACTGACTCGAGGTGAGACATCAAGGCTCAAACTTTGCTCTCAAAATTTACAAGAAAAATAATTTCTTTGGAAAAAGTGATTTTGCATCCCTTCACATATCACCCTGTAGAAAATTTGTTGACAGTTTTTTCGACCCAATTTAGATTCAAAAAAGTAGAAAAATAAAGGATAAAGCTGCTGAAACCAAATGCGAAAACCAAATCGACATCCTCTGGGAATATCGAAAGTTTTTCCCAATCAAAATCAGGCAACATTTTGAGGTGCGACACTTTCATTTTTGCGTATGATTGAATTACATACTTATTTACAGATACATCTTTGAGTGATACATTAGTGAAAACCACCCCGACACCCCCGTGAATACCTTTGAGGCTACTTTTGACATCTAATCTGATTTACTAAAAGGAAATTCATGCACCCCTTTACTAACTGATATATTACAATGCAAATTTTTACCCCAATGCATTATAGATCATGATCAGATCCAGGTAGTCCTTCTGGAGTCAACTAATTTAAATATCATAAATACTAATTTGAAAAATAATTCCAGCAGGTTGAAGTCAGGTTGGCTTACGTGTTTGTAATATTTCAGTACCTAAAGCTCTACTGCTCTGAAATTTTCTTATTTGGGAAGTTGATAGTGATTTCTTTCGGAGCCAAAGTTAATATATCTTTTTTTTTCAAGCCTAACTGTAAAATTTGGTGGTTGTTTCTCAAAAAACGCTCAACAGCAACTTTTCTGTTAATATTTTCGCTGTATTCCTTGTCATAAGTCCCCTTTCTATTTTCGTTTCTTCTGTCTCGAATCGTTTGTCATTTGATGCCTCTTTTTTCATCAAATTTTTGACTTTTTTCTTTTGTGTCATTCGTCTATCCGCGATTACGACGTCCAGTTTTTTTTGTTTCTATAATAATTATTGTTGATTAATTTCATGGTGCGTGTTACCGTTTCCGTTACGTCATCGCTGGTAAAATGCACGTGCCGAAACTCCTACTTTTTTATTGATTATTAAGCTTTTAATATTTTTAATACATTCATTCATGTTAATACATCTTTCCTGATACAAATTTGATGAAAATTGTGCAGCCACTCTTTTGGCATCTCTGCTGTTTATTTGTCTATTTCGATTTGTTTTTCATGCCCCAGAAAATTATTATTTTCTTTACTTCTTTAATAATTTTCGTCTATCGTCTATCTTCCAAATCCTTGACTTCTCTACGTTAATCAAAAGTTCAACCCTCCAGAGGCGATTTTTAGATATTTTACCACCTCTCTTTTTTTTTAGAAATCGATCAAATATTTCCTCCCTCTATGATCGGTTATTGAGATACCAGTTTGTTGTTTCAAATTTATACTAAATTTGAGATTTATCGGAATTTAAGTTCTAATAATTTAATTGGCCACTATAGGCTGTTTTGCAGAACAAAAATAGTAATTTTTCGTACAGTATGCAAGGTGAAGACTGAAGACATAAACGATACCGGTATGTTCTTGTTATGGACTCATCAGTATATCATATCAGTCAAGCCACCGCTACACATAATGTACAAAAGTTGGAAGTTATAAAAAATGATCAATTGAAGTTTGGGCACTCTAGTGGAGACTTGGTTAGTAATTTTTCCAATTCACTAAATGTCATTAAGTCTCTCGTCATGTCTGAAAAAATGGCTACTGGCGTTAATAAAGACGTAACGGGCCATCTTAGTCATCAGACGGATCAACAGACTCATGTTGATCAGCGGAATTAATTTTATTTCTTACCGACCCTGCTCCAATCGAATTCTTTTCAAAAATTAATGAACTAAAATGTAATGTTTAACTGAAGCTTCAATAAATACCTACCTATATTCATTAGACAACTTCATGATTTAATAAAAGTGAAATGAAGATCAAGAAAACTTTTTCCAGTCAGAGTTCGCCAAATTAGCCAATAGATGCAGACTACCCATCCGTAGAGAATTTTGAATGAAACCTTCATTTCTTCAACTCTTTGCCAGTTGTGAGTGTATACATAAGAAGTTTCATTGACTTCTGACATTCTCTCCCGTGTACTTTGAAACTGAGTTAATAAACCTCAACATCCAATAATAAAAGTTCGCTTGTAAAGTGGATACTTTATAAAAGTTGAATTTATTGATCTCTTATAAATAGTAGAGAGATCATAAAGAGGAGCAGCATGAGCAATTGAATATCGTGCGATACGGTATCGATAAATTATAGAAAATAACCGCGGAATGTCGAGTCGTAAACTTCCGTACCTATCAGCCCAATTCGGTTTACAGCTTTTTTATGCCTCTGACGTATACGTCGAGCAAACAGGGGGTGAATTTGAATTATAATTTTAGTGTTCTGTACCTACCACTATCACTGACTGTCAACACCGAAATGCTAAGAACTTCATGAATTTCAATAATTTGACGTCCTAATTTGATAATACGAGCACTGGATAATATTGTATAGCATTTATTGGATTTTATAACCGTAAACTTTTCAGATGTCAAATGAATTTATAGGGTGAATTCAAAATGGTGCATAAATTCATTAACAGATGATCACGAATGCTAAACATTGCAACCAAAAAGTAACGTTTGTCCAACAATTCAATATACCTACCATGTGAGTTCTGAGTTTTTATATTATGTGGTGTTCATTAATTAACACGTTCTTAGTTGGCCTTGGAGATTGAAACGTATGTCGTAACTTGATTTTCTATTAGTATTGAATAGTAGACCTTATTGGCAGACTAATTTATTCGACTTTCTATGATTGTGATCAACTACTGTTATAACAACTGTTATTCGTTTTCAGTTGTTTCAAAATGAATGTAATTTTACAGCCAGTTATTTCATTCGTAACTCTAAATTATTCAGTAGACATGCGTCAAATAGTGCTAAACAGTGTTTCTCGCCATGGGTATCTCGAAGTAACAGGTTATTTTATATCGGTCGCTACTCGCTAATTCAGCTATCCCAACTCTAGTTCAAGCAATGAAATTGATCGTTTCGCGGTACATGGCCAACTGAGGAAGTGCTAAATAATAAATACCCGATACAAGAATAATTTCAATAAGTAAATTGTTTCAATGGGGTTGTTTGTGACAATACCAACAATAAGTACTTACCAACAAGTACCAATAATAAGTATCTTATATTATTCAATTACGGTGTGTGGTTAACTATCACTAGGTCCAAACTATTACTATCTTTCCGGTTGAATAAAAATGACAGATCATTGAAGAACTGTTCAACCGTTATGTCGAGTTTTAATTAAACTTTTTAAAATAAAATACCTGAAGCTTGATCTCATGAAAATATATGTATAACCACGCACAAATATTTCTGCTAATTTGATTTCCATGATGGTGATAGCTGATAACATTTTTGTTCATTGAGCTTTATGAGCAAACTCTAGAAAATTAAGGATTTATCCGAGTGCTCATCAAAATCATCTAATTCGGCAGCCACTTTTAACTCGGGCATCAATCAAATCGACGTAACGAATATGAGTCCTCGCATGATTACCTCCAGGTGTAACCGATTCCCCGATGAGGCTAAAGGACAACCTCTGATAATAGACAATCACGCTTTGCCGGTATCAATCATTTACATACACGCTCACACACCGGCCGGACGTGTTACTTGTTATGGCTGGTTACCATGGCTACTGATTCTCCAGTGGTTATTGTTAATTATCCTTCCGAACAATAGCGTTAATTGATGCATCGGCTGCATTGCACTCTCCGTATGTCGGAGTATCTAGTCGGAGTGTGCGAGAACAGTTTCCTGATCAGTTGGATATTATTGGATTAGACCCAATGATTATAGATTGGGTAGAGAGAATATTTAGATATCTTAATTACATTCTCGATTGTAGCGAAAATTCATTTTTCCTAAAACAAACAGTGTAGATCTAGGTATATGTATACAATATAATGTATCGACCTCCTATATGTATTATTGTAGTAGTACATCAACTTTCCAGCCATATTATGCTTGAGTGATACCTATGGAGTAAGCAGAGGATTCTTCGTTAAAAAAAAGAAGACGAAAGTTCCCTCGAAATTTATCAAGATTTTGTGTTACAACAAAGATAAGGTCTTTCAAAGTTTATTTCTTTTGACTAGCTATTTCTGGGGCCATTTAGGTCTCTAGTTTATGAAATAAGTGTACCTCATGACGAAAAACTATAGAGGAATGAATACGTCAAGGTTTTGTACTTTCTTTTCTGCGATATAACGCAAAATCTGTAAGAACGTTACAGGAGATTTAGTCTTCTTTTTATTAGCTTGTTGATTAAGTTTTGAACCACCCTGTATATTTTCAAATCGGTAGAATATAAAATTGGATTTATGGATTAATTGTTATGGTATCCTCTTCCCCACTCAACGTTATTTCTTTAAATTTTATTTATATTGATTTATTGATTTGTTTTAAACATTTAATACCATAAAGAAAATAAAGACAACTAAACCTACATTACTTACTTTAGAGGGCACTTTCTCTCTTATTTAGGTTCAAGTAAAAGTTCAATTCAACAGATTAATCAATATAAATGAAATTTAAAGTAATAGAGTTGATTGGGGAAGTGGATGCCGTAAAAAAATTGGCGCCCAACGTGGGGCAAATTCTTTTAAATTATTCGTAGAAATGAGAAATTTTAAAATTGATTTTTTGGGCCATTTGCCAGATTAACTAATATACATATATGACAGAAAATATAGAATTGAATAATAATTTTCTAAAACTCATAATTATGATTATTCTTCTCTTGCAGTTTCTGTCGCTTTTTGATTCAAGCAATGGTATTTGATATCCTTATACAAATATCCTTCAGATATTCGTTTATTTCCTTTTTTTAGAAAAACGTAAGAGAATATTCCCAGTGAAATATGACGAATTCCCATAGAGATAATTACGAAATTATCCGTGACACAGGCTTAAATATCGCCCCGAAGATCTGACTTGTTAATCAAGAAACTCCCTATTTATTTCGCTGTAAGATACTCCGTTCCAGAAATTGTCAACATTGAACTAATTCATTCCTAGGCACTAAGCGCCCTGAGATATCAGTTTCGTAGAGGTTTGAATTGCACAAGCTCTTCCAGAAGCTAGCATTGCAACTCCATCATCATTATTACGGGACTCATAACTTGCAACGATTTTAATTGTTCCCTACTGCATAATTCCATGCTGAAATAAATTACGCGGTTAATTGCATGAAACATTATTTATATACTCTCTTCTCCTGTTACGAAACAAAGACAGTTAGATATTTCATCCCTTCATCCCTTGAATCGAATCCGTGCTGCCGTTTTACAGCTCCACGCTAATCACATTCATTATAAGAATAATTCATAATTGGCCTGCTATATGTGCCAGTAGATACCTTGAAAGGATGTTTACTCCCGTAATTACTGGGAGGGAATGGTAATTGGTAAAGTCAGAAGGTATATCGCTTGTCAGAGGTAACAAGAAACCTGTTTACAATAGTGAATTATGATGTTTTTAACTCAGTTTCCCTGCTAATTTTGTTTAAACAGTTGTCTTTGTAAATTAATCCGACGCAATTAAGGTAAATTTGACATGACGCGCTGTTGTTTGTTCTTGCTTATTATAAATTGCGTTTCAATTAGGTGAGGTTGTACTGTGGGGCGTCAAACTTTGCGACTGGAAGTTCGGTTGATAACATCTGATTACAGGAAGATATCTTGTGTACTTACCTACCTACAACCCATTAAAGTTATTTAATACTACTACACTTAGTTCGATAACGATGGCGTTATATTTTAGCGGCTTGGATTTAATAATATTGTCTAACATTTTTACTTAACAATATTCTTGCATGTAAAATAGGCGCCCTTCAATTTAGTTTGTAAATTTGTTCAGGGTTGTAGATAATTGCCTCTGGAAATATCTAACCTACTAACCTGAATGAGGCTAAGGGTAAGATTATATGTATATGAATATATTCGATTGAAATAACAAATTGCAGATTCGTTAATTAACTGCTTGTTTAGTTTATATTGTTACGGGCCTCACACTTATTAAAATCAATATTAAAATCTCCAAAAGTCTCTAATCTCCAACACCAATATAACTTATAGTGGCATCTATGAGTCGGAAAACACCCGAATTTTTTCAGACGCAACGAAACCACTTCTTCCCCCCGTTTTCGAGTGTGCTGAACACGATGGCGTAGGGAAAATTTCTTTTTCGGGCTGCGTTCACCCCCTATTGGCCAAAAATCACCCCCCTGTTTTTAAAATCTCCCTTCTAATGCCCTCGGGTCGAAAAAAACGCATGCAACTCGCTTCTGGAGATGCCTTGTATCTAATGACAACTGCCCGTCACCCTACGCCCATCCCCTTGGCCAAGAACCACCCTCCAAGGGGGTTGAAAATGTGTTTTTTTATTAATCTGGCAACCTGCCGCATCCCCCCGTTTTCAAGGGTGCTAAACACGATGGTCACTACCTTAGACCTCTACCACCCCCCTAAATTGAAAAATCACCCTCTAAGAGAGTTCTATTCTATTGGAAAACATATGGAGACAACGTTTCTGTTACTCTTACGTCGGGAAATACTAATTTGAATACACAAGAACCTATCATATTATATCATGTGTTTTTTAATAGGGTTACAGTTTTGAATTATGTTTTTAACTAGGGTAGTTTGATGCTGATAAAACAAGGCAAACGTTTAATAAAACATTGTTAATCTTAAAAAAAATATTCAACCCCCTTGGAGGGTGATTTTGTCAATTTAGGGGGATGGTAGAGGTCTAAGGTAGTGACCATCGTGTTCAACACCCTTGAATGGGGGATTGGGGTATGCGGCAGGTTGCCCAATTAATAAAAAACACATTTTAAACCCCTTGGAGGGTGTTTCCTCGATTTGGGGGGATGAAAACGGGTGGTAGAGGTGTAATAAGGTGGTTACCATTGTGTTTAGCATCATCTAAACGGAGAAACGCAGAAATATTCAGGATTATAAGAAAAAAGACATTTTCAGCCCCCTTGGATGGTGGTTCTTGGCCAAGGGTGTGGGGGTAGGATGACGGGTCGTTGTATATATGTATATATTCGTTTGAAATTACAAATCGCAGATTGAATAATTGACAGGTTGTTTAGTTTAATAAATTACATAATATCATAGTTTCGTCGATCATGGGGAAAAGAACGGTCTGTAGGATATTATGATGCGATGTTGACATCATGGTGAAGCATTTGCTTTGTAATATATTAGATACAATGCATCCGTTTTTTTCCGACCCATTGGGTTGGTGAACGCAACCCAAAAAAAGAAATTTTCCCTACGCCATCGTGTTCAGAACCCTCGAAAACAGGGGGGGAAAGTGGTTTCGTTGCGTCTGAAAAAAATCGGAAATTTCGTTTTTTTTCCGACTCATAGACGCCACTATTATAGTGGCTAATCAGCTGTTTATCTTATTTCTATACATATGTATATTACACAAGTAATACGCTGCTTGTCTATACTTCACTGAGTCACAATTCACTAAATACCACCACTGGCTACAACAGACTATACTGTCTTCCTTACTCTGTGATAATTCAGCTTTCACATTCAAGATACGACTAACTCGACTAGAGCACCGACAGCTCTTCTTATACTCGTTGGTCGTGGAGTCTAGAAATGTCAGATAGTCCACGCCATCTCGATCATGCGTAGAATGCGGAATCTTTCTGGTATTTAGTAGAACTGTCATACTGGCCGGCAATGTAACATTCCTGTCATGTAACTGGAATTGTCGCGAAAGTGACATTTCCATGTCTGGCTGAGTCATCATAAAAATTGAAGAGAATCATGGAGAAAAGAAGAATCTGCAGCACAAAATGATGCGATGTTGACATTACGGTGAAGCATTTGCTTTGTAAGATACACACCATCTTGTTTAGATTGGTTTGAAGTTTTCCAATCACTTTACAGCATCCTTTTCAGTTTCAGATTCTGTAACCAGTCTATTCTGCGTCGATTCTGCAGGATATTCGCAAACATAGAAAGCGCTTGTTATAAAATTCAATTTGTGTAACATTAAATTACATCTACCGTGTCCTATTCTTAAGCAATTTACTTAAGATTTTCTTTCTCATTTCATCACCGTTGACTACTGTCCAAGGATATTCGATTAATGTGTTGTTGAATAAAAGAATATTTTTATTTCGCCAATCATGTCTTCATTCATTTTCAATTTTGAACGGTCGGTCTAGGTATGTTTCTAGCCACGTAGGTATTTGTGATTTTTATCTTGTTGGAAGATTATTAAAGTCTGATGTTATGTTAGTCAAAATGTTTGAGGTAAAATGAGTTTTTAGAAAATATCTACTATTGTGGAGCGTGTCACTCAGAAATGGTTGGGAACTCGAAAGTCACGTAACAATAAAATTTTCAGACAATCTTACGAGCTTTTATTTATTGTAAGGAAATTTTCCTCTATGACGCACCGTTTCTGAGATATAACCGGAAACACCAAAATGTTTCAGGAAAATTATGAGGTAAAATGATTTTTTAGAAAATATCTACTGTTGTGGAGCGTGTAACTCAGAAACGGTTGCGAATTCGAAAGTCACGTGTAGAATAAAAGTTTTAGACAATTTTACGAGATTTTATTTATTATAAGAATATTATTCCGTACCACGCACTGTTTCTGAGATATAACCGAAAATCCCTCCCTCTCCTTCCCTCCCGCGGCTTACCACCCAGACGTCAGGACATTTGGTATAAATGTTATCACCCTGAGAACCCTGAACAAGTTTCCGAGGGAATCGGATACGTACTTTTGGATCATTCGTGGACTGGACTAAATCCGCAACAAGAAAAATGAAATTTCCAGATCTACAAAATGATTAAAAAAAAATTTCTTCCAAAATTCATCTTTTTGGAGCAATCTCCTCCCATTCAACGCGATAAAGACGCGTGAAGTGAACTGAAGAACTGAATTTCATGCCGACTGGAACTTCGCTCGGTACGTTCAGAACGTTCGATAATTCATGTCTTGGAATTGATTTAACTTTCAACTTGTACGTAACTTTCAATAAATCATGAACATAAATTTAAGGAATTGTTTCGATAAACACGATATCAAGATAGAGCGATTAAATTTCTATATTTGAGGAAAATGACGCCCATCAATTCAGGAGGATTTATCGAGATCAGCGTTCCGTGTAATTCGAATGAAAGTTAGAGAGAACTAGTTCCTCTTATAGGGCGAGTGGCAGCACTGGATGTGGGATCGCCCTAAACGCACGTGTCAGTTACAGCCCTCCGTGTAAACAACGCCCAATTGTCCCCTTCGTTCTCCATTCTCTGCAAATTACTCTCAATCAACTTGTGTTTTAGCTAAAGGACCTGGACACATTAATAACACCAGATCTATCATTGTATCGCCTCCCGAAAATACTAAATACGTCGCTGGAATGAGTTGGCTTATAATCGATTTCTCATTCTATCACTCACCATGCAGTCACCACTCTCATAGCTCTTAGAATGAAACATCAATTTGTGAATTATTGGTTTATTTTGATTTTTGGTTGACAACCAGAAAACGCGATAATATTGTAGCGAGTACCTGATGCAGGTAAATAAGATACAATATTTATTGAATTATTAATATGGCATTTCAGTCAAGTAATTCGAACTGGAACAGCTCTGATGCCAAACCAATACAAATCAACCGCTGCGGTAGACCATGAATTGAAACAGTTCTGTCTTTGCTTAATACATATGCACACATGAAATGTAAATGTAAATTATGGTGACATCACACACGACAAACGTGTTAAGCAATGATAGAGCTGTTTCCAATTATAACCCATGTAAACTATACCTCAATTTTGGTTTAAAAAAACAGGGAATAAAAGTTATATAATATAAAAAATTATTTTGGCAGAAGAAAAACTGTTCAAAACTTGAAACGAATCCAAGGATGACTAGAAATATTGTTAAGGCCAGACAGGCTTGTAAGTTCCCTGTCTCACAAAAATAAAGTGTTTTAGAACAAAACTTTATAGCAAAAAGTACAATTCTTTTTAGGGATTCTACCTTTTGCCGAAGTTATGAACATACAAACTGGAACACCCTGTATAATGATTATTAACTCAGCACGGTCTCCAACAGAACGCATTCATGCAGGACTCATTTGAAAAGTTACACGTCCTGAACTTTATTTTCCTCTCAAGTACCTACGATCTAGTCAGCGATAAAATATTTCCCGTATCAGTTTGATTTCGTAAAATGCATCCAGTAACTTGAATTATTGGAAATACGGGAAGCTGAAACAACTTCCCACCAGGGAGCGGTTTTTCACTGAATTTTCAGACGCTCTAAAATTAACAGTTTTTACAATAAGCAATCCAAATACTCGAACTGAAATATGACGACATTAGAGTGTCAATTTCGCACGAAGGTTGGAGCCCGTTGAACGTTCCTTTTGATTTATGTTCGCGCCTTTGCTAAATTATTTGAACCCTGAGTGCATGACATTCTTTCCCAAGATAAATGCAGCGCAGTGCACACAATCAGGCACCTTGCGATGACATTAGCCAGGTCCTTCAAGTGATCATGTGACTGTCGCAGAATTGCAAGGCACCTTACACACGCCATTTGACTCCATTGCGACAAACACTGCAGATTTTTCATGCGATATTACAGCTGCTTATATCCCCGCTCTGTATCCATTATTCTTATTCCTCCTCGACTGAGCATACCTGCCTAATCTTCACTGCCATCTGGGAGTATCTGACACATGCTTACACCGAGATTTATGCATTCCAAGCTCAGCTCAGATTCGATCAGTAAAGAGTTATTGCTTGAAACTGATCTTTCTTTTTGCTCAATTGAATCATGCAAATTCTACATGCATGCACGTATATTGCGCGTCTAATCCCACAAGACACTCCAATTTAGATATGTCCTTAACACTTTGTTAAATTGCATTTGCAAATTAATGTGCAATAATGAAACCGTAACAAAAATTGTTATTGTAATTTATTCGTATATTTTGCAATAAGAAATTTGAAATACCTGCCTGTGCGCAAAAGACACGGACTTACAATCTTTTTTCTCTGAACACTTACATTCCAAAAGGCTTAGAAAATAAATATTGATGGACCATAAAAGAAGTCAAGATCAATTTCTTCAGTATTGTTTAAAATCGTCTTTTTCATTGTTTAAAAAAGATGGTTAGATATCGTATTTCCATTATCTGAGTAGTTAGTTTGCTTAAAACATTTAACTCAAAATGCTCCAAAAAATATCTGACTCCTTTTTTTACCAGAAATTAGTTAATAAAAGATTTTTAAGAAGACAATTCGAGAAAGCCATCCTAACTGAACAGTACAGTTGGTTGGGTTCAAACCAAAAATTAAAAACTTCAGCGTAGGAAGCGATATGATTTTCTTGCAGTATTCAATTTATTACCAGTTACTGGAAAGTAGCCCGATTTGCTTGAAATTCATAGAAACATTACAGGATCATTTCTGAGAAACAAGTCTGCCAATTTTGTTCGCTAAATACATAAAAATAAAAGAACAGAAAGCGTATCTCAGCTGAATAAACATGAATTAAAATCAACGTGGTCATAAATAATTGGACGGAATTAAATTTTTGGTCTTTGTTTATATTATGACAAAGAAACACTGGCGAAATATTCTTGATTGTATTTGTTTTGGTTTATCTTCTCTACAATTATTATGAGCCAGCTAATAGCTGACATGAGAGCAATCTCACATTCTACTAATTCTGTATCAGCCAGAATACTTCTGCGCATTTTCGAAATTGCGTAGCTGCGTTACAACCCCAGTGAAATGTCCATCGAGAACTGTCTAGAATCCATGTCCAGTGACACTAGCTCCAAGTTAGTTTACGATTGGAACACACTAAAAGCAGTTCAGATTGGAAGTGAAAATCCACAAGGTAAAGAGCAGAGTGAAGGACAAGAGAAAGGTTGTTTAGTGATTATGATAGTGAATGCGTTAAAAAAGGAATCAGTTATGATTTTTTTGTGCTAAGACTGTATTGAAAAATTGTTACTGGAAAAATTAATGAAATTAAACTTGCACTCCTCTAGCTAAACTGTCTCACTTCATATTCACATTCCAAACTACTCTTCTTCTTCTTTACTTTTCCTCTTATCTTACTCTAACTGATCTCTGTCTCTAACTCTTCAACAGATAACTGATCCTCCTCCAATAGCGGCCAAACTTCTACCCTACTACTACTTTTTTCGAGCAGTAGGTACTCTCTTAACACGATGCTGTCAAGAAAGCGTTAGCTGGAAGAGGAGTCAACATCACAATATCCAAATGGATTAAGTACATTTCATCTACGAGAATAGTTGAAACCAATGTAGGCAAGAACACCACTCAGATAAATACAACTAAGGAATGTCAACGAGAAGGAGTGTTATCCCCCTTCAGTGGAGTCTGGTAACTGACGAAATCCATTGGGTATGATGATGACATCGTCAGAATAGCCAAGGACAAGCTTGAAGGAACACTCTGTGATATTATACAGAGAGGGAGACAATAATCCTGAAATGCTGCCAGTAAACTAAACATCAATCCTACAAAAACAACACCTGTACCATTCACAATAAATTAGTATCAAGCCTTCAGAAATCAAGACCATCCACGTGGAATTGATTTACAATGGAAGGAAGAAGTTAAATTTCTAGGAGTAACAATAATAGGAAAAACTACTGTGGAACTAGCACTTGAATAAAACAGTAAGTAAATCCACAACCATAGTCATGGTGTGCAGAACACGGGGCTGCCACAGGAGCAATGAGAACTTATCCAAGTGCTGAAGTAATCTTGGATCCGACCCCGCCACATTTGGTGATAGAGAGAAGAGCCGGAGACGCTCTCTTCTTATAATATCAAGAACTGGGACCAAAGTGAGGCTGCGAGAAGCTATAGACATTGCCAAAAGACAGTTAATAAGAAATTCACACTCTGAGGAATGGAACAACTTTACAACCATCCAATTTTACTCTCAAAGAAGGTACAATTAATTGGTACGCAGACGACTCCAAAACCGTCGGGGGAACCGGGGAGGAATCACTAGGTAACGCACCAAGAACTAAAAACTCACGGGAACATCCCCAACCATACTGTCAAGAGGGCACTAGGGGAGTTCTGACCCGGGGGGACTCCGTAGTAGTCGGATCCAGGGGTACGCGAAGCTCGCGAAAGGGGTGAGTTAAGTTGGTGTGTTGTGCCTTTGCCTTTTGGACCTACGTAAATCAGCCCGCCCAAAACTGAGAATTGGGTCATCTGGTCTCCACTCCGGACAAGCCGGCGAACGAGCACAAGTTACCCTGAGAATAAGAATGTTGATGTAAGTACCATTTTATTTATATTGTTGAAGTCATCTCAGGAGGGAACTAGGTGCTAACATTCCAGGACACTCAGTGTTGTGTACTGCCCCTTTTAGAAATCATAACAATTGTCATAGTACTGTACGGATTTATAATAAATCAGTAGGGACCCCCCGAGCGGGAGGTAATTGTATTATTTTTTAAGTTAAATAAATTGAATGATTTTGTACTCTGTGTTCCCATTTACCCCCCTACATTCAAAATAAACAGCTACGTCACGCCCTACGCGCGACAATACTTCAAACGAAATTACACCAATAGAAGTATATGTCCAAATAAACCTAGACAGAAACTACGGAGATAGATAAAATAGTCAAGGATTAAGTCAAGAAACCAAAAATACGCTGAGCTTATCGGCCATCAGCTCAAAAATGGCTTGTGAGTGCATAGAAAAACTCAACGAATTAGGCAAGAAAAACAAAATTCACTTCAAATGGATACCAGGTGATACTGGAATTGACGGAAATAACCCACTCGTTGACAATTTTGAGGCTTCAAAAACCCATTCTTCAAAGCAGAACTTCGATAGGAATAAGAAAAATTTAGAGAAATCTATTAGAGGAACCTCTCAGGGTTGAGACAAGCCTAGGACCTCAAGAACTTCAAGCGAGAGAGGTTGCCTCAGTAAGGAACGTCTAAGAACACTGACGGGAGATCGTAAGCTCAAGGAACACCTGAGAAAGTTAAGCGTAGAAGAGTACGGCGTCTGCAGATTTTGTAGGAAGAAAGACGAGACAGCTTGTACTAAACTGGAACGCGTTAGATCTCAAAGCAAGAAAGGTAGGCAGCTAGAGGCAGGGGATCTATCTGACCTTGATCCTATCAAAATCCTCAAGTTTCTCAAGGAAACGGACTTCGAGAGAGTGGGATTAATATGAGTCCACACCTGGGGAGATAGGACACAATAGGTCTCGAAATACTGCTCTTTTTCGTTCTAGACCAACATTCCCGATCACGTTCGGAATGATACGTGTCGCCAGTCGACATATTCTATACAGTACAGTAGTAGGCGTATGCGAAAGCCTCATATTATTCGAGACACTGAAGCCCCATTTCACTTTTGAATAGAAGGGTTCATATAACCGCATCACTGAAGAATCAACAGATCGTCAGCTGGTTTCCATCACCTCAGATTTATTGTTTACATTTAACTTCATTCAAAGGTGCTATTACCTTCATCTCCACTCCACTTCAGTAATAATTATGGGCTGCGAGAACTTGCTCATATACCCAGCTTCAAGTAAGCCAATAAAATAGTAAAATAGACGACACGCAAACAACCTGAGCGAGACTGGGAATCGAACTCAGTCAGAGGCAGCGAAGCCACCACCGGCTCTACCGTTATCTTGTAATAATAATTTTTATGCGCAGCCGCGATCGCGTAGTTTGAATTTTCAGGAATAATGGCAATAAAACTGAGCTACGTCTGTAAAAGTCTGCAAAACAAATAAATAAATTAAAATTGGCTGACGCTACTTACATTTTGGTTATGCAATAATTGCTTCAGTAGGTATACTATAAAGAGTGTCCGGTAAGTACCTCCTAATCTCTCTGGAGCCAGTGTATTTAAAAAATAAGTTTTCAGCTCTATTTTTGCTGTAGAACTGCTCCTGAAAGCAGTGCAAAACCAATACGTTAGGGCCCGATTATGTAGCCCAAAAATAATTAAATAAATGCTAGGTAGAGGCAATTCTATGCATGAACAATGCACATGAGACGTTAATTAACTGTAACTGTAGATACTTTACAACTTATGTAATTATGCTTTAAAACAAAATTGACAATGCATGTTCCATATGAAAATTATGAGATTATATTGTTTTGATGAAAGCTGAAGAGCCAGCATCAGAAAGTATTATATAAAATTTTGAATATAAATCGATAAACCAGGAAACTTTAGTAAGACTCATGCCATGAGTTGTTACTTTCTTCCCTCGCATTATTATGATAGAGTCCTAAATGTTCATATCGCATTCCCTATTAACTTCCAGGTCGTGAATCAGCCTTAGGCCTTTTACGACTTTCCTAATATATATTGAACACACGTTGGCTTTTATTACTTTATAAAGATCAAGTAGTACCACAGGGTTTTATGTGATGTTCCAGAATTTATTGCAGTGCCCCTACATTTTATCAAACATGATGTTTTTGCTACGGCAGTAAAGAAGGAAAGTCCGACCCGGTTCTTTCGGGACATTAATATGTAATAGCGTCCCACACAATTCCTTCTCCCGGAGGTTATTGGTCATGGCAGGCATAAGGCAATTTTCAAGGACAAAATGCTATCACCTGTCCTATTTAATGTAGTTGCAGATGAATTTCGCTCGCCAGGACCAATTTCCATCGTTCCAAATGGAGCTCTAATCCGGGTTTATTCGCCGCTGAAGTTTCTGAATGTTAAAGTTCCGTGTATTTTCTAAACTTGCACATTATGAAATTAAACGGTAGGTATTATGTTGTGCGGCCGACGAAGGAAAAGAAAAGTTAAATAAAAGAAAGACACAAGGAGTAACTAAAATAGAATGGCTAGTCTAGTCACATACCGGTCCCCCAACTTCGAACATACCTTTTTAAATCGAAAAGAACAACAAAAATCCAGAACTCCAGCTGAAGTTAGTGGCATTATCAGCGAACAGGGCTGCCTCGGGGGACAGCCACGCGCAAATACACACTTAGAACTTGGAACTCTACATTGGATACACTTTGGATAAACCTGTTCAATATATAAAACATGTAAAAGCAATGCATCTTTGCTCAGAGAACCTCAAACGGAAAATGTACCCCGTTGCACTTTGTCCGCGTCGCAAACTTTCATAAATCAGGATTGAAGAAGCGCTTTAAAATTCTCCGGGAAAACAATTTATATGGGAGAGGCTCTTTCGGAAACTTCAGGGGATATGAATGTAAGCAGTGGTATTTTATGTCACTCCAATATTCAAATTATATCTGATATATACGGGGATGTATACATCTTATCCGTTCCTCTCCCGCGCCGAAAGTCTCACTTCGACTTTCACTTTGAAGGATTTGTTTAAAGACGGAAAATGTAAGTATCATTCCGGCAGTTGTGTCACTAATGGCTTTTAAATGTTCCAAGTTTACTCAAAATATAAATTTACTTTTGCCTAACGAAATCTGAATTTCATAAAGTAAATTTAGGATTCCAAAGTTTAATTTGATAAGCGGCGTAACCCTTTATTTCCACTCTTCAACATCACCTAGTTAATAACGCTAATAATATTACTTCGTTTCACGAAATAATAATATTTAAATCTGCTTGTGTTTGTTAAGGAATAGAATTAGTCTCGAGGAGTAATTAGTCTTTTCGAGGCGCGTTAATTCCTTAAACTTATCACTGAAAGGACATACAAAGTATACTGTCGTTTATCCTATACCAGAAGAATCCTTTACAATGTGCCGTAATGCGACGGTATAAGTGAAAGACGCCATTTTACCTATAAATTAAAGAGGTTTTACGAGTACAGGGAATCGTCCTACGTAAAGTTAAGAGGACAAGTCGCTCTTGTAAGGTTAGTTATTCTAATTAGATTTGGGTTGCTCGGTTGGACGTAAACACCACAAAATATCCCGACTTTTATTTCTCCTTGTTTGCGCACACTGCTTTCCCGCTAAGAGAGAGAAGTTGAGAGCTAAGCACTTTCAAAAGAATAATAAAGCTCTACGACTCAACAAACTAATACATTTTTATTTTCCTCCTCGTGAAAAGACATTTATTCGTTCATTTTAACATTCCGGAGATTATTCGACTTTCCACTGGAACGCGATATGGCGATATTGCTTTAGATACCATGGATACTCATAGAATTAATGTAATTGAATAAAAATTATAAATTGTTCAATAATCCTGGCACATTTTCAGACAGAAAGGCAAAAAAACGCTTAAAAAATAAAAAAATATATTTGAATGCTGTTGATATCAATTTGATGCTCTTAGTACGTAGAAGACTTTTTTAGCACTTGGAAGAATCTGATGCTCGGTTACAGGATCGTAATTTGAAAATATGTATAGCGAATGTGTTTAATTGTGTTTCAAACATAGGCCGTCTTGTTATTCTCTCTTGCGCAGTGTAGCATGGCATATATTTCTGATTGAAAAACAGTTGTCCAGTGCCCAATAGATATGATGTGTTGAGGGTTATTCATCTCATTGTATTGCTCCAGTCCCTTAATCGGTCTTTGTCCCATCTGTATACCAGGTTGTTCCGACCACCCAGTTGCTTTTTTTTTTGTTCATTCCATTTCTCCCGATCCATGCTTCTTACCTCAAAGTTCTTTTGGAATTTGAATTTTGGAGTCATATGGCCTGGTTTTGCATCTAGCAGTCCACTACCACATGGCTTCTTATTTTATTAGGTCCAAGCTCCGCATTCTTGCCGGATTTTCTTGGTTCTTTTTGCAGCCTTGATCATGTGATTCATGCCTCTCCCATTATCATGAAATGAAGTGGAGGGAGGTCTAAAATCACTAATAGCATTTTTATCCAGGTAATTTGTTGCATCTTTGTTTACAATACCAAAGATGCATGTGGAAAAATTGGTCTAATTACTCTGACTCTATACTGGTGTACGCTCAGTGCACCATATGTGATTTTAATCCCCATGCTTCCCCAAAAGTTCGTCTGACCATCATGAATGTGGTCTCTGCTCTTGTCTTAATTCTGCCTCTCTGTTGGTTCCAGTTGAGTTCTTTTTATTTGAGTTCAAGATTACCCCAAGATATTTCATCTCTCCCGACATTTTTTGTTCGTTCCTGTCCCGAAGGTTTAGTGGTTCTATGTCCTCCAATTTTCCTCGGTTAGTGAACGCAATAATGGTTGATTTGGATAGACTTATATTTAGTCCCTCTTCCTCTGTAAATTAGTTGACGATATTTACGTTCTTTGCATGCAAGGCCTAATTGTGTCATTGAATTTACCTTGGATTAGTATAACAAGGTCATCAGATTATCCTAAGGTCTTGATCCAGACGGATTTTTACTACGGTTAGGTCCATGTAGAGTGTATTATTAGCGGAAATATATTGTGGCCTCTCTTGGCTATATATGCATGTCCTGCGCGATTCCGAGGATATTCTGTAGATTAATTCTCCCACCTCCGCTTGAAACCGGAGGTTCACTTGAAGTACCCTGATTTTACCCGCCATCGAGTCCCTTTAACACTCCGAAAGCTACCCTTCCGAGACTGTAGTACGCTCGGAAACGCGATCTCTCAAGGGTGCTTCGTCGATTGAAAAACCCCGGATTATACCTTGCTTTTTTTTGTTTTTTTTTTTGCTCCAGCTTCTCAAGTCTTGCACTGGATTTTGTATTTCTGAACGTATCCTTATTGGATGAAACCGCTTATCCTTTTCTTCCTCTCGTCCTGGGATGAACACCAGAACGCTTGGCCTCTTTGACTCTCATGGAGGCGTTTGGCCTCAACTGTTGTCCAGGCCGCCCTTTCCCAAAGCCAGCCCAGAGTTTAATCCATTCCCGCGAGTCAGGTTTTTATGTGAGTTTGCGCAGTGTTTCCATAGAACTCCTCCGCTAAACGTTACTTTTTTGAATTGTAATGAATGTTGGATAGCAAGTTTGAAGGAAGAAGAGGAAACAAATGTCATGGGCTGAAAATATAATACAGTGGACCGGAATTAAATCAATTGGAAAGCGTATTCACAGTCCCAGAGACAGAGATAAGTTTGGTCATGTGGCCACCAACATCCAATAACATGAATAGGCAGTCGAAGAAGAGGAAATGAATGTTGCTTGCCGAAGGTATGGCTATCTATCACATGTATAAGCTTTTTCTGGATCAGTTCTGCCTTCCCCTGATCCAGTGTGAATTTAGGATGACGTCGGTCTATCACCGCCATCCTAAGTCCAGACACTGCCTCGCTGTAGCTCCCCTTAGGGTTCGTCGTCTTACTGGACGCCTTGCTAGACAGTAATGGACCGCTGTTGCCGTTCGCTCTCTTCGAGACTTGGGGTGGAGTTTTAGAGTCGTCCCGGAATCTCTTCTCGCTGTTGGGTTTCTCTCTTATTTCTTTGCTGTTGGTTGCGTTTTTCAATTCATGCCCCAGCAGCAATTTTTTCGTTCTATTCGGAGTCTCCGTTTCTGGGCACCCGAAAGTATTTCTTTCCTTTCTTTTATGATCTGCAATTCAATATTAGTAATCCTTAGAATTTTGTCGCGGTTCCAGTCGTTCCCGCCGATGCTTCGCTGTCATGGTTCGATCGAACATTCTCCATGGTAGTTGTGTGGTCTGTAAGATCTCCCACGACGTCTTTTTGGCGTTACATTGTCCCCCCCCCCCCTCCCAGAAGCCGTGGTCCAGCCTGGCACTAGGTCAGGTCGGGATTCTGGATCTGTGGTATTGATCCTATCTTACTGGGCTCTGTGATTTGTTCCGCCATTATTTTTTGTTGGTTCTTTTCTGGTTCGCACTAAATTTCGATACCTTACGTTTTTGGGAAGGCTATTCCCTTATCCACCACCTTGGGACGCGCTCATTAGGGACATTAGAACACATAAAACCCCACACGAGCCAGTTGTCATTTAATTACCTACTTTTTGCCGGGGCCTATGTATTAAAAAATTAACTCTCTGGTGTTGAAAGACGTCATAAAACGGTGTTTTTTTCACCTGGAGCTTTTTAGATAATCATTGTGGTCAATACTCACTAACTATTCTGGCTAGAGTATCATCTTCTGAGGGCTGAGGATCGAACAGTCCGTATTTTTAACGAATTTTTATTCCATTCATATGGGAAGAGTAGACATCAATAATAGTCAAATTATAGTTACAATATAGCTGCTGGCAAAGAGATGACAAGTAAATGTGCAGATTTATTGAGAGAAATCGTGTCTTGACCATTTTAGTGTGAATTAAAGTTCACTTATTGATCAGTGGTAGTTTAACTAATCGGACTATTTACGTGTTTACTCCTCTATAAGATTAGGGGTTATTTCAGTGGTCAGTTGGTTATTCTCATTAATTCTTCATCAACCCGGATAGTCTGGATACATATTCCAAACAGATCATCTATCCCTATCGCAATGAGCGAGGAAGGTCCAGGCTTCAGCTTCAGCATAACTACTGAATTAATCTCAACCCCTCTATGGACGGCCAATAGCAAACTAACACAATTAAGTATGAAATGTACGGGAGCTGAGAGGTTCCGCATTTCATTTCGCCGGCTCAAAATCGGATTTAGCGCCACTACTAGGCCAGTAAATACAGTAGATTAGCTTGATTAGTTCTGGAGTTCACCACGATAGTGTTTCTCGTCCTCCCATTTGAATTTGTCCCGACGTTTTCTACTCACCCTCGCAAACTCCGGAAAATAATGTCGTTTGGCTTGTTTTATTCACTCCAGATTTACGTGTCTGTTACGAAATCCTATCGTGGAAGGTAAACAACTCTCAGACAACCCCCGTCGATGTGCTGAAAAACTGAAACTGCCCCTGTAAAGAGATTGGATCCCTGATTCATTGCCCGATTTACAATACATTTCGCATGGTATTATGGGGTTGTTTATACTTAGCTGAGGTGTTTTAAATACCTACAAACTATTAAAAGGGTGAAATTTAAAAATAGCAGACTCAACAAAATTGTTATCTTAAGACGCAATATGAATTTTACAAAATTACCTAAAATTACGAAGAAATTTTGTGTGATGATCCACAAAATTTTTTATCAAATTGTCTCGAGTAGAAATAAGCATGTCTGCAGATAAATCCAAACAATTGGAAGGTGCGTGTTCTTCAAATACTTGTTGAAGAGTTTTAACTTGTTTTTGAGTTCTTATTCTTATCTGACGCTACCCTTTTTTCTTTCTACAATTCGCGTGTCTCCGTCGCACTAAACGCTGTATAGTTCTACGAAACCGATCAAAATCAACTTTAATTTCTGGGGGCTCTTCTCAAAATTCTTGATAGGAATCATGGTTGGAATAAGTCCATTGGCCTGTGGGGGTGTCGTGAGAGAGAGAAAAAAAAAATAGATAAAACTGTTAACCCAAAAGTGTATAGTTTGAGGAAGAAAAACAGCAAGGTTATAAATTTTAAAACGGTAGATAGTTTTTCTCTCAACACCTCAAAATAGAGAGATCCGGTTAGGTGCCAAACTAGTACTCTAACGTGACACTCTCTCCCCACTTCAATAAAAAAGAAAGAAAGGAAAGGGAAATTTACTTTCCCTCAGTTACTGCGTATCAAGCTACAGCAATATGGCAGCCGTTCGCGAGTATCTTCTTAGATGCGTAAATTCTCGAAACGGAGATAAACACTCGTTGGTCCTTCGGTCTTGAACGCGAATGTGGTTAAGATAATTTAGTAGAAACGATTTAGCTTCTAATTATGAAGATAGCAGGTAAGATAAGAGGTAATAGATGAAAATTCAGATAGTATGCAGGAGAGGCTTGCCGCCCGTATATGTCATCTGACCTATCTTATTCTCAACTTCTCACGCGTTCCTTCTCTTCTGTTTGATCTAAGGTCCGTGAATTGAAACACGACGTCCTTTTAGAAAGGGTTGTTAACAATGGTTGTTAATGATCCTTTTTTATTTTCTCATTTTTCAGGCTCGATGGTGTCACGATTTAATAAAAATGTTCACCATTATTACTAAAAAGTTATACATGCACGTTTTTATATCTCTAGGTACGCATATTAAAACTAGAAAAAAGTCTTCAGGTTTGATGAGGTAAAATTTCAATCTCTTGAATAAATTTTCTCCAAACAAACCGAGATTGGATTTTTTGGAGAAGAGCAGTGAGTATAGCGAATCGGAGCTGTCTTTTACGACAGTGCTATGGTTTAATAATATTTTAAGAATTCCTCCAGTTTCCGCGGGAAACTTTATCTTTCACATGAATTCTTCTATTCTATAATATAATATTTTGTAGGTATAACTTGAGAAATGTTATTATGGAGATCCCATAAAACTCCAAACTGTAGCCTTAGCCGCAACATTGTATTAAATATGGCTGGAAAGTCTGGATCATCAAGGTCAATAACGCATTTCCAGACTCCAGACGGACGCTTCATAAAATTCAATATTTACATCACAATAGATTTGTAGGTCAGAAAATGTCAGCCCTTTTAATAGCTGGGGAATAAATTATCTTCCGCACCACTTCACAATGCATTAAAGAATGAGGGTATTTTGTTAGAGACATGTCAGACTGTTGCCAAGAATGATATTAATTTGGAAAGATTTTCCGACTAAGTGTCTTGGATTAATAACCTGCCAAATCTTATTACACTGTCCTGAAACGCAGTGTCATTTCATATTTATAATAATTTCCAATTCAATTTTTTATTTTAATTTGTATTCTGCATAATTATTATATTTTTGATGAGTAGGTACCTACCTACAAATACGAAAAAAAATGAGTGATATGTCAGTTCTCAGTTCTCGCGCCACCCTATTTTAGTTTATATAGGGATTTGAAAAACATGTCATGTTTTCTAGAGAAGGCCGTCTTTAGATATTCAGCACTTGTGGGCTATTCAAAATAATGCGCTCCTCTTTATAAGAAAATGCTCAAGACGGCTAGCTATGGAGTTGGGCAGTGGCGGCTTATGGATTGTAAAATTAGTGCAGTTTAGATTTTCAATTTCGCTATAATAAAGTCTCACAAGGAAAGGGGAGGTTGTTTTTGAGATGCTCATCAGAAAAAAATTTCAAAGTTCAAGGTCACGAAGTTTCCCTGTAGTTAATTTACTTAGATATAAGAACTAATAATTAAATATCTACACGAATGCAAGAAATATACAGGGTCTTATACAAAATTATACAAAATTGCAGAAAAAGATCTATCGCCGATCTTTTGGAAAAATTTCGAAGATCGAAAAAGATGTTTTAACATAAAAAAAAGCACAGAGCTATACAGAGTTCCCAAAATTTCTCAATATGGGCAACTTTCTTATTTATAGAGATACAGAGTCGGTTAAATGGGCAAAGTTGGGCACAATTTAATGCTTATTAAGAAATGGGGAACCAAGTTTTTTGAAAAAATCTGCCATTACTGACATATGCTGAAAAAACTGAAAAATTGAACTTCTTATTTTAGCCATATCTTTTTTATTGTTAATAATTAATTGATGATTTTTCGTAGGTTTACATAAGTCGCTAAAAGCTATCCATTTGACATTTCAGAAATTTTTAAAGCCAACTAAATCCCAGAATTTTCAGAGTCAACTTGTGTTTTTCAATAAGCCGGTCATAAGAACAACAAAACTTGGCTATGAATATTCTGAGATCTAGTCGCCTTTGAAAATTTTTGTAATGTCGACTGGATAGCTTTTTATGACTTATGTAAACCTACCGAAAATAATCAATTCATTATCAATAATAAAAAAGATATGGCATAGATAAGAAATACCAATTTTTCAGTTGTTTCACATATTTCAGTAATGGCTAAATTTTTCATAGTTCCCGATTCTTAATAAGCATCAAATTGTTCCCAACTTTGCCCTTTTAACCGACTTTTAATCTGGCAAAATAAAAAAGTTGCCCATATTTGGAGATAGATTTTGGGAGCCCTGTATTGCTACGTTGGGAAATGTACCTATAGGTTCGATTTTCAAGTTAATTATTATTGTCCTTGAACTAAGTTCAGCGCCAAATATATTTTCTTTATTTTCCAACCAATACTAAATTTTTTGCTCCCCTGCCCTATAGACCTGCTATAAGCCCAATGGTTAAGACGGCCCTTAATTATTTCTAGACCATTGATCAAAAGCAGGACACTCAGACAGATAGGTACCCAGTAAAGCTTGACATTCGGATTTCTATCTCGAAAGAAAAAATTGGTACCCACTTTATCACTTGCGGACACTTAAAATGAGCAATAATAACGCGATCAAATCTCCTAGATCATTCTCGTACTCAATTTCCTTATCCTGTTTAATTTTTCATTCTAGTTCTGTCGTCATTTCTTCAATAATAATTTAAATAGACTTTCCAGATCTAGAACGAATTGAAATCAAATTAATAAAAAATATCAGCCGGTTTTTCCTGTGGAAAGTTTAACGGTTTTGATCCAAATATAGTTAGTGATTTATTTAATTCAGTTCCAGATGAATCGGTTGACTCTTTGCTATTTAAATTTCTGTTGGTAATATTTTGTTTTCTTCTGGCTCCGTTTCGATAACCGACGACAGAGAGACTATTATGAGTTTAAGGAACTCTGTAAGAAGTGTAATGTTATTCATACGGCTGTCTAGAGAACACTGTCTTTATTTAACGTCATCTGCACGTTACACATAAATTGAAGTTCCGGGTAATTACCGCATTGATTCTACAATCGCCATTCCTAAAGTGCAGATTAACAAACAAGTAAGTTTATTATAAACTTATTTTCTCAGAGTTCAGTCTGTATTTTTTTTATATTTACTTAAATTTTCATTTTTTATTCCCAGTTTAAAAGGTTGAACATCCTAACTTCATATGATGCATGGAGTTTACTGTCGTGCAGTAATCACGCCGAATTATCGGAGTTTATATTCAGAGATGGAATGATGAGATTTCATTTTGATTCCCTAAAGCGCCCCATTTTCTCCTCACTGAAATATTTATAACTCCGTAAGTAGCTTGCCCTCATACATCCGAATCCATGGAACAGGGTCTAGTTTCTTACGTAAGGAAAAACATATTCAGCAAAGTAAATTCACATCTGCCGCCTCAGCTAAACACAGGATATTATTCGAATCAAATCGAATTTGGTTTAGATTTCGGCGTTCGAGTCCTGCGAGAGAGTTCACGAATGTAACAAGGCTCTTCATCATAATTTATAGCACGCGGGAGGATAACATTTTTATTTGTAGTGGCGCTTCATTTCGTAAATGGCCGTCATATATTCCCTCGGCCGTAGCCGTGACCGCGGCGAAATTCGCAAATAGTCCAAGAGATAGCATATCGTCGGCGGCAGCGGACCTTTGTCTGCCATGCTAAATATGTGCAAACAGACACCGCGGGAGGAAAAAAATATATGGAGACCGGGGTTGATTAAGTTAGGGCTAATAATGTTCCACTCTTCTGTCTGGACAGCATGAAAAAGAGCAATGAATGAAAAGATGAAAAGTCCCCGGAAACGGGTTTATATACATTCGTGTTACAGTTGAAAAATTCTCTCGTTTGAAAGCACTAGAATAACTTAACTTTAATAAATGCACTCGAAAATTTACTATTTCATTACAGAACTCATTTATCATATACCTACCTACCGTATGTCCTGACTTCTATACAGTTATATTTAACCTAAAGGTGAGCGAATTTATAATAAAAACATCGTCACATCAAAGGAAAAGGAAATATGTCTCCTCTTTACTGTCTAACAGTGTTAATCACTTCTCGTTAAGTATATTTTAGATTATGTTATACAACGGCTAAAGCCCCTACGTAAATTTTGTGAATAATTTAACAAATACACTAATCTGACCTTGCCAGAACCTACGTGTCTCACAGAAAAACAAGTCCCTGTCAGGTTTCAATTGTTGCTATCTTAATTTTTTACAATCATTGTGAAAAATAAAAAAGCTCAAGGAGGATTTATTTTGAATCCTGTTGACCTCTTGAGTTATGATGGGAGTATGAAGGTAGATGTCCACATTAAGCTTTATGTAAATTTCGAAGCCAAGTAGGTTAGATAGTTGACGACAAGCAGTTCCAGAATATCGAACCTCTCAATATAACCGAGATAGTACTCCCCGAATCTCAGAACGGTTCTATTCTAGTAGTTTCATTAATTTCACCTCTATAAAATTTGCCAATGCAAACCGCCTTGCTGGGAAAGGTCGCCCAAACAAATAATCGTATCTTGCATTCAGTTCACGTATGTTTGAATCTCGATAAAAAACAAAAATTTACTCTTTTTTAATCAAACTATAGGCATGGTCTTATAAAAAGTTTAGAGCTTTACAATTTGGAACTTTTGAAAAAAATTCTCAACTTGATCCAAGTCGAGGTCTTCTTTGACAAGTCGAGTAAGAAGACAGCACATTTGACTCTGATCTTATCAAGTTGACTGCTGCATTTTAAGTGGTTGGAAGATCTTCAGATCTGAAGAACTATTTTTCTGTCAAGTTGACGACGATACTAACTGAAATGAATCCCAAATAGACGGAACTATGAAGAAGACTGCTAGGAAAATTCTTGCAAAAGACTTGCGTACGTATGCGTACGTAATCCTAAGCCTCACATCACCACACCTACTAGTGGTGCAAATTGCGGCAAAAAAGGGCTTATATTTAATAGAATGGCTAGAGAAGAAACAGGATTAGTATTGGAAAAGGGAACAATACTACCTACCTAATAAGAAATACTTTACTAACACCCCTAGGTACTCAATCACTTGGAAATACAACTTTGAGAAGACCTTTGTAACACAGTTCAGTAACAAAAATGAATTGACAAGTACAATGTCAAAAAACCTTCTTGCGCATCAATCGCAGAAATAGTGTATTTTTATGCGATCCAATTTATGAATATTTTGACCGCTTTTTAAATTGGCTTTCTGAAATTTTCCCTTGTCAGGTCATATTAGCGTAGTGGTTTACTGTGAAAATTGCATTTCACTTCGTTTGAAAACGTGCCTTAGAATGGATTTTTAAATTTAACAAAACCAAAATAAATGGTAAAACTGAACAATTTTGCCCCTTTTCCTTTGCCCGCCACTGGCTGACTTTACCTAAAAAATACTATTTTTTACACTACCATCAATAGAACTGAAAAAGTGAAAAGGGAGCTTTGAAAACTGAAAATTTGAAATTTTAGAGGAATAAACATAATTTAAAAATTATTCGAATATCTCCGCCATTTTTCTTATTTGCTTCTTGAAAATTTTCAGAGTTAAGGGTTATTAGTATAGTTATCTATTGGAAAAATTTCAGTTCGATTCGTACAAAAATAGAAAAATAGAATAAACGGCTATAGAAATTTAGCCTTTTTTACCCTTTTCCTACCCATGCCACTGGCTTAATAATAAAAAAATGCAAATTTTATTGCAATAACTCAAATTTCAATAACGATTCTTCCAATAATGCTAATTTTGCTTAAAAGTTTTTGTTTCTAACTTGCTTATTTAGAGGTTCAAAATCTATCAATTTTTCCTAAAATTTAAAAGGCAGCCATTTTGGAACGGCTATTCCGATTTTACTCAAGACCGACTACTTGCAGTTATATTACTACAAAAAAAATTTCAGCCCCCTAAATTGAAAACTGCGACCAGAAACCGTGCCTCCATGACCGGTTTTTTTTTGGAAATTTGGAGGGACACCCTGTAAAAGTAACAAAACTTTAGGAAAATTATTTTTACGAAAATCAAACGTCATCTCTAAGTTTCACAAAAGTAAAAAATTTCGTTCATTAATCTTGAAAGGTGAAGCTACAGGAGCGTTTTTAAAATTTTAGAGAAATAAACATCATGTAAAAAAAATTCAAATAACTCCGCCATTTTTGTTATTTACTTCTTGAAATTTTTAAGGGCTAGAGGCTATTAGTACAGTTGCCTACTGTGAAAATTTCAATTTAATTCCTTCAAAAATGTGCTCATAAATTGTTAGAGAAATTTAGCGATTTTTACCCTTTTCCTACCCACGCCACTGGCTTATTAATAAAAGTAATGCAAATTTTATAACATTAAATCAAATTTCAATTAATTTTCCTCCAATCATGTTGATTTAGTTTCAAAGTTATTTTTCCATCTTACTCATACAGGGGTTAAAAAAAAAGCAATTTTTCCAAAAATTCAAATGGCCGCCATTTTGAAACGGCTCGGCCGATTTTGCTCAAGTACAATACCAGACCAGTTCTTATATATATCTTACTCCCACAAAAATTTCAGTCCCCTAGATTGAAAACTGCGACCTGAAATGAGATGACAAAAACGGGATATGGGGAATTTTGAAAGGACAGCCTGTAGAAGTAACGCGACTTTAGGAATTTTTTTCAACGAAAATCTAACGTCGTTCCAAAGCTTTACAAGGATCCAAAATTTCATTCACTAATCTTGAAAGATAAAGCTACAGGAGCGTTTTGAAAATCGAAATTTCGCGATTTTGGAGAAATATATATATATATAAATATATATATATATAAATATACAAATATGAAAGTTTTATTAGAGCCGTGATTATAAATCATGAAAATATAATTTTCGGGCATTTAAAGCTCATTAATAAAGTGCTTTCAATGGCAGACAGCACACGCAACCATCTAGAGCCCCTCGAAGCTGCAGACGGACCGTTTCGGTCTTTTTATGACCTCATCAGTACAGCATATCGAGATGGAATCCAGAGGCTACGATGCTGTCCGCCATGGATACAAAGGCCTAGCTTTTGATGGCGGACAGCATCGTAGCCTCTGGATTCCATCTCGATATGCTGTACTGATGAGGTCATAAAAAGACCGAAACGGTCCGTCTGCAGCTTCGAGGGGCTCTAGATGGTTGCGTGTGCTGTCTGCCATTGAAAGCACTTTATTAATGAGCTATATAAATATATATATATATAAATATATATATATATATCGTGGGCAGGTGAATTTTGGAAAACCACTTTTTCGTGATCTGGGGGTCATGATCGGTGGACATTTGATGAGTTTGGGTGATTTTCGAAAAGTGATGTCGTCCTCAATAGTGTATTTTTTTATTAAAAAATACACTAACAGAATACCATAAAATGGTACACAGAAGGATCAAAAACCATCGAAAGAACAGGTGCATGCGTCTTTGGACCTGGTAGGAAATATCTTGAGCCTATGGGAAAGTACACCAGCATATTTCAAGCGAAAATCCACGCTATTGATAGAAGATGTGCTCAATTCAATAACGACAGAAAGTATAGAAAGCAAGAAATCGCTATCTTGATGGATAGATAAGCTGCAATACAGGCAGTGAGTTCATACGTCATCAGTTCAAAAAAGGTGTGGTAATGTCAAATGAAGCAAAATAAATTAGGCAAAGGAAACAAAGAAGCTCTTCTTTGGGTGCCATGACACATAGGCGTAGAAGGCACTGAAGGCTGATACACTGATAACCGGCTGAAGGTTCTCAAAGACAAAATAGACAAAATAAAGAAAAGAAAGGTCTCCCATCACTAAGACCGGCGAAATTAAAGTTTGGGAACTACAACCAACAATTCGAAACAAACTTAACAAAAATTGTTTGAGAATTCTATTAGGTTTTCTCACGAGGCATTTTAGACTTGGAGCACACCTTAGCAAGATTGATCTACAAAACGACCAAACCTGTAGATTCTGCATGGAGGGAAACGAAACCCCTATACATCTCCTAGTCGAGTGTCATGCAATAAAACAAAGAACACTCCGCTGTTTAGGTCTTTACCAACCAGCGGTAAAAGACTTACCTACTATCTTCAAAACCACTAAGACTCCTGAATGTCCACCAAGAACTGGAACTGGATGGCGTGCTATAATCAAATAGTCACTAGAAGAAGAGAGGCAAAATATCTTCTATGTCGTATCTCAATAAATACAATACAGCCGCAAACAGTTCATGATAAAGAATCTTGCCGAAATCGATTACGAAATCTTGAAAACGAGTCATAGTTTGAATTCCAGTGTAACAGCTAAAAAAATAATTTAATCTTTGGATAGAATAAGTTCGAACCGGTATATCTAATCGCTTACTCCTCGAATCAATTTCAAAGCTTCTTAGAGACGACCCTGGCCAAATCTAGATTTTCTGTGCAATTAGGGGGGGGGTCCTTTTGCTAGATAGTTTCTGATTCAAATTTGGATTGTGCTGGCTTATTAACTGAAGCGAGAAGACTTTTTTGAGACTGAGGCCGATCTTTTTATTATATAACAATCAGAGAATATGTCCTGCCTCGTAGGCAAATGCCTTTTACAGCAAATTCTTCTAGTTTAAAGTTGCTCAATTGAAGGTGAAGGTTTTTCATTTCTAAGAAGAATGCTTTTTTGTTTAGTTCTTGGAGTAATTGTAGATCCTGCGTATAGAGCTTGCCACGTATGTTTAAAAATCTCCAGTAGTTCGTCGATCAGAATGCATTCAGCTCAGTTGCCGGCGTGCTTACGCCTTTTTCGCATCTTCTTGCGACGTGAACTTTCATATTCTGGAAGCTTTGAGGGATGGTGTAAACCACTATAGTTTATGATAGTTGAATATGTACTTTTAGCTATGAAAATGTTAGTTATTTGGAAAACAATCACCAAAATCTGCTGCCCAGACTGGAAAGAGTTATAGTTATTTAATTATTCTTGTCGTTTTGTCATTCTTTAAGTGATCACTGAATATTATGGCACTTGCTGATCCTATTTGCCTTAGTACTAAATCAAACATGGTAATAGTGCGACCTGTTCAGTCGTTCGTATATCGTTTAATGCTTTCAAGCATTAAGTGGACGGAATGAATAATTCCTTTCATTTAAAAGTTAAATTAGGTCATCTATTTATAAAGTACACAGGTAGATTTAAAAGTCAACTACATATTTGATATGTATTGATCCATTTCCTACATTGCACTGCTAGAACACCTTATACCTACATGATAAGCTAAATTATGTAGTTTATGTCTGTATTTGCATGACCTTTATGGTGAATAATGGTGGATTTGAATCTTTTTCCAGTTGATTTAGTTTTATTCAAATCTGTCACAAGATAAAGAAACCATTACCGTTGGCATGGTCATCTATAATGATAAAGCTAAATCCCAGAAGCAACGATATAATATTTTAGGGTGACCGATGATGTTCAAGTGGATGACAACTTAGTACAGCATTATTGAATTTTTCTAACAAATGGTCCAAGTTAGGAAAGTTAGCTAAAATTCCCTGTGACATATTTTCGTTTGGCTTTCTGGTCACGTAGTCGAGTATAGGAACGAAATGAAAATTAAGAATCATTATTCTTTTCAGCTTTGTCGGCCTGTTCCTTAATACCTTGCTCCTTAAAACATCGCGGAGGGGAATAAGAATGCATGACGACAAGGCTCTGGCGTCTCCTTCTTGTTATTGGGCATCGCATCTGCGACTCGCCCGGCGAGCGCTCGTCGGGAATGCGAATGAGCAACCTGTGCGGCCCTCTTCATGCCTCATCGCCCCAGACATCGATCTGGAGCCCGGATCGGGCATTACTTCTCATCATCGGATTATTGCCTACCGATGAGAATGCACCGCCAAACCGTAATGTCCCCTTCTATGGCCTAGTCGTTCCCTCCTTCACGACCTTCGCAGTCAAGCTCAAGACCGTCTTGTCTAATACCCCCTCTATGAACTCCATTTCATAATATTATTATACTACAGTGTAGCGTAGCATCATCCCACACACACATTCTTCAAATGGACCTACTTTACTCGTATAATACAGAATCATAAAAGAGAAAATGATGAATAAGAGCATAAAGTTCTCACTTGAATATAACCACATTAACAGGATATTGATTGATAAAGTTGCGTGCCAGAAAGACTAAAGATACCAGTGATACCACTCTAATAAGAAACTAAAACTATGCAGCTAAGAATGCATTGAACAGAGGAGAAAAGTAAGTAAATTATTGTCAACTTCAGCGATAGCTTTAACTTTCTTAATAAAGGAACTTCTAACAGTTACACCCAGTACAAACAGAATATTGTATTATTCTACGAGAACAATTCACGACGAAATTGTTAAATTTACACGGCAGCTATGACAAAGTCAATTTGAAAGAGAGAATCACAATTCAGCTCACTGTTATTCCTCTGACACGGGTAGTAACTTGAAGTAGAGCTGTATTTAGTTAGTTTGAAGGATGCTTTTTGCTCGTCTAACCTAACAAAGCACTTTTCATTCCCTTTCGCAAGACGACAGAGCTGACCGTGATCAATCGAAAGGGATCTAGTCGCCAGGAATACGAATTACCTAACAATTGCCTGTTCAGTTTCCCAATAGGTTCCTCAGAAGTCTGCTCAGGCAGCCCTAACGACTTAATTACTCTTCACGTCTTTCCTGGAAAACAGCGAACTCGGTCAAAATGAAAATTAGAAACTAAAGCTGTTGATTCTAATTGTTAAATAATTATAAGCTCATTTGTTCCAGAAATTGCGAACTAAATTCATCTAAACGATCGCTGTTATGAAATCGAAGACATAACATGAAAATATGATACGATGGAAATTTTGTAAAGGAAAAACTCTTAAGATAGCTTAGTGTAACCAGAGGAACAGATGTAAAAACGACGTTCCTTTTCATACTGATAGATACAGACGAAGCAATTCCTTTCTCAGTTGTGGGCACAATGGCGAAAGCGGAGCCCAGCTGCAAAGCAATGAATACATGAACACCGGGGCGTAATGTCTGGCGTATCTCTCGAACTGAATTTCCATATTCGGTGAGGCAGCCACTTTTCAGTCGACGCATTACAATAAAGATAAGGGCAGCTACCCTGCGTGGACCTTGCTGCTTAGACTCTGAGGACATTATGGCTTTCCAAACAGGCTTCCATGGAAGATATTTGCGCTGTTTACACACAGGAAATGAAGCTTTTGATGCGACCGGGCTCAAGTGCCATAATGGCCAAGTAAATGCTGCAGTAGATTTAAAGAAACTCGCTTAATAGGTTCGCATTAAGCAGTCTGGCCTTTTATACCGAATTTCTAATTCCAAGTGTAATTTTTTTATACTCCGCCGTAATACTGTTTATTATACCTGTTCCTTGTAAGTTGCTGGAAGAATAAAAAGTCACGAAACTGGATTAGGTAGGCGAAAATGGAGCGAAAAATTTAAAACTCCGGGAAATATCAATAAAACTAGTGAGACTTTCAAAACTACAGGGTGGTTCTTGGGATGTAAAACTATTTTTTTTATCAAAACATGAGAAATAATTTTTTTGAGCCTTTTTAATTTTAATGTAAACAAATTTCATTTTAACTTTTTCAAGCATTAAAATTTGATGTTTATTCACTTTTATTGCACGCAGCAGGGCGAACCATTGGAATTTTCTATCAGCGGTAATTTTAGGGAATATTTTTACAATTATTGTCTGGCTTTAATTTAAAATTCTGACATCTGATTGGTAGAAAATTTAACCCAGCCAAATTTACTATAGCCGATATTATTTTTACTTTCGATACCGGTGAAACAAAGTTTCTACGAAGTACCTATACGCGGACTACCACGCCAAAAATGTCTGTGCGTTTTGTAAGGAACACTCTAGAGGCGCCATTTTTGACTCTCGGTTGAAGAGGCGCACGGTCTCACGATGCCTATTGAAAATGAGGGGGATTCGAGAATTTTAAGGCCCCCATTCAGGAGCTTACTTTTTATTGCAACGTCCCAGGGTTTGGTAACGATTTTTTCTCAGTAATGGTACATCGCAGAGAGATTCTGTTTGCACATTTACTTAGGGAAAGCATAGGCGTATAAACTTTGTAGAGATCGTTTTTCGAAAAAAAAATTATGTGAGCGGTAAAAAAAAATTTGGCATGCACATATCATTTTACGCATAATTTCGAATTTTTTTTCAACTTTTTTTGACCGATCGAAAAAATAACAAAACAATGTGATAGAGACGTCCATTACCTACAAAAAAGGTAGATATAGTTATTTACCTTAAACGTTGGCAAAACTGACCTAATCAAAAAAAAAAAAACTCGGCAGGTCATTGAGACTTTTCTGACGTTATTTCCGCGTTCCCTATTTGTATCTTTTATTTGTATATTTTCTACATCGTGAAATTTCTTTCAAGTGTTTTTTCTTCAACATATAATTTAAAGTGTTGGCTTCAATTCATCTCGCATATGTTAGCACTTTTATCGAAAAATCAAAAATCTAAATCGGCATTTTTTTGATTCCACAGACCGCATTGACATATTTGACAGCTGTCAGATAACATTTGATAGCTGTACAAAAAATTCCGCGCTTCTCAAGACCTGTTACTCTGTTTCACGATTAACTTGAACTCTCAAATTAACGCGTGACTATAAGTTTTACGCGAATCTAGCGAAAAAGAGGTTCCCTTATTGGTCTTCCAGGAGCGATATAGAAAAAAATAAGGTAATTATATACATCCGCGGCTCCTAAGTTTCATCAATTTTTTCGGGACCGAGGAGCGAAATAGGGGTGCTGGGTGGGTAAAAAACTAACAACAGCCATTGCAAACTAAGATTAAGGTCACAAATAAGACCTCTTTGGCACTACGGTCGAATTTCTATTTTTTTTTCACTTTCAGGGCAAGGAAAATCTTCGAGAATAACAGTGGCACGATTTTTATTTTGAATTTTGCATTTATGTATATTCAAAAAATCGTAACATCAATCCCTGTGGTCTTTTCACGATATGAAAAAGCGGATATGATGCGAATACGGGACTGTATACGTTTGGAAGCGCTCGCATTGTGTCGTAAGTGGATACATCCTTAATTACATCGAGACTAGTGCTATTTACTCCACGCTTGCGTCAGGACCGTACTTTCTTTGCACTCTCAAAATTGGTTTTTAAAGCCGTTTTGTGGCCTTCCCTTTCATTTGCAAAGCAAATAAATACCTTCCTGGTTTTACAATAGGTATGTTCTCCACCCCTATATAGGTGCCATAGTGAAACTGTAGGAGCCGCGGATGTATATAATGACCAAAAATAACACAAAATGATGTGATAGGTTAAACTTTGACGGGGAATCTACTGCTTCAAGGGCCGAAGTGATAAAGAAAAAATGTGAGCAACAAAAAAAAGATAAATGATGACAATTTTTAACTTTGACGGCGTATCTACTGAAAATCCGGGCTGAAGACCCGGAGGATGTAGGGCCGAAGGCCCGACACCGCCGACAGGCCAAGGTCTCGGAAGAGACCTTGTTATAATGTAAGTTTGGTCAGCTTATCAAGTTCTCTAAGTATCACCTGGTCATGTTCATATTAGCTGCCGAGTTCATATTAGTTGCAAAAATGATTATTTAAAAAAACAATGCAACGCAAATGAATAATAATTATTCTGTGCTCGTCTTCGATCCAATATCTGACCCGATTCTATCCTTGAATGTCTGAGACTTATAATAGCAACAACGACTCTTGCAATTAGGAAACTTCCCCCCAGCTTCGGCACGTTATTAATAATTAGCAATGCCATAGGAATTAATTTGTGCGTTTATGACGCACGATAACGTCATGAATGCGTTATTTTATTTATAGATTGCATGATTAAATGGAAAGCGCAATAAATAAACGGGAAATATTTTCTATCCAGGAGTTGCCAGTTCTAGTTTGAATATAATAACGACTTGAATGATAAATGAGTTCAGAAAAGCAGAATTTGCATATGCCGAATGATGTATGGCTTCAGCGGAAATCAACACTGGCGGATTATGTTCCGATTTCTGATCTATAAATTCACGATTTTCCATGAGAGTCTTCAATTTGCCATTACCAAACCGAGTCACAATAAAATATGCATTAAATTTCGCAACGCTGAAAGCCGACTGTCAGGGCAATGGGTGCCTTGAAAAAAATGAAAAACCTCATCCTATAAATCTAAGGATCTTTTTGCAGGATTCCTCCCGTTCATGACTGGGAAATTGAAAATATGTACATATAGTTAGAGGCACTTCTCAGACACTTCCAATTAGTGGCAACTTTGTTCTATAAATTGAATCCTCGGAGGAGGAGGAGAAAAGAGGAAAAGGAATTCATTTTAACAAGGAGATCTATAATTAAATTAATTTCTGAGAGCAGTACTTCCGCAATAAAACAATTAAATGTCAAAATCTGCAATAATTCACCGTTAAAATATGTCCCAGCTGTGATTGTGCATTAACACTGTTTCGCAGAAGTCGTCGAAAACTTCAAGTATTTCTTGTTGAGATTTAATTACTTATTTAACATTTTATTGCTTGCGTAATGGTTCAGTCTTTGCTCCCGGCTTTATTTTATCGCTCGATCTTTCCAGAATTGCTCAGAACTACCATAATACGAAAGTTTTTACAGAGTAGGGTAATCTGGCGTCGGCCAGTACTCCACTTAATCTCAACATAACATTTCACTAAGTTGTCGTTTGCTTAGTTAATTTCTGTAAAGTTTATAGTTGACAATTTCTTAAATGCCTCCTTAAATCAGATTAAATATTTGATGGCATTTCCTTTTTTTTATGAATGGAATTTAATTGAATTTCAATTGAATTCTTTCTTTAAAATAATACATTGAATGAGTTGCATTTATTATTGTTCTTGATTGAAATGCACAGATGATTAGTTTTTACTAGACTACCTTTGTTTTTCATATTTTTGTTTACAGTTGAAAACGCTTGATAGGTTGTACCACCGTTACTTACTATGTTTTCAAGAAAATTTTTCAGTTACCTATTTTTTTTTTATTTAGCGCTAGAAGTTTGTATCTAACATAGGTATAACTATAACAATGCTAAGAGCCTGTAGCTCTTAGGTGAGTTTGTTGGTTTTACTGGTTTGAGAATGGTTGTAACTTCAAACTGTTTTAATTCTTTGGACACGTTTCCAGTCTGTATTATGACAGTGAGGAATTGCTAGCCAACGTCTTGCTTATTTTCCGCAGTGTATCAGGAAATCGGGGCTGATGTTATCAAATCCCGGTGCTTTTCTTGATTTGACATCTTTGAGGCTCTTTCTGTTTCTGCAAGTGCTTGAAGTGCTTCTATCTCTTATTGGGTGCTTGTTTCAGTCGTATGACTTTGTCTCTTGAAGCACTGGAAGCTGTAACTAGGTGAGATGCTATTGTATTAGGAGGGATACCTGACTTTTGTCTTTGGGCAGCCTAGTTTCCAGAGCAAATTCCGAGCATGACGGTTGAGGTCTGGAAGTTCTTTTCCACTGTAACCGATCATTTTTGTTGTCTTGAAGGAACAAGGCTATGCAGAAGTTCATCTGCGATTTCTTGGTCTTCAGAATCAAGGAAACTTTGGTGGAGCTCCTCGCTGTTCTGTGTCCAGCCAGAAATGTATTCTCTACAATATCATCTGAGTATGCACTTTTTAAGTCTATTATAGTTAGTGCTAGTTGGTGGGATCCATCTTAGACATTTATGCACATCTCGAGAGCAGTTGCTTAAGCAGTTCCCGCTTCTATCATGACTGGACGGGGGTTGTGGGGGAAGCCGCCCAGAAGTTTTCGTCTTACTGGCAGCGGTTGGTTTTTGTTACCAGTTGAAGTGAACCAGAGATTTGGTGTGAGAGTTGTATTCACTTCTCCATGCTGCTGATTTAAATGTAAATCAATTTTTAACATCATCGATAAGGTGGAGGCTTTCTTCTTCGGCCAATTTTACCAGTGCGATACCATTTTCGTCACAATCTATGTATTTCCATTGTTCGTGGTGGCTGTGAAAATCTTCCACGTAGATTGCTGGAGGTTTTATGGTATCAATGGTTTAGATCACCATTGAGTAACCATTTTGAACAATATAATTATTTAATTTGATGCACATTTTTAGAGCATTCCTCAAAAACAATTCACTTATTTACTAACATTTCCTCATTGTTTTCGTCAACGGGAAAGAAGGTGGCAGACGACATTGTACCGTAATGAATCATGAATGACATTTTCCTAAAAAAAGTGAATGTGTTGATCTTCATGACGCATCGTCCTCGACATCTAATCTAGGTATGGATTTTAAATGACATAACATGATAATTGTAAAAAAATCATAGTCGCCTCCCCTTAATTTTTTTTTATTCATGCCTGCTTGATATGAACGGATTTGCGCTTCAGCTTCATGCTCGACCTTTTGTACTCGTAGTGATGATTTAAGATTGACGACCTGAATAAAAATATGCAATATTTTTTAATATCCGCAACCCGCAACGTACGACGTAATCGAGTTTATACTGCACCGCAAAAGAGAATTGCTTACCTATTGAAGGCAGCGTGTATGTTTTGAGATTTATGGTACAGAGCCACTCTTTACGAGCGCATATCCCGTAAAGCTATATTTCATGTCTCTATTAAGACTTATTGAATTACTGCTAAAGAATATCAGGATCAAGCGTGTTGAAAATTTTATTACCTAAGCAGACGGTAAATTGCAATTTTGAACTTTTTTTTGAAAAGTAACTGCTATTCGATTGCCAGGGCGCTAAAAGGTTTTTATTGCTTTTTAAATCTTTCATTTGCTCAAATGTAACTGCAGATAAGATATAAGTCACCTGGTCTTACCTGGTACTTATTTTAAGAGGCTCAATTGATTTCCTACTAGGTATAAGCACGACGTGTCCTCACTGTCGGTAAGTAAGTTTTAAGAAGTGGGTTTAATCATGTTTTCCTTTTTTTAAATCTACTAAAGTTCCTCTACTAAAGAGGCAAGATGGGCGCGATATTGCTCTTGGTTGCAAAATCGCTCTCCCTGTCAGATGATTCTCATTGCAGATATCTTCATTTGCTGAATAACTATAGACGATTTTTAGTGAAGTGTGAATTTTTCGTTTGTCGAATTCGTATTTCAAAATGAGTGATATGACTTTACCTGAACGAGCAACTTAGCTTAGGGAGCTGCACAATTTTGTGTTGAACTTTGAAAATTCAGAGACTGAAACATTTACTTTACTCAACGAGCTTTATGGTGATATTTCTATGAAGCGTGCAGCATCTTTCAAGTAACATGAACATACCTCAATTTACGACCCCACGTCGATAAATTCAACACCTTATGAAGGGAAAGTCGACGTCTGATCATCAAGAAGCTTGTTGAAGAGAGGTATCAGTTAGATCTTGTGATACACTTTTGACCAAAAAATTGAAGATGCACCTCGATGGTGTGAAATTTATTACAGGGATGATTCTATGAAGCTTACGGCATTGAATGTGTTAATGGTGGTCGACAGTCGTTTGAAAACGATGAGCGTCAGTTCTTCTACCTCAATTTACGACCACCCGTGTATAAAATCAGCACCTTATGAAAGTCAAATCGACGTCTGACCATCGAGCTCGTTGAGGAGTGTGAGATATCAGTTGGTATTGTGACAAAATTTTGACCAAAAAATTGAAGATGCACCTGGAAATTTGTACCTTACCAGTTGACGGATCACCAAAAAAATATCAATCGCGTCCAGGTTTGTTAGGAACTTCGCTTGATCGTTCAGACGAAGACGAAAACTTCTTCTCAAGGATAATTATCGGGTTTACGATACTGATATTGAAATGAAGGCCCAATCGTCCAAGTGGGTGGGTGAAACGTCCCCCAGACCCAAAAAGCTCACCAGATTCAATTCAATGTCAAGGTTATGTAGACTTTTTTATGCTGAAGGGTGTTGTTCACCAGGGGAAACTCCTCCAAGACTCCACAGTGAACCAGACTTACCACATATTGAAGTTCTGAAACGTCTGAGAGACGTCATCCGTCGCAGACAACGCTCCAGCGCATTCATGCTTCTGATCTTGTGAGTTTTTGTTAAAAACACTCGATCACTGTTCTTCCCCCCACCCTAACTCACGTAACTTTGCTTCTTGTGGCTTTTTCTTGTTCCCCAAACTTTAAATACCCTTGAAGGGAAGAACATTTGAGACGATTCCTGAGACATAGGTGAATGCGACGAAGGAGCTAAAGGGTACTAAAAAAAAAGCTAAAGCGTACCAGGAGTGTTTCTACAACTGGAATCACCGTTGGGATAAGCGTGTGCCCTTAGGAGGGGGATTGGAGAGTACTTTGAAAGGGACCCAGACATGTGACTTCTAAATAAAGTACATTTTTTCATGATGTCAGTCTGCGTACGAGTATTGTCTGAACTAACCTCGTAGTTGTGATGGTAAGTAATATTTCTAGTCTTTAATCGTCTATAATTGACAAATACCCAACAGAGGTTAATTTGACGATGAATTAATTATTGTTTATTTGAATTCTTCTTTCACGATATAAGCGAATCAACAAAAATTTTCTGGATTGCTTCTCAACTCTTTCATTTTAATATCTCGCTTACAGGGGTTGGGGTTAAAATTCGTTGAAGAGATCTAATAATACGATATTATAAAGACCAAAGTGCCAGAGTGCAAAGCAAAGGCATAGCGGTTTGGTTTGCAGCGAATATTCCGTAATTTATTGCTGCTCTCGGGAGCAACTCGTGGTTTGTGGTGTTTCAACAACCGTCCATAACGCCAAGTATTACCATATTTGCGCACACTTTGTTTATAAATTCGTAATTCTGGGCCATAAATATAACTAATTTATATGGAACTCAAAGAAGGCTCCCATGGTCATTTTGTAGCATTGTTCCATATTGAATAAATAACTATTTCATCGCAATTGCGTTTGGAGTTTGGATTGTGCTGTAAATTATTATAGCAACATTTCAATCCTCAATCATTCTGTATAATGACTAAGTTGGCTGTACAAAAATTAGAGTCTCATCATTCTACTAGGATTTTTTAATTTTTTTTTATGCCATTTTTCTTTACCCAGCTTTAATATGAATGACTACATTATTCTTAATAGATTTTAGTAGAATTAATTAATTAGTATGTAGATTTATTCATATAGGATAGATGAGATAATAGCAGGTGAAACTATAAGACTTTCTTCTTACTTTTAATCAAAGTATAAAGTTATTTTATATCTTTTAACCGCAAAATAAATAAACAAATTTGGACTACGCTCAAAATTTTGCTTTGAAATAAATTTTTTTCATCTTAAATAAAGAGAATTATTGAGAAGTTCCGAAAAGGCAGAAACAGCATCGGTTATATCCATATTTTCAGATCTCATATTACATATTATAGGAAAGTAATTCCAAGATTTAATATCGTTGTGTCTTGTTACTAGGTAGGATCGAAATGCGTGTATAAAACCACTAAAGCTTTAGGTATACATCGGCAGTCGCTATGTTGCCGGCTCTTGTGTTTATGACTAAATGTACCTAACTCCATGTACAGTCCCTCAGAAAAGTTTAAGCCTTCATCGATTTGCTTGAAAATTGGTAGTAAGTAGTTAGAGGGTGCCTCAAGTAACAAAAATGTCATAGTTCCGACTTAACCTGGAGGTGGATGCTACCTTTTCTAGTGGGATGAAATTATTTTATCAAAAATTACCCCGGGAATCGATAAAAGGACTGACTAATTTTAAGCAATACATATTTTATCAAGTTTTTTGGATCATTCATCTGGCTCATTCATTTGATCAGCTTAATCCAGGAAAGGACCCCAAAGAATAATAACTCCAGCGGCATTCACTGTCAGTAAATTTTTGATTCTCGAAGAGCACTTGATAAAAAGGGTGAACTAAACATTCGTGTTGAGACACCACAAGTAAATTAATGCCTACCTCCAGAATCCAGTTTACAAGATTTGAGTTTGTAGTTTGTAATGGAGACAAATTAATGAAAGTGACAAAGTTTAGTATAAACTACCTACTCAAAAATTGCTACCTTTAATTCATTTTGCTCACTACCCAACGAATTTGGGCATACAATTTTTGCTATCCCCACAACAATTTCGTTTTTCTATACAACTGGAAATACAATTCTAGAGTACTTAAACTCCTAGTCAGATGGTATCACAATTTTTTTTTGACAACATAGCCAATTAGAAGTTTAAAAATCGACACTAGAGTTGCTAAATACATATAAATTCGAAAAAATATCCTCCAAACGCATATACCATAGAATGTCGAGACGGCAAAGTAGACACCGTCATATTTATATCGTCACGTTTCGTGCAAAAAGTAAAGAAGGCAATAAACGCAAGATCCGACTCCGATATTAACCCATCTCGTACATAATAGAGATGGAAGCGGATAAAGCTGTGTCCAGCAGTATCCCGAGTGGTAATACGTTAATAAGCTCTCACTACAAGGGCTTTATCATTCCCCCCATTCGTAATAAAATCAAAACAAGCTGTGCCCAGATCTAATATTAGATGGTTACGTCTAATGTCTTCCCCGGTGGGCTTGTTCGGGAATAATTCCGGTCTCAAATAGAAACAGTACAGGATTTTCCGACTGCGAAATGTACAATTCTGGGACTCATATAATAGAGTAGCCTTTCCTTGGATAACTTTTACTTACATTGGATTAAATCGGTATTGATCCTCTTTCTATTCCCAAAGTGACCAAGCTCCTTCCGAAAACTGCTCGCGATACTCCATGACTTAACCGGGGAAATGTCACACGGTTAAACATGTCTTCGATAAAGGTTTTGTTGCGTGTAACAAGGGGTTTTGGGAAAATAATAGAGGTCAACATTTCTGCTGAATTAACTGGAATATATTTTTAAATTTCTATTACCTTACAGGTAAATAACATTTGTATTTTATTTTACTAACGTGATTCATGTTTTAATTGACCAATAAAATAAATCGATTGCGCAGCTCAAAGCAAAATAGCAAATTGCATTACGAAGAGGGCCATTAATTAATTAAAGCTCTGCTTTGTTTGGTTATTATTAATCAACTGAGCGCACTAATGACTAATGACCGTGCAGTATTCACACATAGGTAATTTCATCATTTCAAGTAGTAGTTAGCAAATATTCCAGAAACATCAAGGGGAGACATTCGTAAACTTATGCGCAAGACTTCAGGGGCTGATTCCCAAGGTTATTAAAAAAACGCTTCCTAAGATAATAGGTTCTATAATACGTCTCAATTTTGGATATTCGGGGTTGTAAAGTGGCACGAAAAACTATTTTCTTTATAATATCCTTGATAGCAAGTTACATCAGGTATACCTGTACACAACTAATTAGTTTTGCTATGACTATATGCATCAATAATCATTTTTATAATGAACCACAATCATTTGTACCTACTATTGTTTACTAGTGGCGTTCATGCGAGGTAGCAGTAATGTTTTTAATGAAAAATTACCTCCTGAATCACTTCCAGAATAGTGTTCTGCAAAAGTTTTAGGAACAGCCCGTGTATTAGGTCAATGCCACATAAGTTCGCGTTCTCTGATTTTCTTCACAATATCAAAATGTTTACGTAATAATTGAATAAGGATCTCGCAAACATCTTGAAGCATCTCTCAGCTTACCGTAAACATACCTTTAAATGAGTGAAATTTGAAAGTAACTTCGTCGAGTCGAGGGACTATTACTAACTTCTGAAAAGCAGATGAAAATGAACAGTCGACTCCTTTTGACTAAGTTAAAAAGTTCAATTCAAACCGTGACTGTTAGCTAGAATGTCCGTAATTAAGAGAATTGAGTACAGGTTTGAACAGGCTTTTAAAGAGATTAATAATCCTTGATTGGATAGTAAAAATAATAGCCTTTTTACAGCGTCATAAACATTCTCATTACTTATCCAATAATTTAATGAGGATTGTACAAGTAAATCTCTTCGTTGATTCATTGTTATGGAAAGTAGGTTGTTTACCATCATACTCCTAAAAATAATCTATTCCCTTTACAGTTTAGGTAGAGATTTCCGTAATAAGTTAATTGAACGTCCACCACGTCATAAAATTTTAAAACGCCATTCCCACATTCAAAGATAATGTCGTTATATCTTTCAAGGTAATTTTTTTTTATAAAACTATTTTGCAACAGTCTGATGAGTGTCTACAACTGATTGAAGCTTTCATTACGTACTTTGCTGAAGTTAACAGTTTACTGCATGGTTCTTAGTCGAAAGAAGATTTTTACATCCAAGTCACACAGGAGATAGTTTGATTATCAATACTTCTTCAATTAAGCTAAACTGCTTAAACTACTTACTTATTACTTTTGTGTATTTTTGATTATTCAATACAGGTTGAGTCATACCTGGTATTCATTATTCTACCAGCGGATAGAAGAGATATTTGAGGTCGAAAAGTACCAGTGAAGAAATGTCTTCACTTTAATCATTTCATTCCCTGGCTGTACTGATTTGAAGTAGGAAAATAGTTCGTGACGATAGTTGTCGCGGTGATAAATTATTAGAATTTTATGAAGTTTGCCAATTTGTTAGTTTGTGAATTGTCATCTCGAAAAAAAGCCCCTATGGAAGACAATGGATTTTTGTTAAACAAGCTTTCCAAAAAACATTGTCAGTACAGAGGGTCCCTTCAAAATTTTCCTTACACAAGAAGAGTGTGTAATGGTGGATAAGGGTCGTAAGGCTAGAAAGCCGGATTTGTTGGTGAAAGAGGTAGGTATGTAGTTACTTTGTGTGCTACTTTCTCTAATGTTGCTGATTGTGCAGTCTGCAGAGTCATCCATAATTCCGACGAGAAATCAAATAAAGCTGTAACTTCTGGTCGAAAGAGAACCATACTCAATGATGACGTGAAGTATGGTATTCGTCGAAAATTTCATGCTGCAATTTTCAGGAATAAAATTCCCACTTTGACAAGAATAATTCTAACAGAGTTACACAACGATGAAAAGAAGATATCTTGTCAAGTACTAATCCGTGCTTTACGCGAAATAAACATCCGCTACCTACCAGAAAAGAAACAGAAAAACCATGTTGATCACAAAAAATTAAATTGTTTTGTGTCGCAGAAAATTTTTTAATTAGAGTCGGGAGACCATCAACGATCACAAAGAAAAATATGTTACACATATTCAGCTACACATACAGAATGCCTCTTATTTCAAAGCTCTCAGTGGGTATCTCGTATAAGCTAAGAGGTATAAAGTTGATCAAATTAAAGAAAAGATGCGCTATTGTGTGGTCATCTCGAATCCATGAGGATATCCTGAAAAAAATTGAAAAACTCACCATTTTTATTTTCTCAATAACTCTTTTATTATTTGAAGTTTAATTTGAAAGCATGTCGTATTGACATTGTCATTCTGAAATTATTGGTGTCACTTGATTGTTTTTACGCCTACTAGTTTCGAACATAAATGGTAATCAACTTTTGTTTCCCTTATGAACTCCATAATGGTGCAAGGGCTTAGTAAAGTAAAAGAAGATTTTCTTCGAGATATCTGACTAAGTTAATTTAAACATTTATATTCATGAAAGTAAAAGATGTATTGACATAACAACTTATGCATTTGAAAGATACCTCTAATCATTTAAACAAGACATGTTGATAAACTTAAGTGACTATAGTAGCAGGGAGAAGATGTTATCCTAACTAATTGCAAACAAAAACTATCATTTACTAAGACCTCAACATCAAATATATAAAGTAAGAGTGTTAAACAGAGAATAGAAGAAGTTTAGAGCGTAGAGAGTATGATTAAGTATTAATTAAGCATCGAACTAATATTAACATTAACCATAGTCATTTAAGAGTTTACGTTATTTGCAAGCCAACGTTCTAATCTTGCAATAATTATAAGTCAAATTCAACTGTATCGTATATTACGGAATGTTATTATTGTATTATTATTTTTTTTTATTATTATATTATTTATTTAAATAAACGATGAAATCAACCATGTCTTTCAAATGAGTAAGTAGTAGGACCATCGGTTTTCTAATCAAGGAAAATCTAAATGTGAGAAATACAATAAGCCCGCTGGCTTCAGTGTTTGGGACCACATGCATAAACCATCTCTCACATTTAGTTAAAATACCAAATACCAAATACCAGGACCATCAGTTTACCACAATGAATTTTCCTATCAAGAAGTACAGAAAATACAGTTTTTCTGTGTACAACGTTATACCTTTCAATCATTTTTTTCCAAAAATATGTTAGATGGTAAATGTGCCAAAAAAATAAAAGACGGATGTGACCTCATCATAATTAATTGAATCCAAAATTCCGTGCCTTTGTTATATTGCATGTGCCTAATTGAAATTATTATGACGTTTTGGAGGATAAACTTTCTGAATAAGAATAATTTTCTGTACTTTCCAAAAAAGAAGAGTCCAATATGGTGTCTATAAGGAAAACAAAAGTTGACTATCATATTATCTTCGAAACTAGAAGGTGTAAAAAATTCAATAAATGCAGAATGTCAACAATATCAATAGGCCAATTTTCAAATTGAAACTTCAAAAACAATAAAGGGGTTATTATTAAGGAAATAAAAAATTTGAGTTTTACGGTTTTTTCAGGATATTCTAGCAACGGTCACAGATATCTTGTAAGTATGTAAGTAAGTATACCTATAATAGTGGCGTCTATGAGTCGGAAAACACACAATTTTTTTCAGACGCAACGAAACCACTTCCCTCCCACGTCTTCGAGGGTGCTGAACACGATGGCGTAGGGCAAATTTCTTTTTCGGGTTGCGTTGACCCCCTATTGGCCAAAAAATACCCCCATTTTAAAAATCTCCCCCGGGTCGGAAAAAACGCGTGCAACTCGCGTCTGTGGAAGCCTTGTATCTAATGACAACTGCCCGTCACCCTACGCCCACCCCCTTGGCCAAGAACTCCCCCCTCCAAGGGGGTTGAAAATGTGTTTTTTATCAATTGGACAACCTGCCGCATAGCCCCGTTTTCAAGGGTGCGTAACACGCTGGTCACTACCTTAAACCTCTACCGCCTTCTTAAATTGACAAAATCACCCTCCTAGGGGGTTGAAATTTTTTTTTAATCGGGAACGTTGGAAATGTTATTTTGTATCATAATTTATCGTGCTTTCTATTGAGAAAAATATAGAGAAGACAACGTTTCTGTTACTCTTATGTCGCGAAATACATAATAATTTTAATATACAAGATATCATTATATCATGTGTTTTTTAAAACGGTTACAGTTTTGAATTATGCTTTTGACTAGGATATTTTGATGGTGATAAATCAAAGTAAAGGTTTAATAAAACATTGTTAATCTTTAATATATGTATAATAATAAATAAAAAATAATAATTAATAATTATTATTTAATAATTATTATTTTTATCTTTAATAATTATAATAATAAATGTAGAACATACAAATGCATTGTGCACACGCAAAGACAAATAGAAAATATTGAACAAATTTATGTAGGTACTTAGAAATAATAATATTATAAGTAATGATAATCTTTTAGTAAAGCTAGGGGAAAAACTAGTGTGGCCTTGGTCTTTTACAAGTGGAATTAGGTACATTGCTGAACAGCACATTCTTACGTGAGAGTAACATAAACGTTGTCTCCATATTTTTCCCAATAGAAAGCACGTTAAATTATGATACAAAATAACATTTCCAGCATTCCCGATTAAAAAAAATAATAATAAAAAATTCAACCCCCTTGGAGGGTGATTTTGTCAATTTAGGGGAGCGATAGAGGTCTAAGGTAGTGACCATCGTGTTCAGCACCCTTGAAATCGGGGGTTTGTGGCAGGTTGCTCAATTAATAATAAAACGCATTTTCAACTCCCTTGGAGGGTGCTTTCCTCGATTTGGGGAGATGAAAACGGGTGGTAGAGGTGTAAAATGGTTACCATATCATGTTTAGCATCCTCGAAAACGGGAGAATGAAGAAATATTCAGGATTATAGGAAAAAAAAAAACATTTTATTCAACCCTCTTGGAGCGTTCTTGGCCAAGGGGGTGGACGTAGGTTGACGAGCAGTTGTCATTAGATACAAGACTTCCCCAGAAGTGAGTTGCACGAGTTTTTCCCGACCCGGGGGCATTAGAACGGAGATTTTAAAAAAGAGGGTGGTTTTTTGATCAATATAGACGGTGAACGTAGGGCAAAGAAATTTTCCCTACGCCATCGTGTTCAGCACCCTCGAAAACAGGGGGGGGGGGGGTGGTTTCATTGCGTCTGAAAACATTCGGATATTTCGGGTTTTTTCCGACTCATAGACGCCACTATAACGTCTTGACAGACTTAAGATGGCCATAAAAAAGGTAATTTTTTCTGAAATTAAATCTATTCTGTATCAGTGGTGTCTGGTGGATTGGAATGTTTATGAAGTGTAGATTAAACCTACACAGAATAAAGATCCGATCAGCTTTTTTTTGGCAAAGTTCGGTCAGCTTTAGATTTCAAGTTTCCCAAAAATCCGGTCAGCTTGATTTTTTTGCATTTTTATGTTCTGTTAGACAAAGTCCGGTCATCTCGAAAATTCCATTTTTAAGAAGTCTAGTTTAACAGGCTCAGAAAAGGTCGAATCTTCGGTTTAGTAATTATTATTGGTAGGTATAAGAAGAGAAAATTATTATAAATCATTTTTCCAATAATTTAAAAATGCATTATTTACGTACCTATTTGTAAATACGTGAAGTGGCACTTCACTCATCACTTCATATGAAAAGCCGCCACTGCTCTGTATCTCTTAGTTTTCACGAGATACCCATTGTGCGAGCTCTGAATAAAGGCCGGTTCTCACTTTTACGACACCCGACGACAACGACAACGCGGTAACACGAAAAAATTGCGGGGGGACTTCGCACCCTGTCGTCGGGTGTCGTAAAAGTGAGAACCGGCCTTAAGGGACAAAATACCTTACAATCATAGAAGAAACCCTTTAAAACTGTCAAGTCGTGCGCCACTGACATCTGCTTTCCCCTTACGTTTATTCTCCGCGGCTCTCTAGCCGAAAAACTGATAAAGTCTCTTCCCGTTATCCCGTTACGATGAACTGCGAACTATACGCTCATATGATCTAGCCTTGAAGAATTTCAACAACCTAATTTTCAAAATGGCATAATTGAGTCATTTCTTGAGCGATTCACGCTCATGCATTATCAAACTTTCATATTATTAAGTAAGTAGGAAAGAACCACGAATTATTTCATTTGATTAAAACCTTTAATAAACAACTTTTATGATTGAATTTTTACGACTCATTTTAGTCACACACTAGTCTAGTTACAAGCGTCAACAAACGAGTGTCTATTTTTACACCCAAAGAATTTATCGTATTAATATTTCACGATCGTTTTGAAGGACGTTAATTAGAAATGATGGTTTAAAAATGTCAAACAGATGTGTCACGATTCCAATAAGAATCTCAAATTAATTCCGCCTGCATACGTGTGCATGTGGAGTATCTCAAACTTTCGGTAAGAGTTGGCTGACATCCAATGTATCTGTCAAAGACAAATCGGGATCGCAGTGGCTACTCTATATAAACTGGCTGACAGTTGACACTTGACGTGTGTATCATATTATATCAAGGGGTATTCAGATACTGGGAGACACCGCCATGCTTCCGCTAAAATACACCGAAATCTACTTCTGATAGGTTAATATCCTGCATTCCGGCGGCCAATTTATGCAGCTGCCACGGCCAGAAATCAATATGCGGAATGCAAAACCCATGTTTTGATTAAACAAACGTTTGTTACATTTTCATGTCACGATTTCTTGGTTTACGGTGTTCATGGAACAATAATTGAGTGTTGAAAATCGGGATAATACCTGATGAAAATCAAACATGTAATGTACGAATAGTGCGCATACGATTGCGAGATTATTGAAATATGTTTTATGACATAATAAAATAGGAAAGGTATAGTGTGAACTCTATCGTCAAATAAAATCGCTATACCTACCTAATAATGGGATTTGGATTCAATAGGTACAAATAAAATAATATCTCCTTTGAGCGCGTTTTGCATTATGGGTGCGATATTATTTATTTATTTAGTTGTTTGTTTATTCCCTGCATCATCCCAACGGCTAATATGCCATTTCAAGGGTGAGAAAACCATTATGAAGTCAGAATAATAATACCGAACTGCTAAAATAAATAATATTAAAATAACGTAATGTTTGTCTTGTAGATATTATTCTCAGTGATTTGCTGTTTTGTGATACATACCTACGGTATAATAGACAGTGATTAATAGGAATTTTCCATGTAAATGGTAATTTCTCCAAATATTGGTCTAGTTTAGTTTTTTAGCCAAAATGATGCAATAATTATTCTCTTAGCTGAAAAACAAATGGAAAACTTTGCATTTACTCAAAAGAAATGCTACTTTTCATGTTCATTTATTCATTTTAAAAGCAAAATTTTTTTCAAACTGAATGAATTAACTTTTACCTGATTCGAGTTTTTTTATTTCTTTTGCTAAAGTATAGAATGTTGTCATCCTTGTTAAATGTATTAGGAAAATGAATTTTTACATTAATTCGTAGCACTAAAGTTTTCACATTGAATAATTTTTTGACTGTCAAAAATTCGAAAATTTACTCGCAATATTATGTCTAGAACTTTCATGAAAACAGACATTTTTATCATCAATAAATACACGTTGTCCCATCGAAAAAGAAATAGACCGAATGACTTGTAAACTGAAGATATACGCGAAAATCTCCAAAAAATGTCAATTTTGTTATCGAGGAAGAAACTATCCAAGTTCATTCCCTTACGAGGGATAGCTACTCCTTTATGTTAATCATCAGAGTAATTTACAGGGTGATTCTTAACCTGTAAACATAAATTTGGAAAATTATAGCTTTTCAAAAATAATTATCTGTAAGGGGTTGTCTGTGAAAAATTTACTATTAGCCCAAACTGTATGGGTCAAGAGAAAATTCCACACCAATGTGAATCTCTCTCCCTACTTTAAAATGAAAGGTAAAGGAAAATTTTGGAATGCCAGTTGACTGTTTAATTTGATCTAATTTACGAAAGTAATGACCTAAGTTTTAGAAAGAAACAAAATTAGCTTAGGCCTTTTAACTTGTTCCTTTTCAAATTATGAATATTTTGAAAAAGAGTTATCTCTCTTTTAAGAAATCTTGACTCAACTAAACAACTTTTCTTTTTACAAATTTGGTTACAAACCCATGAAAAATGAAATACATATACCTATAAATTTCCTTAAGATATTATGATAAGTATACCTAGAACTAATAATAATACTTAAATTGACAGATACTTTATGAGCTGGCGTTTAATTGACCAAACCCAAATTTTTCCAGTAATTTACATTATTTTAAAACATTTTCAAATAAAAAAAATTACCGGAATTAGGAAGGATACTCTTTCACATTCGTTTGTTAGTCTCTTGTTACGTATACAACTCAAACTTATAAACTGTCTGAGATTGTTTCTGTTTCAACCTGTCGTTTCTATTTCACGTTCGAGAAGGTGAAATGGTGCCTGTAGATAGTCTTGCGATCGTTTTCTTCCAGGTGCGTGTCACTCCACTTCTCCTGACCAATCAGAGAGCTTTAAAATTACGCCGCTACCACGTCATCGATATCGCGAAATAATCTATCTCAACGTCACCTTATAAGTTCCGACTCATGGTATTTTATGCTTGCGCCGTACTTGACAAACTGTAGTCTAGGACATTCGTCAGAAAAACTGTGAATTTGTACGCCATACTTTTCAGAAAAATGTCGCTACGAATTTTTGCCCGAGAAAAATAATTCATTTTCAATGTTTATTCGTAAATAAACTTAAACGCCACAAATACGTTACAGATCATAAATGAAGAAAAATTTGTAAAAAATGTTTTTTAGTTACGGAGATGCTTTTAGTTAGAAAATAGGACACAGACCTGGCGACATTACTTTTTAGGCGTGTAGGCGCATATACTTCCGAGACTTCTCGGCGACGGCGGGTATCGGAAGTGATAATTCCTTAGAATACCTCTTTTGTCGATTCATTCTGTAACGTTTAGGGAAGAGCCAAAATATGGAATTTCGGTGTAAAGAAAGTTTGAAAACCTTTCAAATGATAAATCATTCGATCCCTGCTAAGAGGTTGAACTTGGATAGATAAATTTGACACCTAAATATTTCCCCCTCGAAACAAAATTGACCTGTTTCGGAATTTTTCGCGCACATCTTCAGTCTCCTTCAGTTATTTGGCCTGTTTCGTCTTAGATGGCGTTTTTAGCTGTATTTTAGATCACGTGTTAACGCGTTTTAGAGGACACTGAACTTCCGTATAATTTCAGACTCCAAAAGTTTTTCATTTTTCACTGCGAATATAAAGGGAAAAAACGGAAGTTCATCTTTTTTTCTTTTATGAATAACTCTTCTTGTATAACAGCCAAGATACTTGAAATCTGGTCGTCACCGCTGTGATTCCTTGTTGAAGGTCCTTGTTGTACTGCAGGCAATGAAGATGAAGGGAGTGAGGAGTTAGTTATTATGTAACGAAAAGGAATCTGGATGTGATACACCTTGTCCAGTTTACTCCGGGACCGGACTCGTAATTTCCTGTACTTTAATAATTATATAATCGTCCAGATTTCCTGATTAACGCGAAGTGTTATTAGTTAGTATAAAAATCAATATTATTTGATTTACTCACCCGAAATTACCAATAAATATTTATAGATAAGCTTTTGAACATTTTTTAACAATAATTGTTATTATAATCTAAATAAAAAAGTACAGCTTTAAAAGTCCCTAATAGTGATGCGTGGCTAGTGCATTTATCTGCTACACTCTGATAGGTATTTGTACCTTTCTTCCTCCGTGGGAACGCGGCAGGCATCGTTAACATAATATCAACAAATAATCTTTTATCGTCACACTTTCAACTTCAACCATAGCTACCCGCCTTGAAAAGAACTTAAACGCAGTGATTTCTGATTTGATCTATAAATTGGACAACCCAACAAGTGTGTTTTTCTCGGTGAACTCTTCTCTTTACTGCTAAATAAATGTTTTTTCTGATTTTTTAGCGTTAAGGAGTAACGGGAGGTTTGGTCACTCATACCGTACTTATTTTGTTAATCCATTCTGTTGATTTATTAACACTTTGTTGAATATAACCGAGATATTTTTATTTGAGAAATAAAATCTGCTCACTAATTAATGTTTTTATTTTTTTTTTTTTTTAGTGTATTTTTTAACAAAAAAATACACTATTGAGGACGACATCACTTTTCGAAAATCACCCAAACTCATCAAATGTCCACCGATCATGACCCCCAGATCACGAAAAAGTGGTTTTCCAAAATTCACCTGCCCACGATATATATATATATATATTAATGGAAAATTGTTAAGGGCTATAGGCAAAAGTCTTTTCTTAAAGTGTGGTCTTTATTATAATATCAACGTTTCGACCGAACAATTTGGGTCATCTTCGGGATTCTAAAATGACAAAAAGGAAACAGTTAACGGTATAGCAGCTACTTACTAAAGATTACTTACAATAATTTGACCAATTCAATAGGTCTGGAAACATTTGGTAATTAAAAGAATTAAAAAATTTGTAATTTCTCGTCAACTATTTTCTTTGACAGATGTTTTGTCATTGAAAATTTATAATAATTATTACATAATAGTAGGTATTAAGACTAGGAACAATTGAAATAATATAAATATAATAATTACAGAATTTTTGATTGATATTATTGTTTAAAAAATTGTAATTGTAAGTAAAAGTAAAAATTAGCTAGGTAGTTAATTTTTGTTCATTGTTTTTTGAGAATTTTTGTTATGTATGTCTGTTAATTTTGTTGTCATATAATAATATGGAGTTGTAAATAATGTTAAGTTCGTTTATATCTGATTTGGTGTTAATGGAATTACTATCTTCATTTATATAACACATCTCAAGAAAAATTCTTTTTTGAAAATGTTTTTCTTCTGTGAGTACAGAAATGTCTTCAAAGTTGGCCTCGTGATTGTTTTCTCTTTGGTGTTTGGCTAAAGCACAACGTTGTGATTTAAAATTTCCACCTATTTAAAACAACGAATATCATTACACAAGAGTGATACAAAATTAAGACCACAACGTTGTGCTTTAGCCAAACACCAAAGAGAAAACAATCACGAGGCCAACTTTGAAGACATTTCTGTACTCACAGAAGAAAAACATTTTCAAAAAAGAATTTTTCTTGAGATGTGTTATATAAATGAAGATAGTAATTCCATTAACACCAAATCAGATATAAACGAACTTAACATTATTTACAACTCCATATTATTATATGACAACAAAATTAACAGACATACATAACAAAAATTCTCAAAAAACAATGAACAAAAATTAACTACCTAGCTAATTTTTACTTTTACTTACAATTACAATTTTTTAAACAATAATATCAATCAAAAATTCTGTAATTATTATATTTATATTATTTCAATTGTTCCTAGTCTTAATACCTACTATTATGTAATAATTATTATAAATTTTCAATGACAAAACATCTGTCAAAGAAAATAGTTGACGAGAAATTACAAATTTTTTAATTCTTTTAATTACCAAATGTTTCCAGACCTATTGAATTGGTCAAATTATTGTAAGTAATCTTTAGTAAGTAGCTGCTATACCGTTAACTGTTTCCTTTTTGTCATTTTAGAATCCCGAAGATGACCCAAATTGTTCGGTCGAAACGTTGATATTATAATAAAGACCACACTTTAAGAAAAGACTTTTGCCTATAGCCCTTAACAATTTTCCATTAATATATTTATTTGGCAATTACTTCTATTATAATTATATATATATATATATATATATATATATATATATATATATATATATATATATTTCTCCAAAATCACGATTTTTCGATTTTCAAAACGCTCCTGTAGCTTTATCTTTCAAGATCAGTGAATGAAATTTTGGATTCTTGTAAAGCTGAGGAATGACTTTAGATTTTCGTTGAAAAAAATTCCAAAAGTCCCGTTACTTCTACAGGGTGTCCTTTCAAAGTTCCCCAAATCCGGACTTTGAGGCACGGTTTCTGGCCGCAGTTTTCAATCTAGGGGGCTGAAATTTTTGTGAGAGTAAGATGTCCACAAGGAGTGGTCTGGTATTGCACTTGAGCAAAATCGGCCGAGCCGTTTCAAAATGGCGACCATTTGAATTTTCGGAAAATTTACTATTTTTTGAATTCCTGTATGAGCAAGATGGCAAAAAAACTTTCACATCAAGTTAACAGGATTGAAAGAAAATTAATTGAAATTTGAGTTAATGCAAAAAAATTTGAATTTTTTCCATTAATAAGCCAGTGGCGTGGGTAGGAAAAGAGTGAAAGTGGCTTAATTTCTATAACAGTTTTTGAGCACATTTTTGAAGGAATTGAACTAAAATTTTTACAGTAGACAATTATAATACTAATACTCTTTAATCTTCAAATTTCAAGGATCAAATAACAAAAATGGCGGAGATATTTAAATTTATTTTACATGATGTAAATTTCTCTAAAATTTTAAAAACGCTCTAGTAGCTTCATCTTTCAAGATTAGTGGAAGAAATTTTTTACTCTTGTGAAACTTCGGGATGACGTTAAATTTTCGTTGAAAATTTTTTCAAAAGTCGCGTTACTTCTACAGGGTGTCCTTTAAAATTTCGAAACATCCGGTCCTGTGACACGGTTTTCTGGTAGCAGTTTTCAATCTAGGAGGCTGAAATTTTTATGGGAGGAAGATATTATCTACAAGTAGTGGTCTGGTATTGCATTTTTTGAGCAAAATCGATCGAGCCGTTTCAAAATGGCGGCTTTTTGAATTTTAGGGAAAAAGGCTATCTTTTAGTCCCTGTATAAGCAATATAGAAAGAAAACTTTTCACAACAAAATAATCAGGATGACAATTAAAGGCTTGTTTAATAACAACGATTGAATGTAATATTCAGACCGGGACTGCTTGATTTAAAACCAGCACCAGCACCAGACCAGCGCACCGTTTTCATCGCGCTCGGCTATGGCGAGACCACCCATGCAGATATGGCTGCTCCTGCCAACCCCAACAATTGCAGAAAATAAAAACTCCTACAAACCTTTATTAACAAGATTGGACTAAAATGATTTGAAATTTGAATTAATGCAATAAAATTTTTATTATTTTCATTAGTAAGCTAGTAGTGGCGTGGGTAAGAAAATGGTAAAAATGGCTAAATTTCTTTAATTGATTAACAGCACATTTTTGAGGGAATTTACCTGAAATTTTCGGAGTAGACAACTACACTAATAGCTTGTAACTCTCCAAAATTTAAAGAAGCAAATAAGAGAAATGGCGGAGTTTTTCGAATTTTTTTACATGATGTTTATTTCTCTAAAATTTCAAATGTTCGGTTTTCAGAACTCGCCTGTAACTTTTTAAAGTTAGTCAGTGGCGGGTATATAGGACAAGAGACGAAATTGTTAAATTTTGCCAATTTTTTTTTGGTTTATTATGTAAAAATCTATTTTACGGCACGCTTTCAAACGAAATGAAATGAAATTTTCACAGTAAACCACTACGCAAATTCGACCTGACTATTGAAAAATTCAGAAAGCCAATTTAAAAGGCGGCAAAAATTTTCATAGTTGAATCGCATAAAAATACACTCTTTATGCGATTGATGCGCAAGAAGGTTTTATTTATTTATCTACATCCACCCAACAGCACATGCCATACAAAGGGTGTGAATAACTGCTGAGTTACATAGAATTTCAGCTCTACAAATAAACATACAATATAATACAAAAAAGTAAAAGCCAAGGTATAAAATAAAATTGTAAAAAATCATGTAAGAAGATATACATCAAACAGAATGAACTGCGAGATTTGGCAAACACGCGGCAGCAAATCCTGGTCAGACTGAGTCCAAGCTTAAGAAATATCTTTTAATCTGTTGAGCATTGCAAAAGAAAACATCAAGGCTGTCAGCATGCTGATTAGCACAGTCACACATTCGATGCAGTGGAGAGAAGACAAGAGTGTTAGTCCTCGGGGTTCTCACCCTCAAGAACTGTTGCCGCCTAAGAGCAACCTGAGGAACATTAAGGGAGATTTGGGACAGGATAAAAGGAGAATCGATATGTCCATTTAACAGTCCCCAAAGAAAGCGCACAAACATATACGCACGCCTGTCCTCCAAACTTCTAAAATCAAATTCTATCAGAAGTTCAGACTCAGGGTAGCCCTGTACAGGATATGAGCCCGTCCTCTTACGATATAGGAACTTTAAAAAACGACGCTGCACGCGTTCCAGGCTGAGAAGGTGATATTTGTAACCAGGAGACCAAATCACACTGCCATATTCCAGTCTAGGCAAGACAATAGCTCGAAAGAGAGTTATGAGGGTAAGAATGTTTCCAAAATCTATTGAATTGCGAATAATAAAGCCTAGCAATCTAAATGCAGAGGTGGCTGCATAGTCAATGTGTTTGCTGAATGAGAGCTTGGGATCAAATATTACACCAAGATCCATGAATTCCGTAACCTTCTTAACAGGGTGTCCATCAATAGTGTATGAAAACTGGGTCAGAGTATGTTTAAGACTGAAAGACATGGTATAGCATTTGGAGGTATTAAGAGGAAGTAAATTTTTATTGCACCAAGTGTTAATACGATCGATGGAACGTTGAAGTCTTAAACAATCGTCTAATGAATGAATCTTACAAAGGATCTTCAAATCGTCAGCATATAATAGATTATCGACCTCAATACCCTCAACAATGTCATTTATAAATAAATTGAAAAAGATTGGACCCAATTTAGAACCCTGAAAGACACCAGAAGTAACAGGGTATTCAGGGGAGTTGGAACCACCGTAGGACACATATTGACGTCTGTGAGCGAAGTAATTAGAGAGAAAATCTATAAGGGCATCGGAGAGGCCAAATGAGGAGAGTTTGGAGAGAAGTAAGCCATGGTCAACTCTATCAAAAGCCTTAGAGAAGTCCATATAGACCACATCCACTTGAGAGTGAGAATCCAAAGCTTCAGAGGTATATTGTGTAAAGGTGAACAGATTAGTGATCGTCGAGCGACCACTCATGAAGCCATGTTGACATGATGATATAAGAAATCTGACATGAGGATAGAGCACCCTATATATAACCTCCTCAAACACCTTTCCAAAGTTAGGTAGAATGCAGATTTGTCTATAGTTGGTGATCTGACTCCTGTCTCCTTTTTTAAAGACAGGTATCACCCTAGATAACTTCCAACAGAACGGAAATTGAGCAGAAGAAAGAGCTAAATTAAGAAAAAGAGCTAAAAAAAAAATTTATAGAAAGTACCTACTTGTTAGTTGAGCACGGGCTAAATTTCAAAAGGACCCACCCCGCGAATATAAATAATATTTATGAAATTACTTGGTGTACGGGAATCGTTCAAGATACTCTATGGATTATTTGCGCATAACGATAGGAAACTTTTCTGTTTCTTATTAAGGCCGCCGTATTGTTTTCCATGCCATTCGGTATAAGAAAATCGTATGAACCGAAAATCTGTTGATTTTTTTTTTTAAATTAACATCTATTCTTCTTTCTTCTATACACTTGCGTTATATTACCCTTGACCATCTGTAAAGATATGTAGTATACCAACTGTTTGGAAAAACCCAGAAATGGAGTGTTTAATTTTAGTATCTGGGAGCACATCTATAAATAAAAGCACACTGACAAAAAGATAACAAAATAACAATAATAATAATATTTACAAGAAAATTAAATGCCACACTGCTCACAATGTGTGCAATTTTTTAAAATATATAGACTCCATTAGAGTGAAGATGTTGGAAGTTTATGGACTAGAAAAATCGATATGAAAGCTAGAAAAGTTAACACCAAGTACATACTCGTATATTCAATGGTCCGCAATTGTCATAAGTATAAATTAGAACGCTAAGCGATTTAGACGACACTCGGATAAATTAGGGTGAACGGTCGGTTTTTCCTTGTTTACTTCAGAGATTTGCAGCTTAGATTTTTACCCAGAGTGATTCTTTCCGTCTAGCATTTAAATAATGCAGAGTAACCGCTCTAAGAAACTTGAACTTACGATACTGTGAAATAAATTTATCATCAAAATAAAGCTGGAAACTCGTTTGCGAGTAAAGTTAATGAAAAATTGCGCGATTTCTTACGAAAAAGCATTTAAGCTATAAATTCAGAAAAGCCGTTCCCGTAACAAATCAGGCTTGTTGTGTAAGTGTTTTTAGGACTCCAGTAGCTAAACCGAGACCATATCATAAATTCTACATACATATTGGATATGTTTATTTCATTGTTATGTAGTTTGGTAGGTATATTATACCTGGTTGCGTTTCTAAAAATATTTGTTCCCACAGGCGGTTTAATAAAGGCAATATAATTTTTGAAAGGATAATTTTTACATCCTTAGAATACATTCATGAGAACAAATTATAAGGATCAATAGATTAGTTTTTGTTCTTGGAACTTTATGTGGTACTCTTTTATAAACGTATAAAGAGCGCCCTTGAATATTTCACGAGAAAAATAAAGTTTTATTAGGTTTAGATGCTGTAGAAGTAAGTTACAGAGGAGTTCACTCGTGTAGGTGGCTGCTTCTTCATAGCCAATATATCTGGTCATTCCGATAAATCTTTTGAGGCGCTTCCTCTGCATCTGCCCTAAGATCTAATTGCTGCCTGTAGAGGTTGAGAAATAATAGCCCAGAAATTTAATTTCTATTTCTTTGTTCTCTGTGCAATGCGCGAGAGAAACATTTTATTACCGCCAAGCTATAAAGGAACAAGAAATGAACTCATGAAGGAATGAATAAGTAGTATACAGTGGCAATTTTCTAGTGTTCATTATGTTTTCTCATGCAATTCGCCTCCTAACAAAGTTAAATATTTTATTGACGCGAAGCAATTCCATAATTGCTCAGGGATGGCGAAAATGTTATCGGAGAGAACTCACTGTTTACCCTTGCGAAAGATATAAACACAAACTTATGGTTCTACCGTATTTGAATTCGGCTTAATTAACTAATTGAATACAACCAAGAATTGTGTAGTTTTCTGAACTTTTCAAAGTCTAGAAAGTTCTCTCTTTCTTCTCCCTTCTATTCTCATCTGAGCTTTATATTTGCACTATAGAAATATCCACTGTAAGTAAGTACCAGAAGAAGTGTTATTTCTGGTGCTAAAAGCTTTAGCTAATTTACCAATTATTATGAGACGAGAATAATTGTTTTTACTCATAATAATTAAATTTTATAAAAATACACGCATTTAGGTAAAGAGAGTCTCAAAATTTACTTATTCATAATTGAATATTTACGTTTTATTATTTTCTGTCAAGTTCTTCAGACAAAAATATTATCTAATCAAACATAATTCTCAAATCTTATTCAAATTATAGCTAGACCTTATTGCCAAATTTTGTTTCTATCGTAGAAAGTGTAATAAAATTTATGGCGTTAAAATTTATTTACGCGTACCTTACATCAAAAAAACCTTCTTGCGCATCAATCGCAGAAATAGTGTATTTTTATGCGATTCAATTATAAATATTTTCACCGCTTTTTAAATTGGCTTTCTGAAATTTTCCATAATCAGGTCGTTATAGCGTGGTTGTTTACTGTGAAAATTAGAATGGATTTTTAAATTTAACAAAAAAAAAAAAAAATTGGCAAATTAAAAAAAAAAATCCTTTTTCCTGTGTCCGCCACTGGCTAACTTTACTTATAAAATACTATTCTTTACACTACCTTTAATAAATTCGCAAAAAGTGAAAGGGGAATTTTGAAAACCGAACATTTGAAATTTTAGAGGAATAAACATCATGTAAAAATATTCGAATATCTCCGCCATTTTTCTTATTTGCTTCTTGAAATTTTTCAAAGTTAGGGGTTATTCGTGTAGTTGTCTACTGGAAAAACTTCAGCTCAATTCCTTCAAAAAAGGTTCATAAACGGTTATAGAAATTTAGCCATTTTTACCCTTTTCCTACCCACGCCACCGGCTTATTAATGAAAAATATGCAAATTTTACTGCATAAACTCAAATTTAAAATAATTTTCTTCCAATCGTGTTAATTTGGTTTAAATTTGTTTTTCTAACTTGCTTATAGATAGGTAGGTATTATAAAGGTTCCAAATTTGGCAATTTTTTCTCAAATTGAAAAGGCCGCCATTTTGAAACGGTTCTATTTTACTCAAATACAGTACCAGACGACTTCTTGCGGCTATCTTACTCATAAAAAAATTTCAGCCCCCTAGATTGAAAACTGCGACCAGAAACCGTGCCTCATAGACGGTTTTTATTTTTAATTTGGAGGGACAGCCTGTAGAAATAACGCAGCTTTAGGAAATTTTTTTACGAAAATCAAATGTCATTTCGAAGTTTCGCAAGGGTAAAAAATTTCTTTCATAATCCTTAAATATGAAGCTACAGCAGCGGTTTTAAAATTTTAGAGAAATAAACATCATATGAAAAAAATATTAATATCTCCGCCATTTTTCTTATTTATTTCTTGAAACTTTTAAGGGTTACAGGATATTAGTGTACTTGCCTACTGTGAAAATTTCAGTTCAATTTCTTTAAAAATGAACTCATAAACGGTTATAGAAATTTAGACATTTTTACCCTTTTCCTACCCACGCCACTGGCTTATTAATATTAATAATGCCAATTTTATTGCTTTAATTCAAATTTCAAATAGTTTTCTTCCAATCTTGTTAATTTTATTTTAAAGTTTTATTGCCATCTTGCTCATACAGGGACTCAAAAATAGCAAATTTTCCAAAAATTCAAATGGCTGCCATTTTGAAACGGTTTGGCCGATTTTGCTCAAGTGCAATACCAGACCACTCCTTGTGGATATCTTACTCCCACAAAAATTTCAGCCTCCTAGATTGAAAACTGCGACCTGAAATGATACCACAAGAACCGGATTTCTGGAATTTTGAAGGGACACCCTGTAGAAGTGACTCGACTTTTGAAACTTTTTCAACGAAAATCCAACATCATTCCAAAGTTTTATAAGGATCCAAAATTTCGTTCACTAATCTTCAAAGATGAAGCTACAGGAGCGTTTTGAAAATCGAAATTTCGTATAAAATTTCGTATAAAATACAGGGTGTTAGTTAAGTACGGGGCCAAACTCCAAGGGGTGCTTCCTTGAGTGATTTTAAGAAGAAAAGTTCAAATAAAAATGGGTCCGAAAATGCATATTTTTCAAGATACAGGGTGTCAAACTTTTATTTTTTTTTTCTCGAAAACAAAGCAAGATATGAAAAAAACTCAAGAGATAAAATAGTTGTATTTCTAGTTGCTTAATTCGAAAAAAATACAAAATTAAAAAAAAAGTCAGTGACGCCCAATTTTTTAATCAAAAATATTAGTTAGACTGTCTTCCGGGACGCCACTGGAATTAATAATTTTAATCTAATTGGGGCTAAATTACCCTCTTGTTATTACAAACAGAACTGCAAAATTTCAACAAAATTGATTGAAAGAGTTTCTCGTGAATATCTCTATATTCACGAAACTTCGAATTTTTTTTTAAAGTTTGACACCCTGTATCTTGAAAAATATGCATTTTCGGACCCATGTTTATTTGAACTTTTCTTCTTAAAATCACTCAAGGAAGCACCCCTTGGAGTTTGGCCCCGTACTTAACTAACACCCTGTATATACAGGGTGTCCCAAGATTTCTTTATCAAGGGATATCCGCGTTGTTTAAAAAAATAAACAAATGAAATTCGGGAAATTTCAACCATACCCCTAAGGCTTTGCAGCTGCACCCTCAATGCCGCTTTACGTCTTTCTACCCCTAAGTAATCATCCCCTACTTTTTTTTTTCAAATGACACCCCCATATTATTTTTGCTCGACAGGATTGTTGACTTCTTTCTGAATACAATGTCACACGATTTTTTTAATTCGAGACATATCTAGCACGCCGAAAACAATATAATACCATAACAAACGAGGGTCGTCAAGGAGTAATAATTAACATTTAATATGACATTAAAACCACAGACGCAATTATTATTATTAACGCCTAATCCAGTAACACCGGTATTACTAGTTAAGGTGGTTGGAGGAAACATTAACACAAAAAACAAGAAATTACAACTCCTTGACAACCCTCGTTTGTTATGATATTATATTGTTTTCGGCGTGCTAGATATGTCTGGATTTAAAAAAATCTTGTGACATTGTATTCAGAAAGAAGTCAACAATTCTGCCGAGCAAAAAAAATATGGGGGTGTCATTTGAAAAAAAAAAGTAGGGGATGATTACTTAGGGGTGGAAAGTCATAAAGCAGCATTGAGGGTGCAGCTGCAAAGCCTTAGGGGTATGGTTGAAATTTTCCGAATTTCATTTGTTTTTTTTTTTTAAATAACGCGGATATCCTTTGATAAAGAAATCTTGGGACACCCTGTATATCGTGGGCAGGTGAATTTTGGAAAACCACTTTTTCGTGATCTGGGGGTCATGATCGGTGGACATTTGATGAGTTTGGATGATTTTCGAAAAGTGATGTCGTCCTCAATAGTGTATTTTTTTATTAAAAAATACACTAATAGAATTGTTTTCTTGAGCTAAAATTCATAGCCACCTTTTTCTTAAAAGTATAAGTAAATTCACGTACGCTTTGATCAGTGCAGAAAATATTCACCTGAGAGGTGCACCGCGCGCACAAAAAATCTACGTGGAACTCGAAGAGTTACGTGGAACTCCTTATTTAGCAATATTGACGACAAGGTCTTGGGATTGGTCTAAAGAAGAGAAGCGTGTACCTAGGACGCGGGACTGGGAGAGTAAAGCGTTGAGGGAAGACGCTTACCTTATCTAAATTCTATCTCTTTATATCTTTTCCCGTGCATGTACAATAGGACCAGAATAACTTGGCCTCTGGTTCTGAGAATTGTACTGTTGAATACGGGTTGTATTAGAAATGTGCTGTATTGGTCATTACAGATTTCAGGCGTGGCTATAGCAGGGTATAGGTAGTCCAGTTAATAATTTGTAAAAGTTTTCCAGATATTGAAGGTAAAAGGCAAAATACTCCCTCCTCAAACGGCCAACTTATTTTGGACGTATTGTATCTTTTTAGAGAAAGGAGTACAACTGTTTTAGTATTTTGTCTTAACGAAATTAAATTTTTGAATTTCAACCGAACGTCATTTCACTGATGCGTGGTCACTTGTGATTATCTCCATGGACAGGTAGGAATTTTTCTCTCGAGTAAAAATCCAAACGTGTGCTGTCCCATCAACTACAGGCTCATTATCTTGGTCTTGGTAGACTTAATTAAAGAAGGTACCAAAAGAACGTACTCACAAGTTCAGGGCTCAAAAATCGCTCAAACGACTGACCCTATAGACTTCGTAACAGTCCACATGCAGAACAGAGTTGTTAATGTAGTACAGCCAGTAGATTCCGACAATTCTGATGATTATATTCTGCAGGGATCAATCTTACCTCCCAATCTTTTTCCAGTCAACATCAAAAAATCTGTTGAATGAAAAATAAACCCATTACTGTTTTTCCTTTTTTTCCAATACTGTTTTCCCCTTCCTTGGTCTTAGAAAATTGTGCTCCAAGTTCAACAACCACAACGGGCTTTCCTTCGGCGACGTACCGTATGATGTCTGCTGAGGTTTTTTGATGGAATATAGCTCATTTTTTCTTTCTGACACTCAAGAGACCTTCCTGCTCGTCCCGAAAAAACTTCTAGGCTAATTACTTTTTCTGCAATGGAAAGAGCTTTCTTCGTGAAGAGCTTTGTTAGACCAACCACAAAATGGTTCCCTGGTATGAAGTTTTGCATCTACCAGCTCCTTGCGTGATCTGGTATTCCTGAAATATGCGGGATCCCATAATTTCTGCACCGATTTCTTGTCATCCAGCTTGTTTAGCGCCTCGTTGTGGTTAATCTAGTAGAGCCAGCGAATTCCGAGAATTCTGATGATTGTGTTCATCAAAGATCAATCTTACCTCCCAAGCTTTTTCCAGTCAACATCAACATCCTGTCACAATAAAAACTAAACTCATTATTGTTTTTTTGCGATAATAAAACCTTCCTTGGCCTTGGAAAATTGTCTTGAATTTTGTTTCCTTACACTCCTTAAGGTTAATTACTTTTTCTTCAATGAATAGCTAGATAATTATGCAATACCAACACTTTGTAAAAATTTACAAATTACCTTATGGTGTCAGAGTGATTATATTTCAGCAGCTTAGGTGATGAATGAACTGATGAAAATTTACCTCTTAAATTTCAAAATTACCCTCGATTTCGACATACATACCTACTCCAATGAATTTCTGTTTGTTTAAAGAACTGTGAATCCGTTTCAACATTTACCTTCATTATCAAAATCAAACATTTCTCACTTTATTTTCCCATTTTCATTGATGTCTCGGGATCTGTTTCTCTTGTAAAACAATTTCAACGAACACCCATTAATAATTGTTTCATCAATATTAACTGTTTCATTTACGAATGTATTTCTTTGAATCCACGGGTTGCCTCGAGATGAGTCTGTCAAGTTTTTTTTATGTCTACAAAACTTTATTGAATCCAGTCACTCTGAATTATTTTTATTGGAAGCAATGAACTCTATAATGGCTAGATTCTATAGAAGAAATGAGATAAATCTATCAACTGAAAATCTAAACAATTTTCTCTTATCCATTATTTCTTATCCTAATTATTTCTATGTTCGTTACCAATACCAATACAATACAATCAGACAGCTTCATCGTCTGTAGTCGGATCCCAATATTAATGCTCAAACTGAACTAGTTCTAATAAGGTCAGAAACTTGACCAAATCAATGGATAGATGTGAGAGCAAACAATATGTAAATCGGATGAGTAGTTTCCCAGTAATAAGCTCACAAACGGACAGACAGAAAGACAAGCAGACAGAGAAACGTCGCGCAGATAAGAGGCATCCTAGATAAATAGACTTTTCTAGGTACGCTAGTTTTCCTTTTACTGTAATTTTTCATATTTGAAGTCTTTATAATTTGGATCTAATAATACACTAGAAGAGTACTAATACTGCCAGACGTGCTCTACTTCACAATTAAAAGAATGTCTTATCAGCTTTTATTTCATAAAGCGAAACACTGATACTATCTACACTTTGTTTTGTAATATACCCACAACTTCTTATTAACTAAATTCCCTTCATAAAACTTACTCCGGTTAAATCAACACTAACAATTAGTGGCTCAGCTGTCTTATTAAATTTCAAGTATTTGAGATAACGAAAACAATTTGTGAGATGTTATTTCATCGCGAAAGCCGCTCTTCAAATCAGAATGGTCTGGAGCCCCGTTCTGTAGTTTCTTACAATATTCTTGAACTATTTGACCAGACTATAAATTGCTAGTGCAAGCAAAGGGTCTGCTTGATCTCAATTATTATTAAATAACCGACAATTTTAGACCGTTCATGTGAGATGTGACGTAAAGGGCAAGAATTATTGAGAACGTGCACAAATTACAATATAATGTCTTCGAAGGAACTACACGTTTTGACGACCATCGACTCCAGAAAATTGGTTTAAAAAATATTGCTTGGGTCTGTCTTTAACCGGTCTGCAAACTGAACTACTATACTCGATTTCATTCAATTTTAGTAACAATGTGACAATTCATGACAGGTCCAATCGAATTTTGCAGAATTGCAGTCCATAAATTCCTACATTAAATAGGAGCAGTACTTCCCAGAAACTTTTTGCAAGGTTTGATATTAGGAGCTCCTAGAATCGAAACCAGTCGACAGTTTTCCTGGGTAGGTGGATCTTTCTGTGAAGTCAGAGAAACCAGGTTCAATTATAATTGTTATCAGAATGTTTTGGAAAGCCTACTCTTTCCCAGTCTGCTTCAGCAAACTCCCACGGAATTGCTGTGGTATCACCTGACCTGGTTCAATTGTAATTTATCATGTTGTCAGGAGTTATATGAAATCCAAATTCACTTTCAGTTCTTTTTCTTTCTGGCTCGTATCTTTGAAATGCAACCAGAGCATGTCCTACATCATCCATTTCTTCTCCGCAGTCCAAGCATAACGTATCTTATCGGGGTCTTATACGAAATCTGTAGAAAACTCTGTTGTCCCTCGGAGTGTGTGAGCTCGTTCAATTGTCGCCTTCCACATAGGTTTCTGAACTGCAGGTCCCGGAGATAAGCGAAGTACACCTGTTGCTCGAAGATTCCATTTTTCTCTCACAGATACGTGGTAAACTCACTTCCACAAACTTCCAATCCGTGAAAAAAATTAAATAAATCGAAGTAGCACTTTTGAGTATTCTCCCTGAGGTTTTAGAATTTATGGAGCGAAGTCACTGCAACTCTTTATGATTTCATGGCTTCGGAATCTCACTTCCAACTTTCTTCTCTTCTCGTTCCAGCTCCCAGCTTTTCTCAAAAAGGTCTCAGACAGTGGGTGGAAATGGACACTCAGACACTCGCCCACTCCGACTCCCGCGATTCCTATTTGTCATCACTTTATGGTTGTCTTTTTTGTTGCAGCTCTTTTACCTAGAATTCAAATAGAATGGCAACTAGAACTTTTGCTAATTGCCAACGAGTATCAATATTCTAGTGAATTCTATGAGTCGGAAAAAAACCGAAAAGTGCTCGGATTTCAGAGTCTAACGAGACTAGGCCTCCCACCCCCCGTTTTCGACAATGCTGAATACGATGGTGGTGGTTTAAACTCTTTTCGAGTTGACCGCACCCCCTAAAACGGCCAAAAACCACCCATATGAAGGGTAAATCACGGAACTTCTTCCTCTTGGCGGCCGAACGCGATTCTGACGTCGAGGTCGGTTCCCGACGCCCGCCAATCTCTCTACGCGGTCAAGAACAACCCCCGGAATGGGTGAAACGGGAACTCGCCGCGTGAAATCGACTAAAATCCGTCCCCGCCCGTTTTCGAGGATGCTGAACGCGATGCTGACGTCGAGGTCGGTCCTCGACGCCCGTCAACCCCTGTATCGTACGTAGATCAGAGCACGCTCTGCCCACCCCTCTTTATATTTTATTTGTTAATAAAAACACCTTGCATTTGACACCCTTACTCGTTATTGTTTTATTTTTATCAAAAGTTATCATGTTAATTTTTCACCCCTTTTGGGGGTTGTTCTTGGCCGCGTAGAGAGGTTGTCGGGCGTCGAGGGCCGACCTCGACGTCAGCATCGCGTTCAGCGACCTCGAAAACGGGGGTAGACACAAGTTTGGCCGCCATGATAAAGAAGTTCCGTGATTTACCCTTCATAGGGGTGGTTTTTGGCAGTTTTAGGGGGTGCGGTCAACTCGAGAAGAGTTTAAACCACCACCATCGTATTCAGCATCCTCGAAAACGGGGGGGAGGGCTAGTCTCGTTAGACTCTGAGATCCGAGCACATTTGTCCGACTCACAGAATCCACTAATCATAATTTTTGCCGAAACACCTTTTCATTATGGCCCGGCTATTCTTTTCCATTCTTCATTTCTGGTTCAGGTTCTGCGTTTCCTGATGGCTCTACTATATTGAAGGTACTGTTTGTTTTATTCAGAAATGTCTAGGCCATCATTCTAGCAGCATAATCAAAGCACTCTCAACCAAGTATAAGGTTTTAATGCCGCAAAAATATTAATCTAAAAGTGTACCAGAAGGAAACATTCGAACAGATATTTTTCGTATATGTATAAAGTATAATGCGAAATGTTCTTCTTTGTTTTGGGTTTTAGGTTCGATATTAAAATATTATTTTTCAAAAAAAAAAAAAATATTCATTTTTATAAAAATATTTTGAAAAATAATATTTTAATATCGAACCTAAAACCCAAAACAAAGAAGAACATTTAACAACTAATAAGAAGCAAGGTTCAATAAAAATAATCAAAAGTATATAATGCGAAATGTATGACCAGGATGAAAAATTGGCTAATATTTTCAACAAAACATCACTGTAAATAACGAACGATAATAGTAGGTACAAATTTGTTTATTTTCGTAATTGTAACACACAAGATGGATGTATACAATTCCACAGCGAGGATAATAATAAGGCTGAATACAATTTTGTATTCAGTTCATAGGTGTATCATGATGATAATCATAATTCAGGGGCTGATCAAAGTTCTGAGGAAATCTGCGTATCTTTAAGATGAGATTACCGACGGTGCACAGGTTGAATATAATCCACATTGTCAACACGCCTCAAATTTGATGAGTTTTGTTACAATACCGCGTGAAGCCGCCCCGAGAATACGGTATGAGGAGCCCTTGCCTGAATTTCAGTTGACTCAGCCTAACTAATCTAACTTCAGCTCGTACAGAGCAAATTCCATGTACCCTGCTCTAGTAAAATTCGCTTTCTTATTCCTTCTTGCCTAAATTATTCTGCTTATTAGACTCTGAAAGAGAGATTATCTGCGCTTCCTTCAAAACAGTTCGTTTATTATTATGGCGCATAACTCCATCTAGATCTTCATCTAGATTAGCGATAACGTTGGTATGGTGTGACATTTCTCACGGATTAAGTTGGTTAAAAAAAATCTCAATGAATTAATAGTTTATGAAAGTAATAGCCCACGATCTAAAAAGCAACAAAAATGCCTTTTTTTCAACTTCCCTGTGCAAATTTCTAATCATGATCTTCTGAAGTTTGCGGGTTAATGCTCTACTTTAATTACGTCATAATCCGAGAGAAGAATAAGACCAGAAAAACTGTCTGACAATAATACTCGGACATACTTGACCATAATAGTGCATTTTCTAAGATGCATTCCAAAAGATTTACGAAAAAGGTATGATTTTTGAATAGCCAGGAATATGCGGTTTTGAAGCTTTCTCCCTGCGTTAAATTTCAGGGTATACTTTATCCAGTCCGTACAAACAACTTCGACAGTAACAGCCAGATAGAAGGACAATAAATGAGCGATCTTATAAGGATTTCTCTTTTTCCTTTTAAGGTCCTCTGAAAACCCTAAAAATGGTCCCAATTTTATCATTATCAAAAGAAATCGACCAGCTTTACTTTCGTTGAGACTTTCATATAGCAATGACGTGAATTATCTCGATTAAAAAACCTACAGAGTGGAGAAGAAATAACTTTCATAAAAATTTATTAATTTCAGATAAACCAATAATAAATAAGCTATAGGTACAAACTCCCATCTAGGAGGCTTTGATATCGTATAGTTATTCCGCATGGCATTGATGTAGAACAATATAATGCGAGGAGCACACACAATGTGCTTTAGTAATTATCGCAGAAACATTTATTATGTGTCACCCGCATGCCACAGCAAGACACGTTTCTGGATCAGCGAATGAGATCTGATGAAATTATGCAAGACGATTAGTAAGCTATCGACACACACTGTATACATGAAAGGGAAGCCCAATTAAATAAAGCCCTTCCAGATTGTGATTGGTTTATTACAGCGTAGGGAGCAGCTCCTGTGAAGTGTTTAATTTATTCTCAAATATCACATAATCAAAACACACGTACTGAATTCGAGATCACTTGGGCGAACTCGCCGGATCCTTTCTTGTTAGAATCTATGGCAAGATCACGCTGCCGCCGCTTGACGCAAAGGCATAATTACTAACCCTGTCGAAGCTTTGATGTGGCGCTGATCAACAACTTCTCGACTCATCTTGGACTTCTTCTTAGAGTCAAACTCCCCAAAATGCAGCCTGCGAAAGGGGCCCTTTTGATTTAAATACAGCCGACTAGACGGCAGTCAGTTCCCATTTCAAAAATTATTTGAGCAATTATCTAACTAATGATTTTATTTTATATCACGAGCCGATTAAGGTTTATTTTATCAAACAATGCGATTTATATATACTTCTCCTTCTAGTCCAAGAACTGGAGTCCAAAAAGTGCAAAAGGAAAGACTGAAAATTTATCAAATACCACAAGTGCGTATATATATATATGTGTAAAAACCACAATGTTTTCCAATTGTTTTGGAGTTCAATAGAACACACTCACTCAGTCAGCAGCCAATAGAAGTCTGGAATATTGGCGCGCGCTTCTTGTGATTATTTAGCAGCAAATGAGTCATAAATGCAAGAAATTCCACACAGTGCGAAATAATCGCTCGCGTATAGATGTTCGTGCCACGTGGAGAGTTTATCATGGATACATTTCATGTTTTCATATACAGGGTGAGTTTTTTCAACATTTAATCTTATAAACTATTGAGAAATCTTATAACCTACTGCAGTTAGAGGAACAGTTCAATGATGGGGAAAGTAGTGCAGTTTTATGAGCTAAATTGAAAGCTTTTTTTGTTTGACTCTTGTAACGACTGGAACGATACTGAAATCGTTGAAAGAACCGTTACAAAATGAACAAACGCCTGTGCAATTGGGACATTTTTGTAAAAAGACTAGAAACATCAAAAGATCAGTAAACAGTCAGGAGGTAAGACCGCGTACCTTATTTTCTCGATTAATTCTGATAAGCTCCTAACAGAATAAGGAGAGCGATGAGAGGTATATATTTCAAGTAGATATTTCGAAAGAAATTTAGAGTGTTTGTAAGAAAGGCTCCCATAGAAAGAAACAGCTGGATGGTTGGGGTTATTTAACTTATGAATCTTGGGCAATCCATAAAATTTAGGAAAGAGACGGGATTCATGGGCAAAAACCGATCGGTTCTCTCCAGCAATGACGGGCTATATGTCCTCAGTGTGGTTTTTTGTGCTGGGATTGCTTGCTGAAACGACCATGGTTACTAATCAAATGGTAAAGTTGAACGAAAATGTAAAGTCTGCTTTGGTACGACTACTTTATTTGAACTACAAATTTTGGGTGCCCTACTGGTTTCGGCTAAAGTGCCACCTTCAGGGGCTTAGGAACTAACCAAAGTTAAGTTGGTGGAAGCATCCCAACTGGTGGAAGATAAAAAAAAGGTGACGGTATCTCATACATTGTCTTAAAATGAACTGGTCAAAATTGGGCTAGAGTCGATCTCACCCTCCAAAATTCTCCAAAATAATGTAAGAACAGCTTTATTAACAGTAAAAATAACAATAACTATACAATAACAATAAATAAAAATAACAGTAAAAACAGTAAAAGTATTAAAGACATTCTGGGATTGTTACAAAAATTATGTAGGTTGATAATAAACACAGTAATCAAGAGGAAAATAAGGGATATAAATAGATCAAAAAGTGGCATATTGTCATGTAATATGTCATTCATTTCTTGTCTAATTGTCAAATTCGCCTCTGTCGATATTTTGGAACGGACCTGGTTATTTTTGTTTGTTATTGACCAATTTTTAGGCATTATTTCGACTTATAATATCTCCATATGGAGACCAATATTGAAATGTCGCTGAAGCCTGTGCTTCGATAAGGATCCCCCAGTTTAAATAAAAATGTCATAAAAGATGGCGGAGTTTAGTATCCACGCAGCAACCATATGGTTGGCACTGAAATACAAAGAGTATGTTCAGAATTATGACTGCCCATGAGTACTTTTTCTGACTAACTTATTGCACAATATTGCTTTACAATGGAGATGCATTGTTAAAGAAACTGCCGCTTCCCGCGACACACCCTGTATAACTATTACAATAAAGCATAAGAATGATTTATCGACTTCAGTTTAAAATAAAATATAAGTCTAAGATGCCGAACCAGTTCATACCTGTACCTGCAGTCTGCAGTGCTATCTGATCTCGGTAAATGTTGATTTGATCTTGCTTGCGGTTGGAGTTTTATGAATTTTTATTTAAAACACCAACACCAAGCGCACTCGTTCTTAACAGTACACTTACCACTTATCTAACGGCAAGTATCGTAATCTAAACATATGTGTGAACATAAATGAACACCCAACTAATCGATCATTTTATGTACCTACAATAATAACCTTTTACATATTTTTATAGCCTCATAAAATCATGACCTCATTTATTCAACCTATAGGTTTATGAAAATAAAATAATTTGCAATTTGCAGTAAGATTGGGTAAAACATTGTCAACAAGTTGACATTTAGATGAGGAAAATGTTAATTAAAACTAAAATAACAAATGGTTGTGTAGGTATGTTGTGGGGCTGAATGCATTAATTTTATTAACGGTCATTCAGTTTTAATCGTTCAGAATAAATCGCGGCATTATCGGGATTTTACTGCATTTATAAAGCCAAAATACAAGGTATTATTGAGCAGTTAAACTTTAATTTGCGTTTTACTAGTTGTAAAGTTTTCTAGATTACGTTGGGTTTATGTTTCCTAGGCGCTATTTCCATCGTATTTTTTCCGTCATCAGATTAATCCTTCAACGTAAAACTAAAACGACTCGTCGCTAGGTAAAGATGTTAAATCGCCAAATAACAAACGGCAATGCTCTTATTTGGGAGGTTTTAGACGCAATTAACTTTTAGCGGTTCATGTTTGTCATTATGCCGTAAAAAAGAACTGTTTCACACGTGAAATGTGTAATGTTTATGTCTCCTCTAATTAGTGTTTGGGTAATAATAAATTAGCTCATTATTTTTTCAAGGAAACAATTCAGTACCTATTCAAACAGTCAGCATGATCCTTAGAACTGTTTTTTTTCTGATTACAATTGCTCTAAAAATTAATTTATTTTTTACTATTTCCCATCATTATGAGCATTACCGGATTACGCACGTTTTGGCCAAAGTATACCTACTTGAACAGATCAACCACATTTTCTAAATATCGTTCGCATTTTACTAATTATTTGCTAGAATAATTTTCTGGGTGACATAATCGGATTTTTTTACATGGAATTCCCTTATTAAGAGTTGTTGATTCTTCTTGAAATTCTAAGCATGCTTGTTCTCGTTTTCCATATAAGGTAGCTATAAAGAACATAATATTTTAAAAGTTGAAAGAATTATTCTTCGGTGAAATTTTCAAAATTCACTTTATTTTTTCAAAATTTTATAGAAATTTATTCCTAATTAGGTACTCACTTTTTAAACTGAATTACTTACCTACTCTCTTCAGTTGATGGCTTTCATTGGGAGCCTTCCTAAGTGAGCTCCCACCACGTTCTTCTATAAAATTCGAGAGTCTTATCGCATTGTCAAAGTGGCCATTCTCAGAGCCGAGAGTTTTTTTGATCGGAATATTGAAGGGTTGATTTGTAGGGCTCAAATGGGGTGAAAAATGGTATTACTTTGATTTTTGGCGAAAATTGATGTCAAAAAAATCTTCAAGATAATCCATAATAAAAAAGTATCCAAAAATCTCCAACTTTTGTACAGATAATCTCAAAATTTCCGAAAAAAAAATAATTATTATTATTTTTTGTTCCGTTTCTGCAAAAGTAATTTAACTTTAACGAAACTTCTTGAAAGGAGGTAGGTCTAGGTACATAATTTCTACTTTTCTGAGTCTTAAATAAACATAATTTTTTGTACATAAAAAAGGTCAAGAAATAATATTTTTCAGGCTCGTTCAAGCATTTTATTCTTTAGATTTATTAGGTATAAACCCCTTTACCATTTACACTTATAAAAGTCCAAGTAGCAATTTTTTTTAACACGACACTTATATTGGCATGATTCTTGGCTGCCTGGGGTGCATCCTATGACGCAATTCGAACCCACCGTGAAATTTTTATCTTTTATTTTATTTTATTCATTTTCATGAATCCGATATCACTAAGGTAAAGTGATCAAGGCTGTGCTGTGTTAGATACATTGTTCAATTTCCACCCCTAACTCGCATGAATGAATTAATGGCATGTTGCAATAAGCCGGGGACACTGCACTCAGTTGTTGACATGCAATTTGGCTGCCTGGGGTGCATCCTATGGCGCATTGAACTAACAATTTTTTCCAGGTAACAACAAAAAGCGCTTATAGCAAAATAACAATGTTTATACTAATTTTCACTTATTTTAAACTAATTATCTCGTTCGGTAATAACTAATAATACTTCAACTCAACAGCAATAGAAATCGCAAACTCTTTTGAAATAATGTGTTCTTGTGCAGTCATAACATGTTATACAAGGACTCTTGCAGCGACTTTTGTGTTGTCTACATTATGATGGTCATGTCAACCATATCAACTTATTATTTGTTGATTTTAACGTTTTTGACGTTATATACATTAATATTGGTGGTCAAAGTTTATCCCAGACTCAGTCGATCAATTATTTATCACAGAAATAATTATAGTTAGGTACTTTACATCGCTTCGCTTGTATTCAAAGACTGAAGACTCTTCCTCAAGTAGTTGATTCATATATGCAACCGAGGTGGTAGAAATTTTCAAGACTTCCAGTATGGAATTATGTGATCATTAGCACACTGAATTGATTTATTTTTATAAGACATTAGTCACTACTTTAAACTGCCACGTCAACTCTTATGTATCTACGGTGGGTCACCTCGGCGCCTCGAAGGCCTGCTTGATAAACGCTATAATACTCACTGAAAACCAATTGACAGAAGACGAAAGCTATTACATATCTACATTGGAAGCATCAGATATTATGACAAATCATTTATATTGTGACAACAAAATTATCGAAGCTCCCAAGATACTCCAAAACAGAAAAATCATCTAGTGTAGTCAGCCCTAGCGCCTGGCGCTTCAGGATGGGAATCCTCACACAGGGCATGAACTCTACATCCTCTTAATCTTGTAAGAGTGCAAGGCAAGGGTCATTAGGGAAGTCTGTCAAGTGTTGTCATGTTGTCTGTCGGCTAGCGGTGGGAGCCCGTCCTTACATCTACAATTGCAACACGTGGTTTGTTAAAACTTGTGACAACTCAACCAAAATCTCCCCTTCCACTCGCTAAGCTGACGAATGCCGCCGGAGATTTGTATAGGTGCTTTACTGTACCGTTTAAGGGCGTTCCCTGACAGGTCTGTTGCCTTTACTTTACCAGAAATAATCGCATCCTGAAGGCTGGATTCTAGATTGGGAAGTCGCAAACCCTCATCTAAGTAGAACTGGAGTGGGGGTATATGGTACATAGGAATCTGTTATTTTTTTTTGCTTGTGTGGGATTAGATAATTCGTCTCCTGGATTATAAAATTTTTGTAGCTATGTTTAAATTTAATATGATGACTCATCTTTTTTTTTATACAATCATATTTATGACTATGTATATCGTTAATCGTAATAATAATAATTATTGTAAATGTACAGTACCTATAAACTTGATGCTCTTTTGTGGACCCTATGAGATTATGTTACGAATAACGCACCTCAGTATCGTGGAACTTCCTCTTCTTCATACATTCTTAGAATAATTACTTGATGAAACAAAGTTTCTTGATGACAATGGTAAAAACGACACTTCGATATCTGCTTCCTGTGTCGAAATACAGTCCTGCGAAATATCGCTTGTGACACAGCGATGTGACACAGCGCACAGTATAAACGTTCAACTTCCAATGATATGAGCAAGTTGCAGCAGTTATGACGTCAAAATTCTGACATCGACTGCCACTAACTCGCTTATTGAATATCGCAACAAACTTGGACGAAAATCATGCAGATATGTCTTCTTTAAGTCAAAAATTTAAGAATGCAAAAATTTTAAATATTATTTTTAGATTTGTGTTGATGAATATATTGTGCTGATGAGTCCCAAACAGGACGAAACACGTGTCTACAATTTCTAGCTCTACTCACAGCACAAAAGGAATGAATGGCATATTGTTTCACAACATGTCATTCATTTCATGTCTAAAAAAAGATTTCCTTAGAAGTAGAATATGGTAAACATAAAAAATATCAGTCGACAGCGGAAATAATTATTCAATTTTTCTATTAATTTTACTATTATAAGCCTAAAAAGTAATTCTTGGTAATAATAGCTTACCTGACGGTAACTTTTCTTTAAAATTATTGAAAGAGAATAAGTTCAAGAAGTTTTTTATGTGCGTTGGTAACTTAGTGGACAAACAATTATTAATCCACTAGCCTGACTGGCCTTAGCTTATTTGATGTAAAAACTTAATTTCGGTTTATGATTTTTCTCCATTATTCAATCAATTATTTTTATTCTATTATTCAACCATTATTCAACCATTATTAGTGTATTTTTTTAACAAAAAAATACACTATTGAGGACGACATCACTTTTCGAAAATCACCCAAACTCATCAAATGTCCACCAATCATGACCCCCAGATCACGAAAAAGTGGTTTTCCAAAATTCACCTGCCCACGATATATATATATATATATATTTATATATATATATATTTATATATATATTTATTTATTTCTCCAAAATCACGATTTTTCGAGTTTCAAAACGCTCCTGTAGCTTTATCTTTCAAGATTAGTGAACGAAATTTTGGATTCTTATAAAGCTGAGGAATGACTTTGTATTTTCGTTGAAAAAGTTTCCAAAAGTCACGTTACTTCTACAGGGTGTCCTTTCAAAGTTCCCCAAATCCGTACTTTGAGGCACGGTTTCTGGCCGCAGTTTTCAATCTAGGGGGCTGAAATTTTTGTGAGAGTAAGATGTCCACAAGGAGTGGTCTGGTATTGCACTTGAGCAAAATCGGCCGAGCCATTTTTTGAAATAACGCGGATATCCGTTGATAAAGAAATCTTGGGACACCCTGTATGTAAAAATCTATTTTATGGCACGCTTTCAAACGAAATGAAATGAAATTTTCACAGTAAACCACTACGTAAATTCGACCTGACTATTGAAAAATTCAGAAAGCCAATTTAAAAGGCGGCAAAAATTTTCATAGTTAAATCGCATAAAAATACACTGTTTCTGCGATTGATGCGCAAGAAGGTTTTGGTAGATCTTTTCTCTTAGTATTTTTCCTAATGAAATGAAAACTTGAAGAGACCTTGGACCATATACGACAGACTACAGAAGACATCGTTTTTCTACCGTGGTGAAGTGAGCAACAAAACTCCAGCAACGGAATGCGGTGCGCTCCGCACACGTTCGGGCTTGTCTCTCTTCAAATCTTATGTGTTCCTGACTTTTCGCCACATAGGTATTACGGAAATATTTACTAATAATAATAATTATTACTAATATACCTATAGAGAGTGTTCCAAAATATGTACCGGAAAATGAAAGGTGCGAATCTTTGAAGCGTTCTAAGAAAGAAAATTCCTTTTAACATGGGTCCGCAAACCCTTCGTTTTCGAGATAGAGGATGTAAAAAAATCAATTCTTTCCAGTTTCTTGACGATATCTCACGAACCGGTTGAGAAATAAAACTGAATTTATGCACACATTCTACTATTGCTTTGCTTGATATTAGCTAACATTTTAATTTTTTTCAAACGCCAGTGGCGGAGATTTTAGGGCTAGGTATACTTCAAATTTTTTGACCCTAATTTCTGGAAACTGGACACTGTAAAAATTGACATTGTAGAAGCACATTTTAAACTGTCAATGTTTTCGGGGTAAAAAAGATGCTCTTGGTCAAAAGCCTTATAATGTGAAGTGCTTTAGAGAATAAAAACAGCATTTTATGACGAAAAACACTTGTTTCTGATATTTTTTTAGATTTGTTTCACTGCCACGTAAAAAAATTTGATAATTCGACAAGATGTGTAGAAAAGCTGGGTTCAGTATCTCAAATGGTTCCTGCATGAGATATTCTCAAATAACTGAAGAATTTTTTTTTGTCACCCTGTATCACGAAAACGACAAAGTTTGCGGACCCGCATGTTGATAGAAACTTTTTTTTCTGAAAACGAGGGGATCACAGCTTTCATTTTCCGACATATGTTTTGAAACAACCCTGGTTTAGAAAAAATTGATAACTTGGCATAAAAAACCGTTGCTGATGTGACGGATTTTCCGGATTTCCTTAATTTTTTACAGTGAGGATGCGCATCGACATGACGGTTGACAAGTAGAGCGACATCATTTTTAGAAAAAATAAAAATAAAAAAATCTCTAAAATTTATGTTTTTTTTTGCGTGAACGGTTGAAAGGGAAATAACGATTTTCGAATTTTTTTATGAGGGACGGTCCTTGAAGCGACACACACTATTCCTGAAAAACTGACCCCTAACACAGCCTGGATTTTCTACAAAAAAAATGAAAACTAAAAATCTAATTTTTTCATAAAAAAGACGTATTGATGGTACGGGACTGGTTTTTCCAATTTCCTTTATTTTTTCAGGGAAAATGATTATCCCATTTTCACTATGTCGATCGTCATTTAGAAACGCATCTTCCCTGAAAAAATGAAGGAAAAAAATATATTTAGGATTTTTTTTTTTTTTTTGTAGAGAATCGAGGCCGTTTTAGAAGCCGGTTTTTTTGAAATATGATGTATCGCCTCCAGAACTTTCTCTAATAAGAAAAATTGAAAAATCGATTCTTACCTTTTGAACCGTTCTCTCAAAAAACAGAAATTTTTGCGATTTTTAATTTGTTTCTCAAAATGATGACATCATGTCGCTTTCATTTTTACAATGTCGACAAAATCGAATAAAAATTCGATTTTTAGGGACAGACTCTCGTTAAAAAAATTCGAAAATTGGTTTTTACCGTTTGAACCTTTCACGTAAAAAAGTAATATTTTTGCGATTTTTTATTTTTATCTCAAAATGATGACATCATGTCACTTTCGTTTTCACATAATTATGTCAACATGTCACATGTCGATACGTATCTTTTCGTGAAAAAATTAAGGAAATCGGGGAGGCCAATCCCACCAACTCTTTTTTGCGTCAAGTACCTAATCAATTTTTTCTAAATCCATGAATAACACATACCTACATACTTGCATCTTGAGACTATATAGGTATAATAGTACCTACTTAATTAGGTATGTACTATAGTAAATATTCCCGTAATATGTGGCGAAAAGTCAGAAATATATTTGAGATTTGAAGAGAGACAAGCCCGAACGTGTGTGGAGAGCTGCACCGCATTTCATTGCTCACTTTACCGCGGTACTTTTTCTAGCTTTTTATCACTTCTAAGAGAGACAGAATTGCTTCATATTCATCAACCAACAATTAATCTAGAGAGTTTTTTCGCAAATAGCAAATTTTAGTCATGTAAAAAAGACACAATTCCAAGAAAAAATACATAGGTATAGACAAAAGAACTTGAAAAAGTTAGAAAAATCAATGTTTTCTTGAAGTTATACACACCATTTTTCATACCTGAAGTTTGTGATTATAATAATCCTTATAGCAAATCACCCTGTATAGTTATAGCAGGGTATCTCGCATCTTTTAAGTTAGTTTTTAGGCTTTGATTTCGACGTTATTGTTGTTTTCAGCATTATTAAACACCTTGATCCTGATCTGAGCTGACTGTTGGTTGGTTATGCTTGAAGATTCAAGTAGGTATTAAGTTTCTCGAGCCTCTGATGGGTTTTTGTTTAAATTTGATCTCTATTTTCCAGCCAAAATGTGAATTCAATTAAGTTACTCGCTGATTATTTTGGTTATTTTTCTTTTTATCACAAACATCTGGAAATAGGTTGAAGGGAAGCAACCAAGTGGCACTTTTTTTTTCGCCTCCACCAGTTCTCTAAAACGTTTTTACAGAGTGATTAATTTTCTTAATAATAAGCAGTCTATTTATTTAAAATCATTTGATATCCAAACAACACGTTCGAACTTCTTTGATTCAACTTAAAACTATGCAATAGACAACTTTTTAAATGTGTTAAAAATGTAAGCAATAAAATGTACAACCTAGTCCGCCCCTGGTAAACTGAACAAGCTAATTTATGTTTTAGGGCAGTATTTTAAGAGGTCCTTACTACTGTTTAATATTTTAAATTTTCATAAAATTTAATCAAGTAGTTTAAAAGTTATTCAATAAAAATTGATTTCCAGTGGCGTCCTTTAGGAGGCTGTATCTCGGTAGGGAGGGCCGCTAGGAAACAAAAAAATGGGAACTTGTCATCTTTTTTTTAAGTTCTATCTGATTCCTAGAGATTTCCCACATTTTCTCGGTAAGTGTCTACATACTTACTATATTCACTGCGATGGATGAACGAACTGACAAAGAAAATTGTTTCCCAATACATATTAGAATCGTTATCGTTACAACAAAGTATGAAGTTCTAAAAAAAATTTCACATGAAAAACACTAAAAGCGGCACAATGTTCAAGAGTATTCCCAATAAACAACTTGCCTTCTATTATTTTCTTCTCTATTAAAACTCCGGAACATCTGCCTGAAGGTGTCATAAGTTACTTTCGCTTTTAGTTCCCGGGACCTCCTGCCCTCGAGGTTAAAGTGAGTTAATTCAGGACTACAGGTGCTTCGTTTGTTATAAAGGGCGAAGCGAGCCATCTTATAAGCATCGGGTAGGTTAGGCACTAAAAGCATTAATGTATTGATCCTTATTAAGTTATGTTACACCGTTAAACTATATGAGATTACATAAGTGATTTAATATTATGAACGACGCTGTGTACATTTTACAAAGGATCCAATTATGTATAGCTTTCCCTGCTATTTCACGCTAAGACGTTCTGTTTCTTGTTTTTTTTTTTTGCTAAGAAGACAAGCTTGATATTGATCTAGCCGAGAAATTGGACTCAATTTCGCTTCCAGGTTTTCTTTCCTTGCATTTGTTTGATGCATTTGCATTGTTTAGTGAATTTGGGAGAGCTGGGGAGATAAATCAATTATAGAGAATAAAGAATGCCTGGCGGGTAAGAAGATACGGAAGCTGCATTTTTGTTATTCTTTTTCCAGAATCTTAAAATAGCAATTTTAACTGTAATCTACTTTATTCCTTATTCAACTATTCTCAAACAATTAGGCATACAAAGGCGTTATAAAATGTAAGGCTGAAGGTAGCCATTTTAGGTAGAAGGTTCAAAAAAAATATATCCTAAATGGCTTGATTCCCAAAATACATACTTCTTGAAAGAAAAAAATGCACTTTACTATTTAAAGATCATTGGCCTTAAAAGTTACGAGGGCGGCTAATCTTGAAAACTGGACACTGGAGGTTGGCATTAATTTACTGGTGGTGCCTCAAAAAGAACGTTTAGTTCGCCATTTTTATCAAGAGCTCTTCGGGAATCGAAAAGCAAGCTTTACTTACAGTCATAATCGCTGGAGTTAGGTACCTTTTTGGATTAAGCTGATAAGATGAATGAGAAACAATCAGTTGTTTCAGTTTTGCTTAGTAGAATATATAAGTTATTACGTAACTTGTAGGTTAATTTTAGACCTAATTTACGTCGAATTGAGGTAAATTTAACATAAAATTCGACTCCGGGCTGATGTAATTTCTTGAGAAATTAAATTATCAAAAATCAAAAATAGCTCATTATTATTTATTGTTGTCGTTAGGCTATTTTAACAATTCCGCCCCATAATTTACTATTATGACCTTGCAGAAGCCGATTCCACCAATCAATCAGGGTGTTATTGAAACTATAATTGACGATAACATTCTAGCCTAGCTTTTGATCTGTGGTTGTTTGTGGAGGATCCGCCTTAATAATTGTAGACAGACGAAAAGGGTTCCTAAACAGGTAGACGACAGCGCCCTCGTTTGTTATTAGAATTACCGGCTGGGTGTTTTGATTATTGACGTTGTGCCTTGAGCGATAAAATCGCAGGTATTAGAATATCTGCCCCCGGTGCCAGATGAATTGCGAGACTAAGACATGCGTGACTTAGGTCCAGGTAGTCTAGACTTGATTTGGATTGATTTATGCTCATATAAATTCCGTTAAATAGACTTTTGATGACTCAATATGGAATTTACAATTTTTACTGCATAAAAATATAAAAAAAGTAAATGTCGCTTTAATGTCGGGCATTTTCTTCGTGACGTATAACCGTGGTCATTATGCGTTCCAAGACAAGCGTCTAGGCGTCCTGAAAAATTGATATCTTGACATGAAATTGACGTAATAATTACAATAATTAAGTATACATTAAATTTATTGCTTGAGATTTTTTCTGTTTAAATTCTACAGCTTTGACAATACACTCTGTATATCTGTTTCGAAGTCATTCAAACCTTGTTAGTTAAATAATGTGTAGTGGTTGCTAAAAGTTAGTTAAGCCAAAGGGTTCAATTAAAAGCACCGCGTGTTAAACCGAGATTGCAGTAAATCAAGTGTCATTGCATAAATTGGCGCACAGTTGTTTAGTAAGTCATTATTACGCAGGGTCGATTTGCGGCTTCTAGTTGCCGTCAGTTGATATTCAGAAGGAGTGTTGAAGTGGCCGGAAAACTTACGTAATTATTATTTCATGTAGGAGCTCGACATTTCCACGTCTCGTTCGAGTCCTTAGCCTCTTCTGAGGGTTCCCTGTAAGGACCATTCAACTAAGTTGTCCTCTCGGCCAAACGCAATTCGGCATTCACCCACCACCATATTATTGACTTATTGCTTAGAAGAGCTTTAACTGGTGGTATTTTGTTTCATCGGCAATGTCTTTGCAATATTATCAGGATTTTGACTTAAGAAATTAACTGTCCAAAAAGTCAATATTCAAAATTTAATACATAAATGTATTTATTTATTTGTATCAACAAAGTAGTCGTTGATAAATTAACACCGCAGTACCTAAACAACTACTGGTCTGTTTATCGATAAAAAGTCTACCTTGACCAGACGTACCTAGCCTAAATATACCTAATAGATTTTCTTGAAATTATTTGTTAAGTAAATATTGACACGAATGCTAATAGAGGAGTTATTGTTGGAAAACTTATACCTATAGCGTTATACGTTCATAAAGGGAATTTTTTACTAGCTTTAAAGGGCGTTTTCCGATGCGTTTTTACGTAAAGGAAATTCAATAATATTATATCACAGTAGAGTTAATTAGATTGTTTGAAGTCGCTATTTACTTTTAAATAAAAATCCCGAAGTTGTTAAGACTTGTTTGTTTGTAATTCGAAGTAACCGTGACTAGAACAAGGATTGTCTTTAATTAAAGAAAAATAAACTTTCACTCCGGTCGGATGAGCCCGGGTTGAAATCAAGAAATTAACTGTCTCGGCCTCTTCGCAAGAAACACATTTATCGTCCCGGCTAAAGAATGGCGTAGTGAATTTTTCGTGTATATTCGTTGGAATACACCGTAATGAATCTTTATCGCCTACGAAAAACGTAACTATTCCCCCTTTTCGAGCCCGAAATTGCTTTCTGGAAAGATTTGTGCAGAGAGCTGAAAACAAAGCTATGTGTAATTTAAGAAAATTGGTGCTCGGCGGAAAGGGCATTTAGGGTCTACTCAGGTTCGCCCCTACCTGTTCTCTTGCCTCTGGCTTACTATGATATGTCTTATTAGTGAACTGAGCCTGATAAATTATTCAGACAGTTCCAAAACAACAGTAACCGAATATAACAAGTCTTATACAGGATGCTTTTTTTCTTTCTATCCGTCTAGAAATCTCCTCGCGGGCAAAGTCGTCATAAAATATTCCCAAGTGCCAATTGCAGCGCGGATATATGAAGATAAAATTTTATTACCTCCTTTCCTTTAAATAATTCTAGCGGATACTATTATATTTCAATGTCAATTTTTCTTTTCATTTATTTCTTGTATCGTTTGTCTTGTATCTGTTCACTTCTAGCAAGTTAAAGAAGTCGAGTTCTCAACTATACCTCTTCATATAGTGGTCAATTTACAAGAGTTTTACGATTCTTAGAGGGCTCCACTACTGGTTTCTTACAATACAACGTGCTAGATGTGAACGATTCACCCTGTATGAGAAACTTCATGATCACAGGTACCTATAATAGAAATCAACCGATTGACCACGACACTGCTACCATGATAATATTTAATAAAAAATCCTCTTAGCAGATAAACAATAACTACTACAGAATTCTTCACTTCCTGATTCCTCCGATGTAACAGGAAAAGTTTTAATTGTTCATTCTTAATTTTCAAGTAACTTTAAATTAAGACTCTGCTAGCTCTTAGATTATTTATCTTCATTAATTTATGAAGGATTTGAACATAATGAAAACTATCTACAAGGGCTGCTTTAGAATGGAACTCGAAAAGTATTACGGGAATCTTTGCATTTTTAAAGCGTCTGCTAAAAAGTTCGAGCTGCAAATACTCGAAATGATTTTTTTACAGCCCGCTACTCGCTCGCCGATAAAGAAACAAATGTTCAGGAGCGCGAGATTCAAACGTCCTGAATTATTGATCAGGTTCTCCGTTCGGAAATGGGCTAATTGTTCGTAGAAGATTGGATTTGGATTGTTTTAGTTCTTTGCCTCAAGTGTCCACTTTCGCAGGGCGCTTCGCTTTAATTGGACGAGTTTAGCAAACGTAGAAAATTGGTTTCCTTTGATGTAAAACAGTAGCTATGAAGGACCCGCATGTTTTGTGCACTGAATACTGTAGTTAGGGTTTTCACACAAAACAGAATGTCGCTTGACATTTTCTACACAATCACCGACAATGGCTATTGTGTGTTCTGTCACACTTTATGACCCTTTATAGAATCTCTTCCTACAAGTTGCTGACTTATACCTAACCACCTTGCTCTTTTCAAATAGACAACCCACAAGCGTTCAAATTACAATGTAACGATGACAATAAAATTCGCATTCTATTTATCGCTTTTATTAGGTCCTATGGCAGCAAGTCAGGTATTATAACGCCAACGCGCTAGCCATGTTATTATTAGAGTCATTCAACTGCAGAAAAATAATTTATTTCATTTCATATAAAACTAAACTACTTTACTTTTTATTTTTAATATTTTCTAACAGAATGAAGTTATCTTTTATGCTTTCCATTAATAAAAACAACTCTCGGTGGACCTTTTTTGACCTTTTTCGCGTACATTTTCAGTTTCCATAGTTTTACTGAACACTTCGTAGCGATTGACTGCAATAAATATTGAGTTGTTGATAAAAAACAGGGTAATATATGTATTTTATTTAAATGTTATTACTTGTATTTCACGGCAAGCTAGCTAGAGGTGCGCGCGCATTGCTTTCACCTTATCATTTTATATGAATGATTAAACCGGCAGCTAAAATTTTGTCATTCTACTACTGTACCTTAATAAAGGAAATGCGCGTATTTATGTATCGACTTTTATTAATCCGGCTCAGTAATAGTTAGAATCAAAATTAGTTTATTAAAATTAAAATTATTACAAACAGTGTCAGTATTTAACGTATTGTTTGAGAGAATTACAGAGATAAATTTCGGAAAGGTTTATTGTTTTTGGGAATCTTTAATCATGCTCAAGAAAATCCTCAGGTTCCATCAGCCGATATATAATACTATAACGAGACCACTCTCATTATATTTTAACCACTTTAACATTCTAGTTTCACCATTTTGTTTTGTTAACATTTTTTTGTAATGGTTTGGCCCATTAAAGACAACGACCGTTTCGCGACAATTCGACGCATGACACAACGATGGACAGTTGTGCGTTCTATTAAATACTAAAATAGTCTCGCGAACGATCTGACATTTACCAGAATCCACGGCACTGCTATAGAAGGCAGGGCTGTCGGCGCTTTAGAGTGTAGGGTATCTTGGACATGAAACTGAAAGCCGAAGTATAGTAAGGAAGACAGAGCAGTAGTTACTGGAAAGTGGAAGTGAAGTCTGAAGTAAGGGAGCCAGTAGTGGTATATAGCGGATTGTGTAGAATAGACCAGGGGTGTATAATCTGTGAGTGGAGACAAGAGAACTGTGTTTATTATTTAGATTTAGAGGTTATAACTTTATAAGTTGTATCTATGTATTTGTGTTAGTCAATAAAGGAATTGGCAGACTTTAGTGAAGGTGATTTATTATTATTGTGAGACCCGTAACAATACGGATCCAGTAGGATGGAGCACCACCACATTACCGAATCGATGTCTGACGATACCTCCAGTTAACATTTTCCAATGGGGTTACCGGGGAGCGAGAATAGCTAGAATGGCCAGCCCGGTCTCCTGAACTGGAGGTATGTGAAAAGTATCTGTATAAAAAGTAAGTTGTATATAGTATCTATGTGAAAAGCATACAGGGTGTTTGGTAACTGGACAGCCACAAGGAAATGTCGTTTATAAATACGCGTTTTAAGCACAAAACATGAGAAATACTCTTTTCAAGATCAAGCCGCGTTTAGGAAACTTTTCCAAAATTGTAAACCTACGGCTGTCATTAAAAATATATATTTTTTAGCAACTGGACAGACAAAATTGAACGCTATGTATAAAATTGTATTTTAAGCATAAAGGAAAGAATAACTTTTTCCAAGATCAAGCCTCGTTTAGGGAATATCTTCAAAATTGTTGTTCAGTTACCGAATAAAAAATATTTTTATTGCGGCCTTAGTTTTACATTTTTTGAGATATTTCCGAAACGAGGCCAGATTTTGAAAAAAGTTATTCCTTCATTTGTGCTTAAAATACGATTTTATACATGGCGTTCAATTTTAACTTATTTTTGATCAACTTATTTTGACAAAGTTGATCTTCACTGCCCAGTTACTAAAAAAATATAATATACATATTTTTATAACCTTATATTTACAAAATTTTTGAAATTTTTCCTGAACACGACTTGACCTTGCAAAAATTATTCTTTCTTTTATGCTTAAAATACGATTTCATATTAAGAATAAAAAACTTTTAAAAAGAACAAAAATGTATGTGCATGGTTAGGTCGATCACGCCTGCAGATGGAAAGCATGAAAAGATATTTTTGGTTAAGATAAGGATGCTGCTAAGACCTTCAAAGAATTCAATTGGTATACTTTCTGGAATGATATTACTTTTTGATTTTTCCAAAACGAATTACATCAGGCACATGAACTCTTCTTTCTTGTTAATTTTATCAACGAATATCAAAACGATGGAATTTTTAAATAGATAATGAAAAGGTCTTTCAAAGGAGATATCACAAGCTCCTACTTCCCATTTAAAAGCTTAGGTAAATTGGGGGTAGCCATTCGGAGGGGGTTTGTTCCAGTTTGTATGTTCATAACTCCCACAAACGGTGGAACAATTTGTGGTTGAACAAACTTGGAACGGTGTGTCTGAAAAAAGCTACTCTTTATATAAAGGAATCTGGGGAGATTTTTGAGATATTTTGATTTTTAATAATCGAGATTACTTCGTAAAACTCCGAAAGACAAGAAGTGTTTGATATTTTATATTTTGTAATTTTTTGAAGAAAACTTTGAACTTGTCTTGTATTCAACCGTGGAATTATTTCCATGTTATTTTTCATAAAATAAATCGAAATATCTCAAAAACTAGCCTCCTAATAGAAACCTTTATTAAGAGTAGGTATTTATCTTTTTTTTTTTCATTAGGTATTGAAAATTATTTTGGGTTGTAGGTCTCTTCAAACCATACAATTTTTCTCCCTCATATTTTTGCCTATACCTTCAAATGTGAAGCTGGCAGAAAAGAATCCCGCACTAATGGGACACTTATATTTTTTCAAGAGGATCGTTCATTTCATTGGGAATATCAGATCATGCGTACTTCAATTGGCACAATAATTACTGTTTTCTAATTTATTTTATTTAATTTAATTACTTCCAATTATTGTTCCAATCAGTCAATTTTTATACATTTCAAAAATACAATTTTCTTCCTAACACTTTAACACCCTGTATTTTCTTAACGAAGTATTTCCCACATATAGCTCATAAAGTCTAAATTTAATGCATAAAAAACTGGACCACCCTGTATTTTTGCGAAACCTGATCAGTTAGCCACTTTTCATTGATAACTATTTTGTTGCCATTGCTTTTATGAGTTTAATGTAATTCTGTAATTGTGACTATTCTCAAAGCTGAACGATTCAAAGATAGGTACTTCGAGACGACATCATTCTTATTCTGCGTGTACAAAAATTATTCCAGTGCAACTAAACTAGTCATATTTTGTTATTAAAGAATGCACAAGTAGACATCATAAACCCTCCAGGAAATATCGTCTTCAAAATTTGGCGCGACGAATCAAAACAATAAAATGGCTTCATGCGTATAGGTACATAATCGTCACGTTAAAGTTGAATGCAAGCTCTAAACACGTCAAGATTAACTTATTTTCGCATAATAATGATTTATAATGATCCATACCTGAGCTACTACAGTAAGAGTAAAAGTGTGCCAAGTGGCAGCGCAGACCTACTCTACTCAAACAGATGTGTGTTCTAATAATATCCCCGGTCGATCTCATGATCTTATTAAAGAAAAGCAAGAAGCCGAAGAATCCTCAACAGGCGACCTGCCGACCTGCCCGACCGCTATGTAATCTCAACTTTGCACATGCTAATAATGCACTTTTTAGCTGACACTGATGAATTACATCTGTTGCGTTCTAAATAAAAGACAGGAAAACAAACGCTGCAAAGCTCCCCGGCGCTTTTATATTCTCGGTCTCTCGGCGTTGAAGTATGAATTCCCTGAAAGACGATGAAATATAGCTGCAAGATATTGTATTTTCATCCCAGACATTATTACAAAAACAGTCTACCTTCCTAACGCAAACGTGCAAATGCTGTCAGAATGCTCTTAAGCTAAATTATCATTGCCTGCAATTTGTCAGTCTCGACATCAACTCCGGCATTAATCCACTTTTTAATTTATAAACAATGTACCTACCTACCTAGAGCTTCTTCCATTAAAGATGTTGTCGTTATTTTGAATAAAGTTCATCAGCTGGAAAGCTTCCCCTATTATTATTATTATTATTAAATCTACATTGTGATTTAAGAACAATCACTTTAATACTATTCTCTTTTTTTTAACTAAATGAACGCACAAATGAACGTGTGGCACCCTAAAATTTTGCCTGATTTTGATTGGGAATAACTTCGAAATTCCCAAGGGATTCGACTTTGTTTTCGTCTGTCAGTAGCCCTATCCTTCATTTTTCTGCCTTATTGGATCTGAACTCAAAAAAATGTCCACAAATTTTCTACACTCCGATAATATGTGATAGGGTCAAGAATCACTCAACATTTTAAAAACCAAACTGATAAAATCGACACAATTAAAAATTTAACTTCAGACAAACTATAGTGGTTGCGTTCAAAACCGACAGCTCCTGACAGCAAACCGGAAGTAACATCTCTGAGCATGACGCTGTCTTGAAAAGCGCTGCCAGCTGCTGACAAGATCATCCAGCTACTGAAATTTACTCTTTTTTGAAGCAGCGCCCTTGCTGTTTCTGTCTATTCTTTTTTATGATGTTTGTTGTTTGCTATATTGTAGGAATACCTACACCTCCCTAATAAATTAATATTAATATAAAATTTTTCATTTTGTCTTTACTCAGTTTTTCAGGGTGTAGCAATTTGTTTTGACAATAAATTATTGACAGTACTTAAGGATAGTTTCAGCAGCACAGCTAGTTCATGTTCGTTCACAATAAACATTCATCGTCAAGATAGCGACTTTGCTGTCAACTCTGCAGCTGACGGCTTTGAACGCGACCAGTGATTGTTGCAATTTTCATAACGATGTACGACCCATTTTCAGGTAAGAAAGAGCGCTAATTCAACCAGAAAACGTGCAAATTTAATTTGGCTGTTGCTTATCAACATTTTTTTTTATCTCGTGTCAGCAAGAAAAATTTTAGTTTATTTACAAACGAAGGCTAGTTCGGAAAAAAGTTGATTTTCATTCAATTATCCTCCCAAAACGAGAAGAAATTTTAAATTGAGTACTTTTGTATGCAATGTTTTGTTTTTAATGTTTGTCCTGAGTCAAATTTCGTTCCTGGATTTCTTGCTGAAGTTTTAGCTTCAATATGAGGCTAAATTTCCCAAATTCTGTTAACGAGGAAAAAAGTTACGCTCTGCCAAGAGCAAACGAGCAATTTTTTGACCTCAAATAAAGGTAAATAAGAGTGTTAAACCGAAAATATAAAAACCGCTTCAAGGTGAGACATCCAACTTCGAAATTCGCTCATCACAACTTACAAGGAAAATTTATTTGGAAAACGGGGGTACAAAAACCGTGGAGGGATTCAGCACGCCATCACATAATATCACCCTGCAGAAAATTTGTTGACAGTTTTTTTGAGTTCAGATCAAAAAAAGCATAAACATCTCCTCGGGAATTTCTAAAATTATCCCCAATCAAAATCAGACAAAATTTTGAGTTGCGATACTTTCATTTGTGGGCAGTTGTTAACAAAATTTAATAGCTTTTTTTTTTCTCACATTCGTAAGTCCACTTTGACGAAGAAGTCTTCGGTAAATTAGAGATAAAATTTTTTGCTTTCCAAAATTTTTTTGAAAACCCTACAATATACAGGGTGCACCATATATCCTTGTCTTCGGTTAAACAAGTCCAAAGAAGCGCAATTTTGTGACAATCTCTAATCAGTCAAGACATACAAAATATCTGTGACCGTTCCTGAAATAACCTGAAAAAACTGAAAAATCGAGATTTCTTATATTTTCCATATCTTTTTTATTATTGGAGATTAATAAATAGTTTTGTGGGCTTACATAAATCGGCAAGAGAAAAACCTTTCAAAGAAAAACCTAAAATAAATCGTCGAAAAACGTCAACATTTGTGAAATACGCCGAAATAGTGCTTGCCTTATGGTTTTTTAATTTATCTATATGAAATTCAGTCTAAAAAGTTGTCTTTTTTGTAAAGAAAAAACTGAGTAATTTTTTTTTTTTTTAAGTTTAACAATTTTTAGTTTTTAAGATTTTTTTATACCGAACAATATTAAAAAATAATATGGTGGCCATAAGAAAAACGAAAGTTGACTATGAAAATTCTGGGATCTAGTCGGCTTTGAAAATGTCAAATGGATAAGCCTTTAATGGCTTATCTTAACCCCCCAAAAATGATCAGTTCATTATCAATAATAAAAAAGATATGACTAAAATAAGAAATTTAGATTTTTGACTTTTTTCAAGATATTTCAGCAACGACTCAAAATATCCTGATTTTTTCTTCAGATTCTTATTAAGCATAAAATAGCGCAACTTTACCTCAACTTAACCGAGTCTACATCTCTTCTAGTTTCCGAGATCATAATGATGTAGCCCTAATTTCACTCAGTCTGTATAATTAAATTAATACCTAATAAACATAATCATATCTCTACTCGCTACTTGAGTATATGTGTATATTACTAATATAATAGCGAATAGAATAATTATAATTATAATAATAATAAATTAATGTAACCGCATTAATATTATTAGTGCCATGCATCATGCAACGTTCAAATATTCAAATCTGTCCGCCAGTCCATAAATTAATGGATATTTGAATCTCGCGCTAGCCCGCTATTGTTTCTCCCTATCAGAGCGCGACTCCCACTATCACACGATTGGCCGCGGATCGGGCCGAACGCGAAATGTGAACCTCGCGTTTTCTGTCAGCTGCTTGCTTTCACGGCGATCCGAAGTAAACGCTTGCTTAGTAAACTTTAGTTTGAATTTTATTTGTTTCTGTGTCCTGCTAACTGTGCGCTGTGTGAGAATTTGCCGTCGTCCGTACGTCCCCCGAGCCCCCTTTGCAGTTACGGATTCTCAAAACGCTTCGAAAGGTGAGCATAAAAGTGCATTTTCCTGCCCCGGTCTAGGTTAGAGAAGGGCACGAGGTTATGAACCCCGTTTACGGCGTCACACCCATTTGTTTGCATTTGTCCGACGTTCCCGCTGCGATATTTCTTTACTCTCGCCTGTAATTTAGTCGAATTTCTATTGAGGCTGTTGCTTTTGCTCGTTATAATCGGGCTTTACGTATGTTTCGTGCATTGTTGTTGTGGAAAGGGAGATCCGTCATGTCATGTCATATCGGAAAGTGGGACGGGCTCGTTACCGAGTCGGCGCCAAATCAGCCGGTCTCGTCCGAACGCGATTATTATTAAATTTCGGGATTATAATTTAATCAAATCAAATCCAGCGCCAGTTTTTATTTTCATTGATTTCCCTGCGATTATGATGCTCACTATCACTACTCATAATATGCTAACGTGAATATCGGTGTCTAATTTGCATTTGTAATATTTGCCTACATTAATAAATTCAACGAGAAACTTACCTATCCTATAATAAAAGTATCTACGTCCATCCTAGCCTAGCAGCAGGATAATTTACCTACTGACTTAATATCAGGAATCAGGATTTTCCTGCTGTAGGCTTATTAGGTATACAGGGTGTATCAGAGATGTTGGCCCAAACTTGAAGGGGTGGTTCCTCTCATAAAAGTTGGTTTTCAAGTAACAGAGTTTCCCTGATCCGAGAGGTAATTTTTCAATAACCGTGATAAAAATTAATGAAAAATTCAGGTTACTGTAATGTCTGGAACGGATACCATAATAATTCATTATTTTTTTTTTCCACAAAACATCTTTACAGAGGAATTGAGAATGTTGGAAATTGATACCATACCTAAATCTGAACGAAATTTGAAGTTTGGCAACTGCTTAAACTCAACTTAGAATATAAAATATTCAAATACCTTCGTTGTTATGGAAATAAAAATAATAACAATACCGTGTATAACCCGAACTTTTTCACATGTTCAGTGCAATGTTGTAACTCTAATTTTTACAAAAATGGTTATATATTTGGAAGAAAAGAACTTACAACACTGCAGTAAGAAAATTTACCACTCTCAAAAGTGAAGTTTACGCTCTGAGAGCGCGAGTTACTGATCACCCTGTATAGGTAATAGTTCTAGTGGTATTTCGTAGTTTTTTGAGAATTTTCCTATTTTGGCAAATCGAGCTATTTAATTTTTAATGTCAATAATATGGTAATGAACGACATGGTTTGAAATACTCCCCGTTGTAAGTAGTTGCTTGCAATAAAGTATTTTACTGTACCCTATTATAGGTAGGGTGGAGTGGGGTAAGTGTAACCGCAAAAAAGCATAGTTGCTCTTCTAAGGCCCAGTAGGTACAGAGAAACAAATGACAATAGGTAGACAATTTTTTTTACAGGTAAGTACCTTATAGACTTACCAATACATTTTTTGTAAATATAATAAGAACCCGATTGAAATTTTTAAAGTGAATATTTTAATAACTGAACTTGAACAATTTTATTTAACATTATACATCGATCTCGTCTTTTCCAAATATGAACACATTAGTATAACACATTTCCGGTGTGTCCGGGACTTCACAGTTGAAAGTAGATACTTGAATTATAAACAAATACGCTCACGGCTTCTCCGACACATGCTGCCTCAGAACACTTTCTTGTGCCCGCGTAATTGTTAATCACTAAAGGGGGAAAGACCGGGACGGGAGGGAAGGGAATTGTCCCTACTTGGCCTTGCTAACCATTGTACCCCTAGCTATCAGTAAGTGGTTATCCACTTTCCGGAAAAATCTGCTCTTGTCTCCTTCCAGGAAAAGTCATCCACTCTGTGGGAAATTTCCCCTCTTAGTCGCCTGTTACCCGGCAATCCTTTCTACGGAAAGAGGTGCCCAAAAACGGCCATCCCGGTTATGTTAAAAACAGCTTGAAGCAGTACTCGGGGTACTCTGGGACTATCTACGGCGTTCAACCTGCCAAGAGAACCCACATAATAGCATCTCACTACAACGCATTTCATAATGCCTTCCTGCACCCTCTTCACGCCGCAATTTAAAAATTTTTCAATGTGGCATCGTTGTTTGAATTCGAGATTTTGAATAATATTATCGAATTTGTATCCGCGCAAAGCTTTGTTGTGTTTCAATTTCTTATGTTTCCATGGTAACATCTAATCTGGGTATTGTAGACCTACACATTATTTTTCTGCCTGAAGAATGGTATCCAGTGCAGTGTTGTGACTTTATTTTCTACAACAGTAAATAAAACTTAAAATCTTTAATCCACAATAGATGCTGTGGTGCTGTTCGTGTCCGCCATTTCGGGATCACCCTGTATATAAGATATATACTCTAAACATTTTAAATAATATACAAAACCTGCATTTTTAACCTTACTTTAAAAAAAATGGCCGGCTGTTACACTTCCCCCGGTATTACACTTACCCCACTTCACCCTACTTATTCTAGTAGTCTCTCGTATTTTTTTCAAAATTTTCCTATTTTGGGAAATCGAATAATTTAATTTTTCATTTCAATGAGGATGAACGACACGATTTATAATACCAGCCCCTGTAGTTGTTTTCAAGGAAGTATTTCTACTGTACCCTGTAGGTACTCATTCTAGTAGTCTCTTGTAATTTTTTCAAAATTTTCTATTTTGGGATATCGAATAATTTAATTTTTCATTTTAATGGCGATGAACGACATGATTTAAAATATACCCTATACCTGCCCCTGTAGTTGTTTGCAAGAAATTATTCCTGGTGTAGTCGGTAGGTATATTGGTCCTAGTGGTGTTTCGCGAGGTGTTTCGTAATTCTTTTTTCCTATTTTGAAATAACAAATACTAATACACATAGTGCGTTCAAAAATTGTCAGCTATCTTTTTTTGCAGCTGTTTTCACGGGAGTGAGCGCCAATATTTTTTACACAAAAAAGTACTCCTTGTCAAAAGCTGTAGAAGCCTTTCTCGAGAAAAAATTTCAGAGATCATTTTTATGATCAAAAACGTACAGAATTCAACTTGAACAAAAAAATTATTTTCAAAATTTTCAATACTGTAACATGGCACAAATTCAAATTTGCACCTATTTTTCTTGTGCTTGTAGCCAGATTGTTTTCAACTTCGTCGAGAAAAAATCGAGGAAAAAATACATAATAAATAAAATAAAATAAATACATTTCTGTTTCTGTTCATGTTGAATTTTGTAGGTACGTTTTTGATCATAAAATGCCTTTTTTTCTCGAGAACGGTGGCTTCTACAGCTTTTGACCAGGAGTACTTTTTTGTGTAAAAAACATTGGCGCTTTCAAATTTGCTTTCAAAATGACAATTTAAACTTTAAATATCTCAAAAATAGTGCGTCATATGGGAAAAACTGAAGAATACTTTTTGATTATAAAATCCATTGGCTAATAAATAACGTTTTTGTCTCGGTTTTTGTATTTGCAAAAAAGTCAGTGGCGTGAAAGACAGGAAGAAAAAAGTGGCTTCAACCCTGAATATTAGATTAGTGACATTTCTTGAGGAAACTTCGAATATCTCAAAAACGGTGCGCCGCATGAAAAAAATTAATGGGTACTTTTTTTGCTAAAATGTATGGGTAATCGAATAACGGTTTTGTAATTATTGGAAAAAAGTTAGTGGCGTAAAAGATAAGGAGGGAAAAGAGGGGAAAAAACCTGAATATCTACGCCACTGGGAGACATTTATAAAATCTGAAATATCCCAATTAAATGCCTTTGTTTCTCTTCTTCTTTATTCTTTATTTACACGAGTTATAACCAAAACTCTCATATTTTTTTAAAGTTTGACCCCTGTATCTTTTAAGCGTAACGTCATTTTGAACTGAAACTTATTTTTTTAACTTACATTTTGAGAGGGAACCTTACCTTCAAGTTTAGCCCAACATCTCTGATAGACCCTGAAGGTAGTAATAATCAGTAAGTATTATGAAGGTGCTGAGGTAGGTGCTAATAGCAGCAGAAGAGACCGGGCCAGAAGAGTGTTTTTACAAAAAATTCTGTAGATTATTCCATGGTATATGGTTTGTCCACTGAGTGTTGTCCGGTGAGATGCCACACTGATCCTGACTATAAACGATTTGATTTAATGCGATTTAATTCCTACTAATTTCTAATTATTATAATTGTACGAATCGAATCAACTATTGTATTATAATAATTATATTAGTTAATAATAATTATTATAATAATTGTACGAATTAAATCTCATAAAATCAAATCGTTTATAGTCAGGATCAGTGGGACATCTCACCGGACAACACTCACTGGACAAACCATACCTACCAAGGTACCTGACTGATATCTACCTATGTACCTACTATTTCTAGCTTATTTTTGAAATCAAAAAGTAAACCACCGTTGCCAGATTTATTTTTATTACCAGGGTACTTATATTTTGTGATGCAGGGACTTGGTAATATTGTGACAAAAAAATTACTAGTTGAAATTTGACCCTTTGCGGCCTGCTTGATTAGATAATAAATTTTATCGTATCTTAATCTTTAATAATAAATCAATCAAGCCTTGTCAGGAGCTTTCTTTTTGTTTTCTGCTTAGGTAAGTAAAGTACCTCATCTTCGGCACCAAATATCGAAAAATTTTATTGAAAAAAGTTGCTGGGAATTCAAAAATATGCAAGCAGGCCGAATTTCATAACCTTAGTTTAATTTTCATTTTTATTTCAGGAAAAATAAACAGTAAAGAACATATTTTTTTGTAAAAACTTTTTTTGGAAATAACATTTGAAGATCAAATTTGATTTAAGTACTAGGCGAGATACTAGGCTATTTGATAACAAACATCTAAAAATATGTCATACAAAAACTAAAACCGAGACTAAAACTTTGGTTTCCAAATTTTCAATATTTTAAAACGATTTGTCTTCGAATTAACATCATTTTAGACGAAAGAAAAGGCAAACCGCAAATGTTAATTGCCGGCAGATATTTTTTGATGCAGCTTTGTTCCCCCGCGGAGATGCTTAGACAGCAAAATTAATACAAATTACTCCCAGGCTTTGGCCGCCATCTTAAATTTAGGGGGTGAGTTTGTTTTTCCTCATTATCTTAGTAGTTTTTGAATTTTGAGTAAAAATACTCATTTCCAAATTTGTGGCGAATTTAATTCTCTATATTTTATTGTTGTTTTTTTGAAATTTTAGTTGCTCATAACAAATATTACGCATATAATAAGCTCCAGCGAAGGAATTGAAATGCAAGTTCGGTGGTAAGTATAGCGTGAAATACGTCCAATTGTATACATGTATACTTTAAGTCCAGTAAAATTCGAATTTGATTATGCAATCAAACCGAAATTTTGAGTGGGTGTTGGGGGTATCGATAGTGAGTATAAATTCAAAAATGTGAAAACATTGTGGAAAAGCCGTCATTTTGGTTTAAGGGGAAGAATTATTGGCTTTTTACATTTTACGACGTTAATAAACTTTTTATCGAAAAAAAGCGTAATTACATACTTAGTTTACGGAGAATAAAATTCTCTACAAATTTGCATCCATGCGATTTTTTCATATTTGCAGTAGTTAATTAACTACAGGTAATTATTTAATTAATATATCATGTTATTTTTATAATCAAAGCTCACTGAGATTATGTTTTGAACAAAATATTGACTTACAGGAGCGATGGTACATTTTAATCCCTACAGTTGATTATTTCTGGCTACCAGTGTTTAAAAAAAAAAAAATTATTCAAACAATATGCGGTAGGGGGGGGGGGCATTGTTTGGATACAAAAATAACCCCCTACCCCACCAAATAACGGGAGAGTGGGGTGATTTTGAAATTTTGAAACTTTGCATTTGGGGGTTTCAACTTTACATTTGCTAAAATAAATAATTATTAATAATCAAAAATCTGTGGCTGGACAAATACATATACAGGGTATACCTTTGGGAGATGATACCATTTGTATAGGCTAAACTGTCAGTCTGACAGTTCTAATTTTTTGCATATCTGTATTATAGAAAAAACACAACATTTTAAAAATATTTTCGGCACAACACCACTTCCGGTTATACCGGAAGTAAACACCAACTTCGGGTTTTTAAATAGAACACCCTGTAAAACTTTATATTTTTTAAATGTCTGAAGAAATCTAATACAGGTGGTTTTCATCATTGGAATTTAGATTGAGCGGTATATGAGTTATAAACAAGTGAAAATCGATCATTTTCAACTTCAAAGCAGCGTAGAACTAGAACGGCTCAAGATATCTAAAAACGGTTTACATGTTCCTATCCTAACTTTTCATGTTTTATCCCAGTATGTGGAGTAAATTTTGATACAGGGTGATGAAAATTATCCGATTTTTCATCACCCTGTATTAAAATTTAAACCACATAGTAGGATATTATGTGAAAAGTTTAGATAGGGACATGTAAACCGTTTTTAGATATCTTGAGCCGTTCTAGTTCTACGCTGCTTTGAAGTTGAAAATTTTCGATTTCCACTTGTTTATAACTCATAAACCGCTCAATCTAAATTCCAATGGTGAAAACCACCTGTATTAGACTTCTTCAGACATTTAAAAAATATAAAGTTTTACAGGGTGTTCTATTTAAAAACCCGAAGTTGGTGTTTACTTCCGGTATAACCGGAAGTGGTGTTGTGCCGAAAATATTTTTAAAATGTTGTGTTTTTTCTATAATACAGATATGCAAAAAATTAGAACTGTCAGACTGACAGTTTAGCCTATACAAATGGTATCATCTCCCAAAGGTATACCCTGTATAATGACTGGACAAACGTGGACCAACAAACGATCTATGGGATTCAAATGTTTTATTCCAATTTAGGGGGCTGGTCGGAAAATTGACGAAAAATTTGCTTCTATTTTTTTCAAATCACCTGCACAAAAACATTTCTTGGTTTCTTGCTGCAAAATCATTCACCTACAAAATTTGTAATGAATGCGATAGAACATTACAAAATTCGCATCTGAGAGGAGGGGAAACTTCACAGACCTCTATAAATTTCAAAGTTATTTCCAGTTATTTCCACTTTATTTCTACTATTTCCATCTTATTTCCACTGTTTCTACATCATTTCCACACTATTTCCAATTATTTCCACCAGAGTGTACAATTATTTTCACGAATTAACACCCCTCGGCCGTGCGTTAAATTCTCGGTTAAGTTCCTAAAACTTTCGTTTTTGTGAACACCCGCAGCTTTGGCATTTGGAATATTATGATGCTGAGGATGCGCCCCATCATGCAAGGCTTACAAGCCATTGATGTAGAAATACGTATTTTTTAAATTTTGGCACTAGCCCCTTTTGGAACGGCAACTTACATTTTTTTTTTTTTTTTTTTTGTGAAATTACAGTAGTAAGTACACTTTCGCTGAAGGTTCTAAATCTAAACGAATGAAAAAGGACACCGCACAATTCGTAAGGATATTAGCTCCCAATCAGATTTGTTGTAACTTTAAGGGTCGATAGTATTCGATGAATAGATCATAAGTCTCCATGGGCATAAGTCCATGCAGAAAAAAAAAGAACAAAAAGTTGGTGGTCATTGGTTTCCGCACCCCATCTATTTATGTAGAATCTATAAACGTAACTCAATCAACGTAGGTACAGGTAACTTTATAAGTCTTTAACATAAACAACCACCTAGTTCTTTTCATGCAGAAGCTCAAAATTTCCCTAAAAGGTTCGCTTTTCTGTCTTAATCGTTATTAAATATTAAATAAACAGCATTTTATTTACAAAATCACCCCGGTAGTTCGAGTTCAGATAGTTCAGATTCGACTTAGGATGTTAGGAATTTAGTCTCGACATGCGTTACAAAAGTCATGGCTAATCGCCAGTGTATTTTTATTGCTCAATGAAGCCAATAATTGTGATAATCAAAGTTGTAATTATTATTGTTCAAGATCCAGAAAGCTAGACGTTATTAGGAAGTCCCTGCAGGTTTCTTCTATAAGCAATCGTGTTTATTGATGGCTGTAATGAAACAGTTTAATAAAGATTGCGCCATCGCGCTTCGATTAGTCATATTAATTTTGCAGACACATTTGTGGCTTTTGCATTAGACATAACTTTCTCTAACTGTGCCGGTTCGGTTAGTGACATTTGAAACGGCTCAGGTGATACCGACGTTTTATCTGGGCGGTTTTAAGTTTTATCTGTTTGTTCATGGAAGCGAGTTACACAATGATGCAATGTCCCAGTCAACTGCAATGCATAAACATAAATCCTTTCTAAATTAATGCGAATATTTTTAGCCAATTTAACTGGATGTGCATCCATTAAATAATTATTTATAAATTTGTTATTATGCGCCATTGGTGCCCAATTAACTGGTATACCTACCTAATAAGATGTAAATTTAATTTCTAATTTCAATTTTTTTTACATAATTACGGCAACTTTTTTGTTGTCCTTGATTGTATTTATTTTTAAATGTCAACGTAGTTTTAATAGAAGATTAAGAAGAAAATATGGATTTAAATAATATTTATTTACATCTAGAAGACCTAGAAATATAATAGATATCTATAATGAAGGTTCCTACCCACTATTATCCGAGATTAAAAATAGTTTCTTGTTTCTGTTTATTTTATTGTGAAACAACGAATTGACAAATATTGTTTGAAAAAAAAAACACAAGGATTACTTCTGAGATCCATTTGTGCGACTATACTTCAACCAAACGTATTTTGTTAACCAAATAAAGCAACCAAATAAGGAATGACGGTAAGACGTAACATACGATAGGCATTATTTATTTATTTTCTTTGGTACGAGCATAATTCTGGATATTTTATTATGAAAGGCAAAGGCGTCAAAATAGACCGCGTAAAACAATCGATAGTAAAATTTTACGATTGCTGAAGGTTCCTCTTTACATAATAAATTTAATTATAATACATTTTTATGGCTTTCAGTATGAGATATTATCCTTATTAAGGTCGGTCATTGTTGTTGATGAGTCATATAGGTCCACCTACAAGTGACCCTAAAATAACTTTCCGAGTTTTTGTTTAATTTTACTTAGTATATGGTATGATTCATTTCACGTAAGTCATTGGCGACGATAACAGGAAATGCAATTCAAGATGATTTTAATGGTTAGGTTAAATCTTCCATCAGTGAAAGTTAATTTTATTCTAGTTTACGCGTCTTACTCATCTTAACAAAGTCTCTTCCGAGACCTTGGCATGTCGGCGACGTCGGGCCTTCGGCCCTCCATACTAACAGGCCTTCGGCCCGAAGTTTCAGTAGATTCCTCGTCAAAGTTAAAATTTCATGTTTTTTATCGTGTTACCTTACCATTTTTCTAGAGCCACAATAGACATTCGGTTTTAGTGGAGGTGTCAATGGCCCACTCACGATGAATCTAATCTAAATCTACCATTTTTCTATGTCGCTATACACGGCCTTGTACTCAGTAGATTCCGGGTCATAGTTAAAATATGTCATCTCTTTTTGTGTTATTTTTTCTATATCACTCCTAAAGAACCAATCCGACATCGCACGTTAAAGTTAGTTTCGTATAGATACTATGACGTCGGATATTTTTGCTACCTATGCGTGAAGAATTTTTTTAAAACGTGACAACACTGTTTTTTTTATAACCGGCATTTTTGTAAATAAAATAATCAACATACCTTACCTACCTAAAAAAAAAATGATCCTTGCGTGGATTAGAACTCCGTATTCTCGCAGAGCGCTCTTACCCATTCTGTATTTTTTATTCAAAAAGGCTAAAGCATTCCTAAACTTTTTACTCTTTTATAAAAAATTCGTACCTTGCGTCGTTTTCCCGTAATTAATGTTTTATTATGGACCTACAATACTGAAAATGTATTTCTGAAAATTTGAAACGAACTATTTAACCCCTAGAGGGGAAAAATAGTCGCTGAGAGCATGAGACAAGAAAAACAAGGGTCGTAGGTCAGCAGAACAACAGGTACTCTTTATTAAAATATAAAATATATCACAGTGATTAATATTACACTCTTGAGCACGGTTAACAGATAATAAAAAAACAAGAGCGTGCGGTGCTAGTCGAATGAATGGATCGGGTGCTAAGAGTTTACAAGGCACTTATCTTCGTATGGCTTGGCTCCAGGAACTTACTTGGTTTGAAAGGGTGACTTGGCATCCAAGAAAATCTGCCTTGGTACGTGGAGTTCTTACTTGGTATCCAAGAAAATCTGCCTTGGTACGTGGAGTTCTTACTTGGTATCCAAGAAAATCTGCCTTGGTACGTGGAGTTCTTCTCGGTACGAATAAGATGGCCTCCAGGGAAAAGAGTGAACTCCAGGGAAAAGATGACCTCCAGGAAAAGATTGCCTCCAGGGAAAAGGTTGCCTCCAGGGAAAAATCAATCCGTAGGGAAAAAGCTGTAATTTCATGGATATCAGAAACACTCTTGCATTAATGAACGGTCCGATCGAGTCTGCTTGCCGAGGGTACATAAAATGATGTCCCGTCCTCAAGATATGTTGAGATCAAACATGTGATCGGCAAAGTTTTACAAGCGGAGCGAAACTCGATCGGATTTAAAAGCTGTAATTAAAATTAGCATACGGTATTATGAAAATATGATCTGTATAATTCTAGCACAATTAACAAAGTCATTCTACAACACTCACCAAGCCAAAAACGTGGGCGATGTTTATAATAATTTAAGTGAAAGTTCACAACGCCATTTCGCTATAAATTCCCTGTGTTTGCGGAAACGACCTTCCTCTAGCGAATTCCAGGAGAGAAAAGAAGGTGAAACGCATTCACCTGCGTTCCAAGTTGGAATTCGACAATCGATGTTACGAAACTCGAGGCCGCCAGCCGGCAGTTTACGTCGCACTAAAACCCACCATCACTCACTCACTGCGCGCGCCCGCCGTTGTCTCCGCGTCGCCGGCATTTAGCCGGTACGTACAAAATGTACGTTACAAATTTCTTTGTTAATTTAAATAATAATACGTTTCACCACAGATTCCTGGGTTCAAATTGTGTCGATTTAACCGAAATTATTTATGTCTAAAATCGCCCTTTTTTCAAGATGGGTACAGCTCTTAAAATAAATTTGGAAAATACACACTTTTCAAAATAAGTAAAAACATAATTAAATGAGAAAATTTAGTTTCACCGCCTACTATGATTATTCTCAAGGTCAATGTGAATAAAGTCATTTCTGTGAAATAAAAACTATTTTTCAAATTGAAATGAGATTTTCACCATTACAAATGGTGTAAGTCCAGCATTAAATTTAATTATGGGAAAACCATACAAGATACAAAACTTTAACAAGAGGGCAAAAAGTTTGGTAATACTTACGCATTTGAATAAAAAATATAGAATTAACCAGTGGCGTACAAATAAAAAAGTTCTAGGGTAAAACATGAGAGGTGACATCAAAAAGAGGAACATCCTGTTTAACAATGTTTGTAAAACTACGCCAGTCTATTGATATTAACATGCAATAATAGTAGGCGGTGCAATTTTGAAATTTCTCAGTTAATTAATTTTTGTCTTTTTCTGAAAAACGTATATGTATCTGGTTGATGACCTCATTTTTAGGGCTGTGGTATAAAATATCTTGAAAACGGTGCATTTTTAGACATAGATAATTTTGGTTAAATCGGCATATTTTTTACTCGGGAGTCTGTGGTAGAACATTGGTGGTACCTTTTAGCGACACCCTGTGTATGTGTTACATGTGGGTAGGTACCCTACACCTACACCCCGCTTTTAATAAAAATTATTTTTTAAACTTCGTTATTAAAAGACCAATGATGAAAATTTTTTCACACGCATTTGGGTGAATTAATTGTCGTTGCGATTTTTCTGCTAATTTTGTTCTCAATCAAACAAAAACGAGTGTGAAAATAAATAAAAAATACATTCTTAATGATTTCAGCGATTATTTTGTTTAAAAAAAGTGTGAGCTAGTTTTCGATTTTTTATTTTTCGATAAAAGTGTCAATATGCGAGACGAATTGAAACCAACAACTTTGAGTGTTTCCTAGGTTGTTCCTGAAAAAGGCCGAATTTCCCTAAAAAAACACACTTCCCGGTAACGAATCCCGCTCATATTCAATAGGCATCGTGAGACAGTGCCCCGCTCTAATCGAGTCAAATTACAAGTTTCTACGACGAAAAATGGCGGCTCTAGAGTGTTTCCTAGCAAAACGCACAGACACACAGACCGAGCGAGAGCGAAACCACTTTTGGGAAATCTCGGAAGTAGGTAAAGTTCACTTTTGGCTCGCTTTTAACTCATCTAAGTGATCCTGTGAGTAATTTCGAATTCTCGCTCTTATTTCCTTTTTTTTGACGATCTTTTTGAGTTTTTATTTATTCAAAAATATTCTTTTATATAGGTTTGTTGTGGTTAAGCTGCGGAAGATCGTGGCCAGATATTCTTACAAGCTTTTTTGTGAGCTTTTTTGTCCTGAAACACTATTCTTTCTGATTGTTATACTGCCTGGTTACTCTTTGTCTACCTCACTATTTACCTTATCATCGATGTGATAATTCTACTGATTGACTAACGATTTCCGGGAGAAGCCTACATTTTCGAAAATAATACGCGAAAAGATAAAAATGGTTGGGTATACGTTTTCCCAAAGAACATGCCTGAGTTTTCTCAGAATTTAATTCTTTTGCGCTCTAGCCTCTTGAAGAGGGCTCGGTCACGTGAATTGCTACTTGATTATCTAATTATCCGATTAATTATTAGGGGAAAAAATATTTTTCACGTCATTAAATATAGGTACGTTATTATTCGATGATTTTTTCTTGGAATTATTAATAAATTCTTCGAATATCCTTCGAGTTCGAACTTCGAATATATCCTTCGAGTTCAGATTTGATGGTGTAAATAAGTTTTCAAGGTTTTGTACTCATACCTCTCCCCTTCGTCACAAAATCCGTTCCCTGGGATGCTATCCCTAAAAATGCCAGCTTTGTTGTGGGATTTTTATAACAGAATCGCGTTCAACCGCTCACATATGATTTTTGTTAGGTAACGCGTTTCCATGATAACCCTCCAAAATTTATTCTGAAGTAATTCCATGCTCTTATAATATTTACGCTTTGAATATTTAATTTGGCAAATAACTCGCCACGGGTTAGGCTTGTGACGTCGATGCTCTGTGACTGATTTCAACGTTTATTTTTTATTCGTCGGAGATGATTTTTATTTTTGTTTATTTAATAATTATTATCTTCTACATTTTCAAGCGCCTTTAATAGTTGTATGCCGACTCAAGATAAATGTTTACTGGATTTTTTTTAATAAGAAGGTATACCTACTTTTTTTAACGCTAAAGTGACGTATGGTTGCTTGATGATAGTAACCCAAGAGGCATTATTAATGAAAAATCGTTCGTGTTTTTATTATCAACAAAGTAAACTTCGCTCGCCTGGATATGAAGTAGTACCTAACACAGTTGAAGGACCAACATAAAATCCCAGCACTACCTCAACCAACTAACGATGGCGCCTTTTGAATTCCGATAGGAGACTTGACTGTGCTGCGTTTATTCCCAGTCTATCCAGAAATTGGCTGCTTGTGAAATTTGTTATTAATAAAACTTGTTGATGTGACCGATTTACCTACGTATAAAAAAACCGGTCACATATGAAAACTATAAACTATCCATCTAAAATAAGATTTTGCCATTAACTTTAACGCCCGCAATTTTGCAATTCGATTTTCTCAGACGAATATTATTAAATCGAATTCCGCATTATTTACGATGATAAGTAAATAAGATCCGGGGTAAATTATGCGACCTATTTACCAAGTGGTGTGGGGGGCCGGTTTTTGGTTGATATAGTCGTCGATCTTCCAGATTTATGAATGCAGCCGTATTTTTGTGTACACATCAGTGTGTCGAAAACAATCTCGGGATTATCGGCCTAAAAATAGTTCGCCATCATCAGCAGGAAGACCGGGAACGAACGCAAAGTTGCGTGTTCTGGGATTTAATTTCGGACATACTTCGGGACTGGAGATATACGAGTATTTATATATACGTCGAGTCAAGATGGCTGTTGCAATATATCTCGCGGGCAAAGAGAATTTTATGAATGCTTAATAAGAGCGCGCGGGTGGATTAAATTAATGTATCCGGATAGAAAATGACGCTGTAATATAGCGATATTAATTAGGCAATCTAAATTCGAATAATTAATTTTTCAATATTTTGAGGGCCCATATAGCAGGAGAAACTTTTATGGGAAAAATTTATCCGAGCGATTGTGTATAATTTTTGTTAGTTCTGTACACCCACTCTCGCTTATCTTTTTATTTAATTCTTGACAAGAAAGGAAAGTTAAATATGGATCAAAGGCATTGCGGCTTTTGATAAAAAAAACACAGTTTAATCAATTAACCGCTATATAAATCAATTAAAAATACTCAAATTCACGAAGGCGGTATATCTATATGGTAGACCGACCGCGGAAAGAGAAGGACATGTATACGTCATCAATTCATTTTATATGTTCGTCATCAATTAATTCTATAATCTAATAAATAAATAAATAAAGCTATAATAAATCAAATACATGTTCAATTACGATAACCGGCATCTATTAAGTAACTAATTTCAACCTTTGCACCTGTACGCCTTTTAATGGCTTCAGGACTATTGACAACCGATTAGCGTTTCTTAAAATCTGTAACTGCGTCGTTCTCATTCCGCGTTCGGTCTACCTGTTTCTAGTCAAATACTATTGCCTAGACTAGAGTTTCCATGGAGATGGTTATAAAGGTCTTAAAAATTTTTAAACATAAAAACTTCCAACTATAGGCCTAGGCATATTAGAATTCTCAGAAGAAAGTTTTGCTTTAGTTTTAATTTTCTCAGCCTTCAAGTTTTTTGGGTCGCTGAACATAAATTTGAAGTTTGCTTGCAAAAAGTTGATCAGGAACTTTGTTTTTTTTTGTACTTTTTGCGCAAAGTTTTGCACCAATTTCAGTTTTTGGTCTAAAATCTCATAAAAAAGCGTTTTTTCGACAGTTATACAAAATTAGACAAAATTTACAATATATTTCATAAAAAACTTCTTTTTTTTGGGGAGATTAACCGTTCTGACTGTAGAGCTCGCCAAAAAACATATTCCCATTTCTTGAGGTTTTGGAACGTTTTTTGCTATAGTTTTGATTTTCGTACGCTCTATGTTTTTTTGGTCGATGAACACGAAGTTTGCTGGCTAAGATTTCTCACACGAAAGTGGTGAATTTCACTAGATAATATGGGAATATGTTTTTTTGACACAATAGCGGTAGCACGCTGTCGACTTTAATTTTGTATAAAATGGACTTGCCTAAAAAACGCCTCCTCTCTGAGATTTAGACCAAAAACTGAATAAAAATGTCAAAATTTGTGCAAAAAGTGCAGAAAAAATGTTCTGGGCCAAGTTTTTCCCAGCAAACTAAAATTTGTGTTCAGCGTCCCAAAAAAACACAGAATGTGCGAGGAAATCAAAACTACAGCAAAATTTTCCAAAATCCCACGCTTTGAGTAGGTTATGTTTCTTTTTGACGCGCTCTATACCAGCGGAACGGTTAGTTTTCCAAGAAATGTTATTTACGAAAAATGAAAAATGAACTGATTGAAAAAACGCTTCCTTTCTGAGATTTATTTGGCCAAAAACTGAAAAAAGTTACATAATTTGGGCAAAAAGTGCAAAAAAAAATACAGTTTCGGGCCAAATTTTTGCCAGCAAATTTCAAATTCATGTTCAGCGAACCCGAAACACATGGAGGGTGAAAAAATCAAAACTACAGTACCTAAAACTTTCCACAAGCTCACGAAATGAGAAAATTTTTTTTTGGCGCGTTTACCGACGGAACAGTTGGTCTTTCAAAAAACCTTTATAAGCAATATACAGGAAATTTTCTCTATTCTAATTTTGCATTGAATAAACTTGTTGAAAAAACGATTCCTTTCTGAGATTTAAACCAAAAAAGTGCAAAAATTTGGGCAATAAGTGCAAAAAAAACAATGACTCCCAAAAAATTTTGCCAGCAAACTTCAAGTTCGTATTCATCAGCGGCCCAAAAGAACAGGAGACAATCAAAACTGTAGCAAAAATTATCTCTGAACCCCCATTTTATTTCTGATAGGGTTGTAAAGGTTTAAGTTACAAATTTGATCCCTCGAGATCCGAAAGGAAGGGTATTTTATCTCCGGAAAACTTCATCCCCAGGGAATGAAGTTTGATGTAGGTAACTAAATGAATTCGTCTATTTGTCTCGGACGTCAGCTTAGGTCTTTTCTTTTGCAACGGATGGTGCTTTTTTTCTACATCAGAGAATACCCCCCCCCCCCCCAGAGATAAAGTTGACGTTGCTCAAAGGGAAGAAATTAGACTCTGATTTCGTTGACGTATTTAAAGCGAAGTGAAAAAACAACTTTTTTTGATACTAATTGATTAAATTGATTGAAACTTTGATTCAAAGAGCTTTTGAACAAATTTGTATCGTCTTGGCTTTGAATCCTTGACCAAAATTTCTCTTTTTAACGGTCATGCGCAGGCTGATCCATCATTTTAATGTTTTTTTCATCATTCGGAAGTGGCATCAGTAAGTGACTGCGAAAGTGACTTCGACGACTTAAATAGGAATCCCCACTTTTTATTGCGAAGAAAATGAATCCTCTAAAATGCAATTCAAAAATTGATTTTCCGACATCCATTTACTTTCTTGTGACCAAAGAACGGCCTCCGGGGGAAAATTGCAAAAGGCAACAGTTATTTGGTATTTGGTTTCGAAACGACCATCGATTGGACATAAAAACTCCCCCCCCCCCAATTCTCGCCCACCCACAATCTTTAGGAGTGACTTTAAAATTTATATTGGGAGTGTGGGGAAGTTTTCATGTCCAGGCGATGACTATTTTCAAACCAAACAACTTTTGCCTCTTGCAATTTTCCCCCGGACGCCGTTGTTTAGTCAAACAGAAAGATAGTAAATGGATATCGAAAAATCGGTTTTTGGATTGCATCCTAGGGGATGATTTTTCATCGCATGATAAAATGCTTCTTTATAATCCGCAATAAAAAATGGGGGTTCCTAATTAAAAAGTCGAAGTCACTCTCACCCTTAGGTAGGGGGTTAAGGGTGGTTTGTGGCTTTAAATAAATATTGTAATATATACGATCACGTTAAATTTTAATTAGGTATCTAAGATTTCCTCCAAGTTTGATTATTTTCTTGAAGAAGATATGTTTTAATCCGCATTTATATACTTACGCAAGTATGTAATATGTGCGCATCAATCACTTAGATATTTATTTTGCCCACCCATCGGGTTTGAAAATCTTGAATAATAGATTACGCCCGATGACATATCTTTGAACTTTTCCCCTTCTCGAGAAATCCACCTTTATTAGTAAGAAGCTGTAGTATCTCGCCCTGCCAGTCAAGTAGGAAGACCGAGGAGAAAATTAATACATCCACCTTGATGTATAGGAAAGCACATTAGACCCCTTCCCCTCACCAGCTTCTTCTTTGCTCTTATATATCTTCATGTATTCAGGCATAAATCAAACTTAGTTTCATATGTCACAGGTGACGAGATATCTTTTTGATTAAGTATTTTTATATACTCTACTTTTACTGTCATCAATCTTGCGAGTGTAGAGCACCTAACTAAGTTGCTGTAAAATCAATATTTAATATTTTGTGTACCCTGAAACTATGCCGTGTTGACTCACTCAGTATGTGAAACTTGCATGGAGCTAATTATTATAATTATTATGGTTTAATAATATTTGCTTTTGGATGCCTACTTTACCTGCACATCAGTTTGTAGGTATACTAAGTTTGGCTAGGACAAACCGTTCTCTTTGAGACCAAACGAAATGTACCTAGAAGTACCTAGTACTTTGCAGGTATAGTGCAAAGTGTAATAAATCTGCTCTGTTTGTAGTAGAAATAGAAAATGAGTTGCGTTGCGTCAACGAGAGTAATAATTATTATTGTATTTTTGTAATGTTCCATTTCATCCTGTACCCCTAATAAATATCAATAAATAAAAGAGAAAAACTACACGTATCCTATTATAATGTAAATGTATAAAGGTAGATTTAGTATTTATTATTATTATTTCTATTATTTTGAAAGTTGAAGGCTGTTTTGTTATAAAAATTTAGTTACAAAAACTATTCTTCCCATTTCAATCATCTGTAGGGTACGTCACGTCACTGGTAAAAATAAAGCTTACCTTGAATTTATTTGATTTATGCTGCTGACAAGAATGACATTATGTAAATATTTGTTAACGAACTATAGGTATACATAATAATATTTGATTAATAATATAGTCGTGACTTTATCAATTTTATGTTATACCTACCTATAACCTGTAACCATTTACTATTATATTTTAAGTGAGAATAATCAATAATTTGTTTCCTTTTTTTTATAGAATTTTAACATGGAATCATTGTGAAATGTGATAGTTTCTGGGTGTGTTACCATTAATCGATTTCTTGGCTAATTGGAATTGGTTTTGTTTTCGTTTCATTAGTGTGATATTGTGTTTCGGTCAATTAAGGCGGTTCTAAACTAATTTTCGTTTCCCAGTTTCGTGAAACTAGCCGGACATGCTAATTATTGCAATCAAAATGGTGGATGTAGTGAACTTGTTGCGATGAAAGGAATACTAATTTTTCGTTTGTATTATAGTTACTACCTATTTTTGCAACGTCTGATTTAAAATTTTCCGTCACGTAAATAATTTAATTTCAGTATATCTAGGTGTGTCATTTATTTTCCTTATTCCTTATTGTATAGGGTGTTAAAAAATAAAGATTGAATATTTGGAGGGGATAGAGTATGGACCAAAGGATTTTATATTTTTTTTACATTTTGGGTATAGGTATCTAGACACTTTTTATTAGTATATTATATATCGGTACTTATACAAAACAAACGATAGAAACTTCTAAACAAAACCAAAAGATTGAATAAGGTGGTAAAAAAAGATAAGGTACTTACTATGACAATTTTTTACAAAATCGTTAAATTCTGAGTTTAAAGAAAAACTCAACAATGAATGATTTTGTAAAAAATTTGCAAGTATTTTAGTACCTACATAATATCTTATCTTTTTTTATCACCTTATTCAATCTTTTCGTTTTGCTTATGAGTTTCTATCAGTTTTTTTTTGTACTAGTCCCATCAGAAAGTACTTTTAAGTTGTGTTAATTGGAATTTTAATGAAATTTTAAAGGTGGGTTGGGGTGCCACTAGAACATTCCTTGCAGCCAAGTTTCCCCCCTTGGATTCCGCAATGGTAGGTCGCCTTCTTGAATTTAAAGGATTAAGTATGTATCTCGGTAAATATCGGTTGTACGTAAAAAACTGCTATTACAAAAAATTTTAAGGAGTATATCCAGCAACTTTCCTTTGAAACTTTTTTTGAAATTTTTCATTGTTTAAAAGTTGCAAATAAAAAAATATGTATGACACTTATGGGGGTGGAAACTTCTTTTTTTTTAGATTTTACAACAAAACAAATTTTACAAAAATGATGAAAGTAGGCATGACAAAAGTTGTAGTTTTTGAGTTTTCCTACAACAAGCGTGTATCTTCAATTTATTTTTGCATGGTTGGTACGGATATAGAAGGCGCCAAATTTTTGGAAAATTTTTTAATCGATGCACTTCGCTAATTAATTCAAGTCATAGCGTTTTCACTAAATCAGTTAATACAATAATGATTTTGAAGTTTTGGGGGTCGCTGATTAAGAATCCGATTTTCAGAAAAATAAAATGACGGGTGCAGTATGGGGGACATCTTTCATAAGTTCATCGCCTTTTCACCAAACTCATTAGGATTTTCGGATTCTTCTTAATCAGTGACCGTGAAAATCCCAAAATCATGAATTTGGTAAAAATTTGGACTTAAATTAGTTGGTGTTGTGTAAAATTCAAGCCCTCTGTATTCGTACCCAGGGGTACCAAATTTTTTTGCGAACATGCATATTGTAGAGAAATTCAAAAGGTACAACTTTTGCCCAGTACATTTTCCACCCCCGATTGACCGTTTTGTTGTAAAAGCGAAAAAAAAATCGTTTCCACCCCCTATAAAGTGTCAAAATTGTGCCCTACAAAATTTATGTTTTTTGCACAATAAGATATTTCAAAAGAAGCTTCAAAGAAATGTTGGTGGATACAGGGTGGGGACTCTAACTGAAACTATTTTCTCTTGAAAATCAGCGAAAAGTGTTTGATAAAAATGCAAAACCAAGTCGATTGAGATTTTTTGTGAGCTACATTTTGGCACCAAGCATTAAATTTTTTACTTTCTTAATGGGCTGAAATCTAACCTCACTTTTAGATTTTTCGTGCGGAGGTACATGTGTTCCTTGAATCTGGTTCCTATGTTTCTCTTAGTTTGTCCTCTTATTTTTTAAATCCCCAACTTTTTGAGTTTGTAATCTTTGTCTAAAGTGTTGCTTTTTAATTTTTATTGTGTTATTCGAAAATACTGGGATATTTATACTTTTTAAGAATGCTGTTAAATTTTTTTTTTAAGGGACATCCTGTAGTTTATCACATTTTCAAGTTATCCAAAAAAATACATCCTACATCATAAGGATCGTTTTTACAATAATTGAATTTTAAATGCGTGGTTTGAGAATTTTAAACAAGTGAAAAAGGCGATTTTTAATTTTGAAAGCACTGTGCATCGAAAACGGATCCAAGTATCCTAAAACGGCTTACATGTCCCTGAATTAACTTTTCAAGTAAATAGCATCCAACTGTATAAATATAATTTTGGGAATTGTATACATCCGCGGCTCCTAAGTTTCATAAATTTTTCGGGACCGAGGAGCGAATTAGGGGTGCTGGGTGGGTACCTAAGACGCTAAAAACAGCCATTGCAAACTAATATTAAGGTCACAACTAAGGGCTCTTTGACACTACGGTGGAATTTCTATTTTTTTCTTCACTTTCAAGGCAAGGAAAATCTTCGAGATTTACAGTAGCACGATTTTTATTTTCAAATTTGCATTTATTTTGCATTTATATTCCAAAAATCGTAACATCAAATTCTGTGTTCTGGTCACGATATGAGAAAGCGGTTATATTGGGAGTCCGCGTCTGTATACGTTTGGAAGCGGTTCCCATTGTCATAAGTGGTTTCATCCGTAGTTAGATCCGAGACTAGTGGTATTTCTCGGCGCTTGTGTCAGGACCGTACTTTCGTTGCACTCCCAAAATGAATTTTTAAAGTCGTTTTGTGGCCTTCCTTTTTATTTGCAAAGCTAATGAATACCTTCCTGGTGTTACTATAGTTATGTTCTCCACCCCTATACAGGTATGTATAGGTGTCATAGTGAAACTGTACTAATGACCATAATTTTTATACAGGGTTATGAAAATAGTCAGATTTTTCATCACCCTGTATCCTGTATAAACATTTCAACTACCTACACAGTAGGATACCAATAAAGATACCGAATAACTGACGCATATCTCAATATTTTAATTTTATAGGTACCAAGAGGTTATTTTTTATTATAATTTAGAGCACACAAAATGAAGCAAAACACGGTTACAAAAATTCATCAGTGGCGTAGATAGGTACCATGGATTTATAAAATTATTATTTTATATCCAAAACCTACCTTTTCTGCGGTATGATGAAGCTTAGACTCAATTTACTCAAAAACTATGAGAAAGTTTATTCATTAATATACTTTTTTTCTAAGAAATCTCCAGGGAATCCAATGCTCTAACGTAACGTCTTGTAAGTCCATGGACGTAGAAGTTGTTGAGCGAAAAATGGGTCATAAATTTTTTCACATGTGTTTTTCTTTGTTTTGTGTGTTCTAAATTATAATAAATAACCTCTCGGTATAAAATAATAATATTGAGAAATGCCCAAGCTATAATAATTATTAATGAAATTATATCGTAGACACGTTTTTTCCAAAACTCAAAATTTAAAGATTGATCGTATTGTTGCGTCTCTCATTGGCATTTTAATTTATAAGCAGTAGGTTTCATTTTTTCACGTCGAAAATTGGTAAAAATGAGGTTTACGGAGATATAATGAATTATTTTCAAGTGGTTAGAGGTTACCAAGTACCTATCAGATCGACTTTGCATGGGGTAATTTTTTTAATATACGCAAGGTGTCAGTTTTTTGTAGCAGAATTCACCAGTTTATAGAAGACATGTTTCTACCTGTCTCATTAATCTACCTATAATCGAACATTTAAAAAATGTTGAGATTTTTTGAGTCTTTTTCTAGAGATTTCAGAGATTTGAAAATGTATGTTGTCTATTTGGAAATCGCAGTGTGCATGATTTAAACAATAAAAATAAATTATTGTAAAATTTTGTAAATAGCCCGTTAGAGTTTTAAATTATTATCGATTTACGGGTAGGTATTATCTGGGTAATTCAGGGACGTTAGGTTGACGAAAATTATTTTGAATGTGAGGAGAATTTATTATGTATGAAATTTATATACGCACATTTACGTATAGAGTGGCAAACAATGAGCAACATCCGCGGTTAGCCTATAATTCGTTTCATTGTGTCCAGATTAATGTTTCAGAAATACTGTGATTGTGTTTCGTCGTTGCGCGGTATTTTGATGTCGTTTTCGGCGTTCAGGGCCAGACTTTGTGCCCGCTGCCCTACAATTACAAATGTTTAAAATGTCACGGCGGATGAGTCAACCACAAATACAATTACCTACCGCTGCGGAGACCGAAACCGATCCGCGATTTTAACTATCGAGATCTCGTAACATATTCATTCCCTGGATTTTGTTAACAATGCTACACCTATTTTTATGAGTTTCAATAAATTTGTTCCCGCGATTTTCGAAAGCCTATCGGTGCTTCCATCGGAAAATATTTAGCAATCACTTTGGCCGGTTCAATGTGTTGCCTGCCGGTTGCTGGAATTGCAGGAAATTAATTGCAACGATTTTTAAACATGCATATGTAACTATTTTGTTATTTACGTCGTAGGTGAGAATTTATGGAACAAGCGAAAAATCGAAAAATTTGTAAACAGCTGCTGTTGGCGTAGTGTTAAAATAATACCTACCTACACGTTTTATGAAGTAGGTAAGTATGTAGGTATTCAGAATAGAAACAGAGTTTTTATTGTTTCGAGTTTTTGACGTAAAAGCACTAAAACTATAGTTTAAATTTCATAATGGACAGTTAAACTAAACTATAGGTAATGAACCTCTTCTTAAGTTGATATTGATAAAGATTCTCTTCACTGTATGTGTTAGTATTCAGTATTAAGTACAAAAAATTGATTGTTTTCTTTTTTATAATAATTCAAAGTTTTAATCATTTTATATTTTCCAAGATAAGTTACTAGATGAATCCAGAGAGTATCATCCCGTCGCGCTTATAAGCAGCCATATTCTCAATTCGTCAAGTATTTACCATTATTTGTGTGAGACAGTTTGTTTATAGGCTGGTTTTCGTTGGAATTTTATTTCTCATTCTCTCATTTATGTGACCTTGTGTTGTATTTACATGTTTGTGGATGAAGTTATTTGAAGTGGCTAATTTTTTTTTTCAAATATTTTACCCGAGTATATGTTATATGTAAATGCAATGCTAAGTAAATGGGCTTTTTATTTATATCTGCAGTCGTTTTCGATATTTATGCGCTTGCAGATAGGACTGTTTTGAACTCCATTATAACGTCTTCTTCCTTGGCAGCTGAATGCATGAGGTATAACTTTCTCTTCGTAAAATAAATCTAGGAAAATTAGGCCAGGATAATGGTGGAACCATACTTTTGCTTTATGATTATGACGAAGGTTGACGTAAAAGAAACCTTGGGCTCACTTTTGCAGAAAATGATCAAATGATACGTCTTGTCCTGTGACTTCCGAATGAGGATATCTAGGTCGTTTGTTCCGGCACAGTGCGAGGACTTAATGTGGCCAGCCCACATCTAAATTACTTGTTGTCTTATACAGGAACATTATCATCCTTGTAATTGCTTTATATACTCCTTCCAAGTCGTTACATAAATAAACATTAAACAGCAATGCGCCTCTATGGTTAGTTCAATATCATCACACTTCTTTAAATCCAAACAACGATTTTGTTTTTCAAGTCTTTTTTCTGCCTGTTAGGTATGTTGGTAAGAAAAATATATATGACCTAGATTGAGTCTGATGGAGAAAAGCTATATTTTCTTTCCTAATGGAATTATTTGATAGTAAAATTGATTGGTTTATCAATTCTTGCAGACAATAATAGTTGATTTGATTAAACTCCATTAAGTCTTTTAAGTTTTCTGAATCAGGGCTGCTTAATGGACAGGAAGAGTGGAGCTGCGGAACTATTTTACAAAACATAAGAATAAATGGTATAGCGTTAAAAATCAAAGCAAGAAACTTTTTTTTTACTAATCCGGTTACAAGTTGTTTATTAAAAATTAAGTAATTGGAGATAAAACGTAAATTCGCAATCCGAAGAGGTAAATTTTAATCGTCGGTTTAATTTTGAATCGCGAAATGTTTCATCAGCACATTTTCCCTTCATAAACAATAATAATAATTGTCCTCATTTTTTTATTTATAAGGCGACAGTAATAATTTATAAAAATCCCACGTCTGACGATAGAAAGTGCGAGAAGAACTGTATGCGATTCTTCTGTAGCTCTCCCCGTTTTTGAGATACAGGAGAAAGATCATTTTCCGGGTGAAGGTTTTGGAATTGTTGATTTTTTTTTTCAAAACGACAATAACTTGCGGTGCCTTGAAAATTTTGCTAAAGGACGTGCCAGACGATGGCTCCGAAACTGAAAGCCGTTTTATTCTGCGAATTCGCGTTTTCAACCTCTCAAAGTTGAAAATTACCATTTTTTAGCTTTTCAAAATGTTTGTTCTCGTGTTGTGAGAAAAGTGAGGACTTTGCAACTGGATTGTTTAACCGACTCGTATGGCAGTCGACTAGGCTCACACAAAATTACTTCCGTCTGAAAACATCGATTTTGCAGGAAAATTTCAAACTGCTGGAGATTAAAAATTTTCGAATAAATGTTTTCTCTTCAATTTAAAAAAATGGGCAGAATGTTATCCGATTCCCAGTTTATGAAAGCGCTGAATAAAGGTTTATGACCTATTCTCGAAGCTTTTACGCCCCCGGTAATAGTTGGAAAATAATTAAATAAACGGGTTGGAGATGTACATCAAGTTTATATGCATTGGAATGAGATAGAAATAATTGTTTGATCAAGTGAATAATTTGAAAAGAATCGTTTGGAAATACGGATCTCGAAAAATGCGTAACTTTGTTTATAAAATTAGGAAATTTTCAATCGCGGCTTGGTTTGAATTTTAATGTTACACTGTCTAGTCTCCATTTGAAGACTTTGTTGGTCGTGGGCTGGTTGACAGGTTGACATAAACTTGTCACTTCAAAAACCTCGGAGAAAGAAGTCGAATGGTGTGACATTGCTCTGGAGTTAGTTTGAGATCAGATTAGGCCACTGCTGGCCAGGTCAGATCGAAAAAATTGCTATTTTCTGATGGTCCATTTCGGACACTTCCGGGCTGGGTGATTTCCAGACCGATATAATTACTATTCGGCTTTCATCGTAATTTTAGCCTGTATATTACGGTGTTCTCAGGGCTATTAGGGCTATTATACACGAGTATAAATCCCAAGAACTTTTATAAAATGTTACGTGCCAGTTATGAAAAGTTGATGAAAATCGTGTAGGCAGTTCAAACCTTAAGTGCGAACGGTGTACACTAATAAACATGGGAGTTGGGAGTTATATATAGACGGGCAATTAGCTTTAGAAATAAAAATTTCCCGATACATTCAAGATGATTGAGATAAATTGCTGCGGTCAATTGCTGTGGCAATTCGCGTACTCTCTTGATATGCCAACGGTCGGCATGCAGCGTGATTATGAACAGCATGAACATGAGTCCGCACGGGGCAATTTAATTAATTCCATAACGCACCCCGCCCCGTCCCCCGGGCGAATGCAGGTTACCCTGTCCGGATATGTGCAGCATGTGCACCTAATACTACATACACATACATGCACACATGCACACAAACAGACCTTGCAGGTAAGTTCATGATGGCGATACGTAACTGCCAACATTGCAGCTCGTAAATCAATTGAAAGCCGAACCCGAACTAGCAAACTTGCTCTTGGTCGCTTGTCGCTCCAATCAATTCTCTAGGCCGGCTATTTTGGCTTAATATTATGTTGGGATAATATTATATTGGAGTGGTTAGGGGGAGGGGGTTGTACTTGTATACATAATTACCCGGAATCAAGTATAAGATATACCTATATCTACCTAATGTTGGTTTGAGCTTTGAATCGATCTTACATGCAGCCCTAATTTACCATTATTTAATGTTTTTTGATCAAAGGCTCTGAACATCTAAACACAACTGCAGTATTGTCTTTATACAAAATATGAATGGTCACGTATATTTAGTCAAATATTATGGTTAAAGACTACCACAACAGAAATTGGATTTGTCAGGTCAGGTGAAGTTTTCAATGCTCAGATTTACTTATAGCGACTTTAAATAGATATAGGGCCAATTATCTCAAAAAGGCCTTAACTTTTCGAACTTTGCTGAGTTCCACTAGAAGCGCTCTTGTTTTTTGAGTACATGCTGAAAAAGTCATTACCGTAGCTAAAACCGTTGCTTTATTAGCGCGATGGATGTTTTAAAAAACTCATACATATTTATAATTTCAGATAGTGAAGGTCTCAGCTGGTTATACCTTCATAAAAAAAAGACTAGAAATGAGAGAAATAGAGCGGCGATTTTATCAAACTATATCGTCAGTCCCCTCTTCGTGGTGGGAGATTCAATAGGATAAATTTATTTGGAAGTTCTGGAAATAGTTCTTATATCTCTTATCAATAATATAGTAGATGCAAACCGGGAGGAATTTGAATTTGATAGATCTTATTTTCCAGCAAGATAATACTCTTCATTATTTTAGACTTGTGTGTTTTATTAAAAAATAGCAGGTCTACCGCTTGACTAAAGCCCCATTAGTTTCTGAGTGGACTCTAAAAAATCATGAAGAAGATAGTGGACATTTTTCTGTCACGAGGATAATTTGCGAGTTGAACCAGAAGTTGGAGTTGAGCTTGGATGCGCCTATGAGGAACATTTCCTGAGTTCTGATATTGACAACTAATAAATTTCAAGCCGAAAAAACGAAAATTGTAGGAAATCCGAAGCGAACGATCATAACTCCAAAACCTTGAAACATTTTGAAAATACGCGCTCTGTTTTAAATGAGGTTTGTAGGAATTACAGATGAGTGATGTCACTTAACCCTTCTAACCCTTGTCATGTAAAATTTTGAACTTTAGTCACAGTGACTGAAGCGGCAATCTATTGTGACATTTCATTTTTTCTCCAAAAAGTAGCAAAAATCTGAACTTAATTTAACTTGCTCTGAAGGGTGTCCACGATTTATGAGTTTCGTTGTTGGGCGCCTTTATTTAAAAAACATGAAAAAATGAGTTCAAATATTCACGGTGTGTGAATATTTGTGAAAAGCTTGAAAGGCTTGAAAAAATATACTTGAAAAGCTGTGTGAAATAAAATTATTTTTAGCTATAGGTAAATAGAAAAATCAGACATAATAGCTCCGTTCTGGTAATTGGACTTCGAGAACAAACTTATTTAGCCACAGCCATATTTTAAAATAAACAAATAAATAAGTTGATAAACGCAAACAACCAATTGGATTCGAACCCAGTTGGTGATAGTCTCAACGGCTTAGTAGTCTGCACTCTCTAACCCGCTGGGTTACCGCCCGATCCAATACGAAAGAATGGTTTTCAGAGTTGAAGTTTGTAATGAACATGTTTATGAGTTATAAACATATAATGCAAATAAAAAATACAAAAAAATATAAACAATAAAAAAAAATAAAGCGGGAATCTTGGAAGAGCTCAAGATATCGCCAAACAGCTTATACATGTCCTGTCTTAATTTTTGATGTTGTGTAGCTGTTTTGTGGATGAAATATCTACCGGGTGGCTGGCCATACCTCTGTAGGTACATATAGGTCATTTAGTACAGGAAAATTAGGGTTTGAATTCAAAAAAATCCAGGGAGCAATTATATTATGTAACATTTCGTTAGGGAACCCTTAAAAGAGCTCGGAGTCACTTTTTCTGCATCCCCACCATTGGGTATTTTGAGGAAGGAGGTTGTTTTAGCGAATCGATTTAGCGGCTAAACTGTTCACTCTATATACAAAAAATCCAAATTAACATGATGTGTAGAGTTTTTTTTGAGATCTCTCTTTTTTCCAAATTAAATTTTGCGTTAGGACGTGAAATTTATGACTGTAAAAAGGACCCTGCAGAACTGGAAAAACTTTATCAAATTTAAAAAACTATTTTTGTGCCATATAGGAAAACATAAGCCGTTTTCCGATATTTTGAGTCGTTTTCACTGTATCTAAACTGCTTTGGAAATGGAAAAATGCGATTTTTATTTGTTTTATAAATCGTGAATTATTATTGCTCAACTGTAAAACCAGCCTTATAATATTGTTACCGGTCTCACAATAATAAATCCACCACTTAAAAGTCTTGCAAATTACTTTATTGACTAACCCAAGTTATAACCTCTAATTCTAATTCTATATAAGCAAACACAATAAACACAGTTGTTCTCTTGTAAATCAACTTGTCTATTCTTTATAATTCGCTATACTGTCACTACTGGCTTCCTTACTTCACACTTCACTTCACTACACTGCTCTGTCTTATACTTCAAATTTCACTAGTTACTACTGCTCTGTCTTCAGCTTTACTCCACGTCCAAACTATTACTGTTCCACGCAGCCGCGCGGCTGTCCTTATATAGTTCCCCCGACGTGTCGGCGAAACAGTAGGTACCTTATCCAAGGTTGCCCCGGCGCACCGGCCGTCGATTCGTGGGTTCTGGAAATGTCAGATTGTTCGGCGAGATCACTCCAGACATCCACAGAACCAACACTGTCCGTCAATGTGTCACATGACATGTGACTGGAACTGTCGCGAACATGTCATTGACTAACTTAGTATAAAAAAAAGAATGTAAACAAATGAAATGGTGGGCTAGGAGTTCTTCATGAAACGAATAGAATGTTTCCAGAGCGGTCTCGTTATAATATGTTATAATATACCAGGGTCCTATTTAGTCCTATTTAAAATAACAAAGTTGTTGTCGTAGAGAGATATTTGGGTCCGCTATCCTTATAATCCATTGTCAAATTGTATATAGGTAAATGCACCCATAATTGTTTCAATAAAAGCCTGATGTCTAATAATAATAATAATAATAATTAAAATTTACTGCACCGGATATTGCAAACTAAAGAGATAATAATATTAAATTAACCTAAAAACTGGAATATATACGTAGGTATATACATAATACATAAAATATTTGTATGAATATAATATACTCCCTGCAAATTTACATAACTACCGTTTTACATTTATTATATAAACATAAATGCCTTCAAACCAACTAAATTATTTACGAGATAATACTCTGTTATATGTATATGCAAGCTATATGTATACGAAAATTGACATTATTACAATGTAACATTAAACCTAATTATAATAATTTTATGAATTAATTTAATATTTAGTAATCAGACTGTATAATTTGGGTGAAACAGCGAGACAATGAATCAAGAAGTAGGAATGTATATTATCGCGGAACATAATGGCGATTCGGGAAGTCTGGAGATAATGATTTTCGCCTTCTATGCCCGGTCCTTTATGCAGAATTCGGGGTGATTTCGGTAGACAATATTACATTGTGATATGGTATATTGGTAATTGTCGCGGAACGAGGAGAGGATGAGAGAGAGACATAGTCGGGTGGGAGATAGTAGATTGTGTCGTCCGCGTATAAATAATGTCCGGTCTCACATGTCAACCATCCTATTCATAAAAGGGAGATTACTGGAATTCGCCGCCATAAATCCAGGGCAACGTCTGTCGACCTTGCTACTCTATTAAACCTGTATTTGTATGGTAATGAAAGTAAATGGATCACCAAATAACCAAATATCAAATCGGCCACCGCTCCTGGGTGTAAATAATAAACGGATGCGGTTGGGTGGATCGTATGGCATTTTATTTTTTTAAAGCGTTTTGTGCTCCCTGAATATTTTTCAACGGTCAATTATTTATCTAGATCGCTTGTCTCTATAGGAGTCTCACTATGCCGACTCAGATAAATTATTCAGTCTCCATCATTTAGGATTTTATTAAAAATCCCCTCGTCACATAATAGAAAGTGCGAGAAGTTCAGAACTGTAATCGGTTCCTCTGTAGCTCTACCCGTTTTCGAGATTCGGGAGAAAGATCATATTCCCGCGGTGAAGGTTTATTTTGTCGATTTTTTCAAAATGAAAGTCAGACGATGGCAACTCCGAAACTGAAAACCAGTTTTTCCTGCGACTCTGCGTTCTCGAGATATGACTCTGCAAAGTTATTATTTTATTATTATTATGTTTTTGTTTGAAATAGAGCGGCCTTCAGTAAATCAATCATGCTGAATGTCAAAAACGTCAAATGATATCCATTTCATTGAGCTTGGACTAGGGGTGGGAGAACTGAATTAGGGAGTAGCGACCGATCTAAAATAACCTGTTACTTTGAGATAACCATGGCGAAAAACACTGTTTACGACCATTTGACGAATGTCTACTGAATAATTTACAGTTACGGATGAAATACCGATGATTTGAAACTATAACAAAACTGACAGTAAAATTGCAGTTATTTTGAAACAACTGAAAACGAATAACAGTTACAGTTACTAACCGTGACAGCGGATCACAATCGTAGAAAGTCGAATAGACTTGTCTACTAATGAGTCTACTAGTTCATATTAGTAGAAAATCAAGTTGTGACATACGTTTCAATCTCCATGGCCAACTCTCAGGACGTGTTAATTAATGAACACCCGATACAACCAGACAAGTTTTATGCAAATATTCCTCTTTGGTGAGTTATAAAGCTAATAAAAAATTGATCAATATTATTGGCATACATTTTCATTTCATATTTTATTTCGTGAAATTAGCAACAATTTTAGAAGCTTTGCATTGTTTATTTAAAGGGTCATTTTAATAAGGTCGCCCGTTCCCGCCAGTCACGGATTTAGGAAAATGATACGAAATCCTTTTCCGAGGACGTACCTCGAGTGTTGGGTTTTTAAGCACAGATTTCCTGCTTACAGGAATAAATTATGGACTTTTTCATTTCGAACTTCATTTCGTATTTATAACCTGTTTATCCGATTTAAATAGGTAAATAAATCTGGCAATATTGTTTTTAAAAAATCAAAGGAAACATCTTATGGGGTTTATAAGTTAAAAAGTTAGAAAGGTTTCCCATAAAAAGTGTTGAAAATAAATTCAGCGATTTGCCTTCATAGTAAATCTCTAACGTCCTTGAAAAAGGCATAAATTTGAATTAGGTACATACCTATGATATTTAAAAGGAACTCTCAAGAAAAGTTAACGATAATAATTATTATTAACTAACAATTTTGGGAAAAAACCGTTTTCTAGAATTTTCAAAATTCCGTTGCTTTTGAAATTATTAAGCAATAAATGAGCCGTTTTAACTTTTTCCGATTAGGTAAATAAAGTTTATAACTGAACTGTGAGATGTGATTAGGGCGTTCCTTGAGCGATTAAAATTAAGGATTCAGAAACATATGGGACCAATAATTATTATTAGTGATCAAATTTCGGGATTGCTTCTCTGCCAACTCTATCAACATCTCCCTGACCTGCTTTACTTACATTTAGCTCCCCTTATTTTTCTACTAGAAATATATTACTATATTTCAAATAATCCAATTATTATTAGAATAAATAAATCGTTGTTCTCTTAGAGTAGAAAATTGGTTTGCAGCAACTACGGTAATTGACTGCTAACTGACATAGGTGGGTACGTATACCCCAAAAGCAAACAAAGGATCAGATTCACACCAAACTATGTATGCCACAATAATTTATTCAATGGGTAGTTTGATTTGCGCATACCGTACAGCAGCGAAACAAACCTCCTTGCATGGCAATGAGTGGTGGCGGTGGCGGTGGTGGTAGTTGGTGGCGTGACAGTAGAATTCGGAAGTGTCGTTAATAATGAATAAGTAAAAGGATAAATCCGACGCATGTGGCGTCTGTATGGCTGGCGTCGCGACGACCTCAGCTGCTGTAACTCCGCCAGAAAGGATTACACTGTAATGCACACCATGGTAACTTGTATGTTGCCGAGGGTCATTGCCTCTGCTCCGGGGCTTATTTAAAGATATCTCCTCGGCTTTATTTTATGAAGACGACGAAATTTCCTTATGCTCCTCTCCTATTACGTGGCTTCGCAACGGCAACGCGGAAAACTCGGCACGATCGACCTATTAATAAGCCCTGTCAGACTTTCATAGCGCCTAAGAATTATTCTAGGCGTGGAATTTTTCATAAAAAGCCCAGCCGATATTCCCTTCGTGCGCGACCTTCAGAGATGAGATGGCAAAACTTTATACCTGCAGGGTTGGTCAGCTGAATAATTTCGAATATGAGAAGTCAGAGTTTATTGAGAATACAGGGTGATTCATGAGTGACCTACATAGACCAATGGTGATAAGCGGACTTCAAGGCGGGTCGAAAACCACAAAAGAATTTTTTTTTGTGTGATTGGTTAAGAAGTTACAAAACTCAGGTACAAAACTTTGATAGGCGATATTTCTGAAACGGCTGGAGATATTTTGTAGAAATTTACTAGGAATGGTGCATTCCGGAAACTCATCAAAACCGCATTCTGAGTAAAAATCCAGGACCGGACTTGAAAATTTTTGCCCCCATGGTCTTTGTTGAAAAAGTTTATTTTCTGACCGTGCTACTGAAAAACTATCATCGAATTTGAAAAGATAAGAAAAAACTCTATAGAAATCATTCCTCAATTTGAACGGCACACCCAAACCGTCTCGAAAAAAAAATGTCAAAGTAAAACTTCTCAGTAAATTATCGTTTTCGAGCAGACATATTTTACTTAATGTTCGTCTGAATTCCTTCAAATTTATTTTTTGACTTGTTTCTATAATATTTTTTGAATTTTTGTCTTCTATAAGAGTCGTTTCACCTATCCGGGGACACACGGTATATTATTTTCAGATATACGGGATGGCCCAAAGTCTCGGTGAAGTTATTGTCCTAAATTTTTCATGTTTTTAATAAACATTATATTAAATGCAACTTTTTCTCTAATTTAACCGATCCCGTATCTCAAAATCCCACAATTACCTATTGTGACATAGCTAAAAAAAATCTGTATAAAATTTGGTGGTGATTACTTGAAATTAATTATTTTTCTTTTTTTTTCAGGCTTCAAACATATTCTAGTCCAGTCCTGTTTATAGGTGAGGTTTTCATGATGTTTATCAATAATTATTGTTTTAACGCTAGTACCTAATTTGTAAAACAGTCCTTAAAGAACATCTTTATTGGAACATCACAATAAAAGACTTATACCTAATGGTTCCAGAACATATCGAATTAATTTCTCGTGAGAATTGCATTTTTTGAGATAAAATTTTTAGAAATTGACTAAAAAAGTCAATATTATTAATTTTTGGTTTCCTTGATTTATTTTATACCGAACGACATAAAAAATCAATATGGCGGCCATAAGAAAAACAAAAGTTGGCTATGAAAACTCTGGGATCTAGTCGGCTTTGAACATTTTTGTAATGTCAAATGGATAGGTTTTGACGGCTTATGTAAGCCTACAAAAAATAATTAATTACTTTTCAATAATAAAAAAGATATGGCTAAAATAAAAAATTTTGATTTTTCAGTTTTTTCAGGATATTTCTGCAACGACTGAAAATATTTAAAAAATCTGATTCTTAATATATAAGCATGAAATTGTGCAACTTTTCTCTAATTTAACCGAACCTGTATCTGTTGCCGTTGCCAAGATTCCCATGTACTGCCACTTACACTGGACACACTGTATATCTTTTGCCTATATTATTGCATTTCTTACATGCCCTTAACGTTTGTAACACCTATTCATTAACACCCTGTATAGATAGGGTTTTGCTTTATAATACTGTTTTCAGTTGGATTTAGCTAAAAAAATATATCCTGAAACGCTATTTTCAGCCGTAAAATAATTATAAATCTAATCTATAATCTTCAGGATGGGTATTTAAATAGTATTTAGCATTTATATACAGCACGCTCAGGCAATTTTCGGATCGATGTCTTTTTAAGGCGAGGCCTGCTAAATAATCTCCCGAATTATTTCTTTAACTTTCCATTTATACAGAGTAGCGAGAAAGTCTGGCAACGGTCCAATAAGTCTTGCAGTTTTGAGCTGTGGAAGAAAGCTCAAAATTATTTATTTTCTTTTTATTGATGTAGAATTTTTTATACAGGTAGTTCTTGACATAAGTAATGGCGACACTGTTTTTAAGACAACCTGTATATTTTTGTACTTCCATATTTCCTGAGAAAATCCAAAAATGACGGTTCTACAGTTTGAGTTCAAATCAAGTAGTTTTTGAGTTTTAAACAAGTGAAAATCTTAATTTTTCATTAAAAACAGTGTACATCGAAACGACTCAAGATATCGAAAAACGGCTTACATGTCCCAATCTTAACTTTTTATGAGGTATCGTATATTGGGTAGTTTTAATTTTTATACAGGGTGACGAAAAGTATATGACAATTTTCATCACCTTTGTATAAAAATTTCATCTAAGGTACATCATAGGAAAGTACACAAAAAGCTAAAATAGGGACATGTAAGCCTTATTGAGTCGTTTCCGATGTACGTACACTGTTTTCAAAATGAAAAATGGCGATTTTCAAAACTGTCACAATTCTCATTATTCGATTTTCTCAGGAAATACAATAATATACAGGGTGTACTATAAAAAAAAAAATTAATTCCATAGAAAGAAAATTAAATTATGAAATTGACCTGTTTTGCATTTCAAAACTGAAAACTGAAATTGGACTGTTGCCCGACTTTCTCGCTATACCCTGTATAAAAGTAAAGTTTTTGGTGTGAAACGGGGCGTATAAAAATGATTATTTTATTATTGATTTTTTTCAAAAGACTTGAAGGCACTTCTAACGGTCCAGGTTTCCATCATTCGACCATATTAAATAAATTAAGTAGGTAAATTTATAATAAGGGTTGTTTTGTCCATAATATATAATCTTAAATTAAGCGACCATCAGGCACCGAAGCTGAACGTCTCAGGTGCTACCTGACCCTAGTTTGTATCGTGAATTATTAATTCAGTTTCTCTCTCATCTTTTTCTTCAGCTCATCGTGATAGAACGCTTAGTTTTTTTATAGACCAGTTTTTTCAGTAACGCTAAACCTTTTATATCATTAAAATCTGCCAGAAAATCGTGCAATGAATAATTCTGAAATCATCCGCCTTTAATTATAGATATTTGAATTGGCCATGTATTTAGAAAAAAAAAACATGACTTTTAGGTAAGGAAGAGTAGTGCATACTTATGTCAAGTTTAGTAGGACAGACGATGATTCATCTCAAGTTTGAGATTACAGAGAAGCCAGGTAACTATAGATATTATAGGTAGCTAGATACTCGCGGCACAAAGCATCAGACGGCCTCCGAGCTTTCTCATTAGTGTGCTTTTTTACGGGAAAACAATGTAAGCCGTTTTGTTTGGATGGAGCTGGCTATTCCTCAGCGGTTCACGTGAACGATAATAATAATGCCAGTCAAGTCCATTTCGGAATGAAAACTGGGCCCCGCTTATATATGAAACCTTCCACCACGCGACAGCCAGATTAATTTGAATGAGGCAATTACTGTGTGTACGTAACAAAGGATAAAACGGGACGTTTATATCGCCTATACTAACTTGTAATGGGATTAAAAGGAGGCGCTGTCTAAATAACTGGGATCGTTGGTGCTGTTACTATTGGCATTTTATAAAAATAGACTCAGTTACCAATCAATATCGTATTGTTTTCAGATTTCGTGTTAACCAGGACGTCGGAATAGCTCTTAAACTTCTCATATTGTATCACTGTAGCGCTAGCGCTAGCAGATTGTTTCGAATGTGAAATTTTGGAATTGTTATTTATGTGACAAACTATACGGCCCCTATTCCTCATTGTTGCATTGGCGTCGACTGTTTCAGAGGTGGTCAGTATAATGTCGTCTAATAAGAACAAGCTGGTACCAGGCTGCATCAGGTAATGAGCTCTTAGAACCGCGAACCTACTGGAATGAGTAAGGACTAACAAAACTAAAAGGACTAAAAAAAAAAACATATTAGAACGTCAGGATGTATGTATGACCTCGCACACTTAAACGAACTTTGGAATGCTAAGTGGAAGTTATACAATTATGACGTTTATAATAAATTATAGTCAGCTTCGCTTATAACTTTTTGGCGAACAAGATGGAACTTGAAAAACTAGGTTAAATAACCATAATTTGCGGCGCAAGTGACAATCGTGTGAGACTTTTATAGGATCTTTAACTTTAACATCATTTACAGCGGGTATTATAAAGGCTCATTAAGTTAACGGGCAGATTCCTGTGGCCATTTCTGAAGAAGGTATCGAGTCTAAGTGGAAATTTTATAAATTTATCTATTCTTGATATGAAAGTAATTACAAAAATGTCAAATGTAATAAAAGTCATTTGACGTCGATATTAGCTTCAAAAACAAGCAAAGAAATCTGACCGTTAGCCTAATATAATAAGCCTTTATAATATCGGCTGTAAGACTGATAGCCAAAAAAACTTTTTTAAAATGAAGTTTTTTATTCATATTTTTTATTCAAGTTGTTTCTTTAAATATTCAGGTGAAGTTGAGCTGATATTTATTTCTTATCAAGCCCAAATGCAAAATTTTATGTTGCAAAAATTTCAATTGCATATTAATCTAAACAAACAGTGGAATTACTTACGAATAAAAAAACTTGTTTTAACTTTTAACTATAACACTTTGTATTTTGAAATCGGGACGCCTATGTCCCTAAAATGTTTATATTATTTTTGACCAAACAATCTGTGGCTAACAGCTTATCCTACTTTTTTACAACACCCAGTATATAAAACATGTTTAAAATTGTGGTTTCTCATTGGCGCTTGCTGGTGCTTTTGATGTAAGTAAAGATGAATAACACGATACTGTGTGTAACTTTAACTAAGCAGTAGTTGTCCGAATTTCATAAATTCTTGAAACTGAGTAGGGGAATCACCGTATTGACAGAAATTCACGATTTTCATAAATTCCTCAAACTGGATAGGGGAATCTCCATATTGACAGAAATTCGTGATATTTATAAATTCCTAAAACTGGGTAGGGGAATCATTGTATTGACAGAAATTAACGGTTTTCATAAATTCATGAAACAGGGTTTGTAGTATTGAGCGAAATACACGATTTCCAAAATTCCTGAAATTGGGTATTGACAGAAATTCACTGTTTTCATAAATTCCTCAAACTGCGGGTAACTGGATAAATTCACAAGTTTCGGATCAGTTAATGCCATGAGCGGCAAAAAGAGACCATGCGTGCAATTTTTCTTCTTTGACATCCATGTTATTTCCAGCTATGTGATTAAATTTGTTAATTTTTTGATAGATATTTTTATGTCCTTATACTCTAGTATTACGTTAATTTTAGACTTTCTTTTTCAAATTTGTTCACTTTAAATCGCATAACTGGATTTAATCTTGTCGAACAGAAAACAGACGTTAGGGTAAGGGAAACAATTTCAGGGAGAAATTGAAATAATTTAATCATCGGTGTTCGAACGACCGAGCACGTATGTAATGTACGTATAGACTATCGTGCATGTTGCGGGGGCGACGTCAACTCACGTGATTTGCAGTCTATACTTTCATGAAATATGAAAATGTGGCTTTTTATATTATTTCGCTTTAAAAAGCCAGAAACGTCCAATTTGGTCGCTAATTTTCCCATAAATCACTTTCCTGACAGTTTAAAAACTAGAATTGTTTCTGCGTTTGTGGGACTATCAAGTTCCCGAGCAGGTAATTTCCGCTCTGCTAATACGTACATATTAATAATATAGCTGGGCTATTGGGTTTGGTGCCAAGCAAACTTTCGTTTTTCTCCCGCTCGTTCTTTCCACCTTGGCTGATAAATTCGACCACTATAAAGTCACGAAATTTATGGCGCGTCTCTTTTTGTTCACTTCTACAATGTGAACGCGAATAAATTTTTGTGACCGTTTTGTTTTATCTGCCTTGTTGTCAGATTGGTTTTCTACCAATATTTAACTATGTACCTACTTCATATAGAGAGAGGTAAAAGTTCAAGCTTAAAAAATCCATATCATTATCCGATTTTTAATTTATAATAATTATTTACATAGACAAGGCATTCACGGCAAAATTTGGTAATTTGCAGTAAAGTTATTCAGCAATAATATTACTGAAACTAGGGGGAAAAATCTGAAACGGCTAAACCGACTCGGCTGCTGCCTTCGAACCGGTTAACCGGATTGTTCGGAGTCTGCATGCGAAACATGGAAGGACCAGTTTTATGCGCGCGAGATGGCATCGGTCAGCTGTTTCTCTTTTTGTGAGAACAAGCGAACAATAGCCGCCGTTCTTTACTTTTGCGAAATTGCCATCGCTCGAGATTCCCTCTCCTCCTTCTCCTGCGACATGGGACGTACTCGGGAGTTTAGTTCTTGATTCGGTCAACTTTATTTGCCGCAGTCCTGCAGGACTCGTCCCTGGGTCTCCTGATTAACATTTATTATTCCAACGGGATCGAATCGTCCCGGGATGTCTTGTTGATGTCAAATTATAAAGCCATTTAGGGACGGTGTTTTGTTTTCTTGTTGCTCTTGCACCTACTTTTTTTGTAGTTTTTTTTTTATTTTTTGTCTTTTAAGTTTAGGAAGTTTTATCGTATATGTTATATATTTTTTTTTTAATTCATAAATGTTGAAAGCAGGGAAATGTTCCTCTGGGGTTTTTATGATGATTTTAAAGGAGTGATATCGGATCGATTTTTTTGTCAAAATTTCAGAAAAATTCGTAAATTTCCTTCGACAACGTCTGAAACAGATTATGATAAATGAGGTTGGAGCTGATTTAATACTTTTACGTATTTTTATTAGTTTTCATTATAATATACATACTGAGTAGGTAATCATGAATTTGTAGCAAAAGCTCAATTTATTATTTTTTTTAACTCACTGAATTCTAATAAATCAAATGAACTGGGAACTTCGAAATAAACACGGAACGAAATTTAGTCCGATGCAGTCCTGTTTCACCTAAGATGACCACCAAGTAACTCTCAACCCTAACTAGTCTCCGACGTAGCGACGTACGTGAACTTCTGGAACCCTCGATGTCTGTCACTAGCCGCACACTAACCAGGGAAATCGCCAGGAACGTGACCTACAAGAGGGTAACGCCTGGAAATACGTTTGATCTCTGGACGACAGAAATAAATTCTTTCAGTTTTGTTGGCGTCCATTTCTTGTCTTAGATTTCCAGGGTGGGTGCTTCCAACGCTTCTAACACTATGAAATCTTTTTTTCATCATTATCATTTTTTTATTTAACTTAATTTTTTCACCATGAATTGGGGCTAGTAGTTGTACCTGTATAACTTGTACAGAAGGAATTAGGAACCAATGGGTTGGTAAATTATTAGAGAAGAGAGAAGATAATATGGCTAACAGGCGTTTATACTCAAGATTGGGTACTGTTGATAATTTAAAAATACACAAATTTAATTTAGTGACCTTTATCAAATCATAGAATTGTGTACCATATCCGAAGTAACCAATTTTATTAAACCGAAAATATTTTCAAGAAGTATTCATTTCGTGGCATTTCATCGTCGCCAAGTCCGTCCCTGTCGTTGGAGAAGTTTCTATGGGCATTTGAGCTTACCCTACTTGGTATTCTCCGAGTGAGGATTAAATTGAGAATCATTAGTTCTTTACTAGATTGGGGTGACTTGAAGAACGTTTACGGACTTTTTATTATGTACCAGGTGATGTTGCTAAATCGAAAAATATGCTTATGCTAATAAGAAAAAAGCTCCGTAGCATTTATTTTCATGAAAGGAAAGTTAATTTTTCGTTAACACCGCGGTCGTATTTTAGGAATTCTATTCAGCCATATAATCAGACATCATTGGCAATATTTCTTCCTTTGAAACTCTTGTTGGAGAAATTTTAAAGCAAAAATTATATTTTAAAGGTTGAACATAATAATAATAATAATAATCAAATGTCTACTAGATAGGTACTCTCTGTACACTGAGAGTTGTCCGTTGTCATGCCGCACTGATTCTGACTAAACAATTTCATTTAATTCGATTTGAATCGTACACTTATTTCTAAGTCGAACCAGATGTGGTATCGCAGTTCGTGTCAGTGGCGTGTGTTGAGGAATAATGAATATCCTATAAATATATTATTTCGACAAGTTATTGACGAAGTAGTGCCTTGCAACTTTTTGATAACAAATATTACATAATGCAAGTAAATAATAAGAATGATAATAATAATTATTGTTATCATCATGATAGAAATATCATGTCACCTACCTGCTGGTTGCCGTTTAAAAGAAAGAATAACACCTCCGTTTTCTTATTTGCAAGTAAAATATTCCAGCAATTTTACCACAAGACCACGTACTAGGGAGTTCAATCGTTTCCCAGGCAAAACAAGGAAATAGATTTTTAGGCATTCGCGAAATTAAGTTACTCATAGTTTATCACACCGTACAATATAACACAGGTAATTCTGCTAATTTCGTATTAAAAACGTTTCAAATCACAACAAAAACCTTATTTAGTATATTTACCGCTGACACTGACACTTGAGAGTAGCGACGATCGTAATATCGTATCAATCTAAGCGTATCAAGACGCGAGTCGATACTTCCGTCTCACTCTCGCTCATCTTTTTAGAATTGCTGACGATTCAAACGTATTTCTGACAATACGTCCCATTTTAACTCGATTGGGTATGCAATGCAATAGAAGGAGTAAGGAATATAACGAGATGATGTATCCTTAGTTCTCACAACAGACAACTCTCAGTGTACAGACTTTAGGTAGGTGTATATGAGTATACTCCTGAATAGAAAATTATGTATTACAGACCGATTATACCTATCTCTGCTTTGGAAGTGAGATATTTTTATACAGGAACAATCGACTTGGGGCTTACATTGTTGTTTTCCATTGTTTTCTATTATTGATGTGCAAATCTCGGTCTGGAAGTGTAAAGAACTCTTCGCTTTATTTTGCTCTTGTCTTGTTTGACAAGTGCACACAGGCTGCTGCATGCTCTCCGCATCAGTATGGCGAAAATACAGGTAATGATGGCCTTGTAGTTGCAAAATGAAAGGCTAATAATACTCGTTTCTGTTGATTCATAGTCCGAGTGCGGTGCCTTTCAAAGGGGGTAAAGAACTATTCTTTGCGGCACGTTAACCGTGTTAGTTTTACGACTTTCGTATAGAGCTGGCATAATGACGCCTTCTTCAAAATTGGCTTTCACGTTCCTAGTGGGGCTTTTATTTTCCCCCCATCGATTGTTTCTGTTGATTATAGCTTCTTGGAGGTGATTATGTAATGGGATTATTCAAGAGAGACGACGAAGGCGTGTAATAAGTTTTCATGTTTGTCTCCTTGGTAGATTTGCCGTTTTGTTTTAAGACCGATAATTTCAAAGAACTTTTTTTTTCAAAACCGCCATTTGGGCATGTTTGAAGGTGCATAGTCTGGAATTATAATAAGACTTAGGGATATCAATACTCTTTTTTTATATATATAGAACTATCTCCTTTCTATTATGTTTATTTGTTTATTGTTTGTTCATTTATTTATTAGTTTTTCTGTTTTTTTTTGTTCCTTTTCTTGAGTGACCATTTCTGTTTGATTTTTATTATTTTATTGGTAGTAATAATTAGAGACGAGGTGAAGGAAGGAGGATAAGGGGGAAAACGAAAGGAAGAGGTGTATAATAATTGGGTATTATGTGTGCAGTATCCGCTCGTTGATAACCCATATTGATTCCGCGGTCTTGTCTTTGTCTATCGTAAAAGACGTCTCGTCTAGACGCGTTGTGCTCATTGTTCACCTACCGATCCCTGTTCCTATACCGGATGTCTCAGAATAAAGAGGACAGATTTCTAAAGTAGAATATTTACTTAATTTTAAGGTAAATAGTCTTAATTAACTTACCCTCCAAATTGAGTATAGTAACGAAGTTACAGGGTGTTCAATGTACCAAAAAAATACAATTTTTTAATAGCTCCGAAACGACTCAAGATTTTTTTGTGATTTTTTATGTCGTTTTCCTCTTAATTAGTTTAATATTACAGCAATAATTACAGATAGGGTAGGTACCAACTTTTTTATATCCCCAATTTTTACGACATTGGATAAATTTTGGCTTTTGACATATTTTTCCAAAAGCTCTAGACATTTCTGGTACATACAAAAAAAGGAATGAGGTTTGGTAGATAATCTCAAGAGATTTTAAGATATGTGCGATTTAGAAATTCGAGAAGGACTAAAAATTATAGGTTTTCGTAAATATTTTTAAATTTTTGGAAAAAATTACAGATTTGACGTGGGGCTTCTCGTTCTCCAGATCCTCCGACACGAAAAAATCCTAGCCACATTTCCTAGCGACGCTACGAGCTTAACTTTTTTTTTGTTTTATTAATTTTTTAAATTTTTATATGTTATTACTGAACTTTTATCTATTCAATTATTGTAAATTTACCTACCAAATATTACGCCTTTTTCGTAAAAAAAATGTCTAGCTTTTGGAATAATATGTCAAAACCATAGTGTATCCAGTGGCGTATAATATGGGGCGTATCCCCAGTGGGGGATAATAATGTAATAATGTTGGACCACTATCTACTGTACGTCTCTGGTTCAAATTACATAGAGGTAATTATTGCTATTAAATTAGACTAAGGCCCGTATTCACAAAGCATTTCTGTCCTGTAATATCTCGAAAATAATTAAATAAAATGGATGGAGATATGCAGTTTTTATGCAGTAATTATTTAGGAAATTATCGTTTGTGAATACGGGCGTAATAATATTTTTGTAATAAAATAACAACATAAAAAATTAAAAAAAAAATCAGAACAAAAAAGTAATAAAAAAAATATGAGTGAAAAATATAGAAACAATAAAAAAGAAGTAAAAAGAGAAAAAAGCAGAAAAAAGGAAATGGAAAAGAAAATAATAAGAATAATAAATGTCATCACTCCTGCTTATTATACGCTTGTACTTACGTAGTTTTATAAATGTTTGTATAGTTTTTTCTTTTTTTGTCAGGTGTGCCCTCATCTAACCTTGCGTCTGACCTTCCACAAGAAGTGTGGCTGATGGAGCAAGCGTTCCGATTCCAAAATAACACACACAAGTGTTTTTTTTTCTATCTTGCACCATTTCGAATCTTTGCTATATGATTTTTTCGTACTTCTGCATGTAGAAATGATACTTTCTAAATTTCGAAAATCTAACTTTATATGATTCTTCTCTGAATTTAAAATTTTTTGAATTGAAACTACCAAAAACGATACTTTTTATTTAGGAGTTCAAAATGCAGTTTGTATATCAACGGCACCTTCGGCTATAGGCCAATATGGAGAACTGATGGTCGTAGTAGAAATTTGAACATTTTTACAATCGAACATTTGAAATAAAGGCCCTAGGTAATATTTTCAAAAACTTCTCGCTTCCGGTTATACCGGAACTCGTCATTAATTACTTATTAACAATTTTTTTTCGTTTTTTTTTTGATTCTCATTAATTTTTATCTCTTCTACTTTAGATCTAACATTTTTAGGGAAGCAGGAGACTTACTTAAGTTCGAAGAAACGTTTCCCGTGGTAATCTTTCTCAAATTGTTTTTTTTTTTATAAACTAAAATACTTCAAAAATGACAAAACGTCGTTGATTATCTAAAGAGGTTGGAAACATTTATTAGCAATCTGAAAACGTTGTCTTCGTTTTCTGAAATATTTTATGAGAATTGCTTCTTGTCTAATTTTTTGGGAAAATATTATTCTACTTGTTGGGCAAAACCAGGAAATTATCTTTAAAGCTGAGTTTTGTGGTAGACGCGTGTTTTGTTTCCTGCGCTGTAGATACACACATAGGTTTCAATTTACTGCAATATCCTAGATAAAACTGAATTCTGTTTACATTGTTCTCCAACCGCTTTTTTATGGTGTTCAAATATTGACTGATAATTAGTGTGAAACAATATTTGTAGCGAAAATATGTTCGGCTCCATCGTTCTCTTTTTCATCGGGTCGGCCTTTATGTATAACAGATAACCGAATCATTTAGAATAGGCTTTTCCTTTGTTTTGTTTTTTACACCGAATGACGTCCAAAAACAATATGGCGACCATTGGGAAAACATCAAAAGTTGACTGGGAAAACCATGCAATCTTATCTACTTTGAAAATTTCTGAAAATTTTAAGGTCGACATACAACGAAAAATTTACTTACATTCAATAAAAAAAATTAGATTTCTCTTGATCTGCCATTCACCATTTTAGAAGTTACCCATTGAATAAGTGGACACTTACCTTCACTAAAATGACCACGGCATGGATTTTTCGAACGGAAATCACCTAGCAATAATAATAATCATTTATTATTGAAAGAGGCAGAATTTTTCTGTATTATTGTTTTTCTGATTAACATTCCTGTTCTAATTTGCTTCCGTGAATCAAAAGGTGCCTCTCCACCAAAGCAACACACAGGAACATTTTGTTTCCATTTGTTGCTTCTTGTTCCAAATTTTAGGAACTTCGAGAAACAAGTGCAAAATATTGCGTGCAAACAAATGGCAACATACAACAAGCAACAACTTCTACTAGCAACATCACGGAACATTGAGCAACGTACTAGGAACATTCGTAAACATTTCGGAAATTTGGAACAGAAACATAAATGTTCCCCTTTGTTGCTTTGGTGGATACGTGTCTTTAAAATCAATTCTTAATGAATAAAGCGGTTCGGCTAATGAATTTTTATCTAATGAACCAAACAGTGCTATAGTGCTAGTGTTAGTAGAAGGTTAAGTAGTCTTTTTTTTTAACTCGAACAGCTGTGTACATGTACGAGAGCGGACAACGGGCATGAATGATAATTTTTTGTTCCTCATTGTGAATTCAAGACCGTACTCGTTAGGTCGATAGTAATTGTAATTTAATTCTGGATGTAAATTTTTAACAATACATATATGTATATATACATACTTTCTACAAACGACATGACAACAATCTCCCATTGATTAGCGAAAGGCATAATACGTACCTTTATACTGCAATTCGCGAAGGCCAAGTGCGCTATGAAGGAATTTCTGGGGTATAACGATTTTCATAGCTAGAACTGTTATGATGAGAGAGTCCACTTTTTGAGAAGTGAATAATTTTTTATTTCGTTCTAAGGAAGACGCCTAATTGTATACGTTTGCTTTTCTCGAGGCTTTTCTGTTATTATACGTATCAATGATTGCCTTAAATTGTACTTTTGCTAGGAAACGAGAAATTTGAGACGAAAGTTCCCAGTTTATTTTCCAATTTTTAGTTTATGCAGTGGTTACAGTTCAGCAGTTTTGAAAGCTGCGAATTCTATATCGAATACAGTTCTTTCTAGTAAAATTACCCTACTTTCACTGTCTCTCTATATAGATCATCTTCGATAGAAGTGCTGGACACCGATGTTTTGTTTATAACGAAGTTAAAAAGATGGTTATCTGCAAGAACGTGGCCTCGAAACTTCATGTCTAGGATAATTGCTAGGCGGTCCTGCTGCTTCCACAGCAGCACGAACCGATTAACATTTTGCTTTGTTAATATTCGCACTAACAACGATCAATTCGGAAGCTGACTGTTAATTCTCTAATCTCGCGCACGGAGGTTCTCGAGTACTTCTTCCCAGCCTATTAATGTTCCACTGTTTTTGTTCCTCGTTTACGTAGATTGTTTGTATGCAATCATCGCTTTAAAGTGAAATTGGGCCAGTTATTATATAAACGGATTTTATACAAAATAGCATTAAGTAGGTATTTGTGTGTCATTAATAAGTCTGGCTTTCTCGTATCGTATTGCTTATTTATTTATATCAGCGCGCTATTGTTTGGCTACTTGATTCTGTTCAGTTTTATTCATCATCATGTATTAAACAGGAAGTCGACTGATCCTCCTGTCGTATTGAGCTTTCACTGCACATTATAGAGACCGTGTTCCTGGTTCCTTATTGTTGATGCGATCACGTGATCCTTGCTCTAATAAATATTTCCTTCTAGGTATATCATTTTCAAACATCTCTTGTTTTTAATTTTATCCATTTATCTCCTTTTGTGTGTTTTTGATTTCTTTAATTTCTTTCTGAGAACATAATATGCTTTCTTTATTTGAAACATAGTTCATATTGTAAAGTCAAACTCTCGGTCAATTATGTTATTACTAAACAAACCCTTTCATTTATGGCAAGTAAATTAGTTTCAGTTTAAAACAAATCTGTTTCCAAAAAATGACAACAATCAAATTAAAGGAAAGTTTAAAATTAAACATTTTTCTTTGTGAAGGCTTCGGCTGAACATCGTAGGGAAGGAAGGTGTACATCACAGTGTTGCGCAAACAATTACTATTATTGAATATCGATGCAGTAGGTGCTTAATGAGCCTACCACAAATATTATTAGAAAATTTCTTCTCGGTTACAATTGTCAGATAAATTTGTTTAAACAAATCGAGTAGTTTCGATTCGAACAAAAAATATTAAAGAAGTTTTACATCGTCTCACCACCGAAGAGTTCATCAATTAAAGCTATAGACGACGAAATACAGAGGGTATGTTTTGTCATTGGCTATACTTGAACAGAATGAAAAAATCTCAACTTTATTGAATGGTTAAAATCCAAGATGTACAACAATTCATGTTTTGCCTCATCCTGTAAATTCTGAGGCATCTTTGCATTTTATAGAACATTATTTTTAAGAATTTTTGACGACAATCCGGTCATTATTTACATCTGCGGCTCCTACAGTTTCACTATGGAACTTATATAGGGGTGGAGAACATACCTATAGTAACACCAGGAAGGTATTCATTTGCTGGGCAAATGAAAGGGAAAGCCACAAAACGGTGTAAAAAAATGGTTTTGAGAGTGCGGAGGGAGTGCGGTCCTGACAAGAGGCACCGATTAGATGCCGCGATCCCGGATAAAACCACTTCACCATAATTGCCAAGCATTCTATTCTGTGTTAGAGGTTCACAGAGGCGGACTGAGCGATATATCCGCTTTCATTACGTGTTCAGTCCGCACAGGGATTGATGCAATGATTTTCGGATTATAAATTCAAAATAAATGCAAGATTCAAAATAAAAATCGTGGTACTGTTATTTTCGAAGATTTTCCTTGCCCTGAAAGTGAAAAAAAAATAGAAATTCGACCGTAGTGCCAAAGAGGCCTTAGTTGTGACCTTAATATTAGTTTGCCATGGCTGTTTTTACTTTCTTACCCACCCAGCACCCCTATTTCGCTCCTCGGTCCCGAAAAAATTGATGAAACTTGGGAGCCGCGGATGTAAACAATTACCGACAATCCTATTCTTCTGCGAAATAGGATGTGGTATCAACACGATGGAGCACAACCACATACTGGAAGAAACGTGATGAGGTAATTCTACAATAATAATTTCCATGAAAGATGGTTTAAAAGGCACATTTTTATGGCCTAAGATCCCAGACCTAAACCCTTGAGACTTCTATTACATAATTTTTATTTCAGTACGTAGAAAACACTAAATTTAGCAGAAGTTTAAGTACAATTTGCTTTGTTCTACGTGGCCAATCTAAGCTCATCTCTTTGCATACAGTTGACGTTCAAAAAAACAAAAGATCTTCCATCAGTAGTTGAAAAGGATATTTTATTTTTAGCGGGGAGAAATTCGGCGAAATCCTTTCCGAACAATTCTGGTTGTAGGTATCTTAATGTGAGTTTGACGGAGGTATCTATACTCTATACTTATATGATTTAAGAAAAAAAAAATAACAGTAAACATTAAAAGTAATGTCTTGTTCTATTTACCGCTTACCTATACGCATTGGTTTATTTAATAAATCTAGAAACTAAAATTTATGTTCGCCTTATCAATGAGGTAAAAATGTTTCTCTCCGTGATTTATTGCGAAGTAAAATCCAGGCGTCTCCCATAAAACCGCATCGTCGTCGTGTGCTAGCTTGTACCGGTGCCCGAATTTTAATCGCATGGGTGATATTGCGTGAATGTCATAATATAAGACAATGTAACTTCTCCTAGGAACTTTTAGCATAATTTCTGGCAAAGGAACAGCGTTTATTCTTGTGCCGACACGAAACGTTAATCAACATTATTTGATTACATGTGCTGATATTCAAATAATGGATGCGACCTTGCCGGACTAATTTGTTTTATGCTTGCGCGCCAAGGCATTTTTCAGTCAACGGTAACTAACTCCTATCCACAGGGATTTTATATTTAACGGCGAAACTGTGTTAGTAGTTAAATTGAGACTGCAGTCCCATTAATTCCTTGCGTCTACCTGCAGGTCTACTAACTCGTTAAGAATAAATGGATACAATTACTCATTAGCTTGTGTATAGGTACCTATTAATTACTCTACGTATATTCATTGCAACGACTATTATACTGCCCTGTTAATTGAAAAGGGCGTATCTACGAAAACCTTGTTTTGAGATATTCGCATTTTTCTAATTTAATAAGATAAGCCCTTCCTATTTTTCAATTTAAAGACCTTGCTGTTTGTAGTTAGGACTTGTGTAACTAATAAAAAGACACCTCGGGCTTCAGGCTTTCTGATGCATATTGTATCAAAAAATGACCAGAAATGTAGATACGCCCTTTTCAATTAACAGGGCAGTATAATAAACAGGGTGTAACACAAAGTGGTGACTTCAATTATAAGGGGTGATTCCTTGTAATTTTTTAAGGAAAAAATGTTCATATTATAAATATGACGCTCATATTATTCAAAAATTTTTGCATTAATTTTCATGAAACTTGGCATGTTCGTTATCATTAATAAGGGGCTGCTGTTGTTTTTGGATAATTATTAAAAAATAAATTTTTAATAAACTTTGACTCCCTGCATGTATCTCGAAAATTATGCAGACATTTTATACAGACTGGAAACTTGTAAGTGGGTCATAGGGATTTAACATTTGTGCGCAGTTTTGTCAGTCATACATCAGTTTTGTGCGCAGTAGTATCTCCAGGCTTATTTTTAAAGAAAAGTCATTTGAGGAAATAATTTTTGACAATGACGACTTCTAGTTTCAGTTAAATCAATTTTCAAATTTGCTCTAATTTGCCGTTTTTATTGACATTGTGGATTGTTGTCCTGGCAAGAATAGATTAAGCGGTCTCAGCTTAAGCGTAAGCGAGATCGCGATGCCGTAAAGAGCTTGGCTCCTTACGGATCAAAACAGGCCTGTAAAGTTATCTATCTAACAACTTATCGGGATAGAATTTCGGAATATGAAGCTAGAAGTTTTATCAAAATAGGTTGATTATTATTATTATTAAACGAAGAAGATCATTATTATTTTCATGTTTTTTTATGATAAATTCATCCTTACAATCTTACAGTACGTAATTAGATCCCTTAATTAACTAGAAGTGTTTACGTTTAACGACGAACAGCCACGCACTTACTACATTATTATAAGTAAGAAAACGGGGAGTTAGAGCAAACTTCAACGGGGAAATTTTTCCATCCATAAATACTAAACTATACTCGAGGGCTTAGCTACTATCAGAAGACATAAGATGCCCCGAAGACACTATTTCTCGTGTAAATTTCTAACAACAGTTTGTACGATGAGCGTTTCGACCCGTTTTCACCTGAAACTTGTTCCCCGAAGAGACAGGCGAGCGCCACATAAACATTGTAAACGGAGATGCACTGTATAATTAGGGCAATCACTATAGGAGGTAAAGGCATTCCGTCGGAGTAGGGCCTCTCTGTCTGCAGCAGGCATGTCCGCCAGGTTCTCGCAGGAAAATTAAACGGCTCAGGGACTTTATTTATGAATCATTCGGGTTTATACCCAATTTGGCGCTGAAAATGTGACTAGAGTGGTCATGATCCTGAAATACGGCTATGTGCGCTTGCGTTCCTACATTAACTTCGCTTATTTTCGCTTTTTCTTCGAATAAATTACCCACTGGATTAATTAATGTGTTTACGAGAATATCGCCTGTAATAATTTTATTAAGGAAACACTCCAAAAAAGGAAAAACTCCGCGAGTTTATGAAGATATTAGAAATTTTCCGGTCGAGCAAAGTATTAGTTGGAAGTTATCGCGTCCTATTTGCATTCATGAGCGTGCCCCGTTGCAAAATTCGTAACTCAAGTCTGCAAGTAATAAGTAATTTCGATTCGGTTTTACTTATTTAATAATGAAGTGACTTGCGTGTATACATAAAACTATTATGTACAAAGTGTGTGTGTAAAGTTTCTAAAAATAAAACGCGAATAAATCTCAAATATCCCGAATGCAAGTTTTTATTGCCCATAGACATAATAATAAACATGGTAAATTTTAAAAGCATTCCAAATCCACAACATAAATAATATTTCAATTACCAGTTTAGAAAACTAAAATTCCAGCATGTGTTTATATCAGTAAAATTTATCGGGACAATAACTTTTGACTTTTGAATATAAGATTGACGAGCAATTAAGAAAAAATAATCACAAAAATGTGAACAATAATAATTATTTTTGTAGGTTAATTTTTTTTAGCTATTCAGTTACTGTGTAATTTACATTAAGGATTGATTAAAGAAGGTTTCATTGCACTTATTTATTATACATGGTGATATATCTTTAATATTGTAAAAAAAATTAAAGGCCAGACTTCTTTGGTCTTCGCTTTGGTCAAAAAATATTTCTATTAACATCTGTCCGGAAATGCACCGTTTTTGAGATTAAAAAGTCACAAAAATATTATTTTTCCAGTTTTTTGAAGATATCTGAAGAACCGTATAAGATACAGAACTCAGGCTTTTTTTCTAGTATCTTATATACGGTTCCCGAGATATCTTCAAAAAACTCGAAAAATAATATTTTTTTGACTTTTTAATCTCCAAAGCGGTGCATTTCCGGACAAACGTGTTAATGAGAAATTTCTTGTTTATTTTAACCATGCAAGATCTGCCTTCATTTTTTTTCTTAATACCTATTAAAGATACAGTATTAGGTATATGTATACAGGGTGAGTCAATAGTGAGAGATCGGAACATTGCTATTCAACCGTACAGGGTAAAACAGAATTTCAAACGCCATCCCAAATCGTTTGTTACTCTGCATATTTCAAAAATATTTTCAATTATATAGGGTGGACCATATTTTGCCTACATGTATCAATTTATTTTTTTCAAATGGAACCCCCTATATTTTATGACATATTCTTATTCGACTGTGAAATAGCTTTATGTCAATACATATTGTTTGACATTTAGGTGCGGCGTTGACATTTAAAAAAATATTTTGAAAAAAATTCATCGCATGCATGTATTTACTGAAAAGAAGCCTCAGAACTTAGTTTTGAAGTTTTATGGTTGAAATTTGGTATCCACATGGAGAAAGGCCAGGTCTATCATCGCGATATAATAAGACTGAGATCTACTATACAGGTGAGTCACAAATAACTGTCAAATTTTGCTTACTTCGGAAGGTCATAACTTCACTTTTTCAAATGGCACACTCGGTATTTTTTCCACAATTAGATCCACCTCTGATCTGACTACATTTTTCATTTGGTATGTCCTGTACCTAAAATGCACAGTTTGAGAGATATTATACATTTTCCGTTGGTCTGACTGCAGAAGATGCAAATGTCATATAAAACAGGGGCTATGAAGAAAAATGTGACATTTCTAGTGACATTTATCATTGCAGCGTAAATATCAACTCAAAGCTCGAGCGAATTAAAATAAAAAATAAAATACAAGATATGACAATAATTTTAAAATTAAATAATATCAAATCAAATGTCAAAATATGCCAAAAAGATGCAAATGTCATTATAAAACAGGGTGCTATGGAGAAAAATGTGACATTTCGCCTTAAAGTGATATGGAAGAATGTGACATTTTTAGTTTTACTAGTGTCACTGTCACTGCATGTTTAAATTCCAAGTTCTCGTTAGTTAAATAGAATTTTGCTAAATGGATTTACGTTTACAAGAGCAAGTAGACATGACTTATTGTCTGGGAGAAAGTGAGAGAAATCCCCTTTTTTGCTGCAAGAATTTATGTGCAAGTGTGTATTTGACAACTTCGTTGCAGTTTATTTTTTAAATCATATTGTATTTCACTCTATTGTTGTTTTCCTCTAAATGGATTTATTCTTTTGGGCAAATGAATAATTTTTTTGTTTTGATTTGATATTATTTTAATTTAAAATTATTGTCATATCTTGTATTTTATTTTTTATTTTAATTCGCTCGAGCTTTGAGTTGCTATTTACGCTGCAATGATAAATGTCACTAGAAATGTCACATTTTTCTTCATAGCCCCTGTTTTATATGACATTTGCATCTTCTGCAGTCAGACCAACGGAAAATGTATAATATCTCTTAAACTGTGCATTTTAGGTACAGGACATACCAAATGAAAAATGTAGTCAGATCAGAGGTGGATCTAATTGTGGAAAAAATACCGAGTGTGCCATTTGAAAAAGTGAAGTTATGACCTTCCGAAGTAAGCAAAATTTGACAGTTATTTGTGACTCACCTGTATAGTAGATCTCAGTCTTATTATATCGCGATGATAGACCTGGCCTTTCTCCATGTGGATACCAAATTTCAACCATAAAACTTCAAAACTAAGTTCTGAGGCTTGTTTTCAGTAAATACATGCATGCGATGAATTTTTTTCAAAATATTTTTTTAAATGTCAACGCCGCACCTAAATGTCAAACAATATGTATTGACATAAAGCTATTTCACAGTCGAATAAGAATATGTCATAAAATATAGGGGGTTCCATTTGAAAAAAATAAATTGATACATGTAGGCAAAATATGGTCCACCCTATATAATTGAAAATATTTTTGAAATATGCAGAGTAACAAACGATTTGGGATGGCGTTTGAAATTCTGTTTTACCCTGTACGGTTGAATAGCAATGTTCCGATCTCTCACTATTGACTCACCCTGTATAAGTATAAGATACAAGTATTATAGCTTTTATTCAAAACATTCATTTTCATTTAAACTTGCGTTTAATACAATCTGACGAAACGTCAAAATCTGGAAATGTCAAGTCTAGAATGAAAAAATGTCTACAACTTTTAAGAATCTATAAAATCGGGAAGCAGAAAAAAAGTTCTTCCCTAGGGAGGAAAATAATCACATTCTCTCATATTTTTTGATTTAAAATGAGCCCATTTCCCAAAATTGAGAGAAACACAAAAAATGATTCTATTGCGAATGACATACACGATTTCTTCAACAAGCTTTAAATAAATAAAAGAAATATTAATAAGAAAACACTTCGAGGATAAATACCATCAGGCATCAAGCACATGTCATAGACTTTACGGGATTTCGATCCTAAGAGTCCATCAGGTAAATGGTATCTAGAATTCGCGATTTTTGCTAACTCGGACGGAGTGCCCCTTTTTGTTTTGACGTTTATCACGGGGAACTGGGAAAGGAGTCGCAATGACTAGATTTCGTATAGCAGTAGCACGAAATATTTTTAGGTAACACGCACTAGCGCAGGATCCCCACCTTTTTCTATCATACAAAAATCAGACTGCGACGGAAATACTGCAGTCCTTTCCAGTTCCGTTTAGGTTAGAGTTCAAAGTATTTTGACAATGTTAAGCGCTATTATTGTGCTAAACAATAATGAAAAAATTGTTTCTATTAACATAATAGGAACCTTCTACAAGGTGTAATACAGTATGATAATTGGAGTATTTTAGAACGCTCGCTGAAAAAATTCATTATAATTATCAATTATTTCATGGTATAGTTCTTGAATTATTGACAGTTGACAATTCATTTAAGGGCTTGTATTAAATCAATGTATTTAAAGGAATGTGGAAAGAATTTGAAAGTAATGAAAGAAAGTCATTGGAGAGAAACTTATTGTTTACCCGAGAAGATTTGGAGAACTGTTATAATAATCTTTTACGATGACTGCCTACGAAGATGACAAATAGCACCCTTCGAAAATGACAAATATCACTCTAGAGTTGAAAAGTAAGATATCACACGAGGGTGATATGATTGGTCAATAAGTTAGTTAATACCCCTTGATTTAGGCAGCCTACAATACAGCTACGCATGTAATTTAGGCAGCCCACAATACATAATACATAATAAGGCAATGCCAACTTTCTGCAACTTCGATTGCTAATAGAATTTTAAATGCGATTTTATATTTTTTATGAAACAAGTTTAATAATGCAGTATGAAATATTAATTTCAATTAAAGCACACATTTACATTGCTGCCAATCTTATTGTTATCCTCGATATACAAAATGTACAAATAAATAACAAAGACAAATCTCCCTATTTGTTGTTAGCTCCATTATGCAATAAAAATTCTAGTTACCTATAATTATAAAATATATGACCTACTTTCAATTTCTACAATTCTAAATTGTTGTTATTGTAAGTTTTTCTAATTCAATCATTAGTTTTATTTGTAAAGTTTTCAAATAAAAAAAGTATTAAAAAATTTTTAATGTGCATTAATCTGTGGTCGTAGGAAAAATTGTGTACATTACTTGTGTGGAAGTGTCATTTCATACTCGTGGGATTGTCGTACTTGGCTGGCGCCCCGTACGATACCAATTTTCCCAATCAAAATTGGGAAAACACTAAAGTGAATATTATTAAGGATCCAAGCCACTCTGGTTTAAAAGCTGATAGTTTCCTAGGAAACTGTATTTTTTGAAGGATGTCATTTATCTTCAAAGTAAGTATTGTTGAAATATTACTCACACGTATTCCCTTATGTTCCCTTTACGCAACACAGTGTATACCTATGTAGAACTTATAACTCTGTGAAGTTATCGATTTCTAAAGAAAAGTAATAGTTGCATGATCCATATACCGGAATGTGTCACCATAATGTGGGAGTTCTTCACCTGTTATTTTAGTCGTGATTTTTCTCGCGCTTATAACATGAATCTGATGGTAAAAGTTCAAGGTGGTGGAAAAATGGTGTCGCATTTGATTCATGACTTCCGAAGTCAATCAGGTTTCAAACACTTTCTCGCCTCCGGGCGAAATTTCCGACAAAGCGCGGATGTTCTATCATTGAGAGTTACTTGCTAGGTGATATGTTCAGAAGGGCGTAATAATCAAACCCCCAGTATTACAGTTTGGAGTTATTATAAATTTAAAAAGTTCGAACTTTGTTATCCGACTACGTAGTCCCCACATAAAGTCCTGTTATTGCGAAAGTTTGCCCTATAGCGGCGTTATTTCTTACCTTGCTCTCTCTTTTTCTGGCTGAAAATAAAAAAATATTGAAGCATATCTGGAGAGCATTTACCGTGGAGCATTCACTGTGGAAAACTTTCATTATCGCTCTAGCGTACTTGTCACGTTCCGTATTGGACCGAAAACAGAATCATTCCGGTTACTTTGTAGCGGAAACTTTTAAGTACGCGCGAGGAGGAGCTTCACGCCTGAAAATTCATCTTCCTGATAACTGAAAAGTATAATGCAAAAGGAAAAATGAAAATAAGATGCGCCTAATGTAATATGTGGTTTGTGTGATAATGAACTCGAAAACATAGGAAAAAGCCGTTGTTATATTTATATCCGTTGTTTTTTTTCAAAGCTCGTGTTTTCAAGTATTATGAGAAGAAAGAATGATGAATACTTGTCTCGTAACCAACATGATATAGTATTATTTTATCAATAAGGGTCATGCAATTATTATTTCATTGCATTTATCTGTTTTTACGTTATCTTTTATTAATATTGTTACATTTAATTGAAATGTCCAAGCAAGAAAATAACCAATATTTTGCAATGATGTCCTCCGTTATTCCTTTGACAATTATTTGTAGGTCCACAATCTTATCTGTGCATAAACAAAACGAAACAAACATCTGTGTGATATTTTATATTACAACATTAAAAATAGTCTCTGCCATTGCAAGTGAATTTTTTCAATTAATAAATATCATCACGTCTGTCGCGGTTTATATATTCAAAGGAAATGGTAGTAGCTATTTCGCAATCTTTTCAATTTGAAAACTTAAGCCGGGTTCTCATTAGTCAACTAAATTGATCAATATAATTGATTCTATGCCATTGAAATAAAATAGATTAATATGAACGGTCATTCAACGATATTGTTCAATAATATTGCGCTTCAATCAAACTGAAAGGCGTTTCTACTTTTCGTTGATCAACGGAACTGATTCAATGAAACTGAACAGTGCTCGACTGTGAGAACATGCGCTGTCAGTCACGTTGAATTGAGTTTTGAGGTTAAATTTTGTTCTCGTGGAAAATCAAACCAAACTGTAAGTATTTGGTGTGAAAAATGTCCAATTTTAAATGGAGGGATAACCATATGTCAAAGTTTCTTGAATTATACCAGAAAGAGGAGTGCATATGGAATATTAGAAGTGAGGAATATAAAAATTTAATAATGCGGGGAAAAAGTTACGAAACAATTCGTTCCGGAATGGAAATAGAAGCTTTAACTATAAACGATATTAAAAATAAAATTAAAAGCATCCGGACAACCTATAAAGTTGAACTAAATAAATTACTAAAAGCAAATAAAAGTGGCACAGGAACAGACGACCTGTATAAACCCAAACTGTTTTGGTTCGCCCAAGCGGATGCATTTTTAAGAGGTGTTTCTGTCGCAAAAGGAAGTCAATCAAACCTGGTAAGTAATAAAATAAACTGTTTTTTAATTATGTTTTATTGTATTATGTATTACATAGAACTGAACATTGAGTGTAATGAAAATGAAAATCAAAAGTAATAATGCTGAGAATAATTATTGTTCACAACAAAATAAATAACTATTAGATCATCTTCCATTGCCATGGAACTGCTTCTGTTGTTACAAATTTTTCAGCATAGAAATCTCGTTTTCTCGCTGCATTTCGGCTGTAATGGTTACTGCCCACAGTTCCTAATGATACTATTCCATCAAACTTATGCTTGCGCCATTCTCCTGGGATGATAGTACCATTTTCAATATCTTCGATATCGACACATCCTGTGGGGAAATATGTACGACTGGTGGTCTTACGGAGCCAGTTGTGCAGAGCACATGTTGCTTTAATAATGTATTCTGTTGTTTCGACTTTCACTGGTATTGGTTTTTCGAATATCCGAAATCTTTCTACCAAAATACCAAAAGCATTTTCAGAAATTCTACGGGCTCGTGAAAGCCTGTAATTAAAAATACGTTGTTGCAAAGAGAGAGGGGCACTTCTAGGATACGGTTTCAGAAGATTTGTCCGCAATGGAAAAGCATCATCGCCCACGAAAACGCTGTTAGATGGAATATTGAGTAAATTCTGCTCTATAGCTTCATATAAAGATGATTTCGAAAATACTGTGGCATCATTTACTCTACCATTGGTGCCTACATCAATATATGTGAAGCAGTAGTTAGCATCAACTAACGCAAATAAAATTATGCTAAAAGTATGTTTATAATTATAGTAATCTGACCCCGTGTGTGCTGGCTTACGAATTACACAATGTTTACCATCCATTGCTCCGCAGCAAGTTGGAAAGTTCCATTTTTTGTTAAAATCATTTTCAATGTCATTCCACTCTTTCTCGGTGGACGGAACCTGCAAAATAAAAAGAAATGATGCTAGTCAAAGTTATATAGCATAATAGATTAATTTAACTTCCAGGTTATCAAAGACACACAATATGAGGAGCATTCCGAACCCGGCACTCCAAACCCCGAATCTGAATCCCTAGTCCCGAACCCCGACGAAACTACCAACTTAGAAGAAGATCAAAGTCATCAAACCATTATTGTGACCCCATCAACTTCCAAAGGTTATGTTACAACAAACACGAAACGCATGTGCCAGTCTACTCCAAAATCCTTACTCAAAAAGAAACGAAAAGTTGAAAACTCAATTGAGGAAGCCTTAGAAAAATTGCAAAACATATCAAATGAGTGCAAAGACGCCGAGGATGATGAATTTGACCTTTTTTGTAAAAGTTTAGCATTTCAACTAAAAAAAATGCCGCTTGAAAGAGCACTAGTATGTCAGGAAAAATTGCAAGCTGTAATGACTAATGAAAGGCTGCATCAAATTACCTACACGTCATCTTCACAACATAATAATGGTTCAGTTACAGCAGTATCTTATTCATATCCAAATTCACCACCATTCCAGGAATATGAAGAGAATTCACAACTATTCCAGCATTATGAAGCGAATCCACCACCATCCCAGCAATGCATGCCTAGCCGAGACATAATAACTCAAGCATTAAGAGAGATGTAAAAAGTTTAATTCTTTCAAATAAGCATTTTTTTATTTAGTCTTTTTTTATTTTTTTCTTATTAGTTAAAAAATATTCAATTTTCAAACTTACCATAATAAAGTCTTCTAAGCTATTGTATATTGCTTTACAAACATCTGGGAGAAATTGTGAAATGCTGTTTTTGGGCACTCTGTACAGGGCACTCAGAGATGGAAAAGAATCTCCTGTAGCTAAATATCTTAAAACTACTTGTAATTTTAGTCTTGCTGGAAGAGCGTCTCTCAATAAAGTATTTTTTTTCTGTATATATCGCGATACTTTCTGTAAAAGTTCTTCAAATTTTTCTTCGCTCATTCTTAAATGGTTTTTATATGTATCCAAGTCATCTCTAGCCAATTCCACTAACAGTTTTACTGAAGCACCTTCATATCTCCGTCTTAAGATCCATGGTCTCACCCACCAACGACGAGGTTTTCTCTTTTTCCTGTTTCTGATTACGTTTTTCAAGTATTCACACACAATACGAACTCCAGCACGCACAATTTTCTTCTTTGCAGCCATTTTTAAATTGACGCTTTCTAGACTGAATATTCAACTTCCTTGAAATAATGTGAACGAATTTCTCATTGAAATCTATGCTCAATTGCATAGAATCAATGATATTGATCAATGAAGTTGACTAATGAGAACCCGCCTTTACTTTTCCGATTTCCTCTCTCTGTTCGTCCCATAATGCGCTCACCTTCCAACATTTATGATACTTCTATGTCAAACAATTTATGATCTGCAAACAAATTCCTTTCTCGCTCTCTCCCCTTCTTTGGTAACTTGATTTGTGTGACCCTAGCCGTATTGCTTTTGTTTGAAAACGTGGATGACTGACGAATAAAGTAGAGGCTTATTGTTTTAGTTTGAGGTCTTTCTACCCCTCCGAGAAACTCTATTTACTGTGCTGTATAAGAGGCATGCTAGGCGCTGTTGTTTGTAACCGTTTTTCAAAATGAGGAGGAGCTTTTTTCATAGGATTTGAAAATTGTGCTTTTCACAATAATTTATGTCGAATGATCTCTGTAAGGGGGCGTTCATTGATTAAGTGAGGTTTTTTTGTCGATTTTCCGAACCTCCCTCGCCCTCCTGGTGTGATGTCGTGAGATTTGGCTCAACCCCCTCTCCCATCCCCCAATGTATAAAAATAATTGCATAATTTTTTTTAACAATTTTTTAGTGAAGTTCAACTTATCGTTTATGGTTTATCATGTGTATCGTTTATCTTGACGAACTTCTATCGACTTTGACTTGACTTCGTTAACAGTCTCACAAAAAACTCGAATCCTCAATGTAAATGCATAGAAAGAAATCACATTCAAGCTTGCAGCTGTGCATTCAAGCTGTATACTACGACTGATAAGTCGTTCATCACAGATCTTTTTCACCAAATCGGGTGCTTCGGAAGTTTTTCAATAAACACATCCTGGTTCTGTAATTCTGGTAATTGATATACACCGATTTGAAACCACGCCAAACCTGCAAACAATCTTACTGAAAATTGTAAGTTTCGGGACTTTCACTACTATATCACTCGATAAGACAAAAGTGAGCACCTTTTCTAAGAAGCTGATTGTAAACCGGTTGATACAGAAATTTTGCATCCATGCACTGAGTTTGACGACGAACTGGTACTGATGTGGGTATCAGGATAATTTTTCATTATGCTTCGAGGGATTTAAATTTTTGACGTCTCTTTAGCCTTAGACCCCTTAACTCAGTTTATCCCGTTAACTCTATCCCGTTAACTCACTTTACAATATTTCCTCTGTTGGCCGAAAATTTTTGTAATATAATACCGTACAAATAGAATTATTTTTTCTAGAATTCTTGAAGCATTCTTGAGAATTCCACATAATTTTTATTCGAGACAGATCTAACGAAAACAACATCCAAATTCCAGCAAGTTTACTCCCATTGCGAAAATATCTTTCAACTATAACAGTTTTTGCCCTTAGGTAATCGGCTTTATTTATTTTAACAGTTATAAATACATGATTGACTAAACTTCGGCAATAGTTATTTCGTTGTTTAATAAAAGTTAATATTGAATAATCTTTCCTTGGAAAATAAACAAATTGAACCGCCTTGAGAAAATTGATAAATGGTGTAAATGTCACTAACGTCATATTGTTTACATTACCTATATAAATTTCATTGCGCTGGGACTAAAGTTGTCACAACCGAATTAGGGAGCAGCGACAGATCTAATGTTTCCGTTACTTGAGATATCCATGTGCGAGAAACACTGTTTACAACTATTTGACGCCTATCTACTGAATAATTTAATAATTTATAATAGTTTATAATAATTATTAATAATAATAATTTACTGGCAGTAAAGTGTTCTTCTTCTTCAAGGGCCATCATCTCCTTTGGGAAGGTTGGCTATCATCACAGCTATTCTCATCTTTAATCTTGCAGCTCGAAACTGCTCAATGGAACTACAGTTGCACCACAACCTCAAGTTACTTAGCCAGGAAATGCGTCTTCTTCCTCTATTTCTTTTTCCCTGTATCCTTCCTTGCATAATGTGATACAACACTATACATCTCTCCTCTGTCACACGACACAGATACTGCAACTTCTTCACTTTAACTGTGTTTAAGATATCTTCCTTTCCTTTCATATTCTTTCCAGTACTTCTTCATTTGCTATCCTGTCTACCCAACTTATTCTGAAGATCCTTTTGTATGACCAGATCTCACATACCGGATCACGATTCTCTAGAAATCGACTCGCTTTGTATAACGGTCCATATTTAATATTTTCGACGAATCGAAATCAAGTTACGAGATACGTTCCCCGGTCATACATAAGAGAAGAGGTCGTCAACTTGAAGTAATGGCACTTGAAGAGAATGTGCATCCCAATTTCATTGGTAATTGAGGTTGGTTATTAAAGTTATTCGCGCCATGATCCAAAAAAACACAATAATTCCTAAAAATTATGAAAAAATTATTTGCGCTTATTTAAAAATATAAATGCAAATGGTTTTAATTTTGGTAAATATTATTTCATGATATTCCAAGAATTTTATTGGGTCAGGTCTATCTACTGACTCCTGAATGGAATAATATTTGATCAAATGCATTTCATTTTAGTCAGTGCATGTTTATATTTTGAGAAAAAGATCAAATTTTAAATAGGAAGTTATTAATAAGGCAAGCAAATAATAACCTTTATGTAATTAAGATTCAGCAAGCAAGACGAGATTATAAGGTCATGTCAATTTCGTACATGACTGGCTGGTCTGAAAGAAAAATATAAATTTTAATACGAGCTCCAGATGCATGTTTTTTTCAATAGAAGGCTATGCAAGCAATTATTTTATGTTTATTCATATTTTCTATTAATCAATGCGTCACCCGTTGGCATTTTAATTGGTTTATTGGGAAGAGGGAAATTTATATTTGGAACCTATTTTTTCTTTTCAGCGGTGCAAACAAAGAGGTGTGAGTATAATAGAGCCCTATTTAATCAAAGCATTAAATTGTTAATCAAAGCATTAAATTGTCTACATATTTGCTTTGATGTTTATAATTCCCTGATTTCTATTGTTATGTCAGGACTTTCTCTGAATGACTATTATTTGTAAAATCATATCATATCTTATCTGTAAGTAAAATAGATCATCTTATATTGTTTTCCAATCTACTTTTTCCATTTTTCATAATGTATAACATCTTGAGTTCTTATCTTTTCTATTATTCTCTAGTCGAGATTAAAATGAGACCGAACTAGCCGTTCCAGTCAGTCAGTTCTTATGAAACGGTAGTTCTACTCGGATCCGATATAATATCAATAATTAATGCGGTGCCATTTGTAAAAATGTGGAGTAACGATTACGTGTTTCATTGCCAGCTGGCACACGGCAGTCCTCTCACTTTGCTATACGATTTCTCCAACATCGATCAGCTCTATCGCAAGATCGCACAGGAATACGAGATTCCCTATAAAGACGTCCTCTTCTGCACACTCAACACCCACAAGATCGATCTGGACGACCTGCTGAGGGACAGCTACGATCTCAGGACGCCGCAGGGTCTAATATTTGCGCACGTGAGCGGCAGGAGGAAAACCGTCACTTTTACCAAGACCGGGCAGGTCTTGGGCATCGCGGTGATCTGGAACGGCGTCGATTATGTAATGGTGAAGGAAATCGACGACGGATCGATTTTGAAGAACGAACCGATGATTCAAGTCGGTGATGTGATCGAACGAATGGACGGGGAGGTGATCACTCACGGAGATGTGATGGCGGACGTTTTCAGGAGCATCCCGATCGGCGAAAAAATCGAGATGGAGTTGATAGAACCGAGAAAATGGTCTTTGAATGGAGTTGCTGTGGTGAAACCGGATACGAGTAATAGTAATATTGTTAATTCCCTTGTAGAAGAAGAAGAAGAAGAGTTAGACGAAGACACTTTACCTAGGAGATCAGTAAAAAATGTTTAGTTAAGACACCTTTTTTTCGTTAAGTTTGTTTATTTTTTATAAAAATATATGGTGAGTTTTTTTTCAATTTGTTTTTATGGGATTTTGGATTAAGTACATAGTAACCATTAACAGAGTGTTTTCTGCCTATGGTACCTAATGTAACAGTTGTGCAGTTTTTTGTGAACAAAAATGGAAACAGAATGTTGTAAAGGTTCAGAAATTAAATTTAGAATAATTTTTGCTCCAATTGTAAACTATGTTCAGCAGTACGCAGTTGGGAAAAACATGATAGGAAAATTTTTCCCTCCGATCACTATACAAAGTACCACTTTGCGCATCGTTATTTGTACGCAAATTATAAGATTTTTCACGTTTATATAAAAATGTGCGAGAAAGTGACATTAGGTAAACGCAGAGTTGAATACCGTACAGAGTAATCACTGTGTAAGGTCCCCTAAATAGACAACATTCGATGACAACAATAGTGATGGGTAGAACAGTGATTTTGTGGAACAGTATTTACTTTTTCTATGAAATCACATAAATCACAATCATAATATAAATTATCATGCTGGTTTATGTATAAATACATAGTAAGGTATATAGAATAAGTATAGGTAAACACATATCTGTCAATTTTCACGCACTCGCAATCAGATGATCCACTGACCAGTCATTTATACTGTAATATTCGATCTGTAATAATGAATATTTTTATTAATTTTAAATATTAACTTTAAATGTACCTACAATTCGTGAGTGAATTGGGATATTAGTAGTATGTAGCGGAGTTAAAGTGAAGTGAATGATTTCAGTTACTTGGAGTGATGGATACTATTGAGACTGACAATAATTCCGATTCTGATGTAAAAAAATACACCACCGTTTATTTTGAATAAAATATTGTCTTATTATGCTCGTAGGAAAAGTATACTGTGAAACACGTGCACAAAAGCAATTTCTCACTCATGTGAAATATGCTATTTTTGCACGTGATGATTTAGGTACATGAGCCCAATGCAGAATGAAATGTCATTTTCAGCTGCCCGAAAATCGTAATTTTTGACTTGCGTTATTGTCTAGAAACATTATTTGGACCACTCTCTTATTGACTGTTATAAAACAAGAAAAGATTCAGAGTTTTTATTGATAACCGACAACAAGTGGGTTTGATTTATCTCAAAGTTCATCATCCTAATAAGATTTAGAATAGTCTTCACGGACTTATATTGATGATGCATTAGGATGCAATTATTACATTACGCTACTTTCACATTTTTTTTTGTCATTTCACTTTCACGTCCCTCCTTTACAAACCAAGTCTTAAAGCAAAAAGTCTTCAAACCGTTCGATTAGTTAGACTGACTCTATGATTCGTACGGTTCAATGACTACGAAATTACATGATGTCGACCTTTGTAGCTTATTAAATTATTCATTTAGCTTTGTCTGAAAATTACTCTGCTTGTAAAAAATTTATTCGCTTTACTACAACATTGATTGATGGAGGATTCGTTGATTTTTTGTTTTGTTTATCGAACGTCAATGTCCAGGAAAGACGAAGTGTCGTGCTTGAAAGTTCACTTATTGTTATTAATCTATCTCTGAGTGCTGTTTACTGTACGCTTCTTACAGTAGGTTAGAATTGCCCTGTAAGTTTTGAAGTTTTTAATGGTCATAATAAAAATTAATACTCGCTGAAGTTTAATTTTTTCTCTTTAGGTAGTAACAATTTTTTTATATGTTTATTTATTTCATTTACTTTATAATGTGCATAAAATATAACGGTAGGTATAGGTACTTCTTGTATTGTTAGACGGAGTATTGCACACGCGAAACGAAATTTATGTATTACAAACGTGATTTTCTTCTTTCCCCTCCATACTCAATAATGTATAATGTATTATTCCCTCTTTTTTTATAATTTATTGACACAGCATCAGTTTATACCTATGTATAAATGGCAACCACCACTTCTTCTTATTCTGCACGCAAACTTTGCGTCAACCGAATTTGCATGGAAAAGCTTTGCGAAAATAATTATGCAATGACGTGAATATTTTCAAGTTCTCTGCGTTACGTTTTGGTGTCACGTGATTCGGGAGTTTTAATCACCAGTGCCGCAATAACGGAAAATCCGCCCTTATTTACCATTGAAGTTTCATTTGTAAAAATTAATCAACCCAAATTACAACATGTTTAGAAATTATTTTCATCAATAAATCATCTCTAAAGTGGGGTTTTCTGAACTTGGTGCAGAAAAAATCGCTGAGCATTGAAATGTCACTATATAGATTTTATAATGAAGGGGTGTACAGTTTGAGGGGTATATGTATGAGTTCCAAAGCGGTCTCTACAATGAGATATTTGTGTAATTAACAAATCTCATTTAGAAATGTGCTGCGCAATAATTTTTACTACTCATAGAAAAGGCTGCCAGATTTTTTATAATTTGATTCAAAGACAAATAAATTGATAATTACGCTACTAAAAATTAGTTTGAGAGGGTCCCGATATAAGGAAGATGTAGGAGCCCCCATTGAATGTTCCCACTACAATTCGATTATAACTCTGATTGCAAGTAGAGGCCTAAGTGACTTTGCTACTTAACTCGATTGAAGAGGGAGTAGTACTCGTGATATCCATATATCTATATCTACAGACAAAGACGCAAACAGAGAGAGCGTATGAAGAAGATGCGGTGTAATAATTTAACGGGAAACTGATGTTTGCCAATCAATCGTGAATTTAATGAATAAAAATTGCTTTGCCTGTACGAAACAAAGATAAGGTACTACAGACAAGAGTGTTAGTGTTAGTGCTAGTGTTATTATTAATAACGCGCGCTCAGAGAGTAGCTAGGGTGAATTCTGTTTATGTACTCTTGGGTATCAATTATGCATGTATGTGTTCTTTTGTGAGCGCATAGGTCGAGGAAAGTGAAACTTCAAACTTTACGTGTAACAAAGACCTTTATTTGTTTCTTGCATGATGGGGTAAACCAAACCGGAGTGTGTAAACCTAACTGCTGAAGCAGATTATCATTTAATTATGTTTGGTGAAACAATGATTTTGTTTGATTACCTCTTTTTTTCAGTTTTTTCGGCTTCTTTTTACGCTTATTACCTACATCGTTGATTCCCTGCTTATTATACTTACATCGTGTAATTCATCTCACTTTTTTCAACATCTCACAAATACAAAAAAAATTTTTTTTTTAAGAAGCAGTGCAAAATTATTATTAACGGGTTGTGTTCTTTTTTTATAAATTATTACCAAGCTAAGTCGCCTTAAAAGTTTGGTATATGAATGAATATTCCATACGGCTGTTTGGTAAATAGTTTATTCTTCACGAAAGGGCAAAGTCCTTTCTTGAATTTATTTATCATCGCGAAAAGCGGAATTCTTACGACTATAGACCATCTCTGAAAAGTACAGCACTAACGTTTTACTGGCAACGTACATTATTAACTTCTTGCACCACATAGCCTGACTCGGGCAGTCGAAACAACCCATGTATACAGGGTGATTCTTTTGAAGCCCCCATCAGAAAAAGTTCGACTTCTATAGTTGATCTAGGGATCTGAAAATTGGAATCCATCTTTTTTTTTTTTTAATGGGACACCCCATATATTATTGCATTTTAGATTTGTGTAAAAAAATCCAATAAGAATGGTTGTTACAGTTTCAGTTTGAAATAAATAGTTTCTGAGTTATAAGCGAGTATAAGCAAGTGAAAATCGCAATTTTTCATTTTCAAAACATTGTACCTACAACGAAAATGGCTCAAGATGTCAGAAAACATCTTACATGTCCCTATCGCCCCATCTTTACTTTTCTACTAGTATCCTACTATGTAGTTGAAATGTTTATACCGGGTGATGAAAAATATGACAATTTTCACCATCCTATACAGGGTGTCCCAAAACTCAACGTCATCCCTTGAAGGGCTGGTAGGCCAAGTCATGACTGACCAGAATATCATAAGATGATCTCAGTAAAAAATTGTTTATTTTCGAGATAATGGGACTTTTATGAATTTTGTGAAAATCGATACCCATAGATCTGTTTTTCGAGTGTCACAGTTGCAAAATTTCATATTACATTCTTAATTTTGTTACGCAATGCTGAATAGCCCCATTAATGATTAAGTGCCGAAGAAATATTCTAGTGCCCTGCTACCTTTTAGGAAAATTATTAATTTTTTTGCCCGATTGAAAATTTTTGTTTTTTCATGTCACAACTTTGCCACTTAATACTGGAAAAAAATTACCCCGTGAACCTGGCAAGTTATTCCTAAAAATTACCCATTTGATCTAGTTTCTGCAATGGTGTAATATATTGTTTGACTGCAAAAGGAGCGCATTGTGAAATCATATCAATAAATAATCTGAGAGGCGTACACAATAAAAGTACAGGGTGTTTTGTAATTGAATGTCAATATTTAAGGGGGTGATTTTTGGGTCCATTTTAAGAAGAAAACTTCATAAGAACGTATGTCCTAAAAGTCTTAACTTTTGAGATACAGGGTGGTAAAATTTTATTAAAATAAATAATTTTTTCGTAATTTCTGTAATACCCTGTAAAATGGAGGACTATTTGAATATTTGTTGTAGTTATTGTTTTAGTTCAATTATTTTACGTGTTTATTTTTCATAGTCAATTTTTGGTAAAACAAAATGATGATAAATGAGGATTTTCGTAATTTTTTATTGATGTTCAAGCAGAATTACCTAAAATAAATTAAATAATTGAAAATATTTTCTTTGACAGTTATCCGAATTTCGCATGTCATGGCTGCTCATCTTTTAATTTTGAAAATGTTTAAAATATTCTATCATCTTTAAAAAACTGTTATTTAGCAAGTATTTGGTATCAGCATGCTCAGAAAATAATTCTCTTTCGATAGACACTATTACCGTTCTTGTTCTTGTAGATAAAAGTGGTGAGAAATAAACTGCAAATATGTGATTTCCCATGCTATTCGCCTATGTTCTGCTATGAAACTTGTCACTCGTCGGTATGGATGTCCTAATAAAAAAAAAAACAAGATGGTGGCCATTTTCGGTGTATCAGGAAGTGCCTGGGATCTGAAAATATTAGAAAGACACGTCAAAACAAGTGGAATGATTTGACCTCTTGACTGTTTTTTTTCAGACGGCGAATTTGAAATTCAATAAAAAAAAATATGTACGACACATTTTTATATTATCATTTGAACCTAAGTACAAGAAAATCACCAATAATAATTATAAAAATAAGTATGCTCTTCATGTATTATTGTGAATTTAATCGTTTTGTACTTTATTGTGTAAATAAATATCTCTTCTTACGTAATAGTGGAAGTGTTTTTCTGGATCTAATAGCCTGCTCTGAAGAATAGATGGAAATACATACATACATTTTCTAAAATAGATCTTCTGGTATGTTTTTTCAACTAAGAGCATTATTTCAGTCAAGTATGCGTGTGTATACATTCTTTATATGTCATACTATATCAGCCTAAAAATAAAATGTAAAGACATTATTTTTCAAGTTAAAAATAGTTCAGAAAAGTGTATAAAATCTGGTTTAAATTATTCCCTTAGGCGCTAAGACACTTTTTTATAATAAAGCTTATGTGTATATCATATTATGTAATTTTGACAACTTCTTTATTTATTTACATCAGAAAGGTCAGAACTGGTTTAAAATTAGTTATAAGATACATCATAGTCTTTGTCGGGTAGTTTTTAATGTGCAGGTAATTTTCTTGACAATCCTGCATGACATCTCCGGTGTCGAAGACATAAATCAACATGCAAATTCGTAAAGACGTTCCGTTGCTACGATTGGTGTATATTACGGTTGTGAAGGGATGGCAGAGATAAACTTCCTAAACTATTATGAACGAGAAAATCTTTCTAATGGTACTTAGTTCTGATTCTTGCATTAAGAAGCTTCTTATACCTTGATAAAGCCAGAATAATAAATAAATTTTTAATTTTAAAAGAGGTGATTCCAAAACATACCTACCATGACATTTTTATCTATTTTGCTATCTCCTCGGCTATCTCCGAAACGGTAATTGTTGGAATAGGGCCTCAAAGATTTAAAAGTTCCGCGCAATTATATACATGTCTTTTAACATGACGTTTGAAGATTGAAGATTGTAAAAAAATAAGTCTCAAAATATTTAAAAAAGACTGTAAATCTGTCAAAACTAAAAATACTTGTGAATTTATTATTGATGGAAATTTTGACAATCTGAAAGATGTGAATGAACATAATACACAATTAGGCGGATGAATGGGAAAAGAGGTATATTCCTGTTTTTATATTCCTTATATTGATATTTTTGTCAGTTTCATTAAAATATTGTAAATATTGCGAAAAGCAATAATTCATTACTATAATAATTGAAGAACCTGGTAAAATCACTGGTAAACCTACTACTAAGTAGGTACCTACTTTAATTGCCACTTTTTTACGATTCATGCCATTTTTGACCACTATTTTTCATAATTTCTGTAATTGGTTGTGATAATGAGTTTCTGAGATAGCTTATTCTTTGTGAAAATTGAGGGTTTTCACAACGACTTAGGGTAAAAACATAGTAGAACGACGAGACTAGAGGCACAGCGACGAGGTAAGCGACGATATAAGCGACGAGACATGAGACATGCACATAGTGAGGAGACAGAAGTTGCGATTTACTGTTTTGACTTTTCAAACTCAATTCAGTATGAACAATGTTCTCCGACAGTGAAGATGAAATTTTATTCGATAATGCCGCGCTTCGCGGGCTTATTGCAATGGGAAGTTTGGACAGAACTTCTGTTACTTCTGTACATCCTATTAATAAAGTACGCAAACGGTTTGGACAGTATTACATTATTTTCTGAGCTCAAGCAACACCCAGACCGATTTTTTGAATATTTGAGAATGGAAATTGCCACGTTTAACTATAATTATTCCATAATGCACGCCTGTTGAACACGGAGATTATTATTATATTCACTTGCTCAGCCATTGAGTATGTAGTACGTACACTCTACAAGTCATCAGGTTATTAAATAATAATTTTTTTGACAAATTTTGTCAAAAAAATCAAATTTGTCAACGCGACAATAAATGTAATTTTTATCTCGACGCGCATCGCCTCGCTTGTCTCGTCGCTTAGTACTGCGTCAACCGCTTCACTATGTTTGGCTTCATTACCATACAAGATTAAATAAAAGCCGCGTCGCTTACCTCGTCGCTGTGCCTCTAGCCTCGTCGTTCTACTATGTTTTTACCCTTAGGGTACCTGTATTACCGACACTAACGCTAGTAAGCGTCAGTATCAGTAATACAGGTGCCCTACAACGACTCACGCCACTCACGCGAGAGCGCCACCCTACGCAGGTTGCATAACCAGTGATCTCCATACTAATCCGATGGACAAAACTAACTTTTTGTTGCCTTATTGTGCATCCTCCTCCGAATTCAACCAATGGCAAATGGAAATTAGTAATAAATTCAGCGCCGCACGTACATATAGCAGATGTCGTTACTGTTTCAGGTTAGTTTCTTTACTCTAACAAAGTTCATTATGCAAGTAGTAAGTACCTAGTCGTGTTTTTATTTATTATTCTATGATGGCTCTGTAGATCACTGATTGGAGTAGTTCAATTACACACCTTCCAATTATTGTTTGTATTTTTTCTGGCAGACATGTTTCCGAGATATGTAGCAATATATTAGAGAAGGTTCCCTGTATAGGATATAAGAGTATTAAATTATTATAATAATTATTATTGGCAATCACTTTTTCATACATCGTTTGATAATTCCCCCGGAATTACATTTCTCATTTACGTCAGGCAACTTGGCTGGAGTACATAAATCATCGTCTAAGACGAATCCCTGATCCACAAGGATATAGAGGATGAACAGAACACCGCTACCGCCCGATCCTTATTGGATGACGTATCGCTATTGCGTATGTGTCATGCCGGCCGGGTCTCCTGTAGGAATTTCCCGCAGGTCATCCCGAGGCTGGCTGTTACGGGGATTGTGGAAGGCCGACACCGAGGCCTACGGCGGCGGCGGGCTGGAAGCGGCAGCGGCGGCGACCGGCTGGCGGCGGCGGCGGCCCTTACGTAATTAGTCGTCGGGGTCGCGCTATAGTCACGATATACATCCGCTTTGTTGCCAGGTCAACTGATGTGTGGACGCGTATGTTGGCGATTTTTCTTATAAATAATGTGGAAACCAGAAGTACAGTGAAGTTACAAATTGAGACGAAGTTTCCATGCCCTTTCTGTTTGACTATAATGCAATTATTCAATAAATAAATATTCACCAAGAGATAAGAAAATGTACTTTTTATTGAACAGACACATTTTATGACGTCAACAAGCCAATAATTATTAGGTGACGTAGTGACGACTACCAAGAAAAAATTGCATTCATAGAATTCCAAAAGCGGCGTTTTTTTATTTCGCTGAGCGGCACTAATTCCTAATATTTACTCACGCAGTCATACCTCCATTATTAAGACATCTATAAAAAATATGAATATAGTCCGATAAAGTTTAAAAAGTCATACGTATCGATTAAGAATACACATCCTTTTGATTGTTCGATTTATTTTGTTTCCTATACGTGGTTTTCATAGTAACCGTCCAGTTTGTCTAAACACTCCATCCCGCATAAATAAGTATACGTCAACGTTGGTTTTGAATGATAATTAAATTAACAGCACAAAGGATAGAGTGTCATTACAATTCATTGTTTGAATGATTCCTTCAATAATAATTGACGCTCGTTCACAACTTGACATTTAACTGTTTGACATTTTCTGGTGAAATTAAAAATATTAATTCGAACTGTTACTGTGACGTCTCACCTGACTTTTTAAACTTTATCGTACCATGTATAAACTTATTTCTCATTAATTAAGAAGAACTGACAAGGGATATGAACTTTATTTACAAGCAACAAAATACCCAAATTTTATGGCTCTGAATCACTTTAAGGTGCGACCACAACTTTTACAAGGTAAAAGATAGACCTTTCCTCTACAATATGAAGACGGTTTTCTATTCAAGAAGTTGCGTTTATGGGTTTCACGAAATTTGGTGTCGTCCATATCTGGATAAATTACACTTTCAAAAGGGTACAGTAAAATCGCACAAAAATTGAAAAATCCTTCATGCATAACAAGATTACTTTAAGCTTATGTTTGGTTTTTATATTATTTATTTTTGTATATCCGCCAATAATAATTTATTGCCAAAAATAGGTATCTATCTATATGGTAAAAATAACAAAATATATGCAAAATAAATAAGCGTGTATATAAAATAGTGAATTTTTTGTCTAATTTAATGAAACCTGCAACTGTACTACATAATAATAATAATTATAACAAAATATACCCACGCATAGAAGGTAATTATACGACTCATCCTGTATGTGCGTTAATTATTCTGCGATACAAGCAAACCCGGTGGTAATACTTGCAGCGATATTTCATGTTGAGCCAGGTCGCTACCTCAGCTTACAGGCGGAAATATGCTGATATATTTTCTAATTCCGCATGAGAAAAGCGTAAACAAGAAGAAGCGTTCTGAACTTTTTGGATTTTAGGATTTTTATGAATCGGGACAGGGAGGGAAAAGGGAAACAATATAAAAATTGCGATCTATTAGGAGCTGCAATTTTAAGTTTCGTTCATATAAAGGAACTAGGTACAAATGTGCATAACTCCTGTAACTCCTACGCATCCCACGCAAGTACGACATGTCTATACTTATACCACTTGGCTTGATAGTGTTCAAATTGGCAAAAGTTGATTAATAGCTACACCAATTTGTGATAGGATATAGGTATAATTATTGTGTCATCTGCTGCATACACAATTATATGTATATGCATACTTACAGTATTTCACTCCAATGAACGTTTCTGGTGGTAAAAGTTGCATGTGAGCAATAGTGGTTCATGTGTGGAACCCTCGTTTCTAAGATAACATGGCATAGATGTGTCTTCCTTCACCCAACCGCAAGCAAATCTAACATTCCGGCAAAAATTTGAACCCTATTTTTGAACCCAATTTAAAATGACATTAATTCAGCTGCTATATTTGATTCACACTCTTAACGATGAGGGTTTACAAGTATAATTTGAGGCCAAAAATGTGGCAGGAATTTCTTAGATAGAAAGAGGTGTCTTCCCTATAGAGTGAATTATTCAAGAATTTAATTAATTATTCAACCCCGCTAAATAATATCCAGATCCAGATCTTGGCCAGTTTTCCAACATTTCTATTGCCCTTCCAGAGTGGTTCGAAAAAATTAAGAAAATTGTCGGAAATATAGCAATTTTTTTATAACTTAATTTCACAAGAGCAGAGAATTACACCTTCCAGCTATAGCGCCATCAGAACTCAGTCTCACCGATACCGGAGATGGTATGCTGATGAGTCCTAGATGGTGAAACGATCCGTTTGCCTGCATGCTTATTATTGGATCACTGGTAAATGGCTCAACCAACCAACCTTGCATGGACCTTTTTTCCTAATTTCTTAATACATATTGTTGTGAAAGATTAACTATTATGTCAATTGTCTCATATTCATATGTAACATGTCTCCAGCTTTATAGACTTTGGCCATGCACCGCCGGTCTGTCTGGTTTTCTCTAATGTGATGATATAAATTATACAGGGTCTTATTTGAAATAAGCGACTTATCCTTGAAAATTCTACACTGGTCCCTAATTTACCCAATTTCCAGGTTCCCTCCGGGTTTCCGGCGGCACCGTTCGGCACACGGAGGATCGGCATTGTTGGCACGGTTTGGCTCTCCTCCACGGTGAAAATTGCGCAACTCGCAACCCCCGTCCCTCACCCCCGCCGGCGCGGCATGCGCCGTGACGATCGCGGCGACGTCGGTCGCGATCCGCAGATCCGCAGTCCCTCGCTATCGCCTGTTCGCTTAGCTTGCCCGCGACGCTTCCACAGAGCCAGTCAGTGTGTCTGTTCGGAGGCGTGCACTTACAACCACGTCTCTTATACCGTACACGCTTAGCCTGGTGTGTGTGGACACTTTATAAAACTAAAAACTGTTGTATTATCATACCGCGAGGTCTCTAATAATCACGTTTAATTAAAAGGACAATCTAGCTTTTGTTCGTTACTTAAGTATTCGATAAAAAGTATCTTCCATTGGAAAGACAACGAGAACTTTACCCCCCTAATCCTAGTGCGAGTTTTTTTGGTTGTTTCGACGGAGCCGGGAAATTGTTTCGCTTGGCTTTGCCCGTATTGCCAGGTTTTGTGGAACTTTGTTATTATACCTACCAGTGATCTCCGATCTTTCTGAACGATTCTTTGAAGGAAAACCGGGATCTTTGAGTTTCTTCCTGCTGATCCAGGCCTATCAATCAACCGGAGTAAAAAGTAAGTTTTCACAAGGTTAGAGTGAACGGATTATTTATTAAACATTAAACTTTTGAGAATGTTTTAAGGCAATCCTTGCCATTGTGAAGATATTTACGATAAAAAAATAATTTTACGAAAAACCCAAGCGTAGGTATACCAATATTTTTTTGGCTTTGAATAATAAAATTGTATTTAAATATTTTGTAACTTGAGTTAGCAGAGTGAGCCAAGAGTTCCGTCTTCTACTTACTGTAATAGTTTGTAGTTCCTATTCCTACTGATCCGTCATTCCTGAAACTACGTTTTATATTTCGAGTACCTATACCTCTTTGGGAAAACCAGGAGGAGCTCTGTATTCATTTATTTGTTTTTGGTTGTTTCAAGAGTCGAATTATTCCAATTATTTGCCGCTTTTGTGAAAAACTCGATGATTTGGACAACTTTTAAGTTACAGTTTTTTGCGATTTTGGAGTAAAAATGTTTTTTTCTTAATTGTCTTTTCGTTAAATTGGGCCCCTCCAATGTTGGACAAGAAAGTATTGATCATGAATAAGAAAAAACTGCCAGGCACTTATCGCATTGTCAGTTTTTCAAGAGTTTTTTAATAAGCTGTCAAACTTTTCATCTCCTAATTCTTCCATTTCTGCAAAATGAAAAGTGATAATTTTCAGTTTCTTCTTGCAACGGGGCAACTCATAAAACTACGACAGTGTATATTTAAACACGATGGTATGGCATTCGCATTGGCATAAGAACTTTTTTAGATAATCACTTACCACGAACCAAAAATTTCCTCAGACTTTGTAGTAGGTACTTCTTTTGATGTTTGGAAAGGACTTTTCTGTTTCTATTGATCCAGTCGTTTTATTCTGAAGCACTCGACTTATTCTAACTTGGTTGATTCGAAATTAATTCACTGGAAACTCCTGATGATTCTACTTCCAGTTTTGTAAAATTTTGATACTTCTCTTCAACTATACTTACAATATTTCTGCTGGAAGCCTTGAAAGTTCCTTATTGAAGTTATAATCCGAGTTATAATCCCAATAGTGAAATGAAGAAATTGAATAAAACTAGATTTGCCCAAGTTTTCTTGATTTGGAAACCAAATCGAGACTTTGCATAATGTCTAAGTCGAGGTCTAAGTAGTTTACTTTCCCATACTTGTTAGATTTTGTAATATCTTTGATACCTACGAACTTTTTGGTATCTTTAAGTTGTGCATCGCTGATCGAGATCGAATGTTATTAATCGGAGAAAAAAATTTTTAATATAAAAATTGTAACTTTGAGGATTTAAGGCGAGGGGGAAACTGGTGGAGTAAGGTCATTCAATATGGGAAACCATAAAAACTGACGAGGAACTGGTAAGCGGAACGTCTCGTACTTGAAGCGCTGCCAGTTTGAAATACATACTTATTATTCCACCACATTAGCGACTATGTTGCGTTGAATGCAACATGGAGTTTTCCCAGACGTTTTTGCCTCAATATCTGATTTAGCTTTAATAATGTTTAATTGGATAGCTTAGCAAAGAAATTAAATCAAAATTGTTGCCGCGCAGAAAATTTTCTTCCAAACATTGGTTTCTGCTTGCCGCTTCTACGAAATGGCTTTTTTAGTAACGTCAGTTACTGGTAACAATTTTTATCTGCGGGGAGGTATCTCGGGAGGTATAGTTCTTCATTGTAAAAAAGAAAGCAAACATCCCCTTGTCTGTTGGACGCTTTTAAACTGTTGGTGGTGGTTGTTAATCTGAACTTTTTCATCATTGCCGCGGTAACTTAAACCTTGCTTCATAAGTAATTATTGTAAATCACATCAGTTTCGCTTTAAGTGCAGAATAATTAACACCGTGCAGTGTTGCAGGAACAATCAGTGGGTGTCGTTTTTTCAACTTTGGACAAATCACAAGAAATCAACTCTGTCATCATAACCCATATGAATAATAATAATAATTGTAGAAAATTCTAGGGTCAGGTTCCAGACTAAAAATCTGCTGATGTCGCGGTAATTAAAAAATGTCGATTTTCTTCAGTTTTTCATAAATGCTCCCCAGTTTTTCCATTCCTAAATTTTTGACGAAATTCCTCTACAATTCGACACCGCATATGCATAAAGCTTGGACGAATTTTCGATAAGTTCCAAAGTCAATTCAGCGTCATATCGAAATACAAACAACTTTCCTAAGTGTAGGTTTACCAAACTATTCTTACTCACCTTAAGAAACGCAATTTGAATAATGCATTTTTATTTTTAAAGTTCACCTCATCGTTAGATACGCTTTTAAAGCGGTCTATTCATTTAATAAAATCACGTTATTTAAATTGGTTAATCGTTACCTAATAATAATAATAACATCACTAATCAAAATGTGATCACTATTAGTATTTGTACCTAATTATTTTAATTCATTCGATTATGTCAATAATAAGATAATTGAAGCATCTTTGATAAACCAAAATTTGACTGCAAGCGCCTATATGAAACCAAAAACAAGCAATCACAATAATAATTATTCTAAATCATACCTACAGCGGTAATGATCATGGGTTGTTGTTATGAAACCAAATGGATTAAATTATAACTTGACATTATCCACCCATGGATATTGTTTCCAATTCGCAACATTCTAACCAGTTCCGTTTAAAGAAAATTACCTCGCGTTACAATAAAAATACATCGTAATGACCACGTGAACTATTTCTCCAGTTAACGACTTGCTGATTCTTTATTACAGCAGTTTCTAGCCAAGCTCTACCAACTAGGTAGTGCCTAGCACTAGCGCACTAACACTATAGTACCGCCAATCAGTCTGCGTTGTGGAAATTTGCATGTCAGTCTGATATTACCTGCCAGAGTGTTACGAAATGAATAATTCGTTTATTTAATCGTAATACGAACTGAAATTAGGTACATTTTTTATCGCAGTCGTAAAAATAACAATAATTATTATGCCATCACAAATTCCCAACAAGTGAGAGAATTGCTTTGGAAGTACTGTAGGTATACTTTATACGTCAGCTCACTACTTGGAGAGTACACATTTAGTTGTAGCATCACTACGCAGGATATTTTTAGATTTGAGAAATATACTCAGAAATAACACGAAGTAACGCTAATCTTTTCTTCCATATTTATCATTTTCCTAGGATCTCTCTCTCATCGGCAATGTCAACGTGATTTGACGAAGTTTGACTATTCCGGTGAATTTGTACCCACTTGACGTTCCGAGTGTAATGTAAATAGTGAGAGATCTTTATTACATCCTCATATAGATAAAATGGCTTATTTACTTTCAGCATGTTTAATAAGAAGATTAACATGTTAATTTATAATCATTATTGAAGTTGAATAATTTCGTTTGTTTTAGTATAGCAGCTTTAGGGTGAAACCCATCATGTAAAAATGGTAATGATAACTATGAAGGAGGGACATGTTCTTAGTTGGTGACAACGAAAAGTTGTCGAAACTTTCTGCATCCAAATATCTACCAACTGACGTTTACCATTATCAATATTTAGATTATGGCGGCACTGAGATCAAACAATACTGACTCCTTTGTATATGCTTTTAATTGCACTCGTTGACGTCATTTATACGTGAAGTGACTTGTGCCAGCATGAAGACGTCATATATACAGACAATAGAGTCGTTCATTACTTTTATGCAAAACTATTACATATTACTATAAAGATATGACGGGTTTTCAGTCTGGGATGTAATAGTGCGAAAGAAAACTGAACTATAGTCTAATGTTCGAGGCATCGTCTGTTTCATAGCATTCGAGACAGGGACGGTGAAAAGAAACTCTAAAGAGGCCTCAAGTTGTTGAAGGGTGTCAGAAAATGGTTTTGCTAGATCGGCACAAAAACGTCCGATCGAAAAATGACTTTCCTGCTATATGTATCTCTAAAACGGGGATCTATACAGAAGAACCGATTACAGTTTTGACCTTCTTGTAATTTAACAAGAGGAACCCCTAAACCCCTCCTTAACGCTAGGGGAATCCCCAAATCCCGCGGTAAAACTAGGGGAACCCCCCACATACTTCCCAAAGCTAGGGGAATCCTTGAATCCCGCTTTAAAACGAAGGGGAACTCCCCAAATGAGTAAACTTTTGCGAACAATTTTCACTGTCGTTCGAAAGTTGTTAGGTATTCGCGGTATTCGAAATTTTCATGAAAAAATTGATGTCTTCAGAGTGGCGTGATTTTGTTGGAGCACAGATAATTGAAATGCGAGTCGGTTTGACTCGAGTCGGCTCGAAAAAGTTGGAATTTTCTAGCTAACCGTACCTTGCAAAAAATTAAAACAGAACGAGCTCACCGGATCTTGTCGAACCTAAATTGTTACGTCCTTGGTGAATAATCGATTCGTATTCTCTAAGACACCACCGTTTCCTACCCCTTCCTATCCCTTTACACATCGGAAGAAGGAAAAGGACACCTGACCGGACAGGACCACACATAGAGAAGAGTCGAGGTTTAACATCGAGAGAGGAAAGAGCCCGACATAGTGCCGTTCGTACCAGACTCGTCGATGCTGGTGTTACGGGAACGGGATACCTAGTTCTTTAATTAAATAAGGAAGCGGTATAAAGTAGTGGAACAATCGTGGGTATAGTGGAGCAAAGTGAACAATAATAATAGTTACAACATCTCGCAAATTAAAACAAGTGCCCCTTTAGTCGGACAAGACACAAGGTCAGTAATTTCGATAATTATTAATTAATTGTGTTCCTGTCAATCATTGGCAATTATAGCCTGGTCCTTCCCTAAATTTTGATCCTGTCACCGTGGCGATTCGTCATTACCATCGCGGCATCGAGCCGCATTAATTTAGCCCCTTTCAGGATCGAATCGCGTCGTTAATATTTTTAGGCTCTTTGACGCGGAGTTAACATTTTTTTGGTCCCTCCGTAGTCGGATAGGAAAGCTCGTGGAAATATAGTTCATTAATTGGTTGCATCATTTGTTTGAAATTAGTTTCTCACTCACTGTGTTAAGGTAGCCTGTTTGTAGGTCAAAGGATTCGAAATAGTCGATCCAAAGGACGCCAGACGGCATTTTCACCCATTCCACTATTTTACTCCATTCTACCTCACTCCACTTCTTCGTTCGTTGCAGGTGTTCGTTTTAAAGACTTCTGTAAGTATAGTTGAAATATTTTCTCTCTGAATTCGCAGGGCAGAATATTGATTTTGTATTCACGGTATACTGGGTACACTCGGTATCTTAAGTATTGTTTTTGGTGAATTCGAATTCAATAATTTATTTTCAACTCGATATTAAATAAGTAACTTTCACTTGGTTAGGTACTTATTTTTGGTATTGCTCATCGTTCGTTGTTGTTGTATTTTTACAGGTTTTTAACGAATAACCCTTTTTCGTTGTTACAGGGAAAATATTGATTTTTGTATTCACGGTATACCTACTGGGTACACTCGGTATCTCAAGTATTGTTTTTTGGTGAATTTCAAAGTCAATTTATTTTCAACTCGTTTTTAAATAAGTAACCTTCACTTGGTTAGGTACTTATTTTTAGTTATTGTTCGTATTTCGTTGTCGTTGTATTTTTTACAGGTGTAAAAAATAACCCTTATTCGTTTATTGCTTTAGTGTTTTGTTGATACTCTTTAGCAAAATGTCCAACACTTTGGTCGGAGCAAACGCTTCTGTTTCGAAGTTTTTGACTCGTTTGAACTCGATTCTGACAGTAGTTTCAGCACCCATTGATGAAAAGTCGCGTTTTATTGTCCTGGCTGCATGCGACAGCGCTTCAGATTTGTACAATCAGGTGCAGGAGGTTGATAGAAATATCCTGATTACGGTTGAGTCGGCAGATAAGAGTGCTTTGGTCGTAGATGTGTCATCGGAGATTTGGAAATCATACTCGGGACTACTTATCGAAGTTGATTCGGTTTATTTTCAGATTAGAGCGGTTCAATTGTCGTTGGAATCGACTCAGGATACGGTGGTGAAATCACGTCATGGTTCGAGTGAATCGTTAAATAGTCGACAGTCTGGTGCTCCCGCGCTACCCCCCTCTGCAAGTTCACATGTGAAATTGCCTCGTATCGGTATACCTACTTTTGATGGTTCGTTGAGGATGTGGTCGGTTTATTATGATTTGTTTAGGACTTTGATTCATTCGAATGATTCGTTAGCTCCAATTGAGAAGTTCCAGTATTTAGTTTCGACTTTGTCAAAGGAACCTCTTACCCTTGTCAAACATTTACCACTGACAGATGACAATTATGTGATAGCTTTCGATACTCTTGTCCAAAGGTATCAGAATGAGCGAGTACTTGCGACGTGTTATTGGCAGGCGATTTGTAATGCTCCCAAAATAACGGATTCTGATTCCTCACAATCGCTTCGTGAATTGTTGAATACCTTTTCAGAAAATATTACAGCTTTGGGTCAGGTCTCAGGCGTCTCTCTCTGGGATTTCACTTTGTTCAACTGGTTGCTACAGAAATTGGATAACGCTACTCGAAAGCGTTTCGAACTCCAATTTGCATCTGAAGAGTTTCCATCATATCAGGATTTGCACAAGTTTTTGTCGTCACAGTGTCGTGCATTAGAATCATCTTTGGGGAATGACCTATCTCCGTCTGCAGTCGTTGGTAAGCGGAGTAGCGTCAAGTCTGGTGGAAAAGTGGAATCGAGGAATTCACATGCATTTTTGTCAACGTCGAGTGCGTCTTCATCGAAGCAGTCGTGCTTCCATTGTAATGGAGAACACCCGATCTCGAATTGTCGTTCTTTTTTGAAGTTGGACCCGCGCAAGCGTTTTGAGGCTGTGAAGGCAGCGCGCTTGTGCCTAAATTGTTTTGGCCCTTCACACTTGGTGAAGCAGTGCCCCTCTTCTCATTCGTGTAAGGAGTGTGCAGGTCGGCACCACTCTTTATTACATTTCGTTAAACTTAGTAATTCGGATGGAGCAGCTTCTCATCGAGTTGAGCCGCCTCCAGTCGCATCCACGGTTGCCATGTCTTCTCTCCCATCCTTTCAGGATGTTCGTTCTCGTTCTCGTAGCAATACTACGGTTCTTTTAGCAACCGCATGTATTGAAGTTCAAGACAAGTGGGGCAACTATCAAGTGGTTCGTTCTTTAATTGACTCTGGCAGTCAGTCGTCTTTTATTACTGATCGGTGCCGCAAGCGTTTGGGCTTGCACTTGAATCGATCATCAACACCTATTTCTTGTTTGGGTCACGTGACCTTGGGATCGGCCCAGGGATCATCTGATTGCATTATTCGTCCCGTTGGGGTACCATCACCTACTTTTAAAGTAAGTACTTTGGTCTTGCCCAATATTTGTGGAAAACTTCCCAGTGTTGACATTTCGCCATCGAAGGCGCTTGATAATTTGAAGTTAGCGGATCCTAATTGGTACACGCCTGGTTCTGTCGATGTTTTGCTAGGAGCTGACATCTTTCCCAATATTGTTCATGGTGGTTATTTGTCGGGCAGTGATAACTGTCCAGCCGCAATGAACACGACGTTTGGTTGGGTTCTTTTGGGAACCATTTCGTCGAAGGTTGCGGGCGAGGTTCAAGCTTGTTTTGCGTCGGTAGATTCGACCCTTGAAGAGACTCTTAAGGCATTTTGGAGAGTTGAGGAGGTGCCTTCAGTTGAGGTTTGCTCTAATGAGGAACAAGAGGCTGAGTCGTTGTTCGTTGAGTCTCATTATCGAGAAGAATCAGGTCGTTTTGGGGTATTGTTGCCATTTAAGGATAGCAAAGAGTTGCCTATCTTTAATGATTCGTTGAATGTCGCAGATCGTCGTTTGCTCGCTTTGGAGAGACGATTGTCGAGGTTGCCTCACATTAGAGACATGTATGTAGAGTTTATGAAAGATTATTTGGAGGCTGGGCACATGTCGTTGGTGCCATTGGAGTCGGAATCTGCAAACTCTTATTACATTCCGCATCATTGCGTTTTTAAAGACCCTGGTGTTTCGATGTCTTCTGATGTGTCTTCGCTCGCCCCAGTATCGTCGAAAATTCGTGTCGTGTTCGACGCCTCGGCCAAAGCATCGAACAATCTTTCGTTAAATGATACCTTGTTGATTGGTCCGAAGTTGCAAAATGACATCACTAGTGTTTTGCTTCGTTTTCGAGAGAACAAATTCGTGTTCACTTGTGACATTAGGCAGATGTATCGGCAAATTTTAGTTGGAGATTCACATCGACAGTATCAATTAATTCGTTGGCGTTTTTCAGAAAAGGATCCTATTCGAAGTTACAAATTGAACACTGTAACTTATGGTGTTTCGTCCTCGCCATATTTGGCCATTAGGTGCTTGTTACAATTAGCTCAAGAAAATTCTGAGAAGTTTCCTCTCGCTTCGAAAGCCATTCGTCTCGGGCTTTATGTCGATGATTTTGCCATTGGGGCAAATCAAATCGAGGAAACCTTGGAGTTGAGAAATCAGCTCATTTCGCTATTGCAATTGGGACAATTTGAGTTGCGGAAATGGTCTGCTAACAATCCACAATTGCTTCAGGATCTGCCGGTTGAACATTGTCAACAGCAGTCATCCAACTTTGATTCGGAATCGGACTTTTCGGTGAAAATTCTTGGCCTTCAGTGGCAATCGGCTACTGATTCGTTTTCGTTCATGGTTAAGTCCATAGATTCACCTTGTACTAAGAGAAGCATTCTCTCAGAAGTCGCTAAGATCTATGACCCGTTGGGTTTCTTGTGCCCATTGACCTTTATGGCAAAACGAGTCATTCAACATTTGTGGTATCTCGGGCTGGATTGGGATGAAGATCCACCAGCTGATGTTGTCGAAAAGTGGAATCGATATAAGTCCACTCTTCATGTTTTATCCAAGTTGACAATCCCTAGGTGCTTGGTTCCCGAAGGATCTTTCGTGTCGTGTCAACTGCACGCATTTTGTGATGCGTCGACTGCAGGTTATGCGGGTGTGGTGTATTATCGTTTCGAGGACGCCGATGGCAATGTGCAGGTTCGTTTCGTTACTGCCAAGTCTCGTGTTGCTCCGCTCAAACCACTCTCCGTTCCACGGCTGGAATTGTGTGCCGCAGTCTTACTATCAGATCTCGTTTCGTTCGTCCTTGAACAAGGTCCTCAATCCATTGTTGTTGATAAGGTTTTCGCTTGGAGTGACTCTTCGGTCGCTCTATCCTGGATCAAGTCGTCTCCACATCGGTGGAAGACTTTTGTTTCGAATCGTGTCGTCCACATTCAGGATCGAATTCCTCCGGATTGTTGGAATCATGTACGTTCAGGTGACAACCCAGCGGACGTCGCGTCTCGGGGCTTGTTACCAGAGGAGTTAGTCGGGGCTTCCGCATGGTGGGCGGGGCCTGAATTCCTCAGATTGCCGCTGGAATCTTGGCCAGCACTCTTTCCCATTGCTCCCACTTCTGATGTTGAACTGGAGAAAAGGAATATTGTTTTGTTCGCTACGATAGAGATTTCGGATGTCGATGTTTTGTTGAAAAGATTTTCTTCTTTGAGGAAAATTCAGGGTATTATCGCTCGTTGTTTTCGTTTCACTAACAATTGTCGTGCTGTCAATAGGACCACTGGTGCATTGAGTGTCTCTGAGTTGCATGCTGCTCTCATGCACATTGTTAGAATTGTTCAATCTTCGGTCTTCTCTTCGGAATTGGAGAAAATTCGCTCTGGTAAACCATGTGCCAAGTACTTGCAGTCATTGTCGCCCTTTATTGATGATTTCGGTATTTTGCGAGTCGGGGGTCGACTGTTGCATTCGGGTTTAGCATTCGACGCTAAATATCCCGCATTGTTGCCAGGAAGGCATAGGTTGGTTGAACTTTTGATTGATCAGATACATCGAGGTAATTTGCACCCAGGAGTGAACACTACTCATTATCTCCTTCAACAAAATTTTTGGATCCTGTCTGCTCGTAGGGTCATTCGTAGTTATTTGTCGAAATGCAATCGTTGCTTTCGCACTCGTCCCCTCTCGTTGGAGCCTCCCATGGGGAATTTACCTGTCGCTCGTGTCTCCCAATTGAAGCCTTTTAGTTGTGTCGGGGTCGATTATGGGGGACCCTTTCCTATTGTCTTGTCGAGGTATAGGGGTGTCAAAACTTCTAAAGCCTATTTATGTTTGTTCGTATGTTTCGCGACTCGCGCGATTCATCTCGAAATCGCTTCTGATTTATCGTCAGAGACTTTCCTGGCAGCTCTTAGGAGGTTTGTCGCTCGCCGCGGTCGCTGTAGTGACATCTACAGTGACTGTGGAACCAATTTCGTCGGAGCTAACAAGGAGCTCAACTCAAATTTGAAAATCGCCGCAGAAGGGGAAGGTATTCGATGGCACTTCAATCCACCCTCAGCTCCACACTTCGGTGGACTGTGGGAGAGCGGTGTTAAGTCCGTCAAAACACACATGGCCCGTGTTATTGGTGGTCAAATTTTGACTTATGAGGAGCTGAACACCTTCATCGTTCAGATCGAGGCCGTCTTGAATTCGCGCCCCCTTTGCCCCATTAGTAGCGACCCCAACGATCTATCCGCGTTGACCCCTGGTCATTTTCTGACCTTGGAACCTCTGTCGTCGGTGCCGGATGTGAACTTGTCACATCTGAAGATTTCTCGTCTTTCTCGTTGGCAATTGGTGCAACGGATGCAACGTGATTTTTGGACACGTTGGAGGGCTGAATATCTTCATAATTTCCACCAGAGGAGTAAATGGTCGAAAACCCATTTGTTTGAGTCAACGGATATCGGTTCGTTGGTGTTGATAAAGGATGAATTGTTGTCTCCTTTGAAATGGGCTCTAGGAAGAATTGTTTCTCTGCACCCTGGTGCGGATGGTGTCGCCAGGGTTGCCTCGGTTCGTACGACCAGAGGTCTTTGTAAACGACCTCTGGTCAAACTTTGCCCGTTACCTAACCAGTAACGGACTCAGGGAATTTTGTCCCTGACTTGTCGTTTCGTTTCGTTTCGTTTTTGTTATTGTCGTTAGTTTCGTTTTCGTTAGTTTCGCTTTTGGTTCAATTTTCTGATAGCGGAAAATTCCTCCGGTAATTTTGGTGGGCGGTATGTTACGTCCTTGGTGAATAATCGATTCGTATTCTCTAAGACACCACCGTTTCCTACCCCTTCCTATCCCTTTACACATCGGAAGAAGGAAAAGGACACCTGACCGGACAGGACCACACATAGAGAAGAGTCGAGGTTTAACATCGAGAGAGGAAAGAGCCCGACATAGTGCCGTTCGTACCAGACTCGTCGATGCTGGTGTTACGGGAACGGGATACCTAGTTCTTTAATTAAATAAGGAAGCGGTATAAAGTAGTGGAACAATCGTGGGTATAGTGGAGCAAAGTGAACAATAATAATAGTTACAACATCTCGCAAATTAAAACAAGTGCCCCTTTAGTCGGACAAGACACAAGGTCAGTAATTTCGATAATTATTAATTAATTGTGTTCCTGTCAATCATTGGCAATTATAGCCTGGTCCTTCCCTAAATTTTGATCCTGTCACCGTGGCGATTCGTCATTACCATCGCGGCATCGAGCCGCATTAATTTAGCCCCTTTCAGGATCGAATCGCGTCGTTAATATTTTTAGGCTCTTTGACGCGGAGTTAACATAAATGGATTGCAAAAAAATCTTTCGAGCTGACTAAAACCTTGCACAATTTTTTTTTGAGTTGATTGGATTCTTGAATATTTGGTAAATTTAGTCTTATATAGCTAGCATCTTTGAGGTTGAGGTCATGTCTTTTTAAGGCTTCTATTCCATGATTGCAGGAAAATTGAGGAGAAAAGTACATGTCGTCTCATACAGGTAGAAAACCTGGAAGATGAGTTTTTAGTGTATAAAACCCTGATTCAGTATAAGAACACTAAGAGAGCTGTTGCAGTTCATCTCTTTAGAAAAATATTCTAATGCATGTGACGATTTCTTAGAGGTCTAGCTGCTGCTACATTATTGCTTATTATATATACCTTGTGCAACGGAGAGTTCAAACTTTCTCATTTTCTTGAGAGATCTTACCTACTATGTCGGTGGGTGATGTTATATCCGACCAGTAACCAAAAATAATATATAAGGCTACGTTATTGTGTTGTCAACGGATGCATCTTTGCATACAAGAGAAGACGGAAACTGGAAACGACGTCAGAGAGTGTAGTTGGAAGTTGGAAACATAAAACCAAGTATAGAATCCATACGCGTGATCTGACACTGTTTCCGGTAGCAATTTTCTTCTGAATAATGTCCAAAGATGATATGTGGAGCTTATTTGATTGAGAGATGATCTCATCTCTGACGGCAGCTTATTATTTAATAATTTATAATTTGGTTCAGTTTCTCTATCGGATTATTATTTGTACCTACATAGGTATACTTTATATATTTTTATCGGGGTTATCTATTTTAGTTAATGTAGAAGAATTCTTGAATTTGCTACAAGCCGTCACCACCAGCACCGGCACCACTATACAAACATTACAAACCGCAGCTTTGTGTTATGTATTTTTATTTTGGTATAATGCGATGGCGCATCTTAATATTGTCATTGAATGAAAAATGAAAAATTGGAATAATTCTCTGTATAGTTTGGATGGAATATTGCCCTACCTCAACTCATACATTAGTGAGATGATACCGAAGATACCGATGTTATTCGACGATATGAATAGTTGGTCGCTGGCGTCTCGTTCATACTGACGTGACGTCGACGTCGCGCTGACAAATTATTCTCCGTACCGCCATTTGTGTATTCCATTCCAAATTGATGGTGTGCAAAATGCTGCGACTATTATACTTTCGCAGTCATAAAAGCCTTGCTATAGGATAACTACATACACCCTGCTCTCTTGTTATAATAATAATTAGTGGTAGCCATTTTGAATGCTTGTAGCTTCGGTTTTTTTTTGTCATAAAAGATCTATGAAATCACTAATAATTTTATTATCTGAGAGTTTGTTCTTCATTAATGCAAAATCCAAGGCCTACTACATGAGTGTTAAGTAATAAAATATCAAGAATTCTTGTTAGCGGCACGCCAATGGATTAATCATCTCTTAAAACGGCACTATACTAAATTTTATCAAAATGGGTCAAGTACTAACGATTTTATAGGAAAATTAAAATTATAATAATTATATTAGCGATTTATTTGTTTATTTTAATACACCCACAGCCCACAGCCAAAAGACTATAGTTAACGGTGAGAAAAAGAAGTACAAAATACAAAATAATGAAACACACGTTCACTCATACACATAATATGAAGCATGTTGCAATAAATTATCTACGCTTTACGTATACAATAAAAAACATAATTCAAACAGTTTAGGTAGGTACAAAATACATTAATAAATACTATTAAAGTCAATCGACTTAATTTGAGGGGGCGAGGTAGTAAAGATATCTAGGAAGCTCTGACAAGTAGCGTAATTCACGTCATATTATAATATATTCATTTGTAGAAATAGTCTGGGTAAGCTCTACTGGATTTATCGCTAAATTAAATAATTGTCTTGAAATTTTAATTTTACTACAAAATCTTTAATATTTGACCCATGTTGATAAAATTTGGTATAGTACCGTTTTGAGAGAGCCAGTGGCGTCAAAATGAGTGACCTGGTCAGTAATCTTTGAGTGCATGGAGGACACAGATTTTTCTAAACAAAATCGCTAGTATGAATTCTTGTAAAATTTCACCACCAGTAGACACTGATCCAGTAGACTTTGGGCTTTGTAGGAATGAAGCGGTTTTTTTTACAAAAATACAGTTTATCAAACTCTACCATTTAAACAAAAAAATCCGGTTTGAACCGCACAATAATTAAAAAGTTAATTGAATAAAAAATTTAAAGATTTTATAAACGATGCACTGAGCTTAATTTTTTACTGTACTGTAGGTGTGTTTTGATTATAGGATGAAGGACCAGGGCTTTGCCCATAGGAAAACAGGAGTAGGTACAGTACAGTAAATATAATTCGAATATATAGTTACTGACCTTCTGTCTGCTCTCTGCTTCTTTATATTTGATTGTAGATCACTTAATCTAATTGACGATTATAAACCGCGGTCGTAAGGCGCGGTGAATTTAAGTTCACAATACGAGTGATTATTACCTGTATTATTAACACGATTTAGGAGGATATCTGACGATCCGTCCTTCGATACGATTTGCGAATCTCGAGAATTCGACTCCGCTAGACGACTTCGAGTGACCAAGTATAGTGTTTCTTCTCTTCCCTTCTGACTTATCTCTTCCATGTCCGGATTAAGAGAAGGAAATGAGGTAGGGGTTGAATGTTCTTTAAATCCACGAATCTTGCGATGAAGAACGATTGTTGCTAAATGAAATTAGCATATCGTCGTTCATTGGGATTAAGATATCAATTTCTAACGACTTAAAATCAATTTCGATGACGAAACACTAGGAAATCATCTTGAATTTAACTAAAGCAGCGTCCGTTTTCATCACCCTGTATTTATAAAAGACCCTTGTTTAATAAAAGCTAGGCCCGGGGATTAAATCCCTGCTGACCATCCTCAAATTAGGGCCTGATTGAAATAATTTAAATTAAATTTGCAGAGGTAGGTAGGTACATGTTCGTAGTCTCTTGCTGAAATCATCGATCTTCTTCTCTTGGAAATCCTTTTACCATGAAACGCATTTCTGTTGAGAAATAAATTTTTGACGTCAATTAATTAACGTCAATTTTTTCGTATTCAAGACACGCCGTTTTATCACCCATTTGTGTATTGCAAACATATTTAATCAGTTTGGTTAATAATCTTTGAAGGACAAGCTTACTGAAAATTATTGTTCTCTTTCAAAAATAACAGAGCTCTAAAATTTTATACCTAAGCAGTGTAAGTATTATAATATTTTGCGTATCCCTTATGGGTTCGAATTCCATCAGAGTAGTCTGGTCAGGGATGTTTGTATCAGGCTAAACGAGCTAGTTCTCGAAGCCAAAATTAACAGCGTAGAGCAACTGTGTTGTTCCCACTTAGGATCATTGTTCTCACTTTTACTATATTATAATGTAACACTGAGCGTAGAAAAAAAGCTTCTCCAGTCTTTAGTCAAATAATTAATTAAGTACAGTCTCATTAAAAAAGTATGCATCTCTAAATGTACGAACAAGCAATAAAAATATTCCGACAGCTGCATTTTTGCCAGAGGCGACATTATGAGTACGCATTATACTCCTTCGACATCGAAGCGATATGTCTAGTCGTCATAGTTACTTCACCTACCCCATAATGAGATATGTAAATTCCAGTCGTGTACACGTAGGCGTGTAGACCCGTGACCGGGTTTGTACATGCATTGCCCATTAAAACGTCCGTCTCTCAACACCTGTCGTCGGGCTTGACAGCTGAGAGTTCCATATAGCCATAGGGCCAATTCAGACCAACAGGAAAAGGAACGTAACCATCCCGTACGGGGGAAGTCAATGACCTCATTTATAGCTTATGGAGTTCTGCCGCGATATGAGTTTCGAGCCTCTCAACCCTTGTGCGGTGGGTGTAGTGTGAGGAAGGACGGGGGACGGGACTGCCAGATTGCGAGACAAATAGGTGCCAGGGTGACATTTGATAGGGATGGGACGGAAAAAGGGGCTATTTCTCTTATGTCACCGCTAGTTTCTAAATTGTAACTATATCGTGTAAAAGATAGTTGTTTCATCATTTTTATGCGTGTTCACCTTGGAAGATCGAATAATTTAAAAAAATTAATAATTTGCTTCAACTTTTTGGATTGGTCGGAGTTTTCCTTGACTTTTTTTTCTAACGAAAAAACGCGCCCGTATGTTTGAAGTAGTTTGGTTTGAAATCATTTTTTCCATTTAGCTTTTTTATTTCCCTAGTATAAAAATTTAGGTATAGCAGGCAGTCCACGTGTCTCTATGTCTTCGTCCTACTTTCTTTTATATTCTAAGATTTTATTATTCATATCCTTTTATATTCTTTTCCATAGACGTAGATAACGCTATTCTTTTCGCTTCTTATCCTATTATACTAGTGTATACAGGGTGTCTCGTATCGTTATGTTCAAATTTTTTGAGCATATAGTAGGCTTAATTTTGAGCCCAAAAACCCCAAAAGTGGCAGGTCTATCTTTACTCGTTACGAAGTTACAGGCCTAAGAAAATTATGACTAGTAAATAACAAAGATTCAACTTTGAAGACCACACAACCACGTGTGTTGTGGTTTAGGCTAATAATTTATTGTTATGGTGGCGACATGAGTAAATGTCACCGAAATAAACATTAGAAGAGGTTCTCCTGCTCATACAAAATGGCATTTGGATTCAATAAATGGGACACCAGCATATTTCGGAATTGGCGTTTGTAACTAAATTCCAAAAAGCAATTATTATTGAATCGTATTCAGCATGCTGGTCAAGAGATCGGTCGCGAAAAAACACGAGAAATTAGAACTGTTACTTCTGCAATAGGCCTCCGAGCACAAGTTTGTATTCAGCAAGGAATATGACATTTTTAACACATGATAAACTAAAGATGTGGTCAATAAAATAAGCTTTATGTGGTTTTCAAAGTTAAATCTGGTATTTACTAGACATTATTTTCTTAGGCCTCTAACTTCGTAACGAATGCAGATAGACCTGCCACTTTTGAGGTTTTTAGGCTTAGGAATAAGCCTACTATATGCTCACAAGATTTGAACATAACGATACGGGACACCCTGTATACCTACTCCTTGTACCGGGTGATATTAATAATAAAACATTTTTAAATGACTTTGAAGCGTTTAATTAGCTACAATGACTGTAGGAACGTCTGAGATTTTTATTTAATTTCACGAACTCTGCAGGAAAAAAATTACTTATTTTATTAATTCCTTGGGATATCCCTTTCTTCCTAGCGTTCGATTTGGCATCGACGCTTTCTACGCAATAATCTCCCAGTCTTTCCAACTACTACTACGTTTCAACTTTGTGCGACTCGTTCTCGTTCATCTCCCTGGAAGGCCCCTCGAGTCCAACGACCACGTCATCCGCTGCGTGGGAGGGAGCTTCAGAGTCCCCCGAAAGAGCCGCGGGACATGCAGAGTGGAACTGGAACTACAAGGAGGCAAATTGATTCAAGAACGCATCGCGTTAACTAGGTGGGGCTATTTTCGGTAATTAAATAGCGCACCCCAATGAAGGGGGTGGGTGGAGATGTGTTTCATATTTCGTAAGGGCTGAATCGGAGTTTGAACGCGTTGAAGGGGGTTGTTTCTCGTATTAATTTCTCATTCTGTAGTAAAAATTTAATTCAAGAGAATAATAATAATTGCCTTTAATAATAATATGCTAATAATGAATGACATTGGAAATAACTGTCATTTGGTAATTTTATTTAAGTACGCAGCGGATAATTTGACCATTGTTGTTTATGTTGGAGGTCAAATAAAAATAGCTTTCTATTAATTTTTAGGATTCTACAAAATGGTTCAGTATTATTTGTCTGAAAATACACTTTAATGTATTTTTGTCTACCTACCTATGTACAAAACCAAGAACACTCTTAATTAACTTTCAGCGTGCATTAATGAAATCGATGCTTTAAATCCTATTTTTTTCGGCAAGTATGTTGTTAAGCGACATACGGGTGATCACATGCTTACGAAGACCCTGAAGGTCTTGAAGCCAAAGTATATCGATAGTGCACAGGTTTACTTGTAAAATGTGTCAACTTTGCTTTATAATGAAGTCCCGGTGCTCCGGTTTCACACCGCGTTTCTCTGACGTAATAATACACCGATAAATGTTGCCGTCGTTGTTTTGCTTCGTTTACGTGACGTGAGTTTTCGCAGTTCTCGGAAGAAAGCTCGAAAAATCCAGACCGATGATTATTGTTATGGCTACAAATTCGATCACAAAGTATAGAAATCCTCGCAGTCACGTGTGGAATTGGTCGCCCCTTTTTGCCTCATAAAGATTGCATTTGAAAGGCAAAGTCGAAAACTTGCAAAGTTATTGCCCATAAAGATACTGAAAATATGTATCCGACCTAAGTGCAAAATCCTGAAATGTTTTAGAAAGTTTGAGAATAAATTTCCCTTGGATGCGACGTCAGCCCCGGAGTCTTGCTTGTTTTTTCGAATCGGAACAAATGCATTTCATTTTGCAATATAGAAGATGTTAGATTCTCCGAATGTGCAAATGCATTTTCTGTGTATTTGTGTGGTATAGTTTTGGCACGGTTCCCTAAGAAACTGTTTACAAATCACCTTTTTTTTTTGAGCTGTATTATTATCGTCGATATACTCTACAAGTTTTAGCCATCTTTTTAATGATAGCGTAATAAAACTAACGAATTTTACAAAAATTTAGGCCTATTTTTTCCCCGCTTTTTTTTGACATAAAAATATGAAAATATATTTTTTCCAAATTTTCTTTTAGGTGGATTTAGGACGCAATGTAGAGCAGCACATTTATTTATATTTCTCATGCGGCGGGACCCACGTTTCTGGTCTAGAGGTGAAATTACACTATATAATTCTACTAAACGCAATTACAATCTTGAAAAAGCGTGAGTAAAAAAGTGAGGTATGGATAGGAGGAGAGGAGAGAGAATCCAGATTGTTTTAAAAATTATTTCTGTTGTGGTGGCTTCTCTAATTTCATGGAGGTACAGAGTAGTGACTGTATAACTTTCATTGTGTATAATCTGTCTACCAAAACAAGGGAAACGGAGTGATGTCATGAATAATTCATCAAAGGACAAAGGAAGACCATTGGTAATGGAAATTACTCGTTCAAATTGCAATGGTTAAAACGTATAATACAAAACGCTGGAACGGGAGCGAGTGAGTATAAAACGAAATTTGAAATCATTAATAAAATTTTGTACCTGGTTATTTATTCAGGATCGTTAATTCACAAGGTATTTACGAGGATAATTATTAGGAAATTGATTGAAAGGAGAGATGATTGATCGATCGAGGACCTTTTTCCTGGAGAACAGTTGACTTTTTTTACGAGCTTTCCGCTCAATTAAATTTGAGTGAAAATACGTTGCGTACAGTTTTTAAAGTTCACAACACTTTATATTCGAGAAAAATAAAAGCAATTTATTTGTTGCTATATTTAGTGGTGATGGTGTAGGTGATTCCTTTCTTTGTTTTCGCTTTGGTCAAATCAATCTCTCTGGATAATAAGAATAATAATAGTAAGTAGTTAAACTAAATCCATCATCATTTTTTATTGTATTACTTATTTATTACTTGACCGGTGTGTAGCAATAATAATCGCTATTACGTAATGCATCTATATTTATTTATGCGAAGCATTAAACACTGCTATGTAGTCTGGCATTTCGCGCGCTTGAGTCATCGCATGCAAGAATATCCAATTAATTTCTACTATTTTGGATTAGATCTGTAAACCAGACTAGAGACTTCCAACTACATACAAGTTTACAGTTGTATATTTCATCAATAATCAAGGATAATAATATTAACCGCGTCTTATATCGTAGGTGGAGGAATTTAAAAAACAGTAAGCTGCTTTTATATTGGAATAGAAATTGCGGTATTATTATTATTATTATTATTAATGACATTGTACCTACTTTGTTTAAATTTATTTATTTTTTTACTTTCGTGTAATAAAATTTTTAGTTTTATTAATGACGATGACACAATCGTTACCTATAAACATGTGTGAAATATCCTTGAATGAATGAATGAATCGTAGATGTCCATAAACATATACCTAACTAATATTATTGTGGGTTGAATTTGTAAAGAAAAATGTGTTTTTTCCTGTTTCCTTCATAATATTATGTGAATGGGTATTTATGGATTATTAATGATTGCGGCCATCAAATATCGTATTCTTGCAAAATCTTCCAATTTATCAATTCTTCAGGATAATTTTCTAACCACCGTATTCCTGGTTTCAGCACCATTGAAACAATTCTTACCTACCTATTATCTAAGGATTTATTGGAAAAAGTCTATTATTTTTCTGGAATTACTATCTATATTCAACCGTATACCTATCGAACTATAGTGGCACTGCCGTACATTTTATTGCATAATATATTTTTTGGTACTCCATAATGTGTACGCCAGTGTATACGCTTCACAAAAAATTTGTAATAACTACAGAAAAACAGATTTTTTATCAGACTTGTAGCCAAATATAGTTTTCTATTAACTTTCAACACGTATTTCTAACGAAGGCCAACTCATCATCCATTAGGTTTAGTTTATAGGAAAAACACACTTTGATTTTTTGACAGAAAGTTGCGTCTTACTAGACCTAACTTTATGACACCCTGAATATTATTAATATTGCCATCTTCCATTGTTGGCACTGGTTTTCTTGTTTTTCCCTATTTTACGCTTTTGCCCACGCGAACCGCCGAACCCTGACCGTTCTCTCGGTCCCCGAAACTGACTTTGTGGTTCCTTAACTTTTTCCAAATCACCTCCTCGCGCTCGGGTTTCGAAATTGAACTTTTCCCGGAGTGTTGCCGCTTGAACTTGTATTTACCTGTCGTATAAATACTTGACGTAGGTTAGTAAAAGCTAGGTGCACTCTGACAACGAAAATGACAACCATGTGGTTTATTCGAGTGTGCCGAACTTCTGCAGTCAGCGCGCGTTAGCAAAAGGTTGGCAAAAAACTCCGGCTTATTGTGAAATATCATTTTTCTCTATCAGCAATTAAGAAGGGTTTTCTTCTATCGATTGTTAAAAGATTTAATCATTCATTTTTCTTCTTTTCAAGTTCAAGTAAATATCCCAAAAATCTCGCAACTATACTAGCTCCGCCACAGTTGGTCCAGGGATCTTCAATTAAGTGGAGACTATATTTTTTATTTCAAAAGTCAATCAAGATACAAAGAGAAGTCAGAAGAGACTTGATCTGAAAAATAGAATAAAATAAAATAAAAAGCGATTGGCGTACGTGTTTCAAAAGTTTTTCCAAAATAATATTCGTTGAGGTGCCTCACCGGGATGCCATACTTACTGGACTTGGTAATTTTAATTTTAATTTAGCGCTCCCCTCACAAGTGAAACTCTAAAATTTTAACTATATTGGGTAAAGTATGTTTAAAATCTTCCGGAAAAGACAATTTTTGGTAATTATATACATACGCGGCTCCTAAGTTTCGTCAATTTTTCGGGACCGAGAAGCGAAATAGGGGTGCTGGGTGGGTAAGAAGCTAAGAACAGCCATTGCAAACTATACTATTAAGGTCACATCTAAGGTCTCTTTGACACTATTACGGTAGAATTTCTATTTTTTCTTCACTTTCGGGGCAAGGAAAATCTTCGAGATTTACAGTAGCACGACTTTTATTTTCAAATTTGCATTTATTTTGCATTTATATTCCAAAAATCGTAACATCAAATCCTGTGTTCTGGTCACGATATGAGAAAGCGGATATATTGGGAGTCCGCGTCTGTATACGTTTGGAAGCGGTTACCATTGTCGTAAGTGGATACATCCTTATAGTTACATCGGGACTTGAGGTATTTACTCGGCGCTTGTGTCAGGACCGTACTTTCATTGCACTCTCAAAATCAATTTTTAAAGTCGTTTTGTGGCCTTCCCTTTCATTTGCAAAGCTAATGAATACCTTCCTGGTGTTACTATAGGTATGTTCTCCACCCCTATATAGGTGCCATAGTGAAACTGTAGGAGCCACGGATGTATATAATGACCCATTTTTTTTTATAAAAGTTTAACACCCTGTATCTCAAAAGTAAAGCGTTTTAGAGCAATACTTTATAGAAAAAATATATAATTATTTTTACGTGCTCTACCGTTGGCCGGAGTTATGAACATACAAACTGTGTGTGATACCTAAATTAACTTTTTTTAACTGCCTTTTCTAGTCTTCATAATATTATGTTTCTCCTACATAATAATTAATGTCCAGGAGTCCAGGACGGTCTTTGATGAATTAAAAAGATAGTCAAGGATAGTGCAGGGGGATTTTTTTATCACCTAAATGTTCACAGTCGTTTACTCAGCGTGAAATCAGCTGAAAGTACTTTCTGCAGTAGTGATAATTAGTATCTCATGTATACACTCGGTGGATAAAATAATAGAATTTTTTTTTTGGGATTTGCTGTGGCATCCCCAGAGGCTTTCTCATTGCTCCGGCTTTTTCTGCATGAGGTGAGCGGTGAGCATTCGTAGAGTCCAGTTATGCCAGGTAGAGGAGTTTATAAAAGTTTCATGATATTATACGCCGAGAATAGCTGAATAGCTTTTTACGGTAACTAGTTTTAATTTGACGGTCTGCAAGGCTCGTGCGGGTAAAATGGGGGTTCATTGTACGGCACTCGGGCAGATTAAGTCTCTGTGCTGCGAATTTACCATAAACGTACCCCCGAGGTACATAATGCTAGCCAATTTCGGGACTCCGGACGGACCGTGTGCGAGCTATTCAATTTATCCTCTTTCCTGAAGAATTCCCATTTCTGGAACCACACGTATGCCCCCCCTCAACTAACGATAGCGCCACCGCGTAGTCATCTGTTATTTCAGGACGACAGCCACCTCGTATAATATTCCGCGTCGGACTCTTATAATTCTTTTAAATATGATAAATGGCCGCTCCTGCGGTAGAGAGATTCTCTTGTGAAACTTGAAGTGGCTGCGAGATTGTCCACAAAAACTGTATCATCGACACGGTGATTAAATTTCGAAAGTTTATTTAGGTATTTATGTGTGAAATATTCCAGTGCAGTAAATTCCAATAACTTATACGTTCAGGATTGAGGCTTCTATTAATTACGTGACTTTGGTTATTGTAATTTGTAACGCATTCATAGAGTTTTATACTCTATACATCACTACATTTTGTTACAATTCAAGCTTGCGCGTCCACCATTGCGACTACGAAAAGTCAAAGTGACAGCCAGTAGTACACGATTAATCTACATGGCTGATCTCCGTGCATATTCGCTTAGGATCGTATTTTGAGGAATTTTTTTTTACAATTTATAACTGAACGATTTTATCCCATTAAAAGCGATTAAAAATTTGCTATTTTGAACCACCGTTTATGCAAAACAAAATTGCTTATGTTTTTTTCTTCGCATTTTATCCAGCGAAAACATAAAACATCTAAAAAAAAAAAACGTAAACATCTAGTTACTTGTTGCGATCACGATCAGCCTTGTAAAAGTTATCTCGGTTTACGATGGGCCTTACCTATGCTGCTTCAGGAGACTTTTTCAATATTCTCTCAATAATAATTATAATCGTGATGGACACGACATTAAAGTTATTGATGATTACTAATTTATTTTTAGTTGAAATTGACTCGGGAACGTTGACGTTGTTTAACTTGGCTCGGTTTATAAAATATTTGAGGTTTCCTTGAACGTCAAGCGTAAAATTATGTTTTCTTTTGAGAAGTTTCTTTTCAGTTTTCGCGTGTATGATTTAATGATCATTTTTAACGATCTATAATACGAAGTGGTTTATTAGTTTCGAAGCGCTCTGTTTTCGATACACCGCGCAGTTATTTTTCTTTCATCTCGATCTCAATACAACAGTTCTTTGTTACTTCCTTAAATTGTAAACTTGTATATAAGCCCATAAAATGACGTCTTAAAATTAAAAACACGACAGGCTAATTGAATGGCTAAGTGCAGAAAGGGAAGTACTGACATTTTAACGAAAAATGAGTTACACATGCTTTCATATAGTTTCGACCTAGCCCGATCGTTTGGCGCAGAAAAGAAAGTCATGCGATGCGATTTAGTTGTTCTTATAGGCTACGCAGAAAATCCCGTTTGATGCAGAAAGGGAAGTACTACAACAATACTTTCCTTTCTGCTCTTAATAGTTTTAAATTTGCGAGATTTTGAAAATAATAATGGCACAGATAAGGTAACACACAAAGTGAAACTCGCTCTTCTTCATAATAATTATTTATTTACATGGCACAATTAATTAATAAAAAAAATGCGTCGATGCAGATTAAGAGCAGTGCCTACCCAGTTTATATTGATTTTCTCAGAACTAATATTTTGAAGTACTTCCCTTTCTGCACTTAGCCGTTCAATTGTTTGATAAATTGAACCCATTCAGGAATTAACGGACTGGCGCTACTTATTGTGGATATAATAATGGTTAAAAATAAAACGCGATCATCATGCATTCACGCTTCCATATGGGCGGCAATAAACACCAATTTTCACCTCGTTACTGATTCAGATTCATGGTCATACTGATTATGTAACGCGTAACCCATCATATTGTTTACAAATCGTAAGTGCTGATGAGAAGTGAGTGGTATTTTAGGAGCAGTCGCCGTAAAAACACGCTAACGATTTTCCAATAGCCGGCCGATTCCACCAAGTCAGGTCCCTCTCTCCGCCGAGCTTCTTTTCATCCCGGGAGTCAATAATAGCCTTTTTTAATCACAAAAGAACCATCGCATTAAAAACGACTGAAAGTTGCTGGATCTGTTTCAATCGGATCGGTTATACTGTTTGAGTGACTTTTTCCAGTTTGCGAACGTATTCGTAATTCTAAAAGGTCTCCTGTTATTTTTAGAGGGTAAAGAATTTAAAAGAGCCCCAGTTAATTTTGCGTATTTATAAAAACGTGATTCTCCGGGGACTAGTCGTAGGTATTAGTGCGGCTTATGCAACTGATGAAAGGGTTGCCGTTTCTGGTTGGAAAGATACGCAACATTTATTCCTTCAAGTCCATGTACCTAACATTTTTTCAACCCACATCGGTATATTGTTTATATTTCAATTTAACGCTTTTTTTATAAAATTTATAAAGACAATTTTTCCGTAATGTTCAATTTATTGTTTCTGATTGCGATTTCGTGATTGGACTATTCAAATCGTTTAATACAATTCAGGTTATGACTAGCATGAAATGCTGTAAATATACTCGTTTTTACTTTATGCACTCTTCATAATAGCGATACATATTTTATAAACGACGAAACATGTAAAAAAAAATAATTTTATAAATAAAACTCGTATAGCTAAAGTATATTTATTACTTAATTATGTATGTGTAACAACAAATCTATACGTGATTATCAGTCAGTCACAGAGGAAACGGAAATAGTGAAACCGTCAACCTAAAGAGATTAACGTTTCCCAATTCATTTGAATAATTCACGTCCTCCATGATGCTCGGTTAACAAAATGCGAACTGAAAAACAGTGCCATTAAATTTCATTAAAAATTGGCAACTTGAATTGGAAAATTATGCAGTGCAATTTAAATTATTTCATAGCTTGTTATATAACTCAATTTCTTGTTTGTATATATTTATACTCGGTATTCATGAACCTTTTTTGTCAACCTGTATTACCACAATATTTCGAGCAGATTGGGAATATTTATTTTATCATCGAGGATTTCAACTTTCTAATGCAAGAATCCATTTTTTTTAGTAGCGAATAATGGATGAAATTGTTTTCGTTTCTACGTGAACGGGGAATTTTGCCAAGTAAGCGGAATATTTCTCCATTACTACAATGTTTTTAATGGAGAAATATCTCTATCTCCCGGGTAGGTAGGTATATACGTAATAAATATGAACGTTGAACTCTCCATTCCGCTCAATCCGGACCATACATCTCGAAGGTATTGTTGTGTGAAATTGGATTTTGTCATTTTAAATGCACTTTAATCTGTTACGTAGGTATATTTCGTTTTAATTATTATACCTCGAAACAAGTAATCATAAATATTTTTATCTAACCGTTTAGGAAAAAGTTCGTTTTTTGTTTGTATTTTTTTGCTGAAACCTAGGTACTTACTAAAAAATGCGCAATTTAAAAAAGGGCATGCTTACCTAACCTTATAGGAGCGTGCATGAACAACGAAGATTGGTCAAATATGTTTTTTGTCTACGGGAAATGATCTTGCAAAATATTTATCTAAAACATTTCAACATGATGACATTTTATAATTTTCCCATTAAATTTCAAACACGATTTAATTAAGAAGTAATTTATGAGAGATCTAATTAACATACTGGCGATCAGTTTAAAGAACGGCTAGGTATAATGTCACACGGTGTTCGTATAAATTCTTTTTTTTATGACATATTGTGGTGTTAAGATAACGGTAGGATGAGAAGACAAAGCTTTATAGCTAATCTCGTAGTCTAGACGGCTTGTTTCGCAACTGTTTTTGTTTTTATACTTATTACAAAGGTTGGGAAACTTCATTAATACATAATGCACATGATTACAAGAGCCCCGACGGCTGGCAGCACGGGCAAGTTCTAGTGGAGGTGACGGAGTTTATGCCCGTTTTAAACCTCCGCGAATAATCTTTTGTTTACGGGTAAGCGGATGAATCTTTTATCAGAATGGTTTGCCGTAAATGTCTTGTCTCGCTTTACTCAAGCTGCCTAATTAAAACACGTTAAAAATCTTTGTTGCTTTTGTCTTGCAGCTGGATGGTTGCTTTATGCGGCGGCGGGACATTTCATCAAGAATTTTATATTTACACTTTTAATAAAATACACCTGGGAAGTTTTTTGAATGTCTTGCAGATTTCCCGAATAAACATTAAAAATAAAGCAGTTACACTGAAAAAACAAATAGTTTCAATGGAAGAAATGCTGCATTCATTGAACAAAATCATTTGTTTGAATAGGTCCAAACAAATGTGTTCTTCTTTCAAATTGATGACTTGTTTGAAATTTTTTTTTTGCAATTGATTTGGACCAAAAAAATCAATTCTTGAACCAACCTCAGTGATCACTACAACATTGCCAAATATACTATTGCAGCAATTCTAACCAATTTACCATAAGAAAACATTTTGTTGACTGTAGAAGTTATATGTTTGGATCATCTATAATTCGTTTGTCTCAAGATTATTTGGTTTGCTACGAAGTAATATTAGTTTGCCCTAAATGATTATTTATTTAGATCAAAGTAATCGTTATTTTAGCAGAAACATCCTGCCAATTATTTTTGTTCGAAAAATATAATATTTTTGAAGCAAAGAAATATTGTTATTTACATTAACAAAAAGTTTGTTTGATTAAAAAAGAATGTTAGTTGGATCAAACAATAAGATACTCTTTGGAGAAGATATTATTACTGATTATTTTTGAATATTTTTATTACTTCAGTTAGGTATGTGTAGTGTACCTATGTATTATGAATGTTCAATAATTTATACTAAATACAATAATGATAGATAACAGGTAGTTATATAGATTGCATAATATTTTTTATATGTTATGGAAGACCAAAAAATAAAACAATCGGAAATTATTTAGGTAGGTACTTAATAATTTATTTAATATGCCTATTAAATGAACACTTTTAAATAAAAACTTATATTAATCTTGATAACAAAAATATTTTAATTCTAAAAATCTTCAAAACACAACAATATATAGCAACAAATATATAATAACTAAAATTATGATTCTCTCCATAGCCAGCCAAAAGAAACCAATTAAAATGAGGATATAACACTTCTTCCATCACCAGTAAAATGGACATTCAATGGCAAGTTGTTTTGTAAAGTATCAAATGAACATAAAAACAAAGACTTTTTGTCATGTTTGATAATCATGATTTCATAAGCTTGAATGTGACTTATGAATCCTAGGGTAGTTACAGGAGACACAATAAAACTTACGTCATCGTTGTTCACAAGGATGTATTCAATTTTAGTATATTTGGGAATTACTCCATCATTATTGTTACGCAAATAAAACCCTGGTTTATAAACGACATTGTTTATTTTCATCCATGCTACAGTAGAAGTAGCTTTTGCTATAGATAAGTTTTCAAACAAATAATTATCTACAACACCTACAGGTCCAAATTCTTTCACCTCGAAAAACCCTTTTCTGGTGGTTATTCTGTGTGAAAATCTCAACTGTTGTTTCACAGAGAGAGTCAAGAGAAGATTTCTTCGGCTATTCGTGTTGTTAACAGTCGACTTTAATAGTTTGTGATATGCTTCATACCTCATACTCCAGTAACATCTTGGTGGTCCCACTTCAGTTATAATTCTGGGATAATGAAGAAGGATATGAAATTTAGGTCTCAAATGTTCACCAAACAAATCACAAAATAAGGTATGGTGTTCCTCTATTAAAATCTGCAAGTAATCAATTATCTTCTTCGTAAATGTAAAACTCATCAAAATTTCCATAATTTGGAACACGATAATATATAATCGCCAAACAGGTTCATCCTCTGGCACTAAATCTCCAATAATAATTCCAAGGTAAACAGTAAAGGATAACATTTCTGAGGCACTCATGATGACTTGGTTTCTTTTAAGGTGCTCCTCTTTAATTTGAGGAATAGGATTTCCACAATCAGATTTCGAAAATTTAAAAAACTTGATCCTATCATTTAGGTGTCGTAATGTGAAATATTTTTTCTTTAAGAGAAAATTCAGTAAAAATGCCATGTCATATCGCAAAACACCTTCTAAAAGGTCATGCATTAGATCACAAGAAATATTTTTGGTAACGTGAAAATTTTCCAAAGAATGCCAGATACAAGATTCTTTCACTCCGTGAGTTAATGACAGCGAATCGGATTCATAGTTTTCTGGAGTACGAGTGGTGAATTCAGTGTTTTTTATTTCAGTCTTCGTTATATTTCTATGGGTAACACAGAAACGACAAAAAAAATCTGAATTGAAACTTTCAGTAAAACCAAGTACGGAGTTTAAGCCCAAATTATCTCCTAATATCAAAAGTAATGTGAAATGAACTTTTATCATTTCGGAACCTATTTTTACCATTATTCCTTCCTGTTCCAAGATCCTAATTTGTTCAATTAGCTTTGAAAACATTACTTTATTGCCATAGGCTGTTCTGTCAGAAGAATAGAACAGTTGAGCCAAAAAGATGTTATCGAGTAACGATGAATAAACAGGTGGTATACTTGCGAGAGAGATATAAGAAGCGCCAATTTTATAGATGCCTGCTCTTGAGCCTAGTGCATTGCAAGGTTCAAAATCATCGAAAAATAAAAGCAGCGGAAAAACGATTTTACCATTAAATTTAGGACATAAACTCTTCCACAATTTTCCCTGAAAAACACTAGTCAAAGCATCTGATGAAGCAGTTTCCTCATTCATATAAGCCAACATTTCAGAATATACATTTGGTAATTCTAAAAATTCTTTGAGAACAATATTAATGGGAATTACTTGACTTCTAACATTTGTTTTAACTATCTCCGGTGCTTGAGCTGTATCGATCTTTAACAGTCTAGTTTCCTCACCACACCGAAAAGAAACAGGTCTAATGTAAGAACTTGATTTTTCTAGAAATTTCAACCTAAGATATTCAGTTTTCAATTCATCGAATATTTTTGTTATTTCTACAAATACATATTCCAAAAAATTTTTCTGAAACTTTATTATCAGACTTCTACTAATTGAATGGCTAAGTGCAGAAAGGGAAGTACTAACATTTAAACGAAAAATGAGTTACACATGCTTTCATATAGTTTCGACCTAGCCCGATCGTTTGGCGCAAAAAAGAAAGTCATGCGATGCGATTTAGTTGTTCTTATATAGGCTACGCAGAAAATCCCGTTTGATGCAGAAAGGGAAGTACTACAACAATACTTTCCTTTCTGCTCTTTAGTTTTAAATTTCCGAGATTTTAAAAATAATAATGGCACAGATAAGGTAACACACAAAGTGAAACTCGCTCTTCTTCATAATAATTATTTATTTACATGGCACAATTAATTAATAAAAAAAATGCGTCGATGCAGATTAAGAGCAGTGCCTACCCAGTTTATATTGATTTTCTTAGAACTAATATTTTGAAGTACTTCCCTTTCTGCACTTAGCCGTTCAATTAGTGAAAACATGCCATCAATTAGTTCACGTGTATAATCTATGATAATTTGAACCATTTTCCTGGTCAAGGATTGGTTATTATATAACATAGAAATAAAATTCACAAAGAAGTCTTTAATACTATGAATTTCTGGCGAGGACGTTGTTGCTTGACCCGACTCATCAAGCTCTCTGGGTTCCTTAGCATTAAAGGAAATATCACTGAGATTTTCACTGGGATTTTCACTAACAGCACTGGCGTCATTACTTGCGTGAAAACTGTTAAAATGCTTGCGAAGGCCATTCAAATCTTTATATGATCGAAGGCAATCATTTTGCTTACATATATATTTACTTAAGCATGGATGAAAGAGCTTCAGATGATTTATCAAGCTTTTATGACAAAAGAAGCCTTTGTTGCATTTAAAACAAGTATAATATGCCATAATATCTACTTTATACTAAGAAAAGCACTTGCCTACTTCAAATAAAATAAAATAACAATAGGATTTTCGAGGGGGGCAAGTTGAAGTTATTATATGCAACTCGATATAATTTTAAAGAAAGTCATAGAATATCATCAATGAAAGAATCAATAATGGCTTTAAATAATGTCATTTATAAATGGGATTTTTTGATCTGATCCTGTCCTTAGCTCATACATTACCCATTGAATGAGATACCATAAGTGCTGACATTCAAAGGGGTATTTGGCGTCTAGAACATGTAGCGCTTTAAAACAAAAATCAAGCGCGTCTAGGACTGATAAGCATTTGTAGTCATTATTATCGATGACCACAAGTGCACCAGTAACATTGTTTAAGCTTGGGCCTATGACAATAACATAAGGTTGCACACTTAATTTCTTACGGTACATTAGGTCAATTTTCTGTTTTTTCACTGTTTCTACATCTCCTGGCACTTTTACGTGGACCATCAGGCCATCACGTGCCTCTGTGATTGAAGGTTTCCAATGTTGCTTACCGACTAGGATTCTCCCCTTGGGTGGGACAAGGCTCGGGAGTAGATAAAGCTGAATTGCGGTTCGAGAATCTAGAAAAAACAAAAATATTTTCAAACTGGAGCCAACTGAAATCAAACTGTAGCAAAATAAACAAAAGCATACTACTAGTATTAAAATTCAAATTAATTTTAGTTAGTAAAAAACCAACATTCATCTATGTAAAAGGTTCTACTTACCAGCAGTTATTTCGGTATTTAGTAGCTCGAATATAGTATTGTCAGATGCAGATAGAGTGGCTTGTCTAGTGTCATATACTTTTGTGAAAAACTTTTCAAAACTTGACGCAATGTCAAAACCAGGCTTTGTAGGTAGAATGTACTCGAAATCATAACTAATCTGCAAAAAAAAATACTAGGTATAAAATAAAAAATACTTAAATTTCAAATTATTACATACTCACCAACTCTGGAGCTAACGATGACTTGAGGATTGGCCATTCTTCAAAAAATTCTGAAATTGTGCCAGTTGATTTTTTTCGTAATGCTGTCTAAATAATCTGTCGTAATCTAAAAAAAATAGATGCTTTCCAATGCTCTAATACTTCTGCTAATGGTTCAAAATTCCTTTTCAGCCATATTTTACTGGTATGGGCTTCCTGCTGAATTTCTAAAATTATAAATCAGAAATGTAAGCAGTGACGTAAAATAGGTACCTATTATTGTTATTTTCTATTATCGAAGCATATTTCACTATTATCTACTTTTATAGTCTTTAAAGTGAACTTACCAGTATTACTTTCCTCTGCGATTTTTCGTTCTCGTACTAAGTTCTGTACTCTTTTTGATTTGCCCAAAGTAATATTTATCAAATGTAATCGATTCCGGTATTTATCAACAATTTTTCCTCTAGCAATTTCAGACTTATTTCTTTTAGACAGTCTTTTTGGTATCGGGGATATAAAATAAGTACTTTTTTTCTCATTTGGGAATACTTCTTCGATTTTTGTAGCAAGAAGTCTCAAGTGATCTATATTGAGACGTCCATACTTATTCATGAAATTAGATACTATCACTTCTGATAACCTATCTCTATCTGCATTACAAAACGCTTGTTTAGTTGATTTTTCCAAGAGAGCTTGGCCAAGAATATCTTGCTTGAGGAATGTTGTCAAATCAAAATTCACAAGTTCACCAACTTGTAATTGACTTTGTGAAGAGCAAGCAGTGTCAGTTGACGCAGAAGCTACACTGTGAGTGTAATTGTAATCGTTATCCTCTATAGATGTAAGGTGTAACTGATGCTCACTTTCAGGTTCAGGTATACTGTAGTTAATAATGTGTCGTTATTGTCCAAAATAACATAACTGATATTATCACTCTGTATTAGGGATGAAGAAATATTTTTCTCGCCGAGAGGTTCTCTGAGGCTTTCCTCTTCAAATAATGATGTATTCTCCTAAAAAATTCAGTAATTAACAATAGCTAGGTATATCTATATCTATCTCATTGAAGTTTTAGGTATAATATTGTGGTTCATTTTGTTACTGATGTTCCTTTTTTTTTAACAAAGAAAAATGTTCAAATTTATTGAAAACTATACAGGGTGTCGGATGAGGCACCCCCCAAATTTAGGCAGTGTTCAGCAATAATTAAAAAAGTTTGATAAACATAATGGTCGAAACTTTTTATGGAAGAAAAAGTTTTATATTTTGTTAACATAATATAAGACACAATTTATAACGTACCTATTAAATTTTCGAAAATACTATCAAAAACACTGAATGCTTTTGTAAAATAGGTTACCAGTAGGTATATGTATAGTATTTTTCTAAATCATCAGATCCAATTTAGATCCAAAGTTAAAAGAATTAAATAAAATTGCGAATACATAACAATAGGTAGGTTACGTACACGTATATAACAGTGACTTACCACATTTATATCATGCACCCCTAAATCTACATCTTGTAGAGATTGAATTTTTTTTCGAATGAGGATTCTTTCCCCCAAAATCGGTACCAGCTCTCTTAAGTCATGGTCCGTAAGTCCAACGAAAATGTTGTAATCTATTTTTTGATCTAAAATTGAAGCAATTTTATCAGTAATTTATTTCATTAGATATCTGTTGATTAATTGAAGGTCTTAGTATCAATGGAACATTATGTGCAATAATCTTATTTCGAGTCTTATTTTTCATCTACTCAACAATCGTGCTAAAACATGGTCGCATCCGAGCGCATCACAGCCACATCCACTTAGATTTTACACCAGCACCAGCACCAGCGTACCTGGCATATTTTCATCCCCCGACCTCGATCTCGCCAACAACACAACAAGCTGGGCTCGGCTCGGGACCACCCATGCCCATGCAGATATTCCTGCTCCTGGTAACCCAAATGCCAGAAAATAAAAACTCTTACAAATATATTTGTTTGAATCAAGCATATATAAAATTTGGCAGAAGTAATACTTGTTTGGGTCAACTGAATTAATTATTGGACATACTTACTAAAACTAAATATAAAACTTTCAGAATAGAAAAGGAAGACATTTTTAATAGTATTAGGTGGCTAATATTGACGCAGACCTTAGTCTTAGTAAGTAGATGTGGCTGCAAACGTTTCATAGACCCACGCGAATTTTCTCCTAAAATAACTACGAGTAGGTATAAGTAATAACATTATCCCACAGAACCTTTGTATACTTATTGGTATTTTATTGAAGTCATGCGCGACTTCTCACATTATAGCATTAGATATCCGATTTAATTCTTGATTGAATTTGAAGACATAAAATACTTACCTTGAAATATCTGGCCCAAGTGTTCCAGGCCCATAGATGCCAACAAGTCTTGAACATTCATTTTAATATTTTAAACCCAAAAAACGAACAAATCACAACAGGTATATTACGTATTACGTCCAACTAAAACTAACTGGCGACGAGACGCATCCGTGAACCGTGACTACCTAAACTGGTCGAGAAGCAAGGGGTCGAGTGGCGATTTCCGGGAATCAGTCAGATGTTACTACGACGTGATCGTTCTTGCTTGATTCAAATAAATCGCAGGAAAATCAAACTTGCGTCAATTCGCATGAAGAAAATATTTGTTTGGGTGGTCACCCTCGATATATTGGGTCGATAACTTTTTTGATTCAAACAAATCTTTCTTTATTGAAGAATATCTGCGATGATGATCTTGAAACAAATATTAAGAAAATTTCAAGTAAACTGATTTAGTTACTATTAGAATACTTTGTTTTAATGAAAAAAACTATCATTGTGGGAAACAAATCGTGACCAAATAAATGTAAACTCTTATGGCAAGAAATCCTTTTTCTCAGTGTAGAGAGGGAAGATATGATTTGGAGTAATTTGACTTTTCATTAATCGTTTTTCTGACCCTCTTAATGTTTATTATTGTTCCTTGATTAGGTATAGATTTCTGAACGAACACCTTCGGTGAAAGAAGTTTCGCCATGCAGCAAAATTTAACCTGAAGTTATCCAAACCCAAATTCCTAGAGAATAATACTTTGCTTTAGTCACGATTTGATGTCATATCAGCTCCAAAGAGTGCATAAACTGCATAAATGATACATGTAGTTATGCATTCTGACAATGAGAGCAGTATGAAATCCTCATGATCGGCTTGTGGGAATATTTTATGAAGACAAAAACAATAACGGAAAGCTGTAACGTTTTCCGTTATCAAATTTAGAGCGCTCTTCTATAAAATTGGATTTTCCAGCCGTGAACAATATTGCGCGCAATATTAAATAAAAGTAAAACTTGTTGAGCAATGAAAATGATCTCTCTGAATAACTAGAACTAGCACTAGCACTAGCACTATAACATCAGCACCAGCATCAGCACGAGATGTTGTAGGTAGGTATATTAAATCCGGAAACAACTTCCCCTTTCCCCCGGATAAATACCTCAAATAACAGTCCTCTTCATACGGAATTTTCCCAGCCAGACGTTTACGATTATACGAGAGGTATTCTTGTAAAATTTGCAAATCGAATTTTGAATCCCTCTTTTATAATAAAACCGTACTCGACTTGCGGAGAGAGCCTCCGGAATAAAGCTAGATAAAATTTGAGTGCTTGTTTTATTCCATTATAGTTTTATGCACCGATGTTGTAGTGGTGGTGGATGTAAATTCGCGCATACCTGCATCGCTTATAGAGTATGCTGCTGCTGCGGCGAATGATCCGGAGCTTTAGAAATTCAGCAGGAAGAGCACTAAACCGAGAGGCCCAGACATGAGTTTTATTTCGAGGCCTACATTCTCCAGATGTAATCTTTTATTCAAACGGGAACCACTAGAGATTAACTTTGGCATGCCAGTTACCCGTTTACCGCGGGGTCCCTCAACATGAGTTTTTGATGAAATTACAGGGATAGAAATTTAAAAGAAAATTACTTTCGGCTCACTCTCGATAATGGTATCCAGGAGACATTAATTCTTAAAGGTGTTACGAATTCGTTTCGTTTTATCATTCGGAAGCAATTTCCAAACTTGGAAATATTTGCGCCCTGTTTTCAGCTACATTGCTGCCCTACCTAGGCGCGTATAAAAAATGTATCGCTTTCAGAGAGATCTAAAATTTATTTGTCCCTTGATGTTTTTTTTTGCATTTCATTGACAGCAGCTAACTTGATAATGATATAATCCTGGAAAATTATATTTTTGAATTCAACCATATAAAATGAATTGGTTAAGAGACCTGAGTAGACAGAGTCATGCCCAGAATTTTAGATACGTGTAAAAGAAGAATCGTATTACTGGTTGTCTAATAACGTCATATAAAGGGGCGACAATTATAACTCGCAATGGATAACAATATCAGCTTATTAATAAAAAATATGATGATCTTGCTGCGAATTTACGTGCAGAATATATCTCGTTATAGTAGGTACTCGGTAAGTTAGAGACACAGACAGAATGAAATATTGACATTAATCGAAAAAATATAAGTCTAATGAATATATGAAATTACAAATGCAGAAATGAATTTACTTTAAAACGTGGCTTTACATGTACAAATAGGACAATAATTGAAAATCTGGTAATGCGAATGGTTATTGAAAAGAATCACTGAATATCAGTAAGTGCTGCTGATTGATAATTATTGGTGTGAGGTGCTGGTGCTTGTGTTGGTTATAGCAAATTTACTTCAAGTAGTTCAAGTAGTAGCTTAGAATATGACGGATGGTCTCCAAAACGCTGAATCAGCTCCCAGGGGAAAGCTTTAAAATCACGGCTCAATCACTGAATGTTCATCGTAAAGCAACTGCAGTGAATCGGTTTCTGCACGTATTATTTTCCTTTCATATCATTTTAGTTAATTCAGTGCTCGATATTTATTCCAAAGATAACTGCATAACTTTATTCCAATATTATTTCAATTATCGGCTCTCTTATGAATAACGATGCATGGTGTTTGAAATTGGTGTTTGTTTAATTGATGATCTCATTATGTTGCAACGCAACCAAGTCTCTTTCCGGCAATCATTTCTTTTCGGATTGTTGGAAAGTTCGAAAAAATGTCACCTTATATCTTTGTTGGCCAGTGAGATCATTTTATCCATCTTTGACGCCAATGCTACCCAAAAAGTTGGAGCCGCCAGTTTCTTGACCTCCGGGATCCTCTTAAGTGATGAATGCAGGTTTTGCAGAGTTATAAATCGACGCCAAAGGTTTTCCTGTCATTCCCTGTCATCATTCTCACAGTACATTTTACCGAAAGTGTCTTTAATGTGGGTGTTGGAGTCTAAAATAAGAGAATTGCATATTATGAATATTAGTGGAACGATATGAGAGAAAGAGAGAGTGAGGCATGAATTTGAATAAATAAATAATATAAAATCTTCGCCCATTTAAAGTAACACTATACGGAGACATGTTCGGGATTCATAACCGAGATATACTTATTTAAAATACAGACATCGCTTTCAACGCCACAATCTCCGTCGGTACGTGACAGCCAGAGAGACTCGTCTTCTGCAAGTGACAGGTTCCAGGTACGTACTGCGAATATTCGCTGGAAACGTTATTCAAAAGTCTGTGTGTGTATGTGAAAACGACTGATAAAGACAAGGTCAGAGTCGAAATTTCTGACGCTTATAATGATTGATTCATGTTGGAACCGTACCTCTTAGTCTGAAACCGCGTTTGTTTCCGGTTTACCTGATACTCGGTGACACGCCCACGGAAGTAAAACAAAAGAATCATTACTTAAATAGCCTCCAATATCGATCCGGCTCATCCGCGGATATGCAGACACGAACGCCGCCTGTCTGTTGTTGTCATAGTCCGAGGAGCGAATTCTTGTCGGCTCTGTTTGTTTGCCTTTGATCAGCTGATGGATTTGCTTGTTCTCGTAAGGTACATAATAATAATAATGATGACTCCAAGGTGGTGGGGGAAAATCGTTGTTGGTATATGTTCAGTGAAGGAATTTTTAGGCTCCACCCTCATCAAAGTGGTTGATGATCCAGGTGAAGTATTTCTAGTTGATTTTTGTAGTGCCTAGTAGCTTATTTGGAATTGGTCCAAATTTTGTTGGAGGCTAAGAATTGACGAGTATTTGTCATATTTCTTTAGGACACACTTGCATCAAGATCTGGTTTTGTCATTATAAAGAGCCGAATTTGCTCTTTTGAGCACTTTTGTAAGTTGTTGGTGGTTTTGTTTGTTACTTTATGTTGAACTGCTTTTCACTGAAATAGTTTAAGGTGATTGTCATTGTAAATTGGTGACCTGATTGGAGTTTGCAGTTAAGTTGATTGTCACATTTTACACTTTTGCATGCAGATTCGAAGGCACGAATAAAGTGTATGTCCTCAATATGGTAAAAATATGTCGATTTCAAGTAGAAAAAATCATATTTTTATAAAATTGATTTTATGATAATTACGATCACAGAATTGTCAGTTGGGGAGTTCCTCGGGGAGTTTAAAAGGGAAACGTGCATGTTAATGGTGTTTCATGTCAAATTTGGCTCTGTTTCGTGTTTCAGGTCTGGTCTATAACCGTAATTCCATAGAGTATGCAAATTTTTAATATAATCAACTTTTGCACTGTTCTGCGTTTACGTCATTCATAAAACTGTCGTAATTGACAATAGTGCAGTGATTTCTTGAAAAATTTATGTGTGGTCGTGTATGACCTAAATATTTCGCCACTCTCTAAAAATACCGGCGGAGAGTAATTATTATTCCAGTGCAGACTTGGTAAGCGGAAAAATAACAAACATTCAGCAATCCAGGCAGCTGTTTGATCATGAAAGAATAGTTCTGGTGGCGGTGCTGGTGCTAGAGCTAGTCTAGTGCTAGTTGCCGCGCTGACTGAAAATAGACCAAACTGGATTTGATTTAGCGAAGAGCTCGACTGGCGAGGGTCATCGACTGACTGCATGCCTACACAATTTTTCACATGTCGCTCTTTACATGTTGCTATGCAAATAGAAGAGATTAATAATAAGAGTAGGTGAGTGTTTTGTATGTTTGGCGACTCCTCCTTTTTCTCTATATATGGTTTCTCGCAGTCGAGGCTGTTAGCCCCGAAATCTGATACCTATCAATTTGGCCGTTTCTTCACTTCACTAATTCAGCGTTATATAGCAGTAGGTCCGATTTTGGACTGCTTAATTTTCTGATGTGTCTTAATTATACAATCAATCATTTCCGATTTACGAAACAGTTAGAGAGTTATAAGAACTGGATAGGCTAATACGTTATTGATGCAAATTTTCACCTGGTGCCATTTATTGTTGGTTCGACTATGGTGATGTTCTCTGTTTTAGCTTTATCGGTGCGGAATTAGCTATAATACTTTTTTCTCATTGACACATTTTATCGCCGAAATAATATTTACATACAGATACGTTATCAATTATCAGCTGTAAATTGGCATAAATACAGCAAAGTAAACTGCACGTATACAGTGTGTATGCCATAATGGAATTTTACATGTGTACCTATCAAATAATCGACGATGTAACATGTAACTTTGGTGCTGATTTGATTAATTAATTAGAAAAAAATTCGTTTATTTTAAATGGTTATAAAAATTAGCGATTGTACGTTTTTCGCCCGTTTTATATTTTAATACTTGCTTAGAGAGAATAATTATTTGAAACATGATAAAAAATTCTAGGTATACAGGGTGTCACAGAGGCATGGTACACCCTTGTTTTTTCCTTTTTTTTTAGATATCGTTTTGAAAATCGGCATATGCTCGATAGTACGCACTTTTTGACAAACAACTGAATTTTTTCCTACTTCCAGTTTTACCGGAAATGACAACAACTCTTTATTTTTAAATAGGACACCCTGTATATTATTATATTTTTGAATTCGGTATAATGTTACGCATTCAGTGATACCGCATACGTGACATTTCAATTGTCAGATTTGAGTTTAATTTATTTTTTATTTCTCAATTAAAGTGTGCCATGACTATTTAGATTTACTTCAATTGGGCCATGTGATGTTACAAGAAACGAATTTTTGTGGAGAGTTCTATTTATGGACAAAGTATGCACTAAAGAATGCACTAAGAATGATTTTTTGAGCATAATTCATTTTTTTTCAAATGATAGTCCGAGAGGTACCATCTACTAGTCCCAATGAGGAACATTTTGGTGTTCTCATTTTGCAGTTACTTGTTAACTTTCTAACAGAACAATATAAAACATAAAACACTTTGGTGAAGGATTCAGTTGTGTTCGTCATAATTGCATGGTGCTGGGATAAACTCGTAATCTGGTACTTGTATATCTAATTGGGTCAGGATCGCCATATAGGATGATGGTTGAAGCTTTGTAAGAATTTGGTACCCGGTTTATGCTGATGGATGCATTCTTACCATATTCTAATGTTTATATGCCGTTCTTAAGACTAATTCCCGTATTCACAAAGTGTTTCTGCTTATGGTACTGATAAAAAAAAAATTACCAACACTTTCTATTGATTGAGAAATTTGCTTAAATTTGAAGTGCTGATTTGAGTAAGTTGATGCATAAAACTTGCATCAACTTGTTTTCTTTTGGAAATGTGAAAGTCCGTTTGAGATCGACTCAAAAAACCATCTCTCGTTAGTTCTTATTGAAGGTGAACGAATACCATCATTTTTGTTCGGTGTTGAATATTGTTGCATTGTTACCACCAGTGCGAGGAAAATGTATTGGTGCATAGCAAGTTCGTATTATGATTAGGTATGAATAATAAATTGGTTTTACATCTAGAAGTAACCTACAATTTCTTGATAATATAAAAAAATATTGGTATAGGTAATAGTTCGACAGGAGGGGACTACAAATTGTCACCTTAAATCTCGGTTTTCGAGCTTTTTCCGCTGTTTTGGCAACGCAGTGCTCTTAAATTGAATTTATTAGATCCAACTCGCGATCGCGCCCGCGGCCTTGTGGCCGTGATCAATCCTCGGCTCGATTCGTCCGCGCGTAATAATTTAGTCTATCTATTCATTGCTGCGTATGTGGAAGGTTCATGTTATACGAGCTCTCTGGCCCGAAACGGAATGGTCGTTTCAGCTGGCGCATTTCAGAGGTCGACGTTTCTCGTGGTGTCTTTCCGCGTGTCTGCGGTGTGGTGAACTTGCGAGACGGTGAAGTAACGCGAGATCCTAGGTTCAGATCCATCGAGTGTTCGAGCCTTCGAAGACGATGCCCATTCTTTTAGGTTGAGTTTCGCGTCCTTCCAGTGCGAAACGACCAAGTGCCACGAGGCCGCCGTCCGTGTAAACTGTGCCTTCCGTCTGGCTCTTCTGTGTTTTTGGTGTGTTTTGCACGGTCTGTAATTTTGCAGTTGTGTAATGTTTATGTGAGAACTCTGACTCACTTATTGTGCTCTGTGATTATACCTGATGCGGGTTATTTTGTTTGGGCTTAATTACTATTAGCATTGTACGCTGAAAATACGTAAGTATGGTGTGGAATCCTGAGTGTCCTTTGTTTATTTTTTTTCCATCGATCAGGGCTGAGGTGTGTATTTATTATACATAATAAAGGTAATTTTTTTGTGAAGTTTTGGACCCAGCAAAAATGATTTTAAAAGTTTATTATTAATTAATCCATGCATTGAAAATTTTGTATTAAAGTGCCTAAAGAATGTTGAAGGACCCTTCTTATCGCGGATATCAATGGAGGGAGTCTCTTGCTTGATGGTATGCTTTAAAAGCGCACACCGATTCTGTACTTATAATACGTGCACAAAATAAGTTTGGGGTTGGGAAAAAAAAACTAATTTTATTCCGTGCAAACAGATTTTTAAAAATTTTTGGATCTGATAAGTGCGATTTGCGGTAAAGGTATGTTTTTATGTCTGATAAGTTTATCCGAAAGAAAATGACTGGAGTATATCGGTAACGTAGACGAGAACGCTTCTATTAAATTTAGCGAGAGGGCGTAAAAAGAGGATGATCGTTCGTTACGTTAATTCTGCAGGAACGTTTCTGTATTAATCATCTATCAAGAGTATCAAGTTCTGCTCGGAACTCGGAACGGTTTGAGGAGGGTAAGAGGAAGAGGGATCGTCGTCTTCTTCTTGGTCGTTCGCGCTCGAGCGTGCCCGTAATTGTATTGGGGATTTTAATTTCGCATAATAGGTGTTTTTATGGCACGAATATTTCTTTTGTGCGCGGGTAAGCGTTTCATTTTCAGCTTAAACTGGCTAGAAGAGTGGTGTAATTGCGAAGGTGTATGTAAATTCCCCGGCTGCGGTTCCGGACTTTAATTTCTTGGTCGGAGATTGTAAATACTGCTTTATTGTTGCCAATTTCAGCCGGAACGGTAGCAACGGAATTGAACAACGCCGTACAAGTACAAATTTGAATACATTGTGAAGCGGGTACAGCTGTCTTGGAGTGGCCGTTTTTCGCTCGTTCCGTTCTTCTTGTTTGTTCGTTTAGGGTTTTAGTGCCAATTTTTGTTTATCGCGAATTTATTGCCGCACCCTCATCTCGGGAAACCGGAGAATGGGCCGCACCGTGGAGGATTCTTCTTACACACAAATTGCGCCATGAAATGGTATTAAAGGTGCAAGTTCTGAGGTCTCTGTAATTATCGGTGCCGTGTCTCTTGTCAAATTGAGGATTTTACGAACTTCCGTTATTATAGCTGATTGTGCATCCATGTTTGTCAGTCAATCATAAGGAGTACATAACCTTCGCTTACTGAAATCAGAAGAAATTTATATCACGATTATACTGAAAGTTCTTTGTTCTCTCAATATGGACCTTTCTCTAAAACATGTATGTTTGTGGAAAACTTGTTGTAAAACTTTATAGGTATAGGAAGGATTGTGTTACGACTATATACTAACTAGAGCCAGACCCGCATAAAGTTCGTGAATTTAAGGCAAAATAAATAGCTAAAATGTTTGCTCTCTGAAGTGTAGTGTACCTATACCACCTTCTAGCATTGTAAACAAAGAAAAGTAGTTAAGTGAGAATTAATTGACCATTGTTTACCGTGAGACATTTGATTGGGTTTCAGTCTCCATGCATACTTCCTATGGACGACCTTGAAATGTTTTCGCTTTTCACCCAGTGGTCTTCGCAGACGGTTTTTTTAGTATGCTAGTCGGTAAGCCTCGAAATAATAGCACACATATCAGTCCTTGACTGAATAGAATACCGACGAATGAACGAACGACGTATGCAGTGTTTCGGTAGCTATTTCGTGTGTCCGAATTGCGTTCTCATGCCGACCTTGAATTAATAAATGCGAACCTCATTGTGTTGCGCTTCTTTTGAATTATACATAATAATGTACTGTGTGATTATTTTAAATGTAAAGGGTTCAGGAGTAAAGGGAGTAGAGTATCGGATGATTCCAGTTATGCAGAAATCAGTGGAGATTACATAATGAGTTGACCGGTCTCTTGGTCACATCTGTTGCTCTCCTCTCTCTATAACAACCCTTCCTCAAAGGAAACTTACTCACTGCAAGGTACACTGTTGCCCGATTGAATTCTCACATCAAAGAGATTTCGGGATCAAAGGCTTTATTATTTTACTTAATTAGTCGGCACTGCCGCTACTAGTGCTGGGTTTATTTGAATCGAAATCCGTCTTGAAATTATTAGTGTACCTACTTACTAAACTGCTCGTTGGTAGGTATGTAGGAATGTAGATTTTCAACCTCGTTGGAGGGGGGCATGAGTCGATCTGTGGCAACAGTGTTCACTTGCATACGCACAATTGCTTGGAAACTTATTATAGTCTAGGTGGGGTGAACATATTAGGTGTTCTACTAATTGTGCTTTTGCTTTCTTGCAGACCGCCACCGAAGATCTTCGTCAGTATCAGCAGCATCTTAGTAGACTGAGGATATTGCAACATGCGCTAGTTTAAAACCCTTCTCTGACCGACAATCGCTTAGCTTTTGCCTACCTGCTTATTGCAAGTCAATTTAAAGCTTTTATATAATCCGCTAGTCCGTCAAAGAAACAAAAAGAAAAAGAAACACTTGAAACAACCGAATAAAATAGAGTAAAAAAATAACGAAGAAAAAAGAACGGTAAACCGTTTATTTTTTATACAGAAACCGTTAATAAGAAGTAAACTAGACAAAAAGCAGATCGTGTTACTAATTAACTCCTGTTATTTTTCAAAGCGTGATTTATATCATTAAACAAAAAGAAAACACCTGAAAGAATGGACAATAATTCAACGTAACTCGTACTTTATAAGGTTATATAAGCAGAGAGAGAAAGAGTATTTTCGAGTGCCGTCGTCGTCGTCCAATATTGTAGCGTTCTCGCGCGTCCACTCGTGTCCTCCTACCTAATATATTAACTAAAAAAAAACGAACGTGATGGCTATGGTCAACATGAACAACCTCCTGAACGGCAAGGACTCACGCTGGCTCCAGCTGGAGGTCTGCAGGGAATTCCAGAGGAATAAGTGCTCCAGGCCGGACACCGAGTGTAAGTTTGCACACCCGCCGGCCAACGTCGAGGTCCAGAACGGTCGCGTCACCGCCTGCTACGATAGTATTAAGGTGAGTAACATTAGAAGGCTTTCAGTCGACGCTTTCAGGCATGCTGTAAAACAATGCTTTTTGTCTACCAGTCGTAAAGCTTAAAAATATCGGGGGTCTTATAATACAGTGGCTTACCCTTTTATAGTGCTGCTGTATACGGGGTGGAATGTTTTAATGAATGGCGCGATAAAGTTGTAGGTAGATTTTGACTTTTCATCTGTATTTTAAAAATCATTAAAATTTATATTTTTCATATTGTATTCCTTAAAATTTAACTAAGTACATAAAATTAATAATTTTCAGAAAATATTTGATATAGGTAGGTAATATAGTGACAAATTTTTCTAAAACTTTTGCTGCATAAAAGCTCATTTGTTTAAGTTATTGGTACCATCATAATTAACATAATTATTATTAAAAAAATAGGGCAGTACTTCACAAGTAAGTTCCATTTGATGATGGTGACGTCATCGTAGACTTTTGGATAAATGATATATTTGAAAATATGTTTTGTATACTGAAAATTAGGTGATAACTTTCTTTACCGGTTTTACCCAAGTCAGGTAATAATTGATGAATGTCAGTGTCTTATAGAGTTGACTTCACTCCAAAAATTATGATTCCGAAGTGGCACACTAATTTTTCTTAGTTTTTTTTTTCAATTCAATTTAGTGAAAAAATTAAGTGACAAAGTGTAAAAAATGAAAAAAATACACTTCATCTCCATCTCCTTTAATATCTCCGTTCTTGTTAACTTTTAGTGTAGCAGATGTATTAGAAATTGTTGTTCGTTATGGAATTCCCTAAAAAATAAGCACTGACAGAGGTCGCTAGGTGCAATTATTGTTAACTTGCAATAGGCTCGAAAGCTCAGAAAACGCGTTTTTTGCGTTATTTCTTTACTCAAAACCTACTTCATATTATGCAGGGCTGAACATTCATGAAGGTGATGTTTATGTTATTTCGAAATTATACAAAAATTTTTAGCAATATCGGTTTACAATACAATTTTCATCAAAATTTTTTTACGCTTAATTTACAAGGGTGCCATTTTTTTGCAAATAATTCAAAACTATCCAAACCATGTGAAAAAAAACTATTAAACAAGTAACGATATTCCGTTGGAATTTTTGAAAAAAAATTAAGTAGCCGATTCTATAATTAATTAAATTTTTAATTAATTAGGTAAATATTACGAATTTATATTTGAAAAATAAACATGATACTGCTGTTCATCTTGTCGGCACTACTCAAAAATGAGTACAAAAAGTTTCTTGCACAAGGTAGGGAAGCGAAGATGATTATTTTGATTAATTACAACAGAGGTATCGTTGCTTAATATTTTTTTGAATTTTCTTGCCTGGTTTAGATAGTTTGAATTTATTTACAAAAAAGGCACTATTTTTTTGATTGTCAACCATACTCAAAATGTAATGGACCGATCTTGCTGATTTTTTTTGTATATTATTGGAATTCTTCAAAAAAATGCTGTAGGTCTCAAAAAAATCTCCATAATGCTGTAGGTTTTGAGTAAAAAAATAATGAACAAAACGTGTTTTTTGAGCTATTTGCAAGTTAACAATTGCAACCTCTGTCAATGTTTATTTTTTAGGGAATCTCATTTTTCTTATACATACCTACCTATGGTACACTAAAAGTTAACAGGAACGGAGATAATAAAGGAGATAGAGATGAAGTGCCTATTTTTGTCACTAATAATAATAATTTTTAATTATTATAAAATCAAGCAATATGTACCAATTTGTAATCAAAGTACCTACCTATACCCCAAACATTTTTTTTACTACTTTTTCAGCTTCGACGTCTAAAAGTACTACGAAACAGTGTAATATACAGGGTGTTCCAGTTTGTATGTTCATAACTCCGGCAAAAGGTAGAACACGTAAAAATAATACTAAAACAATCAATTGAAGGCCTTGAAGATATTTTCTCAATATTGGTGTACCTAGGTTAATATTAATAGAGGGGTAAAATTTTTATGTACAAAGAACTTCTCAGAAAAAACTGACGTAGTTATGGGGGTTCTTTTTTCTTATAAACAACTTGCACGTTACTGGAAAAAATCATTTTTTTTTTTAATTATTCGAATTATTTTCTGGTGAAAATATACTCTTAGTAAAGGTATCTAGGAGGCTTAGTTTTTGAGATATTTTGATGTATTTTATGAAAAATGATATTAAATATTCACAAGAATATAGATGCGTTCAAAATTAATATCCATTTACAGCATTTCTGTAAGAATTTTAAAAAAATTACAATTTCCAAATAAGTCTAGTGACTTATTTAGTGACTTTTAATACTGTCTCATATAAACTGTCAACGCTCTAACAGACACGAAATAGTGAATGATTCTAAAAAATTATATTATATAGGTATGAAGAAGAAATATTATAAATAATATTTCTCTCTTGAAATTTGCAGTTTTATAGTCTCGTAATCTCGTTTATAAAAAATTAAAATATCTCAAAAACCAAGCCTCCTATAGACCTTTACTAAAAGTATCTTTTTTTCAGACAATAATATAAAATTTGGAAATATGTTTTAAAAAGTTATTTTCTGCAGTGGCGTAGAAGTTTTGGGACTTAACAAAAGAACCCCCATAACTACGCCACTGGTTTCTTCTGAGAATTTTGTTGGTAATTTAAAATTTTACCCCTTTATTACTATTAACCTACACTAAAATTGAGAAAAACATCTTCAATACTTTAGACGATATGATTTTTTTCTTCCAAGTTTAACATCCTGTATCTCGAAAAAATATATAAGCCTTTTAGACCAAAACTTTATAGAAAAAAATATACAATTATTTTTACTTGTTCTACCTTTTGTTGGATTTTTGAACATACAAACTGGAACAGCCTGTAGATAGATCGAGAGATAGATGATATTTTTTGCCTGAAATCTACTAAATTTCATCAATATCTATTTCTGTTCACGCAGTGCGACAATAATAAATTTATAACAAATGGGGTGTAAAATAAAAACAGCAGATCTTTTTCATCGTCTAAAATGGCACGTGATTCAGAAATTCGATAATTTTATTATGGGATATAGTTTGAGTAGTCAAATTGCTGTGATTGATCGACGTGGGGGTTATTACATTCAATGCACACAATAAACACGCTGTGTTTACTTAACCGGAAAGATAGCACGGAAAACACAAAGCCGATAATGCGTGTGTAGTTAATTGATTTCTAATCTTGTCGTTGCAGAGAGCTGGTTGAAATCTATTGTTCGCTTCTTCACCAGAGACAATAACAGTTATTACTCGTAAGATTAATAAAAGTGAAACGAAGAGTAATTGACAGACAAGTGGAAAGTGGAAGACATAAGAGTTGGCTTTGAGTGGGCTCCTGACCGGATCGCTCCAGGGATGTCCCGCCACACAGTAATAATAATAATAACAACGATTCCGGGATTCGGTTATATATCAAATTATGAAAGGAGTATGAGAGAGAGAAAAGGGAATAAGAGAGATTCGGCTGACAGTGACAAGTATTGTTCGCTGCGGATGTCACCGACTCGGGGATTATGATTTCAATATTCCTCTACAATTGTGGCCACTTCCTTTAGATAAATTCAACTGGAAAGTGAAATTATTCCCCTGTTCTTATTAATGTTCTGGGGATGAAAATCTACCAATTCACGGAGATCAACATGATACTTTTGAGCATCAAAGAGGCATCACACCAGTCTGTTTTGTCGGGACAATAATTGGAGCTTTTATTCTCTCAAAATATTTCCCCTTGAATAAACAAAATACGTCGTTTTTATAATTTCAAAAGTAGCATAATAATATTGACGCAGATTACCTTTATGTCATTTAATGGAAATTTTTCGAACCCTCCGCATCATCAGTATTCGATCGTACGATTTCTGTTTATGCCTAGTGCCATGAAATTTTGGAGAGTGGACAATTTATTCGGATTACAGCTCCATCGAGGTAAATTCTAACTAAAACACGCGCCGAACTGAGTCCGCCATCTATCTCTTTGCCACCGTGCTTTATGGGATGCGTATATTTAATGGGAAAAAGGGGGTTGAATCATTTTCACTTATGTAATTGAAGCGATGCTCGCAACGCAACGCAACTGTTGCCTTTTCAGTCCAAGAGATCTACAAAACGACTGTCATTTTTTTATTCATGGCATTTCAGTTACATAGGTAGGTATGCGGGATTGAATTGGGTCGTATTTGAAATGCATTGCAATTTTTAATTGAAGTGAGGTCCCATAATTGCCAATCAGCTATTTAGTTAGTCGTTTTCCTGTTATTTTTACTACCCTCCGATAGATAATAGATTGACGACTACTCTTTCATGTCGTAATTTTTTCTCCTCGCCATTTGCAGTTGGATCTAGGATGTAGAGCACTATATAATAATAGTGAAATTACACGTGCATGTACAGAGTGTCACCATGTAGAAGAGCTATGTTGCGACTTTTAGCAAAACGTAATTTTTATTAATTTTTTCAAATGGAAGATATATTTTCATAATTTTTGGATATTCCTTTTTAATAAAAGCCATTTCAAACCTGTATATCAGTTTGAAATAAAACCGGGTATAGTTTTAGACTTATTATTCCTTTTTATCGGCCTATGATTGTTGAAATTGTCTTTGAAAAAGCTATTTCCTATTTAAAATTGTTAAAATTATGTAGGTATGTTATAAATACATAATAAGCGACGCCTATAATCTTCCAAATTGTGTTTATTTTCTCTTCTTAAAATTAGAGAGAAATTGAATTTTGCGTAGACTTTTCAGCACGTAAGCTTTTTAATTATTTTCGTAATGTTTAGGAATTTTTCAAGCCATTACAAATTCCTGGCACGTCTTCATTTCCCTCCTTGTTCTCTTATTGATCGGACAATTAAAATGCTTTTCGAATATAATTAGTTAGTTCCCTTTTTTAGACGGACTCGTTTCTTAACAATTTTTTGAACTAAATACACTTTGTTATCTGCAGCAGCGATTGTAAATTTTTCTCTAATATAGCACTATAGTCAGGAAAATAATGAATTTTGCTGAATTTATTTCCTGCCAAAACGTCAGAAATTGCTAAGTTGAGTAGTTTTTGTAAGTGGGTCATAGGAATTTAACACGCAAATTCAGTTTTACCTATATGCAAAAGATTCCTTCAGGCTTGTCTTTTGAATAAAATGTTATTGAAATAACTTCTAACAATGGCTAAAATGTACTTTTAGTAATTAGCTGATATTAATAATAATTATTATGAATAGGTTGACATTAATGCAAATTTTTTTTCCAATATTATACCTAATTTTGGCACTTATATTTGACATTGATAAATAAATGTCAATAAAACCGACAAGTTACTGCAAATCTGATAATTGATAACAATTTCTTTTGGATATTTCTACATTATTAGTGAAAATAGGCTCTTTGAGTAGAAATCGTCATTGTCCAAAAATTATTTCTTCCATCATTGTTCTCTAAAACTAAACCTGGAGATATTTGCATAAAACTGAATTTGCATGTTAAATTCCTATGACCCACGTACATAATTTTTCAACATGCGCACATGTGTAAATTATTATTTTAAATGAAAATTCGTGATAAATTAACAGAGAAACAGCAAAATGTGGATGATAATTTTATAACGACCAAAAATTCTTTCATAAATATCAGAATCCAAATAAGTTAGATAAGACGTAATGTAATTGGTCGAATAATCATATTATTTTGAGAATGGAATAAATTTTTTGTATTAAGTAATCTAATATGCATCACATTTGCATTCATAAATTATTTTCTGTTTGTTCGGCTCACCCTTCTCGTGAATATTAAAAAACAGGGGTTTTTCCTCGTCGTATTTCCTTCTCTGACGCGAAAAAAGAAAAACCGTGAAAATACGGGATATCGATCGAAGCCATGACACTTTTCCCATCCCGGTCGATTTGCATAGGTCTCAATTATCATTAATAAAGCGGAAAATAAATAAGAGGCGAAGCGGGACAGCACCTAGGGGAAGGACTGGACCCCGGACTAATCCTGTTATCCCCCGGACTACCGCTACCCTTGCAGAGTTCTGCGACTAAACCCTCTTGACGCAAGTTTATGAAACGTACATCATTCATGATCGATGCTTAATGATTATTTATTTCGTTTCTTCGGTCACGGGCGTTTTTATTGTGGATTTCAAAAATACTTTCATTTACTGGCGGTGAAATGGGTGAAACAGTCATTCATTGGATTTACTGCATATTATTGGAGACTGGCGATGATGGTGGGTGATTCTCCCATGACATTGATCTGAAATTGCGGGGCCGCAATAATTCAAGAGTTTGTTGTCAATGTCAGTGTCGCTCGAGGATAATATTTGTTAACAATAGATTTCCGTTGCATTGCATGTGTGCTGTTACAATCGCACGAAAAATTAGTTGTTTTGTGATATTGGTCAGATGTTGTGAAGTATTTTTCTAAACAATTTATAATATACCTACAGCTTTAGAGAAATATTTCAATAAAAAAATCTTACTGTGAATTTTTTTCACAATAAACTTTTGTGTGTAGCTCTGCTCTACTTATATTTCAAATCGAAGTAGAAATTTGGCATGCGTTGGTTGTTTTGTTTATATAAACATAAATTGATGTTAAATGAAAACTTCTAATATAGAACGGGTGAAGTATGCTTCAATAAAATGACGTGTAGGTATATACACTGGGAGGTGTCTCGAAATTTAAAAATAAAATAAATTACCAAGAATTTCGGCGAATAATTTTTTCTTCCCGTATTATCAAACTATTGATATTGATAGTGATTCAACAATTGATATTGTTGAAAATAAATTCTGCTCCTTTTAAGAAGAGTTAATTTCTGATTAAAAATAAAAGATCATTAATTATATCCGCCGTATTTTAAAAATTTTGCGATTTAAAATCAGTAATTAAATGAAAATTTTTTATTTGCGTTTGAACAACCGGCCCTATGTTCCCTGAATAGAGAATTTAATTTTACCTTTCAAATTCCATATCACACAAGAGGCTGAGAAAATCTGAGAAAAAAAAATTGCCGGATTTTTTAATTTGGCTCATAAGTCCCCAATTTTTTTTTAACTGAATTTATGCGTGATTTTAGACTAACACTGTATGTTCCATGAATCACCGCGACCGCAGTTAGGTTAGATGAATTTTGGCGGGCAAGTGCCCCCTTGTACCGGGCCCTGGAAGTAACGCAGCTTCACTTGTAAGTTTTCCATGTTAGTGTTTGGAAATCTACGTTTAAAGCCGCAACAAACATTTATTAGGTCTCTGACCGGAGTCCTTTTGTGATGTGTTTTCCAGACCCCTCCTCTGCCGACCTGCATGTGACGCTTGCCCTATCCGTTTTCAAAGAGCCTCGTCAAGAAATTATTCCCGCACACTGGTCACTGTGATCAATCTACATACATAGAGATATTCTCCCAACTATCCGTTCCACTACTGGTAGCACCGCAAACAAGGCTTTTGCTATTTTGTAATAAAATACATGATTTAATTTTATTTAACATTTAACGTTATTTAACAGAGTTTATGTTACCAGGAATTACAAAGGTAATTACTGGATAATCGCTTGAGGATTACAGAGGTATGAGGTATGTGAGGCTTAATAAACTCTATATAAGAGACTTCGAAGAAGCTTTATGTCTTCATCAGGAATTGAGAGAAGAGTATTTATTATAGTATTGTGGTAGTAGTGGAGACATTTCAGTTAATGATGATTCATTTATTCAGCATTCGCCATTGGAAAGGCGTTTATAATAAGTAGGATACAAATTGATTTTCGGAATTGTTTGAAAATGTTTAAAAACATTTATTCACCACAATCGTTATAAATGTTTATAAAATATATAAAAAAAAAATAATCGCACTAATTTTTAAACAAACCGTTTTAAAGTTGAAAGAAGCATTAGTATTACACAAACAAGAAGCGCTTAGTTTATAGAACGAGGTGATGACCGAAGAGAATAAGATGTGCAATAATAATAATAATAATAAATAGCATCGATATATACATACTACTAGCTCGTACATACCACCATATCCACGGACTTATTAAAAATAGTCGTCCTACTTGCAATGCAATAAACTTCCTTCTTGCTCATTTAGCGAACTCTTGTAAATTAATTGCGAAAACAAATCGCTCTAGGGTTATTCAACTCGTCTTGTCTGGATCACAATCGTAACTCTTGTAATAATAATAAATATTTAATGCAGACAGTAATTGCGTAACTTTCCAGTTTTTAAACGATGAATTATTTGGCCAGAAGACCAATACTTTCAGGAATTATTAATTTGTCGTAAGAATGATAAGGGGCATCTTTTTTTTTAGTACTTTCTTGTTTTCAGTATTTATTACTTATTAATGGAAAAGTGGGACATGGTAGATTGAAGGAGGAGATCACGGGGACATTATAATTAAAAAGGGTCGAGGTGTTGACATATAAGTTGACGTGGAATTTGTTCTCGTTATTGTTGCTTTTACTGAAGAATGCCACTCACCACTAGCACTACAAGATATAAGCCGATATGTGAAGCATATTATAGCGCTAGCATGTCCCCATTATATCGTATTAAACAGGTTGAATGAAAAACTAACGGTAACTTGAACTAGTTGTTCAAGAGCAGCTCCAATATCATGTGCGAATACCTAGTTACCTGGTTCGTTGCAGCAATAATTATTATATTGCTATTATAACATTATGTGTGACATATGATATTATAATATTTCATAATAATTATATCCTGGATATATGCCTACACTGCGATATTTTATGAAGTAGAAGTTACACACTACTGTATTATTTCTATACCTATATTAACCGATAAATAGCTCTCTTTTCCCGTAATTGTAGTAGTATGTCATTGAATAGTTTCGTTTGCCAATTAGAGTATTATTTCTTCCCGTTTTTAGTTCTTTATTGTATGCATTTCAAATCGTTACGAAAGTTGGAGAAATAAGTAGCTAAATGCCATGGTCTGCTTTTGACATGCATATTGATGATGCAAATTTGTTCATTTATCATGGTTAAATCGTTGACATTTGATAAAGTATTGTCTGGTATCAAATTCGCGGTAATTTTCATATAATTATCATCCATTAAATCATGATTTAAATACCAGTGCCAATGAATAAATATTTATCGAGCTGGTGTGTTGACTGTTTGCTGAGTCTCGGGGCGATTTGTTTGCGTAAATGCAATGATGGATGAATTTTATTTAATTTTTTATGTAAGTCCAGAGTTAATTGCACGAATGGGCAGCTGGGCCGCAGTATTTGCGTGATGGAAACGAAAATGTTTAAGAAAACACGAGTTGCACTTGGGGCAGAGGGGAGGACGGGGAGAAGCAACTCGGATACATGTACACGGAAACCGAATGGCTATAAAACTTCAAAATTAGTTTGTGTGATTTACATTTATCTAATTAAAACTTTCAAGGTTTAGTTAGAATCAGTCTCTCCGGTTCATAACCCAACTTAACAACTGCTGCTCCAAGATCATTTGCTCCAGTGTTACGGCCGTACGCGGCGGCTAATATCCATCCTCCTTACTTAGATGCCGAGAGGTTCTACGTTCTTGTTACATAAAACTTGAATTGCAAAATTGAGGAAGTTGTTTTGAGATGCCTCCATGATTTGCATCTTTAGTGAATCTAGTTGCTCCTTGTTTGCTGCCCGTCGTAATAAATGGCCCGCATCCTAGATGCAATTTCAGTTCATTATTTAATGGATTTGCTCCAGTTTTTGTCACTTTTCTTCAACAGTTTGTCACTTGAATGACTCGCAACTTATGCAACTGAAAACAATTCTTGGGTTGTTTTATTTGGAGGAGCTAGGTATTTGAGAGAAAGGAATTAAAAGTTAAGTTCGGATCCTCTTCTGAATAATAAAGTTACAGAAAAAATGTAATAAGAAAAAACATGAGGACCTTTCTTCGCATAAGGAGTCAATAATATTAGTAGTCGATTCTGAGCGGTTCATAACCATTAAAAACAGCCACTCAAACTACATTGGTCAGATTTTTTACTAGTTCCGAACCGTTCAGAGAAAGTTTGTAGAATGTTAATTTTCGACAGTTTCGAATCTATATTGAAGCTATCTGTAAGAAATTAGTACGAAGCCCATACATATAAAATTAGTTTCCCTCAGTCACAATAATTATTGTAAGAAGATGAAACACGTCGTCTGCAATTTTCTGGCCAGTTCTTGACGTTTGAACCTGATGATTACAAAATTATGTGCAACAAAATGGATGCTGAATAGGGTGCGGGTATGCGGGTAATGCCAAACGCAGTAGTAGATGCTGTATCGCTCTAAGTTTTCTTTTTTCCCCAGGACCACGCCCTCGGACCTTCAGTCCGGTTGAATACTTCTATAATTTCCCAGAACCACTAGTCATGTCCCCGATGTTAAACTGCATAGAACTACTATAATACTAACCATATCAATGTCGATGCGACTTTCCTTTCCGAAATTCCGCGAAAATTCCTTTTGCGATCATTAATTTATTTCCAGGAGATTCTCGATTCGACCTACTACACTATTACAATTAATCTCCAGAGATATTTTGGTGGGTGAAACCGAGATGTAATGATAATTAATAATTATTTGAGTTGTAAATGTAAATAGAAATCATTTTTAAGATACTCGTAATCATTTGCTTTATGGGTTTAATCATTCATTCATATAGTTTCTGTTGGTAAATTGTTGCAATATTAATTTTCATTAGAGTAAAATCTCTGTTAAGTTTCACGACGAAAGTTGTTTAATTGTTTTTTAAATATGAGCGATTGTGGCACTAATTGATCGAGTAGTCCAATTATTGTCGACGAAATAGATTATGTCTGGTCACTTTAGAGTCTTGACTGTTCGGAAAGATCAGCATCTTTGAGTGGAAACTGTAAGAAGAGATTGATTAAGGTATAAGAAGAGCGATCGGATTCGATTGGGTTACCGACGACATTTTTATCTGTTGGACGAATGACGCTCGGTATCGGTCTTTTTTGAACGTGGAATGGTCTGATAAGTGGTGACAGGTGGGCTCGAAAATGAACTTCAATAACGACTTTTTGCTAATAATAGGTAACACTAACTTAATTCGGTGTTTGGATGGAATGATATCCTGTATAATAACTTGAAGGATATAATATTGTGTTACTTACCTTCTGGCAATCCTTTAAAAACACTAAAATCAATTATATTCTCAGAAGGGGTGCATCAGTTTTATGGAGTTATGGAGTCCATTTAACTCTTGAAACGACTCAATAAAAGAAAAAGGAATAGGGAATGAATTTTCATTTTTTAGGGTTCAGTTTTCAAAATGAAATTTTATGTGGCAAATACGGTAAAAAGCTTTTAAAAAAAGTTGTTGAGAACCAACATTTGGGCATCTGTACCAAAAAATCAAAAATACAAAATCATTGACTATCTATATGGGTTTTCATCTCTCGAGTTTTTATTGAAAATAAAAGTCTTTGATTTAGGAAATAAACAATAAAGAAAGGAAAAAAAGTAGTTTGCCTCAGATTTATTAAATTTCTTAGATAGAGGCCTAAATGCCGATTCTAAACAACTTTTTTCAATATTTTTTGTCCTATTTGCTACATAAAAAGCACCTTACTCCACATTGATTTTTCAAAAGTAAAATTATGTTAGTGATAGTCTGTAACCCCAAAAAATGAAAATTCAAATCCAGATAATTTAATTGTTTCTTGTTAATTTTTGAAAAATTAGTTGATAATTATTGTGTAACAAGCAAGGAAAGGACGTTAAATTATTAAAATTTAATATTGGGGCGCATGTAAGGGAATCTACGACCGGGATACCTGACCTGAATGAAACACATCGCTCCATAAGTTCCAGCCAATTTAAAACTTTGGTTGTTAGTGGTTTATTTTCCGTGGTGATTTTCAGTCGTAACTCGATCCATCAATTATTATTATTTTCTTGGGCATCGAATAACTAACTAGTCGAGAACTTCTTCAAGAACCCCACTTGACGTCTAGTAATGGGTTTTTGTGTCGGTATTGGAAAATTGGAACGAAAATACATAATTATGTATTATATAGGTACTTTGAAGTCATATTTGAATTTGTTATGGATTAAAGGATTTCTCTTTATTGATGATGATTTCGAGTTTGACCCTGCAACTTTTCACCGCAGGACTTATAAGTTAGTATAAAGGGACCCAGCAACTATAAATAATTAAAAGTTTCTCCTTTATCGTTTATAATATACGAGTAGCATCTACTCAAATCAATTTTCTCAAGCAAGATAATTTTTTAACCAATCAATTTTACTAACTCATTATAAGTTTTTTTATTATTGTACCTAACTCGGACCAGAATTTATTTGAAAGAAATCGGATGTAGAAATTTAATCCGTGCATACGTGCAAACGTTTTTTACGTGTTCGTAGTGCAGGGTGCAGGTCAGTTTGGGCAGTTGTACGATGATAAAGTACCGACGGAAACACGGGATGTCCACAGCAGGAAGCCGGGAAGAGAGAGCAACAGTTGGTGCAGCTGCGTGGAGCGCAAAACCGCCGCGTAATTGTACTCAAGTATGTACTCTCCGTACTCCAGGTTAAGTGTGCCATTCGTTAATCTACCAGAGCTACCTAACACTACTTGCATCTCGGACAATTCAGTCTCGGCTGGATTGCCTTTGCTTGTCTTCAGAGTGAAGCAATTCGATTAGGTGGAGTTTTTATACTTTGTATTAAGTTTCTCCTCATGCGGGAGGAGTTTTTTCTTATTTTTGCTTGGAAAATTCATTAAACTGGAGAGAAGTCTTGATGACGATTCTTTTTTATGGCTGTAGGAGGAATTAGGGATAGCGGAAAACCTGAAATGGTAATAATTAGGACGTGCAGAAGTTTTTTTTTTTCGCTTACTTAGACTGTCTCAAGCTTGAGTTGTCTTGTTTTGAACAATCGAAAGAAGAGAAACTTTGGAAAGAGAAAGATATATGTATGCCTGGTTGTATACCTGGTCGAAAGCTTTATCTGAATTACTCCAACTGGGATCTCGGTAGGTATATGTATCCATCATAATCTTGTTTTGGTGCCATTTTCTGACGTGGCACCGCTTCTAAGTTGTCCGGGAAATACCGAAAATCACTGCTTTGTGATGAAGTGTTTTGGTTTCCGTAAATACTAAATATTTGTAACATACAGGTGTAGGTCGATTGCAATTATTTTTTTTTTAGGTTGGTAACGTTACAAGTGCGAGAGGCTGATGCTTATAATCAGTCGATCCCTGTCTCAAGCTGAGCAAACAATTATCATGACATGTAGCATAATGTACAAGGTGCCATGATTATTATTCGCCTCCAAAAAATGTCCATCCATTGAGACTTTTTTTTATTTATTTATTCATGTTTTGTGAAGAGGAAAAAAACTTTCGATTGTATGGGTGGTTTTGCTTGCCAGAGATCAAAGTCTGGGTTGAATGGAACGAAATTGTTAGTAATTAATTAAATTGTTGCCGGTGTATTTATTTACATAATACTTTCGCGAGGCATGTCTCTCTAATTATGGTGTTGTTGCAGTGGTCTACTGAGACCTGTTTCTAATAAAAAGAATAATAATTGCAAAATTCATAAAGGTAACTTGGACTGAATCGTTAGGTTTTGCATGTATCTATTGTATCTATATAAGGACGATCTAAACGACGTGGTCTTTAGTCTTTAGCCTTTCTTGCCAAAATTCTTTTTCGTGAAAATGAGTTTCACATAAAAATACCCCTAAGAATTTTCTGTACATATACAAATAATCACCTGCAGATGGATTGGCAAAGCAAAAAGACGCGAACGTTTTTCCCCCGACTCGACAACGTTCCGTTCCCATTGGTTGACGGCCTACGGCCGTGTTGGTATAGAAAAGTTCTTGTTCATAATTACAGGCAAAGATAATTACAGTATAAACATTATGTAACTATCCAGCCGGGCGTTTTATAGCTCCTCGAGATGCATCGGCGAGTCAATTTATTTATGTGGTCAGTTTCATCGTGCAAGAACCTCTCGGGCAGTATCAACCGCCAAATACTCGTTTCGGTTTAGACATTCAGGTTTTTTGCGAGTACACGATGCTTTTTTAAAACGCATGGAAGAATGCAACGCTTCGGCGAATCGACCTTCTCAGACCGGTTCTTCTGTTCTGTCTACCAACATTCTGATATAGGCTCCAGCTCCACGTTGCCAGAACCTGGTCATTAGCTATGCAGTTCGCGTTTTAATTTCAATATAACTTCGTCTAATAACCTGAGTTATAAATCACGATCTTGACCTCTTTGATTAGATTCTACAGAAAGTGTTTTTTTTTTGTTTCTGCGGTAATGTCGATTATTCCCTCCATAAAGGTACCATCTTGTTCATGCAGGATCGCGTGCAGCAATTTTGAGACTTCATGGAAGGCTATTTTTCATTTTTCGTGTCAAAATTGGTTACACCATGAGAGCTTCTGGATTTGGTGACCAAAATAGTGACGCAATTAAATCGATCGATAATTTATATTCCTGTTCAATAAATAATCAAGCCGTTGTACATATTTTTCTCTAGGGGTGCATTCTATTAACGGCAACACTGCAGGTTCTCTTGTTGCTCGAGAGGACAGAACAAGAGTGCGCGTCGGCCAAGGTTATTGGTCCTCCCGCGAAACCGTCTTTTGCTCTTGCCATTATGCCAACGTGTTACTCTGTTACTAGGCTGTGCAACTCGTACCCGCTGGTCGGCATTGTCGGTACTTCGCTCTGGTTGGTCTTCCTCCTGCCAATAGATGCTGTCCGTTCTCTCCATCTCCAAAGACTTCTTCTGCACGACGGAATTAATTGAATCGATCGATTATCTGATAAAGCTCTTTAATTTTTATCTCATGCGAGCTTTAAGGATGGTTTTTATGATGCTGCAAAGAAGTGGACTTTTTTGGCCGTCAGTTTTATTGTATTGTGGAATGAAACTCACGTTTTCAATCTGCAGACCAATTGCATGTTTAGATTTCGGTTCGGTGTTCGAACTATTCAGTAATTATTATTATTATAATGATTCAGGTGCCTGGTTTAGAAAGTATACTTACATTGAAAAAGTGGCATGGATCAAATGGATTTTTGTTTTTTTACTTTCAAGTATACATACACTGAGAAAAATGTCAGCGTGGAATAGCATTAAATCATGTTCTTCCTGACTTGTTTAATGGTGAAACTGGGACTAAATTCTACAAGTACGTTTTGCCATGCCTAGTAATGTATAACGCATAAGGCTATATGGACAGTATAAGCACGCGTATCGTGACGTCTAAGGGCAGCAAGGAGTATCATGATATCCCTGGCCTTCCTACTTGTATCATGCAAAATGCTAGAAGAACGTTTCGCCATGCACAGAACGTAAAACGCATAAGGCTGCTGGTACAGTATAAGCAGGCTAATGGTAATGTCTAATGGCATTTCAAACAGTCTGTAAATCTAGCTGTTCAGCAATGGATTTACAACAGTAAGGATAATACACACTGCCGGTCATGGAGAATTAAATAGAAATTTCTGCGTAAGACTCTTTCCTTTGGCATGGCAGAACTCCATGTGATGATTTTTTTGGCAGTTACCAGTTCACTGAAAGGCAGTGTACAACATTTTTTCAAGCAGAGCGTATTGCTGGTATCACCAGATGCAGCACTTTGATATTAAAAAGGTCACTCAAGTATTTAAATAATAGACAGTCACTATTTGACTGCAAGATAAATTATTTCCTGGCATATTTAAAGGGAGGCGCAAGATAAAAATCGCTTGCAAGCCTTTGGATACTCACTGAAACGATACTTACTTTACACTCAGCACTGAACTGGCATTAGGTCTGTTTGCTGTAAGTAGTTGCCAATTTAATTCTATCGGTATTTTTTTCAAGTTGATAACATAATAATTAATTAATTAACTCAAATTACTTATAAATCATATATCCACATCATCCTTCTAATTTAAAATGTAATAATTCATACGAAATACTGCTGGAAAGCTTAAAACATACATTTGATTTTGGAGAGAATTCTAAGTAGATGTCAAATAAGTATTTTAACTGAAATTGTGTAATTTAACTCTCAGTAATTTTTAAAAAGAACTAGAATTTATTAGAATTAGAATTAGGATAGGAATGTTGCAAATAAAACTTAGGTTTTAATGCATAAAATTTTTATTGAAAAACATTCAAACAACATATTTAATTAATCATTATAAGAGAAAAAAACTAATTATTTAATTCAAAATAAATATACAGGGTGATCCCGAAATGGTGGACACTGATAGCATCACAGCATTCATTGTGGATTTTACGGAGTAGTCAATTAACTTTTTCTCCAGAATGGCTTCTTTAAAAAGATATCACCAACCTTTCTTCAGGAAAAAAATAGTTTGCAGGTCTAAAATACCCAGACAGATATTACCTACCATGGAAACAGATGAAGTGGCAAGTTCAGCAAAGTTTCAAAAAATTTTCGTTGCGGGGATACCGTAGACGATAATATTATTCAAAATATATTTCCAATCCGTTGTTTTAAGTTCGAATTCGAATAACGATGCCATATTGGCAAATTTTATTCGACTCTCCAAGAATTGGTAGAGTTTGAATGCCTCTAATTCCGTTACCGTTAATAAAAAAAAGAAACAAACAAACGCTTTCGTAATATAGTTATGGGAGATAATGTGTTTTGTTAGTGGAAGTTATTTAAATTTGACCTGTCATTTTCATTTAAATTTTAGAAAAAGCACACCCTATATGTCGGCAACGAAGCCGAGGAAACCATTTTTGTTTTAAATTTACAGTCTTTCTAAACAACCTCTACAACACCCTGTATACCTACCATGTTCACCATTTATCACACTGTATAGGCATTCTCAATAAATTAAATTAATTTAAAGGCATTAAGTAACGTACATTTCAAGGTTCACCATGACTGCATGTTAACATATTTGACACATAAGAAAATAAGGAAGCTGCATCAAGGTAGTAGGGCATATACATTGTGAGCAAAATAATGTAAATTGAACTCGACAGTTTTTAACATTTTGCAGAAAAAATCACACTCTCACTGTGACTCACATGTACTTCTCTAATTTTTCCAAAGAACGGTTGAAATGTTTCATCACACAAATCTACAGTAACGTTTTCATTTTGCTCACACTATAATACTTGCAAAAAGACACACACTAAATTATTACGTATATCTATGGTAAAATTGGTATAGGTATTATAGTCGGGGAAACACAGTCGAACAATGCAATAATAACACGGAAATCATCGATTATAAGTATGTTCGCATAGGTACCTACCACTTGAAATAAAAAATGTCAAAAACGCTTCGCGTCCATGTACCACGCACGACTTGCGAACAACTACTAACACTAAGTCAAGCAACGCTAAATTATTATTATAAACAGGACCAAAGATTCCATCGCGCAATCGCACCCGTACACTTTTCACGCGTCCCGGGACTTCACACGGCTTTCCACAGTATTTCACATAACTTACCGAACTTGCTTACTGCTCAGATTTACCAAGAACGCAGATATACCTTTGTTAACGTTTTTACTGATTTTACTATGAGAATAATAGTGCAGCAGCGGCAGTTTAACTGCACGAAATATAATATTATGAATTCCCATGTTTATAATGGAGTTCCTTACTGCGTTGCAGGACAAGAATCTAACATCATTTATTCTGCAGAAACGTTACACATACAATTAAAATCAGGGAGGACGCTAGGTAACGTTTCTGATAATGGTGCTTCAGAAAGACAACGTGAACGACATCCAGGTAATGGTATTACGGCCGTACCTTTTCTCGAAATTGTGTCTCTACAAACCTCAATATTTGTTAATACCAGGCAAGAATGACCATGAACAATTATTTTCCGGCATATTTTCACGTAAGAGAAAAATAGCGATTACTCTGCTTAGCAGCACCAGATTGTAACGCCAATAATTCTGCAGAAACGTTACACAGTTAAAATCAGGAAGGATGCTACGTACCGTTTATGATAATGGTGTTTTAGAAAGACAACGTGAGCGACATCCAGGTAATGGTATTACGGTAATACCATTTCTCGAAATTGTGTCTCTACCAAACTCAATATCTGCTATACGGTTGTCTTATTCGTATTAAATGTGTTTCAGCCAGATTTAATGATGCTGCATACGTAGTACTGCAAATACCGTTCTACCATTCTGGCTGGACAGAAAATTTTTCTCAGTGTAGGGTAATTCCGGGAGAGATGGCTCACGTTTTTGTAAAATTATTTATTTCTCAAAATAAATCGTGTAACAAAAAAACTTAACTAGCATTCTCTAACTCAAACGTTTTGCAATGCAATGTAATATCAAAATTTAATAAATAATACAATTCTAAATAAAAAAAAATAATTGCCCGATTCGTCCAAAAAGTCATCTCACCCCAGGTGTATGGGTGAGTTGACTCACATTTCAGGGTGATATGACTCATATTAATTCCTCTTTTTGGCCAATACTCTACCACATTTGTCGCATAAGTTGAGGAATTTGGAACAACTTTCATGGAACCAGCAAGAACAATGAACGCACTGAAGCCAGTCTTCTTGTTTGGACGTAGTTTGATATTGTTCTCCGCATCCTGCGCACTCTGTTTCATCTTCTTCGGCATCATCGCTTGAATCATTACATTCAACTTCTGTGTCCATGTCTTCAGATGAGGAGGAAGAACACGCGGGTTTTTTTCTTTTTTTAATACAAACTATTTTTCTTTTCTGACTCTTTATCTTAGTTTCTTGACGCATATTTTTTTGTTGTTGTTTTTCATTAATTTTCTTTTCAGCATCTTTGCGCTTAGCTACATTCTGGGGACTGTTTAAAATTGACGCAACTCGCTTTGAACTCAGTTTCGCTTTAATCATGCCTGATGTAGATGGTACAGGAGAAATATTGTCCAACATTTTACTCGGAGTAAATTTTTTTATCGTTGAAACTGTCTTCTTGGGACTTGAAACTTTTTGTTGTTCTGCATTTAAACTAAGAGAACTAGATTCGTTCATGGAGGATTTGCTTTTCATAATACCTGATGTGGATGGTATGGGGGGTATTAAAATATTTTCCAATATTTTAATTGGTGTTGGATACCTTCTTGAAGTAACTGCTGTCTTCTTGGGACTAGTAGCTTCTTGCCTTACCCCAATCAATCTTGGAGTACCAGATTTGTCCAAGGCAGAGTTAACTTCCACACTGCTTGCAACCTCGACTGTAGATTCTGATGAGTTTTCAAGGAAAGCATAATCCGGAATCACATTGGGATTGTAGGGATGTATCCCACAGGCTTTGAAACCGGACGCCCCGTTTTGAACACTCGCTGATTTTGACCAAGCCTCTGTAATAAGTTTCCCAAAGGTCAAGCGATTTAGTTTTCTTGTAGGGTTTGTTTTAATAAATAAATTACATGCTGCGTGAAAATATGACTTTAATGACTTGAAAAATGAGCGATCGAGAGGCTGCAAAAATTGCGTCGTATGACTCGGTAAGCAAAGCAGAATAATCCCATTATCTTCTGCATATTCAAGCATTTGTACTGAGTTGCAATGACATGAGTGACCATCTAAAACAAGAATCACTTTACCAGGTGGCTTTCTTGGAACGAAATGGTTTTTTAACCAATTTAGGAATAAATCAGTGTTTATATATGCTGATTTTGGGTTCATAAACACCGTAGAACCCGGTGGCATATCCATTTCAAATTCTTGTTTTTTATTTTTGCCCTTGAATATAAAACATGGTGGGAGAAAATTTCCTTCAGCATTACAACAACAAATTGCCGTTATTGTTTCGCCTTTTTCTGATGAAGTTATAGCAGCAACATTCTTAGAGCCTTTTTGGGCAACAACTGAAGATGGCTTGTTATTCAATTGAAGTCCAGTCTCGTCCATGTTGTACAGACGGTCAGCTTTGCCCATCAGGTCATTTTCTAACATTGTCTGCTCCAGTAACTGAAAATAATCATTAACATCCTTTCGGTTTAGTCCTTGAGCTCTGGCTAGCGATACACCTTCCGATTTTCGAACACTCAAGTCTGAATGTCTTCTCAAAAAACTATGCAGCCAGTCATAACCTGCAAGTCCCGACTGTATATTAAAGGAATGTTTTATCCCAACTTGTTCTGCCAGCTTAAAAGCCATTTCTCGTACACTTGTTCTAGTGGGTGCGAAGCCTGCTTTTTGTAGCTTAATTATATGGTTTTTAATTTTTATTTCATTTTCTTTACCAAGAAGACAAGATGGGCCTAAAGAATGTTTTTCAAAATAATTTTTCTTCATTCTCCTTCTTAAAGTAGGCTGTGGAACGTTATAATGTTTAGCAGCAGCGTTTACTCCCATTTCCTTCCGTCTTACTGCATTTACTGCACTTAGCAATTGCTCCTCTGTCCATGCACCTCTTGAGCAATTACCTTTTCGCTTATATTCCGTAGGCATAGCTGAAATATATATATATTAATGTAGATATTATAAGAACAAGCTAAGAAAGACTAGGCCATCTGTCCCGACTGGCAACCAGGTCGACTAACCCGATTTCCCTGGGAGAGATGGCTCACTGAATATTTTCTCAACGAGTAGCAGTTCAGAGCTGCAACTGTATTTACATAACCTACAATACCTATTTAACCCTAGAACAACGGAAGAGCTTGAAGCTGTAACATCAGTAAAAAGTTAAAAAAATTGACTTACCTACCTAGCAAAAATTTTTCCAGGTAGTCGAACAAAATAAATTCAATATTTCACTTGTTTATTGGCAGAAAAACACCAAAATACCACCCGTAGCACAAAGCAACGCGTTCTTGTCAACAACAACTAACAAACTACCGGTGTTGCCAAAATGTCTGATTATTCGGAAAAAGTCAACTAACCCATTGAGTCATCTCTCCCGGAATTACCCTATATAACTCTCTCAAATTTTGCTAATCCATCAAAATTCCTGGAATTGTCTGTAGGTATAATCTGTTTTACTGCGGGTTGTCTTCTTGTTGCGCGATTTTAGAAGTTTACACAATTTTACGTTCAATTATCGAAGCAGCTTTTTTGTGGACTTTAACAAGAGTATAGTTTCTAGAATGCGCTTAACGATATTTTAATTGGAGGGCAAGTTAACCAAGCCACCACCACCTGTTCTATGGGTCCAGCAGTAATGAAGTTGATTCATTTTCCCATGCACTGACCTTACGTTTGAATTTCATTAATATTCAATCAGTTTTGCTTTTTTCAACTTCATTCCCCTATTACTTATCGTATAATGTATTAGCCCCAGAACGTACTATTAAATGTTTCCGTAACGACCATCTGTCGCTGACCATTCAAATTACAACACACATACAATAATACGCTTTTCATCTGGAGCGGGGTCATCCTCTGGCGTCGTACCGAGCAAACAACGGAAATACATCTCGTACTACTGAAAGGGGTGAAGAACAAAGCGGTTCAGCTTCCCAGCATCGCAATGTGTGAACGTGGAAGCACTCCACTGACGCCAGATTCCCCAGAATCCGGTTCTTTCTTCTTCTAATTGATTGCTCGGTAAACAATATTCACGTTGGAAGCCCTATTACCAGTGCACTATTTCGTCCGTACAGCCGGAAAATCGAATCCGATTTTGTAATTAAGAAAACTATGGCAGCCTCGATTGATTCATCAGTTCTGGTAAATCTTGATCAACAAACAATGGCGTTTAAGCGTTTAAGTTCCGCCGCCACTTTCAAAAAAGGTCTCTACCTACTGGATGCAATTTAAATTGTAGAACGTAGTTTCCTGTTTATTGGAATTAATAGCCGTGGAATCGGATCATTGGATTTTGAAAAGAATCTTAAGTTTTTAAAGATGTTCTCATCGTCGTCCATCTCTATCTGCCTAATCAATGAAACTTTAAAATGATTGGGTTTCTTTCAGGGACTGTCGTAGGTGATCTTTTTTCGGTGCATACGGAAGTATCTATTATGCAGTATGCGTTATTATAAATTTTAAGGCTCAAGAAAGTTGCACAAAACGAGGAAACCATGTATGTTAAAAAAAAGTGATTTGATCCATTGTGGGAGACCCCAGTACCAGACGAACTTGTTTGTTATAGGTGCTGAAGTCATCGCGGACCGGTTGATCGTTTGTTCTGATGGTCGCGGTTGCATAAATTTTAACGGAATTATTAAAGTCGAACTGTGGGTGTGCTTGCTATAAATGGGAGGTTACCTTGCTTGTTTTAGAAAGTGCACGTCTGCGTCGCCGTTTTTGTAACGACCATTGAACGGATAAAAGGCGCCTCTGACATTTGGACACCTGAGAAGTCTGGTCCGTATAGTTTCAGACGCAGAATGGTGCATATATGCTGGACCGTTTCAATCATCTATAATTAACCTCGTTCTGCGATGGCATATCTCCTCCGAGTGCCCATTGTTCGGGATATAATAACGAAATGCCCACGTTTATCGATAGAGAGGTCGATCCTGTATTAAAGTAGCTTCCTTGTCTGTCTGGTACGTCCATGAAGAGGTGGCGGCGGCGGTGGCATGATAAAATGTTCGTGTAGGGGTTATTGATCTTCGTATTTTTTTTTACTTGGATTTAAGGTTGGTTATAATATGATGAATGCAATTGGCAATCTTATTGTTAAGCTAATCGCGATCTGTTCATAACAATAACTTTTTATTTCTTATCTCTTCTTCAATAGGTTACTCGTGAATTGATTAACAATTATCGTTGTTTTTTTTTACACAGTAAATATTTTTACATCACTCAGAGATTTATTGGAAAATCTGCTCGAAGGAGAAAATATTGGCATCAAAATTGTGCTCAGACACCTTTTCATTCTTCTGTAATATCCTGCGGCTTCTCGCTTGTTATTCCATCAATCCAAAAATGTAATACTTGAACCGTATTTGAAAACACAAAGGCCTTGTCGGTTTCACTTTCCTCTCAAACATGATGTTTCTCATTGTTTGAAAAAATCACTAATAAACTTGTTTTTCGTCCAACCAATTATTATTGATGATGATCCGGTAATCTGGTTTCCTTTAATTGATCTGTTAGAAAATCATCCTCGCAATGCACTGCATGGTCCTAACCTTCGAACGGAAGTATCCTTGATAATCTTTTGTGAGGCGTTTTTATTCCGCCAGTCTGTCTACGGGAAACATCTGCACCCGGGAATGACAAATATGTCTGGAGGGAGCTAGATGTTGATGACTCCTTTGTTTCTAGCGCTTTTCTCTATATAAACCTTTGCTGAACAAACGCTCGCTCAGCTTGAAGAACTCTGTCTGCATGTCGGGGACGTGAATTTTTCTTACGATCAAGACTCAGCCCGACGTTGGACGTTGCGGTGACGTGGCCTTGTTTTATAGTTTCTTGTTCTAGTTCTTTGTATCCTACCTATGTGTTTGTTCAGGAAGCTACATAGTCAGGAAGCTACAGTTACATGGTCATACAGCTCATTAAAAGGGAATCTTTTATATGTCACAGCACTGTGAGACAGGTATTTTTGACTTGAAAATAAATTTTTTGAACTAAAACCTTTTTATACAACAGAGCCTTTATTTCGTAATAATCATTATTAACGATTTTTAAATGTTATAATTATCAAAGTGGTGGTTTAGAGAAACCTTTAAAAGTGTATAGGTATAGGTTCAAAAGAAGATCGTTAATTCCATCAGCCGTACCATGCAGTTGTTTTCGCAGTCGTTATAATCCAGTTGGGCATCAGAATCTGACGTAAGCCGTCAGTATCAATCGATATGTTAGGCGCCGCGACGGCGACCCAGAGGCATCGCGCTATTAGAACCGTCGCCTCGCAGCTGTTTCATGAACTGTTTGCCTGGAAATCTAATAACTGCGAGAGCCTATCTCTGTTCTTTCGATCGAAGCCGCGCGCGGACTCGAACCCCGAACCCGGATTGAATCTAGATCTAGACGCACGAGCCCTGTTTGTTTTAGCTCGTCTTTGAAGATCCGACGTGCGCGCTCATATGTTTGTAAATGTGTTCATTCCCCTGGAAAGCATTAGCAAATAGTCAGTTTTTGCTTCTACGCCTTTATGAGTCTGTATTGACATTCAAAACTCTACTGTAAACCCTCCCGGAGTTCCTGAAAGGACGGCGCTCTGCTACGGATAAGAGTGAAGAGAGAGACAGTCAGATGAGATTAGAGAGGCGTTTAGCGAGTTCAAGCAGAATGCTTAAATAAACTACAAGCACTGATATTGCTTTCATATTTTAGGATAAACTTTCCTGAATAGATCTCTTAGGATTAGTTTAAATAGAGGCACAAACTTACCCGGTGTAATTGAACTCCGCAGCCAAGTCTCCTCTGGCTTGTGTCATAAAAGTTTAACAGAAGTGTAGTTTTTCTTATAATTTTGTTAAAATTCATTCACTAGGTATTCATTCATTTTACCTGGATAAGTTCAATCTCTTTGAAGCACCCTGTCGGGCCGTTAAATTTACTCCGGATCGGGAAGCTTTTTTATCTTTATTTTTCTTGTCAAATTATGGAATGGCTTTTGTTCGAGACTTCGCGGATGGTGTTCCTCTCGAACGAGGAGAAAGAAAACCGTTCCTTGCGGCTTGCGGCGAGAGGCGGCGGGGAAGCAGACATCGGTATAGGGACAAATAATTGAATTTTAGTGGGTATTCACGTCGTTAATTTTAATTGCCGCTCACAATTATGATATTCAATTAGGGGGTCTTGGAAATAATTGAATATAAGCACGGCGTGTGCTCTATGCTGCGGCACTTCTTATTATTTATGAATTGAAATGCGGAACCAACACCAACACTGTTAATTATTCCATTGCAGGATGACGGCAGGCGGGTAAACTAACTGCGCCAGACGACGTCTTTCGGCGTCGCCAACACTCGCTAAATTCATTTTCCTTTCGCTGCGTAAACCTGCAGAAAATCCTGCTGAACACGGGAAACGGCTAATTAAAAATCCCTGCAGGTACACGGGATAATCTGATTTATAGTTTTTGTCCCTGAAAAATACGGGCGGAAGAGACGGGCATTGCGCTGTCACCGTTAATACTCTCCCTATGTTTTTGCTTTAATTACCGCGCATTGCATTTTAATTATAATTTCTGAGACAAATTCAATATTATCAAAATTTTCGATAATACCTAAGTACGTATAACTCTGGTAAGCGAATATTTTATTAAAATTTCAAAACGGACATATATAAGGGTTAAATAATATAGCTGTGGAGCTGGAGTATTATACAACAGGGAGAGAGCATATTTCGCTGCGGTCATCCTATTTGAAGTATTGAAATTTAATCTTTTCATCTGCATATAAGTGTGTCCGCAAATGTGCCGTCACGTTCTTGACGTCGCGTTCCGAGTTGTATGTAGAAAATTTTAATAGTCGGTATATTCCTATCAGGAGTTTTAATGAAATTGTTAGCACACCAGCCGTCTATGGATAATCCACTTTACGGCCGGCCGAGGGGCATTGTACGTTTCCCGTATGTCGTCCAGCGGACGTGCCGCTGCCCCTTTATGCATGCCTTGGTCCCTTCCAAAATGGAAAATTCATCACCGGCTTTTCCCGGGCACAATATTATCAAGTCATTTAATTTCGCCTATCAGATTATACTGGATGAGGCAATTTATAATCCGCTGCTCATTTGAAGACAATCATTTAACCATTCATCATCTTCGGGTGCATCCCTTGTAATTCGCTTCCAGTTTTCACGTCGTTTCGCCCATCAGCTGATTTTATTAGGTAGGTTTGAGGGAATATGAATATCTCTAATAAAATGGATGTAAATGCTCTGAAATTTTATTTTCTGCATTATAGTTTCTCTCTGAATGACGCTCATGCAGGTTAAAAAAAAGTTGTAGGCCTTCAACTCCGCAATATTATTTGTACCACAGTATTGGAAACTTTTGACTTACGAACTGGTCGATGCGCTACTGGCATTATCGTATGGAGGAGCAAACATGTTTGGCTTCCCTCTGTTCGCTCTTTTTGTCTGATTACGATAATTTATGTATAGCAATCCTGTATTAGGTATCACAAAATACGTGCTAACTAGCTTTGGCAGACGATCGATTCAGTTCTAGAAATTCCTTCTTCATCCAGAAAATCGTATCAATCTTGAGCTGAGTTTGGATTTACTGGGAGGGAATCTCACTTTTTTCGAGTGCTAATAATTTAGTCTCATTATCAAACAAGGATTGTCAAAAATTTTTCATATTGTGGTTGGACTGCAGCCTGCTGAGCTGAAAAAGATTAAAGATAAATTCTCTTGTATTTTTATTGCATGTTTATAGGTATTGGATAAATAAGGTTTTATTGTATAGGTTCTGACGTATATAGGTAGATAACTGAAGTATTTTTTACAAATGCAGCAAAGCAAAATACATTAGGATCAGGCGAGATATTGCCAAAAGGAAACCATATACGTGGCTGTGTAAATCCGGATTAGAATAATTGGATTGTCATCGGCGGAACGGTCGAGAGCGGCGAGGCTTTCGGAGAGAGACACAAAAAATTAGCGAAAACGCCCACGTAAGGGCGATACAATAGTGCGAGAGCAACAGCACATTACGGCGTCTAGGGTCGTCGAGACGCCTAGTCAGTTAGGCGCCCCGCAAAAACATTCAGCTTCAACCAGTAACACTTAAACGAAACTGTAGTCTCGTCCCATTTCACGACGCCAGACTGTTATGGACTCTCTAACCAGCAGAGGAGGCCGGAAATTCCCTTCCTGTTCCACCTTTCTCCTCGGCCAGAGAGATTGGAGTCCGACTCTTGTCGTTTCGCGCCGAAAAAGATAAGACAGATATGCAAAGTAATAGCTTTGAATGTTGGAGCTCCGAAAAGGTTGATGTCCTTACTTTAATCCCGGCCTGAATTTTTCACCTCCATTTTAGCCAAGTCGCAGCATATCGTTAACGATCATCTCTCCCTCTCTGTTGCCTATATTTAGAACATGCTCGAGTGTAGATACTTTTTATGTATGTTTGCATTAAATTGCAATGAAAGCATATCGGATCTGCGCGTCTCAATTAACGTTTGATTCATCATTTTTAGTGGATTGAAAATTTTAGGGATAAGGAAATTAACATAAACACTTTTTAAATCTGGTTATTTTCTTATGAATTTTATGAATCTTCCAAACTTTCCCCGTAGATATTTGAGAATAGTTTCAGTATTTTTTGAAAATTATTTCAGATCCTTGGATCTTAATATAAAAATGGTCCGTCTGTGTAATGCGAAAAGTAAGACCCACGTCCCGGCAATAACGGTAATTACCGAGAGCCGTCCTTGGCATGAAAACAAGTCAAATTGTACATTCGCAAGCCGAGATTTAATTCTCGACACGAAACATAGTCTAATCTTAAACCTGCAGCATCTCCTCCTCCATTATCACGGCCGGCGATAGGATCGCATCAGTCCACGTCGTAATTCTCATTACACACCTATCCTGGCTGTTAATTTGCCCGCGTGTCACGTGGCCTTAATGTTAATTAAATTAAATAGAAACCAATTACATCGAAAATGTTAACGATCTGACAGCGACCCGGTCGACATTGTTTCTGACAATGCTCCGAGCCCCGAAGTCACCCCTTCTCTCCCTGGAAGCGACGAATTCCTGGAATGCGCGGAAAACAATTTAAGGCCGACATTACGCATAATAACCCCCATTTACCGAGCACGGGGTCTGCACCATTTACGTTCTTGCCATCGGGTTCAGGCAATGATAGATTAAGATTGTACATGCGATGATGATAATTAATGATATTGCATTCGGGAGTAGGTTGAATTTATCCGGAAGCCGGGGATTATTTTATTGCACCATAATCCAGATGTACCTAATATTAGAATTGATGTGCATCTTGATTACGATCTAGCTGGCAATTTGCGAAACAATGCATGTGTTCATGAAAACGATCTGCAATTTTTATTTTTAAACTGTTTCAGCATTTAAACGAAATGTATTATTGTATATGCTTTTGTATGCTATAGAACAACTAACTAGCTTTGCTCATAAACGATTTTTGATGATATTTTGTTTGCAACATGGCGCTAATGGTCTAATTTCAGATGTCATAACTTGAATTATTATAAGCTGCAGTAATTTAAAATTTTCTTGCGTCAAACTTCCGTCAATTGTGAAACCCTCAATTGTGAAATCCATCATCACTGTCACCAAGCTGTCAGTTATTTTCGTTACAAAATGCTACGTTTTTGTCATTGCGAGTTCATTGAATGCACGGGTCTTTCAAATTTTATAAAAGAAATCGACCAATCAAATTAGATTAAAGTACTTGTCGGTTTTGATTTGAAAAAGTCGATGATGTCATCACTCAAAATTGATGTTAGTTTTATGTTTTTGAACGGTCGAAGCTCAAAAAGGCATGGACGGTTTATAATCTTGTAATACCATAAATTTAGACCTGTTTACTGAATACAGGGTGTAATTTTATATAATAATATCCTCGATAATATCGAATAATTCAAAATGATAAGATAAGCTATTATAGCTGCATATTTGGTAATCATTGGTGTACGTGTCCAAAGGGCTTTAAATTAGCATAAAAATATGTAATCTTCTTCAACTTCTGTTTAACCGGAAGTGATGAAAACTTTTTAATTGCAAAACTACCCTCTTTAGATTTTTTTACCTCCACGAAGGAAAATACAAAAATATAAAACTTCATTGCGAGAGTAGGTACTTTCGTGTTACATGCCGCTTTGATAACGTTTTCTGCTTGAGTAAGAACTTCGTTTCTCAACTTCGCACCTTTTCATATCTGAAAGAATACTCTATCAGACGTTTTTTTTAACAATTTTTGAGGATTGTTCCAATATAATAATTGAAGATGTGATCCACAAAATTTTTCAACAACTATTGCATATAATAAAATGAAGCATGTCTGAAAGATAACACAAACGATTGGAAGGTAACGGTCAAATGTTAACCGATCTCTAATTTGGTATGACCGATTTGAAAAAATCGTTCAATTTGAGCGGAAGAAGTTGGCAATCGTAGCAGTCTGACAAACTCGGATGTTTCACTTTGGCCATGTTCTAGCATCTAGCATATAAAAAGGGCTGTAATAATTTTTGATCTTGAAAAAAATTTCATGAAGTATGATGTAGGCTTATTAAACCCACAGCATCCAAATTTATAATAAAAAATTTACGTACCTACTTGGTCCGTTTGTTTTTCTGCAAAATGCACACCACTCTCTGTATGGCCACAATGATGGAGATAAAATGCTTAAGATAATTAACGGTGAGGGGGGTTGGTGCAGCATTTGATGAAATTTTTTATCACCGAGGTAAAATTTTATGTTACTGAACACTGTGAGTGATGAATTCGGCACCCGTTTTCATTTTTTTTTATACGCATAGAATATTATGCTACTTACCGTGAATTTTGTTCTATTTTTGCCATCTATAATTAAGTTGATGGCATCTGTCAAGAGGCAGTAAACTCGCACTCGGAACAATGTGTGCTATTTGAAATGAGATATATTCGAGCAGAACGTAGGTAAGTCTGTTTTATGCAAGTTTTTGTAGGAAAAATCGTATCAGAAATGCAAATATTTATTTAAGTAGTTCTAAAAATAGGACCGCTAAACCCGCCATCCAGAAAACACTTTTACTGAAAGCCTGTCATTTGTCTAAGATAATACCATTACGCCATGTTTACCTTGTCAATATTCTTCACGGTTCTCGTCCTAATGAAATCGGAAAATATAATACTGAAGTATGATATAATAGTGGCAGGTGATTTGATTGATTTTGAAAGAAAGCTTAATGCATTCGAACTTCGAACCTGAAGTTTCCTGGGAAAAAAATCTCTGACCTGGCATAATTTGTTTATTTTCAGCTAATTAATTCCTGTCCTCTAAGGCCATCTTTTCTTGATTCTTATTATTTTTAGATATAACAATTATTTTTAGATTTAACATCATTGGAAGTTCTAAATATTTTCCTATAAAAATAATTTGTAACCGGGCATTCATTTGCATCCCTCTACTTTTGTAGGCAGGATACCAGCGTTTATTCATTAATATCCGCAATCCCAATTCCCAGCGCAGATGCGGTCTCAGTTTCACCTATACCGACCGAATTAAATGGCAGTTTTTGTCTGGCGTTATTTACTGTTTTAATATACCCAGTGATGTGCGCGGCTGCTTTCGCTCATCTTTCCGTAAGTCGCAGTAATGAACTGGGCTCGCTGCATATAAACCGGCGAAACAGGGACGTTTACAAGCCCGAAGGTTCCGGGAGTGCCGACACCTGTGACCACTCTGAATTCAATCAAAATTCCATCCTGGAAGAACGATGCGATCAGCCTTAGGGGTGATCGAAAATCTTTGAGAACTGAACATATGTGTGTATGTTCCCAAGTAATTTTTGTCCAATAGTAATGAAATTAAATTTTCGCAAAAAAATTGATTCGGAAAATGTTTTGGAAGTGGGCCACCCTTGCCCTTTTTTGTAGATGGAGCGGGGGGTAAATTGTATATTTTAATTAGAATAGAAATTGTATTTTTTATTGCAGAATAGGATTTTGTGGCTAAAAATACGTTAGTACTATCTTTCCAATTTTTTTTCGATTCCTTAATGTCGTTAAGTTCAGTAAAATGAGAGCGAAAATAAAATTTTTTCAATTAAAGCGTGAATCATGAATCGTAAAAAATGTAACTGACAAATCCTATTCGGTTTTAGTCGTAAAATCCGAATCTGCAATTAAACGTAGAAGTTCCTAATTACATTTTCAAATGTACACCCCCCCCCTCCTCACCTACAAGGAGAGGTGAGGGGAGAGAAATTTCCTACGTATTTTCAGTCATGAAATTCGTATCTAAAATAATAAAGGGTTCATATTTAAAAAAAAATTTAAGAAGGGGAAGGAAAAAAAGTAAAAAAACTCCCTCGTACTTGCCACGTCACCTAAATATGAAAATATTTGAACCCGTTTTAAACAATTCAAGTATCCCTTACTTCAGAACTCACCATGGGTATCTCCTAAACTTCAAGAGATAAAGGTCGGCTAAATCAGAGAAAATATGCCCTACGAGAATTTTGTGGCCATCTCGAACCCGTCAAGGCATACAAGATATCTGAAACCGTTCCTGAAATATCCTGAAAAATCGACAATTCTTATTTTTGACATATATTTTTTGTTATTGATTTTCAAAGCTAGCTAGATAAAAAAAATCTTCAAAATAGGTATTCTTATTTTTTTTAAATGCATAAAACCTTTCTTCAACCTAATGTCATAAATAACCGTAAGTCGGAGCAATGTCACGTCATTTTGCGACGTCATTTGGTAATAAAACTTTTTTTCGAAAAAAGAAGAAGAATATTTTGAAGAACTTTTTTTGAATCTGATAGATTTTGGGTTTCCCTAATTCTTTTAATACAAAATGACATAAAAATACGTATGGCAGCTAATTAGAATAACAAAAGTTGACTAGGAAAAATCTGGGATCTAAACGCCTTTGAAATTTTTTGAAATGTCTGATGGATAGCGATAGTGATTGGCTTTTAGGAGATGCCCATGATGACCTCTGAAATAAGGGACACCTGTATATGGAACGATCTGAGTGTGGGATATTGGTGGAGCTTAAAGAAAACCAAGTGGAGTCACTTCATAGCCAGAAACTATCTCTCTGTGCATTCCTCTGTAGTTTTCGGTATTCTCTGCTGGTTGGTGGATCTATAAATTCTCGCATGTTCCAAGTTCAAACCGTAAATAATGCATGATGTTGTGTGGCTGTTTACGATTTTCCACCATGTTATGGCCTGTAACAGAATTGTTCTCCATCCGCTAGGAAATAGTGTCTTTTGTCTGGATATTTGGAGAAAAGCTTGTAATTACATTTTTTCATCGTAATGCCGACAGAGACCGGCGGGAGACCGTCAAGCTTGATGCTATTTAGTATATGTAATGAGGTACATTTGAATTATATAATTTGCCTTCATTTTGAATGCTTGAAAGTGTCTGACGCTTTTCATGCCGCTGCATGAAAATGAATTGTACCTACCTAACTTTTCATTCAAGAGTAAAAAGCACCCGGATTTTCAGTGGCAATTTTTTTGTGGTTCAATTTGAATATATCAGGATTTTTTTTGTGGTATTTTTTGTACGTTGATTTAGAGGGTAAGCTGAATATACCTACCAAGGGCTTTTTTGTGATACTTTTTATACTTCGATTTACCTTTAAGTTATACAAATGTATTGGCATTCGGAAGATTCAAAAAGCTTTATCAATAACATTATACAGATACTCACTCCATGTAGATACACAAACAACAACCCACCCACCCAAACGTAGGTACTCATATAATAGAAAGATCTCTTTTTTCAAATGCTCTTGTTTAAGGCTAACTTGATATTATTTATCATACAACTTTGAAGTTTGAATGCCGAAATTTGTGTCAAGGCTACAAAAACCTCGACAAAAATTATGTTTTTTACTAAATAAAGGATGTGCCCATCATGAAACGTTGCGATTTAAAACGGCCTTTTTTATTTTTATAGGTATATAGGCAAGCGAGTTAATTAACTTCTCTGGATTGTTGAGTATCTGTGTAGAAATAAATCAGATATGATGCAACAAACAAAAGAATTGTCTCCCAAAGATCGTACCTATTCCGTCTCGCATAATAAAAACATGTTGTGCATTTTACTATAAAAAGCGAGCTAGAAAGAACCGATTCAATATTCTTGAAATTGCAATATCTCCAAAGCGTATCATCACAATATTGCTGCATAACTGAACATTCGGCTCATTTGATTCCGTCTTGCTCTGGGAACAATCGGCAGTGTTGTCATCCAAAATAATGACATAAGACATAAACAAGCAAAACCAATAAATTCGCAGACGACTAAATCCAGCCGAAACGAGCCTCATGATGCAACATTTTGTCGTCCTGTTTTGTAACGAAGAGAAAAGAAAACCTCTATTCATTGCATCCAAGCGTAATGTATTCACGGTAGAATGGACGATGCAGATTTTTAATATTAAGATGCACCCAAATGGAACATTGAAACCGAGATGATGTTATGTATCAATTCAACCAATGAAAATACGGACTGTTATTGAAAATATTGCAGTCTCTCAAAGTAATCAGTCTGTTTGGACTTTATTGTAATGGAAATTTTCCTGAGATTATGAATAGGCTAGAGATGCTAGACTAGGTAGGTACAGAATAGCCTTTCCCTCGGCTAAATTATATGCAATAATTACTTATTGCGACATTTCCCTTTTGTTTGATTTGCATAACCGGAATTATACATAAATAGTGACTTCGTTGCGTTTTGTTATTATGTACACAGCGTATTATCGACTTGTCCACTGTAAAGTATAGGAATTACCTACGTAAATGCATAAAAATAAAGTGACATGCATTATGTACCTTACCGTTCGCGGGTGACAATTAAACATGCCGTGTCATAATTTAAACGACATCCACTGCGTTTATTGCGATGTGGGATATATTCAGATTCGCCAGTCGTGGTAATTTAGAGAGACAACAAAACGATAAAGAAAACAAGTCAGAGTCAACTCACGAAGTGGTGCTGGCAATTAGGCAAGTCATAATCAGGAACATGAAGTCAATTATGGCAAAACTACATTCTATGTAACTGCAGTTCCCGCTTGATTGTAAGCAACTTGGCGATAGTACAAATGCAAATTGCCACTAATTTTAGTCGAGCTAATCTCGTAAGTGCAGCAAAATGAGTAGATATCAAGGAAAATCTACCGCCTCGGGGCCCCAGGGAGGGTTTTTATTTCCCGCCTCGTTCCACGAAACTGTGCACACGGCGTGCTGAATTTTTCCCAGTCTCTAAAATCGTTATGGGGAAGTTTGCAACATTTTATTATTCTTAATTAATTTAAGCATGGCCAAAGGAAAGAAGCCAGAGAAAAAGTTTGCACTATAGCTTTTGTTAGAAATACCTATGGGATTCGTATACATATTTGCATTACATGTAATTTTGTTTCTCAGTTGCTCTGTCATTTTGAAGGTTAACGTTTCTCGAATATCTGTAGAATGAACTCGATTCTAGACACATCTCGTTCTAGAAGTCACCTGTGATGTTATATAATAAAGAACGCACTCTGCGCATAGTCCAGTATAGTTGTAGTACAGTTTGGGATGTCAGGTATATATGAAAGACATTGGAGTTAGAGAGAGGTGACACTACTAGTGGAGGGATATGAGTAGAGAGAGACCTAATGATCCAATTAACAGTATAAATAGAGAGAAGCTTTGAATGTTATTAGAGCAGGCAGTACAATAATTGGGAACGAATTAGAGAAGAGCTATTATGCTTAGTACTGCGTGAAGAAATTGAGACAAAAGTGGTTTACGAAGAAGAAAAAAAATGTTATTTGATAATTAATTGTGAGGTTATTGTAATTTTAATACATACAGTAAAAAACTTGTGTTTTGAAGGGACGGTATATATATATACAGGGTCCTGCAACAGTGCGTCCGTCTTTCCTAGCGCCTTTCCCGTGGTGGATAAAAAAAAATGTTTCGTACAAAAAATTATTGGTTTGGAAATCTTCATGCCATAAAATTGTTTTACACTATACAGGCTGTCCCATTTTTGAGGTATTCCAACAACAAACATTTTTTTAAATGGAATGCCCTCTATTTATTCTATTTTTTCGATGTCATTTTTTATCATCTACATTGTTGTCTATTTACTATTTGATTATATTACAGTGTTGCCGACTTACAAATTTTTTCCCAAAATTTTTGTATAAAACAAGCTGAAGTTTAAAAAATGGTAGCGACCCCGTTTTTCAGAAGGTAAAAATTATTTTTAGCAATAACTTCAGTGCGGTTACTAAGCAACATTGTGAAAATGAGAAATATGAACTTAGTAAAAAAGGGTGTTCAGAAAAAAATGCCAAACTTTGCAAACTTCAAAGTAGTTTAACTATTTTTTTTCAAATGGAATGCCCCTATTTTTATATCACCATTCGATAGGCCTTTTTCTTCTCTTCAATTTTATGGTGCATGTTGTATGTCTAAACCCCATAGTTATTTACTTGATCAATATTTTCCACAAAATTTACCATTTAATTACATTTGTATGCACCGAAGTAGGCCGCAATGAAGCAAAACAACTGTCAAAATGTAAGTACCTATCTATAAGTCTTAGTGTGAATTGAATTCTCTGAATTAATTGAATTTTCTCAAGCTGAAACTTGAAACGTTAAACACTTAAAAATAACTTCCGCTGTAAAAAAACTGTAAGAAAACTAGAAAGCTAGAAACCGTTCTGCTGTTATCAGTGGCTGTTCCGTGAATGTCCGAGATTGAAATTTGCTGCAAAAGTCTCTCCGTTTCGTGGTATAAGTAGACTGCATCATGAATTTCGAAAAAAACGAACTAGTACATATGGTTTTTCTGTATTAGGCGAGGCTGATCAAAATTGTTTATTGGCGGAAAGGATTTACGCGATACGTTATCCAGAAAGAAGACACCCGAGTAAAAAAAAATTCAGGAAGCTATTCGATAGATTTAATGAGACGGGAAGTGTGAAATATAAAAAACAAGAAAGTACAAAACCTACCACCAACGAGGAAAACGAATTGTCAGTGTTGTTAACAGCAACTGAGCATCCCAACATGAGCCAAAAAGACATTGGTGAAGCAACCGGCATAACTGAGAGATCGGTACAACGCATTTTGAAGAAAAATCGATATCATGCGTACCATATTCAATTGCATCAACAACTTACCAATGCTGATTTTCAATTTCGTTCCGGATTTTGTACCTGGGCAAGATTGAAAATACACCAAGATCCTGCATTTTTCAATTACGTTTTATTTACAGATGAGGCGACATTTAAAAACAGCGGATCAGTAAACAGGCACACTTTTCATGTCTATTCAACTGAAAATCCTCATGTTATGAGACAAATTGACAATCAGCATAGATGGCCTTTGAATGTCTGGGGTGGAATTGTTGAAGGGTATGTGTTAGGTCCACATTTCTTCGATGGTCCTCTCAATGGGGCCATGTACTTGAACTTTTTGCAAAATGTTTTACCCGGACTATTAGTTAACGTGCCTCAACATATAAGAAACAGAATGTGGTATCAACAAGAATTTATATATTACTGCGCATTTTTCGCGAAACGTCAGGGTACATTTTGATGGTATTTTCCCCAACCAGTGGATTGGTAGGAATGGACCCATCAGATAGCCTGCTAGATCTCCGGATCTGACAAAAATGGATTTTTTCTTATGGAGATACGTGAAGGGAATTGTTTTTAACGAACCGCCGACGACACTAATCAATATGCAACAAAGAATTGTGGAAGCTTTTGCAAGCATTTCACCTGAAATGCTAGCAAAAAATGCTAGGAAGAGTGCAAAAGTATTTTCAGCAGAGAATTGATTTGTGCCTGAATGAAACTGGGAGACATTTTGAACATTTATTATAATAGTTTTTCATTTGTATGTTCAATTTTGTTACATTTGCATGTTTTTGAATGAAATAATTAATCTTTTTTACATATGGATTATCGGTTTTTATTCCTAACTTCATTAGATGTCACTTTGACACTTGGATACTTACATTTTGACAGTTGTTTTGCTTCATTGCGGCCTACTTCGGTGCATACAAATGTAATTAAATGGTAAATTTTGTGGAAAATATTGATCATGTCAATAACTATGGGGTTTAGACATGCAACATGCACCATAAAATTGAAGAGAAGAAAAAGGCCTATCGAATGGTGATATAAAAATAGGGGCATTCCATTTGAAAAAAAAAAGTTAAACTACTTTGAAGTTTGCAAAGTTTGGCATTTTTTTCTGAACACCCTATTTTACTAAGTTCATATTTCTCATTTTCACAATGTTGCTTAGTAACCGCACTGAAGTTATTGCTAAGAATAATTTTTACCTTCTCAAAAACGGGGTCGCTACCATTTTTTAAACTTCAGCTTGTTTTATACAAGAATTTTGGGAAAATATTTGTAAGTCGGCAACACTGTAATATAATCAAATAGTAAATAGACAACAATGTAGATGGTAAAAAATGACATCGAAAAAATAGAATAAATACAGGGCTTTCCATTTAAAAAAATGTTTGTTGTTGGAATACCTCAAAAATGGGACACCCTGTATAGTGTAAAACAATTTTATGGCATGAAGATTTCCAAACCAATGATTTTTTGTACGAAACATTTTTTTTTATTCACCACGGGAAAGGCGCTAGGAAAGACGGACGCACTGTTGCAGGACCCTGTATATATATGAATCTCCATCAATGTATCCAAGAGTATATAAGAAGGTATAACTCCTTCCGGAGGAACACACAACAAACACAGCTTTAAACAAAAATTGAAACGATCTTTTAAGAGACTCGTGGTTTCTAACAAACTTTTATCCTTGATTCTTAAATGAAGTGCTTACTTCTTGAATTCCCTCTCATACTTTCGGCTTTCCTTCATCATTGAAATTCATCGAACAAAGTATCGCTTCTCCCAGCGTCCATAAAATTTTCAAATTGAACCACTATATCACTCAACGTCATCCCGTCGTTTATCCCGGTCTTCCCACATGGATTCATCTCTTCTTATTAGAAATTTAAATTCGAACCCTCCGACCTACATACGGAGACCTCTGCCGGACGATTAGAAGGTCATGCGGGGCCAGCTGCTTTCCCCAGGCCCATCCGTCACGGACGGCGGGAATTCGCCCCCGCCGGCGGCACTTTATTTAAGTTTTAATATCGGATCCGGTGGATTCTTCGGATGCTGGTCGCGTCCGACCGATCGCTCCGCGCTGCGGTTGCAGTTTTCCAATAGAGAACACGCACATCGTCCAGGCATCCATCAAGAAGGATCCATCAGGAAGGCGAAACCGCTAACCAAACGGCCTCGACGAAACGACTTTTCGGGGGCCGTAGCTGGAATAGAAATGAGCGGATCCGATGGAAAAACTGGCACTGCGGCAGTATAAGTACACAGGGTGTGCTATTATGTGTTCATCGAAATGACGTGGAACGATGTCGTAAAACATTGTTTCTAGTGTTTGGATATGTGGCTATATGGGAAGGTTATCTAGTGTCGTGGTGCCATCCTTCCGTTTTATTGAAAAAAAAATAAATATATTTCATGCATTCCATCATTCATTAAGAAACGTAATTTTTGAGGGAATTTTTTTAAACAGGTGATTACAATAGTGCGTGTGGCCTAAAAATATCTCGTACTACGGCTATACAATATCTCTTATTCTGATCATTGCGAGTCCTGCCCAGTTCGAGCGTACTTTCTAGACGCTTGCAGATTTGCAGAGAAACGTCAAAAACCATTTTAATTCAAATTTCAGCAAGATTTATTATTTTATTCGCTTTAAAATTCATTACCATAAAATTTTATTAAAATATTCCGAGAGGGAAACAGGGCACTCCGCCTGAGTTAGCAAAAATCGCAATTCTACGGTTTACCTGGACTCGTACGGTCAAATTCTCGTAAAATTTACGATTTCGCATATCAAAGTTTCTTAAAATTAACAGAATGTGCTGGATGGTGTTTATCCCCAAATTGTTTTCTTACCTTATTTCTTATGTAAAGTTTGCGGAAAAAATCTTGTATGTCACTCGCAGTGGAATGCTCCTTTTGAGGAATGCTCTAGTGGAATGCAATAGTTGAGCTCAACACAAAATTATCGCCTCCTACCCCTTATACTAGTTTGGATATAACGACAAACAGGCTGCAATTTATAATGTTTTTCGGAAACCAGCTGAGAAAATGACAAATATCAATTTTATATAATTCAATCATTACTTCTATTTGTGAAGTTCTCAAATAAAAATATTAAAAATAATTCATGTTGTGCATTAATCTGTGGCCGTATGAAATATAGTGTAGGTACATTACGTGTAAGGAAAGTGTCATTTCAGACTCGTGGGATTGCCGTACTCGGCTAGCACCTCGTCGACAACAATCTCCCATTCGTGTGAAATTGGTCACTTTCCACACTAGGAATTGTAATATTGGTACTATCATAGACTTTCTTATACTTTTTATAAAAATGATGCTTGATTTTTCTGAACTCCAGTTATCCCAACTACACTTTGTTGATCACCATAGAAGTCACCAATCTTCGAAACCGTCAAGGAAACCGTCATTGCTGTTTGTAGGTCTCGCAGAGATAACATTTTTCACTCCCTACAATGCCTAGCAAAAATAGAGTTGTTTCCCATTTCTCGCACGTTTATTTATTTATAAATTGCTTATATGTTGTTGAATAAAGCAATTATTTGTCGGTAAACATATTCGTCCTAAAAATAGCACAAGCAATAATGGTGCGTTGAGAGTAAGTACCAAATCCCATCAATGTATTTAAATTAAGGTACTACAGCACCGTATCGTGAATTGTTTAATAATTACAGTCGGCCGAGTCGAACCGTGAATGCCAACCATACAAGTAAAAAGCAAAACAATACTTAAATGATCGTGTATTTGATTGGATTTATTTATCATTCTCGTGTGAATTACATTACGAGTTAATTATACAATTAAAGTTTGTTTAATCATCATGCAACCTACAATATGTTGTGTATAAAGTTTTAAATTATATAGGTACAAGTCCATTATTGATGATGTGAATTGTCATTCCATTGGCGAATCTGAATCTCAGTTAGTATAGCTTTAAAACTTTAAATTTGCATGCAGAGCACTGTTGAAGTGTGAGATTTATTCCGAGAATTTTAATGGGCAAGGTGAATTATATAGGAATTAATTGCTGCACGAGATGCCTCCAATACCTTATAATTAACAGTAGTTCAAAGGCAGTCCTAGTTGGATCGGTAAAGATTTGAGATCGTTGCTGCTGCTACCAACTAATTAGTACTTTACTACTCCTCTTTCATTACTTAACCGTATAAATTACTATAACGAATTTTTCTTTGTTCCAGGTGAGTTGTTGCCCGGGGGGGCGCTATAGAATGTCATGCGGTTCTTGCTAACGGGCCAGAAGATAAGGTAAAGTCTTGAATTTATTAAGGCTAAATTTCGCCAATTTTCCTAAATGGGCGATTAAATTGTACGTAATTTGTTTCGCTAAGCTCGGAGCGGTTATATTAAAACTCTTTCGTATTCCTCAACAATCTCAATAAATGGGCTGCGCCTGGTATAAGTGGGCCCGCAGACATTAGAACTTTCCAATGATCTGTTTCACAATTTTATGTCCAATTGGGCAATTGCGTCCGACGACGCACAACTTTGGTTGCGCTGGCTTTCGCGTATAACGGGAGCAGCTTTTTAATCTACGCTTTAATTTCAACACCCCATTTTCGGTTGTATCTGAAAAGCGGCCCTGCATTAATGAAGTCGTAAAAATGTTCCGGATTGTTCCGACTTTGTGTCAAGTTTGCATTTTCCCTTTCTGATTTACACGGTCATTCGAGAATCTTGGAAACATTTCCTCCTTGTTTTTCGCCCTTTCAAACAGCGTCTTGACTGCGAACTTCATAACATTAGGGTTATAATTTCCTTATTTTGCTCGGGCTTCTTAAACGAGTTCAGGAATTCGAGTCGGAGGGAACTTCCTTCCATTTTCATGAAGCCCCCTGCATGTGCTGCTTTATATTTTTACACTTTCAACCCAGTTTTATATAATCCGTATATTTGAAGTCACCGAGAAACTCCAATTAATATTATTTCCGTTATTTTCGCCTGAGATATTCTTGGTAGGTTTTAAACTGAAGTGTTAGTAAGTATATTATAAATAAATAATTCCAATATTTTTGAACGAGAGGGTCTATTTTCCTTCGTTTCTGGAACACGTTAAAATGATGAGATCTCTCTCATATAAAGGATCGGATAAAGTTGAAATGCTTTCCTTTGAATTTTACCCACCTTATCGCAAGTCAGCTTGCAAGCTTGGTTAAATTGCATTATCTCGATGCTGTAAGTTGGGTTTCCTTCAAGCAGAATCCCAGGAGTGATAGAGGACTACTTTTGCGTTTCACCGAAACTTGTGCATGAAAGGCAAGAACCGAGGGAATACTACTACTGCCGAACTGACTATACCTACCTGTTTCTGCAAGGCAAGCGATATCGTAACTACTATTTCAATTGCGCGTTATAAATTCTCCTCTCCACCTTAATTGCGAAATGTACTCCTAAAATTGCGCTTTTCCCTCGAAAGCGCACACGTATATTAGCCCGACTGCTGCTGCTTCTCCCCGCTATGGCGGGGTGCGTTCCTTAACGGTTTAACTTTCTCCTCTACAGCCGTTACTCCCTAACACCCTCACTATATAATCCTGTTTTATTCTACCGGCGTATTTTTCCTACTCCCATAAGAGAATAAGAGAACTACCTATATTATACCTTTCCTACTACCCATCCCAATATCCAGAGTTTGTAAGTGGAGTTTTCAATAAAGTATAGTGAATCTATTTTTATGTTTAAGAGCAACTTGGGTAATCGGATCGATTGATTTCGGAGCAGTACTCGAGAAGATTTTTCGTTGATGTTAATTAATGTTACAAATCTTTGTAATTGAAAATTCTTCACTATCTCTATTTCTCCACTCCCCGATGAGAGTTGTTTGTTTGTGAATGAAAAATGCACTCGTCTAATGACATGCGAATTCTCTTCAGTCTGGAAATGCATAATTATGTATATTCATCACTCTCGTGTAAAGGTATCATTAGTAAAGCTCACTAAATTAAAGTCGCCCTCCTCCCACATGTGAGTTCAAATGTGAAATGAAACTCATTGGTAATATTGCTTGGGTTAATGTTTCGATTTTTACTCTGGATTCGAAGACAAATTATTAAGGTAAGACTTTTCCTAAATTCACTTACGCATTTAGACGCTATTTACTTATAAATCTCATTTGCATTGATGGAGATTGTATTTAATTTTATGAAGTCTATTCGAGGCCGTCTGCTTGTATAGAAGCTTTTTCCAAGTAAGTGACTACGCGTCAACGCAATAATGAAGCTATCGCTATCGATACCTGTATTACCGACACTGAGTATTACTAGAGTAGCACATTCATTCGTTGACTTCTACTTGATATGGAGATGTTTGAACAGCTGGATGTTATATTTTTGACAAATTTGGTCACAGACGTTATAACAGCAAGTGGAAAAAGCAAAGTTTGAAAAATGATAAATGAAACAAAATATTAACACGGCTAGAGAACGAGAAATCCAGTGTCGGTATTGCAGGTACCTTTATAGTGACTAACCGTTTTCGCAGTCATTTCTGAATGATCTGGTCTATTAACTCTTTTAGGTTCTGGAAACTTGTATACTTGGTGGTCCATCACTTATTTCCGCCCCCGAAATAGAGGTTAATTTTAAAGATAAAAAAATGGAAACTTTGAGGATTCGCGTAATTGATATAGGACCATTTAGAATGGTATTTCAGTTTAATATATTTTTTTTTAGTTCGGCCATTAGCGATTAAAAAATTCAAATTGATTGTACCGACCCAAAAAAAAATCGATTTTTCTTCAATACATCGAAACCGATTAATAAAAAAATAATTATCCCTGAAAAATATCGACAGACTGATTACAAGGTCTTAATTAAATAAAATACCCAAACTATATGGAAGTGGCAATAATTATTGCCACTTACCAAAAAAAAGCAGCCTAAGTTCGAAAATTACCAAAATTTTCGATAAAGATTTAAATTGTACCTTGATGATTTGCAAAAGCCTCAACAAATTACTGTGTCTTTCAAAATTTCAATACTTGTGGCCGCCGTTCTTGGCGACCTCACGCGTTTCTATAGCAACCATTCTCTGTTATTACATCGTGTGATCCACAAGATTTTTCATCAACTAGTGCCTTGGAAGAGAGGGATAGCTATTGTAGGCATGTCTGAACTCATTGCACTTGAGCACACCTACCAATATAGTTTGCATTTTATCTGACAGACTGGCAGACATGCTTCATTTTTTCCAAGGCACTGGTTGATGAAATATTTTGTGAATCACCCGATACAAAGATGCAATAATAGCCTATATGAGTAAATCTTTCAGCTTGTTCTGAATGAGCTATTTACTTTGCCATTAACTATATACATATACATGTTGTTCATAAAACTAATACCAGCCACTATGATAGCATTGATATGTTGCAGCAGCAGAATGATTGATGTATGATTTCAAAAAAGCATGAAACGTAAACACTGCCTTTTAGTTGCCGGTAATTTATGACCGCGCAGAAAAAAAGCATTTCGAGATTGAAACTACCCCGTCTCGTTGAAAGCTTTTTGGTAATATGCCAGTTTTGATATAGATATTCAGTTGCAATTAATCGATGGAATTGAATCTATATCATGGCGGGCGCAATCCGCTAATACATTATGTATATGAAATGAACTCATTAATTGGTTATATCATGGCCACGGTGATAAAAATTCGCCACCGTATTTGTCCTAACAGTAATGGACCTGTCACATTAAACATGTTTTATCAATTCCGTTACGAATAATTTAAATGCAAATCATTTTCGGCCTCACGCATCACCGAATTCTGGATGTGTTCGAAATTCATAGTCGGCGTATGTGTCAAATGCATTACACATATGGGAACACGGTATGCGATGTAGGTACAGTCGCTTCAGAAATTAATATCGATCGCGGTTTCTTTATTATTGGGTTTCGGCGATCAGTGACACATCTATTAATTTCGTTATCATATATTCAATGAATTTCAATATGTAATTCGACATGCCATCAGTTTGCATGAATTTATAAACTAGAAATAGAACGAGTACGAGTAGTTTTGTGCGCAGTAGACTTTCGATTCAATCATTTCCCTATGATTGAGGAACAGTCTGGTTTCAGAGAAAATCACTCTTGTGAAACGGCACTATGTGCAGTAATCAATGAGTGGAAAGAGCGAATGAGCATGGGCAAGATTACAATTGCAGTGTTTCTGGACTTTAAACGTGCATTTGAGACAATAGATAGGACCATTTTATTAAATAAATTAGAGAAATACGGTTTCAAAAATGAAGGGCTATCAGTGATAAGAAGCTTCCTGGAGGATAGAACACAACAAGTACTTGTAAACGGGATACTATCCAGTAAAAAACATATAAATCTAGGAGTTCCCCAGGGAACAGTGTTAGGGCCACTATTGTTTATATTGTATATCAATGACATTAAAAGAGCTTTGGAATACTGCAGCATTAAAATGTTTGCGGATGATACATTATTGTATGTAAGTGGTAACGACATAAATGATTTAGTGAACAAAATGAACAGTGATTTAGATAGAATAGTGGAATACTTGTATTATAATAAATTAAAACTGAATTTGGAGAAAACAAAATCGATGATTTTAACAAGAAATAAAAAAGTGAATAAAACAGTTGATATTGTAATAGACGGTAAAAAGATTGATATTGCAGAAAATATGAAATACTTAGGTGTAATCATAGATGATAAGTTGAATTTTAATGAACACACAGATTATATTTGTAGGAAAATAGCACAAAGAATAGGTGTATTGAGTAGACTAAAAAACAAACTTGATTACTCGCAGAAAATCATGGTAGCTAGGTCAATGATTTGTTGTTATTATGAATACGTTCCGTCTATTATGTTATCGTTTAGTAAGAATCAAATTGACAGGTTACAAAAATTACAGAACAAATTAATGAGGACACTTTTAAAAGTTAATAGAAGAGCCCATATTTCTGATATGCTTGATAGCTTAGGATGGATGTCTGTCGAACAAAGAATAAAGTATAATAGTATTAAGATGGTGTTTAATATAGTTAATAATCAAGGATTTCCGAATTACTTAAGAAAATATATCAGTTATAAAAAAGACAGAAATTATGAAATGCAGCTTAGAAATGACGAACATTTGGCGCTAATGAGACCAATAAATGAGTTACATAGAAACTCATTTTTCTATAAAAGTTTTGATTTATATAATTGTTTACCAACAAAGTTAAAAAATGAAACAAATTTGAATGCATTTAAAAGACTGCTAAGTGAGTACATAAAAAATCCGAACAATTAGCTAGTAAGAAAAATGTATAGGAAAGTAGGTTTGATTTAGTGTAGATTTTAATTAAGTATTATACATATATTATGGTATTATAGTTATAAAGAATGTAATATTCTAGAAAAATAAAGATTATTATTATTATTATTATTATTATTTCCGAGCGCCCGGTACGTCTGTAAAATGAATGTCACGGGCGCCATTGCCACGGCAGGACTCTGTCAGTAAACTAATTCTCGGCCCGAATGAAATTACTAATTAACGCCAGTGAGTCACTGACATGATTGCATCGGGTTTTTAACCACGTATCGCGTGACATTTTGGCCAGATTATATAAAACGAAGGCATTAGGGACGGCGGAAAGCTTAAAAAGCACGAATCATTAGCATTAAGCGCACCGGGAGCCTTTATCGAACCAATATGTGGTAAATATATCCGAGGTGAATCCGAAAATTTATTGGACACACAAAGCGTGATTTTAAAATTTTCGTTCCCCGAGGGTGAATTTTTTTATTGGTGAAGTCTGACGTTTGTACTGCGGTACGTACTATACTGCCAACCTATCAACTTTAACACTTGAACATTTTTTTTAAACACATGCGTGCTTAAACAATAATAAAGTTGCTTAAAAAAAAAAACAGTTTCGCCATTACTTTCGAGTCAGTTTAATACTCTCACATTACCTGTTCGAGCATCTCTCCACTACCAGATAGAAAGTCAGTTTAAATTTTCCCTGACGATTTTTATTGGAGTTCTATTCATGAAAATTTACAAGGATGCTAGAACGAACTTGCATGCGCGTGTATCTATTTTTATATGCGTTTTAATGCCGAGCAAAGAGTGGATGAGTTTTCTACACGGGGGGATGGATAATTATGTTAGTCTTATCTGGGAGCAAACATGTCATACTTGACTGTGACATACGATAATAATCGAAACGGCTCGTTGGAAGTTGAGTGTATGTAGTGCGCTATCGTGAAAACCGTATAAGCTTGAGGACTGAACTGAAGACCGTGATTATGGAACCGATCCCTTTTATATACATGTAGTGCCCCGGAATAATCGTCTAGTCTGGGAAATTCGATTTAGCACTTTGTTTGCGTTTTTTATTAGTGATGGTTTGACGATATTTTTTCATCCTGTAGCAATTTAAATCTAGAATTTTACGTATGCTGGCTGAGTTTATGATTTCGGTTCCTTTCTACTGGTATTTCCCGCTTTTGGGGATCGTGACTCCAATTTTTTTAGTTTTACTTATAGTTTTATATATAAATACAGCGGAAAACCTCATAGTACCAATTAAAAAAAAATCTGTCAAGGAATAATTACGTCATTATTTCAAAAATACCGTTCTTGAGATACTTTGAGGAACTTACTGCTTTAGTTGTTGAATAGAAGTTTTTTTGTACGAAAATATTTTCGTTTTTTCGTTAAAAGGTTTCGAATTAAAACTTGGTCGTTTTTTTCCAATTTTTTTAACCAACTTCGAGGAAATTCTAATCAAAAATTAGCCCTCCGGACAATTTGATGATTTTTTTAATTGTCATCCCTGACGATGATTGTTTTTAGAATTAGAAACAGGTAAATACCCCTGTTTCTTTTTTAACTTTATGCCAGATTGGTAATAAAAGTTAAAAGAGCAAGTCAAAACCCCCCTAGAAGCTGAAGTTTTAGGAACAAATGAAGAAAAAATAATAAAAGTTGAAAGAACAAGTCAAAACACTCCCAGACCGAAAATTTAGGAACAAATGAAGAAAAATTAAATATTTTCGTTTTTTTCGTTAAAAGTTTGACCAATTAAAACTTTAATTTATATTTTTTTCCAATTTTTTTTAACAATAACTTTGAGGAAATTTTAATGAAAAATTAGCCCTCCCGGCAATTTGGAGTTCTTTTAAAAATTTTCATCCATGACGATGATTGTTTTTAGAGTTATAAACAGGTAACGACCCCTGTTTCTTTTTTCACTTTATGCCAGATTTATAATAAAAGTTGAAAGAGCAAGTCAACCCCCCCCCCCCCACTAGAAACTGAAGTTTTAAGAACAAATAAAGATATATAAACTATTTTCGTTTTTTAGTTAGGTAATAATTATCATTTTTTTACAATTTTTTTTAACCAACTTCGAGGAAATTCTAATCTAAAATTAGCCTTCCGCACAATGAGAAACAGAGGTAAAGACCCCTGTTTCTTTTATGCCAGATCTACAACAAAAGTTGAAAAAGCAAGGTAAACCCACCCCTCTAGAAACTGAAGTTTTATATTAGGAACAATGAAAATAAAATATTTTCGTTTTTACGTTAAAAGGTTTTCAATAAAACTTGACAATTTTTTTACCAACTTCGAAAAAAAAAAAAAACTAGCCTTCCGGACAATTTGAAGTTTTTTTTTTTATTGTCAATCCTGACGATGATTGTTCTTAGGATTAGAAACGGGTAAATACCCCTGTAACCGTCTAGAATATAATTGTTTACTTATTTATTTTTCTAGCTACTCGAAAATTTCGGTGTTCCTTTCCTCCATTTTTGCGAACAGTTTCTAATGGCAATTTTGAAGGATTTCAATCACGAAATTCTAAGACCTACAGACTGTTTGCGCAGCAAATATTGATTCACACAGAAATCAGGGTAACATTATTTGCCTTGTTAAATGTTGTAGCTATTCTGTCTACAGATAATTAGCTTAGAATTTAGTCAAGTTCTACCCCTCACTGCTTTTCTTACAATCGGATTAAAAAAACTATGAAATTTAACAAAATAAAAATATCTCTGTACCTATACACGTAAATTTTGTCCAATGGCAGCAATAGGTAGGTACTACTGTTCGGAGAGATTTTTTGTTTGCCTATAGTTTCCAAATAAAACCGTCGCGTATTTATTTGTTATTAGAATCACTAATTTATAAAATTATTTGCATTTTATCAATTAATTATTGACCCGCATACACTACTGAATTGTGTTCATTTAAGTTGTTCACTTTCGCTTGTTCTAGCGAAAACACATACCAATTCACTGTAATTTAATAAAGAGTGACATGAGCGCCACAACAGTCAATAAATTGAAAATATAAAATATCTCGTCCCTGTTGGGTTGGTTAAAATATTTGTCCACTTCACATTTCACATACGAGGGTAATTTGAAAAGTTTCCGGCCTTTTGAAGAAAAACACATAATTCAAGCCAAACAAAAATTTATTTCTCGACATAGCCTCCACGCAAGTCAACACATTTGGTCAAACGCTTTTCCCAACCCTTCAGGCCATCAGAAAAAAATTCTTTAGGTAAACCTGAAAAATACAGGTTTACTGCCTCTTCAACTTCGGTATTTGACCCATATTTTTCCCACCCAGAAATTTTTTCAAGTTGGGGAACAAAAAAAAGTCACTCGGAGCTAGGTCTGGTGAGTAGGGTGGGTGTTGAAGCAATTCGAACTTCAATTCGTCCAATTTCGCCATTGCGACCACGCACGTGTGGACTCGCGCGTTGTCCTGATGAAACAGCACCTTCTTCCTCGCCATGTGTGGTCGTTTCTTATTGAGTTCCGTCTTCAATTGGTCCAGCAACGCAGCGTAATAGGGTCCGTTAATGGTTTTACCTTTTTGAAGGTAATCAACCATAATTACTTCACGGCTGTCCCAAAAAACTGTCGCCATAACTTTTCCGGCAGAAAGAACGACCTTCACCTTCTTCGGAGCTGGTTCCCCCACTTCAATCCATTGCATTGACTGTTGTTTAGTCTCCGGAGTATGGTGATGGATCCAGGTTTCGTCGACAGTAATTAATCGGCGCAAAAACTCAGTAGGATTCCTTTGGAACAGCTGAAGAGTTTCGCGCGACATGTCCATCCGTACGCGCTTTTGGTCGATCGTCAACAAACGCGGCACCCATCGCGCGGACAATTTTCTCATGCATAAATCTTCATGTAAAATCTTATGCACCCGTTCAGTTGATATCCCACAAGCCTCAGCAATTTCCCTAATGGTTAATCGGCGATCTTCCATCACGGTTGTGTGCACTAAGCTGACAATATCTTCCGTGGAAACAGTTTTTGGACGACCAGAACGTTCATCGTCAAAAATGCTTGTACGACCGCGTTTGAACTCGGCCACCCAATGTTTCACGGTTGTAAATGAGGGCGACGATTCACCATACACGGAGTCTAACTCTTCTTTCACTTCCCGAGTTTTTTTCCCTTTCAAATATAGGAACTTTATCACCGTGCGATACTCGATTTTATCCATTTTCGTTAACAAACGTCACCTGTCAACTTTGGAAGGGTACCATGTGTTTTGTACTGATCGGAATGACTTGAAATTTTTATGGCAAACATATGTAAAGGCCCTCTATTGGTTGGCAAGAGAACTTGAATGCACCATGACGTTTTGCCGGTAAGGACGGAAACTTTTCAAATGACCCTCGTATCTCCCGTTCATCAACGATGTTTGAAATTCACCACAATATCCGACGAAATCAAATTTCAGTGGAATAATATTTTTTTTTATTAATATGATTGGCAATAATAATTAATGGCGATCGCATTAATTAAACAATAACGTTAACTCGGTTATAAAAGCTCATTAAAGTCATAAAACCTCATGTTGGATAAATTTTATATCAATTTTTAATTCCAATTTGCTTAGTGTAGAGGAGAGGTAAATGAATGCAAATATTACATAGGATGATACCCGAAATTATGGCGGACACTGAAAGTGCCACCAGCCATTGTGGATTAGAAATTCCGAGCCCATTTTTTCCCCATCATGACTTTCTTAAGAAGATAAAATATCATAATCGTATCATTGTGTCTCCTGAGGAATCTGGCAATGTATTATGGGAATGTAGGTATTCCTTGTTTAACTTTTACGTAAGTAAAGTTATGAACATTATTTCTAAAATAAGATGCGACATAGATTAAGAATATGAACTATATTTTTAACTCACGATGGATAAAACAATACATGAGTGCGTATATGACTCCGAGAAACTCCTTCTTTTTCAGGCCGGTTATGGAGGCGGATGTTTTGGATGTTATACGTTCGCTAAAAAACTCGGGATGCCTAGATGTAGATGGACTGAATAGTTATGTAATCAAAGAGATTTCCAGTACAATGGTACAGCCCTTAACTCGCCTTATAAATCTTATATTAAGCACTGGTATTTTTCCGGATGCTTTTAAAACTACCAAAGTGATACCTATTTTAAAAAAAGGTGACAGTTCTGTTATTGATAACTACAGACCGATCTCCATCATCTCCATATTTGGAAAAATTACGGAAAAATTAATAAAACGAGCTCTCTACGGTTATTTTGAAGAGAACAAATTCCTTGGTGAGAGTCAATTTGGGTTTCGTCAGGGCTCCTCTACGGCAGATGCTCTTCTCGACATTGTTGATGGTGTGGTCGAGGGCCTTGAGGCGGGTAGATGTACCTCGATTACACTATGTGATCTTTCCAAAGCTTTTGATTGCATCTCGCATGATATATTACTGGACAAGCTTAATCACTATGGCATTCGCGGGATCCCGCTGTCTCTTATACGCTCGTTACTTGACGGGGCGTTCTCAGGCAGTTTGGTGTAATAACATCCTGTCTGATTTCAGATTGATCAAACATGGTGTACCTCAGGGGTCGGTGCTGGGTCCTTTATTATTTATCATATATATAAATGATCTAGAGGGATTTATGCACCCATGTAAGTCTGTAATGTTTGCGGACGATGTCACCTTCGTTTGCACGGGAAAAAATCTGTCAGAATTAACAGCAAATACTGACGAAACCGAAAGGAGGGCACAGGATTGGTTTACAGCAAACAGGTTAAAACTGAACACTGGTAAAACACAAAAGTTGCAGTTCTTGACGCGTCGTTCTGAATCCAGAATAGATAGTGCGAGACTGCTTGGAGTTACCTTGGACAACACCCTGACCTGGGACTGTCATGTCCAGTATTTAAGACACAGATTATCTAGTGTTCTTTTCCTGATTCGTAGGCTGAGATCCAGCATTGGTCCCGGCCCCCTGAGAGTGGTCTATTTTTCTTTATTCCATTCTAGCCTGAGTTATGCGGTTGTTCTCTGGGGCGCTGCTACAGAGACTCTACATATTTTTAGATTGCAAAAAAAGGCAATCCGTATATTGGCTAATGCACCTTTCAATGATCACTGCAGGCCATTGTTCAAAAAGCTGAGGATACTTCCGTTACCATCCCTGTATATACTTAATGTTCTGCTTAAGATTCATGAAAAATCTGACCAATTAATAAAGCAGTCAGACGTCCATAACTACTTCACACGTGGCGCGGACGACATTCGGACAGATCGCTTCAGACTGACAAGATCGCGGAAGAATAGTTTAAATTATGGACTCTATAATGCACTGCCTAGATGTGTAAGGCTTCTTGACGCCGACAGGTTCAAAAGTACGCTCAGATCCTATCTCCTAAGCCACTGCTTTTACTCAATTAATGAATATTTGGACGAGGTGGTCTGTTGGGACGGCGCTCACCGATGTGCATATGACCTGAAACTTTGACTTGTTTTTATTGTTGTTTTATACACTATTATGTCTAGTTTTCTGTGTTTTATTATTGTATATGTTTTATTTTCTCGATGTACACTACATTTTTGTTAGATTGTATATCTGTGATTAGGTACATTGTACTAATATTTGTGCGCATGTAGTACGCCTTGACTTGCTACAAACATAATTTTATGTATACGTGGTCAAATAAAGATAATCTAATCTAATCTAATCTATGCAGTGAAAATGTGAAAACCAGATGTCCAATGTATATGCTTTGGTGTAACCGCATTATTTCGTCGGGACTAATTTGTCAGGGAACGAACGATAATAATTCATGAAGTGAGGTTGGTAAGTTGGAGAGAGAGTATTGTGTCCTCTTTTGGCTTATTAATTCCAGAGTTTCCGGTGCATTACTCCAGCTGTGAATGGAGAAGGTATTCTCGCGGGCTGCGGAACACAGGAGGTGACAAAACCGCGACAATGACTACAACCCATTATACTTTGACACTGTGTAAACACAAACGGAAACTTGCCTCCGAGCAGCCAGCTAGCAGCTCTCTCGCCCGAAAACGGGAGAGACATAACACAGGCCCCGGTGTATGCCTTATTAAATCAAGACTCGTCTTTGCTAAAACTCCGACCGTTATTTGATGTAACAAATGGAGTGGTTCGAAATTAAATTAGAATTTTCAATGGCGACGCGCGGCTCTGCTCTCTCTCTTCTCTATCGTGTAATTTTAAGGCCGGCGTAATGTGAACTCATCTATTTGCTCGCGGATTCTCCACGGCTCAAGTAACTTATATTCCGTTTCGAGACTGTAAAGAAATTAATAATGCCTAATTGCGTTTGATCTTGTCTCGGAAATAGCGCGGATTTTAAGTTCTCACTCAGTGCTGTTTTTAGATCTAATCGTCGGGAATCGTAGTCTAAAATATAGCTCTGCATGGTCATTCTGATTTTTATTGTTCTCCGGTTTTGTTAAAATGAATGGGACACATTTATGCATGGTAAAGATTTTTTTTTTGTCTTTATAGAGCAAAGAAACCTCATGCTTAAGAATTGTCTAGACATTTGACGGAATTAAACATATGAATGGATAAAAATGCGCACTAGGCCGGTGAATATTAAGGTAGACGTAAATACTTCCTATCAAATGAGCATCAATAATAAATAAATAAATGGCTGAAATTTGCGACAAAATTGCAAAGTAGTGCGTATAAAAATATTTTAAAATGTAGTTCTCAAAAAATCCAAATTCGACATTGAAAGGCAGCCTGGTTGTGCGCTGAAAAAATCATGGTCTAAAATTCATCCCCTGTATCTTTGTAAAGTTCCAGTCTTTTAGGGTTAATTCAACCGGTGGGACTTCGTCCAATTGACTGACTCTTTTTAAGCGAACTTTATGTAGGTACGGGTTTCGATCACCCCTTGTAGATTACCAGCTTTCTTTGGCTCTAAGCGAGTTCTATATCCAGGTCTCTGCACCACCAGATGTTTTTTTTTTTAAATAAAAGTAAAACAACTCAGAAGTTTAGAATAATTGAAAATTATTTTGTCGAAACATTTTTCCTATTTACGATTTACTTTGATGTGGTTTTCTTTTGATATTGCCTTACTGTTTTTTTTTTATAGTTGCAGCTTTCTTATTGGCCAGATGAAACTCAGAATAAACTATAAAAAGAAAATATATTATTTGCAAAGACGTTCGGGTGAAGGAGTAGCTTTTCCATTTGGCATAAATTTCACTGCACTCATGAGCTACCTACCTATTTTTGAGTTTTTCTTTGACGACTTCAACTTTTTAATAAATATCGCCGGAGTGAAGAAGGAGAAGAAGAGAGTATCATCTGTAAAGTTTATTTCAAAAGATAATATGAAGCTAGAATGTAAATGAAAAGACCCCGAGATGTTTATTTCATAAACTAAATTGCAAGAATCAGGTAACTGCGTTGAAACGAGGGGCTGTTTCCCGTGACCGAGAAGCGCTGAAATCTTCAAAGCGGTAGTGTGCCTAATTACTTAAACTTTATGAATAATGTTTAGTCAACTAGATGTAAACTCGCAGGTGTTCTGAAAAATTAGAATTTCCCCAGATAAGATACGATTAAAAAGTCAAATTATCGCACTGTCTATTATTATTTCCCTTCCTTGCAGAAACTATAGCTATAAATAGAGATGTAGTCATCTTTTCATAAGGCTCTAGTATGAGAATTTTCCTTAATATAGCAAACCCACTATTTCCGCTTTTCGAGTGAAATGTTCTCAGAGAAATTTCCCTCGGAATGTTTCGTAATCGTCTGCCATGCAATGCAATCAATGATGATGAGTTTACAACAGAAAACCCACTCAACAATAATATAAAGTACATAATATATTATTTACCTTGACATTATAAGAGACGTTTATCATTTTATTTATTTACTCTCCCACCTCTGGGTATTTTAAATAACAAATGTCCTAGACCTTAGAAACGTAATGAGTAATAATAATAATAATAATAATAATAGAATTTTTAGTTGATTGATTGTGTTCGGATTCCTGAGCGCGAAAATAGGATTCTTTGCCCGCAAATGAAATAAAAAATAATATCGCGACCGCCTAGACCTTCCACGAAGCAGATAAGACATTCGAAGGCCGCGCTGATGTCCAATCGAACCAATAAGGGCAGGACCTCATAAAAATAAATGGTTTCACGCCCCAGACGGCTAGCGGACACGCCATAGTGGACAAACCGTGAAATATTTCGAGAATGAACCGAGAGAAGATGATGGGAGAGTAGACAATGAAAAAGGTCCGGCAAATAATGACTTGTCGCCGCTGTATAAAGGGCCGACGAAAGAGCATCACGTTCTGAATCTATACTGGCGATTTTCCGTGTATAGATATAGTATTTCAGCAATGAAAACTCCTCGGGAAAATTCCAGATTCTTTTATTGCTGCGAGAACACTTCTTCTCTCATGAGTAGTTGTCAGTTGGAGTATTACGTTTGTCTTGTGTGAGGTGAATTATTTTCTATATTATCCACTTTTATAAGAGAAAGAAGTTATTATAAAAAAAAACATAAAGTCTTAAACTTTAAGAAAAGTGCAATAGAAATTTCTGGTTCATGTATTAGGGACCTAATTAGTTTGCGTTATTTTTCCTTGACGCGGTCATCAATCTCTCCTTTTCTTTTTCACTCAAACTTTATTACTTTTGAAATTTGTCTTTTATGTTACTCGAAAGTTTTACTTTACTTCTGATCGGTGATCATAGATTGATCATAGATAGATTAGCTGGCTTAAACTCAAATATGCAAATATCATATAGTCATCGCCTGCCCCCCCCCCCCCCCCCAAAAAAAAAGAATCATAGTAAGTGAGATAAACTACTATTATACCGCTTTGCCGGTATCATGGACACTGCCATACCTACAAATCGAGTCTAAGTGAATTTGTGGAAACTAGAAGTATCTATTCTTGAAGTTTCTCGCAGCAAGATGTGCTACTTCTTGTACTACTTTTTAACGAAGTTAGTCTTATGAGCAGTTGTTACCGTCGTTCTTGCGTCGTTGCGCTTTTTAAATGTGGTCGTTTTCCTTATACGAAACGTTTCCAAAATGTATCTATATAGGGAAGTTTAGACAAGCTATGCATTCTCTACGAGGCACATCACCCGCGGCTTTTCGAGGCCATTATGCCACACCGAATCATGCTTCCATAGATGCTATCGCTCGGTGTAAAACTAGGAATAAAAAGTCAACCAGAACGATTTATAGTGCTGGCGAAAATGAAGCGAAAAGTATGGTGCAGCTTGCGCAAGTAATCTGGTGTAGAGCCGCGACACAGGCCCCGGTGATTTCTTTCGGTCGATATTTGCGTAATTGTTGCAGTAGCATTCCAGAGAATCGTACATTATTCATGACCTTTTATTCTATTTTCCCCTTCAATATTTATTCGGACTATTTCAAAATGCAAACAGTTGATATTCGGCCAACTAAAATTATATTCCCGTTTATTCACGTCCAAACAATCTCTGAACAAACAAAAAAAAAAAAAAACGCAGTACGTTCTGAATATAAATATTATTATTGACCGGGCAATGGCACACGGACGTAGGCTTTATAATTTTATAATGACCATCGAACTTATTGGAATGAATGCAAATACCAAACTAGATTTAATTAACTGGACAATAATACCGTATTCCAAACAATATTGACACTATTGTTCTAATTTAGTTAGTCATTATTGTCAATATCAGAGAGTTTCATTTCAGTGTCTTATTACACACACACACACGATATACAAAGGATTGGGTTATGTTGGTGGTTTATACGGGTTTAATTTTATATACCGTGTAAATCCCTAGTGCCAGTGCTTATTGGAATTCACGGCATATAATACCTAATGTGTGTAATCAATTATTTAACTTCCAAGTTGAAAAAGAAACATCGCCATAAATCTACATCCTCGTTACGTGCGACCGGACCATCCCGTTTCAACGTAACGGGATTCAAATTACTGCAAAATCCAAAGTGACTCTCGGGGGTGCACTGTGTTTAGGTCGTATTTCCGGCTAATAAATTGGGACGTCAACGGGGACCATCACGCATGCATCATCGCCTCGGGTTCCTCGATGTGAGAGCGGCCGGCTACAAAAGGGGTTAAAGGATTAATAAGCGGTGCCGTATTACAATTACGGGAACACGCCGCCTCGTCCCTGTCGTGGTGTTAATCCCTGTCGAACGTCTCGGGGCACGATCCGGGAATTGCGTCGCGATCCCGGGCCTTGGCTCCGGCGGCAGATCAAACGGGCGTTCAGACGACGACGATGGGACGAACGAAGGAGCGCGTATCATCGGGATGTATCACACCCTGCCATAATGGCCGCTTCAGAAGCCCTTTTCCAGGATTAGAAACGATAATTCTCCCTTACTGATCGATAACCTCTCCGTGCTCTTTATTGCCAGTTCTTGAACAAATTTTCGGGCAACATAAGCGGAACTTTTTAGTTGTATTCACCCACTTGGAACTTTTTTTGTCTGGGTTCATAAACGAGACACTTTTGTACACTCTATTCCATTTAGATGCTCCAGTAATAGAAAAATAGAACAGTAAAATTTATTTGACACATATTTTCCCGCATGTGACTGCTTTTTCGTGGGTTTTCTTCGAGCTTTCACACATTTTCCTTATTGTTCGCTCATTATTTACTTGGATTTTTTTCTTAAAGTTTTTCATTAGTCACGAGCTTAATTATTAATGGAAAACCTTAATGTACCTTCCTTTCTTATACTCACATCGTTCTAATAGATGGTCCAGCAGGCCTTCAAATCTTCAGTCCGGCTGGAAACCTTCTCTCACTCCTATGTAATTGAATGGAATCTTATCTGTTCATGTCCTCGGAACTATACGATGCCGTGCGTATGACTCATCGTTGTTCCAGACTCTTCCAGTACATAGTTGTTTCTAGTTATTTCGATTCTAGAACTGTTCTTTGTTGATGATGTTGAACGATAGAAATATGTTTGCTATGAATTTTTTTGGAGAACATTGATTGATTTTTTTATAGCTAGTTGCTATAGTCTAGAAGGTTCTATAGTTCTATATTATTATCTGTAACGATGTATCGGTAGATATGCTAAGCGTGCATGGCACTTGAGATCCTTGAAGCGAGACTAATGACTATTGTTGCTGGAACTCGAGTATTTTTTTGGACTTGTATATTTTAAGAATTTTTTTTATTATTATAAAGTGTCTCGCGTGGGATAAATAACTCGTACAATATTAGCAGAGGAGAAGATGCAGAGAAATGCATTATTACGTCCCAGGTATAGAGAAACTTTCTTATTATCATGTTTGCCGATGTAAGATTTTCGTTAAGTACATATATACATCCTTGCACCTACACAATATTCGCTATTTATGGATTAATGTCACGGATTAATATGGATATGTTTTTCTCGCTTGTAGTAGGTGAGACAGAGACGATGCAATTTACGATCTAGGATACAGCACACACACAACTGGACGAACCGGTATTAAATCAGATACATTTACATTTTATAACACTTTCAAATGCCAGGTTGATTGCGTTTGATAAAATACCGCGATGTTTGTAATGTTACGAATCGGGACATAATCATGAAAAGTGTCAATCACTCGGTGAAAGGTAATGGAGCCATTGATACTGTTGGGGTGTAGCAGATGTAATAGGTATACGGGGTAAGTTTGGAGGAGAAATTGAGTAGGTTGCTGCAATTTAGGTTTACTCACAATTAAGCCATTGATTGCCTGATAATAGACCTCCTAATATTTGGTTAGATTCCCGGTTCATATATACCTACTCTAATCAAGTCATCTGTCTTTCTCTTACACCGGCGTCGACTCCAGGTAACCTGGCTGTTGTATGGCTCTGGCTTTGACTGGTAATGGATTGAGTAAAATACTAAACATACATTACAACTATCAATAGGGTAAAGTAATAGGGCGATTAACCGGATACGCGGACGTATTTACCCCCCGGTGTAGTCTTGATTCCAGCAATGGAAACCCTCCGCGTATAATGCAACTGCGATACAGTTTCCTGGATCTTTGGGTCGTAACTTAGCATACAAATGTGACCCCCGGATTTTCACAATGGTACAATTCGACGAGGTCGGTTCGATTCGGATAATCAAGCTTATCGAACGTTGAATGGGTTCAGTATAGTTACGCCAATGGATTCTGCTGATTGGAGGAGGGTTGATCTCGTTTCTGCAGATAATTTTATTTTCTATTCAAGCAAGAAATAATTGTTATTTATACAAACGATTAGGGTTTGAATTACGTGTTTATTTTGATACAATAAGTATTAGAAATGGTTCGTATATAGATATAAATAAAGTGCGTGTCCGGTTATCAGAATCGCAGGGATATCTGATTGAGTTTTCTTAAGTTGCAGCTATGGTTGTGTGAAATTTGAAATTCGAAATTCGATTTTATTCAAAAGAAACGTGATGCTGTTGAACGAAAAAAGAAACGCAAAAGGAACGTTTTCTTCATCTGTCAGTGGTTTCGATTCGATATGAATCATGTCACGAGGAAAAAGTGGCAACGAAAACAGACATTTACTTTCTTTGCGGCAACTTATCTTTATAATTAGGTTTGTGTCAATTTCCTCCCGGTATTTCTCCTTGAATTGTTCGGCATCAAAAATCCGGAACTCAAGAGAGCTTGGACACCGACCACGTCAAATATCAAAAGAGATAACGATTTCCGAACTCGTAGCTTCTTTTGAACTCCTCCGTTTCGGTTTATCGGTCACTCACTGCATGAATTTCGATATATAGCGGAAATCGTCCGATCTATACTACGAGGGTGCTCTCTTTGTCAAAAGCTGCACTCGGTTTCGGTCGACTGTGCGCCTAAATAATACAGGATGGATGACTCAGTGTTTTTAGCCTGACTATGATTGCATAGACGGAATTTTTTTAAAGCCTTTTTAATAATATACATCACGGAAGAAAGTTTCCTGTTATTCCAGGATATTTTATATATGTATAGCAAGAAAAATTGTTATTCATCAATTCAACTAACCATTTACTTGGCTGCCAGGCATCATCATTCATCATATGTATTTATATACGGGATGCTGATCTAGGTACTTATAAAGTATTCGTATTGGTATCTGAGTCGTCGCTTCGGATATAGAACAGGAACAGGTAGGGTAGGGACTGGGGACGTCGTCGTGTCGACGTCGAGTCGAGGAAGTCATCATCCATATGGAGAAAACGCTAATGAATATGAAAACATCTTCGTCGCGTTTAACAACACTGCCGGAGCAATTACAGCAAGAGTTATGTACGCAGCCCTGTCTGGAAACTACGGACGGAGACTTCTGCTCCTCGCATTGCCAAGAGTCTTCTCTCCGAGTGTAGAACTCATTACGGGAGATTATTGCCGTTGGAGGTGAACTACGTCGCCCTCCCATATACCGACCGGAGACGCTCTATTATTAATTTACGAGACCAAGAATGTGTCTTCGTAATCGTGTTTCGTAGGTATATCGAATACGCGCAGCCGAGTCGTTATATCTATGAAGGATTTACTTAAGGCGATTTGCCGTATTCACTTTGTCATGATTTGTCCAAATGGCCGAACTTTTAATGGACGCTATTATTTATTTCGTGAAGTTATTGGGAGTTATTTTCCCGTGTGATTGTTTTAGAGGTACTTTTAATATATTTTTGTCATGTGAGTGAATATATAAATTTTTCTTTCCTTTCATACGAATTTTAATACGGAACGTTTTTGACATTTAAATAATTTGACAAAATTTGATACTTCTTGCGCGGTCTCGTTGACGATAGGTCATTAACGCTGGTGACTTGTCGTCCTTTTCTTATCATAGATGCATAATATGAGACGGCTGCTGAGTCGGATCAGTTGATGAGGGACAGATGGTTTGAAAATGGCGAGCTGTGATTGGCCTCTACCAGGTTGTAATGATAAAATGATGGACCCCTAGCCGTGAGTAATGATTCATTCCCACACAATTATGTTGTATAATGCGACATATTGAACTTTTTATTTAATTATTGTCGTAGAGAAAAATACAAAACTTGGTTTACGAGTTTTCGTTAATATAAAACCTTTAAATAAAACCTATGATTATCTGGCATTGGCATTTGTGAATTACGTTCCTGCAACCGGACAATAATAATACGGTGCAGTAGTTTTCCGAAGAAATAACGTTTCAAGTTTTAATTAAGCAGACTGCAAGTAGGAAAAAATGGCCATTTTTCCAATGCAGAGTTCCACTTCGTTATCTTCGAGTGTGTTGTGGAAATATGTCGAATAAAGCTTCCGAGTGAAACTTGCAGTAAAACTAATTACGAGAGCTTTTGAAGTTGGCAGGAAGATGCTGAAAAACAAAAACACTGTAATTAAAGTTTTACCAAAGCTACGTTCGACAGGGTTCCCGGATAAATTCTTACTTGTTTTATGTTTTATTACCGCAAATCATGAAATTCGTCATATTCAACATTCTTGGAAAATGATGAAGTTCCATCCATCTTTATAAATTTTAATTACCTATCCGCGGGTATAAATTTACTAGGAATAAAAAGATATACTTACTCGTAAAAGGATAAAAAAGAAATTATTACATTTTTATTTCTTCTCGCGATTAGGGCATCGAGTATGTAATTTTTTCTAAGTGCGAATTACTCTACGATTGATTTACGTAGAATCTTAAAGATATAGGTATCCAAATAATAAATGCTCCAATAAACCCGCATACAGGGTGTTGATTTTCAAAGCGGGCCATAGGGGATTAGCATTGCGAAAGTGGTTTTTGAGGATTCCTGCTCGCCGTTTAAACTGACAGAAATGGTTTTGGTATCAAAATGAAGCTAAAATTATTGCGCATAACGCTTGCCATCAGAAATTAATTTAATTTCACGTTGTTTTCTAAAATTCTTCAGTAAAAATTCAAGTAATTGTTAATGTTTAATCACAAAATAGCATGCCTTGCCTAAACAATAATGACGTTTCTACGTTTTGACAATCCAATAATAGAACCAGACTTTATTCTTACCTACTGACTTATAAATTTTTATTATTGGATTGTCGAAACGTAGAAACGTCATTATTGTTTAGGCAAGGCATGCTATTTTGTGATTAAACATTAACCATTACTTGAATTTTTACTGAAGAATTTTAGAAAACAACGTGAAATTAAATTAATTTCTGATGGCAAGCGTTATGCGCAATAATTTTAGCTTCATTTTGATACCAAAACCATTTCTGTCAGTTTAAACGGCGAGCAGGAATCCTCAAAAACCACTTTCGCAATGCTAATCCCCTATGGCCCGCTTTGAAAATCAACACCCTGTATAGAAAGAGGAGAGATTCTATTTTTACACTTCCGTCAAGATTTGATTTGAATCACGTCAGTTTCAAAGCGAAAAGTGGAAGAGATGAGTTTTGTTGTGGGTAATTGTACAAGATGCATAAATTTCCTTGTATGACTGTGCAGCCGAGTCGTGCTAGATGCATCGCGGATTTTTACAGAGAACGGCGGACCACCTGGAATGACGAAGTTTCAGTTTGTTGCATTACTTTCACACAATCCATTGGATAGGTGAAGAATTCCGAAATAGCTTTGAATTTGTCTGAAATACTTTCTCCACACGATAGACGGGTAAAGCAGTGTCGGATAGAAGCGATTCATATTCCAACTTTTTCCATGCAAAGAATTTACCTGTAAATTTATTCCATGATACGTAATTTTAAGCAGTTTTCTTCGAATGGCCCTGTAATGGGGTAAGATATAAATTCCAAAACGACACTCGTTTATTTGAATTTTTTTGTTTCATTGGTGGACCACTCTTGTTATGGCCTACTTGGCGAAAGTCTTGGAGGTGTGTTAAAAACGGGGGAAACAGTTTTTGCCCCTAGGTTAGCTGCGAATCGTCGGCAAAAAAACTTTTTTTTTGGGTAAAAATACCGAGATCTCGCCAGAGACCTGACCTGGTTGGGCGCAATCGCAAATCCGTGCATCATTCACCGAAATATCGCCGTTTTGGTTCTTGTTTCTTTTTTTCCCAAAACTGGAGTCACCGGGAGAAGGAGGGAGAGGAAACTTAAAGCAATTGGAATCGGACATAACTCCCACAATTTTTTCTCAATATCCCGCAGCAAAAAACTAATTTTCTTGGATTAGCCCTATGTTTTTGGAAAAAAATAACAAAAGGCAACCAAAACAAAAAAAAAAATATATTTGTTAGTTTTTTCATCATGGAGGGAGGAGTTGGAGGGATTTTTTTAACCAATCGAAGGTTTTTGCAATCCCGTGAAAACAGCCTGGCGCATGGGCTCTTCCCGTTGATTAGGAGGACCGGAGAGTGTTTTAAAATACTGGATTTCTTGTATCGATAACAGGGGAAGGCGAAACTCTAGGGACTCCTAGCCGGGCTCATTTTCAAGGGAATTAAACGACCTTTGAGTTTTTTTTTTCTCCGGACATGTGTCGAACGTATCGGGGCTGAACACGCGTGAGATACGCAAGAAAGGTATAAAAAACCAGAAAGTGATACAATAAAAAAACAGGTCGATTTTTTTATTCAATTTATGTTCTATTTTCATAACGTTTTCTTATACAGGGTGTTTCTTGGCTCAGCAATGATGACATTATTATATTTTTTTTTGGGCAACGTGTACGTTATTATGTTTTCATATTTCCTGAGATAATCCAGTAAGAACTGTTTTAACAGTTGCAGTTTTACTGCAAACAACAAGAAAATGACATTTAGCCATTGAGTGTAATAAGCGGAATCATTTCACTATTTAGCAGCATTTAATGTAATGGCTAGACTTTACATTATGAAATGGCCAACTTCACTAGAACGACTTATTAATACTTATACGTACATAAAACTGAAACAAAAGACTTAAACAATACAATTGCTAATATGCATGCAATGTAGACACGGTTAAAGTTGAAGCATTGCACATTGCATGCATATTCCTACGACCATGTCAATGTTCTCCCACTGGTAGGTGTCCGACATTATTTTTCGTCTGCGTTGGATGTAATCCACACCGCACCGACCGAGCCAAACCCGATCTGTTCTGGATTGCGCATTGCATAAATGTATTTCGGATGGCTAACTTTACTTATTGTAAGTGGATTGCAAACTGCACCTAGAGAGCTATAGAGGTTACGTTCTGCAGAGAAGACGAATGAATTATCCGAATGAATTTCCGGCGACCTTTTGCTAAAGGTCATAACTAAACCTTGGTTTTTGGTCTAGGCGTTCTTGTAGACAGAGGATAATAAATAGCTAAGTCAAGTTGAATCAAAACAAACACCCATAGTTTCAGTCTAATTATTAGATTGTCACATACACACACACACGCACACCCACACTCACACTATTTCTATATTCGTGTAGAAGAGATATTTCTTAAGGAACACAATTTTGTATGCTAAAATCTATATATAATCTGACCGGGGACGTGTCGAAAAGAATGTTTTTCGTTATTTCAGCGTCCTGCCAATATTTTTTTAAAAATTCTTTTTCCAAAAAAGAACGGAGAAAACTCTTCGAAATGTTTGGGCCGAGACCCACTAGAGCCGAATAAGAATAAATTATCAAAAAATCGTTTACACCAGACTACTTCCGACCTGATACTTATTTTTAAGTAGCTGAGATGCGGGTAATTGTGAGTACTGTTTTATTGTACTTGCAAAAAAGGAATTGAGTGTATTTAAAAAAAATAAAAAAAAGATATTTTGCCTTTTTTTAAATAATTTTTTGAATTATTTTTGACATTCGGAATTTTCTCTAAATTTTTTAAGTAAACCATTTCGATTTGAAATTGCATTATTTACAAAAAAATCCGTATTGACTTTACCCGAGACTTTACGTGAATTTTGTTTCGTTTTCAAGGTATAATAACAAAACTGAAAGGGGTGCGCAGTTTCACCCCTAACTCTAATAATTCAAATAATCAATGCTTAAAATTAAAATCTCAATCATATTTAATTCAATAGCACTCCATGAGTTTTGCATTATTAATGACCGTTTGAAGGATTCATTCAATAACCCCCCCCCCTCTTTTGATATTTCCTTTCTAAAAGACGTAATGAGTAGCCCACCTACAATACAATAATTATTCTAAGAGGAAAAAAGTTGAATCTGGATTGATAGGTGAATTTATTAATCTTAATCATCCCCTAAGTCTGCGTAACATTTTTGAACATGTATAAATGCATAAAATGCTGAACGTATTCAAAAAGATGAGAAGATAAGAGAACGGTAATTTTATCTTTACTGTGGATTTTGATATCGATAAACGCAACTTCAGCTATTGTAATTTCCGTGCGGATTAGGGTTGGAAGGGCAATTGCTTTTTTGCCTGTCATGGAGTTTCCCATCCGTTGTGCGATTTTGCCGTATATAGGACGATTCCAGATGGAGATATTAGCCTCTCTCTCTGGCAATATTGTCTTTTCGTGTTGTTACTGTGCCATTCGTTTTCATTAAAGAGATTCCTTCCGTTTCCGTTTTGTCGGCCGGGATTATCAACCCTTCTCGCTTACCTACGCTTAGGAAACCCCCGGGGAAATTCGCGCCAGCTCAAAAAATCGAATTAAAATGCTACCACTATCCAAGAAAAAGGTTACGCGCCCTCAGTTTCGCGCCGTAGATACCGTTCCTCGATAATTTAGTGCCCTGGTTGCGGGTCTTTCTCGCTGATATTTGCTGTTTAAATTTTCAGTCTCGCTCTGATTGCGACGCATAGCATCCCTCTGCTCTGATGAAGTGACGTTTGGTGTTTTCAGGAATTTCAGGTCTACCAAATCCATACGTACAACTTTGTTACTTACTTATAACGGTCTCTTTCTGAAGGTATATTATAAGTAGGTACCTACATCAAAGTTTCAATCGTCATATAAATATTTGATTTACTAAATTATATGGTTGAGTATACCTATAGTTGCAATTTGTCACCTTTTGTAATGATTATAATAATTATATTTTGCCTCTGTCATTATTATTAATTTACTTTTGCACACGGACACATTAGAAAGTAAATAAATGTAATGTGTTTTATCAGATTTAGTCGAGGTTCGAACTGTGCCACAGACCGCGTTCGCATAAGCCTTAATTATGTCTGTATAAGCTACTAAGTATTAATTATAAAAGGTGTAATTATCTTGTTGTTTCCCATTAGGCAGTATGATATAATCCTATAATCCTAATATGGAGAATGTCCGCTTTACTCGTATGTACCACATAAAATGTATACAGTCACAGTGTGAATATGTCCGATAACGATAGTAAAACTATAGTGGGCTGTTGAAAATATGAGTTAATTAAGAACTTCCTATAAAATTAAATTTCAAAGCTGTTGTTTGGCCATTGTTTGTTTGGTTTATAAAATCAGTTGCATTTAGTTAGAATTTCGAAAGTTTTGGACGATTAGTATTCGAATAGATTCAAAGACACTGTTTTATTCCGGGTAATTTTTATCATCGGCGAGTGCAAACGTAAAGTTTCCGGAAACGTAATCGTGTTTAGATCGTATTTCAGCTGCACCTAGAATAGCTGAAACATCTAGTTTATGTGTAATTAAATCTCTGAAATTGCTTTTAAGCTGCTATATACGACCTTACAGCGGTGTATAAAGTGAAAATTGTGAATTAAGTCTATTACCGTTGAAGCATTCCCGACAACCCTTTTCCCGTTCTCTTAAGACAATGTGTGAAAATTAACGACCTCCTTTATTTATCGATGCCGGGGCGAGCTGCTCTCTCTCCAGGCGAAATCACTTGAAAAGAACAGAAGAAGGGGTTTACGCATGATGACTTCTCCCTGTTTCGACCTCTGCTGCCGATATTGCGCGTTCAATCGACCGAAAACTCCAATTAAAATAGAGAATTTCCCGAGATACACGCGACTGGAATAACTCCGAGGCTCATATATCGGAAAACCGGGCCATCTCTAAAGAGTTTTAGGCCGATGAAAGTAGAAACTACGGCCTAGCGACGTAAATTCTGATGGCATTGAAATAAAAACGATATCGATATATGAAACCGTCTCAAGATTTCTCTCTTTCCCTCGGAAATCCTTAAATCTTTTTTGAGAGCCAATAAAACGGCAGGCTTATGAGAGAACTGCCGTGATACGAAATAAATACATAAAGGGTTGACAGTACTGTATAAAAAAGTTAATTGTTGCTCGTTGCTGCGTGTTTAAATTTCTGAATCAATATGGTCTTGTTGGAATTAATCGGCAATTGTAATCTATTGACGTAATTGCCATTTTATTTCTATGTTCTGGAATAAAAAAAGATGTGTAACATAGTAATGTCATTCAGTCCTGAAGATAACAGTTCGACTGCTAGCTATACGATATGATGATAAGTGCCTGGAGTATATCAATGTTTCAGAAGATTATAAAAAGCTGTAGTGGTATCCCATACCCCAACCCTGTCGAGTAAAATGCCAAACAGTAGGTAACTGGTATTTTAATCTTATTTTTTTATTTTCTGGAGGTACAGGATTGGCAGAAATCTAAAAAAAAGAGATTCGTAATTTTAAACTATGCTATTTCAACGTCAATTGAGAATAAACAACTTCAGATGAGAATAGGCAACTTCAAGCTAGAATAAATCAATCACGTATATTAAAATGGCAAACAGTAGGTAACTGGTATTTTAATCTTATTCTTTGTTGTCTGCAGGTACAGGATTAGCAGAAATGAAAAAAAAGATTCGGAATTTTAAACTATGCCATTTCAACGTCAATTATTGTGGAAATTGGTAAAACAACTAGAGCTGGAAGAGGAACTCTAACTATAGGAAGGGCACAAGAGATCTCAATAGGTCGCAGTGCACACCTACAGAATGCCTCCCATTACAATCTACAACGTCAATTGAGAATAAACAACTTCAGATGAGAATAGGCAACTTCAAGTTAGAAAAAATCGATTTCAGGTTGAGAATAGGCAACTCAAATTGAGAATAAACAGATGCAATTTCACCTTAATTTTTTTCAAATTGGAAATAGCCAACTTAATAATGAGAATTTTTTTTGACAGCTACAACATAAGCCATACAATTTTTCTGCCGATGGTTGTCTTAATTTGAAGTTGCCCAGTCCAAATTTGAGATGGATTACCTACTCCCAGTTTGAAACTGGTTTATTCCCAATTTGAAGTTGTTTATTCCCAATTTGAAGTTGTTTATCGAATATTCACATTTTTTAATGGTTTATTCGCAATTTGAAGTTGCCTATTCCCAATTCGAAGTTGATTATTCCCCATTTGAAGTTGTTTATTCCCAATTTGACTTTGCTTGCTATATCAATTTGAAATTGGTTAATTCCGACTTGAAATTATTTCCAATTTGAAGTTGTTTAATCCCAATTTAAAATGCAAATTACCAGCAATTAATATGTTCTTGTAATGCTCCTCGGCGGTATAAAAAATTCTCCTCCTGTCAGATGCGCGCACCTAATCTTGAGTCGTTTCTTTCGCCTAGGGGTGAATTTTAACTAGGTTACATTGGAGTCCCGCAAGAGCATGACATAAATTGCCCTACAAGGTATTAAGTTCGCATTGGACGAAATCATGAATAATAAGGATTCAATTATGGCGGTTAATAAATTATGATTAGGGCTTTTGCTTGGTACATTTACGAGCCTTTTATTGCTTCCCTGGGTCAGTCGTGCATCATGGAAACGCGGCGCGAGTCTCCGGCAGAACGGCAGTAAGATGGGTCCGATGTCCTGGCCGCAAATTTGGCATTCAGGACGCCGCAAAATATTTATTGCCGGGTATTCCTCGGCTTGAAACGGCTGGTTATTACACGCCGGTCTAGTTCCAGTTCCACATACTGCTGCTCCATTCGAAGTTCTGTGTGAGTTATTGTTTCGCGTTTAAATTATGCACTCGGGATTGCCGAATTATAAAGTGCAACTGTTCGGGATGCATTAAAACTTTATCACTTCGTTATTATTGTTTTCGTGCTGAAGATACACTAACAAGGTGTACTCGCTGCAAAGGTACAAATATTTGAGAAGTTGTACCTACTTGGGAGAAGTTACTGACTAATGACTTTCTGTCAAGTTAACGCTGTATCCTTATCGGATCTGTTTACTGGAGGATATGAGAAATTGCAGTTGTTGAGGAATTATGTGATGATGATGCAACTAATCTTACAAACCAGGTGATGTTATAAGTAGTTTAAGACAACCAGCTAGTAGAACTTTTTGCACTGATTTTTTTTTTGTGGATGTAGGTACGTGGATGGATCCTTACTTATATGATCCTCTATTTATACTAGGGTTACGAGGCATCTGCATGTTCAAGTTAAGGTAGTATTTTGATTGATCTACATAAGTGCCTTTACTTTAGTAAAACAAAAATTTGGGTGCTGGCTTCCAACCAACGAGATTTACTCTTGTACCTACTCTTGTTATTCTCTCCAAGATATGAAAGATATGAGCTCCAGGTGAAGAAAATTTCAGCCAAAAAAGTATACGTTTGATCCGCGTGTACAGTGGTCCTGACTAGACGCGGAACGTGATGGTCCTTACTATTTAAAGAAATTTGATTCCGTTCAAAAATCTGAAGGTATTTTCTAAACCTCTTGCAAGTAAGTACCTGCTGTATACACGGCGTTTGCGAGCAAATATATAGTGCATTTGCCAATTACACTTTAGTCGTAATTTAACAGTTGACACATCTCAACAATGCGACCCGTAGACATGAAACAGTACGAAATTGAATTGAGGTTGTTAAAGCTGTTGGTGGTAATCTGGCAATAAAGGCATTCTTGATGATCGTAAAGCGGAGACTATAAAACCTGGTATGTGAGTTACAATCATTGGCTCTCCGCGCTTGTTCGTACTGTGAGTGCATGGGAATCTATTACTATATACTGGAGAAACTATGCTGCCTTTTATGCCATTACCTATTTGATCTGCTTCAAATCAAATCGAACATTTCAGTTTTGTATGTGTGTAGACTTTAGTATAAGTAGATACATATTATATATTAATGGAAAAATTAATTTTTCTATTTTTTTGTTACAGGTAAGTGAACTGGGAAAAGTCACCATCATTGTGTGCGAAATCTGTATAGTAAGTAAAATAGGCTTAAAATGAAAAGAAAGGCACCAGATTATGAGACTCTTAGCTTTCTAGGATTCCTGTAGTTCGTATAATGAAGCTTTTTCTTTTTCATTGAAAGTCGATTGGAAACTATAGGTATAGGTATTTAATCCCTTCAAACTAAAACGGTAGGCGTAACTAACAATAAATGGTTGATTAGACGCTCGGAGCTATGGAAAGAGTGTTAACAAACTAACAAAAGCTTTATTTACGCCTACTGGGAGAACAATCGTGAAGTTTAGTAATTACTGGTGGTGGTGCGCTGGAAGTCCCCCGGGGTAATAATCAAAAGATAGTAATAATACACCGATCATGTACTTCTCTGTCTTTTGTCTCCGCGAATGGAAGGAAGGCGCAACTGAAGTAAACACCAATATCGAAGTTTATCGGCTTCTTATTTTCCTCCAAGACAAACTAAACAAAAAACAATATATTAGGTCCTTTGATTTAACGCTCCCGCGAGCATTTTCTAAATGGTTACACTGAAGGAAATTTAATGTCACGTCTTATATACGAAGGTATACCTGCTCGCATACGTGTACATATTACGTAAGTATTATAGGGCAATGAAAATTCAATGCAAGCATATGGGATCGTGAAAGTCACTTGGACGGGGACATCTTGAGAAAAACGACGACGATAAAGAATCGAGGCAGAGCATAGCGCACACTACTTACTAACCAGACCGTGGTATAGGGCCACCGATTGATGGCCGCTGGCGTGCCTGGTGCATGTGGGTCGTCACCCCGGGAAGTTGGGCTGGCGGCGGCGGCGGCGACGCTCGTTATGGCGCTGTGCCGTCGCTGCGATGCGAAGTTATGGCGCCGCCGCCGTCAGGGTGCTCGCGTGCTGTTCAGCCGGCGCCATACGGTCCGCCAAGATAACGACGCCCGCTCGCATTTTCAACAAATTGAAGTTTCCGCGACTGGAAAGCGGACTTGTGCGCTGCTGCTCGATGTCGTGACGGGACAAGCCATCACGCGAGCCTCTGCGGAACGACCCACGAAGACAACTTATACAGGGTGTGTCACCCCGTTTTTATGGATATTATAATGGATCTTAGGAGTTTCTGCTTTTATTCTCTTCCCGTTTTAACAAACTACTATATACTCTTCTATATTTCTTTATGATTCCTAGAGATGGTTTTCTTGTAGGTAGCATGATATGACAAGCTATTGAAACATCCTATAGCTAGGTTATAAAATGATAAGTGGCAATACAATTAAAATTATATACCTAGTTAGTCAAACTTTGATGTTCTAGTAGTATAGCCAGACATTACGTTACATTCATGAAGTTCATGATAGTTCTCTGTAACATCATCTTCGTGACTTCGCAATTTTGATCTGGATACGGGATCTGCTAGGATAACACGTTAGAGAGATACGTATCATCTATCAGTTTATAAAATCAATTATAACGATCGTTCCGTTGCACTCCAAGGCGAATGCAAGCAATATTTTATACCAGATACTCTCTGTATGCAACAACGATGATAGTGCTGTTCTTGTATAAGAAGACAGACATAGCCAGCGTCGAGCCATCAGACCAATAATCTTAAATCTCCCTACGGAACACGTAACGTCGAACTACGCTTACTCCGGTACCAGTTACCGGTAATGGAGTTGCTTGTTGCCTTTGTGAAGTTGCAGGTCATATCGTTCACGGTTGCCGATATTAGGTATAGGTCGACTGGTTTACCCGGTTATATGGGATCGCATTATAAGCCGCTAATTCGGGTTTATTCATTCGCGCTCTCAGAGAGAGCTCAGAAGAGGTGAAATCGGTTATATTTCATCAGTTCGATTGATTTATCTTTTATCTCTTTCTTTATGTGTGTATGTGTGATATATCCGCCATTGCATACGAGTAGTGTTAGTGTATGAAAAGATACACGACACGACGGATTATATAAACCTGATTGCGATATCCGCAGATGTTCTAGATTTACATAGCTTGTTACAAAAAACTTAAAGTTATGTAAAACATAACTTGTTTTACAAAAAGAATAATAATGCGCTGCAGCGGAGCTGAGAGAGAATCTATTGAATATAAATCTTCCTGTAGATTTTGTGAATATTTCAATCTTCCCCTGTGTAGTTCAACGAAGGTATATAAATGTATAATATACCTGTCGTATATAATTTACTTCCCTATCTGTTCTTTGCTAAGTTGCCAAACCGATCATTGATTTTGTTCTTTCAACAGTTTCATTTTTCTGAACTTGGATGTGAACAAAATGGCTAGACCGTATAAACAGCACAGTGTCAATTTTAGCAAGTATTTTAGGAGAAATTTAAGGTTCTACTTGTAATACCCAAGCGAGGATGTACTAACGTAAACTAACAACCAAATTCTGGAAAGAAAAAAAAAATGGAACAGATTTTGATTGAATATTTTGTTACAATCCTTAATAAAAGCATTGTTTGACAAAAGTCGCCTTGAAAATAATTTCTAGTCAGGGCGTGCATTTATAATAAGCAACTAATGTAGATGAAGAAACAGTAGATTTTAGTTTGACCCAAGAGTCTTATAAGAACTATAAATTTTTTCCCCGGTAATTCCTCATCTTTTGTTCGTCAAGTAGAGTAGAATAAATTCGTAAGCCTATTAAAAGGTACTTAAAACGGTCCCGTATTGCAATCGAGTTATCTAATTTCTGTTCGTAGTTGCTAGCGATCACGTCTTAGAAGGTAAAACTTAAATGGAAACCGATTAGGCAGTAAATTAGAACAAACTTGTGCCCGTTGTTGATGAAGATAGTGAGCCGGAGGAGGCTGGATTAGGGCCATCGGGCGATATTACCTTATGACCCAGTGGCATAGTAACGATCCGACTTGGCGTCCAGGAACCTAGACGCCTGTCGCCGACGTCTATCCTGAACCATTGCCTCCAAACACGCCAGAGAATCGATCCGACTGGCTCATGTTTGTTGTACGCTCTCTTCTTCACTTCACAGCCATTTCTGTATCTTGATTGAGACATCTCTTTCTTGATTGAAATGGATGATATAAAGTATTCTTCTACAACAGTTAGTAGTTATCCTTGGCGTTCCTTTGCCATTTATAGGCTTATAACTGCTGTGTTGCATTTCATTGTTCACTCACCTACCTACCTGCCTTTTATATACATACGTACCTACGTATATCTAAATTGTGCTTATGGATAGGGCAACTTTCTTGTAAATTCAAGGATGGTTTCACTTCTTGCATAGCCGAACAGGAGCTTTGAAAGTTTCAAGTTTGTGTTTTACTGCGTCTTGGGAATTTTTCGGTAGGAACTTGCTGATATATTGCTGCTTTTTTCGTGGAATTAGGATTTTTAGACTTGAAATTATTACCTTAAAGGAATCGATAAGACCTTCAGGGATATAAATGACTCTATCCCTATCCCACTAGTCTTTATTATCGTCGTTTTGGTCAGCAAATCTTAAGTCGCTATTAGAGGTGAAATTGTGTGAAAGCAATTCCTTACAGTTATTTCGTGTATGAATCCCGAAAGCGCCGAGCAATAATTAAGTATAATAGGAAAATCGTGTAATTTTTATGCGCTGCATGGAAAGAAAATCTGATTAAATTCCAGATCAAATCGAATTAATCTACGCTGATTTGTGTCGAATTACCGAGGCAGTGATCAGAAAATGAAACATCGTTCGATACATTAAGAGGCACCATCAATTCGGTGTGCATTCCCGAAGTGTCTTTCAGAGATTGCCTCTCCCGGAAAGTGAGGTCCCTTCGGCTTCGTCTTTCCCTCGTTTGCCGGGTAGTTACTTAGAAGATCTGTATTCAATTCGCGAGAATAACTTAGCGAGTGACACTGACGAATCGACCAGCGAGTCCAAAAGCCGGAAATCGGTTTAACAGACCCTCGTTGTTTACATCATTCTCTCGACTTCACCGTGTGTACTTTGCCTTTGATTAATGCTTCGCCGGTAAACGCGGACTCATGCAAAATATTATAATCCAACGCTTCATCTATCTTCTGGCATTATTGAGAATACCAAGTCGATATTCGCCAACAATGATGCTTCTGCCGGAGTACGGGAACATTCTTTACTTCCACTTGATCGTGAGAAGTTTCTCAAAAATCACTTTTTTTCACGACTACTGGAAAATAAGACGTGAATATTTTTACTTATATATTATTTATTTGATTGGTGGTAAATTGATATTGTATTGTACTGGATGTCCCTTTAATTTCTGGATTAGAAACAGCCAAATAAAAAAATATTTTTTACTGCTCATTGAAACTAATTTATGTTTACATTTTTACTATTGCCCTTGCGCTCCTCATCTTTTTAAAATCTATTATTGCAAGGTTTCCAGGATTGATGACGTTCCTTGCGAGTTCACGTGAATTCTGGGTGGAATTTCTGTGGGAACGAGAAGTGGAGGTTTGTGGCGAGGATTCTCAACACGCCATCTGGATTGTTCCGGGCGATGGAAACACGGAGTGAAGGTGAAGAGTATCGGAGGTCGCCGAGAGTACAGTTTCACTCTCGTATAAGCGCCGACGGCTCCTTTAGGTCTCTCTGTTTGCCGGCGGAGAGGTTAATGCGAATTTATGACATGATATAGGAGGCTGATCTAAACCATCTCGGTTTTTATCCAGCTGTAAAGATGGAACCATAAAATACACGAGGAAAAATGAAAAAATATACATGCGCCATGCATACGAAATTAAAACCTTCCTACACACCGACAGGGAATAATAAATTTTACACGTGAAAAGTTATGAGAGTATAAAACATTTTCACAGTCAAGGTCAACGTATTAGGATAAATGTAACGGTCGAATTATTCAGTCGAGGATGTTTGAATGTTAATAGCCGGTGAAATTCATCCCGCCAAACCACAAGAGATTAGATTAGGAACGGTATTGTGTTCGTTATGGTCACTGCTACCTATGCAGAGGGGTTGAATTTCCACGACACCACACGTTATTATTTATTTATGAATTTTCTTCTCTCTAGCAATTGTTGCAAGTTTGTCGTTGGTTACCTATTTGAGAAAGCGTTAGTTTGTTACTACATGTTTTGTTTTAATTGGGAATTTAGGGGAGGACCATTGAGACATATTATGACCTTACTTTAATGCACTATACATATAGTTTGTACATTGTATGAAAAAACACATTTCTATTAGGTTGCAGAGAACTAGGTAACTAGAAGGTCTCTTCCTAAACCTTGGTAATCCGTCGGCGTCGGGCCTTCGGCCCGCAGTTTCAGTAGGTTCCCCGTCAAAATTAAAGCCTGTCACCTCATTTTGATTTTTTTTCCTATATCGCTCCTGAAGGACCAATATGGGAACTGTTAAAAGTTAGTATATAGATACTGTGGCGTTTTTTTTTCATAAAAAGTCCAATTGCCTAAAAAAAGAATTATACTTTCGTGGATTCGAACTCCGTACCCTCGAACTGCGAATTTGCCAACTCCCCCAAGCTCTTATCTGAATTTCACAGCGCTCAGAGGCTATTATCTGTTACATATGAGTAGTGTAAGCTAATTTTCGAGCAGCGATGAAATTTTTTTTTCGATAAAAGTGGCAACATATGCGAGATGAATTGTAGCCGACACTTCAAGTTATATGTTGAAGGAAAAAAAACTTGAAAAAAATTTCACGATGTAGAAAATAAAGGAAGATACAAATAGGGGACGCGTAAAAACCGTAAGGTAAGTCTCAAATAATGACCTGCCGAAGTTTTTTTTTATTATGTCACACTTCCCAGTAATGGATCCCGTTCATTTTCAGTAGACATCGTGAGACCATAATTATGCGCCTCTTACATCGAGCCAGACACACAGAAGTCCTACGGACAAAATGAGGCGTGTAGTCTGCGTATACTTCCGAGAAACCTCGGTTTCATGCAGAGTATCGAAAAGAACAATCAGCTGTTGTCGTTCTTCAGTTCTCAAAAAAGAGATGGCAGTTTTTTATTTTATATACTTGACCACAATAAACTACCTACATTTGCTCATTTGTAAAATGATTTTAAAACCTTAACATTTAACAATAATGAAGCAAGCCATCAAGTGCGTCTCTCGAATAGAGGCACTGGAATTGTTTATAAAATACGAAGGGTTATAAAAACCAAGTACCTAATCATGTTTTTTTAAATACTGAATATGAGAGTGGTAGTTTCCCTCAAGATGTTTGAAAAGGTGCAACGACAATGAGCGCAACATGCGACTATCTGGAAGTGGGTGCTCTAATCCATGCATCTACATCCGTCTATTTTTCTTCTAGCCTTGATTCCTTCACTCCAAGAGTCAAGTTTAATAACTTATTACCAATCAGCAAATTAGCGTTACACCATGTATGATTCAGCTTAATGAAATTACGCGCATTTCGCGTGCCGGTCTTTCAGAAACAACAGCGAGCAAAAGTTGGATGATTCAATATAGTATAATTAACGAATTAAGAAAACTGTTGCCGCAAGTCCACGCTCCCGATTGCAACAACGACAAGAGAGACAGATAAAGCGTCGGTGGTTCGATCGATTAGAGCCAATTAACCAATATAGACGACAAATTCAAAATACGCAGTACTTTTCATGTAAAAAAATGGGAAATAGCTAATTTTATTCAACAATAATTATTGCAATCAATTTATTGCCACTCTGTATAATAAATAGAGGTAGGTTAGTCCCCTTCTTGAGATTAATATGACATAAAGTCAAATAATAATCACACACGTGAAATATTACCCAAATTCGGTAGCAGCGCTGTAGTTCAGCTTTCAAACACATTTTGCTCCCTTTTCGCAGAACGAAACAGTCGACACAGAGTCAATTATGACCTGTCAACGACTCCATAAAGTCACATCGGCAGTGTGCTGGTGGGAAATAGCGCCACCTAAAAGAGGACTGGCGTAGTTGTAGTAGTTCCACTTATTTTCACACCGCGATAAGAATTCACCTCAGGTTCGTAATGTAGCAGCCCTTGACGCTAGAAATTGCCTCTCAGAATGCCGTGCTCGATAACTAAACCGGCTATGCAGGCGGTTTCCAAAGAACGAGTATCGGGAAATTCAGAATGTGTCCCGTAAAGTAATGACGACCGTGCGAAAATATCTCCCCGCACTGTGAGTATGACGAAATATCGGCCTGTCTCGTGAAGGAGCTCGTATCGTGAAATCTTTGAGAGCGTGCTTCACTTCTTAAATTATTATTCTTGTAGGATGGAAAAAAGAACTGGAGGCATTTTTAGTTTTATTTCCTCTGCTTTTTATACATATTTTTGATAGGGTTGTAAAAGACGCGGTTGCCTTGGTTAAGAATTACCAATTTCTTTTCTAGAAACAAAGACTTTTTATTCTACATATCAACAGTCAATGGAAATTATATTTATCGTAATATACATTTATGCACCTACCTACTCACGCGATAAATAATCAAACAATATTCCTGTGTCGGTTGGGGTTCATCATTATTAAACAGCCTGAAAACCTTTTGAATCATCCCCAACAACGCCGTTATTCAAGTTTGATCTAATGTTCTGCGATAGGTTTTCCGGCTTGAACGTGGTAGTTTCCGATGAGATTTTACGGGAGACGGGGCCAGCGGAGCTTATTCTGGTTATTTGTTAGGAGGCGCACGTATTCAGTAGGTAGGTAGATGCTACTACAGGCCGAGTTTTTGCTTCCGTTTGATCTCCATAATCTGACCCCGGTAGTTGGAGTCTGTTAGTCTATGCACTAATTACTATAGCGGAACTGACCTAGGCAATTTCCCAGATTGACTCGAATTCACCTAAATATTTATTATCGTAGGTTAGGCTCTGGTGTGGTAAGCTCACTCGGCAAAGCTTTCGGTCCGATCGTTTCATGTTTTCAATTGAAGGTTTTCAGAGCTATAGGACGCTTGAAAATTTGACGCATCCTCAAGTTCTTCTGAAACAAAATACTGTGCAATTGGACATTTAAGTGTTTTTACCATTATTTAGAGTATGTAACGCATTTATAGCGTTAAAGTTTATTTACGCTAACCTGACATCAAAAATAGAATTGTTTTTCGAGCTAAAACTCCTAGCGTCCTTTTTCTTAGAAGTATCGCTTGTAAATTCACGGACCCTTTGATCGGTGTAAAACGGGCATCACCTGAGAGGTGCATCGCGCGCACGAAAAGCATCTACGTGGAACCTCGAAGGGTGACGTGGAACTCCTTATTTGGCAATATCGATGACAAGGTCTCGGAATTGGTCCAGGAAGGAACGCGTGTACATACTCACGACCCGCGACTGGGAGAGAAAAGCGTCGAGGGAAGACCGGCAGGATCGGGGCGTGAAGGCAAGCCGACGCGTGGTACCTATACGAGGCCTAAATGTAATCTTTTCCCGTGCCTGTATCTTTTTAAAGAAAGAATTACAACAGCTTCTATAACCACTTATTTTAATGAAATCAGGATTTTGAATCCAAAACCAAAGAGTTCTCCGGTTCTTTTCAAGAAAACACGTTTCAAAGGAACGACAATTGACATCTTAGTTAAAATTCACGTGTGTTTCCCGATTAAACAAGAGTGTTTCCGGCAAGTAATTCTATGTATTTAATTAGCTTAGACTTTCCGGCAGCGACCGACCTCAACATCGAACGATGAGTGGCTATTTAAATTTGACACGACTCGCGTAACTCCGTTTCGGCAACGCTATTATTTTCGTCGACTTATGAAGCTACCTGAAAAGAACACACTCCAGCCGCGTCTACTGTAAGTAAAGTTTCCTTTTAATTCCTGAAGAGCTCTATATTTAAAGAGCAACCGAACTTTCATTCTGTGACGTCATCAGAAAGCTAATACCAATCTTCAAAACACAGTTTACAAGTTTTAAATTGGTTCGTAACGGAGACGAAACTAATGAATGTGGAAAAGTGTCTTCATATTTATTTTCATGTTTTAGTTATTAAATCTCTTTCAAAATCTTTAAAAAATTTGCTACCTTTATCTCTTTTTTCTCTTGACCTACACAGCTGGGCCCCGCAAGTTTTAATTTTCTCTCCCGCAACGCCTACAATTCGTTCGAGTTCAATAGCATACTATATCGGGGACTGTTAACTTAGCCGCTTAAGGATTTATGGTAGGTAGATAACTACCCTCTACAGAACTTTTATTACAATTTTTATTACAACCATATTTATATGAATCATTGTACTTGTCATTTACATATTTTATGTACTTATTTTACTTAATTAGATCCTTCTAATTAGTTTTTTGATAATTTTTTTTATTTTGATATTATTAATCAATTTTCACCGATCTATGGAAGAAAAATCGAATTTATTCTGGTACTTTCCCACCAAATTACAGTTTTTTTTTTATAGGTATTGCCGGTGGTCCAACGAAAAAATAATTAAACTGATTATGTCCTTTTGTGGTCCTATAATTACACGAATCTTCAAAGTTTCAAATTTTTTATCTTTAAAATTAACTTCTAATTCGGGGGTGGACAACATAAGTGATGGTGAACCACCCTGTATATTAAACGAAGTAATAAAACGTAGTTGAATAAGAGTAAATCCTGAAACTTTGTTGTATCTTCAAATAATTATTAAGAGTGATTACTTGAAGAAGCTGAAGAAGTGATGGTATGAGTACTTGGCACCTTCGGCTTCATTTATCATAAGCAAAAGGCTAGAATTCTCCCCGGGAATCTCCTAGATAAAAAATCCAATTAAATGCCGTAGACGCGAGTGGACGGGCGAATAGATGTGAGGAAGTCCTGCAGGACGAGACAGGAGCGAGATGGAAGATTCCAGGAAAGTCACTCTGGGAATACAAATGTAGATCTGATCCGCACTGCGGAAAACTGGAGGTGCCAGTCTAGATGTGTATGTATTGGAAGGGGAGATCTATTAACCAGAAAGCAACGTGACTACTGGCGGTGTCGCTTTATTTTATGTCACGGTACGGTTGATTCCGAGTTTAACCCACTTACGTGCGGATGGAGAGAGGAGCAAAGCGACTCGATTTATATTTTAAAAATTATGAGTTTATCACTTATTGGAGTTATTTATTATCCGCCCTTCCACTTTGCTTCTGATCCGACCAAACTGAAAATAAATTGTACGAATTTAGTGGAAATCGATGGTTGTAGCGGTTTTAATGGGTTTTCTAACGACCTACAGAATGATTCTTATTCGCTCAAGCATCCATAAAATGAATTTTAGGGTTTGATGTTAAACCTCTCGTCACTCATCCAAATCAATGGAATTCATCTCGCGTAAAAATTTGATTGAGTTAATTTTTCGCTTCAATTTAAACTTTTACTGTAGAGGCGTATACCTATGTATGGACGAAATTTTTATCTCTTATCTTCGATCTTAAAAAATTAATTTACCATACTTTGGCAACATTGGTTTTAAGAGCAAAATTACTGAGAATTGGCATAATCAATAAAAAATAATGATCAAAAACATGCATGAAACACATTTTAAGTCTTCCAATTATTTTTTTTTTATTGCCCCTTACTCGCAGACGATCTAACGAATCCATAACACAATCATCTAAAGTGTAAGCAATAAATGTTTCAACTCACGCAGCAGGAGAAAGATTTTCTCATTTTAGTTCTCTTTATATCAACATGGAAAAGCCAATAATGCGAGTGACGAAACCCTAAAGAAATAAATTCCTGCGTTGTATTTATTCTTGGATTCTAACCAAGATTGATTACGTTCACTAAAGCCTACGTTCAATTATTTCTGGTTGACTGATATGACTGCTTCCATTAAGTGGGACTTTCTACAGCTTTAAATTTTTGTTTGGAAAAATAAAAATTCCCGTTTATGATTTAATGCAACCTCTTTGCTGTTTACATGGACAGAGGTAGCTGGTGCTGGTACTAGGTATTTTATGTTCGCTCGTTCACAATATATTTTTCCTGTCAAATTTGTACAGGAAAAGATATATGAATGGCGATCAAAAGTAGATGGAGAATTTGTTAAACCGTATTGCTTTAATGGAAAGAACGGAGAAGCAATTAAAAGATACGAAGTTTTTCTCGTGAAACCGGTTGATTTCTGTCGGTAAAAATGGCAATCAGTTAATAAGCCATCATAGTTTGTTGAAAAACTTTCCCGAGCATCGATCGTCGTTCCCGAGTCCAGTCAATTGTATTTCAGCAAGGAACGCGGAATGTCCTGGCTGGTGTGTATATCGATTGCCGGGAGCCCCGCAAGCGATTTTCGACGGCCATTAGTCTCGGAGTTCAAGATTGGAGACTATCGGTTAACAGTCAGTCACCTTCCAGGCCGATTTTTCCATCTCCCCGAACGGTTGCCTAGTAGAAATCTTGTTCCATTGTTTGATATATTAAACCGTGGTTGACTTGATTCAGGTAACTGAATTTAATATATTGATGTACTGCTTTGCTTCTCCCCCGGTGGAACGGAATCCGGCATCAGTCACGAAGTTATGAAAATGCGGTTAAGTTTCCCCTTACTTTCTATTATCCGCCATTTGTAGCGAGTTCATGGGAGTCAATCCAATAAGCACCGCCTGTTTAGTTGCCGAGCAAGTTTTGATTTATTAGCTGTACTACTGAATTATTATTGTTATTTTTATCAATTTAACCGCGCAACACACACCATGATGAATAAAATATAGACCAAAAGGTTGGATGGATGAAGTGTGCATGGAGATTAAAAAGATCGACTGAAAATGCAGGTTTTCGAAGGGGAAACCGTGGGAAGTCATATAAGATTATCAAATTAAGGCTATTTAGTTTGCTTTGATCCCATCAGGTGTTGTGTTTTGAATATTTCACTCTGTTTTTCTTATTCTTTACTCTATATGGTACTTGATCTTTCAGCCACTTCCAAATTACAACCCACTCTACAGCCGCGGCGGCTCTTATACCTATAGTTCCCGTAGGTGCCATCGAAGTCTTCTGGTGAATCTAGACACAGCCACGCGATCTTGAACATTCGCAGAATTCTAAGCCATTCTGTCATTTAGTAGGATGTGAGCAGTTAATCTATCAATATGTCAGTAAGTAAACATAAACAAAAACCGAGACAAAAACAAATACGAATTACGAATCCAGAATATTTCGCGCGAGTGCTCTTTCCTTATTATAATATTATTGAAGAAGTGGTACTGACACGATTTTGCAAATTGCATTCAGTCTGTGGTGCGCGCATAATGTCCAAGTACTGGTGAAGAGTATATAATCTCAGAAAATTTGACGTCCAGAAGAGTTACACCTAGTTTCGGCCTGAGGGACAGTCGTAAACAGGAATTATACAACATTTTTCTGAAACTGATAAAAATTGTTAATTGTCAATCCCGGTTTAATAAAATGTCATTTATTATGTGGCCTGCCTTATAGAGACTACCTCATAGAGAAAAGAGAGATAAATGGTTTCGGAATTGGTAGAAAATGGGCCACAGACAATTTTTTTACAGAGCATTCCAAACTGTAGACTTTATGAAATGTCAGATTAATCCGGATGGACCAAAATCGTTTATAATTTCTTCTTCGGATTTGCAGATACATAACGATCACGATCAGTTAGTTGCCTTGTATGGGTTTTCTCGACGTAGGTACGACGGGCCTCTTAGTCTGTGACTGGCGTCTGCGTCAGCTAGGAATAAGTTCTTTACCACCCGGCTTTAGTGAAATGTAATAAGGAGTCTATTACTCTAGACGTCTTGGTTCAGAGACACTCCGCGAACTGTGAAGGACGTCGTCGTCGTCTGTAAAATAATAGTTACGGCTCGCAATTACGCCACACCACGAGACAAGATACTCCATATCGACATCTCTCTCTCTCTCTTTATTTCTCTATTTATCTTCTCTCTCTTTCTCTCGTTCTACAAATTTACGGATAACTGGAGGATATAACGATAAAAATAGGCGTGTCACGTTATGGATGTCGCATGTCATCCCACAAATGAAGGAATGATTTGGTGCTCAGCAACATGTTCCCCTCGCGTTACGCGGCCGCATAACGGAAGCATTAATTGATAAACAGTGTAATTATATAATGCTGCGTTCCCGCTTGATGTGTGCCCTGATTTGGGAGGTTGGCCAAATTAAGAGCTATTGTCTGAAAAGCAAATACGAACGGCATGCTCGATTTGTATTCATATCATACACAAAGTTTGTTTTGCTTGTTTGAGGATCTTATTAAGAATTCAAAACTGTTGCGTGGCTGCTGCGCTGTTTTCCATCTGTTGTGGTAACTGATGATTCAGATACAGGTTGACATGTTGTAATATGTATATGCGTAGTCATGTATTACAAATAATAGCTTCATAAAAAGAAACAATTCCATCTGAAGTATCCCGCGTCCGTTCCGGCTCGTTCTGTATTATTCTAGCATTAAATTAATTTGTTTCATTGTGGAGTTATCCCTTTATAATATAATTTCTGGAAATGAAGGCGCGGCACAAAGCAGTCACAAGTAGTAGTAGTCGAGGGAGTATTTGCACACTATTTCGAATCACAAATCCTCCCCGTAATCTCCGGCTTCTGGCACACAATGGAGGGTAATCCTGGATGCAAGTGAACCTGGCTTTGCTCGTTGTGTAAGTACTAATCAAGTGGGGTAAGCAGTTCATCAATTAGTGGGGATTCTTAGGCGGCGTAATAGACGCACAGTAAGCCCGATAACGCCGAAAGAATTAGCCCGGCCGAGGGTGTAATTAGCCCCGCGAGAGGGAGGGTGGAAGAGATAGAGGGTCGGAACTCGTGCCCGGAATATCTGACTGCATGGCCTGCGAAATGAAGACTTATGAACGTGGCGAAGCCTCGCCGAAAGGACTCTGCTCTTGATGGACGGTGTTGCCAAAATCGCCTTTTTAAAACCTCACAAACGAGCTCTGAGATTCTACGAACATCGAGCGCTTGAAAGGTGGGCGCCCCTTAAAAAATTATCGCAAGTAAGCTATTTTTGTTCGTATCAAAAAATAGTCTGGATTTACCCTTGAGTTTTTGTCTGGCTTGCAGTATAGATTTTCATGTTTCTAGGGTTGTTTTGCTGATTTGGCAGCGATGGGTGGTGGTTCAGTCGCCACCGACGAATCGCAATTAGATCCGTTGCTGAAAGAAGGCAGCATCGGGACACGTAGAAGCTGCTCCGGAGGCTGCGGTGTTTTCAGCCAAGAGGCGCATATTTTATACTAATGGAAGAATTATGAAGGAATTTTTAATTTTACCAGCAAAGAGTTTCATGATTTATGAACGCCTTAATTAATTGCAGGCGAATGGTGTACGCGAACTCTAAATCCGGGATGTTGCAACTAACTATACTGCTCGCAGATGCAAGATAGTTTCAAAATTGCTTGAGAAAAATAGTTTTTTTTTATATCAATAAATCAAAAGTATTAGTAACAGTTCCCATCGTGTTACACTTGTTCGAACATTAGCCTATTTCTAAAATAAGTTTCCTGAAATAGCTGACGTACGGCTGACAGGTGCACTTTGGTGGGCGGGAGGTTGAGAACGTCCAAGATTTATTTTTCATGTAACGCGACTTAAGAGATATCGATAATTTATAACGACTTTGGAGTCTCCGGCGTACCGCGAGCTCTCTTGAATGACAAAGTTTAATTACGTGAATACAGATGTGCGACATTTACTGGCATAGATTTAGTTACTCGAGTGCATTCTTACCGTGATGCAATTAATTTCCAAATGCTCACATCTTCAAGGACCATTAAATGTATCTATCACTAATAAATATGTCATGTTAAACCTCTTTGCTGATCCATAATATCTGTTTTGTAAGGGTGTGTCATAATTAGAGACCAGTATATAAGAGGAAACCGAATATAAAGGATATTACGCGGTCTTCTAGAGGTTTTCTAATTCGGTTTTCGGATTAAGTTCAAGTTACGAAATCAAGCTTGCGCGTCTTCTTCATTCTTGATCTATTCTTATTCTTATTCTTATTATTGACCTCAGAAGTGTTTATCCAATATCATTCAAATTGCATAATTAAATCCGGGATGGCATTTAATAATTATTTTGAACCGGGTCTGTACGTTTTTGCAAATGAGGGTTGAAGTTTGAAGTTTCCCCCCCATCTTGAGGTCTATAGGGTTTATGTATATAAGATCGGCGAACTTCAACTCGATTAGCCTTCGCCGCAATACAGGGATATTCGGTATTAATCTTAACTTAATCAAATCCTCCGGCTGTTTTCCGGGTACATTCCGGAGCAAGTTCGGGCTGTCACCGACCGAGAGTATGCGTCCGGTAAGTCTATCCCCGTTATCGATGTTCGCTTCCCGGAGGCAGTGTGCCGTCATCGTCTCGTCTTCCCCCGGGGCCGGTAAACTGCATCGATGGGTGTTGTATATGAGGTTTCCCGAAGGTGTCGCGGGAACGTATCGGGGACGGTGAATCTCAGAAACAGCCATTTTGCAATCATTACACTCGAGTCAGTGCTGAAATTTGCATTCATGCATATGAAACAGTTGTGCGGAAACAATCGCATTGTCTTGACTGGGTCTTGGGGTCTCTAGGAGAGAGCTGGTGTAACAGATTGGGGATTTTAATTTCATTATTTCGGGCAATTGAAGTGGTCCGGTAAATGTATCAAAGTCGTTATTGTTAAGTAGTTTAATTTCAAATTATTTTATACAGGGTGTTATAGTCTTGTGATTTTAAGGGGTTATTATTACAATACCTTACCACTGACGGGGTTATAAGAATGTCCATCAAAAAGTTGGCACTAGGTATAGGAAGAAGTGTTTTTTTATATTGTTTGCACAAAATATTTTGTACTTTTTTTAACAATTGATTGAGCACATGCGCTACTATATCCACGGTTTGAGTTCCGGATAAAATGTCTAAAAATCAAGATTACAAAAAAAAAAAACACAATATTTTGGAAATTTAGAGCGCTTTGAAGAAAATTTGGGAACATTCGATGAACAATCAGCAAATGTAATGGCAGTTATGAAAGAAAACAATTTTTTATACTGTTTATACAACTTTAATACACATGCAACGACAAAAAAAATTCAAACGCGGACACTGATGTACAGGCTGGTCCATCACTTACCTATGTCCACCCCAGAAATAGAAGTTAATTTTAAAGATAAAAAATTGAAACTTCGAGGATTTTTGGATTTTCGAAACGTTCCAAAAATAAAGGAAAAAATAGGGGTGTACCATATGCCTCTGTGAAACCTGTATAGATATTACACAACTACTATACAAAGTTTCAATCTTTTATCGTTAAAATTAACCTCAGTTTCGGAGGTGGACATAAGTGATGGAACAGACTGTATATCTCTCTTATTTATTATCTCCAACTGTTGTTAGAGCTTTCTCCCGTCAATAACTATATATTTTAAGAATTCATGTTTATTGTGTAAGCCAAAAAAATAAAGCTTTATGATTTTTTTTTATGATTTTATGATTTTTATGATCAGAAATAAAACTGATTTATTTACTCTTCTGCACAAGACATGCACAGATCAACGTTTTCCTTTGATGTAAAACATGAAAAATTCCGGTACATTTTCTCGCAGATTACAAAGCAAAATATTTTATGCGAGCTTAAGCAGAAAATAAACTCATTTTGTTTATATCTGATGCTACAATTTTTACGCTTAGTGAGCTAAACGAGCACTCCTCTTGGATTCTTATTGCATAAATATAACTGTGTCCCGTTATTTTTAATTCTTGAACTGACTGTTATAACAGAAAATTGTTCAAATGAGAGCTTTGATTTTCGAAATGGCATCTGGTTAATTCTTTTCTCCACTGAGAAAATTCTGTTTTTTTTTTTTTTTTTGTTATAAAGTAGGGGTTTTAATGCAATTTCAGTATTGTTACTTTGAGTAGGTTTTATAAGAAACTCTTGTAGAGGATGTTGCTGAATCTATTCAGGTGGTACATTGCAGTTATAATAATAAATCAGGAAATTCATACAAAGGTAGGGGAATGGTAGAAGGTACGGAGTGAATAGTCCGTATAGCTGGAAGCTTCTCGGCGGCAGAGAGCAAACATCGGCAAGGATAAGATTCAATTAGTTAGGGCCTAATTGGACCGCGGAGGCAACCGGCGTGGCGCGCTCCTCTGAAATAATTTGAATATAAGCAATATTTAATGCGCAGATATTTGCTTTTATAATAAAGTGACTGTCGTGGGCGCCGACACTGGCACCTATAGGGCCCTGTGCTTGTACAGGAACGGAATTTATATCACGATTATGGGCTCCGAGTTCGTGCTCGTATCACACCGCAACTCTCGAGGCCTTATCTCTATTACCAAAGACCTTGTGCGTGTGCCTGATGGTAAGGGCGGCCTTGTTCTGAACGTGCAAGAGAAATCCTAATGTTGCAGATTACGGGCGCGCAAGTGTTGAGAATGTGAACGCCGGAACGTCGGTTCATTGCGACCGCTATTCATAAACAAGAGTTGCTTCTATTAACTTGATTATGCGCGACCTCTTCTAACGACCCGCCCTCTACCTTTCAGCCTTTAGATGAGGGTTAATCTCGCAATGGCGGTTAGTCCTATGATCAACACCTCGGACAAATATTGTTCTTGGAGAGTGAATTTTCTTCGATACGGTTTGGTTTTAATAATATTTCTTGTCATCGAAAATAATTGAGGAACTTGAGAATTATGACATTTCTTGATTTTTTTTTAGTTTTTAAGAGGTTTCAAATTTGAGCGTGTCACTTTTACAATTTCGCGTTTAAATTTTACCGGGATTTGCGAATAAGGCTCTTGCTGAGTCTTCATAATTGACATTCCAAATTTAACATTTTTTACTGAAGACAATTCTACCGAAGAAAAGATTTAGTTTCTAATATTCTTTATTGGAAAATTTTCATAAATGTTGAAGTTAAAGTTTCTTCTGTATTTCTAATTGGTTTCTTGTAATATATATAGTTGAATAAGCATTTCGATGTCACGATTTGTCGTTGTGTATTGTAGTAGTAAAGTTTGATTTCATATATCTAGCGGGCTTGTTTACATTATTTTCTGTTTGTTGCAGGTCAGTATATCTACACGATAACCGTATATTATATTTGTGGATTGTGGAGAGCCTAAGGCGGGTGGGTAAGTTTGCATACGGTCAAATATTAACTTTGCACGGTATAATCTCCGTGATGGATCGTTGCTTGTCTCCGGGCTGTTGCGCTATAAGGGGACCATACAAATATAGAAAGAGAATTTAAAAATACAGTCAAATTGAGTCACTTTAGGAAGTAGAAATAAATACGGAGAATATGGAAATAAACTAAGTACTTATGTACAAAAAGATCACGTTCATATTGCATTTTCACAGTATGTAAGTAGTCGTTTGAATGTTCATTGAAACATTTTAAACTTTCAACACAAGCCGTGTAGGCGAGTATAAGAACGTCTTAAGAATAAGACGCCATTTTTTCTACGACTATGAGAAAATTATCATACGGCTTTATAATATCTTATCTTCACAAAGGACCCATAGCTATAGTAGCCACGCGTAACCACGCTATAGGGCGCTTAAAACTCATTGGCTTGACTCGAATTATGCCTTTCAGATAAGTCTATCAGAAAATAATAAATTTTCTAAAACTTTTTCGTTCTTAGACTTTATTTTAAGTCGACAACCATAAAATTATCTAGCTCTAATTATTATAAAATGTTTCTTTCTCAATTTAACTTTTTCTTAATAAAGGAATTTCCTTCTTCTTCGCAATGCAGTTTTGCGAAAAAATACTTTGTAAAAAATTAATTTTGACGATACCTACCAACTACTAGCATAGAGTTTAAAAGATTGGGTGTTCCAGAGTTTCAGGCAGATGTCTGTAATGACAACAAACTGAGGTGTGGGACGAGAGAAATATAAAATATTCGTATGATTAGACTCTCACTTTTTTTCGTAATTTCGAATTAACTGGTGCACGTAGGGACTTTGTTTAATACAAGACGGAATGTTTTGTTATTGAATCCCCTTTAGCTGACCCCCTCCAGTCTCTTATGAGCTTGTGGAGTTGTAATTGGTTCTAACTCGTGATTTTCGTTTATTACTTCACGCATCCTGAACAACTGATGTGGTTGATTTTTTATTTTTTTTTTGATTATACTTTAAGCATTTAAATTACTTCTTTTGTGACGAGATTTTTGCATTTTTACGATTGTTTGCAGAAAATTAATTTTCATCAAATAACTTCAACGTAACTCCAAATAATTGCTGCTCACAAAAATTGCAAATGAAATCAGCAAATACGACCAGCAAACAAAAACGGTATATTAGCCTTGAGTGAAGTAGAATCACCCGTTTCCACCCTCACCCCTCTGCAACAAAAACTATTCTTGCTCGATGTCCGCCGCGTCGGCCTGTATACCGAAAAAGGAACTGCCGTGTGTTGAGTATGATCTTGATAAATTGAATGGCTTCCAAAAATTAAAATATTAAGCCCCTCTTCATCAATCAACTTCCGGAAATGTTTTAATCAATCAACCGACAGAGAGAGTGAGAGAGAGAGAGAGTGAGAGAGAAAGAAAGAGAAAGAAAGAAAGAGGCAGACCGGAGCGGGAAAGCGGGGAGACTGTCCCGATGGCCTGCTGTATGCAGCAGCCAAGCAATGATGTATCAGTACCATTCGTCTGCACTTGTAAAACACGGCGCGGCCTTTTCCAGTCGCCGTGTCCCGCATCAATCCCGTGAAGGGCTGCGGGAGTACACGCGGAGAGAAAGGGTGAAGGGTCCGTGCGCGTCTGGAGGCACCTGCTGGAGAGACCGACCGTCCAAGCCCTTCGTCCACTCTGTCAACCGCAACCATCTATCACCGGGAACTCGGGAACTAGGGAGGGTCCCGGCAGTCTAAACATTCTAAATAAGCTTCCTAGTTAGAATTGAGGGTAGGTGATTGCGGGAATTCCTGTATATATATCGAAGGGATTAGAGGGTTCTTTCCTAGATCGAATATGAGACAAGGGCGGGATTGGAAAGGGTTGACGATGTAGGATGGGAATATAGTAGCCTATAATCGGGATAGGATTTTCTACTAGGTATCTGCTGTAGCAAAAAATACATCCCCTGGGATGAATTGTTATAAATTACTTACTTCATCTTTTGCCCGAGTTTTGCCTGCCTATGTATAGTGTAAAGTTTGAGCTTTTATGTATTGCTATTTATTGTTTTGAAAAATCCATTTGTTTCTTTTTTAATTTGGCCCCAATTCCCATTTCACCGTATCCATCTATGCGGAATATTTGAATTTTTCATGTGCATGGAAAATGAAATACCCCTTTATATGCAAGAGTTTTTGAGCCGAGGGTCTAACTGTTATTTTAAGGTTGGTAGCGGACATGCAGTAGCGGCAGCCTCAACGGAGTCAAGTAGTCCAATTCGTAAGCACTCTCGAGACGATAAATCGTTACCGTCGTGGCCGTAGTTTTGGAGAAAACGAAACTGCCGAATAGGAAATCTCACAGGCACATTACCCATCGTTTGTATGCAATGATCGGGATCGGCCAGGAACGATATTGGACCGGCAGGAATACTTCCGATCTCGCACATTCTCTGCTTCCTCTACAACGGATTAGGAACTAATACTCGAGATTATATCGAATTAAGTTATGTCCCCGTTAAAGGAACAAACTGTCCTCTTCCTGGCCCCTGAAAAATTGCCGCAGCCAGCATGGGACTTGCTACGATATCATAAAAGTAGATAACTTTCGGGCACTTTGTCCCAAATAAGAGATTGCTCGGAAGTTTTTCTTATTATAGCGATGTCCGAGATCTCGTATGGGGAGACGACGAGAGGTCAACAAAGAATCGTAAATGATTCAGATAAAACTTCATTAAACGAGTCGTTGTTTTTATCTAAACCGGCGCTATATATTGGGAACTTTCCTCATTCATTTTTCATACAGAGCGAAACAATAAATATTTAACGCGACCCAGACAAAAGTCTGTGGCAGAAGTCGATCATGCAAAATGTTTTCAAGTTAAAAGTGTGTTTTATGTACATAATTGAGATCTGATAGGTGGATACGGACTACGGAGCCAACAATCAGTGTTGATATGACGCTTTCCTGCGATGTTTATAAATGCAAAAATCCTCGTTTGTTATTCAAACCGTTTCATACACATGTTCTGAGTCTGTTTGAGCAACACAAGCAAATAAAACGGCATGTTAACAGCTATATTATAGCAACGCCAGTGCCTATGAACGTGTAAATTTGGCAACTACCGATGTATATATGGCCTTGTTTCACCCGAAACAAATACCCTCTAATCGAGTAAATTCTGCTCTAAAGGGTACGTATAAATAATCTGGAGTGTAATCAGATGAATAAAATCTCAGCAGATCGGGCTTATTTGTACGTAACTCCAATATATAACGCTGCTGGAACGCTCGAAATGCCTCGATATCGATATGAATTTTCCTTAACGTTACGAGTCGTCAGTTGGCCTATTGGAGGGGTTGGAAAGAGACGGGAGAGCAAGTGCCTTGACTGCCTTGTCTCGCGTAGCCTAGGCTTCATTATGCAGGAGGAGAAGATAATAAGATTTATATTTCTGGGGATGCTACTCGTAATTATGTTTTCGGAATGATTTACAGATTCATTCTCCGCGATGTTGGTATACGTCGCAGTGAAAACGGATCGTCTGCCCTGCATGTTTCGGCTCGCTTAAATAATTTAGTCGCTAGTGTTTAGCCGTCCAGACGGATGAAAAAAATCGCGAAGTGACACGGGAACACTGCCGTATAATAACTGTCGCGGGGAATTTTCATCAAGATTTCCCAAGCTGGTGCGCGCGGGGCGGCGATGGGGAGATAGGGAGTTCGGAAAAACGAACGTTTCCTCCAGGAGGCGACAAACTTTATGTTTAGCGCTGAACAACACGTAGTCATGTAAAATAAATGAAGTTTGCTCGAGTCTTTCCCGTTTACGAAACTTTAAAAGTATGCTCCATGTCTGGCGGAACACATTTTATTGCATACTTTATTCCCACCAGCGCGGCGACTATACAAATTCCATCACGGTATAATGTCGTAAAGTGTGCATCAAAACCGTCAAATTTTACATATTTAATTTCAATTTGATATCATCCTAAAAAAATAACATTTCCATCATGATGTATTTTCTAGTGGAGACATAGAATTCTGGAATTAGTCGTTTTATATCATCATACTTAAGTTCTGATCATTAATCGGAAGTCAGAACCTATCAAAGGATTAGATTATATCCTCTAATAGGTATGGAGTTATATGTCGCACATTGTGAAAGAGTATACTTAGGTAGTCTGGGAGATCCGGAGGAGCATTTTTGATTTAGTTGAACGTATAATAACATAATTATACCCATCAGGGAAACTAATTAGTTAAAAATATCAGATTATTATGTTCGAGTTCCGAGAGTGGGGGGCCTTGGAAAAGCGTCGTAGATGACGCCTATGTATAGGGCATGTGTCCCCGTAGCTTCGCTTTGCTGCGTGAAACGTGTATTATATACGTCTCCCGTCGGGCCCCTAATAAGCAGTTACCTCGTGTCGTACTCAATATATTTCCATTGCGGCTTCCTACACCGACCGCCGTTTTCTTATTTCATTCGTCTCGCTCAATATAGCACATTTCCGTCCCTCTAATTTCAGCAACTACTTGTTATTCAGGGTGGGTTCTTTCTCTTCCATCCGCGTTCCGTCTTCTTCCCGCGCTCCCTTATTATTTCTGCATCTATCAGTTGCTTGTTAGCATCTATTCGCCGGTCCCGAAGGTCTCCTTTTCAAACGTAATTTGCTCTTCTGCGGCATTCTTATATTTACATGTTATCCCACGCGTCTCCCGTTTCGCCTCTTCTCATAACGTCCGACCGCAGTTTTGCGAAAATTTACCGGTCCCGAAACCCCAAATTCCGACGGCCCCATTTATAAATAAATCTCTTCCTTATGCGATATTGGCGTTGCCTTGGAAAACGAGTATACGTCCCGTCAGGCCACTAACCCAATGCATTGGCATTGGCATCTTCAAAATGTTTACACATGAAATTGGCATAATAAGATTGACTTATCGAGATTTCATCGTTTGATGTATCGAACCGCGCACGTAACGTTTCTAATAACTTCATATTTTTAATTTCAGAATTCGCTTCTTTATAGAAATTTGTATAAGCGTATTATACCTATATTCTTCAATGAAACCCGCAAGTTTTTGTGAGAAATCCCAGACGGAATTGATAGTAGTTTTGTTGTTCAAAATTGAAAATCTTTCGACTAGAAAATTTCTATTACCAAACAGGCATCATGTTTGAAACTATTGAGGAACGGATCTCGTCCTCGCTGCTTCATCTTAATCGGGACCATGATTGAAATCCGGAAAAAGAAGGAAAGAGAGAATCCATTCAATCCGAAGTCCTGATAAACTGGATAAAGTTTGGAATTTTATTTTAATCGTATATCGAAGTTCTCATATATGTTTCAAAGGCTAGAAGTTCCCGAAAGGCATCCCTCGAGTTACAACAAATATTTTTTGGTACATTTTGTCTGATGATGGAAGCAAATAAAATCGATTAGTAAGTCGTGTTTAATTATGGGGCGCTGTCTAGATATTCTCCGCATGGACATTCCTGCGATAATTACTGGAAATTCTTGGGGTTAAGGTTCATGTTCCATTTGAGACGTCACCAAAACATGAAAGTGAAAAGGTCGAGTGTTTGACATTCCTGCGTTTAACCTATCATGTACTCTTGGCTATAAATGCTACCTACCTACCACCGTCAGTGCATATTAGAGAGCGGAGCTCTATTTATAGCTATTTATAACGGGCTCGCTTTGCTCATGATACACTCAGACATACCATAGGTATTATAGGAGTAGATCACGCTACGTTTATTTTTCAACATTTGAATATAATTTTGAATAATTACTACTGTTACGTATTATAACTTCTAAAGCTGTTATAGCGTAATTTTCGATTCCTCCATGGGAAACCCACATTCGAAGTGCTTAAAAGAGATTACGAACATTTATATTCAATGTATAGGAAATGACTTGAAGTACATGTTCAATTGCATTTTAAAAAGTTTAATGTAGTGAAGTTGGCGCCACCTAGACAATCTGGAAATGTCGATATTGCAATAACCGATATCCATATCTGGCTACAGTAACCGAGTGTGTTGGAAGGAGTTCTTCATCTGCCACAGACAATATAATGTTCGCTGGTGCAAATGCATGGCACTCGAGTGGTCTTGTCTTCTAACTGGAAACTCCGACCAAACGCCTCGAACTTTAACCGCGAATCTGACAAATGGAGTGCTTTTGATAATCCCCGTTGAGCTTCGTCAGACGTTCGATCCGATTAAACCGAGCTCCAAATCAACGCGATCGAGATAATCTGCTGGTCCTGTCTGCAGCCAGTGATATACCATACCCCGTATATGTGTGCAACTACCAATAGGATTTAAGGTTCGCAACAAAACATCAGTTTTTTTTTTTTGCTTGACTTTTGTGGCGACGAGTTACTTTGTTTTTTTAGAGACACTTCACCCAAATAAGCGTGGGCGAAAAGTCAAGAATCGATTGGGAAAAAAACATCCTCGGCGGAGTCTGATGACGTCATTATTATTTATAAACTAAATATCTTTCAAGAAGATAGGAAAACGATCTATCTAATATTGGGTGTGAGTGAATAAGTGTAAAAAAAATTAGGAGGCGATTTCTTGAAAGGTTAAGTTCAGCAGTTTTTGAAATGAAAATAATTAATTGGCCCTCTCCTGTTGAGATACGACCCCTTGAAGGGACTGCGAAAAAAAGTTTTTCCTTTTTTTTTGGCAGCCGTACTGGCACTCCAATAAGTATTTTGGATTGTGTGATTTATTTTTAATAATAATAATTATCGATATGTATAATAAAGGTGGGTGAGTATTATCTTGCACTTTTTTCCAAAAAATTATCTTTAAGGGAAAAATTATTTAAAGTCAATTATTTATTATTATTATTATTTATAGTCAATTATTTTTCTTAAAAGAAAAATGTAGCGTCTGCAAAAATTTTCTCTCTCGAAGATCATTATTGCATTTAAGAAGAAATTAGAAAGAAATTTTTCTTTCAGACTATGCATTTCTAAATGGCGGGAAAGCTGTAAGAAAAAAGTTACGTGAAAAACTTTCGAAGGGTGGCCTTTTCTACCCCTTGAAACAGTAGGAAAAAATTTACGCATTGTCAACCGGGTGTATTCTCTAAAGCTCTTCAATTTCTGAAATTTGTTCAGTTTAAAACGCAAATAAAAAAATATTTTTTCACTTTTTGCAAGGGGTCATGCGAGGGGTATCTAGACAGGAAAGGGGCGAATCAATTATCAACAAGGAATCATCTCCAAATTTTTTTGCACGTATTAATTCACACCCTGCATACAGAGAGTGTTTCAAAACATGTGTGGGAAAATGAAAGGTGTGACTTCCTGACTCGTTGTAAGAAAAAAATTCCTACAGAGGATGTCAATTTTTTTTACACTTTTTTCATGGAAGTAATTATCTCAACAGGAGAGGGGTGAATAAATTTTCTAAACGGAATCATCCCCAAAAAATTTTTACACGTATCAATTTACACCCTGTAGGTATAAACCTCTTTGGAGAAAGTTAGTTTTTTGAGACTTCAATAAATATATCGGCTGCTCGGGCTATTTTTTCCCGCCCGAATATCTATGTGAAACTGTCAAATAAATAATGCCGAATTCAAATCCTCTGTAGGATAAGTTCGTTTGACTGCGGGGATTTTTAATGAGCTAAGGAAAGAAATATGAAATTGTTTGGAAGTAGTGGACGTAAATATGCCACCTGAGACTTAGGGAGTTGTAAGTTATGCGTCTAGGAGCACCCGAGACGCTCATATTGTAGCTGAGAAGATGCGCGCTTAGGTATTCCCCTTGTACCTTGTAGCCAGGCTCGGGGATCGTCCGGAAAAGCTGATATTCCACCAAAAGATCCAGGAACATGATGCGAGCAAGTTCATGAATAAACCACGTGTTGTATGGAAGAACACTTGCAAGATGCAAAAAATGTTACCCGTGAGAATTGGACTCCTAAATTGAAAACATCTTGCTACTAATTTATTGAAAATACTAACTCCGCAGTTACATGAATGTGTTAGTTCTTTTAAAAATTTAGTTCTGACTATAAATAGTCTGGAGTTTAAGTTGGACAAAATTACCTTAAAAAAAAAAACCGCAACTCCTGAAATAGAGGCTGGCGTAATTTCTGGAATACCTGGCGTAGGTCTCATCAACTTATAATAATTATTAAATTTTCATGATTACTTGCAGTGTGGTTGCAAATAATTGTAAATTGGTTCTATTTTGACTGAAAGCGAATAACAACGGTTGAAGGAGTCCCCAGACTCGTGCCACTAGATTGATCTAATTAAGGTGGTAACGTCAGTTCGATTATGTAGAGAACTCGGCCAGAACTTCGATCTGCTGAGTGATTGAGTGCGGCCGACTCAATACTGAATCAGGAAGAATTTTCGGAACAATTTCACTTTTCTAATATAAAAGTTAATCATTATGAAACTTGTCTGCAACGATTATTGTTTAAACTTGCGGTAAAATTTTGCAAAAATGTTAATTCGATACCTTTTTTTCGAATATTTTAAGATACTTAGATCCGTTGAGAAAAAACATTCCTCGATGGAGTAATTGAGGGCGATCGATTATGGTGATGGTGGAACACTCTTGTTGTCCGGAGATTGAGTAAATTTTTTAGCCCGGCGAAGGAAAGCGCATCTAAAATTGAATATATCCAACTTTGAAGCAACAAAGAGCACATCTTACCCAATGGAAGCTCCTTTCTGATTTATCGGGAATAATCACGTCTCGTGTCTGATTGAATATTGAATGAACCCTTTCAATTGCATCACTATTTTAACGCTAAAATGTATTGAAAGAATTCCACTCCTTAAATCTAGACAATTTCCTCACTCGGTCGAAGAATTCTAAATAATATCGAGTATCGGCTGCGGTTTTCCTTCATTTACGTATTTTCCCACCGCCATGAAATCAAATAACGAATAACCCAAAACGTCATTATTAGAGTGTCTCTCTTTCTCTATACTCGGTAGATTATGATTATAATATGGCGATATTTATTTGACGTTTCGCTTTGCACAAGCGTCAACCACAGTGGACCAGGCTCGTTCTGTAACCGAATCGATAACTGTTTAAATATTCCCGACGTTCCTAAACCGGGAATAAACAGTTCCCTATTAACACCGCATCAATGTGTGGGAGCGAACCTGGACTGTCCATCGTCGGTCATAGGCTGACCGATAAAAGCCCTTATACATGGGCATTACGTGAGCGGCTTACGAATGCTTCTCTCAGTGCTCTAATAGGGAACAGGAATATTGAATGTGATAATAATAAGCGCTGTTATGCAAGTGCAATAAACATTTCCAGCATGATGGAATCAAAGTATTAGGTATTAAAGTCCGGTCGGGTTGCTATAGCAATTTGTGTCTCTAATGTTTATATACAGCATGGTGATAAATTTCCGTATAATACCACAAGCCTCAATAATAATTGATCCATGAATTAAATGGAGATGATCCTGACCGTCGACTGCAGTTCTGTGGAAGAGTTCCAGTTGGGGGTATTTACACATTTTGCGGGAAGAACTCTTTCTATACTTAGCACTTGCTTTTCCTAACGGTGTGAATAACAATATTCCACACGAAAGAATCTGGTTTCAACAGGATGGAGCTCCTCTTTATTTTGGTGTTAATGTTAGGATTTTTCTCAACAACGTATTTCCTGGCAGGTGGATGGAGCGGCGAGGACTGCCACTTTGATTATAGTTATAAAATTGGAACTTAATTATTAATGATCTTAAGGTTGTGGAGAATGTTCTCGGCTGCAGTTTGATCGCCTGTGCGAATCTTGGGATAATTGCATGGAAACGTGGCTCTTACAGTCTTGCTTTTGTTCAAGGAGGTTATTTGATCTCAACTAAATACAATCTCCAGGCTGTGGTGTCCAGAGTTCGTCTCAATTCACGTACATACCACATAAACTGATTGAAACAAACCGCTTATGAGCTTGACTAATGGACAGGCCGAACCTGTAGATTATGTCTCGGTTTAAGCTGCGGCAACAACGTACGTGAGTTTGTCGTTTCTGTCAGAGCTTGTTTAATTGTCTTGAATGTCATCGTAAGTTGTCGTTTTTTGACGCTCCAAGTTTACTTGCGCTCAGACATTCTGTTTGAGAACCCGTCGTTTTGGAATACCGAGCGTTTAGACGGCTGAAGAGTTTAGAATATCGAGTAGATTTGATTTGAACCGAATCTGTTCACTGGTAAATTCCAGGTATTCATTATTATGCCGGCGAATAATGCTCTTACATGACGGAGTGATTAACCTCTAGGCTTATGTCCGGGAACAATGCGAGAGGAACACGGTGATCAGTGGATGAAAGGGGGACGACACGGGAGCAATCGAGCATGGAAGCTTTTGTCTAGTCAGCGTGTTCCACTGCATACAATTTAACAACAGAGAGCAATGCAACCAGAACTAGAGCATCCATCAGGACGATTATTGTTATGGGCGCTTTAAACAACTGCAATCAAGAAGTTGCGAGAGTTTGACACCCACAAAAACTGCTAAAGAGATCCTAAGCCTTGCAAAAAAGTCGCTTTGAATTTAAAACTAGGTTTATGACTAATGTGTTTAGTCTAGACTCGTGACAATAAATTGTATGTTTATGATTTTATTTGAGCTTGAAGTATTTGCCCAACAATAAAAAAGTCATCGGCCTGAAGAAACAGGTTATTATAATTTATGTACATATATGAACTTCTTGTACCTACATCAATAATAGGTACATATAGGTAATGTTTAAAGTAAAATGTCAGCATAACATGGGTAATTAATCGCAATTAGTTTCGAGAACTTTTTCTATGAAAGCTTCTTCTCTAGTTGAAAATGTTCTGCTTACTCAAAAGTACTTCATGTAATTATTTTTGTAAATTATTATCCACAACTTTATGATACTACTTGATAGAAGGACCAAAGAACAACCTGAAATATAGATACATTGAAGGTCGTAAATAGTGCTCGTATTAATTTGTCACGTTGTAAGACAATAGAATTTACTGGCGAGCACGGAACGGAAAAGAGGAGGATAATAAAACATCAGGCGGAGCCCCCTTTTCCCGGAGAGACAAGAAAAGACGTTACGAGTCAACATCTGTTCCCTTGTCCGACGGTCTGTGGACAACTTATACATAATTTACCATCGCACAATGGATAAAATCATCTCCCCCCTTGGAAATTTTGCATCTCAAAGTATCGCATGTTAATATAATGACCGGCCGGGATTAAATTGAATATAAGAGAGGGTGACTTGCTTTATGTATAGCCGTTTCGGCATGGACAATTTTATAGGAACGAGTTTGGCGATATCTTTGAAACGGGGTAAAACAGAAGACCTATGGGAAAATGTCGCGGTGCTAAATCAACAGGTCAAGGTTAGATTTTTAAGCTGCTCCTGTTTGTAAAAAGAGGTTGCTTTTAGCTGTATTTTTTCGTGGCCTTTTTCAAGGGGAAATTGGATTCCCACATTACTTTCAAGGTGAAAAAACAAAATACGTAACTTCAAGATGGAATAAATATTCTCAGACAGAAGGGGGTTTTAGATTCTCTCGAATATCCATAAATATGTATGCTTATTTTATAATATTACAATGGTTTCTTGCATTTTATTTTATTCAACCCCTCACATTATGTATTTATACGTGTATATCTTCACCAAACAGACTTGCATGCATAAAGCCTAGTACAAGTCGCACGTTGTGTGATAGTTGCCCTTGCTGCATAATAAGAGAAGCAAACTAGCTGTATTACGGCGGAATTGAGGAAAACCTACTTTATGTGTGTTATTCCTCGGGGATTTTCACATGAATTTATATACGAAAACTCCTCTTATTCCCGTTAACTACAAAGACGTCTCCTCTGTTTTGCTGCTTTTGTTTCGAAGTTTACTCCTGTTGTCCCCGCTACTCAAGGTTTTGTACTTTACCTACAATACAACGCGGAAAAAACCATAATCCATTATTTTGAGTATAGGGGCAATTCGATATAAGTAATAGTGAAAGTATTTCGATTCCTGGCCTCTCTCCAAATGTTTAAAAACAGAATCTGCATAATGTAATAAATGGATTCGATGATATAATATTATACTCCCACTATAACCGTTTGATCTAGATGATGTGACAAAAACAGATGCGACTCGCTGATTAAATTAAATGAGATCGATGTTCCCGTGTTGTAGAATTTCAACAACTCAATTTTCCCGTTATACATTTTAGCTTATTTCCAAAATTTATAATCTTGAAAATTTATGTCGACCATATTGGAATAAGATTGTGTATTCCTATTAAATCATAACATATTATGACGCTAAAAATGGTAAATGTTGGCGGATTCTATTGGGAAAAGATTATTTAGTAAATTGACCCCAAAGGAACGCCTTATTTAGATGGTCGTAACAATAAAGATCGGTCATAGGTCTCGAATGTAGGCGAGCGGGAGGCCGTCTAAATTTGTTCGTGAATATTAGATTAATCTTTGTTTGACACGGTATACTCCTCGTATATACCGGTATACTGTTAGGTATATTGTTGCGTCATCCAGCTCGCGTAGACCTCTGACCCCGGAGAAATTGTATAATCTGGGGTCCCGCTCTGGAATGCGAGCGACATGACGCGTGCCGACGAGGCCTGGAACTCGTATATGAGTATGAGGGGCCCGTTCGCTTTTATCTGCGGGGAACATTTTTGAGGCTTGACGGGATTTCATTAATTAATTATTATTGTTTTCATTGTCGGGAGAGAGTGGAAGTATTTTGAAGGACGCGATATTTTTTAACTGTTGAAAGATCGTGCGAACGGTGTTTGCGAAGTAGAGAACTGAGAAGCAAAACATACTTTTCAGAAGTCATCAACAGACAATTCCGTTAATGACTTTCCTTTTATCTTGATATTTTTAATTTTGGAGCAATGTAAATAAATTTTGATTGCGCAAAAGTCCTCATTGTCCTCCTCATTTTGAGTTATTAAAGACTTGCAAATGAAAAAAATTTCTGTAAAATTTCCTGACTTACCAGAGTCTATACCAAACTTTACTCGTCCACCGTTAAATTATGAGGGGATGACATTTTATGTGTTTCGGTAAATATTGGTTGCAAAAAATTATTATTACAAAAATTGTTAAGGAGGATGTATCCAGAAACTTTTGTTTGAAACTTTTTTATGAAATTTCTTATTGTTCAAAAGATATAAATTCTCAGAAATGACACTTCTGGAGTGTAAACGGTTTTTTTCGATCTTACGGTCAATCGGGGGTGAATAAATGGACTGGACAAAAATTGTAGCTTTCTCTATCATATTTCATGTTAAAAAAAAAATAAATAAATTGGCATGCTACGCCACCGTACGAATACAGATGGCGAAAAAATCGACAGGCGCTAATATTTTTGAATATTTTAGAATTTTACACATAACTAATTATTTAAGTCATACCGTTTTCACCAAATACTCGATTTTAAATTTTAGTCCGCCTTATTGGAGCCGTCATTTTGATTTTTGAAAATCGGATATTGGATTCATAATCAGCGACCCCAAAAACGTCAATATCGTGTAGGTATATTTACTCATTTAGTGAAAACGCTATGACTTGAATTAATTAGTTACGTACACAGATTAAAAATTTTTCCAAAATATTGACGTTTGTCGAGTTTTGGCGCCCTCTATATTCATACCAAGCATGCAAAAAAATGAAGATACGTTTTTTTGTAGGAAAACTCAAAATCTACAACTTTTGTTGTAATATATGAAAAAACGTTTCCACCCCCAAAAGTGCCATTTTGTAAATTTTGAACAATGAGAAATTAAAAAAAGAAGATCGAAACAGAAGCGGCTACGTACATGAGATACATAATTTTATCCCTTAAATTCAAGATTGTGGCCTTCCCCTTACTGAATCCGAGAGGGGAAACTTGGCTGGAGTCTTCTATAGTAGCGCCCCCCTCCCACTATCAAAATTTCGTTGAACTTCTAATTATTAACCCAATTTAAAGGTACCTACCATTTAACTAGACTATTTCTTAATATAAATTCAATAATCAAAGAACGGATCTTGCATGTTCTTTCTTCGGTTAAATTACACATGTCACTTTATTTTTAGAACTTGAAAAGTCAGTCAATCAATCCTGAAATTCCTTCCAGTTCCTTTTCATTCGAAACTGACCCTAAGGTCATCTCAAATAAACATATTGTACCAACAGAGCAGTTTTTCCATATTGTAATTTCATCCATCCATCATGTTACCTGAAACCCCGACCCCCGACCTATGATATAGGGAAGGTCCCGTCCCGGAATGCGTCGTGTGCATGGTGTTAGTCTTACTGGATTTTCTTCCCTGCAAGGGCTGCCGACATTATTGTTCCGAATCAGGCTCTTCGCCGGAGGCACGCGTCCGGAGTGAGGTAGGTTTTTAGTCCGGAGGGCCCACTTAGGGATGGCACGTGAATGCTTTTTAACGTCACTTTGTGTCTACTATTGGCAACCGGCCCGGTTCGGTCCTTTGGGGGCTCGGCTAGTTTTTGTTCAGTTTTTATTCCTTGATCGTGCGCGTGCTTAGCTAGTGGATTCCTGATGTAATCAGACCTTCGGGATGGGGATGTTTTTTATTAAATTTTTTATTCAACGTGGTTTGTATAAAGATCGCTGCATCAGTTATTGCAAGTGGGAGTTTAATAGAGATAATAGTGTTTGAAATGAAATGTCTATTCAGTTGGAAATTTTCAAAGGGGATAAGCTAACAGGAGATTTATTATTGAATTGTATGTGTTTTCGGTAGAAAAGAACTCAAGGAGGTATCTTACATTAATCTTATCAGTATTTTTCCTATATTTTCACGTATATATCAACCAATAATAATTAAATAATAATTGCTTGTTTTTTTGCAAAATTTTCTTAGTATTGAATGTTTATTTTTACCATGCAGGACTTTTCACTTTCTCAACTAATGAGATTTCAACAGTGCGTCCAGAAAATGACTCATACTGCATGTTTGCTTTAGTGAAAGTTAGGAACACCAACGGCCAGACACGCTAAAGTCTCCGAGTCCTTGGGCCAGAGATCCTGCATCAGGATTAGGTGCGAAAAGTGGGCCAGGATACGGTTTTTAGTCGATATTTTCTCGCTCGATCAGGTAGGAGAAGAACGAACGCACGGGAGCAGGTTGCGTGCACCTACTCTGATCCCTTTCAGTCGGTCACGCACTGGAAGCCCACAAGCCGAGTGCATTTATCAAAGAGGAACATCGACAAACCCGTAACCATCGTTAAGAAAATTAATATAAAAGCCTTTTATCCTATACGCATACAGGAGAAGTCGTTCGCTCATGTCTTTATAAGACGTCTAATGCTTATTCTAAACCAGTATTTTTGATTATAGTATTAAGTGCCCCAATATTTTTTTTGTTCGTATTTCACCATGTAACTAGCATTGTAATAAGGAACAATCTGGGTAGTCGTCGCATTATAGAAGTTTTTGTCATTATATAATTTTACAAACCTTCCATTCTCGCCAGCGAAAACTTCATTTAGTTTTACTCAAGCCGTCTTGTTCGGAGTCTGGAAAAAGGACTCTACAGCTATCGGCGCGGAATAAATTCATTAAAAACTAATTAAGTCAAAAGCGACGCCTTCTTGCGAAAATAACTAATGACTCCTGTAAAGACCCTTATTCGACTATTATCGCCTGCTAAAACTGGATGTAGATTACTCATAAAAATTTATGTTCGCGCTATGAGCAGACGACGCGGAAGTTTAACAACGATGAAGGACACGGCTGCTTGTTTTGTCACTCTACTAGCCAAATTCGTCAGATCTGGGACATTACGATTTCTCAATCTTTTTAAGCAATCGCCGGTAAATGTTTTTCAAGAGTACCTAAGTATAATTATTATTAATAGGTATCTATATGTATAAATCTTACGCATCAAAGTGGTGGAGAATAGGGGTTATCAGGTGGTGGAGAATCAGGTTACATGGGATTTTTTTCTGCATGGTAAGCCGTATAAGCACTGGTAAGGATTATTTCAAGGCGTTTTAAAAATCTGTTTTTTTTTTTTAAGGAACCGTTCTTTTGCGAAGACTTCCCTCAGGTCTCTATATGTTTTCATAGCAATGTTCTAAGAAGACCCTGTTATTTTCTGGTGTTATCATTTAAAATTTCCTCCCGAACCGGTATTCGATATCTGTTTATAATAATGAGTGTTGAACCGAAGCGATTTCCCCGAGTAAAACGAATCTATAAATTACCGGCACGGGGTTTATTGAAAATCAGAGACCGAATTCACTGAATTTGCAGATGAAATTCATGACCTGAATGCTATAATACGGCTATACAGGCGCTTCTTTCAGGGGGAAAACATGAAGGCCAGCCAGCAGCAGCAGCAGCACATCGATCTGCGGTTCACGTCGATCTCCGGTTGCTTATCCTGCGAGAATAATTTCCATTAAATCAAGCTAAGGTCTCTCGTATTTTCTTTATTTCTTACGACCTAAATACTTGGTGTTGGAAAATCGTAACAGGCAATCTTTATTTAACTCCTTGCTTCATTCCCTTATTAAAATAACCTATTGGAAATCCTTCGGAGAACAAAATGTAATAAATATAGGTAACGAAATATATTATACCATGGTTGAGTTGGAGATATGTCAGACTGATGAGTCGAAAATAATCAATGGAACCCCATCGATGTCTCTGACTTCATTGACAATTATTGTAGGAAATTGTTTTTGCTTGGAGGGAAGAAATGAATTTCAGTCGCTAGCAAGTAACAGGTTATTGGTTGTATTCCATCACCATATCATATCGCGTCGGGAGCAACACGTAGGAAATCGAAGAGAGGAGAGTTTCCAGGTCCGGGTAAGGTCATTACTGTATGAGAACATAATCCCGGATTCCTATTTATGACCGCATAAAAACTCTCAATAATTTTATCGTTCATCCCTTTCTTGAATTAATCTACCGTGTTTATTTCGGAATTGGGGCTAAAGCGGAATCCTCGTGGGAAGCGCGAGCACAAAAGGCCGCCGAAACCCTGCCGTTTCCGTTCGCTCTTGAAACAGTGCGTTTTGTTTTATTCCAGTATTCCTGAAATATTTGGGTTTTTATCATCCTTTTAAACGAATAATATTAACGGTCTTGTTTTACACCTTATTTTATTTAGCGTCGCTTCCGTGGAAATTGGAAACGTGTTTGTTTTTATTATTTGCAAGTGATACTTATCTCGGCTAATTTTCTCTTCAAAGAGTTGTTCCTAAGAGCTCTGGTTCTTTGTGAATCAGAATTGAAATTTCAATATTAGTTCCATCTGCATCGCTTATCGCTTGCAAGCGATGCAGTTTTAATTCCGTTGCATGTAGTAATGAGAATTTGGCATTTTTAATTACACAAGTCATAAAACGAAGTATTCCGTGTTACTCCATGCACCGACATTTCTAAATTTATTAGCCTGCTCTCGCATTGTTTTATTCATCAAACCGTATCTTCTTTAATTAATGGTTTTTGCTTTTCATTTTCGTGCCTTATTGCATCCCGCTTCAGTGTGTTTTGGGTATAAGTTTATTCCGAGATTTCCTTCTAACGAATTTGCGTGACTCCGTAATTTGATCATTAAAAGAAATCCCGCAGTTCGTAAGCAAGAAACAAGACAATTTCGTACGAATGTTAAAGACCCAATTAGTGGGATCAGCCACCATGGCGGAGGTTTTTGCTTCTTAGTATTTTTCTTTATAAATATTTATCAGTCGTCAGGTACAATTTTTATTCTTCTATACATCAACGATTCTGTTGCCAATTTTAATTTTTTCCCCTTTATTCTTAAAGGTAGGTGGATTAGGTACCTTAAATAAGATTATATTACAGCATCTAAAATATTATAAAACGAATTATTACATTAGATTTGGCACCGGTTTCCATAAAAACCGATCACTAATCCGCTATTATTTGTAACTTTATAATTAATAACAGCGAGAATAATGCGAAATTGTAAAACCAATTATCGTTAATACCCAGAAGTTTTCCTGTAATTGGGTATGAAAGCGGAATTCAAAAAGGGAATTCTAGTAGGTAATGTCATTCAAACGACTCCATTAATGAGTGTTTGTAATTTTAGTTTTTTCTATCGTATTTTGTTTGTGCCAAGCAAACAGCGACGCATATAAAGGAAGAGCAGTAAATATATTGCACTGAATGTTGGAAGCTTTTTATTAACTGAAATAACGACTTTTCTCACTCACTCAGCGATGAATTTTGCATTTTTCATTGCTGCTTATTTCTTCTGTTTTATTTGTTTAGGTAGGTAATCCCGTATCACTTTTTTCAATTTTTCATAATAGTCAATGCGAGTTTTCCCAGTTATCTGGGGACAATTACGTTTTATTATTTCGCACAGGATTCAGAAATAAGAGTTCTGCGAAAGGGAGAGGCGTTAATTTAACTGCGATCCAATTCGAATTCCGTGCAATCATCCTTCAAGCCGCGCGGCGGTATTACTGAATTCCGGAAGTGAAATGTATTTTCTAATATAATCTTGAGGATATTGTCTTTTCGGGACGTCTAATTGTAGGATTCCGTTTAGCCGGTTGCACTTGGGTTAGACCTGGGATAAAAGATAGCGGCAGCATCGCAGTTATAACGAGGACGTCCCGGTAATTTCCTGCAGAGTTTATGGGATACCTTCGGGGAGTTTGTGGCGTTTGTCTATCTACTTAGCCTACTGCGGTTAGCGACAGAGCACAGGTATTACGCCGTTGTTGTTTATTTCCCCGGTTTATTTCATTTCCAATGCCAGCAGTACTCCGAGGTCTATTTCAAGTGCAGGAGTATGGAGAAACTCCGGCAGTTTTGGAACGAATTTAAATTATTTATTAGAGTTACTGAAACAGCTCTCTAACCGGAATGTTTCCATATACCTATGCGCCGCCACGGAAAATCCTGGTTATAATATGCTTGTGTTTGCTGGGAAATTGGTAGGTACGCCGGGTGAAGTCTTATTCACGAAATTTAATAATAAGTTTGAAAGTGCGGTAAAGTATATTGAATTTTGTTCAAGTTTTAATCAATTATTAGAAGTTGATTTCATGTGTGAATTCTCGAAACCGAGTGTAAAATAATAATAATTCATGACGCCATTCTTGATCTTGTTAGGAGGGAGTGTTTCTTTACCTAATCGGACCAAAAAAAAAATTGTTTTGCTGCATAATTCCGTGGAGGTTCCCTAAAAAATGCCTAATAAAGGCTCATCGATTACAGGCGCCGTAGGGATATGGGTGAGGGTTATTGAAAGTGTTGGAGCATGTATCGAAAACGGTTCCTCGAAAAAAATCGAAAAAAATTCACCGCATCTTTCTCTTTCCAAAATTTTGGTTTATTAAATTCCTCACAAAAATGATAATATATTAACTTTTTTGTGCGTGTCACCGTCTTTTAGATACGAGCCTGCTATAAAATGGAATATTTGGAGTGTAAGTTAAACTAAAAACTTCTCAGTCCCATCCTGTTGTGTTTAAACTATCAGCGAAAAGCATCAGATGTGTATTGGGTTGCCTACCCACAACAAGCAGGACGGGAACTCGCCCTTTCGCAAGAGCAGGACCGCAGTTCACCATATTCAGGAATCAAGATTCAATTTCCATTATTCGAACAAATAGCAATTAATCAATTAATTCTCTCCAGAATTTTAATTCACGAATCAAACGCAGTAATGAAGAACAATAAAGAAAAAGCCAATAGTTGACTCAACGCATCACCGCCCATTTATCGACGGCTTCTTTATTAATCGTTAATTACTGTAAGTGCTGCACTCAATGCTGCTATATGTAATTATCCGAAATCCGCATCTAGTTTTACAACCCATTTATTTAGTCATAAAGCCTCAATTATCGCATTCCCGTGGTGCATCCACTTACACATCATCAGGTAATTCTTCCATATCAGGGAAGAATTAAAAAATCCACACGTTTTATCCAGCCACAATGTTCGAATCAAGAATGCCGACGTTGTACAGGGTGCATGGTCCATCAGTTTAATTGAAGAGACAAAAAATTTTTTTTTCTTCAATACATCGGTAGAATTCTATTAATAAAATCAAAATTGCTGGAAAGAAATATCAAGAAACTAATTACTAGGCCTTCATTAAATAAAGTACATAAAATATGGAAATGACAGATTGTAGTAATAAAAGCGACCAATAATCTGAAGAGGGTACCATAGATCCTTCAGCTGCTAAGTAAACAGTCCCCAATGTAGTGTGCCATTGAACTCGAATTGACATTCTAACTGTTTACTTAGGATTTATGACCCCATTCAGATTATTTCACTTTATTTTATTTATTCAATTAAAGCCGTGTTATTAGTTTTTTGATATTTTTTTCATGGATTTTGATTTTATTAATCGATTTCTACCGAAGTATTGAAGATTTTGGTTACTTTACCACCAAATTTCATTTTTTTCCCCTTTAAAATTAACCTCTATTTCGGTGGTGGACATACCTAAATGATGGACCAGCCTGTACCTTAGGTATTTCATCAGAGTTTGCTTTGATTTTAGTGACGTGACCTGAAAATTTTCAGTTGATTGCTATTAAAATGATGCCACTTTCTCAGCAGTAATAATTATATGATTGTAATCTCATAAAAAATTCTGCCATAAAGGAATCTCAGAACCGGTGCCAGTTCCACGAAATTTTTCCATCAGTACGTAATGGTTATAGTTGGTCATAAATCGTCATTCTTGCGCCGAAGAAGCTCTCTCGCCGTGATTTCTCATCAAGTCGCGATAGGGTAGCGGCTAATATCTGGCTCAAGTTCGTCCAAAGTTTGAAAACTAATTCGCGTTGGTATTCCCTGCATGCTGCATGTCCCGGTCGTTCTTTACGGCCAGGGCATAAAAGTGACGGAGGCGGCGGCGGAACGGCGGAGGCCGGGCTTATGTGTGCTTTGCAAGAACGTCTTGACAACTCCCGAGTGCCGGAGAGTGCAGAGGTGTCCCGTAATTATAACGCAGTGGTGTAGTAATTATGGGCTTGGAACGTGTCGGGATCGGGGGTTATTACGGCAGATGATTAATTGCGCAATTATATACTTGCCTCGAATCGGTTCACTACTTGTTCCGCACGGGTTCGCTTAGGTCCCGACTGGTCCCTTCTGGTTTACACATCGGCTCTCTATTTATGACCCCCGCATGTTTCCGGTATTGCCACGTTTACAAGATTCATCCTAGTTTGTGATTAGGTTTTTATTTTTTGTAACGCGTCTGTCTTTACCTGAAAAAACCTTTCAATCATAACTAATATTAGGTAATAAAGACTTTACAATCATATTGCAACCTTCTTTAATAAGTCAATTCAATATGGTAGGAAAGTTTTATTTTGCAAATAAGAATTACTATCAATTTGATTTGGTCTCTTTTTGATTTTAGGCCTGTTAAATTAACCCTTGAATGAAAAACGAATTTATTATAAAAATATTTATGTATAACTACATACTTCAAAAGTCCTGAAAGAGCGAGTGATTGAGAAATAATATTAAATTTTCGCCGTCAACCACCATCACCGTAATCCATAATAATATGGACGAGGTAGTATAAAATATCAACAAAAGTGCATGATGGGAGAATTAAGTTTTTATAAATTTCATTTTATCTCTGGAGATTATTAGACGGTATAGTATGGCAACTCTGTTTTACCATCGCTGGCTAAGTTTGGAACTCTGTTCTGGCTAGTGGAGTTTGGGATCTTTGTTGCATAGCCGAGCGGAGATTTATCGGAGAAGATTTTCGGGGGAAAATCCACATTCTCCATTGATCTCCGCTCAAACTTTAATGCTGTTTAAAATAGCTTTTATATACGGCACATTATGTTGTAGTCTGGCGAGATGATAAGCCCGGAACTTCTAATAATAGTTTATGCTCGCATTTCGCACGGTTCAAAGGGAATGTTTCGCCAGATTAATATTCGTCGGGAAGCGGTCCAGGCGCGTCTTTTGGAGCCTTTGCCAGCTTCTTGTGTAAACCCGTTTCGGAGTTATCTTCCGTGTAATGGTCGCCACTTGAATTTTCCCCAGATGCAGTTTTGCGATATCATTCGACAATATTTCACCTCCCAGATATTGTTATTGTACTCTCTCGACGCTCTTATATAGATTATACTTAGAAAGAGTCTTTCCTTTTTCTCGGTGTGAAACTTTATACCGTAAAACTTTTCATTTCAGCAGGAAATGAGGGAATTTTATTACGGACGAAACGTGCATTATTGTTACAGTTTGAACGAAACTTTTATTTGTTTTTGTTTGAAATTTACTGAAAATAGTTGAAAATGGTCAGGCACGATCATCACGGATGGCGAAATTTTTATTTTGAAGGAATTTTGTGTTCACTCTTGGAATTACCTATAGATGGATAAACTTGAAGATAATTGGAATTGAAATTTTTCAAATCAGGGATGTTTGTAAATATTTATGAACCCCATTTAAAGATTTATTTTATTTGATTTATACTGGTGTCTTTTTCAAAACGATCCACGCTTAATAACTACGTTGTTTTGTTTGAAATTTGGTGTCAAAAGGTGTCCCTCAAGAAACAAAAAGTGACCTGTCTCAGAATTTTCCTCAAAACCAAACAACGGAGCTACTCAGGTGTTCAGTTTTCAAAAAAGACCACCCATAATATTATACTAGGGTTTATTTTTCTTTAAAACTGCTTGTGAGTGCGTAAAAAGAAATCTTACAAATCTCACATAAAAAAAAAGTGAAAAAAGGAAAGGTAAATATGGAATTCCTTTTTTTATTTTTGAGATTATCTCTTCATTCCACCTATTTATTAGGTGGAATGAAAATAAATAAACTCTAGTTGCTGTCTAAAAGACTTTACAAGCACGTAGAGTAAATATAGAAAAAAGCTAACATAAAATAGTGCAATTATGGAAGACATACAGCGGGAAATATGGATTATGTCATTTGATTGTCTTTTTTTTTGTATAGCATTATTCCTATCGACAGATAAGTTATGTCACAATTCGTGCGCACATGAGGTATACCTAAATTACCGAAACATGATGGTCAAAAAACCATTGTTTCGGATCTAACTCCTCTTATGCCTGCAGCTTTTCTGATATTCTCCTCCCTCATCCCACTTTTTTTTCGTTGTGCTGGCGTGCTTGTGTTCAAGCTTTCCAATATTGTTTATCTACTCGCCAAAATAACAGCACCAAATAAAATCACTTCGAAGGGTACCAAAATCGTATGATGCTTGATGATGACGAATTCATATAACAACTTCAAAATACGCTAATTGGTAAATTGTTATAGCAAAAAAAGTAGTAATTTGGAACAAAGACAAATGTTATTTCAATATATCTGAACAGAAATTGCATCACTTAGATTGGCATTCCATAATATTACCTGACGTATTCCATATTTATCCTTAAACTGACTATACAAGTATTTTGAATTGATGGGAAACTTTTAATACCATTTTAATAAACATTTTTAATAATAATTTAATAATAATTGCATTAATGAATGCGATATGATATTGAATGCTTCTGCAGCTTTATTTGATATTGGCTATCGATAGTTTTCATATTTCCGCGGAGGGCTTATTGGATGATTTTTTTAGGCGTTTCAATAGTGCGGAGATAATACTTTATCGAGCGATGCAAATCTATGGTAATGAGATTTGAACTGATTGCGAGGGGTTGTTTATATAGGCGGAACACATTGTTGCAGCATGTATTACTGAAGCCGATACACGCGGATTATATATAACGTTATTTCCCGGCGGTTCGCCGTTTTACACAATTTTCCCTTGGATGAATAAAAACTCTCCCCACTTAACGAGGGAAAGCTTAGAGATTTTCCCCCGTCTTTGATCTCGAACAACGTGCTCCATACATGCGGAGGGATCACCAGCAGTGAAATACATATTCCTATTTTTATGACAGTTTGTAGAATTTTTAACAGTTCCTTGAATATATATTTTTTTATCTCTGATAGATATACGTTTTGATAAGATGGCTGTTATTTCCATTCCGTTGACGCTATATGGTGAAAACTTCTCTAGGGTTGTAGGGGGAAAAGGGCAACAACCCCATTGAGCAATGCTATTAAAATCTAAGTGACACGTCATTAAAAGAGTATATATTTACTGGAACGTCCGTGATTGCTTGCTTATTGAACATCAATAGCAATGAAGGGTGCATATTGAACAGCAAGTATTGCTGCAATTTACATAAACATGAGTATGTATTATAGCACAATGTAAGTGTATTACAAATAAGGAAGAATGGAAAAGTCGTTATTACATCTAACGGAAAAAGCGTTGCGCATTTGAGAAGGAAATTCACTCTAGAGTAACTGGACGGATTCGGGGGGCTAAGAAAATATTACCGGGTAATAAATGTTGAACAAGGCTTTGGGAAAAATGAAGTGGATAAGAAATATATTCTCGCTAGACAGAGTTAATAAAAAATAGTGACAGCTCCTGGAGAATGTTCGGGAGAAGGGAGTGATATAAGAGAGGATTACTCCGACTATTACATCGAACATGAAATCGAGCGGGGGAGAGAAAGAAGAAGTATCATAGTGTCAGTGTCTTTTGCGAAATCTGCTAAATGTATTATATCAAGCCTAAAATAACTTCATGATGTGCAAACTTTTAGAAGTCATTCACTCACTGAATAAGTCTTTCGAGCCTCGTTTGTTTCGTAGGTATATAGACATTATTATCTTCAACAGTGATGATTCCTGTGCATGGTATCCCTTTGTTTAAGTAATTAGGTGTAGTTGCAAAGTCATTTTCAAAGAGTCAACCAAATGAGGAGTGGTAAAAACAAATCCCCGGCGCGATTCTAATTTATGTCCATATTTTGATGACTTACTTTCATCTCATTTTTTAACCAACGCGTTCGTGGGTGTATCGTTCTAGTGGGGATTCGTGGAAGACTGCAATTCGTTTCCGAGAGAGGCCCCGGGTCGTTTGAAAGACTGTAAAGACACGGTAGTCATGATTTTCGAATCGAATGCCGGAGAGTCTTCCTTAAATATTTATAAAAGGATCCGGTGTAGTTATCCTTGGTCCTTGGGAGTTCGGACGCGTGGATACGGACGGACAATAATTCAAGCGGGACGTTTCCCAGACAGTTGTCTGTTTGTATAAATTAGAGATTCGCCTTCTAGTTGAGAAAGTAATTGGACTCCTTTAACCCCCGCTCGTGATTGTATGTGTCTGTGTGTATACGTAATCTAGGGTGGCTTGATTGCTGTATTATGCTTTCGAGGGCAAGGTTAACTACGTAGACTTGATACATGCGAGAGTTATCATCATCAGCAGCAGGGCTACGACGGATGTATAATGTATTGTTGATTCATTAGGATCTTCTGGCTCGCATCACTATTTATGGGTGCTGGCTGATCATGGCGTATTGTACCTTTTAGAAAAGAAAATTAATGCCTTGTAATTTTCTATATGCATCATGTAGGTAACTTTAATTCATCAAGGATGTAATTTTCTTAAAGATGAGAGTTGTATGTACTTGTAGGATGTGTCGACTAATAATGGTATGGTTATTATTCCTTTATTCTATCAACATCCCGGCCTTTATTCCATCAATACATTGAGTTTGTAAAAATTCCTTGGATGTGTTCGTTACAAAAAGTAAGTGAACTGGAGTGTGATAGGTATGCGTGACCTCTTAGACTGGAAACTTGCCAGCTTTGTTATAGGATTCCGTATATTACATGCGGATTAAGGAAATTAATAAATTTATTTTGGAATATCTGTTGAAATTAATTTTTTATTAGTGTCCATATTGTAGCGAGTGCGTTGAAAAAACCAGTAAATGAATAATCGAAATTCAATGTATTACGAGTAGGTATAATAAACCTTTGCACTGGATTTTTATCATTAGGTATTGTTCTCGCAGAAAATCCTTGGTGGTGGTATATTGATTCCTTTCGCCATTTTGACAATGAAGCGTTTGAATACGTATACACATAGATACTTTATACATACAATTTCTATTGCGGTTTTGTTTAATTAGCAGTACCCATAATACTGGGTGTGATACAGCGGTGCTCCCAGACTGACCGTGGCGAAATAACATTGATTTGCCCCGGGTTTATTATCAGACTCGATTAAGCAGACGGCGTCTGTCGTGATTAATTCCGAAGTAATTAGGTGAGGCGACCTGGCTCGTTCGGCACACGGCCTGAATTAGATTCGCACCGTTTGTTTGCGTGTCCAAAGGTCATCAGTCACTATAAAACTACAATAAAAGTGTTGGAGCCGTTCGGAACGGTATCAGCTGACCCAGTTATTCTCGGTTAGGGAAGGTTTTATTTACCTAATGAAAGTCAGGACGATTGTAAATCTTTCTACGCGTATATACTGCATGGAAGCCGGTCGTTAGCTAATCGGATTTCGGATTCATATTGTGAAATGTGACCATTTTACTCTTATTGAATCTGGCTTTTAGTTCGCTGTTAAATCCGTATTTTTCCTCGGCTTATTTATAGGAATCAATAAGTCTCTGCAATCAAGTGATAAGATACCTACCTGACAAATAAAGGGGAAAACGAAACTAAATTTAACTTTGCCGGTATACCTACCTATATCATTTTTACTTCTTTATTTGCGAAGTTGCGAACTTATTTTCAGCTGACGACAGACAGATAGATATCCTCTTTTTTGTTTATTTTTTCAATTTAGTTGATCTACTCTTTCAATTTCGCAACCATGCTCTTTTTTAACGTTTTGCTGAATTAGACCGTTTTGTGATTGGTTCCCATTAGTTTTATAGGCAATAATGATTATGATTCATTGTCAGTGACATCAATATTGATTATAGTTCGCGTTAAGTGATCTAAGTACCTACGAAATATGCGTTTGTATAGGGAACTATTCTGAGTGATTGACGTAATGGAAAGTAAACAGAGGGGATAAAATTTTATTTGTGACAAAATACGAGTCAAATTACCGAAGTTGGCCCTGTGCAGGAAAACTCATTTGTTACGTTCTGGTCGAAGTCTTCGTGAGACGAAGTTGCCAAGTCGTAAAGTCTGAACAGCACAATTCAAACCGACAATGGTAACGAATTTTACTTAATTAAACCAGGTTTGATAATAATTGCATTGCCCTTCCTATTTCTCAGGCGACGGCCCAGAAAGATCGGGGAATTTCGCGTCATACTTTACTCTCAGACAGCCGTAAAGAGCAAGGTGTGGATCGGGCGAGGGCGCCTTTGTTCCTTCCTTCAAGGACCCGGCGACTAACACGACGACCTACTAACATTTACCCAAACATCCTTTACGCTGTACCCTTTAAAACTGTTTGTGCAAAGTTTTCACTTTTATTAGAGGCTTCAAGACAATACGTCAATTTACAAGGTTTTCCGTTGTTTTTACTTCACGCACCTTAATGAGATTTTACCAATGCATGCAATTAATGCAATTTATTTATATAAGACGTCATTTTTTATTTGTAACGAATAACTCGTGAAAATCTTACGTTATTAGTATATGGGTGCATATACTACATGTACCTACCTACGTAAGAGGTCTCACTCAACTCTACTGGAATAAATTCAGCCAAGGGTGAAATAGAACTTTGTCGCCTTATTCAGATATCCTGCAACAAATAGACAAGGATATGAAGTGCGAACGTCGCATGAAATGGAATAAGATGTAAATTGACAGCGTATAAAAATAAAGGAGCGACGGTCTACAGAGTATCGTATGGCGGCTCCGGCACCATTCGTTGGAGATAAGGAGGCGAAATCCGAACGTGCGCCCTCCAGGTCGCAGAATCCGCTCGTAGAGGCGGCAGAGGCGGCGGCGGCGCGACACGCGGATACCATAAACAAGATAAGAGTGTCAAATATTGAAAACATCCAGGGCAAGAAGAATGAAAATAGAGAGAGATCCCGGCGTGAAACAGGAGGAATTGTCGAGTTGTATTTGCGCCGTGCCCGGCGATAAACAACGCCAGACGGTGGCCTAGTAGTGCTGATAAAGCTCGGAGATACCGGATGAAATGAATAATATAAAAGATTGTGTATTTGCCGACGATGAGACGCTAGGGCAAGGAGGGAAACCGGAGCCTGAAATATGGATGGCCACCGGCAATACAATTCGCGCACTGGATTCCGGAATTTCGGCAAGCGGGAGCCGGGAGACCCTCATGTAAGGCCGAGGATCGGGTGCCCTTGCATGCTCTTCTCGCTGTTGGCAGTTTAGCTGAGCGAAATTAATGGATGAATAATTCAGAGCCGGCAAAAATTTTATCGCCGACAATGTATGCATCTTCATTAAATAGCCATCGTTCACATCTGTTACAAGCAGAATAAAATTTTTCGATCTAATCTGGTAATTCCGTATTCATGCTTGCATATTCACCCAGATCAAAATAGTCTCTATATATAAAAAAATAACTTTTCATACCTACTTCAAATAATGAAATGGAATTAACGAGGCGAAGAACATTATTTTGAAGATTTTTTAGATCATTTTGAAGATCACTAGGCCTAAATAACAAAACGAGTAACAAAAGTATTCGCCCGAACTAAGTAATTTCAGTTTTTATATTTTATTTATTGATTGGGATAGGTTATGGCACATTTTTTCTTTCAAGAATATTTAAGTGACGGATTTCCCGGCAGTTTTTTCTTACTGCTTTTTCCACTTAATTATTTGCATTAAAGTAAATTTATAGTTTTCTAATTAAATATGCAATGATCAAGTGCGGTCGAGAAAACATCATTCATCTGCCTCCCATGCAATATACCTACTGATAATCACGATCGCGATCAATATTATCTACCATGCATGCAGTCTTTTTAAAGCTACCTACTTCATTGAATTTCCCCAGCTATCATCACTTGATTTTTTCTTCATTGATCTTCATATACGAAAATTTACGGGTAAATTGTGTATTCTCTCAGGGACCGATATTTTATTGGTATAGGGACACTGTGACTATTGTGAAATAGATTTAAAGACGGAATAATTATGTAGATAGATGGAAAAATAAAAGTAGGTATACTTGACAGGTAATCCGTTGCCAGCGTTGACCCGAAAGAATTAAATTAGGGAAATCATCTTGTTTTATAATTTGTTGGAAACTTCCCGGGAACTTATTAGTGGAACAAACCGAATGATAATCACCAGATATACAGAACTGATTATAGACATAGCAGAATTGAACAATATTCCCTAGTGAATTGCCCGTTGTTTCTCCGGGTGTCTTATCTAATTTACTTCCTTTGTTTTAAAGTATTGTAACTGGGTCTTGTCTGCGGATGGAGTCTTGCCAAAAGGGTTTGCTTGCAGCTTGTTTGCCATTCATCCGTTTCTTTACTAATGATTCTATCACAGTGATTAATTGTTTCGCTAATTTCGGATGAAATATCCAACCCGGGAATGTTTTATAGTGGTTTGGTTCAAGCGGTCATTAAGGAGATTATTAATACATAAAACAAAAACAAGGCAGTTACTCAACAGGCACAATATCCTTTCATCCCTTATTACCTACAAAATCAAAGTAATGCCGTCGAAATTCCCAACTTCCAAGACTTTTGTCCTCTAAAAATCCAAAAGGAAATCTCCCAAACTAAAATCTCTCATATGTTTATCAGATTTTCAAAGGTTTTAACGAAATTATAAATTAGCATTAGGTATGCGAAGCTGCCAAGTTGAATTTTCCTTATATAGAATAAAATTTGACCCGGTAACAAAATTTAATGAACAATTTTTACATCAAAGTTACTAGAGCAGGATTTCGTTTTACAAAGTTAACGAAGTTAAAGTCTGCAGAGTTTTTTTGAGGGAACCAGAGAAGTCGCTCGAAACCGCCGTTCGGCTCGGTTTGAATTTCGCATTGCCAGATGAATTGTGAATGTTGGCTCGGATGCAAAGGAGACGCGAGACGTGTGTGCCATATGCTTCTTCCCAACTCTTCTCTCGTCGTCGAAAAGCCCCTTTGAGGACCGACCGCCGAACACTAACACAGGATTCGTAAGACGATTTCCCCTGATGCTTCCTAACGCGATTTACTTACATGTCACTTCTTATCAAGTACCTAGAAGTAAGTAAGTGCTCAGTTTCCTCTCATGATGGTGCTGCTTGTTGTGTGTATTTCATGTTTTTTTTTTTGCTTTATACTCACAATAGGATTTTTTTGGAACGTTTGTATGAGAAAAATGAAACATAATTAAATCTTAAAAGTTTTTAAAAAGTGAATGCAATATAATTAAAAACAAGAAACTCTAATCCCGTGTCCCAGGAAATGAAACTTGAAAAAGGAGGAACGGTTTCCATCAGATAAAATAATATAGTCAGTCTCATGTTTTTATTTCCTTGCCAAGAGCACAAGTTTCATCTTCGAGCAAGCTGGTATTTAGCATTCCAGTTTAATCTCTTATAAAGTAGATTTTACACGCCCCGAATAACTTCCGTAAATTTACAATAATTATGAATTGTTTCCCCGTCTACATTTCAATCGATTTTTATTTATCTCTGTTAAACTGTATTGTATATTTTTTGTATTTTTTGTTGCAGGTGAGTACCATGCCCTCCCCTAGTATATACCTATTATGATCATCCTGCGGGGCTGTTGATATGATGCATCATGTAAGTATAAATATTATATCTGTGTCATAGATACGAACACCAATGATTGAGTGAAGAGAATTCCGCAAACAAATTCTCATAATTTTTCAAAGACAATCAGGAACTATCGCGACTGATTACCGGAGGACTATAATAATTAAAGTTTGAAGTTCAATTAAGTGCCGAGGAAGTTTCAAGTTCATTTGAGCGCGGCGAGAGAATAAAGTCGGGAGGGAACTCGATTCTTCCGAAGTGATAAACTTATCAAGTCCTATTACGGAAGGGCTTTGCTCGTTACCGGACCGAAGATCGTTCATTACCATATTTATTTATCGATCTTAGATCACCCGGGTCGGGAAGTTGCGTCGGCAGTCAGTGCGAAGTTTTCCGCTAGGCAATATAGCAAATTCCCGCTAATGTATATCGCAGAGGCTTCTGCGATATATGCCTGCAACAGAACTTTCCGATAGCTCAATCTCACTCTCCGACAGGGGGCCATATAATGCTCCCGGGAAAGTTTTAAACGTGCCCGCGTACACCTAATATGTTTCGCCATATGTCGGCCTTTTCCAGGAACTCATCTCTCCCCAACTTCGTCGACGCGCTCATTTCTTCTCGGAACGTCTGAAGGAAGAACGGACACCGATGTTATTTTATTATGACGATAATCCTATATCGAGAAAATTGTCTACATGATATTGCTTTATGTAACTTTGGTATTTCAGGTTTTATACAGGGTGGTGTATCATAAATATACCGACAAACTTTTAGGGGTAGTATATAAGGGACGTCAAAATTAACATTTTTTTGAAATACATCAGGATGTCAAAATTTAATAAAATATAACGGTTTTTCGTTTAAATTGGGTAAGTTTGAACTGATTATGATGAAACTCGGCATGAACAATAAACAAAGCTTTGTAGATGTCTTCCAGTGGCGTAGGTATTCAGGATTTGCGCCATTTTCCCTTCCTATTTTTACGCCACTGACTGGAATATTCCAAAGAAAGTAATTCAATTGATTCACGAGTTAATTATTGAATAACGACAAATACGCGGTATTCAATAGCCACTGCATTTTAGAACAAAAAAGTATTCCTTTTTTCATACGGCGCACCGTTTATTGAAACCAATAATTTTTGCAATGTAAATGGCCCAACATTATCTTAGGAAACTTGACATATCTCAAAAACGGTGCGTTGTATGAAAACAAAAACTAGGGAATACAGTGGCTATTGAATAACGTTTTTATATTTGCTTTAAAGTCAGTGGCGTAAACGATATAGGGTGGAAAAAGAGATTTTACCCTAAATATCTATGCCACTGGAAGACATTATACTTGCATCAAAATCGGTTCAAATTTACTCAAGTATAACCAAAAACTGTTATTTACATTTTTTTTTTTCTTTAATTTTAGCACCCTGTATCTCGAAAACGAAACGTTTTTGGACAAATGTTTATGAGAAAAAAAAACGTTTGTCGGTATATTTATGAATACATAACAGGTTAGATAACTTTTACCTATCAATTCTGACTAATGGCTACCTATACCAAAATTTTCAGTATTGACATAGATAATGTGCTTGGAGGTAATGCCGTTCTGGAAGCTTCTGGAATTACTCTACCTTGTCCTAATTTGATTTGTCATACGAATTTTTCCTTGTAGAAAGTTAATTCGTGATTTGATAGGAAACTTGCACAATCTCGCGTACGAATCATTTCTCTGTGGACGCCAAGTGCATGCCGACGAGTTTCCCGAGTTATTCAACTCCTCATGCCAAATTTCTATCATGGTTTAGTTTCACCTATACACGTTGCCGAAGTTGTTTTGATTAAACGCGGAAACTGCGTTACACTAAAGAAACTTCTATAATTTGTAACTTTGTTGCGGAAGACAATCACGTCACTTTTGGTCGATTGTTTTCAATCACATCGCAACACAACTTCCACGAGTCGTTATTCTTTCAATCAACTTTCTTATAACGGCAAAGTTCTTTCTTGATAATTACCTGGAAGTTTTCCGTTGATTGTTGGTGTTAATATAAAAAGAGAGTCGAGAATTTTGATTATTCCGTTTCACCGAATGCTCAACAACATAAATTGTGCCGTTCCCTTTCGAGAAATCAGCATCGTTAGTTACGTATTCTTACAAGGTCTGCTTTGCACCGAAGTTGCAGTCTCTTCCGTTTCGTACGTGTACGAATTCTTTAATATGAGAACTGCAGTTTCAGCTGAACACAATCGTCTCTGCCAAATCGTAAGTAAGTAATAAATAAATAAATAAATAGCATTGCAATGAACGTGATGTACCGGCTCTGCTTTCAGAAGATTCTGTTTCAGCAATAACCTTTTGGCCTCTCTATAAATTTATTGCTTCGATTCCTTGATTCCTTTTTGTTCCATTGAAAGTACGCTTCGGTGTTTCGTCCGTTTAGGTGTGCAAGTCCATTGTGACTTGTTTGTGCTTTGTGGGAGTTACTTGATTATTTTATTATCGATTCAGGTCTCATGTTTCATAATTTCTATCTCGGGGATAAGGGAGCAAAAAATGGTACCTATGTATAAACAGGTATAGTGATGGTATTCTTCTAATTTCCGGGGGTTAAATTATAAATATAATTATTCTGACATCTCTAAAAATATGTTGATAAATTAATGATAAGTTAGGTTTGGAAGAATATTTTCTTTTTGATTTTTTTGTTGCTTATTTCTCACGGTTACGTAGGGGAAACTGGCCTAAAATGGCATACTCGGGTAAAACGCCTATAGCTTGTTTTGAGTAACACTTTTTTCAGACCATTTTCACGTATAAGAAGGTTGGCAATAGTGATACCAGTCGCCTTTGTAGCAGAGTACAGCGTGGCATTCACCAAATAAGATTTAAGCACGTCATAGTTTTTTTGCGCGAATGAAAACATTTTTCTTCGAACAGTGAAAGTGTATATAACTTTGCTAGAACGATTGTATTGGAAAACTAAGAGATCGCTGTAAATTATTATACATCTGTGCATAAACTTTCATAATAATTTCAAGTTAAATCACAACCATGCTACTGAAAAATTAGATTAAGCATAGAATGTCTTGTTAAGGTAAAACGGCATATGCTTATGTAGGGTAAAATGACATACGACTAAACCGGTATGCCGTTTTAGACACATATTACGACAATTACGAAAATTACGAAAATACGACAATTACGTTCCAATTGTCGAGATGGGCCCACGTTCTTTGTTCTGGAGTTGGTCCTAAAATCAAAATGTACATTTGTGACGCTACATTTCGATTAGGTAAGTACATAATATGTACCTAATCGAAATAACAAAATGGCATACAAGGACTATCGATGACAAACGTCACAAATGTACATTTTGATTTTAGGACCAACTCCAGAACAAAGAACGTGGGCACATTCTCGACAAAAAGTATATTATACTTTTTTTATTGTCCATGTTTTAGAGTCCAGTTTTATTTACAGAATAAGTATTTTTTTATCTTCTTGTATGTACCTATATGTACCTATATCAGAAATAGTGAGTTTTTAAGAATTTATTATATTTTTTATGGTTGTATGCCATTTTACCCACATCAGTGTGGGTAAAATGGATAATGGAACCAATGTTTCAATAAAGGTTTCTCAAAAAATATTCCAATTGATATCTTGTTTGACACACCGTCAATAGAACCAAATAAATAGGCTATCTAAGGCTATATTCGGTTTTAAAATTGTCCTCAGAAAAATTATATAGCAGTTATAAAAAAAGGTATGCCATTTTAGGCCAGTCTCCCCTACTTATTTCTATTACTTATAGGTACGATAATAATAATTATTCCCATGATTGAATTTTTGGGAATATTTAGTTTTACTTTTATAATATGATAAAAATATTTATAAAGCCGCTTATTTATTGGCACATTTAGTGGGTTTGAATTTCGCTTAATAATGTAATGTTAACTTAATGTAAATTCATGATCTGTAAACAGTGATTAAAACGTACATATATGTGTTCACATTGTACTCATACATACGTACCTATTTCCATATGTTAGCTACTTGCTAATTTCATCCTTTTGAATGAGGGTGTCTGCAATTATTAATGCATGAGTATATTATCATTTAATACTGGAGGCATAAACGCAAATTTCATAGGTACGGGAACTCACATCATATATATACTGTAAATGTATTCAGTACCTAATCAATATGTATCTATCTATGTATACATTCAGGTGTTATATGTTTAATATCGATCATAAAATTATTATTCTGACATTAAATTGAGAAAAGTTTAACAGATTCCATCCGAAAGTTTCATAATATGTGTATGGTACCGCGGGTACCACTCGCACTCTTTGTTGGAACGGCAAAATAACTCCCTTGAATATTGACAAGAAGAAGAGCATTTTAAAATGAAGTGGGTAGATCAAAAAGAAAACATCGGACGCAACAAAATTTATGTCACAAAGAGAAGGGACGGCTGAAAACTAACATCACTATATTGGATGTGGAGAGATAATACGAAGGCATCCCGGGCTTCTAGATCAAATAAGAGCGTATATATAGAGGCGAGGCAGAAGCAGAAAAGCAAAGGAAATTAAGAAGGCCTATAGTCTCGATATACACACAAACACACGAGGGAAAAGCATTCGATGAAGACGGCCGAAACTGGAAGAAGGCCTCGTCCGGATATTGCAATATTTCCCTCTCCTTTCACAGACCATCAGCTTTCGGACATCGTCCTGGAAGACCGCAGGGCCAATTATAGCTAAGTGCAAAGTTTCATCCCACCAGATGGCCGTTGAGCACGTGCACGCTCCCTTATACCACCCCGCGTGTATAAACCCATGGCAATATTTCCGTATTACAATCAATAAACAGAAAACATATATCCGTAGAGGTATCGGCTCCCTTTATCTTTTCCAACGTGACGGAATCAATACGGCTTCCCTTATAAGCCGTATACAGCGTAGGTCACATGATGAGATGAACGGCTGGCAGTTTGTCAAGACGGCGGACTCTGCGTGTTGATGTTGGCGAACGGAAGAGATATTTCCCCTGCAGGATATTCGAAGACGCGGGCGACAGTCATACACGCACCTTTATATTACCTAAGCTCACTATCTTGCCTCCGCCGACTCGCCGCTTCCCCTTTTATCAGCGACCCGAAATTTCACCTCATTTTACACTCCCCTTTTGCAGCGGCAGGGAATAATCTCCAAGGAGAAGCACTGGAAATGTCGCCGATAACAAAACACCTTGCCTGCTGGCTGCCTCTCTTATTTCATTTAGGTAACCTTGGACCCTTTCAAAATAAGACTAATCTGCTACTACAAATATCAACATTGGACATATGCAAATTGATCTAATTATCGTTATCAATGTTTTTGGTTGGACACACGTCTTTTTTGTAGAAAGTTAAGTACTTGACTACTTGGATGTTGTTTTGAATAAAAGGAAGTTTGCCATCTTGCCTTCTCCGTTCATTCTCGCTTTGGCTTTATCGGCGACCTGAAATTTTACCTGCTTTTACATTCCTGTCTGTAACCGGAAGATTCCCAAGAAAAACTGTGGAAATATCTCCGATAACAAAACACTTAACTTTCTTATCTGCCTCGTTTACTCTTAAACCTATTCGAAATAATCGCTTAATACTCTTATTAAGGTCTTCTGGCAGGAAAAGTTGAAAATGCGTGGGTAATTTTAAATTATACCCCAAACCTGATGTGTGATTTGCAGTCATTTTATAACTGAAATTGCGTTGATTTCTTTGGTAATAATTCTGAAATTCCAAGAAAGTTACACTACTTACACCTTTTCCAGTTGTAGTTGATAAATGGTTGAATATAATTGAGAATAGTCAAATGTTATTGAGAAAGCGTTAAATTTAATTAAGTTTTTCTCAATTTATATTAACTCATTCTGAATTTCACTTGACTATATTCTTAATTATTATATTTAACCGTTTCTCAATTACAACTGGTAAAGGTGTATATGTATTATAAGTATAGTAGACTTAAATGCAGAATTATACTTTTTTTTGCTTCCTGAAGTTCCTTATGATTTCTTGATACAAAATACATCATTTCAAATTTCAATGCTAGTTCATGTAAAATTGCTGACAACCGCTGAATGTGCTGGGGGTATAAAATGGAAGTTTCATCCTTTGGGTACCGAGAATACCTACTGGATGGGTACCTATCGTATAGTCAGTATAGGGCAAGTTTTTATGCTTCAAAACAATCCTAATATTGCCTAATTCAAAAAAAGAGCGCTTTTCATCAGAAAAGAAGTAGTGACTTCTTGTATAAACGAGTTAAAAACGATAATGGTATAATATTCGGTACTGACAGACCGATAAAGAAAATGATTAACGTCGTTAACGCATAATTATCGAGAGTAAAAAGCTCAGAACAGTGAGAGTGGGAGAATAAGCCGTTCGGACGCGATTAACTGGAGCGATACGCGTTTTATAATACCGTGATCGCGATATATCATACCCGGGACGTCGTCGTTCCGTCGACGCAAATAATGAACCCGGGCTAATTTGTTTCTAAACAGCTGCGGGGCACGTTGCCAGGTCAGCCCGACACATTATAGCCTATTTAGAGGTGACATCGGTTACTGTCTCGTTCAATATTAACTGTTACCGTTACTCCGGTAATAATACCCCTAACTAATTAGCGCCTGTTTTAAAATTCCTTTTTTGAGAGGAGGTTTTCGCTATATTCTGCTGTTCAATAAGTTTGGAATGCGTTCGGTTATTAAAATTTATTCCTGGAATTCCGGAAGTTAATAAATTTTACAAATGTTGCGCTCTGAAATATTTTTGTAAATTTCTCAAGCTTTTACAATTTTCCGATAATCAAATTCAATCTGAACAATAATAATTGAGACGATAAGAGTGACGCAATCCAGCGTGATTTTCTCAGCACTAACCGTTCCATGCAACGATCGGCAGGCGGCTGAGATCGGGGACGGTCCGGCGGTGGCTCGTAGTTAATTCTGTCCCCGGGCCGCGTTAATGGCATTGGGGGGCGGCGCGGCGACCGTCACAATGCGGCCATTAGCCGGAATGCCGCCGGCCGATTGTACTATCAGAACATGCAAGCGTTCGCGATGCCGCCGCCGCCGCCACCGCCTCTTCGATCATGAGACACGTGATGGGGACTTGTGCCCCGGGGGCGGTGGGTGGGACTTGTGTATGTGATCGAGGTGAAAATCTCTTTATTCATCACCTAGTCACTAACACTATTATAGGAGCTGGTGTAGGTATTATAATAGTACCGTATTTTTCGACCAATTAATGCGAGGTCGTATACCTGTAGGTAAATGTATAAGGACCAAAAATCTCATAAAATAATAATAAATCATATTATGCATGTTGTGGATTGGTTTCGATTGGCAGCCTAAATACCTAAATAGGCGTGTATAAGTGATATTGTATCACACGTACTAAGATTAGAAGCTGGGTGTTAATTTTTATGATTCACGTGACAGCGATTCCCAAATTAACTTCATTAATCTTAATAATGTATCTTTTTTCGCATAAAAAAGCATAAATTATAATAGTCGGTAAATTAAACCAAGCAGATCTTTCGTACCGGTATCCTTATCGGTAATCTACCTGGCAATTATTGTCGTCATAATTCTCAGCGGTTGCCAAAAATCGCCCAAGCCACTTTGCACTCACTTTTTTTTTATCCGAAACCTACCAGACGTGTTTGTACGAATGCCAGGTCTTATATCAAAAGGACGCTTTATATTCATAATTAATGATGTATGTATTGAGCTTTTTCCACATTTATAAATTATTTATTTTCTCGTGTATTATTTATTTTCCCGAGTTATACGGGTGCTTATTAAAATTCTAAGAGAAGTGGGACACCTCGTGGGTGGATCTGAATTTATCCCGCCTCAGAAAATAGACATGTTTCATACGGAACGAATCTTGGTGTACGTGAAACCAGCATTAAAACTGAATTAATAATGTAAAAATATTCTAACACTTTCTTGTAACCTAAATCCGACGACTGTGTTCGCAAATTAAGTAAATTAATTTGGTCGCATTCAAGTTTGACTCGGTCGTGACTCGTGACTAAACTTTGCAACATCTCGACAGAAGTTAAATTAATATTCGAATGCTAATTGTGCCTCTCATTTATATGCACCTAGATAACTGTGTGTCGGCTCGATTAATAATTAAAGTATAATAATTAATATATACCAAGGAAAAGGCAGTATTTTATTCGAGGTTGATATCGTTAACGGGAAGGCTGGTAATTTATGCCGCAGTATCGCCCCGGCGCTGGTACGGCATTACGTGCTAAGATTCCAGCATTGTACCCTTGTTTTGTCACTAAATTACCCTCAGAAGACAGTAATCTCCTTTAGACATTTCACTAATTTACTGCTTAGTGCGCCACGTGTACCTCCCACTGGTTTCCTGCTACAAGACAGGGTTGAACGGGGACGCGTTATGATGTTTTGCTCTGGTAGAAAACATGTCCCGAAAACAGGGAATGTTCACAGTTTCTCTCCTCGTCTTTGTCCGACTTTTTGTCTATTTTTGCTATCAAGAATTTGCATGCCAAATTGACAGCTACCTGTTTTGCTATAGCGAAGCAACATTCAGCGTTCTCTTGCCGGACCATAATAATAATTAGTAATATGGCCTTGCATTTGCTAGTCTTGAATAACGATCTACATTTTATTTAAAATGATGTTAATCTTACAATAATAATTATTATTAATAACATTGTAATATTCTAATTACCTATACTGTTCGATTAAAGAATGGTCGTTTCTTTAATTATTACTCTTGTTAGTGGAGTCAAATTAGCTTAAAAAAATGCATTATTCCGGATTAATTGGCGTAATTTTTGAAAAAAACTTTTGAAACTGTTTCAAAAAATTTCCTGAGCCCATATAATAAAGCTAATTGTTTTTTAATTTTTTGGACGATAAATAGAAGATTTCTTCGGAATATTTTAAATAACTCAATCAATTTCAACACAATCGTACTCAAATTTATTCATTGGAGATTTTGGAGGTCGCTGAACAAGAATGCAATATTATAAAAATCATAATTTAAAAATGATAGACCCAAAACGGCCGCCTGTTTTTACATCTTTTTGTTTTTAATTATAAATTTAATACGGCTACCGTATTAAATAAACAATACAAATAAAGAAAATACATTAAAGTTAAGATTTCAAGTTTCAAAAATTGCAACTCCAAAGTTTCACTATCAAGTTTTAACTAAAGTTATTGGTCTTTGAAACATGACCTACAAAATCAAATTTGTCAGTTTTATAAGTTTGAAATACTTTGGGCTCCGTATTTTTGGAGAACCAAAATTTTAGGACTTTTTTATCAATAGTCTTTTTAAAGGTCGTTTCAAGAATGAACTTGTGAAAGTTTTAGATGTTTATTGTAAGAATTAAAAAAATGGCGGATATTTAATTGATTTTGTTGAAAATTCTACTTTGTATACGTCCTGCTATTCTTGTAAATATATTTTTTCACATCTGAAAACATGGATAATTTCCGTGATAGTTCTCCCATTTAAAATTTTGTGAGCTCAATTTGATGAGTTAGATCAAATGTTATAACGAATTTAGTGCAGGGCGCTCGTGGCCGCGCGCCGCCCCTGGAGCGTTGACCTGTTTTTGATTTTCGGGTGTTTTTGATAAAAAATTCTGCAGTCTACAGTTCTCATAAAAAAAAAGTTCATATACATTTTTGATGTAAAATTGCCTATTTTTTCGAATGTCGATTAGTTTTTTTTCTGTAAAAATGGATATTTTGAGATATTCGCTATAAACAAATGAATTATCAACTTCTTATAGTTTGAATAAATATTTAAGTTACAGCTCTAGGGTTGGTAGTTTTTTATATATGTTGTTCCTAACATCCTCACAAATGTTCAAAAAATAGTTTCACCTCTTCCGCCAATTTCTACGAAATAAAAATTTAATTTGACTCCACTATGTTTCCTTTTCCATAAAATTTCAAATAAAACCGCCCCATTAAGAACATTATTTGATCGATTTAAATATATACAAGTGATCATTAAAATATACTGCGCTGATGCTCGTTTAGAGCTATCGAATTCGTTAACTTGATTGTGCTGTTAAAACTGAATGGACGAAACCAGCCATCATCATCCTGAGAAATATGTGGAAACAAAATTAGCTGGTCCGATTTAATAAAACGACACTTGCCTACCTGAGAGTATAAAGTGTTTGTTAACGGGATCAGCTTTCGCGTTGTTGGATTTAAGTGCCTCCTGCGAAGCTCTGCTTGCTTCCCGAGGATACAACTTCTCCAAGGTATCCGTTTTCGTTGCGTTATAGGGCAGTTAGGTAGGCAGATATAAATCCGAGTCGCCTACGACTTTTGGCACCCTGTAGGCTCGTTTTAACACTAACGATTATGTTTATTATCCAGCAGACTACGCAATTAACGACAAGATTCTCATTAAGGGAACAAACGCTTAAACACTAGACAGGAGATATTACCTCCGCGCTGACTCATGTGGGTTGGGAAGATCCGGATGTCCTTATGCTATACGTAATGTCGCTTGTCGCTTGTTCTGCAGGTTTGATTAAAATACTAAACTCGGAATGTAATCCAGATTAGATTAATCAGTAGAAAATGATTTAAAAAATAATTAAAAGAATCCGATTATGAAAAAACAAAGATTGCATCATGATCCACAAAAGTTTATCCAGTGCTAGTAGGTCTCAGCTCTTGTTTTAATCCAAAGTCCTAAAAAGTTCTCGCATTCAGTTTAATAATGAGCTCTCTGGATGAAGGTCGAATTTAAAAAGTTGATTAGCCCCCAACTTTCATAACAGAATTTATGGTCCATGAGTAATAGAGTCGGTCCCGTTGTTTTAGGTCTCAAATGAGCAAAGAATTCGACTGTAATGCCGCCTCCGAAGAGAGGGAAGGTTTGTTATTACCGTCGCCGCCGCCGCCGCCGATCGAGTCGAGATGAATATAAAAGTAAATCGAAACGCCGCCTAAATCTATATTGACGTCTTCCTCATAGTCTTCCCTTGTACGGCCGTAACGAGTTCTGGTCGCTCTCTCTCTCCTTTTCAAAACTTCTTACGGCTCCCGCATTTTCATTCTAAGGGAATTCAACACTCAATAATTGCGCCCCGGTGAAACTTTACCACCGTTCCTTTTCATTACGCCTATATAAGACGTGGCTCGTTCAAGAAATAGTGTTCAGGATTGTGAGGAAGCTTTGAAAAAACATCTATCTGCATAATTATTCAGTTGTTAATGCTCATTATCCTTGATTCAAGCTTTCCTAAAGAGTCACTGTTCATAATAAACAAATTAATGAACAGGGGTATATCATTCTGGCAACTGCAGAAAAGTAAAATTTTTATGTAGTGTACATTTTGTCATATTAGCTTATCGTTGAATGTTTAGTTTGTCAATCAGGCAGTCACGTTTATTTAAAATGGCTTTTTCAATTAAGTAGGAGCTTTATTTATGGTAAAGCTACATTAGGCGCGGGGTCGTTCTAATTAGTATAAATATAAATAAATAACTGATACCAGATAGTCGTGACTCGACTAGTTAGAAATAGAGCAGTGGTTATTGGGTTGCAATAAAAAGCCAAAGAGTTCCATCAACTGTATGGTATACTTATAATTATGTATTATAAATAAATCATGTAATGTATGAGGTTAATTTTATTTCCGAATCCAGCAGGGTGAAAAACGTTGGAAATTATCTGCTCTCTTTTCGAGTCAATTGAATTTCTAAAGAATGGAGATTGCTTTAACCGTCGGGATTTACTCGTATGCTCGTTTTACTCGTCCTTTTGTGTAAATATATCGCTCATTCGTTCGTACAATGCACAGAATACTTCATTAAGGTAAACAGTTCGATTGGTTTTAACAATTAATTAGTTTCTACCCACAGTTGTTGGCATTATCCAGCATCGATTCGGAATTAATCCAGACCCTTCCTAGATAAATAATAAATAGAATGAGTGGGAAACTTTCTATGATATTTAATAAACACGAAATAGGTCAAAGCGATGATACGACTAACGATAAAGCGAAAAGTTGAACGCAGACAGCACTGCATGCACCTTTGTTGCTACATGCTTCAATAATAATAATAGGACCTTTCCTTTCCCTTCATCGATATATGAGCGTTGAGCAGTTTGCTTGCAGACTCCCGGTTGCCGTTCCATAGTGATAGTGTCTCTTCGTGTCAGTTAAAGCCAGTCACGGAAATCAGCGTCTGGTTCATTAGGAGAACCGGTGCACCTAATATCGCTTCCCTTCCCGTTCCCGTCACACATTCGCTCGGAGTTGGAGCGTTGTTATGATTGCTGCGTTCGGAGTTCCGAACGGCAACTCCGCTACATGACGACATCGGGCGGTGAAGTTACGAGGCGTCCTCGTCGTCCTCGATGTCCCAGATAAGGTCCCGTGGCGCCGACAGCCGATAACATCGACGGCGTCTACATGCTTAGTGCCTCTATCCAGTTTTATGGGAATTTAATGAAGGCTAACATGGAAGGACCCGGCGAGTTCCGCTAACTCTGGCGATGAGGAAATATCAGAAACTTCGGCCTCATTATCCGATGCGGTTTTAGAGATCTGCTGTGATGTGTGATTTTATGGCACTTTTGGTTTTGTTATTTGTTAGTGTTGTTGTTTTGTTAATGTTTGTGGTTGATTAGAAATATATTTTATGTGTTTTTCACATTGATTTGTACTTCTTTAATCTATGATAAAGTTGTTTTCCGGTGGTCATTAAGTAGGTGTACCGTTTCGTGCTTGTTGTGGACTCATCACCATGTCTTATCAGTTAGGGAGACCCTATGGATTAACAAGTTTTTTTTAGATACTTGCCTACTAAAAGTTCATTGAAGGTTAAAAGTCACTAGCATTATGGAAGACTCGTTAACATAAGTATTACTTCCAAACTTTCCTATGATATGCATGTGTTGTGTATTTGAACGATGCGTGACATGCTGATGAGCTATAGTAGGATTAACTTTAAAAAGTCAGATGTGACGTCTTACGAACCGTCCGAATTAATATTTTTAATTTCACCAGAAAATGTCAAACAGTTAATTGTCAAGTTGTGAACGAGCGTAATTATTGAAGGAATCATTCAAAAAATGAACTGAACCGCTTACTTCAGTTTGAGAGCCACTGACAACTACATAAAATTTATTCACGTAATGACATTCTATCATCTGTGTTGTGCATTTAATTCTCATTAAAAACCAATGTTGACGTATACTTATTTATGCGGGATGGAGTGTTTAGACAAACTGGACGGTTACTATAAAAACCACGTATATGAAACAAAATAAATCGAACTATCAAAAGGATGTGTATTCTTAATCGATACGTATGACTTTTTAGACTTTATTGGACTATAATGAGTTGATGTTCTTTCCGAAATAATTTACAAGACTCGATTTATTTCTGAAAATGTTGAATTTTTATTCCTGACGATTTGATTTGTTTGGATGATGACATTTTCAATTTTCCATATCTGTCCGATGTAGAAATTCCGCATTGGATGGAACTTATCTCGTTACTGTTTTTTGCAATAAAAAATTCGTTATTTTCAGCTGCATGGATTTTAAATCTGTTGACCGTAAACTCCGTCTCGCAATTTCCATTGGTTTAACCAACCGTTAAATTCGTCCCAATTGATTTTAAAACAAAGGACCTTGAATGAATTTAGTTCCATATTACCTACCTACAATCTACATACTGAATGTCAAAAGTCACCAGCACCACCGTATGTGGACTAGTTTCACTATATAATGTAACCTAGTACGTATAATATGCTAATAATAATTTGATTGAGCATTGAGAGAAGTTTGTTGTTGTATAGTAGAAGTGCCTGTTGGACAAATTGTTAATGTCAATTCACTTCAGTACCAGAACCAGAATGCCTACATAACCAATAATATATAAAATAATAATGTCCCTTCACCTATTACTTATTATTATAGTTATTTGTTTTTTTTTTAATGACGCAAATAATATGCGATGAATTGTAAGAGAGAGAATGGTGAACTAAATTACGGGTTATTAGGCAGTCGAATCCTATGATGGATAGGATTCGATAACGCAGATTTTCATCGTTGAAGTACCGTCATTATTATACCCAAGTTCACGCATGTGTACTACACTTTCCTATTCTAACGAGTCATTGAATTCGATTTAGGCAGGTGAAAAGACAACCTTATCGTTTTTGTCATGGAAATCATTGTCTTTTAATGGAAAGTTCTATATTTGCCCAGATTATGACTAATCAAATAACCCCCTTCTCTTATTTCATCGTCGACTAGTATTGAATTTCAATTAGGGTCATATGTATGTAGGTATACCTCCAGCTACATTTTGTATAATTATAAAATTGATTAAATTCACTATTGATTGAATATGACGAAATCAAAATGCAATTAAAACTAAATGCACCGCCATTACTTGTCGTTCCGGGAACGAAGTATTTCTGTTCGTGGAAAATATTTAAAATTTCGCATTTTTGCAATGAATGATCTTATAGACATGTGATCCCGTACAGAAATCCTTATGTGTTCAGGCCAGATGGCACCACATTCCAGATTCCAGCCGCGTGGTGGCGTCGCGTGTTTTCCATAGCAACGCTCTATCGATTAGAAAATGAGAATTGTTTGTGCTCTGCTCTCGTTTTCTGGTTACCGTTTAGCAGCCGTTATTATAGTGATTATTGAAGAATATGAAAAAAAGTCAATTATGAGCAAAAAAGTAGGTACCTATACCTTATGCGACAATTATTTACAATTTGTTCTAATTTAAGTTATAAGGTACTTTATACAGCTTAATTCTTACAACCTGAAATATTCAAATATCTCGATAAGTAAGCACTCTGCGGAAAAATGTTTTCTACAAACATATGGTTTGGTTCGATGAGGGACATCGTTTGAACACAAACACCACCCTAAACTCAACATCCCTTACGAGGGAGTGCGATTAACTTTGAAATTTAAATAGCGCCCCCTATTTATTTTTTTGCGAATTCCTATTCAGCTGGCAAAAAATGCGTAAGACTTACCTGAAACATTTTTTGCTTATGTTTTTCCTTAATTACGATTTCGCAATAAAAACTAAGGGTTGTTATTTAAATTACAGAATTACCCTCACTACTTCGCAAAGAATGAGGGATGTAGGGCGGTTTTTGTATTTAAACAATGTCCCCCATTGAAATAAACCAAAACACTTTTGGAGAAAAAATTTATAAACAAAATCAGATGTCCTTAAATACAGCGCCATGTATGAATAACCGCAAAAAATGTTTCAGTATTAAATTTTACGAATTTTTTGTCGCTGAATACTAATTTACAATAAAAAATAGGGGTTGCTATATTTAAAATTTCAAAGCTATCACCACTTCCTCGCGAGGGGTGAGGGGGTTTTGCAGTTTTTTTGTGAGGGATTATTGTAAAAAAAAACATAAAATTAAAGTTTTCAACCCTTACTTTGTAAAATTTCTGCATACCATCCATCAGTAAAAAAAACATTTTTTCGCAGAATTCATCACGTTTATTGTAGATTATTCAGAGTAAAAGGAATCACCCTGTATCACTCTTCATAATTTCCAGGCATGATAGGAGACATCAAAACAATTTTTTTTTTTCTAAACCTAAATGTGTGTCCTAAAATGTCTGGTTTTCAAGGTATAGGGTGTTAAAGTAAAGAAAAAATAGTTTTTTTTTTATCAATATCTCAAAGATCCTTTTACCGATTTTGGTAAGATTTGACAGTGTTGCTTTCTGTGATAAGACGCAAAGTTAGCACTAACCAGATGATAATTATGCGTTACAGTGGCGTCTCGGGGTCAGTTTCATTAATAATTTTGACCAAAAAATGTACGCTACTGACTTGTTTACATTTTTTCTTTCTTTAGGTTTAACATCCAAAAATACAACTTTTTTGAATCCTGATATTTTTTTGTACTCTACTTCGTTTTCGAGAGAAAAAATTAAAACCGCGAGCCTAATGCAGTTCGAAAATCATTAAAATCAAAATCAATTTTTTGACATGCATTAAGGCTCGCGGTTTTATTTTTTTCTTATCGGAAACAAAGTAAGATATGAAAAAACATCAAGAGTCAAAGAAAATGTATTTTAACTGAGAACCTAGAAAAAGTAAAATTTATTAACAAGTCATTGGCGTAAAATTATTCTTTGACAAATTAATTCCCCCCCCCCCCCGCTGGGGCGCCACTTGAACTCATAACAATTATCATCTATAGTTACTGTTAACTATGCGTCTTATCACAACGAAAAACACTGCCTTAATTCACCAAAATCGGCAAAAGGATCTTTGAGATATTAATAAAGCAAACGATTTTTTTTTACTAGACTTTGATATGTGGACTAAAAGCAGACATTTTAGGCCATTTATTTATAAAAAAAATGTTTTGACTATACAGGGTGTTCTACAAGCTCTATGACAAACTTTGACAGATGGTAGGTTGCTTGATTTTAAACATATTTTTTTTAATAAACATGGGTCCGATTCGTTTTTGTTTAGGAGTTACAAGCATTTAAAAAATCGTAATTTTTCAAGTTCAAGGCCCTGTAAAAGGAAAACGGTTCAAGATAGAGAAAAACGGCTTACATGTCCCTATTTTAACTTTTCATGTACTATCCAATGATGTAGATGAAATGTTTATACAGGGTGATAAAAAATTTTAAAAAATCTGAGATTTCTCCACATTTAAAAAAATCAAAGAAAGTACAAATGTTTCTATATCATAGGATAGTCCATAAAAAGTTAAAATAGGGACATGTAAGCCGTTTTTCTCTATCTTGAACAGTTTTCCTTTTACAGGGCCTTGAACTTGAAAAATTACGATTTTTTAAATGCTTGTAACTTCTAAACAAAAACGAATCGGACCCATGTTTATTAAAAAAAATATGTTTAAAATCAAGCAACCTACCATCTGTCAAAGTTTGTCATAGAGCTTGTAGAACACCCTGTATATAGAATATGTCCCCTATGCCTGGAAATTATGAGCACATATTCTGGGACACCCTACAACGTTATAGGTTTATAAACTATTGATGAAAACTAAATATATTGAAAACCATAATCTAACAAACCGGTATAAGTTGTTATTCCATTGTTTTTCACAGTTTTCCGTGGAAGAGAACTTCGGCAGCAGAGAATGTTCTCTTTAATATTCCGATTCTGGCAGTCAATGTTCCTTCAAATGACGCTAGAAGTCATTATTTTTATCGTTCCATGGGTTATGAGAATGGCTGCTTTGAAAGTATGAAACTCAGATAACAATTGCGAAGTTTTTGCTTCACATCGCAGAAGAATCGGGTTTGAGTACTCAGACGTACGTATGGTAATGTGATTTTAACAAACCGTCTGGCTGTCTCCACTACTTAAAAACTTTGCCCTAACGATCCTTTCTCTGTCTGCAGTGTCCAGCACAATTCATTCAAATAATGAACAATTTGGAAGGATAACGTAGCATTTAATTAATACTATCTAGTTATTCATTAAATTCATTAGTTAGCAATAGATTAATTAGTCGCTTAGTGGAAAATTCATTGTCGAAACTACAAGGTCTAGGAAATGTTCCCGTTGCGACGCGGTTAACTTATCGTTAAGATGAAAAATCGTTCGCCTCCAACTTCCCCCATTAGCGTTCGGAGGACATTCAATGAAGCGGCAGAATGGCCAATTACAACCTTTTCTACATAAGTTTCGTCGCGTGCCCATTTAAGCCGTAATCTGCCTCCGTCTGGAATACAGTCGGATCGACCGGGCATCCGAAACCGCTGAATTTGCGTGACTTTATAAAGTTTTTTAATTAAACGTCGAGAGCCGTATACATAATTCGAGAAGAAAGCTGCAAGGAGGAATACAGTCGGTACATTTCCGGTGCAAGGCGCACCAGACAATCGTTTCAGACGATCACTATAATAAGACTTTCTTCTCTTGAAGACCTTTAATAATGGTACGCTCAATATAACTGATCACCCTGTATAACGTGAAAACGAATGACAACGAGAATAGTACACGGTACTCGTTGAAAAATAATAAATGAAAGCAAAAAAATTAACTTCGTAATTGAATTAAGCCTTTTAAGTTGTAGGATTTCTATAATTTTGAAGCGAATAAGTATAGTTACCTATAAAGCAATAATTATTGTTGGGTATATTCCAGAATGCAGTAACAGTCTTGCTATACATTCTGGAATATATCCAAGAGTAAGAGTTTTACAAGATAAATTTTAAGATGGTTCTTGATGTTTATTGTCAATAAATTCGTTAACTGTGATCAAAGTAATCCGCATCACTTATAATCTGACATGAATTACGCTTTATAATGAGATAATAAAATTGAAGCAAACAGGCTTAGGCTAAGACGTTGATCGATCCGACCCTTGGGGTCCTTGCTTTAATTTGCCTTGGCTCTTTTTAAATTTCCCATTTCTTCACATAAATTATATCGACAGACTTATAACAGAATTCGCGAGAGATTTTTTTGAGAAGAATCGTTAAGGCTTAGATACTTACGTCTTCGCTTCGATCTTACATAATTTAAGCTTGATGTTCGGTTCGATCTCGTTCATTTCATATTCCATCTATTTTATGGATAATTAATTCGGAGATTGTAGGAAGACGTGTCATTTCGGTGCGTATGTCATCTGTTACTGTTTACGTTCCCCATTCATGGGAGACGAGACTAATGCGAAGATCGTCTTGGATTCGCAGGATTTCCCTTCTAAGGCGACGGGGCATTATATTCTTGAGAGTTAGTCGATAATTTCTCAACTTGTATGGTGGTGTGTTCGTACAAAATACTACTTGGAAGGAAATACTTGTTAGTCAACCCCTCTACCATTTGTCACTTTGAACTGGCATCTCCTCACGAGCTGTTTAAATGTTACAAAAGCTCCGTGCTCCTCTAGTAAATTGACTTGCTTATCGCTTTCTGCACAAAATTCACAACCCCGGTTCTGTTTTGTCGGCGAATTATTATAGTAGATATAATATACAATGTTACACATATTCAGTAAACTACAGTATATTGTATGTAAATTCCAGGGAAATATTTGAACTTAATACTACCTCTAGGTACATACCTCCTGCGTTTGGTTATGTGAAATGTTTATATTATTTATGATACGCATCACCTACACTTTCCTTTTCCTTTTTGCTGAAAGTAGAGTAACTTTATGAAAAAGACGTCAATCTCACATATTCGGGAAATCGTTTTATACCTATGTATCTATCTATTTTATGGTACGAGGTGAGCTCGAATTGTTACAGTTTTTGCCGGGTGATCTTTTTCAATCAGGAGCGCCGCAGTGGCTTGAAGTATTTCCCTGTCAGGGAAGTTTTTGCCAATCCGAAATCCAGTGCTGTGTTGCTCCCCCGTCTTTCACGTACCGCAGATTCCATGAATCAATCAAAGTCAGAAGTTTGTGCTCGGTTAACTCGCGGGAAGTACTTCAGAGTGGGAAAATGTTCAACTCTTTATTAAAATTATGTTCTTTAAATTGACTCGGTAATGTTTCTTTTTAGATGTTCTATTGGACGTCATCCTTGCGAAGTTTGATAACTTTACTGATCTGATAATTGCGTTCCTTTGACTGAGGTGATTCGTAATGGAATTAGAGCTATTATCGCCAATCTGTTGGTCCTCTCATTGGCCAATCTAATACAGATTTCAATGCCTACTAAATTGAAGCTATATTTAAAATAATTATGCTTTATTGAAGCATATGCTATGTGCTGTTTTGATTTTCCGATCCACAGGTGGCGCTGAATGAGCTGGATATAGCTGAATGAGTTGTGAAGTGGTGAAACAACTTTTCTTGAGTTCTGAAAATGATCTAATTGTCATCCTACACTGCCTGGGTTCTTATAGCCTCCTGCATGCGCGTTTGAACACAAACGAAAGCCGAACGTGGCCGACAGAATGTTACATTTCGTTTTCATTATTTACTCTCGATAAATTATGCTCGCGCCCTGAAAGTTTAGTAGTAGGTATATAGGTATACACAATCACAGATGCTCCCGTTATGTTGTTATTGTTGTTAATAATTTACTCACCAATCAGCTGTCTGAAAATGTCAACAGCGTGAACTATTATTACCATTGTCCAGATATCACAAATTGATGAAGGACCCATGATGCATTAGGAATTTCATTAAAAATATAGTAGGTATGGTATTTATGCAACATACTGTGAAGCACCCTGTTTGCATTTTAATGAGACTCACACACATAATAATTTTAGCTGTAAAGGGAAATAAATAGAAAGTGAATCCATAATGGTAATTTGGGGTGTAAACAAACTTCATGAAAGGATGAGGGGATAATTATCGTCCTTTAGATTCAGCTCGGCGCCGGGAGGAGCGTGCACTTTGTTACTCGGTCATGATATTCAAGTGCTCAACGGGGGCAAAATGCTTACTCTATGAGATTTTCTGGATTAATTTTGTATGACACTTCATTAAACCACTAGACCTTATCGTTGACAGCTTTAAATGAGAGTGAACTCTGTAGTGGCGAAAACATATTAATAGGTGCTCGGGAGTCCTCGCGCGATCTTTTCATCGCTCCAGTTTTTAGTATGTCATTGCGTCTCCGTCCTGGCAGATCCGGATGTAACCTCCAACAAACTTGTATAATTTTTACTTTTACATTTGAAATATAGAAAAAAAATACACTCACTTTTTTTCCATATCTATGTTATTTTTGATTATTACATTCTGGTGGAAAATTAACGGGCCAATAGATTAGTTCTGCAGCTTTCAAGAAATCAAGGCCCTATATCTTCGTTCCTAACGCAAAATCTGGAGAAACGTCTAAAGGAATTTTGCACATGGTTCACGAGGAATCCTCTGCATCGATGTTATTGGTCGAGTTTTGCTTATTCACTGCTGGAAAACTTTACTTGTCCTAATTTATAAAATAAAATCAATGGATTCAGACTAATTTAACGGTATGGGGTTTTATCAACTCTTAATTAAGACTTAATTAATTTCAATAGCTTTACTTCCAATATATGCATTTCTTTTTCATAAGCATGCAAAGAAGACGACGGCTTATAGATTTAAAGAACTAGTGTTTACTAGTATAGAGACAAATAATTAAAGACGATAAGGTGAGATGTGAAACTTTTCGCTGCCTCCCAGTTATTTTCTTTTGTAAAGTGGATGCGTCTGATTGTTCGTTTCTCTTGTTTCAGGTAAGGGCCCATAACACCGGAAAAGAAGTAACAACATCGCCGCTGTCGACAATAAATGGCAATTTGTCTGAAGCCCGGTCGTTCGGGCGTCTTTCCGCGAGTATCTGAGTGACACTCGACAAAGACAAAACCCACTTTATATTAAGCCTGACGGAAAGAAAGAAATAATAAAAGCCACAAAAAGAGTGTAAAACAACGGAATAACCGGAGCCGTATAAGGTGATAATAAAAACGGCTCCAACAGGTAAGTAGGTAACACACTCACTGGCAAACACGGGCGCCGGTTCTTTTTCAACAACGCGAGAACAGAATGCGGGTAGTTATATCTATACGAACCGTCTAAACTCGTCTCGAATTAATTCGGCGATAACATAGAAGAGTTGAATTTCCCGACGTCTCACTAGAGAATTCATCATTTTCCCGCTTTGTAAAACTGCTCGAGAATGAACTGCTTGTCTTCGCACAATGAAAAATTCATGATAATTAATTTAGCTCCCAAAATGAGTTTCCGAGGAGTCTCTGGCTTCGGTGCGGCTTTAAAGGCTTTCCCTTGGAGTTTTTTTATTTTTTTATTGTTTCTGCCATTCGTTAGCTGTGGCCCTTATGTTTCTTATGTATATTTTTTTAAATTTAATCCGCGCCGTTTTTATAGTTTGTTTCTGCAACCTTTTTGTAATTTTATGACATGTATTATTATTATCAAGATCAGAAAAATAGGTAGAACACCCGATCATGTTTATAATACAGGGTCTTATCTTTGAAATTGGGGAAAAATTTAAAGATATATATAGATTGGATTCTTTGGTCAAAAATGAACTAAAATTTTCTATTAACGTTTGTCCGGAAATGCACCGTTTTTGAGATAGAGGGCGTCAAAAAAAGATCATTTTTCCAGTTTTTTTTTAAGATATTTGAAGATTATGAGAAACAGGAACTCGGCTTTTTTGTACATGTTATATTATTGATATAAGCTAGCTACTTTTTTAATATTACTAATTCAGTTTTTTTTTATCATGTGTCATTTTCATGTGCCATCTCAGGCATGAGATAAGTTTTTTGCCCTTCATTTTTCGACACATGTCTTGAAACATTCAAAGCGAGTTTTTCATCTTAAATGCCCTTTTTTCTCGAAACCGGCTCACGTTAGCAATTATGACCAATAGTACCTACCTTTTTTCTGTAGAAAATATTGGTGGTTAAAAGGGCGCTTTTAAAATATCGATTTTCCCAACACTGTGCATGGTAGATATATTAAGGGCAAGAAAATCTCACGCAACCCTATAAAATCTCCGCCACTGGCTATATGAAAAAAAAATAGTTATAGCATTAACAAAGTTGCTAATATCAATGATAAGATCTGTACAAAGCTGAGCTCTGTATCTTATACGGTTTCCAAGATATCTTCAAAAAACTGAAAAAAGAATCTTTTTTTTTTGACACTCAAAAACGGTGCATCTGCGGACATACGTTAACGGCATTTGTTTATTTTTGATCACAGAATCTGTCTTTACATTTTTTCGCAATTATATTGATACATGTATATAATCTTGTAACGAAGGACCACTCGCGAAATATTCTGGATTCGTAATTCCTATTTGCGTTTGTTTATGTTTACCTTCTACAATAATTATTATGATAACACGCAGCTAATTCGCGACACTTCTAGTGACATGATAGGAATGACATAGGAATTGACAAATTAACTCACATTCTATACTAAATGCGCATTCTGCACATATTCGAGATCGCGTGGCTGTCTCTATATACGCCAGAAAACTTCGATGGAACCTTAGGGAACTATAGGTATAAAAGTCAGTTGTAATTTGGAAGTGGATGAAAGCTGAAGTACCACAGAGCAAGGAAGACGTAGACTAGAAAACAGAGTGAAATGACTGGTTTAAATAAAGACCTTGTATTTGTGAGACTTTTCATTTGGGAAATGATATTAATAATTATTTGTTTACATTTTGTGGGCATGCGCCATAATTACGGTTTTACCCTTTTTAATAATTGAATAAATGAATGACGGACAAATATCTGGAATCTAATAATTCTTGTAAACTGAGACTTCATTACTGTATTTAATATTTATAGCGGTTGCATTATTTATTATTCCCGTAGAAAAACTCTCGGTTTATGTGCCACATGAAAATCAGAACAAATAATTTCGCCTTTGATGTTTTGTTGAAAACTGAAGCCGGATTAATAATGCAGAAATTTAATGGCAACGATTTGTGCATAACAAAGAACGGAAACGTCTCTTTTTGAGTAGTTATACCTCTTAATGAAGGGTTAATGAAGGACGGCGAACGGTCGAGAGCCTTTGAGGACTTGTCATCGTTCACAGGATAATTATCATGAGCGAATTGTTATTTTTTGTAATGTTGCATTAAAGGTCCTCTCCGGCGTTAAAATCTGTCTCGTCTTCGAGGACACTCGAAACATTTTTCCCAGTTTCATTAATTTTGCTTGATTGCATAATTTTATTGTGTCAATTTACTTTATCCACAAGTCACGTCGTTGTTACAGCTTCACAATGCTTCCTGCCGTTCGTGATAATTGCTTAAATTGTGAAGCTATACTTCAACTTTGTAACTTTAGTTTTTAATTGAATTTGTTTTTTTTTTCACACAGCAAAAGTGAATTACGTAGGTAGGTAAATTTGTTACGTAATTATAAAATGATCGATAGTTCCTTGTTGAGATTAATTCCATAGAAGTGATTTCAGTTACAAGTGAATCTAAGTGAATCTAGTGGTCTAGTGGGCTCTGTTTTAAGATTTAAGTTACCGACAACTTGAAAAATTACCTAGAAGGAACAAAATTCCTAAAAAATAGTGTTTTAGAAACAATACTATAAACAGGACTGTTAAAAAAAGAATTTGTTAAGAGAAAAGCCTTGCTTATATCAAACCTTTAAAAACTCATGTCAAATCACATCAAACCAATAACACTCATGTGTTATAGCCTTGACGCTTCATGTTGTAAAATGTTGGTAAACTTCGGGTACTTTTGTCTTCACCATGTGGGCGTTTCTTTTCAATAAGCCTTACTTCTATTTAAAGCAATTTTCAATATTGATCTATTTCATTCAAACTCATTCCTGAGAGGAATATACCTACCTATGCTCTAGTTTCCATGGAAGATTCCATTTGTTGATTCGAAATTCCATCCGAGCAAATGATAGTTATTTCCCGTTTTATGTCTTTAGGCCTCGGAATGGCTCGCACACGTACGATTTGGAGGCGACGACCGAGTTTCTTTTATTCATGCAGTTTCGTCGTATTCTGCGATAAGTCCTGAGGCATTTCTTTAATATTGAATTGGTCATCATCGATTCCCTCGGACAACATCTTCTGCTTGCCAGCTTTCTTGCGTCGATAAAAAATTAGATAGGTAACCCAGTTCCAATCCAACTAATTTCTTCCAGGCATTTTCTAAGCTTTTTTTACTTCTTTTTGTTTTTAACTTTCTTTAGCATCACGTACCTTCCTAGAAGATACACAATACAAACTCTAAAGTTTAGGATACTTCTAAAATTTCTGGCAACCGCAAAAAACTCGCCTCACGTGGCAACCTGACCAGAGGGCTATTCCCTCGCCCTCTAGATGTAATTTCCATCTATCTAATCGTCGGTCCGTTGCTGGCGTTGCGTGCCGGCGCCCGTGCGTCTGCCCCCGGAAACCGCCGCCGCCCGGTCGGGGATTTATCGTTATGCCGGCCGCTGACGGGGCCGCGTCCCGCGGGAGAGGTGAGCCCTGTACGTGCGCCCGACGGCCGGGTCCCATTGGGCCCGTTCACCTGCCCGGCGACTGATTGGGAAGAGACCGGGTGAATTGAGCGTGTGTGTGCATGTGTGTGTGCTGGCGGGACCGACGTGGACGTGGGAGACTGCCTACGGTGATGTTACTACGGTCAGGTCACATGTTGTGCAATGTCAGTCAGTATAAAGGGATGTTTACACGTGTCAGGAAGTTCTGGGTCGTTTTTGAACATTTGAACTGTTGAGAGGCATCGCGGTTTCTACCAGTCAGAACCCTTGGGGGATGTTTACAGTTTCGTCGACGTGTCAGATCTTCAACCTTAGGTGATGGGGAATCCCCAAATCGATCTTTTGGAAAGAAGAGTTTCAAAACATGAACTGTCGTTAGTTACTTTATTACAATTATTATTATTGCTATATTTTTTTTTTCATAAAATTTCAATATTAAATGCGAGTTACTTTATAGGAAGCAGAGACCATGAAAGTATAAAGATCTATGCTGCAAAAATGAGCATTTCTATGGTGCGTGGGTGGAGTAAAAATAATTCGGAAATCATTTTCATGCACAAGATATATAAATGTTTAAAATGTTTCTAAAGGTAATACCCACCCATATGTTTATTTTGTTTTGAAACTATTCAGTTATTTGTAATCCCATGTACCTATTGTAAACCAAATCATTCCCACGTCTGTGTTTATCTAATAAACGATTTGTATTTGAATCAAAATTATGTAAATTTCATTGTTTTTCATTCAAACGAATTTTATTTTTATCCGTATGTACATTTTAAATCTAAACTGCCAGGAAATTGCTTTCAAACACCTCGCGAAGAGTAAAATTGTGTGTACGTTTCGATTATCATCACTAGTCAGTTGTTGTATAAATTTTAACATCCGATTTAAAATATAAAATTACGATGGCCATGCACCGAATCAATCCCTTCGCACTATAAATTTGTGAATCCGATGTGCGGGTTGAAATGCACGCAAAAGCCTTTTGAACCTGTAATCCATAGGTACCTCTAACATTCACCTGCCGATGAAATAACAGTCGATTTAAACCACTTTATTGTCTGTAGATTTATTTCCGCGTTTGGAGAACTGATGATTGAACTGTCAACCGGATAAAATCTAATTTAAAACTTGCTCATGATTCCGTGGTGTTAAATGGACGAACTCTTTGATTTAACAGGTCAGAAGGCGCATCCATTGAAAATGGGTATAGGTACTTCACGATCACGAATATTGACGAGTTTCCAATTATTTCATAAATCAAGAATTGTTCTTACTGCTACTTTTCATTTATACGATTTTTTTAATGCACTATCCAACATCCAGATATACGTAATGCAAAAGGAAAAGTTTTAATTTTTGCATGTATTTCCATTAAATTGATTGAACTATCAGCTAAAAGCTCTTCTTGTTATAATTTATCGGTTGCTCTGTCCGAGCCGGGAATTTTCATCCCTGCACCTGATCTGAGTGGTGCAAGTACCGGTAAAACTCTAGCACTCGAAATAAACACGAAAATTCCATTATAATCAGTTCGTTTCCGACGTTGCCTCCAGCGGTTTATCTTAACACAAATGTCAATAAGTTGCCGTGGAAACACCCGGAAAAGCCATTACACCAACGTCTTGGCTTCTTTTCCGTTATTACAACGCGCGGGAAAGCTCGTTTATAGACCACATTCTAGGTACTTACACTCTAATATGCTCGGCTGGGAGAGTCACTTGTACCGGAAAGAGTGTTGCTCGTGAGTGGAGTCTTCGAAGTGTTCAAATTGCAATTCATTTTTTTTATATAATGTTAGTAGTTGATTTTTTTTTCAATTCTTTTTATAAACCCGTCAGATTTAATCAAACGATGGTTTCTGTGTTGTTAAGATAAATTTGTTTGGTTCGGCCTCGATAGACTTTCACTAAAATTCATGTTTTCCTTATGATTTATGTAAGCTTGAGTTACTTTATAAATTTTGAATACCTACATTACTTAGCTTACATGTGTATAATAGCATTTACAGAAAGCTAAATTGCCTCCGTCTGGCACGTCCTCTAGCAAAAAAATTTCAAGGCGCCGCTAAGTTATTGAGCGTGCCAGAATCGTTTTGAAAAACTCGACAAAAGAAACCTTCACCCGGAAAATAATATTTCTACTGTATATCTCGAAAACGTGGGAGAGTTGCAGAAGAATCGCTTATAGTTCTGAACTTCTGGCTCTTTCTATTCTCTGACAATGGATTTTTATTAAAATCGAAAACTTTTTTTTTTCAAAAAATTTTAGTACATACCCGGTAGTTTGAAATTTTCATGAAAAATCGATGTTTTCAGAATGGGACGTAATTTTGTGTGAACACAGTCGACTACAGTAATACGAATCGGTTAAACAATCTAGTTGGATCGTAAGTCTTCAGTTTTCTCACAAAACGAAAACAAATTTTTACAATCCAAAAAAATCGCTAATTTTCGGCTTTAACGGTCATATCTCGAGAACGCGAATTCGTAGAATAAAACGGCTTTCAGTTCCGGAACTGCCATCCCCTGCCACGTCTTGTGACAAATTTTCAAGACGCCTTTTCGAGTTATTGAGCGTGTCGAAAGAATCGTTTTGAAAAAGTGGACAAAATAAATCTTCACCAGAAAGTGATCTTTTTTTATCTTCGACCTCTGCTTTAAGTTTTTTCATAATAATATCCATCCATTGTGTTCCGTCATCATCTAGATGCATATTTTAATTCCATCTTCCCTTACGGAATTTATCCTGTAACGCGAGTGGTGAAAATGAATCTTCCAACATTCACCACCAGCAGCACTCGCAGTCAGAGCACGGAGTCGGCGAGTACGAATCGAGAGTGCATAGTGAGCAGTCAAGGACTAACAAGTCAACTCCAGCACCCTTCGTTAGTTGCTGTGGAATTCTTCGCGACTCCTGCATTAGAACTGATAATTATCGTGTCCTATCAAAAAGACCGATCACGATTCGTGGCTGTGGTATACCTACACGCAGTACCCTGCCCCCCTTTTCAAAAAACAACACTAATTTGAAGACTTCCGCATCCCCCGCACGGGTTACAGTGGTTCGCCCAGTGGTACGAAAGTAAAGAGTACACAATAATTAAAATCATGATAATTATTAATCCTGTCTATTATCGCCCGTTGTATCCTGTACAAGTCCTTCGTCCAGATTTCGAACAAGCTTTTCGGTCTTACATTCCTACTTAACATTAACCCCCATCATGATCGATTTCCCATTAAGGGAGTCATACATTTTGATCATTCGAGCCCGATTGGTTCTCCATTAAGAGAAACATTCACATTGAATGAAGAGACCAATTTTTTAGAAGTATTATAGATATAGACATCGTATATAGATATAAATATGATAGTAAGAATAACGGAATAAATTAATTTTAAATTTCCCAGTTACATACATGCATGGATGGCACTCGAGGTGCGATAAAATTGATAGTCCTTTTTATGTATTCCAACACCTGTGAAATCAATCGGAAATCACTCAAGCACGCCCGCAATAGAAACGAAACCGTAAATTGAGTGAATGCTAAGTAGTCACGCACGACTTCAAGAACGTTAAGTAAAAAATTAATAAAACAAAAGCACTGATCGTTCCCATTATCAGATATGTCGAATGTGAAACCTCGATGATGTTTATGGTATATACGTTTTGGTTTGGTGTGACTTACGTCCCTTGCATGATAATAGATAACACTATTCTAGTTTGCGAGAAGAACAGTCGATAAATTAGGCCCGTCAGGGCAACCAGACTACCTCAACCGCATGCTCTAATGAAACGGCCGTACTTGTGAGGTAAATCAGCAAAAGCGAACAGGTTCGGTTAGCCCACGAGCCCACGCCGGCTGGGGCTCGATTGTTTCGCCGAGTACGTCGTTCGTCTCCCATCAAAAATAAAACAACTTAGTTGCATGTGGGCGACGTACAATACAGATTATTATGGGTACATGCATCAGCAAAGTCAGCTAAATATAAACATAATAAGAAATTACCTAGCTTTGAACACTGGAAATGAATTATGGTGCCTCAGGTTGTTGTTCTTCTCGTTATATTTTCTGATTGTGATTCCATTTCAGGTTTTATGATTTTTTTTATTGGCTTTAAATTTATATTTATTTCACTGATTTTTTTTAATTACCTATACTTGTTTCTCCAGGTTTATGTTTTCTACCCACTTATCTATCCTTTGAATAAAAGAAACGGTTTTGTAAATTTTTGATGATAACTATAAATAGAACTTATTATACGAGTGACTTGTGATTAATTCCTGGCCTGAGGCGTCCTGGCCCCAGTGTATTTTTTTTTTGCAAGTGTATTCTTCATAAATGACTGATGTCCGGCGCAGTTTCCTTCATTCGGCTTTTGTTTGACAGATAATAGAAGCAAATACATCAAAAATTTTGAAAAAATAAATAATAAACGTTCGCCAAAACGTCCATCAGGGCATCAATTGAGGCTAGCACCCAGAACGGAAATTATTCTTGTAAGTCTAACGGTAACGCAAATTTCTGTCTGTCTGTCTGTATGCTCAACTCTTGCAATCGCTTTCAAAATTCATCTCCTGAAAAAACTAGAGGCTTGAAACTTATTTAACATAGCTCAGAAATGGATGACAGTGCAAATCTACAGTAGGTTCTAAATTTTAGGACAATGCTATATGCGCCAATGAGAGAGAATATGCCAATTTCACACATATACTTGAAAAATATTATTTAAACATTATTAAAATTATACCACGTTCTTAACGCAAACTAAACATTTTAAAATGTGTCAGATTCAAAAGGATGATTTAACTTGGGGAGCATGAAAATCGATAATAGTAAGGTGTGTAGTTGATTTCAACTAAATGTAGTCGCCTTTCCACTTGAAAGCGTATAGGTGGTATATCTAGTCATACGTCGATTATCTATTGCATATGCGCCCTACGTAATAAACGTTCATGTGAGAAGCTTGAGTCTTTATAGATGTCCTTTCAAAGTGTCTTCGGTAGTGAAACAACAATGTATGTATGCATGTACATTGATAAAAGACCTTTGTTATTCCTTCGATATATTATAAATAATATATGGTGATTGTCCTGCTGTTTCCTTCAATATTAGAAAATGATGGAATGATAATAAGCACTGATAAGCTTTTGCAACCTTGCTAGACCATGGGAATTGAACCCACGACCAATTTAGTGAAGGTAAACATCGTAAGAAAAGAACTGTACCTGCTAATTAGGGTTTACATTATTACACACCTTTGATTTTCATATATAGGTACTCGTAAGAATAATGAATGCACTTATTATTTCATGACAGTGATTATTACTTGGTAATAGGTATCAGCATTAATTATTTCATATATGCAAGTGTTTATACAAGAAGAAAAATAACGATCTTTACAGAGTTACGATCATAGAAATGAAAAAAATGTTTTGAATCAAACTTTTCTTTCGAAACTGTGAACTTTTTTATGTGCGGTGGAATTGTAATAAATTCAATTTGAATTTGAAATTATCTTGTTATTCCGGCTTTATTTTCCGCGTGCAACTCGTCGTTCGCGACAGTTTGTGGGCGAATATGAAATGAGACGGGCGCGGTTCCAAACACGTTGCCCCCGTGTCGTTTTTCCTCTCATTTCGAGTTTGGAGGAAGTTTTTAATTGTACCGCGCGGGCTCCTTTATGAAGTGTTTATGTGTGACCGCGAAAAAACGGTCTTTATGATCTCCACGGCAACCAGGTGACTAGGTAACTTTTTGCCGCCATCCTCCTCGACTGTGCTGTGTGGGCCAACCTGTTGCCTGTCGTATACACGTCTGAATTTATTCTCTGTCACTGTATCAAGACCGAACTGACATTTTTCATTTTCAGCTAGCGCTGAATGTGTTCTGGTCGAGAGCCTGCTTTTTGTCTATTATGCGAACAATAAGGAAAGTAACGCTGAATAATCCCGGCGCTTCCCAATTTCGTTTTCATGGTCTGTTTTCTGTCGCGTTAGAGGCAAGAAACAGCAATAATCCAACTCTTCTCTGATACACACAATGATGTTGAATATGACGTTCGAAAGCCTTTTTCCTGGTTTGTCAGTAGATGAAGTTATATACGAGGCGAAGATTCTTTTTCTTGCTTTCAGTAGAACTAAACGTTTAAAATATTAATCATCATAACTTCAAATTACACACATTGTGGTACAATTATTTTAATTAATCTATTTAGGTATATTTCAATGTTCGCTGCGATTAGACTAAATGCTAAATAGGAACACCAGATCGACATTAGTTCCCGAATTAGAGTTTGGTCAAAGTTAGGGCAACATCCCGATGAATAATATGTATTTACTGAAGCAATAAGGGTTGGAAAGTCTGGAGTTCTGGGATGTTGTGGCGGTTAATTTCACACCGCTACGCGCACACATCGTGCGGTATGACAGGACAATGCGAGGCATCGTCGTAATGGAGAGCATTTTCGGACCTAGGAATGCCGATATTCGCCCAGGACCCTTCCGTCCACTTCACCTGGACTGGCCTGGAATGGCCGGCGGCGCCATCTTCCGTCGGTAATTCCGTCTGGTTTATTAAGTTTTCCACTCGGGCTTTTTATTACGGTTCGCTCAATTTAATTTGATTCGAAGGCGGCTGAGATTGGCCGCGAACGGTAGGGCCTGGGAGGTCCGTGGACGGTGCGAGATGAGCAGCACATCGGAGGCGGCCGTGAATGATGGCTAATGCACGGGGTCTATAGGTCCGAGGAACACTGGCGGTGACACGGAGAAATTGAATTCCCGGACCCAAAGACATCTGACGGTTTTTGTTCGGATGATAAACTGACTGGTCGAGGACTCATTGAACAACTTGCCACGCTCCATGCATGATTGAGCCTCGATGCATTCCGTATTTTTCTTCTTGCTCGGTCAATTTCCGATTTTTCCTGATATGCTCACATCAAGATGAAAAAGTGCGGATATTCCATCAAATAGTACTAATCTATAGTTAAAGGAAAGTATTTCGTCTTGTGCAGAAGTGTTCGGGAAATGATGCAGTTCCTAATGGCAAACGTTTTATTCCGAAACCGCGCAATTTTTGAGCAGAATAATCTTTAAGTGGGATGATTTTAATTTAAGACAACTTGGAATTTTTAGACAGTTTCTTATCGCGATATACAAGTGGAATTCATCAAGCGAATATTAATGTCATGATGTTTTTATTATAGGTTGGACGTATCGCAGGAAAAGTTGTAATTTTCCTTCAAGATTCTGTCAAGAAGTTCCATCTAAACTTGGCTGTAATGAAAACAATCTCGTCGGCTTATTATGAACTAAAGTTTCGTTTTGTTAATTTATTAAAGAATTTTAAGAGGAAGAATCGCGAAAACTGCGAAAGTTAATTCTGCTTAATGAAATTTCGGGATATAATTGAGAAAGGGAAAAATTAAGGAACTCACGCGGAAAATGATGGAATTGTCGAGAGTAAGAAAGTAAGAAATGAGAGAAAAACGTCTGCGAAAATCCCGGGCTATCAGATACGATAGTTGGAAGGGTTGCATTGGCTGGCTGCGTGCTGTACCGCGCCCTGCATAGCCCTTATCTTTGAAGAGAAGGCTTTCCGAGCAAAAGAAATTAAGAAGTTAACCGCCGATTCACCCGTGGAATTTAATATCCTGCTGGATCTCTTTCGCCCGATTCAGGAGGCTAATAGCGGCTTTGTTTTATAGTCTAGCCAGATTAAAAACGCAATCAATTCTGCTTAATCAGAAATTACTGTTAATGAAAACTGCCACTAGCGAGAAATTATCTGCATTCCGAAGAATGATTGGATTATTTCTCAGCCGAAAAACGTTAGAATCGCGCTTGCACTTTTGTGGTACTTTGGGTGAATTATGTAAACGTAATGGCTTAAGGTTTTTAACTTTTTGCGAACGTAAATTCTTTTAATTACTGTCATTATTTGACTTATTGAAATGGTTCTCATTAATTTGGAAAATATTGACTGTAGGTATTATTATAGAATAATACGTCTTCTCATATCCGAATACACATCATAGAATGTGTGTATACATAGTCTATAAAAGGTACATCTCCATCCAATTTGTTAAATTATTTTCGAACTACAACCAAGTCGTAAAGCTTTGAGAATACGGCTGCGGATATCTGAATGCAGTAATTTGAACAAGTTTGGCAGTGCACAATATGTTTCATGCCCTCTTATCTATCACAATACCTCTCACATTTATTTAATCGACTTCATTACATGGGTTTATGGTTGTCTTTTGATTACCGATGATTACGTTTTTACTTGCGAAATGGTTCCACATAATAAAACGGTACTTAAGTAGTTGTTGCTAAATGGGGAAACACATTATATAACTATAGTGTTGCATTGAATTCTCATATCCATTGTTTAAGTTATAATTTCCGTCATCCAGGATTATAATGATTAGCTTATGATGAATAGCTTATATACTGCTAGTTCGACCGAGAGTTCAACCCTTTCGCCTCTAAACAGGATTTGGTGAGTCAGTTATGACAGCAGAACAAGACAGGAAAATGCTTATCTGTTCCATCAGGGTTCCTGGTAGTTTAATCAACACTTTTGTTATATTAATTTCTAAATCAATGAAACCACACGTAGGCAGCTTAAACAACTAAACAAGGATTTTAAACTATAAGGTAGGTACTTTCGCGCTTTGTCTTTCGTGAGAACTGTACTAGTCTATCAGTAAGATAGAAAGGGTTCCATAAAGTGGAAATTGTAAATGTTTTTTGATGTTTTTATGAAAAAAAATGTTTTTATGAATTCTAAAAGCGATACTCTCATAAACTTTTCATCGCTCATAAATTTCATCATAAAATTGAATAAAGCATACAAGCTGGCGAAGGCATTTTATATTACCCTCCTTCTCGATAATGGAATCAATTTCTTCCTATTTATGTAAGGAAAATGAAAGGGAATGGCGAGCGTGATACTATCCAGGAGTAGCGAGAGTGAATCCCGATGCTATCACGGACCAAGTCCTCTCATGTGTCCCGTATCATTTCTCTTCGAGCCGAGTAGACGATGGCAAAGGTCAGATATCCGAAACAACTCTCAATCGTCAAGGCGTGTCCAGATCTTGATATCTCGAGAGAACACAACCTATACTTATGTGCTGAAAAAAAATCTTGTTCTAATTCTTCAATCCAATTCTATTAATAGTGATTATTTCAGTTACTTTTATTTTTTTTTTTTATTAGCTTGATAGATATACAAAAGTTCTCTTATAAAAAGACGCAGCAGGAGGTGTTATAACGATTTCTCCGGGAGATTTAAGGGTTGAACAAGCCTTTAGGGGTATCTGCAGGGCAAAGGTAAACGGAGTTAGGAAGCACGGACATGTTTCGGATTTATGTTGCAGCAGCTGACAAATGATGCTCGAGTTAACGTATAAGCAGTCCATTGCGACACGAGGAAGTTCCATGAAAAGCTGGAACGCATTTACTGCCTTATGGTGTAAAGCCATTAACGAAAGTTTTGAACTTTGTAGGAAAACGAATTTAAAGGGGCCAAACTCTCTGAAGGGAACGGAGCGATGCGTTAGATCCGGAGATATTTCAGGCTTTTCTTGTCGAGTCACTCACTCAGAAGAGTTTCTCCTGATCTCCTTGCGTGTAGTGTATCGGCATGGCTCTCTTCCGCATTTAACACGTCCCCCCATTCCCATTCTGATCAATATTCACTGTCCATGCTTCAATCGAATCAACCCTTAATTTTCGAGAGTGCGGGAAAGTTGAAAGCAAGAGGAAATTAAGGCTTTCATATACCGTTAAATTGGACGGTAAACAAGCGCATAGGTGAGGTTTTGGTCAGTCGTTTTATCACCCAGGCGGGGCCGACCCGACCCTAGCCGGTGTCTGACATTAAGCAGGAATGTCATGTATAAAATTAAAATGCCAAGTAGCTTTCACCCATCGGTGCGTGGAGTAAAGTTGGGGCTGCCCCGTAGAGAGCAACCAAGCGAGCAAATGCTCATTAAGGCAAAAATCCGGGGCTTTTCTGTTCGCTAAAAAATTATCAAAGGGTTGTTGAAATCACGACAGACGTCTATGAATTCATTAATTTGATTTGGACGCATCGAAACAAGCTTTGATGATATTGTCATATCTAAAATCATGTAAACCGGGCCCTATTCTCAAAATATATTTGTTATTGATATTAACAGCCGTTTTCTCAATTTCATGCAATTTCACGGAGAATAAAAATAATTGCCATGTTTGTATTATAAAATCAATTCGAATAAACTTCATTGCAACAGCGCAGCAGTATAAGGGGTTACGTTTTGCGCTCGTATCAGTTGAGCATTATTTGTCCGATGTTTTGCAGATCCCCGGTATAATAAAAACAAATGGTTCTATTAAATGACTTGCATTCGCCGTTAAAGAACAAGTGACGGGGCCGGGATCCATTTTCTGTTAAATTTAGTCCTTTACGAGCACCTCGTCGCGATTGATGACGCAATGACTTGAGCATCCTCTCAATTAGACGGACGTGATTCCGACTTTCACGAATCGCTCCGCTCCCGCTTATGTAGCTTCGTTTATTGGATATTAGATTAATGGCTTTTTCTCTTCGACTCTTATTCTTTCCTATTACGGCCAGACGACGCATGATCTTCCGGTAGTTTTTGGCAGTTTCGTCATTTAACTGTCACGTTCAAACGCGACTTCTCATCTTTTATTTAACTTTTATACAAAATTACCAATTTTAAAACTACACTATGCAGAAATTAAAGTATCGCACCCCAAAATTTTGCCCGATTTTGATTCGGGAAAGAGCGCTGATTCCCCCTAAAAATGTGCAGATCGAGGTGCAGATTTAATCTGGCTGTTATTTCAACATTTTTATCTCGTGTCAGCAAGAAAATTCTTCAATTATTGTTCACAAATGAAGGCTAGCTCGGAGACAAGTTGATTTTCGTTCAATTTTCCTCCCAAAACTTCTTTCCAGAAGAAATTGAAATTTTATTAATTTATTATGGCAATCTTTTGTTTTAAGTGCTTGTTCTGAGTCAATTTTTGTCCCTGGATTTTCTTATAATTTCCGAAATCGGTTGGCAAGAAAAAAGTTATGCTCTTCTTTACAAAATCGGTTGGCGTGGAAAAAGTTATGCACTTCAAGAGCAAACAGTTGATTTTTTGAGATCACCTTGTAAATACAGGTGCTCAATAGAAAATTTAAAAACCGTTTCGAGGTGAGGCATCAAGCTTCCAAATTTGCTCATCAAAACTTTCAAGAAAAATTTATTTGGAAACGGGGGTACAAAAACCCAGAAGAAGCGAATTCCGAAAGTTATTCCCCATCAAAATCAGGCAAAATTTTGTGGTGCAAGAGACATTTTCATTTGTGCATAGTGTAGTATCATCGAAAATAAATCGAGTTCAAAGTCAGTTTCCTTAAAAATTATGGGGAAAGTGCACTGTTTTTCATGTCATATTATACTTACTATACATATTGTATTGTATGTGTCTGCACTACGACCGAGCAGATCTTTTGTGTCTCCCTTTCTGGTGACTATTCGATTTTAGCACCCTATCTAAGTTCAACCACCCTCAAGTTGAAGCACTTGAGGGTGTCAAAGTTGCAAAAAAAACTATTTAAAAAAAAATAATAATAATTGAGATAAGTATGTATAGGATAATTTCAAACCTGGTCATATAGGGTAATGCATGGGAAACAAGAAATTTTTCAAAGTGCTTCTGCCCGTTTTGATGTAGGGGGATAAAAATTGCACCAAATGAAAAATGGGAAAAATTTATATAACTGAAAATTTTATGCGGAAGAAAACGATTGAAGATGGAACAAAAATTTGAATTTTCCATTCACCCTGTATATATTTTTTTTAATTTCCATGCAATAGAGCTCGAAAAGTTAATAAGTATAGGGACATCTTAACGGTTTTGCTGCATCCCCAACCGTTCTCTATAGCTTTGCGCAGGTGGGTGTCAGAAAAAGTGGTGAGATCTTCAACTTGGTAACACAGAATTCTTAAAGAATTAGTGACATGATATATGCAAAATTCCTTTTATCAATAATTTGGTACCGTTTTCACGCCACTAGGTCAGAATAGGAAGCAGAAATCTGGAAATTCTTTCTTTCGCATTCATACTTTATCCCGTGGTCTTTTTGCAACATTTATTGCGCTTTATGCGTGGATATTATCTATTAAACGGTCTGCTATTCTGGTAGTCACGTTTCGCATCTTTGACATAATCTTGGCCATTGCTGGAAGCGTTGATGATGGTAATCCTTCCTGTCCTGACGTATGGTGTAATTTATTCATGGACGGCCTACCGCAGGACTATTACCGTAAATAATAATGATACTGCTTTAGGAATACCATGGCGAATTTAATCTGGGGGTCATAACTCTTAACGAGTTGCATTGCCGCATTATCCCATGCATTGAACAGCCAACGTTTTAAACCCCATCATAAATCAATCATCCCGCGAAACTAACTATGTTCTGTGTTTCGCCTTCGGTTGCCAATATTCCATTCTTGATTCTCTCCTGTAATTTGTGTTGCATGACTGATTGGTGGCCGGGTTCATATTTTCAAAAAGTGCAGAGAATAGTTTACGGATTAAACGGTTTGTGATAAATGTTTTTTTTTCATAAATTGTTACGAGCCAGAGTAACTTTCAAGGTTTCGACGAAGAATTGCGCAAACTGTGTTGTGTAGACAGTTATTGTCATTACTTGCTAAGTACTAAGCGGATAGCTTATTAAGTTATTCTTAAGAGGTGTAAAAGTCTGTGTGTGAAATAAGTCTCACTCTTCCTGCATGCAGCCGTGCTTTTATTTTTAGACATCTACTTTCAAAAGATGCAGTATCATTAAACACGAGGTTCATTAGTGCAATAATTTACGATCCATCTGTAGTACCTAAAGCAGAAATGTTCTTCCCTGGTGGACGTTGAATGATTTCTCTCCATGGTTAATTCTATTTTTATTTAATATCTCAACTTGTCTATAATAAGCAGACTAATTCATGTATATTAACCATTAGGGATGATTGAGAGTCTCTTTACTGAAATTACCGTCATTGAAGCGTCATTACAATTTATCGGTTCATGAATTACCTCTGCCCATGCAGCTTTTCTCATTATTTAGTTATGTTTGATGTTATTACACACATTCGAGCCGGTGTTTCATTCAATAATGGCTAATAAATGTAGCAGCCCCGCCAAGCGTCGACACGTTTCCTTCGAAATGCCAAGGACTTCCATTGTGATATCGCCGCCTCGTTCCGTGCCTGACGCCATCTAGATAAATTCCGCAGATTAAGTTTGCATTCAGCGTTATTAGCCTCTGCATTTGTCACATTTATAAAATGGAGAAGAAGAGTAAGGAGGAGGATATTTTTTATTGGCTTATCGGTTTTTTCACCGTTATATATAACGGGCGTATTAAGTGTTGAATCGTTACAAAACGCCGCTTTTTCTGCGTTTCATTTTCAACACATCACAATCCGTCATGCGGGTGCTAAAATGTTTAGTTTATCTGCTCCCACACGAAACTTGACTCAAATATTTTGTAGTTTACTCGGTAATTTACGTTCATTCTTTCTCATGATAATTATTGTATTTTTTTGGCTTTGAAATGGGAATTTTTCTTTAATTTTTGATGGAAATATACAGGGTGTCTCTGAAAGGTGCGGAAAAAAAGCTACCACAAATTCCTGAGGCCTAAATAAGCCGATCTAATCCAACTTATCTCTGTCCAAAAGTTGATGATTTCGGAGATACAGGGTGTCAAAAGTTCAATTTGGTTTCCGTTTTTCTTAAATAACTTTTTTAATAATTGGTATATTTTCACAATATTTGGCTGAAGGGGCTTTTGTGGGGTGAAAAATTAAAAACTGCAATCACTTTTATTGTAAAATTTAGAGGGCGCCACCTGCGGTACCTTGAACACATTCAAAACGAACTATCTTTTTTGGGCCACTCTGTATTTAACTTTTAAATAAAAATTCTTATTCTCCAACGTCTTTTATCAAAAAAAGGCATACGTGGTAAGAGTTGATTTGAGCAGCCGTTTCTGAGATATCTGGATTTAAGAAAATCACTACGTGCATGGCCAGGCCTAAGTAAGTAGTTATTAGTAAAATTATTGTAATAATTGAACACAATTTGAAGCGAAGGCATTGAATTAAAATTATTTTACTTAAAGTGCCATACCAGGTTTCAGGTGTGAGCTACCTCTCACATATGCCTGTGGTGCGCGTACTGTTGAAGTTCACTCTTTTGGGGCCACCCTTTTTATCGGAAGAGTCCGAAAGGCACTATTTGAGAAGTATTACGAGGCAGAGTACTATGCGGTGCTTTTACATTGCCTTCCACAAGGTGCATCCCGATTTTGGCTCGAGTAGCACAACAAATACTTTTCGGCTGCTGGTGAGTTTCGAACCAAGGTTTACCGGCTGGTGGACGAACGCTCTATCCACTACACCACGGGACCCACTTAACGAATTTACATCAACGAGATCACTGTCACTATAAACCAAGTAAGTAATTGGTGTCAAATCGAATCTAAAAAAAAAAACAATTCAAGCATACACTGGAATTATTGTCAAACAATTTTCAAATTTACTTTAGTAATGGCCGTACAGTATACTAATGAAGAAATGAACGATATGTTATTGGTTTTTGGATATTGCCAAAGAAATGGTTTAGAATCTCGCAGATTATCAGTGAACGATTTCCGAATCGTCGCTTACCAAACCATAAAACCTTTAATGAAAGACGTCTTCGTGAAACAGGTAGGTTTACGCCTGAATAAGAACTCCAGTGGTTGAGGAAGATATTTTAAATAGGATTGAAGAAAATCCTAAACTCAGCAGCAGACGATTGCGCTTAGAGCTAGGTGTATGTAAAGATACTGTTAACAGGGTAACCAGAGAACAATTACTGCACCCATTTCATGTTGAACGGGTATAAGACCTTTTACCCCATGATTATGAACCACGTCTAGCTTTCTGCCGGTTTATTTCCAAGAAGAATCAGGATAGGAACTTTACACAAGGAATTTTATTCACAGATGAAGCCTTTTTCACGCGAAGTGGCATAAGTAATTTGCACAATGAACATGTCTATGCTGGAGAAAATCCTCATGCGATTAAAGTAAGCCATTACTTATCAAAAGTAAGCCATTACTTATCAAAAGTAAGCCATTATCAGCATGAGTTTAAGATCAATGTGTGGGCAGGAATCATAGACACTTTCATAATTGGTCCTGTCATTTTATCACCTCGACTTAATGGCGAAAATTATTTGGAACATCTGCAAAACGAATTACCATACTTGTTTGATCCCCTGCCCTTGGAACTTCAAATATGAATGTGGTTTATGAATGACGGTGCTCCTCCACATTTTTCGATAAATGTAGGTAATTATTTGAGCGAACAGTATCCAAATAGATGGATAGGTAGAGCCAATGATGCACCCACAAGTTGGCCAGCTCGATCGCCTGCTATGACACCGATGGATTACTTTTTATGCGGAACTTTGAAAACCCTTGTGTATTATTCTAGGCCATAGGAAATACAGAAGGTTAATTAAAGAGACGTATTGAAACCGGAATGGACGTTTTGAAAAATGATCACGAAATGCTCCAAAGAGTTCAATTTAATTTTTTTAAACGTATAAATCTTTGTATACACGAAAATGGAGATCATTTTGAACATTTATTTTGATTAAAGCATTTTTTTTTAAATTAAATTAAACTAAATTTTTGTTGTTGATAAATCTCTTATTGACTGTTTTAACTAAAGTACCTATAAAGTTAAATCCACATTTATGTACCTAGTCGTTTTTTTGTAGCTTTCAGTGACAGTTATTTTAATTCAACGCCTTTGCTTCAAATTGTGTTCAATTAATACAATTACTTACTTAGGCCTGGCCATGCACGTAGTGATTTTCTTAAATCCAGATATCTCAGAAACGGCTGCTCAAATCAACTCTTACCACGTATGCCTTTTTTTGGTAAAAGACGTTGGAGAATAAGAATTTTTATTTAAAAGTTCAATACAGAGTGGCCCAAAAAAGATAGTTCGTTTTGAATGTGTTCAAGGTACCGCAGGTGGCGCCCTCTAAATTTTACAATAAAAGTGATTGCAGTTTTCAATTTTTCACCCCACAAAAGCCCCTTCAACCAAATATTGTGAAAATATACTAATTATTAAAAAAGTTATTTAAGAAAAACGGAAACCAAATTGAACTTTTGACACCCTGTATCTCCGAAATCATCAACTTTTGGACAGAGATAAGTTGGGTTAGATCGGCTTATTTAGGCCTCAGGAATTTGTGGTAGCTTTTTTTCCGCACCTTTCAGAGACACCCTGTATAATAGTGGAAAGTAATAAAATTATTACTCAATAAAATCATGTAATTATTGAATCGAATGATTTAGCCAAAATTCTGGAGTGTTAATGAATCTTTTGAGGTTTTTCGAAAAAGATCAGCTCTAAATAATGTTAACAAAAACGCAACACTCAAATGAGAATCCACTTTTTATTGCAGATTCGAATTTCACGGTTGAAAATTGGTAGGAAATTGCTCCCCCCTTTTCTCCCCATGCAGCTGGTGCGAGGGGCGAATTTGAAATTTTAGTTATGAACTTTACGTGGAAATTTCTATTGGAGATTCTGATGTTACGACCAACAATACCTACGTAAGATTTTTTTGTAGAATTTTCCTAGATTCATGATAGGTGGCGCTGTAATCGACTAAATTAATATTTTTTCGATTTATTTTCATCCAGAAATTGAACCCAATAGATCCACGAGGCGAGAAACATTTACAAGACAAATTCTTCGTATTTTAGCGATAAAATCCAAATCTGTGATAAAGAAGTGGGTTCTCATTTAAGATTTCAAAGTGGCTGCTCCCCATTCCTAGGGGGTAGGGGTGATGATCCAGTTTGGTATCAATGGATGTTTCTTCTAGGCGAACAACTTTCATAACCCAACCCTATTTGATTCGATGCATAGTTGTGGATATATTTCAATGTTTTCGGATAAAATTCCATCCTGTATACTGAGTGCATTGTGTTGATTTAGAACAATTGCAGCAGCGCCGCCAAGCGTATGTAGGTGAAACTAAAAGGTATATTTAGTTATTGTATAATATACAAAAATTGAAAACAAAACTCGTAAGCGTAATTAGACAAATGACATGATTTTAGTATTAGGAATTAGTACAAAAATAAATAACAAAGTCTGCAAAATGTTCATTAATAATAGGCCCTCTTTGAGACATGAAGGCGAAACTTGCATGTCCGTTGGCTTATAAAGAGTGCGTTCGCTGTAATTAAGGCAACCACTTATTAGTTACCAGTTTTCTTTATCGTATAGTCTTAACTGCAGGAGTGTGCCTTAGCAAGTGAGAAAGTCCATACTTAGTCTCTAGTGTGTGGCCGGCAGTAAACTATTAGATTGCAGTAAAAGCAAATAATAATATTATAAACAGTAATAAAACGAGCTATAATAGAGGTAAATATGTAGAAGAGTAGAAGAGAATACATATATGTAATTCAAGACTTATTCGTCTGTGTTGACTCCATCAGTGTTTATTGTTTATGGACCATCGCGACAGGTTTCAGGTTCATGCATAGCTTCATTTGCGACAGTTTCATTTACTGTAATCACTTTGGAGAAAAGCGCAATCGCTTAAATTCGTATTTCTTCAGCAGGTGGGAGATTATTTAGGTAGGTGACTTTTCTATACCGAGAAAGTCGCATAGGTGTGACAGCTTTAGCTTAGTTGGCATTATCTGGTCTTCCATCTCAGCCGAGCGCATCTTTGCCGTTTTCTGGCAACTTTCAATCTCATTTACACTTGTCTGTATTCAAGCCGGTTTCCCGAGCGAGTTGATCTCTGCAGACAAGCGATAGCATCAAATCAGGATTACCCTGACAAAGACACATCGACAAAAGTCCTAGACGGACTTACGTCAGTGCATGAAACATCACTTTACTTCAATAATGTAAATGTGTTTGTAAAGGATGTAGATTTTGCATAATATTGAAATTTCATTTAATCTTAAAAAAAAACTAAACCAAATCTTTATTATAATAATTAGTAATAGGGATAGATCTGGAATTTCTTATAATGTTATTGTCAATTATTATTAATTATTACTTAATGCCTAATGAAGTCGGTATGCTGTGTCAGCAAATTCTTGGAAATTACAAAGGAATTCGTCTCTAACGTTCCGAGTTGCTTGGTTGCATGAGTACAATATCTGCTTAATTTTGAAGTGTGCCACCGAGTCTGTGGTGTCAGTTGAGTGGAATTAATTTCTGTTCTCAAGAGAAGTCCTCTCCACTTCGCCTAGTTTCGGATGATTCGCAATAAGGCCGCGATATAGCCGATTCCGAGGCTCCCAGACGCGGACTACGCACGGCCGATAGATATGAACAAAAGGCCTCCAAGTTCCCTTCATTCATGACGAACTTAAACTTTGTTTATGCACAAGTTTAATGGGAATATAATGTCTTTGTTTTATGCGCTTGGATCTCGTGCATACTTCGGTTCCAGCGGAATTTCTCCACTTCTTGCTTGCGCCGAGTAAATTCTCTAAATATTTTCATTGTCGAATTGAAGTTTTATTATTGCTATTTCGTTCAGACTTCGAAGATTCGATTATAATTTGGGAAGATTACCATTCGCTACTTAAGAAAGTGCTCTAACAACAAAAAACGGTCACCGACTAGAAGGACAAACCAGATGGTCACTACTAGGATTATCTATCTATTTAATTAGCTTTGATGTTCGGCGCGGTCCGCTTTAACCTTTTCCCCGACGTACCCACTCAAAAGATTTTTCAAAAATGCAAATCTGCTTATCAACTCTCGTTCTTTCCCGCAAGGTACCTAACAAAGATTATGCCTTGTTGCTGCATTTATTCCCAACAATAATTAAAACTACCGGAACACCAATCTTCGTTTATCTAATTTGAATCAGAAAATTTAACAGAAATGGGACATCAGATTGTGATCAGATTGGTTTAAACGTTCAATGCAAGAACATTATATAGATCTATTATAAGTATATTGATTTTTTTATTAGGTACTCGTACTATTATTACTTACCTTACTATATCCAAGAGAATTGAAAATATAGATTTGAACCCAACCATTGTTAAAATTACTTCTACTTGATGTTGTGCTGTTTCTAATGTTCACCCAAACAAAGGGTTTATTATGCTTGTGCAAAGCAAACTCGCCATTAGAGAATTCTAGGGTTAGAGTATTCGTGTATTTCGGCCCTAATGGGAAGTCCACGTACTGTCATCATATCGTACAGCCCTTGTGCTATCGCATGTATACTTTGTGTTCGAAATATGATAACCCACTCTTGTGCCAGCCATTGTTTTCTAGTGGAACACTCCAACATTACTTTTATTCACAAATAGAGATACACATCAAACGACTTCCTTTTTGTAGACGTCAAATCGAGTTAGCCGGTGGCTTTCGGTATTATAGACTATACCTACACGCAACTCCTTTCATCAAATTTTCGCATTATCGGCGTTGTTCAAGGTTCATCCATGTGGTTAGTTTAATAAAAGGTTACAGGGGTTGTCAATGTTTTTTTTGTCCTTAATTATTGTTAGTTGTTTCAAATCTTGTTAGTTTACCGTGTATTTAATTATGTAAAAGCCTCCCTGATATTATAAAACGTGAATTAACAACAAAGAATATACCGTGTCGTATTATTTAATAAATCCTTTGGGATTAATAATCATTTCACCCTTCTCCGCGTAGCTGCGAATGTACTCGTAGTGATTATATATAGAGCCGGTGAGACCAATTAAACTTAAACTAATTTTATCTCGGCACGTTGGCAAATTGCATTGCAGGTTGTTTTAGTAAAAATTGCCCCTGTTGTGTAAATTCCGGAACATAATACATGGCGAATTGAAGGCCCCGACAGGGCGAGGTATAGCCGGCGAGGAACAATGCCTGGCGGTCCTTTTGTCTGTCACCGGCGTTATCGGGACGCTGTTATCACCGTCGCTCGGTGTTAATTAACTCGAAAACGCGTTGTCGTTCAGTGGGATATCGGGGGATTTGGCTGCTGTTTTGGCTCTGGATCGGGAAGGGACTTGTTTGCTTCAATCACCTCTCCAATCGCTGCCTCTTCGGAGTGCCGGTGAAGTGACGAAGTCGGAAGGATTAAGTCGAAGAAAAGGATACGACAATTGGTTAGATAGCGCATGGAATCGTTCCTCTCACTAGGATGCTGGAAAAATCTTTGATTATTTTGGTAATAGCGCGCTTGGGAAATGAAAAGCCATGTCGAGTGCTAGAGGATGATATTTCACTAAATCGATTCGAACGCGAGCTTTTCCATCCATATACCTATAGCTTTCCGTGTGAAAGATATTTTGAGTTCACCAATATCACCTAATGTATATTACCTAATGTAATTGAATCAAAAAAGTACAGAAGGTATAATATTTTTCATGCTTGCTGAATTTCTCAGCTTTGTATATCTATAGGTAATAATTGCGAATTTAAGGAGGGAGATTAATGTTTTATCGTCACAGTTACTTACGAGCTTAGTCTGTTCTTTCTTAAATATTCAGGTTAATTTGAGCAGAAGCAGTTCTTTCGAGCCCGAAGAGCTGTTTAGTAAACCGCAGTAACCGTCGCCAGTGTCTTCTTAATTAGTGAAATTATTGACGTTATTTGTTCGCCATCTGCTTCATCTCAGTCTCTCCGGTCTCCCAAGCAATGACCGTCCTTGATGGCACAATTATGCCGCCTCAAACACACAAATTGTCGTCGGGGCGCTCTATTGCCGCGTTCTGTTATCGTATCCTGGGGCGTCGCTATTGTCGTATTAAACGTCAGATTTGCACTGCCTGCGCCAGAGGCTTTGCGGATTCTGCTAACGTGTTCAGACACAAATTTCCTGCTTAAATCGTAAGCCCCGATGGTTTAATTGTATAGTTTGTTGTTAGTTTATCGCCTCTCCGAGTTCGCTTCCAGGGTTCCGTTTTACGTATGGAGGTATAGGTTTCACTTCCTTTATTCTCCCACACCCCTTTCAAAATCGTTGGCTGTAATCGTCTCAAAATACTTACTTACTGGAAGGTTTAATACTTACCTAAATGACTGATATTCTCATTATGTACGATATGATATTAATTGCGATCTATTTAATTCAATTAAGTGATTTCGATTTTAATTAGATATTACAACCCACCTCATGTTAATATTCTTCTTTGAAACTTTGAATTTTACTGAGAATGACAAAATGTTGGGGGGTGAACTAAGTACACGTAACCATCAAGAGTTTTAGAGAAGATAGTTTTTAACAGAATTTTTTATAAGTAAAACTCCCAGAAGTGTCCAACAGAAAAATATAGTTTCTCTTGATAAATCAACTCAGTCAATTAGAGCAAAGAGCAAGAATTTGATTGACTGACGCCTTATTGATAAAATTTATTCCAAATAATACTTAAAGGCACATTTTAAATTTTTATAGAGTACTTCGGGTGAAAGCTTTTTATTCCGCTATATAAGCAAAAAAGTCTCCAATGATCCGCGAAATATCACCACCTCCGAAGCATAAAAGACGTCCTCCCGTCCCGGCTGCGTATACAGGCTCGAGGCTGTCCTCGTCTGCGTGAAGGTAGGAATCGAAAGTTAATCCGAATATTTACGGGGGCCAGGACGGCAAGTCCGCATGAGACTATGATGTATGGGACGCATCAATCCTATTTCCCGGCAAACTGACGTCCTGTAACACCCTAAGTTGTTCGCCAAACTTATTTAACTCCGGAGAGGGATTCCGGGGGCACGGCGTCAGCCGGGCAACCCGCAGGTTGACTTATTCGAAACAACCACCTACCTACCACCTTGAGTATCTGCCGCCGGAGCCGCTAAAGTAGAAAATGGAAATTTCTCCGGGAGATACTAGCGTGCGACCCGAATTCCTCTGCCTCTTCCCGCATTCGGCCATTTTATTTAGTACCTAGACATTAAGATTTATTAGGCAGCGCACGGAGAAGTTCAGAAGGCAGTTTGTCATCATTTCCGAACTAATTCAACTTTATAGGGCCAGACATGAAGAAGTGCCTTCTACCTATGGACTTTTAATTCTATAGTAGTCTAAATGATGAAGTGCTTGCCTTACAGTGTTAGTTTCGAGATTCTATAAGTTACCTACTTAACACCCACCAATATCCACCTACTACAACATTTCCCATTAGATTTTAGAATTAAGAAGAAAATTTAATTTACCATCAATTAATTTGGTTGTCATTTTCTTTCCAGGGTCGTTGTAATAGAGAGAAACCGCCTTGCAAATATTTCCACCCACCACAACACCTGAAGGATCAGTTATTAATCAATGGAAGGAATCACCTCGCACTCAAGAACGCCCTCATGCAGCAAATGGGCCTATCGCCGGGCCAAGCCCTCGTTCCGGGACAAGTTCAAGCAGTGGTAAGTGTAGTTCATCGCATGGTCGTTAATCTGCTTCTTTATAATAGGAAATGCCGGGTTCTTCACGGAAAGTCCAACTTTCGTCATCTCGAAACTCACAGTTACATGAATATAATCATGGACTAATTTTATTAACCCTTGAACACCACGCCGTGAAAAACCCAGTTTATTAGACGTTATACAACTTCTGTCGTATTTTTTGCGAAATAATTTTTACAACTTTCGCCCGGATAAATATTTGTCAAGTAAATTATGAAGTTTTATAACATCTTGCGTGTTTATAATTCTATTTTTATATAATTTTTTAACATCTATTATATGTGGGGGTGTGGTGGAAACTGCTCGTTCTGTATTATTAAAACTTACCACCATAATTACTTTGCATTGACGACTATTATAGTGCATTCTGGCGTAATCGTCGGTGTGATATCTTGGTTGCATTGAAATGTCGAAACGTAACCACTTTTAATTAAAATTTCAGGATAATCTCTTTAAACCCTTCTCCATAATGAATCTCATTTCTCGGAGCCGATTTTAATTATTTCCAATTTAACTGACCATTGTCTTGATTATTGTTTAAAATGCCCTCAATTTAATTACATTTCTACAGCTAAATTACTGCAGAATTACTCTGACTATAGAGCCATTTAATTGAAAAGAACTTGAGACACAAGTGACGAGCATTTTCCACTTTCCTGTAATGTTTAATAGGCAATCGGCACATGCACGGCGTTATTATTTATATAATTTTGATTAATGTTTGTTGTTGTGTTTGTTATTTATATTTTGGTTGCCTCGAGTAGTGTACACGTTATACGGCACGTGCATGATTTGAGGGGCCAGGTGTAATGTCGGTGTTGGTGACTAATTGGGTTCTGTTTTGGAGGTGGACTCGCCAATTGACTGCCTTCCCTTGACCTTCCTCCCACCACAATACTCCATGACCATTGACGAGCAGTACGCACTTATGGTAAACATCCATCTTATCCTAACACCAATTTTTTACTAACCACGATCCGAAATTTCAAGTTACAATAATTAGACCAGTTTATGTAAAATTTTAAAAGTACAGTCGAAGGTGTCTGTATATAGGTACATATTTCAAAACTTCAATTTTTAAATTTTTTACTATACCTGTAACTTGAAATTTTAGTACCAAATTAGTATCAAAGCTTTGCACTGGTACAATTTGTCAGTAGTCAAGGTATAACCCACCTACCTACTTATACAAAATACTTTTAAAAGGGAAAATATTTTTACAACTGACGAAAAGCTTCAGGTATCTGCTTCATGCATATTTTTATTATTACCCAACCAGAATAAAAATACAATAGTCTGCTTTTTGGCTTATTCGTGGCGCTGTTCTATCACCAAAACCTCTCAATGGGGATACTGAAACAATCGTGTCCCTCGTTATCGGGGACGGATTATTTCTCTCGTCCCTACCTGGATTGAGATTTAAGATTTGTTTTCTCCTTGAGCAGGCCAACCCCTATCTGACAGGCATGCCCCAGGTGGGCAGCACGTTCAGTCCGTACTACGCTCCCGGTCCCATAATGCCGACGATCATGGGTCCTGATCCTACAGGAGTTGGATCGCCCCTCGGGGTCGTCCCGCAGACAGTCGTAGCACAACAGAAGATGCCTCGGTCCGACAGATTAGAGGTATGATCCTATTAGTTTATCTAAGACTCGTTTATAGGATATCGATCGTAATTATAAGTTTAACTTTAGTGAGTTTTTACCTCCGCCACCCTTGGAGGAGAGTCGGCTTTCTTTTTCACGTTAGCTAAGCTTTTTATCATACTGATGATGTAAGTTTTGCTTATTTATTATTTTATTGTTTATTTGTGTATTTGTTGTTTTTTTTTTTATTATTATTTTTGTTTATGGAGTTGTTTAACTGATTAATTTTTGTAACACGTCTAATGGAATCGAATCGATGTGATATTTATTTATTTATTTATTTATTTATTTATTTTAGCATGATGTTTAATTTTATTGTTTAATTTATTTATTTTCGTTTTTATTTAATTTGCGTTATTATTTTTTTTTCTCGAGGTGTTATTGTTTATTTTTTAAACGAAATAAGATTTTGTTTCGGATAACATTGCAACACTAATTATTTTATATAACACGACACACTAAAAAAACTCAACGCTCTCCCTCCCGTTATATTATGTAGTTTATAGAGCCTCGCCAGAAATCCCATGTATATAACTTAATTCTATCATTTATTTATAATATAATACATACAACACTATCCGCTGTATATACAAAACTATTAATTTGACACTCTCTTAGATTTTTGTACTTTTTTGAGCACTTATAACTTTCTATCGATTTTTTGTCATTGTGCACGGTGTGCTATTCGAATTCTCTATGTAGTCTTAGTACCCTTTTCTATTTAATTTCCGTTTATATCAGCAAGCCTAAAGTCTTGTGTATTTTGCTTTTTCGATAGAAGGTTATTGATGTAGGTGATCATTTACCCCTTAGGGCCAAGCTATTTTGCACTTCTTAGTTTAGCAATCGTCCTTCATCCTATTCATCACCAAGCAGTGCTTTATTGTAAATGTTTAGAAGCCGTCTATATATGCTTAAATCATCACATGATCATGTACATACAATAAAATTGAACAGGACAAAAAAAAAATTATCAGAATTTTATTCTCACTCGCAGTTTATTATAATTTTTCGTAAACATCGCGTTCAACAGACAAAATAGTCATCAGATTAATCAGCCCTACAGCTGGAATGACAAAAAATGATCACCTCCGTCAGTAAAAGCTCTCAACAATCTTGTATACCTGTAGATCTTAGTACTATTAGGATGCTGCGTCCTTTCGACGAACGCTTCAGATCGAGTCCTTGATTTTGGTACATACTTATCAAAGTCACAGAAATTCGTGATCGACCAAGTTCATTTATTAATTTTGGAAACGAATTATTTCCACTTCAATCGCATTCTTTCTATGCAAGCAAAAGCAAAAAAAAAACACGAAAAAGATTATGTTTCATGATTCAGTTGGGTACGGGATCTTGATCACAAAAATAGCTAGGGCAGCGATACAGAGCAAAATTATTGGGCTTGATCATGCAATCGTGATCTGGTTCTTGTACAAAAACGAAGATCGAGACCAAGACCTATTAAATATCTCACCTGCAGTACTAGCAACACCAAGACTCGACTTACAAGACCGAGACTAAGACCAAGACCGTGTTTGGAGACTTGACCAAAACTGACCGAACTGCTTTTTTTTTCTTGTACTGTAAGGTGAAAAATTTCGGGAAAACTCACAAAAGAAAAAAGAATGACCTGGCAAGAAAAATTACTGTAGTCCATGTTGCAGCATGAGACCGCCTTTACCTAGGTACCATCTTTTAGCACAGAATTGAGCTGAGAGACAAAGGGAAGTATAAACGTTATCCACCTGTTCGCAAGAATTAATTGACGGTGACTTGAAAAAAGTAAGTAATTTCTGAAGGACGCCCGATCTGCAGCGTTGGTCTTCCGCCGGCAGTGAGAGAGTGCCACAAGCGCGGCACCATCAAGGGAGAAAAGCGCAGCGCACCGTCCCTCGCTATTTGCTCGAGCTGAGGTCGGCTCGGGATGCATAAAAAAAAATCGTGCTCGTGCATCCCAGGCCCTCTCTGTGACTGTGTCTGCCTGTAGGTGTGCCGCGAGTTCCAGCGCGGGGCGTGCAAGCGGGCAGAGTCCGAGTGTCGCTTCGCGCATCCGGCCGACGCGGTGACCGCCAACGAGGACGGCACCGTCACTGTCTGCATGGATGCAGTCAAGGGCCGCTGCAACCGCGACCCCTGCCGCTATTTCCATCCCCCACTGCACCTCCAAGCCCAAATCAAGGCCGCACAGTCGAGGGCTAGCGCGGTATGCAGCCTAGCAACCCATTAGATACAGCCATGCCGCACGCTGCATTATTTTTCTACTTACTACTATTTTACTATGACGCAACTATGCGCTGCTCTTTCGGTCCAGTAGTTTTAGTTGTTAGTGATTGGCTCCACAAATAATTTATTGTTTGGACACCACCCAAATCATAGGAGAGTGTGCGTATACTTCCCTCCCCTAAAAGCTTAACTGAAAAATTAGAATTTTCACTAATGCAGCTGTTGACAGAGAGTATGTGAGATAGCCAAGAGATTTTTTAGTTTCAGGTATCTTAAAGGTGCGTATACATATGCCAACCGAGCGGTTCTCGAACCACTCGGCGTAATTTATTTTCGCAAGGATCTTCCCATGAGCCACGGAAAAGGCACGAACGAACATCGAACCACCAGAACCAGAAATCATTAATGTAAAATCTTAATTATTATGCAATCTTTTTTATTATTTACTTGCTTTCGTGTCCCGGCGGTAGGACAATAATTGATGATGTTGATAAGCGGATGGGTTATTGACGATGTCTACTTTGTGCAATAAAAAGAGGAAACAGCAAATATAGGTACTGGCCTGTATGAACAACGCATTGGTCAAATGCTCGCTAGCATTAGAAGAAAAAAGAGGTTCGCCAAATGCTGTTCCAATCTGAAGTGGTAATGCTTTTATTTTAGTCAGAAAAAATTATATGAGATAAAACTCCTGCTTGCGAGTGGCTCGAGAACAGCTCATCTTTCGCTCGATTCACATATGTATAAGCACCTTAACGTTTGAGCAACAAGTGGATCCTAATGAATATGATCCTCGAGAATACTCCCATGCTTCTGCTGGGTTAAGTAAGATCTCGTAAAGATCGTGGCAGTTTTTTTTTTTTACAGTCCTGATATAAATTATTAAAGATCAGAGCGATTGATAAATATTTCACCGTTTTTAGCTAAACCTACTGGATCTTTTATGTTTATTTTATTTTATTTTTGGTTATTATTTGACCTCGCCGTCTTCCCGGATCGGCGGCTCTGACTGATCTTCTGGTCCGGACGAGACGGTGGTCTTTTTACCTGCAGCTAACAGCTATTATTGTGTAGTTTTGTTTACTAAAATCACTTTGTCATTGGAGGTGTTCCATAGCTGGTATAATATCCCGCCAACACTTGTTTGCCCAAACCGTTGGACCAATTTATTTCTGGTCTCTGAATTATCACTTGCCTCCATACTGATGGACTCAAGAACACAACTTAATCGGTTTTTCTATTTTTAGCGAACCACTCTGTCTAAAATTTTCTAATAACAGAGCAAATTTGGTTATATTTAGGTATAATCATATAATAATAATAATAATTATATTCTTCATCCGAGGTTTCTATAATATTACGATCGTATTAGAATCTCCCGACATTGCTGCTGCCTGGAACACCCCATGATTTATTTATTATTTTGTTTTTATTTTTGTTTGTTGTCTTCTCAATCTAGAACGGTACATTTCGGGAAATAAATGGCGATTTGTTTCTTGTTGTACTGTTTTACGTTTAATTTGCATGCGTTCTTTCTGTCCGACACTGTTTTTATTTTTGCCCAGTTTTTGTACCGCAATTCCTGATGCAATGACTTGCGCTGATATCTTTTCTGCTATACCGGAAGCAAATGGTGCTCTAGTTACTAAAATACACAAGTAGATCTATATGATGTAGATAGAGAAAAACCCATACCGATTTATTTAGATTGAAGAGAGCCGTAGACAGCTTTTCACGTTCTTACTAAAGATATATGTAAAAGATGTATTTTTCCAGTTTACTTCCATATTAGTCCATTTTTGGTCTTTGGGTATGGGATCCTGGTATGAGCGTCGTTGGAATTATGTCAACCTATAAAAAATTATAAGTCAAGCAACCTATAAAAAAAGAAACCAAAAATCAAATTGTAATGAGCGCGTAATTTAGTGAGGCTTAAAAATAGGTTACGTAGGTTATTATAAACCAAATATAATATACAGTGAGCGGCTAAATTATGGAACCAAGTCGATGAATTTTGAGTTTTGTGGAAAATCTAAAAACAGATTAATTTTTAAATTTAATTTAATTTCTTGTGACGTTATCAAATTGTTCATCACCATGTAAGAAAATGTAAACTATACAGGGTGTTAATTAATAGGTGTTATATACTTGAAGGGCCTGTAGGAAAAGTAAAAATGGGCAAAAAATTTCCTGTAGACATCGGTCGTTGGAGCTTTAGTTTTCGAGATACTGTTGAAGAGGGTATAGAAGTTCTTCGAAAAATTTAACATTTTTTTGGCTCATCAGAATAACTCGAAATTTTTAACAGTCGCAGAGATCTGGGAATACTCTTTACTTTTTTATTAAATAATTTCTACTGACCAATACGCTTCAATAACGATAAAAAATGATTATTTCTTGAAATACTCATTAGAATTGATTTTTGCAATGTTTTACCTCGTACGAGTTCGTAGATTGTGAAGTATCTCGGAAACAGTGCGTCCTACGACAAAAACGTGCGATAACTTTTCTCCTCTAAACAAAATGGAGATATCTTAACAAAGATAACAATTATTATGCATGAACGTTAAAAACACTGGCATAGGAATTATTTAATAAATAAGGTAACGAATTTTTGAACGGGCGGAGTATCCTGTACATCAAATCATGTAGGTACTTCAATAATTATTAGTACAACTGTCAAAATTTTCGAGTTTTTCTGATCAGCCAATTTGTAGATATTAAAAAATAAAATTTTTCGAAAAACTTTAACACCCTGTATCTCGAAAACTAAAGCTCCAACGACCAATGTCTACAGGAAAATTTTCGCCTTTTTTGCATTTCCTATATGTCCTTAAAGTTTGTAATACTTATTAATTGACACTCTGTATAGTAGGATAGGTACCACATGAGAAGTTTAGATAGGGACACGTAAGCCGTTTTCCTGTATCTTTAGGCGTTGTGAAGAAAAGCTGCTTTCACAATGGAAAATTGTAATTTTAATAGCCTACTTAATTTAAACTGCAACTATAAAAACCATTCTTACTGGATTTTCTCGGGAAACATTAAAATGCACTATACAGGGTCACTATACAGGGTATCTCATTTAAAAAAATATACTATGTAGTCTACTGAACTAAAGTAACATGCACTTTAATAAAAAAAATATAACGCCACAAGTAATTAAAAATTGCAAATTTAAAGATTTACCGAGTTAGTTCCATGATTCAGGCGCTCACTGCATTTCTCTTGCATTGTTTTTTCAAAAGCGGTGTGCAGAAATTAAGGGCCAGTGGACCTCCTTATCTGATAACATTTGGATTTGAAATACTTGCATTGAGATTCCTTTTTTATCCATGTTTGATTAAAAAAATTGCTTTTTACAAAGCTGCCTCAACTCTTAAAAAGATCGTAAAAATTCGCTGCTTATGACTGCAAAAAAAAACGAAACCGCAGCTCATTTTAACTTTCACCCAGACTCGGGATGAAAACAGTAGTTCTTAATATTTCAGTTTATGTATGACGATTTATATTCCATTCTATCAGTTGCAAAATAAATAAATAATTCAGAAGCATTACGGGGCTCTTGTAAAATAAATGTTGGTCGGTCATCCGAACTAACAAACAGCTGACCATTATAGTAAAGAGCTGATGTGAACACGAGTCGGTGAAATGGGGTATAGTTACGTGAGAAGTTGTCCTGCGGTTTAGTGGTCCTGATAGAGTATAGATCTGAGAGAAAGCATGACGAGCAAGTTTTTGCCCTCGAAGCAAGAGATTGCCCTCGAAGAGAAGGGCCTCTCCGAGATCTGACTTGTGAGCCGTTGCGTCATTTCTCTATATAGTCCATCCCTTTCGCAGCAATTATCTGGCATATATGGCATGGAAGCTGCCTACATCCTGTGCTATATACCGGCAAGCCCTGCTCTCTCAAACCATCCAAGCGCACTCCCTCAAAAGTCAAATTACACACAGACACACACAAACGTTATTTTCAGATGTTTAAGTTGCACAACAAAAGCGAACATTTATTACACTAACCTTAATCGGCGATGTTTCGCTCATGTTTGTAAATTTACTTATACCATAATTATGTGGGTGTTTTATGTGTGCTGGTATAATATTGTAATATTTTTCACATACCAGTGCCTATTACGCTTAAGGTAGTAGGTAGTCAACCCTTTGAAGTATTTTTATGAGGTATTTATATAAATGGCTGTGGTGATGATATATAGCGTATATTATTTGAGAGTATTTTTTGTATATAAAAGCGCTCGAAATGTCAGCAGTGGTAACCTGAAACCTGACGGAAGACTAAAGGAAAATGTAATTTCATTGCGTCAAGAAAATGCGTTTTTAATTGGATTGAAAATTTCTGTTTTTTGTTACTGATATCACTTTACAGGAATTATGATTTAAATGCACCGTTATTATTATTATTGTCTAACTAACAATATTATCATAAGCTTCAATAATTGACGTTTTTATTTTTTGTAATAAATTTTATTTTTGCCTTGATTTTGACGTTGATGTTAAAATTGTAGTTCTTAAGGTGTGCATGAAAACGTTCAATATGTGTTACTTGTAAGCTAATCAGTTTTGTTCATAACCTTTGAAATTTCTCACAAGTTTCTTTCTCTCATTATATTACTTTTTTCAGCAAAGGACTTTTAAATCATCGCATTGTAACGACAACTTCCATCATCGTTACAAAGCACAAAGAGAATTTTTTTAAACCCCCAAGGGCTAGTTTGCTTCACTGCTATTAAGCTATTTTCAAGGAGTCACTTTGAAGCTAATAAGTTTCCCTTATTTGCTCTTCGAGTGATTTAACTGGGCTTTCCCTTATGTGTGTGTTAAGTGTCGTCTTTTGTAGTGAACAAATTGTGTTATACAAATTAGCACTTGTACATAGTTCGATCTATTTCAGAAAAATCAACTGCATGAAAAATCAACTGTAATAAAGCTTCAGCATCACAGGCAAGCTTCTGAGTAAACTATGATCTGCACATAAATCCGGCTGACTCGCAGTCTCACAGCTTATTAAGAAATCGTTTCCTCGTCTCTATTTTAATCGGCCAAATACGTTTTGAATTAATTCGCGGTACCTAACGATTTAAATGAACCAATTTTTTTTTTTAAAGAAGTCTCACAATAATTTTCATATCTTTTAGACAGTGGCCTAGAAAGTATCCCAATAGATTATTGCAGCATCAACACTAGAATCCGTGAATTCAAAATTCGTCTTCATTTTGTCTTCATAGAGTTTTCGATTCAAGAACTTGTGAGATGATCTTCAGGACAGCATAGTCTTGATCGTAATTGCAAGTCCAATCAAAACGATTGATTTTCTCAAGCTGAACAACTATTATAACTTGTCTAATTTACCGCGATGGTTTAGCTACTTGGAAGGCATATGAACAGTAGTTTGATTAGCGTATTGGTAATTACTGCTACTAATGAGATGGAACTTGCAGCGCTCTATTGAATTGAAGAACTAGAAGCCAAATACAGATTTTAAACGAAGTCACTCTAGAGTAATGAATCGAAAACACTATCACTATACGGCAGTGCAGTGAACAACCAGACATCTCTTATAAATCATACTATAAGTATAAATACAGTCGGAGGAATATTGACAATGTTGATTTATCTGGATATAATGTAGTGACTGTTTAGATAAGCCTCATTGTCCGGCTGCCCAGAGTGCGGGAGACGAATATTAATTTAGTGCTGTTTTTTATTGTTTTTGATTTGATGTCCCGCCCGATGATCGCGTGGGATGCTTGGTTTTGCTGACGCTGTCATTGCTGCGCCCTACTAATAGCCCGCTGCCTCCGTCTCGCCTTTACTGGCCCCGCAGGCCGCCGCCGCCGCTGCCGCAGCCGCCGCAGCCCTAGAGATCGGCAAGAAGAGGCCTCGCGAGCCTAGCACCGCCGACACTGATCTATTACAACTGGTACTTGCGCCTTTGCTTTGCATGTCGACTCTTCTATTACACACACACTCACACACACAAACGCCTACTTTTGTCATTCACGTAATGTGTCATTCACTCACCACAAACGTTGATATAACTACATACTTACTTTGTATTGTGTACACTCGCTCGCTACCTGCTCACCACTCGCTAACTGTTGCCAAACGCTCGGTGGAGAATCGCTTTCAGGCTTACTGGTTTTTCTCTTTTCGGATAGAAAAGTTGATTCATACCATGCAATAGATCAGAATGTAAAATGGTCCAATTTTTATGGTCAGTACGGTTTTCTTTTGAATTTGACCGAGACTAGATATATTTACCACATTACCCAGTCTTACCACGCAGCAGAGTTATCTTAATCCAGATGGTGGAATAGTGTTTCCCTTTGGTTTTTGGGTTTCTTTGAGGGCATGGCCGCCAAAAGTCGTAGTTGGGAGATGGCTTGTCGGGATGTCGGATCAAAATAACCTATTTTTGATTTTTACCCAGTAGAGTTTTGACATTTTGGTTCCGTGATTGTACTTTTTATTTTATGGTAGATGAGGTGGTTCCATGGCGGAGTGATTAATACCGCTGGCGACGGAGATCAAGATCGTGGGTTTGATCCCGGTCCTATTTTTCTGATTCATTTTCGAACGTTTATGAAAATATGATTATGGGATTGGGGAAAAGGGCTTTGAAGGCCTAGTCGCATTACCCCTTCGTAGCAGTAATGTAGTTCATTACAAATTATTACGTAAAAGGTTAATAAAGTGTTTATTGAAAGGGATTTTTAGACCCCATCGACAAGCACCATCTTTTTTCGCAGGAGCCATGCAGATGTCAAAAAATCTCTCAAATGAAGCGAGACGAAGATTTCGTCTTCGGAATTTAGGATTTAAATGATTGTTAGACTGTGTAGATATTAGATAATAAACAAAGCTCGGTATTTATCAATAATTCAGTAACCTTTTTTACTTTTTTTCCAATATCGGTTTTCATCCTAGAATTAGAGGATGCTGATTAGCCTCTACGTGACACTGTCCCTATTGATGTTTCCCGACAACAAAGACAACTGGTAATGTCGATAAGGTCCTACTTGAAAATCGTGTGCGTTGTGTTCAAAAATTGCAATGAACAGCAATTGTATTTTAAGTCGTTCACATTTTAGTTGTATAAATTTAGATATGCTTTGGTTCACTGTTAGCGAGTGCTTGATAATACAAATACTACATACTAATTTTTGCCTCGTTCATTACTGATAAAAAAAATCAGAGAGTGCATTAAATTCCATAGCTAACATTTTTTATTTTAAATCGGAAATAAAAAAGCCGTGGCTAGCTTATGAACATCGCTTTTAACTAACAGGCTGTAATATTTCTGCTGCTTTCGGTGTCTGGCATATAAGTATAAAATAATCATGAAATATCGCTTTTGCTGTAGGTACCAGAAACCAAATGCCGTCATGGAAATCGTCTTGATACTAGCGGGCATCTTATACATATACATCGGGGACATTGTTTCGTGTGACAACTTTCTGCGTCTTGGCAAATTAACCGAACGAGAGTAGAGCAGTGAGTAGTGAGTGATTAAGAAGCGGATGGGAATTGCCCAAACTAGAGCCTCACCGAAGACATTCATCTCATGTTTATTCATCTGTGAAATCTCACTTTACGAGAGGCAGTTTTCAATCTTACGAGGGACTGGGGGGGAGGGGGGAACATTCGAACCAGAACGGGATAATACCTACCTCATGATGCGGATAGTATACTTTTCATATCGTCTGCATATTTCATTAATCATGATGGCAGGTTTCCGCCAAGATTACGATTGACAGCATACTGGTTTCGGGGGCGTTATTCAACGCGTACTAAAAAAGGCACTCAGCCGTTCCGCCAACAGAATGAATGCAGAATAATGGCAACAGATCTGCTACTCTATTCATAAAAATCCCCGTGTTAGCTATCTAGCATTATACTCCTTTTCTCATAGAGTGGGAAAATATGCCAGGTTTTATGCATGCGTGTTTAGAATGGTGTAAAATTTTATTTGGAACCTGCTGATGCGATTTTCCAGTCAAATTTTCGGGCGATCCGCTGTTTTATAGACATTGTAGTTATTATTTCCTCGCCATACATGTATGTCAATTAATCGGTAATAGATGCGTTTTTTTGTGATGTCTCTCTGGTTTGAAATTTCTAAATAAAAAGTGATCACTTTTATTCAAGAGTGGTGTACACCATACAGACCGAAAAACAGAATAACACCTCAATTATTTTTAATAAAGAGGTAGTAGTTTGCGACTTTCAGTTGAATAGTTTTCATCAGTCTCGCGATGTAATATTTTTTAGGAACTTACGTCCTTTAAATGATCCAAATAAGGTAACGGTGATTTGTGCGGAAAACTCGTCGATTTGAAGACAGCAAACTACTACCCGATCCGAGTTGTTGGCATGTTGTGAGGCTGTTTTATTTTGCTTTCAGGATAATTTGGCCCTAACAACCGTAAATTTTTTCCTGAAAGTATTTTCCGCTTCAGCTTGACGCCTATACATAATCCACACCTACATGTTTGTTTTGCATGCTAAAATTATCACCTGGCGCCTACTCCTTTGAGATTTACAACTTTTCAGATAATTGGCATCTGCGCGTGGTTTAATAATATTTTCTGAAACTGAAAGTAGCGTTATATTGAACTTGATTGGTTTTCAGCTCGCAACATCCTAGCAACTACGTTTTATAAAAGCAAATACCTACATTTAAATACAATGAAATATTACAATTTTATTTGATTTTTGTTTTTAATTTTGATTTGAGGTTTTGAACAGCCAATGTACTTTTTTGTTTGATATTTTCACTAACAATAAATGGTTGCAAATGTTTGAGCGTTAACAGAAAAGAAATTGCTTGTGCTGTTTATTAAATCGTTTTCTATGAATAGTGACATGATAATTTTTACATGATACACTGACATTATTTTGTTTCCTTTCTTTCAGATGGATATGAAATCTGTAGGATCATTTTATTATGAAAATTTTGTAAGTACATATTACTACCTTTTTCTTTGAAATCTATTTAAGTCTAGTAGTTATTATTAAAAGTGCTTATAAGTTCCGATCTATGATCTATTGCTCCATCTGACTACAATAAGTTTTTGAGGACTTGCCTTATTTTAAGAATGTCAGTATGGAGCAAAATGTTCAATAATAAAATTATTACGGGAGCATTATAGATGATCAATGGTTCAATCAGTGAATGTCATATAATCCATTAATTTATAACTCGAACTCGAGTTAGATTTTTGTGTTTTTTTTTATCTGGTGGAATAAGGTCAATCTTGGATTGAGTTTACTCACCTTCGCCTAAAAAAAACTTCGCCTCGGGCTACAATATATTTTTGTTGGTTCAAGTTCCATTATTGATTATTTCTGGTGTGTTTTTGTTGAAGTTGGTCTCTTTGAATTATGGTGATTCATTTCTGAATGAGAAGGTAACAAAATTGAGCTGGGGGATTAATAATTTATTATGTTTCCTTGTATGGGGGATATAATGGATCTAATAATGCTGCTTATCCTTAGAACCTATAATAATAATCTTGTTTCTAATGAAGAAATTCATTCCTTTTGAGGGTGATAGTGAATTACGCCTCCACAATACCAAAAGCAATTCAGTCACTATTTTAACTTGAACCCAATTCCGAATTTCATCTATCAATTCATACAATTACCTCTTCTATATGACCCAAGCTTGATTTGAAATGTATTTTTCTCCAATATTATTTCAAATAAGTTGGCTATGTACTTTAACACAGAAGCCAGATTGTGTAAAAATACAGTGAAGTGAAGTAATTTTTATATAAATATTGTAGCAACCACGATATCTAGTATGCCCTGATAAATCCAAGTTTTCTTTCATATCAGAAGTACCTACCAATTTATTTGCATGTAAAAATTTTCCTAGAAATATTTACCTTAAATTAATACGGGGTGTTACTGAAGGGTATGTACCTACTAAATTGAAGGGCGTATACCTGGGCCAATGTTAAGTTTTTTATTAATATCTCAAACACTCTTTTACTGAAACTGTTAAAATTTACGGCAGTGGTATTTGTAGTAATCAGGAGCTCCTTTAGCTCCAATTATATTAAAATTATCCAGTTCCAGTAGCGTCTCGGGGGCACCCTTACTAGTATTATTGCAAAGAAAACTGTAGGTACACTACTGACTTTTCTTAAATTTTGATATTTTTTTAAGATTAAGCATCTAAAAATACAACTTTTCTCTCGACTTTTCTTTGTATTTCATTTCGTTTTCTATAAAAAAAAAGAAAACCCACTTCAAGCCATGTTGAAATTGATTTTAATTTACAGATTCTATTTGATCAATTTTTAGACATGCGTTGAAGCGGTTTTTATTATTTTTATCGAAAGTAAAGTAAGATGGAAAAACAATTTAAGAGACAAAAAAGTTGTATGTAGCTGCTTAATCTGAAAAAATATAAAAAATTTAAAATGTCAGTGGCGTAAATAAATTTTCTTTGCAATAATGTTGGTGAAGGTGAAAAAAAACGTTGTGTCTTAGAGACCAGACATTTTTTAAGACACTCACGTTTATATGAACTTTTAGACTTAAAATTAGCCCAGGAATATGTTACGCCCTTAAATTTAGTAGGTACATAACATACCCTATAGTAACACCCTGTATAGTCTTGATTCCATAAAATTATGTTTTAGCTATTTTTATAACTCTTTGCATCATATACTACTACTCTATCCAATAGGTCAACGTATTCTTCCTTCTGTTGATTATTATTCTTCATGTAAATCTCTACTTGCCTGAACTTTTTTATTGTTTTACCTATATTGCGAATAATTTATATTACCTATGACTTATCACTAAATATATGCTGTAACTTGTTTACATTTATTGAAACTTTCCAGCAAATTTTTTAGCTAATTCACTGATAATTTCTTCACAGGCCTTCCCTGGCATGATGCCGTACAAGCGACCAGCCGCCGACAAGTCCGGAGTTCCCGTCTACCAGCCTAACGCGACCACCTATCAGCAGCTGATGCAGCTCCAGCAGCCGTTTGTGCCCGTCTCATGTGAGTATAGCGCGTCCCCCATCGCCGCCCCCCCGTGCTCCTCGCCCGCCCCCGCGCTACAGGAGCCGCCAAAGCCGCCCCCTGCCTCCGCAGCCGCCCCACAACCGCCCTCCTCGCAGCAGGCGCTCGCTAAGGACCCCGAGGTTCCGTGTAGCGCTGCGGCGGCCGCTGCAACGGTCTCCACGCACTCTTCTATCGCTTCTCTCATGTCCCCCACAACACTTTTGACCTCTGCTTCTATGTACCATCACAGTGGGCAGTACCAGCACCCTCCCACCGCTATTCCCGATCCCGCCACCTTGGCCAAAGAAGTCGCTCAACAGAACTACGCCAAAGCTCTGAAACTGGCTTCCGTCAATCAATCCTTCAATCAGTCGTTCAATCAGTCGTTAATGGCGGCTTCTCAGTACACGCAGCAGCTTAATCCGTTAAATTATACCGGAGTCGCTTTGAGCAAGCAAATGAGCGTACCGCCTCCGATGTCACGCTATCCAACAGGCGTTCCCACCTCCGCCGCAACTGGCTTGCCCTTCAGCTTAAACCTCGGTCTGAATCCATACGCTATCCAGCAGCATCAGAGTTTGCTTAACGTAGGGAGGCCTCCAGCATCCGCCGTCTATCCTTATACTTTGATGCGATCCCCATACCAGACCATGGGGTCAACTCCCGTTATGGGGAACGCACTGATAGGGGCCCAGTATCCTGTGTCTGTGGCAGGTACGCCCATGACCATGACCAGTGTGTCAGCTACTGCTAATATGGCCGCCGCAGCCGCCGCCGCCGCTGCCGCGCAAAATAATAATAACAATGTTGTCATACAGCCTTACAAGAAATTGAAGACGACTTGAATTTGTTAGGTACTTATGTTAGGTAGTTGTTTTACGAAAGTAATTATTGTTATATTTTGTGTCATTTATTAAGTGTCGATGGTTTTCATTTATTTGGAAATTGTTGTTTTATATTTAATCGACTAATGTTTTTTAAAATTATTATTGTGAAATTACTTAGGTATTCGTATGGAGGATTGTCAAAAAATAAAAAAAAACCGGTGCAATAGTTCTGTGAAATTTTACAAAATTTTAGAAATGTTTTTATTCAAGCAGTGTCTAATAACCGGCATTGACATTACTAAGAGCTGTACATGTCAAATTACCCTATAGGTATTAAAAAATGAGGGTTTATCAGCAGGCTTTGTTAAATTTTGTAATATTTTGAATGTGTAAAATAGACTTTTTAAATTTGTTGATAGAAGATGCTTACATTTTTTCTACGTGTGAGCCATGCATTTGTAGGCTTTCCTTATTAGAAGTGCCGATACCGGCATCATAGACACTGCCATTTTATTTAGGTTAGATTTTGATTAAAAAATTTTTAGTGTACAAGCACCAGCGTTCGTTCGTTCAAGTTGAAATTATTGTTGAATTTGTGTTATTAAATTAATTAATTATTTATTTTGAACTATTTTAATGCCAGTGTTCTTAAAAAGGACACTGATGGATACATTATTGATGATGTACCGAATTTTTGTGAAATTGGATCCCAGTGGTAGTGAAGGCTTGACAATCTCCATTGAAAAATAGTCTCGATCTAGTCAATTTAATTTGTGGTAAACATTACATTAAAACATTGGGTAAAGCACTAAGCGAACCCGGACCAAGCGAGTGCCTCAAGACTGTGATATCCTCACACCCGCTGTATGCACCGCTAACCCGTTAACATCCCCCCCAAATCCCTCTATCACCACTTTATTATTATTTCTTAAATATTATGTAAAATCTAAACGATATTAGTTTGTTATGATTTCGATGCCATAAAATGGCATAAGAAAGTATTTGTTAGAGATTTTGCATGAAAGAAATCAGGTTTATCCGTAATTGAAATACCTACCTATTCGAGAGCCTACTTCATACGCATGGTAGAGATTTTAAGCATTGTATTTTTAGAAAGTGCCATTGCAGTAGGTACCAGTTCTGTAGATTGTAACTGACCCAAAAAGATGCCATCAATGGCAGACAATCTCTCTCTTAATTTATGTCTGTGTTAGTTCCAGTTGTGCATGGGGCTTCTCTTCTTGAGTACATGTTGTCTTGCATGGACTTTGTAATTTATGTAATAATTCCATAAAATATAGTATATTTTGTTATCTCGGTCAAAAACGAGACCTTCCGATGTTTCCATACGAGGGACTCTTTTTGGGTTAGGTTTACCATTGTAAACTATTCTAGAAAACCCGAGTTTTGTTCCTTTTCTTTAGTTAATCGATAGTTTTTTTAGGATTATTATTAAATGTGAGCTGTTGTATTATTATCGCCTTTAGAAGGCTGTTGTTTTTGTTTTGTCTTCCTGGGTTTGATCTCGAGGCACAAATGTATCATTTCCTTTTGCAATTGTGTCATCAGTTGAGTCCTATTAATTGTAGTTTGTATGATTTGGAACTGTGCATTTACTTGACCTGATATGTGATTGAAATATCTAAAATTAAAGAAGGTAAAATCAGCAGCAAAGAAGTTATTTAATATTTTAGACAGAATAGATAAATATAAAGTACTATTTTTATAATAAATACAACGAATAAATTTATTAATGAGTAAAGTAAAGTGAACGTAAATAATTAATAATGATTGAATTATACCTACCTAAGCAGGTCGAGTATTTGCCAAGTTGTCTACTTCATTTGCAGGTATTCAATTATAGTTGAAAAATTAGGCTAGAAAATAGACTAGATTTGTGATGTATTTAAACATAACTATATACAATGTGTCTTATAACTTAGCATTTAAATAAGTAATCCTTCACATAACTTATAATAATATTTACTTCATAAAAATTATGAATAGATACATATTTCAGTAAGATTACAATGTGATGCATGTTTTTAGGCTATTTAATCAAGTATTGTCCTTTAAGTACCTATCTTTATTACTATATTATGGAATTTTGCATTTTTAAGTAGCATTACTGATTATAAAATAGTCGAATATTGTGAGATATACACTCTGTTCACTCTGTTATACCAGAGACAGCTCTAAATTATTTGACAACTCATGTCGCTCAAAGTCGAGTCATTAATGTAAATAATAAATTGAGATTATACATTACCAGTCAGTCAAGAAGGTAAGTCATAAAAAACTGACATAAAATGTCAAATATCGAAGAGGTCTGCTCTCTAATATAATACCTGCCTACCTGTAAGAATTTATCTTGTACCGGTCATTCTTGTAGAAACTTGAGTAGAGAGCAGTACTTGACGGGCCCTGATGGTGTCCCGTCCGGCTAGCTGCGTCGTTTTGGTCACTTTGTTCTTAAACCGCTGCGCGTAATCAGCTGCCAACACATCAGTTGATCATGACTTACAATACAATAATGTAGTGCCTTTAGGCTGCTGGTCACGCTTTAGGCCGCTAAAGGTGTGGGTCACTTACGTTACGCCATCTATTATAGTGTGACTACTTCTCATTATTATTATAGAGTTGTTGCATCGAAATCTGGCAAAAAGGGTGGTTTTATTGACATTTAACTCTCGGTTGATTTATGTCGACTGTAAAAAATAAGTAAGTAGTCTTTTTGTTAAGTTTCAATGCGACTACTTTACTTATTATATTATTTACTGTGTATTTATTGTACTGTTCTAATATCCTCAGGTGTATGTATTATCACGCCACTATTTGTAATAATAATGCTTGAAAATGCATGATATTTGTTTTATTAATGATCGCTTATTATTTTTATTACTTCCCAGTACATTTTCGGTTAATTTCATATCCTGAACAATTCTCACGTGCTATTATGTGAAGTACTATTCCTTGACTAGAATTATCCTTGACTAGCTTCTCTCTATATTTATCTAAATATAATTATTCTGTACAGGCTGTAAACTATTCCTTGCTTGCCATCACATTTTATTTTTTGTTTTTGTGTGAACAATACCATCCCCACTCGCTTGTTCATTACTAACAACTGCTTTTTTGAAACTGATATCTGAAATGGAATGACCTAAAATCAGAATCCTTAAAGAGTGAATTTTGAGAAGCTTTACCAGGAAGTAGTGCATTTGAGCAGATTGGAGTGCAAATGGCGATGAACTTTAAAAAAAAGAAAAAATGTCTAATTCGGACATTTACTGATTAAGAGGTTAATGGTGATGTTACACTGCTGTAGCAGCTAATGATCGAAATAGATAGGTGAAGTGTATTTTTTGCTTCTTGAAATTTTAATAATGGATCATTATTAGATTTCTTTAAGGATTATCTAATGAAGGGAGTTATCAGTTTCATTGTTTCAGTACCTATATCTAAAGAAAGTTGATAATACAAAAAATAAAATGTTGGTGCGGGCTCTAAACTATCACTTTACCCTGTACAAAGAGAATTAAAGTAAACCATTTATGCTATTTTCCCGATCCATTGGCGATGGAAATGTCAGTTATTTTGCTATGTTGAAATGCAGCTTTCTGAGCAGTCCTCTTGTTTGACTGTTCTGGTAATTTGCACCTCTATAATTTATCTACAACACGAAAATACTAAAACGATTATCTACTAGTGTGAATGGATTGAATTGAAATGAAAATTAAATCAGCCGCTTGTGTTCAAATAAAGTGGAAACTGTGTTGTCAACTGTAGTGTTTTGTAATGACTGAGAGTTACCTACTGTTAGAGGCTTACATATTTCAATTATTTTCTCCATTCTATCATTTGGCTAAGTCTGTTTGTAGCTTGTAGTAAGTAAAATACGATATTTAAATGAATAATAATCATTTATTATTATTCAGGGTGAATAAGAGTTGAAAACATGGTTTGTGGTGCATTATACAATTTTTTATTTTTACTTTTCCAAATACCAAAAGAGCAAGTTAGTAGAAAGAAATGGGGGAGCAAAAAAATAATGTGCCATTTCCCATGTGATGGTTTCTTCATTGTAGTGAAAATACTCGTAACATATAATTAATCTTATTTCACTTAAAAATGCTATATTTAATATGTTATGTTTGCAGAATCCAGCCGCATAGACTAATTGTAGCATCGCAGATTTGTTCTACACGTAACAGCTTTGTAATCATTTTATTTTAAGATTAATTTTATTTATTCCTTTTTAACAGTATTCTATGCTTCTTTGCTTAAAACTACCTGGCCTTTAATTCAACCTGTAAGTAATTTCCGAACACTTAGTTTCTAGTTAATTTTTATTTATTTATTCATCGTTTAGCATTACTAACCCTAATTTTTAACATTTTCAGCTTTATTGTCTTAATTAAAACACATCTTACTGCTTATAGTCTAGACAAATACTATACTTGGGTTCTTCTAGTCGCTTGTATCACATAAGAATATACAGACCTATATTTTTAATTTTCTTTAGCCCTTTTTGACTTATCAAGGACTTGATTGGAAACTTTTGGAAATTGATCGAAAAATAATATTTTTATACACGGACTTCGAGAACCTAAGCAGGCTTAAGATTCTATAATTCTTCATTAGTTTCAAAAAAAAAAAATTACCCCAAAAGCAGTCTAATTATTGAATATCCAGTTATACTTAAAGGACTGTATAAAATCTTTTACAAATTTTTCTTCAGATTAGCTCAGTATCATATAATTAATCACTTATCTGGGTCTATTTTTATTGGTAAGATGTTCATTAAATATTTAATGGAAGTACACCAGGCTGATATTGAATTTTTTTTAAAGTTTAGTAGCCCTCAGTTGGATGCAAAAGTTTGAAAATATTTAAATTTAGTCAAAGTTCCGTAAAATTTATTATCTTAACCCTGACTATGTAGAGAATATCTGCATATTGATGTTAAAATCAAGTATACATTTTTTATGTATGAATGTCGTAATGGTTTTCTTTTCTAAAAAATGAAAAGATATAGGTTCCCTGGATTCATCCTGTTTACTATTAGCGTTTATTATAACAACCCTTTGCACTTTGAGATTTGGTTGATTTTGAAACACATTCCGATAATATTTAGTGATCATTTCTACCATAGGCTCATTTTCATTTAGAACTTTCAAATCTGCTGAGAATAATTCCATCATATCAAATTATTCACACCTCTCTGATAAAAAAGGATTCCTGATTTTCTGATGCATATATTTTTTTATTACGATGATATTCATAAAAGTCTTGTAGAAATACGATGAGTAAGTTGCCAGAATCAAGGAAGACTTTTGAATTCGATTTGGTTGAAGTTTTATACTGATTTTTCATCATATTTTATTATTCTGTTATTGTACCCATTATCTGTACGTATAAAAAAGTTTAACAAAGTACTACCTATAATGGGTGCAATGTTCATGTGCCATTTTTACCATTACAAACTATTAATTTGATTTGCTCTTTTCTGTTTCATGCTTACACTTTCTGGTTTTCCGTCTATCTTCTGTTGCTCCTAACCGATATTTTCTTTGTTTTGCGACGAAACTGACTGTTTATTTGGACTGATCTGATTTGATGTATACACTTGCTGTTTATTTTACATGTGACACACTCGTGTGTGTCAAAAAATGGTTATGGGTCTGCCCACCAACACACCTGACAACACTCACACCGTACCGTGACACTTTACAATTACTTACCAACCTCTCGCTCTTTGATTTATTTTATTTCGTCTTCGTTTTGGTTCACCCATGCCATAACAACTTCACACTGTGTTGCGATTCGCTCGATCATTTGCTGACGACCCGTCCCCTCCTTCACCCTAACACACGACTCCACAATTTAATAAATTCCACATGCGTATAATACCACCACACATTTCCAACTGAACACCGACCAACACAATGCTGCTACTCACAATGGTGTCTGGTGGGTATTCGTAATGGCTGTAACGTAATGTGTTGTCGTATTGCTGAATGGCTGCGATGACGGCTTCGCTGCACACTGCATGTCGCCGGCATAGACAATGGTACGCCTGTGCCCTCAAACGCCCCCTTTGTGATCTACACTGATGAACAAGGACAGGTATTCATGTATGTTTAACTTCATGACCGGCTGTACTACTACTTCTATAGTGTAACTATTGCTATCGTTGGAACTTTGAGAGAAAACGTTTGTTTGACAGCGTACTTGATCAAATTTGAGATTTCTGATTTAACAGTGAATTGCTCTAAGTAGGAAATCTGGTTTAATATGATCTGTTCAAAGCTCAGAGATCTAAATTGAGTGCCTAGAAGTGAATAGTGAATGGCAACCGGGCCACAAAGAAACGTCTCTTCTAAATCGAGTAATTAATCTTACCTGAAGTTTCCAGTAGGGTGCACTCATCGTTAGTTTAAAATTTTGACCCTTAGAAATATGACCTGAGAAGACGCAACTCAAAGCAGCGTGTAAATGAAGTAGTCTACTAGTAAGTGATCTATCAACATTAAGGTATTTTGTTTTTTTCTGTGCAGCCTCATTTAATGACATTCATGTAATATCATGTCATCTTTTAATACATTTCCTGTAATAAACATTCCCTGTTTTATCAAATTAACTGCAAGTCCTGTGTGAATATTAGTTAGCGAATAATAATTTATGTTGAATTCAAACACTTTTTAAAATATTTTTTTATCAAATGGTGCGATGGTGCATCTTTGTTTATTTTCTATGTCTAATTTTTTCAACCAATCCCTGTCAAAAGTATGAAAAACTTCATGCTACAGATAGCACTACTGATTGCAAGTTTCTTATGAAAACTATTTACCTACCCTTAAATCAAGTATTGTTTCACTTATCCGGAAGCTGCATTTATTTTTAAATGGTGTTGAGAAATTAATTCTTCCTCTTGACTAATATTATAATGGTGACTAATTTGAGGGTCTCCAGATTAGAGGAAATCTCAGTTTGATCGTAATTAATTTCTAAAGTCTAGGTAGTACAGCTAACATGAACAATTAATTTTTGCAAGTTACAATGTTGCTTTTGTTGGTGAAACGTAAAAACCTTGACTAATAATTAAATCTTAATTTTATGAATGCTGCATCATTAACAAATAATAACCAATCATTGTGAAGTTAAATCACAGCTTTTTTTGAATTTTTTATCAGTAGAATAGCGCAGTTTTATTTGTGAAAGTGATGCTTCATTCATATTATGTTTGTGGAGGTTTTAATCATGAAAATCTTACTATAACAATATTTAATTTATTCTTTGTGAGTCTCGCAGGCGTTGCTAATCATTGTAACTTGTTTTAAACTTAACTTTGCAAGCATATTGTGATTGTTGTTCACAGGACGTTATTTTTACATTCGATCACAATCTGATTGCATTCTTCAATTATTACGAGCTTTAGATTGAAAGTTTCTTTTTATTGCTGAAGTAGATATTTTGCTTTTATGCTGGGAGCTGATATATTTTACGGTATAAACTCCGAGCATAATTTAGTTTTGCTGTTTATCATGAAGATTTTCAAACATTCTGCATGTAACGAGACACAACCTACCTTGTATCATTTTTGTGTTATTAACACTGCTTTTGTTTTGGTCTTCTTTTGCTGCCTCTGGCTTTCTTTTAGATCATGTCAGCTCTTATTCAAAACTATGAAATTGAAGAAACAACTGAGGATATAATGTTTAACTATGTTCAAATATTTTAACAACATTATCAAAGTTGACAATGCAACATTATTGATCGGTTAGAAATAAAATCGATATGTGTATATTAAACATTTTTTTTTGTATTTGGGTATGTTTGTAGGTGGTTAATAGGATTGCAGAATGCTTGAAGGATCTCCAGATTGTTGTCTCCCAAACATGATTCACTTTAACTCTCTAATGATTGGCATGTGCATAAGTCTAAATTTTTGTGTATGAATTTTTTACGAATAATTTTAGAAATAGGTACTACCTAGTGTGCTTATGTATGCCGTGCAATGTTTCTTAAATGTTCAGTTGCATACATGTGCACTATCAATTCTAAATACCTACTTAAATTACAAATTTGTTTTCCTCTCCCTTATAATACTTTTTACTGTATCGATAAATTGTATTTAGATGTGGTTTAATGTTTATCGTTTTGTTGTTTTTACAGTTACTGGACACCCTCCCGGTGTGCCAAGATTTTAATCGTGGTCTCTGTAATCGACCAACCTGCAAATTTGTACATCTACAGGAAGGTGAGTGATGAAATTCTTAAATTCAATCCTTAATGAACGCTTGATAGATTTTTGAACATACATTTTAGTTCAACGTACGTTCCAGTTCATAAAGTATGTAATGATATACGGGGTAAGTCCTTAGTGTGGATAAGTCTGATGCCGGTAATGATACTGATGAACCAAATGCTCATCGCAAATGGGAAGTAAAAGTATAGTTTGTAAAATTGTGTTCATGTATAAAGGCTGGTCCAACATTGCTGTATCAAGCTTTCCCATCCTAAAGACTCACCCTGTATAGTTACTGCAAAATATTTGAATATGTGGCATGGATGAAAATTCATCATCTGATGCTTTTGCAAAGATCATTCTTATGTGACTTCATCTAAATATGATGAGATCTTGAAAACCTTTTATTAGTGATTGATTCATCAGTGATTTCGTTCAATCCATATCACCTTTCCAACAATTAAACAAAGTATTTTTCATGGAAATCTTGGAGAAGTGAAATATAAACTTAAAATTAAACTAAACATCAAAATAACACTAAAATAGTTGAGCTAGGAGAATGTTATAAAATTCGAAGTAGGTAATTGTCTTCTGGGCTTATCATTTCTTAATTCTTTGTAACTGTCAACTGTCTTATTTTCTTCGTTCAACAAGACTTGCAAAATTTGGAAGATACCTCTACAGTGTGTGTCACGGGCATGGTACACCCCCTTTTTTTCTTTATTTTTGGAGATAATTTTTTGAAATTTGGTACGTCGCATGTTCTCGATAGAGCGCACTTTTTAGCAGAAAATTGAATTTTTTTCCACATCCGGTTTTTCCGAAAATGTTACCAACTTTTTATTTTTAAATGGGACACCCTATATATTATTATATTTTTAGATTCTATACATTTGTACAAATACAACAATACCACATAAGTACCATTTTAAATGTCAAATTTGTTTTAAAAAAATTTTTTATTTCTCAATTATAGTGTGCCATGACTATTTCGTTTTACTCCAATTGGATCATTTAATGCTAGAAAAATCGAATTTTTGTTCAAAGTAATAAATTAAGTGATTTATGGATAAATAATGCGCATCGGAATGATTATTTGAACTGAATTCATTTTTTTTCAAATGGTACCTACCATATTGGTATCGAGGTACCATCTGCTAGTACTTCCAATAAGGGACATTTTGGTGTAACCATTTTGCATCTGTGACGAACATAACTGAAGTCATGGCACACTATAATTGAGAAATAAAAAATTAAATAAAAACAAATTTGACATTTAAAATGGTACTTATGTGGTATTGTTGGATTCGTACAAATGTATAGAATCCAAAAATATAATAATATATAGGGTGTCCCATTTAAAAATAAAAAGTTGGTAACATTTCCGGAAAAACCGGATGTGGAAAAAATTCAATTTTCTGCTAAAAAGTGCGCTCTATCGAGAATATGCGACGTACCAAATTTCAAAAAACTATCTCCAAAAATAAAGAAAAAAAAGGGGGTGTACCATGCCTGTGACACACACTGTATATTAAATTAAATTGAAAATTCACCTAATATTTTGAGTCAACATACTTTTTTTCGATTTAAAAACCGTGTTTTAATTTAAATTATTTTCTAAAATGAATTATAAAAGTAATAAATAAAATGTTACTTTGAGGTTTGTGTTAATTAATTGAAATGTTTTTCCAGGAGAGGGAGTGGAAGTGTCGGATCATCGAGTGGCAGTGTGCCGAGATGCAGCCAAGGGCCAGTGCTCCCGGTCAGCATGTAAATACTACCACATCCCAGTGGCGCTGCCACCGGCTCCCGTCATGGCCGCTCTCGCCTCCTGTCTGCAGTAGTCACAACGACCGATAGCCCCTAACCTCTATCTCATCTTTATATACAACACTTTATATTACTACCTATCTATAAAATGTGGTCATTACTAAGACGGCAGATGTTTGTGTTATATCTATTAGTTTTTGAATTGAAATAGTGTTTAGAGTAAGATAATATGTGACTGAGAAAATGTCGTTTGTATGAATGGTGAAAGATTGTACGTATATTTAATAATATATTGTAATTCAGTTCACTACTGGTTTTGGAACTCTCGCACAGCTGCCATCCTGGGACATCGATATTAATTATAATAATGCTATTATTATTATCGTCGTCATCATCATCTACTCCCTTGGTATATAATATGATGATACACAATATGATAATATAATCGAATAACTGACGTGTGAGAGTGATACTAGTGAAGTTAACGTGACGTATATATTTGAAAAAATATAATATATACGTATAATATGTATATGACGATCGAAATGAACGAGCCCGGTATTTTGTCTGTGCGAGTGTATCTGAAGCGACACCTTAGGTGCAGAGCCACCCTATATATTCCTTATTTTATAATCAAGTAACAAATGAACGTCCCGCGGGTTCGACCCAGGCAGTGGGCCACGAATGACACCAGTCGAACAGGGAGATATCTGGAGCGTTTTCATTTGTTCTGAAGCGATCTTGATTACTGTGTTATTAATCGTTAACTTGTTTTACCTTTATATTATTATATTTGCTGTGATTTTTTAATGGTGTTGGATGTTTAAAAGTGTGACATATTCTAAAATATTAATTATTTGTGTATTATATAATAATATGATACTAAAACGTAATTTTAAGTTGCCTGCATGGTTTTTTGAACACGGAGGAATTACAACTGAACCTCGGGCTAATGATATATTGGTCTAGTCAAAATCAAGTAGGTGTTTTAATAGTTCTGTTATAATAGTTTGTATAACTCGATATCTCCCCTAACAAGAAGTGCCACAAACAAGCATTGAAAAACGGAAGTAAAAATGTTCCTGAAAAGCATTTAAAATTACTGATTTATAGACGACAGTTTGACACGGTCTGGTATTAAAGGGCGAGATAATAAAGGCGCTGGTTGTGATATCGGGTGGTCTGCGTGAGTTGAGTGATGTTAATATTATATTGTAAATAGAATAAAAATAGATTGTAACTAAGAAACTCGCATATTAGAGTTACTTTATTCATTTACTTGATAGTATTTAAAACGAGATTTAAATTAATTAGAGGTTAATAACGAGTTAAGCGGTATAACCATCTTGTTCCACTGAAGTACTGTAAACTATTTCAGGTCTTTCCCTTTAATACCATGATAGAGTGAGAGCTTCCACGGTCAGAGCACGGGCCTCTGCTTTGCTTCGATGCATTCGCATAGTTTGCTAGGTTAGCTCTTCTCTTGGGTTGCGCCGTTCTGTGCTCCCCGCCCATGCCCATATGTCCCCGCCCGGCGCTCGGCGCAACGTCCATCGTCCGATGTAGCCGCTGTCTTTGATCTCTCTGCATTACCTCATCGCCGTTCTCTTTGCACACAGTCAGTCAGTCAAGTCAGTCAGTCGTTCCGCTCCCTAATTTAAGTGTAGAAAGAAGAAGTAAGTACCGTTTTTGCTGCGTCGTAGCATCGCTGGTTAGATGGATCGTTGCGCTAATCGCCCGTCTACATTGAATTCGTGCTTCTATGAGATATGACAAATAAGTTGCTGGGAAGGCGAGCTGGTTCGATCTGAAGCACTGTAACTTATTTGATGTGTGGAATAGATGTGCGCGTTTGCGGTAGATGTGCTGTAAAGCCGCCGCCGCCGCCGCCGTAAGAATGTTAATATGTCTGTAAGCCCATGCTATGTTATTACTAGTGTAGACCATAGTTAGCCTAACCTAGAATAATTTCTCCTAACATATAACGTTATATTAACTTGCATGTCCCTAGATGAAAAAGTTACATCATATTCTATACTTAACATAGTTGTAGGAAGCTGTCCCGAGGCAATATAATTTCTGTTTGCGTTTTGTTTTGATAAAGATTTATCCGAATTGGTTTCGCTAAAGTGATGCATTCTGCTGACCCATGCTTTTTACAGAATCGCTTAGGCTTTCCCTTAATATCACACACATCGATCTTGTCATGTTGAATGTAGTACTTTCCGATATTCTTTCTGTTGTTGACTAAAATATAAAGGGGTGATTATAAAGAGGAAAACGAAATTTCTAAATCAATTTGGCTTCCAATTCTCTTATCAAATAAAAAAAAATTGTTTTCCTCACCTCTGTACGAAGTAGAACCTACTCTTTCCCTATATTGTGACGTGATAGAATATAGTTGTTGATGATACTTGAAAATTAAATCGATTTCCCGTTTCGTTTGCTCTAGGAAGTTCTCTTTTGCATCAGTTACGTAGTTGGATGAAACGACAAAATTTCTGCATTTATTATGAATTATGAACATTAGAAATTGTGTGGTTAGATATTCTTGTATTTACTTATTACTTATCTCTAAGGACGTTGACAATAGTGGTGCAGATGTTCGTATGTTTATCGTAGATGTAGGAAGATGTTGTCTTCAGTATACCCATGGAATAAAAGAACTAGTTTCCTCTAATCTCTCCCATTTATTAGTCTTGTTCATGTTATTTAAAAATGTCTGTTTCTTAGTGTTGTTAACTGTTTTTTCAGTTAAAATTAATTATGGAACTGTAGAGAGTCATTTTTATAATTTTGTAGTTTCGAGTAATCTCTACTATGTCAGTCAGATAATAATGTTTTATTATTCCGTGTGTGTATGCCGACTACTGATTAATTATTATAATGGACAAATTTGGCATTCCCCTGCTACGCTTAGTGCAGCTATTGCTAAACGCCCCGAGCTTTGCTGACAGACAATGTAAACTAACACTCTGTTTCTCTTTTACTACTGCTTTCGTTTATTGTTAACCTAGTTGAATACCCGTTCATGCGGTTGGTCAGTTGCCGATGAATCGTATATGATAACTAGTATAAGTTCTTTGAAATTGAATATATTTTTATATGTTTTATGTATTTTGTTGAAGTTTGTCTTTCTTTTTTATTTTGTTGTGGTAACTGACTTTCAAGTTACTTTTAAAAAGATATCTTACTCTTGAAGTAGCGACTTGCGAATAGCGTGCCAGGTCCACCTAGCAAGTTGTCTTTCTTAATCTAGTTGTTGTTATTGATATATTTTTAGAACATCCAATAAAATTACCTGAAATGAAGACAGAGTGAATTTCTTATGTGAGCCACATAAGTAGAAAAAAAGGACCTTCTGAAATCCCTTTATTAATCAAATTCAGGACAAATGTTTGTATAAATATATACCTTGTATATAATAGTGGCTCATTATTTTTTCATTTATCAACAACAATTTTGTGATATTTTTAGTAATGGTTGTTATTTAAGTCACATCACAAATGCAAACAGTTTGTTGTTTGCACCATCTGATGAAAAACAAATGGAATAATATTCTTAATTATTATTACCTTCGTCAAGTTGTTCTTGGGCATTTGTTTTTCCATCAGTTCTGTTAAACGAAATCGTCTTGAATGAGCTTATTCTCATAATATCGAATCAGCTCTTTCATGTTGTAATTTTAGAATTATTTCTTTTTACTATAATCCCGAGCGAGCGTATGGCAAGGTTATTCAGAAATAAGGAGAAAACCTAAAAACTAAGATCCCAGTTATTTTTTGAGAAATATAATGCATATAAATATTAATTATTATTATATTCATATATTATTATACAGTTGAGAAGTCCTAACTTTAACTATGTACATGTATTTGTAAAAAAAGTATGTATGTATATCTTTTCAAAGTATATGCATGATATTTAGAACTATGATGATGATAATTATTGATAATAAATAATTGAAAATTATTACTATACGTTGGAGTACCCTACCCGGAAACATTTCTCCTTATTTGTTGATTACGAAAAAACAGGTATGTGGAAAAACAATAGGTTCGGATGATTGGGGGCCATTTGATTGATATCATTTTTGTTTTGGAGAACGATGTTGACATTAAAATTGTTTATTCTTATAGTGATGAAAATATCATTGTGTAGGGGCCATACACCAGTTGAAAGCGCACTTTTCCATGTACCTGTTGTTTGAAGAGAAGGTGGGTGAACAAACATTTGATAAAGTGTGTGATTATACAATTTACTTTGATGTAAGTGGGGATGTGTGCCGACTATCCTTGCCTTCTGCAATTCTGAAGATTTACTTTGAAATAAAGGCGTGCCATACTTTGAATTACTCAATCAAAATGTACTCATTCCATTTTCAATAATACTTATATCGGTGTTATTTTACAAAGGCAAACGTTTTTCAATATTGTATTCTCGAGTATTTCAGGTAGTCAAACATTTTGTCAAGTTTCCATGTTCACATTATGTCTTATAGACATAACAATCGATATATTATTGTTTTATTATTAATTTAATATAATAAGAATAATGATGTGATGATGATCAGTAGATCATGTATTGGGCTATAAGCCTTCATTTTCTGAATATAGTAGAGTTAATAAACAATTATGTGAAATTTTATAAGTGTTTTAATGATTTAATGCCACACGATTTTTCACCTTGAAGTGTAGTTGCTTCAATGACTATACCATTCCATAGACTACTCCGATTCATCTTAACATCAACCTCTCTGATATCTGTGAGAAGACAATTATAATATTCTCCGACCAAATCAAATAAATTTGAGGAAAAAGGCCAATGATACTTAATGTACAAGGAAACGTGCTATTTGTAACAGCTACATTCTTTTGCAAGTCCTGCTTCCCAAACAGGATGATAGGGTGTTTTTTTTTTAATGTGTGACTGTGTATTGAATGCCGCGTTCCAAAATTCCAAAGTATTTGAGTAAAGAAGCCAAACAGATGGCTGCAAATTTGATTCAATTTTTGGAAGATGAATTTATGAACGGAGGCTTCTATTGTAGCTTTAGCCGCGGCAATTGATTGAAGAATATGCGGAAATGTTTCACAAGTTTCACTTCCTATGCATAGGTATTTACTTTTTCCGAGAAGTGGAAGAATAAAATATACCTCAACAGTCTTCTCTTCAAGTTGTAAATCTGCAGCCAGAATAACTTCATCATTTTATCTAAAATAGATGCTGTGTATGCAGACCTTATTCTAATTTTCAAACTCAGATATTATAGGACATCTTATATAAAGGTATCATTTATTATTACCATTTCATTTAGATATGTTTTATTTTCAAAATGTCCAAGACAAACATCAGCTCTCTCAATGAAACTGGTTTAATTTTACTTGATAAACAGTAGGAGCCTGAATTCTTTCAGTTTCGCGCTACTTTCCAGGGTTCCGGCCTTCCTGGAATGTGGCACCTAAACAGACCCTGGCCTGGAACCTGCTGATGATTATTTGGTGTCAGGCGATCACTTTGACTAGAGTGCAGATGCAGAATTTAATAATAATGGGATATGGGTAAACCACAGAAACAACAATAAACTGTGCGGTAGTGCCGTGCGCACATTGCACGTTACAGACTCTCACAACGCGCATTTGGACGCACTGCCATCTAGCGATGAACAATTCAACTGAGTTTTCAAGATTTACGTTAAGGTCGATTTACATCTAACTACACGGGAGGATGTCCACCGTGGTCGTGCATTTTGATTAATAAATGGATTTTGAATTACTGCATTTACATCAGACCAACTGACAACAAAACGTCCCCTTCAGATGTAAATTACGCAGCCATTCAAAATCCTTATGCACGTCCATCTTGGAACATCCATCCATGCTGCTCGATGTGAATTGACCTGAATTCTCTGATATTTTGGTGAACACAAGCGGGAGATTTAAATTTAAATTGACGACTACAACTACTACAGTCAGTGATTCCAGCTAAGATGAACTAAAAAATGATTGTACATATAAGTACATATTGTGAATATAAATAAGATTTTTGTCCCTTTTATTAGGATCCCTTTTAATTAAGATTTTTCATTGAGATGCATATATCTTGGTAAAAAATTAAAGAAACCGGCAAATTTCATGAAAAATAGTCAATATCAATAATTAAAAGTCAAGTATTTGAATTCTTTATTTCATAACAACTGTCTTCAACATTAAATTTTCTTTCTGTTACATCAGTGATGTCCTGGCAAGTCAAAAACGATGCTCGTTGATTCTGAATATAAAAATTAAAAACTATGTACAAGTCTTTTAAATTATAATATCCTAAGCTCATGACACTAAAATTAAAATAAATTACTTCCTAACTGAAAACCCGTCCCCGGTAGGGTCCAGGATCCAGGGATAATTATTTGGACATTCCATGCAAGTAAACAAACGAAGAGTTTCACCAGGCAGCTCTCTAGTATGCAGAGGACACGAATTGGGCAAAGAGCAGTAAGGTTGCCCCTTGACATCACACTTCTCCTTCCATTCCTGGAAGTCCCTCAAACCGTTTAGTTCGGTAGGATTCTGCATCCACTGGATGACTTGTAACATAGTCACGAAATAGACATCATTACGCCCAATCATTTCTTCAATGAATTTGATGAGTTCGTCTTTGAATTCTTTCTTACTCTTCAACCATGACGCGTGGAAATTCAAACTTAAAGGCGCTCGGTTGCTAAGATAATGGCGGTTGAAGTTGTGTCTTAATAGACGAGCAAACTGATCTCCGCTTTGGATATTTGAACAGGAATCAACCAAGTGACAACCGGGCAGGGATTCGTCGAAAGTTGGGTCGTCTCTCCTGTCTAATTCGTTCATCACCATCTCCCATACTGGATGGCTACGACTTGGGCAGTTGTGTGCATTACCAGTGCATTTATGTGGCATTCTGAAATAAAGAGTGTAGGGCCAGATTGGTACCCGTCCTAAAGAAGCAGTAATTGAAGCATCGTATACGAAGAATTGGTCAGCCATCATTTCAAACTGCGTGTTCCCTCCAACCCTTAAATAAGGTGCTCTGACTCCTATGATTGAACCATCACTGATATTAGCGAATCTTTCGATAATTAATCGAGCTCCTGCCATTTCTGCTAGCCAGTCATCGTAAGTACCGTGAGTCCAATAATTGGGGTCTTCTTTATGCGTTAAGGAAAACACTCCAATTTCATGACCTCTCCTGTGAAGATCTTGTACGGCGGAGTAGTTGGTGTATTTGTGAGAAACGAAGAAAGTACCGCGGATTTGACATCCATTAGGATTGACTCTGGTACCGCTGAAGATATCTTCGTATAAATCGATGTTGTCGATGTTGACGGCGCCGTTGAAAGTGAGAGTGATCATCTGAGGTACGTTGGCTGGTTCTAGACTACCGGGTATTCTGGTGCCGTCGGCTGAACAGAAACAGTCTGGTAAGAGACACTGAGTTGTATCGCAGTCTGGCGCGTGGTTTGGATCTTCTTCTACGGCTGAAATAATTAATCAATTAATTTTTTGATCAGGATTCGGTTTACTTGGACTTACAGCATGCGTTTTCATCGGATTCGTCTTTACAGTCGGGTTTTCCGTTACAGAAAAGCGCTTTATCGATACATTCTCCATCGCCACAGGATAGTTTTCCCTCAGAACAGATTGGTTCATCAGTCTTAAAGTTTGGTAAAATTTTTCGTGGCTCTAAAATGAAATTTAATTGATATTTTTCGTCTATACTCTGAGCGTTTATTATTTACATCTATTTACATAGTAATGTTTATGATAAATTCTTGAATTGGCGTTTTTACAATAACACTCCTGCATAATATGTACCAGACTAGGTATAATAATTATTGTGAATGCGTTTCTCGAATAAGAAATAGAAAGTAGATCGTAAATTATTTGAGATAAGATGAGGTATTGATTATTAATTACAACATATAGGTAGAAGCATAGAACATTTAACACTACTGTGATGGAAGATTTATGATTTTTAGTTGAGACAATATCCATGCTTAATGATGATTTGAAGAAAGTAAAACGTAACCTGAATGCTCCATAACCAAGGGGAACATAATAAATAGAAAACGGAAGATGTGAAATTGAAACACATAAATGTAGATGGTTAGAAGATGTAAGAAATTTTGTTTTACTCAGTAATAAGGTGCCCACCTAGATAAGAAATTTCTGTAAGCTCAAACTTAACAAGATAAGCGACTAGAGTAGCTTGATTTTTTTACAGCTTTTCTTCTAAGAGACAAAAAAATCCTATATACATGTTTGTTTTTTTTTTCAGGGAGAGCCTGAAGAGGGTATTCACTGCTTAGTTAAATTTTTGAGCTTTGATAAGAAGATATCGCAGCATAGCTTGCCCATTTAGGTAACAGATGACACTGTAGTTTGGATTTTTGATTTCCGGTCGCTCTCTAACTATCACCCATCCCCTCCCCCATAAAAGTAACTAAACCAACTCTGGTCTCCCTCTTATTCTTACAGAAAATGCAAAAATTTGTCATAGATTCGTATAGCTCCACTCAAGCAAGAAAGTATTTCGTAAAGATAAGCAATAAAACAGGTAAATAGTTAATTTTGTTAAAGCTGGATTAATTACAATAATGGATTAGAAAACAGAAGTTAGTTAAAAAGTTAGCACACAGCATGCAAAATAAGAAAAAAAAAACAGCAAATAAGCATGTGCAATGATCGGTGCATGAAGTTAACCTGGTTAGAATTTAGTGTCTACTTTCTACTCAGTTTCGCAAATTTCAGCTTATAATTTAAATTTGTGTGAAACCAAGACGCTCATCTAGACGTCTTCTCGTCATTTCAGCTTAATCTCAAAATAGCTGCATAAGCTTCTATTTAATTAAATCTGTGTACAAACAACCTCTACCGTATGTTGCTCCATCACCGCACTTTCTTACAAGTGCGACTGACTTACTCTCGAGTTTATTACAGTTATCTACTTTTCCTTTCCAGTCGCAAGTTTGCTTATCGATGTCAAACGCCAATCCACTCGGGCATGTTATCTGTATTAAACCAGATTTAGTGCACCTGGATTTTAAAATTAATTTAATATTATTGTTGTAACCAAGAAACAGTGACTCTTTGTCTATCTCAGAAAGACTAATCTTATTTTTTCATTATTACTAGAACAATTTAAATATTAAAAACAGCTCAATTAGAAACAAAATTTTGCCAGTAATAATTTGATCGGGTAACCGGAAAAATTTACTTATTTTGAGAGTTAAGTAGTGAGAAAAAAAGTAAGTCACTGTGTCTTCCATATCAACTTACTTTCTATCCTATCGCAATTTTTAACGTTAGTTTTCCAGTCGCATGTTTGACGATCGATGTCAAAAGCTAAACCAGTTGGACACCGGACTGTGGCCAATCTGGTCACTCCAACATTATCTGCATTTTTGTCACACCTAAATTTTTAAAAGTAAAATTATGAGAGATTATCAAACAATTATTCATTAGAGATGAAATACAAAAATAGCGAATTAACGCTCTATAAATGGTCACGGAATATAGGTACAGGGTGTATCTTTAATATTACGAAAAAATTTAAAGGCAGATTCTTTGGTCAAAAATAAAAGTGCGAATATTTTTTTGTCCCTAATATCTACGACACTGGGCAAATTGATATTTTATTAAAAGCGCACTTTTAACCGCCAATATTTTCTACAGAAAAAAGGTACTATTTGTAAGAATTTTGATGCTAACGTTAACCGTTTTTGAGAAAAACAACCATTTACGATGAAAATTTCGCTTGAATGTTTCAAGATATGCTTTGGAAAATGAAGGGCAAAAAAATTTCGCTCATTCTTAAGATCTCCGCAAACGGCACATATTGGTAATAAAATCGTACCTTATATCGATGATAAAAAAACATGTACAAAAGCTGAGTTCCTTATTATATCAAACGGTTCCTCAGATATCTTCAAAAAACTGGAAAAATATTATTTTTTTGACACCCTGTAACCACCAATAGAATTTAAATTTTTTCGCAATATTAAAGATAGGTACATGGTGTGTACCTATTATAACGATTAAAAAGTAAAACCATAGAGTGCGGCAATATATACCACGCGAAGTTTTTCGAAATATCTATAAATAAATAATACGATCGCATAAAATTAAATTATTAAAATAGAAAAGTAAACGCCACGACAATCCAGATATTGACCAACTCTATTTTGAGTGTGAGTATAGCATTATTTTGCACAATAAGCTGGAATTTGTGCAATTTCTTTACGAATATTCGCTTATTATAAGTTTATTGGCGTCCTGTGGGCCGTTGAAACAGATTTCAGTTTTCAAGTAACCCTACAAGAAAACATAATATAGTGCCGTCAAATCTAGGGACTGTGGAATGAAGCGGCTGCTCAATATTCCAGTTTTCTGAGAGCACTCTGACTGAGCAAAAATTTTGAAAAAATTATTTCTAAATTCTAAGGAGAGGTTTCACACACTGATGTGTGGCTTATATAGCGCCATCCTGCTCAAACCAGAATAAGTGTTTTCTACTAAATTTTTCTAATAGGGGTTGTTATCTCTTATTTCGTTAAACTACACCATGTAGTTTATAAGGAAAGTTAAACTCTTGAGTAAGGGTTTTCTATTCCCCAGAAAGGAATTTTGTGGGTTAATATACGATTTAAGAAGTAAATTTGCCTCCTCGCTCATTATCTTTCTAGTTAAGTTTTTCTAAAACTTGGATTCTGCTTTCACTAAAGTTGGTAACAGATTGAGCGTCAGGCAAACGTCTTGGAGCGTCAATTGACCCCAGTTTGTGATCCAAAACGTCGGATTGTTTCTCCATACGCACGGAGTTCTTCGACCGGGATACGCTCTCCTAAAAACGCGTTGAGTTGAAAGTATGAAAGAAAAGGTTTCTGAGGCTAAGAACGCTCCATAGAAAAATTTCGTATATCTTTCCACTTTCATGAAAAGCTTAATTTTTTTAGTTTATATAGCTGTCAAGTCAATATCAAAATTATACAGGGTGAGTCAGTTTTTTGTAGCAGGACTTCACCAGTTTAAGTATGGAAAACCTGTTTTAAGGAATAAAAGTTCCTATAAATACATGTCGCGGAATGTTGAAAAATAAATTTTTATTCAGTTTTCCCCGCATAACTGGGGAATTTCTCAATATTTTAATTTTATACCAAGAGATTATTATTTATTATAATGCAGAGCACACAAAATAAAGAAAAACACGGGTGAAAAAACTAATCAATGGCGGAGATACAGGGTATATGACCCATTTTTCCCTCAACAACTTCTATATGCCCATGTACTTACAAGACCTTACTTATCAGCGTTGAATTCCCTGGTGATTTCTTACAAAAAAGTGTACTTATGAATATTGCCCATAGTTTTTTAAATTACTAATTTTGGATCCATAAATAACAATTAAAATCGAAAAAATGAGCTTATTATTGCGGTTTGATGATGCTTGGGCTCAATTTACTCAAAAACTATATGGGGGAATTTCGAATATTCATAAGTACCCCTTTTTTTAAGGAAGCTCCATCAGCGAATCCAACGCTGATAAGAAAGGTTTTGTATCCTGTATCTAGATCAATGATGATTTTTTTAACCATCAGTGTTTTCCTTCGTTTTATGTGCTCTAAATTATAATAAATAACCTCTCGGTATAAAATTAAAATATTTGAAATGCCCAAGTTATGCACCGAAAACTAATTTTTTTGTCCAACACAGGACAAAACAGTTCTTCTATAAACTGGTGAAGTCCTGCTAGAAAAAACTGACACTCCTATATTCCAATGGATGGGTATATTTTGCCGCGCCCAAAACATTATAGGGAAAAAACTCAATTAGGCAATTTTTGATTTGCCTAACTAAAGATGATTCTCTGATACACCTAGATACACAATTTTAATAAAAATAAATAAAATGGAAATAATTTAATTTACCTCACAACGTCTCTGCAGTCTCCTTCGGTTGTTAGCCTGAAATATTCTTCGGTAGGTCTGTTCTCACATAATTCTTCAGCGGTAGCTTCTTCGGACTCTTCTTCATCCTGAGCAATCGCTGTAAATAGGAAATATAAGAACTAGCTAGGGAAGTGTCTTTTCTATTTTATTATTTGATAATTTCTCTCTCTCTCTCTCTCTCTCAGCCATTAAGATTTCATTTGGAAGTCCATAAACTTAGATAATCAAGTAGGTAGTGACAACGTCCTCTATTAGTAGATTATGTATGTACATATAGTGAAGTTTCTAATAATTGTTTGTTATATAAAACTAGAAATTATTAAACATAAACAGGAAGTGTTAATTGAAAACCGATAAATGATTCATATTTAATAATAATAATTGTTGTCAGTTCAATGCGTTATGAATAAATTATAACTTTCGTTAAAAATAGGTTAATCGATAAAGTATTATAAAACAGCTAAAGGAGATGTGGAACAGGTTTCGTTTTTTTTTTACCTGATGTGGTTACTTATTATTATTTATAACGAATAATTATTCAAGCAGTGAAACCGCAAGATAAATGTCAGGGGGTGCAAATAAAATAATGGTTGATCGATTCTTAGAATTCGATTAAAATTCTATACCGTAGTTTTATTATAATATGTAAATTACGACAGAATCGATAACAGTTAATCACTCCTAGGTTTTGATTAGAATATTTCGTTACTAGTTCCAATTTGTTTAACCATTATTACACCCATCACGATTGTTTTGAATGCCGGCTAAAATATAATAATAACCGCAAACGCATAAGAATGTGGCAAAATATGGGTTAAGCTGTTTGTAGTATACCTACCTACAAAACTTTATGGTAATAGTATAATAATAGTTGTCATTGATTTTATGTTTATTAATATTTCATGAAGTATGTTATGGTTATGAGATATTTCTAGTTATGAATTATACTTACTTACGTGACCTTACTGCAGCAATTTTAGATTTGTAATTGAGATAAAGACAAAAGACATTTATTTGTTCTACTGAATTAATTATATGAAAACTGCATAAATTATAAATCCCGGTGCAATGGATTCATATAAAACATTTTTTGTGGATAATTCAATTTAACATATAACTCTACTTTTTCCTAATGAAAGATCATTAAAGCAATAAAAATCTCATTTAGGTTTGTTAAAAAAAAGTTGACAGCAAAATTAGGCTTTATCTAAAAATAACACAAAACCAGTTTACAACTGGGTTATTGTGCGCTGAAGATTTGAAATTTTACCCTTGAATCGTGAATCCTTTCGTCGATAACTGGAATGGCTGCTGAAGATGCAGAAACATGAGTTTAGCACGTCATTCTTGTTATCTTTCGTGAAGTATCTTTAAAAACTACAACATGGCATTGAGCTAAAGTAAAGAAACAACAAAAGTCACATATCAAACAGGGTAGGGGTCATCAGCCACAATTCTCAGAAAAAATCAACAACTTGGAAGGGGGATCGAACTCTATCTCGCTGAAAACAACCAGAAGACGTTATTGTCAGACTATACCTACCTACCTACTTTTAAAAAGCATTGAAAAACCGCACTTAATCGTTCATGGTTTCACCGTATAGGTAATTAATATGACGCTACTTAATAAAAACTTATCGTCAACTTAGTTTCGTCACGTTCCATAGACATGAAGTAGCTGAAACGCTATAAAATCAATAACAGAGACAGACAGCGCCGCGGTACATGTTAGTAATTTCAATGCTGCGTAAGAAAGGAAAACGGAAAATAATGAAACACGTTCACTTGAATGCATAATAAATATTAAAACGGTATTCAATGATTTGCAAGCAGTACACGATCTTTTTCACTTACGCGAGTAAATGTCATTCACATACTCTGACCTTTTTAAGCCTAGGCAGGGTAGATACTAGATACAATCAACTTTCCAACAACTCTTCACTATTTTTTTTTTTTGTTCAATAAACAAAGCGGTTTTCTACTTAGCATTACGATAAATTTTCTTACTTAAGTATATTAATTTAAAAAAAAGTTAACGCCTCAGGATGAGTTATTTATTTATTATTAGTCCTTCCATTTTGAAATCTCATGACTATAGGAGGAATTGAGGGGGGTAAAAATTAATTTATAATCGTTCTACATAAATAATAAAATACCAGACTCACCTAGCCCAAGAAGGAGTAAACAACACAGCCAAAACGCCTTACTAGCCATGCTGAAAACTCAAGCACTAGCCAAGAAGTGTCGAGTGGCTATCTTTTATATTTATACTGCGTCCTTTTTACGAACCACGCATGTGCAGCCGTGCTTATTTGTAACCAATTCTTCGGTTAATCCTGCTGAAGTGTCTGGAAAACACTTTCACTTCTTAGGCTTGGTCAACTCTTCCGCTGTCAGTGGGCAACTGAGGAGGTTGACGATAGGTGACTCCACTTATACTTCTATATCTAGACAATGCATACTTCGATTAATTACTTCTCTTATGCGAAGGCTGGATTTCTTGTATATGTATATCCCTCCTTTATGGCTGAAATTATATATAAAGTCTTGTCGTTCTCTTTAAACGCATCTACTACCTATCTAAAGCTGGATTGAACGACACTATACTTAAACCTAATTCTACCAGAAGCTAGAAGCTGCAAGAATGCAGACAGATATAAGGACAAAGACAAAGACAAAATAGCCATCTCATGATCATTTAATGCAATGCACACTATTGGGATGAATTAAGTGGATATACATCTCAGTGCAAATATTTATTTTTTCAGAATTGGCATGATTTAAAATTGGTGATAAGAGAAGTAGGTACCTATACTCTTACAATCTTAATGCTCTGGTGATCAGATTTTGTTTTTGATTTTCTGAATGTTCTTATCATCAGATAAACACTTAGAAACTTTTTTTTTATTCTACATCAGTATAATACCTAACTGATTTTTGGCTTAATTCTTCTTTTAATCGTTCGTCTTTATGACGTTTCATTTCTGCAAGTTGAGAATTGTCCCCAGTGCCACTTCTTCATGATTCGAAAAGGTATGGATTTTGCGATTTTCAAGAGCTAGTCTTGAGGTTAAAAGCGAATTTCACTTATTTGACCCTATAAAATTGAAAAATCATATATCAAGCGTTTAGAAACGTAAGAAAATAACAACAAAATAGATGGTCGAAAATAAGATTAAGTAATCGTGTTAAAAAGTTTATGTTGCCAACTCTTGCTTGGTAGGACCTTTTCGTACCTGCTGATTAAAATAACCCTTAATTACTTCAGAAGATCTAAAAAAAATTTTTTTCGATTCGCGTTCTTGGTAACAAATGGAGTAGTATTCAATTTTTATTGAGAGCTATTTTTTGTTAGCTTTTTTTATATAATTTTCACTATATATTCTTGCTATAGAGATACAAGAGCCACACATGTGCGTAGGTAACCTATGTTCACTTTGATTTCCTGAACTTTTTTTGTATTGAAAATGCATATGCAGGGGAATTCCTATGAGCTCTAGGAGTGGTGCATGAGCGGAGATATCGTTACACGTTGTATTTCTCAGGAAATACAACCCTTGGGATGCTTGTCCAAAGTTATTCGGTACTACAGGGTGATTCGTGACTATGTTTAATGCTATCCAACAAAATTTAGCTGAAACGCTTTTCTATTGATGCACTTCAAGATGACCTACCGTATTCGAAAATGTGCTCTTTTTTGACAGAAAAACGAATTTTCCGATCGACTTTCAGAAAAAACGGCAACGGATTCGGAGAGTACAGGAAAAATTCTCTGAAATGAGCTTTTTAAATCAAACGGCACACTTCGACCATTTTCACAAAATAAAATAAAGTAAGAACTTGCACCTACCTAAACTACAATTTTCAATTTTTTCGCACAAATTATTGTTTCTCATGTTCCTCAAAATTATGAAAATAATTTCAAAAGCTGTCGTAATACGAATTTATGGGATAGCCTATTGCCAGAATTTTCAATTTAATAACCCATGCAGGGCCGTACTTGAAGAAAAATTGTCCGCATTTATTTTTTTACAAAAAAGCACATTTTCAGATGGACTTTTACAAAAAACGACATGGAATTCGGAAAGTACAAGAAAAATTTATACCTAAAGTTCAATTTTCAATTTTGCCGAAAAATTGTTGCCAATGTTCCTCAAAGTTTATTTGAAATAATTTCAAAAGCTGAGGTTTTTGTAGTTTACAGACTTTTAATTCTAGGAACCAGGTCCGTACTTGAAGAAAAATTTTATCACATTTTTTTTGTATAAGAAAAGTACATTTTTCGATCAATTTCCGGCGAAAACGTCACCGGATTCGGAGAGTACAATAAAAATGATATGAATTGAGCTTCTCATATCGCTCGGCATATCTCGACCAACTTCACAAAAATCAATTGTAAAATGCAGTACAATAAGTTCTTAATTTGATCTTATTTTGGAAAACTTGTCGAAGTGTGCATTCTGCAGAAAACTAAAGGGGGGAAACAAAACAAAATTGTTGTTGTAATGGATGATAAGTCTAGTAAGCACTTAAGATCTTTGGATAATTAATAGAATCATAAAATTCAAAAGCTCGAAATATTCTGAATAATTTTTTTCGGTTTAAAATCAACAAGAGAAAGAAAATTGAAAATGAACTCATAGCATTATTATTATTATTATTATAGCAACCTAGTAACTACCTATACTGTTTAAAAGAAAGTTCAAATTGTCTTAAATTGTCTTAAAAATGCGTTATTCAAAATTATAAAATAATAATTACCGCAAAAAATCAAAAAATTAAACCTTAAAAAAAGACAAAAATATCAAAAAGAAATAATAATTACCTATGATCCCCTATCATAGTATGTGTAGCCGTGCTATAGTGATAAAAGTAGGAGTTTATAATAAGGTGTTGCATCGGCAGATCGTCCATAAAAAATCCCATACAAATTTGAATACCCCCTGATATTTCTCCCCGATTCATTCCAGATAAAAACTGTGTCAAACTTTTTTGAATGACCCTGTACGCTGGACTCACGTGCAAAATATGAATAATTTTCATACAGCGAATTGAAAGATATTTTGAGAAACGTTTTCTAAAATTTGTCAAATAAAATAATGCTATCCTGATAAATTCTACAATTAAACCACCATTAAATAGCAAATTATTCATTAATAATTATTGTTTGATAAAAATTACGAAAATGTAGAAAACATTTGCTTGTGGTTTAATTGAGGAAAATATCAGGACAGCATTATTTTTATTTTACAAATTTTAGAAAACTGTCTTCAAAATATCTTTTTTTTCTGCGACGGGCGAAAAGTGTGACCTTTTTTCCCCGTTAACAGGTAGAAAAATGCCTCATTATTATGAGCTGCATCTTATCGGGGAAATAAATGAATCAGCAGGGAAATAAATGAGTACTTATTTCCCCGAAATGGCGGCTTAGGTATATTTACTATTAACACTCAGATATCATTAAATTTATATCAAATATACGTAAAGGAAAGTTACCTTATTATCCAAATGGCAATTATTAAGGGAATTTTCATAACAATCACTATCCATATCAATAAATTCACTCATTGAGACCTTACAAGAATCTTTGCAAAACTATCTACAATTTTAATTACAATAATATGACGTTTACGTAATTAAATCGTTTTTAATTAAAATACGCCAATAACACTGTCTCAGAGAAAGAGCTGGATTTTTTTTGGCATTCCATTGCATTAGTTTTGAATACGCGTTTTCATAAACTTTTTGTGATTTACTTGGTAGTAATTTCGCCGATGCCTCTTCTGCTAATTTTATTAGTTCTGGACTTCTGGAGGTGTGAGTGAAAAGGATTTTTCACAACAATCACTATTATTATCCATTGAACAATCAAACTCATCCATCTAAAACTTTATATGTACCTAATTGTGAAATAAACTGTCATGAATGAATAATTAAATTGACATTATAAGGATTTTTAATACTTCGTTTCCAGGCAACGTCAATTACGATAAAAGACAGTTTGAAAATCCAAGTTTAACATAAATCATTTTTCCGACATAATTTTCAGTTATCTAACTACGTTTTTCGACATTCTAACACTGATATTTCTTCTCGCAGAAAAAAATTGTATATTACACACGAGAAAAAAGTGCGATTTTAGCTCTCGATGTGTTTGTCCCCTCCGCTAACGCGTCGGGGACGAAACCACATCTCGAGCTAAAATCTATCACTTTTTTCCCTTGTATAATAAATAACTATAATTCGCTGAATGAAAATTATTCATCTTTTGCATGTGAGTTCATCATACAGGGCCAGTCAAAAAAGTCCGACACAACTTTGCTCTAAAATGAATCGGGGAGATAATCCTACGGGGTATTCAAATTTGCATTGGAGTTCCTATAGACGGTTTGCCAATGCAGCACTCGGTATAAGGTCCCTCAGTTACACAGATAAAAAAAGTTATCATATAAGTTCCTGGATGGCAGTTATCAAAAATATGCATCGTAGGCATTGAAATGAACAGAAGAAATGGAATTCGCTCTCTCAAAATCAGCTGTAAAAGTGATTCACCTCTCTAGAAAGAGCACGATGCTCGGTTGGGGCGGTCTATGTTTGTTTAACGCATATGCATTTGAGCAATAAACCCATATAGGTAATTGATTGTTTTTTATGTATTTACTCTGATCCGGCATAAGGCAACATTTGTGTTAGATTAGACTGAAATGACATAGCATACCTTCTGACAGCATATCTAAGCTCGCATTCTCAACAAAGCGTGAGCTTTTCAGTTCTGTTGTTCATTTCAATGATCGTATAGGAGACCTCAAAATGGATTATTTTGCAGCAAGCATTCGACTTTATTGAAAATCAAATTATAATTACTTGTCAAGGATATACGCATACTTATTCATAATATTTACCTTTCTGGTATCCTGCATTAGAAAAAAAAAATTAAAAATGACTCAGTGGTTTCAAAATGGAACTACTTAATTTGTCATATCTATGTATGTCCTGAATGAATAAAGAGAAAAACATGAACAAAGAGAAAAATATTTACGAATACAAAAAATGTAAATAATCAACGCTTAAATCTACATAGCTGCATATAGTTTCATAACCAGATCAATTAGTTCAAACAATATTGATCTACCTAAATATTGACCTCAATAGGACTAATAAAGGAGTGAATTTCTTGTTTGGGTCAAGAAGTTATGAACTGTTATCAAATTTTAATTTAAAAAATCAATCCTTACCAATATAACTCAGTAGATAAATTGATAAAAAGGTAATTTTTTCGTATAGAGTTGAAATATTTTTACAAAAGAAATAAGAACGTTGAAACAGGTTGTTATTTCAGGTATTATTAGAAAGCCTTCCGTGACAATGCTTTTTCGCCTTTACCTGTTATTATTATGTTCAAATGAGCACTTCCTGATAATTTTGATAAATTTACTCTTGTTGAGTAGTATTATTGACGTAGGTAAGTAGTGCTTGATCTGGTTCTAAAAATGCATTTCCTTATTTATAAAAATAATAATAAGGTAGGTAATAAAATTCTGATCTAAATTCAATTTAATCATTATCATTATTCTATAATTATATTGTATCAAGTTCTACCCACTACCCACGTATAGGTAGGTTATAAACGTACCTACATTATTTATTTATTAAGCATGAAAGGTTACTTCCTAAGAATTTTATACAAATTAATAGGCAGGTGTGGCTGCAATATTATTTTTATCCTGTTCAATTAGGCAATTGTTTAGTCCTTTTATTAGTTTTCGAGTTTAATTTCTTGTTCGTAGTTATATTCTTATAATAACGGGAGATTAATCATAGTAAGTATCGGTGATTCCTTAGCTTATAAATTAAAATTGATTTATTAATGCAAATTTTTCCATGCTAGTACAAACAGGTACCTTTAAGTAATGAAATAAATCAAATAGTTTATCATTTAAAAATCTTAATGAAATGTTAATTATTGCAGTTATTCAATTTCAAGGTCAAAGTTTCGATTTACTTTTACAGTGAAATGAAACTCGTTCGTGTTAATTACCTCGTCGTGGTAGTGACAGCTTTACTGTTTACCATATTACCCGTTGGATGTGCAACTTTTCATTTTACGATACCAAAAATAATTTACAATGGAAAGTTCGATCGCTTCTCAAGAATTCCTATTGCATTACCGTACAAAGAACAAGTGCATAAACTTATGCGAAAAAGCACTCACATGCTATGTAGTATGTATAGGTACTACCTTTACCTGCTGCTGCAGATGTCGTTCGTTACTGCCTGTTTAATTTAACACGAATATGATTATTATTCCTTGTTTGCCTTGGAATTTACACAAAATATTTCAAATCGTGCTTGAAGAGTAAATCGCTTATCATTCTTTCAGTCGCTTCCTTGACATTTCTGCAATCAAATACTTTCTATACTGAATGCAAATTTAGGAGATTCAACGATCATAATGTCATATGCTCACGAGTTCACGAAACGATTTTACTTAATACCATTTTATGAATAATCAATGATGTGTCTAGGTGTCTTCATAAAGGGGTAAGGTGTTAGCTTCATATACCGATGAGAGGAGGCGATATTTTAATTATTCATCAATATTGATTTAATAAATTCGATTCGCTTAAAAACGTCTAGAAACTTAAAACGAAATTATTTTAATGAGACATTTTCAAAGTATAAAGAATGGTAGGTTAAAATAGGTTCTTAAATTTGAAAAATATACAGTAAAATAATTAACGTTTTACACAGGCAAAAAATAACTATTTTGCTAACATAATAAAGAAAAAGCTTGTATTAGGGTGGATAATTAACAATAATAATAATATAATAATTGCGTTATGTATACCGCACACTGTAATTACTAAATTTTACACACATAAATTGTAATTACACACAGCAATGACTAGGTTCCTATTAAAATTTAGCAGAATCTACCAGCTTTGTTCGTTTTTTCAATGCAATCATAATAATTATTATTACTTTGTCTGATTCAATTTATTTCATTCTTTCTTCACTCACCTATTAATAATTAAAAGTTTAAACAGGTTGAACTTTACTAAATTAATTAAATTAACTTTAATATCCAAGAAATTAATCAGTTATAGTTGTATAATAATAAATCTTAGAAATTCAAGCCTTTTTTTAATTTTCCTCAATAAAATTTCGAAGCAGCTTTCCAAAGAAATCAAATTCAAACGGAAAATAAATTGACTTGATCATTATTAAGTAGGTACCTACCTATAATTATTATTATTATTTAACAATTATTCAATTGAATGGTAATATTTATGGGGTTTTTTAATGAATATAGGATCGCTGTTTAATCAAGCTAAAATCAATCATCACGCAATTATTGTAACGCCAGTTTTTGATAGATACTAACGGAATTACCAAATTAAAAATGTATACAACGAAAGTAAATTATAATTTTCACCCTATTGACCCATACGATTTCTCATTTCATGAAGTATCGATTTAATTTTATGATACCACTGCATGCCAGACATAAAATTTTAATGTCTACTAACACCTACTTCAGGTCCTGCGTTATAGAACAGAATTTTTTTGATACTATAAGGAAGTACTTGCAATTGGAATTTTTTAACTCACCATTTTAACTACCTACAGTTTTCACTCAATACTTATTACTTAACACTCTGGCTGAAAAAATTCAAGTTTTGCCTTATTTAGGATACCTTCATATCAGATTGTCAAGTTTTTCTATGTCCGGGAACACCATAAAGCAGAGTCCTTCTTTTTCAATTCTTGGACTGACTGTGTATGTGGACTGGTCTTTCCAAGACAGCTGCTAAAAAACTAAAATTCCTCCACAAAACAAATATACATTTTCAGGCAACTTTGGCAGCTGCTGATAATTATTTAGAAGGCGCAGATTCGATCAAAAATCGAATATCGTTCTCATGGTCTGCTAGGCTTTGCCCTTAAATATACCCTAAAGCTTCTCGACCTTGTAGGTGTATTCAGAGAATAGCAACTCGCATTATAGGCGATACGTTTTTAAACTGTTTTTTTTTTAGAACATTGCCGGCTGGTAGGTGACTTGGTGATCTCTCCCTGTTCTTTCGGTACTTTCCATGGGAATATTCTCTGTAGAGAGCTTGCGATCCTAACTCTGCCTAGGTCTGTTTTTGGACGTCGTACACACGTCAAGCGCTGGATGCCCACCAATATACATACAGTTTGTTGATCTCCGCAAGTCTAGAATTAAGTATAGGCTTAAAAGTCATAAATGAATAGAAGAGTCCATGAATTATTATACAATTCTGTATTACCTTAGGTCATTAATCAAACGACAAAGATCAGAGGTCATACCTATAAAATATAATAATTATTGGAAAACGATAAAATAATAATCAAAATATCAACTTCGAGTTAGTTACCTGCGGTTAGGATTGCACAACATTATCACAACATTATATCTGGAACAATTACAAAAAGAAGAAATTAAAAAAAAGGATGAAAATTTGAAAATTATCTGGTATTATTCTTCATCATGTAGCTTAATATTTTCTCTGGCAATCATTTAGGTACGTGAAGAATATAATAGCGAGAGACCCTCAAGACCACCCCTCAAAACTACAAGTGGGGGATACAAAAAACTAATATTTCCCCCCAGAAGTAGTCTCTTGGGGACTTCCGGGGTCACTGATCACGAATCCTGGGATCAAAAGCCAGTGTAGGTGGTTCAAAATCCTCAAAATCTTCCCAAGAAGTGATAGTGTTACAAAAAATTAATATGTCGCCTCGAAAATCGTCAGCCTAAATGGAATTTTAGCTATCGAAAACGGAAAAGTAAAAATTTTATTGGAATTAAACACACATCGCATTGGGTGTTTAAATTTTCAATTGGACTTCGGATTCGTGATCAGCGACCCCAAAATCTCACCCAATTTCCGAGGTGACATTTTTAATTTCCATAACTTTTTTATCACTGTACTTATTTGGGATCGTTTTAAGAGGTTGGAACCACCCTCATTTGCTTTTGGACCTAGAATTCGTAACCAGCGACCCCGTAAAACCCCTGAGTGACGATTTCCGAGGTGAAATTTTAAATGTTCTTATAACTTTTTTATCACTCTTTGCTGTGCTTTGGGAGGGAAGAAATTACCCTAATTTTGTAATTTTTTGAGGTAATACAGGGGTTAATGGTGATTTGCCAACTTATTTACTGGACTATTCACTGCGGTGAAGGGTATAGGGATAAAACCATCTCAATCACAAATAATGATATATTTCAAGAAAAACTTCTTTTAAAATTGGAAGTCTAACAATTTTTATTATTACAAGAATTGTGCTGGAAGAAATACACTATGATTCTTAAAGGCTTTTCTGACTTCCCTTATTAAAGGGACCTGGGTACATTCGTAAAATCTTCTTTGAATTTTTTCACAAGCTTGCATCTTAATTTCTTTCTGGGTGTGTTATTTTACTGCTTTTACTGCATTTATGTTCAATGCCATAACTCGTGACGTGACTGAACGGTTTGTTCGACTGGAGCAATATATCATCTTGTAGATTAAAAATGCTACTAGATGATTTTTTATCCTCAAAATGATCAAAATGCATTTACCTGGTTTTATTCCCGCACCCTTCATTTGAGGACGACTTTTTAACGATCTTCCATTCTTAAAGTACCTAATAGAAGATCTGCTTTGCGTATTTTCCTATCAACGACTGCTGAGGTGCATGATTTCAGTAATTAATTGACTAATTTCGGGGGGGGGGGGGGGGGCGTTTTTATTGTTTTTTAACACTTCTAACGCAAGAAACGTAGGTATGTTCTTTGGAATTTTTCTTTTATCCTAGTCTGTAATTTATTCAAGCTTCATTAAGTTACTTCGGTGCAGTGCATAATCGGCGAATAGAAAACGTCATTCAGGAATCCTTACTTCTTAGCGACTTTCAGCAGTAGCACCGGAATCCGGGAATAGCCCATCTAGGCGGAAGTTTGCTTTCTCGCCAAGAAATAATGAGCTGAACTTTATTCCTGGTGGCTTGCTATAGATTCTAACGCAAATTGGCAGTACGGTTGGATTTCTTTCTCAGCACTTGTGTTGCTAATCCATCATCCTGAATGGGCGCCATTGCATATTTTTCCCGTTTATAGGTAACTGCGTCAACATGACCACAAATCAGAAGCTTTCTTACAAAATTTTTATTATGCTGTTGACAACAACGTCTTACAAAAAAATTGTAAGTTTTTTAAAGTTCTACCTTGAGAATGTTTGTACTTTTATAAAAAGCGATTTTTGAGTATAAAATTTTTGTCCAGAGAAAAATGTTTTCTTTAAGTTATAGGTAGGTACAAGATTTTACGTGAGATTTGAAGCGTGGTTCAATTTATCGGGGACTATAATACATGTCATATCAGGCATGTCATATCAGACTCAACTTAATGATGATACATCTCGTTTGGAAGACTTAAGAGTGTTTGAACCATAAAGTTACAAAAAAGAGCCTCAGTTGAGCCTGATATGAGATAATGAGTCCTAATGAAGGCGATACCGCTCTGCTCAATTCTTCTGCTAACATGTCTCATTCCCCGTCTCGTTCTAAAAAAAGTTCCTATTAGCAGGGGTCCGCAAAAATACCGTTTTCAAGATATGAGGGTGTCAAAAAAATGTTATTTGACGATACCGTTTGAGATACATAACTCAGCTTTTCTTCATATTGAGGGCCAATTAATTTTTTTTATGTAGAAAACATTGACAGTGTAAAATATGCTTTCACAGTGCCAATTTTCCAAGTGTCGTAGAAATTGGGGGCAGAAAATTCCAAGCAACCCCAAAATCTCCTCCACTGCTAAATGCAAAAATTGAATAAGCACTCAAAAATTAAATACTTAATATTTGTGATAAAGTATGTATGAATATTCAATTTCATTCAAACGATTCCTGAGACATTGTAAAAACACCTCTCATTTTCCGATACATGTTTTGAAACAACCTGTATAAAATGTCTCAATCAGGAAGAGTTTCCAGGTAGAACTAATTTCATTACCTTCCTGGATAATGAAACAAAATTAAAAGAATTAGTGTTTTTTATTTAAATATGTAAATATTTTCCGGAAAACGCCCTAGAAATTAAACTTTTAAATTTATGTAACCAGAACAAACAAAAACCAAGGTACACGCCATGTTAGGCGAATATCTCCAGAAACACGGTCATCAAGTGCTAAGACTAAGACATAAGACTGTCAATCACCATTCCCAATGCAATCCAGTAGAGTTAGCGTGGGGTATTTGTTGCAGTATTATTAGGTATATCCGGCATATTGTTGAAGAAGGTTTCGGATATAAAATAGTCTTATTAGAGGTGTGGAAAACGCTTGGATTAAATTACTTGAGATGTCATCTTAGACAGTCTAAAGAACTTTGAGCGCCGGAGTATTTATTTAATTATTTAACTGAAAGACCACTTAAAAGAAATAGTATATTTTATTAAATTAAACAACATCACTGAAAAATTTGCAAAAATTAAGATAACTAAGCAGTAGGTACAACATATTGATTTAAATTAGGAATCTAATTGTCTAGATCTAGAAGATGAGTGTCTAGAATGAGGCGTCGTGATACTGTGAGTGATTTGAACACGTATTATACTAATACCGTTACTAAATCCTGCTTATATCTTAGAATAGCGAGATATATGCCCGTATTCACAAACGATAATTTCCTAAATAATTACGTAATCAATTATACCCATCTCACTCTATTGCAAAAAAACTGCATATCTCCATTTCACTCATTTAATTAATTACGTAATTATTTAGGAAATTATCGTTTGTGAATACGGGCAATAATCTCGTTAATAAGTCAGTTTAATCAATCAAGTATATTCCCAAGTTAGCTTAATAAGTAAGAACGAGATGGAAGGTAATTCTCGCCGAATTTTCAAGCTTTATTATTGTTTGTAAGTAATATGAATTTATTGAATTTGAATATTATTCCAAAAGCAAAGGTTAGAGGTACTTATATAATAATATTATTGCAGGATAGCCTGAATCAATCCTGTACAGCTTCCTGGAAGTTCCTATTATGATTAAGTTAAACCAATTTTAATCGATTCGAATAAGGATGGATGAAGACAATAATTATTAACGCAGCGAGGATGATCACTATGATGAATTTTTAAGTAATAGCTTTTCCAGCATTTCACGATTAATTATTTTTCACTCTTGTTTGATAATAATGTCATACTTAAATGATAATAACAAGTCTGGCTCCTTTATAAGGATAATTCTTTTTTCCAGCAGTTTTCTTTCAGGAAAGTCTTGAGAATTTAGCTATAGTTATAGTTACATCATCCGTGTCTCAATAATTATTTGGTCTACTTCTGAGAATTTTTTGAACAAAATAAATAAATTATTATTAATTAATTTTTGTTTTACATACCTAATACTTATACCTATACGTGACGTTTAAAGTTGATATGATTTTTTTTATTAAAAATACCAATAATGTTTACATATTCACGTGAATATGCAAATACAGTAATTTTTCAGCACCGGTAAGTAAATTATAGCCTTCTGTAATATGCAATAACTTACAATTATAAACGGATAAATTATCAAGAAAAGTTCTAGGAATTTATTGTCTTCTCCGAACAGTAAACAGTTTTTTCATCACTGCATGACTGACAAAGTTGAAGACATTGTGTCTGGCTAATTTACATACAAAGTAAATTACAGCTAACAGTAACTCTTAATATTATTAATGTTACTCTGTTAATCATTATGAGGAATTGATTTATTTTACTACACCTTATTTTTTTTAGCAAAATCATTACATCATCGGTAAATGCAACTATATCAATTATCAGCGATTGTCTATTAATTAATCGTTTTCCTCTTTGTATTCCTACCTTGTATTTTTTTTATTTTTTATTACACCTCATCACCTTGAAGAAAAACTATTTCTTTTACCAATGCGTCTCTCATCCAATATTGCGGATTATTATGTTGACCTCTCTTTATTAATTAATAACAAGCTCTATTCTTTTTGTTGAAACACACATCTACTAGAGACTATATCAGAGTATAGGTATAATAATTATTAGTCTTATTACTAATGAAATAAAAAACAATTTTTCATCAAACAAAAACAACATAATGTAGTCACAGTTTTACAAGGAAATACACGGTGACCAAAGACATATTTGCAATTAAAACCTAAAGTCATAAAATGGAAAGTAATTTCATGTTGACTCATGACAAGTACCATGACCACACCTTGTTTGAATTATTTCACACATGTAGTTCTGGTTCTGGTATTCCAAGATCGTTAAACTTAATTAATATCAACATTGAAAGAACGATGCATTTTTGGTTACCTACACGGAAATCGATCTAGCGCTGAAAGCTGAAGCTGAAACTGTGGCACGATGTCGTGCGAGGAAACCGAACAAAAGACCTTCATACTCATTAATGTTCCTTGTGTGATAAAATTTTCAGGAATCCACAGATGTATAAATAGGAACGTAAAACCCACTCTCAAGGTGCAATGTGAAGTCACGTCGTCACACGATCGATTCGGCCATTAGAAGCGACCTGATGCTTCCGGATGATATAAAAGCTCTTTCGTTACCTAGTAAGAAGAAAGAGTTTGACGTGCCTACCTTCCATACTTAGTTATTTAAGATCTGTCGTAATTTCTTCTTGTATTATTAGTGAGCACACACGTAAGAGCAATGATGTAATTATCGCTGCGAAAGTAAAATTTATTCAAAAATCCAGTCAATGCATAGAATCATTATTGTGATGAGATAAATCGAAGCGATATGTAGTAGGCACGATATGCAAAACAGATAAGTAAAAGTGTTTTCTCGGTGAAATCCCTCATACCTTGACCTGCTTCGGAGCTTTCTTCGAAAATAATCTTTATTCATAATGCACCCGCCGTGAGTTTTCTATTATTGTATCGAGGGTCCATCGATTGATTCACTTTCCGATTAGGAAGACAAACGCTGGCAATGAACCTGACCGAGACTTTCGCAAAACTATGACACATTTGAATTATGTCCATAACCCTGCTTGCTTTCAGTTTATTGATCCTTTTCTTTGTTTGATCTTGCCAAGTGGTCATTTGAAATCATGATAAATATTTACATTTCCTCTCTTCGGATTATGTACCTACCTATACCTTTCCTTATTGAAAATAAAAGTGAAACTGATTCTTCAATCTTTCGTTTAATCCCAAGTTTATTTAGTAATTAGAGTGTAGAACTCAACCATACGTTAATTGATTGAAATCTAGACATTAAACATGATGATTGGTTGGTAACAATTACTTATACTGTAGAAATTACACTATGGAGTAGGGATCTTATATTATCTTTCGATTATGATTTAATTACTCAATTTCATTTTCATTTTCTTTTTTTTATACTTGCCTGTCTGAAAAATTATAACGAGAAAATTTTTAATGGAATTAATTAAAAATTGCATTCGATTGATTAATTCCTATCATTACCTGGAAAAAAAACAAGACGTCGACCTTCATTTCTTTTATTGGACACATTATATTCCTATAAAATGTCATTAATCTTATTTAAGTATTAATACCAATAATTAAATACCAGTAGTAGCAGTAGTAGTAGTGGCAGTACAAGAACCAGTACCGGTACCAGTAACGAGTACCACATAGGTAGGTATGTCATATACTTCCTTAGAATAATGCATCAAACAACCTTCAAGTTATACGATTTTTTAAATTATAATTCAGTGTAGGTACTGCTCGTAGTCAACAGAACATAACCAACGTCTTTCTTATTCAAGCAGATTAATATCTACATGTCTCGACTTCCATTATTCTAAGTAAAATGTCACAAAAATAAACAAGACATTCTCAAAGTGAAATTACAATTAGGTACCCATTATGGGGAGTTATTGAATTTCAAATAATCGTTTACTTTATAAGGTATCCGTAACAGTTACCTCTTGAATTGAAACTGGGTTAGATAAGCCATCAATGGAATTCTTTTGCTAAATTAGGACTTGAAGCTGCTGGTCTTGAATTCTAATATGTGAAGATATTAATTAAATATTACAATCATGAAGACTTTTACTGGTTCTTGTATTGTTTCAACTTACTGGAACGTTTGTTAAAGTTTAAGTCACTATTAAAAGTCTTTTAAATATCACTCTGATATTTCTTGAAGTAAATTAAAGCTGAATTGATTACTTATTGAGTTTGATTGATTGTCATTGATATAAATATTCAATCAAACATCCTTTTAAAGCATCTATTTTAATTTGATAAATGGTTATAATTTTTGGTTAAGTAACTTGGTTATGCAAATTATATCACTAATTTCATAATTTATCAATCTTTGCCATTTTATGGCGATGTAATATAGTAACAATGTTATTATAACTATTTCACAATGAATATTATAAATAAATTACATAATAGATTTTCAATTTAGACAGATACTTACCATGTTCATAGGCACATTGATTGATTTGTTTGTTTTCTTATATATTCGCCCCATTTATTTGATCATCAATTAACTGCCACGAAGAGCAATAATTAATTGATGATTATTTACATCACAAAGCTTTTTTCAAGTATGTCAAGTTCATTATATTATGGCTCAAAAACGATCAGTTCAACTCATGGGAAATAAACTTGAATAAAACAATTATCTATGATAGGTAGTTGGTACTAATTCTTTTGTTAAATCATACACAATAACAGTAATCTAAAATCAAACAATCGTCGACCTTTGATTACTGAAAAATAACGTTTTTACCTGAATCGACCTATTTGATTTATTTACACCGTCTGTATGAGAGCTTTTGACCCCAAGTTTACCAAGAAAAGAATTTGTTTATTCAGCTCAAATCGATGAACCCAACCAAGTCTCAAAGTATTTACGCCAGAAACACCTCTCGATAATTAAACCGGTAGGTATGCATAATATTTTATCTCAACAGAACAGACAGGAGGGAAAATATGTTAATGAACTATAAAAAGACACTGGCCAGGTAAATTGATTGAAAGTCACATATTTTAGGTAGGTAAGGCATTTATTTAATTTCTTTACAAATACATCATCTAAGCTCCTACTAGGAGGATACAGTTCCATGGTGTTGTCTCACATAGTATAACATCGCGGAATTGAAAGTTAACAGTCTATCTTATGAGATAATTTTATTACAAAAATAACAAATAATCACACTTACAGTCATCAAGAAAAATAAATTACGTCAGATGGAACGCAAAATCACTTCGTAGCTCCGACTCACCATTTCGGAAATTCCAACACATAAATGTCTCTTAATTTAACTAGCGAGTGACTTAGATTTAATAGAATCCGTCTCCAGTAGGATCGTTCAACCAGGGGTAGTTATTGGGACAACGCACGCACGTCTGGAGATTGATGGTCTCCCCGGGAACCTCCTTGGAGGTGAGCTTGCAAGAATGAGGCAACCAACAGTGAGGGATTCCTTCGACAACACACTTTTCCCTCCATGGTTCGAAGTTCTTTGATTCGGTGACGGTTCTCGGGTTTTGGATCCATTGGATTACTTGAGTCATTGTAACGAAATATACGTCATTGTGGTTAGCTAAGATTTCATCGATCCAATAAAGGAAAGCGTCTAAATATTCTGGATTGTTCTTCAACCAAGCGGCATGGAAGTACAACCCAAGAGGAGCTCGATTCTCTTCATAATGCCTATCGAAGTTATGGTTTAAGAAGTTGTAGAACTGGTCACCGTTGAGGATGTTAGAGCAGGAATCAACCATGGCGCATCCTGGTAAGTACTCTTCATTGATAGGGTCTTCTCGTCGATCTAATTCATTAAGAACCATTTCCCAAACTGCATGGCTTCTAGTAGGACAACTTTGAATGTTACCGTGGCAGCGGTGTGGCATACGGAAGTACATAGTGTAAGGCCATAGAGGAGGATTGTTTAAAGCTGCGGTAATTGTAGAATCATACAGGAAAGCCTGTTCTTCCATCATTGTAAATTGGTTGTTACCACCAACACGCAAGTAAGGTGCTCTCACTCCAACCACACTGTTATCGGTCAAGTTAGCGTACTTCTCAGCAATTATCCTCATACCAGCCATCTCCTTAGCCCAATCATCGACTGTGGCATTTGACCAGAACTGCTCATCGTCGTTATGTCTAAAAATAGAAAACAATAACAATCAATTACAACAAAAATGTTGCAAAACTTACGTAATGGAATGCACTGCAATCTCGTGACCTTTCCTGTGCATCTCTTGCACAGCTGAGTAGTTGGTGTATTTGTGGGACACGAAGAATGTCGCTTTAATGTCACAACCATTAGGATTTTTTCTCTTTCCACTGAATATCTCTTTGTATAATTCGATGTTGTTGTTATTGATAGCGTCATCGAAAGTGATGGTAATCATCTGGGGAACGTCTTTGGGAGGAAGATCTCCGGGGATGGCGGTGCCATCCTCCGAACAGAAGCAGTCTGGTAAGACGCACACAGTAGGGTCACAAGGTGGTGCCCTGTTCGGATCACTGTCGATGTCTGAAAATAACACATGAATTAATCATTAAATAAAGTAAAAGTTGACTTGCTTAAAGCCAGTTCACTTTCCCTTGAATAATCTTATTTAAAACAGATCAAAGTGCTGCTATATCAATTAATCTGTTCAGTAGGTATTGGAGAAACAACGCACTTATCTAAGATGCTATATAGATTGAGTAATATTATCAGTAATAGTCACGTAGGCTGAAAATTCATCAAAAATATAGTACCTAGTACGTGCTATGCGCATTTAATTATCGTCACCCTGTATGTAAGTGAATATTCAGGCGCTTAGAAGGATGTAATGCATAGCAAAAACTGGAAAGTATGCCGAGATGGTTGTTGGCATTATTAAGCTTTGTCGCACCCGAGATATGTGTGTAGACGTTACATCAAGGACAATGAAAGTTATTTCTTAACTCTGACTTTCGCATTAAAGTAACCTCGCAAGGTCCCTGCTGATTCTCTGCCAGATAGATACTCGGCGGCTAAGACTGGTCGACTCGTTCGTTCAACTTCGTTAAAATGAGTAAATAAAAAATCTGAAATAATCAGCATTTTATTCACATCCATGCTTTGAAAAACCCGTTTTTCGCATAACTGCATTGAATAGAAAAGAGGAACTTGGATCGATGAAAAACGTGCTAGATTTCTCGTCAGCAACACTTTTCCAATTAACGAAAACTTTTACAGTAGTTAGCAACGTGATTATGCTGATTGTTTTACGTATGAATAACGTTGCAGTATTTTTCATACAAGTTACTTCAGTACTTTCATACTTTGTTTTTTTTTATTTATTCGCGATTATTTATTTTTCATATTTTATTGTTTTATTGTTTTATTATTCTTCCATGCTCCTGTACAATTGATCCACTCGCGTTACTATACGCTCTCCGGAAAGCTTAATGTTTTTTTCTGAAGAAAATTTTACTGGAATTAAAATTTTGGCTTTAGCATGGACTAAGTTTACCTTTATTAAGAACTTCCAATCCAGATTAATACACGATTCCTAGCCACCCCCCCTCCCTGGGAATATTTTTTAGGTCAAAATTTTTGAGAGTAATTTAAAAAGTTTTAAGTTCACTCTTCTCTACTACACCCCTGGTGTTTTTGCCACTTCCCTAAGTTGCTCAATGGGCATGTGACATATTTTAGAAGGGTATTTTACTCTTCTAGAAAGCACTTAATTTATTCGAAATATATCGCCTAAATTTGCTTTCTATTTTTTGATTTACTTAGAGATTCTAGGAAAAATTTCTCGAAATATTTAAATAAGAGATTCAAAGCTTTCAAAACATCAAACGAGCGTCTGCATTACTCAGAATTATTCTGACGGAAGCTATGCAATGCATTGGGTGGAGGTTAAGAATGTCAAGCATTCGACGAACGTTCGTTCGCTATAATTTATATAAGGGAGCACTGAAGACACAATTTCAGTTTATGGTGACAGAAACTTCAACCAATTTACACATATTATATGCAAGCTGAAGAGTCTTTAAATTTATTCAAATATGAAGCTATTGAAGAAAGTTATTACAAATTCAACTTTTGCATTTGTAAAATTGAACAACTTGGAGATTCACTAAATTTAAAATTATGGTTAGGGGGATTTTGAAAACTTATCATAATGCGATGCCTGATGACGTGCGAATCAGGAGCACATTTTTCTCACGACTGACTCGACCAGAATTCTAGGACAAATTTTCAGACAGAGTAGAATCAAATCAAATCCAGAAATTTGCGGTTTTCTGAATTTTCTTAAATTTTTTAACTCGGAAGATGTTACTCCAGAACGGTAAAAAATATCTGAAATTCATAATCATAGAAGAAATGAAAATCATAAAACAGCAAATTCATATATTTTCAGTACGCCGCTGGTGAGGATATATAATCGATCTGCATTCCTCAGCGACTTATGAAAGGGAAAGTCAAAACAGCATTCGGAGATATTACATGATCTGTAGATGTAACAGCCATTATCTTATCCTCCAGGTGATCACAAAGAATCGTTACTTCACCTCAACATCCTACACATCCTTTTAGAGTCACCGATAATAATTATTCTATTATCCTAAATCCATCAACGGCTTAATTTCTAATTTGCTTAATTTAATTATTGTATCCAGGCAAGAACAATCAAAATTCAATTTTCTAGAGCATGACTGACGCTTGCTTAAATTTCGACACCATAACACACAAATTTCCTTTACCAGACAAAGATTAAGCAAACATCATTTAAGGAAAGCGTATCGTACAGAAGGATCTGAAAGGTCGACTTGTTTACTTTATATTAATGAATTAATTTCCCCTTGAGCCTGGTTTAACTTATGAATTTTATTACTTATATCAATCTGATTTTTGTACAGCTCGATATAATCACCTTTTGAAAATTCAATGTCTCGTTACGTTTATTTACATAATCCCTGAAAACTTTGAAACGATTATAAAAGTTTGATTAAAAAATTGTTTACACAGTGAGTGTCTCCTCAAGAAATCTACTTAAACTTTCTGGAAATGTATAACTGAAGTTTAAGATTTAATAGCTAGTTCAATCTCTTGCAAATATAAGTTTACATTTCATAGGGATTGTATTTAAAAAAATGGGAATAAATAAGAATAACGTTGAATTTATGCCTTTTCCTGGAACTTATTATTGTCTTTTGAGTAAAAATACTATTCTATTATCTTCTATTTAACATAAAATATAATTAAGTACTAATAAACCTAGCAAATGTTATTAAGTACAAGTCATTATGAGGCATGAGTTTAATCTACTGATGACCATTTGCTTTGTTGTTGCTAACTTAATTGCTTTATCGATTTAAAGAAATAAGTAATCATTATCTCTCTATGTTCCCCGCTTTCTATTTTATCCCCGTTCTATAAGACAGGTTCATGTTCAGGTTTTTAATAACGCCTTGGGCTTTAATAAAGTATAATCTCGTATATACCCCTACCCCTATGGATAATTCAAAGCATATCTTGAGAACTTTCATTAGAATAGCAAATATCATTCGGAATTAATCTTTTTCAAAAGCGAGATTTCACACCCACACAATTTGCATAGAAACGAGCTTTGAGATCTATTTTCCTGCAACAAAGCAGAACTAGATCAAAAGATTTATTATTCGCGCACTTTTCCTCGAGCATCCACATTCCGTCATCTCCATACGATGCATATTTCATAAGACATTCAAGGTTAATGTCAACATTTACAATTCGATATAAATAAGTCAAAGATATAGACACTTACCGCAGGTGTTCTCGTCCGAACCGTCGCCGCAATCCTTCTCTCCATTACAGAAAAGTCCTCTTTCTATGCAGTTACCGTCACCGCAGGCCAGAAATCCGTCCTGGCAGAGAGGCTCGTCGGTGTTGAGCAGAGGACGCACTTTCCTTTCCTTGTTCTTCAGTTTGCAATTCTTCACGGACTCCTTCCAATCGCAAGTCTGCTTTTCTATGTCGAAGTACAATCCGGCTGGACACCTGATCGCTTGGAGGCCCTGTCAATTGATCTTTGATTAATTGATTGTTAGATAGAGGATTATGTAACTTACGGAAGATGTACATTGGATGACGTCACGGCAGGCATCGCCTTCGCCTGCTACGAGACGGAACCATTCACCCGCGTCTTTGTCTTTACAAAGTTCTTGTTCGAAACTGTCTTCTTTTTTTGGTTCTTCTTGGGCATACGCTAGGTATAGAGAATTTTTACATTTAACTTTATTGTTAATATTTTATGGCAATCAATTTAAAAAAATTAGAGTATAATGAAGGGAAAATTAGATCTGAGTTGATGGTAATCTGCATCATAATTTTGGTAACTAATAATTTGCAGTATTAATAACATAAAGTTCTAACAACCCGATTTTATCTTAATAATAAATTTTATGTTTTATAATCTTGACATGATGGAAACTAAATATACCTGCCTATTATAAGAAAAGGTAGAGAACCAATTAGTTTTATGGGTTTGTCTGAAATCCGCCGGGTTGATTTGCCTTTGAAGATGAACATTTAACTTATCAATCATAAAAGTCCATGAACTTTAGCGAAATTTATATAATTACAAGAAATATCATCTACCACTGTACAGGCTTCTTAATTGGCCATTATTATTTCTCTTAGAGTAAGCATTAGTTACACTCTTGAAAACGCGGAAATTCTATTTATTTTATCCCGTAGAGCGTTGAAAATCGATTCATCTTCAAGATACAAGAGGAAGCAGAAGTCTGTTTTTTTTTACACTAATTCTGCTTTCTGGTCGACGAAACTATTCTTTGAAAATACCGTAAAACTACTTTTAGTTTAAACAGCAAGGCTTAACAAGTTTTAATCCAGAGCAGAAAATTAAATTCTTAATCAAAGTTTTAGAATTCACCTACTCTCAGCTTAATTTTGGTGCTAGCGACCGAGCACTAGATTCTTAAGTAGGTATTTCTCACCATCTTAAAACAGAAGAAAAAAAAATTGATTTTTTTTTACTTTTCTCCAAGAATTAGCTATTTCAGAAAAGGAAATGAAGCGAATCTCTCTTAATCATATTGTAATAAAGTTGGAACTTTCTTTCCGTCAGTTTAATTGGGGCATATTTCTGTTGAGATTTATAATCTTACGGTGTGAGATATTATGTAGTGTCACTCAAAAAGTACGGCATCAAATGGGAAAAATGTTTCCTTTTCGATCTATGGAAATTCTGACTTCGCTAATAGTTTGTGCTTTAAAAAATGATGACTGTAAAAATGATCACAACTGTAAACTTTGACATTTTTTAACAAAAAAATACGAAATATGGCATTAGTTTTCAAAATTTTGGAAAATATCGCAGAAAAAAGTTGTCTGATATTTCATTTTTCATCCATGCATCAATTTTGAACCCTCTAGTAAATATTTTTTTTCAAAAATTTGTTGAAATGAGCATTTTTGAGTGTTCAAAACTTTTGAAACTTGAACAAAATTATCTCTTCATACCATATTCATTTTTATCTTTCTTTTTCAAGTAAATAATACCTACACCGACTTAAATAACAATCCCAGGGAAAACTGCCGTTGTTCAATTGCTTTAACAGCACTCATGGTTCCGTTGCATTGCTAATATTCCCTATTATTATTTAAACAATATTTTCTTATGTTCAAAAAGTGCTGGGAAATGTAAAAAATAAATATTTTTTCTTGGAATGGTTATTTAATTCGGTGTATGTATATATTTTATTAGTAAGTAAATAAAATCAAACGTTTAATTTTTTTGTAAAAGAAAATCAACTTTCCATCAAGATTGTACCAATTTTGACAGCTTTAACTGTGTTTTTTTGTTTTCATAAGAAAAATTTATTTAGAACAGTAACGGGTCACTAAAAAAACTGAATACGACATAAAGGAATAATTTTGTTCAAGTTTCGAAATGTTTGAAAAACTATAAATGGTCAGTTCAACAAATTAAAAAAAAATTGTTAGAAGATTCAAAATTGATACATGGGTGAAAAATAAACTATCAAATAACTTTCTCCTATGACAATAGAAAAAATTTCGAAAACTAATGCCTTATCTTGTATTTTTTTTGCCAAAAAATGTCAAAATTGACACTTGTAAAAGACACGTAACAGTTGCTTGTCATTTGTAATAATTTTAAAGCACAAACTATTAGCGAAATTAAAATTTTCCTAAACCAAGAAGGAAATTTTTTGCCTATATGATCCGTACTTAATGTGTGACACTGTATACTTACACCGTGGCCAAAACTGATAACCTGAGAAAACATAAGAGAATTACATCGTTTCTCTCATCTGCAGAGCATAATTCATTTGAGAAAATATTTTTCTAGAAGACTAGCAGCTTTTTATTCACTCACCTACTACAGCTTATAACTAAAAATAACTTAGAACCTCAAGCTCTTATTTCCTGGAATACGACTCATCTTGGGGAAAAATATTGTTAAAAGATGGCAAGAGACCGAACATTTCTCCCTGGGATGGATTTATAAACCTACTAGGTCGTCTAATAGTATTAAATTGTTTCATTTTCAAACATATAAGCGAATACACTGATCCATGCATCTAAGATTTAAGTAATGTGAGATTTGATATTAACCATCCTATACCCCGGATTCTTGGAAAAAAAATTAAATCAGAATCTGGAATTTATAAATCGACTGAAATTTAAGTAGCAGAATTATCAAAGGCCATTTCCTTATATTTTATGTATAGAACCAGTTTAAAAAACATGATGGGAGAAATATAATTATTTTATATTAGTTTATTGTAGGGCGTCCACGCAACAATAATTATTAAACTATTATAAAAAGGAAATACAGACTCAAATATTGAGGGTCGGTAATTATTACCGGTAGTTTTAACAAGGTAAAAATAATTTAGAAGGAGTAAAGTTGTTGCAGTTGTCCCAGTCAGACATTCTATAGTGGTGACACGATTATAGTATTATAGGTAGGTACCTAGTAATAATAAATCGGAATTACCTTCCATCCACTACCACTAGATGGCATTGAGCCATGTAGGTCACTTGAAATCAGTAAAAGACGTTTAAGTTTGAAATTGATTTCCTTCGACCGTCACACCTCTCATGCCGTTTTATCTTTAGACTCATTTGATTTATTTTTTCCGGAAATAGGTAGGTTACAAGTTTAACTATCTACTATTAATTATGATAAAAATTACTTAATTATTCATTTTTGAAATATTGATTTGAACAACTTTTAATTGGTTGTCATATTTTTGTTTTGCCAAATATAACCGAGCACCAATTTTTATTGCCTAATCATTGAAAAAATATTATCCAGCCATTTTAATAAATTTTTCTATACGTTTATAATATAAATCTTAATGACAAAATAATAAAAAAAAAATAGTTACAAACGGAGCCTTTTGGCAATTTTATTAACAATGATAATGCAGACACAAGCCAATCAGGTATTTAATAAACAATTATTAATTAAGGTTAACTATTATAATTTTGAGCAACTTTAATAATTATTTTAAATTTTCATTCAAAAATATGAATAAATCCTTCACATGCTATTACATTGAAATTGGGTTTAATTATTATAAAGTATAATTAATTTAAAAATAATTAACTCTCATGTCTTGAATGCACTGGCGCCGGAAAGATTGAAAACATTCCGGTGAAATTTATTCAATTTATGTAATCCAAATCTGAATTATGTCAATTTCGTAAAGGAACATGAACAAATCATGTATACTTTTTCTGTATACGTACTTTGAATATAATCAAGAATAAGCTATCCGCAGATGTGAGTAATGTAACTACTTAACTCATTTAATGAGCCAGGAAGCAAATATGGTTAATAAGAGTGAAAGGTTGTAGCATGATGTGGCACAGAAATACTCGTACTGCTTAAATAATAGAAATATGTCCCAGAAAATGCAACATTTTAATTAGTTTGATAATGATAAATATTTTATCGATCCCGTACTTATAAGATCTATTGCTTTCATATTATACTTAATAGAATTTCTAAATAATTAAATTAGTTTTACTTTAATTAGTTAAAGAAAACAAGCAAGTCAATATGGATCAAAGAGCTTTGGTTTTTCGTATTTAATTGCTCATTTCAGAACTTCATAGTACAATAATAGTTGCCTGCTGTAAAGTGGATTTAACGCTTGTTTACAATAAGAATGCTCTGCTAATTGTATGTAAAACATCTGGTAATGAGTGAAAGTTAACTCTTCATTATCAATTTGAAAAAATTTCTTTTAACTTAATAATTTTTAAATAAGAGAGATGCAAGTACAAACAATGATAATTTGTTTCATTACCCATACCACCCTATACCACTTCTATAATTCCTTATTATTATATTTTATGAACACTGCAATATCATTTTTGGGGGTAAATACAATACTATGTATCTGAATTTGGAGAGTAAAAACTCAGAAAATAAACCCCTTAGTCTTCCTCAATTAGTAGGCACTGATTCATTTGTAAGAAAAAGGTAATGGTATGATGATGAACTTTGAACCATGATCATATAATTTTTTGAAATAATTCAATGAGTGAGGTAATACAATAAGGAAATAAGCACTCGCTAAAAAACGAGTAATCAGAAAGGTCAAGGTAGTATCTGGAGGAAAATAACCAAGAAAGTAGGCTGTGATAATTTTTTGAAAGTGAAACGAAGATTTGAAGAAAATTTGCTGGGATAAGAATAGAGAAGTTAGAGGTGATGAGAAACAGAAGTAGTTATGATGAAAAACTATAGGTGACAGAGTCTATAAAGGAGAAGGAAATATAAAAAAGAAGGATACAGGAAAACAGGAAAAATGTATAGAGAGATTTGAGAAGAAAAAATTAAGATAGAAAACTCATTACTTAAACAGGATAAGGCAGAAGACAAGGTAAATTGACATGTTGTATCAAATCTTGGATGATAATCTAGACGAAAGGGCGATATTATTATCTAAATCGAGGATAAACTGACAAATATTTGAGAAAAATGAAATGCTTCAGTCTTTTGTTAGTAAGAATTGGTACCTTGCATTTACCTCTATATGTTATCAAAAAATTGCTTTTTTGTGAAGAAGTCCACCAATTTCTAGTACACAATAAAAAAATCAGGATGAGTTTTTGTTCTTAAATTTTCTACCGCAAATATTAATTTTAGTTTGATCAAAGGTAACTTAATAAAGTTTAAGAGTTTAATAAGAGTTCTGAGGTAACAAATTAAGTCCATCAGGGAGTGCAAGCATATAAAATCTTTATTAGTTTCGTGATTATGATAAATAGTTTCAAAATAATTTATGAAAATGAAATTATTGTGGGAAAAAAGCAAGCATAGTCATATTTTGTCGCAATGTTGGCGTTTGTCAGGTAAAAGTTATGATTGTTTTTATCTTTCAAGTTGTAATGAAAGGAATGAGATTAAAAAGTGAATGTTAATAAACAAATTATGAAATGATTGTCTTACAATAATAAGGTAATAATAAATTAATAACTTGAATGACAAAGAAAGCATAAAAGGTTTTGGAGTCCTAGTGACATTTATGAAATATTAATTATACAACAGACTAATCAAAGCGAATTAATTAACTAATCATTGGATGTTCACATTTGACACCAAATTGTTATATAATAGTTATTACTATGAACTAACAGGTTTTTGATGCTTTTAAAACTTTCAGATCATTTCGATAATTTTACCTACAAACACAGTTACATTTGCAAATTAGCATATCATGTTTTCTTTAAGGAATCATAAAATTATAATTATCTGTAGGTAAAGTTGTTTGTTATAATCAAGGTAATCAATTGCCTTTCACATCACTTATAACACATACCTAACTATTTACAGGAATTTGAATTCATAATGGGGAAATTATAACACCCTACATTTTTAAACAAATGTGATTAGAACAAAAAATGACGTAAAAACTGAATTTCGTCACAAAATTTCATTGAATAAAGTTTTCATATCCCTCCAAGTACCAACAACACTCCTTAATGTAATCCAGGGCCTAGTCTCCATCTTTAATCCAGTTATCAATAGAGACTATTGATGAAATCATATTATCCAACTATTAGGTATAATACCTACCCAAATTGATTACAATTAAAAAAATAATAATAAAAAAAAAAAAAATTAATTCCTCACTGTTCATAAGAACAAATTTAATTACTTAATTGTACCAAAGAAAGTAATTTATTTTTTTATTCAACTAATCACAATAATAGTAACAAGGTAGGTATAATTATTGCAAAGCAGAAGAATCTCATCAACTCAGTTTCCCAGATGACCATCTCTCTCATGCAGTGACTTAAGTAAACCAGACCCGTGACGTCATAGTTAAGATGGCAGGCAAGTTTACTTACCGGTTAGCAATAAGCATATAGCTAGAAGGAAAAGCGCACCGGTCGAGTGCGCCATCACTGTTACACTACTGAAGCACTAACTACACCGCTGAACACACCTGACAGACTTGTGGCAAAGTCGATGGAACCTTTTATACTCGGCCTAGATCTGCGGCCCCCATTGGCCGACGTCACTTCAACCACAGTCAAACCAACATTGGCAGCCCGGCTCGAGGAAGTCTGCTTTTCTTGCTGGTAAAGGAATCAAAACTACAGTATGGAGTAATTTTCATTTCGTCTTGCGTTCTCTAAGTGGTGGGATTGTGGCACTGCACACACGTTGTCGTCGAGATATGCAAGTTATATCCTAATAAATGTAACGAGCTTATCAGGGGGTTGAATCTTGTAAAAATTTTCGAGTTACATATCATCAATTTCCACTGAAATAGGTTTGAGGCCCGTCCGATTCTATCCTTGTTTGAAGAACAGCCTAAATAAGAATCAGTCCAGATCAGAGAGCATTAGGAGATATTGAGGAGTCACTTAGCCGCAAAAGTGATCCGGATTTTATTTCCGCTCTCCCACCCACCTTCGTGTTTAGCTTATCGTGAAATTGCCGAATCGAAACTCGGATTAAAGTCAGTTAAAGAGATTAAAGGTACCTGCATCAATTAATGGAACTCTTCAGATCGTAAAATGTTACCCTTTAAGAGTACCACCTACACAAAATTTCTCATGCCCCGAGGAAACTAGTGCGATGGAATTAGCAATGAAATTTTATAACAATCCTGTTTCCATCAATAAAAATTATAGAATTTCTTGTTCTTGCCATTCAAAACGAATTTCCTTATAAATTTTCCATTTTATTATTTCATTGTGTGGATTATTATGGAAGAAGTCTTTAGAAATGTATTACAAGCTTTCAAGCAATTTTTCCGGGTTTCATTCAGAGATGAAGGAAATCATTTAGCTACCTGTGTTTATTCATTTTTTGTCAAACAATTCGTTATTAAGTGGTTACAGAAAGAAAACTAGAGTCACGCCCAAAATAACTCACAATAATCTGCCCTAAATTTTTAACCAAATGAGCTAGAAACCAAAACTAAATCAAATGTCATGAATTTTACTACTTTTTACTCTATCAAATGTCAAAGATGACGTTGCAGTCGCTGTCAACTTCAATTTTTTTTAATAATGGGGTCATGAGAGGCCTTATTTTAAAGGTATTCAAATTATCCGCACAAAAATTGTGTTAGTTGTCAATTTTGACAGTTTTTGTGTCAGTGAGGACGTTTATAGTGCTCCTTCCCCTCAGTTTTTGATCAGAATCAGAACTTTAAAACAAAAAGAAATGTCATGGATTTACTACTTTTTGACATAAAACTGATCTGTCAAATGTCAAAGGTGACACCGTAGTCGTTGTCAAATTCAAAATTTTAAGGGGCAAATATAGGGGCGGGTCATGTAAGATAATTTGAATTATCTACCTAAAAAAGTATGTTAATTTTCAATTATGGTAATTTTTTCTCAACGAAGTTTATCATAGTCCTCAATTTAAAATAAAAAAATCCATTCGATTAAAAAATTTGAGGTTGACATCCACTGCAACGTCATTTTGACGTTTGACAGATTAGTTTTACGTCAAAAAGTAGTAAATTTTTTTTCGGTTAAAAATTTAATGTCAGGGGGGTGACTATAAGCCTTCTCACTGTACAGCCTTTTTGCATATATATGTATAAGTAGATACAGTGTGTCCCAGATTGGTGCTGCATGTGTTGGGATCTCCGCTGAAGTAGGAGATACTTATGAGAGCGTTTAAATGAGGAAAGTTTTATTAAATTACTTACCTGAAATCTCTTACCAAACGGTCATGGCCTATCTTAAATTTTACATTACTTATTTTGAAGATACTAGGATGCTGCATTCTCTAAATACCCTCATAACTTTTTGGTGTTAGAAATTAGTAAGTCAAGCTTGTCCTCACATATTATATTTGACCAAAAATAACGAAACTTTCCTCATGCCATTTTTCACATAGGCGTCCTTTTTTGAAGATACAGGGTGTCAGAATTAAATTTTAAAAGAAGTTTTTTATTAATATCTTCGTTTCTTTTCAAATCAAAATATTCGATTGAACTTTGCATAAATTTCTTCTCATGACGGCATACTTTTTGCTAGATTGCGTCCATAGGTGGAGAATCGAGCGCGAGCGGGGGTTACGGGGGTTGGGTAACACGTTGACCTTCTAACTTTTTCCTGCGTACGACTCTGGTTCAAAGGTATTCTTTTTTAGATCAAGCATGAAATTCTTTAATTTTTTTCACTCTTGTAAAATTAAGATAATAGAAGGCTTTTGGTTTAAGAGATATTGCAACTTATTTGACTCTTTGAAAAATCCAAATTTAAATTAAAAAAAATCAACTTCTTAGAAAATTATTAGTTTGGGTTAGTTCCAAGATAATAAAATGTATGTTTAACCAAACTCTTGCCATAATTACTGTCGATTATCATTATTTAGAAAGAAAAAAAATTGTTCTAAACATGAAACATAGCCAAATAAGTTCTAATATCTCGTAAACCAAGCCCTGTATCAAAATTTTACGAGATTGGGGGATTAACGTGTTCTCCAACCTTCGTTACATCCACTCACGCTTCGATTCTCTAATGAACGAAATCTAGCAAAAAGTGTGACGCCATGAGGAAGAAATTTGTGCAAAATTTCAACTAAACTGCTCAACAAATGAAACGTTACATGACCAAAATTGCCCTAAGTTTGGCACTGATAAAATTTGAATTGTTTCGAGTAATTAAATTTTTGTTTTGAAGGTTCACTAGCTCAATCTCTTGTTTATCAGTCCGTATTTTTGCAAGAACTTGATACTTCACACAAAGTTTATATAGGGTGGTAAATAAAACAGTTCAAAATCTCAGAAAGTTCGGCTTGCTCACATTTGATCAAAGATTTTTCTTTTTAAATTTCAACACAAAGATCATGAAGATGGACCTCATATCTCGAAACGGTTTTCGAATTTTCCGATTATTTCTTTTATTTACAGGGTGATCTCAAAATAACTACTTTTTGGTGTGGCAATGATAACTTTGTTACCCGTGACCCGATTTTCGAAATGTAGGGCTCATTTTAAAGCTTAAGCTTCAAACAAGAACACGAAAGATTGATAATCGACTAAGGACAAAAATTGAAAATACAGGGTTGTAATAAAACTAACCCAAATTTGAATGGCTTCCGAAATCTGGTATTAAGGAAAATTTCAAATAAAGTTAATTTGCCTTCAAACGAACCATTCATTCTGAATACTTCAAGATGTTTCTTCGCTTGCTTGAGTTAAGAATTGTTGACATAAGAACAAAATTACAACTTCGTGTTTTCGAATTAGGTAGTCCTTTTGTTATTATTACGCTTATTGTTTATCATTATGGATGTCACTATTATTGATGTTATTTGACAGCTGATAAAACTGTTTTATTTTGTCGGTTGAGCTGAGATTTCTTTGCATGACTTCCATTAATACTTACCGTGATGGCTTGTTAATTCACTCAGCAATAATTCAGCCTGTCATATCGTAAAGGAAGTTCAGTTAAAAAAAAGGTTAAGAGGTGTACATTAAAATGTTTTATTATTCATGTACAAAAAACTGTGTCATTCCAAAAAAAAATACTCTAAAAAATCCAAATACCAATAATATTTTGTCGGACCTCCCCTGGCTTTTATAACTGCCGTAACTCTTCTTGGCATTCCCTCCACCAGGTGATGTAAAAACTGCTGGGGAGTAGCTTCCTATTCTTCCTGTATAGCTATCACCAAATCATCCAAATTATTCATTTGTCATTCCCTTTCTTTCGGATTTTTTTTCATTCTGCTCCAAACATGCTCAATCGGATTTATATCCGGAGATACAAGGGTGGTAAATTCATTTTTACAATAAATAAAACAATTTTATCAGCCGTCAAACAACAATCAATAATAGTGACATCCATATGATAAACAATAAGCATAATAATAACAAAGCGGCTACCTCATTCGAAAACACGAAGTTGTAATTTTGTTCTTATGTCAACAATTCTTAACTCATACAAGCGAAAAACATCTTGAAGTATTCAGAATGAATGGTTCCTTTGAAAGCAAATTAACTTTACTCCACATTTTCCTTAATACCATATTTCGGAAGCCATGCAGATTTGGGTTAGTTTTAATACAACCCTGTATTTTCAATTTTTATCCTTAGTCGATTATCAATCTTACGTGTTCTTGTTTGAAGCTTAAGCTTTACAATGAGCCCTACATTTCGAAAATCGGGTCACGGGTAACAAAGTTATCATTGCCACACCAAAAAGTAGTTTTTTTGAAATCACCCTGTAAATAAAAGAAATAATCGGAAAATTCGAAAACCGTTTCGAGATATGAGGTCCATCTTCGTGATCTTTGTGTTGAAATTTAAAAAGAAAAATCTTTGATCAAATGGGAGCAAGCCGAACTTTCTGAGATTTTGAACTGTTTTATTTACCACCCTATATAAACTTTGTGTGAAGTACCAAGTTCTTGCAAACATACGGACTGATAAACAAGGGATTGAACTAGTGAACACTCGAAACAAAAATTGCATTGCTCGAAGAAATCCAAATTTTATCAGTGCCAAAGTTAGGGCAAATTTGGTCATGTAACGTTTCATTTGTTGAGCAGTTTATAATCATTAAAAACATCTTCATTAATTATTTGTTTTGATAAAAGGCAATAAAACACTTTTTCAGAATTAATAAACAATAAAATTGCCTTCACCAGAAAAACCAAACTTGATGAGAACTCCGATTAACCGAAACATGAAAACATGTTTTTGTGTTTATCAAAAATAATATGAAATAATTAATCAAGTTATGAAGCTATTTGGAAAATTCAGCATCCCAGTTTCTTCAAAATATATCGCAAAATCTAAGACAGCCATGGCCGTTTGGCAAGCGGTTTCAGGTATAGGTGCCTAAGTCATAAAAACGTCGCCCGTTCAAACGTTCTCGTCGGCCGCGATCCCACTACATGCAGCACCAATCTGGGACAATACGAACAAAAATATTCGGATGTTGAAATAGTAAGGATAAGCTTTGATTAGTGAGTAGTGAGTAGTGAGTGACTCATTCAGTTTTCACTCCAAGATGAATTCAAACGGGTGGTAATTTTAAATTGCGATTGAATCTCGAGTTAAAATGTGAAGGTCTTGAAATTCAAATTATTTCCATTAAATTTTCTGAATGAATTTGCGGCCATCGTTTGGCAATAAAAATAAATGTTCATTATAATTCAATAAAACAATGAACACCTTTCCTTTAGTATTTGGTATTTGGTATGAAGGTATTATTAGTAAAACTTGCATAATGCAAGTTCTGAAAACAAAAGGCATGTACCTAAGCGAAGTAAACGCATTAAGAATAATAACAAGTAATAGCAATAAGTAATGTAGAACGATTTATTTTTCTTCAATGAAAAAATTAATCCTTTGATTTGAATTACAAATTTAATGAGGAATTTTTCCAAATAAGTTGAATTCATTTTAATTATAAATATATTATATGTTGTAATTATTGTCATATACTCATGAATAATTGAACGAACACACTTAGATTATAATCTGAAAGGAAATACATCAAGCAAGAGCTACTGGTCTTTAGAAAATTAAAATTCTTCATTATTAATGTCTGTCATCTACTAACTCATCTATATGACTGGCGCTATAAGATCTCGCACAATTTCTGAAGTAATTGAAAGTTATCTTCACTTTCACTCGACTGAAAATCTGTTCATTATAATAACTCAAGTCGACTTAATCAAAACTACTGATTGAATAATAAATGGAAGTGCCCAACGAAAACCGTCCCTTTCCAGTACACAAAAAAACTCTTAGTTTGATTTTTGATAATAATAATGAAAATTTTTTTTTAGTCGCATGTAACTGCAAGAATTAAGAACAAGAATCTTCCATTGTAAAGTGATTATAACAAAGAATTTTAATAGATCATTCTATAAATTTTAAACAGGCTTATTAGGTAATAGAACGATAATGAAATAGGGAAATTTGTATTAGTATTAAATTAAGTATGTATAGAAAATCTTTGTTAGAAAGCTATTAATGTAAATTCAAGGTTACTTAACTCCAGCCTAATAATTGATTTTCAAATATATTCCATTAAGATTCCGGTTTATCGGGATTTAAGTTAAGAGAATAATATTTCATACTAATTGATGTAAAAAGAACATGAGTCTCCTTCATTTTTCACCACACATAAATTTGTTTAACATTAAAAATTACATATTTTTACACTTAAAGCGGAATGGCGGCCTCGTGGTTTTGATCAGAGAACATAAGTAAATGCCCCCCAACGGACTGGGTTCGATGTTCGGCCGGGTATCAAACGAATTGAGAAAATTAAATTTTTCAAAATTGTTTACCAAAAAAAAAAAACTCTTTACCTCTTAATAAGACATTTTTAATAATATAAATATAATATTAAGTAGTTAAACTTCATTTTTCAGGTTTCGTTACTACTTGGTCGAAATCTCACAACCCCGTTTTTCTCTCTTTCACTTCTAGAAGGGTGGAAAGACTGTTCAACAAAAAATCCTCATTCTCACATTAACCCAGCTCGCGGAAGTATTGTACCCGTCTTTTTTTAGTAAAGTCTGCATTCATCGTTGAGATATCGCAAGAATTTTATTTTTCATTCTATGCAAGGACGATCAAATCCAAGAACTCTAATGTGATGATTGAAAGCAGGCGGCCAAGCCAAAGCTCCTGGAGGTAATTATGTTGCGATAAATGCAATGGAATAGGGGGCTAGAATTAAGGCACAGTTTCTCACAGTGTTATAAACAACATAACTCGTAAGAAATTGAGTAAAAAAATATTTTTATTGCGGAAAAAAATTATTTGAAAAACGAATCGGCTTAGAAATTAATATTTAAGTGACATTTTTCTTCACCTTTCCAGTGACTTCCTCCCGCTAAAGACGTTGTATTATAATTACTAATCTGCTTTAAAATCTTGTTATCACAGATAGAAAATTACACAATGTAGAAATCGCAAAGACAAATTAATATAACGGTTTATGGTAATGTTAACATTTAATGTTTTGTAAAGATCGTTTTAGACTTTTTATTAAATTTGATCAATAGTAACCTTCTCAAGATATCGAAGAAGTTCTGAATATATTACCAAGCTGATGGTATTTAGAAGACATACAGCTCTATTAGTAACGTCTATTAAATCCTTCATCGCGTCCAGTCGCTAAGTTACCCAAGAAAACAATAGTGTACTTTTTACTTTATTGTACTAAAATGTACTTTTCGAGGTCTAAATTACCTTTTTTTTCATATGACAGTGACGGAGATTTAAGGGCTGCGTGATGTCTTTTGCTCCTAGTTTCGCTATACTACTTGGGAAATTTACTTTTTAAAAGCATTTTTTAATCAGCCAATGATGTTTTCTACATCAAAAAGGCACTCCTTATCAAAAGCTCTAATGTGAACCGTTTTCGAGAAAAATAGCATTTCATGATGAAAAAAAGTAGCAGTTAGGGGCGGGCTAATTGTAGTAGAGGCGGCCTGAATTAATGAATTGATTTTTTTATGTTATCTGTTTATTTTTGTAAAGTAATTTTATTTACTACTGGGATTATTGCTACTCGTTTTTTATGTTTTTTCTTCGTCAGAAAACCGTTTTTCTCAACAACGGTTCACATTAGAGTTTTGAACCCTTTGAACACATTGGAGTACCTATACCTACCTTTTTAATGCAGAAAACATTGATGACTTAAAATGTTTTTTCAAAATGCCAATTTAATAGTAGTAATTAGGAACAAAACAACCTCACGCATCCCTTAAATCTCCGTCACTCTTCATATGAAAAAAAAAAGAACTCAAAAAGTAGCCAGTATTAAATGATAAGAAGTAAACTGAAGCTGAGTTCTGTAGCTCAAAGCTCAAACGGTTCTTAATATATCGTCAAACAGTGTAAATCAAATTACACCCACGTTTGCGGACCAATGATAATATGAACTGTTTTCTTAGAATGAGGTACTTGCACCGTTTTTCGACATATTATTTGAAACACTCTGTATATGAAAAGTGATGACTACAATAGTGTTACACCTTTTGTTTATTTTGATACATGATATATGATACATCTAAGCAATTATGTGAAAATTCAGGAAAATACTAAGAAAACATTGTTGACTACTGTAAATCTGATGAACCGAGTGCTTAGTTGTCAGACAATAGCCCCGATAACAATTGAGTTCTTTGGAACGAGGTTTTTATCTGACAGTTTGCTGACTCCAAAGTATCAAAGGAAACTCTATTCAAGCTTATACAATAATACATTGTAATGTGCATTATAATAACTACTCTTTAAATTTTTTTCAACAATATCACTGAAATAAGCTCATAATAATATATCCAAGTAGGTACGTTCGTGCGTAAATTTCTGTTCTTTTTATCGAATATATCGAATATAGTAAGTATACATAAATGCTGTATTCAATTATATGGGTTGAAATGGCGTATAAAAATTGCATTGTATCTCCGATAAATAAATGATCGTCAATGCCTTTTCCTTCCCAGTTTTATTCAAATAACGCAGCAGAGCTTGAAATTTGTATGCACTTATGTCAACAAAAATGATTACCTACTGTTTATTCCGCATATCCGGTAGATGGTCCTTGAAAGGCTATTAACCATCATTTTCTGTTTTCCAAACTTCAACTTTTCGCGTGCCACGACCGTTTTATTCATTCGGGTAATAATACGTCCAGAGGTTATCAAATTATCAAGCACGCTTTCAAAGTATCCATTTACAAAGCAGAAATGTTTAAATAATAATGAGCAACATACGATTTAAGAATCTTGCTGCGATATTTATAGACTGGGTCATTTTTATTAATAAAATCATTTTTGCAACTCTTATGAAGTTAACAAATCTCCTGATTTTTTAACGATAACTGATGATGAATATGGCAATGCAGTTTATTCCAAATACTTACCTATTTTGTATTTTGTATGAACAAAATTATGATAAAATTATTTTTTAAGTTAGCATATACATCTCAATTTTATATACCTAAATGAGATATGCATACACATTGTTAGCGAGGAGCTAAGAGTTCATAATTTGCATTTGTTGGTTGTTCCTGCCCCCTTGATTGCTTAAGCTATTTCAAAGAATGCAGTTTCGGTACAAGACTTGTAAGACCAGAATAGGAGATATCCTTGAGGCTTCTAAAGATGACTCTTCGTTATGTTTCGTTGGTGTTTTGTTTTATTCCATCTGGGTTTGGTCTTCCGACGCCAACATTGTGACAATACAATAGCGATAATGGATGAAGACAATTCAAATTACATAACGAATAAATCAATAGTAATGAGTAATTTAACGAGGTAGGTACCTATATAATACAACCATTTTCTTGAATACCTACTCAAAATGGAAATGATTTAGTGATTAATTTTACTAAACATACACAATAATCCATGAGATTATGGAATTACAATACAATGCAGCGATTAAACACTAATACGTACTTAATAATAATTGTAAGGTGATACCTACGAATTTATTGCAAAATTTTTATGTTTATTTTTAGAATTAATTAGCGCTCATTAGGTCATAAAAATATCGAAGATTGTTATGATGATTCGTAAGTACATATAGGTAGGAATCCTGACTTTGATGAATATTATGTAACTGTTGTTTTGGATATGATAAAACTTGACGTGGCATGCAGATTACTCACAAATCATAATTTACATTCAATTTACTGTGTCTTATTTACTATTCCTATTCAATTATGCCATATCGAAACCTAAGGCTTTGTCTTAAATTCGACCTTTCCTGTAGAAATAAGTTCTGGGAAACGCAAGGCAACATTAAGTCAGATTTCCTTGAGGTGTCAGAATCTTGATGATTATCTCAATGATAATGTTAAAAAAACGCCTCAGTTGAGCAGAAGACAAACGGACCGGCTAGAAGAGAAATAAAATTTCTAGAGCTTACTTAACAATAAAACCGTTTTGGAGTAAAACGCATTCAGGGCGTCACGGGTATCTTTATATATGGTTCCATCGTGCAGGAATAAACCTTTCTGAGAATATCTGCTGCGAATATTGTATATTCGTCCTGGAACAAGAATTTTGTGCAAACATATCCAGAAGAATTCCACTGCTGTGGGATAAGTGAGGTAAGTCCATCACTTGGAAAATATAAGGGAAAAATTACAGACTTCAGACTAAAATTGGTGAAGAGCTGTGGAAGATCAATTGGCTAGTTTACAACAATAATTTTCAAAGAGTGTTATGACGCGGAAGTACTCTGAACGTTTTTTTTAATGAACATTTTAGCGGAATGGTCCATGTTCTGCTGAATTATAACGAGAGTTTCTTGTTACAGCATATAAAAGGAAAGTTGTTCTAAACTTTGCAGATTTCGTTGCAGATTTCGATCTGGGTTCTTAGATAAAGGAAATCTGGGAGAGAAAGGAAAATGATTTGACTGGGAAACGAGGCAGTTCTCTGAATGGGTTTTCTTGAATGAGAATTTCAGCAAAATGGTTCATCTTCTTCATACTGAATTGGAACGAGGTTTCTTGTCGCACCATGTAAAAGGAAAGCCGATGCAAATTTTGGATACCTTGATAAGCTTGTTCTAAGCGTGCAGATTTCGTTGAAGATTTCGATCTGAGTTCGTATAAATAATGGAAATCTGGGAGAGAAAGGAAAACGATTTGACTCGGAAAAGCGGAAGTTCTCTGAATGGTTTTTCTTGAATGAGAATTTGAGCAAAATGGTTCATGTTCTGCTGAATTGGAAATTGAACATTGTATATCTCGTTGCAGATTTTGATCTGGATTCTCACACAAAGGGTAGTTAGACGAGAAAACAAAATTATATAACTAAAGTCAGGTCAGCCTCACTGGATAATGTGCAAAAGGATTTAGTACTGCAAGCTTGATTCATAATTTTATGATAACAGGTTAATGAATGCTGTTGAAAATCAGAATAACTGGCAGACCTCCAAAGAAGAGATGCTAAGAAGGGTAGCAAGAAGTCGTAAAAGAAAAAATAACCAAGAAAAAGTATTAGCGGCGCGTAGTGAGTTCGTGAGAGATTTATTCAATGTTGTATTGTATTGTATTTTTTTTTGAGGGTGATTAAGTTACTGCGACCTAAAAGATCTATTGTATCCCCTCTACTGTGCTTCGCCTGGTGTGGAATCCCTTTAGTGAAGCACCCTCTCCAAGTCCGTTTCCTTGAGAAACTTCAGGATTTTGAGAGGATCAAGGTCGGGTAAGTTCCCTGCCTCTAGCTGGTGATGGCCCAGAACATTACTTCTTTTGAGTTCTATCGCATCGCAGTTGAGCAGCAGGTGACGTGGTGTCTCGTCTCCTTTCCCGCAGAATCTGCAGACGCCATTTTTTCTATGCCTAGCTTCCTCAGGTGTTCCCTGAGCTTGCAATGTCTCGTTAAGAATCCCGTCAGTGTTCTGTTAATTCTCTCGGTTAAAATTCCCGAGAAATTCTTTGGATTGTCTCAACCCCGAGAGGTTCCTCCAATGAGTTTCTCTCAGTTTTCTTCTTCCTTTTGGAATTCTGCTTGAAGAAAGTATCTTCGAAGCCACAGAATGGTTCTGGTCCTATGAAGGGTGTCGATGCTCCTTTTCTTGCCAATGAGTGGACATTCTTCTTGCGCTCGAGGTGGTCTCGAGCACAAGGATTGTTTAGATTGCCGACTGTCTTGACGGGTGACAAGCCCCGCTCGGTCAGCAGTCTGTTTTGCGGTGATGTCCCGCGATTTCTTGGTTTTTTATTTCTTACCATGGTTGATCCCACGAGTAGTTAGGGAAGGGTGTTCCACCTATGCAGAGCCCCGCATGCAAAGGTGAGGGGATTGATACAGTGGGGTGCCCCCTGGTGCCCCAAGGTTGAATCCAGTAGGGCTGGTCTTCTATCCAGTCACGCATCCCATCAGCCTGGACCCCCGCCTTAGGATTTAAGTTTTTTTAGTGAGGTTGTCTCCTCTTGGTTCCGGCGATTAAGCCGAGACCCCCGCATCTCTCTGTGCGCGGAACGTGACCACGACAACAGATGATACGGTATATCAGATAGTCCACAGTCGGACATCTCTGGCGCCGTCCCCTAGTGCAGACCTTTTAGTCACGACACGACAACCAGGTTAGGGGTTATTCAATGTTATATAGATATTTTGGTAAAGGAAAAGCCTGGCAGCTGAAGAAGACAAAGCTTGTGGCAATAATACTTATTATAATCAGACTACAGTCCAACTCACTGGAAAATAAGTACGTAGCCAAAATAATCCTCAAAAAATCTTTAAACTATTCATATACTTTTTTTTTTAAAGAGGGAGCATCGGTCTTAACTGTGTAGGTAAGCCATAGTCGCTCCACTACTTTTCACAGACATTCGAAAATGAATCTGAAAAGTAAAGCGGGCCGAGGTGAGTTTCGAACCCGCGATCTCTATGGCTTCGTGAGCCAGCGGAGAACCACTTGGCCACGCAAGTCACTAACATATAAATATTCATATTTAAAATTATAATTATAATAGATATAATTAAATTCATAAAATATAATATAAATTTTATATATTTGTATTTACAATAATAATATATTATATCTCCATTCACTGCCAGGAAAGTTAAATAATTTTTTTTTTCTTTGTAAAGCTCCATGGTTGAACTAAAATTGAAAACATGTAGGAAATTTCAACTTCTTGTAGGTCCTTCTATTTGGATGAAAAATTCTATGAAAAATTCAATACACATGAAAATAGGAAGGTAATATACCTAACCCAAGAACAATGATTTTTTCTATTATGTATATGAAATGTATATCACATTTTCGTAACATATTAAGCTCGCTGATTTTTCTGTGGTAATTAAATTTACAGTAATTATTGCTAAGTAATGTAGATAATGTTCTGCAACCAACAATACTTGAGAGCCACAATATTATTACATATTTTCTTTGTTTAATCCTCTATTTTAATTATTGTTCTTAATTAATTACGTCACCTATTTGTAAATATATTCAAGGATTCTAAATACCCTTAGATATAGACAAAAATTAAGTAGATAATATGTTTCCCACATTTAAACCTCTTAACATCTTTCACCAAAACCTTAAATCCATAAATAATAATATTGTCAGCTAAATAAACCTAAACGTTTGTTTGAAAATAATTTCAAAAATATTTATTTTGGGAAGTTCAATGTTAACGTTTTAAAGATCATGACAAAATTCTCTCTTGTATCTAGATGGACGTTTTGCTCGTATTTTCTCTAGTTGTAAAAAAATGTTTGACACTAACGTCACTTTTATTTTTATGAAACCTTATCAAATTTCTAGCTCCATAAAGCAAATATTTGCAGAAGATCACATGGTCTTTATGATGCTGATGTCACTGAGCCAAACTAAAATATGTTTAATGTGATTGATCTTATTTATCCGAGAAAACAATTTTTCGGAACAATTTCCGAGAAAAGCCAACCAGAAAATAAAGGAGAAACAGAATAATGTTTAAAAGAAAACAAACCAATGCGATGATTCTGGAAGTGAATAAAATTTCTTGTAGCAATACCTAAGTACCTGCCTATAGGAAACATGTAAGGGTTATAATTCTATCAGAAAAAAATGAGAGCGACCTTTAATAAAAAGCATCCCTCTTAAAAAGTAAACAAACCTAACCGGAAGTATCCCGTCATTCATCCGTCCGTCGTCTCTTGATAAAATAATCATAGACGTCGAAAAACCGTAAGGTAAGGGTCGCATAATTAGCTATGCAGGACTAAGGACGAACTCGAAATGCATCTTTCGTAAATAACTAAAATACCTATCCCGATGGTGGCAAGATATATTTAGTTTCCAGGGTAAACGTATCGACTAAGTCTCGTTATCAGTTTACAACCCAGTTCTTAACGAGGAGAGTTCAAGGACATCTAGGCCATTTTCTTATCCTTGGCACACGTAATGTGGAATATGTGATGTAATATAGATGCTTGTATCGTGCTTAAATTGAAGGTAGAACATTAATTTCACCGGTAATTACCCTCTAACATCTAAATATCAAGATAAAATATCTCCCCAGGTTTTTTATTTTCGTGTACACAAGCGAATTACTTGAATGGGAGTTGTTATTTTTACTCCGACGAATTTTCCTCTTGTATCACGTAATTATGAAGAAAAATTCCATGTTGTTCGTTATGTCGCTTTGGTTTATTTATAGAAATGTATATTTTGTGAAATTTAGAGGATGATCTAAATGGACTTTCAAGGGAAAGTAGGTGTATAAAAGCCTGAATATTTAGATGTTTGAAGGATAAATTCATTAATCATGGGACTTGTAAATGGAGTCGTAACGATTTTATGTTTTGTAAGAGCAAAATACGAACATTTCCAGTTACAGAATTATCATACCTATAAACAACCTACTTTCGACAATTATTTCTGAAATATTTTTTATCAAATTTAGTCGACAACCAATTTGATTTGTTACTTATTAGGCCCAGTTTCTCCTAAATACTATTACGTATCTTCGTCCTCAAGTTCATTTGGAAATTACCTAAAACATGATACAGAGAGAAATTTTCCAGATTTCAAATCACGCACATCCAGACCTATCCGATGCAGAGTATCCCAAGTTGAGAAAATAATCAATTAATTATAATTATTTAATGAACCACAAGTCAAGGATAATGCATAGTCTGATCATCAATAAAAAATTGCATGCTTGTACAAGCAACACTTAACCTAATAAATATTCGCTCCCTGTTTCCGGATTTCACGACAGGGTTAAGGACTCTGAATCGATTCATCAATCTTTCTATACCTGTCACGTTAAATAAAAACGAATAAGGGGCTACTGGAAATTTTATCGAATGCCTGTGTGTATGCTATTTTTGAATGGGAAGTAATGTTCAGAGCGTGAGCATTATTGTTACAACCTAGCTACATTTTTGAAATATACCTTCGGTGCAGCTTTGCTATGGAAATATGCAGGAATTTCAAATATCTTTCCTCACGTCAGCTTTGTTATAATACTCTTGTACTTGTAACACGACCAGTTAAGGTTCAAGTACTGTTGAAACTTGTTACGTTCAAACTGCACACGTATTGTTAAGTCCGGAAAATATACTCGTATTCTCATCGCGTCCTTTAACAAAGGAATCTAACTCATTATTACTTGAAGATCGATGGTGCATACAGCGCTTCCAACTCAACACTAAAAAAAAACCTCATAGGCCATTTAAAAGTTTCAGGATGAGGGATGAGGAAGTACCTACCTTGTTTCGAAGTGAAAACTATTGCATGCGATTAACGAAACACCGAAATATACTCAATGTTGCTCTCTACGCTGTATAATAATAGAGGGAAATAAAAAAACGTAAGGCGGGTGGTGTAATCCAAAATAAATTTGAGCATTAATTATTCGTCAGGCTTATGTATTATTTCAAGACCAATATTTTTGAGCTGATTAAGTCTGACTCTCGACAATACACTTACCTCTTGCCAACAAGATATAGTCAACAATTTTTCAAATCACTAAAAGACGGTGGTTTAATACCGTATCTTCTCCAATTGCTGCTCCAACACCTGTTGCTGTTTTTTCATACGATTTCGACAACTTTGTCATGCCTCAGGACGTTTGAGAACAAGACATTTTCAAGACTACAATGAAGATCACATTAGCTATGACTTCCGGAGTCTGCAATGTTCCTTGCTTTTTCTTTTTTTTTAACATTTGATTTTTCATCATTAATCTGGTTTTGGATTAATCCAGATTTCCTAAACGATGGAAAGTTTCACGTATATTTCCCATTCACAAAAAGGGAAATCGTTTTGACGTCTTGAAGTTGCGCCCTATAGTCTTTAATACAATTTTTCTAAATTTTTTGGATCCTGTTTAGACGATTTTATATCAAATTCCAAATTTCAAAGAATATGAGATACCTAACCAACACGGCTTTGTTAGGGTAGGATCCCCCATAACAAACCTTGTCTGTATTATTCAATTTTTGTCTGATTCCTAAGATGCCGGAGAACAGGTGAGTTATCTACATGAACTTGAGAAAGGCTTTCGATCGTTTGGATCACTTTCTTCTCTACAAAAAGCTTGGAGCCTTCGGCTTCCTGTGTCTTCTTTATTGTTATGTCCAGCAAATGATAGACAACAGTATATTAAAAAAGGCCACCGACCGCTATCGACAGCATTCCTGGTGGTGTCCCCCAAGGATCGATCCTGGGTCTGCTTCTGTTTTCGATTTTAAACGACCCGTTCATCGGGTCCTTAGTGTCGAATACCTATTTTACAGTCGCAGACGATTTGAACATTTTCTCAGGCATCTTCTCGACCGAAGACACTGCTATAGGTACTTCAGACGAACTTAGGAAACTTTGATCAACTTTGGGAAACTTTGGTGCAAGGAAAACAACATTAACCTTAATGTTTTCAAGTGCACTATGGTATTTTACACTCGTGGAAAATCCACCATTCATTATCAGTGCAGGGTCGAATGTATTCCTCTTACTCGTAGCTATAACTCTAGAGATTTGGGATTCCTATTTGACTCAACTCTGTCATTCTCTGTCAACTCTGTCGATCTTCACATTTTCTACAGTGTTCTATACCTACCTACGTATAGAGATGGTGTTATAATATTTATTTCATGTAGGGCTACTTACAGTTAATTAAAGTAACATCCTCCAATTTCAAAGAATCTAATTACTATGGTTTGATACTGCATGAAACATCATCTAGAGCGAATTCTGTTTCATCCAGGTCTAAGTAACATCATTTGCGAGTACCCTATTATAATAATACCTGCAAGTAAGAAACAAAATCTTGATCGAAATATTATATTAACCTAACCCCAGGTATGTTGCACTTCCATCCTGTAATAAAGGAGTTTTAATGCAAGCAATAATCTGAAATGAAGGTATAATTATTATTGATTTACATAATCACGTCATTTTATTAAAGAGTCTTTTGAGGAAAGTCTTTTTAATGTAAGACACAAACTCTCATTATCATTCTCTTGTTAAGGGTATTCAAATACAGACTTTTGAATATTCAGAAGAGATTTTCTGACATAGCAAAATCTGGGGTATAATGAGAGAAGTTTATAAAAAAATGTAAATTTATTAATGTCAAGAATATCCTTTTGATTATATTTAAAACTTTTACTCCAATATTGATCAAGTAGGTGTTATTTTATAAACTATATTGAATACATTATTTGTGGATTAATCGGAAACGTTCAATTAAGTCGTATAATTTCCGGTACATATATTTGTAAATACCATCTGGTTTTCTGTAAATAAGAAAATTTAGCAAAACGAATTAGTCGAAAGAGCAGTGGAAATAAAAGAGTTGAATGAACACAAACGTCCACACTGAACTGGCTTCCAAGTAATTATCCCCGCTATAAGGTTAAAAGGCATGAACAGGGTTGACTATTCTCAAAGTGGACTTAGTTAAACCTGAAGTTCATTGGAGTTTCAATTAAAAATTGTGTATGTTTAGTCGGGATGTTTTAAATTTGGCGATATCTGGCGTATGCAAGTCGACATACCGACGCCGACGTCGGTTTATTTAACCGCGAGCACTTTAGACGCAGCCAACGAAACCCTTTTAAAGTTTTTACAGCAGCTCAAGTAGATCATAAATATTGTTTAAAGAGCTTGAAAGCGTCCGTTACATTTTCCGCGGAAAAAGAGTATTATTAGCTTTTCATCTGGTTAGTTTATCTAAGCTTATTTTGAATAACTAAACAAATTAATGCAAAATAGGAGAACGGACTGTTTACGCCAGAAGTCTTCCGCTTGTCACATTATTGGTCTTGAGTACCGTTATATTTGCAAAGGTTAAAAAAAAAATTGAATTTATAATAGACTATTATAAGTATTTCTATAAAAATAGGGCTAATGTGCAGTCAACTATATGATCGTTCATGTAAAGGTTAATTAGAAAAGCATTCAGTGTGTTCGAATTGGTTGATTTGATAACTTTGTATCGAGATGCGTCTGGGATCAAGTTTTTTCTGTGGAAACTTTCTCTTTGACGCTTTGTTTCAAATTTTTTTTATATAAACATGCTTCAGACTAAAAAACTTCAGTATTCTGAACTTAGTCTCACAAAGGCCCCTGAAACATGAATCAGAATTGTGCCTTCAAAGATCTTTTGATAGGTAATAATTGCTTGAGAGAATATTGAGGCACAAATTTAATCTTCACTCAGAATACGCCATTAATTCTATTAATTTATAGCCCACTCTCCACGCGGGATAAAAGCAGACCGCCTATCCGCATAATCTGACCAGGGAGCTCTAATGAGATATTCACAAAGTAGTGCAATGTGGAAAGGAATCTATTCCTAATGAGAGCAAAGAGAGAGTAGAATTATAGACAGAAGTCTAACAGGGATCACCTGTTATTTGGAGTAATGTGAGTCAGAGGTAATGGAATGCGACGAGGATGAATTTGTTGTGAGGCTTTCTAGCATTAATTAGAATACTTATTCACTTGGTTTGAGCTAGGATGAAATAGAACGGTAACTATTATTCAGATTTGGGGAATTAGGAGTAATTATTTTAACAAGCTTTTGAACTTTAGCATCATCCCTAAATCATGTGAATTAGTTATTATAATTAGTAATTACAGTACGCAGCATGGACTAAAGATCGTTGTGCGATAATTTTTTTTTTTTAACCACATAGCTAATTTTTGCACAACAATATGCTATACCAATAAAATTTAGCAGAAAAGGTTCGTCTGCATATCTGCTGTAATATAGAGTTTTGAGGGCTTGAAAGAGGGTATTATATTTAGACATTTAGGTCAATGTAGAACAATGTGCCATCTCCACTGTGGCTCACATCTAGTGCAGATGAATCCATCTTGTGCAGATGATGGTTCAGCTTGAAGTGCCCAGTTGGTTTAAAGACCTTCGAATGTCCCAATTTTGGTAAGTTTTGCCAGTGCTAGTTTTAGCATAATTCGGTGATATACCAACTGCTAGTTCTGATGCGATAAATTCCGATCCGGCATCTATAGAATCGGCAAGTTCGTTCTCTCCATATCCATCATGGCCCAAAATCCGGATCAGGATTCTTTCGTTGCTCCTTGCTAGGACATTCAGGGTTAATTGAGAGTCCCAAACCTACTTTAACTTGCAGTGGCTGGAGCTAAGGACTTGTAGAACCGCTTGGCTGTCTGAAAATATCTTTATTGATATGAGTTAGATCTGCGCACAGAGCTCCTAGAAAGCGGTTGCGTGAAGGCCCAAGTTTGAAAAGACTCTCTTCTTCGAACCAGCGCTACACACCCCAGCTCCAGTTCCTGTGGATTTCTTGGATCCATCGGTGAACCATCTGAAATCTGCTGTTAGGGGGGGGGGGGGGGGATCTGCAACCCATTTTTGTTGTCCTCTTACACGTCTCGTCTCGAGAGAAGGATCTTATAAGCAGAGCTGTTTATGATGGTCTTAGGTATTATGACCAAAATCATAATACCCAGTAGATGGTGACTTTCTATATGGTCCAGTAACTTGATTCGCTCCAAGCCTTTGGAACTTCTTGCCATCTGCAACATTCTATATGTAGTCTACTTCTTGACCTCTCTTGCTCTCTCCAAATAAATATGGAGAGGTGGAAAGTCCAGTAGGCTGTCCATAGCCAACCACGGTGTTATGTTAATAGCACCACAAATCGTCAGACAAGCTAGTCTTTCTAGGCTAGAGAGCGTTGTTTTGGCCCTGATCTGCTAGCCCTTTGACCATCAAGCGATACTGCCCTGGCGACCATTACATAAAGCCTCGCATAAAGCTTAGTAGATACAGGGTGCACCATGTATCCTTTTCTATATTGCTATCTCCTAACGCTAACGGATACAGGGTCGGTTAAACAAGTCCAAAGGAGCGTAATTTTGTGGCTATCTCGATTCCGTCGAGACATACAAGATATCTGTGACCGTTCCTGAAATATCCTGAAAAAACTGAAAAATCGAGATTTCTTATTTTTTCCATATCTTTTTTATTATTGGAGATTAATGAATAATTTTTTGTGGGCTCACATAAGTCGTCAACAGCTACCCATCTGACATTTCAAAAATTTTCAAAGCCGACTAGATCCCAGAATTTTCATAGTCAACTTTCGTTTTTCTTATGGCCACCATAGTGTTTTTTTATGTTGTTCGGTATAAAAAAATCATAAAAACAAAAAATTGTTAAACTTCAAAAAATAAATTAAAAAAATTTTTATTCTTCTTTTTTCTTTACAAAAAAGACACATTTTTAGACCGAATTTCATAGATAAATTAAAAAACCATAAGGCAAGCACTATTTCGGCGTATTTTACAAATGTTGACGTTTTTCGACGATTTTTTATTAGATTTTTTTTTGAAAAATTAAGAATAAAAATTTTAGAATTTTTTTTTTGAAGTTTATTAATTTTTGGTTTCCATTATTTTTTTAATATCGAACGACATAAAAAAATAATATGGCGGCCATAAGTAAAACGAAAGTTGACTGAAAACTCTTGGATCTATAGTAGGCCTTGAAAATTTTTTGAAATATCAGATGGATAGCTCTTAACGGCTTATGTAAGCCTACAAAAAATTATTTATTAATTTCCAATAATAAGAAAGATATGGCAAAAGTAAGAAATCTCGATTTTTCAGTTTTTTCAGGATATTTCAGGAATGGTCACAGATATCTTGCATGTTTTGATGAATTCGAGATGGCCACAAAACTGCACATCTTTTCTCTAATTTAACCGACCCTGTATCTCTTAGCGTTCAGGAGATAGCAATATCTCTATATACATGGGAAGGATACATGGTGCACCCTGTATATTTGTTTGGGTCCAATTCCACATGTTTGCCACAGATTCTTTAGCCACAGAAAAAGGGTATCACTCCTGGAATAGGGGAAATTATTTTTGGGCTTTACAAATACTTAATTATTAGTAATAATTTTATCTTATCTAAAAATCTTTATATAATTGGGTGTCGAGTGTCGAGTAAGGGATATTTATTGCTTACATCTAAACAAGATGACTACTTCTCATCGAGCTTCTACGATGGTAACTTAATGTTTATCAATATGTCTTGTTTAACAGATTCGAGGTAGCTTTGAAATACATAAGTTGTTGTACATATAAATACATCTGCTTACCTACTTTAAATGTTAATGATGAATATAAATGTTTAAATTAACGTAGCCAGATTTCTTGTATGTAATCTTCCTTTACTTCACTAAACCCTTAAACCCTTAAACCCTCGCCAGTAGTAAATATTTAGAATCTTAGTTCCATTATTAATATGGAATTGTATTATTATGGAATTATATGTATTATAACCTCCTTATATTGTTACATTTTATATTTTCTAGATCTATCATGACTTTTATTATATGATTGTTTCCATGAATTCAAAACAAATCTCTCTTCAATGCAATTACAGGTCTGATATTGAAATATGCATTTTTATTCAATTTCCTAAGCTTCAAAATCCCCTCGAGACATGGCGGCGTATTTTGTGGAATGGCAACGTAAACCCTCATGAGTATGAGTTATGTCACGACTTATTGACAAGCACGAAAATCTCCTTTTTATCAAAACTTATCAAAAATTCAGAAGTCATGTAAGTACATACTTACTCCAGCTTTCAACAAATGAAAAGCTTTCAAATTCATTTCCGATAAGATGGCAGCCGTATAAGTGCAATTTTAAATCAATTTAGCTTAGAGCTTGATGACAACACAGAATGTGATACTTCAAAAAATCATTAGAAATTGTAGATCTTTGCATCTGCACGATTAGTAATTAATTAATAGACATGCAGGTTACAATAATAAAGGTAAGGTTCTTTGTCAGCAAAGGTAGGTTTTCAGCAGCTGCTATGCAGCTTTATTTTTGTACTGCTTCTATCATTACAGTATATTCATGATCCTTAAACTAGAATAAAAATAATGAAAAGCTCATTAGCGGTGTATTCAAGCTTTCATAATAATTATGATATTTTCAGAGAAGTGGGAAATAGTGAAGCAAAAATGTATTTCATGAGTTTTATATAGGTATGAGAGAAATACACATCAGATAAGTTGTAAATATAATGACTTTTGTATCTCTAATTGCATGGAATCATAAAAAATGTGATGACGATATAAGTACTCAAGCCAATTTTTAATCTCGAATTCAACAATAACATTAAGTTGTTTTCCAACACTATTTATAGGTAATGATTATTTATTTTCTTATTATTCTATTCTGTGATATAGCTTTGTCTAGAATACTTGAACTTAATGGCCATCATTTAATTTATACAATACAACAACCGCCTATATCATGTAGTTAGTTTCTTAAAAAGAATGCCAATGTTTTTATAAACTTAAACTTGGTAAAAGGGGTTCAAGAATAATAAGACTTGTCAATTGATATTAAGCTTTTGAGTTCCATGTTAGTTAATTAACAGTCCTGTTAAATAATAATTGAAGAAAAGCACATCCCGGTTTCAATGCTAATTAGGGAGGCTCGACTATCGATTTTTCCCAAACCCAGACCGACATCAACTAAACGTTTCAATTTTTCATTTGTCGGTTTCCGAATTAGGTCAAAACCAGAAACCACAAACACAACTAATCAAAGTAGTTGTTTCGATGAGAATATTTATTTGTTCTGGACAAAATCGTCTTCCCCAGCATATCAAATCTATTGACTTATCATATCTCTCCTCGAATACACAGGAAAACGTAATACGAAGTATCACTTTCCTGTCACACACGATGTTTAAATTTGATGATGTGTATTAGGGCTGGGTATGGATAAACTATTACTGTAACTATCGATCCCTAAACTATTTATTGCTATATTAGGTCATTTTAATAAATGTCGTCATAATGAACTTCATAATTTAACATTGTCCGAAATATTCTTATACAGAGTTGTATCGTTAAAAATGACCTCTTCGACAAGTTTGAGCTAGATGGAATTTTTTCATGTACAATTATAATAGATGAGAGCAGGTTTGAGGCAAAATCAAGAAATCCAGAAGTAGAAAATGCAAAATCTGGAAAATCTTAAGTTTGTGCTCAAAGATGGTTTTGCAGCAAACACAACTGATTAAGACTTGAATTAATTCCTCCAAGAATTTTAATGAAATTACCAGTGTGGCATTCCTACTCAAGAAAAGTACTATCTTCTTTTTTTTTTTTTTTTTGAAAGCTTCCTAACAGCAATTTGAACAGGTTCTTCTGATCTCCTGTCAAATTAAGTAACTACCAAATCCAAAAAAGTTTGTAGGATCCAAATTTTGAAAAGATACTTATCCAAAAGTTGGACACGATTCATGGATTTTTTTTGAAATTTTTGGCTCGTCCCCTTTATTTACTGATGATAGAGATAGCCGTTAATTTTTTAGCGGTATTTTGCTTTGTAGTATTTTGTTGGTCATTCAATTTTTTTTTGTTTAGGCTGCTCTTGTAGCGAACATCTTAGATAGAATGCCCGGGAATCGTATTTACAAGAGACAAAATCACTGAGTGATAGGTACGATTGACATCAAAAATTACCCATATGAATCCAACAAAACACCAGCTGTCCTTTTAATCAGACAATTATTATCCGGAACATATCAGTCGAAGTTTGGCCGATCCCAAAGAAGCGGGAAACTCTTGACATTTAGGATAAACCTCTTTTTTAACGCTGGACTTTTGTTAACAAGCTCATCTCCCAAACAGAATTCTGATAGCGTTTTCAATAAGGTTAGTTTTTATGTACCTACACTCTAACCAAGATTTTCCAATAACAGCATTCCAGTAACAGTTTTTCCAAGAGCTTTCAGCTTTTCAAGAATTACTTGTCAATAAAAAGGCAAAAATTGTCGCCATAAAAGGCCAAAATTTGGCCATATTTGCAAATCGATAGCTTGTCGACTAGTTTCGGGTCTTACCCCATAATCAGGACAGTTATCATGTTATTCAGCAACCGTAAGTATTACTAAAATATGATAAGAACATTAAATTAAAGAAATGGAGAGGAATATGGAAGCTTCGTAAAGTTTGATAAAAGTTAAAAACGTCCTTTGGATTACCACAACCAAGTCTGACGAATATTGACAAATTAAACCCTTTTCAAAATGAAAGAGGACCTGGGAGGCGTTATCTGAATTTTGAAAAGGGTTTAATTTTTAAATATTCCTCAGACTTGGCTGTGGTGACCGGAACGATGTTTTTAAATTTTATCAAACCCCTCGAAACTTCTATTTCTATCTCCATCGTTTAAATAATTTGATGTTTGTACCATATTTAGTACTTACGGTAGCTGAACATAACAACTGTTTTGATTATGAGGTAAGACCCGAAACCTGTCGACAAGCTAGTAATTTGTAAATTATACTATTATGACCAAAATTTTTGCCTTTTTATTGACATTGTAGGTATTGTAGAGTATACCATGACCAATCACACCAAAAATTTACTGCCAGTGGCAATTATTTTCTTTCTAACACTAAAAAAGTATTCTCTTCCTTTCAGTAAAGAAAAATTATATAAATTCTTGAGGACGTGTACCTACACAGTTTCGAGCACAATTAATTTTTTTGGGTAATCCATCGTCATCCTTGAAGTTTATGGTTTACAGTTAATGTCAACTGGGAACAATTCATCAAATTGAGAGGCAGTTGGTCGAGGTAGTCGAGGACTTGATTTTGAAGTTTTAGTAATATTTTCGCTAAAAAAAAAAAAAACATTGACGACTATCTTCATATCCAGAGTAAGGAGACAATTACCTACCTACCATTACCGCATAGGAATTGGAGCCAACTAATCAAAAATTGCATGGTCTTTTCATAACTGTACTATTAAAAAAATCATAATATACACATTTCAAATGATTTGGAAAATGAAGAGTAATTGTATGTGTATTACCTTATGTCAATAAACATGAAGGTTTAATATAAAATGAAACTTCATAAACATTGTATGTATGTGGTAAACTCGTTACACACACGAACATCCTTTGAACTGTATCCGCATCGCAGCGTTTATAATCTCTTCAACCCTTTTCATCGCCCCTTATCAACTCCTGGATATCCGCCTGCACCCCTGAGTCCATCAGCATGCAATATGCAATTGCAATCAGGCGGTTGCCAGTACAGTACCATCACATGGACCTTGACCCGCGAGCAGGGTCACCGCAAGACTGCGCGTCTGGTGGTGTACGTGCGCCGCGGCGCCCGTTCGTGGCGTCGAGACGCGGGTCTCGTCCAGTGCAACTGTTGCTCGCCCGTGGGACACGCCGGGAATTGTGTTTAAATGCGAGCTTCAGCAGAACGATGTATGATTTCTCAGATGTCCGCGATCGGTGGTGAGAGGTATGTGAAAGTTGTGACGGGTTGGTGAGATTTTAGGGGATGCAAGAGGTTCGAGAGAGGGTTTTAGGAGAACAGGTGGAAAACCACCTGTGTGATATGCGGGATAAGATGTTTCAAAAATAGAAAGACTAGCAGAATAATAATTATAGGTGGGGTAGATTCTAAATTGGAGCATATAATTATAGGTATACATTTTTTATACTCACAGTAATTTCAAAGTAATTAATATAATCAGTTATCTTACATTAAAATCAGTAATTTTTCCATTAAAACTCAAGTTAATAGATCGATTGAAGTATTTGGAAGAAGAAAAAACGGTTTAGGCGCCTTTTTGTCAGATAAATTGAAGTTGGTACTTAAAAATAGGTCAATCGCCTGTTCCAGTTATCCAGGATTTACTGGGATTCGAACAAATGGTTATTGGATCGGATATAAGATCATTAGACACATTTTGTACTTTGGTACTTGCTGTTTGTTTCTGGTAGACATATTTATGTAGGGGTTTGAAATTAGTTTTTGGACGAAATTCTTAAATTTTGATAAAGTAATATTTCTGAAGGTATGCTAAAGTTCTCAAATGAAAATTTTTATATTTACGTTTAATAGAATGAAACATTTTTTCTTGTACCAGAAACATTTATTTTTTCATTAAGGTTATTTTGAAGAAGCACAGTCCCACAAAACAGGTTGAATATTAGGCTTAAGAGTTTATCATAAATATTTCAGAATCATTGCAATTTTTTTAACGATTCCTACGAAAATTTTGAAATATTTTTGTACATTTTCTAACATATTCTATAAAATTTAAATATCTTTACCTTGTGATTGATGATAAATAAACCACTAATGTTTTAAAAAATTCTACTGATGTATATTGATGGATATTAACGTTACACGTGTTTCACTACTTTGTAGCATCTTCAGACGTATGCAAATAAAATTATTTGAGTACGAACGTTTTCTAATTTGTTCTGTAAAGAATCTTTAGTGGCAAATTTAAATTAGAACCTAAATCCCAATAAAATTCATCAAATATTATATAATCAAATAATTAGTGGTTCAATAAAAATAATTATAAATCTAAAAAGGCCAGGGTGAAAGAATGTGCCATAACAGCTTAATTCGTGTATTAACATCTACTTAATAAATACACTAGTAAAAAATTCAATAAAATTAGCTTGAAAATGAATGTAGGTAGGTATATACTTATGAGAATCAATGTGTAGTTCTTGAAATAATAAAACTTCTGCATTAGTAGTGTAAAAGTTCATAAATCCATGACAACTCTACTGTTATAGCGAGGATAATACTATATAAAAGACACTACGTTTCTCTGGTTGCCTACTTGCTCATTAAAAATTAAAAGTCACTACAAAACGAAAACACCAGTTAGAATAGATATAACTTCCAAAATTTCGTATAGCATGTGTGGTTTGGATCTGACTGATATGATATGCTGATGAGTCCATAATAAGCACGAAACGGTACCGTTTATGTCTTCAGTCTTCTCCTCGCATGCTGTACGAAAGTTTTCTAATTTGTTCTGTAAAGAATCTTTAGTGGCAAATTTAAATTAGAACCTTAATCCCAATAAAATTCATCAAATATTATATAATCAAATAATTAGTGGTTCAATAAAAATAATTATAAAAATAAAATTATTGATATAGTAACATAGCAACCATACTGTTGCTATGTTACATGTTACACGTGTAACGTTAATATCCATCAATTATACATCAGTAGAATTTTTTAAAACATTAGTGTTTTATTTATCATCAATCAGAATTCTATAAAATAAGGGTTGAAAACATAAATCTTTGGTAAAAATATATTTTGGGATATTTACCTTTTTTCATAAAATCATTAAAGCTAAACGATCTCTCTCTAAGCATCAAGAAATTTCAATAAGATCAAGATCACCTCAATGTATAGATGTATATAAACTGAAGTATTTTTCGGAGAAGTAGGTACATATTATATGGGGAAATTAATTAGATTCATTTGATAGAGGTAACTAGTGGAAGAAGGGAGTACGTTATAAATTACATTTAATGTATACCTAAGTCTCTTTCAAATTACCTTTTCCAATTCACCTGCTTATTATTAATGTAAAGACGTAAAGAAGCATATAAGATACTGCGCTTCGTGCTGAACTCTAATATCTCATCCCAAATAAAATTACATGTACACAATTAATACTTTGACGTTTTATTTCAACTCGCGTATTTTCCTGAGTCTATTATATCATTTCTAAAGGGATAATTTTTTTATTAAAAAAAGCAACAAAATTTTCATATCTTTAATAACCTGCCATTTACCAGAACCGACAAGAATAACAAACCATGATCGAAAATGTTCCAAAGTTTAATGCGGTGTATACGAGTTCACAATGAAAATGCCGAGAAAAATTCTCATAAAACGATACAAGCAATATGAGAAGCCGATTTTTTCCGGTAAAACAAATTTTTATGAAAACGCTCACTTAAGTAAATTGTTAAAGTTAAGTGACTTTTGAGTACCTGCTCGCCCGAATAATGAATTTAACATAAAGTGTTTGTTAACAGAAGTGCCCGGGATAACAAGTTACAAAGTCCTGCACACTCGTCTAGCCTGTCTCCAGTAAATTGTTTGATGGATGAAGATTTCAACTCGTCTCGACTCCATAGGAAATAAAACAGAAGCATTGAGGAATGCTTTCACAGAAACATGCAGGTAAGTCGAATTGGACTTATTTTATTATTAAAAATCGCTCGAAAGGGTCTTGCATTGTTCTAGCACTGGATAAAAATATTGTTACCAAGCCCACTTTATTTATTACCAATTAACTTACAATAGTTTAAAATAATAATAATTGACAGTCTATCTGTCCTTTACAACTTTGTCACTTCTCTAACTGAAGCCTCACTTGACACGTTACATTCTTACCTACTTTCCTGCTGATCTACTTCCGTAACATTTAACACTATACTCCACTTCTGCCTTTAACTCTAATAGCTTCCGAAAGTATTTTTCACCTCTCTCTACGACGGCTCTAAAGTTCTATCCGACCATATTCTAAATTCCAATAAGCCAGAATCTACCACATTACCATACAATCTACCAGAATCTAAACACAAAGAACAGTGATGTTAAAAAATATCAATGATTCCAAGAATAATGATCAAAAAATTAACCAAACCTAGTTAAAACAGATGTAATAATACTAACAGTCAGTATGATAAAGGCTCTGCGTACTACTTATACTGATCTACTGTCAAAGCGATGGAAGCTTTGAATTTTTTTTTAACTAATATAGATATAATATATTATAGATAATATACCGTATGACAAGTTTCAAAGCAGAACATAGGCGAATAGCATTGGAAATCACATATTTGTGGTTTATTTCTCACCACTTTTATCTACAAGAATGGTAATGGTGTCTATCGAAAGAGAATTGTTTTCTGAGCATGCTGATACCAAATACTGAACAATTAACAGTTTCTTTATGGTGAGAGAATTAACTTAAACATTTTCAAAATTAAAAGTGTGAGCGGCTATGACATGACTAATTCGAATAATTTTGTTACTGTCAAAACAAATATTTTTGATTACTGATACACGTTTCCCTGCAAAGATTGTCAATGAATAATAATAATAATAATAATAGCTATTCTAATGCGTGTTTATCGCCGTGGTACTATTAATTGGCCGGTACTATTAGATCTCCCGATTTAGCACCTTATCCATGTTGTGACTTTTCTTGAGATCTTGGGTTACCTTAAAAATAAAATTTACAGAGCTCGTGGTGGCCGAATGTGCACTCGTTAATAACCAACAGCTTGGACAAGTTCGAAGCGCAATTTATAAAAGGGTGGGAATATTAATTTAAAAAAAATAAATTAAATAATTGAAAATATTTGCTTTGACAGTGAAAAAGTTGTCCGAATTTAGCATGTCATGGCTGCTCATCTTTTAATTTTGAAAATGTTTAAAATATTCTGTCATGATATAAAACTGTTAATTTGTAGGTATTTTGGTATCAGCATGTTCAGAAAATAATTCTCTTTCGATAGACACTATTACCGTTCTTGTAGAAAAAAGTGGTGAGAAATAAACTGCAAATATGTGATTTCCCGTGCTATTCGCCTATGTTCTGCTTTGAAACTTGTCACTCGGTAGATAAAATAACTAATATAATATAGACTTGGAGAAAGGCACACCTCTGATATGATTCAGATTAGCTTGGCTCTACTGTATAATGAAAAAAATTCATTTTAGGCCTTTATGTCAAAATGATGTGTGAATGTCAGCTAAAAGTTGTATGGTTTGAAGAGACCTATACCTACCCTAAAATTACTTTCAGCCCAATATCGCTGTACGTCATACAACTTTGTTATTTTAAATAGGACAATCTGTATATTATTACATTTTTTAGATTGTCTGAGAAAAATCAGTAAGAATGGTTTTCACAGTTGGAGTTAAAAATGAGTAGCTTGTGAGTTATAAACAAGTGAAAATCACCATTTTCCATTTTCATAACAGTTCATATTGAAAGCGACTCATAGGCCCGTATTCACAAAGCGTTTTTGTCCTGTAATATCTCGAAAATAATTAAATAAATGGGATGGAGATATTCAGTTTTTATGCGTTAGAGTGAGATAGCTATAATTGATTACGTAATTATTTAGGAAATTATCATTTGTGAATACGGGCGTAAATATCAAAAAACGGGTTACATATCCCCATCTTAACTTTTCACGTGGTATCCTATGGTGTGGATGAAATTGTTATACAAGGTGATGAAAAATCTGAAAGAATTAATGAAGAATCTGATAATTTTCATCACCCTGTATAACAATTTCATCCCCACCATAGGATACCACTTGAATAGTTAATATATAGGGACATGTAAGCTGTTTTTCGATATTCAGAGCCATTTGCATTGTGCACTGTTTTGAAAATGGAAAATGGCGATTTTCAGATACATACATTATAGGACTCTTCAAACCATACAACTTTTCTCTCACATCTTTTTTTCTATCTCGAACGTTAAGGCTGCTAGGAAAGAACAAGACACTAATGTAGGACCCTTATAATGGCAAGAAGACAGCTTGGTGTGATTCAAGTCTCTAGGACTGTCAAGCTATTGCACGAAGGCCGCTCTCAGAGCTATGTAGCCCAGTTGCTTCAAGCCAGTCAACCGGTAATTTCCTGGATGAAATCCAAAAAAATATTTCTGGAAGTCGGCATTATTCATAGAAGACCTTACCCGTAATGACAGAGTATAACTATCCCCCCCCCCTCCCCGAGAAGATCGTTTTTTGATCTTCAAACGGCTTCACAGCTTGCTGATACATCATCATTTTGCCAATACTGGCAGGCATATTATTTTGACACAGACAGTACCGAAAAGGCTCCATGAAAGACAGCTATGGTCACGAAGAATGCTGTTGTTCCACATTTTTTGACTCAAGCGCATAGAAGAGCTAGGAACAATTTTTGGAACAACAAGAAATTTGAGTAGAAACAACTGGAACATGGAAGAATGAAGTAGAGTACTTACTCCTTACCGATGAATCCAGATTTTGGCTCCACAACAATGATGCTCGTGGACGAATTTATAAACATGCAGCGGTGAGAAAAGTGATACCTTATTGTGGTGGATATACAGGGTGTCTCAGCTTATTCGAAGCGGCCTCTGTAGGCCAAACGATGGACTTTTTCAAAAAACTTTTTAAAAATTCAAGTACAGAATCACAATGGCCATAATTTAAAATTATTTTGGATTATACAGAGTGTGACCATATGACACTGGCATATCAAAGTTATGTTTTTTTAAATGGAATGTTCCTTTATTGCATTTTTAGATTGTCTGAGAAGAGAAAATAAGATTAGCTTTTACAGTTGGTGTTTAAATTCAGAAGTTTTTGAGTTATAAACAAGTGAAAATCGTAATTTTTCAAGTTCAAGGCCCTGTACAACGAAAACGGCTGAAGATAGAGAAAAACGGCTAACATGTCCCTATTTTAAATTTCCTATCCTATGGTATAGAAAGATTTGTACTTTCTTTGATTTTTTTATTTGGCGACGAGTGGAGAAATCTCAGAATTTTCAAATTTTTTATCATCCTGTATAAACATTTTATCTACACCATAGGATAGTACATAAAAAGTTAAAATAGGGACATGTAAGCCGTTTTTCTCTATCTTGAACCGTTTTCGTTGTACAGGGCCTTGAACTTGAAAAATTACGATTTTCACTTGTTTATAACTCAAAAACTTTTGAATTTAAACACCAACTGTAAAAGCCAATCTAATTTTCTCTTTTCCGACAATCTAAAAATGCAATAACATAGGAGCATTCCATTTAAAAAAACATAACTTTGATATGCCACTCTCATTTGGGACACTCTGTATAGTCCAAAATAATTTTAAATTATCGCCATTGTGATCCTGTACTTGAATTTGCAAAAAGTTTCTGAAAAAAAATCCATCGTTTGGCCTATAGAGACCGCTTCGAATAAGCTGGGACATCCTGTATCTTGGTCTGGGGTGGCATGAACTTGAACGGACGCAGTAACGACCAGACGAGAACTCTTGACCAGATTATTGAACCAAATTAATTTTGCAGCAAGATATTGCCATACCTCACTGTTTGAATCGTTGGCAATTGTTTCGAAGAACAAAATCTTGAAGTATAGAGGGCCTTAGTTGTAATACAGTGGTTTATGTATCTCGGATCTTTTATAACTTTCCAATGGGCCGGAAATACCCGGAAGTTTTTACTGCGAATATTCACCAGGAGAGTTTTTTTTCGATGGGATGATATTAATGTGACCTAATTTCGGAAGTCATTTATAGGTAATGCTTACTCAAAGTGATTTTTTCCAAGATGCATTATCGAGGAAATTATTTCTCGGTATCTTTACAGAACATATTTTCCTAGATCTGTTTTTGTATGCCCTTGAAAATAATAACTAAACCAATATACCAGGCGATCCAGGTTTTATCTTGTTAACTCTAGGAAACGATAGGCTATCGCAAAATAATATGAGTTTGCTCTATGAACTATATTCGGGAAATGCTTCGTTAAGAAAATACAGGGTGTTAAAGTTTTAAGAAAAAATTCGTACCTATTTTTGAAATATAAAAAAATAGCTGATTGGAATAACTTGAAATTTTGAACAATAGTTGTGCTAATTGAAGTATATGATGTGATATACTCCTAATGAAAAATTTTTTAATCCAGTGGTAGAGATCTGGGTGTGTTGTTACCTTTTTTATAAAATGATGGCTACACCACTGACTTTAATGCAAATTTGTTATTTTTGGTAGATACCTTGTTCTGTTTAGAGGAGAAAAGTCATCATATGTTTTTGTTGTAGGACGCACTGTTTTCAAGATATTTTACAATTTAGGAACCCATGCAAACTTTTTGTTATTGTAATACGGTTCAATAACGATCACAAAAATGATTAATTTCTGGAAAAGCTCAATAGCATTGATTTTTATGATATTTTACCTCGTACGGGTTCCTACATTATGAAGTATCTCGGATACAGTGCGTCCTAGGACAAAAATGTACGATGACTTTTCTTCTCTAAACAACATGAGGTATCTAACAAAAATAACAAATTTTCATTAAAGTCAGTGGCGGCAAATTATTTATTAAAAAAGGTAAGAACAAGCCCAGATCTCTACCACTGGATTGAAGAATTTTTCATTTTTTTCTTAAAACTTTAACACTCTGTATTTTCTTAACGAAGCATTTCCCGAATATAGTTCATAGAGCAAACTCATATTATTTTTCGATTCTCTATCGTTCCCTAGAGTTAACAAGATAAAACCTGAATCACCCTGTATATTTTTGTTCACATTATTATACTAGAAATCGTTACCAGAGCATTTCAAAAAACGTGGCAAGCTTTATACTTAAAAGCTCAACCCAGTAATAAGAGTCTTATTAAAAAAGTATTAGTAATCGTTTCAAAGCATACCTTGTAAACAATTTCTATGAAAGGTAAATTACTGTGATACATGACTCATTATATTTTTCTTGGTAACAGAACGAACGAACGAACGAACACAAGTATTGACAAATTGCCGAATTTATAGCGTAAACAATCTCGATAAGAAACAAAAGTTGGAGGAGTTTTTGGAGTGTAGTAATATCTCCCATGCAACAATCTACAAAAGCGGAAGAAAAAATCTTAACAAGTTCTTTTGATTTCGTAATTAAATCTAAATTGAGCTTTATTCGTCCTGAATGTTGTAATATCATTATGCTCTAACTTATTTTCTCTTAAAATAAGTTCAGCTTGAGAGGCTAAGGAACTACAAGATGAGAAAAACAATTTATATCCATTATGAGTCCAAATTGCGTGAATAATTTGATTTTGTATCTCTGCAGGGAAAATTTCAAGGGAAATAAACTCGAAAATAAGGCTGATAGGGTTATATTTCATTAGTAAATACACCTACATAAAATGACCCTTGCTTATTATAGAGCGGCATTGAACTTACCGGACTCCTCACATGATATTTTGTGACGGGAAATCAATAAGTGATAACTAATATTATATTGACACGGTGAAGTTGGTCCTAGTTCTATTATTCTAGTAATTTGTATTTCCTAATATATTTCCTGGAACAATGCACGAAATCGTAATTATTCCATCTCTGCATAACTCTGCATGATCTGAAATTACAAACCAAAATTTAGATCCTTTACTTTTGCATTATTAAATGTATAGATTAATTACAAATTTACATACCCATACCATGTATGACATATATACATATAAGTAGGATTATGAGAAATGTAAAAGGTACTTAGATGTATGCTTTCAAAAAGTTAATGCACCAAGGAAAGCAGCGCCGCTTGACATTAGAAGCTAAAATTTATGCTAACGAGCAAGTGCATTATTTAACTGGGAAATTATTCAACTTTTCTCTAAAAGCTACATATATACTTACCTACTTTTCTCCCAAGGTTCATATAAAATTTTCCTATGGCTATGTGTAGAGAACCAAACACTTATTATACTTAATTATGAAGAACTTGTAGCATAAGCGGTATGCCAGAGGAAGTATGGATTTTTAGAGATGAACATGAATGGTTTTGTACAAAATTCGCCGTAAAAGTACTGGTTTTCCACTCGCTTTCCCTCTGGTAGATGATTCCTCCCTTGATGAGACTTCGTATATAATTTCTTGTTATTTCTATACTCTGCGGGTATCCATTTGCCTCATATGCTGCTCTTTCAGCAATTTTCTTGAAGCAACAAAGGAGGAAGTTGTCTTATTTATAGAAGCTATAAAGTTATTCCAATTATCGTTCTAAGATTTTTAGATCATAAATCGTGCTAAGAGCATTGAAATGTGTTAGATGTCTCAACTTTAATTGCTTGTTCACATTGAACACCAAATAGTTTCACCATATAGCACTGGTTGGTGTTTTAATGATTTTAATTTTGTTGATTTGTTGGATAGTTCACTGATGTCAGAAGTAATGGCGAAGCTAGGGATGGATTTCAAATAAAGATTTGAACGCTAAGTTGATGACATTCTGTGTGAATTTTGATAATTTTATGGTAATTAAAAGAGTTGTCCACCTTCAAAATTGCGATACCAAAAAAAAAAAATAAACTTCTGAAAGTTACATGGCCTGAACTGTACAAAATTTGCAAAAATGTAATTTTCAGTTTTTTAGGACTTTACCAGGGTAAATTAATCATTTTAGACCATCGCAAGCGTAAGGCAACCTGTTTTCATGCAACAACTCTTTCTTTTATATCCTTTCTTGCAGGAGGAGGTAAAAATAGGTTGCAGGTGACCTAACAGGGTGGCTAAAGCTCAGAGAAAGAAGTCAACGGGTACCTACCAGAGACTCCAATGAACCCAAATGTGCCAGTAAAAATGTTTTTAAATAAAATTTGCCGGTGAAAACAGAAGTAGTAAGAAAAACTCCCTACCAGATGAAGATGTTGCAAAGACTTTGGAAATGTTTGAACAAATCACATTTGGGTGACCTCTTTTGTGATGAGAAAAATCTATTTGCCACAAACGTCGTTCAGGCATCTTTGAAGATTTTGTGGCCGTTTTTGCAGGTTTTCGCAGATGGAACTGTTTCTTCATTCATTCAAGCCTGTTCAAGACTCAGTGAACTTCTGGTGGTTATGAAAATGAAAAGCTGAAATTTTCGGGCCGAGTGGACTTTGCAAACCGATAAGAATAGAGTCTATCGAATTTTGTAAAAATTGAATTTTCGAGCTGATCAGACTTTGTCTATAGGCGGGCTCAACAAAAACATAAATTAATAAAAAGAAGACCGCAAAAATCGAGCTAAAATGACTTTGCAAAAATCTAATTTTTGAGCTTCCCAGAGTCTTGTGTAGAATCTACACCACTTCTGCATTCCACGAACCGCTACTGTATCTGAATTATTTAAAATTAAAGCTTTACTAATAAAGCTTTTAAATTCTTCGTCCTTGCTCTATTATAGGTACTCATTAACCTTTCTTGTACAACAAATATTATTTTACCTTGAAGAGCTTTTCGTACCAGTAGTATTACCAATTTATATGGACATTTTATAGCGAATTGCAAATAAACTTACAGGCACTATAGGAAAGAACGAATGGAAATAAAACATGCTAGATAATGTCATGCTAGTTGTTTGGAAATGGAAGTAATAAAACCCAGTATCTACAACCTGAACCAAATTGTAAAATAACGAGAACTAGCAATTCAATTACCTAAAAGCGTCCGTGTTTCCTGCGAAGTTCGCCTTTTTGAGCATCCATTATTATAAGTAGTTGAATTTGTTGCAGATTTCTCTAACAAAATTCGTAAAACAAAATTCTCTATAAGAGTTTTAACTAAGAGTAAGTTTTATTAAATAAATAATAGTATTTTGTGAATTAAATTTTCCCTAAAAAAAGGCCTAGAAAAGCGGAAGAGAAGTAGAAGAAAAGCGCAATAATATAATTATATTCACGCTGTTTAAAATAATAATTACCGTCGAACTCATACGTATATAAAAATGCTTTTAAATTTATTTCACGTAGGTAATATGAAGAAAAGTTTTGGGAATTAAATGCAACAATTTGTGTACATTGTTAGGGCGAATAAAGCGCTATAGAAAAAAATCCTTATCTTTCTACTTTGATAAATAAATTCCCTTTTTACACTGTTGTCAAATAAATAACCAAAATTATATCAATATTTCTTATGGCTTATTGCTACACCCCATCGTAGTTCCGGATTTTCTCATTTATAACTTTGAAAATTTCAGCACACCAGATTGCGTCAAAAGAGCACTGTAGCTCGGAAAACACGACATAATAATAATATACTCTGTATAAGGGGATCTAAAATTGTTTGAGAAATCTAATAAGATTACGACAGAACAATATGAAGTCTACAACGTGTAGCTATTAAGTTCTTAAACGTGACAATTATGAGAAATTTAATATAAGATAGAACGCAGAAGTTAAAATCTTCCGAAGTAATGAAATATCTCGCTCCCGACAACTTTCCATTACCTAGTAAATGGTCGACGGACAAACTCCGGTTATGGTTTGATTCCCTTTTCAATAAAACTGTCTGGGGAATATAATCCTTCAAATGTATCGCCGGAAAAAAGTTCATTAATCATTATGTATTTTGAATCCAAAAACAAGGAACTGGTTTTAAATCCAAAGCAACTGAAATCAAATCCTCCTTTCATGGTAATGGATCGATGAAAAATAGATGACAAGAAAACTCTATCTAAATTTTTAATCCTTCATAGTTAAAATATTTGTCTGATATACTTAGAACTGCAAATAACCTTCAAATCAACTCATGATTTTTCTTTAAACCCATATTTTTTTTTATAAGAAAATATTATGGAGAGTCAAACAAATTAAATAATGTTTTTTTGAAAATAGATTCACTACTATACCTACTACTCAAAATATTGATCTCAAAATAGGACAGATTTTTCTTATTTAGAAAATGGGAAAGATTATCGAGTGATCCACATTATTGATAATTTTTGCATTGTTTTTATTTCAAAACTAGTTTACAAGCCAAGGTCCTTCTATTATAAAACGTTATTGATTCAGGACAATGGATAGAAGACCTTGGATTAGGAAAATAAGTACTAAGCACTCTAAACATTTGTCTTCTCCACTGATTAGATCCCTCAATAAGTATAGTATGCACGATATATTGTAATTTTGTAAGGGTGAATTCACACGCAAATTTAATGTCTGAAATAATTGACATAACAATGAAAAATTGCCCGGTATTAAGGTAATATAACCTAACCCGTATAGGGCTCTAAAATAATCCAGGATTAAATTTATCATGATTCTTAATTAAGTAGATATACTTACTAAATAAAATAACCTGGCATTAATAAGTAGTAAATTTTGAAACACGAAGTAGGGGAAATAGAGGAGGTTTTGGAGTTCAAATTAACTTCCCCGAGAAATCAAACATCCTTAATTTGAGGGTCCAAACTGTACATAAACATCTCATAAATTAATATTTACTTAATTCGTGCCACATTAAATATCATCATCTATTTAATCCAACTTTGGGTAGAATGTTACTCCACGCTTAATAAGGGTTAGCATGTTTTGAATAATGTGTTAAACTTCGCGTTTTTAACGTGCGCATTATTACAGGACCGTAGACACCTATCCCTTTTTTTAAATAATATAAAACATAATGTATAAGGGTGCGTCACTAAGGATGTCTCTGGAGATTCTCCCGAAACGTTAGAAAATAAAATACATAAAATAAATGTGAATGGAACGGGTAACATTCATACTTTGGGATTATTTCTACAGCAATATAGGAAGTTTGTTATGGAAATGTTTTATTCATTTGAAAGTACATAATTATTATTATTGTATAAAGAGTTGGTGTACCATCAAATTACAGCCACAATCTTCACAAATTGGTGATCTCTAAAAAGTTGAAACATGTAACTGACATTTAAACTTTGTTTCAAGAAAAATTAAATGTTGCCATACATTTATCCTGTTCGAATTTAGTTATTGTAACGAAAATTCGTTTTTGATAGTAGTCAATTAGTGTTGAGTTGACATTTCTTCATAAATACGCGAATGAAAAATTTTATGTTATTATTTATGTCGACTCGGAAGCATGCGCGAAGTATTTCGCGAACTAGACCGAAAATTGCTTGCACTGCGTCATTTTATAATTTTTATTATAATAATATCTGTCAAGAAAATGTTATATGCATCTCGCGTGCGAAATAATAATGCTTTGGAATGAGTTTTTGTCTGGGCTATCGCTTCGACAAGAAAGCTCTCATTCTCAAGCGCAAAAGTTCAATTTCACGCATTCGATAAAATGGTTTACCTCGTTGTTCATATTCTCTTAGTACTTTTCCTGTTGTCTGAAAGAATTTTATTAAACTTTAAAACATCACTTGCATACTTGCAAGGGATACGTGATTAGGATTGTTTTGTTGAAGGGTAGCATTGGACGATGCAGGAATACTAACACCTTGTCAAGATAAAGGAGTATCTCTCATGGATTTATTAAAACTAATAATCCTTTTAGTGTATTTTTTAACAAAAAATACACTATTGAGGACGACATCACTTTTCGAAAATCACCCAAACTCATCAAATGTCCACCGATCCTGACCCCCAGATCACGAAAAAGTAGTTTTCCAAAATTCACCTGCCCACGATATATATATATATATATATATATTTATGAAAGTTTTATTAGAGCCGTGATTATAAATCATGAAAATATAATTTTCGGGCATTTAAAGCTCATTAATAAAGTGCTTTCAATGGCAGACAGCACACGCAACCATCTAGAGCCCCTCGAAGCTGCAGATTCGAGGGGCTCTAGATGGTTGCGTGTGCTGTCTGCCATTGAAAGCACTTTATTAATGAGCTTTAAATGCCCGAAAATTATATTTTCATGATTTATAATCACGGCTCTAATAAAACTTTCATATTTGTATTAATTACTTATGGGCGAATGGAATGGCATCTTCCGGCAGTGGTCAGCACTGGCCGAGGAGAGGTGAAGCCTAAAAGCATATAAAACTGCACCGGGCCGCCGTCTCTGATGGTCGCAAGCTGGCACACATTGCTGGTAGTTCTTGCCTCCATTGTTAGATGGCGAAAGGCGTTGTAAGTCACTTGGTTCCGTGGAACTGAGTGGATACAAAGGCCTAGCTTTTGATGGCGGACAGCATCGTAGCCTCTGGATTCCATCTCGATATGCTGTACTGATGAGGTCATAAAAAGACCGAAACGGTCCGTCTGCAGCTTCGAGGGGCTCTAGATGGTTGCGTGTGCTGTCTGCCATTGAAAGCACTTTATTAATGAGCTTTAAATGCCCGAAAATTATATTTTCATGATTTATATATATTTATATATATATTTATTTCTCCAAAATCACGATTTTTCGATTTTCAAAACGCTCCTGTAGCTTTATCTTTCAAGATTAGTGAATGAAATTTTGGATTCTTGTATAGCTCTGGAATGACTTTAGATTTTCGTTGAAAAAATTTCCAAAAGTCACGTTACTTCTACAGGGTGTCCTTTCAAAGTTCCAAACATACGGTCCTTGAGGCACGGTTTCTGGCCGCAGTTTTCAATCTAGGGGGCTGAAATTTTTGTGGGAGTAAGATATCCACAAGGAGTGGTCTGGTATTGCACTTGAGCAAAATCGGCCGAGCCGTTTCAAAATGGCAGCCATTTGAATTTTCGGAAAAGGTCCAATTTTTTGAGCCCCCGTATGAGCAAGATGTCAAAAAAACTTTGAAATCAAATTAACAGGATTTGAAGAAAATTATTGGAACTTTGAGTTAATGCAATAAAATTAGCATATTTTCCATTAATAAGCCAGTGTCGTGGGTAGGAAAAAGGGCGAAAATGTGTCAATTCTATAACCGTTTATGAGTCCATTTTTGAAGAAGTTGAACCGAAATTTTCCATTTTTTTTTGCTTTAACATATAATTTGATGTCTTAACTTCAATTCGCCTCGATTAATGTAGCACTTTAAACGAAAAATAAAAAAGTTTTTCGCTTGTGCAAAATTAGCTTACACTTATATAAAATTATTAAATTGATGAAATGGTTCGCAATTTCTTTTTTATTTTTTTTCACATTCAATTATGAATGGTTCTGAAAATTAGAAAAACAATCGCAACGACTATTAAATCACCTACATGCAGGTGAAAAAAGTATTCAAATTGGTCTTTTAATAACAAAGATACGACCAGTTTAAAAAATAAAATGAGTAGGTGTAGGTACCTGACTTACTACATAATATATCTACCCCATCATCACTACAAATATGAAACGCATCGTGGATCAGTTCATTACATCCTTTCTTAGTAAACTGTTGGTGCGGGTTCGAAACCACGAGAGTGTATCATTCTTTTTTTTTTGATAGGTAGAAAAATCGGATTATTTTTTCATTATATTCATTATAAAAAAAATAGGAAGAAAATATTTATTATTGAATCGCATAAAAATACACTATTTAATAATAAGCTAGTGGCGTGGGTAAGAAAATGGTAAAAATGGCTAAATTTATTTAACTGATTATGAGCACATTTTTGAGAGAATTTACCTGAAATTTTCAGAGTAGACAACTACACTAATAAACTTTAACTCTCAAAAATTTCAAGAAGCAAATAAGAGAAATGGCGGAGTTATTCGATTATTCGATTATTATTTTTTTACATGATGTTTATTTCTCTAAAATTTCAAATGTTCGATTTTCAGAACTCGCCTGTAACTTTTTATCGTTAGTCAGTAGCGGGTATAGGAAAAGGGACGAAATTGTTGAATTTTGTCAATTTTTTTTTGGCTTATTATGTGTAAAAATCTATTTTATTGCACGCTTTCAAACGAAATGAAATGAATTTTCACAGTAAACCACTACGCAAATTCGACCTGACTATGGAAAAATTCAGAAAGCCAATTTAAAAGGCGGCAAAAATTTTCATAATTGAATCGCATAAAAATACACTATTTCTGCGTTTGATGCGCAAGAAGGTTTTTTTACAATCGAAAGAACCAGACATTTTTATTCTTCTAATTTTTCCTATCGGAGTAAAGATAACAATTTAAATTTCGTAGCTTAATGTTGGAAAAAAAAAACCTCAACGGTTTCACGAACGACATGACAAGCCCTAAAAACCTCCTGAAATTGTTCCATGCAGATGTCATGAAACAAATACATTATGTTACTTTTTAGTCTCTCTGAAGGGACATAAATAATCAAAGAAAATGTAAACTGGATCATCGTTTCCATTTTACACCCACTTAGCAATTGGAAAGGTTTTTTTTTGCATACATGCTGATGATAAATGATAAATGTCGCTTTTTGAAGAAAATTCTTAAATATTATTAATCTACTCCTTAACTTCTAATTATAACAGGTACTATTTGAGTATTCTTTTTCGCCTATTATTAGGTATAGGTAGGTGTGATTGATTAAATATGATAGTTTCAACTTTCTAGTAGATATTTTTTACAAAATACTCTTCGTAAGATGTAATTATTTATTAATTGCAAAATCTATCAAAACATAAATGCTCTTAGAAACCCATTATGAGACAAGACAATAAGATGACGGTGAACAAAAACATCGTAAAAAAACAGCATGGTACCAGAGCTTATTATACCTCCTTTTTGTTCCCCTGGCTCATATATGCATGCACATTTTCCCGCTAGCAGAGCCGTCATCTTCAGTATAGTGTATAGAACAAAGGTTGAACTATGAACAATACAGTTAATAACGTGATTATTAATTAAGGATTCACTTTATAGAAAAGCTTTTGTAAAATTTCACTTGTCTTCTACAATATTTGACATGAGACCCTGGATAATAGCAGCTGTGAAACAGGTAGCAACTAGATATGACTCAAATTATTGTACCTGGACACCTGGAGGTACTTTTTATATTAATAATATGTTCCAAAATTATTTATATTTACCCAAGATGGTTTCTCGTAGAAGAGACTTTGATTCTGTTTGTTACTTTTATAAAGGAGATCGTTATTCAGGGAACTTCAAAAAATTTATGTGATATTCTTGGAACCAAATTGTATAAGATAGGTGAAGTTTTGCATCCTAACACAAATGGAGCTTTCTCAAGAAGATTTTAGGCATAGGGAATAGGTTGTCCTCAAAAAACTGCAGCAATTATAAAATCAAATTATATTTTAGAATTATTTATCAGAAAAGCATCACTCATACAATCTGATTACTGGTCCAAGCAAAGATATTGAAGATAAGATACGACCCAGGCTGTTGACAGATCAAGGGTTCAAAAAGAAATGGTTAACCTATCTACCAACTCGATTACCTTTTGCGATTTCTTTCTACCTTGATGTCGCATTGCCACATTATTTTCACCAATTAGGGAACGGGATTTCTAGAATTTAATCTGTTTTTTATTAGAAGAGGAGCGCCACTAGTATGGAATAGTGGATTGAAGATTACTTTATCATTTCATAATTTCCTTTCTACCTACCCTAATAGTAGGGTTCTAGGTACCATCCTAATAATAAAAGATGTTTGAAGCTCTTGGAAGACTGATACGAATGGTAGTTACGAGCACAAAATGAAAAAAAAAACAAACACATTCTTTTTTTAAATGTTGCCTCCCAATATGCTGCTCCATTTTCCTTACATAAAAAATTAAAATCGCGAAAACCGTTGTGGCTTTACTTTTTACTTGAAACAAAAGACCGACCATGTAATATTGAAGGTTAATGAAAACTTGATTAACAAACCAACATTAATTATTTATTCAACAACACTATAATCAAAGATTCTGCATCAGTGGTCAACTGTTTCGAAATAAAAAGATCAGTCTGGGTACAATAAATGAATTGTTTACGAACAGGTAGGACACGGTTGATGTAATTTAATGTCACATAAATGGGATTTAATATCAAGCGCTTCCTGCATGTGTCCTGCGTTTCCTGACATCCTGCAGAATCCGTCAATCGTATAGTCAACGAACGTCCTTCAACAAAGTTTAATGGAGGTTTAAGCCAAATTTCAACAGAAAGTAATGGACCGGTGATTGGCTACAAAATAAAGAACTCTTGCAGGAATTTTTTTAAGCGAGACATGTGATAAATTATTATTATTACGAATATAATTTTATACTCTCTAGGTATATTGGAAGGTGAATTCAAAATAAAGAGGACTTGCGCCATAGGATACACGCCAGACAGCAAAAATGATTATAGAAGTGGGTAAAGACCTACTGGTCATTGTTAGACAAGAAATGAATGACAACTTGTAAAACAACAATTCATTGATGTTGTGCTGTGAGTGGAGGTGGAAATTGTAGACACGTGTTTTGCCCTGTTTGAGACTCATCAGTACTATTTATTTACCAACACACAGCACAGTTTTGATCACATAATCTCGTGAGTGGATTATGTGATACTGAAGGTTTTATAGATTTTGTTAGTTTATTTTGATTTTAATTCTTGTTCCTACTATTTCTTGGAACAAAATCGTGTGTTTTTCGAAATTAATTTAGAGGAACTTATTGAAGATTTAATCTATATATGTAATACAACATTTGGTCTTCGTATAGCATTCTCTTTTTCACATATCTCTGAAGTATCTAATCAGTTTTAGAAAAGTATTTTGTCCCGCAATTCAGACAAATTTCATTCCTCCCATGACAATGTACCTTTCATTTTACTCCTCTCTCTTCTAAATCGCAGTTGACGGGGTTTAGAATATAAAAGAGATTATTAAACAAGACACGGCTCCAAAATTTTTAAGATAAAATAACTTTAAACTTCTTATAATAGAGGCAAAAAATTTATATTTCATGGATAACTGGCCACTTTTCATTACTTCTGAAGCGAGTAAAGCTTTTAACTTTTAAGTGTATCATCCAGCACGTTCTTACTCTTCGGATCAATCAGAAGATTGATTACTAGGACGACCAGAGTGTTTTTAACAGTTTTTATTAGAGCTTTTTACTTAGAACTTGGAAATTCGGTCTTCTTCCCTCTCTTGATTCATTGGATAATTAGATACTGTTATTGAACTTTTGAAGAAATAATGGAATGGATTAAATTATTGAACTACCGATAAATTTCTGGACTCAATAAAGAAGTGTTAAAATAAGTCTGATGTAGGTATTATCTTACAGATCCTGCTTCTAGTTATTTGAATCAGTTCGCTGAACTATTTAATTACCACTTCAATCATTAGTTGAAATAGAGTTTAAATTGATAATGAAACTAGAAGACGTATATAACTACAACATAAACTTTCGTCAATCCTACCTAGTGTGAGTTCCCATTCCCAATAAGGAACTTAGTGAAGTTATGCGAGCAGACGAGTATTATCGACTCTAACCAAAGTACGAGTACGTCCTGAAGTGAGCGAGAATGACGAACTGCTCCACTGGGCTTAACATGACGACACATTGGCGAATACGAAGTTAACAAGGATCAAATGCAAGCAGAGCTTTTCCAGGCTATCCATATTCAGAGAGGCGACATAAAGCGGAGACCACGAAACGAGACCGCAACTTCGTTATGTGACCAAACTCTGTTCACTTTTTTTGCTTTCAACTCTATTTGTATAGCATAATACTATCATGCTGTGTTGGTAGATAGATATATCGTGGAAGCTTTATTCAATCCATAATGTTAATTTTAAAGGTGAATTTTGCAAAGCTCCAAAGAAAGATTTGCTATTTCCATTATTACTCATACTTCCATATTTACTGGCGAGGAAAGAATATGCCTTATTGCTTCGTCTCCGTGGAACGTGTTTAAGTACCTAGAGGGTTCTAATTATGATAGATGAGCTTTCTAGTGCACTATTATGCCCTTAGAATTTTCTTTCATGTTGTAAGTATGGGTAGGGTCATAAAAAAAGAGATTGATACTACAAAATCTGAGCCGAAGCGACTTTTTTGACGGTTATTTTTTTGCGTTTAAGTTCTTCTGTCCATTCCATGACATAAAATTATTTTTGCAGTATAAAAAATTATGAGTTTATCGTTTTTATTTTCATTTAGTTACCTGGTAAATCTGGTTTTCTACCTAATTTACGCAGTTTCCTTTCAAAAAAAAATGGAAAAAACTACAACCTGAAAGTAAAATCCCTGATCGCGAAAGCTTTCAAGTGTTTTTTGATCAAATACTTTTTAAGTCATCCGTTTTTAATTCCAAGTTCAAGTAAAATTAACTATTTCTCCGATATTGATGAAAAACACACCACAAGTCTGAAAACGAAAATTAAAATCGTGGTTACTTGGTGCGGAAATTCATATCGATCCAATTTCATATAGGGTGGATAGATTTCTCATTGTTTCTAAAATATGAATAACTGACGTTTGAAAAACTGGACTAGGAAATAATTAATTGTCCAGTAAATCTAGATAATCTCCTCTATTCTGCGAAGAACAATTAATATTTTCACGGTGCTGATTTTCAATTCATTTACAAAAGAAGATCTCCTGCGATATCCAATTTGACGGCCATTTCCGTAGCACACTTTATCTTTCATTAGGCATCTTGATGCCTGGATGTATGTAAAAGCATCACATCAATGATATGAAAGTTATGGAGAGTATAGAGACGTATCTAAAACTAGAAATGAAGAAAAAAGGATTTTGTTGGATGAAATCTGTGAATATACGGTGAATTGTTCTTGAACGTTTTCAATTTCTATGAATAAAAGCTATGAATAAATTAATAACCTAAATAAATTGAATTTTACTTCTAATATACCTATGGATACGACGATTTTAAGAACAAAGGGCGCGAATTCTATCAACTTGTATTATGAGTTGGCGGTGTCCAAGTTGAGATGAATATTTTAGAAATCTCTGCTTTGTTTTCTGAAGCCCACACGAAAACAAGCCGCAATGCAGACTCTTCTTAAATGAGCATTTTATTCGTATTTATAATGCAAAGCTCTCAGGAAAATACTCTTCGCTCAATTGCTATGTAACATATCTTGCAGTGTATTTTACTTTTAATATGATTCAAAATAATAATTTCTAATGTGTATAATAGTTTTTGAAACTGTGAAAGATATAAAGTGTATTTGAAGTTTTTATAAATGTTTTCTTTTTAAAAATTCTATTAATTGTTAAAAAGATGCCTGAATCGGGATTGTAACTTCCCTCGAACTTGGTTTGAGTTATCAAATTATTCATAGGTTTTAAGGGACTAATTTGACAGTTCCCAAGAGTAATTATTATTGCAAACCATTCCACCTTATTTAAGCTTTTCGGGCTCTATTAAATTTACTTCAACCCTTAACATCATAAAGAGGCTTGGCGTGGTTGTAATGAAAATTAATTCCTTACTTATACAAATTTTTATTAGAACGGGGTACCGTTATAATAAATGCATATTAGACTTAATTATTACTTTGTTTTTCATTCAAGTAAAATTCATTAAAGAACTACAAATTCTCTTGAATTTAAATATATTGAGAGAAAAACGGTCCCTGCCTAACTCAAGAGCTTCTTAGAAATTATTATTATTATTCTTAGTAATATTATTCTTAGTATTTTATTTTTCTTTAAATGACAAAAAGAAAGCATGTTTTTGGCCGTCTCTATAGAAAAGCAAATCCGCTTATACTCGCATATCACAGGGTGAATATTCTCACGCCCTAGAAAGTATAAAGTAAGGTAATATTCCATCATCAAGGTGACGTACTCGTTTGAAACAAGTAATAAAAAAATTACACAAAAAATCTATAAACATAGTAAATGATTTTTTTTTAAAGCATCCGATAAAAGTATAATTACTATTAATGTAGCCACATACTAGAGGACAGAGGGTTAAGAGTCAATGAAGATCGTCGATAAATCATCAAGTTCAATCCGCCATTTTCACCGCTTTTTTTATTCGTATCTAATAGTGAATTTTTCACCCCATAGAGACCTAGCATGGTTTCATCCAGCTATATCCATATGTATATGAAGAACGGGGAAACAGATAAATGGTGTCTGTAACAGAAGAGGGGGAAGGTCATTTTTGGCGACATTCACTACCATTCTCAAAAATATCGCGGACACCTGCTTTTATTATTCTGGTGTTTGTGTATTTCTCGAGACATACCAATTTTTCAACGACCCTTTACCAAATTTGGTTTTCCTCGATTACAGCTCATTAATTTAAAAAAAACTCGAATCTGCTACAAAAAAAAGGGTTGCTAATTCAAATTAAAATTTACCCCTCTTCCTTTCTACATAGGAGGAATGGAGGGAAAAATTTAAGAAATAAAAATAAGGATTCCTAATTAAGATTCCAAAGTTACCGCCTTCCACCACTAGGCAGTGGTGGTTGTGGTAGGGGGGGCCAAGTTTAGTATCATTGGATATGCCGCTTTCAGACGAACAACTTTCATGGGCGACTTTTGGATACAAATCAAAGCCATAAATTCACTAACTTTCCGAAAAAAAAAACCTTCTTGCGCATCAATCGCAGAAATAGTGTATTTTTATGCGATTCAATAATAAATATTTTCTTCCTATTTTTTTATAATGAATATAATGAAACAATAATCCCATTTTTTTTGGGGAAAACTCCACCTACCTACCAAAAAAAAAGAATGATCCTCTCGTGGATTCGAACCCGCACCAACAGTTTGCTAGGCAAGGGTGTAACGAACTGAGCCACGGTGCATTTCAAATTTATAGTGCTGATGGGGTAGGTATTATGTAGTACGTCAGGTACCTACACCTACACATTTTATTTTTTAAACTGGTCATATATTTGTTATTAAAAGACCAATTTGAATACTTTTTTCACCTGCATGTAGGTGATTTAATTGTCGTTGCGATTGCTCTTCTAATTTCCAGAACCATTCATAATTGAATGTTAAAAAAAATAAATAAAAAAGAAATTGCGAACCATTTACACATTTTTACCCTTTTCCTACCCACGACACTGGCTGATTAATGGAAAATATGCTAATTTTATTGCATTAACTCAAATTTACAATAATTTTCTTCAAATCCTGTTAATTTGATTTCAAAGTTTTTCTGCCATCTTGCTCATACAGGGATTCAAAAAATAGTAAATTTTCCGAAAATTCAAATGGTCGCCATTTTGAAACGGCTCGGCCGATTTTGCTCAAGTGCAATACCAGACCACTCCTTGTTGACGTCTTACTCTCACAAAAATTTCAGCCTCCTAGATTGAAAACTGCGGCCAGAAACCGTGCCTAAAGGACCGGATTTTTGGAACTTTGAAAGGACACCCTGTAGAAGTAACGTGACTTTTGGAATTTTTTTCAACGAAAATCTAAAGTCATTCCAAAGCTTTACAAGAATCCAAAATTTCGTTCACTAATCTTGAAAGATAAAGCTACAGGAGCGTTTTTAAAATCGAAAAATCGTGATTTTGGAGAAATATACATATATTACAGGTGTCCCAATATTCCATGGACATGGAGCAACCACAGATTACTGAGGTAAAAAAAAGTCGCTCGGACGAAACTTATCTCTATACCAAAGTGCTTCGTTTGTCCGTTAGAGGGCTTCAAAGTCTTTTGAAAATTTTAGTTTTTTAGTGTATTTTTTAACAAAAAAATACACTATTGAGGACGACATCACTTTTCGAAAATCACCCAAACTCATCAAATGTCCACCGATCATGACCCCCAGATCACGAAAAAGTGGTTTTCCAAAATTCACCTGCCCACAATATATATATATATATATATATATATATATATATATATATATATATATATATATATATAGTGCTTCCCAAAAGTAACGGATAAATTCAATAAAATCGTATGAAGACGTTTTCTTTTGTTTTGCTCGGACACGTCAATCGTTATTTTTGATTTGCCATCCACGCATGTCTTTTTCGACCCCCCACCCTTAATCTCCCAAGGGGTAGCTACCCCAATTTTAAAAATTCAAAAGGCAAGGTACCCCTTGCGATACCTTGATTGATAGGTTTTTTCATCCTGAATATAACAAGAAAATTTTTTTCAAATCGGTTCATAATTAACGAAAATATTCAGCAAAATGTCATCGAATAAGGCAATAAATAAGCGTATTAAAATTAAATTAAAATTTAATTAAAATTTTTTCCTATCTTTCTCTCTGAATTAAATTAAACTAAATTAAATTAATTATGAACCGATTTGAAAAAAATTTTCTTGTTATATTCAGGATGAAAAAACCTATCAATCAAGGTATCGCAAGGGGTACCTTGCCATTTGAATTTTTAAAATTGGGGTAGCTACCCCTTGGGAGATTAAGGGTGGGGGGTCGAAAAAGACATGCGTGGATGGCAAATCAAAAATAACGATTGACGTGTCCGAGCAAAACAAAAGAAAACGTCTTCATACGATTTTATTGAATTTATCCGTTATTTTTGGGAAGCACTGTATATTTATATATATATTTATTTCTCCAAAATCACGATTTTTCGATTTTCAAAACGCTCCTGTAGCTTTATCTTTCAAGATTAGTGAACGAAATTTTGGATTCTTGTAAAGCTTGGGAATGACTTTAGATTTTCGTTGAAAAAAAATCCAAAAGTCACGTTACTTCTACAGGGTGTCCTTTCAAAGTTCCCCAAATCCGGTCCTTGAGGCGCGGTTTCTGGCCGCAGTTTTCAATCTAGGGGGCTGAAATTTTTGTGAGAGTAAGATGTCCACAAGGAGTGGTCTGGTATTGCACTTGAGCAAAATCGGTCGAGCCGTTTCAAAATGGCGGCCATTTGAATTTTTTGAACATTAACGGAAAATTGACAATTTTTTGAACCATTGTATGAGCAAGATGGCAAAAAAACTTTGAAATCAAATTAACAGGATTTGAAGAAAATTATTGGAAATTTGAGTTAATGCAATAAAATTAGCATATTTTCCATTAATAAGCCAGTGTCGTGGGTAGGAAAAAGGGTGAAAATGTGTCAATTCTATAACCGTTTATGAGTCCATTTTTAAAGAAGTTGAACCGAAATTTTCCATTTTTTTTGCTTTAACATATAATTTGATGTCTTAGCTTCAATTCGCCTCGATTAATGTAGCACTTTAAACGAAAGATAAAAAAGTTTTTCGCTTGTGCAAAATTAGCTTACACTTTTATAAAATTATTAAATCGATGAAATGGTTCGCAATTTCTTTTTTATTTTTTTTCACATTCAATTATAAATGGTTCTGAAAATTAGAAGAGCAATCGCAACGACAATTAAATCACCTACATGCAGGTGAAAAAAGTATTCAAATTGGTTTTTTAATAACTAAGATATGACCAGTTTAAAAAATAAAATGAGTAGATGTAGGTACCTGACTTACTACATATATCTACCCCATCATCACTACAAATTCGAAACGCACCGTGTGGCTCAGTTTGTTACATCCTTGACTCGCTAACTGTTGGAGCGGGTTCGCATCCACGAGAGGATCATTCTTTTTTTTTTGTAGGTAGGTGGAGTTTTCCCAAAAAAAATCGGATTATTTTTCATTAAATTCATTATAAAAAAAAAATAGGAAGAAAATATTTATTATTGAATCGCATAAAAATACACTATTTCTGCGATTGATGCGCAAGAAGGTTTTTTTTTAAATAGCTGAAAGTTGGCTGATTCCAATTCGATGAAATTTGGTAGGTAAATTTCTTATTAAAAGTACTAACTTCTGATGTACATGATAATTTGACGGAAACCCGGGAAGGGGTTAAACTACCCCTACCCTCCATTAAAATCGATCGTAATTGTTGATAGGGTAGCAGGAACGCTGTTCATGTTTTTTTTTGTTTGAAAGATACATCGTTTTAGCCCATTTTCGGTCTCCTACAAAAATCTGTGTCTTTCCGAGGTGCTATGTGATAAAATAAATTCGTGATAATTCGTGAACCTTTTTCGTGATCTGGGGGTCAGGATCGGTGGACATTTGGTGAGTTTGGGTGATTTTCGAAAAGTCATGTCGTCCTCAATAGGATTGTATTGAGTGTATTTTTTAACAAAAAAATACACTCAAATGAAAAAAAATACTCAAAAAGATCAAAACCAAAATAGCACATAAAAGTAGGTACCTACTAATTAAATCCACAATTTATACACGGCCTTAATAAGCAAAATCCCAATACAAAATTGTGCGCTGCACCCCCAGAACTGATTTTTATGTATTTATGTTTTATAACCTCTTCACTAACAATTATTGAAGGAAAATCTTAGATAAGATTTTTTATGAACTTTGCCTAATAGAATGAGACCTGTAGCAGTGAACCGGCTAGACCTTGTCAGTTATGTGTGACTTGTGTGAAAAGACGAAGGAGTCCATTCGCAAAGTCAATAGCTCCTAGTTTCTCAAGCAGAATGCATTATATCAATCTCATCGAATGTCTTTCGGAAGTTCATTTTACAAACGAGTACAGCATCCAATGCATCCATACACTGTTGTGAATGGAAATTGGCTAGTAGTCCGCAACGAAAGATGGATCACCCGTTTGCAGCACTGGACTAATTTTCAATTCGCCTCCTTTCATTTATCCGGAAAAATTGATGATTGATTGAATTGAAAAGTATATGAAGTGACTCAACAAATACATCTGCAGAATCCTTAAAATTAAGAAACTTGGTACTTCATCCAATCGAGCTGTCAATTCGCTCATTTTGCAAGCAACGCGTGAAAAAAAACATTTAGCGTTGCAAAAACTCGTATATTGACTAAAAAATGTATGATAAGTCCAATTTTAGATAAATAACGGCAAGGTCAACCAGCCAAAGAGTTAATTTCTTCAAAATTTTACAGTCAGCATCAGTTGGTTTAGTCTGGCTCTGGAACCAGACTGATCTTTCAAAGTATTGGTAAATTAATCTATCATTCCCTTTTAGTTTGTAATAACTGCATGAAATGTAAATAAAAGATAGTAATTTTTACCATTTCATAGAATTAAAAATTACACAAATATTTTTAAGTTAAGTATATTAATATCAATTTTCTGGCACCAAAAAATGCCGGATGATCGATTTATGGTCACTTCCCACTGCCGTTCAGCACGGGCGGAATTCATTTTCTCAGTTTTATTTAAGTATATTTATCAAGATAGCAGACATCCTTGGGGATATACAAATACTTAATTTATTTATGACCAAACATCCTTCAAGATGCATCAAATAAGTAATTCAATGCACTTACGGTAATAAAATTCTTCCACAAATAATTGATCATATTATTACTCGTAGGTAGGTATTATTATTGCAAGGTCTACTTGACAATAGTTATAATCGGTAGATTACTCAGCACAACTAAAATAAACGAACTTCTCTTGCAACGACCGTGATGGTATCATATTAGAATTAACTCTGTCGTGTAGCATAATCTGATAAGGATCCAACAGCGAGTTGAGGTCAAGTTTGTTAAGTCAGTTCAGCAATGGGGCGCCGTAACATAAGACTAATGTAATTTAACCAAGGGAAATTTATGCGGACAAATATCGATACAGAATCTAACCCTCAGGAAATTGTTCGGGATATCGAAACAAAACACAGAGTCTGTTTTTCGACGTAACGTATGGCTCATGGTAATATTTCACTTCACGAAATTATTTAGTTCGGAAAATATTATAAATATCCTTTATCATGCTTTCACATGATTGCATGTTTTAAAAGTTAATGTTGTCATGCAAGCCTATGAAAAACTTTCGGGGTTAAAACCAGCCATGAACTCGCCCTCGTGTCTTCTCATTCATAAGCATACAAGGTTTTGCATATAAATATGAAAAAATTCCGTGTATTTGAAAAGAAAACATCCTTTCGCACTTCAATTTTAATGCAATGTTGGAAGAAAGATAAAAGCTGCTTAAATCAAGATATTCAGATATTCAAACATTTTTTTGAATGTAGCTAGGTATGCGGGATTTAATAACCGTGTTTTGCCTTAATTTTTTTAAACAAGCTGTTGTAGAAATATTTACACGAAAGAAAGAGCGGTTTGAAATATGATGCAAATTAGTCAGGTATTTCTGAAATCTCAACGACTGGCGTGACGTCATTAGGTTTATTATTATACAACTTTGAATTATTTGACATAGTAATCTCCCTAGGAATAAAGATATATGCGGTAGAAAACATATTCCGAACTGTTTCCATTTTTTTTCAATATTTTTCCCACGTGTCACACCTGATGTTAAGTTAATGAAGCTGTCTTCTTAAATAAATATTACATTTATAGCGCAGACAGCTCAGCGTAGGTATATGAAACCGTTCACTCCATCAAAAATAATATTAGACGACTTAAATTTTTTGAAATTAAATCTAACGTTCTAACGAATGGGAAGTGTTACACTGAAATCCATTAACCGTATGAAATATAAATATGGAGCAATTTTTGGGAAAGCTCTCTGCAATAAGTCTTTCATGAACAACTCAATTATTCACACAAAGCGCGATCAAGTACTTTATTTTTGCTAAGCTTAAAACTACGCTCTTCCCATTTGTTATCGGGGAAAAAAAAGATAAATATATACCGAACGGTTATTGGGCGATATTCTCGAAAGTTACGTTTAATGATAGAAACACGTGAGAAGTCTGCAAGGAATAAAAGTTTCAACGAAACTCATCAAGCCTTGCCTCTATTTCGAAGGTATACCTATAGGTAAGTAATATGACCACAAACCAATAAAAACTCTTAAGAAGTTTCATACAAACTTTAATTCCGAATAAGTCCTTTATTAGGAAACATGTCTTTATGAGATTTCTAGTCAACCAGTTAACTTTTTTCCTGTCTTTTTAATAAAAAAGTCAGTTTTATAGATACGTTTTTACTGAATTGGAGCAATAATAATTATCCCCGCCTTGCCGTGCAGACAACATCTTTAGTCTGAGTTATTGGTAGGTAGGTACCTAGTTTTATTCCCTTAACTAAGGTAAAGGTCGGATTTATGTTGAGCTGCAGGTATCTCTATTAAAATTTCGACATTGTACAGCTTGTACAGAACTATTTATGAGAAACAATTTACTTCTCTATACTAATCCCCTTAAAGAGGATTTGTGTCCGGTTCTAATTTCAAGGTTCCACCGTCCAAGATTAAACCGTTTCAATTTTTAAACTATGTACATCTTTCATCCCTTCTACACCCGGTTTTACTATAATAATCTTTAATTGCTATTAATAATGCATGTTGTTACTGCTTCTAGAATGTTATATTATAGTTGTCTTGGACCATGATCATTTGATCAATTTTTATTTATACGCACCTAGATCGATTTCTAATTCTAATTCGAAGGACCAAACTTACCATGGCAAATTCTTTTTTTTTACCGGGTAACATAACTTCTAATATTTGGTACTCTTCTTTCGTAAAGACATGTGTACAATATACGGGAAATTCATTATGCTCGGAAAATATTGTTTCGGAGAGGATTGCTGATTTATACCGATGCCTTGCATTTTAAAGGGTGTCCCAGTTTTTCCCGTTAAACTTATACATTTATTATTAATTATTGTAATTATTGTATTTAGGTAGTAAATTTTCTTGTGAATAATTTTCCATAAACTTAGTATTTTATTCAACTCCTTAACATGTTAGAGCTCTTCTTAGATATTAAGTAAACTTTACAACGATATAAAAGGTGTAACTTAATAAAGGTATATACAGGGTGCACCATGTATCCTTCTCTATATTGCTATCTCCTGAACGCTAAGAGATACAGGGTCGGTTAAATTAGAGAAAAGATGCGCAGTTTTTTGGCCATCTCGAATTCGTCAAAACATGCAAGATATCTGTGACCGTTCCTGAAATATCCTGAAAAAACTGAAAAATCGAGATTTCTTATTTTCCTCATATCTTTTTTATTATTGGAAATTAATAAATAATTTTTTGTAGGCTTACATAAGCCGTTAAGAGCTATCCATCTGATATTTCAAAAATTTTCAAGGCCTACTAGATCCAAGAGATTTCACAGTCAACTTTCGTTTTTCTGATGGCCGCCATATTATTTTTTTATGTCGTTCGATATGAAAAAAATAATGGAAACCAAAAATTAATAAACTTCAAAAAATAAATTTAAAATTTTTTTATTCTTCTTTCTTCAAAGAAAAACCTAAAAAAAATCGTCGAAAAACGTCCACATTTGTAAAATACGCCGAAATAGTGCTTGCCTTATGGTTTTTTAATTTATCTATGAAATTCGGTCTAAAAATGTGTATTTGTTGTAAAGAGAAAAGAAGAATAAAAAATTTTTTTATTTATTTTTTGAAGTTTAACAATTTTTAGTTTTTATGATTTTTTTTATATCGAACAACATAAAAAAACACTATGGTGGCCATAAGAAAAACGAAAGTTGACTATGAAAATTCTGGGATCTAGTCGGCTTTGAAAATTTTTGAAATGTCAGATGGGTAGCTCTTGCCGACTTATGTAAGCCCACAAAAAATTATGCATTAATCTCCAATAATAAAAAGGATATGGCAAAAATAAGAAATCTCGATTTTTCAGTTTTTTCAGGATATTTCAGGAACGGTCACAGATATCTTGTTTGCCTCGTCGGAATCGAGAAGGCCACAAAATTGCGCTCCTTTGGATTTGTTTAACCGACCCTGTATCTGTTAGCGTTAGGAGATAGCAATATAGAGAAGGATACATGGTGCACCCTGTATACATACTAAATTTAAAGCAGTATTCCTAGAGCAATTTTAAGTAGAAAAGTTCAAATAAATATGTGTTCCAAATGTCTGATTTTCACGATACTGGGTGTTGAAGTTTTTTTTATGTAGGTTTTTTATCAATATCTCAAACATTCTTTTGCCGATGCTATTGAAATTTGACAGTGTTATTTGTAGTAATAGTGTCCTTTGTAGCTCCTGTAGCCCTAAGTAGATTAAAATTATTAAGTCTAGTGGCGTCCAGAGGGACACCCTCACCAATTTCATTGCAAAGAAAAATGTACGCCAATGAATTTTTTTTTAATTTTGATATTTTTTCCAGATTAAATGATAGTAAAATGTTAAGGAGTTAAAAAAAAATACCAAGAATATAGAAAACTTTTTGGCGGGGAAAAAACTGGGACACCTGTATATTCTGTAGTGCGGATAGACTTCAAATTGGGGACTGGACAATTTTTTATTTTCAAGTAAAATTTACATGGTTTCATCTTATTTACGACACATCTCTTTTGCGCGTTGACCTCTAAATTTGAAGTTTCATCGTGGAAAGTGTAGGAGATCTTCGAATAGTTATTGCCAATTAAAATGGCACTTAAAAACAAGATATACAGCTCGTAAAAATGAAATCTTTTAAATGTGTTTCGCAATAAATCGCAATAAACGATTCAAACACACTGGGTGTTTGGTTACCTACTTCAAATCGCGTTCTTCTGTCATCTTCTGTTTTTTTTTTTTTATTATTACAATGTGGCCCAAAATCGTTGTACTCTATATGACTTTGTTGATACAAATACGACATTCTCTAGATTATTGCAATATTATTACTTGGTGAAAATTATCAGATTTTTCATAAATTTTATTAGATTTTTCATCACCCTGTATATAATGTTACGCACAATAGGATACTACACGAAAAGTTAAAATTAGGGACATGTAATTCGTTTTCCGATATCTTGAGCCGTTTTTGCTGTACACTGTGAAAATTGAGATTTTCACTTGTTCATAACTCATAAGATACTCGGTTTATACTAACTGTTAAAGCCACTCTTATTGAATTTTCTCAGACAATCTGAAAATGTAATAGTGTACAGGGTGTCTTATTTAAATAAACAAACTTGTTTGGCAAACAGCGATATTGACCGGATAAATTAAAATATTTTTAAAAGTTGGCGGCGATGATTTAAGAAAACTTTTGTTTGATTTTTTTCTATAGATACAGAGATATTGGCCACTGCGGTTAAGGTGACTCACCCTGTATACATAATTATTTTTTTGTAGTCAAGTAATGTTATTCTCATGTTGCCTTGTGTAGGATCAGCTAACATGATCACTTGGCAGTAATTTATTAATAGGTACGATAGAGGTGGGATATTTTTTTGAATTTCACACTGAGCGAAATAATTTTGTAAAATTACTACGGGAAACAAACTACATTATTCTCTGAGAGTTCTCTCTATCCTATGCAATAAGCATTCACGGTAATCACAGAAAAATCAACAAATTGAAATCCAATATGCCGATTTAATGACGTTTATAAAAAATTCGATTACCCATTTCACGAAAACAGATGAGGGTCTAGATCGTGAACTGAATTTTAAAATTTGACAAATTCTTTTATTCCCGTTTATTTTCTCGTGCGGATGTAAATTACAAATATTTTCATGAGTTCATAATATATACCTAAGTAAATTTATTCGTAGGATATAGGTACCTAAGTAAGTATTTTATTAACTATAGAAAAATTAATAAGAAAGAAAGAAGTTAATTCTGTGGTAAGCCGGGCAGATTCCGTGCCAAACTTAAAAACCAGCGTTGAAGTAATAAATTATAAAACCACTAAAGCGTACAGTTTAATGTTCTCTGAATTTTTATTTTTCAATGCGAATAATACTCCCGAAACCAAGAAGAAACGCCAGAATCTATAGGACCTAGTTATTGAGACTTGGGAGCTATTAAAAACAGTTGTAATATTGCAGCACTTCATCCTTGCTTTTCAATTCTGCCCTCAAGAAATAGAACGTAAGCTTTAATTCCCCGCATTTCTTTCATTTACCCCGTAAGGTGCGTGTGGGAAGAACAGAGCCATCTTTTTTAATAAGAAGCTTTAAAATGGAAATATTTTATTTATCTTACCTCTCAAGCAACCCACGAAATCGTGTCCTCGCTGTTAAGATATAAGCACATTTTTTGTGCTTAGAACCTGAACTTTTTTTCATATCTAATTATTCAGTATAAGAAAAGAAAATTGTCCGGTTTGAGCATGGACTGAAAATGTTATCAAAAAGACAAATAAATAATGCAACCGTGTGTAGAGATGAAAGGGTAATTATATAGAGCAGGCTTTGGAAAAAAAATTCATGTCCGAGATTAAATCTCTTTTTTAAGAGATTTTTTTAAGGGGCTGCCTTAATTACGTTTTCTTTTGCTCAAACAATATACATATACATATACCTACCTATAATATACAATGAATAATATACTGTGCTTACATAATTTAGTTTCTTATGATGTAATACGTTGTGCCTTTGTCAAAGAAATTGCGTCGTGAGATCTCAATTTAAGGAAAAACACAAAACTTTGATCAATAAAATTCTAAGTAATTAATGTCTGACACAATCTTATCGGAAAAGGGATTGAGTTTCAGAGAATAGGGCAAAATAAGTGATTTCTACTACCACGAGCCCCGTTTCGTGACAACTAGACAAACTTTGTTGTGACTTCAAACAAGCAATAAAACCTTGAAAAAAAGTCAATATTAGCACAATTATTAACATATTTTGTGTTCTCCTGCGGTTTAGTGTAGCTCGCTTGCCTCGGAAAAAACCGAAATAAAAATGAATAAGACTTTTTATTGTTGCTTTCAAATTAAATTCCAGTGGGCCTTCTTCCAGATTGCGTGATCCCTAATCTCATTTCCCCATCTAAAATACGCGATGAAATGGTCATATTAAAGCAACGTAATAAACATTTCAAGATAAGCTATTATAGGAGACTATTCTTAATATATTTCTTAATTATTTTCAAAATATTCACAGTACCTACCTACATCTTTCGTTTGTTCTTAAAGAAAGCAGCCATCTAGATTGAAGATTTATTGTTATACATTTCGAAATATCTGTCATCTTCTAGGTATGTAAATATAAATTGTAATACGGAATATTGGATGCAATATAATAATTGTAAAAAGTAAAGCCAAAGTGTCTCCTACTCAAATAATTAAGAGAAGGTAAACAATAAAAATTACAAACTATTAAAGACTTATTTAATATTTTATCGAACGATCGCATATGGCTCACCAGGCGGAAATACACGAAGAGATTTCCGAAGGGAAGTCCCTAAACAGAGATAATATCCTCTCTTGTATTTACCTACATTCTCCAGAATTAATAATTACCCTATTTACTCTACTAACGCCTATAAGGTTGTGTAATTTACAAACAACGGCCTTAATCTTAAAAATCCTCCTTGCTACTGTTGGATAAATTGAGCTAAATATTTAATGGATTAAACACGTTTTTTTTTAATTGTGGTTAATGTATCAAGCTGGTGTGTCTATGGTTATGGAGTAACAAATTATGATATTTGTTTTTTGTATGATTTGTACTTATATGATATGATGATATACAAGAACAGGGTAGGGATATAGACAACTGCAATTTTATTCTAATTTATGCAAAATTGGTTCAGAAGTTAGTTTGACGCGATATTGAATTTTGAATTTTTCAGATTTTACGTAAGAAACAGAAAAAAACTATAGCAAATGTTTTGACACGCTCGCAACTACCTATACGGAATATAAATCAACACTTCAAGATCTAACCTTAAATTTTATTTCAGGCTGATTCTAAAGAGTATGATTTGGGTCAAAAATTCCGACTACAGAATTGCGGTAAAAAAAAATATAAAAAAAAAAATAATTTTTTGAACTTGTTATAATTTTTGACGCTCAAAGGGTCTTGATATACCCCCAATATTTTGGGGTGCTCAGTGTGCTCAGGCTCATTTATACAGGGTGCTCAGTTTATCTGGAGACATGGAAATATATCCAAAACTACGCATCAGATCAAAAAAAGTAGGTAATGAAATTCGCTCGCCTGGAAGGGGGACAAAACTCCATCAACTTACCCCTATCCCCTATAGAGGGCATGGGTAGCACCCTTTAAATCTTGAATGAGAACCCACGTTTTTTATTGCCGATACCCATTTTATGGCTTGAAATACGTAGAATTTGTTTAGTTTTTTTCTCGATTCCTGGTAAAAAATTGGTAATTTCGTCGATTACAGCGCTATCTGTCATGAATCGAGAAAAATATTGCAGACAAAATCCTTCGTATTTTTTGTCGTATAACCCGTATTTTTGGTCGTAAAACCAAAATTTTCAATAAAAATAAGGGTTGCTTACCAAAATTTCTAATTTATCCCCCGTACTACTTGCATGGAGGGGAAAGAATGAGAAAAATCCTGGGAGTTTCTCACCCGTAAAATCCGAATCTTCAATAAAAATCATAGCTCTCATTTAAGTTTGCAAAGTCGATACCTCCCACCCATAGGGAGTGGGGGTAGGTTGATCGAGTTTAGTTTGATTTCATTAGAGGTCCCTTTTTTTGAAAAAATAACTTCTATCATCCACTTTTTTTGGCCCATGCATAATTTTTGATATATTTGAATGTCTTCAAATAAAATCATATATCTGAAAAGTCAGGCTACAGGGAAGAAAAAAATGGAGTTCACGAAGGAGTTGCAGAAAGTATTTAATGACTAAACTCCTGTCTTGTCATGAAAAAAATTTGACAGAATAATTACCAGTGTAGTGTGGTCAAGGTTCTCCCTGATTTGATCTGCATCAAATATAAGCAAAATTAGCTCAGAAAATATTTGGAAGCAGCATTTGTGAATTGGAAATTGGAATTTTTAGCTGCAAAAACTAGCAATTATTATGACTTGCGTTGCCTACACAACTATAAAATAATAATTATATTATAAACAAGCTTCCAATATACAGTGTGATCCATTTTAATCTTTTTTTTTCTTAATTATTGGTAAGGGGCATCAATTCCGAAAAATAAGTTTCAGACTCAATTTTGGAGCCAAAAACCATCCCTCACCCTCAACCCTTGCCTAAGGGGGGGGGGGGGGAAGTGACTCCTACGTCTTAAATAGCAGGAACCCTCACTTTTTATTGTGATTTTGTATGAAACTTTTCTTTTGCTTTACAAACCTTATCCATCTAAAATGCAATCCTAAAACCAATTTTTTGATATCAATTTACTTTTTTATGACTAAAAAATGTCCTCCAGAGGAAAATTGCAAGAGGCGAAAGTTTTTTGCTTTGGAAATGGCCATGGGTTGGACATAAAATCTACCCCCCACATCCAATACAAATTTCAAAGTCTGCCCTAAAACTTCTAAGCCAAGGCCTCTTGCAATTTCCCGTGGAGGCTGTTGTTTAATCACAAGAATAAAGTATATGGATATCGAAAAATCGGTTTTTGGATTGCATTTTAGGGGATGATGGTTACATTGCATGAAAAAATTCTTCAGACAAAAGTTTCTCGTTTTTTTAATAAAGACTCCATAATCCTCAATAAAAAAATTGGGGTTCCTAATTAAGACGTCGAAGTCACCCCCACCCATATGCAGAGGGTTAAGTGGTAGGGTGGTTTTTGGCTGCAAACGATCTCCCCCTCCAAACTGGATAACTTATGTGTTTAAATTTTTTTCCCGAAAATGAAGCTCCCTCCCGGTTATTAAAAAAAAAATTTAATGGATCACCCTGTATGTTCGTGGGTATATTTTAGTTCGATTAGATTTTAAGATATCTAGATCATAACTAGAAATTCTCGCAGAAACTTTGTTGAAATGTTTCAACGGTAAAATTTTTTCGACGTATTCAAATTTTAGAAATTTCTCTGAAATTCTAGACAATTCTCTGCCAAATAAGTTGAAGAAAAAACTCTTAGAGTGGAAGACAGGAGCCCAGTTGATGGAGTTGCAGAGATTTGAGTAAAGTTGCCTTAGTAGAGCTCCAACAGTTCATAAGTTACATGCATGATTTTGTCTGAACTTATGTAAGAAGTTAAAGTAGCAATACTTGAAAGAATATTTTAAGACAAAAAAAAGTAGCTTTGGGGACGTATACCTATACCGACCTGTTCGTTTTTTCAAGCCGTAGATGAGGTAAACGGTAATTGAAAATTAGTTTCAAGGTTTACATATAGTATGGAGGAACTCTATCTTGCTCTTATACCTCAAAGAACTATATTTACTTTTATGGTTATAATCACTAGTATTAGTATTACACTAATTGCTCAGTTAGAATCGTCATTATCTAGTCCCAGTGACATAAATATAGACAGGGAACTGTAATAATTATCTTTGTTGGTATTATAAACTCCGCGAATTAGAATTAGTTTAATCGATACAGGGGTAGAATAATAACGCCTCATTGTTGTTCTGTTTCAGAAACCATTACGAGAGCTCGGCTTAAAACGGTTCTGGTCGGCAGTGAGGTCTTCCAACAGCAGCTCCGGTTCACAGTGCGAGCAGGGAGATTCGCCGGTGGAAGACAGCAAACCGGGACCCCACTGTTCCCTACCGCTCCTGCAGGTACTTAATCACCTTCTATAAGCGTCATAAGAGAAAGGAAGGGATCTATTCATTATAGCAATCAGTGCGACTCAAACTTTCAGTTTTCTAATGGCCTATGTATCGCCTTTAATGACTTTGTTAATTAACTTCCATACAAATTACTCGCATTGTCAAGGTGAAAGTTTTGGCTATTATTGTAGAATGAGAAACAAAAAATAGGCAAAATAATTAGTTTGAAAAAGGGCTAATTAGAGTATAACCACTGTTTTCAACTGTTTTAAATATCATCTAAATTTCAGCAACATTAATATTCATAATTGATAAATTCGCCTGAAGCTCGTGCGTTCAAACTTCCCATTCCGGAAAAAAGTACTAGGTAGGTACCCAGTTATTCTGGAAATGGCAGCCAAAAAATTAACCAATTTTAGAGCGTGTTTGATTTGGGAACTCGTCCAATTAACCTGATGGAGTTAGGAAAGGAATAAGCCCCCCTAGTCCCGTAGTCATTTAAATGTTTAGAATCTCTGCTTGAAAGTTGTAAAGAAAATTTCAGGTAGGTATAAGTATTTATTACAATATATCATAAAATGCTTTGTTGCGGTAAAGGTACGCTCATTTCGCTACCTCTCAAGAAATATTAAATCTCTCACGGTATTCCGGTATAACTTCTCATTATTATATTAGAAGTTGGGGAATGAGCTTCATTTTCGTCTTTGTATTCAAAACAACATGTTCACATATTATTATAAATGGAAAGTTTGTTCCAAATTTAGGGTTTGTAATATAAATTTTAATTAATTTTACATTGAAAATAACAATAATATACCGCGTTGGATGATTCCATAAAATTTTTATGGTCTGACATTCTAATTTGGAGCTTTCCGACGATCTCCATCAAATTATGGAGCTCTGAAAGTTATCTGGAATATAAAAAATATTCCTGTGGGAAATCTTATTCACTGAAAAATTTCTAAACCAAGAAACTTACATCGGAAGAGTTAGGTATTGAGAAAAGACAGGGAATCGCCTGATCGTCAAGATGTATGTAAAGTCTAGTCAATATTCTGATTATTCTGCGATTTAAAAAATTGAAATATTACAAATCAATAAAAAAAATGACGAATAATAAAACGTGATTGCGACTGTTCTAGATAATGAATTGAAACAAGGACTTTTGTAACGTAATATAAGCAAATAAAATAAAACAATCGAGGTAAATAATCTAAAAGACTTTTTATCCATTAACGAAAAATAAACAGAAACAATAAATCAAACCACAAATAGATCTCTGAATGGGTTCATCTAAAAATACGGGAATTGACCTGGTTTCTGTTTTATTAAACCACAGATTCGACGCCACAAGGTAATAATAAAAAAAATCAAACTGTACCTGTTGTATAAAACGAGTGGGCTCAACTTGATCTTTTTGACGTCACTTAATTGATTTATACTTTTCAAACTGAATCGAAAAGAGATCTTAGCGTTTTGTTATCATTGTCAGCCACTCGGTATACTATCCATTTACATGCACATATTAACTTAAAAAAAAAAAAACTATAGTGTTAAGGACCACAACTTATTGTGGATTTGGCAGACAAGTTGAAAATTATAGCAATGTTTAATTTTCAAACAATATATTTGAAAAAGTATACCAATTCCTCTTGCACTTTTATTATGGTGGCTTGAATATCCGTTATACCAATTCTTTATTCATAGATATCAAGTCAAAGCTTTCAGATTCGCTTAGGAGGTAAAGTACAATTTTACGTCCGCAATATTAACAATCTATATTTCAGGAGGCTGCAAATGTAAATTTTTAGACCGCGGTCATCGAATAATTATGTGTCCTCCTATTTTGCCCATGCAGTTTTCCGGGTTCAGGGGATAATGCTATGCAATATTTATTTCCAATTCCAGCTCGCTTCGTGTTGATTTAAATTTTTTACTTATGCTACGGGGTTTGAAATGGATTTCTTGCTGGCAGTATCTTTGCTGCGATAGTTTTGAATGAAATCGGATAGTTATAAACAAAAACATTCCTTTCATAAATTTACCTCCATTATGTGTAACCCGACTAATTCCAGACATTTTTGGCATGAACAATTTTGTACTATACATTATAACGTAATAATTGACGGTATGGTGATTTAGAGCCGTTGTGGCATTTAGAATACATAATAACAATGTATTGTGGTCCGAACAAAATGTAAATATATCGGGGCTTATAATCGAATCAGGTTACCACATAATAATTATATTTTATGACATTTTTTGCCTTCAAATTGAGAAATGCACTTTCGGTTTTTATAATTAAAATCAATTAGAGAAAATATATTGCCTTAATTAAAATTATGTGGAAATAATACACCTTTATATATCAGGATGTTTCAGAGATATAGGCCCAAATTTAAAGGAGAAAGGGGTAGTTCCTCTCATAAATACAATACAATACAAGTTGAGTAAATAAATTTCAGAAAAAATGACGTTTTTGGTTATAACTCGTGTAAATTTAAACAAATTTTGATGGAACTTGGCATGAACTATAAGCGAATAAAACTCTTTAATTTAGCTCTTTCATTTTTTGTAGATTTCTTCCAGCGGCGTAAACATTCAGGCTTGGCGTTCTTTTTCCCTCCCTTTATTTTACGCCACCGACTTTATTGCAAATAGAAAACCGTTTCTCAATAATAGCCCATGCATTTTTGAATAAAAAAGTGTTCTATAGTTTTTTTTTTCATATTCTGCACCGTTTCTGAGGTTTTTGAGGTTTTCTCTCGTAATTTTGGGCCATTTACATTGCAAAATTAACGGTTTAATTTAAAAGTTATCCGACTAGAATTATTTTTAGGCATGTTAATTCTTAATGATTGGTGCCACTTTCTGAGGAAACTTCAAATATCTCAACAACGATGCGCTGTGAGAAAAAAAGTAGGGAATACTTTGTTGTTCTAAAATGCATGGACTATTCAATAACATTTCGGCGTTTGCCAATAAAATCAGTGGCGTAAAAGATATCGAGTGAAAAGCGGCGCGAACCCTGAATATTAGGTTTAGCGACATTGCCTGGAGGAAACTTTAAATGTCTACGAAAAGGATCACCGTCTGAAAAAATTGAGGAATACTTTTTTTGTTCTAAAATGTATGGGCAATTGAAAAATGGTTTTGCATTGCAATAAAGTCAGTGGCGTTAAATATTAAAAAAAATTAATAAAGCTCAAAAATCACCAAGAAGCATACTAGGAAGTAGCTAATTTTTCTATATTTTGCATACACACTGTGTCATATTATTTCCCGAACATAGCGAATTCTCATGTAAATATCAATTGCTGTAAATAAATCGACTCCCCTAATTATTTTACAATAAAATGTTGAACGTAACCCTTGTTGAGACAGAAAATCTGCTTCTGTTGATGTTTTTTGATTTTGAGTCTGTTAAGCTACTTTCAGTGAAAAATCAGGATTTGTGACGTCATTTTTGTTATTGCCTTGGCTTTAAAAATTAAAATTGACGTGAAATATCGAAAATCACGTCACATTTGAAAACTTTTCCTCTCGATTTCCTCGAAAGTGACTCAGCAGACGTAAAATGTAAACACACCAACCGAAACAGCTTTTCAGTCTCTCAAAAAGCGTTTCATTTTCAACATTTTACTGCAAAATAATTACGGGAGTCAATATTTACAGCAATCGATATTTGCATGGGAATTCCCTATATACATATTTGGAAAATAAAACGACACAGAGAATGAAGGGAAATGAAACAATTGTCGATTACAAATAAAATATGTTCCCACTGAATTAAAAATAAGCCATTTAGGCCTCTGTTACAAACGAATTTTCTAATTTTTTTTTCAGGGAAATTTCAAAACAATTTTTAATTGCCCATGCCGCTGGCATTTTTTAATCCTTTTAAAAACCTCTAATCGTTTCCAAGTTTTTTCAACCGAAAACATTCATAATAATTATATTTTTATAATACAGGGTGTTAAGTAAGTATGGGGTCAAACTTCAGGGTGCGATTCTTTTAGTGATTATAAGACAAAAAGTTTACATAAACAGAGGTACGGGAATGCAAATTTTCCATAATACAGAATGTTACATTTCTATTAAAAAACCGCCTCTTTCTAAAATATCTGAAATATACTTTACCTAATATTTTGAATTTTGGCAGTTTTATTGGCTGTAGTATCAGGGGCTAATTAACCGTAACTAGATTCAAATTATCAAGTCCGGTGGCGTCCCGGGGAGCACCTCAACGAATATTTTTTTTGAAAAATACTTTTCATAAAAGTACGGCAATGGCTTTTTTATATTTTTATTTTTTGTCAGGATTAAGCAATTATACAATTACAACTTTTTGATAATAAACTTTTTTAACGTATCTTGCTTTGTTTTTGAAATAAAAAATAGATTTCAATGCATGCCCCTGGACAATGTAAGAAATATTGGGAAATATTTTAAAACCTTGTCAAAGGTTTAGTTCAAAGACGAGGAGTAAACCGTTGGGAATTCAGGTGTACAAATTGAAATAATTGAAATTAATTGAATTACCTTTGAAGTGGTAATCTCGAGGTAATATCTCACTGAGTGCGATCTAGACACATGCGCGGAATACGCAATTTTTATGTTATGGGACCTAAATCGTCGGAGTAAATCACCGAAACATACTACCGATTCTGAATGTGATAAATTAATTTTTTTCAACAGGCCAACATTTTTTCAATGTTTAAGATCACGCAATTTCCCAGGAGTTATTTGAAAATGGCTTGGCCTACCATTTGAATTTTGGTAAAAAGGGTATTTAAAATCCTTGTATTATATGCAAGATGAAAAAAAAAACATTAAAAGTATATTAACAGTATGATTAGAAGAATTTCCAAACTGTCCGTTAGTGTAATAATTTTTAATGTTTTATAGCAATTAGACACTGCCAGAGGTAGAAAAGGGGGGCAAGATCTTCGGGGACGCTGATTACGAATCCGAGGTTCAAAATCAAGTGCGGGTGGTTCCGAACCCCTCAAAAGCACCATCTTTCCTCTAATTTAACCGACCATGTATAGAGATACATGGTCGGTTAAATTAAGGGTAACTAAGAGTAGCGTTTACGAGGTACTCTGAAAAAAGGGATTGCTTATAATTCGATGAAATTTTTTTTCACGTGAAATTCGGAGGTAGGTACTTACTGGACATGTATATTCCTAAAATAGGAAGAAATGTTGCGTGATCGGATAGATATTTTTAGATAATCTGAACAAAATCGAATAATCTTTAGTATATCTGAGGTAATCTGGATGAAATCCGAATGATCTGGAGGAAATTCGAGGTAATCTGGGAGAAATCGAGGTGATCTCAATTAGGAAATGTTACAAATTCGAGGTAAGACTTGGGGATTTTCTCCTTAAAGGAATTCAGGTGTACAAATTTTTGTCAGCGGTTTACTCCTCAATCAAAAATCATCAATACAGAAGGTACCAACATAATTTTTATAGATAAATTCTCCATAGCAAACTTTCATTAAAAAACATCTGAAATGGCTTAGGTGGGTAGGTATAGTAGTTCATGTGAAAATCAATAAAAAAATCAAATATGTTATTTAAACTGAAAACACCATCAAAGTTCATGAAATTAATATTTTCAACCCTTATAAGTAGAGAACGGATTATAGGCAAAGTGCCTATCTGTCTTACCTATCTTTTTTGCCTATTTGAGTATCTGGTGCTTATTTTCACAAAAAATGCCTATTCTTGCCTATTCAAATAAATTTAAATTTATCCACTTCAAAATACATTTCATGCTAATAATTTTATTGAGCTTTGAAAGAATATTTGAAACTTTTACTACCCCACTTGAGATAATTTATTATAGGTCCTAAGTCAATAGCTTGCTATAATCCCTTATAGAAATAATAACTGACCCGGACAAATGTGGTCCGAGCTTTGTAGCAAAATGCTAAGTGTAATATTGTAACGGAACCACCCAGGGCCCGTTGCTCTTTCGCAAAAGCCACTGTGATCGTCTAGTTTCTCGAATTTCTCCCTAATAGGACCGCTGTGATTTCTTTCGTTGTGTTTACCGTTGTGTTCACGTAGTTACCCCTGCTCGTTGATTGAGGTATGCCAGGATTACTATGGCCGAAACGGATGCGCAAAAGAATCTATTGTGACTCATTGTATCTCGGTTGATTGGGATTTCTTTCGGAAAAACGGGGAAATTTACTGAGACTTGTTGTTAACGGTGGACTTCCTATCAGATGTCTAAAAGCGAATTATGAGCGAGAGAATTCGTTTGCAGAAGCGTAACAATGGAAAGCGAATGATGGATCCTTTTCATGCATTTTTCAAACTCCAATCCATTTCGGATTCCACTCTTTTGCACACCTGTGCTTTCTTATTACTTCGTTTTGCTTTTGTTTCATTTCTTTGATTTCATTTCAAGCAACAGCTTGAATTAATTAAAGAATACAACCATGTTGATTACAGACTACCCGGGATATGGCGGAAGTGTCTGTCTGATTACCTATTCAATAATTTTCTTTGCCTCGATAGCGCGTGGCTGCGTTTTGATTTTCTAACAATTTTACCTTTAGGTAATTACGCACCTATTCTTGCACTGTTTGCTTTTTCGGTTTGGGTTGATTTAACGAGGGAGATGGAAATAATTTCCTTATCATCCTACCTAGGTGCGATCCATTTCAATATTTGTAATTGTTTTATTTATCAAACAACGTGCTTGATGTAATACAAAATCTTAGGAAAATTGCTGTAAATTTTTGGAAATCGGCAGGAATTTTTAAGGCACATATACAGGCTGTCCCATTTTAATGTCCCACCCCGGATAACTTTTGTTAGTGACCTTGAATCAAAAATTGTTTGGTACAAAAGTTGTACAACTTGGAGGGGGACATTCGATGGCACTAATACTTTTGACCTTGGGTACAAGATTCAAGGTCATTCAAGGTCAACTTTGTTTTTTTCAATAGAACTTTCTATTTTTGACATCGGCAATAGATTACGCGTGAAAAAATATGAGACTTTTGTCTGAAACTTTTTTTCTGAAAACACAAATTTAATCGACTTATGCAGCTGCAAAAATTAAAAATTTTTAAGCTTTGTGAATTTTTAACTCGAGAATGGTAGCTTTCTAAGAAAATCCGCAAGAGACAAAAAGTGCTTGGATTTGCGCAAGAAACCGTCACGAATTTTCTTGAACACAGACGCTGAGAACAGAGTTTTCGTTAATTTTGAGCTATTTGTACCGAATGAAAAATTAAACTTTTCTTGATGGAAAATTGTTAATTTTGAGCTGCTTGTACCAAAGGAATAGTTAAACTTTTCTTGATGAAGAATCTAACTTGTGGTTCTCTTCTAAACCTCACCATTCTCGACTTGAAAATTCAAAAATTTTAAAATTTTCCATTTTGAAGGCTAAATTAATTGAGAAAATTTGCGTTTTCAAAAAAAAAGTTTCAGACAAAAGTCTCATATTTTTTCACGCGCAATCGATTGCCGATGTCAAAAATAGGAAGTTCCATTTTAAAAAACAAAGTTGACCTTGAATGACCTTGAACCTTGTACCCAAAGTCAAAAGTATTAGTGCCATCGAATGTCCCCCTCCAAGTTGTACAACTTTTGTACCAAACAATTTTTGATTCAAGGTCACTCACAAAAGTTATCCGGGGTGGGACATTAAAATGGGACACCCTGTATAAACGTAAATTTCTGTTACTCATTTTTTCTCTGTAGTGAAAATTTGGTAGTAAAATTTGCCTATTTTATTGCCTATTTGGTTCAAGTTTTAGCCTTTTTATCCCAAAAAATGTGCCTATAAAGGCGCCTATTTTGCATTTTTTCTTTGCCTATAATCCGTTCTCTACTTATAAGAATGCATTGATGATTAAAACAGTAGAATTTTAAAACATTTATGTTTTATTTATCATCAATCAAAAGTTTATAGATTTAATCTCCCTCGAAACTCTAATATTATAGTTTTTCAATAAAGTATACATATAAGCGAGTAAATATTAAATGTTCACCATTAGATGATTGCCATCTTCGTATTATGTACCAAAAACCTTAATAATGTTCATATCTATCTAAGCAATTAGTGTACTTAGGATCAAGGAGCTCCTGTGAGAGGTTTATCCTATAAGAAATCAGCATAAAGGAGATGGATTCAAAGATCTCTCAATAAATTAACAGAGAGTAGCAAGTTGATAAATCATAAATTGATGTAGGTATAAATAATTACAAAGAAGTAAAATATAAACGTTGAAAAAAAAATTTTCTTGTAAAGATTTTTATAACCTCATGAAGTATAAAATTTTCAGGCTATTTCAAGTTGGTAAACATGCCGAATAGCTCGAAGCTCCAATATTCCTTTGTTTGGTCACAGTTCAAGCAGTTCTCGCATTTGTACATGGACGAACACTAGGACAAGGGAAAATCCTAGAGGATAAAACAATGCCTCAAAGAACGAGAATGTGCAATGAGTTTCAATGACCTTGTAAATCATCAATCCTCAATGATTTTCCTTCTGTCTCTGGACAGTCATTCGTTTAATAAAAATATATGACCTTTTAATTTAACTTTCTATAGTGGTATTGATACAATTTTGGACATTGTTGAAATCTGGAATTAATTGCAATTTGGTTAATTAACCATTGAAAACAAAATGAAACAACTAAAGCGGATCTGTAACCGATTTAGAAAATCACTGAAATTTTCTCTAAAAACAAAGTTAAATCGAATATAAACAGGGTATAATTGATTTCCGTTCGCAAATTCCCAACCGTGAATAACAAAAGCGGGAAAATGCGTTTGAGTAAACTAAAAATAACCCAAATCTACCCATAAATTTTAGAGAACTTTGATTTAGCGTGAATCATAAAACATTGAAAGTGCTTTTAGAAATATAACACAAACGTAAAAGCTATAAATTATATTTGTATACTATTAAAGTTATTGTTCCATATAACAGTTGTTATCTTCTAGTTTCACCTTCCTTTATTACTTTTAGAAACAATGTGCAGACTATATAGACTAGAGGAACTTAAACTATCCATTAACGGGAACTCTAATCGAATATCTCCTTCATAATTTCTAATAATTAATTTTATTATTCCCTGAAATTTATTGCGAAATTCTTCCTTTCTTGAACCGTAAATGGATGGATATTCACTCGAAGAACGAGCAATGCGAAATCTATATCCATTTAATGCTCGTCGAAAGCATGGTTTATAAAGGAAATTCCATTACACAATATTTCCGACAGATTTTATCGTTGTGGGCGACCATCAAGATTAAAGATGTATCATAAGGAACCACGTTTTGTCACTAGCATTGTGATTGATATTTCAGAATTGTTTATTACAGCTTCAAGCTCCCATAAAACTCTTTGTCCGCACTATTTTCTTGATATCGACCCGCACATTAATAAAAAATTCATTAATATCAGCTTCTTTCGGAAGCTGTCTGGGTATGGGATGAGTTTGTAGGGACGATTTCTATTTTTCTTTAAGTAAAATTTTTTTTTTCTCTTACACACTCAAGCCTGATTTCTGGAATAATAATTAATATTTAATTAAGTTAATTGCCATAACTAAAAAATCTGTCCTTCACTTCCTATAATAATACTGACCTTCTATTATTCCTCGATAGGTAATAAGAATAAATGTGTTGGGACTCTAATGTATCCAGTTCAGTAGGGTAACTGAATGCACTGATATAGAACATCCATCATAAGATAAGTTTATCTGGTTACTTTCCAGACAGAATCGCACGGTAAAAATCTCTTTCGGATGAATGTAACAAGTATAAAAAGTATATCGAATCTGTATGTGGAAACTCAGAGAATTTATCATTTGACAGGTCTGGCCCAGTAGTGATTCCCCGCGGGGCGAAGCCGATGGACAGAGCTTTGTATTCCCAGCGTGCGCTGAAGATGCCACGTCACAGAACTCCACCTGCCTCGAGACAAACCATCACGACTCGGGAATAGAATCGACCCAGGTTAGAATCTGGAGTTATTATTCTTTCCATATCCCGGGCAAAATTTATATTTTTTCTTTCATTTTTTCACATTTCTCTTGTACGGAGATAATACATCTCACACTCGGTTTTATGAACATCTAAACGCGGTAAATCTCAACACTGCATGGAAAAACTAATGTCGGAAATGTCGGAACTGTCATCAGTTTTATGTATATTTACAACAGTGTTGAAAAAATGTATAAGGCCAGAGGATAATCTTATTTTTTTATACAATGAAAAAAAATTAAGGTAATTATTCCTGACTCAAACATGAACTAATTTAATTTTTATTCCACAGGTCTCACCTCTTCCAGTTCAATGTGCCTCAACTTCCCCTCTTCCATCGCCAACTCCCAGCATCCGTCGACCTAGCACATCCCTCCTTCATCCCGACCATGCCCGCATCCTGCACCTCTACCCCTTACCAACTCCTCTGTCTTCCATGGAAGATATCGCTAACCATACCCAAAACTCCCTCTCCTCCTCGACCTCTTCTCTAACCTCAATAGCGCCTCCTATATCTCCCACAACTCTCCATACCTCCCCTCGTTCGGCCCGAATAGGGAGCGATTCCACCGAGAGTAGCAGACGACGTTCTTCAACGATGACAGCGAGATACTCCCTCTTCGACGCTTTGGACCTGGAGTACGCCCTTTTGAGAGCCGCAGCCAGGGGTAGCGTGGGACCTTACTCACTTAGCGAAAGCATACATAAGCTGACCTTCACTCAGAGCCTTGCGTTTCCAGCGCTAGCTCGAGGTTTAGCAGGGAAGAGGAGAAGATATGATCATAGTGAGAGCAGCAGACCAGTGGGATCGACTGAGAGCGGGTTAAATTCGTTTGCTAAAGTGGTGACTGCGTTGGTGTTGATGTTGATTAGTGTATTAGTGTTTGCGGTCGTTTATAAGTACGTAAGGACGTGAGGGTTGCTTCTAGCCCCTGGCGGGGCTAGAAAACCGAGATTTATCCTGCCGGAGAACGGAAGCGAGTACAGGACAGAGGATGTTACATGAAGGGGTGAAATTGCAGGGTAATCGATCGAAATGTTGTCAATTTCGACCTGTGATGGAATTTATGGATGCCAGTGTCGTACTGCAGCTTTGGCTGCAGAATATATTATGCCTTGTCGGTGTAATCCTTCATTGATATGGGGATTTAAGGGATAGATTGTATGCTTTCAGATTTTGAATTGAAATGAATCAGAGTTCAAGTGACATGAACGTAATGCAGGAGATTAAAACTATGCGGGGTGATGTTAAGCGCTATTGATGGAAAAAAATTAAGCTTCAGAACTAACTGAAAGCTTTATTTAATCCTCAGCAAGTCGCAAGTTTGTGAAATCTTTACTTTGTAATTTTACTTTACCCATAGGAAAATTGGTTGAACTTCCCGAGGATGAGTTAATTTATAACACGTCACATGCAGAGTGTATTTTGAAAAAGCGATATTTCATAAAATTAATTGGAAGACTGCAGCTGATAAGTGCATCGGAAAGTTTGGTGCGATAAAATTAACAAAAATGTTGGGGAAAATTTTCTATAGCAAGAATTTATTTCATAATTTAAATCATAATTTTGTTTTGAAATATCATCTCGCCTGGAGCTTTGAATCATCCCTTAACCCAAAGTTAAGGGTTAATGGTTTTAATATTAGCTATCAGTGACGGAAACTAATAGCCTCCTATATATCGCTTATTCTTGTTAGCCAAGGGCACTCAATAACTCATTTTTCAGGGTGACATTTTGCGAGTCCCTGAATTAAGTGGAAGCTGGAATATCTCTTGCAAGAAATTATATTAAGCTGATTTCCTGATGATGTATAAAGGGCATATGGCTCTCACATTTCATATTAAATTTTTCTTCAGGGAACTAATTTTATTTCCGCTTTCCTTTCACACTTATAGATCCCGTTCCAATGAAGAATTTTATTTCTGTGGAATTGCTTAGTTATATGAGAAGATTGCCTCTATATTTGAACGGTTTCAATTAATAAATAAACCTAGCTCTAATTAAATAAAATGCGGAAGTGCTGAATTTTGAATTACATGCTTTAATTATTGTTTGAATATAAATAGCTACCCTTTAGAGAAAAAATTGAAAGGGGTAAGGGGTAAGGTTATTAATTTCTTCTGACCTATTTTAAATAAAACCCTTTGGTTGATGAAATTCCTTTCTCCTTTCAGAAACTGCTGTTGGAAATGACGTCTTTTTCAACCCTTGCGTTTACTCAACATTATAATATTTCATATATGTGATAATTTTTATTCTCACCCTCCAATATTTTTTTTTCGATTTCTTCTGGAATCGTTCCCAAGACCTTTGAATCACGGACACAAGCATTTACCAATCAGACTCAATCAGTCCTAAATGGCGCCTCAAGGCAAACATCTCCAGGTATATTTTCTTTAAATGTCTTCTTTTCTCATGGCACCGAATAACCCCTAAAATTGGTCTCATAGGTTTGAATCACCCTGTATTTTGCGATTGTGTAAACTCATTTCCGTGTTAAGCTCCGGAAGCGGTACCTACATGAGCGGAGATTCGATTCAAATTGATTTTGAATCGCTGTAGGTTATGTATGCATCAGGAAACACAACACTTGGGAGGATTGAATATTCCAACCAAAGTGATGTGGTTCTTCACACAAAATATTTTCGACTCGATGTCTATTTGAAGGCCACTTAATTTGAACTCGTCCTAATATAGAAAATAGCTCAGATAACCAATTTTTTTCCAGCCGGCATTGTGTCCAGTATCTCATGCAGTTACATTAACAAGCCAGAATAGGAAAGATGATTTTTTACCTTCTTAACCTTTTTTTTACCTTCTTACCTAGCAAAAGAGCATAAAAAAATTGATAATGCAACAGGATAATAAAAAGTGGAAGCCGTATTAAGACCATTAGAGACAGCCGAAATTCGGGTACCTATATGTAGTCTACTCATGGTCCTCGTGTTACCTAGTTTTATTGTTTCGCCTTTGAGGTGTTACCAATAAAGAAACTATATATGATAGACTATATATCAAGAAAGTAACATTATAATAAACTTTGAAAGGAGTAACGTAATTTATAACTCTGAAAGTGCCCTGCTTAGCAAAGCGGTGGCATTATCTTTGGGTGGTTATTTCTAAACTAAAGTTGTCTTAGGTATGAGAGCTAAGATCTTGTGGCTTCGTCGAAATTGGTAAAATTTAAGTTCTGTATTAAGCTTAGCAGAGGTAAATGGAAATAAGTGACTTGTAATTTGTAGTAAGGTTTTTATATATTTTTTGGCAAGGAAGCCATTAAGAAAAAGGCGTGGTTTGTATCGTGATATCAAGAGAACATTACTTTTATTTGTAGTTATCTACCTACAATGGTGTCATTCAATAATGGCCACCTGATATAGAAATATGATTTATTTATCAAACTGTACTTGTGCTTAACAAGTTCTAATAATCATTTTATTTACGAGTGATTCATAAAATGCACTTTTTTAGACGTTTCTTAGTTCATAAAATGTATGATTATCTTGAAGAGTGAAATAAAGTATTTCGGGTGAAATAAAGTGCCGTAGCGGTTCATTATTTAACGCTAAATCTGACAAGTTACTGCACGACGAAGTGACGAACCAAGTACAGTACAAGTTCTAGTCAGCGGAGCGGCTCGATTCGGCGATCGCTGATACACGAGACGCTGATCGCTGGATTACATTATTGCATCCCGACGCCAACCGCTCCTAATGCTTGGTGCTCCGTGCTCGGCTTGTTGACACCATGCACCTATACTAGAGAAACGTAGTTTATTAGCAGAGTGCCAGATCTATATGTACAATTAATATTTTGTGTTTTGTGTCGTTTAATTATACCTAAAATGGATACCATTGTAAATGATTCAATGAATGAAATATCTTCTACCCCAGAATTAAGAAATTATTTTTCAATCAAATATGGCTGCACAAAATCTGTTAGGTAATTACCTCAAAAATCTAAAGAAGCGTATATTAAGCAATATGTCACCTTTATGAACTGACGTGATGAAAAAAGCGTTAATAGCTTCAAATAAACACTTACATAAGATATGAATGCATTGGAAAGTTTTTTTTTTATAATAATAACTTTTCGTTTTAATTTAAGTCACTCGTAGATAAAATTTTGTATACAACATATGCATAAAGTGCCTTTTTTTCACTTCTGGGATTGCTGCATTCGCCTGCGGCTCATGCGGTCAAACTTCCCAGTCGTGAAAAAAAGTACCACTTTATGCACTTGTTGCATAAATAACTATTACTGGCGCTTTAATTTTATTCAAGGCGAACACTGTATAAGCTATGTCGTGACCGCTGTTTCATTCCAAGCAAACAAAATCTGGGAGCGAGATTGTTATATTTTAGTAACTAAAAAACTCTCTGAATTTTTTAAAGAAACTGTCCTATAATGTTCCATGTAAATTTTAAAAAAGTACTACCTATCTAATAGTTTTATAAAACTACATATTTTAGTCTATTTTTAATAATGTACTGTTAAAGGATTTGAAAACTCATAAGGATAATATGTACTTACTTAATAATGTTGACCATTACCATAAATTTATTTTTTAAAAAGAAAATGCTAACAGATTTTTATATGTTACTTGATGAACTGATTAATGATTACTGATCACTGTTTGAAATATGCTACTAGGAGAAGCGATTTTTTAACACTTAGTTATCTATGTGCCCCCCCCCCCCCCCCATTAGAACACTTAATTTGGTAACGAAAGCTTAAAATATATGCAATGCAGCATGGCTTTATTACAATTTAAACTGTATCTTGCATAAATTCTCTTGACAATCCTTCAGAAACCACTTTTGAAATCGAGGCGATTTTTTTCCATTTAAGGACCGTCTGATTCACAATCACCATGAGCACCTCATTCACATGGGCTTATTGTGCTAGGGTGATAATTGAGACGATAATAACATTATCATACTTATAGTTTTTCATGGAGCTTAAAAAATATGTTGTAGGTGATGTCTGCTTGATCCAGTGGAAATAATTTTTAGTCGCGGTCTTTTGGGGTTTTAGTGGTTTCTTAACCTCTATGAAAAGCTCTTAAATCAAAAGTTTTTCTCAGCTTTTCTCAACTTTCCAGCTAAAAACATGAACTTTTTTTACTTTAATACCCCGATGTCTGTAGAAGATACCTCAAACTGAACTGGATGGAGTGAGCTTCGTCTGTTTGATAATATATTCACAGTGTTCAAGGTGATACTTACGATAATAATACAAACTGAAGCTTAGTTAAATCAAGAAGCTTCTTAGCTTATCCTGATGAACAATCAATGAATTAATAGCTTTTTTCCCTCCTAAAGACATAAATTTCTGCTCTCTGTTGGGATTTCACAGATATATGTCCCCAAGTCTTACTAGATGGTCAGTTGATGCAATATTATTGATTCCTTATTTTTTTCGATGATTTAAAGACTTCTGTTCGTTTGAAAACTTTAGTTTTCCTTTGTTAACTGCTTCATAGACTGTTTGCATTTTGTATGTATTTTTGCATGCGGGTGATCGGCTGTTTTCAAATTTTTCTGATCAGCCTTGATAAATTCATTATTATTGGAGCTATGAAGTCGGTTTAATTAGCAAACATGAACAATTTTTGTCGTTTATTACAGCGGTGAAAACAGAAAAACACTTTAACGTTTACATCATGAAATATTCCCAAAAAGAGCAATTTTGTAATATAAAAATAGGAATTTTGGTTTGACAAATCGTGGACAAACGAATACCGTTTGAATTTTATAAAAATTCGCACTTGGGAGTGCAAACTTTCCTTAGGTAAATAAATGGGGGAACTCTCCAATATTGGCCTTTTTTATGTAAATGGTGCAGACCCATATACTACTTTTGTTCCGTCCTGATTTCTTCTGCTAATAAAATGGTCCCAAGCATGACATACCTATTTGTCTCAAAACTACTGTTCACATGCATCTTGAAACAAAGCGGTCATTGGAATATTTTTGCAAAAAAAATTTATAAGTATTTTGTAAATCTCCACATTCCAGCCCAATCAGCCAATGCTGCAGGCCAAAAACCCTTATGAGTTATGGTATGACTGATCTAAATATAATTTATCTTAAAAATCCTAGTAGCATATTTGTTTTTAAAGAAACGCCTGTACTAATATAATTACTATAATCATACTAGTAAGTAATGTACTACCAACCAAAAGTATTACCTACTTATTTGATTGTATTTTAAAAATACTACCTGTAAGTTTTCTATTTAAAAAATACAAATAACATATTTAATAAAATCAAATTTTTATTTAAATTATAGAATTATTATTATATTTAATTATTGTTAATATGACAATCAGTTATATGTTGACATTGTATAAAATGCACAAATATAACCAAAATCAGCTTTATTTCTTGTTCAACCTCCCCTATCAAAAGATAATTATTGTTCCGATGGACTTGGTCGTTTTAAATTTCTAACAAATATATATGTTTGTCAAACTAAAATCATATCTCTTTCCATAATACAAGAGATGTTTGAAGATATGAAAATGGAATAAAGTAAACAGCTCAATTTTTCAAAATATGAAAAAAAAATAGATACCGACTTATTAGAAGGCTTAGATTATGTCTTAATAAGTAAGTAGGGCAATGAGACACTATCAAAAGTGCTAGTGAATTAGAAGGTGGAAATTGAAGATAAGGGTGAAAATGCACCACTTTAATATCAAATATATTTATTTATATGTTTTTCTATAAAGCTGTACCTTAGAAAAAAGTTATACGTAAAGAGAATGAAAAAGAAAACATAATAATAATAATAATTGATTTTGTGCCTTTTTTCAAGTTACCTTTTTGAATAATTTTGACACAAGAAATTTTTGAAATCAATTATTTCGATGTAAAATCGCTTTATCGACAAAAAATTTCCATTTAAATATATACCTGAACTTTCCTTCGTTTTTTAAAAATCACTAAAAAGCTGAAAAAGGTACGATTTCACCCATATTTTTATACCCTCTAATTTAATGGCACTCTGCGATTTTTTAATCCTTAATGACCATTAAATTTGAAGGATTCATGAAATAAAACTCACTGTTTTGGTAGTAACCCAGCAGGACCGGTAAAATAAACAGCTCGTAAACAGACCGGGGAAATCTATTAATTTTTTTTTTCAGCCGATGGAGTCGGACCTTCCCTGTCTTTTGACATGTGTCTTAGGTTGGGTAGGGGTGGGGGGGAGATAGGGCACGCTTTTAAAATTTACCTGAAAATGAATTTTATCGGAAAAACGGGTAGGTATATCTGAGCCGGATTTGATCTGACAAAAAAATTATGGTATCGAAAATTGAAGAGCTTGACTAAACACGGAAGTTCATTCCGACCTGAACCCTTTAGCTCAACTGGTTCGCGAAATATTGCGATATTAAGGGTGCCAAAATGAATAAAAATTTTACTGACTTTTGCTCGGCAGGTGGTGGAGTTAGGGCGTCAATTTTTTGCGAGAGGAAGGGTGCCACCGAGTACTTTGACGGGCCGCAAGGAGGGGGTGGTGGGCCAATTAGGAGGGGAGATATGGGGGTGAGAAGAAAAATACGGAAACGCTCGTAAAAAGTTTATTTATTGACCTACAGAGGAAAGAGAAAACATTTCGCGAGTTATACATGAAGATCTCTCTTTAAACCGGGCGAGAAAGATACCCGAGTAGCCGTGAGCGGAGCTTACGCTCTCCGCTTGTCTATACTCCGGACACGCACAGTCACGATCCGCAGAGTCACGGCCGGGAACGCGCGCTCGGAATTAATTTTCGAATGCTTGTTCGCTCGTACCTCGCTCAATTATGGATCGATTTTGAAAATTCTTGCTTGCTTTTGATCGCTGAACGATCGAGAATGAAAAAACAAATAAATAAATAGATAAATAAATGTTTTCTCTTTCCAATGAGCCTAACAAGAACCCCCCACCCCTCTCCGTTCGCCGGCAATAAAGCCTAGAATTTGCCGGTTCGTTGTGCCCTTATTTATGGTCGGATCGGGTTCAAGTGGGGCTCAAATTAAAGATAAAAAAAATGCCGTTCAGTAGTGAAAACAAAATTTTCCCCACCCCCTTCCTTCACCCCCAAAAACGCGAGAAAAAAAGGACTTTTTTTTTAATTGCGCGCCAAGCGCGCATTAGCGAAAATTTAAATTTTTTAAATAAATAAATTTTTTTTTGCCATGACTACCGGGTAGTAAATAAAAAAACGAAGAAAATGAGCGGTGCCTGGTCTCTGTAGGTCAATAAATAAACTTTTTACGAGCGTTTCCGTATTTTTCTTCTCACCCCCATATCTCCCCTCCTAATTGACCCACCACCCCCTCCCTCCGGCCCGTCAAAGTACTCGGTGGCATCCTTCCTCTCGCAAAAAATTGACGCCCTAGCTCCACCACCTGCCGAGCAAAAGTCAGTTAAATTTTTATTCATTTTTGCACCCTTAATATCGCAATATTTCGCGAACCAGTTGAGCTAAAGGGCAGGTCGGAACGAACTTCCGTGTTTAGTCAAGCTCTTCAATTTTCGATACCATAATTTGTTTGTCAGATCAAATCCGGCTCAGATATACCCGTTTTTCCGATAAAGTTCATTTTCAGGTAAATATTTTAAAAGCGTGCCCCACCTCCCCCCCACCCCGACCCAACCTAAGACACATGTCAAAAGACAGGGAAGGTCGGACTCCATCGACTGAAAAAAAAAATAGATTTCCCCGGTTTGTTTACGAAATACCGGTCCTGCTGGGTTATAGTCATTTTCTATAATCTTACATAATCAATAGCCTGTAGGTAGATTATTGAAATTTATAGAATACATTTGATGTGTGTACTTTATATTCACCCTTTAATAAAAATGTATACAAGGTTAAGAAACAGTATTAAAGCAAGCCCTGTAGCTTGTAAATTATTGATAAAATCATTTTTAGGGGGTAAATTCATAATGACTAAAAAATTATCAAAAAAACTTTAAAAAATTCCAATGTATCTACCTACGAGGTGTTGAAAAAGTGCTACGGAAATATTCAGAATTCAGAAAAAATTCAGAAAAGTTGTGACAGTGACTTTAATAAATGAAAAAAACACAACACGAATAGCACACTTCTTTATTTAGTTATTCACTAACAGTCCAGAGCACTAAAATATTAGCTTTTATATTTTTATAAACAATTCAAAAATTCAACAAAAATATATTTTATAGATACATACACATTGGAATAAAATGCAATGATCAAAAAAATATTAGTACCATCAGTACAGTCTACGAACTGCTTTCTCTATAGTCTAATCAAGCAGTATTACTACTTGATCCCATGAAGAAATGTTCACACTTTAAGGATTTTTTGAGCTTAATATTAATTAATACAATGTGCTATTTCACATTTACAACAACGAAAAAGCTGTATGCACGTACGAAATCGTAGACTAGAATATGCAGCTAATTTTCTATTCAATTCAAATATTGAGAATAAAAAGTTCGCTAGATTAAAACGTTTCTAAATACACAAATTCAAATATGTACCTAATAAAGATCGAATAACTTATATTCCTATACCTATATTACCAAAAAATAAGTTACAAAAACTATTATAATAATTTATTATTCACAATCATAGTAACGTTGGTGTTGATGATTAGGTATATTTATTTTATAAGTGAGTGCGTTTGTTCTTTCTAAATATAAACGTTCTTTCTTATTATAACAATATATAGTTTCTTAATATTATAAATTTAATAATGTGAAATTTGAATTTGTGTATTCAGGTGCAAATTAAGAGTAAAATTATTACAATAATCCTATTTCTGTATCAGTCTACTATTGAAAATAGATTTGTCTGATTGTTAACATTTCTATTCCCTAGATTACACATCTAAGTGAGCTCTTCGTTCACGTTCACCGTGAAAAGTAACATCGATTAGGGTAAAGGTGAGATCCTGTAAAATATTTTATGATTCAAATAAATATGAGACTTGTGTCGATGATAATTTTTATTTAATGATAGTTTGTGTCGATAATTCAAGGGTAAGTTAAAATAACCCCCATGAAAAATAAATATGACAACCATGCAATAAGTTATTATTTCTTTGATAGTATAGTAGGTCATTATACAGGGTGTCCCAATATTCCATGGACATGGAGCAACCACAGATTACTGAGGTAAAAAAAAGTCGCTCGGACCAAACTTATCTCTATACCAAAATGCTTCGTTTGTCCGTTAGAGGGCTTCAAAGTCTTTTGAAAATTTAAGTTTTTTTGAAATAGCTCAAAGTCGGCTGATTCAAATTCGATGAAATTTGGTAGGTCAATTTCTTATTAAAAGTACTAACTTCTGATGTACATGATAATTTGACGGAGATCCGGGAAGGGGTGAAACTACCCCTACCCTCCATTAAAATCGATCGTAATTGTTGATAGGGTAGCAGGAACGCTGTTCATATTTTTTTGTTTGAAAGATACATCGTTTTAGCCCATTTTTGGTCTCCTACAAAAATCTGTATCTTTCCGAGGTGCTATGTGAGAAAATAAATTAGTCGATGGTACCTAACCAAAATTTTATTTCATTCTTTTAATTTGAAATCAAATTTTCAATTGTCAGGTGTTTATTTGATCTAATCTCATAAAAGATGTTTAGTATGGTTCGGTTTTTTTTTCAGGTGTTTGCAAACGGTTTTTTTCAAACGTAGTAAACAATTTGCAAAACGGCGAGGTTCCAAGAGAGTTCAAATATTTTTTTTGCGCAGGATGGAACTTTCTTGGGTCCAAACCGGCGCCCACATCGAGCATCTTTTATGAGATTAGATCAAATAATCACCTGACAATTGAAAAGTTGATTTCAAATTAAAAGAATGAAATAAAAATTTTGTTATCATCGACTAATTTATTTTATCACATAGCACCTCGGAAAGATACAGATTTTTGTAGGAGACCAAAAATGGGCTAAAACGATGTATCTTTCAAACAAAAAAACATGAACAGCGTTCCTGCTACCCTATCAACAATTACGATCGATTTTAATGGAGGGTAGGGGTAGTTTCACCCCTTCCCGGGTTTCCGTCAAATTATCATGTACATCAGAAATGAGTACTTTTAATAAGAAATTTACCTACCAAATTTCATCGAATTTGAATCAGCCAACTTTGAGCTATTTCAAAAAAACTAAAATTTTCAAAAGACTTTGAAGCCCTCTAACGGACAAACGAAGCATTTTGGTATAGAGATAAGTTTGGTCCGAGCGACTTTTTTTTACCTCAGTAATCTGTGGTTGCTCCATGTCCATGGAATATTGGGACACCCTGTATTTGCGTTTCTGCAGCAGCAAAAAGCGCTTAATGAAAATTCAACATGTTTTTATTATTTCTGAGACTTATTATATTTCCTGTTTTGTAGCTGATTTGGTCTTAAAAATAACTTATGTTAGAGTAGGATGCAAGAGAAAAGGAGTTAGTTATCATTATCTTGTCTCTCTTGTGATCCCACTTACATTGTTTACATAATAAAATTGACTTTAATACAAGCATATCATTTTGTAAACATATTTATTTTTGTTATAATTTTTATACATAAGTTTTTCTAGCCTCTATCGTTGTTAAAATATTGACTAATAAATCATAATATAGGAATCTACGTACGTACAGTGTCTTTTGTCATACGCAGCTTTTTATACTTACGTGTTCAACTCTTATTACTTCTGACCAGCTCGTGACTAAAGACTCGCTTTAGTTTTGTATGATAAATTGCTATTACAAAAGATCTCAATTTGTTTTGTTCTTTTTAATCGGTAATTTCATGAATATAATAAGAAGTAGGTAGGTATAGGGATAACATTTTTGTTTGTTATTATTTAGTTTCGTGTATGTTTATTTAATGAGTTACACCATTTCTCTGGCTGCATACGCAAGACAATGAGTATTTTAATATAAATTTGAAGGAAAATTAAATTATATTTTTGTAAAAATACGATCTAGCATCCGATATTTCATTCAGTCATGCATTATGATCCCTATCTTATCAACAGACACTGCCTTTTTTTTTAATGAGCCAACCGAATAAATATCATATTTCATTTAAATTAATGGGCCAGAAGAAAATAAACAGAATTGGAATAGGATTCAGTCAAAATCATAGGAAGCATTGCCAGTGCATTACTTTTTCTGGTTTGATACCATCTCTGACTTGAAGGTTGTACTTGAATTTTGTACACCTCATAATTTGTGCATTATTTTATTTAATCAAACAAAACTCCCAGTAATTAAGAAAAGTTAGCTGAAAATTCAGAATTCTCTTACAGGAAGCCCAATAAAAAAGAAATTTCTATCTGCGTCATTGAAGAACAACCTATTACTGCTGGTGCTGGTGATATATTTATCGTTAGAAAATAATTATATTCTAAACAAAAACAGAAAAAAATAGGAATATAAAACAAGATTTATTTGAGTATTTTTTAACTAATTAGAATACAAACAGTCGCTATCCTGGATGACCATTTTTAAATTTAGTTCATACAGAGGAATCAATAAAGGAACAACGTAATTGTGAGTAAATTCATCTGAGGTTTACCTAAAAAATTACTTCTCAATTGCAGATCATCAAATTACTGGTTTCTTTACCTATTATATAAACAAATATAAGGCATTAAGCAAATAAGTTATTGATTATAAGATGTCATCAAGGAATACAAATAGACAAAGAGCATTCTGAGTCTGAGCTCTAAAACTTTCCGAAATACAAGAAAGCTGAAATAAACCAGCCCTAGGTACGTAAAAAAATTACAATTTTTTCGTCTCTCATTCATATTCACGGGATAGCCGGCCTGCGTAATATAAAATAGGAAATAAATCTAGGTCACTCGCCTTATTTAACACAGGCAAGCAAAACACCAGCACCAACGGAAAGTTTCCACTGCATGTATTACTAAAGAATCACGCGGGGCGAGCCGTGTTAGAAAGCAGCTGCAATCCGTTGGCGCTCAAATGAAACAATGGAGCCTGATCGAAATCTGGCTATAAAAACACGCATCGGATGACAAGGGAAGTTAGTTCTGCCTCGACTCTGTTCATGGCATGACTCTTTCCTCCGCTAGCAGTAGAAACCCCTCGAGGGTATCGCATAGGTAGTCTTCCTTCCTTGTTGTTTTTTGGAAACCCCTCTGAGGGTATCGCATAAACAAATTTCTATCTACCGGTGGAAACTCCTCGAGAGTATCGCATAGGTAGACTTTCTTCCTTGTTGTTTTTTGGAAACCCCTCTGAGGGTATCGCATAAACAAATTCCTATCTATCGGTGGAAACTCCCCGAGAGTATCGCACCATTTCTTTTCTGCACCCTATCAGTGAAAACCCCTAGAGAGTTTCACACCGTTCCTATTATTTTTACATCACTGAATAAAAATTGATTAGGCATCTTTCTATTTCCATCTACTTCGCTAAAATATAAAATACTCCTTTAAAAGAGCAAAACTAGGATTATTCGAAATAGCGAGAAATTCATCGCTGACACAACAAGCCTTTTCTAGTTCACTCCATTCATAAGATGCGAATTTAGTTTCACTAAGAATCAAGGAGAGATCCGCGATTCATAGGGACAATTTCTGTCTCTAGCAAATAACCACGTCCGCCTGCAAAAGAAAGAGCCCCGATTCGAACACCGGTCTCAATCGCCGGTGCCGTAATAAGGAAGACGCCCCCGATGAATAAACGCCCGACAAATAAGCCAACGTTAAAATAAGGTAAAGAAATAATATCGCTGTATAGGAAATCAAAACCAGGTCAGGAGTAAAGTAACCTGTGAATAATTAAAGCGGCACGTGATTAGGAACAATTCGAGCTAGGCAGGAAATAGAAATACTACAACAAATAAATTACAAATTCGCTCTGCAGGAGATAAAGCTAGGAGCAAAGTAGGGAAATAAACCCAGGTCAGGAAATAAGTAACCTGAATAAATAAAACGACCCATTATCAGAACTAATTCAGTTAGGGAATTGACCACGAACACAATAAACAAATCCTTCTATTTCTCAAGGAGTTTATCTAATACAGATGTAGGGTCGACCGGATATAATAAGCGAATCGCTCCTTTAAATTATACGACTTAGGAAGTGAGAGGAATGCCTTCGCCATTGTATAACACCATGAATGAAGATCGTATAGAATAGAATAGAAACAGGTCCAGATAGAACAAGGCAGCGTTGTCAGATGTAGCACCAGCTACTCATTTACATTATCAGGAAAAACCAAGTTGTAATACATTACAACACCCGATTAGGAGTTATAATAGGTACTCGATTACCACACATTAAGGGAGGCATTCATCTCGATGTCCAGATGAAGACCTCGGATTAAAAGAGCATGACTCTTTAAGGTGGAAATCGTAGCAAGCAACGGGGCAATAAAGCACCCTCAGTTGTAGATTAGAGTTGCCAAATAGTCAAAGCAAACCACAAGTTCACGAAAATTGCGTGGAAACCAAAGAGTGATGCGAAAAGCTCAACAAACGTAAATAAAACGATAGGGTAGCCATAACAGTTGCTCAGGCTTTTCGTAAAGTGCAAATCACAAACAACGACGCATTAACGAGAAACATGATCCTCCACATCCTACAATTTATTTGTTTATTACTTTGTAAGAATCAAAATCCAGAAATTCAGTCAAACGTCAGAACGCAAAATCCTTAACTCCTCCCTTGCTTCCGGCATACCTCAATTACGAATCTCGATACTACGAAACACAACGTGCGGTTCTACCTTCTAAGCTAGACGATCACAAGGCCAACTTTCAGCGGAAATCAGCGGGTAGGGGTTCGGCGTGTTACAAAGCTTTACTAAATTCATTAGCGCGGAACCTTGAAACCGAAGATCGATCATGCCACAAGTAATGAAAAGGGTTTCCTGAACAATTGTAAAAAATAAAATTGAAACAACAAAAACAGAACTTGAAAGCTCTAACTCTAAAGCTCTCTATAGTTGAATTCTCACTAGTTAATGCATTTGATCAATTAGACTTAAATCAATTACATTAAAACGAAACTGAATAAGCTGAAACCTATTTTGATGATATGGATGAATCATTATTCTCGTTTCAATTAGTGTCAGAGCCTACTTTGGTGGATCAACTGGATTGATTCAACGAAATTGAACATGAAATCAAAAATTTAATGTTTTTTTTTACATTTTTACATTCATTGCAAGCCTAAGTAATCAATAATTATTAATAAAACTCGTTCAATTATTTTGGTCTCAATTGAATTGACTCAGTTCCATTGATCAATAAAAGAGTTGTGAGAACTTATCCCTCAAGTATTATTATTTATTTATTGATAAGAAATTTGACAAGAACCACACACGCGGGAGATGATAAAAAGATAAGCATATTTTATGTGCGTGTAAATAAAGATAATAAGAAGGAAAAAATGCATACAATTTTACGAGTATGTATGTATATGCCTTCAGAGAGACCATACTAAACCCATAATAAAGGAATCGCCCTCTAATCCAATAAACAACTCAAACTAGCGAAGATCGACTTAACTCACTTGGTTTTACCCCGTTAATCCTCCATTAACTCCTTTATTGTGCCATAAAAATCATCCTCAGACTAACTTTATGCTCTCAATTAGCAGGAGATCATTAAAAGGTCAAAATAATGATAGTTGATCAATGGGGTGAGTTTATGTCAATTATTGTTACCTTATTTCCTTATTAAAGAATCACAGTGTATGAATTATTTAAAAAAATAACACTTTGATATTATGAAACTAATTCCATCAGATTTGGTATCAAACCGTTTCGTCTCCCTCCCAAGTTTTAACCAAACATCTCTTCCATTATGGTACTCTATTCGTCTATGAGGAGGGGCTGGAGCAAGTATTTTGAGACAAGATATAAAGAAGAAGGATAAAATTAGTTCGAATTTTTATAAGCAGACCATATTAAAAACAAAAAGTGTGTTATATAGGTACAAAAAATATTTTTGGTATGTTTCTTCAATCCGTTATTTAATGCACAATTAAAATAATATCTACATAGAATTAGATTGTAATGACTAGTCTATTTTTAGAATTTAACTTATTACCCTATATTAGCTTCGAAGCCCATTTTCACTTAAAATAATCTTTATACATTTCTAGAATATTCTATTCGAGTATAAAACTAAATAAATAAAAATTGTAGTTTCTCAATTTATTGAAAACCGTTATTTCTCCAAATTGTCTACTCAAACCTCTTAGAAACAAAAGATGTCGAAAATAATCAAAAATATCGTTAAAAAAATACTGCTGTTGAGTACCTACTTTTAAAATTGTATTACGTTAAAATATAACGGTTCAATTAAAATACAATTAAATAATAATTATCTCCGTTAATGAAAATATAATCGTATAAATTAATCATACAACTGAATATCCTCAATTAATTCCCTTTTCTGTATCATAAGGTCATTCTTTTTTGCGAATAAGACTTCATGTGGGAGGCTCTCAAAATTGAAACAAGTTTGTAGAAAAAAAATTCTCATGAGACTAAAGTTAATTCCGATAAAGAAAAGAAATTGAATTAGGTACACGAGCGATTTTTTACACTGGGGACTTAATATCTTAGATTATATCCAGTTATGTCAACTCGAAACACCTGATTTTCCAAATCAAAAACTTCAAAGGGGCTGTTTTTAAGGTTTTATGTAATATTTGGAATGAATTTATCTTAGAATAATAATAATAGCAGAGTGAAATAATAGTTTTTTAGTTTTAGCTCTACAAAAGTACAATTTGTGAAGAATTTATTTGAATACAAGATATGGCAGTAGAATTAATCTTGTTTTATTGATTAGAAGATAATAATTTGATTTTGTTTCACTTAATAAACAATAGAGTCGGTGGAGGTGATTTTTGTGTCCAAGTGATGTCCCCCTCCAAACCAAACATTGACATTGTAATTTTTTGCGTAAGAAATAATCAATTGGGGGAATTACAAGTGATCACCTATGATAGAAATTCCCGCAAAATTAATAAAACAAAAATTTTCGGGGCATATTTGCACTTAATTCTAGATTGGAAATTATGCGAATCTTATGGCTAGTTGCACAAACGTTAATTAAAGATTTGTCAGATAATTAGGTATTGATGTTAATTTGCAAATTTTGAAAATATGGTGAATACTTTGAATGATCTTTTATTTTTTTTATCAGTAATTAACTCTTCTAAAAGGGAGTATAGTCATTTCCAGCAATATCAGACCAACATTTTGATAATACAGAGCATTTTAAAATCAGTAATGATCTGGCAGATCTGTAATTAACGTTTGTGCAACCGGACCTTTAGATTACTCAATTAATTTTTGAAGTAGAATCATGCATTTTAATAAATTTGACGCGCCTACGCAGTAGTCTGATCGATCAGCTATTATTATGAAAATGTTAATAATTTCGAGCGCTACAACGAGATAGAAAAAAGGGAGTAATTCCAAAACTAAGAATTTTTCATTCCCCTTTTCCTAAATTAATTACCTGTACTTAATTAACACGTTCGCTGCCAAAGAAAATTTGAAAATATTGGGCCGATTTTGAGAATTTACCGCTGGGCCCATGGGACTAGCATGGCAGTTAACGTGTTAACTAATGCAAATACGAAAAAAATTGCATACGTGCAAATTTGTAGAGCATTTTTTCCCCGTAAAGTGCGTTATCAATACTTTTGAGGTTAAAAATTTAATTACGTCAAAAAATGCAAAAAACAAATTAATTTTCCACAATGGGTAGTAGTTTTGATTTAGACTAGCCATCGACCACCCAGCACCCACACAAAATTACGTTTTTCCCGCTTTGATTGCACAATCAAGTCCTAATTTTACTGGCTAAAGGCAACCCAGATCAATCCTAGAGAAATATTCTTGTATTCTGCTTTAATTTGGAGAAAAATCATGTTCTTAATAGTTTCAAGTGTGAGGAAAGTCACCCATAAATAAATTTTAAGCTCTAGATGGAAATGTCGCCATTTATATCTTATTGCTATCTCTTATCGGCACGTCTTTTTGGAACTTCAAAAAATTAATAAAACTATTCTCATTCTAAAACATATGCCAAAATGTTTAGATACGTTTAGGATTAGTTTAATTTTATGAAAATACAATCATAGATCCTTAAATATTTTCCATTCATTCATATTGATCGAATAAACATTCATTCAAAGTATATTATGTAAGTTTATTTTGGTCTAAGTTAATAAAATCACAGGAAGTTAAAAAAGTATTGTTGTATAAATGTTGCTGTATTGAAATTTATAATTTTACTGCCTGATATTGTTTCTTTATGACTTTGAAACACATCGAATAGCGGCTAATTGTTTATAAAAGATATTTGACTGACAACTTCATCAGAAAAGGTACAGGTACATGTACAGAAAACCTACAAATTAATTTTTATAAATATGTTTGGGTTACCTGTAGGTACATTAGTAATGGTAGATGATTGAAAGAAAAATTCTGTCACATTATTTCTGAAAAAAAAAATCCAAAACTTATTTTTTTCAATTTAAAGTTTTTTTAATTTCTTGTATCATCAAGCAGAAAATATATTGATACGTGACTTTTCTCATTACATAAATTCTACACTTGTCAAATCTTCATTCTCTTCAATTTACGTATCACACCGGCTCAACAGCAGCGTGTTCTCGGAAGTCTCCCTGTTCTCCTCTTTCTCGACCAACGGCAGATCGACGTCCATCTCGCTGACGAAGACCTCGTCCTCGAGTCGAGTGCACTCGATCACTGTCTTATCGTCACTCTTGGAGGTGTCGTGCGACTCGTCCTCCTCGTTGAGCGTCTCCATGTTCACCCCGCCGATGCTGGGGGAAACCGGAGCCGTCGGCGGTGTTACCTTGCCGCCCGATTTTCCGATCAGATAATACGTCATTAGTTGTCCTTTGCCTTTAACGGCGACGAGGCCACGCTGCTCGAATTGATAACCGAAGCTTTGGAGTATTTGGCAGGTTTCTTCTGTTACCTGGAAGATAAAATTAATATGATAAAATTTAATTAAGACCGCTTCCCTAAATACAGGGTGTTACTTAATGACAGAGCGTAATTTCAAGAGCACGTTCCTGAATCAAATTTCAAGTAGAAAAGTTCATATACCTAAACATGTGTCGTGAAGAGGCTGGTTTACAAGATACAGGGTGTCAAAGTTTAAAAAAAGGTATTTTATATCTTATTAATATCTAAATGATCATTTTGCCCATTTTGTTGAAATCTGGCAGGGTTATTCATTTTAATAAGTTATAGTTGCGTCTCGGGGGGCAGTCTCACAAATAATATTGACAAAAAAATATATGCTGCCAAGTTTTGGAAAAAATTAAATTTTTCTCAGTTAAGGACCTAAAAATACAACTTTTATATCCCTTGACTTTCCTTCGTATCTCTTGTTGTTTTCTATTTAAAAAATAGAAGCCTCTTCAAGTCGTGTCGAAAAATTGATTTTATTTTTATTCCAATCCTGGCTCTGCGGCAACTACTGCAGAATCAAAAAAAAAAAAAAAAATATCGGAATCTTGAAGATCGCTTCATTTTTGTGCCTGTCGGACAAGAAACTTCAGGAGTTTGGGGTAATGAAGCCTTGAGATTTCTGACATCAGTTGGTCAGAAAATTACGAATGTCACGGAGGAATCCCGTGCGACGTATTTTCTGTTCCGACGATTGAGCATTGCTCTACAAAGAAGCAATGCAGCGTCAATGCTGGGAACACTTCCAGCTGGGAGGGAGTTTTCAGAAATTTTTTATTTGTGATTCTATTTTTTTACTTTTTTATTTTTTAAAAATATTTATATTGTTTGATGTTTCATTTTTCATGTTTCATGTTTGTAAAAAGTCCATTAATTAAAAAGATCTATTTTTAACGACTTTATCAATTTTTCAACATACATTGACAATGCTTTAATTTTTTTCCTCGAAAACTAAGTAAGATACAGAAAATATCAAAATACAAAAAAGTTGTATTTTTAGATGGGCAACCTGAACAAATATAAAAACTTAAAAAAAGTCAGTGGCGTACATTTTTCTTTGCAATAAGATTGGTGAGAATGGGAAGAAAACTTTCCTGTACCTTGAAAACCAGATTTTTTAGGATACATGTTTATATGAGCTTTTCTACTTGAATTTGGTTCAGGAAAACCCCTTTGGAATTATGTACGTCCTATTATTAAGTAGCACCCTGTATATGTAAATTATTATGTAGAATTTTTATTTAAATAGTTTCGGGAATTTTTAATTTTGTTATATTAAGAAAATATCGAGAATTGTCTGAAACTCTTCTTTAATTTAGTATCGTTAATTTTATTAAGGTGCAAGCGATCAGTTAGGGCTGTTGTAGATAAAAATTCGAACTTTAATATATCAAATTTCAATATCTTTAAATATGAAAAAAAAAATAGGAGCGAAATTATCGATGATACTTGTGATTTGTTACGGATCGGCGAAGAAATAAATCTCGAAAAAGTCATTCGAATTTTCTAGAATTAGGTACCTTAACCTATTATAGTACATTAACGCATCAGACTGTATACAGGCAATGAACTCGTTCCCGTGAAAAACACTTTTGATTGAAGCTAATGAACCTGCCTTATATTTCAGGCGAAAATATATAAAGCTAACAAATATAGCGCCTGAGGGCATGCAACTCGCTGTTTGTTAAGAAAATCAATCATCTGAAAAAAGTGTTTAATAATTAATACCTACGCTCCTTTCTGTCGTTAAAAAATTCACCCCTATTATCAATTGTTTACGTTCATATTATCCGTTATCCATTATGAACAATAATTATATGTGCTAGTTTTACTACACCCGTCTTTTTTTGGTGATAACTAATAAGAATAATATAAACAAGAAATGAATGCCATATTGCAAAACAATATGGCATTTATTGATGTCGCGCTATGAGTTAGAGATGGAAATTTTAGACACGGGTTTCGTCCTAATTGGGACTCTTCAGTACAATGTACCTAACTGTAAACCATTATATGGCTTTACAGAAATAATACTCATTTAGATTGAAACAGATTGACTCATGAGACTTTCAAAAATAAATTAAAATTATGATTATTACTCAAATTTTCACTAACTGTATTTATCTCAAATCAGTAAAGCACAATTTTTTTGTAGATATCTGCCGCAGTTGTAGCAAAACCATCCGGAATAAGTTACAGTGAAACGAGATTTAATAACCTGGAATAATGTCTTACGATTTCAGGTGAAATCTGCTCAAATCTCTTTTGCATTCATACCTATTATTTTATCCATCGTCTTTTCTTATATTAGAAATATTTAATAAAAGCTTACCTGTATGCAGCCAGCTTTTCCAGTACTTTCCATCCTAGATGCAACATTAACCGTATTACCCCAGATATCATAGTGTGGTTTCCTAGCTCCAATAACACCTGCCGTTATTGGTCCATGATTGATTCCTAGTTTCAGGACAAAGTGGTTAAAACTTTGCTCGTTCAGGCATTGCAGCGTTTTCTTAAGCTCCGTAGCGAATTCTACTAAGAGAGCAAGATGAGCCCAGCGAACTGTTATGGGATCTTCGGGCTGAAAAAAAGCAATTAAGATACGAAGTTACTGCTTAAGTTTGTGAATTTTCCTTCTGGTTTCGTCTCGTGTAATTAACAGAATTGGTGGATTAGGAGAATACTAAGCAGTAAATTAAATGTTCTTAGAAATAAAAAAGGAGAGAAGTTACCTTAACCGTCCTTGACGAATTCAATCCGCTGGCTGCCATGTAAGTAGACCCGATTGTTTTGATTTTTATGATATCTTGAAATTGAGGGAGTTGTAGTAGCTGAAAAGAAAAGATTTCTGTCATGGAAACTTCATTGCGTCCGAATAACTTTGTTTGAGTTTATATACCAACTTTGAAGTAGTGTTGGTGAGATGATATTGATTACTAAGTTTCGTGTGGAAGACAATTTCGATTCCTTTTAGATTAATAAAATACCTTCTCTTATTATTCTATTTCATTATTAATTTAAAATCCTGGAGAAAATGGAAAATCTCAAACTCGTCAAACGAAATTACCATCTCAAATAACCGAAGAATAAAAAGTAATAAGGAACTATCGGAGAATTTTGCGGAATTCATTTCGATTCTAATATTAGTTTATTTTCAAATTCATCTTCCTGAAATTCCATTATTTCGGGAATTCAAATTATTACTTCCCTTTTAATCATCTCTGTCACCAGCACTGATGCTTGAATTTCTCAGCTACAACTTCAACTCCAAAGTTTATATACCTACCGCATCAAAATCTGATATAACTTCGTTTAAGAATCTCAAGCACTCCAATCCCTGATTGTTCACGGACTCTTCGGAGTAAAAATCTGGAAAAGTTCAAGAAAAGTTGTTGGTTTTGTTATTAGGACAAGTTGATGATGACTAACTTAGTTTTTGATTTATCATCTCCTACATTGATCGTGAAAATAAGATCTTAGCCAATTTCGGGGAGTTTTTTTTTTACATATTTTTTGCTCAAGTTTTAGTTTCCCTTGATATATTGTTCCAAAACTTTTTACGCTTTAATCGAGTTTGTTATTTAAGTTGCCGGAGAGATTATAAAATGAGCAATTCTACCCATAAATTTTGCAGACAATCAAAAAGGGAAATCAGCTAGTCGTCTATATGTAGCATTTAATGAGTAAAAGACTCAAATTTACACTTGTAACGGTGGGGAAAGCAATTTATAATTAATTCATCAGATTCAATTAAACCATGACGCATTAAAGAGAAGCGAAAAAATGTCTCATACTTCGGTCACTCTTGAATATTAGATGAGGCTTATTCAATATGGAAAATTAATTAAAATATCGCCATTTTCTCCGCTACATTCCGAGGTCAAAGAGACGCTAATCCCGGGATAGCCCTGATGGAGGTAAATTTTTACCATGTCTCATTCTGCTGTATCACGAAAACAAAAAACTTATGTTTTGAAAAGAGTGCATAGTTTTTAAGAGCATGTGAATATTGAATGTTGTAGTGGTTGTTGGATCCAAAAAAATCCACCCCTAATAAAATATTTAGAAGCCTAATAATTCATATACGGTAGACTGATTGCTGTACGTAAATAACGGAGGGGCAAATTATTCCCCAGACTATTTAGTTAACAGGGTCGGAAGTCGTGAACCTGGTACCGGTATTGTCTTGGAAGCATGAAAGGATTAAGGGAAAGCGACGGTTACAATATTACCTTGTTAACTATAAAGTAAATGAATCAGGGTCGCAAATAATTCGCACGACTTCCCAAGTTTATTTTACGGAAACAAAACGCCCTATTCCCTGGACTGCAATGGGGATTTACATACAAGTACCTACATCTGAGAATAGAGAGTCACGGCATGAAGCAAGTCCGCGGCAGGCAGATAACCTCACAAACATGGACTTGGTTCAGGCAAATATGAAAGTGACGAAAAAATATAATCCTCATCCAAGGATGGGCACGAATGAGCTGGACGAGCACACAAGTCGACCAACGAACGAACTAGAACAGCCTGTTAAACATGACTAGAATGTAAAACATAATTGTGCGTGGTACTTGTTTGTGTTTGTGCGTGTTTTCGCTTAGTAAGCGCTGTATAGCCCAGTTTGTTCAAGTGCGTTTATGGTTTGTTAGATGAGGAACAGACGTGAGATAAACAGGTGTAGGTTTTTTTTGTAAATTCTTCAAAAGTTGTTAAATTGTTGTTAAATAATTCTTCTTGAATTATTTTTGAATAAATACACCTAGGCTGTTTCAATTAGAATGAATTTTCTTGAAAAACTACTCATGGACTGATGGCTCTAGCTTGCTATAGTTCTTCCCCCAAAAATCATTCTTGAAATTAATTGTATTTTTCAGATGTATTGGTTTTAAAATTTAAATAACCACCGATAACTGAGACAAGTCATGTCTCCGCATTCCACTTGTGAAGTCTACATTTTCACGATCTATTAATAGGAATTCTCAAAAAATAGATTTTTAAACGTCCTTACCTGAGAAATTCGGCATTGATGCAAATAACACTCCAACTTCGGCGTAACTTTGTGAGTAGAGCTCATCGTGTTGGCGTTTTCGATTCCCCAAAAAGTGGACAGCGACGTGCTGCGGTAAGATGTTGAAAACTAGAGCCTCGTTACGTCTGCGCATGTCTTCGGCGCAGTCGCGCTGCTCGTCCACTTCTGATCGCCAGAGGAATAGCACTCGCGCCACTTGCTCCATCTATAGGAAAATAATTGAAATTGATAATAATTATCAATAATTGCTTTTTCTTATTTACTGTTTGGAACATAGGTATTGGTAAAAAGTGTAATTTTTTGAGTTTTTTATGAAATAGGTATTGAAATAATTAAAAAATATTTTTCGTTTTCCTAAACGAGACCTCATATTGAAAAGAGTTATTCTTTTTTTTATGGATAAAATAAGATTTTATACTCAGCATTTCATTTTGACTGTCCAGTTACTAGAAAAAATAATTTTCACAGCAGCATTAGTATTTCATTTTTGCAAGTATTTGCTTATTAAATGACGCCTGATTTTTGAAAAAGTTACTATTTTTTCATGTTTAAAATACAAATTTTATACATTTTATACACCCTGTATAAATTTCTATATTTTGTAATCTTTGTAAAGTTTGTAATAACCCCTCTGAATAAACCTAACCTAGAACAATGCCAATTTCGTAAACAAGTAGTCGTAGCTAAAAAAATTTAAAAATTATTTGGGACACATTGATTTCATCAACACTAAGCAATACTTACATGACGTGCAACAAACACCAAAGCTAAAGTAGCTGTCAACAGTAGAGCCGACAGGGTATATTTTCCTTTTGTAATGCTAAACGCAAGAATTCAAATTACAACTCAGTTCAAAATACAGTGAGCACATTCAGGATATTACAAAATCTTTACCTAGTCCAATGCTTCCTGGATTCCTCGCAATCCAGGGCCTGGCTCAGGATGTACATATTGATGACGCATTGTACAGCCGCTATGAGAATCATCAGGAGAGTCTTCCAGAGATAAGAGAGACAAGTCGGGAGCGACGCGGCTATCAATACCAATACGGCGAAGTTACTGAAGTAGGATGGATAAAGACAGGCGGCATTAATATCCGTTGTCGTCGAGCAGTTTTCAGGTGATATTTGCGTCTCGACGCATGTAGTCTGAAACATGAGTGAAAAATTGCGTCTGGTTAGAAGATATTATGCCTGAAAGAAATTGGAAAATTGCTAAAAATCCTTGAAGAACTGGCATCAAAATATTTTGACAGTAACCTACGTTATTTACATAATTATGGAAACAAAGAAAACGCCTCGTTAGAGAATAATAATCAGCAGTCTAACTTCCTAAAACCAACCGCTGCTGGAATTTGGAAGTCATGCGTGAATATTATGTTGCCTTCTGTAACTTAATTATGTTACTCAGAGCTCAGAGCCGTAGCCACCGCCACGGGTGCAAATTACAAAAAGGTCTGCAAATGCGGTGAAGTTGTTTCAAAACAGAAAAAAGTGAATCCCTAATTATAAAAGTTTGATCTTGGAGCTCATTCTGTCTCGTTTACATTTTCATTCGACCTATTATTTATTCATTTATTTATTTAACATAAACTCATCAACGGCATAAACCGCCATTAAGGTGATGATGATACAGTACATCATAAATAGGAAAATTGTCTTTACATCTTTACATTACCCAAATTTTAAAATATGTAGCTACTAGTAAGATGAATGGAGAACACTGTACCGACAATTAATTGGGAATCACAAGCGAAATAACACCCTAAATAATTACCATTGAAAAATTGGCAACACTGGAATCATCGTCAAGTTGCGACTTCTTCAGATCTTACAAATTAATTTGTTTTATAATAAATTTATTCAGTTCAATGAAGGCTTTACTCTTTATTTTATTCACCAAAATTTGCAAAATTAATTCTTCATATTTTCAGCATAATCTCAAATTATAGGAACACCAACACCATTCAGTAGATATCGATCGTTTGAAATTATGAGTCTGGTTCTTAAATACCAGTCATTACAACCAAAGTAGGTACTTTTAATAAGAATAGAGGCCTTTAAAATATAAATTGGTTTTAAAACAAAGTCAAAGCTTTCTTAATAAAACATAAATTGAAGTCAAACTTACCGAGTCTATGTAATTACTGCAAGCCAGAAGTAGAGTACACGCTACAGCCAAGAATATCCTAGCCCTCATTGACTCACTAAAACTTCTCCAAAGACTTGTCTGAAAGTAAACTCATTATTTCTTATTCGACAGTTACGTGGAAGTTTTCTCATACCAAAAATGGAATTCCTTGTAATACTGCCACGAGTACAAAGATTAGGAACAAAAGATTTTCGACCAAGTATACAGGATGTGTGCTTACTTTACTGCAAGTGAAAATTAATTATCACGGATGCTTAGTTTCATAATAGACCTTACCATGGCAAGACTACTAATATAGCTGAAGCCACTCCCAGCCTCACGAATAAGAATAAGATTAATGTGAAGCTAGAAAAGGTCTCCAAGTGTTGACTATACGATTTCTCTTTTTGTGCATCAGTAAATGAAAGAGTTAAGAATTTTGTGTGCTTTGCCAACTCCCTGAAAATTTATAGAAATTTAGTTACGAATTTTAATCGCTTTAATAAAAAAACAAACCTGTGACCATCCCTATTGACTAGTTCTTTTTTTAGTCTAACTTTGAAATCATCTGAATCTTCACGTTCTTGTTTTAGATTTTCCTACAAATAATACGATATTAACACAAAAAAAGTATGTCTGATACATTATCACTACATTAGCTTCTTCTTCCTTGTCGTTAGGGACATCAGCAATTACACAACTATCTTCTTCTGGTTGTATTTGCCCGCCGCCATTCTGAACTTCTTGCTTTGGTGGTTCGTACTAAAAAATTGCATTCATGATGAGAATAATAGAAAAAATATGAACTGTGATTTGTAAGTTTGTACCTAACTAACTCAAGATGAAAAGCTTTAATTAATAATAATTATTATTGTGTAACTTTCTACTTGTCTCTCGTCTCATTCCCCGCCCTTACTGCTGATGGATTTCGATTCCAGCGTAAAGTTGTTTCCTCTCGACACGATCATAAAGGATCTACAATGTGTAGGGTGAAGTTGCTTATTATGTTGCCCTTAATCTATGATCGTCGCTCACGTTAGTTTATGACTTTACGCGTAGATTCATTATCACAGACACAGATTGACTATTAATATTCTCAAAGTACAACCTAGAAGCTGCACCCTATTTCCACTACAGACCTTAACTGGAAATCAATACTCTGGGAAGAAATGTTACTTAGGAGTTGTAAACCCGAACGAAGTTTAATATTCCACTCCTGCATGGTCGAGAGTACTTGCCACGGTGATTTTCTGTATTCAAGCAGCATTTTATTAAATATAAAATTCGTCATTTAAAAAGTTTACAGCCCATTTAGATACTTTCCATACGTCGCTTATAGTATAGTTAGTTTTGTTACTGGAAAATGTTGATGTAAATTTGCTGCAGCATTGAATTACTGAACTGAATTAGAAAACTAATGACCTGGAAAGTCTACCACTAATTGTCTAAATAGGAACATAAATCTTCTACGTACCGGCTTGAGAACTTTAACTATAAAATATGTCTTCAGGCCCGCTATTCTAAACGCTTCCTCTCTCTTCTCCCCAAAGCCTGGCTCGATTTCAAACTCTCCGTTTAAATACGACAGAGTTGTTGCTGATATGTGCACCCTCCTGAAAAAGTTTACATAATTAAACTTATTATATTAAAAAAAATATTATTTGGGCATTAAAAAAATAATATTTTCCAGATATAAATGAAGAATACTGTTTCATGCAATTAATTTATACATTTCAGCTTCGCTGAGCTGAACCTGAACTTCCAGCAGCGAACCCATATAGTTAATCCAACTCCATCATTACGCTTCATGCATATCCAGTGACATCATCTAATTCTCCATTACATAGCAAGAAACGCCTGCAGCCTTCCTAACTTATTAGATTAATTAGTTTTTGATAAGAGTTCTTTTTCTTTTTATCCTCTCGACATTTTATCCACTCGCATTCTTAGCTCTGAGAATTTCGCTCTCTTGAAAATAAGGAGCCATTATATTATTTAGTCACATTCGGTAAGTTCACGGTTAAAAATTATTGAGTACGTTCTATAAACGTTCGACCTCAAAACAGTATTAATTAGTTCTGGCAGAGACAGAGGAAATAATCGGTCGTTAATTAACATGAATAACTGAAAATTATATAATGTAGCTCCGATTGTTCACAATTTGAAGCAGGCGGTTAAATGTTGTTTGTATACAGACTTAACGACCCTGGAATGCTCAACTAAACATAGGTAGGTACAAGAGGACGAATAAAAAAAACATGTCATTCAAATTCAAGTTTTGACATAAATTAAGTGTAGAAAGTCGACCACTCGGCACTAAAATGTTGCTTAAATTGGAAACTTAACAACCGCTCTATCAGAATCAACATTTTCAAGTGACTAAACTAAAATTCACAGAGATCCTTGCAGAATTCTGGAGTTTATTGTGTTATTTCGAATATCATTAAGTTGATCATTTAGAATGAATTCTCCACCCAAATTGGAAAGTACGTAATGTGTTTCAGCTCAGGAGAACTCTAGTCTTTGAAAATGGCCATCAAATCGTCATAATGTTGGCAAATCCTATGTTGTTGTAATATTTGACTAAATAAATGATTTGATGATGATAAATGAAATTTTGAGGTTTTTTTCAAAACTTTTCCAAAAAGTTCAGGTGATATTAAATTTGCTCTATTTCATATCGAATGATTTATTTCAAGGCATCCAGATTTTGTAGATTGTTCATATAAAAGAGGTACTTCAGAAAAAAAGCATGTGCGATCAGGTGATAATTTTGAGAACTGCAAATCATCCAAATGAGTCACTGGCAATTATTCATAGTACCCAACATAATTTGTTATTATGATTAATACTTGAAAATTATTACATTTACCGGCCCCGTGCGGTTGAGTACCCATCGGGCGCGTCCCCAAGTGGCTGATAGGGGGAAGGCCTTACAATGAGCGTAAGTGAGTAAGGTTAGCAGCGGTGATAGAGCTCGTCGGAGGTAAAATTCTAGACTGGTAGCTCAAAGCCCTGCCGCGGACCACCTCCCCTAACCTAGTTGTCGTGTCGTGACTAAAGGTCTGCACTAGGGGAAACGGCGCCAGAGATGTCCGACTGTGGACTATCTGATATACCGTATCATCTGTTGTCGTGGTCACGTTACGCGCACAGAGAGATGCGGGGGTCTGGGCTTAATCGCCGGAACCAAGAGGAGACAACCTCACTAAAAAACCTAAATTCTAAGGCGGGGGTCCAGGCTGATGAGATGCGTGACTGGATAGAAGACCAGTCCTACTGGATTCAACCTTGGGGCACCAGGGGGCACCCCACTGTATCAATCCCCTCACCTTTGCATGCGGGGCTCTGCATAGGTGGAACACCCATCCCTAGCTACTCGTGGGATCAACCATGGTAAGAAACAAAAAACCAAGAAATCGCGGGACATCACCCCAAAACACACTGCTGACCGAGCGGGGCTTGTCACCCGTCAAGACAGTCGGCAATCTAAACAATCCTTGTGCTCGAGACCACCTCGAACGCAAGAAGAATGCCCACTCATTGGCAAGAAAAGGAGCATCGACACCCTTCATAGGACCAGAACCATTCTTCGAAGATTCTTTCTTCAAGCAGAACTCCAAAAGGAAGAAGAAAACTGAGAGAAACCCATTAGAGGAACTTCTCGGGGTTGAGACAAGCCAAAGAACTTCTCGGGAATTTTAACCGAGAGAGGTTGAAGAGTATCTTCGACCTGCAAGGAACGTCTCAGAACACTGACGGGATTCCTAACGGGACATTGCAAGCTCAAGGAACATCTGAGGAAGTTAGACATAGAAGAAAATGGCGTCTGCAGATCCTGCGGGAAAGGAGACGTAACACCACGTCACCTGCTGCTCAACTGCAATGCGATAGAACTCAAAAGAAGTAATGTACTGGGCCACCACCAGCTAGAGGAAGGGAATTTACCCGACCTTGATCCTCTCAAAATCCTGAAGTTTCTCAAGGAAACGGACTTGGAGAGGGTGCTTCACCAAAGGGATTCCACACCAGGCGAAGCACAGTAGAGGGGATACAATAGATCTTTTAGGTCGCAGTAACTTGATCACTCTCAAAAATACAAATACAAATACATTTACCGGCTATTATTCATAGTCTCCACTGTCCATTGTATTTAGTAAATATACTAAACTACAGGAAAATTATCCCCCAGCTTACTATTTTTAGGGCACAGAGCGACGACGGATTAGAATCCGCCAACAAAATTGTTGAGAAAACTTGGGACAAATTAAAAATTGTTCATGGAAAGCCTAGCTATATTGTTTTCAAGGCTAGATGTTAATCTTAAAGTTTTCCCAATGAACAATTAAGAATTTGAAGGCAGAAGCAGAACTGGAGGTAATATTTCACAATATAAACAAAAATAACAAAGATGATCGTAATGATATCGATATAGAAAATTTTGAAATTATAAAATGAAAACGATATCTAAGGAGAAGTTTCCTGGAAATGTTGGGAATACTATAAAATTGAGCATTCCAGACATTGATAGAGCTAAAAGTGATCCAGGAAATTGTTAGGCTCTAATATTTAGCTATGAAAGACGATTAATTTTATGAGCCAGGAACCAAGCAACGACTAATGGCTCAGTTTTATTGAAGAAACGAATTTATTATTGGTGAAGAAAAAATAATGCAAATCGAGCAAGTTCCTGATATAGAAATTTCTTTGCGGGAGTATGTGAGAAGTATGTGTGGTGTAATTTAAAACAATAAAAAAATGGTGCCGGTAAATCTGATAAATTCCACGATACTTATCAAAATAATCAACTTAGTAGGCTATTATGAATAATATCGAATATTATTCATAATTCCCGGATTAATCATATCCACCATAATACAGGTGTCCCATTTTAATGTCCCACGCCGGATAACTTTTGTCAGTGACCTTGAAACAAAAATTGTTTGGTACAAAAGTTGTACAACTTGGAGGGGGACATTCGATGGCACTAATACTTTTGACCTTGGGTACAAGGTTCAAGGTCATTCAAGGTCAACTTTGTTTTTTTAAATAGAACTTCCTATTTTTGACATCGGCAATCGATTGCGCGTGAAAAAATATGAGACTTTTTTTCTGAAAACGCAAATTGAAAAAATTGAAGGTCACTGATAAAAGTTATTCGGGGTGGGACATTAAAATGGGACAGCCTGTATAATATACATATCCATCTTTTATTTTTCCTGTTTACAAGACCTTTACAACTTCATAAATTATTGTCATGGGGGTTTACTTCTACCTGCTCCACGGAAGTTGTTAAGATTACGAATACTTCAGTTAACATTTAAAGAAACAAAGGCGTTTACTTTTTATGTCATAATTTTGACTACGTTTGTATAATAATTAATAGCAGGGGCACCGACTTGTTATCTTGAGGTATCTCACACTACAATGACGTCAGACAAAAAAAAGTGTAACAAAAAGGCAATTGGAATAGAAAATGACGGTGACACAAGCGGAGACTCAAACCAATCTAATCAATCTAAATTAAAATAAGAGTAAGTAAATAAGACAAAGTATCACGCAATTATTGTCTTCCCGAGAAACTCGATTTCAATCAAGAATGATTTGTCTCAAGGGAGGTGACCTTTTTGATTTTAAACGTTATTTTTTAACGTTAAAAAGCGTTATGGTGATCAAAAAATAGATAACTTGAACCAAGTCATTGACAATCATTGAAGTGCATTTCGACATTTAGTGCTTCTTAAAAAGTAAGTTTAAATTTTAAGACAGACTCAGCTAAATTATACCTATATACCAAAATATATTTTTGAAAAAAAATATATTCACTAAGTACCTACCTACTAAAACGTTCCTGTTATTTTACTTTTTTTTCTTTCAGCGTAAAAAAACACCTTCATTCAACTAAAACTTCATTAAATAATTCTCCCTCGCGTTATAAGGATTCTTGAAGGAACAACAATAAATAAGACCATAAAAAAATTGAGAGCGAATTCTAAAGATAATTCCAGATGGAATTTTTCTACATGCATGATCCTCAAAAAAAATTTAATTTTACATCAAAATCTCTTAAGACCCAATTTTAAATTCCGCCTCCAAGTCGCATATTATAAAGCATGAATTCCTTAAAACGTCAAACGAATCTCCCCACGTACAAGAGCTTTGTGTATAATTTGAACAGAAAATCTACCTGCGATCTCTTAGAAATTTTGCTTCTCTGAGGGAAACGTCCTAAATACCTGTTATAGATTGTATGTGAACCTACTTGCGTCAGTATTTCGTAAGTATTATTTATCGCCAATGCGTCAAACTTCAAAGTTGTCCCCAATAGAAGGGAGTAAACATCTGCTTCAGTTCGCTGCAATTTGTCGCCACGCAGCCATTGTGTCTATTACTGGAGATACACACATGTCAGAGAGAATAGAAAGCTTAGTATCAGCTGTCAACTCCCAAGCGCTATCTTGATTAATTTATATTATAATGAAAGTGATCAGAGAGACACTGGAAATAAGATAAGGTTTCAAAATTTCAGCGCAGACGTGTACAACTCTAGCTCACATCGACTATTTGTTAGTAAGAGTCTCAAAAATATTAAAGTAAGAAACTATTTTTCCTTGATAAGCAAAAAGTGCGTTACAAAAAGAGCAATTTGATCGAATTTAATCAAAGGCGTCGTTATTAACGTCACTTGGGTTACATTTGAATGATTTATCTTAATAGTAGTGATATTTTAACGGTCATTGCGGCGAAAATTTTGACACCGCAACGCGCGAAAACGATTGTAGGCGTAATAACGCAACACGACATGTGGTAGCCGCTAAGGTAATTAATTTACTTGTATCAACATAACCCTGTCGAGTTCCCTACAGCTAACTTGATTTTATTACCATGGATACTCAATGACAATCCTGTTATTCTGAAAGCTTGCAGTTTCTGACAACAAAAGAACGAAACTAAAATGTCCATTTGAAGTATCTAGGTCATGAAATGGCTACTTTATGCTTCACCTAGACCTGTGTAATATTTTTCAGTTCAAAATAATTGGACAAAAGAGAAACGTATTTCATTTCCACAGTGCGGGGATGAGAACATATGATTGCAATATGAATTTGCAGCGGTTGGATTCCTGAATAGAGAACGTGACAGACAACTCTCTGTCCGTCTGTCTTTCTATCTTTCCGTGTGTTCGCTTGTCACTAAACAAATAATAGATCCATATTCATGCGGTTTTTGAAATTATTATACATATACCTGTGCTATCTGCTTGATTTTGGATTCGCGTTACTAATACTGCTATCGTATTTCCCAAGTTATAATTATGTTAGTATGCGCGTGCAAGTAATACTAAAGTCATGATCTTCACAATAACTCTAAATTAAGAGCAATTTTATAAAGAGCGTTCAAGTGGAGAATAAATAGTTTCTTGTTGACCGTCTGTAAAAAAACAGTTAACGTAATATTACTAAAATAAAATAATTGATTCAAAGATTTTTTTGCTGTGGTCCATGTTGATTTGCTGCGAACGTTTCATCTACAACAGCGGTTTACCATCATTAGAGATTACGTGTGCGATGCTTCCACTACTCCAGTTCACTGATAACTGACAGGACGGCTGGAAAAGCGACCCATTTATAGGGTGATGGTTCGTTGACCTCATACCCCCGCCACTAACTATCTCTATATCGAAACAACGGTCCATCTCTCTGATGATGTCATAGATTCCTTTGTTGAATGATAACTCATTCAGGTCTGAAGTAACGTAACCACAAACCCAAATTCTCGAGATTACCACCGATAGTACTCGGAGAACCTCAAATATTGACACAACTAACCAACGAAATTGACAAACGAAACATCAAATTTACGAAGGCCAAGGCCACTAACTACGGAATAAACATATACACTGTGACTCTAACGGATTTCCGGAACCTTGTTAACAAGTTCTTGAAGGAAACAAACAAAGAATTTCATACCTATCGACTGAGGAGCGAACGTCTCCTGAAAATAGTGATCAAGGGAGTTCCGAATTACTTGACAATCAACGAGATAAAAGAAGACCTGATAGACAAAAACTACCCATATAATAAGGCTATCTCCCGAATGAAGGGAAGAGACTGCTGCGAGTTACCAATGGTACTCGTGGAGATCGGCTAAGAGTACAAATCACTCTTGGTAAAAACTGAAACATTCAAATCTGGACTTGAAAACGGACAATGACACAGATGCCAACGACACGCACATACACAAATAAATTGCAAAGCAGACTACAAATACATCAAGTGCGCGGGAGACCACTCCACGCACAAGGACAACCACCTCCAAATGCGCCAATTACGCGGTCAAACACCAAGAAAATTGGACAGGGTGCGCAAAACACCCCAATAACCTACACCAACCAATACATACTCAAAAAAACTAAAAAAAAAAAACGAAATTACTCAATGACCGGACAAACCAGACCGACAAACCAACCCTAATTAAAAAAAAACTCATACCCATATCAACACACAAACACACACTCCGCAACAAAAAAGTACTGAGCAATAAACACACACCAACATGTTGCAAAAAAGGTAAGACTACCCACTCATACGCCGTAACAAAAAAAGTCAGCACACATGCCACAAAAAAAAGGCAAAACACACATAAACGATGAAGGCGCACGAATAAGGGGCTCTGTCTCACGTCCCATTCAACTACGACCATAATCATTCAGGTGAAAACCGCTTCCCTCCATGAACTTACTCAAAACTGCCTGCTAGAGCAGCGTAGACAACCTCTCGGGTGAGGTGACGGTGGAGAATTTCAGTCGGCATGTAATTTGGAGCTTTGCTGCTCATGAATAAAGTCCAACGTTGTTATTAGGTATTATCAAAATGACTCAATTTTATTTTTTCTCGATTTTATGAGATATAAAACTTTGGCTATAATAAGAGAGGGAAATATGAGGAAGCAATCTTAGCATTATTATTATATTAGGGAGGCAAGTGTAATTTCTTTTGTTTGAAATTTTAAAATTTAATAATTATCATTGCTCCTACCTGCTCTCTGTTATTCAAGTAGAAAGGCGAATCTAATAAGCTTTCTGTGACTATAAAGCTTTTTACTGGATCTAAAAGAAAATTGCAGCTCACTTAATGTTTTATTGTAAAGTAGAATTAATTTGACTCGCAGCTTGTTCTCTCGGTCGTATTCTAGAGTATTTTTAATGGTTTGTTTACTACCTTATTCTAGGGACTAAATCTCATTTTATTCCTTGCAGTTGGCTGCAGTGCCGGTGCTGGTGCTGGTGCATCAATTACATTAAGGAGAGAAGCTTTTAAATTTCAATAAATCCAAAATTAGGAATATTTTATTATTTTTATCAAAGAAACGTTCCTTGTCTTACTTTTTACATAATTCTCACATATACAGAAATCAACAGGGTTAAAGTAACCTTGAAAATGTTTTATAAGATAGCACGACATTAAATAAACGACTGAACATTTTCACGGTCGATAATTTCAATTGATCTTACGAAAGCTCTTTGCAACTTTTATACAACGAGCTTTGAGGTGATATTTGCGCGATGCTGGAATATTGCTTTTAAATGGAGTTGCACTTTACATGAAATTTCAAATGCATCAACAACATCAACGCCGTATAAAAGTTACTTTAGAAATTGTGAGAATAATTTAACGTTCCAGATCACAAATTTACATTTAAATAACCTTTTCGTCGTAAGACAATCTATATACTGAGGAGGCCCAAGAGCCACCTTCGATGATTTGTAGACATACAATCATACCAACATATAACTGGAATTATTTTTAGAAAGAAATAAAGACTATTAGTACTGTAACGATAAGGACCCGGGGTCCCATGGTCTGTGGCGAAAAGCCACGGCGTGGTTCGTCTAGTTTTCAGAATTTCTCCTAATAGGACCGCTGTGTTTTCCTCGTTGTGCTTACCGTAGTCACCCCTGCTCTTTGATTGAGGTATGCCAGGATTACTATGGCCGAAACGGATGCGCAAAAGAACCTACTATGACTCATTGTATCTCGGTTGATTGGGATTTCCCACAGAAAAGCGGGGAAATTTACTAAGACCTGTTGTTAACTGTGGACTTCCTGTCCGGGAGTTTAAAAGCGAATGAAGAGCGAGAGAATTCGTTTTTAAGAGCGTAAAATGGTGAAGGGCGAGAGGGGCTGTGATTTTGCATAGAGAGTACAAAACAATGGAAAGCGAATGATGAATCCCTTTCATGCATTTTTCAAACTCCAATCCATTTCGGATTCCACTCTTTTGCACACCTGTGTTCTATCTGGACCTGTTGTATATCGGAGGGTGTTCCGCTTCATTCATGGTGCAATACAATGAGAGGAATTGTTAGCTTTCACTTTCTTAAAGTCGTATAATTTAAAGGGACTGCTTCCTGCCTAACTTGGTTTATTTCTAATAACGTGCCGCTTTAATTATTATTCACAGGTTATTTTATTCCTGACCTGGGTCCATTTTCTTCCTAGCTCTATCTCAATTTCCTATTTATAAATTATTTGTTGTTGAGGAATTGCTTCCGGCCGCGGACTCTTTATTGGTTAACGCGATTGAGTAGGTACTTACTAGGTATTTACTGCTGATGCCGCCTAATTCCTATCTGATTATTTTACTTGATTTAAAATGGGATCTGCGCACATGGATTGGGCGAATCTGTTTAATTATTTATTGATGTGGATTTTGTTTCGAAGAAAGATCTTCCCTGACTATTTTCTCAATGGATTTTCCCTAATTTGTGAAGGAAATTCCTTCAAAATAGGCGCTTTGCCATCTACCAGTGAATTGGTTCGACAAGAAATTGCCAACTGCGAATATTGATTTCGAGACGCGAATGAAGTATGTTTCACTGGGATTTCCCGGGATAGGTAAAGGAAACTCGGCCGGAGTCCGCTATGCCATCTCTGGTCGAGTTTTATTAGAATTGTGCTCCGGGAGGTACGTTAAAAAGAGGGTCCCGGCTGCTTCACAGCAGTCGTTAAGTTACGTCAGAGGCCCTTGGGCTACTTGAAAACTTCTGACACTTGGGCTTTACCACAGCCATAAGATATTTATTTTTTTTACTAGAATTGTGATTATAAATTGTCGGGAAACGATTGTTTTGCCCTTGTCGGGTTTTCAGCTGGAGTTTTTCCAAGGTAGATAAGGGAAATTCGACCGGAGTCCGCTAGGCCATCTCTGGGTACCGTATAAAGGGTTAGGAAGTCAGATTCGACCTGCTCGAAAGCTGATCTCTATCTCTTTTGAGCTGCGGTAAGACGTCTGCTTTTATATTATTGGCACCGTTGACTTCTTGTGTTTGCTCCTTATCATATCTCACTTCTCGTAAGATTTGGCATTTTGACCTCGCGGCTACCTTACTGAATTGTCCTGAACTTCAACTACCTAAATTTTCCTCAAAATCGGCCGACGCGTTCTATACTTTTCCATTGTTCCTATCTATGATAATTACACCGGTTCCACCTTTATTTTGCATTTTCACCTACTTACTGTTTCGGGACCATGGTGGATTTTTGGCTATTGCAGTTTATTAATTCGCCCTATGGATTGATTAAAGTTTCATTACCGTGGGTGAAATACCTAGCGACTTACTATTGTCTTTGCATGGAGCTATTGTTTGATCCGTGATTTCACCCGGTCCGTATCTAGGTCAGCTCATCCTTTCATCACGCGTTTCGAGAGTGTCTTTATACAATGCCTGCCCTAACATCTGGCGCGCCTCCACCCTAGCTCTGCTGGTTTTTCGGATATCTTCTTTAAGCGCTGGAATGTTACTAGGCGAGAACTTTTATGTTTACGAATATCTAATGAGCTGACGGGGATCGTTTACTTGATGTAACGGCGGGTGGAAGTGTTTTGATTTCCTAATAATTTTACCTTTAGGTATTTACGTACCTATTCTTGCACTATTTGCGTTTTCGGTTTGGTTTGATTTAACGAGGGGGATGGAAATAATTTCCTTATCATCCTACCTAGGTGCGATCCATTTCAGTACTTCGTACTAAAAAAAGTTTCTTCGTACGATCTTAACAAAATAATAAAAACAATTATTATCAAGAAAGAACATTTAATTCAGCATACATCAATATTAAAAATAATCACTCCGCATTTGACCTTAAAATTCACGAAAAAGAATCGATCTACTATTACTCTTCTTCGTCTGTTAGAAAGATAATCGATCCAATCAAAAGAAATTATCCTAAAACTAAAAAACTCAAACGATTGAGCTTTTCCAACATGAAACCAAAATCCAGCGCTTCAAAATTGGCTTGAAAATTGCTGTTTACATAAACTGAAATCGAATCGAAATAAGCAAATTGACAGATAAAGGAATCGGTCAACCAGAAACCCTCAGGAAATCAAATTTGATAGAAATACCCGCAGCAGAAAATGTTGAACGACTTCCATCTTATGAATCCTAGTGTGATATTTCAGATTTATGATCATACACCTAGGCAAGGCCATTATAGTTTCCCGACAGTATTTCAAGTACTTAACCGTCTTCTGAAATAAAAGAAATTGTACCTCTTATGATATTTCTTGTTCATTCACAAATCTTAGACGACATAGGTGTCTCATTCTGATGAAATATTACGCCATTAAGTTGCTGAAATTACACTGAGAGTCTGCTTCATCATTAGTATCAAGCTTCTCGTTTCATTACCTATAATTCTGCTTTATTCGATTAGAACCTCCAAGATCCCGCATCTCTTTATTATTATAACACTGATTAATTAATAATAATATCTTAAATATTTTCTGTTTGACTTGTAAATAGATACCTAAGGTACATGCATATATTCCTTACTTCACTGCCCTTAAACGGTAAAATGCCACACCGGCGAGGTCTGAAATTTAGCGATAAAACCATCAGTTCTCCTCCCGCCTTTCTTCCAGAATTCACGAACTCCAAAGGCTAATTCTAATTTCACACCTGCCTGGAAGTGGCACAGATGACTAACCCTGCAAGTGACGAGGATTCTGTATCACAACAGCGCACTCACCCGGCGAGACCGCTGCTTTCCATCTTGTTGGCCAGCTCCACATCTCTGGAGTAGACATCGAACTGCCACTGCCTCTGGCCGAGAACGCCGGCCAGAACTGCTCCTGTGTGGATTCCCACTCTCATGTCCACTGGAGAGTTGGTTGTTTGCTGAACATATCTGAAATGAAAGAAGTTTACTTATTATAGAAGTAATTTTTATGGAACAAGGAACTCTATTAAATTTCATCCCTGAAAAGCTGTAAATTATAATCGGCAGGACCTTGGTGATATTTTCAGGGAATTACGCAAAATTTTTTATGAGGTAAAATTTATGGAGCTTTTATGAGGATAAGAAGTAATATTTGTTACTATTCCCAGGACCATTCGCTACCCATTTCTAAGTGTAGTATAGTCGCTGCTTAGGTTATTAGTGCCAATATTGTCAATGTGATTTTTCTCATATTCTCTCAATATTTTGATTGAAGTAGGTACACGTATAAGTGTTCGGTCAGGCTGGCGAGCGATTTGTCGTGAGCGGAAAATCGTGGACGACAATGTAGTGAGCGATATGCGACATTCTGTTCACCGCAAAGCGATTAATTTCAAGCGATTTCTCTCTCACGAAAACGTCGAATTATTACTCTGCTTTTTAAAGACGATGTTTTTCCCATCATCATTTGTACAGACAGTTGCGAAAATATCCGGAAAGGTTTTTCCAGTACCTTAGGATGTCGGTAAAAATATGATGATGTATTGTATTTGTATTTGTATATTGAGGGTGATCTAGTTACTGCGACCTAAAAGATCTATTGTATCCCCTCTACTGTGCTTCGCCTGGTGTGGAATCCCTTTAGTGAAGCACCCTCTCCAAGTCCGTTTCCTTGAGAAACTTCAGGATTTTGAGAGGATCAAGGTCGGGTAAGTTCCATATGATGATGTAAAAATGATGTTTTTGAAATGTTTATCTGTGTCTTGCCATAGAACAGGCCTACTTTGAACTTCTGATATCAAAATATCTTTGAAACACGAAGCCATGTTGGCGTGATGATAACACGACAACTAAATATCTGAGCGACAACTAAATATCGCTCAGATTTCAAACAACGTTGAATTCAGAACGACACGCTTAGTCGCTAAGCGATATGTCGCGCATGTTTTGTGTCAGTATGGCCGCCCCAATCTGTTGTGTACGTGTTTGAATTTATTTTTTGTCGCTCTGTTGTCCACGACTTTCCGCTCACGACAAATGTCTCGCCAGCCTGGCCGAACTCTTAGAAGTTAACAAAATCGTATTTCTTTATTTATCATAGGAAATCTTTTTTAAATGCACTGACTGGATATATTATGCCTTTTTAGTATAAACAATACTTGGACCTTCCTTGGGAAATTACATATCCTTTAAATATTGTAAAATTACATTTACAATTTTTTTCTGCAATTTTTAACAATCAAATGCTACCACCCAAGTATGATAATTTCATATTTCCCGTATTACTGTTAGGTACGTGTTACTTTTTTATTTATTAAGAAATAATTAATTTTAGCAACAATTTATAAGATATAGAAATAATTTTTGATAAATTGGGCCTTTGATGTGTAAATTTAAAAATAAAATTCGCAAGAACGTTTTGTGGTTAATCGGTGACATGCTTATCCCCAAAAAAATATTAAAGAGCGCTAGGAAAATTTTCAGCGCTATTTTTAATCAGTTTTTCAGTTATAGTTTAAAGAAAACACTGGAATGGTTGTTCTTATGTAAATAAGATATGAAATCAAATGTTAGAAAAATAACATTTGCACGGTATCTGTACATATCTATATACAATAGCATAAATCGACCTAGTTATAAATACCGACTCCATGTACGGATCAATTAAGAGGTATTAACATGTAATAGGATAGTAATTATGGTATGGATAATTTAATGACTGCGCAATCAAACTCAATATCCTAAGTTACCACTCCGTCCCAGCATACATTTCCAACTAATCAAGGAAAAGCTATTTTCGCCTAAGGGAAGATTACTAGTAAATCCGGTAAATCTGCCAGGAAATAAATTTTCTGAAACTCTCGCTCATACCTTAATCCTAATAAAAGCATTAAGTAAACATTTATAAATTGAATACCTAATTCCGAAAAGCGAAAGATCTTGCCCAATGAAAATGAAAATTTTACATGAATAAATACACTGGGACCTAAAACGCTTGGAATTCAATTAACTTTTTATTGAGTTTTAATACTCCTTTGTTTCCCATTTTAACAGAGTTGTCGGAGAGCCTATTCTAAGCGACAAAGAGAGTTTCATTAATCAATCTGCTGTATTTGTATCCAGACATATCATACCTTAAACTGAAGCGTTTCCTATGTTTTCTTCCAGTTGGGGAATTAGCCTGGAACTTTTTCTGACACACCATTTCATTAAGATAAATTCATACCGTGAATTTGGCTCGGATGTCTCGAATTTTACACCGGACCACCGCTAGAGTCTGTGAAATGTGTCACGTCACAAAACGTCAACCTTTCTCGAAAACTCATCAATTCTATCGTAAAAATTATTTCAAATTACTTTTTTTTCAATTCATATAATAAAAAGATGTTGATATTTTTCTGGTGATTTTGTTTTATAAACATTGATGGTTTTAATCAGAATTCTTTATGTCTCTAAAAGGCTGGAAATAGTAGATATTCAGTCAGTTCTGCGACAAAATAGTCTTATTCAGTACCCTCGGGATAACAATGACTGTTAAGATGATGACACTGTTGACAATTTTATCATCCAACCATATATTCAGATGTAGGTACGAATAACATCCAAATTATTAAATCGTTAAATTAAATAAATAGTTAAATTATCCAAATACCCTTAAGTTTAAGGTCACTTATCTAACGAACATTTGCATTAGTCCGCATTGCAAGAGAAATTTTTGTCACGAGCAGGATCGAGAACTCCCTACCCAACTCTCGCTCCTATACATGCCGAAAGTTCTTCTCCAATGCGAACGAATGCCTTGTCTAAAATCTTCATATTTTTAGGTAGAGAATTATCGAAAAAGGAGGCATCACTCCTTTAGATTTAGTTTTTATTTATTTAGCAATGCCACTTTTTTTATTTTTTAGACGTTTTCTAGATATAATGTCCTCAAGCTAGATCGGTGCATCTTCCTGTCAAGACCCATTTGCTCAGTGTCCGCTTATTTACGGACAACTATACATCTACATTATATATTCCCAGCGATCCCCAGGAGGAACATAAAGCAGTTACACGATGTCGCCATCTGACCCGACCTCTGGCCACCACCTCATGTCCACATAGAATTAATGCCATGTTTTTCTTTGCTGCTGACATTATACCACTTACCCACACTTGGTAGTTCAAATTTATTAAGGAAGATGATCTAGTGAAGGGCATAGCTCAAGAATACAAAACATGTAATTTTTTTAAATTTTCACATTTGAATATTTGCGTTTCTAATAAATTCAAATGGGTCTTAATTAATTTTAATATTTTTATTGAAACTCTATGTACATGAGATTTAACCAAGGTTTTCACAGATTTCAAGTTCATTTATAAGTTTTTTTAAGATATCCCTGAATATTTGGAGTTGATGATAAGAGAGTTAGTTAGTAATAATTTAAAAAAATTGTTGACTTTGGTTATGACAGAACGGAATTGCTACATTTAGTAGTCTTATCTTTAAATGCACTTGGCAAATGGAACGTAATTCCTCAGGCAGCAGCAGTAGGTACTGTAACGGAATGGACCCGGGCCCGATGGTCTGTGGCGAAAAGCCACTGTGATCGTCTATTTACCTCGTGGTTTCCCCTAATAGGACCGCTGTGTTTTCCTCGTTGTGTTTACCGTAATTACCGTAGTCACCCCTGCTCTTTGATTGAGGTATGCCAGGATTACTATGGCCGAAACGGATGCGCAAAAGAACCTACTGGGATTTTTTTTAGGAATAGCGGGGAATTTACTAAGACCTGTTGTTAACGGTGAAGTTCCTGTCAGGGAGTTTAAAAGCGAGTGATGAGCGAGATAATTCGTTTGCAAGGCGTAAAATGGTGAAGGGCGAGATGGGCTGTGATTTTGCATAGAGAGTACAAAAAAATGGAAAGCGAAGAGAGATCCCTTTCATGCATGTTTCAAACTCTAATCCATTTCGGATTCCACTCTTTTGCACACCTGTGCTTTCTTATTATTTCGTTTTGCTTTTTTTTCGGTTACAGACTACCCGGTATATTGCGGGAATGTCTGTCTGTTTAACTAGTCGACGATTTTCTTTGCCAATTTCCTTTTCTAGTTTCTTTGATTTCATTTCAAGCAACAGCTTGAATTAATTAAAGAATACGACCACTTGGGTTACAGACGATCCGGGATATGGCGGAAATGTCTGTCTTGTTACCTATTCGATGTTTTTCTTTACCAAATTTCCTTTTCTAGTTTCTTTGATTTCATTTCAAGCAACAGCTTGAATTAATTAAAGAATACAACCATGTTGGTTACAGACTACCCGAAATATGGCGGGAATGTCTGTCTTGTTTGCCTATTCAACGTTTTTCTTTGCCTTGCGAGGTTCATTCGAGTACAGGGTTGCCATTTCTCCTGAATTTTGATTTCGTATCTTTTATAAAATCGTTCCTTCCGATTCTCTTTTATTTAATGATTTTATTTTCACAGTAGTTGATTTACCTGGGAGAGTGAATTATTTCACCTCCGTTTATTTAATTCATAACCTGGGTGATACTGTATTTAGTCATCACTTTGTATACCTTGTTGTTATTTGTCTTGTTCTACCTTTTATTGCATCCGTCGATGCTGCCTCGTCAGACGACCTTTATGTCACATATGTTACCTTGCCCTTAGGCATTTGTCACTGTTATACCTTTTATTGCACCTGTCGATGCTGCCCCGTAAAGCGACCTTTATGTCACATATATTACCTTGCCCTTAGGCGTTTGTCACTGTTATACCTGGTGATTTACCTTACTCGTCATTCGAGTGCTTTTCAGATTGAAACCTTAATCAACTGTATTATTGTAGATTTTTCTACACACCTTAATTTATTACCCAAAGCAAGTTGGCTCCGTTCTCTTTCGAAGATCTTTGTTCCTCAACGTGATTATTAGCTGACCATACTACAGACCACCACTCTTTAACCATTAATCTAGTTAATGATTGAAAATGCTGGACTTTTGTTTATCATTCGTGTTTAGGCTTGTCTACAGACAAATTACTTAATCTTTTGTATCGGTACCAGCCACCGGTCCGCCAGTAACACGAGTATGTCGCCCTATCACCCCAAAGAGCGTAGATAGTATGATGAGAAACATAATAATAGCGTTTGTCACATAAGATTCAGGTGTGTATAAAATCTGGTTAGAAGAGATTCGGAAAAACGACCTTATAATGATCAATTTGGTTTTTGAATCTAAATTGGCTTTACCCATTCTCGAGGCCAGTCTAATTTTGGTGATTTTGATTCTCTATTTGCTGATTTGCCTATCCTACAACTGCGGGTGCTTTATTGCCCCGTGGCGTGCTACGATTTCCACTTTAAAGAGTCCTACTCCTTTTCCGGCCCCCTGAGGTCTCCATCTGGACATCGAGATGATGCCTCCTCCAACGTTTGGTAATCGAGTACCTATCGTGAATCCTAATCGGGTGTTGTAATGGAACTGGTATTTCCTGATAATATATGCGAGTGGCAGATGCTACATCTGACAACGCTGCCTACCGTGGCCGCTAGTTCCAGTTATGGTGCTTATAATGCGAACGGCTCACTTTCACTCTCTAAAATGTCGTATAATTTAAAGGGACAGCTTCCTGCCTAATATTTGTTTGATCCTAAATCTGCACTAAGTAAACTCGGATTCTTGGAAAATAAGGATGATTGAATTATTTCTAATCACAGGCCGTTTTATTTAATCCCTGACCTGGGTTCACTTTCTTCCTAGCTCTATCTCAATTTCCTATACGTGAATTTGTAATTATTTGTTGAAGTATTCCTGTTTCCTGCCTAACTTGGCTTATTTCTATTTATTGACGTAATTGCGTAGGTACCTACTACTTGTTGTGCCGCCTAATACCTAACTGATTATTTTACTTGGGTTAAAATGGGATCTGAGCTCGTGGATGTGGTGAATCTATTTGATTCCTTATTTATGTTGATTTTGTTTCGAAGAGAGAGATCTTCCCTAACTATTTTCTCATTGGGTTTTCTGGGTTTAGGAGGGAAATTCGGCCGGAGTTCACATAACGTCGTCTCTGGCTGAATTTTAGGTTAAAGAAGGATTTGTAGGCCGGAGTTCACATAACGTCATCTCTGGCCAACAATTAAAGGGTTAAGGAGTCAGATGCGACCTGCTTGGAAGCTGATCTTCATCTGCCTGGTTTGCTCTAAGACGTCTGCTTTTATAGAAGCAGTCGCCCGCTTTCTAAACACCACGCAACAATGCACCTTATTGACATTGCCTCATACCGTGATTTATTTCATAATCGTATTTCCCTAATCACGGGACTTAGCGATTTGACCTCGCGGCTACCTTACTGAATTGTCCTAAACCTGAACTACCTAAATTTTCCTTCAAATCGGCCGACGCGTTCTGCACCTTTCCATTGTGTCTAGCTATTATAATTGCACCGGTTCCATCTTCATTTTGCATTTTCACCTGCTTGCTATTTCGGGACCGCGCTGTATTTCCGGCTGCCTTCATTTATTAATTCGCTCTATCGTTTGATTTAATTTTCATTATCGTAGATGGTATAACTAACGAGTTCCTATTGTCCTTGCAAGAGGTTATTGTTTTGATTCCTGATTTCACATTCTTTCACCCGGTCTGTATCTTTCCACCCGTTCTTGTATGTAGGTCACCTATTATTCTCCTTCACGCGGACCGAGAGTGCCTCGACACAATGCCTGCCCTAACATCTGGCTTGCGTCCATCCTAGCTCTGCTGGTCTTCGGATGTCTTTTTAAAGCGCTGGACCTCCACTAGCTAGAGCGCTTCTATTTTATGAATATTTAATGAGCTGACGGGGATCGTTTCTTGATGTAACGGCGCGTAGCTGTATTTAATTTCCTAACAATTTTACCTTTAGGTATTTACGTACCTAATGCTCGCACTGTTTGCTTTTTCGGTTTGGGCTGATTTAATGAAGGCGAAGGAAATAATTTCCTTATCATCTTACCTAGGTGCGATCCATTTCAGTACGAAACATAATATCTCCTATTCTAGTACAATATGTTACGTATAGAATGCACTACAATAGAACGAATAAGAAATATAGTATAAAATATTATATTATACTCACTTTATTGCTTTCACCATAGATAATCCCATATGAATACATAGAACTGCATGATCAGGTCTTTCAACAGGAGCTCCGCTTATACAATAGTAACAGTCGCCAAGGATTTTTATTCTCAGTTGTTGGTATTTCTAGAAAAAGAAGAGAAAAGATTCATATAAGGATAAGTACTTTCTCATACAGATCCTGAAAGGACTACACAAGTTCCAATCATCCCGCATTTCTCAACGCTCATACCGGCTATTTTCAGACCTTCACAATTTCCCTGCATTTAATTCGCATTTAATTAAGAGTTTGCCCTTTTTCTTTCACGAAAGTCTTACCTCGGCAAGTTTGTCGAATCTTGCGAAGAGTTCATTTAACATTTTAACTAACTCTTGAGCTGAATAGGTGGATGAAATTGCAGTGAATCCCACGATATCGGCATACAGGATGCTGAAAAATTCAGAATATGGAATTACGTTGGTAAAGACATAATGAAGTTCAGAACTTGAGAAGTTGAGTAAAAATTTCGGAGACTTAGGGGCGGAGAACTTTATTCTTTCAGAGTCATCAAAAAGAAAAGTTTGGGCGTATTTTATTTATATTAGGCTTCTTTTATGTGAACACTGGGGGAAGAGATATTCCTTATGAAACAAAACCAATATTAGATATCTTTTTATTTCCAATACATTAAATATTATATTTCTTCAAGAATCCCTTAAAGTAAATGGAGCGTACTTTTCTGGCGTAGCCTATTGATTATTTTATAATTTCATGTTACATATTAAAATAAACAATTATCCTATAATAGTTTTTAGATAGTTTTAGAATATTTTAATAACCAGCTTCAAGTGTCCCCAAATCCATTAACTTCATTAATCTAAGAGACAAAGAAATTAAGAAATTCCCTTTTTTATTAAAAAATAATTTCTTAATTAACTTAGCTACCTATACAAGAAGCCAGAAGGGAAAGATTAAATCAGTCTAATTGCATTACAGTATAATGAAACATTTTTTTCAGTTCACTGAAAATTAAGCATGGACCGTACTGATCTTAATGGAAGCGCTTTTTTCAGGAAACCAACTTCTTTTGATTATTATTTGTTAATCATTAGAAACAGCTCCGTTTCATCTGCATATTTCAAGAAGGAAATTGCTTTAATATTGAATTGGCCTATTAATTCGAGAGCTTCTTCAATTTTCAGTAAATTAGTTTCTTTAGTATGCCACTTATTCGCACTTAATTATCAAATCGATATAAAGAAAATTTCAGATCCAAAAATATTTATCCAGCTTCTCCTATTATACATTTGTTACATTATGTTATTCAGGTGAAAAACAATAATTGAAAAAATTCTTCCACAGCAAGGAATTTGTTTCATAATTGCACAGAAGTTATCTACTAATTCTATTTTGTGTTTAATTTATAAAAAAAGGGAACTGGTAAATTCAAGTGAAAATAAATATTACCTGACGTTCTCATGTCTGCTCATATAAATTTTCTTGAATTGGCTGTCAGCTTGGTCTAAGTCCTGCCTCATTTGCACGGCAACATGCTCCGGTAAAACGGATAAAAGTAGTCGTTCCTGTAAAAAATCAAATTAATGAAGAATAAATACCATAAAAACGGTCATAAATCCTGCTAAAGCAGTCACGTAAAAAGTTGGATTTGCGGGTAATTCAAGTTAGATAGCTGATCTATGAGATAATACGAGTTCGCATGTTCTGTTATCGTAACTCATGTTTTTTATCGATGGCAAAAAATAAGACTGATGATGTTTGTTGAAACTATAATAATAATTCAGAAACATTATAAATAAGAGATTCAAAACTTCAAAATGATTTTAAACTAGAAGCCATTATACCTATACCTTTAGACTAAAGAAGAAAAAGCTAAAGATTAGATAATAGTTATTTATGCAACAAGTGCATAAAGTGGTACTTTTTTCACGACTGGGAAGTTTGACCGCATGAGCCGCAGGCGAATGCGGCAATCCCAGAAGTGAAAAAAAGGCACTTTATGCATATGTTGCATACAAAATTTTATCTACGAGTGACTTGAACTAGAACGAATATAAAATTAAAAAAAAAAAAACTTTCCAATGCATTCATATCATATGTAAGTATTTCTTTGAAGCTATTAACGCTTTTTTCTTCACATCAGTTCATAAAGGTGACATATATTGCTTAATATACACTTCTTTAGATTTTTGAGGTAGGTACCTAGGTACCTAACAGATTTTGTGCAGCCATATTTGATTGAATAATAATTTCTTCTAGTGCGGAAGATATTTCATTTATGATTAAATGTAAACATAAAATATTAAAATATATACTCTCTGTACACTGAGAGTTGTCCGTTGTCATGCCACACTGATTCTGACTAAACAATTTCATTTAATTTGATTTGAATCGTACACTTATTTCTAAGTCGAACCAGATGTGGTATCGCAGTTCGTGTCAGTGGCGTGTATTGAGGAATAATGAATATCCTACAAATATATTATTTCGACAAGTTATTGACGAAGTAGTGCCTTGTGCCTTGCAACTTTTTGATAACAAATATTATATAATGCAAGTAAATAAGAATCATAATAATTATTGTTATCATTATGATAGAAATATCATGTCACCTACCTGCTGGTTGCCGTTTAAAAGAAAGAATAACACCTCCGTTTTCTTATTTGCAAGTAAAATATTCCAGCAATTTAACCACAAGACCACGTACTAGGGAGTTCAATCGTTTCCCAGGTAAAGCAAGGAAATAGATTTTTAGGCATTCGAGCAATTATAATAAGTTACTCATAGTTTATCACAGGACAATAATAACACAGGACACAGGTAATTCTGCTAATTTCGTATTAAAAACGTTTCAAATCACAATACAAACCTTTATTAGTATATTTACCGCTGACACTGACAGTACTGATAGTAGCGAGTGGTAGCGAGGACAATCTTATCGTAATATCGTATCAATCTAAGCGTATCAAGACGCGAGTCGATACTCCGTCTCACTCTCGCTCATCTTTTTAGAATTGCTGACGATTCAAACGTATTTCTGACAATACGTCCCATTTTAACTCGATTGACTATGCAATGCAATAGAAGGAGTAAGAAACATAACGAGATGATGTATCCTTAGTTATCACAACAGACAACTCTCAGTGTACAGACTTTAAATTATATAGCCACATTTAATTGAAAAATAATTTCTTCTGGGGTAGAAGATATTTCATTCATTGAATCATCTACAATGGTATCCATTTCAGGTAACTAAACGACGCAAAACACAAAATATTAATTGTATGTACATAGATCTGGCGCTGGCGTTCTGCTAATAAACTGGTGGTTCAGTGTCTCGTGTTGGATCGCTCCGCTCTGGTCCGCTCCGCTCACTTGTACCCGACGAGCGTGCAGCAACGTAACGTGTCAGATTTAGCGTTAAATAATGAACCGCTACGGCACTTTATTACACCCAAACTACTTTATTTAACTCTTCAATATAATCATACATTTTATGAACTAAGAAACGTCTAAAAAAGTGCATTTTATGAATCACTCGTAGATAAAATCAGTTTTAAGGAACAATTTTTGGTAACTTAATAACCTTCCAATAAACCATTAAGACGTTTTCAAACAAGAGGTTAGTAAGGCAGCTGATACCAGAGAAGTCAGATAGTTATCTAGGAGCACCTCAGGCATTTACTCTATTGAAGTAGCTGAACACTCATACTTTATGTGAAGTTCGAGGCATCTATTCCATACTAAGCCTAAACTTAATTTGCCACACTTCACGCGCGTTATGATCTTTGCTACTTAGATAGGTACGAAACTTCTCGTTAATAAACGGAGTTCCCTTATTGGGGGATGCTGCAGCGAGAGAAGTAATATCTTCAAATTTTGGTTATTCCATAATGAATAATAATTGCTAGACCGCCGAATGCTTAATTTCTCAACTTTTTTTATCAACTTGACGATATATGCCTACAATGTTACCGGCAACGATGTAATCCGGTATTCTATAGAATACCACGGCATTCTATAGGATGCCTAAAACGTTCAGGATATGTATTAAATATCATTTATTCCATACTTTACCTAGAAATTCTATAATATACCGAATTTACAGCCGGTGTAGTGTTTAAAGGATACTGTTGGCATGAGGGCGCTCGAGGCAGGCAGCAGCAATACTATTCCCACCGCGCTAGCGGCCCTTTATGTGTAAAAAACGCTTCAGCCATAGAAAACCGTAACAGCTGCAAAGCAAATTTCCAGGAACAATCCCAGAAATGATCTAAAACATTTGAAAGAAGAATTCCTGTGCCAGCACACGGTAGAGGGTGGCGCTGCAGGAATTCATACCGTTTCGATCGGTTACGTTCGGATTGGTGACGTAAGGGAGAAATGTAACTCCCCAAGATCTAAGTGATTGTTCAGGTGTCGTGGGATGTTGTGCTCTGGGACTATGGCAAAACCGCCCGGAATCAATTATGATTTCAGTTGAAGCCAACAGTAAAAGCAATTAAAATTTTATTATTAAATTTAATTTTTACATAAGTATAACGGTTATTTTCTGTTTATTTGTCATTTATTTTATACTTTGCCGGTAACATATATCCGTCTTTTTGCTTGAGAATTTGTAGTGACTCTTTCCATTAGGCTTGCATGCCAGTTACTAAGTTCATCACATTTTGGAAAAAAAATTTTACTGAAGAAGCTGATTCTGTGATGATCAAATGATCAGTTGAATAATCACTTTTACTTAATCGAAAAGTGCCGATTTATTTACGTAAAAAAACTTGGAAACAGGTCGATTTTACTTTCACGGAAAGATACAACTGGGTTAAAATAAACCAGAACTTCAGGCCTCGGAGACGGTCGCTGTTGCCCTTCCGCGCAACTCATTATTTTGATTTGGAAAGCGTGTTTCTCGGAAAACAAGAGTCAAGTGACGCATCATTGTTATGGAATTGAAGTTGCTTTAACAATCTCTTAAATATGGTTATAAACTTTAAATAAACTATCTGAGTTAAAGTTTAGAAGAACGTGAATTATTGTTGTCTGTAGGTATATGTTGAGTGAAAACTTATTTTAAGGAAAAAAGTCGAATTTAAGTTAAGTAACTAAAGCAAGAGAGTTCTTATTGCCCCCATTGTCTTGTGAGCAAATGAAAACATAAGACAGGCTTTGCAAAAAAAAATTAATAAAAAATTATCTCCATCATAATTATGTTAGGATTGGCTCAGCTTGAAGATAATTAAGATGATTAGGAAAAGAGTACAGTCTTACCTGTTCAGCGCTTTGTTCTTCAATAACCAATTTTACTTCTAATGATTGTCTCGTCTGTAGAAAAGCTCTTCGTTGCTGCTTGTCTTCAACTAAATATAGAGTTAAACCTATTAGATTTGTGGTAACTAAAAGGATGGAGTTGGCGACATGCTGAAAAAAGAGAATTATGGCGCTATAATTTAATTTTCATGTGAGATAAACGAAGATGATTAAAATTGTATTAGGGATGTTAATGGGAATTTTGTCGAGTATCGAGGTCTCTCAACGTTGCTTGCATGTACAAAATTGATTTATTTAAAAAAATGTGTCAATTATTTTGATGTCAAGGATTTAGACTTTTACAATAATTATGCTGCATAATCTTTAGAAGCTTTGAGGAAGCTATGAAACTTTATCAAACACTTTAGATTGATATGAAATTTTTCTTCATGCAATATCGACAACATTTCCATCATAAACATCCATTATGTGTTTATTTTTACACTCAGAATGAATACTTCGTAGCAATATTTCAGGAATAAGTATATATCTAAACAGGACGATGTTCCTAAATTATATAGACTTTTACTATCTTTCGATATTCTGAATAAATTGAATATAGATAGACCATAAATAATATTAAAATAACATCTACGATCTACGTAAAACGAAAAAGTAACTTTTGCCTCGATATTGAATCAATAAATAACTAACATTCTTGCCTGGAACTGAAACAGCTTTGAACATTTTATCGAAGCGAATACCACACGAAAATTTACATAAAGGTAGTAAAAATAGGCTTATTAATTTTTTATATTATACAGTACTGCCATACTGAAGACATTTATTATGCTACAAAAGTAGATCTTAAAATTGTAGGATTTGAGCAATCACTTTTCCCCCAATTAACTCAGTAAAGTTTTCATTTTCCTTTATTATTTGTGCGATGAATAATAATACTTGCTGAATATTTCTTGTCAAACAGTTTAGCGGTTGAAATTTTTCTGAATTAAGTAACGAAAAAGCAAATTGGTTTACAAAAATGCCAACAAAATTTACCCTGATTATCTAGTCACCAGGTCTATATTTGCACGGTTAAATAAATGTCACCGTCTGCAGACAAGTTTAATTTAAACAACAAATTGAATTCCAGGGTCGTTCCATTTACATGTTCAGAACATGCTCCTGAAAAGGTAGTCAGTCATACAGAAATAGAATTCGAACGTCCTCTGGAATGTTTCAGTTCAGTCCCTCAATTTTCCTATAATGCAAAGCAGAGGAAATCAGTAGAATTTTCACCCCCCAATTTTTCCGCTACAAACCTAATTCCTTCTATTCAATCTTTCTCTTGACGGAATCGGGGCCGCTCAGTGATGATACGCTTGGAATGAAATGAAAGATCTTACCAGTTCCTTTTTTCATACTTCGTTTTATCATATTTTATCTCCCTTGGACCAAATTCATCGACAATTTTATCCACATGTAAATATCCTTTTGAACATCAATGTCGCCCTAATAGAATTGTTCTGAATAAAGCGGATTCATATTCCTATATAAGACCTCTGAGGCTATCTTTGCAAAATGTAAGAAAGCTACTTGAATATTTTAGAACATAAATAAATTGACCCAATTTATTGTTTTTTACAGTATAAAATTACTGTAGTTTTGTTTGAAGTATGTCATTCAAAAAATGTCAAATAAATGTGTGAATTATTCGTTTTTCATCTAAAGGTGCTCACAGATGAACGCGGGACTACGGGTGCGGGAGCGGAACGACGCAAGCGTGGGACGTATAATTATGCAGCGCGGGAAATGCAAAAATCTAGATGGATTTTTTAATTTCTCCGCTACCGTTTTGGATTTTTGTTGCTGTTTTTAAAAACAATCAATCGAATAACTTCTTTCAGTATACTTAGATTTACTTTAGAAATGTTTTATATGAAATTTATTAACTTCATAAAAAATAACCCCGACAGATAAATAAAGTATTAAGCAGCAAAGTAGCGTATACACGGTAGTGACATCTGTTTCCACTTTACATCAATTATTTATTATTGGATCGATTGCTCTGAACTATTAATGCAATTAGATCTCCAAAGTTCCATGACTGGAGGTCGATATTCCAATTTATTTTTTATACAATTTCATAAACTAGTGATTTTATCTCTGCCTTATGGATGCACTTAAGTGTTTATAAAAACATCACGAATTATTATTTATTTTATTTTATTATATTTTTGAAAAAGGGGGCATGAGTCTTAGCTGTCTAGTTCAAGTTCAAGTTCAAGTTCAAGTTTATTTACACCAATTAACAAGGATGATAACATAATATGTTAAGCATCTGCGTTTTTGGCAGGTCAAAATTTTACATTACTCAATCAATACAACAAATAGACAATACAATTGTCAATTTCACAATAGTATAAATATTAATAATCCAGAACACATTTTCAAAATTTACAAAACACAATAAAAGAAAACAACCACCGTATGTAGATATGTGCACATAACATAGCCTACACAACATGATCAGCATAACGACCAAGCAAGAACTCTTCAATGCTGTAAAATGCATGTTCACAGAGAAATTTTTTTAATTTAATTTTAAAAGCAGAATAGGTAAGTATCTTTATATCATTAGGTAATCTATTGTAGCATTTAATATTGACTTTATTTTTCTCAGAAGTGCATGTTCTTGAAAAGGGTTCTAGTAAAAGGGTGCACCCTCTAGTGTCATAGCCATGCACGTCTGCACGGGTGCGCAGCTCCCCAACCGATTTCCTCACATATAAACATGTTTCATAAATATACAGGGACGGCAAGGTAAGAATCCCGAGGGACCTGAAGTGCAACCTGCAATGATCTCTCGATCCCTTCCCAAGCATAATACGAACAGCCCTCTTCTGTACGGCAAAAGCCCTCATTGAACCCGATGATCCCCCCCAAAGCAAAACTGCATATGTTAGGTGAGACTGCACCAAAGCATAGTATGCCATCAACAGGGTATCCAAGCTCACAAGTGGGACCAAACATCTGAGAACATAAATGCCCCCAGAGACCCTCGCACACACGGAATCTACATGCGCAGACCACGTTAGACGCTGATCAATTCTAATGCCCAACAGACAAATAGAATCCTGAGTGGGAACATTTTTATCAGTGGCTAGAGTAATTCTTTGCGTCTTGTCACAATTTAAGGACATTTTATTACGGACAAACCAGTTCGAAGCCTGATCAACTGCTCTATTAACATTCTCTCTAGCCCTCTCGGCGCTTCGGTGACTGCTATAAAAAGTCGTATCATCAGCGAACATTATAGAGGTTGCTCCCTTAACATTACTTGGTAGATCATTTATGTATAGTATAAAAAGGAGAGGGCCAAGAATCGATCCCTGTGGCACACCATGCAACTGCGGCAAGACGTCCGACTTCTCCTTATTGAGACATACCAACTGCCTCCTTCCTTCAAGATAAGACCGCATCAAATCAAGGCAAACACCCCTAATTCCATAGGCTTCCAGCTTATGCAGCAGGATGGAATGCGATACACAGTCGAACGCCTTCGTGAGGTCGCAGAGAGCCACCTCCGTACGGCGTCCAGAATCAAAGCCGTCAATCGCATCCCCCACAAGTCTCAACACCGCCTGGACCGTTGAACATCCACTCCTGAATCCGTGCTGTTCAGGACCCAATATCTTGTTACGATGAATAAAACCAAGAAAGCGGTTTTTTATAATCATCTCAAAAATTTTGGTTATCACGGAAGAAATAGCAATCGGTCGGAAATTTCCGACATCATTCAAGCTGCCTTTTTTGTGAACAGGCACAATCTTGCTAACCTTGAGACAATCAGGAAATACACCAGAGGTGATACACCTATTTATTATATCAGACAATGGAATAGATATCTCTTTGCTTACAAACTTGATCATTTTAGCATTCATACCATAGCAATCAAAACCGTTCTTACTCTTAAGATCTCGAATGTTACCCAAAATTTCAGGAACTGTTACAGGACCAAGAAAAATAGAAGCAGGGCTCCTCCGTATCAGATCTGATGTATCTGTGTTAAGTGAATTGGTGTTCGGTAAGCTGCTCAGTATTTTTTCAGCTATTCCACAGAAATACGAGTTAAAATCATTAGCCGATAAATGTGTTTTATTTAATGTCTGAGCTTTCTTAGAATTCCTCTGTCCGTTTATTAATTTCCAACAACTTTTCTGCTTATTGTCAGAGTTCGAAATGTAACTACTATATGCAGCTCTCTTTGCCATTACAATATGTCTACGATATGCACCCCTATATGATCTATATAATTGCCAATCATCAGGATTTTTACTAACATTGCACACCAACTTCAAGGCCCCCATAATGTCACGCATACTTCTGAGTTCATCAGTAAACCACTTAATAGGTAGCCTCCCATCTGTAGCCACTTTCATAGTCTTAACAACATCACACTCACACATAAAAGTCATTAGGATATTCAAAAATTTATTAGCCGCACCATTACAGCTCATACTCTCCAACCCCATGTGTTCCCACTCGAGAGCAGAGAGTCTTTCCCTAAACCTCTTAAGGCCTGCCATAGATATCACGCTCCTGAACTCACACTCTCCCCGCCCAAGCATACCATGACCACCTATCTCAATCATCTGAGCAGTATGATCAGATATCCCTGCCTCATATATAATTGCATTACACGAGTCAGTATCAAAGTTAATATAAATATTATCTAGCCTTGACGACGAAGTCGGTGTCGTCCTAGTATAACCATGAATAGTAGGCCTTAATCTAAAGGTTGTCATTATACAACTAAGAGCAAGAGCTTCTTTCGGGTAACGATCAGGATCGCAATTAAAGTCACCCATAACTACAATTCTCTTATAGCGAACAAACATCGCACCCAACACTCTCTCCAGAGATTCAAAAAAAATATCAAATTTACCATGAGAAGAAGATCTATACACTGCAACCACAATGCATCCAAGCTCAGGAATCTCAACACCAGCAAATTCAGCATTGAATGAACTAGAGTGAGCTGTCAATCCCAGATCTCTGCAAACAAGATCAAGCTTAGCAAAAATCGCTACACCACCATGCAGACGGGCATCTCTACAATAACAAGCCTGTAATACATATCCTTCAAGATTTATATTATGCAATAGGTCACTCGTACACCAGTGTTCAGTAATGCAAACAATGTCACTTCTTATCTTATCTAATATGAGAGATAGTTCGTCTATTTTATTTGTTAAACATTGTATATTCAAGTGAAAAAAATTTATCTTATTATTACCTTTATCATGGTCTTTGTGAACAGCATTAACATTTACGACATCAATATTACTTCTCTCTTGCAAGAAAAAATTTATTAACTCTTACTCCATTTGGCCACAGTCCCTCATCCAAAATATTATGGCCATCAGCCTCCATGACTGTAACCTTAAAAGACGAATAGGCTGTAGGGTTAGATGACTTCAATTTTTCCACAGCAACTCCGGGAAAATTACCACTCAAATACTCCACCAAGTCCTCGGAAGTCGTGTCTGGGTCCAAGCGATAAACATGCCAGTAACTGAGAGACTTGGCAGCCCGTAACCTGCACCCATTTTCCCCGGACTTACTTCCAACAATGGGTCTATTAAGCCTCCTGGTTTTGAACGCCTTCACAGACTTCACCTTCGTCCAGTCGACGTCAGCATCGTCACCTGTACTCGTCATACATTCTTCAATATTTTCTGTAGTTTGTACAGCAACATTGTCCCTTATCCCACTGTCTAAATGACGGTTTTTGGAAATATTATCTCTATTTGCAATAGATTTGGTTGTCGAATTTTTGGTAGTTTGTTTAATATTCTTCGTCATATGTTTGTTTGATTCCGCTTCAAAAACGCTAAGTGATATCGTCGGATCTTTATGAACACTCGGTATTACATTATTTACCGACTTAATTAAAGCAATCTGATCCTTAAGAGATATGATAAGATCTCTTTGATTATCAATAATGAGATCCTTATGCCTGAGAAGTTCTTTCAAATATTTGATCTCGTCTATAGTAGTCGTTTCCTTCATAGTTTTCACAACAGGAGGATCGGTCACATCAAGTCGGCTACTACTAGCACCCACAGTAGTTGATTTAGTCACAGGTTCCATGGCATTAGATGATTTATTTTTCATCGCTACACTAATTTTCTCATTTTTATTTACAATAACATCAGGATTTATAGTATCAGTCGTCGGATTTTTTATCTTACAGATAGCGCATTTCCACGCTAACTTAGCATCTGCCGTGAATCTGCGCCATACCGCCTCTCGTACGTTAGAACAACCGTAATGTAGGCTTCTCTTACAGCAATCACACGTAACAAAATCATTATCAGGAGGTAAATCTCGTTTACAACCACCGCACAATGACATCCTTTTTAAAGTCTTTTTATTTACTTGGAACTTAAAACTTGAAGAGAACAGGTAAGGCACGACCGTTCACCTCAGTAGTCAGACGGTGAAAGGGGAAGGGTCTAATTAGGTAATCCATAGTTGCTCCACTCTGGTAATTTGGCTTCGAGAACGAGCTCATTCAGCCAAAGAAACATTTGTAAGGAAATAAATAGTTTTATAAACGAATACAAACAACCAAGCTGTGCTGGGATTCGAACCATAGACGTTTGGCAGCGTCAGTGACCTTAACCGCTGTGCTGTCGTGAATTATAAGAAAGATATTTTTGTCCAGTGACCGTCTACTACAGCGATAAAAGAACAATTTTTAATAAAAACAATAATTTATTCACCTGAAATATACACAATCATAAATTAAAAATTTTCTTCTTTAAGGTACCAGAACTTCTTGAGGAAGCATTTTTATTCTAATATATGTTTCGTTTGAGCACTTTTATTTAAGGACACCGTCTATGCCTACCTACTTTTGTCGCAATTGAATCTAGGTATTTTACAAACAATGAATAAATGAAGTGATAGGTACAGAAATAAAAGCTTTAAATAAAATAAATCCCTCGTCAGTCTTCACGTTTCAAAAAATCAACTTTGGTGAAGTGTATTTTTGACGGTATCAGATATTTTTAATTGATTACTTCCAGCTTGAATGGCTAATTAAGGTACGAGCAAGAAGACTTCGCTTCCAGCTTGTATTGTTATCGACTTTCTGTACTTTTTAGTGATTGATCGCTGTGCTAGTAAACTCCAATGAAAAGAGAATTTAAGGAATTATAGCTAACAATAAATAAATCTGAACGAAAAAACTTATGAATGAAAATCGATACAACCATCGAGGGAAAGCGAGCTTGATATTTGTACTTGTTCTGCCGGTTCGTGGAAAAGATTTTTCCCCACAAAAAAACACCTACACACTCGTTTTATATACATATATCTCTCTTCAGATGATGAATGAGGAACGTCCTAAACGAGGGATACCTAATAATAAATTACTTGGATAAAATATTTAGATTTTTTTCACAATCCCCTGCGAATGGCGTTCTAGAATGAAATGAAATCAATAAAAGATTTATTTGTCTTTCCACATTATTTGATTATTCTTTTATTGTTTTCAGAGAGGAATTTTTGAATTAAAAAAGTTCGCAAAATATATTATTTCAAAAACGTGAGTGTATATAAAATGATAATTTACCCCCAACAGAGCTGTTAAATGTACAAAATATATTCAAAAAGTTACAAATAATGTAATCTAGGATGAAATATAAGAAAAGATAAAACAAACATAGAGCAGATGATACAAAATTCCATAGTTCAGAGCACTAATTTCAAATAAGACTGGCGGGGCAAGAAATCAATAAGAGACTAGGGTTGGAGCTAGGCTCCAAGATGACTGCAAAATGCAGAGAAAGACATGTCAATTTCCGAAACCAACAAATTAGATTTACAAGACTCTTAATATTCCCTATCGAAACATATGACTCGAAACGTGACCATAAAATGAGAGTTATGGAAGATGGACGTTTTTAAAAAGTCCACTCACAAGGACATGCCTATCTGGATTAGATGAAACTTTCGGAGTTCTTCAGAGGTGAGTTATTTTCAGGCGTGAGTTTAGAATTTATGAGGCAGTCTTACTTTAATCACGAACAGAGAAGATCAATGAATCGATAAAAGCAGATTCGAAATGAGTTTGGAGTAATTTCTAAATTTATTTCCGCAGAGACAAAGTAATTTCAAAGTATTTGGAGATCCACAAGTTTCATCTCTTTTCTTTCCAAAAAGAAAATTATTGAAGTTAAAAGTAAAATAATTAATCTTGACTTTTCCAACAATATAAGTATACCTACCTGCTTTATTATAAGACGATACAGGGTGTTTAATTTCTTACCAGTGATATTTTTTGTCAGTTTGCAGAAAATCATAAAAAATTAAAATAAAAATAAAATTGCAATTTGCAGACACAGAGAAATGTTTAACCGACAATAACCCGGAAAGGATACCTAATATTGTATTTTTCTATTCAAATTATAACGTATAATTTAAAAATATGATAATTTGTGGAAAATATCCAGAGGCGTAGAATATGGAGCTGGCAAATTGGGGTAACCACCCAATATCTATGCCACTGGAAGACAGTTTTGGAAAAAGTTATCACCAGTAAACAATAGGTATTGTAACGTAGAGGACCCGGGTCCCGTCGTCTTTCGCGAAAAGCCACTGTGATCGTCTATTTACTTCTGGGTTTCCCCTAATAGGACCGCTGTGTTTTCCTCGTTGTGTTTACCGTAGTTTTTACCGTAGTCACCCCTGCTCTTTGATTGAGGTATGCTAGGATTAGTATGGCCGAAACGGATACGCAAAAGAACCTACTATGACTCATTGTATCTCGGTTGATTGGGATTTCTTTCGGAAAAGCGGGGATATTTACTGAGACTTGTTGTTAACGTCGGACTTCCTGTCAGGGAGTTTAAAAGCGAAGAGAGGGAAGAGAGATCTTCCCTAACTATTCTCTCAAAGGACTTTCTCTAATTTGTGAAGGAAATTCCTTCAGAATATGCGCTTCGCCGTTTACTAGTGAATTAGTTCGAAGAAGTTCTGACAACTGCGAGTATTGAGTTGCTTCAAGAAGCGATGCAAATTTATTGGATTTCCCGGGATAGGTAAATGAAATTCGACCGGAGTCCGCTATAATGCCATCTCTGGTCGAATTTTATTAGAATTGTGATTAGAAATTGGCGTGAAACGATTTTCTGCTCTTTTCGGGTTTTCAACTGGAGTTTTTTCAAGGTAGATAAAGGAAACTCGACCGGAGTCCGCTATAATGCCATCTCTGGTCGAATTTTATTGAGGAAATTTAAAATTGTGATTTGAAATTGGCGGAAACGATATTTGCCCCTTTCGGGTTTTCAACTGGAGTTTTTCTAAGGTAGATGAAGGAAATTCGACCGGAGTCCGCTATAATGCCATCTCTGGTCGAATTTTCAGGTTTAGATAAGGATTAGGTAGCCCGGAGTCCACTATATGCCATCTCTGGGTACCGTATAAAGGGTAAGGAAGTCAGATTCGACCTGCTCGGAAGCTGATCTCTATCTGTCCGGAGCTGCGGTAAGACGTCTGCTTTTATAGAAGCGGTGGCCCGCTTTCTAAACACGACACGTAGCAATGCACCTTATTGGCACTGCCTTATATCGTGATTCGTTTCTTTTCATATCTCACTTGTCTTAAGATTTGGCAAGTGGACCTTGCGGCTACCTTACTAAATTGTCCTGAACTTCAACTACCTAAATTTTCCTTAAAATCGGCCGACGCGTTTTCGTCTTTTCATTGTACCTAACTATTATAATTACACCGGCTTAACTTTCATTTCGTTTTTTCAACTACTTGCTGTTTGGAGAGCGCGATGCATTTTTGGCTACCTTCATTTATTTTTTCGCTTTATCGATTGGTGTAATTTTCATTATCGTGGGTGGAATACCTAGCGATTTACTATTGTCTTTGCAAGGGGTTATTGTTTGACTTGTGGCGCGTAACTTTCCTTTCCTGTCTGTATCTAGGTCAGCTCATCCTTTCAATCGGAGCGAGGGTGTCTCATAATACATCCACCACCATCTGGTCAGCTTCTCTCGATGTTTAAATGTGCTGGAATGTTACTGGCTAGAGCGATTTCTCCTTATGAATATCCAATTTGTTGGTTTCAATATTTCATTGGATTTTAGGGCGCGTATAGTTGCGATTTAATTTCCTAACAATTTTACCTTTAGGTATTTACGTACCTATTCTTGCACTGTTTGCTTTTTCGGTTTGGGCTGATTTAACGAGGGCGATGGAAATAAGTTCCTTATCATCCTACCTAGGTGCGATCCATTTCACCATCTATCTCAGAACTATGTGCACCAAATTTGAACAGCATCACTCAAGCGGACCTAAAGTTATTCTCAAAATACGATTCTCATACTTCAACTTTGAATGTTACCTCCGTTATTACCTACCTATATGTCTTTCTGAAAAATATTTTGTGACGAAAGGTCGACTTTTTTGCAGTTCTCTATCACCTCCTACAGTGGCACCAGTAAAAAAAATAAACATGCTATATACAGATGAGTGTCAGAAACTGGTTGGTCAAGCTCTTGGCCACAGATTATCTGGCAAAAATATGGGTCTTTTTTGCCATTTTTCACATAGGCGTCCCTCTTTCAAGATGCAAGGTGTCAAAGTTGAATTTTAAAAGAATTTTTTTATCTTAATATCTCAGTTGATTTTCAGGATATTTAGTTAAAAATAAATTTTGCATGACGACACACTTTTTTCCAACGACCACTTTTTTCCCTATTAATGAAACATAAAAACATAAGGTGCAATATCTCGTAAACCACGCCCGATATCAAAATTTTCCAAAGGTTGAAAAAAGCAATGATTGCTTGACTAAAAAAAATACCTTCGAACCAGGGGCGTACGCAGGAAAATTGGGGGGGTCAACATGTTTTCCCGTTCCCTCCGCCCGTGGTTCGGTCTCCATGAACAATGTTTTTTCATTTTTGTTAACTTTTTTTTTGTTAAATTTTTTCACAAAAAGTGTGCCGTCATGAGAGAGAAATTTCTGCAAAATTTCAACTAAATATCTTGAAAAGTAATGGAGATATTAACAAAAAACTTCTTTTAAAATTTAACTTTGACATCCTGTATTTTGAAAGAGGCAGTCCTATATGTGAAGACTTTCATGATGAAAGTCTCAATATTTTTTGCCCAATAATCTGTGGCCAAGAGCCTGGACCCACTAATTTCTAACACCCTGTAAGTATAAGTATACAGGGTAGGGTGATTTATGACAAATGCGATGTAGTTAAATGGCAGGGAGGGGACATCGAGGTAACTTCAAATGTGTGACTTTTTTACAACAGGTACGAATATACAGGGTGTTTTCTATTTCTATGTTAGGGATTAAATTTTAAACGGCGATATCTTTGCAACGGTTTGATGAAATTAAGAAAATTTAGCGCGAACCCTATTCTACCAAGTCACTTCTTTCTATATGACTTATCGACAAATTGCAAATCCAGAACTGTACTTGAAAAGAAATGTTTTACACCTTTTTGATCGAAAAAAACCAGGAAAAACGCTTTACAATGAGGTTTCTAAATCGCATGGCACATCAACTCGACCAAGCTTTACAAAAACAGATCGAAAATAGAAAAACTAAGAACTTGCACCTACCTAAACTTAAATTTTCAATTTGTCCGCACAATTGTTTCTCATGTTCCTCAAAATTAATTGAAAATCATTTCAAAAGTTGTCGTACTACAAAATATCTGGATAGCTTATTGCCAGAATTTTTAATCTATAGGAACGCAGGACCATAGGTATATTTGACGAAAAAAATTTCCCTTTTTTTAGACAGAACAGCACATTTTTCGATCGATTTTCGGAAAAAAAAAGTTGCATCTTCCTTCATATCTGTTGACAAAAAAAGACCTAGATTCAGGCTTGCCTGGATGTCTCCTACTTGGAATTTATCTGTTGAATTAGTCATGAATCATCCTGTATATACGAAAGAGGGATAATAATATAATAATGTAAAAGATGAAAGAACTTTGTACTCACGGAGCAATTATAATCTGTTTAACTTTACAAAGAAAAACGACGGTTTAGGAAGCTTGGCATTTCTACAGAATACCTAATTTATTACTAAAAATGTAGTACAAGGCTTTATAAACTTTTGAGAGATAATGTTGTAGCTTTGTTGCAGCTTAAGAATTCTTTTGTATACTTAATATTATAAATCATCAAACAGTGACTTCTGGAATCAACAGCAAATATAATAGTCTGACGTAAACAAGTTTTAAAAATGTTAGGATTTCTTTAAAAGTTAAGGAAATCAAAAGAAAAAAAAAGCCGACTTGATAAAGGTAGCTTAATAATCTTGAGCCCTTCTATGTAGTGTTATTAAAAATTAGATAGCACTGCTTGAAACTTCTGAAAACGTTGAGCTTTCATAATGTTGAGCTTTCTCATATGAATCCCAAACGATCAGATGTGATGTGGCTAAAATATGCACAATCAAAAATATTCCTTTGTACAAGAAGTATTATTCATAAAGCGTTTAAGATGTTGGCTTATGGATAAATTTTTATTCAGAGGATAATGATCTGGTTTGAAAATTCGCCAGAATCAAACATAATCTAAAAAGAACACACTTTTTTATCTAGGATTTTTTTGGTTCACTAGTAAAGGGACAAATTTTTTTCCTAATATTTCTTTGCTATAAATTTCTTGATCTATTTTTGAAGCAAGCGGTAATTTTTTATTAAAACTACTAGGTAAGAATCAAAAGCTTTCAGAAGCAATTTAGTTCAATACAGTTCGCTTTCTGCTTAATAGTTTTATTTATAAAATCTTCTACAAAAACATCCTTATTATATGGAAAACCTGACCAAATATATTTTTTGCTTTCAAAGCAGAATTGTATTCCCAACGTGCCTCTAAAATCTGCAGAAGTTCAATATAGTCGTGATAACCAAATTAAATTCTAATTGTTAGGCTGAAAGCCTAGAACCTCAAACAGTAAGCTTATTTTGATTTGGACTTAATTAACAATATTATGTTATTCTAGCTCGGCTCGACTTTATAGGAGAAGGATAAGTATCACTGTAAGGACAGCAATAATGTAACAAAATTGTGGCTTGTGTTTGGGGAGCTACTGAGCCGTGAATCGATATTTGGTGAACTTCCGACCTTCTTTGTGGACTACTCAGTGTTTTTACTATAATTGTACTGTCTACTTGAGAGCATGCTGACAAAGACTCAAGAAGGTATAATTTGCTCTAGAAGTAGCGTTTTCTTACAGGACGTTGTATCAAGTGTGACGTTGAGAAACAAGAGATTTTCCTTGGTTGAAATTGTGTCGTATTAGCCCCGAGACATAAGTGTAATAAATGGCGACATCTGGATATAGGGTTGGTAACTGAACACTACATGTGTTGTATAATTTAATTTCTCTTCTGCAAAGGAAAAAATAGATTTTTTTTTGTTAATATTCGAGAGCATGTCTATTTAAAAATTATAGAGGTAATAGTAGCTACTCTAAACAATTAATTTTACATAATTATTAAAGTGGATTTTGGAGCTCCTAATATAAATAATTGCCAAAAAAATATAAACTATCTGGAAGAATATCTTTATTAAATCAGTTTCAGCAGGCCTCGGTAATCAATAACGCCCTCGATTTTACCTTTAAACTTTTGATGAAGTTGACTTCCGTTTCTTTTATTCTTTCTCGCTGAAATTTTTGGCTGTCGTAAATTATTTATGGAAATTATTTAGTAAAAGTCCAGATCCTTAACAATCATCAGGAAAATTATATTTAAATGAAATTGCACAAGTCGTGTCAACATTCCGCATTGATTTTGCGTATACTTTTAGAACTGGGTAGCTATTATGAAGTTCTGCCATTTCATCATGAAAGAAGGTAAATAAAAGTCTGATAATTGTCTCGACTGTTTCAAACGACTGTGATGGAACTGTCGGGAAAATAAGAAGAATTTTATTAACCTTCCCTTGAGATGTCGGTCTTACTTTGGATCTGGGAGACTTCTGAGTGGGCAGAATATTTTTTCATCGCCAATATATTTCCACAATTTTATCTTACGTATATCTTATCAATGTTTATCATTGTTTCTAGAAATACCATCGAAAAGCAGAGCAACTTGACCCCCTCCTCTTTCTCATTCTTAGCTTTTGTGGGGTATATTTCACGATGAAGTAGTGGAATTTTTTGGGAGAAATTTTGTTGGGAGTGCACTATTATGGGATATTTTTAAAATGGAATGCATCCCCATAGAACTTGAATTATGTGGTTGTAGGGGCTGAATATACATATGTAGAGGAATATAAGATCAAGCGCAAATTTTTTTCCAAAATAATTGAATTAATCTTCAAGTATTTTTTCTACATACTCTACAATACATGCAGGGATTTATTTACAGCCCCTGTTTCATATATGGCCTATAATTTTCTAGAAAGGACTGATTTACAAATTAGCTCCTCATATCAAAGATCATCTCATAAATGGAATATAAAATATTCAAAGCAAAGTACAATGGTCCATTTTCTGTTTGTTTAATGGTAAGCAAGGAATTGTTTCACTGTATACTTTATGCTTCCTTATATGCGAGATATTTCGAAAATTTCAATAAGCCAGGTTCCTGGCAAATATTATGAGGAAAGTTAGGCAAACTTAAACGAAATTCCCAACAAAACCCTCAATAACATAAATATTCGCAAGCATGTCCCGTCGTGTCTACTCTCTGTACATAAACACTCTCCGGATCCATCAAATGGTAAACAAATCTCCAGGGAATCTCTAATTACATCGTTTATGTTGTCAATAAATGTTTATGGTCAAGTTATAGCCATCAAATTCGATTCAAGGGAAAGAAATTATAAGCTTTGTAACTTTCAAACGACTTTTACATCCCTTGTGAGGCACAGCAGTCGTAAATTTAACAGACGGAGTTCTTTGAATCATAATCACATTTTTCTAGCTTAGAAATTCTTGATGACGAGTTCTTTACTGTTAATCATTTTTTTTTAATTTTGATACTTTACAAAGTGTCTCATTTTTCCCCCACAAAATTTATATTTAGGCAGTGATTTTTTTTCTGAGTAAAAAGTTTTGCATAAACTTTTTATTATTATTATTTTTTATTATTAGTTTTCTTAACTGTTAATTTAATTATTTTATTATTTTTTATTATTTATACTATTTTACAAAACTACTGTAAAGCTTTTATAATAATAATTTAGTTGTTTATGCCCGTCAATAATAAAAATTATTCCAAATTAATAAACAAAATTTTATTAAAATTTCTTACCCCTGACCTAAATAAATAGGGTAAATAAATTCAAAAAATTCCACAATCCCAATATTTAATACTGTCCCAATAACATAAATTACATAATAATGGACCGGTTGAATTGCTAAAACAAACCAAAATATCTAATTTTCTCCCAGAATGGGTACGATAATTGAATTTCAAACAATAATAAGCTACAATCTAGCTGGACCCCAAATCTTGGATTACAAGCTTTCATTCATCGGCGAACTGTGCGATTATTTGCATAACCTGAGAGAACACACAATCCGGATTCTCCAATTGAAAGCCCTCTTGCTTTAAAAGCATTCCTTTTCATTCAATATATTGCGAGAGAAGCTTATGTAATGTAACACAGTAGCAGGGTTTAACAAATACCTAGATTTACTCCAATATTCAAATGGAAAAATCCGAAGAAAATTTGTTCTCCCCTGAAATCTGGAGTTATTTAACACAAACCGGTGAGGATTCAATTTTTTGTCGTTAAATATTTAATAGTTTTGTTGCTCCTAAAGGTAAAGTACACAACACTTTAATCATGCTTATTTTAGTGTAGAAATATCATTATTTATTCTCGTGAATGGATGATTAACTTCGTCCTGGGTACCAGCAAAATAGAAAATTTCAGGCTTTCTGTAGAATTAAATTTTGTTTGGAGAGAACTTGTAAGATTTACCTCGTGATTATATAATAATAATAATAACAATGCACTTTATTTAGCATCAATTGCTACATCAATATACAACTTGCCATTACATTTTCATATTGAATATACAAGTTCAAAAGAAAATACAAATTCAACTAGCTAATTATAATTAATTATTGCCTGACTTCCTGTCACCTCTATACCATTCCCTCAATTTAATCTTAAAGATCCTTATATCACTTACATTACGAATGCTATCCTCCAGTTCATTATACCTTATAAATCCTTTCACAAACACAGAATTGTAACCCACTCCCTTAACAGCAGTTTTGATATAAAAATTATTTCTCCCCCTTGTTTCATATGCATGTTTGTCTCTACAGTACACCAGATATCGCCCAAAATAAGAGGGCATACTATCCAGATGTATTTTGTGTATAAAAACCAATGTCTGGTATTCCAATAGCTGTCTCACATTCATCCAGTTCAAACACTCCAACATATCACCTATTCCTGTATATCTGCCACAGTTTAGTATCATTCTCATGCCCCTATTTTGTAGTTTCTGAAGCCTGTCCATATCACCACTATTCCCCAAATACAGTATTGTACCGCAACAATAAAACATAGGCAAAATCAATGCATTATATAATACATACTTTGCATATCTTGTCAATACTGTCCCCACTCTGTATATCACTCCTAACCTTTTTCCTATTTTCTTAGATATATAATTTACATGTTCCTTAAAATTAAGTTTATAATCCACCATTACTCCAAGGTACTTTATTAATTCTACAAACTGCACATTTTCCCCCTCAATATTGACGAATATTTGACTGTTTATTATGTGTCTGTAATCTCCTTCACTACTGAAGCACATAGCTTTTGTTTTGTTCACGTTCAGTTTCATTTTATTGACAGCAAACCACTCGCTCACAGTCTTCATTTCATCACTTACAGTTTCTATCAGTTCCTCCACATTGTCACCCTCCAAATATATAACAGTATCATCTGCAAAACAATGATATTTGCACTTTTTCAGGTTGTCTCCTAAATCATTTATATACAGAGCGAACAACAAAGGCCCTAATACACTTCCCTGCGGCACTCCCATTTTAACCTCCCTCGCTGCCGATTCTTGACCTCCATACCTCACCCGCTGTTTTCTACACTCTAGATAATTCTTAAACCACTCTATACAATTTCTTCTAATTCCATAAGCCATTAGCTTATCAATTAACCTTCCTCTATTTACCGTCTCAAATGCTCTTTTTAAATCCAAAAACACTACCACCACTGAAGTCCCTCTGTCTCTACACTCCTTCCATTCCGCAATCAAACACTGTAGGGCAGTTTCACAACTGTACTTTTCTCTAAATCCAGATTGAAAGCTGGACAATATACTATTTTCCCTGATATATTGTTCTGTTTGTATGTATATAACTTTTTCCAATATCTTTTCTATTGATGGTAGAGTGTTCACTGGTCTGAATTCCTCACATAGTGTTGTTTTTCCCACTTTTCTTATTGGTATAACCATCGATACCTTCAATCGCTCTGGCACCTTATTTTCTTCTATTGAAGAATTAACAATATGAATTAATGGGTCTCCCAATTCATCCCAGTACTTTTTAATAAAAGCTACTGATATTCCATCTGGACTGCCCTTATTGGATAGATTGAACACTATTTTTCCTAATTCTTCCTTCTCTACCATTCTGAAATCTTCCAATCTGCATTCCCTATTCGACAATAATTTCTGGCATCCAGTATGTCCTATGGTTCTCACAATTTCTTCAATACTGTCTATAAAGTATGCATTGAACTTTTCCGCAATTACTGTATCTTCCTCATAACTAACTCCATCAAATTTCACCACTCCAACAGTATCATCTACACTTTTACCTGTTATCTTCTTCAATGTGTTCCACATATCTTTTGAACTATATTTATTTCCATCAATTTTCCTCTCGTAATACTTTCTTTTTTCTCTCCTTATTAACTGTACTGTTTCATTCCTTTTTCTTCTGTACTCCTCCCAATCAACCTGTGACCCCGTTAGAGACCAACGTTTATGAGCCTCATTTCTTTTACTAATCATTTTCTTTATCTCGTCACTAAACCAGTAACTACTATCTTTTAACACCACTTCCTTTTTTGGCATGATAATATTTCTCACTTTTTCAATTCTCTCCATAACATCATCGAATTTTTCATTCACCTCTTTACCATTATATCTCCATCTTATATCTTTAAATACCTCTTTTGCTTCCTCTTCACTAACTACCATTTTTCTAACTGTCCTTTTAACAAGTTTTCCCCTAACTGCCAATTCATCACCCAGTTCGACAGTCCTGTGATTTGTATATCCAGGCTCATCAATTACCCTAACTGACAGTTCTCTAACATTAGTCACAACTAAATCAATTATTGTTCTGCTGTCTTTCACAACATGAGTATAGTCATTTACCACTTGCACCATACCTACTTCCTCCACCAATTTCTTTAGCCTCCTTATTATAATATATTATATGATTAATATATTATATGATACTAAAGATTAGGATACATTAAAGTTCTGATTTAGACATTATACAAGGTGTCTCAGAATAAAAAGCACATAATTCTAAGGTAGAATATAATATACAGGGTGTCTGCTTAAGGCTGGCCACCGGCTATATCTCGGAAACTAATGGACCTAGAACCTCAAAATAAAAAATTTCCAGACATAAGTGATCAAGAGAAATTCAATGAAAATATTTTCAAGATGGCCGCGCTTCCAGAAATACCGGAAGTTGACACCTACTTCGTTAATTTAACAGGAACACCCTGTATATTATTATATTTTTTAAATGTCTGAAAAAATCGAATACAGGTGGTTGTCACCATTGGAATTTAGAAGGTTAGGTTTATGAGTTATAAACAAGTGAAAATCGAAAATTTTCAACTTCAAAGCAGTCTAGAACTAGAACGGCTCAAGATATCCAAAAACGGTTTACATGTCCCTATCCTAACTTTTCACGTTTTATCCCAGTATGTGGAGTAAATTTTAATACAGGGTGATGAAAATTATCCGATTTTTCATCACCCTGTATTAAAATTTAAACCACATAGTAGGATACTATGTGAAAAGTTAAGATAGGGACATGTAAACCGTTTTTAGATATCTTGAGCCGTTCTAGTTCTAGACTGCTTTGAAGTTGAAAATTTTCGATTTTCACTTGTTTATAACTCATAAACCGCTCAATCTAAATTCCAATGGTGAAAACCACCTGTATTAGATTTCTTCAGACATTTAAAAAATATAAAGTTTTACAGGGTGTTTCCGTTAAAATAACGAAGTAGGTGTCAACTTCCGGTATTTCCGGAAGTGCGGCCATCTTGAAAATATTTTCATTGAATTTCTCTTGATCACTTATGTCTGGAAATTTTTGTTTTGAGGTTATAGGCCCATTAGTTTCCGAGATATAGCCGGTGGCCAGCCTTAAGCAGACACCCTGTATATAATAACAACACTGACTACAATGACTAAATTTTTCACTCCGCCAAGCCATGATGCAAACCCCCCCCATTACAAATTTAAAGATTTAACGTGGGGCTTCGTCTCCAGATCCCCTGGCCCTGAAAAAATCCTACTCACGTTTCCTAGCGCTGTAACGGTTCTTTTGTCACCGTTACATTCATTTTCAAATAAATAAATAAAATAAAGCAATTGTTATTCATTTTCCCTGTAAGTACCTATTTCTGGAACGCACTGTACACTGCTTTCATTATACACCGATCAGTGGCGACACTGCCAGTCGGACTTCCCGAGTCGCGCTTCGGCTTGACTCGTAGTACCTACGCAGAGGGGATATTTGTTATAAAGGGTGAAGCACATTGGATTCCTTTTAAAATTTAAAAACAGACCACCTGTTTAATTTATTTGTTTAAATCAATAAAATGTCTCACGACTAGAAAGCAACCTCTCGCCCGCTCAGTAGAGGTAAGTGTGGAACATTCTCTACAGAGTGGGGCGCCTTGAACGCCTCGGTCTGTGTAGCCTAAATCGTGCACGATTTAATTTTTTTTAAAATTGGGTCTTATACAAGGTCATATTGCCTACGACTTAAAATTATTTTGGACAATACAGCATGTCTCATATGAGAGTGACATATCAAAGTTATGTTTTTTTAAATGGAATTTTATTAATTATTTATTATACTATACTATCAATTTATTGCTTTTGATTTATATTTATTACATTATTGACGGTGAGTTCTCGAGAGTGTTGGAGGTTCTTTTTTTTATAACCTCATTTTCTTTATCATGTGGTTGAGTTATTTAATTTCAACACGAGGCACTCTCGGGGACTCGCGCCGATTATCATTATTATGTTGGCTCTGAAGTGTTCCGATCTGCAGGGAGTTCGCCTCTTTTTCCATGGATGTCTTTTCAAATATCAAGACCATCAGGACCGATGACACAGATGATGACCGGCTAGTGCTAGCATCAGCACCAGCACCAACCAGGACTCCCAGCAGCAGGGTGCCATGCACCCACAGCCAGCACTACCACCAGCACCTCCGTTATTTCATGGAAGATCCTCGAGAAGTCGTGTTGAACACCACCACCTGCTTCACAAAGCTAAGTAGTGTCGCCCTCTCCGTCCTAAATACTTATAACAAAATTCGGAGAGCACGTACAATCTTCTACTCTCACGTCACCTCTGCAGATTAACGACAATATCGGGGGATCATGCAGTAGGTCGCTTCCGATCTTATAAAATTTATAAAGACCAGTGCGGTTGATGTTCTTATGTCAGAAAAATTATCTAAAAACTTTATAGAACCGTAATCTACTGTAACAGTGTCAATTCCCCCCCTACGTTGTGATTATTTAAAAAAAAGAGAAGACACTTCATCACCATAAAAACTCGAAAAATCACCATCATCACCATAAAAATAAGAAAATTATTAACAGGAATTGTATTAAAAATAGAAACAAAGCATTAAATAAATACTTCAATTCAAATGAAGACTGCACTCAAATTAACTCTAAGTCCCCAACAAAGCAAAGCAGATCGTAAATAAAGTAACCAAAATAAGTTTCAATCTGAATTAAATTATAAAGTATTCTCAGTTACAAACACTTAAAAAAAATAGAATGTTAATTCAACTGAAGTTGTAGTCAAATAAATTCATTTAAAAATTATAAAAAGATAAAGAAATTCTAAAAAGTACAAACTGAGTTAACTTTTCAATTACTTAACTAAAATTTGGCTTTCTACCTTGATAGATCTATCCAGTGTACATTACGCCTCAGTTTGGGTTTAAATCCTAAAGTTATTATAAACTATTAATGATTATTATATAAAAAAAACTATTATTTTACATTTAAACTTCGGATTACAACTCCAAAATACACAAAGTAGAAACTCAGTCGAAAATAATAATAATTACTAAGAATGGAGTCGTTCTAGGTACATGGAACTGATGAATTCTTCTGATCAAGTTTTTACTCAAAAAGGAAAGTTAACTTCAGTACCTTATCTCTGCTGATTTAAACCTTCAGCTGCTGATTATCCACTGTTGTTATCGTGATCACCTCCCTGCTTGACTGAGATCCATTTTTGAGATGCAAAACAATCCAACCAAAAATCCAAACTCTCCCACAGACTCGTTGTCAGGAGTCAGTATAAATAATAGGTAAACTCCAAGAAGTAAAAGTAAAAAAATAAAACCCTATAATGCATAAAAATGCCACTATTAATTTAGTACTCAGACATTAAGAAATAGCTCACCAAAATGTTTAGTTCCGCTTAATCCATGAAATGAAATTTTAGGAAGGTTTGTATTCAATCCTCTTCTGGGAACATTCAAATAAACACTTTGGGTTTTCCTGTCCAAAATTACAGTTTTTAATTATGATTTCAGAAAAACTCTTTTCTGACAAGTCCCTCAACTAATTTTTTTTGTTTTTCTATCAATAAACTTTGATTTTCTTTTATTCCCAAATGATTCCTGATTGCTTCCATTTGAAATTTTTACTTTCAAACAATTAAATTGCGTCAATCAAGGAAATGTAAAAAAAAATAGAAATGTCACTTCCTTCTGACAATCCACAATAATACTCATATTTCATTGTTGCGGCATAAACGATAAAATCCTCTACTTCTAAACAGCCCAGAAGAATATTGGGACGCTACAGTAGTTCAACCCTTCACTGGTATTACCTAGCCTGGTTTCTATTTTTCAATTCATTGCTTTTTTTTTGTTATTTCACCTCCAGGGCTCTAGTGCCTCACTATTTCAATAATTTTCAGTTTCTATTTTTCTTTCATTTAATAAAGCAATTTTTTAATTATTAATATCGCCCCCCACACGCCATCGTGTGGGTTTCAATGTCATTTTTCAACTTGTAATTGTTTTATCTTTCTTGTTTAATTGTTTCGTGATTTCTGGAAATCAACGATCTCATTATTATATCACTTCATAATTTCTATAAATTTGATATTTCATCATTAAGTATACCTACCTGTGACATCATTTGTAATTTATCATCAATTGCAATTTTTAATTTTTTTGTGATATTTAAATTTGTTCTATTTGATTGTTATATTTTGTGATATTTAAATATCTTCATTATCTATTAAATTTCTATATTTATTATTTTAATTATTTTGATTATTGTTAATAAACACTGTTAAAATTTGCTTGTGAATTTTCTTCGACCTGTGACATTGTATATTTGTGTGCATTGCTATAACAATAGTTAAATTTTCGTTTTTCAGCTAGTCGGCTGCTAAATAGCTTTCCTTACCTCCCCGAAAATTGCTCGGGGTGGAACGGAAGATTATAGCGCAATGAACTTAACTTTTTTTTGTTATAATTTTTTGTTTTTATATGTAAATATTTCTGAACTTTCACCTATATTGTACATTTATCTCAAAAACTGTTGAGAATTTACCTACCAAAGCGAGTGCCTTTTTTGTACCAGGAATGTCTAGTTTTTGGAAAAATATCTCAAAACCAAAATTTATCCAACGGTGTAAAAATTTGAGGGTAGAAAAACTGGACCCCTACCTACCGTACGTCCCTCGCTGGTTCAAATTACACACACGTAATAATTATCGCTGTAATATTAGAGAAATTATTTTGGAGTTATACAAAAAAAAATATTTTTTTTAACATTGTACACCCTGATGTGTACAACGAATTTGATACTCAATTTAGAAGTTGGATTCATAAAGACTTCTTGTCTTAAAATCAAGTAAATATTCTACCTTAGAAGTTTGTCTCCTTTATTCTGAGACACCATGTATTTTATTCTTAGATTAACGATTCATACAAAGCGACTGAGTCCCAAAATTTTCACAAAAAAATTTACTCATATAATATTTTGTTTTGGTTTCCCATTTTATAGTATTTATCCCATTTATCGTCAAAAATACGGACTTTTAAATTCAAATACGAAATTTAAATTTATCAAGAATACACGAGTTTTTTATTGTCAGATATGCAGAATTGACTTTTATTTCGAACAAGAGCACTTTTTGACAAACGTGCATCATGTTAAATAAAAATTAGTAAAATTATAAATTACCAAATAAAAATTAAAATAATAGTAAAGGGAAACATTATCGTAATAAATGCCAATTTCATGCTACACCCTGTATTAGCATTTATTTTTTATAGGCTTACTTTTTAATTATTTCTTGAAAGTATAAGATGCGAAGAATGAAGAATGAATTATAAACGGGATATTGAAAATGCTTAGTCGCCTGTAGAAACTGACATCATTTATGAAATTCTAATTAAACGTCGAAGCGACTTACTTTCAGGTCAAATTGCCTGAAAAGTGCACGGGAATATAAATTAGAAGAGAAAATTAAAATCGCCAAATTAGTCGGAACAATTAGCATGCAAATTAATGTGAATGATGCTTTTTGAATGCGTCGGGGTGAATTGCATTAATTGTCTATAAAAATAAAATAAAAATCTTTATTCACTTACTTTTCAATGGTTTCATTTACTAATAAGCAAGTTACATGCGGAGTTGCACTGGAAAGGTTTTTAGCTTTTTGTCTTTTAAAAATGGAAATTCAATTGAAAATTTAAATGAGTGGAATAATTGTACCATATTTTCACTAATTGCAGGATCTGTTGTTTAATTAATACGAAACTGTGAATGCTGCAACCAATTTAGAAACGCTAATAAGCCTGCGTGGTTGATTTGGCGGTGGTTCTTCTTATTGCGCATAGAAATATTCAAAAATTGCAATTTAATTCAATGAACTGATTCCAAATGTGGGTGTGTTTGTAATTTGTCCATAAATTTTTCATGCATTTTTTCTTTCTTTTTTTTTCAACAATATTGGGAAGACACAAGGATACCTGCATCCAGATTCCAAATATCAAAATAGTCTGCTAAGAATAAGTCCGCTTTCATAGTTTCTTATCAAAATATTCTTATCAATGAATTAAACGCGTTAACCATTTAGTTAAGGGCGTGTTCCATTTCCATTGAAAGTTACCAAAATAGTGGGTAATATGTCCCGTTACCCGTTACTAATGGTTGCCTGAAAAATTGGTACCTTATGGACCGCGATTAATGAAATAAGGGCGTTTTTAATTATTTTTTCATTATTTGCAACCGATTGCAGCGTTTCTCAACCGCTGCAATCTGTTATCAAAACTAGGAAATTCATTATGTTAGTAAGTCAAATAATTTTTTTATAAATTTTTTTCGACACTAGATAGAGTGCTTGAATACAAATCAATGGAAATGCCGGAGATCGCGCACTACAGCGCATCTCAGTGGCGTTCAAGTGGTAAGTTTCAGATAAGTTGAAAAATGAAATACCCCTTTTTGATGTTGTGGAATTTAAGGTAAAGTTTAGAAGAATTGTTTCACTTTAGTGTATATCTAACGAAATAAATAAGTAAATTGGTACTTTTTGTAATTTTTCCAATTATTTATCGAATCCACGATGAAAAAATCATAACACTTTAACAGACTATTTTAATAATTTGTAGTCATAGTAGTCTGTAAAAAAAATTGGTATTTCAGCAGAAAATCGTAATTTTGTTGCATAAAAAAATAGAAAAAATGAATTAATTTGACTCTTTAATTGAGGTGTTAACTGAGCTTTCAAATTAAGAATTCTATATAAATAATGTAGGCTACCTGACCAAGTTCATTTATTAATTTTGTAACCACTTCAAAGGATGTAATAAAAGCAAAAGCTCTTAACTCATAACCGTGAAACACCTTCGCAAGTGAAAGAATCTGGCAATACTAAAAGGGTTGGTTTATTCATATTTCCGCCATTAAAACTTCACCGAACTAGAGATCTAGATCCCCTAAGGGTCTTTATCTGACATTTTGAATCTTTCTTGAAGGTTGCAAAGCCCGTAAACAGGAGCCCGGGACCGAGACTTCAATATCAGAGGGTTCATTTGCGGCTTGATTTGAATAATGGTGTTTTTGTATTCAGCATTTTAAGTCATTATCGATCCAGTTCGTTACAGCCGTCAATCATACAGGACGATTGATTTCCGGACCGCATCGCGGTGCAGTTTCAATTAAGCAGGACTCGACGGTTTCCAGTCCATGAAACGAGGGCGAGTCCTCCAATAAAAATCTCATGGTATTCTAGATTCAGTCTGAATTAATGGGTTTTTTATTCAGTGGATATTTTCACTGCGATTGAGTGTAATTTTTTCTCGTTTATTCCAAACTAGAAAGTTTGGTTATCAACTTTTATTTGGTTACCACTCAGCTTATGAAGTGGCTATAGAATTTCTTTTAGGATGTGATCGGGTTTCATTATTTTGACGAGAGTAAAACATTATGTAGACTAAGTTACTAAGTATAGTTTTTATTGCAAGAAATGATAAAATTCTAAAAGTTTTCTTTTTATTGACATTTCTTTCGAATTAAAAATTTTATGATTCGCTTCTATTGTACAGGGTGCCCGGAAGTAGCATGTAGGGTAGGTACCTAGAAAAGGAGGTGCGGTTCTACATATAAAAAATAAGACTTTTGTTTCCTGTTAACTTATGTGATTCCCCGACGTACCGTTTTCAAGATACATCAGCTAGGGGACAACAAACTTAATTTTTTGTTTGTTTTTTGTTAATATCTCGAGAACTGTATGAGATACAATGATCAACTCTTATGCATTCTTTTGTTTTCATTATCCCCCTTGTTTTACCTGTAAAATAAAGGTTTTAAGAAAATTGTGTCGTCGATTTTGGGTATTTTGATTATTTCAGCTTATTTCAACTTTTACGCCACTGCAATAAATGAGATTTTAAGAAATTGTTTAGAACCGTTCATGTTTTCTACATCAAAAACAGGAAACGGTTTTCTCGGAAACGGTTAACTTTAGAGCTGTTGAGCACTTTTTTTGAGTACATTTTTAATGAAGAAAACATGGGCGGTTCTGAAGCACTTCTTAGGATCTATTTATTCCATTGACGTAGAAGTTAAAGGGTTGAAACCCTCAAAGTTTTTTTAACATTTTAACAGCAGGCTGCAGGACTGCAGGTACTTTTGGAAAAAAGAAAGTAAATAAAAAATTATTTTGAAAAGTGCTTAAGGTTTTGTCCCATAAAATTCCGTTTTTTTAGAAACGGTTAACTTTAGAGCTGTAGAGTACCTTTTTGGTGTAGAAAGCATGGGTTGTTCTAAAGCAGTTTTTAAGATCGGATTTATTCCAGTGGCGTTGAAGTTAGGGGGTTGGAACCCTCAAAGTTTTCTTTCAAATTCAACAGCAGGCTGTAAGTCTGCTGGTACTTTTAGGAAAAAGAAAGTAAATAAAAAATCATTTTGAAAATAATGTTTTTTCCATAAAATTCAGGTTTTCGTGGCAAATGGTTAACTTTAGAGCTGTTGAGCAAGAGTACCTTTTTGGTGTAGAAAACATGGGCGGTTCTAAATCACTTCTCAAGATAGCATTTATTCCAGTGACGTAGAAGTTATGAGGTTGGAACAATCAATTTTTTTTTAACAATTTTGTAACAGCAGGCTGTAGGACTGCAGGTACTTTTGGGAAAAGAAAAGTAAATGGAAAATTATTCTGAAAATTAAAGTTTTGTTCCATAAAATTCCGTTTTTCTCGGAAACGGTTAACTTTAGAGCTATTGAGATAGAGTATCGCTTTGGTGAAGAAAACATGGGCGGTTTTTAATCATTTCTTAAATTAGCATTTATTCCAGTGGTATAGAAGTTAGGAGGTTGAAACATTAAATTTTTTTTTACAATTTAACAGGGGGCTGCAGGACTGCTGGTCAGGAGTACCTTTTTGGTATAGAAAATATGGGCGCTTCTATGGCGCTTCTTAAAATTGCATTCATTCAAGTGGCTCAAGTTAGAGGGTTGAAACTCGAAACTCTCAAATTACTCAAAATCTACGCCACTCAATTTTGAAACTAGTTCTAGTTCTAAAAAAAAGTAAAATTCTTTAATGTAGAATCGCCCCTTCTTATCTAGGTACTTGCTATTTCCGCATACCCTGCATATATTAGCCAAGTAAAAAATATTTATTTTTATTTTTTTATTCTCAAATTTTTTTTTTTTTCAAATAAGTTGACACAAAAATATATTAATTGAACATATCACCATCCGTGATAAGAAGACAATTAAGGTGGTTTCAAGCTTTCAGAAGCGTCGCTTTTGGTCATTAATAATAAATCAAGTCGGTGGTCAATACGCTATCAGAAAATTTTGACAATTTAATGAAGCGAACAAATAAATTGATGAGCACGAGATGTGTATAAAAATATACTTTCAGTATCAGGCCTTTTTATCGAAGGATACATTATTCCTCCCCACACCCTCAAAAAAGGTCGAAAACCTTATTAAAGGTATGATTTCTTGGGCGCGAACCTAAAATTGTTGCTGAGTTAATTAAGGCGGAACGATTTCTTCGTCTAGCACGCTATCTCGTAATAATGTTCCACACGCGAGTACTTGGCAACATTACAATAAAGTCGAAATGGGATTTTATTCCGTTGTTCTCCGAGTAATGGTCTGTCTCGGAACTAAACTGGATATTCATCATGCTATTTATTTCTATAAATTGTCTGCAATGTCAGATATTTTCCGCATTTCTAGTCCCAGGAGAGTTTACTTTTTCTCCTTATATGAAACCGATCGATAGGATCCAGATTAATTTTTAAGTTTTGAGACAAGAGGCAACGTTGCTTGACTCCATACTCGATTCAACAGTAAATTGATTGAACCGAGTATTTTGAACACAATAAAAAGTAAATGTTTCATTGATTTACTGTCCAATTCATCTCTGACAAAATTTTTTTATATGAACTCATTTTCGGAGTGGTTACCCAAAGAAATGGAAGCAATTACGAATCAACATCTCGAATTACTTACTTTACTCAGTTGCGTTTCAAAGCACCAATTCTATTTCTTTAGGAGTTCATAAGGAGTCCAAGTTGACGGTAAATTTCTCTCAAACAATTTTGAGAAATATTATTCACTTTGTCATACAATTTACGGGGAAATTATCAAAACCTACCCACGAAGATCCTTTTCAGGATACTTAGATTACTTTATTCAAATGGAAATTGAATATCGCTTTTACAAGATCTGTTACCTGAATAATTAATTCAAAATTCCCCTAAGGCATATTACCAGTCACATTATTGAAACTGAATTAATTTTAATAAAATTAATTTGACTCTAAAGCACCGAATGAGAACTTGTACGGTGGACGTAAATTCTATGAAGCGCTGGTATTGATTAAAACCAGATAAATGTAGTTGAACGAAATGTACCTTTTCATTATTATACCCACATGAAATTGGATATTAACGATTATTGATTACTGAATAAATTGTTGATTTTTTCATTTACAGCAACCAATAAAGATGCAGTTAATTAGTGCTAGGGTCTACTCGTGCTATATTCTTGATACGCTGGACTTATTCGATCAGCAGGTCAGGAAATTACACCTGAAATAAACCTGTAAACGCAGATTTAATTGTCACAGCTTTAGGTTGCTATGAAATACTTGGCACCCAGCTCAATATTTATACCAGGTAGATCACGATTTATTCCCTTTACGTCACAAATTGACTTATATCTGTTGGGCCTATCTTTCGCATAAAAAAAAATTGTCATGCTTTCAAGTAGTTAAAGGTACAACTGTGGTATATTTCTGGATAAAGTTGCCATCAGTGGTCCATGCATTTTAATCTTGACCCCATATCGAGTCGTGCGGGCTTAAAAAATCTTCTAAAATCTAAAAAATAGTAAGGGAATACCGTCGGTGTCATTACACATGCGACATAGTCCCCAGATCCTAACTGCACAGTTTTCTACTAGGGTTTACCATTTTCTTTCTTTTTTATTAGCACTTTAGGGGAAAAAATCGCTTCTTTTTGTTTTTTTGCTTACAAAATGAATACTATTGGAGCAATGTAAATTGTTCCAATGAAAAAATTGAAGTAAATTGAAATACGAAGGACATGAGCGCTGAAGCAACCCAATCGGTTGACTATTAAGAGAGAAAATAAAAAAAAAAACGTTTTATTTTTTAATTCGTAACTATGTCATTTTTTGAGGTGTAGCGCAGGCTGTTTGCGAGATAGTCGAAATTGAAAGGGAAGTGCTTCCCTTCCTAAGGGCAAAAACTAATCGCTGTCGAATAATTGGTTTTCGTGTATTGCAATCAGGAGTTCTTCATACCATATTTTGCAGCGGGGCTGGATGCTCTGGAGGTTTGCCGATTCGAACTCATGAAATGGACCTGGATAGTAGAAGTATTTAGCAATTAAACGCCAATCTTCGTTTTCCATTTAAATGCTGAAAAATAGGTAAAAATAGCGCGCAAACATGAGCAAAAACGAACGAACGCGAGAGTGAGGGTAGAACTACAGCAGATGAGGGGTACAACAGCGCTTCTATGCCACCCTCTCAACTGCTGTTCCATCCCCAATCTCGCGCGTTCTATTCGACTGTTTTTGCTCATATATGCGCAAAATTTGTACCTATTTTTCAGCATTTAAATAGAAAACGAAGATTGCCGTTTTATAACTGAATGTACTACTACTTTCCAAATCTGTTTGATGAGTTCGGATTGGAGGGCCTCCAAAGCATCCAGCTTCTCTGCAAAATATGTTATGAATAATGATCGCAATTACGCGAAAACCAATTATCCGAGAACGAATGGTTTTTGCACATAGGAAGGGAAACTTTTCAATATCGACTATCTCGCAAAAAACCTGCACTACACCGCAACAAATAACGACGGTACGAATTTTTGACAAAACGCTATTTTTCCTGTTTCTCCCTCAATGGACCGATCTGTTTTTTTCTTATTTTCAATCTCTGCAGCTCATTCATCGGAAAAATTTACATTGCTCAATCGGTTTTTCTTTTGTAAGCAAAAAAAAACAACAAAAAAAAAATTTGTACTAAAGTGTTAATTAAAAAAAAAAAAAAAAAACGGTAAACTCGAGTAAAAGTACTGCGCAGTTAGGATCTGGGAGCTATTCCGCGTGTGATGGCACCGGCGGTGTTGGTATTCCGTTACTATTTTTGTCAAAATCTGGTGATTTGTGATTTTAGATTCTGTTGCTTTAGGTCTAGTCTAGTAGGAAAAAAAAACAATTGACGACTCGAAATTCTTTCATCTTCGAAAATCTTTGTGATTATTGAAAATAAATGTCTCGATTATGTTTTTTAATTGAAAATATGTACACATTAGAACTAGCGACAGACAGAAAATCGATTTAAGCACAGCTTGTTCAGGTTAGTCATATGCGGGTTCCATATGCGGGTTATTTTCATGTCATAACTAATGGATAATTAACTCAGAGTTTCTCATAATTTGTTCCATTTATTTTACATATAGGTGGCACATTCGCTTCAGAATAATTCTACTGCTCAATTCTCAAGTAAGATAATTTTTACCTATTATACATTTCCGGCTCTACCCTCGCACACTTAACTCGACGTCGGGTTATTCAGAAGTTTTCTATTTTTGTTTCCGAAGTGACCACGTTCAAAAATTTACGAGTTTTGTCAGCATGATCAGATTCTGGCGCATTGCTACTGGATGATATTTCTCATTATTTCCAGTCTCTTTGCTCTTAGAAAATTTTGATACTAAATTTAATACAATGTCTGATAAAAAATTAATGACCCGAAATATGAAAATTTCATGACTAATAAAATTATTTTCATATGATTTAATTATTACGAACGGTTGGCCTTGCATAAGAGCAGTTATTCGTAAATAATTATACCCGAGGGATATTTATTTTCCCGATGAATTGTGAATTTTTTATGGGTTCTTCGGGCTTTTCGTTTCATCAGTGATTAGGCTCCTTGAATTGTTGAATAAAAAAAACACAAATTTAAATTAATACCTGCAAGTTTTTTGGGAGGAAAGATAGGGTCGCATGTAATTCTGTACGATAACGTAAATCCGGCAAGGAAATGTTTAGGAGTTTAATGACTTGTATCCATGGTACCGGTTGTCGTTTGTCGTTGCTCGGTTTCCATCCAAAAAGTTAGCTCTCATTTTAACGAGATGAAAAGTTGGAGTAAATTTCCTCCTCTGTCAAATAATATGGGATTTCTCGTATGGGTAATTAAATTAACCTTAGTTTGTTTAAACTGACGACGTTTCTATGAAAGAAAACAAGGGCCAAAACTCAGAATATACGTTCATATCGGCTTATGCATAACTGAATCCATTTTAAGAGAAGCTATTAGAATGCAGAATCACGCTCGTATCTACATAAATAAGCCGAAGAAAAAATTGTCGCCTTAATTGCATCAGAAATTTTTTAAATTTATATTTATATTTCAGATCTTTTCACTCCTGAAAAAATATAATATTATACAGATTACCTTTATTAGTTGAATGCGGCTGGTTTGAAATTATTTTTTTTTTTATAATTATAAAAAAGAAGGAAACAACTGTCTTAACTATGTATTAGATAAGACAAAGTCACTCCACTACAGTAACTATGGGCTGCGAGAGATTGCTCATATTCCCTGCTTCAAGTAAACCAAATCAATAATCAAATAGGCGCTACAAACACCCAGAGCAATCTGGGATTCGAATCCAGTTCGAGGCAGTTTTTTTTATTCTGCACTTCTAACCCACCGGCTCTTGAAAATGTTCGCTTGCTATTTTTCATTTGACCTTTAATCTACTTTTACCTACTCGCTGACACTTCTTAAGAGGTGTGCAGACTGATTCAGAGCCGAGAAAAACGATTAAAAAAAGAGATTGAAACAAGAGATCTTACAGGATCAATACCCAAGCTATTATAACCGCAAGAGGGGTAATACTCCCTACTAAAAAAATGTTATTTTTTAATAACTTGTTGAAATGATTTCTTTTTTTTTTAATAAAACATTAAAATTATTTTTTTAACTGCTCTTCTAGACTAGTTGATGAACTAGTTAGTGGACTAGAATATCAGGTACTTCAGACCAAGTAGTGGATTTTGAAGGAAATTCCCAGAACAGCCGAAGACCTGAAGTTATTCCTTCAATATACGAATACAGAATTTAAAAAAATTTCCAACAAAGAAAAAATCGAGTCGACTGAAGGAAAAAAAATTGTGACCACGCTGTAGTTGAGAAAGGCAGATGAATAGGCAGCATCCTTTAAAAATAGTTTTACCTTACTACTGTAAGTTAGATAATGATAGGGAATTTTATTATGATTTCAAAAACGCTAATTATGATGAAATTAACTCATTTTTGTTTAGTGTGAATTGGAACGATTTATTGCAGATTAGCGACGTTGATGTGAGTGTTAACTATTTGTATGAGGTCATTTATCATGTTATCGGTGAGTTTGTGAAGATGAAGGAGGTTTTCAAGTCAAATTATCCACCTTGGTTTAGCGGAGATATTGTTCGCTTAATTAAACAGAAACGTTTGGCTCATAGAAATTATAAAATCTCAGGAGGACAATACATGATGATTATGAAAATTTTGTTCATCTCCGGAGATTGTGTAAGAATGTAACTGAAACCACACATGCTGCGTATATAAAAAACTTGGAAGATTCTCTCTTGAAGAATGTTTAGCCTTTTTGGAAATATGTTAACTCAAAGAGATCTTGTTCACTTTACTTTCCTACTACTGTACGATACAAAGACCAGATTTCAGAATGTGGTAGGAGTACTGCGTCTCTCTTCGCCAAGTTCTTTGAATCTGTTTACAAGTCTTCTGAAGCATTAGGAGATAACGAAGTCCTACGGTGTGGGCGAACCTATGCTTTCCTGGATAAATTGTTTTCTTGCTAATCGCATACAAACTGTTAGTAGGAAGTTATTTTTCTGAACCCTATTGTGTGTCATCGAGAGTTCCTCAGGGGTCCCATTTGGGCCCCCTGTCTACTTTTTATAAACGATATCGTCAATGTTATACACCATTCAAAAGTTTTACTTTATGCAGATGATATGAAGATTTTTATTCAGGTGAAATCTTCCAGTGATTCTGACAAACTGCAATCGGACCTCGACAGAATATTTCGTTGGTGTCAAAGGAACTGTTTGGACCTGAACGTCAATAAATGTAACTCTATGCGGTTTTCTAGGAGACTCGATAGTGTAAATGTTACTTACTTCATTGACAACGTAGCACTAAAGACGTTGGATCTTGTGACTGATTTGGGAGTCGTAATGGATTCGCGATTAAATTTTAATGCTCATATGAACATGGTTATCTCTAAGTCGAGTAAAATGCTAGGGGTCATAAAGAGGACCACAACAAAATTTTCCAATGGAAAAGCATTGATAGCTCTTTATAACTCTCTTGTAAGGAGTGTTATTGATTACTGTTGTGTCGTATGGTTTCCATATTTTCACAGTCATGTTCAGAGACTTGAGAATGTTCAAAGAAAATTTGTGAAGTACTTGTGCTACAGATTGAATGTGAGATTTCTGAGTGATTTTTATGATCACCAGCTAGTTTATTTTGGACTTCAGTCAATATCGTTGAGATATGTATATTTTAGTATTTGCTTTTCACACAAAATCTTGAGGGGTGAGACAAGATGTGCGGAACTTTTAAGTTTATTTCAGTTGCATGTTCCTTCCCGTTCGGTACGCAATCAAACAATATTGCATGTGAATCAACACAAAACTTGTTATGGTGTTAACTCCCCGGTTGACAGGTGCTGTCGAAATGTAAACACTTACAGAGATCATATAGATTTGTCCTTTAGTGTTGATAAACTAAAGAAAAATATTGGGAAAAATATTTTGTAATTGTTCTTTTATCTGTATTATTGTCTATGATATTATCTATAATATTATCTAGTGTAATCATTTGTGAAAGTGCTAAATGGCGTTAATAAAGATGATTATTATAATATTTCCAAAAGCCTTAAGTGGAACATTCTACCAGGACAGTTATTGGAAAAATTCAAATGTTTTCCCAGAGTGTAGGAAGTTAACAAAACATTAAAATTTGTGCCTTGTATAACAATAATGGGGAACCTGTGCAAATACCGCGTCACAGGGTTGCTCAAAAAGTGAGCTACAATCTATGAATGAAGTTTGTTTTTTAAATAACTCATCTTTCAAGAGTTAACGACACTTTGAATGCGACTGAAAATTTAAGGTTGGTCGATTTGATTGCGAGCAAGTGTTTTACATTTTTATACACGACATTTTCGGAAATTTCTGATTTCTAAGCCCTTCTTATTGCTGAAATTTTGTGGTAATCCAATCACAATTCAACCCTTTTACTTACAAAACCAATACCTACATCGAATCGTTCAAGTTTAATCTCGTATACTGGATGACACCAAAATCAATAATAAAATAAATGATTTCCTCAAATGGTGAAAGTCTTCAAACTAACTATCAATAATATAAAGCATTTTTTTAAGGTAATTAAGCCACCGCGGTGAAAGATTAATCGCTCACTTTTCTCAGAATACGTCATCAAAGAAACACTTTAAAAGTACTTAGCTCAAGAACCCTAAAAAGTTAACATAAAAAAAATCAAAGGATCTCTTCTGAGGAAACTCTATTACTCTTACTCTCATAGAATAGGTTGGATTCTTCAAATTTTCCTGTTTTGGAAAGCCTTCTGGCGATTTTTAATCTGCGAGATTGTCCCTCACTCATACCCATTGCTGCCACTAGCAGTGGTGTCTCTAAAAATGAGCGTCATTTCGAGAGGATGCTGCTTTGATCGTCAAGAAATTTTTTCAGCATGGCCATATCACAGCACAAACGGAACATAATAATTTAAAAGGCAAAGATTTAGTTATATTTTCGCTACCGTTAATCAAATTGGTCTTTCAGGCATGACATAAAAATTCCACGGCAGCAGAATTGTAAAAAAATTCTAGAATTCTTTAATATCTTGTTTTAGATATTTAAATTATACGTTTAGTATATGAGTCAAATTATGAATATTTTATTTGAATACTGAAACTTTGAATATGAGCTGATTGTAAAATTGAAACCTAATCTCAGAAAGAATGCTTCATTAGTTTGGATAAATTTCAGGTGCACTTTCTGCCTTTCTATTTATAAAATTACAAATTAACACATCTACAAATTAAATGGCACTTAATTACATTATTAAATGTAAAGAAAAATAAATAATATATCCCAAAACTGCCTTACATGAATGTAATATTCCTTTTAATCGCTACTACAAGTATAAATTCTGACCGAACGATACGAATTATTAAAAAATAGAAGCATGCAAGGTTTAAAAACAGTAAGAACAAAGACTTACCTGCTCGGTGAAATGCAGATCTGATTTCGATAGCCCCCAAATAGCCGCTATATAGGAGGCACACGTACCCAAACTAAGAATTACACAATACCTCAACCGTAACGACAAAGTCACATATATTAAGTAGTCTAACAGTAGCACCCACCCTAAACTGTCACGCGAGGTCACTTCGTTCTTCTTTATAAACAGCATGACGAGCAATTGGGCATTCGCGATATTCCAAGCGACGTGCGGTACCGCCGACCAGAGAAACTTATTCAGGTACCCTCTCTTGCACCAGATCAACAAGAAAGCGTTTATTGTCAAGAAACCACCCATGATGCCGAAAATGAAAAAATCCTGCCCGCTCGGAACTACCAGCATGTATATGTCGAATAAAATCGCCATGATGAGGAAGCACTCCAACCCGGCTCGTTTCTGCCTCGCGCTGAAACTCTGGTAGAGCTTTTCCAAGGATGGGTCGGTGAATGAGGTGAAAAAGTAACAGAAGGACTTCATGTTGCTCGAGGCTACTTGTTCTTGCTTTTCCTCCATCTTGGGGGTGGTGTGTTGTGTTATCGTTGTCTTAACTTAGGCTGATATTGATTTACATTGTCTTAGGAGATGGAATTACTCTATTCGTCTTGGATTTTTTAGCAGAGAATTGTGTTGGTTGCTTGGTTCACTACCAGGTCTGATCTTATTCATTGAGTTTCCCATTGTTGTTGCTGTGTCTTTATTCTATATTTCAAAGAACAATTAGAAATAATTATCACAACCAAATTTAGAATTAATTATTTGAACGAATCATAATAATTGAGTAAAGTAATGAGGGGGTGATAATGAAATACTTGCATATATTGCCAATTTTTAATATTTAAGAGAAGGAAAACTGTGTCTACTTGATGGTAAAACCTAACTTACTAAACTTCAAGAATATGATTTTGAGAAAAAGTAATTTGAAAGTTTGATATTAGACAACATAGTAATGTGGGAAAGTATTGCTATCATTTATTTTGCTTGAATCTGGACCTTAGGAGATAACAGGAATCGTAATTTATCTGCCTTCACAAGAAATAAAAGTTTTGGAAAAACTTGGTAAGACCAAGTTTTAACTAATTTATTGCCGTAATGTTATAAAATGATGGTAACAAAAATTCGTTTAAGCGAAATTCCACATGCAGCGAGAGGTAATTATGCGGCGGGAAATGCATGAACACAAATTCAACCGTGTCAATTTAAGCATTTTCCGCTGCACAATTGCGTCCAGCGTAATCCCTCCGCTTCACCAGTAGTTGGTCTGTGAACATTTTTAAATCGGATTTTATTTCAGATCACTTCCATTATTTTTTATTTTATTGTTTGTCCTACCGAAACTACGTTATACAGCCTCGGGATTTTCAAGAGTCAAAATAAAGACTTTCACGTTCTCTATATTACATTTCAATTCTCCACAACGAAACCAGTACCAGTAGAAGGTACTTGTTAGTCGAATTAAGTAATATGGAACACTCAACAATGATGATATGTAAATTGGCACTCAGCGCATTTCGATTCCAATATCACCCTTTATATCACTTTTCAATTTCCATTACCATTCTAAAATCAACAAAGTAAGGAAAAGCACTAGCACTAGAAGTAGCACTATCATGCACTTGTGAAAGAAGCAAGTAGTGTCCTGAAAAAGATATAATGCAGCAACATTTCGCATTCTGCAAAATTATGTCTTTTACGATGAAAGCTTGACTGCAGCCTGTGCAAATAGGAAATCGAAACAGTCGAACGAATTACGAGTCTGTATTTACAGTCCCGAAACCGAAATGGAGGCGGCAGGAAATTTACGGTCAGTCGGGGGAATCAAGGGAAACGGATTCAAGTTTCTCCAGGTTTTATAGTTATGGAAAATATAAAAAATTTGTTTATTGCTGATTCAAGTTACGTGGGAGTTATAAAATTTATTGTTTCAAGGTGGAGATATTAACATTTCAGCATTTTCGTGTTTTATGATTTTATCAACGCCTGAAATTGGTTTCAACTGGTTTGGTTGGAGGTAGATTTTTGTTTTATTATTATTATGCGAGCTTCAAAGGAAAATAATAATTGTTTAAGAATTGGCTGTTTATTTACATAATAATCAATTTAGCTTCATTTGATATTATAATTTCATTTTATCATGGATCTAATTTATTTTATGTAGATACCTATGAATGTATTACAGTGCGCGAGAAAAGTAAGGAATAAATTCGATAAAACGAAGAGAGCTGTTTTTTTGAAAAAATAAAAAAACAGGTCGATTTTGCTTTTGAGTTGTTCAACTTTTGACATAAAATTGGGGTATACAGGGTGATGCGCGAAAAAGTGGTTGACGTCATCGGTATTTTTTTTAAATGGCAACCCTTATTTTTTATTCCATTTTTTGATACTTCATTCAATTGCCAGTATGGTAATGTAATCAATTTGTAACCTTAAATAAGGAAAATTTTGAGAAAACAGCTTGTGTCGAAATTGTGCACTTTTTGCTGATATGAAAATCGGAACATTAGCGATAAAAATCAAAAAATATCAAATAAAAATTACTGTTTCCATGGTAATTTTATAACATCTGTCTATTAAATTAAATCTATTAAATTAAATCTGTTAAATTAAATTAAATTAAACCTATTTAAATCTGTCTATTGAATTGAATGTCTCCAAATTAAGTTATTTTCACAGAAATTTCGTCGTTTAAGGTTACAAAATGATTACATTACCGTATTGGCAATTAAATGAAGTATTAAACAATGGAATAAAAAATAAGGGTTGCCATTTAAAAAAAAATACCGATGACGTCACCACTTTTCGCGCATCACCCTGTATACTCCAATATTATGTCAAAAGTTGAACAACTCAAAAACAAAATCGACCTGTTTTTTTTATTTTTTCAAAAAAACAGCCCTCTCCGTTTTATCGAATTTATTCCTTACTTTTCTCGCGCACTGTATATTTATACTACATCAGAGTTTTGCTTCATTCTAATAATTATAGTCACAAAATAAAGTTACCTAAACTCTTTGGAAATTGATGAAAATGGACAATCAATAAAAAGAAAACTTCATGTTTCTCATTATAATTCCATAATTACCATTAATGCAACCGTGAACTGTCTCTTGAAAATATCTAAAAATAGTAATAGTAGGTAGGTACTATCTTAATAATGAGCTATAATTATAATTAATAATAATTATAAAAACTTGAAAATAGCTATAATTATAAAACTGGTTTGTTGTAATTGGTTTTTTATAACTATTATGGTTTTTCATAATATAATAGCAAACCTAATACCTAGCGGTTCAATATATCTGTTTATGGCCTATACAGGGTGATTGATTGAAACGCCACATTAGAAAAAGTTCGACTTCCAAATGATCTAGGAATCTGAAATTTGGAACTTAGGCAACATACCTAATAACGAGTCAAAATGAAATATGACCAAGATGGCAGAACATTTAAAATGGCGAAAGCAATGGCCATCTTTGTTTTTTTAAATGGGACACCCCATATATTATTGCATTTTCAGATCGTCTGAGAAAATGTAATAACAATGGTGCTTATAGTTGTATTTTAAATTGAGTGGGCCATGAGTTATAAACAAGTGAAAATCGTGATTTTCCAACTTTAAAGACATTTATCACGAAAACGGCTCAAGATATCAGAAAACGGCTCACATGTCCCTGTCTTAACTTTTTATAAGGCATCCAAATATGCACTTGAAATCATTATACAAGGTGGTGAAAATTGTCAGATTTTTCATCACCCTGTATAAACATTTCAACTCTACAGTAGGATACCAGATGAAAAGTTAAGATAGGGACATGTAAGCCGTTTTCTGATATCATGAGCCGTTTTCGTGGTAAATTTTTCTTTAAAGTTGGAAAATCACGATTTTCACTTGTTTATAACTCATGGCCTACTCAATTTAAAATACAACTATAAGCACCATTGTTATTACATTTTCTCAGACGATCTGAAAATGCAATAATATGTGGGGTGTCCCATTTAAAAAAAACAAAGATGGCCATTGCTTTCGCCATTTTAAATATTCTACCATCTTGGTAATATTTCATTTTGACTCGTTATTAGGTATGTTGCCTAAGTTCCAAATTTCAGATTCCTAGATCATTTGGAAGTCGAACTTTTTCTAATGTGGCGTTTCAATCAATCACCCTGTATAGAATTGATAAAATGAAAACTACAAATTAAACATAAAAATATAACAAACGATTTTTTTTAACGCAATTACGTAATCAACAATCTCCATTCCCTGCTAATACTGATGGTGTATATTACCAGTAATTTTGTTTAATGAATCATTGTGTATGGAGAACCAAAAAAGTTAGAAAATTCAAATTTTGGTAACATCCGTTAAGACCTAGCATCGAGCCTAGGTCCATCTATCTTTGGTATTTTAAATGGAACACCCCCATATATTTATACATTTTTAAGTTACCAATCTTATAATTGGAGTTTAAAATGAGTAGTAAAGTGAGTTTAAAAAATGAATAATGAGTCCACAAACAAAAGTGGAAAGCGCAATTTTCCAAAAGCAGTTTACATGCATCTAGAACGGCCCAAAGTATGGAAAAATTGCTTATATTGATGGGTGATCCATTTTAATCTATTTTCGGAATTATTGGAGAAAGGCAACATTCTCAGAAGAAAAGTTGTTTTTAGACAAAAGTTGTTTTGTTTTGAGGGGGACATCGTTTGTACACAAAAACCAACTCCCACTTCCACCCCTTGCATAGGGTGGAGGTGACTTTGACGATTTAAATAGGAACCCCCATTTCGCCCAATGCCCTCATCCCTTAAACATCGAAGACAAAAAGAGGGCTTTCTCGAGACTTTGATTAATTTTTCATGACTCGACAAAATTGCTTGGAGGAAAAATTCTGCTTGGGCAGAAATTGTTTGGTGTTCAGGGGGATATCACTTGCATACCTGTTTTTTTCGGGTATTACGATTCAGGGGCTGGGGATTGGGGGTGGTTGTGGTCTGCAAATGATATCCCCCCTCAAAACCAAACAACTTCTGCACCCTGCAATTTTTCCTCCAAGCAATTATTGTCGAGTCATGAAAAATCCTCAAGAAAGCCGTTTTTGTCTTCCATGTTTAAGGAATGAGGGCGAATTTAAAAAAAAAAGTTCATACAGAAGTTTGTTTTTCTGTTTTTTTTTTGTGGTATCATTACTTGTGGATGAAACGCTTATCAGAGTGGTGAAAATAATCCGATTTTTCATTATCATATGCAAGATGCTCGCGGAAATAGCATGTACCTAAAAAGGAAATATTTCTACATAAAAAAATAAGCCTTTTTTTCTTTAAAACTTATATGTCCTGACGTATCGGTTCTGAGATGCAGGGTGTCAAAAAAATATTATTCTTACAATTTTTTGAAGATATTTCGGGAACTGTTTGAGATACAGAACTCAGTTTTTGTACACGTCATTTCATTGATATTATCTACCTCACCAATTCATGTTTTTTCATGTGCCATTGACGGAGATTTAATAATAATAATAATAATAATAATAATAATTTATTGTCCAACAGTATTATATACACCAATAAGAGGACAATTTCTGTAAATGTCACAATTTGCTCATACAACATAAATAGGAAAACCAACAATTCAAGACACATTACATAATATCGAGAGGAAGTTTCTTTAAATCATAAATACTACAGTTAAAAATATCACAAGAGTAGCTAAGAGAATTATAGTTGTTACACATGACCTCAATGGGTGATCTAAAAAGCAAATTAGTCCTTGCAAACCGCACATAGAACGTGTGACTGCTCCTGGAATTAGGTCTGGGCACTACAAAATTTAACTTACTCAATAATTCCGGGCAATCAATCACACCCTGTACAAGCTTATACAGAAATATGATCGACATTCTGACTCGCCTCTTGCTAAACGTGTCCACGCAATAAGTGTTCAAAAGCGTCGCATTAGAAAACCCTCTCTCTGGATAGAAGCCAAAATCTCTGAACCACATATGTTTAAGTACTCGCCTGACAACATCATCCAGCAGGTCTACAAGGTAGCTCTGAAGGGGATACCAGATTAGCGAAGCATATTCTGCTTTAGAAACCATAAAAGCGAAGAATAATGTTTTCAAAGCCCTGTTACCTTTGAACTCTCTTGTGTTGCGCAGCAAATATCCCAATAGTCTATTCAGGGATGCTGACAGTTCCAAGACATGATTTACAAATGAAAAATCTGAACTAAAGTGAACACCCAGATCCCTGATCTCGTTAACGCGATCCAGTAATACCCCTGATATGGCGTAATCAAAAACCACTGCAGAGCGTCTTCTGTTATACGACATGACCTTACACTTATCAATATTCATTTGCATCCCGCTGACAGAGCACCATTCAATCACACTATCTAAGCACCGTTGGAGACACACACAATCACCCTCTACTTCTACTGCCTTAAAGATCTTAAGATCGTCTGCAAACATCAGAGCTTCACAGTTGAGTTCATCACATACGCTGTTTATAAACAAAATGAACAGAAGTGGTCCTAGGTTGGAGCCCTGTGGTACTCCGGACACTGGAGTAAATGCCGCTGAAGAGTACCCATTGTATGAGACGAACTGCTGGCGGTCGGTCAAGTATGATCTCAAAAACTCGAGAAGATTCTCGCTAAATCCGAGAACATCCAATCTTGTGAGCAAGATTCTATGATTCACCCTATCGAAAGCCTTAGACAGGTCTGTGTAAATCACATCAACCTGTCTTTTATTATCTAAGGCTTCAGAGATAAACTGAGAGAAGCAGGCCAAGTTAGTAACGGTGGATCTGCGCTCCACAAATCCGTGCTGTGATGAAGAAATGAAAGGCGAGACGGAGCTATATATATATCTATACAACACTGACTCAAAGACCTTGGCAAAGTTTGAGAGGATAACCACTGATCTGTAGTTTGCTATATTATCTTTATTTCCGCTTTTGAACACTGGACAACAGCGTGCTAATTTCCATTTAGAAGGGAATACAGCAGTTTTTAAACTAAGATTGAATAAAGTCTGCAGTGGTCGAGTCAAAACTGGGGAACAATCACGAACAAAAAATGCAGGTACTTGATCACAGCCCGCTGTTTTCTTACATCCCAATCTCCCCACTGCAGACTCAATGTCTTGAATCGATATCGATTTCACCTGGACAATATTGCTACAGAAAGGCACAGTTAAATCGTGTGTCACAGATCCACCATCCACCATCCATAGATTTTAGGATTAGGCGAAATTTCTTGCCCTTCATTTTCCAAGACAAGCAATTAAAGCTAGCTTTTCATTATAAATGGCCGTTTATCTCGGAAACTGCTGACTTTGTAGCTGTAAACCATTTTTAGAGCTGTTAGTCAAGAGTACCTTTTTGGTGTGGACAACATGGGCGGTTCTAGAGGGCTTCTTAAAATCGCATTTTTTATTCCAGTGACGTATAAAATTAGGGAGTTGAAATCGTCAAAGTACTCAGAATCTGGGCCACTCAATTTTCTTAAAACCTTTACTTTAAGTGACAACAAGGAGATTAGTGAGTATACAAAGTGCGTATTGTATCTCATATTGGGCATATAAATTATAGAAAAAAAGTCTTCTTTTTGTCTATAAACAAACAAAAAAAAAGTCAAGGTACCTACATGCTATTTCCGAGCACCCTGTATAAAAATTTCAAACATACAATGTTTTTTCAGTTTTTTCAACAAATTTCAGTAATGGCTGAATTTTTCAGAAATTGTATTCCCGATTCTTAATAAGTATCAAATTATGCCCAACTTTACACGTTTACCCGACTCTGTATCCGGCAAAATAAGAAAGTTGCCCATATTGAGAGAAAAATTTTGGGAACCCTGTATACTATACAGCCCAGTTGTGTACTGACTGATAGAATGTGGCGAGGTCCAGAATCTTTTATGAAACGCTTTTATCATCACACACACACACACACCCACACTTTTGCAGCGAACTTGGATAATCTCTCCAGAGTTTCTGTTTGATGGAACTCACGCACATAGGGGATGAACATGAGTCTACTCGTATGTTGACGTATCCAACCACAACAGGGAGAAGAGCGGTATGTTTCCTAACTAAAGGCTTCACTATCTGCATGGGAATACATTTTCGGTCTCAGTGTTTGGTCGAAGCCAAGTTGCCACGGTTTTTTTTACATGATGCTATAAAAAGCTATACTCGCGGAAACTGTTTTATTTAGTTTGACTGATGGTCATGCATGCAGGTTGTAATTAGAGTATAATTTACAAATTGCTAGATGATCGACCAGTTTCGGGTCATACCTCATCATCAGGACATGTTATTTAGCAACCGTAAGTAGGTATTAATAAAAAATTATACAACATCAAATTAATAAAATGGAAGTTTCATGAGGTTTGATAAAAGTTGAAAATTTTAAATTACTTAAGTCATTCGGATTGCTATAGCGAAGTCTGAGGAATATTTAAAAATAAATCCTTTTCAAAATTAAAGAGGAAGGCCTGGGAGGCGTTATCTAATTTTTTTTGTATTTTTTAAAAGTATTTGCGATATTTTTTGTTGTATTTTATTTGTTAGTATTTATAAGTTTTTTTTTCTATAGGTACTCAAATATTTGTGTTGAAGTATTGCTAAAAATAGATTGACAGAATTTGGATATTTTTTAAGACAAATTTTGGGAAAGTATATCAATTAAATAAAGCAGTTTTGTAATGTGAATTAAATATTTTCTTATTTAATAATAATATGTACCTACTTGTATGAAATTATGGTATTTTCTTCAAGAAAATCTAGTAATGGAGGAAAATAGACACTGCCTATTACCTGTAATTATTATTATTTCAACATAATGGTAATGCTTATTTTATAATGAACACCATATAAATTTTCATAAAAAAGTATCTATAAATAAATTTAATGAAACATTACATTCAATTTTATTGAAAAAAATGTTTCTTTTTTATTGTTCAATTATTGCAATTATAGATATGAATGTGTGAATGTCATCTAATTCATGTACAAATGCTCCCACTTACTAACGTTGCCTTGTCCATTATTTACGAATCATTAGCATCGTCAAAAAAATCTTTAATGATGAATACTACTCGAAATTATTACTGGTAATACTGTTACGTAACAGTGCATCGTAAAATTATCATCTACACTTTGTACCTATTTTCATGATAGTGACTCGTAGGAGCATCTAGAGGTGTTTTATATCATAATAAAGCTTGAAGAAAGTGGTAATACCTACTTCTGGAGACAAGAAATAGTCTCCCTAGCGTAATGAGTAATAAATTAAACTGTCAGGTGGGTAAACGGTTTCATAATCCATTTTTATTACAAGAATAGATATAAAAAAGTTTTAATCGAGTAATAAAGCTTTTCGTGTTCTCTGCCATTATATCGGAGATCCTGCATCGACATTATATGCAAACTAGGAGCCAAAGCAGACGGAACTTGACAAATGAGGTTGTTGGCGTGTTTGAATGAACTGATATATTTGCATGATGATAGGTCAGGAGTTGTGCTGTGATTTTGGTGAAACTTGCACTATAAACTAACAATGCCAGCTGATGAGTAATTGAGAACTCAAACTGCAGTTTATACGATGCAGAACTTTGACGTGTGTGTATTAATACATGCGTGATGATTTGCCATGAAGGAGAATCAACAATTTATTTTACGGTCAATATTAGTTTAATAGAAGTTTATTTAAATTAGTTTTCAAAATTTGAGTTTATGAAAGGAAAAAAATAATACCGATGTAACATGGATGTTAAAATTGCGATGTGCTTGTGCTTGTTATCAATACTAAATATAGCGGACAGGTAAGGTCAAGTTTGGTATCATGGGATGTCCCCCTTCCAGACGAATAGCTTCCCTTACCTAATTTTTTTGATCTGATGCATTTTTTTTTATGTGTAAAAGTCTTCAGATAAAATGAGCACCCAGTATAAATAATATTCAATAACCACTCATATCAGTTGAGAGCTTTCCTCTCAAACAAGCTTACGTCAATATTAATTTACCCTAATCCCGGTCTCTGTTAAGGTTTACTGTCATTATACATAAACCAAATGAATTTCATATGAAATCATCAAACAACACAGGAGGATTAAAAGGCAGAAAAAATAATGAATAAAACTCGTCAAATACCTAATTTATTATACGAGCGATGAAACACTTGACGCTCATGCATAACTCTAAACTGTTGTGTTCGAGTGTGTGAAAATATGGTCATGATTACTGGTAATTAATTTCTTCTCTTAAATGATCAATGGTGTTTAAATTACTATTTTATGTAACTTTTTAAATAGTATTGTTTACAAGATAAGCAAAATACGCTCTATAGAATCCAGGACCATCATAATTATTGAGCTCTTAAGAAATTATGTAAAATTAGGACAAATTGGCTCCAAATGTAATAAAAATTTCAAATATAACACACTCAAGTTTTTTCAGAAAATAATAGACCAAGCTAAATTAGACACTTAAGATATTCTCTAGAAATAGTATAAAAAAGCAAAGTATAGAATTTCAAATTCCCTGTTAGTCCTTATCTATGTGGCAAAAATCAGTAACATGAATATAATTCAGAAGAAGAGAAAAATGAAAAAAAAATGATTAAAAAAATAAAATAAAAAAATAAGAAGTAAGAAAAAATAAAGGAAAGGAAAAAAGGAAAAAAAAATATATATGTAGAAGTTAAGGTTAAGAAGGTAGAATCCTGAAAGGAGTTAAAAAAATATATAATACCTATACCTACAAAAATAATAGCGATAACAAGGAATAAATAAAAGGAAACATTAATAGTACATAGTATAAACTGTTACAGAGAAATAGGCGAGGACCGTAGAATGACAGTTGAAGCCAAAAACTAAAAAAAAAATAGATTTTTTTTTGTTGCTGCACATCAATTATATTATTACAGCAAACCAGGTCGCAGAGACCACCGATAAAATTGGATTGATAATGACAACATCTTAAAGTTAGCGTTTATCCTTAATAACATCAAAACTCCTTATTATGCAACCTTATTAAGTAGTAAGTAGTTATATGAGGCCTGCGTGCTGACCAGTGACAACTTATGGCATGGACATGAAGTCGAATGGAGGCAAGAAGTGTTCCCCAGAGAAATTCCGATTGGATAAGAACATGCCAGATGCCATGAAACGGACAATTTTGGTAATTATTCTTAGGCAGAGAGCACGCAACGAGGACATCAGAAGACGCACTGGGGGTTATTGACGTCTTTCGACGCATGGCCAGGTTGAAGAGGCGTTGGGCAGGTCATGTCGAGAAATACGAGTAGGTAAGATAACGGGAGGTCGCCGAAAAAAAATCTTACAGTGGAAAGCAAGGTAGGTAAGAGTTTAACTAAATTGGCGAGATGAAAAGAAACTAAAGAATGAAAATCGATTAACAGGGCGGAAATATGACGAAACACCTGAAGGAACCTTCATCCAGAAGTGGAAGGTGACAAGTGATAGGTGACAGTGACAGAGAGGGGGAATCAGAATTTTTACTAAAAATACAAGAAGGTAATTTTATTTAGATCACACATTTATATTTTTTTTATATCCTCTAATGGTCAGTGAGCTGGTTCGCGATATTTCTAGCTAACATGACAGGAATGCCGCGTTCTAATACAGAATGCCAGAATATGTCCGCATATTCGAAACAGTGCATGGCTGTGACTAAAGCTAAACTACAACACCGTGAAGCTCCTAGAAATTTTCGAGAACGACGCCCGGAATATATGTAGGAGCGTAGAAGCAGCAGCTAGAGTTATCAAAAACAGGAAGGCACCAGTAGGAGACAAGATCACAAACCCAGCCCTAAAAAACCCAAACGAAAAGGCATCCGAGAAATCGTGAAAAATATCAACGCCATCCTTCGAGAAAAGACCTATCCCCAACATATGAAAACAGCAGAGATCATCGTGATCTCAAAACCCGAAAGACCGAACAAAGACCCAAAAAGCTACAGGCCAATCAGCCTGCTCCCATCCCATCCCTGATCCCAAAGGAGCAGAAAGGGTCATCCTCACAAAACTGCAAGAGGAGTTAGAGAGACTCGACGTGATCCCCGACCATTAGTTCGGATTTCGAAGCAAACATGCAACAGTCCACCAAATAGACCACTTCAAGATAATCATTTCGACAGGCGCCATTCTCCTTGACATCGAAAATCCCTCGACCAGGTTTTGCATCAAGGCTTGGTCTACAAAATGAATCTTTTAGGCATCAATGAAAACCTGATTAGAGACTACCTGAGAGAGAGAAACTACTACACCAAATCCACGAAATGGAGAATAGAAGCCGGAGTCCCCAAAGGCTCGGTAATCCGCCCAACTTTTTACAGCATCTTCACAGCACACCTCCCCAAGCCCCAATGATGCGAAATAGCCTAGATCGCAAACGACACGACGATCTACTTCTCCAGCGGAAGACTGTAACTCGTGAGATAAGCCCTGCAAACCGATCTAGACAACAAACCAAAATCTACTTCAGAGACAACAGAAAAAGGAGAGCGAAATCCAAAGAAGTGACAATCAACGAACGGAAATCAAGTGGAAAAGAAAAGCCGAATACCTGGAAGTGATTCTAGACCAAAGTTTCATACTTCTAGACCAAAAAGGAATAAAAAAAGCAATCGGGTCGCTCTACCCACTAATCGGCGGAAAAAACATGATGAACCCGGAAAACAAAATCAAGATAATCAAGACGATGCTGATACCCATCGCAATTTACGCTGCAATCAACAAAGCCGCCGGGGTGGCAGTAAATGCGCCCTAGTTTATAACAAATGAAAAGATCAGAGACGAAACAGGGTTGAATAGCTGAAAGACATCATCGTGAGGCAATATGTATCGTGAGGTCAATGGAAAGCCACGAAACCCAATTATTTTGAGACAAGCCATTGAGGCAATAGGAAACGAATCCCGGAAACAAAAACAGACACGACATCTTCAGCGTAAAAAAATACACTGAAGATCACGGCATTGAGATCAATCCAAAAAGAAAGAAGACTCGCTAAACAGCAAAAACCCTACACCCCAAAAGTGACAAAGACGCTGAAGTGAAACCCGAAGTGAAAGCGACAACCAAGTGAAGTGAGGTAAAACAATCCACAGTGTGAAAACCAAGACACTCCCGACAACAGGCCGGAGATCACGACCACGGATAAAAAACTCACAACACACCCATCCCAGGGAAAACCACAAAGCAAGGCAAAGGAAGAAGCTTCAGACCTCAGTAAGACAACTGAAGACACCGTTTACAGAGTCAGTTTAGATTGGAAGTTGGTTGAGTGTTTGGAGTATTACAGAGTACAGAGTAAAGATGAGTGGTAGTGGTGAAGGAAAAGAAAAAAGGTTTTGACAAGCATGGAAATGTAAATGAAACTCACTGAATATTTAGACTTTGGAGGTTAAAGTGTTTATTTGTGTTGTGAGTGATTTAAATAAAGACTATAAACTTAGTGGTCTTTTGAGTTGAAACGATAAAGAGTAAGAACTTTTCAGTATTTTAAGTCAAGATTATGGAAACTGGACATCTTAGAAATACTATTTAAATGTTAGAATCAAGAAAAAGTCTCTCATCTCACCCTGTTCACAGTTTCTCTGATAACAGTTCTGCTGGTAGGATGTAGTGATATTGATTTAGTTCGTTTAATTATACGAAGCAGGTGTTGTGTCGTAATACGAGGCAGTCGAGGATGGGATTTAATCCTATTTGTTGCCTGCAGGGAAATGCCATGCAAATCTTGCTTCTAGTTAGTTTTTTTTTCCCATTATGGGGTAGCACAACTAGCAGGATGGTCGGAGAGTCGACCACTGCATAAGACGCAGACTATTATAATTATCATGGAAGCAGTCGCTTCTTGTACATTCATGGAAGTCTGTCGGTGAGACCAATTCTAATGAGATTGGAATGGATTTACAGGCGGAGTAATGACGACAGAAGGAGCAGGCGGTGGAGAAGTGCCTACGAGTCTGCAATCTATAACCGGACAATGGATAGTTCAAACAGAACTTTCAGGCTTATCTGCAGATGCAAAAGGAAATACCCCTTAGTAGAAGTATAATAATGAACAAAGCCACCACGCTACATGTACTTAGATAGCATATAATCTCTAATATACCCCTACCAAAGCTTGCATCATGATGAAGCACCGTCTGGATATTATTTGATTATCACAAAGCATTTATGCGTGCAGCTCTCTTAAACGCCATCTCAAAATACATTACAAAGGGACATACAAACTATAATTAACAAAAGAAGAAACCTAATTGATTAGATAAAGGCCAATCAAAGGTAATCCTCTTATAGGAGTAGCTTACTATCGATCGCAGTCATGACGCAAATAATAAAAGAAACACCCACCACAGGAGATTAAGTGAACAATGCGATGGAACAAGTAAGTTCTTTTAACTAGCCAGAGAGCTTATACTCCAACTCCAATAAAAATGAAGCAAAAATAATATCGATAATGTCTGCGGTAAAAAGTCTGGACAGAATTATTTTTGAGAAACCCCCCACTGTCGATCGATTAAAATTAAGAAATATTTCGAGTGTCAAAAATAGGAAAGTCGACACTGAGAGAACAATGGTCTACAATGTCCAACTTCAGGGATATTCCCCCAAGCCCACTTCATAATGACCTAGGTGAGACAATCACACTCGGGAGGATAAGCAAGAAGCTCAATGAAGCCTATGAGTTTTAGTCCCAGGCGGAATACCCTATCACTAATTCAACATTCCTGTCAGCTAGGAATAATGAACGAAACTACGATATAACGATCAATTTTTTATATCATCAAAATCGTAATACCTCCTGAAGGTCACTTTTGTAATTCCAATTGTCTATTTTTCGATTTTATTGGCGTGGAATCAGACACGTTGTTGGTATTACTTTCTGACATAGTCCAGGAATAAGTACTTTAATGGGTCGATACAGATAGTTTGAACCACCTGTAAATAGAACTTAGAAATACCTTATTACACTTATTACATGAAATCAGAAAAATAGCTACAAATAGAAAAGTGTTTCTAAATTGCCCAGTCATTCAGAATTTAATCCAATTTAACAAGCTGTCTGGCTAAATATAAACTTTCTTACTTTGAATGATACTATAACTATACCTCAGTCGACCAACAGATATAGTAATAAAACTGCGCACAAACTTTTAAGGTCCAAGTAGTCACATCTGTAGGCAGATAGTGCCTTATTTATTGGTTACCTGGTTCCGGTAAACCAATGAGAAGGGCATTCTAAGATTTGTATACAGGGTGCACCATGTATCCTTCTCTATATTGCTATCTCCTGAACGCTAAGAGATACAGGGTCGGTTAAATTAGAGAAAAGATGCGCAGTTTTGTGGCCATCTAGAATTCGTCAAAACATGCAAGATATCTAAGACCGTTCCTGAAATATCCTGAAAAAACTGAAAAATCGAGATTTCTTATTTTCCTCATATCTTTTTTATTATTGGAAATTAATAAATAATTTTTTGTAGGCTTACATAAGCCGTTAAGAGCTATCCATCTGACATTTCAAAAATGTTCAAGGCCTACTAGATCCAAGAGTTTTCACAGTCAACTTTCGTTTTTCTTATGGCCGCCATATTATTTTTTTATGTCGTTCGATATGAAAAAAATAATGGAAACCAAAAATTAATAAACTTCAAAAAAAATTTTAAAATTTTTATTCTTAATATTTCAAAGAAAAACCTAATAAAAAATCGTCGAAAAACGTCAACATTTGTAAAATACGCCGAAATAGTGCTTGCCTTATGGTTTTTTAATTTATCTATGAAATTCGGTCTAAAAATGTGTCTTTTTTGTAAAGAAAAAAAAAAGAATAAAAATTTTTTTATTTATTTTTTGAAGTTTAACAATTTTTAGTTTTTATGATTTTTTTTTTATATCGAACAACATAAAAAAACACTATGGTGGCCATAAGAAAAACGAAAGTTGACTATGAAAATTCTGGGATCTAGTCGGCTTTGAAAATTTTTGAAATGTCAGATGGGTAGCTCTTGCCGACTTATGTAAGCCCACAAAAAATTATTTATTAATCTCCAATAATAAAAAAGATATGGCAAAAATAAGAAATCTCGATTTTTCAGTTTTTTCAGGATATTTCAGGAACGGTCACAGATATCATGTATGTCTCGACGGAATCGAGATGGCCACAAAATTGCGCTCCTTTGGATTTGCTTAACCAACCCTGTATCTGTTAGCGTTAGGAGCAATATAGAGAAGGATACATGGTGCACCCTGTATATAATTCTTGTGTAATAAGGTCTGCCTACCTGGATTGTAAACTTACCGCGCACTTTTATTACTCGTACTATATCTTTTGGCCGACTGAGGTATAGTCTGCTATTATTATTGTTTTGATGAGAAGTTAGTTGGTCACACTAAAACTTGTTTGTATAGGCGTGTAAACATAAACATAAATGAGCTCAATAACACATTTCGAGACGTAATAAATATGAATAATTTCGCAGATCAAAGTATCTTAAGTTACAGTGTCGATTTCCGAGCCCCATAAAATATAAAAATTACACTACACTCTACAATACGTACATTATAATAGTACCTAGTCATATTTCAATTAATTATTTGGAAAAAAAATACATAACGTTTACATTAACGATATTAAATTCTAAACGAAATTCAGTTGACGTAATTTAAATTGTCCATCTCTGCTGCTCTATGCGATTCTATTGATTTTAATCAGGCACTATACAATCATATACGCCACTCATCAATGAGTTATCTTGTTTGAAACAACCCATTTTCACTCAAAGCGCATCTACTCGGCCAATCATACTGCAGCAAAATATAAATTCCGTTTACTTATTGATTATGAATAAAACACTAATGTTTTATAAAATTCTACTGTATATTGATGGATGATAGAAACGTTACACGTGTTTCGCTACTTTTCATGTAGCATCTTCAGACGTAAATAAAATTATTGATACAGTAACATAGCAACAGTATTATCTAAGTAGTGATTTTTACGTCTGAAGATGCTACATGAAAAGTAGCGAAACACGTGTAACGTTTCTACCATCCATCAATATACAGTAGAATTTTATAAAACATTAGTGTTTTATTCATAATCAATAAGTATGCAGAGATTCTACGAAGTAAGGGTTGAAAACATAAATTTTATAAATTCCGTTATTTTGATAAAATTATTATTATTAACTTCATTTCAGTTTCGTTTTTGTAGTTATAAAATAATTTTAACGTTCACTTTTTAGCTCATAAAACTTGACAATCAAGTTGAATTTGGTTAAAAATTGAGCGAAGAGGGAAGGAAGAAGAGAAAAACGTAGGTACTAAAGAGCACGGTGTTTGGACATTCTTTGCTCCATGTCCATAATGGAAGCTTAATTATTGACAAAAACTGAGTTCTTTAAAAGAAAAGTTTCAAAAATTTTGTTTGTCGAAAGAATCAGCCAGCTAAACCTACCGTGACTGTAAGTAAACGAGACCTTGGCCGGCCGGCGGCGTCGGGCCATCGACACGGTGTTTCAGTACATCCACGTTAAAGTTAACATTTTTATGTTTTTTTTTTCGTGTTACCATTTTTCTCTCAACGGCCTTGTGATCAGTAGGTTCCGATCCATACTTAAAATCTGTCATCTCTTTTTGTGTGTTTTTTTTCTACATCGCTCCTGAAGGACCAAGGCGGACTTCCGAGATCGCGCGTAAAAAGTTAGTTTCGCATAGATATGGCGTCAGAACTTTCTCCGAAGCGTTGACAATTTTTTGAAAAACGTGACAGCGCTTTTTTTATAACCAGCAATTTTTTAACAAAAAAAATCTACATAGGTAGAGGTACCTACTCAAAAAAAAAAACATAAATAAAAAATGATCCGATTTGATAATTTTTTTAACCTGAGGTGATTCGAGTCTTGCAGGTGTTCTCCAATCATCCTAACTTTTATTTTACATGAAGGGAGCGTGAAGTATGGGTGGTCCAGCCTGCTTTGGACAAGCTGAATATTTCCAGCGAGGTGGTTTCTTTTATTCTGTTTAAAAATTGTTCTTTTCCTTCACGTTTCACGGAAGGGAAGGGAGTCAGTCGAGGTATTCGAGACTGAACGGATACGGGGAAGACCGGCCAAGAGAGCCTGGTTCGTAATATCTCCGGCCAGATTTTAATATTTGATTGTGATTACGGTGAGCCGTTATAGTTGAACTATTTCAACTATTAGTAATAAATTACCAGTAACTAGCTCTCGATTAAAGTTTATAAGTGTTGTCAATAGCTTATAGTATTATAAATTTGTTGTTGTGCTTAATGAAAGAAGTGAATAAGGTGTGTGAAATCTCTTTGTGCTACATAATCGAATTTCACCTTAACCACACGGATAAACCTTCGGATACTACCCCTTGAATTGACGGTGGTAGTGGTAGAGTACCTACTAATGTTCTTCAACTGATCCAGCCGCCAGCAGCATTCATACGTTCCTAGTGTCAATTAAATCTATTTGCCGTCTTCCGACTTGCAACGTAATCCTTCCAGCTTTAATTGGAGGTCAAGAATAGTAACTCTGTGAGTCTTGAATTATTAATAGTTCTACTGAGTGAGTTTTAAAGCATTTACCATTGATTTTCCTGCAAGAAGATTCCTATTTTATAAATATGTACTTTTAGAATAAGATGATTATTGTTTCTTTCAGAGTCTTAGGGAGGTCGACCGCCTAATTGCACTCATTTTGTAATGTGTGAATTTCTATTAAAACTATAATATTCAATATTGGTTTATTTGTAAAAGAGCTAGCTATTCGTAAATTAATTCCATTTCAGATACCTCATATTAATTTAGTAGATGAGAGCACCGAACGATGTTTTAAAAGGACCTACGCCGCTTCTATAAATTTTTATGTGTTTCAACTGGTTCAAGGCTCGGTAGGTAATACACCCGGGGACTTTGCTCCACTCGTTTCACCACAAACCTTCTTGTAATTGTTGAATTTTTGCTTTATTTAATTAAGTATCGGGTTCTTTAATGATAATTTAATCATAATCAAGTCAATTTATTATATTTTCTAAAATTAAAAAATTTCATAAAAACACCATTTTATGACCATTTCATTATATTAATTTTTAGTTTTTTAAAGTATTTTAAGTTTTTTACATATTTTTTACATTACGAGTGAACAAAGGACCAATCGGCCCTGAAACGTTTCGTTTTTTATAAAAATCTTTTTATAAATAATAATTTCATTAAAGGACCCGATACCCAATTAAATAAAGCAAAAATTTAAAAAATGAACTCGGTATTCTCGAACTACCCTTATTCAATCCCTCAAGCTCTTATCTCAATTTCATAGCGCTCAGCGGCGATTATCTGTTAGGTACATGTAATTTCTGGTTGCACCTTAGACTATATTAATAAATATGGACCAAGACATAAAGACTGAAAAAGTGTTCCGACATCCCTCTCTCTCCAAACAAGACTGTTCAAAACTATGAATGCTAGATCAATAATGAAACTGGCACTTACAATGAAAGAGCGCAACCTCTCCAGTGTTATTGGTGGGCAATAAACATCGATGGATCCCTTATACCCGTTTTACTTTGCTACATCTGGCAACATGAATGTTTACATCCTGTCAGACCGTTTGTTTATATAATACCATAATAAGAGTTCGTGTTTTTCAAACAGTTGTAAGTTCCTTGTTATTTATATTTTCAGCTCTAGCTTTCACTCGTTTTAAGCTTTAATAATTAATTTTTCAATTAAGTTAAAAAAAGTGGCGAAAACGTGTTCTGTTTTTGAGAAAACTTCGAAAGAAGGTAAGTCTATCAGTTTCCTACGTAAGCAACGCAAAGCCGTCAATCAAAACAAAGCATACATGGTCATGGGCGTAGCGTAGTGTAAGTGTTTTATCTTTTAATTTGTGAAAACAATTATTGTTTGACAGTTTTTTTTTCATTTTCGAAAGCATACTGAATACCTACTGAATACTTTGAAAAATGCAACTTGGAAAAATTATTCCATTTAAATAAATAAAAAATACTGACTTTTTGAAAGTATATTACCTATTATTATTGTCAACCTCTAATTTAAGATAATCAGAATATGGAGAGGGGGAATAATATTCAAACAAGATTATCAAAGAATATGAAATAGAAGACTTTGGCCCGGTTGCACGAACGTTAAAAAAATTTCAGATTATTACTAATTTTAAGGTGCAAATTTTTAAAATGTGGTGAACTTTTTCCATGATCTTTCTTTTTTTATCGGCAATTAATTCTTCTAAAATTGAGACGAATTCACTCCCAGCAATATCAGAACAAAACTTTAGTAATACAGGGCATTTTAAAATTAGTGATTAGGTATCTGACATATTTTCAATTAGGTTCGTTTAATTTATTTTTAGAATAAAATCAACTAAATATGTAGATATAAGTAAGAAATTGAAAAAATATTTTAGGTACCTACTGATTTATATTGCTTTCCGACTTTCCTATCGATTTTACATTTGCTAAATTGTTATTACCTTTTTGTACCTTTTATTTTGTATAGGTAGGTATAAGTATATATTTTCTTAATTTAATATCTATTAGTATTCCCTTAATTTATGTTTTTTGTAACAAAAACTGCAAATAAAATAATAATATTATAAATATTATGATCATTATTATAATTTATGTAATTATTACATTTCCTATAACTGAACTCGAGCGCGCCACTGCCGTTGCGTTCTGTTTGTTTACGTTTTACGTCGTTCCCCTTACCCCGCCAGAAGCAGCATATGAGTGCGAGAGAGAATATCAACAAACCAGAACTGACTTCAAGCTAAGATAGGGAAGGCGCGGTCCATATTTATTAATATAGTCTAAGGGTTGCACCAACGCTACGTTTTTAATAAAAATTATTCTTTAAACTTGTCATATGAGACCAATTCGGATAATTTTTGCACACGAATTTAGGTAACTCAATTGTCTTTGCGATTGTTCTTCTAATTTTCTCAATCAGCCTTAAATAAATATGAAAATAAATTAAAATAAGATATTAAGAACGATTTAATTAATTTTCATAATTTTTAAATAAGTGTGAGATAATTTTAGATCAGCGAGGGAATTTTATTTTTTCCATAAAAGTGTCAACATATGCGGGACGAATTGAAGCCAACGCTTCAAATTGTGTGTTGAAGAAAAAAAAAATTAAACACAATTTTACGATCTAGAAAATACTAAAAGATACAAATGGGGGACACGGAAAACAGTCGGAATGACCTGCCGAAGTTTTTTCCTATTAAGTCAGTTTTGCCAGCTTTGGTGGCAAGAAACTACATCTACACAATACATTCTAAGTTCCTCTTGCCATCCATATTGCTTTTTAAATTATGACAAAAAAATTGAAATTTATATTTTACTTGGCCTATTATTATTATTATAGCAACAACATATTGACATATCCTATTGATCATATTGAACGACATGCAATATGGCGGCTGTGCAATCAAAAGTTGACACGCTGTTAGTTACTTTTAGTCTCGCTTTTAGTAGAGTCGCTTTACTTGAACTTATTCCTTCCTGCTCCTGCTAGATAAACAAGGTGGAAAGAATAAGCATATTCTTTAAAAATTCCTTAAATTCATGACACTTTTATTCCAGAAATTGAGAAGATGTGAAAGAGAAAGGAAATGAGCATACCTATTCTTAAAATGTCGCGGCAATTATTGTTCCATGTCAATTAATTGGGGCTCACAGGGGGTTAAAGTCTGATTCAATACCCTTTCGCCAAGGTAACAGTTGGTACTAGTAGAATAGGTGTGCGTATAGGTATTTAATGGCTTTTTAATGACCTAAAACCCATTAATGTCAGCTTAAGGGTTATTTATAGCCGTCACTATTGTCTACTTAATCCCTTAATTTCATTATTTATTGCTCTGTTATCATGTACTAATCCCTTTGACTTATGCCGCCTACAAAAAACCCCCTTTGATTACCTTGCATATCTATAATCCTTTACATGAGAAAAAAGGATTATTGTTGTATTGTTATAGTTACACAATAGCCCCGCTGCAACAGGTGTTCCAGTTGGCACTATTGTCTAATTAATCCCTTAATTTCATTATTTATTGCTCTGTAATCATGTACTAATCCCTATGACTTATGCCGCCTACAAAAAAACCCCCTTTGATTACCTTGCATATCTATAATCCTTTAACACACAGCATGAGAAAAAAGAATTATTGTTGTATTGTTATAGTTACACAATAGCCCCGCTGCAACAGGTGTTCCAGTTGGCCAACAGTGGGTCAAATTAAATATTCGATTCTCAATATAAAAATAAAGCCCTTTAACACACACAGGCAGCATGAGAAAAGTAGGTAAAATCTTTCCATGTATCTATAATCCTTTAACACACAAGGCAGCGTGAGAAAAATAATTCAAAATCATTATTGTTGTATTGTATCATGTACTAATCCCTTTGATCGGTCAGCGACAGTATTCCCCTCATTTACACGTTAAGCTGTATAAAAAATAGACCCCTTTGAAATCATGATCCCGCGTTAAAAATTCTATACTTAAGCCGCCTACAAACTCTATGATTATCACCGTCTATTTATGTAGGTAAGCTGTAAAATATTATTTCTATAAATAATCCCTTAATGTTACACAATAGAGGTAGCCCCGCTGCAACAGGTGTTCCAGTTGGTCTACAGTGGACCAAATTAAATATTCGATTCTCAACATAGTGCATGAAATCTTTTAAAACCCTTTGATTAAAAGTCATGCATATAATTACATGATCCCGCGGTATAATGTATCTAAAATCCCCTATGATCGGTCAGCGATATTATTCGCCTCATTATGTAAGCTGTATAAAAATAGAGCCATTTGAAATCATGATCCCGAGTTGAAAATTCTATACATATGCCGCCTACAAACCCCCTTAGATTACCTGACCATAACCGTCGTATTATGTAGGTCAAATCTAATCCCTGTTACACAATAGCGGATGCAACAGGTGTTCCCAGTTGACTAACAGTGGGTCAAATTAAATATTCGATTCTCAACACACAAAGTGAAACTCGTTCTTCTTCATAATAATTATTTATTTACATGGCACAATTAATTAGTAAAAAAAAAAATGCGTCGATGCAGATTAAGAGCAGTGCCTACCCAGTTTATATTGATTTTCTCAGAACTAATATTTTGAAGTACTTCCCTATCTGCACTTAGCCGTTCAATTAGTGTACCTACGTAATGTAAGGTAAAAATTATGTCGTCCTTAACGGTGTATTTTATCAAGGTTTTTTTTGCAAAAAATCATAACAGCTGGGGTTAATCTTGGGGCAAATTTTTGCACGGTAAATTCATAGTGATATCTTGAAACTACTGAAAAAAGATTCTCCAGTGGACTCTTTTCATTCAGAGTATACATGAAATCTTTTATAGACCAAAGTAGGCTGAGATACTTATAATAATTAGTGTACCTACGTGATGTAAGGTAAAAAATTATGTCGTCCTTAACGGTGTATTTTATCAAGGTTTTTGCAAAATTCTTAACAGTGGGGTTAATCTTAGGGCAAATTTTTTGCACGGTAAATTCATAGTGATATCTTGAAACTACTGAAAAAAGATTCTCCAGCGGGGTCTTTCATTCCGAGTATACATGAAATCTTTTATAGAATTTTGGTAAAAGGGTGAAAAACTCGGAGTTATAACTCCACCTAGAACGAAATTTACAATACTAGGCGTTGATATTGTACAGTTCAAAAAGTGTAGTAATTGTTTTATAAATTGCTGTTTCAAATGCGTAAATATTTCTAATTCATAACAGTCACGTTTAAGCCTGGAGCAAATTTTTCCACGGTAATTAAAATTCATAGTGATAAGGCCCCAGATATTATGTCATCCTCAATGGTGTATTTTATCATCTATACATGAATGAAATCTTTTTTATAGAATTTTAGGGTGAAAAACAGTGCACAATATAATAACGTTTTCATTGCTATTGGGCATTATTATAAGTTTTCAACAACAATTATTTTGATATTCAACAAATAAATCATACATCTTATTTGTTCTTTAAACGTTGTGGCATAAAATAAAACCATTTGGTCGGTCAGATCCCTATAGCATAGCGTATAAATCGTCTAATTTACACTGTTATTTAGGTAGGCTGAATACACGTTAAGCCTCTGGACAATAACTAGGCGCCGGGTAATATAAATCACTAAAACTGCCACTATTGATGATGCTTTGATTCTTTAAGGCCTTATTTCGCGTCATGCTGGTCGCCTATACCACTTTAAGATATCAGTGTACGAGTATCTTTATATCTATGTCCAAGTCGTAAAAGGATTACTGGTGTGCAATTTACATGTGCCCGGATGAAATACTCGAGTTTTAACTCTACATAGAATGAAATTTACAATAGGCGTTGATATTTTACAGTTCAATAATACTTCCAAAGTAGGCTGCGACAATTATTGTAATTTAGTGTACCCAAATACACTAGATAATAATACGTGCAGCTTCCACTGAAAATTGTCACCGGAAGTTACTGTCGCCCAAGCGGCTCGATATCTAACTAACGTTGATTTGAAATGTCAATTTAATTGAACGAAACGTCAATCTGACGTTTACTTTGCTTATAACATTTTATAAAATGAATGAATTACACTTAAATTAAGATTACCATGGAAATGTCCAGTTATCAAGTTAGCCAACGATGTCACATTGAGAAAAATTGTTGGAATACTGTAGAATTTGAATTCATGTAATTCGGATGCCGCTAATAAAAAATTTAAGACAAAGGCTATGGTTATGTGAAATAATATGTTTTTCCAGTGGAAGTTGTTTAAATTTGACAGCCATGTTGATTTAAATTTTTAGAAAAGGCAACCATAAGTATCTCGGTAAAGAAGCCGAGGAATTAATGCTATGTTTTTAAACTACACAGATGGCGCTAGGCATTCAACTACATAGTTTCAATTATTGTATAATGAAAGGAGTCAATAAAATGTAACAATAAAATTCACTTAGGATATTTATTAATAATTATAATAATTAATACATGTTATCTAATCCTAACTCGTTAAGTATTTCTCCATTATGCTTATTTATCATTTCCTTAAAACAAATCGCAATATCCTTATCCATACAACATGTAAACTTCTTAAGTCCTTGCTTCATTTTGTCATAACTAGCTTCCACAGATCCATATTCTTCAAGTTTGAACTCGTCTATAATTTGCCGTAATATGTTTCGAAAATTAAGAGTTTCCAGTTTATCTAGATGAAACTCTAATAAATCGGTCAAGTCAATGAGCTGAGTAACCTCTTCTTTGCTCATAGCTAACACTGAGGAGAAATATTGTATCTTGATGTAGTTACCTTCAAGAATATTCCCCGCGGTGGTGATAATGTAATCACAGACACGGTGCGCCATAGTCGTCTCATCTTCAAAATAGGCGTCGGAGTTAAGTTTTAAATGTTCTATAATTTATCGCCCAATCACAGGATATAAACGATACATTCCCAATGTCCGTGAAAATTCGCCTATAGGTTGTAGATTTCTTCTCACACTTAATCCTGTAGTTACAATCTTATTTTCTATATTCGAGAGGCGGTAACTCGTCGTTTTAATAGTTACGTCATTTCTATTCAATTCATCCAAATAAATGTTCAACGCGTCATGATTACTGCAGGACTCCGTGAGATGAGGGCAAGTCGTCATTTTAGGAAGTGATATAGGTTCTATTCTGCATGGCACGTCGTATGTTCTTTTCTTCGTTATCGATGAATCTACGAAAACATCGTCCAGCACTCGTTTAGGCGACATCTCGTTCGATACTAATCGGTCAAGTCAATGAGCTGAGTAACCTCTTCTTTGCTCATAGCTAACACTGAGGAGAAATATTGTATCTTGATGTAGTTACCTTCAAGAATATTCCCCGAGGATGTGATAATGTAATCACAGACACGGTGCGCCATAGTCGTCTCATCTTCAAAATAGGCGTCGGAGTTAAGTTTTAAATGTTCTATAATTACAGCCCAATCACAGGATATAAACGATACATACCCAATGTCCGTGAAAATTCGCACTATAGGTTGTAGATTTCTTCTCACACTTAATCATGTAGTTACTATCTTATTTTCTATATTCGAGAGGCGGTAACTCGTCGTTTTAATAGTTACGTCATATCTATTCAATTCATCCAAATAAATGTTCAACGCCTCATGATTACTGCAGGACTCCGTGAGATTATTATGCTACATGAAGTTATACCTATACTTTATTTTTAATTAGATGGATTCCACCGAGTCAAAATTCTAGGGGAACGATTGGCAACAAGACTGATTAGGTTGGTTATGGTGATAGTTTGTTATTAAAATAGTCACTAGAATAGTTCCTAAATTAATTTAGGTTATGTCGATTACTTGAGATGTCATTTTATTTCAAAATTTAAAATCCGAAAGACTATAAACTCAATTTTAGGGGTAAAATTGGAAAATCTTAGAGACATTTTTAAATGTAAGTACCTATAGCTATATTTACTCTTATAAATCTTATGTACCTATGTAGGATTAGACAAACTCCTTTTTAGTTTTCTGTAAAAATCTTGAAAATAGAAGATCTATTATTGATAAATAGAGGTACTTACATTATTCAATAATTTTTAAGAATTTCTCAAGGAATCTGAATAAACACTGCATTTTTGTTTGATTTGGATACAAGCATCTTTCAATTATTATTGTTCACTGCATTTGATAATTGTTCTTTCCTTTCTTTTGAAATAAATTTACCTGCATCAGCATTTACAAAATAAATTTTAATTTAATAATTTAGTTTGTCAATTTGGCAACTTCAACTTTTCAGTTGCGTGGCGCTTCGCTGTGACTAGAGTACCGAACTCAGGGACCAAACCTAGTTTTCGCAAAATGTCATTAGATATAGTCATGCCAGACAACAGTGAAATTGATCCTCAAAAAAATGATTAACTATACTAAAAAGGACTATTTTCAAAGCAAATAGAGTTAGAATTTTCTAATTTGCGTTTTATAACAGTGCAACGATGAAACATGTTTTGCAGGTGACGTCATAGCCTATACCCGAATCGGGGAGTGTTGCTGTGACTCTAGTCACAACGTAAATTTTTTTTTTGTCAAGGTCGAGAAAACAGGCTACCATCTGACAATATCAAAATTACTGTTTAAAGATTGCACAGGCTACCAGCTAGACAGCTGTTTGACAAGTCCATCTAAATAAAAAATAAAGTCTAGTTAATAACCATGAAATGGTTCAGATTTACAATAGGGTTAATTAAGCAGAGGCACGTATCGACATGCCTCGACTTGTCGGCAGCCGCACACCTGCATCCTAATGCATGGCTGCTCAGCTCGGACCAAGTCAAATCAGCTTGTTATCAAGTCTCGGATATCGCGGGTCAACGCTTGTTCATCTCCCATAGCAGCTGACCATTGCCTCTCAGTTAGGCTCTGACCAAATCTCAGCGAGTCTGACTGTAGCATCGAGCATCGGACTGGTCAACGTCTGATCGTCTCGTAGCGGACTGGTCAACGTCTGATCGTCTCTTATCGGATCTGGCTGACGGTGCGGACCTGATCAGGGTATCCGGACTTTGTTCGGCCCCATATACTTATCGATTTTGGTTGACTATATCACATCTCGGATCTGACGGGGTAACCGTATGCTCTATGGCTTGGTCATGTACGTAGAACAAGGGTAGGTAGCGGAAACGTGCCAGCTGAAACTCGATGTATGGTATGGGCTGGTAGCTGAAACATAAGTGTAGATAAAGTGACAGTTATAAAATTCTGTAAGATAATAATTATTAAGACTGTATGATTAGGTGGTAGTTGGCCAAAAATGACAACACGGCACTCGATAAGTGTGCAGGTTTATACCCACGTTATCAAGATGCTAACAGGGAAACGTTCGATTATTACCCTCAGCAACTTGAACAACGTTGCCACATTGACAAAACCGGTGGGCAACTTGAACAACGTTGCCACATTGACAAAACCGGTGGGCTATGACGGGTTAACGGCTGGTCATATCCTATCGGATCCGGCCTACGGAGTCGAGTCGACCACTGCATCGCTGCTCAGTTCTGACCAAGTCAAATTTGATTGATATCAAATCTCAGAGTTCGCTGATCAACGGTTGTTTACCCCCAATCGGATCTGTCAGGCGGTGCAGGCCTGACCAATAGCTCGCGTCTGACCAAGTCTCAGCGAATTTTGCTGGTTGGCGCGTCTCGGATCGGGCGGGTTAACCTCTTATCGGAACTGGCTGACGGAGCGGACCTGATCAATGCATCGCGGCGATGCTCTGACCAGGTCCTATCGATTTTGGTTAATGTACATAAATAACCCATTAACTTTGAAGATTTTATTGCTATCATGTGGCCGGGTCAGAGCCTGTCGACTCTGCCTGAGCCCCGGTCAGCTCGGATAAAATATTACAGAGCCCCGGTCAGCTAGATTAAATATTACAGACCCCCGGTCAGCTCGGATAAAATACGTGCCGTTAGCGCCCCACCAATTGCCGCCGCTGTCAATTGATGGCATATGGGGCGCTAACGGCACGTATTTTATCCGAGCTGACCGGGGGTCTGTAATATTTAATCTAGCTGACCGGGGCTCTGTAATATTTTATCCGAGCTGACCGGGGCTCAGGCAGAGTCGACAGGCTCTGACCCGGCCACATGATAGCAATAAAATCTTCAAAGTTAATGGGTTATTTATGTACATTAACCAAAATCGATAGGACCTGGTCAGAGCATCGCCGCGATGCATTGATCAGGTCCGCTCCGTCAGCCAGTTCCGATAAGAGGTTAACCCGCCCGATCCGAGACGCGCCAACCAGCAAAATTCGCTGAGACTTGGTCAGACGCGAGCTATTGGTCAGGCCTGCACCGCCTGACAGATCCGATTGGGGGTAAACAACCGTTGATCAGCGAACTCTGAGATTTGATATCAATCAAATTTGACTTGGTCAGAACTGAGCAGCGATGCAGTGGTCGACTCGACTCCGTAGGCCGGATCCGATAGGATATGACCAGCCGTTAACCCGTCATAGCCCACCGGTTTTGTCAATGTGGCAACGTTGTTCAAGTTGCCCACCGGTTTTGTCAATGTGGCAACGTTGTTCAAGTTGCTGAGGGTAATAATCGAACGTTTCCCTGTTAGCATCTTGATAACGTGGGTATAAACCTGCACACTTATCGAGTGCCGTGTTGTCATTTTTGGCCAACTACCACCTAATCATACAGTCTTAATAATTATTATCTTACAGAATTTTATAACTGTCACTTTATCTACACTTATGTTTCAGCTACCAGCCCATACCATACATCGAGTTTCAGCTGGCACGTTTCCGCTACCTACCCTTGTTCTACGTACATGACCAAGCCATAGAGCATACGGTTACCCCGTCAGATCCGAGATGTGATATAGTCAACCAAAATCGATAAGTATATGGGGCCGAACAAAGTCCGGATACCCTGATCAGGTCCGCACCGTCAGCCAGATCCGATAAGAGACGATCAGACGTTGACCAGTCCGCTACGAGACGATCAGACGTTGACCAGTCCGATGCTCGATGCTACAGTCAGACTCGCTGAGATTTGGTCAGAGCCTAACTGAGAGGCAATGGTCAGCTGCTATGGGAGATGAACAAGCGTTGACCCGCGATATCCGAGACTTGATAACAAGCTGATTTGACTTGGTCCGAGCTGAGCAGCCATGCATTAGGATGCAGGTGTGCGGCTGCCGACAAGTCGAGGCATGTCGATACGTGCCTCTGCTTAATTAACCCTATTGTAAATCTGAACCATTTCATGGTTATTAACTAGACTTTATTTTTTATTTAGATGGACTTGTCAAACAGCTGTCTAGCTGGTAGCCTGTGCAATCTTTAAACAGTAATTTTGATATTGTCAGATGGTAGCCTGTTTTCTCGACCTTGACAAAAAAAAAATTTACGTTGTGACTAGAGTCACAGCAACACTCCCCGATTCGGGTATAGGCTATGACGTCACCTGCAAAACATGTTTCATCGTTGCACTGTTATAAAACGCAAATTAGAAAATTCTAACTCTATTTGCTTTGAAAATAGTCCTTTTTAGTATAGTTAATCATTTTTTTGAGGATCAATTTCACTGTTGTCTGGCATGACTATATCTAATGACATTTTGCGAAAACTAGGTTTGGTCCCTGAGTTCGGTACTCTAGTCACAGCGAAGCGCCACGCAACTGAAAAGTTGAAGTTGCCAAATTGACAAACTAAATTATTAAATTAAAATTTATTTTGTAAATGCTGATGCAGGTAAATTTATTTCAAAAGAAAGGAAAGAACAATTATCAAATGCAGTGAACAATAATAATTGAAAGATGCTTGTATCCAAATCAAACAAAAATGCAGTGTTTATTCAGATTCCTTGAGAAATTCTTAAAAATTATTGAATAATGTAAGTACCTCTATTTATCAATAATAGATCTTCTATTTTCAAGATTTTTACAGAAAACTAAAAAGGAGTTTGTCTAATCCTACATAGGTACATAAGATTTATAAGAGTAAATATAGCTATAGGTACTTACATTTAAAAATGTCTCTAAGATTTTCCAATTTTACCCCTAAAATTGAGTTTATAGTCTTTCGGATTTTAAATTTTGAAATAAAATGACATCTCAAGTAATCGACATAACCTAAATTAATTTAGGAACTATTCTAGTGACTATTTTAATAACAAACTATCACCATAACCAACCTAATCAGTCTTGTTGCCAATCGTTCCCCTAGAATTTTGACTCGGTGGAATCCATCTAATTAAAAATAAAGTATAGGTATAACTTCATGTAGCATAATAATCTCACGGAGTCCTGCAGTAATCATGAGGCGTTGAACATTTATTTGGATGAATTGAATAGATATGACGTAACTATTAAAACGACGAGTTACCGCCTCTCGAATATAGAAAATAAGATAGTAACTACATGATTAAGTGTGAGAAGAAATCTACAACCTATAGTGCGAATTTTCACGGACATTGGGTATGTATCGTTTATATCCTGTGATTGGGCTGTAATTATAGAACATTTAAAACTTAACTCCGACGCCTATTTTGAAGATGAGACGACTATGGCGCACCGTGTCTGTGATTACATTATCACATCCTCGGGGAATATTCTTGAAGGTAACTACATCAAGATACAATATTTCTCCTCAGTGTTAGCTATGAGCAAAGAAGAGGTTACTCAGCTCATTGACTTGACCGATTAGTATCGAACGAGATGTCGCCTAAACGAGTGCTGGACGATGTTTTCGTAGATTCATCGATAACGAAGAAAAGAACATACGACGTGCCATGCAGAATAGAACCTATATCACTTCCTAAAATGACGACTTGCCCTCATCTCACGGAGTCCTGCAGTAATCATGACGCGTTGAACATTTATTTGGATGAATTGAATAGAAATGACGTAACTATTAAAACGACGAGTTACCGCCTCTCGAATATAGAAAATAAGATTGTAACTACAGGATTAAGTGTGAGAAGAAATCTACAACCTATAGGCGAATTTTCACGGACATTGGGAATGTATCGTTTATATCCTGTGATTGGGCGATAAATTATAGAACATTTAAAACTTAACTCCGACGCCTATTTTGAAGATGAGACGACTATGGCGCACCGTGTCTGTGATTACATTATCACCACCGCGGGGAATATTCTTGAAGGTAACTACATCAAGATACAATATTTCTCCTCAGTGTTAGCTATGAGCAAAGAAGAGGTTACTCAGCTCATTGACTTGACCGATTTATTAGAGTTTCATCTAGATAAACTGGAAACTCTTAATTTTCGAAACATATTACGGCAAATTATAGACGAGTTCAAACTTGAAGAATATGGATCTGTGGAAGCTAGTTATGACAAAATGAAGCAAGGACTTAAGAAGTTTACATGTTGTATGGATAAGGATATTGCGATTTGTTTTAAGGAAATGATAAATAAGCATAATGGAGAAATACTTAACGAGTTAGGATTAGATAACATGTATTAATTATTATAATTATTAATAAATATCCTAAGTGAATTTTATTGTTACATTTTATTGACTCCTTTCATTATACAATAATTGAAACTATGTAGTTGAATGCCTAGCGCCATCTGTGTAGTTTAAAAACATAGCATTAATTCCTCGGCTTCTTTACCGAGATACTTATGGTTGCCTTTTCTAAAAATTTAAATCAACATGGCTGTCAAATTTAAACAACTTCCACTGGAAAAACATATTATTTCACATAACCATAGCCTTTGTCTTAAATTTTTTATTAGCGGCATCCGAATTACATGAATTCAAATTCTACAGTATTCCAACAATTTTTCTCAATGTGACATCGTTGGCTAACTTGATAACTGGACATTTCCATGGTAATCTTAATTTAAGTGTAATTCATTCATTTTATAAAATGTTATAAGCAAAGTAAACGTCAGATTGACGTTTCGTTCAATTAAATTGACATTTCAAATCAACGTTAGTTAGATATCGAGCCGCTTGGGCGACAGTAACTTCCGGTGACAATTTTCAGTGGAAGCTGCACGTATTATTATCTAGTGTATTTGGGTACACTAAATTACAATAATTGTCGCAGCCTACTTTGGAAGTATTATTGAACTGTAAAATATCAACGCCTATTGTAAATTTCATTCTATGTAGAGTTAAAACTCGAGTATTTCATCCGGGCACATGTAAATTGCACACCAGTAATCCTTTTACGACTTGGACATAGATATAAAGATACTCGTACACTGATATCTTAAAGTGGTATAGGCGACCAGCATGACGCGAAATAAGGCCTTAAAGAATCAAAGCATCATCAATAGTGGCAGTTTTAGTGATTTATATTACCCGGCGCCTAGTTATTGTCCAGAGGCTTAACGTGTATTCAGCCTACCTAAATAACAGTGTAAATTAGACGATTTATACGCTATGCTATAGGGATCTGACCGACCAAATGGTTTTATTTTATGCCACAACGTTTAAAGAACAAATAAGATGTATGATTTATTTGTTGAATATCAAAATAATTGTTGTTGAAAACTTATAATAATGCCCAATAGCAATGAAAACGTTATTATATTGTGCACTGTTTTTCACCCTAAAATTCTATAAAAAAGATTTCATTCATGTATAGATGATAAAATACACCATTGAGGATGACATAATATCTGGGGCCTTATCACTATGAATTTTAATTACCGTGGAAAAATTTGCTCCAGGCTTAAACGTGACTGTTATGAATTAGAAATATTTACGCATTTGAAACAGCAATTTATAAAACAATTACTACACTTTTTGAACTGTACAATATCAACGCCTAGTATTGTAAATTTCGTTCTAGGTGGAGTTATAACTCCGAGTTTTTCACCCTTTTACCAAAATTCTATAAAAGATTTCATGTATACTCGGAATGAAAGACCCCGCTGGAGAATCTTTTTTCAGTAGTTTCAAGATATCACTATGAATTTACCGTGCAAAAAATTTGCCCTAAGATTAACCCCACTGTTAAGAATTTTGCAAAAACCTTGATAAAATACACCGTTAAGGACGACATAATTTTTTACCTTACATCACGTAGGTACACTAATTATTATAAGTATCTCAGCCTACTTTGGTCTATAAAAGATTTCATGTATACTCTGAATGAAAAGAGTCCACTGGAGAATCTTTTTTCAGTAGTTTCAAGATATCACTATGAATTTACCGTGCAAAAATTTGCCCCAAGATTAACCCCAGCTGTTATGATTTTTTGCAAAAAAAACCTTGATAAAATACACCGTTAAGGACGACATAATTTTTACCTTACATTACGTAGGTACACTAATTGAACGGCTAAGTGCAGATAGGGAAGTACTTCAAAATATTAGTTCTGAGAAAATCAATATAAACTGGGTAGGCACTGCTCTTAATCTGCATCGACGCATTTTTTTTTTTACTAATTAATTGTGCCATGTAAATAAATAATTATTATGAAGAAGAACGAGTTTCACTTTGTGTGTTGAGAATCGAATATTTAATTTGACCCACTGTTAGTCAACTGGGAACACCTGTTGCATCCGCTATTGTGTAACAGGGATTAGATTTGACCTACATAATACGACGGTTATGGTCAGGTAATCTAAGGGGGTTTGTAGGCGGCATATGTATAGAATTTTCAACTCGGGATCATGATTTCAAATGGCTCTATTTTTATACAGCTTACATAATGAGGCGAATAATATCGCTGACCGATCATAGGGGATTTTAGATACATTATACCGCGGGATCATGTAATTATATGCATGACTTTTAATCAAAGGGTTTTAAAAGATTTCATGCACTATGTTGAGAATCGAATATTTAATTTGGTCCACTGTAGACCAACTGGAACACCTGTTGCAGCGGGGCTACCTCTATTGTGTAACATTAAGGGATTATTTATAGAAATAATATTTTACAGCTTACCTACATAAATAGACGGTGATAATCATAGAGTTTGTAGGCGGCTTAAGTATAGAATTTTTAACGCGGGATCATGATTTCAAAGGGGTCTATTTTTTATACAGCTTAACGTGTAAATGAGGGGAATACTGTCGCTGACCGATCAAAGGGATTAGTACATGATACAATACAACAATAATGATTTTGAATTATTTTTCTCACGCTGCCTTGTGTGTTAAAGGATTATAGATACATGGAAAGATTTTACCTACTTTTCTCATGCTGCCTGTGTGTGTTAAAGGGCTTTATTTTTATATTGAGAATCGAATATTTAATTTGACCCACTGTTGGCCAACTGGAACACCTGTTGCAGCGGGGCTATTGTGTAACTATAACAATACAACAATAATTCTTTTTTCTCATGCTGTGTGTTAAAGGATTATAGATATGCAAGGTAATCAAAGGGGGTTTTTTTGTAGGCGGCATAAGTCATAGGGATTAGTACATGATTACAGAGCAATAAATAATGAAATTAAGGGATTAATTAGACAATAGTGCCAACTGGAACACCTGTTGCAGCGGGGCTATTGTGTAACTATAACAATACAACAATAATCCTTTTTTCTCATGTAAAGGATTATAGATATGCAAGGTAATCAAAGGGGGTTTTTTGTAGGCGGCATAAGTCAAAGGGATTAGTACATGATAACAGAGCAATAAATAATGAAATTAAGGGATTAAGTAGACAATAGTGACGGCTATAAATAACCCTTAAGCTGACATTAATGGGTTTTAGGTCATTAAAAAGCCATTAAATACCTATACGCACACCTATTCTACTGGTACTTGTTTGCGATCCACGGGCAAAAAAAGGTTCAAGGATTCCACAAGTATATGATGAACGATCTAAATCATTACTGAACGATTGTACCTTATTCTAAGGGGAAAGGAATAAATATCCCCAAAAATTCATCAATTTTGTGATATTTTTATTCCAATTTATCCTGGACACGCAATAACGGGGAATTTTTGTTTATTTTTAACAAAAGAATCTGTCTTCAAATTTTTTCGCAGTATTAAAGAAAGGAACAGCATGTATATTTTAGATTTGAGAACAATCCTTATATTCCAGACGGACCGTTTCTTCTCTGATGAACCCTTAGGGCATGACAGTTATTGAATGTTATGAATCCAGATTTCAAGAACTGTCCAAAGGTATAGGAGGCATCTTGGAAGGCATGAAAGCAGATTGAAATTTCCGCAATGAAAATATTGAAAATAACTGACGGTACATTCTATTTTCCTACATATTCATTTTCATAGAACTATACCTTGTCATAACGCATCTTTTCAGGAAAACGATTTCTTAGAGACTTGAGACTACTACAATATCATATCTTTCTTTGAGGGTGAAAGCACTTATATTATCTCTTTTTAACTACCTTAGAACTTTGAAAAGTGTATATTTTCAAAAGTTTCATTTTTTGATGGTTCAATATTAAAAACAATAATTTTCAATATTTTTTTATAGGCTTAAATTCCTAGACGCTCTCGAGAATTTTTGCTTTTAAGATTTCTAAAGCGCCTACATAACGCTGGTGCTGGTTCGTTGTGACTTTTCTTATTTGTAAGAAATCAATCATCAAAATTACTTTTTCACAATAAAAAACTGGACTTTTCCCATTTTATGGCACAGTATCGTGGCTATTTTTTCGATCAGATTCTCCAAGAGGCTGGTTTATTCATCATGAGTTAGGGTCTTACTCAAAAATCCCCATCTTGTGAAACGATAAAATAGACTTCACACATTCAGAATGATCATCATGATTTTCCACTTTTCCGGTGTAGCAGCTGCAGTTGATTGGAGCATTTCTTATTATTTTTTGTTTCACAATATAACGAAATAATATCCAGAGAAAATAAGACTTGGCAGCTTACCAGCATTGCTTACTTAACAATCCTTGATAACTTGATAACTCAAAAGCTCCAGCAAGAACAATGAGCATAGAGGTCAGCTGCATGCAGTCTATAAATCCAATATTTCAGGTCCTTATAATAGACAGGCACTCACAGAGATGTTCTCATGTCAAAGCAACTAAATTACCAGTTTAGATAGGATTATAGGGTGGTTTCTTAATGCTCTTATCGTACTCGTAACGTACTTTACGTCATCTACTCTCACTCACGTAGGTAACTATATTTTACTCGTAAGCTTACAGCCACAATTGATTTATCATACTCTTGGTGGCTTAGGAATTTCAGGAACTGCATTTAAAGGTATACTGGCTTGAAGCATTATAGAGGCTAACGGTATCAAAGAAAAAAATAAAAATAAAAATCCAATAAATAAAAAAAATCAAAATCCTTTTTCCTTTTTCCATTTTTTATCCTTTTTCCCAAAATTAATTATTATTATTAATAATTATTATTATTAATTATTGTCATTCGTATGACCTCAAATTCTCACCCTAGATTTTGTGTGACAATTAATTAATGTTGATGATTTTTCAAAAATCTTTTCGAAAAAGGAGTAAATTTTTAGGAGAAACTTATCAGATTTTTTGTTTTCTTTGATTTCAATTCCGAATGACATTATGTCGGTTATAAGAAAAACTAAAATTGACACTGAAAATTCTGGGATCTAGTGGGGTTAAAATTTTTTGTAATGTCAGAACTACTCATAGTTCTAACCCTGCATTGTAGGTAGCTATGTATTTAATTTCAAAGTTCTAAGTGTGACCTTTCAAAAGATTTCAATGGCAAAGAGTCATCGAAAACTTATTATAATTTTTCTAGTATCCCAAGAAAAGTATGAAACAATAAACATTGTACATTTCACAACACTCTCGTTTATAATTTATGCATGAGTCTCCCGAAGTAATTTTAACAAAGCAATTTACGAAAAAAAATAACAAAGCCACGTTTCCTTCTACAATAACTGAGTACCTATCTAATGACTCCTGATAAGCCACACATACTTCAAAATGTGTGTGTTTATCGCTTCGCTACAAATATTAAATGATATAAAGTCAACTGCCAATGGTTTGAATTCTATTTGGTCCTTACCTCATATAGGTAGTATTTAATTATACATGCATACCACCATACTACTTACCTACATACATACACTAATAATAAAGATAAGGAAATATTTTCTTTTTTTCAAATGAGTTTTCATTTCAAATATTATTATTATCAACCTACCTAATTTAATCTGAAGCGACCATTTATATGGTTCAAAAAGTACTCTAGGTGACTTATCAGTGATGCGAGAGGGAACACATGCATATATGTATTATGTCAGTCAACCATCCCAAAACTGTATAGTACCATTTTCCAGAAAGAGAATGTTGGACGGTTTAACGCCCCAACTCATCTGGAAGAAACCATTCCATTTGCAGAGGACGCTGGATAGAAAGCTTACTCGTAACTCCCATCTGGGAATAGTTTTACAAAGAGCCAAACTCTCTTTGTAGAAGTGCAAAAGGATTTCTGGCAAAACATGGGGAATTAGACCCAAAGAAATATACCTACTCCGTAACGGTCGTCAGACCTATGGTTGCATAATATGGCAGTATCGCTTGGTGGTGAAAAGGTCAGCAGGTCATGACCAGAGCAAAGCTCTCTAACCTACAAAGACAAACAATGGCGATCTGTGGTGCTAGAATTTTCAACACCACACCATCGGCAGCTATGAAAATCCTACTGGACTTACCATATTTATTTGGAGAGAGAGAGACCAGATTGACTACATAGAGAAGGATACAGATGGCAAGAAGCCTGCCAAAGTCATATAACTTGGAGCGAATGAACTAAGATATTCATCGGTTTGTATAGCGGTGGCTCCAAGGAGAGAGTTTTCTAGAGGCTGGGCCTTCACGCAACAACTTTCCAGGCCGAAATCTATGTAATAGAGCTCTGTGCGCAGATGGAGGGAAAGATGCCCTACCAATGCAGATCAAGAAAGATATTTTCAGACAGTCAAACTGGTGTAAAGTCCTTAGCACCAGCCACTACAAGTCCAAATTAGTCTGGCACTGTCAATTAACTTTCAATCCCTGTCAAAAAACAACGAAAGCTCTGATTTGGATTCCGGGCCATGCTGGACATGGAAAAAACGAACTTGCCGATTCTCTGGCCAGAAAAGGCACCTAGTCCGAATTTGTCGGACCAGAACCAGCCTAGCACCGAATATTTATACAAAACAACTGGAAACTGAGAGCGAAATAAGAGAGGAAATGGAACCATTCGAAGGCCTTATCGTCAAAAAAACGTCAAAACGTCGAAAAAAAGAACAAAGAACTATTGGAGCTTAACAGGAAATAATTGAAAGAATCAATACGCCTACATACTGAGCACTGCAAGCTGAACCATAATCTGCATAGGATGAGCTTAGCGAACAGCGCTCAATGCTGCCTGTGCTTGGAGGATGACGAATTCGCAAAACACATCCTATTTAAGTATCCTGCTTTGAGAAAAACCAGACTACAAACGTTCGGGAGAGACTTTCTCACACCGGAGGACATGGATACATTAACAATAGTCAAGATGGTCAGTTTCCTTAAAGAGGCTGACCTGATGGGGTTAATGCAATAATGTAGCACTATAGCACAAATAGATGTGAGCCACAATAGACCTTTTCTCGCAGTGAAGGTGTCAATAACCCACTCCCGACAAATCTAATCTAATCTAATTAACCTAATTTATATAATTTGATCATAAGGTGGCATCGAAGGGTGGTATAAATATTCCTACAACCAATCATAGCTGCTGAAGGCTCGTTTTTGAAGAATATTAAGAACGTATTCATTTTCGTCTTTGCGCAATATTCTTAATTATAATATACATAATCACTTATAATCCATTTAGCGATATCTAATTAATAAAGGAGAGAAGAAAAGTAAATAAACAACCAACCAAAAATAATTTAGGTACAAGAGAATACGTTTAAGAAATACCTTTTCGATTGTCTTTGTCTTTAAAGGCACGGTGTTGATTGAATTATAGAAAAATATTTAAAAAAATCATACTTGCATATTTTTTCAGAAGTTAAAGATTAAAAATCTGCAACCTCTACTTACATAACTTAAAACATACAATCTTTGCCTACATAGAATATAGAATGATCATCAAGTCGTGAGAAATTTCAGAAAGGAAATTTCTCTTGGAATGGGGACTTAACTCGGATTATATTTTATTCTTTTCGGAAGTTTTTTTGTCATAAAACCATCTTCTTAAGCTGGAGGGGGGAGGGGGCAAGGTGGTATAAAATACGTAGGTATAAAGTTGCCACATGCAATAGTAGTCAGTTTTTGTTAAACATCTCTAATATCAAAGAGGATGAAAATGTTTTTAAAGATGAATGAAAATTTTCCAATCACAGTGAGTACACGATGTAAGGAAGATAATATTTTTTGTCGTACGATTCTAGTTTCAGCATTATATCTTTCATTTTATGTAATAAGAACTAATTATTAATAACGTCTACTAAATAAGCAACATTTTCTTATGATAATTGTATACTTAATGGTTCTAAATCGATTTTTATTTTTATTGAGTTTAAAATTGTTTACAAAAATATTGAACGGGTAGATGATGGTGAATATTGGTCAACAACGACTTAAAGACACAATATAATTGAAAATTTGTTAATAATTGCTGTAATGTAGGTCTAGGTGGTACATATCACCATCGCTTCAGGAATTGTTGAAAAAATCAGTGTCTATACCCATACTGTATCTTGTAAAAGTTTTTCTTTTCATAAAAGAAGATACCTAAATTGCGGCTTAAAAATTATTGATCTGAGTAGGTTTTCAGCTTCTAATATAATAGGCAGTACGTATAGATAAAGTATGAAAATATTCAATATCTCGAAAGAAAACAGAATTTAGAAAAATGAAACCGACAATTTAACTATTTTAATGTCTATACGATTCTGCATTGCCAAAAAGAAATTCTCCTAAAAGTAGGAAACAAATTGAAACAATAATAAATCATATCAATTACAAAACGAAAAAAAAAATCAACCTGTCGTCAACCTGGGCACTGTTCTTTTTGACCTGGGACGTAACTTTCTCCTGATGGTTTCGCCATCCGCCTACAGAGCATATATATAGGTAATATAATATAAATCGAGCTCTTTATACAGGTTTTCTTGGAGGTTCTGGGAGGTACCAGAGCAACAAATTGCAACCGTGTAGTGAACAACCATTAATAGTTTTAGGAACTGTATTTTTGCCCTCCTACCGAAAGTCTTTGAGTTGGTAAGCCTTATATGAGCCGTAACGGCTTAAAACCATCTTGAAGTCTATACTCAACAAGTTCGCGATATAATACTGTTCCAGTCAAAGGCCCTATTAATCTGCTTAGTTCACTTCAAGCTTATAGAAAAGCGTACAGAATTTGTATACCTAAGTATACAAATAACTATTTTATCCATTATGTCCATTATGGATTTGTATGTCTGTTTAATTGCATTAGAGGTTACGATAAGCAACAAATTGGAAGAAAACATTTTTCCCTTGATTGGAGGGGGCTGCCTAGATGCCTCCTAGTAATTTTCTTTTAAGTTGAAGAAATATTTGAAATCGCGCTCGCATATCTAGGCAAAAGGTCGTAGCCGTTTACCGCATCTCGCTAGACCCCCATTTACACGACATATTTTGAGAAGAGGACTCGAACTATATAAAAACCTGCTTTTCTTCCATTTGAGAGATAAAAGGCATTTTTTCGCGATCTCCTCTTAATTGAGAGCGGAGATTTGATTCATAGTAAACTGGTAAACTCAAAAATCAAATAAATCAAAAAAACGTCAAAAAAAGACTAGAGATGAACAAGGTGGAATTATTTAGACATACATTATTAAATAATTGCCACTGCCAATAATAAGGACAAAAGAAAATTTTTGAACTTTGTGAAAAAGTTAATCTTCTACCAGTACACATTCCAAAATGTGTGACATCATCTAAAAATGGCTGCTTCACAATATTGCCGAGCAGGAACACAAAGAAAATTTTTATGTCTCTCACGCAACATATTACACCTAATGCGAGCTATAAAGTATTCACTGTATGGAAAAGGATGCAGAGAATGGATTCGACGCCAGCTAGTGCAGCCATTTACATAAAATTTACATAAAAAATTACTAATATTTACATAAAAGTTTTGCGAGTTTGCGACCATGCAGTACAAACAGATCTGCCCGAGGATCTGCCCTACAAAAGACTAGAATCGCTTGAGTATGGCTTACAAAAAGGAAAATAAATATGATTCACGTCACTTGATAGCGCAAAGGACTGATCCGCAGAGATGAATAAAGATTGGATAAAAATAAAATGCCAATCGTTGCAACTAAAAGCGTTTCAAAACCCTGAGTTAGTCGTTAATCTGTTAAAATTGTTTGAAAATAAAGGAGATTGCTTTATGTGGTAAGAGGTTCATGATAAAAGATGGAATTGCCGAATGACACGCCATAATCACAAGAGAGCTGGAAAACCGGAAGAAGTCCAGTAGCCTTGTTGACTGAAAAACTGTTGATGCAGTGCCAGGAAGGAACGAATAGACCTTACCTAGTCCATTCAAGAAAATTCAATTGATAAAATGAAAACTGGAAAGGAGATAGTAGAATGAAAATTATTTTTAGAAAGGGAAATACAATCGCAGGCAAGAAGCCAAATTTAGGTGCTCATATTTTCCGGGTGTCTAAATCCAGACCACTTTATTAAGAGAAATCTATTATGATTCAGGTAGGTATATAGAAACGTGATTATGCTATGAAAATCTTCATTACATCGTTGATGGGCAAAAAAATAACAGCGCAGCAAATAGCATGAGGAAGTTCGAGAAAGTTAGTGCCAATGAAAAATATTTTTCTCGAAAATATATTAAGCGTCTTCGAATTTTTTTCTTTGTATTTTTTGCCCAAATTTTTCAATATGGGAGAAACTGCGTTTTTTATCGTCTCGTATTAAGACCAAGTCAATTTTTGAAATTAGGGGCCGGTTGTTCGTACGTCAGTTAAAAATTTTGAGATAACTACTGATTTTAAATTGCAAATTTTGAAAATACGGCGAATAAAAATTAATTATCTTGTATTTTTAATCAGTAATTAACTCTTCTTAAAGCGAGCAGAATTCATTTTCAGAAATATCAGACCATTGGTTTGATAATGCAGGGCATTTTAAAATCAGTAGTTATCTCAAAATTTTTAACTGACGTACGAACAACCGGCCCTAAATTTGATAATTTTTTAGCTACAACACTCTAAATAGGTGCAACAACTGGACAGCTAACATTTATTAGTAAATTAAACAAAAATCTGGTTTCCGTAATGATTGAAAAAGTAGCTGAAGAAATAAGTGTTCTTCAATAAGAATGATACGATTCTACTGAAATGTTGTAGTGATGTGGTGACAACTGGCAATGTTTAAAATTTTCTAATGCGGTACGTCCTGCTGTGCTTCCAATTAGCGGAATATTAAAAAAATATTCAAAGAAATTTTCCACTCTATGGTGTGAAAGCGCCAGAGATGCAAGAAGTGCGAAGAAGGTGTTGTAAAAGATATCGTTGCGGATATTCGAAATTTATCGATTCCTCGTCTTAGGATTCTGAATCTTAGGGCTCAAAAGAACGATTTTGCGAACAGACCTGGCGTGAACCTAAGATTATCCCGACCCAGGAAAACCCAAGAAGCTACTGCAGCATCGTGACTTTGCTACTTGGGGTCAAATAAACTGAAAACGTATCTTTAGGATAAACTGTATTTTCTTATTGTTCTTATTTTCCAAAATTGTCTAATTTGGTTGATGTGACAACAATTCCCAAGAAACCAGAGCCATTGTATCCGCAAAAAGGTTTACTATCAAGTGGTGTAGTTTATGATACGATGGCAACATGAGCCAATTTTATTTTTTTTTCAAAAACGAGAGAGGATATGTTATAGTGATCAAAAACAGGTGATTTTTATGGTCAAATATGATTTCAATAAGACGACATCACCTTTGAGAAAAGCTTTAATTGTGAAAGGCTAATTTTAAGGAAACCAAACTGGGGTCCAAGAAGTTGTGATTAAAATCCATTAGATTTCCTGTTTGACTTTTTGCGAAGTCGGTATATTTGTTGCTGCAAAATCATATCGTCCTTATTGGAAAGCGCACCTATTTATTAGCCGAAAGCTGAAGCGATAGGTAATATACCTACTTAATGTAATGTTCGCAATTATTATGATTTTCAAGTGTCTCAATGTAAATATAACCTACTCAGGTTACAACCTAATCATGACTGAAATAGGTATACGTAAATGTCGTGATGAAATTGTTTTTTTTTTGTTTTTTATAAAATTTGTGTTTGAAAACATTTTCCAAAATCGTTCCCGAAAATAAGAAGTACCAGATGAGTAGCTACCTATTGTAGCTAAGATTTAAATTATTGATGTATAGGTAAAACTGTAGCAGGTTCTAATTATTATTAAATCTATTCAAGCTCCTAAATACAAATTAACAATAAGATCTTACATTTCATAAAAAGAAAAAAAATGTTGCTTAATTTGATAGGTAGGTAAATAATAATTATTGTGACATTTTTCCTTGAGACATGAACATAGACAAATTGAAGCAGGCGATTTCCAATTTGCCTCGAACAAACATCTCGACCATTTAGCGCATCCACAGCAGAAGTCTAACTAACAACAACATAAACATCGCCCGCACGTGAAGCCACCTCACCTAACCTTACACTCGTACATATTGATTGGTCGAAGCTCGAAGAACCGCACCGGCTCCGGTTACCGGACTCAGCTCACTGCTACCCGGAGTTTCACCCGGAGCTCTCTGATATCATTCAGCATTGGGAGATTGAAAACATGCGCACTGCCGCATTTTCCATTTACATTATCCTAATTCTGCTGGTCTGGATGAGGACCAGGATCTCATCAAATCTGCAGCCGATTTAAAATTACACACTGCTTCCACGGTTTGATTAATATTTTACCTGGAAAACGGATTCGTGGAGGAAGAAAAACTTTTTAATTAATCGCAGGATCGGGTCATGTTTTGGCATACCTGCTTACACACTTGAAGACTGGTGCTGGCTGGGTAAATTTTTCTAATTAGATTTTGTTTTCTTTCCCACCTTTCTATTCATTCATTCCTTTTGGACATTAAAATCAGAACTTCATATCAAATCCTAAAATTTCTGGGAATTATTACCTCAAAGACAAGATGTAGGTATAAGGATCTGTCCATAAAATGTGCATAGGTAGGTACTAACCTAAAGACAGTCTTCATGAAAGTTTAGGTAAAAAATTGTTTAAGACATCTGCGTGATTTACAAGGAGATTACTCTGCTATTTCTGTCTAACTAAGAAAATCCTAGAGATGTCTAGCACTGATAACTCCCACAGAAACTCAGAATTTATGATGCTAGGAATAGAACTCCACCTCCAGGGACGACACAGGGTGGGAAATTTTTGTACTCCCCATCGTGGGGATCTCGTAAACGGTTGGAGATACAGGGTCGGTTGAATTAGGGAAAAGTTGCATAATTTTATGCTTAATAATAACCTGAAACAAAAATTTATGGAAACTTCAAGCATTGCTGAATTATCCTGAAAAAACTGAAAAATCAAAATTTAATATTTTAGTAATTTCTTTTTTATTTTTGCAAATAAATATATTATTTTTTGTGTGTTTACATCAAGCCATGTATTATTTAAAAATTTTACAAGCCGACTAGATCCCAGAGTTTTCATGATCAACTCCTTTGCACCGAAAAAGAAGATTTTTCACCGAATAACGTTGATATGACGTCGCGACGTGACCATGGTTTTATTGACATGTGATTTTAGTCACTTTATGGTTTTTTATAACATTCAGTTAAAGAGGAGTTATTTTCTTCGAAAAAAGAAGAATAAAACTTTGAAGTTACCTATTTAATGTGATAGATTTTTGATTTCCTCGACTTTTTTGAATACCAAATGACATGAAAAATACAATATGGTGGCCACAAAAAAAAAACAAATGTTGACTATGAAAACTCTGGGATCTAGTAGGCTATGAAAATTTTTGAAATGGTTTGAAATGGAATTGCTGTGGACGCCTTATTGTAACGGAGAGAACCCAGGCCCGTTGGTCTTTGGCGAAAAGCCACCGTGTGATCGTCTCTTTACCTCTGGGTTTCCCTAATAGGACCGCTGTGTTTTTCTACGTTGTGTTTACCGTAATTATGACTCATTGTATCTCGGTTGATTGGGATTTCCCACAGAAAAGCGGGGAAATTTACTGAGACTTGTTGTTGACTGTGGACTTCCTATCAGATGTCTAAAAGCGAGTGATGAGCGAGAGAATTTGTTTGCAAGAGCGTGAAATGGTGAAAGGCGAGAGGGGCTGTGATTTTGCATAGAGAGTACAAAACAATGGAAAGCGAATGATGAATCCCTTTCATGCATTTTTCAAACTCTAATCCATTTCGGATTCCACTCTTTTGCACACCTGTGCTTTCTTATTATTATTTCGTTTTGCTTTTGTTTCGGTTACAGACTACCCGGTATATTGCGGGAATGTCTGATTTCCTATTCGACGTTTTCCTTTGCCTAATTTCCTTTTTCTATTTTCTTTGATTTCATTTCAAGCAACAGCTTGAATTAATTAAAGAATACAACCATGTTGGTTACAGACTACCCGGGATATGGCGGGAATGACTGTCTTGTTTGCCTATTCAACGTTTTTCTTTGCCTTGCGAGGTTCATTCGAGTACAGGGTTGCCACTTCTCCTGAATTTTGATTTCGTATCTTTTATAAAATCGTTCCTTCCGATTCTCTTTTATTTAATGATTTTATTTTCACAGTTGATTTACCTAGAAGAGTGAATTATTTCACCTCCGTTTATTTAATTCATAACCTGGGTGATACTGTATTTAGTTATCACTTTGTGTACCTTGTTGCGATCCATTTCATTATGTAAACATAAAATAATAATTAACTCATTTCCAATAATAAAAAAGATACGAGTGAAATCAGAAACCTCGTTTTTTCAGTTTTTCAGGATATTTCAGCAACATCTTGAAGTTTCCTTTTTCGGATAATTAATAAGCATGAGTATGTGCAACTTTTCTCTGATTAATGTAACCAACCATGTAATTGTTCTCTTAACCTTTACGAGATCCCAATGATAATTTCTGATCCTGTATAAAAAGTACTGTCCTGTCCCAAAAAGTTTCTTAATCAAGGGATATCCGCGTTATTTCAAAACAGAAACAAATGAAATTTGGGAAACTTCAAATATACCCCTAAGGTTTTACGGTTGCACCCTCAATACAACTTAACGCCGTTCAACCCCTTAGTAATCATTCCCTACTTGTTTTTTTTCAAATTACACCCCCTAATCGCCAAATACAAAATACAGATATTTGGGATTTTTGATCACACAAGTAACGAACAAACAATAGAGATAAGGTCGAGAACATTTACAGAATGCAAGAAGTACGTTTACAAAACAAAACAAAATATTATGTAACAAAAACCTCTCACTAGAATTAAGAGTTAGAAGCACTCAGATGTTATGTATTTTCGACACTACCGTATGGGTTGGAGACCTGGACACTGCAGCAGGAACATATAGACAGATTGGAATCCTTTGAAATGTTGTGTTATCGAAGAATGCACAAAATGGCTCGGACACAAAGAAGAACAAATGTGAAAGTGTTGGGATTGATAGGAAAAGATTGTGAAATAATCAGGAATATGAAGATGAGAAAATTACAGTACTTGGGACACATTATGAGAGGAAATCGTTATGAACTGTTGAGAACAATAATGCAGGGGAAGATAAAGGGAAGAAGAAAAAATCGTGGTCAAGAAATCTGAGAGAGTGGTTTAGCTGTAGCTCATTGGACCTTCTCAGAGCAGGAGTGAATAAAATGAAGATACCAATGATGATAGTCAACCTCCGATATAGGAGAGGCACTCAGAGTAGAAGAATGGTAACGAACAACTGAGGATACCCAAGAGTATATGAGAACAGAAATTATAAGAAATGCTAATGAACTAGCTCATTTTAGCAAAAGGAAGACCGAAGAAGGCATTGTTGGAAACAGAACGATTAGAAAACAAGAAGGCTATTTAAACCCGACTCCGAAGAACGGACAAGCTGAAGCATTCAAAAGACGCAGCAGCGATGAACCTCGTGAAATGGAAATCAATTCGACATTCAATAGAAGTATCAACAATAACACATTCAGACTTATTTTTGTAGTGGAGATAAAGCAAAAAGTAGATCAAGATATAGTCGAGATACTAGAAGAAGTCAGAATAAGTATATTTGAAGAAGAAAGAAACGAAACTAGAGGCAATAGACAAAAATTCAAGCAGAAAATATGAAGAATTTTAACAAAAAAAGAACTCAATCTAAACGTATTCTATAGGAGCTATAGCTACTATTTAAAGATTGCGGAAAATATTGCAGTTACCTATGTAATTTTTATTCCCAAACTTTTTGCTCGTTATTTTTCAAAAATTTTTATCCTTTTAAACTTTCTTTCTGATCGTCAGCTTTGACATTTAATTTAAAAAACAATTTTTGAATTTTCGATTATTTGAAATAACAGAATTGCAATACTTTTTTTATTATTCGAGTTTTTGTTGAAAACGACAAAGTTTTTTGAAAAAGGATAAAATAAGTGAAAGTTTTAGAATTAAATTCCCCATAAAATGAAGTTAAATTCTTGAACCATAAATTCTGAGTAAACTGAGTAGGTAAAATTTCCATTGCATCCTAGAGTTCTAAGGCATACTCCCTATGAATTTGCACTACACGACTATTTACTCGGTTTCCTCAAGAATTTATGATACCTACCCTTTTCAGAATATATTGGTCATTTTATTACACACCAATACCATAAATCAATCAGTCAACCTGTCATGTCCATATTTTATGTATTTTATTTAATTCAAGCCTCATAATTATTTTTTGATATCACTTTTCAGCGAATTTGATTTTATTAAACAATTTCTACCGATGTGCGGAGGCAAATTCGATTGATTTTGCCACTTTATCACTAAATTAGAGTTTTTTTCGCTAGTTCCCGAACGAAAAAAAAATTAATGAAACTGCATTATCCTATTGGTCCTGTATTAATTACAAGAATCCTTAAAGTTTTCATTTTCATCTTTAAAATTAACCTCTATTTAGGGGGTGGTCATAAATAATGGACCACCCTGTATACTGTCTGCTCTTTGATATTTAGGTTGAAAAAAAAATCACACATTACGAGTAAATAATTCTGCTTTTAAGTTCTCACTTATTATTTTGTAAGGTTTCTGGTGAAAAACTTGGGAACTCAAGCTAAAGCTAAATCGCAGTTCTGCAATATACTCAGTTTTTCCATAAACAACCATCATAATTTTGCAGTTATGGTATACATGCTATACATTTAATATGATGTGACATCTAGTGAGCAAAGGATATCCAGTACAGCAAGATAGCAAGGATAGCAAGGATATCAAAAATATATCCAGCATGTGATTAGATACAAAATTTTATCAAAAGTAAAGGACTTGGCGAGTATCAAATTTATCTACAAAAAAAAATAAAACATAAGCGAAGGTATATGACTACTCATGCGCATTTTCCTAATTTTAACGGTTAATTATTATTAATAATTGTATACATTCAACATTACAATTTTATTAATTATGAAATGATATTAACTAAAAAGATATTTTGGAAAAATAAGCAAGATACATGATATAGTTACCGCTATAAGACACATCAAAACAAACCGATGATATTATTGTTTCAGATTTAAGAATTCCCTGTTCACGCTCTTCAGTGATTTTTTTTAAACATCCTGCACAATAAAGTGTCTATTTATAACCCTTGATAAAATTAGAATACGCTACATCATATTATGGAACATGTACGGTTATATAAATACACACACGTCTATCATATGCATATTTGATACAACGATTGTCAAATGAGAAAGCTAACTTCAGTAGAAACCATCATAGTCTAACATCCAAAACTAAAGGGTTCCAAGTTACTAGACTAGATATAATCCTTTAATTACAATCCTGTGACGTGTATCAGAATTAGATGCCTAAAAGCTGTGTATTCATAATTACAGAGCTCTACTATGTGACTTTCTAAACACATTCAGGAGAGAGGGTGAGATATGTATACATTTTAGCGGCCCTCATTCTTGCCTAACCGTGCATGAGATATTAACTCTATGGCTTTTATTAGGAAGATAACTGAATGCAGCATCATTTCAAGATAATACGGAGTTTGAGGGGTTAATTTATTATTAGTAAGCGGTTTCTAATTACCGGTAGATAGAAATTTTAACAACCCTGCAAGTAATTTATGTGCATATTGATAGTCACATAAATATCAAATAAATGTAACTAGTATGATAAAGATAAATGATCAAATGTAAGGTAACACTTTTTCTGTCTTAATACAATTCAAATTAACACTCCCTTAATTGAATCAAGGTCTAAAGCAATAATAATGTCTTCTTGAAGAGCACCGATGTTAATTGTTTCTAGGATTAATTTATTATAATTAAAAGCCGCTAGGAGTGACTAATTCTGCTCCTGCTCTGGAATTTTTATGCACCATCACCGGTACATTTGATCCTTCTGATACTGCACTATAGTCGCTATAGTGATTCCCGGAGGTTTTTACGCAAGTAAACACGAGACTATATTCTGCCTTTTTGACGAAACTATAAAAGTAATTCGCAAAATGATGTACCTACCTAAAGTCTGTACACTGAGAGTTGTCTGTTGTGATAACTAAGGATACATCATCTCGTTATGTTTCTTACTCCTTCTATTGCATTGCATAGTCAATCGAGTTAAAATGGGATGTATTGTCAGAAATACGTTTGAATCGTCAGCAATTCTAAAAAGATGAGCGAGAGTGAGACGGAAGTACCGACTCGCGTCTTGATACGCTTAGATTGATACGATATTACGATAAGATTGTCGTCCAGCTGATCGGCTACTTGTCAGTAGTGTCAGTGACAGCCCTAAATATACTAACTAGGTTTGTGTTGTGATTTGAAACGTTTTTTTTAATACGAAATTAGCAGAATTACCTGTGTTATTGTACGGTGTGATAAACTATGAGTACCTAACTTATTAATTGCGCGAATGCCTAAAAATCTATTTCCTTGTTTTGCCTGGGAAACGATTGAACTCCCTAGTACGTGGTCTTGTGGTTAAATTGCTGGAATATTTTACTTGCAAATAAGAAAACGGAGGTGTTATTCTTTCTTTTAAACGGCAACCAGCAGGTAGGTGACATGATATTTCTATTCTGATGATAACAATAATTATTATCATTCTTATTTACTTGCATTATATATATTTGTTATCAAAAAGTTGCAAGTCTCTACTTCGTCAATAACTTGTCGAAATAATATATTTGTAGGATATTCATTATTCCTCAACACACGCCACTGACACGAACTGCGATACCACATCTAGTTCGACTTAGAAATAAGTGTACGATTCAAATCGAATTAAATGAAATTGTTTAGTCAGAATCAGTGTGGCATGACAACGGACAACTCTCAGTGGACAGCGTGTATGTCTGATCATCTTGTTGCAGACTTCACTAATAAAGAGATCTATAAAATGAAATTAATTAGAAGTTATTGTAAAGTGAAGAAAGGGTGATAGTTAATTGTTAATAACTTTTGTATTTTAATAAGTTATAAATTGTTCCTAAATACCAGGTATACATAGGAAAAGAAAAAATGAACTTTTTCTGGGTGGTCCTTTCCCTACTTTGGAACGACCAGAGACGTTGCGGGGGAAAACATCCATCCTTGACTACAGGTTACCAGTAGGTATAAGGGCCGTGGTTCAAGCGGATAATGCCAATAAATCCAGATACGCTAGGGAAATAGGTTTAGGGATATAGTTGACTGATAATAAAATTGACATCATAGTAGGGATTGACCTATGTCAGTATAGAGAGGGATTTGAGCATCTTTGAATTCGTGTTAGATGTGTGGGAAAAAATGTTTGGTTCTGGAAACTCGGTCGCCTAAGATAAAGGGCAGCTGTTGGTTCGCGACGGATTAATTCATTTTCTTTTCAAATGCAAGTTACCAGTGAATCGAAGTACCCAGAAAATTAATTATTTCTGACCCTCTGCGTCAATGAGAGCAGATACCGGCTTACGTAGAGGTAAATTCTTGTAAACCTTTGACTTGTAAACCTTGACTGACTTCAAGGAGAAAAAATAGGTCGGTAATAAAGCGCTTGCTGGCTTATGTTTATAAAAAATTTTAGGCATAAAATAAGCCAAAGAATTACCTCTTTTCGTATGTACCTGATTTTTAGAAACAGCCTGCATAAAATCAGTTTCTTTGTAATATTTTTCACTCAGAATTTATTCAATTTGCACAACTCCTAATTCAGTACTCCTATTCATTTCAAGAATATAATCGAACTATTTAAATTGAATTACTTGTATTTTTCGTGAATTAATCTTACTCATTACTTCTTTCAAAGTTAACTCAGTTATCGAACCGTTATGTACACCTATACATGTATGTTTGTAAACGAAAGTATACTGTAACGAGGAGATTAGCAGTAACTAAATATCAAGCCGCTCAATTTAATTAAAAAATTGTTAATTAAATCTAAATATCAACGTGTACCTACTAGTCAGAAAAAAACTTAATTAAGCGCCACGTTGATAACGATCGTTATAAGCTAAGAATTAGTGTAATTAGCAGAGCATTAAGTATAGGAAACCAGGATTAAAAGGATTATTCGGTAATGAATTTTAGTCAATTAATCTTCGCCTACTGCAAATCTTAAAATAACTTTGATGTCCTATCCTGCCACTTTAAAATAAATTATGTTATATATTCAGCTACCTTCCTATGTATGTACCTCACCAACATCATGGTTAGGTTTAAATATATTTATACAGAGACTTTCAGTTTCAGAACAAGCTCACTACTTGTTAATAATTTAAAGTCAGTCAATTTTTCAAGAGCTCCTTTTTTTTCAAGAAAAAGAAAAATCAAATAAGCAGCTGTACCTAGAAATGTCTCGATTTCTCGATTTCTCAGTCCTAATAATGCGACGACGAAGTGTGAGTTTTCTTGATTGCTATATTAGAGGACTTCCATTTATCAGCGGATTTCTTATTTTAGAATTGCTCGTCCTGAATATTCACAGAATATTCATTGGAATTTGTAGAACTTGCATAAATCTCTCATATTTCCACATAAATTTTGCGCAAAGGCCAAAATTTTGGGCCCCTCGACGAATTCAACAAGGCTCAAGCAAAACAGTAGGTACCTTTACTTAAAGGATTAAAGGATTAAAGGAGTCTTAAAGGATGGTTCGATCAGTTTCAATCAACTTGATTTCGTTTTTAAGTGCACTCTTTTTTTTATTTGAAACTCGAATAAACATTCCAGTTTTTTACTACGAATCACGATTAGAGAGATGCTATTTTATCAAATGTCCCAGCCTTAAGGTAAAGCAATTTTAATTAGCTTGAAAAGTGTTCTCCTCTTGTAAAAATTACAAAAGTTATACGAGAATTGGGTTTCCTAATATGTACGTGATAGTTAGAACTGGCCATGCTACTCAGTTGCGTTCTTCATCGATACGTCCGAGCAATCAAAAGCTTGGAGGATGCGATTGAAGTCTTGCCAATATCTCCAGGGATAGATAAAGGTTTCTATATATCAAAAGGACAACGGGGGAAACAGTAGCTTATCTAAGTTGCCATCTAGCATCGGAGAGAAGATAATTTGGATCCCTCATCAGGTTGTGAAAGGGTTGCTTACTTGCCGGATAAGCCGGATAATAAAATTTGCCTTGAGCTTCATGCATTCTCAATTTTTCACATTTATAATGATGAGATTAGGACTAATTCTTACTAAGAACTGAATTAGGAGGTAGCGACTGATCTAAAATAAGTAAAACAACCTGTTACATTGAGATATCAATGGCGAGAAACACTGTTTACGACTATTTGACGCATATCTACTAAATAATTATTTAGAGTTACGGATGAAATACCAATGATTTGAGAACAACTAACAACAACTGACAGTTAAATTACAGCTATTTTGAAACAACTCAGAAAGAGAATACTCAAATATACATGCCAGTGCTAATATTCTGATTTCCTTGAATATATCTTACCTCTTTGGTTTAGGGATATTTTCGAGGATATTTTTAATGCTTCATTTAGCATGGAAATGCTTCTGTATAATGATTCAAGGAAATTATTTCAAGAGAAAACGCGCTATTGTGAAGCCATAAAGAAAAATTAATTATGCATATCTTCCTATTGGCAGTGAATAAGAATAAACGAGACGCAGGCAGGTAAAATAATTGCACAGCTGTTTTCTTTTTTTTTATTGAAATTTGTGATAAGATAACTGTTCGCTGCCAGTCTCGAATGATTACTGTTAAAAATATGTTCAACCGTTCTTATTTTACGCTAAAGTGGAATTTTCCTTGCACTAACCGTCTATATACTGAAAAAATAGTTATTTATGCAACAAGTGCATAAAGTGGTACTTTTTTTCACGACTGGGAAGTTTGACCGCATGAGCCGCAGGCGAATGCGGCAATACCAGAACTGAGAAAAAGGCACTTTATGCATATGTTGCATACAAAATTTTATCTACGAGTGACTTAAATTAGAACTAAAAGTTATTATTATAAAATAAAATCTTTCCAATGCATTCATATCTTATGTAAAGTGTTTCTTTGAAGCTATTAGGGCTTTTTTCATCACGTCAGTTCATAAAGGTGACATATTGCTTCTTTAGATTTTTGAGGTAGGTACCTAACAGATTTTGTGCAGCCATATTTCATAGAATAATAATTTCTTCTAGTGCGGAAGATATTTCATTTATGATTAAATGTAAACATAAAATATGTCAATTATATAGCCACATTTGATTGAAAAATAATTTCTTCTGGGGTAGAAGATATTTCATTCATTGAATCATCTACAATGGTATCCATTTTAGGTAACTAAACGACGCAAAACACAAAATATTAATTGTAGGTACATAGATCTGGCGCACTGCTAATAAACTGCGACGTTTCTCTAGTAGGTATATTAGGTTGATGTCAACAAGCATTAGGAGCGGTTGGCATCGGGATACTATGTAATTCAGCGTTCAGCGTCTCGTATTGCAGTGCGAACGCTCCGGTCGAGCCAACTGAGCCGAGCCGCTAGCGTTCACTAGAACTTCCACTAGGCGAACGTGCATTAACGTGTCAGATTTAGCGTTAAATAATGAACCGCTACGGCACTTTATTTCACCCGAACTACTTTATTTCACTCTTCAAGATAATCATACATTTTATGAACTAAGAAACGTATAAAAAAGTGCATTTTATGAATCACTCGTAGATAAAAACTGTTTTCTACAACAGTAGTTTACCATGTCTCAGTACGCCTATATACGTGTTTTTTTTTTTTTTTTAATTATGATTTTCCACAACGTTAATGGCGCGCTGAGGCTATGACTCATCGCTAGATCCTCGCATCTTCTGCAAAATAAACTTTATACAAAAAATATTTTGTATTTAGGTGTAAATAATGCAAATTTTATACAGAACATCCCTTAGTGAAAATGATCCTTCTGGAAATATTGAAAAATAATTTATTTCAATGAGTGAATAATGCATGGACGCGAAATAATTATACTTTTTGGAAATAGCAAGTATTCGACTGTATACAGGGTGGTTAACAAAAATCAATGCATGAATAACGTCGATGATGACGTGATTTTGCTTGCCTTATGGTGAAAACATGTAATTATTTTTAGAAACAAGAAAGAGTCAATTTTTAATGTGATTTTTTGGTTTTTGGATTTCTTGACTTTTTAGTACCGAATAAACATAACCGCCAGAGTAATAAGAAATGGCCGAAATAATAAAAAAAGAATCGGATCTCATGCCAAAGACAGGTAAACACACTGCTGAAGATTCGCTGTTGTTGGCGCTCATTACCCTAGAGAGACAATATTACACTTCTCTGTAGGGTAATAGTTTTTCTATAGTGTTAATAGTTACGGCCACTAACAAAGGAAGTTTCTAATGATAACAGATCCAGGATTTCCCTGCGAATTTTCTGGATAACTAGTCAACTGATCTTAGGGAAAAGATAGAGAATTACACTTCCTGATGTAGCATGCCGGAGAGCTTCAACAAAAACGAAATGGTCAACCATGTCAGCAGGTTTTCTCTATCTTTGGCAGGATCAGTGATGAGCATAAGACCTAGAACCCGCGAATTTTTTTTATTATTTTAGCTATTTCTAATTTATCTGGTATTATATTCTGACTGCCATATTGTTTTTTCATATCATTTGGTAGGTATTAAAAAAATCAAGAAAACCAAAATCTCGATTTTCCGTTTTTTCAGGATGTTACAGCAACGCCTGAATTCTCAATCTAATTTTGAGAAAACATGAGGAGATACCAATGTGTTGTCCTCATTAAAATTGATGCAATGTGGTAAGTAGTGGAGATTTGGCTCACGTGGTGCTTTTGGGGATTCTTTTAGCGACATATAGCTATCTTTCCAACCTCGTAGACGTAGATCCAGGAAGTGCACTTGTGACACAGTTTCGCAGTTTAAGATAACATTAAATAAGTTTTCTAGGTTCTCGGGTGAACTTTTCAGCCTGATTTAATTCAAAGGAAGAAAACGTATAGAAAGTTGCTGCTGGATATAACACAAAATTGCAACAATCTGGACAATCTGCTTGCAATATCCCGATTCTCCAGCTTTGTAGGTTGCAACTACAAGCTCATGAATAATAATTGTTATTTGATTTCACTCTCAATCTAATAGAATTTCCATTTATTTTATTAGCACTCACATTTCGCTTCGGTACAAAAAATCAGTCTATATGTATAATAGAGACTTTTGTATAATTTTTGAGAATATCATTGAGAATGATATAGTTGCAGCTAATATTTTCATCCCACAATGTTGATAATATGAAGTTATGTACTACAAGTTTATCTCAATAATAATTTATATTGCATTATAGAATCTATAAACACAAGTCTTCATCCCTGCTGGTTAAGTACCGCTACCGGCAAAGTAGATGGTATTGAAATCACAAGTGATGCCGGGCTAATTAGTCATGACCCTTGAGGATTGGCTTCCCTTTGACTAAACATCTTGGAATCACTATCGCGAAATGTACCTACATCATATTAGCTGGTTGTTTACCTCAACTTAGGAGAAGATTCCAGAATTGTTCTCTCGCCTTCCTGCCTACTTTCCACGATGATTACAAACTAAGTAAGAATATTACCTAATAATAGTAAAATTACTATTATTGTTCCATTATGTGATTTCTCTTCTATATTTCTTCTATTAAGAATACATAATAAAACTCATTTTTGATAATTATTTAAATAATATTTTCTGTAGCTCCATCAACATAAAGCGAACTCCAATTATGTATCTTGTAGAACAAGAATTAATAAAAACGAAAAACCTGTAAGTATATTATTCGATAATGATTGGTCTGATTCGATTTCCCGCAACTTTGTAACGCAATGACTTAATGAAGCTTTAACTAACTTAATTAACTCATCAACCAAAAAACAGAGTGATCAGACGTGATGCGAGGATAGCCCATACATCACGAAATAATTGAGCGAAAAAGGACACCAGAGACGCTCATCATGAAATCCTGTCAGCGGCCAGGAAGGTTTATCTGTCCTTCATCTACTCTTAGTTCTGTGACCTCCCCTCGTTTTAGGTTCCAGTGTCGCTAAATCAGTCTAAATTTTTCTCTTTTGAATTGTGCATACTTGAAGTGTATTTTTTTTATTAAAAATACACTCATAGTAATTAGTTAATATTTCATTTATTAGCAACATTAATACTGACATATTCAATAAAGTTGAAACTATTGAGACTGAAAAAAAATCTAAGATTGAATTTTTAAAACTTAAAACTATCGGAATCTTTTTATGGACAGTTTTACAGATTCAATCTTGGACATGATTTTTTTTTCGGAAAACCTGCCTAAATTATGTTTTCCTTTGCTCACAGGATATATGGCATGATATGACTGATACCATGACATTAGGTATTTCATTCAAGAATTTACGAAGCTAAATATAGCCTTAGGTGAGAATGTTGTCCTCGCTGTATAATATGTTACCTACTAGCTCTATAAAAGGAGTTATTTGGGAGAGTTTGAGGGCCGTCGTGTTGCTTCCTGAGTACTGAGAGAGGTAGGATAAAATAGGAGAAGGGCGGATATATTGATCAACTGGCCTGTGCGGATGTCTGATCAGTTAATGTGGGTGTAAATTTCAAACGTCGTGAGTATGTGGTTTGAAAGACATGTTATCCTCATGAGATGTGATGTTTAAATGCATATCAAAGACCCTCCAGTTGATTGATGAAGCGACTTTTACTTAACGTGACATCTAATTAAAAAAAAAACGCATTTTGAAGGAAATTTGATCTCATTCGGGGCTGTTTTATTAAAGAATATCGGTCTTCTTGTCATTTAAATAATTAAGTAGCAATTCAATTAATTATTTCATGTAGGTTATACCTTTAACTTGCTTGTCGTTAAAAGTATTCAATTATTTTAGGAGCTACGGACCTGATAATATGTATCTTTGAATTTTGATACATTCATGGAAAAATTGTGTGACTCATTTCAAGAAGAGTTTTTCAAATGACTAATTCCATAAGTATAAGAATAACCTGGTCCTTATAACACCCATACCCTCTCATTCTTTTTATGTGCTGCAGCCACTCCCTTATATTTGACAAGTTTTTTCTTGTAGCTTCGATAATTTATTCAAGAAGCACTTGAACATAAACTAAAACAATTATTATGAAAGTGTATCGTAAGTGGCGCATAAACTCTTCAAAAAGTTGTACGAATGTGATCAAAGAAACACAGAAAAATTATAAAAATGATAGAATGTAATCATTTCCATTTTTTATTTCATTGGTGGAATACCTGAAAACTGAAGTTGTTTTTTTTTCATATAAAAACCTGTATTTGAAAAAATCGTTGAAATTGGAAACAAGAGGTCATGTTGTTTTTTTTTTTTTTTTTTTTTTTTAAAAGAGGGAGCATCGGTCTTAACTGTGTAGGTAAGACATAGTCGCTCCACTCTGGTAATTTGGCTTTGAGACGAACTCTTTAGCCCCACACACTTTAAATTATAATATTTGCCATTTAAACGTTCGATCGCTTGTTTTACTTTTCACAGACATTCGAAAATGAATCTGAAAAGTAAAGCGGGCCGAGGTGAGTTTCGAACCCGCGATCTATGGCTTCGTGAGCCAGCGGAGAACCACTAGGCCACGGAAGTCACTGTCATGTTGTTTTATTAAAGTTATTAAAGAATAAGGAAACAAATTCTTTAAAACTGTCAATATTAGGTATGTTCTCAACTTTACCTCTTCATACCTAGACCGATTTATAAGAAATTTTTTTTTACAATTTTTCATGCTTTTCTTAACAACCCCGAACAACTTGTTTAAGTGTTTATGACCCACATACGGGACAGCCTATATAATTATTATTTTAATAGGCTCCTTTGTGGATAGTTGTAATTATTGCAACCCGTTAATACTTTTTGAAGCAAGTAACTCGGCTTCCACGCTTATTTTTTTAATGATCTGAAAAAGTTAATAATTTAACATCAATTAAATAATATAAGAAGGTAATTTTCTTTAATAAGAGATTACCTACCTTGATTAATGTGATTTCCACCCTATTGTTCTTTCTTTTGAACCACGATTTCCTTTTGCGTCCACTAATTTTCTTGCGATTTCTTTTGTAATAATTGAACGTGGATTAAAAAAGATAAGCTGCTTCATTTATAACTGGCCACGTTAATAATTTATATAACTCCAGCCCTCTACTTTTTTGTCTTGAAATTCTTTTTTGTATAAATTGATTGATCATTTAATAAATTGATCCAGAAAACAGATGAGCGTCAAATAAAAAATAGACTACTAAAAAATACAACTGCTCACTTGTAATTTAACTTGTAAAACATGCACTTGTAATAATTGTAACAGTCTAATTATTATTATTCTTCTTTTTAAAGAAATGCCAATTATTGCTCTTTGTTTCAATTTTTTTAAAGATTTTTGTTTCTCGCATTTAAAAAGATACGCATAAAAACAGTTTATTTACCCCTATTTAACAAATCCATTATTAGGCCCGTATTTACAAAGCGTTTCTGTCTTGTAATATCTCGAAAATAATTAAATAAGTGGGATGGAGATATGCAGTTTTTATGCGTTAGAGTGAGATGGGTATAATTGATTATGTAATTATTTAAGAAATTATCGTTTGTGAATAAGGGTGTTACGTATGCCAGATTCAAACTACTGCCCATTGTCAATGTTCAGCTTGCGTTATTGTAGAATCCCTAAAAGTCAATTTCTTACGTTTTAAATATCTGAAAGTCTCGAAGGATGATTTTGATTTTTCAACTAGTAGCTGATGAAGCTACTTATCATAACACTAAAATGAAAATTTACTCACGTACCCATGCGTAGCTATAAAGCCCTTGTCGTCAACTTTTGTTTTGAAAGCTGACGCTTTGGAACGCTGCCAATTGATTTAGTCGACTGATAGTAGTGACAGCTAATCAAGATAACCAAACATTCACATTTGTTCATGTATAGTGTTTTCTCAATTTTACGCTACTTGAAATAATATGAGAAAAACAGCTAATGAAACAATCGACAATGATTCATTGCCTGCAAAATCAAAAGTGAAATAAATGCCTTCGACGAAACATATAAAATGTTTTATCATGATTTTGTAACTTTGGTCTTTCTCAGTTATTTCAAGAAATTACAGTAATAAATAAAAGTGCATTCCAACAAACTTTTTTAACATAAGTAATTTGATTCTAGAGTAAGTAAAATTATTTTTATTCAAGAAAAGTCGTAGATAAAGTATAGTATTACCCTCGTGCTTATGACTATTATTCACTTAGATATTACTGCAATTTCCATTTTCGTGGATAATAGACATCATTATGCGCTTCTTGAATAATTTACTATTTCAAGGTCGTTATTCGTCATTTATTTTATTTTGTATGTATTTTTTTCTCCATTAGGTACTTAGACAAATCATTAAATATCAATTATTAAAAAATACAGTCAATAATATTTTATATAATTGGCCGCTGTTGATTCATACATTTCCCATATCTTTACTTCTTTCTCTTTTATACCATATATCATATATCGTTTGTTTGTGTTACAAAAAAATCAGCTTCATAAATTTTATTAACAAGAGCAAGTAGTTAGGTAAATCATGTGATTTTTTTTTCAAATTTATTTAGAAAAGTGATTGGGTGTCTAAAAATATAGAACTATAAAAAATAAAAACTAGACGATACTGATATTATAATGACACCCCTTTTTCTATTTAGAGTTTCTTCTTTTCAGTTTTTCTTAACAATAAATAATACAATAGAAAATCAAATCGAACCAAATTATCCCTTAACTTTAATTGGGCAAATAGGCAAAGCCGATTGTTAAATTTCTATATCCACTTTATGTTTTCAAAGGAATTGAACTGAAATTTTCATGCACATTATACCTACACTAATATGATAATATGAACCTGTGTATAATACGATACATAAAGGCATAGATTGCAAAAACTGAGAATTAAATACCGGATGTCCAGTTTAAAATGCAGTACATGGGTGTATTGGAAACGGTAAGAGATACAGGGTACGTCGGTTAAGTTAGAGAAAAGTTGCACAATTTGATGGTTATCAAGAATCTGGAACAAAATTGAGGACAACTTCAGCCGTTGCTGAAATATACTGAAAAAACTGAAAAATCAAAATTTCTTATTTTACCCATATCTTTTTTATTTTTGAAAATCAATTAATTATTTTCTGTAGGATTACATAAGTCGTCAAAAGCTAATCGTTTCACATTACGAAAATTTTCAATGCCGACTAGATCCCAGAGTTTTCATAGCCAACTTTTGTTTTTCTTATGGCCGCCGTATTGTTTTTCTATGTCATTCGGTATGAAAAAAATAATGGGAACAAAAAATTAACAAACTTCGAAAAAAAATTCAAAAATTTTTTTCTTATTTTTTTAAAGCAAAACAAAAAAAAAATCACTGAAATACGTCAATATGAAGTCATACTGCTTGTCTCATGGTTTATTAATTTCTCTGTGATATTCGGTCTAAAAAGTTGTCTTTTTTTAAGGAAAAAGAAGAATAAAAATTTTGGAAATTTATTTTTTGAAGTTTATTAGTTTTTGGTTTCCAATTTTTTTTTCACCAATAACATATTGGTGCAAGAGCTATCCCGGATAACAGCAACTGTCATTTTTTTAAACGTCAAATTCAACAATATTGAGAAAAATTATTTTTCTTTTAACCAAATGTCACTTTTAATGACGGTATAAATCGTGATTGAATTATTTTGGGCGGTGTCAAAATAAAGGCATTACTCGTGACTCTCATATCTGGCTATGCAGAAAAAATGACAGCGAATTCGAAAATGTCACTTAAAAAATGTCAAACTTGAAAAATCCGAAAAAAATAAAAAAAAATTTCAACAAAAAACATCGCGGCGACCTTGAAATTCGCGATACAATTATTGTTTTCGAAATATCACAATAAAGGCAATACTGTTAACTAAAACGTGGTTTTGAAAAAAAGTCGAAAAAAGATCTAATAAGACTTTTTAAACGTCAAAGTCGAGAAATCGCGTGCAAAAATCGGCCATTTTCTAAAAATCATAACGCCGCCATTTTGGGAATTTAAGCGACAAAAATTAAAAATTCCGACAGAGCATCTCTTTCACAACCCCGCAAAAATGATCCCCGAGTACCTATGTACGGAAATTTCCGAGAAAAAAATTCCGAACTATAGCTGATTTTCATTGATTTTGCACGGAAATCGTGAAGATTTTGAAAGGCAAATTGTACCGCTCGCACATTTTTTACCGTAACTGTGGCTGCTTAGGTCGGGGGAACATCGCAAAGGTATCTGCGTGTAGCTAAGAAATTGTTCTTCTAGAATGCAAAGTTTCGTCGTAATCAACGCAACCGTCTGTCAGCTGTGAGCTGTCAAATTCGATTTTCAAAAATATTTTTTGCAAATAATTTTCAAAAGCGTCTGTAGCGGCCATTTTGAAAATTTTCGCGATCGCAATTTCACGTTACGCTTCTTATCGACGAACTATGTCGACGGAAAACAATTGTCTTCCAAAAACGTGCACTGTTTCGGAGAAAACGGCAAAACAAATTCGGTCAAAAAAAAATCGTAAGTTAACCCTTTCGATTTGTAAGTATTCAGAAGAAGAAGTCCGAATGTAAACATTCCGACCACCCCTTATGGGATTTTTTTTGTTCCAAATTAGCGCCCCTACCACTGGATTTCGTTTGATCCATGCCCTCTGGGACACCCTGTATAGGGGTGGAGAACACACCTATAGTAACACCTGGAAGGTATTCATTTGCTTTGCAAATACATGCTTAGCCAAAAAAAAGGCACTAAAAATAGGTTTTCAGAATACGGTCCTGGCGAAAATCACGAATAACTACGCCGAGTCTCGGATGTAACAACTTGACGACAATTCCAAGCGCTTCGAAGCGTACAGAGACGGACCCGCACTATATCCGCTTTCTCATATAGTACCCAGACTACAGGGATTGATGTGATGCTTTTTTAGAATGCAAATGCAAAATAAATGCAAATATCAAAATAATAATCGGTCTACTGTTAATCTCGAAGATATTCCTTGCCCTGAAAGTGAAAAAAAAATAAAAATTCGACCGTAGTGTCAAAGAGGCATTAGTTGTGACCTTAATATTAGTTTGCAATGGCTGTTTTTAGCTTCTTACCCACCCAGCGACTTCTTACTACTTCGCTCCTCTCGGTCCCGAAAAAATTGATGAAACTTAGGATACGTGGATGTAAATATTTACCAATAATAATAATTACCTAGCTAGGCTTAGGTTAAAACAAGAACACCCTGTATAGGGCAATTATTATTGTCACCTGTACGCAGACTCGTCAGTCAAGATATCAACAACCGTTTATTATAACAGTATATTATTATAATAGTAGTCGGCATAATAGTAAGGACTACTCTAATAACTGGACCGGAGATGTATCGAAGACGATATCTTACTTGATGAGTAAGATATTATCGATCGGTTGTCGTCAAGAATTTCTTCTGTTTTTGTTTCATTTATTGTTAGTTGTTACTAGGTGTGCTAGTGTTACAGCCAATATTATAAGGGCTCATTAAGTTAACGGGCAGATTTCTGTGGCCATTTTTGAAGAAGGCATCGGGTCTAAGTGGAAATTATTTAAATTTATCTATTCTTGACATGAAAATGATTACAAAAATGTTAATAAAAGTAATTTGATGTCGATATTAACTTCAAAAACGAGCACAGAAATCTGCCCGTTAGCCTAATGAGCCTTCATAATATTGGCTGTTAGTGTTATTAGTGTTTACGGACAGGTATCATCTTGTCGCGTAGCTTATCAAACTGTCATAGCGGAAAATTGTGCTAATATGTGGTAGTGAATTTAATCTGAACACTTCTAGTGAACTTTACTTAACATAATAACGGTGAGATTCTGTCAGATCAGTACGAGAGTTTGGGAGGTTGAGCGTTGTTGAACTGTTGAACAGCAGTTGTTGAATGATGAGAGGGGCAGGTAAGTGTTTTTACATTATGTTCATTTTTGTTTTTTCCGCTATTGCCATCGATATTGTTTGATATAAGTGTATTCATTTCTATCTGCTCTTTAATTATTTTAGGTGGCGTATTTATTTTTTGTTCAAATCACAAAAATGACATTTTGCAATACTTTTTCTTAACGCTAAAAATAGTTCTCATGAAGATTTCTGCTTATTTAATGATAAACCAGATGAAAATAGTAATCTTTAGAATGTGGAAAACTAACGAAAAATAAGTGCTTTTCTCAATACTCAATAGCCACAGTCCCTAGAGAGTGGAATTTTCCAAGACTAGGACAAAATAATTCCTTTTTATATATTAACTAATTTAGAATTGTTACATTTAGCAACAAACTGCAAACATGATCACACGATAGAAGCAGATAAATTGCATTTTAGTCATAATAAGTTTGCCAGTGGCGTAGGTAGAAATTCGCTCAAAAGTGCTGTCTTATATTATTTTCATTAGGGCGCGTTTACGAATTAAACTGAAATTCTCACAGTAAACAACTATGGCCTTAAAAAATTTCAACGACTCAATTTTCAAGATCGCGATAATTTTTATGCGATTGATGCGCAAGAAGGTTTTTTTGAGTTAGGTAAGTCAGTATTATTATAAAGTTATCGACATTTTGTTGTTCTCGTTACTTAAATCACCTATTATTATGTAACGTAAGTAACTTGGTTTCATTAAGAGAAAGAGATGACAATAGCTTATAAAAATTTAATAATTCTCAATAGGTATTTATGGTCCATTTGAATGTTCTATTATTAAACTAGGAAGACATAAAAATATAATGTGGTCAAATATATGTAACCTTTATTTATATGTATATAAGTATACATAACAACATTAACAACAATTCCATTTACCTTTACAAAATAAATAGATACAAAATTAAACATAATAAAATATTTCATGATAACTTCTTATGCTAAGTCAATAAAATATTTATTATTGCAAACAACTCTTCATAATATATTAGCAGCTTCAAAGATTTTAAAATATATTGTCATTTACCTAAGTATATGCGTGCTTATGCTTAATTTAGTCTTCATTAAAGAGATCCTAGAATTTTAATAACGCTTGGGCAATTTGTTACTTTGATATTTCTGCTTAATGAAACTAGTTTTTTTTTTTTGAGAAATATTCGCTCTTGAACAGGGTCCGACAACATCTACTTAACATTTCATCTAGTCACACTCTTCATTTTGATTGGTTTTGTAACCGTAGTTCAATTGTTCTTTAAAATATTCTTCATTTTCTAAAAGAATCTTATACCATTGTGTGTTATCGAAATCACCGGTAACTCCACCGTATTCATTTGGTAAGATATCTGGTGGTATGTGGGAGTGTAAAGAATTCATATCAGTTCCATGTAAGTGTATCTAAAATTAAGAAATATATCGTTACTCAGTTATTCACACAAAACATGCAATAATTATTATAAATGAAAATATGCTCGTATATTAGAAAATAAATAACGATTTCATTTAACTGCTCAGTGAATTTGGCACTCCGAAGAGCGCATTTGTATAAAATGTACACGGTGTCTGTTAGTCAAAATTAATTAAAATTATGGACAGGCTAGATAGGCTGCCATCACCGGCAGGTTGTTCTAAATCTAAATGCTTCTCTTTTGTGTTTAAATCATGAATGTGTTCTAATATTTTATCCCTGTCCCCTTTTAAGGATTCCTATTGTAACGTCGAGTACCCGGGTCGCTGGTTCTGTCGCGAAAAGCCACCGTGTGTGATCGTCTAGTTTCCCTAATTTCTCCTAATAGGACCGCTGTGTTTTCCTACGTTGTGTTTACCGTATTTACCGTAGTCGCCCCTGCTCTTTGATTGAGGTATGCCAGGATTACTATGGCCGAAACGGATGCGCAAAGAACCTACTGGGAGTTTTCTTTTGTCGGAAAAGCGGGGAATTTAACTGGGACTCGTTGTTAACTGTTGGCTTTCTATCAGAGGTTTTAAAAGCGAGTGATGAGCGAGAGAATTCGTTTGCAAGGGTGTAAAATGGTGAATGGCGAGATGGGCTGTGTTTTTACATAGAGAGTGCAAAAGAAAATGGAAAGCGAAGAGGGATCCCTTTCATCCATCTTTCAAACTATAATCCATTTCGGATTCCACTCTTTTGCACACCTGTGCTTTCTTTTTATTTTTATTTCGTTTAAAGACTACCCGGTATATGCGGGAATGTCTTACTACCTCGTTTCGCTTTTATTTCGGTTACAGACTATCCGGTATATGCGGAAATGTCTGTGTGTTTAACTATTCAACGATTTTCCTTGCCTAATTTCCTTTTTCTAGATTCTTTGATCTCACTTCAAGCAACTGCTTGAATTAATTAAAGAATACAACCATGTTGTTTACAGACGACCCGGTATATGCGGGAATGTCTGTCTATTACCTATTCAATTTCTCGTATGAAATTATCGTGTATTTTCAACCGGGAGAATCACCCTGTATGTCTAGCTGAGTCGCCTGTGGATTTGACTCGGGTTAAATATCGCGCCAAGACGGTTTGCGGCAGTTCGGCTACCGAGCTACAGCAGTTCGTGTTCCGTTACGGGGGTTCGGGTAACTTAAGATGCGAGGCCCAGTCGAGTACGGGGTTGCCACTTCTCCTGAATGCTGACTTGCATCTTTTATAAAATCGTTCATTCCGATTCTCTTTTATTTAATGATTTTATTTTCACAGTTGATTTACCTGGGAGGATGAATTATTTCACCTCCGTTCATTTAATTCATAACCTGGGTGATACTGTATTTAGTTATCACTTTGTATACCTTGTTGTTATTTGTCTTGTTCTACCTTTTATTGCACCCGTCGATGCTGCCTAGTCAGGCGACCTTTATGTCATATATGTTACCTTGCCCTTAGGCATTTGTCACTGTTATACCTTGTGATTTACCTTACTCGTCATTCGAGTACTTATCGGATTGAAACCTTAATCAACTGTATTTTTGTAGATTTTTCTACACACCTTGATTTATTTCCCGGAGCATGTTGGCTCCGTTCTCGAAGATCTTTGCTCCTCAACGTGATTATTAGCTGATCATACTACAGACCACGACTCTTTAACCATTAATCTAGTTAATGATTGGAAATGCTGGACTTTTATCCCTCATTCGTGTTTAGGCATGTTTACGGACAAATTTACTTATTTGATTGTACGGCACCAGCCACCGGTCCGCCAGTAACACGAGTACGTCGACCTATCAACCCAAAGAGCGTAGATAGTATGATGAGAACATAATAATAACGTTTGTCACATAAGATTCAGGTATGCATAAAATCTGGTTAGAAGAGATTCGGAAAAACGACCTTATATAATGATACTTTGGTTTCTGGATCTAAATTGGCTTTCCCATACTCGAGATTAATTTTGATTTGCTTTGGATTTTTATTTGTGAATTGCGATTCATGATCCTAACTTTATTTTGATTATTGGATTTCCTGACATGTGAGGGCGTTTATTACACCTGGCAACCTTGCTTTGGTTTGCGTTACTCTGTCCTGCTCTGAGGGTACTTTTGCCCTGTTGTACGATTTCCACTTTAAAGAGGTATACTCTTGTATTGGTACAACGGAGGTCTTCACCTGGACATCGAGGTGGATCCCTCCCCCAACGTTTGGAAATAGAGTACGTATTTTAACTCCTAATTGGATGTTGTAATGGAATTAGTATTTCCCGATAATATTTGCGAATTAACAGATGCTACATCTGACAACGCTGCCTCGTTCTATCCAGACCTGTACTAACCGGGGGTGCTCTGCTATGTGATCTTTATTTATGGTGTCATATAATGGCGAGAAACTCCTTTCACTTTCTAAATCGTTTTTAAAGGGACTGCTTCCTGCCTAACCATCTGCGCTAAATAAAAACTCGGACTCTTCGAAGAATAGGATGATTGAATCATGGGCCGTTTTGTTTACGGATTATTAATTTCTGATCTGGGTCTACTTTCGCTCCTAGCTCTATCTCAATTTCCTATGCGTGAATATGTAGTTATTTATTCCTGTCTCCTGCCTAACTTGGTTTATTTCTAATTATTGACGTGATCTCGTAGGTACCTACTGTGGTGCCGCCTAATACCTAGTTGATTATTGGGTCTGATTTAAAAGGGGACTTGCGCTCGCGGATTTGGTGAATCTGTTTGATTATTTATTTATTTGGATTTTATTTTGTTCTAAAAGAACTTCCCTAACTATTTTTCCAATATGAAGTCTTCTTGCGATGGAATCCGGACTAACCAGATTTTAATAGGAGTTTTTAATTAGATAAAGGAGGGAAATCAGATCGGAGTCCACTCATTCGTCATCTCCAAACTAATTATGGAATTTTAGAATTATGTGCTGAAGTTCTATTGGACGAGATTCACCCTCGCAGGGTTACAATTGGAATTTTAATTAGGTAGATGAGGGAAATTAGATCGGAGTCCACTCATTCGTCATCTCCAAACTAATTAGGGAATTTTAGACTTGCGTGCTGAAGTTCTATTGGATGAGAATTACCCTCGCAGGGTTACAATTGGAATTTTAATTAGGTAGATGCGGGAAATTAGATCGGAGTCCACTCGTTCGTCATCTCCAAACTAATTAGGGAATTTTAGAATAGGATTGGGCGATCTAGAGTCCACTTATGTCATCTCCAGACACGTCCAAAGGGTTAGGAAGTCGAATTTTATCTGAGAGTGAGTTGCTGGAAGACGTCTGCTTTTATAGAAGCAGTCGCCCGCTTTCTAAACACCGCGCAATAATGAACCTTATCGACACTGCTCTCATTCTGTGATTTAGTCCTTAATCGTATCTCAATTGTCTTGAGATTTGGCGAGTTGACCTCGCGGCTACCTCACTAATTTGTCCGAAACCTGCACTATCTAAATTTTCCTTCAAATCGGTCAACGCGTTTAGGTACTTTTCATTGTGTCGACTTACTAATTATTCTCCTGCTTATACTTCATAGCGTCTTTTCACCTACTTGTTGTCTATGTAGCGTAATGAACTTTCGGCGGCTGTCATATCTTAATTCTCCCTATCAATACATGTAAATTTCATTATCGTGGGCAGGATACCTAATGAGTTTCTATTGTGTATGCGAGGTGTTATTGTTTACTTTACAAATCTTTCCACCCGGCCGGCGGTCGGTATCTCGTTCACGCAGCTAGGGAATGTCCTTCCAATACCCTGCGGCAATATTCGGTGCTGGTGCGTTGCTACCCTAGCTCGGTCGTTTTAGAGGCTGGCTTTTTACCAGAGCGAGAACATTTCTGTTTATGAATATTTAATGTGCTGGCGGGATCGTTTCTATTGATGCAACGGCGCGCAGCTGTATTTAATTTCCTAACATAATTTTTGCACTGTTTGCTTTTTTCGATTTTGGGTGATTTAACGAGGGAGATGGAAATAATTTCCTTATCATCCTACCTAGGTGCGATCCATTTCACTATGTCCAGCATATTCGAGCCAACACCAACACGGTGTAAAGGGTTGAATAAAATTACATGTCTCAATGTTGGTGCTTGCTATGTAGAGAAATGTGGATTAAAACTATCCCTAACCAGCTCAACTAATTTAATTAACTTACCCTTTTTCTGATTTTCTCTTTAAGAAACGGTTTCAGCACAGCCATGATTGCGTCGAAATAGAAAGGTTCATTGACGACATGGAAGCCCTTGAACCTCAAAGGGAAAGTTTCTTGGACCAATTCAACCATTCTCTTTGCGTAATATGGAGTGAAAAACTTGGCGTGCTGTAAACTAAGTCCCGCTAAGTCTACCATGACGACTAAACCGGCTATTTGTGTTTCGGCTTCTTGCACGATATGTTCTAAGGCCAAGACGTTTGTACGGAATACTTCTTCTATTGTTATAATATTTGCATCAAAATTCTCTAAAAAAAAAACGATAATTAATTAAATTATTTATGAGAAATGGTGATCATTATGTCATAACACTAACGCAGTAATCAGGAATTATTTTCTTCAATTTTGAATTCCTGTAAGTTAATTTTTATGCAGCTCATAGGCAAATGAAAATTTAATTGAGCCAGGCTTTAAAGAAAAAATTAAAAAGGAACTAACTTTATTCTCAGCTGTCTCCAGGCTACGATAATATTCTAGTTTGATACAAGGATAGCAAGACAAATGTTTATGAAATCGTTACGTCAAAACCTTTAAAGTAACACTATATTTCCTGGACTGAAAAGAGAATATAGAAATTGCTATGTCCGTTGTAGTATTATATGCAAAACGTACATAATACTTTTTTTGAGAAAAATACAGCTTCCTGTAATCCTTCCTAGTCTACCTATAATTATTATTACTATTATTTTGAATTTTAGGCCCTAAACGATAAAAAAAAAACGTAGTTCTCGAGTAAATCACAGACCGACTAAATAGCAAGTGCTGAAGTTCCTTTTCACCTTCCATAGAACTGAACACTAAAAATAAATCGCGTTTACTCACCCAGTTTTATTAAGTAAACTCTTCTCCCATCCGTATCTCTTTTGAGGAGCATATTTTGAGCTTGCAGTGCAAATACTTTAGCACTTTCAGAAGGCAGTGCGCATAAGAAAAGCTCAGGGCATTTGAGCTTCATAAGGTAGTACCTTTGCAACTGCAAATATAAGGAAACTGATTTACTATTTCTATAAACTTATAATACTAGAAATAATGAAATAATAATAATAATGTAGAAATAATAACTTAGTACCTTTTTTTACAGGACGAAGTCTAGAAAATATATTTGAAATCAAATTAATATACAGTGTGTAATTTATATTAATGCTTTGCTACAACTTATCCAATAAAAAGCTTTTTTTTTTAATTTATCAAATTTATAAATTATGTATCATTAAGTTTACATAAAAAAGGGTGTTTTGATTATTGCGCATATCCTTTGAAATGGATCGCACCTAGGTAGGATGATAAGGAAATTATTTTCATCTCCCTCGTTAAATCAACCCAAACCAAAAAAACAAACAGTGCAAGAATAGGTACGTAATTACCTGAAGGTAAAATTGTTAGGAAATTAAATCGCAACTACGCGCCCTAAAATCCAATGAAATATTGAAGTCAACAAATTAGATATTCATAAAAGAGAAACCGCTCTAGCTAAAAATATTCCAGCCTCTAAAGAACGTCCGAAGGACCAGTAGAGCTAGAAACGCGCCAGATGTTAAGGCAGGCATTGTATCAAGACACCGCGTGACGGAGAATAGGTGACCTACATACAAGACCGGGTGGAAAGATTTGTGAAATTGTGAATCAAACAATAACCCCTTGCAAAGACAATAGTAAGTCGCTAGGTATTCCACCCACGATAATGGAAATTACACCAATCGATAAAGCAAAGAAATAAATTAAGGTAGCCAAAAATACATCTCGATCCCGAAATAGCAAGCAGGTGAAAACACGAAATGAAGGTTATGCCGGTGTAATTATAATAGCTAGAAACAATGAAAAGACGACAACGCGTCGGCCGATTTTAAGGAAAATTTAGGTAGTGGAAGTTCAGGACAATTTAGTAAGGTAGCCGCGAGGTCAACTCGCTAAGTCTCGTGATTAGGGAGATATGATAAGAAACAGATACAGGAGGTCAGCGGTGCCAATGAGGTTCATTGTTGCATGTTGTGTTTAGAAAGCGGATCACCGCTTCTATAAAAGCAGACGTCTTACAGCAGCTCAAAGGAGATAGAGATCAGCTTCCGAGCAGGTCGAATCTGACTTCCTAACCCTTTATACGGTACCCAGAGATGGCATATAGTGGACTCCCGGCTACCTAATTCTTATCTAAACCTGAAAATTCGACCAGAGATGGCATTATAGCGGACTCCGGTCGAATTTCCTTTATCTACCTTGGAAAAATTCCAGTTGAAAACCCGAAAAGGGCAAATATCGTTTCACGCCAATTTCAAATCACAATTCTAAATTTCCTCAATAAAATTCGACCAGAGATGGCATTATAGCGGACTCCGGTCGAGTTTCCTTTACCTATCCCGGGAAATCCCAGTGAAACATACTTCATTCGCGTCTCAAAATCAATGTCGAACCAATTCACTAGTAGATGGCAAGGCGCCTATTCTGAAGAAATTTCCTTCACAAATTAGGGAAAATCCATTGAGAAAATAGTTAGGGAAGATCTCTCTTCGAAACAAAATCCACATCAATAAATAATTAAACAGATTCGCCCAATCCATGAGCGCAGATCCCATTTTAAATCAAGAAAAATAATCAGCTAGGTATTAGGCGGCACCACCAGTAAGTAGTAGGTACCTACTCGATCACGTTCAACGAATATTAGGAAAGAGGAAAACACAGCGGACCTATTAGAGGAAACCCCGAGGTAAATAGACGATCACAGTGGCTTTTCGCGAAAGACGAGGGGACCCGGGTCCTCTGCGTTACACCTTATTATTATATAAAAATTCCTATCATACTGTTAACTATATTTTAGCTAAGTCTTAAAAGGTTATTATTGGTAATAAAATAGACAGGAGGAAAGCTCCTGTAGCATGGCGCACAATATCTTTACCCGTGAAATTATTCTTGTGAAGATTCATGAAAGACGTGCCAATTTATAATATCGATATTACCTCATAACAGTATGATAACGTGTGCAGAATATTTCGACTGTAATCAGAAACAGAAGGGACGTGTTCTACATGTTTTATGTGAGTCATGCTTCTTAGATGTGCCCGATGTTACTGTTAGCGACTTTGGACGTTTGTTATTCCTATGTTTTTTCGAGCTGAATAAATAGTTAAGTACTTACAGTCTATTAAAGAGAAAGTTAACTCACTCTCTATACCTCCAAATAAAAATCGTTGGCAGTAACTGACGTTACAAAAAACAAAAAAAAATGTTTCGGAAGAGCGGCAAGCAAAAACTTACATGTTTTAGAAGGAACTTTTCTGCTTGCCGCTAACTCGAAACTTTTTTTTTTTTTGGTAATGTCGGTTAAACCAACAATTTTCATCTGGGATTATTATTGGTATATAATGTCAGCATAATGAATGAGGATGCAGCCTGTATTTTTTGTTACTTGACAACTTTTTCGTCGCATCTATAAGTTTTATGATGGATCAACCACTTATTAGCAAAACAAACTTTTTGAAAATATTCAAAAACCTATATAATTCTCTCTTGCAAAATCAAAAAAATCGATGATTTTTCTAGCTCATTTTAATTTTTTGAAGTCAGTTTTTTTATCAGAAATAATGGATTGTCGTGACAAACAAAGGTTTAGAGAGGTTGCCCATCCTTGGACGCAAGAAAGTTACAATGTAAACCAGGTGTTGGAGGAGCAGTGGCCACAAAACAGCTAAAAATGCCCGAAAAATATACAAATACAAAACTTTAGACAATACATAATATAGTTAGTACCAATGAGAGTGAAATCTCGAAATCCATTTTGGCAACAAAATCATGAGATCTTTTCCCCACTGGATTCTTGGAAGTCTGAATGTAGAGTTCAGAATGTTTTTAATCATCGCCTTATCCAAGATCCAACAAACGAAGTTCCCGGATTCGACCTACCGAGAAAGCTGTGGAGTAAACTGAATCGTTTAAGAACTGGCCATGGACGCTGTAACTCAATGTTATTCAAATAGATGGCAGTTCCAAGTCCAAATTGTCTCACTTGTGGCGAAGTTGAGGAAACAATTACTCATATTGTAGAAGAGTGTCCAGAAACTTAATTTATTGGCGGTTTCAATGACTTCCACCGCCTTACTCCAGATGCAATAAATTGGTTACAAAGTCTAAAACCAATATGAACTGAATGGTGTGTCTAGGTTTTTTATGGGGTTTTTCCCTAGACTGGCTGGAAAAGCGAATGCTTCACCATGATGTCAACAACTCATCCTTATATTCTACAAACCGTTCTAACCCCCCACAATAATGAAATAAGAAAATTCTACAATACGACATATTGTATAAATCATTATAACCACATCCTTCCCAGCTTATTCGAAGCGGTCTCTGTAGGCCAAACGATGGACTTTTTCAAAAAAAATTTTGAATATTCAAGTACAGAATCACAATCGCCATAATTTAAAGTTATTTTGGGGTATACAGAGTGTCCCATATGAGAGTGGCATATCAAAGTTATGTTTTTTTAAATGGAATGCTCCTAGGTTATTGCATTTTTAGATTGTCTGAGAAGAGAAAATAAGATTGGCTTTTACAGTTGGTGTTTAGATTCAGAAGTTTTTGAGTTAAACAAGTGAAAATCGTCGTTTTTCAAGTTCAAGGCCCTGTACAACGAAAATGGCTAAAGATAGAGAAAAACGGCTTACATGTCCCTATTTTAACTTTTCATGTTCTATCCTATGGTATAGAAACATTTGTACTTTCTTTGATTTTTTTATTTGGCGACGCGTGGAGAAGTCTCAGAATTTTTCAAATTTTTTATCACCCTGTATAAACATTTCATCCACATCATAGGATAGTACATGAAAAGGTAAAATAGGGACATGTAAGCCGTTTTTCTCTATCTTGAACCGTTTTCGTTGTACAGGGCCTTGAACTTGAAAAATGGCGATTTTCACTTGTTTATAACTCAAAAACTTCCGAATTTAAACACCAACTGTAAAAGCCAGTCTGATTTTCTCTTTTCAGACAATCTAAAAATGCAATAACCTAGGAGCATTCCATTTAAAAAAACATAACTTTGATATGCCACTGTCATATGGGACACTCTGTATACCCCAAAATAATTTTAAATTTTGGCCATTGTGATCCTGTACTTGAATGTGCAAGAATTTTTTGGAAAAAATGCATCGTTTGGCCTACAGAGACCGCTTCGAATAAGCTGGGACATCCTGTATACCAATGAGAGGCCAAGACGTAAAATCGAAGATGAGCGCTTTGAGAACAGAACAATCGTACCTACTGCGTCAGTACATTCCCAAACGACCGGAGATCACATTTATTAGAGTATAGATATAATATTTTAGCAATGTAGACAGTGATGATTTTAAACACAATTATTTAAGTACAGGCGGGTGTATCTTCAATGTTGCGAAAAAATTAACAGATTCTTTGCCCAAAAATTAACAGAAAAATCCCATTAACGTGTGTCCGGAAATGCACCCATTTTTGAGATAAAGGATGTAAAAAAAAATATTTTTCCAGGAACCGTTTCAATTTCAAAGCTCAACTGTTGTGGATGTCTTACCATTGATATCAGCAATTTTTTTTTATACCTCTTAATTTTTTTTTCATTAGTCAGTGGTGGAGATTTTGAGGTTGCTTGAAGTTTTTCCCCTCTGACACTGTGCAAATTGACATTTTAAAAGCTCCTTTTTAACCACCAATATTTTATACACAAAAAACGCCGTCTTTTTTGCGATATCTTTTGCGAAAAATGCGATATCTTCAAAGATCTGGAAAAATAATCTTTTTTGACACCCTAGTATCTAAAAAATGGTACATTTCCGGACACACGTTATTATTTTGTTTATTTTTGACCAAAGAAACTGTCTTTGAATTTTTTCGCAATATTAAAGATGCACCCTGTATATTATAGGATAGATTTTATTCGTTATATGACATCACAACGACGTCACATGAACGTGTCTTATAACTTTGAACGGTCAAGGACGTTACTTTTGTTCAATGCTCGACGTCACTAAGCCTAAAAATGTTTTGTTATTTCTTTCCCGTAATATACGACAACCTTGTCTACACCCGATCAGTGTTTCCCCTCGATCATGTCTACATTAGTTACATAATTAGCATCCTCATGTAAATCACACCCACATCATGATTCCCTACTTGTACGTAAGGAGGTACATAATCAAGTAATGCCTTATTAGTTATTACTCTGCTGTGTTTCTCAGAGCAACTTCTTGAAAATATAAATTTGGAATAATTTTATATGATCAGTTGTATAAGCGATTGAATTTACTATACTAACATATAGCTAGGAATTACACACTGTATATAAAATTGCATAAAAAAGATTAAAAATTAGTTCTCGTTTTACCATGTGAAAAGCTTTCTTGCTGTCAAATTTTCGTGCCCTCAGGAAACGTAACAGGAAATTTTCATCGGGTGGAATAGTTAAGCTGGGATCACCTAAAAAATTATTAAAATATCAATCAAATAAAGATTGTTAAAAAAAATTGATAGTTCTGGAGCTGGATCCTTGTGTCAATACTAAAAGGTCTTTGATCTTTATTGTAGTTTAAAAAAAAATTACCCAAATTTATTCCCATTCTTCGTATATTATGACTGTTTATAACATTACTGAAATATGAGATAATTTCTAAGTTTTTGTCAAAATCAAAATTTTCTGGGCTCTCTGACACCCTTAACCTTAGAAATCAAGTTCCTGGGAATAATAGCCAGAAATTCTCCTATTTTTGAAAAAGCTGTACCTATACGTGGTATTTAAAAATGCTGTTTTCATAATATGTACCTAAGTAAAATAAATCAGGAAATTATATCATTATATACACAGAACGGGTAAACGGGTAACTTAAATAAAACCTCCTACTTTTAACCATATCTGCAAGCGCTGTCAGTTCCTTATCGTGACTCTCTGGGGATTCATTTAATTCTTCCTCGGCTCTTCTTTTCCATTCTGGACTAAGTGAGAAAGATCCTCGGGGAGTCTTTCGAATCGACGAAGAATCTTCCATTTGTGGTTGGCCTTCAAATGTGTTCTATATCAATTCCGAGCGGCCTGAAATAAATCCATAGAATAAAATGAAAGTGCTAAAGCCATCATAGCCAATATTCCATAACTGATTCATAAATCCCTTTATAGTCCATCCACTGAGATTTTCTTTTGCAAGTGAACATTTTGTGTAAGGAAATAGGAACAGAAAAAATCCACCAAAAATTAGTTTCAGGTGCAATATATCTATAATACCCTTATAAGGTCAATTAAAAAAAAGTCATCTGTAAAAACCTGTCTGAAAAAATATAATACCATCTTTATCAAGAAATCGTATATAATATGCGTGTATAAAAAAAGGCTTAAATATAATAAACTCTAGTTAAATAATATGATAACACCGGTTAGTCGACCTTTGTATCAGGAATATTTAAATTAATATAAAAACGTAGGAATATAGGTAGGTATAATGTTGCTCATACTCTTAATAATAATTGTCATCTTGCAAAGTTAATCAAAAAACTTGATAATTACCTAATAAAGTTATAAATAATATCGAAGGATTCTAATTATAGAAATCTAAAAATAGATAAATTTATCGGCTTAATTAGTAATTAGGCACAACTTTTCTATAGCTAATAGAATCAAAATCACATCAAGAGGTAAATTACAAGAATCAACGAGAGGAAATAAGTAGGAATAGGTAGGTATAACTGCATACGTGCTAATGGGAATTGTTTTTGTAGAAATAAATCCAGCTCGTGTTATTTTACTTATTACGAACGGAATCAACATTAAGGCAATTTTTTAAATGATATTTACAAAAAAGAGAACTAACGTTCAGCAAAAACACTCACCAGTTTGAGAGATCATGTTATTTAAGCATTAGCAGCTTAATTTAATATAAAAACAACCCATGAGACACGATTTAATATTTCAACATATCACTGATGTGGTGAATCGGGTATGGATAAAACAAGAGCATGCAGCAAGGGATATTGACGTAATTCTACCCCTATTGTGAGTATCAGGTGCGCAGAATCGATTGTACAAACGAAAGGAATCACTTGCCTAAAAAATATTTATTTTGTGAAATCAATAAAGGTACGTAGGTAATTTTTTATTTCTTTATATAACAAAACAATTACTAATTGTTATAAAAACGCTTGCAAAAAGGTTACCTTACCCTTACCCCTTAAATTATTTCAAGTCTCATAGGTATTGAAATAAGTAAGGGATCCCTTAATGATGCTATTGTACCTTCATGTTGAGGAAACAATATATAAACCATAATTATATTTGTTCTAAGAAACTCTATTGATGGTTTGGTTGTTCAAAACTATTGAAAAACTTATTTTTTATACCTATTAAAAATTTTCTAAAATGTACAGATAATATACGAGGTATAAGTGTGTACGATGTTCTGCCACCAGCTATACGCATGTTGAATGATGTGTTGCCTAGCTATCGGCGCCTTGAATGAAAATTGAAGAGATAAGTGGGGGAATAACTTAGATTATATATTGTCTAAAGGGGAATAACACCCACATTTGAAAAATTTTGATTATTTAGCTCATTTTATGACTTAACAGAAGTTTGCATTAAAGTAAAACAATACCTACCTACCTTTTGACAATAAAAAAAAAACTCGCGACATACCTTAGGAACAATATTACCCCCATATATTGGGGTAATAACAAAAAGTCGCATACGTTTTCTTTCTTTCAACGATCGTAGGTACCTATATTCTTTTAACCTCGACCAGATTTTGTCATGTACCTAAATCAGATATCCCAGTTTTTCCGAAATTTTTTACAAAAATAAAAAAAAAACTTCGGTCGTTACTCGGGTCGTCATAGTGTTAATAAAGTTCTCCAAAAAAGTTTCTCCTGTTTTGGAAGCCCTCCTATCTATGATGGTTGATTCCTGTTCCCTTACGCTGACATTTTTTACGCAAAGTGTAGACGCTTTGCTGAACCACTCTTGTCGTAATACCTGAAAAGAGCGAATAATCATCTTTATTTAGATATTTTATTAGAGGAAACTGTGCCCAAAACGACAGCCCGACTGGTATCCCCCCAATCTTCCCAGTTTTATTAAACACATAAGGTTGTTTGAGAAATATTAAGATGTTCAGAACGGCAATTCCGATGGTAAGACTCCAAACTTCCAAAATTGCCACAAATTACAAAAAATTCACAAGAAAAATAGTTAAGACACTAATAAAAGTTAAAAAGTTCTGGGGGTTTATGAGGTGTAAAAACAAGTTTCCAGGGAGAACAAATTTGAGAAAAAATGAATGCCAGTTATTGTGATTACGAACACGTGGAGATCCCGAACGATTAGATGGTGGGATAGTTTTATTAACAACCCCAAACGATTAAGGTCACCAGCGCCTTTTTCGTTATATGTCCATCAGTTTATGTAAAATTCGATAGAATCTTGTTTGATTATCAGTTATCGGTGTTATCAGACATCTGCTCTGTTTTTCAGGAATGTTTTTAATTTTGTAGTGAAGTCGCACGACTTTATCTATAGAGAGCTTTTTACTCACATCATGTGGTCAACAGCATTTCTTGCTTATAAGTACCAGGATCATATCGAAAAGTTTTGAACTGATAATGTAGGTAATGGGCAGAGCTTTCAAGTGATATCAGCAGTCAACAATAAAGCTGTCACAGGACTGATTTTTTGTAATTCTCTTCATTTTCAAAAATAACATAGGACTTCAATGTTGACATCGAAACACAACGTGTCTCGAATCGATAGTCTTCAATTTCCCGTTAAAATTACAGTGAAATTAGTGCAGAAAAAAGAAGTGAAAGTGGTCTTTCATTGTATTTACACCTGATCTTTCTAACAATCAAAGTGTGGAAACTCTACAAGTTCATATATTGGCCTAGTTTTGAGAAATAGGTATCGAATCAGCAAACTACTTTTCATTTATTTCTGTTATCAATACTGATAAACGTTTTTTTTTGTCTAATTCAAATAAACCAAAGAAGGCCGGTCTCTGTTATTTCTGCCCGGCAACCAATAATACTCATGATGAATAAGGTTGGTTGTAGAAAACCGTCACCTTCTGAGTAATTATTTTAGAACTCTATTGCCCGTATTCACAAACGATAATTTCCTAAATAATTACGTAATTAATCAAATGAGTGAGATGGAGATATGCAGTTTTTTTGCAATAGAATGAGATGGGGATAATTGATTACGTAATTATTTGGGAAATTATCGTTTGTGAATACGGGCATATGTCTTTAATACAAAACTTGACTGTTTCTGAAAACAGAAACAGTCACATACACACCACCACTGATTCTCATCCAAATCAAACACCAATTCAACCAACCATGCTAAACCAAACCAGCACCAGCACTGGAAGCACATCATACGCCTCAGCAGCGAAAGCAACCCAGCTCCCAAGAACTACACCATCAAGGGACCAAGCTATAATAATCCATTCAATTGAACAGCTCAAACTATTTGACTACGTCAAGTCGCTGAGCGAAATTGTAGGCGCCAAAACTATAACTCACGCCTCAAAGATATCAAACAATCGTATCTGCATCTACCTCACCAACAAGCAAGCTATCGATGACTTACTAAAAACGCATGAGAAACTTGTCATTGGAGAACACGAACTACCAATTAGAAGACTAATAAATCCGGCCAAGCGATTGATAATCTCAAATGCACACCCCAATATTCCAAACTCTGTGATAGAAACAGCGCTTACAAATTTAGGTCTAAAACTTGCATCACCTGTATCACATTTGCGGGCAGGATTTGAGGGAGACGAATTCAGCCATATTCTTAGTTTTAGACGACAAGTATATATAACTCCACCCCAAGATTCCGACCTAGTAATTGAAACATCTATACTTATAAATCATGAAGATCTCAGTCACAGAATTTTTCTGACAACAGACAACATGCAATGCTTCCTGTGTAAACAGCAAGGCCACATAGCTAATAGTTGCCCGCAAGCAAATCAGAGCTTCCCAACTCTGACAAATGAACAAAATCTTACCAAGACACAAACCCCTTGCAACACTTATTCACAACTTGTTCAAGAAACTGACCTACAAAGAGAACTCCCGATATCGAAAAAACGACCTGCATCTACAGAATCTCCAACAACATCTGATCGTTCTTTATTAGAACAAAATCCTCTAGACACACAACTCAATATGACCTCCAATACCTCAGATTTCAACTTTCTAGACCCATCACAAATCAAGCCCACCACATCCCAACTGAAACCGAAAAAGAAGAAAATCAAAACACTGCCAATCAACGTAGAAAACAAAAACGAGAACAGCTACAAGTCTATAGAGGAAATATTTCAAAATAACCCCGAAAATTTCTCAATCCCGTATCTTAACTTCAAAAGTTTTTTAGAAAATTCATTTGGTAACAAGGATCCACTCTCCGAGGCACGCAGACACACTGACAATGTAACATCTCTTCTGGACATTATGAAGCATCTATACTCGAGTATCAACGACCGGACTCTCAGAAACCGCCTAACAAGACTATCACGAAGGTTAAAGAATCAACTTTCTGAAGAAGGAATCGAAACCGAAAGCCTAACAAGTATGTTGTCTCAAGCTTCTCAGTCAGATAGTGAAAGTTCGCTTCAAGATATAACTGAGCCTCAAGGAAACATGAACACGGAAAACCCCTTCCAGAATTATTATAACTAACTTTCAAGCTCATACAGTGGAACTGCTGCGGTTTTTATCACCGCATTGAACGCATACAACAAATTGTAACAGACTTCCAACCTGATATACTGTGTCTGCAGGAGACACACCTAAAACCTAACAACCCACCAAAGCTCCGTAATTATGACAGTCATAATTATTACAGAAACAATCCCATGCATGCAAGCGGCGGGGTATCTATATTGGTCAACACCAAACTACACACGGAAGAGCTACAAATAAACACAAACCTCGAATGTACTGCTATCAACGTCTGGTGTCCAACAAAAATAACTCTGTGCAATATCTACATACCACCTGACTACAACCTTCAGCAGAACGAGCTATCAAACCTTACCCTACAACTCCCGAATCCTTACATACTGGTTGGAGACTTTAATTCTCATAGTAAAACCTGGGGCTCTGCAAAGACATTCGGCAAAGGCAAAATAGTTGAAAACTTCCTCTCGTCTTCTGATACATTTCTTCTCAACACTGGAGCAGGAACTCACTTCTGTTTCGCTACCGGAGAGATCTCCAGTATAGACCTTAGTTTCTGTAGCCCGAAACTATCACTCGAAATGCACTGGGAAGTACTAGATAGCCTATACGACAGTAATCATTTCCCTATACTCCTGAAAACGAGAAACCAAAATGAAGAATTACCGCATCAACTAGAAAGATGGAAACTACAACATGCCAATTGGGATGGCTTTAAAAACAAAATTGAAGAAGACATGACAACTCTGCAAATCATTCCCGATAATATAGAGTCCACCCTAGACAGTTTTACCAAGATCATACTCAATGCTGCCCACGAATATATAGGAAAATCCACTGTTGGAGGTAGAGTGAAATGTGCGCCATGGTGGACACCGCAATGCGGAGAGGCAGTCAAAGAATGCAAAAAAGCATTGAACAGATATAGAAAACACAGGACTGTAGACAAGCTGATCGTCTTCAAGAAACTGAAAGCAATCGCCAGACGAACTCTAAAAGAAGCCAAAAAAGAGTCATGGAAAACCTACGTATCAACCCTTACAAGAAACACTCCTACGACACAAGTATGGCAGAAAATTAAAGCTATGAACGGGCACAAATCCAGACAGTGCATACCGGCTCTTATAAACTCACAAAATGAAACCATCACATCAAATAACGAAATAGTAAACATAATAGCAACGTCAATATCTAATAAATCCAACCAAAAAAAACCCTCCAAAACAACTCACAGCTACAGCCAGCATCTCCCGAACATTTCGACAACAACGACCCCATAAATCTACCTATCGATAATCAAGAGCTTCTCTGCGCCATTTCTTCATGCAAACTTTCAGCAGCCGGCCCTGACGATATCCCTTCTGCCTTTTTAAAAAATCTACCAGAAAATGCGTTGCAAAAGCTCCTGGAACTATATAATAACATATGGTCTAAACATACATTTCCAAACATATGGAGGGAAGCAATTATTATACCAATCCATAAACCAAACAAGCCGAAAACCGACCCATCATCATATAGACCTATTTCGCTCACATGTACACTCTGCAAATTGTTGGAGAAAATAATCAACAAAAGATTACTATGGCATCTTGAAAGCAAAAACCTATTAAACAAATATCAAATGGGCTTCAGACCAAATCACAGCACAACAGATAACCTAGTTTGTCTCCAGACCGAAGTTCTAGACGCAATAGCCAATAAACAAGAACTGACTGCCATATTTCTGGATATAAAAAGCGCTTTTGATACTGCCTGGAGACCTGGAATTATAGAAAAATTAAAACTTCTAAATTTGAAAGGCAATTTCCTGACCTTCGTATCGAACTTTTTATCGAAAAGATCCTTCAAAGTCAGAGCAAATGGAACACTATCTACATCACACACACTAGAAAGTGGTGTACCTCAAGGGTCTGTCTTAAGCAGCACACTATTTATTGTCGCAATAAATGATATAGTCTCCAAACTATCAACTCCCGCCGTCGGCACCCTATATGCAGATGATGTAGTTGTTTACTCTCGCGGCAGAAATCAGAAAACTATCTGCGCGGTCCTACAGAGTGTCATCGACGATCTCCAAGAGTGGGCAAACGTCGCTGGTTTCTCCTTCTCTCCCGAAAAAACAAAAGTAATACGATTCACTAGAAAGACCAATTCACCACGGCCTAAAAATCTAAAAATGTACGGAAAGACTCTGGAAGTTGTTACCCAGTATAAATACCTCGGACTGACATTTGATGAAAAACTAACATGGCGCCCACATATTGAAAAACTGAAGACAGAGTGCGTCGAAAAAATAAATCTATTGAAATCACTCTCCAGTCAACAATGGGGTGCACAAGAAACCGTCTTGCTTAAGGTATATCGAGCCCTCATAAGGTCCAAATTAGACTACGGATGTGTAGTATATTCATCAGCAAGTACACGCACCCTCAGATCACTTAATGTGATTCAAAATACAGCGATAAGAATAGCCCTTGGAGCCTTTAGATCAAGCCCAGTGGAATGCATGAATAGAGAAGCAGGTGAACCACCACTACGATTAAGAAGAAAAGCACAGGCACTCTCATACATCTCTAGGACATCAGCCTGCCCCAAAAACCCCGTTTTTACAATAACAACCCGAAAAACGTATGAGTCTCTATATTGGAATAAACCCAACCTTCCACAACCCCTACCTGAACTAATGAGACCAGAGTTATCCGAAATAAACCTAATGTCCACAGCATCGATAGAACCAGGAACACTACCTCCTTGGACCAAAAATATACCACCGCTTGATACCTCACTCAAAATCTACAATAAAGAAGCATACCCGAAAGAATTCATAAGATCCAAATATAACCAAACACTTCAAGGACATCCACATGATAATATAATATTCACGGACGCATCAAAAAATATGAATGGTGTAGGCTGCGCTATAGTGCACAACGATCATGTCCAAAAATTCCGACTGTCAAGCAAAAGCTCCGTCTTCACCGCAGAACTGTATGCAATCCTCCAGGCCTGCCAATATACTACAGACAACAACCTCAATAATACCGTCATTTGCTCCGACTCCCTAGCCGCCATAAATGCAATAGAAGTGTTATACAGCAACAACCCACTAGTCAACAAAATCCAGGATATAAGCACCCGATTCCACGAGATGCACCTTAAAGCAATATCCATACTCTGGATACCATCTCATATAGGTATCACAGGAAATGAGCGAGCAGACGAAGAGGCTAAAGATGCAGCATACTTACCAGAAGAAACCACAGTCCAACTTCATTACGACTTAACTTTGTACTTCAAAAATAAGGTACATGAAGAATGGCAACGACACTGGGAGAATATCAACACTAAAACTCACGAAGTAGAATCCACAGTAAAGTATACCAGATTACCCCAGTTACACAGAAGATCAGAAACCATCATTCGACGGCTGAGACTAGGACATTCACTACTAACTCACAAATATCTTATGGCTGGCGAGAATCCCCCAGTATGCCAAACATGCAATACCCAACTCACTGTGAAGCACATCCTACTACAATGCCCTAAGTACAACATCCATAGAAACCACTTCAAGCTAGATGGCACACTAGCCGAAATACTCCAACTGAAAGACGCAAAAGTATACAACCTAATAGAATTCCTCAAGAAAATAGAGATCTATCACCTTCTGTAAAAATATAATATTGTCAATTACCTATATGTTCCGGTGTCAATGACCTTGATGTTGAGACACCTAAATAAATAAATATATATATATAAAAATAACATAAAAGTAGGTAATATACTCTGAAGTGTACAGGAAACATAAAATAATAATAAATAAATAAAATAATAAATAAATAATAATAAAATAAAAACCGTAATTTATAAATTATAACAAAAATTTGATATTTAGGATATTTTTCTTGTATCAATTTGTAAATTTTCACAACAAAAATAGTTATCTATGTATCTAGTTCTTGAAAATGAAAGCTTTTTTAAAAAAATGAAAGCACCATAATTTCGCGCTCGAGATTCATACAACTTTTTTTTGACATGCAGCTTCCTAGAAACAAGCGTAAAACCTAAATGAAAATCGTGAAAATGGCGCACGTAAATTCTTGATTTGGTGCAAAGTTAATTGTTGTTTTGTTGCTGGGGAAACAAACACAAGATTTCTATGCAGTACACGAAGTAGTTGTCTCTCTACGTCGCACACACGCTGACGAATATAATAGATAACAAAAAACATGCCCATTTTCATATTGATGAGAAAATATCAACGTTATTTTTTGACGGCCGTCTAAAATATCGATTTGCGATACAAGCAAAATGGAAGTGTTTCAAGCACGGAAAGAAAAATGCTAAGCGAGCCCAAAGCCCGAGTTTAACAATCACCAAAGTGCCTAATTACAATAAAGTTTTTTTTTTTAATAATAAGACAAATTAAAGCTTTATTAGAATTAAATTCTCCATAAATTAAATTAACAATTTTTCAAATCGGTCAGCAGGTTTAACAATTATTATTATGTAGCAAAAAAAAGTGTGAATCATCTTTTTTCAACCTTAAAATGGTACAATTTAATTTTTTTAATGATTGCTCTTGGTACATATACATCGTGTACCAAATTTGGTTTTTCTATATTTTGGGGTTCCCTACACGCCCCTATTCTCTATCTGTTTTAATTCAAATCACCCTGTATTGCAATTTCTAGTACAATAGCTATTTGTGATACAAGTTGTCTTTTACGCATGGACAAAAATTGTCAAATGACTCTGAATACCAAGTTTGACAATCGTCAAGTGCTTAAATACTCCTTTTGCGACGTTTCTCTCACAATATTTTCTGTTAAATCGTCAAGAAACAACAATTTATGAATTCTAGTAGACATGAAATATAAATTTATGGACTCTAGAGATTGTTATTTATGTTGTCAAAGTGAATTGAAAAATGTAATAATTTCGAAAGTAAAATGACAATCAAAATAGCAATGTTATGAAACAATTTAACAAAAAATAGTTTGTTTAGAGGTTAAGTAGATATCATCAATAGTGGGAGTAACACAAAATACAAAAAACTCTCAAGAAATAATTATTTATTTTACAATTATTACTTAGAAAATCAAAATAATATCACAAATATTTTTTTATATTTGTGTTCCAGTGTCAAATACATACATTACTTTTTCTACTACCAAATCTACAATAATTTTTATACATTAATTTAAAAAACTACCCTGTTATAAATAAAAACATTCTTCATAGAAAAATAATTTAGTATAAATGGAGATCCTAAGCTACTCATTAGATAACTTATTATTATTTAAACGCCCCATTCATATATCTTATGAATTTGAGAATTTGTATTTTATATTATATATTGCATTGTATCTTGTTTTCTTACTTACTAATAGCTAAAAGTAACAAAAAAAATTGTTCTTGACCTCTTCCTGGAATATGTTCGAACGAACGTTTTTCAGAAAAGCGCAACTCATCTCAACCACTATACTTTCTGTTCAAGAGGTTAATAAAGAGTGGAAAATATTATTACATTTATATAGAGTAGAATAAAATAATGCAAATAATAAATTTATAGGAATCTTTCCACATAATTAGAACTTTAGTCGCTCAGCTATCAATTATATCATTTTTTTTAGGTACCTACTATTTTTTTATATACACTAAGATTCTACTTATTCATTTAAACTTGACACATTGCCTTAAGTAACAAGTTTTACAAGTTTTAATCTGAGTATAGTGAAAAAAAACTACCCTATAAAATATACAGTCATTATTATTAATATACATATCTACTTATACATGTAATGTAAAACAGATATTAAGAAAAAAATAGTAATAAGAGGATTAAAAAAAATTATTCATTCACTGGTAATAAATTTATACGAGTGGCTATCAATTATCTATAATAGTAGTAGGTACGAATAAGTATTATTAACAACATGAGATTTAATAATTATACCTACTACGCAGGTGAATATGTATATTGTTCTGCTGAATCAAATAATTACTGTATTTATTTATTTTAAATCGATAAATGAAATAATGAAACACCGTCTTACGAATCGTAAATAAACAGAGTACTCGTCTAAAAATTGAGCAATAATTCAGGATTTTAACATAAAAAATCAAATCGTATTATACCTTGTTCAATTCCGAAAAGTAAAATACCATCTATCACATATAAAATAAATTAATATTTAAGAGCTGGTCTTATTTTCTTTTTCTTTTTCTGTTTTCTTCTCCTCGGTCAGCCTGACTTCTTCTTTAGCAGTATCATATCCGAGAGATTTCAATTCCGAGATGATAGTGCTGCTAGATTTAAAATAATCCACCCAATCTTTGGAATTGTACCAAGGATGAACACCACCGTACTCTTCGGGCAAATACTTTGGATCGATGTGTTTATGTAGACTCTCGAAATCGTCTCCATGGAAGAAAATTCTCTCTTTCATTCTCTCGTCCAAAAACGGCTTAAAAACGTTGTAAAGCATGTCGAATAACCAAGACTGGTTGATTACATGAACTGCGTGAATCTTCATTGGAAAAGAGGTCTGAAAGAAAAAGGCAAACAAATTTATCAACAATTTGATTTCCAATTATTTCTCTTAAATAAATTTTCGATTATCATGGGATAATAAAAAATTAATACTGATATAAAAAAATTATTAAAGGAATTGTATTTAAAATTAACCAAAAAAGTACTTACAACCATTATTTGAACCATTTTGTTAGCAAGACTTGGAGTCATATGCCATGCCTGCTGTAAGCAGAGTCCTCCTAGATCGAAAATAGCGACACCTCCCAAAATCTGCGCTCTCTGTTCCAGAATTGCCAATTCCAATACCAGCATTGTTGCCTGGATTACTGTGTCGATTTCCACACGCTCGGGATCCCAGTTTCCTGTAAGATTTTCACGTTATGGTTTTTCAATATTTTTAGAAACGAATCTGATGAGGGAAATTGTCTAAAAGTTGCACCTTTTATGCCAATATTGAGGCATCAATTTGATTAAATTTTAATGAATAAAAATGATTGTAGTTGTAATTAATATAAATATAATTATGTAGGTTACTTATGTGTCAGAATATTCTTTAGTACCTATAATGAACAAGTTAGTGATGAAATTATAAAAAAAAAAACTGCACTATTGAATAGGTAGAGGTAGGTGCAACTTTTGTTAAAAACTAGTTTATTTTTGACTGAGATTAATTGCGACGCAGCAATAGCAATTAAACAATTCGTACTGGGTTATTATGCAAGCAGCAGTTTACCACGAAGAATGTTGAAATTAAAGTGCAACATCATGTAAAATTTATAATTTACGAATAGGTAGGTACTTATTGCATTCTCAATTGACTGCATGGGTAAAAAACAATTATTTGATATTTAAGGCTTTTCTGCACTTTGAGTTGATTGGTTCCAGTACAACCCGTTGAAAATTATGCAATGGTTTCTTTTTTCTTCATATCTAACCTTGAAGGAAAAATCACCATTGTTGGGATTACCTCAAACGGGTTATAGATAATTAGAATCTATACCCTAATTGCACACATATTTCGAAATTCAAACACGCGAGCCTATTAAATTCCTTATGAAGCCTGTTAATATATTAACATTTACATAGGTATACAGTGTGGAAAAGCCAAATGGAATAAATTCGATAATAAATCACTGAAGATGGTTGCGAAAAAACGCTCGGACACGTCGATTAGTATTTTTAGTTGCGCATTTTTTTCAATGAAAACTTTTTATACAGGGTGTGTCGTGTAACAGTGCTCAATACCAACTTTCTTCTTTCAAATCAAACACCCTGTATATTATTACATTTTCAGATTGCCTGAAAAAATGTAATAATAATGCTGTTTATAATTCAAATTTGTAACGAGTGATTTTTGAGTTATAAACAAATGAAAATCGCAATTTTTAATTTTCAAAACAGTGTACACCGATAACGGCTCAAGATGTCGGAAAACGGCTTACATGTCCCTATCCTAATTTTTCATGTAGTATCCTATTGTGTGGATGAAATTTTTATACAGGGTGATTAAAAATCTGGTAATTTTCATGACCCTGTATAAAAATTTAAACTACCTAATAGGGCTCTAAATGAAAAGTTAAGATAGGGACATGTAAGCCGTTTTCCGACATCTTGAGCCGTTATCGGTGTACCTACACTGTTTTGAAAATTAAAAATTGCGATTTTCATTTGTTTATAACTCAAAAATCACTCGTTACAAATTTGAATTATAAACAGCATTATTATTACATTTTTTCAGGCAATCTGAAAATGTAATAATATACAGGGTGTTTGATTTGAAAGAAGAAAGTTGGTATTGAGCACTGTTACACGACACACCCTGTATAAAAAGTTTTCATTGAAAAAAATGCGCAACTAAAAATACTAATCGACGTGTCCGAGCGTTTTTTCGCAACCATCTTCATTGATTTATTATCGAATTTATTCCATTTGGATTTTCCACACTGTATAGGTAAATCAGATAAATCTTGAATTAATTCTTACCAAATCTGTGTATTAACATCCTTCTGCCAGTTTGTTCTCTGTACGGAGGAACTATTATGATATTTTCTACACCAAATTCTTGCAGCTCGTCCAAATTCACTCCTTCAAAAAACTCTGGATTATTTTCTTTGAAATCGTAATAATTTACTAGCTGCAAGAATATGAACTATTAAGATTTCGTCTATGTTAAGAAAAAATACTTACTAGTCTGTGTGCTCGTTCTATGACAAAACTTCTTGCTCTTAAAAATCTAAGAAGATAAGCGTCATCCGTTCTGTGTGGTGTACAGTCTCCTCTAGCTATAAAATCAAAGAAAAATACGATCATAAAATTTCTAGGTGGCAATATAATATTTACAGAATAGTAATAATTGATACGTAATAAAATTTCTTGACTATAAATTGCAAGAATCTAAATAATTTAAGTTACAGCTTTTAGAGCGGCGCGAAGCCGTCGATTACCTGAACAACTTCATAGATTACTTTAATTTCTTGAGTAATAAATAAAGTAATATATAAGTGGGTATACGAAATATCACATGATAGTGAGAATATTCTGCCTAACCTGAGGGCAAAGTGTATAGAAATTCGTTATTCCTCCAATTACATCCTACTTATAATAAGAAATCACGCACAAAAAAAAATTACAACAAAATACCCAGAAGCAATAACTAATACGTAAGTGTACATAATAAGTAGGTAATTCATAGTACATATACATACCTATATGTATTCCTGTTCCTAAATACCAGGTATAGGTATACATACGAAAGGAGGTAATTATTCTTTGGTTTATTAGAGTTATTCTTTTTTTTTTCTTTATATCTCTTTGTGGGGAGTCGAAATTTATCAAACAGTTAGTCACACAGGGTCATCCCAGCTTTAATTTTTTATAGCCAGTGCCGACTAAAAATTAAAGAAAAAGTGCCGACTGTTAAAATTAATGAAAATGAGAAATTATCCAAAAAAGGCCCTCTGGTTATACCGTTTTAAAAATTGGAATCCGTCCAAGTAATTAGAGGAGATTGTTTTTGTCCAGATAACGGTTGATACAAAAAAAAAAAACTATAAGAGACCAAAATGTTCCTAAGACAATGGAAAATTCATATTGCAATTTACAAGTTACCAGGTGGCGCATTCCAAAAAAGTTCGGGGGAGAAATGGGGGCGAAATGGGAGCAATTCAGGAAAAAATCTCTCTGTAGATTTTCACTACTATTTATCATGGCCAATGATGTAAGCCCTACAGCGTAGCTTATATTCCAAATTTGAATTAAATATCCCAAAAACTCTGGGAGCTATTATTAGGTAAAGGTAAAGTAAAAACAATTAATTTTTTCCAATACGAAGTGGTTGCGGACCATGTTCATATAAACTTCTAGGCATAAAACAAGTCAAAGAATTATCCCCTTTCGTATGTACCTGGTATTTAGGAACACCTGTATATCTGATTGACTTAAATTTCACTAAAGAAATTTGATGTTCAAAAGGTGTGCAAAACCTGGGTGAAAAATTTTACAACTGAAATGTCATCATAATTTCTTTGTCAACACGAAAGCTGTCAGCAAATAACAACGGTATTCATAAAACATAAGTCTCCTCAAGACGAAGACTGCTGATTACGTAACAAAGCTCATAAAATTTATTTATAAATTAACATTATTTTGAATAGTCTGCAGAGATGTAGAGTGATAGGTTGGTTGTATCAAAAAATGTCTCCAACTTAATATCAGACCAAAGAATATCAGACCAATAAATGTTATCAGCTCGTAAAAAATAGTGGGAATGACTTTAACACATAATTTTATTAATATTCTCCTCTTAACTCTTGGCGAAATATACTCGATAGTCTGCTTCAACATTATAATATCCATTGTCTTGTTTTCCATGACATTTATGATTATAAGCTGATGACATCTTATAGGCCGGTTTAATGATTGCGTAACTTGGCAAGGTTTTCAATAATTCTGCATATTCGCGGAATATATTTCCGCCTATAATCTTAAAATGAAAGTGGACTCTCCGAAAGGCCGTCTCTGTTGTCGAGGTCATATCTCGCGAACAGAGGAATACGGGGGTATATGAGGAATACGAGGAATAGGCTTTACCGCCTGGACCAAAAGGAGACAACCTTTAAAAACCTAAATCCTACGGCGGGAACCCAGGCTAAAAGGATGCTTGGCTGAATAGTAGATCAGTCCCGTCTGGATTCAATCTGGAAGAAGTGGCGCACCTTCGAAAATAAATTCCTACCATACGTATGGAGCTCTGCGTACGGTATTTCTTTAATAGCTCCTTTACTCGTGGGCCATATGGACCAAGACACACCTAATTCAAAAAGGGAAGGGGATTCTGAAAAGGAAGACCCACCAAAAAAACTCTCAGAAGCCGCTCGCAGGAAACTGAGAAAAGAGTAGAAACTACAAAACCAGGGTTAAACTGGAGAACCTAGAAAGCTAGGGTTGAAGGTGAACCCCAGTGTAACAAAACCCGAGACCCGCAAGGAACCGGAACAACGTAAAAGAAGGAGAACCTACACCAAGGTTCCTAGGAGTACAGCTTAGAGGGGACTTTCTCATGGCTTCCTGCGCTGACCAGGCCACAGAGGACTGGCTGGTGTGGGTGGTCAGGAGCGAAACTCGACACCAAGGCCGTTCCGAAACTTATAAGAGCACCAGTGTGGATACCAAGGACCCAAGAGGAACCGGAAAAAAATCCAAAAAAGACTGGGAATTCAAAATCAGGGATTAAAAACCAGAAACGTGGATCCTTGTGGACAGAAAACCTGACAAAAAAGGCGAAGAACTAATTTTACTCATGGACGAAAACCTATGGGAGAAAATAGAGCAACTTCAAAGCAGACCTTACCTAAACCTAACTGAGTTGCTGTTCAAGCGACTAGGTGGGTAAAGGGAAGAGGAAGCAGAGAAGATGTAACTGAAAAAGCTGAGTAAACAACCAGCTGGGATGGGCAATTGGACTTCCAACTGGACACTGCCCACAAATGAAACGTGGATCCTTGTGGACAGAAAACCTGACACAAAAGGCCAACAACAAATTTTCCTCATGGGAGAAAATAGAACAACTTCAATGCAGACCTTACCTAAACCTAACTGGGGTGCTGTTCAAGCGACTAGGCTGGTAAAGGGAAGAGAGAGCAGAGAAGATGTAACTGGAAAAGCTAAGTAAACACCGGCTGAGATGGGAAATTGGACTTCTAAAGGGACACTGCCCACTAATGAAACGTGGATCCTTGTGGACAGAAAACCTGACACAAACGGTCAACAATTAATTTTCCTCATGGGAGAAAATATAGCAACTTCAATGCAGACCTTACCTAAACCTAACTGGGGTGCGTTCAAGCGACTAGGTGGGTGGAGGGAAGAGGGAGCAGGGAAGATGTAACTGAAAAAGCTGAGTAAGCACCAGCTGAGATGGGCAATTGGACTTCTAACAGGAAACTGCCCACTAATGAAACACCTCTCAATAATAGGCGTGAAAAATAACCCAGATTTCAGGAGATGAGGGGAGGGGGAGCAAACCCCTCCCCGCCTGAAACCACCTGATTTCCTAAAACCTAGTTTCCTGAAACCACCTAATGTGTGAATGCCCAGCACTAGAGGGAACTAGACTTCTAGTATTTGGGACCGAAATGGCAGAACCAAAAGAACTAGAATTGGACACCCATTGGACTCATACTGAAGTACTTTCGGGAGATGGGACCGATGAGATAATTATCCAAAGGGGTACAATAAGCGCAAGCTTCAGTACAAGGGCTTTGAATCTACCCTAGAAGTAATAATAATAATATTAATGGTAGCAGCATTCGACGAATTTAACGTTTTTTGCTTGTTTTTCCCATGGTTTTTCGTACTTTTAACATACTTCGGAAATATGAACTGCTCTTGAACCTTTTGCAAAAGTATCACAAGTTCCTCTCCAATTACCATAGTTTCTGGGTGTTGATATTATGGCATCTAACTGCTTATAAGATCAACAACAGAAAAGACCTACAAGACCTACCCTATTTATTCTTTTCTCTGGACCATTCTACGGCGATCGCTCGTTTATTACCAGAATCAGATCTTAATAATTCTTCAAAGCCTCAGTAAGTAACTCTCTTTTTTTTGAGATAATTCGATCAGAACTTTTCTCTTATAAGAGCACCCAAGAGCTTACGAAACTGAACCAAGAAAAATAATTAAAGAGAGTATCAAGTTATGTACTAAATTTTAAAGTAATTAAATAACTACCAAAGAAAAATAAAACATGATGGAGTAGGAATTTCTGGATAGCAACTGATCCACTAATAATTCTTGATCAACATAAGTAACAGATTAATTTCCTAAATTATTATTTTCAGAATACTTCTTGATATCACTCTGGCAAAAATATATACACCAAGTAAATTCCCCTCTTTTGCTTCTATGTATACAGGGTGAGGCGCGAGAACCTTAGGGCATTTTTATATGGAGAAGTCCTGGGAGTAGAAGTCTAAAAATTTGTACGTGTATGATTTCGGTTTTGCCGAGCTGAACTAAAATATTCACAACCCCTCACCATTTCCGTTTATACCGGAAGTTGCCATCAACTTTCTTGTTTTAAATGGGACACCCTGTATATTATTATATTTTCAGATTGTCTGAAAAAATGCAATAAAAATGGGGCTTACAGTTCAAAATTGTACCGAGTGGTTTATGAGTTATAAACAAATGAAAATCGCAATTTTCCATTTTCAAAGCAGCTTAGGTCGAAAACGGGTCAAGATATCGGAAAACGGCTTACATGTCCCTATCTTAACTTTTCACGTAGTATCCTATGGTGCTGATGAAATTTGTATACAAAGTGATGAAAAATCAGCGATTTTCAAAAAAAAATTACCTAATAAAACATTTTTTTTTGTAGGTACTCTAGCGTAGTATACAAAAAGTTAGGATAGGGACATGTAAGCCGTTTTCCGATATCTTGACCCGTTTTCAAGCTAAGCTGCTTTGAAAATGGAAAATTGGAATTTTCATTTGTTTATAACTCATAAATTGGTCGTTACAAATTTGAACTGTAAACATCATTTTTATTACTTTTTTTCAGGCAATCTGAAAATGTAATAATATACAGGGTGTACCATTTAAAAAAAGAAAAATATGGCAACTTACGGTATAACCGGAAGTGGTGTGGGGCTGTGAATATTTTAGTTCAGCTCGTCAAAACAGAAATTATACACGCACAAATTTTTAGACTTCTACTCCCAGGACTTCTCCATATAAAAATGCCCTAAGGTTCTCGCGCCTCACCCTGTACATAAAATAGATGATAGTTTATGGTAGTAGCTGATGAAATTCATAAACAAACAGCTTTATTAGAAGAACAGAATTTAAAGTCATAGCGGTAAATTTGAGTAGCAGCCGTGTAATGATTGAGCAATTCTTCTTGGATACATCTTCCTTTAATAACTATATTTACTTCTCCAATAATTTGATTGGTATTGTGATCAATTATTTATTTTTGAAAGTTCATTTTCTGACATTTCGAATTATTTTTCGCAGATCACTCTGGACAGTGAACACCTGACTGGTCTATAATAATATTTTCAAATCAGATTACGCAATTTTACAATCACTGTTAATAGCATTTCTGCACGCCAATTACATTACCTATACGACTAAAGGTTAGGATCTGGTGGTGCCTAATTGTGATTGGCAAATTATTTGCGTCTGTTTTATGGCCATTTATTAGGATATTTTATTAGGAATTATTTGAATATTCCATAAAATAAATCACCTTCATAAATTACCATACACAAGAAGAGCGGTGGTGTCACGTTCACGGGCTCATAACGTTTTTAACGTTTTGGGTTTTCATGTACTGTCAGAGGTCATTTAAAAGAAGTAAATCATCACTTAAGGCTCCTTCATTGTATTTGTATTGTATTGTATTGTATAGAGATGTATCTGCACTACGACCATGAAGATCTTTTTTGAAGATTTTAGATGGTTCAAAAGATGATTTAGTCTTAAAAAAAAAAATAAAAGTCTTTATCCGTGGTTGATCTTCATTAAAGGGCAGTGGAATCTTCTTTATTGTACTACATGGCACTCACCCAGGAGATGCATTGGGGTTTCTTCCCCCTTCATGCAAAATCCAGAGGTTTGGTCATTTAGTTTTTGTAGGCAAATCGTGCTAATTAGTTAGAATTTTGAAAATTTAGGCGCCTAACATTATTATTCAAATGACTAATAATAAATTTAACAGACATCTATAATGATGCTATGGACTAATTAAATCGTCACGAAACTAGACGAAAAATCAATCATATTGACGGAATTGACACGTTGTATTATAGAAGGAGGACACATTTATTTATTTTAGTCTCGACTACTTATTTTATCTCACAATAATAGAAGTAAGTACGTACCTAGGTACTTAATTAATACAAAAGCAAGTGTTTATTGTTTTCAAAAAAGAGATAACGCGCACAAAATTAATTATACAACCTTTCTAAACCTCTGTCCTCTATACATAATAAATAAAAGTAACAATTAATTATATAGGTACTTACAGTAAATCATATCTCTGAAATCTGACAACACTTGATCTCGAGTTTCAGGATCTTCATCTATGTGTTCCTTAGCCCAGTCTAGTAGTTCTTGTGGAGGTGGCCCCAAGTCCAGTTCTGATTTCACTTCATTTTCTAATCCCATTTTTCTCAAATGTTCTTCCTGTGGAGGAGAAATTGTTTAGACACTTATAAGACGATGGAGAACACTCATAAGACGATGGAGAAGTAAAATGTCTCCTCGAAGCGATTATGAATGACTGAATTAAAAACTATAACATCAACATCGACTTGGGCAAGAAATAATAGTTACCTGGCAGTACAAGGACAGACCCGACGAACGTAATATGATGCTAACAACATATCTGCGTGCTGATATAATATGGAAAGCGAAAGTATTAATAATATAAATAATTGTTTATTTTTTTAACTAAATTTTCTTGTTTTTAAGTAGAACGTTCTGGTACTATTATAGTAGACTAGGTATTTCGTTAACTATTATTTGATTCTTCTTCAATCTACTACAAACACTGATAATTATTATAATTTTTTTCCAAAAAAACCTGTTTAGCGCATAGGGGTACTCACTCGTATAAGTAGTTACGTCTCAGTGGTTACGCAGTGCAGTGAGTATCTTTTTCGATGTATCATACCCAGGGATTTACGTATAAAAACTTTACCTCGTGGTAATGGGTTTCCTCGAATATAATTTTTTTCGATAAACGAAATTTAAAAGTGTGGTGCATATGGAAGCAATTTTTTATGTGTTTCTTTACTGATACTTAAGAAGCCTCTGACAGTTTAATAATAATTTTAGAAACGGATTTCAAATCATCCGAATAAAACAATCAGAATACCAGAAGTGTACAGTACTAATCAAAAAATGGGCTTGATGATTGCTTACATAAGAAGTTTTTTGTGTAAACAAGTTCGTGATAATTGTGCAGTTTAAATTCCAAATTGAGCTGGTATTCCTTATCAGACCAGTATTTTAAGGTACCTACCATAATAGTTTCTTAAAAAATGGCTGCCTTAATTGAGAAAACCAACACAAGAAACTATAAGAAAAACAGTTAATCGAAGTTCTCAAATTAGATGTTCGATTAGTGGTAGAACAGCAGTCTTCAAGACATGAAAGTATCTTAGAAGCATGTTTTAAGAACAAAACGCAAAACGCATAATTCAGCATTATACAAGATGTTAAGAAAATGACGGATAAACTCTTCAGTACATTGTAGGGGACACTCAGTAAAGTACGGGAAAAATAATTTAAAAAAATCCAGAGCTAAATTTTAAAAGATATAAGCAAAATATTGAACAATAAATTTGGCAACGTTTAACACGATAACAGTTGGTATTTGGTAATTTCGTCTAATTTCTAACAATGTAGGTAGTCAAATATCAAAACCGTTGTTGCCAAATTCTTTTTTTTTCAGTATCTTAGAAAAAAAAATTCTTATTAAATTTTCCAAGCCAGTAATACATCTTAAGCAATTTTTTTAATTGATAACGATTAAAGTACCCTTTTTATATCTGTAAAATCATTTATTTATTGCAAATACTGAAAAACAAAAATAGTAAAAAAACTTTGGCATTTTTTATCTCACCAAATTGAAGACCAGAATTTTTTAAATTATTATTCCCGTACTCTATACTGAGTGCATGTCCCCTACAATGTACTGAAGAGTTTATCCGTCATTTTCTTATCACCCTGTATAGACCATCGTAAAAGACAGAAGTATCTACAAATTAGTCTGATTTGTTAGATTAAAAAAGAGTATTTGATTTTGTTAATTGAAAAGGACGTATCTACACACTATGTTAGAACTAAAGGGCGTATCTGCAGATTTCATATCCATATACGTCTTTTACTGTTAGCAATTGGTATATGTAATTGCGCGTTCTTTTGGAAGAGCTTGAAGGTATGATTACAAGTCAATATTGTTTAGTTACCTATTTTTGAGCTTATTTATGTCACGAAATACCTACCGCTTTTTTTGCCAGTAGTTTAAACCATGTATCTAATTTTTATATTAAGTAAAATTGAAGTATCTGTTAAGAATGATTGTAACCTAATGTTAGCTGAAAAGGGAGTATCTATCAAAAGTCATGCTTGCAGGCAAGTAACGGAACTCAAACCCACAGTAACTTTTCTAATTTTAGTATTGAAATTCAAATTTCAGTTAAAATAACTGATTTCATTGCATAACTGAAAATATTAAGTTAGTTTTCTAAACTTCTATATTTTTGCAGACACGTCCTTTTTAATAACCACGGCAGTGTTACTCGAGAGTGGAATTTTGCAAGTTTTGGATAAGAAGAATTAACAGAAATCAAAATTAACAAAATTAAATTTTGTTTTCTGATAAAACAAAAAAACATACAGTATGGTGAAGCCAATAAACAAAACACCGAATATTATTGTGGTCACGAGAAAACCCATAAATTGTTCAAGAAACCCACTCTCTCATAATGGCAAAAAAACTCATTGTATGGACAGGAATCTTTTTTATTGACGGGTAACGACCCGTCCGAAACCATTCCGTAAATTAATTGCTTAAATAGAAGGAGAAGTCTACCAACAGCTGATGTAACTTTTTCCGTCATTATAGTAGCGAATATTTGACATTACTTAAAGTAGTGACTTAAAGAAGTAGTGTAAAATATTCGCCACTATGATAACGGAAAAAGTTATTCCAGCTGATGGTAGACTTCTCCTTCTCATTAAGCAATGAATTTCCGGAATGGTTTCGTCTATTTAGGCCATTAAAATGGCGTGCTGGATACCCGGATTTGACACCTCTTGAGTTTTATTGAGGATATTGGCCAGCAAACTATTTTCCGATGTTAGACTGAACAAATAATAATTAGGACGAACTAAAGAATCGACTTCCTTATTCAAATTTCGAAAACAATGGATGTTATTAGACAATCAATCTTCTTCTTTAATGCCATACCCACATAATCATTGCAGACAATCATTACAACAGAGTGTAAAGAAGATATTTCGTGAGAGAGTGGAAGATTGTTCCTCGTTTTCTGGGCGATAGTTTGCACATTTTCTTTAGATTTCAAGTTTCACTTCTTGAATTTTCATTAGTTTATGAACTTGTTGAACAAAATTGGTGTAGTTAAGATTCTAAGCTTATACTTTTATACTGTCTAAAAGGGTCGTAGGGAGTTGGGGGGGGGGATGAAATGATTTTGAATTTTAATTTTAATTTACGCCCGTAAACTGTACATGTTAAAAATGCAGAAACTTTGGGAGGAAAATGAAAAGATTTTTATTTATAATTTATACTCCCCTAAAATGTAGGTACATGTTTAAAATGAAAGAATTTTGGGGGGAAAATGAAGCGATCTTGAAATATAATTTACGCGCCCTTAAAATGTATTGTAATTTACGCCCCTAAACCGTAGGTACATGTTTAAAATGAAGGAATTTCAGGAGGAAAATTAAATAATTTTGAATTATAAATTACGCCTCTAAAATGTAGATACACATCATCAAAATAAAGGAATTTTGGTGGAAAATCAGGAGATCTTGAAATATAATTTACGCGCCCTTGAAATGTATTTTAATTACGTCCCTTAACTGTAGGTAATGTTTAAAATGAATGAATTTCAGGATGAAAATGAAAAAAAAATTAATTATAACTTACGCCCTTAAACTGTAGGACATGTTTAAAATGAAGTAATTTTAGGAGAGGAAAATGAAAATATCCTGAATTAAAGTTTACGCCCCTAAAATCTACATGTTGAATAAAATGGATTAATTTTGGAAGAAAAATGAAAAGGATTATATACGATTTATAGTTTACGCCCCTAAAATGTAGAATGTTTAAAATCAAGGAATTTTTGGAGGAGAATGAAAAGAGTTTGAATTATAATTTACGCCCCTACAATGCTTGCGCCCCTGGGCCCTAGCTCTATTAGCCCATTGGTTTTGAGACCCTGGTTATGTTATGTATAGCTACTTATTTTGATTTTGTCGCTCTAAATGTCATTTGAACAGTTATGATTTTATTATTAAAATATTATTTCATATTTTTTTTAGTTATTTATTTAGTTTTCTCTTTTTTTGGGAGGGGGATATATCGTGGGGAGCATGTGCGAGGATCTCGCTACTATTTAACTGTTTAATGAATTATGACAGGGTTTATGTGGTAGAGCAGGGAGCGGACATTGGATATGAAATGTCCAATGAATTATGACAAATTAGGTATATATTTTTTTTGTAATAGTGGGAATAAGTTGGTCAATAAAAGTCTTTATTATTTTATTATTATTATATCTCAAAGATTTCAGAGATTTCAATAAACGAACACTGCTATAGGCATTGAAAGAAGTATGTAAATATCTATCGCTTTTATTTGCACCACACCTTTAAAATGTTCACGATTCGGCGAAAAAAGCTCATAAATTTACGAACCATTACCACGATGTAAAATTTTACACTTGAATTCTAGGTACGATGAATTGGAAAATCAAAAACCAAGGTGTTGTTGTTAATAATAATCACCTGCTTTAATTTGAATATAAAATTTTAATGTCAAATTTCAAGTCTCGTTGAACCAGCGTAAATCCTGCTACACCTACCTTTTAAGTAAGGTAAGCGTAAGCGCTGGTCATCCAAGAGCATGGCACAATGAGAGTTACGTTAATGTTAATCAAACCGGTTGATCAGGATTTAATATTTTAAAGTTTAATGACATCTCAAACAATTACGCGATATAAAACTGCTTCGATTCATGCGGGGTAATAATTTCGGAATGTAAATGTCTTTGATAATATGTCACTTGACCCTATTTGAAGCTAGTTCAACATTATTTCAACATTACTTCAAAACATTTAATACCTAATGATAATTTATTAAAAAAAAAAGGAAATTAGAAGCAGTAGGAGCTACGGGATAAGATATTGGGAGAAAATTGGAGTTCATTAGATAGAGTATACTTCCAGACTCTCCCACATTGGAATAAAATCAGACAATTTAGTGGACATTTGGATGAGTTACACCCGTATTCACAAACGATAATTTCCTAAATAATTACGTAATCAATTATCCCCATCTCATTCTATTGCAAAAAAATTGCATATCTCCATCTCACTCATTTAAATAATTACGTAATTATTTAGGAAATTATCGTTTGTGAATACGGGCATTAGTCTGGAATTTCAGGTTACTGCCATAAAAAGTTGTCCAATTAACTTTGAACTGTTTATGACTTATGAATTGTTTATCTAAGCCCAGAATTGGAAAGGCGACTATAAGCAATGTAACAAAATTTCAGATTTTTATTAGAAAACAAAAAACCACCACCCATTTACCGCATCTTTTGCGTAACTAACCGACTTTTACATATTTTGATTAATAAACTTTATATCTTTTCGTTTTTCAATTTTATTTTCCCATTCTTGAAGCTGCGAATCGCACAAAATATAGTTCCAGCTATTGCTATTCAATCAGTGCCTAAACATCTCGAAATCAGTATAGTTGATTAAACTTAAAATCAACCAACAATATTATTTAATACGCTATCTAATGGAAAGTTGGAGTACTCAAACAGGAAGTAGGAAGCAGAATTTCCTAATCATCAAACTAAAGTTATGGTAGGGACATCAAAGGCATTGTTAGTTTAAGTAGGTACCTACCTCTATTAGCTAATTCAAAAGGACACGCAAAACGCTCCTAGCCTTATTTAACAATTAAAAATCATTGCTGTAAATGTGCAAGTAAAGTGTATGGGCTCTCTTGTGTAAAAGTAACTTTAATTGTAGTCATGTTGCGCTATTCATTCAGGCACAAGACTTCCGTCATGGTGAATAAATACACTTCAGTGATAGATGGTTAGAAACTCGAAATTATTTCAATAAATATAATTATTATTATTATTATCTTGACAAAAGCTGTTTCCTTTGAATGGGATTCACGTAATAAAAATTCACTCGATGGTAAAATTGCGTGTAGTATTGCGTCAAAAATTCATTTTAAATTCCTCATTGTTTCTAAAAGTTTGGAATTTATGAATAGGTGTGCTAAGTAATAAATAATAATAACAATAATAATACTAATACATATTTATTTACCTCAGTGCTCATACATATAAAGGTAACTCATTATATCTGAAGACATTGAAATATATAAAATAACTACTATGTATCAAAAAATGTGATTTATGAAAGTTGTTCCTCTAGAAGGGGGGCATTCAATGATACCAATAAACTATACCTAATTTTTATTGCAGATTTGGCATTTACGGCTAAAGATATTCAGTAATTGCTCCCCCTCCACTCTTCTTGTAGCTGGGGAGTGGTGTAAATTTGAATAACTTCGTATTAAAATCCGAATATTCGATAAAAAGAAGTGTTCATGGGATAATCAAGTTCAACAGCACTTCCGGAGTCTATTTTTTCAAAATTTAGGTAAGAAAGTTGGATAATTATACACATCCGCGGCTCCTAAGTTTCATAAATTTTTTCGGGACCGAGGAGCGAAATAGGGGTGCTATGTGGGTAAGAAGCTAAAGACAGCCATTGCAAACTAATATTAAGGTCACAACTAAGGCCTCTTTGACACTACGATCGAATTTCTATTTTTTTCTTCACTTCCAGGGCAAGGAAAATCTTCGAGATTAACAGTAGCACGATTTTTATTTTGAAATTTTCATTTATTTGGCATTTATATCCCGAAAATCATTGCATCAATCCCTGTGGACTGGACACGATATGTGAAAGCAGATATAGTGCCGGTCCGGTACTGTAAGCTTCGAAGCGCTTGGCATTGTCTTGAAGTAGTTACATCCGTGATTCGCGGCATCTAATCGGCGCCTCTTGTCAGGACCGTTTTTTTTGCCGTTTTTTTTGCTTTACCTTTCATTTGCAAAGCAAATGAATACCTTCCTGGTGTTACTATAGGTATGTTCTCCACCCCTGCTATATAGGTGCCATAGTGAAACTGTGGGAGCCGCCAGGGTGTTTCTTAATAACATGCGAATATTTAAGGAGGTTATTCTTGGGTCAATTTTGAGAAAAAAACTTTATATGAACGTATGTCCTAAAAGTCTTAACTTTTGAACTACAGGGTGATAAAATTTAAAGAAAAAAACTTGTTTTTTATTATAACTGTGATATTAGCCTAGATATTTTTTTGAAATTTTGGTACACGCCTTCTATGCATCAACATGCATTTCATGAGGCGAAAACAATTTTAGTACTTTTACCAGTGGCGTCTGTACGGGTTTTGAATTAAATGTTTTTGAAGAAAAATATGTTACGCCACTGCTTTTTCTTAAAGTAAAAATTATTTTTGAAGTCCCCACCCTTTCCAAGCAAATGTGGTCTCCTGATTTTTTTCCGTTTGACGTATAGTTTTTGCATAAAAAAATAAAACTTCGATGAGAGGAAGAGCTGAGGCATGCATACTTGCAGGAGGTGGACATTTCCAACACCTGATTTAATTTGTTTCGTTGTGCGTTTAGTTATCAATTTTCTGTTACTATTCCAAAATGTATGTAGATTACTTTTTTTTCATAATTTTACAGTTTAAAAATTATTTTCTTAAATAAACTGTTCAAAGTTATTGTTCTTATAAATGGTCTACCGCGGTGTTAATGATTGAGTTTTATTTTTTTATGCAAAAACAGTACGTCAAACGGAAAAAAATCAAGAGACCACATTTGCTTGGAAAGGGATGGGGACTTCAAAAATAATTTTTACTTTAAGAAAAAGCAATGGCGTAACATATTTTTCTTCAAAAACATTTAATTCAAAACCCGTACAGACGCCACTGGTAAAAGTACTAAAATTGTTTTCGCCTCATGAAATGCATGTTGATGCATAGAAGGCGTTTACCAAATTTCAAAAAAATATCTAGGCTAATATCACAGTTATAATAAAAAACAAGTTTTTTTCTTTAAATTTTAGCACCCTGTAGTTCAAAATTAAGACTTTTAGGACATACGTTCATATAAAGTTTTTTTCTCAAAATTGACCCAAGAATAACCTCCTTAAATATTCGCATGTTATTAAGAAACACCCTGTATAATGACCGAAAGTTGCAACCCTTCTTCACAGACTGCTAATTGTGAAAGGAGGAGTCATTCATAATAAAAAAATACTTTTTTCATATTATTATAGTCGAATCACATCTTTATTTTCTTTTGCTCATAAATTTTCAGAAAATGAAGAGACTTCGGCAAAATGTAGGTGAATCTGGTAAAAAACTAAAAGCTAATTTCAACCTGCCATTTATTCATGGGCATTTATTCGTAATGGGTCATTACGAATTAAATTGATAACAGCGAAATCCTTTCACGGACGAGATAGGTTTGGGTATATTATTTAGAATCAGTCTGTAAATGAACACTCATCGAAACATTTAAATATCCATTTTATTAAAGGGATTTCTAAATTCTGTAATAATAAAGGAAAGAAGTACCCAAAATCTTTGATTGCTTTGAATATCTTTGCAGCCAAAAGATCCATGAGTCGAGAAAAATTTTTTAAGAAAAATGCTATCTATTTTTAGCCTGTATGAAGGGGGGAGAGGGCAGCAATTTCTCATGTATTTTCATCCGTAAAACCCGAATCTGCAATATAGTAGATCAGCAGTTATCCACACCCTTTATTTGGCATTTGATGTTGGGTGGATGTAAATTAAAAAATAAAAATAAATAAATAAATAGACGAATAAAAAATGTAGGTTCATTTAAAATTGCAAAGTTGCTGCCCCCACCCCTACGGGGTGTGGGTAGACTACTCGAGTTTGGTGTCATTGGATGTCCCCCTTCTAGAAAAACTCACTTTTTTATTTTATGCGCATAGTTTTCGATATATTTGAATGTCTCCAGATAAAGTGAACATCCTGTACAATTTCAGTGCAACATCCCCATCCATTTATTTATTATTATACACAGGGTGTGTCATAGATACACCACCAAACTTTTAGGGGCAGTAGGGGGGGTCAAAACAAACATTTTTTACTATTAAAGCTTTCCCCAAAAACGTTTTCGGTTACGGTGTGATAAAATTTATAAAAAAAAATTCATTTCTAATTACATAATAATCTAAAAAACTCCAGCGTCAATTTTAATGAAATTTAACGGCCAATATTATAAACGCTGGTTAAGTTAACTGGCAGATTTCTGTGCCCGATTTTGAAGCTAATATTGACCTCGAATAACTTTTATTAAAATTTTTGTAATCCCTTTTATGCCAAGAGTAATTAAATTGCAATAATTTCGACCTACAGTCTATATCTTCTCCAGAAACGACCACAGAAATCGGCCAGTTAACTTAACCAGCGTTTATAATATTGGCCGTTAGAGAGTTTGTTGCTAATAACAATGTAAGACATATTTTGAATTCATTACATTTTCAGACAGTATTTCAGGAGCGTGCTCACGGGGTAGGTAACCTTTCGAGTTCTTTGTCTGAAAAATAACACCCCAGAATTTTTTACAACTTTTTTTTATATATAAATCAACCAAGAACACAGCTTTTCTTGTACTTGATGTTTTTGCGTATCTTGCTTCGTTTTTGAGAGAAAAAAATTAATGCTGCTCCAATAAGGCATGTCAAAAAATTGATTTTAATTATTTTAATTGTATTTTATCAATTTTTAGATAAAGTAAGATGGGCAATAGTAAGTTGAGTGTCACAATTCACACGAGTGTGAAATTTCTTTTCCGCACGTGATACAAACAGTACTTTTCCTACGACCACAATTTAACAGATTAATTATTTAACAAATTTAACACATAAATTATTTTTTCTGACAATGCTCTGCTTTTATGACCTTTTCTCCAATTTATGAAATGTTTATAAGCAGATTCGTATTTTTCTCTCGAAACTACAGGTAGCAAATTCAAAGAACACAAACCTGCTTGTTTTCTGACTTCAGGTGGTGTATTTTCTGCTTCAGATTCCGAGGAATTACAATCCATTATAATGATAGGTACCTAACTAAAGATAATTTTTTCAGACTACCTAGGTAGATATTATTTTCAATTCTACCAATGACTTTTTTATATTACTATTATATACTATTAAATCATTGAATTCTACCGACAAGACAATATTATTATTATTTATTATTAGCCTCCGTATAAACTAAAAATAAGTGACGTGAGCGTGGAGACGTGGTAGATAATAACAATGATTTATGAGAGGTTAGTATATCATTGATATGCAACTTCTACACAACGCAGGCGCTGTGCGTCGTCGATTGAAGTTAGTAGGTGGTAGAGGTGTGCGAGTTATTTTCACGATCACGTTCGTGAATTTGAACGCTACCAATGCTGTTATTAGCGATCAACTCGTAAATTTTAATAATTACTGCCACAAGAGAATAATGAGTATATTTTATAGTCTTGTCGGGTTCTATGTTATCCCATTTGTGTTTATTTTATTACCTTGAAGCTTTAAATGAATAGTTATTCCATTAACAATAAGTAACAGTTGAGTTCTCAGTTACCGCCCATCACTATTGTTTACATTAAAACTGTACGGAAACGATTTTTGGCTATGAGTTATGTCACTTTGTCGCACAGTTTTGGATAAGTGAGAAACCTGCTAGTTTGCGCACAAAAAACGATGCGCAAAGTAGTGTTTTGTATAGTGGTCGTAGGAAAACAATTTAAAAGGCAAAAAAGTTGTATTGCCTAAATAAAGTAATCAGTGGCGTACCTACATGTATCTTTGCAAAATTGTTGGTGAGGATGAAAAAAAATATCTCGAAAACGAGGTGTTTTTGGATAAACGTTTATGAGAAAAAAATGTTTGTTTGGACGCCCCCTACTACCCATAAAAGTTTATCGGTATATTTATGATACACCCTGTAGATCCCCATTTATGTATTTTGTTTAACCAACAGAGGCATAAATAGGTAAATATCTACATTATAACAAAGTATGACTTTTAAAAACCGACGTCTCGTGATATCGTGCCTACTGTTTAAAATGCAATGAACTGGAACAGTTTGTAAATAATAACAGTAATTTACCTCGATTGCAAACAAGATTTTTTCTGGATACCTGTTGACAACATACCTAGGTATTATTATATAAATATTATTTCTAGAGCATAAAATAATTTCATATTATATTAATGCAAAAATTCGTTCTTTTTTTGTGATAGAAATATTAATCTATTTGTTCAGCATCTCAGTATACCGCGTGCCAACTTTCGAAAGTGTCCACATGGAATTAACGATATAATGGAGGTTTGTTAGATTCGTTATTTTTATTCATATACATACTTTGAAAAAGGGGAGCGCTAGGAAATAAGAAAAAAACAATAACGTAAGGAACAATATTAATTTTCGATGCCCACCTTGGAAAGATGACACTTAAAAAAATCAGCCATGATTTGGTTTTTTATTAACATAATATTCTTTATACCTATACATATAAAATTATACCCACTGTTCTGGCAATAATTAACATTGTAACCTATCAGGAATCCAAAATATCTAAGTACGTCAAGTACATTATAGTTAGTAGACTGCAAAAAGTAACCTAATTTGAAAAACACCACCACTGATGTTTCCTAAATGGAAACATAATTTGGAAAATTGTGAAATACAATTCCTGAAAAAATAAAAAATGAAAATACCTACTGTTTTTATTTAGGTATAAAATCATAAACGTACAAATTTTTAGACTTCTACTCCATATAAAAATGCCCTAAGGTTCTGACGCCTCACCCTGTACACTAACAGTTTTGTGAGCAATTATTTTAAACGGACCCTGCCACTTTTTTAATTAATGTAAGTAAGGGTAACTGATCCCTGTAACTCAGCCCCTGGTCGTTTGCGAGGTTTCATTTTTCTGCAAAATGTGCCGACCTTTGTGTATTTAAAGTTAATATTTTAACTTGGTGTTGGTTTCGCTTGCATAAAACGTTTTATTTTATTTCATTGTAAATAATGAATTCAATCGGGCAATTGAGTACATACCACCTATACATAATACACAATAAATAATAAACAAACGATACCTATTCTACAAAATGTTCTCATGATTATTGCAGTGTAAAGTCCTCACACTCAATAACAACTAATGCTGTTTATCTCCGAAATACTTGTTTTCAATACCTTTATTAATAAAGGCAAAAACTCATTAAATCTCTTTGAAGTAATATTTACCAACCATAATTTTGTTTTTATTACACCTTGAATGCACAATACATTTAAAATTCAAAGCAAATACCTAATGTAAATTTATTATTTTTCTGTATGACAATTAGGATGTGATATTTCTGTTTGCATTGTAATCAATCGTACAATAAACATTTTATGGTTATTTGTCCTGCTTGGACATTCCAAAGCTTGTTTTGGTTCAAAAGACTGGCGTCACCACGTAACATTTTTGAATTTTTCACTGCCAACTACGATGGCGTCATCACATTTTATTCCGCAGTCTTTCTTCATGCGTGAAAATATAGGAGTAAGAAAAAAAGCTATAAAACAAGAAAAAATAGATAAATGTATGATTCTTCTTTTAATTTACGACGAACTAGACTTTCGTAATTAGATGAGTGACTATTGACTTTCGGCAAACGGCGCTGATTCACTTAATAGAAGGTCGAAAAACTGTCATTATAGAACAGCAGTCTCGCTTCGAGAATCGAAGCTTCTAGAAATAAGGTTGCGAACGGATTGGAAATATTGATAGAGAAGGACTCACCAAAATGTGTGGGTAACGTCTCTAAGTGCTGGACTACCCTGATGGTCCCTAACGTTCGTGTAAGTCTTATTTGAGAATTACTTCAGACGATTTCAGTAGAATTCGAGAAGATAAATTCTTAGTTAAATAAAATAAATGAACTATCAATTTTAGAACGTAATTTGTCTGAATCAATTGAGGAATTTTTATAACGACAATTCAGCAAGCGACGTCGGGAAGGAGTCAACTCCCCCAAGCAATATAAACTACAAGGATTTGATTTCACCATCACTTAAGGGTTGAAGAGAGGGATTTTCTTAATTGAGTTTCTTTCAGAAACCAAGAAAAAAGGTCTTTGCTACAAATTTTATAGAGAAATAATTTTATGTTTCTATACAATATAACATATTTTAGAACAATTATTTGAATAAACCAACATATACGTAGATATCTAGTAGTCCTATAAACGATTGACGCATCTAGGCCACCGAACCTTATCATATACTCGCCATTCAAAATAAAGTTTGCTATAAACATCTAAATATATATTCATTGCAAAAGATAATTGGGGTCAAACTTGACAAAACTAGGAAGAGCATATTGATTTTCATTGGCGTTAGTATAAATATTTAATAACGTGAAATGCTTTTATTGATTAACGCGGTGACAAAGACAATTTTTATTATAAGGACTTTATGGGAACTTCACCTTGGAAGCACTAATGAATTCCTCTTTTATTAATCTTGTCATTAACCCTAAATATATTCTAGAGCTAAAATATTAATTATGATACTCAAGGAGAGACATTATCACAATTTCACTTCATAGTGATATATTTAGAGTGGACTTCCAGCTCCTCTTTTTAATTAAATAGAATAACACCACCTGGCTGTGTTAGTTTTCCTAAACGACAGGTCAAAACGGCCCATTAAGAAGTGTAGAAACAAAATTCAACCACAATATTCATTGTTCAGTTTATTAATTCCTTACAGTAAATCAAATGTTCACTTTTCGAATTAAATGGTGAATTCGTCAAATTTTCATATGTTTTTTAAATTATTATCATTATATTTTCTATAAACAGGGATTTCGTCAATTATTATCTGAGCTTAATTTTCTTTGATTTCATAGAACATTGATTCAACATTTCGAGGCACAGTAGCTGGTAATGTAGGAATATTTGTGTGACGAAAATTCTGAAATAGAGGTGCCCTTTCAGGAGTCTCCCTAATTTCAGAATAACGAATTATTTCATTTCACTGGCTATTTTTTGAGAATTGTGGTGTTACATGAGCAGTTTATTCGTTTCATTTCGCCTAAATCGATGAACCAATTTCTCAGACTAATAAAAAATCTCCCTAATGGTCGATAATTCAAATTCACCTATACACCAACAAAAAAGTCATTAACAGAAAGAGGGAAAAGCGCGGGCCGGGGTAAAGGGGAACAATTTTCATCGGTAAAAAAATGTCCACCGATCTTGACACAGATCACGAAAAAGCGGTTTTCCAAAATTCACCTCTACAAAAAACACGCCAAGATATTCAGGTGTCCCTTATTTCAGAACTCGCTATGGATATCTCGTAAACGCTAAGCGCTGCAGGGTCGGTTAAATTAAAGAAAATACTATTTTGTGGCCATTTTGAATCTGTCAAGATACAAGATATCTGTGACCGCTCGTGAAATATCCTAAAAAAAACTGAAAAATAGAGATTTCTTATTTAATAGAGATTAACAATAATAGAGATTATAATAAGAAATCTCTATTTTTCATTTTTTTCAGGATATTTCAGGAACGGTCACAGATATCTTGTATCTTGATGGATTCAAAATGGCCACAAAATAGTTAAATTTTTCCTAATTCAACCAACCCTGTTTACGTTTACGAGGTACCTACCTATAGTGAGCTCTGAAATATCGAAAATCGCGCTTATTTTAAATTTTTTTTAATGCTTCTGTAGCTTCATCTTTCGAGATAAGTGGACGAAATTTTTTAATCTTGTAGAACTTCGGCATGACATTAGATTTTTGCAAAAAAAAAAAAAAAAATTCGAAAAAACTGGTTCTTGTGGCATATTTTCGCAGTCTCGTATCCCAGGTCGCAGTTTTCGATCTAGGGGACTGAAATTTTAGTTGAAGTAAGATATCCATAAGAAGTGGTTGGGATTGCATTTGAGCAGAATCGTAAAAAAAAATAAAAAAAAAAATAATCCGTTTCCAAATGGCGGCCATTTGAATTTTAGGAAAAATTGCTATTTTTTTAACCCCTCTGAAGATGTAAAAAAAAAACTTTGAAACTCGATTAACAGAATGGGAGGATGGTAAAAAATTGCATTATTTCTATTAATAAGCCAGTGACGTGGGTAGGAAAAGAGAAAAATTGGCTAAATTTCTGTACCCCATTTTTAAAGGAATCGAACTGAATTTTATACAGTAGATAACTATACTTAAGTAAGTAAACATATTATAGTATATAATAATATAGTCTATGAGAATATTGTAAGTACAGTAGATAAATGACCTTTAACCTTCAAAAACTTCAAGACGCAAATAACAAAAATGGCAGAGATATTTGGATTTTTTACATGATGTTTATTTGCCTAAAATTTCAATTTTGGATTTTCAAAATGCCCCTGCAATTTTTTAAAATTTCAAGGTATGTGGTGCAAGTACATTTTTTGAATTAGTTAGTCAGTGGGGTTCATAAGAAAAGAGGCGAAATTAATAAATTTCTATATCCATTTTATAGCCCGTTTTCAAAGCAATTGGAAATTTTTCATATTATGATTTTCATTAATGTGATATGACCATAGAATCTTACAGAAATCCAATTTAAAAAATTGCGAAAATATTAATAATTACCTATTCAATTCACGCATAACGCAAAAAAAAAACACTTTTTATGCGAATGCGTTTTTTCATTGTGGTCCGGGAAGTCGAATAAGTGCAGGGGCAATGTTATTTTTTTAACTTTTCAACATTTTATATTTGTTACCTACATATTTTGAATCCATGCAGGATGTTACAAAAAAAAAATTCTCTCAAGAATTTCTAGGAACATTTTCAAAATAAATGGATCTTTGGCAAAAATGTTTGGAGATATCTACTTGCCAGAAAACATGCTATTGACTATTATTACCTACAGAGAAATGTGCGATAAAAAATCAGGTATTGTATAGAATTTTAAATCATGTCATAATCTATCTATAATGTCGCTTTCCTGTTTATAATATACGGATAGGTACATTATGTATTAATCTGAAATTCATTCCTTGTACATAAATGATCTTATGAAATCCTTATTGGAAATAAAAATCTTCATTCAAAGTTTACATGGTGTATTTTGAAAAAGATCATATGAAAATTTATCAAAAATCACAAAAAAAATGTTGAGGAAACAAGAATGATGCAAAGAAGGATCTTCCATCATCTCCTATATATATATATGGGGATATATGTACCTAGACCTACTAATTATCTCTTGCTGAATTTATTTTTCAAAATAATCTCGTGATATTTAGATACCTCTGAAAAGCTTTCTGGAATCCTCTAATTTTTATGTGTAACTTCTTTAGCCCCATCATAGCCGAAACGCTTTCTAATAAATGTAAATACTTTATTCATATTTTCTTTTCTTAGTCTCAAATAAAAACAAATCAAACGAAGTTGTATTATTATACCTACTTCTTTGAGATTGATGTTCTTGAAGAGGTATTTAAAGTTTTAATATTTATCATTACTTTATGAAGACTTATCAAAAGTTACAATACCAATATAAAGAAAACAAATTAATAATCCAATAACGTTTTTTCTATTACTAATTTATTATTATTATCTAAATTAATTAAAAAGCATTGCGACTATGAAACAATAGGAGATGTTTTTTGCTTCTTGAAGATGGATGATTTCTTCACAATTAATTTTTTCTCGAAATTCAAAATTGTTAATACTTTATGATCCTCTAAAAGGTGAATTTGTGAGTAAATATTAGTAAATTTAAATTTTTAGCATATCATAAAACTACTCACTGTACCATTGTCGATTACCATGGTGTAGCAAAAATAAATATTTATCTAACAATTAGCTGACAAAGCTCTGGCGTGTTAGTTGCAGTTTCCTCTTATACAAAAAAACCTTCTTGCGCATCAATCGCAGAAACAGTGTATTTTTATGCGATTCAACTATGAAAATTTTTGCCGCCTTTTAAATTGGCTTTCTGAATTTTTCAATAGTCAGGTCGAATTTACGTAGTTGTTTACTGTGAAAATTTCATTTCATTTCGTTTGAAAGCGTGCCATAAAATAGATTTTTATACATAATAAACCAAAAAAAAAATTGACAAAATTTAACAATTTCGTCTCTTGTCCTATATACCCGCCACTGACTAACTTTAAAAAGTTACAGAGGCGAGTTCTGAAAACCGAACATTTGAAATTTTAGAGAAATAAACATCATGTAAAAAAATTCGAAAAACTCCGCCATTTCTCTTATTTGCTTCTTTAAATTTTGGAGAGTTACAAGCTAATAAAAAACAATAATGCTTTCTGAACGACACATTTACTCCAACGGTATGGTGAAGACAGAGACATCGATGTTTCAATGGTTATTTCCATCTCATCAGTCTATCATATCACCACCACTAGAGAAGTGTGCCGATCAGAAAGAAAATCAAAAGCTTTAAGCAAAATGATTTGTCGGAAACATTAACAAATTTGTTTCTACTCATCTACTCATTTTATTTTTTAAACTGGTCATATCTTAGTTATTAAAAAACCAATTTGAATACTTTTTTCACCTGCATGTAGGTGATTTAATTGTCGTTGCGATTGCTCTTCTAATTTTCAGAACCATTCATAATTGAATGTGAAAAAAAATAAAAAAGAAATTGCGAACCATTTCATCGATTTAATAATTTTATATAAGTGTAAGCTAATTTTGCACAAGCGAAAAACTTTTTTATCTTTCGTTTAAAGTGCTACAATAATCGAGGCGAATTGAAGCTAAGACATCAAATTATATGTTAAAGCAAAAAAAAATGGAAAATTTCGGTTCAACTTCTTCAAAAATGGACTCATAAACGGTTATAGAATTGACACATTTTCACCCTTTTTCCTACCCACGACACTGGCTTATTAATGGAAAATATGCTAATTTTATTGCATTAACTCAAATTTCCAATAATTTTCTTCAAATCCTGTTAATTTGATTTCAAATTTTTTTTGCCATCTTGCTCATACAATGGTTCAAAAAATTGTCAATTTTCCGTTAATGTTCAAAAAATTCAAATGGACGCCATTTTGAAACGGCTCCGCCGATTTTGCTCAAGTGCAATACCAGACCACTTCTTGTGGACATCTTACTCTCACAAAAATTTCAGCCCCCTAGATTGAAAACTGCGGCCAGAAACCGTGCCTCAAGGACCGGATTTGGGGAACTTTGAAAGGACACCCTGTAGAAGTAACGTGACTTTTGGATTTTTTTTCAACGAAAATCTAAAGTCATTCCCAAGCTCTACAAGAATCCAAAATTTCGTTCACTAATCTTGAAAGATAAAGCTACAGGAGCGTTTTTAAAATCGAAAAATCGTGATTTTGGAGAAATAAATAAATATATATATATATATATATATATATATATATATCGTGGGCAGGTGAATTTTGGAAAACCACTTTTTCGTGATCTGGGGGTCATGATCGGTGGACATTTGATGAGTTTGGGTGATTTTCGAAAAGTGATGTCGTCCTCAATAGTGTATTTTTTTGTTAAAAAATACACTAAAATACTAATTTTAGCAATGAAATTCAACTTACAGCTATCCGATTAGGGTACGGTTTGTGAGTACTCGGTATGGAAGCCATTTCAGATATCCGAACTCAGATGATTTTGGAGAAGGAGAAGAACGACTTGTTTGATCGTTGAAGCACAAATTAACACAAAATTGAACCAAACACTCGATCGAATTAACGTTTATGGTGGTGGCAGGTTATTTTGTAACTTAGATAAGAAATAATGCTATTCTATAATCAGTCTCAGAGTTCACTCTGTAAACTTAATAACAGTTGTTATTATTATTGAACGGATTGCTCTCACGATTTAGATTAATAATGGTAATAAGTGGCTCTATAATTAATCAAAACAATGGGAGCGTTACTACTTCTATTACTACTGTAAGCAGCACCTTTATACAATACATTCAGAACTCAGTTATACAATCCCGATAAGAATAGTAATTTGGAGGCTCTTTCCTCGGTAGTTATTGGAGATTTTTCAAGGTAACCAGGAATTGTCTTTAAATAACAGTTGAAGTATTATTATTGGTGTCCAAACAGAAAATTGTTTATACTATTAAATGTTGATATTAGTATAATCATAAGCTTATTTATCTATTTCCTATAGACATTTAAGAAAAAATTATAGACCATCTAAATAGATAAATGACAAGGCTAGGCTATTACGTGTTAACTGTAATTTTTTGTTTTAGTTAAAAATATCAATTTACCAAATTATACTTCCACGTTCCTATGATTGGCTAGTTATAGATGCACGCCATATTTTTTTTCGTTGTCTATAACTGAAGATAAAATCGTGGATACAAAAGACCTTCTTCTTTGTACTAAAACAGCCCCTCCTATTCGATAGTAAGATGGGTCCGAAAAGGTTTGTTTCCCCTAAAAAAAGGGCCGTTCTAATTTTCTTTCACATCGAAAAAATAGATAAAAAAATTGTTAAGATCTATTACATCACATATGGTCCAAAATATTTTCCCAAAAGTCCTTCCACATATCAGGAAAGAAAATACTTTATGCCACTGTAAATTTTTGGAATGTCCTAATCATCATATTTAGAAGAAATAAGCTCTTTCCAAATTAAATAATCGTTAAATTAAATTAATCACGCCTAAGTCAGTGTAGGTAATCCTAATTCCAAAACTCCTCAGATTTCTTCAAAATAAAGTCGATAATTGAAAAACAAAAATTCAAACCAAAAACAATAAAACAAATCACTAGAGACAAATTGTAGCATCAAGAACTAATAAATTCAAATTAGGATCGAAAATCAATTAACGATCGATTAACTAAAGCTATACGAAGCCCGGCCGGTTTATAGTATTAATAATTTTAATTTACTATAATCTCTCCTCTTTATGTACTAAGAGTTTACTGAAAGAAAGGAAAAAATTTACAATAATAGTATTTGGAACATTTCTAGAAGAAGTGTCAATAAAAAAATATATACTTTTTAAAAATTAAATTTCAAACACTCAAGAGAGCAATCCGAATAACAAAACAAACAAAAAAAAACAATTTGAACATTTCACTAATAATTCAACTTAATTTTTTTTAAACTTGAACACTTTTGGAAAATTTCTTATTATTAACTGTAGTATTATCAAATTCAAAAAAATTAGAACCACTTTCAAGCACTTTTGGCACAACTTCATAAAAATCCACGTCTATATCTTTATATGTCCATGAGTAAACTGAAAGAGCGTGCACCGTAACATGTGAGAGGTCTCCTAAATACAGTAATGGGTAATGCCATATGAAGACGTATCATAAATACGTTAGGTATTAACTGACTAATATTTAGGGTGAATGTACCTATATAAAAGTATCTCCAAAGTTTGATTACCGTGTTATAATACTCGAGGACATGGAAAATCAATGTCCACTTATTTGAAAGTCGTTATCCACAAATGAAAGGATAACAAAAATGATCACGACCGGAGCTTTCTCAAATATTTGATTGACCATTTATTGATTTATCGAAAACATTATGAATGGTAAGTACTTATCATTTTAATAAGTCTAACAAAATTGTTTCAACAGTATTTTTAATAAGGATTGATGCATAAAAGACCACACATGGTATGAAAATGTCGCAATAACTTGAGTGAAAGGATTGTTCGGGTAAAAATTATAAGTCTTGTTTTTTGTAATTTTTAAAAGAACCCTGGTTCATCATATTATCTGCTTGTGTAATGCTGAGTAGCATATTCGTCTTTTGGAAAAAAAAGAGTTAGGAAATTTGTACTTTTGAATTTTGGTTGTATGTTTTTTATTACTTTCTTGGGGAAGATGTTGTAATTAGATAATTAATTATTACGTTTTGCTAGGTCACAATAATTATGATTCGTTATAATCTTCTCAAATTATACGCGTATTTCATGCGTAATTTTTTTTTCTTATTTTTAGGGAAGCATGAGTAAATAATCATTTACATATTATCATATGGTGTTTTATTATACAAAGTATGTAAATAATACTGATTTACATCTATTAATATGCCTGATATTCTGGGATGATTACACTTTAGTAAACAACATTCAATCCTTGAAATTGAATTTAAATTTGTAAAAAAATACAACATCATTGATTAGTCCTCATCAATTTAATTAGTAAAAATGTATCGATTAGAGTTATCTCCATATACCTACAAGTAATTTTCCTAGCAGCTGCTCAGTTATTGTTAAAGCAAAATTGTTCCATTTTTCACCCAATCATGCAATGTTAATTAATAGGTTTTATTTAATAAAGTAACTGACCTAGTTAACTTACCTCAAGTAAATTCCTCACAAGCGATAATATGTAAAACAAATGTTGACTTAAACAGTTTATATTGTTTCAACTTAGCGCCACTATCAGTTATTTTCAGGCAAACCGCACTGTTTGTTTATCCAGCCTGTCTGTAATATAAACGAAAGTGCTTAACTAATAGCCCACGACACAGCGCTGTCAGTTCAGCTAAGCCTGGTTATGTCACAATTTCTTTGATATTACTGAATCTTCGCATAGAGCAGAGTGTTATAATAAGCATTTAACAGCCCACATCGCTCTGAAACGCAATGAATAACTGAAAAAATCGAGCAATGACCTTCTGAAACTGAAACTGAAACTGAAACCATAGAATATTCTCACCTGTTGAACGCAGGATTACAACAGAGACCCTGGAAATTATTCTGTTCGATGTTTTGTTCTTGTTGAGACTGCCACGAGTAGGGACATCATGGAGTAAATTGCATGAAGTGAACGAGCGAATATCTGGGTCCATAAACAACTTTCTTTTCAATCTACCTAATTAATGTTTTATCTACCTCCCATGTTATCATTCTATGTAATATTATAATATAATACAATGAAATGGAATGAAATAGGTCCCTGTAGCTAATAATCTTAGTTCCTTGTTATCATTCGCATGACATAAAGTCATTCGGAATTGACTTACAAATTGCTTGATGAATAAAAACTGAATTTTATGCTTACGTCGGTCTAAAAATAAAATAGTTGCTTAATTAGCAACAAATTATGTAGCTCAAGCCAGGTCCGGCTTTAAGAATAAAAGATTTTTTAAACGATAGTTACCGTTCACTTCTAATTTCAAAACTCTCAATATTTCAACAAAAAGCACCAGAATAAAAATAATTTGGCTCAATTTTTATTATTCACTACGGCAAATTGTTTGAAATTAATTCGACTGACGATCAAAATTGTATTTTTTGGTATTTTTCGATATTGGTATGAAAATATGTACCAGGAATTCAAAATAATTTTTAATAATGATAAATTTATGATTACCATATACATATATTACCATAAAAGGCACTATTAAGAAGAGGAGTCATATTTTTTATCTGAAAAATAATATAGGAGCAGGACTGGTTTGGTTTATAAAAATAATCAGAGTTTTCTAGATGCGGCGAAGAAGGTAACCGGAGCAAAATAACAGAAAATTTTTATGTTTTTGTAAAACACAATTTTTTCCAAATAAAAAGCAAAGTAATAATTAATAAAAACTATTAAAAAAAAGATGGATTAATACATTTTTGAAGGTAAAAAGTCTCGTATTATCTCTTCTGCATGAACTAAAGCCGGGCCTGAGCTACCTTTAATAAAAAGATGAGCATTATATTTATTTTTACACGTTTTTTTATTTTTTCATAATGAATAGTTTAACATGTTAAGCAGCGGATTGCAAACACCTCTATTGTTGATTCGAATTTTTGACTCCATCGTGTCATTTACATACATACAGATCCACCATAAACATGCAAATTAAAAGGTCGATAGCAGTTTGATTAACAAGCATGCAATACTACTTGAGATCAAGTTCCGATTAATTTCCCGCCGATCATAAACAATTTTTTATTTTTATTTTGTTTCATACATTCCTTAACCTACAGTGTTTGTTTTAGCTGAACACAGATAAAAGAACAACTGAAGATGTAAAGATGACAATTTATTTTTTAGTCTTAACTGGTTTGTTGAGAAGAATTGAGTAAATAAATATTAATAATATTTATGTTTAAAAAAATTATTTTACATGTTTTTTCATACATTTCCTGTCAGTTATTTCCTTTTCTATTTATTTCTTGGTTTCTGAGACTTCTTAGACTTGTTTCAGACACTTTTCTGAGGCTTCTACATTACCACAGAAATTGATCATACCTACATTGAGATTAAATTTAGCTTCTACATTCAAATAAGACTTGACTTTAAACCTAACCTTCTCGTCATCGCCTCATGCATGAACTGATCATTCAGACAGGGTCAAACTGCAATCTCCCTTCTTTTATCCACTTAGCTACCCAAGGATAGATGCGTCGACAGACTTACGAAAAAAGTAAAGCTGGCGCCCGAGAAACTCTCTGACTTATTATTTACACTTTAGGAGGTTACGTGGTCGACATCAGCAAGCAAAACAACTAAGAAATTAAATATTGACCATGAGCAAAATAAAATAGTTTCCTGTTTTTTTTTTCACAGTAGAAAGTTATTTTTTTCTGCGACGGGCTATAAGTTTGACCTTTTTTCCCCGTTGACAGGTAGAAAAATGCCTCATTATATGAGCTGCATCTTATCGGGGAAATAAATGAATTAGCAGGGAAATAAATGAGTACTGATTTCCCCGAAATGGCGGCTTAGATATAGCTACTATTAACACTCAGATATCATTAAATTTATATCAAATATACGTAAAGGAAAGTTACCTTATTATCCAAATGGCAATTATTAAGGGAATTTTCATAATAATCACTATCCATATTATTAAATTCACTCATCGAAAACTAACAAGAATCTTTGCAAAACTGTCTTCAATTTTAATTACATTAATATGACGTTTATGTAATAATTAAATCGGTTCGTTACCCAGGCAACGTCAATTACGATAAAAGACAGTTTGAAAATCCAAGTTTAACATAAATCATTTTTCCGACATAATTTTCAGTTATCTAACTACGTTTTTCGACATTCTAACACTGATATTTCTTCTCGCAGAAAAAATTGTATATTACACACGAGAAAAAAGTGCCATTTTAGCTCTCGATGTGTTTGTCCCCTCCGCTAAACGCGTCGGGGACGAAATCACATCTCGAGCTAAAATCTATCACTTTTTTCTCTTGTATAATAAATAACTATTAATATGCCGTTGAATTTTTTGATAGTTTCCTCAGAGTCCAGCCGATATATTTATTGGAGCAAGTACTGCATGTGAAGAAGCATATTGCTCCCACAAGATTTCGAGATGTAAAGAATTTATTTATTTAAGAAGGAGTACAGTTATTCCCCGCATTACGTTTAATAGTTACCTGGTCGTAAACCTCAATTTTGGGTCTTGGCTGGAGATGAAAAAAGGAGAAGAGTGAAAGGAAAAAGAAGGAGCGAATTCTTTTCTGCATGATTTTGTCCGGAAGAAGAGGATGGTCAAATGAAATCGAGTGAAGATGAAAGTCGAGCAACCAACCAAAATTTCTTGAAAATACTTTGGCGTCGAGCTATACTCTGGTAGATTCCGGATTTCTTCCCAAGATCTGACAGGATTTAACAAGATAAGATTAAAGTAATTTAGTAATGTTATTGTCCCACCAGCTAAAGACCAGTTTTTTTACAGCTTTCCAACGCTGTAATCCATCCGAACGGAATCGGTCAAAAAAGTTCAATAATTTTCTTAAAGTCTTGTAAAAGTGTGATATGTTGAGAAAGCTGCCTACGACATTTTTCTCGGCCATCAAGAAAAGAGAAGTTTCGATCTACAAGTAATAGTTTCATTGGCTGCTCATTGAAGTCACCGCCTTTTCTTTCAATTGTTTTTGATAATTATACGATAACAATAACATATAATATCTAATACTCCTATATTGCTAGTAGGGGTCTGGAGAAGGACCGGAAACATTACGGTGCAGACGTATATGCGTCTATCTCTCTCGTAACTACCTCGAGTCCTACGCGCATGTCCGAGAATTCAACACGCTTACAAGAGCGCATTAGATTCGACGAATTCGACCATTTCTACCCACCAGACTCATGACGCTTGCGCACAACGGGTCGAGTAGTCTTAAGAGAGATAGAAGTAGTCGTTTGCTGTCTCACTCAGTCCGTGACACTACCACTTACGGGCGATAGCAATATAGGAATATTAGATTTATGAACAATAATTACTTTTTTGTTGTGAGAAAAAGACCCACTTCTACGTCTTTTAGGCACAATTAGTGCGTAAAAGTGAGAGCTCACAAATTTATATTTCTTGACGCTTAGAATTCATAGATCATAGCTGTCAAATAATGTTAAATGTTAAATAGTCAACTTGAAACTATAAATTAAATATTTCTTTGCCCCATTTTTATAATTTTTATTTCAATATTTTCGCTTACTTCGAGAAAGCTGTCTAAAAAATGTTGTATGCATCTCAAGCGCGAAATTATGGTGCTTCTTGGCTCTCGTTTCGACGAAGAAGCTCTGATGCTCAAAGTTCATGCGAAAAGTTCAATTTCGCGCACTAGATACATAAAAAACTATTCTGTTTAGCCTTTATGAACTTAATACCTTAGAGCAAGTAAACCAAGTCCCGGTATGATTTTAGGGAATTTATTTGTAGGGAATCTAGGGTCTTAGATGGCCTTGATTGACCTACTTTTCAGAGGCTACATATTTTAGGGATATTCCTCATTAGAATTAATATCAGCATGACGATGGATAAAAAAATTAAATTCTTTTATGTTATGATGGTGTCCATGAACAAGTATAAAAATTACCTCCAGATCTTCATCCCGTTTTTTTTTTCTTATTTATTTCTTTACAACTTAAAATATTTTTTCTATTTGGCTGATATTTCAAAATTGCTGATAGTCATGATCAATTAAGAAATAGATTCCAGGTCATTTTCCGCACCAAGACTTTTTCGATTTCTACTTTGAAATTCATGTCATTGTCCTCTTTTATTAATGACCTTAATAAGCAATAATTTTTAGTATTATTTTACATATTTCTATTACTTGATAATATATCAGGCTTGATGATGAGTAACAGGTTTCCAGGTCGTTGACCGACCAAGGATTTAATTTTTTTAAATATTTGAATTAGCTAATAAATAATGCTAGTTAAAATAGTACCTACAGGATATCTCTGAATAATAGTGGTCGTCGAAAAATTACAGCAGCAAGAAGTTCATAAATGTTAACATAGTGAAGATAGCAAACTTCAGGAAAGGTTAGAGACATATTATCTTTCTCTTAGATACTCGAAATGAGGCAATTGTTTAATAATTTAACCGGCCTTGTACCTGTTACCGTTCCCGAGATTAGACACCGTAACTCATTAAAAAATTAAAAATAATTTTTACGGATGTTTTCATTTACTGTTTTACTGTCTCGTCCAAATAAATTTTACTTAGAAAATAGAAAGAATAATTATTTAAGTCGTGTAAATAAAGTCTTCCGCAATAAATCAGATTTATTTTCATCTTTTTTTATCATTCATTTTATGCAATAATAATTATTGCTGACATCATATATGCGGCTATCCTTTCTAATTAGGTGGTTTTATAATTAAATTCGCACTTTTCCAGGCTATTGATCATATTTAGTAATAAAAATTTAATGAGTCTTGATTATTATCACAATCCCGAGTCTCATTCATGTACGTATAATGAAATCTGCCATTAAAATTCTACTGCATTCCTAGAAAAAAATCTTAAAAATTATTAATTGTGTTCATTAGTTTCGTTATCTATACCTACTAAGCATCTTTTTATGAATATATTTTTTTTATTAATGATTCCTGTGATAATATATTATTGCGAAATGAGTAAAATATTCTAATCCAGTATTAGCAAATATAGAAACGGTTTAATAAGGTGATTTTATTGAATATAAAATAAACGGTGTTAAACACTATTTTAATACCGGGCATTATTTAAAATCATAAAAAGTGCGAAGTAAAATGTTGAACTGATCAGTCAGCTTGTAAAATGAAATTTCGGCAGTTTGTAGGTATTACCAATATTCTGACAAGAAGTAATCTAACAATATTTCGTAACGGCTTCTATAATCGAACTGAATTTAATATGAAGTTGGAACATTCACGACTCGTCCAGTGAAATTATGTAAGTCATAATTTGAGGATGTAGTAATCGAGCGGGCCCAAATATATTTTTCTGCATTGAAATTGATTAAAAGTGTAATACAGTTTTTGTTTGTCATTACATAAGATTGCGTGTGTAACTAGTGATTTTGGCGAAAAGAAGCTCAAGAGGCAAGCATTTCGGTGCTTTCACAACGTAGGAAATTACGATTCATAATATTATAAGGGAGATTAATTTTTTAACTTGTTATTGTCGTTAAAAATACATCAAGCCATTTTTGCAATATTCTTTCTTCATCCATTTTTGTTGAAATAGTAATCTATTAATTTATTTTTAATCGTTTTTATTTTCTGAAGGAAGCTAAACATGTTTTTCATAATAGGTTTATTTATAACAACAATTATTTCTTGAGTACTCTAAATTATATGTGGGTGTATACCTACTTACCTAATTATGTATAACCTAATGAATATTTCATTCTTAACAAACTTGTACACATACATACAGTGTGGAACGCACTTATGGAATAAAATTATTTGGAAAAAAACTCGCACACCGCACACCCAACTTCAATTTGATTTTTTACCCCCACCATGGTCATATCATATTTTTTTTTAATTTTAAATAGCACACCCTGTATATTTTTTTATTTTCATAGTTCCCGAGAAAATCCAGTAATAATGGTTTCTACAGTTGCAGTTTAAATTCAGTAGGCTATGATGGGTTATAAACAAAATCGCACTTTTTCATTTGAAAGCACTGTAATGCGGAAGCGGCTCATAAAATCGGCGAATGGCTTACATATCCCTATCTTAACTTTTCACATGGTATCCTACTATATCGTTCATCAGAATGTGCAGAGTCTTTCTGGTAAGATAAATAAATTGGAGGTATTTTTTAGTAGAAATAATTGTGATATTTTCTGTGTTTCTGAACATTGGTGTTTGTATAATCATATAGAAGGTGTAAATGTCCCCGGTTATCACATGGTTGACCACTTTAGTAGGAGTGAGCATGTACATGGCGGTGTGGCTGTATTTTGCCGAAATGATATGGTGGGACGTTCGATTGATGAGATAAAGCAGCTTTCCATTGAGTTTCATTTCGAGTGTGTGGCGGGTAGATTTTCTATCGGTAAATTTAATATGATTGTTTTGGCACTTTACAGATCTCCAAACTATGGTAATAAGGACTTGTTTCTTCGTCGATTATCGGACGCACTGGATATGCTAAGCAAATATAAAGATCATAAAATTGTTATTTGTGGAGATTTTAATTACGATTTCTTGATTGAGGGTCATGATCTTGTATCTGTTGGATCTTCTGCGCTCACACGGAATTGAACACACATTGAATGTTCCGACGCGCATGAATAGCTGTCTAGACAATATAAATGTGTTTCACATAATATACGCGACTATTCTGCTACCGTAGTAATGGTATTTTCTTACCACTCTGCACAGATTCTGCTCATCCGGCAGATAGGGTTGAGATCGGTGAAAGGGTCATATTTCTATCGCCCTTTGGGCGATGAAACTAGATTAAGATACCTTCGACATCTACTTTTGATGAGGGTTGGAATGGAGTGCACGACGGTGGCGATGTGAGTGAATAATACGAATAATTTTTCCAGGTTTTTACTTATAATTTCGACTTGGCATTTCCCATGAAATCTAGTACGGCCAGAACTCAGCGACGTGCCCCTTGGATGACCTCTGGTATTCTGGTCTCTTCGCAGAAATTAAAAGACCTTGCCTAGGCTTAGAACATTGGAAGTGGGTATTGATCGGTATTATCGAAGCTACAGACTGATTTATAGGAAAGTGGTTTCTTTGACTAAACGACTTTACAATGAGAGTCTACTGAGTAATTCTACAAACATTAATAAAACAGCTTGGCGGATAATCAATGCAGGGAAGGGTGGGCCGTCTACTGATATACGCTTGAGATGTGGTGATGAGTTGATCGATGATCCATCGAAATGTGCTAATATCTTTAATTCCTATTTTACTGGCATTGCAAAGAGATATCCTAAAAATGGATCTCATCATAGTGACTGTCACCCAGCCCTGCCACACAATGTTGTTGACAGTTTCTTTGTTGCTCCCACAAATGAATGTGAGATTATTAATACCATATTATATAATGGTCTCAAATCGTCAAAATCATCTGGTTTTGATGATATTCATTCCCGGATCATTAAGTCTTGTGCCGAAGAAATATCGGGTCCTCTCTCTGTGGTTGTTAATGGATCATTTTCTTCGGGTGTATTTCCGTCTTCCTTGAAGTTCTCTCGATGCATACCGTTGTACAAGAAGGGTTGTCCGTTGGATCCCGAAAACTACTGACCTCTTGCAATTCCCAGTACATTCTTAAAGATCATTGAAAAAATAATGGCGTCAAGATTAATTGATTATTTGAATAAAAGAAACTTGTTTGATCCTCACCAACATGGATTTAGGCAGGGTCGTTCGACTACAACGGCAATGGTGGAGTACCTGAATGAGCTGTATGGGAGGTTGGACGATGGTCATTCTTGCTTGGGTGTATTTTTGGATCTGAGCAAGGCTTTCGATCTAGTTGATCACCGTATCTTGCTCGACAAATTATTCCGACTGAGCATCAGGGGAGTTGCCAACGAATGGCTTCGATCATAATATCTCAGCCATAGATTCCATTAGGTATGTTGACATAAACGGTAAAGCATCTGAATTTTTGGTATCTGATCACGGTGTACCACAGGGTTTGGTTCTTGCGCCGCTTTTGTATATTATTTACGTGAGTGACATGACTGTGGATGGTCGAACAGTATATGCTGATGATACCTCATTGTTGGTAAGCGCGGTTGAAACTAATGCACTCGTTTCAAATGCCAATGATTCCCTGGCTACACTAAGTAAATATTTTAGTAACAATGCTCTACATTTAAATGCAAAGAAAACCGTCATGCTTGATTTCACAATATCTCATAATAAGCCGAATATTGGATACTATGTGCGGCTGAATGGTAAATCTGTCGAGCAGGTAGACTCAGCTAAGTTCTTGGGGCTGTATATCGATCGTTGCCTTACCTGGAACGATCATCTAAACGTTTTGTGTGGTAGATTGGCTGCTGGATGTTTCGCTCTGAGGACGTTATCACTCAGTGTGGGTTTGTCTGTGAAGAGGCTTTACTATTTTGGTTACATCCACTCTCTTATATCCTATGCCATTATAGCTTGGGGTGCGTCAGGTTGTGGTATGCATCGAGTATTGATGCTCCAAAAGAGGGCCGTACGCATTATGATGGGGGTTGGAGGGATGACTAGTTGCCGAGAGTTGTTTCGGAGGGCTGGAATATTGACGGCTCCCTCAATATATATACAGGGTGTTACTGAATAGGTGTTACAAACTTAAAGGGCATATAGGAAATGCAAAAATAGGCGATAAATTTCCTGTAGACATGGGTCGTTGGAGCTTTAGTCTTCGAGATACAGGGTGTTAAAGTTCTTCGAAAAAATTAATATTTTTTGAATATCTACAAACTGGCTCATCAGAATAACTCGAATTTTTTGACAGCTGTTGTACTAATTGAAGTACATGATTTGATACTCCCATTGAAAAAATATTCACTCCATTGGCAGAGTTCTGGGTGTGTTGTTAACTTTTTTATTAAATAATTTCTACGCCACTGACTTTTATGCAAATTTGTTATTTTTGGTAGATACCTCGTTATGTTTAGAGGAGAAAAGTCATTCAATGTTTTTGTTGTAGGACGCACTATTTTCAAAATATTTCACAATGTAGGAACCCATGCAAGCTTTTTGTAATGTAACACGCTTCAATAACGATCACAAAAATGATTAATTTATGGAAAAACTTAACAGCATTGATTTTTATGATATTTTACCTCGTACGGATTCCTACATTGCGAAGTATCTTGAAAACAGTGCGTCCTACAACAAAAACATAAATGACTTTTCTCCTCTAAACAAAACGAGGTATCTACCAAAAATAACAAATTTGCATAAAAGTCAGTGGCGTAGAAATTTTTAATAAAAAAGATAACAACACACCCAGATCTCTGCCACTGGATTGAATAATTTTTCAATGGGAGTATCAAATCATGTACTTCAATTAGTACAACAGCTGTCAAAAAATTCGAGTTATTCTGATCAGCCAGTTTGTAGATATTCAAAAAATATTAAATTTTTCGAAGAACTTTAACACCCTGTATCTCGAAAACTAAAGCTCCAACGACCCATGTCTACAGGAAATTTATCGCCTATTTTTGCATTTCCTACATGCCCTTTAAGTTTGTAACACCAATTCAGTAACACCCTGTATATACCAACTGGCTGTATATGCACGAGAGACTTTGCCCAATGAACATACACTGGGAAGGAATCATAATTATTTAACTAGAAGTACTTTATTGGAGTTTCCTCGTCATCGGACGTCTGCCTATCAGCATAGTCCTCTTTATAAAGCAATCCGAGTATTTAACAATCTGCCCAGCCAACTTAAATGCAACTCTCCGTCATTATTCAAAAAAGAATTGAGGAGGCTGCTAATTTTGAAAGCCTACTACAGCCTTGACGAGTATATGGCCGACGCCATGTGATGCGGGGAATATAACTGTGTGATGACTGTGATGGTAATAGTGTAGTGTATGTGAAATGTTTTTACGATTATATTTTGTATGCTTTTATATTCTGTTTGTGACTTGGCCTATACACCTACATGTCTCTTGGCTTAATAATAGTTATTTCTTATACAAGAGAAAAAAGTGATAGATTTTAGCTCGAGATGTGATTTCGTCCCCGACGCGTTTAGCGGAGGGGACAAACACATCGAGAGCTAAAATGGCACTTTTTTCTCGTGTGTAATATACAATTTTTTTCTGCGAGAAGAAATATCAGTGTTAGAATGTCGAAAAACGTAGTTAGATAACTGAAAATTATGTCGGAAAAATGATTTATGTTAAACTTGGATTTTCAAACTGTCTTTTATCGTAATTGACGTTGCCTGGGTAACGAAACGATTTAATTATTACATAAACGTCATATTAATGTAATTAAAATTGAAGACAGTTTTGCAAAGATTCTTGTTAGTTTTCGATGAGTGAATTTAATAATATGGATAGTGATTATTATGAAAATTCCCTTAATAATTGCCATTTGGATAATAAGGTAACTTTCCTTTACGTATATTTGATATAAATTTAATGATATCTGAGTGTTAATAGTAGCTATACCTAAGCCGCCATTTCGGGGAAATAAGTACTCATTTATTTCCCTGCTAATTCATTTATTTCCCCGATAAGATGCAGCTCATATAATGAGGCATTTTTCTACCTGTCAACGGGGAAAAAAGGTCAAACTTATAGCCCGTCGCAGAAAAAAGACTATTTATTATTATTATTATGTGGTTTAAATTTTAATACAGGCGGTGATATAAATTATCAGATTTTTAATCACCCAGTAGAAAAATTTCTATATAAGTATATAAGACATGAAAAGTTAAGATAGGGACATGCAAGCCGTTTTCAGATATTTAGAGCCGTTTCCGCAGTAGGTATAATATAGGTACACTCTTTTCAAAATGAAAACTTGCTACTTTCATTTTGAATTTAAACTCAATTTAAACTGCAACTGTAAAAAGCATTCGAATACTGAATTTTCTCAAGAAATATGAAAAAACAAAAATATACAGGTTTCCTGCTATTTAAAAAAAAATATGATCACAATGATGGGGGTGAAAGCGGTGGGAGTAAAAATTCAAATTGAGGCTTGAAAAAGCCAAAGAAAAATTTGAAGTTGAGGTGCGAGCTTTTTTTCCAAAACTTTTTTTCTCTGAATAATGAATTTTATTTCATTATTCCACATTGTATACAAAGTGTTTCAATGTTTTATTGTGTCAACAGCTGCAATCGGTAATACACTGCAAAATTTAGCTGGTTGCATAAGGTAACGTATAGTATGAAATGAAAACTATAATAATTATTATTTATTTACAGATTGTTACATTTCAAAGTATGTATAGCATTGATTAAAATGCATGTTACCTACGTTATATTTTTTATTCCAGTTTATTGGTAATTGAAGGTTACGAGACGCTCAAGATCACCATCTGAAGCTGTAATTGTAAAATAATTGCCAAACTATTATTTGTCATAAATTAACATATTTCAATTAACCTTGTAACGAAAATGTTAAATAATATTGAATGACTCACATGACCTGTTTATTTATAAAAAGCGGCAAAAGATTTTTTCTAGAGCGGTAGTTTGTTATTCTTTTGCATGTAAAATTATGATCACAAAAGATTTTTGTTATTAAATTAAGACAAAACTTATCTTGTTTAAAGAATAATAAATTCCGCGGAACTGTCTTGTCTAGCTTAAAAGTCGTCTTGATGGACCCCTAGACGCGTTGTGGTCATTGTCGACCTCCCGATCCCTGGCCTCAGAAAAAAAGAAACAAGAAAAAAAAATACAAAAAAAAAGGATAAGAAGGGAAAAACAAAGAAGAAAGAAAAAGGGAAGGAAAAGGAAAGGGAAAAAAGGCAAAAAAAGGAAGGTGAAAAGAAAATAATGAAAATAATAAATGACACCGCCGCTGCATATAGTATATATAGCTACTTTATAAATGTTTGTTTTAACTATTTCAAAAATTCTTTGGAAAAAAAATCCTTTAGAATGAAGGAGAAATTAATATGTATCATAAATATAAAAATTTTTTTACGGAATCTTCTTTCAAACAAATTATACGCAACCTTCCATGACAGTATTCTTTAGCTTTTATGGTTTATTCTCACATAAGGTTCTTTATCAGAAGTCTCCATAATTATTGAGTTAATATTTTTGATACATGTCAGAATTTTTAATAAATAAAAAACAGATTCATGAAATTTTATTGTAAACATTGTCAGCTGTCTTGAGCTAATTTCTTCATTATTTTTAGGAGTCTCATGACCTTAAAATAAATCTTAGTCAAATAATTGTTTACCTGGAAAAATCTAACTATGTAATAAAATAAAGCAGGGTAGGTAGACCCTACAGTTGATATTCGCATGCTTATATATGAACAAGAGTCAAATTAAAATATAAATATTCAACAGCAATTTAATTCGCGAATGAATACGCTTTCCTGATAATAGAAAGAAATATCACACTTCTTAGGAGCATAAGATATAAATTCGTTCTACGAAATTTTCCTTGAATGATAACTTGAAAGTTTTTCAAAGGATGTTCAATTTCCATGAGCGTCTATTTAATTCAATGAAAATTTAAATCAGAAACACATAAAATCGTCTAATTACAAAAAGCAGAATCTCCGTGCTATTTTACCCTCAAGGTTTATGCATCCAATAAATAAATCATTTGAATATTGCCAAATAATTTGTAGATGTAGGTACTTAAATAAATAATTTCCCAGTTAACATTCAGTATGGTGAATGTGTTTAGTGGATGCGGTTATAGTTACAAAAATGTAAGTATTTTTTAACCCAAAGTAAGATAATAATAATTATAGAAAGATCTAATTTCTTCATTTGCAATACCTACCATATTGTTGCGTAGGTTATAAAATGTAACTTATTACTGAAGTAAAATCAATAAGTTTTGCAAAATGCATGGTGATTTGTTTCGTAAAATCGTATTAGATTAGGTTAGGAGAATTAAGATAAAAAATTCAAAACCAAACGATTTATGCAGCAATTCCTAGAATAGGCATCTCCGGAAAATACTTTCTATTATTCTTCTTCAATTTTGTTACCTACCTGAATTTTGAATTGGCGACTTCTTACAGCCAGTCTGACTACGGCTCCCAAATATCCCACCCAAATGCTTGCAGAAGTACCTAACTGTTTGAATATGAATCCCCCAAGTCTTTTTTTATTATCCTTCGATTCGAATTTATCAGGGTATTTCTGTAATTCAAAAATCGCGTTTTCGGTGATACCTACATTTTCAAACAGTATCTCCTTAGTTTGGGGAGAGGTAATTCGCGTCCAGTCAGGTTGGCGGTTGAAAGACATGGTCGATCATTGACAAAACAAGCCTTAAGTGGTCCATGTCAACAAGTCTGATGATGTTCATCTTCGTCGAAGTTCAAAAAGTAACTTTGTCGGTAAAATTTTCAAGGTAGCTTTTTTTTAATGGGACCCCCTATTTTTCACACCAACAATCGATTGTAATTGAAGAAAAAAAATTGTCTAACAGCTTCTGAAATTAAAATTTCGAATTTTTGTGATTTTTATTGGCAAATGGTGAGTTTCGGAGTTTCGGAAAAAAAACTTACCATTCGCGAGTAAAATTTCGAAATGTTTTGGAACCTGAAAAAATATATTTGAGGCAAGAGTTTCATGTTTTTTTGGCCCTAATTGGCCCTTCATGCAATCGGGTCCGAAAAAATAAAACAATGTTGGCCTTGAATTTAAAAAATGCCCCTTTATGTACAACAGAATAGTTAGTTTAGTTAGTTTAGTTATATAATGAGTGGGTCGATTAGTGACACCTCCACTGCGACCAAGCGGTCTATTGTGCCTCATACCCAAGTACTTTACATCCACTCTAGCAGGTCACTGCTTTTCTGCTTTTTAAAAAGCTAATGACCTTATATGGTGTGAATGTATCCAGGTCTCTCGGAGAGAGAAGTACTTTTCCGAACGTTGAGTGCCTGGTTCTTCCCAAGGCGGGGCAGTTGCATAGAACATGCTCTGCTGTTTCTATACATCCTCCAAACACAGGCGACATTTTGCGTTATCGGCTAGATTCATCCTGTGTAAGTGATGGTGGTTCACTTTGCAGTGTCCTGTGTATAGGCCTATTAGGGCTATACACATAGCCCTAGGTCAGTCCTTTTGAGTTCCGCAGTAGCTTTTTAGCTCTGTTTCTCGAGGGTCCCTCAATGAAGGTCTTAGAGTGAGTTAATCCTGGTTAGAGTTTGCCAGTACCGAAGTACCTTATTTTCCGCCCAGGTGTCTATTGTTGTTTTGGCAGTATTTGAGGATATGCCAAGAGCAGGTTCCGGTCCTGTAAATTTGGATTCAGTTGCTCTTCTAGCCAGAGAGTCGGCTATTTCGTTCTCTCCAAGGCCGGAGTGACCTGGAATCCAGACCAGAGTCAAGTTATTGTTTTTAGCTACCTCATTGAGTGCTGCTTGACAGTTCCATACTAGTTTGGAGTTGCAACGAATGGAGCAAAGGGCTTTCAGGGCCGCTTGGCTATCTGAGAAGATTTTAATTGTTTTCCGCGTGCAGTGCGTTTCATCCAGCATCTGCGCGCTGAGTACAATGGCATAAATTTCTGCCTGAAATATTGTTGCGTACTGACCCAGGTTTGCAAAGAATTCTCGTCTTGACTACAAGAGAATAGCTCATATAATACTTTAACCTTCAACCGCATCTTTTTCTAGAAATTCGCACTCATATAAAAGTCACACTTCACAGCTTTCATAATATGACGAATTATTTTTCTTAGCTCTTCTACAGATGCCTTCTTTCGCTTACGAAAATGTAAACAGCGCCAAAAACAGCTAAGTTCACAGAAGCCTTCGCAACACTGCGAAAAGCGATAACTTTTTTTATATCAACGCACTGTTTCAACTAGAGGGCTGATATTTAAAAAAATAAAAGGACATCTCTACTGAACCACGTAAAAACCATTTTGTTCAACTTATAATTCTTTGAATGTGTGATGTCTTCAAATTCGGAAACTCGAAAATTTTGATGCCTTCAATTTCTTTTTTACAAATTTTTACTTAAAGAATAACAACTCCTTAAATAAATTTTTCCACGTTTACAACTCACGTAAAACATTAATAATTATTATTCTTAAACAATAATTAACTGACGAATAAAAATTAGCAATCATTCATTCGGAATGAACGGTTAAAAAAATCTGCTAGCATTTTTAAGGTACCTAATTAAGATATACCTACCTATCTTTTTTGCTTAATGCACTAGACCCTTTCTTATACACTTTGAAGCAAAGTCACTAAGGTCATATTAGGTATTAGCAATTAAATCAATGTAAGAGCTCATTTAACTGATGGGACTTTCTCGCTATAAAAGGAAAGAATAATAACTTCTAAATAAATACTTTTTTCAAGCGTTTTTAGTCAATAACCTGTTACTTACACAGTTCTTTTTTTATCTTTCTGACCATTGGTCTCTTAATAAAAGTGGCAGAGATACAGGGTCGGTTATATTAGAAAAAAGTTGCACAATTTAAAACACTTATTAGAAGCTGAAAAAAAATCACTATAACTTCAGTAATTGCTAAAATATGATAAAAAAAACTGGAAAATCGAGAAACTTATTTTAGCAATATCTATCTTACCTTATTATCGAAAAAATAAATTAATAATTTTTTTAAGAAGTTGTCGTAAATTTAGTTTAAGATTCTTATTAATAAGTATAAAATTGTGCAACTTTTTCTCTAATTAAACCGACTATATTTTAGAACATCGTTGCAAAAATACCGATTTCCGGGTTTTCCTTTTCTTATCTCTAGTCTAGCCATCAAAACTGCTTTTGGAAACCTATTATCATCATATTATCAATAATGGTGGCCAGTCCTAAATGAAACTGGCCACCATATTATTCAACTCAACGAGATCAATATTCCCTAGATCTTGTGTGTATGTGGATATACACCCTGTATAAAAAGAAATAACATTATGTGCGCATCGAACTTGCAAAAAAAAATGGATGACAATAATAATATTGTTAAAATTTTTACAGCAAAAAATTAATAGTTTTAGTCTAAATAGGTATATGATTCTGCATGACTGGTAAAACTATTTAATCCATTGCATACTACTTAGTTATTCGATATTTGGTTAACCGAGCTCTATCTATTTATTATAGATAGGGTGAGAGTATACGATAAAAGTATAGTGAAATAAAATAATTGTTATAGTGGTGAATCACGTTTGTGAACCAGTGATATAATAATAACAGAAATAAACGAGATGTTTTGTATAAACTTTTGTCATAACAAGTAATAGGTACATGTAGTTATAGTGTTGTTTTGCTACTGTGTACCTACACTACTTAATTCATGATCTAATAAATATTATGGGTTTTTATAAGGTACTTATACCAGTACTGCTTATTTCATTTTAATTGATAAGACAGTGAACAGAGTAATACAATTTTACAATGAGAGCTGCTAGTTCCCGGCTTATTTAAAACGGATAATCGCTCCTCCAAAATTCTTATCATCTGAAATTTCTATACAAGTATATTTCACACTTATCGCCATCTTCCAGTGCTTCTTCATCCTAGCCGTTATATACTTCTATACTACAGACTGTGATAACGCAGTTAATTTATAAACAATGTCGAGTGTGAAGATTATATGGTACAAACCATCTGCCAAGGGTAAGTTTTACCTATAATATAAAAAATTATATTTATTCATAATGTATATAATTTCTTTTTGTTGGAAATATATCCATTACTTGCATGATCATGATTCAGATATAAAGTTACTAGACTTGGAAGAGTTTTTATATATCGGACAAGATAATTATTGTTATAAGTACTTATACACAAATCTCTACTTATTATAATATAATTTATGATTAAGGAAAGTAAAGATTAGCGTAAATCATTTCTAGCTACCAGGTGAGACAATATTGGTTTAGCAGTCAAGCTGTTCAATAACCCTGGTCTAAGTATAATGCTATGCGCTGCTTCCATTTAATTTTGCGTATACAGGCTGTCCCATAATATGTGGGCAATCTCCCGGATTTGGGTAAATTCCGTAAAAATAAATGAAAAAATAGCCATAAAATTAATTCCTCAGAGACACCCCTACAAAGATAGTACCTAGCTGTTGAAGTTGAGGTTTGAAAATCAATTTTTTGCAATAACTTTTTTATTTCTTGACCGATTTTGATAATTTTTGGTTTAATTTTGTATTATTTTGGACTGTTTAGTATAGTGTTTCATAATCTTTGGTAGCACATACATAGACCTCGGGATGGCATAACCCCCTCATTCACTTGAAAGAAAACAATAAAAATAATAATTTTACAGTTTTTTAAGGTTAATTTTCTTGTTATTTGATATTTTTGACATAAAAAATGTATTTTTATTTATTTCGATAGAGCGACCCGTTATCGAGATAAACGTCCTTCTAATAGGTGATGCGTCGCAGGAACTTTCTAAATTTCAAGTAAATTTTAACAAGATGGCTGACCTTTGACAGTAAATTGAGCAGGAAACAAAACAATTACTTAATTAAATACACGTCAAATAGTGTCAAAGATTTCATTTCATGCAGATTCAGTTCTAACTGATTTTAAAATGAGTTACACAAACGCTGAATACGCAGAAAATTACGCAACCCGTTATAACGGGTCGCTCTATCGAAATAAATAAGAATACATTTTTTATGTCAAAAATATCAAATAACAAGAAAATTAACCTTAAAAAACTGTAAAATTATTATTTTTATTGTTTTCTTTCAAGTGAATGAGGGGTTTATGCCATCCCGAGGTCTATGTATGTGCTACAAAAGATTATGAAACACTATTCTAAACAGTCCAAATTAATACAAAATAAAACCAAAAATTATCAAAATCGGTCAAGAAATAAAAAAGTTAGGTATTGCAAAAAATTGATTTTCAACCCTCAACTTCAACAGCTAATATCTTTGTAGGGGTGTCTCTGAGGAATTAATTTTATAGCTATTTTTTCATTTATTTTTACGAAATTTACCCAAATCCGGGAGATTGCCCACATATTATGGGACTCTCGATTTTGGCTGTCGAGTTACTAAAAATACACATTTCCATAGCAGTCTTTTAGTTTTATATTTTTGGAAATATTTCCTAAACGATAATGCCTGGATCTTGAAAAAAGTTTCTCTCTTTTATGTTTAAAATACGATTTTATATATGACGCTAGATTTTGGTTGTACCATTAGGAAACACCCTGTATAATTTAATAAACTCTAACAATAATTTATTACAAAATATTCAGAGCAAACATATTTTGAATTTGTTTCAATTTTTTCTTATTTTCACACTTTCACGAAAAAACTTTTTTTGGTCTCGACCACTTGGGTCATTTAATCATGGAAATGGTATCAGCCCAATAAAAAAACAGATAAATAAGTCCAATTAAAAAAAAACAGATGAAATAAAAAAAACTCGAGAATGAGGAAATAAATGTAGCCGTGGGTTTAGCATTATTATAAAATGCCCGCTAAATAGAGCCTCACCTAAATTCGAGTTACAAATCTTGTACACTAAGTCAATATATGTTTTTACTCATTTTAGGATTCTTTTTTTAACTTTTTCCTGTGTAATTACTTTTTTTTCTATTTTTATCTTCTCTTATTATTTCTTCTTTTTTTAACTTTTTTACATTTTTTTCTCTTTTTATATTATTTTCCAATTTCTATTTTTTTCCTTCTACATAAGGATTGATTTACGGAGGACATGCTTCACATCATGGTGTCCATTACGATGGGCTAGATAGACTAAAAAAATACTAAACCGCAGAAATAATTGGTGATGACTAAAAAATTAATTTTCGCATTAATCGCCTCGGTAATTATTGTTCATTAAATCAGACGGACGATATAAAATCTTATACAATTTTGGCCCTAAAGATGACAAAGCCGCCTATATAATCGGAACTAATAATTATTAACAGTTATAATAAAACTAGAGTAATATACGAGTGAAACGTTAGTTACACTAAATTGAAAGATTTTACCTAATTTACACAATTAAAGCCGTCTTTTACAATTAAATAAACTACTTACATAAATGATATAATAATAATAATCAAATATAATGTTTATAAAATAATACGTTTTGATTCTATTGATTTAGTCATTCCTAATAATATGAGCATAGCTATTCACTAGGAGATCCCCTTAGTGTTAATTACAAGATAATGGGCAATAACAGATGGCCCAGCTGTGATTGTTTACTTGACAAATTACCGGCATGTCATTAGAAACATGTTTGTTCGGTTTAATTTTTAAGGTTGCTATACTTTTTTTTCACTTTAGATTAGAGAGGGTGACGTTTTGATTGAAAATTTTTTGTCCCTAAGCGGATGTTAAAGTTTTTCCTCTTTAATTTTCGACAATTCATATTGATCGCAATCTTAAAACTCCACAGGAGCTTACGTATAATTGTTTTACGAAAACGCTTAGCCAGAGTTCAGAAATGCAAATTGAATGTCGTAAGAAAACCTGGAGATTAGAAGTGAGGTGGCTCTTGAATAACATGAAAAATTACTGATTGGAAATCACTCAATAATAATTAGTAACCATGCAGCTTCTATACAAGGTGTTGGTATGGTAAATAAGTGCGACAAACTTCAGGGGGTGATTCTACATGAAAAAATAATGACAGTTTGATATATACAAGTATGTGCGCAAATGCTTCGTTTTCCAGATACAGGGTGTCATAGCAGGTTCACTTAAAAATTTACGATTTATTTATTTGCTCTGAAACCGGTCGAGATAATATGCAAATGAAATTTAGTGGGTTTCAAGAGGAAGTGATTGCGCATTTTTTTTTTCATGGAATTAAGAATTTTATGTTCAACAGTAACGCGCATACAGGTATAATGATATAATTTTTTTTTAAGAAAAAAATGGTACGCCATTGAGATTTTTTGAATTAAAAATCTTTTTTTTATTTCTCGTTCAATTTGTGATAAAAAATCTCTCTTGTCTTTTTTTCGTATGTGGAGCCATTTTGTATGCAAAAAAAAACATAAAACATAAAAATAAAAATAAAACGTCTGAAGGTCATTTTCAACATTTGTTGTAGTTTCGCGCCTATTTAAAATTTTATTAGTGTCATTATCTGTTATTGTTCTGGTTTAATATTATTGCATTATATTATTAGCAATAATATGCAGTTTGCAGACATAGCAAACTATCATTATTTTTTTCTTCTTTTTACTAAAACCCTGTATAAACAGGGTTGCGACAAATTTCAGGGGGTGATTCTGCACGAAAAAATAATAACAGTTTGCTATAAAAAATCTCAGTGGCGTACCATTTTTTTTTTCTAAAAAAAAGTTGAGATCATTACCCGTAAAAAACATATATAAATAAACAAGAAGAGTAAGAGAGACGGACTCCCAAAACTAGATTATATTTAATTATTAATTTTATAAAAAAAAATCAAGATTCGACACCATTTTCAGGTTTCTTTACTTTCAGTTCTGAAGATAATTTTCAGGATCAGAGACATGTTGAATTGAATAATATGTTATCATGAGTATATTACTTCAATGTTTTACGATTTATTTCAGCTTCTTCTTCAGATGCCCTCTTCATGACTGAAGGTTGTAAACAAAGTCCTCTCTATTCGCTGCCGCTCTCAATTAGGTGTGTCTAATCCTGTCAGCTTAAGTCATTTAATTGTTAGTTTTTCTTGGATATACCCTGTGATCCAGTTAGATTTTTCCGGTCGATTATAATATCAAAGCAGCAGCTTTATCTGAAAAAAAATTTCAATATAAGTTGTGGGGGTTCCTTGAATACATCATCATTTGGGGCAAAATCATCCCTCTTCCCGCATACAATTTCGGAGGATAGGAATAAGTGTAATTTTCCAAAAGGAAAGCGCAGGGGCGTGTACGGGACCACAAAATATGTTGATTTAACTCAACTTATCTCTATACGATCAGTTGCAGTCCTGAGAAGTTATAATAGGCCTTGAAAGTGGAGTTTCCAATTTCGAAAAAAATCAATAAAGGGTTGATAAGGGATGATTCACTCTTAAAATGCTACATAATTTGAAAAAAAAGTTACTTTATTTTATGGGGATTTTAATTCTCAAACTTCTATTTTTCTTATTATTAAAAAAAATTATCGTTTTCAATAAAAATCCGAAAACTATATAGACCTAAAAGTATCGTAATTTTGTTATTTAAAATCATCGAAAATTTCAAATTGGGTTTTAAATTGAATGTCAAAGTTGACGATCAGGAATAAAGAGAAAAATGACAAAGAGTTTTGAAAAAAAAACAAGAAAAAAAAGTTTGAGAATAAAAAAAAACTTTTGAACTTTAGATGATTAGATTAGGTACAAATAAAGTACAATATTTTCTTAGTTTTTCGGATTTTTGTCGAAAATGAGAAAGTTAATTTAAATAAAGATAAGTTCTCAAATCGTCCAACGGATTAAAAAATTATGTATAGCATTTCGATGGTGAATCACCTTTTATCAACCCTTTAAAATACTACAATTTAACTCTACTTACTGTCGATGAATGCTCTTGGTACACACACAAAGTTTATCAAATTTGATTTGTTTAACTTCAAATATAACTGAGATAAAGATTTTATTCGAAATTTGAAACCCCTATTTCAAGGCCTATAACTTTTTCAGGGTGCAACTTATTATTAGTATAGAGATAAGTTTCGTTAAGTCACCAGATTTTGGGATCCCCTACGCCCCCCTGCTCTGTATCGGTTCTTATGCAAATCGCCTTTATTTATTGCAATGTATTATTGAAATTTATAGTACAATAGCTATTTTTTGTGATATGTTGCAAAAGTGGAGTGCTTTCCGCACGGAGCAAAATTGTCAAACCATGCTGAAGGGTTTGACAATCGTCAAGTGCGTAAACACTGCTTTTGCATCGTGTGTGACACAAGATTTTTTGTTAAAACGTCAAGAAATTTATGAACTCTATAGAGGTTGGTTTTTTATATTGTCAAATTGACAGGCTTCATGAAGATTCATGAAAATATGTTTTAAGTTGTTATTAATGTCTCTTTTATTAGGCCCAAGTGAGTAAAACAATGTTAGATTGTAGTTAGATTGAAGTGAGAGACCTTTTGTAGGTCCAAACAATGTTACTTTCAGGCACCTGTGCTTAAAACTTATTTCTTAAAACTTTTCTTATGACTTCTTTCTTATAACTTAAAACAATTGAAAACTAAAATGACAATAAAATGTACCTCATCGTTATTTCAAATTACAATAACTTTCTTACCGTATATGTTTAGTCAATTCGAAGCTAACAATAATAAATTGTAAATGAGTAGTAAGTACCTAAGCAATTGCAGCGATGCAGAAAGCTGTCATTGATTATTAAGGATTTTCCTAATTTATCGAACCAAACAGAGCTAATCTCCATGGACCACAGGAAAAGAGCCCTAAATCAATTATAATTACAGTTCAAGCCAGTTTTGATTAACGCCTACATATATCAGTTTAAAGAGAGCTGAAAAAATGCTTTTATAACATTTTTATTTTATTTTGATTTTGGACGTCCGCGCCGAATAAGATTCAAGAAACCCATCCCATAATAATCTAACATATAGATTTCATTGCCGCTGGTTAACGAACTCATTATTATGTATATATTTAAACTAATATTATACATGCATCCTTGACATTGAAATATATAATCCCTATTATCACGTAGCACATTATATATAACATATTTATATCAAAGTTTATGTAACATTAATTTGCAGACAATGAACGTGATATTACTGTTAATTTATTGTTACAATCTCTGATCCTATAGCAAATATTAAAGCAATATTGATTGATGAGTGAATTGCAATTTACAGTAAGTAATTAATATTTTTGAAGTGCTACTTTATAAATCAAAAATAAAATACTTGAAATCTAAATGTAATATCATATTATGGATTTATATTTAGAATACAATAATAGTCTGCTCCTCCAATTAAATAAATGCAAGTGCATTTTTACTCCTCCACAATGCAGCAATTTTTTTCTAGGCGATGAAAATTTCCAATCAATCAAAATACCAATCAAAAAATATTGTACGTCAAACTTATTTAAGGGTTTTGTTTATCGAAATAAATTTCAGTACTTATGGATCACTTATCAGTGAAAAAGCAACCTCAATCTTATTAGAATAACTTCTACTTGGTTTTCTGCGAATCTGTTACTCCCTTTATCAAGATCTTGACACCTGAATTGGGTTAGTATTAATTTTTTTAAGCAGTTTATGAGCAATTTAAAGAAATATTGTTTTCTTGTTATATTGATAAGAGAGGATTTTGATAATAAAAATAGTACATTGTGTTTAAGTCTGGAAATAAAGACTAATTCAATGAGTGCGGAGTTATCTCTAAATAGGATTTTTCCGCCCGTGGTCTACACAAAGTGGACAGTCGTGCATTCACTGGGCTGTAAGTCGAGTTACTAATGCGACCTGTAAAAAAATAATATTTTAGTGTATTTTTTAACAAAAAAATACACTATTGAGGACGACATCACTTTTCGAAAATCACCCAAACTCACCAAATGTCCACCGATCCTGACCCCCAGATCACGAAAAAGTGGTTTTCCAAAATTCACCTGCCCACGATATATATATATATATATATATATTTATATATATATTTATATATATATTTATTTCTCCAAAATCACGATTTTTCGATTTTAAAAACGCTCCTGTAGCTTTATCTTTCAAGATTAGTGAACGAAATTTTGGATTCTTGTAAAGCGTTGGAATGACTTTAGATTTTCGTTGAAAAAATTTCCAAAAGTCACGTTACTTCTACAGGGTGTCCTTTCAAAGTTCCACAAATCCGGTCCTTGAGGCACGGTTTCTGGCCGCAGTTTTCAATCTAGGGAGCTGAAATTTTTGTGAGAGTAAGATGTTCACAAGGAGTGGTCTGGTATTGCACTTGAGCAAAATCGGCCGAGGCGTTTCAAAATGGCGACCATTTGAATTTTCGGAAAATTTACTATTTTTTGAACCCCTATATGAGCAAGATGGTAAAATAACTTTGAAATAAAATTAACAGGATTGGAAGAAAATTATTTGAAATTTGAGTTAATGCAATAAAATTTGCATTATTTCTATTAATAAGCCAGTGGCGTGGGTAGGAAAAGGGTAAAAATGGCTAAATTTCTATAACCGTTTTTGAGCACATTTTTGAAGGAATTGAACTAAATTTTTTACAGCAGACAACTATACTAATACTCTTTATTCTTCAAAAATTTCAAGGATCAAATAAAAGAAATGGCGGAGATATTCGAATTTATTTTACATGATGTTAATTTCTCTAAAATTTTAAAAACGTTCTAGTAGCTTCATCTTTCAAGATTAGTGAAAGAAATTTTTTACTCTTGTGAAAATTTGGGATGACGTTAAATTTTCTTTGAAAAAAATTTTCAAAAGTCGCGTTACTTCTACAGGGTGTCCTTAAAAGTTTCGAAAAATCCGGTCCATGTGGCATGGTTTTCGCCGAACAAAATAATGAAAATGGCAACTAAAGGCTTGTCTAATAACTTAACGATTGAATGTTCATTATTAGAATAATATAAAAATGAGGAAAAGCCCATCAGCGATGCGTCGTGTACCCACCAGCACCAGCGCACCGTTTTCATCGCGCTCGGCTCGGGCGGGACCACCCATGCAGATATGCCTGCTCCTACCAACCCCAATAATTGCAGAAAATAAAAACTCCTACACACCTATATTAACAAGATTGGATTAAAATGATTTGAAATTTGAATTAATGCATTAAAATTTTAATTATTTTTAATAATAAGCTAGTGGCGTGGGTAAGAAAATGGTAAAAATGGCTAAATTTCTTTAACTGATTATGAGCACATTTTTGAGAGAATTTACCTGAAATTTTCAGAGTAGTTTATTTCTCTAAAATTTCAAATGTTCGGTTTTCAGAACTCACCTATAACTTTTTAAAGTTAGTCAGTGGCGGGTATATAGGACAAGAGACGAAATTGTTCAATTTTGTAAATTTTTTTTTTGGTTTATTATGTGTAAAAATCTATTTTATGGCATGCTTTCAAACGAAATGAAATGAATTTTCACATCAGTAAACCTCTACGCAAATTCGACCTGACTATGGAAAAATTCAGAAAGCCAATTTAAAAAGCGGCAAAAATTTTCATAATTGAATCGCATAAAAATACACTATTTCTGCGATTGATGCGCAAGAAGGTTTTTTGTATAATAGTCTGCTATAAGTATCTATATAAATCAGAATATCGGGAGGAATACTTTTGTGATTCTTATCTAATAAATGCTATTTTTTATAGTTGATAAATAAATATATTTTCCTACGACCACTATACAAAACACTACTTTGCGCATCGTTTTTTGTGCGCAAACTAGCAGTTTTAATGTAAACAATAGTGATGGGCGGTAACTGAGAACTCAACTGTTACTTATTGTTAATGGAATAACTATTCATTTAAAGCTTCAAGGTAATAAAATAAACACAAATGGGATAACATAGAACCCGACAAGACTATAAAATATAATATACCTACTTATTATTTCTCTTGTGGCAGTAATTATTAAAATTTACGAGTTGATCGATAATAACAGCATTGGTAGCGTTCAAATCAAATTTACGAACGTGAAAACTCGCACACCTCTAACTTCAATATACGACGCATAGTCGACTGCTATGTGTTGAAGTTGCATATCTACCACGTCTCCACGCTCCACGTCTCTTTATTTTTAGTTTAGATACGGAGTCTAATAATAAATAATAATAATATTGTCGGTAGAATTCAATGATTTAACAGTATATAATAGTAATATTAAAAAGTCATTGATAGAATTGAAAATAATACCTACCTAGGTAGTATGAAAAAATAATTGATGTGTTAAATTTGTTAAATAATTAATCTGTTAAATTGTGGTCATAGGAAAAGTACTGCGTGTAGCACGTGCGGGAAAGAAATTTCACACTCGGCGAATCCGCTTTCAGGAAAAAAGACAAATCAGCTCCCAGGGACTGGCTATAATAAAATCACGGCTCAGTCGACTGCATGTTCATAAAAAAGGAACAGCAGCAAATCGGTTTCTGCACGGGTATTTTAAAGTTCAACTTGACATAATAATTAAAATAAATACGTGAAGCCTCGTGCAGACCCGAGTAAAATAATTTATTGGGCAATTGTTTCATTTAACTAACAGAAACATACAGTATTTCACATGGTCAATGGTCAAAAAGGTATTATTATTCATACTTACCAATATGAGATGGGGAGATGGAAGATATAATGTAATAAAATTTATAAAAATAGTTTCAGTAACATTATGACGAAGCTATATAAACGCTGGTTCAAAAAGGAAATTTGATTTTCAGTTCCCTAAAATCTGCGAACGTCAAAGAAAGGTATTGACGGAATTGGGAGATGGCCATTCACAAACAGATATAAATTATTGTATAAAAATCCTAAACAATTAACTTTTAAGAGAGTAGAAAAACGGAAAAACCTGAATGGTGTATCGAAAGTTGCCAATAACAGGTGTTGTTGAAATAGAACAAAATAATAGCCCTGAATTTGTAATAAATGGAAATAAAACCGAAATGATGATAAATAACTAAACCGTTGTAACAGTCAACTGTTTTACAGTATTATTTGATTATTTTTCCTGAATCCAGCAATTATCTTGCAGCTCCATAGCATTGGTTGAACTTACTTGAGTGTAGGTACGAAAATAATTTCCAATTTTCATTCCAACCGATTTCCGGAGAAATTTTGACCAACTCTAGTTTCAATTGTTTTTATATCAGTATTTATTAAGGATACGGGTCCCGTATCCTTAATAAAGCTTGACGTCCTGGTAATATCTGGCAAATGATAAAATAAATCCCATGAAGATATTATTAAGTTTATGTGCATTAGAATGAGATGCTTACATAATTATTGCATGATTGCGTAATTATTTGAAAAAATTCGTTTGGGAATACGTGCATTTGGCTTTAGTTCAAACAAATTGTGATTTAATAGAAATTCTTTCGACAGGCTTTTTTTCCAGGTTTTTTTTTAAGTCGAAATGTTATTTTCTGAAACAAAGGTTTTCCAGTTAATCTACCATTACTTTATTTCATGCATCGGAAAATTCAAATTTTAAAATACCTTTCCGTTATTTGCTGTTTGGATAATCGCAAAAAATCGGATAATTATATTATAGAACTGACAACTTGGTAGGTATAATATATGCATAAGAATTCAATTAATTTTTTATTGCCCACTTCATTCATAGCATGACATGCATCATAGACTAAAATTAATTTTTCTGTCAAAAGCTGAAGCTGAAGAGATGTTAAACCCTTTCGAATCTTTGTGTGCTTTTTCTTGAAATTGGCATGAACTTTAAGTCTGAAGCTTTTTTATTTTTTCTGTTTACTAAATTTTTTTTAAACCCATGAATTTCCTAGTATTCTCTGGTTTTCTTTTCATTAATTAAACTTGATAAAAACACTTGATATAAACAAATAATAAATTATACATGTGCGGATGTAATTATTTATATTTACAATTTTAACGGTGTAAGGCGTATAAAAACAAGCTGCTGTTACTTATTGTAAATTTCGTGAGAAAAAATCATTAAAATATGTCCCCTTAGTTTGAATAAAAATAAAACTCATTATTATTTACTTACCAGTTATGACCAACCTATCTGAAAACAAAAATAATTTATCTCAAAATGTATAAAAAATTATCCAGTTCGATATCATCAGACACTTCTGGGAGCGAGCCTTACTTATCAGAATTCTTGTAATAAAATTTCCCGTATTGTTAAGTAGCTGTGGTGTAGTGTCCGTTATTGCATCTAATTACTGTAAAAAAATTTCTTAAATTTTTTAATTGAATTAAAACCATGAGTGTCATTATTAATACCAGTATGCCTGTTGACATGACTCCGACGAAGTTTTCGCGGCAGGATAGATGGGAGGTTTCTTTTTTGCCAGTCACTGCAAAACGTGAGTTATTAGTTGTTATTTTTATATTTTTTTTTAATTTTATCAATAATCATTTGAAGTGTAGAAATGTTCGAGGTAGGCAACTTCTTACGGAGTAAACGCACCATAACATATTATAAAGTTGCCTATAGCTATAAACATGATAATAATTATTACAGGTGTTGTTTCAAGGTTTCATTAGTTCATTTTTCTTCTCATTATTCGATATTCTCTCACTCGTGAAATATTATGTATCTTCTAAATAAATATGGAAATTAATTCTTATTTCATGTAATTTTATTACATTGATAACAGTTAATTATCTGTCATATCCTACGTCCGTTAAAAGATGATAAGCGCTATTGAAAGAGGTCACGTCAACTATGTATAATAATTGATGTCACTTCTGGTTTCATGAAAGCTTACAATCTAAATCTTACTAGTTGACTATGAAGGATTACTCATTGTTTTTATAAAGTACATGGAAGCAATTAATTAATTAATTGATGTTTATACAGAATTTTCCGATAAATGTTTATTAATGGTTGAACAGGTTGTAATTGCTATTACACTATTTATTAGATATTAAATGCACAATTTAATGAAATTGAAATAAAATATTTTATGAAAAGAAAAAAATACTCCCAACTTTTATTACACTTTGCCCCTTTCAATCAACTGATGGCACATCTCAAAGTTCCATTCCGTACGTAAGATTTTTATAAAAATCAACGTACTTACTAAAGATAAGTTTAAATTATAATAAATTGCGCTTATGTAGGTACATAGGTACTTCAAGAATATTATTAATATTTTGAACAGTTTTTTAGGGTTTTAACAATATCTCTCATATTTTATGTTTTAATCATTATTTATTTATTTTATAGCTACATTTATAGTCCAGTCATTTGGTAGTTTTACCTGGAAAGTTTTCCGGGAGTTTTGAAAATTGGTGATTTTATAGATTTCGACGTGCTCTTTTCGAATTTCTACTTTGCCACCTCGTATCTTTGCCGCTCGCGCCGCCATATTGAAAAAATGGCGTCCAAAAATAGTTTTTTAACAATATCTTCTTTCCGACTCATTTTACGATGAAAATATTTATGTAATAAATTAAACTAGACAAAATTTCCTACAATTTATGTAGGAACCTTTATTTTTGTAGAATCAATAGTTTTTGCGTACGAGCGCCGCAAAGTCCACTCAAACATGCGTTTTGGCTAAATAAATTATTTAGACACCACCATGAGTAATTGGCGCGTTTTAATAGATCTTTCTCCCACGACAGCCGCAATGGGATCATCAGTTTCGTTGTAATCCTTTTGTTTCTCGATTTCGATGCTCGAAAATAGTCTCTGTTTCTTCTTCTTCATCGCTATCTTCCAGTGTAATTTTCGAATTATCACACGTACCATTGCAATTCGTGCATATAACGGAGCACTTTAATCCAGCCTTTCTGCATCCACGCAGGCTCCCCGACATACTTTTTTCCATTTCCATAGCCCTGCATTTTTTTCAACTCCATCCCACTGCAGCTGAACCTGGTGATAGGCTCGGAACTAATGTTGTCGTGCTGCTGCTTCTGTAGGTGGCAGCGATGTAATATTAAATTTATTTTTTATACTGATTTTGTGAAGCATGTATATCTACAGTTGTTTAACGACATACTTTTTATGCCACTGTTACCTCGACTGTTACCATACAATGCAAGGGGGAAGCGTTCCCCAGCTTCAGCAATGATCTCTGGATCGGCATTTTGGTTTTTGAATACCTAGACAAGCTCGTTTAAATCTCGTTTTTTCGGAGTACATTAGCACATTTTATTTTTCCTTGATTAAAGTGTGCTGATGCTGGATCACAGCCACTCAAAGCGTGCACGAAAAATATGTCATCTGCGACTATTTTATTTATGACACTTTTTGTTGAATCTATTTGTTGCGAAATTTTTCCTTTTTTTGGTTTGAAATATATATGTATGTTTGAACGCGTAGATAGAGCCAAGAGAATAAGAAGATCTACATCTTCGCCGACAACTATTACGGAATCAAAAATGTAGATGAAATGTTGATTGCTGTATTGACTATTAGAGTATCCGCATCTTCCTTGGCTTTCTTGACCATGAAGTTCGCAGCTTCAAATTTTGTCTTCAACATTTCAATGAGGCGTTTCTTGTTTGCATCGTTGCCTAGGATTTATCTTGTGACACAGTTTTTCACATTTTTCGTTAAATATACGAAAAACACGTATTGGTGTAGATGTATCTTGATTTGTGGCTCTCGTACGCTGAAACTATGATTTTACGAAAAAAAAATTATTACATAAATTGTAGGAAATTTTCTCTAGTTTAATTTATTACATAAATATTTTCATCGTAAAATGAGTTGGAAAGAAGATATTGTTAAAAAACTGTTTTTGGACGCCATTTTTTCAATATGGCGGCGCGAGCGGCAAAGATACGAGGTGGCAAAGTAAAAATTCGGAAAGAGCATGTCAAAATCTATAAAATCACCAATTTTCAAAACTCCCGGAAAACTTTCCAGGTAACCCTCTTTTTGAACACCAAATGACTGTACTATTAATCAATTCAAAAAATTGTGATCAAGAGACTATTAGTAGAGAGGGTCTAACTTTCTAACCGCCTTGGACTCGAGAATTTTTTTTTATTTTTTTTTCATAAAGTTGGACTCCCTCTTCATTTTGGTGGCATTTTCAAAAATTTAATCGACGCCCTGGCGGAGAAATGTGCATGCGAAGACATCGGCAATGGGTTCTTTGCACATAACTCGCTTAATTCAACTCTGAGCATAGTAAATATCCTGTCAAAACATGAAGAGCTCTCGAAGACGCGTAATTTGAACTTTGACTGGTCCAAATCGGTCAAACGATTCTCGAGATGTCGCATTTTCAATTTTAAGGCCCTTTCTTCAGGGTTCCGCCGCGGTGCGAATACACCGCCGTCCGTGTTCGCGTGTTTTGCATGGAAAAAATCGACTTAGGGACTTAATTTTTTTTTTCATCGATAGACAGCAGTGTCCTCAATGATGCCTGAAATTTTGAAGTCGCTATCTCGATTAGAGGGGGAGGGGGAGGGGAAATCATAATTAAAATTCAAATTGCTATAACTTTCGTTAATATTGGGGCGTCGAGCCCAACCAATGGGAGATGACACTTTGGAATGCCTACTTTAAAATGGTATTTTTTTTTTAGATTCCGCCAATATTGGCAAGATGCCCGCAGAAAAACCGATTTCCCTCCCCCCTTTTTTTTCTTAAAACTGGTTTTTTGCCATGAAAGAAGGGGGTGTGGGTAAAATTTTTTTCGTCATCAAACAGGAATTTTTTTATCTTTGATTTGAGCCCCAGTAGACCTCGATCGGACCATTATTAAGGTCACAGGGTCACCAAACGCGTTTGGTCCTGTAGAATGGCAAGGATTAGGGATAGCGGGTTCCGCTACCCGGCATTTTTTAGGGTTAAGTGTCCCCTTTCAAGATTTTCTTATCCCATGTCGCTATCTCAATTAGGGCCTGCACGCGGACGTGATATGTAAACCAATTAATCTAGCGTGTGTGTCTGTGAGAGAAGAGAGAAAGGAGAGAGAGCGCTTGGCTCCACCCCCGCCTCTCGCTGCTCCGTGGCTAGATTAATCATGTCCGCGTGCAGGCCCTAATTGAGATAGCGACATGGGGTAAGAAAATCTTGAAAGGGGACACTTAGCCCTAAAAAATGCCGGGTAGCGGAACCCGCTAACCCTAATCCTTGCCATTCTACAGGACCAAACGCGTTTGGTGACCCTGTGACCTTAATAATGGTCCGATCGAGGTCTACTGGGGCTCAAATCAAAGATAAAAAAAAATCCCGTCTGATGAAGAAGAAAATTTTACTCCCACCCCCTTTTTTCATGGCAAAAAAAACAGTTTTAAGAAAAAAAAGGGGGGAGGGAAATCGGTTTTTCTGCGGGCATCTTGCCAATATTGGCGGAATCGAAAAAAAATACCATTTTAAAGTAGGCATTCCAAAGTGTCATCTCCCATTGGTTGGGCCCGACGCCCCAATATTAGCGAAAGTTATAGCAATTTGAATTTTAATTATGATTTCCCCTCCCCCTCCCCCTCTAATCGAGATAGCGACTTCAAAATTTCAGGCATCATTGAGGACACTGCTGTCTGTCGATGAAAAAAAAATTAAGTCCCTAAGTCGATTTTTTCCATGCAAAACACGCGAACACGGACGGCGGTGTATTCGCACCGCGGCGGAACCCTGAAGAAAGGGCCTTAAAATTGAAAATGCGATATCTCGAGAACCGTTTGACCGATTTGGACCAGTCAAAGTTCAAATTACGCGTCTTCGAGAGCTCTTCATTTTACAGGATATTTACTATGCTCAGAGTTGAATTAAGCGAGTTATGTGCAAAAAAACCATTGCCGATGTCTTCGCATGCACATTTCCCCGCCAGGGCGTCGATTAAATTTTTGAAAATGCCACCAAAATGAAGAGGTGGTCCAACTTTATGAAAAAAAATTTAAAAAAAACTCGAGTCCAAGGCGGATGGAGCCTTTTTTTTGACAGACCCTCTCCACTATAATATAGCCAGTCCCGAAACGTTAAAACTTTGATAAATTTTAAAAATAGAAGTGAAGCCAGTACCTAAAACCCCAAAAAACTGTTCAAATTATTAACTTTATCGGTACCTAGATGATTCAATACAAAAAGATTTTACAATTTTCGAATATTATTAAATGAGGTAATGCCATTAAGTGCGTGTTTTGAGGGGCAAAGTTTGGCTTGTTCTACCTACCTATAATAAAAAGTATCTAAAAAAAAATATTAGGCACTTTAGAAGATTGCTATACATTTTATTAAAATAATAATTGATGATAGCGATCTCTTTTAATGACGTTGTGTTGAAATTGCAATCGCATGCAAGCAGACAGACATGTGTGTACCTATGTACAGTACATAGGTACTTTATGCGTATTATACATGTGCATTTTTTAAACAATGACCTTGGGCGATTTGCATAATAATAATGTTGAAATATTGACCTCATGTTAAATATCATATCATGTCACCTGACTGTTGATGTAAAATAGGTCTTTTGAAACAGCTTACAGGAACCATATAATTCACTGCAAATAGGGAAGACAATACAGCAAAAATATTGTAATATAGGCTTATTAAAATAATACTACATCAATTTTATCAGTATAATATACTGCTCTACAAAATTAGGGGAAAACTTTTTGCATAGGATTCCCTCGCCGTCAAACCAGTCACTAGATTTTTTCAAAATTTTACAAGAAGCAAACAACAAGCAACACGGTTGTTCTCGATGTTCTCGGATGATGTTCGGTTGAAATTTCGAGCCTGTTCCATAACCCCCAGAAGTTCAATGATCCTTCAATGGGCTTGAATAATTTAATCAAACTCCCTGTAGACTCTCTGTACCTATCAAATATTTGCCGATATCGGTATTCGTTGTAAAGAGGTAGTTCCTTCTTCGAAATCCTGAAAAAGCGCTCACAAAATGGTCAAAAATGGCTCAGGTTTGAGACAAAACGATTTTTCTTATCACACTTAAATGTAAATTTTTGAAAGCATTTCCTCTTTGCAGCCTCGTCATGTTGTAGATATTCCTACCACGTCTTTTTTTGAGCATACATTTTTACTGGCACATTTGGGTTCATTGGAGTCCCTGGTACCCGTTGACTCCATTCGTTGAGCTCTGCTCCCCTATTAAGTCTCCTGCAACCGCTTTTTACCTCCTCCTGCAAGTATAGTAAAGAAAAAGTAGTTGTTGCATGAAAACAGGTTAGACTTGCTCACACTTGCGATGGTCTAAAATGTAGTGGCGGCTCGTAAATTGCAAAGTTAATGAAGTGTAGACAAGACAAGGTCTGGGGTCTGGTCAGCTCGAAAATTCGTTTTTTGCAAAGTCAGGTCAGCTCGATTCATTTTTGCAAGTCCGGCAGTTTGACAAAGTCCAGTTAGACCCAAAATTCAATTTTGGAAAGGCCCGATGAGCACAAAAATTCGATTTTTGCAAGTCCGGTCAGCTCGATTTTAATTGTTTTTCAACAATCGGATTGCTGTAATTGATATAATAATTTATTATTATTCAATTTGTTTCATAGCTCGATTTTAACTTTTTTTTCAAGTCTGGTTTGACAGGCTCAGAAAAGGTCGAATTTTTGCACTTACTGAATCTTGCAAAGAAACATCGAGGTGACGGACTTCGGCAGATCTGATCCAATCAAAATTATTCAAGAATTTTCAGACGACTTCTAATTGGGGCCAGTATATCGACTTTTTCTGAATCAGGAATAAAATGCATAAGGTTATGTAGGTATATTAGAAAAAAGATAGTCATTGTGACAATAAGATGTTGCCAATGAAATAGGGGCGCTGAACTAAAAAACTAAAAAATTCTCAAATTAAATAAGCAACGGCAACATTGTGTGGTTTTACATTAATGTTTCATACACACTAAGGCTTCATTCCACTCATTTACTCGCCACTTCTTTTAGTAGACTAGTTTTATTCTTACCTGCACCTAACAATATGCCTAGACTTGTTTTTGCTTTCGTGTATTATAGGCCTTCCTCGAATAAGATTCGAGAACTAATCAGGTTATAAGTCCTAATTATTTCTGTTGGAAATATAAGCACGCACAGTGCGCAAGTTAACTCGGGCTTGACCGGAATCTTTTAACTTATCATACCATTTTGCATACAATTGTTACCTTTTATAAAGGACTAATGTGAAACACACCATTCGATATCGCGATGACGTGTAGTCATAAAAAACAGTGAACTAACGAAAACAATTAAAAAATTATTCAAGATGTTCCGCAAATTAGTTAAAAATATACCTAAATCGCTGAAAGGTAATAATAACCCTGCTCCTCCTCTTCCACCGGAAAAATCGATTCCAGATAATATGAAGTTAAGAGTAGAATATTATAAAGTGAGCGAGGAAGGTGAGTGATTTTATTGTTTTAATAATTATTAATTATTCCTGTATAAAATTTCCTCTTGCATTGTCATGATTTATAGGATAAGTAGATCTATATGGATTAGAAATAAGTACTTAGGTAGCTCATTTTTTTTTTGTATAAAAATTATGGAAATTTCTTTATTGAACTTGAAAGTTATAGGTACCTACCTAGTCATTCTAAAAATTAATTCCGTTATTAATCAGCAGAAAGTTGCATAATAGTCCATCTTATGATGAATAATAATTCCTAATAGTCTATTAATTTAATGATGAAATTGTACAAGAACATGTCCTATATATCTACTCATAACGACATAAACATGATCATGAGTATAATTTTTTTAACTAGCTTGATAGGTACTTGTTACCTGAATACGACACTAATAATTGTTTTTGTCTATGAACATAGGTATTAGTAATTTCATATTTTCTATATATAAGACGACACGAGCAAAAATTGTAGTTCCACTTACTTGTTGACAATTCTATGCTTGAGTACATGGTCGAGGGTGTTTTATTAGTTTCTATCTTACCATAATGTAAGTAAATAGCTATTAGCGTTATATTAGCGTAATTCAATATTTAAAGATGTTCATAACTAAAGTGGAGTGAGCTTCTACTTCTCAATAATAGTTTACTCCGTGCATTTATACCGCTATTATTATTATAGTGAATGACGTCAAGATTTACCTGTTTTAAAAATGTTATAAACAACTTTACTGTAGATTTTAGTATTTCATAATTTTTCCGATCATCAAGTTAAACCTCTTAATACTCAATTATTATTGTGTTTCAATTACATAATTATTTATATACCTATCTGAGTTATGTATGTGTAGGTGCTGGCATAGCCCTCTCTCCAAGCAATAATTTATCATCAAATCAGATCCTAACATTTTTTTGTCTCATGCACTTTCATTAACATCGGATAACTTCGAATCTACGGAAATGTGATTTCAGTCAAAAAAGTCCCTACAATTTTAATAAATTATTCTAGAAAGGTTCATTTGTTTATGATTGGGACATATTATTATTGTGTACTGGAGACATGAATCACCAGCCATGACAAAGCCTCAACTAATCACCCTGACAGCTAATAAATATTCAGTAGAAATGCAAAATAATAATATTATTGTAAATAGGTAATGATTTTTTATCTTACACTGTGTCCAAGACAAGACTTTGGGATCTCAGAAACCGTGGTAAAAGTTGGGCAAGCAAAAGAACAATGCAATGACAGAAAAATATTTCAAAAATTATTCAAGATTTTCGAATTATTTTGAAAAAAACAAAAGTTTAAAATTTCCGGAACTATTTTTATATGAACTTTTCGTATTACAATCACTCAAAGAATCATCTCCTGAAGTTTGGCCCCATTCTTAACAACACCCTGTATATAGAGGGAGTTCATCTTGAAAAAAATGCATGGGGATTTTTCTTATCTAGAGAGAATCTAGATTGGCATAAGTTGTCTCGATCCATTTAAAAAATTTTCAAGGCCTACTAGATTCCAGAATTTTCATAGTCGACTATTGTTTTTCTTATGGCCGCCATATTGCATTTTCATGTCAAAAATCTATCACTATCAAAAAAAATTCTTCAAAGTTTCATTCTTTTTTAATGTGATGTATTTTTGGTTGCCTTAATTCTTTTAATACAGAATGACATGAATATCCAATATGGCAGTCATAAGAAAAACAAAAGTTGACTATAAAAACTATGGGATCTTTGAAAATTTTTGAAATGTCAAATGAATAGTTTTCGACGACTTATGTATGTAAAGCCTACCAAAAATTATTTATCAATTTCCAATAATAAGAAAGATATGGCAAAAAAAGGAAATCATTTTTTTCAGGATATTTCAGGAACAGTTACAGAGATATCTTTTATGTCTTGACGGACTCGAGATGGTCACAAAATAGGGCATATTTTCTCTAATTTAATTGACCCTGTATCTCTTAGCGCTGTATCCTTCTTTAGGAGATACACATAGTGAGCTCTGAAATAAGCGACAGCCTGTATAATAAGTAGAGAACAGATTTTTTCATACGTAGGTAAAACAGAATATAAATATAAACATTTGGTATTTTTTGCGAGCTTTAAAGCGTCTGGTAAAAAATTACCGCTGACGAGAAGTGTCTGGCAGTGTTGATTATTCACTTTTAACATAATTCTACAGCACATATATCAAAATCGTCACTCGGAATTTAGGAAAAGTCAGTAATGTTTTCACGAAACTTTAGCACCCGGTGCCTATAAATTGGCCCATGTACGAGCTAGCAGGTACGAGTGTGTTCATGATACTCTAACATTACCCTATTTCACACATTTCGTATATCAGAAAATAATAATTAACGCGGGAGTGGTCGCTAGGTGAGCATTTAGCTCACCATTGTTTTTAAACTGTAATTATTCTGTTACTTGAACTCGTACAATCTTGTCGATTTTTCTAGCTTAGTTTATAGCCTTAAGAAGAAACATAGAAAGGATTTTGTAATGAAAATCGGATAAATTAATTTTTTATGGACGCTTCATTCACCGCAGTTGCAGCTACGCGAGCTAAACGCTCATTAGCGACCACTCGTGTCACTCAACTGCTCTTATGTTTAGGTCTGCTAGCCATATGCAAGGGTTGCTGTAATTTCTTTATCTCAAGTTATTTGTTGTTTTTATTATAATATTTGATGAATTTTATGGTATATGGTATTAGCTTAGTTAAGAATCGAATTAGTTTGTGTTATTTAATGTAAAAAAAATCCTATAGTTAAATTTATATTGGCAAGTTTACATCATTCCCCCTTATTTTAAAATACCGACAACAGATATTGCTAATACAGGGTGTTCGGTGATTGGAAAGCCAAAATAAAATTTCATATTATACAAAACCACATCATGACCATAAAAAAGAATAACTTTGTCCTGATCGGGCTTCATTCAGGAAATATTTCCAAAAATGTAACACTAAATTATCTATAAATATTTTATTTTTTTCAGTACTTAGACAGCCAAATTAAAATTTCATCAAAAATGTAATTAAACTTAAATTTTTATTTGTTTTATTAAAAAATAATAACATTTTCCAGGTAGGCTTTGTTTAGGAAATACTCAGCCAAAAAAAAAAAGACAAATCCTGATCTGGAAATTCTTTTTTATGCTTCTAATGCGGTTTTGTAAATTTAATTTTAGATGTCCGATCACCAAACACCCTGTATTGTAATTCAAAGTGCTTTTTATTGCACATTTGCTTGTTGATTTTACATGGGAGCGAAACGCTCGCTAGCGACCACTGGTGTTACAATTCACCTAGCGACCAATGCCGGGTTAAGGTCTGGCGGCTCTGGGCTCTTGGACTATAAGTCAAGCCAAATAACAACTTTCGGTGGATACATTTTTTTTAACAAAAGCTGAATATGATAAAACTACGGTCTAGTCGGGTTTGATTTTTTTAATCTAACGAGGCTCGTAACACAGAGAAAATTAGTCAAGAAAAAAAAGAACAAAAATTTTATGTCAACAATGATCAATCTCGTTTATTCCGTTTTTTCAGTATTTTTTAGCAACGACTGAAGCTATCCTACATTTCTTTTCAGATCAGCCCAAAAATATGCAACTTTGCTCTAATTTGAACTATTTCGCATCTCGTATAGGATAACCGATATCTCCTTACCTTTTCTCAAGAAACGAACAGCCTGTACATGGATGACGTAGATCATAACAATAAAATTGAATGAATAATAAGAATAGCTGCACTAAGCCGAACAGTACAATCATAAATATTCAAAATGTCGACCTTGTTGTATTAGGCAATAAATAACACGACTGTAAAATTGTATGCGTTTTCAATCAACTTAGCGTCATTTTCAATCAACTCGCGTAATAGCTACCGATATGTTTTCTGAGGAACCGCTTAATACCTAAGTCTGCCTTAGAACCCCTGTAAAAATTAACAAAAATTAGATTCGTAAATCCCTATGAATTTTTCCTCGTGGACCTATCAATAAGAGTGCAATTATTATGAGACATTAAGATATTCATCGATAGCATTCATTCTGAATAATATGCAGCTCGTCAAGTTGAAAGAGAGATAATATTATTTATCGCAAGATGAATCCAGGATTAAGTAGGTATTGCGAAATTTTGTTGTTTTATAATTTGGACTGTTTTTCTTTGCCGGCTATAACTGGCTATTTTCTTAACTTGAAATAGGCTTACCAATAGATTCGAAGAACTTTCATTATTAATTTTAAACGCAATAATAGTTTTTAATGATAATTGGTATCTATTAATAATATTTCAACCACGTATAAAGTTCAATTACTTTCCCTAGTCCAGAAAAGTAACGTTTGGCAAACTATTTTCATTCTTTGAACGTTCATTTGGTGAAGGATACCATGCATTTCTTCCAGGTTGTCCAGCATACACCCGGATATTTGATCTGCTGCGTCAATCATTTATTTTCTTCTCTTTGCTTGATAAATTTTCGGGGTAGGAATTTTTTTGTTCCTGCTAAAGCTATGACTATATGGGGCTGTAGATATAGCCCCATTTTGCTCACGAAGGGACATTGAAATTTCTGTAGAAGCTTCTTCCCATCATTCATGCTAAACAAAACTCAAGAAGAACGAAAGTTCTTATTTGTTTCTCACTCTTCCTGAATACACTGGTCGATTTGCTGCTTAAATATATTTTTTTCGCGGATCGTCGAAGCCTTTATTATGTGTAACCGTTGAAAATAATAATTTCAAGAATTTTACGTAGCTCTTTCTAGCTTCCCTGTTTTTTTTTGTTAGGTGCCACCTTATTAGACGTGGAAAGAGAAGAGAATAAAAGTGCATTGCATCAAAAAAGTCAACTTTGTCATAAAATATCACTTTTTGACCAATCTAAAGATATGTGAAGTAATAATTAACAATTTTCGTGGTCCATTACAATAATAAGTCTTGAAAGCTTACATTAAAAAATATTAAAATTTGGAATTAGATCTTAGCAAGTCAAATTTTTAAAACATTAAAAAAAATGAAAATTTTTTTTGTTTGAAGAAATGATTATAAGTTTTTGGACCATGAGACTATCAAATAGGCTTAAATTGATATCTTGTACAAAAATTACTACTTTGTTTATGTATCTGATTACGGCAAAATAAGTTTTCAAGCATGCAGATTTTTTTATTGATAAAGTTTTTTTGACCAGACAAATTATGATGCCAACATTTTGACGGTCACTGTATGTATCTAAGATCCTAGTTTTCACTAAGTATGTGTGTATTTCAACAGCGCGATTATCCATTGAATTAAGACAATTAATTTTCTCATGTTTTAAATGGAAGTAAGTACCTATGTAATAATTATTTCTCTTCATAATGTTTTATTCTGCTTCAATTTTTTTAAATGCGTAAATTAAATGAAATTCAAGAATTCTTCATTATTTACCGATAGGGACTAAAACATCCAATTCATTAAGTTGTCATTACACTTAATTGTTTACTTATGATCATGAATAAGTAAGTCATTAAGGAAGATTATTACATTTCTCAACCCCCAGTCGTAATCAACATTATTTAACTACCATTCTTATAAAATTAGCAGGTTTCCGTGACATAACTAATAGGTGGGTCTATGAGAGATATGTCACGTAGGTTTTTTCTAGAATCTAGCTTTATTATTGAATACTTTTGGGGCTACATACAAAATATTGAACATTTTAAATACCTTTATTTACCCCCTTATAATTCGGACTACATAATATTATGTTGATATGGAGATCCTTTGATGTACCTATACGATTATTTAAACTAATAGTAAAAACATATCGAATGCAATTATCAGGAAAAATATTTAAATACGACATAACTAATTATTCAAATTAATTATTATGTTCGATATTTATGTAAAAAAGAACACTAGTAGGTAGGTACATTTTCATAATTTCAGTTTGTAGCTAGTTGGATAATGTGAAACATAGTTAGGTAATGTTAATGAGCGTGTTATTAAAATTTCCTCCAAGGCTAGGCCCCTAATTATTGTCATTACTATTTATCCAATCGATACGAATAAAATAATTGTCATAGCTTGCAAGTTATTAAAAAGATCTTCGAGTATGTTTTTTTTTACTCAACTATCAATTCAGCACTAGGTGCGTATAACCTTTGAATACTTGGAAAATTTATTATAAATTTTTCTGAGATTTTCCATAGGTACGAAAAGCTTGTTATTACTTCCCTAAATAGGATGTCACTGAAAGAAATATAAAATTTACCTAATTCTAGACAAGAAATAAATTTTTGAACAATATTAAAGTTAAATAATTAAGGAAACGAATTGATCTTTATCGTAATACGATAGGTTTCTACCTATTTGTCGTAAAATTCCATGGACAAAGTATTAATTAATTATTTAAGTGTTAGGTGCATGCGTGCATGTGTATAAGTAGTGTAGATTTAAAAAAGTTTACGACCAGATAAATTAAAAGTTGAGATATCTATTATTATGGCCATAAAAAAATTGGTATAGGTAATTCACATGCGTACCTATAACATTCCTAATAATAATTAAAATTATGCTGCCAGGAAATGGGAAAATTTTGTTAGGTTATTGATTTTTTTTGCATAATAATCATTGTATACAAGCTTGTAATATATCATTTATAGCAAATTATTGTTACTGGAATCGCTGAGTTCGTGACAATGTGATTAATCGACCTTGAAAATCGAAATTATACGCCAAACGAAAATTTGGTTTCTTAGATAAATTTTTAGTTTTTTGATTGATCAAAACTAGGTGGGTATCTACCTACACACGGATTTATGATTCTCTCTGCTTACTGTTGAAACCGGCTAAGTGACGAAATGTGAAAAAATGAGTTGAAAACACTATTAAGACAACTTTTATAACTCCAAGTATCCATTTTGAGATTATTTGTTCAACCAAAATAAATAAATAAAACTAATTTTATTTAAAACTAATAAAAGTAGATGAACTTACAAAGTTTTTCGACAATTTTATATTTCTTGTAAAAAAAAGGTGAATCAAAATTCCATAAAATCTCTTCAACTTTTATGTCCACATCCAAAATGAATCATATCAGTGTTTTTAATAACATTACTCGCCGAATCATATTTTTGGCATTTATTTGGTTTTGGCAGTAAGCGGACGATTGGTAATTAGGGCTAGTCAATATAATTCAAAATTGTTAGTCCATGATTTATTCACGTTTGTCAAACCAGAATTTTCGTTTTTCACCCTCCAATAAAAAGTAGCGACCAAATTAATTTAAAAAAAATTAAGGGGCAGACAAATTTTGGTTTGGTTGGACAAATGTGGACAATCGTGAACAAACGATTTTGAATTTTATTGACAAAAATATTGATAAAGATTCCAATTTGGTGCAGGCTGTTAATTATTTAAATTTAGTTATTCCGTTTCTTTGCAGAAGACGAACAAAAATTTCGGGTTGACAAATGTGGATACACGTTTATATCGTTTGAAAATTACTGAAATATTTTCACGACAAACGAATGCCGTTTGAATTTTACAAAAATTCGGATTTGGTATATTTAAAAAAAATCGCATTTGATGCTCCGGGCAATTTTATTGTTTGTTCTTAACTTTAGTTTGGAGGGTGTACAAACGAAAATTTTTGTTAGACAAACATGGACCAATCGTGGTCAAACGAATGCCGCTTGAAAATTAATGACGACAGAAAAATTGGCACTCCGCAAAGTGCGAATTTTTATAAAATGCAAACGGCATTCTCTTGTCCACGATTTGTCCATGTTTGTCAAACCAAAATTTTTGATTCTTCATCATTCGAAAAAAAGTTACCGGAAAATTAAAAATTTGGTAACTTTTTTTTAAGGTTTTCGTGGACAAATTTATATTATGGTTGGCCAAACCTGGACAAATCACGGACAAACAAATATCGTGTACATTTTATTAAAATTTGCACTAATGGGATCTTTTCCGCTGTAATTTTTGTAATGACGGTATTTTTCTAGATCTCTCTACTACTGTTCGCGGGTGTTATTTCGATATATTTTCTGACGTGGTAGTTCGTAGGAGAGATTTTGTATGCAATAATATTTTGCTGATGATATATTTTGCTAGTTTTTGCTAGTATTTTTCGCAGAACTTTTTTTTTTTGGCCTGATTCATTGTTCAAATTTTTTTATTCGGGCAAATTTTTTGTGTAGTTTATACTTAGTTGCGCAGCATATTTTATAAGTTTTTTTAAACTTTATTTTTATGGTTATCTCTTCACAGTATTTTTTTCTGAACAGGTATTTTCCTGTTCAGTTAAATAAAAATGGCAAATTTTAAGACGGCTTTTAGGAAAATATTTTTGGGAAGTGCAGAATTTCTATAGGGTACTGAAATTAAAAATGTTCCAGATGTTCTTCTTCTTCTTCTATTTCTATGGCTTGGGCACCATTGTGCATACAGCCAGCTTCAAGTGTTTCTATGATTTGGCCAGATTTTGATATCTTGGCGATTTCCAGTGCTTGTAATTAACTAAAAGAGAGTTTAGTATTTGGACAAAACACAACAAAGGAAATAACTCTTCTCTCTCTGGGGCAACAGCAGAGCATTAACACACCCGAAAGTTGCCTCTGGATAGATCCCAGGATAGAGGAGGGAAAATTTAAAAGTCAGGAACACCTATAAAGTCTTTGACAACATTAGACAAAATTGATTGCCTAATAATTATTATTCTATGAAGTAAACTTTGGAGGCGAAATAGCAAGAAAAATATCTATCCCTAAAATCGACGAGTAAGAAGAAATTACAAAAAATTTTATATTTCATAATAAAATTAAGACTTTTCTTCTTTTCGCAATAATTATTACACTCAATTTTAGATTAAATCATTTTTTAATTTATAATAATTACTATTTATTACTATAGAAATGCCACTTCATTGCAAGGGAGCTAGCTTTTTAATTATTTCAGCAATTTTTCCTCTTTCATTCATTAGGTAACAGTGCTGAATTTCTTGAGCACATCTCTGAAACAAAGCGTTTTAATTCTTTAGATTTCTTTTTTACATCTGTGCCCTTGAATTTACGTTAATCGCACCAGTTAGGTATATACCTTTCGCTAAATGATGAAAGAAAGTGTTATAATTCCCATCATACAAGGTTTTCGTTTCGAAACAAGTCACTTTTAGTTTTATAGAACTTGAGCTTATATTAGTTTCAATTGATTGTAAATCAGTTTATTGATTGGTTGTTATATATTCTTCACTCATATTCTGTTACAAAATTGCCTATTTTACTTTAATAATGGCTTCTCCCCTACGCTACTTCGTAATATAAAAAATTTAAGCTAAAATAATTTTTCATTCGACCTCATTGTAAATAATTATTTCATTGATTTTTTCTGGAACACGAAAATCAAATAAAACACAATTCAGTAAATTGGACCATCAGTTGAATTTTTATATAAAAAAATGTTTCTGCATGGAATTCAGGAGATGAAGTGTAACGTTTGTCAAAGAATTTGACCGGTTCTTAATTTAACTGGAAAATATTTTTATTATTTTATGAATATCCAGGAATCGTCATTGGTTTCTTACAGCAATTTTTTTACCATCAAGTATTTTTATGACCTTCGAAAATTGTTACTCTAAATTTTTGAGTTACATAGCGAATTCATGAAAAATTACTGCGCTAATATAAATATCTCCACCAAAGCAATTAAATGTAAGTAAGCGCAGGTACCTACCATTATCACAAAATAAATCACATCAACGTCATGATCAGTTTCAATAAAAACTGAGAAAATCTAATTATGAGTTCGGCATCTCATGCAGGTACGATAATCCTAAATTAGCCAGCAAATCGCGATATGCCCACTGAATTCTGTAAAAGGAGGATTTTGGCAGGTCAAAGAACTGCATGGACTTTCAATTTTTTCACCCATCAACAATGACGTGTCACACTATGTACACCTAGAAGCGATAAAAGTTACAACATCGTTCTGCTGAAGAATTTTTAATAATATAATCGCATGTGGTAGGTATGCACAAGTTTTATCGACCTTCATCTATCTCTCTACTTGCACAATACATTACCACTATAGTGACTGACTATACTGATGACTAGTGATAGTGATTGGTGATTGGTACCTACATCTGACCACATGTATGACGTATTATAGTAGGACTACCTTCGTTCACTTATATGTTATGTAGTGTATATGTATGTAAACACTAGAATATCGACCCATCTACTTTCCGAGATTGTTTTTTGATGAGTTTAGGAAGATAAGTGATTAAGACAGTATTTATACATGCGCAAACTCCGGAATTACCATTTTAGTTCTTGCGGTGAGGTGTAAATCAGGTGGTCCTGTCTTACCAGTTTGATCAGAATTCAGTATCGTTTGAGGTCGTGGAGAAGAAGTCAGTGGTTTCTTGAGTTGACCTTGCTTCTTATAACTACCGGCGATATTTGTGTTTCAAAGTTATTAACAGACAACGAAAATGTCGTTTAGTAAGTAATTTTTTTATACATTTTTGAAGATTGCATTTTTCTTTTGTTTGATAATAATTATTTGTAATATTGTTATATGTTGTAGGTATATGACTTATAAAAAGTGTATCAAATAATGACTTTATATCTTTAGAGTTCACATCATGATCTTTTTTGTAGCTTCTGCATCTTGTATTGTTAATCTACTTCATTTCTTTGAACAATTTTCTTAGTTTTAAATTTTTTCTCTAGACAACTCATATTTGTTTTCACCCAATGACTTTACCGGTAAATAATTTTTTAATGAGTAAGAAGAATCATTAGTAAAACATTTTTGCGAAGTATAAGAGAAAAATGATCTAGGCACAGCCGCAAAAGAAAGTTTGATTACTGATCGGTATTGAACACATTTTTATGCTCCTACATAATTTTTGTGTTCTTGCGCATTACTTACTTCTTATTTTCTCCTAGACATCGTAGACATCGTAGGCATAAAATTTTCCAAATCAACGTATGTATATGTTTTAAATGAGTTAATTAACCTGGGTTCGCAAATGCATATTTTTCGAGATACAGAGTGTCAAAATTTTTTTTTAAAGTTATTTGACGATATATAGGGTGCGTAAAAAGTATTGCACCAAGCGGGATTACGCAGAGGGGGTTTGACATTTAGATTTGACATTTGGTGGGGTTGAATTACACATAAATACCCATACGTTGATTTGAGTTTCATTTGTTTTGTCTGAGGCCGCCATCTTGATTTTTTTTAATGGCAGCCTAGGCTTATTTTGGTGTCATTGAGCAGGTAAATTATTTAGAAATACAATTCGGTACAACCATTGGAATTTAGATTGAGCGGTTTATGAGTTATAAACAAGTGAAAATCGAACATTTTCTCAGAGCAGTCTAGAACTAGAACGGCTCAAGATATCTAAAAACGGTTTACATGTCCCTATCCTAACTTTTCATGTTTTATCCCAGTACTGTTTTAATATAGGTTTTAAAAAGTATTAATATAGTGCCAAAAAAATTTTAAAATTTTCAAGTAACCCTAAAATCTACGCCACTGCCATATGAAAAGAAAAATTAAGATAGCGCTCAAAAAGTAAACAATGTTAATGTTAAGATGTGTAAAAAAGTTCAGTTTTACCTATATCTCAAACGGTTCCTGAGATATCGTCCAAACACTGATTTGAATCTGATTTGACTGAATCTTCTGATTTGTATACATATGCAAACAAGGACGTTATAGGGAGGGGGAATTTTAACTGCAATGTAACTTTTTTCGACCCAAACCATCCTCACAATACGAGTAAATATAGGTACAGTACAGTGCCGATCTTTATTAAAATACCCTCCTCTATATTTTTTTGAACGATTCAGACAAACTATATTCATTGTATTCATTGTTATTGAGGTGGTACGCCATCTTAGATTATTTTTTGAAACAGAAAGTATATGAATAGTCTTGCGTACATCATTGAAAAGGTCTCATGTCAAAGAATATTATTATTTTAAAATTTCTAGTCCCGATTTAGAGGGATAACAAAATAGTAGCACAATATTGATAAAAAAAAAAACAAGAAACTACAGAAGTATGGTCTTGCGATATACTTACATCATTGGAAAGGTATCACAACGAAGAGTATTATCCCAAGACTTCAAGTCTCAAATTTGGTAAGAACAAAAATGGCTGCATTAGTACATATACATTGATTCAAAATATAGCTCCTCCTTTTTGCTCCAACTCCAAATTAAGACCTGAAATTCTGGGGTATTACTCTTCGTTGCGACTTATTGTTGTAACCATTCCAATAATGCATCGAAAACTATAATTTCAATTAACTGATAGTTTCAAATATTTTTTTTAATGGTTCAAAAAAAAAAGAGGAAGGGAGAATAGAGATTTTTATATTTTGTTCCATTATGATAATAATTTGAATTCAGTATTGAGGTATAGCTGTAACGATTAAATTTTTACAACACTAATTATTTCTTAATCGCTCAAACATATTTTCTGACCAGAGTGGATTCGAACCATGCGTTTTAGTGTATAAGCAACGATTTAAGTAACCCCTTGACGCTCCTGGTTGCTAATCTTATATCTAGTTATCAAAATATAACCTCTTCTACTAAGAAAATAAACCATAGAAATAATATTTAAAGAAGAACATCCTTTTCCCCAATACAAAATACAACAAGAAAAATATAACCAATAATACAAAAAAATATCACAATATAAGTTGAAGGGAATAAGACAAAAAATCATTAGGTAAAATAGGTTAGCTCTTTAAATTTCAACCTCAAATAAATCTCGTGCCTATTATTTCAAGATAGTGAAATAGATTTTAAGTATGACCTGAATATGGAGCTAATTATGAAGATGATTATGATGATAATGACAAGCAAGATGATTAAAAATTAAATAAATTAATTTTTGGTAAAATATAATAATTACTCGGACTGGTTTTCCCTTCGCTTTTCGATTAGGTAATAACATAGACTGCTAACCAGTTTAGTAGACTGTTGAAACACGCATTAACAATAATTAATTTCGACTTCTATTATAATAAATCATCAAAACTACTGATTGAATCATTTTTTTTTTGTTAGATTTTTTGTTTCTTTGCATGAAAACATCAAGATAAAGCAAGTCTGCAGGAAGAAGTTTTTTACCTAATGCATATGTATTAGTAGCATGAAGAATTAGCAACAAATTAGGTAATTCTTCATGAACCTTTATTTTGAACCAACAATTTAATAACAAATTTAGTGAATACCCAGATAAATAAACGTCCCCTACAGCATTGATCCAGAGATGAATTCGTTGAGCAAATTGACTTTTTTTGTTTTCTCGATAATAATGTAAAAAAAATACCAACCCTGCAGAAGGTACCACTGTTGATTAGATTTCCTAAGCTGATTGCGAGATATAATTTATGTTTGTTGGTCTTTGATGATATTTATTGACACACATTTTCAAAACCAGGTAATCCTCTCTGATGAAACAGAACCAGTTGATATTATTTAACAGGATGTTTTCTTAATAGAGTTGTCGTTGTAGTTTCCCGTGATGTAAGAACTAGGCAATTCCATCATTTTCAGCAAAAGGTTCACCAAAAGATGATCACACTGTCCCACCAAAGATAGAAACTTTTATATCTAAGGTCAATCTATTGCTCAATTTCTTACATTCGTCCACTGAAAATATTAAGTATACAACCCCATTTTGTAAATGTGCTTACTTTTTTTACATCATATTTTTTCATTTTAGTGGATATACAGGGTGTTACTTGTTAATGAATAGGTGTTACAAAATTAAAGGACATGTAGGAAATGCAAAAATAGGCGAGAAATTTCCTACACCATTTGATACTCCAGTTGACAAATTCTTCAATCAATCTGATGGCAGATCTGGGTGTGTTGTTACCTTTTTTATTAAATAATTACTACGCCACTGATTTTAATGAAGATTTGTTACTTTTGGTAGTTTTGTTTAAAGGAGAAAAGTCATCCTAATTTATTGCTGTAGGACTTACTGTTTTTAAGATATTTCACAATATAGGAACCCATGCAAGTTTTTTTTAATGCAAAACTCTTCATGAACGATCACAAAAATGGTTACTTTTTGTAAAAATTCAATAGCATTGATTTTTAGGATATTTTACATCCAACAGGTTCCTATATTGCAAAGTATCGGGAAGCAGCAAAAACCGACAATGCTTTTTCTCTCATAAACAACATGAGGCATTTACTATACAGGGTGTCCCAGCTTATTCGAAGCGGTCTCTGTAGGCCAAACGATTGATTTTTTTCAAAAAAATTTTGCATATTCAAGTACAGCATCACAATGGCCATAATTTAAAATTATTTTGGAGTATACAGAGTGTCCCATATGACAGTGGCATATCAAAGTTATGTTTTTTTAAATGGAATGCTCCTATGTTATTGCATTTTTAGATTGTCTGAGAAGAGAAAATAGGATTGGCTTTTACATTTGGTGTTTAAATTCAGAAGTTTTTGAGTTATAAACAAGTGAAAATCGTCATTTTTCAAGTTCAAGGCCCTGTACAATGAAAACGGTTCAAGATAGAGAAAAACGGCTTACATGTCCCTATTTTAACTTTTTATGTACTATGCTATGGTATAGAAAAATTTTTACTTTCTTTGATTTTTTTATTTGGCGACGCGTGGAGAAATCTCAGAATTTTTCAAATTTTTTATCACCCTGTATAAGCATTTTATCTCCATGATAGGATAGTACATGAAAAAGTAAAATAGGGACATGTAAGCCGTTTTTCTCTATCTTCAGCCGTTTTCGTTGTACAGGGCTTTGAACTTGAAAAATGACGATTTTCACTTGTTTATAACTCAAAAACTTCTGAATTTAAACACCAACTGTAAAAGTCAATCTTATTTTCTCTTCTCAGACAATCTAAAAATGCAATAACATAGGAGTATTCCATTTAAAAAAACATAACTTTGATATGCCACTGTCATATGGGACACTCTGTATACTCCAAAATAATTTTAAATTATTGCCATTGTGATCCTGTACTTGAATTTTCAAAAAAGTTTTTTGAAAAAGTCCATCGTTTGGCCTACAAAGACCGTTTGGAATAAGCTGGGACATCCTGTATATAACAAATTTTCATTAAAGTCAGTGGCGTAGAAATTACTTAATAAAGAAAGTAACAACACACCCAGATATCTGCCACTGGATTGAATAATTTTTCAATGGGAGTACTTCAATCAAATACTTCAATTAGTATACAACAACAAACTATCTAAAATTTCGAGATATTCAAAAAATAATAAATTTTTCGAAGAACTTGAACACCTTGTATCTCGAAAACTAAAGCTCCAACGACCCAGGTGTATAGGAAATTTTCCCGCCTATTTTGTAAGTTTGTTCATTCGTAGTCCATTCGTAGGTTTGGTATTTGTAGATCTGATCCTTGAAATGTAAGGAATGACTCTCAGTGAATTAATTCTTCTAAAAAAAGTATTTTGATATTGTTGATCTTCAAATTATTTTCGTCACTGCGTAACTGTAAATAGATCCATTATTGAGTAGGTAAGCAACTAATATTGATTTAAGAATCGGAGATTCCTATCTATTTTTGAATAAAACGCTTTGGGAAATTCTGATGCCTACCTTGATCGAAATACCCTCGGAAATACCTAGATAGACCCGGCGCTTAGATTGGAGGCGATATTGTTTTTTTTTTTTTTTTGGTGTTTGTAAGTTTTATTACTTTTCTCTTAATGTTATTAGTTTTTATCTTGTTTCCATATGTTTGGATCATTTGGTGTGAAAATACAGTTGTCCTATAGTCAGACACTTTAGCGATCATATGGTTAATAATTCTTCCATCCAATATCCACGATTGTATTAAGTTTCTAGTTGTTTCGCGATCGATCGCCACACCTATCACTATCACCGATGTTGCAAACTGACGAGCCCTAATAAAGGCGACACGGATGACGTCTTTGGCTTCGGTCGCATGGAATTTAATAACTTTTTTTATCGTGACTGACGTGAAAATTTCATTAGGCTTCCATAGCGTAGGCAATTACTATGTCGGGACTCGATTATAACTCGAAGAGTCTAACAAAAAGGTAAAATTCAACGAAGGTGCATAGACGAAATACACAGACGAAATCATATGCCTAATTTCTTCTTGGAAGTCAAGTCTACAAATTAAATAAAGATTTGTAGACATTCCAGTTTTGGTGCAATGTTGCTATGCTGCTATGGAATGTTGCAAATGCTGCTACATGTTGTTCCAGTCCAACATGTATTGATGAGAAAATATAAAAACATTAATTACCAAGGTAGTTAAGATTCATTCAAATCGTTTTTCTCCACTCTTAATTTATTGTGTATTAATTCTCATAGTTTTTTCTCATCTAATAAAAATGCATTCATGACATTGGCATTGAATTCAACTAATCATAGTTTCCTTGAAGTTAAATTAAGTACCTGATGAGCGGAGAGCGTGGATGCAATGAATCGTTTGTTAAGTTGTACAAATCCACTATAAAATTATCAAAGCCCAAGAGATAATTTTTATCAACGGTAACCCCCAAAAGACGGTCATCAGCTTAAATTAAAATAATTATAATGTTGAAAGCAACATAAAGTTACACAAACATTGAAATATTCCTATCGTTGTGACCTCATCTTATTTTCTATCACAAGAACAAAATCATGATCACTAGTTGGGAAAAGGTCAACAACTTGGACATAAGAATCTCTTTCTCGTTACTACAGCGTGAAAATTTAGCATGCCTTTTCCGGTTAAAGAGGATTTTATCATGTTTACTATTACCATATCCGTCTACGAGATAATAATATTTTTGTATTATTTATAAATAATTTATAATGGAACTATTTATTTGAACCATGTCTAATTATTATTTAAGAAACGCAACGCCTTAAATGATTTACAATAAAATCGTTGCTACATATATTGCTATATACCTACCAACGTGATGCACATTATTCAAAAATTGAATTAAGTATGCAAGGTTAATTAACAATGAGTTCAACAATCGACTTCCAGTGGGGATTTGATAAATAATAATTAATCGAGTCCGAAATCCGAAATAACAATTTTCTCTCGCAATAATAAAACATAAGCTTTTTTCGTCTTTTTCGTAAATTGTGGAAGGAATTTTATAGTTGATATTTAATTAACGAGGTGACTTTGAGACTGTAATCGATTAACATGGATAAAATCCTAATTTGTTAGTTTTTAACGCTTAATTAGAAAACTTGCAACTATAATAATAGAAGTCAATTAAAACACCATTAAAATGAACTTCTGTTTAAACAATAGTGAGCTAAATTAACATCCTCCAGGATATCAACATATTATATTCCGCTCTATCTATTTATATTTAATTGAGATACGAATTTGGGTAAATAGTTGCTGAGTCCTGGAATAATAATGTGTCCTAATCTTTGTATTTTTATCTTGATGCTCATCGCATTATTAGTGCGATAATCGTAAATATTGTAAATATTGATCATGTATACGTAAAATCAAGGTCTAAATCCAAGGGCGTTTATATAATTTTTTATGCAAGGTCAAAGCTAAAGTTAAAAGAACAAGTTTCTGTAAATGTAAAATGTTTAAGGTTATCAGTAGGTAAACCTTTTTTCTTTCCAAGTCACCAAAAATGTAAATTTTCATTTTATTTTGATTTATTATCCTCTATTGGTGGTTTCTTAGGCTAGAAATAGGTTCAAGTCGATTTTGTGGACTTTTTTCGTCACAATTTCTTTGTATTGCAATTGTTTTTTCAGAAAAAAAATTATCAGAGTAAATCGAGGCAATTTTTGCTTCAAGTGCTTCGTAATAATTTCAGTGACTTTTGTCTAATTCTTTCGAATGAAATTTATGTGCAGGAATAATAATTTAAAAAATTTAAGTAGACCTGAAAAATTGGATGAAAAATAAAAGTGATTAAAAGTTTTCCTAAATTGATGTATTTTTGCTATTTTTTTGAAGTTACGAATTGATCTTCTAATTTCAGTTGTTAATTGGCAACTCAAAAATTAAATTATACACAAATTCAACGAAAAAGTTTTGGCAAAATTTTTCTCATCTTTGAACAAAAATAAACCAAAATTTTCCCATTGAGGTGTGTCCGTAAATGAACCATTTTTGATATTGAGATACAGGCAGGGTGTCAAGAAATTATTCTCCGCAGTGTTTTCAAGATATCTCGGGATAAGATACAGAATTCAGCTTTTGTGCAAATATTATCATTTCAAATTTATTTTTTTCACATGCCAGTAGTGGAGATTATAGGGTTGCTTGTTTTTTCCCCTAGTATCTACCAGATTGAGCAAATTGACATTCGAAAAGCGCATTTTAAACCTTCAATATTTTTCGCACACAAAAAAGTAGGTATTCTTTTTTGTGGGTTTTCTATAAAAATGGTCATTTATAATGAGAAAGTCTCTGTTGATGTTTCAAAACGTGCCTGAAAATAAAAAGCAAAAAAACAAATAATCCTATAAGATCTCTGGAAAGGGCACATAAGAAAACTGAATTGGGTTTAAAAAAGTAGCTTGTATAAAAAAAAGGCATGTACAAAAGCTGAGTTCTGTATCTCGAACGGTTCCCCAGATCCCAGATAACTTCAAAAACTGGAAAAATAATATTTTCATGGCACCCTCTGTATCTCAAAAAGGGTGCTTTTCCAGATAGGTACCTACACGTTAATAAAAAAAAATTGTTTATTTTTAACCAAAGAACCTGTGTTTAAAGTATTTCTCAATATTAAGGATACATCCTGTATAATGATAAAATTATTAAATAGAAAATTTTTGAGTGACATTTTTCCATGGTGTTCTTCCAATTTCCCGTTTTTGAGATTGTTAGTCCTATATTTTGGACCAGACTTGCATGGAAGAAAAGAGATAAACTTATATAGTTCAGTGTTTAAAATTTATCTCACAGTAGAGACAATTTGGCGCAAGATTATTGAATTTTTTTTTTTTTGGTTCTAATATTATGATGGTTTTTTCTATTTAAAGAGAGCTGAAGGTAGTAAACCTACAAAAAAAGCACTCTACCTTTTTATGCTGGAATTTGATAGTCTGGATTTTTATAGTCTACCAGTTTTAAATATACGATTTTTTTAGGGACAATTATAATATAATCAGTAAAACAAGAGAATATTAATTAATTAATATTACGAGAAAGAAATAGTATGTACATAATGAGAGTTGAAAATTATATTTTTCGCACAAGTCTCCCAATAGCATATAGCAAGAAATAGTTTTATGATGCCCCTACTATCTAACTTAAGTACCTATTTTTCAAATTGAATAGGAAGTTTCAGTAATACCTTTTTCTTTTAACTTTGTATAGGGTAAAGTATTTTCAATATAGCTACCTTTTTTTAGCTTGAGTTATTATTTGGGGTGTTTTCTCATTCAGTTTCACTGACTCATTTTATATTTGATAATATTAAAATCATTACCATTATGAAATACGTACGCATAACTAGCTCCTATACTTAACCTAAATATTAAATTCAATTTTACACAGATTACACTTTTTCAATACAGGGTGATTCATGAGTGACCTTACATAGATCAATGGTCATAAGCGGACTTCAAGGCGGGTCGAAAACCACAAAAGAAATTTTTTTTGTGTGATTGGTTAAGAAGTTACAGGGTGTTTTATGTCTCAGGTACAAAACTTTGATAGGCGATATTTCTGAAACGGTTGGAGATATTTTGTAGAAATTTACTAGGAATGGTGCATTCCGGAAACTTATCAAAACCGCATTCTGAGTTAATTAAAAATCCAGGACCGGACTTGAAAATTTTTGCCTCCATGGTCTTTGTTGAAAAAGTTTATTTTCTGACCGTGCTACTGAAAAACTGTCATCGAACTTGAAAAGATAAGAAAAAACTCTATAGAAATCATTCCTCAATTTGAACGGCACACCCAAACCGTCTCGAAAAAAAAATGTCAAAGTAAAACTTCTCAGTAAATTATCGTTTTCGAGCAGACATATTTTACTTAATGTTCGTCTGAATTCCTTCAAATTTATTTTTTGACTTGTTTCTGGGGGAAAAATGTCAGTGTAAATTAAATGTTATCAATATTAATGTTATAAACGGTTCTCAAAATGTCCTTTACCAACTTCAATACATTTCCTGCATCGTTTCCATAAATTTTGGTTTGCTTTTTGAATTATTTGCCTGTTGTTTCTAAGTTCATCAGAAACTACCAGTATTCGCGTCCTAAGCTCCTCTCTGGTACTTACTTCAGTTTTTTAGACTTCCTGCTTCATATGGCCCCATGGGTAATAGTCTAAAACAGTGAGGTTGGGGGACCTAGGTGGTCAAGAATGAGGGCCGCCGCGCCCGAACCAACGATTGGAGTACTCATTGTGGAGATGCTCTCTGACTTGTCGAGAAAAATGCGGTGGTGCCCCATCTTGCTGGAAGGAAAGAGCACGCCTGTTCACGTTCGCCTCTACAAGCAAGCCGGGCAAAATGACTTGTAGGAAAAGTAAATAAATTTCCCCCGTGAGCCGCCCAGCAAAAAATGGGGTCCTATTAGGGTATCATTTGCAATGCCATACTGCACATTTATAGAAAATCTGTTTTGCGAGTTCTTCTGAACAGCAGAGCGCGGATTTTCATGTGCCCATAGGTGGGAGTTTTTTTTATTCGTTACACCATCCCGCGTGAACTGAGCTTCGATCAGTACACAAAATTCTACGCAGTCTATTCAATGGAACTTCATTGAATGGTTGAAACCTCTGTACGCTTTGTATACGTGACAGGGATGGCATCCGCTCTTCTTTTTTTCAAAGTTCGCCATACTCTTGATTGAGAAATGCTCAGTGCTTGCCCAATTCTTCGCGTACTTGTACTTGGATTTACTCTGCCACCATCTCCACGATGTTTTATGGCTCAGATTTTCCAATTGAGGTTCAGCATTCCTTTGAACTCAGGGAAATATGCCGTGGTTTCGAGAAAATTGGAAAACAGACGCGAAACGTTACATGGGCCGGTGTTCTTCGATTGTGATCTTCTATGGTATTCTCTCGCAGCTGCTCTTGAATTTCCATTGCAGAAACTATACACAAACATAATGTCTGGTTTTCGTTATTAATGAAATGATTTGTGATTATTAGTGAAATCTGAAAATTTTGTAGTTGACACCTGATTTCCAAGTAATAAAGCTTGACCTTCTGTCCAACATTTTTTCCACAGAAACAAGTCAAAAAATAAATTTGAAAGAATTCAGACGAACATTAAGTAAAATATGTCTGCTCGAAAACGATAATTTACTGAGAAGTTTTAATTTGACATTTTTTTTTCGAGACGGTTTGGGTGTGCCGTTCAAATTGAGGAATGATTTCTATAGAGTTTTTTCTTATCTTTTCAAGTTCGATGACAGTTTTTCAGTAGCACGGTCAGAAAATAAACTTTTTCAACAAAGACCATGGAGGCAAAAATTTTCAAGTCCGGTCCTGGATTTTTAATTAACTCAGAATGCGGTTTTGATGAGTTTCCGGAATGCACCATTCCTAGTAAATTTCTACAAAATATCTCCAGCCGTTTCAGAAATATCGCCTATCAAAGTTTTGTACCTGAGACATAAAACACCCTGTAACTTCTTAACCAATCACACAAAAAAAATTTCTTTTGTGGTTTTCGACCCGTCTTGAAGTCCGCTTATCACCATTGGTCTATGTAAGGTCACTCATGAATCACCCTGTATAACTGACTTATGTATTTCGATAATAACAGGTTTGTGGATTTTATACCCGCATGAGGTTAACTTTGAATTATTTGACATATTGAGTTAAGGCTCACTTTCGGGTTACGCAAGTTGTTTTATTGACAACTTTCATAAAAGTGAGTAGATAAAATCGATTTTAAATCTTCTGCCCCTATTATTCTATTAAACACTAGGCGGGCATTAAGTATAGTTTCAAAAACTCAATATAGAAAAACATATTCCACAAAGAAAAATAGAAGATGTAGCTCCATCAATTTACATATTATTTAGGAAAATTGTAAGTGGTTGTTCATATTTTTATTATATAATAAAAATTTGATAATTGCTACGACCTAAGTTCAACTTAAATGAATAATTACTGGAGTATTATTGTAATTTCACAGTTTTGGTAAGTCAGTTATTTTCCTAATGATCTTCTTAATGTATCTTATTTTAAGATCTTGAGCTAGATACCTAATTCATTAATATTCGTGATATTTTTTTGTTTTACAAAAGTGTGGAAGTTGATTACCTAGATGTCCGGGGTCCTTGATAAATTGACCGATCTCAAACAGGTTACCATATTTCATTGCTGTATAATAACATTGTTTGTTTAATCATATTATATAATAATTACTTTTTTGCAACTAATTTAGAGGACAATTTATATTAATTAACAAAATATTGTTTCATCGCAGACACTTTCCGGAGGCTTATATTAAAAGTTACTAAAGTTCAAGGTTTAGGTAGTAAATTTATTTAAATGCATAATTAAATAATAATTACGCTTATTATGTGTGCATATAAACTTCAATTTATGAATTTATTTCCTGGAACAAAAGATTATCGATCATTTCCAACCGCAATTAAAAATCTTCCATGCAGAATAGAAATAATTACCTATACTTTAAAATTACGTATGTATGTAAATTCAATTTTACGCACCATTTAGATTACGATATTATTATAATTGCGTGTGTAAAATATTATCTATATTTGACATTTCAAGAAATGGTACATCCAGAGCGTCTAAGATAAAGACACCTATCTCAAACCTTATTAAGTTTACCTCAGTTACCTAAAAAATAGGGAAAAAGAGAATACCCCCTCCTAATCCTCGAAACGTAAAAGGGAGAGGCGACTTTCGAGTCAGGAGGATTAATCTTTTTTACAGACTACTCCATCAATGGGAAAGACTTTACATGGCAGTATTCTGCTCAATTTAGGGAGTTGGGAGATCTATCAATGGATTAAATTAGGATTAATTCTTAAACATTTAATTTAATCTAAATTATTTTTTCTTACTTACAGAAGCAGCAACCATGTTGTCCGAACTCGACGAGCTTCCGCAGATAATGCTCGGTAACTACTGCCTGAAAATGGAACTGGATGAACTCAGACCAGAAGTGAAAGAAATCGCAAGAAAAGAATTAAGAGAAACCCCAGACAATATCAAATCAGGTGTACCAGCCCTGAGGGATCTTCTCAAAGGTACGCTTTTTCTTTACATTCAAACACAACCCTTACTGACTCTTTTCTTTTCAGAGGAGAAAGATCTTAAGGTGCCAATCGATAATGATTTGTGGCTTATCAGGTTTCTGAGACCATGCAAATTTTACCCTGAAAGTGCATGTGAATTGGTAAGATGCGATTTAAGAGGTTTTTGTACGTCTGTCTAATATGATATTTTTTCAGATCAAGAGATATTATGCATTCAAAGTAAAACACAATGACATGTATGATAACTTAATGCCGAGCAGAGAAAAGAACATTTTTAACCAAAATATACTGACCGTACAACCTAATAGGGATCAGTTTGGTAGAAGAATTTTAGTAATAGAACTAGGAAGTATGTATTGTTTTATAATATTATGTCGTTTTGGATATAGTAAAAAAAAAATTAGGAAATTGCAGCTTCTTCTCCTGATATAAATAAGAAACAATTTTATCATACTTATCTTTTTTTATCGGCACGATAAAAAATCACCTCAATTTCATAAAATTACCATTCTTGAAGATTGTGACATTCAATAGATCTTTTTTAGTCAAAATTATAGTCAAAAATTTAAGTCATTTATCCAAAATATAAATTTTTTTCTTTTCTTTTCCCCTAGACAAAAATTTGCGAATTATTTTATCAGACACCACTAACAGCTTTTTACTCGATTTGAAGAGATGTGATTATTTAAACAGTCATAGTCAAATTTTATAAAATTACGTATTCAATGAGAGTATTTTTTATCGACAGAAAAATGGAAGACAGACAAAGTAAGCCTGGACGAAGTGTTCAAAGGGTGTGTGTTATTCTTAGAAGCTGCCATGTTGGAACCTGAGACCCAAGTTTGCGGTGCCATTGTAATTTTTGACATGGATGGACTGTCTCTGTCTCAAACTACCAAATTCACTCCAATGTTCGCCAAACGAATTGTGGATTGGCTGCAGGTAATTTTATTTAATATTTTGATACTTGAATTTGTTCAATATATTTTTTTTTACTTCATGATCCTAAAGCCACATTAATAGTAGAGAGGGTCTAACTTTCGAACCGCCTTGGACACGAGAATTTTTTTTTATTTTTTTTTTCATAAAGTTGGAGCCCCTCTTCATTTTGGTGGCATTTTCAAAAATTTAATCGACGCCCTGGCGGAGAAATGTGCATGCGAAGACATCGGCAATGGGTTTTTTGCACATAACTCGCTTAATTCAACTCTGAGCATAGTAAATATCCTGTCGAAAAATGAAGATCTCTCGAAGACGCGTAATTTGAACTTTGACTGGTCCAAATCGGTCAAACGGTTCTCGAGATATCGCATTTTCAATTTTAAGGCCCTTTCTTCAGGGTTCAGCCGCGGTGCGAATACACCGCCGTCCGTGTTCGCGTGTTTTGCATGGAAAAAATCGACTTAGGGACTTAATTTTTTGTTCATCGACAGACAGAAGTGTCCTCAATGATGCCTGAAATTTTGAAGTCGCTATCTCGATTAGAGGGGGAGGGGGAGGGGAAATTGCTATAACTTTCGCTAATATTGGGGCCTCGGGCCCAACCAATGGGAGATGACACTTTGGAATGCCTACTTTAAAATGGTATTCTTTTTCGTTTCTGCCAATATTGGCAAGATTCCCGCAGAAAAACCGATTTCCCTCCCCTTTTTTTTTTTTAAAACTGGTTTTTTGCCATGAAATAAAGGGGTGGGGGTAAAAAAAATTTCGTCATCAGACGGGAATTTTTTTTATCTTTGATTTGAGCCCCAGTAGACCTCGATTGGACCATTATTAAGGTCACAGGGTCCCCAAACGCGTTTGGTCCTGTAGAATGGCAAGGATTAGGGTTAGTGGGTTCCGCTACCCGGCATTTTTTAGGGCTAAGTGTCCCCTTTCAAGATTTTCTTACCCCATGTCGCTATCTCAATTAGGGCCTGCACGCGGACGTGACATGTAAATCAATTAATCTAGCGTGTGTGTCTGTGAGAGAAGAGAGAAAGGAGAGGGAGCGCTAGGCTCCGCCGCCGGCCTCGCTGCTCCGCGGCTAGATTAATTGGTTTATATATCACGTCCGCGTGCAGGCCCTAATTGAGATAGCGACATGGGGTAAGAAAATCTTAAAAGGGGACACTTAGCCCTAAAAAATGCCGGGTAGCGGAACCCGCTAACCCTAATCCTTGCCATTCTACAGGACCAAACGCGTTTGGTGACCCTGTGACCTTAATAATGGTCCAATCGAGGTCTACTGGGGCTCAAATCAAAGATAAAAAAAATTCCCGTCTGATGACGAAAAAATTTTTACCCCCACCCCCTTCTTTCGTGGCAAAAAACAGTTTTAAGAAAAAAAGGGGGGCGGGAAATCGGTTTTTCTGCGGGCATCTTGCCAATATTGGCGGAATCGAAAAAAAAAATACCACTTTAAAGTAGGCATTACAAAGTGCCATCTCCCATTGGTTGGGCCCGACGCCCCAATATTAGCGAAAGTTATAGCAATTTGAATTTTAATTATGATTTCCCCTCCCCCTCCCCCTCTAATCGAGATAGCGACTTCAAAATTTCAGGCATCATTGAGGACACTTCTGTCTGTCGATGAAAAAAAAATTAAGTCCCTAAGTCGATTTTTTCCATGCAAAACACGCGAACACGGACGGCGGTGTATTCGCACCGCGGCGGAACCCTGAAGAAAGGGCCTTAAAATTGAAAATGCGAAATGTAGAGAACCGTTTGACCGATTTGGACCAGTCAAATTACGCGTCTTCGAGAGCTCTTCATTTTTCGACAGGATATTTACTATGCTCAGAGTTGAATTAAGCGAGTTATGTGCAAAAAATCCATTGCCGATGTCTTCGCATGCACATTTCTCCGCCAGGGCGTCGATTAAATTTTTGAAAATGCCACCAAAATGAAGAGGGGGTCCAACTTTATAAAAAAAAAAATCAAAAAAAATTCTCGAGTCCAAGGCGGATGGAGCCTTTTTTTTGACAGACCCTCCCCACTATAAGTGAATTTCAAATAACTCGCTAAAAACTTAACAAGCAATCTAAGAAGTCAAGTCTTGTTGAGAATTGACGCTTATTAATTCAAATTCATTTCTGTGCGCTACAGGTCTGTTTAGGCTTGATGGAAATTTTGATGGAAATGAACATTCAAACAAAACCATCATAATTTTGGATATTTTTATTAAGAAATGCAATTTCACGTTTTTATACTTATTAAAGTAAAGTACAAAATGCGTAAAATAATAAGTTACATTATAAAATATCATCCAAATAAAAAAAAAAGAAACTATTTCTAATTGCTTCTTTATGGTGATTAAAACTTCACCTTATTCAGAAAGGCACCTCTTTCTGCATTTTAGAATAATTACAAATTGTATATTTAAATGTATAAAAATTTCTGAAACGAAAAAAGAATCGTTAAAAGAAGTTTTAAATTAGCTTGTTATTTATTTACAATGTCAGCCAACATCGACCTCTTTTTCAAAGTAAATATATTATTATGAATATTACCTGTTTTAAAGGATTCTCTTTTAACATAAATTAACCTAGTGGGTAATTAACTATACTTTTACTCAAGGTTTTGTGCAGAAAAAGTAATTAGCTTAATTTATCGAAGCGTTTTTAATATTTCTAGCCACTTGCACTTTTTTTATCGTCTGCGTAATATTTTCATCTAGTAGAATGTACCAGCGGAAATTTAACGCTTCATTAAAATTACCTGTACCAAGTACGGTGTATGTATCTAAATTATTAATCCGGATCGTAAATTACAAGTAATTACAAGTAATTTTTTAAATAGTCGGTTGGATATTATTTTTTATAAAACCTTGTACTTCCTTTAAATGTTAAGAGGCACTTTAATCGATTTTAATGAACATTAAAGCATTTTAATGACGTAATAATTGATCTAAAAATAAATGTAAACAGTTCCAAAATGTTTCTAAACTTACACAGGTAAATAGGAATATTCCTTTCAACGGTAGAAGCAGTCACCACGTAGATACGAATAATATTTAGCGCTTTTGGTTTCAAGGACATTATGTTTCAGTTTTTCAGCCCTTCAAGTTTTCATTGCATAATCCTTCGGGGTCAAATTATCCCTGCTATAATTATTTTAGGGTATAAGGGTGGCCCAATATCCAATATCGCCGTATCTTTGTTATTTTAAAAAAGAGACCCTGTTTATTAATACCTTTTTAGCCTCCATAGGAAATTGATTATAGTAGTGGTTTTAACCGCATTTATGACACGGGAGAAATTCCTAAACAAGGTTATCATCCACTTTTGTGCTTATACCCAAGAAACCAAATCCAAGAGAATGCTCAGATTACCGAACCATCGCACTTATGGGCCACACCTTGAAGTTGTTCTTAAAGGTCGTCCACAAAAGAATTTACAGAGGACTCGAGGAAGACATAAGCAACACACAGTTTGGATTCCGCGAGGGACTTGGAACACGAGAGGCGCTTTTTGGGATTAACGTTCTTTTCCAGCGCTGTCTTGATATAAACCAGGAGGTGTATGCATGTTATATAGATTTTGAGAAAGCCTTTCACAAAGTGAAACATGACAAATTGCATCAACTACTCGTCAGCAAAAACATTGACTCGGACGACGTTAGAATAATAATTAGTAACCTATTATACTGGGGACATAAAGCTAATACAGTAGTACAGAACCAACCAACAGAAGAAATGGAAATTCGTCGTGGTGTGAGACAAGGTTACATCCTATCCCCGCTTCTTTTTAATCTATATAGTGAAGCTATTTTTAAGGAAACCTTAGAAGATGAGTCAGTGGGAATAGTTATAAACGGAGAACTGATTAATAATTTGAGATATGCTGATGATACCGTCTTGTTGACGAGCAGTCTTGAAGACACACAACACCTTTTGGAAAAATTAGATGAGCGGTGTAATGAATACGGACTAAAAATTAATTTAAAGAAAACCAAGTTAATGGTAGTTACAAAGTTCCCGCGGAGTCTGAACCCTGTGAACCTGACGGTGATGGCAAACACCACGATAGAGAATGTGCCAACGTATAAATATCTAGGAACTTGGATAGAACAAACGGGTGATCACACAAGAGAGATAAGAACGAGGATAGAGATGGCCAGATCTATATTTATGAGAATGAAATAGAGTCGAGGCATGGACCCTCAAGAAAAGTCACATAGATAAGCTACAAGCCTTCGAAATGTGGTGCTACCGAAGAATGTGGCGGATTTCCTGGACCGATAGATACTAATGCCGAAGTGCTGAACCGGATGCAGAAAGAGTGCGAAATAATTAGCACCATAAAAAAGATAAAGCTACAATATCTGGGCCATATAATGAGAGGACAGAAATACACACTTCTCCAACGGATAATCCAGGGGAAGATTGGTGGAAAACGGAGTATTGGCAGACGCCGTGTATCCTGGCTGAGGAACCTGAGGGATTGGTTTGACTGTAGCAATGTTCAGCTGTTCAGAGCTGCAGTCAGCAAGGTCCGGATTGCTGTAATGATAGCAAACCTCCGATAGGTGATGCACTACAAGAAGAAGAAGAAGTGGTTTTCAAAGTTGAATTTTTTGACAAGTAATTTTTGAGTTATAAACAATTGAAAATCGCTATTTTTCATTTTCTAAGCAGCTAATACATATCGACAACGGCTCAAGATATTGGAAAACGACTAACATGTCCCTAACAAAAATGTCATCTGTCACGCCACTCACCAGAACAAGCAAGCCCGTCTTAGTGGATTCTTTAGCGTTTTTAATCAAGAACTTTCAGGGTCAAATTATCTGGGCTCCGATCAAAATACAGCTGAGAATTTACCGAAAAGTCAGCTGTCGCTTTCCTCTCGCAATTATCATCCTTGGCTATAATAGACCAGTATGGATGCGTTGTCTTGTTGTTGTTGTTTGTTACTACAAAAATGTAATGGAAAATATAAAATTATTTCAGAAAATCAACACGGTTTTTCTCAACTGGCTTGATTTTGACAGTAAAATGTCCTGGTTTCCATCTATGTAGACACGCTCTCTTGCTTAAAAATTCAAATAACCTAGGTACCTTAATTTAATTAAATTATCGTCTAATTTAATCTAATTGGGATGCCTAATTTAAGGTAATAATACTATAAATTTATTTGCGAGATGGTAATTTTTTACTTTTGATTAACAATTTGAAAAAAAAACATAAAAACCGATTTCATGCAAATCTACATCAATAAATCTACATAAGAGTCCCTAAATTATGAAATTTAAAAAGATCAATTTTTTCTCATCAGTAGGTATATTTTTGACTAATTTTTCTATTTACTCCACAGGACAGCGTACCTCTAAGGATTAAGAACATCCACATCGTGAATCAACCGTACATATTCAAGATCGTGTTCAGTCTCTTCAAACCCTTCTTGAGGGAAAAGCTGAGGAATAGGATTATCTTCCACGGAACGGACAGAAAATCTCTTCATCAACACATCGACCCCAAGTGTCTCCCCGACTACTATGGAGGCACTCTCGATTTACCCCGTGTGGAAGGTCCCCAATGGTTGGAACTCTTACTGAAATGTGATAAGGAATATGAAGGTAAGAATATACACTAAAACTTTCGATATTCCCAAGGGATTTCGTTTTTTTTTCACATGTCAGCAACCCTTTCCTTTTTTATAATTTAACAGTTTTAAACTCAAAAAAACTGTCAACAAATTTTCTACAGGGTTATAATTATGATGTGAATGCGTGCAAAATCACTTTTTACAAAAAAAAAATTTTCTTGTAAGTTTTGATAAGCAGATTTTGAAGCCCGATGTGTCACCTTGTGACAATTTTCAAATTTTCCATTTACTTAACACCTACATTTACAGGGTGATCTCAAAAAATTAACTGTTTGCTCTTGTTGTGCATAACTTTTCCTAGCCTACCGACTTTGAATATTTTTCAATTTTAGCCTCGTATTGAAGCTAAAACTTGAAGCAAGAAAATCCAGAGCCGAAAATTGACTTAAGACAAACAATAAAAACAAAGAATGGCATACAAAATTATTTAAATTTAAATTTCTTGGGGGAACAGATTTTGGGAGAAAAATCGAATTAAAATCTTAGTTAGCCTTCAATAATTTTAAAACTTTCTTGCTAATGTGAGATAAAAAAAACTGACAGAATCAGCACCATAATTCAATAAGAATCAGCACCATAGAAATGAACAACAGAACTGGAAAGCTCACGCTTTCTTGGGAACGCGAGCTTAGATCGGCTGTCAGAAAGTGGCATGCCGTTTCACTCTAACACATGTTGTTTTATACCGGATCAGAGTAAATACATAACAAACGACCAATTATATGGGTTGATGGAGAGAGAGCATTCCAGTTCTTCTGTTTATTTCAATGATCAGCACTCTTTCTACCTGAGAATGATTGGTAATCATCGTTACGAAAATTCTAACAATCACTACTTGACTGAAACGAGCTAGCAATTAATAGAATTTTCGTCTTTCTTGTGATTTGGCTGATTATATTCTGATTCCTCATTCCTTAATTCCCCATATCCATTAAAAATATTCATTCTTGATTATTAATGGAAAAAATTGTTTTCAGCTATTAACTCCTATGGATACAACAAGCTTAAACCTCAGTAAGTCTGCAATGCTCATCACACATAGCGAAGATCACAAATCATCGTTCCTGTGAACTCTACTATACTTTGAAAACTTTGTAGCATATATTTTAAGATAATTATTTTACTGTATGTTATGGAGAATATTATTTATCGTTCCCGTGAAACTTACCATCACATTTATATAGAAATAGGATGATAATATAGTGATTTATTTTGTTAGTATATTTTCGGTATAAATATTTAAGTTGTACTTACATGGTTTGCGTCTTTTTATGTATTTTGTCTACTTGCCAATGAACATTTTAATATATTTTTAACATCATTCAATTAAATAAATTTTTAATACATTGAAAAGATTTTTATTAATAGGTACATTGTGTGCTGCAAGATTAAATGAACATGGAAAACTATTTATTTTATTATAACAAAGTTTGCATTATGTCTTGCTCTCAGGATTTCAAGAACTCTTCATCAGATATGTGCCAAGTATGCTATTCATCTTCCAAGGAAACTGTTGATAGATTTCGGTTCAAGCCAAAATTCGATGTAGGTAATCTGGATGAAAACTGGAGAAATCTAAGTTTAAAATTTTGACTTTATTTTTTTTTTCATTTTGAATCTTTTTTACTCTGACTTCGACGTGATAGATTCTGTCTCCTTTTGCCAAATTTAAATGAACTCATTACAGAGGTTTAACCTGAAGGTTCCACTCATATTTTGACCACTCACAGACGCCACAAATCGATTTTTTTAAACCACTTTTTTTGTACTTAGGAAACGTTGATCCTGTTAAAACTCAAGCTCGAATGTTCAACTAAAAAAGGACAAGCATTAACTTGATCGATAGGATTGAAAAAACAATAGTTATTATCACAATTTATTTTATTTTAAAATACAGTTAAAATAATTGCTCATAATTTGGTCCTTAAAAAATACATGTAAAACTTACATTTGAAAAATAATAATACTCTTAATATCTAATATCAAATTTTCAACAGTCCAGAAGAATCAAATTCAAATGGAATTTTTCCAGCTCGAGTTGTCAAATAATAAATTGATTCTTCGTCTATGTTTTTTGATCACAAATCTGGGAACTTTTTGTTACTCAAGCTATTTATTTATTCAGTATCTATTTAATGTAAAGTTAAGTTATTGGATATTCATTAGGTAATTGTTGTCTCAGTTTAAACAATCTCTTCGTATTGTTTCTTGAAGCTTCAGGTTGAGCCGATCTTATTATTACAAACCTTGTTATTTTTTATATTCAATAACGTTTTTAATTTTAAACACTTTTAACTTTGTAATACTTAAATTAAAATAATAAAATTAATAACATTTCTAGATTTCTATCACTTCCTCATGATATTTGGTCAATCCGTTTCTATAATTTCTTTATATCCATAGGATGAATATTCTGAAAATAAGAACAAAATTTTGATTTAATCGCTTAGTAAATATCACTCTATTTATTAATAGTTTTTATTGATCTCTTTTAAGACCCTTGATTATGTATTATTAACCTGAACGTATTATTAACGTAAAAATCTCTAAATTGTTAAAAACATCGGCAACTTATTTGATGTTTTTCTCTATTAAATCACACTAACGTTGTTTCAAGGAGGTAGTTTTTATCCAAATTTGCTATGATGTTAAAAACGCGAGTTATGGACTATTGAAATCAGAATTCTGACGTTACAACAGCAGCGGTTCCTCATAAAAACGGTTTTGTATTAATTGGGGATGAATCTGCACTAAGACCTAGGAGTTGTCAGCTTGTCCAGGTTCTTCGTTGCCTTCCACACCTATGTGTTCTATCATCCAAAGGAGAGTTACTTTGTTCCATTTGCCCAATTTACTTAATATCTTCATTAGACATCCCCCACCATTTTTGAACTAATTACGTATGAACTCAGTGATTTAATGACAACTTGGCTATCCGATAAGAGAGCCAATTTTTTGCTTTATACAGGGTGGGCCATCGAAAAGGTAACAAGCCTAATAACTTGAAAAGTGAAGATATGTATGCAGAAAAAGCCGAAACAGGTCGATTTTGTTATCGAGGGGGACATATTTTCGTGACAAATTTAACTACCAAAGTACATCCCCTTAGCAGGGGTAGCTACCCCTTTGCTTATCATCATAGGGAACAGATATCGAGTGATACATCATTTTAAAGCTACTTGAATTCTCTTTACAACGAGATGTCCAATATTTTGGGTTTCGCTTACATACAGGGTGGCCCAACAAAAACGTAACTCGTCTTAATAACTTGGAAACTGAAGATGTAGGCGAAAAACGCCGAAACATTTCGATTTTGTTATCGGGGGGGACACATTTTCGTGACAAATTCAACTACCCAAGTTCACCCCCTTGGCAGGGGTAGCTACCCCTTTGCTTATCATCATAGGGAATAGATATCGAGTGATACATACATCATTTGAAAGCTACTTGAATTCTATTTACAATAATACCCAACATTTTGGGTTTGGCTTACATACAGGGTGGCCCAACGAAAACGTAACTCTCCTTAAGAAAATTTGGGGTTGCCAGCCCCGCTTTAGGAGGGTAAAGTTTGGACTATGTTTTCCGCGTTAAAAGATGTCCCCATCACAAAAAAAGTTGACCCGCTTCGGCGTTTTTCGCGTACATCTTCAGTTTCCAAGTTATTAAGGCGAGGGTCACCCTGTATGTAAGCGAAACCCAAAATGTTGGATATCGTTGTAGAGAGAATTCAAGTAGCTTTCAAATGATGTATCACTCGATATCTGTTCCCTATGATAATAAGCAAAGGGGTAGCTACCCCTGCCAAGGGGGTGAACTTAAGTAGTTAAATTTGTCACGAAAATATGCCTACTTTAATAACAAAATCGACCTGTTTCGGCGTTTTTCTCGTATATCTTCAGTGTCCAAGTTATTAAGGCCAGTAACGTTCCCTGTATGTAAGTGAAACACAAAATGTTGTATATCGTTGTAAATAAAATTTAATTAGCTTTCAAATGGCTATTCCCTATGATGACCAGCAAAGGGGTAGCTACCCCTGCCAAGGGGGTGAACTTGGGTAGTTAAATTTGTCACGAAAGTATGTCCCCCTCGATAACAAAATCGACCTGTTTCTGCTTTTTTCGCATATATTTTCACTTTTCAAATTATTAGGCTTGTTATCTTTTCGATGGCCCACCCTGTATAACTCCTATCTATAATAAATTGAGCGTATCTTTCAATAGCGTGGATTTCCTCTGAAATATGCTGGTGTACTTTCCCATAGGTACAAAACATTATGTCCCCGGTCCAAAGACTCCTGAACTTGTTTTTTTAATGGCTTTTGATCCAATGTGTACCATATTTTATGCTATGATGTATGGTATTTGTTACTGAACTGTTTTACAAAGTTCTTCTTTGTTTTTTCTGATGATTGAGTCTCTAAGGCCGCTAGTAATGTGTGTTTCTCATTAAACAGGTATAGTTTTGTTCTCATTTCCTAATGGATAATCCAATATCGTCTAGCCATTCTATGATGAGCCCTTTTTGCGGCAATTATGTTCTCATGAGTCCTGCTTACGCATACACATGCAAGTCTCTGTATTTTTGCAAGATATTCCTCGCAGTCTTTTTCACGGTTCGGTCTGCCCAAGCCACAGCTCCATAAGACTTATATATATATAATCACTTAGTGATTATAGGTCTCACTATCATGGTTTACGTCCATCGCAGTGCACCTGGATTACATCCCCAGATCTTCCCTGCAATGTTCCTGCAGACCATAAAGGGCTCGAGTAGCTCTGCTGACCTTTTCTTCTATATGCTTCTGCCACAGGTGCTCGCTGTCTAGTATAGCTCCTAAACATTTAACCTCCGGCTGCCATTAAATCCTTATCACATCTAGGCTGAATGTTTTCAGTTGAAGATTTATTTTCTTGGTAAATGCTAATGCTACAATGATAGTTGCTGGATTTATGTTCATCCCCGCTGATAAGCACAATCTTTGTCACTATGTCATTGTATCACAGACAGTTGCTTAGAATTTTCCTCTGGGTGTAATAATAATATCACCGGCATAGCCTTGGCGCGATCGATTTAATGGCCCCATATAGCTTCCGAAAAAGTTCATCTACCACTAGCCTTCAAATGAAAGGTGATAGTAATCCTCCTTGTGGGCAGACTTTATTTGTGCTGATCTGGATGGTGTTTTGTCCCATTTTTGTTTCAGCTGTTCTTGTTCCATTTGGACACTGTGTTGTTTGCTCCTCTTTTAATAAGGGAGCATTTGACTGACTAATAAGGGAGCAGCATCCACAAAGTCACTAATAGTTGTTTCTTCTTTCTTCAGTGTACACCTGTATGTGTATGTATGTGATATTTTTGGCATTGGAACGCTCGCTCCATCAGCCACAGATTTTTGGCAACTCAAACGCAAAACCTGACCTGACCTGACGAATTTTTGAAAGATTTGGTGGAGTCAGGCTCACTTACAAAAGAAAATTTACAATGTTTGATGAAGTGAAGATATTATGCAATGGTTTTTTTATTTATTTATTTATTTTTTTTTTATTTTTTTTTTACTTTTTTTTTTTTAATTTATTTATTTTTTTTTTATTTATTTTTTTTTTCCTTGGGAGCAGGGATCGGGGGATCGACAACGATCACAACGCGTCTAGGGGTCCATCAAGACGACTTTTACGCTAGACAAGACAGGACCACGGAATCATATGGGTAGTGTACACCTGATCTTTCTTGTTAACTGATGGTCTCGGTACATTTTTCCGCTTGCTATGCGTGTCGGTTTGGGTGGAATGGCGCCCTCTCCAGTACTTCTGTTCTCAAATAGTTGGAGCAAAGCAGGGATTATGTTGTCCACACCTGGTGGCTTGTATGGTTGGACATAGAAACGGGAGTTGAACTATAGACTGTGCTCTGTGCGGTGTAAAACTGGTGAATCTCAAACAGGGTTGCAGCTCGAGATACGAAGCAGGTATCAAAAAGTCGTTTTCACCATTGTCATAAAGTAACTCGAGAGAATTGATGAAAGAAATTTGTTTTTTTAAGCTGCCAATGCCTTTAAGAAAACGGAAACTATACAAACTGTTACTTAAAATATTATTTACATGTATTCAAAATTTAATAAACATAAAAAATTCGTTATTCGAGTATACCCGTAGATAAAGTATAGTATCCCACACACACGTAATGATTGTCAATCATTCAGACGGGTACTCGCCGCGGGTTCGTGCTGCAATTTTATCTTCTTCGTTAATAAACAGCTATTATTAACCGCTTGTGGAATAATATACCTTTACACTTTTTACTTCTTAATATATGTAATGTCGTTTTTATGGTAAATCAGTGTAATTAATATGAAAAATGTGTCATCTTGTACTCTTCTGAAGAAGTACTTACTTTTAAAATCGTCCTCGTAATAAAAAAGCATTTCTGAAAGCAGCTCTCCAGGATATTCTGGATAATTCGCAGTTCCTCCTAATGAAGGTGGCAAGGCCGTTGTCGATATTCGTTTGCAGAGAGATTTCCTGTCAGTTCCGTGGAAAAATATCTAAAAAAGAGGAAACACATTAAATAATATGACACACTTTCTTACAGGAGAACTGAAAACCCTACTCTATTCCAATATTTAAAATTTTAAGATGTAAGTTACCAACATCTCTACTTTTTCCAATTGCTCTGCTATAGATCAAAAATGTAATTATTAAACTATTCGTTATGTAGTGGGAGGCTGATTAATAATTTCTAATCAGCTGGACGTTAATAAAGTCTCCCAAAACTTATAAAGTTTCGATTGAAATCAGTTTTAGTTTTTTCCTTACAGAAATTTCAACGTATCAATATTTTGGACTTTATTTTGGAGATGAAAATAATTCATAGGAGGTGATAGACCAAGAAATAATAGTCAAGCCGTAATAGACTAAGAACCCCTCGAGGAACTATAACATAGGTCTAGGCTTACATCAGGTTGTGTAAGACAGGTCCAAAATACCATGATATTCATATCTGAATTTTTAACCTTGATAAAGACCGTTCGTTTGCGTCAATGTCTACGAGTTTCGAAAACATTTCCTCCTTTATCACCTGCCGTTTACATCAAGGTATTATTATATTAAATAATGATGTTCAATCATTTCTTTAATAAGAGCCGAACTTTCACTTGAGCATATGGCTTGTGAATACACTGGGTTATGTAAATGAACAAATAAAATAAAAGAACTTACTCGTTGCTTGAGTTTCTCTCCCAGGAATGGCTTGAAGATGGCAAATAACATATTAAAAATGTAAGGCTGGTTTATTACGTGGATTCCTTTTAGTCTTACAGGAGTACATTCCTGAAAATAATAATTTTGAAACACTTTTTCAACTATATGAAATAAATTATTATTACTCTTCTATTTATATTACAGAAAGAAAGTTTAGGTATTTCACGCTAATGTGGTCATTATTTCAAGTAATATCCGTATAATTTCTTTGTTACATAATAAAATACAAATTTCACAAGATAAGCTTTAAAAAGTGGTTTTGGGTTTATCTTAGCTGACCCACTAAACTATTTTGATAATTTCAACTGTGATAATTATTTAGGTACTGTTATTAAAAATATTTATTTAATACTTGGACCAAATGATGACCTAGATATGAACACATATACGCAATACAAACCTGGACCCATTCTACTATCATCCTGGCAATATTGGGAGAAAACTGCCAAATGTGATTAAGGGATAATCCTTGCATGTTCAGGATCACATGAACGCCCCCAATCTGAGTTTTCGGTTCTAACATTGCTATTTCTATCGAAACCATTACACATCTGATCATGTCCTCCAGTTTGATTTCTTTAGGGTTCCAATTGGCTGAAAGAATTAAACAATAAATAGAATATTATTAATAATATTTCAGCAATGATTTGGAATGAAACAATCATAGTAGATTCAAAGTAACAAAACAGCTATGCTATAAAGAGCATTCCCACAGTTACCTATTATCAAATTTATACAGCCTTAATATTAGGTTCGGAGGTGTTAAACGTATCAAAAGAGCACTGGGGCAAACAATTTTCCCACATGTACATAAACGAAAACTAGGTATACTAGCATGTAAGAATTTATTAAAGGTACAAATTATAAAAATTAAGCTGATAGCCTGGGAATAAGGTTCATAACATGCACAAATAGTCGATGAATTTATATAAACACAAGACCCATAGAAAAGGTAACATTTCTCGACGGGTATCGATATCGAAGAGACATTTTTATACTTATAAAAATTTAATTAGAACACATAATCATTAATCAAGTATATAATTTCTTCTTGAATTGCAAATTCCCCAATTTCTTCAAATTTCTCAACATTTCCGGTTTAGCGACCAGCATTCTCTTCAAGGACTGAATCAGCATATCGTCCTGGAAGAAAGCCGGGAAGGGCATATCTTCAAGCGAAAACACATGAACGTTTCCGTCGATGTCTCCCACAACCAGGCACCGGCCGCTCTCGGTGAAAGTGACCACGGTGTTTCGGCTGTTGGTGGGTGACACATGTGTCGACTGCGGGCTGTAGATCTTCCGCTGGATGTCCCAGATATCGATCCACTTCCCCCTAATAACGACCAAAATGCTCGAGTGCGTCGGGCTCCAATCGACACCCTGCACTGACTCCATCGTCTTGGTCATTTCCGCGATGGGGTTTGCTATGCCTTCAGCCCACAACCTGACGTACCAATCATCGCCGCATGTAAGGTACAATCGATTGCAAAAGGGAGAAAAGGCCATGCAGTACATCGGTCCATCGTGAGCTCGAAACAAGTCCAGGTGCTGGTTGTAGTAATTGGTGGAGCATTTATGGACGACGCCCTCATTAGTGCCAACATAGTAAATGCTAGGGTCAACTGGATGCTTGCAGACGAAAAGCGCTGCCGAGTAACGTGCCGCTGGTATCGTTAACATCTCGCACTTGCGCATCAACGATATACCCTTCAGCTTACCTTCAGCCTTGGCAACATGCATGATCTGTAAACACTTAAGATACGAGCCCTTGCCGAGCATGTACTTGCAGATGCGACCATCATCAAAGCAGGCGATAATATGCTCTTTGTTTTCCTCGTCAGCTTCCCAGAGAACATGCCAGGCAGCCTCGAAGGCTGGGGAGTCCACTCGGCTACTACTTGATACCATCTTCAGGTCTCTGCTACTAATATCGATCACAGATATGTGTCCATCATAGAATCCAACAGCCAGAAGATTAGGCGCTGCCAAGGAGAAGGCTAACGAGGTAACAGGCTGCTCGAAATCGTACTGACGTTCCGGTTGCATGGGGTTTTTTATGTTCCATATCATTACCATACCAGTCGAGTTCTCTGTGAAATAGAACTTCCCATACCCTACCGCCACTACATCCTGGTTTACCTTATTCCAGTGCATTGCCGTAACACATCGACCGTACGTTTTACCGTTACTGAATGTCCATAACAGTTTCAATTTGTATTGATATTCTACATTCTCTCTGAACAAATCAGGATCTGATAGTCCCCGAAATCTCTTCTGCTGCTCGCTGTAGCAATTATTCGCCAGAAGCCTTTCTATCACGCACAGCGCTTCTTGAAAGCGGGGCTGCTTGACAAGTTTAGCAAACTGTTTATCCAGCGAATCACCTTTGATAGCTCCACCAAGAATTTGCCCGCTGTCCAGAAACTCTCCCTCATCCGCTTTATCTTCTTCGCTATCATTGCACTCACTCTCCTGGCTTCTATCCCCATGTTCGATATTCTCAATTGGATGCATCAAGTCATACGTCTGCCAGTTTGAAGCATATGTAGAAGAGTGTTTGTGGCGCTTCCGGGATGCCTGGGTGCTACGAGTCTTCAGCAGGATCTTGTTCGTTTGCGCCTGAGCTTCAAATACTCTGCGATGTCGTCCTTTACCTACTGTTAAGTATTCGTACAACTTATTATCTGCTTCAGCTGCATCTCCCTCTTCCGTTCCTTTCACCACAGTCGAGCTCGGGAGATCTAACAAGAAGAATGTCTCGGTCTCGTTAAGAATGAGAGTGATCTTCTCAGGAATTTTATGAGCAGCCTCGTGACTTTCTTGCGACCACATGCTCCCCGAGCTGTACTGCATTGTCTTCTCCTTATCCATATCTGACTCCATCAGCAACATGTCGCCCGTACCCGACATGCTTTGAGTGTAATAGCTCTGCAGCACCGCCTCGCTCAGCATGTTCTGCGATTGCAGCTGACTCTTGAACAGCATCGTTGAATGGTTGCGGAACACCATGGACTGTCTCTGCATGATCAATGACAAGCGCTGCTGAGTTCCCTGACTGCTACTGCTATAGCTGGCCTCCGAGTAAGACGGTTTTCTAGTTTTTGCGTCCGAGTTGAAGTTATCCAGGGGTAAAGGAGTCACGTCCACTCCGTCCAGGTACACCCGGTGGTCTCGGAATATGTGACTCTCTCTTGTCATCAGTGATCGAATTTGATGAGAGTCGTCTCGTAAAACGATCCTCCTTTTCGATCCAGACCGAATCTTAAGATTGGATTCATTACGCTGGTTACTGGAATCAAATCGAGATCCCCGACGTTTCATGTCGGACTTGCTGGTTTTGCTGGATTTTTTCACACTTGAAGTTTTAATATTGCTCATCTTCGATTAAGAGAATAATAATTCTATGTTCTTTATCAAATATAATACAGTAGTGACAGTTTTATTGAAACATTTCATAGTTTGACAATTCGTCAGTTACCATATATCTTTGGCTATTATCGAATGTTTTCTTGTCATATTTCCAAAATTTCATTCGACACTCTCTTATTACGGAGAGGGGGGGGGGTTGATAATCATTTGTTCTCCTTAAACATAGAGTGAAACTAAAATTTGCAATCATATTGAGAAAAAATCCAGTGGTGGTGCAAATCGAATTTTAAAGTGGGTTTTGCCCTTATATCTTCGCAACTAGATGAGCTACTTCTGAGGAAGAGATCGAAGACCATTCTGTTCTTTGGTATAGTACAAGAGACTTATTATACTCAACTTGCCCCAACTTATACAATTCGATTTCAACAGTCACTTAGTACTTACATGAGAGTACTTTTTCTGCAAGTATCATAATAACTGATAATAATTCTTACCAATGAATGACAAACCATCAATAATAGTCATAAAGAATTGTTTATAATAATTTTAACAGTGTTAGTTGTTGTTTTACGAATCGAGATAATATAATTAATAATAATAATAAAATAATTATGGTGCAATCAATAGAAAACATTAATTTAAGGCATAAATAAACAAAGTGATAATTGTTATGATTATATTTATATATTTTTTTCACACAAGATTTGAGGTTTGTTAAATAAAAAAAATATACTTACTGCCAACATTCATTTCCATTATCCTCGCACCAGATTCTGTCCTTGTGGGTAGAAATACGAAGATTTCATGATCAAAAACTTTACGAACATTGTTCGGTGTCAAGTTTGTATTGTATTTGGGATGTTTAAATTTGAATTTATAAAATCGCTTCAACTGAAATGAAAAAAAAATTAGTCATAAATCGAAAGAAATTGTGTTAATAGTCTAATCGTAGGGGCTTTTATTGCAGTTTCATATTTTTTATGTTGATGCTTTGAAATCAAATACCTGGAATTAAAAAATACGATAAAGTGGGCCTTAGTATTTTTAGTAAAAGCGGCTGTTTTTTATTGGCAAAATTTTTGTATAAATGCTTGTCAGTCAGTTGATGTATTTCACATCTCTTTGTTTTAGTAACAAAAAGAAAATGAGAAATTTCTCATTTTTATTTTTATTTTTTGAATTTTAACTTTCAACAAGAAGACCATTTGTCTGTATTTGTCTGTTTAAATCAGCAGACGGACCCAACTAGGAAGCGAGGGTCAATTCTTATGAAAATGTAAAGAAAAAAAAAGTAACAACTAAGATAAGTTATGAAAAAGTAAAAAATTAATGAAAACTAAAACATCTATTGGCATATAGACCCATTTGAATTTCCACTCATCAATACAAAAATATTCCTAAATTTTTGACATATTATTATTTGGCACTTACCAGTCTGAATGCGCTGTCTGGATAATATTTACAAGGCCTAAGAAACTTGTATAGAAATGCTTCATCGTCTAGGGGAACGTACAAGTTTTCTTCTTCTGAAATCCAATGAAAAAATATTTGTAATACTATGACTAATGAAAGTATAACACAGCAGGACCGGTATTTCGTAAACAGACGGGGGAAATCTATTATTTTTTTTTTCAGTCGATGGAGTCGGGACCTTCCCTGTCTTTTGACACGTGTCTTAGGTTGGGTCGGGGTGCGGGGGAGGGGGGGGGGCACGCTTTTAAAATTTACTAAAAATGAATTTTATCGGAAAAACGGGTATATCTGAGCCGGATTTGATCTGACAAAAAAATTGTGGTATCAAAAATTGAAGAGCTTGACTAAACACGGAAGTTCGTTCCGACCTGAATCCTTTAGCTCAACTGGTTCGCGAAATATTGCGATATTAAGGGTGCAAAAATGAATAAAAATTTAACTGACTTTTGCTCGGCATGTGGTGGAGTTAGGGCGTCAATTTTTTGCGAGAAGAAGGGTGCCACCTAGTTCTTTGACGGGCCGGAGGGAGGGGGTGGTGGGCCAATTAGGAGGGGAGATATGAGGGTGAGAAGAAAAATACGGAAACGCTCGTAAAAAGTTTATTTATTGACCTACAGAGACCAGGCACGGCTCATTTTCTTCGTTTTTTTTATCTACTACCCGGTAGTCATGGCAAAAAAATTAAAAAAAATATATAAATATATATATATTTTCGCAAATACGCGCTTGGCGCGCAATTAAAAACAAAAAGTCATTTTTTTTCTCGCGTTTTTGGGGGTGAAAGAAGGGGGTGGGGAAAAAATTTTTTCACCACTGAACGGCATTTTTTTATCTTTAATTTGAGCCCCTTTGAACATTTTTGGCATGCATTATGGCTGTCTGGGGTGTATCCTATGGCGCAAGCCGAACCCACCGTGCCTTTTATTTTATTTTTATTTCATTGCATTCTGCTCACGGGATCCGTGATCTAAACTGTGCTGTGTGTTGGTAGATACATTGTACTGAAGAGTCCCAAACAGGACGAAACACGTGTCTACAATTTCCGCCTCTGCTCACAGCACAACATTAATGGATGGCATGTTGTCTGACAACATGTCATTCATCTTTTGTCTAGCAACGCCTAGTAGGAGCTTTACCTACTTCATGCACACCGGGGGGGCACTGCATTCATTTTTGGCATGCATTATGGCTGTCTGGGGTGTATCCTATGGCGCAAGCCGAACCCACCGTGTTTTTTATTTTATTTTTATTTCATTTATTTATTCCTGACCTGGGTTTCTTCCTCCTAGCTCTATCTCGCTTTCCTATACTGTGAATTTATAATTTATTTGCTGATGTATTTCTATTTCCTGCCTAACTTGAATTATTTCTAATAATGTGCCGCTTTAATTATTCATAGGTTATTTATTCCTGACCTGGGTCTATTTTCTTCCTAGCTCTATCTCAATTTCCTATATAGGGAATTTATAATTTTTTGTTGAAATATTTCTTTCCTGCCGGGGTCTTTCTATTTATTGACGTGATTGCGTAGGTACCTACTACTTACTGGTGATGCCGCCTATTTCTTAACTTGAATTATTTCTGATTTAAAATGGGAATTGTATCTGCACTCGTGTATTTGGCGAATCGGTTTGATTATTTATTTATTTATTTATTTGGATTTTGTTTCGAAGAGAGATTTGTCTTAACTGATTTTACGTGGAAATTTCCCTAGTTGTAAAGGAAAGAGCGCATAGACTGCATAGCAAGCTACCGTCTCGTTTACGCTCCTTTTGGGTAGGAAAATTTTACGGTTTTTCCGATCGATAGGTTAGGAAATTTGCATAGAGTGCATAGCAAAAGCTACCGTCTCGTTTACAAATTTGGTTTAAAGGATGGCAGACCTGGAGTGCGCTACAAGGCCGTCTCGTTGATCTTCCAAGCAATAAGGGTTGAGGAATCTGGCCGAGCCTGATCGAAATCTGATCTGACTCTCTTTTGGCCGCGGTCGAGTCTCTGCTTTTATAGATGGCAGCGGCCCGCTTTCTAAAAACAACACGCAACAATGCACCTTATTTTTCACTGTTCTATACCGTGATTTCGTGTGTTTATTTCTTATCATATCTCCCTTATCGTGAGACTTAGCACGTTGACCTCGCGGTTGCCTTACTAAATTGTCCTAAACCTGAACTACCTACCTAAATTTTCCTTAAAATCGGCCGACGCTTTCTGGTGCTTCCTATTGTATCTACCTACTGGAGTTTCACCGGCTTAAATTTCATTTTCGTGTTTTCACCTAGTTACTGTTTAGGGACCGTGATGAATTTTTGGCTACTGTCGTTTATTTATTCGCTTTACTGATTGGCTAATTTTCGTTATCGTAGGTGAAATACCTAGCAACTTACTATTGTCTTAGCATTCACGTGATTTCACAAATCTTTCCATCCGGTCTGTATCTAGGTCGTCCTATTATTTCAATCGGTTCGAGGGCGCTTTTATAATGCATACCCTTTTACATGTATACCCAAACACTCTCATGTAGCTATTTATTTTTTGGGTATATTTTGTACTTATCATCTAAAAGTGAAAAATTTATATGCAAGAGTGCATAAATATATGGATATAATCGCGATACGCGGTCCGAACAGGATGTATTATGATATGTAATCCTTATAACAGGCAAAAACAGGATGCTTGTTCCAAAATACTAAGTAAGCTACCCTCCTGCATGAAAAAAAAATAAACATCACAATAATTATTGTGAATCGTCTCTTGGATAAATCACGTTATTTTTGAAGCGTATTCGTTTTTGTCACTTCATTAGACTACTGACAGGTCAACCCTTATTCAATCTAAATAAATTTTTAATTTTCAATAGTACAATTTGTTACGAGGCCAGGTCTTCTTTAATTTCAATTACCGACATAATGATGGCATCTCTTAAATTTCAAGCAGCTCTAATTAGAGCTATTTAAATTCTGCAAGCGCCAGACACTGTACTCGAGACAAAATAACATCATTGTAATTCAGGTCACTGAATCAGCGTCGTTTTGAATTCTGCTGTCGAAGACGAAGACATGAAACAAACTAGATATATGTGTATACCTACGTAATATGCAAATATGACGAATATAAAACTTAGTTCACGGAATGGAATTATGAACATTATTACTCATGCATGTGTAGAGGTATCAAGATAGAATTAGCATATCTTATTCAAATGCTTTTTTCTAATAAAGAGAATTATCCATGAATCTAAAATAGACATATTTATCCTCTCAGGATTTTGCGCACTAGCACTGGATACTGGATTTACCTGTTGTAGAAGTTTCCAGTCTCTTAAGGCTAAGGAAAATTATATGTTAATAAATTCCAGAAAAATGAATTACTAGCTTTGCTTACAAATCAGCGATTTTTAATTGAATTTAGACGTCAATAAGAAGATTAAAATAATTTCCAAGCAGAGACAAGGCCTATGATGAAGACAGGACATAATATGGAAAGGTGGTGAAGCAACAACAGCAAATCACCGAATTTATAAAGTCGGTCACACATCTGAGAGGAACAATAGCACATCTGACGAACATTTGCATTCGTTCGCGTTCCCGTTCAAATTTTGTCACGTTTTGCTGGCCGTTCAAAAAATGTGCTGGCCAAATTTTTAAATCAACGCGAACGGATGCAAACGTTCGTCAGATGAGTATCCGGCTTCATAGTGTAAAGGTGTGAACGGACGCGAACGAAGGGATGCGTTTGTTTTATATGAAAAAGAAATGGCGTAATGATGCTGTACGCCATGTTAATCGGAAAATATCTAAAACGATCGTATTTATGGAATTCAGATAAAATAAAGTCCTGTCATCCAGTTCGGACATAATAATTCACCGCACCTTAAACCTTAACAACTGCATATGAATAACAACAAAAAAATCTACGAAAGGTTCAATGTTAGCAAATTATATAACCGCAGCTTAGCGAACTGAGTAAACTGAGCGGATAATATAAATAAAAGTCAAAACTAAGGAACACTGACTTATTCTGAATTATATTTGTTAATAGTCGGTTCATTCAAGAAAATTCTAACTTTCATGACAGGAATATTCTACTTCCAATTCTATTCTAATGCAAAGTGCCAGAATGGTTCCGCGCATTCTCGAGGGAGTCCGTGGCTGTGCCTAGAGCTTACGCTAAGCGCCATAACTTTTCGAGAACTATGTCTGGCATGTAAATAAGATCACCGTGACGATAGCCAGAGTCAGTTTTAGATTGTCAGACAATCTATTTTGTTTGGATTGAATTACCTACAACAGTGGTGAAGAGAGGTTGTGACAAGTGATAAGAGTAAATAAGAAAAACTGATTATTTCGTCTTGGACTTTGGAGGTTCTAGTTAGTTTGTTATATTTGTGTTATGACTAATTTAGATAAAGACTTGAATAAATGTAAGACTTTTTCAAAATGAAGGTCCAGATAAAAAGTAAGTGCATTAAGTGCAATTTTAATTTTTGATAAGTAAAAAATGACTTTAACAGAACAAAGAAGCCTATAGTTCAGTTCGAAATCGATACTTTATCAGAAAAGCTAGAGAGCTGAGGGGAATAAACGAATAAACCCACATACTTAATATACATGGGTCTGTGCTGACGCACTATTTCCAATAATTGTATTTTAAGCATATTTTCATCATGAGGCAGTTTCTTTGAATTCAGCCACTCTATTATATCTGCTTTCCGCCACGCTGAAGTTGGTGTTTTTTCCAATCGACGACTGTGATAAGGGGCATTGTCGAGGACAATCACAGAACCAGGCTCAACAAGCAACAATATGGAGGAAAACCGTCGTTCGAAAACTTCTGCGTTCATGTCCTCATGATAGTCTCCCGTCTTTCGCGATTCAAATACATTAAGGCCACCTTTTAAAAAACCAGAATCACTCCCAATGTGGGTAATGATCAGTCTTCGGCCTTTTCCCGATGGAGATTTTAATCCCGGAGAAAATCCCTCAAAAAACGCTTGACGTGAACTTTCGATGTTGAAGTCTTGCCAGACTTTCGACACTGTGTGGCCTTCATTCAGCCACGTTTCGTCAGTGTAATATATTTTCCTTTGTGATCGTCGATGCTCTCGAATTTCATTCAAAAATTTTCTGCGCCACAAAACAATTTTATTTCTTTCAATTATAAGATGGTCTTTCGGTTTCTTTTCTGGTAGCGGATGTTCATTTCGCGTAAAGTTCGAATTAGTACTCGACGAGATATCTTTGGCAGACTTTCATCGTTGTGCAGCTCTGCTAGAATTTTACTTAAAGTAGGAATTTCATTTATAAAAAATGCGGCATGAAATTTTCGACGAATAGCATACTGAACAAAGAACCTGCATTATCTTTGCGTGTATAAATAGGTACTAGGTAGCCTATATATTAGCTCTTTCATTCTAGATAATTGCAGGATAGCGTGTAGGTGTACCTCTGCTTGGAGGACCGTGATGGTTGATCCCAGGAAAAAGATTTCCCAAGTTCTAGTCCTGCCACAGTGTAAGTTGTCTCACTATCAAGGGATCCTTGAAAATAGAATAATCCTCCTTTTTAAAGGACAAATTTTCCTTTCCCATTTTTCCATTTCGATGATTAGAAGGTGGTATCCTCTTTCCATATTTTTAGGCAACCGAGGTAACTTTGATGTTTGTCATAGGACTTTCCATCTCAACAACTCTGGCCATTTCAGTGAGTTCCATGTTCCCGAAGCCCGCATTCATACTTGAGCCGCCCTGACCTCCCCTTTTGAAAAACTCAGGGTGGCTGACGGGATAGTTCTCATTGCGCTGGTTATTGTCAGAGTGGCGAGTCGTTGTTTGTTCAGCCTGTCATTGTTGTTTAGGTAAGGCTTTTCACCCAGACTACAGAACCATCGCTAATTCAGGGTATGATGATTGGCGTATTTAGCGTATCAGAATTATTTCCTCTTTGAGTCCCTATTGTCTTTCGCAACTGCCGCAGAGATGCGAAAGCTTTTGTGACTGTTTAAGCGACTTCCAGGAGGTTCCATGTCAGTTTCTCGTCTTATAATATCATTCCAAAATATTTAATAATACTCTGCTCAAAGGTGAAGGTCTACCAAATAATCTGGGGGGTTTAAATCTTTTTTGTTATTTATCCTTATGCAGAAAACCATTTTATTTCTCAATCTAGATCGAAGATAATTTTTGACCTTTAAATTCGTTTTAATTTACATACATACGTTATTCTCATAAGTAGGTACTTACCTATAACTATTTCTAGACTGCGAGGGAAAATTTCGGTTCGAAACGATAGATCCAGGAAATAAATTCATAAACTGAAGTTTAAATGCACACGGCATAATAAACATAATTATTTTATTATGCATTTAAGGAAATTTGATATAATACAAACCTTGAACTTTAAGTAGATATTAATAATTCTCTATGGTATAGTTTCCGTATGTTCATGGCACTCACCTGCTACCTTAATACATCTCCCACCATATTGACTCATTAACCGTGTTCTATGAATACTTTCCATGCGGGAGTATCCAAGCAATAAAAAAATAGCAAATCATATTTTCTATTTATCTCAGAAGCAATTTTCTCAGCGACTTATTACTGATGAGTGTAATTTTTTCCAGCAACCCCTTATCGCGAAAGGTTTTAAAAGTCTGACAAAGAACTGAGCCGAGTTCTCCTCCACGGTAATATTAGGAGGTCACCATAAAGTAAATGATGATATATATATATATATATATATATATGATTAAGCTCATTGATGGGTCATTGACATCATTCCTTTTTATAACAAGATCACTTAACACAATTATTGATGTATGTAGTCAATCCCAGAAGTGAAAAAAGGCACTTTATGCATATGTTGCATACAAAATTTCATCTACTAGTGACTAAAATTAGAACGAAACGTCGGTATTGAAATTAAAAAAAAATACTTAAGTACTGAGTATTCATACAGGGTGTTTCATTGGTAAACGGACAAACGGAAACCGTGGATAGGGGACACTGAGGTGGTTCTAAAAAACCCATGGTTAATGGGTCTGACGTCATTAATAACATAGATACAGGGTGTTTTATGGATATCGTCAATTTCTTTCAAAGGCCATAACTAACGAACCACGCTGTATATTTTTTTGAAATTTGGTGAAAAGTTTCCATTTCGCTACATAAACGTTTGACATAACAACCGAAAAGAAAATCCAGGTCCGGACTTACAAAAAATTATTAAATGTTAGTGTTCGTAAAACAACACCCTGTATATCAGAATTTTCAAAGTTCGTTTTGGTATTTTGAAAGAATAGAAAATTTTGAACTAAACAGTGTACTTTTTGTAGTTGCGCATCTGATTCTTCGATGGGCATTTTGATCTCGAAGTTAGATTTTTGCTTAAAACAGGTTCATGACCTTCAAAAATGTTCATCTTTTTTATGAATTAAAGAAGATAAATTATTGTAGCCTATTGGAATTTGCAAAACATGTCTGGCAGTACGTCTGTATCTCATTAAACTCTTGAAAAGTTTGAATACAGGTCCGTACCAGAACAAATATTGAAATTTTTGTTTATTTTTTCAACACCCTGCGTCACCGGAAGGCCGAAAACCTCACCGGACGCTCTCCGAAGACGCATCTCCCCGAATCCGAAGAAAAAAATCGTAACATAACTTGTAATAGTATTAAGTACCAAGCATTTAATAAATGGTGAAAATAGTATCCAAGCTCCTTGTCACATAATACATTATCAACCTTAGTAAAAGAATAAGAGATAGGTAATAATTGCATGTAATTTATTACATCTAACCTAAACAACGAACTACATTAGAAAAATAAATTGAAAGAATAAGATACAATAAAAAATGTTATGGATAATTTAAATAAGCCAACAGTACACAAAAAGTTACAAAAGTTGCTCAAAATGACCCCCATTCTGTTGAATGCATTTTCGTGCTCGTTTTGTAATGCTTCTTATTGCTTTTCTAATAATGTCTGGATTATTTCTTAATTGTCCGCAAGCCTCTTCTATTCTTTGTAAAAGTTCTTCTCTACTATTTATTTCTGTGGAATACACTTTGGACTTTAAATATCCCCAAATGGCATAATCCACAGGGTTAAAATCGGGTGATCTCGCCGGCCAATTGTGAGGTCCACCCCTCCCTATCCACATATTTGGAAAATTCTCATTTAAGAAATTTCTCACCATCACCCTAAAATGGGGTGAAGCTCCATCGTGCTGGAAATACATTCCTCCAACATCAAAATCTTCAAGCAATACAGGCAAAACATTTTGGAGTAAGTCTAAATATGCTTCTCCAGTGAGTCTATTAGGTAAAACATGTGGCCCAATTAAACGATCATTGACTACTCCGCACCAAACGTTAAAAGAAAATCTTCTTTGCGAATGACACTGTCTTGTCGCATATGGATTTTCTTCTCTCCAAACGTGACAGTTCCTCAAATTAAACACCCCATCTCGTGTGAACTGCGCCTCATCGGTAAACAAACATCGGTTCAAAATCCTTCGATTTCGGATTATCCACCTACTGAAATCTACTCTAGCTATGTCATCTCCATCCTCTAACCTCTGTACATCTTGTATGTGAAATGGATAGAGATTATTTTTTCTTAATCTTCTCCAAACAGTGACATGCGGCAAATTAAGAATATGACCAATTCTTCGCGTACTTAGAGTTGGATCAATTTCTACCATATTTATAATGTTCTGTTCCATATCTAGATGTTGCCTTTCGTTATGTTCATTTCTCTTTGCGGTTGGAAATCGCCCATGCTCTCTAGTATAATTAAAGACATCGGAAAAAGTTTTATTGTTTGGAATACGCCGTCCAGGAAAGCGTCTTGCGCACTCTCTTTTCGCAGCTCTTGAATTGCCATCACAAAATCCATAAATGTACAAAATATCTGCATATTCTGCGTTGGAAAATTGGTACGGCATAATGTAGATAACTGATTTTAATTACTGACAGGTAAATATGATATTGCACTACACCCAAAACACAAGCTGTAGCTGTCAAAATAACTTGACAGTTATAGAAATAATTGAGTAGGTATAACTGTCAAACTAACTTGACAGTTATACCTAGTTATACCTAAGAAGAACCATAAATTACTTTATCAAAAATTAATTATACTTAGATTAAGTTTTTGTATCATGTTTTTACTGAACGTTAACATGTAGCACAACACTAGAGTAGGTATGTTTTCATAATTATTGTTCAATGGTTGTTACATTTTACATAATACCATTACAAGTTATGTTATACAGGGTGTTGAAAAAATAAACAAAAATTTCAATATTTGTTCTGGTACGGACCTGTATTCAAACTTTTCAAGAGTTTAATGAGATACAGACGTACTGCCAGACATGTTTTGCAAATTCCAATAGGCTACAATAATTTATCTTCTTTAATTCATAAAAAAGATGAACATTTTTGAAGGTCATGAACCTGTTTTAAGCAAAAATCTAACTTCGAGATCAAAATGCCCATCGAAGAATCAGATGCGCAACTACAAAAAGTACACTGTTTAGTTCAAAATTTTCTATTCTTTCAAAATACCAAAACGAACTTTGAAAATTCTGATATACAGGGTGTTGTTTTACGAACACTAACATTTAATAATTTTTTGTAAGTCCGGACCTGGATTTTCTTTTCGGTTGTTATGTCAAACGTTTATGTAGCGAAATGGAAACTTTTCACCAAATTTCAAAAAAATATACAGCGTGGTTCGTTAGTTATGGCCTTTGAAAGAAATTGACGATATCCATAAAACACCCTGTATCTATGTTATTAATGACGTCAGACCCATTAACCATGGGTTTTTTAGAACCACCTCAGTGTCCCCTATCCACGGTTTCCGTTTGTCCGTTTACCAATGAAACACCCTGTATAAGTTAAAGACTTATCGATTCAAACACTCACCAATTTCGTCATTGGACGATTCAAATCAATCGATACATTTCAGGTTATGTCTAGCGTCAAATGCGTTAAATAATGAACACTTTATTTCACTCGTTTTTACTTTATGCACTCTTCATGATAATCATACGTTTTATAAACTAAGAAATATGTAAAAAAAGTGAATTTTATTAATCACTCGTAGATAAAAGTTATTAAAAAACTGGTTGCTACTAATTAGTTACTGTTTTTTATTCGCAAAAATAGAGCGCTTGAAAAAAAAAATTATATTTCTATTTTCCATCGATTTTACTTCCTCAACTTATTTAGCTTACCTACAGTTTTTCCTGGAAATACTTTATACTCGAAAATTTCACAAAAATTATTATATTTATTAGAAGGCGGAACTATGGGGCAAAATACGACGAGCTAAGAGGCATGTTTGCTGCAGATTTTTTTCAGAATCTTTGGGCAACATTTAATCGTTCTTTGTTTTCAGTTTCCCTTTCAAGAGGCAGCGGCACGTGAACTGAGCGTTTGCGGTGCACGATGCCACTTTTTTCAGTCGGCTCTCCTACTATTACTGTAAATAATTTTTTAAACACGGATGCCTCGAAGAGAAGAATTATTCTTACTACACCTACACAAATTCTGGATCGATTCTCTACTGTATCAGCAGATCAAATTTCAATATTAGGTAATCTTTATTGAATAAATTAATCTTACTAACGCAAAATGTACTGGAAGCGGGGGACCCACCTTCAAATAATTACAACTATTGCGAATAGATAAATTAGTTGTGTCGTATGTAACAATGAAAATATAACGAAACACAGAGTCAATTAAATTTTGATGGCGGTTGATTGCCACACAAAATCAGTTTAGTCTTATTTTTACCTGAAATAATTGGGAAAGAAGTGCGTAAAATTATTTTAAATTGCTAATACTCGGTACATGCAATCCGTCCTAGATTTACTCTCAATACCATCAACATTTTGATACCCGTCGTTACCCAGTTTAACAAAATAAAATGCAATAATGACTACATAAGTATTTTACCATGAAATGCAAGTTGTGCCTTAACTTATTACACGTTTAACCTGCAGGTATCAAGACGGTAATATTATACATAGAAGTGTTGAGGTTTCATTTACATGATTAGAGAAGAATTAGTTTCATGTTATGTGGCAACAATTAAAATAATGCTGAAATTTACACTAGCTAGTTAGCTACTTCCTGTTGTTTGCTTAATAGAGTATAAAGTTGAAGAAGTAGATAATGACAATTTTTAACATTACATATAGGTATACCTACTAAGTAATACTAAACAGTTATATTATTTTAAGTAAATATATTTTACTGTTGAAGAAACAAAGTGGAGAGATGGAAAACCAAAAATAAAAAATATGAGGTGCTTTTTCATAAGAAATATAAAACTAGATAGCCTGCTAACCGGACCCTGGATATTGGGACCTCCCCAACTCTTAGGCGGCTAGCAACAAAACCCATTTCCATGGTTATATTAAAGACCTAGTTTTCAGCGGTAATGCTTCAGTTTATAAAATGATTCGCACAAACGCTTAGGGAGGGGGTGGGGCTTGTCTCTGTGTGAAAGAGAGTTCACACGAGAGTTCATATACGAGTACACACTACACACTAGCCTTGAATCCATAAAACGCCATTTTTTGATGTAAATAAATACTTATCAGTAGAAAATTAGATTCGTTCTACTTTATATGCTTACTATACAGTAGTTTTTATACATTTCTAAGTAATTCAAGCTGAAATTATGTTAAAACTTACCTTCAATCATTTTTTTGAACTTAGCAAACGCTTCTGCGACATTTTCCTCAGTTTCTCTTAACTCTATCTTCGCCCTTTCTTTATAATGTTCATTTAACTCTTCTAAGTCAAGACGTAGTGTAATGTCTCCAAGCCGCACAAGGGGCACATTATCGCCCCCGATTTCCACTTTGAGAGCCATTACGAAGAAATTGAGCACACTCTGAAACAAATTAAATCGATTAATTAAGACGAGGAAGCATGACCGATAATAGTCAAGGTTTGTGTAGTGATAAATTATCATAATTTGTTTATTTAAAGTAAATTAAACAGTCGCAATGTCCGTGTAATAATATTGCATCTATATCGCTTTTTATTAATGAGCAATCTTGTTTCAAATCTTCAATATTAATATTATTGATGATCTGAAAATTGAAAAATAAAAAAATGTTAAACTTCCATAACACTTTTTAAATTATGAATGATAAGTAAGAAAGCAAAATATCTACTTTAGATTCTCCCCCCTTTGCTCTGGCCCCTGATGACCCTCTAGCCGTTCTCTCACTATGGAGTGTCGACGTTTAACCATATGCTAATGACTTGGTCATTCTGATCAAAGGGAGATCTGCAGCGACCATTTCTAGGGTACTTCAGAAAGTACTCGAGGTGACTGTCCTAGGACCATTTTTCAGAAAGAGAAGGTTGGACAGCTTAACGCCCCCAAATCTTCTAGGAGTCATCCTGGATAAAAAGCTTACTTTCATAGGAACTTTCATCTGTAAAAAGCTATAGGTACACAGAGCCAAACTCTCCTTGTGAACATGTAAAAGAATCTTTGGCAAATCATGGGGAATTGGACCCAAAATACTGACTTTACGTATTAACTGTGTCAGACCTATGGTTGCGTATGGCAGTATACCACTTGGTGGTCAAAAGACCAGCAGATCATGACCAAAGCAAAGCTCTCTAGCCTACAAACAAGCTTGTCTGACGACCTGTGGTGCTGGTGCTATTAACATCACACCGTCGGTGGCTATGGAGATCCTACTGGACTTTACCGCCTCTCCATATTTATTTGGAGAGAGAGACCAGATGGACTACATATAAAATTCTGCAGATGGCAAGAAGCTTGCCAAAGGTTTATAACTTGGAGCGAACTAGGTTAATGGGTATAAATAATACACAGTCTAATAATGCCCTCGGATATAATGCCTAAGACCATCATGAACCGCTCTGCTTATAAGGCCCTTCTCCCGGGAAGAGACGTTGGGAGGACAACAGAAATGAACTCCTAACAGCAGATTTCAGATAGTTCATCTAGATAGAAGGCGAGACCTCGAGCCTGGGTCTTAAGGCAACAACTTTCCAGGCGGAAATCCATGCCACAGAGTACGCAGATGCAGGAAAAGGTGCACTTAAGTCAGTAGATTATACCCAGGTGAGTAGGAATAATTTCATTAAAGCCATACTGGAGCAAGTCCACGTTTTTAATAGGAAATCAATTTTTTTAAACTACCAATGTTTCATTGCTTTCATTGCATTCATTTACTGGTTGATATCATCACAATGAATTTAACTAGGGAGGGCCTAGTAATGATCCCTGTGGGACTCCATAGATTTTTGATAAAGAACAATAATTAGTTCAATGTTTTTGCACAAAATGAAGATGGCCTTGGAGCAGTAATTTTTATAAAATATACCTTTTGTTTTTTTAATGATCACGTAAGTTAGAAATTGTTGTTGATGGTTCTTGTTCTTATAAATGGTCAAACTCAAGGAGCAAGAGGATCTGGCAAGGAGGCAAAATATTATTAATTAAACATCGCCCAAAAGATTAATTTGTGCAAAGAACTAATGTCTAATTTCTATAATTAGGTAGGTACTTCTTTCTTTGTCTGTCAATTTATCAAAAGCGAGGTCGCACTAATTTCGTTTTTGCAGAATTATTAACTCTTTCAATTCCAAAAAACACTGTTCTCGTTTTTCTCTTGTAAAAAAGATACTGTTTCTACATACGTATCTAGCTACTAATATAGGTACTTATGTAGGTATGTAGGCTATATAATATAAATTATCACATAAGAGGTAAAACAATGAAGCAGTAGTAATGAAGTAGGTAGGGTACTTAACTAATTATAATAATATTATTAATAAATAAATTTTGTTACCTATTTAATTCACTGTTCACTGTATCAACAAAACTGATTAATAAAGAAGTAGAACACAAGTACCCACTGATTCACTAGAACAAACAAATAAGTACCACTAGAGTTCAATGAGTCGTAAGCGCATGGTAGTCACACACACACTGCAATAATTTAATACCGTGTAGTAGTAAGTGTGTAGTGTAAGTGTGTGTATGGTGGGATTTGTTTTATATATCATCTCTTGAAGTCTGCGTGAAGACTGAATTACTAAGAGACAATTCGTATTGATGGTAAAACTAAAACGTTCCGTTTTCTCGTTGGTTGACCAAAGTGTAGGAGGTAGTTCAGTCGCTTGCTACACAATGAATGAATGGCTCCTTCCTCCAGGTAATCAATAAAAGGGAATTTGATAAACTGGAAACAGTATTATTAGATTATCCATGAACTTGAATAATAATTGATAGTGAATAATTAATTAAATTATTCTTAAGTGTTGAAGATTTATTATACCGGGTGTTCTGGTGGTCTATCAAACTTAGTGTACGTCGAAGATTTGGTTCCGCAATTCTGAGAGATCAGGGTCTGAAATTCATTATTAATGAATTGAACAATAATTAAATTACTTTCGAGATTTTCGCCAAAAAAACCTAGGAATTATTTTGAAGGTTAACTATGTTTAATCACCTCAAATTTAATAATTCATTTTAATTGTTGTTTGTCATTGTTATACGTAATAAATAAATAAAATATGAAATAATTCAGAAATTCAATTAGTTTCTTTAATAAAATTTAAGTAATAGAACTAAAAAGCTAACAAGAAATTCGAGGCAGTGGCGACTTTTCATATGCAGCGAGTTAAGTGCCACAATTTAATACATACAGGGTGTACCAGCTCGATTTGGACAACGGTAAGGGGCGTGTAGGTCTCGTCAAGACGAAACGTTTTTTTATTTGAAGTTTTTGGATTTGGACCTTCGTTGCGGAAATATGGCCGACTTCCGGTTTTTAGTTTTTTGCTCCAGTTTCGGCATTTTTAGGTTCTCGCCCAAACTTAAACTAGTTTTGGAAACTCCTTAGCTTCAGTTACAGCTTTCATATTGAAGTCAAGGTTCTATCTCTGTTGGATTCAAAATCTTAATTTTTTAATTTGATTCAATTTGAATTGATTCAAAGACTTAAAATTTAAAGTCTTCGGCATGTCGCCATTTTGAATCCAACAGAGATAGAACCTTGACTTCAATATAAAAGTTGTAACTGAAGCTAAGGAGTTTCCAAAACTAGTTTCAGTTTGGGCGAGAACCTAAAAATGCCGAAACTGGAGCCAAAAAACTAAAAACCGGAAGTCGGCCATATTTCCGCAACGAAGGTCCAAATCAAAAAACTTCAAATAAAAAAACGTTTCGTCTTGACGAGACCTACACGGCCCTTACCGTTGTCTAAATCGAGCTGGTACACCCTGTGTAAAGCGCCAATTTTTCCCTTTTTTTGATAAAATCCCTTTTGAAGAAATCAGGTCAGTCGAAATTAATTAGGTCATTTTTTTTAAGTCTGATCAGCTTTTGTTTTTTTTTTGCGTGGCTCGATCAGTGCGAAATTTCGAGCTTTTTTGAATCTGTCAAACGAGCCTGGCAAAAAATAAGCTGATTCTTAGTTGACTTCTCAAAAAAAATAATAATTACGGGCTGACCGGACTTCGCGAAAATCGCATTTTTGAGTGGTCGGACTTTGCAAAATCGAATTTTATAGCTGAGCGAGTCTTGCAAAATAAAACGAGCTGACCGGATGACTTTGCAAAAATCGAATTTTCGAGCTGACCGGACTTTGTCTTATGTAGAATCTACACTTCACTAACTTTGAGATTCACGATCCGCCGCTGATTTGAGGTCTTCTTGAGTTCGATTCCCGGCCTGGGTGACATATTTGAAACAAAAATTCGACTATCGTTTTTCGCTCAGTTCTGTCCATATCGAGCAATACTTCAATATCGGTAATTTACAAGTATAGTTGGACCAGAGATATAACGAAACGACTTCTGTCATTTGATCAATTTTTGGATTATTGAAATATTGTTGAAGTCATAAAATATGACAGTTTAACAATTATATCATTTCGTTATATCTCTTGGTCGACTATACATACCTACCTATTTTCGATTTTCTTCAATTGTTTCTTGTTTAGTCAAAATCATCATGATAAAATGTAAAAGTCTCTCAAAGTTGTATATTTATTTTTTGCTGTATAACTTCTTCTCCTTAGTTACGTGGTAAACCATCTGCATAACGAGCACGATTAAATCATTAATGAGAGGCAATTGGTGATCTTTGATTAATGGTTAAGACGTTAAGAGAGGGACAACTAAAAACAACATTTTTCTTCATTACTTTAATAAGTATTCATCAGCTTGCTAGAAGCATGGGTAATTAAATTTTTTTAAATAAAATGAATAATAATGCACGGTGGGTTTGGCATGCACCAAAAAATACACCCCAGGTAGCAAAAACGCATGCCAAGACTGGATGTACTGTCCCCCGGTGTGCGTGGAAGCAGTTGAGACCTACACTCAGTTTTGCCATCATGCGTTTTTATTTGTTTTCATTTAATTCAATTAATCCTCTCACTATTGTTAAGTAATCAAATTGTGCTGAGTATTAGTAAGATATATATATATATATTTCGTATGAAATATATATACAGTGCTTCCCAAAAGTAACGGATAAATTCGATAAAACGGAGAGGGCTGTTTTTTTGAAAAAATAAAAAAACAGGTCGATTTTGTTTTTGAGTTGTTCAACTTTTGACATAATATTTGGGTATACAGGGTGATGCACGAAAAAGTGGTGACGTCATCGGCATTTTTTTAAATGGCAACCCTTATTTTTTATTAAATTTTTTGATACTTCATCCAATTGCCAATACGGTAATGTCATCATTTTGTAACGTTTATAAAGGAAATTTCGGAGAAAATAACTTAATTTCCACAGATTTAATAGATTTAATTTAATTTAATTTAACAGATTCAATTTGATAGACTTAATTTAATAGACAGATCTTATAAAATTACCATGGAAACAGTAATTTTTATTTGATATTTTTTTATTTTTATCGCTAATGTTCCGATTTTCACATCAGTAAAAAGTGCACAATTTCGACTCACAAGCTGTTTCTCAGAAATTTCCTTATTTAAGGTTACAAATTGATTACATTACCATACTGGCAATTAAATTAAGTATCAAAAAATGGAATAAAAAATAAGGGTTGCTATTTAAAAAAATGCCGATGACGTCACCACTTTTTCGCGCATCACCCTGTATACCCAAATATTATGTCAAAAGTTGAACAACTCAAAAACAAAATCGACCTGTTTTTTTATTTTTTCAAAAAAACAGCCCTCTCCGTTTTATCGAATTTATCCGTTACTTTTGGGAAGCACTGTATATATAGATACATTGTACTGATGAGTCTTTTTATTTATTTTATTTATGACAAAACACGTGTCTGTAATTTTCACCTCTACTCACAACACAACATGAATGAATGGCATAGGTATACTGTTTTACAAAATGACATTCATGTCTTGAATGAAGGAAGAGCACGGTGCATTCGGCTTGCGCCATAGGATAAACTCCATATAGGCAGCTAAAACGCATACCAAAAACTGAGTGCAGTGCCCCCTGGTGTGAATAGAATAAGTAGGAAAAGAAAGACCCTTCAAAAAAAAAAAAATTCATTGATGTTGTGCTGTGAGTATAAGTAGAAATTGCTTACTGGAAACATTGAAATCGGTATGATGAGTCTCAAACAGGACGAAACACTTGTCTACAAATTCCACCTCTGCTCACAGCACAACCTGAATTAATAGCATGTTGTTTAACAACATGTCATCCATCTCTTGTCTAAAAAAAACTACCTATTTGTAGCAAACTCTTTTATTGGCATTTCGTATACTTAAGATACGAAGTTTGTAATAATAAGGAAGTCAAGACTGGCATCATTATGTTTAATATTAAACTTACGTATTTTGCAAGAATCAGTGATAAATATTCATGAGACCTACTTTGCATGCATAAATGACACGGTTCACACTTCCTCATTATGATTAGAGCCAGCGCATGATCTTACAAACAATTGTTAGAAAGAATAGAAGAATAGAAGATTTATTTAGACCAAATTTATTACAAATTCGCATACCTACGCATAAATAAAAATAAATGAAATCAATACTAAGATCCTATTTTTTATTATAATAGGGGGAAGACCTTATGCAGGTAAATATATAAAAATTCCTATCCGATCTCTGCTGTCTTAAAACATGGAAATAATCACGGGGAAATCCCAATTAAAGGATCAAGCACCTAAACTAAATTATTATTAATCGCTTCAAAATCATAAAAAATACCTTTAGTTAACCACTAATCAAAAATCCCCTGCAGTTACTCTTTTGGAGCTGGAAAAATAACGAAAAAAAGTTCCAATTATTTTTATTGTTCATCTATCGTAGTATGGAAAAACCAAGTCGCTTCAACGAGTCTGTTACTTCTTGGTAATGCGTTCACTGTTCATGTAGAACTCATAAATTTATTCATAAAATATCCACAATAATGGTTGGAACGTCTTATTATTAGTTCCATATAACAGTACCTCTATCTACAGGGTGTTACAAAAAAGGAGGTCAAGCTCTTGGCCACAGATTGCTGGGCCAAAAATAATGACACTTTCCTTATGCCATTTTTCACATAGGCGTCCCATTTTCAAGATACAGGGTGTCAAACTTTAAATAAAAAAAAAGTTTTTTATCAATAACTCCGTTATTTTTTAAGATACTCACTTGAAAATTTGCATAGCAATTATTATCAATTTATTATTTGTCTTACTATCCTCACTCTTATAACATTTTGATTTAGGCCTTCGTTTACGAGATATATTAACATGTTTGGGTGTGTGACATTGATCAACTTACTGATATTTAAATTTCCCAATTCTTTTTAGAGCGGTGATTCGGTGGTGGCTAATTCGGATATGTTTCTGCATAACGTGTTCGTCTAATAGTCAAAGTATAATAGGTAAATTCGGATTAAAATGCTGACTGTAATTTTTTTTTTTTTAATAGACTATTAGACTATATACTACTTTGACTATTAGACGAACACGTTATGCAGAAACATATCCGAATCAGCCACCACCGAATCACCGCTCTAAAAAGAAATTGGGAAATTTAAATATCAGTAAGTTGATCAATGACACACACCCAAACATGTTGATATATCTCGTAAACAAAGGCCTAAATTAAAATGTTATAAGAGTGAGGATAGTAAAACAAATAAACGCCCAATCAAAAAAACCATACATCAGAGCCATAGGCGTACGCAGAAAAATGTTGGGGGGCCAAGGTCTGCCATAAACCCCCTTTCGTGCGCTCGCGCTTGGATTTTCTTTGATTTTTTTTCCTAAAAATGTGTGTCTGCATAAGAAAGAAGGCTATGCAAATTTCTTTATATGCAGTGGAAAGAGACTTATAAGACTTTTGAAGAATCGTTAATAAAGAATGAAAAAAAAAAATGTTTGCATACTGATTATAATAACAAATCAGATACCTAATTAAAGTAATCAAAAACAACTAGTTATATTTTCAAGAATTTATGCGGGAAAATCTCCATTTTATTTTACAAAGGACAATATTGTACATTGTTCTTTGACCTATATTTACTAATGGATGGTTAGTATTAGCGACAGGAAGGTAATTTACGGAGTCATTGTTTGGTCATTAATTTAATTACAAATATTGTTTCAAGTGTTAAGTGCCGCGGGTATATTAGTTTTCCCACAAATTTTGAAATACTTACTGCTAGCAACTATTTCCTTCGAGAGGCATCAAGCATCGCGCTCGATGACTGTTCATGGTGATGAGCTTTATGGCCAAAATGTATATTCTAAAGACTATTTGAGTTATTTGCTTCACGAAAGGAAGATAAGTTTAGTTTGGGAATTCTGGTTTGTAACTCATGAGAAGCGTAGGTATATAACATGGTAAAATTTGAAAAAAATGAAGCTTGGAATCACATTGGTACTATAGCTATGAAAATTTACCTTCCATTATTAACATTTTAGAACTCGCACATGTATATTTGGATTTTTTTTTATTGAAAGCGGGCACAATTATTGTTACAAAGCGTATAAAGAGAAAAGATGAGTAGAAAAATCTGTCTCGCCGCATTTGGAACCCAAATATAAAAAACGTCCTGTTGCAAAACTGCTTAAATTAATAAAATTAAATTGTATAAGCAATTCAGGACCATCAACATTGCTGTTCTTTAAATATCTGTACAGAGAATTATTAAAGAACGATACGAGTGCAATATAAGGTAACCTAGCCGCTACCGTAACCTACGGCTACGGTAACCGTGCCGTAGCCGTGCCGTAATTTAATTTGATTTGTGTTCACACGGCACACGGTTTTTAGTAGACAACGCGGCACTGGATGTTTTTTTTAAGTATTTTTGTCAGTTGCACCTACGATGGATGAACGAAAAAGACGCATGTTGTTAATAATGCTTTGGCATCGTCGTAGACCAGTCGCGAAAAGCAAGAAGATTTTGGATTGATCCACTTCTTGGAAACAGACAGTCGATGGGGGAATTTGCAACATTGTTTCGCGAGATACGACAGGATCTTCAACTAATGTAATTAGTAGTTCATGATCTATTTCAATAACCATAATTTCGTTATTATAATTTCCGTAAATTTAGAAAATGTTATTAACGTCCGTACGATACCGTATCGTACGAAACAGTATCAACACACGGCACGTGTGCATGCGTGTATACACTTGTGTGTTTTTCTGTTGCCGTAAGGTCTCTTTCACACATACGGTTTTCTAACGGTAATCGTGCCGTAGCCGTGCCGTAATTTAATTTGATTTGTGTTCACACGACACACGGTTTTTAGTAGACAACGCCGCACTGGATGTTTTTTTTAAGTATTTTTGTCAGTTGCACCTACGATGGATGAACGAAAAAGACGCATATTGTTAATAATGCTTTGGCATCGTCGTAGATAGTCGCGAAAAGCAAGAAGATTTTGGATTGATCCACTTCTTGAAAACAGACAGTTGATGGGGGAATTTGCAACATTGTTTCGCGAGATACGAAAGGATCTTCAACTAGTGTAATTAGTAGTTCATGATCTATTTCAATAACCATAATTTCGTTTTTATGATTTATGTAAATTTAGAAAATGTTATTAACGTCCGTACGATACCGTATCGTACGAAACAGTATCAACACACGGCACGTGTGCATGGGTGTACAGGGTGATTGATTGAAACGCCACATTAGAAAAAGTTCGACTTCCTAATGATCTAGGAATCTGAAATTTGGAACTTAGGCAACATACCTAATAACGAGTCAAAATGAAATATTACCAAGATGGTAGAACATTTAAAATGGCGAAAGCAATGGCCATCTTTGTTTTTTTAAATGGGACACCCCATATATTATTGCATTTTCAGATCGTCTGAGAAAATGTAATAACAATGGTGCTTATAGTTGTATTTTAAATTGAGTAGGCCATGAGTTATAAACAAGTGAAAATCGTGATTTTCCAACTTTAAAGACATTTATCACGAAAACGGCTCAAGATATCAGAAAACGGCCTACATGTCCCTATCTTAACTTTTTATAAGGCATCCAAATATGCAGTTGAAACCTTTATACAAGGTGATGAAAATTGTCAGATTTTTCATCACCCTGTATAAACATTTCAACTCTACAGTAGGATACCAGATGAAAAGTTAAGATAGGGACATGTAAGCCGTTTTCTGATATCATGAGCCGTTTTCGTGGTAAATGTCTTTAAAGTTGGAAAATCACGATTTTCACTTGTTTATAACTCATGGCCTACTCAATTTAAAATACAACTATAAGCACCATTGTTATTACATTTTCTCAGACGATCTGAAAATGCAATAATATATGGGGTGTCTCATTTAAAAAAAACAAACATGGCCATTGCTTTCGTCATTTTAAAGGTTCTACCGTCTTGGTAATATTTCATTTTGACTCGTTATTAGGTATGTTGCCTAAGTTCCAAATTTCAGATTCCTAGATCATTTGGAAGTCGAACTTTTTCTAATGTGGCGTTTCAATCAATCACCCTGTATACACTTGTGTGTTTTTCTGTTGCCGTAAGCGGCTCCGGCACCGTGCCGTAGCAGTCAACTAGCCGTGCTGCGACGGCAGCCGTGTACGGCTCCGGCAACAAACCGTCTTGTGTGAAAACTTGCATTTATGATAACGTGTTTCGATTAAGCACGGCTCCGTAGCCGTACACGGCCACGGTTAAAAACCGTAGGTGTGAAAGAGGGCTAAGCGGCTCCGGCACCGTGCCGTAGCAGTCAACTAGCCGTGCTGCGACGGCAGCCGTGTACGGCTCCGGTAACAAACCGTCTTGTGTGAAAGCTTGCATTTATGATAAGGTGTTTCGATTAAGCACGGCTCCGTAGCCATACACGGCAACGGTTAAAAACCGTAGGTGTGAAAGAGGGCTAAGCCCGCCTTTTTGTTCTATAGATATTGTATAAGATAAATTACTAGTACCTACTTCACAATTTTGAAAACCTCGCAAAGTGCTCTTGCAAGCTATTATTGGAAGATGTATAAACTAAACGATTGCTTCAGAATTTGAGGAAATGTATTTTTTTTTTTTATTTAGGGGGCAATTGAAAAAAAAAAAACATTTTTATCCTTATCAAAAGCAGTTTCAACGCAATTTAACATGCTTTGAAATCAAATGATGCCATATATCGTTGCTATTTCAAACCTTGGAGGTTGATATTATCACCATGTAGACTTTCAAAGGGGCAGTGGCGATATTCAATGTAAGTAAGATGATGTCCATCGAAATAAAAAAATTGTAATGTCTTTGTTACTCGGTTACGGTTCCGATATTGGCTAACGACCTCTTCAAGGCGAAATTAACAAAAATAATAGGTACATAAAGAAAATTTAAATTCTAGAAAAAGGTGTTTTTTTCCGATACATATTTCCGGTCAGCAAAGAATGGCAATCAGGTGATTTCGTTAATCAATATGTATAGCGAAAAAACAACTTAAAAATAGAAATCTTTTACGTTCTATTCCAAATCATTAATGTGCCATTATTTTACATTTATACGTCATTCGTGACTGTAATTTTTAAATAATCTTAACCACAATTTTCTGGTTCAAATCCACAATCAATATTTGGCAACTCATTTTTTTTATACTTGCCCTACTACAGCTCAGTTTGTCCAATCACTTCCATATCGTCCTATTTTTCTATATAGGTATTTTTGATTTTGCTTTGAACAAACTTTGAACGGTTAACAAAACAAACTTGTAAAAAAAATCTTCTAGCTGAATAAGGGATGTATTTATTTGTTTGCGGAAATAATGAAATTAACAAAAATGTTTGATGAAACAATAAAAAAAAATAGCCAGACGTCAAAGTGTTATTGACACCTTTATTAAATTAACAAGTATAATTCGAACGGTAATTCCGAGCGATACTTGGAATATATTTAAAAACTTACCGGTCTCGTCAACTACTCTCATAGGTCTTCCTTATTAACCCTTTCAATTAAATCTGGCACTGATTAAACTTCTCACATTATCTTACACTACCTCACACTACCCCTACCACTTGATTATTAGTATTTAATATTTTAGATTAAACGTTATCGTTATCGTTTTAGAAAAAGTCTTTCAATATAAATTATTAATGTTACTTAGATGATCCTCCAGTTAGTTTTTAAAATTCTACTTATCTAAATTAAATATCATAAAAAGTAATAAGTGACTTACCTTATTGTTATTTTATTCTTATGCCCCAAAATTCTTTCTTCTTGCGTATAATAAAGATATCCGGCTTAAAGAGCTATCAGAAAATTCACAATAATTATTGTCTTTATTTTATATTTTATCACATAGTACGACCACTGTATATTGTAAATAGAAATAAAGTGTAACATTGAAGTACGGTAAACTATTGCACTAATGTCTGGAACTGTAACAATGAAATACTGAAATGTAAATTTTGAACTTTTGACTCAGGATGTAACGACCGCTATCCATCCAGTTAATTGAAGATGCAGAATTGGAAATTATTCCCTTCTAATTTTAGCAATATAGTTATGGTTTAAGGCTTTATACTTTCCTTTTTTAGAGGATAAATATCATTGTTAAATTACGTTGCAGATTGCAGATTTTAATAGCGCAAGCAGCAGGGATAAAAACTGATAGCACATCTCTATTGTAATAAATTAAATATAAAAGTTTAATTTAATTATTTTTTTCCTAATAATCTAGCACGGTTTGTTGTTATCGTTATAGGTGACTCTCAAAACTCAACAAGTGTATTTCTGATTGCCTATATGAACTTGCATTAACTTCTATGTTAGGTTCAGTAAGCTTTATCCCTAAGAAAGTTAAGCTTTATCCCTAAGAAAGTTCCAAAAGAAAAAGTTTAATGAGATTGAACCACGCAAACAGGGCCGTTTTAACCAATAGACTAATAGAGCTATATCCCAGGGGCGCAAGCATTTTAGGGGAGTGAATTAAAATTCAAAATCTTTTCTTTTCCCTCCCAAAATTCCTTCATTTTATCACGAGACTTAATTAGTTCAAGGACAATAATAACTGACTAGAAATTGAGTCTATTTCTGAACGTGGCGCTCTGCGCATTTTTTTTAAGTTGAAGCTGCGTTAAGTTGAAGTTGAAGTTTAAAAATGTTTGTCTGCAATTTTGTATGAATTTTATGTTTTTTTTTTCTGTAAGAATTTTATATCATGTTTTGTCTAGTGTAATGGTTGATTTTAAAATGACGTTTTTCAATTCTGACACACTTTTCCTAGCCCTTCTAGCTATAGCCACAGTATACAGGGTTACTGGTAACTGGATACATTCCTTTGGTGATCTGATAAAACAAGAGGTAAGGAGTAAATTAACCCCAACATGCACTATACAAAACTCAATAGATTTTGAGATATTTCGATTTTCAACTTTTCTTAAAAAAATGGTTTCAGATGTCTTGAAATGTAATTTTCAAAAAATCTACTTTAACTTTTTGATTTTTTTTTTTTGCTGGAATACTTGTCCAATACTATGCTTCCTTCTGGAATAAAAAATATCCTGAGGTATTTCGATCGTGTGAAAATTTCAAAGAAAAACTTTCACAAACTATTTTTTTTTAAATAAGATTTAAAAGTTTTTTCAAATTTATTTCGCAAAATTGTCAAGGCACCTTGCGTACAAATTGTTTTAAAAACTTCCCTAGTGTAGTAGCTATCTAACAAGGTACGAATCTTGTACAAGAATAACAGAATCTCCCCGCTATGTACCCGTTACCGAGGAACAAATCCTTAAGTCGGGACGTTTTAAAAAAAATACGGCCCTGAACGGGGGTCTTAAAATTCTCGGATCCGGTCCATTTTCAATAGGTCGTATTTGGGGGTCACGAGCTTCGTCTCTACCAAGTTTCGTCCCGATCGGTAAAACTTTCAGACACTTAGAGTGGCTATTACTAGGCTATTCCCGAAAAATCCCGAAATTCCCGAAAAAATGACACTTCCCGGGAACGGATCCCGCTCATTTTCAATAGGCATCGTGCCACGGTGCGCCTCTTCAATCGAGCCAGATTTCAACTTTCCCACATGAAAACTGGCGGCTCTAGAGTGTTTCCTAGCAAAGTCACAGACAGACAGACCGACAGACAGACATTTTTCGGGCACAAGAATAAGTACGTATACTTACGAAACTTCTGTGACTTTGCTAGGAAACACTCTAGAGCCGCCAGTTTTCATGTGGAAAAGTTGACATTTGGCTCGATTGAAGAGGCGCACCGTGGCACGATGCCCATTGAAAATGAGCGGGATCCGTTCCCGGGAAGTGTCATTTTTTCGGGAATTTCGGGATTTTTCGGGAATAGCCTAGGAAACACTCTTAGTGTCTGAAAGTTTTACCGATCGGGACGAAACTTGGTAGGGACGAAGCTCGGGACCCCCAAATACGACCTGTTGAAGATGGGCCGGATCCGAGAATTTTAAGACCCCCGTTCAGGGCCGTATTTTTTTTAAAACGTCCCGACTTAAGGATTTGTTCCTCGGTAACGGTACATAGCGGGGAGATTCTGTTATTCTTGTACAAGATTCGTACCTTGTTAGATAGCTACTACACTAGGGAAGTTTTTAAAACAATTTGTACGCAAGGTGCCTTGACAATTTTGCGAAATATTTTTGAAAAAAATTTTAAATCTTATTTAAAAAAAAATAGTTTGTGAAAGTTTTTCTTTGAAATTTTCACACGATCGAAATACCTCAGGATATTTTTTATTCCAGAAGGAAGCATAGTATTGGACAAGTATTCCAGCAAAAAAAAAAATCAAAAATTTAAAGTAGATTTTTTGAAAATTACATTTCAAGACATCTGAAACCATTTTTTTAAGAAAAGTTGAAAATCGAAATATCTCAAAATCTATTGAGTTTTGTATAGTGCATGTTGGGGTTAATTTACTTCTTACCTCTTGTTTTATCAGATCACCAAAGGAATGTATCCAGTTACCAGTAACCCTGTAGAGTCAGGTCCCCCCCATGGTCCATTGACGCAAACCTTTTGGCTGCGGTAATTTTGTATTAGTGTTATATTTTTTGCTATTATTTAATTATTAGTTTTTTCATCTGAGTAAATTTTCAAGTACCTACTGGGATTGCGTGACCTTGACATTGAAAAAAAAATTCGCCTGATCGATCCTAATACCCCCCACCCCTTGAAACATTCGCCACTGTCCCACTCCAGCTAGCCAACTTCTAAAGAGGGGCGCATTATTTCTTATTAGCGCAAGGGCGCCGAATATCTAAAGACGGTCCTGGGTCTTAGTACCATTTCGGTTACTTATAAAGATGCTTTTACCAATTGTAAGGGATGAATCCTGAAGCCCGTCTTTATGGCGCCAAAAGCTCTAACCGCAGATAAGATAAAATAAATCTGCCACAAAACATTAAGATGAGCATCTTTGGAAATACTTTCAAGCCCTTGAAAGACCCCCAAAGGTTCCAGACTCTTCTTGAAAGGGACGTGGGAACACTGAAGTTTAAAATTTTATTATAATTCAGATGTGGCGAGATCAATCGTGGATTAGGTCATATGAGATAGAAGTTTTTTGTTGCAATGTGCAGTTTTCCTTCTATTCTTGGAACATTGGGTAGGTTTATCTCCTATAGGCCTCTCCATTGAAATGGACGGTATAATGTATCGACCGCATTTTTCTACATTCAAGGAATTACTGGAAAGGAACGTTCTGCAAGTCAAACGTCCTCACTGGAAAACTGGGAAAACTGTTGTGGTTTTTCTTCCAGTTAGTCTAGCCTCGGAGTTTGAGAAGGATTATCCCACAATAAATTGTGAGACCAATTTAATTATTAAATTATTTATTTCAAGAACCAGAGATCAAACTTCGAGCGTGGTGGTTTATTATTATATTTTATTAAAGGGCCGTGGGATTGCGGAAGTCTACCTGAATGTCGGGGGTTTTCTGGGTACATAAGCGATCCCCCCGTGATGCCCTGAGCTTTAGGCTCTGGTCGATTTATAAGTCCAACAATTAATTATCAAGCACTATGGTAAGAATTATAAAGTAGATTCTTTACAACTGGCTGCCAACTTCCATATAAAGCAACTTCTGCCATCATCGGGACCTTGCTGCCGCCATCATCAGAACTAATCTGCCGCCATCGCCAGGACCTGGCTGCCATCATCAGGAGCGCTTGCTGCGGCTAACAGGAACTGCTTGCTGTTACCGAGCGGCAGTGTACCGCTGTCAACCATAGACCATGCATAAAATAATTACATAAGATAATCACCACCACCACAATAGGCGGATTTAGGCATGGATGCAACAATGCAAGACTGTTGACCGAGTGAGCAATGAGACGAAAAATAAATGTAAATAAACAGTAAGTCTTACTAAATTATGAGTATATTACAAAATATGTTCTTATTTATTAAAGTACAAGGTGGAATGATAATGTATGGCATGAATTATGTCTTAAAATATAAAACATTTAATTCATAAAAAATAAATAACAATAGACAGTCTCTCAAATTACGTCATTAAATCTAAAACCCTGAATCGTTGTCTAACTGTCTGACATTTCATATCGTACCCTATTTCTTCACCAAGCCGTATGTATTCCATTGTTCAAAGTAATCAACGTATGATTCTATGCAGGGATACCAGTCTCTTCCAGTGTAATCGATCTGGGGTAACTGACCGCCGTAGTTCTTTGGCAGGTGACTAGGTGCTAAATGCTTATGCAGACTTTCCATTTTGCTCCCGTGGAAGAAAATCTGTAACAAAAATACTTTAAATAAAGGAATCACCTTTCCTTATAACTGGGGTGTGATAAAATTGAAGCCTTCTGTTGACTTGAACCAACTCTGTCATGAGAACTGATCAACGGTTACCGAAACAGATACTTCTTGCAGCTGTCAAGAGTCGGCCTGAGGTCAATCTATTATACAGAGATCTGCCGCTACTCTGACCACTGCAGGCTGAAGTAACAATTTCACGCAATGGGTTTAGGTAGAGTTCGAAGTGAGGACGATCAAAGAAGAAAATGAGGGTGATAGCTCAATTGTGAGAAGTATGTCACAAAAAATACAATAGAACGATCCATCTCTGGAAAAAACGTTCAACATTAACGTCATTGGCAAGATGCCTGAAGTTATCGGCATTCACCAAAAGTTGCTGTAATAGTTGATGTAGCCAGACGTTTTCTATTTAACATCATTCACTTTAGCCAAATTTTTCAGAAAACAGTAACCTCTCTTGTCCTAAAAAGCGAGAGTTTTATTGATAGTTTGAACGAGGTTGATGATTAGGGTAGTTTGATAGATAATAATTACACTTACTCTATTCTTGAGCTTTTGTCTGATGAGAGGTTTGAAAATTTGCCAGACCATGTTGAAGACGAACGGCTGTTTAACCATGTGCACTTCCTTCAGTCTCAATGGCATGGCATCTTGGATAAATCCAAGCAGTTTCATACTGAAGGCAGGGGTGAGCGATTTGATTTGCTTCATCGATAAGTTCTCGAAGTCCATTATCACAACCACTCCTCTGACTTGAGTCTCAGGTTCCAGAGTTGCGGCTATATGGATCAAGTAGAAGAGACGGAAAATCTGGTCGGATGTTACTTTTGATGGATCCCATATTCCTTTAAAGAAAATAATTATCTTAATATGCTGATCGGTTGTAATGTAAGCGGCAAGCGGTAGGGTAAAGTTTGTTAGATTGAGTTATTTTTAAAGACTTTTAAAAATGCATAAAACGTTATAGTTCGTGAAAGTTACCTCCACAGTTGACAAAGAGAACTCTTCTTCCCTTATGATCTGGTTCTTTCAATACATTTACTACGTCATAGTTCATGAAAGCGTCTTGTTCATCTTTGGGGTGTAGATTGTCCAGCAGGGTCTTATATTTTTCTTTGAATTCGGCAACACGTTTCATCTGTAAAATAAGAAAAATATTTTTTAGATACAAGCGTGACATTTATTGTTCATTCTGAATTAGTTAATTTTTTTTTTCAATATAAAAAGAGGGAACATCCGTCGTAACTATGTAGATAAGATATTGTCACTCCACTCTGGTAATTTGGCTTCGAGAACGAGTTCATTCAGCCACAGACACATTTGTAATGAATAAATAGTTAAATGAACGAACACAAACAACCATGACGAGACTGGGATTCGAACCCAGACGGTGACAGTCTCAACGGATTTACCGCACGCTCGTAGTATAGGTATACTTATTTGGAAAGCGTGAAGTCTAAAATGAAACGAAGGAGCAGAAGACATAACTGGGAGAAGCTTGGGGGCCACCGCTCCAGGAAGAGAAGTACTTAGGTTATTTTCGCAGGTACGTAAAAGTGTTTTGGTGAAGTATTTTCTGCAAGAAACTATACACTAAGGCGACAGGGTTACTAGAAAAGATCGACTGAATGTTGGAAAAAGGCTGTTTTTTGAAAAGATGAATTTTCATAAGTTCTTTTTCTATAAAACTTATATTTTGCATTGATATATTTTCAGAGTGATTTTGAGTTCAAACAGCTGCTTGGAAACACCTGTAACTTCTAACCTGAAGTTTTTCGATTTTTTTCCAGACTACAGTATGTAGATAGACCAACATTTTTCTAAAGCAGCCGTCAGTTAGTTTTCCAGAAGCAAACTCTGGATGAGTCTGAAGGGCGGCCTCTTAAAAATGAGGAAAAAACTCTACCATTAATTTCGATTTAACCGAAATTATTTTTATCCAAAATGGCACCCTTTTAAAAATACAGCCCTTACAAGGGGGTCAACCAAATACACATTTTCCAGAGTAAGTCAAAAGTGGATTAAAGAAAAAAGTAAACTTAAAAAAAAACTAAGTAAACTGACAGAGTCTTACAAACGTTGGCATACCGGGTGTTCCTATTTTCAATGTCACTTATCACTTTTTACCCTAGAAATTTCTTATCCGCAAGCCACTGATTGATTCTCTGTTTTTGCATCAAAAAAGTAAAATATTGCTTAGCTTTTTTTTCTCTTATAAAAGTATCGTATCTTTGACAGTTTTCCCTTAATTATTTTTTTATGGTGACTTTACACTACTGAAAATGTGCTTGTGAAAATACCTATCTCTTTTAATTTAAATGATAATTACAATCTACCAGAACGTTCCACCACTGATTCCTGGGTTCAAAATAATGCCGATTTAACCGAAATTAATTGTATCTATAATGGCTCCCTTTTGAAGATACAGTCCTTTAAAGGGATTTTATACAAAAAGACTTTAAAGGGACTAAATACAAATTCTCCAAAATTAATAAATTCGTGGTTAGTAACATCATCAAAAATTATTTACGGGAAAACTATGCAAGATACGGAACTTATATAAAAGTGCAAAAAGTTTTGTAATACTTAAGTTTTTTGATAAAAACCATAGAGAATCCACCAGGGGCGTGCGGATAAAAAGTTATGGGATAAAATGTAATACGCCACACTGAAAACGGGAAGTGTATGCCAATAACGTTTGTAACTGTCAGTTTATTGGTCACAACAGTAAACAGTGGAATTTTCAAGTTTCTCATTTCATTCACTTTTTCTGGAAAATGTGTATTTGGTTGACCAGCTTTTAAGACTGTATCTTGGAGTGGGTGTCATTTTGGATATAAATAATTTCAGTTAAATCGTCATATTAGTGTATTTTTTAACAAAAAATACACTATTGAGGACGACATCACTTTTCGAAAATCACCCAAACTCATCAAATGTCCACCGATCATGACCCCCAGATCACGAAAAAGTGGTTTTCCAAAATTCACCTGCCCACGATATATATATATATATTTATATATTTATATATATATTTATATATTTCTCCAAAATCGCGAAAATTCGATTTTAAAAACGCTCCTGTGGCTTTATCTTTTAAGATTAGTGAACGAAATTTTGGGTCCTTGTTAAATTTGAGAATGACGTTGGATTTTCGTTGAAAAACTTTCCAAAAGTCCCATCACTTCTACAGGGTGTCCCTTCAAAATTCCAGGTATCCGGTTTTTGTCATCTCATTTCAGGTCGCAGTTTTGACTAGGACGCTGAAATTTTTGTGGGAGTAAGATATCCACAAGGAGTGGTCTGGTATTGCACTTGAGCAAAATCGGCCGAGCCGTTTCAAAATGGCAGCCATTTGAATTTTCGGAAAATTTCCAATTTTTTGAGCCCCCGTATGAGCAAGATGGCAAAAAAACTTTGAAATCAAATTAACAGGATTTGAAGAAAATTATTGGAAATTTGAGTTAATGCAATAAAATTAGCATATTTTCCATTAATAAGCCAGTGTCGTGGGTAGGAAAAAGGGTGAAAATGTGTCAATTCTATAACCGTTTATGAGTCCATTTTTGAAGAAGTTGAACCGAAATTTTCAATTTTTTTTTTTTTGCTTTAACATATAATTTGATGTCTTAGCTTCAATTCGCCTCGATTAATGTAGCACTTTAAACGAAAAACAAAAAAGTTTTTCGCTTGTGCAAAATTAGCTTACACTTATATAAAATTATTAAATCAATGAAAGGGTTCGCCATTTCTTTTTTATTTTTTTCCACATTCAATTATGAATGGTTCTGAAAATTAGAAGAGCAAACGCAACAACAATTAAATCACCTACATGCAGGTGAAAAAAGTATTCAAATTGGTTTTTTAATAACAAAGATACGACCAGTTTAAAAAATAAAATGTGTAGGATGAAGTATTGGACGTACTACATATACCTACCCGATCATCGCTACAAATTTGAAACGCACCTTGGCTCAGTTAGTTAGGCAAGGGTGTACCCTTGCCCAGCAAACTATTGGTGCGGGTTCGAAACCACGAGAGGGTCATTCTTTTTTTTGGTAGGTAGGTGGTTTTCCCCCCCAAAAAATCGGATTATTTTTTCATTATATTCATTATAAAAAAAAAATAGGAAGAAAATATTTATTATTGAATCGCATAAAAATACACTATTTCTGCGATTGATGCGCAAGAAGGTTTTTTAAGCGTCAGGAATATGTGGTAGAATTTTTTCGCATCTTTTTGAGACACCTTGTATGTGAAGATTTGGGCTAAATCTTTAAAACTCCTCACAAGAAGTTTATTTTGAAAATTTTTCCTAAAATTATTGCCGATAAATACTGAAATTCAGAACAGAAACCGTTCTTCCATTTTTTAAGCAAACAGAAGTTCCTTTTGTAAAAAAATTGGTCATTATATACATCCGCGTCTCCTACAGTTTCACTATGACACCTATACAGGGTGGTTAAAACAATTCGATGCTCACCATTGGGATCTCGGGAACGGTAAAAGATACAGGGTGGGTTAAATTAGAGAAAAGTTGCACAATTTAATGCTTAATAAAAATTTTTTTATTTTTTTATATTTCCAGTCGTTGCTGAATAATCCTGAAAAAACTGAAAAATCAAAATTTCTCATTTTAGCCATATCTTTTTTATTATTGGAAATTAATTAATTATTTTTTGTAGGCTTACATAAGTCGTCAAACTATCCGTTTAACATTACAAAAGTTCTCAAAGCTAACTAGATAAAAATAATGTAAACCAAAAACTAATAAACTTCAAAAATAAATAAATAAATTTCATAAATTTTTATTCTTTTTTTTCCTTAAAAAAGACAACTTTTTAGATAAAATATCACAGAGATATTAAAAAACCATGAGGCAAGCAGTATGACTTCATATTGACGTATTTCAGCGAATTTTTTTTTTTTTTTTTTGAAATTTAATTTTTGAAGTTTATTAGTTTTTGGTTTCCATTATTTTTTTCATACCGAATGACACAGAAAAACAATATGGCGGCCATAAGAAAAACAAAAGTTGGCTATGAAAACTTTGGGATCTAGTCGGCTTTGAAAATTTTTGTAACGTCAAACGGATAGCTTTTGACGACTTATGTAAGCCTACAAAAAATAATTACTTAATTTCCAAAAATAAAAAAGATATGGGTACAATAAGAAATTTTGATTTTTCAGTTTTTTCAGGATATTTCAGCAACGACTGAAAATATAAAAAAAAAATCTTATTAAGCATCAAATTGTGCAACTTTTCTCTAATTTAAGACCCTGTATCTTTTACCGTTTCCAACATCCCGATGGTGAGCATCGAATTGTTAACCACCCTGTATAGGGGTGAAGAACATACCTATAGTAACACCAGGAAGGTATTCATTTGCTTTGCAAATGAAAGGGAAGGCAACAAAACGGCATAAAAATCGATTTTGAGAGTGCGATGAAAATACGGTCCTGTCAGAAGCGCCGATTAGATACCGCGAATCACGGATGTAACCACTTCACGACAATGCCAAGCGTTTCAAAGAGTACACAGTACCGGACCGACACTATATCCGCTTTCACATATTGTGTCCAGTCCACAGGGATTGATGCAATGATTTTCGGAATATAAATTCAAAATAAATGCAAATTTCGAAATAAAAATCGTGCTACTGTTAATATCGAAGATTTTCCTTGCCCTGAAAGTGAAGAAAAAAATAGAAATTCGACCGTAGTGTCAAAGAGGCCTTAGTTGTGACCTTAATATTAGTTTCGTACCCAGCCAGCACCCCTATTTCGCTCCTCGGTCCCGAAAAAATTGATGGAATTTAGGAGACGCGGATGTATATATTTACCAACAAATCTATTTAAGAGAGATTCGGAGGGTTTTCTAGTTCAGAAAAAATTATCCTTATATTTAGAATGTTTTCAATAGTTGCATTATTGAATCATGGAATTCAAAACCAAATGAAATATTGTTCTCCAGATATCTTGTATGAACGTATGTTTTTTCCCAATGTGTTTTCTAAGAAAAACCAGTACAATATAAAAAAAAACAAATAAATCAGCTGATTTCTAAAGGTAAAAAAAGACAATTTGCTATTCAAGAAAGTTGGTTGCCGTGGCGATGAAACTTGTTATTTACAAAAGTTAAGAACAATAAAATTAATACCAAACTTCATATTATGAAATACTTTTGTCTGGCAAATACTTTCCAAGATGCAAGTTGTGCAACTTTTCCAATTTAATATTTTCTTTTACCGAATAGCAAAATAGGAAAAATTTCAACAACAGATAAATATTCGACAACTATTAGTTAATTCAATAAACACTCATCACGATTACTATTTATCTCTAGTTACAATAATTTTCCAATGCACTGATTACCCAGTATTGGTACTATTAAAATAATGTGCTGATAACACCATTTCAAATGAGCTAACATTGTTATTGAAATCTAAAATAAACTTATCACTGAACCAAGTACCGGTACTTCATCTTCCTATCGTTCATCATTTATTTTATTTACTTTTCTATGTGAAAGATCTCAAATACAATATCTATCTGTAATATCTAATAATAATATAATAATTCTTATCGTTCAGTCTTAATACTAATGTACTTTCATGATGCTTGTTATTATATTGAGTTTCGTTACCCGGATTTTAAATAACAATAATATTCTTAAAATTATCTCAAGGACTTTTATTAATATCATCGTACCACTCGAACGATGATTCGAACGATAATGCAGAAGTTATTAGGTACTAAGAGGCAAAAAGAGTGAATCAAGAGTAAATTTTAAAATAGTAACACAAATGCGCCCTAGAATTATTTTTGAAACAGTAGGGTGGGTTTCGTTTCCAAACCAAAGTAACCAAAATATAGGTTACCTAATGGTTGCCCGAAAAATTGTTACATAATATAGGTAAACACGAGACCGTTGTTGCTGCGAAATGCTGGTCAACATGCGGTTATCAAACAATACATACAATAATAGGTAACGGTAACCAAACCATGCCTATTGCTTTAGTAACAAATTCCCAAATTTCATTTTCTTTTAAATGGTCCAATAAATCATTAAATTTTGTGTTTTGAAGATGATCCAAAAACAAGTTAATTTTTTAATTTAATTTATTGAAAAAGAGACTTTTTGGCAATAAATGTATAGATTGAAATCACATTTTTCTGAAATTTGTTCATTCATCTTATCGCCTCCTGAACAAAAAATAGGCGTATTTAATTTTCTTAATATTGGAAAAAACCCTTGAAAAAATCTTTCGGAATTTTGATATTCAATAACATGAGGATTGTTGATAATCCTTTGTAGATAAAAAATGTCCTGAATCCAATAAATTGAAATTAATGGAAACGCTTTTGGAAAATGGAAAAGTTGGTTGTCATGACAGTAAAAATACAATTAAATAGGGCGAAATTTTTACTTTAATGATAACTTAAACCGATTGGCTCATTATATTGAAGAAAAATACAAAAAAAAAACAATCAACATTATTATTTTCAAGAAACATGAAATCTGTTCTTGGCCTCAAGTTATTTAAATTTTATCAAATAATAGTGTTTATTGTGTGATAATTTTTTCTTTCCCTACAACAATTTTCTTTAAGACTTCTTCACAATATAAAGACCGCAATACCTTATTAAATCTGAACTAAAATAATGTTCAATGAAATGAAAGCATAAAGAAAATGTCTTGCTCACCAATTCATAGGCACTCTTCGCGTACCATTTGCACGGTCGCAGAAAAATGGTCAAAGTTTCATCATCATCCTTGAAATAAATGGTCGAATCATTTTTCAGCAATTCTCTCAACTCAACTAAAGCTGCCTCAACCACTTCCGGAGTTTCGCGCAGTTCTTTTTCAGCAATCACTCTTGTTTCTTCAGAAATGGGGGATCTATCCAACGTAAACGGAGCTGGCGCCATCTGCAAGAAATTAACATTAATATTATTTATTACCTACCTAGTTAGTTGTATAAAAAAATTATTATTGATTAGACCTTACCATTGAGTCAGGTAACTTGCACCCCTGGAAAGTATTATTATTATTTCACTTATATCAACGTCTTCTCCCACGTGAATCCGGATGAGCAATGTTGGACATCTTTAATTTTCCAAACCTTATAAACTCACCAGCCTTATTATCTTATCCATACTTTGTTCGTGACAAAGTTCAAATTCAAAAGTGATTAGGTTTGAAGCTATATTTCAACTCTTAGTAATAGTCAATAGATATCATAGGCGGGTATAGGATTTGGTTTGAAGTTCAGGGGTCAACTTTATCGCGATGTCTCATACAGACATGCTCCTAAAAAATGATACGGTTCTAATACATTGTGTTGCGATATGGATTAATCATTTTTATACACCATTTTATTACTTACCTAATTAAAAGCAACACTAAACAGTAACACTAATAACACCAACACTAACACTAACACTATAACACTACTTAAATGGTGTTAGTATTGCAGAAACGTATTAAGTACCTAAGTAATTATTATTCGTTTTATAGGAAAATTCATCGTTTCAGATGTTTTTCCAATAGAGTATAGTAATAATTAATATCAATATACCTGCTGAGTACCTATGCTGAGTAACTATATCTATGTAGAGGTAATCATGAGGACAATTAGTGAACGGATAAATTTATTCATGAAAAATATTTACAACACTGGAATCGTAAATAAATAAATGAATACCACTTAAGAAAAATTCACTGGAAATATTTGCAATCTCCGTCACTGCAATTTTTTTTTTTTTGAACTAGTTGGACTATTTTGAAATTATAGCTCTCTTGAAAAAATTACTGAAAAAATGTTTCAGGGCTAGCCAAATTCTTTATTAATCAAGATATGTAATAATAATTATTATTACCATTAAAATTAACACAGCTCATCAGCTTATTACTCATCATGTTACAATAATATTCTACAACATGATTAATTGATAATAATTATTATAAAGCAGTAGCGCGGAATCCCTGTTGCAGTGCAGCTTTGTTAGCGGAGAGCAAAGTTCGTTTTCTATGGTAATGACGCTGAGTAATTATTACTGAGGTACCTACCTACAACTCGCACTTTACTAAGCGTGAAGACAAAAATATTGGGACCACACTTAAACACTATAATACATAATTATTATTGTAAACAATAACCTATTTGCTCATAAAAAATTTCATTAAAGAATCCTTTGAGAGTATGCGATCATGGTTCAAATATCAAAGACCATTCAACAGAAGGATACAGCAGCAGGTAATAAAGTACCTACCTAATAAAGTAAATATTAGAATAATAAAAAAATGTAATTATTTTCTTCATCCTCCCATTTACAAATAAATTATTTTGGCAGGAATGTCCCAGTGGTCACTTGAAACAATGATTCCAAATCATAATAATCTGGTTGATGGTCGAGAAGAAGATTTGGTTGGCGCAAGTTGGAATAATTATTTCTAATGGTGGATCTTATGAAGAAAAAGAAGGACCGATAACCATCAAAAGAAATGTTATATGGGACTGCTCAAAAAAATAATATTGGCCAATCAGTTAGAATTTTGCGAAAAATCGTCGTTAAATTTTGTCATGGAAAAAAAACCAATATAGGTAAGACAATCCCAAAATAAAAATTATCCACGTTATTTTAAAACAGGTACAAATGAAATTTGGGAAATTTCAAATATACCTCTAAGGCTTTGCGGCTACAACATTATTACGCCTTTCAACCGCCAAGTAATAATCATTCCCCTACTTTTGTTTTTGAAAGTTACACCCCTATTTTTTTTCCTTAGCTCATCGGGAATAGTGGCTTTCTTCTGATAATAAAATGAAATCCACTTTGTAAAAAATCTAAACATTTTTAGCTTTTTCTGAAGGCTTTCATGATAAGGTATCTGTTAAAATTATTAGTCTTGTCAAGGTTTATTAAGGCGACGCCTGTATTTTTCGATTACATATTATTTCTATTATTATTCGTTTAACTTTTCAACTAATGATGGTAATTTGAAAAAAAAAACTGCCAAATACAAGATATTACAAGTACTTAGCTTAATTTTGTAATTCAATAAGGAATTACTCATCAAGGAAAAAAACAATTGGTTCCATTAGAATAATAGAATTCGGCATAATGACAATGAACATTCAACAAACAACTTATAACAACTGATCGTTTAACTTTAAAAACGCAAATCGAACAACAATAATTTTTTCGGCGATACAGGTTGACGGACACGCTTAAATTAAGTGACAAATAAAATGTATAAGCGTGCAGAACGTTATTACACAATTTTGTTTCGTGAGTAGGTAAATGTCCAAAATTCAGTTATTCTGCAAGCAAGTTATTCTGCGGCATCTTCCTTGAGAGTATACCTCCTCATTTTATGCGACTGCCGGCCCTGGTTCCTGAATGCGAACTCATCTCGCACCAACTCAGAATTTCCTCCTTTTGAATCTCTCATCTCGTTTAAACGTTATACTTTTATGATATTTAACGTATTTTGGACTTTATTATTGTCTTTTAATTACGAAGCAGATTTGGGATGTCGACTGCATGGATCCTTCCAGTTATCCTTCCAGTTTAGCTGCAATACCCACGTCTCGAGATGTGAACCTCATAATAAATCAAATGAATGGGTAAATACCTACTATACCAGTTTTATAATGACAAAAATGCATGCCTAGTAAGAAAAAATTATTTTTTATTACTGAGTGCAATTGATTTAAGTATTATCTCCATTTAGATGCCACTTAGTTTTATTTACTTACTTTACTTACCGAGAGGAAAACATTCCTGAAATTATTGTTTACTATACTTTGAAGTTATTATTATACAGTATGGAATAATAATTATTATAGATTAGGCTGAGGAGAAACACGTTTAATAATATCAAAATTTAAGTAGGTACCTATTATTTTTATCACCAAGGAAGATTTTTGATATAAGCCTCGATATAAGCTATATAATGTAGGTACTTACTTATTATTAGGTACAATAAAGCAAGTAGGTATATCTACCTAATCATAAATCTAGAACAGAACTTCGTATAGGTACTTTTTATCTAATAGGTAGGTAATTATTATTACACAACATTATTATAAGTATAGGTAACACAAATAATCAGTTAAAAAAAAAAAATCGTATGGCTGTGGTAAAGCCCAAGTGTCAGAAGTTTTCAAGTAGCCTCAAGGGCCTCTGTCGTATAACCTAACGCTGTTGTGAAGCAGCCGGGACCCCCTTTTTAACGTACCTCCCGGAGCACGATAATATAAGTATTAGATAACTATACATATAGGTACCTAATTATAACTTTTTAAGTTATAGTTTGTAAATTTAGGCGCGATAATCCATAAGAGATGAAGCGGTTCATTTCTTAATAAAAAATAAGAGTATAGTTACCTACCTATAATTTGTGGCATTTAAATCAAAGCTTTACCAATTTTATACCTCTCATGAGATTTTTCATAAATCTGTTCTCCGAGAATGTCGACAAGATCTTTTCATTATTGCACTCATCAAGATTGGTCTGAATTAGGTAAGTATACGGGATATCCAGTTTTCTTCTGAGATACGAGGCTTCCCCTTTTACCTTTGTCGGTTATGATGGACTGTATTGGATGATGATGTGGGCGTTTTCCCGAGCTGAGTAGACTCGTCCGGTGCGTAATATGGTGTGAGACAAAAAAAATTCGAAAGCACCTAAGCAACATAATTTCGCAATAATGACGCAAGGAAATTTTTTATTTAGGCGAGTTGAATGTTGATTTTTGCTAGAGAAACAAATACAAGATTTCTATACAGTGCACGAAATATTTGTTGCTCTAGTTCGCGAAAAAATTCGCGCACGCTGCCGAGTAGATAACTATAGATATAATAAATAACGTGCCATTTTTCATTCGCATACCTACCTATTTATGAAAAAATGTCAACATTATTTCGTATCAAAACCAGTCTCAAAAATTAAAGAATTAAATTTTCCCGACTTAATAATCACGCTTAAGCTAGTTTTGACCTATATAAGCAGATAAGATCCAAATTTTGCTTTAATCATATAGCTGTATGATTTTCCTTTCGTTAAAAAATTCACTAAGGCGTCTTGATCTAAGTAATTGATTAGTTTTATTATGACATTTTTAACTGTCAAAGTGTAATAACTTTTAACACTAATGACACTTTCTAACTACTGGATGGATGGGAAATTATAGGCTATGCTATGAATATAAAGATATCAGTCGTTAAGCCTTTAACGAGAGTCTCTAACTTTTAATAGAAGAGAAATCGTACGGCCCAATATGTTTCTGATGTATACTGTACCTATGCATATAGGTAGGTATACTTGTTAACTCCGCGTCAAAGAGCAACACGAAATATTAACGACGCGATTCGATCCTGAAAGGGGGCTAAATTAATGCGGCTCGATGCCGCGATGGTAATACCGAATCGCCACGGATGACAGGATCAAAATTTAGGGAAGGACCAGGCTGTAATTGCCAATGATTGACAGGAACACAATTATTAATAATAATTATCGAAATTACTGACCTTGTGTCTTGTCCGACTAAAGGGGCACTTGTTTTAATTTGCGAGATGTTGTAACTATTATTATTGTTCACTCTGCTTCACTATGTAGGTACCCACGATTGTTCCACTACTTTATACCGCTTCCTTATTTAATTAAAGAACTAGGTATCCCGTTCTCGTAACACCAGCATCGACGAGTCTGGTACGAACGGCACTCTTGGTCGAGCTCTTTCCTCTCTCGATGTTAAACCTCGACTCTCCGTGTGGTCTCTCCAGTCAGGTGTCCTTTTTCCTTCTTCCCGATGTGTAAAGGGAGAGGAAGGGGTAGGAAACTGTGGTGTCTTAGAGAATACGAATCGATTATTCGCCTAGGACGAAACATACCGCCCACCAAAATTACCGGAGGAATTTTCCGCTATCAGAAAATTGAACCAAAAGCGAAACTAACGAAAACGAAACTAACGACAAAAACGAAACTAACGAAAACGAAACTAACGAGTCAGGGACGAAATTCCCTGAGTCCGTTACTGGTTAGGTAACGGGCAAAGTTTGACCAGAGGTCGTTTACAAAGACCTTTGGTCGTACGAACCGAGGCAACCCTGGCGACACCATCCGCATCAGGGTGCAAAGAAACAATTCTTCCTAGAGCTGCTAGGAAAGTCTCTGACGATAAATCAGAAGCGATCTCGAGATGAATCGCGCGAGTCGCGAAACATACGAACAAACATAAATAGGCTTTAGAAGTTTTGACACCCCTATACCTCGACAAGACAATAGGAAAGGGTCCCCCATAATCGACCCCGACACAACTAAAGGGCTTCAATTGGGAGACACGAGCGACAGATAAATTCCCCATGGGAGGTTCCAACGAGAGCGGACGAGTGCGAAAGCAACGATTGCATTTCGACAAATAACTACGAATGACCCTACGAGCAGACAGGATCCAAAAATTTTGTTGAAGGAGATAATGAGTAGTGTTCACTCCTGGGTGCAAATTACCTCGATGTATCTGATCAATCAAAAGTTCAACCAACCTATGCCTTCCTGGCAACAATGCGGGATATTTAGCGTCGAATGCTAAACCCGAATGCAACAGTCGACCCCCGACTCGCAAAATACCGAAATCATCAATAAAGGGCGACAATGACTGCAAGTACTTGGCACATGGTTTACCAGAGCGAATTTTCTCCAATTCCGAAGAGAAGACCGAAGATTGAACAATTCTAACAATGTGCATGAGAGCAGCATGCAACTCAGAGACACTCAATGCACCAGTGGTCCTATTGACAGCACGACAATTGTTAGTGAAACGAAAACAACGAGCGATAATACCCTGAATTTTCCTCAAAGAAGAAAATCTTTTCAACAAAACATCGACATCCGAAATCTCTATCGTAGCGAACAAAACAATATTCCTTTTCTCCAGTTCAACATCAGAAGTGGGAGCAATGGGAAAGAGTGCTGGCCAAGATTCCAGCGGCAATCTGAGGAATTCAGGCCCCGCCCACCATGCGGAAGCCCCGACTAACTCCTCTGGTAACAAGCCCCGAGACGCGACGTCCGCTGGGTTGTCACCTGAACGTACATGATTCCAACAATCCGGAGGAATTCGATCCTGAATGTGGACGACACGATTCGAAACAAAAGTCTTCCACCGATGTGGAGACGACTTGATCCAGGATAGAGCGACCGAAGAGTCACTCCAAGCGAAAACCTTATCAACAACAATGGATTGAGGACCTTGTTCAAGGACGAACGAAACGAGATCTGATAGTAAGACTGCGGCACACAATTCCAGCCGTGGAACGGAGAGTGGTTTGAGCGGAGCAACACGAGACTTGGCAGTAACGAAACGAACCTGCACATTGCCATCGGCGTCCTCGAAACGATAATACACCACACCCGCATAACCTGCAGTCGACGCATCACAAAATGCGTGCAGCTGACACGACACGAAAGATCCTTCGGGAACCAAGCACCTAGGGATTGTCAACTTGGATAAAACATGAAGAGTGGACTTATATCGATTCCACTTTTCGACAACATCAGCTGGTGGATCTTCATCCCAATCCAGCCCGAGATACCACAAATGTTGAATGACTCGTTTTGCCATAAAGGTCAATGGGCACAAGAAACCCAACGGGTCATAGATCTTAGCGACTTCTGAGAGAATGCTTCTCTTAGTACAAGGTGAATCTATGGACTTAACCACGAACGAAAACGAATCAGTAGCCGATTGCCACTGAAGGCCAAGAATTTTCACCGAAAAGTCCGATTCCGAATCAAAGTTGGATGACTGCTGTTGACAATGTTCAACCGGCAGATCCTGAAGCAATTGTGGATTGTTAGCAGACCATTTCCGCAACTCAAATTGTCCCAATTGCAATAGCGAAATGAGCTGATTTCTCAACTCCAAGGTTTCCTCGATTTGATTTGCCCCAATGGCAAAATCATCGACATAAAGCCCGAGACGAATGGCTTTCGAAGCGAGAGGAAACTTCTCAGAATTTTCTTGAGCTAATTGTAACAAGCACCTAATGGCCAAATATGGCGAGGACGAAACACCATAAGTTACAGTGTTCAATTTGTAACTTCGAATAGGATCCTTTTCTGAAAAACGCCAACGAATTAATTGATACTGTCGATGTGAATCTCCAACTAAAATTTGCCGATACATCTGCCTAATGTCACAAGTGAACACGAATTTGTTCTCTCGAAAACGAAGCAAAACACTAGTGATGTCATTTTGCAACTTCGGACCAATCAACAAGGTATCATTTAACGAAAGATTGTTCGATGCTTTGGCCGAGGCGTCGAACACGACACGAATTTTCGACGATACTGGGGCGAGCGAAGACACATCAGAAGACATCGAAACACCAGGGTCTTTAAAAACGCAATGATGCGGAATGTAATAAGAGTTTGCAGATTCCGACTCCAATGGCACCAACGACATGTGCCCAGCCTCCAAATAATCTTTCATAAACTCTACATACATGTCTCTAATGTGAGGCAACCTCGACAATCGTCTCTCCAAAGCGAGCAAACGACGATCTGCGACATTCAACGAATCATTAAAGATAGGCAACTCTTTGCTATCCTTAAATGGCAACAATACCCCAAAACGACCTGATTCTTCTCGATAATGAGACTCAACGAACAACGACTCAGCCTCTTGTTCCTCATTAGAGCAAACCTCAACTGAAGGCACCTCCTCAACCCTCCAAAATGCCTTAAGAGTCTCTTCAAGGGTCGAATCTACCGACGCAAAACAAGCTTGAACCTCGCCCGCAACCTTCGACGAAATGGTTCCCAAAAGAACCCAACCAAACGTCGTGTTCATTGCGGCTGGACAGTTATCACTGCCCGACAAATAACCACCATGAACAATATTGGGAAAGATGTCAGCTCCTAGCAAAACATCGACAGAACCAGGCGTGTACCAATTAGGATCCGCTAACTTCAAATTATCAAGCGCCTTCGATGGCGAAATGTCAACACTGGGAAGTTTTCCACAAATATTGGGCAAGACCAAAGTACTTACTTTAAAAGTAGGTGATGGTACCCCAACGGGACGAATAATGCAATCAGATGATCCCTGGGCCGATCCCAAGGTCACGTGACCCAAACAAGAAATAGGTGTTGATGATCGATTCAAGTGCAAGCCCAAACGCTTGCGGCACCGATCAGTAATAAAAGACGACTGACTGCCAGAGTCAATTAAAGAACGAACCACTTGATAGTTGCCCCACTTGTCTTGAACTTCAATACATGCGGTTGCTAAAAGAACCGTAGTATTGCTACGAGAACGAGAACGAACATCCTGAAAGGATGGGAGAGAAGACATGGCAACCGTGGATGCGACTGGAGGCGGCTCAACTCGATGAGAAGCTGCTCCATCCGAATTACTAAGTTTAACGAAATGTAATAAAGAGTGGTGCCGACCTGCACACTCCTTACACGAATGAGAAGAGGGGCACTGCTTCACCAAGTGTGAAGGGCCAAAACAATTTAGGCACAAGCGCGCTGCCTTCACAGCCTCAAAACGCTTGCGCGGGTCCAACTTCAAAAAAGAACGACAATTCGAGATCGGGTGTTCTCCATTACAATGGAAGCACGACTGCTTCGATGAAGACGCACTCGACGTTGACAAAAATGCATGTGAATTCCTCGATTCCACTTTTCCACCAGACTTGACGCTACTCCGCTTACCAACGACTGCAGACGGAGATAGGTCATTCCCCAAAGATGATTCTAATGCACGACACTGTGACGACAAAAACTTGTGCAAATCCTGATATGATGGAAACTCTTCAGATGCAAATTGGAGTTCGAAACGCTTTCGAGTAGCGTTATCCAATTTCTGTAGCAACCAGTTGAACAAAGTGAAATCCCAGAGAGAGACGCCTGAGACCTGACCCAAAGCTGTAATATTTTCTGAAAAGGTATTCAACAATTCACGAAGCGATTGTGAGGAATCAGAATCCGTTATTTTGGGAGCATTACAAATCGCCTGCCAATAACACGTCGCAAGTACTCGCTCATTCTGATACCTTTGGACAAGAGTATCGAAAGCTATCACATAATTGTCATCTGTCAGTGGTAAATGTTTGACAAGGGTAAGAGGTTCCTTTGACAAAGTCGAAACTAAATACTGGAACTTCTCAATTGGAGCTAACGAATCATTCGAATGAATCAAAGTCCTAAACAAATCATAATAAACCGACCACATCCTCAACGAACCATCAAAAGTAGGTATACCGATACGAGGCAATTTCACATGTGAACTTGCAGAGGGGGGTAGCGCGGGAGCACCAGACTGTCGACTATTTAACGATTCACTCGAACCATGACGTGATTTCACCACCGTATCCTGAGTCGATTCCAACGACAATTGAACCGCTCTAATCTGAAAATAAACCGAATCAACTTCGATAAGTAGTCCCGAGTATGATTTCCAAATCTCCGATGACACATCTACGACCAAAGCACTCTTATCTGCCGACTCAACCGTAATCAGGATATTTCTATCAACCTCCTGCACCTGATTGTACAAATCTGAAGCGCTGTCGCATGCAGCCAGGACAATAAAACGCGACTTTTCATCAATGGGTGCTGAAACTACTGTCAGAATCGAGTTCAAACGAGTCAAAAACTTCGAAACAGAAGCGTTTGCTCCGACCAAAGTGTTGGACATTTTGCTAAAGAGTATCAACAAAACACTAAAGCAATAAACGAATAAGGGTTATTTTTTACACCTGTAAAAAATACAACGACAACGAAATACGAACAATAACTAAAAATAAGTACCTAACCAAGTGAAGGTTACTTATTTAAAAACGAGTTGAAAATAAATTGACTTTGAACTTCACCAAAAAACAATACTTGAGATACCGAGTGTACCCAGTAGGTATACCGTGAATACAAAAATCAATATTTTCCCTGTAACAACGAAAAAGGGTTATTCGTTAAAAACCTGTAAAAATACAACAACAACGAACGATGAGCAATACCAAAAATAAGTACCTAACCAAGTGAAAGTTACTTATTTAATATCGAGTTGAAAATAAATTATTGAATTCGAATTCACCAAAAACAATACTTAAGATACCGAGTGTACCCAGTATACCGTGAATACAAAATCAATATTCTGCCCTGCGAATTCAGAGAGAAAATATTTCAACTATTACAGAGGTTTTTAAAACGAACACCTGCAACGAACGAAGAAGTGGAGTGAGGTGAGAATGGAGTAAAATTAGTGGAATGGGTGAAAATGCCGTCTGGCGTCCTTTGGATCGACTATTTCGAATCCTTTGACCTACAAACAGGCTACCTTAACACAGTGAGTGAGAAACTAATTTCAAACAAATGATGCAACCAATTAATGAACTATATTTCCACGAGCTTTCCTATCCGACTACGGAGGGACCAAAAAAATGTTAACTCCGCGTCAAAGAGCAACACGAAATATTAACGACGCGATTCGATCCTGAAAGGGGGCTAAATTAATGCGGCTCGATGCCGCGATGGTAATACCGAATCGCCACGGATGACAGGATCAAAATTTAGGGAAGGACCAGGCTGTAATTGCCAATGATTGACAGGAACACAATTATTAATAATAATTATCGAAATTACTGACCTTGTGTCTTGTCCGACTAAAGGGGCACTTGTTTTAATTTGCGAGATGTTGTAACTATTATTATTGTTCACTCTGCTTCACTATGTAGGTACCCACGATTGTTCCACTACTTTATACCGCTTCCTTATTTAATTAAAGAACTAGGTATCCCGTTCTCGTAACACCAGCATCGACGAGTCTGGTACGAACGGCACTCTTGGTCGAGCTCTTTCCTCTCTCGATGTTAAACCTCGACTCTCCGTGTGGTCTCTCCAGTCAGGTGTCCTTTTTCCTTCTTCCCGATGTGTAAAGGGAGAGGAAGGGGTAGGAAACTGTGGTGTCTTAGAGAATACGAATCGATTATTCGCCTAGGACGAAACAATACTATTATAATTAGCAGTAAGTAACAATAAAATAACCACGATATAAGTGTATCGTGGTAGTGGTAGTAACGGATTTAATTAGCTGTACTCTGCTGAGCGCGCGGTGTTTATTTATATCCTATAGGTTTTGCCAATCAAAACGCAGCATATGCATACATTGCCAAAACATAGTTGGGATATAAATAAACGCGAACGCGCGTGGAAGATGTCTTTTGTAGAAGACAACATTATTAATGTCATTACAATCAAAAAAGTACCCGTCAAGTGTCTGTCTTATTTATGTCAAATGCCATTGAATTGAATAGAGTAGGTTATACTTCGATAGGTTAACTCTCAGCATAGATAAGATAATTGTGTGAATGCAGTTGAGCAAGCTGCCACCAAAGTTGCTACGCCAGTGAAGGTGACTAGGGAACCTGTATTACCGACACTGACGCTTACTAGAATAGCGCATTCTCATTCTCACAAAAACTTCAAAAACGTCTAAAAATTCACATAATTTGTTATTAAGATCGTGTATTAAAAAAAATTGTAAACTTTTGCTGCGTTAGAGGATGTCTTAATAATAAAAAGAGGCGGCTTTCTACTTGTTCGCGTGCCTAAAGGTAACTTTCTTTATATTTTAAATTTAATTAGAGTCCTCTATAAATACTTACCTGTTACTGGGATTTTCTGAACAAAAAATGCACCCAGCCCCATCAGCAGACAGTTATGATTGCAGAAAATATACGGAGCTCAGAATTTCCGTATACCTGGAAGTTTGTCAGGTAGGTTTTATTACATCTTGATGAATCTTATTTTTAAGGGTCGGTATGAGAGGGTCTTATTATGGGGATACTAAGATCACACTGCTGTTCGTGTGACTACCAAGATGCTTTCTCTGTAACCACGTTATAGATACCTCTACTTATCGAGGTAAACATTATACCCAATACTAAAGTCTACAGCTTCGTAGATCCAATAAACCCGTAATATGTTTTTAATACCCACTGAAAAGAGGATTCCCTGATTTCTATCCATGTTATTATTTTGTTTCATTTTTCAAACTTTGCTTTTTTCCACTTGATACCTACGCCTGTGACCAAATGTGCCAAAAATATGACATTCAGCTGTTCAAACATAGTTGTTAAGTAAACGTCAACGAGTGAATGCGCTACACCCTAGTAAGCGTTAGTGTCGGTAATGCAGGTTCCCTAAATGTGACGGTACATAATACATATACACAGTATGGTTTTTGTGACAGGGAAATCGCATGCAAACTGGAACTTTGGTGAATATTATCTTCCCGAAATGTTTCAGAAAGTGATAGTAACTACCAGAAATTTAATGTAACATTAATAAATGAGGCATGTAATTAAAAGTTACAACTGCTTATAGCTATATTTTGAGTCTGGTAAGCTGTTTTAGAGAAAATCGGAAATAATGCATCAATCATGACGTTATTTTTATTTTTGATGCGACCTTTCCAAATATATACAGTGTGTGTCTACGTGTAAGTTGGAGTCATATTATGTAAAACTTTTTTATTATCAATTTTAGGAAAAAAACGTTATTGCATAAAAGAGTTTTATGCATTAATCGTTGTGTATATACTTGCCTTTCCCTCTTCTTCAAAAAAGTTATTGTCCATAAAAAGTTGTGCCTAGCTTAATCTAAACCCAAATAGTCAGAGATTAAATTTTTGCAGTCGTATTACTAGGTTTGTACAAAAACTTATATTTTACTTTTTATAGTCACCTTATCAATATTTATTCTTTTACTAGGATATTCTGGACAAAAAAATGCACTTGCTGGCAGTTATGATTGCAGAAAATATGGCCCTCAGAATATCCGTACACCTGTAAGTTTATCAGTTAGATAATTTTTTATACACCATGATGACCTCCTATTTTTAAGGATCAGTCTGAGAGGTTCTATATTGTAGATCACTCTCTCGTTCGTTGTGTTTCTCAGGCAACTGGTTAAAATATCGCGAGTTAAAAATTATACCGAATTCTAAACTCTATAGCCTTGTAAATCATTAATACCTATGTTTTTAATATCCACTGAAATGGGATTCCTGGATTTATATTCGTGTTATTATTTTGTTTCATTGTCCAAACTTAGCTTTATCCTCTTGATACCTTGACCTGTAACTAAATTGATCAAAAATATGACATCCAGCTGTTCAAAAATCTCCATGTCGAGTAAACGTCATTGAGCGCTCCCTTGGTAAGCGTCCGTGTCGGTAATACAGGTAGGTACCCTACTATTGAGTACAGATGCGCGTTACTTATCCTGAGCTTACCTGCTCTATGTCTTAGATTGCTTCTCTATAGTTTTATTAGTTCTTACTCTATGGCGAGCTGTGATCAATGAATGACATCACTGTGTCAATAATGACATAAATATTCAAACTTTTCTATCGTGTCCTGTCAGTTCATTGCTGCTCTGATTGCTGAAAGTTTTTAGTCGAGAATCGAGAATTGATAAATACATACACAAATACAACTAACAAACAACTACGGAAAACTATTAATAATTAACTAGTTAACCAACCACCACAACATACAACGAGATTAGTTTAAGCTGTAAGCATGTAGGAAACATTTTTAATCCCCGCAAATTAGAATTTTTTTAATTAACGCATTTACAAGTAGTTTAATTTTCATGTGTCATTTCCACTGCTACCAAATAGATTGAAGTGTATACAATGGACCAAGATTCTCAAATAATTCAATTGGATGGACTGTTGAAATATCTGTGGAGTGTAAGTGTTGTTGTTTATTCGTGGTTTTTGGTATGATATTGTACATTATGATATTGTATCTACCTGATTTTACTAATTTATTCAATTATTATTGCTTCAGTAGTTATTCCTGGCAATACTGACAACCGGTTGTTTTGCTGATGTTGAAATTAAACCAGGCATGAAACATGAAACATTTCAAAACGATCACCAAATCTTGCATTTTTACCCCTTAATCTTTTATTATTTTCATCTAACTGTGTAACTGAGCCCATCATTTTATTACAGTTTTAGGTACACCTACCCAGTTTTTATCAATCAGAGCTCATCAATTTCATGATTGAGCTCAAAAAGTGTACCTATGTAGGAATGTATCCGTTTCATAAAGTCATAATACCATTGTAACAATAATGGTACAAAGTAAGAAGGATTTCAGAAGTAATTGTATAACATAAGAGAGAGTAACTTCGAGGTTCTCCACTCCAAATGCCATGACCTTGCTCCTAAAAACTTCAAGGAAGCTTTATTGATTTATTCAAATATTTTTTAATTACATTCTTCGACATTCTTTTACCCTCAAACTATATTCTATTTTTATGAAATTGTGCGTTTGTAACAATAGTCCCAGAAAAAGTATTGGCAGGATAAATAATTATTATTTTAGGTAATTGCATTGAATTGTAGGTAAAAAGTAACTTAACATTTAATAGATCGGTATCTAATATCTAGGTAACGTTTTATCATGCAAGAGGTAAGACTGTAACAATACAATTTCAAGTACATTTCTAATTTATGGAATTGAATTTGCAGAGACTTCTCATTTGCTTGGTTCAGATCACAGTCTGTCTTCATTCAAGGCCCATGTCATAAATCTGGAATCAGGATAATAATCTCCATAAATATTGACAATTTTAACAGAACTTTTGCCAATTTTTGACGGTTAATAATAATATTATCAGAGAGGATGTAATGAAAACGCAAGCATAATAATATAAAAATAATAAATAAAATAGGATAATCTAACAGCAGCTTTTGAAATTAAATAAAAGCTTTCAAAGGTTTTATACTATTTTTCATACTAACTAATTAAAGATTAAAGAATCATCAATGCAAACGGTTAATAATTTATCCTGCCAGGCCAGTTTGCTCTGCTCAGGCCTCAGATTCATTACTTTTTTCACAGAATATAAGATCTTGGTCGATTTTTGACAGTTGATGTTATTGTCACTTCATTGTCAGAAGGTAACCCCGAGCCTTTGGTGTCAATTAAATTAATTACATCACATTATGTAATTTCTGTTAATAGTCGGAGAGCTAAGCGATAGAAAAGTACAAGAGTTTTGTGAAGGCTGATACTTTCAGATCAGACTGTATATTGGCCATACAAGGGGACACTTTCAAACTTATTGAAAAAAAATATCTGAAAAATCAAAAATCTAATTTATGTTTTCATTCTTATTTCGTAAAATCTCACATACTGACTTACAATGAAAGTTATTTTCCAGTTCTATTGTTCATTTCTACAATGTAAACAAATGTTTGCTTCAGAATAATGACGTTATTCAACTGTAAATTGAACAAAAATTGTCAGAAAACTACCCCACTCTTGTTCGAAAAGGGCAGGTAGAGAATGTGCACCATTTTTGGGAGCGTATTTTTGAAAAAAAAACCTCAGATAGAAAGTAAAATAATTGAATTTTCCTCCTTGAACTATGAATATCAACGATTTTATGAAGGTTTTAATTTAAGTGTCTGAATGTCATCCCTACTTGTTCATAATATCATATTATCCCTGATATTTAATTCATATATCCCTGATACATAATTCATATATCCCTGTATATTTTTCAATTTTTAAATGAAGCTTTAAACAGACCTGTTCAGGTACCCCTATAAACCCCTTGTTTGTGGGTTTTAGATTCATTGTTTCAGACGTACTAGTCATCTTCAAGAAAAAATACCTTTGATTCATGATGAATATGGACTGAGCATTCAATTATTTACCTATTTTTTCAGATAATGCTTGCAATTAAAATAAATAGATCCCTAAAAAATACACCATGAAAATTACAGCAAAAAAATGTTGACATAAAAATAATGAGATTTGGTGAATCATCGATACCTTTATTTACATATTTAGTTAACCCATTAGGTAGGTTACATTGTTAAAGATACAGTTTATATCTTATTTTGTCTCTTAATTTGTTAGAAAAGTAAACTTAACATAGCACATTTTAACCAATGTGTAAAAGAAAATCAAATAATTTAAAAGTAAAATAACTGAGGTCATATGGTCACACCATCGTCAGATATTTTGTATTAATTTAAGTTGATTGTCTTTAATGCAGTGTAATGTAGGTGCTCAAGACTTTTCATAATATTTAAGCATTTTATGAATAATTATGTAACAGTCTTAATTTTAATTGTAAATTATGAAACGTAAATACCTTCATTAAGCAACATCTGAAAAAATTACTTTTAATATCCAGATAGTGTATTCATTAGTTGGAATAAGTAGTTTATTTATTTTATTTTAGAACCCAATCTAAATACTGATGTCCGGTGGAAACTTGCTTTAAGATTGTTGAAGTAAAAATAGTATCAATGGTGAAAATGATGGAAAAGTTCATGTTTCCTTCTTAGGACAGTGAAAAATTTGATATTTTCATTTATTTGCTGGTGAAAAAATGATGACTATAAATAAATTTATTGAAGTCATTTGAATAATTTTTACTAGTGGAAAGGGTTCTTATTTTTCCTAATTAATATTTTCTCAATATTATTATAAACTGGTTATTTTAATGAATAATTTAGTTAATAAGGTTCTCGTAAGGTAGCTTATTATAAAAGTCGAAGTAATAATAAGGTATATTTAAATGATACTTTTTGCAGCAACATGGGAAATTTCTCATACTTAAAAGCATACTTATACACAAAAAAAAACACCACTCGCCATTGTTGTGGTCATATTTATACAAAATGTTGAGATTTTTTAGAAAGAAGTAAAAAATGTATGTATTCGTAACAACCTTCATGTTCCTTGACCTACCTTTTAAGGAATATTTGATTTTCATAATTTGATATTTCCAGAGTGAACTCTTTGATCATCAGCTTCTCATTTTGGGTCAACTTTGCTGTGTGTGTCTTCCTTTAAGGAGCTATTTTTTTATTGATTAGGGGTTAATATTATTGGGTGGTTATATGCTCTTCCACAACACTTTTACATACCATTATTACCATGATCTTCAGCAAATTTTATTCTTTTGTTTGTACTAATGAAAATTCAAGAAGCACAAGTTACGTAATTATTAAAACTAGGTACCAACATAGACATACGTTTCCATTCTTAGACTTTCATTCAATTTGTCTACTTTTCATTGTTATGCGATGGGTATATAAACTTGATGATCAGTTACAGTAAGAAAATTCTAATGACTTGTACCTATCCACCAATGGAATCCGTATAATCAAAGTTCGTCGTATTTACCTGTTCATGAAGGTCGTCATGGTGATTACCTTAAAAGATTCGTATTTTTTTTCATTATACTTTTTTTTATTTGTCTCGTTATTATTTATATTATCATAATTTAATTATTGAATGTGATAATGTTTCTGGATAATCTTTCTGTTTGTATGATAGTACATATTTTATGTACGCTTTTTTATCTAAAACATTTGTCTAGGTTTTGTATAAAGCAGGGGATTACCAGGTCATTGTTTGATTTTTCATATATCTACTATTTGACATAAACCATTAAAGTTTAAATCGACTTTAAATGTCCAATTTACACTTTACAGTATAATAATATAATTATTGTAAATAGAAGATTCATTGTTTTGTATGTATATTTTATGTAAATAATAATTTTTTCTTCTTATTTTCAGATTGATTGGCGAGATCCATGGCTCCTAGGCTTGTTGTTATTTCACTTGACAATATTTATTATGGCTGTTTTTACTAGAAATTACGGAAACTTTCAAGCGGTGCTATTTTTTGTTTTATGTGAGTAGATATTGCTCTGTAGTAGTTTTTATTTTTTCTTTCCAAAGATTATGCAGTCGAACTGAAAGATGTTCATCAGATTCGATTTTTTTTGTAAATGATCATTTTGTACCCATTTTCAAGATTTGCTCTAAAAAATTTGCAGTTTTTTCTGAGGCCCTATTCTCATTTCAGTTTTTTTCTGCAAACAGTGTTGTGCGACAGAGTATAAAAATAGAATACAAACACCTTAATACTTTAATGCTTCTTAATAATTTGTAATTGCATGCTGAAGGTAATTCTTTAGCTGATTTAAGCAACTTCTAGTATACATTGTCCTGAAGAGAATAATAACATTACCAAATAATTTAAAACATTTCTATTGTTCTGTGTTGTAAGGCGCAGGTAATTCAATTTGTTTACTTCCAGAAGTTCAGAGATATTAAGAAAAAATTACGGGAGGATTTTTATGCGGCCATATTTACTTTTTTATGTCAGAGTACTTCATGAAAATGTCAGCATGTAATTAAGGAACACCTCTGTGTATACCTAAATAGTAAAAAAATAATGAAACTTGAAAACAAAACAATTGCTCTTCTTTAACATTTTACATGAATGTGTTTTTTTTGCTGATAAAGAAAATATTGGAAGTCACGAACCTGGTGCTGTATCAAGTTCATGATAATAGTACAGTAATAGATAACCTTCGTAATTAGAGTTTAACAGTTTTTAAATTTATGTGTTATGATGTGTTAATATTACAGTTAATAAAATAGTTATTTATATTCATTTGCCACCATACTAGTTGGTCCTTAGCCTGTTGTCTGTTTTACAAAAAATTTAGAAATAGAAAAAGGTTGTTTAATCAGCAAGGATTTAATAGGAGAAAGTAAAAATAAGTAGCCGAGCTCAATACAACAAGAAGCAGTGACCATTTTTCGTGTTTTTATTTTATTTTTTAAGAAACTCCCCATTATTTAATTTTGTGTAACCATTCACAGCAGAGGGAGAACTCTTTAAGAGTACCTTTAAGAACCAGAATTAAAAAAATTGTTTTCATGTAAGCAAATAACTATCAATAAAGCTGATCTTTGTTATTCTAATGAGTAGTATTGATTGTTACGGTTTGAATGTGTAATAATAGTAATTTATTTTTCAGTGCTACTGGTGTATTTCTCTGAAAGTATCAACAAATTAGCTTCAGATAATTGGAAACTATTTTCTCGACAGCAGTATTTTGATCGAAATGGTTTATTTATATCAGTTGTATTTTCTATGCCGATATTATTAAACTGCATGCTTATGGTAGTAAGTATCGAATATATTTTAAAATATATCTTCAAATGTTGAAATTTGGGCGTGAGTTACAGGTCCCACTCAATTTATTTGAAGACATATCAGCCTTTGAACTGTTTAAGAAATATTTAACTAATTTGTGTTCTTATTTTAGGGAAGTTGGCTTTATCAATCGACGGAACTAATGAAAAACATAAAAATAGCACAGTTGAAAGAGAAATTGAAAAAAGAGAGATTGGAGCAAGAAAAAGAAAAAAGCGACTAAGTTCACGGTTCATTCTCGCCTCTTTAGACCAGAACACAAATTTTCATCGGCCGGCCAGCACTACAACTACAATTTTATTAAGGCTTTTTATACTAATTTAGGCTTAAGATAGGAATTTTGTGATTCGATTTTCTGTTACCACTTGTTGTGCATCACATATTTTTTTAATTAAACTTTTTTAATGTTTGTCTCATGTGTCCATTAGGAATGGAAAGAATTAAAATCATGCTAGTCACAACTCACAAGTAATGTGGTAGAGATTGCCATTATTTTTATAAGTTAGAGTTAGCGGTTGGAAGAGTTTCAAAATATCATGATTTGTATTAAGACTGACAAAAATGTTACATAGCAGTGTGGATAATAAACTTACTAAGCTAATGTTTTTATTAAAGGAAGTCTTCAAGGTGCTTAGTTTTTTGCCAGGCTATAGATTTGAATAATGTTATAATCCTGCAAGATAGGAAGGTAATGACATTGAGAAGCATTTTACATTTTTTTCCTGACTGATTTATTACATGAATTTCATTATTGATTTATTCTGATGATTAACAATCCCTTTGGGTATTAACTAAAAAAGTACCTACTCATTGTAGCCTGATATTAGTGGATTGCACCAAGATTTTATGCTTATGAGCATGGACATTTTTATGTTCTCAAAAATTTATTTTCCCTTATTTTATATGAAATAAAAGTAAACGCTGGGATTTATTAAAAAGATCAAGTACGTCCAGGGAATCCCCTTACTGTAATCCAAAGTATCTACTCATGTCATATTTAACAAGTTTGTAAGTGAATATTGTCCTTACCAACTGCATCATGTAAGCACCTGTTTGTTTAGATTTACCCATCTGATTTTAATCAGGAATATGATTCGCTGTTTTGAAACTTGAATTGACTAATTCTGAAGATTATTACAGAAGAACTAACAGTGGGTGGGTATAAGTCTCATGATCGTTCGTTTTTGAGAGCCAATAACCCAAAAATTTTCCTTTTTTCTTCAGTAACTTCTTTTGAAGTTTTTTTTTTTTTACGAAAAACGATCAACGGGTGGGGATAAGTCTGTTGACCATTTTCGAGAAAATGCCAATAATCAAGAAAATTGACTGTTTTTTTCTACTAGTGACTTCTTTTGAAGGGCTGGGATAATCTCTTGGCCATTCTCGAAAACATGGGGACAATTTTCACTTTGTGGTGTCATTTTCGTAATTGTATGACTTCAGTCAAGGCTTTTACAAAAATTAGACCACAGATTGAAAACTTTTTCACAATTTTCTCGACATACTTAAAATGTAAACTAGGTATACCTACAGATGCAGCTTTTTCAATCTTTCAACAAATTATCCATTTAATAGTCCTGTGTAAATTAATTAAGGGGTGCCAAAATTTAAAAATATATGCGCTACTGTTATAGGAAAAAATCCGTCTTCAGGGGTGAAAATCTCACGAAATCGAGTTTTTCTGCAGGATCCCCAAAGTTACAACAAATTTGACAGCGAGCCAATTCTCATAAGAATTCTCCTCTAGTCAATTATATTTTATTCTTTACAGAATTACAGAACAGGGAATTAAAGCGATTCTATTCAGTAGGTATTAAATGAACAGTTGGGATAAAATAATCGTATTTTTTGACCTGTTTTTTACACAATGAATCATAATTTTATTGATAAGCTGCAGATTCAATGCTTGGTTGTAGGAAAAAAAAAGTACATTTCCAGTTTCATACCAACTAATGATTTCCTAATTAATTTATGAGGATCTAACAAAATTAGCAGACTTTTCCATCTCTTAAAAGCATCATGATCATTTCTAGAAGCCTCAATATCACAAAAAAGCTTCTAGACCATTCATGAAGTATCAAATTCACGCATTTTTTAGATAATAACCAGTTTTAAAGATGGAGAGAGCTATAATCATTTTAAAAAACTTGTATGCAAGCACAATTATTTTTAATCTAAAAGGAAAAACCATTGAATAGAAATTTAAAACTTCCCTCCTTGGTGCTAATTTTTCTGCCCTTCAACACTTTGTTTTTATTTAACAGGAATTTCACATAAATCCAGTGTTTGAATAATCTCAACTTTTAGTACACTCTTAAGCTTTTTGAATGGATAGGAGTCTAACCAACCTACACGTTGTCCACAGGTTCCTGTGAAACATAAAAACTTTGTGAATTTGACAAAATAAAGCGACAAATAATAGAAATTATTTCTTTAATGTTATATCTATAATCTATTGATCATAATAATTATAGGCTGATAATATTCAAAACAAGAACTTAAAAAGTAATTAATTTGTTATGCATTAATCACTGGACAATAAAATAAAATAGAGCCTCCGATTGGTACAAATAAAAAGTGCAAACCTCCTAAGTGAATGTTTTTATTGCTTCAGCGAATGGTAGAAGCGCCCTTGTTATTCTAGAGGCTTTAAAATTGTACACTGACAATGGTAAAGAGCAAGTAGATCTGATTAAGACGAAACAGGTGCTAAGTTAAAACGAAATCTACGAAATGGCGATACGCCAAAATATTTCATTTAAAACTCTTTGGAATGCCGCCATTTTGAATCCAATAGATGTAAGAAACTGATTTTATTTCATACTAATACATTATAACTAGATAAACGCTTGGATACCGTAACTATAAACATACTCATAACTCCCTTGGGACTGTTATGAATCCATAACTCCCTCTAATTCTAATATTACTATTGGTTTAATTCTGGTAACCATTGGATGTTGCTTTTGTTATTGCATTGTTGGTTGCATATTTGGATTTCATATGTCATTTTCTACAAACTTTTCAGTTGATATATCCATGGTAATCAATAATCATGGTTACTCAATTATTAAAAACATTCGTTTAATTTTAAAAACCAACAGATTTCGTTTTTATATTTCATTTAGTATAAAATAAAATAGATTATGTATCACGGGAGTTATTAGATGTTAATAACCTCGGGCAACTTAACAATCCCTCGGGACTAACGTCCCTCGGGATTGCAATATGTTGCCCTCTGTAATTAACATCCTCATAACTCCCTTGATACATAAATAACTATAAAAGTTTAACCAACTTTCATTTGGGTAAAAACTTAAAAATGTTGGAATTGTTGTCAAAAACTAAAAAATCTTAAATAAAAATGTTTCGTCTAGTTGAGATTGCATGCCCTTTATCGTCGTCTTTTAAGTAAGGGAAACAACTTTTAATAATTATTCTGGTATGTATCTGCAAAATAACAAAACTAAACTAACACGCAATAATTATTCACTTACGAGGTTTTACAGTTTTATCAAACACAATGAATGTCATTAATTAAGACACCAGGGTCCCCTTTTATAAAGGTGTTGACAAGTGAACCAATTTTTATAAAAAAATAAATTACAAGTTCTACAAGTAATGTATATTGTGAGCTTCAACGGGTTTTTCATAGGAAAATAATTATGATTGGTAAAAAGAAAATAATAAAGCTTGAAAATAATAATTAGATCTGATGAAATCGTTTTTCATTCCACAATCTATACAAGTCTAACGCCCGTATTCAATAATTTCCTAAATAATTACGTAATCAATTATACACATCTCACTCTAACGCATAAAAACTGCATATCTCCATCCCATTTATTTAATTATTTTCGAGATATTACAGGACAGAAATACTTCGTGAATACGGGCCTATAAATAATTCAATAAAGATTAGTCTTGCAGCTGGATCAAATAATGGTCCTACATGGCAAGTTACACGATCAATCCAGAAGATTTTAATTATAGATCCCTAGTTATTTACTCACATTAATATTACATACACATTAACCATTTTCAACTTGTCAAAACAGGCCCCAAACCCTGGCACATCAAAATTTTTTACGAACAATCTAAAAGTTTAAAATAACAGTAAACGGATTACAACAGTTACTGATTCAGAACCATGAATGAAAAACCCAGTTAAAATACTGAAAGCTCCTATAATTTATGAAATTTCCATCTCCTCATCTTCATTGTCTGCACAATAACGCTTTTTAAGCTCGTCATAATGTTTTCGATCTTTGTCAGAGATCGACGGTCTTATGTTACCCAAAGCTTTAATAATATGCTCAGTCGTAACGTACTCTCGTAAGGGATGTTCCTTGTCCGTCAAGCAATTACTGTAAGCCTCCTTGATGAGCAAATGCAGATCTGCACCGGTGAATCCCTCGCACCGTTCGTGCATCGCGATCATTTCCAGGTCCACGTCGGGCGCCAATCGAGGCTGAGTTCCGTTCTTTGTGATCGCTCTCAAAATATCGACTCGATCGATCGCCTTCGGTATTCCCACGTACAGAACTTTATCCAAACGACCGGGCCTCAAGACGGCTTGATCAATGTCTTCCGGTCGATTCGTCGCAGCCAGTATGAAGACGTTCTGCCTCTCCGTGATACCATCCATTTCTGTCAGTAGCATGTTGACCAGTCTAGACGAAACGCTCTCCTCTCGTACGCTCTCTCTTTTCGGACACAACGCATCAAACTCATCGAAAAATATAATACAAGGTGCCGAGAAACTGGCTCTCGTAAAGCATTCCCTCACCGCCTTCTCGCTCTCTCCCACGTACTTGTTCAACAGCTCGGGACCTTTCACCGAGATGAAATTGAATCCCGCTTCGTTCGCGACAGCTTTAGCTATCAAGGTTTTACCGCATCCCGGAGGGCCGCAGAGTAATAACCCGGCCGATTGGATCGAATAATTCAACTTCTTGGAGAATTCCGAATCTCTCACGGGAACGACGATCGCCTTGTAGAGCTCCTCGCGGATGTCTCGCAGGGAACCGATATCGTCCCAGGAGACGTTCGGTACGGTCACGAATCCTTCCCTCTTTGAAGTCGGCTGTACGATTTTAAGCGCCTTCAGGAAATCGTCCATCGTGACGTACGAGCTTTCCTCCACTTGTTTCATGTGCTTCTCGGTCAACTGTCCTTGTTTCAGCCAATTGCGGGCGACGTTCATGTCCCATTTCAACGGTTCCAGTGGTGATGGTGGTGGTGGTGGTGTGGTGGTCGGTATGGTTGCCGGAGCTGAAGCAACCAACACGGTCTCCAACAGTTGCATCGATGCATCTGATTTTTCACCGTTAGCAATTTCTTTCCCTGGCTGACTTGTCGGCTCTACCACTTGCTTCAAGTCGTCATCGATTACCACGACAGTTGAATCGGTTGGTGATTTATCTTTGGTTTCAGATCCTTCATCTATATCGTCGACGATTACTTCAGTGTCATTTTTCGGGAGCTCTTTAGATTTCTTTGCGAGCACCTTCTCCATCAGGTCTTTCTTGTCCCGTTCTAGACAAGCCTGGACTGTGCATATTATCCTGATTGTAACTGCATCGTAAACGGCATCTCGAAGAGCCAACAGATCACCTCCAACATATCCGGGAGTGTAATCTGCTAAACGCTTATAATCGATATCGGGACTTAGTTTCATTTTAGAGGTCAATAGTTTGAGAATTTGTTCCCTGGCCTCTACATTAGGAGCGCCTAGATAAATTTCCTTATCGAAACGACCCTTAGTCCTTAATGCAGGGTCTAAAACGGTTGGTCTGTTAGTAGCAGCCAAAACTAACACCATATCTCCATTTTTTTCTTTATCCAAACTATGGAGGCATGTTGAGAGTTGTGATACGATTCGATTTTCCATTCCTTTCTGCGTGTCTTGTCGTTTCGAACCGATTGCGTCGAGCTCATCAATAAACACAACGCAAGGCGCTAGACTCAACGCCATTTGAAATAGCTCCCTTACTCTTTCTTCGCTGTCGCCCGAGATGCCAGACACCAGTTCGGTTGATGTTACTTTCAGTAATGGCAGATCTAATTCGCCAGCGATTGCATGCGCCACCAAAGTCTTTCCAGTTCCGGGAGGGCCGTGAAGGAGAATACCACGAAATGACGGTTGTATCCCGAAGGTCTTGAAAGTTTTCGGGTTATGAAGGTGCGCCAAGCGGGGCATTATTTCAAGCAATATTTTATCCATTCCGGCAAGGTCATCTAGGGTCTCGTGAGGAATGGTAGCGTCGAAAGTGGCATTAGTAGTCGATTTTTTCTTCTTTGACAACGGCGCAGGCGGTGAACTGTTATCTAATTTACGTTTCTTCCCTCGATCGACAGAATTACTGTGCTCGTAAGTTTTAAAGATCTCAGCCCGTGGAATCTCCACGGTTATGTCATTGTTTTGATTCGAAGAGACACTGTTGGGTTTCTTTGAATCCGAATCATCTACCTCGGAATCGCTGCTAATATCGACGATATTTTCATCGATCTGCCTCGGAGCGGCCGACGCTCTGTTGTACATGTTGAGCATCTGATTGTTCGAGGTACTGTTCTGTTCTTCGTCGTAACTCTCGTCGCTTATTTCTTCCTCTGAACTCGACTGGCCTTGGTCCATTACCCCGTAACTCTGGAGAACTATCGAGTAGGCCTTCTTGACGGACTGTCTGAAGGCGCTGCGCTTCCTCCTCGTGTAGTCTCGGTACTTCTGCTGAAGATCGTCGGCCATGACGTTTATGTCGACGTAGGTTTTATCCACGTTCGATTCGAGATACTTCTGCACTCGCGGAACGATTGTGGGGTCGGCCAGGTACGGGTGGGGCTGCATTCTTTGCATTTTTGAACTGCCGGATTTGTGGTGTTTGAAATATTTTTTCCCGCTCTGGCTTTTCACCGGGATTATCTCAATGTCTGATTTGATCTCTTGCACTGCCGATGAGACAACTTTTTTTGAGATTTCCATTATATTATCATGGCGATGGGTCTGATGATCTTCCACAACTGGGATGAATCACCAACTGAAAAAATTCATTATAAATCAATTAATAATTATGTAAATTATACTTTTGTACAGTTTTTATTAATAACTCAGTGTTGCCAACTGGCAACACTGATATAGACCACCAACATCAACCAGTCAGTAATTTACCGAATCTGACTGTGGTGCAAGTTGTCAATATCATATCTGACATTAAAAGTTTTTATGAGTTTCATTTTTTCTACTTAGTCTGACACATATTTGATTTTTTTTTATATTTTTTGGTAATAAAATTGCTTGTAAATCATAAGATTCACTGCAATGCTCAACATTGTCTTTGATTAGAAAAAAATGAAGTCTTAAATATTTATGTACTATCATAACTTTTTCGTGTTATCTCATGTTATCCACTTTTCAAAATACTCAAAAATAGTCACATTAACCATAACCAGTAATAGTTCTGCAATTTACAAGACTCAGCATATAGAAATCTGTAGTTAGAGAATAAGAATCTCAATTTTATAGCCATATTATATACAGGATGATCAGTAACTCGCGCACTCCGAATACAGGGCAGTAAAATTAAGGATATTCTGCAAAAAAAAAATTAATCCAACAGTTGGTTTTCAAGTTACAGAGTTTCCCTCATCCGAGTTTAAAGGTAATTTTTTCAATAATCGTGATAAAAATTGATGAAAAATTCAGGTTACTGTAATGTCTGGAACGGATACCATATAATTCATCATTTGTTTTTTCACAAAACCTCTTTACAGAGAAATTGAGAATGTTGGAAATTGATACATACCTGAATCTGAACGAAATTTGAAGTTTGGCAACCGCCTAAACTCAACTTAGAATAATATAAAATATTCAAATGCCTTCGTTGCTATGGTAATAAAAATATCTAACCGAAACTTGTTCACATGTTCAGTGCAATGTTGCCACCTTTTTTTACAAAAATGGTCATATCTTTGCGCAAAATTTGTGCAAAAAGTGGAAAAAAAACAGTTCCGGGTCAAATTTTTGCCAGAACACTTTAAATTCGTGTCAGTGTAACCACTACAGAAATGACACATTCATACACACTAACACTAATAAAAACTGCTGCACGAATATTTATGGGGTGTTAATCAAATTTGAACACGGGCTCTAATAAAATGGTAAGAAATTTCAGGTCAGATTTTAGACACGTTTAAGTACCTACCATTTTGCTTAAAATAAGATCAATATTATTACATGCAGAATAGTTTACTAGTTTTTAATATTCTTACAAATAAAACGATGCACCTAAACCTGACCTGGCTGGAATGTTTGAGAAATAATTGCGACATAATTAAAGTGTATGTGATAGCTAAAATTGACTTTATTGTCCACTGGTCTTCAGCACGGATCCATTTATTGCTGATGTGTAGCAACTGGTTTGAGTAATGTAGAGCATAACACAGATCTCGGACTAAACTATAACGTATCGCTAGAGCTCGTGCTATAGAAAATTGAAATACACCCGAGTATGGTATCTAATCATAGTTGTCTAATCACTGTAGTCTTGGACAGGGATTCTCTGGCTCCTGATAGGTAAGTAATAATATTAATAATAATCCTTTCGATAAGTTTACTCACCCAGACTGTGATGTTTAATTATTGTTTTTTTTTGGTCTTCTTCTTCTAATAATCAAAATCCTGTACTTTAAATGTTTATGATTCCTCTGTAGGTTGTTATAATAAAGAATGTCAAAACAGAGAAAAAACAAAACTTTTAGGGGGCTCAAAAGGTGGAAGATATAACCCCAGTTTGGCCACTTCTTTGGTCTTGTACAACTTAAAAAATTCGCCACAAAAAAAGAAACTAGGTAGAATGTACAATTCACTGACTTGGAACTTCTGAATTTTGTATAAATAACCTTCTGAATATTACTTATACTTAATTATTATAAGTACTAACACTAACATTACCGATTAACCTAACAAATTATTTATAGTTATTATTATTGGTTTATTAACTTCCTCACACGCCGCCAAAGTGATTGCCGCGTATATTAACAACAGAATAAAAAGGTACCAGACTGTCAATGCTGTCAAGTAACTTGTCACTTTTGATGACATTAATAAGACAATGACAGTAAAATCTGATATTAGGGCGTTTATTTATATCCCAACTAGTTTTTGCCAAACTACACGTTCTAGCTCCTTTATTAGCTGCTATACTTCATTTAATAACTAGGAGGAGTAAATTTAAATATACCGCCAAAAAAAGATGCTTCTCATTGGTCAATTCATAGGCAAAATTACACCCAGCAAAACTTGTACAGGAAATTGAATCTATGCAACGCTCAACACTACATATACGCTTGTTTTTTTATTGTTGTGTCATTATTGTTTACAATGTCAGCGTCGAATGTGACACATCAGTTTTATAATCAGTTATTTCCAAAACCCTATAAGTTGCTCTAAATAAGTTCTTTAAAAGCTATTTCAAAACCAAATAAGTTCTTTTTGAAGCCCATTCAGTTCTTTTTAGAGAACAGACATCCTTTTCAGAATTTTGAAATTATTTTCCGCTTTCCATTTTCATCCTGCAAACCGTTTCAAGTGCCATTATGGATAATCCTACATCAAGTACAAGTGAGAGGATGTCTCCTCCAAAGAAACGGGAAGAAAAGAGTGTCACCTACAAGATTTTGGAAAAACTACTCTATATGCGTACTTCACCAATAATTGAAGAACATATTCCAATCGAACAAGGTGCGGATTTAGACCAAACAGGGACTGCTGTATGTGATAAAGTTAGTTTCAACAACACACTTTGAATCTGGTCCTACAAAAACTGAAAAATGCTGTTTATAATACTGTTTGAAAAAATTGACTTATCCACAAATTATATTATATTATTAAATGTAAAATAAAAACTTTATCTACGATGTTATGTGTCATATTATAATACATACATAAAATATATTATTTATATGTTACATTAAATTTGTCACATAAGTATATTGCCTAAAATAAAGTACTTTCGATCAATTTAACATGAATGTTAATAATTATTATCCTTAATATTCTTCGAAATATCTATAAATTATTCAATTTCATTCTATTTATATTCAGAAAATCATTCAGCACTATAATACTGATATATTATGCAAATCACAATGATTTGTGATACTGCTGTTGTAGTCTCTCCTGAAAAGTAGACTTCCTACACCGAAAACAAGTCCTATCTTCCTTATTAATAATTATTGTTTGAATTCAAATTTGCCGCCAAAAAAAATCTGGTGATTTAATCTGGTTACTTTTAGTGGTGTAAATGATACTTTGCAGTTTACTCCTCCTAGTTATTAAATGAGATATAGCAAGTTTTATAACCGCGGTCGTACTTTTATGTGTGTACATATACATAAAGGTGAACTACTAACTACTGGATCAATAGCTTAGTCTATCAGCTCACAGAAGTTGTCTCTCACTTCCACCAGCCAAAACGCAGCAACAGCAAAACCGAGTTGGGATTTAAATAAACACGTTAGGATTTTTTCTTAGATCAGGTAAACTAAGGATTAATGATGTCATGATGACATACAATGGGTACGTTCACCTGACGTCAACTGTTGAATAGCAGCGCAAAACGATTGAGTGTTAGTTGTTTCAACATGTTGGAAATAGTCTGAACGCATTGTTGAGATCGAGAGATATTGTGACATGTTTCTGGATACGATTCAAGTTCATAAAAATAATTATTATCATTTATTTGTCGCTGATTGTATCAGGAGCATTTTTTACTTGCAGCTTTTACTTCCCACTTTGCGCATGTCCGCAACATACACGTTGACTGTGCTGAGCGTGAAATATTTACGCTCACAAAAATACTCAACAGTTTAGCAACGGTTGTAAGTGAGCGGTATGTCTGAACGCAAGCGCTACCTCAACACCTCAACAACTCAACGGTTGACGTCAGGTGAACGTACCCATTGTAATAGAGTGGGTGGGGCAAACAGCTAGGGTTCCAAATGAGCAAAAATTTTACAGTTGCAGGGTTGCCAATTTCACTATAAACTTTTTTCGAGCATGACGGAAACATAAAATATGATTTAGTTCAATTCAATTTGATAGCGATCACAGGTAAATGCCTAAAAACAACCTCAATAAGTCAAACTTCGGGACAAAATTCGAGAAGTGAACTTATAACATTAACTAAATCACTATAATTGACAACAATTATTGCCAAAAACGGTTTGTTTATTTCGGACCATTTACACCTAGTCGCACCCAGTGACGTCACACTGATGTCCATAGTGAAGCAAACTGCCACCAAAGCTACTGTGCTGCTGGTGACGTGATATACAGGGTGTTAAGAAAATGACGGATAAACTCTTCAGTACATTGTAGGGGACACTCAGTAGAGTACGGGAAAAATAATTTTAAAAATTCTGCGGTCTTCAATTTGGTGAGATAAAAAATGCCAAAGTTAACATTTTACTATCTTTGTTTTTCAGTATTTGCAAAAAATTAATGATTTTACAGATCTAAAAAAGGTACTTTAATCGTTACTAATTAAAAAAATTCCTTACGCCGCGTCCTAGCTGCATCCGGGGACTGCGTTGCGTGCGTTGCGTGCGTGCGTTGCGGGGAACGATTAAAATAAAACACATGCAAAGCAATGGGAGTGTCCTCAGTAGACGCGTTTGCCCGCAAAGTCGTACGATAAAACGACACCGCAACGCACGCATTGTTTTAAATTGAAATATTTAGTTTTTTCATCTGTCAAAATCTTGCGATTTTTGCGGCGGGCCGGAAATTTTTTTAATTTCGATTGCCTTCGTGCCAAATCGAAACATTTTGTGCAATAAGAGAAATCTATTTTACAAGAACAAGAGTCAAGGTACACTGAGAATGTGAAAATGTCTCGAATTTAGGTTTTTAAAGTAAGTATGAGGTCTATTAACTTCTATTGTAGACCTATTTTTATTTAACCTACCTTCTATTTATCTATCTATCAAATCTATACCTATTTCTATAGATTACTTGCGTCTTATTGTTTCTTTCTCTTAAGTAACATGTTTCTTTCTGTGATTTTCAAGTCTTTCAAGCTCCAACAACCTACTGGTTTCCAAATTAAAACGTATTTAATCTGAAGCTGCACCAGAAATAGTTGGATTGGAAACCATTTTCTCGCCCGCACCGCACGCATTCAGTTAGGACACACTCAAAATTTCTCGTGCGAGTTTGCGTTGCGTGCGTTCCCCGCATCGCACGCAACGCATTACCCGGATGCAGCTAGGACACGGCGTTAAGATGTATTATATTTGAATTTTTTTCTTTTCTAAGATGCTGAAAAAAAGCATTTGGCAACACCGGTTTTGATACCTTGACTACCTGCATTGTTAGAAATTAGGCGAAATTACCAAATACCAGCAGTTATCGTGCTAAACGTTGCCAAATTTATTGTTCAATATTTTGCTTATTATTTTTTAAAATGTAGCTCTGGATTTTTTAAAATTATTTTTCCCGTAATACTTTACTGAGTGTCCCCTACAATGTACTGAAGAGTTTATCCGTCATTTTCTTAACACCCTGTACATAGACATAGGAAATAGAAAGACAGAAAGTAATTTTAATTACGACCGTTTTGTAAACTTTGAGATGTGATTGTACCGTTCGAGCGGGCGGTAGCGCGGCTGTGTTTGGGTTACTGACTGTTAAGCCGTTGACGCTGCCACCGTCATGGTTCGAATCCCAGCTCGTCTATTTAACTATTTATAAATTTAACAACTTGTGTCTGGCTAAATGAGCTAGTTTTCGAACCCAATAAATTACCAGAGTGGAACGACTATGTTTTGTCTAGGTATACAGATGCTTAAAAAATAAAATTGCACCTTTTACGTAATCTTGCTATTTGGCGTATCCTTAGAGGTATTTATTGATTATTCCTAATGAAAAACAAGGCTGCTTATGTGTAAAATAAGGTTATCCACTTAAATAGGTTGAAAAGTCTATGGTATACCCATATGGCGCAGAAGCAATAATGTCAGCTTAATAACATGCGATTCACACGCGTTTGTATTTAAAAGCTTAACATAAATAATCCGAAAGAAAATGTAAAATGAACAAATCTTAAAACTTATATGTTGTTCTAATTAATGATATCAATCGATCGTAATGTTTTATTGAAAAAATCGCTCAATAAAAGGCTGAGAGTAAAAATATTTCACTAATGAATAAAATTCACAATTCCTTGAATACAACAAACTCAATTTAACAAATAAATACAACACTATAAAAACGCGCTAAATCTTAAACGGTGGCACTGTGTTGTCTGCCACTGCGAGCAAGTTTAACGAGTGTTGCAAATCGATGATAACTTTTATACTTACAAAGTAAATTTGTGACAGACATGAAAACAGACAACCAAATCTCCGCATAAGGGTTGTTTTTACGTATACAGGGTGTTTGTTTGGTAATTGAATGTCAATATTTAAGGGGGTGATTTATGGGTCCATTTTAAGAAGAAAACTTCATAAGAATGTCCTAAAAGTCTTAACTTTTGAGATACAGGGTGGTAAAGTTTTTAAAAATAAATATTTTTTTGGTATTTTAATGAAATTTAATAGAGCAGGTATTACTCATCAAGAATCATTTTGACATGTACCACATTTCGTTTTATCTCCACTAGTGACATCTTGCAGAATTTTACCTGCATATTTTTATATTTTTTTATTGTCATTTAACGACAATCTTGTGATCATGTAGAGAAACAGATTTAATTTTTTTAGGCGAAAACCGTGCTTAGGATTGAAAAAAAATAAGTAATCAAATTTTCTTGGAAATGAACGGGGATTCCAAAAATGATTTCTATTTGAACAGAAATCAGTCGCGTACCATCAATGTCTGCTAAAATATGCCGGTAAAATTCTGCACGATCGTGCACCATCATCACTAGTGGAAATAAAATTAAACGTGGTACATGAAAAAATGCCCCTTGATGCGTAATACCTGTATACGAAATTTCATTAAAATATCCAGAGCGATATTACAGGTATGTATTACGAAAAATTTATTTATTTTAATAAAACTTTACCACCCTGTATCTCAAAAGTTAAGACTTTTAGGAAATACGTTCTTATGAAGTTTTCTTCTTAGAATGGACCCAAAAATCACCCCCTTAAATATTGACATTCAATTACATAACACCCTGTATTATTCAAGTATTCTGAACTCTAAAAAGTCCATGGAAAATTTGATTGCTTTTGGAGAATTTTTGTGAGGTTTCAACTTTATTTATTACGCATGATTTGTATTTATTTTTATAGTTACTTATTTATTTTTTAATGGTAAATGCATAGATTCGTTATTTTTGATAGTCAATTGTTCTACTGGAAATATCTGAAATCAATTTCAATTAATTCTTGTTTATTTGCTGTTTATCGCCATCATGCAAGTTCTACCTAATAATTAAAGTTATAGTCAGTCAGTATGTAGGTAGTTAATTGAATCTATGTTATCTGTATCTATGAGCTTCTTATGCCTTATGAGGTGGAATTTCCTTCTTTTTGCTGACACTTCAATAAAGATTAGTGAATAAAAAAATAAACAAATATACCTACTTATGGTTTGTCCAGTGAGTATGTTGTCCGGTGAGATGCCACACTACTGATCCTGACTATAAACGATTTGATTTTATGAGATTTAATTCGTACAATTATATAATAATTGATTTATACAGGGTGTTTTCTAATTGAATGTCAATATTTTAAGGGGGTGATTTTTGGGTTCATTTTAAGGAGAAAACTTCATAAGAACGTATGTCCTAAGAGTCTTAACTTTTGAAATACAGGGTGGTAAAGTTTTATTCAAATAAATAATTTTTTCGTAATATTTGTAATATCGCTCTGGATATTTTAATGAAATTTCGTACACAGGTATTACGCATCAAGGGGCATTTTTTTCATGTACCACGTTTCATATTTTATTTCCACTAGTGAAGCGATGCGGTGCACGATCGTGCAGAATTTTACCTGCATATTTTAGCAGACATTGATGGTACGCCACTGATTTCTGTTTAAATAGAAATTATTTTTGGAATCCCCGTTCATTTCCAAGCAAATTTGATTACATACTTGTTTTTTTTTCAGACCGATGCACGGTTTTCGCCTAAAAAAATAAAATCTGTTTCTTTACATGATCATAAGATTGCCGTTAAAATGGCAATAAAAAAATATAAAAATACGCAGGTAAAATTCTGCACGATCGTCACTAGTGGAAATAAAACGAAATGTGGTACATTAAAAAATGCCTCTTGATGAGTAATACCTGTCTATTAAATTTCATTAAAATATTCAGAGCGGTATTACAGATATTTTGATAAAATTATTTACATATTTTTAAAAACCTTACCACCTTGTATCTAGACTTTTAGGACATACGTTCTGATGAAGTTTTCTTCTTAAAATGGACCCAAAAATCACCCCTTTAAATATTGGCATTCAATTACAAAACATATAATAATTATAATACTTACTTATTAAACCTAAAATTAATATAATTATTTATTATACAGGCTGTCCCACGACATGACTGCCATAGCTTAAGGGTAGGTGTAGTTTTTCAAGGCGATTCAGGATCTGGTTTTGAAATTTTCCTGAGGCCCTTCGTTTCGATTATACAGGGTGATTTGTGCAATTTGCCGAAATCTTTGATGAGCGATATCTTTTGAACGAATTGATCGAATTTAACGAAATTTGGTAGATATGCTCTACTAATGACACCTCGCATTTTTCGCCGGTTCGAAAACTGCAGGGCCGTACTTATTTTTTTGATATCTTTCGGTTTTGTCGAAAAGTTCACCCTATATGCATTTTATTCAAAGTTTGGGAATCGAGAAGAAAATTCAGTTTTTTAGTTTTTTATTCGGGATTTCAATTCATGTGTTGTTAATAATTTAAGAAAAATCAAATGTGGTTTTTTAAAACTTGCGTATTTTGTAGTTATTTCAAATAAATTTACTTTATCTACAGGTTTAGCCAGAAAATTTCAAAACAGATCCTGAATCGCATTGAAAAACTACACCTACCCTTAAGCTATGGCAGTCATGTCGTGGGACACCCTGTATATAATACAATAATTAATTCGATTCGTACAATAATTATAATAATTAGTAATTAGTACGAATTAAATAGCATTAAATCAAATCGTATATAGTCAGGATCAGTGTGGCATTTCACCGGACAACACTCACTGGACAAACCATACTTATAATACCAACTTGAATAAAAGAAACAATCGGTAACACTAAAAGTAATATTTTATTTGACAACTATCAAAGTACATTATTTATTTACATAGTTTAATGAGAGATACACAAGTAACATTAAATGCTTATACGTTAGGAATGACAGGATTGATTCGGTGGCGAAAAATGCATTTATTGTGCGAAGGACGGGAAGCTTATTAGGACGGTGCAAACGGCAACATGTTATTGTGAGCTTTACTTGCACAATTAATAATTTATCTAATTTTTTGAATCAATTAAATCTATTATGAGATTCTATATCCATCCATATTGTTCGAGGATTTGTAGATAGCTATTGCAGGTTGCAGGGAACATCTATTTTTCATATTAAAAGAAGTGCTTAGCTGATGTATATCTACAGACAGGCATAGTTACCGCACCATCTAATTGATGATAGCAGGTAAGGTACTTACATATTTATTTAGTCATTTATCGTTCTTTTTTCCAAGCCAAAAACAAATCTAATATATTTAAAAATCTTAACAAACTTTTTATAACAAATTATTAAAACTTTATCTATACCATAAGTTGGTTATTAAAAATTATTACCTAAATTATCATTATTATTCTAAAAGTACCTAGATTGGCAATGTTCATAATTGATATTATTCTTGATATACCTACTTAACTATTTCTTCTTTTCAGAATTAATTAATTAAACTAATTGTGCTTTGAAAATTGAGCTGAAAAATATCTTACCATTGAAACAGAATAATAACAAAAACAAATATTATGAAAAAATGTCAAGGAATAATTTAAAATCGATCTTTTTTTTTCATTCATTGACATTGTATTTATCACTCAGAATTGTTCAACCATTTACAAACATCAATAGTTTTTCAAGCCATCTTTAAGTGCATCATTTTGGGTCACACTAATAAGATAGATTAGGGTACTAAATCAAATATCAATTTCTACAAAAATTCAACCCAAAACTCGACTGAAAAAATAAGGATAGAAAGATCTTCGTTGTGGTCTTGTCAGCTGTCTTTGTCTGTTTGGTCTCGGTTGAGCTTCAGGCTCTACTTCCAGTAAAGGATCCTGCGATGACCCCTCAATTTCTTGATTCTGATAAATATCAGTTACCATTGAAACCTCTTCGTTTTCTTTGTCGTTCTCTGATGTTGCAATCAAAGGTTCTTGTTTAAGCTCGATATTAGGCTGCAAGTCGATTTTCTTTGATTTCATTGGTACAAACAATTCACTCTCGTTATTTTTCTTGGTAACATTTGTGTTCAATCTCTCAATATCAGGATCGATGACAGGATTACGCGTGCTGAGAGGTTCAATTTTTGAATCGATTCCCGGAATTTTTTCACTCTCTTCTTGAGATGATAGTTCAATATTTTCATACTGGGAGATTGTTGTAGATGTTTCTGAGTATTTTTCATTCACAGCTGGTATAGTTTTGTCTATCCTCTTCGTGGTAATGAAGAATGATTTTTTAGTTGAATTCGTATCCCCGTCATGAAGTTTGATTTCGACGTGTTCATGATTTTCATCAGAGTTAGAACTTCGAATTACATTCAAGACTTTAGGTTGGTCGTAATTATTACCGCTGTCATTCATGTCGAATTCATTTTTCTCGGATAGAATATTCTCATCTAATCGTGGCAGTTCCTTCCTAAAAGTTCTATTTAATTTAACTTCTGAATTGCCAGTGACCGGAAACATCGCCGTTTCTTGTGTGAGTTCGGGATCGATTCTTTCAGCTTCTTCCTGTTCCTTGTTTTTATTTTCCTTCTTGAGTGCTTTTTCCTTATCTGATATAAAATTCGATTTCTTCGGGTCTGAATCTTTAATGAGGTGTTTCTTTGCCGACTTTTCTGCTGTTTTTTTCAAGGATTTATTCGTAACAAAGGTCGTATCAGCTGTGGGCTCTTTATTATACAACACTGTTGTGTATAGTTCCCTGCTCCTGATGCTCGTTGTTGGAATTTCAGTTGTTTGTGTTGATTTTTCCGAAGTCTGCAACGGTCTCGACGATGTAAATATTTCCTTTAATTTCTTAGTTTCCTCTTCACCGGTCTCGTTTAATTCGATTATATCGAACATCGTTCCTGGAAAATGATGAAAATTAGATTCACGCAGCCAATAGTAGAATTTCAATTAATTCCCAACTAATTACAATAAAGGATTAAATGAGTTTATTTAATGAGTGGAAACATCAATTATTATTATTACCTATTCGGTTAAATGCCTGTAATTCCTATGTATATCTCTAATAAACAGCTATTAGAAATGAGCATCCTAATTGCGAATATACGTTTGTGTAATCCGACTATATATCTGAGAACGGAAAACTGATTTTATCTGAAATCGTGAACTGGAGGAAAACTAATATTAGTACAAAGGCAATCGAATCATCAGTATGAGAGTTGCTGAAGTATTCTGGTTCAACTCATGCGTAATTTTACCCGATCCTGTCACCTGAAATTGACACTAAACTATTACACGCAACCCTCTAAGATATATTCTAATAGAACGACACCCAGAGCAATTCCCAAAACGATCAATCTGAACTAATCCTCCCAATCCTGTATACATACCATTCTCTATAATACTGAACAGCTGCCCTTGGTTTATAGCGCTCGGATATTCGGCGGTATCTTCTCCGGGGTCCTCGAGTTTAGTTTCAGCGGTGGCGGTGGCTAACCCTCCCATTTCAGCGTCTTCCTGCCGGGTATTAGCGTCTTGTGTGGTTGGAGAGTGTGTTGCGGTAAGCTCGGGGGATTTGTCCGCTCCTGATTCTACGATATCCTGAGAACCGCTCGTGACCTCGTAACTCCTGGAACTCGCCTCCAACGGGGTGGTTTCGCCCCCGAACGGGCTCGCAGTGACTGGACTGGTGAGTCTGGACAAGCCGGTGGATAAGTCGGTAGTGGTCTTGGTCGATTGAGGATTGACGGTGTTGTCTGTTTCACGTCGGTGTCTTGTGGCGAGGCCGTCGATCGTGTTTGAAGTCCAGAGCCAGGGGTGAGTCGTTTTGGCGGTCGCTCTATTCTCGTCAGACGGAGTTACTTCGGAAGCCGTGTTTGAGGTTGTTGGGGGTTTTGTTGACTTATCGTCGAAATCTTCGTTTGATATCAGGCAGGATAACTGTTTCAGCATGTTTTCTCGGTCCTGAAATAATACAGAAGGGTTGCAGAATGGGATAAAGACTTTAGACGTTATTTAAATGCCTTAATTCTGAAATGTAAGGACGAACATGTTTAATCGGATTTATTTGATTTATTTTGGAAACATTATAGAAACGCGGCTGAAAGTGAAATTTTTTGCATATTACTTTGATTTTAAAATACCGCAGATGGTTATCGTATTTGCTTGTATAATTAAGAATGTCGTTTGTGTGTAAAGACCATTAAAAAGAAGGGACAAAGCCACAAAGAACAAACATAAAAGTTAAGCTTATATAAACATTCATAGTTTGTTTTATTACAGTCTCTTTGGTGGTTGAAGACCACTTTGAAACACTCTCTTACCGCGTTTCCTTTGCACGCTATCCTCTTCGTTCCATCTAAGCCGCAGTCAGAGGTAAGTTCAATAGCTCCTTGCTCCGGTATGTATAGCACTGTCAGTGAGGGGAGCTCGGTAAGCAGACATCCCTTAAGACCCGTTGCCCAAGAAGGAACTGAAACAAATTTACCCCTTCAGACAACTGAAGTGATTTATCTTTCCTCCCTTTATACAAACACACACACATACCATCAGACAAACACGGAGATTCAGTTTATGAAACTTTAGTTTTATTTTCAATCTTAAGTAATTTTTCTTGTAGCTGTAGAAGTTGCCGAGAAATATCTTACGTTACGTTCATTACGGAAGTGTCAGGAATGGATTCATGCAGCGAGAAAGCTTTCTTATAGAAATAACAGTAAAAAGTTGATGCTTTAAATCACTAGCAGCAGAGTTGGGATATTTTTTGGCTACATCCTCAAGAAGTAGTTTATTTATTAAGTAAAAATATACCTATACCTATCTTCAGTAAGTTACGAATTATTAAGAACTGATTTCACTAGATCATTCTGTGATCTAACTCCTAAGATCTCTTTTTTTAGTTCTTTTATTTATTATCTTTAAATGAGGCATCTTCAATATTATTCAGAGCCATTTTCGACCGATTTAGGATGAATTCATTCAGCGAATTTTCTTTGAATCTTGTGGAGGACCTAAAATAAAAAATCTCTAATGAAAGATTCTATACCTACTTAGAGTTATACCAAGTCTTTGCCAGGATAAGCAAATAAGTAAGCAATTTAAATAAATCATATTTTACCGCACATGAAGTAATTCCTGATATTACACGTTATTACTTGGCATCACTTTCCATAAATTTCTGATTGAGGAATTTGTTAGTAAAAGCCACAAATAATAATTTTCATGGTAAGTACCTACTTTCTCTATTAGAAAATTACAAGTCATACAAACATGGTGTCTTATATTAAGGATCTTAAAATGTTAAGTCAGACATTTCCATTATCATCACTCTTTCCTTGTAGTTAGGTACACGAGAATGACTTTTAATGTGTCGTAGGTACTAAAATGAGAGTTTCGGCTTCAAAGGTTTACATTAAATTATGCAAGAGCAGCATTAAGCGATGAGTTGAAACTTGGTGTTGTACAAAGTGACATGAATATTATGATAGATAGGTACCATAGTGTATGAGGTTGTTGCAAGGTAAAGTTAAGGCTATGGAACTGTTGCAAGGGAACTTTCAAATTTACTATAACAGACCCGATCCTGAAATTATTAAACTTTAGTATCAGGATGACTCTGGTTTCAGTTTAATCAATTCACGTAACATGCCTGAAGCTGCCCGAAATTGAAACTAAACAAACTTGATAACAATGCTCTAACCAATCATTTGGGCTTAATAACGAAAATATTTACTTTGTTGATGCCACAAAATACTTGTAAACATTATGAAGACCGGGAGAATAGAAATACAAACAGAATTATCCACTTTGTCTATTTGTTATTTACCTAATCAAACAAGCAAATATTTAATGAAGGAGTTCGGCAAGTTCAGGGAGTTAATATTGATGTATGTACTATTAGAATTCAATTTTAATTTACCTGGTAGTTCACAGATGAACGAAGCAACTTCGGGTCCTCCACAAGTCAACGGTTTCCAGAAGTAGTCAGATGTAGGATCGATAGCAGCACAAATTGCTTCATTTCCTATTGGAATTGATTGAAGCCAGTGGCCTTCACCACTAAATTCCAAAGAGTTGCTATAAAAATAAAAACAGTATTAGGTACTACTTTTTTCTACTTTTTTTTAATTCTCTAGTGTGCAACTTCCTGGAGGACCTACCTATACTGGCTCAATGAAGACTACGTTACCTGTATTCAATGAGAATGACATTACTTTTATTTAAATGTATAATTTCAAAAGAAATAAGGAAGTTAATTTTTAGAAAGGAAACGTACGAAAGCTCTCTTTTTATATTTAAATGTAGATATACCTAAGACCATTCTATAACAGTATAATCCAGTAAAATCCAGTAAAAAAAACAGTAAAATCCATAATGCAATAAGGAAGCTTTTGCAATAAGAGATTTAAGCTCAACACTTTTTCCAAAATTTATTTTAAATAAAATTAAAAATGACACTAGTTTTTCCTAGTTTTAGATAAAAAAATACAGAAAATTTGAAAATCCTGAAAAACCTGAAACAGAATTCTTCTTTTAACTTTTAACCTTTTAACTTCTTTCATCATCATCATCATACAACTATTCACTACTGCTGAATGTTATGTCATCGGTGGTATGCAGTGTTTTTTGTTCCTCGCCATTTTGTTTGTGTTCACTAATGCCTAGCATGTCCCACTTGATACAGAGAGTTCTTTCTCAAGCTCTAGGACTTTCTGAGGAGATTAAAGTATTCAGTAGGTTGCCAGGAAAAATGTTCGTTGTACATATGACAGCCTGGTCCACTCCGGGGACTTTTTAGAACCCTCTGTTCAAATATTCTTTTCACTTTCCATGTAAAGAATATGTGAAGAATGTAAACAATGTAAACAATGGTGTCAGTTGTCGCTGTCACTACCGTCAGTGGTAAGTTCCACATGTAAAATGTATCTACACAAGTTGGGTTTATTGAGGTTTGACTTAAATGCACAAGATTGAGAAGAAGTAAAGAAGTAAAGAATGTAAGGAATGTAAAGAAGATGTAAATAATGTAAATAATAGAAAATAAGGTTATGTTATTTAATGTTTATGGAAATTGGAAATTCCACCATCCCACACGATAGATTGTGGTTAGCAGGCAGAAGCCAAAACGTTTCATTGTTTACATTCTTTACGTCATTCTTTATATTATTTACATTCTTCACAATCTTTACTTAAAAAAAGTCCATGTAAAGAATGAAATCTTCACCAGTAAAGAATCGCGTAAAGAATAGAGGTTTATACGGTAATTATACGGCAAATCATTGGACTTGTCCAACCGCTACCGTAGTTGGGGCTCTTTGGGCTGCCGGAGACTGAGGGCCATGTTCTAGTTTGTAATATCATAAGGGGATATTGGCAATTTCCCTACCACGCTTGCCAGTGCGAGTTGGCAGGGTTGTGTTCTTTCCTTTGACTATTAAATTTTCTTAACTCTCGGTGAAACGGTTATCCCTCCAAAATACGGTCGACGTCTTTCATACCGACCAGAAAAAATGGCTAATTTAGGAAATTTGAAATTTTGTTCAAAAACTTTGTGACTGATGGATTGAGGAAAAATTTTATGAAAACTGGGCTTTATTGTTCAATTTGCCAGTCTGGAAACGATCGTTTTAATTTTTTTTTTGAGAAATTCGGGGTAGTTACAGAGATAGCCACATTTTTCAGGGATTTTTTCATGATAACATCAGCACAGATATTTTTAAATATTAAATTTTCATTAACAAGTAGAAAATTTTATTATTTGGAAACACTACAAAAATCGCTCTAAAATCGCACAGTCCATTGTTGAACACTTCTCTTATCTAAAAATCAATGAATTTTAAACAGCATAAAATAAAAAGTAATTTAAAATCGTCAGTGCTCGTTTTTTCAAGCAATAAGACGAAAATCTCTTTGACGCAGAAACCAACAAGATCAAAAGCAAAAAGTGAGAGAAAACTGAGTAAAAAATTCTCCCTCGCTGATCACGACGACGTCTTGTTGATCCGAACGTCAATATTTCTTGATAATGTTTCGTAATCTTTACTACGTAAAGAAAAATTTACGTAGTGCAGACTGGAGAAAGTGAAACGAAAAAAAATATGATAAAGAACGGTAAGCTAGTTCCTCAAAATTGGTCTTCCACTTGACTAAAGTTTCACACATTTGGCTATTATTTGCTTGAATATGAACCCGCGTTCATATAAAAAGAGAAAATTCTTTCCGGATATATAAAGGAAAAAACAGAAAGAAGGATTTGTATCAGTTGAGTATGTCCTTTAATTATAAATTTTCTAATTGAAATATCTACCTGGAAGAAATTTATACCATTACTTTGTAGATACATAATATACTTACTCTGGTTTGTAAATATTACTTTGAATTTGAATCAACTAGAAGAAATATGATTCGGGGCCTTAAAAAAAAAAAGATTCAGGACAGAATTAATTAAATCAAGGGACCGGTAATGTTTCTCGTTTAATTTTCTTTCTACAGGGGTGAAGCTTTACGGACAGAAGCAAAAGGATAAGTCTAATACAGGAGCTTAAAACTTTTAAAACTGGATTAATTAAAATTTAAGATGGTATTCATTTAGGTATTTAGCGATTTTGTAGAGTGATAGGAATTTTTCATTTTGTCTACTAACTATAGAAACTAGAAACTTGCAAGAATAATAAAATACGACGTCTACCTCTGAATTATGTACAATGTTAGATTAGTTTTTTTCACGGAGAATTTTATTACTTACCTCCATGTAAAATGAGCTTTTCCGCTCGGCCTGGATAATCCAATCCAGACATTTTCACTTATATCTAGTTCTTTCAGGTAAGCCCTGATTGCGTCGAATTTGGACGTAGATTGAGCTGGAAAGAAAATTAATAATTAAAATACGTCTGAGATTTCCTTACAATGTAATTTATGCCTTACAGGTAACAATTTTTTAGATTTCATTTAACGTCGCAGTTCATTTCGACGACTGTGGAGAAGTTATGAGCCCTGAAATAATTTTTACCTCAAACCCAGGAATTTTTATCTGGATCCTCCACTCATCTCCCGCATTTCTAATGACCCAAATATCGCAAAAGCAGGTATCTGCGCATATTCCAGTTTCTGAAACTTGTCTTGTGAATTTGTCCTTTTTTCGTTATTATAGAAATGAGCAAAAGTAAAACGTGATTGAAATTCAATAACTTTAGAGAGGTAAGTTAACCCTTCAAGTCAGACCCTTCACCAGTAAAGTTATTAATATTTGTTTTTTCTCCCTTCTGATCTAAAGGAGAAGGCTTCATTTTCCATGAAATTGGCATAAAGACCGTGCAAGAGGTCAAAATTACAAAAATGCCCATAGAAACATCCACAAAAACCTTTAAGGCACCTTTGATAAAAGGCAGATTTCTTAAAGAGGCGAACGTTTTTCTTCAAGTATAGCTCAAGAAAACGGCCCTAGCTGTCTTGAATAAAGGATCAGGGGTCCTTTCAAGGATTATCAACTATCCCACTTCTGAAGTTTGGAAATGGTACCAAAAATGGGATATTTGCTGTTATAAAGATGAGCCTACTTGCGCATAATCAGAAGAAGAACGACAACAGAAAGTCCGTAAATAATATGTAAAGATATTCTGTAAGGAGAAAAACAAAAATAAAGAGAGTAATCGAAAATGATAATAAAATTTTTGTCACAAGATCGGAGCGATTAATAGACTTTTTAAACCTGTTACGCTCACCTGCCAAAGGGTACAATGGATTATTTAGGAGCAAAGTAAAGGAGTTACAATCGAAGTTCATCCATAAAAGAGAGCAAAGCATGGACAACAATTGTTGATGAATCCTAGTAGGTACGACGAGGATGATTAGTTTTAGAACAAAATAGATTGAATCAAAATAATCGATCTCCCATCACTCAATTATTTATTGCAAATAATGTAAAGTATTTTTAGGAGTGATCCAGCAGAAAAGCGAATATCGATTAGCGTGAAAATGAGCAGCCTCCAGTAGTATCGAAATTAATATTTCAGTATTAAATGAATAAAATATCTAACCGTTAAAACGCTTTAGCAAATCCTCTAATGAGTTCTAGATAGATTTACAAACGGTAGCCAAATTAAACTGAACAGGATATGATGAATCCGCCTCAGCTGATCATTAATTAAAGCTTGGGAGTAAGCAAGGAGTGATCCGCCTGGTTCTTGATTCCAATTTGACCTCGGGCTGAAAGCTCGAATTTGCCATCAGCTCTATACTTCCTACTGCAATTAAATCAACCTTTCCAGCTCCCGTTGGAATCAAAAAGAGATTAAAAGCAATCGTCACAGTTTTGCTCTGTGTAGGCATAATCGCTGGCACTAGCTCAAAACCAGTCAACAGAAATTAAAACCTGCTAAGCGATTTTTCCCATGTTTTTAATCCTTTTTTTATCGCACAGGTAGTCGTACTACACATCAGGTGACCTATTTTTAATGCCGGAATCATTTTCCCGGAACGAGTTTTTTAATCGTACTTTTTCAACAGTTCCACAGTTTTATATCGTTCGAGTTATCTTTGTTAGGGAAGTTTTTTGAGTGTCCCTGTATACGTGGTCGTTATATTCGTGAGCATTGTGTTACCTACCTACCTACCTACGTAAGTACCCGGGAATTAAAAGAGAACGATTGTACTCCCAGTATTCACATCAGCGAGTCTGAAGTAGGTCAAGTATGTACTCTTTTTTAGATGGCGACGAAATTGGATTTTTACTCTTGTAAATGTATTTAATTTTTATGATTCCGTTCTGCGATAGAATTTCATTTTAAATTGGAAACTGAGAAGCTGTGCCGAAAGAAAATAAATATGATCGACTTGAGGTGTGGTTATGAGAACATAAATGGAAATTTAGTCGATTTATATAGACGGGGGAGATGTGAACCACAATTTTTTTCACTCTCTGTTTTCCATTAAAAATGTTCCAATTTAGATGTTGTAATGGAAACAATTAGCGGAATATTATTTTATATACCGCGTGAGTTTTTTAACTTGAAACAAATCTTCAAAACTTCAAACTCTATGAAAAAAAGTTGGCGAGGGTAACTTTGAAATCTTAAACAGGAACTCTAACTTTTTATTTTTTTTATTTTTCCAATCCTGGGTCTGCGGCAAATACTGCAGAATCAAAAAAAAAGAAACAAATACCGGAATCTTGAAGATCGTTTCATTTTTGTGCCTGTCGGACAAGAAACTTCAGGAGTTTGGGGTAATGAAGCCTTGAGATTTCTGACATCGGTTGGTCAGAAAATTACAAATGTCACGGAGGAATCCCGTGCGACGTATTTTCTGTTCCAACGTATGAGCATTGCTCTACAAAGAAGCAATGCAGCTTCAATGTTTGGAACCACCTGGGAGGGAGTTTTCTGAAATTTTTTATTTGTGATTCTATTTTTTTATTTTTTTATTTTTTTTAAATATTTATATTGTTTGATGTTTGATGTTTGATGTTTTATTTTTGATGTTTGTAAAAATTTAAAAAAGCAAAGAAAACCACACATCCATCATATTAAAGAAAAACTTTTTATTGCAGATTCTAATTTTGCGGATCATTAGAGAATTTCTCCCTTTCACCTCCTCGCAGGTTGGGGGGGGGGGGAATTTGAAATTACACTTAGGTCAATAAAAATTACGGGTCTCTATTTGAGATTTCAAAGTAACCCAACGCCCACCTATAAGGAGGCGTGTAGAGGGTCTCATTTAAAATTCCCCCATTTATATGGGGAAATAAAATTTTTAGCACAAACTTTTTTCGTTCAGAGCTTATTATCTACTCGAGATATTTGAAAGTTTCAAGTTAAAAAACTCACTCTGTATATGTTCTTTTAAGAAAAAGCAATAGGTAAGTAATAAAATTCCATTTATTTGACTACAACACTGAATTCCACTGTCTTCACGATTCGCTGAACATATGGAAAAGACAGTTACTAGTTACTAGGGAGACCAGACAACATAGTCGACTCTCCCCCAATGCCAGGGATTTCGATCTCGTAACAACGTATTTTTAGACGCTCTCCCACAGCGACAAACGTGCATCATCCCATTTCGCTAAGGTACTGGTAAATATTCATACTTCTATCGAATTTGCATGATGATCAACTGATGCCATCCTCAGCTCAGAGTCAATCTTTCCTTCGATCACCAAATTGAGCACATCTCAATTATATAAAATGCTAAAGCCTTAGCTCGTTGCTTGATAAGATGGCTTTTTCCTTTATGGAATTTTTCTCTTTAATTATTTTTGACTTTTCGAAAAGTCAATATTTCTTGAACAAATTGAGACGGTACGAAAACGCAGGTAAGTTGGAAAATCATCTCAGTGGTGACGAAACTATGGATCAATGGTAGAAGACTCAGGCTTATATGCGTTGGGAAACGTTAGAGGTTAAGAAAACTCTAGAAAAATGGTTGAAGTCTACGAAAGTTGTTGTTAGCGGAGAGTATTGAGGAGAGATAAAAAACATCAGTTAGGAATTTATTTCCGCGATTTGAACCTACTCTTGCTGCCTTGAAGTCCGCTATGGGATCTTGTTCTCCAAGTCCAAGCATTGCATGTGAGCACGTGATAGCCACAGATGAACGCCACCTGGAAAGCAAGAAGCGGGTAGTAGAAAGCGCTCCCAGAACTCACATTATGGCGCACCCCAGAAAACTCACGGCACCTCTGTTTACAATCACCGGAGAAATCCATGGTGGAGTGGTATCAGGCGACTCTTTTGGGACCGCGACCCAGTAGTCTCGGGAGGCAACATGTCTTTGTGGCATTTGATGAATGTTTCAAATGCATTCTGGAGTTCGGGAGGCCGTAGACAGTGAACTACCGGCAGCGCCACCCACGTCCGAGCTAACAGGGAATGTTAGCTTCTTCGAAGGTTTTGTTAGAAGTCCCTGACCGTAACATCTGAGACGGCGACTGAGCAGTCACAGTTCCGGGGGAGATAAAGTGTTTGCTGGAAACACCAAAGCCGGTGTTACCCTAGAGCTTTGGTACCGTCTGATATTAAGGATCTGTCGTGAGACGTCGTCACGCTTCGTTGAAGCCTGACTCACGCCGACGACACGATGGAGGACGAGACGGTACGAAGCCGCTGCACACGTTTTCTACCTACCAGCAGGTAAGGTAGAAAATGGCCTCAAAATCTCCAAGTCAGCTACCAAATTGAATAATAAGTGATTACGGCCTGTTTAGTCGTGATCTTTGAAGATTTGATCATCAGCGGTCACTTAGTCGTGGACGATGTTTGTATTCCTCACCATTCCTGCTAGGTAGATCGATAACTGTAAACTACACAACGTTAAGCAATTAAAAGTCATAGGTAAGCATCCAAACAGGAAGAATGTAGCTACAGGTTTGTTATCAAGCGCTACGCTAAACCTGAATCGAGGCTCTTATTAAGCAAAGTAAACCCTCCCGCCGAAAACACTGATGTACTTGAAATGTGAGATGACGTAAAAAAAAATAACCTTCTTCCCTTTGCTCGGCAAAGGGAATGGGGTCTCCATGATGATGTAGCGTCGGGCTATCTCAGGACGGTTGACAGCAACTCAGGTTCTGGCAGGCGCTGGTACCTGATTTAACCCCCAGCCCCAGAGCAAGGGTTGGGTGATACTGCTGGCTTGATATTGGCTGAGCAAAGGTTCTAGGTGACTGGTATATCTTGGAGATGGAGAGTCTTGTAGCTGGTGGACAATTGTTAGTCAGATGAAAAACTGGACTGCATTTATTTTGGTTTGAAGCTTTGAATTACACGTCAAAATTGAAAGTCGATTACCCCCACTCCTTATATGGAGTGGGGGGTACAGTGTAACAGTAACAACTTTCAGTTAATGAGCCAGTTGATCGTGAACGTGAAGAGTGACAATATCGCCCACGCTCCCCAACACAAATGAGTAGTGTAATCCTCGCTATCTGGCATATTTGTATGAAATTTTGATTCAAAAAAGCAATTAATTACTTTTTTACGTAAAATAACCAAGAGTGGGTTACACAGGTCAGAAATGAGTAAAATATAAAGGATCCTCCGTGAAGACTTTTTTAAAAGTAACCTTTTTCTAAAAATATTGTTTTACCTCAAATTTTATTCTTTTTTGCTCATTCTGTATTGCAATTTTTGCGATGAAAGTTACCTAACTAGTGAAGGTAGAAGGTAACCACGTAAAATCTAGTTATAGACATTTCTAAATGACATTCAAGCACACTTAAAATTCTTGTGAGGGTAAATAGCTTCTAGATCTTTATCTTTTGAATTTCCGCTACAAAACTTTGCAAGGAACTGATACTTTCAAAAAGAAAATAAATAATTTTTCAAGATGTAGATTTATTTTTACAGCTGAGGCTCTTCTCAAAGAAAGGAGATAGGTCATATTATATTTTATTCTTATAAAATAAGGATGTACTTTTATCAATATGCTGTCCTTATTATTCTTTCTCTGCAATATAAAATGTCTGGTTATCCTTCACGGAAATTCTCAAGTATACTTGAAAAATGAAAAGAAGAAATATTCAAACTGGAAATATTTCCTTTGTTCGAGAAAATTGCAGCTAACAGCAATAATACGGTATAATCATAGCTACGTACCTACCTCTCCACGGGAAGCTAAGAAAATATATGCAATTTTAGAACTTAAAATAAACGTGAATTCGACCTTTGTGAGTATACGAAGCTCCCTTAAAAAAAACATGATTTCTTTGAACTGTATTAATTTTGTCTCTTTAATGCTACCCAATACGTTTTCGCCTTCGGAAATGATGTTTTTTCTCTTTGTATATTCGAGCAAATAAAGCGGCAGCAGCCAGCGCCATGTCACTGCGGACAAAATTTAAAATCAACAGAGCTTTTTGGTTTATTTCCGTAAATTGTACATATACATTGTATATATCTACACCCCGGGGAGTAAAATTCAAATTTAAAGCTTGAAATTGGTTTGCATTTAAAATCGCGTCACATGATGGAATTGAATAGTATCTTTTTATTAGGGGACGGCGTTCTTGTGTAAAGACTGATACGTATAGGGCAGCGGGGTGAAGGAAGGTTATTACCCGTTTTAAATTCTAAGCTGCTATAAATTTTCAAACAACAAACTGAGAGAACTCTACCATAAGCTTTTAATAATAAGAAAACTAACAGTTTGTAATTTACAATGGTTTTTCTATTATGACTATTTCTGTTTCATTTAGAAACTTTTTGGTCTTCTCTAGTTTTATGTTTTTGGGACCATTATCGAGAAAAAAATACGTAATAACCATAAGAAAAGAATCTCCCTGTAGATTCTTAGAACCATTTACCACGTCCTACAGCGTTATTATTTTAAATCTGAGCTAAATTTTAAATCGGAATATTACGAGATAGGGGGTGCGAAAGTAGGCATGGTTGGGGGTGAGTGGCTTAGACCTAAAATTCATTATTACATTTTCTATAATCACTAAGTAGGTATACAACACAATAATACTTCCTGGAATTATATCCAAATAATCCAGAACGAGAAAACGTCTTTTTATTCTTATATCTTCATAATATGACAGCAGATGTGCCATCATGTTCTTATATATCTAACATAATTATCCAGTAAAAGTGCTCAAGTGGGAAGACCATAACGAGACAACTTGGAACTTCAAAGCTTGTCGTAAAATGAAAAATATTTACGTCTTGTAACATTTTTTCCTAATTAGGACTCGCCACCTCTGGATCTACACAGCGACGACAAAGAAAACAAACCTAGTTTCCTGATACAAAAGTTTACGAATTTAAGTAACATTAATGGTGCTCCTGAATAAATGGTGCAGAAAGAAAAGAAAATAGTAACAACAGGCAATCAACTAATTTACTTTCAAAGCGATCCGACATTGTTTTGGTCTCTTTTAAGCAAACAAAGATAAAAGATAACTTCGGTTGTGGATTACTCCAAGAAACTTCAAGTGAGACTGTCAATATAAAACAAAGTTAGCCTCTAGACTGGGCAAAACTTGTTAACTTAGCTAAACTTTATTTCACATCCTATTTCGTCGTCTGAATCAGAGGAGAACAATAAACCGATGAGCTTCGGGAGACTTAAAACAAGGCTTCTTTGAGATTGGAAGATCGCATTACTGGACTTTTTGATATAAATTAATTGGAAATTTTTCAAATATTTCCGCCAAATTCTTTCCCTCTCTCATACTTGCCTCAAACAAGTTCAACTTTTTTCATTACGGACTGCCCGGAGTGAAGTGCATTCCACGGTTTATGTTTTACAGTCTGGCGATGTAACTATTACATTTTATCAAGGGGAAATATTAAATCTTCCTCCATGGGGAAATCATTGCTTGCTTACTCAGGCCGTTGCAGGATTATGGATTCACGGACGTATCGGGGCTAACTCCAACGAAAGATTGAGCTGATCATAAATAGCTTAATAGTTAATCTACCAAGATTTAATTTCAATTAAGCTCTGGTGAAACATATTACAACTAAATGGATTTTGTGATTTGTTTTCGCTGGAACAGTTTAGTCCTAAATTAAAACCGCTGCTACTTCTATCCTAATACATGCACCCGCAGTATTATTCCAATAAAAGCAAAAACTTATGTTATGATATTACTCACTACTTCAATTTATATGTTTTCCTAAAATTTTAAATGGGATCAATTAATCATGAAGATGAAAACTGTGGCATGAGTTGACAGAAGCAGCAGTGGCATAATTAATTATAATAAATCAAATGACCACTTTCCACTTTTATATTTTTGTATCACCTGTTTACATTTACAAGCACTGACATCATATTCCTTATTAAGTGTTTTTGTAGAATTTGAATTCGAGAGTTTCGTCCAGTACTTATTTTGAAAAAAAAAACGCTCACCTCAATAATATAGAGTAGTCCCTTCCGCTTTTGCAATTTAAAGTGTCATAACATAAATAACCCAAATACAGATATAACGGCAGTAATAATTACAGCTGGGAGTTAATAATGGTCTCAGTCTCATCAGTAATTTGCTTGCTCGAATCCTGTTTATTTTTTAAGCGTCCCCAGTTTACTTGCTTAATACAGGCGATGCGGGATCGAGGGTCAGAGTAGTTACGGAATAAGCAATCAAACAGGAAAATGATGCATCTTAATTAATAATAATAATTGATAATAGTCAACAGCCATATTTAGCCACCTTAGCCATATTCAGCCATATTACGGAAAGTGAAGTTGCCGCAGAAGTTGCCGCGAACTAAATTTGAAGTTGTGTAGAGCGAATAAACTTCATTCCTATCAACCAGTAGAACAAGCAGGTTTTTGAAAGGGTTTCCCACCGCCGATCATCTGCAAACAATTACGATACGACAGTCATTGAAAAAACAACGGAATAGAACGTACCCCTACATCTGGACTTTGTGGACTACCAGAAAGCATTTGGCCTCATTGAAACCTGGTCAATTGAGGATAATTGTGGACGCGAGAATCGATTCGAGAATTAAGATGAGATCTAGGATAAGGCAACCCATCACGTAAAAATAAATGATGATTCTGAAACAGATAAAATGACACTTGACTAAGAAAGCCTAAATATCGTTAAAGAATACCTCTCAGAAAATCAACTTGAATATTTTTAAAGACAAAAAATGCTTCCATCAAGCTGAAGGAAAAAGCCTACGGTAGCCGGAAAGCAGAAAAACAACGAAGATTTGAACGAAGAGCCATGGAGAGAACAATGCTGGTAATCATCTTGAAAGACGAGGTAAAGCCAGATACGTGACAGAATCAAGATATTGTAGAGAAGGTCACAAGCTTGAAGTGGTAATGGATCGGAAGCGTGACGAGACAGGATTCAGCCATATGGACCCAGAAAGTTCTGCTTTTGAGACGAAGAGAGACAACGAGAAGTATATAAGCCGATCAAAAAAGAGATGGATAGAATACGTTAGAGCAGTTAGCAAAATGACAATGGATGAGATTACAAAGATATGGCTTGTAAAAACCTGCAAGAGGCCTATATTCGACAATAGATGGACACTGGCTGAAGAATAAAAAGCAGAAGTAGTAGAAGAAGACCGTTTTACAATTTTCCAAAAATCCAGTTTAACGAGATGAGAATAAGTCACGTTTGTGCTATTTTCGTCCTTGAAGGACACAGACAACTCCAAATTAATCAATCCCATACAACATAAATCACGTTGTCTTTTATTCCAGCTTTTACAGAAATTTCATCGGTAAAGTTCGTCTTTGAAGTGAGCAAGTACTACAAGAACCTCCGTATTTTTGCAGTCAATGACACACCTTGAAAATCGTGCCTTGAATAACACCTCTAAGAAGAAGAAGAACAAGAAGAGCGTTCTGTAATTTTCCAAAAAGTCAGTTTAAGGAGATTAGTCTTTTATTCATACTTTTGCAGAAATTTCATCGGTGAGTTGGTCTTTGAAGTGAGCAAGTACTACAAGAACGTCCGTATTTTTGCAGTCAGCAGAGCTTTTTTTCAAGCCGCACGCTGCCTATTAAGATCCTTTTCAAGATATTATTAAAAATAACGACGATCTAAACTGGCATAACTTCCGTACTTAAGCTTAAAACTTCAGTGTCAGTGAGCGTCAGTTCAAACCTAATAGAACTTCGGAGTTGCTCGAAACTAGAAAAAAATTTATAAAAAAAAAAAAAATTATGACCGAATTTATTTTTTTAAAAATGGATTTCAAGCTTAACAGACTGTTTAATAGTTTCATGAAACAGGTTTAAAATCACCCACCATGCTTAATACTCTCTATCAAAAGTCATAGCGAGGATAATTTTTTTGGTAATTTCATGCAAAATTATTTTACAAGTACCTAACCTAACACACCTTGACGTATCCTGTGTAAGGGTACATTACTCTACTGCATATTTCATAAATCCGGCTGGATTTTATAAATTGAAGAGACTTTTGTAATCATCAAAAAACCAGCAAAAAATATTAAACTTCTCGTGTGTTTCATAATAGTTACTCCTGCTTGTTTGTACTGGCGCTGCTTCCAGTCGGAGGCCCTTTGATGGATTAATTTTTCAATGTAATCCCTTGAAAAGTTTTAGATTGTTTCTTTGGATTCTAAACATTTTATGTTCTTTTTTCATCTTTATACGTAGGTATATATAATTTCCTCTGCCATTCGCATGGCATCTGCTGAGCGAAAGTAATTCCAACAAACTTCTCTTGAAACTGAATACACATAGGTAGAGGAGATCAAAAAATTGGAAAAGTTTGATAGGGTAGGTATCGGAAATAATACAAAAAATATTTATGTGCTGTTCGTTTATTCGAAGGCGAACCTACTAAAGAGAGCGATTAGGATTCTGACAGGCTTGTCAATGCAGCAGTCATGCAGAGGCCATTTCAGGCGGCTTGGACTTCTTACCGTGCCTGCTTTGTATGCCTTCTCTCTGCTCAAACTGATCCACAAAAATCAGGATGGACTTTTACCTTACCGATTCACCCATCACTACAGTACCAGGTTCAATTTGTTTAGACCTCCTACACACCATCTGTCGTCTTCAGAAAGGACATTCACGTACGCATCTATCAAATACCTGAACCACTTCAAAATAGATCCTGCAACTGTTGGGTTCTCAGCGTACAGTGCGTATCTCCGGAAACATCTCACGGAGTTGGAACCCTACACTACCTCTGATATACTGTCCCTCAACCCCCCATCCCTACCTGCAGTCTGATATTAAAACACCTAAAACTCAAAGCCTTGATCCATCCTTATCATAGAGATGGAACTATGCCTCGATCGAGAACTGATTTCTTTTGTGTCTCTGCGCGTCTCGACCCTCACTGTTCCCGGCGTTATGTTGACATGCTGTGTGTTTTAAATTTACTGTTTGTCTTTATGTTTGTTTTTATAATTTCTGTAATGACGCTGTTGTACTGAGCAATGACTGTTGTAATTCAAGTACAATAAAGAAATTTGTAATTGTAATTGTAATTGTAACCGAAGTTTGTTTGAACCATTAGCGATCCTTTAATCTTTCTTTCATATATTCGCTGATTATTCTATCAAGGATCATAATAGAGTTCAGAAAAGTTCAGCGCTGTTGTCACTGAATGATTTACCAGTTTATTGTCTCCCTCTTTCGAAATATTGGAACGAATATTATGGGGTCTGTATAAGCGAGCGTGATAGACTTTTAAATTGCAATTAAACGCCAAGTTGCGTAAGAGTAAACCGATATAGACCTTAATCTATACAGAGTATACATAGTACCTAAACGTTTTCAATAGACAAGATGAATAGCTGGAGCCTTGTGTCTTATAAGAATTCTCAGAGGAAAGTTATGCTATAGTTTTGATTTTCTCACCCTGTAGATTTTTTGGGCCTCTGAACACGAATTTGAAGTTTTCAGAAAAAAAATCGGTCCTGAACTTTGTGTTTTTGGCCCTTTTTGTCAAAATTTGTGTACTTGTTGGCACTTTCAAAACTTTGGTGGGCGTTTTTGGTGAGAGTTTTTATTAACTTCAATTTCTCTTGGTTGTAAAGGAGCTGAAGTCGTATCACACCTATTCATTTCGTGAAGCAATATGATGTGTTCTTTGATAGTTTTGTTTTGCAAAGCATGCCCACAAAAGAGTACTTAGGTGGTTGGAGGGAAGTTTCCCTTTCCAGGTTTTAGGAAGAATACACGTTTTCTCGTTTCCAAATACCGTGAGATTGACCAACAGGTCCTTGTCTTTTCTAACCAAATGCAAACCAAGCGCGAAAACGGTAAACTAAATATCGGAATATGTATTCTTTTTCGGCGCGCTTTAGCGGCGGAATGGTTAGCCTTCCAAAAAAACGTTTCAAATGAAAAATATATAAATTTTCATCTTCTTTAATTTTGTATGGAATGAACTTGTCGAAAAAACACTTCCTTTCTGAGATATTGGCCAAAAACTGAAAAAAGCGTCTAAATGCCAAAATTTGGACGAGAAGTGCCCAAAAAACACAAGTTTGGGGCCCAACATAGCGGTCCAAAAAAATATGGAGGGTGAAAAAGTGGGTTAATTTTCTTGAAAAAATTATTAAAAAAAAAAAAGATCATAGACCTTCATTGACGGATAAAGAAGGTTTTCGCTTCAAAACAGCAAAGCTTCAAAAAATAAAAGATGTTTATTTTAATCCAAACAGAATTCCTGACTTTTTGCGAGATTTTTGGGCAACATATAAGCGCCCCCTTGTCACTACACATGTCACTTTTGTCAGTGAACTCTATCGGAAAGCTAAATTAATTATTATCACTTTGTAACAATTTGGACGTTGGCTACCTTTCAACACGTCTGACAAGGGCTTCAGATAAAACTCTTGTAATAACACCATGAAAACTAGGGATTATGACATAGAATCGATCTCGACTCAAATTGTAATCCAGTAATTCTCATAATTGACCTGAAATGAAACACAAACATAAATTTAGAATGGCAATATGTTTCCTTCAGTTTGACTATTAACGCTGCGTATCCGGTCGAAGAGTATCAAGTTATCGTCAAATATTTGTTTTGATATAACGCCTCAGTGTTGGATGCACACGGGGCGTGTGGTCGATCCCTAAGGGTAAACATTTGCTTGCCCCGGAATCCCGAATCATAATATCGACTGCTTGGGACAAATCCCTACGATACTAGGCACTATCGAAACTCGATTTCGTCCATAAGCCTATCTGATTTCCCATGCACGATCCACCTTATGTCTCACGAGGTCAGCAAAAACATCCCTGGAATATATTAATTTAGCCGTATTACCTCTACTTTGGTTTTGTTTTTGTTCGAATATTCCTTCTATTGATCTGAGTGAATGAAACTCCTCTAGTACCGACCTTTCTACATTATTATCCACCTATGTAAACTCTTGGGTTTCGATATTGAAAATATTTAAATTTATTGAATAATGAAGATGTTGAGCTTCACCAAGAATATTTGAGATTAAATTGTACAAGAAACTGATTATTTGTCATTAAAATAGAGGTGGTATAATGCCAATTAATCAAAATTATAATTATTCCCTTCCAGTACCTAATATTTCCAAATTGGAGCATGTTTTAATAATCACAGCATAGCGAAAGCATTTGTATTTGAATGCGAGTTCAACAGCTGTACAGTTAATTATATGCGGAAATTAATTACCAACTATCAGGGAGTTGAGTTTCCATGTGCAAAAGGACGAGACAGAGAGAGCAGAGATAGATGAATCGCGAATGGTTGTAATGTTTGATTGCACATTACCTACTCTATTACGATAGACGCGTCCCGTCGTCCCGAAGAAGTCTATTATATCCCAAACAATGGATTCAATTTACATTCTTCCCGCGAGGCGTTAATCAAATCCATGCATATACACGTACAGATTGGAAAGAGTTATTTCCTCACATGAGCGGATGCGATCTGTACCTCAACGTATTTGAATTGGAAAACACTAATCAATATCTGCATAGGTGTATATATGGACATCTACTTTGGGGTGAGCAATAAAATTTTATGACTACAGGGCCCTTTGCGAAAATTTAGATTGATGTCAGAAGGTTGGATCGATTTCTATTAAAATTCAGCAGGACATTTCCATTAATTTCCAGGACGGGGATATGTAATGGCGATTTATTCAACTAGTACAGTCAGAGAGAGTATTTCAATACAACCAATAAAGATTCTCAAGATCGTCTCCAGGATATGAGACCAGATTAACTAGAAAATAAATTTATTTTTCTTAAGCTCTGCAAGATTTGAAAAATATGCGATCTAGATCAGAAAATAAAGATCCCTGAAATAGTTGCTTATCCCAAATTCTATGCTGATGCTGATGGGATGGATCGCTATAGGGTGTGCCGAATGATAAAAGAAAAAACGGAGAGCAAGGAATTGGTCAATCAGGTTAATTAGAGGGTGAATAAATCGTGGGGTACGGTGTAACTACGCTGATGTACGATGCCGCGTGTTTGAAATTTGATGGTAGAAGGGGGGGGGGATTCTGGTATCAAGGTTTCTTTGTGAGGGAAGCTCTGGAGAGAAACTGTTTTTTTACTAGGTATAAAGCAGTGTAAAAGTTGAATCAGACGAAAGATGTACGAAGAAGAAATGTTGGAGGAAAATATTCCACAAAACGAAGAAGATATAAGCCCAATAACTCTAAAGGAAGTTACCAATGAAATTAAATATCTAAATTCAAGAAAAGCTAGACAAAAAGAACTACCAAGAAAAGGGCTCGTTAAACTGACTCACCTCATCAATGCTGCTATTAGACTAAAATACGTTCCTCTACTATGGAAAGTTGCGGAAATAATCATGATACCCAAGCCAGGCAAATCACCACATAAAGTTTCCTCTTATAGGCCCATTTCATTACTGCCTGTTGTATCCAAGTTATTCGAAAAACTACTCCTCAGAAAAATGAAACCAATTATTGAAAAAAAAATTTAATCCCCAATCATCAGTTTGGATTTCGACAAAAACACTCCACCATAGATCAACTTCATAGAGTTACCAACATTATAGAAAATGCACTTGAAGAGAGAAAAGTTTGCTCAGCTATATTTCTTGACGTGGAGCAGGCATTTGATAGGGTTTGGCATAAAGGATTAATACATAATTTAACTTCCATTCTTCCCAAACAATATTCAGACATCTTAAAATCGTACTTAACCGAGAGGAGAGTCAAACAGGATGACTGTTACTCCGAGGTTAAGCGAATTAACGCCGGAGTTCCACAGGGAAGTGTCCTGGGTCCGATCCTCTACCTCCTTTATATGAGTGATTTACCAGAATTGAAAAATCTCGCCATAGCTACTTTCGCCGACGACACCGCTATCCTAGCAGAGGACAAAGACAATAGAGAAAAGGCTAATAAATTGCAAAATGCGATTAATACATTGAATAAATGGACTACGAAATGGAAGATAAAATTGAACGAGGGTAAGTCAATACACGTTGATTTCACTAACAAACAAGATGACCATGTACCAATAAATGTAAATGGGAGAGAAGTCCCGTATTCTAATACCGCCAAATACCTTGGCTTAACATTAGACGCCAAATTGCGGTGGAAAGCTCATGTAAAAAAAAAAACGAGAAGAACTAAATATCAAATATAGAAAAATGTACTGGTTGCTGGGAAGATCCTCAGTCTTATCAACGCATAACAAGCTCTTTCTTTACAAGCAAATTTTAAAACCTGTGTGGACGTACGGCATACAGTTGTGGGGATGTGCCAAATCGACCAACATCAACGTAATTCAAACTTTTCAAAATAAAGTGCTAAGGGGAATTGTAAATGCACCTTGGTATATCCGTAATGAAGACCTCCATAGAGACCTCCGGATGGAGTATATAGACAAGGAAATAAAGAGATTTGCAAGAAGCCATGAAGAAAGACTTCTCCAACATGAAAATATTGAGGCCATCCAGCTTCTGGATAGTTCAAGCCAGAGAAGAAGACTCAACAGGATGAAACCTCATGAGTTAGTGTGAAGTGATTTGTGTAAACAAATCCTGTGAAAAACGACTAAGTGTAGACTGTTTGGTGCGCAGAGATTGTGCCTTAATTGATAACTAAAATTTGCTATAGGAACATCAGTGGATGTTTTTGTTTTGTTTTTAGGCTTGACTAACTTAGTAGATTAAGTGAGAAAAACGTTACTCATTGGTCACTGACCAGATTTTAGCATTATTAAATAAAAAAAAAAGACGAAAGATTCTGGGCCAACAGGTGACTGGAAGACCTCCGCTTGAGCTGTTGTGATCTGGTTCGCAGACCACATGTCTGCGAACATGCGAGTGGATGTCATACTTTTATTTAAGAAAAGAGGGAGCATCGGTCTTAACTTTTGTAAAGTTAACAACAACCTTCTTGACAAACAACAACAAATTTTGAGATTGCCCTATAACCGTCAACAGTTCGATCACCCTTTAACAGGCTTGAATGATTCATTCAAACTGCTTGCGAAGAAATTCTAATGAATTGGGCAACATGGGATGAGCGCTATCTTGGTGAAGGATGAAGGATGGTAACATGTGGAAGCAGTGATTCCACCCCCAAACCATGACGAAGCTGCCACCAAATAGTACCATTGTTATCACCAATGTTGGTCCAAAAAACGTTAGTTTCGTCGTCTCCAAGTACGTATTCGGCCATCCTTTGCCAAAGTTAGAATCTTGATTCATCGGTGAATAAAACTCTTCCCTATTCTGCGTGGTTCCATTGGAGATGCTGCCTTGCAAAGATCAGTCGTGGTCTTCGATGTTCTCGGGTGAGCCGAATTCGTCGGCTGATCTTCGACAATTGTTGAGGTTCGCCTTCCTTAGTTTCCGCTGAACGATCATGCCCGAATTTTTCTGCATGATGCGTTTTACTGCTACAGATGAACACAGCAGTGGAAGTTCTTTGTCTGATAATGGTCAATCTTCTCTCAGGGTGGTACATCTTTGCCTTCCTTGTCCTGTTCGTCTAGTAAAAAGATCTCCTTTCAAGGTGGAGACCTTGAAACTGTCTGATGAATATTCTGTCATAACTGTCATGAATAACTGTCATATTCTCAGTAGTCGTGCCACTTCTGCTATCAACCTTCCATTATTAATAAAAGCAACCATATGTACTGCTTCATTTTGCTCCATTGCACGGATCATTCTTGCTAGCTTACGTTACAAAGATATCGAAATGTGAGGTGTTTAATATCAACTTAGCAGCCGGCGGTGTGCTTCTGACCATTTTTTAGACCATTTTTAGACCACTTTTAGACCTTTTAGATCCTTTAGACCATCGCAGGTGTAAGGTAATCTGTTTTCATGCAAAAACTCTTTAATTACCATTCTTTCAGGAGGAGATAAAAAGAGGTTGCACGGGATCTAATAGGGTGGGGGTAGAGCTCAAAAAATGGAATCAATGGATACCATCAGAGACTTCAATGAACCTGAATGTATACCAGTAAAAATGTTTTTAGACACCATCTAATGGTCTTTGGAAACGTTTTTGAACAATCCACAATTGGGTGACCTCTTTTATTGATAAGAAAAATCTAGTTGCCTCAAACTTGAGTCATCATTTAAAATCATTTAAAGTCACGTTTGTAGGAGTTCGAACAAAGAATAATTGTCTCTTCACAATGATTGACGATATCGGCAAACATTTGGTCTAGAGAGTCTTCCAGGAGTTTGAGTCAATCATTCACGCCTGTTAAAGAGCTATTGAATTTTTTGTGGTTACAGGGTAATCAAAATTTCAATTGAAAGTCATTCGAAGTCGATTATGGTACATGGATGTATTCCAAGTCGCTTCATCCCGTAATGCAGCAATACACAAACCTGGGAGTTGGACAACTCCGAGAACACCCTTGTAGCTTGATTTATGTAAAATTTTGAAAGAAATCTAGCGACCGGTTTTTCGGCAAGGTAACTCCAAAAAAAGTGTTTCGGTAATTTTGTGCATTAAATATATTTTCAAAATAAATATGAACAGGTTATTTACGAAACCATGTTAAGTCATCGTTACATTTCAGATAATTATAATTTCCCATTGGAGAATCACATATCTCAAAAATGTCAATATTGACGCTCACCGCGTATATGGGTACCTGTTTGAAGCAGTAGATATAGAATATTTGCTTAGCTATATTATATTTGAAATAACATTTGCTAATAATATTCCGTAAATAATTCCCATATTGGGAATAACTAATTACACTTCAAAGGAAACATTAAAATGCTTGTAGGGTCTCGGTATAGGTTTTTAACGAAATAATTTTCGCCATTTCCTTTTTCTCGTTATGTAGGTAGGTATAAGGTAAGATAATTAAATACTCGCATTGTATTTCATTATAGCATTCAGCTTATTCATTATCAGTTATGTATAGTAGAACAAAAGAGTATTTGAACAAAAATGACCCCATAAGCTATTGAAGCTTCTAATTGAAAACGTACACTGGATGAAATTTTCAGTACATGAAATTTATTTATTATACAGCAGCGAGTATACGCGCGGAGATTTTGGAACGTCGCTTTTTGTTACCTGAAGCTTTTCAGGCTTTTCTGGCACGTAACACGCCAGTCAGTGAATTCATTTCACGAAGCAGCGTTTGAAAGATTTTTTTAATTAAGCGTGTTAGGTATATAGGTAGGTATGGTGGATTCTTTTATTTTTATTTCTAATCTAAATAAAATGCTAAGCCGGAGAATGTTTATTCAGTTTGGTGCGCTCGTGTGGAATATGAACTCGCTTGGGAGTGTCTATTAGAACTGAGATGATTTTAAATGAAATGTATAAACTTATGTCGGATGCAATTCTCAAAAAAAAACCTGAAATCTACTTATCAGCTTGGGTTTTGTTATTCTACAACATTTCCAGCTTATAGATACGTTTGATAAATGAGAAATAAATTTTTTTCTGCGACGGGCTAAAAGTTTGACCTTTTTTCCCCGTTGACAGGTAGAAAAATGCCTCATTATATGAGCTGCATCTTATCGGGGAAAAAAATGAATTAGCAGGGAAATAAATGAGTACTTATTTCCCCGAAATGGCGGCTTAGGTATAGCTACTATTAACACTCAGATATCATTAAATTTATATCAAATATACGTAAAGGAAAGTTACCTTATTATCCAAATGGCAATTATTAAGGGAATTTTCATAACAATCACTATCCATATTAATAAATTCACTCATTGAGACCTTACAAGAATCTTTGCAGAACTATCTCAAATTTTAATTAAATTATGACGTTTATCGAATTAAATCGTTTCGTTACCAGGCAACGTCGATTACGATAAAAGACAGTTTCAAAATCCAAGTTTAACATAAATCATTTTCCCGACATAATTTTCAGTTATCTAACTACGTTTTTCGAGATTCTAACACTGATATTTCTTCTCGCAGAAAAAAATTGTATATTACACACGAGAAAAAAGTGCGATGTTAGCTCTCGATGTGTTTGTCCCCTCCGCTAAACGCGTCGGGGACGAAATCACGTCATCTCGAGCTAAAATCTATCACTTTTTTCTCTTGTATAATAAATAACTATTAAATACCAACCAAGGCTAATAATTGTACAGTTTACTCTTTTTTTCTTGTTTATTTTTTGTGAAAATCGCATCCCGACTTTCTAGAAATAACTGAACAGACTTAAAATGTAACTATAAAATCAGAAGCAGCTTTTTAATCTCAACAAATACCAAATATCTCTCTAATAAAATATCTAGGGGAGATATTCACCTAAGTTCCATTTTGCAAGGAATATCCTTATATGCCTCAAAAACAGATTAACACAGTGTATAAAACGTCCACAGATTTTTTTATGCTTTGTTCATAGGTGCGTTAAAAATACATTTCAACTTTCCTGTCAATATTCCATCCCGAGGGCTTTCCGTGTCAGGGAAAATCTACGTTGACAGCCACTGTTCGATCTGATTTTAAAATGCAGCATATTTTCTTTTCATGACGCCGCTGACAAAAGGTTTATGAGTTCCTATATTAAATTACGCTGACAGGTCGGAGCGACATAACACTAATGATGCTCCTTTGTACTCTTCCGAGGTCCTGATCTTTAATAAAAGACAGATAATGAAGCATGTGCAATGGAAACTCCGGAAAAATGCTTATTATAATTTAAATCATTTCCGACACGATAAATAGCAACTACGAATTGAAATTAGGCCCAGAGCTGGAAACATTCGATTAGGGAAATCCGAGCTGCAGTTAATAGTTTCGATACTGAGAAAATTCCATTACTCGAGAATCGAATATTGCTCCAGGACAATTCAATTGCCTGAATACAGTTACCAGTTGCAGCTAGACTCGTTCATAATATTGTTATGATAGCACCAAAATACCCCACCCAATAGAACCACCTAGTTAATAAGAGAAACATCCAAAGGGATGCCCAGAAGCTTCGCTGCATGCACAGTCATGACGAATACTGCAAACCGGAAGATCCAGCTCTTATTATCTGCAGATACCACAAGAGTGCTATCATTAGCAAAATAATCACTTTTCTGGCCCTGATCCTATCGAAGAGGTATTTGATAATAATAATAATAACTATAAATATCTTTATTGTACCATTAAATTCAACAATCATTGATTAGTATCCTGTGATGCACAAAATTTTTCATCAACTATTGCCTTGGATAAAATAATGAAGCATGTCTGCCAGATAAACACAAACAATCGCGGTAGGTGTGTAAGTGAACTACTCCAATTAAAGATCTACAAATCATTGAACAATAAATAAAACATGACTAGACTTGCATTGCATAATGAACTTTGTTGAGTAAAGAAACTAACCTGGAACAGTAACGACATCTGCTGAGTACGTGTGGTGCTGAGCTTATTACTAATTTCAATTTGGCATTGGTTGTATTTCAAGGAGGATGAAAAACGTGAGTCGTTGTAGGGTACCTGTATTACCGACACTGACGCTTACGAGCCCTAGTGTCGGTAATACAGGTACCCTAAGTCGCTATCTCAGAAACACAGAATATTCTGTCTTTCTGAACGATGATAAAACAACAATTCAATTTGACGTTTCAGTTCGAGTTTGAGTTTTATAATTTACCATTTTATAATTTCACTTCCAATTCCAACCAACACACGCAAACAATAACAGAATTTATTAAGAATAGTAGTCAAAAATGGCATGAATCATAAAAAAGTGACAATTAGGGTAGGTGTTTAGTAATATACCAGTAATTTTTATCAGGTTTCTTCAGTTATAGTCATAAATTATTGCTTTTCCAATATCTTTAATATTTTAATGAAATTGACAAAAATTGAAATTAAATATGACACATGAGAATTTGAACTACTAAAGTTCTTCTCTAAAGCCAACGTAAAACCACAAACGGTAAGTAATGTTGTCCATTTTATTTGACACCGGGGCGGGATAACCTTAAATTCAAATCAAACATTCAGGGCGGGAATCCAAATAACAGTCATTCATGACAGACAAGTTGACATTTAAACGTCAAAGGGGTTCTTCCTTTTCAAAACCGTTCAGTCTGGGGGCCACATTACTGAATTTACTGCGCATGACGCAGAACCTCCATTTTAAGAGGTTAGGTAGGTTACATCACAGATTCTTTACCGTCAACCAGATGCAGGTTTTAACCAGGATACACTACAATTTTAAAATTATTTTATTAAAATGAGCTCAGACATAACTGCAATAGCCATCTCTCTCTTCTAAGGCAATAGTTGATGAAAAATTTTGTGGATCACACGATACAATAGCGTTGTAAGCGATGATAATAACACACAAACAAAGAACAAACCGCAGTAGTACACATAAATTCGCCTGCGTAATCAAAAGGTTTTGGCGCAAGCGATTGGCATTATAACACATTGATCACAATCACAAAAGCATCAGAGAAAATTGAGAAGAACAAATAAAGGAAAATTTCTAGAATCTAATGCTAGTCATTGTATAAACTACGTTGTCATTTACAATTATACATATCCTAGTGACAAGGTGCTAGGTTAATGAATCAATAAGGGTGGGGAGGAGGAAGACATAATATCCATGGTAGAATAGGTTTCCAGGTCTGTGAGATATCTTCGGAGATGTGCCTTGAACTGAGAGAATCCAAAGGTTGCGGGGTCTATCCTGCAGTGATTAAGGAATTTTATGGCCGCGTACGTGAATGTCCTTTCGGTGAAAGTGAGATGGTGAGTTGGTAGTTTGAAAAGATTGAGCCTGGTCTGATAATGGTGTGTGAATCGGAAACGATCAAGTTTGGCTTGATGTTTGTAAATCAGTTCGAGAAGAGAGAAGACATAAACAGCAAGCAACGTGAGGAGACCGAGACGCCTGAAGTGACCCCTACAGGACTGATGTATGGACAAGCCTGCCAGTATCCTGATAGCTCTCTTCTGCAGAAGAAAGACTCTGCGTAAAGAACCCTGTGATCCGCCCCATACGGCCAGGCCATAGGAGACGTGACTGTAAAAATGTCCGTAGTATGCGACGAGAAGAACGTCATGAGACACAGTGTGTTGGAGTTGTTTCAGAAGGAAACAGGAGCTAGCAAGGCGTCGGCACAAGTGGTCAGTGTGAATCAGCCAGTTCAAGTTTTGATCGATGTAAAAGCCCAAGAATTTCACAGCCCGCGTAGGAGAGATCTCAGTACTAACGGTTGAGATGGGCGGTAAAGGAGGAAGGCGAGAACGGCAAGAATGGAAGTCAATCAACTCGGTTTTTGTTAAATTCAGTCTTAGTTTATTTTCTCTAAGCCATAAAGATGCTGCTTCCAATGGAAGTTTAGTTGATTTTATTATTTCAGTGAGGTCGTTTTTTTTCAACCTGATGAGGATGGTTGCATCGTCTGCATAATTAACACATAGAGAGGTGGGGGAAGAAATTGAGGAGCCCAAATCGTTAATGAAAATAAGGAAAAGAAGCGGGCCGAGTACGCTACCTTGGGGTACTCCTGAGGAGATTGTCCGTATATTTTAGAACAAAAAGTATTGTTCAATTTTTTTCAATAATCTAATATTCAGGGTTGGCACCGCTTTTCGCTCCCTATCTTTTACGTCACTGATTTTATTGCAAATACGCAAACATTAATCAATGATCCATGCATTTTAGAATAAAAAAGTTTGTTTTATGATTTTTTTTTTCATTCGAAGCACCATTTTTGAGATATTTGAAGTTTCCTCAGGCGATCTAACATTTTTCATCAAAAATTTACCTATACCTCACGGCTGAAATAACGTGCAGTAACTGACATGTATAAAAAAGCAATTTTGGAGAAACGGCAAGCAGAAACTTACCTTTGGAAGAACATATTCACTAACGGAGAAGCGGCGAAAAGTAAATATTCCTCCAAACGTAAGTTTCTGTTTGCCGTTTCTCCGAAATCGCTTTTTTAGTAATGTCAGTTATTGCACGATATTTCGTTCATGAGGTATTTGTAGTCAGCGAAACATCATTTTAAGCTGAAATATATTTTTTCAGCCTATATTTATGAGGAACTACCCCTTCAAATTTGGTACCCAAATCTTCGAAACAGCCTGTATAAATTGTAAATGTGAGATCTTAGAAAAAGTACAGTATGCAACACGCGTAATCTTGTGTGATAGATAATTAATTTAGCTGTGCTTGTTCTATAACAATGGTGTAGGTACCTACTTATTTATTTTTACATAACTTGAGCACAAAAATACACACAAACTTCCATGACCAACGGGAATCTAACCCATGTGGGGAAGACCTTATAGACTGATATCTTAGCCTGCGGGGATATCGAAAACTTCCCACTGATATTCGCGTGTGGTGTTACTTTGTGAAAATTGAGCTTTTTAATTGAACCTATAAATTGTTTAAACGATTTTCCTTTCAAGGAAAGTATAAGTAATTAGGTTATTGCAGAAATAGTGTAATATATTTTGTTGTAGAAATTGGAATAGGTGAATTCTAAGATCTATGGAAAATCCCTCGAAGAAAATGAGAAAAATCAATTTAGTAAACATCGTTTTATTTTAGCAATCTCCGACTCTCAGCGGCCTAAAAATACGAGGTAAAAATTGCGGTTAGCCTTATATCGACATGCATCTATATGAAAATCCGTACCCCAGAATGTTTTATTCATGTCCCCGCGCTCTCATGTTTATATCATATGCACTTTTCCCGAAGAAAACTAATACAGATATCATGTAAAATTCTCGATATAGAGCAACTTACAATATTATGGCTATGTATCACGAGGTTATGGGAAAATATTGTTTCGTAACGGAAGGACGAAGCAAGAATAACCGTCAAGCCGAGCCATAAATTAGAGTAAATGCTTTGGAACTCAAACAGAATGTTTTCATGCCTCCAAAGAAAACCGGACAACGGAAAATATATTTTCTGTCGCATTTTTATTCGGCCGTGCAGCTAAACGCTAATGAATAACAGGACGTGAAAAATGTGTCCCTTCGAATTCATGTAAACCAAAACGGATGGGTCAGAGACGACTTTCCGGAATATTTGCGGCTGAAGTTGGAGATTGTTGCTTATTGTTGACCGTTGTTTCCAACACTTCTCATTAATTAAATTCTCTCGTGTCACAAACATCTCAACTTGACGTTTGAAATAATCGTGCGCTACGAAATTTAATGCAAACACACGACATCCTTTTAATATGACCGCAAACTGCCACGGTTTGAAGTTGGTGTATCTGACGAGAACTGATTCCATCCTTTTTTTTTATTTAAAATGAAAGACTCGGGAATTGACAAAATTGTTGACTCAAATCACCTTGCCTAATGAGTCATAAAAAATTTAAAGAAAATTGAGAAGAATCGTGCAAAATGTTCCTTATGAAATATTTTATTTTCGCAAGGAGAAAATTATTTTGTTAACATAATAATTCACCGTAATCTAAAACGATCCTCGTCGCTGTAATTTGTTGTGTATAATGAAATTTCCCTTCTAACAAGATAATCCGGAAATTTGTTGGAATATTTTTGTAAATTCCCGACCTATTAATTTAATATAACGAGTTTAAATGAGAATTGCTCAAGTTAGCAGAAATACCGTAATCAAAAAGATTGCTAAAATTGGACGAATGTTGAGGTAAATACTTGGAATTCCGTTCAGTTATTCTTGATTAGTCCGCCTTTATTTCTTGTTCCCGACGAAGTAAAATTTCTCGTCGCTAATGAACTGTACATATCGAAAATGACTGGAAAATGTTGAGCAGAAAATGAGAAATGCTTGTTCGAATCTTGAATTCATTAATCACCACAATTATATAACCAAGTTGATAATCTGATCAAAGTAATATGCTTAGGGCTTCAACTCCATAAAGATAATTCCTGAGAATAAGTTTGGGAAAGTTTACGCAAACTTAGTACGCCGAGCTAACCACGAGTTTCTGAATTTTCTTTGTAACGCGGTCTATCTTGTAGGTGAAATTTCCTGAAGCTTAACAAAGTCACACTATTATCTTGTTTGCAGACGTTTATGTTTATATAATCTACTCGGGTCTTTCTGTGTAGGTATAACTATTAAGATGTACTAAAACACTCACAACTTAATGCCCTCGTAAAGATTAATGAGAGAATTTACTTTAAATTAATTTTAAACCTTAATAGTTAAACCTTCGACTACAATTTACGTTATTAAATCTCGCCTAAGAAATTTTCATAACACTTTTACTGGGGGTAAGTTGACATCACAAGTTAACAGAAAAGGAGAGAAAGAGATGACACATCTAGATCATAATCCTGAAATATTTAAATCAATTTTATGACCCAAAAGAATTTTTCACAAGCCCAAAATACCAAAAAAAGGTATACGATTGACTTTGGTGCCAAAGTGTGAAAAATTAAAATCTCTCAAATTGTTTTGATTTCATTGTTGATATTTAAACACTCCCGCCATGTTCAACCAAATATACCTTTTTAGTTTCACCCTTACAGCCTCGGCGGTGCTGTTTTAGTTGTCCTAAATCAACACAATGCATTAGGTAAAGAAGTTGGTCCGAAATTGTTAGTTGAGTATATTTGATAATTTTTTATTTTACCTAACCTTAACCTTGATACCTGGGAGTTAATAATTCAAGCCCATTCAAGAATTCCAGCCATTATTTTTTCCTTTTTTCCAGCCATTTCCCGTTCCTATAAGATTTAAATGCTTACTGTCCTTGCGATCATTAAATATGAAAAAGTTTTTCAGTACAGAAACTGCTTCAGAGCTTCTGAATGGTTCAAATTCCGACTCCTCTTCAGATGTTTCAGACTATTCAACATCGAGTTGAGATTGAGATGATGGTGATGATGACACATTGGCAATTACGTCTTAATCAGCTAGAACAGTTTTCTTGATAGATATGTATAATTTCAGAAATTTTATCAAGAATTGTCAAGAATGCTAGATTGAAGGCATAAGTGTCAAGGTCCAAAACTTTAGCGGTTCTGTTCGCGCAGTCTGACAGAGGATATGTATAAAGTACCGTGACATGCGCTATAGCTGTGTGGTCGCTCTGTTTAGTAAAAATTACATAGCTATCTCTAATGCTGTCAGTTGCAAAATTTAATGAAAATAGTCAACTTAAGTCTCGGAAAGCTCGGTTTCCTCATCAGAAGCTTGAAAAAATTATTCCACCCGCTTGAGCAGTTTTCGAGAAACGTATAAATCTGAAAATAATTAAGTTCATCCCTTATTTTTGTAAAAATTATCAATTTTCAATTATTATATTATATGGGATGAAAATAGGGTGCTATGGAGTCATCGGATCAAAATCGGTAGAGGTGTTTTTGTAAAAATTCACGTTCCCGCAAATTTTGAACGATTCAAAAGAATTTCTTAAATTTTGGCCAGAAACTTCATTCACTGATATAAACAGCAGACCTAAATTTAAAAAAAAATACTTACTTGGAGTCGCGGGATTCGGATGTATGTACCCAAGTATCAGTTGAAAACTCAAAATAGTGAAAACAGCCTTATAATAATTGTTAAGTACTACTTAAAGAAGGTAATCGAGTAAAAATATTCAGGAGGGCTTAACCTGTAGTACACTTCTTAGCTCAACAGCCCTGTATATACTCATAAGAATTTAGCACGGAGCAACACGTTCTGGCGGAAAGTAGATTCTTAGATTTCACCTTCTGTTCCTCTGAAAGTTTCTAGTCCTTTTAAGCTTCCAAAAAGAACCCACGATTTAAATTGATTAGATCCTTTTCCTGAAATTGCTCTCCATGCACTTAGGTTTTAGTGTTATTTCAGAACTTTTAAGTTATATTCAATCTAGGACGTCGATTAATCCTCTCGGCATACAGTGTGTTCAAGAAGGATGTGTTGAAAGAAGAACCCCAGTTAAAATGCCAATGCCAGAAAAAAACCTCTTAAAATTAAAACTATTTTACAGATACAAAGCTTACATCCCAAGAAGTAAAATGGTAATGACGAATAACGACCTGAATTAAAGGAAAGGTTTTTATATGAAAACCCATATACTGGTGGTGTTGGGATGTATTTGGGTTTCCCACATTGATCACTCTGTATTTCTGGCTGTGCGATTAAACGAAAATTTGTGACAGCTGCTTTATCCTACCAGAGTGGTTTAAATAGACAAGTATTTTATCCCAAGGGCTTAATATTGGAGTTGTAACTTTGAAATGCTAAATCCGCGCATTGATTTTTATTTCCTTTATTAATTTTATCACGGTTGCATTAAATAACGACTAGTTTTAGCGGAGTTTGCTGAACTAACTTACGAAATTTTTTACTTTTTTAAAACTTTTCACTTTAGCTTGCCATTTTAAATTGCTCCAACTTTAATCATAATTTTTTATATTAGCTAATATTAACCGATATCTCCTATTACTTATAAAACGTTAAAGCTACCGCTCAGACTTAATTTGAAAGTAAAGCATGTTTCAAGTTAGGGGAATTATATCTACGTGGCGGAATGTCTTTGAAGACGGATCGTTCCAAGACAGTGTAATAGGATCGCAGACAAAGCATAGGCGTATTCGGCTAAAAGCGTCTGACATGACTTTTTCACCTTCTACTCCGCAAAACATGGAACGCAGCGTTTCTGGAGAACGTGTAAATGGAATGTTTGGCTTGTCAGGTATGCTATTGTTCCAGCCGTCCACTCATGGGCTCCCCTGGGAACCATCCAAACAAGACACTGCCAAATATCTATCCTCTCTTCGCTCCATTAAAATAGGAGGGAACGAATTGTTTATAGAAGAAGAGATATTGTAGATCACTTCAATATCATATCTTATACTTTTTATATTTGTAAGTATATAAAAGAGAGACATTCAATTTTGTTTTTAAATAAGACGAAATCATATCACTCTTTTCATTTATCATAGTCGTTTCCGATTCAGATTTTTTATGACGGGTATATTCAAAAAATTGTAAACAAAGCCAGGTGATTTTCCTTAGAAAGCAACTCATCCAAGTACGCAAACGTAAATACAGTTTTCTCGAAAACAGGTATTGTTTTGGCCCCATAACAACGTCCTGTAAAACTCATTTCATCCTGTAAAACACACAAAACCCAAAAGGTGAGATATCGTTTTAAAGAGAATACAAGTAGCTTTCAAATTACAGTGTGATTTTTTAAAAGAACGCTGTAAATTCTGTAAAATTGGGATAAAGTTGTGCAACAGTTTATCTGGATGCACTTTGCTTACACAATTGGGAATAATTTTTTTTCTCCAACGGCATAAGGGATTTGTCATTACAATTAGTTCCCAGACTACCTTGTAATTATTCAGTGTGATTTTTAGGTAAATAGCTTCCAATTTATAGAATTGGGGCCAAGTTGAGCAGGGAAATTGAAAAATTTAAGAAATGGCAAGCTTAAAAAAAGGAAAAAATTTTTTTCAGCGATGACATAGCAGACTTAGAACTCGATTTAGCTTCCATATTACTTCCCACATCTATACAGTGTAATTTTTAAAGAAAACGCTTTAAATTCTTCAGGATTTGGGTAAGTTGTGTAGCAGAAGCAAAATCTGGATACACTTTCGCTTAAACAATTATTGGGAATACATTTTTATTCTCCAACGGCATAAGGGATCCGTCATTATATCAGTTCCCAGACTACCTTGTTCTTATACAGTATGATTTTTAAAGAAATATCTTAAAATTTCTAGAATTGGGGCCAATTTGAAGGGGAATCGAAAAATGAAAGAAATTGCACATGAAAAAAAAAACCTTTTTTTGCGATGGTATAGCAGAATTATCACTTGAATTAGCTTTCAGATCACTTTCCACATCTATACAGTCTAGTTTTTAAAGAAAACGCTTTAAAATCTCCAGGATTTGGGCCAAGAAGAAGCAAAATCTGGATCCACTTTCGCTTCAACAATTGAGAATATTTTTTTATTCTCCAACGACATAAGGGATCTGTCATTATAATTAGTTGCCAGACTACCTCGTAAATATACAGTGAGATTTTTAAAGAGACAGATTTAAATTTCTAGAATTGGAGCCTAGTTGTGGAGCCAAATCAAAAGTTGGAGCCAAATTATCAAAAACTGAAAAATATTGCATGTTTTAAAAACTGATGTTTTTCCCCTGATGGCATAGCAGATTTATACGAAAATTAGCTTCCAGATTATTTCGCACATTAAATGATGTATCACTCGATATCTGTTCCTTATGTTCGATATCAATAACAAAATTTACCGTTTAGGCGTTTTTCGGGTATCCTTCAGTTTTCAAGTTATTAAGCCTTGTATGTTTTCGTTGGGCTACCCTGTATAACAAATGTGTCATAGGTATCTCAAATATCAGGAAATTTATGCACTGTAATTTCTCAACGACTGAATTTGTTCGGTTGCATGTAAAATTTTAAACTAAATACATAAAAGGCAGTTATGTTGAAATATGGCATCGAAGGAAATGATGTTTGGACCTCTTATAACGACGGTTTATACAAAAAGGGTGAGTTTTTATTGAAAGAGTCCTTTGAAAGCCATAAAGGTCGCATATCCAATAGGATCTATGTATGTGATCAAAATTGAAATGTATGTATGACGGCACGTAAAGTGAGAATTCGTGGATTCAATTCCCAATGAGGGTCACAATAAAATCCTATTTCGTTCACTTTTATCCCTTAGGTCCGTTTCAATCGCCTGAAATTAAATATAACCGCCAGCTCGAGTCTGCGGAAGGGCTCTTAAAGTGAAGATCTTATGATTTAAAAGTGGTTTGAATAGTCTTGAATATGGAATAGAAAGGCTTTCTATTTTAATGAAAAGTACGGAAGTATCAATAAGGGGGACTTTTAAAGGGAGGTTTTACTAAGATTTGAACAAAATTTACTTGCTGCATGGTACCATCTGTATGCACCTTATTTCTTCGTTTCATTTTACCAACTATCTAGGTACACTGTCGATGAGTCTAGTCTGCTCGGGGTGTACGCGGTAAATGCGATGCAATATATTACCAGCACTTACTATCAGATAACATGCTCATGGCTTCTGCATCGTCAGAAGAGGAATAAGGTGTAAATAAGAACTATGTGCTTTAGTTAGATAGTGTCGTTGCTCTTGGTACTTTAGAATAATAGATTACTGTTGACAGAAGGATGCAAGCAAAAAAGCTTACCTGGCTTCTTACCATATTACGTTCTGTTTGAAGTAATATTAAAATTAAAGTAAAATAATATGCAGAGAAATAAATTAGGGCAAATTTTATATACAGGATGTCTCAGTATGATATTCTTCTCGATTTTGAAAAAAAGAAGCACTGTTTGTAGAAAGTTGTAGTTATCGATAGTCGGATCGGCCGAGTGATAGACATGATCAAATAGTTATTTGAAGCAAGCTCATAAATATATAGACTTCGACTTCTTTACTAAGCAGAAAACTTGACGACTGGAAGGAAGTTTACCTCCACAGTGCGTCATTCGGGCTCGCCGCCCTGGATATTTAATTGATCTATGGTTTTCTGATGGTTGTTATCTGATCGAAAGAATCCGTCGATTTCTCATAATGAGATCAATTCAGATTAAAGTCGACAATTCGTTGAATATTATTAATTGTCATTGACTGTGAATTCTTAAGTGGCAGATCCGGCTGTGACCTGGACTGTGGTCGTGATATTTGTACGGTGCGTATTTAATTATGCAAGATGCAGTGCGGTAATGAATTAAGTCACGAATGGTGGCGATGGTGGCCGTGTTCCTGAATTTGTGGAACTCCGGAACGCGGCCTTGAACTTGTTAATTAATTCCGATCATTGAAGTGCTGATGGGAGTTCGGTCTAGAAGAATTATCTCTGCGTCGGTGAATAAGAATTTGATTGTTCACTTTTGAAAGTCATATCATTTGTTACTGCTTTAGCATAAATTTTAATAGAAATTTGATAATTAAGACTAATAATCCTGTCCTTGATCGACTATAGAGTTCATTGTCAAAACTCTTCATGTTAAGAGCAAGTTTAAAAAAACCTTCTTGCGCATCAATCGCAGAAATAGTGTATTTTTATGCGATTCAATAATAAATATTTTCTTCCTATTTTTTTTTATAATGAATTTAATGAAAAATAATCCGATTTTTTTTTGGGAAAACTCCACCTACCTACAAAAAAAAAAGAATGATCCTCTCGTGGATGCGAACCCGCTCCAACAGTTAGCGAGTCAAGGATGTAACAAACTGAGCCATACGGTGCGTTTCGAATTTGTAGTGATGATGGGGTAGATATATGTAGTACGTCAGGTACCTACATCTACTCATTTTATTTTTTAAACTGGTCATATCTTAGTTATTAAAAAACCAATTTGAATACTTTTTTCACCTGCATGTAGGTGATTTAATTGTCGTTGCGATTGCTCTTCTAATTTTCAGAACCATTTATAATTGAATGTGAAAAAAAATAAAAAAGAAATTGCGAACCATTTCATCGATTTAATAATTTTATATAAGTGTAAGCTAATTTTGCACAAGCGAAAAACTTTTTTATCTTTCGTTTAAAGTGCTACATTAATCGAGGCGAATTGAAGCTAAGACATCAAATTATATGTTAAAGCAAAAAAAATGGAAAATTTCGGTTCAACTTCTTCAAAAATGGACTCATAAACGGTTATAGAATTGACACATTTTCACCCTTTTTCCTACCCACGACACTGGCTTATTAATGGAACATATGCTAATTTTATTGCATTAACTCAAATTTCCAATAATTTTCTTCAAATCCTGTTAATTTGATTTCAAAGTTTTTTTGCCATCTTGCTCATACAATGGTTCAAAAAATTGTCAATTTTCCGTTAATGTTCAAAAAATTCAAATGGCCGCCATTTTGAAACGGCTCGGCCGATTTTGCTCAAGTGCAATACCAGACCACTCCTTGTGGACATCTTACTCTCACAAAAATTTCAGCCCCCTAGATTGAAAACTGCGGCCAGAAACCGTGCCTCAAGGACCGGATTTGGGGAACTTTGAAAGGACACCCTGTAGAAGTAACGTGACTTTTGGATTTTTTTTCAACGAAAATCTAAAGTCATTCCCAAGCTTTACAAGAATCCAAAATTTCGTTCACTAATCTTGAAAGATAAAGCTACAGGAGCGTTTTTAAAATCGAAAAATCGTGATTTTGGAGAAATAAATAAATATATATATATATAAATATATATATATATATATATCGTGGGCAGGTGAATTTTGGAAAACCACTTTTTCGTGATCTGGGGGTCATGATCGGTGGACATTTGATGAGTTTAGGTGATTTTCGAAAAGTGATGTCGTCCTCAATAGTGTATGTTTTTGTTAAAAAATACACTAAAAAACTGAACTCTGCAATAGAAGTCAAATCGAAACGGGTGCTGTCCTTTTTGCTTCCTTATTCGCACCTACGAGACCGCCAGGGTGGCCTAAGACGCTTCGGAACTGACTTGAACCCTGGAACTCTTTTTATTTTCACAGCATTGTGGAGTTCTGAGTTCCCCGATGTATGGTTTGTGCATTTTATTGGTTGAATAAGAACGAGTGTCGTGGTTAAAAAGCTTAAAAAGTAGACCACAGCGATGGACGTCAGTAAGACGCAAAATTCTACTAAATAACTTTTTAACGCGGGATTTATTGACAAAGCAAACCAATTTTTCCATTGCGTTTTCTTCAAAATTGTCTAAATGTCTGAATATGCTCATCGTACAAGAATGGCAGAAAAAAAGCTTCACCATAACAGCTGGTACTGAAGTTGACATTTTTTACGCTAGCGTTAATGGGACCTTACCGGCATAAACGTGCATCAAATCAGAGGGGGTTTCTCTTTGATTGACTTTCGTATCATTATTACCATACACTTTTTAAAGCTTTTTGATTGTTTAAAAGAATAAATATCCAGACGTATCATTGTCTTCAAATTAGGACTGAATCAAATCAAAATACTTATGTATATTAAATGAGAAGATGACTAAATAGTAGAGGGAGAGATTTAGAAATGATTACATGGTTTCAAATATCACAGTTCTGTAAATCACCTAGTCAATTACGGAATTTAGTGGTAATTTCAACGGGCCCATTGCGTCGTTTAACTCTACATAACGACTTGATGTATTCACTGGCCAATAATGTAATTTCATCGATTAGAGCTGACAATAGTGACCCCCCAGTGGCCTGTGATCAATTAGATAGATGGGCGGCACGCATCTCCACTCTAAAAGCAACTTTTAGCTTTCCCCGTTACCAAACTAGCGGCCACTGATTGAGTTCCGAATCGATCAATACCTGTCCATTTAGGGGATTCCAGCCTTATACCTCAGAAATGAGTTCTGGCTTATTCAAACCGATATCCCTAAATTGGGTGCTTACATCTTGATAGGTCCTTGATGAAACGGACAGCCATTATATGGAACGCCCCATCAAAGTCAAAGAGATGACATTCGATGAAATTTATTTTCAACTCTTCCGGAGAATTATTATATAGGCACTGAATATAACATTGATGCCGAAAGAGCTATGTTGCCATTATTAATCTGCGCCTTAAATTCGCTTATATCATAAAAACGAGGTATTTCTATCTACAACATAGGTAAGTTAATGATATTCATTGTTAGGAAATTTGACCATTTTTAACGTAAGAAAACAGCTCCCTTAAGTTTAATTAATGACGAGAAACGTCCAGAATCTGATTGCATTAACAATTATTTATTTTGTTTATTATAGGCTGATAAGTAAGCTTAAATTTGGTAAGTATATCTTGTAATGTACATTTTGTACTTACTGGCTAAATGCCAGCGACCCGGAGACAACCGCGTTGCGCACGTCGCATGAGTGAGTGATGAGGGTGGCTTTTAGTTCAGTGCAAACACGGCCGGCTGGAGGCCTCGAGTTTCGTCGACCTCGACTGCCGAGTTTCGTCGTTTTCGACTGTCGAGTTTCGATCCGGTATACGTCGATACCTGAGATCTCCCCTTTCTTTTCTCTCCTGGAATTGGCTTGAAGAAGGTCGTATTGGCAAACACCTGCAATTTTCACCAAAATGGCGTCGAGAACTTTCACGTAAAATATTATTAACATCGTCTGTGTTTTTGGCTTGCTTTTCTTGTGGGAGCAAGTTTTCTTACGGGGGCAACTTTTCCTTGGAGCAAGTTTTCCTACGGGAGCAAGTTCTTCTATAGGAGCAAGTTTTCCCTACTGGACCGACGTTTCATACCGGAGCACACTCTTTATACCTGAGATCACTTTTCCGATTGGACAACCTTTGTCTTCGTACAGAAGTGTACCTGATCCAGGGGCACACATTGGTAGTACTGGAGCTGCTGATCTGACCCCCGCAGCAGCTGAACCAATAAATAGCAGCCGAACCTGAGCCACCCAGAGCCCCGGCTGAAAACCTTCATCCTCGCACAGGAGACCCTACGAAGATAAGTGCCTTCACTGGTCCAATTTTACCACCCCTTTCATTCGGCTGATCTGGTTTCTTTATTTTGTTAACCGTGCTCAAGATTATGTGATACTTAATAGCTGTGATTTTTTTTTAAATAAAGAGTACCTGTTGTTCTGCTGACCCGCTTGTTATTGTTGACCCTCTTAGATTGGCAACTCAACCCACGATCCTTGTTGTCTTTTATTTGTCTCATGCTCTCAACGGTTATTTTTCCCCTCTAGGGTAAAATAATTCGTTTCAAGTGGCGACCAATGTGTCTATCTGTCTAAAATTCGTTTCAATCTATAGCTTTTCAACTTTAAATTGGCGCCGTGTGATTTAAGTAATATTCGATGAAAAAGTGTTAAAATATGGTTCTTTTAATTATTTAATTATGTTTATTTTCTTTAGGTAACATCATGCAGATAAGTGATAAGGAATCTGGCATTTGTAACAATCTGCCGTGTTTCCAGGCTAATTTATGATAATAGCAAATGGAGTATAACTTTTCGAAGGTTTCCAAAATGTTTCCTAGTCACCTTTACAAGATCCCCGCTTATCAATAAAACTTAAAAATGTTTGTCAATAGAAGAAATATTATGTTATTTGTGCGATCTACATACCAACATCTTGACAGTAAGTAAAAACTGTAATATCCATTTTTATCCAGGAAAATTCAAAAAATTAACTTTAGTAAACTTAAAATGATTTATCGAATTTATTCTGTAAATATACCAAAGTTTAAGTATCCCCTCCGTTACATCGACGGCAGAGTCCTAAATCTTAAAGCTAAAATCTTGACACTTTAAAGCTTTGATATATCGCAATGGACGGTGTGGTTCAAGATTTACAACTAAATCCTGGAAAGTCCGATTGTTTTATTCCTACCATGATTTATAAAGCGAATTCTATGTCTGGAATATTTACTCTTCATGCCCAGCCGCCTCAATTTTGTCATTGTCCTTTTCACAATTCAAGAATAAATTGTCTGGCGGAATAAACATCAAATATTTCCCCACTTGATTACACAAGAATAGCCCTGAAAGTAAACACATTAAATGGAAGAAAGGCGCTTACTCATCGTAATGGTTAAAGGGGTTGTTTGTTACCGATGGTGAAGGTCAGGGATTTGAGGGTGCCTGGACAGTTAAATGATGCATAATCAATACCGAGAACGGTGACTAGGATCAAGAGCAGGCCAATGGAGGCTCTTTATGGAGATCGACTTTCCATACAACACAGTTATGCTCTTTGTGCTTAGTCTTTGTTTGTCCTTTGTTCTTGCAAACTATCGGCTTATTATTGATTCAGACCATTGTGTGATCAGCGATATGTCTAGCTTTGTGGGAAGTCCTAATGCCGTAATTAATGATCAAGACGATGTTCGGATTTCTAGGTGATTCATTAGGGACAATGGGAAAAGCTTAATAGTGTGATTTTCAACTTTTTAGCAAGGAAAGTTTTATGTACTCGTAGCTAAAGAAAGCCAATAAGTGCAGGCTGTCAGTTTAATTGAAAATAATAGACTTTTGCCCGTATTCACAAACGATAATTTCCTAAATAATTACGTAATTAATTAAATGAGTGAGATGGAGATACCTATGTAGTTTTTTTGCAATAGAATGAGATGGGGATAATTGATTACGTAATTATTTAGGAAATTATCGTTTGTGAATACGGGCATTTGTATACTTACGGCCTTCTCATTTTTGGCATTAACTGGGAAGAGATTTGATGATACAGCAAAAATATTAATATTTATTTGTGGTCCAGGTATAGATGACAACTTTTATTTACTGACTAAGATAAATGAAGAGAAGAACTCGGGATATTACAAGAAAATTATGGAAATTCTTGACGGTTTTGCTGAGATATTCTGGATAAAACGAACGTGTTGCCTTTTAATCCTAAATTGTCTGTTTTGTTTTTCCATCTGTAAGTCTGCTCCATTTATCAGGGGACATAAATCCATTCATTTATAGGGAGTTATCAGATTTAACTTTATTGAAATGAAAGATTCCCTGAATCTCGAGGCACGTAAATAAGACAACATTTTTGTCCATGTAAATAAATTATTGACAGTAATACATTATTTGTCAATAAGGACATAAGTAATGCCTCTATTTGTTTTTTTCCTAAAGGTAAAATATCTTCGAAAGTATATTCCGACTTCATATTATTGACCTCACAAATATCCATTATTACTGACGACTTAAGGATTTTTGACAGCTGTCACTTATCAGAAATATCATCTTTTGTCGGTTTAAAAAATGATGATAATTTCGAAAAATGTACCACTTTCGAGAAGAAATGTTACATATAGCGAAAACGAAAATGAAAATGAAAAACGTCTCGTTTTCAAACTTGAAAATTGAATGTCTTTTAAGCGTTGATATTATAACGAGACCGCTCTGGAAATATTCTATTTGTTTCGTGAAGAGCTCCTAGCCCGCCGTTTCATTTGTTTACATTTTTTTTTATACTGAGTTAGTCAATGACATGTTCGCGACAGTTCCAGTCACATGTCATGTGACACATTGACGGACAGTGTTGGTTCTATGGATTTCTGGAGTGGGCTCGCCGAACAATCCGACATTTCCAGAATCCACGAATCGACGGCCGGTGCAACGTTCGAGAATGTACCTACTGTTTCGCTGCCCCGTCGAGGGAACTATATAAGAGCAGCCTCGCGGCTGCGTGGGACAGTTTTAGTTTGGACGTGGAGTGAATAAGCTGAAGACAGAGCAGTAGTAACTAGTGGAAGCTGAACAGAGCAGTAGTGAAGTGAAGTGTGAAGGAAGGAAGCCAGTAGTGACAGGATAGTGAATTATAAAGAATAGAAAAGTTGGTGTTGATGTAGTACAAGTAGTAATCAGCTGTGCGTGTTTATTAGAATTAGAGGTTATAACTTGGATTAGTCAATAAAGTAATTTGCAAGACTTTTAAGTGGTGGATTTATTATTGTGAGACCCGTAACAATATTATATCGAAATTAACAAAACCTGTCTTAAGACTAATAAACATTCTTTGATTTTTTGCCATTCCGCTAATTAGGTATGCTTTTTATTGACACCTAACGGTTGAAGAATTACGGAAATCATTACGAAATGGACACCCAATTTCCCACCCCACCCTATTTTCTATTTTATCAATAGAGAGCGGTTACTTGCCTGGATCATCAATTTCTAGCAGGTTTCGGGAACACCAAAGATGACTATAAAAATAATTGAATTAAAAAAAGGCGTAGAAATACTAAATTCGGAATTTTTGGAAACCAGTGAAAAAAAAATCCGCTACAATTTTCGATGATACCCGATATAAATTAATTGCAGAAATTAAAAAAAAATAAATTCCTCCTTATGATAGCATCTTATAAAGCATGAGTAGTTCAAGCGACTAGGTGGGTAAAAGGAAGGGGGAGCAGAGAAGATGTAACTGGAAAAGCTGAGTAAACACCGGCTGAGATGGGAAAGTGGACTTCTAAAAGGACACTGCCCACTGATGAAACGTGGATCCTAATGGACAGGAAACCTGACACAAAAGTCTAACAACTAATTTTTCTCATGGGAGAAAATAAAGCAACTTCAATACAAACCTTACCTAAACCTAACTGTGGTGCTGTTCAAGCGACTAAAGGGAAGAGGGAGCAGAGAAGATGTAACTGAAAAAGCTGAGTAAGCACCAGCCGAGATGGGCAATTGGACTTCTAACAGGACACTGCCCACTAATGACACCTCTCAATAATAGGAGTGAAAAATATCCCAGATTGCAGAAGATGCGGGGAGCGGGAGGAAGCCCCATACTACCTAATGTGTGAATGCCCAGCACTAGAGGGAACTAGACTTCTAGTATTTGGGACCGAAATGGCAGAACCAAAAGAAATAGAACAAGCACCCATTGGACTCATACTGAAGTACTTTCGGGAAATGGGATCGATGAGATAATTATCCAAAGCGGTACAATAAACGCAAGCTTCAGTACAAGGGCTTTGAACCTACCCTAGAAGTTATAATGTGTAGCTATTTTCTAGATGGCTGCAATTACAAGGACTACTTCATTAACCAATAATGCATACCTACCCCATTTTCCTATCTCATCATCATATTGGAATAAATAGGAGAGTCAGTAAATGTTTGACAGCTCTTGAAAATAAAAAAGCCTCTAATCCAGCAATTACGCTGCACCTCACTTTCAGAGCTGGATTGACGGATCAAATTGTCGCTGAGCTTTTTCCTCTTTTCTTATTGTCCTGTAATGAAGTGAAGCGTCACAGGATGTGTGGAGTGTAAACCCTAGAGACAGCAGAATTTACTCATCGCCGCTTAGTTCTCTCCAAGATTTATAAAAATCCCTTTCAATACAATAAAAATTATATTTAGACCAGTCATTACATTATTATAACTAGTACATATATAAGTAATAAATAAATTCCTCCCACAATAATAATTGTTAGTGTTTCCTGCCATAATTATTATAATTATTATAATTATTAATAATTATTATATTATAGAAAATTCTTTCTTAAATTATTATATTATTTTCTCTTGTTTTCTCTTTTGTTAATGTTATAGTGTGTAGGCATATTTGTAGTTATTCATATTTGTTTATTTATATGTAACAATGTAAAAAGTCTAACTTATTGCCGTAAATAAAGCCATTATTATTATTATAGTGAGTCGAATTATTATTATATTCTATATACTCAGAGTTTTCTAAGAAAAGACTCTTTGTTCGTGGTGGACAATAGAGGGAAAAACAAGTGTATATTTTGATGGAAAACCTCACTATATGGGAAAAACTACACATGTCTTCATGGAAGATGAAAAATTAAGTGCGTACATGAGACAGCGTTATAAAAGTCTAATCGATTTTGTTACCTAAAATATAAATGGACCAGCAGTTTAGTTCAAGTTAAGACCGGTTGTATGAAATGATTCTAATTATTGTTAGAAATGGAGCCATTTATTGCAGGTATGTGATTCAACTTATGCGCTTTTGTAATTTTTTGTTTAACTCTTGAAATTTTAACTTTATGCGAGTATCCTTGAAAAGGTTGCAAATGTAGGGAGATGTAAACGTACTGTTCCTTCCACTAGCTGCTAGAAGCTGTTAGTCAGTTCACTAGATTACCTAATAATCAAACGAAATAGGTAAATAGGTACGATTTTTTTGGGAATTTCCTGGTACCGTCATAAGGTTATATAAGAAACTTTTAAGTTAACATAAGTAATTTTCTCTTATTACTAATAAAAACATATTTTTCTTTAAACTTTGACTTTTTGTATAAAACATATATGTAAGTACTAAGTCTGTTTTTTTTTATTATTTTTTTTTGTGAAATGAAAATTCGCTTTTAGTGTATTTTTTTAACAAAAAAATACACTATTGAGGACGACATCACTTTTCGAAAATCACCCAAACTCATCAAATGTCCACCGATCATGACCCCCAGATCACGAAAAAGTGGTTTTCCAAAATTCACCTGCCCACGATATATATATATATATTTATATAATAATGATGATGTTAATGAGCGCAAAGAATTAAAAATTCAAAATAAATTTAACGGGCATATCGCTCTAACCTAGGGCTTCCTGAGGCAGACCTGACACACAGAGCCATCCAGTCATCTCGAAGCTGCAGACAACGTTGTTTCGGTCTCTTAGACCTCATCAGTACAGCACATCGAGAAATAACTAGAGGATGCATGCCAGGCCAGCACAGGAAGCCAACTATATGAATAAAGAGGTGACACGGAACTCCGTGACCTCAATAGTTGGTTGCCATCTACCGACGGAGACAAGAACTAAACGGCAGCACGCTACCAGCTTTGTGTCCATCGGGAATAGGCAGCCCACAATTCGGGGCATTACCATCCGTCGGGCGGTGCTGGTTAGCTACCGATAGATGTCTCTCGCCAAAGCCCATGGTTATTACAATAATAATGATGATGTTAATGAGCGCTCATGCGCTCATTAACATCATCATTATTATTGTAATAACCATGGGCTTTGGCGAGAGACATCTATCGGTAGCTAACCAGCACCGCCCGACGGATGGTAATGCCCCGAATTGTGGGCTGCCTATTCCCGATGGACACAAAGCTGGTAGCGTGCTGCCGTTTAGTTCTTGTCTCCGTCGGTAGATGGCAACCAACTATTGAGGTCACGGAGTTCCGTGTCACCTCTTTATTCATATAGTTGGCTTCCTGTGCTGGCCTGGCATGCATCCTCTAGTTATTTCTCGATGTGCTGTACTGATGAGGTCTAAGAGACCGAAACAACGTTGTCTGCAGCTTCGAGATGACTGGATGGCTCTGTGTGTCAGGTCTGCCTCAGGAAGCCCTAGGTTAGAGCGATATGCCCGTTAAATTTATTTTGTATATTTATATATATATATATTTATATATATATTTATTTATTTCTCCAAAATCACGATTTTTCGAGTTTCAAAACGCTCCTGTAGCTTTATCTTTCAAGATTAGTGAACGAAATTTTGGATTCTTATAAAGCTGAGGAATGACTTTGTATTTTCGTTGAAAAAGTTTCCAAAAGTCACGTTACTTCTACAGGGTGTCCTTTCAAAGTTCCCCAAATCCGTACTTTGAGGCACGGTTTCTGGCCGCAGTTTTCAATCTAGGGGGCTGAAATTTTTGTGAGAGTAAGATGTCCACAAGGAGTGGTCTGGTATTGCACTTGAGCAAAATCGGCCGAGCCATTTCAAAATGGCGGCTATTTGAATTTGCGGAAAATTTACTATTTTTTGAATCCCTGTATGAGCAAGATGACAAAAAAACTTTCACATCAAGTTAACAGGATTGAAAGAAAATTAATTGAAATTTGAGTTAATGCAAAAAAATTTGAATTTTTTCCATTAATAAGCCAGTGGCGTGGGTAGAAAAAGAGTGAAAATGGCTTAATTTCTATAACAGTTTTTGAGCACATTTTTGAAACAATTGAACTAAAATTTTTACAGTAGACAACTATACTAATACTCTTTAATCTTCAAAAATTTCAAGGATCAAATAAAAAAAATGGCGGAGATATTTAAATTTATTTTACATGATGTAAATATCTCTAAAATTTTAAAAACGCTCTAGTAGCTTCATCTTTCAAGATTAGTGGAAGAAATTTTTTACTCTTGTGAAACTTTGGGATGACGTTAAATTTTCGTTGAAAAATTTTTCAAAAGTCGCGTTACTTCTACAGGGTGTCCTTTAAAATTTTGAAACATCCGGTCCTGTGGCACGGTTTTCTGGTAGCAGTTTTCAATCTAGGAGGCTGAAATTTTTATGGGAGGAAGATATTATCCACAAGTAGTGGTCTGGTATTGCATTTTTGAGCAAAATCGATCGAGCCGTTTCAAAATGGCGGCTTTTTGAATTTTAGGGAAAAAGGCTATTTTTTAGTCCCTGTATAAGCAATATAGAAAGAAAACTTTTCACAACAAAATAATGAGGATGACAAAGGCTTGTTTAACGATTGAATGTAATATTCAGACCCGGGACTGCTTGATTTAAAACCAGCACCAGCACCAGACCAGCGGTTTTCATCGCGCTCGGCTCGGGCGGGAGCACCCATGCAGATATGACTGCTCCTGCCAACCCCAATTGCAGAAAATAAAAACTCCTACAAACCTGTATTAACAAGATTGGATTAAAATGATTTGAAATTTGAGTTAATGCAATAAAATTTTTATTATTTTCATTAGTAAGCTAGTGACGTGGGTAAGAAAATGGTAAAAATGGCTAAATTTCTTTAATTGATTATGAGCACATTTTTGAGGGAATTTATCTGAAATTTTCGGAGTAGACAACTACACTAATAGCTTGTAACTCTCCAAAATTTAAAGAAGCAAATAAGAGAAATGACGGAGTTTTTCGAATTTTTTTACATGATGTTTATTTCTCTAAAATTTCAAATGTTCGGTTTTCAGAACTCGCCTGTAACTTTTTAAAGTTAGTCAGTGGCGGGTATATAGGACAAGAGACGAAATTGTTAAATTTTGCCAATTTTTTTTTGGTTTATTATACAGGGTGTCCCAAGATTTCTTTATCAATGGATATCCGCGTTATTTCAAAAAATAAACAAGTGAAATTCGGGAAATTTCAACCATACCCCTAAGGCTTTGCAGCTGCACCCTCAATGCCCCTTTACGCTTTTCCTCCCCTAAGTAATCATCCCCTACTCATTTTTTTCAAATGACACCCCCATATTTTTTTTACTCGACAGGATGTTTTACTTCTTTCTGAATACAATGTCATACGATTTTTTCAAATCGAGACATATCTAGCACGCCGAAAACAATATAATATCATAACAAACGAGGGTTGTCAAGGAGTTGTAATTGCTTGTTTTTTGTGTTAATGTTTGCTCCAACCACCTTAACTAGTAATACCGGTGTTACTGGTATAGGCGTTAATAATAATAATTGCTTCTGTGATTTTAATGTCATATTAAATGTTAATTGCAACTCCTTGACAACCCTCGTTTGTTTTGATATTATATTGTTTTCGGCGTGCTAGATATGTCTCGATTTAAAAAAATCGTATGACATTGTATTCAGAAAGAAGCAAAAAATCCTGTCGAGTAAAAAAAATATGGGGGTGTCATTTGAAAAAAATTAGTAGGGGATGATTACTTAGGGGAGGAAAAGCGTAAAGGGGCATTGAGGGTGCAGCTGCAAAGCCTTAGGGATATGATTGAAATTTCCCGAATGTCATTTGTTTATTTTTTGAAATAACGCGGATATCCGTTGATAAAGAAATCTTGGGACACCCTGTATGTAAAAATCTATTTTATGGCACGCTTTCAAACGAAATGAAATGAAATTTTCACAGTAAACCACTACGTAAATTCGACCTGACTATTGAAAAATTCAGAAAGCCAATTTAAAAGGCGGCAAAAATTTTCATAGTTAAATCGCATAAAAATACACTGTTTCTGCGATTGATGCGCAAGAAGGTTTTTTTGGCTTGATCAATTCGAAAATTTGAGCTTTTCTAGCTGACCGGAGTTAAGCAAAAACCGATTTTTCTAACCAGACATTGCAAAAAATAAACAAAAAAATTCGAGCTGACCCGACTTTGCAGAAATCGAATTTTCGAGCTGACCCGACTTTTCAAAAGTCGAGTTTTCGAGTTGACCGGACTTTTTCTAACCAGAAATAGCAAAAAAACTCCAGCTAACTGTACCCTGTCCTGTATAAAATCTACACTTTACTAACTTTGCAATCCACGAGCCGCCACTGCTATTATAAAATGTTTAATAAATATAATTGAGAGAGTAAATTGTATAAATGCAAGAAAAGTTTCTATTAGGAAGATTCTGGCGATTGATTGGACGTATTAGTTGTCTCAAAATTGCTGCAATGTAAATAGGCCTGTGGTAAAACTTATTTGGCTTCGAATTAGGATTATTTCATGGAGACACGATCCATCAACAACACGGCTGACTATCCTCTCCCCCCGTGGGTTTTCCTATCATTTCGAGAGTTGGTTGACTGATTCTTACTCGCTCTGCTTTTTGAAACTTCTCTTATAATAGGATACTCAATCACAAAACAATTACGTTCATCGTAAACTCTTCATGGAAAATTTTTGACACTTCTTTAGATCAAATCTATAAATATTCTTGAATCTAATTTTAATCTAATTATTTTTTGTTCAAATTTATAAAGCCTGCCTAATCCTGCTTGTACTGGAGCAGTGAAGTACCACGATTTCAGTAAAACAATAGTAGCTAATAATATCATGGTAATGCTAAAAAAAAACTAATGTTCATCAATATAAGACTTGGCCATGACCAAGCGAAGCGCATACTAAACCGCGTGTACCGCTATGGCGAGTTTATCACGCAGCAAACCTGCCGATATGGTAAGTTGACATGGCGATTCCCTCAGTTAAGTTTATGACATGCTGTTCTGGAAACATTTTTTTATATTTCTAAATATATTTATTCTCTATGAATAATAACTCAATGAAAACCGAAATAAATAATAATAAAATAGAAACGCCATTTATTATCAGGTAATATTTTCCCGGGATACATAGGTAACATGAAAATTCTTAGTTTTTATATTTATCTTTTGATCATATCTAAAAATTATTACTGCGACCGTCGTGTATAAGCCTTAAGAATGATCGTTAAAAATAAAGTCATTAATAATTTTCTAATGTTATCCAAGAAAAAAAACATAAAAATTTGCATGTCGAATCGAGTTTTCAAATAAAATTAACCTGCGGCTTGATTAGAAAAGCCATACCAATGCAATTTAAAAACCAGACAGCTAAATGGAAAAGTTACGAGTTTTCCCCTCCTGCAAATTTGCTCGCCCGAATGAATATATTAGAATTGCGATTTCTAACTTACGGATGGTGACAAGGAATTATGTCCTCTAGAAGCCAACCCCTCACATGTACGACAGTGACTAATCGAATTTCCTGAAGCGACGAAAAAAATGCCTGTAAGTATATCCGCTTGGATGAATATCACTTTCAGGCACATTTAAAAATGCTCACCCGCTACACGTTTATCTTCCAACTGCGAAGCTTCAATACGTCTATATAATATGTTTGCGGAAGATGTAAAGTATTTTCCCTGTTCGCGGTTCCTTTAGCTTTAGCAGAAGGATAGAATTGCCAAAAAATCAGTGTCGTCCCCTACTGGGAGACATAAATGTGGAAATTTTACTGTAGAGTTTATTACAAGCAAAGTGCTTTTTTTATAGTCTCAGATTGTTGGAGTTTTATACCTAATAACTCATAAATCTGCGAATGTTATTTTAATCCTTTCGATAAAATTCTTTACGAAGTATCATTATCAGCTGCTGTTCTAAAAAGATTGATGGATCTGGATTATGGAACAATTTAAGTATCTAGTACCTACTTAACTCTTATAATGTCTTCTAAAAAGACACCATCATGCGTTTTATGATATTCGGGACGAGATAAATTATTATTAGAGATTCGAGAAATAATAATATTAGCACTTGTCAAAAGCTCAAAGTTTGAACAGGATGCACAGATCTTGGACATCATACCTATAAGTGTATAATACGTAAAAGTCTCAATAATTGACTAAAAGTGTGTTAATTATAAGTCTCAAGAGTTGATGATAGGTAGGGGCCACTAGAATACTCCAGCCAAGTTCCCCCTCTCATTCCGTAAAAGCCTTCTTGAATTTAAGGGATGAAATCATGTATCTCGCTAAATATTGTTTGTACAATTGTTATTATAGAAATTGTTGAGGAGGATATATCCAGCAACCTCCATTTCAAACTTTTTTTGAAATTTCTTTTTGTTCAAAATACAGGGTGTCCCGTAATTAGCGTGCAATACTGAAACAGCAGATTCTATTTTCAAAAATATGAAAAAAAGTTCCTTTAAAAATAGGTCGAGAAATGCTTCCTAAGGGGGCTACAGCCCCCGAAAGGGGAGCCCATGAAGATGGTTTTTATTTAATACCTCCGAACTAGTTCAAGATAGAAAAGTGAAATTTTGGGAATTTATCAAACTTTCTATGACCAATAAGATGCAATTACAAAAATTTAAAAAATTCCATCAGGGGGGGTCAGATAGGTGAAGAGTGAGGTTATAATCACCCTGACTTTTTTTGTATGTACCTCGTGCCAACATTTGAGATCAGATTATAAAATGTTGAAGTTTTTTACACAAAAAAGGTCGTCTTGCTGAATTTCGATAACATGCACCGTTTTCGCTTAAAATCGATTTGAAAATTACCTTACATGTCATAAAAATTCATATTGAAACACAACTAAGTAGAGAAAAATATTCAACGTAGGCCATGGATCACGGGATGTAATAAGTAACAGTTTGTTTGAAAATTGTGTTTCACGCTAATTAAGTAGAAGAAAAAGAAAATTTATTGAGTACTCTTTTGTAAAAATGGAAAATTTCACTAACCAAGAGCTGGCTGAAATGCACTTCGTATATGGATTCTGCAATGGTCGTGATCTGGCGGCTGAGTATGAATACCGACGACGATTTTCAAACCGAAGAGCTCCTACACGTCAAATGTTCACCCGCATACGTCAACGTTTACCGGAAAATGGCACTTTTTGACGAGCTCGCGGTCAGGGGAGACCCCATCATAGGAATCATGCTGTTGAAAATTTTTGCCATTTTTTTTCTCAATAAATTTTCTTTTTCTTCTACTTAATTAGCGTGAAACACAATTTTCAAACAAAGTGTTACTTATTACATCCCGTGATCCATGGCCTACGTTGAATATTTTTCTCGTGTTGTGTTTCAATATGAAATTTTATGCCATGTAAGGTAATTTTCAAATCGATTTTAAGCGAAAACGGTGCATGTTATCGAAATTCAGCAAGACGACCTTTTTTGTGTAAAAAACTTCATCATTTCATAATCTGATCTCAAATGCTGGCACGAGGTACATACAATAAAAGTTAGGGTGATTTTAACCTCACTCTTCACCTATCTGACCTCCCTGATGGAAATTTTTTAATTTTTATAATTGCATCTTATTGGCCATAAAAAGTTTGATAAATTCCCAAAATTTCACTTTTCTATCTTGAACGGGTTCGGAGGTATTAAATAAAAACCATCTTCATGGGCTCCCCTTTCGGGGGCTGTAGCCCCCTTAGGAAACATTTCTCGACCTATTTTTATAGGAACTTTTTTTCATATTTTTGAAAATAGAATCTGCTGTTTCAGTATTGCACGCTAATTACGGGACACGCTGTATATAAATTATCGGAAACGACACTTTTTTGGGGTAGAAACGGTTTTTCCGATTTTACAAGAGTTTCTTTACAATACGCATGTTTCTAAAAAAAATGGCACGAATACAGAGACACGAAAAGTCAACTGGCGCTAATATTTTTTTAATATTTTCGAATTTTACACTAATTATAATTAATTTAAGTCATACCGATTCCACCAAATACATGATTTTGGGGTTTTCGAGGTCGCTGATTCAGGAAAATCTGAAAAGTTTGGTTAAAATGCGATGAATTTCTGAAAGATGTCCGCCATTTATGAACTGTCGTTTTGTTTTTGAAAATCGATTCTTAATCAGCGACTCTGAAAACTCCATTGAATTGAACTGATTAGTTATGTGCAAATATTCAAAAATTTACGAAAATAGTACCGCTGGTTGAGTTTTGGCGCCCTCTTTACCTGTACCAAGGATGCAAAAGAAATTGAGGATATGTTTGTTGTAGGGAAAGTGAAAAGCTACAAGTTTTCTCATAATAATCTCTACTCACCCCTCGATTGACCGTTTTGTTGTAACAGCTAAAAAAAAAAACAGTTTCTACCCCCAAAAGTGTAATTATTTTTTAATTTTGTATCTTTTGAACAATAAGATATTTCAAAAAAAGTTTCAAACAAAAGTTGCCTCCTTAACAATTTTTATTACGATACAACCGATATTTACCGAGGTACATCATTTCATCCCTTAAATTCAAGATGGCGGCCCTTCTTACGAAATCCGCGAGAGGGGAAACTTGGCTGGGTGTTCTAGTGGCACCCCTTTTGTGCCATTAAAATTTCGTTAAACTCCTAATTCGCGCAATTTAAAAGTATCTAGAATTAGTAAAAATAATTTAGATGCAAAATGACACTCCTCAACACTCAACATTTCTTGAAGAAGTCTTATACGAATTTCGCACTTGACATGCGAGATGCAATTACTTCAAGAGCTATAAATGAACCAGAGATCTTCAACATGATTCAAAGCACGCCAAGGCTGCTCCTGGTGCCATTTATCAGAATGTGTCGATAAGAAGAATGATTGCCGCTGATATTACTCAAATCACAGATAAGTCTTTTATTATTGAGATGGAACTACTCTTCTCGACTTCAAGAAGAGGTAAATTCATTTTCTCTTGTAGTTTGGTCTTCGAAAACTCGCTCCTTTCAATAGATATAAAGTTTAGTTCCAATGTTAAACTATATCTTGCACATAGTCATTATTCGTATCCTGAGGGAGGCTAGAACTTACCACGGCTTTTAGCACAATGATTAATAAGTTAGAACGGCAACTGAATCGACTATGAAATATCTTGCAAGTCGATTGCCGAGTTTAATGGCAGGTTTTTTGTGTGCTGTTCTATCAATAGAAATGATCCCAACTTTAAGTCTTTGAAGGTTCTAATAGCAAGTAGATTAGTTGTCATGGGAAATTCTGAGCGGTACGTATACTAAAGACTCTGATAATGTAACTCGCTCCGGGATTATAACGGCGAAGAGTCGAAATGTTGCGGTTTCAGCATGATAGAACAACTTCATTATATAGATCCGGCATTGTAAACTAGGCATATTTGATTTTGGGTCTTTTTTTTTAGACTACACCTACTTCAAAGAGAAACATTTTTTGTGTATGTTCGAAAAGGAATTCAAACACGACTCGAATGATGAAATTGGAAATTCCCTGTAGGGGGATGCAGGAATTTATCCTGCATGGAAAGATACTTACGATAAAAGCGTTAATTTTTATTTATGGGAGTTTGGATTGAATTTTGTGAGTAGTTGGTTCTGAGAATTGGGCTGATATAAAATTATGAAACTTTTCTCAAATTTAACTGATGCTTTTTCTTCCACGCTTATTCCAAACGGCCCGGTAAAACGAAAAAGTACGCGGATCATAAGCTCGAAGCTTTTCCTTTTAGCGAGATAGAAATGCCGTTCCTGTACTTCTTTGTGAATTTCAATAAAGTTAGGAAACAATCCCCATCTAAGTTTCGAGTTTTTATTTTGTTATATAATTTAACGAGTGTATTTGACGACTCTTTTACATCGATATTCCCTCGACATTCCCGGAACGAGTTTCTCGAATTCTTGAATCTTATACCTTTAACAAAAAACAATACACATACTCTCGACCTTAAAAACACCGCCACTGAATTTTTATTTTCTTGTAAGAAATCGCAAGGAACTATTGATTTCCTTTTAGCATTCAAATGTTTGTCAATCTTGAGCGGATTCAGATGAATTTTCGTATAAATTTCTCGAAGCTGCAATCCTGGTTGGTCTGGCTCTGAATCCGGTTTTCATCGGTAGAGCTTTCGCAGAGATATCCTTTGTATACGGGGAACCTGAACTGATAGGAGAGAGCTTGAAGTGGAGCCCTAATCTGTCCTGGGCTCTGTTACACACACGAAGGCTTTAAGTGCTCTTCCTTCGCTACTCGTGTATGCTTGTTACTAGAGAATGGGGAGATTTCATGCAAATTCAGCATAATTTGTTGATAACGACAATTCCACTTAAAGCAACCGCATTGTGTAGGAAGAGATCAGTACAGTCGTGCTTCAATGTGAACGAGGTTGAAAGGAGAGCAATCAGGTCTTTGTATGTGCTACACGTGGCGTCTTCATAAAATTAATTTGTTTTTATTAGACTTCGTTCAAGTAATATTATGGACGACAAAATTGAAAATAAGATAATGAGGAGAAATTTCCTTGGAAATTAGAATTATACGAATGAGATGAAGCTGCACGCGTTAGGAGGAGAATTTCGCCTTTGAGGAATCGTCCTACTTTTACAAGGACGAGATATAATTGTAAATAAATCATGTCTGTCTGTGGTTACTAAATTAATTATCGTTTGATAGAGATAATAACAAAAAGCTAAAATTTACCACATAGCTCAAATTTTCAGTGTGATAGGAATTTTTGTTCATATATATAGGTATTAGATCCTAATGAAGATTTATTATGATTCTTCATGCAATGAAGCATTTCAAATTTGTGCAAATTGAAAAATATAAATTTTCTATATGCTTTTGTAACAACCTTAGGTCTGAACATTTAATACGCGTATTAGCCACCTTCCTTCTTCTGAGATTTTATATCTTTTTTGTCTTTACAAAAAAACAGCACAACAAAGTGGTTCGAATCTGCATTTTTGAGACGATCTGATGATAGTTTCAAAATCGTCAGCCCTAAGGGGAAGGTTGTACATTGGTGCCGTGACCAGGATCGCCGTAGTTTTTATACTCACGCAACCCTTTGTTGCTGTCCTCTTCCCTTTGTCGCTCCATCCATCTCTCTTTAACTTGACTGATCATCGTGATTATATTTTATGTGTTCAGCGGCGATTACAGATTTTCTCGTAGTTTTAACTGTCGTGTAGATGTAAGTCCAGCCTGTTGTTGTGGCGATGTGAAAAAAAAAATTCCGGAAAATTTTATTTGCTAATGGTTTTTCTTAATAATTAAATCCGGGCTTCTAATAAGTTTTCCAGGGCTTGATTTAAAATGTAACTGAGGATTTTTTTAGAAAACTGCTTACTCTGTCAATATTCCATTATTTCATAAACCCTATACCTTAAATAAGCAATTTGTGATACTAATTTATAGACATTTTTGTCTGGTATAACCCTAATAAGAGTGGATAATTCATAATCAACATAATATATTGCCAAATAAAAATAATAAACTAAAGATGGAGTTTAAAATTGTTGCTCATATTTTGATAGAGCCGTCAGCCCAGAGGCCCGTAATAATAAGTGGCGACATCTGGCAAACGAAATACTAAACTTTAATAATAAGTTGACGTGCGGCTAAGGTCAAAATGGCACAAGTTCCAGGCTAACGGTGTTTACTTTATAATCTAGAAGAGATCGTAAAGAAGGAAGGCGCCACATAAAAATTTAATGAAAGGCTTTCAAAATGTGACAGTAAGCAATTAATATCAATTTTTATGGATTTATTACTATCGGTGGGGTATATTGGGTCATTGGATCAAGATACTACTTATTGAAAACAAAAACGATCACTTATTTGTTGGTATAAAAAAGACACAAAAATAGTAATAATGCGCTTCTAGGTATGGATTTCAGAAAATTTTTAGATTTTTGTTTTGCAAAAAATTGTCAATTTTTCATGAAGTACTCTGTTTCTTGTATTTCTAGACCTGTTACTTTTATTTTACTTCTACTAAACCAAATTAGGTCTAAGGCACGCAAGTAAATTAGGCAACTCATTGTGGTAGGGAGAGTTTTGTAAATTAAAAAAATAACCTTTTAAAGGGCTTGTAAAAAAATTACTGAAACAAGCTTCTTGGCATCCTTTTTCGTTTTATTAAATAATCTTTGTCTAAAACTCCCAGAAAAAAAAAACAATGACAGAAGTAATTAAATTTACTCGTGAAATAAAAGCACCTTATAATATTTTTCTCTTTTATACTTTTATATTATTTTTTTAACTACATTTACTGCCTGGACAGCCTATATATACACACATATAAGGACTGAAATTAAATAACTCACATTTCCCAATGCAACAAAAATTTTTAATCAATCAACCGTATACGTATTCGGCAAATAATGTTGACAGTGCTTGCGGAATGATGAATAAACAGAAAACAGAAAAGTTTTTATATTTGTTTCCCTTTTCAATTAAAATTCAAAATGATGTTTATTGAAAATTGATTAAACGCGCTTTCAACGTGTGGACTCATTTGTACTGGCTGGACCGTTGAACCAAAATGTATCACGCAGAGAATACGAGTATAACAATAATGAAAATAGATTTCAGAAAAATCTATCATACCTACATATCAACTAAAATTTATTTAGCCAAGCGCGTCTAGCCCTATCTGAAAATGTACCTATAAATAATTGCCACAAGAGCGATCCCAGAGAGTTACCCACAGAATCCCAAATATGACTAATAGGAATGGCAGACCTTCCTGATTCATACTCACTGTACCCTTGTCGTATATTTCAATGATAGAATTAGTTTTGGAGCACTAACGGTATTGATTTCACTTATAATACGTTTCGACTAAGGATAGATCAATAAATTACGTCCGCCGGAAAATACAAACAAAACAAAATTTCCTCATATTCATTTGTTCTGACAAATGAATGAAATAATTCACAAGTAACGAGGCGATATTTCCTGGTACCTATGGGTACCTGTTAGTTCTATGCAAATTGACTTCTCTGGAATGCTCTACTCGTATGTGCAATTCAACTGTCTCTGTATGCATGCAGATGAAATTTTCCATCTAAAATTATTACTCTACAGTCTACACATTCATGGTTCGTAATTTCACAAATTTGAAACAATAAATATGTGAGAGCTGCTTCTTGTTTATGTTAGCATGAAGCTGAACATCACTCTTCTTTCATTGATGTTCTCATCCCTAAAACGAGAGTAAGAAGTATTTTTAGTTTTTTGATCAAAATTCTGCTCCCTATAGCACTTATAGATATTAAAGTATAAACGGCACTTTTTTCTCTTCAAGGCGAGACTAGCAACTCTTGTCATTAGTGTCAGTGAGGCAATCCGTGCTACTTTGACCAAATAGAATTTAGAAGGGTGGATGATCATTGAGTCATTCTCCTTGACGATATAGGACCAATCCAGGAATCAAATGAGAATAAAACTAAAATTGACGTAGAAAATCATTTTTTCTGAAAAGCTGTAAAAAAAATATCCCGAAATTTGGGGGTTGCAGTCTGAAATTTGTCAAAATCCGAATATCCTGTAATCAAATCTTCTATTTAGTTTTTTGATAAAAATTCTGCTCACTATGAGTTAAAGATATTAAAGACAAGTTACTTTATCCCTGCATGGTATCCTTACAATTTTTATTCGTTCAGAAAGTAATTTTAGCAGCTCCTGTCACTATAGTGTCAATTAATTTGTGCTACTTTGACCAGATAAAATTGACAAAGATTGATGCATCCTCCTTGACGGGACGTCCTGACATTCCAGGACCAATCCAGGAAGCGAATGAGACAAAAACTGAAATTTGCGTAGGAAATTTTTTTTTTTAATTTTTTTTTTTAAATGTCCTAAAATTTGGGGGTTGTAATATGAAATTTGTCAAAAACCGAGTCTCCTAAAATCAAATCTTCTGAAACTGATCAAAAAATCTTGATAGAAATAAAATGTTATAGGGATTTGCACGTGTTTCTAATTACAAAAACCATCATCAGGAGTTAACATTTTTGGCACCCTACTTCTACATATCCAGTCCTCTAAGTCCATCAGATATTTTTCCCATTTTTACAGTAAGTTTGACGAGATCTGAGCTGCAAAGAGCAATGTCTACTTTTTTTTGTATTTTTTAGAGTTTGTTTGCGTGAACCCTTTTCTTAAGACTTATCGCTACTTACCTACAAAACTTTACACGGGTGACATTCTGTCTGACATATATTCATTTTGCTTTATATTGTCGCAAATATACCGCTCCTCTCCCTCTCCCATTAGAAAATGAACCGGCAGCGATTTATGATATACTCTAGACTTGGTTTGAAAGCCTATTAAAATTCAGCCAGGAGTTAATTCCTGGGTTTCGCGTATATTCGGAGGTCAATTTCCAGCGGTTACTGGTAGAGGGAAATTACTTCGAAGTCAATGTCTCAAGAAAAATAATTCTGCCTTCATTTGTGGCTCCTTTTATAGTCGATTCTGTGCTGGTGTCGCTTGCAAACTCTACAGCACAGATTTTTGATCTGGGTCGTCATCTCTTGACACACTACAGGGTGAAAGTTAACAACAGCGGTGTCCTTTCTTGGCCGTTCTAGATAGTGGAATTATTGTTGATGAAAGAACCATTAAAAAATAACGATATGACAACCAAGGACATTTTTCTTATTATAAAAATTACACAAGGTGATTTTTTAAAAACTTGTCACCCCCCTAATTTATAGAAGTGAGATCTGAAGATGAAAAACCCGAAATAAGTCAATTTTATAATTATTTGATTTACTTTCTATTGATGTGAGAAAAATTTATACAGGGTATTCCTTGGATCAGCAATGACGACTTACTGATTGTGATTACTGATAATTTGTTTATTTTTTTAAATAGGAGACCCTGTATACAGGGTGTCCCAAGATTTCTTTATCAAGGGATATCCGCGTTATTTCAAAAAATAAACAAATGACATTCGGGAAATTTCAATCATACCCCTAAGGCTTTGCAGCTGCACCCTCAATGCTCCTTTACGCTTTTCCTCCCCTAAGTAATCATCCCCTACTCATTTTTTTCAAATGACACCCCCATATTTTTTTTGCTCGACAGGATTTTTTACTTCTTTCTGAATACAATGTCATACGATTTTTTTAAATCGAGACATATCTAGCACGCCGAAAATAATATAATATCAAAACAAACGAGGGTTGTCAAGGAGTTGCAATTAACATTTAATATGACATTAAAATCACAGAAGCAATTATTATTATTAACGCCTATACCAGTAACACCGGTATTACTAGTTAAGGTGGTTGGAGGAAACATTAACACAAAAAACAAGCAATTACAACTCCTTGACAACCCTCGTTTGTTATGATATTATATTGTGTTCGGCGTGCTAGATATGTCTCGATTTAAAAAAATCGTATAACATTGTATTCAGAAAGAAGTCAACAATCCTGTCGAGCAAAAAAAATATGGGGGTGTCATTTGAAAAAAAAAAGTAGGGGATGATTACTTAGGGGTGGAAAGGCGTAATGCGGCATTGAGGGTGCAGGTGCAAAGCCTTAGGGGTATGCTTGAAATTTCCCGAATTTCACTTGTTTATTTTTTGAAATAACGCGGATATCCCTTGATAAAGAAATCTTGGGACACCCTGTATTATTACATTTTGAGATTGTCTGAAAAAAATGTAATAAGAATTATTTTTACAGCTGCAGTTTAAATTGAGTAGGTCAGGATCTTCTTCACCCTGTACAAAAATTTCAACTACGACCTAGGACAGTACATAAAAATGGCTCAGGCGACCAAAATTTATAATTACATACATGGTGTCCTATTTATCAATGTCGTCATTACCGAGCCAAGGAAGACCCTGTATATTTTTTTTACATCAATAGAAAGTAAATCAAATCATAAAATTGACCTGTTTCGGGTTTTTCATCTTCAGGTCACACTTTTATAGATTCGGGTGTGGAGGGAGGGTAAAAAATAAAAAATAAAAATCACCTGGTATATAAGAAACCCTACTACTTCATTGAAGGGCGACTTTTTCAGATGGCAGTTTGTTTTCCAAACAATGGGGCGAGATATGACCCCAGCTGGAGATTATTTAATGAGCTTCTTTGCCACCGGGAGAAGAGAAAAATTAGTTAATTTTGGTCTGCGTCGGTGAGTTTAAGTTACAGGGTGAGCCAAATAAAAATTTACCTTACCTACAGGAAATATACACTTAGGCTCGTATTCATCAATAAATATAACCCCTGGGGGTTATATTTTGGAACATGTCATTGGTTAAAAATTCGTAGCGTTCGTAGGATTTGAGCATTAGACCAATCAGCTGTCAGAAAATTCAAAATATAACCCCAGAATTATATTTTGAAGTTTGATGAATACGGACGTTAGTGTATAATGGTACAAAATCAATGTTGCTTTGTGTCTATCTATAAAATATATTTTACATGTAAGTAGGTATAGGTAATTACAATTTTCCTGGATACGTCAAAAATTTAGTGTGGCGAGCAAAGAGTGTGGAGGTATTGATTATTATCAAAGCGAATAAAAGTAATTTATTTGAAATAAGATGTGATTTTGATCGACAAATAATAATGCTGTTATTAAGAAATGGATGCCTTAACGACGTATTATTCTATTGTTGTCTATTTTTAATTTTTTTCGTTCCTTCTCTGGAGCCTTCTTGTGAGTGCTTGTTCTTTATTTCATCCATCGGTTTTTCCATTATTACATTTTTTAGAGAAAAATTTCTAGCAAATTAATAATTCATTTTTAGGGGAGTGATATTGAGAGCGTGGTTGTTTTTTATAAAAAACTTAATAATTAACATTAGGTAGTTTTTGAACTAATTAGGTCATGCACCGTGTATGTATTATTGTTTGCGCTGCAGTGTTGGTGCAAGCATATAGTTACTCAACTTATATTATTAATAATCGTCCTGATGTGACCGTTCCATTTGTTGAAGCGGACGTATTCCGTAGAGAGTCACATTTCAAATGCCTAACAGCCCTATTATTCGTTTTCCCTGTTCACCGGATGGACCACAATTCTAGTTTTTTGGTTGCAAGGGTCTCAAGGGAGGCGTAGAATATATGTAGCCATATCACGTGCGCTTATGGAGGCGGATTATTTGTACTGCGAAGCAGTTTATTTGGAAATTATCTTGTTCAAGTTTCATGAGGTCCTCTTCCAACGAGTATTACCTACCCGTAGTAGGTATCTGGGTGGCTCTGAATTATTAAATGGAATTGTTTATTCTAAAATTATGGAACACGGGAATTGTTGGTAGAGACGTGTGAGTGTGTTTCCTGTTATTTTCTCGGGGAGTCTTCCATTAACTTTATATGTAACAAATGTCAGGCAAGTGAAGGAAATGAAATTGCTCTATTATCTCTATTATTTTATAATAATTCAAGAAATTTGTCCTGTGGCAAAATGTCATTATGAGGAAAAATCTTTACCTGTGAAACTTTATTAAACAATAATATTATGAAGGTTATGAAGTACACTTCTTTTTTTATTGATGTTTAATTGACTGACTTGACAATAATGTTTAAACCTGTAACTGACCAAGTGGTCTTTTGGTGGGCTCATTGGATGTCGCTTTCCGAGCCTCCCATTATTCTTCAGCGTGTCCCCTTCAACCGCAAACCTGGACTATCTCAACATTTTGTTAATATTTGTCATCACAGTCCATCACAATTTCAATTTAATAAATAACGGCCAGATGTAACCTTGCATAAGATAATTCAATGCTTTATGTGAAATAACTAAAGATCGATCTCCTGTTGAAAATCGTCAAGTTACTAGTGACAAAACTGTTTTTTTTAAATAGCCTCCTTGGGATTTGAAGTTTTCACTCTTGGGACTTGAAGCTGTCCCCTCTGTATTTTGGAAATTATCTCTTACTTGGGATTTCTTCTTGGACGTTTCTTATTCTTCGTTGTTTAAATGTATATTGATAGTTAGGTAATCATAATCATATTATTTGAAGTCAAACTAATTGCGGGTTGTGCTCTTTTGGCTTTACTAACTTTTTTTTTTCATTTGACTAGTGAGGTGTGAAAACTTTAACTCCATAGAGGGAGAGGGTCGTAAAATGTAAACAGCATTTAAAGGTTACTCGTGCTTTAGTGCTTCAGCAGTTATTCTTTCAAGAGAGAATTCAAATAGCCATAATTCCTAAATTTTTATTCAAAGCAGCAACTTCACCATTATCTATTCATTGGTCTGAACGTGTTACGTCAGCAATGCTGGTTACTATTCATCTTTTTAAAACGTCAACTTTTAAATTAAACTCCTAATGTAAAGCGTTCTAAGATACACCCATTGGCTTCCACAAATCATCCTGTAGGTATAATAAAAACAACATGAGCTATTGGGACATTAATATATCTTCTCTCCTAATTTATGAATGTATTTTCCTAACTCGGAAGGTTCATTAAGGGAAGCCGGGGAAACTTCCCTAATCAATTCCACAAAATTATAATTACATCTCTCCTGCAAACCACAAAAATAAATTTTCTCTACTGTCTACCTTGATAATCTTGACTATAAACAGGATTAGGGTTTGATATGTTTATGCTCAACTCCAGGAAAGGAGTTATGTTACAAATTAGTCACCATGAGAGCAACCTTTATTTTATAATAATCAATTTATGAGCACATAAATTATGACAACGCTCAGTTAATTTATCGTATTATCTTTCATAAATTTATCCTGCTATTAGTGTATTTTTTAATAAAAAAATACACTATTGAGGACGACATCACTTTTCGAAAATCACCCAAACTCATCAAATGTCCACCGATCATGACCCCCAGATCACGAAAAAGTGGTTTTCCAAAATTCACCTGCCCACGATATATATATATATATTTATATATATATTTATATAAATATATATATATATATTTATATATATATATATTTATATATATATATATTTATATATTTCTCCAAAATCGCGAAATTTCGATTTTAAAAACGCTCCTGTAGCTTTATCTTTCAAGATTAGTGAATGAAATTTTGGATCCTTGTAAAGCCTTGGAACGACGTTAGATTTTCGTTGAAAAAAATTCCTAAAGTCGCGTTACTTCTACAGGGTGTCCTTTCAAAATTCCCCATATCCCGTTTTTGTCATCTCATTTCAGGTCGCAGTTTTCAATCTAGGGGACTGAAATTTTTGTGGGAGTAAGATATATATAAGAACTGGTCTGGTATTGTACTTGAGCAAAATCGGCCGAGCCGTTTCAAAATGGCGGCCATTTGAATTTTTGGAAAAATTGCTTTTTTTTGAACCCCTGTATGAGTAAGATGGAAAAATAACTTTGAAACTAAATCAACATGATTGGAGGAAAATTAATTGAAATTTGATTTAATGTTATAAAATTTGCATTACTTTTATTAATAAGCCAGTGGCGTGGGTAGGAAAAGGGTAAAAATCGCTAAATTTCTCTAACAATTTATGAGCACATTTTTGAAGGAATTAAATTGAAATTTTCACAGTACACAACTATACTAATAGCCTCCAGCCCTTAAAAATTTCAAGAAGTAAATAACAAAAATGGCGGAGTTATTTGAATTTTTTTTACATGATGTTTATTTCTCTAAAATTTTAAAAACGCTCCTGTAGCTTCACCTTTCAAGATTAATGAACGAAATTTTTTACTCTTGTGAAACTTAGAGATGACGTTTGATTTTCGTAAAAATAATTTTCCTAAAGTTTTGTTACTTTTACAGGGTGTCCCTCCAAATTTCCAAAAAAAAACCGGTCATGAGGCACGGTTTCTGGTTGCAGTTTTCAATTTAGGGGGCTGAAATTTTTTTTGTAGTAATATAACTGCAAGTAGTCGGTCTTGAGTAAAATCGGAATAGCCGTTCCAAAATGGCTGCCTTTTAAATTTTAGGAAAAATTGATAGATTTTGAACCTCTAAATAAGCAAGTTAGAAACAAAAACTTTTAAGCAAAATTAGCATTATTGGAAGAATAGTTATTGAAATTTGAGTTATTGCAATAAAATTTGCATTTTTTTATTATTAAGCCAGTGGCATGGGTAGGAAAAGGGTAAAAAAGGCTAAATTTCTATAGCCGTTTATTCTATTTTTCTATTTTTGTACGAATCGAACTGAAATTTTTACAGTAGATAACTATACTAATAACCCTTAATTCTGAAAATTTTCAAGAAGCAAATAAGAAAAATGGCGGAGATATTCGAATAATTTTTAAATTATGTTTATTCCTCTAAAATTTCAAATTTTCAGTTTTCAAAGCTCCCTTTTCACTTTTTCAGTTCTATTGAAGGTAGTGTAAAAAATAGTATTTTTTAGGTAAAGTCAGCCAGTGGCGGGCAAAGGAAAAGGGGCAAAATTGTTCAGTTTTACCATTTATTTTGGTTTTGTTAAATTTAAAAATCCATTCTAAGGCACGTTTTCAAACGAAGTGAAATGCAATTTTCACAGTTAACCACTACACTAATATGACCTGACTAGGGAAATTTTCAGAAAGCCAATTTAAAAAGCGGTGAAAATATTTATAAATTGGATCGCTTAAAAATACACTATTTATGCGATTGATGCGCAAAAAGGTTTTTCTATATTTCCATCAACATCCACGTTAATTGGTTAACAAAAGTTTGCTTGAACTGAAATTTATTTTATTACCACCAGCACCAGCACCAGCACCAGCGAGCTTGAAAATTAAGATTGGATTATCTCTATTCTAATAAAACGAAAATCTCATTCAAGTAAAATGTTTCATAACTAGTTTAATCATGATTTAGGAACTCCCAGGTTGAGTTAAAAATGGGAAGCATACCTCAAACGTAGGAGAGACTTTAAAAGTTCAAAAAGATCGTATCTAACCCTACGTTTTAAAAGTTGTAATAAAAAGATTCTCCTGGGAAAAATCTTTCAACTGGATATGCAAGTGTGAATCGAGCACTCCATCTGTCCGATTTTGCCTCATTACGAATGGATGCCGTTTTGAACATAACAATAGAACTCGGAATCCTTTTGCAGGGATGCTATTTGGTCCTCCTCCCACTCCCCCCCTGCCCCTCAGAAACTCCCGGTGTCGCCTAGGAAGCTTGGTCGTCGGTATAAAACTTGACTGCCTTTAAGTGAATTTCTGATATATCTGCCGCATATTTCAACATACGCGATATTGAAATGTTATCCCAAGTCTTACTGTTTTCACATTCCTGCCAAAGAGAAATTTTATATTCCCCCTGAGAGTAGATCGTGTTTGTCTCTATTCCTTATTTTCTTTTATATTTTATCGTCATAATTTTGGCTTAATAGAAAATGACATTTTCTTGCGGACAAAAATCAATTTCATGCCGGGAACAGTTTATGCATTCTTATGCATTATAGATATTTCAGAAATTCACTTCTATTGAAATTTCTTTCATAAAATCGACATAATTTATATCCAACCTATTTTATTACCCGACCTATTTCATCTTTCCAAAATGTTTATCTTTTTTTATTTATCGCAATAAAAAATTTGAGACAACACATTTCGAAGAAACTAAAGTACCAACATCAGAGCATCAGTAAGAACTTCATTTATCTTGAAGCTTTTACCAATTTATCTTCATCCAAGCGCTTTTGTGGTTTCGTCGCCTGTTTTTTCGAAAATAGTTGAGACAATTTTGACTATATCTTGTCTTTGTCTTTTGGTTTTCGTTTTTAGTCAATTGTCTTTCCCAATTTGTCAAATGATTTTCCCATTTATCAAACTTCAAGTGTGAACATAAAGGGAAGTTGATTGATAAATCAATAAGTATTCTCATTGATAAATAGAAAAATAAGAAAATCATATTTGACGTAGGTACTGTGAAAACCAATTGACAAAAGAAGAAAACCAAGAAAAAAGACTGTAATAGCTGAAATACTAAAAATATTCGCGCGCATGTTGTGTCTACAAAGCTTTAAAAAAAATTTGATAACATTTTTTTAAACTCTCTTTTAACTTGTGTGACGCCACTCTGGAGAATTCTCATAAATGGATGTGTTCATCGATAATTTTCATGAATGACTCCATAAGAAGACTCCTGAAAGGAGAAGAATGCACAATAAGAACAGCCTAAGCTGTTATTCCTGTTTCATATAACGGAAATAATCCGCAAAAATATAACAAGAGACTAGAAGCGAGCGACTCAATCATCATTTAATTCACGCATGGCTTATTATGCAACGTAAACACCTTCACAGAATGAGAAAACTGAAAGGAAGTCACTCAAACGAAAACATAAACAACTTACTACCTCCCTTCATCTGATGGGTTGGAGCTCCAGTTATAAAGCCTGCTCTGCTTTGAGCATTAAAGTTCTGCATGTTCAGCAGACAAAATCATATACAAATGAGAACCCGGGGCCGGGTAAAAAGGATATGACGCCATTCAAACAGTAGGATAAGTCTTCCTCGTTGATGAAAATATATCGTTACTACTATGCGACATGCTCACTTTTGTCCAAAAATATTAGAAAGCTGGAGGTCTATTATGATGGGAAAGTAGAAGAGATTTTCATCTCTTAATGCTGACTGACATTCTTTGCTTAAATAGGACGACTCACTTACTCCAGAATACATGTTGACGGTGTTGAGAAGAAAATAATAAATTTCAGTAATTAGAGCCTTTCTAAAAAAGTTACACTGAGTAAAACAATACTCCCAGAATATGGGATATCTCATAGCGTATTTTCTAGATTTCCGGCATATTTTGCAAATTTTATTCAAACTCTGACCGCCACAAATTACATGAGTCTGAAGACAAACAGAACTGTTTCGACATTATAAAGGTCAAATCACAGATTTGAGTTGATCTATATTATGTCGATATGTCGTGATGTAGGTCACGGGATGTGCCATCTAGTGGGTGGTAGTATTGCTGACCTTGTTTTCACACTCCTATAATAATTGGTATCGGTTAAAAAAACTAATTATTAGATATTTTTTAATTAATTAAAATGAGTTTTTAAAATATTTGATTCATTTAGGTATCACTAACGCCATTGGCGCAATCAATCTATCTCATACTAATGAGTAATGACTCATCCTTAGTATAAGCAAATACCGACTGTTTAGCTTGTTGTATACACTCGCGCAAAATACGAGACCTAATTTGAATTCTAACGTCATTTATAATGAATTTACCTCCTGAAACATCAATTAACTGAAATCTCACTTACACGTAAACGTCTATAAATTCATTAACCTTCTAATCTGTAACATGCCTGTGTTACTATTACTTCAAAGATAACAGAGGAATCTACCTTCCTCTTGGTTCGTCTTCCATACTTAAACAAATACACACTAATGAAATTAACTCAATAAAACTGGCAAGCCTCTCTGGTGGAATCCTCTCGGAGAGGGCTTTGGAATTTAGAACGGTTTTCCCTACGCCTACTTTGCGATAGACAATATCTTACCATTGCTATCATTTATCACGTTACGAGAAAGGTCTGCCCTTTGGATGTCTTCAGTTATTGCATTTTCAAATTATACCCACGTTTCCCAGATAATTTAGTTACGTAGTTGACATCTTAATCTCGGCTGGGTTATCAGAGTAAAGTAGATATATATATATATTAAAGTTACGACTCTAATGTGGAAGTTGGTGAATGGATAATAAAGTTTCAACTTCGCTCCAAATAAAGAACTCCAAAACAGATTCTCATCTAATTATTATAAATGTTACTTGTATGTGAACGTTCCCGAGCAATTTAATCCGAGCCATTTAATAATAGATGCGGAGCACTATTTTATGTAACCCAATTCAAAGTCGAGTTACTTTTACAGGGTGAACTTTCATAATTCAAAAAAAGTGGTTCTTGTCACCTCATTTCAAGTCACAGCTTTCAATCTAGGGTCTAGGGAACTGAAATTTTTGTGGGAGTAAGACATCCACAAGGAGTAGTCTGTTATTGCACTTGAGGAGAATCGGCAGAGCCGTTTAAAAATGGCATTTTAGGAAAAAACTTTTAAACCCTTGTATAAGCAAAAGATAAAAAACTTTTAAACCAAATTAACAAGATTAGTGAACAAAATTTTGGATCCTTGTAAAAGTGTGGAAAACGTTAGATTTTCGTTGAAAAATTTCCAGAAGCCCCGTTACTTCTACAGGATGTCTTTTTGAAATTAAACAAATCCGGTCCATGTAGCGCAGTTTCTGGTCGCGTTTTCAATCGAGGCAACTGAAATTCTTGTGGGGGTAAGTATCTACAAGGAGTGGTGTGGTATTGCATTTGAGCAAAATCGATCAATCCGTTTCAACGTGGCGGCTTTTGAATTTTAGGAAAAATGACTATTTTTTGAACCCCTAGGTATATAAGCAAGATAGAAAAAAACTTTTAAACCAAATTAACAAGATTGGAAGAAAATATTATTTGAAATTTTAGTTTATGCAATTGTTTTGTAACGGTAACGGCTTCAGATTGCATTAATTCCGCGAACATGGAAATTTTTGCATCGGCCTTTAAGGAGGTAAGTGGGAGTCTAAATTCATAATGACGATCATATTCGACCAAGGCGTTAGTCACCATCTTGGTTTTAAAGGAGACAACGTTTTTGTTCATAAGGTTTGTTTTATCATTGTTTATTTTATTTATCTGCAACTATTATCATAGTGCAACTGATTTTCTAATGGATTTCTAGGTATTATCCCGGTTTTTATAATAGCCTGATGATGGAGTGAAATTCAGTATCTTTGATCTATCTTTTGTATCACGAAAATATTCCAAATTTAACAATCAAATTAAATAATAAATACCATCAATTATTGTTGTTTTTAATTACATTGTTCATTTAAATAAAAAAACGTAAATATTGAATCAACAATAGGTAGGTATATATAGGATAAAAAATTTAATCAAGAGACATGAAAAATGGAGAAACACTTTACCACAAGCGCTGTAACAATTTATTTGCGTACCAAATTGCCAATTTAATAAACCTGAACGTATTTTGGCTATAAAATCCTAATAAAGTAATTGTATATTTTAAATGGATTTACAGGTCGAGTTCATTAATTTATACACCACCCAGTATTAAAATATTTAACAGCTTTTAGCCCGCTGAAGCTCGTGTGACATTATTTTCATCGCATAAATACGAAAACCGCGCTTCCATGTTATTTTATCGCGGAGTTATCGTTCATGAACTTCATAATCCACTGAAATGAAGTTGGATTTGGTCCAGAATCATCTGACCCAATTTCGACCAAAATACCAGGATGTTCGTAAGTAGTATCAAATATGTACGGCATAGAATGTCTTACAACATTGAAGTCGGTTTCTGTAATCCAGAACTGCTCCAGGAAGAAGAGAGATAGGAATGTAATGACCATATTCTTTCAGAAATGGAAATTATATTTCCAAGTTGCTCCTTTATTCGCCCTTTACCGTAGCATAATACCCCTGGTAAACTAATAACACTTCTTGAAGCTGTTATACGGCTGACTTTTAAAATAAAAATACCTTGCTTTTGCATGCGGAAGATAGATTTTGCCAGGAAATTGAATTTTTTATCGTGAGGTGAATGTTTGAGCTATTATACCTGTATGGATGTTTATCCAATAAAGTAAGGCGTTATTCTTTCAGAGCTTTTGAAAAAACGTTATTGATTTCCTGTTACGAATTATAAAGTTCCTGATTTTATTACTTTATATTGAAACCAATAGAGAGGCTTACAGCTATTTTTTTCCATTATATTTACGCTGAAGATTTTTATATGTTCTTTTTTTGGTAGAAGTGATTGATTTTGGTCATATATTTGATACAGGTTGCTATCCAGAGAAGGGATGATAAAAATAAGACTGGCTGGGAGTTTCATTAACAATTCGTTAACAAATCGAGAGGAAGCACAATCAGTTCCATATTCGATTTAGAATTATATCTACCCATTAAAAGTATTTTTCCTACGACCACTATACAAAACACTACTTTGCGCATCGTTTTTTGTGCGCAAACTAGCAGATTTCTCACGTATCCAAAACTGTGCGACAAAGTGACATAACGCATAGCCAAAAATCGTTTCCGTACAGTTTTAATGTAAACAATAGTGATGGGCGGTAACTGAGAACTCAACTGTTACTTATTTTTAATGGAATAACTATTCATTTAAAGCTTCAAGGTAATAAAATAAACACAAATGGGATAACATAGAACCCGACAAGACTATAAAATATACTCATTATTCTCTGGTGGCAGTAATTATTAAAATTTACGAGTTGATCGCTAATAACAGCATTGGTAGCGTTAAAATCAAATTCACGAACGTGAAAATAACTCGCGCACACCTCTACTAACTTCAATCGACGACGCAGTTCGCCTGCGTTGTGTGGAAGTTGCATATCTACCATGTCTCCACGCTCACGTTACTTATTTTTAGTTTATACGGAGTCTAATAATAAATAATAATAATATTGTCGGTAGAATTCAATGATTTAACAGTATATAATAGTAATATTAAAAAGTCATTGGTAGAATTGAAAATAATACCTACCTAGGTAGGTAGTCTGAAAAAATAAACTTTAGTTACCTATCATATTATAATGGATTGTGATCCTCTGAATCTGAAACAGAAAATACACCACCTGAAGTAAGAAAACAAGCAGGTTTGTGTTCTTTGAATTTGCTATACCTATAGTTTCGAGAGAAAAATACGAATCTGCTTATAAACAATTCATAAATTGGAGAAAAGGTCCTAAAAGCAGAGCATTGTCAGAAAAAATAATTTATGTGTTAAATTTGTTAAATAATTAATCTGTTAAATTGTGGTCGTAGGAAAAGTACTGTGTGAAGCACGTGCGGAAAAGACTCGTGAGAAATTTTCTCTTTTCCGCACTTGTTTCACAATATACTATTTAGCACTTATACATATACATGATAACTTTGACTGGGCTACATGGCTTTTACGCACATCAATAAAGAACGTCGCGACGACTAAATTTTTTCTGTATTTTATACAAATAAAACAAATCAACCCCAACTGTTAACAAAAGGGACTGTCGAATAAAAATTATTGAAAAAATGATACAATTTCAATGTGTGGCAATCTTCTTTGACAGTGTTTTACTCTTTTTTGTAGTTTTCCTGAAATATTTTCATTAATAACGAAATTTTCTACCAATTGAGAAAGAATGAGAGCTCTAAAGTCAATATCTTAATGAGAGACAGGGAAAATTACCATTTTAGATCCGATCATAGCTCTCATTCTTAGGAATTTTTTAATAATTCAAAATAGACAAGCGATAGATTTTAAAAAAATGTTTAAAATATGCATAAACCAAAAATTCTGCTAAAATGCAGAAAAAATAAATAAAACAGGAAAAAAACTTCCCAGAAATAATATAGAACTTAAACCAGCCAGATTTATCAAAGGATAAACATATCTATTTCCGCACTAAGAAATTAAATTCCGCCGATCTCAAATACTACCAGAGCATCGTCTCTTAGAGTACATAATGCCCAATGAAATTTTCATCTGGGAGAGACGAGGATCCTGCGTCGAGTCCTAAGATGTGTATAACTAATTAAAATTTTCATCTTCCAGACTGTGATTACCAGGCAGCGTCTCTTGGAGCAGCCTCTCTTAATTCTCTCCGGGTTTGAATTAATCTCAATCAAAGTGTGATAAAGTTCAGCTAGCCACTCCTATAATCTACCAGGAATCTTGAATTAGAAACTTTCACACTGCCGTCATGTATATTACTTCTCCCTAATCGCTTTGATTACGTCTAACAAATGTTAAACTATTCTGTGCTTGATGTAACAGTGGGTTCAGTTTGTGTATTTTTATTACTAAAACTGAAATAACTATTTTAATAACTACACCCGCAATTAAAAAAAAAAGATTTGAAGCTTGTAGTCTATTAAAGTTTCGTTTTATTTTCTTTGTAACTTCTTATTCAATTTAATTTTTCGAGTCGCCTCCAAGATTCCTATCGAAGAGCAGAGGTTGTAAAATTCTTGAACACTTAACAATTTTATTAATCTTCAATGCGCTCATCCGCAGTCTATAAAATTGAACTTAAATTATGAACTTACTAGAGACAATTTATTGGACTTCTCTATCTAATCCATTAAATTTGATGAGTTTCGTCGTAATTTTAAAAGACTGTTGAAAGTTCTGTTTTTAACAACGCTGCTTTTAAAGATAATCTGAGAAAGCGCCAGCTTAAAACCGAGGATTTGGGAGGGTTAGAGTTTCAGACTCATTTTCTAACCAATGTCCTGAGATTCGTTATTAAATATTTAAAAACTGATTTGTAATTTTTTTTCTCCCTTTTTCTCCAAGTATCAAAAATATTGAAGGTTTTTCTCATTATACGTATAGTTCATAAAACACGCCATTTTTTCCCATTTAATCAAATTATTATACAGGTATCCATCATTTTAGCAGTTACCTATTACCAATTTAATGAAATTAAAAACTGAACGGCAGGAATATCATATCAAACTTCACCCATAAAATTATTATTGCAACCCCTCAACTTTGACCTCGCATCAAAACACCAAATTTAGGAAGGACTGAGGGCCTAATGGTAGTTTAATGGAGCGAGTTAGACGTAACGGCAATAAACTAGGGCCAAATCGATGATATTAGAGTGATTTCGCCCTTCCCAGTCCGTTTCGGAGGGTCTAGTTTGACACACCGGAGCGTACAATTATTAAATATTGATCGTTAACTCGGACTGTCAGGTCACGTAAATCGGGAAAGTCGAAGCCGTAGCAGAACTAGAGCTGTAATGTCCGTCGATAATATGAGTACGTCCTACGGGAGGAGTTTTATGGCAGTCGGAGTCTCTAACGGCAATTACTCTTCTGTTTTACACTTCGCTCAAGAATCCTAGGTGGATATGGGCACGCCAGAGGAGCATCGTTACAAACCACACATCCATTAATCCTGAATATTGATGCGTCGTGGTCGTGACTTTACAACTTTCCTCTGCATTTCCAGCTATCCTTTAGGGAAATTCACGGAACAACGAATCTTGTGTATTATTCATTAGGACCGTTTGTGTACATTTCTCGGAATACGAACACGCATGTAGGACATGTAAAAAGTAGATCGAATTTCTTCTATGTTTCTCCTCTCACTCTTTCCTCATTACTTATTTAACAATACACTGAGAAAAATTTTCTGTCCAGCCAGAATGGTAGAACGGTATTTGCAGTACTACGTATGCAGCATCATTAAATCTGGCTGAAACACATTTAATACGAATAAGACAACCGTATAGCAGATATTGAGTTTTGTAGGGACACAATTTCGAGAAATGGTATTACCGTAATACCATTACCTGGATGTCGCTCACGTTGTCTTTCTAAAACACCATTATCATAAACGGTACGTAGCATCCTCCCTGATTTTAACTGTGTAACGTTTCTGCAGAATTATTGGCGTTACAATCTGGTGCTGCTAAGCAGAGTGATCGCTATTTTTCTCTTACGTGAAAATATGCCGGAAAATAATTGTTCATGGTCATTCTTGCCTGGTAATAACAAATATTGAGGTTTGTAGAGACACAATTTCGAGAAAAGGTACGGCCGTAATACCATTACCGTTACCTAGCGTCCTCCCTGATTTTAATTGTGTGTAACGTTTCTGCAGAATAAATGATGTTAGATTCTTGTCCTGCAACGCAGTAAGGAACTCCATTATACACATGGGAATTCATAATATTATATTTCGTGCAGTTAAACTGCCGCTGCTGCACTGTTATTCTGATAGTAAAATCAGTAAAAACGTTAACAAAGGTATATCTGCGTTCTTGGTAAATCTGAGCAGTAAGCAAGTTCGGTAAGTTATGTGAAATACTGTGGAAAGCCGTGTGAAGTCCCGGGACGCGTGAAAAGTGTACGCGGGTGCGATTGCGCGATGGAATCTTTGGTCCTGTTTATAATAATAATTTAGCGTTGCTTGACTTAGTGTTAGTAGTTGTTCGCAAGTTGTGCGTGGTACATCGACGCGGATGCGTTTTTGACATTTTTTATTTCAAGTGGTAGGTACCTACGCGAACATACTTATAATCGATGATTTCCGTGTTATTATTGCATTGTTCGACTGTGTTTCCCCGACTATAATACCTATACCAATTTTACCATAGATATACGTAATAATTTAGTGTGTGTCTTGTTGCAAGTATTATAGTGTGGGCAAAATGAAAACGTTACTGTAGATTTGTGTGATGAAACATTTCAACCGTTCTTAAATTAGAGAAGTACATGTGAGTCGCAGTGACAGTGTGATTTTTTCTGCAAAATGTTAAAAACTGTCGAGTTCAATTTACATTATTTTGCTCACAATGTATATGTCCTACTACCTTGATGCAGCTTCCTTATTTTCTTATGTGTCAAATATGTTAACATGCAGTCATGGTGAACCTTGAAATGTACGTTACTTAATGCCTTTAAATTAATTTAATTTATTGAGAATGCCTATACAGTGTGATAAATGGTGAACATGGTAGGTATACAGGGTGTTGTAGAGGTTGTTTAGAAAGACTGTAAATTTAAAACAAAAATGGTTTCCTCGGCTTCGTTACCGACATATAGGGTGTGCTTTTTCTAAAATTTAAATAAAAATGACAGTCAAATTTAAATAACTTCCACTGACAAAACACATTATCTCCCATAACTATATTACGAAAACGTTTGTTTGTTTTTTTTATTATTAACGGTAACGGAATTAGAGGCATTCAAACTCTACCAATTCTTGGAGAGTCGAATAAAATTTGCCAATATGGCATCGTTATTCGAATTCGAACTTAAAACAACGGATTGGAAATATATTTTGAATAATATTATCGTCTATGGTATCCCCGCAACGAAAATTTTTTGAAACTTTGCTGAACTTGCCACTTCATCTGTTTCCATGGTAGGTAATATCTGTCTGGGTATTTTAGACCTGCACACTATTTTTTTCCTGAAGAAAGGTTGATCATATCTTTTTAAAGAAACCATTCTGGAGAAAAAGTTAATTGATTACTCCGTAAAATCCACAATGAATGCTGTGATGCTATCAGTGTCCACCATTTCGGGATCACCCTGTATATTTATTTTGAATTAAATAATTAGTTTTTTTTCTCTTATAATGATTAATTAAATATGTTGTTTGAATGTTTTTCAATAAAAATTTTATGCATTAAAACCTAAGTTTTATTTGCAACATTCCTATCCTAATTCTAGTTCTAATAAATTCTAATTCTTTTTAAAAATTACTGAGAGTTAAATTACACAATTTCAGTTAAAATACTTATTTGACATCTACTTAGAATTTTCTCCAAAATCAAATGTATGTTTTAAGCTCTGAGTTAATTATAATTTCGTATGAATTATTAAATTTTAAATTAGAAGGATGATGTGGATATATGATTTATAAGTAATTTGAAGAGAAGTAAATTAGAATTAAATTGGCAACTACTTACAGCAAACAGACCTAATGCCAGTTAAGTGCTGAGTGTAAAGTAAGTATCGTTTCAGTGAGTATCCAAAGGCTTGCAAGCGATTTTTATCTTGCGCCTCCCTTTAAATATGCCAGGAAATAATTTACCTTGCAGTCAAATAGTGACTGTCTATTATTTAAATACTTGAGTGACCTTTTTAATATCAAAGTGCTGCATCTGGTGATACCAGCAATACGCTCTGCTTGAAAAAATGTTGTACACTGCCTTTCAGTGAACTGGTAACTGCTAAAAAAGTCATCACATGGAGTTCTGCCATGCCAAAGGAAAGAGTCTTACGCAGAAATTTCTATTTAATTCTCCATGACCGGCAGTGTGTATTATCCTTACTGTTGTGAATCCATTGCAGAACAGCTAGATTTACAGACTGTTTGAAGTGCCATTAGACATTACCATTAGCCTGCTTATACTGTACCAGCAGCCTTATGCGTTTTACGTTCTGTGCATGGCGAAACGTTCTTCTAGCATTTTGCATGATACAAGTAGGAAGGCCAGGGATATCATGATATTCCTTGCTGCCCTTAGACGTCACGATACGCGTGCTTATACTGTCCATATAGCCTTATGCGTTATACATTACTAGGCATGGCAAAACGTACTTGTGGAATTTAGTCCCAGTTTCACCATTAAACAAGTCAGGAAGAACATGATTTAATGCTATTCCACGCTGACATTTTTCTCAGTGTAATTCTCCCGAAATTTCAAATAATACACCGTCCGGATGTCCTGCGTAAAAGTGAAAGTCTTATAAAGCTAATACGTGACTATCCTGGATATTATCCTGCAGATTATTGTACCAACAAGAAACTCGAATGCTCGGCCAATTACCCTGATTGGCCCTGACACTTTGACATTCTTGGTAGATAGGTACGTACCTAGAATTTTCTCGCTGTGTAAGGATATAAGTTTGTTATTTCACAATAATATTGTTATAACTTGCTTCTTGAAAATAACAAGAGTGGCTGTCATGTCATAGCCAGAAACTTGTTAACAAGATGTTTCTGCAACGACAGTAACTTAAGCCTTCCTACACAGGCAAAAAATTATATTTTTCTCATAGTTACAAAAAAAAATAATTCGCCATGAAAAATTAGTCCTGCAGTAACGTATCATTTGACGCTCTTCAGTATTATCATAAAAAACTTGTCCTTCTCCTCTATTTCATTTGTTATTATTTTCTAGAAATCTAACTATAATAGCAAGAACATTTGAATTCCCTAGAAACTGGTTTCAACCCAATTCCAGACATGCAGTGGACATGTCAACCTACGCCCAAGATAGTGGGGACTAATCAAATTGGTACCACTTGTGAGTACCACGGCTGCTAACAAGACTCTGGCAAGATATTACACCACAAAAGATGGCACAACGATCTTTTTTAAGTACAGACATCACCCCAGTTCTCGGCTTCATGGCAGTGATACCAGTGGCAAGAGAGAAACAACAACCATAATAAAAAAGCTCTAAACCCAAATTTATGCGCACCGATAGTCGAGGGAGTCGCGACAGTTAGCGACAAACCTTGGTGAATCTGGTGCTCTCATTGTATATGGCCTGCTTGCTTGGTTATGGCGCTTTATTTTCGCTTTCCTCAAACTAAGCAATGTTGCTGGTTCTTTCTGCATTTTTATGCAGATTTTTTGCTTTGCTGCTTTAAATGGTCCGTTAACCTTGTAAAAAATAGAACTATATAAAATAAACAACGACTGCCTAAAATACGAAGGAATCCAATAAGGTTAGGAACCCCGACTTTCATATTTTTAGGGACAGCTAAAAAAATCACAGCAGATTCGGATCAAATATCTCCTTAGTTTTTAACGTAAAAAATAAAGGTAAATGCAAAAAAAAAAGATTTATTTTAAATACTTCGTACAGGTTTACATAATCGTGCACTTCCTGGTAGGTACAATAATTTTAGACGTAAAACTAGATCGAATTATTTCACGTTTCTCGTCACTCATTCCCGCGGCCTATTTAATATAAATTCTCATTTAATTTTGAATATAAGATGGAAGTCTACCGAGTGTCCCAGTCCCAAGCTCAGCTGAAGGTGAAAGTTTTATAAGCGAATACGTGACTCCCCTCGATATTGCCCTTTTTTCTCCACCGATATGCCCGTCTTAGGCCCGGTTATATCCGCAATATTAGTTACTTGGGAGTTCTGTATATAGCAGAAGTTCCAGGAAGTTCAGTAATCAGAGTTGACTAGATAATATCTGCAACTCGAGCAAGAAGCTTATAGAGTACCTACAGTTACTCCATTATGCTTCTTGTGGTTAGTTGAGGAGAAAATGGAGTTAAATTAACCGTGACCTTATTTTATACACTTAGAACGCAATTTGGAATATCAAATTATTGTAACTAGCCTAGGGGGAATTAAATTTTAATACAATGTAGGTACAACCTGGCTTTTGTTTCCCTATATATAGGCTTGTCAGAAAAATTTTTTATAAAAGAGATTTATAAAAATATGAACGTTTCAGTGTTAAATTAAGAACTAAGAACTAAGTGTTGAATTAAGAACTAATTAAACTAAGAGTTTGGGATTAGCTTAGGAAATATGTCACTCCAGCGGAATGCTCCGTATGGATGGCGCTGCATCAATATGACACTGCCCGAACATCTCCATTCTTCTAGAGGAACTGTACATCACAACGAGACTTGTTACAACAGTAAACAAGAAGAATATACTTAGATATGTTGGCTATGTGACAATGGGAAGTGATACTATGGAGCGACTGATTGTGGAGGGCAATAATGTTCAGGACAAAAGACCCAGAGGACGATCTTCGACCAAGTTAAGCCAAAAACCGACCTTACCTACTCAGAAGCTTCCCAACGGACCCAACGGGAGGAACGGACTCAGGTGCTCAGGAGTCATGATGTCACCACGTCCTTATGCAGGATGACGACAGGGAGAGGAAGAGAGAGAGACAGAGAGAGATAGAGGCTTAGGCACCCTTCTTTGTTGGCATAATCGAGATCGATTTCTTAAGACTAGAATGCCTTGCACGCTGAAGTTATGACGTAATGGTATACTTAATAAAAGTATAAAATGTGTATGTAAATGAGAGAGGAGCACAGGGAATGATAAAAAGATAGCGGGAAGGATCCGATCATTAGAATATAAAATTGTAAATATTTTTAGGTAAGTCTTTTTGGGCGATATTTATTGAGAGATAATTATTATTAATAGCGTATAAATTCCGACGAAACTATCAACATAAATTATTGTATGATTGGTCAGACGGTACATAGTATATTAAATGATGCGTCTCTTGTATCTAGAGCATTAAATTCCTCATTGTTAAATTAGTAGCATGTAGTGAAAGCGCGGTTTGAGTGAATCATTGTATCTGTAGTAGGGTAGGTTTCAACCACCAACCGCAGCATGACTACTTCGATAGTCACCAATCACCGATGTTGAGGAACAATGAGAAATAGCGAGCAATAAGAGGAAGTTGCATGATTCTGGCAATCAGCAATAACGACCGTAATTGAAGCAGACGTGTTAGTAATTAATTTATCTTCTTTGATAATTTAATGAGAGTTGAGAGTTATTCAACTTATGTGCAACAAAACATTCCATTCGAGTACATTTTCTAAGAGAAGTCGAATGTAATTAGTAAAATTTCAAACGTATTTGAATGGGATAGAAGTTGGCAACAGAGCTCGTCTTCACAACTAAGTTAGTAAAACCGCCCTTTATGTAAGACCCATAGGTTATTTTTCGGAATAATAAGTATCTGATTTCGTATTAGAAGTTCGACTCTTCACTCACTTAATATTCCGAAAAGGAACTCTCTGTAGCAACAAAGTTTAGGAATATGCTGCCAGAATACCGAAGTAACCGAACCCTAATTAAGGTAATTACTCAACATAACGAATCTCTAACTTGAAATTATTTTACAACTCCTTGTAAAGATTAAGCATATTCACTCAGTAACAGGCTATAATTACGTTTCAACAGCACCATTAACTCAGAATAATTCAGTATAATGAGCAATAATTTCATCTTTCCACCTCTTAATAAGTACTCGGTTACGCTTTATCTAAATCAACTTCCATCCAGAGTTTCATTAAACGTCCGAACAACTTCAAGCCGATTACTCTCCAAGTCGAAACAAAAGTTTTTCTGCCGGGGAAAAGAAAACTCGGCGAAAAATTCAACCAAAAAGGCGTTGTTTATGGTTTCGTTATTTGCGTGGGAGTAGATTCAAAATCAGGACTCAAGCAGGCAAGGGCGAATATTCCAACAACCGGCTTATTTCACATCCCCGCATCCGTGACTAATTGCTGGGTTGGAAGTCATGTCGTAAAAAGAACGACAAGCTCCCGGTCATGTACGTGTGTGTTTCCTTGATTTTCAGTGAAGTCGGGAATTGCAGTGAAGTAAGTAGTTAAGGTAAGTTCGTTTTATATAACATTAGGAGAGTCCATATATGGAAGGAATTGCTCCTAATTTCTTGAAATGTTCCTTCTAAGCTATCCTCGGACTAACAATCAGAGAATTAGATGAAATTGCATTTTTCTCTCCAGTTGAAACGGTGGAAATAACGTTTGGTCTTTGTAGTAATGTCACTTTAAATGAAAGAAAGATATTTAGTTTTCCGACTTGACCTAATTTAGTTCATGAAGGAGTAATCAAATAGACTGTTTTGGCGAACTTACAGAGTTCTTTCTCTTCATATGCCAAGCAACAGAGTTCTAAAATCACCAAGATTCTGAAAAACATAGTAATGGGATATCGCTAATGCGATCACACGTGGAAGAACCTCCAAAATCCTAACTTCATAGTTTTCTACTCGAGCTTCCAATTATCTTTTTTTATATTAACAATTTAGTGCAAAAAAATCGCATTTTTGGGTTTTTTATTTATAAAAGAAAAATTGATGGGACAATCTCAATGTTCCTAAAGGATGAATTGTAGAGAATTAAAATACGAAGAAAATGAGACCTGAAACAACCAGATCGGTTTATTATTAAGAGAGAAAACCAAAAAGAAGAACTAGAAAATAGCTATTTTCAAAACTTCGTAACGCCGTCATTTTTTGAGGTGCAGAGCTCTTTGCGAGATATTTCCCAGATACCCAGATATTGATATCTGGGTATGAAAAACCCAGACCCTGTCGGATAATTAGTTTTCGCATAAATTTAAATGCTGAAAAATAGGTAAAAATTGCCAGCAAACATGAGCAAAAACGGCCGAAAAACTTATTTTATCAAAAACTATCAAAAACGATAGCATTGCAAATTAGTTCTATAAATTCTCTTCTATTTTTTGACTTGATTCTTAAGAAAACTCATATTAGCTGCGTGTTAAATGAAACACTAAATTTAAATGAAACACAATTGTCAGATATGTTACGTCATCTAAAAATCTTATAATTTTTACCATACCTTAGCCAGGGTGACAATTTTTATGCGAGAGAGACAATGGTGGTAGTATTAACTCCGTAACTCTGCAGATAAGATAATATTAGCTCAGTCAGGTAACACATTGTTTCCCTAATGCTTGCATGCTCACCATAGCACAGTAATTCAATATTAGTTTACCCATGGGAGAGGTCATATATAGCAGATTCTTGGATATATACGTGTAGATATACCCGACGGTATGGCCAGGTCATGATTGGTATATTGTGAACACAGTTGATCAATTAACTCTATTTTGGCATTCATACGCCACAAACGCCATATCAATACCTGAGAGGAATTCAACATCACGAATTGTGCATTCTGTTGGTCGTTCAGTCCTTTTTTTGTTTGTCATACAAAATACAATGTCATCAATCTTTTTGGACAAACCAAGCCTAAATTGTTTTTAAAATGTCTCTCTCTGAAACAATTTTATTACCAAATCTATGAGATATTCGGGACTGTTGAGTAGTAGAGATTTCAGCATAACTTACTTAAGACAATTTCTCTTCAAAACTCTTCGCAAAAGTCATCTTTGACAAAATCAAAGTCTTGAAGCTAAACGGTAACGTCTGCTCCTTCCTGGAAAATTTTTTGTTCAATAGATCGTTGAGATTTATCACAAACGGGAAAAACCTCCTACGACGTCTGTTCCTCTGTTCAATCTCCTGTGCTTGAAATATTCAATATACGTAGACGACCTTGTTATTTTTTGTCAAGTAAAGCTTCCTTAACGACATCCGTCCTGCTCCATAATGGCTTAGATGACATACACAACTGGTCTACAATAAAAAAATTCAATTTCTCTACTCGAAAATCAATTCACTCTAAAACACACCGCAGCTACCCCAAATATAAGTCTAAATGGAGTCCCATTCCAAACAATTGACACTCATAAATTCTTTAGGGTCACCTTCGACAAAAGACTTACCTGGAGACATTACATCCAAGAAACTGTCTTAAAAAGCCAACTAACCATTAGGTGCATGGGATCAGACGAAGATTAATCTGTCAGAATGATTTCTGATTCGTTCTAGGCTGGATTACGCCGGATCCATACTTTTGCTTGTAAGCCTCCAAAACCAACTTGAAGCCCCTAGTCCAAAATACAGCCCTGAGAATATGGCTGGTTGCCTTCCGGTCAAGTTCATCAGAAACGTTCATATCGAATCTTCTGATCCACCACTCTTCATTCGACGACAAAGGATGCTGTTATCATATTTCACCAGGATTTCCGCTGACATTAATAATCCCACACATCTCCCAATACCAAGACTCGTACAGCATGCATCATCTTATAGAGATACTCCAACCATCAAAGGAAACATCGACCTGAAAGCCACCACTCCACAGTTACTTCTTCAAACACTACCCCCCGAACTAAGAAGCTGCCGTCTTTCAATAACCAAATGGATACACTACCTACTCTCCTGAAACTTTTCTTCAATCAGTTGATTTCTCATCGACTCGGCAAACTCCTCTTCATAGACGTCTCCAAGAGCAGTCACGGGGTTGGATGTGCTCCTATACCTAAGCGGCATATACGGAATTGTAATCTATCCACAAAGCACTTACCACCTCCATTAATAAACCTTATCCTCTATATCTTAAATAAAGGACTTTTACTCACAAAACCCAATATCTAGTTTAGCACATTCTTAATGGATGGCATGAATACCACCATCATCGTTGGTATTCCAGACAAGCTTCCTCATCCAGCTCCCATTCGAAAAAACTACAACTTCACCAAGACCTCGAAAAAGTCTTGGTAACTTTCTGTAATTCCCTCATGTGACCTCAACCAAGATGCCTTCCCTGAATAAAAAATACAAAATCATTATAAGAAGGCTGCTTAGAATTGGGGCTTAGAATCTCATGGCTTCACATCAGGACACTGCAACCACTGCCTCACGATAAGTCACATTCTATCCAAATGCGATCTATATACTTAGACAAAACCGAGATCGCTATAACCTTACAGGGAGCTTACAAGGAATCGTCTTGAAATATTTTTGAAAAAATGGGAATTCATTTAAAAGCTATTCATTAAGCAGCAGGAGCTAAAGAATGTGTCCAAATCCTGTTTATAAATTAGGAAATCAGATATAAAGCAGCGGACGAATAAGCGAATTAAAGAGAACGGCTTATTTCTTTATGCGTAATTACCTACATTGTCATATTGTTGTATAATTTAAATTTCATACTCCACTGGTTCTTTATACATAATTAATTCAATATCAGTTCATTAAATCTGAAGCTATGTCATTTTCTGAGGAAAATGAGAACAATTTTCACTTTTTTAAATGTCTCTTTAACTCAAATATACAAGAGAGATGGCTTTTTACTCGAGATAACAATCCAGTGAAAAATTTGGATACTTGGACCTTGTAATTTCAAGCGTATGCTAGGATCTTCGTGGATCAGAATTAAATCAAATGTTGCACATCATCCTAGAGAAACGTTAAGATGTTGATATGGCATTCTGGTAACGTCCTAGACAGAATATCAAGATGATGCAGCTGCATTTCTGGAGATGGCATTGGTTACGTGCCAAGTCTCGGCGTCAACTTCGATATACCGGGTGTTCAATATAATAACTGAAGAACAAACCTAAAATTTTGTTTCTTATTGATGCATCAGTCTGACAACAATAATATGTCATTATTTCATTGCTTTTACTCTTGCTTCGTGATACTTTTTAACCTTCTATAATGCATGATAAATATCGTCCAGAAGTAGATACCTACCTACTCAGTAGCAACACTGAAATCATGTAATTTCAAAAGTGTCACACTTTAGGTCATTCATCAAACACATGTGAGACTGCCTTGGAAGATGCGTATAAAAAAAACAGAGAAAATGTAACTTAGATTCTAGTCAAGCTATCAGAAGGTCTCGTTTGGAATTACATTCCATCCTTTAATTTAACCAGCTTTACAAGAAAGGAGTTTTTCAAGAAAGGAAGCTCAGTTTTTAAGATTATAAATTATTTGACACAATTTCCTTGCAAATGGGCAAATTTATGACAAACTATGCTTCTAGGTATAATCTCCAGAGTAATTGAACAACGATTTTAAAACTCTCTGCATCGCTTGAATCTCTGTTCATTTTCTTGTATTTTCTCATGAATCTTTATTTTTATATACATGTAGCCATCTTGCATTCTCGGTTATTTAGACTATGTCGATATTTTAACAAGGTCGAGAAAAAATCCCCAATCAAGGGATTTTAGAGGCTAAAGATCCATTGTAGGCAGTTGCTAAGAGCAATAATGCGGGATCTAAATCAGGGTTGTTGCTTAGGAAGGTTCGGAATTTTCGGCTTAAGAATAAAAAGGCTTGTCTACATTGAATCGATTTACTGCATTCTTCGAATTGTTTCGTCTAATAGAGCCAAGCATAGCAAACTATTATAGATCAGGATACTTTTTCTCCATATGGGAGATTATGGAATTTTAATCATTTGAACGGTTCCATGAATATGGACGTTTTTTACCCTCAAATGTTTATTTGTTTTATATCATAACATAGAGGTGCATATTACATCTACTAACTCACCCTGTATAAATCCTTTACTTAACATAAAAATTGGCAATACTGAAGGTAGAAGGAAACTCTTTTTGACGTTTTGTGCAAGAAATTCTTATAGCAATGCAGCAATTGAATGTAATGTAACCTCTAAATTTCTTATTCTTTCTTTTGGAAATTCAGAAACTTAAAACAGACTATGCTTAAATGTACATCCCCTCCAAAGCTTACTTAGGTAGGCATCTTCTTTATAAGTACTTGAGTAAGAAGTTACAAGATGTGATATTTTCTGCACTACCATGACAGAAGAAAATCGCAGGACGAAATGTAAACGTCTTTTGCACTTAAAGCAAACAAAATCGAACCTTCCCGTGCAGCAATCGAATGTAGACGCCCCATTAAGCAATTGTCAGGATGCAGGGTCGGCCATGCTTGGCGAGCACATCCGGGGCGACGAATTGACAGGAGCGCTACTCCGTGCTAATGACTTGATGGAATCAACTGCTTACCGGTAACCAGGTTGGCGTGGTGGAACTGGCACACAGCGTCCGCTTCATACCAGGAGATGCGATCACGGAAATAACGGTAGAACACCGGAAATCCCTCCTCGGGTAGCATCCACGTGTTGCTGATGTTTACCTGCAACGTAGGACCAATTAGTACATTCCGGGAAATCAGAGACACCTCGTCTTATAATTATAGTGCAGTCTCGGTTAGTTGGCGTCGGGACTATTAATCTCGAGCTGGAATTCTGTTTCGGCTCGGAGATAAAATAGCTCAAATAGCTGGGGATATTTATTGGAGGTAGATAAACTAGGGGTGTAGGGTTGTGGAGGAATATCTCTAAGAAATATATTCTTGAGTCGATTTTGTTCTAAAAAATTTGCAAGTATTTTTGACGTGAAACACTCTCTACATATATGAAAAATCGGATAAAACTACGTTTTTCCATTAAGTCTTTGAACATTTTCTTTTTACCCCGGGGCACAGGTATATCGGTGCAACAAATATGAAATATTTTTCACACTGAAGAGCTCAATAATTTTATGTTTTCTGCGTCATTAAGAAAGCTCTTTTTAAACTCCATAATAACTTTTTGTCCTTTAGTAAACAGTATAGAAATATTGTACAATTTGAACAGAATTGTTTCTTCAACTAATGAGGTGATTAAAGTAATGAACAATTCTTGCATTCCTTTGAATGGATACTTGAGTTTCTTGTTGAGATATAAGGACTCTCATGTGGCATGTGTGAAAATGATAACCTCAAAACCACACACATCATTAACAATATTTCATATCCTCCTCTTGATGAGCAGGGCTCCAAGAAAGACAACCTTACGTTCAGATGAAACGACCCGAAAACGCCAGTCAGTCCAATAACAAGGTCCTAACGCACTGTTCCGAGAACAAAGAAGTCCTCCATAAAGGATATCAATTTTGTCGAAACTATTTTGTCAAGCATCTCCTCACACATCGAATCGTTTTTCACGTCGAAGGTTATCAGAGCAGCTCGTGAGCTGAAATTGTAAATTCTGAAAAATCGCACGGTCAAGAAAAGATCACGAAGAAGCGGTACGGGCTAAGCGTCACGTCCTTTTCATCCGCAAACTCTTTTTAAATGCAAAATAAGGAGCATGATCGATTATTGTCACAGGAAAGGGGAATGTCACTGTTAACTTTCAAGAAATAAAGTTTAAAAATACCGCTCTCATCTTTTATTCATTTTTCACATATTGTTCGGTATGATTGCTAAGATTTTTCACTCCATTAAGTTTCTAACTGGGCCAGAAGGTTGGAAATTTTATCCTTACTTCGACTGAGCTTTATACTAATAGCCAGACGAATTATGATTCTGAAATCACAGGTAAGTATAGGTAGGTACTTTATCAAATTTTCAACCAACTCGGCTCTAATTCGTTTTTTTGTCCACTATATCTGATTTTAAACATTTTTTATTGTATTTTTATTTATATTGATAGTAATCCAGTCATTCCTACATTTAAAAATTCAAGTAAACCAAGAAAACTGATTTGTTGATATTGTTTGAGGAGGGCTTAAAAAGCTCAACTTAATTGTCGACCAAGATTTCCTATGTGCATTCTGACCCCCCCAAAAGCTTTTCCCTCTTAACAAATGAGTTTTTTAAGATTTCTCTATAAAAAATAAGGAAGGGTGGGGGGCAACATTTAAAAATAAATGCGTGACTATGATGAGAGAAAAAACCATCAATATATTTTTCGATATCTCAATAGAGCTTAAAAAAATCAACAAAAAAGTATTCAATCGCCATTTTCGTATCTCAACTGAGTTATCGCAAAAAAAGAAACACTTTTTTGAAAATGTCTAAGAAGGTACATAGAAAATCTTGGTCGACAATTTGAAGTTAATCTTTTCTAAGCCCCCCTCACACAATATCCAAAAATCAACTTTCTCGGTTCACTTGCATTTTAAACCATTTTTTTCGACATAATGACTAACTAATAAATCAAAAATTCGAAACGGTTATTGGTTTTAATAATTCTGTTCATATTTAACACGAAACTGAGAATAACTTCAAGTGCAATTATTATTATAAAAAAAAAACTAGGAAAATTTGCTACTTTACTATTTCTGTCACAATAAACAGAAAAATTCAATTCACAAATGAAAAACTGACCGACAATAACCCAATTTCTTTGATGCGCATTTCGAGTCATTACAAACCAAATCAAACAGTGTTAGATTGCTCGCTAAGTAACTATTCTCCTTCATCGGAGTAAGAAAATCGTTCTCATTATAAAATGATTCAATTCCTTGGAGCTTCCACAAATAGCTCTTCAGTCTTATACACTTCAGGTACACTCCTTAATTACCTACGGCTCTAAGCTCGCGTTTCAGAAATTACGAGTGCAGCAAAAAGCGTTTTGCTGTAAATTTGTAGAAAAATACTTGACCCAACTCCCTCTGCCATTTCAACGAACGATTGGAATAGATACATCTATACATATACCAGCACCAGCAGCTACTTTTTAGGTATATAAATTCAATCGAATGAACTCATATTTTGTTCAATAAACCGCACAGCACAATCTGCAAACAATACGGTGGTATTATCCATTGTAATATCGCATATGCTGTATCATGCAAACATGTTGATTATTAACGGTTATGTCGTTTACTGCTTTTTAATGGGAATAAATCAATACTTTTGCTTTGTTTCAGAGTTTTTGAGTTGTTGCGTTATTGCCTTTCAATACTGTTACAATACAAACAATACTCTTGTTTTGTGTAATGGCTATATACAGGATGTTAGTAAATTAAGCGCGACAAATATCAGGGGTTTCAGGTTTTTCATTATCATGAAAAAATAATGATATAGTTTTCTATGTAAACGTATGTGCGAAAATGTTTCTTTTTTATGCCCGTATGCGTATGATGAACATAAAATTCTAAATTGTATGAAAAAAAAATGCGCAATAACTTATTCCTCTTAAACCCCAGCAAATTTCACTTGCATATCTTGACCGGATTCAGGACAAAAAAATTTTAAAATAAATCAGTTTTTAGTAAAACACCCCCCATCTTGAAAATGAAGCATTTGCGCACATACTTTTACATAGAAAACTGTAATTATTTTTTAATGAAGAATCATCCCTGAAATTTGTCGCACTTATTGACTAACACCCTGTATTATCCAACTTTGTTATTGAAATTGTTTAATCAGTTATTCATACTTGTTCAGTCCTAATATCGCAGAGTAAATTATTATTAATTATTTATTTATTATCTATATTAATTGCGTAAATATACAAACTGTCGCGTTTTTACATAAACTTTTCTGCAAATTAAACTCAAACCTTCAAATAAAAAGCAAAGACTTTTCATGTTCATTTGAATGAGCTTAGGTTCTCGAAGCTGAAACTGTTTCCGATCTGAGAAAAAATAACTTTATTATTTTCCTCTCGGTATGCTTAGGTAAATAAATCTGAAAAAACTGCTCTTCCCATCACAAAGATATCGTAGGCTTCATCGCTTTGATCATTCCTTCTCGTTCAACTTTTTCCAAGTCACTGGAGTATATACGCAGGGAATGAGGATTATTTTAAAGGATACTCCTTAAAACAAAAACAAAAATTAAATGAAGTAACATTAATTCTGACAAAAAACTCCGGACAGCGAGCAACCGAAGAGTATTAAAAAAATTACTGTGACCTGGAGTTCACTTTTTGAAAAAATATTGGAGCTTTGAAGTAATAAAAAAGCTTGAGGGTAAATCAGAGATCTCTCATTTTATTTTATAATCAGTAATTACTTAACTTTGTTTGTTTTCTGTTAATTATGGAAGTAACAGTATAAATTTTCATTAAGCTTTTTATAAAGCAATAAGGTCTCTTTGTGGACGCTAAGCCACAATTACTAATTAGAGGCTTTTTTACTAAAAACTGAATTAAAAAAACCAGGGGGTATTTTATCTTCGTGCATGGTCAGTATGTTTATAAAAATGTAGTGATAAGATCGAATGGACCATTTTAATGTTTTTGATCTACTTATAGAGATATTTATAACTTTTTTTTCAGTCACACTCTGGAAAATTAGATTGAGAATTTTGTATAAATTATTGTAATTTTTGAAATGCAGCTACAATTGTCTTAAAAGAAATCTTAAATAATTGGATCATTAGGTAATTAAATGCCAGGTAGCGGACATGTCTATAAACAAGTCTAAATCTATGAGAATTTTTTTTGCCAACAAGTATGAACATTCTATGTTTGGGCTTTTAAAAGGGGATATCTTTGCAACAGTTTGATAAAATACAACAAAATTTATCAGAAACACTTTTTCACCGAGGCACTTCAAGATGACCTATTGGCAAATTTAAAATCCAGGGCCGTACTCGAAAATAAATAGTTTGCTCTTTTTTAACAGAAAAGCACATTTTTCGATCGACTTTCGGAAACAAAAACGTCATTGAATTCGAAGAGTACAGAAAATATGCTTTGAAATGAAATTCTTAAATCGAATGGCACACTTCGAACAGCTTCACAAAAATAGATTAAAATAAGTACTTGTACTGGATTTTACAATCTGCATGTCTTCCGTAATGCTGATTTTTATGTGCTTATTATGTGGTAAATAAAAAAGTTCCATGACCGATCGTGCTCCGGGAGGTACGTTAAAAAGGGAGTCCCGGCTGCTTCACAGCAGTCGTTAAGTTACGTTAGAGGCCCTTGAGGCTACTTGAAAACATCTGACACTTGGGCTTTACCACAGCCATAAGATATTTATTTCTTTTTATGTGCTTATTTGTCAAAAAATTGCGAACAATTTTTCTTCAAGTACGGTCCTGGTTACTAGATTCAAAATTATGGCAATAGGTTTTCCCGTAAATTCGCAATGGCGCTTTTGATATGAGTTCAAATGAATTTTAAGGAAAGTTGGAAACAATTTGTACGACAAAATTGAAAATTGAAATTTAGACAGGTGCAAATTCTCGTTTTGATCTGTTTTTATGAAGCGCGTCGAAGTGTGCCTTCGAATTGAGATTTATTTAAGAAGCTCATTTCATGGAATTTTTTTTTCGATATCGTTTTTTCGGAAAGTCGACCAGGAAGTGTGCTTTTCTGCATGTAAAAAAAAATTACAAACCATTTCTTTTCAAGTATGGTCCTGGATTTTCAATTTTCCAATAAAGGGCCTTGAAGGGCCTAGGTAGAAGAGTGTTTCTGTTAAGTTTGTTGGATTTCATCAAACTCAATATGTCACAGGGGAAGCTATGTATGCTAATCTGAAAACGTGATTAAAAAATTATTGGCCTCGATGCTGGCAAGAACACCATTGTCAGATACAACAAGATGACACTTACTAGCGAAGTAGCTGGTAATGAGGCTGCAGATAAGCTAGCCGGAACTGCCGAAATTTTAACCTGGCCCGAAGTAGTGTTTGATTTCCTAATAAGAAACACCTTTGGTGGCGCAGTGACTTAGAAAACAAACATGCCAACACAATAATTTGAACTTTTTCAAAGTCTGGCCAGAGAAATGCAAATGCCGCATCTCAACAGTTAACAGGTAATGAGGTCAAATTGCTAAATATTTACATCAGTTAGGCACCTTCAATGTTTTCAAGAAACGTTTATTTTTTTAGATAAAGAAATTTTGATTAATCAGTGATTACAAAGCAAGTTGAGGCAACTTGACGTCAATAACTCGAACAGGTTTCCTTTAAGTTGTTGGCATAATATTGATTTCGTGGCTGAAGAGAGCAGACTCTTTTCATATCATGAACAATGATTTTTACTTCATCAATTTACCATATTGCTGTTTCGTTACAAAATTCATAATAATATTTTGATTAGGCAATTATATTTATAATAAGGCTCATTTTACCCAGCAATTAAATGTATTTTACATGAAATTTGATAGGTAGGAATAAATTATCCCACTCATTCCCGGAATATAGATCGTTTGTATTATTATTGACCAGTCTAAACTTCATTAAAATTAAATTTCGTCATTAATACAATAATAAAAATGTATTAATGCAGCTAAAAGCATCATTCATTTCAATGGATTTATATGTCAATTATTTTTTATTACGTCCAGTTAAAATTCGTTTATTGTTTGCTATTATTATTCTATGTAATTTATGCTTTTATGTATTTGCATATTGAATAAACTGCATATTATCATTCTAGTCATCATAATAGTCAATCGCTTTTTATTTTCAAAATAATTTAGTTTATACAGGGTGTCCCAGGAGTATACTGTATCTACCAAATAAATTTCTCGACAAAAAACTCACTAAAAACATTCCTTTATTAGATGTCAAAATTACGATTATTTCATGGCAAAAGTTTTAGCATCCTAACGTAAAATATGAAGTAATGTGCGTTATTTCCGAAATATTTTGCTCAAAAGGAGCAGTTCATCAAGCTCTAACACTTAAAAGAAATTGTGATATAATCGCATAATAATTAAAAATATTTTAGAGTGGTCCCACCTTAGACTATATTAATAAATATGGACCGCGCCTTCCCTATCTTAGCTTGAAGTCAGTTTTGGTTTGTTGATATTCTCTCTCGCACTCATATGCTGCTTCTGGTGGGGTAAGGGGAACGACGTAAAACGTAAACAAACAGAACGCAACGGCAGTGGCGCGCTCGAGTTCAGTTATAGGAAATGTAATAATTACATAAATTATAATAATGATCATAATATTCATAATATTATTATTTTATTTGCTGTTTTTGTTACAAAAAACATAAATTATGGGAATACTAATAGATATTAAATTAAGAAAATATATACTTATACTTACCTATACAAAATAAAAGGTACAAAAAGGTAATAACAATTTAGCAAATAAAAAATCGATAGGAAAGTCGGAAAGCAATATACATCAGTAGGTACCTAAAATATTTTTTCAATTTCTTACATACCTATTTAGTTGATTTTATTCTAAAAATAAATTAAACGAACCTAATTGAAAATATGTCAGATACCTAATCACTAATTTTAAAATGCTCTGTATTACTAAAGTTTTGTTCTGATATTGCTGGGAGTGAATTCGTCTCAATTTTTGAAGAATTAATTGCCGATAAAAAATAAAAGATCATGGAAAAAGTTCACCACATTTTAAAAATTTGCACCTTAAAATTAGTAATAATCTGAAATTTTTTTAACGTTCGTGCAACCGGGTCAAAGTCTTCTATTTCATACTCTTTGATGATATTGTTTGAATATTATTCCCCCTCTCCATATTCTGATTATCTTAAATTAGAGGTTGACAATAATAATAATAGGTAATATGATACTTTCAAAAAGTCAGTATTTTTTATTTATTTAAATGGAATACTTTTTCCAAGTTGCATTTTTCAAAGTATTCAGTAGGTATTCAGTATGCTTTCGAAAATGAAAAAAAAAACTGCAAACAATAATTGTTTTCACAAATTAAAAGATAAAACACTTACACTACACTACGCCCATGACCATGTATGCTTTGTTTTGATTGACGGCTTTGCGTTGCTTACGTAGGAAACTGATAGACTTACCTTCTTTCGAAGTTTTCTCAAAAACAGAACACGTTTTCGCCACTTTTTTTTAACTTAATTTGAAAATTAATTATTAAAGCTTAAAACGAGTGAAAGCTAGAGCTGAAAATATAAATAACAAGGAACTTACAACTGTTTGAAAAACACGAACTCTTATTATGGTATTATGTAAACAAACGCTCTGACAGGATGTAAACATTCATGTTGCCAGATGTAGCAAAGTAAAACGGGTATAAGGGATCCATCGATGTTTATTGCCCACCAATAACACTGGAGAGGTTGCGCTCTTTCATTGTAAGTGCCAGTTTCATTATTGATCTGGCATTCATTGTTTTGAACAGTCTTGTTTGGAGAGAGAGGGATGTCGGAACACTTTTTCAGTGTTTATGTCGTGGTTCATATTTATTAATATAGTCTAAGGGTCCCACGGTAATAACGAAAATTTTCAGCTTACTCGAAAATTTGTGAACATTTTTTAAACGTCAGATGGGTAGCTCTTGCCGACTTATGTAAAGCCTGCGCATAAAATTTTTTATTAACTTCCATTAATAAGAAAGATATGTCCAAAATAAGAAATTTAGATTTTTCAGTTTTTTTCAGGATTTCAGGAATATTATATTAATATTAATATAATTATTATTATTATGATTAATCTGCGTTATTAAAATTATACAAACTTATTTGCCCCGGTTGTATCCTGAAGACGACAATTTATAAATCGAAACATGTAGAAAGATACCTATCACAAAGATTGATGAAACTGAGAAAATAAATAGCCGTTTATTAACCCCCGGAAACAAAAGATGTCCCGAATCATTCACAAAAGATAAATAGGAGCCCTTATTGGGGCAAGTAATAACTTATAACGAAGAAGATATTAATACACGGAATCTGATGGAATCCAGTGCATCTGAAGTCCTGAAAAAGAAATAAATTGAACCATAAATTGCGAAGACAAACGGAACCGTATAAAAATAAGACTCGAAGGCGTGAAAAAGAGTAGATCGATTAGGAAAGTAAGCCCATTTGGGGACTAATTTATAGTGAATAAATGGTCTAATCTGTGGAGTTTCTTTAATATATATAATGAAAGTACCCCGCTTTCTCTATGTGTGTAGCTAATAGCTTTCTAACTGCCCATTTATTTTGAAACGCAATGTCCTTTTAATGCCTAGTGTCAAATTAAGGGCTTTTAGTTTATAATAAATGGTCAATCCTTGAGTACTTAGCGGTATTAAGGACACAATATGATGTATCATTTTTGCAGTCTCTGCGAGGATCAGGCTCACTTTGTAACATAAGGAAAATTTCATGGAGCTCCTGCTCCTGGAATTTACTAGTCTTTGAAAAGTTTATTTAAAAAATCCCCAAAACCGGCTTATGAAACTTCGGGAATTTGTTTAATAGTTTTGACGCCATATTTCAAAATCGTTTCCCAGAGGTAATTTAATATCGGAGCTTTTAGCAATGCCAATAACAGTCTTATACTGTATAAAATTTTCTCAAAGAGAATAAGTTATTAAAAGTTATAATGCAAGATGAACTTTCTGAAGCTTCAAAGTAACTCTCGGGGGAATTTCAAGTACAATTATTACTTGTGAAAGTAAATTCGATACTTGAAACAAACTCGAAATGTCTTATGAAAGATAACTAATTAACAAATTGTTTATCTTAGCGTACTCAATTAAAAATTCTTACCCCAGTTTTGAACAAGATATAAGATAAATTTAAATTTACCTGATAAGATAAGTTTAAAGCCACAGTTAAATCAAATACCTTAAACTATAAAGGCCCGGTTACACGGTCCGTGGTTCGGCGAACCTGTCTCGACGAGCCGCGAACCACGCACCGTGTGACATAGGTGGCTCACTATGGGCTCGCGGTTCGTGGTGTGTGGTTCGCCGTATCCATCGGGAGTCGGTAAATGTGCACAGAACAAAGCGGCCGAACCGATAGGTTCGTGTAGATATGTCGTCGGTTCGTGCTGGTTCGCCATGTTGCGAACCACTGCTCAGTTTTGCAATTTATTTTATCCAATAATTGAGTCTTGTATTGCATGCATGCAGGCGGGAATTAAAATGTAATCTTCGATAGTTTGGTATTTGATAGCAAGTCTTCGTACAGTGCTTTTTATTGCTATAATCGTAATTGATCCCAGGAACTTGTGCCGTGGTTCATGGAAATTTTCTCCGAATAGACATCATCGACGATTACGTGTACACTGATAACTAATTCATTCTTGGACATTTATTTATAAATTTCAATAGCATCACGATAATGGGTGTAGTAGTGTGAAGTAGTGGACATGATTTTCGTTTCTTCAAAGCAAATGGCATGGTGATCCTGAAGCACGGCGTACTCCGCGACAGCTAACTTAAGGAATGAAACTTCCGAGGATTTCGTATCCGGCGTTAAGTCACACTCAAAAAAGTAATCGTCTGATTCAGAAATCTATGACATCATCGGAGAGATCGGCCGTTGCTACAGTGGAGATAGCTAGTGGAGGGGGTATGACGTCAGCAGACCATCATCCTATAAATAGTAGCGCTCTCCCAGCTGTCCAGTCATGTCCACACATGTCCAGCTGTCTACACGTAACCGCTGATAATGTCTAGCGCATCTGTAGACGGAACGTTCCGAGCAAATCTCCACCGACCACGGCACAACAGCACGGAATCAATTACGATTTAATTATCAAACTTGCTTTCAATAAAACAAACTAGGTTCCATGTTGTCTCGGCGAACCGATTGCGAAAGACAACTAAACGATCCACGCACTGTGTGACCACCCCTGGTTCGCTAAAGTGCGAGTCTCTGCGAACCACGCACCAGTTCCGTGGTTCGCCGAACCACGCACCGTGTAACTGGGCCTTAATACAGGAAACTCTCATTGTTCGGAGCGGACCTAGGTATATAGCACCAAAATTAGTATGCGAATTGAGTTGATTTCTTTGATATCAATTTTTACACAGCCCCGCTGTTTCTAAAAAAATATTTTTGACTTTGATAAAAATCTGCTGCATTCTGTTTTTTAGGACTTCTCTGAGAGGTTTCATGAAAAAATCAATTTTCTCAAAAAATAAAATCAAAATAACATTTTAAAGTTTTTGCTAAGAGCCGCTTTGCAGAAACTATTTCTATATAAAGTTTCTACACGTCTATGCTTCCCCTAAAAAAATTCCGATAGAATGTCGCTGCGTCATCGAGTTACCAAAAAAACTTCAGTTTGGTGGTATCGTCTAAGAAAAAACCCTGAACGGGGATTTCAAAATTCCCCGATTCGGCCCAATCATAAATATTTACGGGTGGCAAGGTTCACCTCGCAAAATTTCAACCCAATCGATGAAACTTCCAGAAACTACGAAGCCTTCTCTGAGCTCTATCCGAAAAAACCCTAATAGGCAGAAAAAATTTATTCCGACATACTTACCACATACGGAGAGTTTGACAAAAAAAATTCCTTGTGATAAACGTGGTCAGTGGCAACGAGAAGCGAGGAACCAAATATATAGAAGGCAAAGAGCGCCTTATCTCGCTATAGGAATAGGACTTACACTATATTAATAAATAAAGCTGGTGATAATAAATCTTCTGAGGGTAGATATTCATTTTAAACAAGCGCTCCTGATCCTCTAATTTTTGGGTTGCCATAAAAATTTTATTGGTTGTACTTATCTAGGGCACCAGTAATTACGGTTATGATGATTATAAATATCTACAATAAAACCTTCTTAATTTCTGGCCATTTGCGCCGTTTCGCTACTCATTTCCATAATTTCAAATATGATATTGTTATTAGAGGAAATTCAGAGGAAAATTCATATATCCAGCTTTACGAGTACATCTACGAGAAATATATAGCGCTGTTTCCAGCCCTAGTTGTTCACCCTTTCGATTTTATTCTAGCAGAACTGTTCTACACGTACTTCATTATTTTTTAGAACAGTATTTCTCAAGCTACACGTTCTAGTTCCGGAAAGTTCCACTTTGTTCTAACCCGCTGTGTTGGACACGTTTCTGTTCAAATTTTATTTAAAATTATTGATGTTTACGACGTCAACCTTAAATCTGTAGGATCACTGATAATTTTTTTAGTTAAAGTGAAAGTCAGTAGTTTGAAAGGGTAGTTTTAGGACCAATGAAAATGAAAAACTTTCTTTCCATATTTTTAGCAATTAATTTTTTAATCCGGCTATAGGGCATCCTTCATAGAATCAGGCAAGAAGAATTAAAAAATTAAGAGGATGAACCAAGACATAGATATCGTAAGTTCGTTATAACGTACCTACCTTTCCGTCAGGTATCTTTCAAGAAGTAATTTAATTAGCAGATTTTCCATTTTATTGCGCTTCCTTTATGTCACTTCTGTAAAGTGATTAAATTTAAGAAAGCAAAAATGCTAATGCGACATTCAGAAGGGGACTGAAACAATATAAATTAATTAAAACTTGAAAATTTTTGATTAAATTATACTTTCATCTTCCTTTTTCCTGGATGGACTTTATATAATATCTTACTCGGGGTTCTTCTTTTCAAAAGAAACATAATGGCCATGAAAAATTAGTCTTTATTTTATTTATTTATTTTTATTTTATTTAATAATATATTCCAGCAGGTTTACACCCATTTACAGGAACAAAAGCATGATATACATTTTACATTTACAGTAGAGAAGAGTACATTAAGATCTAGTTAGGTATTATACTTTGCAACAATGCAGGCCAATATTACGCCAAAAGTATCAGCATTAATATCACACATAGCAGATATTGCATTGAAAAGCTCACATATAACATTGATCGGTGACCTCACCAATGCATTTGTTCTACTGGATGAACAATAAAAAGCACAGCTAAATCGGGCACATGGACGAGGCACCAGGAAATTAACCCTGCTAAGTAAAAAGCTACAATCTATGGAGTTATTAAGCAAGTTAAACAGAAACTTAATTCCCCCAGTAACCCGCCTCACATACAGAGAAGTAAAACCAAATCTATAATAATTTATAATCTTTATTAAAGCTAGACCATTAACAAAAAGAAAAAATCAGACAAACTTTTTTTGGAACGGCACAAATATTTTTTTAACATGTTTTTCAGCATTTGCACAAAAAATTCAAAACAATAAGACGAGATATTGTAATCTTAATCATCAAAGTTGCACTCTTGTTGATGTAGCTAACGTTTCTTATTATTTTTTTTTTCTTAGTTTCTTACATTCTTCCAAGAAGAACATATTTTTTCGACAGGATGTGAAAATTAAAGCGTGTCGAAATTATTATTGTGATGTCTGCAATTATTTTTGGTTAGGCATTAAAAGTATCTTTTTTCTTTAAACCCCTATTTGGCATTAAAGTCTCCTATTAATGGGATATAGTTTGTTGGCTTTCGATGAAGTGCTATGTCATCGTAGAATCCATCCAGAGATGATAACGAAACATCTACGGGACCCCAAGGATTTGGAGAACGGAACGAAATAGATAAACGCCTTCTTGAGGTCTTGTCACAATACAAACCTTATGCAATTAATAGTTTCTAGATATAACAAAGTGGCTCATAGAAAATAGACCTGGTCAAACTCAGACGACTCGACTAAAACCGAAATAGATTTACAATATCTAACAGAAACGATAAACTATGCTGAGGTAAACTGTAGAAACAAAACCAAAAAGATCGGCAAACTATGCAAAGATACAAAATTGCTCATGACAAGCAGAAGAGAAAACTCAGTCGAAGAACGACAACTAAATAGACAAATATCCAAGGCGATTAGACAGGATGTAAGAAAATACAACACTCATGAAATAACTAAGATAATTGAGGTAAACAAAGGAACAAAAGTGATGCGAAAGACCAGACTGAAGGCAGAAATAATGAATTTTAAAATGAGTTACACAAACGCTGAATACGCAGAAAATCAGTTAGAATTGAATCTGCATGAAATGAAATCTTTGACACTGACGTGTCAATTAAGTTATTGTTTTGTTTCCTGCTCAATTTACTGTCATAGGTCAGCCATCTTGTTAAAATTTACTTGAAATTTAGAAAGTTCCTGCGACGCATCACCTATTAGAAGGACGTTTATCTCGATAACGGTTCGCTCTATCGAAATAAATAAAGATACATTTTTTGTGTAAAAAATGTAAAATAAAAAGAAAATTAACCTTAAAAAACTGTAAAATTATTATTTTTATTGTTTTCTTTCAAGTGAATGAGGGGGTTATGCCATCCCGAGGTCTATGTATGTGCTACCAAAGATTATGAAACACTATTCTAAACAGTCCCAAATAATACAAAACAAAACTAAAAATTATCAAAATCGGCCAATAAATAAAAAAGTTATTGCAAAAAATTGATTTTCAACCCTCAACTTCAACAGCTAATATCTTTGTAGGGATATCTCCGAGGAATTAATTTTATAGTTATTTTTTCATTTATTTTTACAAAATTTACCCAAATTCGGGAGATTGCCCACATATTATGGGACACCCTGTATAATAAGGATAAAAATGCAAATGATAACGTAACAAAACCTACCGAAACAATTTCAAAACAACAAAACCTTCTTGCGCATCAATCGCAGAAGGTGTATTTTTATGCGATTCAATAATAAATATTTTCTTCCTATTTTGTTTTTATAATGAATATAATGAAAAAATAATCCGATTTTTTTTTGGGAAAACTCCACCTACCTACCAAAAAAAAAAGGATGATCCTCTCGTGGTTTCGAACCCGCACTAACAGTTTACTACGCAAGGGTGTAATGAACTGAGCCAAGGTGCGTTTCAAATTTGTAGTGCCGATCGCGTAGGTATATGTAGTACGTCAGGTACCTAAACTACACCTACACATTTAATTTTTTAAACTAGTCATATTTTAGTTATTAAAAGACCAATTTGAATACTTTTTTCACCTGCATGTAGGTGATTTAATTGTCGTTGCGATTGCTCTTCTAATTTTCAGAACCATTCATAATTGAATGTGAAAAAAAATAAAAAATAAATTGCGAACCATTTCATCGGTGGACATTTTTTGATGAGTGTGGGTGATTTTCGAAAAGTGATGTCGTCCTCAATAGTGTATTTTTTTATTAAAAAATTTATTATTAAAAATTTATAATATTAATTATAAATTTAAATTTATATATTATTAAAATATTATTAAAAAAAAAAAAAATGTATTTTTTTATTAAAAAATACACTAAAACCGGGGATCAGAGGAGTTGCCAGATATTACCTTGGACGAAATAAGAATTGTATTTTTGTAATACCAAATGTAACATTACACAGGATGTCAGAAATAATGGGCAAGCCATGATCGCCAGAAGAACAGACAACAGGTGGAGGAATAGAATTATTGAATGAAAGCCTAGAGAAGATGTATTTAGAAGCCGAGGACGCTCACGAGGTTGCTCTGACGACATAAATTTCCCGGTTGAATGACGGTTGCTGGAGACCATTCAAAAAGGCACAAATTACAGAAAGCCTATCTCCAGCAGTGGATGTGAATGGCTGTGTGATAATGATGATGATGATGATTAAATGTGTCAGTCAGTAAAAATATGAGAGTAAAAATCAAAAATTCCCAGAAAATCCATCTTGATGCTGACATCTCCTTGATTCTACCTGCTCCAAATTATTTGATTTTAAATGAATACAGGAAAATTTTGTCTCATGTTTCCTTAAAGCCTTTTTTAAATTTTGCAATCTAGGTTGTTACATTATTATCAGCAGCATAAGCAGGTGACCTTGAATTTTAAACCCAAAGATGCCAATAGTTCATCCCTTGATCATAACGTGATGTTGATAAGTCTTAGAAGTCCTTATAATATAAGTATTAATGTCTTCTCTAAAGAGACAATGATGATGATTGGTAGTATCTTCAACAGTGTAATTTTTAATTAAAAAATATACTATAAGGAAAGAAAATAACTGAAATCCTTTTCGTAAAAACCGCCAATTATCACTAGTCATGCAACGGAGACAGCTTGAAATCTTCAACAGTATATAGTAGTCTACTATTTTGTATTACTGGGTGAAACTGATGATAGTTCCAGTAAAATTGGCTCCAATTCTGTCTCGATTCAGGAATTCATTCAGAATGAACCAATGCAGAAAGCAATATATCCGTTTCGAAGGACCAAATGTTTAGACTTCCATAGAGTGGACTGTAATTTTTAATTATTATAAAGGGGTGGAAATTCTATATATGAATTTATCAAAATTGTAACTAACCTTGTTGAAAATTGCTTTGATGCATCAGCCTTATAACAAGATTAAAGGGCAATAGTAAGATATCAAGAAAAATTTCAGAGTGAACCACAAATAAAGCTCTCACGTTTACCCGTTTGGGAAAGAGAAAGTTTCGACAGAAGAAATGTTAAATTTACCTTAAAACCCTAAATTATGTTTCCAACTTCCTGCTAAAAATCTTTCCTGTGCTCATGCTATCTAGAAATAAATTCATCCTAAACAGAGGTGAAGCTATAAATTATTTCACAAACTTTACGATGAATTACCCAAGCAAATCAACGATGAACCTATACCTATTGACATTTGATTCCATCTTACGCTGGCTATAACACAATTTTAGCTATATTTTGCTACACATATTTAATGGATGAACAAACTTTGTGAGTGATGATGAGGATTTATTGATACCGCTGATGAGGGAGTATTTTTTTAAATAACCAAGTCTCTAGATTCTATACAGTGCGCGAGAAAAGTAAGGAATAAATTCGATAAAACGGAGAGGGCTGTTTTTTTGAAAAAATAAAAAAACAGGTCGATTTTGTTTTTGAGTTGTTCAACTTTCGACATAATATTGGGGTATACAGGGTGATGCGCGAAAAAGTGGTGACGTCATCGGTATTTTTTTTATATGGCAACCCTTATTTTTTATTCCATTGTTTAATACTTCATTCAATTGTCAATACGGTAATGTAATCATTTTGTAACCGTAAGCGACGAAATTTCTGTGAAAATAACTTAATTTAGACAGATTCAATTTAATAGACAGATTTAATAGATTTAATTTAATTTAATTTAACTGATTTAATTTAATAGACTTAATTTAATAGACTAATCTTATAAAATTACCATGGAAACAGTAATTTTTATTTGATATTTTTTTATTTTTATCGCTAATGTTCCGATTTTCATATCAGTAAAAAGTGCACAATTTCGACTCACAAGCTGTTTTCTCAGAAATTTCTTTATTTAAGGTTACAAATTGATTACATTACTATATTGGCAATTGAATGAAGTATCAAAAAATGGAATAAAAAATAAGGGTTGCTATTTAAAAATAATGCCGATGACGTCACCACTTTTTCGCGCATCACCCTGTATACCCCAATATTATGTCAAAAGTTGAACAACTCAAAAACAAAATCGACCTGTTTTTTTATTTTTTCAAAAAAACAGCCCTCTCCGTTTTATCGAATTTATTCCTTACTTTTCTCGCGCACTGTATAAATAGAATATCATAAAAAATTAATATAGTCCAACAATGGCATATCTTATTCAAAATTTGCTTCAAATTATAATTAGCATGTCTTTTTCGACCTCTTATTACATGAAATTTGTATAACAATAGAACGAACAAATGAATCCAGACTTTATGATTTATGTTAGCTAAATGTAAATATCCGAAAATATCTAGGAATCGACCAAGAGCAAAAGTCCATAGTCATCTCCTAAATCTTTGCATTATATTACTTCTCTTTAGTCTTATAAATGCAAAATGAAAAGCTTTCCAAATTACTTCTGGCTACGCTCCAAGGAAAATCAGTTTTAATGAAAGAAAGAAAGAAAGAATCCAGCTTCAATTTTCTCGTCCATAATTGTCGATCATTATGCGATCCAATTCCTCCACGAATTAAGAAAGACGAAAGGTAATGAGGCTGTTGCAAATGGGTCATGTTCCATATTACTTTTGTTAATCTTAAAATAATAAAGGAAGTCTCGTTCTTCAACACCGGCTTGAAAAGACTTGACTCGGTGGAAATTATTGGCTCTATTCAGAAGTTGAGAGATCAGCACTAACCATATCGCTTCTGTTTAGTGTCTAGAATTATTATAATGATCTGAGCTTACCTGTCTCATGAAAGGTGTTTTGTTAGACTAAAGTAGACTGCTAATTGCGTTTCAGGCTAGATATCCATGGTGGAAACTCTGAGGAACATTTTCCTAGAAACTTGATGGAATCATTTCTAATGTTGTAAAGTAATAATTGTTAGTTCAAAGGGATTAAGTTTGAGTGAAATTCAACTATAAAGATAAAACAGAAGCGTTTATAGCAGACAGTGTTTCTTCATCAACATTTTCGTGTGAATATGAGATGAGGTAGATACAGAGGTGGTGGCGGCAATAGAATAAGCCTTCCGTTTCTTATATAAATTCATCTCATTTTGACTTGTTAAAATTTGTTTTCTGTTATTTACCATTTCGCAATCAAATGTCAGAATGAGAACTTCAATAAGCCATTATGGTTATCATTTCTTCCTGAATAGGAAAATAAATCTTGTCATCTTTTTGACGTGGTTAGAAGAGGCTTTTGTGTTCCTTTTACTTATTTCGGACTCAGAGGGAATCTTCTAGTACAATCAGTAAAAGCTGCTAATAGTCCAAGAACTGATATCTTGTATAAAAAAATAGCACCCCTGAAGGATCAGTTCAGTAGCCGATAGAATTATTTTTCTCTTCAAAGAGTAGTGTGGCAAACAGAGGAAAAATTAACTTACTAACAGCCAATATTATAAAGGCTCATTAGGCTAAACGGGCAGATTTTTGTGCTCATTTTTGAAGCTAATAACGATGTTTTCATGTCAAGGATACATAAAATTTAAAAAATTCCACTTAGACTCGATACCTTCTTCAGAAATGGCCACGGAAATCTGCCCGTTAACTTAATGAGCCTTTATAATACCCGCTGTTAGATAATTATTTCTTGGTTTGCATTGCATATTGCCATCTAGCAGCTAAAAATACTAATTCGATTATGTCATACTGACATACTGCCGCTGATGAGCTGAAAATACTGTTTCTATCTTCAGCAGATCATCGAGACCATAATATGCTTTTATTTTATATTATAATAACACCATAGGTAGGTAGATCTTATGAGTATAAGGACAATTAATAGCCTATCGATTGGAATCGGGATTTTTCACCCATCGTCCTGACAGTTGTCAAGTCTGGAGCGCCTGAAAACCCAAACAATGAGTTTCGACTCAGACAGCAACACACATCCAACCGGAGTTCCAAAAGCACGGACGGCCGTTCCGGTCTCATTAGACCTCGTCAGCGTACTTTATTGGAGTCCGGAAAGACATGCATCGCTGTATGAATCGACACTCTTATGGATTGTAATTCCCCCGGTTTGGTTGTACGAGTGACGTTTATACCTTTATAAAGATTAACTGGACAGATTTATGTGGATGTTTTGGCTTTGACAATCATGTTCATGTATCGATAATTCACATGTAGACAATTTAAAGGCTGTAGAGCTTTCAAGAACGAATGAGGAGATTAAGATGGAACCCTTTATTTAACATTTAGATTTCGTTTAAGCGATAAGATGATAAATTGCTCTTTAGTAGTGATAAAGTGTTCCCGGTTTTTCATTTCATTACTACATCGAATGAAAAGCCCGAAGCTTCGAAAGCCTGGAATTTGGCGATAAAATGCAAGAACTTTATATATAAAAAGGGGGGAGCGGCCGAAAAAAAGATCTCCGTAAATAGCCAAGAGTGCCCCGGCAAGTAAAACACAAGTTGTAAAAGAAACGACGAGATTCTCAAAGTGCCGTATTAGACCGGAGTGGAACGTGCGTCAGCTGAAATTCCCTGTCTTTGAAGTTTATGTCGTTGGGTAAAATATATAAGGTTCAAGTGCGAGTCATGAATAAAAAAATATATCTCCCGCGCGATATTGTATTATATTTTTATCGCTCATAAAATAAAGTCTCCACCTAATCAACCACTTAAGTTCATAAATTCATTTTACTAGTTACAACGTGACTTCGGTGTTCAAACAACGATACCGTTTCACTCCTGCATATTTCATATACCTACGTGGCGATAAGTATTTCATTTTCAGAGCAGGAGAGTAAATAATTCATCAATTTCAGTCTGGGTCAAGTCACCATAAAGTACATTCTTGACTGCTAAAACCATTATGTAATCTGAAAAATTTAGGACCGCATAAATCAAGCCTTTAATGAGGGCAGAGCATTTTATGTCCCTACGGACTATAATATATAAGATAAATAATTTAAAAGCCTGAAAAGCCGACTGCAGTAACAGAAAGAAGAGTACATTAAAATACGAGGGCGAAACAATTCAGCATGCATTATCATTGCGAATTGCTTAGCACTAAATGTAAATTGTATGGAAATGCAAGGCAACATTACGGACTGTTCCCTGAAACTCTAATACCCCATATAACTTAATTTACATGCCAGATACAACCAGGCCGCAATATTGATGGTTCTGAAGCACTAGCTCACCAACACAGACACCAGTCCTGCTCAAAGACACAAACTCCTTCTCCAAATGCAATACTCGGTCCAAGAACATGCCGCTGCTGTTACCGAGGTATGCTTAGAGATTATTTTTTCGTATTCCATCAAGAAAACTTCAGCAACCTGTGATCAAAAAACTTTCTAAAAATTGCAGTGGAACATCGTAACATTTCTCATTATCTTTGATTGCAGTTGCAAAAGTAGTTGTGCTTATGGACATATCACCACCACTCCAGGAATCCTAATGGAGAATATGTCTTTTTATCAGAGAATTTATAAAATAAGTGCATCAAAAGAGTATTATGATGAATGACTAGAGATCAAATTGAAGACCAAGTTCATTGGAGAAGAGATTGAAGGACAACAAAGATTCCATCAAGATTGGAATGAAGCTACAAGAAGAAGAAGCTTACACTTATGAAAAATTACACTTATGCAAAGGTTTGGATTTAATCTTATAGAAAGATGTGCCAAACTAGATAGGATCAATTAATTTACCCGTCAGCTAGAAGAGACTTTCCGGCATGCAACGAAACTGTCACCAAATAATCAAAATCTGGCGAGGAAGACACAAAAATTCACTTTACTTATGGAGTCTCTCATATGATTGATCGCCGTCATAATTCATTACATGGAATATGCAGCGAGCAAGTCAAGATGGCAGTTCATAACAGACTAATGTAAATGGTATGGAAATAAGTGCAAATTTTCTGTTCCACGATAACTAACAACGTTGCACATGCCAATGTCTATAGAGGCCATATATTCACCCGGCTTTAATCGACTAGACTATAGACTCCATATTATTATCCAACTGCATATTATTCGCATAGATTAAAACGTACAACGAAACAATAATTCCTGTAAATTTCTAAATATATTGTTACGGGTCTCACAATAAATAAATCACCACCAAAAAGTCTTACAAATTACTTTATTGTTTAACAGTTAACACCACAAGTACTTATAACCTCTAATAATTATTCTAAATAATCAAACACACTAAACACAGCTGTTCTCTTTATAATTCGCTATACTGTCACTACTGGCTCCCTTACTTCACACTTCACTTCACTACTGCTCTGTTCAGCTTCCACTAGTTACTGCTCTGCTCTCTGTCTTCACTTCACTCAATGTCCAAACTAAACTGTCCTGTACGCAACCGCACGGTCCTTATATAGTCCCCCTGACGCGTTGTCGAAACAGCAGGTACATTCTCGAACGTCGCACCGGCGCAAACCGTCGATTCGTGGATTCTGGAAATGTCAGATTGTTCGGCGATCCCACTCCAGAAATCCATAGAACTAACGTCTGTCTGTCGATGTGTCACATGACATGTGACTGGAACTGTCGCGAACATGTCATTGACTAACTCAGTATAAAAAAAGAATGTAAACAAACAAGCAAATTCGTGGTCTAGAATGTTAAAGGTTAAAGAAGCAATTATTACTAGAATTTTTCCAGAGCGGTGTTCGTTATACTGCCCCCTTTCTATTTTCGAGCGTCCCGCTCGAACGGACTTATTCGCTGTCTCCACAGTAGGGTGCCAGACGATTCAGGTGGACTACCTTCATCTTGCACTTGGGGGCTCCGCTCCGCTGTATCCTATACACCACGTCGTTTATCCTTTTAATAATTGTGTAAGGCCCTTCCCAGGATGGCATAAACTTAGGCGACAAACCCTTCTTCCTAGTTGGATTATAAAACCACACTTTGTCTCCTTCTGTGAAGCCGCCGGAGTTTGCCTTCAAGTCGTACCTCGCCTTCATTCGGTCGCTGGCCAACTTGATCTTCCTCCTGACTAGGGAATGCACTTCTGCCATGGAGTTTCTTAATTCGTCGACATAATTTCTGATCTCCGATGGTGGACTGCTTGGTGAACCGTACACCAAATCACAGGGTAGCCGAATCTCCTTGCCGAATACAACCTTGGCCGGTGTCTGTCCCGTAGTCTCATGGATGGCTGCCCTGTATGACATCAGCAACAAAGGCAGGTACTGGTCCCAGTCTCTCTGATTGTTGCTCACCACCTTCGACAGATGTTCCTCCATTGTTCGATTAAACCGTTCTACCATACCGTCAGATTGTGGATGGAGAGGTGTAGTCCTTGTCTTGTTTATCCCGAGCAGTTTACACATTTCTGCGAAAACTTGGGATTCAAAGTTTCGTCCTTGATCGGAATGCAGCTCTAAAGGTACGCCAAATCTGCTAATGAAATTATCCACCAAGACTCTCGCAACTGTAGCAGCTTCTTGGTTCGGTATGGCGTATGCTTCAGGCCACTTGCTGAAATAATCCATGGCAACCAGGATAAAGCGGTTGCCGCTGTCGCTGATTGGAAAAGGACCTGCTACGTCTATGGCTATCCTCTCAAATGGGGCTCCGACGTTGTACTGCTTCATAGCGCCTGTCAGTTTTCTGCTTGGGCCCTTGCTTGCAGCACATTTCTCGCACTTACGGCACCAGGCTTCGACATCGTCCTTGCAGTTCACCCAGTAGAACCTCTCTCGAACTTTCGCTAGTGTTTTGTTCACTCCGAAGTGAGCTCCTGATGTACCTCCATGGATTACTTCGAGAATCTTCGAAACTTTACTCCTTGGAACCACCAACTGCATGACGATCTTCTTTCCATCGGCACTCTCCCAGGCTCTTTTCAGCAGACCATTTTCGATTCGCAGGGACTCCCATTGTGACCATAGAGCTTTATATTCTGGACTACGTGGAGAAACCTCTGCCCACATTGGTCTCGGTCCATTCTCTTCTTTACGTTTTAAAATGTCTCCGATGTCTTCGTCTTTTTCTTGCTCTTTCCTGCATGCTTCTATCGTCCATGCTGTATCTTCATTGATCACGATCCTTCGAACGCACTCTTCCTTCTGGCTATCCTCAATCGGCTTAACACGAGGCGCCAACATCAGCTTGGGCCTCTGACGATGCTCCGATGACCTGCTCTCCTGCTCATCATTTGCCGGTGGCGGGTTTCTGATGAAACTGCCCTGACTGTCACTCCGGTGCTCGAATCGCCTGAACGGGCGTCTTTCTCTCTCCCAGTTCCGCTCATGGTTGCGACCATAACCATTATCATTACCAAACTGCCAGCAGCCACCGCCCCGTCTAAAGTCTCGCTCACTCCTCGAGAAACCTTTATCGCTGGTTCTACTCCTTTCCCTGTCTGGTCTTTGTTCTAGGGATCCACTACTTCGATGAATCTGCTCACCAGCCTTACAATTGCGTATGAAATGAAAACTGGAACCGCAACGGTAGCACTGCTTCCTGGTTTCGTCTCTCCTCGGAGTCCAACCTCTTTTCCCATTATTAAACTGCTCAGAGATCTTATCCATCATCTTATTTAACTTTTCCAATATGGTAGTCACATTCTCTTCTTTATCTTCATTAATTGTCACTGCTCGTACCTTGGAGAAGTTCCTACCATTGGACGCCTTTATTGCTGCGTCTATCTCAAGCGCTCTAACTAACGCTTCGCTGGACTTTGTCAAATGTGACATGCGCAGGATCTTCTGTATTTCAGTGTCTCGTATCCCGTTGACAAATGTTTGCGAGGCTAGTTGTTCCTTGAAGTTCTGCGGCGAGTCTGGGTAGGCTTGATGGACAATCCTGTTGACATCTGCTTCGAACTCTTGTAGCGACTCGTTCGGCTTCTGCACTCTGCTCATTAACTGATTTTGGAACACCTGCTCCATATGGCGATTACCGAACCGAAGTTCTAATGCTGCACTCAATTGGTTGTAATTCGAGTGCAGTTCTACCGGCAGTGTTTGCAGCATGTCCACAGCTTGCCCTCGAAGAGCAAGAACCAGTGCCGTTGCCTTCTCTGTGTCGTTCCACCCGTTGGCCATGCATGCAGCCTGAAACTGCATCTTGTACGCAGTCCAAGGAGTTGTTCCGTCGTACGCTGGTGGTTTCACTTTCGCGCCAAAACTGCTAGTCGGTACGGCACACGGAGGATGCTTCACCTCAGAACTTTCGAGAGTTCTGAGTTTATTCTCGATCTCCTCTACCAGCAGTTTCGTTTTCCGTTCTACTCGATTTTCTACCAATTTCACTTCATCGCGAACACCACCGACTTCATCGCGAACACTGTCAATGTCTTGTTTCACTTTGTTTAGTTCACAAACATAATCGTCTCTTTGCTGCAGGATAACTTTTAGCAGCTGCTCCTCACTATCCTTCTGCTGTTGCATCAGCTTCTCTTCTGTGTCTTCAAGCTTCTTAATGATGTTCTTCTGCTCTTCCTGGCCGTCTTCAAGCTTCTTCATGATGTTCTTCTGCTCTTCCTGGCCGTCTTCAAGTTTCTTCATGATGTTCTTCTGCTCTTCCTGGCCGTTTTTGAGCAGTAACATCATATCCTCCAACATTTTCTCAGACATTTTGTCGCTTCCTATTTCCTTTCCACTTCTTAATCTACCCATTAACTAATTAATCTTCTTGCTGGAATCCGTATCCCGCTTCTGACACCAGTTGTTACGGGTCTCACAATAAATAAATCACCACCAAAAAGTCTTACAAATTACTTTATTGTTTAACAGTTAACACCACAAGTACTTATAACCTCTAATAATTATTCTAAATAATCAAACACACTAAACACAGCTGTTCTCTTTATAATTCGCTATACTGTCACTACTGGCTCCCTTACTTCACACTTCACTTCACTACTGCTCTGTTCAGCTTCCACTAGTTACTGCTCTGCTCTCTGTCTTCACTTCACTCAATGTCCAAACTAAACTGTCCTGTACGCAACCGCACGGTCCTTATATAGTCCCCCTGACGCGTTGTCGAAACAGCAGGTACATTCTCGAACGTCGCACCGGCGCAAACCGTCGATTCGTGGATTCTGGAAATGTCAGATTGTTCGGCGATCCCACTCCAGAAATCCATAGAACTAACGTCTGTCTGTCGATGTGTCACATGACATGTGACTGGAACTGTCGCGAACATGTCATTGACTAACTCAGTATAAAAAAAGAATGTAAACAAACAAGCAAATTCGTGGTCTAGAATGTTAAAGGTTAAAGAAGCAATTATTACTAGAATTTTTCCAGAGCGGTGTTCGTTATAATATTAATGCCGAGCTTTGAACCCTTTAGGACGCCTCAGATTCGATCTTCTATATCGCAATTTATATAACGAAGTTGTTTATAAATCATAATTAACAGCCTGACAGGAAATCTAGTTAATCCGCATACAAGAAACTCCCAAAACTGCTCAAAAACGAAGCTCTTTTTGAGTATTTCTCCTATAAAAATTTGTCATCGGTTTCTATAAAATGCTTGAATATTATAAATTTATAAATATTTCAAGACCGAACGACGAAATCATTGTCCCAACTCTTGAGGGATTTCTTCTTGATATTAATCATAAACTTTTTGATGTTTTCTGTGAAAAAACGGCTATGTAACATAATGCTAAAGAACTTAAATAAAAGAAAAATGTAACTTTTGCATATGGTAGCTTAGAAATTTGTAAGTATGTCAAGGGTAAATATTGAGCCCCGCTGTGTGTTAACCCCGGAGAAACCTTCTACTGCAGAGTTAAACAATGAAATGTAATCATCCTTAAATCTTCAGGACAGCTGGATTAACAAACCTGGCGAAAAGGTTCCAAATACTGTTACGTGGCTCCTTCAGGGTTTTCCATTACCAACATTATTGGACAAATTTAAAAAAAAAAACTCAAGAGACTTTTATTGTAAATATTTTTATCCAAAAGACTTTTGGATAAAAATATTTACTTTCATTGTCTGAGTTATCATAATTCATACCAAGTGTCGAAACTACGAGGCCTCTCTCACTATACAGGGTGAACCATGTATCCTTCTCTATATTGCTATCTCCTGAACGCTAAGAGATACAGGGTCGGTTAAATTAGAGAAAAGATGCGCAGTATTGTGACCATCACGAATCCGTCAAGACATACAAAATATCTGTGACTGCTCCTGAAATATCCTGAAAAACTGAAAATCGAGATTTCTTATTTTTGACATACCTTTCTTATTATTGAAAATTAATAAATAATTTTTTCTAGGATTACATAAGCCGTCAAGAGCTACCCATCTGTCATTACAGAAATTTTCAAGGCCGACCAGATCCAAGAGTTTTCACAGTCAACTTTCGTTTTTCTTATGGCCGCCATATTATTTTTTTATGTCGTTCGATATGAAAAAATAATGGAAACCAAAAATTAATAAATTTCAAAAAAAAAAACTTTTAATTTTTATTCTTCTTTTTTCAAAGAAAAACCTAAAAAAATCGTCGAAATACGTTAATATTGTTAAAATACGCCGAAATAGTGCTTGTCTTATAGTTTTTTAATTTATCTATGAAATTCGGTGTAAAAAGTTGTCTTTTTTGTAAAGAAAAAAGAAGAATAAAAAATTTTTTAATTATTTTTTTGAAGTTCAACAATTTTTGGTTTTTATTATTTTTTTATATCGAACAACATAAAAAAACAATATAGTGGCCATAAGAAAAACGAAAGTTGACTATGAAAACTCTGGGATCTAGTCGGCTTTGAAAATTTTTGAAATGTCAGATGGGTAGCTCTTGTCGACTTGTGTAAGCCCACAAAAAATTATTTATTAATTTCCAATAATAAAAAAGATATGGAAAAAATAAAAATCTCGATTTTTCAGTTTTTTCAGGATATTTCAGGAACGGTCACAGATATTTTGTATGTCTTGACTGATTCGAGATGGCCACAAAATTGCGCTTCTTTGGACTTGTTTAACCGACCCTGTATCTGTTAGCGTTAAGAAATAGCAATATAGAGAAGGATATATGGTGCACCCTGTATAACTCGAACAACTCGAATATCTCCTAGATCGTCCCCATTGAAGTCAAAATGTATATTATTCCTTTTGTTCTTTTACCTTATTTACGTATATTTCCGTATCAATTTATATTCATTTAATTTATATAATTTTGTGAAAAGACAAATTCACTTTATTCACTTTCATTAATCCTCTAACTGAGGTTAAGTGATTGAGGGTGCTGTGTGTTAGTAAGACAGATACATGGTAATGAAGAGTCCCAATTAGGACGAAACACTTGTCTACAATTTCCACCCCTGACTCACAGCACAACATTAATGAAGGCCTTTTTTTTTAATATGTCATTCATCTCTTGTCTAACAATGGCTAGTAGGTCATCACCCACTTTAACTCATACCAGGGGCCCTGCACTCAGTTGCTGGTTGTTGACATGCGTTTTGGCTGCCTGGGATGCATCCTATGACGCAAGTGAACCCACCTTGCAATTTTTATCATTTATTTTATTCAGTTTCAAAAATTGCCTAGCTTGGAAAATGTTTGTAATAGATCTATGATTAAAAACTCAAATATACAGGGTGTACCAGCTCGATTTAGACAACGGTAAAGGCCGTGTAGGTCTCGTCAAGACGAAACGTTTTTTTATTTGAAGTTTTTTGATTTGGACCTTCGTTGCGGAAATATGGCCGACTTCCGGTTTTTAGTTTTTTGGCTCCATTTTCGTCATTTTTAGGTTCTCGCCCAAACTGAAACTAGTTTTGGAAACTCCTTAGCTTCAGTTACAACTTTCATATTATTGAAGTCAAGGTTCTATCTCTGTTGGATTCAAAATCTTAATTTTTCAATTTGATTCAATTAGAATTGATTCAAAGACTTAAAATTTAAAGTCTTAGGCACGTCGCCATTTTGAATCCAACAGAGATAGAACCTTGACTTCAATATGAAAGTTGTAACTGAAGCTAAGGAGTTTCCAAAACTAGTTTCAGTTTGGGCGAGAACCTGGTATAGTAACTCTTACCATAAAAATATCATACTTTTTGTCTTTCCTCAATTTAGTCCTTAGTCCTTTTTTTCAGATTGATTTCAGTAATTAATTATTCAGATGCATCTTTCCTAATACTTTAATTAATTTTTATCATTAACAGAGATAAATTTTAGGATAATTTAGGATAATTTTTACAACTCATCACATTTTCCACGTATAAATGAGGATTATCTTTTGCAAACTCTTACCAGAAACATTGCGCTGAAAAATAAAGCTAAATCATTCTATGGAATAATAGATGGCTAAAAAAAAAGTATCCTATTTTGCTTATCCTTGTAACTTTCTATCATAGCTTTTAATATTTTTCGCCGTGTTTAATTATTAAACATATAAAGCAGCATTATCGATCCTCTTGGAGAATCAACCTAATAAATTATCAGTGGAAGGTTAGTAATAAGTTAGGAGATATTGATTTTGCCATAAATAAAATAGACTAAGGGCTTATAACTTGCTGATGATATGAAGCTCTTAGCTTAGGTTTGAAAAATAATAATATATGAAGCTTCGATGTTAAAAATATCCACCAAACAACAGGAGAATTTTCTGTGATGTATGAATTTTTTAATATTTGCAATATTGGAGGAATGCTTAATATTTTGCTTTCATCTGCATGCAACGGAAACATAAGCTGGAAATATTAAAATGGAAAGCTTTAAAAGACTTTCAAAAGAACACGATGGAACAAGAAATAAATTAAATTTGAAAATCAGATCATTGGTCCGTGAGGAAAAGTGAGAACATAATTTTTCCACAGTTTACAGTCCTGCTTAATTGGAGCAATTATGTAAAATTGGTTTCAAGCTCATTTTATGCAATTCGTGTCGAACAGAAGGAAACGTCCAATGAAATTAAATAAATCACTTAACAACATTTCATTAACTAGATTCGGAAGTTTGTGAAACACCGCTATTGAGTGAACTTTTAGAGAGGCATAACTTTGAAATTAATTATAAACTTTCTACCGGGCGAGGCCTTTCAACAAATCGTACGAACATTCCATAATGAGGCGATTGTTTAGCTACAGAACTTGGGGGAAATATTAAAAAATGAATTTTCTCGCTTATTTCAAACAATCTTGGATCACGTTTTTTGATACTAACGGTAAAGTAAACCACCTTTACCACAATATTGTTTTAAAGAATATAGGTATAATGACAAAAGATAACATTAACAAACATCTTGTTAATGTTTCCACCACTTTTCTCAATTAAAAGTCATGTCTAGACTCGTCGTTCAGAATCATTTAATCCCATCAATTTCACAGTTATAATAGACCATGGAGGCTTATACTTCGATTAAGCTATCTTCATAATCTGCCAAGCAGATATAATCATTTCTTGAGCTATAACGGAATAATAAAGTAGTTGAAGATATATGTATTATAGTTAGCACGGCGCCCGAGACAAAATATATTTTTTTATTGGCTATGCTAGGAGTTTTGAAACTGTTAAGCTTGTTGCCAAAAATTCTTACTGAGTAGCCAAGACAAGTTCAGTTTGAAAATCGTAATTTTTTTAATTTTGAACGGCTATATCTCAAGGACGTACAGTCACAGAAAAAGTGGCGTTCAGTTTTGGAATCGTCATTGTCCAATGCGTCCTCGAGCAAATTTTTTTGTGTATTTTTGTCATATTCTTGTCTCATGTTCGAGGCATCTGTTTCATGGCATTCGACACCGAGACGGATGTGTCAGAAATTTTCCAATTTTGCGCAAAAATCGGCACAAAAAAAAACATCCCAGTTTCTCCTGTATTTCGGAGATGGGAACAGCTACAAAGGACCCGATTGCAGTTTTAAACTTCTTATAATTTATATTTTCTGATGGGAGATTTAATCTGGAAGAGGATAAATTTTTGTGGAAAATTTTGCTCTACCGGTAGAGGATTCGAAATCATGAAAACACCGATTTGTCTTCAGGATAGAACATAATTTTGTTGGACCACGAAGTGTTTACTTTTCTCACAAAACTTATTTTTTGTGCAAACAAAAATTTTCAAAAAGCAAATAATCAGATTGCAGACTCCACTGCATGTTAGGGGATGAACCATGCAACACTAACTTGCGCATTGTGTGAATAAATAAGTAGATCGATTCCAATAACTGGAACTTAGAAAATTTGAGGCTGAGAATGCCCTGATCATTCCCAGTGTATAATAAAAAACAAACCGAAACTGAACTGCCAGGCAATAATTCTCGGAATCAATCTCATAATAAATTATCACCTCCGAAAAAAGTATAAATAACAATAGCTCCCCCCAGTTCGCCGAGAGAAGTTGCGTGTCTTTTCGAACAAAACTGAATAAGTAACTGCTCACCAATTTATTTACCGAGTGGAGGTTATTAGCAGGAGATTCACACTGGGTGCTATTATTTACCCAAATGGGTCATCACGGGAGCACAAAGGCTCTCGTGTAGAGTCTACTTTATACCTTGCCAACTCTAACAATGCAAATATCACAGCTTCTGCATCCTATAATAAATCTAGACACGTAAACATCAAAGGCGTCAGGACGAAACAGAACGAGAAATGGCGTTCTTTGTTGGTATTCCACCTCGATATGAACCGGAGGCTTATTATAACGAGGTCTTGCTTGAATTTGAGTGTATGTAACTGTGTGATCAGAATAAATTGTCCAAATATTTTACGTTAATAATGATTACCTAAGAAACACAAAATTTTAAAAAATATATTTTATGTTTCTCAAAAAAGCCAATAAGGTTCCTCTTGCAATCTCATGAATAGAGGATCACTTTTTTGCAATAACTACAAAACGCAAATTTTTTTCAAAATTTATCTTTATTAACCTTCACGAAGAATTGCAGATATCAGTCACTTTTTCTGTGACATATATCTCCTAAGCCAAGCAAAAAAATAGAGAAAAAAGCACTTCTCAGATAATTTGGTATTAAGTAGCAAGGAAAATGATTGTTCATCCTCCTTGGTATAAGTAGGTCTTAATAACACCCTTTCAAATATTCAAGAAAAAAATTGAAATTGAACACTTTTGAACCACAATAATTTTTGGATACTTTTTCCAAGATAAACTAGGTACAAAAGACAAAAAAATCAACTCTTCCAAAGGATGTAGGTTAAGATGTCAATTTTTATGTCAGCTTTTCAAATCACTACTAGTTTGCTGTAAAATATTTGCATATCTGTAACATTAGGTAATGATTTTTTTAAGAATTTTCCAAACTCAAAAATTTGGAATAAGTTGGCAGCTAAGCAAGTACAATAATAAAAAAAAATAAAACTTACTTCAAAACTTCAAAGAAAGGAAAGACATTTCGTCTTTTATTAAACTGGTATAGTTTTTCAAACACATTGGTACCTAAAGCCTTTTTTTTGTCTCTAAAAATTTGAAAACATACAAACATACGATAGAATAAGACTTTCAGCACTTTTTCAGCAACATCTCCTAAGCTAAGTAAGAACCTGAAAATGTTTTAATTTAATAATTAATCCCATAAAACACAGTGACTTGCGTGGCCTAGTGGTTCTCCGCTAGCTCACGAAGCCATAGATCGCGGGTTCGAAACTCACCTCGGCCCGCTTTACTTTTCAGATTCATTTTCGAATGTCTGTGAAAAGTAAAACAAGCGATCGAAGGTTTTAAAGGCTAATATTTAATAAAGATTGTCTGTGGCTGTATGAGTTCGTTCTCCAAGCCAAATTACCAGAGTGGAGCGACTATGTCTTACCTACACAGTTAAGACCGATGCACCCTCTTAAAAAAAAAAAAAAAAAAAAAAAAAATCCCATAAAACACCTAAACAAAACCCTTTCGAAATTTATGTTGAACAAACAATTTCTTCTGTAGTTGTTTTGCTGTCAAATATACGCGCCTGTAACATAGGTAGTGTCAGTGTTATACGGTATCCCCTTGCACCAATTTCTTCTTATTACTATAAATTTTATTTTTAAATTATATTCTTAAATTTATACTCTCTTTCCCATTTGCGTTCAGTTAAAAATTGTGGAGGTTAACTAAGCATGAATCAAAATTTAAAAAATTTATTTTAATAAGAAGAAATTTGGGAAATGGGATACCTAAACAAATTGGCGCCCAACGTGGGGGTCTCACAGAAACAGTAATGGTAATTTTCTCAAACATAATAGTCAGTAGTACCGAGTTAGCTTATTTACTTGGTTTTACAGGAAATTAGATAAAAAATGTTGAAACAAGATAAAAATAAAAAGTATGTAGTGTGATGTGGGAAAAATCAAGAGGCAGAGTATGACTTTCCTGAGAATGGTTCTCAGGAAAGAAAGAAAAATAATAAAGAAAATGAGGAAGAGGCACTAGAAAAACAAGAGAGAGGAGATATGCAGGAAACAACACAAAGCAGTATAATGGAAGATACTGCGAAAGATAAATCTGCATCGAACGAAGAAATGAAAAAAAAAATAAAAATGGAATTACTATGTTGAAGAAGATGTTGAAAGAAATGAAACAAAGGAGAGATGAACAAAATGAATAGATAAAAGAAACAAAAAAATAAATAAAAAATTAAATACAAGGTGCTTTGGAGAAAGTAGGAAATATTAATGAAGAAATAATAAAATAGAACAAATCATAGATGATGATAAAATAAAATGATAAAACAAAGATTAGAAAATGTGCTAGAAATATTATAAAACAATATAGAGAAAACAAATTTGACAGAGTGAGGTGGCAAATAATACATGAACAAGTACAGAAATTTTCAAAAGTTATTAACAAAGAATAGGAAAATAGAGAAAAAGAAAACGAAAATTACAATAGAAATAGAGAAAATAAAACAAGAAATAAAGAGGAAAATGAACATAGGAAGTATGAACGGAAGACAGGAAGTAAGAGTGATAATACCAACAAAATAATTATATTTGATGGGATAGCCACGAGAAAAAAATGATGAAAAAAGGGAATTTTAAAATGGTTCTGTCAGAAAAAAAGTTAAAGAGAGAACTAATTATTTGCAAAGAAAGGAGAAGCAGCAAGAGTCGGAGAAAGGTTTTCTAGAAGATATTAAATAAGATATTAAAAATAAATAATTGATCGTAAAGGTGAAGAGGAGCATCTTGAGACGGCGTCGAAGGACCAGGAAAATAATTTTGGAAAAGCTATGATATGAAAGATTTGTTTGTTCATAACGAAGAAGAGAAGCAGCGAGAGACGAAGAGAGAGAAAGTAATAAGTAAAAGTAATTTGGGGTGTCAGAGAAGGTGGAAAAAAGTGAATAATTATTTGGAAAAGTGAAGCGAAACAGCGAGAGACGGAAAGAGAGAACCAAAAGACAATGCAGGACAAGGAATTTCTAAAGAGAATCAACAAAAGACGGAAAAAGAGAGAAATAAAGGACTAGAGAGAGATTAAAAAAATTTTAAAACAATATTTCATAATCAGTCTGAGCTCAGAGGAGATTTTGTTGTTTTTCCAAAATAAAAGTTTTGTTAAGTTACAGGTTAATTTTTCAAACGAATTATTCTACATATAATTTTTTCTAAATTTTGGTTCAAACTTAGTTAAACTCAACAATGTTCAACTAAACCCAACTGGGAAAGAGAGTACCCCCTAAAATGATAAATATAATTTTGTTTATGGTACAAAAATTAAATTTATAGTAATCAAAAGAAATTGCGGAAGGGAATACCATAACAGAGTAGATACCTACTCGTACCTCTTTTTTTTTAATTTTTTTACGAGAAAACTTAAAGATGAAAAAAAATTGAGACTTCCGCTACATTTTCCGGGACATTTCATAATGTAACAAAGATGACTTGAAAAAATCTACATGTAGGTATTTAAGGCTACTAAAAAGGCTTCTTCAAATATTGAGAAAAAGGTTTTTTACTTTTTAAATCGATGTAGTCTTTCTATAAAATCATAGGTAATGTTTTTGTGAGATCGATACTATAAGTTCTTTTAAATATGAAAAAGTTTTGAGTTCTGACTGCTGCAACTGCTGGAATACATTATGCAAGCTGGCAAGCTTAATTGGTTGCTAATTTAACCAATTCCCAGGAACTGACTTCACTGGACAGATAAATGCACAAAGTAAGAGTTTTTTTTCATACCTATTAAAGAACGGAACCTTAAATACGTACCTAGGTAGAATAATGCACCTCATCAATCGAATCTAAGTCAGATTTAAATTTATTCTAATAAGATTAGACAACCCAGACAACCGCCCTAATCATGATATACGTTGAGAATTGTTTCCGAGTGGAGCATCCTGGATTTCCGGGTTGTACACTGAAAGATGCTGAACGAGTGAATCGATTAATTCCTGAAAATTACACTTCATTTCAAACGTTACCAAACTTATTTATCGTCATGAAAGGGATCCTGTCAATCCTCGCCAAAAGAATATGAGCAACGAATTGGGAAATCACGTCGTAAATCTTCAAGTAACTGTTAAGGAGTTAAGTTTTCTCCACTCAGCATTATACGTCCGTCTTTCTGAGAGTCTCTTCTTTCTGACAGAAACCGACCAGAAAAGTATTATGGACATCGACACTACTTCGACAATGTTTCCATTCTTTTAGATTTATCCCGTGATGGTAGACTCATCTACCGATATTTCCGTAGGGACTGCACTTGAAAAATTGTTGGCTCCACTTCAACTAGAGCTGTTTCTATTCATCATGATATTCAGAATATCTCGATGCTGCTCAATGTCAAAAGCAAGGTCTGCTGCACAAATCTATTCAAGAATTATGCATATACTTACTACTGGTGCATGGAATTCTTAATCGCGAGCATATTTTCCTCCAGGTCTCTTATGTACATTGAAAATGGAAAATACTTATCGAGAAGCCTAGAAAATGACTTGAAAGTTAATTCAGTTAATCCATAATGACTCGATACTACAAGAAAAATGAAAGGTTTAGGTACTTTAACAGACTATAAAAAATACCCTTTAGATACCTTCGATAATATTAACATGAATAATGTCCCCTTAAGTGAGAAGTCTAAATAGCAGTCATTTTTCTTTCGTTTTTTGGACCTTTCCGACAAAGATCCGTGCACTTTCCTCGAGCAAACAACTTTTATAATTAATCTTAATTTTCCTCGTCACGCGCACTTTTAACGATAAAGCTTTCTATGTTCATTATGGAATATAAAACAATTTCCACGAATTTACTGCTGAAGCAGAAAAAAATTATTCCTTCGCTTCCTTATTAATTACAAGTACTAATTTACGTTTTCTTTTCTCGTGGACCTACTATAATATGCATTTTCATTTCGTAGATGTAGAAATTGTAAACAGTTTGAGTCAATAAAAGTTGTTAGAGCTTTCGAGTTTCCATCATCCCGTGAATGTTAAAGGGTGTCAAAAAGAAAATTTCAAGACGCGCGCCGTAACTCGAAATTCTTGAAGCTCAAGACCTCTCCGAACGAAATTAAGTTTTGAATAAGTAATGGCTTTCGTTATGTAACATCGAAAGCAGCTAAATTCTTCCCTCACGTTTAAAAAACTTCAGAAGGCAGAGAAAACTTCATAAATTATGAGAATAATTCCACTTGGAAATTTGTTTTTAACTACTGAATATTCGATATGTGAATATGTACCGAGTTAGTTTACTTTTCAGGTGTTTTTCGCCCTGGGGGTACTGAATACATATACCTCTACTTCTATTATCATAACAAAAACATTGTTTAATATTCATATTCCACCATCAACAAAAACAAGTAATTATTTTTTGCATCTAAAAACATGGGTAGGCACTCATATTACCGCAGACACATATTATAATGTAAACGAGACGAGAAATAAATATTTAGTTTACTTATTAGTCTTTACTGCGCTGTAGAGTTTTCAACACCCTCCCAGAGTCCAGAGTCCGAACTTTAATAATTATTATAAGCATAAATAGGGAGTTTACTGGAATTATTCGCAGGAAAATTAATGCTTAACAAATACCTACCAACTCTACTCACAATAGTTTGATTTTACATAATATTTTGTGGCTAAATACATAAATCAAGAGAGCTAGAGTAATTATTATCAACGTTTCTCTTGGTTTCCTCCCTACGTAAGAGTTTCATCATTTATGAACTCGTGGATCGATTGGATTGGGATCTACTGGAATTGGCAGTAGCCTAGAGGTATGTATAAATTATAAAGCGAGGGTATATATTGAAACTGATCACAGAGGGTATATGAAAATCTTATAACTTTTGGTCTGTTGCTAAATGTTAGAGTTAACCTTACTAGAGTGCTACACGTTTCTGAATATATCTTTGAACTTTGAAGTGACATCTCCCCACCATAAATGTTTCCTAGACTAGTTGGAAATTAAAAAAAAAACATATCTTGGGATCTAATTATTAATTTACCTGTCTAAGAGCACCTCCCATATAAAAAAGCATTATCTCGCTCGGCAAAGAAATCTATACATAGTGACAATTTATTGGAGTTCTGATAAATCATTTATATTAAATCGTAAGTAAAATTATTGAAGTAAAACTCACAAAATTTTAAAATGTGACTGGCTACAAATTTATTGGAAAAAGCAGTTGCTGCAAGACAGCTTCAAGGTAGAAAGGCTAATCAAATTCAACAAGTCAGGGACAAGTCAATGTCACTAAGACATTATCTTATATTTGAACTGCTCACGCCAACTTGACGGTTGAAATTGTTTTTAACTGTATCTTCATCTTTTTTACATCTCTAATAAGTCTGTCACGTCTGTCGGGGCTAGAGTGCTCGAAGTTTTGTAAACCTTCTTAATTTAATTTTTTTTCATCGGTTTTTCTTACATCTGCGAGGACTCTTCTTTACTCGCTTCAACTATGCACAAAATGACAACTTATGCATATTATATTTGTTCACCATTTAGGTAGGTAAGATTGATATTTCTCATAATCGCAGGTTTGAGATTTTTCCATATTTCTGATGTTCAAGACCCATGGTTTGAGGTCAAGGTGTCAGCTTATCTCAGTTATAATAATAACTATTGATCATTTTTTGTTGAATATGAATCTAGATCAGTGATATAGCGTCAAATTTAAAGGGGTAGTTACCCTAACTTTATACCTTAATACCTAACAAATATACTTAATACCTACCTAACTCGTGTAAATTTGAACCGATTTTCTCAGGCGATGTCACTAATCTAATATTCATGGCTAGCGCCCCTTTCCTAGCCCTATTTTGTACGCCACTGACTTATTATTGCAAATACCTGAACGTTATCCTAAACATGAATTTTAGATTTGGCACACCTTTTTTGAGATATTTGAAGTTTCCTCAGGCAATGTTATAAAAATTGTCAGATAACTTTTAATTAAATCAATAATTTTTTAATTTAGTGGTCCAAGAATACCTCAGAAAACTTCAATATCTCAAAAACAGTGCGCTGTATGAAAAAATTTGAGAATATTTTTTTTTTTTTGATAGACATGCCAAATAATGATTTTGCAATTGCGAAAAAATTCAAAGGCGTAAAAGATAGGAAGGTTTTTCTCCATACCTTCAGATCTACGCCACTGGAAGACGTCTATAAAACCTGAAATATCCAAATTAGAGATCTTTGTTAATTGAGGGCCCTGCCGCAAGAAGGGAGCGAGTCCATTTTCCCCTAAATACAACTTACAGGGCTAATTTTTTACAGCTGCATCGAATTGTGCGAAAAACAATATGCCCAGTGTATATCTGGTAGTCTGCATGAATAAATGGACTTGACTTTTGTAACAACAAGGAGAAAAAAAGATGCAAGTCAGAGAGTTTTTCTCATTTATCTCTAAACTAATCAAAATGGACTTTCTTGCCTTCTTGCAGCAGGGTATTAAATTGTTCATGCCGAGTTTCATCAAAATCGGTTCAAAGTTACACGAGTTATAATCAAAAACTGCTACACTGTTTCAAACTTTGACACCCTGTATCATTTAAACGAAACGTCATTTTAAGCTGCAATTTATTTTTCCCACGATCACTATACAAAGTACAACTTTGGGCATCGTTATTTGTACGCAACTAAGATTTCTCACGTTTATAAAAGTGTGCGGGAAAGTGAAATAATATAAGATGAATAAAAATTAACAATCATAGTCCAAACCACAGAGTAAGCACTATGTAAGATCTATAAAATAGACAACATTCGATGACAACAATAGTGATGGGTAAAACCGTCGCTATTGGAACAGTGTGTACTTTTACTATGAAATCACATAATATACATTATTATGCTGATTTATTTGGGTATAAGTAGGTATTATTTACTAGTACACTCAAGACATATAATTGTTAAACCGAATTAGGAGGGCAGGTGCGTTATAAAATTCTAAAACAGCTCAATCAGGGAAATAGGCACCTACCGTGCAAATCTATTATATTATTCGTATAAACACAAATCTGTCAATTTTCACGCATTCGCAATCAACTGGACCACTGACCAGTCGATTATACTGTAAATTCTCGATCTGTCAATCATGGCATGTTTATTGTTTATAGGATTATAATAGATAATAATCATATAATTAATACTCGTGAGAAATATGCTACTTTGTGCACTTGTTTCACAATATACTATTTTCAACCTATATGAGAGCAGCTACCCCTTTAAATTTGACACTATACAATGTGTCCCAGATTCGCGTCTCTATACACATACAGGGATCTCGGCTCCTGTTACACTTACAGCAAAGGTTAAATGGTGAAAGTTTTAGGAGAAACTTTGTGCATTCGATAACCGGTTTCAGATTTACGATCGGTCAATTGGTTTTGGAAATATCGGCCAAAAACCGAAAATGGCGGATTTTGTTTTTTCCAAATAAGTTCGAAACGGTTAATTTGACAGCTGTCAAAATGTGACATTATTCGGACACTTTATTAAGACGAATAAGATAGGGTGAATGACAGGTGTCAATCGTCTTTTGTTATTCCGCAACCCGCCTCAACTTTCGTTTTTCTTATGACCGCCATGTTGGATTTTTTCCTTTTTGAACGCAATTTATTTTTCTGATTACTAAGATGTATAACATTATGAGTTATAATATTTTAAAAAAATCCAATATGGCGTCCATAAGAAGAAAAAATAGGTATCGATTTTTCGCCATATTAATTATTAGGACACTTTTCAACAAGGAATACAAAAACAATTTTCGAGTCTCTAGCATTTTAAAATGGCGAAAAATCGTTAGTTCTTATCTTTTCTTCGTATGGACGCCATATTTGATTTTAAAAAAAATTATAACTCGTAGTGTAGTTATCAGAAAAATAAATTGAGTTCAAAAAGGGAAAAATCCAACATGGCGGTCATAAGAAAAACGAAAGTTGAGGCGGGTTGCGGAATAACAAAAGACGATTGACACCTGTCATATACGCTATCTTATTCGTCTTAAAAAAGTGTCCTAATAATGTCACATTTTGACAGCTGTCAAATTAACCGTTTCGAACTTATTTGGAAAAAACAAAATCCGCCATTTTCGGTTTTTGGCCGATATTTCCACAACCAATAATTGACCGATCGTAAATCTGAAACCGGTTATCGAATGCACAATGTTTCCCCTAAAACTTTCCCCATTTAACCAAGGTGTCTCAGCTCATTAGAAGCGGTTTATATGGGCCAAACGATTAATTTTTTCAAGAAAAAATTGGCAATTCAAATAAAATAAGTACAGGATCACAATGGCTTTGATTTCAAATTATTTTGGACTATACAAGATGTCCCATATAAGAGTGACATATCAAAGTTATGTTTTTTTTTTAAGTGGATATAAGTGGTTATAGGAGAAACAGTCTTCAGCTTTCTCTATGATTCATCAAAGATAATTTCTTTCCTACATTAGGTATATAAATTTGATGTTTATGACAATCAATGAATCAGTTAGCTTTGTTAAATTTCAGCTAATATTAACTCTAAGAGTAACTTTGAGATTTGAGATTTCGAATATCAAGTAGTTAGACGACACTGCTTTGAACTGTGTGTGTTGATTCATTTTGCATACTTAGTTGGCGTATTCACCACTGAAGAACGCCGTTGACGAGGGTCCTTCTCGACCTACATTCAGCAAATTACCCCTAGCAAAGATAACCAAGGTAGCAGGGCGTATTTGTCTCTGTCCTTGTTTACATTCATTAAATATACAAAATTAAATACAGACCCTGAAATATGAAAGCCCTTCACGAAATGAACCTGCGAAAACTCTGCGCGTAATATATGACCGTCTTGATTTCATTATAGCTAAGAGGTGGAAGATTTACATAGAACAAAAACAAAATTGTGTGTTAATACAAAACAAGTACTTTTCCTCTTTCACTGCGAAAACTGTATTTTCATCTCTTTACATTATTTCGTGAATATGCTTACTTCACATTCGTTGTTGTTTTTTGACCAGCAATGAGTGTTTCATATTTTGAAATTAAATTAACAAGCGCTGTTACATCCCCTAATTCCCCGAGCGATATGAAATTTTAATACAGAAATAAATTCGCTCAATATTAATAGAGGAATTTCTTCGTCCTTCGTCCGTATGAAATTTATTATATTAAAACTTCCAGCATCGTTTTTGCCTTTAGGCTTGTAGCCTGCAATAATAAAACCGTATTTCTTGACATCCCTTTCATGAAAATCGAGTAATTTTTTCTCTCCTTTTCGCTCTAAGATAATAAAAACACACGTCATCCTGAAAATAACACAATCATGAAACATTGATGCCAGACGTGATAAATAAGAAAACACTTTTTTAATTCACCGCCATAACAAAACCTTTTATCACGGAAATTTATGACAGTGAACAGAAGGAAACGAGAGACAAGGCATCTACCATTAATATGAAAAAAGCTCTAAAAAACACATTAAACTTTATCCCAGATATGGGTTCTTCGGGGTTAGAAGTAATCTAATTACCTAATAGAAAGTCTTATGGAGAAATGTACCTGTGTTGATTAGTTTTGGTAACAAGACTACTTTTGGAAACTGATTTGAGTAAATTAATTTTAATACACAGGACATGTCGATATATTTTTCAGATAACGTGATTTTTGAGAAAGGATAATAAAGCAAAGGAAATTGCGAGGACTTTCCCCCCCACTTGGCAATAACCTCTATACCGGATCGACCAACAGGTGTTGACAAAAACTGATCAAGCTTAGGAATATGCGGTGGCAATAGATTCAAATCACCCATAACAGGTACCTACTAGGTGGTCCAAAAGTAATCACCCTATTGGAAGATGCCCTTATTCTTGCAAACTGGAGCCATATACCTACTCCTCAAGAACGTGCAATAATTGTTTCGATTTTTTGCGGAATAACTCGTCGCTGGTGTCGATGCTGGATGAATTTTGACACAGATTTCCCAGTCGTCCGACACTAACTGGGCAAGAAATCCGGCGTTCTGCTGAGAATAATATCGCGGCTGTAGCTGAAGATATCGCAGAGGACGCCGGAGTATCGACCAGACGACGTGCCGCGCAATTGGGCATCTTTACACTCGAGCCATCCTAAATTTCGACCATGAGGAAGACCACTTTTCATCGAAATCGAAAATCATCATGAGCGACTAGGGCCATTTCCATCTCTGAGGATATGTGAATAAACAAAATTATCGCATGTGTGGCACCGAAAATCCGCGTATAACTCAAGAACAGCCATCACACCCGCTTAAAGTTACTGAATAATGTGCTGTTTATGCTGGAGGCGCGATCAAACCTTATTTTTTCCAAGCCGCCGCGGGCCAAATGACTATTGTGGTCGGCGAATGCTAGAGAGCCATGTTCAACAACTTTCTCATTCCTCAATTGGATGAAATGGGACTGGACATAGATCGTTCCAACAGGATGAACCACCTTCTTTTTGTTCCAGACTTCTTTTCGTGGACTTTTTTGAAGTCGCGAGTTTACGTCAACAAACTTCAGACAATTAAAGCCCTCAAAGAGAAAATCCGTCAAGAAGGCGAGTTTTTATTACCGGAAGAAAGTGATGGAAAATGGCCTGTATGGTCATCAATTCTGGCGACGGCCACTTGGCCGATATCATTTTCTCGAGTTGATGAAAAAAAAATTAAGATGACAACTTTTGCCCCACCAATTATCAAAGTTGCTACATTAATTGAGACTTGAAGAGTTAGGTATAATAAGAGTGAAGCCGAGATTACCTCCGCAAAATCTATAATTCATTAAAATCTGGCTGCAGAAATGATTCTGTGTAACATGCATGAACAGGCAGGATTCCTATAGGTAATAGACCTTCCAGATTGTGCAATAACCCACGAAGTCAAAGCATTCGAATTCTCCGGGTCGTAACTTGTGCTCGCCGATCCCGCCGGTCGCGTAAAAAATATGAGGTTGTTGCACGAAGGGTAATTTTGGGCAATTCTAAGCAAAGTTGATAAAAAGTGAGCCAGTGGTGCAATGGTATGAAAAAAATAAGAAGAAGAAGACGAAAAAAAAAAGAATATAAAAAATATAATACGCGATCGATTGGGGTAGTGACCAGTAGGATTGGCAAAAAAGGCCCTAAGACCTAGTCGCTTGTAGTTCATAAGTCTTCCCTTCAAACCTTTTTAGGAGCCAATACATCACCCAAAACCGAAATGCTTCAATTTGGGCTTCATAGTTTATAAAAGCAGTGAAGTGAAAATCCATGATGACTGGCTAGTAATAGGGACAAGCTGCCAAAATCGAAGAGTGACCACAATTCAGCGAGAGTTTTTAGAGCCTCTCAATAGTTTGGTACAGGAAAAGACTTACACTGGTCAATGCTGTTGCCACTAAATATTACTGCTCAAAAATAGGAAAGTGGGTTCATGAATTAAACCAATAGGTTAAATTTTTATGACAAAAAATTGCATTTAAAGCACAATAATTTTAAAAAATAAATGTTAATATAGATATGACGCAGAGCTTTGTTCTGTGGATTTTTGGTACCAATTGCATTTGGATATCTGTCTAGCAATTGACTTTAGCTCCACCCGTTGGAATTTTTAGATAATCAGGATCAGAATACAAAATTTAGCAAGTCATCAACTTCATTTTGTTGAGTATAATAGGTACTTTATTTTATATTTTCTACGACTAAGGCAATAAAAATCTGGTGAGCTTGCAGCTTGCGAAATATCCGGCGTGGCTCACTAACTCATTGTGAGACTAAAGCTCCTAAAAAATATGGCGCTATCACGCAATTTAGTAAAAAAAATTTGCGATAATTTCAGTTATGTAATTTCTCCTATTATTTTTTTATTTTTTTTTTCAGAAATTTGTTATTTCAGAATGACAATAATAATAATTATTACTCTAGGATTTTTTATTACCAAACTTGTCCCTTCCGTTCAAATTATTTAGTAAGCCCAGTCACACTAGATGATTTCAAGGCTTAAGCTGAAAGCACTTAAAGCTTGAGCTTTTACGTGAATTGGATTTTTTTAAACATGCAAGAATAAAATATCTTTATTAAGCGATATGGTACTTTCAAAATCTAATCGTCAGGTTAAACAGGTTTAGTTCTTGCAGATTTTTTAATTTTTGTGTAGTTTAATAAAATATATTTCAAAATTCATAAAAAATAATTTGTGGGTTTTCGAATTCTAAACATATTTTTTAATATTTTGTGGGTTGTATGCTTAAGTTCTAATTAAAATTGACATAAAGGTGCATAATACTTGAACTAACGATGTGTAAATTCTCAAACAGGCTTTTATAAGTATCACATGTTTCCTGTGTATTTTCCCGCTCATTCTCTTCCTGCGCGTGAAGAAAATTATAGTAATTGAATTATTATATTTATTCTCTATTTATAACAAATATATATAAATAAATAAATCAACCGTTTGTTACTTTTTAGCAACGAAACATCAAATTAAAAAAAATATCCAGAAGAAATAATTAATTATTATTAATATAAATTCAATTTGAAAAAACATTATATTTTTTCATTTATTATTTACATCACTAATCGTAATTTAAAAGCAAATCAAATCATATAATTAACTAATCAGGCAATTAATACTTACCGCCCTTGCTGAAATCAGTGGCAAGAACGCTGAAATCGCGACAGCGCAGGTTATATAACGCCAGGACCCCATCGCTTTATTTGCCAGGATCGCGTGCTCGACTGACATGAACGTGAAACTCTTCGGGAAATCCTGCCAGCTTTCAAAGCTCGCGCAGTGAAACTTCGGCGGGGGTGACTGCAAAGCTCCCCGGTCGTGGAGCCACTTGTCACGGGAATAAAGAAGGCCACTGCGAGGTTGATACAGAACACTGTCGTGGAACATATTGATTTGGGAAAGTTGTTTAGTTTGATTTTCAGTAAAGTTAATAAGGAATCACTGTGCGAGATTAGATTTTATTAATTATTTTTTAGGAGTGGGAACTTGAGGGAAATAACGTGGGAGACGTGATTGTTTCTAGAAACTTTATTAATATTTCTGTGCTTTGAAGCAGTAATAAATTTTCAAGTCTTTATTATTTCATTATAAAAAGTACCTAGGTGTACGAGGTAATTAATTAAAGGGAAAAAGAAACCATATTCTAAATTAATTTATTATTTTTAGCGAAATTTTCATTATAGAGTCAGACGCCTTTACAATAATGTATCTGGGAAATGCCTCCGAGATATTATAATATTTAAAATACACGTTATGATAGACCTTCAAAGAAGTGAAAATTAGAACCGCTGAGGACATTATAATTGAAATTAATGATAATATGAATAAAGTAAAACAGTCTATATACTTACTCAGGACTAATGATTGATGAGGAAATAAACTGGCGCGGACATATAAAACATATTTGCGAAACGTAAAAACACACAGGGAAAGGCTTCATTCATTCATCAAAACGTCGAATTGTGAACCCAGTTGCGTTGGTCGTGTCATTCTTCTACCACACTGATAATATTTCTGGTAATATATTATGACTTGTAAAAAATCGTCGTTCCCAGATTTAAGGTCTTCGATTACAAATCGAGTAGCCCCTTAATTTGAAATTTAGAATTTCTTAATGGAAATAGTTCAGGTGTTCAAAGATAACTCTTTTGAAGGACGCTATTTCGTTGAACGAATATTGTCTTTTTCAACTTACCCCTAGACCGTCGTGGTTTAGAAAGCTCTTACACCAAAAAAGTATCTAGCGCATCAGTGAGTCCAGGCTTTATCCTGAACGTAAAAATAACACAATAATTAATGCGACTGTATAAATGATAAAATTTTATTTCCATCTTTTAGAGCACAAGCTGAAAGCTTTCTTCCATTTAAGCTTTTCAGTATCTTTCTGAAATTCTTTTCTCAATTCGAAGGAACAGTTCTTGACAGTATTTGTTCAATAACCGCTCAATGGCTCACAATGACTGACTCTTATTTTTGTGATCCAATAATGGGCTATAATGAGTTTCATTGTTTCAGATTCTTTTGCACGTCGTCTCGAGTCGTTTTGTAATTATTCACAAAGAACGTCTATCTGATTGTGATCATCTTTTTCTTCATGTCTCTTGCTGACCACCCATTGAAGAGGTAAAATTAACTCATTTTAACAGTTTCCGTCCAGTTAGATATATCTTGTCTTGGATCTTTAACGTTTACAACCCTTGATTTTATTGGTTCTTGGTACTGGTTCTTTCCTCCTCTGTACAACAGAAGGATCTATTTCTACAATTTTTTAATGTGACTTCATGATTGATCTTAATTTAATTTGCAGCTTAAATCCCTCAGAAATTCTTAGTCATGTTTATCTCTGACACATTTACTTTGGACTTCTTCATACTTCTCCTTCAGTAGTCTTTCAAATGTTTCAGGCACTTCTTTTTCCTGTCATTTTGGATATCGTGTCTTGACATTGTCACATGGAGTTCCAAAGTTGTGAAAAGATTTAGAGGAAAAGGCTTTTACTTCGAAATTGATGGGAGGTTTTTGTCAATGGTAATCAGTTTTCTTCAAGTTTCTTTCGTCAACCTCTTTACAAGAGCTGCATCGATCTCTAGACTTTTTGAACATTTTTGAAAGAAGTATAATAATAATTATAACCAAATAATGAGGTTTGATTAGATCATTTTTGTAATCTAACTACTAAGAGTAGCCTTTTCTTCATCTGAACTGTTTTATTTTTGATCTTATCTTCTAATACTTCTTCTTTAGCAGTTTTTGAAACGATTCTGGAACTTCTTTTTACAATTCACTTGGAAATCTGGTGTTGGAACTGAAAGATATGATTATAAGCTTTCAAAAGAGTTACAAAAAAATTCTTCTAAACCCAAGTTTCGTTAGCGGGTCTCAGTTTTGTTCAGACTTGTCTCTTCATTCTCTCTACATTAGCAGGATCTATTACTAATCAGTTTATATCAGAGATACGTCAAGTTCATCGAAAATATTTAAGCTGAATGCACGTACTTCTTTGGAAATAGACCAACAGTATGAATATAAAACGTGGAGTACGCCAGGAAGACACCATCTCTGCCAAAATATTTACATCAGCGCTCGAGTGTGTCTTTCGAGAGATGAACTGGACTGGAAAGGGCATAAATATAAACGGTGAATACCTTCCTACATCAAAGGTTCGCGGATGGTATCATCCTTATAAGTAGCAATCCTCAAGGACTACAAGATATGATTGATGGCCTGACAATGAATATTAATTAATAAAACCAAAGTAATGACAAATGCACAAACAAATATTAACATACAACTCAAAGAACAAAAATTGGAACAAAAAAAAAGCTACGTCTACTTTGGGAAAGAAATAACGGTCAATACAGATAACATGAACGATAAAAACCTAGAAGACTCTCTCTTGGTTGACCGGCCTCCAGCAAACTCAAAAATGCATTCATTTCAAACCTAACCTTACCTAACCTAACAGTCTAAAAAGAAAGCTCTATGACCAGTGCTTGCTCTCGTCTCCACAGCCTGAAACATGATGCCGAAAGAAAAGGCTTGCGCAGAAATTAAAGTCCCAGAACTCAAAGAGTCCATGAACGAATTATATTGGGCATTAAGCTCACAAACCAAAAGAGAAATTCTTCGATCAGAAAGCAGATCAAACTAACAGTTGTAATTCAAAGAGCAGCCGAACTGTAAGTAGTGGAATTGGGCAAGAGATATAGCGAGAAGAACTGATATTTGTTGGACAAAACGATTGCTAGAATGGAGAATGAGAGAAAGCACGAGAAGTGTTGACAGAACAGACAGAGCACCAGGTGCAACCGTGAAAGATAGAAAGAGAAAGAGAAGAAGTGGATGCAAACATAATTTCTCGAAATCGTCTTAACTCGACCATTTTGGACAGTGTTTGATTTAGCTGCCTTTCATATTGTTTCGTAAAGCTATTCTGAAAAACCAGTGGTCTTTAAAACATATACTCTTCGAGCTAATTTTTGGTGGTTGCCTCCAACTTTATTTGTAGCAGATGGAAAAACGATATAAAAAATGTCAGTTGGGCTTCTCTGGACGAGGGAATTCAGCAACTTGGAAAGATGGAAAGAGAAATGGAACGCCTACATCCAGCAAAGATCGAAATAAGTAACATGATCGTGGTCGTTAATTTTTTATGGTCAACTCCAGCTTTGTTGTTGCACTTTTAGAGTTTAAAGCAAATTTATGTAGTTTAGACACCCTTTGCGTTTCTCATGATCCCATAAACTGGTGTACTAGGAAATAATTTGATTGTTCACAAGCTGCAACAATTTGTCATAGATCCAATCCAACTAGGTAAATCGTAAATTTTATTACAAGCACCTAGTCAAAAAGTGGATCTTCTAAGCCAAACCTAAAAAATTAGGCCATTTTAAGGTCTAATAAGAAAACATTGCAACTTAACTCGTATTTACTTGTCTCTTTCCTGCCTGAAAGTCTTCATCATCCTCTTCAGAACAAATAAAGTTCATGTCTTTATACTTTCGTCAGTTTTTAGTTACCTTATAATATGTAGTAAAGCTTATTTGGACACAGATCGTTAAGCTTCAATTTATATTTCACTTGAAGCTCCAGAAAACATGAAGATTTAGACGTTAAATCCTTCACATATAAATGCCACAAGTAAATAGAGACATGATAAGTGTTATTATAGCAACAAGATGTGGTAATAGGGTTAAATGAAGTGAGTAATAGAGAAGCTGTTGCCATAAGCAACGTATCCTTGTAGTCCTGGATTCGCAGCAGGATTCGTGCCCAGATTCAAACCGACAACAAACTAACACGCCTGCGTATGAAAACATCAAAAGCTCCGAGAGAATCAGCTGTGCCCTCAAATTGATGTTTAGATAAGGACGACCAAGCTTAAATGCGCAATGCGATAGAATAATGGCTGGGCTGATTTTAAAGATAAACCCTGCCAGTGTCTCTTATAAAATAGGCACCACAATAAATTAGAGTTTTTCTCTAATATTTATATTTATAATACTTGTTATAAGTTGTTATGTTAGGGGGTAGGAGTCATATAATAGGGAAGTTATTTGTGACTGCGCGCACATGTGACATGATTAAGCTTTCCTGTGGTGAAGGAGTGTTCCTAAAATCCGATGACTCTACGTGCAACAGCATTAGTGTTAGAGTGATCCCAAGTAATCTCCAGAAATGTGAAAGAATGGCTGCCAAAGATCCAGAACAAAGAAATGAAAGAATTCCTGGGGGTGTGAGAAATTATTGTGCAACTTGAAATGCCACTGAGGGTAAGAAATCGCTTTTCATTCATAGTAATTTTGACATGTATCGCGTTCATAATTTTGGATTTTTGTCAATTATTTTTTAATACCAAAATTTGATAAATCGTGGTATGATTCTAATTTTTGATGACTTTAACTATCTTAACCATAAGTTACTTATGATAAATCTAAAAAATGTATTAAACAGTAAGGATGTGAATAGTTTGATTGCTGGTTGTTTTATTAATCACTCATGATCTTATAAATTTTTAAATACCTGGAGATAGGAATTTTTTGTTAAGATGATCAAATAAAGTTATTCTGTATTCAGTTGATTTAGCTAAGCTTGATACTTATATTGCAGAATAACATTACATAATTAATTATAATAATAAATATAATTGGAATACGAAAAATAATTCCTTTTATACGCCCCATAATTTTTCCACCTTTTCGAAATAACTACCTGGCTATAAAATTTATATTCTCAACTCTCACTTTTCAATCTTTAAATCGATCACACCATAGCCATGTTTTCGTGCTGTTTTACGATGTTAAACAACCATGATATCATTAATGGTCATTCAATACTGCTGTTCTTATAATTTCTTTCAAACTAACTCACATCTACATTTAAAGAATGTAGGTAATATTCTGTAAAAGAAATATCTATATTATTATTAAAATCTTAACCCCATAAACCCCCAAACTACCCCATGGTATGAAATCCAATGATTTAACTATTTTTGATGTAAAAACTCCTTTTATATGGTTTTATTACGATAATGTGAACACAGGTGGATGGGTGAGACATTTAAATTAAAAAGTTAAATGTTTCACAAATGATTAGATTGGCTTTTTGCAATAAATATACAATTTTTTATAGGGGCGCAATGCAATTTTCTCGTGACATCTCTGCATGAGTTTAAATTAGATGGGTGGTTAATATTTTCAAAGTTTCCACGTCAGGAGGCTCAAGAACAATTTAACTTTTACAACTTTCCTTCAGGGAAAAAGTATCTCACAATTATTATTATTATTGGTGGAAGTTTCACTTTTTCTTTGAAAGTATCCACCGTATCCATGATGATACGGTGAAAGAGGCAAAACTTCTCTTGAGTGTCTTTATTAATGTTTATAGGATATAAATGCTTATAAAACATTACTCACAACCAATTTAAAGACCGAGGGGGATTAAAAAAATATTTCAATATCAAGTACGATATGAATAATTCAGAACGGTTTAGAATTTCAGCTATGAATGAAATTTCCCATCTAAAAGAGGTCTTATAGTCTTGTGACCTTATAAAACAACGGCTTTGTATTAATATAATATAAAACCGTCTGCATAGCATGTCACCAAAACCTTTGTTTTACTAAATTGACAGAAACATCGAAAATTTACCTTTTAAATAATTTTCTCCATCATTTAAATCACAGACATATAAGGAATGTTAGTCTATAATTCACAGTTCCATAAAAGAATAATCTTAATCACGGGATGTTAAGTCATATAATTACATTGTTACGGCTTGGAGGTTCAATTACTTTTACTTAGTAAGTATAACATCCAAGGCTGGAATTTAAATGACTGTAAATGCCTACCTGTTCGTGGTTTACCTTTACTTACTGCTATATTTCTTTTCATCGTTTATTCCACGATGTATGCCTATACGATATACAAATGGTAATTTATTCTCATAATTATTATTAAAGTCTGGAAGCAGTTCTTTTCCTTTTCTGTTATCCATTTCTTCTCAATTCTAATAATTAATATTATTTACCTCTCTCCTAGAAACAGTTCTAGTTCTATCATCTTCTCCTCACTCATACTTGAGCCGTTCACATGGAGAAAAATATTGTCCAGGATACTATTAGAGAAATCTCCCAGAAGACAAATTACTCTTAACTTGGGTCAGTCTAACTTTTATGAGTCAAATTACCCTCGGTATAATGAAGGTATATTCCATCAGAGATCCACATATTTATTTCTGACTTAAGTTTGTTTTTGTGCAGCTAACTAAAATTTTGACAGCTTAAAGAGAAAAAGGGAAATTTATTTATTTACAAATGAATATTTTTCAAATAATAGAGCTTAGGAAAAGCTTTTTTGAATTTTCTTGTTGTAGCTAGAATTTCAGGCTCAGTGGATGATCCCCCAGACCAGTCAACCCTTAATAAGCATTTTGATGATTCATTTAGAATGATCCACGATTGGGGGACTCTTTCTTCTGGAGGACTGGTTCAATTTGGAACAATATTCCATGGATAACTCGTACCATTCGTTGAATTTTCTTGTCATTAGTGAGCTTTCGTATTTATAGGAAATCTGGAAGTATTTCCGTTTAAAATATGGTTTACTGCGGATTATTCAAGAGATAGCATCTACGAAGAAACCAATTTAAAGGGTATGCTTATTTAATTGAATTATAGATTTTCATGACGAACTACAAGAAAATTTTCCCCTTTACCGGGAAATCGTTCCTGGTAACGACGTCGGCAGGAATTCGCTGTCAATTCAGGCCAGAGACCAAACCGATTGTATAATAGTGTAATTAACTATAACAGACTGGATCCCCGACATTATTATACATATAAACGTTACTACGAAGGAAAGTTCTTCATAATTTTTGCAGATACTAATTCTTTGAATATATTTTTGAATATTTTACGTTATTTATTCTATTTTTTTTACATATTTCTTTAATCATCTTGGTCTATTGAAATTGAAATTAGTCTGAAAAATTACCCAAAATGGAAATTTTTTAACATTTTAAATTCTATTTCTGAAATCTACGAAAGTGTCCAGAAGATATTTCTGTTAACAAAAGAAGCGCTCATGTCTTCATGGACCGAAGAGACAGAGTATCCAAGATTCGTCTGATTCTGAAAATGCTTGTTGACATAATGTTGACAGCAAACTTCAAAAATGTTGACCATACTTAATTGAGAAATAATTTTTCATTTTTCTTGTAGTCATTAATATTTTCTTAAATAGAAGACAAAAAAATTGTCTTAAAAACTTTAATTGAAAACACCATAAATTTTTTTTTTTTCAAAAAACCGTTATGAATATTAGTGTATTTTTTAACAAAAAATACACTATTGAGGACGACATCACTTTCCAAAAATCACCCAAACTCATCAAATGTCCACCGATCATGACCCCCAGATTACGAAAAAGTGGTTTTCCAAAATTCACCTGCCCACGATATATAAATATATATATATTTATATATATATATATTTATATATATATTTATTTATTTCTCCAAAATCACGATTTTTCGATTTTCAAAACGCTCCTGTAGCTTTATCTTTCAAGATTAGTGAACGAAATTTTGGATTCTTGTAAAGCTTTGGAATGACTTTAGATTTTCGTTGAAAAAATTTCCAAAAGTCACGTCACTTCTACAGGGTGTCCTTTCAAAATTCCATACATCCGGACTTTGAGGCACGGTTTCTGGCCACAGTTTTCAATTTAGGGGGCTGAAATTTTTGTGAGAGTAAGATGTCCACAAGGAGTGGTCTGGTATTGCACTTGAGCAAAATCGGCCGAGCCGTTTCAAAATGGCGGCTATTTTAATTTTTTGGAAAATTGACTATTTTTGAATCCCTGTATGAGCAAGATGGCAAAAAAACTTTGAAATAAAATTAACAGGATTTGAAGAAAATTATTGGAAATTTGAGTTAATTCAATAAAATTAGCATATTTTCCATTAATAAGCCAGTGTCGTGGGTAGGAAAAAGGGTGAAAATGTGTCAATTCTATAACCGTTTATGAGTCCATTTTTGAAGAAGTTGAACCGAAATTTTCCTTTTTTTTTGCTTTAACATATAATTTGATGTCTTAGCTTCAATTCGCCTCGATTAATGTAGCACTTTAAACGAAAAACAAAAAAGTTTTTCGCTTGTGCAAAATTAGCTTACACTTATATAAAATTATTAAATCAATGAAAGGGTTCGCAATTTCTTTTTTATTTTTTTCCACATTCAATTATGAATGGATCTGAAAATTAGAAGAGCAAACGCAACAACAATTAAATCACCTACATGCAGGTGAAAAAAGTATTCAAATTGGTTTTTTAATAACAAAGATACGACCAGTTTAAAAAATAAAATTTGTAGGTGTATAATAGGTACCTGACGTACTACATATACCTATCTACGCGATCAACACTACAAACTCGAAACCCACTGTGGTTCAGTTCATTACACCGATGTTTAGTAAACTGTTGGTGTGGGTTCGAAACCACGAGATGATATAATTCTTTTTTTTTTTGGTAGGTAGGTGGAGTTTTCCCAAAAAAAAATCAGATTATTTTTTCATTATATTCATTATAAAAAAAAATAGGAAGAAAATATTTATTATTGAATCGCATAAAAATACACTATTTCTGCGATTGATGCGCAAGAAGGTTTTTGAATTTTCTAGTAATTTAAACATAAAAAAAGAAAGTCGTTGGACTTTTAATAAAGAAATCCGCCACTCAGTCCTCGCATGCAGAGTTCACAAACGAAAATTTTTGCTCTTTTAGATGGACCTGCGCACTTTTTACAAAGCTGATGTTGCAACCACCCTTCTCTTGATTTTGATCCACTAAATAGGCCATTACAATAAAGACAAGCATTATTCCTCCTCGTCATCATTGGTAGTGAAGGAATCATCTTCACTTTTTGTATCAGATTCCAAAACTATTTTTTATAATATTTATTTTGCTTCTTCTTGGCTGTTGGTTGCTTTCGCTTTCAGACAATTGGTAAAATGCTAACTGCACGACCGGGACTTTCCCTCAACCATTGGATCATAGCTTGATTGTAATACTCTTGGATGGAGAGGGAAGTTAAAGCGAAATTAACTTCAGTTTTTTTCTTTTGATTTATAGAATACCATAAAACTGAAGTTAATTTCATTCAAATAAATTTAAACCGTGCTTTAAGAAGTTTTTTTTTTTCAAGCAAAAGTTCTTAACTTTACCTCTTCATAATTATCTAAGCTAATTTAGGAAGAATTTACTATTTTCCCTTTGCTGCACGAATTGCCCCCTACTAATAACGTAACTACCGTTGAGGAAATCCACCATTAGAGACTCACCCTCTATAAAAAAAATTTATTTAAAAAGTATATTACCTATACCTACTTACATAATTTATGGAAAGAGTGAAACCAATCGAAAAACAGCATATTAAATCACCGCAGGGAATGAAATGTTTACGTTTATCATTTTTCCAATTGGAAGAAGGACTATCTATACGTATACTTGAGAGAGGCTGTTTAAATCACGATCGATTCGATCGCTGGCGGTCACGTTCCTTTAATAGGCTAAAATGGAAATGGTACATGAAATTCAATCTCCCTGACGGAATGTTGATGACAAACTTCAATCAATTTCACTCAAATAATAATTACCAATATTCCAGCAGAGTGCCTGTAAATAAACATCTTTATTCACTGGAAGACATTATCATAATGATATTGACGATAACGATAACACAGATTAGTAAATTATTTTAAGTAACTAGGTACGTACGTATCAGTATCACCAAAAAATGATCGCAATATGTTGTGAGTACATAACTTGAGTAGGTACATAATAAGAGGAAAATATTTGCAAGTAGACCAGAATAATAGATACTGAAGATAATAAACTGAGATGCTCAAAATCACTTGACTTAAGTGATCTAATTTTGATCAAATTTTGAAGAGATGTTCCAGATTCCCTTCCAGATTCCTCTCGTAATTCTCACCTAAATAGCTTTCGGTTATCTGTTCACGTTACTGACTATGATGGCTAATCTGGCCGGTTACTTACCACACTTTAGATTATGTTTTAAAGCACTGAAGGACCTGATGGAAATTGGTGGTTTCCTTAGTTAAGTGGTAGCCCGATCGAAATTAAGGCCATTTATAGCTAACGCTCTTGCTGCTTGCTTGGCGGAAATAATCAGAAATTTAATTTTGGGATATTTCAAAGAAAAATATGAACAATATTTGAATTTATATACTTATAGTCATCATTTCCTAATTATATTTTATATAAAAACTTCCGCACAGAATGTGAGATGAAATGGAAGATATTTATGGTCCGTTTCGTCCTTATAATGGACTCATCAGCATATAACATCAGTCAGAAACACGCTCCGCATACTATACGAAAGTCGGAAGTTATATTTATCCTAACTGGTGTCTTCTTGCAGTAAGGGACTCACAATTTCAACGATTAGCAGGAAACCAGAGAAATAATTGTATTGTCAAATCTACAAATCCGTTGGTCTCTACACACAAGATAGATATAGCCAAGGTCACGAAAAACTGGCGATCATTTGAAAATATCAAAATTACCTAGGTACTGCCTACAATAATTATTTTCACAGGCCACCAACCTGACAGCTGTTTGGCATGGCCATCTAAAATAAAAACAAGACTGCATCAAAACCAAAAATTCTATAAAATATTATTAAAGTTAGCTAAAATTGAAATTGCGTCAATAAACTTAAAAATATTCCTCCACCTTTCCATCCTTTTAAATAAAATGTCCCATAATTAAATAATGTTCCATAGCCCTCCATCAATATCCACACCACTGATCACTGATCTGTCGTAACGCGACAACAAAGCTTCGATCCAATCACGTCAAACTTAATCGGCTCCATGTAACACTGACCTCTGACGTTATCGTTTAAACGTCACAACTTTCCGACATCAGTAGTGTATTTAAAAACAACTTCACAATAATCATTACCGATAATGCAATCTGTTCCAACAGCAAGCAGCCTGGTGGGGACCGGCTATTTCTATCGGCATGTGTACAGTTTGGCGGCCTGTTCGTGCCAGTGACGGCGTCGACGTCGGGAGGTTGTTGTCGCGGGATCCGCAAACGACAAGGACGACGTGTCCACGTGGTGCAGTGCTGGATTTCGTTCAAGAGTGAAGAGGATGTCCGTGGAACATGCCGGAGTCAAGAAACAGGAAGAGGACGAGGAGAGCGAAACCACGCCACCCCCGGATGGGGGATGGGGGTGGATGGTTGTACTTGGATCGTTCATGATACATATTATTAGTAAGTTGAAACTTTTAATATTTTAATTAATTATTATTAGGTAAGATATTTTCTATATTGTTTTTATTGATAAGTTTACCTCTTCAAGAAATTGGGTAGTGGGGGAGGAGTGGTGTATAGGAGAACTTGGAGCATTTACCTTGTCCAATTTTTTATTGTGGGAACCCCCATTTTTTGATATCTTATTATTACAAAGCCCCTGCGATTTAAAAAATGTTGAATAGGTATAGGTTTAGAACATTTTTGAAAAATTGTATGTTCTTGAAAGCTCATTTCAATCGTTAAGTAATTTTTATTCGTAATTATGGCATCTAAAATTTCTAATAATATTTTTAATCATGAAGGTTCAACCCTGTACCCTGGATATGTAAAAAGCTCTTCTATGCAAACATGAAACTACACGCTATTATGCTATAACAGACATTATTTTAAACCACCCTTCTCTAGGTAAATATAATGCTGGTAAAATTTATGATCTAAGGACAAATATTTAATAAAAGGGAACTTCCATATTATAATAGTTTGCTCACCAAGCCATGTGACCTTGAAATAGAGTACAACTCATATTTTATGATTGATTCTAGTACTATTTGTTAAACATACTAATAATATGGGGGGTGCCAGACTGTTCAAAGTTTACGGGATCTAAAAAACAAAACTCCCATTTTATCGGGAATGACAGGGAGTCGGCTGACTAAAATAAATAATTGCTGCTTAATAAATATTTACCATGTTTTATTTTATTTGTTCATTTATCTTTTTGTAGGTTAAACATGTCTCAAGACATCCAGCTTTGCTTTTTTAAGAGCAATCGTATTGATTTACTGTAGTAGGCTCTAGTAGGCTATGATTCTGTCCTAATAAACAGGGCCATAAGGAACTATCAAAAAAGCAGATTTTTATTGCATGACTCCTTCAAATGGTCAAGAAGGTTAAAAAATCGCGGAGTGCTATTAAATTGAAATTGGAGATAGGGGTGAAATTGCTCCCTTCTCAGTTTTTTTTTATTGTATCTCTAAAACGGAGTAAGATTCAGGTATAGATACTAAGGATTTATTGTAATAGATATTGCGATTTTAGATTGACATCGTTTATTTAAAAATTTATAAATAATTTCTTGTATCAAAAATTTCAGAGACAAAAAAATTTTTTTTCCTTTTTTTGGATTAAGTAAACATTTTTTTTCTGGAGCAGAGATAGGTATAGGCAATACTAGGCAATACTTCATAAAAAACAAGTAGATTGAATTTCCCTCATAATGGTGGACTACAAAATATTTTTTAATGAGCGCTGACTTAATAGATGTAGCGGCTTAAACTTAGATTTTTTCGATTTTTCGACCATCTTATGGTCGAAATATGGTGATGGCGGGACACTCTCTTACTCCAGCGTCATCTCTTCGTTTACTTGGAGTGAGTCTCGGAGCGAACATGTCTTGGCATGATCATGTTGCAGGTCTGGCGAAGAGTGCTTCTCCAAAACTTGGAATTTGAAAACACTCTTCCGCACAAAGAAATTTTATACACCACAACAGCTTCTCCTCTTATACAAGGCTCAAATCCGACCATCCTTGGAGTACTGCTCACATGTTTGGAGCTCAGCTCCTAAACATACGCTGAGATTACTCGACTCTATCCAGAAAAGAGCCATCCACTTGATTGGGGATCCAGATTTGACAAAAAATTTAGACACTCTCGAACATCGAAGAAGAGTAGCTGACCTGAGTCTGTTTTACAGATATTTTTATGGAAAGTGTTCAAAAGACGTGGCTCGCTTGATCTCACCTAGAACAAGACCGGGCAGAAATACACGTCGAGCCGCAGACGCTCATCCGTATCAGGTTCAGCTCGTTACACCTCGTACCACCCTATTTCAGACTTCCTTTATGTATAGAATAGCATCTCTTTGGAATAGCATTTCAAAGGGCGTGTTTCCCGAAGTATACCTGCAACCTACAACGATTCAAAGCCAACGTGAATCGACATCTCCGCTCATGCACCGCTCCCAGAGAGTCATAGGGATTTCCCTGCAGTGCATGTGCATTTTCAATTAAAAAAAAAAATTGAAGGAGTCATGAAATAAAAATGTGATTTTTTCGTCGTTCCTCATGACCCTCTTTATTAGGACATAATCATAGTGAGTCAGTACGATTGCTGTTAAAAAAGCAACGCGATATGAGTTAATGAGTTGTACAGGGTGATTCATTATAATGTCGCCCCCCTTTAACTTTGTTATTTCATGTGTCCCAAAAAAATTAAAAGTGGGGTTATGTAGGTGCTAAAAAAGACTTTTTATACGTGTAACAAAAATTTGAAAGTAGATCAGTATACAGGGAAAACCAAAAATTTAATTTTTTTTTCAATGGATCACCCTATATATGAATTTATTTTTCGATTCCTCGTAAAATTCTAAGCATAACTTATATAACATACCATACCTAAATTCAAAGGCTTCTGAAATATTCGCATTTGAAACATCATCAAATATTTTCTAAAACACCTGTTGCAAATCAAGAAATCTAACAATAAAATGCTCTATTGGGCCTCCATTTTTTTCAACACATTTTATAAGGGTTTATAAGGGTTTATAAGGGTTGTTCGCATTTTCTCCAATGAATCTGTTATGAATTCTGGGTTATTTTCATTTAAATTATTAATTTTAATCCGTATCAAATCTTTTAGATGATCGAGGTTTTCAATTTGGTAGTTATACACACGGTTTTTTGAATAGTTTCAAATGCGAATATTTCAGAAACTATTGAATTTAGGTATACGGTATGTAAAATAAATTATGCTTAGAATTTTACGAGGAATCAAAAAATAAATTCATATATAGGGTGTTCCATTGAAAAAAAAATTAAATTTTTGGTTTTCCCTGTATACTGATCTATTTTCAAATTTTTGTTATACGTATAAAAAAGTCTTTTTTGGCACCTACATAACCCTACTTTCAATTTTTTTGAGACACATGAAATAACAAAGTTAAAGGGGGGCGACATTATAATGAATCACCCTGTACCTAAATTCAAGGTCCAAGCCTATTTTCGCATTTTACGACCGGACTAAAAGAATTGTTTTACGATTATCAATAATTTTACGATTGAAATTAGTCGTTTTATGATCAGCAATAATAGCCAGGCGTCAACTATTATTACTATACCTACATTAATTATTTTTTTCATTAACTTCTAATAGGTAGACCTACAATAAACAATCCTAAAAATTATTCAGCATAGCATTCATTCTAAGGTATCCAACTTAAAAAAAAAAAGTTTGCGCCTATGTGGGAGTGAATGGAGAATGTTTCTTTATGCAGGTAGAAAAAAAAATTTCTTGATTTTCTTAAAGACAAGTTTGATTTTTGGTTAATTAAATTTGAATACATTTGAAGCACGATTTATTTCATTCTTGTTTATTTGAAGTTTTTCTATATTTTATATTTGCTTTAATAATTTATTTCTGTAGGTAATAATTTTTTGAAGCAATAAAAGTGGTATTTTTTAGCAATTCAAGTGAAAAATTCTGAAACTGTGCTAGGAAATTCTCCATATTCTTATTCATATTCTTGCAGCTTAGCAAGTAGTATTTGTTACGCAAATCAAGCAAGGTCAGCTATTGTTTATGTATTGCTAGTGGTTTTTTCTCAGAAGTGATTTCCGTAAGCATATATGTATGTCTCTTTTGTATCTCACACCAATGGGTAATTATAATTCTATCTTTGTGATCTTTTTATAATTTTAATCTAAAACCGACAGTATTATGATGCGATAATCAGATTCACACTGTTTTCATGCACTTATAGGTTTTATCATGTGTATAGGCAATAGGCATGCAGTGACAAATAATTGGATTAGAAGAAGACACTGGAGAGCAATATTATTATTATGAATTTATTTAAATAATTGTGTATTGTCTATAAATATTTTATGTAGGTATACAGTGGTACCAGGATAAGCGAATTCATATTATAAATGATTTTAAAAAAAATCTAATTGTAATTTGACCATTTGGGGTCCACGCCTGCTTGATTAGATAATAAATTTTACCACATTTGCATCTTAAATAAATCAAGCAAGCCTTGTCAGGAGCATTATTTTTCTTTTCTGTGTAGGTAAAGTACCTCTTCTGTATAATTTTTTTTTACGTCAAGAGAACATAAATTAAATAAAAAAATTTACCTGTTTCGGGATTTCTTTGAGAAACATTTTTCAAGGGAGAATTCGGGGGTGGCAAGTTTTCAAATTGACACGCTGTATAAATACACTAATAATTATTATTAGGCATGCCTACGTAATTATTACTAATACTGTAGTACAACCCTTTGTACCTAGCTATGACCACGAAATGGTTTGGCTGCATTTCAGAAGGTTAACAAATGGACAGAAACTTGTTATTGTGCATGTTCACTATATTCACTCCAAGCTACTCTGGGTTTATGGAGTTTACTCCTTACACGTCACTCTATTCAAAGCCGACTGTTTTAAAGTAACTCCTTTTGACTCCCGTGTTCCTACCCGAACGTGTTTCTAGTGAAAAGAGCAAAAAGTGTCAACAGAGTGTTTAAGTCGAACGCACGTATCAAAACTGAAAATTTGAAGAAAATGTTGAGAAGCAGCAAATTGCTTATTTCGGGTCCTATTACCTACTATAATTAAATTTTACTTAGGGTAGTTTCTCGATTTTTTCTTTCAATTTGTTGATACAAGTTCGATCTAAAATCAACAATTTTGCTCGTGCAGCTGTTAAGACCACGACTATGCTGTCAAGTCAGCAGCTGGCGGTTTTGACACAACCAAATAAGATAACCAGCATCTTTTATATTCTCTGTCCACTTGTCCGTTTTGTCATGCCACACTGATTCTGGCTAAACAATTTCATTTAATTCGATTTGATTCGTACACTTATTTCTAAGTCGAACCAGATGTGGTATCGCAGTTCGTGTCAGTGGCGTGTGAATTGTTATATTATGATTAGAAATAGCATGTCACCTACCTGCTGGTTGGCATTTAAAATAAAGCATAACACCTCCGTTTTCTTTTTCTGCAGTAAAATATCCTAGCAATTTAACCACACAAGACCACGTCCTAGGGAGTTCAATCGTTTCCCAGGCATTTTGTGTAATTTTTTGTAGTTCGTTGCGAGAATATACCCAGTCCGTTTTTTTTTTAAACGTTAGAAAAACAAGGCAATAGATTTTTAGGCATTCACGCAATTAATAAGTTACTCGTAGTTTATCGTACATCGTACAATATCACAGGTAATTCTGCTAATTTCGTATTAAAAACGTTTCAAATAACAAACCTCATTACGCTGTTACTGTCAACTGACAGTAGCCGATGAGCTGGACGACAATCTTATCGTATCAATCTAAACGTATCCAGACACGAGTCGTACTTCCGTCTCACTCTCGCTCATCTTTTTAGAATTGCTGACGATTCAAACGTATTTCTGACAGTACGTCCCAATTTAACTCGATTGACTATGCAATTCAATAGAAGGAGTAAGAAACATAACGAGATGATGTATCCTTAGTTATCACAACAGACAACAGTCTGTAATCAGTGTACAGAGTATATTGCTGATTTTAGATCGAACTTATATCAAGAAATAGAAAGAAGAGACCGAGAAGTTACTCAACGTAAAATTTGATGATAATCGAACTCAAAATAAACAATTTGGTGCTTCTTAATATTTTTTTTCAAATTTAGAGCTCTGATGATTGCGCTTACTTATTTCGACGTAGAAGTGACTGTTACTGGACTTGAAAATTTGTTTTAATGGTACAGCGATCATAAGGTTTTCTAGGATTCGTCATTTTCGAGTTAAATGTAGATTTAGGCAAGGTGCATACCCAGCAAAAAATCGATCAACCCTTGGAATGCAGAGAATAATCGGGCTAAAAATAAAATTTGAATAATCTTCAATTACTTACGCGCAGAAGATTCAGATTTTTCTAAATACAATAATTATTATTGTCTCTCTTGATTTATTTGCAGCAGATAGTTTTGGTGGCTATGTTCATTTACCAAACATTCTTTTTAGTATAGGTACCAATATTACCAATATACCCTATCCCTAGCCAACTCTCTGTTAAGGGGGTGGTGGAAGCTCCAGACTGTCTGGATTTCGTAGACGTCTGGTTATCGTAGACCGCTTTTTATAAAAGGCAATCTGGAATCTCCGGCCCCAGCGGCAATCCTTGCGAAAATGTTCATGGTCTCGAATTGATTGATAGGTACCTGTGTTAGTTGGGGTTGACCTGCTTCGAGACGCTGTAAACATAGATCGCGCGTGATTGCTTCCTCCTAATAGGCTGCTTTTTCTTGTCGTTTTACACTTCATTCATTATTTTAGCAGCATTTGCTGCTGCTGGTCTGCAGCCATGTGATGATAATCATGTCTTGATGATTGTAGCAGTCTCGTTAGTTTTAACGAATAATCACCCTATCGAAAGTGATCAAAGCTGATTTTTTTTCTACAGTTTTGTGTAAATGAAATGTGAATAATTATGTAGTGTATCCATGATCTAAAACTGATGTAACTAAGTCGTATCAATTATTAAGAATTTGTCGCCGCTAATAATATGTCTGCCGCAGTTGGTGGACAACACGTTCAGGAGTAAGCTAGGTAGGTATATAGAATCATATTACTGGACCACAACAGCTTGGAATGTTATTTTATTTCAATTCTCTCCAGAGGTGTAGGTATTATTATTTGGTTGGAAGGAGTTGAAGTGGTTGAATTCTATTACACAGAATCAAATCCTAAGGGTTCTATTGCTGTCATACAATTTCTTTCATTTCTTTAACTGCCTTTTGTTGGAAATTTTAAGCGTTTAGAAGGGAAGTGGGTTTTAAGGGTAACTTGATCTAATTTTTTGATGTTTTTTGATAATTTTGATAATTGCACCTTTTCATTGCTAAAATCCCAATAAATTGGTACTTACCTTGTAAAGCTTTGAACTGGAAATCGCTTTACACAAATCAAACCGGGTCGTTTCATTCTAGCATCTTCTTATTTATTTCCGAGAGAAATCTTAAGTTTTATATTTTTATTAAAGTGTAAAGGTTGTTCTATAATATCTCCGAAAATACCATTATTTTTTGTTGATTACAAAAGAAAAAATGTAAAGGTGTTTGAATAAAAATCTACTACCATAGTCAAAGATTTATCCACAATAATCACAGTTTCGTAAAAATCGAGAAATAGTATATTGTGAAACAAGTGCGGAAAAGAGAAAATTTCTCACGAGTGTGAAACAATTGTGACACGAGACGAAGTCGAGTGTCACAATTCACACGAGTGTGAAATTTCTTTTCCGCACGTGCTTCACACAGTATTTTTCCTACGACCACAATTTAACAGATTAATTATTTAACAAATTTAACACATAAATTATTTTTTCTGACAATGCTCTGCTTTTATGACCTTTTCTCCAATTTATGAAATGTTTATAAGCAGATTCGTATTTTTCTCTCGAAACTACAGGTAATAATTCAAAGAACACAAACCTGCTTGTTTTCTGACTTCAGGTGGTGTATTTTCTGCTTCAGATTCAGAGGAATTACAATCCATTATAATGATAGGTCCTAACTAAAGTTTATTTTTTCAGACTACCTACCTAGGTAGGTATTATTTTCAATTCTACCAATGACTTTTTAATATTACTATTATATACTGTAAAATCATTGAATTCTACCGACAATATTATTATTGCTTTATTATTAGACTCCGTATAAACTAAAAATAAGTGACGTGAGCGTGGAGACGTGGTAGATAATAAGAATGATTTAAGAGAGGTTAGTATATCATTGATATGCAACTTCTACACAACGCAGGCGCTGTGCGTCGTCGATGGAAGTTAGTAGAGGTGTGCGAGTTATTTTCACGATAACGTTCGTGAATTTGATTTGGCTGTTATTATAGCGATCAACTCGTAAATTTTAATAATTACTGCCACAAGAGAATAATGAGTATATTTTATAGTCTTGTCGGGTTCTATGTTATCCCATTTGTGTTTATTTTATTACCTTGAAGCTTTAAATGAATAGTTGTTCCATTAAAAATAAGTAACAGTTGAGTTCTCAGTTACCGCCCATCACTATTGTTTACATTAAAACTGTACGGAAACGATTTTTGGCTATGCGTTATGTCACTTTGTCGCACAGTTTTGGATACGTGAGAAATATGCTAGTTTGCGCACAAAAAACGATGCGCAAAGTAGTGTTTTGTATAGTGGTCGTAGGAAAAATAGATTTCCCGCAATAAAGAAAAATAAATCAATATCACCACCGTATACCTACCTAAGTCGTAGATCAAAAGACGAAGCGCGGTTCGATTAATCATGAATGAAAAGATCAAGGGGATAAGCCCGAATAGGTAAGAGAAGGCTCATTTGGCTCCGAAACCTTGTCCAGTGGACCGTACTTAATGCCGAACAACGCCTACGTGTTGTCCTAGATCGGAGCTAATTTCGAAAGCTTATCAAGGGGGTGGTCGGCGAAGTCTGAACTCTGGAAATCGGACATCAAGCAGGGCAAAAGAGAAGCCAATTTTAGGATCGGTGGTTAATTTTTTTGTGTATGTATGCGTACTTCTCTTGCCTTTATTAGCGTTTTTTGTTATTCGGAAAGGAAGAAAATTCGACACCGAATTGCGGAAATCTCTCATGATGCCGCTCATCATATCACTACTGACAAGCTGCTGGTTTTAATTCGAGAAAAAAATATTTTTAAATTGTTTTTTAAGCCTATTATGGCATTTTTTGCTCTTGAAAATAGATTTCCCGTTTAACGCCCCCGTTATAAGGAAATTAATTAGAGGAAAATTTGAGTAAGTAAAGTACTTTTTTACATTTCCGTTGTTGTAAAAGGAACAGCAAGAACATCCTGAAAAATGTCTGATATTAGGCTCGATTTTTGTGGTGTGAATAAGTTCTGGACCGGGCATAAAAATTGTATTCATTCCACAATAACAATTTAATAAAGATAATCCACGAAGTTACAGTATATAGGTAAAAGGATAAAGATAAGGAAATCGCCATAACGATATCGAGTGCTATAAACTTTTATAGATTCATATACCTCTCCTAAAATTGTACGCTATTATTATTCCTTGGGCGAGTATTGAAATTGCTCTACCTATGTCTATAAATTCAAATTGCTATACTTTGTAAAGGTACCTAAAATATTACTTTATATAATATAAAACTACTCACATACAGGGTGAATTATAAAAAATGCCCCAAGCGATAACTCCGTTAATTTTGAAGATATGACAAAACTTTTTGAAACAAAGTGGCGTAGTTTTTCATCATCTATATGTTGAGATAAACGCTCGATCAACACAACTTCCTGTTTAACCGGAAGTAACATCAACTTCGGGTTTTTAAATAGAACACCCTGTAAAACTTTATATTTTTTAAATGTCTGAAGAAATCTAATACAGGTGGTTTTCACCATTGGAATTTAGATTGAGCGGTTTATGAGTTATAAACAAGTGAAGATCGAAAATTTTCAACTTCAAAGCAACGTAGAACTAGAACGACTCAAGATATCTAAAAACGGTTTACATGTCCCTATCCTAACTTTTGACATAGTATCCTACTATGTGGTTTAAATTTTAATACAGGGTGATGAAAAATCGGATAATTTTCATCACCCTGTATTAAAATTTACTCCACATAGTGGCATAAAACATGAAAAGTTAGGATAGGGATATGTAAACCGTTTTTAGATATCTTGAGCCGTTCTTGAGCCCTACACTGATTTGAAGATGAAAATTTTCGATCTTCACTTGTTTATAACTCATAAACCGCTCAATCTAAATTCCAATGGTGAAAACCACCTGTATTAGATTTCTTCAGACATTTAAAAAATATAAAGTTTTACAGGGTGTTCTATTTAAAAACCCGAAGTTGATGTTACTTCCGGTTAAACAGGAAGTTGTGTTGATCGAGCGTTTATCTCAACATATAGATGATGAAAAACTACGCCACATTGTTTCAAAAAGTTTTCTCATATCTTCAAAATTAACGGAGTTATCGCTTGGGGCGTTTTTTATAATTCACCCTGTATATGTAGAATATAACATAACACAAAATTGGTATATTCCCTTGTTGTTTAGGTTCGTTCATCCCTTTTTTCAGTGAAATTTATATCTAGAATTATTATTACTATTAATAGAAATCTATAGCCAGACGTTGGGTAGACTCGAGTTTTGTTTAGCTCCAGTTCATTTACCTGTAAGGAATTATTCAGGAATCTATTTATTCTATTTAAATCACTACGTAGGTACATAGCTAATTATATGTATGTACGTATAGGTTCTAGCAAATGTAGTAAACGTATCGTAAACAGATTTAATAATTCTATAGGTATATAACCTAATCGAGAATAATTTTATCTAAAAAAATATATTGCACATAATGTTTTCAAGTAATCATTTTGATTATATTTAATCATCAACGTACTATATACTCATATTAGCAACGCCAATCTACAATTTTTATGATAGGTATACATCAGTAGAACTGATGGGAAATTTTCCACAGTTTACTAATTTCATAATGATTACTAAATTTAGATAAATTTCTTTTAATCATTAAAAACAGGCAACAGGTTTCCGTAGCAAATATTATTACAGCATATGACCTCTACCGATCGCCATGTGCTTATAGTAAAGTAATTTTATTTGCACATAAATTACCGATTTGTAGCACGAGCTACTCCCGCTCGTGCTACAAATCGCTGAGAATGTGTAGGAAATTTCATTACAATATGAAGTTGAGAGGGTTTTTTTGAAAAATTTTTTTGTCCCCTAAATTTTACATTTTCGCGCCGTACAGTGCACAGGCTAATCGTTCAACATCCGTTACTATGAGTTACCGCGGCTGTTATGACGTCAGAACTCTGACAGTAAAATAAATTTCTAATGTCTTCAAAAATCAAAATTTTCATCACAGCGCACCAAGAAACTCGACCTTAAGAAACATTTTCTATTTTATTATGTCAAAGTACCGGGAAGTTGCCTTGGTTCTTCTTGCAGCCTTAGTCGTCCCATTCTTGTCTCTCCCATTATTACCATTAGATGAAATGAAGTGGAGGGAGGTCTAGCGAAGGTCTTCCATTGCTGCTGTTGGAGTTTTTTTCATTGCCCCCGTTATTCCAAGCCTGACAAGTCTTTGCACCTTGCTAAGCTTGTTTATCGTGGTAATTTGTTGCATCTTTTGTCCACCATACCAAAGATGCATATAAGAAAATTGGTCTAATTACTCTGGTGAACACCCAGTGCACCATATTGTAACACCCCGACCCCCTGCCTGTTTATTTCTGAGAAAAGTTTACCTTGACATCGTCTAAGATTGGATGTAGAACCAAACGTTGTGTTTCGTAGTTTCGAGATTCGTAATTGAGGTATGCCGGAAGCAAAGGAGCTAAGTTAAGGATTTTGCTTTCTGACGTTCGATTAAACTTCTTAATTTCGATTTCCGTTTTCTTTTATCGAAATAATAAACAAATTAATTGTAGGATGGGGGTAATCGTTTTCATGCCATGTTTCATACTAGGGATTATCCCCAACTTTACAATTATTATTTATTTATTACCTTACTGTTTGTTTGCAGTTTACGTGTTTCCTTAAACATTGTGTCGTGAGTCAACGACATTCGAGTTCGAATATAAAGGGTCCCTTCTGGTAGCTGTACTAAACGTTAGAGAAGTCGTAGCTTACTAGGCTCGTTTAGCGCTTTTGTGTTTTGCTCAAGATATGCTTCATTTATTTTTACCACAGGTTTGTGAGACCTGTTTACTTTAATTGTTTATTCGTACCTCAGGTTTGTGAGACCTGTTTACCTTAATTGTTTATTCGTACCTCAGGTTTGTGAGACCTGTTTACCTTAATTGTCTATTCGTACCTCAGGTTTGTGAGACCTGTTTACCTTAATTGTCTATTTGTACCTCAGGTTTATGAGACCTGTTTACCTTAATTGTTTATTTTTGGATATACTCTGAACTTGCCTTATTCGGGCGTAGCTTTCTTAGCAAGTAATGTTTTATTACCTCCCAGCAATATTCAGGTATTTGATAGTCCTTAGACTAGAATTTCTAGTTTAATAATGAAAAATTCATTTTTAATGGGATATTTTTCATCCTGCGAGATTGAACACATCTCTAGAGCGTTTCGACTTTGTTAACAGAATCATGATCTCGTCTGATCGAATTACAGGCCCCATTCCTTTATTATTGCTCAGACGCAATAATTAGAGTGTTGGAAAATTGGGCTAACCTACTCGGATAACCAGCTATTGCGGGCGTAGCTTCTGAAGCAGATGACCAACAGCATCTCCCAGCCGTGTTATCGAGAATTACCTATCAAAAGGAATCGGGATAACCAAATCAGTTTAGTGATTACGTTTCTCGTTAATTCATCGTTTTTCGTGACGTGCACTTCGGAACAAGCCTGAGCGCTGCTATGACTCCTCTATCGTTTTATTTACTTTATTTTGAGCTTCTCGCATTAACCTTTGTTTTACACAATTTTCGTGAAATTTCCTGACTTGTGGTTCATTTTGACGATTTGACAACATGGGTCGCCCATCTCCCTTCCAGGACACCTTACTAAACTACTACTTCTACTATTGGCCTTGAATAGATAATGGATATTGCGGACTCGAGTCTCGTCGCTCCGTCAGAATACAAAGCTCCTTTATGGTTAGTTTACACTACATAATAATAATACTCTTCACTAAATACGCTCTCACCAAATCAGGCACTACTACATATTACTTTTCTATATCTACTCGATTTATTTGGCGGGGCCATAGGAAACTTCTTATTTGTGATCGATCACGTGATTGAAAGAGTGCAGGGATTTATTTCTTTACCTTATATATTTTAACGTCGGTTTATAATTTTTACGTTAACATTGGTCGCGCGTTTATTTATTGGGACCGTCTTTCTTATTGTTGTGCCGGCGATTGAGGCCGGTGCTTGAATCGGGGTTCTTTCTTTTGCGGTCGGACATGGTTATTTTCTAGAGGCAGAAATTGTCCTTATGAATCACGGATCTCTCCTCGATTCTTAGTGAAACTAAATTCAAACCCTATGGATGGAGTGAATTAGAAGATGGGTTTTAATGCTTGTTGTGTCAGTGTATGAATTTCTCGCTTCTTCGAATAGTTCTAATTGCTCTTTAAGGGAGAATTTCACATTTAGCAAAGTAGATGAAAACAGAAAGATGCCTAATCAATTTTTATTCAGCAATACAGAAAAGAGGAACGGTGCGATGCCCTCTAGGGGTTTCCACCCATAGGATGCAGAAAAGAAAAACGGTGCGATACCCTCTAGGGGTTTCCACCGGTTAGATAGGAATTTGTTTATGCGATACCCTCAGGGGGTTTCCAAAAACAGCAAGGAAGGAATGCTACTTATGCGATACCCTCTAGGGATTTCCAAAAGATAGCGGAGGAAAGAGTCAGAATGAGTGCTTGACTGACCAACCCTTTACATCCGATGCGTGCTTTTATAGCCAGATTTCGACCAGGCACCTTTCTCTTATTGGCGGGAACGTGTCGTCGGTTACTTTCTATCACGACCTGTTCGCGTGATTCTTTACGTAACACAATGCATTCGGGGACTTTCCGTTCCATCGGTTTTAGCGTTGATGTTAAAGTTGCCTTTCGTGTCTGTATGAAAGAAGGCGAGCTGCCGAGATTCCTAATATATTACTCAGGCCGACTATCCCGTGGATATGAATGAGAAAAGAAACGAAAAATTGTAATTATTTTACGTACCTAGGGCAGGTTTATCTCAATATGTCGTTTTAATCCCCATATTTTCCCATCATAAGTTCGTCTGACCACCACGAATGTGGTCTCCGCTTCTTAATTCTGTCTGTTTATTGGTTTCAAGTGAGTTTTGAGTCCAAGATTAGCTCAAGATCAACTGATTTGGAAGGAAATTTGATTTGTGCTACGTAAAATGGGTGTGTTATTGTGTATAGTTATTTTAAATGAATATTATATCAAAATTTATGCTAACTTTCATCAGCGTGCTTGCATCGACTTTAAAAATAAGTTTGAAAAGTGTCGCCCGTGTTAATTAGTTTTGAGGCAAGCAAATGTTGAAGCAACATGATTCAGACCAAAAAGGATACTATCCAGCAGGAAACCTGTTAGCGAGTAACCAAAAGCACATATATTTGTATAAATATTAAAGCCTGCATTAATGTAATGATTTTTTGAGTTATTTTATTAATTATTGTCTTTAAATCAGGGGAAATTAGGTTATATCCTAAAGTTCCAAACTTCTAAAATACCTTATCAGTAAACTAAGAAAGTAAGGTTGACTAAATAGATTACAAAATTGCACAGACTAAAAAAGAAGTAAAGTTCACCTAACCTTTGAATTGCGTAATGTCATCCGATCTTGAAAGCTGGCAAACTTGCATTTTTGTTATCAATGACGTCATAGCCTCTTTGGCTGAAATGTACGTATGTATTGCAGTGAAAATTAAAATCTTCTGATGATCGAATTATATAAGCGGTTTATGTATAAAAATACATTATATTGATAAGAAATGTAGGTGGTTTGTAAAATTAAACAATTGAACGAGAAAACCTAATATTTATAGTCACGCGCGGTGAAATTTCTATACTTCGAAAAATCATTATTCTCATGCCAAGCAAATTATTTTTAGCGAAAATTTATTTAATAAATTGGAAACTCTGCCATATATAACGTGCTAAATTATATAAGCGTACATGTCTATTATTTCCGCTTGGCCTAATAAAAGCCTCCTAGTCATTATGAATATTTTATAACATAATTTACATTTTTTCTTATAGGTTTACACAAATTTATTCAATTTATGTGCATCAAAATATAAAGTCTCTCTTTGTACAGAAATGCGCACACTCAATGATATAATAATTTTAGAGGAGGCAAAACGTTCGTATTCTCAAATAAATTTCAGCTGCAGGGTCTAAATAGTATTAAACTCTGAGGACATAGTTATGTACTTACAGAAATACAAGAAAAAATACAAAAACAAAATACAAAAAATAAATTTAACATGTTCAATATTCTTTGGGAAATAAAGGAAATTAGTCTGTAGGCCATGATTTTTTTTATTATTTAATGTACCTAATGATAATTGCTTCCGACTATCTCTAATGCTTCCAAATACCTAATCGAAAAAGTGTATTAAATCACTGATAGTCGAGTCAATATGTCGATAAAGTGGACCGTTCCATGTAAACGGTCTGGGTGTGTTATTTTATCCATAGGAACTCTCATTAAAATTCAATTTTTGTAATCGCTACCACAACTGGGACCGTTATCATGAATTTTTTGAACCGCAAAAGAACCGTATTAAAAAAATACACACTCAATTTTTTTATTTTTAACTGCTGTTGTAGCTTTTATTTTATCATATCTTAAGAACAAAATTTTGGAATCTAGCAGCACTTTTGGTTGAACTGTCCGATACTGTTGAAAAAAATTAATAGGATCATGCATGCGCAATATCATTAGAAAATTGACAAAATTGCATCGGTATCCCTGAACTACAAGTTGTATTTGAAAGCTATTAAAATTTTAATGTCAGTTATTGATCTGAGGAGGAAGTGGTCTGGAATTGCATTTCAGCTACGTCAATCCGTTTAAAAATAAATTTTGAATAATAATTTTTTCAAGCGCAATAGCTACATTTATCTTGTAAACTCAACATCATATAAAACAAGTGTCTCGAGTTATAGTGCCAATTTTTTTTAAATGCGTTCACTAGTTGAAGAGTGAATGCCAAATTGCTAAATAATAATATCGATTATGTTGAATGATCCCTCAGGCGAGAGGTGAAATTACTACGTTACAATGTTATTATATTATGAACTAAAAATATGTGTTTGTTTGTTTGTCTTATGCTTATGCTGTGTTTTTATTTTTGTTTTTTATTTTTTATTTTTTATTTTTTTATTTTTTTTGCAATAATCTTCTTCCTGATATTGATGAGCGAGAAAGATATTTTATTTTCACGAAATATCTCCTGAACGCAGTTGGTATGGCAGCATAAGACACGGTTATTTCCAGATGAACAAGAATTCGATTAATGTATTATGGTTTTGAATAAAAAATTACTTATTCATATTTTAACATATTTGCTTGTATGAAAAATTTTTCTCATGGCCATAATATAATATTCCCAGAAGTCCAATAAAGATGATTATTTCGAAAGCGTAGGTGAATTAAATAAACAACCCGAACATGTCCGGCCTATAATTATTTTATAAAAATTGAGCCTTTGAACTTGTTTTCTCTAATCTTTTAATCCCATTTTAATTTCTTATGAAGCTGCTTGTCTTTTGTAAATTAGAAAGCCGCATGTGGTGATAGTAAGTGCGGTTTATATCCCGCAATTTCAGTCTAATTCTTTAATGAGGAAATTATTAAGTTTTTAAATTATACCCATATTTTTGGACGAGTTATGTTATGTTGGATCAAAGTAAACGGTTCAACGTTACAGAAAAATAATAATTCTCTCCAGGAATTGCTCTATTATTCAATTTAAAATACCACTTGATTATTTTTTAATTCAATTTATATTTTAAGTAAACTCATTTATTGATTTAAGTCGTCAGTGTACTTGAACTTATTTTTTATCGTTAGAATATCGTTTCAATAAATATTTTTAAGTTCGTTACACTAATCAGATTAAAAAGCCACGTGGCTTCGTAGATATGCGAATGAGTGGTTTCGGTTTGTGTAAAAATTCCGTGAGATATGAAAACACTTCACGCTTTAGGCAAGGAAACAAAACCACAAAACCATCCTCTTCAATAATGTTATACAGCAACATAAAACTCAATTTAGTATAAATACAGTGAGAGTTTCATCGCCCTGAATATAATTATTTTTTGTCTCAATGGAATAAAGTCAAGTTTTTAATGGAACATGAACTTTCGTTCGGCGTAGGTATATTATATTTCGTTATTAATTCAGGAGAGTCGATCATTACGAGATATGGTATATGATATGGTAGAAGTACTAGGTGAATTTATAACTTTATATCAGGTCATGAAGAGCTGGAAAAGGGATTTTAGCAACCTGGGGAAAAGCTCCAGTTTCTGGTTGTTCGAAAACATTGATTTGGTCCTGCAAGAAAACACACACCTAGTCCTGCAAGAGCTGAAAATCCCGTTTTAGTCTTGTTTTAGACTTGTTTCAAGCTTTTTGATATATAGATAGCGTTGAAACCATTTTATATACCTAAACCTGAAGTTTTTAATCCTCATTTCTAGATACTATAGTGACGCAATAAAAAAGTGATAATGCTTCTATCATTCTAGTTATTATTTGAATCACGTTTGGGTGATAAAAAGTTTTGAAGGGTGTTTTCTTTTAAGGATATTCATAAAAAGTTGAGCTAGGGAATTGTTTTTTTTTTTTTTTTTTTTTTTTTTTTTTTTTTTTTTTTTTTTTTTTTTTTTTTAAAGAGGGAGCATCGGTCTTAACTGTGTAGGTAAGACATAGTCGCTCCACTCTGGTAATTTGGCTTTGAGACAAACAGCTAGGGAATTGTGTTTCACTAAACTAACTCCATTTACATTGAACTTTAGTTGTTTTTCATTAAAACTGTATTTTTTAATGTTCATTGGAGTGGTGCAAATTTTTCTTGTTAAAGATAATTTGTAACGCATTAGCGGCATTAAAGTCTATCTACGCGAATTTTAACGTCAAAATAAAAATTATTTTATCGAGCAAAAATTATTAACAACCTTCTCTAAACGACATCTTGTTTAAATTCACAGACCTTAGCGGACATCGTATGTACCTAAAGTGATATAACTAGAAAGAGAGGAAAGCAGACGCGCGAGAAGTAGCGACTGGAAGAAAGTAGACAATATACAAGGGGTGGCAAAGCCATCCAGAGCTGCGGTCGGAGGGCCGACAAGCTAGAACAAGAAGATGAGGCTAAACTTTCAAGGTGGTAGGCCGCATCGAGGGAACGAGGGTGGACAAACGGGGCAAGCCTCACCTGTACCTTACCTCAGTTTAATTATTTATTATCTTTTACCTTTATCTATACACATCTAGAAACTAAATTGTTTCCACATAATTATCTTCACAACAGTTAAGGCCGCGACCGAAAGAACTGAGTTATCATCTTCGTTTCGGGAATTACGTCTCTAACAAAATTCTTGAAAATACAGAATAATTGTGGAAATTAACCACTTCCGATGTGATCCATTCCCCGGTCGCGATTGAATGAAGCAACGGAAGCCTTTCGCCTTCTGAAGACTAAATAAATACAAGTGTTTCCATGACGTCAGCACATCGCTGGACAACATAATTTTTAATTAGTGCAGTACCTACCTATTTCTTTACATCGTGGAAGAGAAACAACTTGCTGTTTTAATCCCCTTCAAGCACATCCCTTTTTGGCAAATGGTAAATTCGTGTGCACTGCTATAACTTCACCTGTAAGTAGAGATATCTTTCATTCTTAAACCATCTCTGGGAAAAATGATTTCTAAAAAATGATTAAGATTCTGAAATGAACGGTCTAAACTGCAGGTTAGCCCCATGTTACGACAAGAATGAAGTCTCAAAAAGGAGAACTATGACCATAAGATGGCATACAAGACTTTCAAGAGCAAATAAATTAGAATTATTTAACCATTCGTTTGTTATAACTGCACAATCGTTATTTTTAATTTTAATTTACTTACCTGATGGTAGTTCAAAAAACCATCCCGGTCCTTCTTTATTCATGAGCTCCTAACCTAATTATGTTATTAATAATTTAAAGAAGCTTCAATGCAGCAAAGTAATTAGGTTTGTGTCTACGGTTGACGTCTTATCTATATTTAATGTCTTCTTCAAAGTTCTGAAATGTTGTGCAAACAGAGGATTTTTAAAAGGTCAAAGTTTGTTCGTATATACGGTGGATATTGTGTGGAATCATGAATTGCGCGCGCTGTTTAATGAAAATGAATAATCCGTCGTTTATCCTTTATAATGAAATTATGATACAGTGCCCTACTTAATTCTGTATTCGAGCTAGGGTAAAGATAAGGATGCCGAGAAATGAAACTTTATTGAATTTTTTGTCACATAAAATTGAACAAAATATGCCATCGTGATTTTTTTGTCAAGCAGAATCTACCAGAAGTATTAGAGGAATATCATGCTTCAGTTTTTGATAAAATTTTTATAAGAAATGTACCCAGACGGAGTGAGTGATGATCTCCAATGTAGTCTCTCTAATCATTAGAAAATACAAGCGCAAGTATAGAATAAAAAGACTCAGTAGACAATAATTAATTAGCAGCTTTCACTCAAGAGACCTCATTACTCCGCTAACTTCATTACAGTTAGACAGGAGCCGAACAGTAATTTACTTTCAGCAACTTAAACTGTAAAGTTTTCAATTTGAGCTCATTTCAGCGAAGTGAACAAGTTTTTTGTCGGTCTCTAAACATTTTGATATAAAGGGTGTCCCAACAAGAGTGTGAAATTATTCTGCTCAAATTTTCTCACCGTTCTCTTTTCTCTTCATATCTAATGCAGCTGGAACATTCTGCTCATAAACTTGAACGCAATCTGCGAATCGTGGCAGTCAAACTTTGGAATAAATTTCGGATGATGTGACGAATAGCATGAATCCCTTTTCAGTAATAATTTCGGAATATCCACCATCGAACTGTCCTAAAAGTTTTACTGTCAACGAAAAACAGAAAAACTTGGAACAACCTGTATGGCTAGGTTTAGTTAAGCTAACTTAGTTATTTGGTGAGTGCGTCTGTTACGACTTCCCACTGCGACTAGGTTGATCTATTGAGGCTCACCCCTACCCGTTTTACATCCATTCCAGCAGGACACTGCTTTTTAGGACGCCTTAGAGGAGGAGAATGTATCCACATCTCTCCTGGAGAGGTGTACCTTTCCGAATGTTGAGCGTCTGATTCTTCTCTTCCCATAGCGGGTGATATTCTGAGTTATCAGCTAAACTCATCCTATGTAAGTGGTGGTTCACTTCACTTTACAGACCTATCTGGGTCCTAAGGTCTGTCCTTTTGAACTCCAGTATAGTTTCTTAGCTCTGGTCGTCGATGGTCCTTCAATGAAGGCCTAGAAAGAGCCAATCCTGGAAGACTTTGCCAGTACTGTCGTGTTTTATTCCCTGTCCGGATGTTTACTAATTCCCTCCACTAATCTCTAGGCATTCCTTGTCATTGTAGACATGAAAGCTTCATTTTGGCCGAGGATTGCACTAAGCCTTTGGACGACCAAGCTACACAGCCATATACGATCATCGGTCTAATGACCATTACAAACAGCCAGTATATTTTCTTGGCACCAATGACTAAGTCCTTCCATTAATCTTTTTGCAACTCCAGAAGGAGATCTTTGCTCTATGGATGATCTTTTCCAGATGGGAATTCCACAACAGCTGTCTATCAAGGATAACACCCAGGTATTTAGGACTCTTCCGCAAATGGTATAATTTCTCCTAGAAAAATAGGTGGTGTTAGACCTTCCAACCTTCTTCTTCTGAATCGTACTATAACAGTTTTGTCGAGAATTAACAGACATCTGTTCCCTCCGCACCACTGACAGGTAGTTTGGCTTTTTGAATGATTTTAGATATTGTTGCTTTAAATTTCACTTTATCAGGATGACAAGGTCAACGAGAGTTCATAATAAGGGGGAGAGTAGCCCTCTTCTCTAGCATAACACGGATCCAGCCTATTTTGACCGGATCTATTCCTCCCGAAACTGCTGCTTCATACAGTGAGACTGGTAAAGCATTGAACGTTCCTTCAATGTCGAGGAAGACTCCCACCATGATCTCCTTGTCATCCATGACAACCTCCCACCATGATAACCTGATATGTATATTGGTGCACACTCATGCAGAGGGCTATATGGCTAATAAACTTTTCTACTAACGCCAAAATTCTTGGTAATGAAGTATTGTGAATGCTTTTGATGGAGTTTTCGCTTATTCTGCTTTAATGAATCATCACACAAAGCACTGAAACAATATTTAAAACATGATTGTGCTATTTTAAAGTTCCATTGTGGATAAATGAGTCAGTTCTCGGACCATTTCTTGGAGTCTAAATAACGAGAGAATTGGAACGTTAGCTATTTTGTTGTTTAATTTCATTTATTTGTCATTTTCTTGTCCAGACTAATTAACTAACTGAATTACTCATATCAAAAATCAAATAATACTCGTGATCTAAAATATTTAAACAATTCTCTTCAGTAGAAGAGCTAGAGATTACAAAGTATGCCAGTAAAATGATGATTTAAATTAATGAGAATGTGAAACATCTGCATGGCATCTGGATGTGAGTTTTTTCATCTGAATAAAATAAGTACTTATATTAAATCAGTAACAATAAATGGATGTAGGTAGGTATTATATAGAATTAATTGAAATGACTGTTTATAATGCATATCAGAGATTGTTTCTTGTGTTATTTTGGTGGTCGACCACCGATTATTTATCGCGTATAAAGTACAAACTTCTCTACGTAAACGTTTTGATAAATGCTTCTCCCACATAATACACGAGTTGTTCAAATATTTATTTACCGATAAAATGAGTAAATCTACATAAATACACACAGTTTCGTTTAATCTACTATGTTGCTGCAGCAATAACAACATTCTCTGATCTCGGCAGAATCTCTTTTTCGTAGTTTTAAAACTTTATGTGTCACTTGATAATAAAAATGCAATAAAATGAGCATCAGAGAAGCGGAACATAATCCTTTAGTCGCTGAGGCTAAAAACTTTTAATATCGAAACGCAGGATCCAAGACAATAAAATTAATGGAGAAGTATGATATAAAATGAAGCATGGAAATAAATTTTTTATTTGTCTTGTATTTATTTATAGTACCCAGTAAATTGGATACTAGCTCAAAAGGGGGAAAATATGGAATACTTTTTTTCAAGTTTCAATAACCAGTTATACTCTCGCTCTTCAATAGGGTCATACCGAGTTGGGCCCAAGAATCGTTGGCCGAATAACGATATACATATGAGGGGATTACCGCAGATATTTAAACATAACTGACCTGACAAGAAATACCTGTGGAAGGACTTTAACGGTTCCCAGAAATTTCTTGGCCCAACTGATCGACAGGATTAAAAGGCCCCCATGAATTCGGAGGGTCACTCAGGTAACATGGCCTAACTCTGAAACGTCGCTTCATCAATAGCAGCAAGTGAATTCAATAATTAATTTGAACATCTCTTAAAGATACTCAAAAGTAAAGACTTGTTTCAGGTGCTTTGATCATGGATGTTCGTGTATTGTTAGAGATGATGACTTATATTCAATTTTTAAATTTTTTAATAATTTCTCCTCATTGGTTATTAGTGTATTTTTTAACAAAAAAATACACTATTGAGGACGACATCACTTTTCGAAAATCACCCAAACTCATCAAATGTCCACCGATCATGACCCCCAGATCACGAAAAAGTGGTTTTCCAAAATTCACCTGCCCACGATATATATATACATATATATATATTTATATATATATATATTTATTTCTCCAAAATCACGATTTTTCGATTTTAAAAACGCTCCTGTAGCTTTATCTTTCAAGATTAGTGAACGAAATTTTGGATTCTTGTAAAGCTTTAGAATGACGTTAGATTTTCGTTGAAAAAATTTCCAAAAGTCACGTCACTTCTACAGGGTGTCCTTCCAAAATTTCACTAATCCGGTCCTTGAGGCACGGTTTCTAGCCACAGTTTTCAATCTAGGGGGCTGAAATCTTTGTGAGAGTAAGATGTCTACAAGGAGTGGTCTGGTATTGCACTTGAGCAAAATCGGCCGAGCCGTTTCAAAATGGCGACCATTTGAATTTTCGGAAAATTTACTATTTTTTGAATCCCTGTATGAGCAAGATGGCAAAAAACTTTCACATCAAGTTAACAGGATTGGAAGAAAATTAATTGAAATTTGAGTTAATGCAAAAAAATTTGAGTTTTTTCAATTAATAAGCCAGTGGCGTGGGTAGGAAAAGAGTGAAAATGGCTTAATTTCTATAACAGTTTTTGAGCACATTTTTGAAGGAATTGAACTAAAATTTTTACAGTAGACAACTATACTAATACTCTTTAATCTTCAAAAATTTCAAGGATCAAATTAAAAAAAAATGGCGGAGATATTCAAATTTATTTTACATGATGTAAATTTCTCTAAAATTTTAAAAACGCTCTAGTAGCTTCATCTTTCAAGATTAGTGAAAGAAATTTTTTACTCTTGTGAAACTTTGGGATGACGTTAAATTTTCGTTGAAAAATTTTTCAAAAGTCGCGTTACTTCTACAGGGTGTCCTTTAAAATTTCGAAACATCCGGTCCTGTGGCACGGTTTTCTGGTAGCAGTTTTCAATCTAGGAGGCTGAAATTTTTATGGTAGGAAGATATTATCCACAAGTAGTGGTCTGGTATTGCATTTTTTGAGCAAAATCGATCGAGCCGTTTCAAAATGGCGGCTTTTTGAATTTTAGGGAAAAAGGCTATTTTTAGTCCCTGTATAAGCAATATAGAAAGAAAACTTTTCACAACAAAATAATGAGGATGACAATAAGGCTTGTTTAATAACTTAACGATTGAATGTAATATTCAGACCCGGGACTGCTTGATTTAAAACCAGCACCAGACCAGCGCACCGTTTTCGTTTTCATCGCGCTCGGCTCGGGCGGGACCACCCATGCAGATATGACTGCTCCTGCCAACCCCAATTGCAGAAAATAAAAACTCCTACAAACCTGTATTAACAAGATTGGATTAAAATGATTTGAAATTTGAATTAATGCAATAAAATTTTTATTATTTTTATTAGTAAGCTATAGTGGCGTGGGTAAGAAAATGGTAAAAATGGCTAAATTTCTTTAATTGATTATGAGCACATTTTTTAGGGAATTTATCTGAAATTTTCGGAGTAGACAACTACACTAATTGCTTGTAACTCTCCAAAATTTAAAGAAGCAAATAAGAGAAATGGCGGAGTTATTCGAATTTTTTACATGATGTTTATTTCTCTAAAATTTCAAATGTTCGGTTTTCAGAACTCGCCTGTAACTTTTTAAAGTTAGTCAGTGGCGGGTATATAGAACAAGAGACGAAATTGTTAAATTTTGCCAATTTTTTTTTTGGTTTATTATATGTAAAAATCTATTTTATGGCACGCTTTCAAACGAAATGAAATGATATTTTCACTGTAAACCACTACGCAAATTCGACCTGACTATTGAAAAATTCCGAAAGCCAATTTAAAAGGCGGCAAAAATTTTCATAGTTGAATCGCATAAAAATACACTGTTTCTGCGATTGATGCGCAAGAAGGTTTTTTTGTGATTGCAAAAGCCGAGTCTATTTTTTTTTATAAAAGGTTATTTAAAGTATTTTACAAGAAATAATCATCTAATTCATAAAAAATGTTCTGTCACGAAACTGACGATAATCCAGGTCAAACTCCTTTCGATAAAATCCCGAATCAAAGGCTGACCTTGAGTCCTGAATTTAATTTTATATTTATTTTTAAGTCGAGAATTGCAGTTCATCTTTGTAATAAATTTCGTGTTTCATCAGTTTAGATGCGGGTATTTATAGCCTCCTCAAAATTGGCGTGAGAACAAAGTTTTTAATTTTAACACAACTTCCTTGAATCTGTTTCTGCACCTAACGTTCTGGTTTATGTATAGTTCAATAGCACTAAATCTTTGTTTGAAGATTTTTCCCATGCGTCATGAGTTTGCTATATTTTTCATGAATTAAAGTCTCTTTCTTTTGAAAAACTCGCCGTAAAAAGTTCTTATTATGTGTTTTATTATTCTGCAGTAGATAGGTACCCATTTATTTATTTATTTTTTCAAAACACATTCATGACACTACAGAATGAAAGCTACCAATTACAAGGACAGTTTTATTACCGTTATCTTGGAAACATTACCGTAGATTTCAATTTTTGGCATGAGTAAGCGGTATTTTCAAAATGGGGTAAAAAATATACTCTTATTGATTGCTTACCTGACCTTTGATGAGGTATTTTTATAAGATATAGGTACGCTCCTAAAATATTAATAAAGAGGTCAAACCGTCCGTTTTATACGGGATGAATATTTATAAAAAAAAAAAAACTAATAAAATGATTTGTAACATATTTTTCTATTTTTCAGCTGATGGAGTGACATATTCTTTTGGTGTCTTCTACAATGAATTCCTGGAGTACTTCAGAGAAGGAAACGCCGCCACAACTTGGATACATTCCATATTAGTGGGAGTCACGTTATGTTCAGGTAAATATAATACTCAAATAACTTTATAAATATATTAATTAGAACTCTGAAACGTTAACTCCAGTGTTAACTTCCGTTCATTTTAATTAGTTTTAGACAAATTTTTTGAATAGAAAATTATACTAAGCCCAGAGATTCTTAGAAAGTCCAAATAATCATTTGACTGCGTTTCTGCGAGGTTATTGAACCGTTCTTCAGGTAAAAACAACCGTGTCGTTTAATTTTTTATACTAAAATGTTCTGTAACTCATATCATATTTTCTTTCGTTGATGGTATTTTTTTCAGATGTTTTCCTGGTCCAGGTCGCTCTTATTCTACAATTATTTTTTAAACATTCGAATCTTTTTTGTACTCTTTTTACATAGTTTTTATACATTTTATAAGAGTTATTTGTTCATAGATCAGTTTTCTTCGTCATTCTTTTTTCTAGTTCATTTTTTCGTAAAAAATGTAATGAATTCTTCTCAGTCATGTATTTTTTTTCTTTGTCTTATAATTTTTGGTGATATTTTTGGAGGAACGTCTATTCAACTATCTCAATCCGTCTTTTTGAATTTTTTCTTCACGGAAATCTATTTTGCTATGATCTTTTTTGTTGTTCCAGAACATCCAATTTTTTTTCGCTGTTGTATTTCTTGGAGATTTTCTGCTTTAGTTAAAATGACTTTCTTGTCCTTGTGCCTCTAGTTTTAATTCTCTTATTATAGTCCAGTCAAGGAAGGAGGTGTAGAGCGCGTGAGCAGGTACCTAACCTAAGCGATTCCGTCAGAAACTTTTAGGGTGTTGCATACCAAAAGGACTGCGACTAGGTGGTGAGCCAAGGGTGGAGAGGGGGAGAAAGTTCCCACTTTTAGGAATTCCAGTTATATCTCAAAAACGACGCGTCGTAGGATAATTTTTCCTATTATCAATAAAATCCCATAAAATGACCTAGAACTTTTATTCTTTACGTAACTTCCGAATTCTCAACCGTTTTTGAGTTAGATACTCCGCAAAAGTAGATTTTTTTCGAAAAAAAAATCATTTTACCTACTTCATATTTTTTTGTCAAATACTTTTGGGGTTTTCGGTCAGTTATCAGAAACAGTGCGCCGAAGAGAAAAAGTTCCTGGTAAAAAATAGAAGCTCGTGAAATTGTCTAAAACTTTTAATTGATTGAGTTTTTTCTAATTCTCAACCGTTTTCAAGCTACGCGCTCAGAAACAGTTAAAATTTTACAAAACAAATCATTTTACCTCATCTTTTTCATCAAACATTCCTTCATATCGTCTAAATATTCATCAGAGAAGAAGAAGTTGTACAGAATTGAATTCCCTTTTAGAATATAATGCAAAAAAAATTTCAACCAGTCAACATTTACAGCAATTTGAAGTTTCTTCGTAAAATGTTGTCATTTTAAGAAAAAGCTTCAAAAAAGGCTGTTTTTATCATATTTCTGACACATAACTCTTGTTTGTAACAAATGTAACTAGAATGAGTACTACAAATAAGTGTCCCATGTGTCTTGAGGAGGTGGTTAAAGGAAATAACATTTTTCCTGAAAATGACAACATTTTACAAAAAAGCTTTTCTAAAAAAGTATAATCTAAAAGGTAAATCAATTTAAAGTGAATTTATTTCTCTGATGAATCTTTTACACGATATGAAGGAATGTTTGATGTAAAATATGAGGTATTTATGATTGTTTTTTCGAAAAAGTCTACTTCTGTGGAGCGTGTAACTCAAAAACAGTTGAAAATTCGTAAGTCACATTATACAATAAAAGTTATAGAAATTTTATGTGCTTTTATTTATAATCGGAAAATTTTACCTACGATGCACCGTTTTTGAGAAATAACTGTAAACCCCAAAAATAGGACCTTCCCTCCCTACCCCCCGGCTCTATCTTGACGTCAGGGCTTTTGGTATGTCCTGTTTTGGTAGCACCGTAATCACCCTGAACGAGTTTCTGAAGAAATTGCTCACGCTTTTGCCCATTTCTTGAGTGAATTATTAGAGAAATTTTTTTATCACAACATAGGGCTATAGGTATTGTAACATTTCAACCCCCTGGCCTGATTATCCGCAAGAGATTCAGTTGAGACTCCTCATTGGACTCAGAAATGGTTGAGGTAACAAAATAAAACCAAACAAAACGAAACATACATTCTTCACATTACCTAAGGATAATCATCAAATTGCTTACGAGCAACTTCGTCGTGTCACCTAAGGGTGATTACTAAATTTGTCTAAGGGCAAATCATCATCGTACGTCGTCGTATCACCTAAGGGTGATTACTAAATTTGTCTAAGGGCAAATCAACATCTTACCTAAGGGTAATAATTAATCTGCTTACGAGCAACGTCGTCGTGTCACCTAAGGGTGATTACTAAATTTGTCTAAGGGCAAATCAACAAATACCTAAGGGTATTCTACAAACTGCGTTACCTAAGGGTAATGGCAAAAATAATAAAAGAGCAGTGACTAAGGTCAAAATCTGCCACCAACATACTGAGCTTCATACCAAAACCGTTAACTGAGTTGGATGAGAGGTTTCCGACCTCTAGCAAAACGAAAATAAAGGTTTCACATGCTAACCAGTAAAGTAGAAATTAGATTAAGCGAATATAATTAAGGTAGGGATAAGCACTGAACTTTATATTGTCAATGAGTGGAGACACTAGGTTAATGTATTTAAAGGGAGCTGTTTTTCGAATCAAAGAAAATGCAGAAGAAGGCAACACTGCTCCAGTGAAACAAACTACTTAACCAAGAGTCAAAGGACTCGCCCGAGGTGTTAGGTCAGACCGCCGAAACTGCCCTTGATCACAATGAAAGAAAAGGACAATAGTTCCGCCATAAATCAAACAGTTTATGATCTTAAAGAATCGAAGGGGATATGTATAAATAAATTGTCAAAGACATACATTATTAAATAAACCCAAAAATAGGTAATCGCAAAATAACTAAACAATTGAGAGAGGAAAATGAAGGTTGGGGAAAAGTGTTTAGAAGTCTGAAAAATGTATGAAAGCGAACACTTTTCTTCTCTCTTTATTTTTGATCTTTGCAAATAATAAGACCGGGCAAACCGAATAGTGGAATAGGGCTCCTTAGGTGCATGGTGTTTACTTTTATTTACTTCTGGCATACTTCATAAAAGAACCACATGTGGGTTACTTTAAGTAACAGCGGCACAACCTTGACGGTCCACCATTTTCTAGACGATCACAGATGACTTCTCTTGCGGATAATCAGGCCAGGGGGTTGAAATGTTACAGTATGTAGGTATGTCTATATGAAAACATAGTCCACCACATAATGCTATTGCTATTATTACTACAATGTGTCCATAATTCATGTTCCGTGATTCTCCTCTAAAATGTGTGTAAATCTTTTCACAATTTTCATAGTGTTATTTTTTCCTTGGAGAAAATTCGTTGAAATTATGATAAATATCTAAAATGTGTAACTCCACGAAGCGGAAAACAAGCACGACAAAGTCAGTTTACTGGAACAAACGTGCTTTATGGAGCTGTTTACGAGAGGGCAACTATAGAATGACTTAATATACAATCCGGAACAATTTTCACATCATCGTCACTATTACACTTCATACAATGTAAACAAAAATCAAGTATAAAAATAAACAAAGTCGTAACTGCTCGTAATAGGCACATAACAATAAAAAAATTTACAATGTATAGTTTGAAATTAAGTACTTTTCAGAAATTGCACAATTTTAGAGAGTCGTGATCGCAGAAAGTCGTAAAATTTTGTTATATTCGCGGAAATTTGAAATTGGATTACCACAAATTTTCAATATTTAAATTTGCAGTTTAATTTCTACGAGACAATAAAAAAAATTCAGCAAGATTCGCTACTTTTGTCTTAAGTAAAGAGATTCGTTGCCCTATTCAGTAAAAAGTGTAAGAAGATATCAATACTTTTTAAAATTGTAAAAAGTAACCGAGAAGGCGCCATAACGTGAACAGTTTATTTCAAGCTAGCGCCTTAATAATTTCTATCTACTTGAACACCCCACCAACCACACTCAACTAAATTTATCGATCAAATAGTTCTTTCAACATCACTAAGCCCTTTCTGTTTCTAAAAATAGATTTGCATTCAATATTCATCAGAATAGCATTGTTAAAAATTAATCCAATTCTTCTCATTGAATAAAAACCACCCTCTTTGAGCATCCATTTAAACCTAAAAGAATTACATTTACCTACTTTTTATTGTTTCAGGTCCTTTATCAAGTTCTTTGGTAAATCGCTGGGGATGTCGCGCAGTGACTATAGCAGGGGCCATACTAGCCAGTATATGCCTTTTTTCATCAATGTGGGCCAACAGTGTCAAAGTGCTTTATCTAACGATAGGTCTAGGAACTGGAATAGGATTTGGCCTTATATACCTCCCTGCTATAGTCAGCGTAACCACCTATTTCGAGAAAAAGCGATCCCTGGCAACTGGAATAGCAGTGTGCGGGGCTGGGATTGGTACATTCGTATTCGCTCCGATCATAAACAAGTTATTGTTTGAGTACGGCTGGAGAGGCTCCATGGTGATAATATCGGGATTGGTGCTGGAATGTATATTATTTGGTTCCCTATTCAGACCGTTAGAAAATGAACCCTGTGAGCAGAGAAGGAAGTGCTCGCAGGCGAGCCCTGCTAAGCTAATTCCCATCAAGACGAATGAAGCAAAAACAGAATTACATGCTTCAGAGTACAACCTGAACGCCCTGGGAATTACCGAGGAATATCGCGAGATTCAACGACCGCACAGTGTGGGTCATTTCTCCATGCCGAGAACTTATAAAATAGATCATCAGAAAGGTAGTCGAGCGAACGGTAACTTGAAAGTCATTGACGGCAATTGGGGGGCCAGTCTAAGTCAACCCATGCTCGCCCAAGTCGAAAAGCCCAAGTACCAACACTTCGGGAGCCATCAGAATGTCAGAAAACATGGTCCTTTGGATAAGCCAGATGTCTTCTACCAGGGAAGCTTGATGAACATCCCGTCATATCGGTCACGCCTCAACATGAACGATGAGTCAGCGTTCCTTGAGCGACGTCATTCGACTCTTAGCCGTAAACGAAGACAGAGGAAAGATTCCAGTGACGAGTCGACTACTGTATGTGGTGTCGTTCCATGCTCTCAAGAAACTAAAGACACTTTAAGAGAAATGATGGATCTGAGTTTGTTCAAGGATCCGATATTTATCGTCTTCACAATCAGCAATTTCCTCACCAGTATTGGATTCAACGTGCCATATCTTTACATCGTACCAAAAGCGAACAAATTAGGCTTAACTTCTGATGAAGCTAGTATGCTCATCTCGATAATCGGAATCGCCAACACCATTGGAAGGATCATTCTTGGCTACATATCTGACAAACCGTGGATTAACAGACTGTTGGTTTATAATTGTTGTTTAACCATTTGTGGTATCGGTAAGTTGTGGCGTTGATACTCGTTTGCGAATATTAACTAATCGAATTTTTTCTTTCCAGCGACAATTCTCAGTGCCTTCTGTCCGACTTTCATTACCATGTCGATTTATGCCTCAGTCTTCGGATTCACTATTGGAGCTTATGTAGGACTTACTTCAGTTATTTTAGTAGACTTATTAGGTTTAGATAGGCTAACGAACGCTTTTGGACTCTTGTTACTTTTCCAAGGTGTTGCATCACTTGTTGGACCACCCATGGCAGGTAAGATTGCGTTCATTGCAGGGATTTACAATTATTATTATACTCAGGAGCACCTGTGAGCGTAGAATATTTTAAGCAATTTTCTTTTGCTTTGCTTCTTTTACAATAATTTGTCAAAATATTCCAGTCAAAAATGTCACCTATTTTAACGATAAGAAATTTTTTGTCACTCTGTAAATGAAACAATATTCAACTGACAAAATCGCCCTTGCCCTTGAAAGTAAAATTCAAAGATGACCTTATTTTATCTATTTTTTTTCTAACAGGTGGATTATCAGATTGGTCAAAATCATACGACCCAGGATTCTATCTAGCTGGAATCACAATCACCTTGAGCGGGGTTGTATTGTTCGCAATACCTCCTCTTCAAAGGCGGCAGGAGAAGCGACAGCTGAGGCAGATGGAGTCTGTGGGGATATAGCAGTTGCTATTGCCCCAAAAAGGGGATGACTATAAGAACTACAATTCTATTTAAGAGAACTCTCTACATATCGGTATGGAGTTTGGAGTACTAGTACTGGGTACTAGTACTGGGTACTAGTACTAGTACTAGTACTATTATTCAGGTTGTAGTCTAGATACTTAATGACTATCTGCAGTGCAGATTTCTTAATATTGTGATGAAGTAGGTACGAGTAAGACAAAAGTAAAGAGTGAGTGGATCAGGATGATTTGAGCGTGATTGAACTACTATTATTATAATATACTACTACTACCGAACTATATTATTGTGGCCTCTGAGACATTATACACTAATGACCAAATATTAGTATAATACATGTATTGTAAATTGTTTTTTGAATTTTTGTTATTTTGGAATTGTAAGATTAGGCTTCCGTGTGAGTATCAGATTGCTTTCAGGTACGAGCTCATCAAAATTAATTTTAGTAGGTGTTTAAGTTTAAGGTAGGTAATTTAAAATAAGATTTAAAAAATCACGTGATTACGTTACTTTATTTAAATAAAAAGATTATCATCTTACTTTTTCTATTGTTAAATATTTCGAGATTACAGTCTTTATATCGATGTTAAGTACGTTAATTATTAAATTTATGAGTGTTTAATAATGTGTTTAAATTAATTAACATCTTGGTGTTAATTCTTGTTGGATGTTTTCTGCAATTAAGACTTTCTGTATACCTATTAAATAATAGTTGTTTAACTATTTGTTCTATGTAGGTACGACTGTACAGTAGTTATTGAATAATGACACCACTTACAGAGCTGTGAATTTAGTAGAATTCGGTTATTTTTCTTTTTTCTTTATTATTGTATGTAATTATTCTATTGTAATTTTTTAATTTTGTATATAAATTCTATGTCTTCCTGCGTTGAATTTTGAATCTGACTTGCTTATTTGTCCTTCAAAATCACTTGCACAATTATTATATTGTATATTTTAGGCAAGAATTGTAAATATCACATCAAACATGTAATCAACTCTAAAATCTTATATTCTTGATAAATTATTTATATATAATTTTGTGTTTTTATTTTTACACCTAATTTACGCTCTTATTATTTGAGTTCAAGTTCTAATTGGAACATATTTTACTAGAAGTTTTATTTTTAAGACAAAATATTTCATGGAGTGATTTCCTTCCAATACCTGATTATTATGGTCCACCCTTTTTTCCGGGAGTTTTGCCATCTATTCATTTGATTGGGCCTGGAAGCGAACATGTCTTGGAACAAAATGTTTCACAAAAACTTTGGAAACTATTCCTCACAAACAAATTTGATACACCTCAACAGCTTCTCTTGTATAAGGCTAAAATACGACCATCTTTGGAGTACTGCGCTCGCATGATTGGGCATACTTTGAGATTAATCCACTCAGAAAAAAACCATTCACTTGATCGATAACTTGGCTGAAAATCTATAAAAAGTAGCTGTCATTAGCCTTTAGTACACTTTTTTTGGTAAGACATTTTTAAGGTAAATGTTCAAAAGACCTGTTTGGTTCCCCCTAAAACAAGGCAAGGCAGAAATACACGTCGAGCCGCAATAGTTCATCCAAATCAGGTTTATTTCGTTACTCCTCGTATGCTACACTGTATTTCAGGCTTCTTTTATTTAGAGACCGCATCACTTTGAAATAGTCGTGCTTCCTGAAGAATACAGCCTGAAAGGATTTAAATCAACGTGAATCGTTATCTCCGCCATGCATCGCTTCTAGAGCGTCATTGGGATTCCCCGCCTGCAGGGTGGTGCTATGATTTTCTATAAAATGAAAAAACACGTCATCGTGACTATCTACACGATTCCGTAACAGTGAATTATCAAAACAGCAATAATCGCATTCCTTTGCAATAATTGCCCGTTTCGTTCTGAAAATTCTTCACGAAATTTGCATAATAGGCTAGACTTAATAGGCATAATAGGCTTAAGTATTAGAATTTTCAGATGAAAGTTTTGCTATAGTTTCGATTTTCTCACCCTCTAGATTTTAACTCGACTTTGAAGTTTTCCAGTAAAAATTTTGCCAGGAACTTTTTATTGCATTTTTTGCCACTTCACTTAAAGGCGGCTTTACACGATGCCAGTAACTGGCGAGAGTTACTAGAACCGAGTACTGGAAGCAAGTGTTTTTCAAGACAGTGGTGTCTACACGGTTTCCAGTACCTACTTAATGTACGAGTATTCAATATAAATGTCAATTTGAAGTACAATATTTATAAGTTATGAACTTATTTTACTAAAATGAATTTGAATCAAAAGCGTATTATCAAAAAAATGCTTATTATTAATTTAAAGTCAATGAGCGATGAATTGCTAGACATATTAGAAGAGGAACTAGAAGTACTAGAACCAAAAAAGAGAAAACGGCTAGCTAGAAAGAAGAAAGAAAATAGTGTCCCTGCCAGTCCAGTAGGACGGACGGTGCGGAGATAGCATAGAGAAAGATAATAATATAATAGAGTGTTCGATTACACGTTAGACTCTAGGTAACCTGCGACGGTGGCGACTACCTGGGCTACCGGAGATATTATTGGTAAGCGCGGGACATTCAAATTTAAATTTATCCCTAATTATTATTTGAAACATTATTTTTACGGTTGAAGTGTCGCCACTTCAACAAATAAACTTTGAGGCATCAATATAAAACTTCTTTATTCTTAATAGATGCACAATATATACGAATATACTTAATAATTGTAACAAATGCTTCCCACAAAATTTTCTTCACATAAATACAGGTCCAGTTTTTACGGAAGATGCTTCTATTTAACCAGTTTTCTCAAACTGGAAAGACTTTTCCAGGAAAATAAAATTATAATAATAATATTGTTGTTAATAATTTTAACATAAAAGGCATTGCAGCCATCATCTGCTGGATCGTTCACCGCAGACGCCGTCACTTGGTTAAGATGTGTATACCTATTGCTACGATCCACCGAAGTGGTAGGTCACGTAACTGAGTCCTCTTCAAAAGGGAAGCCGAAAAAGGATCTATCTGAAAAAAATTACAAAAAACTAAATTTTTTTGATTATTAATTAGTTTCCAGTGAAGCAGCAGACGTTTTAAAGAAAAACTTCAAGAGTCAAAAGGCGATTTATCCTTCTACAGAGGATTAGCCCTCTTATTCTCAAAAATTACGAAAAAATTTACGCATATTCTTTAGACAAAAATAAGCAAACTTTTTCTTCATACTCCTCACTTCTTTTGTAAAAAATATCAAGACAAATTATGCATAGACCTTCATTTGATGATTTTACTGAGAAGGAAGAGTTTTAGCAGAGGAACTCCGAGAAACAAAAAATACTTATTTTTATCAAAGAATATGACTGAATTTTTTCAGAGTTTTTCGGGCAACAAATAAGATAGGCCCATTATTTGAGGTTTCCAGCTCCGAAGAGGGCCACGTGAACTTCTTTACTTAATAAAATGCCCAATAGTAATGTACAAAACTAAACAAGTATAAACAGAGAAGATAACACACACCGCAGCATCACCTCAGAATCTCAGCATCTCAAAAGATTTGTATTCGTTCATCTACTTCATCTACCTTCTAATAGTGTTTTAATGCAGTTTTTCTTGGGTGTTGTATTCATAACTTTGATAAAATGATAAATCCATCGTTGTGATTAGAACTGCTTTTAAACCAAGACGCAGACAGAATGTGGTTCCTAAAACAATTATTTCGCATTCAGGAAGAGTTTTTTCGATTTATTTAAAATAATTTTTATTACCTACAAGAGCATGAAACAGCATTGCTTGCACTTACCTTTCAAAAGTCAACAAATATGCGAAAGTTTTACGTTATGCTGTTATTAATTGGGTAAATTATTATAAATTCTTCTTCTTCTTCTTCTTTCCTTTTTTGGCTTCTACCCATGTATTTAGCCAGCCTCACTTTCTTAATACTTTCTTCGGAGCAAGCTGTATATTTCTATACGTCTGGATCTGGACCCATCACCTGCTTCCGTTGACTTTCTATTCTTCTTCTGCTTTTGTCAAGGTTTGCGGTGTTTATTTTGTGTACTTTTCCTGTCTACTTTGCGGGGAGATTGTTAGTCAGACAACACAACAAAGGATACACTCTTCTCGCTCTGCAGGCATGTACAGAGCTTTACACAAACCCGAAATATGCCTTGAATAATCTCCCAGGATCTAGGAAGGTAAACAAATATAAAGATAGGATTACTTATATTACTTGTGCAACTTCCCTTTCCCCCATCCAATATACAGAATTTATTAACGTTTCCTTTCCTTTTTTATTTTAATTTTTTTTTTTTTTTTTTTTTTTTTTAATAAATATTATTTTGAGTAGATTAATTTAATTAAATTTCCCATTGATTATAATTTAATATGGTTATACATCAGGTAATGATAGATTATCCTAACGGTATCTTCATTCAAATTTCTCAGTAAGGTTAAATCACTGATAGGTGATGTTATCCCATTATCAATAAGTTCCCGATATAGATCCCAGTGATTTATTATAAATTATATTTCTAAATAGTTTCAAGGTAAAGTTCATCTAAAATTTATTATTAGTTTGATAAAATAATACTCAAATTAAATAAATTAAATTTTACACAATTGCAAAACTAAACGTCAGATTATGTCAAAATGTGAATTTATATCTAAAGGCAGCTTCATTTTAGTTTAGAAATCGTCCGCAATGCGCGATGCGCTACCGGAATGCGCGTGAACAGTGTACCCATTTTCGTCCGTCGATCTGACGGTCTCTTTATAGTATGTTGTCTCTGGGAGATAGCTACTTGTGCCAGTGAATAGAAGGGCTTTCTATTTACTCGACTGTAATGGTTTACTGGAACGAGTGTTTTAATAAAAGTGTGTTTAAGAATATAAAATTATTTGTTTACACTAGGAGAGTTACTAAACTCCAGTACTCGGTTCTGCACCTTTTCCAGTTGTAATTGAGAAACGATTAAATGAATTTCAGAATGCGTCAAATGTAATTGAGAATAGTCAAATGTAATTGAGAATAGTCAAATGTAATTGAGAAACCATCAAATTGAATTGAGAAAGCGTTAATTATAATTGAGAATAGTCAAATGTAATTGAGAATGCGTCAAATGCAATTCAGAATGCGTAAATTGTAATTGAGAATAGGTCAAAAATGCAAATGAATTACATGAGATCTTAACTTAAAAAAAATTACATATTTAACTATAAAAAACTATGCATGCATAAAGATTCCAATTGCTACATAGAAAACTAACAATTGTCCAGCTATTGTCCAACTAAAATCATTGTTTCCATAGCTAAAGCAGCCTCGTGGAACGTGGTCGAGTGTTGCGCAGCGCGGGCACAGTCACCATTAACTATAATGGTTTTAGCATGGTCTGCTGTTTCTTCTTGTAAATAAATCAACCGCTGCTGAGTTACTCCAGGCCCATTTGTATTGCGTTCATAAAATGCTGTGACTTGTATTGTATGTGAAATTTACGAATTTTATAAAATTATTTGTTTACACTAGGAGAGTTACTAAGCTCCAGTACTCGGTTCTAGTAACTCGCCCCAGTTACTGGCATCGTGTAAAGCCGCCTTTATATGTGAATGTTTTTTGGCGCGTTCTACAGGAGGAATAGTTTGTTTTACAAAGAAACGTTTTTTATGAGAAATGTAGGAAGATTTGTCTGCTTTAATTTTGTATAGAAAGGACTTGTCGAAAAAACACTTCCTTTCTGAGATTTATAGGAAAAACTGAAAAAATTGCAAAAACAAAAAAGTTCCTGGCCAAATTTTTACCAGCAAGCTTTATTAAAGTAACGTTTAGCACCCCCCCCCCCCCCCCCCCCAAAAAAAAAATGGAAAGTCAGAAAATCAAAACAATAGCAAAACTGTCTTCTGAACCCCCATTTTATTCTTAATATGCCTAACCTATACGTAAAATTCAGACATAAATTTTTCAAAAATTAAAAATCTGGTTGTTCAATTTTAAACAATTAGGTGTATGTGGAGAACGGAAGCAGTTTCGGATTTTGCATTATTCAGTTCGTCCTCGTGCAAACTTTAGAATTCGTGCCTAAGAATTTTTTTCGATTTCTAAGAAAATTAGTTTTTACTACCAATTGCTCGATTTTTGTCATAAATTATAATCTCATGCTCGGGACATTATTTTTCGATGGCATTCGCCGCCAGGATATGAGTAAATAAGGCAAAAGAGGCCACGAGTTGATGAGTATGTTAAAAAATCGTGTTGAAAAAATCCACATTGAAAATCATCCACCGAAAGATGACTTTCCTTCTGATCCTCGAAGTCGGGAACAGCACAGACATACCTATTACAGATTACAGTTTTGAATATTAACAGAGATTTTTATTAGTATATGGCAGAGATTTCTCGAAAAAAATCCATGTTTTCAGAGACCCAATTTTGTGTGAGCACTACTTACTGTAATACGAATTAGGTAAACAATCCAGTTGCATTGTAGTAATCATAGATTTCCCATGCACAAAACTCATACCAAAATGTTTTAAATAAAGTAAAATAATTGCAATTTTTTTCTATTTTGAACAGCTACATCTCGAGAACGCATCCTCGTACTTTTCAAATCTCTTATAAGTTTGTTAATGGCATTCGACGTCAAAATTTCTTGGTACAGAATAGGAATATCGGAAACGGTTATTAAAGATACAAGATTAGAGAAAACTTGCACAATTTAATATTTATTAAGAGCTGAAAGAAAATTTAGAATAACCTAACTCATTGCTGAAAAGAACTGGAAAATCAATATTTCTTATTTTAAAAAGAAAATGCCTGGGTTCTAGGGATCATCCACCACATCACTGATCTCATGCCAAAAACACTGCTCAAAACATGGAGCATGGAGGGCCATTTACCTCTTGTTGCGAGCTCATCGATATACCACATCATCCAGTGTAATCCTTTACCTTTTGCGCAAGATCAGTAGCTGATGTGGCATGCCGATGAGTTCCTACAAGAATGAAATAGCCATTATCCATGTCTTCAGCAGTCTTTTTCTCTTCCTTAGGTATGATATCAGTGATGAGCATAAGCCCTAGAACCCTCGAATGTTCTTTATTTATACTGTTCATTTAATATTTTTCTTATTTTAGCCACATTTTTTATCTTATTCAAAGGCGACCAGATCCAAATAACGGTTTGCATACTCAACTGCTGTTTTCTTCAGCCGCCATATTATTTTTTCAAGTCATTCGGTATAAAGATGATCAAGGAAACAAAAAAAAACTATCATATTTGAAGGGGTCAGTGGAAAAGGTGCCTATCCCACAAATTTAAAAAACTCGCCAAACTGTGCCTAATGATTTTATACAAGTTCCAAAGTATTTTCCCACAGTTGCCTAAGCAACAAACAAGTTACACAGCTGGCGACATCTACAAGCAACTCTGGTACTTAAAATACATTCACCCTTTATTGGGTTATAGTTGCCTAACTGCAAATAAAATGGCTGTCAGCAGTGAAAATAGAGGAGCGGCTAAATGCTGACCGCCGTGCACTAATAATAATTCAGAATAACTACGCATGGGGGCGCAAGGTTTGTCCATTCCATAGATTCCATTCCTTCAGTCCACGTGTTCCTGGTTCACGTTTTCATCAGCATTATTAATTTCTTTTTCTTATTGTTACATATTATCTCAGACAATACACACCAAAAAACACTAACAACAATACCGAACTTTAATGAAAATTCTAATGAAATTAGAACTCATTTTAGAGTATTTAAGTGGACAAAATCTTCTAAATTAAAAAGTTACAGTAGGTATTCATCAAATAAAAATTTTATAAGTCAATTAGTTTTTGATTATTTAAAAAATACCAATTTATTATTGAATATTTGAAAGTAATTCAGACAATTCACCGTAATAGCGAAAAATCTGCCAGTGTAAATCAAGTGCCGGTAAATAAAAATGTTGAAAGACAATAACTTTATTGTATATTGTATTTACCTTCTATTAAGAAAAAACATATAAATCCAACTCGATAAAAGGGCACCAAATCTACACGCAAAGAACATCAACGCTATTGCATGTATTCTTTCAAACCTACATGTTTTGATGGAATACCAAACCACAGTATAGAGTCAGATATTTTTTTTTTTGTTTTTTTTTTGTTTTTTTTCCAAAAAAATTCAAAATTTCATAAAAACACTATTTTACGATCATTATTATTATATTACTTATAGTTTTTTAAAAGTATTTCAAGTTTTTTACATGTTTTTTACGAGTGAACAAGGGACCAATCGGCCCTGCCCTGAAACGTTTCGTTTATTATAAAAATCTTTTTATAAATAATAAATTTCATTCCCAAGAAAAATAATACAGAAATTCAACTCTGTAAAAGGTATTTAAAAAATGGCGCCAGATGTCGGGAGTAAGAGACATCTACCGTGTACTATTGGGAACTACTAGTGCACGGCGGTCAGCATTTAGCCGCTCCTGAAAATAGTGATCATGTTTTTAGCATATCTGGTCGTTCTAGTGATCCAGATTATGAACCAACTGCATCAAATGAAGATATAGGAGATAATAGTTATTACTATACATGATTTTCCAGCATAATAAAAATTTAAGTCGGTAAAAAACACAAAATAATAAAACATGTGGCTTAGGCATTTTTGCATTCGCATTGTTTTGTTGGTTAGGCAGGTCTGACTCTAGAAACTTTTCTAATTGTTGTGGGTTAGACTATAAAAAATGTCATTTAAGAAAGTAAAATAAAGTTCTATACTCTTAGCTCTTTCATTCAACATAATTCAACATTTGTTAGCAAAAAAACATCTGTTATAAACTTTGACAATGTTTTTATCCATTCTTAGATGTGGTATAGGCAACTTTTTCAATGACCCCCTTCTTTTTTTGTGGAGTCAGATATGCCTATTCAACATTTTTGACAAAAAATTAAGAAAAAACCATCGGGGAATTTTCCAAATATTTCATACCACTCAGTAGATGGTAAAAATAATTTAATTAAAACTATTGAAGTTACCAATATTTTTAAATATGCTTTGAACTTTGACTGCGTTTTCTCCATTCTTAGTTGACGTGGAATAGGCATCTTTTCCACTGACCCCTTCATTTGAGAAAATGTTTTGAAAAAATTGTTTTATTTTTCGAAAAAGAAGAAACATGCTGACACTGAATGTTTAAAAAAAAAGGAAACGTTTTCTATTTAATAAATAAATGACAAACAATATGTGGACATCATTCGGTGAAAAATGTTTGGTTTTAATGCAAATTTAAGAAAGATATTTTAATGTGACAGACTTTTGGTTTCCTTGAATAATTTTATATCGAAAGTAAAGGTGGTGAAAAAAAATTGAAAACATTGTACGCGATTCTAACTTTTTTCAAAACGAAATTTCGTTTACCTTAAAATGATCGTACCTGTTTCTTATCTTCAATAGATTATTTTCCAGTAAGGTGCGTTACTGGGAAAAATCTTCTTCCAAATTAATATGCGCTGATTAAAAAAAGAAACAGATGTGAAAGCACTTGTAATTTTCTCATTTTTATGGTGATATTAATTTTATCATCCTTAGGCCCTTATTCACAAAGCGTTTATGTCCTGTAATATCTCGAAAATAATTATTAAATAAATGGGATGGAGATATGCAGTTTCTATGCGTTAGAGTGAGATGGGTATAATTTATTGCGTAATTATTTAGGAAATTATCGTTTGTGAATACGGGCATTAGTCTTTATTAAGGGATCAGAAACAGAAGGAAACTTCTTCGCCAAAAGTTTATTTGATTCAAGAAAAAAGATTAGAAATAGGAAAACTATACTTATTAGGAAAGATGATACAACAGAGTCACGGGGTGCTTCGTACATTCGTACTTTTACAAAATCATGCCAATTCGTAGTTTTATACAAAATTTAACAAATTTGATTGGCTATCTGAGAAAGTATGAAGTGATGATTTCGTAAACGTACGAAAGTACGAAGCACCTCGTGAATATGACCACTGTAAAAGAATATATCCTCGTTTTTGAACCACTTTCTCCCAACACGATCTTAAAGCAAATAAATAAATAGGTAATTATGACATAAGTAATCATTACAAATTAATTTATAAAAATTACAGTTCTGCATCTACGATTAAAAATCAAAGATATAAAGTTAGTCCTAAATTTATATTTTAAAAAAAATGGATAGAAGTTTTCTTAGTCTTCCTTTAATGACTATAATGACTTTAATGACGATTCTGCCACAATTCTTTTAGTTCTTTAGGGGCGCCAACATCGAACAATAAAATATCCGCAGCTTCTTGCAGAAGAGTGTTCAACTCCACATCGGAGTTTACCTAAAAGCATCATATTACTGAAATAAAATAAATAAAAGACATAAAACAGAACGAATAAAAAATTTACAAAAAATAGCAAAGGGGGTAATTATTATGATTTATGTCAAGCTACTTTGATACATCCGCAGAAGAGTTAAAATTAGTTCTCGATATTCGTATTTAGAGTAACATTAGCTATAATTAGATTTATGACTAAGAAATGACAGGTGTTTTTATGTATCCCATGAATTCCAGTATTAATAAATCCGGCGGTATCAAAAATTTTATACCTACCTCCCTTTTAGATACTCCGTTCACTTCACCTTTAATTTTCAACCATTTTAAGGAACAGTAAAGCTCGTATAACAGCAGCCCTCTAATTTTTATCATACCAAGACCCATTTGTTTAAAAATATTCAAAATATGTCTACAGCATCGCTCCTTCAGAAGAAGTAATTCAGAGGGCAATTCTAAAAATTATAAATAATTGAATAAAAATATTTATTTAGATTAATAATAATTTACCATCCCATTTGTATCCTTCTGAATATCCCAGACTCCAGATCAACTTATATTCAGTTTCAATAATAACCTGATTGTTACTGGAAACAATTTTTGGTAACTTCTCAAATAAGAATTTTTTCATAAATTCAACATTTTCTTTGTTTAATGCGGATAAAATAGATCCTAAAGCTGATAATTTCCCGGAAACAACCCTCACGTCTACAAGATCATTGCAATCTTCACATTTCCATTTACTTTTCATTTTTAGAGGATCCACTGGTATTACATTCCCTCTGCATTTGATGCATGCTAAAGCGCTGATGTATGTTTTAAATTCGGTAGGATCGCTACATAACGAACATTTACAAAAGAAGTGTTTCGTTTTAGATAAATGATATCTTCTTGTGGGAGCTCCCCACATCACCCTGGAGTAAGTAATTAAAATTTCTTCACCTTTTTTAATGAAAACGGATGCTCTAGAGATCATCTTTTGGTTTTCATCAAAAACATGGAACGAATTTGGAACGCAAGAATGGTTAGCTAAACTAGCTAAAGGGTACAACCCTCTCAGACTTGATTGATTTTCTTCGTCCAAGCATACCTCGAAAGCGTTAGCATCAAGTACTGCGCAAACATATTTCATGAAAAGTTCTTCATCTTCTTCAATATTAAGATGGAGATCGTCTTTCAGGATATCAATTTCGAATCCATGATGTCCTCCTAGATGAGCTTTTAGGATTGATACGACTTCTCTATCTTCCTTAGTGAGCATTAAGGAGCGAATAGGTGATAAACATCTATAAATTTTTGATTTTAGATCTTCAACGTCAACTTTTTCGTTTTTCCATTTTGTAATAATATAGCACTCTTTCTGATGCTTACTTGATTCTTGGCAGCCAATCGAACACACCGGTAAACCACAATTTTTCTCACAGAAGTATATATTAGCTTTCTTAAGACAACAAACACACACTTGCGAGCACTGCACACCGGATCGAGGACCAAAAATCACCGGAGAGTCCTTGAAAATAACGTCACCTGGACTCAAATCTCTAGTTGCGAATAATCCGAAACCGCCAAGTGAGGACTTCCTGATTATCCAAGCAGTGGGCGCTTGGAGAACCGATTGACGTTCCAGGAAGCTTTTTATTATTTTATTTAAATTTTTCTCGGAGCGTTCGATACTCATTACTGATTCCAACACTTCGTCAGTCGGTGCGTTATTTTTATTTATCGGACCGCGATCAGCTTTTCTGAGAGCTTGGCTTGGTAATGAGGAAAGCGATACTCGTGAGTAATAGATCGCGAATTGACCTTCAAATGGGCTCTAAAAGCAATCCAGGTATGCTAAAGATTCACCTACTTCTCCTTCTACCACGTATCGGATTTATTTTTAGGCGTTTAGATTAGAAATGCAAATAAACATCTTGTCCAAATCTGTTCAGAAAAATATTTTTGTTTTCAATAACGAAGGAACTTTCTCACTTATGTTAAGTGTAAACAAGGTAGGTGTGGGTAAGTGTCAATAAATTTTTGCTACTTTAAAAATATAAAAATAGCTAAAAAAAATAAATGAGACTCTTTTTCATTTTATCGTAGCGTTCGACGTCTTTTTTCTCTCTATCTTTCGTTTTGTTAATACGAAAACCAACCATCAGTTTGATATTTGATAATGTTAAACGTGTTAACTCTCTTACCTATGACGAAATACGTTATCAATCATCAAAGATGATTATGTTCTATAATCGATTTAACTCGATTTTACCGCGTTTTTATTAACTCGCTTTCTTGTCTGTCTGTCTTCTGCGCAAATCTTGCAGTTGATTTTAACTGATTTCCCTAAGAACTAGAGACTTTAAACTTCAAATATAGCTCAGACTTGGATGACAATTCAATACTAATTCACTTTCTTGTCTGTCTGTATATTCGGAAAAAATTATGAGAGTGACCGTATAGTCAGCTACACTGGTGGTGACAACGATAGCACGCGGGCGGAACCATAGTATGGCTCTATCATGATCAAGGTATTTAAAACTGAATACAAAATTTCACACACATTACGCCGAAAGAAACTAAACTTGCAGTAAATTCAATTTCCTACAACTCTGCAAATTACAGTTTTTTTTTTCGAAAAAGAAGAAAAAATATTTTCAAATTTATTTGCAATGTGATGGATTTTTTGTTTCCTTGGTTTTTTCTACAGCAAATGGCATGAAAAACAATATTGCGGTAATAAGAAAAACCAAAGTAGACTTTTGAAATCCCAAGATCTAGTCGGCTTTGGAAATTTTTGAAACGTCAAATAAGTAGCTCATTACGGCTTATGTAAATCTACAAAAAAAATAATATCTTTTTTTAAATAATAAAGAAGATATGGCTAAAATAATAAATCTGCATGTTTCAAGTTTTTTCAGGATATTTCAGGAAATTCTAGGAAAATTGAAAAAAAAAAAATTGCCAAATACTCGTCTCAAAACAGCGCAACTTTTTTGTAATTTAACCGACTTCGTATCTCTTACCGTTTCCTGCAGTTTTTTCACCTCAATGGTACAGCCTGTATCATAAAATTAAATAACGACTGGCTTTTCTGAAAGGTCGTATTGTAAATAAATGCACTGTATATATTATAAAATCACTCCTGAAAATCTTGAAAATATCATCAATAGTTTATTTTTTTTAAACTTAAAGGGCATGTAGGAAATGCAAAAATAGGAGAAAATTTTCATGTTTGTCAATGTCAATCAAAATAATAAATATAAATCCAGAACACAAAAGAAATCAATCTGGTTCTCTTCATTTAAATCACGATACACCTAACCCAGGGCCCTCCAACTCAGATATATGACCTTGAACATTGAATTTAGTTGCGGCACCTCAGGGGCAGGGGGCGCTGCCGTCAAGAGAATTTGAATTTCGTTCTTACCCGTTAGGCATCGTGATCAATCGGACTTCGCTTTCTTTTCCTTGGAAACTATTTGACAACTAATAAAATAAATACAAACAAATTTAAATTTGCGTCGTGTTCACCATTTATTTTACAATTTGCATGTTATTTGGGTGATTTGCAGTGCTTAAATAAATCCAGAAAATATCACTGAAAGGCAGCAGTAATTTAATCTGGTAAGTAAAAGATATAAATAGTTAGAAATGTGCTTTGTGGTACTCATATCAATTATTCTTCATCATTTAGGTATGTTATACGTTTGTTTGAATATAGAATTTCTTTCACAGGTTCCACATTAGCAGTGAAAGGGTCCCCTGAACATGAACGTGTTCACTGAATGACAGAAAAGTTTCCATATTATTATGGTGAACTGGTGGACTTCAAGAAGAAATACGGGAGCTGCTGGAGTTTTTATGTTTCATTATAAAAACTAATTAATAAAAGTTAATAATAAACGTACCTGTTCTTTTCATTTAACCATGCACAAATAATATTAATGCACTTTTCAATAGTAACGTATATGCGCTGACGTTATTATTGAAAATTGTATTAATTAATTATTATGTGGACTTCCAAATAGCCAGAACTCATAGATATAATTTAAATTTAAATATCCCGCCAACCGCTATACCCCCACCACCGCCATAATTGCTTTTTAGTTACGTTACCTCGCGGGCAGGGGGCGCTCAAGTTTGTATCCAAAATATTTACATTGAGTCGGCGATCTTTTAAGGTATGATAGTCTGTGACCTAACCTGGTATGGGTATGCTATCAAATACACTAGATAATAATACGTGCAGCTTCCACTGAAAATTGTCACCGGAAGTTACTGTCGCCCAAGCGGCTCGATATCTAACTAGCGTTGATTTGAAATGTCAATTTAATTGAACGAAACGTCAATCTGACGTTTACTTTGCTTATGATTTATAAACTTTTTGACTAGTAGTTTCTTCTAATTCTAATTACAAAACGTTAAGTGTTGCGAATAATTGCGTAAAGCCAAGACAAGATAGATGTATTGGCCTATTGTCATCGGAAGACCTAAATAATTCCTTAATGGTGTTGGTTAAATATGTACGAACGAGATGCTTTGCTGAAAGAACTGAGCCAATTGCAGCAATGTAATGTGGCTCCGTCGATTCGAAATTTGAACCCTTTCTTGGATAAAAAAGTTTTGATTCGCGTTGGAGGAAGGTTGGTGAATTCTGAATTTGATATGGATAAGCATCATCCAATTCTGTTACCGGCAAAAAATTGGTTAACAAATATTTACAAGGGAACATTTGCGTTTGTTGCATGCTGGTCCGCATTTTGGGAAATTTCGGGAAGATATACGACAAAAAGAGTGGTTCACGAATGTGTGAGGTGTTTTCATGTTGCGCCAAAAATAATAACCCCAAAATGGGTAATTTGCCAGCTTGCAGAATTAATCCTTCTTACCCTTTTCAAAATACTTGGGTGGACTATGCTGGTCCAATGAATTTAAATGATACGAAGGGGCGTGGTTGTAGGGTTTCAAAGTCTTATATTTGCTTGTTTATATGTATGGTGACCAAAGCTGTTCATATTGAACTTGTTACAGATTTGTCAACTGATTCGTTTATTTTGGCTTTAAAGAGATTTATTGCCCGTAGGGGAAAGCCTTCCAATATGTATTCGGACAACGGGACAAATTTTAGGGGAGCAAAAACCGAGTTAGACAAGTTGAGGGTTTTTGTATTAAAAAATAAAGACAGCATTGTTGAGTTGAGGCTGACAGGCGAAGGAGTCGATTGGCACTTCATACCCCCCGGATCACCACACTTCGGAGGACTTTTTTTCGTCTCTGACATTTGAAGAGATGTATACGTTACTCGTACAAATTGAGGCCATCATGAATTCTAGACCTTTGTCACCCCTCTCTCACGATCCCAACAATTTAAATCCTCTTACTCCCGCTCACTTTTTGGTGGGAAGAAGACTATTGTCACTGCCAGATCCGTGTATTTTGAAGATTCCAGAGTCTAGATTATCGTGCTTCCAAAGAGTTCAACAACTCCAACAATAGGTTTACTTAAAAACTGACGACTTATTTATTTGCTTTGAAACCAGTCGAGTTATGCAAACGAAACTTGGTGGGTTAAACAGTGGCACGCATACGGGTACCAATTAAAAATATTTCAACAAAAATGCAATAAACATCGAAATAAACCACTAATTCACCTTATTATTACTGCTGCTGTATTGTATGTAGGTGTCACAAGCCTGACGTTGTACCGTAAGAAAAGATAATTCCTATATAATGTATCGTAAGAAAGATAATTGTTTTGCCGTAAGAAAAATTTAAAGGTAAATAGGTATAGGTAAACATAAAAGTACTTACATTATGATATGATAGGTGAATTTCTCAAAACAAAGCCCAGATTTAACGCTTTGCTATGAGCGAACTCTGGTACGTGTATTAATTACGGTATTTGTTTATTAATTATCTTGATATGATATAAGATATGTCCAAAAGGGGGATGCCATTTAATTTTTTTGTTCTTTTGATTTCTATAGGCAATTGAAAAATTAAAAAAAGGCTTGCCTAATTACCCACTATTTTGATCAATAAGATTTAATTCTAACTCTAAAACAAACTTTATTTCTATCTACACTTACATAAAAATCAATGAATTGTTCCTAATAATGGTAATAATGATTTGTAATATCTAAATAACTTAACGTACCTATGCTATTTCACAAATTTAACGTTTAATTGAGTGAAAGAAGGGTTGTATTTTATAAGGCCTTGTAAAACGAATTTCCCTTTTACAGGTTCTTAAATTACGTAATTATCAGATATTCACTTTTAAAATGAATAATAAAGTTCATTACTAATTATGAAGTTGACTACAAATAACAATACTTCTTCGATAGTCTATTAAACTTCAAAATAACTTCAAAGACGGTGAGAGTACGCTAACTCCTTGAAAAGGCGAATCAAAAAATGAGATGTAAAGACTTACAGATTGTTCTCTTGTGTTGACAAAATGCGTTACCAATTGAATGAAGAAATGGGGGGGATTTAAAGGTCTGTAGTTCTCATGAAGAGAAGAGAGGCGAAATTCCACGAAGTAGACAGGTCAGGTCAGGTCAGGTAGGAAAACGCAGCAGCAGCTGATGATTCCGCTTCTAAAACTGCCTGGGATACTGCATAGATACTAGAAGAGGCTGTCTCGTTGAGGCTTCTCAGGTAGACAGTAGGAATCCAGAGGCGAGCAGTTATAGTGAAAATGTGAAGACAAAGGGAACGCTTCCAGTTGATGCTTTGTAAAGCAGGAGGGACGAAAATATCCGGTAAAACGTAGAGATCAATTATCAAAAAGGTAATCCAGGGAGGAAAACTAGAATAACAAGGAAAATATAAGTAGATGATCTCAGATTATAATTAATTTAAGTAACTCACCCCAATGAAACAGATCCTTGGGCTTCTTTTCACGTAAGATATCAGATAAGAAAAATCAGGAAAGGACGCTTAGAAAATAAAATGGCGGTTTCCAATTGAAAATGACGTCTGTCACTAAATTTGTGGTATATCACGGAGCATTGACTAGATAGAAGGGACACTTGCACGATTTGTGACGGGCATGCGCGTGTGCAACGTTGCGTAGATGTAAAGTAATACAAATAAATTGTAACTACGTTACAACGTCATAGGCTGCGCACTGACATGTTTGTATAATAATTATATATACGTGTTTTTACGAGTATTACTCGTACCCATACAACTGTCTGTGCCAAAGTACTTATGAGTAAATACTTACGAGTACATTTTCTGAGTTTCGTACTCGAATTTCAATTTATTTACGAGTACTCTTTCAAGTACTCCTGCCTAGCTCTGCGTCAACCCCAACATTACCTGATACACCAAAAACTCTAGATAATTTTATTATGTCTGTGAATATAATTTATATTACATCCGTGCTTTTCATATCCGGTGCACAGACTATCATACCTTAAGATCCGGTGTTTTGTGTAGTTAGCGATCGAGGCGTGTAGATGGCGCTCCTTTTCATACTTCACTTTTATTACATGTAAATAGCGGAGAGCTGCACGTATTATCATATCATCTAATGTATTTGTTATCATCTAATGTATTTGATGCTATCGCGCATAAGACGTCACACTTAGAGGCTGCTCATTTAAAAATTTTTACTGAATGTAATTCGCATTCAAGTTTTATCAAATTTAAAATTATGAGACCCGAATTTTTTGATTGAAACTGATTGCAAGAGGAAATAGTTTTATGAAAAATGTGTTCTAAAATTTTATTATAATAATATGAAAGATGGTGTCAATACATGCGCGAAGCCGACAGAATTCCACACCAACAGACGCCGTCAGTGTGACGTCACTAGGCTGGGTTAAGCGTAAACGGTTCCAAGTAAACAAACCGTTCACGTAGCCATTGTTGTCAGTTATCGTGATTTAGTTGAAGTTTTAAGTTCATGTGGTCCTGAGGTTTGACTTATTGAGATTGTTTTCAGGCATTGGCCAGCGATCGCCGTCAATTGAATTGAACCAAATCATATTCTAGGATTCCGTGGAGCTCGAGCCGTCTGTCGGTATTAGTTTAATTTTTATCACAAAAAATTCAGCATTTACTGTTAACAAAAGTTTACAGTGAAACAAATTGAATAATAATAAATTATTATATCAATTACAGCAATCCGATTGTTGAAAAACAATAATGCTTTCTGAACGACACACTTACTCTAACGGTATGGTGAAGACAGAGACATCGATGTTTCAATGGTTATTTCCATCTCATCAGTCTGTCACATCAAAAGTTTACAGTGAAATTGGCAACTCTGGAACTTTCAAATGCTTGTTTATTTGGACCGTAACCGGTTACCACGACCACTGACGGTGTCTATAGTAGCATACCGGGTTAGGTTACAGCAAATTATATTAAAGCGGCCATCATAAAGAAGACCAAAGACAATTAATTATTAATAAATTTGTCAACATTATGTCTGCTTATTTTCGTTTCGTATAATCGAATCCAATGAGAATAACTAAGAACAGAGGGATTATTGTAAATGGATAAACTGCCTAGGGAACCTGCATTACCGTTTTACTAAGGTAGCGCATTCACTTTTTGACGTTTACTAAACACGGTTATGTTTGAACAGCTGGATGTCATATTTTTGGCACATTTGGTCACAGGCGTAGGTATCAAGTGGAAAAAAGCGAATTTTGAAAAATGTAACAAAATAATAAGACGAATAGGAATCGATGAATCCTCTTTCAGTGAGTATTAAAAATAAAATTACGGGTTTATAGGATCTACGAAGCTGTAGACTTTAGTATCTAACACGTAGTTACCGAGAAAAATAAATTAATAAATAAAATAATAACAAATTATGTGAATTTTTAGACAGTTGTACGTTCATGGAAAATCTGACGTTTATGAAGTCAAATTCGACATTCCCAACTTTTTTCCCAACTTTTTGTGAGAATGAGAATGCGCTACCCTAGTAAAATACAGGTTCCCTATACTTCACTTTCTCTACATGTAAATAACGGAGAGCTGCACGTATTATTATCATCTATTGTATTTGGTGTTATTATTATCTGAGTATTTGGCCCTATAGTGCTACATAATTCAAATTTTCCATAGCTAGCTCTAATTCAAAACCATTTGGAAAAGGATAATACATTATTTGTATTTTATATCCAGGTACTCTGCCTATCAAATTGCGATTTGTAGGGAGAGGTACCTGAGCCTTATCTTTTCTCTCCCTTTTTTCATGGCCCACTGCCACTACTGCCAGCCTGTTTTTTGTTGTGCACTTTTTACAATGGGCAGGGGCAGCTGGTGAAGGTATAAATAAAACTATAAAACAATCCCTTATAAGGTGATGGGCTTTATTGGGCTTACGTGTTTTGCTACTTTTGAAGTAGCATCTTCAGACATAATTATGTAAATCAATAAAATTGTTGATACCTATATTTAATATTTATGATCACTTATTGGGTTACGGTACTGTTGATATTTTATTCATTCACATAATTGTCTGAAGATGCTACTTTAACAGTAGTGAAACACGTGTAACGTTCAGAATATCCATAAGTATGGAGTAGATTTTTTTTTAACATTGGTGTTTTATTTATCATCCATCAATTAGTATACATAGGTATAGTTATAAAATATTATGAATTTATTTACGCGGCTTCTATAAAGTTAACTTCATACACACAAATTCTTCATTCCTGCTGCTTGGAAAACTGTGGAAAGATCTGGATGTGCTTAACAATCCATACATAGTTCGAGCAACCACTCACAGCACATATTTTTCTCGACGTGTTCACTTTAATACAGCGGAAAGTAGCGTATTGAAGAAATTCATATTTAACTATACACAACAAAACTACGAATCTGCTGACAGTGCGTTTTGAGAGTATAACTTGAAGTTGAAATTATACATGAGACTAAAACGTTCGCTTACTAATGACAAATTATTAATAATTACGATTGACTGAAGCAGTCAAAAAACGTAAAAAGTTAGGTAACTTTGAATTTGAAAACAGTTTAGTGACAGCAAGTCCTGCATGAGGGCGCTGTAAAAATTGTCGCAGGTTTTAAAGTCAAAAAATTGTAAGGCTATAGCAAAGGGCGGTTAAGCAAAGTTCGGAGATATACTAATATCCATTTTATTGATTATTACCCCATTACAATAATATTTAACTAACTTATTGCTAGAAGATGTCGATGACCATCCTCTCGGAAAGACAGGATCGCACCTTCCTCTCTTGAGTACAACTTATTTCTGAATAATTTAAATCTAAAAGAATACAGTAGTTTCTACCTGTTGCTGATTAAACATACTTGAAGGATTACAGTTTATGCAATGGAGGAAATGTGAACGTACTCGGCTTATGAACTCAAATTACCTTATCAGCAACTCTTGTTTCATACAATGGTTTAAAGACATCAATGAACTTTGTAAATAAACAGGGTCATTATACAGGGTGATCCCGAAATGGAGGACACGGACAGCACCACAGCATCCATTGTGGATTAAGGATTCTAAGTTTTATTTACTGTTTTCTCCAGTATGGCTCCCTTAAGAAGATATGACCACTTTTGTGGAAAAAAAAGTCACAACAGTGCACTACTCTTCTTAAGGCAGAAAAATAATGTTTAGGTCTTAATAATACCCAGATAGATATTACCATGGAAACATATGAAATGGAAAGTTCAACAATGTTCAAAACAATAATCGTTGCGGGGAAACATATCCGATAATATTATTCAAAATCTATTTTAGTTGCATTGTTGAGCTCGAATTTGAACAACGATGCCACATTGAAAAATTTTGTTGAACTCAGGGAATAGGTAAACTTTGAATGCCTGTAATTCCGTTCCCGATAATAATAAAAATAAAAAGCAAACTCTATCGTAATAGTTATGTCAAATCATGTGCTTTGCCAGTGGAGGTTGTTTAAATTTCACTGTCGTTTTGATTTAGAATTTAGAAAGAGGACACCCTATATCTCGGTAACGAAGGCGAGGAAACAATTTTCGTTTTAAATTTACAGTCTTTCTGAACATCCTCTACAACACCCTGTATACCGTGTCCGCCATTTCGGGATCACCCTGTATACATCCGCGTCTTCTACTGTTTCGCTATGGCACCTATATAATAATAATAATAATAATAATAATAATAATAATAATAATAATAATAATAACAAACTTGATAAGAATCAATTTGAGTCCGTCCTTACATGTGCTGATCCAGAAAGCTGTAATGATTAACACTTGCCACGTGGTCAGAAAATTCCTCCAAGAAGAATAAACAGTCAAGTTGTTTTGATCAGATCCGCAACTTGATACAAAAACCAACTAATTTAGAAGTTGAGATGGAAAATAGGGAAAATAATAATAATAATAATAAATTCAGGTGAATTCGCTCTTGAAAATGGCGACAAGATTGAATCCATGGAAGAGGGCGAGGTCTATAAATATCTTGGTTTCCAGCAGGCCAAGCTCACAGAACATACACAAATAAAACAAACACTAAGAAAAACATACATAAACAGACTAAACCAAATATTAAAAACAAAACTGAATGCCAAAAACACAATAAAAGCAATAAACACATACGCTGTACCGACACTGACATACTCGTTTGGAGTTATACAATGGACACAGACAGACTTAGAAGACCTCCAGAGGAAAACCCGGACAACACTCACAAGACACAAACAACATCATCCTAAATCAGCCACAGAAAGGCTGACTCTACCTAGAGAGATGGGGGGAAGAGGCCTTATTGACATACCCAATCTGCACCACAAACAGATAAATAATCTTCGAGAGTTCTTTCACGCAAAACAAACCACGTCCAAACTACACAAAGCCGTAAATATCGCAGACAGAAACAACACACCTTTAAACCTACATAACAAAAACTTGGAGCTACACATAACAGATAATAATACAAAACAGCGGTCGTGGACCCAGAAGGAACTCCATGGGAGACACCCCCATGAGCTGAGCCAGAACCATGTCGACAAACAGGCGTCGAACAAGTGGCTTAGTTGTGGGAACCTTTTTGGGGAGACCGAAGGGTTCATGATTGCTATACAGGATCAAACAATAAATACTAAAAACTACAGAAAACATATACTCAAGGACACCACAATCACAGACGATACATGCAGAAAATGTCATTTATCACAGGAAACAATACAACACATTACAGCTGGATGCAGGATACTTACACAAACCGACTATCTACATAGACACAACCAGGTGGCGAACATTATACATCAAAAACTCGCAGCTCAGTACAAACTCATCGACATGTATACACCATATTACAAATACAACCCGCAAACAGTATTAGAAAATAGCACTCACAAATTATACTATGACAGAGCCATCATCACAGATAAAACAATTCATCATAACAGACCAGACATCACATTAATAGACAAAGAAAACAAAAATACATATGTAATAGATATAGCGATACCCAATACACACAACTTGCAGAAAACGGACACCGAAAAACATACAAAATACATAGATCTAGCACAGGAGGTGCGGCGCCTCTGGAGGATGGACAGGGTAGTCATCGTACCGATAGTCTTGTCCTCTACAGGGGTTGTACCATATACACTACATAAAAGCTTACAGACACTCAAAATGCACAAAAATACGTACATAGAACTACAGAAAGCCACAATAATAAGTACATGTCACATCGTTAGAAAATTTCTGTACGCAGACATACAAATAGATGAACATCCGACACATTTAACAGAATTGACACAACACGCAAACTAAACACATGTAGTAGAACTTCTATGGCGACCTTGTCTTGGTGATAGCCCGACATGGTTGCTTGCCGCCGGGAGATGAGACCCGAGATGCTACATATATGCAGAAGAAATAATAATAATAATAATAATATTTATTTCCTTATGGTAAATACATATTATTGTATTTCTTAAGGAAAATGAACAAAAATAAATCGTAAAATTATTTATAAAGTTATAATTATTTAAAATTACAAATCCAAAGAATTGTTCAGATATTCATTTAAGCTGTAATAACATTTTTTTAATAAAATATTTTTAATTTCTTTTGAAAAAATTTTTTTAATTTTTTTTGTAATTATTTGGCAAATGATTATAAATTTTGGCACATATGTATTCAGAAGATAATGAGTGGTATTATGTTTATTTAAAATAATTGTATTAGAATTTCTGGTATTAGAATTGAAAAAAGTAAAGAAATTTTTATTTTTATGTACAAAACAGAGACATTCGTATATAAATAGACTTGGAAATGATAAAATTTTTAAATTTTTAAATAATTTTTTATAAGATGTCATGTGATTAACATTGCCTAGTATTCTTATGCAATTTTTTTGAATTTTGAAAATAATCAACCAATCAAAAGAATTTCTCCATTGTATTATTCCGTATTTTAAAATAGAATAAAAATTTGAATAATACACTGTTTTTAAAATTCCTAATTTTAATCCTTTATTCTTTAAAAATCGAAGTTGGAAGCAATCTTTGCACAGTTTTTTTGATTTTCTATTAATATGTAATTCCCAATTAAGATTTCTATCTAAATTGACACCAAATAATTTTAAAGATTCTACGTTTTCAATATTGAATTTATTATTTAATTGAATTGTATTTCTATTTTTTCTATTCTTATTTGAAAAATGAATACATTTTGTTTTTTTGAAAATTAACTTTAATCCTATTCAACTCACACCAAGTAAATAATTTTTCCAAGATTTCATTTATTTTAAAATTAATATCAATATTATCTTTTTGGTTTTAAACCGAAATTACAATAATTTTTTTTGCAATAATTTTCATTTAATAATTTTATTTTATTTTTTAAGTAATTTTTTTTTTTTTTTATTGAAAATGCACATGCACTGCAGGGAAATCCCTATGACGCTCTGGGAGCGGTGCATGAGCGGAGATGTCGATTCACGTTGGCCTTGAATCGCTTTAGGTTGTATACTTCGGGAAACACGCCCTTTGGAATGCTATTCCAAAGTGATGCGGTTCTATACATAAAAGAAGTCTGAAATAGGGTGGTACGAGGTGTAACGAGCTGAACCTGATACGGATGAGCGTCTGCGGCTCGGCGTGTATTTCTGCCCGGTCTTGATCTTGGTGGGATCAAGCGGGCCACGTCCCTTGAACACTTTCCATAAAAATATCTGTAAAACAGACTCAGGTCAGCTACTCTTCTCCGATGTTCGAGAGTGTCTAAATTTTTTGTCAAATCTGGGTCCCCAATCAAGTGTATGGCTCTTTTCTGGATAGAGTCGAGTAGTCTCAGCGTATGTTTAGGAGCTGAGCTCCAAACATGTGAGCAGTACTCCAAGGATGGTCGGATTTGAGCCTTGTATAAGAGGAGAAGCTGCTGTGGTGTATAAAATTTCTTCGTGCGGAAGAGTGTTCCAAGTTTTTGAGAAGCACTCTTTGCCAAACCTGCAACATGATCATGCCAAGACATGTTCGCTCCGAGGCTCACTCCAAGTAAACGAAGAGATGACGCTGGAGTAAGAGAGTGTCCCGCCATCACCATATCTGGCTCCAAAACGTTGGCCTTTTTGAAGAAGATGACTGCTTGGGTTTTCCCAGCATTAAATTGAACTTGGTTTCTATCGCCCCAAGCTAGAATGTCCCGCAAGTCATTGTTAAGTATGGCAACTTCTTGCTCCCTGCGAGACTGTGCGTCGATGGCAGATGTTCGCGCATCTAAGGTATAAGAAGATATGAGTGTACTGTCGTCGGCAAAACTGTATATTGGATTTTTTGTTGTTTCAAGCAAGTCGTTTATAAATATTAGGAAGAGAGTCGGAGATAAAATGGATCCCTGAGGCACACCGGCATTGATGGAAAAGGTCTCAGAAAGAACTCCATCGACTGCCACCTGCAATGAACGATCTCCGAGATAACTCGCAAGCCACAAGCAGAATTTCTCGGGCATGCCATAGGCCTGCAGTTTTTCCAGCAGTCCATCATGCCAAACACGGTCGAAAGCTCTAGAAATATCAAGCGCAACCCCTCGAGACTCCCCATGGTGCTCGATTGCGCTGTTCCACACCTCGGTGACGTAGGTGAGGAGGTCACCAGTTGACCTCTGTTTGCGGAATCCGTATTGGCGGTCGCTGATTATATTAGCTCCTTCCAAGTACTTTAAAAGATGTTGGTTAATAGCTTTCTCCATAATCTTAGATATTACTGAAAGCAGTGCCACTGGTCGATAGTTGTTTGGTATAGTTTTTTTGCCTTTCTTGGGAATAGGTTGGATTCGTACACATTTCCAGCATGCAGGAAATATTCCCTTTTTATACGACAGATTGAAAAGTCGACAGAAAACAGATGACAGCTCAGTGGCGCATTTTTTAAGTACGATAACCGGTAAAGTAATATTTTATATACTGTGTCTTAGGGCAAACTGGTATGCCAGTCAGTTGTTTAAATAAACTTTATATTGAAATTACAAGAAAAGTATCATCAGCATAAAGTAAAGTTGGAATATTTAAAAAACCAGGTAAATCATTAATATAACATAAGAATAAGAGTGGTCCTAAGATTGAACCTTGAGGAACACCACATTTAATTTTTTTCCAATCAGAAAATGTCTTATTGTTTTCAAAATCATTTATTATTATTCTTTGCTCTCTGTTAATTACCCATACAGCACAAAACATTCTGAGAATATTCTATTTAGGTACAAATATACCAATTTAAGAATATTCTACCAGAATATTCTTAGAATATTCATAGCATATTAACAAACGAATGAGAATATTCTATTTAAGTGACAAATATACCAACTTAAGAATATTCTTTAAAAATATTCTTAGAACATTCACAGAATGTGCTCAGGTTATTAGGAATAGTTCCTTTGTTGTGGTTGGCAACATGGTGGCAACATGTGACAATAAGGGACATGGGCAATGCAAACATCTGCTGCCAGACGACGAACAGCATTATGACAATGAAGTGACCCAGTTTGCCTTTACAAATGTCAACAATACGCATGTTAAAATCGAAAACGTAAAGTTTGTACCATTCACAGATATTCTGTGTATTCGATATGTCAGGTGTCAAGTTTTCAAACCTAGAAACGTCAGATGTCATTTTAGTAGGCCTCGTTTTTTTGGTTGGGTTACGGATTCCTGAAGGCACTTTGATCCCGGTCGTCGAGAGAAGCAGTCGGTGTCATTTCCGAAAGAAAACAAAGGTCTGTATTTATTTCTTGTTTGTAAGTAAGTAGTCACGTGTTATTGAAATCATATTTCCATTTTTGCATACAACTACTTATTGTTTAATTGGTTCTGTCTGTCTAATCATTATCCTTCGTAGTACCTACCTACCTACCTACCGTAAGTAAATTAATTAATTTGAACCTCCAGATCTAAAAGCAAAAATTGTTATTCTTACAATACAATAGGGTTGAACCTCATCATCACGTTTTAAATGCCATGCTTTATTTTTACCTACAGTTCATTCAGCTGATTTGTTTAAATTAATTAATTTCACCTCTTCTAAATAATGAGTTTTGATTAAGGGATAATTTATAAAATAAGGGTTAATTCTAAATTGGTTTAAAGTAAAGTTTATTGAAAAATTCAACTTCACATTCCTGTAGGTAGATAGGTACCTACGAGAGGGGCTATATCTTAACGATCTTATTTAATCACATCTCTCATACACGTGCCTGGGTTTTATTAGAAATGGATTAACAAACTATAAAGGACTTCTTTCTCATATTCTATATTAAATGTATGATTCTACACATATACTGGACGCCACGCTTTTATATTTTTATCCTAATTTTATTACCACATGACTCTATTTATTTATTTTACAATTCATGCCTGCATTTATTAACTGTGTGTATCAAAATGTTTATTTAATTCTTCTACATTTATTTTATGATAATTTTCTGAGAACGTATCAAAACTGAACCATTTATCGAACCAACCATTTTGTGTGTCTCCAGAATAATATTTAGTCGACACGCCTCACTTTTATTTGTATATGTTTTAACCATTTTCTAACTATAAATTACTGCCGTCCACATTTTATAACCACGTACCTATTTATTATTATGTTTTGTCATGCTATTTTTCTCAGGTCACATGTTCGTTCTTTATGCTTATTTTTCATGCCGTTTATTTAACCATTTCTTTGATCGCTTATTTAATTGATGTCTTATTTAAATTGTCTACTGAACATTTTTGATTTAATTGTTGATAATTGACTTATACTCTTTTGATTATTTATTTATATTTCATGAACATATTTATTCAACGAAACTGTCCAATTGATTATTGTTTATCTTGATTTCAAATTGATCTATGTAATTAATTGTAAAGTCAGGTTCTCTCATTTTTCTGTGAAACCAATCAACGTCAAGGTCATTTCTCGTTCTTCGTCAAACTCAATTCAAAAGGGTGGATCATTCTGCTTGCTAATTGTTTACCGAACTGTTGGACTGGAATGTATGAGCCTTATGTGAATCTAACTAACATTTTCGACCTTGCCAGGGGGGCCATCTACAGCCAACGGGAAGTTTCCTAATCGGACCCCATATATAAGGGGCCCCTCCAACTCAATAGGCAGATAGTTTCCTCGCAGGACTCTGTTACACCGTCTTTACTAACAAAACCCATTTTTGCTAAAATCTGGCACCCAGCTTTCAGGGATTATGCTTAAACCCATTTTCGTTGAAATCTGGCAATTCCAGCTTTCTGTAAAAATGCTTCAGTTTAAGATGATTCGCGCAAATGAGTCATGAATGAGGGTTCAATAGTTTTGGTGACAGTTGTCGAGACGATTGATCTACACTTTTCAGGCCACCGTTGATTCTTTTCATTTCGGGATGCTGATCGAGGTTTTTCTTGGCCACGCTCTTTTTACTCGGGAGTCCCAGCGAGCGTATAGGCACTGCTAGGTTTCTCTTAGAATAAAGTAGGTGTTTTTAAAATGCATTTGTTTCTCTAATCTCAAATCTCCCACCTTTTGCTTCATGTCTGTGTATAAAAGAACCAATAACGAGGTAAGAGGTTACTACGAACACAACGAATGGTCCAAACAAGATGAAAAACTAGACGAACACGAGCCAAGGTAATAATCGCGAGCCAAAAGGTAAGACACGAGCCAAGGTAAACAACGACCACACGAAAACACTCACGGGGCAATTCAGACACGAGCCAAGGTAAACAACGACCACAAACGTAAGTTAGTAATGTCGGCCATTTATTTGAAATCAGGTCGGGTTAATCTTTAAATTCTAACATTCAAGAATTCAGGGCGGGAAAACCTCAAATTCAAATCAAACTTTTGAGCGGGGACCCAACAGTCATTCACGACAGACAAGTTGACTTTTCAAACGTCAAAGAGGTTCTTCTTTTTCAGTCATTCAATTTAAGGGGGCCACATTACTGAATTTACTGCGCATGACGCAGGATCTCAATTTTTAAAGGTAGTTTACACTACAGATTTGGCGCGTGTGCCCAGGATACACAGTACATGAAGCATTGTGGAGGTTTGAGATTATTTTAATGGTTTTCTTGTTCTTTTTGTTTGATTTTTTTTTTCTCTCGTCGACGACAATTTTCTCTTTGGTATTTTTTTTTTCTCTTCAACACTTCTCTGTGGTATTTTTTTTCTTCAACCTCGAAACACACATTTTCGAGACAAGCGTTTAGTTCGAAAGTTGTAATTCAAGGTGTCACCGTTCTTCAGACACATTCAAAGCAATCGTTAAAATCAAGAAAGCTGAAAAACAAGGACGCAGTCCTTCCGACAAAACAGGCGCAGCGATTCAGGTCAGGAGCAAGGTGCGTCACACACGATCAGGTAGTCACAGGTAAATTCAGTTCAGGGGCGCAGAGCCCCACCCACAAGTCACAGGTAAATTCAGGTCAGGAGCGCAGAGACACAGTCGACACACGACCACACAAAACACCCGCGGGGACACCACGCAGAGGGCGGGGGGGGGGGGGGAGATACATTAGAAAACACCCACAGGGCCACATGAAGCAGGGGCGGGGGACACGCAGAAACACCCACAGAGCGACATGAAGCAGGGACGGAGGGGACACGAAAACACCCAGGGGACAACTCACAACGGAAACACAATAACTCACACACCCAAAACACTCACGGGGCATCCACGCACATATTCAAAATACTCTGAGTGATTCACGACAGGAACACCAACACTCGCACACACACACGAGACACTTAGGGGGTCATTCAAGTAGGGGCGCGCACACACAAACACCAGGGGGCCGTTCCAAGTAGGAACGCACCTGTTCGAAACACTCAAAAGACATCGGAAGCAGGGGCGAAGACATTCGCACTTGTCCAAATCAATCAGGGCGACGTTCATAGCAGGAGCGAGGTCATTCGCACTTGACCGAATCAAATTAGGGGTAACAAAACGACACACACACACACACACGTTATTATTATTATTGTTATTATTTTTTGTTTGAATGTCGATACTGCTGTGTATATTTTGGTTCGCAGGTTGATACGAATTTTGGAAACGACTGGATCAGTGGAGTCAGACGTAATAGGCGTGGGCACCAACCCAGAGGACAGCGGAACCAATCAAAGCCAGGAAAGGGAAGCCGTGGCAGCCAAGGATGGTTCTATCCGTGGCCCGTTGCAACCATTCAGGATCACCCGCTGGAATGGAGGACTGACTGCGCTGGAGGCGACGGTACGAGTTCTGGCCGTGCTGGAGGCGACGGTACGAGTTCTGGCCATGCTGGAGGCGACGATACGAGGTCAGGCTGCGCTGGAGGAGACGGTACGAGTTCTGGCTGTGCTGGAGACGACGGTACGAGTTCTGGCCGTGCTGGAGACGACGATACGAGGACTGGCTGCGCTGGAGTCGATGATACGAGCTCAGGCTGCGCTGGAGGTGACGGTACGAGTTCTGGCCGTGCTGGAGGCGACGATACGAGTACTGGCTGTGCTGGAGTCGACGATACGAGCTCAGGCTGCGCTGGAGACAGCAATACAAGCTCGGTGTTGTCTTGACGAGCTACACAGTTGCCACCGAGGGACCAAATTTTTCTTCGATCGCCAGGATGTCGTTTGTTCCAATCAGTGCATCGATCTAGGGTCAGTGATTTTATGAAACATTGTACACGACATGTGTCGTACTAGTTTTTAAAACGAATAGGAATTGTTAGATTGCATCGTTGACATTTGTAAATAACCTGACGTGAAGATAGACTCGTTTCAATGCTTTTCACTCACTATCTTCAAGGGGCGTCTGAAGTGACCCAGTTTGCCTTTACAAATGTCAACAATACGCATGTTAAAATCGAAAACGTAAAGTTTGTACCATTCACAGATATTCTGTGTATTCGATATGTCAGGTGTCAAGTTTTCAAACCTAGAAACGTCAGATGTCATTTTAGTAGGCCTCGTTTTTTTGGTTGGGTTACGGATTCCTGAAGGCACTTTGATCCCGGTCGTCGAGAGAAGCAGTCGGTGTCATTTCCGAAAGAAAACAAAGGTCTGTATTTATTTCTTGTTTGTAAGTAAGTAGTCACGTGTTATTGAAATCATATTTCCATTTTTGCATACAACTACTTATTGTTTAATTGGTTCTGTCTGTCTAATCATTATCCTTCGTAGTACCTACCTACCTACCTACCGTAAGTAAATTAATTAATTTGAACCTCCAGATCTAAAAGCAAAAATTGTTATTCTTACAATACAATAGGGTTGAACCTCATCATCACGTTTTAAATGCCATGCTTTATTTTTACCTACAGTTCATTCAGCTGATTTGTTTAAATTAATTAATTTCACCTCTTCTAAATAATGAGTTTTGATTAAGGGATAATTTATAAAATAAGGGTTAATTCTAAATTGGTTTAAAGTAAAGTTTATTGAAAAATTCAACTTCACATTCCTGTAGGTAGATAGGTACCTACGAGAGGGGCTATATCTTAACGATCTTATTTAATCACATCTCTCATACACGTGCCTGGGTTTTATTAGAAATGGATTAACAAACTATAAAGGACTTCTTTCTCATATTCTATATTAAATGTATGATTCTACACATATACTGGACGCCACGCTTTTATATTTTTATCCTAATTTTATTACCACATGACTCTATTTATTTATTTTACAATTCATGCCTGCATTTATTAACTGTGTGTATCAAAATGTTTATTTAATTCTTCTACATTTATTTTATGATAATTTTCTGAGAACGTATCAAAACTGAACCATTTATCGAACCAACCATTTTGTGTGTCTCCAGAATAATATTTAGTCGACACGCCTCACTTTTATTTGTATATGTTTTAACCATTTTCTAACTATAAATTACTGCCGTCCACATTTTATAACCACGTACCTATTTATTATGTTTTGTCATGCTATTTTTCTCAGGTCACATGTTCGTTCTTTATGCTTATTTTTCATGCCGTTTATTTAACCATTTCTTTGATCGCTTATTTAATTGATGTCTTATTTAAATTGTCTACTGAACATTTTTGATTTAATTGTTGATAATTGACTTATACTCTTTTGATTATTTATTTATATTTCATGAACATATTTATTCAACGAAACTGTCCAATTGATTATTGTTTATCTTGATTTCAAATTGATCTATGTAATTAATTGTAAAGTCAGGTTCTCTCATTTTTCTGTGAAACCAATCAACGTCAAGGTCATTTCTCGTTCTTCGTCAAACTCAATTCAAAAGGGTGGATCATTCTGCTTGCTAATTGTTTACCGAACTGTTGGACTGGAATGTATGAGCCTTATGTGAATCTAACTAACATTTTCGACCTTGCCAGGGGGGCCATCTACAGCCAACGGGAAGTTTCCTAATCGGACCCCATATATAAGGGGCCCCTCCAACTCAATAGGCAGATAGTTTCCTCGCAGGACTCTGTTACACCGTCTTTACTAACAAAACCCATTTTTGCTAAAATCTGGCACCCAGCTTTCAGGGATTATGCTTAAACCCATTTTCGTTGAAATCTGGCAATTCCAGCTTTCTGTAAAAATGCTTCAGTTTAAGATGATTCGCGCAAATGAGTCATGAATGAGGGTTCAATAGTTTTGGTGACAGTTGTCGAGACGATTGATCTACACTTTTCAGGCCACCGTTGATTCTTTTCATTTCGGGATGCTGATCGAGGTTTTTCTTGGCCACGCTCTTTTTACTCGGGAGTCCCAGCGAGCGTATAGGCACTGCTAGGTTTCTCTTAGAATAAAGTAGGTGTTTTTAAAATGCATTTGTTTCTCTAATCTCAAATCTCCCACCTTTTGCTTCATGTCTGTGTATAAAAGAACCAATAACGAGGTAAGAGGTTACTACGAACACAACGAATGGTCCAAACAAGATGAAAAACTAGACGAACACGAGCCAAGGTAATAATCGCGAGCCAAAAGGTAAGACACGAGCCAAGGTAAACAACGACCACACGAAAACACTCACGGGGCAATTCAGACACGAGCCAAGGTAAACAACGACCACAAACGTAAGTTAGTAATGTCGGCCATTTATTTGAAATCAGGTCGGGTTAATCTTTAAATTCTAACATTCAAGAATTCAGGGCGGGAAAACCTCAAATTCAAATCAAACTTTTGAGCGGGGACCCAACAGTCATTCACGACAGACAAGTTGACTTTTCAAACGTCAAAGAGGTTCTTCTTTTTCAGTCATTCAATTTAAGGGGGCCACATTACTGAATTTACTGCGCATGACGCAGGATCTCAATTTTTAAAGGTAGTTTACACTACAACAATAATAATACTACCTATATTAATTTAGTTTTTTGTGTGTGTATACTTTATTTTTTATTTAGATGGATTCCACCAAGTCAAAATTCTAGGGGAACGATTGGCAACAAGACTGATTAGGTTGGTTATGGTGTGATAGTTGTTACTAAAATAGTCACTAGAATGGTTACTAAATTAATTTAGGTTATGATTATTAGTTTAAATGTCATTTTATTTCAAAATTTAAAATTCGAAAAACTATAAACGCAACTTTTAGAGGTAAATTGTAAAATTTTAGAGACTTTTAAATGTATAAGTACCTAGCTATTTACTCTTATAAATCTTATGTGTATAGGATTAGACCAATTCCTTCTTAGTTTTTTGTAAAAATGTTCAAAATAGAAGATCTATTACTGACAAACAGAGGTACTTACATTATTTAATCATTTTTTAAGAATTTCTCAAGGACTCTGATTAAACTGTATTTTTGCTTAATCTGGAGAAACATCTTTGTTTATAAACTCGCTATTGTTTATAGCATTTGATTATTCGTTCTTTTCTTTCTTTTGAAATAAATTCACCTGCCTCAGCATTTTATTAATTTTGAATTAGATATTTTGGTTTGTCAATTTGACAACTTCAACTTTTCAAGTTTCTTTGCGTTTCGCTGTGACTAGAGTACCGACTGAGGACCTAGACCTAGTTTTCGCAAAACGTCATTAGAAAGATATAGTCAATCAACAGTTAAATTTATCCTCAAAAATTAGGTAACTATTAAAAAAAGACTATTTTCAAAGAAAATAAAGTATTTGAAGTTTTTAATTTGCGTTTTATGACAGTGCAACTTACAACAAGGAAGCATGTTTTGCAGGTGACGTCATAGCCTATACACGAATCGGGGAGTGTTGCCGTTACTTTAGTCACAAACGTAAATTTTTTGTCAAGGTCAAGAAAACAGGCTACCATCCTATAATATGAAAATTACTGTTTAAAGATTGCACAGGGTACCAACTTGACAGCTGTTTGACAAGTCCATCTAAATAAAAAATAGACTTTATGTATTGTGTTTTTGTAATCTGAATGTGTTCATTCTGATCCATCAAACAGAAACAATAAGAGAATTATTGGTAAGTATCTATACATGCATCTAAAAGTGTCTTTATTATCACAAAGTTATTGAGGTTAATAAATCATTAATAGTTGTCCTGGTAGAGATTCTCATCGAAAACTTTATTCTTTACAGGCGTAAGTAGCAAAAATACAAAAGAGCCAAACCATAGCAGATGTAGAAGTTGATGTAGAAATTTTATTACCTGTATAAAATTTAGGTGGTCAAGACCAAAGTTAGAAGGGATGCAAAACGAGCATGATGGATGATTAATATGTTTATGTTATATGTTGATGTTACTTTAAAATAAAATTAATACATTGTGAACTTGTTTTTCAAGCTAAATCTGTAATTAATTTAACCTAATATCCAAATGCATTTTTACAGATTTTAGAATATACCCAGAATATACAATTGAACATTCTTTTTATGTTCTCAAAATATTCTGTGAACATTCTTTTTATGTGCTCAAAATATTCTATGAACATTCTTTGTTATAATAATAATAATAATAATAATAATAATAATAATGTTTATTTCCAACAGGTGCAAGCACCCAATTACAGGAAATAGATGGAAAAAAAATAGAAATTACACCATAAAATACATCATCAAGTGTACACAACAAGTGTATTATAACAATAGTAACTATAAAAATGAAATCAAAACACCCACACAATAATACACATCTAAATATCATAGGTAAAACAGTTCAGTGCTGTGTTCAAGATACCGTGATGACTGTCAAAATGCACATCACATCGTTCCGAAATAATATTAAAATAATAACACATTATATTAATTGGAGATCGCTTCATCACATTAGTCCTGAACGACGGAGAGTACAATAAAGTGTGCTGCCTAGCGTTATGACGAGGAACTAAAAAGTATATTCGGCCCAACAGAAACGCACAATCCACGCCATGGTTAAGTATGCCATATAGAAAACGAACAACTGCAATGACACGTCTTGTCTCAAGAGAAATGAAGTCAAACACTCTCAGAAGGACACCATGATCAAAACCTCTCTCAGGATAAGCACCACGTTCGACAAGGAATAAAAATTTCAAAAACTTCCTCTATGTTCTATGAACGTTCTAAGAATATCTAAAACAGTCTACTTTGCATGTTCATAGAACGTTCCTAGAATATTCCAATCATCATTTGAGAACATTCTTAGAACATTCAAATATTCTTCGAGAATATTCTATGAATGTGAATAGAACATTCTTGTGCTGTATGGGTAAATATGATTCCAACCAATCTAATGCTGTACCTCTAATACCCATATGTTCTAGTTTTAATAAAAGAATATCCAAATTTACACTGTCAAAAGCTTTATGAAAGTCACAACTCACAAGAGATTCCAACTATTGTATAATTATTATCATCTAATTTTAAATATAATTCATTTGTTAAATAATGAATTGCTAGGTTCGTGTTTTTGTTTTTTAAAAAGCCAAATTGTTGATGATAAAATAAATTGTTTTTTTGTGCAACTGCCATTAAAAGTCACACTTTTGACGACAGCTGATAGTGTTAAAAGTGATTGTTTACATGGAAGCGTGTCAAAAGTACTTTTGCAACTAGTGGCAAAAATATTTTTGCCACTAGTGGCAAAAGTAATTCTATCTACTTTCTCTGTACTTACATTCTCTCATTGAACTACATTTCCTCATGATGAAATCAGACAAAATTATAGGTAGGTAGTATGATTTTTTCATATTCTTTTTATTATTGGAAAACATATTAATAAAAAATAAGTACCCAATCAAGAATTCAAGACAATAATAATTGTTTGGAAATTGCAATCAATAATAATTATTATTATGACATTTCTTTTATTTGTATGCACGCATTTGTTAGTAACCATAGCGTCGGCAATGGTTGCTATGCATAGTAGGTACACTTGTACTTATCTGTAATATTTTAAAATGCAATTTGAAGTTGATCGTCATTCTAAATTCATCAATTTTATTATCAAAATAGAGCAGTTTTACAAAAACCATTGTATGATATTCGTCTTAAAAGTGATCTTATTATGTTCGTGAAATTTGTAAAACTCGCTCCGCTACGCTTCGCTCATTTCACAAACCTTTTCACTCACATAATAAAACTTCACTTTTAACACTAATATCATAAATAGCTATTATTTAAGAAATCCAATAATTTTTCATAAAAAATTTCTTCAATCAGTTTAGATAATGATGGAATTAGGGAAATTGGTCTGTAGTTAGAAATTAATAATCTATTGACCTAATTGGAATTTATATTAGATTTTTTTAAAACATTTGGTAATATTCCTTTTTTAAAAGATTCATTTATTAAATCAAAGAAAATATTTGGAAAATTATTCAAAATTTGTCTGAACATTTTTTGTGGGATTAAATCATAACCACTAGACATTTTTGGTTTCAAACTTCTACAAGCAGTTAATATTTCATTATTTGTAATTTCAGATAAATAAAAACTACTTTGATTGGGTGACTTGAATTTCATTAAAGCTAATCTTATATTTTCTGTTTCAAAATTCGTTAAACTATTATTTGGAAATAATAGTTAACAAAATAATTAAATTAAAATAAATAAGGGGTGGAGAACATACCTATGGCTTGTCCACTGAGTGTTGTCCGGTGAGTTTCCACACTGATCCTGACTATAAACGATTTGATTTTTTATGTTTCAATTCGTAAAGTTATAATAATTGATCTATATTATAATTATAATATTTATTATTATTATAATATAAATATTATAATATAATAATTGATTTGATTCGTACAATTATAATAATTAGAATTAGTACGAATTAAAACATAAAAAATTAAATCGTTTATAGTCAGGATCAGTGTGGCATCTCACCGGACAACACTCAGTGGACAATCCATATATAGTAACACCAACAAGGTATTCATTTCCTCTTGCAAATACAAGATAAGCGAAAAAACCGGTGTCTAAAAGTTGTATATAGAAGCCCGGTCCTGGCTCATCTAGTATTTCATTTGTTTATAACTCATAAATTGCTCATTACAAACTTCAACTTTACAAACCATTCTTTTTTACTTTTCTCAAATAATCTGAAGATGTAATAATATAGAGGGTGTCCTATTTAAAATAACAAAGTTATATGGCGTACAGCGATATTGTGTCACCCTGTGTATCTGAAAATAATTTTACAAACTGCACTTTACCCTCCCATTTACAGCACTTTTTGGTTCATTTCGACATCTTTAATGGTATAGGTGTAATCGAGCTTTCCATTTTAGAGGACTCACCCTGTATATTTACCATGAACAGAGTTCTTAAAACTAAAGATCTATTGCTTAGCACTTTCCATCACACTTTGCATTTGCATGCTGTATCTCGGTCTTGGTATCCATTAGCTCATTCTGATTGAGTGAACGGACCGCAAATGTTGGAAGAAGTCCATTGTAATGTTCGTTTCATACTGACATTTAGGACATCTGTACACTTCTGCGTCTTTTGAATGTTTACGTTTATGATGTGCAGTCAAATTGCTTTTATCTTTTGTTTTGTAAGAACATTCCTGACAGTTGAACAGTTCAGCATCTTTGGAATGTTTTTGTTTGTGATGTTTGGTCAAATAACTTTTATATTTTGTTTGAAATGAACATTCCTGACAGTTGAACAGTTCAGCATCTTTGGAATGTTTACGTTTATGATGTTCAGTCAAAGTATGTTTATATTTTGTTTCAAATGAACATTCCTGACAGTTGAACAGTTCAGCATCTTTGGAATGTTTATATTTATGATGGTAAGTCAAACGATATTTAGCATTTGTTTTGTAAGAACATTCCTGACAGTTGAACAGTTCAGCATTTTTGGAATGTTTATATTTATGATGTTCAGTCAAACGATATTTAGCATTTGTTTTGTAAGAACATTCCTGACAGTTGAACAGTTCAGCATTTTTGGAATGTTTATGTACATAGTGTCGACTGAAATTTTGTTTAACATTTGTTTTGTAAGAACATTCCTGACAGTTGAACAGTTCAGCATTTTTGGAATGTTTTCTTTTATAATGTTTTGTCAATTCAGATTTATATTTTGTTTGAAAAGAACATTCCTGGCATTTGTACACTTCAGCTTCTTTGGAATGCTGAATTTTATAATGTTTGATAAAATTAGATCTATGATTTGTTTTACACGCGCAATGCGCACAGTTATACTTGAACTCTCTTCCGCTCTTGCTTTCAGAAGATCGGGCCTGAAGTGCCCCACTTTCTTGAACAGACTCACACCGATCCTTAGAAATTCCAACGCTACCACGACTCCCAGTCAACTGATGCCAGCCGGGTTTGTGGTCCTCGAAGTCGATCTCTTCTTTCAAGGTCGACGTCGATGAGCCTTCGAGTTCTTGTTTTATAGGAACAGGTGCCTCCCCGCAACCAGCGTCCTCGTTATGTTCATCTTCACACTTCAACTTCGCCGAGTTGAGTAGCAAGAACTCCTGCTCCTCCTCGGACTCCATGAACTGATCATCATCATCTGAGTATTCCGTTTTGATGATCATTTTCTCCACCTCCTGCTGATGTTGAACGGGACGATAATAATTATTGCCCTCATTTAAACTCATGATGTTAACTACTATAAAGTTACACTTTCCTTTGAATTGAAATGAAAATGCGACTATTGCTGAATGATTAAAGATTAAATAATAACTGTGGTATTTATTTACAGTTTACACAGCATAATATAATTCTGTGTAGACATGGACGATATATCGATATCGGTTATTTTTCACCGGTGAAATGAAAATCACCGTCACTAACCGGTGACTGGGTGCAGATTCACCGGTGAAATTTTTCACTGGTACTGGTGCTAGCAAATACGCTAAAATAATTTTAAGGTATTTGGTGCTAGCCTAGCACTGCTAGCGACGCAGTGAACTGTGAACGAACGGTGAACGAGGAGCTGTTGACTGTTGCTGCTGCTGAGCTGCTGGTGCGGCGCTCAGCGTTCTCGTATCTCCTACTATCGAAGGGACGATGGGAATGGGAATATGGAATATGGGCGTTTTATATCGCCTCGTCGTTTGTTGTCGTTTATCATTTCACCGGTGAAAAAATTCACCGCTTAAAATCACGGTGATTTTTACTTCACCGGAATCGAATCACCGGTGAATTTAAAATCACCGATATTTCCATCTCTAATTCTGTGCTATTTATTCAATATCGAACTCGACAGTGACATTTGACGTTTGTGGAAATTGGAATCTCTTTAATCCATGGAGAATGAACAGAGGGAGGGGTTGATTTTTTGTAGTAAAATATTGTCTAGGGAACCTGCATTACCGACACTAACGCTTACTAGGGTAGCGCATTCACTCGTCGACGTTTATTGAACACGGTTATGTTTGAACAGCTGGATGTCATATTTTTGGCACATTTGGTCACAGGCGTAGGTATCAAGTGGAAAAAAGCGAAGTTTGAAAAATGAAACAAAATAATAACACGAATAGAGAATAGAAATCGAGAATCTTCCTTCAGTGGGTATTTAAAAACATATTACGGGTTTATAGGAACTACGAAGCTGTAGACTTTAGTATTGGGTATAATTTTTAACTCGCTATTCTAACGTAGTAACTGAGAAAAAGCGTCTTGGTAGACACACAAATAGCAGTGTGATCTTAATACCCATACTGATCCTTAAAAATAAGATTCGTCAAGATGTAATAAAACTTACCTTACAAACTTCCAGGAATACGGAAATTCTGAGCTCCGTATATTTTCTGCAATCATAACTGTATGCTGATGGGGCTGGGTGCTGGGTGCATTTTTTGTGCATCAGAAAACCCCAGTAACAGGTACAGCAGGTATTGATAGAGAACTATAACGAGTTTAAAATATTAAGAAAGTTACCTTAAGCAACGCGAACAAGTAGAAAGCCCTCTTTTTATTGTTAAAATATCTTCTAACGCAGCAAAAGTTTACCTTTTTTTAATACGCGGACTTAATAACAAATTATGTGAATTTTTAGATAGTTATTGTACGTTCATGGAAAAGCTGACGTTTATGAAGTTAAATTTGACATTCCCAACTTTTTGTGAGAATGAGAATGCGCTACCCTAGTAAGCGGTAATACAGGTTCCCTAAAACTGCCAACAGTACAGCGCCCTCCTCCAACCTGGCAAGAACTAACTACCATCCTATCATTCCTAGCATTCATGGTTATCATGGATAAATTACTATAAAGAACAATAAATGGAAAATAATCAAAAGCTAACCGTCAATCGTTATTTGTTAAGTGAACTATTAAGTTTCAAAATCCATATAAATTATATTTTAGTTCAGGTTTTTATTGAATCAAGTCTAGCAGAAACAGAATGGTTGTAGGACTGAAAATGGGGCGGGAGGGTGGAGATTATAGAAATCAATATCAATATCTGAGACGAGCAGATGCAGTTCAAACAGTTCGTTACATTCAAATCCGATTTTTGAAATAAAACAAAGTCGATCTGATCACGATATACATATACACGGTATGCCGATAGACGATGACGCGAAGGCTGCGTTCCGGTCTTGTGACGTCACGTGGTTCTAAGACTACACCATGACATTCTTATTCTTCATATCTTTTTTATTGTAAATACATTGGAATAAATAAATAATTCTTTGTAGGCTTGCATAAGTCGGCAACAGCTATTTATTTAACGTTTTAAAAATTTTCAACGCCAACTAAATCCCAGAGTTTTCATTGTTTACTTTTGTTTTTCTTATAACCGCCATATTGTTTTTTATGTCGTTTGGTACAAAAAAAATCATGAAAATCAAAAATCAATAACATTAAAAAATTTGTAAAAATTTCATTTTTTCCCAAGATTTTTCCATAATAGATCTAGCACAAAGAAAATCACAAGCAAAAAGAATCTTAAATCAAAATAAAACCACATGACGTCATTGCGCAGTAATAACCAAAATAGTAACAGCAATCGGCATACCGTGTATATGTGTGCCGTGGATCTGATCGAAGTTAAAAAGTACCTAATAATAGAAAGACCAAATACCTAAACCAGCACTATAACGCCGTGTCCTAGCTGCATCCGGGTAATGCGTTGCGTGCGATGCGGGGAACGCACGCAACGCAAAATCGCACGGGGAATTTTGAGTGTGTCCTAACTGAATGCGTGCGGTGCGGGCGAGAAAATGGTTTCCAATCCAACTATTTCTGGTGCAGCTTCAGATCAAATACGTTTTAATTTGGAAACCAGTAGGTTGTTGGAGCTTGAAAGACTTAAAAATCACAGAAAGAAACATGTTACTTAAGAGAAAGAAACAATAAGACGCAAGTAATCTATAGAAATAGTTATAGATTTGATAGATAGATAAATAGCAGGTAGGTTAAATATAAAAAGGTCTACAATAGAAGTTAATAGACCTCATACTTACTTTAAAAGCCTAAATTCGAGACATTTTCACATTCCCAGTGTACCTTGACTCTTGTTCTTGTAAAATAGATTTCTCTTATTGCACAAAATGTTTCGCTTTGGCACAAAGGCAATCGAAATTGAAAAAATTTCCTGCCCGCCGCAAAAAACGCAAGATTTTGACAGATGAAAAAACTAAATATTTCAATTTAAAACAATGCGTGCGTTGCGGTGTCGTTTTATCGTACGACTTTGCGGGCAAACGCGTCTACTGAGGACACTCCCATTGCTTTGCATGTGTTTTATTTTAATCGTTCCCCGCAACGCACGCACGCAACGCACGCAACGCAGTCCCCGGATGCAGCTAGGACGCGGCGTAATACATGAAACCCTAAACCCTCACTGAATACATGCATTTTGTCGACGACTAGAGTACCTGCATTACCGACATTATTAATAATTTATTATGGCGTGAATAAATTCAAACGTCAAATGTCAACGTCATGGGCTTCACAGTAATTTACATCGCATTATAGGATTTCGCATTATTCGCATTCGGTATTCGACTATCGACTATCGATCTACTATTCGGTTAGGCTGATCCTTAGATTACCTGGTCTAAGGGTTCAAGGGTTGATCGGTTCCAAGGGATCGGTTCAGCTTCGGCATGATCCCATGATCCCAACCATAGACCTAGAATATAATGGACTGATAGTTGTCAATGCTTTACTGTACTAAGTTTGTTGCCAGTGTAAGGTAGGCAACCAACATTTCTTGTAAGGGCAAAAACTACTAAATATGGAGAAATAATACGAAATTCAAATTTTTTGTTTTTATTACACATATTTTATAGGAAGAACATGATTATTTTTAAAGATTAAGAAAATAAATGCATAAAAATTATAATAACACGACTTTATTATTTGTTTTTATAGGGTGTAATTCTAATAGAATAACTATTTATTACAATACAGAGATAAAATGTTTCACTTACCTATGAAAAGATATATCTGTTAATTTTGATACACGATTTACACAATTATAAGCTGCACAAGACTGGACCATCATTAATATTAAATTTTAAATCGACAGAGAAGATATTTAAAGTAAATATAAATATGCTTTTAACCAGTATGGATATTAAAATCAGATCTATTTGTTATACACCTACAATTTCCTTACAAGGCCAATAATAAATATTTATTTATTTATACTAATGTCAGATAATAATATTAACATTAATTGTTCTATCGCTCAAAAAACACCAAGAATGCGGAATTTTTGATTATTCTTTGTTTGAATTTGTATTGTTGAATTGAATACGTCTCTTTGCCCTTACTTGTATGTATGGTTGCCTAACTTTGGTTGGCAACAAATTTTAGTCTCAAGGGTCCGTCCATTATATTCTAGGTCTATGATCCCAACCCCAACATCATCGTTGACACTTGACGTTGAGTTGAACGCAGATCACACTGATCACAGTGTTTTTGCCGGATTTGCCGCAAAGGTGAATGTGTAAAATCAAAATGTAGGTAGAGGTCAAACAAAGTATAATAATTAAATAACATGTTACTTATAGCTTTTGAATAGAAGATTTAACAGTGAAAGACTAATAAAATTAGAAACCGCTAATCCTGTCCGTATCAAAACTTCAATAATATCAATGTGCTTCCTACCTACATCAAACCGTATGCATTAAAACCTATAGAATGTCCAAGCAAGTGAAACGTAAAATAACTGTGAATATAAGCCGTACCAAGAGTATCGAAACTCAGCCAAAAGCTCGTCCCAGTGTTTTCGAACGCTTGGGAACCAAAGCAGGCTCAACTCACAAGGACTTCTGCCACCACTGGGCACAAAGCGGAACGTGTCCCTATGGAAAGGGCTGCAAGTACTCGGTCACTCACACCCTGATCAGCCCCTCAAAGCAGCGAGCCGCAAAGAAAGAGAGTGAAACCAAACACAGGCATGTCAAAGAGGGCGGTCACAAGAGAACTCACGCCACTGCGGAAGAGTGGTCAGCTTCATGGAATCCTGACGATCTAGAAGACGCCGATCCGGATGACCTGGAAAAAAGGCGACAGGAACTGCAAAGAGAACTCGAATTGCAAATGAAAATGGAGAACAAAGCCAGGAAGAAGGACAAGAAATCTAATAAGAAGGACAGTAGTTCTTCCACGGATAGCTCTAGCAGTACCTCCGATACGAGTACAACTACCGACGATTCCAGCTCGAGCAGTTCTTCGTCTGTTGAAACGAAACGGAAAAAAGATAAGAAAATAGTCAAATCGAAGAGAGATTCTTCTTCGTCGTCGGATGACAAAGCTCATACTCAGAAACACAAACCGATCAAGAAACTGGAATCGAAAGTAAGACTGGAGAAAGCAAAGAAAGTCCCTTCGAAGCCAGTAGTGCCTACTAAGATTGTAACTAAATCGCCATCGCCCAGCAGGATTAGGAAGAGGTCGCAAACTCCGCCAACAAAACCGGCAATTTTGAAGATCGATACGAAGTCACCTCGTCCGACGAGTCGTTCAAGTGATCGGAAGGAAAAGCATCGAACGCCTTCCCCTAAAACTTCTTCGAAAGATAAGGAGCGAGAGAGAGAAAAGGAACGTGAGCGCGAAAAAGAGCGTGAACGAGAAAGGGAGAAGGAAAAAGAACGCGAAAGGGAGAAAGAGCGGGAGAGATTAGAAAGGGAGAAAGAGAAACAAAGAGAACGTGAAAAGGTAAATTTTGAGTTTCTATTATTGCCGTTGAAATCCAGTTTTTTCCAAATCCCACAATTTCCATTAATTTTATGACTCACTGTTTGGTTTATTTGATATGAATGAATTTTAACATAAAATCTTGTGATCAAAACTCAATTTAGGCAAGTTTTTCAAAAGTGTCATATGATTATTACTAAGGCCTGTCTAAATTGCCAGTTTGCCTTACCTAAATCCTGATTTGTAAGTGATAATCACTGTCCTTCTTTGCACTCTTTTAGGAAAGAGAACGAGAAAAAGCTAAGGAGAAAGCTAAAGAGAGCGAGAGAGAGCACAAACGAAAAGAATCACGATCTCCAAGAAGAGACACTCGAACAGGAACCGCCAACACAAAAGACAAGAAACGTGACTCTCCGGACTCTTCCCGTGATCGCAAGTTATCGCCCAATCGAAACCGCGGCGGAGGCTCATCGAACAGCAGCAGACGTGACGCAAATCGGAGCTCGTCGAAAGACGATCGGAAGTCGACCAGACGAGATGATAGAGACAGGTAAGACATAAATCGACAATCATCCCACGATCTATTAATTAATAAAGTTCTCCTCCCAGAGAAAGGCACGTCGATAAATCCAGAGACCGACGGGACTCCCGTGAGCGGGAACGGGACAGAGAACGCGACCGCGAGCGAGAACGCCGAGCCGCGAGGGAGGAACGGGAGGCTGCCAGAGCGAAGGAGCGGGAAGAAGCGCTGGCCAGGTGTCAGGAGCGGCAGAGGGAGCGCGAGAGGTTGAAGGAACTCGCCAAGAAAGAGGAGGAGAGAAATCGCATGAGGGAGCGGGAGAGGACGACGAGAAGAGACGACCGGGGACTCGATAAACCGACAAGCGATAGAGTGGAACGTTTGCTGCCGTTGCCTGAAGAAAGACTGCCGCCGTCTCGTCGAGGTCATTCCACCGATAGAGATAGGGGTGACAGAAGGGAGAGGGACAGACGTGATCGGTCGCCTGCCAGGAGCTCCAGGAAGTCTTTGGAGAGACATGACAGGTATGTGATCACACGAATATTTGCTAAAAAATTTTAAATCGCATAACTGCCAAGCATAACACATAGTGAGGTAGAGTACCATCATGCTGATACTAAAAATTATGAAATTAACTGGTAGTTGGATCAAGTTAAATTCCTTTTATTGGGGATCTGATCTGGGGATTTGGTTTATTTCAACCAGTGATTGAGGATATCTTCAACAAAAATTTTAGGTGATTTGGAAATATTGGTTGGATTGGAGGTAACAGGTAACACATAAAAAAAAAAAAAAGTGAAATCTTGGATAAAAACCCTTAGTAATGAATATATTTCAAAAGTATTGAATTTGGACTAGGTCTGTATGCCGCTCACGGGTTGTTCATGGTGGGCGTTGTTCTCAGAGGAAATAAATTAATTAATAAATAGGAGAAAATAAATAAAAGATAAAGATGGAAAATTTTTGTTAAAATGTGGGTAATGTCGCCTACATGGTGTTGGGGATAGACTTGCGCATCTAACAAGCTTAGCTTCTGATGCGCAGTTCTGTCTTTTGGCGCAATTCAATTCTTGTAGGTACCTCTGTCTCTTGTTGGTTTTTGAAATTATGTAGTTTTAAGGTTTAACGCAAGGGTGTTATTGCTTATATTATTTCTGTCAAATACTATTCATAGTTTACAGAGTGATGTATTGATTTTTATTGACGTGAAATAAAGTATTATTATTATTATTATAAAGCAACACCTTCTCTATGATGTTGGTAGTTACTGTCACTAACAGAGATGTCACTACCTGTTACAAATCCCCGAGTTCCGTGTGACTGTTCGGGATAAGTGTCGACTGATTCATTGCGAAAGATGGGGAATTGCACTTGCTGATGGAGCATGGCGATGAGCTCCAATAAGACCGAAATGACCATCCATGTCTTCAGCAGTGTTTTTCTCTGTCTTTGGCATTGGATAAAAACATGCTGAAAGCCACAAATACATAAAACAAAAAAGTTTTCCCAGATTTATTTGAACAGAACTGTACTTCGGTAAAAACTGGAATCTTTTTGAGTGGAATGGAAAGGCTTTCTTAGCCCTGTAGTTGGGAATTTTAGTGACACTTACACGTTACACTTATTTTGTTTATTACATTTTTATATTAGCTTTCCTGGGAAATAATGATTTCATGGTTATTATTATACTTTCAGGGGTATAGACAAAGAGAGGTTTGAGAGAAATTACGACAGATCATCTGATCGCGATTATAACAGAGAAAGGAATCACGATCACAGTCGCGACAGAGATTACAACACTTCGCGTCGAGAAAGCGACAGGCGTTTGGAAGATAAAGACTACAACAGTCCGTACGCTCGACACGAAGAGAGAAGATACGAAATGGAAGAGCGTTACAATGACAATTCAAGAGAGGAACGTCTGCCTCCGTTGGAGAGCCGAGATTACGGAGACGAACGTCGATCCAGGAGAGATTTATGGGAAGTTCGGGACGATAGAGAGCTCGATAGGTGAATTCGTGTCGCTTGTAAGTAACCAACCAGTTTTAATGATAATTTTTTACAGGGAGAGAGAGATGGATCATCGCAGATACGGGAGGGACGATTCCAGGGGCGGTGTCCCGTTGAAAGGAAGAGAATGGGAGGGAGAATATAATGAACGTGAATGGGAGCACTCGAGATCAGAATGGGACCATAGAGAGAACTGGAACGAAGGCGGCGGTGGTGGTGGCGGTGGCGACCCGAAAACGGAAGAGGAGTGGAGACATTATAATCGGTCTGTTGATAGTTGGCCGACGGAAGATAGGAGACGATGGAATAATGAATGGAGGGAGAGAGAGCGAGACCGGGAACAGTCTAGGCCGAGAAGTACTACATCTCATAGAGATGGTAATAAAAAATAATAATTGTTTTGTTATAAAACTAAAATTTATATTATAAATAAATATAAAAGAAATATAAATCGTTTGTTTATAGAAGAAAGTAATACTGAAAACCGGAAGAAAGAACCGCCTCCGAAAGAGCTCTCGCCTGCACGTGCAAAGACCGCTTCTCCCGAAGTTGAAAAGAAAGAGGTACAAGTACAAAAGAGACCCGCCGAGGAAGTTCCTGAAATGCAAGCCGAAGCTAAGAAACCGTGCCTAGTCGAGCCCGTTCTGGAAGACGATCTCAGTGAAATCAGTGATGACGCCGACGAAATCCTCAATCGAGTAGAAGTGAGTATTAGTGTTAGTAATCAGAATAAAATGAGTGATTTTACGATTTATTTTAAGGAGGTCATCGAACCAGTCGTGGAAGAACCGGTGCCTGAGGTCGAGACGTCATCTTTGAAAGAGCAAAACTCCAACACTTCCCAGAAATCGCATTCGCCGAAATCCTCTCCTAATCGTTTGCAGAAAGATGAATCGATCGACGATAACATGGAATTAGATTTCGAGGAGATATCGGAAGATGAACTGGAAGAAGAGTCGCGAGTTAAAGGAATCGGTGACGCTTTAGGGGTCGATTGGTCGAGCTTAGTGGCAGAATCACAGCCTAGAACTAAACCGACGACATCGGCTAAAAAGCGCTGGGAACCCCACAACGTTTTGGTTCATCTGGGAGTTTCGGTCGAATTCGCCGGCGAGGAACTGGTAAAGGAAATCTTGAAACAGCACGCTGCAACCGAACTCAAAGAGCAAACCACCCAGAAAAATGAATCGCTTGAAGTAAAACAGGACCCGCAAGAGGTCACCGTCAATGGTCACTCTTTTCAAATAAAACTCGAGCCCAAAGATCCCCAGGAGCCAAACGAGGAACAGAACAAAGTCGAGATCGAAGAAGTCTCGATTTCGCATCCTTTGGCCGCAATTCAGGTCACCAACCGGGAAAAATTGGCCGTACGGAAGAACTTGCTGACGAGTGCCGGTCCCTTCAGGAGAGCCCTCTCTGCTAGGCGGGATTTAATGATCAGGAGACATCTCTGTAATCTGCCTCTTCAAGATACTTACGCCGAGGCTCCTAAAAGACACGATCCCGATCTTCTCAAGCAAGCCACTCAGATTTTTGACAGGTGTTTATAGCAACCACAGTAAATGTGTAATGATGAGGTGATTGTTTTTAGCAATTGGGGACAAAAGTTCAACCTTTTATCAATTGTAAAATATTTAATATTAGTGAATTAATTGCACAATCTGGCTTCAGTGTTATTGTAAGTGATTACAATTTTTTTTTGTAATAAAAGAAAAAGTCGAATCTTCATGCAAGCCTTCATTTGTTTTAAATGAGGCATGTTCTATTAATAATTCAATTCTGGTAGTGCAGTCAACACTGTCGAGGGTATTTTCTAATCATATCAAAAAAAATATATTACTGTTGCATGTTACATTTCCTGTCATTTCTAGTTAATTCTTTGGCATTATTTATTCATACATTTTTTATTTTACATTGAAGATAGACCGTGCAATTTGAAAAACATACTGAACTCTTTGCAGCAGCTGTTTACTTCTTTTCTTTAATCCACTGTACAGTTTAGATCGGCTAGATCATGACATGTATTTTTTTACACTTCTATTATCATAGAAATTGACATGTATTATAGTACGAGTAAGCGAGCATAGTACAGGCCCATCATATGGCATTATTTAGTAGCTCATATACCTCAAAAAATGCGGTTTTTTAAAAGGTTTTTCGATTTGGATTCATGTTACGGGATAATTTATTTTTTATTGTGATTTTCTAATCGAGAGAGGACAATTAATTTATTTATTATCTAACTGCGGATATTAGGGGTTATTTGATTAATCTAATTACATATGAATGAAGAATGAAACACAAATAGTGGCTTGATTCTAAAATGTATAATGAGGAATCCCATCCTTGAATTTAAATGGTTAGGGGTAATAATGACTCGTATAATAAGTTATTTTAACACGTTGGCTGCGATACATATCCTCGACGATATGTATTCAGTTCTTTTGATATGCGGGGTACTAATTTTGCGGGAACTTTTCGCATGCGGAGTCTGTTTTAATCACTTACACTGTGAATATTTCTATGGCAAATATAGCTTTAGAATCCGTAAAACTTCCTCAATCTGTAACAAAGCTAAAATAATACATAATCTTCGACGATATGTAACGCATATGAATAGAAATTCATCATTCATATGCGATACATATCCTCAAGGATATGTACTTGTTTACGCACGTTGCATGTTAGTACATTGCGCAATAATGTGAAATATGCGTCTGGGTGGCCTGCACAGTCATCTCCTTTTGTCTTCAGTCGCCAGTACTGTTTTCACTTTCGCCAATACGTTATCGAAAGTTGCCTCATGATGTCTGATCGTTCGAAAAAAAATTTACAACTAGCACGTATGTACGGCTTTAATGGTACATGAAATGACTATAGAACTGACAGATTTCTATTCTTAAAGCTTTCATAGTTTAGTCTACTCACCATCAGATGGAGATAAACTCTAATCCCCCTACATATCTTCGAGGATATGTATCGCACACTAGAAAAGTTTTATTACATATCCTCGGCGATATGTATCGCACTGGTGGAGAGAAAAGAAATTCGGCTTCCGCAGCCAACGTGTTAATGACTATTAATCATGACTGAAAAGTTGTTAGTTTTTTTTGTTTTTAGGGTCAAACCACAGATGTAATGAGTGAAACAATATTGGACTTCTTTGAATGTTTGAGATTTTAAAAGAACTATTTCATAATAAATTTGTTTAATGCAAAAATATGTTATTTTACATCATCAGTCCTTTGTTCTTAAAGTATGTAACTCAGATCGGTCCCAATATCTATCTCCTTTGGCTCTGAATTTCTGGAACAAGTAAATTAATATAAGAACGTGCCATACTTTCACTAAATTATTATAAATTGTTGATTTTTTATCTCTCTAAAATGACGTATTCCCAAAGCTTTATGACCTGGTTATAGGTCAAAAATAATTACATAAAATGTTCAAATGTTAATAAATTGTTTCTTAACTGTAAAAAATGCAAAGTGTTATCTTTTACTAGAGGCTCTACGAGTATATCAAGATTTTGCTATAAGTTAGATGATATGGAATTAGAATATGTTGAGCATCAAAAGGACCTTGGCGTCGTTTTTACGGAATCTTTTGACTTTAGCACTCACTTAGATGTAGCCGTTTCAAAGGCATTTAATATGTTGGGATTTGTAATACGATCTACCAAGGAATTTAACAATGTAAATACAATAGTCTACTTGTACAAGGCACTTGTTAAGCCTATCTTGATGTATGGATCAATAATTTGGTCTCCACATTATGACACGAATGTTAAGAAATTGAATTCAGTTCAGCATAAATTTTTAAGATATATTGCCTTTAAATCGGGTATCCCGATGGCTTTTGACGAGCATGACTACACTGAGGTGTCCTGCTTATTTGGGTTGTGCTCGTTGAAATCTTCTCATGTCTTCGAAGATTTGGTTTTTATAAAGAGGGTCAAACTGTCTTTGGTCAACTGTGCCGATATTGTAAGCTTGTTCACACCTAGAAATGTTTTATACAACTTACGAAATGCTCGTGAACTGCAAGAAGTACATTCTGAAAGAAACTATGTACATTACTCATCAGTTAACAGGATTTGTCGCAAGTGGAATAGCTTACCACTTTGGCTTAGATCTGTTGAAAACCTGTATCAATTTAAGAACAATCTTAAAACTATAGTTATTCAATATTATTGAAAGTAATGACATTGTTGGATGGTTGTTGCTGGATTCGTAGATGTTTGGGGACTTATTGCTGAATGTTTACAGACTAGATCTGCCCCTGTATACCTATTAGTTACTGTTGCTGTTGTTGTTAATACTAAGTATGTACAAAATTTATGTAAATCATACAAGGGTTCGCCCGTTGACAATAAATTAAATAAATAAATAAATAAATAAATAAATGGGATGAAAATACTTGATTACATCTAAAATGATTATCTGCCAATGTAATATATTTCGTAGTCAAATATATTTAATTAATCGTGAAGATGAAACCTACTTCATAAAGAGCCTTGCTTTGTGAAGACCCTTCAGAAAGGCGTGATCTCCTTCAACAACAAGTGAGCATCCCTCCCTGAGTCCAAGAACCGTTTGGGCGTGAGGTTGCTCCAAATATTGCAATATCCTCTCCTCTCTAGTTTCTCCTTTGTGAGTCGAATTTTCATCAGCGTCTATATAGTGCGGGTTAATATTGAATGGAACTAGGTTCAAGGCGTCTAAACTCGGAGGATAAACGATCGGCATGTCATTAGTTGTGTGGATACTTTTTGTAGCAACGTTTGTTCCTGAAGAGTTAAAATTAATTTTAGTTTTTTTTTTAGGCAATAGAACATTCAAACAACCTGCACTTGTTCCAATGTATGGGACACCATCTTCCAGCACCCTTTTCCGAATCGGATTAATCAACTCAAGATCATACAGCGTCTTTAGAAGTTGAAATGTATTCCCTCCTCCTATAAATATAGATTCCGCTTCATTTACAGCTTGTATTGGGTTGCTAAATTTATGGATTCCTTCCACGTTGTACCCTGGAAGAGTCAATTTTAGTAATACTTAGTATGTACTTACCTGCCCAACTAGTTAAAACAGTAACGGTGCTAACCCCATTTGCCTACAGCTGCTGAAATTTTTGATACATAAGAATCGTGGTCCTTGATGGCGTAGGGTACAAACAGTATCTTCTTTACTTTATTCCTAAGTAGAATTATTAGGTATTAGAGTTTTAAAAACGTAAATGAGCTAAATAAACTGATCTTACTTGTCTAGTAGATTTCGTAGCTCGTTTTCGGAGGCTTGGTAATATTCATAACCATGCACCCTTGAGGAAGAGATCAGTAATATTTGCCTCTTCGACATTGTTTTAGCACTTCCTGTAACCTTCGATATTTTTTAAATGGGACAAGAAAATTTCTCAATAAATTTCCACTCTGTAGGAAATTTTCTACTGGGAGAGATTTGTCAGAATTTAGAATTATTAGTTTTAGCAGTGATTAATGTAACTCGAGTGTTTGATTAATAACTCTTTTATAATATTAATTGAATTAATACCAAACTAAATTAGTTAACTACCTACTTTTATCTTATCGCTGACTAAACACAGTGAAAATAATAATTATTACTTAGTTATCTGTTAACTGGTATAAAGTATTTATAAATAACTAATATCTATGTGGATGGATATGGATACCTGTTACGGATATTAATTGGTTACTCAAATATTAATACAACTTACTACATACGAACAAAAATATTAGATAAAATAGTGTATTTTTGTATTCCATTTCTTATTACATTAAATACATTACACAGGTATTAGAAATATTTATTATTTATTAGATTTTCTATTTTTTATGAATGAAGGTCACGGTGGGTTTCCCTTTCCCCTACATATAGGCAACCAGCGAAACCTAAGACCGAAGGTCTGATAAACGTCAAGCCAGTTGTCACTGTTGTCAGTTTTAAGCCCACGTCAACTACATTTTTAAAAAAGACGCATCAGTGGTCGGGGAAACCGGTTACGGTTCCAAATCATTCCAAATAGACAAGCATTTTGACAGTTGCACGGCTGCCAATTTCACTGTAAACTTTCGATTACAGTTAATGCGGAATTTTTAGTGATAAAAAGTAAAAACTACCGACAGACGGCCTCGAGCTCCACGGAAACCTAAAATATTATTTGGTTCAATCCAATTGATGACGATCGCAGATCAATACCTGAAAACAACCTCAATAAGTCAAACTTCAGGACCACGTGAACTTAAAACTTCAACTAAGTTACGACAACTGACAGCAATGGTCACGTGAACGGTTTGTTCACGTTTATGCTTAGTCCAGCCTAGTGACGTCACACTGACTCCGCAAGTGTGACGTAGCGTAGCCATTTTTGTTGAGGTAGGTCAAGGACCGTGTTCCAAACAAAGCGGGTTCCCCACGTGTATTCCCATAAGCTGATTTTTGAAATCGATTAACTTCTCGAAATTTCATCATTTTTTTGTGGTAAGTACATTTATATATTCCTACAGACATAAAGAATGTACTGCAAATAATTTTTTTGACGGTTGAAAGACTGTACCAACCTAAAGTAATCGAAATGTACTAAAGTGAGGTTACGATCGAGCTTTGATTCAAATTGAAATACTCAATTTTTATTCCTTTTTCAGTTTTTCTTACTGTGCTAGAATCAAGACAAAATGGCACAAACCAAGCATGTACTCAAGTTGAGCGCAATAATGAATTTCTTTTCTGAGGCGGATGAAAGAAGACTGATAGCTAGAGGGGAAAATGCAGTGGAATGTAATCATGTCAAAAGCATCCATTTCGTACCGGAATTACTATTACTGAGAGGAGAAGTTCATGCTAGTATGAAAGATAAATTTTATAATGTTGAGGTAATATTGTTTACTATACTATATTTTAGTATTGATTATTTTACTCATGAATATTTTGCAGATTAACCTTTTTAAAGACGGCCAAATAAAAGATGCATCATGTACGTGTCCACGAGGTCAGTTTTTGTGCCATCATGTTGCGGCTGTTTGTATATATGCTCACCACAATATATCAGTCACTGATGTAGAATGTCGATGGGCTGCAAAAAAATCTACCGATAAAGAAGTAAACGCCATTGATGAGATATATGTGGCCAAGAGTCATGTGTCTGTGAACAGGAAGCTGACCGAAGAGGAGGTAACAGAATTTCGGACGAGTCTGCAACAATTTGGGACTGCAGTTGGTTTTACCTGGCTTTTGAGTCCAGAGCCAACAATGGAGTCAAATCTCATTCCTGACGTGGAAGACTTTGTGTTCACGGAAGAATATTTCTCGGCAGACGATAAACAAAAATGTTTCCTGGATAAAATGAAAGTTTCTCCAGAAATTATTGAAAAAGTCTGTGCTACTACAGTAGGACAGTCAAAGAATGAAAGTTGGCTGAGATGCCGAAAAAATAGATTAACTGCCAGTAACTTTGGTTTTGTTTTAACAGCCATCAAAAGAAACAAATATCCTCCTTCACTATATAAACGACTGACAGGTATGTAATATTAACTGTTTTTACACAACTTATATTTTATACTCCATTTTATATTTTACAGGATTCTACAATCTAGAAAATATCAAGGCTGTGCAGTGGGGTAACATTAATGAACGCCAGGCCCTGGAAGAATTCACAAACGCAACAAATCTGGAAGTTACACCTACAGGTCTGTGGCTGCATAGCTGCGGATTCCTTGGCGCTAGTCCAGATGGTTTGGTGGGAGACAATTCAATAATTGAAGTGAAGTGTCCATTTCGGTTCAGAGACAAATTAATGACGGAGGAATTGAAAATGAATCACTCCTACATAGTGTACTTCATTAACGATGAAGTTACGTTAAATAGTGAGCACGAGTACTACCACCAAATCCAAGGCAACTTAGCAATTACAAATCGAGAGCTTTGCTATTTGTGGATTTGGACTCCACGCGAAAATATTCTTATGAAAGTGTACAGGGATAATGACTGGATAAGTAATTTAAAATTGTTGGAAACTTTTTATTTGGAACAGTATTTACCATTTATTATTTGCAATGTTGACGATTTTTGATGATTTTGTTGTTGATGAACTAATTTTTGCTTTTGAATTTATATTATTGTTTATAAATAAATTTGACACAAATAAATTGCAAATTTACTAATAGTCAACAAATTTTCGTAATTCTTTATTAGTTAATAACATTGACTAGTATTAAAAATGTACCATCCTTATGGTAAATAAAATTGTCGCAAATAAATATTTATTTCTATCATTTTTCTCAGTGTTGAATTGTAATAAGACTTTTCTTGTGATAAATAAATAAAGGAGCAAGTCCGTAATAATAGTGTTTGAAACTAAATCTGTCTATTATTTCATTGTATCAAACTGTCAATAACTAACCCTACCATGAGGAATATTAAATAATAATAATAATAACAATAATGTCTTTATTTTCCTAAAGTAAGTGGACTACAATCATTGATAATTACATTATTACAACTATTACATACATTGTCACTCTGCTTATCATAACCTTCTGTTTTGGTTCATGGAGTTTCATATGGTGAGATTTAAAAATTATTATTTTATGAAATAAATGCATGAAGTAAATGCCTGTGATTCACGTTAAGCCAAGCAATTTCCTTATATACAATAATAATACTTATATAAATAAACATACAGACGGCTGTTGTTGTTTCACATTGTTTTTTCAAAATTCTTCAATTAAAATTCAGGTAATTTTTTATGTTTAATCAAAAAATAGTGTGCTTTGCAATAATAATAACAATAATGACATTTCTACCTTCGACAATCTAATAATAAAAGTCATAAGTCAGCAATTATAAAATCTTAGCAATAATAATAAAATTTTAATAAATAATTACAAAAAATAATAAAAAGCAAAGTTTATAATGCTATGCTGATTCCCTATTGCCTTCTTTGAAAATCAACACCCTGTATACAATAATACCCTACAATACCTTACAATATAATAATAATAATAATAATAATAATTTATTATAATAGGACTTTCCTATAGTACATACAAATAAGTTATAATATATAACCTATTAATATAATATTGTAAGACTCAATAGTCATACAAGTGTTCAACCTCCTTTATTAAGGGAAACTGTAAATTTGTTAATGCCACAAAAACCTGAAAGACCACAGATGCATGTGGTATTAAAGTGGCTGGCACCATACTCAGAATACTGTAGGTTTTTATCCGTCGTATGGCCCTCTCCACGTGTATTCTTGATCTTGCTATTGTTCTAGTTCGGATCACTTGCTCCCTAGTAAACTGAGAGGTTGTCAAAAAAGGTGGCACATTTAGCGAAACACCTTCTGGTAAAACATCAGATATTAAAAAACCTTTATCTGCAAGCACCAAGTCTCCCGCAGACAATTTTTCAGTAATGCCACAGTGTTCCGTGATTTTTTTATCGGAAGTTGAGCCGGGATACAATTTACTGGCAAAGGTCACGACCCCATTTGGTGCTACTCCTACTAGACCCTTTAAGGTATTTCGGTGCTTATATGAACTATAAGTTACCCTTTGCCGTTTCATATTTTTAGGATGAATCGTAGACACCTCTGTACAGTCAAGAATAATTTTACAGTTAGTGAAATGATTAAAAGAAGCAGGCATGCACATTTTATTTTTAGTTCTTGATGGAACATCCTTCATCAGCTGTTGAAAAAGTATTTCGTGTAGGGCATACAACCAGGTTTTAAAAATGTTCGAAACTGTTTCTCTGCTGATGTTAAACCTTGAAGCCAAGTCATCGTTCAACAAATTTAACTTCAATTTCATCAAAGTGAGGAGTAGCTGATCCATTTTTGACACCCTAACGACTTGCCAGCCAGCAAAATAATTTAGTTCTATGTTTTCAAACAATGAAAAAAGGGCCAAGAAGATTTCTTTTGTTGGAAGGCCTGTGTATACAGAAACTAAATGGGGTTTGTTTTCAATGTGACGAAACGAAAAACTAACACTTAAATTCTCCAAATCATTTTTCAAACTTTCTAGTTCTTGCTTTAAAAAGTAGTTTTCCGCCTCCAGCATGGCTGGGAATTTCTGAGGACCTTCCTGAGTTTCTGCCTCAACACTTGACTCAGCAGGTGTTGTTTGAAGTGCGGCAGCACCTTCTGAAGTGCGGTACTGTAAATCAGATGACCCAGCTTCACTCTCAGCTGCTACGATGCGGCTCTGTAAACCAGATGGCCCAGCTTCACTCTCAGCTGCTGCGACTACCTTCTTCCTATGATATCAATATTTTACTTTCTCCACAATATTAATAAAAGTATGTATTTTTACCTTTTAATTTTGCTTTCAGGCTCTGTACTTTCAAATTGCTTCGCAACATTATAATCAAAAATTGTAGGTCCATTATTTTTGTCTCCATTAACAAAATGACAGCTACAAATACGAGAATATTTCGCAGGATCTCTGTCTTTCCGTCTAAAACATAAATAGCAGTAGAATAATACAACAGTTCATGAAATTGATCAACAAAGTATCCTAGGTTAATAGTACCTACCTTATTAACTTAATCCACTTTTTCAGTAAGATTTCATCTTTTGGAAAAGCGAAAAATACACACGAGTGACTTTCACTATAATGCTTGCAAGTCGGTGCAAAACACATTACCATATTGGAGGATTTTCCTTTAAAATAAAATAAAATTTATTAGATGTAGTCATTTTCAATTTTCAGAACATAACCTCACTTTTTTAATATTCACTTTATGCTATATAAGTAGTGTGAACCTGTTGGATTTTATTATTGCAATCAATGCATTATACGCCTATAGTTCAAAAAAAAATTACTTACCGTAAAAAGCCTCAAATTTTATTAAAATAATCACTTTCAAAAATCAGCTTATGGCAATACACATGGGGAACCGGCTTTGTTTGGAACACGAACCTCGACCTACCTCAACAAAAATGGTGGTCGTGACGACATCACTTGCGGAGTGAATTCCTATACTTGGATGGAATAAAGAGTTCACCTTCGAAACACGACGAGGCCGTCTTCGTACTTTTCCGACAGCCACAAAGGGTTACTTTAAATATGACGGAGAGTGGCGCATACAAGAAGACACAACATACCCGATATTGAAAGAATATTAGAATATTACGGCATACTGCTTAATAGAGTTATTTAAAATTGGTACTTTGATTGATTAACTTAGGTAATTAAACCGATGGAAAGGGAAGGTTGATATTTAATTTTAATTTATCGCCGTTTGGCCAAGACTATGAAATCTGAAGTACGAAGTGATGATTTCGTAAAAGTACGAAAATACGATTCAACCCGTGAATACCCCCTATTGTTTTCAATTTAAGCGGTGTTTTTCTCTAACGATAATAATATTTAGGGGTATTCACGTAGGGAACCTGTATTACCGACACTGACGCTTAGAACCTGTATTCACGGGGTCTTCGTACTTTCGTACTTTTACGAAATCATGAGAATATGAAACATAAGAAAGGACTATATGACGCCAATTAGTCGTTCAAGTGAACGGGATTGAAACCGCCATCTTGAAAATACCTATAGTGCTTGTTTACAAATTGACAGTTGCCATACTGTTTTCTCCAGTATGGCTCCCTTAAGAAGATATAACCACTTTTGTAGAAAATAAAGTCACAACACTGCACTATCCTTCTTAAGGAAAAAATAATGTGTAGGTCTACAATAATACCCAGATAGATATTACCAGGGAAACATATATGAAATGGAAAGTTCAACAATGTTCAAAACAATAATCGTTGCGGGGAAACATATCCGATAATATTATTCAAAATCTATTTTAGTTGCATTGTTGAGCTCGAATTTGAACAACGATGCCACATTGAAAAATTTTGTTGAACTCAGGGAATAGGTAAACTTTGAATGCCTGTAATTCCGTTCCCGATAATAATAAAAATAAAAAGCAAACGCTATCGTAATAGTTATGTCAAATCATGTGCTTTGCCAGTGGAGGTTGTTTAAATTTGACTGCCGTTTTGATTTAAAGTTTAGAAAACGGACACCCTATATCTCGGTAACGAAGGCGAGGAAACAATTTTTGTTTTAAATTTACAGTCTTTCTGAACATCCTCTACAACACCCTGTATAGCGTGTCCGCCATTTCGGGATCACCGCGACCTCTAATACCATATATATTCCGAATCAGCGTTCCAAGTATTGTCAGAGGAAAGCATCAGCTCGCTTTCGAAAAAATTTTTCTTAAAAATTTAAGAAGGGTCCCCCCTTTCGAATCAGCGTTCCAAGGAGTATATACAGATATACTTGTGTGTCTTACTATAGTCAAACGGCGATAAACTAAAATTCCTATATTACTTTTCATTAATAAGTACCAATTTTAAATGACTCGTAATAAGTAGTACGCCGTAATAATATTTTGGTTTGAATATGGGTTATGTTATGTGTGATTCAACCAATATACTTATTAATCCGAATAAAACACCGTAGAATACAAACATATTACAATTACATTATAAATACAATACACAAAACACCATTTTCAATTATTAAACCGAATAAAACTCTAAAGATCACAACTATAATAATAACAATGCAATCAATAACGGTTGAAGTATTTTATAAGCACAAAGTGACGTCACGGATAATACATAATACGTTGCCAATAAAATCGCATATATAGTTACAACACACTTTGTGTTTCGCTGTATTTGCACGGCCTTTACATCGCCTTGGTCACAAGCGTTAAGTCGTTGACTCGTTGAGCCCAACCAAGGCTCATCTGTTGATGGCGACCGTTGGTCAGCACGAAACTATTACTTTCTACTGCTGGTAGAGGTTTTAAAGTAGATAATTTGAAATGAGCTCTATTAAATTTTTGCTTTGGAATGTAATAATTTCAAATTCTACAATAATAATTTAGTTTAAAAACCAATAAAGTTTGCGTATTTATGGTTATGAATGAGTTGTTTTATGACGCACGCGGTTTAATTTTAAGAGCCTGAGTTTATACTAGCATAAGTTTACTAATGAAATTTTATTATTTTTTGGTTGGTACCAAGTTGTTATTTCTCTCCCCGCAGTTTGTTTTCGTTTGCCAGTGCGAGTGCCGCGAGTTTTGATTAAACGTCAGTTCAAAATCAAATTTTAAAATAATTTTTCTCGGGAAATTTCCACCTAAACATAATGGTTTCGTTACCGAACTTACCAAACTGAATACTGGTCCTGCCCGCAACCCTACTGGACAATAATTCCAGCGTATTGATCAGAAGTGGAAGCAGCCAGTACATTATAACCTTAAACTTAAAAGTTCTCTAGTTCTTTATTTATTTACTATGTCTTTATTATCGCATTTAGCACCTGCAACTGATTTTTTAGTGAAAATCCGACAATTATTACCGGGACCCATAAGTCTGTCCACGACACAAAAGGTATGGTAATGGAAATGATTTTGAAGGAACTGTTTCGAAGTGTTGTGCCCTATTTTTTTTAAATTTGGGTCTGTATTTCTTGTTGTAGATCGTGATTGTATCCACGACTGCTAGCGTAGTAGTTATAGGTGCTTTGGCTAAATATCTGAGACGGAAGAAACGAGTCTTGGACCCTGTGAAGCTTCGCAAACATTTTTCGAAACGAGGGAGACCGTCAGGCTTACGCAGTCCTAATGGTGGTAAGTCTCCTATCTCTTCTTTTCTAGTGTACTAAAAGAAACTATGAGGAAGTTACTGGTTTCAAATTAGGCCGAGAAAATTATTCATATAAGCTTCAATTTATGCTCAATCATTGCTCGTATAAATTGAAAGATTTTTCTCCTGAACTCCCATAAATTTGAACCTGTTATATAAGTTATTGCTTTTTAATACATTAAAAAAATTATGTTTGTTCTTCTGATATTTAGGCATGCTTTGACAAACATTAAAAAATCGTATTAATAAGTAGGTAGGTGGTAGGTACATTATTTAAAAAGTAAGTAGGTACATTAATTGAAATTAGTTCTGTCGGGATTTGGGAATATCTACAGTAATCTAAATACTACTGGAGAATATATATTTTAGTATTTTGGTATGTGATCTGAGTCTCATAAAAAATCCAATTCTAATGCTAACATCTATTTAATAATAAATAAGATTTAAATCCAGTTGTTCCCTTAGTAAGTATAAAATTACCTGTTGTATTATGTGTTGCATTCAATCAGGCTACAATGATAATCTAAAGATACCTACCTCTGATTAGTTACACCTTCCCAGCCATAGATGCCACCACCACCCGACCCGAGGCAACAAAAAGTAGCGATTACAATGAAATTTTCCCGGCAAAAACATTATGCAAATATATGATGAATTCATTATTATTTAAGGACAATTTTACAATAATGAATTCAGTCTGGAGAATGTTCAGCCTAGCGAAAAATCTAGTGTCAAGTAGTCGTTACTCGTCTCACCCACTAAAATTAAAACGAAGTTCAAGGTCATCGATTATTGGGCAAGGTCGTCTGTAGGATTGTAGGTTGCGTAATAATAATAATTTAAATAACTGCCTCGGTCCCTTTTGTTTTAAGTGGAATTAATAGAAACGAAATTCGCAGCAGTAAAGAAGCAGCCACGTCCTAGAATGGGCCAATTATGCGAATACCGTTTCGTAAAACGATCTCTATAGCTGCTACCTACCTACCTACTTGAAAATAATTGGACTGGACGGAAGCTCTTCTTGTACCTACCTACGTCACTTAGGTAACTCCTACCGTGTAATTATCAAAAAATGCGTTTCGATAATGATGAAAAAATGTGGATTTGCTTTCATAGCTATCAAAATTCACAGTACTTAATCATGAGAAAGAATTCTTGAGAGCCAACCGTTTTGAAATTTCTGCACTTATTTATATTCATAATATTATTAATAAATTCATAATATTATTCAGGATGAGTCACACGTCTGTTGATTTATTCCAGTTTTCTACAATTTTTTAATTTATTTTTGATTGAGATACGATTTTTCATAAAAATTCTTGATTTATAGACATAAAAAGTAAAATTTGTTGCAATTGTTCTGCAGGTTGATGCAAAGGGAAAATCGATCAATGAGGCTTAAAGTGACACTTTATCCCTTTCTAGGTCTCGCTGTTTTTAAAATGATGGCTGATTTATTTAGTCGTGTTTATTTTCAATTTCAGGTCAGATTTGAGTTCAAAATGAATAAATCAGAAACGAGGGACAAGTCGTAAATTTGAGCATGATCCTGTGATCTTAAAATAAACTCGGGCAACCTTTTTGTAATCCCTGCACTTCCAAAGTGTCAACTCTGATCCTGATGGTGATTTTTAAAATTCTAATAACATGGAAAGGCTGCTAAAAATAAATGCATTATCCTGGATCTCGAGGTTTTTTAAGTTATTACCGTTTTCGATAATTCTAAGACATACCTACTTGATTCATTGTAAAAATTTCTGATTTCGATAAAAAGGGTAACTGTAATTATTAACGATTTTAGGAGCGGATATCTCCAGAAATATTCACCTGAGGGATCCAATTTTTATTTTCTTGTTTTTATTTTACAATTATTGTTTAAACACCCACAATTTTAATGAATTTAGTAGCTTATATCTCGAAAAATAATGATTTATAAGGGAAACGATCACTTAAAACCTTTTTCTAATTTTGGAAAATCTATCGGGTGACACCTCACATTACGAGGAGATGCGAGAAAATTTCTTGTTTTCATTGCTTCCTTCTAAACTTGGAAAGCTACCACTGATAATATGATGGGTGGTGGTTCACATAAGACATTTTTATTAAAATGACAATTTTATTAAAATCGATGAATAGATGGCACATGCAGATAAGGTAGTGGCATAGGGACCCCTTATTTCTAAGGAACCCTAAACGTGACAAGTTCTCAACTTGAGGGTGGCTGATCCTACTTACTTATCGTATAATAAACTTGATCACCGATTTACTCGAGAAACGGTTTTGAAATGTCTGTAGTTGCAAATTTTCAACTTTGATGCTGGTTTTTAGGGTTCTTAACATGTCAAGACGCTATATAACTGCTTATTATTCTGTCAAGATATTCGGTCAAGATTTATCGATTTATTCCACTTTTCTCGATTTTAAGAGCCTCACTTCGGAATTCGTGGGGGTGTAAAGCTGTCGGTGCTGTATATCCTTTGCGGTGTTAAAGATTCTCACCTTTCGGCAAGTTGCCAAGGAAAGGGGGAAAATTGTTAAAGATACATGGATTTTGTGGCATGTTTTTAAAGGGATTGAAATGAAATTTTTACAGTAGACAAATATTCTGTAGAATTCCAAAATCTCTCGAGACTAAGTGGTTGGATTATTATCTTTATGGACAATTATCTTCCTTTGTGACTTCATTTTTACGACTGCATGATGTCGTCCCCAAATGGCGATTCTATTATAAAAAAATGTTTTATTAATAATGTATGGGGGCTAAACATCTCGAATAAGGAGACGTTGAGACTTATGGTCGATTTAACATCTTGATTTCTTGTTGGAGAATTCAGAATTTCCCTGGGTCTCAGTTTATGTAATATGTACCTAGTTCTTTTTAGAGTGAACCCCAAGTACTTTCCCATTTATGATAATGCACATTGCACAATTGCACATACAAATTACGCCTCAGCAATCTAACGGCAAGTATTGTTAAACAAAACAACAATGTTTAAACACGGCAATAAAGACAGACAGATACATTATTATTGAACACTGATTGTTGGAATTAGTATCTGAAAATTGTGTTCAATTTGCAGACATCGCGAGCCAGGCGAGTAGCGGTAAAAGGAGCATCAATTTCAGCAACGTGTATGGTGAACGGGTTATCCGACAAGGTTCGATAATCAACAGCGAAAAAGCATCGATAGCGTCCGGCAGTCTGACCAGCGGAGGACTTGTCCAAGAAGGAGGTGACAATGCGAATCTGACACCTCAACAATTTGGAGTCATGGGTGAGTCGTTGTTTACCGTTGCCTTTTGCGTCGTGCAGAAATTCATTTTACCATTATCGTGATAATTAACTGTTCCGACGTTACAATTTTAAGAACAGGAAGAGTGTCTATGACGTAGCCAAACTCTTTGTTTGCAGAATATTATGTTTCAAAAATTGTAATTCCATAATTAATTAGAATAAAATAGTTTTAGAGAAATATAAATGAGTAGATATACTTACCTACTTATATTATCATAAGAGGGTGATCCTATAAATTAGTCAATATTTTTATTTTAATGAACCCCGTAGAATTGATGAAGATGGGAAAACCCCTTAAAATTGCGTTGCTTTTAGTTTTACGGGACCTATTGGACGGGTATGGGAATCCCACACCCTTAATAACTTAGTACCACGAAATAATACGCTGTCTGTGCAGATTCCTACATTAGTCCAAATAACTGTCATAAAAACCAACAAATCATTATGTATTAGATATGTCATGTATTTTTTAATTATTTGGGGCGTAATACCTATAGCACGGCTTCAACCCTTATCAGTTGTTCTAATTCAGCTAGATTTTTATGCCGCGGTATTTATAAACTTTTGACTTGAGGTCGGGTGATCTTGGAGTCATTCTAAAACCCTTCGACTGCCTTTCAGCGTTTTTGAAAAATATAATCTACTAATGTAATACGCTTACATTTCGCTGATAATGGGGTGGTGTATACTATTTTTCTGCAGCCAAACATAGGGAAGGTGATCTTCAAAAGCTGGAATAACTCTCCAGAAACCTACCTGTTGAATAAATTGCATGTTACTTCGATATTTATATTTTTTGTTCGTTTAATTTCTGCATTTTCTGAGAGCATGTGCTTGATGTTGCATCATCCAATGGGAATTCTCAATGAAACTGTTACTTATTAGTCTAACACAATATTCTTAGTCCTACTTATTATAGTCTCACACTTGATTTAAAATGAATAAACTAATCACGAGATACCCTTCAGCGATGGATTGGTGACTGCCATTGTAATAATTATGTACACACTTTTAGAAAACATTACTTACCTTAAGACACCAATAAAGCATGCCGGGCAAGGTTAGAAGACGGTTGCCAATTTCAGGAACGCACGAATGATCCAGGCCTTGAGCATGGACCTTTTCTGGTCGAGACAGAAATTCTTTATTCGAGTTCCACATCAATACCTTTTTCCCTTACCACTGGTTTTCAGATCGATTTCCTCAATTGACGTTCTATCTAGCATCGTTTGGAAAATTTTCCTAAAGAAGGATATTGCAATTATTCATATCGTGGCCTTCAGGCATTTACATACTCATTCACTTTTTCATAGAGGAAAAACGTAAACCCACCAGACAAAAAACATCTCGGTGCTGAAAATTTTGATTATTGTTGATTTGTTCGATCCTAATATCACAATGTAAAAAGTGTCGATATGGTGGTAATGGTCTTCATTTCGTTCCGTTACTTACATCGCGCTGCAACGTAAACTAACGAGAATGAGAAGAGTTTTTGAGTTAGTATACCAATAATTATACCCCGCCCTCCTTTTTCCATAGTTTACACGACATTTAGTAGCATCAACTTCAGATTTAGGTGCATCTTTATTTACACGACCTGTTTCCAGTGTTTCCTAAACCTCTTTAAAGCTTTGCTATAATAGTTGTCCGGCTGATGTTTCCTCGTTCAGTTTCAGTCGAACGAAGCAGCGTTTCTACTCTTTCAACCAGTCAAAGAAGTTAACATTATGTTGCTGAAAGTAATAAAATTTTGTAGAACTTTTTATATTTGCTATCTTACAGAAGGCCCAAAGCTGCAGCGTCATAATCTGAACATTTTATTTCTAACGAACCGAACGCGCAGGCGCATGCGCATGAATGAATTCGTCTAGTCAGGACGTGTCTCCGAACCGAGAAGAAAGCTCCAAAGCTTTTCCTTCCAGGGGGTATAAGTCAGACAGGATGAAAGGGCGCAGTTTCGCGTTCGGACCGTTCGCAGTTAATTTTGTGTTTATTTTTTATATTTAGGGACCACAAGGATTATTATTAATTAATCTTTCAGTCTTCTGCGATCATGACTGTAAAATTTTTGTCCACTTTCCATGTATCTTTCACATCGTGCTCCGGGAGGTACGTTAAAAAGGGGGTCCCGGCTGCTTCACAGCAGTCGTTAAGTTATGTCAGAGGCCCTTGAGGCTACTTGAAAACTTCTGACTCTTGGGCTTTACCACAGCCATACGATATTTATTTATTTATTATTGATTTCACGCCTTTAAAATAGACTCCTCAACCATATTTTCGTCGTTTTCTTCTTAATAATAATCGTTTCCCTCACAAAAACATGTGTATACATTTTGTAGTTTTATAACTTTGAAAAGAGGAAAAAAGGTGAATGACAAAGTGTACGCACATGCGCATACCCTCTGTTTACATTAATCCTAAGATAAAACAAACGATTATACGGTATTAAATATTGTACCACAAAACACCCGAAAAAATAAATTAAATCATCAGAAAACTGCGCACCGAGCTGCGCACACACCCACACAACAACGACAAAGTTATGCGCTAAACGATGATCAAGCTAGCCGAGCTAATGATGAGTTCAGCCTTCGACGATTTCAGCGTCCCCTGTGCTCAAATCTTCTTCTTTTTTTAAACCAAGGAATGAATCAGGAAAAAAAAACACTAGAAAACGAAAAAAGTTGCAAGCGATCGGGAGGATGGCGAACACAGTAAATCTGAACATAGTGATCATTTGCGCAGATTATTTTTTGTTCGTGCGCGCGCTGCACGTTAGGTTCTTTTGGAATGAAATGTTTCGGATCAGGACGTACGTACCATTAGATATGATCAGTATAAATATGATGGTAATGTAGGCAATTTTATCTCTGCAAACTTGGGAAAAGACTATAAGGTACTTCCATTCGATTCCAGACCACTTAACAGGTTGACTGCCACCTGGAAATCATTGAAAATGTTTCTGAGGCCAAGTTGCGAATTAGGTACTTGGTATCTTTCTACAAAAGCACCATAGCTCGCTCAACATAAATTCAACATTATTAGCAAAATTTTTGCAAAATTACTCAGGCGGTCGTATTCGCCCGCTGCAGCATGGGCGGCATCATAAGGCCTCCCTTGCCGAGCGGGCGTACACAGGCGGTCGCATTTGCTTCATCATCGTGCCTCCCTTGCCGAGCGGGCGTACGTCAGCGGTCGTACTCCAGCGTAATAGACCAGTCGGATCAAATGTCATACCTACAAAAATGTGAATGTGATGTTATACAAAATGGATGTTATACAAAAAAATTCAGGGAGAAATACCTAAAACTCGTCTACTGTATTTTCGTATATTAGGTTAGGTTTCATTCATTAAGAATTGTTATTTAGTTTTATTTCTAAAATAACAGCGCCACGGCGGTCGTATACGACCGCTGTCCCTTGTTGTCAGTTACTTCTATAATTCACGAAATATCCCGAAACTGGCAGTGTATAACCAGCTATCTCTGCCATGGCGGTCGCCAGATGTGGTTAAACGGATCCAATTCACGACCGCTGGCACAGCACGCATCGACAAAATATACACTCTGCTAGCGGGTGTATACGACCGCCGCGGCATGAGGGAAAAAATTACTAGCGGTCGTATACGACCGTCACGGCAGTCAACCTGTTAATAAACTTGTATTAGATAAGAGACAAAATATGCCCGTGCTACACCTACTCCTTAAACTGTAACGCATTAGCGTTGTTAAAATCTATTTACGCTCATTTCCACATCAAAATAAAAATTATTTTATCGAGCAAAAATTGTTAATAACCTTCTCTAAACGACAGCATGTTTAATAAATTCACGAACCTTGTAGGTCAGTTACAGTTTACGATGGCGATATCACCTATGGGAATAAGTGGTATAACTAGAAAGAGAGGAAGACAGACACGCGTGAAGTAGCCAATGGAAGAAAGTACAGATGACATAAAGGGTTGGCGGAACTGCCAGGTGAGGCTAGGCTAGGTTGCCATGGTGGTAGATCGCGTTGGTGGCGGACAAACGAGAGACGCCTCACCTGTACTTTACTTCAATTAATTATCGAATATCTTTTACCTTTTATGTACATATCGAGAAACTGAATTGTTTCTACATAATTATCTCAACAACAGTCCAGTCCGCGAACGCAAATACCGAGTTTTTATCTTCGTTACGCGAATTGCGTCTTTGTTTGCCATTGTTGCATCGCGATATTTAAAATAATAAATACGCGAATAAACAAAGTGTTGCTGTAAATTAATCACTTCCGATGCAATCCATCCAACCGGTCGCGATTAAATACCTAAAGTAACGGAAGCTACGAGACCCGATTTCCATAGACTTTACTAATACAAGTATTTCCATACGTCAGCACATCACCAGACAGTAATTTATAATTAGTGCAGTAAACTCTGTACACTGAGTGTTGTCTGTTGTGATAACTAAGGATACCTCATCTCGTTATGTTTCTTACTCCTTCTATTGCATTGCATAGTCAATCGAGTTATATTGGGACGTATTGTCAGAAATACGTTTGAATCGTCAACAATTTTAAAAAGATGAGCAAGAGTGAGACGGAAGTACGACTCGCGTCTTGATACGCTTAGATTGATACGATAAGATTGTCGTCCAGCTCATCGGCTACTGTCAGTTGACAGTCACAGCGTAATGAGGTTTGTTATTTGAAACGTTTTTAATACGAAATTAGCAGAATTACCTGTGATATTGTACGATGTGATAAATTACGAGTAACTTATTAATTGCGTGAATGCCGAAAAATCTATTGCCTTGTTTTTCTAACGTTTAAAAAAACGGACTGGGTATATTCTCGCAACGAACTACAAAAAATTACACAAAATGCCTGGGAAACGATTGAACTCCCTAGGACGTGGTCTTGTGTGGTTGAATTGCTAGGATATTTTACTGCAGAAAAAGAAAACGGAGGTGTTATGCTTTCTGTTAAACGCCAACCAGCAGGTAGGTGACATGCTATTTCTAATCATAATATAAAAATTCACACGCCACTGACACGAACTGCAATACCACATCTGGTTCGACTTAGAAATAAAGTGTATGAATCAAATCGAATTAAATGAAATTGTTTAGCCAGAATCAGTGTGGCAGGACAACGGACAACACTCAGTGGACAGAGCATACCTATTTCTTTACATCGTGGAAGAGAAACAACTAAGTTTTAATCCCCTGCAAGTACATATCTTTTTGACAAATGGTAAATTCGTGTGCACTGCTACAATTATTAATATTATTTATTTATTATGTATCATGTGCGTGGTGAAATGCTGTTGTCATTTATAAGTTGGTTATGCTGTGCGTGCGACCATATAGCAACAAAACCTATAAAAAAATGATTCAAGGTCGTCTGAATGATATTGCAAAATATTTATAAACAAACCAACTTTTATTTGAAACGGTTTTTTGATGGACGAAATTTCAATAAGGATATAATTCCATATCGTTTATGGCAACCTAGACGTTGATTAAAAGAATTGCATCAACATTTTTAAAAATGACGCCTAATGTTATGAAATCAGCGGAAGATGAAATAACTGCCTCATTTTAGCAGAGCATCATCCAAAATAGATTTTTAAATTGGAAAATTATGTAGGTACACAACAATCCCGCATATTTCACCACATACCAAACACCAACCGTATTTAATGGATAGAATGCACCCACCTAGAAAATCCGATCTATTCACCGCGTCGGGTATTTATTATTACAACGTCGATAATCAAACCTGTAATTTACATTTCTATTTTTATTAATTGGGCAAAGTACACGAGTGAGTATGCATTTAATAACAAACGAGAGGATGAGATGTTTCTTTCGACAATCCATGAATACGTCCAGTAATAATAATTATACTCCTCTCGTAGGTACTTACTTTGATGATAAATAATAGCTCGGTAATAATAAATGGTAATTAATATTTCAAATCCTTTTAAATTTTTATTTAAATCAGTAGGTATAGGTATAACTTTTAATGGATGCGTTCTACTATACAGCAGCATTCCGCGGTTAATTAATATGTTATAAGAAACAGTCGTAAGACCTTATTATCTGTTTGTTACCCTTCGGTCGTGTTTTATCATTCATCTCTTCAATTGTCATCACTTAGATAGGCATAGGTTACTCGAGTGGCGGATGCCGTTTGTGTTCTTATTTTATCTTACAATCATGAACGTAGCGTACAGTTTGTAAAATCAGAAATTGCGTTCGAAGAATTTTGACATAGCCATGTTCGGGGGGGTAGGTATAGAAAAATAGGTCTGATGGTCTGATGGAAAAAAATACCGAATGGTTTTCCCTATACAACTTGAATCTGGATGCATATTAAATATATGGGACGTGACCAATGAAGGTAAAATAAAACACGAGAAAGGGTGCAACTATACACACTTACAATAATTGCTGCGGTTGGTCGAATCACTGATTATAATGCGGAATTGCAAATAGTTTCTTAATGAACCGTTCTCAATAATTCGCCGGTCCTCTTAGACCAAGCAACTAGAGGTTTTTTAGACAACTAGAGAATACCGCAGGTGCCATCACACGCGGAATAGCCCTCAGATCCTAACTCTACTCGAGTTTACTACCATTTTGTTTTTTTATTGGCGAACTAGTGCAAAAAATAACTTTTTTTTTTGCTTATAAAAGAAAAACTGATGGAGCAATGTAAGTGGTCCCAATGGACGAATCGTAGAGAATGAAAATACGAAAAAAATGAGAGCTGAAACAACCCGATTGGTTCATTATTAAGGGAGAATTCTCCCCCCCCCCCAAAAAAAAAACGAAAATAGCGTTTTTATAAAACTTTGAAATGTCGTATCTCTCGAAACTTTCGTGTAATTGCAATCAGAAGCTCTTTGGGACTCTAAGGAAACCTAACTTACAGTTGGAGTTGCAGTGAGTACGGTCTTTAGGTACCTTCCTTCATTAAGTCGAACAAGAGAATGAGCCTGTAGTTGATTGAACAGCACTCGCCTTTTCTATTTTACTTGTAGAAGGATGAAGTGAATATTTGCTGTTGAGATAGGTCACTGCAGGAAAGTCTAGTGAGGTAATTAAAGATGATTATGTGCCAAGACATTCTCGCGTAACTGGGAAACACGCTTGGATTTTCTTCACTGTCCCTAAAAGAACAAAATGGCGCAATTTTACGTCGTTGGTTATTGAAACGTAGTTTCTCGAAACTAGCCCAAACACTCGTTGTTTATTAATTTCAGACTCAAATTATTTAAGATAGAAAGCTAGAATTTGTTGTGCTTTTTTTAAAAAGGCACGCAGGCACCGGAAAAGATAAAAAAGATAGATTAAGGTAGCCTGTATGTCTTCTCTCGACGCTTTCTTCCAGATGCGCATCGTAGGTCATGCGTCCTCCTCGACCAATCCTGAGAATGTGTCTTCGATATTGCCAAATAAGGACTTCCACACCAACCTCTGGGTTCCACGTAGACGTTTTTAGTGCGCGCGATGCATCTCTCATGTGATGTTTTCTACACTGATCAAAGGGTCCGTGAATTTACACGCGATGCTTTTAAGAAAAAGGTCGCTAGGAATTTTAGATCGAAAAAACAATTCTATTTTTGATGTAAGATACGCGTAAATAAACTTTAGCGCCATAAATACATTACGTAGTAATGGCTGGAATTTTGTGTGACTTACAGTTGCGGTAGAGTGTGGATAACAAAAGTTAAATGGTGCTTACTGTCTTGCATTACCTCGACCTATTTTATTAATGAAAAATTCCTCATGTTAGACAATAATAATTATTGTGTAGGTATAAACGCAGTATAAAATTCTTAGAGAAGACAGTTATTATTATGTTAGGAATATTGTTCAATTATTCTATTAAAAGTATACAACAATAACATATCATGGCAATGGAGGATTTATTTACCGTTATAAGTCATATCCTAAATGCAAAGCCCCACCAGACAAACTATACCCGACACTGCGAATAACTCATATGATCAAGAGTCCTGATTGTGCCATCATCATGAATGCAATATCTTTGAGGTTGTCAGTCTTCATTTGCCCTTACGGTCGTTAACTCTCATTGGCATCCTCTGCTCGTTTTTTTTTTCAATATTAAATGCGTTAAGTATTGTTTATTGTTATAAGTTAATCGTATTTTCTATTTGCAGTCTCTGCGGAAACGGAAAATTTGAGTGCTTTCTAAGGGCGAAAGAAAGGCAGAAATGCAATTTTAATTTATCTCCAACGTAGGTCTAATGGTATCGTTTTTTATCTCCCCGGTGAAATCTCCTTACAGCATATTAACTCGGAGTCTTATTAAGTCTTGACATCGAGAATTTATGTCCCATATGAGGCGTTGAGGAATCTACTTACGTAATACTTGGAGCCTGTTTCACTTCCTTATCCCTTAATAACATATGAGCTCGAAATGTCTCCAGTAATTTCTTTTCCGCTTTAGCATTTAGCTTAATAACTTCTCGATATCATGATGTCTTATCTTGAGGCTCTTAATTATTAAGTAAATCCTAGGTGAGTTAATTAGACCTGCGTAAAGGACTTGATCAAGACCAAGACTTAAATCCATTTTAATTTCCGTGATTCATTACTCATATTCTCGTTAAGTGCTTTACCTTTTTTTGGCAAAATTCTTTAATTTCAAAATATATTATGTGAACGCAGTTTCTGATGCCTAAAACATGATCCAAAAAGATTTAACAAATGTAATTGTGGTTTCATGGATGACCCATGGAAGGAATGCGGTTTTAAAAATTGGGTTTGAATGACCAATGAATAAATTGAGATAAAATTAGGAAATTCAGATGTTAAAAAGGGGATGCTGTACTTACATCATTCATACGATCATGCTTTACATGTTGGATAGCTCCAATGTAGCACGTGATGCATGAATTAACTATTATTTACTGTCTTTACGGGTCACTGCGATATGATTAATTATATGATTGCGGATTATTGACAATGTGAAAATCTGCGGTAAGCGACACGGAAAGCCGAGTCTAGACTCTTTCCTCGCTGTGGGGCGTCTTGAATCTCAATATGAACTACATCCTGCTAGATGGCAGGATTTTCTTCTTCACCCTTCTTCATGCCCTTTGCTTGCTGTAAGTATAGGTGTTGTGATTATACAACCGAACAGACATCTGATGCGTCTTGACAGAGGTCTACACGCAACAGGAAGGGATTGCGAAAGATCCCCGAAAGATAGAATCTCCCGGGGGTAATTTCTAACCAATCATAAGTTGGCAATAAGATAATAATTAAGAACTGTGATTAGGTATTGCCATTTGACTGATGACGTACATAATAGCAGTTTAATCTGTTTGCAAAGAACCCCAAGCAGGCCAGGGAAAGTTATCATATGTGAAATAATCAGTCAATTCAGCCGAGTATATTGCTTCGGAATAACAGTTTCGGAGGCAGGATGAAGCCCTGCGGGACTCCCGGTCACTCCCAATATTGCCATGATGAAAACTTTCGGCCTTAGTGACCTTAGTGGAGAAAGCCCCTCTGCTTCTCGAGATGCGGCAGTGAAGAAGAGGGCTGACCAGGATTTTTTTCCAGAGGTCATCTCTCCGTGTGGCCAGTTGAACAGGCCAACTGGGCTTCAACAGTAAGATTTATTCTTCACCTGGCGTCTTGTATGAGTATTCGTAATGAGGTTTTCGGAGTATAGATGAGTAACTTCAGGTGATCCCAGAGGAAAAAATGGCATGGGGTAAAGTCTGGAGATTTTGCAGGCCAAGAAACACGATTTTTACCAATCCATGTCCCTGGATAAGTTATGCTACACCATTCGTGCATATTCAATTGCTACTCTGGGACCAGATTTATATTTTTCTCTTCCGCAGTTCCGCATGGAGAAGGAACAGCAGTGACATTCGGATACTTTCGTCACCTATGGAGAACGACGAGTAATTTCGAGTTCTGCAGCTAGTAATCCAGGGTACGTTTTCCTGGAAAAGATCCAGGACAACGACGGTACTGAGGAGCCAATGGTTTAGACTTTTCTCCCCAGATATTAAACATGATCTGACCTGATCTTCTGATGATCGTTCCAATCAGAAATGAATAGAGCAGCAGAAGAAGGTACTCTATAGGTATACAGTGTCAGGATCGTAATAAGGACAGTTTCGGGTAGCTCAACTGAGAGAAAAATTTAGATTCTTAATTAATCACTTGCTCCATGCATCAATGTTTTATTTCAATTTTCCATTCCATTAGAGGGGCGCCAACGTGACGAACGAGATACTGTTTCTTGAATTCTTTATAACATCCAGTCATGCGATGTCGTAATTTATCGTTCCAAATCGTCCAGATTTCCAGTCCAGACATTCTGTAAGCACTATTTCGTTTTAAATTTTTTTTTAAATCTCTCATGCCAATGTGACATCGACTTGATTCCAACGTCCACGAGAAAAAAAGTTCCGTTCCAATAGGAAAGACTGTACAGTCCCGTTGGGGCTCCTGGGCTCGCGGGAGGTCTGACAACCCCGCCGGGGGAACTACGCAGATAGAGGTTATAGAGAGCGAGCAGTGTGTTTCTGTGCCCGCGTGTTATCGATTTACCACCGGTCCGGGGGGTGGACCCCCCTCGTGTAGACGTCGCGGTGCCGGCGGGTCTGTATCTACCGCCGTCGCTACCCGGATCAGCCGTTTGATCGAGGTTGCCGATGTGGCGAAACGTATCGTCTTCTGGAGGTGCATGTTGGACAAAAACTGTGCTGAGATTTTTGCTCAAGAACTGCTTTGTGATTTGGAGATGTTTTTATGAATGTACCTACTTGATGGTTCACATTAAAAGACGACTTCTTTCTTTTGATAATGGTCTAAATAAATACCTTTTTTGCTGCATGTAGAAATAATTGCACATTTTCTTGCGCATGGAACTTGGTTTTAATATTTAGTTGGATCGAAAGAAAATTATTTTGGATGAAAATATTATTGATAGGTAGTCGATTTAGGTTTAAAAATAAAAATAAAATGCTACCTAGCAATCTGGCAACATGTCTTAGTCTCGAGTGCATTTCCCATTCAATCTCGATATTACTACTGCGACAGTGACAGACATTGATATACCTAAAGAAACTTATGTTATTGTAGAGACGACCGAAAGTTTCTGGAGGGTTATTGTAGCATTTGACTTTTTGTTGATATCCCAAAATTTCCTTTAATAAAAGAAATTTCTCTTACTTTAATTTTTTAATACTCCGGAATTGTTTGAGTTAGTGGAATGTGGAATGTGGAATGGGAACATTTTCTCATCAGGTGACTTCAACATCATCATCAGCTCCAGACGTCATGTCGCCAAAACGAGAAGTATTGCAATAACTGCAATGCGTCCAATAGCATAGTTTGGAAAAGGTGAAAACCCGAAACCTGGAATAAATACCAAGCAGTTCCCTTTGAATTTTCAGTTACCAGTCACCAGTTTTTCGTAGAACATGCCATCTTAATTTGTTTCTTCAATCCTCTTTGCATGCCTTCAATTCTTGCATTACTTGATCGTTCTGAGCATCCGAATTTACCTAAGTATTTTGACCAAGGTGTGGCTATTTTTTGACTTTTAGGGTTTAGCAATAAATCATTACTTGTAAGTAATTAAGTCTAGAGAGGAATCCGAAACCATTTATTCCCTGCTCTTTTCAAACCAACGAAAATAATAAATTACTCGAAGAGTTGGCACCAACTGCCATGAATTCTGCACAAAAGTTATGATTTTTTTGCTCTGGCAACGTCGGGACCTGATTCATTCACTGCGCTGAAGTATATATGTTACCCGTAGCTTGCCTATTACATAAGTCTCTTTTGCCCCCAAAATCTAATAAGAGAATGAAGGACTTGTACTAAAATGCTCCCCGAATACCAGAATGAAGGTCAACTTTATCCCTTTATCAGCCTGTTTTTGCTCCAGACTCAAGGGGAGGTAATTGCTCTATCCCAACCCGTCTCTCGTAAGGGATGGATAGGCATTTCGATTATGTCTGAATCATGAGGATAAATGAGTTGACATATGAGATCATTCTGTCCGAGATGAGGGGGAGGAATTGTCTGATAATTGCGGGGGTTTTGGATGATGTGAAAAGCCGGAAACAGTCCTTCTATAATACAGTGATATAAATCTTGCGATCTTAGCGTGTGAGTTTTTTGTTCTTGAGATTTATTGGTGCAGATTGACTGACTTATAAAGCTTTGGGATTTTAAACATAAAAACGTTTGCTTTTGCCGATTTCTCCGGAGGAAAAATTTCTCCCCATAGATTAAAGCTGATATGCGCTACATTTCTATCTGAGTAACGATATTATATTTCTCGAATTCACGTCAAAGGTGCTGCGCTATAAGCTGGATAAATTTTATGGTGTATTAACATTCACCTGCCCGACTGTGCCGTTTCTTAATAGCCGAAATGAAATACGGCTTATTTCAGTAATTAATTTCACCGACAACCCTGCTCGTTCTCCGTTGAAATTAATTTGAATTATGAAGAGGAAATTGAATTAAAATCGACTTACTTCATTCTATGAGTGAACATGATTCCAGCTCGAGCATTTAATTAAGAATATCAATCAAATGTAACGAACTTTTTTCTTGTTGCGATAGAACAATGGTGACAGGGTCGAAAAATTACAGACCCGAGATAATTTTCGATTATGTAATTAACGCAAACGTACAAATATGGACACTTTGACGAGGGTGGATGCAGTAGCCAAATTAATGAGTAAAGAATGGTCCTGAAGCCTGCTCGGAAACTTGGAATGGCTAGCTCTAATTTTCCTCTCTGGCCGTATATACTTTTGGCAGAGTTCCAGTTAAATGTATAAAAAAGCTTTAAATTTCAATGAATTTTTACATTAATAACACAAGTGCAAAAATGTCATGATCAAAAGTTTTGTTTAGGAAATATTTCCAAAATATATAACTAAGGCTGCCAAAAAATATAATTTTTAGTAACTGGACAGTCAAAATAGAACGTCATGTATAAAATCGTATTTTAGGTATAAAAGAGAGAATTTTTTTTCAAGATCAGGTACCGAACACCCTGTACACGCAATACCCCCCGTCTCTCTTTCCTGCATCTTTTAGGAGAAGAGCTTGATTAAAAAAAAAAATAAACGGTGTCTCTTCATAAATAAAATTTTCTTCTTCCAATATAGCTACCCTGGAGAGACGCACGATCGATCATGACTCCTATAAAAACATCCTTGAGGTATTTAAAAATTATAAAATTATGAAGGATCTTGACGGTAAGGAATATTTCCCCAGGGCAGTTTCTAAAAACAGCCCTTTCGATACATTCCGCACGCCTGCAATTCAAGCAATTCTAGATCTTTTTTACTAGTTAAAATCCTAGAGACAGACTGGTTGAGTCCTGAATGTGTTATTAAGGTCTCTGGTCTCAATTCGGGAGCTCTAGGTCGGACACGGTTCGATTTACACGAAACAGCTTTTTTTACGATGGGCTACTGTCTACGGGATTTACTTCCCGGCGAGTCTCAGCTTTTTGAAACGTGCTGCTGTCCGGTCTTTATCCCAGATCCCAGATATGCCTCAGGATATAGGGAGGGTTTTGAAAATATTTCAGTTCATATTGGACAAAAGCGAACCGGGAAATGGATACCTAGTAGTTAGTAGTTCCTTGGAATTTATCATATTTTACTTTCAATATATTTAGGTAGGTATACTGGATTTGTTTATCCGCAGAGACCTTGACAGGAGCCTGTAAAGAGGGTTGAAGTGTTTTAATGACCGTTAAACCAATGATGAAGCTAAGCAGATCTGTAAAAGCATAGCTCATTTATCTTGAAACTTATAGTAAAACCAACGTGGTTGCTTGAACAATAATTCTTCTAGTCTAATTCTTCTCGAAGTTCAAGACTTCAAGCAGCTAATTCCTGTTATATTTATGGTTTGTCCGGGATTTCTCTCAGAAATGGGGAAACGTGGCAACTAGAAGACTGATCATAGTAAACGCAATAGGCGTAGTAAACGCCATATGCAATTTTTTCTGTTATAACGTAATCCGATATAACGAACATTCGTTTAACGGAAATTAATTTTACTCATACAACGCGGAACCTATAAATACAGGGTGGTCACTTTCAACTGGTTCACCATTGGGATCTCCTTAAAAAAACATAAGAGATACAGGGTCGGTTGATTTTGAGAAAAGTTGCACAATTTGATACTTAATAAGAATCTGAAACAAAATTTGAGAAAACTTCAGCCGTTGCTGAAATATCCTGAAAAAACTGAAAAATCAATTTTTTTTATTTTAGCCATATCTTTTTTATTATTGGGAAATAATGAATTATTTTTTGTAGGCTTACATAAGTCGTCAAAAGCTATCCATTTGACATTACAAGAATTTTCAAAGTTGACTAGATCTCAGAGTTTTCATAGCCAACTTTTTTTTTATTGTTTTTCTATGTCATTCGATATGAAAAAAATAATGGAAACCAAAAACTAATAAACTTAAAAAAATAAATTTCAAAAATTTTTATTCTTCTTTTTCCTTAAAAAAAGAAAACTTTTTAGACCGAATATCATAGAGAAATTAAAAAACCATAAGGCCAGCAGTATGACTTCATATTGACGTATTTCAGCGAATTTTTTTTTGTTTTTCTTCGAAAAAATAAGAATTAAAATTTTGGATTTTTTTTCGAAGTTTATTTTTTTTTTTGGTTTCAATTATTTTTTTCATACCGAATGACATAGAAAAACAATATGGTGGCCATAAGAAAAACAAAAGTTGGCTATGAAAACTTTGGGATCTAGTTGGCTTTGAAAATCTTTGTAATGTCAAATGGATAGCTTTTGACTACTTATGTAAGCCTACAAAAAATAATTCATTATTTCCCAATAACAAAAAAGATATGGCTAAAATAAGAAATCTTAATTTTTCAGTTTTTTCATGATATTTCAACAACGACTGAAATTATACGAATTGTTTTCAGATTCTGAATAAGCATAAAATTGGGCAACTTTTATCTAATTTAAGCAACCCTGTATCTCTTATGGTTTAGGAGATCCCAAAGGTGAGCCAGTTGAAAGTGACCACTATATGATTGATTATTAACGCGCATAAACTTGAGAAATTATAGCTTTGAACAAAAATAATGATCGTTAATGAAAAAATTGTACTTAATAAAAGTTTTTTTTAGTTACGGAGATACAGGGTGTTTCATAACGAGAGTCAGTTAGCCATTTCTCATGAAATACTTGGGCGATTTTTGTGAAAATTTGTATTTGGTTGTTTCAACATTACCTGAGTCTTATGAAAATATCTTGAAAACTGGGGCACTCGAAAGTCGCCATCAACTTCGTTATTTTAAACAGGACTTCCTGTACATTAATTCATTTTTAGATTCTCTGGAAAATCAACAATTTTTTTGGTGACTATACGATGAAACTTTCAATTTTGGCGTTTGACGAATAAGCATCATAGACCTAGAATATAATAGGTCTATGATAAGCATGCACCAACCTTCAAGAAGCTATTACTCCGTTTGTATTGAGTCTACAGACACCATAACCACCATTCTTTTTGTTTTTGTTTTTTATAAGCTTCTTACTAAGAACGATTTTTTTCAATAAATTACTTACTTCTTGAGTTATTCGCGAAAATTCGTCTGAAAACGTGGGTTTATTCGTTGAAATTGTGACACTTTCACTCGCGAATAAGTCGAAAAGTGTTTTGACTTTCAGAAAAAAAATTCATAGAACAAAAGTTGCTTAGAATTGATCAATCTATCCCTTACCGGAATTATTTTCAATGAAAAATTTTTCACCCCTGAGAAGGGGTTCATGGCATCCACCCCCAGGGTAAAAGCAACCCCCGGCACAGAGTCAACTTTGAAGTAGAGGGCAAGTATAGAACCTGTATGGGTTTTAATGTTTAAAAATAACTAATGAGACCAAAGCAAGGCAGTAGAAAATAATGAAATTACCTTGGAGAGAGGTACCAGTCGCTTCAAATCGCTGCTTTGCTGCTGCTGCTGCTGCTGCAGTCGATGAGGGCGAATCACTTAATTACCGGTTAATGAGAGAAAATTACTTCTTCGAAGCTAGTAGAGAAGAGTGTCTCGCGTCCAGACGTATCAACGCTTTTCTTCGTGAAAGCGGAGAGAGGATGGTAGGAGAAGGGACGGTAAATGCACCTGCTGTCATTGCATAATAGTTTTGCATTGTAGGTACGTTGTACGCAAAGATTATGCTTGTTGTACGCAACCAACTTTTCGTGTACGAGTTCGGAACAGAACCTAAATCCAAAGTTTTGTGCAAATAGTTCCTGTTTGGCAAAATTATGCGGGAAAAAGGTCTGTGCACTGGACTATTACAGCTGAGAAATCTGACAATTCTGCCCTCTGTCCCAATTTCGGATTTTCGACAAAAATATATTTATAAAAATGTATGGAAAGGGTAAATTGAGGGGTAAATTTACCAATTAAATCTCAGCTTTCTCAGATTTCTCTTGATTTGTTTCTGAACAATTCCTAAATATTGTTCGCCGAATTTTCTGAAAATTTGTTGAATGGGAAAAACGACGGTAAAAACGAAGTTCCTTTCAAAGTCTCGCTCTTTTCATGATAGGAAATTTTGAAAAATCTCATATAAAGGCTCATTCGGTACGAAGTCTTTTTTGAATTTTTGTTAGTAGAAAACTTTGAGTTTAAAATATTTTTTTATTATGCGAAACCGGATTTCTGATGATTTCTGATTGAACAGGATTAACTGATGTACCTTTGGAGCAAAAAGCGCTTCCTTCTTACAAAGTCCAATAAGGCCTACTAGATAAGTGTTTATAGTAGCAAAATTACAAGATTCAAACATTTTCAAATCAGGCCACGCTACTATCTCTCAAAATGGCACTAATTGTCATGGGAACCGGTCGAGTATTAAAGATTTATTAACGATTAAAAGTATTAGCGACTAATCCAGTGGCGTGCCTTGTTTTTTTTTTTATAAAAAAGTCGCTTATGATGAATTCTTGAAATTTTCAATTGGGTAATTTTACAAGTTGACTCAAGAATTGAATTCATAAATAAATAAATAAAGACAGAAGGGCAACATAACATAACATCTATAAATAACAACGATGTAATGAATAATTGTCGGTTAGAAAAAACTCAGGACTTCTGAACTTGCTGTATAAACAACGAAATGTCGAGAGATTATCTCTAAAAGAGATTAAAGTGTTGAAAAACTCCTAAAACTAATATTATCTTCACAGTACCTCAAAAGGAGACACGAAGTCCTTATTAGTGTACGTTCTGCTCAAGGCGAGACTAGGACTCTTTGTAAAAGAGAATTCTCTCGTTTCTCTTTCCTCTTGAACTATATTGGATCATCTTAAATTCTAGAACGGCATCTCACGAAGGACAGATTTTTATTCTTAACGGCATGCTACTCGGTTTTAAGGTAGATAGAGCTCTGCTAAAGAAATTTCTCTTTTGAAAAAAATTCAACAGATTGAAGGTGCCTTGGAAACAAACCCGGAGACAATTCGCAATAACCATAGTATCTTAAATCGTTTACAGACTTCACATAATTCCCAGGACTAACAGCTTGTTTATGGTTATGCAATGCCATTAGGGTCCCGTTCAGGACCACAGAGGACATTTCGAAAGAACATAATTTTTATTACACAGCTCAACCGCAGTTTACCCGTACGTAAACCTATCCCGCTCCCATCAGAATTCCATCAAACTCTCAACAACTCCCGCGGGATCAAACAAACCAACCGGATACCTATGTGGGTGTTTATCTCACGTCGAGGTCCGCGTTTTAATGACCCAGCTAATTACAGATACAGGTGTAGGTATCAATGATGGCGCAGTTAACTTACTATCACCATCAGACAGTAGGGTTCGTCTGATGGCGCCTGATAAGTCCGTGCATTGTATCTGCGAATGCAACTCTGGATAATTACAGTGCGCTGCGGATAATGCACGTCTCTGTATACGCAAATCTATAATTTGGAATTCATTCCGTATATTATGTATTATTATGTAACATAGTCGGAATAGCTGAATCGAATCGATGATAGATCTCTGCATGGAGGGGCACGTAATTTTTCAACTTCTGCTTGAATAATAAATATTTTCGATCTTGCCTAGGAAGTTTTGTCACGCGTCCAGATAAGCGGCCGAATTTAAATGTGCGTTTTCTCATAAAACATGGAAAATGTGTTTTATGTATCAGTGTGTCAATCTAGCCCATTGTATTTCACACGAACTTGCGTTCTCATACAATTTTGTGCGTGCTTTATTGTTTCCTATATAATAATATAGTAAATACCGCTAGCGCTACCAAAATTTTATTAGAAGAGTTAGGTAGGTAATAAAAGTTGTTATATTCAAAATGAAGAGTGAAGAAGTAGTAAGTATACTACTATGTAGGTGCTTACATACATTTGCAATGTGTTCACTACTCTTTCTGGTTTGTTTATAGTACAAACCTTGACTTGGGCTTTAAAACCAATTTTAACTACCATAAACAACGCGTTAATGACCAATTCACAAGTTAGAGATTTGTTTCTCTGTATCGTCAATTAATTGTTAATAAATCATTGAAAGAAACATTATTGAATAATTGCCATCAACGCTGTTAGTGTTCGTGTTAGTACCCACCAGTGGCGGATTTTCATAAATTAAGTGAGAGAACTAGAACTTCCACTTCACGTATTTCTGAATTACCTATTAATAATGCATTTTTTATTATTAGAAAAATCTTGTTAAAGGTTTCTCTTATTAGTACCTAATTATTTTAGGAGAGAACTAATTAACACCTCTATTAGGTAGTTAATCCGATACCAAGACAAAACGAACGATGTATTAATGCCATGTAAAAGAACGGCGTTAAACTAAAACGAAAACGCCTCTTCCAACGTCTTCCAAAAAACGACGAGAGCTCTATGATTCTAAACTCGTTCCGGCTCTGGACGCTCGGCCAGTTTTTATGAAATTGTCATGTGTACTTTGTACATTGACATCCGGCCAGTTCTATTTTTTTTTGCAACGTCTTAACAGCTCGAAAATTCCCTTTTGTAAGGTCCGGTCAGTGCAAAAATTGGAGTTTTTTGAGAGCTTCTCAAAATCGGACCTTGCGAAAAAAGTTAACTGACTGCACTTTATCCAATCAGACCAATCGAATTTTCGAGCTGATCGGACCTTGTCCAATCGACCTTACGGCAAAAACACATCTAAAGACTAGACCTCAAAAAATCGAGCTGACTGGGCTTTATCAAAACAAAAAAAAAAAAAGATCGAGCTAATGGGACTGTGCCAAAACAAATTAGAACTGACCGGAATTAGCAAAAAAAAATCCAACTGACTGGATCTTGTCAAAAAAATCAAGCTGACCAGACTTTTACAAATCTCGAATTTTCGAGCTGACCGGACTTTGCCACAAAAAAGAAAAATTAGAGCTTGACTTGTCAAATTGGACATCCCAAAAAAAAGACCTGACTGGAGCTCGTAAAAAATATTTTTTTAAAGACTCCCTTGCGCTCCCTTGTCAAATTGACATTGCGAAAAAAGAAAAGAAAAAATCGAGCTGACCGAGCTTTGCTCTGTGCAGAATTTAAGTACATTTCGCTAACTTTGTTGCAATCCACGAGCCGCCACTGGTTAGTACCCGTCTAATAATAAGTCTAATTACCTAAGCACTACATTGTAATAATTAAAATACATACTATTATTGTTATACATATTTGTACCGTATTATTGGACCTGTAGTAGTAATAATTAACATTTTATATTCATGAAGGCTGCAGAAAGTATTCCCACGAATAAAACACTATACTTTTTCTACAAGTACGCTTATACAGGATGTTTCAAAACGTATATCGGAAAATGAAAGGTGTAATTCCTTGGCGTGTTCTGAGGAAAAAGTTCCTATTAACAATGGTACGCAAACTCACCCTTTTCTAGATACAGAGTGTCAAAAAATTTCTTTTACTCAGTTTTTGACGATATCTCAGTTTGAGCAGAACCGTTTGAGATATAAAACTGAACTTTTGTACGCATCTTATCATTATTTTTATTTAATTTTTGAGCGCTACTAGAATTTTTTTCATACGGCAGCGGTGGAGGTTTTGGGGTTTCATGAGATTTTGTTGTCCCTAATTTTTACGACAGTGGGAAAATTGGCATTGCGTGGATCTGCCAATGTTTTCTACATAAGAAAGTGCTCTGGGTCACATACTCTGATATGAACTGTTTTCCAGAAAAACAGCACTTGATGAAAAACATAAAAGTGGCAATACAGGGTTATCCTAAATAAGTCGAAAACTTTTAGGGGGTGATTTCCTGACTCATTCTAAGGGGGAAAAATCCTATTAACGTGGGTTTGCAAATGCACCGTTTTTGAGATACGCAGGGTGTCAAAAAAGATTTTTTCCCTTTTTTTTTGATGAGCTAAGGAACCGTTTGAGGACTTTGAGGCACGTAGGTTTTTTTTGGCCCAAATTTCTACGCCACTCGGAAAATTGACACTTTAAAAGCGAATTTTAAACCGCCAATATTTTCTATGCAATAAAGGTATACTCTTGATTTGATTAAAAATTGAGGGGTGACCTATAAAATAAGCAGCAAACTTGACGTTCAGTTAGCAAAAAAAATTTTTTTAAGCAAACAAGCGCGGCCAAATTTTTAGTTACACGCTACAAATTAGCGGCTAAAAATGGCAATTTCATCCCTTGATAATTTTTTTTTTGATAGTGCCGTTTTTAGAAATTCTGTCACCCCAACTTAACGTCAAGTTGGGGAAACACTCAACTAAAAAAAAAATAAACAAAAGAGCGACAAAGTTTTTGATTCCTTAAGTAATTAATTGCAAGAAACAAATTTTTGTATAATGACAATTCGATTTTGTGAAGTTGTTTCTCTAAATTGATGGGCATTGATTTTCTGAATTGACATTGATGATGAACACGTCTGCATGATCGTGTCCATAGCGTCCTGCAAGTTGAAAATTTAGTCTGTTTGATTTTGCTGCTAATTGATTGATCAGCAAATCTCCCCGCAACTCTGCGAAATTTACAGCCACCGTACTTTTTTTCTTGCTTTTTCAGTTGAATTAATCATCTCCGGCATCCGCTAATATCGTTATGATGACAGTCCTACGATAACAATTCCCACTATATTGCTGGAGATCGCAATTATGTTTCTGGTAAATCGTTGATAAAGATTTTGAAGATATTTAGTCTCAAAATAGCTATTGGGAGTGTTTCAAGCAAGCGACGAAAATTCTAAAACGAGGCCGGAGGACGAGTCTGACAATATGAATTTCACAGATTGGTAGTTTATATTGTCAAAGTGAGAGGCTTCATGAAAATTTTGTTTTAATTGGAATTTATGCCACTTTTAAGCATCCTTACATCCAAGCATACATCCTTGGAGTACTGCTCACATATTTGGAGCTCAGCTCCTAAACATACGCTGAGACTACTCGACTCTATTCAGAAAAGAGCCATCCGCTTGATTGGGGACCCAGATTTGACAAAAATTTAGACACTCTCGAACATCGACGAAGAGTAGCTGACCTGAGTCTGTTTTACAGATATATTAATGGAAAGTGTTCAAAAGACGTGGCCCGCTTGATCCCACCAAGATCAAGACCGGGCAGAAATACACGCCGAGCCGCAGACGCTCATCCGTATCAGGTTCAGCTCGTTACACCTCGTACCACCCTATTTCAGACTTCTTTTATGTACAGAACCGCATCACTTTGGAATAGCATTCCAAAGGGAGTGTTTCCCGAAGTATACAACCTACAGAGATTCAAGGCCAACGTGAAACGATATCTCCGCTCATGCACCGCTCCCAGAGCGTCATAGGGATTTCACTGCAGTGCATGTGCATTTTCAATAAAAAAAAAAACAAGTGCGTAAAAGATATTAATACAAGTGAGTAAAAGAAAGAAAAAAAGAAAACAAAGAAGTAAAATTTTTAAACTGAATGACCACCAAAATGTCAACTTTATGAAACGATCTAACAAAATAAGGTAGCTATTTCTGATACAAGTTGCAAAATTGTTGTTTTATGGCGATTTAACCACACCACAAATCTTGTATGATACACTTTGCAGAAGGAGTGTTTTAAGCACGCGACGGAAATCCGTCGCGATTGCAAACGAGGCCGAAGGCCGAGTTTGACAATCATCAAAGTGCTTAAACACTCCTTTTGCAAAGTGTGTCATACAAGATTTGTGAACTCTAAAGATTGGTATTTTATATTGTCAAAGTGAATCTTAATGAAACCTTGCTTTTAATTATTGTAATTATTGTCCCTTTTAAGCACAAGTGCGTAAAAGAATGTCACTTTTAAGTACAACTGCGACAAAAAAAAATTACGTCAGTTTTCATCTAGACATCTGGTTAAGCTCTTAGTCCTTGTAAAGTCAATTAAAACAAAATGAATTTTAATTCTAAAATTTCCATTAAGACCCCGGTCAATAAAGCATATAATCATACTTCAGGAACAACCACCACTACCATCATCGCAGTGGGACAAGGGCAGAGTAATTTATGAATAATTAATAACGCCAATGGCATCAAAACACAGTTCGAATCTGCTCCCGTTCCCAGGTAAATCCGCTTTTCCAATCCGAGATTAACAAAAATAGCCAAAAGCTTTTTGAAGGGATTTATTGCATTTTTAGATTTATCTACATTACATAAATGTACATTTAGACAATAACATTTTTTTACATACAGATGTGTCAGTTCGAGTGATAATCACGTCTTTGTAATTAATTGATCATTGCGACCAATCGAGTAGTACCAGTACCGGTACCAGTACTGACACCAACACCAGTACTATGCATGCGAATTAAACCGTTCTCATAATTTTGAACTGAATCTGAATATTAATACATACAATAAGGAACACATTGAGATTCAATATTCAATAACATTTATTATTATTTAACACTTTAGTATGGAAGTTTTGACGACCAATAATCTGAGGGGTGGTAATAATATTATTTAGCTGGGTTTTCCGGTAACACTGAAAAGCTAAACGCTATATCTGAAGCTAGGCTATGATATTATTATTATTATTTTATTATAAATAGGTAATGTTATCACATGTAGATATTAAACTCGAGTACATCTTGATAGATTTGAATAAATAGTTGAGATGTTTAAATTTAAATTTAACAAGATGAAGCTACTGGTGCTTTTATCCTAACTATACGAACAGCTTCAAAAATTTTAAACAATTTGTACTTGGAATGAATAAATAATTAATAAAGAATGAAAATTTAGAGAGAATTGGAGATTATACATACATTCAAGTGACAGCTTTTAATAAAAACATAAACATTTGTCATGGTTGATTGTTTATAATGGGAATTAATAAAATATACAATGAATTTTTGTACGACAGATACAATACTGAACGAGCTACCGCTACACCGTTTTTAGCAAAAATATAAACCATGCTAGACTTTCTTTTACGCAAAATAGATGATCTGTATTTCCATCGGCTAAATTATTGACAACGCTATCTTACATCTTACAGTACAGTAATAATCATCCTCCTCTATTAGAAGCGAACCAAAACGATTCTTCTGGACGTTGCTCGCAAAATCTATTGAATTCTGCAAGCTCAGTATCACTTATTACTTCTCAAGAGATTCTTGCCACACTATTTACACGGTCTATATAAAATATATACATAATAGGATGACGTCTAATGAGATGAGAATCAAATCAAGCCGGCGTAATGCCGGGAAGATCTATAACTAAGACTAAACAAGCTGCATCTCACTTCACTTCCTTCACTTCATATCACAATCGCTCAGTCTAGACCTAACCCTCCACACGGGGTAACACCTGCTCCTTCTTACGTCAGTTTATTGAAGATCACCGCCAAGACTATCAGCACCTTAGAAACTGTATCAAAACCTGCAGAAGTAGTACCGGTGCCACTGCCTCCTCCATCCCTCTTCTTCATTTCCAGGGCGTTAGAATCTGAGCCGCTGCTTCCTCCTCCGTTGATTGTATTACCATTGCTGTCAGTGTGACCGGAATGACTAGAGTCAGCCAACATGCTGTTGTTGTTATCCCGTTTCTTGTCACTATTAACTGAATTATCATCATTGAATCTATCTTCCACCATCGGTGTTACAATTGGAGTGGCCTCCTGAGTTGTTGAAGTGCTTGTAGTAGCACTGGTGGTTGTGGTAGTAGTAGTGGTAGTCGTGGTGGTTGTAGTCGGAATAAAGCTGTTATTGCTCAAGAAGTAAATCCTCCCGCAATCTCTAGCGATTTCTGTCATCAAATGTTCACGCTGACTCTCTTCCAGGGGTCTTTCCAGCTGCGTACCGTCTTTGTATAAAGAAAAAACTTTCGCTTTATAAGGAATGTCTTTCTCAGCATACGTCCCATATATTGTGCAGTTGATTCCAGTTCCTGGTGGTAGATACTGAACCACATCAACTGAAGCTTCTCTATCTGCTGCTTCAGCGATTGACCATTGTCCTTTCCATTGCGTTCCATTGGGAAGGAACACAGTGAAAGGATAAGCGATGAGAAGTCCGTGACCTTTACCCCAATACAACCTATAACTGTAGTTGTAATACACGACAGAAGCTGCTCGTCGAGGTTCATTCTCCGGGTTGGTCAACACGACATTTCCAAGTGACATGCGTTTCTTCGTAGATCGTTCTTTGTGAGGGTAGAACTTCAAGTTTTTGAATTCGTAAGAAATCGGTTCGGTTTCGACCAGTACTTGGCCGTCGAAGAAAGTGAGTTCCTTGTTATTTTGGTCGACGAATGTGAAGACTCCTAGATTATCGGAGGGATCTAAGTTGCCGATCAGATGGGTGAGAGATCCACGTTTGAGGTGGTCTTGGGTGGCGCGTCTGGCGACGAACTTCCTGTAATCCTCTCCGCAGGCGACAGATCCCTGAGGATTCAGAGTGTACCTGTCGCGATATTCCCAGCTCAACCTAGCGCTGTTCTCGACGTTGATCAGGACTTCGAAGTTGGAGTTCTCGTATACTTTTTTGTACAAAGAAGCCACACATACCGGTTTGTCGGGACGTAGTTGCCCGGAAACCCAAATGCTGTTAATCTGGGCGCGGCACACGTAGATTTTCTTGCTGTAGTGACCGCTATGGATGGCGTCTCCTTCAGGTACGTCTGTAAAGATAGGGGTTTGTTGGATTTTTTGTTGAATTTTGTGGGTTTTATAGTTAATAGTTACCTTCAATGATCTGCTCTCCGGCAACCACGGCGTATTTGAGAATGGAAGTGTCCTGTTTATCGTACGGTTCCCATAAGAGGGTTGTTGAAGTTATAACTTGATCGAGATTTTCGGATAAGACGTGAACTGGTAGTTCGCTTCTCGTGCCGTGCGATATTGCTACGAGAAGGAATGTTATGAAGTGGTACTTCCACATTTTCATCTGAAACAAGGAGGAAAAAGATTCATTTGAAAATTGTATAGCAGTTTTTGATATAATCTTTGATCTTTACTGGACTTAAATCTAAGACGATTTAATGAACTTGTTAAAATTTTACAATAACTCAAAAAGTTTAAACCGCGTTCAATTTCGTATAAAACATATTTTTGCAGTGTCAGTAAATAAAAGAATAGAATTGGCAGCTTTGCTGTAAATATGGCGCCAGGTGAATTCTTGAGTTGTTCTTGGAGGAAATCACAGTAGACATTGGTTGTTAAGAATAACTTCAAGAGTCTTTGCGGCGTAGTTAATCGATATTTTTAAACGCAATTTTTCTAGAACGACTGTAGTAGTAGTTTTATAGTGATTTTTTAGCACCAGGGAGCAGATACAGTATCGTCACTACCCCATTTTTGGCAAGTCAGTATACAATTCAGGAAAAAATTCAAAATAATTACAACAAGCATCGTATCAAGGCATAAAGGCAAGCACAAAATTCAAAATAAGACATCATAAAATTGATTTATTTTAAAACATCAATAAATCTGCTTCGCGAAGAAAACGATGGTACTTCGCAAACTTCTTTATTAAAAAGGCAGAAACACAGGCATAGATAATGAGATATAAATTTTTAGGTAAGGTAGGTAGTAACAGAATCTTTACAGAATCCCACCGCGACCTTACACGCTCCTTCCCGTTTCGTGGCCTGTGCCCCTGTGAACATTTCCGGGTCCCGGTTACCTTCACGTCGCGAAACTCGCCGTCCAGCAAATCAGCGCCGGTTACATCGATGTCACCTGATAAAGGAGTTCTATCCTTTTTAATCAGTGTCAATTCAGGTTTGTCACCTTCCACCAATAAGGACCCTTTTTCCTTGCGAAGAAATACGCGTTTTCACGTAGTTTTATCTTGAGTTGCGCTTTAAGGACCGTCATCTTCACTGTGTAAAAGGTCGTTGAAGCTATACGGGATATTTTTAATAACAGGTTAAGACTTATACGTGGCTTCCCGCGAGTTGCGCTTTGAGGACCGTGGCTTCACTCTGTACAAGGTCGTTGAAGTTATACGGGATATTTTTAATAAAAAGGTCGTTGAGATGTATACGCGTGGTTTCCCTCGAGTTGCGCTTTGAGGACCGTCACTTCACTTTGTAAAAGGTCGTTGAAGTTATACGGGATATTTTTAATTAAAAGGTCGTTTAGACTTATACGTGGCTTCCCTAGAATTGCGCTGTGAGGACCGTCACTTCACACCGAACATGGTTGTTGAAGGTATACAGGATATTTTTAATAAAAAGTCGATGGGACTTTTATCTGATTTTATATCGAGGACACATTTTTAATAATTCAAGGTAGATACTTTTCAAAATCAAATAAATCTACATTGAAAGGAAAGGTGGTTTTGAATCTTCAAAAGCATCATAATTAGAAACTGATGTAATAGAGAGATGTTTTATTAAATGATAAAAATCGTTTCAATTAACGTTTTTCTATTGAAAATCTAGGTTGAACAAATCTGGACGTTTAGTGTGGGAGTCCTTTAAATTAAATTATATAAGAAACCGTTTATGAAACACACACTCTCATGACATAATATAGATTGATTAAAAAGATTAAAATGTTATTACGTTGTCCCATACATTTTGATTATGAACTCATTCCTTATTTGCATAATTTAAAGCAGCAAGTATCTAACTCGTTCGTTCTGATTACTGGCTATGTTGTTATAATTAAAAAAATTAATAAATATAAGAGCACCGCGAGCACTGTATAGAGAGATAAACTTTATTAAAATGTTGGAGCGTTTAGGTTTGTAGTTAAAAAAAAATAAATACAAAATATAAATTAATCGAATCTCTATTTAATTCTTGGAATGAGAATGGAAATACTTCCTTCCATTTATTATGTAATCTATTTTGCACACATAGGTAATTTTATACTTAAATACATTAGGCTGATTATATTAAAATTTCTCTTCTTAATCATGAGAAAATATTACCCACCTGACTGGTATTTACAGAATTACTTCTTTAGTGCTAGTGCATACTATGTATTATAAAATAATATACGGCGTCAATTTCCGTTTTATCCTCATTAAACAGCCATTTCAACCGTTGAAATTACTGTACAATTTTCTAATTACCTTCTAGAAATGCATAAAATAACACACTATCAATTCAACACCGTAATATTTTATCAACAATTGCAATCTTTACTCAAACTGCAACTGCACGTATTCAAATAATTGTACAGGAACCCAGGAACGTATATAGCGCAATACTTTCATGTCTTTGATGTTCCATATATCTCACCAATAATACCAGTCATTGAAGTTGAAGACAAGTTCCGCCCCGTAGGTAATAAGCGCATGCGGGACTAATACCTGCATTTAATTTCGCAAAAAATATGCACAAAGTATTCTCTATACCCGACTTGGATGGCAATTGAGGAGAGACTTGAGGTCTGAGGTACTGATGATGGTACTGGTCACTGGTACAGTACTAGTACTATGCCACGGTGTTTCTTTATTGTTAGGCTCCGAGCCAAATCGGCACGTTCAGGTGATTTCAGGATATCAAGCATTTACTGTTGTAGTACTAATCCTACAATTATTATAGTACAGTGTAGTCATAGCCGGAATGCGGTAGCATGAACAAGAAGTTACCACCCGGAGTATAAACCTGCTGTCATGTTCCGGGAAGTTTAGCTTTATAACTGGGTATTACTTATATTTTTGTAGAATACTATTAATAATAAAAGTTCCAGCTCTTTGTAACAAGCAGTTAGACAGTGAGTGAACCGTAACGACACTTCCTTTTCCTCCGAGTGATTCAGAGATCTCTTTTATACTTATTCATTTCCACGTAGGTATAAGAGACTGGATTGAGCAGAAGCTCTCTCGTTTTAAAGTTCGGTTAAAATGATTTTGGGGGATTTTGATGAGAAGATTCCTGCTCGAGTACACCGCTAATCCCCGTTCCATCATCCCTTCCTGCTTAGCGAAAATATGAAATGTTTTCCACTGGTATTATCTGTTTTCCGTTATCCGACTCGAAGGACCATATAATGATAAACTAACTGTATTTATACTTCTAAAAAAATGGTTTCATTGATTCGCAAAGTGCTATTTTCTCGGTAAATAAAAATAACGCTGATTAGGGCAAAAAAATTCAAGGAAGTGAAATTATTTGGCCCTCAAAGTTTTTTATGCGAATAAAAAAATCATATATGATGCCAAATTTTTGAAGGGCTTTCTGTATAAACGAGCTAATTCGTGAAAGTTTTAGAAAATTTAGTAGAAATATTTTATCTGCATGGTGTTTGTTTAATGTTGGGGGACGATAAACTTTGAAGTTATTAGGACGGGCTAATTCATGATCAAATCTAGTAAATTTCTAGCCCCGTAAATAATAATACAGAAGGAACAAAAATGTTTCAAAAACTCTCTTCAGGGTTGAAAAAACAATAAATAAATATGCCTAAACAGGTTTTTTGTAATAATTATAAAATGGCGTAAAATTTTTATTTCTGATCCCATTTTTCCCAAATTTGGTTCTCGAGTATTTCCGAGTCACTTGTTTTTTTTTTATTGTAGAGGTATATAAATCTGATCTAAAACTTCTAAAAGTAACAACACAAAAGTGAGAGAAAAAGATTTTAGTAATGAAATCCTCGTGGTCGATTGCCTTTTTTTCGAAAACGAATTTTCAGCACAATCGGGTTTTTTCAAAAAAAAAAAAAATCGACAAATCGACAGGATAAATCGAAAGGTCTCAATCTAATGCTAAAAAGAAGAACCCTCCATTAGAGCTGAAAAAAACCAAATTTCATTTTTGTCAATAAAGTGACTTCCAAAAAGTTTTAATTCTCAACCGATTTTTCTCAAATTTGGTTGGTGGGACATTTTCGAGCTATCATTTTTATACTGCTTTATAGAAGTCTGATCAAAAAGTAACAGGACAAAAGCTAGATCCTCAATCTCGGAAACAACTATAGTCCGATTATATTGAAATTTTAATCAGAATAATCGACGAAAAAGTGTTTTTGAGCAAAATTTTGTCCGAGGAGTAAACGGAAATGTGACCATAAATCGAATGATCTCACAGCATCTAATAAACCATAGATACCGACAGAGCTGGAAAGCAGATTTTTTTCAAAATAAAACAGCGTAAAATTAAAATTCCTGTCCCGAATAGTAAAAAATTTGGATTTTCCGGTGTTATCGAGTCATTTTTTCCATTTAATTTGTTCTAAAAGTAACAGGTAAAAAAATTATCTCTGAAACGATAACTGCTACAGTTCAATAAAAATAATAAATTTTTTAGTTTCTTTTTCAGAAAAAATTCTCGTAAAAAATGTCAGGTTAGTAAAATAATCGTAATTTTTAGGAAAAATTGAGTTTCTAGAAATTCCTCATGTATTTACAGGAAAATTTGCAATTGCGACGTATCTGCAATTTTTATTTAGAATTTACCTTTTTTTTCATCTCAGTTTCTAATCTTTTAAACCATCATCAGAGCTGAAAATTTAAAACGTGAGTGAATGATATCCAAAAAGTTACTTCAAAGTTTTTTTTTTACTCGACTTTCCTAAAAATTGGTTTCTGTGACTCCTTAGAGATCGTCTCTTCACTTCTTTTCGCAAATCGGGTCTAAGAGACAGAGGACGTGAGTAGTAGCAACTACATACAAATATGCTGCTTTAAAACTTGGATCACTCAGTATAATAATTCTACTTTTTAAATTATACGAGTAGGAATACTTGTGCATGGTCTATAAATCAAAAAGCAATTATCCGACCGAGAAAAAATTCCCTTGTTTTCATTGAAATATTACCCTCAGACTTATTTAAGAATCCACCCTCGTATTATTGAACTGAAGTCAATGATCGATCATTATTCATTTTCATCCGAATACTTCCTAAGATGCAGCCTTTTAAAAAGCCCGGGGTGACTTTAATGAAGTTCTGACAAGGGTGGAAATGTAAAGCGGTGCGGTAATACTACATCATAGGGATAAAATTCAGAATTTTGTTTTTTACGATTCTGGGTGGGTATTTTTTCTTTTTCGTGATCGTCAAGGCTCTATTTTTTTTCTGAAGTGGGTACTCGTCGAAAATTTAAAATAAATTCTGACCAAGAATTAAAAAATTGGTCTCAGTTTTCAGTGCGTAATAAAAATCACTTTTTGTTTAGTCGCTAATTGAAAGTGGAAAATTTATTTGAAGTGTCAATGCACCCAGCACCCAACCAGGGTGCAGATGGTAGGTAGACGACTGGACCGTCGCTCTGTATATGACTTCATATTGTATATTATTAACGAGCTATGTGCATTTTTACGAGTCAGCTTTGAAGTATGTATTTCGTGTCGATGGACATGAAGTTTATTAAAGTGTAATGTTGACTTTGTAAAGCACACAGACCATACCAAGTGTTCCTTTCGAGTCGAACGAAAGCAAATAATGTGTGTTATTATGTTTGTAGTTTTGTAACCTTATATGACCTGTCGATTCGTGGAATAAAACTGTTTGGTTTGAACACAAACACGATGAGAGAAGAAAATGTTTTCCTTTTAACTGGGCAAACAATAATGCAAATCAACTTCAGTGGAAGAAAGTTTCTTGAGAGTATCTGGGAATGAGTATATTTTTTTAATTTTAAAATTCTAAGGGCGAGATTCTACAAAGTAAGAGCTAGGGCATATAACTTTAAAAGCTAGTGAGTTACTCGTATTATGTGCACAATTCCCAAAAAAGAAATGAAATCACGTGAGTAATGCGAGAAATCTGCTTGCTATAAGATTTTCATTCCAAAATTAGACGACATTTGAGCGAAATTCCAACTTCCAGTTTGATGTAGTCACCGCCAGCACAATTCGTCAAAAATATTTCCGGAAAGGGGGTTTCAATAAGTCAATAAAAGAGATAACGGTCAACAAATTTTAAAACCTCTGGAAACTTTTATCTGCATAATAAGGCGATGCTCACTCATGAAACGAAAATCTCATACTCATATAAGGCGGATAATACCGAACGATTCGAGAGGTTGGATTGGAGTTGAGTAACTTCACTTCTGACATTTCAAAAAGAAACAACTCTAAGATATCGATTTAATGGAAAAAAGATGCCCTAGATCTGAGAACATCTCTTGTCTGGCTTTCTTTCCTGGCTGCGGATATTAATTTTAATATTTTGATGAGTTTTTGATCCAAGAAAAACAAACTCGGCATGAAAATGGAGAGATTGACAATTTATATGTGCATCCTTCGGTTTGTCTCGGTATCCAGCTCCATCAGAATTTGATTATTTTCCTTCAAGCGATTGAAGTTTAAATAAAACTTTCACTTCTGTAAATTTTCCTTACATCCTCATTTTTATTTACGCATTTATTTATACATTTTTACAATAAAATAAAAACTTTCTTACTGGCTGTATAGTTTCCTTTAATTCGACATTTTCAGGCGAGTAGTGAGTCACGGTCTCAGTGCGCCGAGATACAATAATCAATACACGCAGAGTGTAACATAAGTGGTGACTTTAATTATTATTTTAAGGGGTGATTCCTTGTCATTTTTTCAGGAAAAATGTTCATATGAACATGTGACGTCACTTGCATAATTTTCAAGATACAGGCGGTCAGAATTGTATTAAAAAATTTATTTTTTATTAATCATTCAAAAAATTTTACGTTGATTTTTGTTGAAACTTGGCATGTTCGTAGCATTAACGAGATGTTGCTTTGTTTGAATGTTTGAATAATTATTATCAAATCAATTTCCGAATACAATTTTGACACCCCATATCTCGAAACTTATGCAAGTGACGTTAATTTTTTCCTGAAAAAAATACAAGGAAATCACCTTTTAAATTAATTATCACCACTTATGTCACATCCAAATTTGCCGCTTCGTCGCTGAACGAGTATAATATTATTCTCTTCATTTTTTTTTTATTGGAGATGGAGAGTCTTCTATTTTCCTTTATTTTTTTTAGCTTATTCTGGCCATTTTATTGCCCAAATTATTGGGGCCATTTATGTGTGAGCCTAGTTACTGACCAAAACTTGTCCAATGTTTCGAATAATCCAAAAAAAAATTATCTAAAAATCATCTAAAAAATCATGACAAACTAAAATTTTTAATTTTATTCTTTAAACACGCAGATTTGTAATTTTTTTCTAGCTATTTATAATTCTTTTGGATTCATTTAATTAAAATATCTCGAGGTTTGTAATAGTTCAGGTTCAGGAAATGGTTCAGAAAAAATAAAATAAAGGTAACGAACATTTTATAAATGAATTTTTTCAACGGTAGGTACATGATAAAATGGCTGCTGAAACTCACTCTGTTTCCGTTCGGAATAAAACGTAAATTTTGACTGGAGAAGTAAAATTTTTGAACATTTCGTCAAGTTCTCAAGAACGCAGATTTTTGGAGTTACCGTTTTATTGAAATTATTCCAACTTCAGAACTTGACAAGACAAAGTTTGATAAAATTCTAATTTTTTTTAAATTTAAACCCAGTCAAATCAACCAGCAGTAATTAGGCAGGCTGGTATTATGGTAAACGTTTCATATCAATTTTTCAATTTTTTCCTATCAAAAAACTTCAGCCGATTCACCAATAGGCTAGACATACCTATTAGAATTCTCACAAATTTGAAGTTTGCTGACAAAATTTGCCCCGGAATTTTGTTCTTTTTGCACTTTTTGCCAAAAAAGTTTACACTTTTTTCATAGTTTTTGGCCTAAATCTCAGAATGGAAGCGGTTTTTCAACAAGTCCATTCTATACATAATTAAAATAGACAAAATTGCCTTCATTTCTCATAAATAAAGTTTTTTTAAAGACTTACCGTTCCGCCGGTAGACGGCGCCAAAAAGCATATTCCCATTGCGTGAGGTTTTGGAAAGTTTTTCTACAGTTTTAATTTTCTCACCCTCTATGTTTTTTGGGCTCGCTGATCATGAATTTGAAGGTTTCTGTGCAAAAATTTGGGTCGGTTAGTGATCCAAAAAGACGTTTTTTTTTTATAAGAAATGTAGGAAATTTTGTCTACTTTATTTTTGTATAGAAAGGACTTTGAAAAAGCATTTTTCTAAACTTATAGTTTTCAACTGCAAAAAAGTTGTTTGAAAAAACTGAAAATACGACTGAAAAAAAATATAGAAAAAGTGCGACAATTCGGACAAAAAGTGCAAAAAAGCAAGGTTTCTGACCGATTTTTTTCTAGCAAACTTCAAATTCGTGTTCGGCAACCAAAAAAAACATGGAGGGTGAGAAAATTTATATAGTCTATACAAGTGCTTTGTTTAATAAATTCAAACGCAGACTGTTAGTCTTTCTGACTCATGCAAAACTCTTTAATTACGATTTTAAGAGGGAGAACAAGTTGTAAAGTGTTAACTCGTCCTCCATTAGTGTTAATAGTTGATAGCTTGACTTCGCGATGTATTATTTATAGCTCCTAGATTGTAACTGATATTTCAATTTTATATAGATAGGCAGAGGGAGAGTAGTTGTTGATTTATATTCCAAGCCAAGAAGAATTAATTAAAGGGAGTCGTAGAGGTTTTGTTTTGTTGGTAATTGAAGTAATTACACTTGAAATATTTATTAGCTCTTAGATTATTACGAGAATCTTATCAGAATTTTTGTCAGTGCCAGTAAAACTGGATTGCAAAATAACTTATTAATTCCGTCCAATAAAAAGATTATTAACACTGCATGATCTAATTCTTGTTATGGTCACGTTACCCAAAATCGTAAACAATAACGTAACGTGCGATATAAATAATCGTATATTGTTAAACCATTTCTAAATATAAATTTGCACAAAAATTTCTGCTAAAACCTGTTCGATTTTTCGGCTTAAAAAAAGTAATAGCGATCCTAAAAGGGATTATTATTATTATTATTATTCTCATTATTAATGTAGAAGTAGAGGAAGCCTTATACGATATAACGGAATTATTTCATTTATACAAAACGATTATATAACATAAAAAGATACTTGTAGCATTCTTATGAAACGATGCAGCGAAACGTTATTGTACGGGAAATCTAATAATTTCTTCATAATGGATTTCTGGATGAATAATTTTAATCTCTCCGCCTGTCCCATACCAACGCCCATCAGATCAAAGAGTAATTTCCTCGGTGAAGTTCATAACTTGAATTACATCTTTCGTTACGGGGCTTTTTATTTTTATTTTACTTTTATTAAGCGCTTCCTGCTTGACCAACCTTATTCTATCCCAACCTTACAATGAAATGAAATGACTTCAATTATTAGGTAACCTGCTTTTAAACGATGCAATGCAACCGATGTGATTATTCCTAAGGGACAAATTTGATTGGTTTCATATTTCTCATCTCAATTCCCGTTCTGAATCGGAAGGATCTTAATCGAAAGCTTCGGTAAAGAGAGATTTTTTAATCAACGATATTTGACGCTTCATCTGCTCAATTGTTTATCTTTTAATTTTGCTATCTCTTGACAGAGTGTACTTTGCGAGGGTTTTCGAATACCATGATATCGAACAGGCATCAAGGCACAGTTTGTGAATTTGGCGCTTAGCATTGTTTTACTGGAAGCAGAATTTTCCCTCTTTTATATGTTATGTATTTAAAATTCCCTGTGGAAACTAGAGCTTTTTTATTCAACAATCGCTTGCACTGATTTACTCCAATATGAAGCCCGATTTGTTCAGGGCACTTCTATCTATAAATGGGTTCTTCTGACGAAGTTAATTAGAATCTTGTTAGCATCGATCGATTGTATAGGAGATACAAAATATTATTCAAAAGTTAATTAAAGAGTCTCATGTTTTTAACAAGTAATTGTTTCCAATTTTAGGTTCGAAATTGAATATTTTTTTCAGAGGGTTTAATTTTCAAGTAGGGATGATTCGGGAAAATTTAATTTTACCTACTCTAAATCGTTAATTAAAATTATTTACCTTCCACGCGCTTTTAAAATTATTTTTCGAGGATATTTCGTGATTTCTTAAAATCACGCGAGTTATACCAGTATACAGGGTATGTTGATGAATAAGTGTTACAAACATAAACTTTAGGAAATGCAAAAATAGGCGAAAAATTTCCTGTAGACATGGGTCGTTCGAGCTTTAATTTTCGAGATACAGGCTCAGAAAAATTTAATATTTTTTGAATATCTAAAAATTGACTGGTCAGAATAACTCGAAATTTTGGACAGTTGCTGTGCTAATCGAAGTAGGTACATGATTTGATACACCCGATGAAAAATTATTACACCCAGTGGTGGATATCTGGGTGTATTGTTAACTTTTTTATTAAATAATTTCTACGCCACTGACTTTAGTGAAAATTCGGTATTTTTGGTAGATACCTCGGTTTGTTTAGAGGAGAAAAGTCATCTTATGTTTTTCTTGTAGAACGCACTGTTTTCGAGATATTCCACAATGCAGGAACCCGTGCAAGCTTTTTGTAATGCAACTCAGTCACAAAAATGATTAATTTCTGGAAAAACTCAATAATTGATTTTTGTGATATTTTACCTTGCAAATTTCGAGTTATTCTGATCAGCCAATTTTTAAATACTCAAAAAATATTAAATTTTTCGAAGAACTTTTATCTCGAAAACTAAAGCTCTCCAACGACCCATGTCCAGAGGAAATTTTTAGCCTATATTTTTGCATTTCCTTATACAGGGTGATTCAAAATTGAGTGCAAATATTTTAAGGGCTTATTTTACCAGCCAAAAATAAGAAATTTTTTTCATATAATCGTATGTCCTAACTTGCTTCGTTTTCAAGATACAGGGTGTAAAATTTTGAAAAAAAATCGATTTTTTATTAATTACTCAAAAACCTTTCAGCCGATTTAAATAAAATTTGGTAGGGTTATTTGTTGTTATAAGGAACTTCCTTTGATGGGAATAACATAAATTTATTAATTCCAGTGGCGTCTCAGAGGGCTACCTACTTGATACTTATAGGTAAAATTATGATACGCCACTGCTCTTTTGATAATTTGTATTTTTTATTAGATTAAGCGGTCAATATTGTAACTTTCTTGCCTCTTGAGCTTTACTCGTATCTAGCTTTGTTTCCAAGAAAAAAATCAAAATCTGTGCCAGGCCCTATTAAAACAAGTAATAAATTCACATCGATTACTGAGATTCATTTAATTTAATTCAGGTAGCCTCCTGAGACGCCACTGGAATTATTAAATTCATGTTATTCCCATCAAAGGAAGGCCCGTATGATACCAAATAAGCCTATAAAATTTTATTTAAATCGGCTGAGATGTTTTTGAGAAATTGATAAAAATCGATTTTTTTTTCAAAATTTTACCCCCTGTATCTAGAAAACAAAGCAAGCTAGGACATACGATTATATGAAAAAAACTTCTTATTTTTGGCTGGTAAATAAGCTCTCAAAATATTTGCACTCAATTTTGAATCACCCTGTATAGGCCCTTATATCACAGTTTTTTGCTATACCTAACTCGTGTACATTTGAACCGATTTTGATTAAACTCGACATGAACAATAAAAAACAAAAACAAATATCTATGATTTTGTTATTTCAGGTTTTTTAGATGCCTTCCAGTGGCGTAGATATTCAGTTTTTTTTAGTTTTTTTCCTCAATTTTTCTTCCCTATCTATTACGCCACTGTCTATTGCATTTTTTTTTAACTTTATTTAATTACCCATGCATTTTAGAACAAAAAACTATTCCCTGGTTTTTTTCATACGGCGCATTGTTTTTGAGATATTTGAAGTTTTCTAAAATAATGCTCAGCCATTTACTTACCTATACATATTGCAAAATTTTGTAGATTTCATTAAAAATTATTGTTCAGAATTTCTATCAAATATCTCAAAAACAAAAATATATGAAGAAACTATAAGGAATACTTTTTTGTTCTAAAATGGGCTATTAAATAACGTTTTTGGAATTGAAATAAAGTCAGTGGCGTAAAAGCTATAGGAAAGAAAAAGGGGGGAAAATAAAAAAGAACTTAATATCTACGCCATTGGAAGACATCTACAAAACCTGAAAAGACAAAATTAAAGATCTTTGTTTGTTTATTGTTCATGACAAGTTTCATCAAAGTCGGTTAAAATTTACACAAGTTATGCCCCAAAACTGTATATTTTTAAAAATTAAACATCCTAATCTCGATTTTGGACAAATCTTTATGAGAAAAAATGTTGGTTTTGACATCCCTATTCCTACTACCCCTAAATAAAAATTTGTCGATATATTATGATACACTCTGTATAAGGTATGGATGGTGTAGCCTGTCAACGTCTGTCAAATTTTCAAATTAATGTTAAAAAAAAAGTGAAAAATGGAAAAGAGATCACAGGTACCATTTTTTTTCAATGGAATAAAAAAAAACTCATATAAGACGAGTCAAAATAATGGTGGTGTAATAAAAACCATCAAATTTGTGTTAAGTTTTCTAATTAGTTTCAAGTTTTACTGTGAAATTAAAAAAGTCGTTCCAATAAACGTTGAGCAGGAAGCAATAACAAATACTTCAAACTAATCCCCTGCTAAAAGATGCCTCCCTGAAAATTGCTCCCTTAATTTTCGAAAAATATCAAGAAATGTCAATCGAAATCGAACATTTTCTAGAAAAATAAAAAAATACGATTCCCGTATTACATGCCACTCTTTGTTCTCCTTTTTTTTATTATAAATCCTGGAATAAATCAAAGTAGACACAACTTACAGAGTTAACTTCTGAACCGGAAATTATAGAAAGAAAACAATTAAGTTGACTTACGCCATAGCCTACTTTTGTGAAAAATCTGCGAAAAAAAATTACTTAAAATCTAAAAATGTTTATCTTATATAAAAAAATTATTGTTTACATCGTAGGGAGGTGTACACCCCTATAAAAGCGAGTTCTCTTTCTAGAATATATTTTTTGAAACCAATTTTGAAACCAAAAACCTGCTCGTTAAGTTTAATATGGCCATCTATCTAACAACAATTTGAGTAGGCTTTAAAAAAAAAAACCGTTTACATTGGATTTTTTTAATAGGTAATCAACTTGTTTACTTAGTCACACTGTATACTCTTGAGTTAACATTTTCAACGGTGAGTATCTCACTAATTATACTGTCATGGCTAAAGTAACCACGAACACAATTAAACAGATCTTCCTCATTAATTACCGAGACTGATGTAAAAAGAAAAGATTGAAGCAAGAATTTGACGTCGGATGTGAATCATTCCATTACAAGCCTAGGTTTGATCCCAAAACGTAGTTTTTTGACCCTGAATAATGGGCGCTGTATTTTATGTCTTTTCGTAGTTGTTGCTGTTCTTATTATTGGAGAAAACACGCGATGGTTTCCAGTATTAATTTAACAATGCAAAAAGTCGAAAACAGGTCATTAATTCCGCTTGGATTCTTATCTCTTGGGACAAAATTCATTAGCTCACCAGTTTTTGAAAAAAAATTATAAGAACTATTATTATTAAAATAAAATTTTAGATATCTGCTGGTTTTATCGTCGTATTTTACTGACTGATGCAGATTTTATTATGTATGAGCCATACGTAATATTAATAATTAATAATTATAGGTACCTATTCTTCTTTATCAATGACATAATATTTATACAAAGATCATCGTTATTCTTCAAAACAGATTTATCTTATCAAACCAAGAAAGTTCATCACATAATTGCAGTTCTGCTGGTTATACTATGTTATAATATAAAAACCTGAAAACAAAATATTCTTTGTGCCATCATTATAATTACGTATACCTCTCTCATACCTAACCCACTCATTTTTTGATAAATTCATACATATTTATATATTCCTTATATAAAACATGTGGATGCGCCCATATTTTAATCAGTTTCGCACGATTTCACAAGTCAAATTTGATAAACACAATGTGTTGTTAACTCCATATGTTGATTTATTTCTTTCAAAATATTTCCGATCACCCAATTGACATTCCATTAATTCAATAAATAATATTGATCTCTCATCCTTTTCAATTTACTATCCAATTGCTGCAGTACGAGCGATCAATTCAATCAATTAATTTTCATAACGTTCGAAGATTTTGATCGATCTTCGAGAAATATTTAGGACAACCCGATAGTGATTCCGTATGAACTCTTCCGTCAAAACAACATTAAACTCAATTCTGGTTATGTGTTGTAGATTGTGATGAAACGGTCTGCATGTGGATTAAAAACGTCACATAAAGCCCCTTGTAAGTTTTAGTACCATAAATATGAAAAACATTGGATTTTTTTGTAATTATATGCAAAAATAATCGAGAATTGGCTCAGGTTTTCTTTTAGGCGAGAAGAAACCAAGAAATTAAGTTCATAGTAGAATAACAAGAACTCATTTATTTTTCTCTGTTAGAAAGAAATTTTAGAGAAAGAAGTTTTGTTATTAATTAATAAGGAAATTCTTCATAAAAAATGTTTGAACAAGTTTGATTATTGAAGAGTATAAATTTGGGTTTCCATTAATAACGATAAATCGATTTAATTACATTTCTACCTCAACCACTGTTCATTTGTTTCTTTTAGGCACCATTTTTACAAAGAAAACAGAATGATTATTTTCAATAAAAAATGAACTAAACCTGCTGCAAAGGGATTTGACCACCCCCGGGGGTTCATGAGTAAGCAAGCTCCAACATTTAATTAGTTATTCGTTGCGATGTACCTACTCCTCCCTTTATTTTTTGCTTTAATTGTTTTTATAGAGCTTCGTTTTCATTTTATAACAACAGACTCTCTGAAAACACTCCCAAAAATAGGTCAAGCGCCGGCTTGCCTCACATCCATTTTACAAGATATATCTTTTAAAAATATCTAGTTACAAACCGTTGGCCCAGAAAACGGTTATTTGTCCAAATTTCTGTCTGCATTGTAGAAATGTGGAGGAAAATGTGCTGGAAATTTATTTGCTATTTGGGGATGTTATCTGCACTACCACCTAGGAGAGCTTATGTGTCTCCCCTTCTAGTGATTATTCGATTATAGCACCCCATCCAGTTCTAGTTCTCGGAGGAGATTTAGGAGTTTCGATGGTTCGAAAGATGATAAGTCTTTCTCCGCTGATTGGTAAAGACCTAGACAGCGGAGTATTCAATGTTTTAAGTACTGCCTGGCACTCGACCGGGATATATTTTGGGGTTTGGTACCCATGACCCATACCCCTTAATGCAGAATGATAAGGTTTGATCATTTTGTAGACCAATCTCGGGTGAGCTGTAGCTCTTTCTAAGTTCTACAACCACTTTGTTCTTTTCAAAGCTTCATTAGGTAGATAGCGTTATTTCCCTTCTCCCAACGGATAATCATGTGTCTCGTTTGACTAATTTCCTAAAAAAAGTTTTCTTTAGGCCCCATGTTGGGCGCCAATTATTGTGCCACGTCTTGAAGTTTTAGACTCTTGCCACGCCCCAAGCGTCCCACTTCGTTCTAGTTCAGCACAATTTTGTGAGTTTTCTGTTGAATATTCGTTTTTTTTAAGACGTGGCATTATATAACAGTAGCCAGGCTTTACTTAGTATTAAACCAGGCATGCATAAAAATTCTGTTGCGCATACAGAGCAATTCAATTTTTTCGAAATATTCAAATAAAGAAAAATTCCGCACATTAAACATTTAGCAATTTTTTTCAACAGCGATTTTCTGGTAAACTATAGCATATACAAAAATGTTATAAAGTAATTTTTTTAGGAAATCAGTCGGTAGGTTTATGAACATCATATAGGTAGGTAGATACATATTTTCCATGTTCCCACTACTTCTTAAACTTATTGGAAGTTTACTGCAGGTTATTAGAGTGATACGCGTTGATTGAAAAAACTCAATTTTGACGTTTACTTTTAGCCCAACCAGTAGTTTACCATCGATTGAAAAACCGGCCCTTAGTGGTCTATGGTCTAACAGTAACCATTAGTTATTACCCTACATGTAATTTTTCTTAATTTGGTCATTTATGTTGCAAAATTCCTTTATTAGGTCCTATTTCCATATCAGATAAAATTACTCAGCAGTGTACTCACTTCTCTTGCATTAAATCTTTTGTTCCTGGAGTTATTACACTGAAAACTAGAAACAATCACGAGATCAAGGTTGCAATTATTGTTGATATGAACTATTTACTAATTGACATGATTTATTACAAATATGGCAGGAACTGTTATCGATTTGCTCATTACATTTACATTTTCTTTCTGCTTTGAAATCTGACATGAACATACCTACAGTATTAGTAAAACGATTATTGTAACATGGATTTCTTTTGTTTTGTTTTTTTCTTTCTTATTTACATTCTAACATGGATTTTTTCTCAATACCTTTTGCAACGTGCAAAAAGAAAAAAATATCAAATGTTTTTTGTCCTTTCCAATATTGAGTCCTTTCCTTTCTAAAGGTTGTTTGAACTAATTCACCTACGCACCATGTATAATAAGTTGCATAGAATGCTATCTCTAAACGCATAATTTTTAAAATACCATTCCCACAAAAAATTAAAGATTCGGCATTTGTAATCAAGAGAACTAACCGATGTGGGAAGAACATTTTCTCCAGACTGACTGAATCTGTTATGCGTGAATAAATCTTATGCATTGCACGGCTTCAGGGACACTATTGTTTGATTAATGGCTGTCATCGCGTACGTGACATCTTCGGAGGCCAATCTGTCACGTTCACTAATGGTCAATCAACGGTATGTAAATGACGGCGCGCAGCTAAACTGCTAATTAAGTTCATAAAAGCCTTTCCCAGCAGCTATATTTACGATATACTGTTATGATAATGTGTATTTTCAATCCCTTCAACATATGCGCTGTAATTTCTCGTTTTAGAACAAAAATTGAGGAATATGCCTGACCAGATATAAACTGGAGAGGATTATTTATTTCCATAAAAATATTTTCCACTCTTATTATCGAAAAATTATCAAATCAATTCAGTTTTTTTTCAAGACTAAGCTGTGGGTTCTATTCCCACTCAGCAGGGACTTTTGTCAAAAAACATTTCAACCATAAAGGACAAAGTGGTTATGTCACCTTATTGTGCTTGTTATTTTTTCATCTTTCCTGGGAGGTTTATCAAAAAACTTTTATTTTCTTCTTACGCTTCCTCCATTAAATTTGGTGAAGTTTTCGTTCTATCAAAATTCCCAAATTTTTACAGACATCCGACATCCCTCAAAAGGAATACATTAGCATAAATTCTTGTACCTACAAGGGCGCGTAAAATCAACCAACCCTTATCTAAAACCCCTAAACACGAACTCCCAACACCCATTCCGCATTTCCTACGCTGCAGTAGTTATAGCCTCCAAACTCTCCCCGCATGCCTCCCATGCACATGATCCAACTGCGTCAGAATTGCGACTAATTATTAAATATCCTGGCAGACGGAGCATCAGGCGAGCCGGGGGCTTTCCTGACCATAGTCGGGGGTGTTTATGCGCTCTCATGGCCGTTTCCATGCCAACCCCCCTGCTGACAGCGACCATAAACACACGTGCCCCCGAGACGAGCTCTCCCGGTAGCCCTAATCACGGGAGCTCCTTTTCTCGATCGCAACCCCAACCACGTCTAATTATCAAGCTCAAGGAACTCGAGCAGGAAACTACTGCGATGAAATGCGCGCCATGTCAAAGCGGGTGGTTTATGTGGGATAAATTGTGGTAAATTTGGTGTCTGAAGGGCGTTTGAGTGAGAGACGTAATAATGACGATGAGGCCCCGGATTTCTAGAGAAATTTACATTTATAAGAATGTGTATCCGGGACCGGGAAGGATGAGCCCTTTGAAAGGAATCAAATTTGAATACGCTCGGTGTGTCTTTTATGTACCTACATAACTCGACTTTCTATTATATTATATATTCTATTTACCGTTGAACGAAACTATAGACCTTATATACAGTATACAGGCCGAGTAATTAACCGTCATGGTATTTCAATGGGAGATGAAGATGTTGAAGTTGAAAAGTTTCGTTCATTTCAGACCCTCCCGGAAACTCTGAACAAACAAAAGCGGTGACATTGCGCTTCGAAAGTCATAAATTAATTCCTGCTGGAAGGAAGGCAGGTGTGATTTAATTTAAAACTTTGCTGCAATGAATGATGTAATAAATTCAACTAACTAGGACCTAGTTTGACCCAGAAAATCTTTGAAATTAATGTCGGATTATTAATCAATAAGCTCCCGTTAATGCCCGGTTAGCCAAGTCTTCAAGGTCACTTTAGTAAAAAGGGGGAAGTCCCGTCCTGTTGACCCTCGTAATATTTTGTTTACTACATACTAGAGCCATTCAGCTATAACTGCGTAACTAAGAACGCCCTCGTGAATTTACGGGATCTTTTGATTTAAATCCAATAAATAAATAATTAAATGCAAAAATGAAGTATTTATTCATGATGGAAAAAATGATGGAAAGGTACCATCATATTGGAATTTTGAATTATAATAATATAATTTATTTATTCTCAATGTCAAGGTTAAGCAGTCCAAACGTGTTAGAATTTTGCGTTATGAGCAGCTCAATCTAAGATCCGATCTCTCGTTAACTGCCCAACTGGACTTGCGCTTTATAGGGGGCGTTTCAGTTAAACTCTTTGAAGTCTCCATCACGAATTTTGCATGATAGTTTCTTCACAGCTTAATAACAGGAGTCCCATAATATTATAACCGGCTCAATTTAAACCCCAATATCTTTTGGGCTTAATATTAACAGCGGGCGTTTTATCGAACCCTCCCTCCTCTTTGATGTGCCGAGTACTGTCGTCGGGCTTGTAAGTTACTATTTAGTTAACTAAATATGCTTTGTGGGATATTCACACAAACACCCCGAAGTTTCAATTGCAGCTACAGAGGAAACTTTGTCCCGCTTCTCTTAGTCCCGGCGCTAAGCCAATAAGCAGTTAATATTTTCATGATAATAATAATAATAAATGTAATTAATGAACCTTCTCGTATTAATCAAGGCTTGTCAATACAACTTACCTTGTGTTAAAAAAAAAACATTCAATCAGCTAATTCTTAATACATGACGCCGACTTTCATTCAAGTTATTAATTGGTTTATAATGTAATCGGACTATTTGTTATTATCTGACATGTTTGCACTTTAAGGACGAGGATAAATTCTATGCTGAAAGCGATATTTCTTGATTATTTGAATTACAAATTTTATTTGAGAACGGTCAGGTGTCTGTAACGTTACGTAACAACGTATTACGTTTGATATTGGTAGTTTTATAGCGTCTGATAGGTAGATCTTGATATACCGCTATTGCAATGGTTACATAATGACTATCTGTACCTCAGGGCTTTGAATGCATTTTAACCGTGTGTGGTTCGATTTTTCCTGTTTTAAATTCTCGATATAAAATTTGAACTTTTGATTTAACGTTATATAATAATAGGGTAGGTAAATGTTAAACGATCAATAACGACGTTTAATTTTTAACGGATTGTAATAGCGTAATTACGCAGGCGTCTATATAATTTTTATAATCTTATGAAACATTTATTTTCTTAATTATTTTAAACTTATTCCAAGACAATTTGGTTCATGAAATGTTAGATTTTGAGTGATTTAAGACAATTTTTAGTCACCAAACAAAATTTATTATTCCAAAAAATTAATTTTTCAAATGTTTATTAAGTTACCAGTCGGGGGGAACAATCGAGATCGTAAAAAACCGCGCAGAAAGACCATATACAATAGGGGGTATGTTTTTGAGGTTGCTGTTTCCAAAAATGAGTTTTTTCCTTCGAAAGTGTGCATGGTGTTGTTGTAATTATTTTCTTCGTTGCATGAAAATGGGGAAATGTCGTCCGCAAATGGAAAAATATGGTCTAAAAATTGATTTTTTGCTAAATACATCTCTAAAACCGATGCGGAACTTCGGGCATCCAAATAAAACATTAAAAAAATCTAAGAAAAAGGTTCTCTCGACCATCCGATCTCTAACAGTTGTGTGGCATGTTTTTAAGGTTGCTCTTTTCAAAAATAATTTTTTTCTCCGTAAGTGTGGCCAAGTGGCCCAAAAAAGCGAAAATATGCCCCAAAATGGGAAAATATGGCCTAAAAATGTTTTTTTGGTGCATATCTCGAAAACTGTTGCCGAATTTTGGAATATGATTTGGCGTCCAAAATAGCAAAAAAAATACAAAAAAGGTACTTTCGACCATCCGATCTCTCATAGTTTTGAGAGACCAAAAAAACCTCGCCGAAAGATCAAAATTTGTAAGTTTTTGAAGTCGCTCTTTTCAAAAATATTTTTTTTTATTCGTAAGTGTGGCCAAGTGGCCCAAAAATATGGAAATATGCCTCAAAAGGGGAAATATGCCCTAAAAATAGGTTTTTTGCTGCATATCTCGAAAACCGTTGCCGAATTTTGGAATATGATTTGCGGCATCCAAAAGATCATTAAAAAATCTAAAAAAGATCCTTTCGACCATGCGATGATCTCTCAATTTGGCGAAAAACATGCAGGAATTTTAATTTCCTTTTCCTCTCTTATGTCCACCTTTGATGCATATAAACTCGATCTTTAGCCCAAAAAATGCCATCACACATCAAAAATGGACGAGAAATAAAAAAATTAAAAAATTGGTACCTACTGCTTTCGGTATAATAATGAAGGAAATTTCTAATTTCAATCCCCAAACAGCTTTAACATACGTTAAAACAGTTAAAAATTGCAATTATTCAGGAAATTTGACTACTTCTAATTTTTTTTTTTTTAAGAGCTTGAATCCTGAAAATAGTAATTCTCGTATTACTTAGCAAATTCCAAAATAAATTTCTGATTCTCAATTCCGGTAAACCAATTTGAAAGTGAAAATTAGTTACAAAATTACCAGAAAAATAATTTTAAAAATATGAATAAGAATTTACCCTATAGCAACCCTTAAAAAAGCCCTCACAAAGGCAATTTTAGTAATTTTTTAAAAAAATGAAAATTCAACGTTAGGTGCCTCATAAATTGACGATTCTTTGGCCCTCATTTCTAGCAAAACCCTGGGACTCATGACTGGGTTGTCAAAAAAACCGTTTTTTTTTTTTATTTCTGATCCATTTTTGAAATGTCGCAAAATCTCGCAATTCGCATCGATTTTCTAGATATTACGCAAAAACCTATTTTTGGGTGAAATTTTCCCTATTTTAAGCCATATTTTCCCTATTTTGGACCATATTTTTCCATTTTTGGACCATTTGGTCGCACTTGATAAAAACCAGTACGCGATTTCAGGAAGAGCGCCCTCGAAAACATCATAATTATTACTCCCACTATTCGGGTGGTTCGACGAGGTAATTTTTTGTTTCGAGGGAAAAAATACTTCTATACAGGGTGATCCCGAAATGACGGACACGGACAGCACCACAGCATCTATTGTGGATTAAAGATTCTAAGTTTTATTTACTGTTTTCTCAAGTATGGCCCCCTTAAGAAGATATGACCACTTTTGTAGAAAATAAAGTCACAACACTGCACTGCATGGATACCCTTTTTCAGGCAGAAAAATAATGTGTAGGTCTACAATAATACCCAGATAGAATGTTACCATGGAAACATATAGAATGGAAACACAACAAAGCTTAAAACAATAATCGTTGCGCAGATACGACATAGTCGATAATATTATTCAAAATCTCTAATTCGAACAACGATGCCACATTGAAAAATTTTGTTGAACTCGGGGAATAGGTAAACTTTGAGTGCCTGTAAATCCGTTCCCGATAATAATTTACAGTCTTTCTGAACATCCTCTACAACACCCTGTATTCCGTGTCCGCCATTTCGGGATCACCCTGTATAATTGAGGACTATTATAAGCAAGAACACCAAATTTATTTTTCGTTCTGGCGCCTTACCTAATTCATTATCATTACGAACACTCAAAGCAATAAGAACGCACGATCGTGCTAATGAATTCGTTTCCAGATCAATTCAAATCTTAGGAGCTGAATTCTTAAACGGTGCCCTAAATGTTTAAATAGAGGCGATTCTATTAAGTAATTTCCCTTTCGAAGATTGATAATATTAATTAAACTAAACCGCAATAAAAAGCGTGACAGTTATTAGAAATCGATTCCTTTCCTAATTGCAAAAACTGAGGGGGTACGCGCCTCGGCTCGACTTTCCATTAAAAAATAGCAAGCAAACATTCAATTTAGACGTCCTCGCCAATGGGAACTACAAACTCTTCTCTAGAACAATGACATTGTTAATGAACAGTGTTGGTGTTGGTGTTATTTTGATAATAATTTAGTTAAATTAATGTCGACGTGTTTTTGGGTAAATAGGTGTCGTCTGGCTAATAAAGAAGTGGCACGCAGGACTCGCTGGTTATTTACCTTTGAGGATTAATTTTAAAATAATTATACACAACGCGGTTCGGTAGATAAAAATTATCGTGCTTCTGCTTGTTATTTTGCAATAAAAAAAACCGTAAGGAATGTTAACGATTCCTTAATGATTCAAGCGGTGGAAATCTAAAATTATGAATTACTTACTCCAAATTTCTTTGAGTCTATTTTTGCGTCTTATTGTTTATAATGCAAATTGACCAGAGTTTGTTACGCCAATTTGACGTATGTGCATGTGCTATGTTTATATTTTCTTGTATTACTGTTTTATCATGAGAAGTAAATGAGGAATTGCTGCTTTTACTCTGGCGCCTCTGTATAATTTAAAATAGGTATTCTTTTTAGTGAAGCTGTCCTGTACGGATAATCTTACAGAGCAGACGTGAGATATTTAGAACACCTCATTAAAATTTCGCTCGTTAAACCTATAATTTCGCGGGTTTAAATTACATTTTACCTCATTATAGTACCTGCGTTTTATAGGATATTAGAAGAAGCCATGTAGGTTGTTTTCTGTTTTTTCTTAGTTGTAACAGATACCGTTTTGTTAAAGTTTAATCAACCGAGCTAATTAAAAACTGTTTTTATGTAGATATTTATTTAATAAACTATACAGGGTGTCCCGTATCGTTATGTTCAAATCTTGTGAGCATATAGTAGGCTTATTCCTAAGCCTAAAAAACCCAAAAGTGGCAGGTCTATCTGCATTCGTTACGAAGTTAGAGGCCTAAAAAAATAATGTCTAGTAAATACCAGATTTAACTTTGAAAACCACATAAAGCTTATTTTATTGACCACATCTTTAGTTTATCATGTGTTAAAAATGTCCTATTCCTTGCTGAATACAAACTTGTGCTCGGAGGCCTATTGCAGAAGTAACAGTTCTAATTTCTCGTCTTTTTTCGCGACCGATCTCTTGACCAGCATGCTGAATACGATCCAATAATAATTGCTTTTTGGAATTTAGTTACAAACGCCAATTCCGAAATATGCTGGTGTCCCATTTATTTGAATCCAAGTGGCATTTTGTATGAGCAGGAGAACCTCTTCTAATGTTTATTTTGGTGACATTTACTCATGTCGCCACCATAACTATAAATTATTAGTCTAAACCACAACACATGTGGTTGTGTGGTCTTCAAAGTTGAATCTTTGTTATTTACTAGTCATAATTTTCTTAGGCCTGTAACTTCGTAACGAGTAAAGATAGACCTGCCACTTTTGGGTTTTTTGGGCTCAAAATTAAGCCTACTATATGCTCAAAAAATTTGAACATAACGATACGGGACACCCTGTAGGTAATCGATTAAAATTGATTCGCTCGTGTTAGTATGATAGGGTAAATAAAGATTAAATAAGATGTCCCAAAATTAACTCTTTTTTGCTTCGGAATTTCATCATTAATGATAAAGAGCTAAAATTGCTTTTTTTAACACAATAATTTTCTTGTTGTGTTTTATTTCGTAAAGAGTTTTCTTTTATTTTACATAATCCTGTAGACTGGTAGAGTATTTTCACATTTTAGTAATCAATTTTTACTATCCTTCCAAATCAAATTACAGCAATAATAGAGCTACTTTCGGGACAACAGTTACTTTTAAGACACCAAAATATTTTTTAATAATAACCTTTGGTATGAATTTTTATTGTGTGACCATAACAGAAGCCTTTGGAGATGAGACTCCTGAAAAAAAAAGAAAAAATAATTAGTGTTACCAAATCAAAAAGGTGCAAAATACCTATATTATGATAAAAATGTTATCCTATACCTATGGGAGAAGGAAATTTAGGACAATTTGTACCTAGCTCTACCACGTAGGTATGTACAATTGAACAAAGTTAAATTAATTCAAGACTAATTTATACCCCTTATAACTGTTATAACTGTCTTCTATAAACTTCAAACGGCTTTCGTTTGTCCACGATTTGTCCATGCACGTTTGTCCAACAAAAATTTTCGTTTGTCCGCCATTTAAAAAAAGTTTCAGCAAAATTTAAAAAATTCTAACTTTTTTGAAGCGTGGAGGAAAAAAAATTTTGGTTAGACAAACGTGGACTAACGAATTCCGTTTATATTTTATAAAAATTCACACTTTGGGGTGCGAACTTAACTGAGCTTTCTCCTTCTTTCAAAACAGTTTTCGGGAATTTTTTTTTGAATCATTACACATTGAAATTTGAATTATGAAAAATTCTTCCTTATCGACCTCTTACACCCTAAAATGAATCAATATGCGAGAATCCAGCTTTTTACTGTGCAAAGCGGTTTAGTAACCAAGAGCTTTTTAGGTGAGTCACCTATTACATGTTGATGTTCAAATATTGTCAAAATTGGGATTGGGCATCTTTTATCACTGGAAATATAATTAAAACAGACCTTAAACACAGCGTATCAAAATGTCACTTTATAATGTTATAAAAAAGGTCGTAATATTTTAATTCAATTAATATTTCCCCGGTATTAAATAACTCCATAGGTGGGGTGAGCTTTTATAAGAGGTCAGAAAATCGTTAGCTCCGGAAACTAGGATAAAACGTGCTCAGGAAATATTAATTTGTCACTTCAAACAAAGCAATTCGTTTTATTATCCGTGCTACTTACAAAAAAAAGCTGTTTGTAGCAAAGGTGTTACATTTAATTACAGTAATACATCAAAGAGATAAAAAGCCCATACGGGCGCGCTCGTAAAATCTCCATTGTATGCAAAACACCCTCATACTTAGCCGGGAGTATAATAATATACCGATAATCCATTAAATTCTAAAACTATTATTGACAGAAGTATCGATTGAAATCGCACCTTTCTCCGCTTTTTATTACAAGTAATTGCAATAAATTTTTTTATACTCTCAGATCGACATGCACAATAATAATTATCAGATTTCTATTCATCGGTGTTTCCTGGCTGACCTTTTTCTAAGCCTGCCAAAGTAACCAACCTTGTTCCAGTTCGATGGAAGTTTAATCCAGTGAAAGCTTTCGTTACAATCTTTTTAAACATTTTTGTTTAATCAAGCGAATTATGCCTCAAGAGGATCGCATTGGATTCATAACGCAACAGGTTTGTGTGTTCTGCAAACAATTCAATAAAAAGCTGTTCTTTATTTTTTTATAACACGCACATCAAAAATCAAAATGATGTTATGTAGGCAAATTTTTTTATGTTTCTGGAATCAAAAGAAAACAACCAAATCAATGAAATGACGTAATCAAGTGCAGACATTGTTCATACCCACGGTGTAAGATATATAGGTGAGTGAACGAAGCACGTATTTCAACAGTAAAGCGCGCGACGAAAACCGGAACCTCAGTGTATGAGAGAGTCTTGCCAGCTGGGCTCTGACCTCTTGCTCTTACACATGCAAATTGCCATTATCAGGGTGTCATGCTACTCAATTTTATTTTTTTCTGAAGAAGCGATAAGCAAAAATGGGTAGAAACTGTGATTTGCCTAATTGTAGAAGTTGATGCGATGAAACTATAACGGGTATTTCATCGAGTGACATTTTAACATTTAAATATTAATAAAATTAGAACATAAGAGCACGCGTTTATCAGCGAATATGCGTGAATCATTTATGCTAGCGCTTGTGCGCTTGTCCGAGTGAAGAGTACGGCAGAACTAACCACTGCGAGCGAGAGCAACAAAACAAATGGGTAAAACAGATGTAACGTGACGAGTGGTGACGATATCGGGTCGCACTGGGGAGTCTTGTTCCAACACCTTAGTTATCTTACACCGTGTTCATACCCGAATAACTACAAATGGGTTCGAGTTCGAAGGTCGCAATTTGAATCAATAAGCCATAAAGGGGCCTAAATATAGATTTAAATCGATTTCTCGTCTTCATATCACAGACGCAAAAGGAACAGATGAGCGACATGAAGGAAGACATGACCATTCGAATTAATTCCCATTCTTTTCTCCTGTCAGATGAGGGAATGTGAATACTGAATAGGTGTATCTGCAGTCGGCCACACACATGCATGCAACATACAGAGCCACATCTTTCCTCAAAAGGTAAACATATTATTATTCTGTACGTTTTAACATAAACATGTAAACAGGGAAAGGGAACGTCTACTCGTAGCCGATATTTGTGTTGATACATACTGATAATATGGTGATGGGGAAACTGATAGGTTCATGGGAGAAAATAAATAAGGAGAGATATAGACCAATCCCATATTATTATACACAAACATGCAGACCAGGCCATTCTTGTTTGGATTGGGATTTTAATAGGCTCCAATTTTTTTTCTTTTATTTTTCCAGTGCATACCTACAAATACAGCTCCGATATAAGTGTATCTACTTTGTCAGTAGATATAAAAAAAATTTATACACACCAAGAACAACAAGCACTAGACTGAATTATTAAGTCATAACTTTTAATTAGTGTGTACCATGAGTGATTTATTTATTTTAATTATTTTTCATATCATTTTAATAGCTTATTTAATAACCAGGCATTCATTATGAACGTTAGAAAATTCGACGCAAGTGATTTATTACCAAAACAAGTCAACAAGAGTGTAAGATAAAAATTAACAGCCTAACTGAAGAGGAACGAACAACTACCTACTTTAGTGTTAATGTTGTTAACTTTCGATGTATAGTAAAATCACCGTTAAGTTTGAAAATTTAAGACCCAGTATATTCGTTCAAACGTTAGTTTTTAATTTTTATACGGTTGGTAACAAAGCAAAAAAATGGTGCACTTGAAAGTCGTTCTAAAGTTTATTCTAAAAATAATAAATTTAGGTACAGTTTCTCTCAGTTTTATGACTCATCTTTTCAAGCTTTATTAATGCTTCAAACTGGTGCAGGGACGATCTCCAGAAGTGCGATAAAATTTTCAAGTGTCTACGAGATTAATTAGGTCTACTTCTTTACTTGAGAGAAAAAGATAAAAGAAGATTTTTTTTTTGTTATTAAATTGACTAAGCAATAACATCCTCAAGCTTGGCCAAATACGTAATTAACACCTTGTATAGGTAACTTTTTTCTCAAGCTTTTATAACAGAATTGTGTGCCGAAAAAACACTTCTAAAAATTTGAATTTTTCGCCGAAAATTACCTACAAAAAGTTTCTGAAAATTTAATTTGGTGTCCATAACTCAAAAATTATAAACTTGCTTCTCATTATGCCAATGTTATGGTCTCATCAAAAGTATTCCAAAATCAAAAAACATACCTCATAAGGCATTGAAAGTTGCATAAAAAAAATTGGTCTTTCGAAGGTAAATAAAGGTGCTTGAAAAATAAAATAAGGTTTTAAAGGTACCTACATATTTAAATTCGTCATTAAATAAAAGTGCTCTAGAATTATCAATTCCAAAAAAAATTATTAAAACAAAAAAACCTCCCCAGACTTCCATTTATAACATAAGCAACCCAAAAGTATAAAATCGATATGTTAAACACCCAGGTCAGGTCAGGTCAGGTAATTTTTGCTGAAATTTTGCTCAAAAAAGTCAGAAATTTTATAATAATGGCCAGCCACGCTTTTGGCCATGGACTGAATAAACTGAAAAAACAAATTTTTACTGAAATTTTACTGAAAGAGGTCTTTCGGCTATGGAATTTTGAAACTAAAAATATAATTTGTGTTGAAATTTTGCTCAAAAAAGTCACAAATTTTATAATAATGCACCAGCCACACCTTCAGGTAGGCACTTGAGAAACTGAAAAAATAATTTTTGCTGAAATTTTGCCGTTCAGCTACGAACTTAAGAAACTGAAAAAAAAAGATTTTTGCTGAAAATCAACTGAAGAAAGTCTGAAATTTTCTAATAATGGCCACCAAGCTTTTGGCTACGGACTTGAGCAACTGAAAAAATAATTTTTGCTGAAAATAGCTGAAAAAAATCTGAAATTTCATAATAAATGGCCAGCCACGATTTCAACTACCGTCTTAACAAACTGAAAAAACTGAGTTTTGTTGAAAATGAAATTTGAATGAAAGGAAAGTCTGAAATTTTATAAAATGGCCACCACGATTTCGGCTACGGACTTCAGTAACTGAAAAAATTATTTTTGCTGAAATTCTGCTTAAAAAAGTAATAATTATTAAAATAATTGGCCGGCCACGATTTTAAACACGGTGTTAAGAAACTGAAAAATCATTTTTGCGAAATTTTCTTGAAAAAAGTCTGAAATTTTATAATAATGGCCAGCCACGCTTTCGGCCACGAGCTTCATAAACTGAAAAAAATATTTTTGATGAAATTTTGCTTAAAAAAGTCAAAATTTGTATAATAATGGCCAGCCACGATTTAGCTACGGCGGTCTTAAGAAACTGAAGAAATCATTTTTGTTGAAATTTTGCACAAAAAAGTTCGAAATATTATAATAATGGCAAGCCAAGCTTTCAGCTAGGGACTTAATAAAATGATAAAAATTATTTTTTTGCTGAAAATCAATTGAAGAAAGTCTGAAATTTTTATAATAATGGCCACCATGCTTTCGGCTACGGACTTGAGCAACTGAAAAAAATGTTTTTACTGTAAAATAGCTGAAAAAGTCTAAAATATCATAATAAATGGCCAGCCACGATTTCAACTACGGTCTTAAGAAACTGAAAAAAAAAAACGGTTATGTTGAAATTTTGCTCAAAAAAGGCCGAATTTTTATAATAATTATGGCCAGCAACGATTTCAGCTATACGGTCTTAAGAAACTCAAAAAATCATTTTTGCTAAAGTTTTTCTGAAAAAAGTCTAAAATTTTATAATAATGGCCAGCGAAGCTTTCGGCCACGGACATAATGGACCGAAAAAGAAATTACTGAACATTTGATGAAAAAGGTCCGACATTATCAACAAAAACAAACCAACTATTATCCATTTCAGTCGTAAATAACGAAAAAAATGTTGGAAATTAATCAAAGTCCCTCCCCTGGCCGAAGGCTAACTTGATTTGCGGTTCTACTACGGTTTCTCAACCAGGTAATTATTCTATCCTTCGGATCTACGCTGTCCCAAAACCTACTACTCTAGCCCTGGAGTATCAACTGAAATATTATATGTATTGTGTTCCCAAATTATCTTCTCAATGTTCAAATTGTTTCTTCAAATCAAAAGTGCTTCAATATTATAAAAACACCTCCCAAGATTTCAACCCGAAGTCTCGCAAACGTCTCTTATCTCAAACCATAAAGCAAGTCTCAAAAGTAGGTGCTTTTAAAACTATAAGAACTTTTCACTCGACAGTTGTCATAATATTATAAGACACAATAAACCAAGTACCTACCTACTTCATATAATTCTTCCTAACATAGCAAATAAAAAATAAACCTATAATTAGCGTTTCTTCAAATCAGACAATGACGTCATAAATCCCTACATGTCCTTATAAGGAACCGTTTTTATGGGCTGCAGCAGAACCAGTGGTTGATTTTTCGTGGAATTATTTATAGCTCACCTACCTATGATTCAACAAGTCTCCGATAATGGCGGTTGTTTTTACCGGGTGTAACATTGAGACATTCACCTATAAACTTCAAGGTTTGGCAAACGATTTACGCATCGTATGAACTTGTTCGACGTATAAAAAAAACGTAGATTTCATTCACGATTTCCAGCAGCCGCCGCCGGTGTTCCAAGCGTTTAGAATTTTTACTCACCGAACGCACACACGTCTCAATAATAATACGAAGCTGGCTCGCCACGGCCACGGGTCATTACCTTAACAATTTTTAACGGCTCGCCAGCGTGTGTTAAATGTTAAATGCGTTGTAACTTGAAGTTTGAAGTTGTAATTCGATATCGGTATAGTAAAATGCACGTAAAGCTTCCCATAAGATCTAAATCTCCAAGTATAATAAACAATGTGATTAGATGCGACGGTATGGAAGTGCCTAGCACCTAGCACTATTATTATTATCCTGCGACCTGCTCGAATTGTCTCAAGAGATACGGCTAGAAAGTGCCCGTACCCGACGCCCACCTGCCATCAAAAAGAAATGTCATTGTTCGGTGATACTCTAATATCGACTATCTATCTCTTGCGTTATGTAACAAATGCTTCCACCGGTTTTAGGTTTTTATTTAATTCACGTGTAACGGTTTCGGGATTCTTAATTTCGTCGAGTACTTACTTTTGTACTTTCTAATGGCGAGCCTAGATTATTATTGTTGTGTGACATGCAGCCATAATAACGGGAATAACAGTATACCTACCTAAAATTAGATTGCTTTTACTTACTTGGCTGTGCAGGCCATGGCCATTCCCACGAATAAATAAAATTTAATCACTACGAAACGTGCCTTTAAAAATACACAAAAAATCGATTAAATAGGTCTGAGCAGTGTCGACTAAACGCGTATAGTAATCTAATCTGCGTTCACCACTTTCTTGTAAAACTGTGGAAGAAAAATATTACGTAGCAGTTGCACAGCTTGAGAAATCCAGAAGGATCTAACATGAAAAGATAATCGGTAAGAATTGAGGTTGTTTTTCGAAAAAAAAACACCGATCCTGCACAAATTGTTAATTACAACGCAGAAATTTAAAAGGAAATAGAAAGAGGCAAAGTTATATGAACTTTAATCGTTTTTAGAGTGAAGTACAACGTGAAAAATGGTGACAAAATATGAGGAAATGGAGTGCGCTTGACACACTTCTGTCGCCCTCAATTGACGAAGGAAGGGAAGAGGTATAAAATGACAAAAAAAGGAAGAAGCAATTTGAAAATGTAATTAAGTCTGGTACAGTTCATTGATAAGATATTACACCACCTGAAACATCAAAAAATGATGAAAAGTTGGAGTGGCCGACCTGGTTGTTTCAAGTAAAAAACTGTGATAGGAGGAAATGAAGTGCACTCTATTCCTCCCAGCATTCCTGGTCAGGACTGGATGCGACAAACTACAGACGACAGGCGACAGAAGAATGTGGGCAGTAAAGTAGAGCAATAAGCAACAAGTTAATATCTTTCTATAGACCCTAATACAACAACGTCGGTATTTTTAGCATAGACGAAGGGAAAAACAAGCAGACATATCTGAGAATCCACCAGTTCCAAACTATTTCCCACAGTCGGAGCAATAAAGCACAAACTTCATCTCTAAATCGTCGCTGAAGGTTGATGATAGATAATTACACTTACACGGCAGTTGACGTTTTCACTGCGTGATATGGAATTAGGCGGAAGCACCAGCACACCAGCTCCATCACCGCATTGAGCGGGGCACAAAATGAATGTTTCACATTAGCTCATGAGGGAACAATTTCGGCCAATAAATCGGCACGAGGCCTCATAAAGCGGCCTCATTTGCGATTCCTCGATGGGGAGGTAAATTCCGCTCTTCCCCGTCGTCATTAAACCGACCTGTCGTGTGTGTACGCCCTGGTGAGAGATTGCCTGACGTGCACACGTGGGAAAGAGAGGCGATTTAATGAAATACTGACTGACTGGTGCCGGTGGATGAAATTGGGTATTGGGAACGTCGGGAATTTAGGGCTAGGTCGAAAATCGAAATCAACAAAGTAAGAATATATCCTCTTTGTCTCGATCTGTGTTAAGGCGAGCTGGTTTAATTTTTATATCAACTTGACTTATGTTTGGAACATACTTGGATTCCTTTCTGCGAGAAAATCAAGAATTTAAATCTCACTCATCTCTTTTTGATTGCGTTTCACGAGACTAATAAAGAATTAAGTTTCCTATTAAGTAGGTACGATTTTTCCAACTTCCAATCTTAAAATCTTTTTACCACAAGTTCATCATCCAATTTGCGAGACTTCTGTCACTCTTATTAACTCACGACCATTACTCAAATTTGTTTGGAGGCTGAAGTTGAAGTTGAAAGAAACTTCTGCTCCGTTCCCACGACGGAGCAAGCATTTTCTAATCGAATAATTTTTTTATAACATTACTTCAAGCACTTTCAATTTTTTCCAAGTTTGAGTCTAAGCAATTAGTTAATTCTCCAAGTAGGGGAAAATGTTTCACATTACAAGAGCGGCATTTCTTTACATTTACAATAATGTCATGTTCTCGTGAGTTCCGGACCGAGCGGGAAAACGTTTACCTGAAGTTATTATTGTGTTTGCAAAAGGGACGGAACTCCCCCTAACAGACATCAACTGAAACGAGCGTGTATCACTTGATTGGATTCGAGGGGAAGCCACCAATGATTATCGATTTACGTTTTATATACATTCCAGTTTGGTCTTGGTCAGGTAAATATTTCTCGCCAAGGCTGTCCGATTCCGACTCAAAAATCGTGTTCTCAGTTTTACCAAGCCAGTTCAGAACAACTGATTGACTGTGCCCCATGTTTGTCTTATAATGCTGCAATGACGATTTAAATTTATTGTGAACTTTTAATCAAGAAAATAATAAGGATAAATCGTAGATGTGCAGAAAAATATACATTTTTTTTGACAAGTTGAATCGTAGGCAACATCTTTGCTTGAACATCTTCTTTCAGGAACTTCATTATTTTCCTTGTTTGACATCTTTACTTATCAATCTGACACCTTTACTTATCAACCCGTTATTTCTTGATAAAACTAATGTTTGTACAATCCCGGACGAGCCCCCAAATTTAAATTTATTGTGATCTTTAAATCAAGAAAATAACAAAGGGAAATCGTATATTTACAGAAAAATACTTTTTATACAACTTATTAACAGGTTTGTATTTATTTAAGTTGTATTACCTGTAATGTGATCTTCAGCAACAATGTGATAAAAATGCTGAAATTAAAAGTTGACAACTAGGAAAAATTACAAAACCCAAAAAAGAGCTTTTGTTGCTACTGAAAATAGAGTAGAATTCTTTTGAAGAGTTCTAGAATGATCTTGTAAGAAGTCTGTGAATGAGGTGTTCATTTTTTTATAACGACAAGTTGAGGATCATACTTTAACTTCGAATGCCATTTACTAGCGCATGTTTTGAGCTCAAACAAAATAATTGAACCTGAAATGAACGTAATAAACAGGTTCACTGATACCATGTCATTGTGTGAAACTAGTACAATTTTAGGCACTTTAACTTCTTTGGCAATTAACAAAAAGCATTGTTCACAGCCAATTCTGGGAATGATGGAAAAATCGCATTGACAAAACGAAACTAAAGCGCGATTGTGTTGCGTCAAAACCTTTATTTAATGCAAACATCAAACATGTGAAATGCATTATATTCTTGGTAAACAACAATAATGAGTAGTACAAATTATTTTTAACACACCGGGTAGATTGAGGATACCCATTATTAGTCCTTGACATTGTTATTTTGCCCGTGTGTATAGGCGTTTTGTATTACACAGATCGCCCCACATAGGAAGTGCACGCGTTTGTGAGAAAGTGAAGCAAGCTAATTAGTACCTGTATGTTCCGGTAGCCTTCAGACTCTTGTTGTAGCATAAATAATTATCGAATGATTCACGTTTATTTCATGAATTTCACACTAATAATAATAAATAAGTAGTTGCTGGTGCTATTATATAATATGAATCCTGGGTTTGAAAGGGACTAAAAGGTTTTATATTGACATTTTTCGTTGTTCAGGGGAATAAATAATATATCTCGGCCCTCCAGGGAGTTCATAAATGTAATTCTTTTCTTTTAAGGAATAACGTATTGGTAAAAAAGCATCCACATGTTTTAAAACCTGAAAAAATCTAATTTTTTTTTATGGATTATAAGTACTTTATTCTTTACAAAAATCAATTGAAACTTGGAAAATTCTCAATCTAATGGCTGCCAAGAAGACATCAGCGTTCACTCCATATAGATCTTTAAATTATTCTCAAAAAAATCCATTTTCTGACGCACTTTGTTTGAAGTAAAAGCAAAAAAACTCATTTTTAGACCGTCAAATAATGTTGGCATTTTTTCATCAATATGATGAAAAACGGCACGTTATCTATGTCTACTCTCGGCAGCGTGCGCGAAGTATTTCGCGACCTAGAGCGAAAAGTATTTCGTGCGCTGTAAAGAAATCTTGTATTTGTTTCCTTAGCAACAAAATCACAACAATTAATTTGGAAATATTAAAAATTTCCTTGCGCCGCTCTTATGATTTTTTATTTCGAGTTTTCGCTTATTTCCAGAAAGCTGTCTAAAAAAATTTGTATGCATCTCGGGCGCGAAATTATGGTGCTTTCGAATGAGTTCCCAATGAGTTCCCAAAGCTCCCATTCTCAAACGCCTAAGTTCAATTTCGCACACTAGATACCTACGTAAATAACTATTTATTCATATGACCTAATATCTCGCCCACCCAAAATACGAGGACCTCAACCCGCATCGATCTGACCCCCATATACATACAGGCTGTCTGCTTAAGGCTGGCCACCGGCTATATCTCGGAAACTAATTCTCGAGGGCCTAGAACCTCAAAATAAAAAATTTCCAGACATAAGTGATCACGAGAAATTCAATAAAAATATTTTCAAGATGGCCGCACTTCCGGAAACACCGGATGTTGACACCTACTTCGTTATTTTAACGGGAACACTCTGTAAAATAATATATTTTTTAAATGTCTGAAGAAATCGAATACAGGTGGTTTTCACCATTGGAATTTAGATTGAGCGGTTTAGGAGTTATAAACAAGTGAAAATCGAAAATTTTCAACTTCAAAGCAATCTAGAACTAGAACGGCTCAAAATATCTAAAAACGGTTTACATGACCCTATCTTAATTTTTCACATAGTATCGTACTATGTGGTTTAAATTTTAATACAGGGTGATGAAAAATCAGATAATTTTCATCACCCTGTATTAAAATTTACTTCACATAGTGGGATAAAACATGAAAAGTTAGGATAGGGACATGTAAACCGTTTTTAGATATCTTGAGCCGTTCTAGTTCTACACTGCTTTGAAGTTGAAAATTTTCGATTTTCACTTGTTTATAACTCCTAAACCGCTCAATCTAAATTCCAATGGTGAAAACCACCTGTATTCGATTTCTTCAGACCTTTAAAAAATATAATATTTTACAGGGTGTTCCCGTTAAAATAACGAAATAGGTGTCAACTTCCGATATTTCCGGAAGTGCGGCCATCTTGAAAATATTTTCATTAAATTTCTCGTGATCATTTATGTCTGGAAATTTTTTATTTTGAGGTTATAGGCCCATTAGTTTCCGAAATATAGCCGGTGGCCAGCCTTAAGCAGACACCCTGTATGTGTAAAAAGAATATTTCCAGAAGAACCTGATTTTCCTGTTGACATTTGGCCATGCTGACTGAACAGTTCGTTCCTGCTTGATGAAATTTTCCATAGGTGTAGTCGAATAATGAGGGCAAAATGGTTTAGTGAAAAAATCGCATTTTCTTTGATTTTTTTGCTTATGAAAGAAAAACTAATGCGGCAATCTAAAATAAATAGTCTCAATGGACGAATTTTAGAAAATTAAAATACGAAGGAAATAAGAGCTGAAACGCGATCTGTCCTTTATTAACGGAGAAAATTAAAAAAAAAACGACAAAAACGCCATTTTGTTGGTTTTTGGGGCTTTCTCCCAATTAATAATGGTTGGCTCCCAATTAATAATAATAACTTCGGCTCGCATTTTCTTCGTATTTTAGTTCTTTACAATTCATCTTTATTGGAATTGGGACTATAGTTTTTCTTTTATAAGCAAGAAACCAATAAAATGCGATTTTTTGCACTAAATGGTCAATAAAAAAAAAGAACATGGTTATTTCCGTGACTTGTCGTATAAGCAAAACGCAATAAAATTGCACTTTCCAATCACAGATTTATTTCAAGCCTATAACCCACCATGAATTTTTATTCATTGTCATTTAATTTAAGTAATTATGTTGTGTTAGAAAGATACGTTATACTGATGAGTCCTAATTAGGACGAAACACGTATCTAGTCTAAAATAGAATAAGCCCGAAACAAATTTTCAGGAACTTAGGACTTAGGTAATGTTCAACAGATATAAGAAGCCAATGTGTTGTCAAAATCTTGCCAAAATCTTAAATCAAGTTGTTTTTCTAATAAAATGAATGATACCTACAAATTAAATAATTAAGCTTATCATTTCTTAATTTATAAGGATAAGTGGGAATTATTTAATTAAGTCATTAGGGTGATAGTACGTGATGACCAGGTATAATAATAATAAGTAACGACAATCCAGTTCATGTTCTTAATCCAGTCTTCCAGCTTTAATATGAGTAATACCATTCATCAAACTGTCAATTTAAAACGACTTTAAGAGATAGCTAGTTTTTCGCTTCCTGGCTCAATTATGCAACTAGGCCACTTATAACATTGCGAAGTGTCATCGTACATCAAGAAGAAGAGAGTAAACAATTTTCTTATCCTATACTAAGTACCTATATACCTACATCTTTTAAACTTGAGTCTCTTTTCTTGCGTCGTCTGGGTGTTAATAACGAGATTTATAAATTTCCTCATTGGCGCTTTAGTAGAGGCCTTAATGAGATAGACAAAAAGCTTTTATGTCAAGTTCATTAAGTGGTTTTAGTAAACCAACCAACCAACCACAAGCTAACACAGAATTTTAATTAGTTTCATTTCGAGGGTTAGAGGTAGAGGTAGGTATTTGAAAGACGAATAACCTTTCAACAGGTTTTTATTTTTGATGCATGGAACAAAATAAATAATTTTTGTTTAAGGACGTTAAATATTTAATAAACCACGAACGTCAGTCAATTTTTCGTTGTTTAATGCATCCATATTGAAATTTTGTTTACAAGAAAACTCTGTTCCGTAACAATAATATTATTCTATATTCATTAACGTGCCGTTATAAACTTCTGTTTGAATAGTCCATAAAATAGTTAAAGCAAGGTCAGCGCGGAACCACAAAACGCCAATAAATAATGGAATATGTTGTCGTAACCGTAAAGAGAAAATATAGACTTTGTAATCATAAAATAATCAAGAAAAATTGTGGAATGATAATACCCCATTTACATGCAACCAGGACCAAAACAAAGGTAGCTATTATTATTATGAGATAATACATAATACAAGCCTATCTTACAATGTTACACATAAAGTACCTACGCATCATATATGGGAAAAAATTTTCCTTTTCGATTTAGGAAAATTTTTACTTCTCTAATTTTACAACTGTGAAATTTGACAATTTTTATCAAAAAAATTACAAAATATGGAATTAGTTTTAAAAATTTTGGAAAATGTCACAGAAAAAAATTGTTTGATATTTCATTTTTCACTAATATCCAATTTTGCACCCTCTAGGAACAAAATTTAAAAAATAGTTGAATTGAGCATTTTTGAGTTTATAAAAAATAGGAACTTGCACAAAATTATTCCCTTATACCATATTCATCTTTTCAATGGTTTTTTGTGACTCGTTGTTCTAAATAACGTTTTCTTATAAACATATAAAAAACGGCAGCGAAAACTATTATGTTAAAATTATGAAAAAAAAATTGCTAGAGGGTTCAAAATTGGTACATGGAAAAAAATTAAATATCAAAAAACTTTTTCCTGTGACATTTTCCTAAATTTTTAAAACTAATGCCATATTTTGTATTTTTTTTGTCAAAAAATGTCAAATTTGATAGTTGTAAAAGACACGTAACAAATGGTGTGTGTGTCATTTGTTATCATTTTTAAAGCACAACCTATTATTAGCGAAGTCAAGATTTTCCTAATTCGAAAAGGAACAATTTTTCCCATATGATATGCGATGTATGACACTATGTACGTACAATAAGGAAACATCATCGTAATGGAAAAATTCCGAATTCTGAAACGCCCCTCATCTTATAAAAGAGGATTACGTTACAATATGCCCTCTTCCGTTTTAAAAATCATTCCCGCAACAAAAATCGTCTGTTCTAGCAGACGGAATTGAAAAACGCTCCAATCTACAGATTCCATCCCCTCAGTTGCTAGGGAAACATGCTTCAGGTGCAGTTTACAGGCCCCATACAGTATAGGACGTTAAATTTCCCCCCGAGCCCCTCTCATTCGGCGATCTTACGACCCAGTTATTTATTCAAGACTTGGCAGGGGTTGACTTCCTAAAGTCGTGAAATTTCACCCGCTATGATAAGAAAAACCGTCTACTCCAGCTTTCACCCTTGGAAATCGATACGGGCTGTTCTGGAGTGGAGAGGGAATTAAATTCAGATTCTAAATTCGTTATCTGTATGCTGTTACCCTGCACGTAATAATGACATTTTCAAGCGCTTTTTTATTGAATTATGGATCTTATTCTATTCGCAGCAGCAGCGCCAGCCTTATCGTCATGGCATGAAACAGTAGACGAGACGACGACATTCATCATCATGTTTCTGTGTCAGGAAGACGAGTTCGCATTAAACTGACGCGGAATTTAGACGATAACCCAAAAAGGCAGTTGGAAATTGCCTGCGTCCGCTGCGTTGAGACACGCGAGCAGAATTTTTATAAGCGTTTCAATCTCGGTGAACCGGCTGAACTAACTGATAGATAGCTCTCCGATCAAGATGGCCAGTTCTCAAAGTGGTTGGCCTTCATCGGAATGACTGTTTTAAAGGGCAAAATCACAAAAGACTTATTACAATGGGATGCTTATGTGGTCCTAGTCCTCCTTTACGATCTCATACCTGAAGATTGTTTCTTTAAATCTACAATGTTGCCGCTTGTGCTTACTCGTATATAACACATGATAACTTAACCAACTGAAGAATAACAGTTTTACCTCTCAGGCTCTCCAAAATATATTTCATTATGTATCGAATGATTTGAATTAAGCTGAGCGGTTAAAATTTTCTCTCTAATCATCCACCCCCACCGTTTCGGAGATGCTTCTACAATCTACAATGTAAATTGCAGACGTGACAACTCAGCAGTGCCAAGCAAAGTATATTATATAGAAAATAAACGACTCCCCAAGTTAAAATTATATTATGTAGGTAGAAGTATCCGTATCAGTATCTGGATATAAGTTCACGAATTGACAGCTCATCTTTTCTCTTTTCTCTTGCTTGTTTTATCTTTCTAGGTGCACGTTTTAGTCATTAAATCGTGCACGTTTTCGTCATAATCATGGATATTGGTATGCCTGAGATATATTTACCTTACTTTATTACGACCGTTTCCTTTCCTTCTGGATTTATTTGCCCACTCATCCGTTTCATGAAATAATGCTGATCTCCGAAAAATCGATTCACGTTTACGTCTAGCTTCAGAGATGTTCGTATCGTGTCGTGTCCTATCTGATCTGCTGAAAAGCTATTTCTCTCTAGTCTTTTTCAGGTAAATGTAACGTTGAAGATTCGGTCTTCTCTAGAGCAGCAAATTGAACGGGGAAAATGTGCCTCTAAGTTTAAGGACGAGAAAGTTACACTTTCAACTTCACTATCTGCTATAGATACGTTGACGGGATGGGAACTGGGAAGTTCAGTCAGGTGCCAGTTTGTCTCGCACAAGGATGTCGGAACTCCTTCGTGTAAACTTCGTATCCCTGTCGACTGTGTGCAAATATCACGTTTAGCTTGTTATTTTCAGGAGGAAAGTTATTGTAACGTAGGTCGTCCGCAACTTTAAGAAAGTGATTGGATCAGTTTACAGGAAACTTGCACTAACTTGAAAATAATTGTTGCTGGATGCGCACGATTGTATAAAAAAGAGCAGTAAGATCTTGAAAGTGGTTAGACTCGACAATATGGTTTTAATATAACCTTTTCATTGGCCTAAAATTTCTGATTAAACTGTGACATCAACTTTGCCTTTGATTAACGATGGACTGCCATTTTGATTTTAATCGCACTCATTTATCCCGCTCTCATTAAACTGTCTCACAATCTTCTTACCATATCGTCTCTAATGGCACTTTAGATTTATTGCAACTGACCGAAGTAAAGAAATGGGAACCTTCATTTGGCCCTCGCAGCGGTTCGTTGATTAATGATTGGGCCACCATGTCAATTCTCGTCATTCATTTTAACATTCGTCCTGATCTTCTTAAACTTGGGACGTATTCTTCGTAGTATTTTATCACTCATGGCACTCTAGTCGCAATGTCGCATGCCTCACCAAGTTTCCTATGAATCTTTCTCTGCTGGTGGTACGTTTCTTGTATTCACGACCTGATTCGTGGTCCTCGTGAGTAGAAATTGTAGTCAGGTTTTTTTTTTTTTGTAAAACAAGGATTTGTTCGGCTATACGGCATACGCTGAGGATTATCCCCTCTCTAATTAACTAAAAAAATATAGCTCGGTTTGGTTCAACCAATATGTCGTGTTCTGCTTTGCTGATGCTGACGTCATCAAGCTATGGATTGTTCTTTCTGAACTTTTGAAAAGTGTGAAGAGGGTTTCAGACGTAGGAAAATTTTGGTCAACAACCTTCAATGCAAGCTTTTTCCAAGTATCTGGGGATCTTTTTTGAGTACCAAAAACTTGACGAAGATGATTTATGACAGATTGTTCTCTCAGAAAGGTATCTCTCTTTGTTTGGGCTTTTTTTTTGGAGAAGGGCCTCAGCATTCTTCTTTCGTCAACCGGTTTCCTACAAATTTTATCTTCTTCATTACTTTGTTTCTGCAGATTTTTTTTGGGACGTTTTTGGAGTATTCCAGTATCCCAAAATCTTGATCGATTATTATGTCCTTTGGTCTCTTTGTCAGGCTGGTCTTTTTTTCTAATTTTCTTCATTTTATCTCGCCTCAGTCTTTTTTGGGTACCAAAAACTTGACGAAGATTGACTTATGACAGATTGTTCTCTCAGAAAGGTATCTCTTCTTGTTTGGGCTTTTTTTGGAGAAGGACCTCAGCATCTTCTTTCGACACTGGTTTCCTACAGATTTGATCTTCTTTCGTTAATTTGTTCCTACAGATAGTTTTTCGGGATGTTTTTGGAATATCCCAGTATCCCAAAATCTTCTTTCGTTGCCAAATCTTGTACAAAATTAGTTTCCACAGACTTTTCTTTGATGTTTTTGTTGCCTTTTTTCTAATTTTTTCATTTTATCTCGCCTCAGATTATCATCTTTTGGTCTTCTCTTCTTCAATCTCAACTTGATACTTTCTCTTCTTCACATCTCCCTATCACTTTCAATTTTCTTCCCACTCCCCAACAATTTCATTCTTCATTCCAAGAGCTGATTTCTTATTCTAAATAACATTCACCAGAGTAAAAATTACATAATTCTTTAATGAAACCTTTTAAATTGAGAAAAATTGACGCTCTTCGATTTTATGATCAATAATAAAAAAGAATATGGATGGTGAAAATATAAAAAAATAATTTAACCATCGTTTAGGTGTAATGATGCGGAACTAGTACGAGGTTGGCTCCCCGCTGAAGAACCTTCGCTTGCTTTGTCAGCGCAGATGGATTTTTTGAGCAATTTGTTTCGAAATTGCACTGTCAATCAGAAAACACCTTGTTCCGTTTTGTAGATAAAAAAAAATAGAACGGATCTAGATTGCTGCGTGAGTAGTCGCGAAAATTGCTCCTCGGTCCTAACTGTGACACCGAAGCAAAATTACTGTCTTCGTCAATGTACATTGACGAATCCTGCTGGTTTCTGACTTATTTATGAAACTAGGACGAGGCTGCGTGGCTTCCTGCTGGGGTTGGAGATTGTTGTTACGATGATCCAGTTTCCCTGTAATTTTGCATGCTTCTTGATTTTCATTTTGGTGAATTGTGGGATAATTCTGTTTACTACTGCACATTTGAAATTGATTGGTTCCAATTCTATGATAGGTAATTTTGTCTTTCGCAGAATCGATCTATTTTCTTCTGTCTTTCTCTCTCTATCAGTCGCATAGAATAGTGCGTTGTTTAAAAATTGAATTCCAATCTGCCAATCCCTTGTAAAGTAACTGTACAAATAATGGAACGTCCCATACAAACGTCACGTCAATCATTTGTCACTGTATGATAATATTCAAAGCCGGTAAGGGGTATTAATGATCGCGACTCCATATTTCTTGGTAAAGAGCGACAATAAATCCATGTGAAGTTATAAAACGTTTGTTCTTGCGCCATAAATCACGGATCACGTTGGTGGTAGACTCAGTGCCGTTTTATTAATATTCCTTCCCCGTCTCTCTCGGTCCCGATTCCACTGGAGACGGTTGATCCAAACGGCAAACGATTTAATTACACGCTTCCTAATATGGCGCACGCGGTGATTGATGCGATCCAAGGACACTTTTGCCTCGCCCTTTCAAAAGAATCCCGGCCGCGGGTCGAAGTCGTTGAACTTGAACTTGGTCCGATTCGTGCGTCGGGCGCCGCGCGGTAATCGAAAATAGGTTTTTCTAATAATAAATCGGTTTTTCGCAAACGTGCAGCCTGGTGGCCTGATTCGAACAGATGTTGCGGAAGTGTTTCCTACTGAAACCACCTGTCGCCGTGAAATATATAAGAACGTTACTTTTCTGCAGTTCTACACAGGGCTTCAAGGCTTCAGAAACCTTAGTAATTGACACGTGAAATAGAGTTACAAATTAATACGAATGTCGTTCTTGATTCTGATAAATTGTTTTACTTGCGGCAAAATTGTTATTCGCCGCGTGTAAAAGGATCTATTAGAATTCTAGATGATGTCGCGGATTATTTCCGCCGATATTAATCACTGTCAGAGGTTTATAGGATTCAGGATTCATCATAAGATCCTGATCATCCCTCTTTTGCATGAATGTATAAAATGATATAAAATCTCTTCGGGAAAAATCTGGATTTCACTAACAGTGATGGAAAAGTCAAGATTGCTTTATAGGTACCTAACAGCCTTGCAAAGAGTCTAAATGTCTTGAGTTTAAGGGTTAAAAATAATAAATATTTATAATAAGTAAACAAAGTAATAGCTGTCTAAGAGCCATACTTACTCAAGTGAACTTAGATCGATTATGTAAATGATCAACTCGAGCACTTATGCCACAATGTATGCATTTCATATTAGATGCACTTGAATAATCAATTTGTCGTGTGGTTTCGTGGAGACTAATTACCTTCAAATCGAATTAACTCAACGTAACGTTTACTCACATTTTGATTAAATTAATAATAATTATTGTTAATAAATTCAAACTGTTGCGCAATAGTTTCAGTTTCTCGAGCTCATGAATAATAATCCTGGTTAAAACAGACATGAATTTTTCAAGATCGTGGCTGATTACCGTTTCCGAGCGTACCTCATACCTCATACCTATACAAAACACCAAACGTGGTATTGTTGTATGGGCACCTACCTGTTTAGGAGATTTTTGTATGCGTGAAAGAGCACAATGATAACTATAATTATAGGCTTCAGGGTGATTACAAAGATTCAGTTTCGGTCTACTTCTTTAAGCGCTTTGTCATTAGCGATGAGGTCATTTGTTACCAAGAAAAATGGGTTTCATAAATGAGCAGACTCAAGTTAAAGAAAAAATCCACATAAACGGAGAGTGCTGGGGAAATTTATATAAATTTTATATAATTACTCAGTCCTGCGTATTTCATTATTGCTTTGAGTGCACTGCGGCTGTGCAAGTAAACTTCCCTAGTTGTTTGTTGAGCGAAACTTTGTTTAGCTATTTCGTGGTTTGGCATTAAACGCGCTAAAAGGGGGATTATCATAGTAGCAGCTGACCCTTTTATGTCGAAGTGGGAACATCTGTCGTCGGCCTTTTATTGCACAAGAGGTAGTAAACTCAGATACCGTATCACATATTTCGTCTCATATCGTATGACCTTAAATTTTACACACGCTAGTCGCTAACCATAATAATTGAAACGATTCATTCATGAATCGGAAGCGGTGATTAAGAATAAAACGCGAATTTAATAACGTAACATAATCAGAATTATTTTGTAGAGATCGTGTAACGATTAATCTGGATCTTGTTGAATCTCTTGACATTAATCTAGTTGTTCCATTATGATCAGATTTTTTCAGCAGTGACATCTGCCATTCGTCAAAGTATCTCTCGTTCCATGATTTTTTACACGATCATTAGCTGCTTCTATAATAACTTCATAAACTCATCTTTGGTGACCAAACCTTTTTTTCAAACACCCATTTCAAATAATTCCTCTTTTAATCTCTGTCGTCTCTATAATAATGAGGCCTCGCAGATACCTAAACGTCATTGACCAGATCTCAGAATGCTCAAGTTGTCAGATTATGCAATTTAAAAATAGGATTATAAGTAGTGCTGGGACTGGGAATTACAATCAGTACGCCGCTGACCACGCTGACACGGAATCATCCCCGAGGGATGACACAATAGGCAATGAGACGAATACACAATGAATACTACGAGGTGTGTTCAGAAAATTTTAAATTTTCAGCTGTATTCATTGTTTGCTTTTATCTACGGCAGCCGCTAAGGTTAGACGTGTTTTATGAGCTCTGCGATTTTCGTTTAAAAAGAAATTGATCAAAGAATTTTTTATCAAATTTTGCGTAAAAACATGAAATAAACTCTAACAAAGTGTGTCAAAAAGAGAAATCAAAGGCTTATGATGAGTTTGCTGTGATTAAAACAAGAGTTTACGAGTGGTATAAGCGTTTCCAAGATGGTCATGGTCGCTGTATATCGCTGATGATGCTGGGCATATCGATTGGCTCATGTCATGAAATTTTTTCGAATGTTTTGGGCATGAAACGCGTGGCAGCAAAATTTGTTCCAAAATTAATGAATTTTTAACAAAAACAGCAAACTCAGACTTTATTGCTTGTTCGTGAACTTTTTGACAAAAACAGTACTGTAACGAGCTTCCATATTCGCCAGACATGGACATTTCCAAAAAAGAGAACCCTTATAAGGACCTTCGTTTTACAGGCATAGAAAAGCGCATCACTGAAAGAACTAAAGGCTATTCCAAAGATCTAGTTTGAGAAGCGTTTCGAGGATTGGAATGATCGTTGGCACCAGTACTTACATAATATCTAATAATGGGGACTATTTTGGAGGCGACAAGATTAAAATGTAGACGAATAAATAAAATATTTTTTACAAAAAACGAAAATTTTCGTTGTTTTCTGAACACACCTCGTATATTCACTTCATTGCACAAGACATACCATCCAGAAATAACGCGGAAGCAATGCACATACAACCTGAACTTCATACCCTTGTAGCATTTTTCCCCTGCTCTAACCCATAAATAACACCGCACCCCACCGAACGACCGGAATAGTATGAATTTTCAAAATCGTTTTTTCAAAAAATCAAGTTTTGTTGTTTTGTTCTGGGCAAGTGCGGCTAAGTGACCCTATAACGAGAAAATTAGGCCCAAAAATTGGAAAATACGGCCCAAAAATGTTTTTTTTTTTTAATATCTAGAAAACCGTTTGCTTATTTCGGGATATGGTTTTGTGGCATTTGAAAGGGGATCAGAAAACTAAAAAAGAAAATTTTATTTGACCAACAATGGAAAAATATGGCCCAAAATTGTTTTTTTTTTTTAATACGCATACCTTGCGTGTTTCGGGATACGGTTATGCGGCATTTGAAATGGGATCAGAAAACTAAAAAGGCATTCGAAAGTGGATCAGAAAACTAAAAAAGAAAATGTCACTTGACCAATGAGAAAATATGGCCCAGAAATGTTTTTTTTTTTTTTTTTGGCAAATATCTTGAAAACCGTTGCGTATTTCGGGATACGGTTTTGCGGCATTTGAAAGAGGATAAAAAACTAAAAAGGCATTTGAAAGCGTGTTAGAAAAACTAAAAAAGAAAGTTTTACTTGACCACCCATCTATCTACCATATAGTTTTGCGCTAGAAATGAGGACCAAAAAATCTCCCATTTTTGAGATATGTCGAATTTCTCTTGAGAATGTGACCAATTTTTTTTTATGGAAACATTCCTAAATTCGCAACGGTTTTCGAGATATTTTGCAAGAACGCTTTTTTGAGTAATATTTCCCAATTTTGGTCATATTTCACCATTTTTAGATCATTTTGACTATAGTCACTCTCAGGTTTTCTTTGGATCTGGTACTTCCCCTATTTTGATCCCGGTCAGGTATATGTCTCAATCCCTCCTCCGGACTATTGAAAGGAAAGTTGTGAATCATCCTGTATAACTCAACACGACATGGAATGAATAATTAATAATTGAGTTTTACAGCGCGCAGAAGTTTGCACCTTGAAGGTATCACTATGATTAGACCGAAGATTAGACACCTCTTAAAAAATAAACAAATTCGCGGATTCACATACCTATAATTTCGTAGTGGCGCCACACAGTACATCGTGCCGAAAATTCGGGGATTCACATACGTATAATTTAGTAGTGGCGCCACGCAGTGCATCGTGACGAATGTCATTATTATTGCTTGCCTAAAGTATTCCACATCACGCATCGACCCTCGGCATAGTAAGACATTTAATTCCATGTCAGAATAATTCAAACCCTTACTTCATAATGGTATCTCGAATAATTGCATTGTCAGTGCGTGAGGGAGCCTATATTATTATTACCCCTAGTCTGGAAATTATTTCTGGAATTTTGAGTAAAATAAAACAAACAGACAAATAAAATACTACACGAAGGAAGCGCATTTCAGCCCTCCAACAACCCCTGAACTTGAAAGACTCCAGCACCCTCTTTCTACAACGATTCAGGACGGTTAGCTAGCTCTCTTTCGTTTCTTTCCTTCGACTCCTTTCCCTCCCTCGGGTAGCTACCGGCTATCAGGGCACCAGCAAGTCGGCGGAGATTTTTCCGCACTGTTCGCCGAGCGGAGGTGAAGTTTTCAAACACCCACGGCTCTTCCGCGCCAACAATGAATGAATAATAATACGGAGCACTTGCCCTGCACTGATGAGAAGACAATCGGACGTTATGGCGTGCATAACAACAGTGCATCGCTCCGAGATTAATGATTCCGCAATTACGTTGGCAACAATGAAGCATTATGCGGTAACTTGGGCGATTGCGTGCGGTGCTTTGTTTGTTTGTGTCTCAGATTTGAGGGCAAGAATTGAAATGCTTGATGACAGTGATTATTCGGGGTTGAGAAGGAAGGAATTTTTTTTTGTAGTTTGGTATAATTTACCGAATTTGGAATGATTGGGTGTCTTATGACATCCGCTCTTTGTTTATAATGGCATATTTTACTACCGAAACAATCGTAACAATAATGGGATAAATGGCGGAAGAACAACGATGATTTATGATTTTGAGAAATGGAGAATTTCGGGAAAAATCTGGAGTTATGATGGATGACGTCTAAACACTTCAGATAGACAGCTATTTCTGGACAGTTCTGGAGTTCTGGACAGAACATCTCTCTTGACGTTCGAGATTCTGCCGTCAACATTAAAAGTTCGTTCGGCAAGCATAATAGGAATTAGGAGCCAAGGTTGTGAAAGTAGATTAAGCTAATTACGGGAATAAAGTTGCTTTTTTTAGGTATACCTTGAGTGATAATATCAGAGTAATACCTATGTAGGACCTATAGAAGTAAATAAATACAAAAAATGTCATCAGTTAAAAAAAAATACTTATACAAGTACAAGACACAATACATAAAAAAACCACTAGAATAGGATGAGAGAGAATTTAAAACGTGATTTAAGATGCAAGAGCATAATTTGATCCAATAACTTTTACCGATATAAAATCTTTTATTCATCCATATTTCCTGTATTCTTCAGAAAGTATAGATAGATACTCAAATCTAAGAAGTCGTTTCCATCTATCTAGATCTTTCAATTTGAAGTGCCTTTCAAGCACATACAATCTTCTCAGCGGAAATAGGTGCAATGTCATTACTTTTCAGTCTCAGCCACTTCTGTCTTAAGACGGTTCTTTCAATAGCGTTCTCATGTCATTTTTCTGATAGCTGCTGCTGATGGTATTGCCCGCAACAGAACCGAGCAGTGTTGGGAGTTTCTAAAGACGCCGTCGAGAAATGTAATTTTCGTAACTTCCTTTTGAAGTCCCCTCCCCATACAGTTTCTTGTACTCTTTTGTGTGCGGTTTCTTTTTACCGAGAGGGAACTTTTAATTTGAAGGAAGTTTTTCGTTTGTAATTCCAGGTGGGATTTAATTTTTACGGAATGCCATCATTAAATCAGTGTGAAACATGAAACAATGAAAAGCACTATGTAAGGTAAAACATTGTTGCAAGGTATGAACCGTCAGCTTAATTCGAGTCTTAATTTCTCCGAGTCTCTCATTATCTCGGTCGTGTTCATAAAATCATGACTACTTGCATCTGAATCATACTACCGGAGTAATCAATCTAGCAGGTCTAGTTGATTAATCTCGATTCGCTCCATTAAATATGTCACATGAATAATAATAATAAAGTGAATCATGTGTAGTTTCATTTATATTAGTTCCTCTTTCTTATCTGAGGAACGATAAATTAAAAATGCTCATACCAGGGGTGGTCATCACCACAAAATATAAATTTCTTTATATTAACGACAATGATAAGAATTAAGAATCAGTGTAATTGTTACCTTTTGACAAAGCATCATCTTAGCTCTCATTAATTGGTATGTAGGTAGGTGTCACCATTACAATAATTGACAAAAGTTTTTTTTAGATGGCTGGGTTAGTGTAATGACACAATAATAATTATTATAAATAGAAATGATCCTTAAGCGAACTCTGGAAGTGACCACGTCCTAAAACCTTTAGTCGCCTAAAACCCCTTATTTATATGAACCCAGAAAACTCTTTTAAATTATGGCCAAAAATAACACCAGAAAACTGACTGGAGGTATCACATATTTTTTTGTATGAGACTTTTTATAAAAATATAAAAATCTTTCTCCCTGCGTAGGTACTAATTTTTATCAAGAATTATGACCAGATTCTATTACAGAAATTCCTCGTTTTAGAGGAAATCTACCATGAAATGAAATTATTATTCATTATTCCGGAAAATTATTCTCATTAAGCAGACTAAGCTTTGCTGGAAATTGCTAAAAATAATATTTGGCTTCCGGCGTAATGGTGTATCGTCCTTGATATTGTTTTTGTTAACAGTTATTTACGATTTCCTATGTTTCATTCTAAAAATTATTTGGTCATGTATCCGAAATAATTATTATTGAAAGGTTGATAGAAATCCCAATAATTGAAAATGTTTCTATGGAAACATTTCGACGTGTATTCATATATTATTATGACGTCATTCAGTTTTGGCCAATGACGTGTCATCAATTTTTTTTATGGCAACCCCCTACTACTATAGTGAGACATTATCCTTGCAATTCAGGGTACTTTTAAGGAGCACATTATTTTGAAGGTCTTCCTAAGAAAAACATTTCCCCAAAGTTTCGTATGTCTCTATACTTCCTAAATTCAAAAAAGTTACGGGATGGTTTTTAAAATTACACTTTAAATTTTTTTGATTTTTATAGTCACAACCATTATTTGAAAGTTGAACATACGGGAATTTTTTTTTTCAATTTACGATTCAAGGATCTGTTCTTCTTTGATTTTTTTGTAAACTGTATCTTTAGCATAATGGCCCCACAAAAAAGAAAAACAAAAAAAAACAGTTTTGTAAGATCCGGTGATCTTAGAGGCCAAGATAATATATAGGTGGTCTACAAGAGCATGACCTACACTATTCAAAAATAAATAGTTCCTTTCTAGTTTAGCGGACAATATTCTGCTTAAAAAAAATTGATATAACGTTCTTGACCACAAACAATAATTGTCATCATATGGGCTAGGCAAGTTAGAAATAAAATGTGTGTTCAGAGGAAAGTTTTGATTTTCTCACCCTCTAAATGTTTTCTGGGTTGCTGAACACGAATTTTAAGTTTGCTTCTGTCAAAAACTTGGCCCGGAACTTTTTTTTTGCACCTTTTACCAAAAGTTTTGCACTTTTTTCAGTTTTTGATTTAAATCTCAAAAAAGAAGGTTTTACACAAGCCTATTACATATATGTATACAAAACTAAAGTAGACAAAGTTTCCGACATTTCTTTTTAATTGTTTTTTGGAAGATTATAACTGTTTCGCCAGCAGAACGCGCAAAAAAATTCCTGTTGGGTGGGGTTTTGGAAAGTTTTGCTATTAGTTTTGATTTTCTCACCCTCTATGGTTTTTCGATTGCTGAACACGAATTTCTAGTTCGCTGGCAAAAATTTGCCCTAGAACTTTTTTTTTGCACTTTTTGTCCAATTTTTTTACACTTTTTTCAGTTTTTGGCCTAAATCTCAGAAAGGAAGCGAGTTTTTGACAAGTTCACTTTATACAAAATTAAAGTAGACAAAATTTCCTACAATTCTCATAAATATCGTTTTTTTTTTTTTTTTTTTTGAAGACTAACCTTTCCGCCGGTAGAGCGAAGAAAAAAAATTACCATTTGCGTGGGGTTTTGGAAAGTTTTGCTATAGTTTTGATTTTCTCACCCTCTCTGGTTTTTTGGGTCAGGTCAGGTCAGGTTGCTGACCGCTGAACACGGATTTGAAGTTTGCTGGCAAAAATTTGGGTCGGAACTTTTTTAGTTTTCTGCAAGAATTATGCATTTTTGCTAGTTTTTGGTCTAAATAATTTCAAAAAGGAAACGTTGTTTCGACAATTCCATTCAATACACTAGGTACTTATATTAATAAAGTGGACAAAATTTTCCACACTTCTCATAAATAAGGGTAATTTTTTTGATGTTTTTTTAAGGGCCCGTTGGGTGGGGGTGGTGGAACAATTTGGAGAGCAGGGAGTGCGAAAGTTCAAAATTTTTTAAAACCCCCAAACTCGGCTCCGAAGAGGCGTAACGCAAAAAATCTTACATCGTTTTGTTCGATTTTTTGCCCGGAATACAATGAACCATTTCCGAAGCAACGTTCGCGAAAAATCCGCCGCTGACTCGCAAAACAAAAATTTGCATTGTTTAAAAAAAAATAATTTGGCATTAGGGAAGGGGTGAGAATCGGGAAAAAAATTGATATAGGGGGTCTGCCCTCCAGGTTTTTTTTTTTTTTTTTTGATAATACCCATCCATATGTATTCATTTCCTCACCCTATATTATCATATTTTTTTATATTTTTATATATATATTCAAAATATATACAGGGTGTCCCAGCTTATTCGAAGCGGTCTCTGTGGGCCAGACGATAGATTTTTTCCAAAAAAATTTTGCAAATTCAAGTACAGGATCATAATGGCCATAATTTAAAATTATTTTGGAGTATACAGAGTGTCCCATATGACAGTGGCATATCAAAGTTATGTTTTTTTAAATGGAATGCTCCTATGTTATTGCATTTTTAGATTGTCTGAGAAGAGAAAATAAGATTGGCTTTTACAGTTGGTGTTTAAATTCAGAAGTTTTTGAGTTATAAACAAGTGAAAATCGTCATTTTTCAAGTTCAAAGGCCCTGTACAAGGAAAACGGCTCAAGATAGAGAAAAACGGCTTACATGTCCCTATTTTAACTTTTCATGTACTATCCTATGATGTAGATGAAATGTTTATACAGGGTGATAAAAATTTTGAAAAAATCTGAGATTTCTCCACGCGTCGCCAAATAAAAAAATCAAAGAAACTACAAATGTTTCTATACCATAGGATAGTACATAAAAAGTTAAAATAGGGACATGTAAGCCGTTTTTTTGCGGCTTTGAACCGTTTTCGTTGTACAGGGCTTTGAACTTGAAATATGACGATTTTCACTTGTTTATAACTCACAAACTTCTGAATTTAAACACTAACTGTAAAAGCCACTTGTTGCAGATTGAGCTGCTTTTAAATTAGTTAAATCATGTAGACACTGTCTATGTGTATGTAGACACAGTTTAGGATGAAGAAGAACTGAAATGTCGAATTTTCTGTTAAATATTGATCCGGGAGATGCACTTCTTAGGTGGTCTTCGTGGAATAGGGAAAAAGTAAAATGTAACCCTTGCTTGCCTGCGTCAGGTGTGCAAAGCAAGATTCGCTTTTCGTTCGTTGACCAGGACAGAAGTCCTGCTGTCTCTAATATTCGTATTATTTCGTATCGTTCGTTCGTCAGACTAAATAAATACCTACATACCTACTCCGACTTAATTCAAATTATTCATCTTACTAAATCGTTTAATCATATTATAATCGTCTACATAATTAGAAATTACCTTTAAATTGATTGGTTGTTCTACAGCATTGTGTAAAATTACTAGTTTTGCATTAAAAGATTAATTTAATGTGTGTCTATTAATTTATACAGTTCATTATTCGTTCTTTGTGTACCTAAACCGTACATAAAAGTGGTCCTTCGAGCCGGATTGTAACTGAATTTAGTGCAAATGGAAATTAATGGAAGTTGCTAGTGTACCATGGATGCAGTGAATACGTCGTTAAACAAAATTGTGCAGTTTTAAGTGTCCAGAATCGTTCATTGTCGACTACAAGTATTTCGTGTTTCGTGTTGTATGGTTGTTGCAGAGAAACTTCTGTACGAGCACCTGGATTGCAGACAAGCCCCTGGAGTCCACAAAAACGAGCTCCTGGATTGCAGACAAGGCCCTGGAGTCCACAAAAACGAGCTTCTGGATTGCAGAGCAATTCCTGGATTCCACAAAAACGAGGTCCTGGATTGCAGAGAAGTTCCTGGATTCCACCAAACTGAGTAACGTACCTCTTCATTTATTATTCGAGGAAAGTTTCTTATTTCCTATTTCGTTATCGCAACAAAATTGCATATTAATCGTTCGAAGCCTAATTCGTCAGCTGATGAGTCGAAAGAAGCACTCAGACCCACCTACCTAATTAAATTCGTCGGTTTGGTTGATGTACCTACCTACTATTCGTGAATTCGTGAATAATACTAAAGTTGATAACTTTGATCGTAAAAATATAAATAATTGTAATTTCGTTCGTGTTTATAATATTAATATACCTGTAATTATCGTATGTCATATCGTAAGTACCTAAATGTTCGTCAGTCGTACCATTGTATGAAAAATCGTTTATTATATTATTCTGTGTTATAAAAATATCGTTTGTTAAGTAATATTGTAAAAAGATGGATAATTTGAAGAAAAAGAGGGGTTACGCGAAAGGATTAATTACAAAAATCGAAACGTGGGTTGAGGAGAATTTAAAAAATGAAAATAATAAAAATCAAATCGAAATTCGCAAAAGAAATTTAATAGCAGCTTATCAGAGTTATGTAAATATACAAGAATCGATCGCAGAGATTAAAGAAGATGCCACTAAAGATAGTGAGGATGTAGAAAGTAAATTTTGTAATTTGTTTTCGAAGTTAGAAAACAAAATTGAAGAGTTAACTAGTCTAAGCACCCAACAACCTAGATTAGATGGAAACGTAGAATTTCAGAATTTCGTATCGAATTTACAACAATCGAATAAAGAATTTGTAGCCGAATTAGTTCAGGGTGTTACGACAAGTATAAATACAAAGGGTGCAAATTCTCAAACAGTTAAGCTGCCCGAAATCAAAATTCCAATTTTTTCAGGTGATGCTGCAGAGTGGAATAGTTTTCATGATCTGTTTACTAAACTCATCATAAATAATGAGGATTTAGATAATATCGAAAAACTAATTTATCTTAAGGGATATTTGAGAGGCGAAGCACTGTCTTTAATACAGAATTTGTCGTTGGTAAGCTCGAATTTACAATCTGCAATTAAGTTGTTAGAAAATAGATATAAAAACACGTATGCGATAATCGAGGCGCACATCACCAATTTATTCGAAAACTTACCTAATTTATTGAAGCCAAAGGCTCAAAACCTGAGGGAGTTCTTAACTCATATTAATCAAAATATCGAAAGTTTGGAAAATTTAAATGTACCCGTAGATTCTTGGGACTTAATTTTAATTCACATTTTTTCCAAGAAATTGGATTTTCAATTGCAAAAGGCTTATTGCTTACATCGAGATACCAAGAACCTACCAACGTTAAAAGAATTTATTAATTTTTTAGAAAAGCAATGCAAAGCATTAGAGGAAATAGATGCAACAAAAGGCACTAGTCCTACACCGATTAGGAAAGTTAATCATTTTATTAGTTCAACTCATAATTCGAATCAACAACAGACAGGAAAGGCGACAGGAAATCAATCCTATTTAATTTGTAATTTTTGCTCAGAGCATCATTCGATTTATCAATGCTATAAATTCAAACAATTAACTATTCAGGAAAGAAACAACTTTATAACCTCTCGAGGTTTTTGCAAAATATGTCTGTTTAGGAAACATTCGTTCGATGATACTTGCACTGGGAATAATTGTTGGCAATGTGGCAAAAGGCATAATACTCTACTTCATATCAATTTTGATCGAGAAGTTCATTCAAATCCTAGAAATTTTCAAATTCGTCGCACAGAAAGTCGCAGCCAGTGGCAGGATCTCCATAAACCTAATTCAGGCACAATTAATCGTCAATTTAATCGTCAAAATCGTACGTATGGTGTAAACGAGGGTGTAAACCAATATCAAAATAAACATTATTCAACTAATAATAATTCAAATCGATCAACGCCAGAAAATAGAGAATCGGGACAAATCGTAAATCAAAAGAATTCGAGTCAAGTAGAATCAAGGTCGCAAGACGATCCCAAGCAAAGAAGTATCGTAAATGAAAATAAAAATAAAGAAAATAAGCCCGAAAGTTCGTTATCGTTTTCCACTTATTCGCAAAATAATTCGCAAATCCTACTAGCCACAGCAGTGGTAACAATTTATAATCGCAACGGCGATCCAGTTTCGGCTAGGTGCTTACTGGATTCGGCGAGTCAGATTAGCATGTGCACAAAAGAATTGCTAGACAAATTAAATTCGAATACTTATCGTAAAGAATTGCAAATATCAGGAATCTCGCAAATAAATGCTCAATCAAATGAGATGGTTGATTTAACCATTAAGTCAAACGTTTATAGAAAAAATTCGTTCAAAGTTTCGTGTGCAGTATTGGAAAAAATAACTTGCGAACTACCGCAAACTACTCTAAACGTATCAAATTTAAAAATACCGGATCACATTATGTTAGCTGATCCAAAGTTTTATGTCTCGTCGAAAATCGACATCTTGCTAGGAGCAGACGTCTATTATGATTTAATCGTTCCAGGAGTGATTAAATTAGGGGCGGATATGCCAACCCTTTTTAGTACACTCTTAGGATATGTCGTCGGCGGTAAATTGGCAAATAATAAGCCAAAGCATTCTAATATTAATTCGTATAATGAACTAGGGAATAGTTCACCCAATTGTTGTTCTTTTTTAAATACGTCATCAAGTAGCGATGAACTGTTACAAAAATTTTGGGAGATAGAAGACATCGAAGAGAAAACAATTTTAAGTCCCAAAAATGCAAAATCGGAAGAAATTTTTAAAGAAACGACGATTCGATTAGAAAATGGACGGTTTCAAATAAATTTGCCATTTAAAAATCAAGAAAATAAATCGTGTAATTTAGGTGAATCGTTTTTGCAAGCAAGAAAACGATTTGCTGGTCTCGAAAAACGATTTCTAAGAGATCCAAATTTAAAATTAAAATATAAACAATTTATCGATGAATATGTAAACTTAAATCATGCGAAAATCGTCCCTCTAAGTTCTCATAATGAGAGAGGAGAAAATAAATATTTTATGCCGCATCACGCAGTTATACGTGAAGATAGTGAAACAACAAAATTGCGTGTTGTTTTTGACGCTTCGATGAAAACTTCATCGGGTTTATCGCTTAATGATATTTTATTAAAAGGCTATACGGTACAACCGGAATTGTTCGATATCATATGTAGATTTCGGATAGGTACTTTCGTAGTCATTGCGGACATTGAAAAAATGTACCGCCAGATTCGTGTAAATCCGAATCACACATATTTACAGAACATCCTGTGGCGTGAAAATGAAAATGAACCGTTACAATGTTTAGAGTTATTAACAATAACGTATGGTACGAATTTCGCGCCCTTTGCTGCCACTAGATGTTTAAAAGAACTGGCTGAAATAAAATCGCAAAATTACCCGCTTGCATCAAAAATGTTACTTTCACAAACATACGTCGATGATGTGCTCGTCAGTTCAAATTCGAAAAATGAATTAATCGAAACTTCTTCGCAATTAATTAGTTTATTAAATACCGCAGGATTTAAGTTACATAAGTGGCATTCAAATGTCAAAGATTTTTCTACAGAGTTCAAGGAAAATAATTCGAATGAGGATTTCCAAGTTGATTCAAATCAAAATAATTCGAAAAATAATTACGACATTCAAAATGAAAGTTCATCTAGTAAGGTACTTGGCTTGCAATGGAATTCTCATGAAGACTTTCTCGTAATGGCACTGCCCGAATTTAGGGAAATTAAAAATTACACAAAAAGAGAAGTTCTGTCGAAAATTGCTTCAATCTTCGATCCTATTGGATTGTTAGGTCCCGTCGTAGTAACTGCAAAATTAATTATGCAGAAAATATGGATCAGTAAAATTGAGTGGGATGATAATCTCCCAGATAATTTAATGTCGGAATGGAATAAATTTTTCTTCTCGCTACCGTGTCTAAAAGAGGTGAAGATTCCGAGGAATCTAACTTTAAATTTGTCAATCGAAAGTATCGAAATCCACGGATTTTGTGACGCCAGCTTAAAAGCTTATGGCGCCTGCGTATATTTGCGTGTATTATATTCAAAAAAGGATGTTTCGCATATAAAATTAAATCGATTATCACAATGGCAACATTGCATTAAAATTCAACATGATTTCTGGAAACGGTGGTCAGTTGAGTATTTAAATCGGTTACAAAATCGTCCGAAGTGGTTAAACCCTTCAGAAAATTTAAAAAATAACGATCTCGTTTTAATAAAAGAAGAAAATACTCCTCCATTGAAATGGCCAAGAGCTAGAATTATAGAGCTCGTCCCTGGTGCTGACGGCAAAGTTCGAATGGTTAAATTAAAAACTCAGGGGGGAAATTTCATAAGAAGTATTTCAAAGGTTTGCCCTCTGCCAAATCAAGATTAACAATGCAAGTAATAATTTCGAGACTATTTGTCTATTCGTTCGACGATTTAAAAATAAGAAAAAAATATTATTATTTCGTTCGAGAGAGAACCGAAATTATAATTATGTTGAAAATTTTCGTATGAGAAAAAAAAATTTATTTGGTGTTATTGAAGTCAGAGACTCCAAGGGGGGGAATATGTTGCAGATTGAGCTGCTTTTAAATTAGTTAAATCATGTAGACACTGTCTATGTGTATGTAGACACAGTTTAGGATGAAGAAGAACTGAAATGTCGAATTTTCTGTTAAATATTGATCCGGGAGATGCACTTCTTAGGTGGTCTTCGTGGAATAGGGAAAAAGTAAAATGTAACCCTTGCTTGCCTGCGTCAGGTGTGCAAAGCAAGATTCGCTTTTCGTTCGTTGACCAGGACAGAAGTCCTGCTGTCTCTAATATTCGTATTATTTCGTATCGTTCGTTCGTCAGACTAAATAAATACCTACATACCTACTCCGACTTAATTCAAATTATTCATCTTACTAAATCGTTTAATCATATTATAATCGTCTACATAATTAGAAATTACCTTTAAATTGATTGGTTGTTCTACAGCATTGTGTAAAATTACTAGTTTTGCATTAAAAGATTAATTTAATGTGTGTCTATTAATTTATACAGTTCATTATTCGTTCTTTGTGTACCTAAACCGTACATAAAAGTCCTAAACCGTACACCACTCTTATTTTCTCTTCTCAGACATTCCAAAAATGCAATAACATAGGAGCATTCCATTTAAAAAAAAACATAACTTTGATATGCCACTGTCATATGGGACACTCTGTATATTCCAAAATAATTTTAAATTATGGCCATTGTGATTCTGTACTTGAATTTTCAAAATTTTTTTTTAAAAAGTCCATCGTTTGGCCTACAGAGACCGCTTCGAATAAGCTGGGACATCCTGTATTCATATATATATTTTTTTTGGGTCGCTGTACACTAATTTGAAGTTTGCTGTCAAAAATTTGGTCCAGAACTTTGTTTTGTTGTACTTTTTTGCTCAAAATTTTTACTTTTTCACATTTGAGCCTAAATCTCAGAGAAAGGAAGCGTTTTTTAGAAGTCCATTCTATACAAAATCAAAGAGACATAATTTCATACATTTCTCATAGAAAACGTTTTTTTGGAGGACATCGTTCCGCCGATAAAGCGCACAAAAAAAAAATTCTCATATCTATAGTGAAAAAGTGGCAAAAAGTGCATTTTGTCTGCTTTAATTTTGTATAAAATGGACTTCGAAAAATCGCTTCCTTTCTGAGATTTGGGTTTAAAAAATAAATAAAAAAAGTTGAATTTTGGGCAAAAAATGCGGAAAAAAAGTTCCGGGCAAAATTTTTGTCAGCAGACTTAAAATTAGTTTTTCCAAAAAAACATAAAGGGTGAGAAAATCTAAACTACCTATAGCAAAACTTTCCTCTAAGAATTCTCATATGCCTAGCCTAATAATAAATATCATTATTACAAGGGAATTATTAATTTATTTCGTCCAAACTTTACACACGAACTGTATATGATTCGAACAAACCTGGATAAGGACGTGAGGGATAATTGAAGAGAAGATCTTTGAGCCAATTAGAGCCTTTCTATAGATTGTGCTGAATTTTTTATACCCGTCGCTTCAATTTATAAAATCCGGGCACATATTTTTCTCTAGCACCCTCAAGTCTCCAATCGTACTCGAGCGAGTCTGGAATATTAATAAAACTCGAATGCTCAAGTCCATCGATCTTAACGTTCTGATTTATAAAAAAATGGAATCATTGCATGAACTTGTTTCAGATTGTAACCACCATCATCAGCACCACTATGTTTTTATTCTTAAATTAAAAATAATTTTAATAAGCCTTTAATTCTTGTATAATATTTTGGGGGCTGCCCCCATTTCTCCCTGTTTTTTTTTTCAATTTTGTCTGTTGGTGGGGGTTACAATAAAAACTTGTGTATGCGCTTTTAAATACCTACACTTAAACGGTAAACCATAAGAAAAGAAAAGAGTCGATTTCTTTAGCGAAATCCCTGGGATAGCTTCCTATTATAGGTAATCGAAAAAACAATTAAAAAAAAATTTCGGTCATTATTTACATCCGCAGCTCCTACAGTTTCACTATGGCACCTATATAGGGGTGGAGGACATAGTAACACCAGGAAGGTATTAATTTTATATGCAAATGAAAGATAAGCAAACAAAAGGGCATCAAAAGAAGGTCTTCCTGAGTGCGGGCCTGTTTAGAACACCGAAAATCACAATAAACATGCAAGGTCAGAGTGTCGAGTGGACGGAATAAACATTAAAGCGGCCGGAAACTCGTAATATCAACACCAGGGCCGGTCTGCGGTAACATACGCAACATACGAACCGCATTCAAACGTAGTCGGACCATAATAGCGAGCGATGTCACGTATTTTGGAATATAAATGCAAAATAAATGCAAAATTCAAAATAAAAACTGTGCTATTGTTAATCTCGAAGATATTCCTTGCCCTGAAAGTGAAAAAAAAATAGAAATTCGACCGTAGTGCCAAAGAGGCCTTAGTGGTGACCTTGATATTAGTTTGCAATGGCTGTGTTTATTCGTGTATTAGAATTTTATAAAAACTTAAACACACGATATTTTAACAAAATTAAGATGCTAGATCTTTTAAACTTCTTTTTTGACTTAATTACTTATAAAATTACAGTTCTCGGAGCTCAAATTTGCATTTTAATTAACGATTTTCCAAGCGCATAGTGGAATAATAATGACGCACAGGAGACTCGTTTCATGCACCCAACCTTCTTATATTATAATGAACCCTTTAAACACGGTTTAGGTATATAGGTCGATCTCGAGTAATTGGAACGATAATTTCCCGCCGCTGTTAAGTATTGTACTCTAATTTTTTGACAATTTACCATTCAACTAGTTCACATGCAATCCAAGTGCGGCCAATTTAACCGGCTGCATTTTTAACCGCACACCATAATTGACCGTGGATAAAGTGGTCGTTTACGATTTAGGTCGCGATGTTTGTTTACACTATAATCGTGAAACGTTCCTACAATACCGCAATTTTGCTCTAAAATTTTTATTTTTAAGTGAAGAATCCTCAAAAGTCTGATGTACCTACTACTAAAAAGTTCATTGATCTCTTGCATCAGTTAATTTTAAGATCGTCGTTTATGATTAACAGCGCCAGGTAGTAATCATCATGTACGCGAAATACAATACATGTCTCGTTATTATTATTATATAAGAAATAGCGAAGATCTTGATAAGAAATCTGAGATCGTCGTAGTCTAGACTTGTGTACCTACAAGATAGGTATTATATTGTATGCAAATAAATCGCTGTTACCTTTATTATTTAAAATCACGCCTACGAAAATTTGCATACTTGAATATTCAAGAAAATGTGACCTGTAACGCCGCCTATTCATCTCGCTGTACGTACTTATACTTATTGCGAAGTTGTTGCAATGCCAAGGTTTGAATGCAAGAGCGTTACTGGAACCTGGAAACAAGTTCCAGTTCCAGTAAGTACTGAATACCATGGATCTCAATTTTAAATTAAATACTGTCACGTTCCTATAAATAAAGTTGACCTACCTAACAACATTGTAAATTTATTCAACTCTGTGTTATTTTAGTTATTTTACACTTTCGCTTGTAGTGGTCATGACGCAATCAACCTTTGATGAGCATCAAAAACGTCTTCGAAACAATGGAGTGCATAATTTTTAAACATTATTACCTTCTGATATTTACATTAGTCCTTTACCTCTAATATTGAATGCCAGACAATTTATAATTTATTGATACTACTCTTATTATTAGTTAACAGCAGTAAAATGAATGCTGCATCATTTAAATATTACACATATAGGCCTGAGGCGTTAAATAATGATAAAGCGCCAGAGGTGCCAGAATGCCAAGCCAAAAAGATTCTTCCATGAGCTAGTCGTTGCAATTTTAATAGACAATAAATTTAATTGTATTCTAATCAAATTTGGTTCTTTTGATGGCTCTAATGACCCGATAATAATTAAGTCATCAAAACTTATAATAGCAGCTCATACCCAAAGCAGAAAAATTTAAGTGATGGTCTTCTAGTGTGCTAGTGCTAGTGGTCTACTTTCCGCTTTTTGCTTATTTGTTTGACCTTCACGTAATTAATAGATGTTATGCAATAACGTTTGAATGGCATTAAAATGGAAATCTCACATTTAAATGCCGTTCAAACAAGCGGCTTAATTTTCTGGTTATTGAGGCGGGGTTTTTGAATAAGCGGTTCCAACTGCGCTCTATGGTAATGATAATTGTTTGTAACTTTAAAATGTTTGGTCATCATCATTTATCATCGCGCAAGCTGCTTTTTAAACCGTTTTTAGTAATGAAATATTTTACAACTCTGACCATAGTTTACTGAATTGTGTCATAAGACTTAAGATCCTAAATTCAACCAATATTATAAACACCCCGATATTAGGCACTACCCTAAATCCGACATTTCACGCGGCATGTTCACGCGGTAATTCCGAAGTAAGACGGGGCAATATAGAAGCTGAATTGTAAGGGAAACTATCCACGTCAATCCATGCAGCAACACGCCTATTTTCTTTTTCCAAGTCTCTATGTATGTAGGATTTTAACATTTTACCATTACGATAAACCAGCGTTTTTATAACCAAATTCTCACCATCTTCCCTCAACTTTTGGAGTGGGTGGGATAATAACATTTATAATCATTTCAATGTTGCCAACTATGTCTCAATTAAGCTCCTTTAGCGTTTCTTGCTAATTATAAGAGGATTCTTTTTTTTTATACTCCAGCGTTAATGATTGATGATGCGAAGTAAACTTCTTAGTTAAAATAAACAAACCCATCGGTTAGGTATTTGAAAGGAGTGGATGTAAAACTTTTGTAATTTAAACGTGAAAGATCCAAGACTAAAAAGTACATGTACAATGTAGATATACATCCCCTAATGACATCAATTTCTATGGCAACACCGAAACTAGCAAGGAATAAAATAAATGGAGTAGATGTAACTCAGCTTCAGGGCGCCAGTTAATTAACCGCAATGATAGGAGAAGAAAATACTTGAAAGCACAAAGAGAACGCTATTGCAAGTTTTATCCACCAGACTGAGAAAATGAAAATAACTTGACACTCATCACGCACTGGGATCGATCACTAAAACAAAGAAAATATTCCCTTTTCTTATATTAACTGTGTTACACCCTTATTTTTTATCACCTTTATCACAGAATAATATACGTGGTATACATAGCGTGATGAAAAACTTTCGTTAAATTTGTATATTATGTAACATTAACAATGACAATCTGGCAACCTAGCTAAGAAAATGACGAGAGCTAAAAACAGCTCGAAAATCCCATTGAAGAGCTCGAACATAGCTCCAAATTCCTGTGCTTTTCGTTTTTTCCGGGAGTACTTACGTATTTTCCAAATTTATGTCAAATCCTAGCTCAAAAAAGCGTTTTTTTAGTATTTTCGGAAAATAACGAAAGCTGGAAACAGCTCGAAAATCCCATTAAATAGCTCGAAATTTCTGTGCTTTTTCCGTGAGTATACGAAAATTTACAAATTTATGTCAAATCCTAGCACGAAAAAGCGTTTTTTTCGATTTTCCGCAAAACGACGAGAGCTAGAAACAGATCGAAAATCCCATTGGAGAGCTCGAAAATAGCTCGAAATTCCTGTCCTATTGGGAGTTTCTCTGCAGATTCAATTTAAAAAATAGTGTATTTTTTAATTAAAAAAATACACTAAAAGTCAGGTGTAATGTGGGCATTACAAAAAATAAATTTACGATTTTCCGGAAAACGCTGAAAGCTAGAGACAGCGCTCGGAATACCATTGAAGAGCTCGAAAATCCCATATGTCATCAGTTTTTTTAAATAGTTTTTATTTTAAGGTGTCATGCTTAAATTTGGGACCTCGAATATGGGTTCATTGAAGATTTAAGTGGCACTTGAATTTGGTACAAAGAGGGAAAAGACCGAAAAGTCCAATTTAGTTTTTGGTATCCAAAAATATCTCCATCAAAATAATACAAAAACCTTCAAGAGAGATGATCTTTTCATTTTTCATTACTACCGTTTTCTTGAGTACGCTGAGAGTGGAATAGTATTAGATTAGTGTAAAGAATAAAAAACTGTCGTTACAATTTTGTACACGCAACAGTAACATGGACAATCTGGCAACCTAGTTAAGAAAATAATAGAAAGCTACTCATATGAACAAGGCCACTGAGATCATCAAAGATTTAAATGGCACATGAATCTGGAACAAAGAGGCAGAGAAGACCCAAAATCCTATTCATTTTTTGGTATAAGTATCCAGAAATGTATATATTTCTCCATTAAATATTCCAGAAACTTTCAATAGAGAAGAGAATTCAACGTGGTGTTCTTTTCATCTTTCATTTTCATTCCTACCGCCTTTCTCGAATACGCTGTGAGTTAGGTCCATATTCAAGGAATGAATTTGGCATTAATTTTAAAAGCACGGCATTAATTTGGTCATTGAACACGAAATATTCTAGAGAGACGATAATTCCAGAAAGTGTTTTTTTTTCATTAATTCCGCAGCTCTCTAAAAGAGATCTTTTAATTTAAGACACTTCTGCTTCCGATTCAAAAGTAAATCCTAATTCGTTTTGAGACAATACAGTCAGCAACCTCTACTTATTAAAGGGTGAAATAATCGCCCCAACAATTAAAATTGCCCAAAGTTATGCCCATAAAGTTAGAAAAAGTTATCAATGTCTCATAGCAGTAATATGTCAGTTAAGTCAGTAGGATATCCACCAAAATGAAGATGAACCGAAGTGCCAAAGCTTTTTCTCCCAATATTTCAATAATTGATGTGGATATTTAGAAAAAAATATTAAAATTCGAAACTTATGAAGAAATGTACATACTCTGTGGTGCCAAAATTGTTGAGTTCATCGGAGATTTACTTATGATGATAAAAAATTTCTTGTGTGCAAGATGGTGGCTAGTGAAATCAACACAAAGAGCATGGTGGGTTTGGCTTGCTCCATAGGATACACCCCAGGCAGCCAAAATGCCCAAAAACTGAGCGCAGTGCCCTTCCCCCCCTCCCACGGTGTGCATAGTAGTAGGTAAGAGTAAGATACCGGTTGTCCAATCAAAAAATGGACACTCTATTATTGTCCACATAATTTTATAAGTAAGTGATCTTCCTCAACTAACTGGCTATAGGCCAAAAGTAACTACCAATTGATGAGTTTGGATTTTTATTTGAGGCACTCTCATTTTAGTGCACCACCTGGATTTGAAACTTCTGAAATGGAACAAAGTTTCTGAAAAAATAACAAAGTTTCGTTGCAGACTAGAATTCATTCTTGTGAAGATTTTGCCATGCATTTTTAATTCTACTATAGAGATTCCGGGCATTGATCTTTATGGTCCAATGCAGTATAACTTACTCCGGATGTTTCGGTCACCAGTGCGACAGACATAATCACTCACTTAACCTTGAAGCTCGTCGCTGCTAATTTCTGCTGCAGTTGTAGGTTGTATGGAAAAAAAAATAGACGAAACGTCCCGACTAAAATAAACTAAACATAACCCTGGATCGCGTATACTTTCTTGAACTTTATTAACGCTTTTGAAATTTTAATAATTTCTATACGGTCAATCATTAAACTTGTCTCAGGGGCAACGTTTTAACAAGGCAGCACCACTAGCACCATTAGAAAGTTTCATATTTCATTTAAACAAAGAGTATGTTATTATTGCTGGGAAATTGCAATTTTCTCGTTTATAACAATGTCAAACATTTCCGCCTGGTCCTGGTAAATATTTCGGATTCTATAATAATAATTATAGATTCATTATTATTAGCTGTCTTGACCTTTAGTTAATTACGTGAAACTAAGCGCGCTAACTCTCCTCCATGACATGTTTTGGTTCAGTGGTTAATTTTACGACTAAGGTATGTAAAACTACTTAGAATTAAAATTTAATTAAAACGGCTAGTTTTTTGCAATCAACGGATTAACGGGAGCACTTTCATGCATATCAGCCAATAATTGGTTTTAATTAGAGTGTGTTTTTACCCGGCTTTGATTTCTACCGCTTCTGTTTGTTATTGCTTTCATCTATGAGTGTGTAATTATTACTCGCATGGCAGAATTACTTTTTTTTACGAAGAAAATTGCCCTTGCTCATGAGAGCATGTCAGTATCAACTACTAATCATTTAGTGTTAGTGTTTCAATAAAAAAGCTCGGGCATGACGGAATGATCGTAATGACTTTTTAAATTCCTCCTAGATACTATGCCTATACATATTATAACGCATGAACATTTCTCCAGGATGCCTTACAGTTTTTACGGGTTTTTGTGAGTGAGTATATCTTGAAATAGATGACCATTATTTTACAATCATGGAAATACTTTTTGTGCCTGTCATTAATATTATTAAATAAAAAAAATGTTAATAATAATAACGTGATTATTATACTCGCCACGCTTTGATATTGTTTTGTTTTACATTACGTATTCAGATTCCCACCCTGGTTGAAGTATTCTTTGACTACGACGAAACGACGGCTCTCGTTTGTCGTTTGCATTTTAAATAATCGCAAATTCTACTTAGGTACATTGTCTTTGGTATAACAACTTCATAATGTATGCCTTTGATATTCAAATTTTAGCTTTACTGCTTGGTACCAGCACCAGCAGTGCATTAGATAAACGCTCTCACAAATCAGGTTCAAGTAAAGCTTCAAGTCTTCTTTAAAATTTGTGTTCGCAATTTTTCACCGTTCCCCTTTGTGCATTCATGTGTATGTTTATGCATCTGATTTAACGTCGGCAGCATACATTATGCACTTATGCACATACGCTTTTGCCAGTTGTTCGTTATTAAATTATATGGCACCTGCGTGCCTTTGTAATTTCAAATCATTGTTTTCATTTCATGGATCAATTATTTCGTTATTGTGATTATGATCCATGGTCTCTGCACACGAGTCCGCATGATTCCGGATTATGGGAAGCATCCGATCGGCACAAGTCACTGTGCTCGATCGATAGGTATCTATGACGAAATAGCTTTGAAGCTTTAGCGCATATTTGAATTATATTGGAGCTGTATAAAAAATACCTACCCAGTAAGAAGGATTTAAATATACTTACGTAACATATGAACAAGCAAGAAGGAAGCCGTATGTTACGGAGATCGATCATCTGCAGCAGCGCTCACTTTTACAAGGGTTGAAAGAGAAAAAATTTGCACACGTCGTGAATATTTATGAGGGAAAAGGGTGAAATAAATCGACTATAGTCAATTTTTTTTTTCTGGTGTCTATTATTGCAAGCTATAATCCATCGGAATCTCTGTAGGTAGTATAAAGGTGGTGGCAGACATGAAAGAATAATGGACTTTGCAATACGCGCTATCCAGTAATATAACTGATGATTTTGTGTTTTAAACCTTTGGCAAACATTTTTAATCGTCTGAATCCTGATGTTATTGGAGCTGAAAATGGCAAACCGGAAACATATAACCACATCCAGAAAAAAGATACGATTTTTTTTATTCTCCGTTCCGCGTGGCTAACTTCACAATTCTGGCTCGAGCCCCGGAAACCAACCGTTTAGCTTCTGGAGAGAATTGTGAAGTTGGCCGAAACGGAAAATCTTTTTTCTGAACGTGGTCAAACAAAACTCTTATAGGTGGTCAAACGACAGTTGAATGAATTAGCAATAAAACGTCTCTATTATACATAATTCATAATTTTGAAAATTATGGGACGTTAGCCGAAAGCGGGGAGAATTATTCTTTGTTATGCCTACTTTCGCTCAAGTTTTTTTTAAGGGAGCGGACAAACGATTGTAACGACTGGTCGTTCGTTTTTAGGAATGGTCGAACGAGGTGAGCAAGTTTCGACCCCCGGAAACAAACCGCTTAGCGTACAGAGAGATGTGAAGTTAGCCGGAACGAAAAAAAATAAATAAAAAATCATATCTTTGTTTCTGGACGTGGTCAAACGAAATTATCTGGTGGTCAAACCTGGTCAAACGATGGTCAAACGGGGTGAGCAAATTTCGACTCCAGGAAATAAACTGTTTCGCTTCCAGAGAGAAAAATATAAAAAATCATGTATTTTTTCTGCAAGTGGTTAAAAGAAATTATTGGGTGGTTAAACGTGGTCAAACGATGGTCAATCGAATGCGCTATAGCAATTTGTTTTTCACGACTTCCCAGATCACTTCATGAAGCTAGCAAAACCTTTTGAATATTCTACAAGAATTCCACCAAAGTTTACACTAAGTGTTAGTTCGCACTCCCTACTGAATTGTATTGCATGCTGTAGATATATAAGCTTATACCGAATAGGTATTCGGATCATAAATTCCTCGTTTATTGGGGAATCCCCGGAAGATCTTTTTCTCAAAAAAGTTTCATTAATTTGTTCATAATTTTTCCTTGAGTTATTACAATAATTAATCGTTATCTTTGATTATCTAGGGCAAGTTAAAAAAATTTAAAGTATTTAATAAACTCAAAATTTCTGGCAAACATTGCCTACCTAAACCTTCGCCCAAACCTAAAAGCAGTTCAATTTTAATTGGTTTAATAATAATTACATGAATCTGAAAATAAATAATGTTAAAAGGGTTTCTGTGGGAAGATTTATGGACTTGTAATGAAGGGGGTGGCAAAAGAATCTGTTGTGCATTAACAAGGGACAATAAGGTATAATAAATTTCCTTTAGTCTCATAGATTATAATAACCGGAAGAAATTGGCTACTATGGGATTTATAATACCACTCAATAAAGCTACTGGGGCGAACTAGACCATAAAAGCGTCAACCCAGCTGTCTATACACTTGAGGGGTGTCTCTGATCAGTGATCAGCTCTTCAATTTACTCTATGCTTGACTGAACTAGAGTTCCTCGATAGAGGGCCTCTAGACTGAACGAACTAAGATGATAAATAATGAGCTTTTTTTGGTCTCAACCAGATGTCATAATTAAAATCTTTGATTTTTGAGATCTCAATCTGGGGGCCTGAATTGGAAGAGAGGAGGGCGAATCCTTGGTGAAAAAATGCCAATGCCGCATCCTGGAAAACTCGGATGGATGGCCCAAAATTTTGATCTCAGAAATATTATATTTCATTATTATGGTGATTTTCATGAAAAAATTGGCGCCTTTCGTGGCTCATACAGCCAATGACGGTATCGATTTGGCAGCGCGACTATGTAGGTGCTCTCCCCACTTAGGGGTTGATATGTCACGGTCGGTACTAGCGTTACCACCGAGAAACAAGTCGGTGGTAATGGTATTATTAAACGTATTATAAACGACAATTGTTCAATTTAACATCGTTCATTCTATTCGGTGTTCCTCAAGGTTCAGTCTTACCTCCAACTCTTTTTTTTATAAGTAGGTGTAAAAAAATATATCAACGACTTGCTTGTTCTACATTATGAAATTTTCAGACTGTTTTTTTATGAATATTCAAAATTTTTAAATTCAAAATAACTCGAAAGTTTGAGCTTTTTTGACAATTCTGAATCAGAAACAGATCTTCGATTTGTTGAAGTGGGCGAATAACGTCATCATTAGGTACGGTAATTTGGTCGTTGCTCGGGGCATTGGTTCTTGGATCTTTGAAAAAATTTACGTTCAAATAAGGCAATCAAGAACGAAATAACTAAAAAACTACAACTACGTACTCGTAAGTGCATTCGGATCTTTCGTTAAGTTGATGGTCCGTTAATTAAATTAAATTGAATTGAAGTTCATCAAGACAAACTAGGAAATAATATAAATTGCATTGCCTCGATATCGTGTTAAATGTTGTTTGTTATTTTATTAGAATGTACCTACCTCCTACCACCTACTTAATACGAGTATTACACATACTCACACTAAACAGTGCACAACACAACACATCGTGCAATCATCAATCGATATAAATAAATGTGCAATACTATAAAAGTAATAGTTTTCAGATTACAAACATATATATGTACTTATAATAATAATATTTACGACTATATATAAATAACATTACCGACTACCTAGTTTTATATTTTCTTTATGTAATATTGTGTCATTACTTGACCTTGACTATGTCATTTTACTTGCGTTTTAGTGTGGATGGTATTTTTTATGATTCTATGTGTTAATATAGAAAAGTACCTATCTCTGACAAAATACTTTCCGTAAGTTACATAAAAATTGCAACCTACAAAAAACGAGAGCAATTTCCGGCAGTGGCGGCGATAAGGCCCCCGCAGATTGATTTTCATTCAGTTTTCCTCCCAAAACCTGTTTCTAGAAGAAATTTAAAAGTATTTTTTTATGCAATCTGTTTTTTTTTCCTTGAGTCAATTTTCGTCCCTAAATTTTCTTGTCTGAAGTTTCATCTTATGAGCCCATTAAATTCAATAATTTAGCTTCAACATGAATCTAAAATTTCAAAAATCACTTAGAAAAAAGTTATCACATCAAGAGCAAACTGTTGATTTTTTGAGATCACCCTGTAAATACAGGTGTTAAATCAAATATTCCAAAACCGTCTGGAGAAGAAAATATAGCTTCAAATTTTTCTCATCTAAACACACAAGAAAAATTTATTTGGAAAACTGGGAGATCAAAAAAATTTAGTGTTTTGGCACTCCTTCACATATAGGACATATCACTCTGTCGTGGAATTTTTTGGCGGGGTTTTTAGTTCAAATCCAATAAAAAAAAATAAAGGAAAGGGTGCAGCTGATGCGAAAAAAATCAAAATCTTTTATTAATATCGAAAGTTATCCCCAATCAAGACAAAAGGCAAAATTTTGATTTGAATTTTTTTTCTTGGAAATATCTTACTCTAAAGCTAATGCTATCTATAATGATCATTATATTTTATAGTTATTTATCGAAAATACGCATTGACAAATTCGCGGGGGGAGGGGGAGGGGGTGGAAGTCCTAGTCGCCGCCCCTGATTAAAGAAAAATGATAATAAGATGTTCGAATTACAGAGAAAAGTCTCCACCCAATCAGAGTGTAAAAATTTAAGTGGAAGAGATGCGAGAAAGAAACTAATAATTGGGCGAAACCCGACCTGAGCTCCGTTAAATTTGCTCGGATTAAAGGGTTTCTACTGTAGCTGATAATATTATGAAGACGTAATAAAGTTATCACATAATAAATCTCGCCTGGTTCCTGGTTTGAGTTCCTATATGAAAACAACGAGATAGATTTCCAGAATTAGGTATATTGGCTGATCTTTTGAAATAGCGTGATCTGCTCTGAAAGCAAGATTTTCTATGTTTATGCATAATGATAATTATTAAATTATGCATAGAAAGATAACGTTCTGGTAGCTTAATTTTATTAACCATAATTATTGATAATTATTATAATAATAATCATATTCAAACGCTTCATGTCATGAGCATGGAAAAACACTCATTCCTAATAGTTATTAATAGTAAAAAGGTAGTAGGTACAAGGCACATATAAAATATAAGAGAAAAACAAAATGAAAAATAGTACCGGTAGATAGAGGTATAATAATAGTTAATACAGTAAAAGGTCATATGTGCACATATACAACATAATAAGTAGTGTTTTCATGAATATCGATAATAATTAATTCATGTAATGATTTCCAATAATAAGTTCGTGATCGAACCGGTCGTTTTCGGTTTTGATTGCGAGAGGTGACAAATACACACGACTTTATAAATTGCAATTAGTTTATGTCACGTCGTCGTATACTTATTTACGTTTATGTGCAAGTAAATATACCTACGAACGGGTACGCTGTATAATAAAGTGTCGATGGTGTAAATTACGCAAACTGGCCTTGAATTACGAATATTAAATACCTAAACCATCATCAGGTTGCCCCAGTTTCTTATATTTACGTATTACATATAGGAAATTAACGAATATGATTTTTCTTTTTTTGTTTCCAATTAAGCGGAATAAATTCCTCCATGATACGGTTTCTTCTACTCAGATCGTCCTAAATTAATGGAAACATAACCCCTTGATATATTTTTGGGAATGTGGACTGCACTGAGGGTGATGTATCGGAAATTAAATTTGATGGGGCCAAATATCAATGACGCATAGTTCCTCCCAGATTCAAGGGCAGGAGAAATCTTGGACTTAACTTAGTTTATTCAAGACATTTCTGGAGAGCGATAAATTGAAAGTTTTTATACTTACCTATCTATGTACCATTTACCTATGTATTTATAATTTATTTTTTAAATATAAGAATAGGTATAATAATTAAATCCTTCAAAATACTTGAACAAACGTAGTAAGCTTAAAAACATTGGTTCAAGTAGTAATCGGGAATCCTATATCTCACGATACAACTCTATAAAATAAATAAATAAATAAATCGGAGATACCGATAACGCTTAGCTGATAATAACGCATTTAAGGCCGATAAAAAATTATGCAACTGGCATGTTTTCTCATAATATTACCTACACCTTACCAATCAATTTGTTTTTGTAAGCTTTCACGAGTATTTTTTATTAATAAAATTTATAAAAGTCGCCAATCATGATTGTCTAAATAATTTAGTTAACTTTTATAGGACTTTTGGGGGGTACCCATCTACCTTACTTGAATTTATTGATGAAATTAAGTCCAGGATAGGGAAGGATAATGACACCATGGTAATAGGAGGTCTTATTAAAAATATTTCATTTTTATTAGTTCAAATCAAATCCTACCTTTCAATAATAAGTCACCAAAAAAAATCCAATAAACAATAAGGCAGAAAAATAAATCCAAGGAGATCAGCAAGCAAATTCACTACCGATGAAAGATTCGGACGCGACAAGCACACAAGTCACGAAATAACCGGGAACGACTTCGTCGATTCACAAACGATACAAGCACACTAAACAAAACAAGTTCCGCACAGCTGTAACGCTTAAGAATAAATGGCGTGCCAGGAGCGAGGAGCCAGGCAGGCAGCGGCAACGGCGGAGCGTTATTTTGCCGGCAATCGGCGAGTGGGGTTCCCTCGCACGGATCCGATTGGACCCCGGAACTACGTCACCCGACGGGCACACGGATCGCTCCGGTCGATTCTTTGGCCGGATCCTGAGAACTTCTACCGTCCTGGTACTCCGGAATAGTTCGGGGACGCAAAGGATAGGAGGTTCCTACTCGCCGATTCCGAATCGACCACCGTCAGGCTGGAATTAATTAACGAGACGGCGACACACTCCTGACGGCGGTTTCGGTTGTTTGATTCTGGATTCTGGAATCTGGATTCCGGGAGATTAGATTGATTGAAGTGGTGATTGTAGTGATTTGAGAAGGTGCTTGGGAAACAGAAAAATCGCTGCAATTATTTTTTAGCGGTTGCTTGTCCCGGCAAAGGTTTGGGTCCATATGTTTTGTGGAAAGGGTTATTCAAGTTCGAAGTTCGCTGAAAAATATTTATTAACATCAATCAGCCTCAAAATTTGAGGCTTATACAGTGAGGGACAAAAGGAACTGAACAATAATTGGATAAATCTATAAAATTTGAGTTTTGATTTTGGAAAACTGATCAATTTTTTAATTTATTTAATTTCTATTAACGTACCTAACTTTTTATACAGGGGAGGGGGTTACTTGGCTAAGTTATGATTGAGATCGTCTATTTTTTTATTATTTTTTTTATTTCAACTAGGTACCTAGCTAACACAATGAGATATCACATGAAAAATAAAAATAGGACATGTGAACCCATCCCTATTGAATTTTCTCGCGTAATATGAAAACGCGATAAATATACAGGTGTCCCATTTAAAAGAATAGACAATGTCGTCATTACGTGCCAAGGATCAGCCTGTATTGAAAATGTTACGTCAATCACAATACATTTCAATCACCATAGAAAATAGAAAATAATAGAAATATCTCAAAGATTCTTTTGCCGATTTTGATGAACTTATTTGGCAGTGCTGTTCGTTATGTTAAGAAAAATTAGCACTAACTAGATGATAATTAAGAGTTCCAGAGGTGTCCCAGAGGGCAGTCTCAAGAATAATATTTACAAAAAAATTTACGCCACTGACTTTTTTTTTAAGTTTTGATATTTTTTCAGATTAAGCAACTAAAAATACAACTTTTTTATCTAAATATTAAATTATTTTCCCATCTCACTTCTTTTTCAAGAAAAAATCAATAAAAACCGCTTATCAACGCATGTCTAAAAATTTATCAAATAAAATCATTTAAATTAAAATCAATTTTTCGACGTGCATTGAAGCGGCTTTTATTTTTCTCTCGGAAACATAGTAAGATACAAAAAATACCAAAGAGACAAAAAGTTGACTTTTTAACTGTTTAACAAAAAAAATTGTCAGTGGCGTATATTTTTTTTGTCAATTTTATTCGTGAGAATGCCCCCTGGGATGCCTCTGGAACTCATAATTACCATTTAGTTAGTGCTAACTTTTCGTCTTATCACAGCAAACAATACTGCCAAATTTCAGTAAAATCAGCAAAAGGATCTTTGAGATATTAATAAAAAACCGATTTAAAAATAAAAATAAAAAATTCAACACCGCCCATGTATCTTGAAAATCAGACATTTTAGGACACATTGTTGTAGAAAAAAAATTGTTTTGATGTCCCCTATCATTTTTGGGCATGCCAAATAGTAAATAAAACAATTTTCTTATTAATGCCAAATGGTTATGAGAATAATATACGAGGAGATATTTTTTTAATTTTTCTTAGGGACATTTTCTGCCCCTGAAATTTTATTTCCGTGCTCCACTGCTGGATTCTAAATACAAACTAAGTTTCCTGTTTTGTTTCTCTTTTGGTTCTCTTGTACTTTCTTTGCATTTGCGACCGTTATTGAGAGAAAAAAATTCTGTCGTCATTCTTTAGACGAATTAAAAAAAAAAAAAATTAATGGTAAAGCAGACTCTGGCTTTATTTGGATACTTTAATTGTTTACATTAATTTTGAAAGTTTAATTCGTACCACCTGTCACTGTGACGAAGTTTTTGGGGACCCTATATGTTTATGTGATTTTTTAGTTTTAAAAGAAGTCAAGATATTTATAACTTAAGAACACTGGCGAAGTATTCTGGAGCTGGATTTGTTATTGTTTTGCCAGTGTAACTCATTTCTACTAAATACCAGAATGCTTCCGCGTTTTACGCATGTTCGAGAATGCGTTGTGACTAGAACTACCCCAATGAAGCTCCTATATGTCCCCGACGACACCTCAGAGATCTATATACGATAAGCTCGCGCGCCTCCGGAGCAGCAGTCAATAATTGTAGTTTAGAAATTGTAATTGGAAAGTGCCATAGAGTAATGGATAAGGAGAACAGAGTGAAGTGATTGTGACAAGTGAAGTGAAAGATTATAGTTGTTGTAGTATCTGTGTGTAAATTAGAGAACAGCTGATTATTTAGATTTGGAGATTATTGTTACAGGTTATACTTAGTTGTGTTAAATGTATAAGTGTTAAAGAATATAGAATTTTATAAGACTTTTAATTTGTAATTAATAAAGTGTAAAATATTTAGAAATTACCCACGATTTATGAGTAGTAGGTCTCGAGTAAGTTGGATTGGTGTATGGAAAATTTTGTATAAGTAGTAGCCAATAAAATATAGTGTGAATATAATCCCTGACAATGTTGCCAATACTGTTCTAATTTCCGGACTTGCAGTATACCTTAATTCTTCTATTATAGTTCTTTGAATTTTAATCACAAACCATTTTTTAATTCCTGGAGGACCAATTCTTCTCGCAATGAAGTTTTAACTCCTTTTGTATTATTATTAAAAAGCAAATTTTCCTAAAAATAGATACCTACCTACATTTGGGAAGTGAGTTTGATAACTACTGTTCTCCTATAAGTATAATAATGAATAGGTCCTGGACAATTTTTATGGGTAAACTTCTTATTGTTGCCATTTTAACTCTTTTTTTTAATTACTGGAATATTGGAATAAGTCGTCTCCCATACATTCTGAAGGAAATACGTAATTTTTGAACTATACTCTGTTAATTAATATACAGGGTGTTTAAAAAGATACCCTCCAATCAATTCTTAAAGTTAGAGTTTAAAAAAAATGAAAAAATGTCAATTTTATCATTTGATTAACTTTCTCTTGATGCAAAAAAAATATAGACTGTTCCTTATTGGCCCAGTAATGATGACGTTGACTTTTTTTTTTTAATAGGACACCCTGTATATTGTATTATTTCCATATTTGCTGATCCAGGAAGAATAGTTTTTATAGCTGCAGTTTAAATTGAGCAGTTTAAGATTTATAAACAAGTGAAAAATCTCAATTTATATCATTTTGAAAGCATTGTCCGGGTGGTCCATCACTTATGTCCACCCCCGAAATAGAGGTTAAATTTAAAGATAAAAAATTGAAACTTTGAGGATTTGTGTAATTAATATAGGACCATATAATGACATAAATAGATTAATTATTTTTTTTTTAGTCGAGCCATCAGCGATAAAAAACTGTAATTTGGTGTTAATGTGACCAAAATAAATTCGATTTTTCTTTAATACATCGATAGAAATCAATTAAGAAAATCAAAATCGCTTAAAAGAAATATCAAAAAACTAATTACAAGCCTTTAATTAAATAAAATACTTAAAATATGGAAATGACAGCTAGAATGATTGATTTACGGAAGCAATAAAACTACCAGGATTTTGAAGGGTTGGTATAGCACAAATGTTAAGTAAACATATCCTAAGTAAACATTCATAAAAGAAGCCCCATTCGAGTTCAATGGCACATTCTTCTGACTGCTTTGAAGATTATTTATGGTAGGTACCTACCCTCATTAGATTTGTCAGTTTTATTGCTCTACCATATATCAATCATTTTACCTGTCATTTCCATATTTTAAGTATTTTATTTAATTAAAGGCTTGTAATTAGGTTTTTGATATTTATTTTCATCGATTTTGAGTTTATTAATCGATTTCTATCGGTGTAATAAAGAAAAATCGAATTTATTTTGGTCACATTAACACCAAATTACAGTTTTTTATCGCTGATGGCTCGACTAAAAAAAAATAATTAATCTGATTATGCCATTATGTGGTCATATATTAATTACACAAATCCTCAAAGTTTCAATTTTTTATCTTTAAAATTAACCTCTATTTCGGGGGTGGACATAAGTGATGGACCACCCGGTATAACCAAAACGGCTTACATGTCCCTAACCTAACTTTTTAAGCGTTATCTTCAGTGGCGGCTCGTACTTACTCAAAGAATACGTAATAAAGAAGACAGATCTGTCTACTCTTAGATATTTGTCTCGTCGTACTTGGAAAGTTGACCAAAGTAATAAAATGAAAAATAGTTGATATGCTAGGCTTTCACGGCCGGCTTCTATTCAAATCGTAATTGATTCCGGGCTGTTATGCCGTGGTCTATGGAGATTTGCTCCGAACGTTTCGCCTACAGCTGCGGTAGATATCATCAACAATTACCTGTGTCCTGTGTGCAAACGATGGACGACTGCATGGGAGAGCGCTCCTATTGATAGGATGACAGTCTGGTGATGTCATACCCCCTCCACTAACTCTCGCCACCATAGCAACGGCCAGTCTCTCCGATGATGTAATGGATTCCTGAGTCAGAAGATGACTCATTTAGGTCTGACGTACTGCCGGATACCAAATCCTCGACAAATTCATTTCATCTTCCTGCCTATTGGAATTATTTGGAAAGACAGTCAGTTATCAATGCACACGAGGAGTGGTAGCATCGCTTATCGTTTGCGCACACGTAACTCCTGATGATGATGTCTACCGCAGCTGCATACGGAACGTTCGGATCAAGTCTCCGTTGACCACGGCACGACAGATTGGAATCAATTACGATTTCAACGAAGAATAGTTTTCCTATAGCAATGATAGATCAGCGGACGAATCGCTACTGGTTATCTTACAGTGTTACAGGGGTTACAGGGTGATTAAAACTATCAGTTTTTTCATCACCGTGTATAAACATTTCAAATACACAGTAGCAGGATACCGGATGAAAAATTAAAATAGGGACATTTAAGCGCCATTTTCCGATATCTTGAGCAGTTTTTTTTTTATGTAAACACACTTTAAAATTGAAAATAACGTTTTTTATTTGTTTATTTATAACTTACTTTACATTTATTTATGTTTAACTGCATTAATTACTCATTTTATTAAACTGCAACTGTTAAAACCTTTCTTATTCTCAAGAAGTATAAAAATACAATAATATACAGAGTGTCCTACATTTAAAAAATAGACGATGTCGTCATTACTGAGAAAAACAGCCTGAATAACAAAACACATCAATAGAAAGTAAATTACGTGATATATAATTGACCGGTTTTTCCATTTTTTTCAAAACTCAAAATTTAAGGATTTTCACCGGAATTTTTTCAATACCCTGTATATATGTTTTCCATATCACTTGTATTGTTTATTTATTAATTTTACATTCAGGTTCAATGTAGTTTACATTGACTTAATTTTACTTAATTTTAAATACCTACCTACATAAGTATAAGTAAGTAATTGGACTTTTACCTATAAATAAGTTTTTTTTTTACTAAGTATAGAGGTATATTTGCGAATTAAGAAAAATAATTATACATATACGAACAATGGTCAGTGAACTGTGACGTTTGTTATAATAATTATTATAATTGTAGGTATATTTATACCTACATTTATACATGATATTTAGATAATTAATAAATGAAGGTAATAAGTGAAAACTTGAATCGAAAAAAGTAAAAAGATAACCGTTTTCATTGTAGAATGATTATTATGCATAAAAAACAAATAACTTTTACTTATGATCTAATCTAACAGGATTAGATATGTATGTAGGTTATTGCCACAAAATGCTATAGAGCAATATTTTATAACGTTGTCGTATCTGTCGTTAACCTGTCTGTATACGTTACGTAAAATTATCCACGTTTGGAATGCATAATATGTGCATGCATGATAAGTCATTCTAAACAAGAGGCGGTCCTTTATAAGGATAGTGTATCCTTGTGCCGAGATCGCATCAGGATATAAAGTGTTTAGGTAGTCAGATTAAATGGAGAAGGAATAAAGATTCATTGTGTGAAAATTCTTGTTTGGTAATCAGACGATTAGCAAAAAATTCAATCTGTGCTATTATAGTAATTCTATTCAATGATAATTCAAACCAATATGTTAAGTAATTATGACGTTCTATATGCCCCACAAGTTCGCACAAGTTGATGCAAGTTTTTGTCAAAAAATATATTTGTGTCGAAAAGTCGAAATGCCAAAAAAAAAAGAAAATTGTAGATCGCTTAATTTAATTAGCGATTATAAACCGCGGTTGTAAAGTGCGCTTATTTTAAGTTCACGATACGATTAATTGTTACGAATGGTATTAACACGATTTAGGAGGGTATCTGACGACCCTTAACGATACGAATGCGAATCTCGGATGCGACAGGTTCGCTCGACGATTTCGACTTCGACGGACCGATCTGGACTCTTCTCTTCCTTCTCACTTCTTTGCATGTGCGGGACTGCGGGTAAAGGGAAGAAAGGGATAGGGGTTGATTGTTCTTTGAATTTTCTTTGAAATTATAATATCGTTTATCGGGATTAAGATATCAATTTCTAACCACTAAAATCAATTACGATGACGGAACAACACCACTGTGACGATGAACCATACCAACACCTCTACAAATTTTTGCATGTCGTGCATACCTGCGGCGTTGATGCCAGAGATCTTTGATATGTCGTATAATCTCACTTCTTTTTCAGAATCTTTTTCACAATGTCATCAGTTGTGAAAAATATTTTATCCCTCTACTAATTTTGTTTTCTTGAGTTGTAGAGACTCTAACCAACTATGTCATCTGATCTGATCAGAAGGATCGTTGGGCACTTTCATTTTAACCGTTACAGCAATGAAAAGTTAGAACAATTTGATTGTAACTAACGGCGACCATTCATCGAATCATTTCGAGAATTACTGCAATTATTATCCTTACTACCCGTCCAAGAAAAAATTGCTTCGAATGGACGTCCAGCTCCACCAATATTGGCGGTATTTATTATCTAGGCCATGGGTCGTGGGTTTGACGTAAAACAAATGCACACAGTGCTTAGTACTTACCTACTTACATTTAGATCAAAGGTAATCGCTGTGCTATTACACATTGTTATGGTTATGATGACTTATCTCTGGTATTATGCAATTGCTCTCTTCCTAATAACGGTACAAAATTTTATTGACAATCTACTCGTTTCAAGTGGTTACTAGTACCTGCTATTAGTAGGTATGTACTAGTGATATTTTAGGTGCATACATGCCTTCCCGGTTGTTCTGTTATTGCGTCAAAAATTGGACTCATATAGCCCACAAAAGGCCCCTAATTGGTGCCCTAATTCTTCTAAGTAGCTCTAGCTCCACGTGATGCACTAGTTTAAACGCGTATAAAAATATTAATTTGGTCGGAATTTTACTGTAAATAATTAAGACGTGTTTCACACTGTCATCATTGTATTGCAGATTATTTTCGAGACATAGCATCAGCGGATCAGAGGATCACGGGGTCAGAATTGCTAAAATGTGTGACCTCAGAGTTATCAACAATAACAAAGATTTTAGTATAGTTACTATAATTTTTTTCCTAATATGGAATTATATTATTACTTATCTTTTTACGTAATTATCGAAGAATTTTCTCGTATTGAACGATTAATATGATTGGTATTAATTATTAATTATGTTCATTATCTTTATGTTTGTATGTATTGATATGGATGAATGAACAATGTTACATAATTTTAGAACATTGTATTATTTTTTATAATTTATAGGAGTTGTAACCACCTGATGGCTTAATTTTTTTTAATATTTTTTCCTTAAAATATAATTATTAATTATAAATCCAGAAACTTTAGCAGCGACAACGAGGAAGCTACCAATAAAATATATTCCTTAAAAGAATTTGAATCTTGTAACTGGCAGTGGCATCTAGCCGTTAAAGCGCGCAGTTTTGTGCAGTGTACATACAGTGTTCTGTCTGACAGACAATAATGATGCAGCACTGAGTAAAACGGCGCATTTAAGACATTACTTTCAGTGGGCTCCAAAATGGCGGCTGTTAATCTTTAAGGTTTTGCTTGGAAACTTACTAGGATTGCTGTGTAGAGCACAAAGTGTATTTTATTTTATTGTTGGTTATATTTTTTGAACGATTTTTATTAGTTTTTATACAGGGTGTCCCAGCTTATTCGAAGCGGTCTCTGTAGGCCAAACGATGAACTTTTTCAAAAAACTTTTTGAAAATTCAAGTACAGGATCACAATGGCCATAATTTAAAATTATTTTGGAGTATACAGAGTGTCCCATATAACAGTGGCATATCAAAGTTATGTTTTTTTAAATGGAATGCTCCTATGTTATTGCATTTTTAGATTGTCTGAGAAGAGAAAATAAGATTGACTTTTACAGTTGGTGTTTAAATTCAGAAGTTTTTGAGTTATAAACAAGGTCTCGCTTCCTCGACCTTGGCCTGCCGGCGGCGTCGGGCCTTCGGCCCTCCATGACGGGCCTTCGGCCCGGTTTGTCAGTAGATCCCCGTCAAAGTTGGAATTTTTCATGTTTTTTTCGTGTTACCTTTTTTTCTATGTCGTTACACGGCACTGTGATCAGTAGATTCCGCGTCGTAGTTAAAATCTGCCATTCATCTCTTTTTGTGTTATTTTTTTCTATATTGCTCCTGAAGGACCAATATGGGAACTTCCGAGATCGCGCGTAGAAGTTAGATTCGCGTCAAAGTTAGTCACGTGTTAGTTTGACAGTTCAAGTTGGTCGTGAAAGAGAGAACAGGTCGCGAGAAGCACGGAATTTTCTTCGACAGCTGTCAAATATGTCAATTCGGTCTGTGGAATCAACAAAATGCCGAAATGAGTTTTTTTGAAAAGAGAAACAATTCTTTTAAATGCTCTTGATTTTGACATTTAAAAAATGACAGTTTTAGTTTTAATTTCGCAATTTTCTCAAATGAGAGTCGTAACCTGAAGACTCTTCTTTACGTCAAAATTAAAAAGGCCGCCATTTTGATTCTCAAAATTAAAAAAAAATTATTTCGTGTGTTCGAAACACCCATTTTCCACTATATTACTATGTAATTTGATATTTGAACGCCATTTTCTCCGAAACTATGCAAGAAAACGAAAAAGGCTCTTCGGTTCTAGATTTGCAATCACTTCATGATGCCCTTTTGTGAATTTCAGCCGTTTTTATTTTTTTTTTATTTTTTAAAAAATCGAAGGGATTTTTATCGTCTATCGATTTGCTTGATCGCAGATTGTTTCGTCGTTTTCTCTGAAACGCTGCAACTTTTTGACGGACGGTATTTTCCGATCGACAGAGTTCGTCGATAAGAAGCGTAACGTGAAATGGCGATCGCGAATTTTTTTAAAATGGCCGCTACAGACGCTTTTGAAAATTTTCAAAAAAATATTTTTAAATCTACTTTGGCGGCTTACAGCTGACAGACGGTTGTCTCGATTGCAGCAAAACTTTGCATTTTGGAAGAGCAATTTCTTAGCTACACGCCAATACTTTTGTGATGTTCCCCCGACCCAAGCAGCCAAAGTTACGGTAAAAAATGTGCGAGCGGAACAATTTTCCCTTCAAAATTTCGACAATTTCCGAGCAAAAGTAATGAAAAACAGCTATAGTTCGGAATTTTTTTTCTCGTCAATTTTCGTACATCGGGATTCGAGGATCATTTTTGCGGGATTGTGGAAGAGTTGCTCTGTTGGAATATTCAATTTTTGTCGCCTAAGTTTCCAAAATGGCGGCACTGTGAATTTTGGAAGATGGCCGATTTTTGCTCGCGATTCCTCGACTTTGGCGTTTGAAAAATTGCGTTTACGATTTTTTCTTCGCGCTTTTTTCGAAAATACGTTCGAGCTATGGTTATTTTCTTTCTTTTGACTGTTTAAAAGAAAATGTATCGGTAATTTCAAAGTCGCCGCGAATTTTTTTGTCAAAAAAAATGACTCATATTGAGGTTTTTCAAATTTGACAATTTTTTAGTGACTTTTTCGATTTCGCCGTCATTTTTTCAGAATAGCCAAATGAGACTCGCAAGTAATGTCTTTATATTGACAGCGTCGAAAACATTTCAACGGCGACTCACGCCATCATTATGATTTTTTTTTAATTAAAAACAATAAGGAGGTTTTTCATTACTTTTCAAATTGACGTTTCAAAAATGACAGTTCAAATTTTGATTTCGCAATTTTCCCAAAAGAAGATCGTAGCCTAGAGTCTCTTCGTTACGTCAAAATTAATAGCAGGTCGACATTTTGATTTTGAAAATTCAGAAAAATTATTTCGTGTGTTCGAAACACCCATTTTCCACGAAAATGGCCAATTTTTGATCTCGATTTCTCAACTTTGACGTTTAAAAAGTCCAGTTTGAATTTTTTTTCGAGTTTTTTTTCAAAACCACGTACTAGCTAATAGTATTGCCGTTATTCTGACATTTTTAAAAAAATTGTTTCGCGAGTTTCAAGGTCGCCGAGATTTTTTTTGTTGAAAAAAAAAATTAATTTTTTTTCGGGTTTTTCAAGTTTGACATTTATTAAGTGATATTTTCGAATTCGCTGTCATTTTTTCTGCATAGCCAGATGAGAGTCGCAAGTAATGTCTTTATTTTGACACCGCCAAAAATAATTCAATCACGATTTATACCGTCACTATAATGACATTTTGTAAAAAGAAAAACAATTTTTCTCAATATTCATGAATTTGACATTTAAAAAAAATGACAGTTGCAGTTATCCGGAATAGCTCTTGCACCAATATGTTATTGCTGCACATTTCACCTTTACGAGGATACCAAAATCTGGCCGCCATCTTGATCCTTCGATTTTAATTAAATGTTTTCGTGTGAAAGAACACGTGTTTTTTTCCACTTTTCGATTTTGACGTTTCAAAAGTGCCAGTTCGGATTATTTTTTCGAAAATATTTCACAGGGGTGTAGTAGCCGGGAGTCTCTTCGTTAAGCTAAAATTACAAAATAGCCGCCATCTTGATTCTTCGAATCGAAAAAAATTATTTCCTTCGGTCGCGTTCACGGAATTTCCGCATACGTAATATGACATTAAGTTCTTTACTCTATTTTTCACGGCTCATTTTTCAAATTTTGCAAATAATAATCACTCCAAATTATTAGTGAAAGACCAATAATACATCGCAATTAATTGTAAAAATAATTATTAAAAAAATGCATAAGAAAAAACAGAAATTAGCCCGAACAGGATCGGCGCATGCATAACAATCATTATAATAATTAATTAATGAAAGCGGGGCAACAAACGACCGAGCCGGCGCTCCGGCAGGTCAAAACTTCATTAATAGTTTCCCGACGACGGCGAAATGCCGAAACGTTTTATTAACAATTTCATATAAATTGTCATATCTTCGTTGTTAAATGACCAATGTGGATAATTTTTTCACCATCATTTACGTTAATTAATTGTCGTTGCGACTGTCCTTTTAATTTTCCCAATCGTGCATAAAGAAGAAGACAAAAAAAAAAATAAAAAATTAATTTTTCGATTTTTTAATAAAAATAAAAGTGTAAGCTAATTTTCGAGCAGCGAGGAAATTTTTTATTTTTCGTTTAAAGTACCTACATAATCGAGATGAATTGAAGCCAAAACTTCAAATTTAGTGTTGAAGAAAAAAAATCTGACAAAAGTTCAACTGTGTCATCGATGGGGGAAGATATATGAGAAACACGTCTGAACCGTTTCAATGACCTGCCGAAGTTTTTCCGAATTTTGACAGTTTTTCCAACGGTTTAGGAAAAAAACTATATCTATATTTTTTGTAGGTAAAGAACGTCTCTATCATACAGTTTAATTTATTTTTCGATAGGTCGACAATATTTCGAAAAAAATCCGAAAGCATGCGATAAAGAGTAGCATTTGGTCAATTTGTTCAATTGAAGAAACAATTGCCGCTCCCAAACAGGGAATTTTTCGGGAAAATGTTTCGAATAAAAAAATAGCACTTGAAGAATTGTTCAAAAAAGGTCTGATTTGATTTTTCGCTAGGATGAACCGTTTTCGAAAAAAAAAAATTTTTGTGGGTTTTTATTTTATTTTAAACCAAAGCTGATTTTTTTGTTTTTTTTCGAATAAGTCACTTTTGCCGACTTGTCACGTAAAAATCATCATCATCTTTTTGGTAGGTAACGAACGGCTCTATCTCGCTGTTTTGTTATTTTTTCGATCTGTCAAATAAATTTTGAAAAAAAATCCGAATTAGTCGCAAAATCATGCGAATACGATGTCCTCAATTTTTGAGAGCCGATTACCGCTCACCTAATTATTTTTTCGAAAAACGATCTCTACAAAGTTTGTACGTCCATTCTTTCCCTAAATGACTGCAGTAGCAGAATCTCTCCGCGATGTACCGTTACCGAGAAAAAGTCCTATATGTGGGACGTTGCAAAAAAAAGTACGGCCCTGAAAGGGGGCCTTAAAATTCTCGGATCCGGCTCATTTTCAATAGGTCGTATTTGGAGGTCCCGAGCTTCGTCCCTACCAAGTTTCATCCCGATCGGTGCAACTTTCGGACACTTAGAGTGTTTCCTAGGTCGTTCCCGAAAAAACCCGAAATTCCCGAAAAAAATACTCTTCCCGGTAACGGATCCCGCTCATTTTCAATAGGCATCGTGGGATCGTGCGCCTCTTTAATCGAGCTAAATTTCAACTTTCTACGACGAGAAATGGCGCCTCTAGAGTGTTTCCTAGCAAAACGCACAGACGCACAGACATTTTTCGAGCACAAGGCTTAGGGTGGTATGCTAGAAACTAAATTTCGCATTTGACAGCGCTGTTAACAACGGCACTGTTGTTAAAAGTCACTTTAACATGGTCACGTGACCATGTTAAATGCTTTAACATCGCCATGTCAAATTTCATGTTGACAACGGCGTTAAAGCTGAAATCACCCAATTTGGTATGCTAGAAAGGAAAATCGAGTAGGAACAGTTGAATGTCAATGTTAAATGGCCATGTTACAATAATCACAGCGTATGGATCGATTAATTATTATTAGCTGTCAAATTTTAGGGAATATTTTTAATAAATCCCGTATTATTCCAGAGTGAAGTGTTTTTTCTATGTTTATTTACACTTTACAGTGTCATCACAACGAAAATATCAACAATCTTGTTCCATAAATTGAAAATTAACCAAATAGGTACCTGCCTAGTATTTTTATACTATAATTTCAGTTTGAAGTATTTTATAACCCCTTCTGTTATACAAAATCTTAATTAAAAATTGAATACCTGACAATGGTGGGCATCAGATCTTGAATTTACAAAATCTTTCTTCCAGAAAGTACCTAGTAACATGTAGAAACCCAACAGGGACGCATTTAGATTGAAAAAAATAACGTAATGTGTGAACATACTTTACCATGGGCGGAGTAAATAGGGAAATATTTATTATTTTTCCTGCTTGATGTGTATTTTTCATTTAGATTCAGAATAAAATTAAATAAATAAAAAAACATTTAACCATGGGCAGACCAAACTAGGTTGGTGGAAATGTTATTTAATTAAATTGTTTTTCTTGCTTGATGTTTACTACTTTGAAACGTTTATGTTTGTTACAACACAACACAACAGTATAGATCATGCGCATGCGTTCAGTAGGCACTAGCCAACATCTAACAACGCGAAACCAAAGTCGACCTCGACCATCTCGGATCGCCGATTAATTACGAAATTGAACTTCGGTTCGGCTTCGATCTAGCTCGTGAATTGTTCTTAGCCTGTAATCAGTTGTGATCAGCGAATATACAACGTTGCCGCTATTGTTCATGTTACATTTTTAACACGATGATGTTACCTAACAACAGTGTCAAATCATGAATATTTCGTTCTAGCATACCGAATTGATTTTAACAACAACGTCAGATTAACATCGGTGTTACGTTAACAACGCCACATGACATTTTCTAGCATACGACCCTTAGGGTCGTATGCTAGAAAATGTCATTTGGCGTTGTTAACGTAGCACCGATGTTAATCTGACGTTGTTGTTAAAATCAATTCGGTATGCTAGAACGAAATATTCATGATTTGACACTGTTGTTAGGTAACATCATCGTGTTAAAAATGTAACATGAACAATAGCGGCAACGTTGTATATTCGCTGATCACACTGATTACAGGCTAAGAACAATTCACGAGCTAGATCGAAGCCGAACCGAAGTTCAATTTCGTAATTAATCGGCGATCCGAGATGGTCGAGGTCGACTTTGGTTTCGCGCTGTTAGATGTTGGCTAGTGCCTACTGAACGCATGCGCATGATCTATACTGTTGTGTTGTGTTGTAACAAACATAAACGTTTCAAAGTAGTAAACCTCAAGCAAGAAAAACAATTTAATTAAATAACATTTCCACCAACCCAGTTTGGTTTGCCCATGGTTAAATGTTTTTTTAATTTATTTAATTTTATTCTGAATCTAAATGAAAAATACACATCAAGCAGGAAAAATAATAAATATTTCCCTATTTACTCCGCCCATGGTAAAGTATGTTCACACATTACGTTATTTTTTTCAATCTAAATGCGTCCCTGCTGTGTTTCTACAGTTACTAGGTACTTTCTGGAAGAAAGATTTTGTAAATTCAAGATCTGATGCCCACCATTGTCAGGTATTCAATTTTTAATTAAGATTTTGTATAACAGAAGGGGTTATAAAATACTTCAAACTGAAATTATAGTATAAAAATACTAGGTAGGTACCTATTTGATTAATTTTCAATTTATGGAACAAGATTGTTGATAGTTAGTTGTGATGACACTGTAAAATAAACATAGAAAAAACACTTCACTCTGGAATAATACGGGATTTATTAAAAATATTCCTAAAATTTGACAGCTAATAATAATAATTAATCGATCCATACGCTGTGATTATTGTAACATGGCCATTTAACATTGACATTCAACTGTTCCTACTCGATTTTCGTTTCTAGCATACCAAATTGGGTGATTTCAGCTTTAACGCCGTTGTCAACATGAAATTTGACATGGCGATGTTAAAGCATTTAACATGGTCACGTGACCATGTCAAAGTGATTTTTAACAACAGTGCCGTTGTTAACAGCGCTGTCAAATGCGAAATTTAGTTTCTAGCATACCACCCTTAGGGTCTTATGCTAGAAAATGTCATTTGGCGTTGTTAATGTAACACCGATGTTAATCTGACGTTGTTGTTAAAATCAATTCGGTATGCTAGAACGAAATATTCATGATTTGACACTGTTGTTAGGTAACATCATCGTGTTAAAAATGTAACATGAACAATAGCGGCAACGTTGTATATTCGCTGATCACACTGATTACAGGCTAAGAACAATTCACGAGCTAGATCGAAGCCGAACCGAAGTTCAATTTCGTAATTAATCGGCGATCCGAGATGGTCGAGGTCGACTTTGGTTCCGCGTTGTTAGATGTTGGCTAGTGCCTACTGAACGCATGCGCATGATCTATACTGTTGTGTTGTGTTGTAACAAACATAAACGTTTCAAAGTAGTAAACATCAAGCAAGAAAAACAATTTAATTAAATAACATTTTTTCCACCAACCTAGTTTGGTCTGCCCATGGTTAAATGTTTTTTTATTTATTTAATTTTATTTTGAATCTAAATGAAAAATACACATCAAGCAGGAAAAATAATAAATATTTCCCTATTTACTCCGCCCATGGTAAAGTATGTTCACACATTACGTTATTTTTTCAATCTAAATGCGTCCCTGCTGGGTTTCTACAGTTACTATTAGGTACTTTCTGGAAGAAAGATTTTGTAAATTCAAGATCTGATGCCCACCATTGTCAGGTATTCAATTTTTAATTAAGATTTTGTATAACAGAAGGGGTTATAAAATACTTCAAACTGAAATTATAGTATGAAAATACTAGGTAGGTACCTATTTTGATTAATTTTCAATTTATGGAACAAGATTGTTGATAGTTAGTTGTGATATATGACACTGTAAAATAAAACATAGAAAAAACACTTCACTCTGGAATAATACGGGATTTATTAAAAATCTTCCTAAAATTTGACAGCTAATAATAATTAATCGATCCATACGCTGTGATTATTGTAACATGGCCATTTAACATTGACATTCAACTGTTCCTACTCGATTTTCGTTTCTAGCATACCAAATTGGGTGATTTCAGCTTTAACGCCGTTGTCAACATGAAATTTGACATGGCGATGTTAAAGCATTTAACATGGTCACGTGACCATGTCAAAGTGATTTTTAACAACAGTGCCGTTGTTAACAGCGCTGTCAAATGCGAAATTTAGTTTCTAGCATACCACCCTTAGTATACTTCCGAGATTTACGATTACATCGATCTCGGAAGAACAAGTGAAAATCGTCATTTTTCAAGTTCAAAGCCCTATACAACGAAAACGGCTAAAGATAGAGAAAAACGGCTTACGTGTCCCTATTTTACTTTTTCATGTACTATCCTATCATGTAGATGAAATGTTTATACAGGGTGATAAAAAATTTGAAAAATTCTGAGATTTCTCCACGCGTCGCCAAATAAAAAAATCAAAGAAAGTAAAAATTTTTCTATACCATAGGATAGTACATAAAAAGTTAAAATAGGGACATGTAAGCCGTTTTTCTCTATCTTGAACCGTTTTCATTGTACAGGGCCTTGAACTTGAAAAATGACGATTTTCACTTGTTTATAACTCAAAAACTTCTGAATTTAAACACCAACTGTAAAAGCCAATCCTATTTTCTCTTCTCAGACAATCTAAAAATGCAATAACATAGGAGCATTCCATTTAAAAAAACATAACTTTGATATGCCACTGTCATATGGGACACTCTGTATATTCCAAAATAATTTTAAATTATGGCTATTGTGATCCTGTACTTGAATTTGCAAAAATTTTTTGGAAAAAATCAATCGTTTGGCCTACAGAGACCGCTTCGAATAAGCTGGGACACCCTGTATATTATTATTTGGAAATAAATAAACAAATTTTTAAAATTTATGACGCCGATGCTAGGTAACCATATTTATCAAACTGCTGTCAAAATCGTGTCAGTGGACTCAAAATGGCGCATAATTTATCTAGTAGTGTGTGAATCCCCGATCATTTTCGTCCAACTCGAAAGAAGGGGCATGAATTTTTTCTTAAAAACTAGTAACAACGTTAATTTTACAATGTTTGCCTTTTTATTTCAGGAATGGAAGCTCTCGAGGCTTGCATTAACTACTGGGAAGATGCCCTGCTGGCGTACAAGAAAGAGGGCTCGGGACCTTTGGCGGTCCTCGGGCCGGAAGAGGCGATTTTCTGCAGGGACCTCAATCAGTTACTCGAAGCGGCCCTGGAACTGCAAGACAGATCCGAAATGCTGTTTCTTGATGAACGATCCGTGCTTTTCAGACCGGAGAGCGGCATTAAACACACTGAAAACGGGCTTGACGTGGACGTTTCCGGGCCTGAAAGTTTCGCTTCAGCTCAAGACATGGTATTTATTTTATTTTATGAGAAAAAAAAATTGTTACTGCTACTGCTATTTTTTTTAACACTATTCATATTAGTATCATAATATTATAATAGTTGCTGTAGAAAAGTATAATATTAAATTTTTGTTATCTATCCCACTTCTGATGAAGAATTACAAATAATCAGGGACTATTATAAACAATTTTTTTTATATACCTAATTCTATTTCTATAATTATTATTATTTAATTTTTTTAGGTGGCTGATTTGCGAGAATTTGAAGAATTTTCCGAGTTTTTCCCCGATTTGGAGTCACTACCTCTCTATCAGAGTGCTCTGCGGCAGCTAGAAAATGGTGGGATACCTTGCAGGACATTAAGGACCGAACTAGTAAAATGTGGTTCAGATGGAGAATATTTATCAAAACTTCACTGCCTTCGACTAGCCTTCCAGCATATGCTGAGAGATACCATAACTTACGTCTGGTTTGCTGATGCCGGTCGTCAAATATTGGCAGACCTTCTAATGTACGCAGACAAGGATCCGAAAGAGTTCCTGATAGGTTACGAGGAGATGTTGAAGTACATACAAGACGCAAAAAATTGGAGAGAGTTGGAAGAGGAGTTGAGTACGAAGGGCGTGAAAGCTTTGACATTCTACGACGTGGTGATGGACTTTATATTGATGGACGCGTTCGAGGATTTGGAGTCTCCACCTTCTTCTGTGACGGCCGTGGTTCAGAATCGGTGGTTGTCGAACGGTTTCAAAGAGACCGCTCTGACGACTGCCGTATGGTCGGTTCTGAAAGCCAAACGTCGGATGCTTAAATTCCCCACAGGTTTTATGGCGCATTTTTACACAATATCCGAACAGCTGTCACCTTTGCTGGCGTGGGGATTTTTGGGGCCTGACGAAATGCTCAGGGAGACTTGCGTGTTTTTTAAAGAGCAAGTTATGGGTTTTTTAGCAGACATTTTTAATTTTCAGAAATGTAAATATACAACGGTAGAAGAATTGGCGGAGGATGTCTTGAGCCATATAAGGACGCGCGTTGATACAATGTGCCAGCGATTTAATGCTTGAAATTGTTGGAATTTTAGCGACTTTTTATTTCTATTTTAAGTATAAATTTTATGACTATTGCACTATAAAGCAAATAATAATTATATTAATCATTAATTACTGTAGAAAGCCAGTAAACTTAAAGTGGATACTTTAAGGTGAAAAAGGTAGAACATTCCTGGGTATGGTATGTAAAATGTGTAATGTTTACATGTACTAGTTATCTTTTAGAATAATGATAATTTTTTTATTCGAAATATAGATTTGGAATATCTCTGAAGCAAACAACACTTGTTAGCAAATAGTTACCAACTTTATTAAGCTTATTATTAATTATTGTAAATGTTTTCTTTTTTTACAGTTGCTAAGTAAATTGTTATTATTTATCTGTGTACAAAATAAATTGTTTTAAACATTTTAATTTTATTCCTAATAATTTTTCCACCACTTAAGGAAGTAGAAAATACACAATTTTCATTAAATTTTTCAGTTACAGGATTTTATATACAAGTTAAGTCTACAGATTCGTAAACCCTAGACCCGTAATATGTTTTTAATACTCACTAACTCACTAAAAGAGGATCCCCGATTTCTCTTCGTGTTAATAATTTGTTTCATTTTTCAAACTTTGTTTTTTCCACTTAATACCTACGCCTGTGACCAAATGTGCCAAAAATATGACATTCAGCATCCAGCTCTTCAAACATAATCGGTGAGTAAACGTCATCGAGTGAATGCGCTACCCTAGTATGCGTTAGTGTCGGTAATACAGGTACCCTATAAATTCCAACTGCGAAACATCTTCATTTGATTTTATAAGACAATAATTCAAGGTCTATTCATATAAATACCGATATGCGTATAATTAATATACCGTGTGACCAACTTTCAAAGCGGGACATAGGGGAATAGACGCCGACAGTGATGACGTCAGTGGGTGGGGCCAACGGCCAGGGTTCCAAGCAAACAAACGTTGTTTACAGGTTTGCCAGTTCTGATGGACGAAGTTGTCCCGTCAAACATCAAAAATGAGGTCTCTAATTAGTACAACTTCAAAAATGCTGCAATGTGGTGGTATTTTATACCTTTAAGGACAACAACAACTTTTCCCAATGAGATAATCATCCTTCAATTCAATCTGTAAAAAAAAAAAACAATTAACCCAGTGTCACTACTGGCTGTTCCATGAATTATTTTTAGTTCCGCCTCGAACTCCATTCTCTCAACATGGCCAGATTCCACAGCATTTTTACCTTTGGAAAATGTTTGGTTTCTTCGTAAAACAAACTGAGGATGGTGGACATCTTTATTAAATGTTTTCCGGCCATATTACCTTTATTTTATTGCTTGGATCTTGGATTCACCTACTTCACCGACATTATAAACTTCACTTCGATGTCAATGGCGATTGGCGACTGGCGGTGGCGGGCGAGAAAATATCACGTAAACCTTCAGGATAAAACACGACAACTGACAACGATGACCACGTGAACCGCTTTAATTTTGGAACCAGAACCACTTAGCCCCGCCCTGTGACGTCACACTGACGGCGTCAAAAAGTTAAGAACTACGGATTGCGCAACTGACATTGACAACTTAGTCTTTCTGTCCTGTCTTTTCTTTTTTTTGATTCTTCAATATATGAATAATAATAATAATGGTAAATAAGAGTTGAGTTATTGATGGAGTTGGGGGAGTTTGATTGAGTTTAGAGTTGGTTTAGAGTTAATGTTAAAGGTGGAGTGGAGTGTTGAAGTTTAGTTTTGATTTTTGATAATTAAATAATAATAAGGTTTATGAAAAGGTGGTCCAACCCTTCAATCACAGGCAGAACAGCTAACGCAACTACCTAAATAGGTGATAGAACTATTAAAGTAAAATTAAAGGTTTAATTCGAGTGTGAAGAAAAGAACATCTGGATTTTAAATTTGATTGATGCAAATTTATTGCTCTTAAAAATGTGGCCTGTTCAGACTAACAAGTAAAATAGCCAGACCAGACAAGTAAACTGTGGGCCACAGCAATCACTCTACCAGAGGTGGTGTTTCGTGTTATGGTTCCTATTACACAATAATAAATCCCGTGCCTTAAATTCTTGTAAAGATGGCTAGCACTTCAAGGTTTGTATCAAATTTATTGGCAATCCTACCAGCAGTTTCAGGCCACATTGAGTTATAATTTCCCTTTTCAGGTTTGATAACAAAGTTCTCTGTCCTGCACATCCAGATGCTCCACTTATCGAGGATTACAGAGCTGGAGACCAGATTTGCTCTGAATGTGGCCTAGTTGTTGGGGACAGGTAAGTCTGCTTAACTTTGAAAAGCTACTAGGGAGTAGTTGTACCATGTTTTCTACTACTTTTGCCAGATTGTGAAAAAGTGAACGAGTTATAGTGTAAGCTTAGATTAGTGCATAAACTACGATACCTTACGAAATTGGTGACAATTCGCATACCTCGTAAGAAGGACGAGGCAGAGGTAAAGGTGCTCTATCACGACGGTTTTACCCCTACGCTGGCTCCCCTCCACTTTCTCTGCTTGCTCCGAGCCGACAGGCTCTCAGCGTTGCCACATGAAATCCGTGTCTCCGTTCTCCTACGGCCTTAAAGTGTCATTTTTGGTTACAAATAATATTAAAACACTTATTTGCTGCAGTAAGTCAGGTCTTTGGTCAGGGTAGGTTGTTTTTCCTTCAAATGTTCGTAAAATGAAAAAAACCTACCCTGACCAAAGACCTGACGGAACCGGTAGCTACTATTACAATCTCGTGCGGAAGCAGGCAGGAAGCACGCAGGATTGTCTGCAGAACGTAGGAGAAGGGCTTGCATATGGCAACGCTGAGAACGTGTCGGAGCGTAGCAAGCAGAGAGAGTGGAGGGAGGCCAGCGTAGGGGTAAAACCGTTGCGATACAGCACCTTTACCGAGGCAGAAGCCCTGCGGTTACCAGATTTCAAAACCGATTCTGGAAGATAGTCATCATGGTATAAATTGGCCATCACTCTCTCTCTCTCTCTCTCTAAAAGGTCATCAAAATCAAGGGTGGCTCCAGTTAGTTCCATTAGAGTGACTTTAACTTTTCCTTAGATTTGAAACTCGGAGAGTTTCCCTTCAGTACCCCCTCCACTTTCTCTGCTCTTGCCCTGAAATGCTCTCAGATTTGCCACATTTTTTTTTTTTTTAGTTTATTTATTTGTGGTCCTTAGAAACAAAACGTTTATATCAGGAACCTATGAAATAATTTTCTAATAAAATTAACAGTAAGTAACACAAGATCAATAATAATAACAAAAAATAAGAAAACACTAATAAGAATAAGTATCATAACACTATAACAAAACAAAGAAATGGTTTATTTTCTATGTTTTAATTTGCTGAACCCAAAAAATATTCTTTAGTTTTTACTTTAAATTTTTTTAATGATTGCACTTTTTTTATAGTTTGTGGTAAATTATGATAAATTTGAAATCCTTGAAAATAAATCGATTTTTTGCCAAAATTAGATTCTATATTTTTTAATAATGATAAATTAATAATCTCGCTGTCTTGTGTTATAATTATAATTTTGTGAATTTTGATTGAAAATAATATTTGTATGTTTATTTTTCCTTAATAAGTTAAAAATAAAGCAGCAAATTTTGTATTTATAAATGTGGTTTAAATCAAATAATTTTTTTGGTTTATATAGATTAGTTGTTGGTTCCAGATATGGTAAATTGTAAATACATTTTATTGCTTTATTTTGAAGTGTTTTTAGTGGTTTAAGATTTACATCACCAGCAGTTCCCCAAACAGATGCTAGTATTGTAAGTTTGAGTAAATGAATGCAAAATACATTATTTTCAATATTTTTGTGTCTAAATAATATCTTATTTTGGTCATTATATACATTCGCGGCTCCTACAGTTTCACTATGACACCTATATAGGGGTGGAGAATATACCTATAGTAACACCAGGAAGGTATTCATTAGCTTTGCAAATAAAAGGGAAGGCCACAAAACAACTTTAAAAATTGATTTTGGGAGTGCAACGAAAGTACGGTCCTGACACAAGCGCCGAGAAATATTACTATATAGTCTCGGATCTAACTACGGATGATGATGAAACCACTTATATAACAATGGGAATCGCTCCCAAACGTATACAGGCACGTATTTTGCAATATATCCGCTTATTCATATCGTGAAAAGACCACAGGATTGATGTTACGATTTTTGGAATATAAATGCAAAATAAATGCCAATTTGAAAATAAAAATCGTGCTACCGTTATTCTCGAAGATTTTCCTTGCCCTGAAAGTGAAGAAAAAAATAGAAATTCCACCGTAGTGTCAAAGAGGCCTTAGTTTAGTTGTGACCTTAATATTAGTTTGCAATGGCTGTTTTTAGCGTCTTACCCACCCAGCACCCCTAATTCGCTCCTCGGTCCCGAAAAAATTGATGAAACTTAGGAACCGCGGATGTATACAATTACCCTTATTTTAAATAAAATTGCCACAAACGGTGAAATTTTTACTTTTAATTTTTCGATATGAAATTTCTAGCTTAAGGTTTCGTCAATATGGAGAACATGCAATCTGTTCCTCCGTTGTTCATTAATGCGGCTTTCATAATGATAAACCTCACTTATTGGTGTAAGAAATACCTACCCAAGCTATGAAAACAATAATGCTTTTAGTAAGTTAGTAATCTATTTATTATTGATTGAAGTCAAGTAGGTGTAGGTACCTATATCATTTGAAGACTTATCCGCTTGTTTATATCTAGAACCTCTTAAGTTAGGTCATTGGTCAGGTTAGGTCCCCCCCTACCAAGAAAATGAAAAAAGCCGTAGGGGTAGTAAATTACTGCAGAGCGTAGTAAAACGAGTTGCATATGGCAACACTGAAAGGATTTCAGCACGGCACGAGTAGAGAAAGTGTCTGGAGAGGAACTGGGAGGGCCAAACAGCAGATATGTCTTTTTAGGTTAATATTCAAGCATTTGAACTGTTGTTCAGCACCTTACGTGAACTGGAATGATGATTCACGGTCCGGAGTATTTTTTATAATCTGCAAGGTCTAGCAATCTCAAGGAACCCTCATTAAGTTGAGGAATTACAGTGCAATAGTCTTAATTATTATCCAAGATGTATTTTTATCCAATAAGTAAATCTTGGCTCGGATAATCCAGAATTGGGAAAATCACGACTCAGATAACCAAGACTCTACTGTTTTACCATAATTATTTCTATAAGACATTTTATTTATAAAAGTTAATTTTCTATGAATTCTGTTGCTAAAAAATGATTTAATATCAAAATTGTCAAATATAATAAATAAAATATTTCGTTTTTTGGCTTTAGTTCCACTATCTTTCAGTTTTTGAAAAAACAGAACTTATTTTTGGAAAATGCTTATCTTCAATTACCTATAACTGTTACATGCAGGTACAATTTCTAACTCCTTTGGATCTAAAATGGCGGCATGCAAAAGTTTAATCTTGACAATGTTGAAAAACAGGATATACTATAAACAGGATATTTTAAAAATTAGATTGAAGTATGATGGTCCTTCTTATATAACGCAGACCTTCAGATCCACAGAAAAAAAGGTTTTCTGAAAATTTCTAAGTCCTACTTGATTTCTCAAAACTAGAATTAGTTTTTAACCAAGCAAGGCTGCACTGTCGAATTATATTTTAAAAGAGTCGTTCCACTCATCCGGGGACACTGTATATCAACTTGACAGAATAGACCTGAAAGCTTTTATATTATAATTATGTTCCAGAGTCATCGATGTCGGTTCCGAATGGAGAACATTCAGTAACGAGAAAAATGGAGTCGATCCTTCTCGTGTTGGTGGACCAGAAAACCCTCTTTTGAACGGGTCAGATTTATCTACAATGATCGGACCAGGAAGAGGTAACAGTTAATTAATTTTTAATTAGAACTATTTCATTTCAATATGGTTAAAAAAAATCTCCCTCAAAACAGTATAAATACACTGAAAACTCGACCAAAAAAAGCAAAGACAATAATATGTTACAGACAATTTTAATGTTTATGGTAATGTCAGTGTACTTGTGCTCACTTTTTTTAATAATAAATGATAATACACAATTTTTTTTTAAGGAGACGCATCATTCGATTCATTCGGAGTCGCACGGTATCAAAATCGCAGAAGTATGAGCAGTTCAGACAGAGCGCTTATAAACGCTTACAAAGAAATAAACGCCATGGCTGACAGAATAAATTTGCCCAGGACGATTGTCGACAGGGCGAATAATTTGTTCAAGCAAGTGCACGATGGACGTAACCTCAAAGGTGAGTTTGTGTAAAATTAATGTCCTCAATTTTATGCAGACTTGAAGGCGTAATTCCGCTTTTCTGGTCATGTTATTATGAACTGTCAATTTCATGTCTGTTTGGATTATTTAATTTTTTTTTTAATAAATTTTCAAGGACGGTCAAATGATGCGATCGCATCAGCTTGCCTCTACATCGCCTGCCGACAAGAGGGAGTACCGAGGACCTTCAAAGAAATCTGTGCAGTGAGTAAAATCAGCAAAAGGGAGATCGGTCGCTGTTTCAAGCTGATCCTGAAGGCTCTGGAGACTTCTGTCGACCTCATCACGACCGGTGATTTCATGTCTCGCTTCTGTTCAAACCTCGGCCTACCGAACATGGTGCAGCGGGCCGCGACTCACATCGCCCGCAAGGCCGTCGAGCTGGACATTGTACCCGGACGATCTCCCATTTCGGTGGCGGCCGCCGCAATCTACATGGCATCACAGGTGAGTTTCGTTTTGATTTTTACTAGTTATGCTGTAATAGAGACTGGAAATTATTCAATATTTCAATTGCTACTTACAGGCATCAGAAGATAAAAGGAGTCAGAAGGAAATCGGCGACATCGCCGGTGTGGCTGACGTCACAATCAGACAATCCTATAAGCTCATGTACCCGCATGCCCAGCAGCTGTTTCCAGAAGATTTTAAATTCGCCACTCCAATCGACCAATTGCCCCAGATGTAACAAGTCAACAAGTGTATTATATTTTAAAATTTTAAGTTTTTTTATAGTATTTAACAATACTAATTTAATTTGTTTTGATATTTGGCACTTTGTTATTAACATTGTTTTTATCTTTTAAAGCGTAAGGTGTAAAAAAAATCAGTTTAGGGAGTGCTGCTTGGAAATTTTGTCAGGCAAGCGATCTCATACTCATAAGATTAATTCTTAATTAATTTATGCAGATCTTTATACAGTGTGATCAAGGTTACACAGTTCCTTTAAAGAGTGTGGTATGAGCTTGAAGTATTGTGTTTTTCTACAACACACGGGAATGTGATTATTGAATATTGATTACTCCTTATGTTGTTTTATTGTTGAAAAATTATTTGAAATTGAAACCCTCTGATTGCAGTAAATGTGCTGAAGAAAAGTACATACAATAATTAAGATCAAAATCGATTTGCTTTAAAAATGAAAATAAAAAGTTTAAGATTGTTAACTGCACTATTATTACATGTGGTCAGCATTGTTGAAGTGTATAAAGAATTTTTTTGCACTGGTATATGGATTTTATCTTCACTTACACATAGTAGAAATTAGATAGGTATTAATGCTCTGTAGAATCAGAGATAATCATCACAACAAACAAAAAATACTTGAAATCTTTATAATGGAGGAAACACACCATCAATATCCTGTTAACACTATACCATGTGTGTGGTTTTTTTATTACAGGCCAGTTTTATGAACAAACACATTTACTGTAACAACATTGGTGGTTTAGAAAACTAACATGCAAAGGTTGTATTCTTGCATCTGCATTTTCTTTTTGAACAGTTTTTTGTAGAATATAGATTTATTTTTGTAACATTTATAAATACTGTTGTGAGGTATATTTCAATAAAAGATTAAAAAAACTTGTCTTTTCTGTATAAAAGTGTTAGTACATTCACGCAAAGAAGTCAATCACAGCTCCTGAGATACAAGAAATCACTTTATCTTAGGTACACTACCTTGCACAGTAGTGGAAGTATTAGGAATAATGAACAAACCTGCGAAATCTTAAAATTACATTTTATGTCAGGCTTGTTTAAAAGTAAATAATTAAATCACTCTAAATCTTCACCATCAGATTCACCTATCTTGCTGAAAATCTCTTCCCCAGACTGATCACTCAATTCCACATCTGAATCACTGATCTCGATTTCTTCCTGTATCACACCCTCCATTTGATCATCTAAAAGAAAAATTTAGATCATACGATCGATAATAAAAATAAACCTCAAAATACCTTCATCGCTCTCATATTCCCTTCCAATATTCTTAGAAGTTCCAGCACCAGCTCGTGAGCCCAAAGCTGTCAGCTTCATTTTATTCATCATTTGATTATAATCAAAATCAGGACTACTAAGACCCGGTTCTGATGTCGAGGGTGCCGGATCTCTTTTTTTGGACTTCTCACGATCGATACAAGCCTGTATGACGTATTTATTTATCGATTCTCTGCACTGATCGATGAATTTAGCCGGCAGCCAACCGTACTTTTTATCGAATTTTGCATCCTTCGATGGTTCAGGCAGTTTCATGAACATTTCTTGGATTTCCGGTAATTGAATATCGCATAACTGGAAGAAAACGATTCAGCTTAAATGATTAATTCATTGACATAAAATAACAGACCTGATAAAATCTTTGCCTTGCTATAGGAAGAACGGTGGACGGTTTCAAAATGAAACATTTTTCCTCGAGATCAGATTTATCAGTTTCCGGTGCCGGTGCCTCCTGTTTTACCCAGACTTTCTCGGGGAACCAATCTGTACTTCCTGAAGCTACCCTTTTCTCGCCGATATTTTGCTGTCGACCTAGAATAATAATAATTGAGACATTTTTACTTCGTTTGTATACCTGAATTATTTGTGTATCTTTGTTATGTTATAAAGTTACCTGTAATTTTATTTCTATAATCAAGACTCTGATATTTTCGACTCGTCGGATGTTTACGTGGATCATAACCATACTTTATCCAAAGACACCTCCAAGGACCTTTGTAACTGTAGTACGCAACAGCAGGTAAGACAAACTTTAGGTGTTCCGTACTGACTTTAGTTTTATTTATTATGGACTGTCTGGAACAAATGGGTCGTTCTTCAAACAACTGTAACAAACGTATAATAATGAGGGATTTCCAAAGAAACAGTTTAAGACTCTTTTACCGAATTAATCTTCTCAAAGTCTTCATGAAGATTCCTACTTTCGATGAACTTAACAATGGAGTCTGGAGGTTTCTGCGGCACTTCGGCGCAGGTGAGCAAATCAATCAGATACCCTCTCTTGAAGTGTTTGGATAATATCTTATCATTGAGGCGATTCGATTTATTAGATACCAGGGCTTGTATCACTTCAGGCCGCTCGTTGGTTTCAAATTTCTCCGAGACATCCAGGTATAGTTTATTTTTTGGAGTATCAAACTTGGCAAAGGCGTCCGGGGGGAGATAAAGGGGCACTTCCTGGGCTTCATTGTTTCTAAAAATTGAGCGAAATGCACAACTAGAGTTAATTTTGTTTTGACCGAGCACTTACATCAAAAAAGAGGGATCTGGTAGTTTATCTGGAATGATATCATTGTAGATGCATTTAGCTTCAGAGTTTTTGTTTTCAGGTTCTTCAGCTTTTACTGGTAACCACTGAAAATCACATAAACCTACAAAAAAATGGTTGGCACTAGAAACAAAAATTTGCAAAATATTAGGCAAGCACCGTGACATGAACCGTTACTTACGATCAAACACGATATTTTGAGCAGTGACTCCTACAACCGTCTGTTCAAAAATCGGCTTAGGATTGGGGTTGTCTTCAGTCGCTTTTGGAACCTTCTTCGTTATCTTGAGGAGGATTCCAGGATTATAATCCTTTACACCAGTGCAGGGTTTATTGAACTTGTTTTCTGGATGAAATTTTAATTCTAACGGATTGCGAGGATTACTTACGACCTAAAACATGTGGAAATGACAATAATTATCTCACCTTGTTAAAGAAAAGTATGCACCCTTGAAATTTTGACTACTAAAATAACTTACATTTTGTATGTTATCAATTCCTCCAAGAGTTTCTAAAGCTTTATCAACATTTACTACATGGCCTGGATACTCAATTCTGATTAATTTTTTTGTAAAATTGATGATACAACCGGGATCCAGTTCATCTCCTTCATCCTCGTTTCCTGCTGACGAATTCTCTGTATCCTTATCCTTTTCCATAGTCTTTTATTTCAACAAATACCAAAACTAGAGTAATAAAATAACTAAAAATTTCCCGATAGATCAATTTAAAAGCTCAGGCTACTCAAAGCACAAACCAGGTTCATTTTTAAAAAATTTCGAGTTCAAAATTTGAAATTGAGTAAATTGACCACAAAACTCAAATTTCGTAATAATAAAAGTTAGGTTACGTACTCTGAGGTAAATTTTTCTTCTTTATTCAATGAGGTAACAGGTAAATGCTTTAGGGTAAATGTCAACACCTTAGACTAGGTTAACACTCGGGATGGATAAAAATGTAATACTGCATAGTGAAGCAAACGGGAGCTACTTCAGCATCCGTGGCGTGGTGTGAAGGGTACCTGTATTACCGACACTAACGAGTACTGGGGTAACGCATTCACTCATTCACGTTCACTTGACAAGGAGATAGATAATTGAAGATATGAGTGCAGTATATCACATTTTTGACACGTTTGTCACAGACGTAGATAGCAAGTGGAGAAAAACAAAGTTTAAATAAGAGATAAAAAAAACTAACGTGAACAGAGAACGAGGAATTCTATATTTTAATAAAAGTATTTAAAACATACATTACGTGTGAATGAGGCTGTAGACTTTAGTACTTGTTATTTCTTCTAACTCGATATCTCTCGCAGTTCAGAGAAAAGGAGGATTGATAGGCACACGGACGACATAGTGATCTGTAAGAAAGAACCTTTCATACAGATTCTTAAAAATAAGGTTCATCAAGGTGTAATAAAACATACCTGACAAACTTTCAGGTAGGTAAGGTAATCCTGCTCGTTGCATTTTCTGCAACCGTAACTGCCTTCTGGGTGAATTTTTTTGTCCAGAATACTCCATTAATGGAGGACTACTATTACAAAATATTTCAAAGTTACCTATAAGGCAATTCGAACAAGTAGGAAAGCCTCTTCTTTATTGTTTAAACATCCTCTATAATGGAACACGGAGCAAAAGTTGACAATTTTTACTGAATAAGCTGACTTTACCACCGAAATGAGTCAATCACAGACATACCTTGATAGCGAATTCGAGTTACTGCACTTTTCTGCTCCGGGTGCGCACCGAGATGGAATTTCGTGTTCGATTTGTAGGACTCTGTTCCAGTGCTTTTCGTAATCGTATTCGAGTTAAAGTGAACTCTAGCAGTGCATATCGTAAATTATGTTCGAGTTACACTTGCTCTCTGGCAGTGCATAGGAAAATATGTTCGAGTCGTATAGCGAAACTGCCCCGGAGCAAAATAAACTGCACCGTCAAATTTGACGGTGCAACGGTGCACTCTCATAAATTTAGAGGTTAGAAATAGCGGGAAAATTAACTACTGCTGATTCCTAGTAATTCCTTACATCAAAAATTTGTGGATAAGTACATTTACGTATTGATGAAGTACAACTTATTACAATAATTAAAAGGGATAACGCCTTGTAGTTCCACGACTCTGTTATAATAAGAATAACATCATAATAACAACAAACAACCGTGATAGGTATAGTAGAAGGCTATACGAAAATGCAGACTGGAGGGAGACTGGATTGCACACTGCACTGCACCGGTGCATGGCGGTCTGGCTCTGGCTCTGGTTCTGGTCTGACCTGACACAGTTCGGTTCCATACAGAGTAGAAATGCGAAAGTTCTGCTCCGGACTGGAGCAGAATTCTGGGCAGAACAGATTCAGAGACAGGTCGATCTCGCTCCGAGCAAGTGCAGCCAACTCGAATTCGCTATAAGAGTCAATATTTAAAAGGCTGTACGCTGTACGTTCATGTAAAATCTGACGTTTTTGAAGTTGAATTTGACATTCTCAATTTTTTGTGCTACCAAGAATGCGCTACCCTAGTAAGCGTCAATGTCGGTAATACAGGTATCCTAATGTGGTACATTTAAATATGACAAGGAGAATGAACAATAAGCATCCCCTTTGATATTAGATAAGAGATACAAGATGAATGTGTTTTTATTTAAAAATATAACACTGTTGCCCAACAAAATGAAAAATTAATACGACATCTTAAGAGCTTCAGTTGTTCTAATTATTATATTACTTAATTGTAACGTTTTATTCTCAAAATCAACCAGAAAAGGCTAGTAATCATTACACCAGAATCTTCAGCAGTTTCTTACCTACAAAACATTTAATTCCAGTATCGTTCCTTTAGGGTTTTGCAGTCAAAATTAATAATTACACCGCTATTTCAACGCAACACAATTTACAAAACACCGAAAACATACAACCTATTTGAATCGCGCAAAAACAATAAACGGCGACACCAGAAAAACACAGGGGTGCAGTTCCCACCGCCGAAGTGCAGTCCCCGTCAAGGGACTTGGGCGTAACAGTAGCAACACGTCTGCCACACAACTTATCGCGAGGTATGAGAATAATGTAGCTTCAAGCTGCAACTACTGTCCGAACAGGGGTCAGATGCGCGCTACTTATCCAAGAAGGTTACCTAGTCTAAGGTCAGTCGGTACGCCTTTGCTTTTTATTCTTAGAGATGGCCTGAGAAGCTTCAATATTTATCTAATTTATAAAAATTAACTTTAAATAGGAAGAGTCCCTAAACCACAGAATAGAAGCTCATCAATCATCATCACTTTTCACTCTCATCAACGAAACCTGATAGATGTAGTTTGCTCATCACCGATGGAACAAGGAACAATGCGACGTGTCATTTCATTACACAAAACATTGTAAAAGAAGGAAAAGTACGTTCAATTACTCCATCATTTATGGCAAAATAAAATATTTTGTGTTTTACCGTTTGCAATCGGTGGATCAACAGGTGAATAAAAGAAAAAACTCACCCATAGCCCATAGGTGATTAATAGAGCCTTTTAATAATAAAATAAAATTACTTGCCTACTTTCGAGCTATTCTAACATCAGTCTGTAAAGCTTTTGGAATACCTACTGGCAAAAGTCCGATTTCACTTATGGTTGTTAATAATTATTACTAATATATAAATATCAGATATTATTAGAGGCCCTCTTTTGACTTCAGGGAGAATAAACAAATTATTTTTCAATTAAAACAAGACAATTAGGATAAGGTAATTGAATACTGTAAGTAGGTATGATCAATAAAAAATGTAAATTTTCTAGAAAAATAAATTGGTGTCCTTTTATCTTTGGTTGGTACTAATTTCTCTGACTCTTTAAAAATCAAAATTTCAAAAAATTGTATTTTTTTCTTAAAAGTTTTAAATTTCATACATAGTTAATCTCTTAATAGTCTTATAATATTCGTAACAAACATATAAATTACTCCTCTCTCCAATTTTTCTCGCGACATTATTTCGCTTTCCCCTGTTGCGCAACAGCTTCAATTGCAGCTGCCACCGTAGCAGCATCTCCCAAGAACCTCATCTCTCCCTGAGCAGACATATCCGCATCCAAGGTATACTCAAAAGGAACTCCGGTTGGAAGATTGATTGTCATGATTTTAGCAGACGTCATATTTTCGACATGCTTCACAATCCCACGCAGACTGTTCCCGTGAGCTGCTATGAGGACCCTTTTCCCGGCCAGGATTTCAGGAACTATAAATTCATTCCAGAACGGTAGAGTTCTCTCTATGGTCAATTTTAAGGATTCAAAATGAGGGAAGATGTCTGCAGGGGGGTCACCGGCATAACGTTTATCATTCACTATGGTGTTGTAGTAGGGATGTTCTTTCGCCATTGGTGGTGGAGGAGTGTCGTAACTTCTTCTCCAGATCTGTACCTATAAATTTGATTAATTATTAATTATTACTCATTACTTCTTCTTCTCTTTTTAATTATTTGTAATGTAATGAAAGAAGCACAATTATAACGAACGAGCATACCTGTTCTTCTCCGTATTTATTTGCCGTTTCTGCTTTATTAAGTCCCGTCAAAGCTCCATAATGTCTCTCATTCAAGCGCCAACTCTTGACGACCGGTATGTCCTGCTGACCCAGTTCTTCCAGAATGATCTGCAGAGTACTTTGGGCTCTTTGCAGTACCGATGTAAAGGCGATGTCGAATTTAATGCCCTCATTTTTTAACGCTTTTCCAGCAGCGTGCGCTTCTTTGATTCCTTTGTCACTCAACTTCGCATCATACCATCCGCAGAAGAGGTTCTTCTGATTCCATTCTGATTCGCCATGTCTTACCATGTAGACTTTATAAGCTCCTTTCTGAAAATTGAATTGCTCTTTTAAAAGAATTTCACTTACTGTTACGAGAAATAATGGTAGATGGTACTTATCAAAAATAGAAGCCTTTGGCCTGTGTAAGTACTGTAAATAATATTCTAAACACGAATAAGTATGTGAACATGTTGATAAAGTAAGTAGGTACCTAATTCAGCATACGGAAATGCTGGCCTAAAAGCTGGAGTAAAATCAAAACCACTTACATTTTCTGATGGATTCTGTTGTGAACTTTGTTTGCCCTGTTCCATCGTCTTTTATGTAAAATATCGAATGTTTCTCCAACAAAGTGTAAATGATATTTAATTAGAGAAAACCTTCCATTCACATTTACTTGGGTTTTGGGTTGGTTGGAATCGAAGTTCAATTCAAAAACTTCGAAGGTCAACAAGGTTACATTGAATTCAATGACATTATTGAGGTAATGTCATAACAAGGAAGGCTTCTTTTTCTTATCAACATATGACTTTGGCTTTCTGAACATTTATCTAAACCATATTGCTGTTTGCTGTAATAATGGTTGCCATCCTAATTCGCATTCAATTTTTATCAAATTTAAAATTAATTATGAGACCCGATTTTTTGATTGAAACTGATTGTAAGAGGAAATAGTTTTATGAAAAATGTGTTCTATACTTAATTATTAAAATATGAAAGATGTGTGTCAATAAAGAATTATCCAGTAAAATATCCGAACGCCTCGAATGTGCAGCACCGTGTTAGCTGTATAGAATCAATAATATATTACATACCTATACAGGATGTACAACCAACGCTCTACCACAAAATCCCGAGTAAAAAATATGGTCAGTTAACTGAAATTACTTTTGTACAAAAAGACACTCTTTTTAAGATGCTGCCCTTAAAATTGGGAAAACAAAAACACGTTTTCCAGGATAAGTCAAAAAAGGATTAACCGAGAAACTTCAAATTTTCATCGCCTACTACTATTATTATGGTTAAAGCAAATAAACTGACATATTATTTGACATACAGGCTTCAAAACAAGGGTGCTTCTGATGTTTTTTTTTTCACTTTTTACCCCAGAATTTTTTATCCGATCGCCACTGATTGATTCTGTATTTTTTTTATCCAAAGGCTGAATGGAGAACTTTTTGTCCGCTTATCAAAGTCTGGTATCTAGCATATGGCTTAATTTATGTAAATAACAATTTCACGAAAATGTTTTTTTTACATTTATTGGCCTTGAGAATAATCGTAGTAGGCGCTGAAACTAAAATTTTTCATCTAATTTTGAAAAACGCGTATTCAGTCCAAAGGGGTTAATCTTGAAAAAAGGGTTATTTTAGGCATACCTAAATAATTTCAGTTAAATCGGCATATTTCTTACTCGGGAATCTATGGTAGAAGGTCGGTGGTACCTACCTTTTAGAGGCACCCTGTGTCTAAATGTTCGATAGATCTTAGCTATTTTTGGAGGTTATTTTTGTTATTTTTCTTTCAGTACTTTAACACATTTTGCGAATTGCTGTGATGGTATTTTCTGTCTTATATCCATGTATTGTTATTGTTTTCTTGCGTCATGATATTTTGCGTATACAAGGTGTTTGACATATTAGAACCGATACAGAACAGGGTTGTCTAGGAGACACTAAAATATGGTGATTTAGTAACGCAACTTATTTCTATGCTAAGTTACATCCCTAAGAAGTTAAGGGTACTTATTTGAACTAAGGGGTTTCAAATTTATAAAAAACAAAAAAAAATCAGTTATTTTATATTATTATAAAATATCAGTTATAAAATCAGTTATAATAATCAGTTATACTTACTTGAACTCAGAAAAGCCAAATTTGGTAGGTAAGTACACGTTGTGAGTGTACGAAGAGCATTTATCGACAGTAAGTAGAATTAAATTGCAGCATTTTAAAGGGTTGATAAGGGATGATGCACCCTTAAAATGTTTCAGAGTATTTTAACTCGTTGACCGCAATAAATATTTATTTATTTATTTATTTATTTATTTATCCAACGGGAAAACCCCATACATAAATTCTTACAATAAGAAACCAAAAAATCAAAAGATAGTGAAACAAAAATTACAATAATAACAACAACACTAATATCAATCATGCTCTGCACAGAAAGTACAAATATATGCACTATCATGTTTACATCTTTACACAGAGGTGGATTTACAAATGTGCCGCCTATAGGCTGAATTAAATCGACGCCTATTATTGTATTATTTAATCCCCGTCGCATAGGGTCCGGGGGTCTTCTCCCGCGAAAATTTTTAATTTTTTGCTAAAAAAGTGATGAAAAGATCAAAAAAATGCTAAAATCTTTATTCTGTAACAAGTGATGCTGCTTGTAAATGCAAGCCCAGGGCCCCCTCTCGAAAAAGCGCCGCAGGCAATTTTTTTTTCAATATCCTAGGTCACGTAAGTTCCCAGCACTCGAAAATATTTTTGGTCTTCGAAAATTTGCCGCCTACAAAAATTTGCCGCCGAAGGCTATAGCCTACCTAGCTTAATCGGAAATCCGCCAACTGCCTTTACATAATGTGATATAGACGTTCAAACGAACAAAAAAGCATAAACAGATCCAAACAAAACCTATTCATAACGAAGCATTACTTTGGACTTTTTTTTAATACCAAAAAATGAGATATTATTATTATATAGTTCGAACCATGACGAACTATCATTCAGTAACCTTGATAGTCTACCAACAATCAACTCTTTGCGACCTGGTCTAACCACAGAAATTTGAAACAACTTAAGATTCTGTCTGAGAGGCCTAGGTGGAACATAAAATTCAAATCTACTCAACAGCTCAGATGAATCAAAAATACCATTCAATATTTTAAATGAAAACAGAATATCAACCATGTCTCTAGCAGATTCAAGGTTTGCGATAAAGAATTCAATTATATAAAGGAACAAGGTCATGATCCACCGGTGAAACCCCCAAGCCCACTCTATATGCAGCATATCTCAAAAATCTCCTATTTAAAGATTCCAATTTCTTAATTGACCCAAGGTCCTTAGGTCGCCAAACAGTAGACGCATACATAACTACAGGATAAATGAAAGAAAAATTAAGTGTCCTAAAAGTAGAAATGTTTTTAAAGTTACATGTAAATCTCTTTATAAAATAAATCTTTTTCATACAAGATAGATAAATGTAGTTTACATGTGGTTTGAAAGATAATTTGGAACATATAAGAAATTTTTCTTTATTTTATAGGGAATTTAATTTTCAAACTTTTTTCTCTTGTTATTTTTCAAAAACCTATGGTGTTTTCAACAACAACCCGAAAAACTAAAAAAAGTATTGCAATTCTGTTATTTTTTAAATCATCGAAAATTGAAAAGTTGGGCTTTTAAATTAAATATCAAATTTAATCACGAAGAGAGTTGAAAGTGACAGATTTTTGAAAAATAACGAGAGAAAATAGTTTGAGAATAAAAAGCCAACTTTTGAATTTTCGATGATTTAAAAAAAATAGCATAACGGCAAAATTTTTTTTTTAGTTATTTGAGTTTTTGTTGAAAACGCCAAATATTTTTGAAAAATAACAAGAAAAAAAAAGATTGAAAATTAAATTCCCATCAGTAAAATAAAGTAACAATTTCTTAAATCGGCCAACGAGTTAAAAAATGATGTAACATTTTAAGGGTGCATCATCCCTTATCAACTCTTTGAAATGTTACAATTTAACTCTAATTACTGTCAATGAATCCCCTTTTGGTACATCGTAAATAATCACGTTGTATATCGAGTAAAAAGCTCATGCACTGTATAAAAAATGCCCCTTTAATCAAAATTTCATCAATTCGTGGAGAAAATACATATTGTTTATTGCAGATTCGTACTTATATTGAAAAAAAAAACATAAAATAAAAAAGTGACAAACGTCATGAAATGATAAAAAAACAGTATATTCAGGGACAAAAAAATTCTTAACTTCATGCAATCTTCAACTTCTTGTATAGTGGTGACAGAGAGGACATTTCTTGATATGTATAGGATGACTTCCTTTTCGATCGAAAATAATTCGCTCTTTATGAATCCCGTTATGTTATGACTCACCTTGTGTAACTTTAAATTATTGCGGAAATGAAATACCTAATAATTTTATAAGATATATTTTTATTATTTAATTCGCTGCAATTTATTTCTATTTATGTTCTATTGTCTGAGCAACATTAAGCATAGACATTATTTTAAGAACATTGAACTTGATGATAAATTTTTTAGTCAGCAGTCAGCACATAAATAATACTTGGCCAACAAATTAGGATATTCATTAACGAATCGTTGAGTGAGCCAACATCTTAACAAAAGTTCTACAATTGCCCTTTTGTAAATAAATAACGGACGAATATATTGAAAACACCCTGACCTGTTTAGATGAAAGGTTTAAATTTAAATAAATATTATTGAAGAAATAAATATTTTATTGAAATATTTATATTTGTTAAATAATCCCCTTTTATTTTAATTAAGAATTTACGCAATTTCACTTAGCCAGCAGGGTATATCAGCTAATAATGGGCGTCATCCTTGCTGGAGTTTACATAAGAATCGGCCAGTGACCCAAAATACCGTACAGTGAAGCTATAAGAGCTTTATTTCTGTTTTGTGGATATTTAACTAGTAATTTGGATTTTAATGATCTTCATCAACGGTTAATTATTGTAAAAATAAATATTAACTTCCTTGGTTGAACGTTCTCCTGAAACATTCCAGAACACCCCGGTCTTTTTCTTTCACTTATTTCTTATAGTAAATACAAGTAGAAAAGCTCTATAGTTGCAGAATTTTTTGTTTCAGAAAAAATTAAACTTAAGTGACATTAGATCTTAAAATCTGATGCGGTCATTAATTGGAGAGTTTAGGATAGACACAAATAAAATTTTATCGAACTATTATAGGTACCTATAATATAATTTTTGTTCCATATAAAACGGCAAGAGATGCGGTGAACGGTGCTTTGTATAATTATTATAATTATATATCCCTTGATTATATCATAAATCAGCAGCATCATTATACATATAGCTAGAGCTACTTCCAGAATTCGCCAAGTTTCTGTTGCTCTTGCTAATTATGGACCGTGGATCTAGACAGGAATGCTATTATGAAATATTTATTTCTTTTGTGTGGGATATCGATCTGATTGCAAGGACGTGATATTCGGATCGGTTTAATTAACCATAGCTGTATTATAATTAGCATGTAATTTTTTTCAAGACGAAGAACGAGGAAATCATTTACAAATTGATGGATCTAATTCTTTTTGACAATTCGTAATACAAGAAGTATCGTTGACAATTTAAACATTTTAATAGCTCTTAAGGTGCGTTAATAAAATCTTTAAACGTTATTAAAACCAAAAATGATGCATTAGAGACATCGATTTAAAAAATAAAAAAAATTGGAGACATATGTTTTTAAAATAAGTTCTTCAAACCACCTTTGAATATTATTAAATCAAAAGTCGATATTTTCTTAAATTAATCATAATAATCGATTATTTTATAGAGCAAAGAGATTTCTGAAATTAATAACCATCTTCATGGACTTTCCTTTCTTAAACACTTTCTATTTAGTACCTAACAAACTTAACATCTGCCTGATGGAAGGTTGAAAGCAGCAAGCCCGTAGGTTCAAAAAGAGAGAAAAATGGAACTCTACAAACAACTCACCAATTACCTAATGCAATGCCTATTGCAGCAACTATTGCATGTCTAAGAATGTTTGGTAATTATACAGGGTGTCCAGTAAGTATACCTTCAAACTTCTCGGGAGTATACAGGGTCTATCAGTCTATCATAAGAAAATCATAAGGTGTCCTTAAACGGAGATACAGAGCTCCAAAAGGGTATAATAGCCAACGATTTACTTTTTTGGATTTAACTTTTGTATTATAATGTGATGAAATTTCAATATTTTATAGTGTCCATAAAAAGTCATTAAATCAGAGTGGACGTTTAATGTCCTCAGGAAAGTCAGGAACGGACTTACCACCACACTCGTTGGGTCAAAGTTTTGACAGGTGTCATTTTACAGAGGTGAAAACTTATTTTTTAAATACTCTGGTTATACATCAGCTTAAAAAAGGTACTCTTAATTTATTTCGATAAAACTAGCGGTTCTCGAGATAAATCGACTTTTATTGCGAATTTTGACCAAGTTCCATTAGAAATCCATTATGTAGGCAAGTATTAACAACAGCCTGATTTTTAAGCTGAGTTAAGTTGGCACCCCTAAGTGCGAATTTTTGTAAAATTTAGACGGCATTCGTTTGTCCACGGCCTGTCCACGATTATCCAACCAAAATTTTCGTTTGTCCACCCTTCAAAAAAAGTTACGGTAAAATTAAAAAAATCGATTTTTTTTGAGGGTGGACAAACGAAAATTTTGGTTGGACAAACGTGGAAAAATCGTGCATGGACAAATGAATGCCGTTTGAGTTTTAGAAAAAGGTGCCAACTTTACTGAGCTTGATTTTTACCTGTTTGTGTTTAGCATTAATAACGTTTGAGTGTTTCGCATACCTAAAAACCGATTTTTTTTGAAAACCGCCAATTTTATCGAAAGAAATTAAGAGTACCTTTTCTAAAGATGAATGACTAGTGAATTTAAAAAATAAGTTTTCACATCTGTAAAATGACACCTGTTAAAACTTTTACAAAAGTTAAATCCAAAAAAGTAAATCGTTGGCTACCCTCTTTGGGGCTCTGTATCTCAGTTTAGGGACATTTTAGGAATATTTTTTACGACAGACTAGATTTATTTTGACCTTCCCTGTATCCTCAAAAGAAATTATTAGGAGGTACTTACTGGACACCCTGTTCAAATAACGGGCCACTCGCACTTCACTACAATTTTCACATTGTTGCATTTCATTTTTATCAAAGTTTTATAATTTGTAGTTCATTTTTTGTGGTAATCACCTTTAGAATCTAAGGGTATCTACCATGGAGCGAATAGAGGTGCTGGGAGGAGGGGGAGGTTTAATGCCAGCACAGGAGAACGATTTCTTATACTATCAGGTGGCGGTGGCCTCCTTGATGCTGATTTCAAACTAATGGACCATTCGAGAAGGGCAAGGAAAAATTTCCAAGAATCGTCGAATAATAAATGGACCATTTATTACAATTCTCCTTTATTACCAATTTCCACAGATTTTCACTATAGTACCATGATACTCCTAGAGACCATACTACCTCGTAGTGCATTTGATATGCCTGATTGCGAGTGGTCCCTTATATCTACGTAATGACCGAATATTTTGAAAGAGTTGCAACTCGGAAATTACAAAGTAAGTTGAAAGAAAACGAGTTTCTCCAGTGCCGTAGTAGTATGGGGGTTTAAAATATAAAATTAACTCCCATAATTACGCCACTGGATCGTCTAAAAAATGTATAGTACGTAAAAAAAAAAAATACGTAAAAATGTATTTTGCGCCTCCATTAATAGTAACCTCTACATATGAAAGGTGAGAAAAATATCTTCAATAGTTTAAACGATTTTCTCCAAAGTTTGACATTATGCATCTCGAAAATCTCGATTTTTTCGGCATTCTTTGTTCTCGAAAATCTGAGAAAATAACTGGACAGACTTGTATATTGTATACAGAAGATGTTACCTGAAGATGTACCTACCTGATATTTCCAAACACTTTTAAAATTATTATGATACCTATATTTTTTTTTCAAATTAACGCAATCATAACCGTAAACGACGAACGATTGAAAATAATAATGTTATAAATAAATAATGAACGCGGTCGTGCTTGCTTTGCTACCTACTTTTTGTGATTAATTGTATCAAAATCTCGTATCTCAATTATTTTCACCCAACCTGTTATTGTATGATGTATGTTACACAAAATAAACTGCTCGTGACTAAATAAGTCCTCAATCCTCGACCTCTGCATCCAAACGAAGGACTGACTCATGTTTTATTTAAACCGAAATTCTTTAAAAATTATTTATGTAATGTTATAATTTGTATTTGTACCTTCATTCCATCTAGAGAAGGCTTGCAGGAGCCGTGATACCTACAGTTTTACTTCTTCTAGAAGTGGGTTTGTTTGGGGCTTATTACTTAAATAATAATGCTAAGATGTTATTCACAAGAATTGTAATTTTGTTATTGGTGTTCAACTGCTTCTTCATTTTTCTTTCACCATCAGGTTTTCAGGTGTAAAAACACAGAATCATATTTTGGTTCATGTTCTGCTATATAATTTAATTTTTTATAAAAAAAATTAAACAAAATGAAACTATTCATATTTTTAATCTAAAAGTATACGTAAATATTTCTGTGATCCTCCGAGTATGCCCTCTTGGTCACCCCTTTTTTTAATTGGTGTCAGAAGTGGGATATAAGAAAGATTTTATCTATAGAAGACTTTCACTACTATTACAAGGAAATGGGAAAATGTGCTTATTAAAGAACGCAGTTATGAGCGTCGCTGAGAGTCATTAAAAGGTAGAAGAAATAAAAGTACAACGCAAGTAAGAGAGAACGAACGTGAGCGTTTAAAAAGAATTAAAAGTGCAAATAAAGAGGATCGATGGGGAGAATATCAGCGCCAACGAAATAAAAACATCGACAACAAGATCTCTTCAGAGATCTTAGTCTCTCTTCAGTTTCAGTAGACTCTCCATCAAAGTTAATATCTGTAATCTTTTTCTTTATGTTACCTTTTCTCTATACCGCTTCTCTTATTAAAGTTAAAATCTCTCATCTTTTTTTGTGTTAATTTTTTCTATATCATTCTTGAAGGACCAATATGGGAATTTCCGAGATCGCGCATAAAAGTTAGTTTCGTCCGAAATGGCGTTCGAAATTTGACTGCCTGTTGTATTTAAAATTTTGATAGAATGTAATGTTACCAAAAACATGGAACAGAGTTGAGAGCGAAAGTTGTCAAAATACCCCCCCCCCCTCTTATTTGTTTTGCTAGTTGAACTTCCTCTTCCCCCCGCAACGGTAACTGAAAACCGCGTCCCGAAATTCTTGTTTTACGTTTCCGTGAAAAAAGGGCACAGATCTCTCGAAGCGCGAAAATTCAACTCTGACAGCCTATTATTATAAAATTTCCAAAATAATAATGAAATTCAAGTTATTTGCGAAAGAGAGTTAAAAACTTTGTACGTGTATGCTTACCCCTAAAAGCATTGCCAACAGAATCTCTCCGCGAAGTACCGTTACAGAGAAAAATCGAGATAGGTGATAGGGTGCAAAAAACAAATACGGCCTTGAACCGGGCCTTTAAAATTCTCGCATCCGGCCCATTTGCAATTAGGTCGTATTTGGGGGTGCCGAGGTATACACTTCTGCCAAATTTCATGTTTCCTAGGCCATTTCCCAAAAAGTCCCTAAATTCCCGAAAAAATTACACTTTCCGAAAACGACAGATTCCCCTGTTTTTCATTTGGCTTCCTGGGAACGTGCGCCGTTTCAATCGAGCTCAATAATTGCAACTGTCCACGACAAAAAGGGTGACTAAGTGTTTCTAAGCAAAACGCAGAGACCACAAACCGATAGAGAGACGTTTTTGGCGTGGGAGATTACGTATACTCCCGAGATTACGAATAAATTCGATCTGCTAATGATGAGAGAAGCATCAAATGCTTATAGTGAGAAATATGAAAAAAGTAATGGAGCTTATTAATTAGCTCGAAATCAGTTAAGGCCAGCAAAAAATTACAAATTTTTTGCATATCAAACAACTGTTCTTACTGTTTGTGGAGATTGTGGTCTACATTCTGGAATGCAATCGTATGGAACATTCGTTAGTGGGGAAAGTTCGAGAATGTCCGTCTAGATGTAGAACGTCACCATACCTGTCAGGGTGTATAAGAGCGCCGGTTCCGCGCATGAGTCAGTTTAGTTTGGATGTTATGGAAGTAAGACGAGTTTGAGAGTTAGAGACAGAAGTGAACATTGTCTAGTTAAGAAGTTATTGGTTATTTTATTAGTATAGGTAATTGTGATGTGAGTAAATAGAGACCGAAAATAATTTTTATAATCATTGTAACAGTTGATTTTAATTTTTAGTTTGGCTACATATATTTTATAAATTTAGGCCGTTATAATAACACTTACCTATAACTTTCAACTTTCAGTGAAATGTAACATTGACTGTAAATTTTGTTCAATAATAAAATTTATTATCTGAAGTCTCGGTTGTTACAACAATAACGTATTTTTAAAAAACCATTTCGATTTTGTATAGTTTGGATATCATAACAATGTAGTGCGAATCTAAAAATATTCAAGACCGAATAACCGCGTCAAATTCAATGAAGTTTACTAAATAGACTCAACTTATCCTAAGGTCAAGCAACATCCTATTTCAAGTGTCTATAATGTAAAAAAGTATATCGGCGAAATGTTCGTATACCGGGTAGCTGATCATACCTCTGTACATAGACCATTGCCTAATTATAACATTACTGTTAATAACAATGCGCCAAAATACTTTGACAATAGGCAACAATAATTTCGTGGATTTACATGGAATCAATTTTGTATTATTATTAGGCAATGTCGTATGTATATGTCAGCCACCCGGTATACTATATACAGTTCGTTATATTTAGCATCAATTTTTTTCCAACCTATTGACACCCCAACTGTTTTCCTGGATTAAAAATAAAAAGAAAGCTTTATGAATTTTCGAAGAACATTATCCCAGCTGGAATAAATCAAGACCCAATTCTCGGATTACCAGGAATCCAAAAATGGTCGCATCGTTAAAATCCGCGAAGATGCTAAATCAGTTTCGTGTACAAAATCGCTTAAATTAGCGTCGAATTCAAAAGAAATATATCTTCTCTAGCGACTAATATATTATTCAACCCGTGGTAGTGGAACGTGCAAGAAATGGCAAAACGCTCATCAAGCTAACAAATAAAAATAGTCATGAAATCCGGCTTGTTATTTTCTAGTTCTATGGTTTTACTAATTTTATGGGGGATATATGGCTTGGAAACCTTAGTAGTCTAGACGAGACGCCCGTTACGCCTACAGCTCAATTTTAATTAATACGGCATATGTAATAGAGGGTACAGAACAGACAGAGGAATCGAAAAGAATAATTTCATCTAGAAACTTGATTAGATAAAATTCATTTTAAGCCGTTATCAAACTATAGGATACTAACTTGAAAACGTTTCCCAAAATTGTTCTTAAACATCAGGGTATTCTGTATACTGACCACCCATACCGCTCGTCTTAATAAGCGTATCTTTGAGGTCAAAACGATAACATTTATATTTCGAAATTACCTGCAATTTTATGCATTGTTGACATGTAATAATTATTGCTAATTGCAGGGAGAACAACTTGTCAGACAACTCAAATTAATGTCATCTCATTCTTCAGAAATAAATCAAAAATTCAGTACTTCAAGAGTTAAATAAATTGGTAAAATTACGACATGAATCATGCACACTTTACGGAAAGCATCATCATCAGTAAGTGAAATTCTCGTAAAAAATAAAATCAATTCTAATAGACGAAACTATGCGACAAGAATCCTCCGGACACGTAAACCAGTAACTTATAAAGCCTACATGGTAAGACACGGCGAATCAGAATGGAACCAGAAGAACCTCTTCTGCGGATGGTACGATGCGAGGTTGAGTGATAAAGGTATCAAAGAAGCGCACGCTGCTGGAAAAGCGCTAAAAAATGAGGGCATTACATTCGATATCGCTTTTACGTCGGTACTTCAAAGAGCCCAAAGTACTTTGCAAATCATTCTGGAAGAACTGGGTCAGCAGGACATACCGGTCGTCAAGAGTTGGCGCTTGAATGAGAGACACTATGGAGCTTTGACGGGACTTAATAAAGCAGAAACTGCAGATAAATACGGTGAAGAACAGGTATTCTAGTTCGTTAGTATTGCGGTTATAATTGCACTTCTTTCATTACAAATAATTAAATAAATCACAAGAAGAAGTAATGAGCAACGATTAATAATTAATCAAATTTACAGGTACAAATTTGGAGAAGAAGCTACGATACTCCCCCTCCACCAATGACAAAAGATCATCCCTATTACGATACGATAGTGAATGATAGCCGCTACGCGGGAGATCCCCCGATAGATATGTTCCCTCATTTTGAGTCCTTGAAATTGACCATAGAAAGAACTCTCCCATTCTGGAATGGATTTATAGTGCCTGAAATTATGGCCTGGAAAAGGGTTTTAGTGGCAGCTCATGGGAACAGTCTGCGCGGGATTGTGAAGCATGTCGAAAATATGACGTCTGCTAAAATTATGAAAATTAATCTCCCAACCGGGGTTCCGTTTGAGTATGTCTTGGATGATAATATGTGTGCGCAGAAAGGTATGAGGTTTTTGGGCGACCGTGATACGGTAGCGGCTGCGATTGAAGCTGTTGCGCAGCAAGGGAAAGCGAAAAAGGCTGGTGATGGGAAAGAGTAGAAAGGAAAATTATTACTATGTGATGTCTTATGTACAAAAATGTTTTAAATACTAATATGCCCTTTAAATTTGACATGAAAATGATTTCTTTAATTGCCGAAAGCCTAAGAGTATAATCGAGCTTTCATGACTCATATTGCATAACCATAGGAACCTGTGGGGAATTAGATTGTATAAAGTAGTGAACGGAGATAATTTGAAAAGCACTGTTTTGAATAAAAATAGGAGTAAGGACTGCACCTGTAATAAATATCCAAAAGCTTTAAGGTTCAAATAATTAATAGACTGATCAAAGGGGGTCTTATAGGTACATATTACTCTTCGTACTAATAGAAATCTAAGATACGATATTGTAGATTCTTCTTCTCGTTTCTAGTAAATAACTTTTAAATAAACATTAAACAAAAAACTTGAAGTTGCAACAGGGTATTGAAAGTTGGAACTCCTTTCCAGCATTGAAATGTACACAGTCTTTGATGTGTACCTATACAGAACTGTGTACAGATGGGAGAGTATATCGTCCAATCGCGGGTACGAGCTTTGTAATAAAATGAAGTAACGGACGTGGAACGCCGACTACACACTGAGCGCGATATATTTTAGATTTTAGAGACAGAGCGTGTAAAAGCAGTAAAGACCGCGTATTCGCGGACAGCATACTATAGAGTTCAGTCGGAGGTATAATAATACCGGTACGATTACGATTAAATTCAGTGTCCTGTATTATCCTTGCACGTGGTGGTTTGTTACGTGTGGATCCGGTTCAGTGGTTTCCTATTCTGGATTGACCCGTTTTATTGGTGAGTGGAGTTTATGAATTTTTCTTTTACCTGGTCCTTTATCATACTTCAATTTTGATGGGCATAAATTTTGGGAGTTTTTCCTCGTGATTTTTTTTTTAATTTGATAGGCTCAATAAACCTGATTTATTTCGGTCTCAAGATGTTAGTAAATTGTTTTTTTTTTTTATTATTATCAGTTTGGGAAAATGTGTTAAGGTAGGTATGGGTACAGAAGAGCTGCAATTTTGAGTCGAATGTTGCATTTTGCATTGAATTGAACCATTTTGTGTTTTTTATTGAGAAATACAAAATTTCCCATTACAATTTGATTTTAAATTAAACCGCTTAGTCCTATTGATAGAGAAATCACCCGGTATGTTTCTCTGATCAAAACAAAGCACTTGCTTAGATATGCTCCAGTGTTAAAATTATTCGCCTTAAGAAATTAAAGGTGTCCAAAAAAGTGGTAAGTAATTTGAGCATTTCCTACAGGATGTTTATCAAATTAATCACGTAAGTATTGGATCAGCAACCGCCAAAATTTTCTTTAATGTCAAATTCAAATAAGTCAATTTTTCAGGATTTTTTTATTACTTTTTTTTCAAAAATTGTTTGTATGGCACATCCTGAGCACCTGAGCTTACCCTTGAAAAGAATTCACACGTAGTGAAACCTGCTGGATACTCAAAAAAAAAAAATCCATAAAAATAATAAGAGAAAAATCACAAAAAAAGACTAGAGACTAAAGCATAGGATATTTTTTCTTATCTTTTTTTTTTTAATTAAATCAGATCAATAACTTTGATGTTGATGTTCACCCAGTTAAAAGATCCATAGACAGGTAAAGAGTTTAAAGTGTGTTAAAAATAGCAAATCTTGTTTTATCTTAGATATCCATCAGCAACCATGAGGGTCAACCATTGTTGTCTCATTTTAAGATTCATAATTATGTCTCATAGATTTCGTAAAAAAAAATGTTTGAGAGCTCTTCAGTTATAATAATAATTATTGAAGAGTGAAGAAACAGTGCCCAAAGGGGAAGAAATCTCAATTTTTTGTTAATTTCGAGGTTTTCGGATAAACATAATTTTGACAATGTTTTGTGCCTGACATCTGGTGCAAAAACGAAATAGTTCCAGATTTTATCGAAGTATTTATATGGTTAAAACAGGAATGATGTTGTTCACAGAAAAATCTAAAAGAATGGAAACGACATGTCGCGAAGAAAGATGTATGAAGTGGGGAAGTCATGAGTAATGCGATGTATCTAATGCTAGGTTAGATGGCATCGAGGCAAGTCAAATCTATGACAATTTTCTTTTTACCCACAGTCATAAAAAAAAAAAAAATGTTTGGATCAATTTTAAACGACAATATTTTTGCAACAGTTTAATAAAATCTGACAAAATTTATCTCTTTTACCAAACCACTATCAAGTAAAGAATTGACGAATCAAGAAAGACGACCTATCAGCAAATTGAAAGTCCAGAGCCGTTCTTGAAGAAAAATTGTCACCATTTTTTTAATAGAGAATAAGCACTTTTTTCGACCTCCTCTCGGAAAAAAACGGCTTCGGATCCAGAGAGTATATAGGAAAAATGCTATAAAATGAGAGGTTATTCTTGAATGCACACTTCGACCAGTTTCAGAAAAACAGATTTGAAAATGCAGTACAAGTTCATATTTTGATCTGTTTTTGTGAAGCTGTTCGATTTAAGAAACTAATTTTAATGCATTTCCTGGAGGTACTCCTTGATTCGAAGTCGTTTTTTCCGAAAGTCGATCGAAAAAATTGCTTTTCTGTCAAAAAAATGCGAACAATTTCTCTCCAAGTAGGTACGGCCTTGGTACCTAGATTTTCAATTCTAGTTATAGAAGGATGTCCCATTAAATTCGCAATACGACAGATTTTAAAATAATTTTCAATGAATTTTGATAAGCAGCTTCTTACTTCGATTTTTTTTTGTGAAGCTGGACAAAAGTGCTCCGAAAATGTACTTTTCTGTGAAAAAAGCGAACAATTTTTCTATAAGTACGGCCCTGGTACCTAGATTTTCAATTTAGGTAATAGGGTGTCCTATAAATTCGAAGTGGAACGACTTTTTAAATTATTTTCACAGAATTTTGAGGTAGGTATACATTGGAAACAATTTGTGCAGAAACATTTGAAATTAAAGTTTACTTTGATTTGTTTTTGTGAAGCTGCCCGAAGTGTGCCGTTTGATTTTAGAAACTCATTTCATAGCATTTTTCTTGTTATCTCCGAACCCGAAACCATTTTTTTCCCAAAGTCGATGAGAAAATGTGAACAATTTTTCTCCAAGCACGGCCCTGTTAACTAGGTTTTTAATTCTGGTAATAGGGTCTCCCGTTAATTCGTAGCACGACAGCTTTTTAAATGATTTTTAATGAATTTTGAGAAGCGTTAGAAACAATTTGTAAGGCAAAATTGAAAATTCAAGTTTGAAGGTTACTACAACTTCTGACTTTGATTTGTTTTTGAGAATCTGGTAGAAGTGTGCCGTTAGATTTAAGAAACTAATTTCTAATCATAGCATTTTTCCTGTACTCGCCGAATCTGAAGTTATCTTTCCAAAGTCGATCAGATAATGTGCTTTTCTGTCGAAAATATATGAAAAATTTTTCTTCAAGTACGGCCCTGGTTACTAGATTTAAAATTCTGGCAATAAGCTATCCCGTAAATTAATTATGAGAGTTGCGGAAATGATTTTCAGTGATTTTTGAGGAACATTGTAAACAATTTCGGCAGGAAAATTTAAAATTGATGTTTAGATAGGCACAAGCTCTAACTTTGATCTTATTTTGTGAAATTGGTCGGAGTGTGCCGTTAGATTTAAGAAACTTATTTCATTGCATTTTCTCTGTATTGTCTTTGTACTCTGTAACCCATCTGATGCCGTTTTTTTTTCGAAAATCTATCGAAAAATTGCTTTTCTGTCAATGGGATGAATCACCATGTCCAATGCCATACGCGAAGTAGATAAGCAGGAAAATTATTGAAAGAGGAGAGAACAATAATATGACCAGATGGAAAATGTAAGCTTTTTCCATAGTCAGAAAAGTAAAATATTTCCAGGAACTTATTGGCAAACGATGCACTTTAGACTGCATCATGTGATTCTATTGCACTAACATATTTTATAACAGAAGAAGTTGATGACTTGCCTTGGACAGGGAAATAAACTTCAAAAGGACTTTTTTTAATAAAAATAATCCAGCAAAAAAAATCGTGTATATTAAGGGACCAATTTTATGAAAATTAAATTGTTTCCAGTAGCGGAGATATTAATTTTTTTTTTTTTTGAATTAGTTATTGAATTAGTTTTTGAATAAATTGTGATAAATAATCAAGGTCGTTAGGTATTTTTTTTTAATTAGACATTTTATCTTATCAGAATTCAGAATGGAATAAAAATTACTTATCTATATCTCTACCTATGAGTCCTTATTGCTAAGTTTGACTATTACTTAGTTATCTAATATTTTTAAAATTTATGCGATACTTATGAAAATTCTATAAAAAGAAAACAAAAAAATATTATAAATTACATAATAATTGGTTAGATTAGAATTAGATATATTATGTAGATATAATTACAATATTTATACAAAAGTTTAAATAATTATTTACTTATACTAAGCTGCTCGTATTTGGCTTCAAATGTAATTATGCAGGGCACTAGGGATGACGTTGCATTTAAATAACACCAACACCAGCAGCATAAGGAATCGCGCTCAATGCTATAGTAATCTAATCTTATTTGCCAATTTGCATTTATATATTTAGAAACCACTATGTAAGTTAAAATACACGTACACACGTGAAACTACTGGAAACAATAGGTTATAGTATTTACTCCGGTAAATCTTAATATACTCAAACTATACACATACCTACTACATAATATTATGTATACGTCGCATACTAAACATTGTAAATTTATCTTGTTTTTAAAAATAATCAGACTAATTTAATTTTGGCACACCTTTATGTTTGAAATTTGATCACATACTTAATTTAATCCTTCCCGTAGAGCGTCGCGATTATGTGCTTTACTAAATATAATTTTGCCATGATCTAGCCATTAAAGTTACCCAACAAATAATCAAACGACCGGCTTTATTATAATGTGTCCATACAAATGTCTTGTTTAAGACACTTTAAGACACCTTCAAATAAGAAATGGTTTTTCTTAGTTTCCCATTGGAACTGACGAATTTTTTGTATGCGGTACTAAGATTAATTAATTATCAAAAAATTGGTAGTTAAGTAAAAATTAATTATTCCTAAAGACAGATTTTTTACACTCGTGTGTTAGTTTGAAGAGGAAACAAATTGATTGAAACGAATTGATTAAAATTCAGCATTTTGAAAAATAAATAACCGACAAATCAACATCATGATTTAATATACATGTATACCCACATTTTCTTCTGTCTGGTCTTTTTGCTACCCTGCAATGTCTTTCTTTATTTTTTTATTATTTTTTTATTGTCTTCATCGTTTTTGATTTATTTTTTATTTTTTATTATTTTATGATATTTTATTCCTTTTTCTCTCTTAATAAATTATTTATTAATTTTCTTATTTATGAATAACTATAATTATTACTTAAACGTGAAAAAGGTTAAACCAGAACAGTATAGCGTTGTAGCAGGGTGAGCGAAACTCGATGTCTCAACCCTATTATAAGACAAGAAAAAACGATAGAAAAAATCTGAAAGTAAATTTTTAAAATATTTTGAGTGTAAGGTTTATTTTGATCCTAATTTGCAAATTTTTCCATATTTGGGAACTGAAGAAATCGATTTTTTCCCCAAAAACATATCTATATTTTTGCATAATTAAAAAGCGCTGATTTTTTTGAATAAATTTTGTACAGGAAAGAAATTGATATCTCTTACCGTTAAAAAATAATGAGGAAATTCGTAAAATTAAAGATTATTAAAAATTCGCAATCGTCACGATCTAAAACAATAATCATAAAAATAGATTAGTCGCAAATGTGAAAAGTAATTGTCGCAACTGTCGGAAAAGTAATTAAACTAAAAATGTTCACGCCGTTGAAATCAATAACAAAAAAATTGAAATGCGCTTTTTCATGCACTGGCAGCTGTAAAACTAATTCGCCTCGTTAGAAAGAGCACGATGCTCGATGGGGGCATGTTTGTTTAACGCATATGAGCAATAAACTCATATAATTGGCAATTTTTGTATGTACCTATTTACTCTAATCCGGCATAAGGCAACAAAACGGCATCCATTTTTTGTGTTTTGTAATGGTAATAGGTAATAAATTACAATAATTAAAGATCTTTAATTACTGACATTTGCCACTCTGCTATTTGTTGTTTTAAATCATGAAGATTACGAATTTTTTGATAATCTTTTATTTTACAAATTTTCTTATAATTTTTTAACGGTAAAAATAGCAATTTTTGTCCTTTACAAAATTTGTTCAGAAAGATCAGTTTTTTTAAATATGCCAAAATATAGGGATGTTTCTGGGAAAACAAAATCAATGACGTCATTTTTTCAGTTCCCAAATATGGAAAAATATGCAAATTTAGGATTAAAATAAACCTTAGGTACTCAATCCCATTCAAGAACCTATATTTTTATATTTTTTCTATCGTTTTTTCTATTAGTGTATTTTTTAACAAAAAATACACTATTGAGGACGACATCACTTTTCGAAAATCACCCAAACTCATCAAATGTCCATCGATCATGACCCCCAGATCACGAAAAAGTAGTTTTCCAAAATTCACCTGCCCACGATATATATATATATATTTATATATATATATATTTATATATATATATATTTATATATATATATATTTATATATATATATATTTCTCCAAAATCGCGAAATTTCGATTTTCAAAACGCTCCTGTAGCTTTATCTTTCAAGATTAGTGAACGAAATTTTGGATTCTTGTAAATTATTCGAATGACGTTAGATTTTCGTTGAAAAAATTTCCAAAAGTCCCATCACTTCTACAGGGTGTCCCTTCAAAATTCCATGAGCCCGGTTTTTGTCATCTCATTTCAGGTCGCAGTTTTGAATCTAGGAGGCTGAAATTTTTGTGGGAGTAAGATATCCACAAGGAGTGGTCTGGTATTGCACTTGAGCAAAATCGGCCGAGCCGTTTCAAAATGGCAGCCATTTGAATTTTTTTCCAATTAATGGAAAATTTCCAATTTTTTGAGCCCCCGTATGAGCAAGATGGCAAAAAAACTTTGAAATAAAATTAACAGGATTTGAAGAAAATTATTGGAAATTTGAGTTAATGCAATAAAATTAGCATATTTTCCATTAATAAGCCAGTGTCGTGGGTAGGAAAAAGGGTGAAAATGTGTCAATTCTATAACCGTTTATGAGTCCATTTTTGAAGAAGTTGAATCGAAATTTTCAATTTTTTTTGCTTTAACATATAATTTGATGTCTTAGCTTCAATTCGCCTCGAGTAATGTAGCACTTTAAACGAAAAACAAAAAAGTTTTTCGCTTGTGCAAAATTAGCTTGCACTTATTAAATCGATGAAATGGTTCGCAATTTCTTTTTTATTTTTTTTCACATTCAATTATGAATGGTTCTGAAAATTAGAAGAGCAAACGCAACAACAATTAAATCACCTACATGCAGGTGAAAAAAGTATTCAAATTGGTTTTTTAATAACAAAGATACGACCAGTTTAAAAAATAAAATGTGTAGGATGAAGTATTGGACGTACTACATATACCTACTCGGTCATCGCTACAAATTTGAAAGGTCCCTTGACTGAGTTTGTTAGGCAAGGGTATCCTTGCCTAAATAGTAAACTGTTGATGTGGGTTCGAAACCACGAGAGTGGGTTATTCTTTTTTTTTTTTGGTAGGTAGGTGGTTTTCCGCTTTTCCCCCCAAAAAAATCGGATTATTTTTTTTTATTTTTAATTTTATATAAAATTTTATATTTTCACGCGCTTATGAGATCTGATTGACGTCATTGTGCCGATTTGACGAAAATAGGACCGCCTCTACTATTATATCTTGTGTAAGTCATTGCTTCACTCGGAAAACGAAAACATCACATTTATCACATTATCGGTCCTTTATTTCGCTCTTTTATTGCTATTACAATTTTGTACAGAGCACAACACATTGTTGTATATCGAATAAACTGATTATTAAAACACCACATTTTTTCTTCTTTGTTTTTTTTTCTTTGTGCTAGATCTATACATATATTATGTTATGTGATAGATTGTTATAAGTAGTATTACGGCTTTATTTATTATATTAAAAGTGTTTATTACTACATGGATGTCCCATTTAAAAAGAACTGGGTAGGTACATGGGAATCTCTGAAACGATAAGAGATACAGGGTCAGATAAATTAGAGAAAATTGCATATTTTCATTATTATTAAGAATCTGAAACAAAATATTTGTAAACCTCAGGACGCTGCTGAAATATCCTGCAAAAATGGAAAATTAAAAATTAAGATATCCTATTTTATGAAAGAAGTTATATTTTTTAATGTCATTCGATATTTAAAAAATCAGGAAAACCAAAAATTTTAATCGTCTTTTTCGAATTTTCGAACAAAATAAGCTCTGTTTAACCGAAAGTGATAAATAACCATTAAAGCAAGCAATGTGACGTCATTTTGCGACTACATACGACGTCATTCCGTGATAAAACTTTTTTATTCGAAAAAAAGAAGACGATAATTTTGAATTTTTTTTTTAATGTGATAGCTTTTTGGTAGCCCTTATATCTTGTGATCCACAAAATTTTTCATCAACTATTGCCTTGAATAAAATTAAGCATGTCTGCCAGATAAAACACAAACAATCGGTAGGTGTGTAAAGGCCGGTCCAGACGCAACGACTAATTGAACGACATGTCGAATCAGACAAAATGAATCAAGTAAAATGTGAATAAGTGAACTACTCCAATCAAAGATCTACAAATCATAGAACAATAAATAAAAACATGACTGGACTTGCACTGCATAATGAACTTTGTACTTTGTTGAGTAAAGAAACTAACCTGGAACAGTAACGACATCTGCTGAGTATGTGTGGTGCTGAGCTTACTACTAATTTCATTTGGCATTGGTTGTATTTCAAGGAGGATGAAAAACGTGAGTCGTTGTAGGGTACCTGTATTACCGACACTGACGCTTACGAGCCCTAGTGTCGGTAATACAGGTACCCTAAGTCGTTATCTCAGAAACACAAAATATTATTATGTCTCTCTGAACGAGGATAAAATAACAATTCAATTTGACGTTTCAGTTCGAGTTTAAGTTTTATAATTTACCATTTTATAATAATTTCACTTCCAATTCGAACCAACGCACAAACAATAACAGAATTTATTAAGAATAGTGGTCAAAAATGGCATATGAATCATAAAAAAGTGGCAATAAGGTAGGTGTTTAGTAATATACCAGTATATTCATCAGGTTATTAAATTGTAGTTATGAATTATTGCTTTTCGCAATAAATCTTTAATATTTTAATGATACTGACATGAATTGAAATTAAATATGACACAATGAGAATTGGAACTACTAAAGTTATTTTAAAATTATTATTTTAGTAAAATGAGCTCAGAAATGACTACAATAGCCATCTCTCTCTTCCAAGGCGCTAGTTGATGAAAAATTTTGTGGATCACACGATATAATGTGTTTAATACAATACCGAATAACACGAAAAAAACAACATTAGGTATGTCCGTAAGAAAAACAAAATTTGACTATGAAAGCTCTAGGGTTTAGTTGACCGTGAAAATTTTTATATCATCAGATGGATAGCTGTTGACGACTTATGCAAGCCTACAAAAAATTAGTACTCGCACGGTAGGTACATGGTACACTATAATATTATGCGACTATGGAAAATTACAGAAAGCCAATTTAAAATGCGGTTAAAATATTCATAATTGAATCGCATAAAAATACACTATTTCTGCGATTGATGCGCAAGAAGGTTTTTTTTATAATAGGGCTGAGACATTTTGACTTTCGCTTACTCTGTACATTTCAAATCTTCTTAAGAATCTTCTTAATAAAGAGAACCTAAAACCTAATTTATTGCAATCCTGATGTCTGATATCGCAAACTGACGAGCTTTAATGAAGGGGAAATAGTGCTGCCTTTGCCTTCAGCTCATATGACTTTTGTCGGTCTTAAGAATCAATTATTAATTTTTTGTTATAAAAATTACTTAAACGTTATTGCTTTGATCTTTTATGGACATAGGAACTTCTCATGACAGTAGTTACATAATAATTCTCAAGGAAACCTTGCGATGTAGGTACATAATAATAAATATAAAAATTCCTCATCTTCATAAAAATAAAACGTTCCATCGGTAATAAGGAACTTAGAAAATGAAGATCTGTCACCAATCACGATTGAAACCATAATTAATTACTGTAATAGAAAATGATGGGTTTGAATTTAATTGTTCTATTAATAGAGAATGTCTGTTTTATGTTGACCGCTCTGAACCCGACATACTTTTTAGGATTTTCCTCCGTCTAGACATTTTCACTAAATATAATAAACACCTATCAATTTCAGGAAACAATCATCGTTGACAGGAGTGAAAAATGATTCTGGAGATAAAAGTTACAACCTGTTTAATCAAACGTAATAATACTGCCACTATTATATACAAAGTTATATCCCGAATTTGTTTTATTTTGTCCTTATCTAATGAAATTAATTATTATTGCGTAATTAATTATCATATTATCCTATTGAGTTGATATTTTGGCGCCTATCAAATTACTTTACACATGGTACTTTTTGATGTAATTTTTAATAATAATTTAATTTAATTATATTATCAAGTTACCTAATTCGAAATATCTCTTGAGATAGAAGGTATAAATATCTTTCACCTATTATAACCTTTATTTTATTTATATACCTATATCTTGAGATTATATGGACGAATTGCATTTCTTATTGTTTTTCTATTACATATCTCTTTGTGAATGCTTTTAAGCCGATTTCAGTTCCAATTCGAAATTAATAAAAAACAAAAGTATTTTTGTACCAGCAACAAGCGTCTCTCTCACACTGAAGCAGCAAGCCATCAACAACAAGAACCGCCAATAAGCATAATATTATCGCTGTCGAATTTTTCATCAGAAAATTTTATCAGTTTGTGATGATAACTCGTCAGAGTCCTTTATAAAATTAATGTTTCTTGAGATACCAATGAAATCTTTATGGTGGTGGTTTATAGGCTGCAGACATCACTGAATCAGTGGACAAATGATAATCTTGCATCAAAAGTAACACCAGAATAATTATTGAACAGATCAATTCACTCCATCAAGGCCGAGTATAAAAGTATAAGTACTATATCCAAAGCGTATTGGGATCATACCACAACCTCGCATTTAGCTTTATTCAACAAAAAACGATTAGTTAGTTTCACACCATAAGTGAAGCAGAGACAAATCTTGTTGTAGCTACTGCCAATTTGCTAGGGGATGCATTGAAGAGTATATTTCTCTTAAAATCGTGAGAGTATTGAAGTGTACTAACTGCAACGAACAGTTTGGACAATATCGCTCACAGATACAATAAACAGAAAAGGCGCAAGTATGAGCCCCTGGAGAACACCAGAAGCAGTTAGCGGTTCAAAGAAACGGTAACTCTGGTATTGAAGATATGAGGAGTGATCGCATGGATTCTTAAGCGATCTGCAGTAGAAGTAAAAGGAAACTCCCAGTCAATCCCATTCTCGAAAGGTTAATAGGAAAAGACCATGATCAAACCTATCAAATGCTTTGGCCAGGTCAGTAAAAGCAACATCCATTTGACTAGGTACTAACCTCTCAGGACTGAGACAATCCAAGGAGCTCCTCGGGAACTTTAACCGAGAAAGGTCAAGGAAACTCCGGACCCTCAACAAAGGAAGTCTCAGAATGCTAACAGGATTCCTAACAGGTCATTGCAAGCTCAATGAACACCTGAGGAAACTTGGTATAGAAAAAGATGGCGTTTGCAGACTCTGCAGGGAAGAAAACGAGACGCCTCGTCACCTATTGATGAACTGCGAAGCACTAGAACGTGAAAGAAACGATGTTCTGGGCCAACACCAGCTCAACGGGGGGGCTTTGCCCGGCCTTGATCCCCTTCAAATCCTCAAATTCCTAAGGGAAGCGGAGTTGGAGAGGCTGCTTCAATGAAGGGAATATACTCCAAAGAAGCAGAAAAGAGGGGGCATAATAGATCGTAATAGGTCGCAGCGCATCTGACACCCTCAATATCAATATCAATAGGTACTAATAATAATAATAATAATAATAATAATAATAGTCTTTATTGAGATAGAATTACATCTCTATCCATAATCTATTTACATAAAGATATGCTGAGAGAAAAACGAAGACGCATCTAGTCTCAACCTCAGGGCGAAGTTCAGCATGCTACTGACATAATCAGCGGACACTGCTCTTCCACTTAAACCCTGGTTATATATACACTACAAACACGTTACAGCGCCCAGTGAGCATGTTTGTCAAGCAAAAGAAAAAGAAGCAAAGAAAAGAAAAGAGAGAAATAAGAACGAAAAGGTAAAGGAAGAATAAAAGAAGAAGAAAAGAAAAAATAAAAAAGAAAAAGAAAGAAAAAAAAACAAGAGAAAAACAGTTAGCCTAGTCACTCATTGGACCCGAAACAACAAATCAAAAACCCTCCTCTTAAACCTGTTGATGTTCGCAATTGTTTTAAATTCGTCTGGTAGGTCATTGTATAACTTACTAACACAGTAGGTGAAAGAGCGTTCATATAAAGAAAGCCTATGAACAGGAGGTGTGATCAGATGCTTCCTTCTGATATTTATGTTGTGAACATCGGTACGGAAAGTGATTTTCCTATATAAATAGGCCGGGGTTCTGAAAAGAATGATTGAGTGGAAAAGACTAAGAGCCTGCAGCTTGTATCTATTTTTTATGTTCAACCATTGAACTTCTTTCAATTTATGGGAAATATGTGCATATTTTCTAATACCGAAAATAAAGCGTCATGAATTCTGCAGTCTCTGTATTTTATAACAAGTCTCACCGTCGAGAGAAGCTGAATAAACTTGAGAGCAATAATTAACCTTCGATAGCACAAGTGATTCACAGAGAGTTATTTTAATTTCCTTAGGCAAACACTTCCGCTGTCTATACAACTGCTTCAACGATCCATAGGCTTTCGACAAACATTTAGAAACATGATCTTTATATCGGAAGGTGTTGTCCATCTGTAATCCTAGATTCCGTACAGTATTAACAACAGGTATTTCAACCCCATCAATTGCTAGCTTAACCATCTGCTCGAGACGATCACACATTACTTGTCTACCAAAAATAATACTCTGAGACTTGGAAGGATTGAGAGTCAAGCAAAGGCTTCTAGCGTGCTCATATATGCCCAAGAGATCCTCATTAATGCCAGCAACAGCCTGTAAAACATCGTCTGGTTTGAATGAATAATACAGCTGGGTATCGTCAGCATACATGATCATCTTACAATATTTTATGCATCGAGGGAAACAGCTCGTATAAATTGTGAATAACAATGGTCCTAGAATTGAACCCTGTGGAACACCAGCAGAAATCTTACCCAGCTCCGACTCACACGAACCCACCTTCACACTCTGACATCTATCGGAGAGATAACTTTGCATCAACCTTATGGAATCCGCAGAGAGGCCTATTTTTTTCAAAACCCGCATAAGCACGCCACAACGCACCGTATCAAAGGCTCTCGAAAAGTCCAACAAGACAAGTACAGTCAATAAGCCCTCATCAGTTGCCTTCAATATATCATCAGTGACTGCCATTAAAGCAGTTGTGCAACTATGATTATGCCTAAAACCGAACTGAATATCAGGCAACACTGCATTCCTCTTTACAAATTCTTTCAATTGATCGTGCATTATTCTTTCGAGAACCTTCGACAGCACCGGCAACACACTAATAGAGCGAAAATGTTTGAGTTCAGTTGGAGCGGAAACCTTAGGTATAGGAACAACGGTTGCTCTCTTCCATGCCAGAGGAACATAGGCATCCGTCAAGCAACAGTTAATCAGGTGCATCAGATACTTAAGCACATAAGGACAACACATCATAATCATTTCAATCGAGATCTTATCCCAACCGACAGCGTTTGTCTTAATTTGACAGAGAGACTTAAATATGGTATCTTCATCAACTAATGAAAAATCGAAAGCAACATCATTATACCCTGAACCATAATCACAAAAACCAAGAGGATCAAAAGACCTATCACTATCTTCAGCCCCATCGGACAAGTTATTTAGAAAGTATTCATTTAGTTCATCTGGAGTAAAAACGTTGAGATCATCTACGCCCTTAGAATCTCTATTTATATCTAAATCTTTCAAAGTTTTATACAACATCTTTGTGTTATTTCCACGAAAGATCCCACACAGGTAGTTTCTCTTAGCTCGTTCTATAGCGGCCGACAAACTATTACGCAAAGCTTTATACTGTTCCCAATCACCCGGCAATCTAGTTTTCCTATATCTACGCTTCGCCTTATCCCTTTGTGCCATTCCCTCCCGAAGAACACCTGTGAGCCATGGAGCTGCAGGCTTCGAAAACCTTTTAACTTTGACGGGAGCATGCCTGTCAAACAATTGCAGTAGGGCACTATAAAAGTAATCAAGTTTTTTGTCGATGTCCCTTATAGTAAAAACTTTATCCAAATTTAGGCCTTCCAAATCTCTTTGAAAAATAGACATATCTACATCATTTAGGCACCTGTAAGAATAGAATCTGGGCTTGCTTTTAGGTACATTCGCAGATAAGGAGCACCATATCAAATCATGATCAGAGAAATGCACAACCTCAACACCATCTTCCGTCACCAAGCTGTCATTATTAATCAAAATATGATCTATCAGTGATCTGCTAGTTTTTGTGACTCTGGTAGGTTCAGTAATCAACTGAGATAATCCAAGTTCGTTAAGGTGGGTAACGTACGCTTTTGTAACCGTATCGTCTTCTTTTAGAAGGTCAATATTAAAATCGCCTAGTATGATCAAATTATTGCAGTATAGTAGGGAACTTGACAACAAGGCTTCAATATCATCTAGGCAAACTTTATACCCTACATCATGGTTTCTGTATATAACACACAATACTACACAAAAATGATCCACGGACAATAGTACCTTCAGTTGCTCCACGCCTCCAGTCACCTCCAGCAGGGTAGCCTGAATCGAGCTTCTCACATAAACTGCAACTCCCGACCCCCTACCACGATAATCTTTACGTATAAATCTGTAATTATCAATGGCGTATTGAGCAGAGTCCATCCCATCTTTCAACCATGTCTCTGATATGCCCATTACATCAATATCTAATTTAGAAATAGTGTCTTTCACTTCACTAAAGTGCAGATCCAATGAGATAACATTCAAATGTGCAATCTTCAACTTCATACCCTCAGAGCGATTTCTAGGTTGAAAAAATAATAAACAAATAAATATTAGTTGAAGAAGAGAATAAAAAGTAATATTAGTTGAAGAAGACAATAAAAGAAAACAAAAGAAGTAGAGAATAGGTAAAACTTTTGCTTAACACAAGTAGCGCAAAAAATAATAATAATGATAATGCGATAAAGATGCGCCTTCAAACATAATTTATTCTTTTATTAACGGAGTACAAATTATCTCAGCTGTTCGACTTAGGTGATAAGATTATTCAAGGTGTATTCAATGAATTGATTCAGTTCCTACCTACTATCCTAATTAAATATATACATCCCATTTCAAACAACATTGTGCAATTCTAAATTCTAAATTAAAATCAAGAAACAGGATTACATATGAGACGTACCTTCCTAGAATAGGACACAAGCCAAGAAATATAATCAAATAATATAAGTCAAATAATATAAATCAAATAATTTAATAATATAAGTAACATAAGAAATAGTAAACAATATAAAAAACAACTTATGTACCCTTGCAAAGTATTAATATTGGGCCTACTAAAAAAATGTGCGATTAAAAAAAAAAAAAAAACTAAATAACAATAACCTTTTCTAAGGTAATAACTTCCTCACTTACCCCTGCATAAGCAAAAGCAAGTAACCATACCTCACCAGCCTTGTCAACCACACCCCACAAGATATCCGGCATCCACCCACAATTATTATCCATCAGGCAAGTACCAAAAAAACCATATCAGAGGACAATGCAGTCAAACAACCTATGATCCCCCGACGCACTGCTGCAGCTCAACAACATCATCCTTCCGAGAAACTCTGTGAACACTTTTATCGACTTTAACATATATAGAACCATTTGCCGTCCAAACCTTATGCTTCTCCACAACTTGTAGTACCTCCTTCAGTAATCGCATACTCTGCGCGCACAAATCTTCCCTGATGATAACCCTGGTACCTTTCAGCCTTGATTTCGCCCTATACACAGCATCTCGAACTTTCCATGAAGAAAACCTCACCAGAACACAGCCTCCGCCAACTTTAGTACCCGAAAGAAATTTGACACTTTCAATATCCCCAGCGGTCAGAGAAACAGACAGTTTGTCACTTATTATGCCAATTACCAAATCTTCTATTTTGCTATGATCATCAACTGTGATTCCATAGAGTCGCAGTGAGTGTCTCCTAGCATTCTGTTCCAATAACATGACCCTGCTGGACAAATGATCAATTTCCAAGTTCAGACGAGCATTATTCTTCTCATTCCTACTTATATATTCTTCCAGCTAATACTAGTCCAGTAAATAAGCCGGAAAATTTGGGAAAGTGGTGAAACAAAACCGATTTTCAAAATTATTTTTCCCTAGATTCCTTAGACTTCAGGAACATTCGTCGCCACTAACCCTGGCATTACCTCGAAGAATGAGAAAATTAGGGTAATTTCTTCCTTCCCAAAGCACCCCAAATAGTGACAGTAGCAAGAAAGCAACAAAAATTCAAAATTTCACTTCGAAAAACACCTCTCAGGGGTTTTCGGGGTCGCCGATTACGGATCCGAGGTAAAAAAAGTCAGGGTGGTTCTAATCTTTCAAAACCACTCAAAGAAGTGGAAGTGATACAAAAAATCAATATTTCGCCTCGAAAGTCGTCTCTCGGGGGTTTTTGTAGTCGTTGATAACGAATCCGAGGTCCAGTTTAACTACCCAATGCGACGGGCGAAATAATTTCGATAAAATGATTCACTTTTTCGGTTTTCGATAGCTGACTGATTTGTATAAGCTAAAGAATGTCATTTAAGCTGACGATTTTCGAGGCGACATATTAATTTTTAGTAACATTACCACTTTTTGGGGAAGTTTTGAGGGGTTGGATTCTCACCTCAAATTCGGGATCAGCGACACCGAAAACCTGCGAGAGACTTTTTCAGAGTCGAAATATTAATTTTTTGTACCCTTTACTTTTTGGGTGGTTTTGGGGGTCTGGAATCACCCCCATTTTCTTTTAGATCTCGGTTTCGTGATCAGCTATACCTCGGAAACCCTGAAGGACGAATTTCGTGGCGATTTATTAATTTCTTGTAACACCACCACTTCTTGGGGGGTGAGGGGGACTTAGAGGGGTTCGAACCACCCCTCACTTGCTTTTGGATCTCGGATTCGTGATCAACGACCACAAAAGCTCCCGAGAAACGATTTCTGAGTTGAATTTTTCTATTTTCATATCTTTTTAACATACTCCTAATATTTCGGGTCCTTTAGGAGGGAGGAAATTACCTTAATTTTACCATTTTTCGAGTTAATGCAGTGGTTAGTGGTTAGTGGCAAGGAATCCAAGAAAAAAGGAATTTTTAAAATCAGTACTGTTCCACCACTTTTCCAGATTGTACAATATTTTCCGGTTTATTTTCTGGACTATACCCTTATCCAGTTCCTCCGCTAGAAATTGCGTTATTTTTGTCAAATTGGAAATTGTGGATCGACTAGCAACGAATCCATGCTGACAAACGGTATCTGAGATTTGACACAAAGATACACCCGTATTTATGTATAGGTACCCTCGAACCTGTCTGTGAATGAATGTGGTTAAAGTTGACTGAAAATTATTAGCAAAGGCATCGATTATTGCTTGTTGGCCACTGAGATTCACGAAATCATATTTCATTACATTAGGCACAAATGACCCGTTTCTTGAGCTGTTAAAACCAGAAGCGATGAGAATCGGCTTTGATTTCTCATTCAATTTTTTCTAATATTTTTTCTACCATCGGTACTTGATTTTCTTCTCCTTACACTGAAAAATGCAGGTTCTTTGCGAGAAATTACTTTAGATTGCTTTGAAAAAGTTGAGAAAGTCAATAGCTTTATCAATGTTCATCAGAAAGACTGCTCGTCAAGGTGTAACTTTATTGCGTTTTATTTTGTCGAGCTTGCAGTGTTTTGCAGATAGCTCTTCAAAGTTAAACGCAAAGTAATACCCATGCACCTTCTCCACAATAATAGAGCGGTTCCATTTCAAGTTCAGACATTACTGGCATAGGTATATTAAACACAGACATTCAATGTGCAATGTTCAACATTCAATGGGTTATCATCAGTTGTCACACAGAACTATGCCGCAAGTCTGTTAACTGTGCTTTCTTTTCTAGGCGAGGTGGCCTATTCTGTGCTTTTGTCGCATGTACCTACTTATAAAACGAAACGCGTGTAAATAAAGAAATAAAAATTAGCTAACCATATATGAAATTAATAGCTTTATTGTAAATTAAATTGTTTGCCTTTTAAGGCATGATTTGAGTTAAAACACAATTCGTGTATGCAAATCCTTCACCTATTTAGCACAGATGCAAAAATGATACAATAAAAATATTTTAGCTCCGATAACCCGAGACAACATTAATGTGCATATTGACAAATGTGCTTTAAAATAGAATGCAAATATATCTTTAAAAGCATTTAGGAAGGCGGTGTTGATACAGCTGAGCAAAATGGATTTTTATAAGTTTCATATCCTGCGAGATCCTGATATGTGAACAATTAGCGCATATAGAATGTATTGTCGCTAACTACATATTTGCAAATAAATTTAAATAGATTTTCTTCCTGTGGTTAAATGATATTTAAGAAGTCTCTAACTTTCTCATTAGAGCAAAACTTGGAATGGGAGAGACTCAAAACGCAAGCTAAATATTCCATGTCTTAAATAAAAAAGGAGTTGCCGTCATAACTATGTAAAAAAACATGCTGTTGGCATATACAACTAAAAAATATCAAACATTAGGAGATTTTTATTAATTACTTCCAACTGTTCTTATCATGACGTCATAATCAACGAGATTCCAATAGCATGCAAAAAAATTGAATAAGATTTTAGCATGATGTGTCGTTTTACTATCAAAACGTTATTAGTTTATTAATGAATGAATCCTAGTCAAAAAAATAATTGTATATCAAATTACGTTTCAAAATAGACTAAACATTTACTGCTGGCAATGAAAATAAGCAGCCGGTAACATAATCTTATTGCTTACACTTTTGACAGGCGTTGCTGGATGAATATTGGTGAAAATGTGTGATAAAACAACAATTTTTACACTCTGGCTGCAATGGTGATTATTTTTAAAACAGGTTTATTTTTTGGAGTTAATTTGGGAATAGTAATTGCAGTTTTGACTATTCAGTTGCAGTTAAAATTAGAATTTGTTATTTACTACGTTTCAGTTTACTTTTATCTGTTGCAATTACATTTTCTTACATTATCAATGAGGAAGTATCAAAAATCATGAACTACCTACTAAATTATACATGCGTACAATTCTTCCTGTGAATATCGTTACATCAACCCCTAAGCGATAAATAAATTTCTCTAAAAATCCTCAAAATTTTTAAGGGAAAGGGAAGTGTTTAAATTTAAATTACTTTACAAAAATGCGGCCTATTTTGAACTTTTCAAAGAGGAATTGTTGAAATGGCCTATTATCTTACTTTTAACTGTCGCAATGACATGTTCTTACATTATCAGTGAGGAAGTATCAAAAATCATGAATTATTAACATATTTGCAAATAATTCTTTCGGTGAATATCGTTCTTTCAACCCCTAAGCGATGAAGAAATTAATTCTTTAATTTTTAAGGGTAAGGGAAATGTTCAAATCTAAATTACTTTACAAAAATACGGCCTACTTTGAACTTTTTAAAGAGGAGTTGGTGAAATGGCGTAGTATCTAAAGCCTTTGACCAGCTTTCTGACTCAAAATCGTTCATAAATGTGCAAAAACAACCTTAGCATCAGTTATTAATTGCAGCATTGAGAAAAATATTTAAAAAATGATCTGTAACACCAAACGTATTAAATGGAATAAAGAGTTCTTATTTTAGAAGGAATAAATTGTTTAAAATGACTCATATAGTTTTAGCTTATATATTCTTTAAATTAAATCAATTATCCCTCAAAGGGGGTCAAGGTTAATTTTTTAAAAATAATAATGAGGGTATTTTGTGGTAGGTATTTTCTGAAACAAATAAAAATTTAGCGTAGATTTGACTTGCTCTATAGAATTTTTGGAAAAAGAAACTCATATTGATCGTTTGTATAAAAAAAAATGAAACGTCGGTGTGAATATGACAAATCCTCTTATTGGAAAAAAGACTGTTGGTGCGATTGATAGTAAAAATTTTAAAATTTTAGAGCTTTTAGGTTTTTTGGGTTTTTTGCTCTTTATATCCACGACACTGAGCAAATTGACATTTTAAAAGAGCATTTTAAGCCGCCAATGTTTTCTACACGAAAAATGTCACAATTGCTAAGGTAAGTCATTTTAGAGAAAAAATAGCCATTTACGATGAAAAACTCGCTTTGGATATTTCGAAACATGTCGTCTCGAAAAATGAAGGGCAAAAAATCCTTGCAATTCTAGAATTTCCCCCAATGGCTCATGAAAAAAAATTCATTGAGAACAAGAAGCTAATACTAATTATAAGACATGTACAAAAGCTGAGTTATGTATATCAAAAATAGTTCCCGAGATATATTAAGAAAATTGGAAAAAATATATTTTTTTGACACCATATCTCAACAAGGGTGGATTTGCGGGCCCATGTATGGAACTTTTTTCCTTAAAATAAGCTAAGGAATCACCCCCTAAAATTTTTCGCACTGAGGTATTTAGGATAACCATATGAACGTAATCATAACCGCGGATTAAATAAGGACATCAGAAGAATATTTTAGACATTGTTGGCGTTGAAAGAACAAATACAGAAAATATTTTCTTCCATTTGGGGGTAGGTGTTATCGGCACTGGGATTGGAGCTGAGGAAGTCTCTTTCAGCATTTTCAAATTTTATATCAGATGTTTTAATTTAATATTAGCTCAAGGGGTGGCTTTGATTATTTTCATAGCCGATAGTTAATGATAGATTTTCGGTAATAGTAAGTTTATTTTTTACAATAGTAGGTACCTAAATAGATGATTAGTCAGACAAATTTAAAAATAACTATTTCTATTTATTAAAATAAATAATCTTGCATGATACCTAATACTATGAATACTAAATTATGTGTTACTATATTATTATCATACCAGTTACAAATATGCGTTTGTTGTTCTGATTCATTAATTTAATCGCACATTTTAACACCAACCCGCTGAAAATTAATGATTAATTAAGATCAGAAATATTCATCACCAATATTTGTGTCTTATATTATGCTATGCTAATTTTATTGAAGTTTCACCTTTACCTTTTCTGCAAATGCGATTCGTGTAATAATTAAAGTTGTCCATTTCACCATAGTGATTTTATTTACAATCTGACCTAGTAAATAAATAGGTAACTTATTAAATAATATTTATTTATAGAAACCAACTCATAAACCGTCGTAGAAATATTGTTGTTTCTTATACGAATCGATTTCAACTCCAGAGAATTGTTACAAGTTGTGCAAACTATAAAACCTCTCATAACGTAACTGTGACTATGAGTAATGGCCAATAATGCGAACACAATAAAAGAATACTTATGAAAATAAATTAATGGGTTCGGTTGGAGGTCAAAAAATTTCAAAAATAAAAATTAATAGTATTTTAACACATTGTGTTAAAGCTTCGAATTCCCATAAGTAACATTCGAGAGAGCTTAGAAAACACATTCTATCGAAACCTATTGTCATTCAGATATTCGCAGTACATAATAATAATTATAGCGCCCACTTAAATCATGTTAATTTCTAGTCACGTCTGTGAAATTTACCATAGGTAATTTATTTGACATTTGATTGAGCCTATAAAATTAGATTTTCTTGTTTTTCCCGTAACTATACCATGTCATTCAGGAATATTTTTCACATAGGTAGGTACTCACAGGAATATTTTATAATTTTTTTGGACGTTTCGATCTCTCAAGAACTCCCAAAAAAATTCTAAAAAATTTCTCGCCCACTACTATTTAAGAGTACTTTTTATAAGGCGTTTTAATTGCCCAGCGGAATTGCAAAAATTTTGCCAAAATAACCAGGAAATGAACATCTCTGCTTCAAAAATTAAATCATCAAAAAAAAATATATATATTTTTTTTAATCCCGAATAGTAGGTAGGCGCACGTATCATTTATTGATTGATTGCATATGGGGCATTCCATGCCAAATCAGACGGTTTGAAGAAATTTGATTTTTGATTTTCTCAATTTTTTGGTACTTACCTCTCAAAAGAACCTTTTTGGTAAATTTTCAGATTCTTCGAGATAAATGAAAAAAATTGAGATAAAATTTTCAAAAAAAATCGCATAACTTTCTAAATGCTGATCCAGATTAAAGATTTTTTGTTTTTAAAATTGTGTTTTTAGATAACCTTTACAGAAAAATAAAACAAAATTTTTTAAGTGATATTGATTAAGTTTTTTAAGTTTAAAATTTTAAATCGTGTTTTTGAAAGTGCAGCTTTCGATTTTTTTTCAATTTTTTTATCATTTGAATAATTGTTAACACGTTCACTGCGGTACGAGTCATATATGTCTCGTGTCGCGCTGTACCTCGGTGCGGAGTATAATATCATGCAAACGTTGTTATGGGCGGATGCGATAATTTCTTCAATTTTTGTCTGTTTTGATCAGGACAAGCAGCAATCCATTTTGCTAAATGTACTCTAGTAAGATATGCTATAAAACTGCACGAGATATATTTGCCTCGTTCCGCCTGTAGTTACAGTTTTTGACACTACTTGCGTTACGAGTCAAATATGACTCGTGATGCTCGTGTCTTAGTCGCGTTTGAAACCAGCAAGAAAACTTGTACATACAGATAACTGTATCGACGGACCGCCAAGTTTAGTAATTTAGTGAATTTCTGTGAACTAGTACAGCTTTTCATCAACAGATTGCCTGAAATATTAACTTATTTTATAGCGGAATAGATTTGCTTTGGAAGTGAAGTGATAATTCTAGAGCTATTTCGTGACTTTATTTTTTGATCTGTGGGTGTTTATTGTGAATTTGTGTTTACATTGGATTATCAATTTTGTGAAAAGGTTTCATAATAGTTACGATATACTCCAACAGAACAAAGTTTATTGTTAATTCATACATACTTTGGTAGAATATGGGCCTGAAAATAAAAAAAGACGAAGGTGTACCGGATGTTACAAAATACTGAGGCAGACAATGAATAGTAAGGAGGCTGACAAAAAAACCAAACAAGTGACTACTTACTGCGAGGAGTGTGAGGGAAAACCGACCTACTGCTTGAAATGCGTTAATAATGCACATGAAAAACGAAGTGATATCTATATACAGGGTGTCCCGTATCGTTATGTTCAAATTTTGTGAGCATATAGTAGGCTTATTTCTAAGCCTAAAAAACCTAAAAGTGGCAGGTCTATCTGCATTCGTTACAAAGTTACAGGCCTAAGAAAATAATGTCTAGTAAATACCGCAGATTTAACTTTGAAAACCACATAAAACTTATTTTATTGACTGTATCTTTAATTTATCATGTGTTAAAAATGTCCTATTCCTTGCTGAATACAAGCTTGTGCTCGGAGGCCTATTATTGCAGAAGTAACAGTTTTCTCGTTTTTTTCGCGTACCTATCTCTTGACCAGCTTGCTGAATACGATCAAATAATAATTTCTCTTTGGTTTTTAGTTACAAACACCAATTCCGAAATAATATGCTGGTGCCGCATCTATTTGAATCCTAATGCCATTTCGTATGAGCAGGGGAACCTCTACTAATGTTATGTTAATTTCGGTGACGTTTACTCATGTGTGGCAATTTGTGTGGCTTACAAAGTTGAATATTGTTATTTACTAGTCATAATTTTCTTAGGCCTGTAACTTCGTAACGAATAAAGATAGACCTGTCACTTTTGGGTTTTTTGGGCTCAAAATTAAGCCTACTATATGCTCAAGAATTTTGAACATAACGATACGGGACACCCTGTAGACTCATTCTTTTTTTTTAGTTTTTCGCAAATATAGACTATTATTTTATTGAGTTTATTTGTATTCTATGTCTTATTGTTTTCTTGAGAGTCTTACTATTTTATTTTTCTACATGGACAATGTATTTTATAAGTAAATACAATATAATGTTGTTTACCGATAGCTGTTTTTATTATTTTTTTTTGAGGGCATATATTTTCAAAAATATTAAGTCGATTAGCCAACTGTCAAAGACTAATATTCATTGACCACTGAAGAAGAGTTCACAATAATCGTATCATAATCATAAAGTTCACGATGTCATGGGAGGTCATAAATCATGAACATGACAACGAGTCATATATGACTCGTCTCGCGCTATAGGAAAGTGATCAACGAGATACATATGACTCGTTCCGCCAAATACAAAGGTCTTCAAAAAGCGGTACCGCAGTGAACGTGTTAATACCAATCTTTGTCGTTGTATTTTTCCATGTGGTCTATCACTTATGTCCACCCCCGAAATAGAGGTTAATTTCAAAGATAAAAAATTGAAACTTTGAGGATTTGTGTAATTATAGCGATAAAAAAACTTTACTTGAATAAAAATGTGGAGAAAAATATCGAGATTACTTTCATACATCGGGAGAATTCGATTAATAAAATGAAAATTGCTGAAAGGAAATTTCAAAAAACTAATTACTAGGCCCTAATTAAATAAAATATATTTAAAAGACTTAAAAGTTAAAAGAATAGTACCTATACGTACTTTGAAAAAAAAAAATCGAAAGATCGACTTTCAAAAACACGATCAAAAACGCTTTTTAAATATATTTTTTTTATTTTCTGTAAAGGCCATCTAAAAACAAAAAAGCTTCAGTTTGAACCGTTACTAAGGAAGTTGTGCGATTTTTTTGAAAATTTGATATTTTTTGAACAAGTTACCAAAAACACTCACAATTTACCACGAAAGGGGTACTAAAAATTGGATTTTCCTCTAACAAGTCAATGTTTTTATTAGCCACAAGAGCTAATTAATTCAGCCAAACTACTTAATCTACTGCCCTGCCAAATTTTTTTTTTTTTTTGAGATAGCTGTAAAAAATTCTTCAGCGGTTATTATTTCCATTTCTTTTTAAAGAACCTGACGATTGTACTTTAAAAAATATATTTAAAACACCACACTTTGAAATCTATTAGGAGTAGCGATATTTTTGCTAAAAATAACATCTGATGAAATCTATTTGTCTTCTTTTTTTGCAACACCATAAAAAATTATTGTATAAGAAACTATTACCAAGAGTATGTTTTTAGATCCAGAATGAAATTTCAAGGAAGTTTATATAAACTGCATACCTTGCTCCCACATTAATTTGTAAAACACAAAATATAAATTTTCGCACATCAGTTTTGGATTATGCTGATTAGGTATATTGATTTAATACTCCACAGCTGCTGGTTTTAGGAATTTAGAGCAAAACTTACTTAAATACAACGGTATGGCCATGCACTAAAGTCAATGTTAATATATAACAGTGGGTAGGCGCATAAAATATTACTGCAGTTTAAAGCCCTCACGAGGTCCTTATAAGTTTTATGTTGCATTTAATTAATTAAATAATGTCCGCTTAAATAAACACCTGTGCACATATCTTCAGGACTACGAGTTTCAAGTTTCAACTCATTCATAACTGTGAAGAATATCATGCATGTATATGTTATGTATCGATCTTGACCGAATCGAAAAATAGAAAGTTGTATTTAAATTTATGACAAATTGATTTGCTACCTTACCTTATAAAGTACGATTTTTAACGGTGCAATATGCCAGTGGCATAATTTTTATTATTTTCAGACAAACCAGAATCGGCATAATGTAACACTACTTTCTTATTCTTTCACTAAAAATTTTACATTAATTTCTTAACAACAGTAGGTAATGAAAATATTCGAGTGTAATAATTATTAATGACACGGAGATTATTTTTAATGATCAGATTGACGCAATTTCAGAAGGTAACTATTACTTCTTCGCTATTAAGACCTTCCTCTTGAGGTTAATTTTTCTTAACCGGTGGGTGGTCAAGATGATGAACTTGGTAAAGCTTGTCTGGAATTTAGAACAAGAAGACCTAAATAAAAATTTTAAAAGTTAAAAAAATCATTTTTACCCTCATGAAGACTATTTTTGTTTGTCAATAATTATTGCCAATTGAGATGGACTAAAAGAAAAATTATGAAAATTCTTGGATCTTAAGATATTTTTTGCGGGAACCGTTTTCTCCGAAATTTTGACAATTTTTCTGCTTTACACTTGCATTTCAAAACTCTGTAACCAGGTGTATTGTTTATCTCGATGAACTTCTCCTCGATTATTCTGTAGGTATATCATAATTCTGCTAAATCATTAATAATTGGAGTACAAATATTGAATTTTTGATATGCCATAAAAAGGTTATGCTTGTATTTCGACTGAGAAGTCGATCGTCAAAATTCCCCCTCAGGAAATAAGTTGTTCTGAACGTATCCTTCAGCCATATTATGCAGCTGGTTCGTAAACGGCTGAAGAATTTATTCTCTGTGCCTCACAGAAATTATGTATGCTTTAACATAGATTATCTCAATTAATCACCTAGCTGCTCAAACGTCAACTTTCTCAGGATGAAGAAGCTTTTCAATTCAACAAACATGTGGTTTTTCAGCAAACTTGACGGGGTTTTTGGGAATTGACATAATCTTTGAAACCAACAGTGAAAAATTACAGTAAGTAACCGTGACTGCGTATCACGTTTATAGAAAGTCGAATAGACAGAAGTGTTACTTAATGAACACCTGCTTAGTTATAAAGATAAGTCATCAAAAATGTCACATCTCTATTTTCACGATACAGTCTTTTTCTATTGGTTTTCCTCTTTTGTCAATTGCTTTTCCTTATTTGTCAAATGAGTTTCGCATTTATTAAACGTCAGTGCGTGATTTTTCAATTGAAATTCCTCTTTTGTCAAATGAGATTCCTTTTATATCAAATGCTTTTCCAATGTTTATTATAATGTCACTATACGTAAATGGAAAAAGCAATTGACATAAAGTGAAACTGATTTGACATAAAAGGAAATTGATTGATAAATCAATGACTACAATCGTTGATAGATAGAAAAATGAGAAAATCATTTGACAAATAAGGAAAAGCAATTGACAAAAGAGGAAAACCAAAAGCAAAATACTGTATTGAAAATTTCTAAAAATATTTACAATAATTATATAAAAAACAAGTTATTTTTTTTCAAATTAAGAGCATGTTATGCAGATACACATTACTTATGCAATTGCAGTTTTATTACATTCATTAATTATTACTGGGATCAAAATATAAACTAAATTTTTGACCACTCTCCAAACTATGCCAATTTTCAGTGTTAAGTTTAAGAACAAACTGCATTATTCAAAGTTAAAATCTTTGAAGCTAGCGATTACTAGTCCCAATACTGCGACCTTCACGCATAAATTTATTTCCGAACTACTTGAACATACTCCAACTCCAAAGATTCGTCACCATATTGCATGGAATAGGTACAGGAAACCGATTTTCACAAAATGTATAGCGAAAATTTCCCGGGTGATTGTAAAATACAAAATTAGCTATCTAAATTTGAATTTTATGTTTTTCCAGAATAATAACTAAAGTATTATTATTGACGTGTTAAAGTTATAAAATCAAATAAAACCAAGTCATAAATATTATGCAAGGAATAGAGTCACCACTGTTTTCCAATCGAGAGAGGTGCTATTTGAAAGTTCAATTTATTATTAAACTTCGCGCCAGCCAGCTTGTATTCGCATTCCAGCCAATAAATCTTACAATTTATCTCGATTAGAATTTGATTTTGACTAAGGCCGTCTATGATTAATTAACAAAATTGATTCATAATTTAAATTTATACCTACTTGTAGGCCCGGCTTGTAGATGAAATATTAACACGTAATAGGATTTAATTATACATATATATAGCAGGTCTCCTAGATTCCTAGATTATTGACAGGGGAATTTAGTCATAGGTATGTAAATTTGGATTGCAATTTTTGTTCTATGACTATTTTTGTCTATCTGATTTTTTTTTTGAGAACTGCCATTTTGAGATATCAATTTTTTTACTCATTCCATTGGCTTTGGGGAATCACATGGGAGAGATCTTGAAAAACGCAATTGAGGTTTTTAAATGATTTTTTTTTAGGTGAATATAAACTCATTCAATAGAAATTATTTTTTCCACTTTAACAACTCCCAAGACAAAAATTACTTCTTTCCATAAGTACGCTGAAGGTAGCAATTTTTTTTTTTGGAAAGCATTGAAAAATATTAATTCAATTATCACTTCGAGTGGTGGGCTTAATGTTTATGTAAACATCGAGTTAAGTAACATCAGTTAAGTACCTACTCTTGATCCATAAAAACACGTCTTCATAAATTGGGACTCCGCTCTAAAACTTTACCGTACCTCTATTTTATTTTTGATCGTCGATAACTTCCTATCAATGTTCTCTGATGTTACGTATGGTATCTCTCTACTTGAACTAGGTAATTAGAGTCTGGGGTTCGTTATTGTTTTTCAAAGCTTTTTATTTTCATTTCATTAAGTAGACTGGAAGTTAATTTACTCTTGCATTCCTGTCTGCGGTCTAAAAATAAAATATCACCGTTCCTGATCGTTGGGTACATACTATCTACTCATTGATTATTATTAATTGTTATAATTAATTATAAAAATATTAATATGTAAAAATAAGGGAAAGCTTAATATTTCAACACATAAGGTTGTATGTGTTGAAGTTGTTGTATTAATACAACAAATATGTTGTATTAATAGCGTAGAGAGAGACTACCTATTTATAATAATTTAATGCCACTTTTCTCTTAACAATAGGTTATCTATGACAGGAAATTATCATATACCTACAACATGAAAATATCTAAGAAATAGAATAAAAATAACAGGAACTGAATATTCATTTTGTCTCTCTCTTTTACTCACGATGACCGTATAGGTGTATGTTTCAGCGTTTTCTTTACAAGTAAGTTAACCAACCTACGCAATCCATAAAACCTTATTTGTTAATGAAGTGTTGGAAAGTTATCAGTAGGAGTATAGTAATTTGAATATGGTAATTGGAAAATTAACCATTAAATTATTAATTAGTGTCTCATACAGCCATTATCAGTCATTGACAGATGTTCTTTACAAATTCTTGAATAATCTACATTGTCATATTACCAACAACTTAAAAATATTATTTTATGAGTACTTTTACTTATGAACCTATTCAAAATAAGTGGATACTAAAATATTACTTTCATAATTGATTATAAGGAAAATTGTACAGGTAGGTAAATGAATAACTTTTTTCTACTCTTATTAAATTTTTTTTTGGGCTTCTAGAACCAAGATCTTGCCGCACAGTATCCTGCATAGTTGGAAGGGAGGTCCCATATGTCTGTGGGAGCTGATAGCTCGCGTACCACAGATATATGCGAGAAGATTAAACTGTAAGAAGATTAAATAATATTCAAATTATTAGAGCTTTTTGGATGAATTATGAAGGCTGTTATTTATAGGTATTGAATTATAGTTCATAAATCCCGCTCGTGCATGGACCAATAAAAAGCTGTGAATTTGATACACAGAGCAAAGCTGTGAATAGGAACTATAACTGACATTTCTATAATGCACACAAGTATCTACCGCCACCATAGACTCATAATCTAAACTTGCGCAGACGCACAAATATTTTGATTAAATCGTTTTTTTTTTGTTAAGAGTAGAAAAAGCATAGTATTAAATTCACGATTATGGCCATTATTCAAGCTTCATTATGAGGCCGAGGTGCTTTCGGCGATCCTGAATTAGATGGCTCTCGAAGGAAAAAAATGACTATTATTCACAGGATGATGACAATGCTACTCGTTAAAGCTCGTGGCATTATCATCATCTCGTGATTCGTGAATAATGGAATCATAATCGCTCATATTATAATAGTATACTATTTTTCTCTCTGTTCCTGAAATTCAATTTGTTTCTTCTTCTTCAAGCTTGATAATTAAGCCTCAAGGAGAAGACCAACTTGGAGTTATTGCTAGTATTATTATTTCCTAAACGCCGACTAGGTATTAGGAGGTTGTCTTAAGTTGTTCTATCCAGGAAGTGGGATGGTCACAGAAACATGAATTAAATTGCCCATATTCCGAAACGGTTTTTTTTACCAAACTAAATACGCAATCAATTATCTTCATCTCATTCAAATTCATATAAATTTTATACAGGGTGTATCTACAACATATCTCAAAACCGTTTGAGATATTTGTACAAATTTAAATCATTGATCATTGATATTAGCTACTTTTTTATCGCTAACAATTTTTTTTTTCATTAATGCCAGTGGCGAAGATTTTATAAGTTTACGTGAGGTTTTTTTGCCTTTAATATCTACGACACTGGGCCAATTGATATTTTAAAAGGGCATTTTAAGCCGCCAATGTTTTCTAAAGATTTGATCAAAAAATTTCTCTGGACGTGAAAAAGGGAGCTGGCCTGAATGAATTAAAAGGATACAGTTCAGCAATGACATATCAATTCCAAAACTTGTTCCAGATCGCCGTTGATAACGGGGCATGTATTCCCAGATTCTTGGAAGCTATCCACTTTAAGACCAATATACGAATCCAGTGATAAAGTAAACATCAAGAACTACGGGGGTTTATCCAATCTTGCAAGTTTCTCTAAAGTTTTTTAATCCATCGTCATAGATAGCAGTTTTTCAACATCACTTTACCGCAGCCTTGGAGCGTTGGTGTCAAATCAACAGAATCTACACCGAAATTACGAAGAATTTTGACAGTATCCTCCGTGAGTTAATTGCGACGAAGCTGGAGGCTCTTGTTACACGGTGTTCATTTACATACGATGGAATGTGTCATCCCTGTCTGATCGGTTGCAGTGCGTAAAGATGGTTCATGCGTGTCATAAGTGGAGTGCCACAGGGCTCGCATATTGGCCCTACTATTTTTATTCTATTTTTTAATGATGCTGGTTGTATGCTGACGATCTCAAGATATTTTGCAATGTGTCTTTTATCAATGGCTGGCTGAATATTAAGGAAGATTTAGAAAATCTCTCATTATGGTAACGTAATTTGCTAGAACTTAATATTGCGAAATGTAAGGTGCCGCGTTTCTTAAGGGGATTGAACTCCATAATTCCATACAACTATACAATCTAAAAAAATTGTACAAATAAACTGTACAATCTCAATAGCGCGACTCCTGAAACAATTAGTCAATTTGACGATTTAGGTATTACTTTTGATCAGTCTGGACGATCATTAAACTAATTAAATTCAATTAATTAAATTTAAGAAAAATGGGTAAGTTATACCGCCTACAGAATTAAAATGTTAAGTTCATCCATTAAAATATAAATTTCCGTAGGAGGAGATATCTTACAAAATTCTTGTTTGTATCTCTATACACTGCAGTTACGAAGAAACCATGTCATGATTTTTTTTTTCAATAAAATGTTGAACAGTTTAGTATTACCTAAAGATAAAGATACACCCTGTAAAACAGCGCGACTCTTTATTTTTGAATCACCCTGTAAAATCTTTATTCATTGTACGATTTTAACCGGGAGCTTTATTAAATGGCAGAGCTTGATGAACTGTATTTTTGATGCAAAAAGTAGTTAATTCCCACAAAAGCCAATGTCAACTAAATCAATAAAATTTCAAGAATTCATATTATCGATTTTTGTAGAAAAAATCTGAATACGTCATTGGATTCATCATCTCTAAAAACGGCATCATAATATTACATTTATTCGAAATCTATCAAGTATTACGGATTTTATGGTAAAATTAAAATTTAAAGAATTCGCTTTCGCGATTTATTTTAGAAAAATTTGGTTACGCCTATGACTTTTTATTACGAATTTTTGGAATTTTAATTTGCCTCTAAAACCATTAATATGTGAGAGATTTCGCTGAAATCTAGGAGCGTTTGGAGAGATGATGAATCCGCAGTGGCTTGGGTAGATTTTTCAAAAACATCCCCAAATTATTGAAATTTTATTTTGAATAAAAAATCGTTAATTGTTAGTAGGTTTTGATAAAATTTAGTACAGTGTCGTTTTGAGAGATGAAGAATTTAGTGGCACGCTTAGAATTTAACAAAAATCCTAGATCTTGTAGTTATTCTCGGATCTCTCTGATCCCCCATAATGGGGATCCCTCATCCTTAAGTACGCATGTAAAACTATCCCTAAATTAATAAGGGTTCAATCATTTCTACAAAACCATAAAAATTGATTAAACGTTTAAAAAATTTCTTCAGGAAGCTCCAATTTTAACTGTTAAAAATAGGCACCAAAAAAATTTTTTCTTTAATTTTCTTGACCTCAAAAGTGTCATATCCTCTTTAATGAATGTGAATGACAAGTGATGCACTGTCAGATACTCCTAATTTCAAATTCAACCGGTTTGAGTGATGCGATTTAAACCCAGAACGTGACGCCTTGTTGAAAAACAAACATGCCGTGAATAATGATTTCGTCTTGCAGATGCCAGATAATATGTGATTCTTCTAGGATGTAGGCGTTTCTTGGGCAATCCTGTACAAGCACCTTACATCTTTAAATTAAATAAATATAAACAACAAGCAGACTGCGAGGAATTTTTATATCTCTTAATATGCATATTATTTAGACAATAAAAGCCGATTTCTCAATCAAAAGTTTCATTGAAAAAACACACCCTGATTCCCATAAAAGTTTCAAGCAATAAATCGTATTTTACCTACTTTTATTCCAGCCAGTCAACGAACTAGTAGTACTCCATTTACCATCTTTCTATGTATCTACCTCTGCCTTAGTGTATTATATTTAGAATATTATCAAGAAATATGTATGATGTGGTCCAGACTTTCTCATCCTTGTTAATGACATTCAGACTTTATTGGAATAGTTGCCATGAACTTCGAAGCAACTTTTGGCTTGTTTTTGTATTTATTTTTTTTTGGTATCTATACCTATACAAATTAAATTTAGATTATTTGATGATTATTATGTCAAATTTGATTAAGTTGTTGTTAGATCATCAAAAGCTTTATTGATATTTTTGTCAAGTGAATAATACATATAGCGAGTGGTTGATTTATGTTCTAGAACTATTCGCGTGAATATAAATAAATATCAGCAGGACACAATAATATGTATATGAATATACAAATTCCATACATTATGCGGATTATAATCCAATTCGAAAGGTTACCTACCATGCAAAATTTATGAATTAAGGAAAAACAGCAAATATTTACATACTCCATTTAACTTTAGCCAATTAGCATGATTCTATACTTGCTTTACTCATTTGTGCGAATATCAAGTCTTGTTTACGCAATTTTCAATTTGAATATTTAGAAGATTTTCATGCTAATTTCCAGTAACTATAATAGTGATGGGGAATGTTTATTGTTTTAGTAATATTTATGGGAATATTCTGGAAAAGTGTGGGTGGATTTAAATTTATGGTATCGTAATTTTCTTTTGAGAAAATAGATTTGATTGAAGTTATTTATCAAAGATAGTTTCAGAGGGATATTCTAGGACTGCGTAGGATTAATGATGGCAAAAGCTATTCACCAGGTGTAGATTCGTTTGAAATTACAAATTGCGTTTTCGTCGATCATGGGGAAAAGAACGATCTGCAGGAAATAATGATGCGATGTAGACATCACAGTGAAGCATTTGCTTTGTAAGATATAGTCTAAGGAAAACCCCATGAAAACCCTAGACACGCTAAACTGTTTAGATTGGTTTGAAGTTTTCCAATCACTTACAGCATCCAGACTGAGGCTATCTGGCTGTTAATGTAGATTTTGTTTATAAGAGTTTCAAATTCTGTAATCGTTTACTTTAACTATGTAACTGTTTCCTTACTATTCAAGTCGAGAATCATAAAATATTTGCTGCTGGAATTTTCGAACAGCTTTTTCCGGGTAATTTTTTTTTTCATTCGTATAATTCCCTTCCCGGTGGACCAGTTACGGATAATGCCAACAAATTAAGATACGCTATGAAATTTTGTTTGGGAAAAATGGGCTGATAATCAAATTGCCATCATAGTAAGTGGTGACCTCTGTCAGTACAGAGAGAGCAGGGACTCGAGGACTAGTCAGATCAGTGTGAGAATCAAGGAGAGAAATGGTTTTTGTTCAGTAAACTCGAGCACGTTAGGAGTAAATACACCAGAGGTCGGTCTGCGACGGATTAATTTGTTTTCTTTTCTTGAACAGTTCAATTTTTCATTCTAACAAATGCGAGTTATAAGTGACTCAAAGTACGTAGAAAGTTAATTATTTGTGATCCTCTGCGTCGATGAAAGCAGGTACCAGCTAACATAGAGGGTCTTAGGAAATGGCTCTTATTAGGAAATGACTCTTAGGAAATGGTTTCTAGGAAATAGCTGTCAGGAAATAATGACTTTTAGGAATGATTTTTGTGAAATGGTTTTAGTTTCAATTTCAGAAATTTTAACCGAGGGCCTCTCTCCCATATGATCCCTGCAGGGTCCTTTGCTACGGAGAGGATCAGTAATGGAAGTTTTCCAGCCATGAAACTTTGGAGTGCTTAAAGGCTTCATAAAAGGTTATAATTATATTAAAAATTCTTTAATGGAGTTCAGAAGTGTCTCTAAGGTTTTCTTAAAGCGGAATTTTTAGGATATTTGTTTAAAAAAATATATAACAAACAAAAATATAAAATTGGGATCAAAAAAAAGTTTCTCAGAACCTTTCAAACAGTCCTATTTTGAGCATTAAAAAAAGTGATTTGTTTGAATGAATGTGATTTTTCAATGTCGCCACTTTTATGCTGCATATGTTGAAAAAAAAAGTTCTTCTTCTTCTTCTTTAGGGTTTATGGCCTTTAGCTTTTACCAACAAAAAAAAAAAAAAAAAAGTTCATAGTAGGCAATCTGCCCTGTATGAACAAAGCGAGTTTAAAAAAATAATTAATGGTCCAAGGAATTTTGCCATATGTTTAATTAAAGCAAGAAATTCCTCCAATTAGGTATAACAATGATATGCACAATTAAGTATTAATAATCAATGGTTATATAAAATTGAATTGATGCAGATATTCTCACTAGGCCTATTTACATCGTCCCGACAAAGGCATTCGAGCTTAATTATCATTCATCATTTCAATTAGTACATAATATAAAATGATAAGTACAAGAAATAATCAATGACACTGCTAAAAGGGAGAAATGACCGACACATTGACGTCCAATTAAGAAAATAGACAATTTATAGCTTGATCTCAACTATCGACAATGTAGCTTTGCGGTTTGCTATCTCGAACTGTCCAATTATTAGTAGATACTCTAGTTATTCCAGATTTATTACACCCGATACATAATATACTATAGCACCAGCACCAACACCAGCACTAGCACTAGCACTAGCTTTAGCATTATTACAAGCAATACACCTTGAGCTTGAATCGATTACATAAAACTTTTCAGTTGTTGACTTGTATATGAAAAATTGAAATAAAAATAGATAATCAAAGTAAACACATTTGATTGGAATTTTTCTTGGCACTTGAAATCTTCTATTTTTGAGGTAGTGTTACAAAAATTGCCGCAGGAAATAAAAATTAATCAATGCCAGTGTATTGGAAAACTAGACCAGGGTGAAATTAATTCGATTGCGTTAATTCTTCGTTGATTTTACCTAAATTCATTGTTTAGTCAACCTTGCGCACGGTATTGTTTAATTTGGCTCCTCTCGTATTATACGAGGTACATGATACGTAATACAGGAAAGTGATTTGAATATTCTGAAAAATGTCCCATAGATAGATATTCTTCAGCAACCATGTAGGTCGCCTTCGGGCTATACACGCATCCAGAAAACAACAGTTCTTTCAGAGTCAGTGATTAATGGCAATAAAAGCTTTGTATAACATTTTGAATGCACGAGTGATAATTAGAGGATTTCAAAAGCTCTCATTTTAGTAGTGTGGAAAACCGCGGTAATCGAGATTTAATTTGATGCTGGAAGCGTCTGCATACACTTAGACCATAGATGGAAAACAAACAACTGTTTTATGTTCAATCAATCTGACATGAACAAGCCATTGACACTAATGAGTTGCAAAATCTCTAAATTAAACATTCAATATTGGATGGATAATTTGGAGTACTCCGTTAAGTGCCATTATAAACAACTAGACTGTCATCAAGAACAATAATGAATACGCAATTTCGATATGAAATATATTTGTTTGGTTCAACCATAAAATATATTGGCAGGATTAGTGCCGATTTCGGGTTCAGATGTAGAGTTTTGGTGATGTTGCCATTCTATTTACTCTTGCGTTCTTCTTGTTTATTGATTCAAGCGACAAATAATAAACAATTGTTATTGTAGAAGTGAGAACGAAAATAGTCAATAGAAAAATAGGAGTGCTTGTTTCTTTTGTATATGAATAACCCCTCCGTTTCTAAAACAGTACAATTATTGGTAATTTTATAAGTGAAATGATATTTTTTCCATTGTCCTGGACATTATAATGAAAGTTCTCGTAATTGTTTTAACTGGTACTTCCTTTTAAACGACGCCCATCAGTAAAGTTAGATATGATGTTTAATCAAAAGGGTAGGGCTTAACAGGGGGCGTATAATATTGATGGTCGAGGAATCTTTTTATTCGTATTTCTTCGTATTTTTCTGTAGTTCGTAGAATTTTTAGGTATGATTTCCGGTTTTATCGGAAGTTATTCCAATTTTCCAGTTTTCCAAGGTACTGAAAAGTTATTAAAATTGAAAAAAATCATATCAAAGACGTTCCTAGAAAAATGTGATGGATCAAGATAAATTTTCATTGAAATTTGCAAATTTCCATTCAAACTGACCATCATGTCCACTAAAAATTAAAATATTCAAAAGAAAATTATAATCTAAATTACGATTTCTTCGATTGCTTAAATTAATGATTTTGTAGATTTTTTAAATGTCCTGAGAATTGCTTGGTCTTCACCCTATGTATAAGCTATACACCGCCAAAATTAAACCAAAAAAACTGTGAACCGACCCTCATTCATTTTAACATTATTTTATAAAAAAATCACTTTGAAGCGTTATTTTAGGTATACAGGGTGTTTCAACTCGATTCAGACAAAGGTCAAAGACATGTAGATCTCGTCAAGGCGTTTGAAGTTTTTGGATTTGGACCCTCATTATTGCAGTAATGGCAATAATGGCCGACTTCTGGTTTCCTCGTTTTTTGGCTCTAGTTCCGGCATTTTTAAGTTCTCGTCCAAACAAAAGCTAGTTTTGGAGAATCCTTATCCTCAGTTATAACTTTCATAATCACTTTCTATCCCTAAACTGTCAAAAGTCCACTTTCTATCTCTGTTGGATCTAAAATGGCGTCATTCCATCTCGTTCAAACACTATTACCTATAATGGAAAACGAAGTTCACCGGAGTGTTACTTTCGGTGTTTTAATTGATTCGGAAAAGTAGATCTATCGTTATCAATGACGTTACCTTAGTTATCTATGGTTAAAAGAAAAACTTTATTTTCTTTAATTTCAAATTTGACAGTTTTTTGACAACAACTTTGAAAGAAATACATTTCAAACGAATTTTCTCATATAGCAGGCCTGTTTTACTTTCTTCATAAAATGAATTTTACGAAGGATTTGTAGATTCATTTAATTCATGGCGGAGCTGAACAAAATGGACTCGATACCCAAAGAATCTACCGTGAAAGGCTTTCTGATCCTTTCCCTCATCAGTCCCCCATCATAGCACTTTTCTGTATCTTAGAGTACATAATACTACTCGAAACTGGTAGCTTTAATCGTTTAAACTTGGGAAATGGTACCTACTCGTCGAAGAAGAACGCCAAGTTTTGGGGAAGAAAGAAGTGCTGAATCGTATTGCGAGAACTACCGAAACGTGGCGGTCGGAAGCGTTTTCCATGAGCAGCTACTGTTTTATTATCATTTGCAGAAAATTCAGCAGCTTACCAGACTATCAGCCTCGTGTGGACTTCTGTAGACGTCTGAGAACAGAGGGCCTTCAGCCAACTTTTCATGATAACATTTTATTAGTCATGAAGCAAATTGTTCCAGGGAAGGAGTTATTAATAATCGCTTTTCTCACAAATGAACCGAAGACAATCCTCATGCCAGAATTACTCGCACCTACTTTAACTTTCTTACAAATTATGTGACAGAAATGATGGAACTTGTGCTTAGGTATAGACCTTAGGAAGAGAGTGGGGCTCCATCACGATCGAGCTCTTTCCCATTTTCGTGTCTGGATGTCATTTCGTCTTCCCAATAAATTGATACGACGAGGAGGACCCGCAAGCTGTCTGTATTATATAGCACGCCCCCAGATAAAATCGTTTAGATTTTTATTTCTGGAGTTATAATATTAAGTTCTTGTTGTTCTTGCAGCTCTAGTATCTTGTAGCTCTAGTAATGGCGACTTTATTTATTTTTTTTTTATTAACCTCATCTAATTGTCACGATTAATAAATGTGTTAGGTGTGCAATAAATATCTCTCTGTAAAAAATTGCTTAATTGAATCATTAAGCATTCTTCTCACGTTTCAGGTTCAAAGACAAAAATCCTTGGCTTAATTACAAAAAAAGGATTTCTAGAGCGGATTTTCTCAGAAGTAGCGATCCTCATCAGCAGCGAAAGTTTTATTGCAGTTCGTTTAGAATAATGAGCTTGCTTTAATTAATTATTTTAAAGGCAGACTGCGTTAAGAAGATCGAATGTAATTTATTGGCAATCTTGCCCGGAAGCTATTGCCTTCTGTGACCCCTGGTACTTTTAATAAAAGCATTACTTCCATTGAGACTATATTATGTCTATAAGATGTCCAGGATAATGTGCAATAAGGATAATAAAAAAATTATAAATCTCCAGGAAAAACTATTAATACTTGGTAACTTTTTTACATAATGTGTAGGTACAGGGAAATGTCTATGTTGTATTTAGAACGAAACTCCTCCTATTTATGTAATAATAAAATCTGCAATTATTTATTCTAAGATAACCCACCATAATCTAAAAATTGCAACAAATTTAATCGCGAGAAATTGTTTGATTTTATAGTATTTACCTGACCCGAAAAAGGTTCAACAACACCTGAAGCAGATATAGTTACACTCCAACGAGCGAAGTTTTTCCGTTGCCGAGGCATTTTTTTTGCATTTTCATGAGAATTGAACGAAATTTCCACAAACGCAGTTTCCTCCTCATTAAAACATGTCGCGACAGAATGTCATAAATTAATTAACTCGAATTAATCGCGTAATATTGTTATTGACACTGACTCCACCGCTGAAAATACACTTCTGTTTCAGATGAAAATTTACATATCCAACCGTGAACTCTGGTCGCCGTGGAATTGAAGTCAAGAATGAAGTGTCCTACTGGGTCATGGATAATTACCTAAAATGATAAAAATCGCACAACCGGCTTCATCATCAATGAAATATGTGTAGGAAGCTCGCATACATGGAAATATTGGTGATTTTGGTTTTGGCGCTGCTGGCAGGTACGAGAAATTAAATTTATGCACGCTTTATCGTCCATTGTCAAGAACTGAGCCCACCCACATAATTTGAATCATCAAACTTTCAATCACGATTTTACTTTCAAGATGAGGTAACTTCTTAATATGTCTCCTGAATATTATGACTCATCATAAATGATCTTGTTTTATTTTATTACCTCATGTTATGACGTCTACGATATGTTTTATGTCGTCTTTATCCTTGATAATGGAAATGATACAAAATAATATTAATTATCCTTTTAACGTGAGAACTTTTCAATTAGTTTAATAATTTCTTAGCAACTCCTTTACCAATTGCTGTTTATACATACATATAGCGTTCCTCAAGTATCTAATTCAGGAAAGCTACTATATTATTTTTAGTATTTTTTTCTCTAACCTCAAAGCCAAGATTTGTTTGTAAAAAAACTGTACGATCAAAGTTTACATCGTAATTACGTCATTAAGGACAATAAAGTCATAAATAACATTTGTCTCAAGGTTTTATCATTTTTGGCGACTTTCAGTAAATATTAGGTAGGTATATGTAAAATTGAAATAAAGTTAACACTCCTCAGAATTTTGTCAGAGATTTTTAATTTTTATGAAAAAATGATACCTTATGTAGATATTAATAATAATAATAATAATAAATATATTGAAAAAGTGCTCCCAGAACTAATTCATTAAATATCTGTTTTTTTTTTCAAAATTTCAAAAATCTACGAGAGACAGTTGGAATCTCGTTAGAAACGATCTCGAATAATCATCACTGCTGACAAATATTCCAAGATTTTGACCAAGTCTGGTACAGTCGCGCTCATCAATAAGCCCCATATCTTATAGCCTCTCGCCCAAACTGCACCATGAAGCAACTTCATTTCCCATCAACGCGTTTCTGTCCTGACACGCTCACTCTTCTGGTCTTAGTCGCAATCAATGTTGGTGTACCGCAAGGCTTAGTTCTGGCACCAATCCTGTTTATTCCGCTTATTAATGATTCTGCCATTAGCAATCTAGTTGTATGCAGGTGATCTAGTATTCTTCATTTCCAAATCCTTTTTTTTCATGATGTAAATAAGATAAAAAAAAATTCTACCATGATCATCCAAGCCAAGCCCAATGTTTGAACGAAATAATAAGCGTGGATCTATCTTGCTCCTCTCGCAAGATTTTAAAATAATTTTGGTTGTGATTTCTCAATCTTCTTTAACGTCATCAAAACCGCTCACTTTTAGCCATCAATTACGCGGGAGAATATTTTGACTTTTTTTCTTGTCTACATTAAATATCCTTTCAATAGCATAAACAAGTTATTAAGCAGAGTTAATTTATTTAAAATACGTGTCTAATAAAAAATGATGACCTTAAAACTCATGCAAATTAATTAACCCATAAAAATTAAAATAGGAAGCACTAAATCAATTTGTGACACTGTTAATAACAATATCATACAGACCTATTTTTTACAAAAATAAATTACCAACAATTACATTTTCTATAAATAATAAATGGCTACAATTAAAACCAACTTATTACATAACCCATCGTCCGTATGTGGATGAATCTTGAAATGTCTGCTTCAGTAATAAATCTCCAAGTAATTTTACAAGACAAAGGTTTATTTATAGACGCTTTAATGTTTGCAGCCTCAAACAGCCAGAACGTCACGGATAAACACTCGGGGGGAAAAAGGAGTTACGTGTGTCCCCCTAATTTCATCAGACTGAGTCACAAATGCTATTACTTCAGCAAGGACGTTGCTACCTGGCAGGAAGCGTACTGGCAATGCAGGGATAGGCATAGCAATCTGGCTATCATCAGAAATGCCAATCAAGATAAGTTGATTAGAAGAATGTTGAATAAACAATCTGTTGGTAAGTTAAATGATTCTTATATGGTAAAAACAATTTTGTGTCTTTCTTTACAGTACCTGCTACAAGAACATTTTAAAACATATCACGCTTCTTTCACACGACATATGTCTTACCATTTTCATCTTATGGACACACTCATAATTTTTATTTTTAAATACAGTAAAACCTGGATAACCTGGGACCGAAAATAAATTCCGTCTTATACAGGTTTCCGGCTTAAACAACAACAACTGTCTAAACCGGAAAAACACCTGCTTAGCACGTAAAATGCCCAACAGTACGTAGGTACATAATATGTACCTACCTACTAAAAATAATTTGATGCTCACGGTTGGAGAGTTTAGAATTGACTAAAATTGAATCCGAACAGGACTAAACAGGAAGTGCATAAGTACCTACAGACAGTTTTTATTGTCGCAATAAAATTTCCGAGAAGCGAGAGTAGGATAGACGCGCGAGAACATGCGGAGGTAAAGAGTAAAGAGTGGCGACGTCGGTCCGCTTCCGTCTTATGCAGGTGAAATTGCGTGCATAAGGTTAAAAAACGTATTCCGTCTCCGCGTTACGCAGTTTCCGGCTTGAGCAGTAGTGGAAGTTAACATATAATGTGTGTAGTTTAATTCTGGACCGGGAGAAATTTCCGTGACAGACAGATTTCCACCTTATTCAGTGTTCGTCTTATCCAGGTTTGACTGTATCAACTTTGAGAAATATAAATTTTTGAAAACATGCCTACCTCTTTCTTGAAAAAACAGAAAGCCTGAGTTAAAAAAAAACGTATTCTTGGCTGTCATTGTAACAAAAGTAGTTACTTACCTACCTATACTCTTGATCATCTACAACAGGTTTGGTGATGTAGTGTACAAACTACCAAAATATAGCGCAGAAAACTATAGCGGTAAAACGTGTTTCCAATAATTTTTTTTTTAAATTAAGGGGAAATAAATCATGCATGCTAGATCGATAACAAGGTTCCATTTTAGAAATGGAGTGAATTGATGAATTTATGTTCTTTTTATATTCTTTTTTGTAAAAGCTCGATTACATGTTAACAGGAATTATTGTTAACAGAAAAAGAAGCGTAGAAGACAAAATGATTTTTCAAAATTACAAACGAATTTTAGGTTTAACATCTACTGATTCCATTTTTTAGAAAAGGGTAAATTACTCAAAAAAGCTCAATTTTACATATTATGGGGAGCAAGAAGCTGGTAAATTCTACAGTAAATCAAAAACTAGGATCAAATTTTTATTTTTATTTCCAAAATATTAAACGAAGACATAGATGTAGGTAGTTAAATTAATTTCAAAAGTTAAGTGCAATGAACCCCTCATTGAACAACAGAAGCCAAGCACGGAAAAAATTCATACTATTTTCGTAAGCACCGCTCATTCTTATGATCGTATTATTAATGGTAACCGTGAAGTGGCTACGCACGTTAAGATTCAATAAAAGCTCGTTTTCTAACAAAATAAATTTTTTATACTCTTCCTGGTTGTTATTAAGTGATATTTTAAGCGTTAATCTGAAGTATGGGAGTAATTAAAAAGAGGCTATTAAAATATTAACACCTTTTTATACAACATTAAATTTATTATTATTCCTTAGAACTCGCTGATTTTTTTGTCTTTTTGATGAGTCACAAAACAGGGAAGTAATAAGGTTAATTAACTTTAGTCCTGGTTATAATCCCATGCAGGCGCCGAGAATCAAGATCAAAGGAATGATGTAAAAAACTATATGAGTGCTGCTGATAGAACGACGCAAACAATAAATAAATTACATAAAAGAACACATAAACAAGTATAAACATACATAAACAAATAATACACGTAGGTATAAGACAAATATACATAATAAAACTCAACTGATGCGATCAATACTTACTCATTTTTTTTTCTATATTATGATTTGTCAAGAGCTTAATCATGATGACATTTGATATATTTTGCAACTTTATTATCATTTTTATTTGTTTGTTTATAACCAAAATGATTTTCCATTTTCATGATGTCGACGAACTGACCCACTTTAACATCGTCTGTTTTTTCAGTTTCAAGAAGTTTAAATACCGACAAAAGGATTGAAGGATTGATCGGTAAATTTAGAATTCTATACTACATGCACATAATGTAATAAATACGAGTAATGTCACCAATTTGCCTGGCTTTCCATTTTGTTGCATGTAGCATTTGGAGCTTTTTTATCGTCAGTAGCTAGAAAAACTGTTGGTGCAAGGTTTCTTCCCAGTCCAAGTCTAAATAATTATTGTATCATCCGTGCTTCGTTATGTATTTGTTACTTGTTGTTAGAATTAGAAGAGCCCACACGTTTCGTTGGAAACAAAACGAATGTTTGTATTAAGAAAAGTAACGTTCACGCTTTGAGCTTTGATATAATATAAGTAACTGCTTCAAAGAAATCCTTTAAACAAATGTTTGCAGAAATGATTACGCCTAGAGCAAGATACTTTTGAAAATTTTTACACTCGTCCTAGTTTCACATAAAACATATGTTATTACGAAATGAAAATGAACGGCTACTGGATAGAGGAAGTTAGCATGATTTTGGCCGACGCAAAGGTTCATTGAATCGTGAAATATTCACCAGATGCATCCATTTCCTAGGATCGGTATCCTTGAATCTCATACCTAGTAAAAATAAAATGAGAATAAAAAAAAACAAAAATACGTTAACCCACATTGTAAATGGAAAGTGGGAGTAAACCAGACAGTACGAGTAACGAGTAATTATTCCTATTTCGTAATGACTCGATTAGTTCCATTCATTCATGAAAATGTTGAAACAAACGTTGATGGAAATTCAAGTCAAATTTAATTATCGTTTTCGTTGCATTATCGGATAATTGGTTGAAATAGGTAATTAACGAGTTTCCTAAAATTTATTTTCGAAGTGTTGAAATTATATTTAATTTAATTAAAATCTAAGAGATGTTACAAACGACAAACAACAAACAAAATGTCTTTTCCTTAAACTAACTCATTTTTAGTTAGCTTTATATGCAATATCTTTTCTTGCTGCTTTGTCTTTTCTTACTTGTCTTTATTATTAAACGTATGGATTTTATTCATTAACATGCAATTTAATACCTGATGTGCACTTCTTTTCCGCTTCCGCTGAACATTTCTTTGAACACTTATTACACAACATAAGCAAAATAGAAATATGTATGTACTATTTTAATTTAATTATCCTTGGAAGACTCGATAAAATAATATATACCTACATTATTGTTAGAGTGATTAATACAGAGTGATTTATTAGTACTTTATGTAGGCCATATAATAGACTCATTCACAGGCTACAGGCCACAGATACAGGCTGAATTAAGTTTCAAATTTGGATAAAATTGCATAAAATGACAAGTTTCAATTATTGCAATTGAAGATATTTACTTCAAAACACTTTTTTATGTAACTATTCCAAAATAGTAAGTAGAAAATAATCGATATTTAAGTAATAGTTGTTGAAAAGGAGCAGTGAATTAATTTTGAAAAAACCTACATGAGACCTAAGTAATTAAACAAATACGACTATGCTGGTCATAAGTATTAAATTGGGAGGAAAACATTCTTAAAATACCTAGTATTAATTAATTCAGGAATTTAATTTTTATTTTATTTTACCTATTATACTCCGTTTTACGTCACTACAACTTCTAGAATTCTATGTTCTTTGTTCTCACTACCACTTTTTTTTAATTGGAATTGTTTACTACAGTCGGACGTTTTTAAAATTTAGAATTTGGTGAGTAACTTTGATAGAATAAGCAACTGATGCAACTGATGCAACTGAATATACAGGGTGATTCAAAATTCAGTGCAAAGATTTTAAGGGCATATTTACCAGCCAAAAATAAGAAAAATTTTTCATATAATCGTATGTCCTAACTTGGTTCGTTTTCTAGATACAGGGTGTAAAATTTTGAAAAAAAAAATCAATTTTTTATTAATTACTCAAAAACCTTTCAGCCGATTTAAATAAAATTTTATAGGCTAATTTGTTGTCATAAGAGCCTTCCTTTGAATAACATGAATTTATTAATTCCAGTGGCGACTCAGGGGGCTACCTGAATTCAATTAAATGAATCTCAATAATCGATGTGAATTTATTACTTGTTTTAATAGGGCCTGGCACAGATTTTGATTTTTTTCTTGGAAACAAAGCTAGATACGAGTAAAGCTCAGGAGGCAAGAAAGTTACAATATTGACCACTTGATCTAAAAAAAATATAAATTGTCGAAAGAGCAGTGGCGTACCATAATTTTACCTATAAGTTTCAAGTAAGTAGCCCCCTGAGACGCCACTGGAATTAATAAATTAATGTTATTCCCATCAAAGAAAGTTCCTTATAACGACAAATAAGCCTAGCAAATTTTATTTAAATCGGCTGAAAGGTTTTTGAGTCATTAATAAAAAATCGATTTTTTTTTCAAAATTTTACACCCTGTATCTAGAAAACGGAGCAAGTTAGGACATACGATTATATGAAAAAAATGTCTTATTTTTGGCTGGTAAATACGCCCTTAAAATATTTGCACTGAATTTTGAATCACCCTGTATTATGCAAACTTTATTCTGATCAAATTTCGAATAAGTTCAAAATTTTTGATAATTATTCAAGATTTTTGATTATTTTTACTAAAAATATATTTCTGGACAAAAATTTGGGCAAATTTTAATTTATATTTATCGCTTCTATTAGACAATATCAGTTTTTGGATTCTACTAAGTTTTTTTACCTCTTGCAAATATTTTTCAAAAATTGAAACTATTCAGCACAGTCGGAAGCAAAAATTATTAAATTTAGAATTTGGTGAATCCAAACTTTGGGGAGAATAAGTGACTTCAACTAATTATATTTTGAGCAAACTGTACTTTTAACAAAATTCAAATGACTTCAAAATTTGGGTAAATGCTATAAAATTTTGGAATCTTTATATTCAAAATATATTCATAAAAATTTTGGTGTTCTAAAAAATCTAAAATTCTAATTTAATTTAGAAAACGTCAGTTTTTTGCTTCTACCAAGTTTTTACAAAAATGCTTGTAGGGGTAAGCAGAGGTAAACATTTTGCATTATTTCTACTTGGTTTGAGCATAATCGTTATCAAATGATACAAATAAACTCAAATTGAAACAATTTCAAGCTAAATTTATAGCCAGAGCCATACCACGTGTAACGTATGGCCAAGATATCGAATTCATAAAAAAATAAGATCCAGTAATTTACCCCAACTGATTTAATTTCAAGCTCGATCTTCTATGTAACCCCCTGATGTGTAGTCACCCTCAGCCATATTCAAATTGATTATTTACCGGTTTCGGTCAGATGACCATCATCAGGGGTAACTGGGAAGGCTCGAAGTGAAAATTGGTACCCCCGGGAATTCGTGGAATTGGATTATTTTCAAAAATTTGATGTAGGTGCTTATAGATCACTCTGTCTTAGTGACAATTATGATGAGATAATAAAATTTAATTTTCATCCTCTAGATCCATTGGAAAGGTGGTTGGGTGGTATGTACGACTGGAAACAGCAGACCTGGAAATGGGAAGCATCAGGCAAAAACGTCACTTTCCAAGGATTTGCGTACCGGGAAACCGATCCAGAGCGGTTTCGATGGCACTGCATAATCGTTGATCCACAACTGCAATACAAGTGAGACTCAAGATCTTTCTTTTATACAAATAATCAATTTATCCCCGCATTTATAACATGTTTGCTCTACTCGCGAGTAAGTCTGGAAAAGCTATTACTACTAATGAAATATAATAAATCAGGCTCATTAAAAATATTTATATGTGATATTTCAAATTATTCTTAAATGTTATCAAGTCAGAAACCCTATGCAAAGACTGTCAAGTTTGATGTGGGTATCCTCTTTATGACCTCGATAGTGTATATTAATAATTTATATATTTTAATTCTTTGCACACAGGTGGAATGCAAGGTTGTGTATGGAAAAGAAACACTACATCTGCAATACGAAGATCAAGAAGGTCAATAACAAGAAAAAGAAGAAACTCCAAAAACAGTACCACGTCGATAAGGACAACAAATTGAACGAAGTGGCTGTTCCGGATCTACCGCCAGGGTATAATAATTATACAATTCTGAAAGAGAGCGACGAGAGCTTAGAAAGCAACGACATTATGGCACAATTTGCCAGACGACCGGGAAGTAAAAGGAAGCGTAAAGCAAAGCACCGCAAAAGGCCCAATCTCCGCGGCGACGTAGCTGCCAACTTGGAGAGGTCAAGGCGACGACAGAAGAAACTGCTGGACGATAGAAGAAACAGATATCTTTATAACAGAGAAAATAATCGTCATGGAGCTGTCAACCCTAAGATAAAGTGGAGGACGTATTATAAGGATAAAACGATGCATCCCATGTATCCTAAGCCAATTGTGGAAGAGTTTGATTTTATGAAAGAAAAATAAGTTGAACTTTATGTTATTTTTAAATGTGCTGGAGATGAACTTTTTTATTTTTATGTCTGTGTTGATGGAGTTATGTGCATAATTGTATTTTTTTATTTAGGAATTAATACTCGCAAAAATTTGTTAAGTGATTTTTTCTTAGCTATGATTCCTTGTTGTTAAAATTGCTTGATTAAAAGTCAAACAGTACCACTCTATTTAATAATAATTATTATTAATAAAAAAGTTTCATTTAGAGGTTGTGAATGAATAGAAATTATGACTTACTTATACCTACACGATTAGTTTGATTCGAAATAACAAATAGGAAGTCACAGCTAAGAAGTCATTTCATGGACTAATCATTCATAATTGACATATATAATTTTTATAATCCTTCCCGTACACGTACAACGTACAACGTACAGTAAGCTTTCCTTGTGCTATGTTGAAATTTACTGGAGTTTTATTAAAAATAACTAAATGTTCCTAAAAACTATAAATAGGTAGTTAAAATGCTGGATTCAAAGTCAAATTTTTGTTAAAAATACATTTTGAAAGTGAAATTGTATACGATTGGTAGATACTAAAAAAAGTATTGAGTATTGGCACATTTTCTAAGGGGCTTAATTAATTAATTATTGTACGCTTAATAAATTAGATAGTTTGTTATAGCTTTTTGTATTTTCCTGTTCTCTGTTATAATAGATCACGTAAGCATGGAGTTAAAACTTTACTATTTTTTTAAAGAAAAGTTATTGTTGTAAATTCCTCTACAAGTGTGGCTTTATGTAAAATTAAAATTTTGTGTACATAAATTTTTTATTTCTAGAAAAACTAACTTTACTTCTTGTATACATTATACGCACCCCACAAAAGTCAGTTTAAAAAAATGAAACTTTCACAGATTCTGTATTTCGATGAAATGATTTATGCTGTTTTCGATTATTTCCCGTTATTTTTACTGCACAGGGTGATTCTTATAACTTTAAATATTCAAAAAATGTTTAAAACTAAGCACTCCTGTGAAAAATGATTAAGAAAAATTTACAAAAGTGGTTTTGTTCGATTTGAACATAAAAGCCGCCCTTTACTCTTCATCCCTTACGAGGGAGAGGAGGTAATTTAAAATTTTGAATAGCAACCCTTATTCGGCGACAAAATATGCGTAAGATTTATCTGAAATATTTTTTACCATAAATCATAGATGGCTCTGTAATCGAAGAAATTTGATTTTATTGAGAAACATCTTTTGCCCATGTTTCTTCACTGAATACGAATTCCCAATAAAAAATAGTGGTTTAATTTAAAATGTCATAGTTACCCCACTCTTTCGTAAGAGATGAGGGATGTAGGGCGGTTTTTGTGTTCAAACGATGTCTTCCACCGAACTAAACCACTTTTTGTAGAAAACATTTTTCCGCAGAGTACTTACTTTTTGAGATATTAGGAGAAATAAACTAAATCAAATTTCCTTTAGGTAACCTGCATTACCGACACTGACGCTTGTTAGTGTCGGTAATACAGGTACCCTAATTTCCTTGATATTACAACGCCACCTATGATTAATCGCAAAACACATTTAAGTAAAACGCATGCATTTTTGTCGTTTAATACTAATTTTCAATAAAAAAAATGGGTTGCTATTTAAATTTCAAAGTTACCTCCACACTCTCGCAAGGGGTGATGGGTGCAGGGTGGTTTTTTTCGTAGAGTGCGCACTTTTCTTAATATTTGGATATTTCAGGTCATAAGAATCACCCTGTATAACAGTCATCATAACTAATTTAAAATTGAAAAGGAAAACAAAAAAATTAAAGACCTATCTAACCTGACTAGAGTCTCTTATACTCACTGAGAGATAAATAGAGATAATGATGATAAGGTAATCGATGATCTGATAGTTCTTAGACCTAGATCCTTCTCTTATCGTTAAGACAACGTGTTAAGCTGTGATCAATGGAGTGACCAACACGAAAAATCGAAAACGACTCCCTTACTTCCGTTATCTGCTTCTGATCTAACAGAGAATCTACCGTTTGCGGCAATTAAATCATTTAGGCTTTTCTCTTATTGCCCCTGAACATCCCCCCCTCCCGGTCATCAGAATCTTAGACTGGGATTGGGGTCCAATTATTTTTCGAGCTTATGCCTCCCTAAATAGGTTTCTGCATGGGATACTTCGTTTTATCGATACCCAACCGTTTTGAAGTTGACCCAATAGACGATTTTCATGCCTTACAATATTTTTGCTAGCCTCCCCTCCTGTAAGTACTAAGCACTTTCTAGCACTGAATAATAATTCTTGTTGATTTCAAGCGCTCCAAATGCGTTTCCTCGTGAGACGCAAAGTTTGTACAAGTATTTTGAAGTTAACACAAAAAGCTTACAATTCTTAAAGATCGAAAAAGCTCCTTGGAGGCTGATGGGTTAGTTTCCTTAAGCAGGACGTACAGTACGTAGTCCAGTCAAATAGTACTTTCAAATTAGGTTAATTAGAAGTTGAGAGAACTTTCAATGGTAGGTAGGGGACGCCACTAGAACATTCAAGTTTCCAAGCCAAGTTTCCCCCCTCGGTATCGGTAAGGGGTGCATGGCCGCCGCCTTGAATTTAAGCGATGAAAGTAAGTATCTCGCTACCTAAATATTGGTTATACGTAAAAAGTACTATTACAAAAATTATTAAGGACAATATATCCAGCAACTTCTGTTTAAGACTTTTTTGGAAATTTCTTATTATTCAAAAGTTATAAATTCTCTAAAATTACACTTTATTGGGGGATGGAAACGATTTTTTTAATTTTACAACAAAATGTTTAATAGGGGGTGAAAAATAGCAAGGATAAAAATTGTAATTTTTGAGTTTCTCTACAATATGCAGATTTTCAAAAACATTTTGTCATGGTTGATACGAATACAGAGGACATCAAAAGTCGACCAGCGCTAATATTTTTGAAAATTGATTCAAGTCATCGCATTTTCATCAAATTCATAATTAGGGGATTTCCGGAAACGCTAAATTAAAATAAAAGGTACTTATTTTTCTAATATATTTTACTTTGGTGCCCCCAATAATTTTTTTTAAACATGCATAGGTATTGTAGAGAAACTCAAAAGTTTCAACTTTTTCTCAGCCTATTTTTCACCCACAATTGACCGTTTCTACCCCCTAAAGTGTTAATTTCCGAGAACTTATATTTTTTGAACAACAAGAAATTAAAAAAAGTTCGAAACAGAGGTTTCATCCCTTAAGATGGTAGCCAACCCTTTCAGAATCTGAGGAAGGAAACTATGCTAATTACCGAAACTAACGCAATTAATTAACGCAATTCCTTTTTGTGACTATTTTACTGGACTAGTAATACCAGTTTTGGGTAAAAAATCGTCACCTATATTGAGACTTTTGAGAAATTAAGAAATTTCAGAGACGAAAGTCGGTTTCTGAAAATCTATTACTAAGTTTTTCAGAAATACTCTCTGAAATTTCTGGATTATAGCAAAAATTGTGTCGATTTTTTACCCAAAACTTCGAACTCGCTCATCCTACACTAGAAAAATTTCCCTTCTTTGTTCCTGCTAGAGCAGAGTGAAAGTTTCGACTTGAAACTCTCCTTTTTTTTTTTTAAATCCCAATAGCTATGACTGGCTCTCAATTTTTTACAGTATTCTTATTCCCGATAGTTGCGGCTATACGACAGTATTATGCCGCCTTAAGGCCGGTTCTCACTTGTACGACACCCGACGACAACGCGACAACGCGACAACACGACAAAATTGCGGGGGGATTTCACCCTCCGACGTGCCATGTCGTCGGGTGTCGTACAAGTGGGAACGCAGACTCAGGGTGAAATCCCCCCGCAATTTTGTCGTGTTGTCGCGTTGTCGCTGTCGTCGGATGTCGTACAATCGTGTAAGTGAGAACCGGCCTTTAGTTCTTAAAACAATTAGTTATTTCTCATCAAAGGAACCTTTTGAACGAAAATTCATAAAATTTTCAGTGCCCGCAATTTATTCGCGATACCTTTCTTGGCATACGCGAAAGATCTTCTCGGTTCTAGTGTAGATATATCTCCATAAATACAAACCTTTCTTGAAGCTTATAAAAATCTTGATACGTTTTAGTGTATTTTTTAATAAAAAAATACACTATTGAGGACGACATCACTTTTCGAAAATCACCCAAACTCATCAAATGTCCACCGATCATGACCCCCAGATCACGAAAAAGTGGTTTTCCAAAATTCACCTGCCCACGATATATATATATATATATATTTATATATTTATATATTTATATATTTATTTCTCCAAAATCGCGATTTTTCGATTTTAAAAACGCTCCTGTAGCTTTATGTTTCAAGATTAGTGAACGAAATTTTGGATTCTTGGAAAGCTTTGGAATAACTTTAGATTTTCGTTGAAAAAATTTCCAAAAATCCCATCACTTCTACAGGGTGTCCCTTAAAAGTTCCAGGAACCCGGTTTTTGTCACCTCATTTCAGGTCGCAATTTTCAATCTAGGAGGCTGAAATTTTTGTGGGAGTAAGATATCCATAAGGACTGGTCTGGTATTGCACTTGAGCAAAATCAGCCAAGCCGTTTTAAAATGGCAGCCATTTGAATTTTCGGAAAATTTCCTATTTTTTGAGCCCCCGTATGAGCAAGATGGCAATAAAATTTTGAAATCAAATTAACAGGATTGGAAGAAAGTTATTTGAAATTTGAGTTAAAGCAATAAAATTTGCATTATTTTTATTAACAAGCCAGTGGCGGGGGTAGGAAAAGAGTAAAAATGTATAAATATCTATAACCGTTTATGAGTTCATTTTTAAAGAAATCGAACTGAAATTTTCACAGGAGACAACTATACTAATAACCTTCAACCTTGAAAAATTTTAAGAAGTAAATAAGAAAAATGACGGAGATATTCGATTTTTATTCGAGACCGGCGAAGCCGATTTCTCGGTAGTCTCTAAAAATGTCAGTCACGCGGTCTGTCCGTCTATGCACTCTAGAGCCGCATTTTTCGTTAGAAAGTTTAAATTTCGCTCGATTGAAGAGGCGCACGGTTCCACGATGCCTTTTGAAAATGAGCGGGATCCGTTACCGGTAAGTGTATTTTTTTCCTGGAATTTCGTGTTTTTCGGGAACGACCTAGGAAACACTCTAGGTGTCTGAAAGTTGCACCGACCGAGTTGAAATTTGGCATGGACGAACCATGGGACCCCCAAATACGACCTATTGAAAATGGGCCGGATCCGAGAATTTTAAGGCCCCCGTTCAGGTCCGTACTTCTTTTTACAACGTCTCAACTATAGGATTTGTTTCTCGGTAACGGTACATGGCTAAAAGATTCTGTTTGCACAATTATTTAGGGAAAGTATAGAGGTACGAACTTTATGGAGATCGTTTTTCGAAAAAAAAATTAGGTGAGCGGCAAAAAAATTTTCCCCCACGACAAGCATTTTTCGACGCTCTTCTATCATTTTTTGCATGATTTCAAATTTTTTTCGAATTTTTTTTGATCGATCGAAAAAATAACAAAACAGTGCGATAGAGTCATTCATTACCTACAAAAAGGTAAATATAGTTTTTTTCCTGAAACGTTGGAAAAACTGTTAAAATCTGGAAAAACTTCGGCAAGTCATTTCGACTGTTTCTCGCGTCGGCCATTTTATCTTCCTGTATTTTCTCAATCGTGATCTTCCTTTCAAAATTTTTTTCTTCAACATATAACTTGAAGTCTTATCTTCATTTTGTCTCGCATATATGGGCACTTTTAACGAAAAATAAAAAAAATCCCTCGCTGGTCGAAAATTAGCTTACACCTTTTTAAAATTATTAAATCGATGGAATTTCTTTTTTATTTTTTTTCACATTCAATTATGATTGATTCTGAAAATTAGAAGAGCAATCGCAACGACAACTAAGTTTTTTCTAAGTAGGTAGAGTTTTCTCAAAAGAAACTGCGGATTATTTTTTCATTATATTAATTATAAGAAGAAATAGGAAGAAAATATTTATTATTGAATCGCATAAAAATACACTATTTCTGCGATTGATGCGCAAGAAGGTTTTTGTAGTTTTTGGCGGCTATAGGAACTCTGAAATGTTTGTTCCTGCTTATTCTGTAAGTTGTGACAATAATAATTACGACTTCTAAAAAACTCTAATTAGGGATCTACTAAAAAATATACCTACTTATATGTGGCTGCAAAATTGAGAAAAGTGGAAGAAAAACTATGAGAATCTAACAATCAAATTATTTATTATAACTTGCAGGTTAGTACCTATTTGATTTATACTTTGATGAATGGAAAAACAGACACTTTGTAAATAAAAAAGTGAGCAATAAACGAATGAACAATTAACAGCCGACGTAAAAAGAATCTGGAAAGTATATAAAACCATCTCAAAAATCGAGTGAATAAGAATCTATTTAAAGGGAGATGATCCACTCATACCTTTCATTTCACCTTTATTTTTAAAATTAACAAAAAACAGATTTGCATGACTTCTCATTACATCTGGAAAATTGCAAATAAAAATACGATCGATATTTTAAGAACAGAATCGATAAAGAATAGAAAAATCGAAATCAAATTTTTTTAATTTTGTTTCTTGGAAGCTGTGTAACCTGAAAGAACCTGAAAATCGAGAAGGAAAACCCCGCGAGTCCTCATCCTACGACCTAAAAAATAATGAAAACACAAAATAACTTAACGTGTTTTTCTCTCATTCCGATTCCTTTCGAATAACCATCGCTAACCTATCGTCATTGAATGGGAAAGCATTTACTTCAGGGACTTGTTGAAGGGTTTATCTTCGACCAGGCAGAATTGTCTCAAATACCCACAAACACAGGAAACAGCAGGGGTGTGGGCAGCTCTGGTGACCTCTTAGGAGACATTGTAAGATGTCTCCTGATTTGTCAAAAATTTCCAGGCATTGTGATTTTGCTCCGAAGAAGTTATTTTATGCGGCAAGACTATTAATTCTCTGACCAGATTGGTTTACGTGACTCAAGTCTCGAAGGAATCAAAGTTTCAAGGTCCGAGATATAGAGAAGTAATTTGTGAATGTCTGATGTATATCTAGAAATATTGGTGTATATTTGATAGTATAGGTAGGTGATGGTACCAGATATTTAACCCGTAGACAATGACAATGACAACTGTTGTTTCAAAATGGGCAACAATATTTTCCTTTAGAGTAAACCAGAGCAAGTATGGTGGGTGAAACTTTGAATGATTTTGCGCTGACATACCATTGACTGTCTTTAGACTGACTTTACTTTTGTTTTCTTTTGCGCAGGCCTACTAAATATTTTTATTTCGGTGACAGTAGGTTTTTAATAACGGACCATTTTCTCGAAAATAGTTAAAATGGAAGAAATTCTGTAATTATTATTATCAAATCTTGTCTTAGACAGATTAAGAGGCAATCAACAAACTGGCTAAAACTCTTGATACCTGTTACTTATATCAGTTCCCACTATTTACTATCAAGACATTATTATTTTGGTCTTGATTTTTAAGCTTAATATGTGGTGAATGAAATAAAGGAAAAAATACATAACAAGATTTATTATTGACAAGATGACAATACATAAAAAAAATATTTTTTTTACCAATGTAGAAAAATGCAACATTTTCTCCCTTGGTAGGTACCTATATTCTTGTGTAAATGGTTCTTTCGTCGATCTTTTCAGAAAGTACGACCAGCAGTAACTAAGTGCTCTTAAACGCGACTAGCAATCTATTACCTCCCGTCTCCCGTCAAGTTCTAAGGTAGCAAATTTATTATTTTGAAAAAGGGAGTCCAGACACACTTTAGTCCACAATATCATGATTCAAGTTCATGCTATCTGAAAAAATAGACGACCAAAAAAAAAGTAAGTATTAATACGTGTTATAAAAAAATTGGACAGACATATTTTCGAAATTATTTTTACGATAAAAACGCAAAAGGCAGTGTTATTCGTGACAAAGCTTTAGTGACTTAAATTTACACTCTATAATAACTATTCCTATAAAATTCGTTCGAGTTGCTATCTGAAAATCCTCTCGACCTTATCCCTTTATATGGAATACTTTTCGCTTTTGCTTGGCATATGAAATTCTTGGGCTCAGGCATCGGTCTCGCATCCCACCTGAAATAAACAGTAAAGTGAGTCATGCGAGTAGAATTTGCGAGTAGTTATGTTTCAGATTATAAGGCCTGTATTATGATATTATATACCTTGATATTAAATTTCATAGGATATACAGTGTAATCATTTACCTATTAGATATAGCCGGATTCATAATAATACTACACCATTTCAGAGATTTAGAATCAATATCGTTATAAAATCCTTTATAAACTATATCTTCTCCCGTTCTATACCAAATCCATTTATTCTGGTACCAGTTATACGTTCCGCCGATCCATCTTTCCTGTTTTTCTGAAACATCTATTGATGAATATTAAAATTAATTTCGCATCAAGACTATACAGACCTACAAAATTTCTATTGAGGAAGTCTTTCAATAGATCATCCTGAGCTTCGGATTTAATGATCGCCAATTTGGTGTCATTTTTCTCGCAGTAAAAATGAGCCTCTGAGAAGGGCAGACGTTCTATACTGAAGTAGTAACACTTGTTCCCCAATAAGATCATATGAGGAGGGCATACGTTTATTCCCGATGGGTTTTTGATGGGTTTGAATGAATTGTTAAATTTTCCTGGATAAGCTGAAAATTTCGAGAGAATTGTAATTGCTGTACGGGATTTGTGGAAAATATGTTTTACTACAGTGCAGGACTGTTCTAAAAAACTTACTAATCAAATTTTGAGGGTTAGTACCATTTTTATTTTTCATATTGTTCAGTAGCTTCTTACAAATTCTTTTCTCTTTCGGAGTCAAATCATTGTGGTAACACCTGTCTACCCTGAAAGCTGCTTTCTGATTGTTTGATCCTCTCGTTCTTTTAATGCGAGTTTGGCAAATGTAATGTTTCCTATGGAGACAATCTCTGGCGTTCCATCTGTAAAGAAACTGGTAAAATTAACTTTTCAAACTCGTTTTTATTTCCGAAAAAAAAGATTTGTTGTTCACCTTTTTTATAATTTTGTTCATGGAAAAAAGAATGCATGATCCTTTGAACCGGATTAAATTATTTAATTTCAATTACAATAGCTATAAAATATAAAGCTATCAAATAAAGCTATCAAAAAATTGAGAGAAAATCACAAAATAATTATTGTAAAAAGAAGAAAGCATTAATGAAAATACATTATCCCAGTAGGAGCTTTCATTGCTAGCCCTACACGTCTGCGAAAAATGCAATAAATACAACTTGAAAGAAGATAAAATGATTATGTCCTTCTACCTCTCCAAAGTGACGTCATTATATGACAAAAATCGAAGATATGACGTCATTTTGGAGAAGTTTAAAGCACAGATTTGCTGTTGCTTGCTGAAGTAAAAATTATATTATGACGCTTTGAGCTGGATTAAATGACTTAATTTCAATAACAAACCGCTATCAAAAATAAAAACCAAAAATTGAGGGAAAATCACGAAATAATAATTATTGTAAAAAGAGATGAAGTATTAGTGAAGATTCATTATCCCAAGAGGAGCTTTCATTGCAAGAAAAGCCCTTAAGTCTGCGAAAAATGCAATAAATATGACTTGAAAAAGGATGAAATGATTATTTTCTTCCACCTCTCCAAAGTGACGTCATACGATGAAAATAGAAGATGTGACGTCATTTTGGAGAAGTAGAAGCAGAGAATTAAAATTGTAATTACAAGGTGAAATGATCTTATGCGTTGAAGGGGATTATATCTTCTAGAAAATCATAACAAATAAAGACTTAGATATTGGATTTTAAGATTACTGACAGGTAAAATGGGTACTTACCTATTACCAAGGCCAGGATCTAATATCGCGCAATGCCATTTCCAGCTTTTATCAGTCGGATTCATTCCACTGAACGCTTGGAAATATAGAGGTTTGCCAGATTCTCCCCATATCCATTCAGACTTTTTCCAGTTAAACATTGCTCCAATCCAACGCTCATATTTCCCTAACACTGTAAAGACTTGGCTTATGAAATACAAAATAGATAAAATTATAAAAGTCGTAATATATTAACATAAAACATTGGATTATAATCTCACTCTTCTATAATCTAAGGGTAACATTCTTTAAAAATTCGCTATTACTCCATTTTCATATAAATTTAAAAAATAAATTATAAATTTCATCACTTTATTAAATTTTCAAAAGTCTCCCAAGCCACATTGAAAAAACGGTGTGTGGGAGGAGTGTCAACCTCATTAAAAAAACTTGGATCAAAAAAGACTAGGGGAAGAAAAACTTTGCCCGATCCTCCAAATCGGGGGTTGAGGCGAATGGGTCTGCATCCTATCAATTGAACGCGAAAAAATGTGGACGACACGGCAAACGAAATAGACATATGATTTTTGGAACCTGGAATGTACTATGTATAAGGCATTAACACCAAACTAGTAGAAGTTTTCAGTGTGTTAGAACAGCATAAATTGGACATGGAAACCCTGTCAGAAACAAAAAAAGGAAAGACGGAGGAGTTTCAGAAATTGGAAATTATGTGCACATGTTCACAGTACAATGGTGTTAATAAAGAATGTTTAAAGGTTAATATGCTTACAACTTATAGCAAAAATATTGGAAAGGTGACACCTGAGAAAGTGCAGAAGACAGTAAAGTCGTTCAAAAACGGCAAAGCACAGTCCAGGTGCTTTTATATTTAAGTATTAGATGTTTGGAAGGGTTAGCGGGGATGAAAATGCGTCAAAATGATTTTTTTTCAAAATCTTGAAAAAATTTTCCTCGTAAGTTCTGATCATTTGTGAGAAAGGCTGTCCCTCCAAGTGATGAAAGATCACGAAAATTGCCGATGCATATTTTTCACGAACCAAATTTTTGCGATAATTGAGTTCTTACAAATCTTTTAAAAATTGAGAGCACATCCAGGAACAAGTGCCGTTTATTGTTCCCTCCTTTATTTTCCAGTTTTATTTGCCATTTATTTGCCTACAGTCTTGAAAATTCTTTTTTTTAATAAGAAAAGAAGAATTATATTAAAAAGCCAAAGTATACTCAAAAATCACAACAACACCGTAGGTAGGTAGGTCTTAATGAGTATAAAGACAATTGATAGCCTGTCGTATTGGAGTCGGGTTTTAACCCATCGTTTTGACAGTTGTCAAGTCTGGAGCGCCCGAGAACCCAAATAAAGAGCTTCGACCCAGACAGCAACACACATCCAACCAGACTGCCAAAAGCACGGACGGCCGTTTCGGTCTCATTAGACCTCGTCAGCGTACTATATTGGAGAGTCCGGAAGGATATGAATCGCTGCATGAATCGAAAACCCTATATGGAATATAATTCAACCGGTTATCAGTGACCTCGAGACAGAGCGACATCTATCAAGAGAAAACACAAGCTCCCAGTGAAACTCCAATGTGTATTATGGGTTGCAGACACTCCAGGGGCTAAGTATAGGCATAAGAAGAATTATGCCTATACTTGGGGACAACGGGTTAAAAAAAGCACCAAGCAGCAGAATTTTACAAGATCCTCTATAGCAGCATAGCATCGTTGAAAAATGGTTTTTATCAGGAATGTTTTCCGATTGGACGTGTTGTGAAAATTAGTGAAAACTAGTCAAGTTAGCATTAGGCCTAATAAGCCAACAACTAAGTCCTTGTCGCTAGCTCCAGTACGACTAGAAATATCGCGAATAATTGAATCAAAAGTGTTATAATGGCCGTTACTCGGGCCGTTGTTTGAATTTGAATGAGTCATTGTCGCTATGTTTCTCCAGTGTATCAAGAGTGGTAAGTCACCTAATGCTTATGGTATGGAGTTAAGTGACGAGGACTCCTTCCACTATATGAAGGCTGGCGAAGTTTACAGCAGCCGGTTATTATTCAAGACAAAATTTAAGATATGCAAAGATTAAACGGTAAAAATGTCTTGAATAAGGAAACTGCAGAGAGGAAAGAGGTCCCTAGACTTGGCAGCATTTATCCTTCCTGTTTACCTTTAATGTAAAATGTAATTTACCACTAACAGAGTATTCTTGTGTATTTTTCTTTCAGCTCTCCTTATAATTATTATTATATTCCAAAAACTAAAAATCATAAACGCGTCTTCCTAGAAATCATTGAAAACTAGCTCAAAATCATAATTATACATAATGCAATTTGATTTCCGCATGTTATTATTAGTTCTATTAATATTATAAATTTACCAGATCCGTTTATAAATAAGTACAGGCAATGAATGCATTTCGAATGTCTGCAATCCTTGAACTCCATAAATTCAAATAACAGAGGAGGTTTTAATTTCAGCCCAGTTTAAAAAGTAATAAAGATACCGCCTCCTAGTTTGATGTTTATTTTTGATCTAAATTTATACGTTCATTAAAAATTTCGCAAGTCTTAAATCTTTTCGACGACATACAGACTATGATGAAATATTTACAATATAAATTCTCTTCCTTAGAAGCAATACTAATGAAATGAAGAGGAATTTCTGTAATTAATTTTTTGTCATTCCATTGCGCAAATGTGTAATTATTGTTATATGGAGTAGTAAACTTGGAGTTTCCATTAAATTCCTAATAGCACATGAAGAAATCAAAAATAATTTGATGAAGAAATTTACAGGTAGATGTTACGGATAATGAGTCTTTGTCTCATTACATCGAGTGTCAAGTTTTAGGTGTAATAATTCTCCTGCCCAGGAATTCTATAATAATTATTGTTAATCGACTTTTTTAAATATTTGTGTTAATTTCTCGGCTTAGAAAATTAGGATAAGATTGTTTTATTGGTAACATTTTTGTTAAAGTCTCAAAAAGTAGGCACCAAAAAAGGGAAAACTTTCTGAATCCTTTCTGCAATCTTCAAGGTGACATCCTAGCCTCTTTTTTTATTGAAAATGCACATGCACTGAAGGGGAATTTTTATAAGACAGATTGAAAAGTCGACTGAAAACGGGTGACAGATCAGTGGCGTATTTTTTGAGTACGGGGACCAGAAGCTTGGTTTGGATCCAAGAAATGCGCGCTTTATGACACGCTGTTCGACATTTTGGATTCTACGTAAGGGATCTTTGGCGGGGTTCTTCCCTGAAAATCGACGAAAGAGTATTAAGAAAACACTCCCGACTCGCCTTTGCTGTTTGAGGGCTGTTTTTTTTTTGAAAAGGGAATGTAGGCATCAATGCCAGTTAAGATGATATTTGGCAGATATACACAAACTATACGCGGTTTACTTGATTATATGACACTAATTGGTAGGACACATGATATTGAGACGAGTTTTGTAGTCTGAGGAACCCAGTGGAGCTTTCAGCGTGATATCTCTTGACGAAGGTGGAGATTTTTTTTCCACCTTCATCACAAAACCGAATCACAAAACCGAATCCCCAGAACGCGAACAATCATAAAGGCAACTGAAATAGCACATAAACAGACTATTATCAATTATCTGAAAAATAGAACATTTTCAACTTTTCAGTGACAGAATGAACCCTTTATTATAGTATACAGGGTGTTTCAAAACATGTGTCCAAAAATGAAAGGTGATGTGATTGCCAGCCTCGTTCTAAGAAAAAAAGTTCCTATTAACATGGGTCCGCAAATCCACCGTTTTCGAGATACATGGAGTCAAAAATGTTATTTTTTCTTCAGTTTTTTGACAAAATCTCAGGAACCGTTTGTGCCACAGAAAAAGTACTCATTTTTTGCACATATTATCTTAACGGTAACTTTATCTACTTTTTTAATTGCTTTTCGTATGCCCGAGGGGGAAATTTTAGGGTTGCACGAGATTTTTAGGACTTTTAATTTTTACGGCACTGGGATAATTGGTATTTTCAGAAATTTTAAACCGCCAATGTTTTTCTACAAAAAAGGTAGTCTTCGTCAAAGTTCCATCGTGAACTTTTATGATGAAAAACGTGAAAAAAGTGTGACAAAATGTTTCTTTGTTGGCAGAAACATTATTTTGTTTTTATGTTACATTTTTTTCAAGTTTTTCATCGTTCACGTTGATTTTCAAGCTTTTGACGAAGAGTACTTTTTGTAGAAAACAAAATTAGTTTTGAAAATACTAATTTTAAAAATTTTCAGTAGAAATTAGAGGCCATGCAAGAAACTTCGTGCAATCCTAAAATCTAGGCCACTGGCATATGGGAAGAAATTGAACTACCCTCCAAAGAGTGGCTAAAACTAACGTTACGACATGTGCAAAAAAAGTTGTGTATTTCAAATAGTTCCTGAGTTATTGTCAAAAAACTGAAGAAAAAACAACATTTTTTAACACCCTATATCTCGAAAAGGGCACTTTTGCGGACCCACGTTAATGGGAACATTTTTTTCTTAGGACAAGGCATCATGGAATCACACCTTTCTTTTTCTGACAAATGTTTTGAAGCACCCTGTATAATATAAATTTCCGCGGCTCCTAAGTTTCATAAATTTTTTCGGGACCGAGGAGCGAAATAGGGGTGCTGGGTGGGTAAGAAACAGCCATTGCAAACTAATATTAAGGTCACAACTAAGGCCTCTTTGGCACTACGGTCGAATTTCTATTTTTTTTTCACTTTCAGGGCAAGGAAAATCTTCGAGATTAACAGTAGCACGATTTTTATTTTGAATTTTGCATTTATTTTGCATTTATATTAAAAAAATCGTAACATCAATCCCTGTGGTCTTTTCACGATATGAAAAAGCGGATATGATGCGAATACGGGACTGTATACGTTTGGAAGCGCTCGCATTGTGTCGTAAGTGGATACATCCTTAATTACATCGAGACTAGTGCTATTTACTACGCGCTTGTGTCAGGACCGTACTTTCTTTGCACTCTCAAAATTGGCTTTTAAAACCGTTTTGTGGCCTTCCCTTTCATTTGCAAAGCAAATAAATACCTTCCTGGTGTTACTATAGGTATGTTCTCCACCCCTATACAGGGTGCACCATGTATCCTTCTCTATATTGCTATCTCCTGAACGCTAAAAGATACAGGGTCGGTTAAATTAGAGAAAAGATGCGCAGTTTTGTGGCCATCTCGAATTCGTCAAAACATGCAAGATATCTGTGACCGTTCCTGAAATATCCTAAAAAAACTGAAAAATCGAGATTTCTTATTTTCCTCATATCTTTTTTATTATTGGAAATTAATAAATAATTTTTTGTAGGCTTACATAAACCGTTAAGAGCTATCCATCTGACATTTCAAAAATTTTCAAGGCCTACTAGATCCCAGAATTTTCATAGTCAACTTTCGTTTTTCTTATGGCCACCATAGTGTCTTTTTATGTTGTTCGGTATAAAAAAAATCATAAAAACAAAAAATTGTTAAACTTCAAAAAAGCAAAAAAAAAATTATTCTTCTTTTTTATTTACAAAAAAGACACATTTTTAGACCGAATTTCATAGATAAATTAAAAAACCATAAGGCAAGCACTATGTCGGCGTATTTTACAAATGTTGACGTTTTTCGACGATTTTTTATTTGGTTTTTCTTTGAAAAATTAGGAATAAAAATTTAAAAAATTTTTTTTTGAAGTTTATCAATTTTTGGTTTCTATTATTTTTTTCATATCGAACGACATAAAAAAATAATATGGCGGCCATAAGAAAAACGAAAGTTGACTGTGAAAACTCTTGGATCTAGTAGGCCTTGAAAATTTTTGAAATGTCAGATGGATAGCTCTTAACGGCTTATATAAGCCTACAAAAAATTATTTATTAATTTCCAATAATAAAAAAGATATGAGGAAAATAAGAAATATCGATTTTTCAGTTTTTTCAGGATATTTCAGGAACGGTCACAGATATCGTGCATGTTTTGACGAATTCGAGATGGCCACAAAACTGCGCATCTTTTCTCTAATTTAACCGACCCGGTATCTTTTAGCGTTCAGGAGATAGCAATATAGAGAAGGATACATGGTGCACCCTGTATAGGTGCCATAGTGAAACTGTAGGAGCCGCGGATGTATATGTATAATGACCAAATAAATTTTTTATACCTACAATATAAAAATAGATAGACTGTACTTACAAAACTGCCTCTTCGAGAGGTAACGTCTTAATCTAGCATCCTGCTTGGGATGCATTATTATAGCCAAAGTGCTATTCCTCGCCTCGCAATCGAAATGGGCGGCTTGCCATGGTAATTCGGTATCACTGAAGTAGTAACACTTCTTTGACAGATGAACGAAACCTGGTTGGCATTGGTTTGTACTACTATCGATATTTTGACTAGCGATTACTGAAACAAATAAAATACATCTTCGAATTAGTTTTTTTCAAAAAACTTACTTCTTTGAGGATCTCAAATTCAAATTGAGATGGCTCCAAATTTAAAATGCTGGTATAACAAAATAATGAATTCTTTATAAATCTGTATACTTATTTAAAAGCTACGAAGATAAGCTACAACTTGTAACAAAATTTACCTGTTGTTGAATTGAAGAAATATTATTTTGGATTTAATAATCGTATATGCGGGTTTATCCTTAGTACCTTAGGTAGGTACGACAAAAAATTCAAGCCGAATGATGTTAATTAATTATCTCATTATTCTTATAATAATGGCATAATTACTGTTGTGACAAATCGGGTAAACATCCTATCAGTTATTTTTAAAGCAAGAGATATTGTCGTCACAGGGTTATTGAGTAACGGATTATTGTTCTTTTGAATGGATGGCATTACATAACATTAATTATTTGTAATATAATATATAAATTTAACATTTGAGATAATATAGATCCATGACCTCAAATAAACTAACCAACCATGCAGTAACACTATTTGGCAGAATTCGTATTAAATTACAGACGCGTTCAGTTCCCCCATGTTTATTATACACGTCCAGTCAATGATAATTATTTAAACGCGGTTTAGGATAACATATAAACAGGAAATTAAAACAATATGGCATGAAATTCTAATTATTTTAAAGCAAAACGTTCATTGAGGACACGATTGTTGTAGTATAGTCTAGTCTAAATTTACAAATTTACACTCGAATACATACAAATAAATAATAAATCACAGATACTTTAATTACAGTAATCAAAATGATCTGCTAATATTTATTTGGCTAATGATTTCATTTGCAAGTATAAACGTTTGTTATTAAGCCACTTAAAAATAGAATAATTATTAGCTAATCGTTTGTTATTGTGTAATAATAATTAGAGTAAAAAATCTAATAATACCTGCATTTGTCAATAATTATTGTCAGTTTTTTTAAGTTTTATTGAATATGTTAATGAGACTAGTTGGATATACAATTATACAGGTAGTTCAATGACAAGATATGATTGTGACCTTCATATTTAATTTTTTGGTCCACTTGCAATAATAATTGAGGAGTGATTTTTCTAGCATCTTTAAATAAAATTTGAATTTCGCGCCTAGACGGCTGGCGGCAGGTTCGGTTATCGAGCTGCAGCGATTCGTGTTCGGATACGGAGATTCGGGCCGCTTAAGATGGTCTTGCCTCTCGAGTAGTTGTTATTCGAGTACGGGGTTGCCACTTCTCCTGAATGTTGATTTCGTATCTTTTATAAAATCGTTCCTTCCGATTCTCTTTTATTTAATGATTTTATTTTCACAGTTGATTTACCTGGGAGAGTGAATTATTTCACCTCCGTTTTATTTAATTCATGACCTGAGTGATACTGTATTTAGTTATCACTTTGTATACCTTGTTGTTATTTGTCTTGTTCTACCTTTTATTGCATCCGTCGATGCTGCCTCGTCAGGCGACCTTTATGTCACATATGTTACCTTGCCCTTAGGCATTTGTTACTGTTATACCTTTTATTGCACCTGTCGATGCTGCCCCGTAAGGCGACTTTTACATCACGTAATTATATTACCTTACTCGTCATTCGAGTGCTTTTCAGATTGAAACCTTAATCAACTGTATTATTGTGGATTTTACTACACCCTTGATTAATTACCCAGAGCATGGTGGCTCCGTTCTTTCTCTCTAAAATCTTTGTTCCTCAACGTGAGTATTAGCTGACCATACTACAGACCACGACTCTTTAACCATTAATCTAGTTAATGATTGAAATGCTGGACTTTTGTTTATCATTCGTGTTTAGGCTTGTTTACAGACAAGTTACTTAATCTTTTGTATCGGTACCAGCCACCGGTCCGCCAGTAACACGAGTACGTCGACCTATCACCCCAAAGAGCGTAGATAGTATGATGAGAAACATAATAATAGCGTTTGTCACATAAGATTCAGGTGTGTATAAAATCTGGTTAGAAGAGATTCGGAAAAACGACCTTATAATGATCCATTTGGTTTTTGAATCTAAATTGGCTTTACCCACTCTCGAGGTCAGTCTAATTTTGGTGACTTTGATTCTCTATTTGCTGATTTGCCTATCCTACACTGCGGGTGTTTTATTGCCCCGTGGCGTGCTAAGATTTCCACTTTAAAGAGTCATGCTCTTTTACCGGCTACCTGAGGTCTCCATCTGGACATCGAGATGAATGCCTCCCCCAACGTGTGGTAATCGAGAACCTATCATAAATCCTAATCGGTTGTTGCAATGGAACTGGTATTTCCTGATAACGGATGCGAGTAGCAGGTGCTACATCTGGCAACCCTGTTCTGTTTTATATCTGTGGGTGCTCTGCTTCATTCACGGTGCCAATACAATAGCGAGGGAATTCCTCTCACTTTCTAATATCGTATAATTTAAAGGGACTGCTTCCTGTCTAACATTTGCACTAAATAAACTCGGACTCTTGGATAAAATAGGATGATTGAATTATTTCTAATCACAGGCCGTTTTATTTATTCACAGGTTATTAATTCCAGACCTGGATTTCTTTTTCCTCCTAACTCTGTCTCCATTTCCAAAAGTATAAATTATTTGTTGTCGAGGGATTGCTTCCTGCCGCGGACTCTTTATTGGTTAACGTGATTGAGTAGGTACCTACTAGGTATTTGCTGCTGATGCCACCTAATTCCTAGCTGATTATTTTACTTGATTTAAAATGGGATCTGCGCTCGTGGATTTGGTGAATCTGTTGATTCCTTATGAGGCCGTTAATTTGTTAAAATGAGGTCCACCCTAATCATTTATCGATGGATTGGTTTTGAGGAAGTAAATTCGGCTGGAGTTCACACAAAGTCGTCTCTGGCCGACTCACTGTGTAAGAATTGTGATTAGAAGTTTCTTTGGGTGCTATTTTATCCCAACTAAATTGGAAATTGAAATTCTCAGGTTGAAGAAGGACAATTCGGCTGGAGTTCACATAAAGTCGTCTCTGGCCGAACTGCTGGTTAAGAATTATGATTAGAAGATGGTTCGGGTGCGATCCGACCCTAACTAAATTGGCAATGGAAATTCTCAAGTTGAAGAAGGGCAATTCGGCTGGAGTTCACATAAAGTCGTCTCTGGCCCAACTGCTAGTTAAAGAAGGAGTCGTTGCCTGGAGTTCACAATATGCCATCTCTGGACAACGACTAAAGGGTTAAGGAGTCAGATGCGACCTGCTCGGAAGCTGATCTTAATCTGTCTTGAGCTGTGTTAAAACGTCTGCTTTTATAGAAGCAGTGGTCCGCTTTCTAAATACGACACGCAACAATGCACCTTATTGGCACTGCCTTATACCGTGATTTTATGTGTTTTGTTCCTTATCATATCTCCCTAATCACGAGACTAAGCGAGTTGACCTCGCGGCTACCTTACTAAATTGTCCTGAACTTCAACTACCTAAATTTTCCTTAAAATCGGCCGACGCGTTTTCGTCTTTTCATTGTTTCGACCAATTATAATTACGCTGGCTTAACTTTCATTTCGCATTTTCACCTACTTGCTGTTTGGGGATCGCAATGCATTTTTGGCTACCTTCATTTATTTTTTCGCTTTATTGATTGGTTTAATTTTCATTATCGTGGGTGGAATACCTAGCGACTTACTATTGTCTTTGCAAGGGGTTATTGTTTGATTCACAAATCTTTCCACCCGGTCTGTATCTAGGTCGTGCTATTATTTCGTCACGCGGTTCGAGGGTGTCTCATAATACATCTACCAGCATCTGGTAAGTTTCTCTCATCGCTTTGCCGTTTCTTCGATGTTGTTTTTTTTAAGAGCTGGAATCCTACTAGCTAGAGCGTTCCTACTTTATGAATATTTAATGAGCAGACAGGAATCGTTTATATTGATGTGATGCCGGGTGGCTGCGTTTTATTTTCCTAACAATTTTACCTTTAGGTAATTACGTACCTATTCTTGCACTGTTTGCATTTTCGGTTTGGGTTAATTTAACGAGGGAGATGGAAATAATTTCCTTATCATCCTACCTAGGTGCGATCCATTTCAATAACAATATGGAAAACGTAACAATTAAGGATGGTGTTCGTCTATCTATTTGAGAATATGTATACCTTTGAAAATTTTACTATTTGAAAATTTCGTAACTGCATGGTTTTACTCTTCTATTCGGTCAAATCATTTTTCGAAGTAGAATAATATTTTTCAGTCCTGAAGATATTTCTATATCATACTCGTTTTCAGGTAGGTAACTATCCTGACAATTCAGTTTTAGGTTGAATGAAAATGAAAACCACTATTTTCAATTTTCACAATTATTGTTTACATTAAAAACGGCCTAAGATATCGGAAAACGGCTTACATGTCCCTAATGTAACTGTTTATGTAGGTACTATCCTATGATGTACATGAAATTGTTCTTCAGGGTGATGAAAAATCTGACAATTTTCATGGCCCTGTAAAACATTTCAAATACACCCTAAGATAGCAAATGAAAAGTTAACATAGGGACATGCAAGACGTATTGAGATATTTGGAGCTATTTCTGATGTACACTGCTTTAAAAATGAAATATTGCGATTTTCACTTGTTTATAACCACCCATTTAAAACTCTAACTGTAAAAAAATTGCGACCAGATATATTATACGATCCATTTCAAACAAGAGGTCTATGGGAGATTAACCTACCCTATAGTTCCCAGGAAAATTAATAAAACTCATAATAATTTTATACTTTACTGCACATTGTTTCAAATAGCTTCTATCTCATTTCAAAGAAGGTTTTGGATCATGCGAAATAGCTATTATGGTTTTATTATTAATTAGTGTTAAATTCTAGCAAGGCCTCTGTCATAGTTTTTCTTCATAACAATAATTGATAATGTACTCAGTGAGAAACTCACCCTTAATTAATGGTAATTAATCCGTGAGTCAAATAATAACAGCACGTAAGGCCTGTCCGAATTCACGCTCGATATCGGGGCAACTGCCTGGTAAAATTTCGAAAAAGGCCTTTCGAGAGCTTGAAAGCATCTCCAAGCATGCTAATATCAAGTTTTGTGACAGATTTATTTTACCTTATCGTAGTCGTAGCTTGTCTTGGCGCCGTAGAGACGGGGTCAGGAATCATCCCTTACATATGAAAACACAATAATATACATGGTGTCCGATTTAAGAAAATACACAATGTTATCATTACTGAGCCAAGGAACACGATGTATAATTTTTTACATCAATAGAAAGTAAATTAAATCAAAAAATTTACCGGATTTTGTATTTTTTTCTAAACTCAGAATTTATTGGAGGGTACCGAGTATTATACAGGGTGTCCCATAATATGTGGGCAATCTCCCGGATTTGGGTAAATTTCGTAAAAATAAATGAAAAAATAGCTATAAAATTAATTCCTCAGAGACACCCCTACAAAGATATTAGCTGTTGAAGTTGAGGGTTGAAAATCAATTTTTTGCAATAACTTTTTTATTTCTTGACCGATTTTGATAATTTTTTGTTTTATTTTGTATTATTTTTGACTGTTTAGAATAGTGTTTCATAATCTTTGGTAGCACACATAGACCTCGAGATGGCATAACCCCCTCATTCACTTGAAAGAAAACAATAAAAATAATAATTTTAAAGTTTTTTAAAGTTAATTTTCTTTTATTTGATATTTTTTACATAAAAAATGTATCCTTATTTATTTCGATGGAGCGAACCGTTATCGAGATAAACGTCCTTCTAATAGGTGATGCGTCGCAGGAACTTTCTAAATTTCAAATAAATTTTAACAAGATGGCTGACCATTGGCAGTAAATTGAGCAGGAAACAAAACAATAACTTAATTAAATACCTACACGTCAAATAGTGTCAAAGATTTCATTTCATGAAGATTCAATTCAAACTGATTTTCTGCGTATTCAGCGTTTGTGTAACTCATTTTAAAATCAGTTAGAACTGAATCTGCATGAAATGAAATCTTTGACACTATTTGACGTGTATTTAATTAAGTTATTGTTTTGTTTCCTGCTCAATTTACTGTCAAAGGTCAGCCATCTTGTTAAAATTTACTTGAAATTTAGAAAGTTCCTGCGACGCATCACCTATTAGAAGGACGTTTATCTCGATAACGGGTCGCTCTATCGAAATAAATAAAAATACATTTTTTATGTCAAAAATATCAAATAAAAAGAAAATTGACTTAAAAAAACTGCAAAATTATTATTTTTATTGTTTTCTTTCAAGTGAATGAGGGGTTTATGCCATCCCGAGGTCTATGTATGTGCTACCAAAGATTATGAAACACTATTCTAAACAGTCCCAAATAATACAAAATAAAACCAACAATTATCAAAATCGGTCAAGAAATAAAAAAGTTATTGCAAAAAATTGATTTTCAACCCTCAACTTCAACAGCTAATATCTTTGTAGGGGTGTCTCTGAGGAATTAATTTTATAGCTATTTTTTCATTTATTTTCACGAAATTTACCCAAATCCGGGAGATTGCCCACATATTATGGGACACCCTGTATATCAACGTGAAAAACTTCTAAATGCGCTTTCCACTCGAGTCGCCCTGTATACTTTTACTTTTTACCACTAGTAGTAAATAAGTGGGTAATTATCGTTCGTTTTGTCCTTGCTTTAGCTAAAAATATAAACGTCTCAACTCTTGCTTTTAGAGCCTATAAAGAACAAAGAAGGACACCAGCAATTTGAACCGAAGTCGTAGCTTAATTTTTATCCTTTTTCTCGAATCCTTGAACCATGACGTTGCAAAATACTTTCCGTCTGCAAAATCTAGTCAAAGAGATCTATAAATAGCTTTAATTATTTTCAGTTTGTTGCTGAAAGTAACATCATCTTGGTATAATTCTGAGTAGGTACCAAAGCAAAATTTTATAACATCATTTTTTTGTTTAATAAACTTCAAAACGGATATGATGTATTTTAGAATTTTGTTTATTATTTTCGAAAGTGGGTTTGTGATTACAAGAAAATTTAAAATAATTAAGTAAAAAAATAGGTTAGTTTTAACAAGCGTTATATTTCAGTGAATGAGGTAAATGATGTTTTACTTCTTATCACGTATTACTTGAGCCTTGAAAATAACACTCTCGTCTAACAAAATCGCTGAAATAACAATTAAAACGACCTAAATAGAAAAATCTAAAGTGCAACTAACCAAATACCACATTTAACTTTTTGCTTTAATAACAATACATAAATTATGACTTATTATAGACAATATAAATAAGTAATAGGTACATGTAGCCACACCTTTTTTAGAAGATTTATATTACCTATGTAGCTTATAAGATTTGACCCATAAAAATGCATGTGAATTATGTATCTGATATTACTAAGCCTATTATGGTGCTGATGGTCTAAAACTATAAATATTTATTATTGTCAATATAATACATAAAATAATAATATCGTTAGTTGAAGGTAAAAGAAATAAATACAACCAAGTAACGATAATTTCTTCATTTGAGTCCAGAACGAGACATTTTGGACACCGCGTAACTTAGGTATTATTCAAGACTGAAGACTCCTCTTCAGGCAGTTGATTTACATAATGCAACTGAGGCGGTAGAAATATTCTAGATCCTCTCTAGGACTATGTGGTCATTATTACGGTGAACAGGGCCCATTCACAGACTAGTATGATTCATATCAGCGAGCTATCGTAAACATGATGACGACATCCTGCTGCTACTCTGATATCACATAATTCTCGACTGGAAGTTTAGAATATTTCTACCGCCTCGGTTTAATGGGTATGTAAATCAACTGCCTGAGGATGACTCTCCAGTATTAAAATGTAAGTGAAGCGGTGTACAAAATAAGTAAATACTGGAAGAAAATTGCGCTATTAAATGTGTTGAAAAATAAATACTATAGGTACTAATTTTTAAAGTAAGAATTTTTTAGTATTAGGTATGTATTTGAAAATGTAATATGGTAGTGAAAAATAGTTTTCCTACGACCACTATACAAAACACTACTTTGCGCATCGTTTTTTGTGCGCAAACTAGCAGATTTCTCACGTATCCAAAACTGTGCGACAAAGTGACATAACGCATAGCCAAAAATCGTTTCCGTACAGTTTTAATGTAAACAATAGTGATGGGTGGTAACTGAGAACTCAACTGTTACTTATTGTTCATGGAATAACTATTCATTTAAAGCTTCAAGGTAATAAAATAAACACAAATGGGATAACATAGAACCCGACAAGACTATAAAATATACTCATTATTCTCTTGTGGTAGTAATTATTATTAAAATTTATGAGTTGATCGCTAATAACAGTCAAATCAAATTCACGAACGTGATCGTGAAAATAACTCGCACACCTCTACTAACTTCCATCGACGACGCACAGCGCCTGCGTTGTGTAGAAGTTGCATATCAATGATATACTAACCTCTCTTAAATCATTGTTATTATCTACCACGTCTCCATGCTCCACGTCACTTATTTTTAGTTTATACGGAGTCTAATAATAAATAATAATAATATTGTCGGTAGAATTCAATGATTTTACAGTATATAATAGTAATAATAAAAAGTAATTGGTAGAATTGAAAATAATACCTACCTAGGTAGGTAGTCTGAAAAAATAAACTTTAGTTAGGTACCTATCATTATAATGGATTGTAATTCCCCTGAATCTGAAGCAGAAAATACACCACCTGAAGTCAGAAAACAAGCAGGTTTATGTTCTTTGAATTTGCTACCTGTAGTTTCGAGAGAAAAATACGAATCTGCTTATAAACATTTCATAAATTGGAGAAAAGGTCATAAAAGCAGAGCATTGTCAGAAAAAATAATTTATGTGTTAAATTTGTTAAATAATTAATCTGTTAAATTGTGGTCGTAGGAAAAGTACTGTGTGAAGCACGTGTGGAAAAGAAATTTCGCACTCGTGTGAATTGTGACACGAGACGATCGTGAGAAATTTTCTCTTTTCCGCACTTGTTTCACAATATACTATATTTAGTTATGTATGTAGTGCGCGAAATTGAAATTTAATGGTGCTTGAGAATGAGAGCTTTTTTGTCGAGGTGAGAGCCCAGACAAAAAATTATTCGAAAGCACTATAATTTCGCGCTTGAGATGCATACAACATTTTTTATTGACAGCTTCATTGAAATAAGCGAAAAAATCGAAAGCATTGATGAAATAGTTTTCGCTCTAGTGGGAAATACTTCGCGCTTACAGCCTGTACCGGGTGGTGCGGTGGTAGACGCAGCATAGGGATTTCAATGGGAAATTCTAAAATTGCAATTATTGGCTTCCCTATATATTTTTAGAGAGAAATGTTAAATTAATACTATGTTAAGATTATTGTAAAGCTGCTTCTGTTGCGTTGCTATAACAGCATTCTAGGTCTGAGTCATTTTAGAGAAAAACAGGAAAAAGTTTGCATTATATGGCTTCATTTGCATTGTTATTATTTCGCAGTGACGTAAATTATGCCATTTACGTCATTTTTAATTATTGTTGAAGTCAAGGAAATTATGGGCACGTCGTCACAAATTAAAATATTTTTCTTGATTTTCTCAGAAACGGCTTAGCCGGCATAAAACGTAGCTATAGCAACAGACGCAGCTTTACAATCTTAACAAAATATAAATTGCAAAAATAATGTACGTGCCATTCTTCATTCGGATATTGATGAAAAAACATTATTTGATGCCTGTCTAAATTGGGTCAACCAGCTTTAGGGAGCGGTCGGTGTCGGGTTATGTAGTTCAGCGTCTCGTGGAGAACTCGTAGTACACTTGCGCTCGGGCCGCTCACTAGAACTTGTACTTAATCGCTGAGTGGCCGGCATGCAGTGTCTTGTTAGATTATGCCAGGAGTGTAATAATGAACCGTTACGACACTTTATTTCACTCGTTTTTACTTTATACACTCTTCATGATAATCATACATTTTATGAACTAAGAAACGTGTAAAAAAAGTGCATTTTATGAATCACTCGTAGATAATAGCTATTTATCTACGAGTGATTCATAAAATGCACTTTTTTAGACGTTTCTTAGTTCATAAAATGTATGATTATCTTGAAGAGTGAAATAAAGTAGTTTGGGTGAAATAAAGTGCCGTAGCGGTTCATTATTTAACGCTAAATCTGACTGGTTACTGCATGCTCGCCGAGTGCAAGCTTCAATCAACGGTTCTAGTGAAGTAGTGAGCGGAGCGGCTCGGTCGTTCGGACTGAACGCTGAATTACATACTAAACGCCAACCACTCCTAATGCTTGTTGACATCATGCACCTATTCTAGAGAAACGTCGCAGTTTATTAGCAGAGCGCCAGATCTATGTACAATTAATATTTTGTGTTTTGCGTCTTTTAGTTACCTAAAATGGATACCATTGTAGATGATTCAATGAATGAAATATCTTCTACCCCAGAAGAAATTATTTTTCAATCGAATGTGTGGCTATATAATTTATATATTTTATGTTTACATTTAACCATGAATGAAATATCTTCCGCACTAGAAGAAATTATTATTCAATCAAATATGACTGCACAAAATCTGTTAGGTAGGTACCTACCTAAAAAATCTCAAGAAGTGTATATTAAGCAATATGTCACCTTTATGAACTGACGTGATGAAAAAAGCTAAGTTAATATAGCTTCAAAGAAACACTTACATAAGATATGAATGCATTGGAAATTTTTTTTTAATTTCATAATAATAACTTTTAGTTCTAATTTAAGTCACTCGTAGATAAAATTTTGTATGCAACATATGCATAAAGTGCCTTTTTTTTACTTCTGGGATTGCCGCATTCGCCTGCGGCTTATGCGGTCAAACTTCCCAGTGGTGAAAAAAAGTACCACTTTATGCACTTGTTGCATAAATAACTATTGTGATATAAGTTTAAAAATGGGAGGAATGTTTTAAGCACGGACGAAAATTGTTAAACGAGGCCGCAGGCCGAGTTTGAGAAATCGACAAGTCTTAAACACCCCTTTTGCAACGTATGGCATATAACACTTTTTGTTAAATCGTCAAGAAACAACGATTTATGAATTCTAAAGCTACATTTACAAGCAACACAATTCGGAATCCGATTGCGAATTGGAATGAAAATTACAAAGTAATTTTTGATAGCATCTACAACAGAAATTCGAATTGTCAGTTCGCTTAACGTACAGACATCATTGTGTAATTAAAGACACCTTCATCATATTTTCTTGTAGCAAGTTTTCGAGCTGTCCCTATGTTTACCGCCGGTAATGTGCGAGGGACTCCAGAATGGGCGTTTTCCCGGGTTTTCTGGACTTTGTTTTCTGAATTGTTAGACAAACCATCAAAATTCCAAGCAAGACAACTTTGTCTTTGCTTATTTCATTTGAACGAAGTTCATTGGCATTTTTTTCTTGACAACAAATCTGAATGAAGATACACGAGCAAAAATATATAAGTCACTGACTAACGAAAAATTAATACATACTTCAAGACAATAGAGTCTTCTGTTAGCGAAATAGATTTGCAATTGTGCGAAAACACATTCCATCAGTAATATAGAACTCCTTTAGAATAATAACCATTTATACTTAATAATAATTCTCGTCTTTAGTACCGTTTACCGTTTTCAAAGGAAAGCCTTTTTTACGTTACTTTTTTCTGCGGTAAAGCTTCTTAGTATCCAGAGAATGAGCTAAAATGACAGAACTTCTATGATAATTTTTAAATATCCTTTAGTATTAAGTCTAGCATTAATTTTAGCCTGAATAGGAATGAATAATACTGTAGTGCATTATCTAATAGTAGTCATCCGTCAGCTTAATTTAGAGTAAACAGGTACTGAAAAGTTAATTAGGTGGAAAAAACGTTGCTGGATAAATTAAAACTAACAAGTATTATTGTGTCCTGAAGAGTAACAACCAGTAGTTCAAGTAGCTGACAGAGGATATAGGAATGTAAATATACTCATTACGTGATAATTTGTCAGGAATGGGCTACCGAAATTCCGTTATAAATGGTAATTGCACTCTAAAAAATTATATAACTCAGTAGATAGATACTACTGCTAGATTGATATATTACAATGAAGAAAATACGAGTAAAATGGGTTTTTTTAAGCGCGATACAGGTTGCCTTAGAATTGTATATGTATAGGGGTGAAAAAATAATGTTCTTAATTAATATAATGTCACTATTATTCATAATTATTTTTCTGGCATAAAAAAACCTTAATAATAATGATAAATATATACGTACATACATCCGTGTCTCCATCAATTTTTTCGGGACCGAGGAGCGAAATAGGGGTGCTGGGTGGGTAAAAAGCTAAAAACAGTCATTGAAAACTAATATTAAGGTCACAACTAAGGCCTCTTTGACACTACGGTCGAATTTCTATTTTTTTCACTTTCATGGCAAGGAATATTGTAACGTAGATTACCCAGGCCCCTTTATCTGTTGCGAAAAGCCACCTTGTTCTATCTAGACCTGTGCTAACCGGGGGTGCTCTGCTATGTGATCTTTATTTATGGTGTCATATAATGGCAAGAAATTCCTTTCACTTTCAAACATCGTATTTAAAGGGACAGCAGATGCTTGCCTACATCTGCACTAAATAAAAACTCGTACTCTTCGAAGAATAGGATGATTGAATCATGGGCCGTTTTGTTTACAGGTTATTACTTCCTGACCTGGGTCTATTTTCGCTCCTAGCTCTATCTCGATTTCCTATACGTGAATATGTACTTATTTATTGAAGTATTTCTTTTTTCTACCTAACTTGGTTTATTTCTATTTATTGACGTAATTGCGTAGGTACCTATTGTGGTGCCACCTAATACCTAGTTGATTATTGTGTCTGATTTAAAATGGGACCTGCGCTCATAGATTGGGCGAATCTGTTTAATTATTTATCGATGTGGATTTTGTTGTGAAGAGAGTTTGCCAACTGCGAAGTTTGAGTTGTTTAGAGGAGAGATGCAAATTTATATGGGTAAAGTTTAGATAAGAATTGGGCGACCGAGAGTTCGCTAAACGCCTTCTCGTCGGGTTTACGTCCAAAGGGTTTGGTTTAGATAAGGATTGGGCGACCGAGAGTTCGCTAAGACGCCTTCTCGTCGGGTTTACGTCCAAAGGGTAAAGTTTTGACAAGGATTGGGCGACCGAGAGTTCGCTAAACGCCTTCTCGTCGGGTTTACGTCCAAAGGGTTATGGAGTCAGACGTGACCTGCTCGAAAGCTGATCTCATCTGCTATTAGCGGCGGCAAGACGTTTGCTTTTATAGAAGCAGTCGCCCGATTTCTAAACACCGCGCAACAATGCTCCTTATCGACACTGCACTGCTCTCATGCCGTGATTTAGTCCTTAATCGTATTTTCCTAATTACGGGACTTAGCGATTTGACCTCGCGGCTACCATACTGATTTGTCCTGAACCTGCACTAACTAAATTTTCCTTCAAATCGGTCGACGCGTTCTATAACTTTCCATTGTTCCTAACTATTATAATTACACCGGTTTAACTTTTACTTCGCGTTTACACCTGCTTGCCGTTTAGGTACCGGGATGCTTTTCCGGCTGTTGCTATTTATTTATTCGTTTTATCGATTGGTGAAGTTTTCATTCTCGTAGTTAGTATACCTAATGAGTTACCATTGTCTCTGCTTGAAGCCATTGTTTTGTTCTGATTTCACATTCCTTCACCCGGTCTGTTTCTTTCCACCCGTTCTTGTATGTAGGTCAGCTCTCCTTTTCATCACGCGGGCAGAGACTGTCTTTTACAATACCCTGCGTTAACATCTGGCAATATTTATCTACCCTGGCGGTGGCCGCTTTCTCGAAGGACTGCATTGTGGCTAGCTAGAGCGATTCTATTTTATGAATATTTAATGTGCTGGCGGGATCGTTTACTTGATGTAACGGCGGGTGGCTGTGTTTGAATTTTCTAACAATTTTACCTTTAGGTATTTACGTACCTATGTTCTCGCACTGTTCGCGTTTTCGATTTGGACTGTTTTAATGAGGGAGACGGAAATAATTTCCTTATCATCCTACCTAGGTGCGATCCATTTCAATATCTTCGAGATTAACAGTAGCACGGTTTTTATTTTGAATTTTGCATTTATATTTCAAAAATCGTAACATCAATCCCTGTGGCCTTTTTACGATATGAAAAAGCGGATATACTGCAAGTACGTGACTGTATACGTTCCGAAGCACTTGGCATTGTCCTCAAAGTGGTTACATCCTATAGACTCGACGTATTTATCATCGCATCTGCCAGATCCGTACTTTCATTGCACTCTCAAAATCGGTTTTTATTGCCGTACTGAAGGAGCCGCGGATGTATATAATGACCAAAAAACCTGATAGCATAAGAAGAGAAAATTTAGTAGCTCATTCACATTTTTAATTTACTAACATCCTGTATAATGTTGTATTTATCAAGAGATTGCATTAGAGGTACTCGTATTAAATTAAATGTACCCATTTCATAACAAATTAATTTAAATAGGTATAATTAAGATAATAATAATTATAATAATTATTCTGTATCAGTACAAACAGTAGTCAGTATAGGTACTTTAATAAAATGTGAGAATTATCTTTTCACTCAACCTTAAAATTATTCTACACCTATTATTATTACACACAGTATTCCCTATTCATTGATAGTACCGAGTTAATTATCTTTAAAGCAATAATAGACACTACGTTCAGCTATTTCATATTGTTTATAAAGCTGGCGTAAGGAATATAAATTGTCTTAAATTAATTTTATTCCGATTATACCGCCAAGTTACGTTATTCGAGAGCGTTTGTCAAAATAACCATCTATTAAGACGAGCTAGTCAATATTATTAGGAAACGAAAAATTTTACAACTCTTTTGACTAATTTGCTTTTTGCTTGTAGGTATTGTTCCGGATGTGAATAAACGTAAACAATGAATAATTACTTGCTCGAGCTTCTGTAACACACATGTCGTGTAGTGTTAGTGTTAGTATTAGTGTTACGTGGTGTTGGTGTTATTATAATGTCTTCAGAATATCCATAATTAAAAGAGAATTTGGGTGGCCGAAAAGAACGCGGTTACCAATTGAGATACATGATTACTTTAAATTGCCTTTTAAGCGGTGTAGTCAGTTATTTAATTAATAAGATCCCACATAATTAGTTAGAAAAACTAGACAGTTCCTAGACGATTTTATTTTTATAAAAATTCCTCTTCATCGACTTAATGCATGTTGATACCCACACTCTCTATTTTCGATGCCAAATAAGTTTTCTAAAGTGACGGAAGGAAAATAACGGTTTTTTTAAACGTTTACCGAGTGTCTAAAAGTGGCATTCTTTGACGCACTTTGTGCTTAAAAGTTACATAAATTACATAAGAATCGCAACACAAATCTGGAAGTGGACATGCGCAATGATCCGAGCGTTTGTTGAATGATTAGATTTGACTTAAAATTATTTTATTTACACATTTGTAGGTCAACTTTCATGTTTAAATAAGTATAATTAAGTGTGTTTTCGCACAATTGCAAATCTATTTCGCTAGCGGAAAACAGAAGCTCTATTGTCTTAGAGTAAGTATGTATCAATTTTTTGTTAGTCAATGACATATATTTTTGTTCCTGTGTCTTCAAAAGAAGAAGTCTAGCTTTGTTAGATTGCATCCAATTCATGTGTACACTTCGTCAAATAACGCGTAAGGAGATTTTTTGCACATTTGTTTCTAAATTACTTTTTTGTGTATCTAGCTTTAGTTTCGAACGGAAATACAATTTAGGTCAAAATAATTTAACATCGTACATCAAAATGACTTATCTTTAACACTGCCATCAATCTTGAAAAATACGGTTCACAGCCTGTTATGTTGGCAAGCCCAAAAACTGCATCAAACATTTATTAATAATATGATCTCTTTTTATGCTGTCTTGACGATTTCTTGGAGATATGATAATATACAGTTTTGATCATAAACTGGAACTTGCCTCTGAAAGATCAAGATTAGACCTAGTTTTTTTTTGTCTTTTCCATTTTTATGCTTAGTTTTGCTATAATTGTGATGTTTTAGAAGAGTGTTGTTTTTTCAACAGTTTCATAGCCAACGAACTATTTTATGTTCATTCATTATAAAGGCGTACTGTATTGAATAATTGAATACAACCAGTACTGAATAAAAGTATATTCATCAATATTATTCCAGTCGGTAAAGTAAAAAATGTATACCAAAAAATCTTATCTGAGATTTTCCTTCAATAATTCTTAGTGAAGAGGTTATAAAACATAAATCAAAAAAATCAGTTCTGGGGTTCTATTTTTTCGCTAATAACTCGTTAATCGTTGGATATATAAAAAAATCCTCATTAAAAGAATTGAAGCTTGAGTGATTTCTTAAAAAAAAGGTATCTTGTAATTTTTTCGTATATTATGTCATAGTTTTCGAGTTATTCAATATCAAAGAAATTGCGAATTTTGTAATCACTCGCGCCAATTTTCGTGCATTTAATATTGTTGCCGAGCAGTCTTCATAAAAAAATGAAATTACTCGTAAACCAAACAACCTATGAAGAAAATTCAAAATGGGTTTTGAAGGGGACATAAAATACATTTTTTTTGTCATTATAATTATTATTGATTATGGATGTTTTTAACTTTTTCCAATAGAATTTGACTAGGACACACCAGACTAACCCACGCATGCCTTCTCTCCATACTCCTACTCCTGCACGACCAGACTCACCATCCCCCACATAATTTTCTCATGTCCTTGTTTCATCAACAACATACTCGGCTGCTTCAAGGAGGCCGGCTTCTTCAACCTGATCTAATCTATTGAAAATCTGCTCCTAGTAACCCTCAGCGGTTGATGCAGCTTCATTCAAATAAGTATAAAAAACATTTTGATTTTTCTTCATAGGCCTGGTTTTAGAATAATGTCATTTTTGTATGTCAAAAATTGTAATTTCTTAAATAATATTGAATAACTTATGACATATACGAAAAAACTACAAGATACCTTTTTTAGGAAACCACTCAAGCTTTTTTTTTTTTAAATAAGTATTTTTTTGGTATTTCTAACGATTAACGAGTTATTAGAAAAAAGTATTTTTTCACTAAAAAGTGTTTTTTTTTGGAGGGAACGCGTTGCACCTACAGAACTGATTTTTGTGGATTTATGTTCTGTAACCTCTTCACTAATAATAATTATTGCAGGAAAATCTTAGATAAGATTTTTTATGAAGTTTTGGTACATTTTTTACTTTACCGACTGGACTAATTACACTTTGTTACGCAAAAATTGCTTATTTTAATGTTAATTGCGAAATATTAGTCGAAATTTGCCATAAAAAATGATTTTTGTAGGAAAATTTATAAAAAATCGCCAAATTGCAAGATGATTTATGCCCAGACCATTACAAAAACATACGCTTTTGCATCCTGAAATTATAGAGCATTACGGACGATTTGAAATAAATTGGAAGACTATCTGATCCCACCTGACCTGACCGCAATAAGAAAATGTGCCTCGTCTTAGCTTAAGCTGCATGACTTTCTTGAAAATATTACACGTAATAGTTTGCATTTCACGAAATGCATGCAAAACTCTATGCCGCTGTTTAATGTGCAAGAAATCTTACATCAGCTGCATTTTGTATGCACCCAGGCTAATATCTTTATGCAAAATACATACTGGACTGGACTGTAAAATCAGTTGCTAAACGTTTATTGGAGCGGATAAGTGTGGGAATTCTGCGATACTTTCTGCTAATCTAGCATTGTGAACGGCGACTGGCGTCCTTACTTAAGTAACACGATCCTTTTCTTAAAATTTAGTAATTATGTTCATATCTGCTGATGCGAATAAGATACTTCAGGGTATAATGGTTAAAGAAAATTGCACCGTGATTTTTTTTTTCTCTATTTCTTCCGTATTTCTGAAGATTAATTTTTTTCTTCTATATGCGATTTTCATCACCATGAAACTTTTTTCGTGACAAAAAAATTGATCACCTTAATTTTTTTAGTTTAACCATTGCTGCGTTATTTAGAATGAATTATAAACCCATTTATAATAAATATTATGTATTTTATACTTCTCGAGAAGAAGGAAGGAATGCACCACTGTATCCTTCGTGTTTATTTATATTGCAAAATCACGATGTTGTTGAAGCTCTAATAATATGTTATTTGCGGACAATATCAAGGATTAGACAATGCGATAAAAAATTACACCGTTCAATTAAGCTTTAAATAACATAATTGTAATGGGATGGCTTTATGTAACGACGCGTGTTGAGATTTCAAAGTTTGATGTTCATCAATTTAGCATCAAATTGACGTGGCGCCTTTTCTTATCATTAACATTAAAACACATTGCTGCTCATATACAGAGTGTTTGTTGATGTGGAATAATGTAAAAATTTTATTATTTCAAACCTTTTCATTATTACACCATTTTGTTTATTTGTTTTTCGTTTTGAAAAAAATTTCTTTACTCAAATTTGAAATTAAAAGTATATTATGTAATTAAAAACAATCGAAAAGTAGTGAAAAGTATGTGAAAAGTAGTGAAGAAGTAGTGACCATTTTGTAGACAGTTTTTTGTTTAGAATAAACTGTTTTTTTTTGCGAAATTTCGTTCAAAAAGGAGGGCAAAAGAAATCTGAAGAAAAAAAAGACTTTGAGATTATATAAAACGGAAGATGGGTACTTTTTGAAGATATATTTTGACGTCGTTTTATAAGAGCACGTTCACCCAACATTGTTATATCTCTCATATTTTGCCCAAAAAAATTATTAATTAACTTGCTTTTTCGAATTTTTTGACCAGAGTAAAAAGTAAAAAATTGTGGTTACCTTTTTTTTAATTTTCCTTACAAAATATGCATTCTGTTGAAAAATAGTATTTCTTCGAGCGGCTTTAAGGTAGAAACCTAAACTTTTCTTGAAACCTCTAATATATCGATATTTCATAAAATTTCCAGGGAAGTATGACAATAATAATTATGTTGAAACAGAAGTCAAAAATGCTAGTTTCTTGAGGAGGTTGTCAATTAAAAATTTTTCTTTGGCTAATGTGTATTATACAGGGTGTCCCGTATCGTTATGTTCAAATTTTGTGAGCATATAGTAGGCTTGTTTCTAAGCCTAAAAAACCTAAAAGTGACAGGTCTATCTGCATTCGTTACGAAGTTACAGGCCTAAGAAAATAATGTCTAGTAAATACCAGATTTAACTTTGAAAACCACATAAAACTTATTTTATTGACCAAATCTTTAGTTTATCATGTGTTAAAAATGTCCTATTCCTTGCTGAATACAAGCTTGTGCTCGGAGGCCTATTGCAAAAGTAACAGTTTTCTCGTCTTTTTTCGCGTACCTATCTCTTGACCAGCTTGCTGAATACGATCAAATAATAATAATTTCTCTCTGGTATTTAGTTACAAACACCAATTCCGAAATATGCTGGTGCCGCATTTATTTGAATCCTAAAATGCCATTTCGTATGAGCAGGGGAACCTCTACTCTCTACTAATGTTTATTTCGGTGACGTTTACTCATGTGTGGCAATTTGTGTGGCTTACAAAGTTGAATCTTGTTATTTACTAGTCATAATTTTCTTAGGCCTGTAACTTCGTAACGAATAAAGATAGACCTGTCACTTTTGGGTTTTTTGGGCTCAAAATTAAGCCTACTTTATGCTCAAGAATTTTGAGCATAACGATACGGGACACCCTGTATACTCTTAATTGTATTCAGAGCTTTCGAGAATCAATTTTTTCAGAAATCTCTGAAGAAGAGAATAAATTGAAGCTCGGAATATAATAAACAGTACACATCAGCCAAAGAAACATTTTTAATTGACAACCTCCCCAAGAAAGTAACATTTTTGAATTTTGTTTCTCATCAAATAAAGTTTTTCTGTAAGTGACTTGAATAACTTAATTTTGGAAATAAATGACTTCTAGAATTTTTAGGAAAGAATGAGACTTTGTAAAAAGAAACTCCCAGAAAAGAACTGACTGCATTTATGAGAGCCTTTTTACTCGGAGAAATTTTTTCAGCAAGTTTTTGGTAAAAGAAAAATGTTTTTTCCTGAAATAATGTCCAGCGGAAATCTGCGAAGAACAATCAACTGGAATCAAAACAAATCAAAAGATCTTGTACTGATATACAGGGTGAACCATGTATCCTTCTCTATATTGCTATCTCCTGAACGCTAAAAGATACAGGGACGGTTGAATTAGAGAAAAGATGCGCAGTTTTGTGGCCATCTCGAATCCAAAAAAGCCATCTCGAATCTCGAAAGACATGTAAGTGACGGCTCCTGAAATTCCTGAAAAAACTGAAAAATGGAGATTTCTAATTTTTGCCATATCTTTCTTATTATTAGGCTTACCTAAATCGTCAAGAGCTATACCCATCTGTCATTACAAAAGTTTTCAAGGCCGACTAGAGATCCAAGAGTTTTCACAGTCAACTTTCGTTTTTCTTATGGCCGCCATATTATTTTTTTATGTCGTTCGATATGAAAAAAATAATGGAAATCAAAAACTCAAAAAAACTTTTTTTTAATTTTTATTCTTTTTTTTCAAAGAAAAACCGAAAAAAAATCTTCGAAAAACGTCAACATTTGTAAAATACGCGCCGAAATAGTGCTTGCCTTATGGTTTTTTAATTTATTTATGAAATTCGGTCAAAAAAGTTGTCTTGGTTGTAAAGAAAAAAGAAGAATAATTTTTTTTAAATTTATTTTTAGAAGTTTAACAATTTTTAGTTTGTATGATTTTTTTTATACCGAACAACATAAAAAACAATATGGTGGCCATAAGAAAAACAAAAATTAACTATGAAAATTCTGGGATCTAGTCGGCTTTGAAAATTTTTGAAATGTCAGATGGGTTGCTTGCTGACTTATGTAAGCCCACAAAAAATTCTTTATTAATCTCCAATAATGAAAAAGATGTGGAAAAAATAAGAAATCTCGATTTTTCCGTTTATTCAGGATATCTTAGGAACGGTCGCAGATATTTTGTATCTCTTGACTGATTCGAGATGGCCACGGAATTGCGCTGCTTTGGACTTGTTTAACCGACCCTGTATCTGTTAGCGTTAGGAGATAGCAATATAGAGAAGGATATATGGTGCACCCTGTAGAAAATATTTATTTTGATTGATTTATTTTTTATAGACCTGTTTTTTATCCTAACAAAAATATGAAATTTAATAAATTTTTTTCAATTTGAATATTATTGAAATTTGATTTTGGGAAATTTTGAAGGTGTATTTATAGGTTCCGCATAACTCCTTCATACATTTTTGTATAGGTATAAATCTGCTTTGAGAGTAACAGAAAAAAGTTATTTCGAACTAGAAACCTTAAAATTTCTAAATATTATATTTCCAAAAAAAAGCTAATTTTTCACAAATTTTGTTAGTTGAGCTTTAAGGGTTAGATCGACATTCCCCAAATTACTTTTTAAAATTTTTTTTCGTAATCAATGCAAGCATTATTTTGTTCTAATAAGAAGGATAATACACATTTAAATAAAATATACAGGGTGAGTCTTTATTTAATGGTGGATTTCGTCAATGGTATATTATTGTAGGTGACAATTCGTTTTCATAAAATAAAGATTACGGCCTCTTCTTTCAAATATTATGGGACTTTTTTCTCAAGAACACGGTTTAAAATTCCACCAATGTGAAAAAACTGAAGTTAATTTCATTCATCATAATATAAATTTAAACCGTCTTTTTGAAACCGATTTTGACAGAAGAGGCCCTAGTCTCTATAGTTTAGGGAAACAAATTCTTCAAACTGTCAATATTAAAAGAAGTTGAGTTCTCAACTTTACTTCTCCGCATATCCCAGTCAATTTACAAGAAGTATTTTTTAGTATTTTTCCTGTGCTGCACGAATTGCCCTTTACAATGTACCATAGAGGAAAAGCGCCATTAAAGACTCACCCTGTGTATAAACAATAAGAAAACAGAAACAGAGACAAACATGTTCTCAAAACATGGAAAAACTCGTAATCAATTATCTCCGTCTCATTCACTTTATTCTATACAGGTTGTTTCAAAACATGTGTCGAAAAATGAAAGATGTGATTAGCTGCCTCGTTCTAAGAAAAGAAGTTCCTGGGTCCGCAAACGTACCGTTTTCGAGATACCGGGTATAAAAAGATTTTTTTTTTCAGTTTTTTGACGATATCTCAGGAACTGTGTCAGATTCAGACCAAGATTTTGTACACATTTTTTCATTAATAGTATCTACCTACATTAAAAGGGCAAATTAATTTTTTTTATGTGGCAGTAGTACAAATCATTAAAAAATGATCAAAAAGAAGTGATGTTTTTGTTCACAACAAAACATGTTGCCACTTTTATGTTTTTCATCATAAAATGCTGTTTTTTTCGAAAACAGTTCATACCTACCTATTAAATTGCATTAAATCACATTAAATTCACTAAGGGCCGGTTGTTCGTACGTCAGTTAAAAATTTTGAGATAACTACTGATTTTAAATTGCAAATTTTGAAAATACGGCGAATATAATTAATGATCTTGTATTTTTAATCAGTAATTAACTCTTCTCAAAGCGAGCAGAATTCATTTTCAGAAATATCAGACCAATGGTTTGATAATACAGGGCATTTTAAAATCAGTAATTATCTCAAAATTTTTAACTGACGTACGAACAACCGGCCCTAAGAACACCTTTTTATGTGAAAATATTGAGAGATTAAAATGTGCTTTCACAATGCCATTTTTCCCAGTGTCGTAGTAGAAACTAGGGGAAAAAATTTCAAACAACCCCAAAATATCCGCCACTGCCAAATGAAATAAATTTAATTAGAACTCAAAAATTTAATAATATTAACGATGAAATGTGTAGGTGTAAAAATTCGGTTTTATAGTTGAAATGGTTCCTGAAATATCGTCAAAAAACTGAAAAAAATATTTTTTTGACCCCTGTATCTCGAAAATGGTGAGTTGGCTGACTCCTGTCAATTTTTTTGACAGAACGCGCCAATGAACCACACACCTTTCATTTTCCGACACGCCTTAAAATAAATTTAATGTATTTCAATTTTTATTAAATTTAATTTATTTAGGATAAATAAATTTATACCCTGTATAATGCACATAAATTGTATATATCTGTCTCATTTGCTTAATATTTTCCAGCTATTGCCGGAAAATAGATCTTTTACTCGATTTAAACACGAGATTAAATCGATATACAGGATGATCCCGAAATGGCGGACACGGACACCACCACAGCATCCATTGTGGATTAAAGTTTCTAAGTTCACTTATACTTTTTTCTCCAGTATGGCCCCCTTAAGAAGATATGACCACTTTTGTGGACAAAAAAGTCACAACACTGCACTACCATTCTTCAGGCAGAAAAATAATGTCTAGGTCTACAATAATACCCAGATAGATGTTACCATGGAAACATATGAAATGGCAAATCCAACAAAGTTAAAAACAATAATCGTTGCGCGGATACATATTTGATGAATTGATGATGTTATTCAAAATTTATTTTAGTTGCATTGTTGAGCTCGAATTTGAACAACGATGCCACATTGAAAAATTGTTTTGAACTCAAGAAATGGGTAAACTTTGAATGCCTGTAATTCCGTTCCCGATAAGAAAAAAAAATAAAAAGCAAACACTATCGTTATAGTTATGTGAAACCATGTGCTTTGTCAGTGTAGGTTGTTTAAATTTGACCGCCATTTTGATTTAAATTTTCGAAAAAGGACACCCTATATCTCGGTAACGAAGCCGAGGAAACCATTTTTGTTTTAAATTTACAGTCTTTCTGAACATCCTCTACAACACCCTGTATACCGTGTCCGCCATTTCGGGATCACCCTGTATTATCCTGAAGTGTTGTTTAAATGGTTTTTAAATACCTAAGCCTATTTCGAGTTTTTAAAACCATCCTTAGAGCATAATTAAGGAAATGTATAACCTTTTATTTAAATCGGTATTTATATCATTCAACTTAGCTTCGACTTTTACCTCATTGATTTTTGTATTCGCTTTTTGTTGATAAAAAAAATTGATTTAACTCCTATTTTGCCAAATAACTAATTTTCAGGGCACTTTTTTATTATTTTTTCAATCTATTGTGATTTTTTTGTATGTTATAAAGGTGGGTGTATTCGTCATTTTTAAACGCTCTGTATACGTAAATGATATATTTGAATAATTCAACACATCTAAGATTTCAATATTGAAACTAGCAGTAGGTAGTAGGTAGGTAAATAGAAGCATCCAAATTTTTTTAGCCAAACGATGTTCGAGTTCATTGTCACGAACTTACCACTTTTACATATTTTGTGATTATTCTCTAATCGTTAAATTTGTTTACGCGAATTTTAATTGTTTATATCATTCTATATTTACATTTATATTGATTCTGTAATATTTGAGTGAGATGGTTATTAAGAAGCTTGCTACAGAAGCTTTTAAAAATCGAAAGAATGTAAATAGCTTTGAAGCATAAATATTCATTAATCCGCCATCAAATTACAACTAGTTAAAAATATAGCATATCATTTTTATGAAGGAATCTTCAAAAGTCAAAGGTTGAATTTAACTTAAACTGTGTTAATTAAATAAAGTATTTAATAAAACAAATGCGAGAAGTGAAAAATGTAAGGTCAATTTTGTAGCAACAACCACCGATTAATAAAAATTGTTATCTCAAACTGTTACTACACGCCAATAAATAATTCATAAATCTCTTTAACTACTTATACTAACAACAAGAAATAAAAAATTTATTGATGTTTGCTTAAGACATAAGACATAACACTCAATGCCATCGCTACCAAACTTATTAACACAAATACATACCAGGTATGGCTGTAATCAGTATAATAAATATCATGTTACTTGAACACAAATTGTTTCTAACCGTATTGGCATTATAAAACAAACACCACACCATCTCTATTTTCCGACAGCACACATTTTACGATCACTTCTATCCTAGTTTGAGGAACCTATTTTATTTGATAAAATTTACATCTCGTCTAGACGGAATTCTTTAACGTACATACGAGCGCTCCTAACTGCGAGCTTTACGCGATTACGCGAAATTTATAAAACCAAACCACATACACGCGCTATGCTCTATGCTAGCCTCCAGTTCCAGTGTTAGTGTTATTGTCTATGGCTATGGAGGAAGCTAAAGCGCCGTGCAAGTCCAGCGAAATCATACTGCTCTCTTGCTGCTGATGGATGATCCGCGTATTCACTTGCCTAGATAACGCTCCGATGTTCGTTACCTTCCCTCTTCGGTTGCCAATTAACTTGAATAAGAATTGCCCATTCATAACGTTTCAAGCATACAAGCAATGCGGATTTTTAACAATTAATAACGAGCTAACGAGCCTCACTTACACAGGAGATTGGAATTAGTAAACTTGGATATAATTTTAATCCTGCGGCACTAATTGGCTTATTATTAATTATTCATTATACCTAGCATTTAAAATTTTTCATGATCAAGTAATCGAAGTCATGATTGTGGAACATGATATCGAAAACGAAAATTCTTCGGGATAACTGGATTTTGATCCTTCGTTACTGATCAAATTTCCCATAATATTTACTTAATTTTCAGTGGGGGGTATAGGAACGGTGACAAAATTTTTAAAGGACCCACCAGGGTTTCACTCAATTTAGTTTAAAACCAGTGAAAGTCAACCAAGTCATTCCGATAAAATGTCTCTATGGACGCAAAAAAATTAGGGGATTTCGAGATATAGGTACACAGATGTCCAGTTTGATTGACAGTGCATGGGGATCTTCGAAACGATAAGAGATACAGGGTCGGTTAAATTAGAGAACAGTTACACCATTTTATCTTCAATAAGAATCTGTAATAAAATTTAGGGTATTTTCAGTCGTTGCTGAAAATAATATCGTGAAAAAACTGAAAAATTTCGATTTTTTATTTCTGGAAAAATCATGGAAACTAAAAAATTCATAATAACAATAAAAAAATTCAAAAATATTTTTCCTTCTTTCTTCAAAACAAAAACAAAATTTTTTTCACCCGCTACGTCAATATGAAGTCATATTCCTTTTAGTTTTCATGCGATATTTCGGTATAAAAATTTATATTTTTTCTTACAGAAGAATAAAATGTCGAATAATATTTTTTTAATGTGATAGAATTTTTGGTTTCCATGGATTTTTTAAACCGAACGACATAAAAAAGCAATTTAGCGACCATAAGGAAGACAAAAGTTTGATGACTTATATTAACCTACCAAAAATAATCAATTCATTATCAATAATAAAAAAGATATGCCTAAAGCAAGACATTTTGTTTTTTCAGTTTTTTCAGGATATTTCAGCAACGAATGAAAATATCCTAAATTTTTGTCAGATTCTTATTAAGCTATAAATTGTATAAATTTTATCTAATTAAACCGATCCTGTACCTCTGATCGTTTCCGAGACCCCCTTAAACTGGACACCTGTATATCTCGAGATCCCTTTATTATTTTTTTGCGTCCATGGAGACATTTCATCAGAATAAGTCCTTAAACATTTTTCCACTACTCTGAAACTAAATTGAGTGAAAACCAATTTGCCTTTGAAAACTGCGGGGTCATTTCTATATTAATTTATTGGCATATTTTTATTAAAGGAATTAAACTGAAATTTTTACAGTAGACAACAATAAAATTAATCAGCTTTGATCTTGAAAATTTTTTAAAGTACAAAATAATAGCGAAAATATTCCCAATTGGGTCAATAATTCATAAAAAAAATCATTTCGGGATTGAGAAGGTCTTTTTACAATAAATACATGCATGGTTGGGTTTGTGATTGTGAATCGTGAATAATGATGCAATAAAACAATAAATCAGGCCGCAATTAAACTGCGTTTTTTTACCTCGGGAGTTGGTTGTCCTGTGGTTGTCGCGGCTCGCAAATTGTGATTTATGGTCAATTTGAACCTTTCTACAGATTTTGTACAAAAAATGTTTAGTCGTTAAAATGTTAAGAACCTCTCTTATAATGATTCACTTTAATGAAGTATTTCGTCATCTTTAATGAAAGCTCATGCAGGTGCAAGAATATATTTCACGATTTTTTATTTTTATTTAAAATATTAAAAAAAAAACAAGAAAAGTCTATAAACGAAGGAAAAACGGAAAAACTATTATAGGATTTCTAAGATTTTCTAAAACGGATTAGAATTTTTTCCCGAATCCTCAAAAAAATAAGAATGATCGAGGAATCTGAAACTTAATTTACAGGAATGTTTTTTTTTTTTAGATCTTAGAAATATCAATTTACAAATTTTGTGTTCCATATTATCATAGTTTAAGAGATATTTCTGAAAACGTGTAAGAATGTCCATTCCAGAAGCAAATTTCCCTAAAATCGATAAGTAAACCGGATTTCCTCCTGGTTTAAAAAAATCAATATTTTAGTACTTATAGGACCTGGTCTCTGTCCTTCATTCTAGTGATTGATGTATAGTGGCCAGGTAGTGGTCCCCTTAGAAGAAGGCTGGTTGTGGCGGCGGTGCTCCCGCTGGACAGCCTCAGCTTTGAGCTCCGGCATTTTCCTCCAGGGGAAAAAGTTTCATTTCTCCCCGATGGAGGCAAAATCTGTCCAGTTCCCTGACGGCACACCTTATAAAACTAAAAATAAAACATTTTTAAATTGTTTATTTAATTATTGCTCAATTATTTTACTATTGTGTGAATATATACTGTCGTAACCATCTTCTGTAAATGACATATCTATATCAAAATTGCATTATCAAGTATACCCACATTTTTTTTTTACCACACTATGAAAGGGTTTTTTAATCAAAGGGAATATTTAATTATAAAATTTACGATTTCTGTTGTGCCATGGTCTATGGCGATTTGCTCCGAACGTTTCGTCTACAGCTACCGTAGACATCATCAGTGGTTACGTGTATGGCACAACGTCCCGGAATCAATTGCGATTTCATTAGAAGCCGGCCTTGAAAGGTAAGCATTCATTATGGCAGCGTGATTATGAATCCCACACCTTCATTGACTTTTTGTGTTGTACATTCCAAAAAAAAATTCCTCGATTTCAAGGCCCAAATTACTTAAGTCGAACAGGCAAGAACACAGTTAAGCCCGCAATCCTCTTGTAATAAATAATTTTTTATTATTATTTTAATTTTTTTCAAAGAACAGGGTCTAATAATTATTTGTTACAATACAATTTTAAATAAATTAACCTTGATCTTGGAATCATTCCGTTATATTCTCATTAAAATGGTACGAACGAAGTTAAGGTTTATTATATTTACTTGGTGATTTAATTTTATTGTTCATTCTAATTCACTCTCTATTGTTACAGCCGTAAACAGAATTCGCTTTACCGCGTAAAATATGTGTGTAATTGTTTCTATTATTAGTTATGAATTACATTAATAGAACCAGCAGGTATACCTATGCTAGGTAGCATGTCCATGACAGTTTCCTATATTTTAAATGGGCAATAAAAAACAAGTTCTCCTCTCATTTATATACAAATTGGAAAGGTGTTGCCTAAACTTAGATTAATATTTTATTTTATATTGGTTTCATTGGGATGTGTTATTTATAATTAATTACCTACTTATTCTTATTATATTACGTTATAATTAAATAATATGTATTTTGTCAAATGATAATATATTAGTTAGAATCATAAAAATTAGTATACCTAGTAGAAAAATTGATTGTAAAATCTTAATAAATAAAATTACTAATGTTTTAAAAAATTCTACTCTATACTGACGGATAATATAAACGTTACACGTGTTTCGCTACTTTTAAAGTAGCATCTTCAAACGTATGTAAATAAAATTATTGATATAGTAACATAGCAACAATATGGTAACCTAAGGATAATAAAACAAGTAACTAGATTTAAATGAATTTTTAACAGAACTAACTAGATCATAATGTAATTTCTTCAGAATCTTCCCATTTGTTGATACCAAGACAAGAAGAAAATCAAGCAGTGGAGAACGATATGTATCTAGCTGTTCACTTATTACTGTGTATTGTTGATTATGTAAATGTCTCTGTGGATCTCTAGAAATTCGAGAAAATTTAATTTAAAATCATGATCACAATGATGAAGTAATTCAATTTTATTGTTTGCTATTAGAGGGTGATTGTTTCCTATTAAGTGTTTTGCAAAATTTGATCTTTCTGGATGTTCGAGTCTGTAAGAGTTTAGGTGTTCGTTGTATCTAATTTCTAGGTTTCTGCAAGTTTGTCCTATATAAACTGAATTACAATCAGAGCAGTTTAATCGATAAATTCCAGGTTTTTGTAACTTAGATAACTTTTCCTTTGCATTCAGCAATATATATCAATCAATCAATCTTTATTGTCCATTATCAGGTACAAAAGTGCACATATGGAAAGTCAACTTCACTATTACAGTATTAAAAGTTTAGGTATACATATGTACTTAAAACAAAACAACAAAAAAAAGATCACAAAACAAAACAAAACAGCAGTAACTAAACAAATAAAATGCCTATGCACACATTCATATTGCATTACAACACTTGTCAAATATGTGGTCTAATAACATGGTCAGGACAAATATAATCTACCGATTAAAATATTCCGCAGTACTATAAAATACTCTGGAATTGAGGTACTTCTTTACACTAGCCTTGAATAAATTATAGTTTTCCTCTATAGCCAGAATATCCGTAGGAAGGCGGTTATTCTTCGCACACATATAGAAAGGAGATTTCTCAAAAAGTGTCGTGCGGTTGATGGGCAAGCAGATTTTGTTTCCAAACCTTGTTGAATATGCGTGACCGCACGACACCTCAGTGAACAGGTCCTTATGCTTATGTACAAACGCATTTAAGAATATATATACAGCAGCAGGTCAATATCTTATTGCTTGCAAAAGCATATCTACATGTCTCTAATGGTTTCAGACCAAATAAAAGACGTATAATTTTTTTCTGTAGGATAAAAATTCTTTGGGCATGCGCACTACTACCCCAAGCAACAATATTAAAAGATAGATGAGAGTAGACCAGAGCATAATAAACATTCAGCAAACATTCAGTCCCCAAGCTTGATTTAAGTTGAAGAATTGCAAAATATGACTTGCGCAGCTGCCCTGCCAGATGATCCACATGGGCCTGCCAGGACAAATGGTCATCAATCAGGGTACCTAAAAGTCTGACCGACCGAGAGAAACACAACCCTTTTGGAAGGGAAAAGTTATCAGGAAAAGCTCTTCTTATGCTAAAATTAACAGCAAGTGTTTTCTGCTCATTTAAGATGATTCTATTGCGTTGACACCAAATGAACATCTCATTCATTACTTAGCTGATCTTTGATTCCAATTCTTCAATAGTGTCTCCAGCAACAGTGACTGTTGCATCGTCCGCATACAGAGTGACGTATCCCGCATCAACGAACTGCGGTAGATCGTTTATAAAAACCAAAAACAGCAAAGGGCCCAGGACGGAGCCCTGTGGCACACCCAAACAAACACCACGTGCCGCAGACATTAAGCCATCAATCTTGACTCTAAGGTACCTGTCTGACAGGTAAGACTGTAGCCAATCGAGAACGCATCCTCGTATACCAACTGCAGAGAGCTTCCTGCTGAGTATACTCCAGCATACACTATCAAATGCTTTAGTGAAATCAAAGCAAATCATCACCATATACTTCTGAGAATCCAGATTATTGTGAACACAATTTAAAAGCTGAAAAAATGTGGTCTCGGAGGATTTTCCCTCCAAGAACCCGTGTTGCACAGAAAAATGATATATAACTGTTATACATGGCTTTTTCAAATATCTTAGAAAAGGAACTCAAAATGGAAATTGGTCTATAATTATCAGGCTCTCGGGAATCACCCTTTTTAAAGATAGGTGTTATAATTGCAGTCTTAAGTTCAACAGGGAAATAACCTGACTCTACTGATCTATTGAATAAAATAGAAAGGGGTGATTTTTTGTAATCAATGATATCCTTTATCATACTAATGGTATAGCCATCCTGGCCACATGAATGTTTATTCTTAATCGTATTCATCACATCCACTACCTCCCCAACAGTTATTGGCACAAAAAAAATCGAATTCACAATGCTCGGGGTCATGGTGCATGGTAAGCTCATGTTAAAACCGAAAAAATCCCTGATGATGTCAGCTGTACTGTTAGCGAACTGATTTGCAAAAAAAACCTTCTTGCGCATCAATCGCAGAAATAGTGTATTTTTATGCGATTCAATTATGAATATTTTCACCGCTTTTTAAATTATTGGCTTTCTGAAATTTTCCACAGTCATGTCATGTTAGCGTAGTGCTTTAATGTGAAAAATTTTCTGTGATAATTTCATTTCATTTCGTTTCAACACGTGCCTTAGATCGGATTTTTAAATTTAAAAATCAAAAAAATTGGCAAAATTTTACAATTTTGTCCCTTTTCCTATGCCCGCCACTGGCTAACTTTACTTGAAAAATACTATTTTTTACACTACCTTTAATAAATTCGGAAAAAACTGAAAGGAGAGTTTTGAAAACAGAAAGTTTGAAATTTTAGAGGAATAAACATCATTTAAAAATATTCGAATATATCTCCGCCATTTTTTATTTCCTTCTTGAAATTTTTGAAGGTTAAATGCTATTAGTATAGTTGTCTACTATCAAAATTTCCGTTCTATTCCTTCAAAAATAAGCTCATGAATGTTTATAGAAATGTAGACATTTTTACCCTTTTCCTACCCACGCCTCTGGCTTATTAATAGAAATGATGCAAATTGTATTGCATTAGCTCAAATTTCAAATAAGTTTATTCCAATCTTGTTAATTTTGTTTAAAAGTTTTTGATCTTGCCTATTTAGGGGTTCAAAATCTAGCCATTTTCCAAAAATTGAAAAGGCCGCCATTTTGGAATGTCTTTACCTATTTTACTCAAATACAGTACCAGACGACTACTTGAGGGTATCTTACTACCAAAAAAATTTCAGCGCTCTAGATTGAAAACTTCGACCAGAAACCGTGCCTCACGGACGGTTTTTTTTCTGAAATTCGGAGGGACATCCTGTAGAAGTAACACAACTCTAGGAAAATGTTTTTTACGAAAATCAAACGTCAGCCCTAAGGTTTATAAGAGTAAAAAATTTCGTTCATTAATCTTGAAAGATGAAGCTACAGGAGCGTTTTTAAAAATTTAGAGAAATTAATTTAAAAAAAACATCATGTAAAAAAAAATCGAATATCTCCGCCATTTTTCTTATTTACTTTTTGAAATTCTCAAGGGTTGAAGTCTATTAGTATAGTTGTCTACTGTAAAAATTTCAGTTTAATTACTTCAAAAATGTGCTCATAAATTGTTGGAGAAATTTAGCCATTTTTACCCTTTTCCTACCCACGCCACTGGCTTATTAATAGGAAAAATGCAAATTTTGTTGCATGAAATTAAATTTCAAGTCATTTACTTCCAATATTGTGAATTTGATATAAAACTCTTTTTCTATCTAGCTTATACAGGGGTTCAAAAAATAGTCCTTTTTCCAAAAATTAAAATGGCCGCCATTTTGAAACGGCTCGGCCGATTTTGCTCAAGTGCAATACCAGACCACTCCTTGTAGATATCTTACTCCCACAAAAATTTCAGCCTCCTAGATTCAAAACTGCGACCTGAAATGAGATGACAAAAACCGGATACCTGGAATTTTGAAGGGACACCCTGTAGAAGTGATGGAACTTTTGGAAAGTTTTTTAACGAAAATCCAACGTCATTCCCAAATTTTACAAGGACCCAAAATTTCGTTCACTAATCTTAAAAGATAAAGCCACAGGAGCGTTTTTAAAATCGAAATTTCGCGATTTTGGAGAAATATATATATATATAAATATATATATATATATATAAATATATATATATATATCGTGGGCAGGTGAATTTTGGAAAACCACTTTTTCGTAATCTGGGGGTCATGATCGGTGGACATTTGATGAGTTTGGGTGATTTTTGGAAAGTGATGTCGTCCTCAATAGTGTATTTTTTTGTTAAAAAATACACTAATATCTGCCAATCTGTTTTTTTCAACGACAGTGTTGCCATCGTAAAGTATCTCAGAGACAGCATTACCCCTATTGCCCCTCTTTAATGTTTCATTGACCATTCGCCATAATGCCCGTGTTCTATTAGTTGCGTTGTTTATCCTGGAATTATTATAATTCATTTTTTCAACTCGAATTTTCTTACGGAATTTTTTTTATAACCATTGCTCATAAAATATTTAAATGAAATATTAAATGTGATGGTGTTAGAAATTAATATCATTGATATTTGTGTTGAAATGTTTCCAAAGTACCTACGTAAGTGATGAATTTTTTCTGATTTCATTGTTTTGTTAGGATAAATGAGGTTTATGGCTAATTTGTGTTGTTTTTTGTGTAATAAGTCGTCTATTAATGTTTTTCGATAATCATTCTCTTTTGCAATTTGTTTGATAATAGAAATTTCTCTGTTCTCATAATTATAAAAAAGCACATATAAGCATAGGTCCGCCATAGCTTCGTAGATCGATCAAAGGGTGTTGAAATTTCAAAATTTATTCTGCTTTTTTTTACAGCTCGTCGAGGCTAGTCAAACCTTAGTCAAACAGTCAGTCACACAGGGTCATACCAACTTTATTTTTTAACAGACGTTGACTAAACTGTCAAAATTAATGAAAATGAGAAATTATCCAAAAAAGCCAGAACCTGTTTTACCATTTTAAGAATTTGAAATTTGTCTTACAAATTGTTTTTTCCTTGATAACCTTCGCGTATGCAAAAAAATATACAGGGTGTCCGGAAATTATGAGCAAAAAATTAAGGGGGTGATTATTCTTGATGAAATATTGCCAAAAGTATCTATAATTTTTTTTCGAAAACTCAAAAAGAAGAAAGTTATAAGCCTCCAAAGTTGATTTTTTTAAATCAATATTTTTTTATAACTTTTTTTCTCGTGTACGGATTTTCTTAAAATTTGACACACTTGTCACTGATGTTGCTTTACATCCTTGGTCCAAATTAGACTTGAATCCCTCGAAATCAAAAGGCGTTAACTGCCCTTGACCTTCAAAAAAGGCCTATAACTTTTTTCGTAATATTTTTTTCTGAGTTTTGAAGACGCACAATTGAAGAACGTGCAGAAATATTCGGAAAAGGTCCTCTTTGTCTATCACGATAAAATGACCCGTTTCCGAGTAAAACTGTTTTAAACATTTTCCTGCACTAAAATTGATCACCATAAACTATGATCATTCTGCAACAACACCAAAGCATGCTTTGGAAACAGCTGCAGGATTGCCTAGTTATGTACAAAACAGAGACATTCGTATATAAATAGACTTGGAAATGATTTTTTTTTGAAAATGAAAAAAATTTTTAATCATTTTTTTTTAATAAAATAATAAAATAATTTTAATAATAAAAAAAAATAAATTGCTGTCAAAATGAAATCCAAAGCAAACGTCTTGTTTCCTAGGCAACCCTGCCACCGTTCCCAAAACATGCTTTGGTATTGTTGCAGAATGATCATAGTTTATGGTGATCAATTTTAGTGCAAGCAAATTTTTAAAACAGTTTTACTCGGAAGCAGGTCATTTTATCGTGATAGACAAAGAGGACCTTTTCCGAATATTTCTTCATGTTCTTCAATTGTGCGTCTTCAAAACTCAGAAAAAAATATTACGAAAAAAGTTATAGGCCTTTTTTGAAGGTCAAGGGCAGTTAAGGCCTTTTGATTTCGAGGGATTCAAGTCTAATTTGGACCAAGGATGTAAAGTAACATCAGTGGCAAGTGTGTCAAATTTTAAGAAAATCCGTACACTAGAAAAAAAGTTATAAAAACATATTGATTTAAAAAAATCAACTTTGGAGGCTTATAACTTTCTTCTTTTTGAGTTTTCGAAAAAAAATTATAGATACTTTTGGCAATATTTCAACAAGAAGAATCACCCCCTTAATTTTTTGCTCATAATTTCCGGACACCCTGTATAAGAGACTAAAAAGTTCCTAAATAAAACACAAAAATCATATTATGTTTTGGAATTCACCAGCAGCGCATCGTAAAAAAGTTCAGGGGGAGAAATTCAGGAAAAAAAATGTCTCTGGAAATTCTCACAACCATTTGTCATGGCCAATGATGTAAGCCCTGTAACGTAACTTGTATTCCAAATTAGAGCTAAATATCTCGAAAACTATGGGAAAGTATTTTTTTTATTACAACACTTCGTTGTAGATCGGTAATTTTAGGCATAAAATAAGCCAAAAGAATAAGCTCCCCTTCGTATATGCCCGATGGTATTTAGGAATATCCTGTAGAATTAAGGAGGGATTCTTATCAAAAATTTCAGTCATTGGTTAAAATAGTTATATCTACAAATGATAAGAAATTCAGTTCCTTAAAGTAAAAACATGTCTTTTCTTCAAAAATTATGCTCGACTCTTATTTGACAATGCATTAGATGATTCATCCTTGAAATATCACATCGTCCTGTCTGCATTACATCTAGGAACTCATTTAGAAATGAAGACATTCTGAATTTTATATGCAATGCAAATATGTTTAGCCTTTGCATAATCGAATTATAGTTCAACCTTGCGTCTTTATATAAACAGAGGTAAATAGAAAGCGTTTCTACATAAGGCAAAAAATAAACTTTTCTTCATCCTTCATAAACGATTTGAATATTTATTTTATATTACCTACAGTTAGTAGTACTTAGTAGGTCCAATTTTATTATAATACTTTGTTGAGTTTGTACCTACATATGAACGTAGATAAATAGTTTCTTATCCAATTAAGAACTTATTTATCCAGAGTAACTTTAGTTACGCATACCTATTTATAATAATAGAGGAATTTAGAAATATGAGTGAGAAATAGAGATCAAATACTAATACTACCTACCTATGAACAAATAGGAACACAAACATTTCTTCGTTACTGCATAGACAATACCTATGATGGTGTATTATTATGTATTATTTACACATACATAAACCCTGACTTACATGTGTAATTGAATGTCAAGCTCCATCGTGTTTCTCATTAATTTACTAGCGGTAATCCTAGAAGCTTACCTCTATTTTTATTTGCTGATCATAAATGGAGACGCATTTTCATTTTCATATAACTCCAATTAATTACACACCCACTATTTTATTATTTGGTTATGGTCTGATTCATAATTAAAATTTTATTTATCTTTTGAAGGTTGCATTTCGAATAATTAAGCTTGTCTACACGGTACGGTTTAGATGTTCATGTTAATTTCTTGTCGTAAAATTTGTTTAACTTAATCGAATATTATGTAAGTATATACAGTGTGATTTTTTAAAATGTTTAGTACATACAGGGATCTATTAAACTGTGTACTGCAGTTAGAGAAACGGGTAAATGGGGAAAATTGCGTGCAGTCTTTTGAGCTAAATTCGAAGCAACTTTTTTTTTAAATCTTCATGGGTTCTTAGAGCTTTGACATAAACTGAATTTCTTTATACTCCGAGATAGCACCCTTATTATTGATTTTAGAGAAAAATCATGAAGAAAAATGTTTTCGAACATTTTTTAACCAACAAAGCGGCGTTATACATTTTTTTATTTGTCGTGTCATTTTTGAGTTATGATATAAACTTGTATTTTTTTTAAATGTATAAGTAATAGTTAGCTATGGCATCAATAAATAGGTCTTTTTATCTAAATACGATGATGTAAAACTTGATAATGAATTTTACTGAAAATAAATAAATTATGACACTTTGTACTCTTGAAAAAACACAGTTTTATTGTCTTAACTCTAGAACGACGCGACAAATAAAAAAAATTATAGCGCTGTTTTATTGGTTATAAACTCGTCTACAACATTTTCTTTTACCATTTTTCTCTAATTCCAATAACAAGAGTGCTATCTCAGTATAAAGAAATTCGTGACTTCAGTTTATGTCGAATATGACGAACCCATGAAGATTTTCAAAAAAATAAAAGTATCTTCGAATTTAGCTCATAAAACTGCACTACTTTACCTACAACCAGTTCTCTCACCGCAGTATTGAAGACATCCCTGTACATTGAAAAAAACTCACCCTGTATAATTTTCCTTAATTTTTCTTCGGCAATATGGAAATTTTCAAAAATGTATCCCAGGCAGCAATCGAACATTCACTGAATGTTAAAAATGAACATTCAGCCAATGTTAGAAACGACAGATTCGTAAACATTCAATGAATATTAGTTTTAAATGTTCAGTGAATGTTCATATTTAAGCTTTAGTGAACATTTATGAATGAATGTTTACTGAACATTCAAAAATGAACATTCAGCCAATGTGAAAACCGACAGATTTGTAAACATTCAATGAATATTAGTTTTAAATGTTCAGTGAATGTTTGTTTTTTTTTATATCAAACTGATCATCACTAAGAATTGTATTACCTATGGAGCTGAAAAGCTGAAAAAAATAATACTTATTATGTAGGTGTAGTCCATTTATCAATCCATCAGTGAACAATAAATTATTATTATTATTATAAGGTCACATTTGCTCTTCCGTGTTGTTTTTCTTCTTCTTGTCTACGTCATAATACTTACCTATAATACCTGGGATGAAGAATTAGATTAGTTTGCATCACTCTATGCACCTTCTCTCTCCGACCAGACAAGCATAAAATACTTAGCTTGCTGATAATAATTATCAGCACAATATTGTAACAAACCCCCCCCCTAGGCCAAATGATCGTCTACAAATGCGGCTAAGAACCCCTGAAAATTGTGTCCGTAACTGTAAGTAACCACACTGAGGTTCTTGGATAAGGTATGCAGAGAAAGTTTAGGAATTGAGAAAAGAAAAATTTAAATGAAGCACTATTTCATCTATTTTTCACACTGGCGTTCAGTTAAACTTTTTTAGTCTTTAAATTTTGAATTTTGTCTTATGTTTTACCTCGCCGTCATTGCAGCTGAAATTTTGTATCTTTAAGTTGTTTGTCAGGGAATTTATTGGATGAGTAAAAAAAAAATTTTTGCCTTTTTGAATTTATTTTTGTCTCTTTTAGTTTGCTAAATGTGGCTACCCTGTAACCCTTTTTTTAGTTGGTCAATTCGTTTGTATTGGTTATTAGACTTCCTGGAGCCCCTTGGAATTTTTATTACTTTATGACTCTCCCGGCTCCCTTGGTGGACGGACCAGGCTTCTCTAAGTTGTTGAGCAACGTTGCCAAATCTACATCTATTTAAACAAGCGTCATATCCCATCAAGATAATGAAACTAGTTTTCAATTACCAATTATCCTAACGTGGTTTCATTAATATTTAATAGTGTTTTCAGGTTTGTGAGACCTGTTAATTATACCTTTATTTATACCTTTTATACCTTGTTTGGTTATACCTTTGTTGTTGTATTATTTGATTATGGTTACCATGTGTTTATTTCATTTGGTTATACCTTTTGTTTTTATCATTTGGTTATTGTAACCTGGTGTTTATACCATTTGGTTATACCTTTGTTTTATCATTTGGTTATGTTTACCTTGTGTTTATTTCATTTGGTTATACCTTTAGTTTTATCATTTGGTTATTGTAACCTGGTGTTTATACCATTTGGTTATACCTTTAGTTTTATCATTTGGTTATTGTTTACCTTGTGTTTATTTCGTTCATATATACCTGTTCATATATACCTGTTCATAACCTAAAGGGTTGTGAGTCCTTTGGTTAGTTTAATACCTCGATACACTGTCACTGTATCATTTACCTTTACACTATTATTTATGAAACCATTTCTATAGGTATAATAAGATATTGAAAGAGATCACTGTTTGGAGATTTTTTAAAGGTTTGTCAATTGGACTGTAATCCTCTGCACAAATGAAATCATCTAACAAACCAGCACACAGACCCACTCTTCCCTAAGAGAATTCGAGACTTATACATCTCATGCGGCAGTTCGGGTGCACCTTGCTCGATAGGGCCCCACCGACTCTAAGATAATTCTTTCCCTAAAGCTCAGTGTGTATAAAAGCGGGATGCGATAGTTTGCAGTGAAGACACTCGCTAAGAAGAAAACGTTGTCAGGTTCCCGATGAGGAACAGATTTACTTGTAATTTGGAAGTACAGATGATCTTGTTTCACTGAATTAACTAGACATGAAACTTACATAAACAGACTTGACTTCAACAACAATGCTCAATTTTTAACTGAACGTGAGAAACGGTTTGATTCTTGACATTGACTTTCGGATCTGACTGTGGATATCTAGCTCAAAAGAAAATAGTGAATGTAGGGAGATTGACGTAACAACTTAAAGAAATATTTTGCAATCTGACAACCTTGCAGTGGGGTTGTGTCTTGTATCTATTCGTAATAATTATGGAAGGTCAAGCGGCGAGGTGTTCTCTTTCTAACTGAAAACTGAATAAATTTTGTTAAATCGTGATGTCCAAATTAATTGAAAGTACCTAAATTAATATAAATTAGGAATAAATGATTAGTAATAATTATGGACGGTCAAGCGGCGAGGTGTTCTCCTTCTAACTGAAAACTGAATAAATTGTGTTAAATCGTGAGGTCCAAATTAATTGAAGGTACCTAAATTAATATAAATTAAGAATAAATGATTAGTAATAATTTGAAACCTGTAATTGGCTTGCTGGTTCCTTGGCTATGATAGAATTGTACGAGATCGGCACCGTCGTTGGAGAATAACGTATGCCCCTGTGGATCCTGCTCTAGCTCTTCGTCTGCGGTGGGTTTGGAATTGGACATCTTCGCCGTAGATTCACTTGCACTCGTGTGTTTAGGTACTTAGGAGCACTATTTGTCTGCCAGGGTATAGAGCTTACGAAGTCTCTTCTCCTCCGGAGTATAATAGTAATTTGATGTCAGGAGTACTGATCGTCTGCCAGGGTATAGAGCTTACGAAATCTCTTCTCCTCCGGAGTATAACAGTAAATTTAGAGTGTTAGGAATACTGCTCGTCTGCCAGGGTATAGAGCTCAAGAAGTCTCTTCTCCTCCGGAGTATAACAGTAATTAGGTAAACTGTGAATCGTAGGAAGGAAAGGAATCGAATGTCTTTCCCTAGAAACTTCGCTGGTATTTATACTGAATCTAGCCGTTGTTCCCGGGATGGGCTTTTGTGTTGATTTCCGGTGACGATTTCTATTTTGTCTGAACAATGACATTTCAGCTTTCTCCGTTGTTTATCCCATTTTCCTGAATAGTCAGTTTGGAAATTGTCACTCTGATGAGTGGGAAATTCTTCTCGTAAACGTCAGTCGGTGTTTCCTTTAGAAAAAAAGCTGATTAGACAGTTAATTACCTATCCTTCCTGTTATTAACGGACAGCTATTCATTGTTAAATTCCTTGAGTTCAATTTCCTGGAGTTTCCTTATCGATACTGTGGTTCTGGGATTTTTCTCAGGTTGTTTGTTATCAGGACTAGGCGTGTGCCGAATTTCGTGCGTCTAGCTAGATTTTGTTAAAAAATGCAAATTTTTAACACATTATGGACTGGACCTTCTAACAGCTATATTTAAGGGTGATGGTCGCTTGGCATCGTAGGTCTGTTACAGGCGTTAGATGATATTTCTCTTGCATTCTCCTTTTATTGTTAAAATCACATCCGACATTAAGGAACGGACGGTTGGGTGTGGCTCGTGCTCCGGGCAAATCTCCCATCAATTATTATTTTATTTTATTTACTTATTTTTTCTTCCATTTTTTTTTTTCATTTATTTTCCAAATTTTTTTCTAAACATGATACCCCCCTTTGGTCTATTACAATATAAATTATTTATATTGTGACTTTTATACCTATACATAGGTATATTCATAGTTTAGAAAAACAAGATGAAATGCCAAGAATAGCGGACATATTGGACACAAGACAAGAGAATACTGGAACTGGGAATGAAATAGACAAGAGAGCTGCGCGCGCAACACCTCGTTGAAATAATTATAATAAATATAATTCTGGTTGTTATCAATTTTTAAGCCAAATATTTTCGTTTCAGCATGTAATTTTCCATTTTTTTTTGGTATATGTTATTTACCTGATGTCAGTGTACCTGTATGTAATTGCGTGCAATAAACATTTCATCTAAAACATTGTATGAATGTTAATTAAACATTGCATTTTGAATGTTCAGTATCTAATGTTCAGTGAATGTTTATTCAACGTCTGAAAACGAACATTAGAATCTGAACGTTGCCTGAATATTCGGAAAGTCTGTTTAACATTAGAGCAATGTTTAATGTTCGGTGAACATTTAGGGAACATTCAGTGAACATTCCTTGCTGCCCAAACGAACACGTGTTCGTTTGGGATATTCTGATTTGTGGGAAAGGACAGCTGAAACATGCACATCATTATAATAACTCTGGGTACGCATGCTAATAAGTTCTCAGCAGATGTAACACGGCCGAGGGTTACAACAGAAAATCTATAGAAAAAGAAGTCTCCTCTAAGCTCGTGTGGTATTTCTCTCATTGGTGTGTCAATTATTATACGTCCCATGGGGGAGTCCATGATTTTTGTCCTCTGGGGAAAAAGAGTCAAAGGGAATAAAGAATTCCACTGTTTAATCTTTCAAACTAGAATCAGTTTTTAAACAACTATTTAGGGAAGTTGAATTCCGAAATTCTTGTAGCGATACTTTATCGTATTTAAGACTAGAAGCGATGGGAAGGACTAACCCCAGCGATTACTACAAAACGAGACTCATAGTGCAGCCATGAAGCCACAAGCAAACTTTTAGGACATGCCACAAGCCTACAGTTTTGCCAACAATCCATGCATCATGCCAGACACGGTCGAAAGCTTTAGACGAGACTCCCCATTGTGTTCGACTGTGCTATTGCACATTCGGTAACATTGGTGAGAACATCACCTGTTAATTTCTGCTTGCGGAAGCCGTACTGGCGGTCGCTGATTAGATAATATTGCAAGCATTGTCACTGGTCGATAGTTATTTTGTAAATCGTCTTAGTCTTTTTGACTTTCTTGGAAATAGGCTGCACTCGTGCACATTTCCAGCAGTAGGAAAATATGCCCTTTCTAAGACCTGTTGGAAAGTCGACAGTGATTCAGTTATCTCACCACAGACTTTCTCGCAGTTCTTCTTAAGCCCTGGAGAGTTATCCACTGAAATCGTTAAGACACGTATCCACCAAAGCAACAAAGAGAAATTAATGTTTCTGTTCAAAATCTCCGAAATATTTACAAATGTTCTAGTAATTTGTTCAATTTTCCTTGATGTTGTTAGTAGTAGATTTGTTGTAACTATGTTCGAAGTACTAGAAGTTGCTCATTGTTGCGTGTTGCCGCTTGTTTCTTCCGTTTGAAGCGGTAACATCATCAAAGGAAAGAGAAGAACATGGGGCAACAAACGTAGTTTGAAATGAAGGAACATTTTGTTTCTGCAGTGGAGACAGGCAGTAAGAGGGAGTAGTCACGAAATACTTACTACAGGTTTTCTTCAGTGTGTCTTTGTCATGTCTTTGTCAGTGTGTCTCTACCACGTCGTTCAAATGAAGTAATGACTAGCTAGTAGAGTTTCCTGAACCCTATAAAAGTTTCTATTGCTGATCTGCAATAATTGGTGTCTTCTTTTCGGATTTTTGATTCGATGCAAGGATTTTGGTTTGATCCAAACAATAACGATTCAAGGGTCTCCAAGAGTTGTTTGTAATCCACTAATCCCCCACGCTCTTTTCTTTCTTGAAGGCTTTACCGCATCCAAATTTTATGTTTCCTTTATGATGTTGCTTTTGTGGATAAAGTCGGTTCCCAAAAATCAAAAAAATAAAATAAATAAACACTTGTTTCACTAAGTTCCTAAAATTTTAAACAAGAAGCAACATTGGAAACAAAATGTTTCTGTGTGTAGCTTTGGTGGATAGGCTCCTTAATATAATATGAGCAAGAGTCGTACTGAGCTAATAATTGGTGTAAGTCTTCTTTTTTTCAATCAAAGCACCATGTTTTGATTGAACTGTTTATGGACTGTTTATCTTCAACTATAGTTTAACTCGGTGAATCGTAACAGGACTTGTTAGCACCTGGACAGACTGTAATCATACAATAATAATTTAAATAATTTGTTGTAAATTATGCAGTAACGGTGATTTTATCGCTTTTATTGTTAGATTACTCCGATTGCCATCATATATTTACGTTTAAATCATCGATCGTAATCATTGAGTCCAGTGATTGTAACCATCTTGATTACTGGATTTATAAATGAAGTCATGCTAATTAAAACCATTACCGACTGTCCGCTTCGAGATGACGGTTCCCTTTGATATAGGTCAGAGTGACATTCCATTTCTTCTATTTCTCGCTACGTTTGCAAAATAAAGTGCACAATAAGAAAATACTGCGCGCATACCAAGCATTCCTTTCATTATGTTGTACGGTAATAAATCAATTGAGGATAACTTATTGACCATGACTGGCGTCAAATTATACCATTCGCTGTTAATAGGGATTTATTTCAAGATGCCAATATTAATGCTAATCGATGAAGAGTGTTAAAAAAGTGGACATTATTGTAACGAAAAATACCACTACTTGTTGGGCAACTTTTGTTGTCTTGTCGTTATGTTTTAACTGCTATTATTGGTTTATTGATTGAGGACGACATCACTTTTCGAAAATCACAAAAACTCATCAAATATCCACCGATCATGACCCCAAGATCACGAAAAAGTGTTTTTTTTCCAAATTTACCTGCCCACGATAAACAAGCTGTTTCTAAATACCCATAAGTTAGAGGACGTGTAGATAAAGCTAAAATAAAAAAATCAAATAATTTTTTTCCGTTAATGTTTTTGAAACGAGATACAGGGTGTTTAAGAGTCGATTTGCGATTTTTTAAATGTATCCTTCTATAGAGTGAACCAATAATTCTGATTTTTTGTATAAAGGCTACTTTATTATTAATAACAGGTAGGTATTTGGAAAAACTCTATACTGAAGTTTCAGAATAGTAGGCACTAAGTTCTTAGAAATATTACGGACTTAAAGTAAACACATTGTTGCCAGCTTTTAATTCTTGGTGTTTTATCATTTTGTATTTTTATCATTCACATGCAGGTAAATGGTTGTAGGATAAAAAATACTGTGTTTTATTTGTTGAGTAATTTTTCTGCTATAATAATTTCACAACATCGATATTTAATAGCAAAAGATGTAGAATTTCAATGAGGTTCGGTCCCTTAAAATATAATATATGGCAACATTACAGCAGTGTCAACAAGTACAAAGGATAAGCAGATCCAACTTGTAAGGTAAAGTAAGATGGATATATATCGAGCATGCTGCCAGTCCGTCCAAGGCAGCTCCGTATTCAGTGGCGTATCGTTCATGCTATTTTCGTGAGGGGCTGCAATATAACATTTATCGCTCCTTTAAATCCTTAATATTTTATTTTTATGTTTATATGTGCTGAATTATTGAAGCATCACAAAAATTAAAAAACGCATGAAAATGAATGAAAAAGAATTCGCGGCAGTGGAATAACCTGAACAAAAAGAAAAGTTGTTTGTTTTGGGCTGTTATTGGATGTCGATCGGGACTTGTATATTTTTCTCTTTCTGTTTTCTGGTTGTCAGAAAAGAAAAATTAATATTACCGGGGGAAGAAGATTCTCGACTCTCGGGAACAACAAAATTTTGAATATTTCATATTGTTCATAGACAATCTGTGAAGTAATTAAGAAATACAAGCTAGAAAAAATCAATATCTTACTAATTTGTTAATAATTAGTTATTAGTTAATTATTTGGTAAAATAATAATACAATAATGATTCCTGTTTTGGGAATGAACTGAGTTCCAGGATACAGAAAAAGTTTAACTATAAGAAATTTACGGAATTACCATCCCGGAAAAACCCATACCCGGTCGACAATAAAGTGCATAATTAGTGGGGATAGCTTGGTTGCTTTAAGGGTCGCTCATCAGATTTCCTGTCTGAATCTTATTTCTCAGTTCTCACTGTGGTGTAAACGGGAAAGAAGCAAGCTTCTTTGAGTGCCGAAGTGAAATACTGTTTAAATTTAAAGTTGTGAGCAATATGGAAGGCGAGAGCAGCCAAAGTAAACGTCGTCGTACGAATTTATCTACAGGAGAAAAAACTATTATATACAACGTGTATTGTGGACTCCGTGAAAGGAATCAAAGTATGTTGGTAAACCATGTAGTTGCTTTGTGTAGTGATTTAACCAAAGTGTCAACTAGGAGTGTACACCGAATCTTGAAAACTTTCAAAGAGTCCAAAGGCGGAACAGAAAAGGTAGCTGAAAATATTGAAACAAGGGGGAGAAAACGCATTGACATTGATGATGACATAAAATACGCCGTTCGGAGAAAATTTCATTCGTTCTTTTTCCGAAATGAAATTCCAACATTAAAAGCAATCGCTGCCGAAATCAATTCGGATGACGCAATGCCGAAAATATCGCGACGTGTCTTATTGCGGACATTAAGACAAATGAACATAAGGCATATGAAAAGGCAGAGAAAAAGTCTTCTTATAGAAAGAGAAGAAATAATTTTGTGGCGGAGAAATTATTTACAAAAAATTCGAGAGTATCGTCGTGAAGGGAAGAAAATATATTTCTTAGACGAAACTTGGCTGAATCAAGGTCATACTGTTTCGAAAATTTGGCAAGATTTGGAAATAACAAGCCGTCGACAAGCTTTTTTTGAAGGTTTTTCCACAGGACTAAAAGCGCCAGCGGGCAAGGGGCGGAGGCTCATAATAACTCACATAGGTAGTGATTCGGGTTTTTTGGAAAACGGATTGCTACTTTTCGAATCGAAGAAAACTAGTGACTACCATGAGGAAATGGATGCGGAAAAATTCGAAAGCTGGTTTTTAAAAATTTTACCAAGCCTTGAGCCAAATTCGGTCGTGGTAATGGACAATGCTTCCTACCATAGTCGACGATTGGAGCCATCGCCAACAACTGCATGGCGAAAAGGTGACATCATTAACTGGCTGGCTCAAAGAAATATACCATTTGATGACAACATGTTAAAAGTGCAACTATTAAACATCGCAAGGGCACAAATACCTCATTTTAAGAGATATGCTGTCGACGAATTGGCTCGCGAGTGCAACATCATTGTACACCGCCTCCCTCCTTACCACTGTGAACTGAATCCTATAGAACTTATTTGGGCTCAAATAAAAAACCAAGTGGCGAAACAAAACGTGACCTTCAAGATGGATGAAGTGAAACGCCTGCTAGCTACTGCAATAGGAGATGTGACGGCTGAAACATGGAGAAACTGCATCCGACATACTACAAAAGAAGAAGACATAATGTGGGATCTAGACACAATAGTTGATGTTTCGGTTGAGCCATTAATTATCAACTTGAACGATAACGGTGATCGGGATAGTTGTCCATCATCCGACGATTTTTCTTCTGACGATGACTAAGGTACTATTTTTTTCCTATTTTCTTTGCTATTTTTATTTTTGCTATATGCTATATTATTTACTATATGCTATATTATTTGGAAGTTTACAATTATATTTCTCAATAAATTCATTATTGTCTGAACCTATTTTGATATTTTGCGTCCGCCACTGAATGCTCCAACTGAGCGCTTATACGTCACGACCACTTCCGAGAACTTAGTGCCTACTATTCTGAAACTTCAGTATAGGTATAACCCAAGCACACAGTGGCGTAGAATCCGGGGTCACAGGACACTTTTTTTCTCGTAACAAAATCCTAAAATGTTTTTTTTTTATTATTTTTTCGGAAAGCCAGATTAAATTCCTATACAAAAAGCCATATTTAAAAAATTTCCAAGGGACACCCTGTTGTGTAACGCGACTTTGGGAACTTTTTTAATGAAAATCCAAAGACTTCCGAAATTTTTACAAGAATCTGAAATCTCCTTCACTAATATTGAAAGATGAAGCTACATGAGCGTTTTTAAATCGGAAAAAGCGATTTTGGAGAAATAAATTACATACAGGAGGGTGTTCCAGTACCGAAAGGTAGATTACATAAAAATAATTGTTTTTTTCTCTAAAGTTTTGCGCTTACAAGTTAAACTTGGAAGAAAAAAAATCAATTTTATTGAACATCTTCTAAACTATTGAAGATATTTTCCTCAACTTTGGTATAGGTAAATAGGGGTACAATTTTGAAGTACCAAAAACTTTCTTCAAACTAATTTCGAAATTTTATTTTATTACCTGCAAAAAAACGCAAAAAAGTGTAAAAAACGTAAAAAAGTACAAAAAAAGGGCACCGTATAAACTGAAACATAATAAAATAAGAAATCTCGATTTTTCAGTTTTTTTCAGGCTGAAACAAGAAGGATCGCACCTGTAGATCCGGCGTTTCCGAGTTGGGCCATATTTCCTGAGTGCCCTTTCGAATCCATGGGGGGTTTTATAATCCTACAGTTCAATTGGGCCAAAAATTTCTAGGTACCGTTGAAGCCATGCAGTGGAGACTTGGGTAATTATTTTCCGAGTCATTTTTATGACTACGTTGCTAGATTTAACATTGAAATTCGGGAATTTTACAGTAAATAAAAAAAAAAATATATAATTTATCTTATACAGGGTTATTCACGGTATACGCCACGGAAGATTATGGCCGTGTCTCTGGATTTTAGGATCTTTTTATTTTTGGAGTGGATAGAGACTCGGCAGAGGTACGTTCTAAAATTATATTCACAATGTACAGGGTGTCACAAAAGCATGAAACATATCGAAGTTATCTTTTTTTAAATGGAATGCTCCTATGTTATTGCATTTTTAGATTGCCTGGGAAGAAAAAAGAAGATTTGCTTTTACAGTTGGTGTTTAAATTCAGAAGTTTTTGAGTTATAAACAAGTGAAAATCGTCATTTTTCAAGTTTAAGGCCCTGTACAACGAAAACGGTTCAAGATAGAGAAAAACGGCTTACATGTCCCTATTTTAACTTTTCATGTACTATCCTATGGTATAGAAACATTTGTACTTTCTTTGATTTTTTTATTTGTCGACGCGTGAGAAATCTCAGAATTTTTCAAATTTTTTATCACCCCGTATAAACATTTCATCTACATCATTGGATAGTACATGAAAAGTTAAAATAGGGACATGTAAGCCGTTTTTCTCTATCTTAAGCCGTTTTCCTTGTACAGGGTCTTGAACTTGAAAAATGACGATTTTCACTTGTTTATAACTCAAAAACTTCTGAATTTAAACACCAACTGTAAACGCCAATCTTGTTTTTTCTTCCCAGGCAATCTAAAAATGCAATAACATAGGAGCATTCCATTTAAAAAAACATAACTTTGATATGTTTCATGCTTTTGGGACACTCTGTACATTGTGAATATAATTTTAAAACGTACCTCTGCCGGGTCTCTATCCACTCCAAAAATAAAAAGATCCTAAAATCCAGAGACACGGCCATAAAATTCCGTGGCGTATACCGTGAATAACCCTGTATAATAATTTATATTATTTATATAGATATAAATATATGTAATTCTGCTTTAGGTGCCTATCTCAAATAAACCATTTTATTTAGATAGATTTTCATCTATAGTGGCTAATAGTGAAAATTGTCACTATTAGCCACTATAGATGAAAATTTTTAACTCTTTTTAGTTCTGAACAAGTGGCAGTTACCTATTCAAATAAATCTGGCAACGCTGCTATTTAAATGGGAAAGGCCTCACAGGTATTTCTTGCGTGGCCAGTTATGTTTCATTATCTGTGATAATGCCCTCATTTCTCGTTTTTCGCCCAACTGAGCTCTATCATTATCGAAGACCAAAATTCTTGGCCCAACTCGGTATCGCCCTGTAGATCATAATAATAATAATAAAAGAGTTTCGATCTGATACTGCAAGAATTAGATAAGTCATAGCTTAATTACCTTTTGCAAGGTGTGTGCTTTTAAAATGAGATTTTACCTTAGAATATGCTTTTTTTAATTCAGTTGTTTTTCATTACTATAGCCCGTATTCATCAATAAATATAACCCCTGGGGTTATATTTTGGAACATGTCATTGGTTAACAGAAATATTTTGTAGGTGTTCAAGCAATTTCTAAATTATCTAATTACGAGAAAAATAGTGCTTTGCAATGCAAAGGGACAATATAATAAAATTTTCGCAGCTGAGTGAAGTTGGCACCCCTAGTGCGAATTTTTGTAATATTTAGACGGTATTCATTCGCCCACGGTTTGTCCACGATTGTTCAACAAAAATTTTCGTTTGTCCACCCTTTGAAAAAAAGTTTCAGTAAAATTTAAAAAATCGATTTTTTTAGGGTTGACGAGGTGGGCAAACGAATTCCGTTTGAATTTTATAAAAATTTGCACTTATAGTGGTGCCAACTTCACTGCGACAATTTTCGCGTGTATCTTAAGATATCCAAGATGGCATTTTCTAGAATTTAGAAGATTTTAATATTTATTTACTTATACCACCATAAGACACTATATTATTATAATGTAATATTGAGCTTATAAAAACTGGAAAATCACAGAAAATATTATGTCTTATCAAGTAATGATGAGTACAGTGGAAACAATTAAAACCTACTTTTTATGGTATTTTAATTAATCGTCAGTCAAAGGTTACTAAATAATTGAATACTTAGTTATTATATTCTTAATTAAATTAAACACACATTTTTATCACTAATAATGATATGGTTTTAACCCTTGACTTGTTGAGTAAAAAATGCGACAAACGGGGGTAATATAATCTGCTCGAAACTCTCCTATACCTACCTACACACTACACAGGGTAGCTAGAAAGTCTGGCAACGGTCCAATAAATCTTTCAAGTTTGAGTTTTGAAAAAAATGCAAAACAGGTCAACTTTGTCATTTAATTAACTTTCTATCGATGTAATTTTATTTATACAAGGTGTTCCTTGGCTCAAGATGACGACATTGTCTATTTTTCAAATAGTACACCCTGTATATTATTACATTTTCATATTTCCTGAGAAAATCCGTAAGAATAATTGCGGTAGACATCATCAAGTAGATTGTATCATCATCATCAAGCGGTATCACCATATCCACTCCGCTTGCCATCACCGTCCTCGCAACGTCCGATCTCGTGGCGGTTAGATTGGTACTAGAGTAAAGAGTATCTAATAATTAATAGACGGCCCAGCACACAAATTTTAAATACGCCAGATTACAGTATCATCATCAGCATTATAGCAGATTAAAATTAACATGTTCCAGCTGCAATACTAAACAAAACTTTACTATTATAGATTTAAAAAATATTCAACCAAATGGTTAATTTTGGAACATTCATACTCAAACTTACATTAATTGATCCTTAACCAAACCCCAGCAGCCGTCATAAGTTTTTAACCAATCATCAGATATTCATGCAATAAAGTTTAAGATACACCAAAAAGTGTGGTCTTCAAATAAAAATGGTTAAAGCAAAAAGCTAAGTACCTGCATAATCTCTGTAAAAATTTTATAACAATGTGAAGTGAATCCTCTTAGTGGATACGGGTACGAGATTTAGGAAGAATAAAGTATTCTGTTGAGTATAGGTACATCAATCCAGGTACATAAAAATATATGTGACCAAGCAGTTTGAATAATCAACAGGGAAATTTACCAGTTTGCGCAAGAAAAAAAATTGATAATATCTGACGGCGGTTTTTAAGACTATTTCCAGATTGGACTTTATATTTAATGCTGTATATGATTGGTATTGATCTACAGAGCGGCCAGCAAACCCAAAACGTTAAAAGATAGAAGAATTTCCATTTATGGCAGGCCTGGAAAAAGAAAATTTGCGTTTTATACAGGGGAGGAATATTGGGCCTCTAATACAAACTTATTAAAGGCTTTGGAAACAATTGGATTCAAAACGATCTGATAACACACAATAATACGAGCCACTTTATTGAAACCCTCCTGCAAGGTTACAGCATCACCAGAGAACTGCTCCCATTATGTAATAGTTTCTCGTGGTTTGGTAGCATTAAGTACACTGAGAAGGTAAGACTGACAATCACAGCGATATTGATGACGATAAACAAAATGGGCCCAAATATGGATCCCTGTGGGACACCTGATAGATAGTGCGTCGTATCCATCTTAGAACGAAGCGTGATACCCAATTAATAAAATTAAATAGAAAAAAATTACGTTTCATCCAGTAACGGCTCGTGGTTTGCAAAGTTGGTGAAGTATCCAATCAGCTCCATTTTTTTACAATGCCCGGTTAGACAAAGTCTGGTCGGCTCAAATTTCGATTTTTGGAAAGTCCCGTCAGCTCGAAAATTTGATTTTCTGAAAGTTCGGTCCGCTCAAAAATCCTATTTTTGCACAGTCCGGTTGTACAAGCTCAAAAAAATCTCAAATTTTCGGACTGACCGGACCTTGCATAAAGCGAATTTTCGGGCTGACCTAACCTTATCAAACCAGATTTTTTCAAAAAAATGAAACTAAAACAAAAAATATACTTGGCGCTTCATATTTTACTTTATGTTTGTAAAAAATGTGAATATGATGTACTTAATTACTAATAAAAGAAAACTACAACATTTTTCCAATGAAAAAAAAAAATTAAAGAAACAGGTGAACACTTCATTCACTTCATCTGAAAAACCGCCATTGGTATCATCTTGCATAATTTTATACTACGCAGGTTTGGTTTCTCTTCCTCTTCTGAGAAAATACACAATTTTCTGTTATACATATTATATACATATTGTAACAAAGAAACACTAACGAAATATTCTGAATTCGTATTTGTTTTTGTTTACCTTTTTTACAATTATGATGATTCAGCGAATTCGCGACATTTATAGCTGACATGACAGGAAAGTCATTCTACTAAATGCCAGAATGGTTCTGCGCATGTTCGAGATCGCGTGGCTGTGTCTACGCGAGCTACGCCAGTGAAGCTCCTAGAAGATAGATTGGAATAGATTGGACGTTGGTGAACGCTAAAGTACCATAGAGTAAAGAATAAGCAAAAGAGTTAACTGTAGATTGGAGCGCCATAGAGAAAAGAATAAAGAAGAGAGTTAGCTGACGATTGGAAGACATAATATAGTATAGAAGACAGAGTGAAGTGATTGTAACCAGTGAAGTGAATTCAAACTTCAGAATGAAGAGAATAGTTGTTGTGCTAGTAGTACTGTCAGTGTGTGTAAATAAAGAGAACAGCTGATTATTTAGATTTGGAGGTTAATGTTCATTTGTTATATTTGTGAATTTGTGTTATTACTGGTTCATATAAAGACCTTGTGAATTTCAACTGTCTGACTTACCTTATAATTTTATAGCTCATTTCACGACAATTTACCCCGCAAATGCGGCTTATCAATATTTTTTTATTGAATATATTTTTTATTACACGAATTTCACCCATATAAAAAAGTAATTACGAAATCACTTTAATAGATTTCAAGCGACCTATATGTGTATAAGGCTGAAACTCAAACAAAAATCTATTTCTGCGATCAAGAAGTTTTAAGGTGAATCTGATGATTATCGCCGTGATCCTGATGGTGATGGTGGCCGCGGGGAACACGTTACCGCGGAGACAAATAGGCTACACTTATGGTGGTATAAGCATCCCGGTCCATGGACAGCGTAAAACGTCGAACACGTTACCGCGGCAAAAAATAGGCTACACTTATGGGGGCCAAAGCGTCCGTAAGGATCCTGATCCTAAGGAACAGAGTAAAATTCGCATTGACAATATCCTGAAATTGGTTGAAGGTTCGCATGGCACTTAATGAAAGATTATGATATAAAGGTAACTAAGGGTTATACAGGGTGATCCCGAAATGGCGGACACGGAATACAGGGTGTTGTAGAGGATGTTCAGAAAGACTGTAAATTTAAAACAAAAATGTGTTCCTCGGCTTCGTTACCGAGATGTAGGGTGTCTTTTTTCCAAAATTTAAATCGAAATGGCGGTCAAATTTAAACAACCTCCACTGGCAAAGCACATGATTTCACATAACTATAACAATAGTGTTTGCTTTTTATTTTTGTTATTATCGGTAACGGAATTACAGGCATTCAAAGTTTACCTATTCCCTGTATTCAACAAAAGTTTTCAATGTGGCATCGTTGTTCGAATTCAAGATTTTGAATAATGTGATCGAATTTGTATCCGCGCAACGATTATTGTTTTAAGCTTTGTTGTGTTTCCTTTTCATATGTTTCCATGGTAACATTATCTGGATATTGTAGACCTACACATTATTTTTTTACCTGAAGAATGGTATCCAGTGACTTTATTTTCTACAAAAGTGGCCATATCTTCTTAAGGGAGCCATACTGGAAAAAAACAGTAAATAAAACTTAGAATCTTTAATCCACAATAGATGCTGTGGTGCTGTCCGTGTCCGCCATTTAGGGATCACCCTGTACAACACTAAAACACTTGGTGACGTTTCATAAAAAGTTTTAATCAACGGTTAAAATTAAAATTGGATCTGACAATTATTGTTATTAACCCCTTAGTTACCTTTATATTTGACGATATCACTCCAGTTTATTAGAGTCGGGACTTCATATCTATACTATCCACAGGACATCAGCAACAAATAAACTACACTTATGGGGGTCACAGCGACATTAAGGATTCTAAACAAAGTATTGAGAGGAACACATCACAGAGCGTTCGTGGCTACACTTATGGAGGTCAAAGTGTCCTTGAGGATCCTGAAGAGAGTACTGCGGGGAACACGTTACCACGGCAACAAATAGGCTACACTAATGGTGGTCAAAGTGACCTTAAGGATTCTGAACAGAGTGTTGAGGGGAACACATCACCGAGCGTTCGAGGCAACACTTATGGTGGTCAAGGCGTCCTTAAGGATCCCGAACAGAGTACTGCGGGGAACAGGTTACCGCGGGTAGAAGGCTACATTAATGGTAGTCAAATCGTACTCGTCCTCGTAGATTCGAAACAGAGTATTGGGGGGAACAGATCATCAAGCTACGCTTATGCTACCGACGTCCTTAAGGATCCCGAACAGAGTACTGCAGGGAACACGTTACCGCGGGTAGAAGGCTACATTAATGGTAGTCAAATCGAACTCGTCGTCTTAGATTCGAAACAGAGTATTGAGGGGAACAGATCATCAAGCTTGCAACGCTACCCTTATGCTACCGACGTCCTTAAGGATCCCGAACAGAGTACTGCAGGGAACACGTTACCGCGGGTAGAAGGCTACATTAATGGTAGTCAAATCGAACTCGTCGTCTTAGATTCGAAACAGAGTATTGAGGGGAACAGATCATCAAGCTTGCAACGCTACCCTTATGCTACCGACGTCCTTAAGGATCCCGAACAGAGTACTGCAGGGAACACGTTACCGCGGGTAGAAGGCTACATTAATGGTAGTCAAGTCGAACTCGTCCTCTTAGATTCGAAACAGAGTATTGAGGGGAACAGATCATCAAGCTTGGAACGCTACGCTTATGCTACCGACGTCCTTAAGGGTCCGGAAGAGAGTACTATTCGCATTGACGATACCACTCCAGTTTATTAGAGTCGGGAATATTAAGACTTCACATCCATACCATCCACCGGACATCAGTTTTAGTTTCTCTACCACTTCAGCTGTCTGTTTGACGTTGTGGTCCACCTTTTCTTTGCAAAACTTGCAGGCAACAATAATGATTAATTTGTCAACAAAAAATTGAAAATTTTATGTAAGTTACTTACTTAATTGAGCAAATAAACAACACAAAACTGCAGAGGGAATGCTTATTTTAGCACATTATGCGTAGTATTTAGGGCAAGTAATAATATTGTGATCGTTAAAAAAATTCTAGTAATTTGAATTTTTATAGAATTTAAAAAGGTTATAAGGTCCACTGAGCTCAAGAGAGTGTTTAAAAAATATAGATCATTCGATCTATCAATCTGGGAGAGGACGTGCAAGATAAAAAGAAATACACAAAAAATTTACCATTAACGTGTGTGTCCGGAAATGCACGATTTCTGAGATACGGTGCGTGTCAAAAAAGAGTATTTTCTCCAGTTTTTTGAAGATATCTCGGGAACCGATTAAGAGATAGAACTAAACTAAAAATACATTGTTTCTCATTGATAGCTACCTTTTTAAAATATTAACAACTTTTTTTATATACTCCAGTGGTATTAATCTTAGGATTACGCAAGGTTATTTTTGTCCCTAATATCCGTGCAAATTAAATTTTGAAAGCGCATTTTACACCGTCAATATTTTCTACACAATAAAGTTATTCTTGGTCAAAATTGACAATATGAGCAATTTCGGAAAAAAAGGCCATTTATACGATGAAAAACTCGCAAAAAAGACAAAAGTACTCTTAATACTAAAATCTCCGCCAATGGCACAAAAAAATGAGTCGATATTAAAAAGGTAGCTATTGAAATTGATCGCACCTAGGTAAGATGATAAGGGAAATATTTCCTTCGCCCTCATTAAATCAGCCCAAATCGAAAAAGCGAACAGTGCGAGAACATAGGTACGTAAATACCTAAAGGTAATTGAAACGCAGCCACCCGCCGTTACATCAAGTAAACGATTCCCGTCAGCTCATTAAATATTCATAAAATAGAATCGCTCTAGCTGGTCGCATTTCAGTCCTTCGAGAAAGCGGCAACGGCGAGGGCAAACCATTGCCAGATGTTTTTATAAAAGCGCCTCGACCCGCGTGTTGAAAGAAAAGGATGACCTAGAAACAGACCGCCGGACGTAAGATTTTGTGAAATCAGAAGCAAACAATAAGCCTTTGCAAAGACAAAAGTAACTCATTAGTTATTGCACCTACGAGAAGGAAAACTTCACCAGTCGATAAAGCGAATTAATAAAGGAAGGTGGCCGGAAAAGCATCACGGTCCCTAAACGGCAAGCAGGGGAAAACGCGAAGTGAAAGTTGAGCCGGTGTAATTATAATAACTAGGTACAATAGAAGTACCTAAACGCGTTGACCGATTTGAAGGAAAATTTAGGTAGTTCAGGTTTAGGCCAATTCAGTAAGGTAGCCGCAAGGTCAAATCGCTAAGTCTCGTAATTAGGGAAATACGACAAAAAAACAAATCACGGTATGAGGCAATGTCAATAAGGTGCATTGTTGCGTCGTGTTTAGAAGGCGGGCTGCGGCATCTATAAAAGCAAACGGCTTACCATAGCTCGAAACAGAGTGAGTTCAGACTTCGATCGAGCTCTGTCATATTCCTTAACCCTTGCTTGGAAGATCAACGAGACGGCTTTTATTAGCGCACTCCAGGTCTGCCATTCTTTCAACCAAATTTATAGATGAGATGGTAGTTTCGATGCACTCGCTACAAATTTCCTAACCAATCAACCCAGAAAAACCGTGAATTTTCCTATCCAAAAGGAGCGTAAACGAGATGGTAGATTCTATGCACTCCATACCATCTTTCCTTTACAATTAAGGAAATTTCCACATACAATCAGTTAGAACAAATCATTCTTCAAACGAAATCCAAATCAAGAAATAAATACTGATTCATAAACCCCCACCAACGCCAGTTGAATTTCCACATACAACCAGTTAGGGAAGGTCTCTTCAAAACAAAATCCACCTAAATAAATAATCAAACCGATTCGCAACATTCACGTGTGCAGATCCCATTTTAAATCAGGCAAAACAATTAGTAAGGAAACAGACGGCAGCACCAATAATATTAGGTAGGTACCTACTTCATCCCGGAATAGGAAATCGAGATAGAGCTAGGAGCGAAAATAAACCCAGGTCAGGAATTAATAATCTGTAAACAAAACGGCCCATGATTCAATCATCCTATTCTTCGAAGAGTCCGAGTTTTTATTTAGTGCATTGTAGGCCGGCACCTGCTGTCCCTTTAAATACGATATTAGAAAGTGAGAGCAGTTCCATAACTATTGTATTGCACCATAAATGAAGATCACATAGCGGAGCACCCCCGGTTAGCACAGGTCTAGATAGAACAAGGCAGCGTTGTCAGATGTAGCATCTGATACTTCGCAAATATTATCAGGAAATACTAATTCCATTACAATATTCAATTAGGATTCGTGATAGGTACTCGATTACCACACGGTGGCTTTTCGTGAAAGACGAGGGGGCCCGGGTCTTCTACGTTACACTATCGATGCCAAGAAGTGTTCAAAAGCTGAGTTCGGTATATCAAACAGTCCCCGAGATACCTTCCAAAACTTGGAACAATCATCTTTTTTTGACCCTGTATCTCGAAAACGGTGCGTTGCCGGACACACGTCAATGGAGAATTATTTGTTAATTTTTGTCCAAATAGTCTGCTTTTAGTGTATTTTTTAACAAAAAAATACACTATTGAGGACGACATCACTTTTCGAAAATCACCCAAACTCATCAAATGTCCACCGATCATGACCCCCAGATCACGAAAAAGTGGTTTTCCAAAATTCACCTGCCCACGATATACAGGGTGTCCCAGACTTAATTGACCAGGCCATATCTCATATACAGGTTGAGATAATCGAGCCGAATAAAAGGCATATTATTATAATTTTTCAAGCTGTATAACATGACAGCATGAAAACAACCCCCACTCCAACATCCCCTAAGTTACAGCCCCCACCCTTAAAAAAATGAATAGCACCCTGTATATATTTTTGTATATTCAAAACCAGTATTCGATTCTCTATTCAGATGATTTTTCAGATTCAAAATTGGTTTAGAAATAACCAAGAAAAAGATCATCAAGGTGGTCATGACTTTTTATCTTAACTTTCTCTGGATGACTTTTGCTGTCAAAATTTATTCATAGTTTTTAACAGGCAGGTGATAGTTATTATTATAATTAAAGTCCAAACAATTTATTTGATAATTCTGATTTGTTGGGAAATTTTAAAAAATAAAACAAGAGATAAAGCACTTTATCATGAACCTTAATGATGACTGTGACCTGCTAATTAAAAACTATGACCAAAATATTGATAAATTTTGGCAGCTAAAGTCATTCAGGTAAAGTTAAGATAAAAAGTCATGACCACCTTGATGAACTTTTTCTTGGTTATTTCTGAACCAATTTTGAATCTGAAAAATCATCTGAATAGAGAATCGAATACTGGTTTTGAATATACAAAAATATATACAGGGTGCTATTCATTTTTTTAAGGGTGGGGGCTGCAACTTAGGGGATGTTGGAGTGGGGGTTGTTTTCATGCTGTCATGTTATACAGCTTGAAAAATTATAATAATATGCCTTTTATTCGGCTCGATTATCTCAACCTGTATATGAGATATGGCCTGGTCAATTAAGTCTGGGACACCCTGTATATATATATATATATAAAGAGGGTAACGGGAAAAACAGCTTACGTAATTTTGGGCATTTATTCGAGTGCTCTATTGTTTGTACATCGACGTTTCGGTATAGTACATACCATCTTCAGGATGCTAAAATTCAATTACATCTAAAGTTAGAGATGGTCCAGGTTGTTATAATTATTGTCTTCCTTACCAAACTGTGAGGATTTCTTAAAGTTAAAACTGGACAAAAAACACAAAGATAAAAATACATCAATAGGACCACTACTCTACATTGTTAAAAAAATAATAAAATCAATACATTATCACTTAGTTATGTTCTACGATTGCTAGCACAAATTTTGATTAACTTCAATTTCTTGTTTTGTTGTGAAGGCGGCCATTATGTCTTTCAGTGAGATATTAATGTTTACATTTGTTATCAGTTATTTCCTCTTCTTTTTAATACAATATTTTTAGTTCTTTAAGAAACAGACAGGTGATTATTTCAGTTTTAATTGATGTTTACGTCTGATGACTGGTGACAGTTTGATTGAAGTTGGTATTGGTGAGGAGTGAAGTGACAGTGCCAGAGGTGACACGCACAACGAACTGACCCTCCAGTCATGCTCAGAACATTGTTAATTATTATTATTAAATTTTGAAAATTTATGAGTCAGGTGAGCCGAGGGTTGTTATTGGAATTAAGTTTTATCAGGTAGGAATAGATGTTGCTTATTTTTTCTATGTCTGCTCTATGATTCATGGTGTTTTCTGTTTTTGATATGTGAAACATTTCTAAGAAGCATCTCTTGCGTTGATTAGTTTCAATTTCTAGGATTTTTGAGTTTTGAAAGTCTGCTTCATGAGAAGTATTGCGACAATGTTCTGCTAATGCGCATTTCTTGTCTGGATTTTTTATGTCGCTCTTGTGTTGTGTAATACGTTTTTTTAAAAGTTGGGATGTTTGACCTATATAAACCAATTCACAGGCTTCGCATGGAATCTGATATATTACATTCCTCTGTTTTTCACTCGGTATCCTGTCTTTCAGTCCGCTGAACAGTCTGTCAATTGTGAAGAAATTCTTTTTTGCTATTTTTATATCATCTGTTTTAAGGAGGTTTGTCAGTTTATTCGTGAGATCGTTTATCTGTGGAAGTGAGACGAATCGTGGTTGGGTAACTGTTGTGTGGTGTCTATTATTTTGGTTTTGTGTGTTTGGCTGCCTTGTTGTGCTATATAGGATTCTGTTTAGTAGGTTTTTGGGATAGCCATTGGTTTCAAGAATGGATTTTAAGTTTATGAGATTTTTTTGTAACAGGGTAGGATGAGAGATGTTTCTCACTCTCTCTTTCATGTTGCGGATTAAATTTATTTTTTGTTGCATGGGGTGGTTTGATAAATAATGAATAAATCTGTTTGATGACATGGGTTTTCTATACCAATCAAGTATTATTTGATCATTAGGTAATCTAATTATTTTGGTGTCAAGGAATGGTATGGAGTTGTTAATCTCTGTTTCCTTAGTGAACTGGATATGTTCATTATGTCGATTGAAATAGTCTAATGTGGACTCTATTTGATCTTTGGGAACCGCTGTTATGATGTCATCCACGTATTTTTTTATAAAGGGTAGTTGGAATGGGAGTGAGTCACAAATCTCGTCCAATATGTGGTCCATCACTATTCTGGCTACTATCGGACTTAAGCTAGATCCCATTGGACAGCCGAATGTTTGTTTATAGAGTTTGTTGTCGAATGAAAAGTAGTTCGAGTCAAAAATTAATTTTATTAACTGTGTGAAATCTGTTTTCTGTATGTTTGTATGTGTTTTTATAGTATCCCACTTTTTTTCTACAACTTCTAATACGTAAGCTGTTTTTCCCGTTACCACCCTTCACTATTGGTAATCAAAATACAGCGTGAATTCTTGAAAATATATATATATAAATATATATATTTATATATATATTCCTTTCTATCACTGTGAGCTCCATCCACACAAAAAATACGGTTGAAGTGAGGTCCGCGACAAAGTGAGGTCCAATATACGGACCCCACTTTGTAAACGCCTTCAGATCTTCCACAGTGACTGTTACTGGCCTGTAAAATGCAAATTAGACATAATTGACTGGACCTCACTTGATGAATGATACGGTAAAATTTGTATATTTTAGTTCAGAGGAGGACCGTGGGTGGCGTGCCGGTAAGATGTATATTCTGAATACGTGTATAGTCGTTAAACGGACTACAGTAGAAGTGAGGACCGGAGACTCGGCAACGCAGCTGGTCCTCACTTATCGCTCTGCGTACAACCATCATAACGTATATCGCTGGGATTCAATAAATCCATATTTGACCTTGGCGTTCTCGAGTTCGTAGGAATCGTTCCTCCGGAGCTTCCCCCGGCGGTCTAGACAACTATAGGTAGCTTATTCTCTCGCTTTTTGACGAAGAGTAGTACGATGTTTTTTGACGAGCAGTTTCATGACTATAATGATATTGTATTCCTTGAACCATTTTTACTTTTTAACCATACTATTTTTAAATAATTTTAGTTGTTTTTAAATTACTATTGTTAAATCACAGAAAAAATTATAAAACATAACGTGAACTATGCTCAAATCAAGCCAAAATGTGAAATCTTTTTTTCAATTATTACTACCTACTTATAGAATAACTGGAAACAATTAAAAGTACATTATTTTAATAGGTAGGCATACTTACCTCTACTATCTACCTATACGCGTTTTCTTTACTTTTTAAATTCTTTAGTAGGTACAATAATTATTATCAAGCGTTGCAACGTAAAATCATAATACTCAAGTAGAATAAGTAAGTAGGTACCTACAATTTTTTATTGGTGGTTTATTAATTTATGTGCACCTACCTACCTATCTACATTTAATTATTCGCGTAATAAATTAATATGTTCTCTCTTTCGATGAGTTAGACACGAGATAAAACATTCTTTAAACCGTCCCTAGTAAAATTTTAAATAAATATGCACAGATAAACATATCTAAATGTAGTCAATTTCGTATTAATTCCCAACAAAATTACAATGAAATAAAAAATTTTGAAGAAAACTATTCCAAAATGTAGGTCAACCTTTCATTATTTAATATGTTTAGGGTACCTACTTACGGCTTAAGGTAACGTAATGAAATGAGTATTAAAAAAAATTGGACTTTTAGGTACGTATAAGTGAAACATAATGAACTGGAACTTAAAATACACACGGAACATCCATCTAAATTACTCACTAAAATTAAGTTAACCCGAATAATTGAACTGTCAAAAATATCATTATTAGATCTGTACAATAATTATTATTGCCGGGCTTTCATTTCAGTATCTGAATAAAAAATCAATTTGAAAGCTCACAAAAGGTAGGTACATGATTGTAAGATTTTTGTAGACATTTTAAGTGTAAGTATGTACCTACCTATTTTTTACTTATAATACTGAAACTTATCTATTGAAAGATGTAAAGGCTAGGAAGATTTGCGCGTGTTTGTTGATGCGATAAGTAGGTAGCTGGAACTCAATTATTAAATATTTGACTGATAAAAGAAATTTATAAAAACAAAGGTCCTTTTAGGGAACCTTAAGAGGCTTTCTCTGCCTCTTTTTTCATTTGGAACCAAATTTTCTTTAAATAATATTGCCAATTGAAAGAGATTCTATTGAGAAATGAAGAAAATAGGTAGACTTACATCATAGGTACCTACTATTTATTTGTAATATTCATAGTCACGAGTCACGATACACTGAAACAGGGTATGTCCGGACGCAGGTTGGCTCCACTTCGACAGAACCGTGACGTTACTTGTTACAAAAAAACAGTCCTGCCCATTTAATCCCGTGTAAATACCATCTGCTTTATCACAGAATACCGCAACATAAAATATTAAAATCTGAAAATTTTACATATTTTACATATTAGTGACAAAAAATAAGATACAACTTGGGCTAATCATTTTTATAAAATGTGACTCTAAATCCAAAAACTCCTCTATTATTGTTTTCAATTTTTTTTGCAGCCCCCTCCTATTAATCTTGCACCCCTTAGAAGGGGTAGTTCCCCTCTGGAATTTTCAAATGTACCTAAACGGGGTCGGTTTATATGTGGATATGTCATTTGATACGTAATTAAATGCTCTATTCAGCAATTTTATATTTTTGTATTACTTTTATGCGAGAGCTTTAGTTGTAAAATTTAAATATCTACTACAAAAGGTTACATTATAACCTGCATGATAGGTATGATAAATGAAATTTATCACGGAAATATATTATTTTATAAGGCTAATACTATATACGATTCTCGTTCGTATCAGTATGCATGCAGGTAATGTAGCCTTTGTAATTAAAATTTTCATTTTGCAAAGAAATTATGAAAATTGACCTTCAAAATCCAAGAATTTCATGGTTTCTGTTCAGGTTGCTTTCTTATTGTTTAAAAGTTTAAGAGGGGTAATCACCCCCGTTGAGGGGGTTGTATGAAAAAAGGTGACGACAACTTAAAACTAAAATCGAGTGTTTTCCGTACTTTCGAAAATTTTGTCTCGAAAGTTAATTATTTTACAAATACTGAATTTATGCCACTCTGGCGCAGCCATCAGTATTCTAAAGGCCCATTAAACTAACGGGAATATTTCTGATACAACGCTAATATCGACGTCAAATTACTTTTATTAACATTTTTGTAATCCCTTTCATGCCAAGAGTCACTGAATTGCTATATTTTCCACCTATGGCCAATGGCTACTTTTTCTAGAAACGGCTCCAGAAATCTTCCCGTTAACTTAATGAGCCTTTATAATACTGGCTGTAAGACTCACACCACCACATATAAGATACCCATGAATCGATAGCTAATAATAATAATAATATTGATTTTATTGAGATAAAAATATATTTTTTTCTGCGACGGGCTAAAAATTTGACCTTTTTTCCCCGTTGACAGGTAGAAAAATGCCTCATTATATGAGCTGCATCTTATCGGAGAAAAAAATGGATTAGCAGGGAAAAAAATTAGTACTTTTTTCACCGAAATGGCGGCTTAGGTATAGCTACTATTAACACTCAGATATCGTTAAATTTATATCAAATATGTAAAGGAAAGTTACCTTATTATCCAAATGGCAATTATTAAGGGAATTTTCATAATAATCGCTATCCATATTATTAAATTCACTCATCGAAAACTAACAAGAATCTTTGCAAAACTGTCTTCAATTTTAATTACATTAATATGACGTTTATGTAATTAAATCGTTTCGTTACCCAGGCAACGTCAATTACGACAAAAGACAGTTTGAAAATCCAAGTTTAACATTAATCACTTTTCCGACATAATTTTGAGTTATCTAACTACGTTTTTCGACATTCTAACACTGATATTTCTTCTCGCAGAAAAAAATTGTATATTACACACAAGAAAAAAGTGCGATGTTAGCTCTTGATGTGTTTGTCCCCTCCGCTAACGCGTCGGGTACGAAATCACATCTCGAGCTAAAATCTATCACTTTTTTCTCTTGTATAATAAATAACTATTCTTTTCATAGTTTTTTATGAGATTTTTCAAAGATGTGAAAAAATTAGATGCTAAAGAAATTTTGAAATTACACTTACACGGCCCATTTTGAAACTTTCATAATAATTGGGAGTTTCGATTTTTATGAAGTAAAACTGCCATTAGAATATAATTCTACAGAATACTGAACAATATTAAAAAAAAAACAGCCTGCATGAACAAACCAATCATTGTTTACCTATGCAGGATGCGTAAAAAGTATTGCACCAAGCGTGATTACGCAGAGTGGGTTTGACATTTAGATTTGACATTTGGTTGGGGTTGATGTTGAATTACACATAAATATATACCCATACGTTGATTTGAGTTTCATTTGTTTTGTGAGACTGGCGTTTGTCTAAGGCCGCCATCTTGATTTTTATTAAATGGCAGCCTAAGTTTTTAAAACAATTCCAAATCTATTTTACGTTCTTATATATTTTCACAAAAAAAAAGATTAGGAAAAAATATTAAAACGTAAAATAGATTTGGAATTTTTTTAAAAACTTTTTGACAAACCTTTGAAATGTTTTATTATATATGGTTTATACAGGAACAGAGAAGATTTGTAACAGCTGTTGTTTATTCAAAAAATGTCCATCATTATTAACAAGTTATTAGACCTCATGCACTTTCCTACCCCTGAACAAGAACTAAAATAAAGTTTGAAAGCTTGGGTTTTGAGAAAAAATAGTAATTTCATTATCGACTGCTGTTCCAAATAATTAATCTACATATTTAATTAATCAGTCAACAATTTGATCAATTTATTATAAGTTAATCTAGAACAGACACGAGATCACTCGTTTCCTTAGAAACGAAAACGAAATTCAACATTGAGAAAACCTTATTCGAATAAATATGATTTTAGTAGAAGCCAGGATAAGGCAGACAAGGAACTGAAGGAAGATTTAATTTTTAATTAAAAATATAATATTATTACCTATCAAATGACATACCACACTACCCCCTTAATGTTTCAAAATTCCAGAGGAGTATATAACTACCCCTGTAAAAAATTATAATCTGAAAACCAAAATCGACGGGTTTGGATTAGCCTCAAATGTCGTCCATTTTACTTTTATTGAATTTAGGCGAGCTTTAAAACCACATTTTATAGAAATGATCAGTCCAGGTTGTTTCTTATTTTCTGTGACCAAAATTGTAAAATTTTCAGAATTTCATCTTTTATGTTGATGGTATTTTCAGAGATGGGTAAAATGGTTTTCAAAATGTATTTAAAATAGAAAGGACAAAATGCTTTCTGATAAACTATTTAAAATGGAAAATAAAAAATACTTTCAGATTTTCCAATTTTACGATACAAAAAAGAAAATTGGTATTTGAAATTGAAATATAAAATGGAAAATGGTCCTGTCCTTCGTTAGTGGATTCGTAGGTACAATAAACAAATGAATAAAAGCAAGCATAGGTATAGCAAAACAGTTTATTATAAATACACAAAAATAAGAAACAGTAAATTTAAGTTTAATATTTTACTAAAAAATTAAAATGATAAATAATCAGATAAGAAATCAAAGTGTTATCTTTTACAAAAAAAGTTAATAAATTAGAAATACTTATAGTAAATGAAGTTTAATAGGTATCTTACTAAAAGAATTTACAAATAAATACAAAACATAACAAATTAAAAGTGGATGTAATAATCTTCTACCAAACAATAATTATTGATTATTTTTAAGCAACATAATAAGAAAAATAAAAACTGAAAATTATTGTACATTTCAATAATAAAATAAAACCCGAAAAATTATGTTTTATTTATCTTGATGGAGACGATTTTTTCTACAAACTCAACCCGAGTTAAGGAAGTTATCTGTCAATTTTTTTTATAGATTATTTTTCTATTATATCCAAGTTAATGTAGTAGAAATAATTTAAATTTAATTTAATAAATTTTCATTGTACAGCGTAGATGCTACAGAGTAGAATGCTGCTCCCGCCAATTCCGCCATATTTATTTCCAATTAATTTCTAGTATAACAGTTTGTTGAAACCTTAGACAATATAATAAATATTTATTTATTATGATAATATTTTATTTAATAGTATAAGGTTGAAACATTAGACAGTAGGACATTGGCTATTGAGAATATGACAAGTATAAAATATTAGCGACACTATAGTCCAATAAAGTCTAAAAAGTCATACGTATCGATTAAGAATACACATCCATTTGATAGTTCGATTTATTTTGTTTCATATACGTGGTTTTTATAGTAACCGTCCAGTTTGTCTAAACACTCCATCCCGCATAAATAAGTATACGTCAACATTGGTTTTGAATGAGAATTAAATGCACAACACAGAGGATAGAATGTCATTACGTAAATAAATTTTATGTAGTTGTCAGTGGCTCTCAAACTGACGTAAGCGCTTCAATTCATTGTTTGAATGATTCCTTCAATAATTTACGCTCGTTCACAACTTGACAATTAACTGTTTGACATTTTCTGGTGAAATTAAAAATATTAATTCGGACGGTTAGTGTGACGTCACATCTGACTTTTTAAAGTTAATCCTAGTATACCAGCTGGTATTCATTCACTCCTGATTTCATCGATCGGTAGTGCCAGACACTTCACGCCGCTGCCCCACCGACTAGGGCCCAAGCCAAGACCAGTCGAACCACCCGTCCCCAAGTAGTGTAGTAATTAATACATAGTAAGTTACCGTAGCCGTATCCGTAGTTATGAAGTATTCCATGTTCCATGAGATTTCTAAGCAGTCTGACGCATCGGGGTTTTCTAGTTTTTACCCCGCGGCCTGCATTTGTCTCCTCCGTTATTGGAAATTGTCCATAGTATTGGCAATTATCCATTGTATCGCCATGTACGGACTTTCCCTTATTATTGTTATTTACATAAGTGCACCTTTTCCATTTATCACTGTAATAATTAAGTATCTACTTATTAGACGAAATACAACTAGTTAACTCTGTTATTTATTTTATTAATGACAAGTCCCGCTCGTGCATGGTTACACAAGTCAAATTTCAGTAAAGATATAAGACCATTATGTTATCCAGAAATAAATATTATTTACAGGGTGTTCGGTAACGGGCCAGTCCAGACCAAACGTCATGTATAAAATCGTATTTGAAACATAAAAAAGAAAAACGTTTTTCAGATCGGGATGATTTATTTTAAATTTCAGAGCTGCCTTAGTTTTACATTTTTTGGAAATATTTCCCAACGAAGCCCGATATCTGAAAAAAACGTTATTCTTTTCTTATGTTTAAAACACGATTTTATACATGATGTTTAATTTTGGCTGGCCCATTACCGAACACCCTGTATATACGGTGTTCCCTAATTAAATGTTAATATTTAAGGAGGTATTTTTTTTTTGGTAAGTTAAAAAAAAAACTTCATGAGAACGTGTGTCTTAAAAGTCTTAACCCTTTGAGATACAGAGTGGTAAAGTTTATGAAAAATAATTAATTTTTTTATATCTTTAATACCTACCTACTGCTCTAGATATTTCAATGAAATTTCGTATACATGCAGGTAGGTATTATGCATCAAGAGGCATTTTTTTATGTCCTCCATTTCATTTTATTTCCAGCAGTGACGTTCGTGCAGAATTTTACCTGCATAATTTGGCAGACATTGATAAACATTGATAAACATTGATGGTACATACGCCATACGCCACTGATTTTTTTTTATAGATTCATTTTTGAAATGCCCATTCCTTTCTAGGCAAATTTGATTACTTGATTTTTTCAGATCGATGCACGCTTTCCGCCTAAAAAAATAAAATCTATTTCTCTCCATGGTCGCAAGATTATCGTTAAAAATGCTTTGATGAAAAAAATAATAAAAAAAAAACGATCGTCACCAGTAGAAATAAAATGAAATGTGGTACACGAAAAAATGCCTCTTGAAGCGTAATACCGGTATACGAAATTTGGATAATATATCTAGAGAGCGGTATTACAGATATTATGTAAAAAATTATTTATTTTTCATAAACTTCACCACCTTGTATCTCAAAAGTTAAGACTTCTGGTTTGGAGTTTCAATTGAAACATCACGCACTGACGTTTGATAAATGGGAAAAGCATTTCACAAATTAGGAAAAACAAAAGACGAACATCAAAAGAAAAAGACTGTAAGATTTGACTCTTGTGCACTATCGCTGATGATTATGTTTGTGTTATTTTCATTTTAAATAGATTTATTTCAAATAGGTTGATTCTATCTTAAGTAGGTATTTAAAATAGGTTTATTCAAAACAGTAACCCACCTCTGGGTATTTTGTGATAAAGCAGACGTTATTTACATTAGATTCGTAGATGATTTTTTAGAACAAGTGACATCACGGTTTTGCCGATGCGGAGCCAACCTGCTGCGGCAGGTCATACTGTGTTTCAGTGTATCATACTAAAGCGCTATGCTTGGCATCTGGCAACAGTGCTGGGTCTCACTTTCTACGAATCATGTAATATACGGACCTCATTAAATGCGGAGAGCATAAATAAATATACCGACCTCACTTTGATATTCACGCAAACTGTCCTCACTATGTTCCTATATACATGAAAATTATAACTTGGCTCTGTTCCGTTTTCCCTGCGTATACTCTCGAGCCATCTATCGCCCATCTCAAGATTTAACAATCAGAACTATTACTATGCCTGTAGAATGCTTTCTTCTGGTGGTCCTCACTTGATGGGTAGAACAGTTGGTCCTCGCTTTGATAGTTGGCCAAGTATATATATTTATATATATATTTCTCCAAAATCGCGAAATTTCGATTTTAAAAACGCTCCTGTGGCTTTATCTTTCAAGATTAGTGAACGAAATTTTGGGTCCTTGTAACACTTTGGAATGACGTTGGATTTTCGTTGAAAAACTTTCCAAAAGTCCCATCACTTCTACAGGGTGTCCCTTCAAAATTCCATGAACCCGGTTTTTGTCATCTCATTTCAGGTCGCAGTTTTGAATCTAGGGGGCTGAAATTTTTGTGGGAGTAAGATATCTATAAAAACTGATCTGGTATTGTACTTGAGCAAAATCGGTAGACCGTTTTCAAAATGGCGGTCATTTTAATTTTTGAAAAATTTGCTAATATTTGAACCCCTGTATGAGCAAGATGGAAAAAAACTTTGAAACCAAATCAACAGGGTTTGAAGAAAATTGTTTCAAATTTAATTTAATGTAACAAAATTTACATTACTTTTATTAATAAGCCAGTGGCGTGGATAGGAAAGTGGTAAAAATGGCAAAATTTCCCTAACAATTTATGAGCACATTTTTGAAGCAATTGAACTAAAATTTTTACAGTAGATAATTATACTAATAGCCTTTAACACTTAAAAATTTCAAGAAGTGAGTAAGAAAAATGGCCGAGATATTCGATTTTTTTTTACATGATGTTTATTTCTCTAAAATTTTAAGAACGTTCCAGTAGCTTCATTTTTCAAGATTAATGAACGTAATTTTTTACTTTTGTGAAACTTAGGGATGACGTTTGATTTTCACAAAAAACATTTACCTAAAATTGCGCTACTTTTACAACGTGTCTCTCCAAATTTAAAAAAAAAAACGGGTATCGAGGCACGGTTTCTGGTCGCTGTTTTCAATCTAGGGGGCTGAAATTTTTTTGATAGTAAGATAACTGCAAGTAGTCGTATGGTACTGCATTTGAGTTAAATCAGAAGAGCCGTTCCAAAATGGCGGCCTTTTCAATTTTAGGAAAAATTGATAGATTATGAATCCCTAAATAAGCCAGTTAGAAACAAAAACGTTTAAACGAAATTAACATTACTGGAAGAAAATTATTTGAAATTTGAGTTATAAAATATTGAGTTAAAATATTGCAATAAAATTTGCAATATTTTTATTATTAAGCCAGTGGCGTGGGTAGGAGAAGGGAAAAAGGGCTGAATTTCTATAACTGTTTATGAACATATTTTTGAAGGAATTGAACGAAAATTTTTCCAGTAGACAACTATACTAATAAACTTTAAAATTCAAAGATTTCAAGAAAGAAATAATAAAAATGGCGGAGATATTTTTTTTAGGTAAAGTCAGCCAGTGGCGGGCAAAGGAAAAGGGGCAAAATTGTTTAATTTTACCATTTATTATGGTTTTGTTAAATTTAAACATCCATTCTAAGGCACGTTTTCAAACGAAGTGAAATGCAATTTTCACAGTAAACCACTACGCTAATATGACCTGACTAGGGAAAATTTCAGAAAGCCAATTTAAAAAGCGGTCAAAATATTCATAAATTGGATCGCATAAAAATACACTATTTCTGCGATTGATGCGCAAGAAGGTATTTAATGTTTTTAGCAATATTAAAGGAGCATCATATATAATAATTACAACAAGCCAATATCTCAGAAAAACTTCGTGAACGTTGTTTGCCGACGCTGGAACGGATATCAACGTTTTAATAGGCCATGTCAGCTCTAAGAGCTCAACAGTTTCTGAAAAATATGTTGAAGAACGAGTTGAAGGAAGAAAGTAGTAATTATTTTTTTCTTTCACATGCCTTGGACAAAAATGACGTTACCCATATAGCTAGAATTATAAAAAAAATTATTATAAAAAAAATTCTCCTTGATTAGAATTTATAACTTGAAAACAAAAATGGCGATTTTCTGACAGAAATGGCCAAATTATTAGTGATAGCATGTACCTACTCTTTTCCGAACTCGAATTAATGACGTCAAGTAGCTTTTATGGGACAATTTGAAGTAAAATTTTAAAACTCATTTCACGACAATTTACTCTACAAATGGGAGTTACCAATAATTTTAATAAATATTATAAAACGAATTTCACCCACAATTCGACGAGATATAAACCTGAAAAAATCAATAAAAAAGTAATTAACATTATCGATTTTATAGATTAACCATACGACTGTCAGGTACCTAGTTACCTTTACCAATAATAATATAAAGCTGAAATTAAAAAAAGTTTGCTCTATTTCTATACGGTTTAAGCTGCAATAAGTTTTCAAGATGGTGAATCTGACTATGATTAGCGCCGTGATCCTGATGGTGATGGTGGCCGCGGGGAACACGTTACCGCGGGGACAAATAGGCTACACTTATGGTGGTCTAAGCATCCCGGTCCATGGACAGCGTAAAACGTGGAACACGTTACCGCGGCAACAAATAGACTACACTTATGGGGGCCAAAGCGTCCGTACGCGGAGACGTACGTATGTGGGGAACACGTTACCGAAGATTCAAGGCTATACTTATGGTGGTCAAAGCGTCCTCAACGATACTGAACAGAGTACTGCGGAAAACACGTTACCGCGGGAACAAATAGGCTACACTTACGGAGGTCAAAGCGTCCTTAAGCATCCTGAAGAGAGTACTGCGGAGAACACGTTACCGCGGCAACAAATAGGCTACACTTACGGGGGTCACAGCGAAATTAAGGATTCTGAACAAAGTATTGAGAGGAACACATTACAGAGCGTTCGAGGCTACACTTATGGGGGTCAAAGCGTCCTTAAGGATCCTGAAGAGAATACTGCGGAGAACACGTTACCGTGGCAACAAATAGGCTACACTTATGGGGGTCACAGCGACATTAAGGATTCTGAACAAAGTATTGAGAGGAACACATCACAGAGCGTTCGAGGCTACACTTATGGTGGTCAAAGCGTCCTTAAGGATCCCGAACAGAGTACTGCGGGGAACACGTTACCGCGGGTAGAAGGCTACACTAATGGTAGTCAAATCGAACTCGTCGTCTTAGATTCGAAACAGAGTATTGAGGGGAACAGATCACCAAGCTTTCGACGCTACGCTTATGCTACCGACGTCCTTAAGGGTCCGGAACAGAGTACTATTCGCATTGACGATACCACTCCAGTTTATTAGAGTCGGCAATATTAAGACTTCACATCCATACCATCCACCGGACATCAGTTTTAGTTTCTCTACCACTTCAGCTGTCTGTTTGACGTTGTGGTCCACCTTTTCTTTGCAAAACTTGCAGGCAACAATGATGATTAATTTGTCAACAAAAAATTGAAAATTTTATGTAAGTTACTTACTTAATTCAACAAATAAACAACACAAAACTGCAATGGGAATGCTTTATTATTTTAGCACATTATGCGCAGTATTTAGGGCAAGTAATAATATTGTGATCGGTTAAAAATTCTAGTAATTTGAATTTTTATAGGATTTAAAAAGGTTATAAGGTCCACTGAGCTCAAGAGAGTGTTTAAAAAATATAGATCATTCGATCTATCAATCTGGGAGAGGACGTGTAGGATAAAAAAAACCTTCTTGCGCATCGATCGCATAAATAGTGTATTTTTATGCGATTCAATTCTGAATATTTTCACCGCTTTTTAAATTGGCTTTCTGAAATTTTCCACAGTCAGGTGATATTTGCGTAGTGTCTTACTGACAATTGCATTTCATTTCGCTTTAAACCGTGCCTTAGAATGAATTTTTTAATTTAACAAAACAAAAAAAAAAACATTGGCAAAATTGAACAATTTTGACCCATTTCCTATGCCCGCCACTGGCTAACTTTACTAAAAAAATACTATTTTTTACACTACCTTTTATAGAACGAAAAAAGTGAAAGGGGAGCTTTGAAAACCGAAAATTTTAAATTTTAGAGGAATAAACATAATATGTAAAAATATTCTAATATCTCCGCCATTTTTCTTATTTTCTTCTCGAAATTTTTCATAGCTAAGGGTTATTAGTATAGTTGTCTAGTCTACTTGAAAAATTTTTGTTCAATTCCTTCAAAAATATGTTTATAAACGGTTATAGAAATTTAGCCTCTTTTCCCTTTTCCTACCCACGCCACTGGCTTAATAATAAAAATATTGCAAATTTTATTGCAATATTTTAACTCAATATTTTACAACTCAAATTTCAAATAATTTTCTTCCAATAATGTTAATTTCGTTTAAAAGTTTTTGTTTCTAACTGGCTTATTTAGGGGTTCAAAATCTATCAATTTTTCTTAAAATTGAAAAGGCCGCCATTTTGGAATGGCTCTTCTGACTTAACTCAAATGCAGTACCAGACGACTACTTCCAGTAATCTTACTACCAAAAAAAATTCAGCCCACTAGATTAAAAACTGCGACCAGAAACCGTCCCGTTTTTTTTTTGGAAATTTGGAGAGACACGTTGTAAAAGTAACGCATATTTAGGAAAATGTTTTTTTATGAAAATCAAACGTCATCCCATCCCTAAGTTTCACAAAAGTAAAAAATTTCGTTCATTAATCTTGAAAAATGGAACTACATGCAGGAGCGTTCTTAAAATTTTAGAGAAGTAAACATCATGTAAGAAAAATTCGAATATCTCCGCCATTTTTCTTACTCACTTCTTGAAATTTTTTAGTGTTAAAGGCTATTAGTATAGTTATCTACTGTAAAAATTTCAGTTCAATTGCTTCAAAAATGTGCTCATAAATTGTTAGAGAAATTTAGCCATTTTTACCACTTTCCTATCCACGCCACTGGCTTATTAATAAAAGTAATGTAAATTTTATTACATTAAATTAAATTTCCAAAAAATTCTTCAAACCCAGTTGATTTGATTTCAAAGTTTTTTTCCATCTTGCACATACAGGGGTTCAAAAATTAGAAAATTTTTCAAAAATTAAAATGACCGCCATTTAGAAACGGCTCGACCGATTTTGCTCAAGTACAATACCAGACCAGTTCTTATAGATATCTTACTCCCACAAAAATTTCAGCCCCCTAGATTGAAAACTGCGACCTAAAATGAGATGGCAAAAACCGGATTTCTGGAACTTGGAAAGGACACCTTGTAGAAGTAACGCGACTTTTGGAAAGTTTTTCAACGAAAATCAAACGTCATTCCAAAGTTTTACAAGGATCCAAAATTTCGTTCACTAATCTTGAAAGATAAAGCTACAGGAGCGTCTTTAAAATCGAAAAATCGTGATTTTGGAGAAATAAATATATAAATATATATTATATATATATACAATTTTTAATTAAGTTGATTTTCAAAACGGGCCATAGGGAATAGAGTATAGCATTGTAAAATGTAAATGTTGCTTAGTTTTAGTACTTCAGTAATTTTCAAGCGTTATGCGCAATAATTTTAGCTTCATTTTGATACCAAAACCATTTCTGTCAGTTTAAACGGCGAGCAGGAATCCTCAAAAACCACTTTCGCAATGCTAATCCCCTATGGCCTGCTTTGAAAATCAACACCCTGTATATATCGTGGGCAGGTGAATTTTGGAAAATTGGAAAACTACTTTTTCGTGATCTGGGGGTCAGGATCGGTGGACATTTGATGAGTTTGGGTGATTTTCGAAAAGTGATGTCGTCCTCAATAGTGTATTTTTTTATTAAAAAATACACTAAAAAGTAATGATCCTTGATAATGTTGAAGAACGAGTTGAGTTGAGGGAAGAAAGTAGTAATTATTTTTTTCTTTCATATGCCTTGGACAAAAATGACGTTACCCATAATATAGCTAGAATTATACAAAAAATTCTCCTCGATTCGAATTTATAACTTGAAAACAAAAATGGTTGATTTTCTGACAGAAATGGCTGAATTATTAGTGATAGCATATGTACCCTTTTCCGAACTTGAATTAATGTCGTCAAGTAGCTTTTATGGGACAATTTGAAATAAAATTTTAAAACTCATTTCACGACAATTTACCCTACAAATGGGAGTTACCAATAATTTTAATAAATATTATAAAACGAATTTCACCCACAATTCGACGAGATATAAACCTGAAAAAATCAATAAAAAAATAATTAACATTATCGATTTTATAGATTAACCATACGACTATTATTATTAGGTAGCTATACCGATAATAATGTAAAGCTGAAATTAAAAAAAAAGTTTGCTCTCTTTCTATACGGTTAAAGCTGCAATAAGTTTTCGAAATGGTGAATCTGACTATGATTACCGCCCTGATCCTGATGGTGATGGTGGCCATGGGGAACACGTTACCGATGCAAGGCTACAATTTGAAACAAATTTACAGCCCAACAAACAGAGGTTCGTTTATTAAACGTGTTTTAAACGTCTTATGAATCCTTGAGTATTTAATAGTTAAAAATACAGTAGTTTATTGGTTAGAAACGTAACGTTGGGATGTACATGTTGTTAAACTGTTTAGTTTATCATTTGGTTTAAATTGTAACGTCTCTCCCTTTTTCTTTGAGAGTACGTATTGATTATATCATTAATTAATCAATTAACTAATGCCTTCAGACGGGATAAGGATGGACTTTAAGAAATTTATACATTTATATTGGCTTCACAAATAATGTAGTTGATCGTATTCGAGGGGTGATAATTCATTCAAAGGTTCAAATCGCGCGTGAACGTGGTCTAGATAGACACTCCATGGCGGCGTGCACTGGCAGGCTGCAATCGACGACCATTAGGAGAAAAGGCCTCGTTTTTATGCTCACTGCCGTTTGTATTTTCTGGGTCAAGTTCAGGGCACGGAGCAGTCCTGTTTTTTGTTTCTTGGATGACTGGCTACTATAGAGGAAACCTATATGACTTTTGATTTGAACTTATAAAGAATTCACATGCGGGGATGGAAATCATCTCCGTATTAGGAACGATCACTACTCGTTCGAAATACCAGATGCCGATTTTTATTTGCTCGCATCTAATTCATTGAGTCGATACCTCCAGCGTATTTGATATTTAATATTTGATAAATTTAGCTTTAATATGAGGCTGAAATTTCAATCGTTGGCGAGGAAAAAAGTTATTATTTCAATAGCAAACAGTTGATTTTTTGAGATCACCGTGTAAATACAGGTGTTATAGAGAAATTTCAAACCCGTCTTACACATACATATATATCACCCTGTAGGCTTTTTTTGCAGGCATCTACTGGCGGCGAAGCTTATCTTGGCTGCCGCCACGTTATCAGCCAGGCGTTATTGTTGAAAGATACACCTTAAGAAGCGATTAACATTTCAATCGGTTCTTCAACAGAATCCACGTTATAAAATTATAATAGGATTCTTAAGCTCTGGTGACGATGGAATTGGCGAAATTATGAGGATCCGTATGTATCAGTGGGGATTTTGAAGATTTTTAAGTTCCTCTTGGAGAGATGCTGCTGAGCATAGTACGCTGAATTCCGCAAGAGCGGCACTGCCATTAATATCAGGGGAGGATGTTACGAATAACCAGCTGATAAGTCGTTTCATCAGAGTATCTTAAAAGATAAGGCCCAGTTTACCCAAGTACGAATCCACGTGGGACGTGGATCTGGTTCTAACTACCTTGACAACGTGGTTTCCGCTAGAAGAGTTGGCCTTGAATAAATTGACAAAAAAGCTAGTGTCGCTGTTGCCCTTAGGCACCGCTTATCGCTGTCAAACCTTTGGCGTTAGTTAAGATTTCTAATATCATTGCGTTGGAGTGCAAGATTGAAATACGTATCCCAGAATTCCCAGATAGAAATAAAACTTCTCGACCAGGGATTCCTCAACCAGTGCTGAAGATTGTTTTCTTCCGAGAAAAACCTGAATTGTGTATCTCGCAAATTTTGAACCAGTACTTGATGGTGACGAAAAACCTTCTAGGGAATATTATTATTATTGACTCACTGTTTCTTTTAACAAACCCAAAAGGCAGTTAAAAGTGAGACAATTAGTCGTTGTATTAGATCAACGTTGTTGTCCTTAGGAGTGGATAAAAGGTTTACCGCGCATTCTACGCGACATGCGTCGACATCTAACGCATGTCAGAAAAGGTATGAGTTTCGAGGAAATTTAGAAAGTGGCTGGTTGGTCGTCGAATTTAAAGGAATTCACCGATTTTTATCAACAGCCAATAATTATTGTTGTCAGCAATATATGTTTGCAGAATCAGTACTATACTATCATTCAGTACTTACATCTGTTAAGTACATTTCTATTCCCTTATAATTTTGTTGAGTTACATTACTACCAAAATACTATTGGTTTTATAATAATACTTGGAGCATTCATTGGCCCATATTTTCATTTTACTCTGTATAATTTAAATAAATAATATTTAAATGATGAAGAGAATGGTTGCTCTGAACAGCTACCTTCGTAATCTCGAAGTGCGAGACACGAAGGATAATTGAAAGATCTCACGAGCCCGCCGAAGGCGGGCGAAGTTTGATCTCAATTATTCGAGTGTCTCGCACGAGAGATTCCCACCCATATACTAATAAATATTACCCACCCCCATTTCAGGTAAAATGAAAAATAGAATTATTGCTTTATACGAATGAATAAACAGTTACTAGGGAGCGCTATGGTAACGGGGAAGCGCTTTTGTTTATATTTTTTAGCTCTGAACTTGTGGTCCAAGACATAGAAGTAGTGATACTACCTTCGTAATCTCTCGTGCGAGACACTCGAATAATTATTGAGATCAAACTTCGCCCGCCTTCGGCGGGCTCGTGAGATATTTCAATTATTGTGTTATTTAGGCTACTACTGTGGTATAGGTACTTTATTTATTTATTTAATACAGTTTATTTCAATATGATACTTGAGTGATATTGCTCGTGTATCTGGTCAATTGAATCGACATTTATTGGGACGTATGTCCTAATTTTTTCCATTATTTCTTTCAACTCTTAGTTCGGTATTATTTTGTTTTTTTTTGTGTTTTTTTTTTATGTTATTAATGTTAAATAGGTATTTAAGCAAACAAACATTGTTTTGTCCAGTAAATGGATATCATAATCTGATGGGCAAATAAACGATTATTATTATTATTACCGATCTCTCTAAAATTTTCGGATTGTTTTTCAGTGTATGGTTGGTGCTATGACAAAGATTTTGATTCCCCACTCATAAGATGCCTTAATGATGATTATACGGAAGAGACTACTACACTCCTGCCCATTGGTTACACGTATGGTGGTCATACCAACCCACCCGCACTGCCCTTAAAGGATGGTGGTTATTATTTAAAAAAATTTGTTTATAAGGCGATTCCGAGAATAGGATAAGACGTATATTTATTTACCTATCATTTGTGAAATTTATCGCGTATATTTTATTGGTTTAATTGATGGATAGCAACTAACAAATTTTTCAGTGGTACAACCCTTAATTTACTAAATCTGATAATTTATTCATAAAAAAGGGAACACAAATTTGAAATTATTTTTGGGATTTAAATTTAAATTTTTATTTGAACTTTAAAAATGGTTTAAGAACCGTAATTACTGCAGAATTATATCTAGAGAGCAGTGTTCTAAAATTGCAGGTATGTATTATTTTTTGTGGAAGTAAAACCAAATAAATATTTTATTTTATGACGCCCTCAGATCGAATTTGAACCAGCTTATCTTGGGCTAGCAAAAGAGATTTGTAAATGGGCTGAATTGCATTCGTTAGGATAAGCGGGGCAATGGTAATGGTATCTTCAAGAAGGTTCAAGTTAATAAGGGGGTGTATTTTGTAAATGCGCTATAAAATTCCGAAATACAACTATCATTGGTCATTGTAATTTTTTTACTAAGAAGTTAAATTTTTTAATAAAAATTGTGTGTATGATAGGTCACATCTCATTCTGTTTCAAATTCATATATTATGCACAACATAATTGAAAACAATATACGCGCAAGTGTCTAATGGAGGGTCAATCATCTATAAAATGTGTCGTTAAAATTTATCAGCATGGACAATTTCATTTAATAGTAATAAATAATTATAGCCATTACAAAATAGATTAATAAAAAAGGTAATAAAATTTTATGAATTTGCAAAATAGATAAAATTTTATTTGCATCCTTTCCATATCCATTCCATCTGCATCCAAGCTGTAATAGAATGGAATTGCAATGTATTTCGATAATATTTTCATGTACTAAAATAGCTAGAGAGTAATCTTACATCTTATTTTTACGTATGTAAGTACATACTTAGATCAGATAAGTTTATTACATATATCAAAACACATTAATTTGATAATCATAATGTCTATGCTGTGCAATTACAAATTTAGATTGTGTACAAACATCACTTCCTAAATTTACATCATTTTATAGATTTTGTTATATTTTATGTCATCAATAAATTTGATATACTACTCGGATACATGTACTTACATTATTCAGATATGCATTTTCCTTATTAATGATTTATGAAACACGGATATTTTGGGACATTATTTATTAGGTATAATTATTATTGCTCATATTTTGAGTTTATTGTATGTATATGTTTGGGTAAATTGAAAAAATAGACTTGAAAAATGTTAAAAATTAAACATACCTAAAGTTTATTTATAATCATTAATTATCCCATCATGCACTGTTAGTTGTACTCACGAAGTTTTTTATAAGACTTTTTGGCTAGGAAGTTGAACTTGAAAATTTAGAAACGTACCCTATAGGAGTATATGAGTAAAGCGGGTTTTATTACAGGTATTAAAAAAATGGAGCATTCCAATTTTTTATAATTATAACTTGTATTTATTGAGACCAAGAAACCTACATAACATGTTTATAATCTATGGTTAAAATACACAAATAACAAAAAATACATAATACATCAAACATAACATGAAATATTACTATAAGTATAAAAAATAGAAAGGTAAGTTTTTTTTTTTAATGATTACACAAAATTATAAAGATGAAAGTAAATAATTATGTAGTTTAAATGAAATTCAAATCTAGAAACGGTTGAAATTGTTTGAAATTGAAATGTGCCTAGATCGTTATTATTTGAGAAATAGATAAGAGTTGTGAATAGTATTCAAAATTCATAAAAATTTATGACTTAGCTATAGGTTGGAAATAATTAAATAAAGAGGATTAAATCATTCTGATCAATTAGTTAGTGAATATCTAGGGGTGAAAGAAAACGTGTAAAAGAAAACTAAAAAAAATTGAAATTTTATTCAGCTTTTATACCTACCTACTCATTTTTTGGTAGAAACACAGTAAGTAAGTTTCTGAGTTACAATTTACAATACCTATGAATGATTACATTATGTAAATTCAAAAAGATGTGACGTCTCTCCCTTTTTTAATTAACTAATTAATCTTATATGCCTTCAGACGAGATAATTATGGACTTTCAACAAATTTATACACGACATGAAAATATCAAACGTAAATTTATTGGCTTCACAAATAATGTAGTTGATCGTATACGAATTAATAATTCATTCAGAGGGTTTGAATCGCTCGTGAACGTAGTTTAGATAGACACTCCCTGGCCTGTTTTTTAATTCGTCGATGGTTGGCTAGCTGTAATCAGAATGATTATTGCAAAACAAGAAAGGTGTAGTGTACACACCCTAAATAATTAAAATCCTGGTCGACGGTATCAAAATCTGTGATGTATTCTACCTATAACCTGCATCCTGGTCGACGGTAAAGAATCTGTGATGTAACCTACCTAACCTCTTAAAAATTGATGTTCTGCGTCATGAGCATCAACTTCTGTAATATGGCCCCCATACTGAATGATTTGAAAAAGAAGAACCTCTATGACGTTTGAAATGTCAACTTGTCTGTCATGAATGACTCTGTTTGATTCCCGCTCTGAATGTTTGGTTTGAATTTAAGGTTATTCCGCCCTAATTTCAAATAAAATGGCCAACATTACTTACTGTTTGTGATCGTGGTTTTTACCTGTGTTTGTGGTTTTACCTTGGCTCGTGATCTGTCTAGTTTTCGTCTTGTGGTGAACCTTACGTTGTTGTGTATAGTAACCTCACTTGGTTCGTTCGTAGCAAAATGCTACGAAAATACTTTGAGCCAGTCTTTTGTTGAGAGATAGGAGATTTAATTTAAAAGACAGAGAGTTTCCCTCTTAAAAATGAATTGATTTATTGACTTTTGAATTGATTTGAATGTTATTGAATCTCTACACACCACCCTACACGACTGATCCCGCCCGCAAGGAGTTCCGCCTACGCAAGTTTATAGTTAGAGTAAAAAAAGAACCCCGTGAATAAAAAACCTCTGACTGTTTAAAATGAAAAACCCACAATGAAAAACACACAACGAAACGACGACATGTTTAGAATCAAGCATTTGCTTGGGCGTTGAGGGGTGAGAACTAAATCTCTTGTATTATGGTAACCTGTCATTTTAACGTTAGTCTTTGCGAACCGTTTAGTACCTATAAAGAAAAGACACAACAAAACACACATAAATTAGACCTTTGTGATGGAGAAAACCTGATCGGTTTTGTACTCCCTACTCCAGACTAAATACCAAGAAAAAAATATTAACTTCGATTAACCAGAGGCTGATCGCCTTTTTACTGAGTTAATCTCCGAATGATTAAATAAATAAAATCGATTCCAAAGGACATCTAACGTCAAAATGAGACATAACCTATACAGGTTGAAGCGTCGTTGTCGAACGCTGCGATTCATGAGTCAAACATACAAAATCATATAGTCGTTTCATTAGGGATTTTACATAAAAATACACCATGACAAAAACAAATGCAAGAACAAATTGATATGTAAATCTGATAAGTATGAGATTGTTAAAGAGATAAAAATAACAGACCATGTGGCATGAGTTTGAGATAAAGAGAAAGAAGGTTCATCAAATGTTCATCAAATTCGTCAAAATTCATCAAATAAAATGCAATCAAAGACATATAGTCCAATAAAGTCTAAAAAGTCATACGTATCGATTAAGAATACACATCCTTTTGATAGTTCGATTTATTTTGTTTCATATACGTGGTTTTTATAGTAACCATCCAGATTGTCTAAACACTCCATCCCGCATAAGTAAGTATACGTCAACATTGGTTTTGAATGAGAATTAAATGCACACCACAGAGGATAGAATGTCATTACGTGAATAAATTTTATGTAATTTTCAGTGGCTCTCAAACTGACGTAAGCGGTTCAATTTATTGTTTGAATGATTCCTTCAATAATTTACGCTCGTTCACAACTTGACAATTAACTGTTTGACATTTTCTGGTGAAATTAAAAATATTAATTCGGACGGTTAGTGTGACGTCACATCTGACTTTTTAAACTTAATCCCACTATAATAAAATTATACATTGTGATCGTCTAAATGGTTTCAAAAATAAATGTAAATAAAATTGTTGAGAGCAGAAAAGAGTTTAAAATACAAAGAAAATGTGACCATCGTAAAATAAATTATTTGTAAAGAAATGTGCTTGATCATAATAATAATAATAATAATAAATAACCAAAAGGGCATGTGCTGGTTCATTATTACAATAAATAAATTTAAATAATTCAAATAACCATAAAAATTGAATGAAACGTGGTGTTAAAATAAATCATGTTTTCTGTAGAACGTGGTGTTAAAATGGGGTCCTCCTTGATTATAATTATCTACACCAATTGTATGATTTTAAAGAGATAAAATTAAAAGTCGAGCAGCACGTGTTAATTTACCAATTAAAATATAAGCAATTGTAATCCTATCTTCGCACACAGAAATAATTATTAAAACACTATGGGCCCCCTTCATGAGGGTAATAAATTAACTAAGACCACGTGTGCCTTCCTTAGCATTGTACTTTTTAAATAAATGATGTTTCAAACAATAAATAAACAGTAAAAGGTAAGAACTAGTCTCTTGTAATATTGCAATAACAATAAATAAATAAATAATAACTCACGTGCGGATAAATAAACAAATAATAAATGCTGGAGATCTCAGAGAATATCACAATACAAAATAATGGAAAGCAGCTGTTCTGATGCTCACTGTCTCGAGGTCAGAAAAAAAATGCCGTGAATGAAGTTTCTTAAAATTGACCACGCCGTCTCATGTGTCTCAACTGAATAACTTAAAAATGACAAATGACATTTGAATTCATAGAATATAAGTGAATAGAATCGATTCTTAAGTTTACAATTTTAACATGCGCAGTTGTTATATGGTTTGGGTCCTTTCAAAGGAAAAATTATTTTCATAATTTTTAAATGATTTTTCGCTAAATTGCTTATTTGGCAAAATTATGGCGTCGCTTTATGGCGTCGCGACGTTAATCTAACGTCACAAAGATAAGAGGAAAAAATATTTTTTTGTCAAGACTACATGTCTAATATGACGAGTCCTTTAGGACTTACCTGTAATATGAAAAAAGATCGTATTATTTTTTTTTGTCGTAGAGAAAGTAATTCCTCAAACCCAGAAAAAAAAAATTCAAGCAGCCTTAAAAATGATTTATTAATTTTCTGACATTAATTTTTTCATAGCATGGCATTTCTTCCGCATACCATATCAGTACATATATTTCTCTAAATTGTTGTGTCCTTGAAGGCGATAAAAAAGACATAAGTTCATTGAAGAAATAACTGAAGCCACTAGTACATAGTTAATATACTGTTCTACTATTGGTATTCTCACGGTTTACAAATATGGTAATTTATTTAATGAAAAAATTCATTCTAACACATTAGCCTAACCTACTTTCCTTTAACAAAGAGCGAACGCCAAATAATTCAAGCATGCATGATGCATGCCGTTCAAATTTATGACCCGAATGATACAGGGTGTTATAATAACAATCATAAAATATTTAATGACCGACCACGCGTATAACAATACGTTAGTACATTAATTTCTTAATAAATTATCTATTAATGATTTCTAACGTGCCAAAAATTACAACGTGGTAATGGATAATAATAAAAATTGTTTATTCCATCGAGACCGCATTTTCCGATTCCAGAAAATTGACTCGATCGGTTAATATCATAAACATAAACAATTATTGATGAAATCATTAAAACATCTTAAAGAGTGACATATTTTATAAAAATAGATCATAACTTCATCGTTATTGAATAATGCTAACATCGACATGCAGAGTGATTTGCTGGAATTTCCATTAGTTTGCGTTTTTTAAGTTAAGTACTTAGGTAAAGCGGCATCGTGAAAAATGTCGTAAAGGAAATTTATAAAAGTAATTAAAATCAAAAACCAAGATTTAGGAAAAACCAGTTAAGAAATTAGCAAATGAAACAATAATAGAGGAATGCGAATAACAAGGTTGGAAGACCAAGGCTTTTCACCCTCCATCAGTGCAGAAAAGTGATACAAAAATAAAAATAAGAAGGCCAGAAATAGAATTGGTGTCTGTCAGGAAACTAATCAGAGAGAATTCAACTCCTAGCACCATATTTTTAGATTCTGAGAAAAAAAGGTCAAATAGACACGCAGATGCCGTTATTAACCATCGACTTTTAGAAAACGATTACCTATACAATGTTTAAACCATTTTATACAAAGAAAACACAGATATACAGGATGATATATGCGCAGGACTTCAGGATGTGGTAGCTCGTTCAAAAATATAAAAAAAAATTCCCATTGACGTGGGTCTGCAAACCTACCATTTTCAAGATATACCTAGGGTGTGAACAAAATTTTTTTTTTTTCAATTTTTTGGCGATTTCTCACGAATCTTTTCAGATATAAAACTGAATTTTTGTACGCATTTTATCATTAATATTATTAACTTTTTGAGCTCTAATTGAATTTATTTCATACCTACGGCAGTGACGTAGATTTTGGGGTAGATTGAAATAAAAAAAAAGATACTCTTGGTGAAATACTCTAATGTGAAGTGTTTTCGAGAAAAACAGCATTTTATGATGAAAAACATAAAAGTAAGAAAATGTTTCGCTGTCGACAAAAACATCACGTTTTTGACACAAAAACTGAAAATAATTAATTTTTGTGACAGCCTGTATCTCGAAAACGGTTCTTTTGCGGGCCCATGTTAATGGGAACTTTTTTCATATTTTTGAACGAACTATCACATCCTGAAGTCCTGTGCACATATTATGAATCACCTTGTATAAAGCTTTCATCCAAGATAACGAATATTATTAAAATATAGGTACCTTCTGTATGGAGAATTTCGACCAATAAGAGATCTTAATTTTAATGTACCAATAAACAGTAACCCTCCAAACTTGCGCCGCGGTTGAGTCCCAGAAGATTTTAGTTCAATGGTGGATTTGGGGGTGACGGAGGAGAGGGACTATTCCCCAAGGCGACAAAACGCAGGAGAATAGAAAATTATTTGAAAATGTAAAAAGAAGTGAGGATGAAGTTGGCTCTATGAAGAGAGGTGATTATAGATATAGTAATAAATTATATCATTGCTGACGGCTTACGACAAGGAGTAGACGGTGTGAAGAGGATGGAAAGTGGCAGAAGTATAAATCCGCCGTTGTTTTTGGCAACTTTTGACACGAAAGTAGGATTTTAGGGAATAGATGTTGAGTACGACCGGACCTTTTATGATTGACGAACGAAGGAAATTGAGCTTCATAGACAAGCTGCAAAAGTAGGTAGGTATACCATTTTTTAACCAATTAGGTATCGTTTTTCATTTTATATTTTTTCACACCCTGTAAAAGTATATTTTGCCTGACTTTTCTTAATAATTACCTATCTTATACAGGGTTATTCACGGTATACGCCACGGAAGATTATGGCCGTGTCTCTGGATTGTAGGATCTTTTTATTTTTGGAGTGGATAGAGACCCGGCAGAGGTACGTTTTAAAATTATATTCATAATGTACAGGGTGTCCCAAAAGCATGAAACATATCAAAGTTATGTTTTTTTAAATGGAATGCTCTTATGTTATTGCATTTTTAGATTGTCTGAGAAGTGAAAATAAGATTGGCTTTTACAGTTGGTGTTTAAATTCAAAAGTTTGTGAGTTATAAACAAGTGAAAATCGTCATTTTTGAAGTTCAAAGCCCTGTACAAGGAAAACGGCTCAAGATAGAGAAAAACGGCTTACATGTCCCTATTTTAACTTTTAATGTACTATCCTATCGTATAGAAACATTCTTTGATTTTTTTATTTGTCGACGCGTGGAGAAATCTCAGAATTTTTTAATTTTTTATCACCCTGTATAAACATTTCATCTACATCATTGGATAGTACATGAAAAGTTAAAATAGGAACATGTACACCGTTTTTCTCTATCTTGAGCCGTTTTCCTTGTACAGGGCCTTGAACTTGGAAAAATGACGATTTTCACTTGTTTATAACTCACAAACTTCTGAATTTAAACACCAACTGTAAAAGCCAATCTTCTTTTTTCTTCCCAGGCAATCTAAAAATGCAATAACATAAGAGCATTCCATTTAAAAAAACATAACTTTGATATGTTTCATGCTTTTGGGACACCTGTACATTATGAATATAATTTTAAAACGTACCTCTGCCGGGTCTCTATCCACTCCAAAAATAAAAAAATCAAAAAATCCAGAGACATGGCCATAAACTTCCGTGGCGTATACCGTGAATAACCCTGTAGAATTATTAGAACTACATAATGTTGTATCTAATTAACTATAATGTACCTAGGTCATAAAGTAGGTATAAAATTATTTCCTGGTTAATTTTAGGTACGTACCTATACAGGTCAAGTTAATTGAAGCTTATTAATATAGGTAGGTAGGTAAATCATACAATGGCATTTTATTACCTACAGGGACAATCAAAGACAATAGACAAATACCTACCGCATACCGAGGAATCATATCGTCAATGCATCAATAATTATAATAAGAGCTAATATTTAATGTCACAATGCATCATGAGAAGAAAATAAGCGTGCAATCATGTAATAAATGCATCCAGTCATGTATGAAACATATTAAGTTAAGTGTCTAGAAACAGTTAGAGTTAGGTGTAGCTAGGTACTTATAAATAAATAGGTCAGAGGCTAATTTTTTTATTAAATTTTATAAGTTTCGCCTCGCAGATAATAGTTGCATATGTACAGGTGGTCCATTATTTATGTCTACTCCCGAAATAGAGGTTAATTTATAAGATGAAAAATTGAATCTTTCAGAATTCATGTAAATAGGATTAATTTAGGTATAGATATAGAATGCAATAATCAGTTTAATTAATTGTTTTTCGTTTGACCATCAGCGGTAAAAAAAAAAAACTGTATTTGGTAGTAGAGTGGCCAAAAAATCAGCTTTTTCTTCAATAAATGGGTAGAAATCGATTAATAAAATCAAAATCGATTAAAAGGATATCAAAAAACGAATTACCTACAAACGCTTTAATTAAATAAAATACTTAAAATATGGAAATGACAGATAGAATGATGGATACTTATATGGTAGTAATAAAAGTGACCAATAATATGAAGACTACCTACCTACCATAAATCCTTAAGCAGCTAAGTAAACAGTCCCCCAATATAGTGTTCCATCGAACTCGAAATGGCATTCAGACTGTTTACTTAGGATTTATGGTAGATACTTACCTACCCCATGATCAATCCATTCATACCCCCATTAATTCATTCTACCGATGAATTGAAGAAAAATCTAATCTTACTACCAAATTACAGTTTTTTACCGCTGATGGCCGAACTAAAAAAATAATTTAACTGAATATGTCATTCAATGGTCTTTTACCCATTAATTACACGAATTTTCAATGTTTAAATTTTCTATTTTAAAAAATTCCTATTGCGGGTGGATATAAATGATGGACCACCCAATATAGTGCCTCATTTCGCTAATCAAAATTCTGACTTAGGTATCAGAATTATTATTCTTAACGATTATAATGCTACTGATGATCAGTGATCACTTATTAACAGAACTTTATTTGACCGTCAACAAGGCCTTTCAAAAAAAAAAAAACAATCCAAGTTTGATATGATATTTACTTTAACAAAACCTACAACAGGAGATTTTCGATTCATGCTTAAGTAAAGGAAAAGGGACGAGTTTGATTTAACAGTGTCAAAAAAATGTTTCTCGACAGTACATTTCAAAATTTATTTAAAAAAGTGAGCGTTCCCCTCTCAGGATTCAAACTCACTATTCCTGAGTTTTTTCGTTGTTTGATTGAAGACCTCCCCTTTTGTAAAGTTAAAGCTACAGCACCTCCGCTACAACCATTTAGTCAGTTTTCGATTCTCTTTAATTTTCTTCTCTTTCACTTTTCAAAGAATTTGGAAGCGGCATTCAGGTAGCAGAACGTTTATTACCTGCTATTTTCCCATATTATATCGTAAATACATTCAACATCCTGTATATTACGAGGTAGGCGATATATTGTTAGCATTGCTGCGCCATCTCTATATAAGCGAGTTCACTGAGAACTTATAAGCATCTGTAGGTAATATGAAGTTTTAGGGAACCTGCATTACCGACACTGCTTCCTACTAGAAGAGTTTCCTTCCTTTATCTTTAGCAGACAGCTTTAACTGCTATTTCATCACTACTAACTGTTGATTGGTTAATTTCATAACTAGATCGCGCTTAGTATTAAATCTTAAATAATAAAATATTTATTAGAAAACGTAACACAGAATTTTTATTTTTAGAAGAGTCATTTTCTTTTTGAAATTATTATTTGGGAAATAATTTGGACCATAAAAATATTATACAGTGTGTCCCAGGATACGTGAATTTATAGGTAAAGGTAAACAAAAAAATTTCGAGTTGAAGTTGTATCTACCATTTGGGATCCAGGCCTGCTTGATTAGATTATAGCATGCTAAATTTCATAACCATCAGAAAACTTTTTTTTTTCATTTCAGTTTTAGAAAAACCAGTAAAGAATATTTTTTGTACACGATTTTGAAAACATATTTACCTACCTATTGGAAGAAATTCTTTTGCAAACAACGCATTTGAAAAACAAAATTGATTTACTATCAGTTATCAGTAGATATTAATAAAATAACATCTAAAAATATACTCTGTGATAATGTCTGCGAAGTCTAAAACTTAAGTTTCCAAGACGTAAGTTTTCAAAAATATTGTAAAAAAAATGCTATATGTATTTCTATAGGCTATGAAATTCGGTACCTACCTATGCTGTATAATTTTGAATTCTGAGCCACTTCTTTAAATAAAATTTTCATATTTCCTCACAGATAGATACCTACTTTACCTACTTTACCTACACAGAAAACAGAAAGAATGCTCCTGTCAAGGCATGCTTGATTCATTAAACATGAAAATGTGGTAAAATTTATTACCTATCTAATCAAGCAGGCTTGCGCCCTAAACGGTCAAATTTTGACACGAATTTTTTTTGTAATTTTATGCCTGTAAATTCGCTTATCCTGGGACACACTGTAAACAGGATGATCTATTAGCTCATCATCAAATCAAATTGAACAACTGAAAGGTGAGATAGGTATTTAAAAAAATTAAACTTCTTATACAAAATTACAGGCATAAGTTCAAACTTTCCTGCATAAGTGCCAATTTAAGAATATTTAATTTACCTTGTTTCTACCTGTTTATATATTTTAAAAAGGCACCGGTAGAGGGCGCAATTTTTATTTTATTTTTTCTAATATAATAAATCGCGGTAAAACCAAGGTAAAGTTAAATAAATATTCCTAAATTGGCACTTATGCAGGAAACTTTGAGGTCCTGTTTCTGTAATTTTGTATGAAGTTTGACTTTTTAAACTACCTCACCTTTCTACCTTTCACTAGTCATAATGCGATGGTGAGCTAATAGATCACCTTGTATAGATAGGTACTTATAAAAATAAAAGATATACAGGGTGATTTTTTCTACAGTGCATGATGGACTATTAAAATACCCTATCACTATAAGGACATGCAATCAAAACAGATAGAGATCTAAAATTTTTGTAAATTGGTGAAATTTGGTTCATTCATAAATTGAATAAATAATTAATCAAAATTAGAAATAAACCGAAAACAAACCGATCCCAATTTTGTACTTTATAATTACTTTTTCCAATTGTGCGAAAAATTGGAAAATTGGAAAATAAAAGGACTGCTGTTTTAGAGTTGAGAAGTTTAAATGAGAAGTTTGACAGTAGCCAAACGATTGAAAATTTATGTTTAATTTCAAATTTGAAGCAGTCTATATTGAGAACGGCCCCGGCTATAAAAAACGATTTACCTACATGTTAACGGACTTTTTCTTTAACAATTTAAAAATGTAACAATATATGATGAGGTGTCCGCATCAGTTTATTGAATCGATTTACGGTATAACCAGGAAGGTCGTCATTTTGGAAATATTTTTCACTCCATAGATAACTCTAGCTTTTTTGGTTCGTCATATACTTCCTAATAATTCCACTAAACAAAAAATTTTTATTTATTTATTTACATAATTAGATAGATGAGAATGTGACTTTAAGCCAACATTTTTAACGAATTTAAAAAACAACGAAAAATAATTTAAAAATATTGAATGTATATTGGTTGGACGGCACGAAAAACGTTTGAATTTTTATGTTTAGACTCTTGATAATTAGAGTGACAAAATGCAAAGTGGCGTTATACTTAATGGTAAGGAATTATATAAGGAATAACAAATAGTCCAAAGAACGTAACCCTTACGGCACTCCACCACTAGGTATATCAACCTCTGAAAATTTGGAGATTTTATTTTCAATATTGGCCACTTAGGTAGGTACCTATATTATGTACCTAACTATAGAAGGGAAACCCGCAGAAAATTATTAAATCATTCAGGTTGACAGCTGTAAAATTTCTTATATACAGGGTAAATCCATCAAAGTAGCAAATAGAAAGACTATCATCATACATAGGTACCATCATGATCTTAAGCTTTTTTTAAAGAGCAACACTTTCCTGTCCCAAAAATTGCTAAATTCTCTTCCTTCCAAAAAAAATGAAAACTTTTCTAATTTTAAGTTTTGTAACGTCGTGTTTTTCTTTCCTAAAAATGGATCGATCAACTCTCATTTTCTTCATATTTTGATTCTCTACAATTCGTCCATTTAGAATGATCCATCAGTTGTTGTTTTTTTTATAAGCAAAAAAACAAAAAAAAAGGGATTGTCTCGTATTATGACAAAGTCTGGAACTTTGAGATCTCCAAAAAAATTCCCAATGTCTTTTTCTGCAAATAGTATAATGCACATCATAAATTTAATCACACCCATACCTATAATAATTAATCTAACCTGAACATGATCATCCATCCAAGTTTCACTTAGCTTTTATGGTCACGCATTGTACCCCACATTTAGGCCCCAAAAGACATTAATATCTTGTGACATATATTAAAATTCCTATCCAGGAGTATGTCCGTGTTTAATCATAGGCAAACGGTCACCCTCTATCTAATAAATGTTCAAACAGTATAATGTGCTAGGGAGGAGTTTAATAAAACCAGGGACACTACAAAGACCTCCCCTTGTGATGTGAGTATCAGCTACTGGTGACTTTTAATAAAAGCTCTCAAAGACTCTTATATGTACTATACGTACGCATCACCTTCCGTATAAGGGTAAATTTAATGTGAAGTCAACCCCTTCACAGTTTAAACCCCTCCCAAGGACTCAACCCGTATCTATACTGTTGTAGGTAGGTATATGTAAGTTATTATTAATAAAATATTTTTTAATTATTGTTATTTGTTAATTGGTTAATTGTCCTATGGAGACTGAAGCGAGAGACTGGTTCTGGTCGGTTTTAAAACCCATCATATATAAATGTACTTACGCCTGGTAAGGCCTCCGTGTGGAATTACTGGAATTTACCTCTGGGATTACAGTCACTTATTAGGTATAAATAAGTTTAAGTCGTTAATATTTCAATTAATTTTTGTATTTATACAGGACAAATTAGTTGGTTTAATTTATTTAGGCGCAATGTTTATTTGTAAAAATAATAGCCAGCCAACTTCACATTCCTCCTTCACCTTTATGTTATTATATGTGAAGGATCAGATGAACCTCGTGTTAGGGGTCGTCCACAATACAAGCCCCCTATGCTCTGGATTAATATTACTAATTCATTGCATATCGTGATCGTGATCTTCAGAAGCACAAATAATTAAACTACTGGATGCTTTTATATACGCACTTGAACATCAGCTCGTAGTAAAAGCATCTCGAGTGTTTATTGACCGTAAACAATGGTAAAAAAATTGTAAATATTAGATACGTTATGGTTGTAAAATAGTTTTATGGCCTATTTAATGCACCAGCACCATAATTATTTTATAGATCATTCATTTATGGTACATAAATAAGTTAAGCGTGGTAGTTAAGCGAGCTTTTGGTTTGCATTGCTTGAGTTCCCATTTGTGACACTTATTATTGTAGGTAGGTAGTTCTAGTTCATATAAAGAAAAGCGAAAGTATTTTTTTCCTTACTCGTTTTTACATGTTTTCAAAAGGTGGGATAGATCTTTCTTTTGCGTGCATGACATTTCTGACGTAATGTTTTCGATGAATTTATTAAAATCAATATTAAAGTCTGCAAAAGTCTTTATTCTCCAACACAAATATAGCTGTAACCTCTAAATCTAAATAATCAGCGGTTTCTCTTATTTCCACTCACAGATATTACACAACTAAACCTGTCTTCTACTTCACACTTCACAATTCGCTTTTAACTAAACAATACCAATGGCTACAACTGACTACTCTGTGTATTCATCACTCTGTGATACTTCAGCTTTCATTCGCATTCGTTACGATTGACTTTAGAGTACCGATAGCTCCTCTAGACTCCGTTGGCCGTGGAGTCTAGAAATGTCTGATAGCTCACGGAGAACTAATGTTCCATCTCAAACATGCGTAGAATGCGGAATCATTCTAGTATTGCACTGGCATGGCGGTGTGTCACTCCTGTCATGTCACTGATGGAACTGTCGCGGAGGTGACATTTCCGTGAAAGGCTGAGAAAGTAAACTAACAATACGAATAGAAATCTAGAATTATTCGCGTGTGGATGTCTCGTTATAATACAAGGTGTCCCAGCTCATCGAAGCGGTCTCTGTGGGCTAAACGATGGATTAAAAAAAAACATTTGCAAATTCAAGTACAAGATCATAATGGCCATAATTTGAAGGGGGTCGGAAAACTAAAAAAAAATACTTTGATTATATCTAATTTTTAGGTAGTTTTTCTACACTTGAATTTATTTCTAAATAGTCTGCCAAGGTGATCTTAGCTTATGCTACGTTGTAACATTGAATATTATGGTACTAATAATGACATTTTTGATATTAGGAGTATTCAAAAACACTAAATTTAAAAATATTCGATTACAACGTCGCCCTGGCTTTGTTTTCCAGTTTCTTTTTTAATAAAAAACAACTTTTTTCTGTTTACAGCTCAGTTTTGAGACTTTTGTACTTAATTTTATAAAATAAAGAAAAAAATTAACGAAAGTGATAGAAATTGTTTGTAAGAGTAAGCAAATCAAAGTTTTCAAGTACCTAAAGAAGCAAAACAGATGATGGTGGCAAATTTGATTCAATATTTTGAAGATGAATCTATGAATGGGGGCCCCTTATGACCTACCAAGTAACACCAGAGTCACTAAATGTTTGATAACAAATTTTATTTGGTAACAAATCACAAATCGACGTCAAAAGTTATGAGCTCATATTTATTCCCCATCGTCTTATTAGTCTTCTTCCTTCTGCACTTGTAGGTTCTCCATCTAACATGCTACCTAGGCAGATAGGTATACCTATACGTGGCATGGTAGCTTATCAGCAATCGTTAATTGAAAATTATGGAAACGTTTCACTTCCTTCGCACATTTACTCTTTTCGAGAAGAGGAAGAATTAGAAATGGAAGAACAAAATTTACCGCAACATTCTGAAGTTGTATTTATGTGAAGTCTGAACTTCGTCCTTTTATCTAAAAATGATGCTGCTGGTGTAAACAGACCTATATATTCTGATTTTAAAAAGTCAGAAATTATTCGACATACATATTATAAGGTATTATTTATTATTATTATTATCATTTCATTTACATATTAGGACTATTACAATAGTACCTACCTACCTAAAAAAAGGGTTTGGGACTGCTGCGCATACAAACTGTGTAGAAATATTAATTTGTGAAATTGAAACTTAATTTGTGAAACTATCAACTGCCAAGTTTTGCATTAATTCATAGTTGTAATTTGTGTACAACTTTCTAATAAAATGTTCTTTGCAAATAGGTTTGAACCTATTATTTTTTAGCCTACTAGAAATTAACACCAGTTATAGTCAAAAGAAACCCTAATTCTTATTTCCAAAAAATGTATAAAAATTGTTATTATAAGAGATTCCTCATTGCACCTACGAAATTTTAGAGATGACATCAATGCTGATATTTAATATTAAAACCTTGTCAATCTATTTAGAAAAAAATATAACCATAGCAGTTTATATCACCCTCTATAAAGGATCTCAGATTTTCAATGCTAAGAATTGGTATGTATCTCGCTTATCTTCGAAGATCATTTTTTATAGTTTTGGATATACCTATCAAAAAAAACGAGAATTCGTGATTTTTATTTTTTTTCTAATTTAAAAACAGATGTAGTTAGTTTTTAGGTTAAAGACACAGAAATCATTAAAATTATTGATCCGATTGCGTGCAGTATTATCCTTCAATCAAAGGTGATGTCAATGTCAATTCCGCAGGATATGTGTTTTGGAATTACAACCTAGTTCCGGAGGCTCGTTAGCTCAGTTGGCGAGAGCGTTGAACTAGATACTTTCTTTCTCAAAGGTCGTAGGTTCAAATCCTACACGAGCCCATAAATTTTTTTCAATTTACAGGTGCCTATAATTCACTTTTTTATCAATGATATCTATCATCAAAGTTATTTCTTTATATTTGAGTTACAATAGCTTAGTATGAAAATATACCTATTATATTTGAAATTATATCTCATAGGTAGGTAATAGCTATACGACTACTGCGTATAAGTAGGTATGGTGATACCATAAAATAAATTCCATTTACCTACTTTATAAGAAAGTTCATCTTGGCAACGCTGATGGTAAGATATGGGCTTAAATCCAGGAGTGCGACCATCCAAAATGATGAGGAGTACACTGTACGAGGTGACTTTAAAAAAAAATTACACTTTAAAACAAATTTCAGCACCCTAAATATAAATCTTGTCCCTTTTTGTATAATAGATTATAGTGTAATTCCTTTATTGAATGTATTTACGAAATTTCTTCTATTTTCTAGCCCCTTTTTAATAACAATTTTTAAATTTCTTTTAATTACAAGAATACACATTCCTTATATTTTTTCCCTTCAGAAAAAATTGCGTAATGAGCCTCTTATTCACCGTTGGAAAAAAATTTCTCTTAGAGAAGGTTCTTGAAGCTATTAAACATCATATTCCGGAAAAACTATCCCCTAACACGGTCTGTATTTTCCAAAAAAAAGCTCCGAAAAATCGCATTTTTTCATAAAAAAAGTCGCCTCGCTGTTGGGACTGATTTTCCCGATTTCCTTCACTTTTTAGGGAAGATGCGCATCGACGTGGCGGTCGACATAGGTATGTAAAAATGAAGCTGACATCATTTTAAGAAAAGAAAGAAAATTAAAAATCGCAAAAATTTTATGTTTTTGGCTTGATCGGTTCCAAGATAAGAACCGATTTTTGAAATTTTTTATGAGAGAAAGTCCTCTAATAAGTGAAACATAATAATCCGGAAAAACCGGCACCTAACACGGCGGTCTGTATTTATAAAAAAAAACTCAAAAAATTAAATTTTTTCATGAAAAAGTCGCCTTGCTGTTATGGGGCTGATTTTCCCGATTCCCTTCATTTTCTCAGGGAAGATGTGCATCGACATGGCGATCGACATAATATCGTAAAATCAGGCCGACATGACGTCCTCATTCTGAGAAAAAATTAAAAACAGCAAAAATTTTATGCTTTTTGGGTGAACGCGGTTCAAAGAGATAAGAACCAGAACCGATTTTCGAAATTTTTATGAGGGAAGATTCTTGAAGCTATATACATCATATTCCAGAAAAAACAGCCCCTAACAACGGTCTGTATTTTACACAAAAAAATAAAAAACTTCAAAATCGAATTTTTTCATAAAAATGTCGCATTGCTGGTGTGACTGGTTTTCCCGATCTGTAAATTTCCGATATCTGTAAAAATGAAGCTGACATGACGTCATAAATTTGAGAAAAAAAAATTAAAAATCGCAAAAATTTTATGTTTTTTGCGTGAACGGTTCAAGGGGTAAGAACCGATTTCAGAAATTTTTTATGAGAGAAGATCCTTGACGCGATACATCATATTCGAAAAAACCGGGCCCTATAACACGGCGGTCTGCATTATCCAAAAAAAAGTCAAAAAAATTACTTTTTTTTTTCATAAAGTCACCTTGCTGGTGGGACTGTTGAATTAAAGACACGTTTAACGACAAAAAATCACAAAAACACTGAGTCATCTCTCTCCCGAAATTACCCTAAAGATTTGCTATATTCCTGGAATAATAATAATACCTAAACGAATATGGATATAAAATCAAAATCAGTGATAAGAGTATTCTCATTATTCCCCGTACTTCACCCTATAATCTGATATAAATAGCAATGATAGTCTGCACCCTCCCCGATAAAATCAAGGATATAGGGGCAGAACGGCTTATTGAATATCAAGTGTGCGTGTAATAGTACAGCCACTTATTGGCGTCCTTTATTTGATCTTTCATTTGTCGGATGAGATCCTGTGAGCAGTGGGGTGTGAAACAAGTGACAAATCGACTGTTTATTGTTTTCATCTCGCATCCTATCCTATATATTCGAGGGGAGGGTTGTAAATTACACTATACACAAGTTTAAATTGAAAATTGAACCCTGTCATCATCTTCTCATGGTAGGTTTGATGGATTTAGGCTATTTTTTTATATAGATAACAATAAATTCTAAAGCACAATAAGTATTGCAAAAAAAATTTTGCTTTTTGAGCTTTCGTACCTACTATAAAGCGTTAATTTTTTTTTCACATGTCAGTGGAGTAGACTTAAGGTTGCTGGAGTTTTTTTGCCCTTATTTCTATAGATAACTGGGGAGATTGTCATTTTTAATAGCACATTTTGAACGCTATTTTCTGAATTAAAATATTCTCCTGGACGAAAGCTCTAACGTGAACAGTTTTCGACAAAAATGGCACATTTTATGATGAAAAATATAAAAGTTAGAATCTTGAATAACGGTTCCTGAGATGCCGTCAAAAACCTGAAATTTTGAAACGATGATGGTTGTTTAATTATTATTGTCACATTAGTTTTGAAGCAAAATGTGTCTATCACGATTGGAAGTTTATGGGTGAAAATAAAACAGTAGTCTCACATCAACCGCGTCCCATATGGAGTTATTCAGCGTACCTATTTAAATAAATTCCCGTCACACTTCAGATGAAATAGCGAGAAATAAAAACAAATACTTGGAATTTATACCAATATTGACCAATTTTATAAAATTAGTCTACCGAATAGTTACTGGATTGGTTTCAACAGGGCCACCCAACGAGTTGGTGAGCTGCTGTCGTTCATTCTTATCTTTATAGCTAGTAGTGAAACGACCAAAACCGATAAATTTCGTTATAGTAGGCAGGTAGGTACCTGGTTTTAATTTGACTTTTTCTGTCAATAGTTTCCAGAGATATAGAGTTAGATATGATTGCTATTATTCTATTCTATAAAACCTTACTAATGAGATGAAACACTTCTTTACGATTTGTGTTTCGAATATATTATAGTCTCCTTCCTATAAGTAAAAGAAAAGTGTTTAAAAAATTACGGTAGATAGTTATTTTATTGTTTACTCCGACTATTTTTGTATGATTTTTCGATCTATTTTCCTTTATGTTATATCCAGGAAAACATCAAGGATGTTTTGACATAACAATTTTTTTTCACGGATTCCTCAAGTCGTATTTGAGGACTATACCTACCTACCTTATTATAAAGTACCCAACACTATGTTCAGAATTTAGACAACTCCTAGGGTCTTAATTATTTCATAATGCTGCATAAGCATAATGAGTATAGGTAGGTACTAATAGGTACAAGATATAGGTAATTCTCGGTCATAAATAAATTTCCTACTTTCTCCTACGTTGTTAAAGAAACGTCAAGCCATAAACTTTGAATTCATTCACTCTTATTCTCATAATAATTGCAAAAGTCGTCCGCGATGTGGAACGATCGAGACCAGAAACAACCCTAGCCAAAAGACCAAAACAGGGGGAGCAGTATTATTATTATTATTATTTACTTCTAGGGTAGGTTAAAAGCCCTTGTACTGAAGCTTGCGCTGATTGTACCTCTTTGGATGATTAGCTCATCAGTCCCGTCTCCCGAAAGTATCTCAGAACGAGTCCAATGGGGTGCTTGTTCTATTTCTTTTGGTTCCGCCATTTCGGTCACAAATATTAGAAGTATAGTTCCCTCTAGTGCCGGGCACTCACATATCAGGTGGTATGGGGTTTCCTCCCCCTCCCCGCATCTGCTGCAATCTGGGTTATTTTTCACTCCTATTATTGAGAGGTGTTTCATTAGTGGGCAATGTCCTGTTAGAAGTCCAATTGCCCATCTCAGCTGGTGTTTACTCAGCTTTTTCAATTCATTAGTTTTATTATCTGATAGTTCTCTCATAAAAATCTTCGAATGTCTCAGTCCATCTACTTCATTCAAATAGGAGATATGTTTTTTCTTCAGGAGGTCTTTTATTTCCCTTCTGACTTCGCTGTAATATGCAGAAAGTTTGTTCTGGCCCGATTAAGGGTAGTTTGGATCCCTTTTTTGCAAGCAGATCCGATTTTTTGTTACCTTTTTTGTTCTAGTGTCCTTTTGTCCACCTCAGGTTTATTTTGTTGTTTTTCTCTGCTATAGCTTTGCTAGAGAGTGAATAGCTCTTCACTGTATTTGATTGTAAGCAGTAAATATTTTTTAAGTCGTTTATTCTTGAGAATGATTTTTTGTCCTCCTCGCAAGTGCGGTCATCAGGTAGCCCAAAAATATGTTTTATAGAATATCTTGAAAGTGTAGCGAATTTCGAAATGCGGCTTGTGGCATCTGAAAGAATTCAAAAATCGAAAAAAGGTATTCATTCAATCACTACCCGTCTATCTTTCATTATTTTTGCGCAACGCAGGATTTTTCCGTGAACCCCTAATACAGAAAATCAAAAATGGAGATATTACCAAAAATTCGATTTGCTCGTTATAGTCGCAGCTATATTATAATGAAGAATGAAATTCTCTAATTTCAACTCCCAAAACTAGGGGGATGATCCCTCAAAACTACCTCCTTAGATGACAGAATTTTAATTTCCTTAATTTTCTTTTACGGCTAAAGTATACATAGAAACAACGTCAAAATTTGTTTCTTGGTGTATTTTAATCATTCCCTTCGACGTGATTTCTATTTATAACAAGTCAAAAAAGTGTATTTCGAGTCTAAAAAAAAACGTAATTCTCTTATTACATTAGCAATTTCCAATAAAATAAATTACTGAGAAGTATACCGTTAAACTATAATTTGTAGGTAAAATAACTTGCCAAGAAACCAAATTATGTCACTGCTCAAGTCCTCAAATAGACGATTTTAGCCATTTTCTCAAAAATTGGGAATTATATGATGTATATAGGATAGGTAAACGATACAAATAAAGGACATAATTGGAGCCTGGGAATCACAAGAAGATGAAAAAACAAGAGAAATAAAAAAAAAACAGTTGCCTTAATTTTATAGTTTGAGTCGAAAAACTTTGTAGGTACATACATCTCCATCTCATGATACAATGACATGAAGAGGCGGTTTTATTTTCGCCAAGTCGGCGCAATGACGTCAACAGGATCTCATCGGCGCGTGAAATAATTTCGCAGGATTTCTTCAAGCATTATTTATTAAAATATGTGCTCATTTAGCAAATTCGTTTGTATGAAGTAGGTATTATCACTTTATTAAGGATTAAAAAACCTTCTTGCGCATCAATCGCAGAAATAGTGTATTTTTATGCGATTCAATAATAAATATTTTCTTCCTATTTTTTTTATAATGAATTTAATGAAAAATAATCCGATTTTTTTTTGGGAAAACTCCACCTACCTACAAAAAAAAAAGAATGATCCTCTCGTGGATGCGAACCCGCTCCAACAGTTAGCTAGTCAAGGATGTAACAAACTGAGCCACACGGTGCGTTTCGAATTTGTAGTGATGATGGGGTTGATATATGTAGTACGTCAGGTACCTACATCTACTCATTTTATTTTTTAAACTGGTCATATCTTAGTTATTAAAAAACCAATTTGAATACTTTTTTCACCTGCATGTAGGTGATTTAATTGTCGTTGCGATTGCTCTTCTAATTTTCAGAACCATTCATAATTGAATGTGAAAAAAAATAAAAAAGAAATTGCGAACCATTTCATCGATTTAATAATTTTATATAAGTGTAAGCTAATTTTGCACAAGCGAAAAACTTTTTTATCTTTCGTTTAAAGTGCTACATTAATCGAGGCGAATTGAAGCTAAGACATCAAATTATATGTTAAAGCAAAAAAAAATGGAAAATTTCGGTTCAACTTCTTCAAAAATGGACTCATAAACGGTTATAGAATTGACACATTTTCACCCTTTTTCCTACCCACGACACTGGCTTATTAATGGAAAATATGCTAATTTTATTGCATTAACTCAAATTTCCAATAATTTTCTTCAAATCCTGTTAATTTGATTTCAAAGTTTTTTTGCCATCTTGCTCATACAATGGTTCAAAAAATTGTCAATTTTCCGTTAATGTTCAAAAAATTCAAATGGCCGCCATTTTGAAACGGCTCGGCCGATTTGGCTCAAGTGCAATACCAGACCACTCCTTGTGGACATCTTACTCTCACAAAAGTTTCAGCCCCCTAGATTGAAAACTGCGGCCAGAAACCGTGCCTCAAGGACCGCATTTGGGGAACTTTGAAAGGACACCCTGTAGAAATAACGTGACTTTTGGATTTTTTTTCAACAAAAATCTAAACTCATTCCCAAGCTTTACAAGAATCCAAAATTTCGTTCACTAATCTTGAAAGATAAAGCTACAGGAGCGTTTTTAAAATCGAAAAATCGTGATTTTGGAGAAATAAATAAATATATATATAAATATATATATAAATATATATATATATATATATATCGTGGGCAGGTGAATTTTGGAAAACCACTTTTTCGTGATCTGGGGGTCATGATCGGTGGACATTTGATGAGTTTGGGTGATTTTCGAAAAGTGATGTCGTCCTCAATAGTGTATTTTTTTGTTAAAAAATACACTAATAGAATCCAATAACCATGAATGATAAATTTTTTCACATAATAATGACATTTAATTTAAGTCTATCAATCTTATATCTATTAAAAAAACTTTAGTAGAGGCCGACTGTACCACGAGATCCCAACCAGAGACTTCTCAATTTCTTTCACCAAACAGAACTTGAAGTAGGTATATTCTGAAGTCGACTGGAATTTTTTTTGGAGATATTCTGTAGAAATTGATCTATAATTAATCTGCCGGCATCTCTTCGCTCTATATCCTAGCAGTTCATCTTGGAGATTACGAACATATTCACTTGCTTTAAAATGTTTTGAACACACTGACGTGGCAATTGCTGTATTTATTTTGTCTTGACGAGAACACGCATACTAACTATGCATTTGATTACACTGCTGGATCACTCGGAAAACTAAAAAATATCACATTATCGGTGTTGGTGTTATATTTCGCTCTGTTATCGCTATTAAAATAATTGTATGTACAGAGCACATGTCATCGACTTGCTCAACGGTGCTTGTACCAAATAATAACGGAATATAAGCTAATTAAAACACCATAGTTCCTAAATTCAATGCTATTCATACAGACCGACTGGGAAATTGATAGTGCAGTGAGACCCTGTTGACGTCATAAAACGTAACTCTTAGAGGAGGAACTTGCGCAATATCATATCTTTTAAAGTTTATTGTATCATGGTAAATCGCTGGTAGTAATCTAATCACAAATTATTAACACTCAGTTTACTGGCGACACTTTTATTAATATAAATTTGACATTGACAAGTAGAAACATTAACTGAGCTGAGTTAACTCTGCTGTCGCTTCACAAAAATTTATGACATTAAAATATAACAAGGCAATTTAATTATTGCGAAGACATTATTTACATATTAATAATTTACTAATTCCACTTCTAGATGAAATGTCTTTCAATAACTATGGGACCAAAATCTGACGTTAAGAGAAATTAAAGTTTGATGATGTTGATTAGATCGCCGGCTTTCCTTCTACTCAGCTTCCCAAAATAAGTAAAATTTTGGGTGTATATACTTACAGGATCTTTGGTAGAAATCTGCATCTGCTTTACGTTACCTCCTATCTCAAGTCGATTCGCAGACAGTTTGTTTTTCCCAAAAGGTCAGGAATTGTTTCACGTATAGGCTGGAGATGGTGATATAATAGCCACTTTTATTTAGATAACGAAACACCCAGGTATGATAGATACATAAAATTTTTTGTTAGGGTATAATATGCTCAGGTATTGTAAAGGTAAAAATTTAAAGAATTTCATCATCAGAAATATCTTAAATTTAATAGTGGAAAACAACCATAAAAGATAATGAGATGTCTCATTACACCAACAAGTCCTAATTCTTGTGACATTAACCGGTAAACATTTCTTCTTGCCTGTAGAGAGATAATATACAAAGTTTACAAAAGTGTTATTCTGAATATTTCAGACTATTTTTAACAATACAACAATAAAAATAGTAGGTACCTACCTAATTACAAAATTAATTTTCTCAAAAACAAAAATTCATTTTTTGGACGTCTGAGTTATACGTTCCAGTTAAATTAAGTAATTTATCGCAATTAAATTAAGTACCTAACCTAAATCTTCCAGATATAAATTGAATAAACCATTAATTTATTAATTTATTGATGTATAATATCCAAAGCAGTAAAAGTTAATTATTAAGAAAAAATACTCTGGGTTCCGGGTTATTTTTCATTATGTAACCAAAAAAAAAAAAACAACACACATGTTCCTTCACACTTCAAACAACCAAAACTTTAATTTGACGATGGAAATTTTCAATTTTGAGTCACATGACATATTTTGGAAGACCTGTTCATCATATATTTTGGAACAATAAGTGATAAAGAATCGCGGTAGACGGATTTTCATACCTATAGTGAGTTTCTTAATTTGAAACTGTCAGATATCTCAAATAATAAGCTCTTTATGATGAAAATTCAACAATTCCTATATAGGTGGAAATAAATTACATAGTCCCCTTTCTTATATTGGTGTGACAGCCCTCTGTCTGACCTTTACGTAAATATTAATAAAAAAATAAAGATAAAAAAAGACTGCTCATGGTTGAGAGAAAAACAAGAAGAGACGCTTTAAAATGCTCATAATATAATAATATGAACATAAAAGCATAATTCCCCTAATTAGTTGAACAGAAAGAATTTGGTACCTAAAAAACCGCGTTTATACTTCTTCATCTTTCAGTGATGCTCGAGCTTAAATTGTCTATGATGAAAATGAAATTCTTACAGTAGTCAAAAAATGCTAACAATGCCGAGAATTCCTGCCATTATCCTGCAAAGGCAACCGTATCGTTGGATAGAGCACAGTGCAGTACAGGCTCTCTTTTAGAAGCCGACAAAGCTCTCGTCCTGTTCCGAGGACACAGATTTAGTATTAAGCCAACTTCAAAATAAAACCAATAAATTTATAGCTCTTAAAAGTGTTTATAAAACATTGGCCGCTTCTATACTCTGATGACCATTTATTTTAGACCTTACCGTTTCTTTTTCTATGTGCAAGAATTTTATACCAGTTCTCTTCAGGTTTTTTTTTTACCACTACCACTGTTAGTTCTCACTCTATCGCTATCTATTCTATACCTAACAATGGTTTTATTTTATTAAAGTATATTTTATACAGGGTGTTGATTTTCAAAGCGGGCCATAGGGGATTAGCATTGCGAAAGTGGTTTTTGAGGATTCCTGCTCGCCGTTTAAACTGACAGAAATGGTTTTGGTATCAAAATGAAGCTAAAATTATTGCGCATAACGCTTGATATCAGAAATTAATTTAATTTCACGTGGTTTTCTGAAATTCTTCAATAAAAATTCAAGTAATTGTCAATGTTTAATCACAAAATAGCATGCCTTGCCTAAACAATAATGACGTTTCTACGTTTTGACAATGCAATAATAAAACATTGGTCTATTAAAAAAATTCACGGCAAATAAATCGCGAACCCTCCTGTAACTGGCTACACTGTAGTAGGTTTTCACCATAAAGACTCTTTCTTGGTTTGTATAATCCATTTTTAAATAGAACCAGACTTTATTATTATACCTACTGACTTATAAAGTTTTATTATTGGATTGTCAAAACGTAGAAACGTCATTATCGTTTAGGCAAGGCATGCTATTTTGTGAATAAACATTGACAATTACTTGAATTTTTATTGAAGAATTACAGAAAACAACGTGAAATTAAAATAATTTCTGATGTCAAGTGTTATGCGCAATAATTTTAGCTTCATTTTGATACCAAAACCATTTCTGTCAGTTTAAACGGCGAGCAGGAATCCTCAAAAACCACTTTCGCAATGCTAATCCCCTATGGCCCGCTTTGAAAATCAACACCCTGTATGTACGTAATATGTACCTGCATATACCTATCATTATATGAAATAACATCATACATATACTATTATGTTATTATACAGGGCGATTTATTAGTTCACCATCAAATTGTTACAAAAATGAAAGATGAGGTATCTTAAAAAAATCCTATAATCATCATAATGTTCGATTTTAATTACTTAAGGAGTTAAACGACCTTAACAGAGTTTTCTGCATAGGAGCCAATTCAAGAATATTTATTTTACTTTACTTTGGTTCTACCTATTTAAAAAAAGTATATTTTTTTCATCGCAGTAATTTCTTTTACCAGGTAAAGCCGAGGTAAAGTCAAATAAATATTCTTAAATTGGCATCTTATGCAGAAAACTTTGTTGAGGTCGTGCAACTCCTTAAGTAATTAAAATCGAACATCTATTGCCAAATCTAATTAAATAACAATCACTTCTTAATCACTTTACTCTATAACGCTCCAATCTAATCTAAACTGACTTTTGTCATGGAACTCTTATATGCACGCCGGTCGTGGATTCTAGATATTTCTGAACGTGTCACTATAATGACTCCAGACGCAGGCAGAATAATCTCTCACGTCACCCGTCACGGTCACGCTGCTTTCGAATACTATGGAAATTATCTGGCATTCTGTATTTGCAGGGAATGTAACGTAAATAAACAAACATGAATTCTGACCCAAAATAAATCGGTCAGTGTTCCTTCGCCACAATATTATCCCAAGCAGCATTTTTAGTTTTAACTACGTAACAAAGACTACACCGGAACTTTAAAGTTTTTGCCACTAGTTATAGGAACGGAATTAGAACGGTTCTATAACGTACCTGGCACAAAAATGGGGAACATTTTTCAGTATTTTTCATTAGTAGCCAGAACGTTAGTTTTACTTTGAACATTACTACAAGGTTCCACGACTTTAAATTTTAATTTCAAGTCCAAAAAACGTAATCACAATTTCAGCAGCTACCTACTTGTAAGTTTAAGAAACTTTGAAGTAAATATTATAGGTAACCTGTCAAAGTTATAACAACCATCATAATATTACTTCAAGGTTCCAACGATTTTGAGGTAATTTTATTAGTGACGATGACGTTACGTAGACTTTAAAAACTACTAGGTAAGAAGAAACGTAACTATATAGTAATTGAGGTAATAATAACTTTAGTGTCAAAAATTTAGTCTCAGATACGTAGCAACGACTTACTTCCAATTCCAGAGGCTGCTACTTTGCTGCTACTTGTCAAAACGATAAAAATCATTAGCGAGATGAAATATGAAAGAATTTTTCTGACGGAAATCGAAAATCGGCGCCCAATCCAAAGCACAACAGGGTGTTTGAGGCACATATCGCATATTGAAAAAAATTCCGGTACCCGTTGATTTGTTTCGAGAAATGGTTTGATTACTTACTTTCATCCCCTAAAAAAAACGATCTAGAAAGTGCTTTTTATGCCCCAAATTAACAATAGAAATCAAGAAAGTTTATCAAAAAGGGTAAAAAAGATTGTAAAAAATCGTAATTCTTGCTATTTTGAGTTAGCCGCAGTGGCGTATGTATAGGAAAAGGGGCAAAATTGCTAAATTTCTTTATCAATTTTCTACGACACGTTTGCGACGCAATTCCACTGAAATTTTCATAGCAGACAGTAGTAATTGACGTAGGTATAGTAAGTCTATGGGATATACTTTATTACCTACTTATTTAATGAGCGTTATAATAATAATAAGAACTTGTTACTTTTACCTATATATTATATTACAATTGCTATTATTTATTGTTTCTGTAACTAATTGCTGCAAATTTACTATGTAAAAACTGGGTGTGCTTATCTTAACAGTAGCTATTACTTTTGAGTTATTATTTCCTTATAAGTAAACGCTTTATGTAAATAGTAAATTTTCTCTACACATAGGCGAGTGCTTTTAAAGAGGTAGAAATGTAAAGTGTCAATTTGTGTGTCGATTTCGAAATTTCAGATTGGCCATAGCTCTGAATATTGTGAATTTGCAATTTTGTTTTCGAAAACACAAAAACGGTTTCGAGGGAATAGGGGAAAAGCATAGGTAGTGGCATAACCAGTCTTCTTAATTATCTCCTATAAAAGGGGTCCGGGGTAACACAAACTCAACTCCAAAATTTCGGTATGTGATACCCCAACAGTTGTCGTGTCTTGACTAAAGGTCTGCACCAGGGGCAACGGAGTCGGAGAATGCCCGAATGTGGGCCTCCGTTAAACCGTATATCACTCTCTGTCTCGTGGGTAAAGTCTGTTTCAGCGAAACTTGTGCAAAAGCCATAAATGTCATCAGTTTTGAAGCTCCACCTAAAGTAGTACAGTGGTCTAAACATGCCTACTTACAAACGTGCATTTTGCTATAAATACACTTAATATTTGGTGTACCTGGCTATAACAAATGTTTGGGATTTCTGGTTTACCCCTATAATCTAAAATATGCCATGTTACTGGTTGTTTGCTAAAAGGTCTGAATATATTCCTCTCCTTATTCTTCATAAACATCTGCATTGCGACTTACCTTGTCTTCAAAATTTTACGTCAGAAAAGTAAATAGTTCTTCTATTGTATGACGATGACAGGCTGGGCCAGAGGGTGGGATTACCTGTGACGGGTTTATGACTTTTGCACAAGTTTCGCTGAAACGGACTTTAGCTCAGTCTTAGCGGCAAACATAACCTCGGGGCACTGGGCGCACCCCGTTGTATTGAGCCTTACTCTTCGAATGCGCGCTCTGCGGGGAGTGGACCAACCTTACCCAGTCACTCCTGGGACATCCACGGAGTATGTAAAACAAAGATTCTCAGACGAGGAGAGCCAAAACCTCGATCTTCAGGCAACTGCTGATGGACCTGGAGGAGAAATAAATATCCCCCGAGAAAAAGCAAGTCGAATTCAACTTCCTCAAAAAGGCTGATCTGATGGGGTTAATGTAGCATCAGCACGATTAGATGTGAGCCACAATAGACCTTCGGTCGCAGTGGAGGTGTCACAATGGTCCATACACTCACGACGAATCTAATCTAATCTAATTAAATAGGTAGGTATCTCGATGGGTTAGTTGTTAGTTTAAAATTCCACCACCTTCGCGCACATAATCTTGCTGAAGAATATCGTATGGACGATCATTATATCTTCGAGTGATCGCGCTTGTAGACGCCGCCGATAATTTTTTGATTATCTTATTTTAGAAATAAGATGATTTCAGTATTATAGGACATTTCTCTCTTACTTTTTGAATTCATCAACTTATGTCCGGCTAGAGTGGGAATTGGTCTCTTTCCGACAGGGCACTCGCCCCCCTTAGTCGGAGATGAAGGATCATCACCCTCAGGCCGATGTAATCCACCATGCACCTTTTGCCAAGATGATCAACCCTATATATCAATCCGAGGTGGTAAAGGAGCTCAGGGACCACACTATACCAGCACCATAGAGGGAGTAGGTCACTTAGGGGCAGAACTCTAAGAATATCTCGAGACAGCTGCTCTCCAGAGTTGCTGATGGAGAACCCAAAGACACGTCATCATTTTTGACATATTCACTCACAAATAAGTCGAAAAGAACCTACATTGACTTTCAGGAAAAGCTTTATAGAGCAAAAGTTGCTTGGAATAATTAGTCATCTATTATATCCATTCCCGGAACTATTTTCTATTAAGCATTTTTCACTCCCGCACCCTCGAGAAGGAGTGTGCGATACCTGTTGATTTTGAGAGCTACTCTTTCAATTTTTAAACATAAATCTGGATTATGAATGCTCTAGATCTAGAGAACAAAAAAGAATAATGAATACTTACCTCTAAAAAAATTTAGTTCTTAGGAAGGGACTGATTTTATTAATGAATTGCAAGAGAAATATTTGCACTTGGACGCCCGTCCAAAGGGGCGTTTAGAAAAATGAATTATTGAAGCGTGGTTGGAGCAAAAAATGGGGAGAAAAACGCCTAATGTTTTCAATTATTCTAGAAATAATCGTTAATATACAAAAAAAACCACATATGTAGTGTTTATTGAAAGAAGAGAACAATTGAAAAATTTAATTAAATCATAGTCAATTTGATTCACACACAAAATAATTCATAATAAAATGAAGTAATGGCGAGAATTATTTCTCAAAATGTTGTTTCTTCAATTTTTTATTGTCACGTAAACGTTAAAATTTTGCAGAAAGTGCGGTAACTAATTGCATATAACCATACGCGATTGATCTCCGAAGCAGAATGTAAAAGGTACAGCTCTTACGAAGTATCAGTATCGTAATAAAATTCCCATGTGATCCAATTTGCTCTATCTGAAGTACTTTTTTACGATGGCATTAAACGACAGAACCGAAGAGAGGATACAAGAACTGAAGATGCATCTCGACTTTGGTGGTCTACCTTGATACAGTGTTTATAGTTTATATACGAGGCTCATGCCAAAATCTTCGACACTCTAATTATTAAATAAATTGAAACAATTTATACTTCTTCTTTATAGTGTTCTCTCTTTAGTGAAATGGTTTTCATCAGGTTAAGCTGTGTTGACTGCCGTGCAAAAATTGTTTATTGCATGGGAATGGGAGGTTAGGTTGCCAGGAATTTCAATGATAAATTATGATTACAATGAACGGTTAACATAGCAGGAAAACATCATAAAATTTGTGGGTGTATTTCATGGAGCTTCCAAATATGTTTTTGGTTAGTTTCAACAGGAACGTGGAAGGTTTAAAAATAAGACTCAAAAATCATTCCTCCTCTGATAAGGTCTCCATATTTTTAAATCAATAAATTCACATAAGAGTTTTAGGGTTTAAGATGATGACCATGGCACGAATAAGTATAAAAATTTATTATTCTTGCTGTTAAAAAATGTCAACAAAATTATTATTTACATAAATCTCTCTTATTATCATAATCAAGACGATTAAAATTCTTAAAATTCATAAACAGTTCCTTACAAATTCCTCCAAATTGTAATAACAGCAGAAGAATCCGAACCCCTGCACCATGCACGACATCGACCGCATAATATATAGAAAACAAAACTGTCAGACCTACTGGAATTATTTTTCAGTCGTCAGTCGTAACTCGCGGAGACAATTTCTATAAATTGTAGTCACTGTGGATAATTGACACGGGTCGATAATATAAATTAGAAGGTGATTAATGATATGAGTTTTGACTACCGGAGGAGGAGAATCCCTGGACAGGTGAAGTGCCAGGACTCGCCGCTAAAGGTCAGGCTATCGAAGACTGCCTGAACGAGTAAACCGTCCTGCTTAATTACCTGCCGACATCCTTTGATACCGCCCGATAATTCGACCCTCTGGTATCTTTTTATCAACCGCTGCCTGTTGTAGAAATGTCCCATGCATCTTTTAAATAATGTTTTAGTACTGTGTGTTATAGAATAAAACCATACTACATATGGGTTATGAAATTTGGAGGAATTTTTTTTTGCCATCTGTACATACTTTTATAATACAGAATAAAGGATTTACGTAATTTATTACTGTGAGTAAATAGGATAATAAATTATTAATTTTATATAATTTTCATTCTCATCTGAGTATATGAGCTTGCCGAAAAAAATTTTCATCGTGCCAAAGTCACGGCAGGAAAAGGTTCTATATTGATTTGACTGGCTCCACCAAAAAGTACTACCATGCACTTTCGCATGAGAAAAATAGTCTTAAAGCTGACTTAACTTGATGCACTATAAAAGGTACTATAATAATGATGGATCAAATAAATTTATGAGATTTGAAACAAATTTTATAGTATTAATCTATTATAGTATAAAAAAATAAGAAAAGTTATGGCTTCCCTTAAGAACACGTCACATTCCTAACACATAAGTCTTATAATGTCTTAGATAAATGAGGATGATAAAAAGACTAAAGAACTAGAACTATTTGATTTTCGACCACTTTATTGGTATAGGTCCTGCAGGTGAACTAAAACAAACAAGGACATTCCACTAAAGGAATATTTAGGTAAGCGGTAGGATCTCATTATTGTGTTCAATCGATAAGTAGCAGTACATACGTCACTTTTTTATTCTTTACCTACCGGTAAATTATTGTAGGCATATGCCGGTACAGCAAAAAAATATTACAGAGCATTCCATTTTTATGCAGGTTTACAAGCTTGGTAACTATGACACCTGAACTGGTTGAGTCGTGTTATTTTTTCCCGACAACCACACCACCATGATAGTTATAAATAATGACCAAATATGACATTAATGGGAATTTAGTAAATATTTTTATTTCATACTAATACATTACCTAACTAGATAAACGCTTGATTACCGTAACTATAAACATATTCCTAACTCCCTTGGGAGTTATACTGGGCTGTTATTACTCCTTAACTCCCTCTATTATTACTATTTGTTTAATTCTGGTAACCAACAATATTTGGATTTCATATGTCATTTTCTATAAACTTTTCAGTTGATATATCCATAGTAATCATGCTTATACTCAATTATTAAAAACATTCGTTTAATAATCAGAAAGCATTATTAATTATTCGTTTAATTTTAAAAACCAACAGATTTGGTTTTTATATTTCATTTTTTATGAAATAAAATTATTTATGTATCACGTGAGTTATTGGATGTTAATAACCTCGGGCAACTTAACAAACATTATCCCTCGGGACTAATGTCCCTCGGGATTGCAATATGTTGCCCTCTGTAATTAACATCCTCATAACTCCCTTGATACATAAATAACTATAAAGTTTTTTGGAATAATTGATAAAATGCCTTATTTCCTGTTGGAAATTATAATTGTGGCGGAGCCAGGATAGTCGCGGGATTTTTTCGGTAACGCGTTGGTCAAAATTCGGCCAGTTAGATTCATGAAACTGAATTTTCGCCGTAACTTGGACAAGACTTACATTATTCAACAAAGTGTAGCTACGAGCCATAGGCAAATCAATCTAGGACCTTTCTCTCCAGTGATTTTGGCGGAAGGCCGAAGGCGAGGCTAAATTTGTCGGTAACCTCAAAGTACATCAAATTTAGTCAGCTTAGAGGTTATTTTTCTCATGGGAAAGTGCATGGTGGAACTTTTTTTGGTAAAGCGTTGATCAAAATTCGGCTAGTCAGATTTATGAAACTGAATTTTCCCGGTAACTTTTTGGACAAGAATTACTCTTCAACAAAGTGTAGCTACGAGCCAAGCAAATCAATCTAGAACCTTTCTATCCCGTCACATTGGTGAAAGGCGAAGCAATTTTTTTTCTGGAACCACAAAGTGCATCAAATTAGGTCAGCTTTAAGGTAATTTTTCTCATGTAAAGTGCATGGTGGAATTTTTTTTCGGTAACGCGTTGTTCACAATTCGGCTAGTTAGATTTATGAAACTGAATTTTGCCCATAGCTTGGACAATTTCCCCGACGAAGAATACATCAATACGGAGGATCAGCGGCTAAGGAAAAGGGTTTTACTCCGTGCCCTTAAAGCGAAAAGATCGCTACTCGTTGAAAAACATTAACAAATGCAGAGCGACAAATTATAATTATTCTCACGAATAATTGAAACGGACCGAACGACAAGTTCCTAGACGAAGAAAATATTGATACGGATGATCAGCGGCTAAGGAAAAGGGTTTCACTCCGTGTCCTTATAAGGCGAAAAGATCGGTAATCGTAGAAAAACATTAAAAAATGTAGAGCGACAAATTGATTTGTCTGGCGAATAAATCGAATAATTGAACGGCTCACAAATTTCTAAAGAAAGAAATATTGATACGGATGATCAGAGGCTGTGTAAGGAAAAGGGTTTCACTCTGTGTCTTTAAGGCGAAAAGATCGATAATCGTTGAAAAACATTACCTAACTAATGCCGAGCGACACATTAATTTTTCTCGCGAATAATTAAAACGGACTGAGCGACAAATTCCTAGATGAACAATATATTGATACGGATGATCAGCTGCTAAGGAAAAGGGTTTCACTCTGTGTCCTTAAGGCGAAAAGATCGCTACTCGTTGAAAAACATTAACAAATGCAAAGCGACAAATTAATTATTCTCACGAATAATTGAAACGGACCGAACGACAAGTTCCTAGACGAAGAAAATATTGATACGGATGATCAGCGGCTAAGGAAAAGGGTTTCACTCCGTGTCCTTATAAGGCGAAAAGATCGGTAATCGTTGAAAAATATTAAAAAATGTAGAGCGACAAATTGATTTGTCTGGCGAATAAATCGAATAATTGAACGGCTCACAAATTTCTAAAGAAAGAAATATTGATACGGATGATCAGAGGCTGTGTAAGGAAAAGGGTTTCACTCTGTGTCTTTAAGGCGAAAAGATCGATAATCGTTGAAAAACATTAACTAATGCTGAGCGACACATTAATTTTTCTCGCGAATAATTAAAACGGACTGAGCGACAAATTCCTAGATGAATAAAATATTGATACGGATGATCAGCTGCTAAGGAAAAGGGTTTCACTCTGTGTCCTTAAGGCGAAAAGATCGCTACTCGTTGACAAACATCAACAAATGCAGAGCGACAAATTAATTATTCTCACGAATAATTGAAACGGACCGAACGACAAATTCCTAGACGAAGAAAATACTGATACTAATGATCAGCTTCTAAGGAAAAGTGGTTCACTCTGTCTCCTTAAGGCGAAAAGATCGGTAATCGTTGAAAAACATTAACTAATGCTGAGCGACACATTAATTTTTCTCGCGAATAACTAAAACGGACTGAGCGACAAATTCCTAGATGAATAAAATATTGATACGGATGATCAGCTGCTAAGGAAAAGGGTTTCACTCTGTGTCCTTAAGGCGAAAAGATCGCTACTCGTTGAAAAACATTAACAAATGCAGAGCGACAAATTAATTATTCTCACGAATAATTATTGAAACGGACTGAACGACAAATTCCTAGACGAAGAAAATATTGATACGGATGATCAGCGGCTAAGGAAAAGTGGTTCACTCTGTGTCTTTAAGGCGAAAAGATCGGTAATCGTTGAAAAACATTAAAAAATGTAGAGCGACAAATTGATTTGTCTCACGAATAAATCGAATAATTGAACGGCTCAAAAATTCTAAAGAAAGAAATATTGATACGGATGATCAGCGGCTGTATTAGGAAAAGGGTTTCACTCTGTGTCTTTAAGGCGAAAAGATCGATAATCCTTGAAAAAGATTAACAAATGCAGAGCGACAAATTAATCATTTTCACGAATAGAAACGGACCGAACGACAAATTCCTAGACGAATAAAATACTGATACGGATGATCAGCGGCTAAGGAAAAGTGGCTCACTCTGTGTCCTCAAGGCGAAAAGATCGCAACTCGTTGAAAAACATTAACGAATGTAGAGCGACAAATTGATTTGTCTCGCGAATAAATCGAATAATTGAAACGGCGCACAAATTTCTAAAGAAAGAAATATTGATACGGATGATCAGCTGCTAAGGAAAAGGGTTTCACTATGTGTCCTTAAGGCGAAAAGCTCGCTACTCGTTGAAAAACATTAACAAATGCAGAGCGACAAATTAATCATTATCACGAATAATTGAAATGGACCGAGCGACAAATTCCTAGACGAAGAAAATATTCATACGGATGATCAGCGGCTAAGGAATAGGGTTCCACTCCGTGTCCTTAAGGCGAAAAGATCGCTAATCGTTGAAAAACATTAACAAATGGAGAGCGACAAATTAAGTTGTCTCGCGAATAATTGAAACGACTCACATATTTCTAAAGAAAAAAATACCGCTTAGGGAAAGTGTTTCACTCTGTTTCCTTAAGGCGTAAAAATCAGTAATCGTTGAAAAAAATTAACAAAAGCAGAGAGACAATAATATTATTGAGACAGTCAATAATATAAGGAAGATTTTGAAGAATTGAGAAGCTTTCAATCGTCTCGGATTAAAATGAGATAACCGAATAATGCTCATCATAAAATTCAAATACCCGAATTAAGAAAGTGCGCTTAAAATGTCGAGTTAAATTAAACGGATTATAATACATCTAAGACGATGTGGCATAGTCAGTCCGGGTTGTTAGTCAGGTATTAATTAGTAGCTATTTGTCTTTAAGCTAAGAATCCGTCGAAATATTTCTGGCACTTAGACATTTAGATTTCGTAACGTTCAGGTTCAAAATACCTTAAATTTTATCGCGCACAGCTCCGACTTGTAGAAGCTGAATGAAATGTCATTCAGATATAAATGCTAAGCTTTCATCAATTGTGTTTGCTGAGAAACATATAGGTAATAATAATTAACATCAAAGAAATTATATTAATAACCCTATAGCGATATTCGTACTTATGCTTACTTATTTTGCTTATATGTATACAGTGAGAACCACATAACGCGGAACATCAGAAAAAATGTGACGCAGTCTAATTAACGTTGTTGAACCATTTAAAATGGAACATAGCGAAATCAGTGCATTTCCAACAAAGCCGCAACAATACGTTAACAATACCGTAGTTATGGTTACGTTCGAGCATTGTTGAATTTAGCATTAGTGAGTTATTTAAAATAGAACATAGGGATTCTGTATTGAAAGTCAATGCAATAAATCATTTTTTAATTAAAATGAAATTATTTCAAAATATAAAAAAGTGTAACTGTATAGGTACTAAGTATTTTATAAAGAAACAATATAATTGAAAATTAAATACTGCAGAGTGTTAATTATTATTCTAAAATAGTATCACATAACAGTTGACTATTATAGGCAAGTGTCCTAAAAAATTATTGTAGAATCAATACATTTATCGTATTTCTGCACTGTTCAGGAGATATTTCTTCGCAGCACGATGTTAGAAACTGATTTCTTGACTTTTCTCCAGTAAAAAATCCAAGTATGTTAAGTCTGGTGACCTGGGCGGCCACTTAATTACTCCATCTCTTCCTATCCATCTACCGGGAAACTGAGCATTTTAAGCAATTGTCAAACTTGCCGGGAAAAAAAAAGCTGTAACATTTTGTTGGTACCACAAAGGGCCTTCTACTTGTAGATTATTTATGGTCGGAATGATTCTTTCTTGCAGTGGCTGCAAGATATGAGTGTTAACCATTTCAGCCCACACATTCACTTTCTATGGATACTGTGTCCTATAATAATAGTGACATGGTACCAGCGCAAATTTTCAACTTCACATAAAGAAAACACACTGCATGGTGTACCATGTGCGTAAATTTCAATTTTCTCATCAGCTGTCCACATTTTTGATGAATTAAGTAACTACCTATGCTAGTATAATAATGTAACTGCATGACGACAAGTTTTACTCATAAACGTCAAATTAATAATTTAATCTGAAGTGTGGGGTTATTGCAAAACCCTTAACGACCTTACCCAGCAACGGATCGATCTCCATAGCAATACTTCACAAGCTCATTTCCTATGTTCCGTCTTAAAAAACTCTCACTGTATAATATTATCGAGGTGCTTATTTATTTTGTAACAAAAAGATTCGGTTTTAATAAAATCAAGAAAAATGTATTAACTAGAGGTCAGTTATCTGGAGATAACCACTTTACAGTCTTTTGCTTTTGGTTTTCCTCTTTTGTCAATTGGTTTTCCTTATTTGTCAAATGATTTTCTTATTTTTCTATCTATCAATGATTATAGTCATTGATTTAGCAATCAATTTCCTTTTATGTCAAATCAGTTTCACTTTATGTCAATCCCATTTACGTACAGTGACAGTAATCTAAACATTATTGGAAAAGCATTTGATATAAAAGGAATCTCATTTGACAAAAGAGGAATTTGAATTGAAAAATCAAACTGACGTTTAATAAATGGGGGAAACTCATTTGACAAATAAGGAAAAGCAATTGACAAAAGAGGAAAACCAATAGAAAAAGACTGTAAATCCGGAGATATAGGTACGAAAAAAATAAAAGCCAAATCGTAAAATTTCGTTTTTATTTTTCTATTTGGATAGATACGAAATAACAAAGGACACTTCCTCATTGCTACTTTTTTAGCTGAACAAGATGACGTTTACAAAGTTTTAGTTTCGAAGTCGATTCAACTTTTTTTTGTTTTTTTTTTTTACTTCAGAAAAAAAATTACAACGGAAATTGTAAGATTTCGTTTTTTTTTCGAACATATCCGGATGTAAGCGGAATTTTCCTGTTCTCTCAAAAGAATATCATTCACCACTAATTGCTCAACTTTTTGCTAATTTAAACGACCCTGCATCATGTATCTCTCACCGGTTTCCGCGAGATCCTCATGCTGTTTATCCTTATCCTGCGGCACACTGTATATTAAGTCCAAAAATAAACCATTTCGATCCATCCATCGTATAATATCGCACCCAAACAGTCGCCTTCTATATAAACTCATTCTCTTTTGGCATTCAAAGTTCTCTGGCTAAATGTTAACAATTGTTTATTTGCGTATAGAATTAAAATACGTCGTTGATGGCATACCGAACTCTGCTGTGATGGATTTATGTCTCGAATAATGGTAGATAGCAGCCAGCTTTTGACACTGATTTATTAACACAACTCCGGCGTACTATATGCGTACTAAGGGATTGTAATTAATGTCGGAGCTATTTGCAACTTGTAATTAACAGTTAAGTCGGAACTATTACCTTTAGTTCTGGATCACTCGAATGGAAGCATGGAAATGAACCTCGACGAAATTGCTTGTTGATAAATTGCATGTATGATGTCATGACAAACAGTTTGGTTTGTATTGAATTGGCACCTATAATACAGCAGAGGTATTCATACTTATTTCACATAATGGCAGTCATAAAAAAATTAATCTGTTTCATTGTTTAAGGCTTTTATTGTAAACATGATCCATTCCCAAGCAGCATTAAAGTAACAGCTACTGGAATTGGAAGTAATTAGTAACTTTCACTTGGTCGTTATTACGTATAAGAATAAAATTTTAAATAAAAAAATAAAAAAATCTCTAAGAATAAATTTATGACAAATGACACGCAAGTTAATATTATCTCAATTTAGAGTTTTTGGTAACTGCATGTGTATAGTTATTTATATCTACGATATATTGATAATATGTTTTTTCTTAGTAAACGTAATCGTGACTGATAAAATTACCTCAAAATCTTTGGAACCTTATTGAATGATAATTGCAATAACTTCAACAGGTTACCTAATAGCAACTTCAAAGTTTTTAAACTTAAAACTAGTTGTTGAAGTTGCGGCTACGTTTTCGGGACTTGAAATAAAATTTTCAAGGCCTTGTGGAATTGTATTCACAGTAAAAATAACGTTCTGGCTACTAATGAAAGATACTTTATTAAAGTAATTTTCACTACTTGTGTTATATCACGTTACTTTAAGGTTCCAACTACTCTTAAAATATACAATAAAGTAACAACGACTTTGATGAGGCATCTCATTACCAAAAGGATTTGCGCATGCTTTACAGTGCTCACACCTCTGGGATATAATATGGCCTGGAACATAGTTTATGGTTGTTAAGAGGATTTAAATGTCAATTAGGTACAGAGTAAATTATGTTCATTTATTCATTGATTTAATTGATTTAACTTAACTCAGTAGGTAATTTGGTCAGTTTGTCTGCTTCATTATTATAGTTCCATAGATGGCACCGTCGAGGTACCATTTGGAACTGCAAAGTATGGCTAGGGGACTTTTACAATTTTCTAGTTGATTTTCATTCAATTTCCTCCCGAAACATGTTTCGAGATGAACTTTAAATTTGGGTAATAATTATTTATCCAATCTTTTGTTTTTTACTGTTTATCCTGGGTCAATTTTTGTCCCTGGCTTTTCTTGCCTGAAGTTTTAACTTTAATACGAGGCTTAAATTTCTAAAATCGATTCACGAGTAAGAAAGTTATACACTTCAAGAACTGCAAAGTGGCTAGGGGACTTTTTTTCTAGTTGATTTTCAATCAATTTTCCTCCCGAAACCTGTTAAAAAAAAAAAAAAAAATTGGAGAATTTTTTCCCTATCTCTTGGTTTTTTAATGTTTGTATTGAGTCAATTTTCGTTCCCAGATTTTCTTGCCTGAAGTTTTGGCTTCAATACGAGGCTAAAATTTCCAAAATCGATTGACTACTATATGAAAGTTATATACACTTCAAGAGCAAACAGTTTACTTTTGAGATCACCCTTGTCATTACATGCAGGTGGTGTTAAATCAAAAAATTTAAAAGTTTCGAGGTGAGACATCGAGGAAAATATGCTCATCAAAATTTACAAAAAAAAATTTATTTAGAAAACTGGGATACGATCGTGGAGTCATTTTGCTCGCCTGTGAATATCACCTTGAAAAAAATTTGTTGATCTTTTTTTTTGAGTTGAGATCCCTCACAAAGCAGAAAAATTAAAGACACGGGGCTGTTGACATGCGAGAAAAAATCGAAATTTCATGGGAATATTGAAAGTTAGGTATCCCCAATCAAAATCAGGAAAAATTTTTGGGAGCGACACTTTCATTTTTCCGTACCTACCTAATGAAATCAAGAACATCAATGATAACGACTAACCTGCATGTTAATCCATGCAGTCAAAGAATGGCCCAAAAAGAGATTACAGTGCGTGAGCAGGTAGCTACCAAAGCGATTTCTTCAGAAACTTCTTCAAGGTGCTTAGGGTGTGAAAATATCAAAAGTCATGACGTCTGGGTGGGAGCCAGGGGACCAGAGAGGTGGGAGGGTAAGAAATGGTAATAATTTTTTGATTACCGCTTATATCTCGAAAACGGTGCATCGCAGGGGAAAATTTTTTGACAGTAAATAAAAGCTCATAAGATTATTTATAACTGTTATTCTATACATGTTTTTTGTATTCTCAAGCGTTTTTGAGCTACAAGCTCGGAAATATATAAAATAATATTACATAAGGAATGTTTGATGAAAAATTATTTTTTTTTGAAAATATCTACTTTTGTGGAACGTGTAACTCAAAAACGGTTGAGAATTCAAAAATTACGTATGGAATAAAAGCTGTAGATAATTTTATGGACTTTCATTTATTTCTAAATTTTTTTTTCCTACGATACACCGTTTTTGAGATATAACCGGAAACCACGAATGTGGGACCTTTACCTCCCTTCCCTCCATGCAACGGCTCATCTCCTGTATATTATTCAGTTTTTGTATTTCATTTACTTAAATAAGAAGCAAATTATTAAGCAAACAACCAGCAGGTATACACGGCCGGACCCACTACATTGACTTCCAGTTGAATTGTGCCAACAATATGAATCTTCAAAATTTACATCGTACACAAATAAATCAAAATTAAAATTCTTAAGTTCTTCAGCTTCCCAGGTTAGGTCGTCCATTATAAACTGAAGAAAGAAAGAGTTTTGGTAAGTATTTCTAATCAATCAATGCAATCAATCACACACCTTGCCTCGAAAGCAATTAACCGGGGGGTTTCGACATTAATAGACAAATAACGCCCCCTGAGACAATAGGGGGTAGTAATTTCTCTCACAAAATTCTACCGTTCTGAGTGAGACTATAGAACCTGTTTTGGACATTAATTATAAGTTAATAGTTTAATAATAATTGATTGAGCTTTAGCAGGGTCTATACCTAAGTTGAGGGTGTAGTACTCGTGAGTAAAAAAATTCCTGTGCGTGATAGAAAAAAGTATTTAAATGGGAATAAGTTAACAAGTGGCGTTGGCTAGCCTAGCATCAGGCATCAGGTAATTTCATACAAGAAAATTGAATAGTAAGTCCGTTGCAATGTCATTATATACATATACACGAAGAAAAAGGACTATTAAAGTAAGGAAAGTAATTGATAGTCATCATGAGTGGCTGTTTGGCTAATCAGTTACTTAGCCAGGCGAGGATAAAACCCCGGCTCTGTCATACGGTCGGTCATAAGTCACAACCAGTGGGAGCTAACCAGTTGTCCAGCAGGATATTAATATGCACTTTATAGTAGCTTGTAGCAAACCGCGGCTCCTCTTGTAGCCTTTATCCTTTATTTGCGTTGCGCTACACGTAAATTACAGGAGTTAGCACATATTTATTGCCCGCTCAACGATACAATGCTGAATAATTTATAAGGTGAGATCTGCCAGGCACAAATTTCAAAAACTTGAAGAATGTCCCTGTTTGCTTACTAGCCTTGATTATTACGCTAACCTGAACTATTATTATATACTTATCGATTCTTTGATATTATCCGAATAAGCTTTTCTTATTTGCTATGTAGCATACCTATATTACTAATTACTTATAAATATTTCATGCAGTTTAAAATAGATTAATTTTACGTTATAGGTACCTCTTCTTTCTTCAATAGTAATTATACTTATCCCTTTAATTGAAAAAAAACAACGTGCAGAACACCTATGTCGATATTTTATAAATATAAGAGCAGGCTAACTTTACGTACCTATCCAGAAATAGTAGGTATTATAGTGCTAGTGCTCGTAAGAATTATTGCGCCTCGACGTGTAAGTATTTCTGCCTTGTCTTGTTCTAGGTGGGATTAAAAGGACTCTTCAATCAATAAGGGGCGATCTTTTGAATATTGATTACCATGAAAATATGTATAGAAAAAAGGCTCAGGTCATAGCAACTTTTCTTAGATGTTCAAGAAGTATCTAAATTTTTAATCAAAAAGTTCGAAGCCGCTATCAAAACAAATATTTACATCCTGTAGCAAAGAAAGCCGTTGAGGACATCGAAGAAAACCGTGGAGGAGACATCGAGGCAAATTTAAATCGATGACAATTTTTTTTGCCAACAGCTACGAAGCTACAGGATGTTTTCTATGTTTGAAACACTCTTCTATACCGCGGTACTTCAAGATGACCTATCGACAAATTGAAAATCCAGGACCGTACTCGAAAAGAAATATAGTTTGCTCTTTTTTGAGAGAAAATCGGATTTTCCGATCGACTTTCGGAACAAACGGCATCGGATTTGGAAATTACACGAAAAATACTATTAAATAAGCTTCTTAGATCGACGGCACACTTTGAACAGTTTCACAAAATAAGACAAAAGTAAGAACTAGCACCTGCTTAAACTTTAATTTTCAATTTTTCTGCATAAATTGTTTCTAATGTTCCTCAAAATTCATTGAAAATCGTTTGAAAAGCTGTCGTACGTCGTACTACGAATTTATGGGATAGCCTATTGCCAGAATTTTAAATTTAGTAACCATGCATGCAGGGCTGTACTTGAAGAAAAATTATTCGCACTTTTTTGACAAAAAAGCACATTTTCAGATGAGCTTTCGGAAAAACGACATCGGATTCGGAAAGTACGAGAAAAATGCTATGACATGAGCTTGATAAATCGAACGGCACACTTCAAACAGGTTTAGAACTTGTGTAATCAAGGTATACCTAAACTTCTATTTTCCATTTTGCTGGAAAATTGTTGCCAGGGTTCCTCAAAATTCATTTTAAATCATTTCAAAAGCTGATGTACTGCAAATTTAGTACCTATTTCCAGACTTTTAATTCTAGGAACCAGGGCCGTACTTGGAGAAATATTTCATCGCATTTTTTTAAAGAAACGCACATTTTTCGATTGATTTTCGTCGAAAACGTCACCGGATCCGAATCCGGTACGGTAAAAATGATATGAATTGAGCTTTTTATATCGCACGGCATACCTCGACCAGCTTCACAAAAATCGATTGTAAAATGCAGTACGAACTTCTTAATTTGATCGTATTTTGGGAAACTGGTCGGAGTGTGCCGTTCGAGTTAAAAAGCTCACTTCTGAGCATTTTTCCTGTAGGTAGGTACTTTCCGAATCGATGCCGTTTATTCCGAAAGCGGATCGAAAAATGAGCTTTTCTGTCAAAAAAGTGCCAACCATTTCTTTTCAAATACCTACCTATACGGTCCTGAATTTTCAATTTGTCGATAGGTCATCTTGAAGTGCCTCGCTAGAAGAGGATTTCTGCAAAATTTTGTTTAAAACCCGTTTTTTGTTTCTTTTAAAACCGTTGCAATCACACCGTTTAAAATGTAAGCCCAAACATATAGAAAACAAACACCCTGTATCTTGGTACCTGTTGGCGGAAAAAAAAATTGTCAGATTTAGTCCTGTCATCACGATGTCTCCTATCTGGTATTTAACTACGTCGCATTAGTCATGAATCACCCTGTATAACGCTCACCAAATGGTTCAATTCATGCAATGATTCCCTCGCCCAAAAAACCACATGCACCATGCGGATTTTCAGGGACCCAGATCATGGATTTCCCTTTTGATATTCTTTATTTTGATAATTGCAATTTTTATAATACTTGTAATTCATGAAGAAATTAAGTTGTTATGATATGAAAAGCTCTGATTTACTGATATGAAAGTACTCTGCTGATACCTGTTGCAATAGTTAGGTATAGCAATTTGAAGAAATATCTTCAATTATTGTACAAAATCCTTCAGTAAGACAACGGAATTATTTCGTCGATGATTGTATCTCGTTTTCAGGGCAAAAAAGCTAAATAAGCGGCAACGACCAAACTCGAGGGCGCTTTCGGTTCAAGCTCTTCCCAACGCGCTGCTGAAACTGAATTTTAAACACTGAATATTTCACAGATGGCTGATAGCCTGTCACTCGGTATTGGCTACAATTTGACAACATGATTGCGAACTCCGGGTACATTTATAAAGCTCTACTGCCAATTTCGCGAAGAATTTCACGCTACGATTTCTCAGAAAAACACTCGAAAACTTACGCTATAGGTATAAGTACCTACGAGTATGACTTGGAAAAGTGATGACCCTACAACTTAATTTCACAAAATGTAATAATTAGCTTAGGATTGATGAAAGGAGTTTCAGGATGTTTCAATTTTTTTCCTTCTTTATTAGGACCATCCCTTGCAGCCATTACTATACAAGGAATTCAATAGTTATTACTTCCATATTATGTAATTAGCTTTTTCAATGCTTACCTATATTTTTGCAAACATTAGTTAAGAAAATCCAAAAAACTTTCCCCTAATCATATCTCTATTTCTTTTTATAGGTTCCCATTCCCTCTACGAAGCATACAAAAAAAACACCCTATTCGTATTTATTACAAGTGCACAAGGTCAGGTGCATGAATTCCCGACCCGTCTGAGTAGATATTAAAATTATTTGCACTTGTCTGTCTAATTCTATTGTAGTTCGCCAAAGCATAGAGCTCAAGGATCGGACAATAACGCAGCATCACAAGAGGGGTGCGCTTGGATTAATCCTCCCCTATTCCACGGTCATTTTCTCCACTTAATTAAATATTTTATTAAGCAGGTGCCTGAAAATAATACCGAAATGTATGCATAAAAAACACATGAAAAATTAATTTATTGTTTGATTAATCTGGGTGATATATGATAGATCATGTACGCGCCATTGAATTTAAAGAGCAGATTTTCTAGCAATAAATTTACGTATCATGAATAAACGCTATGATCTATAGAGTGAGTATAATGAGAAAAATATACGGCCATGTTTCGAATAATACTAACAAAGAAACTTTTTTTACCAACAAAAAGTTACGTTTTGGAGGTTATGGGTACATGTTTCGGTCTGTATAGGCCATCATCAGCCTAAGTTAACAAAAAGTAGTATCTTTTCCGTGACAACTACATATCGTCATGCGCAAACAAGTCTTTAGAATCATCGTAGCAAAATGCATTTGACGTGAAAAGGCCATTTTCAAGGCCGTGTCTGCATACTCGGGTGAGGGGGAAAATGCATGCTATTTTCCTAGTCCCAAGTATCGTACCTGAATCGTAATTCTACTCCTAGCTACACCAGGCAAGGAACCGAAATACCTCACATCACTCGACGTCACATTTCAACTCGTGAGTATTACAGTAAGAACCTTATAAATTTTTTGAACACCTACAACAACTCCCATCTCACTATCAGTTGTCCTGAGGGTGGGCTAACACCCGAAACCGGTTGACAATATATTTTATGAATTTTAACCAAAATATATACCTATATACTCATTGATACGCACTGATGTTATTTGTTGATTAATGCGAAATTGGTTTTTGTTGTATATCTGTCCACTATAATGTCTAATGTCCAAGCAGCACAATTGATCGTTGGAACGTAGCGGCGGGTTGGAACGTAGCGGCGAGTTGGAACGTAGCGGCGATCATCTAAGGAACTTTCAAGTGTCTTGCCACTAGTTATGAGCACGTTCTAGGAACGTTGTTAATACGTGCCTAGCCTAAACCACCAAAATTGGGAATGATTTTAAGGTGCCTGTGCCTATGACTTTCCTGGGTCGTGCCCGCAACTCGTACGATTACGTTCCACATGCATCGCCATTACAGCGAAGCGACGTCGCAGAAAAAACAACGGAAACTCAATTCAAGAAATAGCATGCTCTGGTAGTAGAAATCTTTTTTTTATTCGTCAGAAACTTCAAACTCATTAGTAATGCATTGATGTTTTAATTAAACGTTTGAAAATATATTTTTCAATCTTCCTTTTGAGGTAAGGGTTTTAATAGCCGACAATGGCGTCTTCGATCGTATCCTTAAAAATGGCATATCGATGGTGAACTGGCAATAAGTCCTATCTCAAAAAAGTAAATTGGTCAGGAAGCGAAAAAAACGTTCTTTTTTTTAATTTAGAATTTCCGAAACAAGAAAAAAAATACGTATATGTTTATTTTGTAACATATACTTAATATACTTAAATTTAGCAATAAATATTAATCACATGCTGAACGTGTATAATAGCAGATAGGACAATTTAACACAATAAACGGAAAATGCCTGAAATTTCAGATAGGACATATTGCCAGTTCACCATCGATATTTTAAAAAGAATAACTTTGAAATAATTCCCACGAAAATACGGTACTTCTAAGTAAATGTTTCTTAATGGTCGTAACAGACTATGGAAAATGGAACTTGAAAGTTATTTTAACCAAACTAAAGTTCGATACCTAAAATCACCGACGGTAATTGAAAGTCACTGGAACGTAGCAATACCCGTGTCATCACCTTCTGTGACATGGTTGTCACTTTGTCATTCATAGCCCGAAAAAAGGATGTTCAAATAAATGACGAATGTTAATTACGTTATGGGTCGTTTTGTTGGTTGTTGCTTGTTACTGATGTTTCTCTGTTTCTGTTCGTCTTTGTATTTACGTGTGTACTACTTCTATTCGTATTAAAATATTTCTGTCCTTTCAATTTTCTGTAAAATGTTATCGAATGCCTGTAACTTTTACTTCTTTTACTTTTTTCAATCTCAGTAATGTCTTTGCCCGCCGCCAACATATAAAATTGATGTTACAAGGATAGTTGTCACCGGGACTACCTATATGGTGGAAATTACTTGATGGTAAAATTGAATGGTTCCTGCTACTATTATACCTACATATAGTAACAATGCACGGATCCGATCACTTCTATAGAAGTAACAGAAACATAACTGCAACACAACTAAATATGTATTACTAACTAGTCCCATAACTGTGAATACCCAGATAGAGGTTACCAGAATGTGGCGGTAGCTACCAAAACTACTTTGAAGTGAGTGGAACTTTGAAGACGCATTTTAGTAACATTAGTTAGTTGCTGTTACCATAATTTGCCACCTCTTTGCCACCTTTGAGTTCCAAACGCTTTGTGGTTATTCTACTATTATAGTCGTAACTACTACGTCTCCAGCACCTTGAAAGCTACTTAGAAGTTATTATCACTATAAAGTATGGTATAAAGGTATATAAATTAAGTTTTAGCGACTTTATTAGTGTAAAATAAAGTTATTTTTACTAAAAAGTCGTATATTAAGGTGGCGGTTACGTATTGACAACCAAGTTCGAGTTCCGATCTCCGTTGCTGTTACTTTGGTGCTAGAGAGAGTGGACCAATAATTCTGAATTTTTGTATAGAGGCTTTCTATTATCCGTATTTGTAAAAATTCTGGGTTAAACCGGAGCACCCAGTGGCGTAAAATCCACTGTCACGTGACTCATTTTTCTCATAAAAAATTTGAACTGTCATTTTTCTTTTTTTATTGTTTTTTCGAAAAGTTAGATGGAATTACTATAAGAAAGCTAAACTCATAAGAAATTTCGATAGGACGCGCCATTTTCGATAAAAATTCACAATAAATGTAGCTTTTTACCATTTTTTATTTTTATTAATTTTATTTTTACTAGTCTTAGATAAGTAGGTAGGTACCATAAATTGAAGGGCTTGCAGATGAAGCTAAAATATCAAGAAAACTCAGTTGAATTTTTTCTGAAAATATTTTTTTAACTGAGATACCTGTTTTGTAAATAATACTTAAACATCCTGTAGGAATCTAGGTTCAATCTATCAAATTATTTATTTATTATTCCTTTTTCCGATCAAGCTACATTTTAACGGAGCTTAAAAGCTGAATATAATATACCTATACCTAGTCTAATGTCGAGAGGGGATGAAAATTTCTAGGTAGGTACCAGTCAGTCTCAGTGTGCGTTTGTAATCGATTATTCAAGAGCAGGAGCGAGCTTTTATAAGAATATCCTTGCAGATCCTTGCCGCTGACTGTACCGACCATATAGCCGCCCGTTATATTGCCGAGGAATAAAGGGGCGTTACCATGGAAACTGAATTCCACCAATCAGCGGTTTCATTATTTCATAGCACAGTACTACAAGCCATGAAAATATGAGGCTTCATTCGCTCCACGTTTCAGGACTCTCAAATTAAGCTCTTTACGCCATTCATATAAATATAAATAAGACTGCCGGAGAATTATTATGTCGCCTGGTTCCGGTGTTCCGCCTTTCAGCGACGATGTTTATGTCAATGAGGAGGTTGTAAAATACTGAAGAATGCCTGAAAGAGGAATAGCTGGAATAGTTGTGACTGGCGAGGAATATTCCAAAGATCGAAAATTGTAGCTTTAGTTTAGGTAAATAGAAGAAGTACCTACCTACCTACTTTACATAAAGGCCTGAATAAGCAGAGATAGGGCATAAAATTTTCAATAATCATATACTTAAGTAACCAAAAACCGTTAATCAGGTAAGGTGTCTCGTAAACGATACAGAGATGATTAAATTACAGGAAGATGAGCTATTAGGTATACCGATACCTGTGCATGACTGTTCCTGAAATAACATGAAAAAACTGAAAAATTAAGTGGGCCCTTTTAGCAAAAAAGGGCAGTTGAACTGCACTGAGGTATGTAAGGGCAGCCAAGAATTTTATCATTTTTATTTTTTTGAGATTTTCCTTTTATCGCTCCAATAACTTTAATGCATTTTACTGGTAATTTGACCATAACTAATTTGACTACCACTGTCTAGGTAGGTACTAGAATTTCTACAGAAAATCCTTCAATTACATCATTTAAAATTGGTAACCCATGCTACTGACGGCAAGTTTCCTTATTCCAATATTCATCAATTAAGTAATCTTGAATGTCCGAAAACAGCTAATTAATCTGTGAGATTTTATTCTGATTGTCAATATCAAGTTTAATAATATTTACCCCGGCACTGGCTTCATTTGATTCTCTATTTTTGTACTGCCCTTCCTGCAAATAATTATCTGAATTTTAGTCGTTTCACCGAGTGCTCACTCGTAGATGGGACACCTTACTTACTTTTAGCAGAGGACCCCTTCGTCCATTTGGACACCTTCGTCCTAACACTGCTAGAACTAGACTCCCCCCACTCTGGAAATTCGCATTTTCAGGATCAAAAAAAAAACCAGCTTCGTGTTGGTCCTTACTTTCGCACCCCTTCTCATGACACATCACTCCTTACATCTACGCAATACAAATATGCAAAATATAGGCGTTGCTTCAACTACCTATATACCTTTGTATGGACAGAATAAGTTTCTGTACTTTTTTAAAGAAAAATCCAATATGGGGTCCATAAAGGAAAGCAAAGGATAACTGTCATATATTCAAAACTGTAGAGGTGTTAAAACAATTATTAAGTGATATAATAAATAAATGCAAATGTCAAGAAACTTTTAATACCCACATCAATTTTCAAATTGGAACTTAAAAAAATAAATGAGCTATTGAGAAAATAAAAAAATGGAGTTTTTCAGTTTTTTCAGGATGTTTCAGGAACTATAAATGGCCACAAAATGCCGTATATATCTTGTCTACTTGGTGTAACACCGAAAAAAATTAAGGGGATGCTTCTTTGTTATTCCTAGTAACCTGTGTCTGCACCTTTTTTGAGATACAGGGTGTCAAAAAAAAGATTATTTTACAGTTTTTTGAAGATAGGTATCTCGGGAACCGTATAAGATACAGAGTTCAGCTTTTGTACAGATCTTATCGTTGATATTAGCAACTATTTTAACACTAACTTTTTTAAATACGCCAGTGGCGGAGATTTTTAGGGTTGGGGGGGGAGGGGATATCTACCACACTGGGCAAATTGATATTCTAAAAGCACACTTTTAACCGCCACTATATTCTAAACAAAAAAGATGTTCTTGGTCATAACTGCTAGCGGGAAAACGGGCATTTACGATGAAAAACTCGCTTTGAATGTTTCAAGACAAGTGTCGGAAAATAATGGGCATAAGAAAACTTCACACAATCCTAAGATCTTCCGTAAGTGGCACATGAAAAAACTGAATTGGCATTAAAAAAGTAGCTAATATCAATAAAAAACAGTTCCGAATTTTGTTTTTATTTTTGCTTCTTGCTTCTTGCCTCCAAAATCGAGTAATTGTTCCGAATTGGGCAGGTCCTAAAAAAAAAATCCAAAACTGCAAGAAGTCAAGAAAAAAGCTCTCGTTTTTATGCGATAATAACTATCACTGAGAAATTTTTACATCGTGCTTACTAAACTGTGACTTATCAGAAGCCAAAACAGGTTCAAGTATGATAACTTCAAAAATCGATCAAAAAATGAAAAAAATTGGCGGTTAGTTTTTTGTGTCCAAGCACGCACATTCATCACAACAAAACCGTAATAAGGAATAAGTGCAACAATCTCCCCGCACGTACTTTGAAAAAAAATTTCCTGAACATACAGGTGGTCCAGGTTTTTATACATTAATTTGGGGAGGTGATACAGAGAATGACAAAATAAGGGGACTTTTCTGAAGAAACATACCTCGAAAAATGCACCATAACTTAGACTAGGGTGTTGAAGTTTCACTGAAAAAACTTTATAATTTAATATCTACCTATAAGGAGTGACAAAATTCATCCTTTTCAAATTTTGCTCACTGACTTTCGGCATAAATCTGCATCTACTGTTTAGGTCGAAAATATTAACAGAAACTCATTGGCGCATCAGATACGGGGGTTACATTTCCCCTTCCTAGAAATATGTAATAGTAAACCACTGGATATTTTTGAAAAAAATAATACTGTTCGTACAGAATATGAAGGCGGAGAATTCTTGGAAATGACACGGTGAGATAATCCGATTTGGTTTTATGAGCATGCAGATCTCAGTAGCCTGCTTTAAAATGCCTTCTTGGAATTCTCCGCCATCAAATTTTGTATTACCTGTAACTGTAAATCTGAAGAAAAATGCTTTCTTTGGAAATTTTGATAGAACCGCCGTCTCCGATTTATCTGCAGCTGAACACTTTTATGCAATGCATAATAAAAGGAGACAATGCCCTCTAAACTTGGATTAAAAAATGTTTTATTGACTTTTAATACAAAATTGACAAAAAAAAACAATTAAAGAAATTCACATTAAGTATTTGTTTTCACAATAAAACATTTTTGAATCCAAGTTTAGAGGGCATTGTCTGCTTTTATTACTCGTTTATATTCATTGCACAAAAATGTTTAACTGCAGATAAATCAGAGACGGCTGTTCTATGAAAATCTTACAAGAACACATTTTTCTTCAGAATGTCACAGACAATTTAGCAGTGTAATTTTTTTTTCAAAAATATCCAGTGGCGTACTACATATTTCTAGAAAGGTGATATGCAACCCCCGTATCTGCGCTAATGGCTTTCTGTTATTATTTTACGTCGAAAGGCAGTATAGGTATGCAAAATTTGCAAATGAATAACTTTTGTCACTCCTTAGATATTAAATTATAAAGTTTTTTTCAATGAAACTTCAACTTTTATCTGAGTTGTACTTGAACTGTATCTGAGTTATGTAGGGTGCATTTTTCGAGGTGAGAATAAAAGTCCCCTTATTTTGCCATTCCCTGTCACCTCTCAAAAATAATGTATAAAAATTTGGACCACCAAAATTTTGTATATTAGGGAGTTATCCAAACTTTGAAATTTTTGCAGAGTCTTACGCGTCCTGTAAAGCAAACATGGGCAACAAATGAATAAATAATAAATAAATGAATTATGATTTCTAGTACTTATCTAAATAAAAGTATAATGCCTGATGTAAGTAGTAAAACGTCACGTGGGAACATATATCTAAATCTCAGGAGTCTATGTCAATTTGATTGGTAATCAATAATAATAATTTTGTGGTCGGTAGTTCCCTCCAGGGGGCAAACCCTCGTTAACTAGACTGACAAGACAACTGTCTAACATGAGATGTCTAGATCCAATTCTTAGATTCGTGTGATATACCTGACCATATAGGCCTGTCTAGACCGGGACCTGGTGACAGGCCTTTTGCGACTGCACGGTTATACCCAATTGAAATGTTAAATTATTGCCCGGTTTCTATATTTTTCTGTATTCTGTATTCATGTAGGTATAAATATCATGTCTGATGATTTTAGTAGGTGGAAGTCGGTTTCATAAAAAAAAACTTTCTACCTACCTCTGAGTTATATTAAGTGTTGACATCGTTATGGCCTATAAATTTTTGTTAAATGCCTTTTAAAGACTTCTGTAGGTATTTTTCAAGGGAGCTTGCTGTTTTTATTCGTTTTATTGCTTTTATATGTGGATGTAACTCAAAATTTAATATTTCGGCATGACTGACGTCTCTAGATATAATATAAGCGTTACAAATTTATAAGTTTCCACGTATGCCTGTGAGAGTTTACAAATTATTTCAGTAATTAAAACGTTTATTTCAGCAGAAACCGCGTTGGAACATTTCAGACGACATAGTGAAGACGTGAGAAGTTGTTTAATATTCAGAAGACACAACACTGACAATTATTTTCAGTAGAATTAGGTTAGACAAAGTGTTTCCCTTTCGCCTTAGAATCACGTTCGTAGGTAGGTACCTACTCTGTTTCTAATTGGTCTCAATTTAGGTAGGTACCTATGCATGCAATTCATGATTGTTTCAAACAAAATTTCTGAAAATTATAGATAAGAATAATTATTATTTACAAGAGGAGTAGGTAGCTGTCAAATATTTTATTTTAAAAAACGCGAAATTGTTAAGGGCTATAGGCAAATTAGGGAAAGGTTTTTATTATTAAATCGCTGTTTCGACCAACAATTTAAGTCATCTTATTAATTAACAATTATTTCATGTCATAGAATCCCGAAGATGATCAAATTGTTGCTGGAAATGTCGATTTAATAATAAAGAGTAAAGACCTTACTTTACGAGGGATTTCCCTGATTTTGCTATAGCCCGTATAATAATAAGAATATTATGAAATTAAATTATACCGCTATTCATAAAAAATGAGGTTCTTTTGCTTTTATTCAGGGTGATCCTCCACTAATTAGCCAAAATAGAGCTCAGATATATGTATAATAGGCATCATAAAATATATTCCCCTAAATTTTGAATAAAAAAGCCCTCAAAAGTTATATACAGAATGTTCCTCAATACCAGGTATATACAAAAGGAGATAATTCTTTGGCTTGTTTCATGACTAAAAGTTCATATAAACATATAGGTCCGCAACCAATTGTTTACCTTTCTACAGGATATTGAAAATTAAAGAAAAAATATTTTTTTTCTTTATAGCTCCTTCAGTTTTTGAAATATTCAGCTTAACTTTGGAATAGAAGGTGACGCTTATAGGGCTTAGGTACATCGTTTGACGTGACAAATGGTTATGAGAATCTATGAGGAGATTCTTCCCTTAGTTTTCCCTCCCATTTCGCCTCCATTTCTCCCCTAACTTTTTGGCCATGCGCCGCTGATGGATTCTAAAATACAAAATAAATTTTCTTATTTAATTTGAAACTTTTTGGTTTTTAATTCATATTTTTTTTTGCGTCTGCAACCGTTATCAAATAAAAAAGTTCCGTGACCGATCGTGCTCCGGGAGGTATACGTTAAAAAGGGGGTCCCGGCTGCTTCACAGCAGTCGTTAAGTTACGTCAGAAGCCCTTGAGGCTACTTGAAAACTTCTGACACTTGAGCTTTACCACAACCATAAGATATTTATTTTATCAAAAATAAAAAAAAATAAGAAGCAATATTCTCTAATTCGTTGGATGAAATTCAAATTTTCAAAGTGGTACAGGCTCTGGCTTTTTTTATGATTTCTCATTTACATTAATTTTGACACTTTTGTCGGCACCGTCTGTTGAAAAGGAAAGCTGGGATGCCCTGATGTATGACTAATATTTTTATTTTATTTTTTTTAAAGGAGGGAGCTTCGGTCTTTACTATGTAGGGAAGACAAAGTCGCTCCACTCCGATAATTATGGGTTTGAGCTATTTGCCATTACCTAGCCTCAAGTATACCATTAAATAGTAGAAAGGACAACACAGACACCCAGAGCTTCACCGAGAATCGAACTCAGTCCGCCGGGTCCGCAGCACTCGGCCACCGGTGTGCTCTATGACTAATATTAAGGTAATTTTATAATGACACTTTTTCACAATAAAAATCCCTTCAACACTGCACTTTTTATTACTTAGCAAGCTCCACATAAAGTAGATGGCGCTATTAAATGATTTTAAACCTAAAGTTCATCTCTCCCCCAGTTACTGGGTATGTCGCTACATTTTTTTTAAATAATTTCTACGCCACTGACTAAAGTGCAATTTTATTATTTTAGCAGCTTGCTTGTTCAATTAAGACCAAAAAAGGTATTCCTTTATTACTTTTGCAGTCAGAACTCTTCAAATTATTCTACGATATATGAATTAGGGTCCAATCAAATCTTCATATAAACATAGGCCCACAACCGCTTGTTTACCGATCTAGTGGGAGTTGAAATAAAAAAATAATTGTTTTTTTATAGCTCCCATAGTTTTTGAGATATTTTGCTCAAATTTGGAATATAGGTTACGTTCCAGGGCTTATATCATTCGGAATGACAAATGGTTCTGAGAAAATAAAAGAGGAGATTTTTTTCCCGAATTTCTCCCATTTCTCCCCCTGAACTTTTTTACGATGCTCCGCTGGTATATTCTAAAATACAATGTGAATTCTATTTAATGTGAAACTTTTTGATCTCCTATAGTTTTTTTTTTTTGGGATCTACAACCGTTATCAAGAAAAAAAATAGAATCAGTTTCCTCTAATTCGTTAGACGAAATCAAAATTTTTAAAATGATCATCAAACAGGCTTTGGCTATTTTTTTTTATAATTTCTCATTTCCATTAATTTTGCCAGATTTGCCGACACTGACAATTAAAAATTAAAGCCGGATGACCCTGTATGACTTATTATGACTTATTCCAAAAAACGTTTTCTTGAAAAACATTTCTTAAAACTTCAACACCCTATATCTTGATCTCAAAAACCAAAGCTCTGAGAATCAAACGTTGGTTTTTAAAGTATACCGGGTGTCCCAGACTTAATTGACCAGGCCATATCTCATATACAGGTTGAGATAATCGAGCCGAATAAAAGGCATATTATTATAATTTTTCAAGCTGTATAACATGACAGCATGAAAACAACCCCCACTTCAACATCCCCTAAGTTACAGCCCCCACCCTTAAAAAAATGAATAGCACCCTGTACATATTTTTGTATATTCAAAACCACTATTCGATTCCCTATTCAGATGATTTTTCAGATTCAAAATTGGTTGAGAAATAACCAAGAAAAGGTTCATCAAGGTGGTCATGACTTTTTATCTTAACTTTCTCTGGATGACTTTTGCTGTCAAAATTTATCAATATTTGGTCATAGTTTTTAACAAGCAGGTCACAGTCATCATTAAGGTTCATGATAAAGTGCTTTGTCTCTTGTTTTATTTTTAAAATTTCCCAATAAATCAGAATTATTAAATAAATTGTTTGGACTTGAATTATAATAATAACTATCATCTGCCTGGTAAAAAAACTATGACTAAATATTGATTAATTTTGACAGCAAAAGTCATCCAGAGAAAGTTAAGATAAAAAGTCATGACCACCTTGATGAACCTTTTCTTGGTTATTTCTCAACCAATTTTGAATCTGAAAAATCATCTGAATAGACAATCGAATACTGGTTTTGAATATACAAAAATATATACAGGGTGCTATTCATTTTTTTAAGGGTGGGGGCTGTAACTTAGGGGATGTTGGAGTGGGGGTTGTTTTCATGCTGTCATGTTATACAGCTTGAAAAATTATAATAATATGCCTTTTATTCGGCTCGATTATCTCAACCTGTATATGAGATATGGCCTGGTCAATTAAGTCTGGGACACCCGGTATAGTTATTTAATTTTTATTATAATTATTTTAATTTTTGTATAATTATAAACTATACCCTTTTATGTTATAAATTATTTTTGGAATCGCTCCTGCCATTTTCAAAGATTAAATCTAGACCACCCTGTACCTACATACAGAGTGGGTAATTTTAATCGACGCACGCGAATACCTGTGTTTGGTGCCTTATATGAAGAAAATTGTGCAGACAAAAATTATTCAGGACAATGGGGGTCGTCTGACTCTACTATATTATGACTTTGACCAGGGGACCAATTTCAAGGCGATTTGAAGGTCAAGGTTATTTTTTAAATAGGACACCCTGCATCATATTACATTCTCATATTTTTTGAGAAAATCCAATAAGAATGGTTATCACATTTTCAGTTTAAATTGAGTAGATGATAAGTTATAAACAAGTGAAAATCGTAATTTTTCATTTTGAAGCAGTGTGGTATAACGAAAACGGCTTACATGTCCCAATTTTAACCACCATTACATCATAATATGATGTAATGGAATTTTTATAAAGGCTAATCAAAAATTTGTTAATTTTCATCACCCTGTATTATAATTTTAAACACTGTAGGTTAGTACATGTAAAGTTAAAATAGGGACATTTAAGCCGTTTTGCGATTATTAGAGCCGTTTGCGATCTACCTACACTGTTTTGAAAATGAAAAATTGCGTTTTTCACTTGTTTGTAACTCATAAACCTCTAACGTACACAATTTAATGCAACTGTAAAAAGCGTTCTTAGCCGGATTTCCTCAGGAAATATGGGAAAAAATATTATACAGGCTGTCCTATTTATAAAATACCCTCCTTGAAATTTGTCCCCATGGTTAACGTCATTATAGTATAGTCAGTCTTCACATTTTCTCGTATCTGGCCAACCAGATATTCGCGTGCGTCGTTTAAAATGACCCATGCACCCTGCTGTATACAGGATGCATGGTGCATGTGTTTCATTGGCATCATATCCTATTATAGTGATTTCAATGGTAAAACCTTAGGATTAAATTACTGGCTTCCCTATATATATTTTAGAGATAAATTATAAAGGAACAATTTGTCCATTAAGCTGCTTCTGTTTGCTTCAGTTAAACCATTTTCGAAAAAATCTGGAAATAGATTTCAATTTGTGACGTCATGTTTATTATTTCCTTGACTTTATTAACAATTAAAGATGACGGCGCCAAAGTCTGTTTTGTAAAATGAATTTTGTAGAAGGCTTGCTGTATTTCTAATAAAAAGTTCATCTTCAGAACTAATAATTTACAGTAAAATTATTCCTAAAAAAACATCCCAGAATTTTTTTACACTGACACAATTTTTCTCAGTTTATATAGGTAAATGAGATTTCCTCCACTTACCCTTCCTCAAACGTGTTGTGTAGGTAGGTATTGTATCTATATTTTGTAAAAAAAACTACTTAAATTGTTCAATAAATTTCATTGTATACCTGCGAGTAAAATATCTTTTGATCTTTCTTACCTACATTGACCATAAGATTGATCAGTCATGAATTTTATATTCTCGGAAAGGCCAACTCGAGCCTAGTTTTTCTTGTATCATCTTCCAAATTGATGTAAAATAAAAAACAAATCTAGATTAGCTGTGACAAAATAAAACGGCTTGAATACATAAACATTTTACCTTGTCGGCGAAGGCAACCTATAAATTTTGAAGTGGTAGCCGGTCGAGAACCCAAAGAGGCAGCCCGCGGGGAGAGGTCCAGCGTGAGATAGAATATAGTATTGTCTTTACTTTACCAATATCATCTTATCATTATGTGAATCTCGAATAACCCTTCCACATGGAAATAAATTATGTCATTCGAGAGACTGTTCACAATTCACACCGCCGAGAATCTCTTATACGCGATCGGTGATCTTCGGAGAAATCGATTTTTTATTCACTAATTTTGAATTTTTCTGGCGAATTCTAGAGAACCAAAGATGTACCTAAATGATAATAATGGGCAGTTATACAAATTTCCGGAACGTTACTTTTCATTTTCGGTCGTGCTCTGTTTAAATATATCAAAACGTGTCACAAACGAGGTAATAAAACATTATAAACACATGCATCACTGTCCTGTTTTATTAGTGAAGTAATGCCAACTTTAAAACCTTTGAACTTCATGTACACGAAAATAATCAAGCAAATGTCCTGTCTTCAAATACCGTCTCAATAAATTTCGATGTATTTTTAAACTTGCATTCCTGAATAGGACGCGACATTTTGAGTTAGTAAAAAAGACTTCTATAGAAGGAAAAATTGAATTCTGATATTAGAAAAAATCTAAATTGCGTTGCTATAAGGAATAATGTCTCTTCACCTTCTATGTAATCATAATTTCATGTCAACAAGTTAGGATGAAATATTAATTTCAATAAGTTTTAAATTAATTTTTTAACTTATCAGTAGTTAGTTTTATAACTGTAGAATGATAGATACCAATGTATACAGGGTGGTCCAACTTAAAACGTCAGGACTTTACCAAACGATAGATAACGTTAAAATAATGCCAGTTTCTCTAATACACTTATAGCCGGGAAAGCTTCCTTTTCAAGATACAGGGTGTTGCAGTTTTGGGAAAAAAGCAAAAAAAAAAAAGAAAAAGAAAGTCCTTAAGTATCTTTCATGATTTACGGCTTATGGTGATAAATTGCGAAAACCAGCGGCGGAGATATGGGTGTGCCATCGCCCCTTTTAAAAAAAAAATAAAAAATTGACGCCACTGACTCTATGGTTACTGACATTAGTTAGGTGTTGTTTATTTCTGTTATTTAATTATTTAAGTAAAAGTTATTTGATTAGAATTTGTCTGTTATTCTTAAAATGGCTACGGATATTACCTAAGAAAACCTGAATTATCTCGAAAACGTGCGCCTTGTGAAAAAATTAAAGAGTACTTTTTTGTTCTAAAAAGCATGGGGCATTGAATAGTGTTATTAAATTTGCCACAGAGTCAGTGGCGTCATTTTTTTTTTTGAAAAGGGGCGATGGCACACCCATATCTCCGCCGCTGGTTTTCGCAATTTATCACCATAAGCCGTAAATCATGAAAGATACTTAGCTCATGCTGCGTGCCAAATTTCAATTTTTTTAAAGCAGCCGTTTTGACAATATATTCGCAAAACATTATTTTTTTTCCAAAACTTCAACGCCCTCTGTATCTTGAAAAGAAAGCTTTCCCGGCTATAAGTGTATTAGAGAAACTGGCATTACTTTAACGTTATCTATCGTTTGGTAAAGTCCTGACGTTTTAAGTTGGACCACCCTGTATAAATATAAATAGTTTATTTTTTTATTTTTTTATTTATTTTTTTATTTATAGAGTAAAGGTCATCCAACAGATCACAATAATGACCCAATATAGGATGACACAACTTAACATTACAACAATATAAAAACATCAGCCTCAAAACAACAGAAATGCTTGTATATAATAACAAGCAAAAATAACGTAAGCTAAACTAAACTAAACAAATAATAAACAACAAGGAAGCTAAAAACCAAAAAGAGGAAGCAAGTTTAGATAAATAAATAATAAATTTTGTTTATAAATAAATATTGAATATTAGGTATAATTGAGAATAAAAATGTATCCTGAAATATTTTTATTACCCTCATAACTAACCGAGAGACAAAACTAAATGTTGAATATAAATTTGTCCCCAGGCATTCTGATCTATTTAAAAGAAGATTTAAGGGTTGCTTTAGTAGATAAATAATAATAAACCGCGAGGTTATATACCTAACCAGGTGCGGGTGAAATCTCGACCTACGCTCGTCTCATTTGCTTCAAATCCAGTAGCGAAAGAGAAAGATTAATAACCAGGGGGCTATATTAAAACTTAATGAGGCTACAAAATAAGAACACCTATATTAAAATTTTCAAAATAATCAACTAGGTACTTTAATAAGCTCACTTCAAAGTTGCTGGGTAGATTGCGGGCGGTATAGAAGACTCTTGTATAGAATTATTATTGGGAAGTTCATTCATTTATCCTTAATATGAAAGGAGTTTCTTAATAAATTAACCTGACGTTAGCTTTTATTTGGAGGAGCTTGATGCTGGGGCTGGAGTTGGTTAGTTCGTTTAATTATTAGAAAATACCCAATCGGGATTTTAATTAATCGTTATTGCAATGCCAAACATCACTGGATGCAAACTTGTTTGTGGAAACCGATGACAGACTCTTAGATTTTTTCCATCAGGTTAATTTTTTAATTGCATTGCAACTTTTTTGTTTTAAATCGTTTTTAATTATTGTAAGTTCGATGAAAATGTGTTTATTTGTACAGAAAACTGTTAATGAAGTCAGAACCCATCTTCTAATCAAATTGAATTCGACTATACAGGGTGCCCGTTATTTTTTTGGAAAAATGCATGGGCATCTCAGTATATCTTATCTTAATAGTTACGAAGTCAATTAAATGGGGACACATCAGGTAAACATTTTTATGCTGATTAGTAATCTGAAAACAATTCTGAGCTGTCACTATTACTTAGTTGTCAAAATATTGGAAAAAATACGAAATGTGAATTTTTTGTTTTTATTTTCTTATTCAATGACTCAACATTATGAAGACATTTTCCAACAAGGAATCCAAAAATAATTTTCAATTTTCTACCTCTCTATAGATGGGAAAGCATCAAGAGTCAACTTTCGATTTACTTATGGGCGCCATATTGGATTTTTCCTTTTTGAGCGCAATTTATTTTTCTTATTTCCAAGATTCCAAGATGTTTTTCCACTTTGAGTTATAATATTTTGGAAAAATCCATGTGTTTTCATATGGAATTTTTATCCGCAGTCCTTAAGAAAAAAAGATAACTATCGATTTTTACGCAAGTCAAGTTAGCCACGCTTCGGCCAGCCACACTTTCGGCCAGCCACACTTTCGACCAGAAAGAGGGACTTCGAATAATTTTCCACAAATTTTTATTTTCGTTATTCACGGCTTCAAGGAAAATATTTAGTTTGTTCACCCAATAAAAACCACCGTAAACTGAAAAAAACGTCACGTCCAGCCACGCTTTCGACCACGACTTAATAAACTGAAAAAAAACATTTTTGGTGTGAAGTTTTGTTCATAAAAATTCGACTTTTTATAATAATGGCTAGCCACACTTTCGACCACGAATTTCACAAACTGAATAATTAATTTTTGCTGAAATTTTGATGATAAAAGTCTGAAATTTTATAATAATGTTCAGCCATACTTTCGGCCACGAACTTTCTAAACTGAAAAATTGATTTTTGCTGAAAACTTACTGAAAAATACTGAAATTTTACAATAATGGCCAGACACGCTTTCAGCCCTGAGCATTATAAACTGAGAAAATCATTTTTGCTGAAATTTTTATTGAAAATGTCCGAAATTATATAATAATGGCCAGCCATCACGCTTTCAGCCACGAACTAAATTAACTGAGAAAATACTTTTTGCTGAAAATTTGCTGAAAAAGTTTAAAATTTTATAACAATGGCCAAATTTTTGGCCACGAACTTTAAAACTGAAAAATTCATTTTTGCTGAAATTTTGGTGAAAGAAGTCAGAAATTAGGGTGTCTCTGAAAGGTGCGGAAAAAAAGCTACCACAAATTCCTGAGGCCTAAATAAGCCGATCTAACCCAACTTATCTCCGTCCAAAAACGGATGATTTCGGAGATACAGGGTGTCAAAAGTTCAATTTGGTTTCCGTTTTTCTTAAATAACTTTTTTAATAATTGGTATATTTTCACAATATTCGGCTGAAGGGGCTTTTGTGGGGTGAAAAATTAAAAACTGCAATCATTTTTATTGTAAAATTCAGAGGGCGCCACCTGCGGTACCTTGAACACATTCAAAACGAACTATCTTTTTTGGGCCACTCTGTATTTAACTTTTAAATAAAAATTCTTATTCTCCAACGTCTTTTACCAAAAAAAAGGCATACGTGGTAAGAGTTGATTTGAGCAGCCGTTTCTGAGATATCTGGATTTAAGAAAATCACTACGTGCATGGCCAGGCCTAAGTAAGTAATTGTATTAATTGAACACAAGTTGAAGCAAAGGCGTTGAATTAAAATAACTGTCACTGAAAGCTACAAAAAAACGACTAGGTACATAAATGTGGATTTAACTTTATAGGTACTTTAGTTAAAACAGTCAATAAGAGATTTATCAACAACAAAAATTTAGTTTAATTTAATTAAAAAAAAATGCTTTTATCAAATGTTCAAAATGATTTCCATTTTCGTGTATACAAAGATTTATACGTTTTAAAAAATTAAATTGAACTCTTTGGAGCATTTCGTGATCATTTTTCAAAACGTCAATTCCGGTTTCAATACGTCTCCTTAATTAACCTTCTGTATTTCCTATGGCCTAGAATACACAAGGGTTTTCAAAGTTCCCCATAAAAAGTAATCCATCGGTGTCATAGCAGGCGATCGAGCTGGCCAACTTGTGGGTGCATCATTGGCTCTACCTATCCATCTATTTGGATACTGTTCGCTCAAATAATTACGTACATTTATCGAAAAATGTGGAGGAGCACCGTCATGCATAAACCACATTCATCTTTGAAGTTCCAAGGGCAGGGGATCAAACAAGTGTGGTAATTCGTTTTGCAGATATTCCAAATAATTTTCGCCTTTAAGTCGAGGTGGTAAAATGACAGGACCAATTATGAAAGTGTCTATGATTCCTGCCCACACATTGATCTTAAACTCATGCTGATAATGGCTTACTTTTGATAAGTAATGGCTTACTTTAATCGCATGAGGATTTTCTCCAGCATAGACATGTACATTGTGCAAATTAGTTATGCCACTCCGCGTGAAACAGGCTTCCTCTGTGAATAAAATTCCTTGTGTAAAGTTCCTACTTCCTATCCTGATTCTTCTTGGAAATGAACCGGCAGAAAGCTGCTAGACGTGGTTCATAATCATGGGGTAAAAGGTCTTATACCCGTTCAACATGAAATGGGTGCAGTAATTTTCTCTGGTCACCCTGTTAACAGTATCTTTGCATACACCTAGCTCTAAGCGCAATCGTCTGGTGCTGAGTTTAGGATTTTCTTCAATCGTATTTAAAATATCTTCCTCAACCTCTGGAGTTCTTATCGTACGTGCACGACCTTAATTAATAGAAACAGGCGTAAACCTACCTGTTTCACGAAGACGTCTTTCATTAAAGGTTTTATGGTTTGGTAAACGACGATTCGGAAATCGTTCACTGATAATCTGCAAGATTCTAAACCATTTCCTTGGCAATATCCAAAAACCAATAACATATCATTCATTTCTTCATTAGTATACTGTACGGCCATTACTAAAGCAAATTTGAAAATTGTTTGACAATTATTCCAGTGTATGCTTGAATTGTTTTTTTAGATTCGATTTGACACCAATTACTTACTTGCTTTATAGTGACAGTGATCTCGTTGATGTAAACTCGTTAAGTGGGTCCCGTGGTGTAGTGGATAGAGCGTTCGTCCACCAGCCGGTAAACCTTGGTTCGAAACTCATCAGCAGCCGAAAAGTATTTGTTGTGCTACTCGAGCCAAAATCTGGATGCACCTTGTGGAAGGCAATGGAAAAGCACCGCATAGTACTCTGCCTCGTAATACTTCTCAAATAGTGCCTTTCGGACTCTTCCGATAAAAAGGGTGGCCCCAAAACAGTGAACTTCAACAGTACGCGCACCACAGGCATATGTGAGAGGTAACTCACACCTGAAACCTGGTATGGCACTTTAAGTAAAATAATTTTAATTCAATGCCTTCGCTTCAAATTGTGTTCAATTATTACAATTACTAATAACTACTTACTTAGGCCTGGCCATGCACGTAGTGATTTTCTTAAATCCAGATATCTCAGAAACGGCTGCTTAAATCAACTCTTACCACGTATGCCTTTTTTTAGTAAAAGACGTTGGAGAATAAGAATTTTTATTTAAAAGTTAAATACAGAGTGGCCCAAAAAAGATAGTTAGTTTTGAATGTGTTCAAGGTACCGCAGGTGGCGCCCTCTAAATTTTACAATAAAAATGATTGCAGTTTTTAATTTTTCACCCCACAAAAGCCCCTTCAGCCGAATATTGTGAAAATATACCAATTATTAAAAAAGCTATTTAAGAAAAACGGAAACCAAATTGAACTTTTGACACCCTGTATCTCCGAAATCGTCCACTTTTGGACAGAGATAAGTTGGGTTAGATCGGCTTATTTAGGCCTCAGGAATTTGTGGTAGCTTTTTTTCCGCACCTTTCAGAGACACCCTGTATAATAATGGCAAAACCACACTTTAATTCGGCCACGAACTTTATAAACTGAGAGAATCATTTTTGCTGAAAATTTGCTGAAAAGTCCAGCCAAAATTCAATCACGGACTGAAAAAAACAAATTTTTGCTGGAAATTTGTTGAAAAAAGCCTGAAGTTTTACAATAATGACCTGCCCCCGCTTTCGGCCACGGACTTTATAAACTGACAAAAATAAACCATTTTTGCTTAAAACTTGCTGAAAAAATTCTGAAATTTTATAATAAAAACCTGCCACACTTTCGGCCAAGGACTTAACAAACTAAACAAAAATTGCCGGAAATTAATCGAAGCCCTCTCCTTGGCCGAAAGCGTTGCTGGCCGAAGCGTGGCTAACTTGACTTGGATTCGATTTTTCACCATCTTAAAGTTCTAGAAAGATTTGAAAATTATTTTTGAAATCCTTGTTGAAAAGTGTTCTAATAATGTTTCGATTAAAAACGGCTAGCTTGATTATTATAGTCATTAAATGAAAAAAATAAAAATAAAAATTCCAAATTACGTATTTCTTCCAATATTTTGACAGCTAAAAATGACATCAATATGGAAGTAAATGAAGAAGTTCACGGAGGTTGAGAGGTCCATTTCTCTGCATTTAAGATAGATGAACCTCTCATACTAAGAAGAGAAATGTACCAGGCATTATTTTTACATTCAGATGAAGAGTAATAAGTATTTACTCCGAATAAGAGGACGTGGAGCGTCAAAAAATTTCTAAATGCTATTAATGCAGTCCAAGCCATATAATATTTAGTACCTAATATGGGAGTTAATGAAGCAGCTAGGACTTTTGTCATTGCTACAGCTAAAACATTGCTAATTTTCTTACCTCGGAAAATGATTTATCTAAATCGAAGAGAACTTGAAAAAAAAATCACCGCAAAAAAAACTTAAAACTAATACCAGACTATTAATAATTCATTAAGCGAAAGGCAGGAAAATTTCGAAATTAAATTGTGGGAAAGATTCTTCTTCTTCTTTTTCTTCTACAACGGTATCTGAAGGAAATATATGCATGGTGCATTCTTAAACGATTCAGAGGATGATGCGACGGAAGCTGATGAGGACTATGAAAATGTAAACAAGTAGGAAATGGAAAGCTGTGAAGAAGGCTATAGAGTATAGACGACCAAAAAAGAGACAGACTATATCAAGTGCATTATGCGGTCGCTATGGTTATATGAAAATAACGCTAATAAATAAGAAAAACTAAAATTTAAAATTATTTTTCTACAAAATAATTCAAAAATCGAAAATAATTTCTGAAATCTCTTGCTACCATTGCATTGTTCTGGTTGCGTAACTTTTCCCCGATTTAACAGACCTCTATCTCCCACGATTTCCGAGATCCCCATAATTGCTGTTCATTCTTATCTTATGGACACAGTGATAAGTATACTTTGTATTTGCTAATTTTTTTCAAAATTGATTCGAAAGATATGCATTATCGGCTATTATTACTTCAAAAAATAATTTTCCAGGACTCGCTTAATAAATTCTCAATTGCACTCTGCGTTTAATACATTTTAATCATCACTCTTATTCTAATACTCATCTAAGTTTTCCGCTTTTCTTAATCCAGCTTTCATCTCATACAAGTAGTGTCTATATGCTATATGCAAGAGCCATATGTTGACATTGTTGAAACCAGCAGTTAATACCCTTCTAGCATGTTTATCCGTTACATGTCACCATTACTCCAGCAATAATCGGCGACCTCACGTACTACAAGCGAGACCTGGTAGTCGGGGGATGCAAATGCACGTCGAGCACATGTGCATGTGTCTTTCTGCCACTAAATCATGCAAACGGAAGCAGTCCGCCTGTCTGGGACTGCGGATCTCCTACCGCAGCTGCTCAATACTCATCTCGCTAGTCGCTATCTAGGGGTAGTTGGGTGGAAGAGGATTTAGTTCAACAAAGTGAAGATAAGATGTTGAGGACATTTTGATCCGTGGGAAAAATTTTATTTGACCTTAACGGGTTCCCCAAAAAAATCTGGTGAGAGTAACTGATTATGGGAGGTTTACTGTGAGCATGATTGAATGAAATATAATTTCATATTTTTGGGTAAAAAAAATTGGCTAGGTACACAATTGCAAAATTTTTTTTCCGTACCTACATTTTTTGGCGAAAATTGTTTCCCGATTTACGCCAAAACTGTACTTATATCAGATCTTCTCTAAAACTGCGTCTTTCCTTTTAAAAAATCCTTTTTTAAAGTTGTCACCAACAGCAATAATGAAAAAAATTGATGAATTGAAACATATTACAAAAAGTCTCCTTTTAAGTACGAATTTATTTTGGATTACCGGTTCTACCAGTTTTGGTCAAAATACCATCATCAGGGACATTTTCAAAAGCCTTTTATTGAAACAAGAATTTTGGCATCATTAAAAAAATTTTAGCGCATCGTAATTTGTGTTGTTGACCATTTTAATTGTGATACCTAATGTTTTTTTTATAAGATTTTGTCGTTCTTAATTAAATTAATTAAGCCAATTTGTTTACAGCAACGTAGATCTCCTCGACTACCTCTACTATAAACAAACTATTGCGATTTGAGACGGCAGATCAGAAGAACCGAAGTTCACACGTTCATTGAGTGAATTTTGTGCATATCTCGGCGCTATTAATTTGATTCATTACTTAACACATGCGTTAATAAACACAACACAACCCTAATGAAAAAGTAAACAATTCGCACATAAATACATAATATATGATTGCTCAAGAAGAAGAAAAAAACATAAAATCCATTAAATGTTAAGTCATCAGTATATTAATTTATTTTTCTGTCGTCTTATATTATGTCTGCTAATTTTTAATTATTTTTTATCTTCCTGATGCAATTTATATACCTACTTGCTTGAATGTTATTATTACAATGGTAAAGGTATATATAAAAATGTGACGTTGAGCAACCGTCGTTTTCGATTCGCTGTCGCAGTTCCTTATAGATTTGCATGCATGTTTGAACATAAGATGAACTGTTTCATTGTATTGTCAGTCAGAATTTTTGCATTTCCTGTTCTCAATTTAAATTACTGCGTCAACCCACAAATGACCAAATTCTCTTAAAAAATAATACAAATATCATCTGCTCCATTTGACGTTGCAGGGAATTTATATGTAAATAAGTTTATTTAGGTATATATATATATATAGGTATATAATATTATGGTGGGTTATTATTTTTTCCTGTTGCAAAATGGGCCAATATTTTTTTATTATTACTTTACTTTAATTATAGTTGTCTAATTACTGTAGAGATTCTGCCGAGTTTCAGTCTCACCATTTCCGGGCACACTGTATATGTCTTTTAGATTCCAACGCTTTTCTAAACTTTCAAGTCTCGTTTGTTATGATATTATATTGTTTTCGGCGTGCTAGATATGTCTCGATTTAAAAAAATCGTGTGACATTGTATTCAGAAAGAAGTATCAACAATCTTATGTCGAGCAAAAAAAATATGGGGGTGTTATTTGAAAAAAAAAGTAGGGGATGATTACTTAGGGGTGGAAAGGCGTAAAGCAGCATTGGGGTGCAGCTGCAAAGCCTTAGGGGTATGGTTGAAATTTCCCGAATTTTATTTGTTTATTTTTAGAAATAACGCGGATATCCTTTGATAAAGAAATCTTGGGACACCCTGTATAGATATGGTACATAAATCTGATGTACACTTATACAACAAATTGCAGCTCAATGTCAGCAACGGTAAAACCCATGCAGAAAATGGGTAAGCGATTCCATAATTTTATGAATGCCATACAGTCAATTTCCCGTTATGGCCAATTATGAGAAAAATATTTGTGCAGAAAAATCGAGTGTTTTAATAAAGTAATTAGCTGAAACTACGACATGATAACCGTGGAACTAATAGAAAATATCAAGCAACAGAATTAAAATTAATAAATATAATTTTAATTTTTATTCAATTTTTATAAAATTAAGTTCTGATGTTTTCCCACTGCCCACTTGTTTTTTTTATTTTCACATGAATGTGAACATGACCTATAAAATTACATGTAAAAGTAACCGAAAAAAATTTGCTAGCTGTGGTATAAAATCAGCTAAACTGGCAATGAATTCATAACTAACAACATCTTTGAAGAGAAGTGGGGCTGCATGGCTTAATAAGTAGGTATACTAGGTGGAAACAATATTTGAACTCTCGTAAATCTTCTTGCAATGTTTACTTAAGAGATAAAGGGACAACCAACATTGAAAAGTAAATAGAGACGGGTGTCTGACCAGGACCGTATCTAGGTATTATTCAAAATTTAGAAACTGTAAGAAACAACTTAACTTGATTTACATTTTTATGTACCTAATAGGCGCTTGTTTTAAAGCAGGGGATTAATTTCCCGTCATAAATCCTTGTCAGTGTAATATGTAGGCACTTAATTGACAATTTTATAAAAATTGACTAATGCATGAAAAGCACATTTTTTCCTGAAGATAAAATAAATATTGTTGGAATACTACCCTTAAGAAAAAGGTCTTATAGCATTATTGCTTGCAATATTGTCTTTACGATGTTACGCTTTAATACTCTTTGTGTCGCTAAGTACATAGCCTCCGGGCCTTCAAATATTCCTTCCACCGAGTATACATAAGTATACAGAAGTCAAAAAAGTAAAGAAAGAAAGAAGAAATCATGCATTTTCATTACGTCATACCAACCCTATTTACATAAAGCTCTTACAACTCCTGAACAAAAAATTATAATATGATTTGAGGTGGTAAGTCTGAGCGATGTAAGGCGGAATAATTCAAATGAAAATTATTATCAAATTATCATTTACTGCATAATTCACGGGAAAATTTCTCGTCTTATTCCGATAATACAACTCATACAGTATGGGTATTATAAAGGCTCATTATAAGCTAATGGGCAGATTTCTGTGGTTGTTTTTGAAGCTAATATCGACGTAAATGATTTTTATTAACATTTTTATAATAATTACTTTCATGTCAGGAATCACTAAGTTGCAATATTTTCCACATAGGGGAGATACCTTCTTCAGAAACGGGCCCAGAAATCTGCCCGTTAACTTAATGAGCATTTATAATACCCACTCATAATAATATTTTCCTATACCCTCGTGACTAGCTATCGATAGTCAAGGCACGATGAATTCACTACAGAGATAATCATGCCTATAGTGTTTCATTGGGAGATGAGGCGTGTTGCCATACAAACTGTTTGGTTGTTGCCACGGTCGCTATAAAATTCACCAATTATACATTTTCATTAAAGGCCACCCAAACATTACAAAATGTCACGATTTGGCGAAGATTTTCTATATTTTATTATTCGCTGTATCATGTAATTAATATACAACACGTGAAATCGTGATTAATTAAAAATCACATAGGTCTTCACTCAAATAATTCGAGGCAAATAATTACCCTCGTCCTTCGGACTCGGGTAATTAATGCTTGACAACATGTTTGGTAGATCATGTTGATAATCATGTTGGTGGATATTTTTGACAACAAAAATGATAGATCATAGAAAGGAACAGATTTAAAAAAAGGGTGAATATAACTTTTATATAATTTTTATTTCAGAAAAAAAACGAGACATGCACCTTCAATTAATTCAAACGAATATATCGACAGCTCTTGAAGAGCATAATTTTTTTTTCTATAGGTAATGTTTCTATAAACATGCATTAAAAGCCATGATCCTGGTTGAATTAAAATACAATTTCCGAGAAAGTTTAAGCTCCACACAGAGAGAACAGTTTGGTCATAATAACCAAATCTCGTTTGACCTAAACAAATGGTTTGCATGAATGGAGAGAAACAAATATTATTTTAATAAAACCAAACTATTTGTTTGGCGAATACTTTTACAGTAAAATTATATTCAGTAACTGTTAACAAACAAGAATGTTGAAGAGACAAAACGTTTGATCGGTGCCAAAAATGCGCGGTAATATTTAATATTTATTTGATTGTTATAATCAAATGATGTTTATTATTAACTAGTAGCTTATGTATATCAACACAATCTAAATCACCCTGACACAATTTAATCTAAAATTTCTCAAAATATTAGGTAGAGGTAAAGAAAGGTTGCGTAAATATGAACTAGTCAAAGTTTTGCTAGAAACAATTTGGTTTATGATTAATAAAATTAGTTTTGTTGCGGCAACAAAATATAAGTTGACTATAAAAAAATAATAAAGTTAATGCTATAGTCGATTAATTTATAGAAATATCAATTTGATTGGGTGCATCAGGTGCAGTAAAACAATTTTTTTTTCTTATATAAAAACAAATATATTTTTTCAAATGTTGAGAGAAAATAAAAATTATAGGTAACACATAATTTAACTTATACAAAAAAAAATACATATATAGTCTCTATAAGAAACAAAAAACAATGATAAAAAAAATATCCATTATGATAATAAGAAAATAAACATAATAAATATTAACAATAATATACGTATAACAAGTATACTTAAATAGATGTCTTAGAGTTAGACAAAACTGAAAAAACTAAAAATTCATTAGATATAATATTAATATCTATGTATAACAATTTCGAGCTCAGAGTGTGGTGGCACGTAGTAAGTTTCTTTTATTTCATGTTTGAATACGCTGATAATTGATTCTGCAATTGAATCGATGTCCTCGTTAAGAAGACGACTGAAAAAATAATATAATTATTTTGTGGCTTAGGAGGACAAATTAGGTACTTACGTTTCACATGTATTGAGAAAATATGTGGTGATCATGTCACATAAATACCCCTGGCAACGTGTATCTAGTGGTTTCTTATCACGTTCATATAACTTGAGAATTGCGCTGCCAATTGCATCGGCCTCTATGATGTTTCTAAGGTTAAAATTATTTAATATATCCTTTTTTGTCTTCTTACAAGGGCGCTCGTATGATTGATCATTAATATTGTTGTCCACAGGAATACTAGTTGGAATAGAGTCGAGTCATTTGTGGACACACTTGTAACTATCTGGTCGTTACTAACAAGAGTACTGTTTCCATTTATGTTTGAATCATTATTAAAAATTTTGACGAACAGGATGATGCTGCCGATGATAATGTAGGCGTAGGGGTTCTTGTTCTTAGACTGGTACAAGTTTCATCAAAAGGCTATAAAAATAAATGTAAATTTAATATGAAAGAAATAATAATAATATAAAGAAGAATTGATATAAATAAAAGCAATAAGCAGTATTGAGCGGGAATTCCCAGCTATGTAAGCAAGTAGTGGATGCGAGTAGCCGGAAACGGGGCCCACTTAGGGCAGGGTTCATTAGTTCTTTTACAACATCGGGTGATAGTTCAAACAGAATTTCACTTGTAATTAGGTTTGCTATAAATGAAAACAAAACCATGAACCTACATGATGAGATTGAAATCAGAAGAATAGCAATGATCCAATGACACAAGCGTTTTTGTAATGGCGAATTAGCTACTTATATAGTAATATAATTTTTACCCAAATGACAACAATTATTGTGACCATGCAGCCCACAAACATAGGCAGCTTATATTAAAAACTTACCTTCAAACAATGGCACTAGCTCTTCGCACTGTATCTCCGTTAGTATCTCTTCAATTAAAGACATTTTTTTAACGTAGAGTACGCAGACACGCACAGACACACAACAGCCGCATTTATTGTTGATGGGTTATTGCGCGTGTAATGTACCCAACTTTGACGCTTTGGCTACTGTTACTTATGCGTAGTTGTATGAACGATTCTATGTGATTACCAGAACAGCGACTTGGTTATTGTTACCAAATTATTATTTTACTATATGACATCTGTTGATTTGGTACTGCAATACCTAAGTTTGCTGAAACGCTACGTTGCTTCATCACAAAAATGTTGCACTTTGCAATAAAAGTACCAACAAGTTTATTGTTACAATTCACGATCGTTAACATAATAGAGATATGTTAATGTTAATTTTTCAGTTTGGTTAGATCAAATAATATTTGTTCATTCTCTATGGCAACAAAATCATTTGCTACTATTAACAAAATACGGCCAACCGAGCCATATTGTAATGACAAACTGACTGTTAATTTTGTAGTGCACCTGCCTTGATATGTATTACCGAACCGAACGTTAAGGTAACAAAATGATGCCAATCAAATTTATTTGGTTATAGAAATTAATTCTTTTTCTCAGTGCAATTTTAATTTTTTAAGAGCCTACTTGATTGTTTTGATTTTTTTCTGGGAGTTATGCAACACCAAGTGTGCAGGGTGATTCAGAGTCGGAACATCCGTAAACCCCTTTTTTTCGGAAATAGTGCATGGTATTTTTATTAAATTTGATCTCGTAAATCATTGGCTTTGCTCCATCTCTCTAAAATATCTTCAGATTACTGACACGTTCGGTTATACCGGAAATGGCTATCATCTTTGTTTTCTAAAAGGGATGCGCTAAATATTGTTGAATTTTAAAAATTATCTTAAAGAAATCCAGCAAGAATGGTTTTCACAGTTCCAGTTTAAATTGACTAGGTTATGAGTTATAAAACGGCTCCAAATATCAGAAAACGGCTATAATGCAGGATGTGTAATCATCACCCTGTGTAACAATTTCAAGTAGGTACCTACCCTGATATAAGTTTACAGGTAAAAATTAAGATGGGGACATGTAGGTAAGACGTTTTCCAAAATCTTTAATCGTTTCCTATTGTACAATTGCAGCCACTTAAATGTAAACGGTAAAATTTAATTGTGTAACTTGAACTTTAAATCATATGACAACAAAAGTACACTGCCATGAACTTCAAAAATTGCGATTTTCACTTGCTTATAACTCCAAAACTACTCAACTTAAACTACAAAACTATAAAAACCATCCTTTCCGGATTTTTAAAGACAATTTTGAAAATGCAACAATATACAGGGTGTCTCTGAAAGGTTCGGAAAAAAAGCTACCACAAACTCCTGAGGCCTAAATAAGCCGATCTAACTCAACTTATTTCTGTCCAAAAGTGAATGATTTCGGAGATACAGGGTGTCAAATGTTCAATTTGGTTTCCGTTTTTCTTAAATAACTTTTTTAATAATTGGTATATTTTCACAATATTCGACTGAAGGGGCTTTTGTGGGGTGAAAAATTAAAAACTGCAATAATTTTTATGGTAAGATTTAGAGGGCGCCACCTGCGGTACCTTGAACACATTCAAAACGAACTATTTTTTTTGGGCCACTCTGTATTTAATTTTTAAATAAAAATTCTTATTCTCTGACGTGTTTTACCAAAAAAAGGCATACGTGGTCAGAGTTGATTTGAGCAGCCTTTTCTGAGATATCTGGATTTAAGAAAATCAGTACGTGCATGGCCAGGCCTAAGTAAGTAATTGTAAAAATTGAACGCAATTTGAAACAAAGGCGTTGAATTAAAATAACTGTCACTGAAAGCTACAAAAAAACGACTAGGTACATAAATTTGGATTTAACTTTATAGGTACTTTAGTTAAAACAGTCAATAAGAGATTTATCAACAACAAAAATTTAGTTTAATTTAATAAAAAAAATGCTTTTATCAAATGTTCAAAATGACCTCCATCTTCGTGTATACAAAGATTAATACGTTTTGCTCTTTGGAGCATTTCGTGATCATTTCTTAAAACGTCCATTCCGGTTTCAACTTCAAATACGTCTCCTTAATTAACCTTCTGTATCTACTATGGCCTAGAATACACAAGGGTTTTCAAAGTTCCCCATAAAAAGTAATCCATCGGTGTCATAGCAGGCGATCGAGCTGGCCAACTTATGGGTGCATCATTGGCTCTACCTATCCATCTATTTGGATACTGTTCGCTCAAATAATTACGTACATTTACCGAAAAATGTGGAGGAACACCGTCATGCATAAACCACATTCGTCTTTGAAGTTCCAAGGGCATTGGAGTAAACAAGTTTGGTAATTCGTTTTGCAGATGTTCCAAATAATTTTGTCGAGGTGGTAAAATGACAGGACTAATTATGAAAGTGTCTATAATTCCTGACCACACATTGATCTTAAACTCATGCTGATAATGGCTTACTTTTGATAAGTAATGGCTTACTTTAATCCCATGAAGATTTTCTCCAGCATAGACATAATATGTTCATTGTGCAAATTAGTTATGCCACTCCGCGTGAAACAGGCTCCATCTGTGAATAAACTTCCTTGTGTAAAGTTCCTATCCCGATTTCTGCGTTCTTGGAAATGAACCGTCAGAAAGCTAGACGTGGTTCATAATCATGGGGTAAAAGGACTTATACCCGTTCAACATGAAATGGGTGCAGTAATTGTTCTCTGGTCACCCTGTTAACAGTATCTTTGCATACCCCTAGCTCTAAGCGCAATCGTCTGCTGCTGAGTTTAGGATTTTCTTCAATCCTATTTAAAATAAGTTCCTCAACCTCTGGAGTTCTTATCGTACGTGCACGACCATAATTAATAGAAACAGGCGTAAACCTACCAGTTTCACGAAGACGTCTTTCAATTGCGGCAAATGTTTTATGGTTTGATATATGCGACGATTCGGAAATCGTTCTCTGATATTCTGCAAGATTCTAATCCATTTTCTTGTCAATATCCAAAAACCAATAACATATCGGTAATTTCTTCATTAGTATACTGTACGGCCATGACTAAAGTAAATTTTAAAATTGTTTGACAATAATAATTATTCAAATGTATGCTTGAATTGTTTTTTTAGATTCGATTTGACACCAATTACTTACTTGGTTTATAGTGACAGTGATTTCGTTGATGTAAATTCGTTAAGTGGGTCCCGTGGTGTAGTGGATAGAGCGTTCGTCCACCAGCCGGTAAACCTTGGTTCGAAACTCACCAGCAGCCGAAAAGTATTTGTTGTGCTACTCGAGCCAAAATCGGGATGCACCTTGTGGAAGGCAATGGAAAAGCACCGCATAGTACTCTGCCTAATACTTCTCAAATAGTGCCGTTCGGACTCCTCCGATAAAAAGGTGGCCCCAAAAGAGTGAACTTCAACAGCACGCGCACCACAGGCATATGTGAGAGGTAGCTCACACCTGAAACCTGGTATGGCACTTTAAGTAAAATAATTTTAATTCAACGCCTTCGCTTCAAATTGTGTTCAATTATTACATAATTATCGGTCACAATAGCCAAACTGTTAGAGTTTCGGTCAAACGATCTCTAAAGTGCAGCATGGCTTTCTTTGGTCAGTACTTGGATGGGTGACCAAAATTATAGTGGTAAAAAAAAAAGTTCCGTGACCGATCGTGCTCCGGGAGGTACGTTAAAAAGGGGGTCCCGGCTGCTTCACAGAAGTTGTTAAGTTATGTCAGAGGCCCTTGAGGCTAGTTGAAAACTTCTGACACTTGGGCTTTACCACAGCCATACAATATTTATTTATTTATTTAATTAATAATAACTACTTACTTAGGCCTGGCCATGCACGTAGTGATTTTCTTAAATCCAGATATCTCAGAAACGACTGCTCAAATCAACTCTTACCACGTATGCCTTTTTTTGGTAAAAGACGTTGGAGAATAAGAATTTTCATTTAAAAATTAAATACAGAGTGGCCCAAAAAAGATAGTTCGTTTTGAATGTGTTCAAGGTACCGCAGGTGGCGCCCTCTAAATCTTACCATAAAAATTATTGCAGTTTTTAATTTTTCACCCCACAAAAGCCCCTTCAGTCGAATATTGTGAAAATATACCAATTATTAAAAAAGTTATTTAAGAAAAACGGAAACCAAATTGAACATTTGACACCCTGTATCTCCGAAATCATTAACTTTTGGACAGAGATAAGTTGGGTTAGATCGGCTTATTTAGGCCTCAGAAATTTGTGGTAGCTTTTTTTCCGACCTTTCAGAGACAGTATATGGGATATTCCATTAAAAAAAAGATGGTAGCCATTTACGGTATAACCGAAAATGCCAAAAATCTGAAAATATTTTAGCCATAAACATAATAGCCAAAGATTCACGAGACCAAATTAAAAAAAAATCCCATAGGTACCTACACCATTTCCGAGAAAAAAACTGTGTATACCTATACGGATGATCTGAATCACTTTGTATATAATTAAATGGAACAACTTCAGAAATATAAACAGCATCAAAAATTTTTTGAAAATGCTTTCACAGCGACTCGAACACTTTTATTTCATTTTCAAGCAAAGCGGTTGCTTTATGACAAATAACTCATTTCTCATATACCCACATGATGATTTACTGAGATGACATAGACCGTGAAATGAGTAAGTCAGAAGTAAATTTTCTGGTAGATGTGATGTGAAACTGAGCTGTTTATTAACTTCCACCCTCTGTTACGCAGAATTTAACCCCTTAATTGTTTACGCTTTGCTACTAATTTAAAATCAATATTGAAAACAACTGCTCCTTAAGTTTTTTTTTAAAGTAACCGTTTAAATATAGTCTTTACATATTTACTTAATATCATCGGTAGGTATAATAATGGAAATATGCTATTTTTCGAAAAACTGCTTTTTTGGTATTTTCTAGAATTTTTCTTGGTCAGTCCTGTTTCTATGAGGTCATATGTTTGCGTATTATAGAAATATAAGAAGAGGAGACACCCTCAATCCAAAATCATTTTTTCTTCTAAACACTTCCATTCTTTTTCTCTGTTTCCAACCTCCATTAAAATGGAGGTTGGAATAATTGGAATAATTTGATTACCACGACACTAGAAATTTCAAATATCCCCTGAACGGTCAAAATGTTTTGGTTGTTGATGTTGATTTCAAAAGTCATCTAAAAAATAAAATAAAAACGAAAAAAGGCTAGTAGTTCTTAATTTTTGTCAAAAATAATTGGAACTTTTAATAATATATGTTTAGATATATTTATGTAATTAGATTCACTCACTGCCATATTTCTAATAGTTTTCAGGCATCTTGTTTTCACAAAAAAAAAAAGAAAATAACCAAATTTTGAAAAACATTATTGGAACGAAATACAGAATGAAAGATGAAGAAAACATACACGCACCTGATCTAGCTTAACATGTAGGAATACAGCTTGAACATATTGTAAGTCTATCCTTTCGAATACTGCGCCAGGTAAATTATTTCACTCTTTGGATCATTAAATTTCCGACATGTGTAGGCAATGACAGTGTTTGACAAGAGCTTTGAAATTGTGTAATTTTTCGCCGGTGTTTAGGACATGCCGGTGAACGCGAAGCTTGCGAGGAATGCGCATAGCAGAGCTTACGTGGAGGGGGACGTAGGTCTGCGCTAGTAGCGGCAGCTGACGTAGACTTATCTCAGACTTCTATCGATTCCTCCTCTGAAATTTACCGACATCTCCAGGAATGTTTGTAAATTGGTCTTTACATGCCGCTATACAACTCTTATATGATTATTTATCGGCCGAGATGGATTCTATTGTATTTGTAATTTGGTATACCCACTACCATAAGTATAAATAAATCTATCCAGTTTATAGTTTATAAACATTTCAGTTTATTTATAATTTTTCACAACAGAACAGAAAATAAAAAATTGTTTGATCAAACCAGTACCTACCTGTAAAGATATTATTTCTTTATCTACCTACCTATAGGTATGTTATACATAGGTAGGTAGATGAAGAGTTATTTAGATAATTGGAAAAAAATAATTTCCTTGGAATTCTAACGCAATGAAGGTACCTAACTACATGCATGATGCTCATTTTACTTCTCATCAATGCAATTAACTGCAAATTAGAGAAAAGAGATCTGGGTTGGCTCATACCTAATGGGAAACAATAAATCAGTTACAATACCCATTTTCTCTACAAAATGCGTATTGAGTGATTAAGATATTGCGAAACGCATCGGTTCTACCTGAATTTGGGACACGACCCCGAAATTTTATAAGCGATCTGACCAGCAATACATATACAGTGTGTGTCACAGGCATGATACATACCCTTTTTTTTCTTTATTTTTTGAGATAATTTTTTTTAAATTTGGTACGTCGCATATTCTCGATAGAGCGCACTTTTTAGCAGAAAATCGAATTTTTTCCCACATCCGTTTTTCCGGAAATGTTACCAACTTTTTATTTTTAAATGGGACATCCTATATATTATTATATTTTTGGATTCTATGTATTTTTACAAATCCAACAATATCACATAAGTACCATTTTAAATGTCAAATTTGTTTTTATTTAATTTTTTATTTCTCAATTATAGTGTGCCATGACTTCAGTTGTATTCGTCACAGATGCAAAATGGGTACACCAAAATGTCCCTTATTAAGAGTACTAGTAGATGGTACCTCGGTACCAATATGGTACCATTTGAAAAAAATGAATCCAGCTCAAAAAATCATTCCGGTGCGCATAATTTATCCATAAATCACTTAATTTAGTACTTTGAACAAAAATTCGATTTTTCTAGCATCAAATGATCCAATTGGAGTGAAACAAAATAGTCATGACACACTATAATTGAGAAATAAAAAATTAAATAAAAACAAATTTGACATTTAAAATGGTACTTATGTGGTATTGTTGGATTCGTACAAATGTATATTTATATGTACAAATGTAAAAATCCAAAAATATAATAATATATAGGGTGTCCCATTGAAAAATAAAAAGTTGGTAACATTTCCGGAAAAACCGGATGTGGGAAAAAATTCAATTTTTTGACAAAAAGTGCGCTCTATCGAGAATATGCGACGTACCAAATTTCAAAAAATTATCTCAAAGAAAAAAAAGGGGGTGTACCATGCCTGTGACACACACTGTATGCTGAACAGTACGCACGGGAGGTTGAGTTAATTAATTCCTTTTCCTTTGATGACCAACCGCCATGATTTTTCTAATTTGAAAACGACTTAAATTCAGGTTGACATTCCATATGCAATGACAGAACCGTGCAGAAATATCATTCTGGACCTTGGTAGAAAAAGGGCTAATGTCCATTTTCAATGTTTTGAGAAAACGAAAAATTTAGAATGTGTCAGGATAGTGGTACGAATATAATAAAATTTATTTTCTTATACAGCCATCTATAAGCGAAAAATACTTCTTTGCCTAACACAATGTCAAAGCTCGACAATACATCAGCTTCTTCAGGATTTCAGCAGTTTTCAGTTCATTTTACCACGAACCACGTGGGATATGTGTCATTTAAATGAAATGACCAACAATGTCGGCAAATAATAAACGAAAACACAAAACCTTAACGTTAGCTGCAAAAGTCGAGATCCTCAAAAGACTCGATCAAGGAGAAAAACTATGTAACCTTGCAAAGTGTTATAACATTGGTCGTCTACAATTCACGATATTCGGCAAAATCGTCAAAAAATCCAGAATTCGTCAATGAGGCTGAGTTTGGCCCGCGGAAACGGCAGACTTTTAAAATGCGGTGAAAATGCAGGAGAGAGATCGTCACACACCTATTTCGGGTGAAATTTTGCGGGAAAAAGCATTTTTTTAATAAAAAGATTACAAATAAAGATGACTTCGAAGCAAGTGATGGTTGGCTAACTAAGTTTAAAAAACGATTTGGCATTCGTTTGTTGACGTTAGCAGTTGTGAAATTATCTAGTGACACGAATTCAGTTGAACCCTTCATAAAAAAGTTTAAATACCATAAGTTAAACAGCTGGATCTGACATCGGAGCAAATCCATAATGCCGATGAGAGTGGTTTATTTTGGAGGTTGCTGCCCAAAAAGATTTTTGTTACTTGCAACGAACAAAGTGCACCAGGACGAAAAGTATGTGAAGATAGCATTACGTTTATCCCTTGTGCCAATGCCAGTGGCATACTGCTTGTGGTTGGCAAATTGAAGAATCCTAGGGCCCTTAAAAAAGTGTTATTGCCAGTTGTTTTATAAAGACCAGAGTAAGGCTTGGATGACAAAAGAGATATTTGAAGAGTGGTTTTTTGACCATTGCTGGTGCTGGACAATGCCCCTGGTCATCCTGGCGATAAAATGATGCATGACAAAATTCTTGTTATGTTTCTGCCACCAAATATCACTCAAGGAAACAAACTTGAAGGATGTTGCTTTTATGTTGGCTGAAGCATGGAATAATCTACACTCAGCAGTGTAATCAAGACGTCTTGAAAAAAGCTGCGTCCGTCATGTGAGATCGAAAGCGATCAAGGACAAAACGAAGCATGGGGAGGCTGAAGATGACCTACCCCTAGCTGATATTTTACGATCTTTAGCTGAAAGCAATGTTATAAATAACGACGATGTAAGTGCCTGGTTAAAAGGAGATAACGAAAATGTGTTCGTAGATGAGCGTGATATTATGACAGTGTTCAATCAAACGAAGATGAAGCTACAGAAAATGAAGAAAGTTATAACTTACCTACACTATGCAAAAATGAAAGTGGTTGCATCCAAAAATTTTGCTTGATTTTGACTGGGGATAATTTTCGATATTCCCAAGGAATTTTGATTTTGTTTTTGTAATTTTTTTTGATTTTTTTATTGAAAAATTATTCAAATATCAATTTCTTCTGATGGAAACAAATTTTGAGAGGAAAATTGAATGAAAATCAACTTGTCTACGAACTTCATGGCCTTCTGAATTTACCTCTCTTGTTAACATGCGAGATCAAAATATTGATAACAACAGCCAAATTACATCTGGCCATTTTCAGGGGGAATCGGCATCAATCTTTCTTACCTGAAAATGGTTCGTAGCCATCTTTACGAAAATTGAAACGATCTATACTTGACTGAAACGTAGCGATTGTTGGAATTTTCCTAACGATTCGTTACATTATCATTGTCATCAGGAAAGAAGGAGGTCTGATTTCCCTGAAAACGTGCAGATGTAATTTGGCTGCTGTTATAACATTTTTTATCTCACGTTAGCAATAAATGAAGGTCTGGTCGGATAAATTGATTTTCATTCAATTTTCCTCCAAGTTTCCAAAATAAATGTAAATTTGAGTTTTTTTTGCAATATTTTATTTCTAATGTTTGTTCTGAGCCTATTTTCGTTCCTGGATTTTCAGGCCTGAAGTTTTAGGCAAAGGAAAAAAGTTATGCCCTTCAAGAGCAAACAATTTATTTTTTTAGTTCACCCTGTTAAATCGACAGATGTTAAGTGGAAAATTTGGGAACAGTTTCGAGGTGAGACATCAAGCTTCAAAATTTGCTCATCAAAACTTAAAGAAAACGAGGCTACGAAAACCTTTAGTTCGGATCCAACAAAGTAGAAAAATTACGGTAGGGCTGCTGAGCATTGCGAAGACAAAATCGAAATCGCTTGGGAATATAAAATGGCGATGTCGCTTCTGCATTCACTAAGCCATCGGTTCCCCTAGACATGCAACTGTCTATATTGCCTTATGATATGAGTACCTACCTACTCCGGCGCTTACTAATAATTACCAAATCTAGAGATTTCTGGTGCAAAAAGTGCATGCATAAGGTTTATTATGTAAATTTTTAACAGTTTTTGAGATATGTACCTACAATGAAATATGTAGTTGAAAGTTCAGAAATATTTACACATAAAAATGACTCTTCCTGGCGAGCCCATAAGGTGGCAGGCCTATCAAAGTTGAACTCATATCGCTAATAAACGTTGCCCGGATTTTTCGTGGCCTGGGGAAGAAGAAGCCACACGTCAAATCGGTCAATTCCTCCAGAACATGATAATAAAAACTAATTTAGAGTGACTTTACCAATAACTGATGGAAACAATAAAGTTAAAGGATTAAGCAGGATAAAACACATGATAAGCGACGAAATATTGTTAGGAGGATTAGGTAGATAGATATAATTTGCCCAGAGTTTCTATTTATGGTTTGCGTCCAATAAACCAGTCTTGGTTCTTGGTTGAAACAAATTACATCACACCGAGACCGAACCTATAAGTTTTTCCTCCAATAAAGGACGATTCTGAAAGGTGAACGTCTTCGAGAGCTCCGTCTTAATCTCGGTATTATTAATAACACCACATATAGTTGCCCCGACCGCTGATAAATCTAAGGCTAATTGAACTATAGCCTTGTCTTAGTGGTGATTTGTTTAAAGTGGTAGAGATTCATCTGCTGGTGGACATCCAGAGATAGGATCGTACCAGTGCCGTCCATCAGGTGACGCGTCAAGTAGCGTGAGACAGGAATTCTTTGATAGAACCGTACCGCTGACTTGACTTCAACAGCACCGCCAAGGTCTCCTCCGGTCTGCATTCGCCTTTCATTGTTTATCATCGTTCATTATTGGATTGATATTCCCATGATCATTCCTTTGTCTTTGCTCTTGGAGATGCTGATACTGACGCTGCCTCGGAGGCTGCTTCTTCAACTTTTAGATCTGAAGAGATTTACCTTATAGGTTCGTGCGAAATGAACTGAACATGTCGGCTCGGTTAGATATTATTTAAGATATAAGTACTTAGCAAGCAATATTTTTTGAAAAAATCTTTGCGCGGATCGACTTCTTAGTAAAGGGGCTTTTAAGACATTCTGATTTGAAATTGCGCGCAATAATTGCTACCATTGGCAACAAATGTTTCAATGTTCGCATATATCAGCTAATGACATTGCAAAATTGCCTGCGCTGTTACTGCATACGCAATCTTCAATCAGGTAGGTTGAAGTATATTTTGGCAAAAAAAACTTTAGCTATGTTTTAAAAATTTCAAAAATTCTTTGGAAAGTTTGGTATCATTATTTTCTCCAGATACCTAACCTATACTTGCTTAGTCATGTTTTGTTTTTAGATTAAAGACAAGAAAGTACAAAATATTTGCCGCAATAAGGTTTGCCAAAAATTATACCTTCACCACCTGGCAGGAATGTTTACTTATACACACTTTTTCCCATAAACATAAAACTAAAAGACATTAGCTTGATACCACATTAAATTTTAAGACTCTCCTGACTCGTGATCGTGACACATGACGAACAAGCAAATAAAATAAAATCGGGGGATTAATAAAAATAGATCACATGTAAGAAACACGGGCCTGCTTGCGAGATCACTATCATTTATGACGTTAATATTTCACGTTTGACGAATGAGAGACCGTAATTACGTCGACATGTTGGAATAAATCACAGGTCTAATCAGCTCTAAGACAATTGCGGCTGGAAATAGCTCTATATACTCCCCAGTCGTTAATATTTTTTGTGTCGTCTAGCGCTAGGAATAACGGTTACTATAACACACGAGCAGGGTAACCGAAGACCTCGGGTATTTATTGTTTGTTGATTCTAGTGTAGAGTGTTGTTTTGTTTCCCTCCAATGCTAAACACGTTTCTGGAAAGAGATGCTTTAATTGAACGCCTCAACACGGATTAAAATGTCCTGATAATCGTCTTCAATTTAAAGGGAGTTCTCTGTTTTCTATTTATTTATAAAGTGGGTAAATTTATCTCATCTAACGGTTTTTTTGGTAGGTATAAGCGGTTCGTTTCTAATTAACCAAGAGATTTATTTCATAATTGAAAAGATACCTACGAGGTTTACGTACTACCGCGGGAAATTATTATAATTATGCCCATAGTCAAAATTCTCTAAATGCGACCAGAAGATTCGGCGAGACATAGCTTGAATCTTGTTTTTCATTTTGCTGGAGTCGTTATTTTGGTCACTTCTTTATTACCAGTGGCGGCTTTTGAATGCAGTGAGTTAAGTGCCACTTCACGTATTTATAATAAATTAGAAAAATGGACGAGTTTGTTTTTCCTTGTTTTGGCAAGATCCGATATAGCCAAGTCCGGTAAGCTCCACTTACCCACTCACTATAAGGAGTGGTCGGTTGGGTTAGTGATCACCCACCACAAGATGGATAGGTGGTTGTAGTGGGTATAAGGTGGGTGATGCAATGTCAGTCGGAAAGTCCGACCTTTTTTTCAACTTGTCAAACCAGATTTGCGAAAAGAAAAATTTATTTCGAGCTAACCGGACTTCGTAAAAAATCGAATTTTTGAGCTGACCGGAGCTTGTCAAAACTGAATTTTGGATTTAACTAGATCTTTCTCAAACCGGATTTTGCACAAATAGAATTTTATAGCTGAGCTGATCTTGCAAAAAACGAGCTTAGCTTACCAGACTTTGCTAAAATCGAATTTTAGAGCTGACCGGACCTTGTCAAAACTGAATGTTGGATCTAACCGGACCTTCTCAAACCGGATTTGCAAAAATCGAATTTTATAGCTGACCTCTAGTCTTGCAAAAAAACGAGCTAACCAGACTTCGCTAAAATCGAATTTTTGAGCTAATCGGACCTTGTCAAAATTGAATTTTGGATCTAACCGGACCTCCTCAAACCGGATTTGCAAAAAAGAATCGAACTGACCGGATTTTGCAAAAATCGAATTTTATACCTTACCTGATCTTGCAAAACTAAAAAAACGAGCTAACCGGACTTCGGTTAAATCGAATTTTCGAACCGACCGGGCCTTGTCAAAACTGAATTTTGGATCTTGAAAAAAAAACGACCTGACCGGGCTTTTCAAAAATTGATATTCAAGCTGAAACTTTTGCAAAAATCGAATTTTCGAGCTGACCAGACTTTGTCCTGTGCTTAATCTTAGACTTCACTAACTTTCCAATTCATGAGCCGCCACTGTTTATTACGTAAATTTCACCTACGCATACTAAATTTCTTGATTTTGCAGAAAACTTAATTTGTACCTAATCCACAATAATAATACCTAAATTTAAATTTCTTACAATTTTAATTCCATTATTAAAAATTATCTCTATCACCCTCAATATAGGTTTTAGGTATAAATATGAGGGTTCTTTTTTAAGTTTTGCATATACTCAGTATAACATTATTTATTATTATGCGCTCTTCTTGTGTTAGAACGTGGCATTTTTTCGCTAGTAATACACTAGAATTCCCTGGGGATTCCATATTTAATCAAAAGCGAGAAAAAGACATTTAGGTACATATTTTTATTCACATATTCACTAATTAGCTATGAAATAGTACCGCATCACTTAAAACTTGGACCATGAAAAGAAGTAGGTAAGTAAGTAGGCAATTTACGCGTTATGAAATTTTCAAAGCTGAATACACAAGCCTATCCCCGCCTATGGCAGTATAATCAGACTTCTAATTTTTAGTTGCCAATATATTTAATTAAACGTTCGATTTCGAGCAAAAAATCCATAAAGATAAGCGCGAAGCAGATAAGAAGACCGATTTTCCGGGTCATTCGGACACAATTTCCATAGTGTGTTGCGACCATATATTGAGATATGCAAACATAATCTTCACAATGTAGATAATTTTTTTAACGTTCATCCAAGCCGTCGCAAACAATTTATATTCGACAACAAAAATGCACGTGGTGACATATTTGTTTCAAAAGTAAAGGACATCCCCCCTTTGTGTAATGTATTTTACGGGTATATTTGCACATTGTGTCGTCATTTATGTTTTGTCAGGTAATAAATACCGGGGTACTTAAGAGACGCATATCAATTTAGGTATTAAATCAATGTAATTGATGGTACTGCTTGGATGGTTTATTTTTTACAAGTGTTGAGTATTTTTAGACTTCTATAGTATTATTTCGGGGTTAGACGTGCCTAAGAGAATGCGTTTTGTTTGTGTATTTTTATCTCCGGCGATGTGGAATTAAAGCAGGGGACAATTTTATAAACTTTACATGACGCGAAAATCCTACTGGATTAGGTGGGTAGGTATATGATTTACCTATATACAGTATGAAGTTATACCTAACTATTAAATACTTAGGTATTTGATGTAATAGTAATGTAAATGTAAATAGTTTGTCACTTATAACATAAAATAAATAGAGATGGCCATCACCTTTATTTTGATCCTCATCATCAATAAGCAGACGTTTTCTCATTTTTTAATACGGTTTTCCTTTATTTAAATCCTCAGCCAATATATACCAGCGGTAGTTCCTGTGGGAACTTAGAAAACGTCAAACGTCTTGGCGTTCTGCACCGCTTAAAATTTAAAATCTTTGCTAATCCCATAACTGGAGAATATGATTTTAAAATTTTGAACGCTTGTGATGATTTTGCTCGACAATTTTTTGTGTTATAAAGCTCTACCTATTGTAATGCAGTTTCTTAATCAGGCAACACTGTATGACTATACCCTGCGACATATCGTCGGCTTCATATGAAAAGTGCATGTGTATAATGTCCCCTTTACTTTTATTTCGTAAATCTTCGAAATAGAAAGGAAAATTATTAAATGATTTGTAATTTACGAAGTGAACTTTTTCCGGGTGTCCTTTCCTTGCGTTTGAATGACTGTGCGGGGGAAATCATCCGACCGGTATATACATCCAAAGATGTTGCCAGTTGATATAAGAGCCGTAGTTCGTGCGGATAATGCCAATAAATCCAGATACGTTAGGGAAATATTCGGCTGATAATCAAATTGGCATCATAGTGACCTCTGTTAGTACAGATGAGAGAGAGAAGCGACTGGGAGGATGGATCAAATCGGAGTGAGAATCAAGGAGGGAAAATGTTTTGTTCTATAGACTCGGGCACGTTATGAGTAAATAGGCCAGCGTTCGGTTCGCGACGGGTTAATTAGTTTTCTTTTCTTGAACAGTCCATTTTTAATACCAACAAATGCAAGATAAGTGAATCGAAGTACCCAGAAATTAATTATTTGTGACCCGCTGCGTCAACGAGAGCGGGTACCAGCTAACACAGAGGGTCCTAGGAAATGGATTTTGGGAAATGGCTGTTAGGAAATGGCTTTTATGAACGAGTTTTGTGAAACGGTCCTTGTTTGGCTATATTTCACAAGAAATATCTTTATAACACGGTTTTCTTAAAAAAAATCATTTTTGCTAGAAATTATGAGACTCAGAAATTTTCCTTCGCTCAAAGAGGATTTTGCCACGATGTATCACAAGTAGGGGATCGCCATTAAAAAAAGAGCATGACGTCATTGCCCAAAAACCAATGACGTCATGGTAATAACTAATAATATGTTATACGTCAGAAGGTGGCATTTTATACTTCTTGCTATATTGTCTTAAAATCATTTCTATCAGAGCGATACCTACTGTCAAGTAAATTTCATCACAAATATCCGCAAGCATTTATTATACAGGGTGTCCCGTAAGTAATGGTCCGTGGTGAAATGGGAGATTCTTGGCTTAAAAATATTACGATCTGACACTACTTGCTCCAACAAAATCTTGATAATAAAAAAGATACAGGGTGGCAAAGTTGAGATTTAAAAATTTTCTTTTCAAAATATCTCGAAAAATTGTACAGGTACGAACGTGAAAACTTGGGGATAGATGTTTTACGGTATGAGAAATCATAATTTGATATCCGTGTCGATGTATTTTATAGAGGGCGCCACTTAGGTCATGTTGACGACGTAAATGAACACATAACTTTTTTATCCTTCAGGATATCGCGCATTTTATTGTGAAATATCAAAACTACATCATTGATGAGAAAAAAAGGTATACCGGTTGTCAGTCTCAAAAGTTAGTGGTTTTCGAGATAATTGACAGTTAATGATTTTCTCTACTGATACTGTTCAGAATTTTTTGCTTACTGCTAGTAGTTGGAAAATTAAAAAATGCCGAGACATAATAATTTTTCAAATTCAGATAAGAGAGATATGATTTCTCTTTATTGTAAACAAAACTTCAATGGGCAAGCTGCGAAACGAGAATACCTGCCACGATATCCAAACAGACTGCAACCTGGTAATCGACTATTTCAGAATCTGTATAGGAATTTAGGTGAATATGGTTCATTTGTTTGCTTTTTTAATATGTCAAAGTGAAAAATGTTTAATTGCCAAAATGCTGGTTATTATCTCAACCTACTGCATTAAGATTTCTGATAATAAAAAAAAATAGAAATAATGCAGGAGATTATTAAAACGTGATTATCTCGAAAACCACTAACTTTTGAGACCGACAACCGGTATACCTTTTTTTCTCATCAATGATGTAGTTTTAATATTGCACAATAAAATGCGCGATATCCTGAAGGATAAAAAAGTTATGTGTTCATTTACGTCGTCAACATGACTTAAGTGGCGCCCTCTATAAAATACATCGACACGGATATAAAATTATGATTTCTCATACCGTAAAACATCTATCCCCAAGTTTTCACGTTCGTACCTGTACAATTTTTCGAGATATTTTGAAAAGAAAATTTTTAAATCTCAACTTTGCCACCCTGTATCTTTTTTATTATCAAGATTTTGTTAGAGCAAGTAGTGTCAGATCGTAATATTTTTAAACCAAGAATCTCCCATTTCACCACGGACCATTACTTACGGGACACCCTGTATATAAGTAACGCAGAATTCCGATTTTTTACACACAATTTTCTCGTTATTTTATGAATAATCCCTATTTTTTCAAGGTATCATCATAAAACGTAATAAATAAACGTTTTATGCGAAAACTATCCCAACATTTGGAATTAGTTATAATTGACAGACTCATATTAGCGGTTTGCTACTTGGAATTGATAACTGAACCAGATTCTTCATTTTTTTAAGATTTTGCATTTTTGTGGCCCACCTCGCATGGAGCTCATCTTTCGAATCCTAAAATATATGTGTTATGTGTGCAGATTAACCTTTGACATATTTGTACGCATTTAAGTTTCAAAAGCTCCAACGTCCGAGACCTCAAGTCAAAAAAAGCTTTGCCAATGCACACATGAACTTGTGCATTGACCGCAATAACAAAATATGTGCCACATTAGCAAAACGATGTAAAATTTCAATAAACATCATTATTTTCATTTTGTAGATAGAATAATAACAATCGATGCGTAATTCTCCCAAAAATAATTAGCTGTTATAAATAATTATTTCTATGTATATCTACTTAGATACGTTAATGCACCAGGGAGTTGTTTAAATTAATAATTGATAATTTAAAGGAATAAACAGTTTCAAATTAATCAAATCTGTCGAACTCTCTCTAATATAGGAGAATCATACAGCAGGAGAACAGGGAGTATATTATCGAGTGCACGGCACAAAGGGAATCCATTGTAGACCTATCTGGTGTAAAGCTCGCCAGCTCGACGCGCGTATTGATTCTCATCTCCAGGATAATGCGACCTGGAAGCTCTCACTTAGTTAATTTAATCAAGGAGATCGTCTTGATGAAGCAAATATCTTACCTACTATAAGAACACTTCATATTGGTTTCTCCATCTTTACCCCTATCGCTTCTCTTGTTCGCAGTTCACTCCATTTCTCCTTTTGGTAATCCGATTTAATTATTTCCACATTAGAGCTTAGCAGGAGAACGCATGCAGTAGATATTATATGGGAGTCATTTAGATAATGAATCGGAATCCAATTAGCATAATAATCATTAATAGTCATTCTTATATATGTATAATTATAGGATTACCTATACCTACTCTGCTCTACAGGTAGCAGGAATGCTTTTTATATTTTTTTGAATTTTACTTTGAAAAATCATTTTCCAAATGATTCATAATTTCATGTCAATTTTCTCGGGCAAATTTGTATTGGTAACAGCCCTCCGCCTTCTGGCGTCAACGTGATTTATCAATGCCCCAAGGATATTATAGCTCTAGTTCCTCCCATAAATCGAAGAGCTTAGTTTTGTCACAAAACGCAAACTAAAAATTTCAAAAGCCCAAAAATTGTCATTTTTTCAACTTTGAACGGCCATTTCTCGTCGTATAATGCCGTTCAGTTGAGGAATCCTCGCTGTCCAATGCGTCTTCGAGCAAATGTCAAAGTCTCCTAACCGAGAAATTAAATTTTTCGTGTTTTGTTATCGATGGGTGCATTTTTGTCATAATCAATAATCTCATGTTATTCGAGGCATCGTCTCTGTTTCATAGCATTCAATACCTGGACGCAAAAGAGACCTCAAGTTGACGAGCGTGCATGTCAGAAAATGGTTTTTCAAGAATGTGTGTATGTGTGTGTTATTTTGGTATGGAAATGCTCGCTCCATCAGCCATAGACTTTTGGAAGGTCATGCATGCAGACGGAAGGTTAGATAATAATAATAAGAAACCTTTATTTACGCCGCCAGGCTATATGCAGAGATAATACTTTTAAACTAAACAAGCGAATACAGTGAAAAAAATATAGTACACAAAGCAGAGCTAATATTGCCAAATAGATGAAGGCACGCACCTGCGACAAAATAAAAAAATTCCTGATGAATTTTTGAATTTTTCGGTGGAGAGTTAGGCTCACTTGCAAAGAAAAACTACAAACATTTACAAAAGTATAGCTACACACTAACCAGAAGTGACATTTTTTTATTATTCGTATTATTTTCGTTTTTTCCCTTTTTTCTCCCTTTTCTTCCCTTTTTTTATTTTATTGTTAGGTATTTTTTTTATCGACGTATATATTTTTCACTCATACATATATTTTCATTTTTTTTTCTTTTTTCCCTTCACCCTTTTTTTCTTTTTTTTTCTTTTCTTTCATTTAATTTTATTTATTATTCTCTTTTTCATTTTTCTCTCTCTTTATTCAATTTTTCTCTCTTTATTACTTTTTTCTTGTCCTTTTTTCTGAGCCTCAAACATAGAAACAGGGATCGGAAGGTCGACAATGAGCATAATAACCCTTCTAGGGGTCCATCAAGGTTTTGCAATAATCGACAAAATAAACCTTCACCCGGAAAATTGCATTTCTGATGTATCTTGAAGATGGGGACAGCTGCAGAGGAACCGATTACCGTTTTGAACTTGCCATAATTTCGAAAAACTTGCACTGCCTGCAATGTAACCTATATAGGTATTCGAAAATTTCATGATAAAATCGATGCCTTCAGAAGGAGGTAATTTTGTTTGAGTACCTCCAATTCCAATACGAGTCGGAAAAACAATCCAGTTGAACCGTGAAGCAATTCGGTAATGAAATTATGTAAACATTTGTACATTTTTGACACTAGTTGGTCGTAAATAAATAAATAAATATCTTATGGCTGTGGTAAGGCCCAAGTGTCAGAAGTTTTCAAGTAGCCTCAAGGGCCTCTGACGTAACTTAACGACTGCTGTGAAGCAGCCGGGACCCCCTTTTTAACGTACCTCCTAGTTGGTCGTGTAATACCATGATAGGTTACATTTATTTAAGTCACGCAACACTTTTTCTTTTTATGTTCTGGTACATTTCTGACGATGAATTTTATGAGCTGAAGAAATTTCAGAAAAGTTGAGTCATAGACTCAGTGCACCGACAACGTAGTCAACAGCATCCAGTCGTAGGTACTGTAACGTAGAGGACCCGGGCCTTAAAATCGGCCGACGCGTTTTCGTCTTTTTATTGTATCTAACTATTATAATTACACCGGCTTAACTTTCATCTCGCGTTTTCACCTGCTCGCTGTTTGGGGACCGTGGTGAATTTCCGGCTACCTTCATTTATTTCTTTGCTTTATTGATTTGTTTAATTTTCATTATCGTGGGTGGAATACCTAGCGACTTACTATTGTCTTTGCGAGGGGTTATTGTTTGATTTACGATTTCCCAAATCTTTTCACCCGGTCTTGTATGTAGGTCAGCTCATCCTTTCAATCGGCGCGAGGCGCATTTATAACGGCATCTGGCAATGTTTTACCCTCGCCGTTGCCGCTTTCTCGAAGGACTGGAATGTGACCAGCTAGAGCGATTCTATTTTTCTGAATATTTATTGTGCTGACAGGGATCGTTTACTTGATGTAACGGCGGGTGGCTGCGTTTTTATTTCCTAGCAATTTTACCTTTAGGTAACTACGTACCTATTTTTGCACTGTTTGCTTCTTCGGTTTGGGCTGATTTAACGAGGGAGATCGAAATAATTTCCTTATCATCCTACCTAGGTGCGATCCATTTCAGTACGAGTATATCCACGTTTAATTAGGTGTTTTTACATGTAGAGAAAAAGGATTGTGAAGAACAATCTCGTAAACTTTAGTAAATATTTTACAGCAATAAGTCAGTAGGTACCCATATGTTACCTCCTATATACTTATACAGTGTGACCCATTTGTTCTTAAGACACCCTGTAGAATCTTAATTTATGGTGCGATTTTAAAGAAATTTCTTTTAAATCATAGAGCTTGATAAACTATACTTTGGGAGCAAAAAGCGTCTCATTCCTACAAAATCCAAGGCCTACTAGATCAGTGTTTACTTGTAAAATCTCAAAAATTCATATTAGCGATTTTTTTAGAAAAAAACTGTGCACGCTACTGGATTCACCAGCCCTCAAAACGGTACTGTACTAAATTTTATTGGAAATGTCAGAGTAATAAGGATCTTGCAGTTATTTTAGAAATTCATAATAGAACTCCGAATTTTCATTAATTTATTCGAAAAGGTCAAGAGAGACAAAATAGAAATTGTACGTCTAGTTGGTGATAATGTAGATACTTTTTTTTTAATTATAATTTTTTATTTATTTATTTATTTTTTTTTATTTTTTTTTATTTTTTTTTTTAATTTTTTTTTTACTTTTTTTATGTTTTTAATTTTAATTTTTACTTATGATAGCTTTTGACCTTTTTCAAATTAATTTATGAAAATTCGGAGCATTATTATGAATTTTTAAAATAACTACAAGATCCTTTTTATTCTGACATTTTCAATAAAATTTAGTACAGTACTGTTTTGAGTGCTGGTGAGTCCCGTGGCGTGCCCAGTTTTTTTCTAAAAAAAATCGCTAATATGAATTTTTGAGATTTTACAAGTAAACACTGATCTAGTAGGCTTTGGATTTTGTAGGAATGAGACGCTTTTTGCTCCCAAAGTATAGTTTATCAAGCTCTATGATTTAAAAGAAATTTCTTTAAAATCGCACCATAAATTAAAATTCTACAGGGTGTTTCAAGAACAAATGGGTCACATTGTATGTCAGTTCTGCACCCATACAGGATATTTCTCACCCTTAAGTGAGGCAGTAAATGCGAATGAACAATTTTACAATCAAGCCGGAAATGTCATCAGGTTCCTGCTTAAAAGAAGATTTTCTTCAAGAGAAACTTTGTTAATTTTTTTTAATTTTCAGAGTTAAAGTAACAGCTACTTTTCTATATGGGTTGTTATAGGGAAACTTCAATTATTTTACAAATGTAACCATCTCTATTTTTAAATTGCCAGCGTTGAATGAGTGACGAATAAATATTTTTGAAAAATAATCGGAAGAACCGATTTTTTAAAGTACCTAATAATCTGGCTAGTTCCTACTTCTTGAAATTTCAGAAAGAACTCATTCAAAATATCGCCATCAACCACCGCGATCTTCTCCCATCATATTATATAATTATTCCAAGTCAGATGTTCGCTAACATGTCCGTGTCCTCTTTTCAGCTCATAAAACGATCTTGTTATGGTCGAATGGGAGTTCCCGACAAATCGATCCCTCAAATTGCCGCATTTCCCATAAACTAATGAGTTCACATGTGGCGTCGCGTGTTAATTAGCTCCCGGTCCATCCTGTCCGCTCACCTATGCTGGCGCATGTGGCTCGCACTTGAAGCGCCCGGACCGGAGGCGGACCACGGGCACATTAATCACCACACCGGATCAAAGGGATCCTCCAGCAGAGTGATACATCGGGGATATCATTGATACAAACATCACCGTTAATAAACAGGAGTTAGGCGATATGGGATATGTGAGATTCTGACACGGTTTTCGAGGTTTTTTTATATACCTACTCACTAATACAGGGTCTCGCGTGTAGACGCTATCAATTAAATTATTACTATATATACTTAGGAGCCTACTAGATGAAGATAATCGTTGCGGGATATTTTAACCGATGTATCTGTCAATTAAATTGTCATAATTAATGATAATGGTGATTGTGATTACTGACAGTAAAAGTGATAGTTTATAGATATTTCTATATTATCATCCATGTATGGAAAAATATATTGTAGGTAGGTATTGTTAAGCTTTATAGAGTTACAGGAATAAACTCCAGGTGAGTATGGGAATAATTCTTCAGCTTCATATAGTCAATTGATCTGACCAGTTAGACTTGATCAGACTGAAAAATCAACACCTGTTATTGTTGGAAAATTACCTACAACATAACTTTTCAAGGGTTTGGGTGAATAAACTTAAATTTAGGGTGAATCGTTTGTATCTATGTAAATTTTTTATAGTAAATCTCAGTAATTATATTGATATACAGGGTGTTGATTTTCAAAGCGGGCCATAGGGGATTAGCATTGCGAAAGTGGTTTTTGAGGATTCCTGCTCGCCGTTTAAACTGACAGAAATGGTTTTGGTATCAAACTGAAGCTAAAATTATTGCGCATAACGCTTGACATCAGAAATTAATTTAATTTCACGTTGTTTTCTAAAATTCTTCAGTAAAAATTCAAGTAATTGTTAATGTTTAATCACAAAATAGCATGCCTTGCAAAACAATAATGACGTTTCTACGTTTTGACAATCCAATAATTGAACTTTAGAAGTCAGTAGGTAATAATAAAGTCTGGTTCTATTTAAAAATGGGTTTATACATACCAAGAAAGAGTCTTTATGGTGAAAACCTACTACAGTGTAGCCAGTAACAGGAGGGTTAAATAGAACCAGACTTTAGTATTACCTACTGATTTAGAAAGTTTTATTATTGGATTGTCAAAACGTAGAAACGTCGTTATTGTTTAGACAAGGCATGCTATTTTGTGATTAAACATTAACAATTACTTGAATATTTACAGAAGAATTTTAGAAAACAACGTGAAATTAAATTAATTTCTGATGTCAAGCGTTATGCGCAATAATTTTAGCTTCATTTTGATACCAAAACCATTTCTGTCAGTTTAAACGGCGAGCAGGAATCCTCAAAAACCACATTCGCAATGCTAATCCCCTATGGCCCGCTTTGAAAATCAACACCCTGTATACATACATTGATTGAAATCCACCATTTATTTTCAATAATAATTAGGAACAACGTTATAAGATTCCGCGCATCATGTATTAAAAAAAATGGTTCAAACTGAATCAAACTTGATTTCTTAAAAAAAACGCTCGGTATCTACAGTTGGACCTATTCAAAATTGGTTTTTCAGTTTTTCCAGGATGTTTCAGTAACGGTCGTGGATGTCTTTTATGGCTTGACGGATTCAAGATGGCCATAAGATAGAGCAAATTTTCTCTAATTTGATCAACTCATGTATATCTTTTAGCATTTACTAGAAGGAACCCATAGTGCGAGCTCTGAAAAAATGGACACTTTGTAGCACGACTTTCTAAAAAAAAGCTTTTTTTTGTCCCGAAAAAAAGGAATATTTCGTTCCCTGAAAAAGATTTTCGCAACGATGTATCAAAAGTATGGGGCGCCATTAAAAAAAATAGATTATCTCGAAAGATATCCCTATACGATATCCTGAAAGACGGCATCCAATAACATCCAAGGCGACTTGGAAAAACTAAAAGGAAGATTCGAGAGAACTGACCACGTCGAGTTTTAAAAACTGGACGAAGAAGAAACATTTCCAACGAGGACGATGAATTTTTGGTATCGACTGTGGAGAACCTAATTATGAGCACTAGGGGAATGAGCCGTGAGTTACAGTTCAGTAAAATGTCTATATGAATCATTATAGAAAAACAAACTTTCATACATACAACAATACATGCAACCAGTACAAGAACTTACTCTAGATGATTTTGACAAAACGCCCAGCATTCGCAAATTATTGGGCTTTGAGAAGAAAGGAGGAACTAGACAACTTTTTCGATTCCATATTTTATTCACCGACGAAGCAACATTTGACAAAAATGAATTTGTCAATAGCCACACTTCCATTACTATGACAACAGTAACCCTCATTTCATTAGATCAGTGGATCATCAACATAATGGTCATTGAATGTATGGGGTGGTATTGTCGGAGATTATGTTCTTGGACCATATTTCTTTGATGGTAATGTTACCGCAATGTTGCCAATTACAATTGTCCAGAGGATGTGGTTTCAGCACGATGGATCCCCACCTCACTACAGTGGTATATTGTCACGACATATTTAAATGCCGAATTTCCAGATTCAGACAGATGGATAGGGGAGGTCCAGTGAATTGGCTAGCAAGATCTCCTGATCTCAGCAAACTCGACTTTTTTCTACGGGTCTTCGTAAAGGAAAGTGTGTACAAAACAGCTCCAACAACAATCGAGGATATCAAGGAGCGAAACGCAATGATTTTCTAACAATAAATCAACGAATGTTGAGTAATGTTAGCAGTTAGTTTGTTAAAAGAATGGAAGTTTGTAGACAAGAACATGGTCGCCATATTGAACGCATCATTTGAGTGAGTTTAGGTTTGGTAAAAGTGATATGAGATGTACAAATTGACACATATACGCGAGATATGGCCCATTTGGCGAAAGTTGGGAAGGCGTTTGAAATTTTGAAAATTTCTCTCACTATTGACTCATGCTGTATATGTATAAGTAATATAAATAAATCTGGCAACGTTTACAACATGATGATTATGAATTCTAAGATCTATGATCGATTTCAACAAGGGAAGTGTTATATCTTCTGTATTAAAAAAAATGAACTGGATGAGAAAATAAACATTTTGAGTTTTTCAGTGTTTACAGGATTTTTCAGGAACGGTCACGGATATCTTCTAATAACTTGACGGATTTGAGATGGCCCCAAAATATCGCACCTTTTCTCTAATTTAATCCACTCTGTATATCTTAGCGTTTACTCTAGAAACCCCAAAAATTCCATAAACTCCAAAAAATTGACACCTTTATAACACGACTTTGTTTAAAAAAAATATTTTTTTCAAAAAAATATGGAAATCGTTCCCTCAAAGAGATTTTTGCAACGATATATCACAAGTAGGGGGGCACCATTAAATAAAAATGATGATATCTTCGTCGATCAAAAAACCAATGTTCGTCATAATGAATACGTTACCTACACGCCAGTAGATGGAATTTTTTAAAACAAAATGGACTTGTCAAAGCGATTTCAATAGAAACGTCACATATGGTAATTTTGAATTTTGTTCCATCGTTGATGACACTGTACATTCGTTTCCAAATTTTTAGATCCTAAAAGTAAAATGCAAAGCTTCCTACTACCAACTTGACATCAACTACCTATTGAAAAACTCTTCTTATTGGTAAAACTATACACACACAGAGCGTGTACATTACCGACAAATCATTAATCGTATTTTTCCTTCATTATAAAAACAATGTTCTAGAATTTATTAGACGCTTATAGCGGTCCTTCATACCTATAAGAAAGTCGATAAAAAAAACTCACTGCAGATCAAAAATAATGGAGCACGAGACGTTAGACTCGAAAGATCAGATAACAATTAAACCTATTCTTAGTAATCAGTGCTCGTTTGTACGTAGCTAGTTTAAAAATCAATCGGTATCAATTTGTAACTGTAACAGGGAATGGTACGAGCCCGATCGGGACGATATCTGGAGAAAAAGCAGTCGGTAATAAGACAGTTAAAATTCAGCAGGTGACGGTGTTCGTTTTATCTTTATTAGTTCGTTTAAGTTGCCGCCTCATTTAATCTCCTGTCAATTATTCCACACTACTAATGGCCCACTGTGTTCCACTTGTAGGTATCCCTTATCAACCGCTTGTATTCTTCATTAATTCCCTCTGTGTCCTAATTGCCCAGATATTATGTCTATAAAAGTCAAATGATTGGAATTCGCCAAATAATGAAAGCAACAATGGAACAAAAAACTTATATAGCTTCAAGTAAGTCGTGAAAAAAAATCACTGCCAAGATTTCAATCAATTGCGATTATGCTAATCGAATGATCAACTGATTATTCCAGATTACGTGTAAATATATGCACAGGGTGCCCCAATTTGCTTGATTTTGGCTGTTTTAGCCATTTTCAGGCCAGATAGAGAAAAAGTAACTTAAGTGTCTAGAGCTCGATTTTCGTGAAACGCGAAAATGTGAAAACAGCATCGAGATATCTCTAACCGTTTCCGAGATATCGGCCAATTTTGACATTTGACAGATTTTGAAAAAGTGCCATAACTTTTTTATTCGTGATTATTTTTCCATGCAATAAAAACTTTCTACAGGCACTTTTAAAATCAGAATGCAATGCATTAATCAAAAAAATTTTATCCCCCTTGGATTTTGAGATAATACGACATACTTTCTTATTTTAAATATAAATCATAGTTGGCTTTGACTTCAAAAAATCACAAAAAAATCAAGCTTCGTAAAAAATATACGGTCGGGGTACTTTATAATATCATCTGAGAAAAAAAATCAATATTTAAACTAATTTCTAGTTGGCTGTGTAAATAGGTGTCAAAGATTAATTTGACAAAAGTTTGTCTCCCTAAAGAACATTATTAATTATTTACAGTTCATAACCGAAATACAATAATAATTAGTAACTAGACAAAAATATAGAAATATTTTACACAGCGTTTAGTTAGTGGGCTGTGCATGATTAATTGTTTGGCAAAATGAGGTTAGCAATTCAGTTTGACAGTTACTAGTATTAATTGATTAGTCTGCAATATTTCGTTTGAATCTTGTTCTATTCTTAGTGGTTAGGGCTGCTATTTTTGAAATAATACTCCAACATTATGAAAAATATCAAATGCTGGTGTGTTATATTGAATCTGGACGAACCTCTGGAGCTGCGGGCGACTTATACTTTGAACGGTATCCTGAGCGCCAGTAACCCAGTGCAGAAATCTTCACACGATTAGAAAATAATTTGATAAGTCATGGATCTATTATAAAGCCACGAGAGAAGCAATACCGACTTCGGGAAAGAGACAATACAGCTGCAAATGTAATTGGAACAGCTTTAGAAAATCCTGAGATTTCCACTAGGGAAATCGCTCAGATTACAGGTGTCAGTCGAAGCCAAAGTCAGCGAATTTTAAAACAAAATAAATACAAAATAAATACAAGTCATACAAAGTTTTAGGTTGAAACTCATCAGTTGTTTCCTGGTGATCCTGATCGTAGAAGAGTTTTGTGCAATAATTGGTTTATCGAACAATGCAACGCGAATGAAAATTTTGCGCGCCATGTCATCTGGACTGATGAAGCCAGGATAACAAGTGTAGTGGCATTTTCAATAGACATAATCGACATCATTGGTCAGATCACAATGAACACATCCGTCAAGATAGAAATATGCAAGGAAGATTCGGCTTTAACGTTTGCCTCGGAGTTCTAGGGCAAAGGATATTAGGGCCGTTTCTTTATCACGAGAACTTAAATGCACGAGGATATCTTCATATTTTAGAAGAAATAGCCTTTCCTTGAAAATATACCTCTTGCAAATCTGAATAAAATCTTTTTCCAGCAAGATGGAGCGCCAGCGCACAACGCTTTAGCCATAACAAACAAATTAAACAACATGTTTGGAAACCAATGGATAGGAAATCGAGGACCCGTGCTCTGGCCTGCAAGGTCACCTGATCTCAGTCCATTAGATTTCTTTATTTGGGGCTTTTTGAAAAGTAAAATATTTCAAACACCAGAGTAGAGAGCTTAGAAAACTTAGAGCAAAGAGTCATAGAGGCAATAAACAATATAACTCCTCTGCAGTTATTAAATGCTGAGAAATCAAATAAAAGAAGATGCCAAGTTTGTCTAGATAAAAATGGTGGTCTGTTTGAACATTATTTATAGTTTCCTAGATTTGGAACTGTTACACGTATGGTTTTTGTAATATAAGTTTGTAATAAAAGCTAGGTGGGTACTTTACACATAATGTAATGCAAAAAATATTTTGCACGAACCCTGTTGAGTATTATGATAGTAATAATTATTATTATTGTCGGTAAATTATAATATTTTAAAATTAATATTTTCTTCTTAATTTAGCATTTTAAATAAATATATAATTAACTGAAGGAGACAATCTTTTGTCAAATTAATCTTTGACACCTATTTTCACAGCCAACTAGAAATTAGTTTAAAAATTGATTTTTTTCTCAGATGATGTTATAAAGTACCCCGACCGTATATTTTTTATGAAGCTTGATTTTTTTGTGATTTTTTGAAGTCAAAGCCAACTATGATTTATATTTAAAATAAGAAAGTATGTCGTGTTATCTCAAAATCCAAGGGGGATAAATTTTTTTTGATTAATGCATTGCATTCTGATTTTAAAAGTGCCTGTAGAAAGTTTTCATTGCATGAAAAAATAATCACGAATAAAAAAGTTATGGCACTTTTTCAAAATGTGTCAAATGTCAAAATTGGCCGATATCTCGGAAACGGTTATAGAGATATCTCGATGCTGTTTTCACATTTTCGCGTTTCACGAAAATCGAGCTCTAGACACTTGAGTTACTTTTTCTCTATCTGGCCTGAAAATGGCCGAAACAGCCAAAATCAAGCAAATTGGGACACCTGTACATTATATACAATCGTGAGATTAAATAGGTACTTTTATTTGTAAATGATCAGGATTTCGATAAGCTATTGATTTTTGATCTTTCTTCTAATTTGATCACCGTGCTTGCGTAAATACTTCCAAATTCGGCTTATTATTGAATCTCTGATGAAAAAAATCTCTGAAGTAATTCAATTTTGTTGTTTGCTGTTGGAGTGTGATTGTTTTTTATTAAATGTTGTGCAAAATTTGATCTTTCTGGATGTTTGAGTCTATAGGTGTTTGTTGTATCTAATTTCTTCGTTTCTACAAGTTTGTCCTATACAGCGTGTCCCAATATTCCATGGACATGGAGAAACCACAGATTACTGAGGTAAAAAAAAGTCGCTCGGACCAAACTTATCTCTATACCAAAGTGCTTCGTTTGTCCGTTAGAGGGCTTCAAAGTCTTTTTAAAATTTTAGTTTTTTTGAAATAGCTCAAAGTCGCCGGCTGATTCCAATTCGATGAAATTTGGTAGGTAAATTTCTTATTAAAAGTACTAACTTCTGATGTACATGATAATTTGACGAAAACCCGGGAAAGGATGAAACTACCCCTACCCTCCATTAAAATCTAATTATTGATAGGGTAGCAGGAACGCTCTTCATGTTTCTTTGTTTGAAAGATACATCGTTTTAGCCCATTGTTGGTTTCCTACAAAAATCTGTATCATTCCGAGGTGCTATGTGATAAAATAAATTAGTACACAGTAAAAAATTTCGCCCGTGTAAATTTTCTAGTGTTCCGGTAAAAATTGTAGTGTTAATTTAGAGTTAATTTTTAGTGTTAAATTACACTCAATTTTTACACTGATTTTTAGTAGTGTACAAAAACTCTAGACCAGTAAAATACTTATACCGAAGCAAAAGCTTTGCGATGTAAAGAAAACTCTCCCAGTGTTTTTTCTTACTACTTGAGTGACAAACAGCACTAGCGGCTATGGAAAAAACACAGGTAGTGTAAAAGTTCCAAAAGAACATGCGCGTTACATGATCGTGTCATCTACGCAATGCAGTTTCATCATCTTTTCATTCTTTTCCACGGTTGGCGTAGTGTAGGGTAAGTAAAGCGTGCGTCTAATTTAATGAGCTGCAACAATAGTTTAAAGTAATCAGGTAAGTTGGTTTTGTTTCCGAAACTATTATTTATCATACTAATTCTTTAACTACCATAGGTACCTATCAGTTCTTCAACAGTTGCATTCATACACATGAATGCGTTGAATAAGTGAAGAATGTTACTGCTACAAATATGTATAGTTTCATGATTCATGAATTTTCTTCATTCGATTTCGCTGTAAGCCAAATCGGAAAAAATCATTTCGTCGACTATACATCTATCATGAATAAAATAAAATAAAAATCAGAAAAGCCCGACGGATTTTCATCACTATGCCAGAACATGGAAATAAGGGTTATTCTTATTTAAAATTTCAAAGCTACCACACCTGAAAGAAGGAGGAAAGGAAGGGGATTAATTTGAGCACTAACTTGTCAGCTTATCACCTATCTCAAATTATTTTAATCCATGACATTTTTTACGTAAGTATAGTGCTTATTACTGGAATTTCAGAGTTACAAGTTACAAAACTGAGTCTGTATACCTGAGAAGCTGTGTTACGTTAGAAGGTGTTTTATGTTTTTGTTTATTAATAAATAATTTAACCAATGTTGATTTTTCTGTACATTTTTTTATTTTTAATAAATTTTTTAAGCTATATATTTTGCTTTTTTTTTGGAATATGCCGCGTTACCTGGATAACACTTCTAGTGAATAATAACAGTAATAACAGTAATAGTGTAATTGAGCACTGTAAGTGAACTTTAATTTTGAAATATTTACACTAAGGCCTAGTGGAAATTACACTGTACAAATTACACTTGCAGTGAATAAGATAACCCGAGTAGTGTAACTATGACCTTGAATTAAACACTGTGGGTGACTCTATTTTTGGTATTTTTACACTAATACCTAGTGAAAATTACACTGCGATGAATATATTTTCACTACATAGTGTAAATTTTGGGCCGCAATTTAACACTACCCTAGTGTATTCATGACACTAACATTTACACTATTTCTAGTGTTAAAATATTTACACTTCTAGAGGGACCTATATAAACTCGGAGTAGTGTTCTTCTAGTGTTGGAAATTTTTTGCTGTGTAGATGGTAGGTCTGATGGGTTGAAGTGGTTTATGTATTTTGATGGTACCATATAATTTTGGAGCCTGGTTTATTAAAAACTAAATCTGATCTATGAATAGTTTCTCTAGTTTTATTTTGAAATTGTTTTGTGGGATTTCTGGGTAATTGAATGAAATTTTCAGTATTTATAAATCCGTAGATTTTATGTTTGTAACTGTCATGAGAGAGTATTACCTTTGTCTGCTTTTGTTAAAATTATTTTATTTTCTGAAATTTTAGTTTTGGTAGATGTCAGTATGGAATTTCTCAATCAGTTTTGCGATTTGTAGTTTCTCGTATGTAAATTTATGTAAGCAGCGTAATGCTAATTCTGATTCTGTTATCAAAATTTCTTTTACTTTATTTATAAATTTAGGTGTAAAGTTGTATTGAGACCTTTATTCGGAAAAGATATTTCTTTGTGTGTGAATTGAGTGTTTAATAAATTTTTAAAACTAGGAAAGAAATCATGAGCTGTTTCGTTTTGTTTTTAAGTGTTATTAGTGTTATTGTAAGTTTTTTTTTTTTGTCGTTTGAGTTGGTTTAATTTATTGATTTGTTTCATGTATTTTTAGTGCTTAATGTAACTAACAGTCTGTCTAATTCTATCATCTATGATGTCAAATTGTATTGGGTGTAGTTTGTGTGTTAATTCTGAATGGAACAGTACCTTAATATTGATGTGTATAGATTGTCTCGAATTTTGTACCATCTCTTGACTTCCTCCTTCAACCAACAACAACTTTTTGTATATTTGGGTTTGTTCTTTGTACAGAAAAATAGGCACCTATATTTATCAAGTATAATTTTAAACTTACCTCTATATGGATGATGCACTAACATTAAACTTATAGATAGTTTCTATATTTTTTCTCTTTCTCTGTCTCTCTCTCTCACTAATTCCTTATCAAAAATGATCAGGTTTTGAAAGATTACAATGTTAATCAGAGATCAAAAAATATAATATAATAGCCAAATAAGTAATTACAAATTTCAAGACTTATTTGCTAATAAATAAATTTTCTAATGTCGTATATATTATCATGAACAAATGCTTGAATAATTAAACACTCGATAATACTGAACAATTTTTAATATCAGATTATTTACATATTACACGATATCAGCTAGGAAAAGGAACATTTATCTCAAATAAACGTTACGAGTCTATTCGCTTAATAAACTTCTTTAAATTAAAAAGTTTGTACTTTATATTACACTTATTAGAATCACGTATCACTGAACTGTTATTTAAAACCAGTATAAGTCCTTCGATGAGTCTTGAACTTGCGCTTCCAGACCTGAAACAAACAAATATTATAATTAGAGACCAAAAGCACACCATATGTGGAACGTTTAAAAAAATGCTCTTAAGACTAATACGAGTATAATAATTACTATCAAGCTTGTTAATTGTTTTTTTTAATAACCGATAATTATCTTTTTGTCATAATAGGCTATTTGAAAAAATTAATTGTCATATATTTATGTTGATATTATGTAATCCGTAACTATACAGGGTGTACCAGCTCGATTTAGACAACGGTAAGGGCTGTGTAGCTCGTCAAGGCGAAACGTTTTTTTATTTGAAGTTTTTGGATTTGGACCTTCGTTGCGGAAATATGGCCGACTTCCGGTTTTTAGTTTTTTGGCTCCAGTTTCGGCATTTTTAGGTTCTCGCCCAAACTGAAACTATAGTTTTGGAAACTCCTTAGCTTCAGTTTAAACTTTCATATTGAAGTCAAGGTTCTATCTCTGTTGGATTCAAAATGGCGACATGCCCAAGACTTTAAATTTTAAGTCTTTGAATCAATTCAAATTGAATTAAATTGAAAAATTGAGATTTTGAATCCAACAGAGATAGAACCTTGACTTCAATATGAAAGTTGTAACTGAAGCTAAGGAGTTTCCAAAACTAGTTTCAGTTTGGGCGAGAACCGAAAAATGCCGAAACTGGAGCCAAAAAACTAAAAACCGGAAGTCGGCCATATTTCCGCAACGAAGGTCCAAATCCAAAAACTTCAAATAAAAAAACGTTTCGTCTTGACGAGACCTACACGGCTCTTACCGTTGTCTAAATCGAGCTGGTACACCCTGTATAATAATATTATATGGATTTAATGTTTCTCTACGCATGGCTGATGATGTTTCATAAAAATATAATTGTGGGATTAATTCTAGATTATTATTATATTATATCATCATATCAAGAGATGCATAAATAATCTGCACACCACAGAAAGATCTGAATGAAAATTGCTTAAAATGTTCATTTCAATTTTCAACCCTGTTTATGGTTTTCGGAAATAAGGACAAAAAGATTGAGACCCCAGCACCAACCATCATCCAAAATACGTGGTAGGTTTTTGAAAACGAACAGAGGTGGATTTACAAATGTGCCCCCTATAAGGCTGAATCAAATCGCCGCCTATTATTGTATTATTTAATCCCCGTCGCACGCAGAATCCCAGGGTCTTCTCCCGCGAAATTTTTTAATTTTTTGCTAAAAAAGTAATAAAAAGATCACATAAATGCCAAAATGTTTATTCTGTAACAAGTGATGCTGCTTGTAAATGCAAGCCCAGGGCCTCCTCTCGAAAAAGCGCCGCAGGCAAATTTTTTTTCAATATCCAAGGTCACGTAAGTTCCCAGCACTCGAAAAAATATTTTTGGTCTTCGAAAATTTGCCGCCTACAAAAATTTGCCGCCGTAGGCTACAGCCTACCTAGCCTAATCGGAAATCCGCCACTGAAAAAGAAACAAGCTTTTGAGCCTTGATCCCCGATTATTTCACGAAGCTCATACACAATAATACCCGTCAGAGAAACTGAATGTATGCGGGCTGGAATTTTTGGTGCGCATGATCACATTGTCGGTCCTTTTTTCTTGCCTGCATGGCTTTACTAAAAAGCAACGTTGATCCAGTGTTAAGAACTGATATTGTCGAGAATACAACCCGGAGCATCGTCTGGAAAACCAATTGGTACGAGTATATTTCAGCAAGATGGAGCTTCTCATCTAGCACTCTACTACTACACTAAGGTTTAAATGTTCGACAATATCTCGCGTACATATTTCCAAACAGGTGAATTGGCGAAAAAGGTTCCATAGTATGTCCCATGCGATTGCCTGATTTGGCACCCCTGGATTTTTTTCTTTGGGGGTCATCTAAAAATTAATTTTTTTTCCACTCAGCCCAATTCCTTAGAAGACTAGGTGTAGAAAACGTATCACGATAAGTCAGCGTATCGTAAACGAATGCCGCCAAATCACTGCTCCGGAAGCGGAAATATTGCAGAATGTACGCCGCAGTTTTGAACAAAACTTGTATTGTTGTATGGAGGCTGGTGGTTCAGATTTTGAACATTTGATTCCTTGACATGTGCATGAGCAATTTTTTGTGAATTAATTTCACACGGTAAATTTGGCTTTCCATGAGTGAAATCTTTCAGATTCATGCTCAGAATAACTCATCGAATTTTTTTTACAGGTGTACTAATTTACGTGATTTTTTGATACTGCCGTTGAAAAATAGTTCAATCCAGTGGCGAAGATCTGACTTTAATGCAAATTTGTTATTTTTGGTAGATAGGTACCTCGTTTTATTATTTAGAGAAAAAAAGTCATCTTATGTTTTTGCTGTAGGACGCCCTGTTTTCAAGATATTTCACAATGTAGGAACCCATACAAGCTTTTTGTAATGCAACGATTGCAAAAATGATTAATTAGAAAAACTCAAAAGCATAGATTTTTAGTAGGTATACCTATTTTACCTCGGACGGGTTCCTAGATTGAGGAATATCTCTGAAACAGTTCGCGTCCTAATACAACAAAAACTTTAGATAACTTTTCTCTTATAAACAAAACGAGGTCTCTACCAAAAATAACAAATTTGCATTAAAGTCAGTGGGGTAGAAATTATTTAATAGAAAAGGTAACAACAAACCCAGATCTCTGCCACTGAATTGAATAATTTTTCAATGGGGAGTATCAAATCATGTGCTTCAATTAGTACCTATACAACAGCTGTCAAAAATTTCGAGTTATTCTGATCAGCCAGTTTGTACACATTCAAAAAATGTTAAATTTTTCGAAGAACTTTAACACCTTGTACCTCGAAAACTAAAGCTCCAACGACCCTTACCTATTGGAAATTTTTCGCCTATTTTTGCATTTCCTACGTGGCCGTTAAGTTTGTATAACACCTATTTATTAACACACTGTATACGATCAATCTTCTCCTGTAGTTGGCCAGAGATGCTTGAATTTTTTGTACATAAAATTGTCCAAAAAGCTCTATTCTATTTGAATATTCTAAGTGACCGCAACTGCTTTTTGCAGAAGTTGGTATCATAATATGAGCTGCAAGGAGCAGGGAAACTTCCTTTCTTCCCAAACAATAGAAAGAAGTTTTTAACATTACGTTTCTGAAGAAAAATTTTAGGCATTATTGAAACATTATTATTATTATTGCACCATGAAACTATTATCACATGCTTCATATGATTTAAGTTTTTTGGAAATAGGTTTTTCTGAACGTTTCCTGAATAATTTCGGGAACAACTGATGCAAAATAGATTTCTAGTGTATAAAAAATACAAAAACGTGAGATAAAGAAGCCACTATACTCTGGAATCGTTTTTCATATAGCAGGGTGTAGCTTCTTCTTATTGTTTATCCTAAGTCCAGGTTTTTACAGGGTGATTCATTAAGGATAGACCAAAGGAAACAACAGAGTGAGAAAGATGAAAAAGGACCTCACTACCATAGATCTGACTCCCATTGGTATTATGTGTAAGTAATCCGAAAATTGATGGTTTAGGAGTTATCATAATTTAAGTATAGGTATTTCCAGAAGAATCAGAGTTTCACATAGACATTTTGTCATCCCGGCTGAACCATTCGTTCTGGTTTGATGAAATTTTTCAGAGCTGCAGTCAAAAACTATATATATATTGGAGGAAATCATAGGGGATTCTTCCACAAGTACCAGAGCAATTAGTACTCGGACGGGACCCCATGCAGCCAGCCTTAACAGTACAACGCATCCTCCGACAATAGAATTACCACATTATATCCCTACCACATTATAGGAAGGTATAAAAGATTTGCTGCCCGCATGCACGGATCATATAGAAAAAGGGTCGATTTTTGTGTGAAGAAGTGTTAAGGAGGGATATAGAGATGATCCTGACTTTTTTGATCAAATATTCTTTGGACGGACGAGTCCAAATGCAGTAAAATGGCGTCTTCAATCTGCATAACAATCACTGTTGGTCCATGAAGAACCCGCATTGGATCCGCCGTCACCAACATTCAGCACAAATTTAGTGGTTATTCTATGGACCGGAATCTTGAGCAGACAATTTGAAAAAAAAAGGCAGACACATCAACATATCTGAACTTTCTGTAAAATGAGCTGTCCAATCTTCTGGGAAACGAAAATTTACAAACAGGACATCAGCGGATGTATGTTTCCCCAAAATGATGGAACTCCAACCATATAGGTACGCGATAAATGTATAAGAAATCATCTATAAACCATGCAAAGTTTTCCTAACAGGTGTATTGGGCGTAAGAACCGATAGCATCACCTCAAAGGTCCCCGAACTTGAATTCTCCCAGAAGCTCATAGTTTCAAACTTACACATGCAGGCACAACCAATTATCTGGACAAGTAGGTATGGCTCATTTGATCAAAGAAAGTGAGGAAATAAAAATGAAAAACAATGTAAATAAAGTAAAAGTAGGGGCACATTTCTTCAGAAAAATTGTAATATTAGGGGGGGGGGGGTTGCCAGTGAGTTAAAAATGATTGGAGGGTTCTGTTCTATTCAAGAGTAAGACCCTCAGTAAGACCAGTTACCTATCAAAGAAGTATCAGCTCTGCTGTCAATTCATGCTTTGGTTGATTATATTGGTAGCAAAAATTTTGACTATAGTGATGACGTAGGCATACCTAAATGGTACCTATAATTGAATGTTATTTGAGCACATATAAATCGTTTTAAGTTTCGTTTGTTATTGTTTTTGTCAATAAAATGACGAGAAGTTACCAAAATTTCGTGACTGTTCTAATTGTCGGTTCGATTTTCTTCTCTTATGAAGAATTTATCCACTTCACTGCGTTTGGAGTATTTCTATAAGCTGCATGGTGATCGTTGCATTATTGTGGCTGGTTGATGGTTCCCTCCTCATTAAATCGATTCATACGTAATTATGCCACCTACTGTCGTTAATTAATTTATCTGACCACGTATAGAACTGCTAAATTCTTAGTTTATTAACAATTTTAATTACGCAATTCTCTTGCAAGTGCGGTATGAATATTTGCGAAGTTTTTAACGCAAATACCCAGGTAATGATTCCTACCTATACATATAGCTCGTCAAGTCACCTGTCATCGTATAAGGACACGCCATGATCGCGGTTGCGCTACCATGCATCAGTGTGGTCGGTAATTACACCCTGTCAGTGAAGAGGCGATTCCCCGAAGCGCTTATCGAGCACCCGATCCGCGGCGCTGCCATGTTGGACGGCGTCGCTGGAATCCCGGCGGGACGCGGGGCGGCGAGAGGGCCGCCGGTGGGCTGGTCACTGCCTTGCTCTCGATTGGCCACTGTTGGTTGATGGTCAAACTAGTTATTGATTTCTTTATGCCGCGCGGCTGCACGACCGGAGCAGGCAGAACGGCCGCCGGGGCCGGACTACGGATGGAGTACGGACTGCGAACTCCGGAGCACCCGGAGTCGCTAATTCCTTTGATTATAATAATTGCAGATCGGTGCGTGGATCCATCCGGTGTGACTTTGTCCGGATGTCCGCGCACGTACTCAAAATATTCTCCTGGTTTTATTTATTGACATCAAATCAAATTCCATTCATCCTGAAATGATTGTTTAATTTGGAGCGAAATTTTTAAACGACGCTTTTCGTGCAAACAAATTCTTTAAATATCTCCAATCATCACCTAAACCGCATGCGCGGCTAAAAAAACACTGTATTAACATAATATCGGGTGTTCAATAATTAACACGTCCCGAGTTGGCTTTGGAGATCGAACTGTACATAACTTAGGCTAGTCTATTCGACCTTCTATGATTGTGATTCGCTGTCACGGTTACTTACTGTAACTGTTTTTCATTTAGAGCAGGTTATTTCAAAATAACTGTAATTTTACTGCCGGTTCTTAGTCTCAAATCATCGGTATTTCATCCGTAACTCTGAATTCTTCAGTAGATATGCGTCAAATAGTCGTAAACAGTGTTTCTCACCATGGGTATCTCAAAGTAGGGAGGACATAGGAACTGTCACTGCTACCTAATTATTTTCTCCCAACTCTAGTCCATGCAAGTGCAATGAATTTGATGTAGGTAATGCAAGCAATATGACGTTAGTGACATTTTAGCATTCATTATTCATTTACTTAATGAACTCCATCTTGGATGGAATGTTTCTATAGAGACCTCTTTATAAGCTTCTTAGAAAAGGTGCTCATTTTTGTCCTTATCCAGTGATATAGCAGTGCAAGTATACATACATACCTACTCCGAGACATTCCTGGCAGATATTTTTTTTTTCAATAGTTTTCTCGAAACTTACAGTTTCCAAGACTTTTGCAGGTTTAAGTAGCATGGCTTAGAATATCACGTAGAACAGTTCCGAGAGTTACCGAACAAGGATTTGTTGGTTTGAAAACTTCCGAAGTAACCGATTTAGTGAAATATATCTCTGAAGATCAACTTATCTGTCGTAATACACCGATACCCTAGCCAGCCAGACTCAGCAAGCTCAAATGTGATCTCTTTATATGCATTTACATTGAGGACTCAACATTGTGAAACTGTTAACGAAGTCAAGTCAAGTCAAGTAATCGAGAGGAGAAGTTCGTCGAGATAAACGATATACCAGGCGGACAGTTACAGAGTGCCTTTAGTGGAGTGAGAAACCGTGTATTAAAATGTGTCCAGGGGAATCCTTAAATGAATTAATTTTTATTTAGGTATTTGTTTTATTAAAATGTCGAAAAGTGAGTGCCCATATTATTAACGTTCTTAACAACTAATCTAACAAAATCAATAGCTGTCAGTTATAAAGAGTTCCATAGTTTTTCTTCGAGAGTTGTAGAATAAAAAACAACTTCTTCAGTTTTTTCATCATATTTCAGGAACGACTGAAGTTATCCTAATAAATTTTTGTTTAGATTCTTAATAAACATAAAATTGGGCATTATGTTTGTAATCAACCAACCCTGTAGCTTCTACAATTTCTGATAATAAAATTAAAAAAGGCCGTTTTTCCCCATAGGTCGTGAAGGAGGTAGATGACATGTACCTATAGGTACACTATTATAGTGGAAATTTTGAACACTATATTTCCAACAAGAATATAATCACTAATAAGTGTTTCCTATTTCTAATCAGGGACCAAGATGTAGGTTCATTCAGGGACAAAAAATTGGTGAACTTGAACCACCCGTTATGTCTTTCAGTGGCGGCCCGTGGATTGAAAAATTAGTGAAGTGTACATTCTACCTAATACAGGACCAGGTCTGGTCAACTCGAAAAACCGCTTTTTGCAAAGTCCGGTCAGCTGTAAATTTTTTCCAAAATCCGATTAGCTCGAACTTCTTTTTAAAAGGTCCGGTCAGCTCGAAAATATAATTTTTGCAAAATCCGGTCAGCACGATTTTTTTTGCGAAGTTGGGTCAGCTCAAATTTTTTTATTTGCAAGAACCGGTTAGACAAAGCCCGCGATCACGACTAAAAGTCGATTATTTCAAAATTCCATAGTCAGCTCGATGTTTTTTTTTCAAGGGTCGGTCAGTTCGAACATTCGATTTTTGCAAAGTTCGATCAGCTCCCGGCAAAAGTTTCCGGTTTGATAAGGTTAGATAGGTATCAAAAAAAGCTAAAAAAAATTTTTTCACGAAGGTTTAACAATGCCCTAAAAAATTTGAATGTTGCCAAAAAACAATCGAGAAATGATCTTGTTAAGTCAACCTCGAAAATTTTTTTAGAGCGGTTCGATAACGCTCAAAAAAGTTCAAATGTTCAAGTTAAATTTAAACCGGACCTTAAAAAAAATCGAACTGACAGGACCATTGAAACTGAACCTAGCAAAGAAAAAAAGAATCGATCAAACCGGATCTGGGAAAAAAACATACTGAAAAAAAAGAGACCTGACCGGACTTTGCAAAAAAAAATGGAGCTAATCGGATCTTTCAAATGCTGAATTATCGAAGAAAACAATTCTTGTTTAGAAACAGTTGCAGTGGCACTTCACTCACTTCATCTGAAAAGCTGCCACTGATGTCTTATTACCCTGTAAATCCTTTAGATATTAGGTATATACATAACTCCAACTTACCAGACATTCCGGGATAGGAAGAATAAGCGGACTCGATTCCAGGATGCTGCCAGTCCATTCCTTTGCAGGATGGATGAGAGCCCATGTGTAACCTAGAACCGGGTAGCAGGAGTCCCCCATACTGCGCAGCCATGTTGTGGTGGTGGTAGTGGTGCTGACTATATTGGTACCAAGCCTCCCCTGGGTGGTAGTGGTCTGGGTACAGCTCAGCACCGCCGGCGTGGTGACCGCCCGCGTAATGCTGACTGTTCCAGAATGAAGCCGGGAAATTGCGGGTCGACATCGGGGTGCTCTCTGCTGGAACAGAAAAAAGAAGAAAACGGGATTAATTCTTTGTATCAATTTAAAATTACCTATACTGAGAATGATGCAGTCAAAAATTAAAAGAACAAGAGGAGTAAAAAATATTCTTTCTCAACGATTGTTCTTAGAATAGTCACATATTATGCTTGTACAATTTTTAATTATGGAATAATGTCATTCTGTTAACTGCATGTATCAGAATTTACTCAGAAAGTAAACAGACTGAGAATGAATAAAATGACTTGATTGGCTTATTACCAATCATTTACAAGTTGCAATTTGCAATCAATCAACTGTCAAATTTATTGTATTTAAATTATGCGTGTGTCAAATATTGCAATCGTAGGGAAAATATTGTCTGCAACACGTTTGGAATGGAATATTCCGCACTCATGGAGCCGTCATGCGGAATAAATGCCATGCACATTCCAAACTTGTTACAGCAGATACACTCTTCCAGAGTTTCTAGTCTTCAGGTTTTGGTATATACAAACGTTAATTTAAGAGTGTTAAGTTTCTGGGGAATAAAAATGACTTTTTAAAGGCAAGAGCTCCCTCCATTTTTTTTTCACAAATGCGCCATCGACTTCCCAAAGAATCGCTCTGGGTTTATTGAAATTTTTTGAGGCCAAAGGTTATTTTGTTAGTACAGTTATTTTCCAAAAATCTCGGGCAAATTCCTTTGCAGATATGTCAATTATGGATATAGAAATTTATCAATATTTTGAATTTTTGCCCATTTTATATACATACCAAATTCTTCCCATTCTGTCAAGTTTTTCCTATCTTGCATAAGTATACCTATACCTATATAGGAGTTCAAAAGATGTGAATTTTTATACGAAAATTCATACGACAGGCAAGACATTTTCAAATTCTGTAAAATTGAGTGACCCCCTTGAACATTGAACTACTTTTCGCCTGCGGCGTACAGAGTCAGGCCCCCCCCCCCTCCACTTCGTTTAACATCATTAAAACTTTTTGCATGCGCACAACTGCGTTTAGGCGAAATGTTACTACCACTGAGTGAGGAGGGGGCGCTATAATATATAGTTGCCAATGGGCTAAGAATATCATAATCCAGCTCTGGAGACGTTTCACCCCCACCACACCGTAAGAGCCGTATCAAAAATCACTACTGTCCAAATCATTCTATAGCGCGGAGTATAACCGCACTATAATCACTAGCATTAGGTAAATAATGATGTTTGCCTTTATACCTACCTACAGTGATGAGAATATTTTCCGTAATTCATCATAGAAAAATTAGAATTGACAAAAATTTCTAATTTGACTGACGAAGAGGAGCATCGAATACTTTAATATCCTCCGTTCCATCAACTGGATTTCGGTGCCGATTGTTCGGGTGTTTGGTTGTAATGGGTTTTCTGAGAGCAACAAATTTGGCCCAATTAAAAGCATCGACGCAACATTCCTGCGGAGCCGTAAAGGCAGCTATAGACATGGATATAAGGATCTTATCGAGCGAGCATTATTCGTCGCAGATCGAGCTGCAGGTGAGTAAACGACATCGACGACGACGAGTTTCCGTCGCTCTCGCACTTCCAGAGACTAGAGGTGGGCTAGGAGTTCTTTTCTTGGAAGGATATTTTTCCCTCGATTAAAATAATAAATTTCAACATCGATGATAACGACAATAATTAAATAATTATGTAGATTTAGCAAAAAATAAAAAACATTGCAATTTTTTTTTTTTTTGAAAATTGTACTCCAAGGCCAAGGTGATAGTATTTTTTGATAAATCATATTTAAGAATTATTTTTATCCTTTTCCATATAGGTATAACGAATTGTTCTAAGACTAGTTGAATTACCTACTGAAATGTTATTACAACGTGTGCTCAAGGATGTTCAAAGGACGTTGATGAAAATATTCCTAAGCGTTTATAAAAAGTTGTCTTGAAAGATGGAGCGTTTCATTTAAGGATGACAAGGACATTTCAGTAGTCAAATACTTAGGTGGTCTCTGAAGAATTAAATACATCCAATTATTATTTCTTACAAAAGAGGTCAATCAAGAATGTACAAGACCTTTTTTGGATATAATTATTCAATGGTTCATCGATTATTAATCAAATTACACAATTTCACAAATTACACAATTCGATGCCATTTTAAATAGGCGATGAGTTTCGAAAAAATCTCACTGAAATGACGGCTGAATAAAACTTGGTGCCAATTTCCTGAGTCATTGCCTCCTTCAAGGAATGTACCCAAGGTTCGGGGATGATGTTGAAAAACCTTCTCTTTGAGGGGGCTAAGTTTGGTGGTGGTAGGAAAAAAATTGGTAGACATTGTTCTGAACAATCGCTTTTTTTGTAATTTTCAAGAAAATCTTAAGCAACTCCAACTCTCTGCTCCTGCTCCAACTTAACCAATTGCCTTTCAAAACCGGTGAGATCTTTTTGCCGGATTCTGATATGATTATGAGTGTCCGCAGATTGAATTTTTTTTTTATTTGATCATCTAGCCAATCGGTGAGCTTAAAAAAGATCTGTGAAGGCCTCTCAGCTCCAAGTTCTGTCGCCGACCGACGGATTTCTTTCCCTGGATCCTCTCTTCTATATTAACAAGCGAATAAGAAGTATCGCAGGAGTTGCGCAGCTTTTCTCCTTAATCGTAATGGAGGAGAAGTTCTTTAGACTTTCCGTTTCTCTTATCCGTACGCTCAAGAACATCTAGGTCCGATGTTCTGATGGCCAAATAACGCTTCCGTGACAGATGTCAATGTTACATCTCTCACACCCGTATAGGTACATGAAAACGGGAAAGATGTTGCTTTCCGTTGTATGTACGTAGCTGACTTTATTAACTATCACCCTCAAGAGGCGGCCTTTGTATGTACATCAGGTTCCCCATGTTGTTATACAGGGTGATGCATGACTAATATATTAGTCATGCATCACCCTGTATAAGGTGCTGGTAGGAGACATCGAGCCAAGTCTAAATATATGACAATTTTTTTCCCAACAGTTACGAAGATGGTGTTTTCTATGTTTGAAACACTCTTCGATCGAGGCACTTCATGATGACCTGCTGTCGGCAAATGGAAAATTCAGGATAGTAGGTAATCTTGAAAAGAAATGGTTTACGCTATTTTCACAAAAAGCGCATTTTCCGATCGCCTTTCGGGAAAATAAACGTCACCGGATTCGAAAAGTATCTGCAGGGAAATGCTATGAAACGAGTTTTTTACACTAATTTCGCAAAATTAGATCAGAGTAAGAACTTCCACCTGTCTAAACTTCAATTTTCAATTTTGCCGTAAAATTGTTGCCAATGTTCCAAAAAATCATGTGAAATCATTTCTTTCTGTAAATTTACGGGATAGCCTATTTCCAGACTTTTAATTCTAGTAACCAGGGCCGTACTTATAGGAAAATGTGATCGAATTTTTTTTTAGGAAGTGTACATTTTTTGATCGAGTTTAGACGAAAACTTCATCGGATTAGGAGAGTACAGTAAAAATGCTATAGAATGAGCTTTCATATCTCATGGCACACTTCGACCAGCTTCACAAAAATCGATAGAAAAATGCAGTACAAAGTTCTTAATTTGATCTTATTTTGGGAAACGAATTTTTGGTCGCGAAGTGTGCCGTTCGATTTAGGAAGCTCATTTCAGAGCTTTTTTTTTGTACTCTCCGAATACAAAGCCGTCTTTTCCGAAAGCCGATCGGAAAATTTGCTTTTCTTTAAAGAAAAATGCGAATTTTTTTCTCCAAGGACGCCTCTGGTTACGAGATTTAAATGACTGAAAATAGGCTATTGAAATGATTTTAGAAATAAAAGCCGATCGGAAAATGAGCTTTTTTTGTCAAGAAAGTGCAAACCATTTCTTTTCAAGTATACGGTCCTGAATTTTCAATTTGTCGCGATAGTCATCTTGAAGTGCCTCCATTGAAGAGTGTTTCAGCTGAATTTTGTTGGTTAGCATCATCATCATCAAACAATTGAAAAGTATCGCCGTTTAAAATTTAAGCTCAAACATAGAAAACAAACACCCTGTATCTTTGTACCTGTTGGAAAAAAATTGTCATAGATTTGTCTCCTACCTGACATTTAATACGTCACATTTGGTCTAAGAAGATTGTTGCACTTATCCTTCGAAGAAATTTTGGAAATTTAGTCCTGCTATGGCAATTTTTGTCTTTGTTGCCCGATGTTTAAGATCCGGCGGCTTCAAGTTGAAGTTAAAACTTCAGACCTTCGCCTGTACCGTCAGTAACTCCAAAATCAACAGGCGCTATATTAAAGTTGCCTATGGGCGCGAAAAATGTCACAATCCGGCCCTCGCAAAATCACTTATCCCGCGAAACGGGTATCAAAATTTGGTCCTGCATTGACAATTTTTGTCTTTGTTATTGGCCGATGTTGAAGATATGAGGTTCATGATGTTGAAGTCAAAACTTCAGATCTTCGCCTGTACCGTCAATAATTGACTTCAAAATCAATAAAAAATGTTCGAAGTACCTATCCTCTTTGAAAACCATCAGTTCAAAACTATGTGAGTAGTCGAAAAATCATTCAAACATTTTTTCACGAAGAAATAGGTAGGTATGTGCGAACAGTTTATTCAAAAAAAAAAAAAAAATAGTCAGCAGTTCTCATGATTTTTTGACTCAGAAAGTTTACTTTGAGAAAACCAAATAAGGCAGGGTACTTCAGACCACTGTAATTGATTTTGACGTTAGGCAATTGACGGAACAGGCGAAAATTCAAGTTTTGACTTTAGACTACCAGCCATCTTTTTTGTTTGAAATCCTTTAGTGGTGTTACATGGTAAATCAACTATAACAAAATATAGATACACATTATACCATCGCACCCATATGTAGACAAAGACATTATTCTATATAATTGTAACGTACCTTACTGGGGTCTTGTACAAACCCGGTGGAAATCTCCGTTGTCCTTCCTGAAAAGCTTACCAAAAGTTGACCTGGTTCTTTAAGGCGAGCGAAAGCGTTTTGATGGGAAGTGATGCTGGGAGAAATAAAAGAAGTATTTCATTTCTCAGACCATTTTAATTCAAAAAGCTAAGTCTTTAAACGGTTTTACAATGTTAAGGAGTTTTCCTCCAATTTCCATTACTTTTCAAAGTTTCGTGAAAAAAAATGTTTTGATTTCCCTGGATATTAAACAATATTAGACTGAATTGATAATTAATGGTTTCCCTGGCTTTTGATGATAATTTTAATTTGATTGATTTTAATTGATTCATTGATCTGTCTGAAAATCTAAATTAATCTGTCAATAATTAATTGGTCTATTCTATCCTCTAGGTTGTGATGGTCTCCTGGTCCTTTGATTTTATTCTGAAAAGAAGGAGAAAATTCGGGAGAGTATGATGTTCAAACATTTTTGACATTCGATGTGATTAAAAAAATGTAATCATTATCGGTAACCCCTTCTCGAGTGTTACTGAGTAACCTAATCATTTTAGTTTTAGCACTTTGCTATTTTTTCTAGGCTTTCCTAGTTCTTTGGGTAATTATTGTAGGATTAGGTGAGATTATAATGCAAGTATTTAAATTAGCCTTTAGGACAGGCGAAATTTATTCTGAATTGAGCATTGATTTAATTGCTGAAATTAATTACTTGTAATTAATAATGTGTTATTGGTATGGTGCTTTCGAGTTAACTTTTCGTAGGTTTATAAAAAGACTAAAAATGTGCTTAGCTTTAAAGAGTTTAATTTTCCCTGTTTGATTTTGTATATTTGATAGGTTTGTTTATTGACTTTCAATTGAAGTCCACTTTTATTAAATTCTTTGTATAAAAATATTAGGCCTTAGTCCATTGTGTCTTTGGTTACCTTAGTAACAGAATATGATTGGTTCATAAGCTTAAAAGTATAAATATTGCGCATTGTGTTTGTTTATTTGGTTTATTAGGTTTATCAGAAAATATTTTGACTGATAATAATTCATTTAGTTTGTCTTTTTAGACTTAAAGAATAGTTCACCATCGGTGAGGCTATGTTAGTGTTAATTGATTATTAGATATTATAAATTATACGATAATCTCCTAATCATAGAGTTTTGATTGGATCGCTTTTGCGAGATAATTATTTATGATTATGTTCGAGATTTTATTTATAATGATAGTCTCTTTTGGACTGTTTAATATTCCTGTTATCTTTGTAACATTTACCAATGTTGGTAGGTACTATTTTATATTGATTTTAGATTTGTTTGGTTTATAGTGCTAACGTCACTTGTACAGTTAATTTCCTCTCTCTCTCTCTCTCTTTTATTATTCCTGTTTGTTTCACTGTTAATGAATCATCTGACCAGGTAAGGATAAGGAAAAACCAGATTGTGTAGGGAACAGTACTGCCGTCACCTGACGAAAGACAAAAGAACGACATCTCCAAGCCCGGAGTGTAGCGAATTGACCGCGCCGGGTCGACAAATAATTAATATCCCACGTTGCGAAACGTCATTGCGCTCGAGTGTTTTATATTTATCGTTGCAGCAATTTGCTGAATATTTTATATTTATCGTTGCAGCAATTTGCTGAATATTTTATATTTATCGTTGCAGCAATTTGCTGAATAATTATGTTGTTTTCGTTGACCGTCTGGTTGGTATAGAATTTTATTATAATTGTTGGTATTTTGATGTAAGTTTAATAATTTTTGTTGGGCCTCTTGGGCTAATAGGTAATGTTTGCTGGTATTTTGATTTTTGTTTATGCCTTTTTAGGCGTGATGGTTTTATCACATTTGATATAAAATATACTGTTGATTTGGCCTCGTTGGGCATAATTGTTTATAATGTTTGTTATAAATATAGTTTTGGTTTACCCGCTTTGGGCATGATTGTTGATAGTATTTGTTTATAAATATATTTTTGGTTTAGCCGCTTTTGGACATGATTGTTGATAATATTTGTTTATAAATATATTTTTGGTTTAGCCGCTTTTGGACATGATTGTTGATAACATTTGCTTATAAATATGGTTTTGGTTTAGCCGCTTTTGGGCATGATTGTTGATAATATTTGTTATTAAATATAGTTTTGGTTTAGCCGTTTTGGGCATAATATTTGTTGATGAATATGGTTTTGGTTTGGCCGCTTTTGGGCGATAATATTTATGGTTTTGGTTTGGCCTCTTTTGGGCGATAATATTTGTTTATAAATATGGTTTAGGTTTGGCCTCTTTGGGCATGATTGTTGATAATATTGTTTATAAATATGGTTTTGGTTTGGCCGCTTTTGGGCGATAATATTTGTTTATAAATATGGTTTTGGTTTGGCCGCTTTTGGGCGATAATATTTGTTTATAAATATGGTTTAGGTTTGGCCGCTTTGGGCATAATTGGTTATAGTATCTGTTGATAAATGTAGTTTTGGGTTTTGTTGTTGCCTTGTTGGGCATAGTAGGTTTTACGATTTACTGAAATCTAACTGCTGCAACTTAACTAAGATAGACTAGTCACTTCTGGTTGAATGCTATGTGGGACCCTTGGCAACTACCACAAAGCGAGAGCTCTAAATTAATAGAGGTGGCATGGTGATAGCCCAGCTTGGTCCGCTTGAATGGCTAGAGAGGTTGTATTCTCATTTGTCAGTCAGCTGCCAAGAAGCTGCTTCCAGGACCAAACCGACGCGATCACATTGCTGCCTGCATGGAGGAGACGGCGTCGTGAAAACCTTGTACCTTGGTTCTCGGGAGTGGCTAGAGGAGATGGATCCTCTTTTGCCAGCCTCAAACCAAGAAGGGCGAACGGTTTGGGTTTTCCCACATAGTGATGGTACCAACTTATTAGAGTATAGATTCCAAGAAAGATTATTTGGATAGGAATCCATGAAGATATATGAGAATAAATGTTTGGAAAAGTTGGATTTTGATTGCCACAACAATTTATAGGATTTTTCCTGTTTGTAATGAACGACAAGCAATTAAAATGTGCTTAGAATGTAGTTTCCAGGAACGGATACTTGTTTGATAAAATAATAATTTCTCGATGAAGTCCCAGAGAAACTGGGGTCACTTCCTTGATTTGTTTCCGGAAAAGTCGGATAATTTGAAGTGTATGAACTTATTTGCATGGAAACGTCGATAAATGATTATTCGAAAAAGAGAGAAAATGTTTGGCTCTTTTTCTGTTGTTTTAAAGTTGAGAGGTTCATCGTACAATGAAGAAAAACTGAAGAGGTGCTGACAATTAAAATTAATCGGTCCTTTTCGTAGTGATTGTGGATGCTGAGACATTTCCCTGATGATTAGACGGAGCTAGGAAAATATTGTAGATGAGCAATATCATTTAGAAAGATGATTTAATAGGTATATTTCGACTGTGAGAGTCTGTGTTGAAACTCGGCTATTTGACCGTGTTGATTATTGGAAATGCACCTGATAATTATTTCTTTATAGTCACAAATGGAAAATATAAGTCTTGGTAAGAAAATTTACCAAATCTTATCTGAGATCATGAAACTGATCTTTTATTCGATATTCAAACCATAGTGCTAGTGCTATCTGTAAAGATATAGTTTATTAGCTTTATTAATAAACTAGGTATCTCCCACCTAAACAGCCTATATACCAACCAGAGGTTCTTTTGATATAAACCCAGAATGCATATATGCTTAGAAAAGCTTGATTTTGCATTGAATTAACACTGCCTCATTCTCCGAGCGCCAGTGTATAGACAAGCGACGATTCATTAACAGGTCCTAGATCGAAAGGTACTTACATGAACTCATTGTGTCTAAGTTCCACACATGGCCTTTTAACCCTTTTCTTTGCTCTACTACTAACTACTGTCACACTGTTTGCCTTCTCACTCACACGCTTGCGTTTTCTTTGAAACGGAAGCCTTAAACCCCAATGAGTCATCTTACTACCCTTTTTATTACATTCTGGCGAATGTTGTCGCGGAGAAAAAAAACGAAAGAGAGTTTTGTACAAAAACGAACCACTTGATTTTAAGTGGATTAATTTCATTTGGTCATGTCCTATTTTGCTTTAAGTGCCTTAGCATGAATTAATTCTAAAATTGATTGATTCGGAAATTAATGAATTTGGCCTCATTTGTTCCTAGAGGAAATGCCATAAGTAGTAATTAAATATCTTTTTCAAGGGTTTTACCATATCGGTTGATAATGATTGGTTTAAAATTTGATTAAATAAAATGCAAAATAATCTCCCTATACCTCACAAATAATTATAATAAATAATAAATTAAAAATTAAAATATTCTAGTATACTTATTATTATTAATGAAACATCCATGGCCGCTATATAAACACACAGGTTGATAAAAAAATGTTATGGATATGTTCAAGTAAAGATGATCGAAAAAAATAGGTATGAGCAAGAAAATATCATAATTGTTGTAAAATGTACACCTGACCTTTTATGAGCCCTCGGGGTGTCGGAGCTCAACGGGGGCCTTCGTCTGGATGGTTTCCAACGCTGCAGGTCTTGGAGGACGGTGGTGGGCAGTGGTTGATTTGTCTCTCCATCTTCGTTTCACTAACACTCGGGGTAAAAAAAAAACACCTTCCACAAATTTCCCGTTCGCGAGACAAAATTAGATCACCTGAAGTAGTACTGAAGTGCGAGAAATAACGGCAGGAGCAGGAAGTCACTAAAAGGCTCTTTAAGATTTTACTAGTTACTGCTTCGAAAGTTAAATTTCAACTGTCCTAGCTTTCGTTTCAAAAACTTCGGCTTTCCTCAAAAAATCTCCGGCAGTGGGCGTGGGTGGTGTGTCCCTTCCAATCGGAATCATTTTTCATCCGGTTTAACCAATCCTAGTTAACCTACTCTCTTCTCTTGTGACGTAGGTTCTCTAATGAGTTTTTAAGTACCAACGTGGATACCTCACTTCAATCGCCAATTCTCCCTTCCTGGACCCTCGTGTATATTGTCGGTTTATTCAAAGAACTTTTCCTTTGAACTGAACAATCTCCTTTCTTCCTATTTGTAACAATAAACTGCCCATTAGAGTGTTTCTAGCTTTAAAACGATTTCATGGTAGCTTGTAAAAATTTACTACCGTCTGGGGTTGAATAGAGTTGGGTTATGAAATTCTATGGTAGCCAGGTAGGCTAGTCACTTAAATATACATTAGCTATAATGCAACGCTAGACCATATCGCTGGAGACGAGACGTTGGTATTCAATACCTATGAAAATTATTTGCCGAGAGATAAATAAGACTAATAAAGAAATGGGTCCTTTTGTATGACATCCCGACAGGCTCCTTTTACATGGGCACGTAGGTATTGTCCTTCAAGGATATTGTTATCTTCACACTAAACTTTAGATAAATTCTTATACTTGGAAGCTGGTGATTTCTCAGATGATTAAGCGAAAAAAAATTGGCGGTGTTTGATAGAGGTGATTTTTTTTTTTTTTTTGAATGTATTTCGGTTCGTTTCATTCTCCCCCTTGCCTGGATCGGTAGATTCTCCGTAGGGGAATATCCCGGTTCGGGCAACATCAAAAACGAATAAAAAAATAAAAAATAAACTCTCGGAGACTGCCTCCTACTCGATGTCTTACGTCTTGGCCTCATCTGCTAATGTTTGTTGATGCTTAATTACCAATTATTCCTGTGAGTATCGGAAGAATTTAATTCCCTAGTCGACCCATCGGAGGAATTAAACTCCCTACTCCAGGAAACTTCGTGGTCCCGATTTCGCTTTGATTTTGGACCTAGGCGTTGTCTGCACGTCTGTGATTCGGCGGGTCATAGATGATAAATGTTCCGCTCATCTGAACACTTGCCCTGTTCTGTAGTTCTCCCTTTATCTATAGAATTTTCCGGTACAATTTTCCAAATTTTCCTGTTTCCTCCCCCTATCCAAAGAATCCTCCAACTCGCTTTTTCAACTTTCCGTTTGTTTCCTCCCCTTATCTAAGGAATTCTCCAACTCGCTTTTTCAACTTTTCTTTTGTTTCCTTCCCCTATCTAAGGGATTCTCCAACTCGCTTTTTCCAACTTTCCTTTTGTTTCCTCCGTCTTCCTAACCGCAGCTTTTCTCTTTCTTCTCAAAAAAATGTTTTCTCCCTACAATTTCGTTCCTGTTTTCTCGACTTTCGCGAACCCAGCTGGGCCCAACTTCTCCTCGCAGTAGCCCGAGGTGCTCCCCGTAGACTTTCTACCTAGTAGCTGGGAAAACAAACTCAAAAAAAGAACATAGTCATCATGAAACAAATTATCATTATTAGGTTATCTGGCTCTTTCCTGGTTTGGTGAACGTAATTATTATAATAGTTAAGATAATTATTGTTTAAATAACCTGTGTGTTTCGGCTTATATTTAAGTCACCTGTATGTTTATATGGCTAGATGTATTTATTTCTGAATTTTGTTCATCATCTCTCCCCCTATCCTTTTGGTTTTCTCGACTTTTGTCTAAGAGAAAAAAACTTTTCCTTGTATTTCGATTTCTCTCCCTAATTTTATTTTCCCTGCATCACTTCCAACGCCTTATCCCTGGTTTCGGCACCAAAAAACTGTAACGTACCTTACTGGGGTCTTGTACAAACCCGGTGGAAATCTCCGTTGTCCTTCCTGAAAAGCTTACCAAAAGTTGACCTGGTTCTTTAAGGCGAGCGAAAGCGTTTTGATGGGAAGTGATGCTGGGAGAAATAAAAGAAGTATTTCATTTCTCAGACCATTTTAATTCAAAAAGCTAAGTCTTTAAACGGTTTTACAATGTTAAGGAGTTTTCCTCCAATTTCCATTACTTTTCAAAGTTTCGTGAAAAAAAATGTTTTGATTTCCCTGGATATTAAACAATATTAGACTGAATTGATAATTAATGGTTTCCCTGGCTTTTGATGATAATTTTAATTTGATTGATTTTAATTGATTCATTGATCTGTCTGAAAATCTAAATTAATCTGTCAATAATTAATTGGTCTATTCTATCCTCTAGGTTGTGATGGTCTCCTGGTCCTTTGATTTTATTCTGAAAAGAAGGAGAAAATTCGGGAGAGTATGATGTTCAAACATTTTTGACATTCGATGTGATTAAAAAAATGTAATCATTATCGGTAACCCCTTCTCGAGTGTTACTGAGTAACCTAATCATTTTAGTTTTAGCACTTTGCTATTTTTTCTAGGCTTTCCTAGTTCTTTGGGTAATTATTGTAGGATTAGGTGAGATTATAATGCAAGTATTTAAATTAGCCTTTAGGACAGGCGAAATTTATTCTGAATTGAGCATTGATTTAATTGCTGAAATTAATTACTTGTAATTAATAATGTGTTATTGGTATGGTGCTTTCGAGTTAACTTTTCGTAGGTTTATAAAAAGACTAAAAATGTGCTTAGCTTTAAAGAGTTTAATTTTCCCTGTTTGATTTTGTATATTTGATAGGTTTGTTTATTGACTTTCAATTGAAGTCCACTTTTATTAAATTCTTTGTATAAAAATATTAGGCCTTAGTCCATTGTGTCTTTGGTTACCTTAGTAACAGAATATGATTGGTTCATAAGCTTAAAAGTATAAATATTGCGCATTGTGTTTGTTTATTTGGTTTATTAGGTTTATCAGAAAATATTTTGACTGATAATAATTCATTTAGTTTGTCTTTTTAGACTTAAAGAATAGTTCACCATCGGTGAGGCTATGTTAGTGTTAATTGATTATTAGATATTATAAATTATACGATAATCTCCTAATCATAGAGTTTTGATTGGATCGCTTTTGCGAGATAATTATTTATGATTATGTTCGAGATTTTATTTATAATGATAGTCTCTTTTGGACTGTTTAATATTCCTGTTATCTTTGTAACATTTACCAATGTTGGTAGGTACTATTTTATATTGATTTTAGATTTGTTTGGTTTATAGTGCTAACGTCACTTGTACAGTTAATTTCCTCTCTCTCTCTCTCTCTTTTATTATTCCTGTTTGTTTCACTGTTAATGAATCATCTGACCAGGTAAGGATAAGGAAAAACCAGATTGTGTAGGGAACAGTACTGCCGTCACCTGACGAAAGACAAAAGAACGACATCTCCAAGCCCGGAGTGTAGCGAATTGACCGCGCCGGGTCGACAAATAATTAATATCCCACGTTGCGAAACGTCATTGCGCTCGAGTGTTTTATATTTATCGTTGCAGCAATTTGCTGAATATTTTATATTTATCGTTGCAGCAATTTGCTGAATATTTTATATTTATCGTTGCAGCAATTTGCTGAATAATTATGTTGTTTTCGTTGACCGTCTGGTTGGTATAGAATTTTATTATAATTGTTGGTATTTTGATGTAAGTTTAATAATTTTTGTTGGGCCTCTTGGGCTAATAGGTAATGTTTGCTGGTATTTTGATTTTTGTTTATGCCTTTTTAGGCGTGATGGTTTTATCACATTTGATATAAAATATACTGTTGATTTGGCCTCGTTGGGCATAATTGTTTATAATGTTTGTTATAAATATAGTTTTGGTTTACCCGCTTTGGGCATGATTGTTGATAGTATTTGTTTATAAATATATTTTTGGTTTAGCCGCTTTTGGACATGATTGTTGATAATATTTGTTTATAAATATATTTTTGGTTTAGCCGCTTTTGGACATGATTGTTGATAACATTTGCTTATAAATATGGTTTTGGTTTAGCCGCTTTTGGGCATGATTGTTGATAATATTTGTTATTAAATATAGTTTTGGTTTAGCCGTTTTGGGCATAATATTTGTTGATGAATATGGTTTTGGTTTGGCCGCTTTTGGGCGATAATATTTATGGTTTTGGTTTGGCCTCTTTTGGGCGATAATATTTGTTTATAAATATGGTTTAGGTTTGGCCTCTTTGGGCATGATTGTTGATAATATTGTTTATAAATATGGTTTTGGTTTGGCCGCTTTTGGGCGATAATATTTGTTTATAAATATGGTTTTGGTTTGGCCGCTTTTGGGCGATAATATTTGTTTATAAATATGGTTTAGGTTTGGCCGCTTTGGGCATAATTGGTTATAGTATCTGTTGATAAATGTAGTTTTGGGTTTTGTTGTTGCCTTGTTGGGCATAGTAGGTTTTACGATTTACTGAAATCTAACTGCTGCAACTTAACTAAGATAGACTAGTCACTTCTGGTTGAATGCTATGTGGGACCCTTGGCAACTACCACAAAGCGAGAGCTCTAAATTAATAGAGGTGGCATGGTGATAGCCCAGCTTGGTCCGCTTGAATGGCTAGAGAGGTTGTATTCTCATTTGTCAGTCAGCTGCCAAGAAGCTGCTTCCAGGACCAAACCGACGCGATCACATTGCTGCCTGCATGGAGGAGACGGCGTCGTGAAAACCTTGTACCTTGGTTCTCGGGAGTGGCTAGAGGAGATGGATCCTCTTTTGCCAGCCTCAAACCAAGAAGGGCGAACGGTTTGGGTTTTCCCACATAGTGATGGTACCAACTTATTAGAGTATAGATTCCAAGAAAGATTATTTGGATAGGAATCCATGAAGATATATGAGAATAAATGTTTGGAAAAGTTGGATTTTGATTGCCACAACAATTTATAGGATTTTTCCTGTTTGTAATGAACGACAAGCAATTAAAATGTGCTTAGAATGTAGTTTCCAGGAACGGATACTTGTTTGATAAAATAATAATTTCTCGATGAAGTCCCAGAGAAACTGGGGTCACTTCCTTGATTTGTTTCCGGAAAAGTCGGATAATTTGAAGTGTATGAACTTATTTGCATGGAAACGTCGATAAATGATTATTCGAAAAAGAGAGAAAATGTTTGGCTCTTTTTCTGTTGTTTTAAAGTTGAGAGGTTCATCGTACAATGAAGAAAAACTGAAGAGGTGCTGACAATTAAAATTAATCGGTCCTTTTCGTAGTGATTGTGGATGCTGAGACATTTCCCTGATGATTAGACGGAGCTAGGAAAATATTGTAGATGAGCAATATCATTTAGAAAGATGATTTAATAGGTATATTTCGACTGTGAGAGTCTGTGTTGAAACTCGGCTATTTGACCGTGTTGATTATTGGAAATGCACCTGATAATTATTTCTTTATAGTCACAAATGGAAAATATAAGTCTTGGTAAGAAAATTTACCAAATCTTATCTGAGATCATGAAACTGATCTTTTATTCGATATTCAAACCATAGTGCTAGTGCTATCTGTAAAGATATAGTTTATTAGCTTTATTAATAAACTAGGTATCTCCCACCTAAACAGCCTATATACCAACCAGAGGTTCTTTTGATATAAACCCAGAATGCATATATGCTTAGAAAAGCTTGATTTTGCATTGAATTAACACTGCCTCATTCTCCGAGCGCCAGTGTATAGACAAGCGACGATTCATTAACAGGTCCTAGATCGAAAGGTACTTACATGAACTCATTGTGTCTAAGTTCCACACATGGCCTTTTAACCCTTTTCTTTGCTCTACTACTAACTACTGTCACACTGTTTGCCTTCTCACTCACACGCTTGCGTTTTCTTTGAAACGGAAGCCTTAAACCCCAATGAGTCATCTTACTACCCTTTTTATTACATTCTGGCGAATGTTGTCGCGGAGAAAAAAAACGAAAGAGAGTTTTGTACAAAAACGAACCACTTGATTTTAAGTGGATTAATTTCATTTGGTCATGTCCTATTTTGCTTTAAGTGCCTTAGCATGAATTAATTCTAAAATTGATTGATTCGGAAATTAATGAATTTGGCCTCATTTGTTCCTAGAGGAAATGCCATAAGTAGTAATTAAATATCTTTTTCAAGGGTTTTACCATATCGGTTGATAATGATTGGTTTAAAATTTGATTAAATAAAATGCAAAATAATCTCCCTATACCTCACAAATAATTATAATAAATAATAAATTAAAAATTAAAATATTCTAGTATACTTATTATTATTAATGAAACATCCATGGCCGCTATATAAACACACAGGTTGATAAAAAAATGTTATGGATATGTTCAAGTAAAGATGATCGAAAAAAATAGGTATGAGCAAGAAAATATCATAATTGTTGTAAAATGTACACCTGACCTTTTATGAGCCCTCGGGGTGTCGGAGCTCAACGGGGGCCTTCGTCTGGATGGTTTCCAACGCTGCAGGTCTTGGAGGACGGTGGTGGGCAGTGGTTGATTTGTCTCTCCATCTTCGTTTCACTAACACTCGGGGTAAAAAAAAAACACCTTCCACAAATTTCCCGTTCGCGAGACAAAATTAGATCACCTGAAGTAGTACTGAAGTGCGAGAAATAACGGCAGGAGCAGGAAGTCACTAAAAGGCTCTTTAAGATTTTACTAGTTACTGCTTCGAAAGTTAAATTTCAACTGTCCTAGCTTTCGTTTCAAAAACTTCGGCTTTCCTCAAAAAATCTCCGGCAGTGGGCGTGGGTGGTGTGTCCCTTCCAATCGGAATCATTTTTCATCCGGTTTAACCAATCCTAGTTAACCTACTCTCTTCTCTTGTGACGTAGGTTCTCTAATGAGTTTTTAAGTACCAACGTGGATACCTCACTTCAATCGCCAATTCTCCCTTCCTGGACCCTCGTGTATATTGTCGGTTTATTCAAAGAACTTTTCCTTTGAACTGAACAATCTCCTTTCTTCCTATTTGTAACAATAAACTGCCCATTAGAGTGTTTCTAGCTTTAAAACGATTTCATGGTAGCTTGTAAAAATTTACTACCGTCTGGGGTTGAATAGAGTTGGGTTATGAAATTCTATGGTAGCCAGGTAGGCTAGTCACTTAAATATACATTAGCTATAATGCAACGCTAGACCATATCGCTGGAGACGAGACGTTGGTATTCAATACCTATGAAAATTATTTGCCGAGAGATAAATAAGACTAATAAAGAAATGGGTCCTTTGGTATGACATCCCGACAGGCTCCTTTTACATGGGCACGTAGGTATTGTCCTTCAAGGATATTGTTATCTTCACACTAAACTTTAGATAAATTCTTATACTTGGAAGCTGGTGATTTCTCAGATGATTAAGCGAAAAAAAATTGGCGGTGTTTGATAGAGGTGATTTTTTTTTTTTTTTTGAATGTATTTCGGTTCGTTTCATAATATGTACAAGAATACTAAAAAATCGAGCTCAAACCACACCGTAAAGAATTTTTGCAATTTACAGACAAGGCATCTAAAAACACTTCTCTTTTTAGTGGTCCATAAATCATCTGGCTATATAACTGACGACGCTGGATTCCTACCTTCCGCGGAAAGTCGCAGGATTGGTATGTAGAAAACTCGGTATAGAAAACTATTTTTTTTTCGTGACTTTTCACAAAACAAACTTATTCACAATTCATCGAAAAAAAAAAAAACCGCAGAAATAACTTAAAAATCCTTACAATCATTAAATTATCCATAAAACTTTTTAGAAATCCTCATTTTTGACGACCATATACCTAATGATAAGAAGTGAGTGTAATAATAAGTCACAATAATAAGTCGTCTTTTTTTGATTTTCTTTTTAATTAATAAAAGTAACGCCCAGTTACGGATACCCCCAGTAACGTCCAAGCGGAGGTATTTTATCAGGACATCACTAAGGCCGATCGGGCAGCCAAGAGAGAAAGCCGACAACGTACGAGAATGTATCGAGACGCGACCGCAGCCTCTCGGTGATTTATATAAAATGGTATCTGATTATTTTTTATTTCTGAATGTTAACCTTAGTTTTATATTGTCGATTATCCTTTGAATTTGCCGGTCGAGCTCCTGATTCCCACACTCGGACAAGTTCTGGTGATAAATGTTGTCGTCGTTGCTTTGCTGACGAAATAGCTCAACTGCCTTTGACTATTAATTATTACCATGTTTTCGGTTCATTTCTTGTGTCTATTATTATTCCGTGCGGGGACAGAATGGAGTCTTTTTGTTTTTCTTAATATTCAGTGAACACTTTGATGATGGAAAGAGAAGCCGACGATCGGCTGATGCTAAATGCTGACGTAAGTTGTCAGATCTCTTATCAGAGTTATAGGTAACAATGGATCACGCACAATTTTTTTTTTTTTGTTTTTTTGTTTTTATCTATGACACATAATTTCTGGTAAATGAAAATTTTCCAGTGGATTGTATAAATGTGTGCAACTTCTACATTTTACAGAGAAAGTAAGTATTTAAAGATTTACCTGAACTTGAAAGATCCACTATTTAGTAGGATCTTCCAACCTTTCTCTTGAATATATCGATAACAGTAGTAGCAAAAAATTTTGGGTTATGTGTGTAAGAATTTTTGTGGCGGGGAAAATTAATTGCCTTCAGTTACCCGAGTCTACTGGAGTTTTATACCGAACCAGATTTTAGGAATATCCACCAACTTGATTGGCATTCTCTAACAATAGGCAATAAAAATATAAAGAAGAAGAATTTGCTCGCATTCTGAAAGAAAAACGACATATGAAAATCTGTTACAGAAAAGAAGATGGATCTGGCATTTGAAAGATGGCATTTGGCATCAATATTTCTTCAACATTCAACAAAACGATTCTAATTTTCTGGCATCTGGACCTAAAATTTCATCCCTGCAAAAGCGCAAGAACGCATGCGTAGTACCTACAAAGAAAATTAAGAAATATAAAGCATTTTTTCATGTAAGAATCATAAAAGCTAAATTTTGTATGATGTCTTCTGCAGAGGGCCTCAAAATTTAAATTAGAAGTAACATTTTATACAATTTTTTATAGTTAGGGCCGCGGTGACAAAAATGCCTTGCAACTCCCAAACGGATGAAAAGCACGGTTTTGTATAGTTCGAGTGTCGTTCTCGAAATCCGTGTTGTCGAGTAGGGGTCTGGCGTTCGGCGTTGGGCGGCTATAGTATTTTTTCCGAATTTTGCCCAGCGGTTCCAAAAATTATTTCACAAACGGATGAAAATTACTGGAGGGCATCTACGCAAACCCCCAATTACCGGAAAAATATTTTCATCCGATTTGATATTTTCAAAGAGCTCTTCCAGAAGCTCTAAAAAAATGGAAAAAAAGGGGGGGGGGGGGAAATTTCCTCATTTGAACTTGAAATTTGGCAGGGAGATATAGTTCGTGTCTGAGAATATGTAAAAAATTTTTTTTTGCTCTATGTATCGCGATGGCTTTGTAACAATTTTCCAAAGTTTAAATGGGCCAAATTTGATAAAGTAATTCCAAAATGGATGAAAATTTGCCCACAGGTTCTTTGATACCTACAGAACATCGAAAAATTATTTTCATCCAAATTTGTTGCGGTCAAGTCCAGATCATCCATAATAATGCTCCGATATATTCATTAATACGGGAAACTGCAGGATCTGAAAGCATAATTTTGCCAGGCGCATTTTGGATGAAAACTTTTTTTTCTAATAACATAAATTATAACCATTCATATCAGTCCGGTTGCATGCATGCGGCTGATAATTTTTTTCATTTCGGAGTCTGGGTCAATTTAATTGTACTGCAGGCTACGGCAAGGATCAAATCGGATGAAAATATTTTTCCGGTAATTGGGGGTTTGCGTAGATGCCCTCCAGTAATAATTTTCATCCGTTTGGGAAATAATTTTTGGAACCGCTGGGCAAAATTCGGAAAAAATACTATAGCCGCCCAACGCCGAACGCCAGACCCCTACTCGACAACACGGATTTCGAGAACGACACTCGAACTATACAAAACCGTGCTTTTCATCCGTTTGGGAGTTGCAACGCACTTTTGTCATCGCGGCCCTAACTATTACAGCTGGTGATTATTGACAGGGCAACTTGTCAGGACGCAAAGTTCCACAAAGTTGTTCCAAGATTTTTAGATAATCAACTTTAAAGTTTGGATGACTTTGGAGTTATCCAGCACAAATCTTCGCCAGAATGCGCTAAACCTGATTCTGTCTACTGATGATTGAGCAAATTTTATTTAACTTATTAAAATTTGCCGATAAGTAGATGTATTTCTATAGGGTGCGTGCACAGTGACAAGTAGTGCCCCTAGAAGTGCGCTTAGCGGACAATTTTGAATTCGAGCACCAGAGTTTTGACAACAGAATCCGCTAGGCGGCGCTTTTTTCAAGGTCGAACGCTGCCTATGTGTACTATATACCTAGGTAAATAGAAGTATTGATTCTCAGAAATGATAAAAAAGACAAGTAAAAAAAAATCTGTTGCATTGTTATGTATTTAGCTGTATCTGGCAAAAATGAAACAGCCTGAATTAGTTATATGCTGGCGAAGAGTTAAAAAAAAAGAATGGTTCCAGTAAGATGGAGCTGCAACAAGTGTTTGGGGATCAAATGTATGGACTGGTTCAGCATCAATAATTGTTGAGCGGGTGTTATGCTTAAAGGTGGATTTATTAATAGATTTTATACTTTTATACCCATATAGAGTGAAAGATTAGGGCTATGCTCAAGATTGGGAAAGGAGCACACAGCTTGCTGATTACACATGATTACAACTGTCCCGACGAGTTGATTGGTGATAGGCACTTGTTCAATTAACGAAGTTGTAATTAGGTTTAATGTTCTCTAATATGCACGAGTAATAATCGTTACGGCACGATTTAGGAGAATATCTGACGATTCATAACGAAACGAGTAATTAACGAGGTGTAAATCTCATTAGTTAATGTTCTAAAGTTTACTAAATGCCGGATAAATTATAGTATCTGACGACGATGTCGATTTTTTTGGGGGGAGTAACTGACGACTTCTACCACCAACAAAACGATTCGAGCGGTCCTGATCCCAACCTCGACGATGGTATTCGAAGGCACCCTCTGGTCTGGTGGTCTGACTCCTGCCTTCTCCTAGCGTTGCTATGATTACAGTGTGCGGGTATGAATGAAAAGGAGTTCTTTGATCTTCGAGACAAGAGTTTCCAACCAAACTCGATTACTGCATTAAATGAAACCAGTGTATCGATCATTATGTATTGATATACCCATTTCAATCGATTAATTAATTAGAAAATTACTTACAGTAAAGAAACAATTGGTTTTTTGGACTTGTTAAATCTGCAAAGTATTGAAGAAACACGACTTGATATGCTGAGCTTTGCCTATTAGGGATTCCTCAAAGAAAAAAGCTACATCCCTAAAGGCTGTATTTTACCCTTATAAGACTGCCACTGTTACTCATGTATTAAAAAATGTAATAAACTGTATACCCGAACAACTATAGACCCATCAGCATTGTATCCATTATTGTACCTAGAGTTAGCCGAGCGAGTCGTTTTGCATTCTATGCTACCATTCTTCTGCAAGACAACATAATTCCGACAGCAACATGGTTTAGTACGGGGCAAATCAGGCGATCCGTGTTAACCATCAACCTTCTTCAGCGTGTGGATGATTGGACTCGGTACACGGATGTTCGGATCCAGGTAAATGTAGTCTATTTGTATTTTTCTCCATAGCTTTTCATCTGGCTATGGAATCATCATCAGAGAAAGGCTGATGCTTGTATGGATTGTTAATTTTCTCTCGGCCCACGTATTCAGGAACAAAGTTGAAAGTCTCATTTTCGGTCAGCGTGCTGGTCTCCAGTGGTGTGCCTCAGGGTTCTGTTTTGAGATCTATTTTGTTCCTCTTTATGCTGATACGGAACTTTTTAGTGTAGTGAAGAGTAAAATGTGCTTTATATGCTGACGAGTGCAAACTGAATGATATCTATATCTCCTATGGGTGCAAGATGATTTGAATGCCATTTCTGATTGGTGTGATTCAGGAAGGGGTCCAATCAATTTTGAGAAAGTTCAACCATGAACATCGCTTTGTCCTTTGTCCAGAATCAGAGAGAGAGAGAGGGGGGGGGAGCCATCCTCTGACAGAAGATTGCGAGGAGACCTGATTATTGCTTTCAAATGTCTAAACGGATTTTCTTCTATTGACTTATCACGAACTACCTTTGCGTGGTTGCCGATACAAGCTGAGGAAGCAAGTCTTTGAAACCATCACCCCCCATGGAGTTTCCTTGCAAACAACGACTTTTTTCCTACTGACGATGCTGTCTATAGGGTTGTGTAAGCTGCTGCTTTCAATGCATTTATTAAGAATGGATATGAACATTATTTCAGCGGCATTTACTACCTTACTAATTAGAAGTTAATTTTTTAAAAGATGTTCAACAAAATTGAATTTTTGCTTCCAAGAGTACCTAAAACTAGCCATTTGTATCTCGAAAATAAACTTTTTAGAGCAAAACTTTATATAAAAAACTATTTTAATTAATTCTACCGTTTGTCGGAGCAGTGAACATAAACAAACTGGAACACGCTGTATAAAGTGATGCAAAATTTTTATTTCTGAATAGAATTTCCTCAAGTTTGATTTCTTTACGTATTTTGACGTATCAGGAAGCTTTATGAAATTCTCGTACCTACCTATTATACCTAAACTACCTATAGGTATAAAGTGATTTCTATATAAGAGATAATAAGAGAAACGAGCAGCTTGTATACAATAATTATAGAGATAATTTGTTAGTATCCCATATACATTTATATTATGTACAATAGATTGTCATCAAGAGTGTAATTATATACATTGAAGCGTTTCTGTTATCGATATTTGAATGACGGCAACTGTTTGATAGGAATTCTAGCAATCCAATAAATTTCTATCTATGACACAATCAAGATGGCAACAGCAATCTCTGCTGCATACGTAATGCATAATACATAGGTAGGTACATGTACAATGCTAAGATGGATTGTAACCACGTCCGTCTTTGCTTCAGCATACTGGCTACTAACAACACGGAGATATTCAAGGAATTGCTACTTAGAATAAACGTTTTCTTAATTCCCCATTACAAGGAGATTTATGAGAGTTTGACCGTGAAGATGTCTCTTGTGAGGTAATTTTCGTATCTGGTCACTCATATTGTCGTTAAAAGCTTGTTCAAGCAGCGCTTCTTGCATAAATTTCGAAGGAATTCTGCACGAATACGAAATTGTGTCTAATTGCGGACAGGTACCAAAAATGCGCACTTTCTCTCTCATTTGTTTTCGAGTTAATTAAATTGATGTAACGGAACTGGTAGTAAGAAAAGGTTTTTGCTGCTGTTGCTGATTAACTTTTTATTTCTCTCATTTCATTTGTCATAAACTCATAAATAATACAAACTCTCCTCATTAGAAAAATGTTTATCTATTATAGCAACTGTAATTTGTTTTTTTAAATTAGATTCTACTTAGTATTATTACTGCCTGCTATATGGTAGGTAAGCGTAGAATATTTTCTATACAACAGTGTGAATCTCACTTATGAAATAAAATTCATTAGCGAATAAAAAATGATTTTTGTGGGAAACGCTGAGACACGTAAATTTTATTTCATTAATTAGTCTTTTACCCCCACCATTTCATCCCCATATTTTAAATTAGCAACCCTACATTATTTCATCACAATTTGATGGCTTACATTTTTCTGAATACGGAGAAAAAGTGCCAGAAAACGTAATAAAAACGTTTTATTCTTATTAGTAAATGTTCAAAATGTTCTCGTGTACGCAACGAAAGTAATCTGCTATCTGTCCAATTAGTGCTATATCTCAAATTTTTATCTAGAGCGTAACTGGTATCATTAAAAACGTTTTTTAGAAACTGCAAAATTTTGCGGTGTGGCAGATGAATTTTATCATTTCTGTCTTATTCTTGGGTGTGTTATGTGTTGAATTTGTCGCAATTTTCTTGAAATAATAATTTCAAATAATTTTTGATCTAATAATGCGATAATTAACTGAAACTCTGCGAATAGAAATCTTAATGATGATTTGGTATGGTGATATATGTGCAGAACACAAGGACAAGTTGTTCACTTATTTAATGAAAAACGTCCAGATTTACTAACCACTCACTCAGGGAACTGTGTCTACGACATCACATTCACAGTTTCGTGATTATGGTCACGTTAAACCACTGCCTAGGAGACCCAAATTTGTTGAAGATGATGTAACTGTCAATATAGTAGACTGCAATTTTGCGAACAACTGTTGGATATATGTTAAATGTTACATAGAAATATTATTTCTTCTGAAAACATTCTGCTTTACCGTTAAGCGACATTTCCTTTAAATGGCGAAGTAAATAGGCAAAATTTGTAAAAAATCCCAACTGCGGATGCGACAAACACACACTCAGCGATCTCATCAGAAATTGAACATATATGGACTGGTATCATCGGTGGACCTTTTTTTTATAGAAAATTTAAACGGTGCCAGATATTTAAGAAATAGGTACTAAGGGAACAAGTTGTCCCATTGTTAGCAGAATTGTATCCCAATGTAATATACGACCAAATATTCCCCATGGAAGGATAAGTATATGGTTTCAACAAGACGGTGCACCGCCCCACTTCGCTGTTCAAGTACGGGAATATTTACACAAAGTCTTTCCGCAAAAATGTATTGGACGAAGAGGTTTCATAGAATGGTCCCCCGGATCACCAGATCTTACCCCACTCGACTTTTTATTATGGGGATCATTTATAAACAAAGTGTTCAAAACACAACCCGCTATTTTCGAATTAGAATAACCGCAGAAATTAGGAACGTAAAGTTCCTATGACGTTTAGAACAGAGTTATAGGGAAGCATTCCATTCCATAGTAGATTACTTCGTTGTGTGTAAGAGAATGGTGAACATTTGCTATAAGAATCAGACGTTCATATTACGTTTTCTGGCGACATTAGTTTTAATACTCCGGTAATAAATTTCCACCCACCCTGTATTAAAACTTCTAATACTAGACCACACATATGGGGTATCTCCGTGTTCAGAAAAATGTAAAGCCATCGAATTGTGAGAACAAAAATGTAGGGTTGCTATTGAAAAAAAAGGGGATGAACTGGGGGAGGTAAAAGGGTTGGGCTGGTTTTTTTTTTAACTATGATTAAAAGATAGTCCTTAATAAAATAAACTTTACGTGTTTCAGCGTTTTCCAAAAAACTATTTTTTATTGAATAATGAATTTTATTCCATAAGAGAGATTCACACTGTAGGTACCTATATACAGGACGTCCGTTTTTCGAGGCTATAATCATGGGTATCTCGCTTATCTCTCTGATAGGTCGGTTAAATTAGGGCAAAGTTGCGTATTTTTATGCCGAGTAATAATCTGAAAAAAATTCAGGATATTTTCAGTCGTTGCTGAAATATCCTGAAAAAAACTGAAAAATCGAGATTTCTTATTGCGAAAAACGTGTCCAAAAAACGGACACCCTGTAGGTACCTATTAAATTACTGTCAGTATTAAAAAAAAAATCGTTTATTTCCGTTAAGTATTAAGCATGAGTAGGTACATAGATACCTATTATGTATTAGGTTCTAGTAAAAATATAGCTTGTAGTTACATATACCTCGCTGAGGTAATAATAATAACCGAGGTATACATAATAATAACAAAAGTCACAAATCTTTAATTTCATTTCAAATGGTGATGAGTATTGACGTTAACTATTCGCAGTATGCATAGTTAAAAGGGCAAAAAGGAATAAAAATGTAACGTTCATACAGAAGTGTTCAGATTCTACCCACGATTTTACAACAAACACGAGTTACTGCCTGGTCACGCAATTTTATTAATTAATTCCAGGAATAAGCAAATATCGTGGTTCATGCTTTGAGACATTGCATGCACATGCACGTCAACCAGTATAAACAAAACCAGGCGAAAATTCTAAAATTTAGTTTCCCGAGCTTTTTTGACATATCTGTCAAGAAACATTTCTTTCAGATCTGTCAAAATTTTGACACTTTGCTGGTTTTTGCGGTTACGTTATTGAAATAAATTTTAAAACAAATAAATTTAACAAATTAAAATTTACCTATATTATATGTATAGTGGCCAAATTGCTCTGTACGATTATGTTGAATACTGAACATTTACATATATTACATAGGGAGATTGTTAGGCTCTATTTCTATGAGTTACCATACCTAGATACCAATAACTTAATTGTTGGTATTGTTGCAAACAATCCCATTGAAACAGTTTATTATATCAGCTATTAATTGCAATTCGCCTAAGATATAAGATATACAGTGTAATATCTATATTTTTTCCATGTCATACCGCATTAATAATCATATCATCACATCACACACAAGTCGTCATAATAAGATGTTAATTATATGCGTTATTAACTTTTTTAACATTAGGTAATGGTTTGAAAACAAAGAATGAAAAAATGTACCTACTGCAATGCAACATGCCACATAAATATTTCCCACATGAACTTTACGAAGTTATAAATAATTAATATTAAATAATTGTAATTAAATATTTTTTAAATAAAAGATAATTTATAACTACATACCTACTTACATATTTTGTCCTGTATATACATATACAGGGATGTTCCAGTTTGTATGTTAACATAACTTCGGCAAAAGTATTGCTCTAAAACGCTTTATTTTTGAGATACAGGGTGTTAAACTTTTATTAAAAAATCATCTTTTTCTTAAATTCCTTAAAAAATATCTTAAATTATGATTTTTTGCCCAATATTGTTGAAATTTTGCAGGTTCGTTTGCCATAGTAAGGGGCTAATTTAGCTCTAAATAGATTAAAATCATTAACTCCAGTGGCGTCCCGGTAAGCACCTCAACGAATATTATTTTGAAGAAAAAACTTTTAAAACACGTTACTACTACCTACGTCAATGGCTTTTTTTAATATTTAATTTTTCAGGTCAAGCAACTAAAAATAAAAGTTTCATGCCTATACTTCTCTTATGTCCGTATTCATCAAACTTCAAAATATAACTCTAATATTTTGAATTTTCTGACAGCTGATTGGTTTAATATTATGCTCAAACCCTACGAACGCTATACGAATTTTAAACCAATGACATGATCCAAAATATAACCCCAGGGGTTATATTTATTGGATGAATACGGACCTTATAGTATCTTGATTGGTTTTCGAAATAAAAAATAGAATCTAAAGTTTGTCCGGCGAGTGTTGTCCGGTGTGATGCCACACTGATCCTGACTAAACATTTTCGTTTTATGCGATTTGAGTCCTACAATATTTCCAAGTCGAACCAGATGTGGTATCACAGTTCGTGTCAGTGGCGTGACTGGCGTGTGTTGAGGAGAAATGAATATCATACAAATATGTTATTTAGACGAGTTATTGACAAAGTAGAGCCTTGAAACTTTTTGATAACAAAAATATATTAACCACAAGTCCTTGGTAGAGTGCAATCAGTTCCCAGGCATTTAATGCCAATATTTGTAGTTATTTGCTAAAATATGTTCTTCTTAGTTAATTCAAACGTGAGAAAAATAAGGCAATATGTTTTTAGGATATTCACGCAATTACCTAATTAATTTAGTTTATTTCGCAAAAATATCACATGAAATTCCGAGGATTTCGTATTAAAAACGTTTCAAATTACAAGCGAACGACCTTATCAGTATATTTTGCGCATAACTGTCACCACCCAGTCAGCTGGACGTCAATCTTATTATCTTATCACCATAATAATTTCTGCACTTACTATAAGGGAAAGTAATTATCACTGCGCGAGTTATATTTCCGTCTCATTCTCGCTCATCTTTTTAGAACTGCTGACGATTTAAAGATTTAAAGGTTTTTCTGACAATACGTCTCAATTTAACTCGATTGGCTAGCAATGCTACAGAAGGAGTAAAAAAGTTCTATTTGTATTTGCTTAATCTGTGAAAAAAAAAATTAAAAAAGCCATTGTCGTACGTGTTTTAAAAGCTTTTTCAAAATAGTATTCGTTTAGGTGCTTACCGAGACGCCACTGGACTTGATAATTTTATCCTATTAAGGGCTAAATTAACCCCTTACTACAACAAATTAAACTGCCAAATTTCAACAATATTGAGTGAAGCATTTGAAGATATTTCGAAAAAGACGATTTTTTAATAATATGTTAACCCTGGTATCTGGTATGCCGATGACATCGTCATAATAGCCAGAGGTAAATTTGAAAGTACTCTCTGCGACATTATACAGAGAGGGTTAAATATAACCCTGAAATGGTGCCAGGAAGTAGGACTAAAGATCAACCCTACAAAAACAACACTTGTACCATTCACAAGAAGACTGAAGCTTCCAAAACTCAAAGCCATACGCTTGAGGAAAGTGGATTTAGAATGGAAGGAAGAAGTTAAATTTCTAGGAGTAACACTAGATAAAAAGCTACAGTGGAACCAGCACCTGGACAAAACAGTAAGTAAGGCCACTATACCGTTCTCATGGTGTGCAGGAGAATGGGTAGTAGAATATGGGGGTGTAACCCACACATTCTGCGCTGGATGTACACCATGCTCGTGAGACCTATCATCACATACGGCGCGGTTGCTTGGTACAAAAGAACTAAGCTAGCAACAGCAAAGAAAAAACTTGAGAAGATCCAGAGACTTGCTTGTCTCTGCATCACAGGAGCAATGAGAACCTGCCCAACCGCTGCGTTGGAAGTAATCCTGGATCTGACACCACTACATTTGGTGATAGAAAGAAGAGCTGGAGAACCCTACAAAAACAACACTTGTACCATTCACAAGAAGACTGAAGCTTCCAAAACTCAAAGCCATACGCTTGAGGAAAGTGGATTTAGAATGGAAGGAAGAAGTTAAATTTCTAGGAGTAACACTAGACAAAAAGCTACTGTGGAACCAGCACCTGGACAAAACAGTAAGTAAGGCCACTATACCGTTCTCATGGTGTGCAGGAGAATGGGTAGCAGAACATGGGGCTCTACTTATAGGATGTCAAGAGTAGGAATCAGGAGTGTACGGCGAGCCACTGCGTGAGGATCGATCCTTGGGTGGCTGTGAGGGGCTCCTGACACTATCAAAAGACAGAACTGTTGAGAAATTCAGTTTCGAGAGAAACTTCATCACGAAACTGTGTACGAAAGAGGAATGGAACAACACCTCCAGCTATACTCTCAAAGAAGGTACGATCAAATGGTACACAGACGGCTCTAAAACCGTCGAGGGAACCGGGGCAGGAATCTATGGGCCACCCCAATGAGAAAATCCCCAACCATATTACAAGCGGAATCACATGCAATAGAAGTATGTGCCCAAATAAACCTCGACAGAAACTATAAAAACAAAGAAATAGAAATATTGACGGATAGTCAAGCAGCCATAAAGACGCTGAGCTCTCCAATAATCAGCTCCAATATGGCTTGGGAGTACCTAGGAAAACTTAACGAATTAGACAAGAAAAATAAAATTCACCTCAAGTGGATACCGGGCCATTCCGGAATCGAGGGAAACGAACGTGCCCACTCATTGGCAAGAAAAGGAGCATCGACACACTTCATAGGACCAGAACCATTCTGTGGCTTCGAAGATACTTTCTTCAAGGCAGAACTCTAAAAGGAAGAAAAAAACTGAGAGAAACCCATTGAAGGAACCTCTCAGGGTTGAGACATGCCAAAGAACTTCTCGGGAATTTTACCCGAGAGAGGTCGAAGATACTCGTCAACCTCAACAAGGAACGTCTCAGAACACTGACGGGATTCCTAACGAGACATTGTAAGCTCAAGGAACACCTGAGGAAGTTAGGCATAGAAAAGAATGGCGTCTGCAGATTCTGCGGGAAAGGAGACGAGACCACGTCACCTGCTGCTCAACTGCGATGCGATATATAGAACTCAAAAGAAGTAATGTTCTGGGCCATCACCAGCTAGAGGCAGGGAACTTACCCGACCTTGATCCTCTCAAATCCTGAAGTTTCTCAAGGAAACGGACCTGGAGAGGGTGCTTCACTAAAGGGATTCCACACCAGGCGAAGCACAGTAGAGGGGATACAATAGATCTTTTAGGTCGCAGTAACTTGATCACCCTCAATATACAAATACAAATACAAATACAAATAACCCTGTATCTCAAAAATAAAGCGTTATACAGCAAAACTTTATAAAAAAAATACAATTATTTTTACTTGTTCTACTGATTGTTGGAGTTATATGAACATACAAACTGGAACACCCTGTATACAGGGTGTCACAAACAACTGATTTTTTTCCTACTTCCGGTTTCACCGGAAATGACACCAACTTTTTATTTTTAAATGCGACACCCTGTATATTATATTTTTGGATTCGGTATAATTCAGTGACAACACATAATTGACATTTGAAAATTTATTTTTTATTTCTCAATAATTATAGTAAATTGGCCCATAATTATGTGATACAAAAAAACAATTTTTGTTGAAAGTGCTAAATCAAGTGATTTATAGAATAAGTAGGCGCTTTAGAATGATTTTTTGAGCAGAATTCTTTTTTTTTTCAAATGGTACCGGTACCATATTGGTACCGAGGTACCAGCTACTAGTCCATCTAATAGGGAAGATTTTTTAATAATCGCTATTCTCTTTTGCAAAGGTTCGGTCAGTTCGAAGATGCAATTTTTGCAATGTCCGCTTTGACAAGGTCAGTTCAGTCCAAAAAAATTCAACTGGATCTTATTGTTAAACCGAACTTTTTGCAAAAGAAGATCCAGGCCATACCAAATCTTGCAAAAAAAAAAGATCTAATTCTTCTTCTTAGTCCTAACATCGTTGTCGATGTATGGTGATTGATATGGTTGTCACCCGGGGTTGTCTAAATTTGTCAGGACCTGCTGAACGGTCCTTCTCCAGCGTTTCCGGTCATTTGCTTGCCGTGCTGCGGACGCAAAGCTCGAGTCCACAAGCTTTTCCACCACTTCAGTCCAACGGGTCGGTGATCGCCCACGCTTCCTCTTTCCCTCAAGTCGTCCTTGTACCATCAGTTTTTCCATGGTATCGTGGCGTGCGATATGTCCGAAAAACTTAAGGATTCGTCCATATGTCAACGATGAGAGTCTCTGGACTGGCTTGACTTCGTTTAGGATGGAAACGTTCGTTCTTCTGGCTGTCCATGGGATCCGCAGCATTCTCCGCCACACCCACATCTCAAAAGCATCTATTCGCTGCCGGTCGGCCGCGCGAATGGTCCAAGTCTCCGAGGCGTAAGAAAAAATCGGAAAAATGAGCGTATTAACCAATTTGATTTTCGTGGCTTTCGTTATGTTACGATCCTTCCATACTCTGGACAATTGCATCATAGCATTCCGAGCAATTTCTATGCGTCGTCTAATTTCATATTCGCATGAGCCGTATTTATGCAACATCGATCCTAGATAAATGAATTTATCCACTACTTCGAAGCGCCCTATACTTCTCGGTTGATTATGATGTTCATTATCGCGGTCAACGATCATAATTTTGGTCTTATTAATGTTTATTTTTAGCCCAAAGTCTAAACTCACGACTTCAAGTCTTTGGATCAGTTCTAAGAGCTCTCTTACACTGCTCGCAATCAAGGTTGTATCATCTGCGAATCGGAGGTTTGAAAATCTCTTTCCGGCAATTTTAATTCCACCATTCCACTGTTCCAAAACTTGTCTCATTATAATCTCACTATATACTTTATACAGTAATGGTGAGAGCACGCAACCCTGTCGTACGCCTCTCCGAATATTGCATCTATCAGATAAAGTATTTTCGATCTTCACCACTGCTTCCGAGGCTTCGTATAGATTTTTAATGAGGGTTGTCAGATGGATTGGTACGCCGATTTCAATTAAAGTACTCCAAAGTTTCGGCCACCTGACATTATCGAAGGCCTTCTCATAGTCAACGAAGCAAAGATACATTGGAACGCCATACTCCCGAGCTTTTTCTGTCAGCTGTCTTGCATTAAAAATGTGTTCACGGGTTCCCCGTCCCTTGACAAGTCCAGCCTGTTCCTCAGAAATCTGACGATCGATAAAAGCACTTAGACGCGCTTGCAACACGTACAGCATGATTTTACTAGCGTGAGATATAAGCGCTATTAGGCGGTAGTTATCACAGTTGGTCTTTGGTCCTTTTTTGTGGAGCGGCAATAAGACAGACGTGGACCAATCTTTTGGCCAGAGTCCCGTTTTCCATATTCTTTGGCAAAGGAAATGCAGGATTCTCAGGCCTCTGTCGTCCAAAGTTTTTAAAACATCTGCTGATATTTGATCGATTCCAGTCGCCTTACCATCTCTCAGCTTCCTGATTGCTGCCTTAACTTCGTCCAGGAGTATATCCGGCTCCTCTTCATAATCGCCGAGTTCGTCGACAACAGAGTCTGGATCGGTATACAGGGTCCCACAGTAGTTCTTCCAGATGGAGGATATCTTATTCAACTCCGTAGCCGGCACATTCTGCTCATCGTGTATTATCCAGTGTCGTGTCTTGAATTTACGAGTAATGATTCGAATCTTCTGAAATAGATCTTTTGTGCTATTCGTTGTTGCATGGTTTTGAACCTCTTCGCACATAGTCGCTAGATACGCATTTTTGTCTCTACGGGTTGCACTCTGTATGGCTCGGTTCAGCAAATTATAACGCTCAAGGTCCACAGTGTTATCCAACCCTAGAGATTTGACCTCCCTTCGTTCACGTATCAACTCACTTGTTTTCGTTGTTATCCAAGGTTTCCATTTGTTATCTAGGTGTTCGTTTGGCATTTCCTTGAGTGACGATATAACAGCCGTTTTCATAGTCTGCCATATCTTCTCGGGGCTCTCATTCTCAATATCTTGAACCAAAGGTGCAACTTTGTCCATGACAGAATCGTTAAAGCGTTGAACATGAACAGCATTCAATGGGGGGAGCTTTCTTATTTGTCTTCTTTGACAGTTTTTGAATCTGGCGAAATATTCGCACATCAGAAGCTGATGATCACTTCCGCAGTCTGCCGATGGCAGCGTCTTCGCCGCTCGAACAGAAGCTCTCCAACGCTGCCTAACTAGGATGTAATCAATTTGGTTTTTGTACTTGCCATCCGGTGATCTCCAGGTAAATAAACGTCTTTTGTGATGTTCAAACATAGAGTTTACAATCGCAAAGTTGTTGTCAATGCAAAACTGAATAAGTCGTTCACCTCTATTATTACGGTCTCCTAGGCCAAATTTCCCGACCACTTGGCGGAGATGGTTTTCGTTCACAGTGCCACCAATTTTTGCATTCAAATCCCCTACCAAGATAAGGATTTCCTTATTTGGTATCCTATTTATTGCAACTTCAACCGCTCCATAAAACTCCTCAATCTCCTCATTGAACAAGATCTAATTGGATCTGGTTAAACTAGACCTCGCAAAAAAGTTCACTGACCGACTATTAATGGATTTGAAGACTTAAAATAATAATAATGAAGCGGGAAAAAAATTATTATTATGCGTATCAATAAACTCCAGATAGTTTTTTTTTTCGATTCTTCAAATTACCTACGAAGAGAAAGTTGGATTAACGGAATTTAAGACGTAAAACATGATTGACTGGTTAGAAGTAAGCCGAGTTTGCACACCTCCACCAGCTCGCAGAAAAAGCGAAGGCCGAATTGCTTGGCATAAAACAAAACCGAAAAAACTCGGAATGATTACCATTTAAACGAAAAGGGAAATTTAGAATAAGTAAACGTAATTCATTCATTAAAATACTATTGAGGCGTGAAATTTCACCACTTGATTTGCATTATAGCGATCTAAACGACCAGAGGTGATTGAATAATTTTCTAGCATCTGTTTTCGATGTTACAGATTTTGTTTCTGATCGCGAGACAATCATAAAAAATATTTCTCCTAAATTCGTGGCGTTGAAAGCGTGTTTCTTATTATTTGATGCTAAGTTTTAAAGAGCATCTCATTTATTTATTTCCAGTGGCTATAAAACATGCTCTTGGAATGTTTGCTTATTACTCTGACATATCAGGAAGTTAAGGAATATTTAAAATTCTTGTAATTTTTGAAATCAAGCCAAACGAATATTTATGTGTTATATTTTACACATCTACTTATAGGTAGGTACCTACATGAAAAAGTATTCTGGTTTTTCTGTTTACATTTTTTAATTATTTTTTATAGATTTTTAATTATTGTTTCACTATTATTGTTCCTATTTTCACTATTTTGTTACAAAAGGGTTACAAAAAGGGTTTGATAAATTTAGCGCACTGTAACTTCTTTGTTTCCATAAGATAATTGATGATCAAAGAAAAAATCTTTTAAAAAGTATGAACGGAGTATTAACTCCAAATCTATAAAAGGTTACTTTTTTTAATTCCAATAGCACTTCTCTGGGTTGCATATTATAAAAATTGATAAAAAATTAAAGATGATTATTTGGAAGAAGAAATAAATAAAAATAAAAATAGAACCGAGTGGGTTATTCTTAATGAAATTTTGCCTAAAAAAAGTTGTTCTAATTAATCTGAATTTAATGGTATCACGCCTATTATAAAAATCCTGTCGGAGTTATCATCCGGATAAAGAATTAATTGAACCCATTATAACGTCAGAAACTCGAAAAACTATCGAGAAATCGGCTCTCTTAGAAGTACTAATGACAACACAATTTTGTGTCTAGTTAAAATTCTTAAAACTTTTAATTCGTTATTGAGGAACGTTGTCTACAACAATAATCTATTTTTAAAGCGCGGACCGCTTCTTCTGAGAGGCGAGGATCGAGCACCAGGCCTTTATGGGATGTCTTTGCTCCACACACTTCTCTGATAACCATCTCCGAGGAGAGACCGAATATTTTATAATTCTGACGGATTTATGAATGTAATTACCGTAGTGAAACGACATAAATTACGGGTGATTTATCGCGGATAGATATTTTTCGTCCTGTTTAGACATGTGGTTGTTATACGAAGGGAACATGCATCGGTGTGATAATTAATGATCTTTTTGAAATATTTCAAACGGGGACGTTTGTAAGCATTCGTATACTAATATAGTGTCAACTGCTTCTAAAGTATGATATACAAAGACTGTTTGGCTTCAGGTAGATTTGGAACATTTTTAGAACACATGTTTGTCTTTGATTTTGAAAGGTTTTATAATTTTCTCCCAATCTTGTCAATTTGCAATGGGAATTTTTTTTTTCTATCTTGATTATAGAAAATGGTAAAAAATAGACAATTTCCCTAAAATTCAAAAGGCCGCCATTTTGGAACGGCTAGACCGATTTTACTCAAATGCAATACCAGACCACTCATTGTGAATATCTTACTACCACAGAAATTTCAGCTCCCTAGATTGAAAACTGATGTGACTAGAAAGAAACCGTGCCTAATGGATGGGATTTTTGTAATTTTTTTAATACCTAATGTTATTTTAGGTCATGAGCTTTTCCCATAAACTCTTTATTTCGACCCTAAAAAGGGCTTTAAGTTAATTTAACATTTTTCTCTCGTAACATTTGATATACCTCCTCTAGAATAGAAATAAACCTTTTCCTGAAAAAACCATCATATCGCAAAATAACTGTTCCTATAACGATTCCCGAAGTTATCAAGATAAAACCTGAATCACCCTGTGTAGATTATGTAAAGCAAAAATTTTTATTGGTACATTAGAGGGGAGCGTTAGCGGATCAGCGACGTTTGAGGACATGTGCGTTTAAAGTACGCGAACATGGTAATTATTTCTGCAAACTGCAATAAATCTACTCAAGTCGTACCTTTCGCGTGAGCAGATGTCTTATCAAGGGCCCTGGAGAAGTGCTCGTCTACGACGGAAGCGGCGTCGCCCTGGTAGTGCGTGAAAACGACGCAGTTCGCTGATACGTACTGAGCACGCGAACTGGTCCCTTCTTGCGATTCGTCCTCTTCCACACCCTGTTGAGGACCTGAAAAGAAAATTTAATTTACTAATGCCATGTTTTATCTCATCATCGTAATAAGGAACATGCGAGAATTTTGCAAGGTTACTTTATTACTCAAAATATTCTTACAATGTTTGATAACGATTATTTTCAGTCTCTATTTATTTCCATTACAATAACCTCAAAATAAAATCACAAATAATTAACCTCACAACTGTCACTTCCTGTCCTTCTCTCTTTAGGCTTAGCCTTCTATTATTATTGATCTCTGATCACTGAGCTAACTAGAATGATTCTGATAGCATTCCAAACTAGACTCCATCGTTCACTAGCTTCTTGATAGCATTAACTCTCCAACATGGCTGTTTATCTCTTTTTCATAACAGCCCAAACTATACTGACTCACTATGCGTAGACTGATGCGCTCTTTATAAACCTACCATGACAGATGACTTCTAGAATGATGACTTCAAAAGTATGCATGGATAAAAAATAAACTTGTTTCTTTTTTAATGTTTAGTTTATTTGGAGTCATGAGTAAGTAATTTAAAAGTACCTACACAACGTAGGGCAGGCTAAATTTTGTCAAAATTATTAAGACCACTTTTCGATCACTAAAAATCAATTTGGTAGTTCAGTTTAGTTTTTATCTGTCTTCTCCGTTCCGTTTCGGATATAAATTGTAGCATGCCCTGCTTGATTCTATTTTAAGACAGGATTAATTACGGTTTCGTAGGGATTTTATAAGTCTTGAGAATGAGATATTCGACTGTACAACTTTTGAACATTTCATCAATAATTGACTGTACAGGAGGGCAGGCAAGCAATACACGAGTGTAGGCAAAAATATCCAAGTCCTGCAAGTTATTAAATTGTGCGTAGTTTGAAACTTTTCCCATTTTCTCTTTTTAAATTGTATTTCAGGCATAGTGAAAGGTACCTTCAGAGTATTTTGACATTCAGTTCAGTTAGTTTCGTCCAATATTTAATTTAGAGCATCGATAAATGCGGAAATTGAATAAATGAATTCTACCTAAGGTAAGGAAGTCATTAAAAGTTTGTCGGTTATATTTGTCGGTCAGAGCTTTATATTACACCGTTGGCAGAAGGTGCAATTTTCCCTTAAAGAGTAAATTCGAGACCTAGGGCGAACTGGCATGAAAATAGGGGGAAAGGTGAATGTAAAATAAAAACTCGCGAAAGAAAGGAGATAGCAAGCAGGATGCGAACAGTTTTCGGTCGGATTGGAAAATAGTTGACACTTTGAGTTTGAATATGGGAGACGTGAGGATTATGTAGTTTGGTGTTAGCTTCTAATTTACATTTTTATAATTCATATTGATAATGTAGGGTCGAGAGAAAAGCCCTAGTGAAATTTGTCCGTATAATTGAGGAATAAATTTTCACGAGTAAGTAGTTCGCTATTTCTATCGGTCGAATTATTTAATAAAGTATTTCCTTTTTTATCCATCGAAGATAGGGTAGAAGTACCGGGGTAGAAGAATTCCAGCATCCTGTCTCATTTCAGGTTTTCACACTCATTTACCGGATCTTAAGTTCATCAAGATATAATGGTTTAAGGGCCGACCTACCTTATTTGCTGTGCTGGGAGATGGAAAGTAATATCTGGGTCAACTGATGGCGTGTCGAACGATATCATTTTATAACACTAGATAATGGAATCATTTCCGGATCAGTCTAATTAATCAATTTTAAGCAGCCTTCAGTAGTGTATCGGTGGTGGTGATGTTATCTCTTCATATACACTTTAAACAGAAGGTATTTATCCAAAAAATTCATTCTTTTGAATTTCAAATTCGATAAGTTTTTCATCATTGAGGGAAAATTAAATAAAAAGAACACCTTACCAAGGTATCCTTATAGTGTCCCTTCTGAGATCTATTCTGACTGTGACTTAGATTTGTTACAATTTTGAATTTTTATGAAATTTTGTAAATAATATTGGTATCGCGGAGTGACAGCTATCACGTCCGGCAGAGATTCCAGAAAGGATCACTCGTTCTAGAGGTAAATTCGAGATTCTAGAGACATCAACTATAGCACTTGTCATGCAAATGGTTGTCAAGAAATAACAGCTGTCGAATGTTGAGTAAATTCCAGAAAAAAATCCAGAATGTAACAGACAACTATTTGCAGACATTAATAATTAAAAAGCAGTGAATAAGTAGAGGAAACCGTCATTGTTGCATGTAGTGAAAGTCAAAGTAAAGTAACTATAAACGTGTAAAATTTTTAGTCACTGCTCAATTATTGTAGACAGAGACATACCTTTTGTATACACTCTTGCCATATGAATCAAAGAATTTAGTAGGGAAAAACCTGTTGTAATTATTTTGAGATGATCACAACAATATTAATTACAAAAAGGCTTGCATTGCAGTTATTAAAAATTCAATAATTTGTTGCGCATCAGGTATAGGTAGGTATCTAAATTCCAAGCGAGAAATGCGGAGTAATTTATATAAAAAAAGCGCAAGCGCTATTTAAGCTTAAAATTGTTTGATTGTTAAGTCTTAAATCAAGAAGATTAAATAGGTATAATATAATTACATTTAATTTGATAAAGAGAATTCTTCCTACATAATAATAGTGAGCAATTTCGCTTATTATTGTACGCAGAAGAATGTATTTTTCATTGCTAATTAGTTAAATGAAATGTGTTTGGGAAAAAAGTTGCCAGAGAAGTGTACCTCGGCAACGTGAATGCGTCCCGAACAATGGCGGTACTTTTTGCAAATGTGCCTGCTGTCTTGCCATCGCTGAGGCAGTTCCAGGTACAATATTAAAGAACCATCGGAGATCGGTGGTGGCATTGATTGCTGTTGAAAAAACATCCCATTGATACCACAGAACAGTTCCACTCTGCATATTAATGGCGTGTACGGGAGATACCTAGAACTTGAATAAAATAAACGCAAAAACAAGACACCGTATATGATGATGTTGTGATTGCTGATCGCGGCAGAACCGTTTATAATAACTCATCCGACCACCTTTGACGTTTGTCCACAGTCAGCATACAACTTACTACATTTTACATATTTTATTAAATTTTATTATTTCCTTATAGGTACATATATGTATACTCATTTACAGAATTGTCTTAATATATTTAAATTATTTACTGATGATAAGAGCAGATATGTATATAAGTGCATATACCTATTATATTTGTTTATACATCAACTGCAATAAAATAGTAACTGATATTTATGCATGAAAAGATTTATAATTAAATACATTTTTTTCACATTTTTTCTTGTTTTCTTCTTGTTTAATTGATGCATAATATAGTTATTAATTATTAATGACAAATTTGCATAACGATCGATTTATGAGACCATCGGCCATGACATAGCTGTAACGTTGATGCTATAACCAGTTTTTGAATATTTCTGCTAGAGAGTGCATCATCATTGTTTTGACGTAAGTATAAATCAAGTAATCGTTCCTCAAACTATAATAGAAGATTAAAGACCGCGCGTATTTCCAATTTATCTGATTATATTTACGATATTTTACAGTCTGTTTCTTTTGGTTATCCTCTTTTGTCAATTGCTTTTCCTAGTATGCCAAACGATTTTCTTATTTTTTCCAACCATTAAGAACCATTAAGAAAAAGAACAAAAATGGTAAGGTCTGTAACGTAATAATTGGTGCCATGTCAGTTTTTTCGATCAATAAATTATACTTCAATTTAAGAAAACTAATACGCTGCGCGTTTCCTTATTCATCCAGCGCAGCTATTCATTTTCCATCAATCTTGTTGACACTTGTAATGACGTCTCGATTCTGGTTCTAAGTGAATGTGTCCGTGTTTCCTTTCTTGGTATGCTTTGATAATACATATTGTCCTGTATTAATTATTACTGCCGAGATAATTGCTTGCTCCCTTAGATCTGTTTTGGAAATTCAACAATTAAAATTTTTCTACTTTTTCCAAATGACAGATTCTTGATCACCCCAAAAGACTGAGCCCACCACCTTTCCATCAGTTAGCCCAGTCGGGTTACTCACAAAAAAGGCTTTATCGTGCAAAAACTATACGGACAGAAATTTTATTGCTCTAGCCTTTAGGGGGGAGGGGCACTAATTCTACCCTGGCATTAGCCGCCATCTTGAATTTGATGAGGAATTGTTTTTGCTCAATATCTCTGCCATTTTGAACTTTTCAACAAAAATTATGAAGACTGAAGTCAAATTGGATTCTCTACAACTTTATTCCCTACAATTTTTATCGTGCGATGAAGATTTTTTGAAATAAACGGGAAAAATGGGTAATGGATAGTTAGTGGCAGGACCAATGGTCTTGCCAAATCAACTTCGTCGGTTTCCTCTTCGCAGATCTCCTGAAGATATTCACTGCTGATGTACCTCGTGAAGTTAGACAACATTTTCACCCGTCTCACCATTGCATGCAGCTATGCCATATAACTTTTTTATAGGAGGGGAAATCCTCATGGACTCGGGTATGGTTCCCCAGGTAACATTTCGTGACGAAAACGCGACTGAAAATGTGACCTTTTTAGCTGTCGTGAGTTAGACGAGATCCCGAATTCGTGAAAAAAATTACGACTAATACGTTATAAAACCGCTCTAATTTTAACTTCCGAATTGGTCACGCCAACTACACTTTTGAATGTTGAGCAGCCGTTACGAAACATTGACGATATCGTTAAAAAAATTTCACTTTACCGATTAATAAAATCGTAAGAAACTCGTGGAGAAATAGCAGTAATAGAGTCGTGAAAAAATCGTGACAAAGTCGTGAAAAAATCGTGACAAAAACGTGAAAATACTGTGACTGACAGTCTACGAAAATCGCATGTAAATCAACTAATTGAGGTTATAAAAACGTGAATAGTTATGATGACAACACGTGACTTGTTAGTCACGATATTTTCACATACAGGTGTTACTTACTGATAGGCCGTAATTTCAAGGTTCCTGAACCAAACTTAAGTAGAAAAGTTAATTTATAAACATAATGTGTCCTGAAATGTCTTTAAAATATTATTAACTTTAAAATTTATGAACTTTAAAATATTATTTGTAACGCAGTTGCGTACGGCGACGCGAGTGGAAAAAGTGAAATGGGCATGTGAGGGGTGTTTTGGAAGACTAAACAACAGGATTACCTTAAAAAATTTACTAAAATATGTAATAAAACAGGATTATAGGTATACAAGACAATTATTTATAACAATATGCAAAAACTTACAGTAGGTAGTCTCTTAATTGTTGAGGTAACCAAAAAAACTTCTTTAAACTATTGGAGACACGAGGTAACTTCTAAAAATATCACTATTAACTTGATGTCGTCGTCTACCTGGGAAGTGCAGAATAATAATAAAGATCACGTTTTTTAGGGTAGTAACAATTAATAAGCAAAAACTTACAGTAGAGGTAGTAGGTAGTCTCTTGTTGAGGTAACTAAAAAAACTTCTTTAACAACTATTATTGGAGACACGAGGTACTCCCTACTTCCTAATTTACAAATATGTCATCCCGTTTCCGCTGAATTCTGCCATATGTGTTTACAAAGAGAAAACTGACAGTGACATTTGACATATCACTTGTTTTCTGACGAAGTTTTATTTAAAAACTTCAAAGATTCTTTTAAAATAATTAACAAACTGAAAAGTTGACGATTTATTCGCGACGTTTTCGTTACGTTTTGACTTCAATTGTTTTCTGACGAAGTTTTATTTAAAATTTAAATCGTATTCCGATAGCACTTTTTTTGACGATGTATTTCCACCGTTTTTTTAACGATTGTAAATAAAATATCGTTATATCGACCGTTCGTCACGATTTCGTGAAGTCTAAAATTTTGTCGTCACGTATTGCTACCTGGGTCTACAAACTTGAGGTAGTGCCGGACTCTTACCGACCAAAATCTCTCCCCGTCTATTCTGTCCACCCGATCCCACGAAATTGCGTAAGCATTACTTAATGGGTTGGCGTATAGCTGAACATTTTAGTCCTGCCTTACGACACACGCCCTTTTTGCCGCATTTGTCTTACTTTTGGATGAAATCGTCCTGAGCAACCAGATTCGGGTGAGGTTTCTGCAGTGGTGGTTATGGGTTCTAACCCGCGGGAAGTTTTTTATCCAACTCCATTCTGTGGCATTCATATTGTATGTACAGCAGTCACATTTGCACCTGTAAATATGTCCGGTAAATATGCTGACATGGTGACTTGTAAACATGGTGGCGTCATCAGCGTCTAGGTTACGCTGATCGCTTGAGTCCTGTTGGGCTTGCCATAGGCGTAGAACCTTTATTAGTGGTTCTACAAAAAAAGTCGTAGATATTAAAATTGTAGGAAATGTAATTTTAAACAACTTTATTCTTATACATTCTTAAAATACTTGAAATGTCTCATAAGATGTTGATTTCGCTTTTTCTAATGTAAAAGCTCTTCGAGAATCTAAGAAAAAAAAGTTGGAGTTTTTGGGAGTAATACGTTCTTTAGGTACCTTCCTTAATTAAATTGAGCAAGGCTAAGAGAATGAGCCGGTATAGTTGATTGGACAGCACTCGGTTGTTTCTATTTTACTTGTGGGAGATAAAGTGAACGAATTGCTGGAGTGGAGATATGCTGGTCTTGAGAAATTTAAATCGGCCACGGCGTTTGGTTGAGGTAGGTCATTGCCGGAAAGTCTAATAAGGCAAATAAAGTTAATTAATTGCCGGAAACACTCTTGTTTATTAAAGAAACACGCTTGGATTTTTACTCCAGAGGAAAATTCTTCACTGTCCGTGGAGAGAACCACAGTTAAATGATGGTTTCTTGAAATGACCCGTGACAAACAGTGTAGAAACAACACCTCTCCAGTGATGTTTTCAACACTGATCAAAGGGTCCGTGAATTTACAGGAGATACTTTTACGAAAAAGGTACCTAGGAATTTTGGGTCGAGAAAAAAATTCAATTTTTGATGTAAGATAGGTTAAATAAACTTTACGCCATAAATGCGTTACACCTTCTTTTTATGAGTTACCAGTCTGAGTTATGCTCGTATTGAGTATTATCCAAGTCATAGCCCATATATGGTAATATATCAGCATATGAATATAAAATATAAAATCATTGAAAAATAGTGAAAAAGAAAGGAGCGATTTTCACGGCAAATTAAATCTGAACAATCCCGATCGGTTCATTTACAAATTTAACAGCCCATGTATCTCTTGAAATAGCCGAGATCTCCTTATAGCAGGCATGCATTATTAACTTTTCCCACCCTATATATGAGTTAAATTTACTGCCCACTTTCAACGTTATAGCTCGCAATAATAAGTTAGTTCATCTAATTTTGTTAAAAAAAACTTTAACGCATAAACTGTATACAGCTAATAGTATTCCAGGTTTATAGCTTCTTGCTTTTAAAGAGATCCGATTAATTAAAACTCGTCTGAATAAAAAGTTTAACTTATGATCTTGTTCCCTAGCGAATTCCAGCGTGTGTTTGACAAGCATAAAATTAAAGTGCTAATACCTTCTGCAGCAAGGTAGGTATAGGTAAGCAAACACTAAACACTAATAACGCTGCATGGGTGTAATAAACTTGAAACGTTTATAAATAAGTCTTAAAATAGGTACCTATAAAACTGTGTTGACATCTCTGATTTGTTTAATAATGAATGCAGAACTGGATAAATCGACAATAATGAATTTTTGTCGCCTAGCTATACCTACCTATCTGCAGTAGGTAGGTAGGTACTAAAGTTTCAAACGAGAGGAAATCTAAAAATAGACCGAATTCTTATAGTTTTATTAATATTATAATTAAATTAACATCACATATGTATTTCCGTTTTACATTAGGTATATCGGGTGTTCATTAATTAATTAACACGTCCTGAATTGGCTGTGGAGATCGAAACGTATGTCATAACTTAATCTTCTATTAATATGAAATAGTAGACTAGTCAATTCGACTTTCTATGATTGTTATCCGCTATCACGGTTACTAATTGTAACTGTTTTTCGTTTTGAGTTGTTTAAAAATAACTATCATTTTGATAGTCTCAAATCATCGCGGTATTTCATCAGTTACTCTAAATTATTCAGTAGATATGCGTCAAATAGTCAAACAGTGTTTCTCGCATATGGGTATCTCAAAGTAACGAGTAATTTCGATCGGTCGCTACTCCCTAATTCAGTTATCCCATCTCTAGTTCAAACTCCATTAAATGTATATTGTAATTTGACATTTTTTACATTTTAGCATTATTGATTTACTGAAGGCCGTTCTTTTTCAAAGGAAAGGTTAAAAGATTAATTTTCATTACACAAGAAAATAATATTCAAATTAATAATTAGAAGCGCTCACGTAAGAGCAAAACACTGCTATAGTTGAAAGTTATTTTCGCAATGGGAGTAATAAGCTTTATGGAATTTGGATGTTCTCTGTAGATCTATCTGGAATAAATATCATGTGGTGGAACCAAAGAAGTTCCTCATCAAACTCGGTGCTTGGATGGAATGTTTCTGTATATGAACCTGCTTACTGGAGAAGTTTGTCGATGACGATACACCATCAGGCGAATAGAGTGTTCTTAGTGAAGTGAGTAACCGTGTATTATAATATATCCAGAAGGGTGGAGGGCACTTCACCCATCTCTTAAATGAATGTTCTAACCTAACAAAATCAAAAATTGTCCGTTGTAAATAAAAAATGTATTAAGTTAAGACAAACCTCTTTGTATCAGGGCCTACTCCAAAAAGGGTTCGTTTTCGAACACCCTTTATAAACAGTGTTATAGGTACCGGTACCTATTATATAACAGAATTCTTTATTTTATACAGCATGCGCGCGTGAATAAATCATTAAGATAAGACATCTCCCTTACTTTCCTGATAAAACGCTGAAAGTGGAAGTGAGAAAAATATCGCTTACTTAAGGTCTTTTTAGCTGGGATAATTTGCAAGTCAAGTCATTTTCTAATCTTAATTGTTTGATATGTTGTGAAAACAATGGTTGCATGAAGAAATACATACCACGGCTCATAAAATTCGGACGGCCTAATTTAAATTTGGAGGTTTGATGGTTCGATCTTAACTGCTCGGAACTCGGCACATCGTAAACTGAAATTCACGTTCGTGCTGGTGAGAATTTTTTCTATTTCTCATTTATTCTTGCAATATAAAGGATTAATTTAAAAATGTGATGAGTTTACTTAGAAACACTTAATTAGTATACGATTATTAGTAAGTTAATCATAGTTCGACTTCTCTTGCATAATTTGCGGCATTGGCGCTGCTTTGTTTCAATGAAACGGTACTTTATTTTATTTCCATCAGAGTACGAGTGACGGTGGTACCATTTGAGCGGTTTTTGTTTTATTAGACTCAGGGCCAGATTATTACTTTTTTCGCCCATGTAAGAAACCATGAATTATAGCACCCCTTCTCTTAAGCTGCTTTTGAGGTTTTACACATGCGGTTGTGCGCAAATAAATTTAAAAACGTTGAAGGACAGCGCGGGTTTTATAGAAGGATTAAGTCCCATAATATGATGCGCGCAATCGCAAATTTTTTCAATGTCAAGGTCACGCAATTATACCCAAAGGTTGGAAATGCTCATGGGGTATACAGGGTTATCCTAAATAAATGCGAGAATTTTAGGGGTGATTCCTTGGCTCATTCTAAGTAAAAAAGTTTCCGCTAACGTGGGTCCGCAAATACGCCGTTTTTGAGATACCTACATAGGGTGTCAAAAAGAGACTTTTCCAATTTTTTGTTGATATCTCGGAACAGTTTGAGGTATAGAGTTCCACTTTTGTACATACCCTACCATTGATATTAGTTACTTTTTTTAATGCTAACTCATTTTATTTTCATATCCCAGTGACGGAGATTTTGGGGTTGTAGGTACGCGGTACGTTAGATCTTTTTGTCCCTAAATTCACAAGCGGAAGAGCCCCAAAAATTCTAACTGCACATGTTTCTACTGGAGTTTACCATTTTCTTTTTTTTACCATTTAGTGCAAAAAAGCATTTTTGCCTATAAAATGAAAACTGATGGAGCAATGTATAAATGGTCTCAATGGAAGAATTGTAGAGAATTAAAATATGCAGAAAATGAAGACTTGAAACAGCCCGATCGGTTCATTATTAAGAGAGAAAAAAATAAAAAACAAAAAAAAACTAAAAAAATAGCGTTTTAAAAAATTCGTATCGTCGTCATTTTCAGAAGTTCATCATTACCATTTCTGCAGCGAGGCACGATGCTCTGAGAAGTAGTGTTCAGCTATAAAACGTCGTCAATCTTCATTTTCTATATTTAAATTATGAGAAAAGAGTAAAAATTGCACGCAAACATGAGCGAAAATGGCCGAGCGACAGAAATGATAGAACAGAAGTTGGGGGAAAGGCATAATACAAGCGCTGTTATACCCCTCATCTCACGCGCTCGGCCGTTTTCGCTCAAGTTTGCGTGCAATTTTTACCTTACTTTGTTCGTTTTTCTTTTGGGAGGGGGGGTTCTCTCTTAATAATGAACCGAAAGGGTTGTTTCAGCTCTCTATTTTCTTCGTATGTCAATTCTCTATAATTCGTCCATTGGGACCATTTAGATTGCTCCATCAGTTTTTATTTTATTAGCAAAAAAAAGTTCAAAACGGTTTTTTTATTGAAGAACACAATTTTTTCAATAAAAACCCATTTTGATAGTCAATAATTAATTGTCAATAAAGCTTTGACTTTCCATGGCTTCTCTTGCTGCATTCAGCTATGGAGGCAATGACACACCACACCAGAACATTTTCTGTAAATTTGGATTTCGCTCTATAAATGACGTTATCAGGAACTTCTGCAATGTCTGATGCAAAAACCATAATTTCTGTCAGAGTTGCTATGGGCCAAAAAATTCATCATCCAAAATTATCTCCCGGTTATTTGGAAAATGAATCCTTTTTCCTGCATTTATGGCCGTTATTATTTTCCTTTTGGAGATATGAAACTGGCGGACCAATTTTGATTATGATGGCCAACAGAAGTGCCATCAAATGTGCGTTTTTCGCTCTTCTTAACAGTTTTTGGCCTCTTTGAGGCGGTGATGATTCTAGGTTTTCCACTTTTCCTTAAAGTCATAAAGGGAACATCTTGTCCACTTTTAGCAAGCGTCCCCCTTAAATAGTTCTTCCAGACACATCCTGGTTTTCAAAAATTCTGGTATAGTCACCATTCATCTCAATATGGTCAAATACAGGGAACTTTTTTGCAATAGCCAAAACATTCGAGTGGCTAATTTTTTCTCGTTTAGGTACAGAAACACTTCATGCAGGAAATTTCAATAAAGCGAGGAATCCAAAACGATAACCTCTTTTTAACCTGTAAACTTATTTTCAAGAATTTTTCTAAAATTTACCCGTCTTATCAGAGTAGGTAATATTAACTTATCAAGGAAAATTTTCGAATCATCTAACTCACCTTCAGTACTGCTCCTTCCGTGCAGACTGCAGTCTTCCTCTTTGCCCGGCCTGAGGGGCGGACTGGTAGGACTGGCGCCTCCAGTTGAGCTAACTGAGCCGCCACTGCTATGCGTGGAGCCCTGCAGGTAAAGACTGTGGGCAGCCGCGGGATGCGGGGGGTGACTTTCTCCCAACGAGCCGCCACTGGCACCGCTTGACGCCGCCTGCGATAGCGGGTGATGGGCGTCTTGTATCCTTTGAACATTGAACTGAAACGGAAAAGGCAATCAAAATTTTTGTAGAAAAGGCTGGTCTAGAGTCTAAATTTTCTTTGCATAAGGTGGTTTCCAAAAAGTATTATTGTCAAAGAAAAACTGGAAAATTATAAAATCATTTTAGTAGTCATATCTTACATAATGTCACTATTTGTTGTTAATGTTCATAAAACTATAACTTTTGTGCATAGGTAGATATGCAATAAATAGCATGCCTAAGAGCTACCGTGCCGATAAGAATTTCAACGAAACTTTTTGACATTTATTAAAGACAAAACCGCACTTTTTGTCACCTAAACGGTCCCTGAGCGGTTCCGAAGTCTATCAGTCGTGATCTCCAGCGGATCGCGTTCCTCAGCCGTGATTTCTAACTACACCATCGATCGTAGAGCCTCGCTATAGAGGACATACACACAATATTATTGCAATCGCGTCCGAGCTGTCGAAGAAGCTATGGCATAACCGGCCTTGTCAAAGCATTCCGCGGCGTCGAACAGAACCAGCTCTTCCCGGACTTCTAATTTCAACAAGTGACTTGTTTTTGTTCCCAGTCTATCCATCAACGTACAGCTGGAGGACCGGCCATTCTATTTAACAATCGACGATCTCGATTATCCTTCTCATAAAACATTGGCCCGCTTATAGCTAGACGCCGATGAACGCTGCAAAAATTTGTCAAGGACTGTAGGGAAATAGTTTCGGGCGTGCTTTCCCACAGTATTAAATTCTTCAAGCTATATGAGACTGGCGCGGGGATGTGCACGATGAGTTTGTTGGATTTACTTACTATATGGGTTTGGTTCCAATTATATGGGTACGTAGGTACCTTATGAATAAATAAATAATTCATTTTTTTAACCATAATACCTACCATGCATATTATAATAGAAATATTCATATTCATGGACGGACGTTTCAGGCTTAAATTGTTTTTTTTTCAAGGAAATAGGTATTCAATAATATAATAAATTATTTTTTTTATTTATTTATTTTAATTATTTATTTATTTATTATATTATATATAATATAATAAGGAAATTCAATAATTAATTATCAAAAAGAAGTGTTGCAGCAGTATTGTGTTTATGTGGAGGAGCCCCCCCCCCCCCCAGCAAATTTGGACACTACCGCGGATGTTACTTCATGATAATTCCACGTAATTCCGTAATTCCACGGCGCATTCCTGAACCCAATTCAAGAGGAAAAGTTCATATTATGAATATGTAGTTAGAATTAGAGAGATGGTGACAAAAATGCCTTGTATCTCCTAAATGGAAGAAAAGCAGGTTCTTATATAGTTCCGGAGCTCCCTTCTCAAAATCGGTTTTGGCAAGCAGAGGTCTATAGTATTCTGTGGTGAGCGGCTAGGGCGTTTTGCCCAGATTTACCCGAGCGATTTCAAAAAGTATCTACCATTTGGAAGAAAATTACTGCGGGATAGCCAGGCAGCCCCACCAATTAAGGGAAAACATTTTCTTCCAATTTGCTCCTTGCGTTTAACCTCCCAGTACCGGAAGTCATTAGTAACTTCGTTATTATTATCGGTTCAATTAGTTCAATTAAATATGAAGTCGGTTCAATTAGCAAACATGAAGAATTTTTGTCGCTTATTACAGTGATGAAGATATAAAAACGAAGAACGATGAAGAACGATTGAAAAATAAAAAATGAAAGTTTACAAGGGGGTGCATCGGGGTCAGGCAAATAATTTACCAAAAAATGTACTCCATCACTGAGTTATTGTTTACAAATTTTTATTTAATTCAGTTTAAGCAGCTAAAATACATTTTTTTAATCTCTCGATATAAATTTTTTCGCCACATTCATTGTTTTCATGAAAAATTAATTTGATTTTAATGATTTTATGAAGTGTGTAAACCATTCAATAATAGTACCTAACGTAAGTACATTTTTTTGTCAATATTATTTGACTATGCCCTCCGGGACACCACCGGAACTCATAATTATTATCATCTACATATACCGGGTGTTCCATCGTATAGAATTCTCGCGAAAAAGGGTATTTCTAATTAAAATTTTTATATGAAAATTTACATACGTGGATTACATTAAACCTACTATGATATGATGTAATCATTTTTGGTAAATTAATTAAATGTGACTTTCGATTTTCGACCTCGATTTTATATCGAAATACTAATCGCATCTCAATGATTTTTCATACACTTGTAGAAAAAAGTTTCTTCTATAAGAAAAAGTAACTTGTTAATCGATATCTTTAACCATAATTGAGTAATTTGCCATCAAATTTGGACATAAAATCGAAATAAAGTTTATGATTAAGATTATAAACCCGTCACTACAGCTACAATTTACAACTTTAGTCACATGCTGTGAATAAGCTGCTTTGTTATTTACACAGGTACCTGGAGAAAAGTTTCTATCCCTATTTCATAGAATTGCAGTCCGCCTTTGTAGAGGAGAATGCAAAGTGTTTACTCTCAACTAAGTCGTAAATAACTATCACACTTGACCATCTTTTGTGCCTTTCACCACATTTAATAACTTTACAAACAAAAATCATCATAAATCATATCTGATTTTGCCTAATTTGACATTATCTGCAATTAATGGCATTAGCTTTATGAATTTTCAATTTCTAATTTCACAGGCGGATTTCTAATGATATTTAGAATTTATTGATATAAGAAAAATAAGATTTTTTTTGTCGCCTAATTAGTTTTTCGCGACTGCACGCTTTATAAGCTCACTACAAACATGCTGATTAGACCAGATTATAGAGAATTAAATTATTCATGAATGTGCCGCGAATAAAATACTCTAAATTAATTATAAAGTGTACTTTTCGCGAGAATTCTATATGATGGGACACCCTGTATAGTTAGTGATAACTTTGCGTCTTAACGAACAAAACTACCAAATTTTGTCATCATCAGTTGGTCATTCGATCGAGTATCTATTGTGTTTAATTTTCTTGTGAGTTCAGTTCAGAGGTCCCCAAAAGCAATATTGTAGAGAGGAGGGGGTAATAGGTATCTGGTGACATTAGTTTGAAACCCGCTTTGAAAGGGGGAAGGGGGAGGGGGTAATATAATTTGTCTCTCATTATTGCGTAAAATTCATCTTAGTTACAACTATTTTTAATAATATCTCACCAACGGTTGACCTGCTGGGACCATATTTGCGTTTATTATTAGACTTTTTTCCTTTTTTGATCACTGCTTGACGAACAGGCTGTTCAAATTTGAGGGTTCCTCACCAGGCATCCTTTATAAAAGGCGTTTCAGGCTTAGCTACAATTTTAAATTGCATGCCACTATTATTACTTATCAGGAACTGCATGGTAAAGAAGGAAAGAGAAGGTAATTTTTATAAATTTTTCAGTTCTGATTTACCTTGTAGAATCATAAAATTATTCTTGGCACGCTTGGTAGAATATGATATGAAACAAGTTTCCTTTCATTATCTAAAAACAAAATTAATGATTTCTATATATGGATTAATAATCAGCGAGTTTTAGCAAAAATGTATTTCTATTTCTGCTTCCTTGTAACAACAGCCACCTAGCAGGACATGTCGCAATATTACGTGCTTATAGACATTTTATCATACCTACATTTTCCATTTCATACCATCCATAAGTAGTTAAAATGATTGAATTCTTGTGATCACTTTTAGGTACTAATTAAATTACAAAACAATCAAAATTGATACATAGTTTTAAGTACCTAACTCAGTTTTTACTTTATATAGGAAGGTTTTTAAAGCGTATTTCAAGCGTAAAGTGATTGATAAATTTTCATCAGCTGATCAGAAATCTTATTGACTAATGACTTTACTATGTTCATTGACTGAAAGGAGTACTGAAAGAAAAAAAAGCAGTAGGTACACTTTTTCTTAGAACTTCAACACCATGTAGTTAAAAAGTTAAGCTGTTTCGGAGATATGTCATATAAATTTTTTTATTTAACGGGCCCATGAATCACACCTTTGAATTTAGTCACATCATTAAAAACATCCTGTATAAATATACGTATAATAATGCATGTGATGGATTATCAAAGCAATAAATCTCGTTTTCAATTCATGGCGAGTGAAACCTACTCAACCAAATTTTGGCACTTGAGCTTCTGAAAATCATGAAGTTTTCTCAGAGAAAAGTTGTTATTCCGAAAAGTCACTGTTTACATGTCATTGGCGAGCCTTCTGGAGACCAGTGGAAAAATTTCAAGACCCTCTGAAGGAAATTAAATTTTCGAAAATGTTGCATTATTGCTTTATCCCTTGAACAAATATGCCTGGAGCATGGTTTGTGTATATGAAGAGCTTTCGATACCGTTACATAAAAGAGCAGAAGAGGTCTAAGGTTTACCAGCTCAGCACAAGATTTGTTTTGAAGAAATAGGCTCAAAACCTTTCATATACGCTAAATCATTTTTTCTGGGGTAATTTAAAATAGCTATAGAAAAACCTATTTTATTTTGAATCTCTACACAATTCAAAGAGTCTAAGAACCAATTTTCCTAAAAATGGTTTGGAGAGAATGTGATAAAAACGTTGATCAATGAGAATTTTTCAATGTTCAACAATCATAATTTTACCGCCGTGAATCTAGTAGTCGGGATCTGACACACAGGAGTGTCCTTTTGAAAAGAATTCAAAATGGAGAGAATTAATATTACTAAATGTTCTTATGCGCATGCGCTCAAAAAAACTCTGCGGGAAGTCAAAAAAATAACGGATTTACTACAAAATACTCATCAGTATAGATTGCGTTTAGCTATACCCTGTATCAAAATATGGAGTTTTATAACCGTGCAGAAGGAAAAATTCTCACACCCCAGCAGCTATTTTTTTTTGCAGCTTTGAGGTTGAGTTTCACCCTGATGTGAAGGGTGTAAGAATATTTCCTTGGGCACAATATAAGGCTCAATAATAACAACTTTTCGATGCTAGTCTCGGGGTGGCTAAATGCAATCTAAAGGGTGTTTTATATCAGCAGACATTTTTTTTATTTTTGGGGTGGTTTTTCACCCTGATGCCCAGTGTAAGATATATAAGGTGAGTGAACGAAATATGTATTTTAACTGTAATTATAATAAAATTAGAAAATAAGAGTAGGCACTGTAACGTAGAGGACCCGGGCCCCCCCGTCTTTCGCGAAAAGCCACTGTGTGATCGTCTATTTTTTATCATATCTCCCTAATCACGAGACTTAGCGATTTGACCTCGCGGCTACCTTACTGAATTGTCCTAAACCTGAACCACCTAAATTTTCCTTAAAATCGGCCGACGCTTTCGGTAACTTTCCATTGTGTCTAGCTATTATAATTACACCGGCTTAACTTTCATTTCGCATTTTCACTTGTTTGTTGTTCCAGAATTATGATGAACTTTCGGCTGTTGCCATTTATTTATTCGCTTTATCGATTGGTGTAATTTTCCTTCTCGTGGGTGTAATACCTATCGACTTACTATTGTCTTTGCAGGGGGTTATTGTCTAATTTATGATTCCACAAAAATCTTCCATCCGGAGGTCTGTTTCTAGGTCAGCTCATCCTTTCGTCACGCGGGTCGAGAGTGTCTTTTATAAAGGCATCTGGGCAATATTTATTTACCCTTGCGGTGGCCGCTCTCTTGCTGTTCCGTGTTGGAATGCGACCAGCTAGAGCGACTCCATTTTTCTGAATATTTAATGAGCTGGCAGGGATCGTTTACTTGATGTAACGGCGGGTGGCTGCGTTTTAATTTCCTTTAGATATTTACGTACCTATTCTTGCACTATTTGCTTTTTCGATTTGGGCTGATTTAACGAGGAAGGTGGAAATAATTTCCTTATCATCCTACCTAGGTGCGATCTATTTCAGTACGCGTTTATGCACGCGTGAATAATTTATGCTAGCGCTTGTTCAAGTGAAGGGCTCGGCAGAAATAAACACTGCGACCGAGAGCATCAACACTCTTGGGTCCACCTTAGGTAATGTGACGATATCTTCTCGCGCGTTCAGCTCTCGTTCCGCCATCTTAAATATCTTACACTGAGCCCTTATGCGAGGGGTGTGAGAATTTTTCCTTCGGCATGATTATAAATGATCATAGAAAAAAATAGATTCAGGTCAGCCATAATTTAGTCTATACTATTAGTCATAATTAGTCTACTATTTCATATCTTATAGTCTCGACAAATAGAAAATCAAGTTATGACATACGTTTCGATCCCAGGGCCAACTCGAAACGTGTTTTATTGAACACCCCATCCATCATACAACAAACCGCAAAAGTCATTGGTTTTCTGAAAAACCTTCTACGGGGGGAAGAACTTTACAAACTTCTACCACATGTATAAGTTATTAGTTCCTTAAGGGGAATATCATGTGAGAGTTAAAAAGTGTCAACTCCCCTTCTCTGTTAATATACAGGGTGATTTGTAGATTTTATAAAACATTAATTTGGCTATAAAATCTACACGGATCATTAGAATGTGCGAATTTTCCGGTGCAACTGTACACCGTTTTCTAGAATTCGATCGGCGTTCTCTAAACTTTTTTTCCAGAAATTCCAGGCCCGGCTTAAGAAAAATTAATTGGGAGAGTTCGTACTAAGAAGTGCACCCACAAATAGACAATGAAAACTGTACATGTGCCCGTGCGGTTGAGTACCCATCGGGCGCGTCCCCAGGTGGCGGATAGGAGGAAGGCCTTACAATGAGGGGAAGTGAGTAAGGTTAGCAGTGGTAATAGAGCTCGTCGGAGGTAAAATTCTAGGCTGGTAGCTTAAAACCCTGCCGCGGACCACCTCCCCTAACCTAGTTGTCGTGTCGTGACTAAAGGTCTGCACTAGGGGCAACGGCGCCAGAGACGTCCGACTGTGAAATCTCTGATATACCGTATCATCTGTTGTCGTGGTCACGTTCCGCGCACAGAGAGATGCGGGGGTCTGGGCTTGATCGCCGGAACCAAGAGGAGACAACCTCGCTAAAAAACCTAAATCCTAAGGCGGGGGTCCAGGCTGATGGGATGCGTGACTGGATAGAAGACCAGCCCTACTGGATTCAACCTTGGGGCACCAGGGGGCTCCCCACTGTATCAATCCCCTCACCTTTGCATGCGGGGCTCTGCATAGGTGGAACACTCCCTAGCTACTCGTGGGATCAACCATGGTAAGAAACAAAAAACCAAGAAATCGCGGGACATCACCGCAAAACAGACTGCTGACCGAGCGGGGCTTGTCACCCGTCAAGACAGTCGGCAATCTAAACAATCCTTGTGCTCGAGACCACCTCGAACACAAGAAGAATGCCCACTCATTGGCAAGAAAAGGAGCATCGACACCCTTCATAGGACCAGAGCCATTCTGTGGCTTCGAAGATACTTTCTTCAAGCAGAACTCCAAAAGGAAGAAGAAAACTGAGAGAACCCCATTGGAGGAACCTCTCGGGGTTGAGACAAGCCAAAGAACTTCTCGGGAATGTTATTAACCGAGAGAGGTCGAAGATAGTCTTTAACCTCAGCAAGGAACATCTCAGAACACTGACGGGATTCCTAACGAGACATTGCAAGCTCAAGGAACACCTGAGGAAGTTAGGCATAGAAGAAAATGGCGTCTGCAGATTCTGCTGGAAAGGAGACGAGACACCACGTCACCTGCTGCTCAACTGCGATGTGATAGAACTCAAAAGAAGTAATGTTCTGGGCCATCACCAGCTAGAGGCAGGGAACTTACCCGACCTTGATCCTCTCAAAATCCTGAAGTTTCTCAAGGAAACGGACCTGGAGAGGGTGCTTCACTAAAGGGATTCCACACTAGGCGAAGCACAGTAGAGGGGATACAATAGATCTTTTAGGTCGCAGTAATCACCCTCAAAAATTCAAATACAAATACAACACAACTGTACATGTGAAATTTTTATCAGACTTTCGTGGTATATTTTTCATGAACGATCGAATCTGAACAAAAATGAAAAGCCGCACCATATCGTATTATTACCATACCTAATTTAAAATAAAGGATATAAATTGAGGTTATTATAACTAAAATAAGTGCGCAGGCAAAGTGTTGTTGTTTGTCACTTTGTGTTATTTCCAGGACCGGGCTAAATTATTTTTCAATCAATAATTTTTAAACAAAAGTTCGCCCCATTCAAACGTTATGTTTATAAGCTTTTCTTAGTCTATTTGAGAAATAATATTTAAGTGAAATACTTAAATGGGTGGGTCGTTTATTACTGATGATACTGTTTTATTACCGTGAGTAATTAACATAAAACTCCATTAATTAGCCACGCTTAGACACTATTACAATAATTAGTTTCTTAAAATAATTAAAACTCATGAAGTTTGAAAAAAATAATGAAATCGTGGTAAAAAAGCATATTTTTGTTTATTTCTGGTCTATTTAAATTAGGTCATTGATCTGTTTTCATACTGTTCATTAATGAGGCAACAGTTCCTAAAAATATGCAGTTAGTGTTGGCGTTAGTATAGTAAATACGTATAGGTAATTAGAATTAATTTGCATATTCAGTAGTGTGAAATGTTTTCATTGATTTCATCTGCTACTAAGGTGTATTTACTACCAATAACAGGAGTAACTGTTTTTATATGTTCTGTCTGCTTTAATAAACAAATTTTTAAAAGGCTCCAATTGACTTATTTTCAAAAATAATGCGGCAAAAATTAATCAGGTCAATTTATTTAAATGTTACTCTTGTTGGTATACATAAAGAGACCCGATTAGTTCCCGAGAAACAAGTTTGATTTAGGACCAAATTGTATATTTTAATTGATTTTAATCATATTTTCACCGCACTTTCATTTCGTATAATAACTGGAGCGTTCTTAACTTCGAAATTATGCTTCTTTCCATAATTTTATAATAATATTGTTATTTGTATTTATTTTATGCTTAATTAATTAAGAATTCACACTCCCATTATTATTAATAAGAAATGCAGAAAAGAAAAATAAATGTACATATAAACAAAATGCTTTAACTGGTCTATTAACATAGGTATCTATTTCTTGTTGATTTTATTAGATCTCTACGATGATATATTTTTCTGCCTTTCCAAGTTTGGTACGTCCCTGAACAAGCTACCCCACATTAATTATTGTTTGGAGTCCTACCGAGGTTCAACTTCTCTCTAGAGTCTTAGCTTCCACACCACCCACCACCACTGAAGAAGTGATGTTTTTGCCTCTTTTTGGGAGAAGACACTGCACCTGCCTGAATGAATTCCGTTCCACAACTCTTTTGATAAAAGGGGTTGTCTCGTAAGTTATCTCAAGCTTATCTTGAAGATATATCGAAAGAAGCCATATTTAGAAATTTCCAATTTAAATGGTGTAATTATAAACTCAATCAACAGAATACCTTATTATAGAAACATTTACTGTTATTTATTTTTCCTTTAAGGCTTTGTATTGTTTTCTACGTATACAGGGTGTATTGTAACGTCCGCATAATTTTAGAACCACGTGATTCTACATCAAAAACAGAACATAAAGTTTTAATACCGTTTAGCTCTTAGACCTCAAATAACGAAGTTATCGACCATTGTAGTTTAAATTTGAAGTTTTTGAATACTCAAAAATATTGCTTAATATTATTAAAAAATTCTTAAGTAAGAAGTAAAATAGCCAAATTATCCAAAATTTTAGAGTTTTTTTTGGTAAAAATGGTTTTAATTAACATTTCAAAACTAGGAATTATTTGATTTCCTGAGTTCCAATACTTCCAATCAATATTGCAACTGCGCGTTTTAATTGTTGAATAAAAAATTGAAAAAATAAAAAATCTTAAAAAAAATTGCAACATTGACACGTCGCAGCATGACATTTGTCTTGTTGCACCTTTTTTCGATTACATAGCAACGGCACACTATACCAGTGAGGTGACTTCACGTCTAATAAGTTATCTTAATTTTTATACCAGCGCCAGTGTTGCAAAATTTCAGAACGTTAAATTGCCCATATCTTAAAATCTGTGTACATCAAGAAAAAACTGTTGAGGACTTTTTTGTTCTGTTTTTGATGTAGAATTGCGTGGTGCTAATATTATGCGGACGTTACAATACACCCTGTATTGTACTGCATTTTTACTAAACATCATGAAGGTCAGTTTTTAGTCCCTAAAATTGGAGCGATTATAGGCTTATGTGTTCTCACATCTATATCCTTTCTTGATAAAAATTTCAATTCTTATGGGCATGGCTCAACCAGTCCGTCAACCAAGAGCTTATCCCTGCTGCGTAGGACTCAATATTTTAATTATTCCCGATCGTAATTATTCTGATTTTTCTTCCAAATTTTCTTAAGTTCTGGTCCGCTTCTCACACTTCGCGCCGAAATAGTGGTATAGTAAATCAGACTTTGGAAATCTGTTATCGCCAGTTCTTTGTTTTTAGGTTGCGCTAAGCTGTGTATCAGATTTTTCTTTTTGTGTGGAATATCTCGGTGAGCGTATGGAAAGTCTATTTAACAAAAATAGAGCCTGATGGGTGAGCACGATTCAGTTCAAGTATCAAAGGCCCCACCGTTGATCCCTGTTGATTATTATTGACTCACCATCAACAAGATCTGATTTATATACAATGAGAGTTCCAAGAAGTGAAAATTCCTGAGTGGACAAATGTCAATATGTTGTCCTCTAGCTTCTGTGATAAAACTTTGTGATAGGAGGCAATAATTCTGGGTGAGGTTACCAAATTCGAAATTTAATGTAAAACGTCAAAAAAAGCTAAAATTTTTTGAAGCAGCTATACTTAACTGTTAAAGATTCATCTAATTTTGATTACCTATACTTGTAAATATCGAGGAAATTAAGCAATCGAAAATTCAATAACAAAGTACTTTGAATATTCCAGTCCAGTAATAAACTAGCTTTAATTAAGTCATATAACGATACTAATAATTGCTTGCTATAATAATTATTACTCAATCCCTGATAGTCATGCAAATTTTCGATAATCAAGAATCGCATCATTACGATAGCAGTTTTTCATCGCAAATAAAACAAATCGATACCTAATCCCTACAAATATGTTCGTACTGTTTATGAAATAATATTGAATATCCATTTGCAGAGATTTATTCATAATTACGGGTATACTGTAAAATAATTAAACGCAATTATACGCTAGCCTCGTGTATGTGAAGTTATTACGTCTTAGATGACCGAATGGAGACTGTACCATAATCGGCTCCGAGACAGATAAGTTTCTCTAAAGATCTGTTTCTTGCTTTCCTTGGAATAGCAGAAGACTTTTTTCAATACTTAGAAACATTTACCATCCTCTTATATGGAGACTGGTTCGACCGATATATCCAATAACTGCATTTTTCTACATCAGCGTATTGGTTTTATTAAAAACGAGCGCGCATACTCATTGGTTTACGTCTTTATTTCTTGAGCGTGATTGAGAAAATTTGGACACTACTGGTTGTGCTTTGCGATTCCAAGAAAACTATAATATGCATTGCGGGTAATTTTTATTTGCCTAATACGTATGTATATTGATTAAGCAGCCATTACGATATATTCCCGTATTCTTAAAACTTTACGATCCGGAAAATAACAAACTATCTCAGTAATAGGAGTGCGGGATATTTTAGGTAGGTATAGGTACCTATTGTAATATGGTTCAATGATTTGATGCATTATTTGAAAACAACACATCTTAAGATAAGTTGTGACGTTTCGCTCTGTTAATTAAAGTTCAAATAATAGTTGACATCTGATTGGCATAACATAAAAATTAACTGTTCTATTCTGTCATGGGAATTAATCCCATAAACCCCGGCAGATCAGAAAAACATCTTTCATAACAGAAATTTATGCAGTATGCCTGTTGCGTCCTATTTTTACTTCCATTCAATCCTGGCCTTCCGCAATCTTTCTTCCTGTTGTGTGTAAAGCACTTCAGATGTCTGTTGGGTTGTATAACCAACACACCTGTGCCTGGAGAGTGAGAAAAGGGCATTCAAGAGACCAGGAGAGAAGAAAATATATCCTACATACCAGCAGGAACGAGTTCTTTTCCAGCCGTAGGAGAAAGAGTTCATCTTCTGCATTCGCAAGATTCGCTTCTCGTCCTTGACGAAAGTGTCTACATACGCGCTTTTCGCTTCGCTCGCATTATTCCACATAACGCATTTTTATCTACGCAATCCAGCTATCCAAGAAGAAGGCATCCTCTTTTATACCTCAAAGAAGGTATAAAATACTGTTACGTAATTCACTTTATTACAAATAATCTTAAATAGTTTATGATAATTATTTGAAATCTTTACGTCCATTCCAATATCAATAAACTCAAAATTGAATAGAACCACTTTTTCTTCCTATAATCCCACTTCTGTCCCAATAGAGCACGCTCAACACACCTGAGAGCTTTTCTCTTTATTCCTTTCACACCAGGTACTTGTAGGGCCTCTCTCAAAACTACTCCCTCCCACTGTTCACTGTCTCACTAGGTCTCTCTCTTCTTCATGTCAACTTCCTTAACTGACTTCTCTCATATTTACAAGTTCATATTTACAAGTCTTCTAACTGTGAGCTTACTATGCGGCATCCGAAACTATTTTCATTGACTCTTGTCTCTACCTTTCCAACTGTACTTACTTCTACAGTGTGTGTCACAGGCATGGTACACCCCCTTTTTTTTCTTTATTTTTTGAGATAATTTTTTTGAAATTTGGTACGTCGCATATTCTCGATAGAGCGCACTTTTTAGCAGAAAATTTAATTTTTTCCCACATCCGGTTTTTCCGGAAATGTTATCAACTTTTTATTTTTAAATGGGACACCCTATATATTATTATATTTTTGAATTCTATACATTTGTACAAATCCAACAATATCACATAAGTACCATTTTAAATGTCAAATTTGTTTTAATTTAATTTTTTATTTCTCAATTATAGTGTGCCATATATGACTATTTCGTTTTACTCCAATTGGATCATCGGATGCTAGAAAAATCGAATTTTTGTTCAAAGTACTAAATTAAGTGATTTATGGATAAATTATGCGCACCGGAATGATTTTTTGAGCTGGATTCATTTTTTTCAAATGGTACCATATTGGTACCGAGGTACCATCTACTAGTACTCTTAATAAGGGACATTTTGGTGTACCCATTTTGCATCTGTGACGAACACAACTGAAGTCATGGCACACTATAATTGAGAATAAAAAAATTAAATAAAAACAAATTTGACATTTAAAATGGTACTTGTGTGGTATTGTTGGATTTGTACTAATGTATAGAATCCAAAAATATAATAATATATAGGCTGTCCCATTTAAAAATAAAAAGTTGGTAACATTTCCGGAAAAACCGGATGTGGGAAAAAATTCAATTTTCTGCTAAAAAGTGCGCTCTATCGAGAAAATGCGACATACCAAATTTCAAAAAATTATCTTAAAAAAAAAAGAAAAAAAAAAGGGGTGTACGCATGCCTGTGACACACACTGTATATTCCAAACTATACTAATGACTATGCTCTGCGAGTACTGCCTCTGATAACGTTCAAAACTATACTCTCCGCTGTTCACTGCTGGCTCACCAGGTCTCTCTTTTGCTCATATCAGCTTTTTTAACTGACTTAGCTCTTATTAATAACATACTCCACACTGCGCTGCTCATTTACTTACAAGCCTTCTAACTGAGCTTACTCTTCAGCACCGGAAACTATATTTTGGCTATTTTGTCTCTAACTTCCAAATTGGACTTACTTCCATAGCATCTATAACTGACTATGCTCTGCGAGTACTGTTTCTGATAACATTCAAAACTATACTCTCCACTGTGCACTAATGGCTCACTATACAGGAAATCTCACCCATTTAATGTTTGAGAATTTGAGGCCGTTTTCGGCCAAGAATTTCTAGCAGAAACAGAGGTCCAAGGAGTATGAATTCATAGGTATATGCAAAATAAAACAGGGGACCCGGGAGCGAGAGGTCATTCAAAGGCGATGTTGGTAGTGGAAGTGGCTGCTCTCCGAACTCGTTGGCATTCCCGCTGAGCCATCTTCAGAGGAAAGAAAGTGAGGGGTGTCGCATGAGCAGGCGCCCTCTTTTTAATATATTAATAAATCATTTAATAAGCGCATGCGTCTTCAGTTAATATACCTCAAAATGGACCAAATCCACTTATTTCCACATTATTTCAACTATTTTCACATAATTTTCACTATTTTCACGAGTTCAAGAATTCAAAATTTCAAAATATTCTTTAGACCAACATTCGCTGGATAGAACACACCATAAAATTGTAAAAATAGCTTTTTATCAAGACAACTATAACACGAAAAATACAGTGTGTGCAAAGAACAAAATAGTCTATAATCACAAACAAATACCTATACATGAATCACTTTTAAGAATAGAATAGATACAACAGTACAACATACAATAGAACAATATACAATATTCACGAAACTCAATGTATCTATAAAAGGAATTTTCAATCAGCATTTCCTATATCTGTTTTTTGAAGGTGTTAAAATTTACACACTTTTCAAGATCTTTAGATAATGGAATATAAAAGTGCGCTCTGGCCTGGCATTATCATAAAACCTCGACCAACCACTTATAAACTTTGAAACACTTAAATCAAGTGCAGGTAACTATATAAAATACGATCATATTACCATCATCCTGTTGCATCTCATCTTCGAAAACTGTTTTCAATGTGTTATCAGAGTCAATAATAATAACCGCCCTCCACTAGCATAAATTATTTTATAACTAAAAACCGAAACTCAGAAACATCTCCAACGGCATAAGTACCTAGGTACGACCTAATGATCAAAAGTATTCTCCGCGAGGACATATTAGTCCTTTTAGAATGGCAGATATTAAAAAGGAACAATCTGATAGTAATAATGCGAGCGCGGTCGTTTGAATTAGTGGCTCACTTCGAAACCGTTCTTTATCTGAATAAAAAATGTTCGCCAGATTAAAACTAATTCCGAATCGTTTCGGCGTTCGTTTGCTCTCAGCCGGCGTTGTCTGGAAAATAAAAACAAACAATAATGCGAAAGGTATCAACTGGAAACTGGATTTTTCAACACCACAATATCGCCATATATTTTAAAACGTACTATAAAGCGCGAGCATAAATGGACATGGAGGTATTTTTATAATTTCTTCCATTGAAATTGCGTTTTATGTATTAAAGTCTGTTCACAATTATTATTATTATTATTGTACCTTCATTTTTCAAGGAATCATATTATTGTCTCTATTTATGGTATATTGAATTTGTATATTACACATAAGTACACGTCCCTTTTATGAACTCCCTGTGTAATTTTTCTTCTAATGGTATGATACAGGCTATTGATTAGGTAGAATTGATTAGTCAACCATCAAAAGAATGGGTTTATCGCATGAATCCTTCAAATGGTCATTATAAGGAATAAAAACTCGTGCTATATTAAATTAGAGGGTGGAAATTGGAGATAGGAGATATATAGGGGTGAAACTGCACCCCTTTCATATTTTTAATTATCATTTTAATTATTCAGGTATAGGTATATATTTAGTTAATAGAGAATTTTTGTAGATAATGCGATTTTACATGAAAATAATTTATTTAAAAAATGTATAAAAAATTTCATGTGCCAAAAATATTTAAAAAAGGAACTCGAAAAAAGGCAAAATATCCGTTTTTTTCTTTTTTATTCTTTTTGCGTTAAACTTTTCTATGAGTGCAGATTAGGTATAGGCATTGCTTCTCAGAAAAACAAGTAGATAAAATTGTCTTCAAAATGGTGAATTAAAAATTATTTTCAATAAAAACTGATTGAGATGAAGCCGTTCTTCGTTTTCGAGATATAATTAAAAACCTGAAGGGGGTGCAGTTTTACCCCTATCATCCCCGCTCTCTAATTAAATAGCACTCCACGACTTTTTATCCTTATAATGACCATTTGAAGGATTCATGTAACAAAAGAAAAACACTTTTACGATAGTTCGACTTCTGTTTGTTTGAAAGGAATCGTTTTTGACAAAAAAAATCAATAAAACTATCAGGGAAGATCTTTCAGGAACCGAGAATCTTCTAAAGTTTCTCACGAAGAAAATGGCCAGAATCGTACTAATGGACAGAAGCATTTTTGATAACTTTTGACTCTGAGAGAGAATCCGCATTTACAAAAAAAAATACATTACCCATGAAAGTTTTTCCCAGGACGATGGACGTTCCTAAAGTATAAGCCTTTTTTAAGGAGTATTATAAGAAAATCAACATCAGAGTCTTTGATTTAAAAAATCTGTACTCGTGAAAATAATTTGCGAATATATTTTGGTTTCCATCTTTTTTTACTTTTCTTTGTCATTAGTTTGTGCTTTTCAAAAGATTGACTTTGAGCACATCCATTGTGTGAATTCTGGTTCCAGAGAAAAAGGCCTCTTTCTAAATTTCTAAATTAGGCAAGTACAAAAAACGTGACATTTAGAAAACTAGCAGTGTTTTGGGGAAAACTTCGGCAAAATTTGTTAGAAATTGACCAAAATGTAATCTCAGTGATGAAAGACAAGCATTTTTATATAGGTGGCCAAAAAGTGGCAACTTTTGGAGCTTCAACTTTTTGCTCTTTTTTCTTTAGTGTCATCTTGAGTCTGCAATGTTTTGACTTCAATATTATTAGCTAATATGGCTTATGATGTTTTGAAAAATTAAAAAAATAATAAAAAATTCACCGGGAGTGTTGGAATAAAAACAAGTCACTTTTTTGTATACGTTTTTTGGTGAAAAAGAGCGTTTTCGACACGAAGAAACCATCTAAACATGCCAAGTTTATATTTTCAAGCTCGCATAAGAAATGAACGTATGTTAAGTTTTTGATTCAGTTGAGCTACAAAAATGTATTAGGTATATTTTTGAATTGCGATGAGCACCTACCCATGAATTCCGATTGAAACAATGTCCTTTTTTAAATAATGCTTTATCAACGAAATTTAATTTATATTCATATCATATGAGCTTGAAAATAAACGAACTTGTAAGATGTTTTCTTCGTTTCTAAAACGATTTGTACCAAAAGCATAAAAAAAAGTGACAGTACTTGTTTTAAATTCGAAAATTTCGCTCCTGCAAGTAGTCTTTATTATTCTTATTAATTTTTCTATTGTATTTTTTGTAATTTTATTATTATAAATAATATTAAATAATATTTTGCAGTCTGAAAATTGCAAATGAAAATTGGAGAAGAACACTGAGAAAAACAAGCAAAAAGTTGGAATTTCAAAAAATTGCCATTTTATGGCAACCTGTATGAAAAAATTCATTGTTTTTTCATCACTGACGTTACATTTGGTGAATTTCTAACGAATTTTGCAGAAATTTCCCCAAAACAATTTTAATTTTCCAAGTATCTATCATGATTTTAATAATTTCGACGTTTAGATATAAAGGCAATTTTCTCTGGATGTAAAATTCACACCATATATATAGTGTGCTCAAATTTAATCTTTTGAAAAGCACAAACAAATACGTAATAAAAAAATTCCAAAAACAAAAAATTTTCCCATATGGTGTGAACTTTTTGGCGGGCACTGAAGTGGGTGAAAATCATCCCATTTTATAAGATCCAAGCGTTTTGGAAAAATGATTTTCACGAGTACCGATTTTTTTAAATCAAAGCTTAGTGACTTCCAAAATATTTCCACGACTCTGCATATAATGATGATTTTCCTATACCTACGGAAAAACCGCGCATAGAATTGATATACTCCTGAAAAAGGGCATACTTTAGGATGGCTCAACGTTCTAGGAAAAACTTTTGGGTAGTGCTTTTTTTTCAGGGCGGATTCTCTCTCAAAGAGGCAAAAATTATCAAAAATGCTTCTGTCCATTAGTACGATTCTGACCATTTTCTTCGTGAGTAAGCTTTAGAAGATTCTCGGGTCCTGAAAGATCATGCGATATATGTAGGTTAAAGAAAAAATAGGGTAGAAAAATTGTAATTGTCATGACGGCCGTTATATACAGGGTGGGCCATCGAAAAGGTAACAAGCCTAATAGTTTGGAAAGTGAAGATGTATGCGAGAAACGCCGAAACAGGTCGATTTTGTTATCGAGGGGGACATATTTTCGTGACAAATTTAACTACCCAAGTTCACCCCTTTGGCAGGGGTAGCTACCCCTTTGCTTATCATCATAGGGAACAGCTATCGGGTGATACATCATTTGAAAGCTACTTGAAGTCTCTTTACAACGATATTCAACATTTTGGGTTTCGCTTACATACAGAGGGTGGCCCAACGAAAACGTAACTCGCCCTAATAACTTGGAAACTGAAGATGTACGCCAAAACACCGGAACAGGTCGATTTTGTTATCAAAGTAGGCATATTTTCGTGACAAATTTAACTACCCAAGTTCACCCCTTTGGCAGGGGTAGCTACCCCTTTGCTTATTATCATAGGGAACAGATATTGAGTGATACATCATTTGAAAGCTACTTGAATTCTTTTTACAACGATATCCAACATTTTGGGTTTCGCTTACATACAGGGTGGCCCAACGAAAACGTAACTCGCCTTAATCACTTGTATGTAGGCCACCCTGTATGTAAGCGAAACCCAAAATGTTGGATATCGTTGTAAAGAGAATTCAAGTAGATTTCAAATGATATATCACTCGATAGCTGTTCCCTATGATGATAAGCAAAGGGGTAGCTACCCCTGCCAAGGGGGTGAACTCGGGTAGTTAAATTTGTAACGAAAATATGTCCCCTTCGATCACAAAATCGACCTGTTTCTGTGTTTTTCGCGTACATCTTCAGTTTCCAAGTTGTTAGGGCGAGTTACGTTCGTTGGGTCATCCTGTATGTAAGCGAAACTCAAAATGTTGGATATCGTTGTAAAGAGAATTTAAGTATAGCTTTCAAATGATGTATCACCCGATAGCTGTTCCCTATGATGATAAGCAAAGGGGTAGCTACCCCTGCCAAAGGGGTGAACTTGGGTAGTTAAATTTGCCACGAAAATATGTCCCCCTCGATAACAAAATCGACCTGTTTCGGCGTTTCTCGCATACATCTTCACTTTCCAAACTATTAGGCTTGTTACCTTTTCGATGGCCCACCCTGTATAGGCTGAAAGGATCATTTTCATTAGGCACAAACAAAAAATCAGTACAAATAAATCAGAACCTTAAGAGTAAAATTTTCTTTTATAATTAAGATTTAAGATTCCAAAACTATTTTGTTCTTTGATCTATCAGTTCTTTTAACCGACTTATATCAGGTAGTTATAGTGAAAGTATATAGCAAGTACATAATAATAGTTAATCAAACAAAATGAATGCGCTTTGAAAAATTTCTAATTTCTTATGTACAAATCAGTTAAGTATAATAAGGAAATCATTGCATTAGGTAGGTACATGCCTACTTTGTTGGACCTATGTATAAGATAAAAGAGAATTTTATAGACAAGCAATACATAGACGAAATTCTAGAGTCGACGACTAATGTCAAATATTATCCATTAAAACGTCAGTTATTTTGATGAATAGATACTTCATGAATTTTATTACGTGACCATGTTCCGACAAAAGGACCTTGTTAACCGTGGTAATTTATACGTGAACAGATCGAGACAGTTGAGCCCCGGATTGGTCGGATCGGTTTTTTATAAATTGTATATAAGTTTTACGTAACCGAACGTGAAAGATTTATCTGGATCTAGCTTTACGAGCACTTGAGCTTTGATAGCAATAAAGTACGAATCCATAAAATGGAATATAAAATAATTAATTAAAATTTCCCATGCGCATCAGGTAATCTATTGAGAAAATAAGATGGCTTCCAAAGATTTTATACCCCTATTATTCATACTTGTAGGTATACGACGAGTAGATAAACATTAATAGTTTTAAAGAACTACTTTAGATGTATAAATAGGTAGGTATAGATGGAATAATAGATTTTAAAATTTGATATCAATCTCAGTGTTAACAGGCTATAACAAATTTAACAAGTAAATTATTGTTGGTATTTTAATTAATTATTGTAGCTTTATGTCGTGTGAGCAAATGAAAACGTAATACACCTACGCAAGCTATGTAAAAAAATCATATCTTCAAGAGATTGAATCTGTAAAACTGTAAACGATCAGGAATCTTTAATTTTTACAGTTCCAGTATCAGATATAAATTTTTTCCAAAAGCCTGTCTAGATTACGTTTTATTCATTTAGGTACCTATAAAATCATAATAATAATGTCGGCAGGTTTACATCGGAGGTGTGATCGATAAATTTCGGAACTTTCGCGAAAAAAGAGGACAAAATAGATTTTTCGTCAAAAATTTATAGATATTAAAAAACAGTCACTAATAATAATTGAAAAAAAATAGTCTAATTTCAACCCAATAAGCATAAGAACTGCCCGTTAACATAGCCATCAATTTTCTTAATTTTCATCACCTCATACCGGCGGCTGAACTATAATACATAGAAACAGCGTGAAAAATTGTTTCTATATATATATATATGCTTTTTAATTAATCCCTTAAACCTACCGTTCATGAGTTTTCGATAAGTTTTTTTTTATAGCAAGACTTGTCGAAAAAGTACCTACCTTGAATCCCGAAAATTTTAATTCCTGTATTTCATTATCAATTTCCAAAAAAATTCCAGGCATGTGTAAGTATACCGGCGATAGGTATTAATTTGAAAGTGAAATTAGTTGCAGAGATCAGAAAAGTGGAAAATATTAAGAACTTACTCTTATCATACCCTTATTAAGACCTCTAAAGACGATTTCGATAATTTTACCAAAAAAAATGGAAAATTTTTTTGGTCCTCCATTATACACCGTGATGTTTAACCTAAATTAACTCGGCACTATTGCTAACTTCGTTATTATTTGAGCTAGAAAGTCGGTTAAATTAGCATACTAGTAGTTTTTTTTTGCTGAATAAAATGGCGAAAACAGAAAAACAAGTGCACATTGATGCGTTTTCGAGATATTTAAAAAATGTATATTTTTTAATGGAATTATATTAGATGAATCGGTTTCAAATTTTTTTTAAAGGAAAAAGTCTCTATGCCCTATGATCCTAAAATAATAAATTCATTAATAATTTAATTATTCATAATTTTTTTACTTTACACTAAATTACACTAAATTACAATAATAATTGTCGCAGCCTAAGTACTTTGGGAGTGATAAAATGATACAGTCCAAAATAATTTTAAATAATAGACATGCATTGTGATCCTGTACTTGAATTTGCAAAATATTTTTTGAACAAATCAATCGTTTGGCCTACAGAGGACGGTTCGAATGAGCTGGGACACCCTGTATACCATATTTAATGAGTTTGGATAGCTTACGTCAAATAATTTTAATGAGATATTATACCTTTATTACATTGAGTTATGTTAAGTAGGTATCTACTTATTTACCTATAAGTGCCTTTTTAATGTCATCGCCCACGTAACAAATGTGAACATGAATTATAATTACCTAACTCAAGATAATTATAAAAATAATATTTTCTTTAACGATGGCAAATTAAAATACCTATTGTTTGTAACTCAGCCTTTACCTATATGGGCTTATGCCAGCTCGACCAAGGTACCCAATTTTGGGCGCACCTATACCAGCTCGACCAAGATATACCCAATTTGAATCCCTTAACTTCGAACTCAAGGATTAACATTCGTTCCGGCCATAAAACACGAAATTGGAGAATTTCCTGAAATTAAGAACTGCTTACCTTGCACTGTTATGCCATAGTTGCCAAACTGACCTTTAATAAGAAGCTCTGAATATTTGTGTCATTCACAAGATATAAAATATAAATATAAATAAATAAGTACTTAAATATAAATTTGTTACTTCAAATTCAAAGTATGCAATAATTCTTATTTACTTTTATTTATATTTCAGAATTTTTAACTTTCATTTTCATCACTGGCATGAACGGATTGTTCATGTCTGTCTCATTGAACAGAAAGAGTAACATTGTTTTGAGTTTTTCATCATATCATAAAACAAAATCAGATATGGATATTTCCTCTGGATAAGGTTTAATAAATTATGCATAAGAAAAAAATAACCGCATACGGTCTTAATACATCGTAAATAGTAAAATGTTAAGGAACAATTCTTGCGAATGATGTGCTGAACTTTAATCTTTTTGAAAGCACAAACTTATGACAAAAAAAAATTCAAAAAAAGATGGAAAACAATAAAAAATTCCCATGTGGTGCGAAATTTTTGGCGGGCACTGTATATAGTAAATTATTAGTCGATGGCGGATAATATGGTAATCGAGTCATGCGATCGGGCGATTTCTGAAAGATATATGCGACACAAATATTATAAACATAAGCTATAGAAGTGTTGCAGGGATGAACCAGTCTATAAAACAAAAAGACTGCTAAAGATATTTTGTTCAGTCTGGCAACAATGCAACTGGTCTAAGAATTGTCAGGTTATACAGGGTGATCCCGAAATGGCGGACACGGGCAGCACCACGCATGCATCCATTGTGGATTAAGGATTCTAAGTTTTATTTACTGTTTTCTCCAGTATGGCTCTCTTAAGAAGATATGACCACTTTTGTGAAAAAAAAGTCACAACACTGCACTACCCTTCTTAAGGCAGAAAAATAATGTGTAGGGCTACAATAATACCCAGATAGATATTACCATGGAAACATATGAAATGGAAAGTTCAACAATAATGTTCAAAACAATAATCGTTGCGGGGAAACATATCTGATAATATTATTCAAAATCTATTTTAGTTGCATTGTTGAGCTCGAATTTGAACAACGATGCCACATTGAAAAAATTTGTTGAACTCAGGGAATAGGTAAACTTTGAATGCCTGTAATTCCATTCCCGATAATAATAAAAATAAAAAGCAAACGCTATCGTAATAGTTATGTCAAATCATGTGCTTTGCCAGTGGAGGTTGTTTAAATTTGACCGCCATTTCGATTTAAAGTTTAGAAAAAGTACTCTATATCTCGGTAACGAAGCCGAGGAACACATTTTTGTTTTAAATTTACAGTCTTTCTGAACATCCTCTACAACACCCTGTATTCCGTGTCCGCCATTTCGGGATCATCCTGTAGACATACGAAACTTTGGGGAAATGTTTTTCTTAGAAAGACCTTCAAAATTAAATTAAAGCACAGCGGGGTATTTTGGTCGATCTGATATCCTCCGCCTTCGTTACCTATATACCATACATATATTGTGTCCCGTAATTAGCGTGCAATGCTGAAACAGCAGATTCTATTTTCAAAAATATGCAAAAAAAGTTCCTATAAAAATAGGTCGAGAAATGCTTCCTAAGGGGGCTACAGCCCCCGAAAGGGGAGCCCATGAAGATGGTTTTTATTCAATACCTCCGAATCCGTTCAAGATAGAAAAGTGAAATTTTGGGAATTTATCAAACTTTTTATGGCCAATAAGATGCAATTACAAAAATTAAAAAATTTCCATCAGGGGGGGTCAGATAGGTGAAGAGTGAGGTTAAAATCACACTAACTTTTTTTTTATGTACCTCGTGCCAGGATTTGAGATCAGATTATGAAATGTTGAAGTTTTTTACACAAAAAAGGTCGTCTTGCTGAATTTCGATAACAAGCACCGTTTTCGCTTAAAATCGATTTGAAGATTACCTTACATTGCATAAAAATTCATATTGAAACACAACTAGAGAAAAATATTCAACGTAGGCCATTGATCACCGGATGTAATAAGTGACAGGTTGTTTGAAAATTGTGTTTCACGCTAATTAAGTAGAAGAAAAAGAAAATTTATTAAGTACTGTTTTCTAAAAATGGAAAATTTCACTAACCAAGAGCTGGCTGAAATGCACTTCGTATATGGATTCTGCAGTGGTCGTGATCTGGCGGCTGAGTATGAATACCGACGACGATTTTCAAACCGAAGAGCTCCTACACGCCAAATGTTCACCCGCATACGTCAACGTCTACCGGAAAATGGCAATTTTTGACGTGCTCGCGGTCAGGGGAGACCCCATCATATAGGAATCATGCTGTTGAAAATTTTGCCATTTTTTTGCTCAATAAATTTTCTTTTTCTTCTACTTAATTAGCGTGAAACACAATTTTCAAACAACCTGTCACTTATTACATCCCATGATCCATGGCCTACGTTGAATATTTTTCTCTAGTTGTGTTTCAATATGAATTTTTATGCCATGTAAGGTAATTTTCAAATCGATTTTAAGCGAAAACGGTGCGTGTTATCGAAATTCAGCAAGACAACCTTTTTTGTGTAAAAAACTTCAACATTTCATAATCTGATCTCAAATCCTGGCACGAGGTACATACAAAAAAAGTTAGGGTGTTTTTAACCTCACTCTTCACCTATTTGACCCCCCCTGATGGAAATTTTTTAATTTTTGTAATTGCGTGATATTGGTCATAAAAAGTTTGATATATTCCCAAAATTTCACTTTTCTATCTTGAACGGGTTCGGAGGTATTAAATAAAAACCATCTTAATGGGCTCCCCTTTCGGGGGCTGTAGCCCCCTTAGGAAGCATTTCTCGACCTATTTTTATAGCAACTTTTTGAAAATAGAATCTGCTGTTTCAGTATTGCACGCTAATTACGGGACACCTGTATCTGTAGGTACAGGGTGTTTATAGTAACTGCACGGCGAAAATCGAACGTCATGTATAAAATCGTTTTTTAAGCATAAAAGAAAGAATCTTTTTTCCAGATCGGGCCTCGTTTAGAAAAAAAGTAATTTTTGGAGACATTTCTTAAACGATAAATAGAATTTTGCAGTTGACTTAAACCACCATTCTAATGACCCTCTGAACGGCTTTCAAAAGAAAGACTGAGGCCTGATTGACAGGTATTCACGTATAATATGATGATGCATGCTGATACATGAAAACAGGTAAATGGCAAGTCATGAAGTAAGTAATGATCTTTAAAGTGGACGTAAACAATAAAACTCTTCATCGTAAGGGACTTAATAATAATAAAATCTTTACTAACGTAGAGTTAAGTAGGTACCTACATAAGACACAAAGAGGTTGTATCTGCTTGTAAATCTTAAGGCTGTTAGTTGTTCTAATGGTTTTAGCATTAACTCTGGCGCCGCGACGACTGTGCTAATGACAGTGACTTGCAGGGAGGTCGTCTGGACTCACCATTCAAGTATACATACACACTGACTACCTGATGATAAATCGGAGGTGGTCATCTCTATACCTACAACTTTTAAGGCATCAGTGTGTAAAATACATTATCCAAATTAATTTTTCGATTAAGCACTCATAGTTTCGTTTTCCCCACTTTCCCACTAGAGAGATGAGGGGCGAAAAGTGCTGGAAATTAGTTCTTTTAAATAACCGCAAAACTAACTTCGTCTTCAACGAAAATTCCATTTCTTCCAGGGGTCACGCAGTCACAAGTCACAACTGAGGAAGACGCCGATCTGATATGAGAAATTATGAATATATAGACAGTCATGGGATTTGAATGATTTAGGTATACAACATACAACACATAAGCGAAACATACTTACACCACCAATACATGCACTTACACTATCTACATTACATACACTATAAGTATAAATTATATGTACCACATACCTACACTATATAGACACGGTACACATTTGCATCATTTACACTAGACACTATGCATAATTACACCATTTACACTATGAATTGATGATTTAAGTCAGTTTTCATTGGATTTAATCGAAACAAGTTAGGACGATTCAGCAATAAGGCATAGCGTGCGCCGAGTAGCTGAGTGACGATGCGCACTATTTTTACGGTAAATTGAACGATTTTTCGTATTTTTCGAACAAAAAATGTAGGAAATTGTGTAAAGGTACCTATACAGAACAACATTTATATGACAATTCTCACGATGGCGCTAAATGAAAAGCGATAATTGAACAGAAAAACTTTTCAAAATAACAAAAAGTATATCATGCATGACGTAGAACTAATTTGTCTTGCCAAAATTGGTATCGGGTTTTATCGATAAACCATATTATGTCCGTTAGCTAAACGCGGGATTCATGGTCGAAAACTCAGATTTAAGCTTTCTGCAAGGTCGCCACTTTCATGAAAAGGGAAAATGCATCGAAAACCATACTAACTTGCGCAGATCGCTGATTATCACTACTGCGACCTATGAGGATGAAAATGTACCAAATGGAAGAGGAAGGAAACCACACTCAGAATCCTCATACTCATCAACTATTTCAAAAAAACTATACAAAAGCTACAATTTAAATAACAACAATTAGACCACAAGAATTTCACAAAAATAAATGAAAGGTTTGAGGCGCGTTTTGAGAAAAAAAGTTCCTATCAATATGTGTCCGCAATCCCACCGTTTTCCAGATAAAGGGTGTCAAAAAAATTCTTTTTTTAATTTCTTGACATCTCAGGAACCCTCAGTTTAAGATATACATATACCTAATTTGCGGACCCCATGTTTATGGGAATTTTTTCTCAGAGCGTACAAAATTCTCTCATGGTAGGTTCTTGCATAATGGTTTTGCATAAATAAAGGGTACAATTAATTAATTATTTTAATGTTTCTATTAAAGAAATTATACACAATTACAATTTTATATCGTCTCAAAATATCGTCATAAGAAAACTTACTATAAGGTTACTAGAAAACAGACTTAATATACCGGACTATAGGTATCCCACTTTTCACTTTTTTTACATACCTAATTGGGCATATTTTCATTCAGAAGCGTTGCATTATTTTTTGTGCTGGGTGCAAGTGCGTGCAAAACTATACCTATTATTTCGTTGAAGTGTCAAAGCATATAATAATGTTTCTTTCCAAAGATACCATAATGCAGACATTCAAGATCGTGATTCTAAGATTATTTTGATGAGTGTATTTAGGTAAAATTTTAATGAGCACTGTTATAGGTATATTCTTCTATTCATCCATTTGAATAAGATAATTATACACGGTAAAAAACAAACAACCATAACCAATTTGTAAATAATGCTGTATTTTGACTTACGAGTCGTAAATTATTTCAATGAATAACTTGTAATAAAAATATCATACCTACAACATGCAACCAACGACTTTTACTCGACCAATGGCCGCACTATCTACGGGATCGAATAACACTAACACTATTACAAGTAATTACAACTTTTATTTATGTCTACTTTAAAAATAATTAGGTTTTATTTATGAACCAGCCTACGATATTACGTAATAAGTATCTGCTACCTGCACATAATACGATAACTGATTCTTGCAGCTTGGAATAAAGCCGAGCAATTTTTCTCTTATTCTCATTTTAATTAAAATTTTTATAGCATAATTTCTTATCCCGACTGAAAGCATAAACAGCACCGGTATAAGTATACCTAGATGGTTATCGAAAGAACTAACATGACTGCTATAAAACTGGTCACGGTTTTGCTTTCGATTCCCAGGACTCCTAATTAAAAATTTAAAAAACAAACTATGTTATACTGACTCCTAGAAATAGCTTTGGATTTGAAAATTAAATACCTAGGAACTGACGGAATTGGAATATAACACAGTTGTTATTACCCAATAAGTAGCTTAAAATATTGGTTATTGCTTGGACCAATGTTGGTCCAATATACATATATCCATTGGTTCAATATTGCCAATAAGGTTAAGCCAATATTTATAAAATATGATAAAAAATATTGCTTCAATATTGGTAATAAATATTGGCTTTCAATATCGGTGCAAATCTGAACGCTTATATTGGTAAAATATAAATATACAATATTCTTTAAATATTGGTATACCTACCTAATAAATATTGGTTTTATATTGTGTGAATATTTAAGATATTGGTTGTTTCATGTTCATTTTAAAATCCTTGCCGCCTTCCTTTTACCCCGTCCCTTTTGGTTCGACCTATAACGTCTATGCGCAAGGGCACAGGTGTCGTCGCCGTCGCGAGACCGGGCGGTAGTAAGTAGATAACGAGTCGTCACCGTGGTCGGAGTGAAAATATATTCGTATTGTGAACTTCTTCACTGTTCGTCGTGTCCTGTCTTCGCCCCTTCAGAAGCAGGAAAATACATGCCGGGCCCGTGCGAAGCTGTCTACCACATCGAACAACAAGATTATTGTTGAATTTAATCAATCAACTGGTTATGGTATTTAGACTCATCACCTAACGTCGTTAAAAAGGTAGGTCAACCATCTTCCATTGTTATTTTCTTCCCGTCGATTAATTCATTAATAATCCCATCCGTTCAAATTTATGCTCCATGAACAATCTTCGTTCATTTTATGGTCCTTCTAGCCCCATTTGAAAAGCTCTATTAACATACAGCTCATTATTTGTAAATTAATACCGTCAAAAAAAAAAAGAAATTATCTGTGTTTTGTCTTGTGATTTGCATGGGTAATTTATTTTAAGATCGCATTTGAAATCATACCTATTGATTTCAGAAACAATTAGGGAAAGTTTTTGGAAAAACAATTTCTCGACATCTGCAGCATTGCGCTTCTGTTTTCGTTTTCGTAGGTACCTTTATTTACGCACGCAGTAGTGTTTTGTATTTGCCGTAGTGGTGATAGTGGTGGTGTAGCTCGAGCTCGAGTTCGCCCTAGCACGGTGGTCTCGTCTGGTTTCAAGCAATTTCTCGCTGAAATTATTATCCTCGCGAGCATCACCTTTTGTTCGTCAACATTTTCTTTCTTGTTAGTTGACTTTCAAGAAGAAATATTTATTCACTCGGTTGGGTGAATTTTTACGTAACGAATTTATTCCTTCTCATCGAAATTTATTCATAATAGATTGGTCAGAACATAGGTAGGTACTTTTATGTACTTTGTTGTCTCGGTGGTTTTTTAATGATTTTATTTGCGCCCGTCAGTAAATAATTATTATTATTACCGATTGCCTTTGTTTTTGAATTATTGTTTTTTGTATCTCGTTACTACATTGACTAATTAAGGCCTTTATTATTTAATTGGTAGATTAATTGTTACGCCATGACAGATAGTAATTATACTATGGAAAAAGCCATCATTTTGGCTAAAATTACTATTGGAAGGTTAGCTCCTTTGGCAGTCTTGGCTGATAAAGCTAAGGATGACAGAGATGTTTGTTCTGAATTGAGCCAGTCATTTGATGAAGCTTCATCATTATACCACGAGTTTCAGTTAGTCGTTAAGGGAACTTTATATGATGATTCATGCGAGAATTTTGAAACCGTTTGCGGGCAAATTGTCGAGATTGATGCGTTGTTCAGGAAGATCAGGATTGCTCATTCACGGTTTGGCACAGAATTATCGTCGAAACCTTCGCCCATTATCAAAGCTAATTCGTCAGAATCATTGACTCCAACTCGATCTCTTCCGGAGTCTCAGGCAGGTTCTTCCGACGCTTTGAATAGGTCATTGAATGTCAAACTTCCTCGTATTAGTCTACCCATTTATGACGGATCGTTGGAATCTTGGTCATCTTATTACAATTTATTTTGTGCGTTGATACATGAGAATAGTTCATTATCGAATATTGAAAAATTTCAGTATTTAATTTCGACTCTCTCAAAAGAGCCGTTGGCTTTGGTTAAACATCTACCTCTTACGTCTGACAATTATGTCATCGCTTACCAGTCCTTGGTGGATCGTTATCAAAATGACAGGGTTCTGGCCACCTTATATTGGAGATCGGTCTTTGAGGCTTCGAAGGTCTCATCAGAGTCTAGTCATGCTCTTCGGACTTTATTGAACACGTTTGTTGAAAACATCACAGCATTAGAAAGAATCCCTAATTTAGATTTATGGGACTTCACAGTCTTCAATGTGTTTGTTCAGAAGTTGGATAGTGGGACACGCAAACGATTTGAAATGGCATTTGCTCAGACTGAATTTCCTACCTTCGACGATTTGAAACAGTTTGTTAACGATCAATGCCGCGCTTTAGAAGCTAGTTCATTTACTAATCAGCCTAGTTCCACGCCAAAATTGGGTACTGTTGAACGTAAGCCAGTTACTAATGGGTCTAGAAACGCATCTTCGTCTTATCGTCATAGATCTCAGGCGTTATTGGCTTCTTCTGCGGATGCATCAGCGTCAAATGCATCTTCAGTGAGATCTAACTGCTTCCATTGCAAGGGTGCATCACATCAAATTGTGAATTGCCCTTCATTTTTAGACCTTTCGCCATACAATCGTCATTTGTTGATCAAGGCTGCAAAACATTGCAACAATTGTTTGAAACCGTCACATACGATGAAATCATGTACGTCTTCGTCTAGGTGTCAACATTGTTCACAACCACATCATTCATTACTTCACTTTGCCGGTAGCAAGGATAATCCGTCGTCAAGCGCAACATCTAATACGTTGCCTAATGGTGTTTTATCAGATTCACCAGTCACATTATCGTCCACAGTAAATTTGACATCTTCATCCGATACGACTTTGGTTTTGTTGTCCACGGTAGCATTGGAGATTCAAGATCGTTTTGGTAATTACAAGCAGGTTAGAGCCCTTTGTGATTCCGGTAGCCAGTCTACTTTTATAACCGCACGATGTCGCAAACACCTTGGTTTGGCTATCGATCGCTCATCGATACCTCTTGCTGGTTTAGGTCAAACAGCCATTACTTCCTCTCACGGGCGTACTAACTGTCAAATTCGTCCGATCGGTTCGCCAGAGCAGGTTTGTAAGGTTTCTGCAATTGTGCTTCCAACGATTTGTTCTAATCTTCCGGCCGTGCCTCTACCACACACAAGGTCGTTTGAAAATTTACCGTTAGCTGATCCTCATTGGAATGTCCCATCGTCGGTGGACATGCTTTTGGGAGCTGATATATTTGCTCATATTGTTCGTGGTGGTTTTATCGCTGGTGATACTGATCATCCAGCAGCCATGAATACTATCTTTGGCTGGGCATTATTTGGAAATATTTCTTGTACCAGTCCATCTCCAACGAGGTCCTTCTTCGTCATGACAAATCCTTCGCTTGATGATACCTTAAAGGCCTTTTGGAACGTTGAAGAAGTTCCCAACGTCGTTAGCAAATCTCCAGAGGATCAGAGTTGTGAATCGTCTTTTGTTAATGATCATTATCGTAACCAATCAGGTCGGTTTTGTGTATCCTTGCCATTCAAGGAACCAAATTCGTTGCCTTCATTCCTTGATTCTGAGAAAATCGCGGACAATCGTCTCCGTACTCTTGAACGTCGCTTATCCAAGGATTCGGCGCTTCGTGACAAATATAATGAATTTCTGTCGGAATACATCGCATCTGGGCACATGTCTCTTTTAACGTCAACCCCGTCAGATTCGAATTGCTATTACATTCCCCATCACTGCGTCTTCAAGGGTGAGGGAATCTCTTCAAAGATTCGAGTGGTGTTTGATGCGTCGGCTAAAGCGTCAAATAATGTTTCACTTAACGATGCATTGTTTGTCGGGCCTAAACTTCAAAATGACATTTCTGTCATTTTACTTCGTTTTCGTCTTCATGAATATGTGTTCACTTGTGATATACGACAGATGTACCGTCAAATTTTGGTGACAGAAGCCCATCAATCGTTTCAATTAATTCGGTGGCGTTCGTCGCCCGAAGACCCTATTGACACATATCGTTTGAACACTGTCACTTATGGAGTGTCCAGCTCTCCTTTTCTCGCTATTCGTTGTCTTTTGCAACTAGCGCAAGAGGGCGAACAAGATTTCCCACTTGCCGCGCATGCGATTCGTAATGCATTGTACGTTGATGACTTTGCAACCGGGGCAGACGATCTTCAGACTGCCTCAGAGTTGAAGAGGCAACTCATTGGTTTATTGAAAGGGGGTCAGTTCGAACTTCGAAAATGGGCTTCGAATCATCCTGACCTTTTACTTGGACTACCTGCTGAGCATTGTCAAATTCATGCATCGTCGTTTGATTCTGATTCTGACACAATGCTTAAGATTCTTGGCTTGCTGTGGCAATCGTCTAGTGATTCTTTCTCATTCAGCGTTAAGCAGATTGAGTCACCATGTACAAAGCGATCTATTTTATCTGAAATTGCTCGCATATATGATCCTTTGGGATTCTTGTGTCCTATCACTTTTTTTGCGAAACGTCTCATTCAGCACTTGTGGTCTTTTGGATTAGACTGGGATTCTGAACCCCCGTCTGACGTCTGCGAACAATGGAAGCATTACAAATCGTCACTTCCTGTCATATCTGAACTGAGCATTCCTCGCCGTTTGAAGCTTGTTTCATCGACATGCCAGCTTCACGGATTTTGTGACGCGTCTGAGTCTGGCATGGCAGCTGTTGTTTATTTTCGGTGTGTTGATCCAGAAGGGATGGTTCATGTGTCTTTTGTCATGGCCAAGTCCAAGGTCGCCCCGTTGAAGCGAATCTCTATTCCGCGCCTTGAACTATGCGCAGCGGTTTTGCTAGCCAAATTAATTGCTCATATCATTCAGAATTGTTCTGAAAGCGTCGTCATCGAGCAAATATTTGCATGGAGTGATTCGACAGTCACTCTTTCATGGATCCGTTCGTCTCCACATAAGTGGAAAACGTTTGTGGCTAATCGAGTCACATATGTTCAAGAAAGAGTTCCTCCCGATCGTTGGCATCATGTTCGGTCGGCTGAAAATCCAGCTGATCCAGCATCACGTGGTCTTTTTCCCCGCGAACTTTTAATAAGTTCTCTATGGTGGGCGGGGCCGCATTGGCTTACGGAATCTCCGGAAAATTGGCCTTTAAATTCATCGTCGTCCACTGGTGTGGATATAAATGAAGAAGCTAGGGTTGTCGTGTTACACTCTCATGTCGTCACGTCAGATATTGAGATTTTGCTAACTCGATTTTCCTCTCTACGCAAAATACAGGGCATTGTGGCTTACTGCCTGCGTTTTCTTCACAACGCTCGTCATAAGCCCAAAATTGTTGGTCCGTTGACAGATGCAAAATTACATCAGTCTTTGTTGTTAATCGTCAAGGCGGTTCAGGCAGCTATCTTTCAGCCAGAACTTGCCAAACTGCAAAGTGGACAGCCTTGTAGTAAATATCTGCAAAAATTGTCTCCCTTTATAGATAATGCGGGTATTCTTCGCGTCGGTGGTCGTCTGGCAAATTCGTCATTGCCATTTGGTACCAAACACCCTGCTTTGCTTCCAAGTCGTCATCGTTTGACTGAACTAATAATTTTGCAAGTTCACAATCGTCATCTGCATCCAGGGATTCAAACAACTATGTATCTGATACAACAGAATTTTTGGATTCTCGCCTTTCGTCAAACAATCCGTCATTATTTGAAAACGTGCAACCGTTGCTTTCGGGTTCATCCACGTTCTCTTACACCCCCCATGGGCAATTTGCCCTCGTTTCGTGTAAGTCAGGTTAAAGCTTTTAGTTGTGTAGGTGTGGATTACGGAGGTCCTTTTCCCATTTTGATGTCCCGTCATCGAGGCGCTCGTACCCAAAAGGCTTATTTGTGCTTGTTTGTTTGCGCTGCAACAAGGGCCATTCACGTCGAAGTCGCTTCAGACTTATCAAGCGAAACGTTCCTCGCTGCCCTTCGTCGATTTATCGCTAGACGAGGACGTTGCTCGTTTCTTTTCAGTGACTGTGGCACGAACTTTGTCGGTGCCCATCGTTTGCTCGTCGAATACATGAAATCCGCTGTGGAAGCAGAGTCCATCGAATGGCGCTTTAACCCGCCTTCCTCGCCTCACTTCGGAGGGTTATTCGAAAGTGGAATTAAGTCCGTGAAAACTCATCTGGCCAGGGTCATTGGTCAACAAATCTTAACATATGAGGAACTCAACACTCTTCTTGTTCAAGTCGAAGCGGTGTTGAATTCGCGTCCGTTGTGTGGTGTCAGCGCTGATCCTAATGACCTAACCGTTCTCACACCCGGTCATTTTCTTACTCTTGAAACCCTAACAGCACCACCTGATCCAGATCTATCCCATTTGAAACTTTCTCGTCTGTCTCGTTGGCAATTAGTGCAACGTTTGCACTATGATTTTTGGAAACGGTGGAAGAACGAATATCTTCATACGTTCTATCAACGTGGTAAATGGAGTAAGACCAAGACATTTGATGTTGCAGATGTCGGGACATTGGTACTGATCAAGGATGAACTTGCCCCTCCCCTTCAGTGGAGGCTTGGCAGAATTGTTCACCTTCATTTTGGGTCAGACAAAATTGCTCGAGTCGCTACACTTCAAACGAAAACCGGGCTCCTTAAGAGACCCCTCGTTAAGTTGTGTCCTTTACCGTCACAATAAGCAAGACACAACACATGTAAATAGTTAGAATTCTAACTTCATTCGTTTCTTTTTTTTTTTCTTCTCTTCTCATCAGAAAATTACTTTATTTTATAGTAATTTTGGTGGGCGGTATGTTTCATGTTCATTTTAAAATCCTTGCCGCCTTCCTTTTACCCCGTCCCTTTTGGTTCGACCTATAACGTCTATGCGCAAGGGCACAGGTGTCGTCGCCGTCGCGAGACCGGGCGGTAGTAAGTAGATAACGAGTCGTCACCGTGGTCGGAGTGAAAATATATTCGTATTGTGAACTTCTTCACTGTTCGTCGTGTCCTGTCTTCGCCCCTTCAGAAGCAGGAAAATACATGCCGGGCCCGTGCGAAGCTGTCTACCACATCGAACAACAAGATTATTGTTGAATTTAATCAATCAACTGGTTATGGTATTTAGACTCATCACCTAACGTCGTTAAAAAGGTAGGTCAACCATCTTCCATTGTTATTTTCTTCCCGTCGATTAATTCATTAATAATCCCATCCGTTCAAATTTATGCTCCATGAACAATCTTCGTTCATTGGTTAAATATTCGCTGAATAGTTGAATTTGCGTATTCAGATTAAGTATCTACCTACCTCTTGAGACTAACAAAATCATGCAAAGTAAAATCGATATATTTATAGTTTAAGCGCGCTTGGACTTGCTTGAAACATATGCGTGTATCGTGGTTCGATCTTGGGGGCGCGTCAATTGTGGTGCTCTCATCTTCGCTAGTAACAACTACTAAATACCAACGTCCTACCAACCTTATTTGTCTTTACGGCACTAGGGCTAGAAAGTAGTCGATTTAGTAGGATTTAGTCGAGAGAGTATAGGCTGTTGCCTATAGTAAAATAAACTTCGAGACGACGCGCTTAAAATGTTATTTATGGCCCAGTTGTCACTTCTATCCTCTAAATGAAATAATAAAATTGTCGAAAATTGTTTTGAATCATGTCGCTTCACATTTTACCCTATCTAGATACTATCAGATATTGTGAAAAAATTTTGCCGTGTTTTCCAAAAGCCAGTAAATATAGGAATCCAATAGTTTTTCGGGAGGGGGTCGGTTATTAGGAATTCAAGGGCCAGCCTTTACAGTGTCAAACAAAAAGTGTAGGTACACATCATATGGGAAATATTTTCCACTCTCGCTGAAGGGAAATTTTTACTTCTCTATTAATTGTTTGAGCTTTAAAAATGATAACAAATGTCACGCACACACCAGCTGCCACGTGTGTGTCTTTTATAACTGTCAAATTTGACATGTTTTCGCAAAAAATGCAAAAGATGGCATTAGTTTTAAAAATACAAGGTGGACCATGGGAGTGGGAAGTTTTGAAAATGGCGTTTTTCAGTAAGTAACTGTATTTAATTAAAACAAAGTATAACAGTGACGTAATAATTGTAGGCAATTTTTATTTCTTAAAAATTATGCCTGCCAAATGGCCTCCCCTTCTCTCTATACACTCTTGAAGCCAAATGTTGAAATTCTGCATCACACGACAAAATTGAGATCCTTGTGCAAAATTCGAAGAAACGTAGTCCTAGATAAGCCCAGGGCCTGGCTTTGCTTTCGACTTGAACGTTTTGGACAGCGCTCTAAACTTGCTCTAACTTGATTAATGTTCTCCAGATTTCTGACACTTCTGTTTGGTCCCTTTTATGTTTGACATTAATAACTGATCCCGTTTCTTCAAATTTCCGAACCCACTCCTTTATGGCATGCGCAGATGGAATTCTCCCGTGACGAGCAATATTGAACTTAATTCGAAATTGCCGCTGTGCTGCGACAACACAATCATTATTTTTGTAGTATGATTTAATCGCAAAAGAACGTTGTTCGCCGGACCAGTTTTCCATGATTACTAAATGGCATAAGGTGACAACTAGTATGTCAAACAAATCCACAGCACCCCATGCATAGTAACAAAATAATAGCATTTTCAAAACTTCCCGCTCCCGTGGTCCACCTTGTATTTGAAAATGGAAATGTTGTTAGATATTTTATTTTTCACCAACAATTGAACATTTCTGAATTTCCAAAAATTTTGTAAACCGTGCATAAAATTATTCCTTATATCATAATATTATTTAACTAAACATTTGGCTTTAATTCCTTTTTTTTAAGTATAAATACTGTTAGAAATCGTCATAATCAGCTGTTATTTTATTTCATTTTTTTGGAACCGTTGCTGGTCAGGCATCGTGTGCGTCAGAGCGATAAGCAAGCAGAGGCAGGGCAGTTATCTACCTGATGCGAGCAGACGACATGGTCTCGGTACTCGGATAAAACCAGCCGCTGTAGTTAATTGATTATTATTTATTTTTCTTCATTGTTATTGTCGAATAATAAAACAATTCTTTAAATGGATTTTTTTTTCTTTCTATTTTTCTATAGAATTCTTTTCTATTTGATTAGTTTTCAACATCAGAAGTGGGAATCAAATCAAGGTCAGATCAGTATTGTGTTTGATGTTCTCTTTTTAGTTCAATAATTTAATTGCTGTTCTGATTATTTTCAAAATCTCCTTGGAGGAAAAATATGATACACCCCAAACCATTCAAGTAGAATTGGTCAAAGCATATAGCGCTTTACGCATGAATTGGGGTGATGATCTGATTTGCAAATATTAGCAAGAATCGGCTGCTTTTAAATAAATGATGCTAATAGGTGGTACGATCGTTGGAATCCCGATAATAGAAATTGGTACTCTTTTCTTATAGAGAATTTAGTGAAGCATTCTAATGAAGAACAAGTTTACTCGAAGAAGCGATAAAATTGAATAGCTCTGGCGTAAGCACATATGAAACTTACGTTCATGAAAAGTCGACCATGTTGAAAAATTTACGAACAAATTGGTCTGAAAGTGATCTATAGTTGAATTAGTCATTTATGGTATGGAACGAACCTCAAGTAGTATAGGTACGTAATGCCGCGGTGACCGCGAACTGTCAAATAATATTAGGATTCGAAGCTTTTGATATTTTTGACTTCCTTGTTCACAAAGGCACTATAATGATCAAGAGTTACGTCAACAAGCCGCCTTAGACATAGAAAACGTCCATCTATCGAAAAGACAGTGTATATGTAGAGGAGGTCCTTCCAATAAAAAAAATTGCTTCCAATGTGGTAAACTAGGTCACATTAAATCAACTTGCCGTTCCAAGAGAAGTGACAGTAATTTTAATGTAATAAAAAAACGGATGAATCATCAAGTTCTTTTCAAAATTCGAGGGAAAGTGGCTCGTTCTGCGCCAAAAAAGGCCACACTGTTTCGAATTGTTTTACAAAGCAGCAATCGATAAGCGCTGAAGCGTAAATTTTTGTCGTGCTGATGGAATACCCAAAAATGCTTCTAGTAATCCCGAAACATACGACCCTTGAGGGGAAAAAATAGGTAACATCAATAAGATGAGACCTGATCTGACTTGCGTCTTTGAGAAACTGCCAATTACAAACAACTGGGCATTTGGGTAATCGGGACGAATAAACTTCCAGAAAGGTCTCTAAATATATTCAAGAAAGGTCCCTAAATTTTGCACCTTCGCAAGCTGTGCCATCATGCTCTCGCATTGTCTCATTAAAAGGGTTCCTTGTTTTTTTCGATTTTATAATGACTTAGATAATAATTTTATCATCAGCATTGTATTAATCGATAAAAAAATGTATAAGGTAATAGGTACTTACATCAAAATCGCCAAAAAGACTTTCTAGGAAGGAATCCATATTTTGAACTATATATAGGTACTTATAACTTTAACTCTGGTACTGAATCCACTGTTGATAGTAAAGAAATGATTTTGAAGCACTATTATAATTTTTGGGATAAGTAAGCTGGTATTACAATAATAGTATCAGCGATGAGTTCTGCTGGGAAGTAAAAACTAAACAAAACTGGGCTATCGGTAATCGTCGATATTCCCTACCTGATGCATTACTCATCATAATAATAATCAAACAAAAATGACCGGAATTACTTAGTATACATCCTTTGAATAATTATTGTGCCAATTGATAAAACATTTTGCCAAGACATAGTCAGATTTTTCTGTGAAAATACTTATCAGATTGATAAAAGTTCCAATCCAGAAAATATGTTATAGGTATTCACGCATTCACCAATTAGGTATACAAGAAAACCGGATATTATTTTATTAGGAAATGATGATAACAATAATAGATACCTAATAAAAAGACAGGAAGTTACTTTGGTAATTGGTAATTAATAAATTTTATAGCATTTCCTTCCTTTTTATACTTATACTCACTACCACTACTACTCACTGCATGGATTGGATATATTATGTATATCAGAAGTGATAATAAAATTATTATTATTATTAAAGGTGTCATGATTTTTTTTTAAAGCACTTGGAGGTTTTTTTTATAATAGTCGGTATATTACATAACAAGAGCTGAAGTGACAATTTTTCCGCAAGGGCGAAATTGTTCTTCAATTCGAGATATTATTGTATACTATAATTTATATCTACTCCCGATAACATAAATTAGATAACAAATCAATTATTAGTCTAATTTTAACGAAGTAATGGCATGCATTACTATTGCCCCATCGAATAATAGTGTCAGGTCGATTGAACAATGAGCTCATTATAATATTCAATCGTTATTGTCAATTGTTTAACTTTACTGCCCTATTCGGTCGTACGTTTGGAAGATTCAAACTATTGCCTACTGTCAGTGTCCCACTGACGTGAAAGTAGAGTCCCTAAACGTTTGTTTTACGTTTAATAAAATGTTATAAAAATATGAAAGTCGCAGAATATTAGGATGATTTTGATCTTTCAACTACTATAGCATACGAAACTACTTATCATAATACTAAAATGAACATGTTTTAGTATCCGGGCGTAGTTATAAAGCCCTGGTCAACCGCTGTGAAAGCTGATGCCTTTGGAACGCTGCCAATAGGCTTAGGCGACTGACAGTAGTGACAGTTAAAATCACGATAACCTAAACTTCACATTTATTTATGTTTAGTTTCAGTTTTACAATACAATTTATTGTATTATAAAAATTAAACTTAAAATTATTATAAACAGAATAATACAGGATGTTCTTCGAAGAAAATAACATCTTGAATAATACGCCACCTGATATAAATATGGGGAAAAGCAACAAACTAATGGTTTACTACCTGCAAAATCAAAAGTGAAATACCATGCGCGACGAAATCTTTCACCCTGATTTTGTAATTTTTCTCCTTTTAAAATTATTTATTTAAAGAGAACCATATTTTTAATAAATATAAGACTGCAATCCATAAAACTTTTTTTTCATAAAAATTTAATTCTACTGTAAATTAAATTATTTTTATTCAAGTATACTCGTAGATAAAGTATAGTATTCCACTCGCGCATAATGGCTATTATCCACTTAGATGTTACAGCACTCGCCAGAGGCTCGTGCTGCAATTTTCATCTTCGTGGATAATAGCTATCATTATGCGCTTGTTGAATAATACTATTATGATGCCACACTTTCTTACACCTAGCTTTAGTACCTAAATTTTTCATTTCAGATTTAATAAGTAATCTGAATATCTGTCTCATTTTTTGGGTTTTCTCTGCTTAGAGTGCAATAAAATATGCGTGATTTTCCTAAAGTCTTTAAAAAAACGATTTTAAAGGTGCGCATAGCTGAGTTGGTGATAATCTTTCTGAGGGGAGGGGAGGGAGTTCAAATAGGTACAATTTATTAGAATGACAATAACCTGGGTTTTGTTAGCGCATCAACGAAAACCAATTTTTCTTTTATGTTAATTACTGTAAGTACCTATACCTATTATTTATAGAAATTAGTGATGCCAACTTTGATTCCGTGCCCTCATTTTATAAACATGGCAGAACAAATTCCTGCAATTCTTCTGAATAAAATGATAATTGCAGAGAAGGCAGGTATCCAGAGAAGGTAGGTAGGTATCACTGAGTTTTAAAACACGTTTTTGAAAATTCATTAAAGTTTAATGCGCGGAGTCAGTAAGGTACCAACCTAGTACCTACCTATACGTGCCCAAGTTTACTTATAAGGCCCGACGGGCGAGTTTTTTATACATTAGGAGTACGATAAAAAAGGTGTTGAATGTTGCATAAGATATTAAGTATACCTATAGAAAACAAATAAGGGAAACAGTATGTAGGTTCGTTAAAAATAAGACAGGATCTATAAGCATTTGAAGACTATATTTAGACAATAATTAATATGTAAGTATTTTTTCCCTAAGAATCCATTGAATATTAATTAATTCAATTAATTAATTAATTATACATTTATCTACTTATAATATAGGTAATACACAGGGTATAGATATAGAGCCCATTAAAATTAAGGATATTCTACAAAAAAAAAATTGAATCCAACGGTTGATTTTCAAGTTACAGAGTTTCCCTCATCCGAGTTTGAAGGTAATTTCTAACACAACTTTCTATTATTTCTATCCTTCCGGTGGAGTACCTTATAGGTACTAGGTAGGTATGTCATTGCAATGGTATTTTTTCACAGCACTTTCAGATGTGTAAACAAAAAATAAGAAATTTGAAACAGACTGAATGACTTCTGCAAATAAATACTTTTCTAAAGTATAATTATTGCAACATGAAATTGAAAACATCGTGAAAATTTATCATGATTTTCTCAAAGGCAATAACCTAGTCAATTGAAAATTATGATAAATTTATGATAAATCAATTCATAGTAACTGATTGCTTTTTATGGATTATTTGAGTAGGTATAGCAACGACGTTTACTTTTCTATTAATGTTTCATGTTTCTGCTGTATAGGTAAGTATAGTATAAAATAATTGTATATGCACTAAGGGCTTGATGTATTTGATAGAACTTTAAAAAATAATACATCAAATATTAATATTATTTATTTATTTTTTTCAGTTTTATTTAATGTAGAACATCGGAATTTCTGTAAAATCTCGCAACGTAGTCACATTAAAGCATGCAAATAACTCAACGGTATTTAAAAATCCCTTCGCCCAATTGAGCTGTAGGATTATAGGCCCCCCGTGGTGCCGAAGGGTCACTCAGGTAGTTTCGCCCAATTGAGAAACGCCGCTAAATTTGGCTACTGTTACTAAACAAAGTATCGAAAATTTGTGCACCATTATTTCTGAACCATGAAGCGACCACTGAGGTGTAAGTGTAAATCATTTTATTTCTGCATAATATATTAGAATAACATTTAGAAACACACGTTTTATCATTTTAATATCCACCATTGCCGTTTAACTACACGTGTTTAACTGGACCATCTCTCCTACCGTCAGAGGATAGATGGACCACCATATTTCGAGGATAGATGGTCCTTGTTATAACGGTTTTATTTGCAGAAATGCCTGATGATACATATTCAAGAAAAGGAAATACAAGTCACAAGGCCCACAGCCGATCCCACCCTCTGATCAACAATCAACGGGAATCCATCAAGCATTTCCTGTAATCAACAATTCTCCGCCCAAAATCACTCCAGGAAAACTGTTAAATCAAAACTCTACCAATAACCACGCGACAGTCATTAGTGAACGGAAACGTGGCAGAAATATTGCAGAAATTCTAGCTTCTGAAGAAAATATAAAAAGGAGAGTAGAGATGAGTAAGAAAAAGTCACTCAAAAAAGAACGAGGAAATTTGAAAATTAAAAAAGTAGTGCAATGAAAGGCAAAAAAAAATTTCGGAAGCAGAGAAAGAACCCATTTTCATCCACAGATTCAGATATCAACATTGTGCTAAATGACAGTTCAGATGAAAGCGATGCTGCATTATTACGAAAAGCAGCATGCGCTGGCTGCAAAGAGGCTTATAGAAAACCAAGAGGAAGGATGCCTGGATTAACGTTTGTGGACGTTGGCTACACGAAGGATGCACGACATATGATAATATGTGTCATCAGCGTGGAAAACATTCAAACAAGTGTAAATAATTGATACCGCACTTCAATTACACAATAAAGGTCCATTTAACCTCCTATATAAGTGGTCCATCTCACTATAGGTATAGAGTGGAGGAGAGTTGAACTTTTGGAACACTGAAGCTATGTTTTTTTATTTAGAATTTACGGATAAAATTTTTGATTTTTTTTGTTACTATAACTTTAATAAACAGTTACCTGAAGCATTGTTAATTGAAAAAAAATATTATACAGGGTGTTAAGAAAATGACGGATAAACTCTTCAGTACATTGTAGGGGACACTCATCAGTAAAGTACGGGAAAAACAATTTTAAAAAATCCAGAGCTACATTTTAAAAGATATAAGCGAAATTTTGAACAATAAATTTGGCAACGTTTATAACACGATAACAGTTATTTGGTAATTTCGTCTAATTTCTAACAATGTAGGTATAGTCAAGGTATCAAAACCGCTGTTGCCAAATGCTGTTTTCAGCATCTTAGAAAATAAAAATAATTCTTATTAAATTTTCCAAGCCAGTAATACATCTTAAGCAATTTTTATAAATTGATAACGATTAAAGTACCCTTTTTATATCTATAAAATCATTTATTTTTTGCAAATACTGAAAAACAAAGATAATAAAATGTTAACTTTGGCTTTGGCATTTTTTATCTCACCAAATTGAAGACCAGAATTTTTTTAATTATTTTTCCCGTACTCTACTGGGTGCCCCCTACAATGTACTGAAGAGTTTATCCGTCATTTTCTTAACACCCTGTATATCAACAAAAGTGCTGTAAATATCTGTAAATATGTGATCCATCTATCCTCGACTTACCCTATAGGTAAAATAAAGCTCAGAAATCGCACTAAAAAATGAGATGTGCAGGGTGTTATGACAAGTAGGTATACAGGGTTATTCACGGTATACGCCACGGAAGATTATGGCAGTGTCTCTGGATTTTAGGATCTTTTTATTTTTGGAGTGGATAGAGACCCGGCAGAGGTACGTTTTAAAATTATATTCATAATGTACAGGTGTCCCAAAAGCATGAAACATATCAAAGTTATGTTTTTTTAAATGGAATGCTCCTATGTTATTGCATTTTTAGATTATCTGAGAAGAAAAAATGAGATTGGTTTTTACAGTTGGTGTTTAAATTTAGAAGTTTTTGAGTTATAAACAAGTGAAAATCGTCATTTTTCAAGTTCAAGGCCATGTACAACGAAAACGGTTCAAGATAGAGAAAAACGGCTTACATGTACCCATTTTAACTTTTCATGTACTATCCTATGGTATAGAAACATTTGTACTTTCTTTGATTTTTTTTTGACGACGCGTGGAGAAATCTCAGAATTTTTCAAATTTTTTATCACCCTGTATAAACATTTCATCTACATCATTGGATAGTGCATGAAAAGTTAAAATAGGGACATGTAAGCCGTTTTTCTCTATCTTGAACCGTTTTCGTTGTAGGTACAGGGCCTTGAACTTGAAAAATGACTAAGTATTTTCACTTGTTTATAACTCAAAAACTTCTGAATTTAAACACCAACTGTAAAAGCCAATCTTATTTTCTCTTCTCAGGCATTCTAAAAATGCAATAACGAGTGCATAATAACATAGGAGCATTCCATTTAAAAAAACATAACTTTGATATGTTTCATGCTTTTGGGACACCCTGTACATTATGAATATAATTTTAAAACGTACCTCTGTCGGATCTCTAACCACTCCAAAAATAAAAAGATCCCAAAATCCAGAGACACGGCCATAATCTTCCGTGGCGTATACCGTGAATAACCCTGTATATAAGTAGGTAATTATTTTCCTTAATTCGTTTGCCTTTATTCTGATGGTAATTTTGTTAAAAGATATTAAAGTTACCGAAAAACGAATTTAATATTTTTTGTAAGTTCCTAATCACCTTATCGGTAAACACGGAGTAGTGCGCCGCACTTTTATTTCAGCTTTACAGATTGCCCCGTGGTGCTGCGGTGAAGACCTCGCTATACTAACACTACGGAGCCCAAAAAGTCAAGAACTTGGGTGCGATCGTGGTTTGAAACCCGCACTATTTCTGCTCACATTAATTTTCGAATGTTTATAAAAAATGTAATATATGCGCCATCGCGGTTAGTGATGTGCATGCATGGTGATGGTGGTGTCCAGTATATATAGAATTAGCAGAAATAACCTTGAAGGCCTATCTATAGTCCCATGCATGGGGTTATATAGGTATGCGGGGTACTATACTTACATTACTTTTATCATTTAAAATGAGATAGATATACCTAATATTTACCTAATAGGTATAAGAATCCTTATAAGTGGGTAGGTATTGTGGTAATTTTTTTATGATCGTTTCGTGGTATGATAAGTATGCAAAGTCTATAGTTTTCTTTTTTATCGAACAAAAAATTTAAAAAATAGATATAAGCAAGAGATCCGGCATAAAACAATGCCATAAATTGTAAAGGAGCCATAAAACACAAAAGTTATAAAAGCTATTACATATAAGTAGGTATAGGTATAAATAAGATATAGGTAATAATTATGGTGGGTACATACCCTGTCATATTGGTGGGCAGCACCAAAGGGTGAACTAAAAGGTCCAGTCCTAGGCACAGGATGTGCTGATACTGGTGGTGCCGCCCCTGCCCTTTGGTACAGATAAGGATAATAAGCCTGGTACATAACTTCAGAACAACTCATATTATACATATATACACATCGCAAAGCAACCCTTCGCACTATATTATTATTGCACTGCCCAGATTACACCCGGCGAACCCGACGGAACCGCACACTGAACAATAAATCCATCAACGCACAAGTCTTTCTCCAGTTCCTATATAACCTACTCAAACGACAATCCGATCAATCTATAGGTAACCAAACACACTTAACCCAGTTTCATTAGGTATTATTTATTATTTCATTGATATCACTCGACACATTTTTCCGTTTCCTAATACTTATTCCTGTTTACATTGTAACTATTGTATTCATATCGCACGTGATTGTCGAACGACGAGACGTCTCCTGAAATGCGATAGTGTGTTGATACTACACGCGGTATCAAGTTCGACTGAGGACATAAAAATTCCTTACCCCTACATAGATCGACGCTCCGCCCATCTATCCCCACCTGTCAAAGTGCCGAAAGCACGCCCATCGAGGTGATTATTGCATTCTCAGACCGCCCACCAATGGGGCGCCGAGCCGACGACTCTCAGACCAATGCTCGGACGCCGTTTAACGAGGAATGCAGTCCGCCTTTCCAGCTTTTAAATATGAAATGATAGTTGCAAGGGTTTATGGACGCCATACGCAATTATCTAGCTGAGTGATTCAGTCCGGCCTAATGTAATTATTGAGGGCGAGGACGGGAGGCGGTTGTGTGTCTGATACGGGACACGCATCTTTATTATCGGACCCAGGCGGTTGCTACCTTAATTATTAGATGTATATACCTACCTACCTATGGGGTGGGTTATTTATTTCATGTGCATGGATTTTGTTATTCTTATACCCTACCTATTGTAAGTAATTTGATTCAAATTCAACCACCACGGGAAACTCGTTAAAATAAGAAGGTATAGGTAGGTAGATACGGAGCGGTCGGTATCTCAGTGGATTAGAAGAGGAGTCTACTAATCCGTTGGCGCTGTCACCGCGTGGGTTCGAATCCCATTCGAGCCTTGGGTGTTGTGTTCGTCTGTAAAACTATTACTTAGATATACCTATACCTATATATATTTTTAAAAATTTGTCTGTAGCTGATAGTATCTACCTACCTACTCCAAGCAAAATTCCAGAGTGGAGCGATTGTGTCTTACCTAAATAAGTAAGACCCGATGTTCCATCTTTTTTTTATAAAAAAGTACCTATCTAGGTATAGGTAGGCGAATTCCTATAGGTGATCCAATTTTCGTAAGAACCTATGGTAAGAGTGTGGCTGACTGATATGACATGCTGATGAGTCCGCAACAAGGAAAGCCAAGAAAACAGTACCGTCAGTAAAAAATATTTTACCTATAGGTAGGTTTATAATTACCTATAGGTCCTAGGTACCTATTCAACAGAAGGTCACAAACATTTTAATCCAAGATTTTTATTAATTCATTCAGGAACTGAGTGAAGATATCATTAAGACCACATGCAAAAATATTTCTTGGGAGCTGCCGTGTCACTCTACAAAAACCAATTTAAGTAATAAAAGAAATAAGCCTTATTTCTTTATGCTTGATGGTTGTATATTAGGTACCTATATACAAGGGTATACACCTAATATTAGCTAACTATCAAATTGTGATAAGTGCAAAATGAGGTGATTTAAAAAAGAAAGTTGTATAGAATCATATGTCCGATTTCAATTATTTCCGGGACTCGATAATAGGTAGGTATAGGTATATAGTGGATGGAATAGATATTTGAACTCTCGTAAATCTTCTTGCAATGTTTACTCAAGAGATTAAGGGACAACCAACATTGAAAAGTAAATAGAGACGGGTGTCTGACCAGGACCGTATCTAGGTATAATTCAAAATTTAGAAACTGTAAGAAACAACTTAACTTGATTTACATTTTTATGTACCTAATAGGCGCTTGTTTTAAAGCAGGGGATTAATTTCCCGTCATAAATCCTTGTCAGTGTAATATGTAGGTACTTAATTGACAATTTTATAAAAATTGACTAATGCATGAAAAGCACATTTTTTCCTGAAGATAAAATAAATATTGTTGGAATACTACCCTGCAGAAAAAGGTCTTATAGCATTATTGCTTGCAATATAATGTCTTTACGATGTTACGCTTTAATACTCTTTGTGTCGCTAGGTACATAGCCTCTGGGCCTTCAAATATTCCTTCTACCGAGTATACCTACATACAGGACCTCAAAGCTTCCTGAATAAGGAGCCATTTGAGAATATTTATTTAACTTTATCTTGGGTTTTACCTGCGTTTATATAAAAAAAATTCGCCGATATATAGGTATACCTACCTACCTCTAGAACGCATTTTTTATTTTTTTTATTTGTAGGTTATATTAGGGGAGAGTGGGTAAGTTGACGATGTTAAGAATAAACTTGTCTCAATTAACAACAAACAAATACATATATTATTGTTATATTTAAATATTTATTTTAATAAACATTTTGGCAATCAAAATAAAACGCGTCAATAACAACGTAGAATAAACTATCATTCTAAAAAAAAAAAACATGGAAAAACTAAACTTATAAGTACAATTCTTCATCTTACCCCACACTGTAAAAAGCAAATCTGTAAAATTACAATGAAAATCATTGGTTATTTTGTTGCCATCGATAATCATAGTAAAAGTTACCTAGCATGTGTAAAATTACCAACGATCCTGTAATATTTTTCACAATAAATTTCATGTGATTTTTACAAGAAATGGGATGTATTAATTACAAATGTTGTGTAATTTTTACTTAATTTTTGTAAGTAATACATTGAAGATGTGGTTTATTTTACATTCATGGTAGTGTATTTCTAGGGTAATTTTTACAGAAAGTTAGTAATTTTTACTGATAATTTTGTGAATACTACACAATAAAGGTATTTATTTTACCAGCAAAATTGTGTTATTTTTACTGATATTTCTGAAAATTTTACTAGTAAATTGTAATTAATTTTACATGTTGAGTGTTGTAATTTTTACAAACTTTTGTGTGAATATTAATAATGAATGTCATGTAAACTATAAATAGATTAACCCAATAATAATTATTAAAATATTCAAGTGAGAGTTTGGTGATTTTTATTGTTCAATACATGACATGATTCAAATAGAATCGATTAGAAGCGAATTTATAACACATGAAACACCACATAGGTACATTGTATTCATATTGATATGCAAGTAAATATTGACTGAGGAATAAATAAGACACTATGTATGATAATATAGTTAATAAAATTTAATTAAATTGTAAAATTCAACGTTTAACTATTGTTGACTAGACATATAAAAATAAAATAGATTCTAAATATAAAACTTAACGACAATTCACATTTCAAAAACGTCGAGCCTCACTTATAGTTTGAAAATAACAAAAGTAGATATTATAAAAAAAAACAAGCACTCATGCATCTCTTAAAGTAATTCAACTTTGGCTAATTTATTTATTAAAGCCACAACCCTTTTCTTGGCAGTACTCTTCGACCTGCTCCCTGAATCCGGGTGTATTTTCAGGACGTATCTTTGGATTGTCTCAAAAACGTGGTTGATGTCACTTGGATATTTCAAGTTTAAAATAAAATAGAGAGCGAACATTCTAAAGAAGGCTTCGTAAAAATTTTCCTCACGAGAAGTGATGATATCATTTTCCATGGCGATGTAATAATATTTTTTTTCGAGTTCTGCAAAAATTATGAGATAAATAGACTGAAAAGTTTGTTGAGTAGGTATACTTACCGACGTCAGTAACTTCAATAAGGGTGGGAGTATACCATACCTTCTAAAGGATCTTCCAAATTCTAAAAAAATAAAAACCCATTCACTGACACGCCATTATAAGATGTATTTAGCGCCAAAGCAGTATCGACATCATTCTGATACAGTTCTTTAGTTCTATGCTTCACAGTTGAATTATAATCGACATGATCAAATTTTTCTATATAACAATACCGACAAAAGTTGATGTTAACATTAAACGATTCAGAAAATCCCCCAACCTGATGACTTCCTAAATTGTCACCAACTACGGCAATAAGAGTACCTTTCAAGTTTATACCATTATTGCAATTGACACCCTCGTTTTCTAATTGTTTTAAATCTTGTACGATGGGACGCAAAACTTCTGGAAACCCAAATTTTTTTATATCAGACTCTCTACAGAGAGCCACTAATTGTATTGCATCAACTTTAGCCCTATGCCAAGGAAAAACATTGGCGAAAGTCATATATATGCCAACAATTTTGTGTTTTTTTCTTGATGATCCCAATGGGTTGCATAACTCGAAAGCATCTTGAAATAAAATAATTTCCAGAGAATATTTATTATCTTGAAAGAACGTATTATTTTTGAAACATAAACCGTCAGTTATATCTGAAATAATATATTTATTCGCGTTCTGTTCTCTGAAACATTGTTCAAAAAAGTTTTTATTTTGTAACAGAGCTTGCACTGTTTTTAAAATAGGTACATAGTAATAAAATGATTCGTTGCCGACACTAGTATTTTTGAGAACAACTTTTATGGGTGAAACGTAATTGAAGTTTTCTTGATAATATTTTTCTCGGCAATAATTTGTTCTTAAAACACCGTCAGTTGGGTTATGTGCAAAGCTAAATAAATCTTTTTTTATAATACTTTCATCCACGTTTATTCCCTGCTCACGTAATTTCTTTAAAATTACTTTTATATTTAAATTATTTATATCTGAAATTCCACTAATTATAGTCTGCAGTGACTTTTTTGTTATAAAATATTTTGACTCTAAGGTGAGATAGAGATTTGAAAGTAATTTTATACATAAGGATTCCATCACATCTGGAGAATCATGATCATCGATTAACGGGTCGTTAGTGTCTTCACATTCTGAGATCATTTCAATTATTTCCGACGAACTGGTTAGGTTGTTATTTACAACACTTCTTGAGCTGACACCATCAGATCCGGTCACTTGTATTTCCCCTTCACATTGATGATAATGACGCCGAAACAAGTGATTTTTAAACGATGAAGCTGATACGAAAGTCGTCTTCGCTTTACAAATTGACTGTAAGGGGCACATAATAATATTTCCACTGCGAATATGTTTACACATATGACCAGACAAATCTCGTTTATTTTCTGATTCCCAATGACATTCTTCTATGTTACATTTAAATTTAAAAATAGTATCAGTAGAATTTGCGGGACTATTATTGATACCATGATATCTATTAACATGAGATTTAAAGGACGTAAATTTCTTAAAAGTCAGAGAACAATCAGATACTAAACATAAGAAAATAGACGCAGTTTTTCTATGGAAGTACTGATGGAGGTTATATTTATTGAGCGACGAAAAGTTAATTTTACAGTGAGGGCAGCAGAACATGTTGAAACAATATATGTTTACTCACGTACTAAGAAAATCACGACGAACTGATGATGGTTCTGTACATTGCACACACCAATATATTAAAACTGTACTAGGAAACTTTAATTATTAATTCTTCTTGCAACGACGCCGTCAAAAATGTCTTTATGACGCGGTGGATACATAGCCTGCAGCAACATCACTAACATCACGGAGTGGGGACTTTACATAATATTCCGTTTAAAAATTACATAAATTATGTAATTTTACACAATGTCAGTAAATATTTCAGTGAATTACTTAATTATCACATCAAATATTAATAATTACATGTGTAATGTAAATAAAATGTAATTTTTACCAAAAAGTCTGTAAGAACACATAATACACGATGCATTATGATTATTGCAGCTGTTATAATGTAGTTTTACAAGACAATTTATGTTATTGTAATGTAAATTTACAAGAAAATTACATACATTTTTTACTGTGCAGGGTAGGACAAGTTGACGAACCTATTGGGGTATGTTGACGAATGAAATTCTTAGGGCTCTTCATTCGCAGAGGTCGATGGTCCACAGCTATCATATAACTGCTACAAGATTCATGCCACCAGGACTTACAGCTGTATTCAATCTTCATCTGGGGAATCGGTGTATAAACTCCGACACCCAGGACAGACGACGTTGTTATAGAATTTGAATCATTCGAAGTTTCGTTTGTCCTACTTGCCACTTCCGTTTGTGTATTTTGCGTAGAAAAAACATTTCACTTTATTTTCTTGTTGTTTAGAAAAGAAACAGGACCTTTTTCGCGCCCTTTTTCCTCTAGCTCAAGCTTTACAGGAGTCGATGTTATTCTAGACTTTTTTTGTCGTTTACTTTATAAGTTTCTTAAATGTTTAAAAGGTTAACCCAACAGTTAACAGTTAACAGTTGTTAACCTATACCTAAACAGGTAAATTTTTTCTAAATAACTATACATAAAAGTTGAAAATTTTTTCTTGAATTGGCTCCTTATGCAGGAAACTTTGAGGTCTTATTGTAACTCCGTAAATAACTTAAATCGGACATAGGTACCTATTCTTTTTTAAATCACCTCACCTTTATTCACTTGTCACAATTCGATGGTGAGCTAATAGATCATCCTATATATATAAGAACTTGTTCAAGTAGGTAGGTATACTTATATGTATAGGTAGGTATATAATCTATACTAACAATTTGATTAATTTCCAAAAAGGTCTTCTATTACAGTAATATTAGCGTCCGTACCTACTATACATATACATATATAGGTAGGTAGGTACTTATAGTAGTGATTTACTTTGAAAATTTCATTTGAATTTGTTCAAAAACAAGCCATAAAATGGATACCTATAGGTATACCTAATATACCTATACGGTTTATATACATTGACGTGTGTACGGCTCGTCAACTTTAAAATGGATAGGAACCCTACCCAGTTTAATTTTAGAAAAGCTAACTTTCCTCTGCTTTGTGATCTGTTTGCTTCGATCGATTGGAGTTTTCTGACTGATGCGATAGATGTTAACGATACTTGCTCTAGGTTTTATAACGCTCTTTACGATGTTTTTGATGTGGCGGTTCCAAAATATCGCGTCTCTTCTGCCGGTGGACGTAGTTATCCTGTTTGGTTTGATCGTAATATCATTCGGCACATCAGATTTAAGTCGTCCTACTATAGAAAATGGAAACGAACAAATTCGGACTACTGTCGGATGAAATTCTGCGAACTTCGGTCTGTTTGTAAGAGACTGTGTCGTCTAGCTTATCGGCGTTACTTGCATGACATTCAGAACGACATCTTTAGTGATCCACGTAGGTTTTGGGCTTACGTTAGTGAAAAAAGACGTATCACAAGAATTCCTGGCCGCATGAATTATAACGGGGTTGAATTAACAGACCCACGAAAGATAGTTGATGCATTTGCCGATTACTTCGACAGTGTTTTCTCTGTGGCTAATTCTGGTCGGTCTAGTCGTCAAACTGGTAATAGTTACACTGGCCAGACGGTATCGGTGAACCATATCACCGAGGATGAGATCTACATTTCCCTGAAGAAGTCTAAAAATTCTTTTACGTGTGGTGTCGACCAAATTCCTGGTTTCCTACTGAAGGACTGTGCAGGTGTGCTGGTAACTCCTTTGTCGGTTTTGTTTAGCAGCATTATTGAAACATCTGTTTTTCCGGATTTCTGGAAGATGTCCTGCATTTCCCCAATTTTAAAAAGTGGTGACAATTCTCTAGTCACGAATTACAGACCTATTTCATTGCTGTGTAATTTCAGCAAAGTTTTCGAGTCCATTTTATTTGATCGTATTTACTCATCTGTCAAATGCTATCTGGCGGCGGAACAGAATGGTTTTATGGAGAGGCGTTCTGTAACATCTAATTTAGTTTCTTTCACTCAGTACACGTCGGATGTTATCGATCGTGGTGGCCAGGTGGATTCTGTTTACACAGACTTCCAGAAGGCTTTCGATAGGATAGACCACCCCATACTGTTGCAAAAGCTAGACTTGTTTGGCTTCTCGGAGCCTCTGCTTAGCTCTTATAAGGTCCTACCTCTTGAATAGAACACAGAAAGTTAAGTATGGAGGTTACACTTCTAGAACATTCATTCCTACTTCAGGGGTGCCTCAGGGTTCAAACTTGGGTCCCCTGCTCTTTCTTATGTTCATTAACGATATAGTTGATGTCTTCACTTGTGAGAAACTTATTTACGCAGATGACCTAAAGCTTTTCAGCTCTGTCTGCTCGCAGTTGGACTGTGAGAGATTGCAGCTTAATCTTGACCGCTTGGCTCTGTGGTGCAGAGAAAACAACCTCTCTTTAAGCGTGTCCAAATGTAGCGTCATGACTTACTCCAAAAAACACCGTAATATTGATTTTGCTTACTCGATAGACGGCATCTTACTCTCCAGACCGCACTCTGTTCGGGACCTGGGTGTTGTATTTGACCGACAGCTGCGCTTCACGGAACACATTTCTCAGGTTGTGTCCGCTGCCTTCAAACTTTGCGGCTTTATTTTCAGAAATGGTAGAGAGCTGTCGGACACACAGACATTGGTGACTTTGTTCACGACGCTTATAAGATGTAAACTGGAATACGCGTGTATTGTGTGGTCTCCGTTGCATAAAGTTCACATTGATCTTCTTGAGTCTGTTCAGAGGAAGTTTCTAAAGTATGTCTCTTTTAGGATTGATGGTGTCTATCCTCCTAGGGGTTTTTCCCAGGAAGCTCTGCTGTCAAGATTCGGCTTGAGTTCTTTGGAGGATAGGAGAGCGGAACTTAGTATTAAATTCCTCTACAAGCTGGTTCATAACAAGATCGATTGTTCTTTTTTGCTGTCAATGCTGTCTTTCATTGTTCCGCGCTGTAATTCTAGACAGACGTACATATTTTATAACCCGCGCAGTAACACAAATGTATTGACGGAGGTCACCTTTAGTGGTTATGTGTGCTATTGCTAACAGAATATCAGGCCGCTGCGACATTAACTACGATTCAATGGGACGCGTAGTGACTGCATTTAAGGATCAATTAACGCTATCGAGCTGACGTCGCGGCCGTCTTGTATTTTGTATTTTCTTTCTCCTGTATTTTCTCTGACATCTTGTTTTTGTACTTATAGGTTTATAATTTTATGCGTAAAATAGATAGGTATTATCGCATGTTTTTGTTTATTTTTTTCGTATGTATATATTAAATTGTTTCCTGTAATTGGGTGCCTTTATGCATCTGTTGGAAATAAATAGTTATTATTATTATTATTATTATTATTATTATACCTATAAGGTATAATAGATATTCAGCAATTTTGTCCCTTTTCCTATGCACGCCACTGGCTAATTTAAAAAAGTTTCCTACATTATTTTTTTAAATTCGAAAAAAGATTCAGGAGCGTTTTGAAAAGCGATAATTTTAAATTTTATAGAGAAATATAAACATCATAACTATAACAAAAATTCGAATATCTCCGCAAGTTTTGTAATTTTCTTTTTGAAATTTTGGTAGGTTGAAGGCTATGAGTATAATAACAACTGTCTACTATAAAAATTTCAGTTCAATTCCTTTAAAAATGTGCTCATAAATAGTTATAGAAATTAATCAATTTTTATCCTTTTCCTATACCGCACGCCATCACTGGCTTAATTAATAAAAATTATGCAAATCTTATTGCATTAACTCAAATTTCAAATATTTTTCTTCAAATTCTGTAAATTTAGTTTCAATGGTTTTTTCTATCTTGCTTATACAGGGGTTCAAAAAATAGTAGTTTTTCCTAAAATTCATGACCGCAAGTTTGACACGGCTCAACCGATTTTGCTCAAATTTAATACCAGAGCAGACATCTCACTACCAAAAAAATTTCAGCCCCCTAGATTGAAAACTGCGACCAGAAACCGTGCCTCATTGCCCGAATTTCTGGAATTTTGAAATGACACCCTGTACAAGTAACGCGACTTTTGGCTATTCTTTTAACAAAACTCTAACGTAATCCTAAAGTTACCTATACCTACAAGAGTGCAAAATTTCGTTCATTGCCTAATGTTGAAAGATAAAGCTAATACAGGAGCGATTTGAAAATCGAAACCTTTCTTGCGCATAAATATAGTGTATTTTTGTGCGTAATTATTATGAATATTTCCCGTATTTTGGAAATTGAGCCAGTTAATAAGTATAATTAACTTACTTATAGTTATAGTTGTTTACCTACTGTGAGAATGTCAGTTCAATTCCTTTGAAAACGCGCAATAAAACCCCCTACGCCACTGGAAAACTTATAACTATTAAAACGCTATTTATTTGCTCCTATCACGTTGGCAGTTTGTCGCTAAATGCTACGACTTATTTTAAATTATTTTTTTCTGCGACGGGCTATAAGTTTGACCTTTTTTCCCCGTTGACAGGTAGAAAAATTCCTCATTATATGAGCTGCATCTTATCGGGGAAATAAATGAATTAGCAGGGAAATAAATGAGTACTTATTTCCCCGAAATGGCGGCTTAGGTATAGCTACTATTAACACTCAGATATCATTAAATTTATATCAAATATACGTAAAGGAAAGTTACCTTATTATCCAAATGGCAATTATTAAGGGAATTTTCATAATAATCACTATCCATATTATTAAATTCACTCATCGAAAACTAACAAGAATCTTTGCAAAACTGTCTTCAATTTTAATTACATTAATATGACGTTTATGTAATAATTAAATCGTTTCGTTACCCAGGCAACGTCAATTACGATAAAAGACAGTTTGAAAATCCAAGTTTAACATAAATCATTTTTCCGACATAATTTTCAGTTATCTAACAACGTTTTTCGACATTCTAACACTGATATTTCTTCTCGCAGAAAAAAATTGTATATTACACACAAGAAAAAAGTGCGATTTTAGCTTTCGATGTGTTTGTCCCCTCCGCTAAACGCGTCGGGGACGAAATCACATCTCGAGCTAAAATCTATCACTTTTTTCTCTTGTATAATAAATAACTATATTATTATCGAAAAAGCACATATTTTAGCCTCGTCTTTTTTTCGTTGTAGCAGGGGCTCCAAATATTTGAAAATTATAATAATACTTTGCATCGAGTAATAAATTATTCATTTAATAATCTGTGAATGTTTAAGTAGTAATTAGTAAGGTTCAAGTCAGTTCACAGGTCAAAGCCCTCATTAGTTTCCGGAATCAATTTGCAAAATTCTCTTTCATAATCGATAAAGGATCGTAGAATAAAGTAATTCGCTCCGTAAGCGTCTAGCTACTCCACGCATGGCGGAAATTGCGTAGCTTTTGTGTGTTCGACAATAAAATTGCCGTCGGGAAGACTGGTAGATATCAATGTTGCCGCTTCTCATGAGCGACAGAGGAAATTACATTAATGAGATATTGGGGGCCGAACTACGTGACAACCTCGAAGATTTTTAAGCTGGGAAACCAAAAATTTTGTGGAGTATGAAAAAAGTGGCTTCGAGTGAAACTTGGGAGAAAAAATAGTCAGTTAGTCGAGCGGCGAGTCCGGGAGTAAGTCGAATCGACATCTAGGCGGGTCGCGATCTAAGAGTCACGGGGTTCGTGAGTCGAAATAAGGGAAGCAAGTAAAAAGAGATTCGCGAATAATCCAAAGTGGTGAAAGTGCAAAGCGAAAGGCGCAGCCAGCCAAAGAGAGATATAGAAAAAGGGAAGTAAATTTCGAAGTAGTAAGTCAAGAACTAATTTTAAAATTTGAATTTTTTCTTTTCTTTTCTTCGTTCGAGAGTCCTGAATCAAAGTCGAAGAAATTTAATTTATTTTCTTCTCATTATAAACGTACCTTCAATGTTCTTCATGGGCGCTATAGCTCAAACGGGTTTCTTGAAATTAACAAAGATAAACTGGCTCAGGGCTAGCTTAAAGTGAGATTTTTTTTTTTATTAATTTACTCAGTGGAACTCGGCCACAATACTACCACCCTCAAAACTCTCCCATAACTATTAGTTTTATTGACAAAGTTAGTTTTTGTAAGATTTTTTTTTTTTTCATTTTCAAATTTTGTATATTCACGTACATATGTTAATATATCTGTTTATTGTAAATTGTCGGGTTTCATTCCAGCTTCCCCCTAAGTGAGACAAAACTTAATATTTAAGAGAGCTCAATTCACGCAGCTCCCGAACCCATGTGCCATAACTATGAGTTTTAATTTTTCTTGTTGATTTTCTTGTCATTGGCAAACCGCTCGGCCCTCTTGACAATTAAATCAACCTAGGTGAGCATAAACAATAGCTTAGCCCCTAGGTGGGTTTGACATCGTTATGGTTTTCCATAACCTAAAGACTCCTATACTTATATCTGGTTTATTAGGTATACCTGTAATAAGTTCATTCTGGTTCATTCTGAAATGTTTGACGTGATTAAGACAGCACCGTTGTATATTAGTGTGATATTTGAAAACTAGGTACAGTTCATCGGTTATTTATTATTGGCGGAGAATTCTCTGAATTAATCTGGACTGATAGCAAAAATATTGATTCAGGCAGTGGCGTGCAAAAAATGATGCTTATAACTCTCACTATATGGACAAAATCTTGTTAATTTTCACCTGATAATATTCAATATCAACCACGCCGCCTATGGCAGGTGCAATTGGATGAACGTTTTAAATGATAAACACTCATTATATGGCGACAATTACAAAGATAAGAGCGAACAAAAAATCGAATGTTCAGGGAGATCCATGCAAAAGTGTTAAATTATTTCTGTTCTCTATACATTTATAGATATAGGACTTTTTTGAATCACGAGTATACCGATAAAAATTTTATTGCTTATCAATTTTCAAGAATTCTCCGCCAATAAATAATCGATGAGCTGTACTATGTATCATTAAATTAATATAAAAAAAAAATGAAAAAGAAGCCAGTCTATAGATAATTAAAGAACAAATAGAAATAAGTATCCGGTATTATATAATGGCGGAGAAGAAGGTGTGTAAAATATATGCTTAAACAATAATCAATAAATAAACGAATTATCAACAAAAACACTTAAATTAAACAATAATTAATCAGTGCAATAGCAGTTATAGATTCTATAATGGACCATAATGCTGTAGAACAACCTTAAGTTAGGTACCTACCTACACATGGTCATTCATATCATATTATAAGCGAAGTTACATGCATACCTATACTGCGTGCACGGAAATTTCAGTTCAATCCTTTAAAACGGGCGATATATTTAAATGGATACAGAAATACAATTTTGCTCCTTTTACTATCCACGCCACTGGCTAACTAATTTAAAAAATGCACTTCTTTACACCACTTTAAAATTCGAAAACACGAAAACAGTTACGGGGGTGTTTAATTTGAATGTCAAAAATTGGAAATTTTATAGAAAGTAAACATAAAGATTTCAAATATCTACGCCATTTTTTTTATTTGTTTCTTAAAATTTTTTAAGGTTAAAGGTTATTAGTATAGCTGTCACTGTTTTTACTAAAATTTCAGTTCAATTGCTTCAAAAATATTCCCATAAGTAGGTAAATGCATGCGTTATAGAAATTTACCAATTTTTATACCCTTTTCCTATAGGTACTTTACGGCACTATTATAGCCTATACCTAAAAGAAATAATGAATTTTTTCAACAATCGTTACAATGCACCATAATAATATATCCTTCTCTTATTCTGTATCGCTGTGGCCATCTCGAATCAGTCAAGATATCTGTGACCGTTCCTGAAATATCCTGATGAAAAAACTGAAAAATAGAGATTTCTTATTTTTGCCATATCTTTCTTATTAAGTATTGGAGATTAATAAATAATTTTACATAATTTAACATAAGAGCGTATTAATAGCCATTATCTGCGAGTTCCATACACTATTTTTTCTACGACCCTTTTTTATTTCATAGAAAAGATTAAAAAATTATATATTTTAACAATGATCCGTGTACAATTGCGGATCATTGAAGTTAAGATGGGTTGCTATATTTGTTTACGCATATTACCAAATTCTCTCTTCGTCGCTAAGGTTTTAGACATGTTTTAGTATCAAGTTTAAAGGGCACTACTCACTACTGCGTAATTTTTATTATGCGAAGTTCGAATTCCGAATTTTACGCTTCGATTTTGAGATTAATTAATAATTTTAATAACATCGACAGCCATTAATTACGATATTATTTATCTGCGCAACGCGGGTCGCAGCGTTGCCACTTTGAATACTAACGGAGCGCTACGAATGATATAATACTTTATCTTCCCATCTTTTACACGATATACCTACTTATCAAATTAATTAAGGTAACATAAAATCTTGATAAATTTTCTTTGAATGTTACTTTATGTTCTAAATTAAATAAACGTTCAGAATTTTTTTTCAGAAATACAGAACTTATATCACAAGGCAATTTTTGTCGTGAGTATGACAACTCTGTGACTTCGGTTGGCTTGCCGACCCGATTGTTAGCGAAAAGGAACCGATTCGATTGCAAATGCTCCTCTGCCATTGGATAGCTTGACCAGTGCTTTAATGAAAATTTGTATCTTAATGAGACCCATTAAAGCACTGGTGATTCATATTTAATATGCATATTAAAGGTTGGGAGTAGAAAATAGTATATTATGCAACGAGCTTATAATGAAGGCTATTAATACGCGAGTATGATGGTTAAGATACGAGCCGTAGGCGAGTATCTTAACCATCATAAGAGCGTATTAATAGTCATTATCTGCGAGTTCCATACACTATTTTTTCTACGACCCTTTTTTATTTCATAGAAAAGATTAAAAAATTATATATTTTAACAATGACCCGTGTACAATTGCGGATCATTGAGATTAAGATAGATTGCTATTTGTTTACGCATTTAACAAATTTTCTCTTTGTCGCTAAGGTTTTTCTGCTGAGACATGTTTTAGTATCAAGTTTAAAGGGCACTACTCACTACTGCGTAATTTTTATTATGCGAAATTCGAATTCCGAATTTTACGCTTCGATTTTGAGATTAATTAATAATTTTAATAACATTGACGGCCATTAATTACGATATTGTCTAACTGCGCAACGCGGGTCGCAGCGTTGCCGCTTTGACTATCACGGAGCGCTAAGAATGATATAATACTTAATCTTCCCATCTTTTACACGATATACCCACTTATCAAATTAATTATGGTAACATAAAATCTTGATAAATTTTCTTTGAATGTTATTTATGTTCTAAATTAAATAAACGTTCAGAATTTTTTTTCAGAAATACAGAACTTATATCACAAGGCAATTTTTGTCGTGAGTATGACAACTCTGTGACTTCGGTTGGCTTGCCGACCCGATTGTTAGCGAAAAGGAACCGATTCGATTGCAAATGCTCCTCTGCCATTGGATAGCTTGACCAGTGCTGTTGGGAGTAGAAAAAAATATATTTAGAAGTAGCGTAAGATTTCCAGCAAAAAACTTTTTAAATGATATTATTTCAGTGTACCTACGACATAGGTACTGTCGTCGGAAAAATAAAAAAAATACACTAAAAGTGTGATGGAAGAAACCTTGAAAAGGAAAATAAAAAAAAGTATTGTTGACCCCGACGTGATTTGAACACGCAACCTTCTGATCTGGAGTCAGACGCGCTACCGTTGCGCCACGGAGTCACTTGGTGATGGTTTCGTTATCCAGGTATTTACACCACGACTCAATTCTAAATTAGATCATGTGAGATAATCCATTTACTCGTATATTTTGATTATTCCCGGTATTTTTCCTGATTCGAAATAAGTTCACGAATTTCTGCCTTATTACTCTCTTTATTTTTTAAATGATGATTATGAGGTTATATTTATCTTTGACTTTTGACAGATGACACATAACACCTGGTTGAAGTGTAAACTGTCAAAGTCAGAGACTCTTCCTTAGACTAGGTAAGCTTATAGGATATTGAACGCGCAACTGTTCGGCGCAGTTGAAGCGACAGTTTTTAAAGCTCGCCGTTAAAGCAGTAATGGCTGGCGTGCTGCCATCGTTTGAAATTTTGTGGGTTTTAATAGTACGTTTTAGTTTTTTTTTCTGAATTATGTTGCTTTGAAATAATAGAGAATTGTTCAACTTTTGACTACAAAAGCCCTTATAAGGAAAAAAGATCCCGGAATACCGTTTCACAGGCACAAGTAACAAATAGTTGAAGATTCTAGAGCATTAATTACTTTTTTTATTGATCAATTTTGTACAAAATATTGATGATAAATATCATTAGAACTAACGATTTTAAGATATATTAATGTTCATTTTCATCAGGTTTACCATCCTTTTCCCCAAGATTAGATTTAGCAAACAATCCATACTGGTCTTAATTTCTATGAAGCTTTAAAAATAGTTGAGATTAGATTAGGTACTTGCTGTATCTTTCCTTGTACAATGATATTAGGAATTATTTGGGATTGCAGTCAATTAAATTAAAGAACACTCTTTTTTATACGTCAAGCTTCCGAATTAATTTTAATTCTTCTTCAGGACTATCTATAATATGATTAACAATATTAAATTTTTTTTAACCGTTCTTCTGGTTAAAAAGAATACAAGAGGGTTGCATAGCAAAAATTTATTTTAATCAAAATTACAATTATTATTCTGGAGACTAAAATAACACAGTAAAAAAATAATACATATATGTAAATAGAAGCCTGTACATTATATTAGGGTTTATTTAAACACAGAAGGGTTTGGAACTAGCCAATGTAATTTCACTTTTGATTTGAACTTTGGCAAACTTGTTTAAACAGTTAGAAAAGATAGGTACAGGTTAAATAGCGGGTTTGAGTAATTTAGCTTGCAACAATAATTTCACCAGCCACTTGTCATTAACAAAAACAACACAAACTAATACAAAATAGTAATATTAAGGTAGTATGAAGTTGGGGTAAGATCGGATGTGGAATAAATACGTTACATAAGGTGGCAGCCTAGAACTTTATATGGTGCATAAAAAAAAAACAGTAAAAACAACATTTTGCAGAGTAAAATTGACAATATTTGAAACTAGCTTGTTTGATCTAGGCCCAACTTACCTTTCTCAATAATAAATTCAACAAAACAATATTTAAATGTACAACATATGAATTTTCTTGGCATTAATTTGTTTTCTACAAGTAGGACATTTTTTATGAACTTTTGCGGTCATAGTAATGCATTCTTTACAGAATAAGTGCCCGCAACTAGTCGCAGCAACTTTGACCTTAGACAAAGATTCAAGGCAAATGGGGCAATTCCCCAGTGACTTCTTTGGAGTTTCTTCTGTTTCGATTTTTTCTTCACTGCTTTTGGGTGGCTCGGGCTTTTCTTCAACAACTTCATCCGTCCTTGTCAAGTTTTTCACTGAAGATGTGAACTTCTTTAACATTTCTTCTGTTTCTCTTCTATATTCTTCCAGGCTGAAACGAGAATAGATCTTTACATCTGAAGAATGTTAATAACAGCACTAGTGCGATGATTTTATGTTCAATAAGTAAATGTATAAATTTAAGAAAAGGTAAACAATTTTTGAGATCAAACAAATACACCTCCCCAGATCGGGCACTAAAGCATTTTGGAATTACTTAATGAAAGATGAAAGTAGGTAAAAATAGTAATTGTAATAATCATCTTACCTCTTCATATCATTAAAGTCGTTATTTTTTAAAGCTAGTTGGTCTTCGTCTGGAATCGAATCAGCAAATGCCATTATATCATCTAGATCATTGCTGAAACATAAAAGCAAAAAAATGTTACTTTTCGAACCTTTGATTCAAAAGAACCAACTAGTATTACAATTATTACGAGATATAAGTTAAACAGACAATTACCTGATAGTTGACTGTGGTTCATTTATACTTGAGCTACTATCACAAGGTCTTGACGCCAAGTCTTCATTTTTCTTCGCTTTACTACTACAACTGGCATCGGAAAATTTTGGTTCACTCTTCATCACAATATCATCATCCGAATCCGATAACGCATAGCGGGGGACAGAAGTTGTCGCAGAATCCAAGCAGGTCTCGTCAATGTCGTCTGATTTGAATTTATTAAACATTGAATCGACTTTATTTTTAATTTCTTGAATCATCGCATTTGAAGCCTGAAATATGAAACATCTCATTGAGATTGACAAATACAAAATATAATTAAATTCTCAGTTTAAAAACTGAAATCGTGACATGTGTTTCAGAGATACTTTGGTCTCCATCAAGAGGAGAAATATTCATCTGTCCAAAGTAACAAGAAGAAAGTGAAAAAAAATGGCGAGTTACATAAAAAAGTTGTTCATTCATGAGAGTTTATTGTGGATCGAGTTGTGGATTGTTTGAATGTTTGTTTATTTCTAAATTCAAACGCTTCAAGGAAACTTATTTTTAGGGATGCAACGAATATTCGGCAACTATTCATGATGACTTCATGAATCAGATTCCAGTGCTGACGCTAATGGGCTATAAATCAATAATAAATCACACTTCACCTTTTGAATTTTAGACATTTCTTATTCCTTCTTGAAGTCTTAACAAATTTTATAACATTGTTCCTCTTGTGTTTTATTATATTGGGGGAAATTAATAAAATTATAGAAATTGCTTACACTTTACCTACTTGCTTGAAATTTCAATGACAGGAACAGTAACAAAAAGATAAAATACCCAGGTACCTACTTCTAAGAATAATTGATTATTTACTGAAAACTGATTGAATATTCCTCTGATACCCTGTTATTGTTCTGCCTAAACTCAAGCTTCAATATGAAAATGAAACAGTCAATAAAAATCACCCCACAATAGCACTGAAAGGTCACCATCAGTTCATTTCCGAGAATTTATTGTTTTATTAGGTACCGAAAATCCAACCTATAAAGCACATCCTTGACTAAAAGATGCATGTAAAAAACTGGTTATGGACAAGTTGGACAATCCTCAAATAAAATGAAGATAAAGAAGCCTGTTAAAGCTGGCACTGTGGACTCACCAGGAAAAATATCACAAAACCATAAAAAGTATTCGGCCGGCCGAATATTCGGATTCGGCCAAATACTAATGGCTGAATTGTGTACTAATGGCTATTCGGTATTCGGCAAAAATCGGTATTCATTGCATCCCTACTTATTTTTTTATTAATTGTTGCTCGAATGGTTTTTGATTGTATTAAGCGACAAAACCAGATCATCAGCTAACCTCTAAGTAATTTTGACCCTTGAACGCTCATTAAGATAAAAATGTAGAAGGATTAGCTGACCCAATAGGTAGAAATTACAATCATGGTGATGGTGCCCAGTGACTATGACTAACAGTACAGGGACTAAAACGTTGCCGTTGTGATATGCTAAACATGCTCCTGATTTGAAGGAAACTTATTTTTTAAATGTCCGTTGGTATTTCAACAACAGCAGACTTATACTTAGTGGAAAATGATTCTGAGGAGTGGAGGATCGTTATGTGGAGCTGATCTAAACAATAGTGGAGGATCGCTTTGTGGAGCTAATCTAGACAATTATTATCAACGAGATAAAATGTTGTGTCATATCAGACTGTATGATTTTCAAAAACGCAGTATCCAATAAGAAGTTGATATAAAGAAAAAGGACCTTTTACCAACACAATAAATGACTCATTTTCTTCAACCAGCAAAAAGTCTTTAGACGAAAAGTTGAAAAAAAACCGACCATTTTGTTGACTAATTTCTGCTAATCAGGACTGCTATAGAGTATACATGGGACTTGCAAAATACGTTCAAACATGTGACATATTGTTTACCTCGTCATCATCAGAGTCAAAGTTATATTCCCGGCCTGAGGGCTTCAAAGGCTTCTCCTTGGGCGCCTTCTTGAGACGAGTGGCTGGGGACCTCTCGCTAGTCTCGCCTGAACTGGGACTTCCCATCGATTCGTTCAACATCATCTGTATCATATTTTGGCAGGATGCAGCCGCAGACAGGGCGGCGGCACGACGAGTCGAACGACGTTTGGATTTGGGTGTCTTTCTCGGCGTTTTTCTTTTCCATACATACTATGAACAAGAGACAGTGTAGATTTTTCAAGAACAATGCAAAATGGAATTTGAAGGATGAAATTGCTCAGTGAAGGGTAAAAACAGCACAAATGATGAGGTTATAATATGTTACTTACCCTGTCCATGTTGCGGTTGCGGAATTAGGACTTTGTCTCGGATAATACTATAGTATCAATCAACTGCACTTTTAATTTAAGGTGACAATTTTATCTTTTTTTGTACAAAATGGTTACTCCGTATCCGTAAGTTTTTTCTTATATTATTGTTTTGTTTTATTATTTTATTATCGATATCGACCGTTGACCGTGACTGTTGTTTTCTTCTTTTTCTTTTTTATTTAAGAGGTTGTTCTTCTTCTTCTTCTTCTACCTAGGTTCTTCCTGGCCTCCCTCTTTGAGATACTTGGCCAGTATAATACTTCGTCAATGTAGTACCTAGTTTTATTGTTTTTACCAGAGGTGGGCAGTGGGCACGAGTACTGAAAAGAGTACTCGTAAACAATTCGAGTACTTTTGGCATAGTCAAGGTGTACGAGTACGAGTAATACTCGTAAAAACACGAGTAACAAGTACGAGTAGTTTTACTCATCATCATGATACAAAAATAAACAAGAAACAAGGTACTAGTGCGCAGCCTATGACGTCATGGTTGTGACAGCTACATACAACACGGCAGTAATATGAAAGAAAATAATTATTGGTTTATTTCGATGTTTATTATATTTATTGGAGTAATTTTAATTAGTTTATCACTTTTGGAGGTTACTTATACATAATAACTTAAATGAGGATTGATGAACTGATGAATTGCAGGTTAAATAAAAACGCAGTACAGTATGGTATGACACTAATCAATGCAAGTTCGCAGAACGGTGAACTTGTTTCCAGTTCAGTACATGACGTCATTTCTACTCTTAAAACTACCCGTAATTCACGAGTAATATTCCTCGAGAGTAGTTGAAATTGTACTTACTCGTAGGAGTATCAATTTTTACATGTAACTTTTTTAAGGTAAATATTGTTAAGAATATAAACGATGCAAAATCTTGTGGGGTGGTAGGACCATATAATACTATTATTGATAGTAGGAGTCTGGAGATGGACGGAATCATCACCGTGCAGACATATCTTTCTATTTTTCCCTCATCGTCGAATGTACTTTGAGTACTACACGCATGTCCGAGAATTGAACACACCTACAAGCACGCATCAGATTCGACTGATTTGACCACCAGACTTGTGACGCTTGCGCACAACAAGTCGAATACACAAATAAAAACAGATACAAGTACAGGTCGACACATCTAAGGTGGCCGCTGAGCGGCGCAGATCGAGAAGCGAGAGGTTTTTAGAAAGAAAGCGACATATTCAAACCACGCCTGTGGTCGGTACACTGAGTATCAAACTTCTTGACTAAAAATGAATTTTCTGTAATTAATGCTAAAATACGGAACTTTATTACTTTAGTAACGACTTTTGTATCACGACTTTGGCCAGAAAGTATTTTATTTTTAATATATGAAGATGCGGCCGCCATAATTCACAACTCACGAGCACGAGGTTTAGCTCAATATTTTTGAACCACGCTGCACTATTTGAATAGAGAAATGCTGGGTTGTGAAGTTGACAGTACGGTCCGATTTTACATTAAAATAAAACCAAAAAGATAACAAAATTATTATCGAACGCTCCCTTCGCTCTCTTCGCTAGTCCACGTTGACTTGACGAGTACTGACATATTTTGATAAATAAGCGGATTGGAGAAGACGGCGATTTAAATTATTTGATTGGCTTACTGAATTAATGACTCAAAAACACCTCTATTAATGAATTTATAAACAATACGTTTTTTATATGCTGATAAGATAAGACAATTAGTACCGAAATTAAATTAACTTGTCAGCTGCTTTTTAGTTTTTTGTAATTTCAATTGACTTTGCATAAAGTATACCTGTCTGCATGGATGGTAAAATACGTTAAATCTGACAAACTTGAAAATTAAGCCACTCCCAAAGGCTACTGCGCCACTGGCCACCTTACGTGTGTCAAGCTGTAGAAGTAGTCATTTCCGTTTGCTGTCACTACTGCTGTCCAACTCTCAGGCCGTGAAAGTCATGGTGGGTTTTTCATCATCCAGTGTTGGTCAGATTTGATCGTTTATAAAAAATGCCATGAAAGTGTGATAAAAATTTCACATACACCGTTGTCATTGTCTGTTTGTACACTTTGAAAATCAATAATTACCTTTTTCAAAATCGCATACAGGATGCATGAATTTCTTATAATTTGAACCCTCCTCAGATTTCGAAATAAATTTTTCTTCGGTCCTTGAGTTTAGTACCTACAGTTGCATAAAAAAATTAAAAAATTCTAATGATCCGTGTAGATAAGATTTTAGCCAAATGAATATTTCAAAAAATGCACAAATCACCCTGTATATTAACAGAATAAGAGAGTTGATGCACTTTTTAAGGGTCACATAATATTCCCATTAAGGAAAGGGACTCATCTACATGTGGTAGAATTTTGTAAAGTTCCTCATGACTCACCCTGATGGGTTTATTTGCTCATATGCGTTAGACAAACATAGACTGCCCCACCTGAGCATCGTGCTCTTTCTAACGAGACGCGGATCAATTTTCCAGCTGTCAGCGCAGGAGAGAGTGCATAGTGCACTTCTTGTGTTCATTTTAATGGATTTAAGAAAATGCAATAATTTTTTTTTGCTAGATACACAAATACTTAGGGCATTAAAGAAAAAAATTGTGCCGAGCATTTCGATGAGGTGCCACCGTGCAATTTTATGACCAATTATTGTGGCACATTTCACACAATTGTACACCTAGGAACAACGCCTTATATGGCGTGTAGTTCTTTGGGAGAACTAAATGCTAATATGCCACGGCAAAATTGCCTTTCATTGAAGGGATGCCCTTGAAAAAGGTGAAGATCTACAACTCAAAAAGACGGTGTGATAGCACTTATACCGTAATAATTTTGATAGGACAAAATAAATTATTATTGTAGCTTTTTTTTTGTAGTTTAATACGAGATCATCAAGAATTTGGCGTCTAATTCCAGGTAGGTAGTTTGAAAATATTCATAAAAAATTAAGTGCATTAGGCGCCAAGCCAGAACTTAATATTTTAACTTAGATCTTTCTATTATAATGAAAAATAAAAACAGGATGTTGATTATTATTAATCGAAGATATTTCTGTTTTGATGTTAATGTGTTATAGGTATCAAGATGAGCCTTCCGTGTTTGTATTATTATAATTTTTCGCGTAACATTTTATTGCATAAAAGTAGGTTAATCGTCGATTATTTCACACCAACACCACTATATACGCATTTGGCACATCAATAGTTTACAATCCGTTCTCCCGATAACAAAAAATCACTTTTCTTGCCGTGCCATTCCATCTGCTAAATGCCTGGGAAAGCTGAAAAACTGAAGGATCGGCGCTCGCCGCATACCTTCGCGCTGAAAATACTGAAATAATGACATATTTACACAAATATTTGGCGAAGGAATGCCGACTTTCGAACGCGCATGTCAACTTGCCCTCGCATTCCGTTTAAAACACTGAACAGGTAAACGCGGGATTCTGTATTTTCATGAGTCAGTCTGGCAAGATTTCAGCTCTAATTGACCGGCACTCAGCAGAGCTTTCGGAGCTTTTAGCGACGAGTAATTTTTGTTGATTCTTGACGGTCTGTTAGTTGATTTGATTAGTTGTGCTCCGATCAATAAACAAACTGCACCGATATGGGGGCCGAAGAAGTAGTCGATACTGCTCCGACGTCCTCGTTTGAATTCAAGGATAATGCAGTTCAAGGTATCCTTACCGAGAGTGTATCCAGTATTGATGAAAGGTATGTAAATAAATAATAAACATATTATTTTATTACCAATGTATTTTTAATATTATTATATCATATATGTAACATTTGGTATTTGAGGAACGTTTAAGTAATGTGAGTGTTCATAAAAATTTTAATTAATTTTTTTTTGTTGCGATCATATTTTTTTGCAAAATTTTTTGCGTAAAATTTTTGGGAAAAGGTACGTCGTGATAATTTCATAAGCAAAAATCATCTTTTCCAGCTCTTTTAATTTCTTGTAAGTATTTTGCTAACTATGAAACTACAAAACCAAATTTATAAAGAAAATTCTTCACAGCGCTAAGAATTTGGCGAAGCTTGCTTGATTTCAATTACTTTTATTGTGCTTTTAATAATTTCTGCTCTGAGGATGTTTTGTTTCAATGAAAACGTTTTCGCAACATTTTTCAGCATGTAAAAATTAAGAAAAACTATAACGAGGTTTTATATTATTAATATTTAGAAAATCAAACGATCGAGGTTGTATCTAACTGATGTAATTTTTAATTAAAGACCATATTCAAACCAAAATCTGGACAAATTAGGCAAAAAAGGAATTCGCTGGCATTTTATTATATGTAAAGATGCGTTTTTATTGTTTGGTATAAAATGTAGAAAAATTTTTCAATATTTTATTCGGAAAAATAATCTCAAAGACACTCATAGGCAAAAATTTAGCCAAAATTTATTTTAATTACCCCCCTGATTTGATTGTTTATTCTGAGGCAATTTAGTCGCAAGCAATGAAATAGCGACTAACCAGAATACGAAACAGATTAACGAAGCAGAATAAGCAAAAATTCAGCAAACACTTTTCCATTAATTTATTTTGTGAAATTAGGAAAAAACAGTTCTGAAATTGTTCCTTTTATTTTCTTTCTTTTTATCTTTTTTCTAGTTTCTTTTCATCAAAATCTTTTTATTTTCCTTCCAAAATTTCCTAGTTTTCACCCATATTTGTTACGTAAAGAAAATATCTTATCTACCGAGGAAACTTTATGAAAAAAAAAAAAAAAAATTTTGTATTAATTTTATAAGTATTTAAATTTTTTGTATTATTTAGTTATTTAATTATTAGTTTTTACGTCTGAGCATTTTTTAAACTACTGGGAAATTGTTTTAAAACCTTGAACGTCTCAGTCGGCCAAAAGATATAGGTATAGTAAAGTAATAAAAGTGCGCATCAGTAAGTTTACAATCCAAGGTAGGCAGACCTGGTCGGTAAATCGGTAAATTCGGTAAATCGTTTTTGGAAAATCGGCGATTGATGATTTCTTTACCCACAGGAATTTTTCTGCGTAATCCTGATTCCTGTTATACTCAATATAGGTATAGGTACTCAAACCTATACTATAATAGATTTGAAACATATAGAGCTTTTACATTAGATCTCGCCCAAAATCAAAAAGACCAGTCATAAAAACTTTACAAAGCGAAAACTGACTTTGAAAATTTAATTTCGTCAGGAATTGATTTTTTTGCTCCGATTGCTTTGTTTGTAGCAGTGAGTAACACCAAAACTTTGACCAAAAATGTAGTTATGTTTATTTGGGTAAATTTCTCCCATATTAATATACATACCTACCTAATTAGGTATAGCAGTATTATTTTATCAATTTTGATTTCATCTAAGAAAAAGAACACAAGTCAAAGACGTTATTTTGAAAGAGTTAATTGTTAATTCCTTAATTTATGTATAAGCAATTCTCGAAAAAAAGTACTCTCAATTTTTTTAGAACTCAATATTTTTACAGAGCCCCCACATTTACAAATTCATTACCATTCGAATTTTCGTTTATTTTCGGTGTGCAATTTACCTACACTTCAGCATATGAATGACAGATGTGAGTCTTATAAGAATTATGTTTCCTGCTCTAGCTCTGAAATAGCTTCTTCGCATCGTAAAATGTTCCAGGATTTCATGAATGAAATGAGATTTCTGGTTTCGATCTATGGACGACGTATAATATAGTCCAATCTGTAGAGTAAAAATGTACTAAAAGTTAATAAAAAATCTTATCTGAAGAGGTTATAGAACATAAATTCACAAAATCAGTGTTTTGAGGGTGCAGCGCGTCCCCTCCCCCAATAAACCCACCATTTGGTGAAAAAAGTATTTTTTTGCTAATAACTGGTTATCCTTTGGATATTTCAAAAAATACTTATTAAAAACAAGAAAGCTTGAGTAATTTTCTAAGAAAAAACATATATTGTATTTTTTGGTATCTAATATAGGTACTTATGTCTATGTCCTAGTTGTTGAATTTCTGTTTTATTTAATTGGGAATCGGGTTTATTATATTTTCTAAAATTAAAATTAAAAAATGTCATAAAAACATCATTTTACGACCATTTTATTATATGAATTATAGTTTTTTAAAGTATTTTTAAGTTTTTTTACATGTTTTTTACATTACGAGTGAACAATAAGGGACCAATCGCCGCTGACACGTTTCGTTTTTTATAAAATCTTTTAATAAATAATAATTTCATTAAAGAACCCGATTCCCAATTAAATAACTCAGAAATTCAACATCAATTACTAAGAAGGTTCAAGAGAAATTATCAAATCTTATGTTCTAGTTGATGAGTTATTCAGTATTTCAAGAAGTGCAAATTATGCGCGCGAATTTTGGTTTATTTTGAAATTAATGGCGCGCAGGCGCAGGCTAGAAAAAATTAAATTACTCGAAAATCCATGTTATGATAACCAGTTTAAAAAAAAAATTGTTCACCAAAGGGGTGGTTTTCTTTTGGAGAGGAGGGACGCGCTGGGCGCGGTACCACAAAACTGATTTTTGTGGATTTATGTTCTATAACCTCTTCACTAACAATTATTACTGCAGAAAAATCTTAGATAAGATTTTTTATGAACTTTTGGTAAATTTTTTACTTAATCGACTGGACTAATAATTGTCCTATACATCAGGGTGTCCCACGACATAACTGCCATAGCTTAAGGGTGTAGGTGATTGTTTTGAGCTAAAAATAAGTTTTAACAGCAAAATAAATAAAAGTAATAAAATAATAAAAGTCTAGGAAATGTGTTGAGTTTGATGGTGGTCTCCTTGACCATTACCTGCACTGAATTGTAGTTTTTCTTTCCAACATTTGTGTTGATATTTTTCTTCCTGTTTCGTTTATGTGGATACTTATTTGTCTATGTGGTAATGTGTTAAATTATGTTATTTATTTTGCTGTTAAAACTTATTTTTAGCTCGAAAAAATCTGTAGAAGGATCGCCAATCTTGGCTAAATCTGGAGATAAAGTGAATTTATTTGAAATAACTACAAAATACGCGTTTAAAAAAAAACACATTTGATTTTTCTTAAATTATTAACAACACATGAATTGAAATCCCGAATAAAAAACTAAAAAACTTAATTTTCTTCTCGATTCAGTTTAATGATGCCAAGTATTTTTTTTACCACAATTGTAGCATTTTTCACGTAGTTTTAGAAAATTGCACCAAACTTTGGATAAAATGCATACAGCATTTTCGACAAAACCGAAAGATATAAAAAAAAATTAGTACGGCCCTGCAGTTTTCGAATCGGCGAAAAATGCGAGGTAAAAAAAACTATAGAATTAGTAGAGCATATCTACCAAATTTCGTTAAATTCCATCAATTCGTTCAAAAGATATCGCTCACCAAAGATTTCGGCAAATTGCACAAATCACCCTGTATAATCGAAAAGAAGGGCCTCAGGAAAATTTCAAAACCAGATCCTGATGAATCGCCTTGAAAAACTACGCCTACCCTTAAGCTATGGCAGTCATGTCGTGGGACAACCTGTATAACTTTTACACTAGTTTTATACCAAAATTTGATTAAGAACTTGAAGAAAAGGTTTTAAAGCTAAATTGGTTTTACAACTTCGTTACAGCGTAAAGACAGAATTTACGATGTTTTGGATTTCCAGTTATAATGATAAATTTAAACACCCAAAATACTGGTAGTTTATTTTTTCTTTAAATTCCAACAGATTTCTAATAATAGACAAAAAAGGGATTGTTTATGGATCAATTCTCGAAAATTCTTCTAAATGCATCTCTTTAGGTACATCTACTGACTTTTTCATGAAATTTAAGAAAAAATAGTTTAACCTATAAAACTGACCGGGACAAGAATTATTATTCATACTAACACAATTATTACGTAATCGGTAATACGTCATTGTTTGATGTAAAATAAAAATAATGCTTTCATAACTGGATCTGCACCTCAATTATTATGTATTCTAGGCCAATCAATACTACCAGGAGCGAGATATAAATACACTTACTTAAAAGACATTATTGTCAGTGGCGGATCATTATTTCCTGATTTTTACCAATAGGTAATTCAATAATAATATAAACCAATTTTATCATTCTCAAAACAAAGTTATCTTCATGCGTCAACCTGAAAATGTTTATCTAATTAATTTGTTTGTGTCAACTATACCCATCAACTGGCAATGTATCCAGGTGCGTAAAGCGGGAATAGAAGCTGATATTATAATTTATAACGTCAACCAATTAAATAGAATGAAAACAAATATTTTTAACTTCAGAGTGAGATGACCGATCCAGTCTTCTAAGCTCAATTAAATAAGAATCCCACTGCTTGATTGTTTTCGATTGATCGAGCGGAACACAACCAGGAATCAAATTAAATAATAGAGTTAATAGACCGAATTAAATAGCACTTTAATATAATATATTAATCCGAATAGATTCAACCTTGCCCACAAAACAGAAAACCGGGCGCCACGAACCAGATTTGTTTAATTAAACCAGCTTTAATTATAGTTTATGCGTAGGTGATATTAAATAAATGTTAGAATTTCTTTTATTAGAAGAGACATTAATGAGATGAAGTTGAAATAGGAACACAGTCGTTGCATAATTACATTACTTCATAGCGCCGCCCGCATATAGAAGAGAGTCAACACCTGTTGTTTGCACATTGATAAGATCATAATAATTAGGAAGTTGTATAGTACATATGAAGGTATATGCGATATTAATAAATTATGTACTTTTTAAATCTGGTAAATAGAATTTTCTAGAAGTTCTATACTCTGTATACCTATATGTATATAAAAGATAGGAGGTTTCATTCTTTTTGAACAATTAATGCTACAAATTCTTGTACTTAATAACAATTTCCTCCTTACTTACAGGCTTTTGCTATTTATAAACCTCATATAAATCTACGCACGGTTATTAGGAGGGTATTCGGTATAGAGCTCTCTCATTAAATTTCATTTTATCTGACAAAGGATCCAAGGAATATCTTCTCAAGATCCTGCAGCTCGTTTTAATTTGTGCAACACCAGCACCAACACCATTATAATGCGGCTATCAACATTTTGCACCCTCCATTCTTTTCATAGATAAAATTGGATTTTAATCACTCAACCAATTTTCACAGTATGATGAGAAAAAATCTTATTGCGTGGTGACAAACCGCTGTTTCCAAAATAATTTTCTTGACCTAAAAATAGCAGACTGGAATTTCTAGGAAACCGCTTATGGGGCTCTTTCTTCCCCCAAAACATTCACTGTCGAGTGTTGAGATTTACTTATTTTTTTCAAGAAATTAATTGTCATTTCTGTTAAAGATGTTCCTACCTCTTAGTAATAAAAGAAATGGACAAAAGATGTAAGTGACTGCTTCAAGCCGATGTGTCACCATTCTTTAAAGATTATTGTGAGGATGAGGTTTCTAGAACGAAAAAATTGATTAATCGTTAGAATGTGCTGTAATTTTCTCATCAGAATTGATCCTTTGAGAATCTTGAGATGGAAGTAGGTACATATTGTGTAACAACCGAACGGCGTTAAAGCAATTAGAACGCAAGAAGGATTCACTTTCGTTGTTTACAAAATCGAAACAGCTAGCGACCTCTCTTTTCCAGTGACCGTACTTAGAATATCGAGTTCTGTTGACGATTCCATAATCAATAGAGCCCGCGTAACAAGCGAATAGTGACCTAAAACGTGTGTAGATGTCTAGAGAAGGGTCATGCGAAAAGAAAAGATCTCATTATGCGGAAGAAAGTTGGAGCGTGACGCGCATTTCTATGATAGCCTAGGTCAATTAAAATCACTTAAGGCGAGAGGAAACGGTTATTTGCTGGCGATGACATAATGAAAATAGGACAGAGGACAGCAGCGAGAAAGGATGATTTAATTAATGTACGTACGAACTATAAAAATCGCGACCCCGGCCATTTTTACTTTCTTTTCCTACACTTGTGAACTATCCGGAATTTCCGACGATAACTACCATAAAGTTGTAAAGTTGTACCATAAAAATGTAAATTAAAATAAAATCTCACAAGAAATATACCACATTGTTGACCCTTTGGCTGTAAAAATTCACGACAAAATGTGGCACCAAAGTACACAATTACAATTAGCCACTACAATAATTACAATACCTAATTAGAGTTCAATTAGTAATAAAAAAAATTGAGAATTCGATTTGCTTAAGTAAAAAAAAAAAAGTAAGTACAGAAGCTCTTGCTTCTGTAACTTCGCTCCAAAGAATGTTACATGAAGCTTTTGGCAACAATTATTGTTCAAGTGAAATCATAAGAATAACGAATGTGTCTTTTCTTTTATATTATTGTTGATTTGTCCTTAACATTTATGAAGATTATATCTATAGTTGCACCACGCAGCTCAGCACACCGTAACCCAAATTAGAGCTACATATATAAATATTATGAGAGGTAGACAAAGTCTCATTACCATATTGAATATTGATTGTTTTTCTGTACGTCCTTGTATGTTCAAGTGTCTTCGCTTATAAATAGTTACAATATCCCCAGGCTTCCCATAAATTTTGATTAGCGTAATGATACAATATTTATGCAAAATGTGTTCTTTGATTATGAAACTGTCAAATTAAGTCACAATTTAAAGACGATCGTGGTATAAAAATTTAAATTTTATTACAAGATCTTCTCTAAAGAGTAGGTACCTACCTACTGAAAGTCATGGTCAAGAATGATAGATCGCTATCATCAAAGCTTTGGGGAACGATAAATTTAATAACAACTCTTGCAGACAACAATAAATTTAGGCGATTATTATTGTTTTAATTACCTACCAGTAGGTAGTGATTATTAGGAATTATTATTCTAATTATTCTAAAAGTGTTATATAAATTTTTGATAGAACAACTCAGTACTTCTTCATTATAATGTAAATATTATAGAGTTTTTTTTTTTTTTAACGAAACTGCTTTAGCGAACGTTCCTGTTGGTTGAACAGACCTTCACGAGCAGTGGTACCATACTAAATACGCCGCTCTCATCCGACTACTGAAGCAAAGCAACGTCCGTCGTTATCAATACTCGAATGGGTGACCGTGATCTTGAATTATAGCTTACTTATAAAAGTTCGTTTTTTTTTTTTAATCAGAAACAAATTGGCTCCCTATATCGTACCTACAAATCTCAATTTAGTATTTTACATGATAAACAAAAAAATGTTTAAATAAAAAATAAAAAATAATAATTTAAATTAATTTTATCCCTAATCATTTTAATTTCATCTTAATTTATAGGTTACTTACATTTTTGAATAAATTTCAAAAATTTGCTTGCCATGCTGTTTATTTTTTCATAAAATATAAGATCATTACTTACGGGACACTCTATAAGTACCTACAGATCAGGCGATTAATTTGAGTTTTTGAGACAGGAAAATCACATGAAAAATTGAACATTAGTAAATTTTATAACATTTTCGAGAAAATCGGTGCTTCTATTGATTTTTCAAGTCTGTTTAGCCATTTAAAAAAAAAAAAAATGGAAGAAAGTTTTCACTTTTTGACGTCATTTGGTCCCAAATTAAAAGAATGACGTGTCAATAGTTACTAAAATATAAAAACCAAAGTTTTATCTTAAATTTAATGTCTCAAAAACTATGTTTAAAATGTATATGAAGACAATAGCTTTATTGTTTTCTTACCAAGCGAGCAATTCTTAAGACGTTAGTATATCTAAATTTTAATTGTTTTAAACTGTGGTTCTAAAACAGTTTGCCGCGTTCGTTCACTTTGAATCAATTAAGTCTCTAAATTTAAGGGTTAGGTACTTGCAGAATAAATTGTCTTGGTTAGTAATTATGAATTAATTCCAACAATTTTACAAAATCAATAACAATTTTTGGTTCATGATTGAGTGTCACCAATCTTGAAGATGATTTTTTGCAAACAAGTCTCATGGTGACGACTGTAATCAATTTTTTAGAGCTTAAGTCAAATGACCGCCGTTCTAAGCATTTTCTTTTATTAAATTTACTATTTTCTTTAGAGTACGTTATTTTGGTTCGTAACATTGACCTAATTTTCATAATTTTACAAAATCAAGAACAATTTTTGGTTTATGAGGGATGTCACTAATTTTGAAGATTATTTTTTTGTAAAAAAGTCTCATGGTGACGACTGTAATTTTTTGTTTTGAGTTTAACCCAAATAATCAGCCCTTCTGAACATTTTTTTAAAGTTATTTTCTGTTTTCTTCGCAATAATGTCTTGGCTAGTAATATTGACTTAGTTTCAACAATTTTTCAAAATCATGAAAAATTTTTGGTTTGTGAATGTCACAAATTGTGAAGATTTTTTTTTGCAAAAAACTCATGGTGACGATTGTAATAATTTTTTTTTAGAGTTACAGTCAAATAATCAGCCGTTCTAAATGTTTTTCTTTCTTATACATTTTCTTATACAGCGGTAACGAAAATGTGTGGCAATTATTTAATAATAATAATTGTATTCGCTTCTAAGGATCAAAAACAAATTTAAAAGTTCATTTTTAAAGGAATATAAATCAGTAAGTTATACGGTCCTGGCTTTAAAAAATTGTAGCACATTAAAGTGAGCACCTCGATGATTTTTTTTACGAAAAGTATCATCGCTCTGTAATAAATAAGTGTCTATAACTAAAAAAATAAGTGTCGCTCTGTAATAAAACCATTATGATGAGAACTATTAGGTTTTTGATGTTAGTTCCAAGCGAGAACAGTTGTTTTAAAAAGTTTATTTAAGAAATTAGTAATTTATTAGGTATACAGAGGGTCCTCAAATTGTTTGCCAATTATTAAAACGACTTTTGTTTACTGTGGGCTTAAAATAAAAAATGTTTTGATGCTGAAAAAATTGTCTTGATAAAGTATTGGCCTGGTTTCAAGATCTTTTGCGTTTATAAACATATCTCGATTTATGAAGAGTATAAGAAATACAAAAATTTTGAATTGCAAGACGTAATTTAAGTCTAAAAACCGGTGACTGTAAAATTTTTCTCCACATCCTTTATCCTTTATCGTAATCGAATTAATGTTTCTTTTTAAACTATTTTTCTATAAATTTATTAGGTCTGCATTTTTTCAAGTAGGAATACTTAGTCTCATTGTTGAAGTGATTTACGGATGCAAATTTTAGATAAATTCGTTTTCGTCATTGTGTGGAAATAAAAAAAAATCACTAGGAACCAGCTTGAAGGTAACATTAAAAAATTATTTTTTCGAAATCTTATTAGTGAAAATTTGCTGACATAACTGACCTCGCAAATCATGAAACTCTCATAAGCTTTTCCGCACTCTTCAGAATTTTATGCCTGGTAAATATCATCAAAAAAAGTAACCGTGAAAGTAGGATTTAATTTTGGTGGTATACTTATTACTTAAAATAGATATTTGGCATTCCATATAAACAACAACATCTAAAAATAACTCAATAATGTTCTTCATATTATGACAAAATCCTAAATCATTGCTCAAAAACAAGAGACTTATATAGGTCAAAGACATTGACGAAATTTATTAATCCATCCCACACAATTTTTTGTCTGTTTTCATCCAAACAACAAAATTGGCCCGTTACCTTTTCCAGCGCTCTCTATATCGGTGCATGCCATAAATTAACTGATAAAAATATTTTTTTTTACAGCCGAAATAACGAGAAGTCGCGTGCGGTTCATGGTACCACCAGCACCAGCACCAGCACCAGCACCAGTACCAGATACAACAATGATTTATCGGAATTGACTGAAAATCTAATCCTGTGTTCAGCGTTTGCGGTCACACCCAGTGTCCTGAAAGCACGCAACATTTCATGCATCATAAATGCCGCACCGGAATTATCTGATACGCCCCTGGGAGACACCGAAGTTATTTATCATAAAGTTCCAGTTATGGACTCGGGGAGTTGTAGAATATTCAGCTACTTTGATGAAGCTGCAGATTTAATACACGAGGTAAATAATTTTATTCTAAAATAACATAAAAAAGGTTTATTTAATAAAGAACGACACCTTATAAGTTTTATATTGACATTGGGCACTTCACTGTTATTATAAATAAGAAACTTTGATAACATTAGAGTATAATAAATAGTGGTGCCAAGTTCACAGGCCTTCAGTTAGTATAGGTAAACTTCAGTAAAATTTTGACCTCTAGCAAGACTTGCCAAATTTCCAGTCTAGCCATAAAATCTTTCAATAAACATCTCAGGACTACAGCGCTATTAACCCGTGCATCCTTGAAATTTTTTTGAGTCTAGTAGGTGCCATCAAGCCATAATTTTAGTCAATTTTTTTTTCTACATACCTACCTTTAATTTGAACAAGTTTACCTCGACATGAATAATTATATCAATGAAAAAATTATTTCTGGCATAAGCCCAGACGTCAATTCGGTAATTACTCAAAATACCTCGACGAGTCGTTTTAATTTGTGTTTAAATACAATGACGTGTACATAAATAGCTCACAATCACGGACGTAATCAAGGTTAATGTCTATTACATTTTTAGAAACGAGAAAATTCCTCAGAAATGCTAAAGAACTCATTTTAGCTCATCGAGATACCTTTCTACTTATAAATTGATAATCACTTCCCGTAAAAATAACACACTAATATCTTCTGGAAACAAAATAATCAACGCTGAGCTCAATCCAAGACAAAATATTAATAAAAACAATAAACTGAAACACAATATCCAAGCAATAGGTACGTTTTATCCAAAGAATGTTATCCAGAACCAGAACTTCATATTATGTATAACTAGGCGCTGAAATGTTAAGCTAAATTGGTTGGAGTTCCTGGCATTCCAGAGGTGCTTTTAATGAGAAGAATGTTATCTTTTAGAGACGCTTTTCAGAAATAGATGAAATGTGAATCACGGTCTTCTATTTTAAACTTTGCCATGCATGCATTCCACAATAATAGAGAACGGTTACATATACAAATCTCGTGCACTTAAAGAATATACAACTCCTATAAAATGTTACATATGGAGCTCGTAAGCTCATTTGGCAGCTAGAGGGGAAAAGTTGTCTTTATTACTCATTTCCTGGCTCTTTCTGCCATGTTTACATAGGTAAACTTCATGCCAAACCGTAATAACGGGCTCTTGTTTTGGCACTTTTTCTTTGCCAAACGTAATAAACTGTACAACACGATTAAGCTTTCGATATTTTAGGATTCAGTTAGGTACTATAAGATATAATAATCCCACTCGAATCAAGCCTCTTCTTAACTTATCTGATCTCAAGTAACCTCTCGGAATGTTTGAGGAGCTTTTAATGTGGCGTCTAGATGATCTCCCATTCATTAGGATGCCCGAACTATTTAAAATATTTTCATAGGACTCTAATTTCTCAAGACCTGATTGGAAAACCCCTTGAAACTTTTTTAGGGTATTACAACTTAACTATCTAACTACCTACTTAACTATCCTATCCTTCCTATCTAAGTAACTAGCTACCCAGGCAGCAATCGAACATTCACTGAATGTTAAAAATGAACATTCAGCCAATGTTAGAAACGACAGATTCGTGAACATTCAATGAAGGTTAGTTTTAAATGTTCAGTGAATGTTCAGATTTAAGCTTTAGTGAACATTTATAAATGAATGTTTACTGAACATTCAAAAATGAACATTCAGCCAATGTGAAAAACGACAGATTCGTAAACATTCAATGAATATTAGTTTTAAATGTTGAGTGAATGTTTGTTTTTTTTTTTATCAAACTGATCATCAATAAGAATTGTATTACCTATATGGAGCTGAAAAGCTGAAAAAAATAATACTTACTATGTAGGTGTATTCCATTTATCAATCCATCAGTGAACAATATAAATTATTATTATTATTATTATTATAAGGTCACATTTGCTCTTCCGTGTTGTTTTTCTTCTTCCTGTCTACATCACTTACCTATAATACCTGGGATGAAGAATTAGCAGATTAGTTTGCATCACTCTCTGCACCTTCTCTCTCCGACCAGCCAAGCATAAAATACTTAGCTTGCTGATAATTTATTGTGACTTTTATACCTATACATAGGTATATTCATAGTTTAGAAAAACAAGATGAAATGCCAAGAATAACGGACATATTGAATTGAACACAAGACAAGAGAGTACTGGGACTGGGAATGAAATAGACAAGAGAGCTGCGCGCGCAACACCTCGTTGTAATAATTATAATAATATAATTCTGGTTTTTATCAATTTTTAAGCCAAATATTTTCGTTTCAGCATGTGATTTTCCAATTTTTTTTTGTATATGTTATTTACCTGATGTCAGTGTACCTGTATATAATTGCGTGCAATAAACATTTCATCTTAAACATTGTATGAATGTTAATTAAACATTGCATTTTGAATGTTCAGTATCTAATGTTCAATGAATGTTTATTCAAGGTCTGAAAACGAACATTAGAATCTGAACGTTGCCTGAATATTCGGAAAGTCTGTTTAACATTAGAGCAATGTTTAATGTTCGGTGAACATTTAGGGAACATTCAGTGAACATTCCTTGCTGCCTGGGTAACCAGGTTAAAAGATGAATGTCAGAAGATCCAACATGCCTTCTTGACCAGAGCTTTCACTGAGAAAAAGCTCAAAATATACTGAATGGTTATTTGATTGACCTCTTTTCATCATGCTTGTCTCATGGGGGTAGTATTTGATGGTTGCCTTTGTTGCAAGAGAACACTATTGTAGTTTTCTTGGTTTGGCGTTATTAGCATAAGCTCAAAATTTATGGTCAGGTGTGAATCAAATATAGCAAAAAGTGGTGAGTTAGCTGGAAAGAAAATGGGAGAATGGGAAGCCCAAGAAACTAGACCTTCTTCCTTTGAAATTAACCTGTGCTAGTAGACAATAAGCACCAGTTACTTATAAAATTATATCAAACTCTGCAAGGTAGCTTGCTGTTTTGATGTTTATGCAAACATTTATTTTGATGAGTGAATTTTCGATTGTCTGCTGTTCACTACTGACTTAAAACTCTATTACATTATCAATCATTCTCTGCCAGATGTCTGATTATATTCAAGGTGAGGTGTTTTAGAAGGCCTCTACAGGGATCATGAGAGGCAGCCTCGGTCATTTGTGTCAATAATAAAAGAAGCGTGTTCTGAAATAACCAAAATACCAAGGCTATAAGTCTTGGAGCCCAAAACGGCGCTGTAATAAGTCGCGAAATATTATTAACAACTGCATCAATTCAACCAATTACCTTTGAAATGAATAGTTCTATTTTAGCTACTACTTATTAGTTAATTTGAGTCTACAAGCATTGTTAATTAATCTTCCTCTATAGTTTCTAATGAGAGTAAAAATAAAGTTGTCAATTTAAAGTTTCAAATCAATTAGACCTCAACTCTCAATGATGCATTCCACATTCCAGTCCAATGTCCAGGTTTTATTTGTGGATAAAACAAACGGTTTTAGGTCAGATGGTCGTAACTTTTATCTTCTAACGGATGTTGCAGAATTCTTCTCCTTTATAAATGAATGAGTTCGTGGAAATTTCTTTTTTAAAACGTAACACATTTCGTGACGTATTAATCGCACTGTTTACAAGTCTGTGATTGTAGCCGCGTCATTGGCATTTTTTCAAATAAATACCTGAGTTGAAAAATATCACCTGCGATGTTGAAAATTCCTTTCTCTTTCTATGCCCACTCACATCGCCATTTAGGAACATGTACCTAAGCGATTGACTAAATTTAGAGAAACCTAATTTTCAACTCTCCAGGATCGGGGTGCGCTCATTAAAGCAACAATTTTCCTTGATTTCAATAAATAACAGCCTTTTTGGCTTAAATTTTTAAGTCGAGAAATCTCAAGGATCAAGTTGTCCTTGCTCTGCTTCAAGTCCTGTGAGTGGGGGGCTTCTATGTTACCTACGACTTTCTTTTAAAAAGCAATTATTTTAATTAATTATTTTTTTGCAGGTATCAACCTCAGGTGGTAACTGTTTGGTGTACTGTCTAGCAGGAGTGAGCAGATCTGCGAGTATCTGCCTAGCCTATTTAATGAAACACCAGAACATGACTCTCCGGAAGGCTTACGATTACGTAAAGTCGAAGAGATCGAAAATTAGGCCAAATTGCGGTTTCTTCAAGCAGCTCATAGAATACGAAGAAAACCTTTACGGAAAAAATAGTGTCAAGATGGTGTACAATGACTTTGTCAGGATGGAAATTCCTGATGTGTATGATTGTGAATACCGACTGGTTAGTGATTTTAGGAAAAGGTTAGGACAAACTGAAAGACATAAAGAGAATTGTACTATTAATTAATTAATTAATTAATTAATTAATTAATTTATTTATTTATTTACATATTCCATTATTTATTTTTGTAAATATTTATCAATTTATTTTGAATAGGTAACATGTATTTCAATATCGTTTTAATTTCATATCACTTCTCATGAACTTTATGCTTCATCTCATTTATATACATAATACTTTTAGCGGTTGCTATACGGTTATTAAAATATCCATACACAAATAGGAACAATTTCCTTGGAAGGTAGATATGACTAGTCATTAATTTAAAAAAATCCTTTGCCCACTAGCACCAGCACCATTACTTCAATCTTTAATCCCATAGGAAATTGATCCTTATATTATTATTATAATTATTATAAAGCTCACAATAATAGTTACCTAACTAGAGGTCTTGTCTAAAAGTATCACAACTCAAGAAGAACTAAGTCTAGCCTTTCTAGCCTTTCCTCAAAAGAGCATTTATAAGCCCATTTAACTCTCTAAAGCATTTTTAGAGAGTTGAGTAAAGTTGATGATGAGAGTTGTGGCACTTCTAAAATCAATGGATAACCGTACTTCACATTGTTATTTCCTCGTCACCGATCAATAGAATAAGATTTATTTTTTTACAATTTTCTATCGTTTTTATACTGGGACCAATGAGTTTATAATTGACTATTACATGTTAATATATTTGAATTACTTATAACTAATAAAATGTTTAAAACAATTCACTTATCAATGTTTCATTTTCCAAACATTACCACATTTTTGACTAGATATGAGGACGTGATGGAGACCCTCACTAAGGGCACTGAAGGGGGAGGAAAATTTAACTTTTTATGTTCTGGTGCTTTTATACTTTAGCGTTTTTCAACCTATTAGGCAGATATTTTTAAATCCATTAAGTATTTTTCTTTTGGAGTAAAGATATCATCACAGAGCATAGTTGCTGGCAAAAAATTAAATGTTTTACTAATAAGATGAGAGAAGTACCTACAATAAGTCCAGAAGGCCGAGGTGCTTCCAGCGATCTTGAATCAGACGGATTTGGAGGGAAAAAAGGAGATGAGTTGCAGTATTGGCACTACCAGGACTCACCCATTGTTTAACAAAAACTTCGTAAAAATTAAAAGAAAAAGTCGAGTCCTCTCAAATTGGTGGAACTTTTATTAAGGTTCGTTTTTGCAGCCACTGAATCACTACCAAAGTGGAAAACTGGAAAAAAAAGTCTTGGAAACTGAACCTGCTGTCGTGAGGTAAGCCAGTTGTAACCTGCTCTGGATCAACGATTTAAGCAAGAAAATCTCGTCGAAAACTTCTAAAATATTCATAATAAATAAACTGGGTAGGCATCTATCCAAGAAATACAAAAACTTTGAAAATAAAGAACAAGTATTGAAGTGCATCCATCAGTTGGCAATGCCGCTGCCGTCTGGAATCGAGAGAAATCTGATCTGAGTGAATATTTGAAAAAATTAAAGGAACCAGGAGAAATAGCTCCTCAGTTTGAACATAGATCATCTGGTAAGCTGCTACGAGGCACATAAGTTTAGAAAATAGAACTTTAAGAAAGAGAGAGACAGAGAGAGAGTGGAAGAGAGAGAGAGAGAAAGAGATTTTTAAATATTGTTTGGAAGGATACTGGGCACTGCACTGGGCGTACACCAGAGTGATTAGACCAATGTTGTTATATGCATCTTTGGTATTGTGGACAAAGATTCAGGCATTGCTTGGAATAACGGGGACAAGAAACAACTGCAGCAATGGAAGTCTTTCTAGACCATCCAGATTGTAGATGAGAGCGTGGACTGTTTACCATGAGAAATGATGGACGTTTTTAAAGACGAGTTTGTGAGTTGGCTACCGTCCCTACGTTTTGCTTATGCCCTCTACAAGGAGTACCAAAACAACATAGTAAAGGGACAGCTCGTTATTTAAGATTATAAAATGGGCACTTATACGCAAAGTAAATCCCGACTTGAATTTAAAAAATATGGAAGTACGCATGATGAGTTTTATAAAATATTGGCTAAATAAACCTATTGAGCAGGAGTTCGAGGATATGCTCACACAGGGAAATATATTTTCGTACAACGGTCATGGTTCAGGCTTACAATTTTTACCCACGGATAAGATTCAAAGATTCATGTAAAAGCTGTTGTATTGCTTTTTGGTTCTGGAAATACCCGAGTTATTTCAATAGTACCTCAGGCAGAGACTTATGGAACTTACCAAATGTATCTTATAGCATGCAGTCCATGTGTAGTGGGAACGTTATGGGAAGTGGCAGATAACGATACAGTTAACGACCGAATTCATGAGTAGGTAACTGGATCCCATCCGATGAAGATATTCATTGGCGTCAAGTCGATAAGACCAAATGGAAACGGGCTGAGAGTGCTGAATTCGCAAAGTTGAAACAAACAGGCGGAACCAAAATACATTACAACGAACCGTAACTTCTAAAAGCTCTGAGTCTCTCTAAACAAAGCTGTTCTTACTACGTTACGAAAGCCGCTTGCGTGGCTAGAGGGATCCCTGTAAATATCAAAAGTGGAGAGTAATGTGATTTAGATTTAATAAATGTGGAAGATTTAATAAATGTGGATGATCTGATCCGGGGGTTCCGGGGCATACCTTGAGTGAGAATCTCATCGCTGAAATCAAATCGAATATATTGGGTGACATATCTGAGCCTAAGAACATTATTTTGGATCTACAAACGAAGGTTTCTACCCAGACTGGTAAGTTGTCTGCGCTTAGGAATGAGGTCTTTAAGTTGAGAAGGGAAATTGCTGAGCTGCGGTCACAACCTTCTCGTCCATAGCGGTTTCTCTCAGGCCTACTTATGCTGAGTCTCCATATCTTCTGTCCTGGTTCAGCGTATATCTTCGCAGAGTGGCTCGGATACAAAGGTGGATCTGTATAGGAACGTCGACGCGATGGAGTATGGGGTGATTTTATCTGGAGTCAAGCAGGTCGGTGGTGGGGGCGTTGTTGTGAAGTGTATGTCTGATGAATCCGCAACGACATTCAAAGAGTTGGTCCAGTCAAAACTTCCCTAAGGTCTGGAAAACTTCTAAGGTCTATATACCCCAAAATATCGTCAAGACTACTATGGGAATGCCCTGAAAATATCGAAAGTCTGACAGGACTCAACAAGGTAACATTGATGTGGGTGCCAGGACACAGCGGAGTTCCAGACAATACAGCACGGGACCAAGTAGATATATGATTAAGGAAAAACATACAGAATATTGAGATAAAAGCACCAAACATCAACATGGGAAAGTCTTCCTCAAGGGATCCAAAAAGACAACAAAAAGACAACTGAAGAACTACTTACACAATTGCTTAGCAGGAGGGACTAACACTTTTCTAGGTACACATAGGACTGTTTAGACCTAAGCTTCCGAGAATGCAGCAAGGCTTAAGAGACAGCTAAACAGGTTCGTTCTGTGCAAATGCGAATCTCTGGACCCCAGAAGACAGGTAAGAATATGACACTCGTCCAATGATTGGGCTGTAAAAACAAGTACAGGGGACCAGAGTGACAAAACTGAGGACATGCAATTTTGTAAAAAAGCAAGCAAAGGGTGTAAGCACAATGAGGTCGAGGTACTACCGGCGATCTTGAATTAGACGGCCATCGAATGAAAAAAACACCTTATTAGAACTTAGACCTCTGGCTGAGAAGTCTAAGACGTGCCTTATACGCTATGAAGTATTTTTGAGATAGACAAAAATATTCTCAGCGTTGTTGTTCATCACCTAAGCCATTTCAGATATTTATTGGGCGCTAAAGCCAGGGAAGAGGAAATGTAAAGAAGTGGAAATAGCAATCAGAAGTGCCATAAGTTTTGTCGATGATAAGGTGCTCATAACAAGATGTCGAGGACCTCATCAGTTTTATGAGGAACTGCTATAAGGAGCTTATGACCCCAATTTCGCCTAGAAATGGTTTCGGACGCTGTACACGTCAAGAATTGGGGGCCACCAGCTTTAGTCTTTAGTCTCCACAAGTCTTTAGGGGGAAGGGCACCAACAGCCAACTTTATTCAGAACTATACCTAAATTTCGAAAGATGGTTTCAGCATAGAAGTTCGGTGCTTTGGACTTCGTTACCCGGAAATGTCTATCCCCTACTCCCTCTATCAGTTTGAATTGATTCCATTTTTACTCGCAAAAAATGGGACAACATGGGGATTTCATGGGATAAACCTCGAATGACAAGAACAAACATAATCGTAGCAGATTTAACTTGATAGTGCAGGTCGGCATATAATGAAATGACACATTATGGAGCAGAAAACTCGGTCAAATACAGAATATAAACAATCGAATAATTCTGGAAGGCACAGGCTAGGAGTTCTGAAGAAGAACCTACGTCAAAGAAAGGCAGGATAGGAAAAGACGTGGTTGACAGAAGGATAAATGTGGAAAAGACATGACTACATGTTATTCACCCAAAAGTCACCTGGAAATTCCTCTGTTTGCCTGATGGAGTCCGATAGGCGGAAGAAAAAGACCACAAGAATCATGAAGGATGTGAATCCTTTTATGAACGAAGGAAGTGAACGAAGCAATGAAGGGAAGAGATTCACAAGATAAAAATTAACATGACAGGCATGATATCGATATTGAAGTTCGTTGAGCAGACCAAACCCTAGCTTACAAAAAAAAGTAACAATAAGAGCAAAAGAACTAATGCCAGAGGAATATAGTACATCAGAGAACTTAATTGGCAAATGAACTTCTTGGAAAAAGCAGTTTTGGTTGATATTCGCCAAGGAGAGCAAGGAAGTCGAGATTTTCGCTTAGATTTCTACTCTTGAAGAGGATAGACGCGGGATAAGAAAGGTTTTTTGGTTTTTGAGAAAATAAGCTGAAGACCGTAGGTAGTCATCATCCAACGTTATCATCCAAGCTGGTGTTCATTTATTTTTTGAGGAAGCTATCAGAATTCGAGGTCTGATTTCTTGTGTGAGTGATCTCGAGGAGTAAGCTAAAAGAGAATGATTTGTTTTATTGTGTCACTGATCATGCCGAGAATTAAAAGTGCATCTGTCCATGGGGAAATCATCCCCGGTGGCTGATGCTGTAGGTAGAGGAACAGGCAAACTTACCGGCATCTTCACTGTAGCAACATGGGCAAGAATATGTCAAGGTATTGTATCAGCTGATGAATTATTATAGCTGCAGAATTTCTCCAGCTATACTGTTTTGGATAGGATGTACTTTTCAGAAAACAAGATGGCACTCAAAGTGCTAGGCATCGAGAAGTTCTCATCAAGAATGAAGGAAACTTATTTTATCCACAGTTTGACAATGCAGAAATAGAACTCGATCTAAGAACCGATTAATCTTGGGTAATATATAAAATTGCGTGTGGGCATTAGTGTGTGAATGATAAAAAGCTTTGTAGAATTGTCTGAAGACGTTGATATATTATATCCTGGAATTAAATGAAAATCAAAGTAGACAGGAGTAATGCGGTCTCTGACAGAAAGAAAGTACAAATCTGCAACTATTATTAAACGCTGTAATTCGATTGGAATGTGAAGACAGGTGAGAGGTTTAGATTTAGTTCTTTTGGTTTCGTTATTTTTTACAGGTATGGAGGTTGGACAAGCTAAACATCACAGAAGCATTTTCTCGGGAATTTAATATTATATGTAGCTCGATCTGTCATATACCTACTTATGTACTTAAAACTTAAAAGTGAAGTAGTTATTCACTCAACATGGGAGAGATTAAAATGTAACACTCTTCATCAAATCACTTTAAAATGCCATTAACAACTGAGACTATTCTTTTCTTGAATAAATAAATCATGAAAAAATAAATCAAGTCTGAGTAACTTGATCGCCGAGATTCCTCCCAATAAATTATACTCGTTTTCATAATTACGTACTAACCTATCATTATTCGCTTCTTCGCGCTATTTCAGTAAAAATTTATTATTAAAACTTGGCAAGAAAATCTGAGCTATAACTTTTTATGTATTTTATGAATCAGCTCAACTTTCAGGGTCGAAAGCCTTATTAATTTTCCCACTATTCAGACTTTTGGTCATACTAAGATCATCATCCTTTTTATTATCGATCGCCCAGGGTTGTAGTTCTCCAGACGCGAAAATCGCGTAGAAAATACATCCAACCAGATAAATACCGCTTGTAATGAAGAACACTATCCGCCATTCCGAAGGTGTCTGAAAAATTAAAGTTGCATTATCTAGAATGTCTTCAGTTTGTGTTGAGGTTTGGTGATATTTACCGGTGTTGTAACAATATATCCACTGATAATGGGGCTAATTATCCCAGGAATTGTACCAAATGTATTGCTAAGACCCATTAAAACACTAGCATGTTGTGGAGCTATATCTAAATGATTTACGCTGCAACAAAAAATATTATAAAATAAATTTTAACGCGAGAAGAAATCGCGAAAACAAAAACGAAGAAAAATTATTGAATTATAAGAGAGAGTTTCACATCTAGGTAGGTACATTTGCAAATCCAAAAAAATGCATTTTACTGCCACTAACCTGAATCCGGCCCATGCGAAAGCTCCAAATCCAACGGCAAGGGAAAGACAAATCAAGCATCCGACAGGCGACATCCAGTAAGCAGCTCCCATCATAAAGACCGTTTGGGCGAGGAAAGCGCAGCAGTTGAAGAGTTTCCTTACTTGTGTTGTCGTGAGATGATTATTCTCTTGCAGCCAATCGGCTAAAGTTCCAGCAATGGGAATCATTATGGCCATTACCAAATAAGGTAAAGCCGACATAATTCCCGTTTTTCCTAGATCAAATTTTAAGACATCTGCGGAAAAAAATATCTGCAGATCAGTAAATGATGCTGGAGAATGAATGATGGGTGCTAACCTTTCATGAAAGTTGGCAGCTGGGTCAGCATGGTGTAAAATCCCCAATTTTCACTAAAATGTGAAACGATAATGGCCCAAACTGGCATCGACGTGATAATTTTACGCCAAGGATGAATAATGCGTTTATTCTGATCATCGTTACCTCTCGCTTTTTGAATGTACTCCAGCTCATATTTACTAATGTATTTATCTTCTTCCGGTGATTTTGTCACTGTTATTGTCCAAATAGCATACCAAATTAAAGCAAACCCTCCTGTAGGTAAATTATATAAAAATTAGATAATGTAATATTGATTATGATTTTTTGGTACTTACCACAAAAGTAGAAAGTGCTGGCCCACCCTAAAGTTTGTGCTAAATAAGCGCATAACGGCATTGATACAACGGTGCCAACATAGCTACCAGAAATTGCTACTGTAACCAAACGGCTTCTCTCTAACGGTGGTGCCCATTTAGCCCAAATAGCATGCATGCAAGGAAAAACAACTCCCTTGAAATAAAATGATCAATTATTATTTTTAGGTATCTAACTAATTATATTAATTTTCCTCCTTATTATAGTAATGATGACTTAAGTAAGGACTAAACTTAAAGATGGTACTTGTTTAGAGAGCTCTCTCCTCCCCAATCTTTGTAGGAGAAAACTTATTGTTTAAATTACCCTTTGGAACTTCCTAGTGCTGCCAGAAGTTCATTTGGGCTGATTCATGAGTGAATTAACTTGAAAGTTCTATAGGAGCCCTAATTTTTTATTGCAGAATCGGATTTTATGGCTGAAAATACATCGGGAATTGCTCTTTTCTCCCCAGGCCGTGTAAAAGAAAACTATTTTTTAAATTACCCTTTGGAACTTCCTAGAGCTGCCAAAAGTTGATTTGCACTGATTAATGAGTGAATTAATTTGAAAGCTTGAATAGGAACCCTAATTTTTTATTGCAGAGTCGGATTTTATGGTTGAAGATAATTCGGGAATTTATCTCTCATCCCTAATCCTTGTAGGAGAAAACTATTTGTTTAAATTACACTTTGGAACTTTCAAGAGCTGCCAGAAGTTCATTTGGACTGATTCATGAGTGAATGAACTCTAAAATTTTGAACAGGAATCCTAATTTTTATTGCAGAGTCGGATTTTATGGTTGAAGATAATTCGGGAATTTATCTCTCCTCCCTAATCCTTGTAGGAGAAAACTATTTGCTTAAATTACACTTTGGAACTTTCAAGAGCTGACATAAGTTCATTTGGGCTGATTTATGAGTGAATGAACTCTGAAATTTTGAACAGGAATCCTAATTTTTATTGCAGAGTCAAATTTGATGGCTTAAGATACGTCTGAAATTGCTCTCTCCTTCCCAATCCTTGTAGGGGAAAGTTATTTGGTTTAAATTACCCTTTGGTTACCCTTTGGAACTTCCTGGAGCTGTCAAATATTCATTGGGAATGATTCATGGGTGAATGAACTTGAAATTTTGAATAGACACCTTAATTTTTATTGCAGTGTCGGCTTTTATGGCTGAAAATACGTCGGGAATTGCTCTCTCTTCTCCAATACTTGCAGGAGAAAATTAATTGTTTAAATTACTCTTTGGTACTTCCTAAAGCTGCCAGAAGTTCATTTGGGCTGATTCATGAGTGAGCGAACTAGAAATTTTGAACAGGAACCCCAATTTTTTATTGCAGAATCGGATTTTATGACTGAAGATACGTAGATAATTGCTCTTTCCTCCCCAATCGTTGCAGGAGAAACTTGTTTGTTTAAATTACCCTTTGGAACTTCCTTACGTCGGGAATTGCTCTCTCCTCCTCAATCCTTGTAGGTGACGCGGAGAGGGAGGCGGATACATTTGAATTTGTTTCAGCAATCCTTATTTTTTCATTGCAGATTCGGATTTTACAAACAAAAAGTCGAGTATAAAAAATTAACTTACCTCAAAAAATCCTTCCACTATTCTGACAGCTATCAACAAATAAACATGAGTACTAGCTAAAAATGGACTGACTAGTGTTAAAAGCGCTGTTATAGCAATCCCAATTCCGTATACTTTATTTCCTCCAATTCTTGTCGCTAGAATTCCTCCCAGCAATTGCGTCATGATATATCCATAAAAGAATGAACTCAGGACGTAGCCTTGTACCTTTGAGTCCCAGTCGAATTCTCTTGTCTAAAAAAGACAAACCGCATTTTTTTTTGTTATTGTGTTAATTATTTTTTACACACTAGATGTAATAATCGTTATAGGGACTCAATAATAATAATTATTATCTACGAGTGATTCATAAAATACACTTTTTAGACGTTTCTTAGTTCATAAAATGTATGATTATCTTGAAGAGTGAAATAAAGTATTTCGGGTGAAATAAAGTGCCGTAGCGGTTCATTATTTAACGCTAAATCTGACAGGTTAGGGTTACTGCACGACGAAGTGACGAACCAAGTACAGTACAAGTTCTAGTCAGCGGAGCGGCTCGATTCGGCGATCGCTGATACACGAGACGCTGATCGCTGGATTACATTATTGCATCCCGACGCCAACCGCTCCTACTAATGCTTGTTGCTCCGTGCTCGGCTTGTTGACACCATGCACCTATACTAGAGAAACGTCGTAGTTTATTAGCGGAGCGCCAGATCTATGTACAATTAATATTTTGTGTTTTGTGTCGTTTAATTATACCTAAAATGGATACCATTGTAGATGATTCAATGAATGAAATATCTTCTACCCCAGAAGAAATTATTTTTCATTCAAATATGGCTGCACAAAATCTGTTAGGTAGCTACCTCAAAAATCTAAAGAAGCGTATATTAAGCAATATGTCACCTTTATGAACTAACGTGATGAAAAAAGCGTTAATAGCTTCAAAAAAACACTTACATAAGATATGAATGCATTGGAAATTTTTTATTTTTATTTTATAATAATAACTTTTAGTTCTAATTTAAGTCACTCGTAGATAAAATTTTGTATGCAACATATGCATAAAGTGCCTTTTTTTCACTTCTGGGATTGCCGCATTCGCCTGCGGCTCATGCGGTCAAACTTCCCAGTCGTGAAAAAAAGTACCACTTTATGCACTTGTTGCATAAATAACTATTATTAAACCGAAAATACTTACAATTATTGTTGTGCTATTTTCAAGAGTGATTGTTTTATTTTCTGTCATTGCTACAATAGCTATACTTAGATTGACTCTCAAAGAGTATACGTTGAAAAATCCAAAAAATGCTAGAAAGGCTACTAGGTATCGTCTCGTCTTCCAGAACATCCATCTTGGATGATCGATTGGACTGCTTCTATAAAAAAATTATTTGTTGTAGATATCATTCCTTTTAACTGCTGATCCTCTTTAATGTTTTAATGTTAGAAATAAAGGTAATGATTTGATTGGATTTTTTTGATTGATTTTTGTTGTGTAGCAAAATTTCAGAAAAAAAATACAACTTTATGTGGAAAGCTAAAAACTCGGAAGCTTTTTGTTCATTACAATAATAATTGTCCCCCCGTGATGTTTAATTTTATTCAAAATTTATTTATTTATACTTTTTTTGTTTTTTTTTAGTTTTTAATTATTTTCTTAGGTTTTTTGTTCCTTAATCATTTTTTTTATTTATTAATTTATAATTTTTGTGATTTTCATTTCCACTTAGTTTTTTTCCACTGTTAGCAATGGTAGCAGAAATATTTTTTGCATCAGGTACTTAGTAGATAATTTGACTTTTCTAATTATTTATGACAGGGAAACTACTAATTTTAGGTTCTTAGCTTTTTGTTGAACGTATAGGTACATATTTACTGTTGGATGATGCATGTATGGTTGAATATGATATTACTATGTTGCTAGTACCTATGTAATTAAATGACAACTTAAATAAACATAGAGTAAGGATTTTTCTTAAACCACTAACTAATCCAGTATGGGTAGTCACGGACCTATAAACAGCAAAATTCATATTCTTGTGGTTATTTTTATAATAATTGAGTCATTATTCTATGAGCGCATTAATGTCTTGGAGCAATAAATACGGTCATGTGACTTTTAATAGGATTTTTCATTTAATAATGCTTAGTTACATAAACTGTAAATCGGTTTTTCTATTTAAGTAGGTACATAACAACAATTGTTATTATACGTACCCATAAAAAACAAAAAATTAGACATACAAAACTGTTACACTTGTTTCCTTATGTAAGTATAATTATTTAACCTGAACGTAGTAATGATGATCAAATATCTCACAAAAGAGTTCATGCAATGAGCGCCCAATACATTTTCTTGTTTTTTTGTCAACCAATTTCTTTAATAAATTTTTTGTTCGTGATTCGATTTTTCTTATTTACACCTTTATCTATTGCAACTTTGTGTCAAATTAAAAAAAGGCCGAAAGTACCCTTGACCTTCACGTAATGACTAATAACTTCTTTCAAATTATAATTTTTTTTATTTGACTACACATTATTATTTAAGAGAATTAAAGAATCGCTTGAGCAGAGCATTTTTAGAGGAAAAATATTAAAAAATTCTCTTTCATCAATGAATTATAAAATGTTCTACTCGACCTTTATGCTTTTTTATAAAAAAAAGTCAAACTTCTTTCATATTAATTTACAAGAGACCAGTTTCATTGTAAAATTAAAGTCACTCTTTTTAAATTCTAATTGGGTATCTTTTAAAAATGGTACCGAAAACCAGTTTTTCGAGAATATCTTCTTTCCAGCGTCACCTTGATTAAGAATGTCTATAACGAAAATTATAGAGCATAAAATTTGCTGCAACTTTCGTAGGAATCAGATGAACAGTTCACGAGTTAAAGCGCCTTCGAGGGTTTTTCTGAGGGTGAATAAGACCCGAATCTTTACCAACATACGCAGCTCAACTAATAAATTAACAATACCGAACACTCTCCTTAAATCCAAAGATAAGTTTTACAGCGCCCTCACGCGGCATCGTCTAATCCGTCTAATTACGGTTACGAGGTTGTTTTTCAATGTTGATATTTAAAACTCCCGCCTTTTTTCACCATATATACTTTTCAGTCTCACCTATATACGCCTGGCGGCGCTGTTGCAGTTATTCTAAATTATAATGCATTAGCTATTGTATAATAGAAGTGTGTGGTATTTGAGCGTATTTTCTAACACTAATAACGTATTTCCGCCGAGCATGGACGATCGGTAGATGTGTTCGTAAGGCGTAATTTGGAAGTCGTAATTCGTGAACTAAGTATAGTAACACGCCGCCCCCCTACCCGCTCATTTCCGCTAAAAGTTGGCCTTTAGATCATTTAGCTTTGGATGTAGAACCTAACGTTGAGTTTCGTAGTATCGAGATTCGTAATTGAGGTATGCCGGAAGCAAGGGAGGAGTTAAGGATTTTGCGTTCTGACGTTTGACTGAATTTCTTGATTTCGTTTTTTACAAAATAATAAACAAATTAATTGGAGGATGGGGGGAATTAATTTCATATCATGTTTCACACTCAGCGATTACCACCATCGTTACAATCCTTTCTCCATTACTTTATAAATTGTTGTTTAAGCGTTTTCTTAAACATTGTGTTGTGAGTCAACGATACTCGAGTTCGAATATAAAGGATCCCTTCTGGCAGCTGGGAGAACCGCTTTTACTTTCATCCTTTCTTTGAGGCAATGTGCGGCGTTGCCGCTTGTACTAAACGTTAGAATACTCGTAGCTTGCTAGGTTTGTTTGCGATTTTGGTTTGGCTCAAGATATGCTTCTTGGATTAGTAACTCAGGTTTGCAAGACCTGTTTACCTTAATTGTTTATTCGTAGATGTACTCTGAATTTGCATTATTCGGGCGTAGCTTTCTTAGCAAGTAATGTTTCATTACCTCCCGGCAATATTCAGGTATGTGACAGTCCTTGGACTAGAAGTTTTGGTTTTTCGGATTTACTCTGAACTTGTATTAATCGGGCGTAGCTTTGTTAGCAAGTAATGTTTTATTACCTCCCGGCAAGATTCGGGTATGTGATAGTCCTTTGACTAGAAGTTTTGGTATATTAATGAAAAATTCCTTTTTTTAATGGGATATTTTTCATTCAGAGATATTGAACACATCTCTCGAGCGTTTTCGACATTATTAACAGAATCATGATCACCTCTGATCGAATTACAGACCCCATTCCTTTATTATTGCTCAGACGCAATAATTAGAGTGTTGGAAAATTGGGCTAACCTACTCGTATAACCAGCATATTCGGGCGTAGCTTCTGAAGCAGGTGACCAACAGCACCTCTCAGCCGTGTAATCGAGAATTACCTATCAAAAGGAATCGGGATAACCAAATCAGTTTAGTGATTACGTTTCTCGTTAATGCATCGTTGTTTGTTACTTGCACTTTATGAAAAGCCTGAGCGCTGCTATGACCACTCTATCGTTTTATTTATGTTAGTTTGAGCTTTTCGCATTAAACTTTGGTTTTCACGCAATTTTCGTGAACTTTCCTGATTTGTGGTTTTCTTTGGCGATTTGACAACATGGGTTCGCCCGTCTACCTTTCAGGACACTTTACTACTTTTTACTACTTCTATTATTGGCCTTTAATAGATATTGCAGACTCGAGTCTCGTTGCTTCGTCAGAATACAAAGCTCCTTTATGGTTTGTTTACACTACACAACAATACGCTACGCTTTACTAAATACACTCTCACAAAATCAGGCACTACTATTACTTTTCTACGTCTACTTGATTTATTTGGTGGGGCAATAGGAAACTTCTATTTGTAATCGATCACGTGTTTGCAAGGGTGCAGGGATTTATTTCGTCGGGTTATAATTTTTCTTCATTCATGGTGTTACACAATAGCGAAGGCATTCCTCTCACTTTCTAAAGGTCGTATAATTTAAAAGGATGGTTCTTGTCTAATATCCGGTCGATCCTACATCTGTGCTAAATAAACTCGGACTCTTTTATAAATCGGATGATTTGTGTATTGCGTTCGTGGTTAATTTCCTAACTTGGAGTATTTTTGATAATGGGTCGTTTTATTTATTCACAGGTTATTAATTCCTGACATGGGTTTATTTTCCTACTTTCCTCCTAGCTATATCTCGATTTCCTATACAGGGAATTTATTCCTTTACCTTATGTTTTAACGTCGGTTTATTAGTCGGGCGTTTATTTATCGGGCGTTTATTTATCGGGGCCGTCTTTCTTATTACGGTGCCGGCGATCGAGGCCGGTGTTTTGAATTGGGGCTCTTTCTTTTGCGGTCGGACATGGTTATTTGCTAGAGACAGAAATTGTCCTTATGAATCACGGATCTCTCCTCGATTCTAAGTGAAACTAAATTTGAATCTTATGAATGGAGTGAATTAGAAAATGCTTGTTGTGTCAGTGTATGAATTTCTCGCTACTTCGAATAATTCTAATATTGTTCTTTAAGAGAAAATTCTAATTTTAGCAACGTGGGCGAAAACAGGAAGGTGCCTAATCGACTTTTATTTAGCGATCAAAAAGAGGAGCGGTGCGATACTCTCTAGGTAGTTTCCACCGGCAGGATGTAGAAAAGAATCGGTGCGATACTCTCTAGGGAGTTGCCACCGGCCGGATGCGGAAAAGAATCGGTGCGATACTCTCGAGGGAGTTGGCACCGGCAGGATGCGGAAAAGAATCGGCGCGATACTCTCGAGGTAGTTTCCACCGTCAGGATGCAGAAAAGAATCGGTGTGATACTCTCTAGGGAGTTGTCACCGGCAGGATAGAGGAGGAGATAGACAGCCTAGCAGCGATTTAAGTCGAAGCAAGACTGTCCAACCCTTTATATCCGATGCGTGCTTTTATAGCCAGATTTCTACCAGGCTCTATTGTTTCATAGGGCGGGAACATGCCGGCGGTTGCTTTCTATCACGGCCTGCTTGCGTGATTTTAAGTAACATAATGCAGTGAAACTTTCCGTCCCGTTGATGTTCTGGCTTGCCGTTCGTGCCTGTATTAAAGAAGCGGCCGAGATTCCTGATCTATTATACCTACTCAGGCGGACTATCCCGTGGATATTATTAAAATTGTAATTATTTTACGTACCTAGGGCTGGTTTATCTCAGTATTCATGTAATTAAACAATATTTCAATCCAGACTTGCAGAAAATTTTATGCTCTATTATTTTTGTAATAGCTATATTTAACCTCTAAGTGTCGCTGGGGAGAAGATATTCTCGAAAAATAGTTATCAGTACCGTTTTTCCAATATGGCGTTCAAGGTCGCAAACTCGGAATATTAATGAGGCACCGAACTGTACAACTCTACTATATTAGAAGTATCGTTGACTTTTTGTATGTTAAAACATGACTAGAAGGCTTTCAGCCATTTTAAAGATAATTTTGAGTATTTGTAAAATATTTATACATAAAAATATAGGTACATACCTACACGATTGTAGCAAATATAAACACTCGAAATATTTTAAAACCAAAACTGGTGTAAAGCAATAAATATGTATATGTGCATGACAGTGCTATTAATATACATAATATGTATATTTTTTTTATCATTGAAACAACCAATTATTTCCTCAATAATAAAGGCTCAATTTTATGATTCCTATTTATCATATTAATATACCTATCCACATTATCATGTATGGTATTTATCGCAATTTAGGTATACATTTTCTAACAAAAGAATTGTTTCTTGTTTGTTACATTAAACATTAAACTGAGCAAAAATATTTAATTATAATAATAGCCTCACATGCATGCATTGTACATTCCAACAAGGAAATTTCATTAATCATTATTGGCATTATTCAACATATGGCAACGTGGTAGGGGTATACCTTATCATAATAATATTAACCTAATAACGGAACTATTATTCATACAATGAAAATAATTATTTTAATATTGTTTTTTCGACTGTCATTATATGTATTGTTACAATTTACAAACGGCGTAGATACGTTGATTTATTTTATTTTCAAAGGACCCCCGCAAAATCCTTGCGGAAATTGGCTCCCACGGTTAAATTTGATGTAACTTTGAGGATCGGTAGTTGTATCGTATAACTTTGAGCAGATCAAAGTCTCCATGGGCGTAAACCCGATACAAAAAATCCTGTTCTCAAGATATTCCCCTCTTTAGATGGATTTTTTCTCTCATGACGCATATATGCTCCTAAATAATACCAGGTACATACGAAAGGAGGACTCATTAAAGTTCATATAATAAACATAAATCCGAAACCACTTCGTTACCGATCTACAGGGTGGGTGTTGAAATTTCAAACAAAGAATTAGTTTTTTTTCTTTAAAGGTCCCATCATTTTCGAGATATTTAACTCTAATTTGGAATGTGGGTTAGTTTGTGGGGCGCACATCATTGAACATGTAAAATTGTAGTCAGAATATATTGGGAGATATTTTTTCATATTTTTTCAGGGGTTATGCCCCAATTTCCAATTTTTTTTGCGGTGCGCCACTGGTGGATTGTAAAATGCGAAGCGTGTTCTATGTTTTATTTACAATTTTTTGGTTCTTTTATAGTTTCTTTGCATCTGCCACCGTATTCGAGAGAAAAAAAAGATTTTCTGTCATTCGGTAGACGAAATTAAAAATTTTTAAATTGTAAAGCAGGCTCGGACTTTATTTGGATTATTGGATTAATTTTGACAGTTTGGTCGGCACTGCCTGTTGAAAATTAAAGTTGAGATGCCCATGTTTGACTAACTGTTTGATTAAAGTTTGACAACTGCAGGAACTATAAAACTCCAGGAACTATAAAGAAAAAAGAACAAATCTTGAAGTTTCAACATCCTCTATAGATCGGTAACGAAGCTGTTGCGGACATAGGTCCGCATATAACCATAGAGATATGAGCTTTTAGGCACAAAGAAATACCTTCTTTTGTTTGTACTTGGTATTTAGGAACAACCTGTATATATGGCCGCCCTGCATGTTCTAGGAAGAAACGTTAGATAAATCATTTATTAAGATTGAAAAGCTGCTTCTAATTCAGTAGTTATATCTTAGGTCCGTTGAGCCATTTTTGAGAAAAACAGGAACAAGTGTTCATTACTATAATTATTCATTATTATTTTCATAATTGCATTGACGTTAGCAATAAAAATTACAATAAAAACGTCAATAATTTAAAAAAAAAACAATTATAAAGTCACCCCCAAGGCTTCTACTTACAAAAATGACATCACAAATTGAACACTTTTTCTCGATTTCATGAGAAACTGTTTCATTTCATGAAAAGTAGTTTTTCAATCTTAACAAATTATGATCTATTTATCATTTCCCTCTAAGACAAGTACTGGGGCAAATGCCACAAGAGAAAAAAATCCGTCTTCAGAGGTGAATATGCCCATGGAGACTTCTGATACTCATCGAATACTGCCCATTCCCGAAATTACATTATCAAATTTTACCGGGAGGAATTCTGCGGGATCCTTTCAACATCTACAATAAACATAAAGTCAATATTTACATAATTTTCAAAAATTTTTCGAACTATTTATGAAACAACAGGAAGTAGAGTGTTTTATCTAAATTTTGAAAAAACACACAACAATAAAATAATATACCGTTGATAGCACTTCCACAGTTTTTTAAAGCTTTGCTCATTATAGAAGGTGTAAAAGCTAAAAGATACGGGTTGATTAAATTACAAACCGTTCCTGAAATATCCTGAAAAAACAGGATTTTTTTCTATATTTACTTTAGGAGATATAGAAAAAATTATACTTAGGTAAACCGGTTATCTTGTCTGTAATTTGATCAACTCTGTATCTCTTAGCGTTTATAAAGAGACACCACTCATAACAAAGCTCTAGAAAAAGTTACACCTTGTATACCGACAACTCCCCAACAATTATTTTTATATACGATTTAAATTATTTCAACGGTAATTTCTTGCTTGCCATAGAATGAGAAGGTCAGAGTCAATAAGCAATAATTTCCTTGTTACCATGAAAGTTAATCATTCTTAAACAATGCATGGATAATGGAATTCTTGGGGTTAACATAATAGGGCTGCAAAACCCTTTTTATAAGCAGTATATTAGTGTGCGCGTATATACCTGTAAGTTAAATAATAATTTTAACATTTATAATATGACGTAATTTAGAAGACGTAATGCAAATTTTCAACGCTGCAATATTATTTTCTTTAAAGGTCTTGAAACAAAATAAAAGAAAGTCCATATAAACTGGCTAAATAGCTTAAAAATTAGCTAAAAGCCAAAAAAAGCCACAATCAGCAGAGATTGTTTTCTTGAGATTGATAAGGATATCTTCTAGCAATAATCTTTGACAATTTTCTTCATCCAGAGAGTGATCCAGACAAACTATTATTAACAACATTCACTGCCCTCAACGCGCGAAGCGCGTTTAATGTTACATACAACATGTGCCCGCACTGCGCCAGGCGCGTTGCTGATTTCAAGAATAAATTAAAAAAAAAAATTTTTAAATTAAAAAAAATTAGTTGGAGAAGAAGCGACGTGGAGTAGGTAAGTACCGTACCTAACATGTTAGGCACCGCGCGAAGCTTGTTGATTAGGCACTATGTAAAGTTACCTTTTCCTGTGTCCAAAACGCGTAACGCGCGTTTTTGATTTTTTGCTTTTCAAATTTAACGAAAATATTTCTAATTGGACTTTACACTCACTTATACTAGTAAAAACGCGTTTGGCTAAAATTATATATGTGGTGGCACCTGACTGTGACAACGAATTTTATAGGGGCAATGAATGTGTTAAAAATTGAGTTGTAAAATTATTATTAAATACTAACAATTTTTTTTAAATTTTTGCATTATTTGGACGTTGTTTTAGGATTTTTTGAGGTCGTGTAAAATTTTCTAATTAGAATCTTGAAACCTAATGGTAATTATAATACTTATGTACTTATGTAAATAAATTAGTACAAAGAAAGTAATTAAAAAAAAAACCTTGAAATTTGTAGCAAAACTTACATGATTGTGTTTTATTGAAATTAGTAAAAGCTGTTTATGAGACCAAATATCAGGTATAGGAAAAAAACGCGAGTATTAATGTCAACTACAGAAGGGTAATTATGAAGCTTTTTTGCTAATTATTAGCGATTATTATTGGGCTTCACTCAACAATTTAAAATTTTATGAAATTGTATTTTTTCTTTATGCATGAATTCTTTATGCATACATATATGGATAGCTACTTACCTAGTAAAAAAAATTATTTGAGATAATTATTATAATATAAGAAATGTAGTTAGAAAAATTTGTCAGGTATACCTACAGTGAAACTTTTACTTGGCTCTTTTACTCAGAAGTGGGATAAATAATATACGAGAGTATCATATTCAACTATTTACAGAGGAGAGTAATAATTGTTATATGATTCAGCTTTTTCGTTAGTTGGCCGAATTTAATGAAGAGATGAGGTAAAAATCTCAAATTATTTTACCGTTAAGAGTTCTTTCCCTTGTCTCCAAATACAGTTCAAATATTTATCTCTGCATGACATTCTTTTTCATCTATCATTTAACTTTGATAAAGCCCGAGAGATTTCTCAACGATGGGAGGTTAATAATGTTATTCTCAAATAGTACAAAAAGACCGAACGTTTTAAGCATGTTTTAATTCTCGTGCAGTTGACCCTATAATAGAAAGGGTCCTTACCTTGTCAGTCTCTTATTAAAAGCAAGGTAGCTTCTGTCGCCTTTATCGAGAAAAAATTACATTTTTAATGCTCTTAAGTATGTACGAATAAAATGAAAAATATTCATTGCTTATGCTGAGAAAAAAGTTCTTAGAACACCGGTCCGCAAACGCACCGTTTTCGTGATACAGCAGAGCGTAAAACAAATTTCTTTCAAATTTTTTTGACGATATCTCAGGAAGAATTCGAGATACAGAACTCAGCTTTGGTAGTTATCTTATCTATCAATGATATTACTCAGTTTTTTAACCCCCAGATTTTTTATTCATATGACAGTGGCGGAGATATAGGGTGGCGAAATATTTTTTGCCCCCAATTTCTACGAAATTGAAAAAATTACATTTTGAAGGCAAAATTTTGAACCGGAATTATGTACCTACAGGGTGTTTCTTAATAACATGCGAATATTTAAGGAGGTTATTCTTGGGTCAATTTTGAGAAAAAAACTTTATATGAACGTATGTCCTAAAAGTCTTAACTTTTGAACTACAGGGTGCTAAAATTTAAAGAAAAAAACTTGTTTTTTATTATAACTGTGATATTAGCCTAGATATTTATTTGAAATTTGGTACACGCCTTCTATGCATCAACATGCATTTCATGAGGCGAAAACAATTTTAGTACTTTTTCCAGTGGCGTCTGTACGGGTTTTGAATTAAATGTTTTTGAAGAAAAATATGTTACGCCACTGCTTTTTCTTAAAGTAAAAATTATTTTTGAAATCCCCATCCCTTTGCAAGCAAATGTTGTCTCTTGATTTTTTTCCGTTTGACGTACTGTTTTTGCATAAAAAAATAAAACTCAATCACTAACACCGCGGTAGACCACTTATAAGAACAATAACTCTGAACAGTTTATTTAAGAGAATAATTTTTAAACTGTAAAATTATGAAAAATAAGTAAACTTGATAGTGAAATTGATAACTAAATACCAAATACCTAGATCGTTTTTAATACTTGTTAATGATTGAGTTTTATTTTTTTATGCAAAAACAGTACGTCAAACGGAAAAAAATCAAGAACCCACATTTGCTTGGAAAGGGATGGGGACTTAAAAAATAATTTTTACTTTAAGAAAAAGCAGTGGCGTAACATATTTTTCTTCAAAAACATTCATAATTCAAAACCCGTACAGACGCCACTGGTAAAAGTACTAAAATTGTTTTCGCCTCCTGAAATGCATGTTGATGCATAGAAGGCGTGTACCAAATTTCAAAAAAATATCTAGGCTAATATCACAGTTATAATAAAAAACAAGTTTTTTTCTTTAAATTTTAGCACCCTGTACTTCAAAAGCTAAGACTTTTAGGACATACGTTCATATAAAGTTTTTTTCTCAAAATTGACCCAAGAATAACCTCCTTAAATATTCGCATGTTATTAAGAAACACCCTGTATATTGTCGAAAACTCTAAAAATGTTGACCGTTTTTGAGGAAAACGGCTATTTATGATGAAAAACATGAAAGTAGCGACACGTTTATTTGTTGTGGACGTTTTGTTTTTTTCATGATTTTTTTGGATAATTTGATTTTATTAATGGATATTGATGAGAAGATAATATGTAGAAAATATGAGTTCGGTATTTTAAAGCATCAAGATACTGAGAAAATTATTTTGACACTCTTATTAGGTATGTAGATAATCTATAGAAACCGGCGCGTTATTGCTGACCAATCTTTATGGGACCTTTTTTGAATAGGTAATCCTAGCAATCACACTTTTTATTTACCGAAAGAGGTTCTTAAACACCCTAATAGTGCGAAAAAATTTAAAGACAGATGCTTTGGTCAAAAATAAACAAAACATTTCCAATTAACGTGTTAATTTCCTATTAATGCACCGTTTTTGAAAGACTTTTTGAGAGTCTAGACATTTTTTTTTCAGTTTTTAAAGCATACCTCGGGAACCGTTTGAAATTCAAAACCCGGCGTTTGTACATACATGTCATATTATTGATAAGAGCCACCTTTTCAATATCAATCCATTTTTTTTTGTCATGTGCCATTGGCATATATTTGAGAATTGAGCGAAGTTGTTTTACTCTTCATTTTCGGACACATCTTTTGAAACATCAGAAGCGAGTATTTAATCGTAAATGGCCGTTTTTCAACCATTTTGATCAAGAGTAGGTACCTTTTTTGTGCAGAAAATATTGAAGCTTTAGAATACGTTTTTAAAATGTTAAATATCCAGTGCAGCAGATACTAGGGGTCAAAAAACTTCACGCAGCGTTAAGAAAAGTAGTTAAAATAAGACATGTACAAAAACTGAGTTCTGTATCTCAAACGGTTTCTGAGATAACAGGAAAAATAAGTTTTTTCACACATAGGTACTCTTTTTCAAAAACGGTGCATTTCCCCGAGCCCACGTTAATATGAAATTTTTTACTAATTTTTGACCAAAGAATGCACCTTTAAATTTTTTCGCGATATTAAGGATATACCCTGTATATACAGGGTGTTTCAGAGATACAGGGCCAAATTTAAAGGGGTATGGTTTCTCTCATAAATATAAATTGAAAATATAAATTTCAGCTCAAAATGATGTTCCGTTTAAATGGTACAGGGTATCAAAATTACAAAAAAAATAACAGTTATGGTTATTTATTTAAACATATTTTGATGAAAGTTGGCATGAACAATAAACAAACAAAGCCCCTCAATTTGGCTCAATAAGTTTTTTTAAACGTCTCCCAGTGGCGTAGATGTTCAGGTTGACGCGCCTTTTCCCTCCCTATCTTTTACGCCACTGACTTTTTTGAAAATTCAAAAACGCTATTCAATAACCCCCTGCATTTTACAATAAAAATTGTTTTTTTACGCCTCACTGTTTTTGAGATATTTTGAGTTTTCGTAGGTATCGTTGGGCTATTTACATTTACATTGCCAAATTATTGATTTCATATAAAAGTTATCTGAGTAGAATTTTTATGCAAAAATGTATTCTTAATGATTAGTGACCATGCCTGAGGAAACTTCAAATATCTCAAAAAAAAATGTTTCGTTTGAAAAAATGTACAAAAATGTATGGGCAATTTGTATTTGCAATGAGGTCAGTGGCGTCAAAGATAAAGAGGCAAAAGGAGTCCCGATCCTGAATATCTACGCCACTTAAAGACGTCTACAAAATCTGAGATAGCCAAATTAGATATATTTGTTCATGGATTGTTAATGCCAAGTTTCATCAAAATCGGTTCAAATTTACACGTTTTACAGTAACAAAAAACTGTTATATTTTTTAAAACTTTGACACCCTGTATCTTTTAAAGAAACGTAATTTTCAGCTGAAAAACTTATATTTATGAAAGAAACAAGCCCTATATCTCTGAAACACCCTCTATGTACATGAAACAAAAAATAACAATTTATATTACCACATAAATGAAAAAATTATGTAAGAAAAATTAACAAAACTCACATGTCTTGCTTAAAAGGTTCAGTTCCATACGTGGGTGGTTTCTTATCACTATTCAGCACCATATTGAAGAGATAGCACTAATCGAAATCGAAGCACCAGCACAGCTGGTAATCCGTGCTCTAGTATCACAACAAACCTATAGTGAACAAACTGCTATGAATTCGGCCTCGCTTTCTATTCACCTGGATAACTACTACAATGATTACGGGTGCCTTACCAGGTGCAAATCGAAAGTGAAAACTGGCAATGTTGTTAATAATAGTAAGTAATAATAAAATAATATCTTGAAAATTATTATTATATGGTCTTTATCCCGATTATTTTATTAAAAGTGATGATGAAAAACAATTCAAGATTAGTGTAATGAAAAGAAAGTAGCGTTAGTACTTAATTGCGATTAGTTTGAATTTTTATGCAGGGTAGTTTTAGTTAGATCCTTGTATAACTTTACCTTGACAATGTACGGTAGTTATTTTAATTGTATGTAGCTTTGGAATGCATGAATTTAATAAATTAAATTACTTATAATTAAGATAAATCATAAATTGGTAAGAATGAAAGTAAATTTATGGCTTTGAAAAAATAATAGTTTAGTAAAGTTACATATACCGTACTTATTCGTACTTACTTATTCTTGATAGTAAGAAATTTTTTAATTGGGAACATGCAGGTAAGTTCGTGGGCTTGTAATTGCTACACATTCAAATTCACAAGATAACAGTTAATTATCATACAAATTATTTTTTTCTTTGAATTTATCCAGCTTTAATTAGGTAGTACATACCTAGTTATCTCAACAATAATAATTATTATAAAATACGCTATCAAGAAGTGTTTCTATCTCCGCAGAGCTAGGCGTGTCAGTCTCTATTAAATATAAAGAATGTTAATAATATTTACTTTTATGGTTACTGCAGTGTTATTGTATAAAACCGCAATCACCCTTGCTTGGATTCAAGAATTGGAAGGGATTTTAATTATAAAAATGAAGCTATACATATTACCAATTAGTTCAGAAAATGATTGATTTATTTTAGGGCAGGTCAGATCATATCGATTAGATACAAGAAAATGGAGATCTACTTAGATAAAAAAAATTATAATGATAACCCAAGTGAAAAAAGCTATGCGAAAGAGGGCGCATGCCCAATATTTGCGTGGGTAGGTACCCTTTGAAAACAAGCCCTACAATTGACATTGAAATTTAGCAATTTTGACCTATTTTCTGTCTACGTCACTAGTAAACTAATAATAAAAACGCCACTTTTTGGTACAAGAGCATAGTTTGCTCTTAATTTCAGCACAAAATTTCAGTCTCCTAGATTGAAATCTATACGATCTCAAAATGGGGGACAGAAACGGGTTTGTTCAAATTTGAAGGGTCACCCTGTAGAAGTAACGTGACTTTAGGATACCTTTTTTACCAAAAAATCAAAGTCCTCCATAAATTCTACAAGATGCCAAAATTTCACTCACTAATCTTGAAAGATAAAGTTACAGGGACGTCTTGAAACTCGAAAATTTGACATTTTTCGGTGTAATAATGTATGAAATCATAAAGACATTTTTATGTGTGCAGATTAATCGAAGCCTGGCACGTGTGAGAATTAATGATGTAGAGCAAGCACTGACCAATCAATACTTAATTTTAGACAGCCACCCACTCACTCACTAATGTGAAAACAGTTCCAGAGCGATAGCTGATTCCTGGAGGTTCTTGCCAGGGTTGCCACAGGCGTCTACTGAAAAATTATACAAGAAACTGGGATACAAATTAAACAAAACACGGTAATTATGTTACAACTGGTGTCAGATGTGGGGTGTAAAGTTTTTTTATAATTTTTTAGATTAGTTAAGACTTAATAAATAAGTATTGTAAAAAAGTAAAAGTAGAAGAAAGAAAAGAAAAATGAGTGAAGAGAATAAAAAAGAGGTGGGGAAGATAATAAACAATGTGATTACAAGAAGTCAGGCAATAGTTTAAAAGAGTATCCCCCGAAAAATGTGGTCAACTCTGAAAACCTATATCGAATTGCCAGGGTCATCGTTGGCAGAATCCAATGAAAGAATACACAATCAAGATATGTTCAATACCTTTTTGAAAAACCATAAAAAACCTTTCTAATACCATCACCTAAAAAACTTGTCCTCTCAAACAGGGCCTTGCAGAAGTATTTTGGTATCCTTTTCGTTGTTACTTTACTCTGGTATAATAACACCTACCTTACGTTGTTTAAGAACCGGCTGATCTTAAAAATCGAATAATTTTTCTTCCGTGATATCTTCATTTTGACAAAGGTCTAATTTGGGGGTGGTCCACTTCAATCATTGCTCCATTTCCACTTTTTTACACTTTCAACTTCGTATGCAAGGCCATCACTTTCAGGACTGGCCATAAAGGTAATGCATTTTAAACCACAAAGTTGCAGATTGCTGCTCCCCACTTGATCTTAGGAGAACGAAAATAATAAATGGAAGGGGAAGGAATTTTGCATATTATGTATTATTGTGGTCCACCCCCTCAGAATCCTTGCAAAAAAGAAAAATCAAAGTAAAGGTATAACTTCTACAACTATTAGGTTACGACAGAAAAATTTGCTTCTTAAAGTACCTACTGTTTTTGTCTCCTAGAGCGTAGGGGGAAGCAGCAAGCAAGTGCATGGTTTTCACTGCATTTCCCCTATTTTTTCCAGTCTTCAGAAGCTTCACGAGCGGCTGGCTCGATCAGCTATTTTGTTGCCGATGGTGCCGACGTGGGATTGTACACAGGAGATGGTGGGAGAAATAATTTGAGTGACAATTTGGTGGCATGTTTCATGTACTCGTTGAACGAGCGGGTTTTCCGTGTACAACATACTTTTTGATTTACTTCTGTTATACTCTTGAGTGACAAAAGAATCGCGTACAGCTCCGCTGTATGTTATGTATGCTGCATTGAGAGGAGACATGATGTCCTGATAGGTATGATGACGTGGTGACAGAGCAGTCAACTTTCGGTTTTAGCGGCGGCAGTGAAGAATTTTGTCTAACGGCTCAGAGTGGGTGAGCTTCAAGAATGCTTGTTTGAGGTAGAAGTTTCGTGCTTTTTGAGTAGGCACAGAGAGGTATTGATGGAATGTAACACTTTGTATCAAGGTGGTAAGATTTAAATGGGGTCAGAAATTTTTTTGTCAAGGTTATTGTCTCCTAATAATGGTTTTAGAGTTTTTGACATTGATAGTAACTTTTTGGGGGGTTATTAGGCAATTTTTCAGCGATGGTGAATATTCTTTGGACGGAATTATTAGGGTTATTATTCTGTGGCTGTTCGTGTGCTCCGACGTAAAGATGCTCGATCGGGATTGATCTGAAGGCTCAAGGCAAATTCGTAGGGAAGTTAGAGATTCTTCAGATTGGTCTCGCTAGCAGAGGAGTAGATAAGACTGTCATAATCCAATTTTGAGCGTATCAGGGCTCTGCATATTCTGAGAGGGACTTGCTCTTCAGCTCCCACTGGTAGTGTCATAGTGAGGATGTTCAGACGAGCTAAGCAGCTGCACTGGAGATGTTGTAAGTACCTATATCATTTTTCCAAGTTAATCTACTATGGAAGATTAATTCAAATAGTTTGATGTGGTTCATTTGCACACGGGTACCAAGGGCTTCTGCTAAATTTAATGAATTTTGTTTTTGTGAATAAAAAACTGAATACGAAAGAAAAAGGCAATTATATACTCAACGATTAATAAACAAAGGAATGAATGTAGGTCGTATAAGTATAAAGTACATAAAGTGCAATTACTAGCCTGTTAAATGGGGTCGCAGAATTCCTCCATCACCCTAACATTTGTCATATTGGCAGTACCCTAAACTCAATCAAGAGAGCTTCCATCCAAACAACAACAGAGCCACCAGAGTACCAGAACAAGCACAGACACGCTTTCAGACATTCGACAACTTCCTCCGGATACTCCAGATGCAGCACACTGATAAGCTCCAATATGTCGAAATACGCGTCTGTGCTTGTTCCGGTACTCTGGTGGCTCTGTTGTTGTTTGGATGGAAGCTCTCTTGATTTTGAGGGTTTCGGGCACTGCCAATATGACAAATGTTAGGGCGATGGAGGAATACTCCGATTCCATTTAACAGGCTAGTAATCGCACTTTATGTGCTTTATACTCATACGACCTACATTCATTCCTTTATTTATGAAAAATTGAAGCCTGTCGTGACTCGTGACCAATGAGTCAGGGTGGTCTACGCAGTGTTGGAGTAGATTGCACGCAGTCGAAGTTACACGCAACAAGTTATGTATAGGTAACAAAGTCTTGAGACAATTACCAAAATAAATTTTATTGCTTTCTTTAAGTGATACAATATAATAATAAATAGCTAATATTACATAAAAATTAAAAATTATTGCATTTACAATGTGTAAATTGATTGCGGTCAAGGCTCTCATCAAGACTGTTTTGATGCATATTTAAAAATGAAACTTCTTTGCAGATTATGAATACAACAATGTATAAGGTAAAGTGGAATTTCTTTTGTGGACGAATCAGACTGAAATTTTCAATAATCACAGAATTTGAGCTTTTCAAAAGTTTCAATTAGTAGGACGAGGAACTTCAATTTATTAAGAGATACCCTGTATTGTTTCTCTGATTAATATGTGTAAAAATACTCTGAAATTCTCGGTATAAAATGCAAAAGTGTAAGGTGGTATAAATCTGTTTTTTATTTTACTTTTATAGTTTATTGTTTCATGAGCCTCGATTCAATGCTCCTAAAAGCCCCTAACAGCTTCTTATGCGTATTTTATCAAACTAGCGGCAAGTCGAATCGTTTCATATTAGATAAGGACATTAAAATACTTGATAACTATTAAAAATACCATTATTCATCATAAAAACTAAGAAAAAGCAATATTATGAAATCCATGCATTATTAAACCAATTAACTAGGTACTGATCTTTTACGAGCCTTTTGTCTTCTCCTATATTATTAGTTTTATGAGCAACTCTAACAGTCTTCTTATTATATAACTGCAACAGAATTTCTCTTATTGTCACTAATTTTATTATCTTTCTCTTCAGCCTCAATGGCCCATGACTGCAGTTCTCCAGAAGCGAACACCGCGTAGAACAAGCATGCAAGCAAATAAATCGCAGCCGCAATGAAGAAAACGATTCTCCATTCCTCAGGAGTCTGCAATAAAATTAAAAATAAATCAAGAACAGCTGGATAATGACATAAATTATTATAAACTTACTGGAGTAACTACGATATATCCTGCGATTATCGGGCTTACAATTCCGGGAATTGTTGTCACGGTATTGCTGATACCCATTAAAATTACTGCATGACGTGGTGCTATGTCTAAAGGATTAACACTGAAAAAATACTTAAATAAGTTGTTTCAACATAATTTTGACACTATTATATATTACATAATTTAACTTAAGTATAGCTAAAAAGTGAATCAATGGAGTAAATTTAGAAAAATGAGCTTTTGGAAAGCTTAGAGTGTTTTTACACGCATACTTTCAATCATAAAAATGTACTGACAAGCCAGTGCTTATTCTGGGCATCCTTGCAGACACGGACTAATCGAGTTTTTCCATTACTGAAAATGCACATGCAGGAGAATCCCTGTTTCTGGCTAAGATGAGCGAAGCTAAATACTAACCTAAATCCAGACCAAGCAAACGCTCCCAATCCTACAGCGAAAACCAGACACAAAGTAGATCCCGTCGGTGTCATCCAGTACGCTGCTCCCAACAAAAAGGAAGTCTGGGCTAAGAAAGCGCCGCAGTTGAAGATCTTCCTCACTTGAGTTGTTGTAAGATGTTCCCTCTTACGTAGCCAGTCTGCTATTTTTCCAGAAATCGGAATTATTGCAGCCATTATCAAATATGGTAACGCCGACAAGAAACTTGTTTTGCCGAGATCAAACCCCAGGATATCTGAAGTAGGTAAGAATAATAATTATTTTTAAGATTAAATATTTAATGTTGTAAATATTGACCATTCATGAATTTCGGCAGCAGGGTGGTCAAAGTATAAAAACCCCAGTTTTCGCCAAAATGTGACGCTACGATCGCCCAGACTGGAAGGGAGGTAAAAATACTTTTCCATGGATGGGTCACTTTCTTGTGTGGATCGCTCACTCCTATCTGGGTTTGAATGTAGTCTCTCTCAGCTTGGCTTATGAATTTGTCTACTGCCGGTGATTCCCCTACATAAATGATCCAAATGAGAAACCAAATCAGTGCCGCTATTCCTGGAAAAGATTATTTAATTTATTATTAAACTCGATTTTTCTGTGTCCATATTTTATGATTTTACCTCTCAGGATCTTTTTTAAGCTTTTCAAATCTCTACTAATCTAAGAATGATTATAAAAAAGTCTAGGAACAAGCTGGAAAATCTGAAAAAATTCAATTTTCCATAACTTTCCTTGATTTGGGTAAATTATTAAGAAGTGAGAGATATTCCAATTTTGCTTAAAAATATAGAAACAAGTATTACTTAAGAAAAAAATAAATGAAACATTTCTTGGATCTTGCAAATATGTTTAGCTCTACTCTTTCCCCAAACTTGCCCAATAATGCAGAATAGTTGCAATTTTGAAGAAGAGGAGGCGACTAGTTGTAGGCGATTAGTATTGTAGCAAATTGACATCGATATTGATTTTTAATCATCGTTGGCGAAAAAGAGAAATGCCTACACCCACTATGGCGGTGTTTCTGAAATAGACGACTGGAAATAAAAAGGTTTCTGTGTTTTTGCAGGTATTTGTGCCTGTAACAGTATGGGTTCGTCTATTTGAAACTATTCATATAGTAAAAATGTGACTGTGACTGAATGAGTTAGTTCTCGAAGCCAAAATTACCAGAGTGGAGCGGCTACGTCTTATCTACACGGTTATTAAGACGTTCTCTTTTTTTTAATAAAATATATTTTTTTATATCCGCCCCAGTGTCAGAGAGAGAGAGAGAGAGACAGAGAGAGATTGTGCCATTATAAAATCCTATTTTTGCTTTAAAAAATTGTTCCCTACTTACTATAATGTAATATTTACCGAAAACGTAAAACACGCTGGGCCAACCTAATAATTCGATTATTCCGGCACTCAATGGCATCGAAATAACAGCACCAATAAAAATTCCAGAATATGCTATCGTAGCCAAGCTGCTTCTTTCGAACGGCGGCGCCCATTTCGACCAAACTTCCATGATACATGGAAAAGTAACCCCCTGAAAAATGTATAATTTCATCCAGATTCCTTTTCAAGAGTAAATAAAACTTACGTCGAAAATTCCTTGCAATGCCCGCACTATCACCATAACCCAAACGTTGTAATGAGCCGCAACAGGAACCAGTAAACAGAAAATCGCATTTCCTGCTATTCCATATCCGAACACTCTATTTCCTCCTATTCGAGAAGCCAGGACACTTCCGGCAAATTGAGTTGTTATGTACCCGTAATAGAAGGAACTGAGGACGTAGCCTTGTATTGTTGAATCCCAGTCAAATTCTCGCCTCTAGGACAAAAAATCGATTCAAAAATTACAATTTACACAATATAGGGTGTTAGTGATGATTATGAATTTATAGGGCATGTAGGAAATGCAAAAATTTGTGGAAAATTTCTGGTAGACATGGTGTTGGAGAGCTTTATAGTTTTCTCGGCCTCAAATGCATCAAAAGCACCTACATTTTAATAATTCAGGGAGATTATTCACAAGAGTTTAAATTTTCATGGGAATTCTCTAATATTAGGAAAATAAATAGAAAAATAGATTTATGTTGCTGTAGATTTTAGATGGATATAGGTATCTACCTATTTGTTAATTAGTATTTCAAAACAGCTAGAAGCGATGGATGTTTTAGTTAAATTTCTAAATATAAAAATACCACATGATTATTCTTGTGGGCAAAATCAATTACACCTATTTTGACATACGATTATACCTATTTTATACATCAGTAAATAACAATAATTATGTAACCTGCATTGAATAAGTTACACAACAAACATAAATATCACCGAATTGTTGAAAAAATACCATTTGCATATTTAAATAATATTTTCTGTAAGATTTGGTTTAGTTCAAAGCACCAAGACATTTTTTAGGTCAGGGCGAAATTAACCATTTTGTATAAAAATTTTCCATTGTGCCTATACTTACGTATATAGTTGTGCCGTTATCTAAAGTTATAAATTTTTTCGATGTCATGTCTACAATGGCAATGCTCAGGTTCAATCGCAGGGTATATCCAGTCAAGAAACCAAAGAAAGCCAATACCGCCACCATGTATCTCTTCTGCTTCCAGAACATCCATGATGGTTGGAAAAATTTACCGGCACTGGAAAAATTAAAAATTAACAACTTCGAATATAATACTCCTGCTGGAAAGAAGTAACAGGCGGTTTGATTTAGTTTTTTGTTAAATCGTTTCTACAAAGTTGCCATTTTAGGATGTCTCTTTTTACGTTGCACATACTTATATAGGGCAGCTTTGAAGAAACAAATGCGTAAGCATGGGTACATAGGAAAATGATTCAGGTTTATCTAATTATTAATTATTTATTAAAAAATAAATATCGTATGGCTGTGGTAAAGCCCAAGTGTCAGAAGTTTATAATTAGTCACCCATCTAAGTACTGACGAAGCAAAGTCATGCTGCACTTTAGAGATCGTTTGACCGAAACTCTAGCAGTTTGGCTATTGTAACCGATTATTTATTATTAATTATTTATTGAAGATCAGTAATAAAAAAGTTTTGTGGTATCAGTTACAGTTTGTATAATTTTTTGGTCTATATTCCTCAGTCTTCTTAAAAAAGTGTAAAAAGGTTGTTTAAAATTAAAAAAAATTGACATTTTCTTGTAACGCCTGTGTAACCTGCAGTTAACCGCCCCACCACTCATAGTTGTCAGGAATTAGAATTAGCTTAAAAAGTAATCATATTAAATAAATATGACTTATTGCTCCCCTTTCAGATCGCTACCGATCGGAAAGAGAGGAAAGATTAGCTTCCGTAGTACTCTTTATTATAATTTTATCTACCATCAGTGATTCATAAAATGCACTTTTTGACACGTTTCTTAGTTCATAAAATGTATGATTATCATTTCATCATGATTGACGTGATTGACGCACTCGCCTGCGGCTCGTGCGGTCAAACTTCCCAGTCGTGAAAAAGTACCACTTTATGCACTAGTTGCTTAAATAACTATTATATCAAGCGTACTCTAGTTTTTACGCACTTGTGCTTAAAAGTAACATAAATGACAATTAAAAGCAAGTTTTCTTGAATCTTCATGAAGCCTGTCACTTTGACAATATATTAAATACCAATCTCTTAATATTGAGTTTTTGAGTTATGTACCTGTTTACTTTTCACAGCGATGACATTTAATGACCCCTTTAAATTCTGATCCGAATGGGATAAAACTTTGGTAAAAAAAACTAAATTCAATAACATGAATTTACTCATTTTGACGTAAAATTGTTGTGTCAAATGTCAAAATAGACGTTTAGTCCCCGTCAACTTCAAAAATTTGAGATGCATATGTGGGGTCATGTGAAATCTAATTTTAAAGGTATCTTAATTATCTACAGCGTGTCACAAGATTTCTTTACCAAGGGATATCCCCGTTATTTCAAAAAATAAACAAATAAAATTCGGGAAATTTCAACCATACCCTTAGGCTTTGCAGCTGCACTCTCAATGCCCCTTTACGCCTTTCCACCCCTGAGTAATCGTTCCCTACTTTTCTTTTTCAAAAAACAACCCCATTATTTTTTTTTGCTCGACAGGATTGTTGAAAACAATATAATATCATAACAAACGAGGGTTGTCAATGGGTTTCAATTGCTTGTTTTTTGTGTTAATGTTTCCTCTAACCACATGCATTAACTATTTTTTTTATAGTAATACCGGTGTTACTGGATATAGGCGTTAATAATAATAATTGCTTCTGTGATTTTAATGTCATATTAAATGTTAATTGTTAATTATTCCTCGACAACCCTCGTTTGTTATGATATTATATTGTTTTCGGCGTGCTAGATATGTATCGATTTAAAAATCGTATGACATTGTATTCAGAAAGAAGTCAACAATCCTGCCGAGCAAAAAAATATGGGGGTGTCATTTGAAAAAAAAAAGTAGGGGATGATTATTTAGGGGTGGAAAGGCGTAAAGCAGCATTGAGGGTGCAGCTGCAAAGCCTCAGGGGTATGGTTAAAATTTCCCGAATTTCATTTGTTTATTTTTTGAAATAACGCGGATAATATCCCTTGATAAAAAAATCTTGGGACAGAAAGTATGTACAAAATATTATGTAAGGTTTCCATTTTGATATTCCAATATTTTGATACAAGTAATTTTTGGCGCGCTATTTATACAAAAAAATATAAAAAAATCAAGAAATTGATAATACGGAAGGAGAACCAAACTGATGCAGTAAATAACTCACTCTCACCAACCCTTAATAAAGCTACACCCACCTCAATTTCAAAATTATAAATGACAACTCCATTTTTATTGTGAACTACATAATTATTGGAAAGCTCTTAAAAAAAGCTTTTCAGTAATACCAAACAAGATGACATTTTATCGAATATACCTATCCAGGGTTTAACTTTAAACCAAAATTGCTATTCGCGATATCTTTATAACAAAAAAAGATATGAAAAATCGCAAAAACCTATTTGTACAGCTAATCGATTATTTATTGGCGGAGAATTCTTGAAAATTGATAAGCAATAAAATTTTTATCGGTATACTCGTGATTCAAAAAAGTCCTATCTAAATGTATAGAGAACAGAAATAATTTAACACTTTTGCATGGATCTCCCTGAACATTCGATTTTTTGTTCGCTCTTATCTTTGTGATTGTCTCGATAATGAGTGTTTATCATTTAAAACGTTCATCCAATTGCACCTCCCATAGGCGGCGTGGTTGATATTGAATACTCGATTGAATATTATCAGGTGAAAATTAACAAGATTTTGTCCATAGTGAGAGTTATAAGCATCATTTTTTGCATGCCACTGCCTGAATCAATATTTTTGCTATCAGTCCAGATTAATTCAGAGAATTCTCCGCCAATAAATAATCGATGAGCTGTATAATACGAAAGGGAAACCAAAATCAATTAGTGCATTGATATCTCTCACCACTTTCACCAACCCCTAAAGCTTCACCCAACTCAATTGTAAATTTTAAATATCGACTCCCACTTCTGATACATCATTTGAAAACCTTTGTGAATGCTTTTTAGTGTAGATACCAAAGAAAGTGGCAAATTGTATCGAATATACAGGGTGAATATTTCAACAATGATTGCCATTCGCGATATCTTTAACAAAAACAAAAATTATTATTTATAGGTATATCAAATCGGGTTTTCCAATTTTTGACATACTATTTTTCTTGTTTTAAAAATATTGCCAATGGAAACTTTTAAAAATGTCACCCTGAATATTCGTCAAAATGTCACTGAAAAGCAAATTTTAAGGGTTTTCCAATGATGTATCACAAGCAGGGGATTGCTATTTAAAATTTTATCATGACACTCTTCTGAATTGTCCAATTGGGCTTTTGCTACTTCTGATCTTTCTTTACTTCAATGATATTATATTATTATCAATATCACTAATGGAACTTTTAAAGATGTCAGTAATTTTGTATTTTGACGTCAGCAAACGTTGATAATTCTACCAATATTTTTATTTGGGTCCTGGAAGGTAGAGGGTCGTTGTAATTTATTAATTTATTTATGTTACTTGGAAAGTGTTCGCGTATTGGATAGTTCGCATAATGGATGAGATCGATAAAGGTATAGATTAATTGAAGAGCAGCGTTTATTCAATTAATTCTGTAGTAAAACAACAAAAAATTCCAAGTCACCCCCAGATTATTTCCTGGTTATGCCAAATTTTAAATTAAAAGGTATGACATAAAATATGTATAAATAAATTTTAACATATCACAATAATAGTAATAGTAACAATAATAATATTCAACAATTATTTCTAATATATCGAATAGTAAAGTAAGGTAAATCTGGGTGAAGAATCCCGTTTCATTTTAACTTACCCGAAATCACTCTGTATATAGTATCAGTTACATAAGTAATTCAATTAAAACAATAAACTACTGTAATTATTTATTTTAGGTCATTACTCATTTTTACTCAATAATTATAGCTAAATAAATAAATTATAGCTAATAGATAATGAAGCTTTTTTTAATGATACGTTTGTCAACCTCAAATAATAATTTTCATTTTTGTGAAATACCTACTGCAGAAACAGAGGTATTCAAAAAATAATCAAGACTGTCAATCACTCTATGGATCGATTTGTACCTTCTCTTTGAATCGAACTGTTAATGGTAAGTAAAACTTAAGAACTAATAGAGGAAAACATGAATTATTCAAAAACAATTCTGGTTTTTATAGATAATGAAGGTAATGGTTTTCAGAATAGATTTATCTAGGATGAAACGCTTTTCAAATAATTAGCACTTTCGTCTAATAATAAATAAACATGTATTCAAAAGTTAATTTTATTAGAAGCGCACATATAAATAATTCCTTGCTAAAAGTAAGTAAAACAGAATATTATTCTAATCTCAACATTTAAAGATGGGATTTTTATTCTCGCTTTATTTTCTACTTTAAAATGAACTTCTTATAAATCTCGATTGATCAATAATAAAAATCGTTGATGAGCCCTTTTCAAAAGAAAAGGGAAGAGATCGCCGAGAGTTATAAAACTTAAAACTTCAATTAAAATCAAAAAGAAACGATCAGTTTCCATAAAATTGATCTCCTAATTCGTGAATAATTATAAAAATTAGTAATTAAAAGAATGGTGATTATTTTTTACTTACCAAACCTAAGTAATACATATACCTAAATTAAATATAAATAATTAACATACCTGTCCAATTCTAACTCCTTTTTCCCTAACTGAGTCATAACTAATTACTTATAAAAATAATACAATTCACTCGGTCCGAAAAATAAAATATAAATCACACAATTAACAACCATTACTCTCGAATCACACCAAATCGATGAGTTCTAATACTAACAGGTCAGGTTTTGTTTAGGATCTCCTAAGGTTGATAGGTAACAACCTACTGGCTCATATACACTAAGTACTTGTTTAAACTATAATAATAACAATAATAATTCAGAAGGTTGGTTTGTTGTGCTGTTATTATTTGTTATACAGAGTGTCCCAGAAGACATGGATCAAACGAAACCCATCAGTGGTGGGAGGGGAAGGGGGATTTGGAACAAAAAAACCCTATAAGCAACGTTCTTATATTGTTTACGGTCTTTGAGTTATTCACCATTTTATAATTTTTGAAAAAATATTATAAAATCTATATTATAAAAAAATAAGTAATAAATTTCTGAGAAAACAACTTGTGAAGTCGAAAGTGTGAACTTTTTACTGATGTGCAAATCGAGACATTAACGAGAAAAATAAAAACGATATCAAATAAAAATGACTGTTTACATGGTAATTTTAAACGATCTGTCTAATAAGTCTATTAAATTAAATCTGTTAAATTAAGTTAAATTAAATTAAATCTGTCTAAATTAAGTTTTTTCTCAGACATTTCCTTATTTAAGGTTACAAAATGATTACATTACCATATATTGGCAATTGAATGAAGTATCAAAAAATGGAATAGAAAATAAAGGTTGACATTTAAAAAAGTGCCGATAACGTGATCACTTTTTCGCGCATCACCCTGTATACCCGAATATTATGTCAAAAGTTACTTAGCCCTTTCACTACTGATGTCCATGATCATGTACATAATATTTAGAGACTGATAAAGAGAAAGAAAATCAAATACACTAACCAATCTCAATTTGTACATGATCATGGACATCTATTTATTCATTTCTCGCAGTATCAACGCCATCTGTGAGTTATATTGATGAGTTTCCTCAAAAATAAACATGGCCGAGTTTGCTAGTGCTTTATCAGGTAAGTTGCTCTCAATATTTATCTTTTTTTTCCTATTTTTATATTAGTTCTATTTAATTTTATGACTTTAATCGACTTTATGATTGTTAAACCAAAGTAATAATTGATTATTTCAACCATATGTGTAGAAAAACCAATTATATATCATCACATTCATGAATGTCCATGATCATGTACAAATAGATTCAAAAGTAATTTATGTTGTCCATGATCATGGACAAACAGAGTGAGAGGATAATTTGTAGCACTTCATTACATGGAGTAGGTATATTGAAAGTAATGTGAATTTAGTTATGTCTAAAAAGCTTCAGCTACTTATATCTTCAAAAATATCTATATTTTTTACAGGTGTATCATTTAAATGTGACAAAGCCACTAAAGACCTACTGGAGAAAAATCGGTGTACCTACATGAGTTAATTTTCTTTTTTTTTTATTTGTTTTTTTTTTTGTTATTTTGTAAAATTGTATTATTTTTATTTTTTCAAATGGATATTGAATGTTATGTTTAATAAAGTTTTTATAAACGAATTTAGATTCTTTGCATTAAAAAAAATCATCCAAAACGTGTCGAAACAAATTTATAAATAAGCCAACTAAAAAACTGAAAATGATAGTTCACTCAATTTGTACATGATCGTGGACAATTTTTTTTTCCATCAAGGAAATGTTAAAAAAAAAAAAAAATATTTTCCCATTTCTATGATCTAATGGAACTAAAGTCTTATGAAAAAAAATTTTTTTGCCACCAGGAAATCTCCTGGTAGTGAAAGGGTTAGAGACAAAATTTTTTCAAAAAAACGGCGCTTTCCGTTTTATCGAATTTATTCCTTACTTTTGCCGCTCACTGTACACAGCAAAAAATTTCCAACACTAGAAGAACACTACTCCGAGTTTATATAGGTCCCTCTAGAAGTGTAAATATTTTAACACTAGAAATAGTGTAAATGTTAGTGTCATGAATACACTAGGGTAGTGTTAAATTGCGGCCCAAAATTTACACTGTGTAGTGAAAATATATTCATCGCAGTGTAATTTTCACTAGGTATTAGTGTAAAAATACCAAAAATAGAGTCACCCACAGTGTTTAATAGTTACACTACTCGGGTTATCTTATTCACTGCAAGTGTAATTACGTAACTGTACAGTGTAATTTCCACTAGGCCTTAGTGTAAAAACTTCAAAATTAAAGTTCACTTACAGTGCTCAATTACACTATTACTGTTTTATTATTCACTAGAAGTGTTATCAGGTAACGCGGCATATTCCAAAAAAAAAGCAAAATACCTATATAGCTTAAAAAATTTATTAAAAATAAAAAAATGTACAGAAAAATCAACATTGCTTAAATTATTTATTAATAAACAAAAACTTAAAACACCTTCTAACGTAACACAGGTTCTCAGGTATACAGACTCAGTTTTGTAACTTGTAACTCTGAAATTCCACTAATAAGCACTATACGTAAAAAATGTCATGGATTACAATAATTTGAGATGGGTGATAAGCTAACAAGTTAGTGCTCAAATTAATCCCCTTCTTTTCCTCCTTCTTTCAGGTGTGGTAGCTTTGAAATTTTAAATAAGAATATAACCCTTATTTCCATGTTCTGGCATAGTGATGAAAATCCGTCTGGCTTTTCTGATTTTTATTTTATTTTATTCATGATAGATGTATAGTCGACGAAATTATTTTTTTCGATTTGTCTTACAGCGAAATCTAATGAAGAAAATTCATGAATCATGAAACTATACATATTTGTAGCAGTAACATTCTTCACTTATTCAACGCATTCATGTGTATGAATGCAACTGTTGAAGAACTGATAGGTACCTATGGCAGTTAAAGAATTAGTATGATAAATAATAGTTTGGGAAACAAAACCAACTTACCTGATTACTTTAAACTATTGTTGCAGCTCACTAAATTAGACGCACGCTTTACTTACCCTACACTACGCCGACCGTGGAAAAGAATGAAAAGATGATGAAACTGCATTGCGTAGATGACACGATCATGTAACGCGCATGTTCTTTTGGAACTTTTACACTACCTGTGTTTTTTCCATAGCCGCTAGTGTTGTTTGTCACTCAAGTAGTAAGAAAAAACACTGGGAGAGTTTTCTTTACATCGCAAAGCTTTTGCTTCGGTATATTTTACTGGTCTAGAGTTTTTGTACACTACTAAAAATCAGTGTAAAAATTGAGTGTAATTTAACACTAAAAATTAACTCTAAATTAACACTACAATTTTTACCGGAACACTAGAAAATTTACACGGGCGAGATTTTTTACTGTGTAGACGTTTTTCTGAATAATGTTCACGTTTTCTGGCGGTTAATTTTTTTATTATGATCACTCAATTATCATGATGATTTTTTTTAAACACCAAAATCGGATAAAAAGGCTTCTAACTTTTATAATATGCAAAGAACAATTCCAAAATAACAATAACCGTAAGAAAAAGAAGTTATTCTGAAACATTAGAGCGTAGACGTTTATTTACAAAAAAGACACAAATTTTTCTTTTCTTATAGCAGTTTTTCAAAAATCATAAAATGGCGAATAACTCGAAAACGGTAAACAATCGGACCATTGCTTATGGGATTTTTGTTCCAAATAACCCCCCTGCCACTGGGTTTCGTTTGATCCATGCCTTCTAGGACAGCCTGTATGTACATCTACATACCTATAATACGACTCCTTGAAAAATAGCATAAATACAGGATGATCCCGAAATGGCGGACACGGAATACAGGGTGTTGTAGAGGATGTTCAGAAAGACTGTAAATTTAAAACAAAAATGTGTTCCTCGGCTTCGTTACCGAGATATAGGGTGTCCTTTTTCTAAGACTTAAATCGAAATGGCGGTCAAATTTAAACAACCTCCACTGGCAAAGCACATGATTTCACATTAACTATAACGATAGTGCTTTGCTTTTTATTATTTTTATTATCGGGAACGGAATTAATTACAGGCATTCGAAGTTTACCTATTCCCTGTGTTGGACAAAATTTTTCAATGTGGCATCGTTGTTCCAATTCTGGATTTTGAATAATATTCCCATACAGCACAAGAATGTTCTATGCACATTCATAGAATATTTCCGAAGAATATTTGAATGTTCTCAGAATATTCTCAAATGATGATTGGAATATTCTAGGAACGTTCTATGAACATGCAAAGTAGACTGTTTTAGATATTCTTAGAACGTTCTCAGAACATAACAAAGAATGTTCATAGAATATTTTGAGCACATAAAAAGAATGTTCATAGAATATTTTGAGAATATAAAAAGAATGTTTAATTGTATATTCTGGGTATATAATCTAAAATCTGCAAAAATGCTTTTGGATATTAGGTTACCTTTATTAGGGATTTAGCTTGAAAAACAAGTTCACAATGTAATACCTATTCTTTTATTTTAAAGTAACCTCAACATATAACATAAACATATTATTCATCATATTCATAATGTTCGTTTTGCACCCCTTCTTAGCTTTGGTCTTGATCACCTAAATTTTATATAGGTAAGACAATAACTTCTACATCTGCTATGGTTTGGCTTTTGTATTTTTGCTACTGCACCTGTAAAGAATAAAAGTTTTTGGTGAGAATCTCCACCGGAATTCTGGTAATGCGATGTGCGATTTTAACAACAACTATTAATAATTTATTAACCTCAAAGACTTGGTGGCATACCTAGAGACACTTTTAGATGTATGTATAGATATACTTACCAATTCTCTATTGTTACTGTTTGATGAATCAGAATGAACACATGCAGATTACACATACACACACAAAAATGTAAATTATTATAGTATTATTACGATAAACAATATTCACAATCAGGAAGACTACCGCTGTTCGTCTGGCACATCTTATTGCATTGCACATGCCGCATGGCGCATGGCGCATATTGCCAACAAAGGAACTACATAGGTACAATATTTCTAACCTGAGCACATTCTGTGAATGTTTTAAGAATATTTTAATTTTAAGGCGTGGTTCCGATTTAAAATAATATGATTAACAAAGATCTACTAAATGCCTGCAAGTTGAAATTATTAATAAAAATGTTTTGTAAAATCGGTGAACATATTATTAATTATATTACATATTATTATTATTGTTCTATATTATATATATATTGTTATTATATAATAGTATTATATAATTATTGTTCATGTGAATATGTGCTATGGGATCTCCTAAGAATATTTTTAAAGAATATTCTTAAGTTGGTATATTTGTCACTTAAATAGAATATTCTCAGAATGTTCTGTGCTGTATGGGTTATCGACTATGTCGTTTCCGCGCAACGATTATTGTTTTAAGCTTTGTTGTGTTTCCATTTCATATGTTTCCATGGTAACATCTATTTGGGTATTGTAGACCTACACCTTATTTTTCTGCCTGAAGAATGGTATCCAGTGCAGTGTTGTGACTTTATTTTCTACAAAAGTGGTCACTGGTCATATCTTCTTAAGGGAGCCATACTGGAGAAAACAGTAAATAAAACTTAGAATCTTTAATCCACAATAGATTCTGTGGTGCTGTCCGTGTCCGCCATTTCGGGATCACCTGTATAAAATACCTAAATATTATTACATGAACTTACAGCCCAGTTATTGACACTCGTTAAAATTGTAATGAGAGTCATTACTTTAAAGTCATTAGTCTAGGGCACCTACTTGGAGCTCTCTAAACCTTCAGGAAGTATTATCAATAAATAATATAGAGCCTATTATTTGAGTTGACGTTTTTACCCCTTTATTTGGTCGAGATAGCTTTATTTACGCTTGGCTAAGATCAAAATAACTTAACTACAAAAATGTAGTTATTTAAACAGTAATATTTTAATATATTGATATTAAATATAATATAGTAATATTTTAAACAGTAACAGAGGAGTAATATTTTAAATAAAACATAGGTATACCTTTTTGATATAGTGACATATTTTCAAAATCTTGGAAAAGATTGTGCTAAAATATTTCCAGATAAGATGCGCTATTTTGGTGCCATTTCGAATCCGTCGAGGCACACAAGATATCTGTGACCGTTCCTATAATATATCCTGAAAAAACTGAAGAATAATTACTATATGTTTATTTTCTCAATAACTCTTTTTTTTATTTGAAGTTTCAATTTGAAAACATTGCTTGCATGACCTTCTACATTTATTAATGTCACTTGTCACTTATGATCATGGTTTTACGCCTACTAATTATTTCGAAAATATTCAACTTTTGCTTTTCTTTATGGATGCCGTATTGAATTTTTATTTAAAAAAAATAGGTGGGTTCTGAATTTCTGTGTACAACGTCATAGTTACACCGAAATATAAACAGGGTGAGTCAAATTCGAGCTACATTATTGGGATCTTGGAAACTAGAAGAGATACGGACTCGGTTAAATGGACAAAGTTGCTAAATTTCAAAATTTCTTAGTTAATTACTATTATCTTTTTTATTGTTGAAAATTAATAAATAATTTTTCGTAGGTTTACGTAAGTCATCAAAAGCTATTCATCAAAAGCCAGATACCAGAGCTCTGCCTTATGGTTTTTTAATTTCTTCATGACATTCGGTATCTATAAAAAGTTACACTTATTTTTTTTTTAAGAAGAATAAAATTTTGAAGAATTTTTTGAATGTGATAGATTTTTAGTTTATATGATTTTTTTATACCGAATGACATAAAAAATGGCGGCCATAAGAAAAACAAAAGGTGGCTATGAATACTATGGGATCTAGTCTTAACAGCGGGTATTATAAAGGCTCATTAAGTTAACGGGTTGATTTCTGTGGCCATTTCTGAAGAAGGTATCGAATCTATGTGTAATTTTTTTTAAATTTATCCATTCTTGATATGAAAGTAATTACAAAAATGTCGATAAAAGTCATTTGACATTGAAATTACCTTCAAAAACGAGCACAGAAATCTGCCCGTTAGCCTAATGAGCTTTTATAATACTGGCTGTTATTAGACTATTAAATAAAAAAAATATTTATTAATAGTCTAAGGATCTAGTCGGCTTTGGAAATTTTTCTAATGTAAAATTGATAGCTTTTGATGACTTTGGTATGTTTGGAATGACCTACGAAAAATTATTTATAAATTTTCAACAATAAAAAAGATATGGCTGAAATAAGAAATTCCGATTTTTCAGTTTTTCAGGATATTTCAACAACGACTGAAAATATCCTAAATTTTTTTCAAATTATTATTGACCATCAAATTGTGCAACTTTTCTCCAATCAAACCGACCCTTACCGACTCTTACCGTTTCGAACCCCATTATACTATAGCTCAGTGAAGTTGCACCCCTAAGTGCAAATTTTTGTAAAAGTTGGACGGCATTCGTTTGTCCACGGTTTGTCCACGATTGTCCAACCAGAATTTTCGTTTGTCCGCCTTCAAAAATAAAAAAAAATTCCAATTTTTAAATTTTACCGTAACTTCGTAACTTTTTTTTGAAGGGTGGACAAACGATAATTTTTGTTGGACAAACGTAAACGTGGACAAATCGTGGACAAACGAATGCCGTCTAAATTTTACAAAAAATCGCACTTAGGGTTGCCAACTTCACTGAGCTCCATGTACCTACTGCCACTTAAACTTGACAGCCTGCAGATATATCTCGAAATCCCTTAATTTTTTGCGCCCTTGGCGACATTTTATCAGAATGAGTCGCTTGACATTTTTCACAGCTTTAAACTAAATTGAGTGAAACCCAATTTGCCTTTAATAAAAACTACGGGGTCATTTAGTATGATTAGCAAATAATAACATTTTCAATCAATTTTTGGGAAGTACCGAGCTATACCTACTTTAATTCCTTTGAATTACCTACATACAAAACGTGAATTTTATAAGGTAGAAAAAATAGGTAGGTAAGTGAAAATTTGTATTATTAGATGTTAATTTAAAATAAAAGACAATTAAGCTTGAACTGTTATAAAATTGTTTACTGCGCCCATAAAGTAAAAGCCATGATGAGATGCAGCTCCATAAAATATAATAATCGTTTTTGTAATGCACCGCTTATTGCAATTTTTCAATAAAATTGTCGTTATACAGTGCAGTTATTTAATCTAAAGGTCATCGTATTAAATACATATCTTATAGTCAACTTAGTATACAGGTAGGTCCTTAGTACTGCTTGATTTTTATAGGAAGGCGAAGGCTGGGCGTGAACTACGCATCTTGCGAGCTTTGCTCACCGCCACTAATAATTTACACGTTCGATGAACGGCGGAGATACTCTTATCAGCCTTATCTGGTTGGTTGTTTTTTTAAGGTGGACGCCGACTAACATTGTTGATATTGGACAACAAATATTTATGGAGTCGGAGACGGTACCCACCCTTTCTGCGCAGTAAGAATTTATTCGCCTTCCTATAGTAACAGGACTATAGGTACCTATCTATTATTATAGGTATACCAATTCATTATAATGGGCTTACTCATAATATTTATGAGCGGCTATTATTATTATCTTTGTACCTATAAATACTTATAATAACTGACAACGGACGAAGTTGCTTTAAACTTCGAACAACCTTTTAGTTCTTTATAGAACTTTTCGTTTTCGAAACGTATTGTTGTTTACTGTGAAAATTTCATTCAGTTTAATTCCTTCAAAAAAATGCTCATAAATAGTGATAGAAATTTAGTTATTTTTATAATTTTCCTACCCACGCCAATGGCTTATTAATAGTACAAATTTCAAATAATTTTCTTACAATCTTGTCAATTTGGTTTAAAAGGTTTTTGCTATCTTGCTTTTACCTAGGTACCCTATATCCCTACAATTATTCAGCAATTTTGCCTCTTTTCCTATGCACGTCACTGGGCTGCCTAGTTTTGAAAACGCATTATTTTTTTACCGTACCTTGAAATTCAAAAAAACCTTCTTGCGCATCAATCGCAGAAATAGTGTATTTTTATGCGATTCAATTATGAATATTTTCACCGCTTTTTAAATTATTGGCTTTCTGAAATTTTCCATAGTCATGTCATGTTAGCGTAGTGCTTTAATGTGAAAAATTTTCTGTGATAATTTCATTTCATTTCGTTTCAACACGTGTAGAATGGATTTTTAAATTTAAAAATCAAAAAAATTGTCAAAATTTTACAATTTTGTCCCTTTTCCTATGCCCGCCACTGGCTAACTTTACTTGAAAAATACTATTTTTTACACTACCTTTAATAAATTCGGAAAAAAACTGAAAGGAGAGTTTTGAAAACCGAAAGTTTGAAATTTTAGAGGAATAAACATCATTTAAAAAAATATTCGAATATATCTCCGCCATTTTTATATTTGCTTCTTGAAATTTTTTAAGGTTAAATGCTATTAGTATAGTTGTCTACTATCAAAATTTCCATTCTATTCCTTCAAAAATAAGCTCATGAATGTTTATAGAAATGTAGACATTTTTACCCTTTTCCTACCCACGCCTCTGGCTTATTAATAGAAATGATGCAAATTGTATTGCATTAGCTCAAATTTCAAATAAGTTTATTCCAATCTTGTTAATTTTGTTTAAAAGTTTTTGATCTTGCCTATTTAGGGGTTCAAAATCTAGCCATTTTCCAAAAATTGAAAAGGCCGCCATTTTGGAATGTCTTTACCAATTTTACTCAAATACAGTACCAGACGACTACTTGAGGGTATCTTACTACCAAAAAAATTTCAGCGCTCTAGATTGAAAACTTCGACCAGAAACCGTGCCTCACGGACGGTTTTTTTTCTGAAATTCGGAGGGACATCCTGTAGAAGTAACACAACTCTAGGAAAATGTTTTTTACGAAAATCAAACGTCAGCCCTAAGGTTTATAAGAGTAAAAAATTTCGTTCATTAATCTTGAAAGATGAAGCTACAGGAGCGTTTTTAAAAATTTAGAGAAATTAATTTAAAAAAAACATCATGTAAAAAAAAATCGAATATCTCCGCCATTTTTCTTGTTTATTTTTTGAAATTCTCAAGGGTTGAAGTCTATTAGTATAGTTGTCTACTGTAAAAATTTCAGTTTAATTACTTCAAAAATGTGCTCATAAATTGTTGAAGAAATTTAGCCATTTTCACCCTTTTCCTACCCACGCCACTGGCTTATTAATAGAAAAAATGCAAATTTTGTTGCATGAAATTAAATTTCAAGTCATTTACTTCCAATATTGTGAATTTGATATAAAACTCTTTTTCTATCTAGCTTATACAAGGGTTCAAAAAATAGTCCTTTTTCCAAAAATTAAAATGGCTGCCATTTTGAAACGGCTTGATCGATTTTGCTCAAGTGCAATACCAGACCACTCCTTGTGGATATCTTACTTCCACAAAAATTTCAGTCTCCTAGATTGAAAACTGCGACCTGAAATGAGGTGACAAAAACCGGATGTCTGGAACTTTGAAGGGACACCCTGTAGAAGTGATGGGACTTTTGGAAATTTTTTCAACGAAAATCCAACGTCATTCCAAAAATTTGCAAGAATCCAAAATTTCGTTCACTAATCTTGAAAGATAAAGCCACAGGAGCGTTTTTAAAATCGAAATTTCGCGATTTTGGAGAAATATATATATAAATATATATATATATATATATATAAATATATATATATATATATCGTGGGCAGGTGAATTTTGGAAAACCACTTTTTCGTGATCTGGGGGTCATGATCGGTGGACATTTGATGAGTTTGGGTGATTTTCGAAAAGTGATGTCGTCCTCAATAGTGTATTTTTTTGTTAAAAAAATACACTAACAGTTACTTACACGTTTTGAAAATCGAAAATTTGAAACTTTAAATACTCTGGTAGTTTGCGGCCCCGGCGTCATCGACTCGATACTGGCGTTGGCGCTCAACCCCTTGAATATTACATTCAGTCCAAAACGTATGGAAATTCTGATTGATATAAAATATTACTTTTTTAAGTAAATTATTGGATATACCTACTATTATGTATTACTATTTATTTGCATTACGCTTATTTACCACCCACCTATTCCTGTACATTGAAGAAAAGGCCTTAAAAAGTTGTAAGTCTTATAATAACGTCTCTATGCTGAGCTAGCCTGGGAGAAACAAAAATAGGAGGGTTGATTTGTGACATCCAAATATAGTTCATATAACTCGAGTGGTGCATTAAAATTAGGGAAAACAATAAAATCTTATTATTTATTTAAGTTAAACCTCTTTTAATACCTTCACTTGCGAGAACCTACATACTTATACTACATATAAATATGAAAGTGCAAAGTTCTTGTAAATACCAATTTACGTATGTACTAAAAATGACATGGGTAAATAACTCAATATCGCAGATTGAGTTAAGTTTTCTGTTACTTATTATTAGCAATTTCATGGTTCACTACGAGGATATTGACCACAATCCGAACTAGCGGTTTGGTATTAATTTGTTTTCAGCAGCATTATAATTTTAATTGAAGCATTTAACCAAGCGTGAAGGTCGTGATGGAAGTGACAAAATTTCAATAACAAGGTAAATATAAAAGATACACTTATTGATTAAGGAAGGAAGAATGCATCCTCTCAAGCAGAAAGGATTTGCGGAAACAAATTTTTCCTTCTCTGCGTTTTAATTGTCTCTCCTATTCTTCTTCTTCTTTGCCTCTCTTTTATTTTATGTGTATAGGTAGGCAATACAGGTGTCCGGGAAAATGTGAGAAATCTCTCGGAATCAGATAGAACTTAAAAAAAAAGATGACAAGTTCCCATAATTTTTTTCCTAGCGGCCCTCCCTACGAAGATACGGCCTCCGAAAGGACGCCACTGGAATTCAATTTTTCTTGAATAACTTTTAAACCACTTGATTAAATTTAATGAAAATTTTAAATATTAAACAGTAGTAAGGACCTCTTAAAATACTGCCCCTAAAACATAAATTAGCTTGTTTAGTTTACCAGGGGCGGACTAGGTTGTACATTTTAATGTACATAGACATTACATTAAATTACATTTTTCAACATCCTGCATGATAAGGAGTAAAAAAAAAACAACAAATTTGGATACCTTGAACATTTAGCTACAGAAAAGGTACTCTTGTTCCTTGTCGATAAAATGAACCGTCAGTGTCGGTAATACAGATTAATGTTTCATTTCTATTACATTGTACTAGAATTACGATTGTTGAGCCCATGCACTTGTGAAATTTTTTATTGATTATGAAATAAAACATTAATAATTTTTTTTTTCTCGAAAACGTTTCATTTTATCGACAAGGGACAAGAGTACCTTTTCTGTAGCTTAATGTTCAAGGTATCCAAATTTGTTTTTTTTTTACTCCTTATCCTGCAGGGTGTTAAAAATGTAAACATTAAAATGTACAACCTAGTCCGCCCCTGGTAAACTAAACAAGCTAATTTATGTTTTAGGGGCAGTATTTTAAGAGGTCCTTATTGCCGTTTAATATTTTAAATTTTCATTAAATTTAATCAAGTAGTTTAAAAGTTATTAAAGAAAAATTGATTTTCAGTGGCGTCCTTTAGGAGGCCGTATCTCCGTAGGGGGGGCCGCTAGGAAAAAAAATTATGGGAATAACCTATCATCTTTTTTTTTAATGTTCTATCTGATTCCGAGAGATTTCCCACATTTTCCCGGACACCCTGTACATATACAGGGTGTCCGTTTTTCGAGCTTAAGCATGAGGATCTTGCTTATCAGTAGAGATACGAGGTCCGTTAAATTTGGGCAAAGTTGCGTATTTTTATGCCGAGTAATAATCTGAAAAAAAAATTGAGAATATTTTCAGTCGTTGCTGAAATATCCTGAAAAAACTAAAAATCGAAATTTTTATTTTTGCCATATCTTTTTTTGTTATTGGAGATTAATAAATAATTTTTTGTAGGCTTATTACATAAGTCGGCAAGAGCTACCCATCTGTCATTTTCAAGGCCGACTAGATCCAAGAGTTTTCACAGTCAACTTTCGTTTTTCTTATGGCCGCCATATTGGATTTTCATGTCATTCTGTATTAAAAAAATTAAAGAAACCAAAAATCAATCATATTAAAAAAAAATTCTTAAATTTTTTTTCTTATTAAAAAAAAGAAAATTTATTAAGAAAAAAAGAAAAAAGAACGACGTCGGGCGACGTCGCAATATGACGTGACATTATTGCTTGACTTATATGGTTATTTATGACATTCGGTTAAAAAAAGGTTTCCTATTTTTTTCGAACAAAGAAAAATAAAATTTTGAAAATTTTCTTTGAATGTGATAGATTTTTGGTTTCCTTAATTTTTTTAATACAGAACAGCATGAAAATCCAATATGGCGGCCATAAGAAAAACGAAAGTTGACTGTGAAAACTCTTGGATCTAGTCGGCCTTGAAAATTTTTGAAACGTCAGATGGATAGCTCTTAGCGGCTTACGTAAGCCTACAAAAAATTTTTTTAATTTTCAAAAATAAGAAAAATATGGCAAAAATAAGAAAATTAGACTTTACAGTTTTTCCAGGATATTTCAGCAACGACTGAAAATATCCTGAATTTTTTTTCAGATTATTACTCGGCATAAAAATACGCAACTTTGCCCCAATATGACCGACTTCGTATCTCTTAAGATAACCGAGATCCCCATTCTTAAACTCGAAAAACGGACACCCTGTATGTCTACACATAAGCACCGTTATGTTTTAAGCGATGTAAAAATAGCATCAGCCTGACGTGATTATTATTTTTTCGTATCAATTATTACTACCTACTTTTGCATACCTATACAGTATGATTAATAATTGTGACATTTTAATAGTATACAACAAGCCATACATACACAAATAGTGTACCATTATGCGAGCTAAATCAAATAAATAATTGAATACTATGTATTAGTCTTAATAATGTATATTTTTATCAATAAATTATACTCTACAATAATTGTAAATAAATAATTTAGTAGAGTCTGAGCTACTTTTACTTATGAATCCATACCTACTGAAAATCGTAACAATACAATAATTAAAGAGGTCGGTTAAATAACAGAAAAGTTATATTTAGGAAGACAATACTTACTACAATAAAACCACCCCCAACCCTTATAATAAGCGGGAAGTAGGGGTGACTTTGATGGGAACGCTGATTTTTTTCGGGTATAACGATTCAGCAGGGGTTTGGGGTGGTTCTGGTCTGCAAATGATATCCCTCTCACAAAGCCAAAAAACTTCCCTTCCCCTGTAATTTTTCCTCTAAGCTATCGTCGAGTCATGAAAAATCAGTCAAAGTCTCGAGAGAAAGCTGTTTTTGTCTTTCATGTTTAGGGATGAGAGCAAATTTGAAAACAAAAAATTTCATTCAAATAAAGAGTGTTTTTCTCCACGCTGAATCATAACGCGCAAGAAAAAATGGGGGTTCCTATTTAAATCGTCAAATTCACCCCCACTCCTATGCATGGGGTGTGGGTGGGGGTGGTTCTTGAGTGCAAACGATGACCCCCTAAAAAACGAAACAACTTTTGTCCCAAACTTTTGTTCGGAGATTAATTTCGAAAATAGATTAAAATGGATTCCCAGTATAACGTCATGAGCGTGACGATAAGGGTGGCAACAGAACCGATGAATAGTAGTATGTCATTCTTAAGATACCTAACCTCTAATCAAAATGTCACTTTACATCAAAATAATATCTAATTTAATATTATAATATTTATAGCACATCAAAAAATTTGTGATGGAGAGTCGTAACTCGACATTAGGACATGGCGAGTTCTTTTCGAAGTTCATTATATGCACGTCTAATGTAATAAATCACAAGATGTCGATAGTCGCTGATCGGTTAAAGCGTTGATCCTTGAATTCTGTGAGTCAAAAGGACTGGGGTTCACTTTCCAACAAGTCATTAAATTTTTCTTCTCTAAACAATATTTTCTATACAGGGTTAGAACTATTTAAAGGGCCACTACAGGGATATCCTAAACCATTGAAGATACGAGGTCGGTTAAATTAGAGAAAAGTTGCGCTATTTTGTGGCCATCTCGAATCTGTCAAAACATGCAATATATCTGTGACCGTTCCTGAAATATCCTGAAAAAACTGAAAAATCGAGAAATCTTATTTTTGAAATATCTTTCTTACCATTGGAAATTAATAAATAATTTTTTGTAGCCTTACATAAGCCGTTATGAGCTATTCATCTGACGTTTCAAAAATTTTTTAAAGCCGACTAGATCCCAGAGTTTTCATAGTCAACTTTCGTTTTTCTTATGGCCGCCATATTGTTTTTTTATTTCGTTCGTTATGAAAAAAATAATGGAAACCAAAAACTAATAAACTTCAAAAAATAAATTTAAAAAAATGTTCTTTTTTTTCTAAAAAAAAAGAACTTTTTAGACCGAATAACATAGAGAAATTAAAAAACTACAAGGCAAGCATTATAACTACATATAGACCTATTTCAGCGAAAATTTTTCTGTTTTTCTTTGAAAAAAGAAGAATAAAAACTTTCCAATTTTTTTTTTCTAAAATTTATTAATTTTTGGTTTACATTATTTTTTTCTTATCGAACGATATAAAAAAATATTGTGGCGGCCATAAGAAAAACGAAAGTTGACTATGAAAACTCTAGGATCTAGTCGGCCTTGAAAATTTTTGAAACGTCAGATTAATAGCTCATAACGGCTTATGTAAGCCTACGAAAAATTATTTAATAATTTCCAATGGTAAGAAAGATATGGCAAAAATAAGATTTCTCGATTTTTCAGTTTTTTCAGGATATTTCAGGAACTGTCATAGATATCTTGCAAGGTTTGACGGATTCGAGATGGCCACAAAATAGCGCAACGTTTCTCTAATTTAACCGACCTCGTATCTTCAATGGTTTATGATAACCCTGTAGTGGCCCTTTAAATAGTTCTAACCCTGTATATAAAATTATCATTAGATTACTGTGGTACCAGTGGTGTAATGACAGCTATTACGGCACCAGAGTACTGTCTAGCTCAGCTTTCTAATGTAAAAAGAAACTATTGCAAGGCTGACTTTCTCAACGATTTCAGATTTTTTCTCAATTTTTTTCTCAAATGCAAAAATTTTTTCAATTGAATTTAAATTAAAAGTTGAACACGAAGAATAATATTTACATTGATATGTGAAAATTAATTGCCTACGTGTCATTTCGTCATCGATATTATGCCCTTATCTGGTGTAATAATAAATAAGCTGCTGCCAACTTGCAACTGCGTCATTAACAAACCCTATAATAGGATGATATAAGGTCACTATAAAACTACCTAATGATGCGCAAAATATAGACATAAATAATTTATATACACTTAGAAAAGTACAGAACGACAAAAATTCAAATTTAAATACAATTCGTTTTTTTTTTTAATTGTCTACCGCAAAAGGCTCAAAATCAATGCAATAATGATCTGATGTTACACTATTATAGAAATCTGTTAATTGTGACATTAACATTAACGGTGAATAACAGCATTCTCATTTTTCAGTAATTTGGCAACAATACTCACTTTGGATAATAACTCTTATGTGCCATTTGAGAAGTGCGTTGTTTTTTCGCTATTAGATTCAAAAAAACAGTGTTGCGTCTTAAAAATAACTTCAACAAGTATTCTTGGAGTCTCTTTATTATCCATCCTATCCTAACAATCAACAGATTACAGAGTTGCCAAATTTCACAGTCAAATTCAAAATCGCCAAGCCAAAATATAGCCCAAATTATTCTATGACCAAAAATCCATATGAGGCATATACATGAGCATTTTTATGATAGTTATTATATTAATCAAACACTACTATAATAATATACGTTTATATAGGTGAATAAGCATCATAACCTCAACTTAAATTAAAGTCCAATAATAAATTGAAAAGGCTGTAAAATATACCTACCACCAGAAGTTAATTTTAGAGTTCTGATTATATACTATTTAAGGTTGAAATATCCAAGTTAAATAAAAAGTGCAAATTTCCCTAAATTGGCGGTGTTGTAAAATTTTGAGTAATCTGAAATGCTCATAGATTTCGATAAAAATCGCCGATATGGCAAGCCTGATCTGTTGTTGGGGCTACCGGCATCAGCCAACAACCTGGCAAGTGAAAATGCGAATGCGCAAATATCGTATTGATTTGCAGTCAAATCAAAATATCAATTTAATTTCAAAATTCTATAGAAGTAAATATTACGTTGAATTGAATTAATAACATAATTACTGCCATAATAAGTAAAGACACGTATCTAATATTTTGAGCGTTATTTATAATTTGGACTTTCTTCGAAACTTTTATTAAAAATTTAAACAAACCACAATGGCGCCAAGTTTGCAATGGGAATTTCCTAATTTCCATTTTCCATGTTATGTGCGCGAGCGCACCATTTTCTTGTCACCAACTTTAGGAACTTATAAACCTACTAAATAAAATACCCTAGGAATATTATGAACGTGTATAGCTAAATTAATGTGATTAAATTTGTTTCCTAAGAGGGTAAAATTAACGGAATCGGGACTTGGTCAGGACAAAAATAAATTTTGAAGATGCCTGCTGCTAACAATCTTGATGATTTTGTAAATAATGACACCACACATTGGGAATGATATGTATCAAGTGTGCGAGTCAAGTGTAGAACGTCAGCATTATACATGGTGAAATTGATCAGAAACAAGTTAAAGCACTATAGTAATACATAATATGTAGGTATTAGGAGCCTTGTCCTAATTTGGTAAAAATGAAAATAAGTTTCCAGTTTAAATACAAAGTAACAAGTATCAGAGTAATGTGCTTTTACGTGTAAAGAATTCATTCCCTCTGGTTGACGTAAACAATGCGTCATAACTCATAATGTAAACATAACGTAAAGAATGCAAATAATAAAAAAATTGGGTTATGATATGTTGTTTTGGTTTTGTTATGATGTATTTTGTTACTTGAATAATAATTATTGTTCCTGATGTTATTTAAAATATGTTTATGGAAATTGGAATCCTAACCACCCCACACGATAGATTATGGCTGGCAGAAGTCGAAACTTTGCATTGTTACTCCATACGTCATTCTTTACATTCTTTACAATCTTTACCTTAAAAACTGTCCATATGTAAAGAATGAATTCTTTCCCGGTATAGATAATCGCGTAAAGAATAGAGGTAAATTATACGGCACATCACTCTGCGGATTGTAAATTTTACCTAAGCACTACAGCACTAATGGTTAATGAGTAATATTATATAATATCGTGTATCGTGTATCTAGCGAATCAAGTAGGCACACAATTTTATAATAATAATTAGAGAGACATAAAGGCGAGAGAATTATTCTAATTGTTATTTGCTCAAACAATGGTAATTACTAGTAGGGAAAAATACTACAAAGATATAAAAAATTTGAATTCAATTTCAATAAATAATAATGGCAAATTGGATTATGCGCAGATTATGGATCAATCAGGTCTATTTAGCATTTCTCCTCTAACAACTCGCACTAGTTTGACAATCTCTGATAGTATAATTGACAGTGACTAATGGCAGTTAATGACAAGTAACAGTGACAAGCACGAGTGACAAGTAGGAGAATGGTAAAATTGTGAAGATATTTATGAATGAAATCTAATGAGAAGAAAACGGGAATAGCAGTTAAGATGTGATAGAAGAGGAAAGAGGAAGTGACGAATGAATGTTGATCGTTGAACAGTGCCTGAACCTGAAGGATGAAGAATTGAAGAATTTAATTTCAAAGAATTTAAAGGTTGAAGGTGATGAATGAACTAATGAGAAGAAACTGAACAGTTACATCAAGAAGCAATTTAGTTTAATCAGGCCGAGCCATCATTTACAAACAGTTCATGAAAAGTAGAAAGAAAATAGAATGGCTTACGTTAATGTAAAAAATTGGTCTGTGGATCAGGTGACTGATTGGTTAAAAGGTAAGATTTTGGTAACATCTTAGAATCTAGTCAAGTCCTAGCATGTCTAATCTGGTTCACTTTCCCTTTATAAGATTTCCACTAAGTTTTAAGCTTCAAATCAGCAAGCTCCAAACACTATAAACTGCGGGCTGCAAGTTTTTTTTTATCGTAGTCCAGGTTTGACCTGTCTTAAACAAGTCCAGACCTGTTTCGACTTGTTACTGGCATCACTTTTTTTTGGAGCTTTACGAGAATTTTGCTTGCATTCCACTTTGTCGTCATTCAAGTTCATTCGATGATCTCTTAAGTCTCTCTTTTTATTTTAAGTTTCATTAAAACCCAAATAGACCCAATGACGATCCTAGTTTTTACTCTGTTTATTTAATTAACCCCCCCCCCATCCAGTAATGATGATAACTACCTAATTAATAACCATCCTCACCTTTAGGACTGGATAATGTCATCCTGCAATATACAACTTCATTTCTGAATAACGGAGTAGCAGGACACCAGCTTTTGAATCTAAGAGCTGACGATTTGGAACATCTCGGAGTCGTTACCCTGGGACACCAGGAAATCATTCTGGAAGCTGTGGAACATCTCAGGACTTTTGTAAGTTTTGTAAGGTAGCAAATTCTATAGAAATTTATAAGCCCCTCTGTTTCTCTGTACATTCAGTCAGGTTATTGCCAGGTCCGTTCAAGGTAAAGCTAGAAATACCCGGACCAATATTGTGTAATTGGTAGTGTTAGAAAATGATCTAAATTGTTAGGCTTTTTTCCTGATAAATAATTAATATATCAATTCAAACCTGTCCAAGACCTTTATTGTAAGACCCAGGTCTGCCCCGGTTAGATTTGTATATCTTCACGGATGTGCTTTCTATGAAATTTTGCTAACCGGTTAACCGACAATTAACCGCTTAACGTTTTCAGTTTTCAGCAGTAAAAATCCGGGTAAAGGTGCTGTATCGCGACGATTTTACCCCTACACTGGCCTCCCTCCACTGTCTCTGCTTGCTACGCTCCGACACGTTCTCAGTGTTGCCATATGCAAGCCCTTGTCCTACGTTCTGCAGACAATCCTGCGCGCTTCCTGCCCACTTCCGCACGAGAGCGTAATAGTAGCTACCGGTTCCGTCAGGTCTTTGGTCAGGGTAGGTTTTTTTTTTCCTTTTACAAGGAAAAAAACCGTGGAGGTAACTTGGCTACTACCATTTTATTGAACGTTCATGGGAGAGAGGGAGAGAAATGAAAAAAAGAGAAAGATAGAGAGAGACCTAACAATGACCAACGATCTGACTTATCAGACTTATCAATTTCTGGTTATCATCATTTGATGTTAATACGCCATGAGCTTAACCACCAATAAACTTGTGCCAATCATTACCATAATCATAAGAGAACATGTTGTGTGACCTTTTTTTGTCATCTCTTAATTGTTGGAAATTTAAATTTTCTGCCATACAAGGGCACAAGGAGGGAATTTGCCAAATTAAACTCTCTCTCGCTGATTATTTGGTGTTTCTCTTAATTCTCCTTGTGACAAACTATTCCAGTTTGTTGATTTCCTAAAAGAAAATATAAGATAAACTTAGCAGGCTTACAACCCTAACAGGTGTCCTTAAATTTCCTCACAAAATTTCTGGCTTTACCCAGTTTTGGAAGAGCAACAAGGGAAAGGTGGTTGACCTGCTTTTCCTTGTATGCTGGCAGCTCAAATTGTAAAGGGTGCATGTATTGTGATGAGAGTTGCATTAATAATGTTCCGAGCTAGAAGAATGTTGAAGTTCTCCTTTTTTTAACCGAACCTTCAACATAAGTGTAAGGAGTTTCTGCCCGGATAGTTAAAAGTCTTTTTTTTTCTTCTAAAAACCAATATTTTTGGAGTTTCAGTTCAGTCCTTGAATTGTAGAATAAGTACACCGATTTAATTTAAGGATTTGATAAGCTAATTTTAGTTTAATCGGGGTCGTTGTCTCTGTTGCAGCATTTCGAGTTAGATAAAGAAAATTTACAAATGCTAGCTTTAAGGTTATCATGTGCCGCAAACTCCCTATTCAAAGAATTGCTGCTGTTGAACGACGACTGCGCCGGAGTTCAAACCCAAACAATGTCAGATGTGCATAACATTATTACGACCATTAAACCTCTGGCATGTTGGTTGGATAGGTAAGAATTGTCGAGATTGTTATGTTTAGTTTATGAATGCCAATCTTATTGAATTATAGAGCCCCCTTTGCTGGCGATAAGGATTATACTGAAAATAAAACACAACTCCTGCAATTGGGCTTTGAAATGGCTACCAGCGCACATAGAGGAATATTTTCTGAAAAACCCGTTCGCACCATTAGAAATATATGCGAACAGTTGGCTAAAATAGCCGATCATTTAATACAGGTAAGAAGTTTTTTTTTTGTTTTTTCTGATGTGGCATAGAAGAATATAATGAAAAAATACTCTTTTCTGTCTGTGTTTTCAAAAATACTGAAGCGGAAGTTTCCAAATTATTTCCAAACTAATAGTGGTGTTAGTTATACTTTGGTAAAGCTATAAATAGCTGTCGTTCTTTCCTAATAATAATACAAAAAATTAGGGAATCACAAAAAAACACATTTTCTCCCTTTTATTTTGAAAATTTCATACAATAATTATTATATCTATAAATGTATTCTGGGGACAGCTAAGAATAGTTTATTTGAGACAGATGCTGGTACAAAATACCATCTTTATCATTACCGATACGATAATTTATAACTCTGAGAACATCCCTAATTTAAAAGCCACCAAGCATAATCATGAGGTTTTTACCTTTAGGAAGTAACCGACCCCATGATACTTCAACCAGCATCTCTAGACCTGGCCACTCTGAAGAAGAAGGAACAAGAACTGGGATTTTTACTTTTACCATTTAACCACGCAGTCCACCAGATTGCCGAAATCAAATACGGTTCTCCCGCTCACGGTTGCACAAAAATCGAAGAAGGCGATGAAATTGTTCAGGTAAGAAGGCGATTCTAAAAATAGTTGTCTCGTTCTGGAGATAATCGTCTCATCTCCGGTTCCAGGTAAATTATCAAACTGTCGTCGGTTGGCAGCGAAAAAAAGTGATGATGCTTCTGCAAGAATCGCCCCCCGAAATCGTCCTGACCTTGAAGAAAAGACCGAGACACACAAAAGTGTACGGACAGATTTACATGAAACCCTATCGACTGCCGAGCAGGAAAAGGGGAGATCAGTTGTATAGTAGGTGGCAGGAGAATTTACCGTCGCCTCGATTGCTACCCCTGCTAGACTTACCACCCCTGTTATTACCAACGTGAGTATATTTTATTTTATAGCGCCAGTTTGAGTGGAAGTTTGAGACGAATTTGTTATTTCAGTGCTGCTTCGATAATTGAGATTTCAGAAGAAATGGAAGCGGAAGAAATGTGCAGCAGCGATAGCGAATCTCCGGATAGTCCCATCGACGACGGTGTGAGGTTGTTCCCTATTAAACCGATGCCGATTTTGCAGAGACGTAACACTATAACGGGGTCAACTCCGACAGAAAAGAGGCCACATTTGTCTGTTAGCGAGGTAAATTGACAATTTTATCTTTCAGTCTTCCACTTTACTGTAAAATTGTTTAAAAACGTATTATCCAATTTAATCAATTTTTTTTTACAGTACATTTTTTTAACACAAACACTACTACAGTGTTATCAGGAATAACTGCCAAAGTGGCAATACTGATTAGGAAGTTTTGCCTCCATATTGGATGCACTTTTTTTATAATTGCTTGATGAATTGAATTAAGTTTGATATGAATGACTTGAATGAATGAATTATTATAAAATTGAGGCTTATGTGCTTAGGTACTGACTATTTAACTCTATAAAACAAAAGTGAAATTAGTCACTGCATTTTTTTGCGTGGCCCTGTATAAATATTGTTTAACGTTGTTGAGTTTTTTTTATTTTGAAAACAGTTGAACTTGCTTAGATTTTTACATAGGACCCAAAAATGAAATGATATACAGGTTGCCCCATTTAATAGAAAGTCTGCCCTTTTTTAAGACACCCTGTATAAATAAAGTTGATCCTTCAAAGAGGTCAAATGAAACTCTACAATTTTTGAGTTGTTGAGTTTCTAAATTTTGAAAACTGTTGAAATTTATGTATGGGAAGCCGTACATAAAATCTGCTTAGAGTTTTACATAGGACTCAAAAATTAAATAATATTTGTACAGGTGTCCTGATAAATGAAAAAAATGATACCCCATTAAAGTACTTTTTCGTTATTTTAGTTGTTATTAATGTCTCATATAGTTAGTTGAAATAAAAAAGTAATTTTGAGCAGTAAAATCTCTTGGCAAGACTGTTCTGTTACTATTGTTATTCTTCTGATTTTCTTGGTTTTAATTTTCTTGACAATACAAACTCACAATAGTTTATTTGTTTTACAATTAATTAATTACATTATATTGTATTGGTCACAGTAATAATTATTTTAAATTTCTCTGTAAATTGCCTTGTTTAACGAGCCATGACCTAGTGCACTTTTTCTGCCCTGTCTCCTACCAAAGTTTACTTGCTTCCTTGCTCTAATTCAAGTCTAAATTGTCGCTATTAAAATTTACTTAGGCTCGGTGTTATGTAATTTCACACAGTTCACGATAATTAGATGAGTAACTGATCTGAAAATAGACAAGAATTAGTAAATGTGGTCAATCCCACATATAATTTGGTGTGTCCACGGATTCAAGTATTATTTATTTTGTTCTGAACAAACGATGAGACAGGAAAAGTGCTTATCTGGGAGATTTGTTAGTAATCATCACGGTTCGTCTCAGAATAATTCAGATGCTGTCTCTTGCATATCCTGAATAGATAAAAAGTTGTGGCTGATATTAATAATGCTAGCAGCCACTCATTACTAAACATTAAATCATCAAGGTCGGTTTATATTTATCATTTATTTATTTACTTTTTTTGTTCAATTATTATGAAAATATATTTTGAACTGGTAATAGTTAATAATAATAATTAATGATGATGAGAACATTATTTTTCTTTCCAGTACTGGCAGTTAATGAAAGATAAGCCGACATCCACCCACTCCAGCTCATATAACATTGGTAAATCGGCGTACGAAGAGGATCCCATATTTCTAAGAAATCAGAGCACTCCCTGCAACATAGGGCTCGATATATCCCCGAGGCCCACCACAGTTCTAGGAATAACGACGAATAAACGCACATCGACTTTAAAAAACGACTCGGAAAAGAGTTCCAGTAAGAAGCGAGTCAATTTCGAGGACAAAACAGAACAGATTGAACCCGTCAAAGAGAAAAACATTCCGAAGCTCTTTCTGGACACGTCGAACTTGGACGAATCGAAAAGTGTGAGCGTCAATAGTCTAGCGAGCCTAACTAACGAAGAGATTGCGTTCATCGATGAAGGCAGAGAGTTGACGGACAGATCCAGCATGGTGACCGATTGGAAGAAGGAAATAGTCGACGAATTGTTGGACACGCTCAGGCCCAAATCGAAGAGCCCCGGGCCGACAACTCCGCCCACCATTCCGGAGGACCAGGTCGATGAGGAGAAAAACGGTTCGGCTTCAGTGAAAGATTCTGTCTTGGCCGACGTCAACATACACAATATCATCAAAAAGTTCGATGAGAAGGAAAAAATTCCGCCGCCGACTTCCGCCAAACCGAAAGTCTTTCCCCGGAAACAACTGAAGAAACCTCCAGAGGTGCCAGTGAAGCAGAAACCCGCCGTTCCTCCAAGAAGCGCGACCACCAAACTTCGCGGCAGGTTGGATAAAAGTTCCAGTGCCCCCACTTACGATACCACCGAGGAAAATCCTTCTGATGTTTCGAGTGTCAATACTTTTCATCAGGAATTATCGAGTAAGTTTGGAGTTTGTAGATCTTTTAGTTTCATGTTCAGTAATTTATTATTTTTTATTCCAGAAACTATCTCCGCACCCTCTCCTGATATAAAGAAAGATTCCCTAACAGAACTTAAACCAGAAACCTTGGAAACTTCTGCGAGTAATTCATCCCTTACACAAAACTCTACTACCAGTAGTGTTGGTGCTGGTGTTGGTGTTAGTGGTAGTGGTAGCGTGAGTGTTAATGCCAGTGTCTCTTCCGCCTCCCTTAATTTATCAGAAAAATTAGATGATGATTCGGGGATCCCAAACGCTGACGAGAGCGCTCCCCCGAAACCACCCCCGAGGACTTTCGGTGTGGTCGATCTTCCCAAGCCGGCATACCCTTCCGACTCCCCAAAACCGGCCAATTTAATTGAGCTGGTTAAAAATGCTCAGTCGGCTAAAGTTTTCGAGTTCCCCGAACCGAAAGCGTCCCCGGAAAATATTAAAGCGGTCTCGTCCAGTGTGAGCTCTTTGACGGAAATTCATAAAGATAAAGGTGACAGTGCGAGCGTGACAGCACAAGAGTATGGAATTGCCCTCGAGTTACCTGCTTTAAGACCCGCTCCGAGTAGAGAGTCGTTGAAATCAAAGTACTTTGAGCCGAAAGTCGTCTCGACTCCGGTCAAGACTAAGGAGGGCCACTCGTCTGAGGTTTTCTCGTTCCGGAGTCCGAACTACGAAGTCCAGAAAAGTGTCAGCGATAGTAAGATATCGCCGACGAATTCCATAGTGAGAGCAATGATTTATTCCGGGAAAAGTAAAGCCGGGAAGAAGAAGACGACCTTATTAGCGAGTGAGTTTTTGTGTTATTGTTTTATTCGCAGGGAACACGATTTACATTGTTTGATATTTTTAGGGCGACGAAAGGTAGCAGTGAGTGATTTAAGTCCAGCCGATATGCACGGGTACTTGTTCCAACGATTGAGGCATCGCCACACCCAGCAAATCCACTGGGAAAAACGGTTCTTCGTATTGCTGGGGAATTGTTTGTATGGATTTAAATCGAAGGATGATCCCAAGGCGGCCTGCTTGATATTTTTATCTGGGTTCACCGTAGCTGTCGCCACTGAGGTATGCATTTCCTATTTTACTAACTAGCATTGTCGGTATTATATGGAGGTGGATTTATTCATTGGTACATATTAAAGCTGTTAGGGTACTATGTCACCTACTTTGTGACACTGCAGGTGTCACATCTGTCACTAGTTGAGGATCACTATTTAAAGTACGCACTTTTTAGGTTAACTCAAGATCGAACGCATTCAAAGTCTACCATACGGGGACGGCTTTCTACTTCTCCACCGATGACTACGAGTCGCTTCAGACATGGATCGACGCTATATCTCCGGCCACTCTCCACAGCGACCCTTACAAAAACTCCGACCCGAGCTTATACTCTGAAACCGACGAATCGGACTCCGAGAAGCAGAAAACGCCTACCGGCGAGAAGAGCTCCGAATCGCTTCGTAAGTTCGGGTCGCTCAAGAAGTTCTCCTCGAAGAAGGGCTCCGATTCATCCCCGGGCGGCAGCACCAGCCTGGACAGGAAATGGTTTTTCAACAAGCCCAGTAACAATTCCAGTAAGCATTCCTTACCGGTCCCGACGGCGCAATTCCGATCGTACAGGAAGATCAAAATAAACGAGGAGTGCACCAGCGTGACGACCGGAAATTTCACTTCCCACGTGCCTTCTTTCGCCCCCCGATCTGAAATTAAGACTCTCTCGCAGTCCCAGAACGCCAGTGTTCCCAATTTGACGGTCGAACCGATGGAGTCCTTGAAGATGATGAAAAGTAAACCAAAACCGCTCGATTACGTTCATGCTAGCAATCCTAGTTTATGCAACATTAGCGAGTACGTTCCCCCGACGAACATCAAGAAAGCGTTCAAGCAATGTAACGAGAACTTGGCGGGATTTGTTACCCTCGAAGAGTTGATGAACCGACAGGCGGAAGAGAGGAAGTTGAATCCTCATTTCCACGTGGAGAACGAGATCAATTTCAATCTGATCAAACCGGACGTCGTGTACGGGGAGGTTCCGATACGATCTAAAAGCGATAAAGAGAAAAGTGGCGATTCGTCGCTTTTATTGGCTTATAAGCGAGGTCACATGAGAACGAGCTCCGACTCGCAAAAATTAACGGAAAAGCGAGATTCCGGTAGCTCTTGCTTCGGGAAACGTCTGGGTTCTTTGAAGAAAGCGAGCAAGAACGAGCAGTGTGATGATAAAAACTCGACGTACCCGAAAGTCGCCAGAGGTTTCGAGAATAAACTGAACAGATCTCTGCCGAGAACTCATAAACTGCAGGAAGGTTTCATTCGTGTGGAAGACGGGAGTTATATTCAAGCGTCCCTGGATGACGTGTCGTTTAAGAAGCACTCCTACGAAATGATATATTGCCCTCAGACTATAACTGACGTGCAGTTTGCTCAGAATAGAAATTTAGACGATCGCATGTGCCAGGATACGCCGAAGAAATCTAACAAAATCAAGAAACAGCACAGTTTCACATCGGCCGATAAGAAATCGTCCAAGTTGTCCTTTGGGGGGAGCAAAGTGTCGGATTCTTCTTGCAGCAAGATTAAACTGAAGTCCGCCATTCAGTACACGCCGATGTCGTTACCTTTGAGCCAGGATCCGAAATCGAAACCGAAGTTCGCTTTCGAGCTGAATCTCGATGAAAAATCGACAAAGAGTAGCAGCAGCGGCGGAAGGCTGAAACAAATATTCGGGAAGAGCAGCGAACAGAAGAAAGAGAAGACTTTTCTTGGATCGCCTAAGCTACACCGAGCGATCTTCAAGAGACATAACTCAGGTTCAGATATCAGTTTATCAAATTCTAGTTCTCCTGTAAGTTATTGATTTTGTGAATAACTTCAATAATTATTATTGATGATAAATTTAATTTCAGTCTTTGATCAAAAATGAATCTTCAGAAGATGGAAGCTGCCAGACGGTGACCATCGACACATCTCAGGAATACCAAACAGACTACCCTGCCGTGTTTGAATCGGACTCGTATTCGAGTACGGAGAATTCTGTTAACATGAGACGAGAGTTGAGTAGAAATAGAATTGATGAAATCAATTGATCACGGTAAATAGATAAGAGGCAAGTCTTGTTTTATTCTGTCTTCCATTTCAAAAAATTTTATACAGGGTCGTTCAAGAAAATTCTTATCAGACACGCTTGATTTAATTGTTTAACGAAATTATGTGAAATGGACTGTGATGTTTACCTGTTTCCACGACTGTAGCTTAGATCTTCTAATATAGTCGAATCACCCTGTATAGGTACTCAAGATTATCTAACGAAAAGAAATTGGTGGAATCGGAATCCTTAGATGGTGTCTGTGTCATCCCATTGTTACAATTTGATCGTTTATTTACTGATAAGTGGCAGATTATTGTGTGTGTTTAAATTTACAGTTAATTTGAACGTTGTTAATTAATTAAATTAATTGAAGGTAAAATTTTTAATAATTTTGGGTTAGTTGAGTTGCATAGTCAGATTCTCCAGATCAATGTGGTAAAACTAGTTTTCTGGTTTCTTTAATTTTAATTACGTGTCTTTCAATTCATAGATAAATTTTTAGATAATGGATAGGTAAGTTATTCGAGTGCAAAGACACCCAGATCGTCTGGAAGTCAAGGTCTTCATTCAGCTGAGAATGTCAAAGAGAAAGCAACAAAAATACAACGACCTGGTGGGGAGGTAATGCTGGGGTGCTCAGTGAAAAAAGAACCAGGAGACTCAAGCACGTCTCATTCCCATTTTTTTGTGCCCCAATATAGTAAGGTCCCTGCATTTGACCACCATACAGAGACTGACTTGAGTCTCTTGGTTCATTTTTTCTTCCTGGTATTGTGCTCTTGGGAAGCTATTGAAATTTTATGAGTGTCATTATATTTTTCTTGCCTTCACTTTCACATCTTCGATGCTGACTTTGGTATGAGGATAAAGGGCAACGCCTCGCTCTTTATCCCATTGGTCGGTTTTCTCAGCTGTATGAAGATCACAGGTTTGCTGTGCTGGAAGAAACGGATCTCTCAGTTTAAATGAAACAATGGATCTTCAAAATTATTAGAACTTACACTTAAGTGGTCTTTTTTATGTGTGAGAGGTTATTTTTATTATTTTTTATTATATTGTAACTCTGCTACTCTTTATTTACTGGTGGTTATTTTGATGAAGTCAATTTACCAAACAGCCATTACAGATTAATGATAATAATTATTATGACCCATTTTACTTCCCAAAAATATAAGCCAACATATTCCTTTCTTCCTCTTGAGGTCTGGCTAATAAGGGAAGCGATTCTTCTTCTTCATGCAGTGAGGGAAGCATTATAATAAATAAAACAAAGTTGTTATTTCAATTATAATTGTAAATACTTGATGATTCATTCGAAGTAATTATTTTATTCAGTGGATTGCTGTTCCAGACATTTACCAATATATTACAGAATTTGCTTATCAACAAAGCAATAATAATAATTGTAGATGAAAGCAGAACCGGACTGTGTTATTTTTAGACTGACTTGATTATTTATTTCTTTTGTTATAATTCGTAAGGGCAAGTTTATGATAATAAAGAACAATACACATTGGTCTGAGAAGTCTTGAGCTAATTGAAGTCTTGCCAAGGTTTTTGAGAGGTTTTAATCATATGTTTAGTGGTTTTGATATTATTTAAACTATTTGTTGTTAAACTGTGATTTGATTATGGTATTGATTGATCTTGATTCTTGATTGATGAAAATTATTAGTAATTCTTTTATTAGTGGCAATACAATAATTTAGGTACTTTTAAGATTAAAAGTGTTATTATGAAATAATAATATTTCAACTCCTAAAATATTATTTAATTATTTGTGAAATAATTGTTAGCTTTTGATTGTCAATGCAGAATGAGGCTATGAAGTTTTATTTTAAGTATTTTTTTCTTCCCTTGTAAATGTATTTTATTTGTCGATTCACCTAGTTGTAGTTATAGGTGATCCAACCCTGTTACTTCAGTATTATATTTATTGCTCGTTTTATAAGAGAAAATATTTTTGAAAGTAGACTTTTCCTATTTGGAAAAATTATTCTTGACTGACATTAACAGAGCTGTAGGGTGCTTTCCGGTGACTCATTTTTTTAAAAAGTACTATTTCTATAATAAATATTTATGTCCTTAGGACACTTCAGCCTCATAACGTAACGTTTAGTGTTAAGTGAATAATAAGTACTGCAAACCCATTGAACCCTAAAGCTCTGTGAAATAAGAAGTCATTATATAGTAAATGTAGTGCCAAATTTAACCTATTTATATTATAAATATACAAGAATATAATTATCATTTTAAAATGATTGTTTTTATATCCAGGTCCATTTTCTCCTAATCTAATATTTTATTATCTACCTTTTATTAATGAATTCAATTTTTGACCAGTCAAATACATAAATAAGTACAGAATTTAAGTCAAATTAATGTCAATGGGCCTTATGATTTCCCTTCTATTAAAAGTTAGAGACTGTCGTGAAAGGCTTAACGACTATCTTTATTTTCAACCTATGATTTCCCCTTCATTGAGTTGTTAAAGATAAAATTCATTCCACTTTTACAGTTAAAAATGTCAGAATAAAACTAATCAAATACTTAGATAAAGATGCCTTCTTAGTGAGTTTCGTAGCCATCTTACAGCCATCAAGTTACAGCCATCACCAATAATAAGATCGCCAATCACCATGACCGTAGCCGATTGGCCGATTCTCAGTACCTACCTAATTAATGTTCTATTTTTTAATAATAAATAAGTAATTACTAATTTTTGATCTATTTTATAATTAAGAGTTCCATTAATTGGAGCATTGGTCGGAGTAACGTTGTAATTTTTACATTTTTACATGAGACTCAAAAAATGTACCTTGCAACATTATTAAATGGAATGTTTTTTTCATTTAGCGATTCTTGAAATATTGTTTAAATATTATTTAAGGTAAATTAGGCAACAATTAAAGCTTTGTGGAAGCATTCTGCCCATTTAAACGTGCTGAATCGAAAAAATTACTCCAAAAAATTATGTAAGTTACAACGTTACTCCGGCCAACGCTACAATTAGTTCCTTTAAGATATCAAAATACAATAAAACTTTTTTCTCATGTTATAATAATTTATGGCAAGCTTATTAGACTTGACGAGTTTGCTTTCTAGATAAAGATTGCAATATCATAAAATAACGTGACTAAAGGTTCCAATAAAAAGTCCATAAAGACGTAAAGATAATAAGAAGAATAGCAAAAATATCAAGAATCCATTTTGCAACTATGTCCAGTTCGTTGTCATAAAACTTCAACCTCATAAAAAGAGACATAACCCAACTCCAGCAAGTGATTGACAGCGGTTAATCCCAGTGATTTCTATCACCCTACACCATAACCCAATTCTTTTATAATAAGTGAACGGCATATAGTTTTTATAGCCAAAAATCGAAAACTACAATACCTGAATATTCAGATTCGGAATGTCAAAAAATCATGACGGCCGTTGCTGGCCCGGACAAGACAAGTTTTCACAATGGCGGGACAGGGTTGACCTTTCTTATTCGTGTGGAAAAATCAAAACCCCAACAACGGATCAAGGGTAGTTTTTATAGCCGAAAGTCAAAAGTCGAAAATTCCAACACCTGAATATCCAGATTCGGAATTTCAAAAAACTATCCTGCATTTCTGGGGTTTTTATTTTTGCTCACAACGAGGAACGATCAACCCTATCACGCTGTTGTGAAAACTCGCCTTGTACGGTCCCAGAACGGCCGCCCATGATTTTGTGAAATTCCGAATCTGGATATTGGATACTGAATAGTGTTTTTTTTCTATAGTGAGTATGAGAAAAAGAATGTTTTTATGATTCAGTACAGAAAATTTAGGTAGAGATTCGTCCTTGATACTTTTTCAAGCCTCCATTGAGAAGTTACAGCCCCTTGATATGAAGTTTTTCATCTGGAGCATTTTTATCTGTTTTTTTTTTTAACGACTTGGAATAAAAAATTAAACGTTGACAGTCAAAATTAAGCTACCGCTAAAAAGCCTCCATGACATCATAATTTAATTCAACCTGCTTTTCTGCAAGAGGATTGAAGCATTTATACCTACCCCTTGGAGTTTAAAAAAATATTTTTATTCTTTTATATTTAAATTCATTTGTTATTGAGAGGCAATAATTATTTGGAATTATTTTGGTCTCTTGAACTCTTTGCGTTAACTGAACACTTTGCATTACAAAAATCCAACAGGGAACTTGCATAAATTATAAAATTAAAATTTTAAAATTTTATGAAAATATCAATACAAACTTTTGGGTTCAATTTTTCAGCAAATTTTGAGATAAAAAGATTTTTCTTAAATAGGTCTTAAGTGACTTAGTTTTGAAAACACTTTCATGGTCTTGATAATTTTTTTTTTAATTTCAATGTATTTTCAATGTAAATCTTTTGTTTCAAGCCGTTTAAAACAATGTGAATTTTTTACCCAATTTCAATAGGGGTCGTAACTTCTCAGAAGAGGTTTGAAAAAATATATTTTTTATAGGAAATTTGCCTTAAAATTTGTTAAGGTAGGTATCCACTTGAATTTTAAATAGGTATTGAGAAGCACCCTCTACATTTTGAAAAAATAAAAACAAAATTTTTGTTATACAAAGTTTTCAAAAAATATGTATTTTATTGCGAAGATATAATATACATATACCTAAAATATTTTTTTAACATGAAAGCTGATGGAGAACTGCTGCATCCCTTAACAGATAACATAAGTATACCTTGGCAGTTTTTTTTTTACTTATTTTGGAATTAGTAAAATATTTGTTATTCTTAAAAAATTCTTTGAGTATGATTGCAAAAATAGATCGCGATAAGGTTCGAGATAGTAACAGGGTGTGTCTCAGGAAACATTATTGCACCAGCTGACTATGTCAAAAAGGAGGGTAAATCCATTATGGATACACATGCGTTGGGTTATGTGGGAGTCCCACCCACTAAAACCCCCTCCTTTCGAGGGCCGTCTGATTCTTAGTCACCGGAAGCCGGAAGCACCTCAGCCTAACATGGGCTTATTGCTGACTATGTACGTGTTCTTCAAAAGGATAGTATGTACCTAAGCAGTAGAGCATATATTATTATGTACCTAAAAAAGCGAAGAAACCAGAAAGAGTAATTTTTTCTGATGAAACCATCCCCCAACACAACAACTTGACTATGTCTTGCCCGTTTGTTTGTTTTTATTTGTTTTATTAGTTCAGTTTCGCTCTTTCTTTCATTTCTTCTTTTAATTTTTCCTTCAAGATAAATTACACATTATGTATAATGTATACAGGGTGTCCGTTTTTCGAGCTTAAGCATGGGGATCTCGGTTATCTTAAGAGATACGAAGTCGGTCAAATTGGGGAAAAGTTGCGTATTTTTATGCCGAGTAATAATCTCAAAAAATTCAGGATATTTTCAGTCGTTGCTGAAATATCCTGGAAAAACTGAAAAATCTAATTTTCTTATTTTTGCCATTTTTGAAAATTAATAAATAATTTTTTGTAGACCGCTCAGAGCTACCCATCTGTCATTATACAAAAATTTTCAAGGTCGACTAGATCCAAGAGTTTTCACAGTCAACTTTCGTTTTTCTTATGGCCGCCATATTGGATTTTCATGTCGTTCTGTATTAAAAAAATTCAGGAAACCAAAAAATCTATCACATTCAAAGAAAATTTAAAAAAAATTATTTTTCTTTTTTCGAAAAAAATAGGTAACCTTTTTTAACCGAATGTCATAAATAACCTATAAGTCAAGCAATGTCACGTCATATTGCGACGTCGCCCGACGTCGTTCTTTTTTCTTTTTTTCTCAATAAATTTTCTTTTTTTTAATAAGAAAAAAAATTTAAGAATTTTTTTTTAATATGATTGATTTTTTAATACAGAATGACATGAAAATCCAATATGGCGGCCATAAGAAAAACGAAAGTTGACTGTGAAAACTCTTGGATCTAGTCGGCCTTGAAAATTTTTGTAATGACAGATGAGTAGCTCTTGCCGACTTATGTAAGTCTACAAAAAATTATTTATTAATCTCCAATAACAAAAAAGATATGATGAAAATAAGAAATCTCGATTTTTCAGTTTTTTCAGGATATTTCAGCAACGACTGAAAATATCCTCAATTTTTCTTCAGATTATTACTTGGCATAAAAATACGCAGCTTTGCCTCAATTTAACCGACCTCGTATCTCTACTGATAAGCGAGATCCCCATCCTTAAGCTCGAAAAACGGACACCCTGTATGTACAGTGTGACACATTTGTTCTTGAAACACCCTGTAGAATCTTAATTTATGGTGCGATTAAAAAAAAATTCTTTTTTCTGCGACGGGCTATAAGTTTGACCTGTTTTCCCCGTTGACAGGTAGAAAAATGCCTCATTATATGAGCTGCATCTTATCGGGGAAATAAATGAATTAGCAGGGAAATAAATGAGTAATTATTTCCCCGAAATGGCGGCTTAGGTATAGTTACTATTAACACTCAGATATCATTAAATTTCTATCAAATATACGTAAAGGAAAGTTACCTTATTATCCAAATGGCAATTATTAAGGGAATTTTCATAATAATCACTATCCATATTATTAAATTCACTCATCGAAAACTAACAAGAATCTTTGCAAAACTGTCTTCAATTTTAATTACATTAATATGACGTTTATGTAATAATTAAATCGTTTCGTTACCCAGGGCAACGTCAATTACGATAAAAGACAGTTTGAAAATCCAAGTTTAACATAAATCATTTTTCAGACATAATTTTCAGTTATCTAACTACGTTTTTCGACATTCTAACACTGATATTTCTTCTCGCAGAAAAAAATTGTATATTACACACGAGAAAAAAGTGCGATTTTAGCTCTCGATGTGTTTGTCCCCTCCGCTAAACGCGTCGGGGACGAAATCACATCTCGAGCTAAAATCTATCACTTTTTTCTCTTGGATAATAAATAACTATTAAATCATAGAGCGTGATAAACTATATTTTGGGAGCAAAAAGCGTCGCATTCCTACAAAATCCAGGGCCTACTAGATCAGTGTTTACTTGTAAAATCTCAAAAATTCATATTAGCGATTTTTTAGAAAAAAACTGGGCACGCCACGGGATTCACCAGCCCTCATGACGGTACTGTACTAAATTTTATTGAAAATGTCAGAGTAAAAAGGATCTTGTAGTTATTTTAGAAATTCATAATAATACTCCGAATTTTCATAAATTAATTTGAAAAAGGTCAAAAGTACGAAAGCTATCATAAGTAAAAATTAAAATTAAAAAAAGTAAAAAAAAGTAAAAAAAAAATAAAAAAAATAAAAAAAATAAAACAAAAATAAATAAATAAATAAAAATTATAATTAAAAAATTAAAGTACCTACATTATCACCAACAAGACGTACAATTTCTATTTTGTCTCTCTTGACCTTTTCTAGGCCTTGGATTTGGTAGGCATGAGACGCTTTTTGCTCCCAAAATATAGTTTATCAAGCTCTATGATTTAAAAGAAATACTTTTAAAATCGCACCATAAATTAAGATTCTACAGGGTGTTTCAAGAACAAATGGGTCACACACTGTATATTAGAACCCTTTTTTTGAACTATATTGGTAATATGCACATTAAAGTTTATAATTGTGATAATTCAGATACAGAAAGATGGTTGGTAGTTTTTTTTTATGTTGGTGTAAACATCCCCTTCAAATTCACTGAATTAATCTGAATTTCGATTGGACAAAATTATTATTGCACTGCGACCCCATTGCGTTTGGATATTAGCATGAATTTTATTTTATAGTTGGTACTTTTCACGAAACTTATAGTAATTAAACGCATTTATAGGAAACTTAACCCAAATGCGAAGGTCAAAACTCCAATATGAGCTTTTATTACCTATATCTACTCTCGTTTCCAAGTCTTTCTTTCCCTTTTATACAAGCCCTGATGATCTCAATAAATTCCGTAATTTCGTCACAATTTGAACATAAAATATCCAATAAAGGTGTCTCATGTGGGCTGAAGTTTAATTTCGTATTCATTTATACAATGACTGGGGAAACATGTTTACGTGGAAAGCCAACACACTGTCATTCTTAGTTGTTTGGTTTTCCGCTCGAATAGGTCTGTCGTCTAGGTGAAAATTCAACTTCTGGAAATTTCCTTTAGTTATTGGAGCGATATTTTCAGCCTAAGGTGGAAACAATTTCTATTTGTAACTGGGTTAACTAACGTTCATTCATGTATTGAATATTGCGAGTGGGCGTGCGTAAAAGTTCCAGAGAAAGCTGTTTCAAAATAAATAATCGAATTACCTACCCAAAATGTGGAAGTTTAAAAAAGAAATTATTTGGATTTTAGCATTTTTAGTTCTTTTCGAGATTAAATAAAACAGGTTAAAATCTACACTGATAAATATTTTCTCCAGATAAAAATAAGAAATCATGTTCTTAATTTTATGGTAAACTTTTTATCGTATTAACATGCCCACTATTCTTTAAGCTTGTGTTGAAAAAATGACTATTATTTTAGTTTGTTTTTACTTTTAAATGGATATTTTAGAAAAATCTAAGACCCCTAACAACTAGATTTAATTAAAATTCAAAAACAACCCTTTCCTATTCTAATAAAATATAAATTTAAACAGTCAAAGAGAAAGCGATAAAGTATAGTTAATTCAGCAATTGTCCCATCAATAAATAATACTTAACGCACTTTGTCTTTTACGGGGCAATGAAAAAAGAGCAAATAAACTGAGAATCCAATATGAAACACAAATCTTACTTCAAGCGACGCTAAACAAATATTTCCCTGTTGCAAACAATCTCGAAATGTGTTTCCCTATCATCTTTAATGCAGGCAAGAGAGTTTATATTTTATAAGAAAAAAACAGATAAAACTTGCGCAAGCTAGGAAAATGAAATTTTTTAATAAGTACGATAGTCTTATGCATAAACTACAGATCATAATCAAAGACTGCACTATTCACTTTTACACTATCCTGTAATACAAGGTGTTTCTAAATGGAGTACCATAAATTGGAGGACTCGTAGATAAAGTTAAAAAAATACGAAAATGTAGGAAAATTTTTTTTCGAAAAGGCTTTATTGATGAGATACAGGGTGTTAAAGAGTCGACCGACAGACCACTCTTTTGTTAATATTTGTTGAAACAATAACCCAACTGAGACAATTTTTTGTGTGTAACAACAAGTTATAAAGAGCAATAATCAGACAAATTTTCGGTTTATTTCAATAAGCCAGTGGCGTAGAAACAGGGGTCGTTTGACACTTTTCACTCTTTAAAAAAGTAAGGGCTAGGTTTTTTGATGTCTTATTACTTTTTTCTGAATCAACGGTCTTTTTACAATAAAAAAGCCATACTTGTTTAATTTGCCCAGAGGCGTCCGTTTTGAGATATTTGCAATTTTGTGTCAAAAAAAAAAAAAAATGCATTTGAAAATTGTGAAGGTAGCTTTGAAATTTAAATTAATTTTTGGACTTACTTGTCAGTTTGACATTTCATATCCGAAGTGAAAATTAAATAATATTTATTGTCAAGAAAACTATTCAACACATAACAAAACATAAGTAATTGAACAAAACACACCTAACATAAAATTACCTAATGATTATCTAATATTGCTCGAAGTGTCCTCCGTTTGCACGTACCTACACATGCATTTAAACGCTGCTCCAACGAAAACATTATTTTTGGTTGATTTGAAAATCGTTGAAATGCATTTATTTTTTTTTTTTGACACAAAATTGCAAATATCTCAAAAACGGACGCCTCTGGGCAAATTAAACAAGTATGGCTTTTTTTTATTGTAAAAAGACCGTTGATTCAGAAAAAAGTAATAAGATATCAAAAAACCTAGCCCTTACTTTTTTATAGAGTGAAAAGTGTCAAACGACCCCTGTTTCTACGCCACTGGCTTATTGAAATAAACCGAAAATTTGCCTGATTATTGCTCTTTATAACTTGTTGTTACACACAAAAAATTGTCTCAGTTGGGTTATTGTTTCAACAAATATTAACAAAAGAGTGGTCTGTCGGTCGAAAAAATATTTTCCTACATTTTCGTATTTTTTTAACTTTATCTACAAGTCCTCCAATTTATGGTACTCCATTTAGAAACACCTTGTATTTATGAGTCGAAATATTACCTTCAATTTAATCTTATCTTTAATAAATCTTGAGATGAAATCCAGAGAGGGTATTTTTACCCCTTTACAGTTTTTAAAGTTTATTAAATTTAAAGTTATTACAGTATTTGAACTTTTTAGAGGTTTAAATTTCACCAATACTTTATAAAAATGGGTCCATACTCTATTTCTACTCTAAGTTGGAATTTCATAGATTTTTTTTTAGTATTCATTGAATTACCTATAAAAAAATAATCAGATAGACAGTAATAAAAATATTATCCTAGTGTATACCTATTTCGTATACGAAAGCGCTGAGCTACCATTGTTTTCCGTCAATAATTTTTTTGTAATTTACAGTTCAAACTGTAAAACACTTTAAAATGCAAAATTACAGTCGAGTGACATTTCATTCTGATCTTGTTTATCTCTTTTTTTTTGTTGGGACATCCTGTATAATAAGGGGACACCACTCCCCTTATTATTACAAATACTCCCTTGTAAAATTAGCAAAACTGAGTTACATCATTTTGAGATATTGACGACGATTTGACTGGGTTGTTCGATGTATTTCAATTTTTTCACACACATTTCACACATATTCCATTGATTTTCGAAAACGAGAAGGAAATAAATGTTACATTTTTTCATTTTTTCCAAATTCTATTACCTACTGATTTCCTTTATAATCAATTCTTTTATTATTTTCCGGTACAAAAATTTAAATTCCAGAGACAGAGAAAGCTTTGCTTTCTTGAGATTTACCCATTTCCACTATTTTCATTCTCAAATTAATTTTTTTTAATTATTGTATAAAAGTGGGGATCTAAATTTTAAAATCGGTAAGACTTAAAATTATAATAGTTTTTAATAAAGCCAGTTAATTAGAACCATCAATATAACAAAAAATTGAAGAAAAGTACAAAACGGGAAACTTAATAACAGACAAACTTAACTTAAAGAAATAAACATTTTTGACATTTTTTAATATTGAAAAAATATCCTTCTATAAAAAATATAAGGTAAGATAAAGGACCCCGCAGAATCCTTATGGAAATTGGCTCCCAGCCCGATTTGTTGTAATTTTGGGGATTAATGTATTCGATGAATAAATCAAAAGTCCCCATGGCCATATTACCCCCCAAAAACTCCTGTTCTCGAGACATTCATCTCTGAAGATGAATTTTTTCTATCATGACAGTCACGCACATATTTTTAAATATTGTCCCCCCTATTTATTTGATAGAGAAATGATAAATAAATAATTTGTTAAGATTGAAATGGTGCTGCTGTTGATGTAGTTACATCTTAAATCTGTTGAGCCATTTTCCAGAAAATCAGGAAAAAATATTCAATTTGTTGGCATTTTTATAATAGCATTGGTTGTGACTTTAGAAGGACCAACAAAAAAAAATTAGGAGGACCAACATGTAAAAATAAATGCGTGACTGTCAAGTCATGAGAAAAAAAATCGATCTTCAGAGATGAATTATCTCGAGATACGAGTTTTTTGTGGTTACGCCCATGGAGGCTTCTGATCCGACTCTTTGAATAAGTACTACCAATCCCCGAAAAAATAAAAAAATAAAATTTGACCGGGAGCCAATTTCTATAAGGATTCTGCGGGGTCCTTTGTACCTACAGCAGACATAGTACCTAGAGTAAAAAAAATGCACCAAGTCTGAAGCAGCAGAGGTCTACAACTGCGTGAGTTCGAATCCCGCCATTTTGATTGATTTTTGTGTGCACATAAAAACTATAATCTTATTTGTTTATAATATAAAAATAACATAGTTTTTTCTTTACAACAGGTGTGTGTATCTACTTGGGTATAGTAATTAATCTCTCGCATATAAGTATATACGTCTATGGTGCCAGTTTTGTTTCAATTTAGAACGTAGAGACAAAGGAGACCGGCACTATTTGAGTTGCTTTTCGAGGCTAAATCAAAGTTCGAAGTCTAATTTTACAGTTCGAAGTCTGAAAATTCAGTTTAAATTGTAAAATTACGGTTTAAAGTAAAAATTTATAGCTTAAAGTGTAAATTTACAGTGTTGAGATCGAAGATTTTAGGGAGTTCAAATTTATGTTGGGACATCCTGTATTATTACACCATATTACAAACTGTTCCCTTATAGTTCGAAGTGTAAATTTACAGTTGGAAGTGTAAAAATCCAGTTTAAAGTAAAAATTTACAGTTCTAAGTGTAAATTTATAGCTAGAAGTGTAAAAATGCAGTTTAAAGTGAGAATTTACAGTTTGAAGTGTAAATTTACAGTTCGAAGTGTAAAAACACAATTTAGAGTGTACCATTTGCAGCTTCAAGTGTACATTTTACAGTTGAAATAGAAGATTTTAGTGAGTGAACATTTTTGTTGGGACATCCTATGTCTTATAAGACCGCATTAAAAACTATAATACCTTACAGTTCGAAGTGTAAAAACACAATTTAAAGTGTAAATTAACAACTGAAAGTGTAAATATACAGTTGAAATTGAAGAATAATTTTAAGGAGAGTGTAGATTTTTGTTGGGACATCCTGTATCATTAGACCACATTGCAAACTGTCAACTTACAGTTCGAAGTGTAAATTTACAGTTCGAAGTATAAACACAGTTTAAAGTGTAAATTCACAGTTTAAAGTGTAAATTTACTGTTTGAACTGTAATTATTTATGGAAAAGAAATATTGACGGAAAACGATGGCAGCTCAGCTCTTCCGTAATTTCGTGGACGTGATTGTAAATGATTTTTTTGTGACCAATATGGGCAAAATTTAAATTTTTGAAGTTCACTTTTGAGACACGTTCCTGTTTGAAAAGACCGTCACGAGAAACTTTCACGTCTTTAGACCGACAGGAGAAACCGCTACGGTGTGACGGAAAAGTGGTACCCCGCGTTGAATATGCCGCTTCGCGTTACGATCAGTTTTAAAGTTACTTTTTATTTAATTACTCAATTAAAAAATTGGCTTTATCGTACCTACAGACCTCAATTTCGTTTCTTAAGTGATTGTTTTAATAAAACATTTTTTAATAAAAAAACTACATTTGCAATAATTATTTTGCTCTTACAAAATTTTAATATATTTCTGGACAGATCGAAGGACAGACCTTAAAAATTTGGTTGTCGTGATTTTTTAATAAAATATTTTAAAACTAAAAACTTAAATTGAACTGAATCTTGAAAACATGAAATGAGAATAATTGAAAAACGTTGAGCGTATGCGAATGAGGCTCGCAATTTATTGTTAGTGAAATTTTTTTAATTAAAAAGGGTGGAGTGATTTAAGGGTGGATATAGGTACTAAGAAGCTCCTATACCTAATATAAATAAAGCGCATAAAATCTAAGGTGCGTAGGTAATAATTAAATTGCCAAAATAAATTTAAAAGGGACGCTGTTAATTCAAGAGAATTAGAGCTAGAGACAAGAAATTTCAACGATTCAAGTTCATTACACACTTTGCAGATTACACAAATTGAGTGGGAAAATTAACGATCAGGTTTAAATTGCAATTTCGAAGATTCCAGATTTCCGCGGAGTGGCTTCTTGGAACTTCAAAAGGCACTTCTGGCTTTTAATTCACGTCGATCACGTTGTTATGGAAACGTTCTCTAGATAAAACTGCGGTTCACATGCAGCTCCACTCCAGTGTAGTTTATTTTCATTCTGAAGAAGATCAACATCCAAGCACAACAAGACAAAAATGTGAGTGAGTAGGTACCTAGCTACTATACTTTCTGTACGAAATATAAATATTCTAGCTTATCTAGGAAAGTCGTTTGATACGTGAGTGATATTGAAGTATTAATAGAATTATTATTGTTTCGGCTGGTAATTATACATCTGAACTTTTTAAACTGTCTTTTTGTAATTGTAGTTTTAAATTAGCTATTAGTCGAAGTTAGAGGCTGTAGATTGTTTGACTTATTGACCTGTGATTAGATCTCTCTACAAAATAACCGTGACATGCTTAGAAATAAAAAAAAGTTTATTATGATTGCCACTGTACAGTCTTTGAAGAATTAAAGTAATTATTATGCAACTGGCGCTGTAATTTACGAACCAACTGTTCATTTTGTGTTCATATTTATATACAAAAATAATTTATACTGGGTGAGTTCTTATATTAAGTCGCATATAATTTTCCTGCTTGTGTAAAACCAATCCTTAATTTTTTGCTTCAGTTAGAATAGGTATAAGTACCTACTTACTGACTGTTTATGTTTTGTTTATTCTACATCCATAACAATCACTCCAGATTCTTTCAGTTTAGATGGGTGGTTAGGGTACTGGTCAGTATAATTTTGATAGGAAGCGCAGCTAATTGAGTATAAAAAAGGAGCCTTTGTATTTTTAAAGTGATTTTTTGATTTCTCCTTTCAAGTTTATTTTTTTCTCCCATCTCCATACTGCTCTTGCGACGAAAGATCGGTGGGAGATCTCAATCATGTTCAAAGTATTTGCCAACATAGAAAACGACTGACAGAATCATTACCAAAACTATAAGTCTACAACTCCCTATACACATCAGCCCCCATTTTAGTTCGGAAAATAAAAATATTTTAGACGAGGTATACTTAGTACATTATTTCATCAGAAAATACAACATTGGTGTATAAATCCTTTTATTTAAACCTCTTGCTGTCCCACCACAATAAGTTTTGTAAAATAAAAAAATTTCTATGGCATAAAAATTGACACATCCGATGCCAAACAATCCCTAAAAAAAGTTTCATTTAAGCCTCGAAAAACAACTCAAATAGTGCCGGTCTCCTTTGTCTCTACGTTCTAAATTGAAACAAAACTGGCACCATAGACGTATACTTATATGCGAGAGAGTAATTACTATACCCAAGTAGATACACACCTGTAAAGAAAAAACTATGTTACTTTTATATTATAAACAAATAAGATTATAGTTTTTATGTGCACACAAAAATCAATGAAAATGGCGGGATTCGAACTCACGCAGTTGTAGACCTCTGCTGCTTCAGACTTGGTGCATTTTTTTACTCTACTATATCTGCTGTAGGTACAAAGGACCCCGCAGAATCCTTATAGAAATTGGCTCCCGGTCAAATTTTATTTTTTTATTTTTTCGGGGATTGGTAGTACCTATTCAAAGAGTCGGATCAGAAGCCTCCATGGGCGTAACCACAAAAAACTCTTTTCTCGAGATAATTCATCTCTGAAGATCGATTTTTTTCTCATGACTTGACAGTCACGCATTTATTTTTACATGTTGGTCCTCCTAATTTTTTTACGCAGAAATCTTAGATAGATCATTTGTTAAGATTGAAAAGCTGCTTCTGTTGTTGCAGTTACATTTTAGGTCTGCTGAGCCACTTTCGAGAAAAACAGGAAAAAGTTTTAATTTTGTGTCATCATTTTAAACAAACAAAAAACGTCAAAAATTAAAAAAAAAACAATTTTAATAGTCACAACCAATGCTATTATAAAAATGCCAACAAATTGAAAACTTTTTCCCGATTTTCTGGAAAATGGCTCAACAGATTTAAGATTCTATTGTTGTTGTATATACATCAACAGAAGCACCTTTTCAATCTTATCAAATTATTTATTTAAAAATATGTGCGTGACTGTCATGATAGAAAAAATTCATCTTCAGAGATGAATGTCTCGAGAACAGGAGTTTTTGGGGGGGTTATATGGCCATGGGGACTTTTGATTTATTCATCGAATACATTAATCCCCAAAATTACAACAAATTGGGCTGGGAGCCAATTTCCATAAGGATTCTGCGGGGTCCTTTATCTTACCTTATATTTTTCATAGAAGGATATTTTTTCAATATTAAAAAATGTCAAAAATGTTTGTTTCTTTAAGTTAAGTTTGTCTGTTATTAAGTTTCCCGTTTTGTACTGTTCTTAAATTTTTTGTTATATTAATGGTTCTAATTAACTGGCTTTATTAAAAATTATTGTAATTTTTAGTCTTACCCATGTTAAAATTTGAATCCCCACTTTTAGACAATAAATAAAAAAAATTAATTTGAGAATGCAAATAGTGGAAATGGGTAGGTAAACCTCGAGAAAGCAAATCTTTCTCTTTCTCTGGAATTTAAATTTTTGTATTGGAAAATAATAGTTTTCCATTTTAAGGGAAAGATTGGATCATAAAGGAAATCAGTAATAGAATTTGGAAAAAATGTAACATTTATTTCCTTCCCGTTTTCGAAAATCAATGGAATATGTGTGAAATATGTGTGGAAAAATTGAAATGCATACCTACTACTAGATCGAAGAACCGAGTCAAATCGTCGTCAATATCTCAAAATGATGTAACTCAGATTTGCTAATTTTACAGGGGAGTATTTGAAAGTTTTTCATTGATATCAACATCAACTGAACTTTAATAATAAATTAAGAGATTTTCTTTTTGTTTCGTTTGTCTATTGAGAGATTCCCCACTTCATAAAATAAAAAAAATGGTTATCAAAGTGTGATACATTGGCGGTTGCATGGACTGTATAAATAAAACTATAGTTTTGAGTAACATTACTTTGTGATATTGCCGACGAAATGTGATCGAAATTGTATCGAAATAAATTTTATGGTCATATTTCGATTTGCCTCAGTCAGTAAATTGTTACTTTTCGTACTGATTTTATTTAATTATTATTATATTAAATATTAAATAAAATATTATTATTACATTAGATAATATACCTATACTTAATTAAATTTGGTGAGTGCCAGATATTGCTCAAGGACGTGACTATCTTTCTTTTGTTTTTTTTTCTAGGAAATCAAAAAAAATGTGGAAAAATGGATTCAATCAACAGTACGAGACAATAAAGACTAAAATAACAAACTTAAAAAGTTTATCTTTTGACCAACTAGCTACTCTTTTTTATAGTCCAACTGATCCTTCAAGTTTGGGAATAATTCGCTTTCTGTTTGGTAAGAAATTTTTTTTTTATTCTTTTGAATTATTTTTCAATGTGATGCCGTTGAAAGCTTTGCACAATAAACCTTGTGCCGAACCTGCGATTATTATTGTTTTTATTGATAACAAAAATCAAGCAGCATCACACCATGAAGTGTAAATTTTAAGAATTTTTATGACAGGAATTTTGATCGCCAGTGGCATTGGATCGTGTCAATTGCACAATAATATTAATTGAACTGGTGTGAATATTTGAACAAAATTTCTAATTGAAGGTTTCTGAGAAAACTAATGGCTAGAGCTGGACAGTTTTTCAAATAATTCAAGAATTTCAAAAAAAGAAAATATTTTTTATGTTTCATTATAAGTATGTGTGAGGAAATATTTGGTGAAGAAGTAGGTATACCTACCTGTAATATTTTGAACTACAATCAAAACAGATTATTTTTATAAATTTAAGTCTCAATAGTTATTGTATTTAGTCGTATTATAAAAAAACTTCTTCTTGCAGGATTTCTAATGATAATAGACATATGCGAAGAGCGAGGTGGATCTGAGATACACATAAGATGGGGCGACCCAAACGACTGCCATTTCCCCTTATTTCCTTTTCTACAACCTCTAAGTTATCCTTACATGTCCCTCTTGTATGGCTTAATGTGGTTAGGTAAGTTTATAATTAACAAAAGTTATTACAAGATTTTAAGTGAGATATCAGTTTGAATTTCCAGGTGCTTTCGGCATTATGATTGGATACAGATTCAGACTATCGATATTCCTATTTGGGGTGCCCTATTGGTATCTCCTGTTAATCGATAAATCTTTTTGGAACAATCATAGTTATCTCTATGGGCTCGTTACCATTTTATTGATGGGGTCTTCAGCTAATCATTTTTGGTAATAAATGACATGGAATTTGAAGAAAAACTTCTTAAGCTGGTAATTTTTTTTAATGAAATAAGACTCATGGAGTCACAATTGCGTGTAATTTTTTATGTTATCTCTAACTTGAATGTGCAACCTTGAGTTTTTATTTTTTCTAAAGTTCCCCAAAATTTTGAATTTAAATTTGAATTTTTTGAATGAAAAATAAATAAAAAATAGTCGAAATGAAGTGTCTTTCTTGAGTATAAGAGAGTAATAAAAATGTTACTCTCCTGAAATTGCTTTGGTTTGGATGATGATTACAACACTCGCCTGAGGCTCGTGCGCTCGTGTTCCAAAGAGGCTCCTCTACTTATATAATGCTCAAGCATTTAGTGTGTATTTTTACATATCTACTATGTAGAGTTTCTCCAGCTTAAGAAGTTGCCCTTCAACTTTTTCTTCATCTGTCAATTTATTTTTATTAACACTTGTGATTTATTTTTCAGGTCTGTGGATTCAGCGAAAGATAAATCCATACACAACGCTCATGTCCCTTATTGGAATTATTTCATAATAAAATATCAATTTTTTATGCTATACTTTCTAGCAGGATTAAAGAAAACTGATATGGAATGGTTGGAAGGATACTCCATGACAGATATAGGAAGACATTGGGTGTTCATTCCTTTTAGGTATCCAAAATTTTTACTAAACTTTGTGAATTATTTGACGAACTCCACTCGACCCTGAGATTCGCCTTTACTTATTCGCTCGCATGTAGGTAGTAAGTAGTACGGTGAAAAGGAGTTGTGCACCGCAGGCGATTAGACCACCAATAGTCTTTTTCGCCGTTCCCAAATCATGGTGCATGGGACTCCTACTGGAACTTCCCGACCTTTCAGTAAGATCACAAGATTTTTCCATGACAGGAGTTCAAGTTTTTTTCTTGTAGTGGCTCGCTCTGTTCAAAGTTATTGAACCTGAGGCTACTATGTACCTTGCATACGCCTATGTATGTAGTGATAGGAATCCTCATCATAGTGTCCCCCCTAACTCCCATAAGTTGGAATGTATAAGTGTCTGATCAGATTGTTGTGACTGGTGAGCACCCCGAATAGTAGTCTATAACATTGAAATGAACAGAAGCACTGGGATGCGCTCGCTCCTGCGCCGGCAGCTGTAAAAGTGATCTGTCTCGTTGGAAAAAGCACAATGCTCAGATGAGGTAGTCTATTCGTTTTTATTGATTTACTCTCATCCAGCATAACCCAAGGTTATGTCGGAAATATGTTTGCAATGACTGTGTAATTAGATTGAAACGGCATGCCACTTTCTGACAACCGATCTAAGCTCACGTCCCCAACAAAGCGTGAGCTTTCCAGTTCTGTTGTTCATTTCTATGGTCTGTAATCTCCTTCCGGTTCAGTTAGGTCGTGCGCATACTTCTGACAGTTTTCCCAGGTAAATTTTCGATAGTTACTGGCCACTCTCAATTTTTCTATTGAATTTTTTCAAAAATATACATCTGTTTTTCATATTATCCACTAGAACTATCGAGTTTTGCTCTAGGATTCCTGGAAGTTTACCGTAACTTTGAAAAAAAATCCTCAACATGCAGAAAAGCACCTCCAAGAAACATTTCGAGGTGAATTTGAACCTGACCTACGATATAAAAAAAACCCGCAAAAGAACTGAGAGAAAATAAACGCTGCAAAATTTACCGCCTTGAATATCGTTCTTTTGCAAGACGGCCATCCACTAACAAAGCGGTAACTTCTTCTTTTCTGATAAATTTTTCTTCTTGGTCTTGACTACCCCTATTGCTTCTGCAAATCTCCACCCCCCCCCCCCCTCTTCACCAGACTTTTGACATGCTGTTTTTTTAGAAAAAATTTGGCACGCATTATTATCCGATATTCAAAAATCCTCCCACCCTTCCTCCTCCCACAATGGAAAAATCAGCTTGAAATTGTAGGCAAATTTTTCTTGAAATATTCAAAATAGGAAATTCACGAGTCAATTTTGTCTGTTCTGTTGTTAATTTCTATGGTCTGTAACATCCTTCCGGTTCAGTTTAGGTCGTGCGCTTACTTCTGACAGTTTTTGCATGAAAATTTTTGATATTTACTGGCCACTCTCATTTTTTTTTTCGATTTTTTTCAACAATTTACATCTGTTGGTTTTTCATACTATCCACTATAATAGAACTATCGAGTTTTGCTCTAGGATTCCTGAAAGTTTACCGTAACTTCGAAAAAAGAACATCTTCAACATGCAGAAAAGCACCCCCAAGAAATATTTCGAGGTGGATTTGGAGCTGACCTTCGATGTTAAAAAAATAAAAGAACTGAGAGTTTCGCTGCAAAATTTACCACTTAAAGCAGTGTCTTCTTCTTTTCTGATCGTTCTGTATTCTTGGTCTTGACTACTCCTACTGCTTCTGCAAATCTCCACCACCTAGACCACCTGATATGCTGTTTTAGTTAAAATTTGACAAATCTGATATTCAAAAATTCCCTCACCATTCACCACCCCCCAAAAGAGAAATCAGCTTGTAATTGTAGGCAAATTTTTCTTGAAATATTTAAAACAGAAAATTCACGAGCCAATTTTGTCCGTTACCTGAACGTTCAAAATGTGTTAAAGCTCTAATTATTATTTCTCATGTTTTTGTCAACATAAAATGCCAAAATGTTTATACAGGAGATTTTTTATTAAACATTATTATTTTTCAGGATTCTATTAACAACAGAACAAATCGATTATTTAATAGTCCATTGGTTTGGATTTTTATTGGATCTAACAATTGGTTTCTGGATGTTGCTTGAATATACAAGACCAGTAGCGATGTTGTTTTGCGCATGCTTTCACTTAATGAACTCAAGACTTTTTAGTATTGGTGAGGAATTACTGACAAGAATGTTTTAAAAGTGATGTAAATAAGGCAAGGGCCTTATTAAGCTTTTAGGACAGAGACAAAAATGCTTTTGTCTTGAAAGAATATCGCTTAGACTAAATGAGAGTTGTAGTACAGTATACTTTTTCTACAACTTCAATATTCGTAAAAAAATCAATTAATTCAATACAAATCGAATACTTACGTGACTCTTTTTTGACTTTTACCTAATCGCTTGAGTAAAGTGCTCACAATCAGTTCATCACTTTTAAGACAAGACTGTCTAATACAGAGTATGTATTAGATTTTTTTTTTTTATTTATGTTGTTTTATCTATTTCCAGGGATGTTCCCCTACGTATGTCTAGCTACAATGCCATTATTCTGCGAAGAGACATGGCCTAGAAAAATTCAAAACTTTTTCCTTAAAGAGAACGTGCAGCTCAAACCTAATATTAATTGTATATATTCAAAAGAAGACGTGAAATTTTTCAAAGACAAGAACCTGTCTTCGCAGGTTAAATGGAAACATAAATTGGTGACAGTTTTACTTCTCTCTCACTGTGGTTTGCAGGCGTTTTTACCATATTCTCACTTTATCACAAAGGTACGAGTAAAGTCAGTTCTACATAATGCTCATTATTCTTCCAGGCTTACTGCTTGAAACAAGACGGTTTTCATTAAAACGGATAAACACTTTAGAAATCCCTTGAATAAAGAACATTATAATAATTCTTCATTAGTCTATTGCGAGTATGCTGTTTGCTTTATAAAAGATGTCCCATTCGTCTCATTAAAAGACTCAAGTAAATTGGAAATTATAAGCAAATAATTCTTTGAATTCTGGCTCAAAATCCCTTCCGCATTAGCCTTGACAATGAGTATATGTGGAGTGTCGGAAAAGGGGATGTTAATGATTTCGTCAACATGTAATTAGATCTTCTAGATTTTTTTAAAAGAAACGTCGATAAAACGGGAGGGGGTTTATTTATTTGCTGTTTCGATTAAATATTAAAAAGAAAAACTTCACTCAGACTTCTTAAATAGCCTGTTTACTTATTGATACAACTTCTCTTCCTCTTTGCTGGGAATAAAACTACTTCATTTTAAATCCTGTTTGAAGTAGCACACTGTCCTAGAGAGACTTAAAAATCGAACAGTTCAGGCGTATTCATCTTTTCACCGCATTTAATTTAAATGAAAATAGCAAAGTTTTATGAGCTAAATACTCCAATGATTTTGATTAAAAATCTCTACCCAGGCAGCAGAATCACGTGATTATTGTCATCAGATCTCCGACTTAATCAACGTGATGTTTATGACGTCGGTCTAACGTAATTTTTCGTCTTTTCCCAGACAAACTGAATATTTTAATCTGGAGCTGTAAGTTCTGCTTGACTATAAATTATTTTTATATAAAGAAGTCAATTTTATTGTCTTCTTCTCCCTTTTTTCTTGAATTATAAGTGCTCCTGTCAGTTTCTCATCAGACTTAGTCTTGTAAGTGTTGTAAGGTGAAAACAACCGGTATTTGTTTCTTGTTTCTTCTTAGTTTCTCATGGCAGTGACAATGACTCTCCTGCCTGGGTAGTTCATGAAAAAAATGATCATGTTATTGAACGAATCGTTTCCAGGGTTATAATAACTGGACGAATGGGCTTTACGGCTATTCGTGGGATATGATGGTACATTCCTGGGATACCATTTTAGTAGTGGTCAAAGTTGTGGATAACAATTCTGGAGAAGAATATTTTCTCGATCCAAATGCTTGGACGCTGAATGATAGATGGAGTAAGCACGCAGATATGTGCCTTCAATACGCTCAATGTTTGAAGAAAAATTTGCCGCCTATTAAAGGTAAGAGAGCTGTTAAAAAAATTGCCATAACTGAACCGCCTCTGAAGACTGACCTATATTTTTCAATTCTTGTTGTTTCCGATGTTCTGCTTTCAAAGATCGAAGTCAATTAATTCTTCCAGCTTGGTCAGAGGTCAGACGAGCAGATTCCTGTTTAATTCTTTCTCGAGTCGATTAATTAATTAGTTCTTAGAGTTACTCCTATATTCAAGGTGGTATAAAAACAGGAGTCATAAAAATTTTATTTTCAGGTAGAGAAAGTTCTTCAGAGCTTCAAGAAGTAACCCCTGATAACATTTCAATTTACATCGACGTTTGGTGCTCTCTAAACGGAAGATTTCAGCAAAGGATGTATGACCCAAATTACGATTTACTGAAAGCTCGATGGTCTCCTTTTGAAAAAGTTGAATGGCTATTACCGCTCCTCTCTGATTATAATTCGCTCAGGCAGAAGATGAGGGATATATCAAGGGATGTTTTATCCTGGTCGAATTACAGTGATATTTTATTCATCGCTGATTATCCTGGTAGGTAAATAATTATTCTTACAAAAAAGTTTTTTTCTCATCAAATAGGGTTTTATAATTCAATGGCGATAAAAATAAAAAAACATTTGAAATTTTTTCGATGTTAAATTTTTTTACGAATGTGTTAAAAGAACGGTGTTAAAATGAGGTATAGCAGTAAAGATGTGTGCATCATATTTTCTAATTAGGGAATGTGTTTCAGGAATGTACTTAGAGAATTACGTGAGTGAAGAGCTACGAAATGTAACATTAACAGTCCTAGAAGGTGAAGTATTTTACGAAGTTGAGGATGAAACTAAAAGTCAGTCATTTGGACTGAGATTAACTAACGGTGCGAGTTATCCCGTGGAAGTTGGGATTTTCCATAAAATTCATACAGTCAGTAAAACTCCATCGTGTTACATGTACACCTTCATAAACACTACTAATGAGAGAAATCAAGAAACTTTCCAGCGTCTTAACTTGAATTCACGAGGAAAATATTCACCATTTCCATTAATTGAAGACATTCCAAGGAGAGCTCATTCGTTTTCATTATTTTTTAAGCATGTGCTTAACGGTGTAACATCGATTTTACTAAATAGAGAATTTTACGAAATTAATTTGACTGAATATGAATAAATTATTTTATTAATGTACTTAATCGTTTTTTAATCACCCCAGATTTTGATCATTGAAATAAGACTCAAAAATTTATTAAAAAATTATATTTACACAAAAATAAAGCTTAAAGTACAGTATTTACAGTAGAATATCATAAAGTAATCACCTCAATCACCAAGTTCTCATTTCATATACACTTCCCATACATACCATTTAATTTATTGTCATTTATTCTATCATCTTCATGATAAAACTGGTGATTAAGGAGGTTTGGAAACAAGGAAAATGGAATTTATGCCTTTTCGGAGATCGTTCCTAAGCTAGGTTTATTTTCATTATGCTGTCCTGATCTAGTCTCAGTGTTAATATTAGCGAGAGGATTCATTATTATGTTTGTCTCTTGCTTCTTACAATGTCCTTCCAGAAAATACGTTTCCATTGTTCCCTTCCCTTTCACTTGAATTGTTCCTCGACAAGTCATCGGATAACCTTTCGTGTGCAGGATTTGGTAAACTTCTTTGGTCACCTGAAAAAAATAATCATCACTAAAATTCTCAAGAACGTGATTAATAACTTCTGATTAATTCGACAAGTTCCCCAAAAGTATCGACTTTGTATGAAGAGACTCAAAGGTGAAGTTAGCACTGAAGTAATTTAAAGTTCCTACAAACATCAAAAGTTGATCCTGTAGAGATTTATTTTCAAACAGATAATGTGAGAGTGTATAGAAGTCGAAGTTCATAAGAAATGTTAATTTTTTGCGCTTCAAGGGTTAATTTTATAGACACGGCACAGGTTCAGACAAGAATTCGGCTTTTTCTCAGTTCCAGTGTGAGAGAAAGCAACGACAGGCGACAGGCGAAACAAAAAAGTTACAAAAAATGAAATGGGTCTGAACCTGTGCTGCTATTGAGTACAACTAGCTTGACAGAGCCTCATGAATTAGCCGTTTTATCTGAAACAGCACTTAATCAAAATAATTAAAGCGATTTGAATGAATCTTCGCAAGGTTATAATGAGGAATTTCCCAAATAGGAACGATGTGCTCCAGCACAATACCCATGATCTCTTTGTTTGCATTAATCCCGGCTTGAAATGATATTCGACTAATTAATGCATATACAGCCAATCATAACTTACCGAAAGAATCTAAATGGACTCTTTAAATGAATACAAAAAGAAAGCTCTAGCGAGATTATTTTTATTGAATAACCTTGTATTTTCCCCGTTTTAATAACCGAGAACCGGCTGAAAATATGAATCCAAGTACACGAGAATGGGTTTAAAAACGAACCAAGTAAAAACAAAAAAAAAAGGCTAAAGCAAACATAAACCCTAAAAGGATACTCCAGCTTTGCCGAGTTTCCACCCTTATAACGGCCGAGATAAGTTTGTTTGGACAGTCGAATACTTGCCTGGATTTTATCGACAACTCCAGTGCTGTCCATCCTGGAAGCCACGTTGACCGCGTTCCCCCAGATGTCGTATTGCGGCTTCCTGGCTCCGATGACGCCGGCGACCACCGGTCCAACGTTAATCCCGATCCGGATCCTGAAGTGGTTGAAGGAATGCTCGTTCACCTCGTTCAGTTGCTCTTTTAGTCGCAAAGCGTAGTCCGCCATCGCCGTCACGTGCCTGTAGCCTTGCATATCGCAAGTGTTTTGGGTCAGACCTGGTATCAAGATGGAGGGAGAATCGTTTAAAGGAACATCAACTCTCCAAACACGAGGAGGAATTATTTAAAAAAAGCACACTCATCTAAATTGATCAAATATCTGGAACGACTTCTGGAAAGTTTTATTAAAATCTCACGAGTCGTGAAACTTGGATGCGAATCAACATTAAATGAGAAACTCGTGTAGATGCTTAGCTGGAATAAGAGCGTTAATTGAAGGTTGTAGGTATAAGGTTGGATCAATTTTTTTACATTCTGGGCTTAATAATAATTATTGTAATATTTGTAATTTCAAATTACACAATAATTACGACAAGCAACATAGCTCTAAAATCACAAGGTGCCATCAGACGCGGAATAGCCCCTAGATCCTAACTGCACAGTTTTCTACTCGAGTTTACCATTTTATTTTGTTTTTATTGACCATTTAGTGCAGAAAATGTATTTTTTTTGTATTTTTGTTCAAAAAATAAAAACTAATGGAACAATATAAATGGTCACAATTGATGAATTGTAGAGAATTAAAATACGAAGAAAATGAGTTCAAACAACCCGATCGGTTGTTTATTGAGGGAGAAACCCCCCAAAAAGACGAGAGCGTTTATTCAAAAATACGTAAATGTTTTGAAGGCGTCTGATTCGAATTTCAAACGGATTTGGAAAGTAGAAGTGTTCAGCTATAAACGTCAGCGTCTTCGTTATTTAAATGCTGAAAAATGGGGAAAAATTGCGAACAAACATGAGCGAAAACGGCCGAGCGCGCGTCATGGTCGAGGAGTGGATGTAACCAGTGCACCATCCCCGCATCTTCTGTTCGACCTCCACTCCATAACCATTACAGCAAGTTCGGCCGCTTTCGCTCATGTTTGCGCGCAGTTTTTACCCGTTTTCAGTATTTAAATTGAAAATTAAGATTGACGTTTTATAGCTGAAATTTTCTTTTCCAAATCCGTTTGATAAATTCGAATCGAACGACCTCCAGACCGAAGAAATTCTGATTGCAACAACGCAAAAACCAATCATCCGACAGAGACTGGGTTTTGTACACGGGAAGTACCTATCAATGTCAATTATCTCGCAAAGAGCCTGTACTAAAATTTAAAAGATGGCGACGGAACGAATTTTTGAAAAAAATCGCTGTTTCTTCGGTTTTTTTCTATTTTTCCCTCATTAATCAACCGATCAGGTTGTTTATGGCCTCATTTTCTTCGTATTTTAATTCTCTAATTCGTTCTTTGGAACCATCAAGATTGCCTCAGCAGTTTTTCATTTATACACAAAAATAAAAAATGCGATTTTTTGCATTAAATCGTCAATAAAAAAAAGAGTAAACTGGAGTAAAAAACTGTGCAGTTAGGATCTGGGGCCTACTCTACGTGTGATAGCTCTGGCTGTATTCCGTTACTATTTTTGTCCAAAAAAAACCTCTATTTGCTTGGTCTAAATAGATCAAGTTGAAGTTTAGGTTCTACAATCCAACAAAAATAATTGAAACTGTATATAAAATCATCCATTTAATTTTAATGTATTACTGAATTATTGTTTTAAAGCTATCAAATGAATTAAATTCTCTCGTAAAAAAATTAAATAAAACGATCGAGGGATTTCCAATTTTAAAGATTCTCTATATATACAGGGTGATTGATTGAAACGCCACATTAGAAAAAGTTCGACTTCCAAATGATCTAGGAATCTGAAATTTGTAACTTAAGCAACATACCTAATAACGAGTCAAAATGAAATATTACCAAGATGGCAGAACATTAAAAATGGCGAAAGCAATGGCCATCTTTGTTTTTTTAAATGGGACACCCCATATATTATTGCATTTTCAGATCGTCTGAGAAAATGTAATAACAATGGTGTTTATAGTTGTATTTTAAATTGAGTAGGCCATGAGTTATAAACAAGTGAAAATCGTGATTTTCCAACTTTAAAGACATTTATCACGAAAACGGCTCAAGATATCAGAAAACGGTTTACATGTCCCTATCTTAACTTTTTATAAGGCATCCAAATATGCAGTTGAAATCTTTATACAAGGTGGTGAACATTGTCAGATTTTTCATCACCCTGTATAAACATTTCAACTCTACAGTAGGATACCAGATGAAAAGTTAAGATAGGGACATGTAAGCCGTTTTCTGATATCATGAGCCGTTTTCGTGGTAAATGTCTTTCAAGTTGGAAAATCACGATTTTCACTTGTTTATAACTCATGGCCTACTCAATTTAAAATACAACTATAAGCACCATTGTTATTACATTTTCTCAGACGATCTGAAAATGCAATAATATATGGGGTGTCCCATTTAAAAAAACAAAGATGGCCGTTGCTTTCGCCATTTTAAATGTTCTACCATCTTGGTAATATTTCATTTTGACTCGTTATTAGGTATGTTGCCTAGGTTCCAAATTTCAGATTCCTAGATCATTTGGAAGTCGAACTTTTTCTAATGTGGCGTTTCAATCAATCACCCTGTAGAGTAGTAGGCGTTATAACATAAGACATTTTTTATACTTATTTCAGTAAATATATTTCTCTCTTAATAATAAAATCAATATTACTTAATCAGAGAGATTACTTTCCAAACCGGCCTTATTCCAACTGAGCTCTTCATTTGATATAGCAATATAGCAAAATCTAATAATTCCTAACTCAATAAAAACAGCCTAGAACGGGAAAAATAAGAAGATTGATACCTGAAGCAGCCATATAAGTAGCACCGGTTGATTTAATCTTCTCAATGTATCTAAACTGGTCTTCCGAAAGTAATTCATCAAAATCGGCTATTATTTCGTTAAGAAGTCTCAGACACTCCACACCTTCGTTGTTTCCCTCCAACTCCACGTAGAACTCCGAGAAGTTGGGGATTGAAGCGAACATAATGCATACGAAATCACATTGCTCGTGATATAACTCCTATGGGAAATGTAAGCATTTTAGTCTGGAGAACGAGTAAGTATTTGTATTACGTTGTTACGTCGTAGGATCAACAAGTAATTTCTGTGGAGGGTCTATTTTGCCAGTTAGTGATGCTCAAACTGCATAATGAGCGACCAAAAGTGTTCAAACGGCAATATAAACCCTCCCTAATTTAAATTTCCGTCTTATAAAACATCAATTAAAAAGATTTTCTTTTTTCTTATATCACACTTCAAATGACTTCATTAAAACTTGAACGCAAGAAAGCTTTATGCGAAGTTACTCAACATCGCCGTGAAAGAGTGAAGTTTGAAATTCTCCGGTACTTACGTCATTGTTTTTCTCAGTGTTAAGAAAATGCTCTGCAACGTGAACCGGTAAGATGTTTGCCAGTAATTTACGGTTGTACGCCTCTAAATGCTCCATGTCCTCTTTTTCCTCTGAAATAAAGAAATCTTTAAAGAGCAAGGAACATCAAAGGTGCAATGCAAATATGAAATGAAATCTTAAAAGGTCCTTTCTACCTTCCTGTTTTTTTTTTCTTTTACCTACGCTCATGAACTTTTGATCGTGCTTACTTTAATTAACAAAAATAAATAAAAAATATTCAACTGGAAAGTGGAAAGTGTTTGCCTTGAATGAGAGCTGTAAGTTCGTCAAACTATTTTCCCAGAACAGTCATTTTTACAATGAGTAATCAGAAACAAATGTGCGGTAGAAACTTTTTATTACGGTAGGTTATGACTCCAATAACACAAATTAAGGGTAGCTTTAGGGGGCGATAATAAGAAAACTATAAAATAGAAATTATCCCTGAAAGGTAGGGACACAGGCTGCCTCAGAAATAGATGCAACTCAATTAACCGTGTCAATCAGGGCAGCTTATGACATGGATAATACAAAAATTGACCTCAGAATTCTTCTGGGAACTGGCTCCTCGTCAAATTTGTTGTAGCTTTGAGGATCGGTAGCCCATTTTGTTAATATTGAAAAGCAGTATGTTGAGCACTTTCTAGAAATTTTGGTAAAAGTTTCCGATTTGTGGTGCCATTTTTGGAAGATGTGACTTTAAATTTGGACATTTTTATAATTTTTGACATTTTTGTTTGTTATAATTTTTAATTGTTGGATTCGATGTTTTTGTGAACTTATGCCATTTGATTCTAAAATAGGATTCCTCGTTTTCTAGTCGTGTTAATGTTTTTTTTTCCAACTTGTAACCAAATGTGCCAGCAATAGCAATATGATAATTCAGCAGCATTTCAAACATTTTCATGTCAAGTTTCCATTTTGAATGGGAACGATCTCCGGTGATCGTTCCATTCTCAAGAACTGGAGAATAGCCCCCCGCTGATTTGCTCATGAAATACCCAAAGTTTAAAAAAATTTAAGTCATTTCTGTAAGGATTTTACGGGGGGTCCTTATAGTGGTGTGAAGGACTAACTGAGTCAATGTACAAAATCCAGTTCTATTCAAAATTCATCATACTTAAAATTAAGATAACAATAGAAGTTACGCGGATAATAGAAACTCTACCGTTTATAAAAAGTTACAAACAAAGAATAATTCAAAATCAAAAAATATGTGAAGAAGCTGTCCCAGGATAAATTGAGTGCAATATTTAAGAATTGGCAGAAAAATTTACTTATAAGATCAGTCACTAGAGTCCAAAGTGTAAAAATGGGAGGAAAAAGTGAGAGCTAGAGGTGAGTGGGGCAGGACCATAAAGAGAGGACTCAAAACGACACTGCTTGTCACAGAAATAAAGAAAAGAAAGCAAGAAGCAAGCAATCTATCACTCTAAAATTAAAATCCCCTCACCTGTTGCCTGTAGTTTCCAGACGAAATCTAACCTGTAAGTGGCCTCAGTTTGTTGACCATGCAGGATGAGAGCTATCACGAAAGCACCAAGAATGACCAGGTTCACGTATTGTTGAGTCACAACAGATTCGCTAAAAAATTACATCCAATATTATTAATTATTGAAAACCGAAAAAATGCATTAAGTACTTTAAAATTTTCAAATATCTTCATCAGCTTATTTAGGTAAATGACGTGCTTTAGAAAGGAGACGCTCTGTTTACCAGTCAGGTTTAATTGGGTGGAATAAATTATTCAAACCCTGGTTTCGCCATTGTGATCTTGGATCTAATGAGAAATTTCCGGACGGATTCACTTCGAAAAATTGCGCTAATTTAATAAGTTGACAGAAATCTGTCGGAAAGATTTCAGGTGTCTGTGTACTGATCTGAAAAATATCTGTAATTCTTAGTGAGAAAAATCCAGGACAGGGATAATGAGCTAAATTTATTAATTCACGGTTTCCTAATTCGTTATCCTTCCTTAGTGCTAATTATTGGAGTCTCAAAAGGCTATTCCCAAAGTATTCTCTTCAAAACGTATTCCCAAAGCTTTATTGCGGTTATAGCTTAATAATAATTAATTAAATGGGAGTGAGATATTTGTGAGATTGTTGATTATTTATAAATTAGGTTGACATAAAAATGCGTTTGGGAGAATTTTTTTCCAAATATGAACTTTTGATTTTTCTTGGAACTTTATGCTCTCATCTCTCACTTTGTGGAATCTAAAATTCTACTAGGTATGATGTGATCATGGTTGAATTAACAAGGTTAGACGTCTACAGGGTGCACCATGTATCCTTCTCTATATTGCTATCTCCTGAACGCTAAGAGATACAGGATCGGTTAAATTAGAGAAAAGATGCGCAGTTTTGTGGCCATCTCGAATTCGTCAAAACATGCAAGATATCTGTGACCGTTCCTGAAATATCCTGAAAAAACTGAAAAATCGAGATTTCTTATTTTTGCCATATCTTTTTTATTATTGGAAATTAATAAAAAAAAATTTGTAGGCTTACATAAGCCGTTAAGAGCTATCCATCTGACATTTCAAAAATTTTCAAGGCCTACTAGATCCAAGAGTTTTCACAGTCAACTTTCGTTTTTCTTATGGCCGCCATATTATTTTTTCATGTCGTTCGATATGAAAAAAATAATGGAAACCAAAAATTAATAAACTTAAAAAAAAAAAATTAAAATTTTTATTCTTAATATTTCAAAGAAAAATCTAATAAAAAATCGTCGAAAAACGTCAACATTTGTAAAATACGCCGAAATAGTGCTTGCCTTATGGTTTTTTAATTTATCTATGAAATTCGGTCTAAAAATGTGTCTTTTTTGTAAAGAAAAAAGAAGAATAAAACTTTTTTTTATTTATTTTTTGAAATTTAACAATTTTTAGTTCTTATGATTTTTTTTATACCGAACAACATAAAAGAACACAATGGTGGCCATAAGAAAAACGAAAGTTGACTATGAAAATTCTGGGATCTAGTCGGCTTTGAAAATTTTTGAAATGTCAGATGGGTAGCTCTTGCCGACTTATGTAAGCCCACAAAAAATTATTCATTAATCTCCAATAATAAAAAAGATATGGCAAAAATAAGAAATATCGATTTTTCAGTTTTTTCAGGATATTTCAGGAACGGTCACAGATATCTTGTATGTCTCGACGGAATCGAGATGGCCACAAAATTGCGCTCCTTTGGATTTGTTTAACCGACCCTGTATCTGTTAGCGTTAGGAGATAGCAATATAGAGAAGGATACATGGTGCACCCTGTATACTTCTTTTATATAAATATTTCAAAGTTTTTATAGAAAATTATTAATTTACAAAATAAAAAGAAATTTTTATTGTCATATATCATTTAAGAGGCATCGTAATTTATTTCATTTAATTGAGACGTGAGATAATTTACTATTTACTTAACATTTTCCACCCCTAAAGAGTATAGTGTATTTAACTTCAGCTGCCAGGATATTATATAGGGCAACGGCAAATTAACTAGAGAGGGTGTTAATTAAGTAGGTACCTAAGCAAATTCCGGGATACGATCCTTGACTAACTTTGACAACACCCTTAAATGGATATTTGTGTTAATATCCTAAAGTGACGTTACCTGACGATTCCTAATCATCCTTAAATATTATTATTACAACTCTTATAATTATTTATTATCATTTTTTTTTTGTTATTTTATCAATTTTCGTCAAGAAATTTGAGTTAGGATTTCGCCCGCTGCTAGGAATTTTTTCTCAGGTTTCAATGAACAAAACACTGTCTTTAAGTCAACTGAACTTTTCGCATTGTTTCCGAGCCTCATCGAGGTTCAGGCTTGTTAAAATTTCACATCTCAAAATTCTTCAGCCGTCTAATGTAAACAGGCACTTTCGACCTTTTTATAATTCCCCGTTTACCGTAATTGAATTAATTCACGATTCTGGAAAAATCTTACGTTCCACCTCATTTTTCCCGAGTCTCTTTCCTGATATTTGGTGAATAATATCAAGTTCCAACAATGCAAAAAATTCATTCAAGATATTTGATGACTGTTTTTCTTCAACTGCTTAATTTCGATGTTTTTCAGGTCTAAACGATTTGAACAATCACAATTATCATCAACAACAATTTTTTTTTATAAATTTAATATTAAGTTAATCAAAGACAGAGTAATTTTTTTATAACCGAATTCACTATTTGCAAAACCCTTGAAAAAAATCGCAAAAATTGAAGTTTTTTCAATTTATGTTATAATTGCAATTACTACTTCTCAAGATTCCAATTTTTAGCAGCAGCTTTAGTAGATTTTTACTTTCATGCAACCTTAGTGAAAGATTGCTTTAAAAAGATACCTACTTGAAAGATATTTTTGACCTTCTATGAATTATAAATTATTATCCCATCAATTCTCTGACACAATCGAGACTTAAACTCATTAATCCTTCACCTTCGAAAATTCTCCACTGCAGACTGGTAAACAAGCGCACCCGTAACTTTTTCATAATTCACAGTTTTCCCTAAACTTCATTAACCGAATTGAATTAAGAAGCTTTAAAATTCTCGCTTCTTTTACCGAACTTTTCCCTAACAACTATTAATGTCGAAACCGTTTTTTGTTCCACCGGCGGGCAGTTTCCTTGCATATATTAGGAAGGATGTCATATTATCCGCATTATAAGAATGAAGAGACGTAAAAGGGAATTATTCATCAAGTACCCGAATAAGGCTAATGGACAACGCTGGCGTCTGCCCCCGGATTATAATAAGCAGTCCCTCAACTTACCTTTGTTTCGTGGGACAGAAGTTCTTATAAATAATAAAAATCTCCCTGGAGTAAGTTAAGTAGACCGCGAGAAAGCCGGCGAGTCCTCCCAGCAACACGATTGTTTTGAATAACGAGATGAGCACTTGGTATACAGCGCAGGCTATCATGGATAAGAAAACTAACAACAGCAGGAACTGTAATGAGAATTTTAATGAGAAAACACTTCAAAACGTCACTGTATATAACAATCAAAATAATGATGTGTAAACATTAAAGAGCACTTAAGCTTGAATATAGTAAACGTATTCGATTTTAGTGTGCTATTCTAATAAATGATCTAAAATGTCAGTGAATACAGAATGGATTATACAAAGGGGTTTAAATATGCGACAAGCCTTCGAGCTTATTATTAAAAATGTAAATATTCCATTTGTTCATTTTGCCACGACTTGACATTGAGACACGGAATACCGTTCAATCACGACCATCGAAAGTTTGTAATAATTATTGTGAATCGTGAATAAATTTGAATTAAACAATAAATCAGGCACCCCAAGCCATCGGCGCCCCTAGCCATATATTTCCTGATTGGTAATCCAGTTCTACTGGTGATTCATATTTATTTTAATATGCGTATTATTAAAAATTAACTCCATCAGGTCAGCCTCCTTGGCTATTGGTAATGTATAAATGTCTTTTGGTGTGAGAAAGTCACTCCCGAAGGTTTGTGGTCTGGTTCTTATCAAAGCGGGACACTCGCATAATGATGGGTTTTGCTGTTTCATCATCATCCAAACATTCAGCGCTGATCGCTAAACCCATCCTCTGCATGTGATGATTCAGCTTGCAGTGACCAGTATAATAGGCCATCGAATGGTCTGGAGGACTGGAGGACTTCCCTCTCAGCCCAGTTTTCGTATTTTCGTTTTGGCAAGATTCGGTGATATGGAAAATCGGGGCGTTAAACCATCCAACCTTCTCTTTCTGGAAGGTTGGATACTATGTCAGTTTCTCGTTGTAGACCCAGCCACTTATGACTGGTGGGATCACTCTATCTTGAGGATTAACAAATGGTGTTCCAAAAATATAATATTTATTCAATCATAAAGCACCCTCTTGTATATCCATTCTAGTTTACTTAATTCAAAAAATCGTGCTCAGTTCATGTAGGTAATTACCTACTTTTCAAATTATTTAAATTAAAATATGAGTCATATAGGTACCTAATTGTTATTTTTGTTAGGCTTGTAAATTTTAAGATTAAGTATACTTACGTCTACTAGCGAGTAGGGTTTACAGTCTTTCTCTTCGTTATTTACCGTGTATTCTGGAAAACTTGCGCAATTATTAAAATATTCGAAGAAAGTGTCATTGAGACATTGGACCTCATGTGGTAAAGACAGCTGAAAAAAATGTTCAAGCTCAGAATGGGAGTTCTCTTCTTCAACGTAGGTAATTCATATAAATTTACAAGTTTACATTTTCGGTTTTATCACATATTTTAAAAGTTGATACAAGCACCGAAAGCGTAACTAAACACGAAGAGGAATTGAAAATCTCCTATACAAATATAACTCAATTCATCTCTTTTTCATTTCCGATTTTTTCCCGATCACACCGCATGTTCCACCGGAATAATGGAGAGAGATTTCATCAAACAAACTTTCTCGATTTTCAAGCCTCCACTCAGTTCAAATTTAGTAGGAGCAGGTGTAGATTTAATTTTGCGGATACTTGCGGAATGTTTAAATTATTTTAATACTCGAGATCGTATTTCGGGAAATATTTGGGGTTTGTCAACTTACCGTATGCAGCATTACAAGTCCGTATATACAAACAGCCATAATAAATGAGAACACTTGAGCAACATTTCTATTTTTATGAATAAACCTCGAAAGCGCAAACAGTTTTAAGGGTACATTCTGAAAGTAAACAAGTCAATCAGTTTATTTGTTTCCATCGAATCTGAACAAAGAACAAACTTATTATGAGAGAGTGTCTACATCTAATAAAAGTTTCGACAGTACTCTGTCCTTGTTATGACTAAAAGTTTCGACAGTACTCTGTCCTTGTTATGACCTAGTTGAAGAGAGTTAAAGAGAGCTGAAAGCTTCGTCGAATTTTATTTCATGTAGATACTGGAAATACTTACACTTAAATCAAGATTTTCTATATAGACTAAAACTGGGATTGATATTAACAAGAGGATTATTGGAATTGAACACAACATCGCAGTATTGTTGCTGAAACATATTATCAAAGAATTATAAATGAAAAGTTCAAAATGTATGATACAAAAGTACAAAATGTGGATGTTTGAGGCATGAGTATATTATGATGATAGTTTGACTCAGTTGCAACCCATACAAGTGCCCCAAACATCTTGGCCACTGATGTTCTATCAAACTATCCAGCAAATACAAAACTGAACAGTTAGCACAGTCATGTGGTGTTTTTCATTGGAAAGTTGCAGAGAAGTTCTTTTTGATTTTTGTCTCTTTTATGTTTTTTTTTTTGATGCTGAATCTGAAATTTGCCACCTTTACCTAAAGAAAATATGAAAAAAATACATATACAAATTTCTTTGTTTTTCTGCTTACTCCTAACATGCTAAAACGTGTTTTATACACCAAATTAAGTGTTTCACTAGGGCAACTATTTGAAAATATTAAATCCAAAGCTTTAACTTTAACAAAAATTAGTGATCATCTATCTTCCATTAAAATACCTCGCATTGAAATTTAGAAGAACATCCGAGGGATTCCAAAACTATTTTGGATAAAGTTGTATACAAGCCAAAATATGAGTTCTAACTGCCTTTGGCATTAATGGTACCAAACTGCTCAGCTAACTCACTTCCTTCCGTGATTTAGCCCACTGCTCAGGTGAAGCACATCAACAACTGAAACCCTCCAAGCCTTATTAGAGGTTCAGGGTCATCCAGAAAATTTTTCCAGGAAATCTTGGGTCATGAGGTGCAATGGGTGATTAAATCTTACTAAAAAAATGTTTTTACCTAATGGTCTTGTCTTTTCAACAACAGTAAACATTGTTGTGTAAATGATCATAATTATTAGTTGAAGAGGCTTTCTCCATAAACCCACTTTGCAATACCCGGAAGACTATATTTGCTGTAAAGCCATATAAGATCCATAAACGGTGTCAGCTAAAGATGTTGGATAGATTGGTTGTAGGTCTAATGATGGCTTCTGCTAATGATAATTTGTTTTGTGGAATGTTTTGTAATGGAGCAACTAACTGGGAGAAGACTGGTTTGTGTCATCTTAGTGATTGGTACATGATTGCTGGCACCTCCAGGCTTGCAGTTTCTGTAGAAATTGCATTTTTGAGTTAGTTTCAAAACAGTTTCTCCAACGTTCAACAGTCTGACGCCTTATATTAATTTGCTGGAAGTCAAAATTTGGGTAACAATTCCACAAATTTAATAGAAAGAACGTTTTTTCTTGAAATACCATGCAGAACTCTCTTGATAGTGGCTGACAATTATTTCACTGACGTAGTGCTTTCTACTCTCCCCTTCTAGTGACTATTCAATCCAGTTCTAGTTCTCGAAGGAGATTTAGGAGTTTCGATGGTTCTAAAGATGGTAAGTCTTTTTCCGCTGGCTAGTAAAGACCTAGACAGCATCGTTGTACTGCATGACACTCGACCAGGAAATGTATTGCGGTTTCGTCTTCCTCCATGCAGAATCTATAAATGTTTGATCATTTTGGAGACCAATCTTGCTAAGTCTACAATGACCCGTGAGAAAGCCTGTTGGCATATTGAAACCGTTTTTGTTTTTCTTTTTCTTTAGGGTTTATGACCTTTAGCTTTTACTAGCTATTTGGCCACCGTTTTTGTTGATTCGTCTTGATCCTGGGAGATCTTTCCAGAGGTTTTCTTCATGGGTTTCCTTTTCTTTCTTTATCTTATCTTTGAGGACATTCACTCCTATTCCGCAAAAAGGTTCCGGCCATATGAGCTGCGTTCTTGCTCTTCCTTTAGCTAGGTCGTTAGTTTCTTCGTTACCTTCTACACCTACGTGTCCTGGTACCCTAAAGAGGGTTGCTTTTTGTTTCCTTTGCGTCATTTATTAGGCTTCATTAGGCATTCTCAGTCACACAATTTTTAACTGATGACTATGAACTATGATGATTATAAAAATTTTAATAGTTTCTGTCACAAAACAAACATCGAAAGATTTTTGATAAAACATGACAATTTTCAGATTGTAAGCTTACCAAGAACTGGTTTTTCAGTTGCTCAAAAAGTTTTTTGTATTTTTTTGGCAGTTTTTTTCGTAGTCTCGAACTTTTGCGAGGTAGCCAAGTAATTCGAAACCAGCATACAATAAAACATAATAGCAAAAATAGAAAAACTCCACAACTTTCTAGCAAGCATTTGTCTGGACTGAGTAATCAGTGAGGGCAAACTTTAAGAAAATCAGTAGCTCTATACAATTTTTTTTAATGAATAATATTTGACTCATCAGGATTCTAATACCTCCTTCTAAAACAGTTCTTCGCAAAAGGAACAAATACGAAAACAAAAATTTAAACGCCAGGGGCTTAAACTCATTTTGGATACATCAAAACAAAATCTTTACCTCGTAATGAGCGTGTACTACCTATTGTATTTTTATTGCGGATTCTTGGACGATTAACTTTAAGTTTAAAATTTGTCTGGAACTTCTTGTATAACTTTTCTTAATGAGCGTCTACTACAAAGACACATCGATGCAACATATCTCCCAAGCTATGTCCTTATTCTGATTCTTTTTTAGCCCTTTTCCGTAAAATCTAAACGAGGTGCTCGAGTTGAAAACTTTTCTAAACTTTAAGGTTCGTTGAAACCGAAAATTCCTCTTCTTAGTTGTCGAAGTTCCGTTTAACTTTCCCAGTTTTTTTAATATAGCTTACAGTGCTTTCTTAATATAGCCCTTAAAGAAACGAACTTCCACAATAGAGACAAATTCTGACTGATATAGAATTTTCATTCAGTCTAGATATTGATTTTTCTCAAACTAATTCGCATGTGTACCTAGTACGTAAAATCCATCTCTGAACAACAAGAACTGTAAACGCTCTCGTGTTCCAGAGTCGGATTTTGCTTTTTTATCGCATACAAGAACAAGTTTTCGAAATTTTATGTTCACCGAAACTGAGAATTTATAATCTTATCTCTAGACGTTCTATATTTTCTTTATTATTATTATTATACAAGGTGTCCCGTATCGTTATGTTCAAATTTTTTGAGCATATAGTAGGCTTAATTTTGAGCCCAAAAAACCCAAAAGTGGCAGGTCTATCTTTACTCGTTACGAAGTTACAGGCCTAAGAAAATTATGACTAGTAAATAACAAAGATTCAACTTTGAAGACCACACAACCACATGTGTTGTGGTTTAGGCTAATAATTTATTGTTATGGTAACGACATGAGTAAATGTCACCAAAATGAACATTAGAAGAGGTTCTCCTGCTCATACAAAATGGCATTTGGATTAAAACAAATGGGACACCAGCATATTTCGGAATTGGCGTTTGTAACTAAATTCCAAAAAGCAATTATTATTGGATCGTATTCAGCATGCTGGATCAAGAGATCGGTCGCGAAAAAAGACGAGAAATTAGAACGGTTACTTCTGCAATAGGCCTCCGAGCACAAGTTTGTATTCAGCAAGGAATAGGACATTTTTAACACATGATAAACTAAAGATGTGGTCAATAAAATAAGCTTTATGTGGTTTTCAAAGTTAAATCTGGTATTTACTAGACATTATTTTCTTAGGCCTCTAACTTCGTAACGAATGCAGATAGACCTGCCACTTTTGGGTTTTTTAGGCTTAGGAATAAGCCTACTATATGCTCACAAGATTTGAACATAACGATACGGGACACCCTGTAGATTCTTTGAGTATCAACCTCTAATATAATTTATTTTGGTACATCCAGTAGATACAAATTCTCGTAATGAGCGCCTACAGCAAAGATATATTCTGATTACCATTTCTCCCAAGCTTGTCTTGATTCTGATTGACCTTTAAGCTCATTCGCATAAAATGTAAACGAGGTAGGTACTTGAGGCGAACAGATTTAAAAACTTTACGTTTGATGTAGGGATTAGTCGTGCACGTTCTGTGTAACATCTTTTTTTAAACAAATTCTGACAAGTTTTATATGACAAAAACGAGTAAATATTTTTTTTACAACTGGTAATTTGGTCCCATAGAACTTGTAAGAGATTAGCTAATCTGAGCAAAAGCATTGATTTTTATTTTATCACAACCCCTGACGTTTAAAACTTCTATTATTTCAACAGCACTCCCCGAGACATCTCCAAGTCCATCAAAGCACTCCTGCAATCACTTACCGCCTAAACGTAGTAAGCTGGACTAGAAGAATCGCAACAAAGCAAAACGTGGAACAGAAGAAGTACAAAGTTAACATTCGATCCCTTTCGAGGGCGTACTGTAAATCAGGAGAGACGGGATAAATACAATTAGGCCCAAAGGGCAAACCTTCGGCACAAACCTTCGCTTCTTTGACAGGGTCACGGAAATTCAGCAGTAGAGTCCGACAGTGCTCAGTCCGTAATCTGTCAATGCTGCGGGCGTCGATGGCTCTCATCAAGTAGTCGTTCACTTCATCCTCAGGATTCTTTTCCCTTTCTGAGGGCTCGCCGCTGAAGCCCAGTCTGGATAGGAAGGAAGAATCCTGGTTACGTTTGTGCTGAGATTGATTGTACAGTTATGGGCAAAGAAAGCACCGTAATTTTTTAGCATTTTTTTTTGTTGGGACTTTCCTGAAGGGATTTATTCTGAGTGATGGTTATTTGAGTTTTCAGGTTTTCTTTCAATTTTTTGTCAATTATTATTTTGTTTCACAGTTTGTCAATTTATGTTTCCATTATTTATCAAAATGTCGCTAACTGGAAAAAAATGAAAATAATTTGACAAATTGTGAAAGCCAGTTGACAAAAGAAAAACACTTTGTAGAAACAACCATTCGGCATAAACAACTTTACATAGCTCAGGTATATAAATAGCTCACTGTTAGTGATAATTTGCGGTTCAGAACAAGGGCATTAGGTAAAGACCTAAACATTGGGTTTAGAACCGCATCAAAATAGGTTCAGATTGTTCTGCTTCAGGTATTAGTTCGCGGTTCATAATTGCGGGCATATTCAATTTATAAGAGATTAGAAGGAAATTTGGAGTAACTGGATTGTTCTGTAACACCGATCAAACAATTCAGAGCGATTAAAGATAATTTGAGTCGTATCCATTTCAGAATGGATTCGCTTAAATTGACGTCGTTTTGTTTTTCTCTTGTTCTGACATTGACAAAATATTTTGAAACGGTTGGTGGGAATATAAAATATTTCAGTTATTATTTTCAGGATTCATGTTTTAAATTCACTATTAGGGAAACTAAATTGAGTATCACTTACTTGGATGAGTGTTTCCCATGCTGCGAACCATGTCCCATTACTCGCATTTCTTTTGAAATATTTCCATTCATAGAATGAGTTTGATTTGATTTCGTACCCTGCGAATGAATAATATTAATAATAAAATTGTAGATATATCTCCAGTGTATTCCTCAAGAGCCCTCAACAAATTTCAATAATAATCAAACCCGAAGACACTTTACCGGGCTCTGTCAAAATTAATGTCGTACATTTTTACTCCTTAATAAAGTGTTTGTATAAATTTGTACCTTCTCTTAATGTAATAAATTACTCGTATTTTGTAAGACGAGCATTAGGCCGCTCTATTTTACTGGCTTTTTAGCAAAAGTGTATTCTTTCTCGTTTAAGAACCCTCAGAGAAATACAATAGACTTTGGCGAGAAATTGGCTCATGTATTTCATTATGAGCTCTATATTACTCCAGTTTCACGTTCGCGAGAGATAAATCTCCCCCATTTGTCCGTCTGAAGGTCTAGTAAACACATCCACCTTTCGTAAATGAAGAAAAATGTTTGCGTTTTATTCCCGTTATAAATTTGAATAATGGAATGAACAAATTCATCAAGACCGATAAATAAGAATTTTTCGAATGATCCAGGCTAAATTAAATCCGCCAGGATATCTGGAGTTTTATGAAACCAACCACGATTTGCGGTGGAGGAAAATATGCAAACCTGATGGAGGTAATACATTTTGGAATGGTTTGTTTGAAAACCTTCTCGCTTTATTCCTTTATTCGTACGAGAATTATTGATAAAACCCATTCCCGTAAATATCTCGAGATTAACTAAACAGAAAAAATCTCAGTGACTTTTCGAAAATATAATCATTTAATTGACGTTGCTACCTTTTCAAATTATTGTCCTATTCATGGATTTTACAACCCGACGAAATTAGGTTGGTCTTTCTTTCTGTCTGAAATACTGATGGTGTGAACATGGTTCAATAAAGTGAATTATTTAGTTAATTGTTTCGTGTAGTGGTTTGTTTAAACTCAGGTATGAAATTGTTGTTTGAGAGTTCTTTAGCAGGGCTAATTTCTATGTCGTTTCTAATTAGGTAGTGTTGAGAGTTGGTGATGCTGAGTAACATGGGATAGTTTAGAGAAGCTCGACTTGGGTATAATGGCCTGCCCACTTCGGTAATATTAAATGACGGTTGGCAGATTCAGATGGTAATGAGTTTTAATTTGCAGGGTTCTAGCTCCAGGCTCTAGCTCCAGGTTCTAGTTCCAGTCTCTATTTTAGTTGCCGTTCCTGGACAATAGTTATGTTCGAGAGTTCCATTTGTCTGGAGCCAGTTTTGCCTATGTAAGCGAGTTCGGATGGATGGCGTCCTTTGGAAAGGCGAAGCCATTTTTTTATGTGTCTGGACCGATAGTGGAGGTCTGACGTAAGCGATCGTGGAAGGAGGAAGTGTTATTCTCCATCTTGCTTTTTGGTCTTCTGTTTCACTCAATCTTCAGCCTGAGCCGCTGTTTGGACTGGAAGGTACCTTATCATGTTTCTAATATAACTTTTATGTTCTCAAAAATGGGAAACACATCAACCAAATGATGTTATTGGAGTGATTTATTTGGATCATTGTTACCTGTAAATGAATTTAAGAATATCTAATTGATATTACAATTTTGTATATTGCTAAACTTATTTATACCAAGCCGGTATCAATTTTTTTTATTAGTAAAGTAAATTTTAGTTTTGTAAATCTGTTATTTGGCAAAATTAAGTAAGGTTAGATGTGTAAATTTTGGTGAATGCCTATTGAAGGTGATATTGTGGTCTTTTGTAGACTAATTGCATTTTAAAATGAATAATGATATTTCTTTTTGATGTTATGTGTAATGTTTAGTAGATAAATTGAAGAATCCTAATTTTAAGTATACAGGGTGATCCCGAAATGGCGGACACGGGATACAGGGTGTTGTAGAGGATGCTCAGAAAGACTGTAAATTTAAAATAAAAATGTGTTCCTCGGCTTCGTTACCGAGATATAGGGTGTCCTTTTTCCAAAATTAAAATCGAAATGGCGGTCAAATTTAAACAACCTCCACTGGAAAAGCACATGATTTCACATAACTATAACGATAGTGCTCTGCTTTTTATTTTTTTTATTATCGGGAACCGAATTACAGGCATTCAAAGTTTACCTATTCCCTGTGTTCAACAAAATTTTTCAATGTGGCATCGTTGTTCGAATTAGAGATTTTGAATAATATTATCGAATTTGTATCCGCGCAACGATTATTGTTTTAAGGTTTGTTGTGTTTCCATTTCATATGTTTCCATGGTAAACATCTATCTGTGTATTGTAGACCTACACATTATTTTTCTGCCTGAAGAATGGTATCCGGTGCAGTGTTGTGACTTTATTTTCTACAAAAGTGGTCATATCTTCTTAAGGAAGCCATACTGGAGAAAACAGTAAATAAAACTTAGAATCTTTAATCCACAATAGATGCTGTGGTGCTGTCCGTGTCCGCCATTTCGGGATCACCTGTATAATCTCACGATACATTATTATCAATTCCTGGAAATTTATTTTAATTGGAATTTATTCCAATAAACTGTTAATTGTTAGTGGGAGTTTTATTTTGGTGCGTTTTGTGTGACCTGAAATTTAAATAATCACAGCGTAGGGCAGGTCAAGGCTTTTTTAAACTTTTTGGACATTTTTTTTGAAAACATTATTGATCTAGACGATCACTGAAAAATTTGTAACTTTCTTCTAAGATCCCCCACCACCCCTCTGTTCCGATTCGGGTTCAAAGGAATCTGAACGTACCCGAACGAAGCGAGAGAGAATACACCCCCTGCTCGCAAATATTTGGCATTTTTATTCGAAATTTTAAATCAAGCGAGTAGAAAGGACTACACAATAAACTAACTCAATCCTTTTTTTTAAATAAATTTTCATACCGTTAGGATGATTTTCTTCACACTGAACATCGTCTGAATTTTTCTGATGAACTCGCGATGTGTCTACCTACAGCTGTAAAAGCTATGAAAGCATTGGAAGGTCTTAAGATTCTTCCTATCACATTTTAAGAAACTTTCCTGGAGTTTCTTGAAAGATAACCACTCTTTAACTTCCTCTGGGTCAAGGCGTCATCAATTTAGAGAGTTCTGATTGAGATTTTAAAATCTACGAAATTGTTGAGTGCAGGTGACTATCTTGTGGTTTGTCCCACTTTTGAGTACATTAGCCGCTTCAAAAACCTTTATTAATATTTTGGGAGTTTGTGGAATTAGGAGTTCATAAAAATTTGGGTTCCGCGATAATGAGACTTCTTTTTTCGTAATTTTTTAAAAACTCTTATTACCTATAAAAGAAAACATCAGAGCGCCACAAAAGTGAATCATCTTGCTGAGAAAAATTGTATGAACCGAAAGAGAGTAAATCTGTTTAGAAAGTATGTGGGTGGTACCTACTAAGTGCCTTGCTCAAAAATCATAATGTATTTTCCTCAGAAATTATTGAGGTTAGAGCTTTATTTTTGAAAAAAATTACGCCATTAGATCCCATTGTCCCTGATAACGCGGTAATACTTTATCAAAGATAATAGCTCCCGGAACCTCCAACCTACTGGAAAAAGGAATATAATCGAGGCGGAAACGCGGACAAGCGGACTCAGCGCGACTACCATACAATTCTTGTTAAACACAGTATCAGCATTATATTGTCGTTCAGGTTAGGAAAATATTTCCAGATATATGTATATGTATTTCTGAACTAATCGTCAATTTTGCGATATAGGTACACAGCTCGAATAATCTAAAACTTTGATTCTAAATGTCACATAACCCCTTGTTACTGGTAGATCTTTATTACTTCTGGCTCTAACACAGGTAGCTCTGGCTACCTATAAGCTTAGTCTCATTATTCAGGATTACTTATTGGACTGTTTCAAAGCCGATTGTGCTTCACATGATATTTACTGGAACGTAAACAGACATTCATAGGTAGGTGGGTAAGTAAATAACGCCAACCTAAGGCGAGGCAGTCTAAATCTATCAGACTGGATAACGTAATGTCCTTGAATATTAAATCTAAGGGTGCATATCATTCCATTTATTACATAAACAAGCCTGATGTGTTTGTTCTGAAACCTCTCTGGAATCTCGATTGATGAAGTTATTATATTCTCTATGACAATGAAATTGTTCACTCGAACCAACCTTTGTGTGCGTTACCTGTACCTGTACCTTGTTCGAATGGTAGAATTCTACCCGCAGACAAAACATTTCGCCGTGATTATGATTAAACACAAACAATAATGACGCCAGGAGAGTATCGTGGAGCGAAGTTCAAAGGATTATCGGTCGCGCGCGAGGAGCTGGGACAAAAACTGCGGGATTTTAAAAATTCACGTCTCTAACTCTCAGTTCTGCTGCTTTTATTTTTGACACGCCATTTAGAGGGATGGCGATATTTTAATAGCATGATGGATGCTTGCATTTTGAAACTTTTGTCTATAAGCCTCATGTCGTTTTGAAATAAAATTAAAAAGTTTTGATGTAGGTGATGGTGACGGCTGGAAATTAAATTTACATTGAAAGGCAAAGAGGAGAATAGGATACTCATAAAAAGTTGATCTCTACATCAATAAATTTTGCATTCTATGAATTTTAATAGGTACAGAATGTGCAGTATAAATATTAGTACAAGAAGATTAAACATATTATATTATAGGGACATTAATCATTCATGCAGGGCACAAATCTGGTCCAAAGCCAACAGAATTAAAATTGTGCAGAAAGCTAATCTCGAAAAAGGGAAGTTCTGAAATGTCACTTTTTAACTTTAAAGCCTTGTGAGCTGAAAATGCGTCATGTGAAAATTTGATTTCTTTGACCGATTAAAAAGACCGAATAGGTATCTGTTTTGATTTTTTGATCCAAATTCAGTTTAAGAGTGACAGAAAGAAAGTAATGATCTTAGAGAGGGATCAATTTCATTTACGAAATCCTACTAATAGTTGATTTACCTTTCGAGCAAATATTATAAAAAAAAAACAATGAAGAAAATTATTTGTATCCGAAAGTTTTTTTTCCAAGCGATGTATGTTAGTAGGATGCAGTAGGAATTTTTCATCAAATTTGTGTATTATTGCATTTTAAATTTTTTTTCTGTATTATTTTGGCTAACTATCTCACCAGATTTATTATTCTGGTCTAAAAGTAACAGAATTAAATCACTTTTTTTCTTAAAAAGTCCAAAATCGGTACAAATCAACAATTCTCTTGGACGAAAATTAGAAACGAATCTAAACTGGAACTGGACTGGAACTGAACTGGAAATCTGCCAAAATTGTAATGTCTCTTTGGAAAAACTTGAAAAAAAATTTTCAGAGGGAGAATATTCCCAAAAATAAGAGAAACTGAGTAAGTAGAAATTGACTAGCAGAAATTGACTAGAAACTGACTAAAATAAGTAGTTTTTTTAATAAGGAAAATTGTACATTTCAGTAATTACTCATCTAAGTATTGCCAATGTGAATTAATCATCCATTGGAGAAAGTTCCAAAAAATTCTGAAGTTCAAAATTTTTTAATTTCTCGATGACATATTTTTTAGTGTATTTTTTAACAAAAAAATACACTATTGAGGACGACATCACTTTTCGAAAATCACCCAAACTCATCAAATGTCCACCGATCATGACCCCCAGATCACGAAAAAGTGGTTTTCCAAAATTCACCTGCCCACGATATATATATATATATATATATATATATTTCTCCAAAATCACGATTTTTCGATTTTAAAAACGCTCCTGTAGCTTTATCTTTCAAGATTAGTGAACGAAATTTTGGATTCTTGTAAAGCTTGGGAATGACTTTAGATTTTCGTTGAAAAAAATTCCAAAAGTCACGTTACTTTTACAGGGTGTCCTTTCAAAGTTCCCCAAATCCGGACTTTGAGGCACGGTTTCTGGCCGCAGTTTTCAATCTAGGGGGCTGAAATTTTTGTGAGAGTAAGATGTCCACAAGGAGTGGTCTGGTATTGCACTTGAGCAAAATCGGCCGAGCCGTTTCAAAATGGTGACCATTTGAATTTTCGGAAAATTTACTATTTTTTGAATCCCTGTATGAGCAAGATGGCAAAAAAACTTTCACATCAAGTTAACAGGATTGAAAGAAAATTAATTGAAATTTGAGTTAATGTAAAAAAAATTCAGTTTTTTCCATTAATAAGCCAGTGGTGTGGGTAGGAAAAGAGTGAAAATGGCTTAATTTTCATAACAGTTTTTGAGCACATTTTTGAAGGAATTGAACTAAAATTTTTACAGTAGACAACTATACTAATACTCTTTAATCTTCAAAAATTTCAAGGATCAAATAAAAAAAATGGCGGAGATATTTAAATTTATTTTACATGATGTAAATTTCTCTAAAATTTTAAAAACGCTCTAGTAGCTTCATCTTTCAAGATTAGTGGAAGAAATTTTTTACTCTTGTGATACTTTGGGATGACGTTAAATTTTCGTTGAAAAATTTTTCAAAAGTCGCGTTACTTCTACAGGGTGTCCTTTAAAATTTCGAAACATCCGGTCCTGTGGCACGGTTTTCTGGTAGCAGTTTTCAATCTAGGAGGCTGAAATTTTTATGGGAGGAAGATATTATCCACAAGTAGTGGTCTGGTATTGCATTTTTTGAGCAAAATCGATCGAGCCGTTTCAAAATGGCGGCTTTTTGAATTTTAGGGAAAAGGGCTATTTTTTAGTCCCTGTATAAGCAATATAGAAAGAAAACTTTTCACAACAAAATAATGAGGATGACAATTAAAGGCTTGTTTAATAACTTAACGATTGAATGTAATATTCAGACCCGGGACTGCTTGATTTAAAACCAGCACCAGCACCAGACCAGCGCACCGTTTTCATCGCGCTCGGCTCGGGCAGGACCACCCATGCAGATATGACTGCTCCTGCCAACCCCAATTGCAGAAAATAAAAACTCCTACAAACCTGTATTAACAAGATTGGATTAAAATGATTTGAAATTTGAATTAATGCAATAAAATTTTTATTATTTTCATTAGTAAGCTAGTGGCGTGGGTAAGAAAGTGGTAAAAATGGCTAAATTTCTTTAATTGATTATGAGCACATTTTTGAGGGAATTTACCTGAAATTTTCGGAGTAGACAACTACACTAATAGCTTGTAACTCTCCAAAATTTAAAGAAGGAAATAAGAGAAATGGCGGAGTTATTCGAATTTTTTTACATGATGTTTATTTCTCTAAAATTTCAAATGTTCGGTTTTCAGAACTCGCCTGTAACTTTTTAAAGTTAGTCAGTGGCGGGTATATAGGACAAGAGACGAAATTGTTAAATTTTGCCAATTTTTTTTTGGTTTATTATGTGTAAAAATCAGTAAACCTCTACGCAAATTCGACCTGACTATTGAAAAATTCAGAAAGCCAATTTAATAGGCGGCAAAAATTTTCATAGTTGAATCGCATAAAAATACACTGTTTCTGCGATTGATGCGCAAGAAGGTTTCATATTTTCAGTTCGGATGATTCGTTTTTGATCCAAGCGTTCAAGAAATTTGTAACCCCGTGATTTAAAGAAATAAAATGATGTGACTTGAAATATCAGCCCTTGGAGAAAGTTAAAAAAAAATTTGAGAGTTCAAAATTTTTTAATTTTTCGAGGACCTTACAAATTTGTCATATTTTCACTTCGATTGTTCGTTTCTGATCTAATCGTTCAAGAAATTTGACATCCCTTGAATCGAAAGAAATAAAATAATGTGATAATATGTGAAATAATCACCCTTTGGAGAATGCTCCAAAACAATTGAAAGTTCAAAATTTTTTAATTTCCCGAGGACCTTACAGATTTGTCATATTTTCAGTTCCATTGTTTGTTTCTCTAATCGTTCAAGAAATTTGACACCCCTTCAATTGAAAGAAATAAAATGATGTGATATGTGATATATTCACCCCTTGGAGAATGTTAAAAAAATCTAAAAGTTCAAAGTTTTTTTATTTCTCGAACACCTTACAGATTTTTCCTATTTTCAGTTCAGATGTTTCGTTTCTTATTTAATCGTTCCAAAATTGTGAAATTCTTTGAATTAAAAAAAGAAAAAATCGATTTTTCTTAGAATCTGATCCACATTCTTTCTACTTATCTTTCTACCATCTTTCTAGTTTTCTGGTGAGTCGACAGATTGGTCCGATTTTCCGTTAAAATCGATTGTACGAGATATTGCATTAAAAGCTCTGTTACCCCCCGAATAATTAATTTTTAAACACGATTTTTTTGGCAATATGTTTGGAAGATATCAATTAACAATATCGACTCTTGTACCGGGTGGGCATTTAAGAATGAACAGCGGCCATATCTTGGGAAATATTGATCCTACAGTTTCAAAATGAAAATTTTCCAGACATAAGTGACTATGCGAAATGCAATGAAAATATTTTCAAGACGGTCGCACTTCCGGAAATACCGGAAGTTGACACCTACTTCGTTATTTTAACGGGGACACCCTTTATATTATTGTATTTTTAAATTGCCTGGAAAAATCGAATACAGGTGGTTTTCACAATTGGAATTTAGGTTGAGTGGTTTATGAGTTATAAACAAGTGAAAATCGCAATTTTCAATTTTCAAAGCATCTCACATTGAAAACGGCTCAAGATATTTAAAAACGGCTTACATGTCCCTATCTTAACTTTTTACAAGGTATTCTATTATGTAGTTTAGATTTTTCTACAGGGTGATGAAAAATCTGTTAATTTTCATCACCCTGTAATAAAATTTAAACCACGTGGTAGTATACCTTGTAAAAAGTTAAGATAGGGACATGTAAGCCGTTTTTTTTTCCAGGCAATTTAAAAATACAATAATATAAAGGGTGTCCCCGTTAAAATAACGAAGTAGGTGTCAACTTCCGGTATTTCCGGAAGTGCGACCGTCTTGAAAATATTTTCATTGCATTTCGCATAGTCACTTATGTCTGGAAAATTTTCATTTTGAAACTGTAGGATCAATATTTCCCAAGATATGGCCGCTGTTCATTCTTAAATGCCCACCCGGTACATATGGGCTCTCCTGATTGTTTTAGAGAGAAATGAATCATTTTGTTTTTAAAAGTTGTTCATACTTAGTTACATTTTAGGTCTGTTTAACCTTTTACAGGGAAAATCTGGAAAAATTTCCAATTTGTGACGTCAACTTTATCACAGACTTTAAAATAATTAAAAATTACATCAAATTAATGACTAAAATAACATCACAAAAAAATTAAACCAATGAAAATGACTAAACAGACTTAAAATTTAACTGCAACAACAGAAGAAGTTTTCAATCCTAACAAATTATCAATTTAACATTTCTCTTTACAAAATTAGGGGAGTCAATATTTTCAGAAATCATATTTACTTACATGGAAGCTTTTTATGTTTACAAAACTAAAAGATTTTGTATCATAAAAAAATCAAATTTGAGAAACATCGGCTGGAGAATAAAACTTTTGCGCGGCTTTACAATTTTCTTCTGGCATGAAGAAATTTTAAGTTATGAAGATGGATTTTGATTTATGCCTAGAAACTAAGCCTTAGTAAAAACTTCTATAAAAAATTACTTTTCGAATTAAGAAATGAGAAGAAAAAGTGAAAATGTTAAGAAATAATAAAAGTAAATATTTGTATTTTTTTAAGTTCAAACTATTCAGATGGAAAAAATGGTCTGTAAGAACAGAAACAGGACAGCATACTCACAACCTGAACCTCCTCCCCATTAATCTTAAATTAGATAATAAGGCCATCATGAATTTTAATTAGCATAAAAAAATAAACAAGACTTATATAGAAAGACACTTGAGAAGAAATTGGACACGAAGTCGTTATTTTAAGGCCCTGAATCCAGATAATATATTTTCGTACCTAAACTTAATTATTATTAGTTACACGTTACGTGACCTTTCGAAGCTTCCCTGTCTAACTTTTTATAAGAACGAATTATTCGTGTCCCCCCGTTCCTAACAATTCCATGCATGAAACTTTTATGCAGCTTACGTGCTTACGTCAGTTAGTTATTACGTCGATAAAAATTTCTGCAACATTCAATGTCCCATTGTATCCCCTAGGTGAATTCCCCTCCACATCCAGCCATCAGAAATGACAAACCCTGTAATACGATATTAAAAGTAATGGGCTTACCCCTCTATAAGACGGAGCTATGATCAGGTAAGTATCGATGTTATGATCCTTCAGGTAAGAATTCCTGTCTCCTCCGTTGCCGGGCTCCACCACGTAATCGTTACCCAGGCACATGAAAGTCTCCTTAGTGATGTGCACTCGCCTGGAACAATCATTTGGCATTAATCCCCTCCGGGGAGAGTGAGGAGAGAGTGTCTAATCAAGGCTAGCCCGATCGACACCGATATTATAGTTCTAGCAGGAGTAACCAATCGGGAACTGTAGAAGAGAGGATGATCAAGAGAACGTTATTAAAGATTTATTGTTCAGGATTGCTTTCTTATATCGTTACTCGTCTTTTGTGGGGATGAAAGAAAGTGTTTTTTTTTAGTTACAGCAACACGATAAAGCTGAATTGGAAGAGTAGATAGGTAAGTATGGTAAATATTAAAAAAAACATTCTATTTTGACTTCTTAGCCGTCTCTAAGTAGAAAGGAAATTTAAAATAGCCATAAAGGCGTTTATTTGCTGTAAAGATTTATTATATAGAAGCAAAATAGCTACATCAAGGATCACTGGAGAGAGGCTCATAATTAATTTATGAAGTTGAATTTTAGTTGCAGCTTCGAGCTTCGCCTTCTGGCTACATACCTGAAATAACTTTCTCTATTATTATTGAAGTGTTAGGTATATTAAGCAATTTTTTCTCTTAACTCTTCACAAAACAACGAGTAGGTATACAGGTTAGTTATAATAGGTACCTATATAAACCATAAACCTATATATCAGAATCAATTGTGATGTTTTGGAGCTTTTGGAGCTTTTGGAGCTGAATTAATGTACACTATCCCTAATTTAATATTATTATCAAATTCTATGATAATTAATGAGCTGATAATATTGACACGATACCAAAACAGGGCATGCTTTAATTAAATTTCAAATTAATCAGCTGTCACTTGCTAGATATTTAAATTCAATGGAACCGATTAAGGTTGAGACCTCGTTAAACTTCCCCATTAAATTTGGAGATGACAAGAAGTGTTTATCAATAAAAAATAAATTAGGAGATTTGAAAAAACCGTTTATCTCCGCGAGCCAGACCGAATGTCGAACTTCTGCCATGAAGATTTCATCAATATATCTTTCTTTCCTTTCTCATGTCGTTTTCTAGGATGAGCAAGAAAGTTTTTATTTGATTAATGACTATTCTTGAGAGAGTTCTCGTAAATGAGTGTATCAGCCGGCTGGTCCTGCTGGAAATTGCTTAGAATGTGCCGAGTGTCCTGTTTGTTAATCGCTTCTGTGGCGATGTTCTTACACTGTATAAATAATTATTCCCAAAGCTAACAAAGTAATTCCAATTTTTATAATGGTTACCTGAAGTATCAGAGTCTTTAATCTTCATTTCCTTTAAGTACATATTAGGTTACTAAAAAATATACCGCAATGGTATTTATTTGAACTGGCAGCTCTTTTTTTTCATACAATATTCTCTTTTTTATTATGTTTCTTTGATTATTCCTCTGCATTGAGTGACCATTTCTCTTTGATTTATATTATTATGGGTAGGAATTATGGGTGAGATGAAGGAAGGAGGAAACGGGAGACAAAGAAACTAAGAGCTGTTCAGTAGCTAGGCAACGAGATGAAAAAAGGAGAAAAATTGAAAAGGGAAAAGAAAATAATAACAATAGTAAATGTCACCCATGCTAGTATGTAGCTACTTTGTAAGCGTTTGTAGTTGTTCTTTGTAAGTGAGCCAAAATCTTCACCAACTATTTTAAAAATTCGTTGTTTTTTATCAGGTGTGCCTTCATCTAACCTTGCGTCTTGCGTCTAACGTTCCAAAAGTCTGTGGCTGATACAGCGAGCGTTCCAATAAATAAATAAAAATAATCATGATTTCCGTAAATATCGTGAAGACATTTTTAAGGATTTGCCCTACAAATTCTGCTTAAAAGTGTAAACATGAGAGGTTGACGAGAAATAATGTCTCATATTATGTAAAGGTAATGTAAAGGTAAGAGTCCAGGCTATAAACCCAAAAGATACAATACGCCGAAGTCCCTCACAGATATTCTTGCGACAGCAGATTGGATGAGAGAACACTTAACCCTCTTTATTTTGTTTTAAGTAACTTTATCTCTTAATATCTCTCCTAATTACACTTCTTGTAAAAAATTCTCGTTAATAAACAACTTTCGAGCCAACCCAACCCGTTTTCTCTTTCTAAGAAAACAGAGCTTTCAGTAGGTTTTTTCACCAACTTTAGAAACTGGAAATAATTATGTTCCATGATAATAATTCGGGATTTGATATTTAGATGGATGAAACAAGAAAGAGTAACCGGAGTCGGAAGGGAAAAGGTTACCAAGGTATTAAATATATTTTATGTATAGGTATCTACGATTTATTTTTATTATTTTCTTGATTAGAAGTTCCTCGATAAATTTAAATAATTATTTGGGGGCTCGTCCGGGATTGGTAAAAAAAAACTCTATCAAGAAATAACGAAGTAAGAGGAGTCATATACCAGTTGTTAAGTGCATTTAACGAAGAAGTTGTTTTAAGTTGAACAAGTGAAAAGAAGCCATCGTTGTTAAAATTCGTTTTTGCATATCTGTGTGCTACGCTAGTAAGTGTCAGGTAGAGAGGTAAAGATATCAAACAACGGAAATAATGAAGTTCCTGAAAGAAGATGGTCCAAGCAGTTTGTACTGAAGATGTTGCCTGCAGAAGAAGATAATGAAGATTCAACGAATGGAGAAATTGAAAAATATAAAGAAGCGGAAATAAATTACAAGTAATAGAACGCCTGAAGACAGCGTTGATCTTTTTGAAAAAAGGAGGGTCAGCAGTTGGAAATAAGAAACAAAGTAGCAATAAGAAGGATGAAGACGTAACTAAAGAGAAGGAAGTTAATCTCAGACAAACAGAATTGGCGGATGAGAACAATTGACTGACAGTTATATCTCTGTCCAAAGACACATACTACTTAATGATCAATACGAAAATCTTCAATATCATTGAGATGAACATGAAAGAAGTAATTTGAACGAAATATATAACACTGAAAGTAGACGGTTACAATAATCAAAGACGAACACCATTGATCATAAGAAGAAGAAGAATGAGACAATAAGAAATACGACTCAAGCTTCTTTTAGTGTTCAAGACGTTGAAGGTATTCTGTCGTACTTTTCGGGTGACGATAAAGTCCAAGCTATGGAGTGGACTTCTGATTTGGAAGATTTGAATAAACTGTTGAAGATTCAGCCAAGCAGTTTATGTCAACAGTGAAAATCACGACATGGAAATATTTCAAAATGGAACTAATTGAAGAATTCACTATCAAGTTTACCAGTTCTGCAATTCAAGACAGTGAATTGGACGTAAACGATTAGGTAGCGAAACTGGAAAGCAATACGTCTACGCCATAATGAGAAAAGTCGCCCAGGGAAAAATTTAAGAAGACATACTGATCGAGTATTGAGGACTTGAGGAAAGTAGTGATACGATTTTCTATAATGTCCAGACGATCAGGAAGATCTCGAGTCTCACGATAAAATGAGACAAAAGTCAAAGAAAAGTCAAGCAAGTAGAAATACTGATAGAGGTTGGAAAAGTTATTTAAATAATTCTGGTGAAAAACAACGAGACTAGTTTTTAGAAAGAAGAAGCTCAACTGTTAGACGTTGTTTCAACTGCGGTTCCAAAGCACACACAAGAGTCAGTGCATAACTGCATACATCAAGATAAAGGACCCAAGTGTTTCAAGTGCAACGAATTTGGACACAATTCTACCAAGTGCGCAGAAGAAAATCAAGAAGTAAATTGTATACGTACTATTGGTGACAACTAGGTACGAAAAGAATAGCAGATACAGTTTTTGCTATAAGATCCGATGTTAGCCATGATTATGAGTGAATAAGACAAAGAAGAACGATTAAATCTCATCAAACAGTTGCTGAAGATAGAACCGCTATGATAGAGAACAGAATTCTAATGAAGAAGGTTAAAAACATGAATGCTGTAGTTTTACCAGTAAACAGACGATATGTTATCCCGTCGGACGTCGAAGGATTTGCTGGATGACAGAACGTGGGATTTAATATTTAAATGGATAATAAAACAAGGAATAGTTGGCAGGAGTCGGAAGGGAAAATATTGTCAAAGGAATTAAATAAACATTCTAAGAGCGAAGTTGTAAGGATAAGTAGTATTAATAGTACTTTTACGTAAATCTACGATTTATCTTTGTTGTTTTCTTGATTAATAATTAAATTTCTCGACAAATTTCAATCATCAATAATAATTACTAAAACTATCCCACCATCCATCGGCTAAAACTGAAATTGACGCCTTGTTAAACGCACGGTGGCGGAAACTCTCCAATAATTCGGTCAGTGTACGTCGAGTCTCAATAGACAAGATAACAAAGTTGTTACTCACCCCGGGATTCCGCCGCTTTCCATATGGTTGGCCAATGTTACGTCATTCGACCAGACATCGAATTGCCATTTCCTCAGTCCCAGAACACCGCAATGCACTCGACCAGTGTGAATTCCGACTCGCATGTTCACATTCACTGACATCACCTCCCGGACCAATCTGAAAAGATACAAGAACCAGTTAATTACAGTCAGAGTCCACTGGCAGCGGAAAAGTTCAGCGAAACTTTTAAATGTCGCAGGGAAACTGATTCAGAGTTTTCCGCTATAAATAACAAGCACAATTATATAGCCCTAGAGAATTTTAAGTAGGTACTGTATTATGTAGGTAGAGTGCAACCTCTTCGTTGCTTTGGGATAGCTCATTTCTGAACGTTCAGATCCTCCAGTCCATCCAATAATAATAACTGAATCGAGATGAAAAATATACTCACGTCCAGTTTGGGCATAATATGTTCGAGATTCAGGAAAATGTAATCTAGTTCTAGCACGCAGGGACCTCTCCCATATTCATAGAAATCACGCTAGGAAAATTGGATCCATACACTTGGAATAAAATGACCTGCAGAAACATTGCAGTGAATCTTCAGCATAAGAATATCGAAATAATCATAAGATTTAATAGATTTTAACACTTTTTTTTGATTATAATATGAAGCGTAATCTATAACATCGGTAAAGTCTAGAGCCCATTAATTGTATTTTAGCTAAAGTAATTTCAAAATTAACAATAATTCATGTAATAGAATTTGAAGATACCCTTAATAGCATTTGCACACATTGCGATTTTTTACTGGGAATGTCGTAGGTATGCGGTAATTTCCGAAGTAATCCGAGACAATAAAAGCTAAGTTGTGAGTGAAGTTATCCACGCCAATCTAACAACACGCTTTAGCTTTCCTCTAAAAGGCACAGTTTCCTAGAACTCCTCGAAAGGATGGATAGAAGACGTGCCATTTTTAGACTTTCTTCGTTCATGTAATTTTGAGATCACAAAATGGAGGTTGCAAATATTCGCTTTCCCGATCAGCTTTATCTCAGCTACGGTGAAAAACAATAAGCGAACATTCAATCGAGTAAAATAATGATCATCCCCGTTAATTACGGAAAATGAACTCTTATTACTGCTTTGGCGTCAGTAGTAATGAGTGTTCGGTTACATGATAACGTCCCGGGGCGTCGCTAAGGAGAGTTCAGCTTTCCTGGACATCTTATACACTCGATACAGGGATAACCAGTCTCGCTGTTAGTCAATATTGGAGGCTAGATTTGTATGATCTGGTCCTTCACTCGGGGAACCCGTTTTTATCAGCACCATATGCGTGCTCGACCCTATGTTACTGTTCTATTGTTTCCTAGTTCATTTTATATAGCTTACTATTCTCTTCTCCAATATAGAAGCCATTTATCAATCTCGGTTACTTGATTTATTAAATCTGGACCGCCCCAGCATCAGTTATGGATCATTACAGATACGCAATTCCAATAAATTTCAGATAATTCCCTGAACTACCTACGACAAATAACCTCACTTGGCAACATTGCCTTGCTCGATTTGCACTCTGCTCAGACCAATGAAGACAAATGAAGTTGGCGAATTAAAAATAAAGTCCACGGCATTCGTTTAGTCCACGATTTGTCCACGTTTGTCCAACCAAAATTTTCGTTAAAAAGTTTTTTTTATTTTGTCTTTTTTTTTTTTTTTTGAAGGGTGGAAAAACGAAAATTTTGGTTGAACAAACGAATTCCGTGGGCACTTTATGATAATTCGCAATTAGGGGTGCTAACTTCACTGAGCTTTACTTAAAGCTGTGTTACTAATCAAAGATTGTTGAAATTCGTCTTTAATAAAGAGATTTATTATTATTTTATTCTAATCCAGAAATGTCACTGAGAAAATCGGATGGCAGACAGAAAATCAGGACGAAGTTAAAAAAAATTCCAATTGTTAGAGAAATGTCTGAAGGAGCACGAACTGTTAACAAGCCCGGGCACATTTTAAGCATGACTGCCATGACTACAGCTCATCACCCGTTCAGGGGTTGTATTATAGCGACAACGCTCAAAGGACGTGTCTAAACGTTACATCAACAGAAAGAGGTGGAAGGATTACCTACACTTATATCTTCGACTGAAAAACTGCACCAAAGATTCAGCAAAGTCGACCACACCTCAGCTCTACATTTTTTTTTAATCTAATTTAAGATAATTGAACAAATAAAAAGAATGTTTCATGAGATCACTCATCACTCTTATTGATGTTTTATTTTAGATCATTCGACGTCCAAAACGTCCAAAAGGAAACTGGAGGAAACTAATATGGTCGAACTTTCTTATCAGATGGAAATTTCACTTTTTCCCCAGAGGTTGTTTAAATATGAAATTACTACTTACAGGTGAAGTTGTAGCAGTGCGCACACATTTACCAAAAGGTGATTCTTGTAGTAAATTTGAAAAGCAGCGCATTCATTTCTCTTCCACGATATAATAATAAAATACCGTACTTATTATGAATGATGTTGCCTGGTGATGTGCTGACGTCACAGAAAACACTTCTATCAATAAAGTCTATTGAAATAAAAAGTTTCATGGCCTCGGTTGCTTTATTCAATCGCGGTCGGGAAGATGAATTACATCGGAAGTAATTAATTTTCAGAAACACTTTTGTTCATTCGTGTGTTGGTTGATTTACCTAAGCCGTTGAACTGTCTCGGACTGAGTTCGATTTCCAGTCTCGCTCTAGTTGTTTGTGTCGTCTGTTCTACTATTTAAATATTTGGTTTACTTGAAGTTGAGCAAGTTCTCGCAGCCCATAATTACTTGAGTGGAGCAACTTTGTCTTACCTACATTACATAGTTAAGACAGATGTTCCCTCTAGTAAGAAAAAAGAATCAGTCCTGTAAATTATACAGTCTATTATGGATGCAAAAGAGATATGAAGACATGAAGAATATTTTTTGTTTATTTTCTAAAATGTTTCCTCATCACTTGGACCGTTATAAAGTATGTTCCATAAAATATTTCCTGGTTATATTTCGCAGCAAATTAAACTGAGAAGTTATTTATTCCAGAGATATTTTATTTATGAATTTTATTATTCACTCAAAGCAAAGCTTTTTATCTGCAAAGGAATTTTGAGGCCCATTATTTGCCCTACCTCAGATTGGTACATAATATAATTACATCGGCGAGGCAAAATTGATAACATGACGAGATACCGGTACGTTATAGACATCCACCAATGATCACAAAAGAAATTCCGCTGAAAATTCATTAAAATATGTAAATTTGTTCACGTACAATATTCCACGTCAAAGTGTCATCTCATTGGTGGTTTGTGACGTTATCAAACACGGAACCTAATTCCGTTTTCTAGTTAACAGGTGTCCAAACATCATTCACTTTGAGCATACCAAAGAGGAAATAACAACCAGTGTGTGTCTATTTGGAAACGGGAACTTTGGCAGATATTGCGGATGTTATGTGATACACAAGACCTCATATATGAGACATTTTCGGCTCAGTAAGTAATGAAAATTGCAGGAAACATTCCACGATTAACAGGCGCTTACTAGAAGATTATAACTTCCTCGTCCGTTATTAACTTTACATTCATTACAGTTTATAAAATTGCTTAATCCTAGAATAAGGAAGTTTTAATCTCTATATAAGGATAACGAAGAAAAGCTTTGTAATTGTTAAGGAAATTCAAATTAACTTGGAGTCGGATTTCTTATGAAAGCAATTAAATAAAAGTAAAAAGAAGATCCTGCTTGAAGCTATATATATCTTGGGATCTGAATCTCAGCAGAACGTTAGAAGAAAATTCAATCATAAGTGATAAAGAAGTGGTTTGTTTTCTTAAAAAGAAATAAATTGGATAAATGATAAAAAGTGGAATTGATTTTTTTTAGATTTGAGATATGGGAACGACGAAGTAATTTATATTAATCGATATAAATGTTCATTCGAGAATGAACAAACTATTATATTTTCGTTGCCTCATAGAATTCTCGATCGCTTGTTTTTTATTGATACAACTCCACGAAGGTGAACTTATTTATAAATGGAAGTAAAATTGTATAAATATAATAAAATAGCTTGATTGAAAAATAAGTAAAAACTGATAGCTGCTACGATTTTCAATAAATTTTCGTTATTGAAAGTATAGAGGTATCTCGGTAAACCTAACAAAAGTAATGTCGATAAAGGTACGAATTGTGCAAGACAAAGTAACGGAAATTCCGTATTTCGTAATGATTACGATGAATATGATTTTCTGTTCGTTATGTATTAGTAGCTATAAAGATACTAAAAAAAAGCATTTTTCTTGAGAATTGTTTCCATTTCTCAGTTTCATTGCTCAAGTACCCAGGCAAGTCAATCGATTTAAAGCTAAATAAAAGCAAGTCAATCGAATAAGATGATTATTACGAAATGACTTTTACCCAGGAATAGCTACATCGTTAGTGTTAGTTCCATCGTAAGCTTTAATGGATGATTCTTCAAAACAAGATCCTGCACTTTATCGACGATTTCCTGTAACCCAGCCCTTTTAAAACGTCTGTTGCAGGAGTTGTCGTTTAACCATGACTTGAAAACTTGAAAGGTGCATTTCCTCCCAGTATCTTTAAACTTGGAACTAAAAGTCTATAAGCAATGCACCCTTCTGTGTTACTGAAATATACATAGGGATGCATAAAATCCGATTGTGTTATATGAACTGTTTTATTGCAGCATCATTAGGAGTATGTAATTACACCCTCACCAGATTACAGAATATATCACGCCGGAAAGGATTTCGCATTGATCAGTATGGCGAATCTAATGAAATTACTTACGCTATGGCATCTATCATGTCCAGACCCATTTCAACAGTACAATGAGCATGATCTGGCCTAGCCTCCGGTAGTCCAGATACACAGTAATAGCAGTCCCCTAGGAGTTTTATGCGCAGACAGTGGTGTTCTGATGCTAAACGGTCGAACCTGGAAAACAGAATAAAGGTAATTGAGGGAAAAATTACTCGTCTGTGATTTCAGGAAGGAGAATTGCAAGCGGGATTACATGTATTGTCTGGATTACATATTATATGAAACAATCCCGATAAAAGTCGATCATCCTTGTAATGTTGGATAATCTTTATCATTATTCCATTCTGCTTAGTCCAAATGAAATAATTAAAGGGTACCAGTTTTTAGAGAAAATGCACGGGGATCTCGGTTACCTAAAGAGATACCAAATATGCATTATTGCAATTATTAGGGTAAAGTTGAGTATTTTTGTGCTTATTTGTAATCTGAAAAAACATTTTGGATAACTTCAATTAGTCATCTATCGTATGTCGAAAAAATTTAATAATCGAGATTTCGTTTCATGGAACATTTAAACCATTAATAAATTCTGCAAAATGAAAATAATCGTATATTGTCATATGATCCGGTAAGTGTGTTTAACCAAATGGGTTATTTTCAAGGCTATGATATTAAAGAGATGATTGAAGTGATTGAAGAAAGAATTGAGAGAAAGATGCGGTTTGTAGATCTTCGGAAACCCATAGTATTATAACGAGACTGCTCTGGAAAAATTCTAGTAATTGCTTCTTTAACCTTTAACATTCTAGTCCACCATTTGCTTGTTTGTTTACATTCTTTTTTTATACTGAGTTAGTCAATGACATGTTCGTGACAGTTCCAGTCACATGTCATGTGACACATTGACAGACAGACGTTAGTTTTATGGATTTCTGGAGTGGGCTCGCCGAACAATCCGACATTTCCAGAATCCACGAATCGACGGCCGGTGCGCCGGTGCAACGTTCGAGAAGTCACCTACTGTTTCGCTGCCCCGTCGGGGGAACTATATAAGAGCAGCCTCGCGGCTGCGTGGGACAGTTTTAGTTTGGACGTGGAGTGAATCTGAAGAAGTGAAGACAGAGCAGTAGTAACTAGTGGAAGCTGAACAGAGCAGTAGTGAAGTGAAGTGTGAAGTAAGGAAGCCAGTCAGTAGTGACAGTATAGCGAATTATAAAGAAGCTGTGTTAAGTGTGTTTGATTATTTAGAATTAGAATTAGAGGTTATAACTTGGATTAATCAATAAAGTAATTTGCAAGACTTTTACGTGGTGGATTTATTATTGAGAAACTCGTAACAGTATCTTGCTGGTTTTGATTTATAGACAATATTATTTTTTTCAATATTATTCTATCGCCACCAAACGTTTGTCAAACAAAATCAATAACAAAGGGCTAGAGACATACTTTACAACAAAAAGCCAATTAAATTATTTACAAACTCCGTAATGGCAAGATGATTTTATTGAGCAAGCAGAGCAACTATCTATAAAGCTGCGTACTCATTAGAGCATTTGCCCCGAACGAGCGCGCCGAACAGAGCAGAGCCGAGCATTCGGGGCGTTTATTATTTTCACCCGAGCCCCGAACGAGCATTCGGTTCGGCATTTATCCAGTTGTTCGTAGATACTTAGTTTGGCAGTAGAGCTGGTTAATCCCGTCCAGACTGAACGCGAACATCCTTTGATGTACCGACAGAGCTCGGATCGGTCTGAGCACGTTCGCCGAACAACCTGAGCGTGCTTGGCTCTGTTCGGATGCCCGTCCACATCTGCTGAGCGGTTCAGCTCTGTTCGGGGCGCTCGTTCGGGGCTCGTGCTCTAGTGAGTACGCAGCTATAAACGCCCCGAATGCTCGGCTCTGCTCTGTTCGGCGCGCTCGTTCGGAGCAAATGCTCTAATGAGTACGCAGCTTTACTCGAGACCGGCAAGATTCTATGGATTACCGACGATCCACAAACTGCATCTTTCTCTCAGGTCTATTATTTCTTCAATTTCTAAGATCTCAACGTTTTCATTCTCAACTTATGTTTTATGGCCGTCATAATGTTGATTCGTGTAAGAAGTATCTGTCACACTAAAACTAAAGTTTACCTACTCTCTTTTTGTTCCTGAAAAAACAGAAAATTTCCTCATCGAATGGCTCACATGGTTAAAAAAATAATATTGTGCATATTTTTCGTTTCCTTGATAATTTGTTCGCGCTTCCGAAAAAGTCATTGTACCTGATGGTGGGCATCTAAGAATTAACAGCGGCCATATCTTGAGAAATATTGATCCTACAGTTTCAAAAAAAAATTTCCAGATAAAAGTGACTAGGTATGCGAAATGCAATGAAAATATTTTCAAGATGGTCGCACTTCCGGAAATACCAGAAGTTGACACCTACTTCATTATTTTAACGGGGACACCCTTTATATTATTGTATTTTTAAATTTCCAGGCAAAATCGAATACAGGTGGTTTTCACAATTGGAATTTAGGTTGCGTAGTTTAAGTTATAAACAAGTGAAAATCGCAATTTTCAATTTTCAATTCAAAGTTTCATCTGGAATTTTTTTTTTAAACTGTAGGATCAATATTTCCCAAGATATGGCCGCTTTTCATTCTTAGATGCCCACCCGGTACATTCCTGTTCTAGGTATTCCCTATGTTCCAGATTTTTGAAAAATATGGCTAATGTTCCAGATTTTTGAAAAATATGGCTCGAAATAAATTTTCTCTTGCCCATATTTGACATTATTTTAACGGCCGGGGAGACTAACCCTTGAAAAGAAGAGAATATTCATTAGTTCCAGGGAAACATCATTTTGACATTAATCATTAAATTTTCAATTACAATTTCAGCTCTCTGAAGAAATTATCGCGGTTCAGTTGCGTCGTAAATAATTATATCAAAATAAATTCAAGTATTTAACAAAAAACTAATATAAAATTAATTTTATACAAAAGCAGTTCTCGCTTATATTCAGAAGTGCCATTCTCTTATTGAAGTGAGATCGTTCTCTTTGAAATTTATCGTACCTACCTCGAGACTTTTACATATTATTATCATCCAACAACGATCGCGAGTCTAAAACTTCCATATTAATGAAGCCGAAAATTCGAAGCGACAACTCAGATACAGAATTACAGCTCCAAGATCAAGTATGATAATGATTCAGCGAGCACGGGTGGGTACGAAGCTCGGAAAGCGTCTTTACTGCTGCCGTTCATCTCCTTGGTCTCGTTAGACGTCTCCCACACATCATGAACTCGTATCGTGTGGTTAGGAAATTTGCTAAGTTTCAAACAATTCACTCGAAAATTCGTCAACGACCAGTGAAAAACCCTGATGCGCAGGAAAATCGCATGGTGTTAAACAATGTAAACGCTCCTTAGATTAGATTGATTTTATTCGAAATAGAACCCCGTTATACTAATCCATGTATGGGACTAGGACTATAAGCTACTCAAATATAATTTACGTTTTCCCTACTCACAGCCTGCATTTACCTCCTGTTCAGTTTTAGACGATATAATAGAGTAGAAAATTCAATTTGGAATTAATCGAAGGGAAGCTGTTTATGTTACGGGAACGTTTGTTGTTGGAATTCTGGAAACCATATCCATGGATTTACATTATTGTGGCTTTACAATTATACAACGTAAAATTAGGGGAGGAATTTCGATTAAGGTTCCAGCAATTTTAAGCAATAATTAGTTTTCTTGGATGTCTATTATTAGGTAGGCAAAACTACTACTCCCGGAATGATCTGATGGGTATAATTAACAATCAAATAAACTTGCCGGCATATTGAACTTATATTGCCCCCCACCCTATACAGAATTTTTTTTTCGTTACATTTCAATGATTAGGCAAAGTTCATGAAAACTGAGAATAAAAAACAAAAAATTAAAACCGCGTACGCCACTGAAGATAAATTTCAGAACAACATAAAACTATCAAGAGCTAGAGACCCAGGTAAGCGCAGTTACCTTTTTGCGGAAATTAGGCTTTCGAGCAGAATTCGAGTGTTTACATGGTTCAAAAATGATGCATCATTTATCATAATCCCTCCCTGACCTAAAATTGTGATCCGAACGAGATAGAACTTCGAAACTAGAACTAAATCAAATGTCATGAATTTCACTACTTTTTAACGTAAAACTGATCTGTCAAATGTCAAAGGTAACGTTTCAGTCGCTGTCAATTTAAAAATTTTGAAGTTGAGTGAGGTTATTTTTAATTTAAAAAGAGATGGGGGAATAAAAACGTCTTTAACTTCAATAACAAATCTTAAAATCTCACAAGACCCCTCATGTCAAAATTTTGAAGTTGACAGCGTCTGCAACGTTTGACATTTGACAGATAAATTTTACGTCAAAAAGTGGTAAAATCCATGACATTTGATTTAGTTTTTAAACTTTATAGTTCTATAATTTCATTCGGATCAAAAAATAAGGGGGGGACTATAAACGTCCTCACTGTATAGTTATACTTTCCATAATTCAGGGACACTCAATTTAAGGCTCCATCTGTGAATTCCAATAATCAATCAAATAAATTAATCAATAAAAGCTCCACCATTTTTAAAAGTTTGTCGAAGATAATATAAATCAAAGAACTCTGGAATATTTTCCGGTTGGAGACGAATCTTGTTTTACATGACAGGTTGGGAGGGAAGTTGTTTTTCAAAAAGAGGATGGATTAATTACAGGGCTAGAACTACTTAATGGCCCACTACAAGGATATCTAAAGCCAGTGAAGATACGGGATGGTTAATTACAGCAACGTTGCGTTGTTTTGAGGCCATATCGAATCCGTAAAGCATACAAAGATATCTCTGACCGTTCCTGAAATATCCTGAAACAACTGAAAAACTCCAAAAAAATTTTCTGGATAACTTCTGAAATGGATCGCACCTAGGTAGGATGATAAGGAAATTATTTCCATCGCCCTCGTTAAATCAGCCCAAACCGAAATAGCAAACAGTACAAGAATAGGTACGTAAATTACCTAAAGGTAAAATTGTTAGGAAATTAAAACGCAGCCACCCGCCGTTACATCAAGTAAACGATCCCTGCCAGCACATTAAATATTCAGAAAAATATCAATCGCTCTAGCTGAGCTGGTCACATTCCAGCACGGAACATCAAGGGTAGAAACGCCAGATGCCTTTATAAATGCGCCTTGCGCCGATTGAAAAGATGAGCTGACCTAGATACAGACTGGGTGGAAAGATTTGTGAATCAAACAATAACCCCTTGCAAAGACAATAGTAAGTCGCTAGGTATTCCACCCACGATAATGAAAATTTCATCAATCAATAAAGCAAAGAAATAAATCACAGTAGCCGGAAATTCACCACGGTCCATAAACAGCAAGCAGGTGAAAATGCGAAGTGAAAGTTAAGCCGGTGTAATTATAATAGTTAGATACAATGAAAAGACGACAACGCTTCGGCCGATTGGAAGGAAAATTTAGGTAGTTGAAGTTCAGGACAATTCAGTAAGGTGGCCGCAAGGTCAACTCGCTAAGTCTCGTGATTAGGGAGATATGATAAGAAACAAATCACGATATAAGGCAGTGCCAACGGTGCATTGTTACGTGTTGTGTTAAGAAAGCGGACCACCGCTTCTATAAAAGCAGACGTCTTACCGCAGCTCTAGACAGATAGAGATCAGCTTTCGAGCAGGTCGAATCTGACTTCCTAACCCTTTATACGGTACCCAGAGATGGCCTAGCGGACTCCGGGATACCTAATCCTTATCTATACCCGAAAATTCGACCAGAGATGGCCTCCGCTAGGCCGGAGTCCGCTACTCCGGTCGAATTTCCCTTATCTACCTTGAAAAAACTCCAGTTGAAAACTCGAAAAGGGCAAAACAATCGTTTCACGCCAATTTCTAATCACAATTCTAATAAAACTCGACCAGAGATGCCATAGCGGACTCCGGCCGAGTTTCCTTTACCTATCCCGGGAAATCCCAGTGAAAAATACTTCATTCGCGTCTCGAAATCAAGATTCGCAGTTGGCAATTTCTCAAAAATCCCAAACCACCGAGATACAATGAGTCATAGTAGGTTCTTTTGCGCATCCGTTTCGGCCATAGTAATCCTGGCATACCTCAATCAAAGAGCAGGGGTGACTGCGGTAATTACGGTAAACACAACGAAAGAAATCACAGCGGTCCTATTAGGGGAAACCCAGAGGTAAATAGACGATCACAGTGGCTTTTCGCGAAAGACGACGGGGCCCGGGTCCTATGCGTTACACTTCTTTAACATTTGACGTTTCAACTTGAAAATTGGCTTACTGACATTGTTTGACATTCTGCATTTATTGATGTCACTTGATTGTTTTTATGCCTAGGTACCAGCTCCGAAGATATGATAAAATTTTGTCAATTTTTTTTTTTTGAATTTTAAGTATAGAAAATTATTCTCATTTTTGATCATCAATTATTAGGCACACCTAATTATATATTTTTTTCACGTAATATGTTAGATATTTCATCAGCCAAAATGTCAGGTACAAGTGACAGTTTTCATTTCAATGAAGCAAATTTAAAAAGACACATAATTTTGGATTTATTCAAAATTTTCTGTACTTTTTGAAAGAAAAATCCAGTACGGCGTTCACGCATAAGGGAAACAAAAGTTCACTAAGTCTCAAAACCGATAAGAGAGGGGAAAAATCTAACTCGATTATTATGATCGTCTGAAGAATTTATGTTTGAAAACCGATTTATGATGAAATAAATGAGTAAGGGCAAAAATAAGAATTCTCATTTTTTCAATTTTTCAGGACATTTCAGGAAATCCTGGGGATATTTCAATTTTTTTTGCAAAGTAGTACTCATCTTAAAATAGCACAACTTTTCTCAAATTTAACCGACCTCATATCTTCAATAATGGCTTAAGATATTCCTGTAGGCCCATTAAATAGGTAGTTCTAATCCTGTATATAGAATCCTGAAGAAAGCTGTTCTAACATTCGATAATTCACTCGAAAGTGCGAAAAAATAATTGTTAACAGCCATCAAGTAAACTAAAAATGGAAACCAATAAAATATATTATTTTAAGCACTAGAAGAAAATTGAAAAAGAAGATTGTGAAAAAGAAAATGAAGATTGTGAAATAAGTCCTAATACCCACCAAAATACTCTAGTTTGAGAGAGAGAAAATCCTGGAACGGGTATCAAACCGATCGAGCAACTTGCTAATTTTTGAGATTTCCAAATTGGTAAACTTTAATATATTCTATTTACAACTTTACCAAAAGTTTTCAAAAACTTTAAAAAGTACCTATACATTTGTTTTTGATTAGTGCAGCGATTATTACACTGCCACTGCAGTAATACTTCCTCAATAAGTTTCTGCCTAGCTTACGTTTCATTAGATTCATGAAAGAATCTGAAATTCATTTCCATTAAAGGGGAGCACGATAACATCAGTTCATACAAATTGCTTGCTCCCATCCAAAAGACAGCCCTCATGATTTCTCTGCTAAGGTAAGCGATTTAATTTTACAATGCAAATAACTGCATTTAGTTATCCATGTTTGATCAGCGCGAATAACTCACCGGTTGTTAAGATAATTGTCCAACTTGAACGTACAAATGAATTTAATACATTACAGCGGAAAATGTCCTTTGTATAATAAAACAGGGACAATCCATTCAGACGGTTCAGTTGACGAATGAAAGAGCGTCTATTCAAAGGGTTGCGAGGAGAACTCAAGCAATTATAAATTTAACTGGATAAATGTGAAACATATAACTGATTCGTAATTATGCCATTTGAAGTGACTCTACAATTAACAACGTCCAACGCTTACAATAATTATTGCATGGTGCATTTTGATCTAGTAATTTAAATTCTGGTTTGAAAGCCCGAGAGTATAAAGTTGCACAACTGAAGTTGGGGTGGTAATGATGAATATTTGAACCATGAGTACACTAATAAGCGACCCAAGAATTTATTTTATGACCCTAGTTCAAGTTTATAGAAGGTAGTCTTGTTTTGTTGCAAGAACTAAGATGAATATACAGGAATAAGAGATAATTAAAATGAAAATTTCAGGAAATTTTTTCGATATGGCTGTTTTTAAAGTCAAATAATGTAAGTTTTACAGGAAGCGATCATTTAATTAAATTAAAATTTGCATTGTTGCTGTCTGTTTTGCCATTAAAAATAATAAAATTAAAACTCTTTTCGGGGAAATTGTGAAAATCTTCTCAAGGCAAAAGTTCTGTTTCAAAACGCTGATGGGAAATAGTTTTTAGAAATAAAATGATTCGTCGAGTATCCTGGATGTTGATGCAACTTCAAAGTGATTATTTATATTACTTTCCAGCTTTAAAGTTCTTTGAATCCGCGTCTTGTATTGTGCTGCTTCAATGAGATTTCTAGGAAGCTTTGGATGAAAACTTTTTCCTTCTAACTAATATTCGATTTTATACTTTGATCCCTTTTTATTGGAAATCTATTAAGATCCCGTCATCGTAATATCAGAAAACAATTTGCAGAATAAAAATAGAATTGATGATCGTCTACTCGCTCATCTATGTTGATTGCCAATACTTTGATCAATTTTTCAAATCTCTATACCCTCCTAGACTACACTTTAGAAATGGTTTGTTTTTTATTCAAGTACAGTAATATTCATAGAGACTTTGATGCTTAAAGAGACATTTTTTTTTGAAGAAATCATGCTTCATTTATTTAAAAGTGAAGTTATGAAAAGTCACATCTAATTTTATACAGGGTGTCCGGTAAGTACCTCCTAATCTCTCGGGAGCATACAGGGGAGGTCAAAAAAAACCTAGTCTGTCATAAAAAAAAATTTCCCAAAGTGTCCCCAAACGGAGATATGAAGCCCTAAAAGGGTGCCCCGCAATTTACTTTTTTGGCTCTAACTTTTGAACCGACCTGTATAATTGGATTGAATTTAAACACTTTATAGAGGCCACAGAGAGCCATCAGGCCATATTAAAGTCGATGTTTGACGTCGTCAGGGAAGTCAGGAACGGACCTACCATCATACTCGTTGAGTCAAAATTTTGACAGGTGTCACTTTACAGAGGAGCTAAAAATTATTTTTTTGAATAGGCTAATACCTCATCTTTAAAATAGGTGCTCTTAATCTATTTCGATAAAACTGACGGTTTTCGAGATAAATCGGTTTTTAGGTATGCAAAACACTCAAAAGTTACTATGTAATGCTAAATAAAAAAAAGAGAAAAATCAGGTTTAGTTGATAAACCTACTTACATAATGGATTGCTATTGACGGAACTTGATCAAAATTCGCATAAAAGTCAATTTATCTTGAGAACCGCTAGTTTTATCGAAATAAATTAAGAGTACCTTTTGTGAAGATGAATGACCAGTGTATTTAAAAAATAAGTTTTCAGCTCTGTAAAATGACACCTGTCAAAACTTTGACACAATGAGTGTGGTGGTAAGTCCGTTCCTGAGTTCCTTTAGCACGTTAAACATCCTCTCTGATATGGCTTAATGAGTCTTTATAGCCTCTATAAAAAAATTAAAATTTCATCAAATTATACAGGTCGGTTCAAAAGTTAGAGTCAAAAAAGTAAATCTTAGGGTACCATTTTGGGGCTCTGTATCTCCGTTTAGGGACACTTTATAGGAATGTTTTTTTTATGACAGAATAGGTTTATTTTGACCTTCCCTGTATGCTCCCGAGAGATTAGGAGGTACTTACCGGACACCCTGTATTACCCCATTAGATTCTTTTCTTGAATTTTCGCTTCAAATTAAGCACACGAACCAAATTTAATTAAAATCTGTTGAATATTCGTTAAGATTCTATAAAGTTTTGAAAAATCATCAAAAATTTTTACTATTATACCCCATTAGAATTTCACTTAGAATTCATTTTTAACCAATTCTGGTTGATGCACCAGCGCTTCAAACTTTGATGAAAACTAATTTTAATTCAAATTTATTCAATCTTTTCTGCGATCTTATGAACTTATGAAAATTCACCCCTAATATTTTGCTACCCCATTATATTCTATTCAAATTCTGGACAATTTTTTCATGCGCTAGTCTAAAGATATAAACCGATCTTTATTAATATTTACTGAAATATACCAAAGAATTTGAAAAATTTGAAAACTACCCCATAATTTTCACTACCTCCTGTTATTTTCAATAATTTTGGCATAATGCGATTCAACCAAAAAAGCACCAACCAACGTTTATCAACTCGATTTTGTCCTCATTCAAAAATGTCCTAATTCAAATTGACAGAATAGAATTTACAAAACATTTCGGTATTTTGAAAATGAACCCCAAATGCTCTACTACCCCATCCGATTTCAATTGAATTCGTGTTAATTCCACCCCCCTTCAAACTAAATAATTCAAAAATCAATTTTAATCAAAACGATTTAGTGTATCCTGGGATTTTATGGAGTTTCAAAAACTCACTCATGTTTTATTACCTCATTTAACTTTGATATTTTTCTTGGTAACGAATTTTCGCTTCAGCCTAAACATACGAATGGACTTCCTTTCAAATTTACTTAGTTTTTCCGGATATCAACCCCCAACATTTCACAGCAGATTTGATTTAAATTCTGGTTCAACTTCAATACAATTTTCATAAAAATCGACTGAACAACTCCTCAAGAGCTTATACGATTTTTTGAAAATTAGCCCCTACTAATTTTTACCGTCCCGTCAATTTACAATACATTCTTGATTTATAAAACAATTAATAAATAGCGTTGATTCAGATCGATTTGGTAGTGCCAGTGATCTTTTAGACTTTTACTGTTCCCACTTCTGTGCACCATTTTTTTTTTTAATGAAAATGAGCACTCTGTTTAAACTTGACGAGCGCTTAATTCTCGCTGATCTGTTCTTAGCAATGAATCTTCCTCGTTCTTTGATAAAACAACCACCGACTCTTTTATGTAGGAACCACGACGTGATAGGGTCATTTGATATGTAAATGTATTTTGCTCGCATCTTCCAATTAATTTTGACCAAAAATATTCAAACTCAGGGAAAAATATACACAATCGACTGCAGTGTTAATAAAATTAGCGGTTTTTGTTTTGTAAAGAGATCGACAATTAACAGTCAGAGCTTTTTTAAATGGACTAGCACTCAACCAGAAAGAGCAATTTGTACTCACCTGGCAAACAACTCGTTCAGTATCCTAACAAGCTCCTCGGCAGTACATTGGTCGGAAAGAGTGGTGAATCCGCATATGTCAGCGAAAAGAATGCTGCAAATTAAATAATTCAGAGTTTATCAGGCTTTGTTGTTATACACCAATATACAGGTTGGCTTGTTTGATTCTCTTGTGGAAATATGAAACTGAAACCACAAAGCCCTTTATGTGAATTACTTCATAAATTGAACACGGCGGCTGGAAGCTGGAATAATGCCTAGTTGCTGGATTACTCTATCAATAATCAATGAAGCAATATCTGCCGAATAATATAAATAATGCAAACATTATTGTCTCACCGTGCCTTTATATCTTCTTATGAATTTTGGTAAATTGATTTTCAAAAATAGGTAGGTATAGAAATTTGAATATAATTACTTTTTGTCTATTTTTCCAACTTCCATATTATACCCGCTTCTGGAAATTTGAAATACTCGCGATTTCTATTACTCGCTTAAAGCCTCACCGCAACTAAAAGAACCAGGCTGCATAAAATTTTCGTTAAAAACAGATCTCTTTTTTCATTTAACCGCCTCGTTCATCTCTATCAATAACACCAACACCGCGCAATAGTTGGAAAAACTACAAAGCTTTAGAGTAAAAACGAGCGGCTCAAAAAACTCCATATAACAAAAATCCATTAGATACTTAAAGAAAACACGTCACATTCCTAGCGTAACAAAAAGACTTTCTTCTTCTCAGTTTCTGCATCACGTGACTCTTATTAAACTATTCAGAGTAACACTACAGGAAGGGATAATACAATTCTCACCTCACATTCTCGTGACGCTGGATGTAGATCTTATGAAATTGTTCCTCCTTGGGCTGTCCCGCAATGTCGGCCTTCATTTCCATTGCCACGTGCCTGGGAAGAACAGACAGGAGCAGACGTTCCTGGAAAATAAAGAACAGGCAAGAGTTATTACAACAGGCTGGCGCGATGTGTTCACATCTTGGAAATTTTATGCAGACGATTGTTCTCTCGACGCGAATAGCTAACAGTTAAAATGTTTAAAAAAATTGTCAATTTGTTATTTTTCTTGTGCCAACCTTTCCGCCTCTAAAAATGTATTATAGTTATTCTTCAATACTCTCTACAGGTAGCAATTTTTTGCCAATTTTAGATTCTTGTTTCTGTAGATTTCCAAATATCAGATGGTATTTTTTATCCATTGTTGTCGGAGAAGAATACAGCATCAAATAATGACCCAATGGAGAAAAAAATTCGCTCTAAAAGAGGAAAAATTACCCTTTGAATAAAAATTAAAACTTGAAAGTACGATGTTTTAATGTCAGTGTTTTAATGCAGGTACCCTAAATTTTCTAGTAAGCGAGCAGCATCTAGTGGAACTTTTAGATTAGTGGAACTAGTTAACTAGCAAAGTGCTTTTTGATAGGAATAGGAGCAATGTAGACACATCCCTAGAAAGTTATCATGATGGGAAAATCTAATTTATCTACAACATTATTCAACGGCATATTATAGCCACAAAGTCTCTTGATAGAAAGCTGCCTTATAGTTTTGTAAATTCATCAATTTAGTTATTTAACGCACGAGTTCATAAAACGGGAGTAGTAACCAAGGTAATCTAAAACTAGAAAAAGATAACCTAAAACCATATCCATCAGCAATGGTCTCTGTGTTTTTTGTCTCTGTAGTAAATTACTATTTGGAAATATGAAAATGGGAGACTTCAACATTAGATCCGTTTTAGGAGGTGGAAAATGAAAAGTCCCCTGGTCCCAACAAGTTCTATTGGCAACCAAAAGGCAATACACGAAAAATTAAACGACACTGAATTAGATTGTATAAAATTGTAGAAACGCGAGAAATATTATTTTTTTTTGGGAGGGGTGGAGGAGGAGGGGGGAAATTCTTAGTCCTCAACCTGCATGTAATTTCCTTTCTATATCAACGGGTGAATTTACTCCTCCCAATTTTATTGTGTCATGAGTGTGTGGGATGTGTCTATCAAGAATGTGATACAGGATATTATACAAGCATTGGCAGGCAGTATTATTAACATCAGCAAATATGTCTAAAACATCCCAGTCAACATCTAATAATTTCTGATAAAGGCCGACTAGATAGGCTGTTTGAAAATTATATATTTTAGCTAATTTGTTGGATCCAATCCCGCGAACGTTTACTCTCGAGGGTAGAGCAAAGTCAATCTTCAAGGCAGGATGGTGTAAATCCTCGCGAACTATTTTAGTACGTGATGACTTGTGATTGCGCTAAAATAGCGTCGTGTACAACCGTGTTTGTACACGTGTACACGTTTATATCCACCACTACCTACGATAAAATCATTGCAAATGATAGCTAAGGCTCAGGTATCGTAAAAAAGCCTTATAGCTACGATTTACTCGATTTAGATAAAGGTAGAAAGTATGCAGATCTCATCAAGACGAAACGCGTTTTTTGATTTGAATCCTCGTTACAGAAATTTGATCGACTTTCGGTTTTTCGTTTTTTGTCTTTAGTTCCGGATTTTTGAATTTTAGCGTAAACCAAAGAAATTCCTTGTCTCCATATTTGAACCAGCCCAAAAATGTTGACATGCCGCCATCTTGAATCCAACAGAGATATAAAGTACACCTCAACATGAAAGTTGTTCAAAAAAACAGAAAAAAAGTTTCCAAAACTAGCTTTCATTCGGGCGAGACCTCAACAACGCCGGAACTAGAGCCAAAAAAAAAACATAATCTCATGTATCGCAAAAAGTGTCGTATCTACATCCTACAGGGTGTATCAACCCGATTTCCCGATTTAGACAAAAGTATAGAAAGATGCAGATCTCATCAAGACGATATATTTTTTGATTTAAAGTTTTTGGATTTGGGCCCTTGTTGCAGAAATATGGTCGATTTGGGTTTTTCGTTTTTTTGTCAATAGTTCCGGATTTTCTAGTTTTTATTGTCTTCATATTTAAACCAGTTTAAATAACAAAAATATTGACATGCCACCAACTTGAATCCAACAAAGATAGTACTGTACTTAAATGGAAAACTTGTCTTTGAAAATAAGGAGTTTCGAAAACAAGTTTTAAATTGGGCTTAAACTAAAGAAAATTCAAGCAGCGAGCGTACAAATTCAGAAACTATAAATAAGAAAAACTTTTCGCCTTGACGAGACCTACAATACTTTTTTAGCGCATCGCCTATGAAAGACGATTTTTCAGTAGTTTAATAGCCGGCGGAATGACGCATATTGCAGCCTACATGAAATAGTGGCTCGCTTCCAAGCGGACAAAATATTCCAGCCCGCAACAAACGTTTTTTCTGGCCCTAGGGCGGACAGATTCAGTCGTTACCATAACAACTACTGTAGGCTGTTATCAGTTAGTGATTACGCGGCAGGTGAGAGCTCCGGCAGCGAAATTCAAGCACACAGCTGACAACTACCGAGACCACACGATAGCGCATATTTCAATCAAGTCTAAACGAGCTGGAAATATAATAATAACAGGTAGACACCTATCTAAGTAATTATAACGATTAACGGGGGTTACTAGTTTTTAAGGTTTCGTCAATAAAGCAACAAAATGAACGCTAGACAGGAAAATTACACTGACTCTGAATTAATTTGTACGCCACGCACATATTCGTCAACAAGCTGACAAGCCAAAGTATTCAGTGTTCTAAGGCGATGCGCTAAAAAATAGCGTCTATATCTCGGCCGGATCCGAAGTCCATTTCAGCTCGTATTCAATCAACCCTCGCTCCACTATGCTCCGCTCGGCCCGATAACTTCATACTCGCCGAAATGAACTTCTTTCCGCCCTTGATATAGAATATACTATTATGGTTTTACTACTGGCCATCGCCATTTTTTAATAATTAATTCTTTCCATTTAACTTTCTCTTATCCAGCAAGTGATTGACGGTCCTATAAACTTCGCCATCTAACCAGGAGTTTGTTCAGGGGTAATTTGCCCATGAACTTCATAAGTTATTGTTCAGTTCACCTTTTTTTATATTATGTTTAATAACGTGTAGGTCTTTTAATTTTGTGTTAAAACATAAATATAATCTCTTCAGTAAGTATAGGTATAGGTTGAGTATTTTTCAGAAGCTTTCATATTTTTTATTGTTTCAGGTTGTTGTCGCTTGACGCTTGTTATGATGCCTCAAATCGATTATCATTACTTTATAACCGCGTTAATTTGTATACTAATAACTCTATTAAAGGGTAATCCAATTTGTTTGCAAATGAATAAGTTATTTTCGCTATAATTTTATGTCTCCACTGAGGTTACAGTACAGACTACAGTCTCGTAGGAGTAGCCCGGAACCTTTCTCTCAAATTATAGACGTAGCTATAATAGAAGGCTATAGAAACAAGAAGGCAATCTGATGAAATTGCAATAAATAATTTGACTAAGCTCTAGGAGAGGATACAAACTATTTTTTAAATACCCAAGGGACCGAAATCGGTGGGTAGAAAAGCAATTAATTTTGCTTGCGCGTTGGGAGGATTATTAACTTGAACGTTATCGATCCTATTTCATTTAAACATTAAAACCGCATAAATTGTCATTGTTGCCAAATCGAAAAATATAATTTATTAAGTTGCCTAGAATCCGATAAAATTAATTTTTCTAGAATAGTCTTTTATTATTTTTTTTACAAAATGAAGAAAAACTAATTAATGTAATAATTTATTTTGTGCAGTTCAAGTATAGTGATCCCTACACCTGAGTAATATTGACAAGCAAAAGTTTTCAAATAAGCTTTTGTCATAGCTGCCTATTTCTGGCATGAGAACATGAAAGTTAATCTACGTCAAGGAACAATTTCGAAACTAGAACTTTCTTGTAATAGTACGCTCTTGAACGATAGCGTGTTCGGTGCTGCTTGAGCGTTCTTTTTGACCTATTACGCTCCATGCAACATCGAGATAATAATATCGGAGAAGTGCCTATTTAAGTCCTTGCGATTTCATTTTCAAGTTGCACAGAAAAGTCCCACTTCCGACTTTAAAAAGTTTAGATACCTACACAGTACACATAATACCACTCTTTAGTATCGGAAGAGAAATAAGAAATGTAGGAGCCCGGTAATCTTGTCGTGTATTGTTGGGCTGCTTTTGAACTTATTTTCAGTGATGTGTCCTATATTTTACCTCTATTCTATACGCGATTCTTTACAGGTAAAGAATGTAAACAACGTAGACCACGTAAACAACGTAAGCAATGCAAATTTATGCTTATTATTGCTTTTGCAGGTAATAGTTTATGTATATAATTATTACTAATTAATAATAAATAATGTACCTATACCTGATTTTTTATTGATTGAATGAGTATTATTATTATTATTGATTATTTTGAATTTTATTGTAATTATCTGGACTAGAATTAAATAACCCGTTCGATTATAGCGAAAGAAACTGGAAATTGTAGCAGTTTAATTGCAAGCTCTGAAAAATTCGGATGTTTCACTTTGGCGATGTTCCAGAATATAACAGGATGTAATAAATTTTTTTCCTACAACGTTAAATATTCCAACATTTTCGATGAAGTGATGTAGTATTTTTAAAGGTTTTTATTCCTCTACCCCGATGATAATTTTCAGGATTATGGAAACAGTTTGAGGCAACTTTTGACGTCCCAAATATTTCGAGCAATTCAACAAAACCTTTATCTTTAAGTTAAACTAACAAAGGTCAATAGGTGCTATATATCGGTGACTTCGGGAGGGGAGTAGCTCCCGCTTTATTCCAGCTCGATGATCTAGAAGTGTGTAGATTGTCCCATAAATAAAAATGGATTTCCTGGATTTAGAATTATTTCCTTTGTGACAGCATAATTTTTTCTCAGGTATCTTACATGACACAAATATCCTCAACCCAACACAGTCCGGCTTCAGACCCCATCAAGGTAGCTTAGAAAACCTTGTCATGTTACAAACTGAAATTGCGGAAGCATTTACCACAAGACGGGATGTCATAGCTGTAGTTTCTACTCCATGTTTATAGAGTCACTGATTTAAAATCAACCATCTCAGAAACCTCAGAGAGAAGAATCTCTTCGGAGGAAAAATCTTAACCTTTCTGGGAAACTTTTTATCCAAAGTAGCTGTCAATGGGAAAGCCTCCCATTCGTTTATACATTGGAGAACGGTGTACCCCAAGGTCTAGTTCTGAGTACCACCGTATTTATATTGACAATAAATGATGTATGCTCTTCTGTGAGACCACCATCAGTAAGTCATGCCCTCTATGCTGATGATCTCGTCCTCTTCTGCTCAGGAAAAGTCTCGGCAACCACATTATGCGACCTACTCCAAGAGTCTGTAAACGAGCTATTTCAGTGGGCGCACAAAACAAGCTTCAATTTTTCCTCTACAAAGTTAATTTATAAAATTCATCAGAAATAGAAACAAACAAATCCCAAACATTATATACAACGGCGAACCTCTGCAAGTAACAGATCAACACAAGCTACTTGAAGTTACTTTCTGAAGCAGATTAAAGGCCGGTTCTCACTTGTACGACACCCGACGACAGCGACAACGCGACAACACGAGTCGTACAAGTAGGAACCAGACTCATGGTGAAGTCCCCCCGCAATTTTGTCGTGTTGTCGCGTTATCGCTATCGTCGGGTGTCGTACAGTGAGAACCGGCCTTAACATGGAGGAAACATATTCAGAACATCAAAATTAACTGTCTAATAAGACGGCTAAACATTCTAAAAGCTCTAGCAAACCTTCAATAGGGTGCCGATGAACAAGAGCTCTTCAGAGTAAATAGAGCTTTAAGGCGTTTTCAGCCAGACTACGTAAGTACAATTTTGCCTTCTGCTAGCAAAACGATTCTCAAGACCCTGGATGTTGTACAAGTACACAACAATGCACTTCGCATCTATTTCGAAGCCTCTACGTCCAGCTCCATCTCATCCAGTTACTGCGAAGCTAATGAACTTCCCCTCCATCTATGCCGTGACTCCTATCGTATTCATCCAGAGTGTCAGCAAATCCAAATAATCCAGGCGTTCTCATCCTTACCTCAAATCAAAGATCTTCCAGTCCGTCATATCCAATCTAAAAAGTCTAAAACCCTTGACAGCAAACCCTAAAACTGAGAGACAGCAACCTTGCAGAAATAACCCCTTACTCTCTGTGTCTACCTTACCACCATGGTTCAAAGTCCTCCCGGCCCTAAACATCTCACTGAGTAATCACAGGAAACATGAAACGACCAGCATAACTCTAAGGCGAGTCTTCTTGGAATTGACAAGCACTCCAGCATACACACGGAAGAATTATATACGGAATACTTAGGTACCAATGCACATTAGTATCGTCTGGGTTTCATCACACGTGGGTTTTATCAGGAACGAGAGAGCAGACTCTTTGAAAAATATGCAGCTTCACAAAGACCTCAAAAATCATCTAAGACAAAAATCTCACGAAATGGCAAGATAAATGCAGCCAAACTAATACCAAGTTGAACATGATTCAGCCAAATCTTATTTCGGTCCAACTGCCAGCCATGCCAAAACGGCACAAAACAATAATCCGCAGACTAAGAATCGACCACATCACCAGAGCCGATGGTCACTTGATGGAATCAACAGGTATAACAGAAGCAGTGAACACATCCTCATTTTATGCATATTAAATCACTATAATTATCTGGTCAATTACGATTTCCGCATGTAACGATCTTCTTATTACGACATAATTACCTATTATTGTGCATATTTTTTCGCTGCTTTCATGTAATCGCATCTAGGAATGTAAACAGCGAGGAAACATCAATATTTTAAGAAAGTTGGATTCCAACGAGCTGTAGAAAGTTTATTTGTATCCTTCCATTAAAAATTAATCCATGACAAGAATTTCCGTAATCTCGAGAACGGTAATAAGAAAATTTCTGGAAACAATAATGAAAAGAAAAACTTTAAGCATGAAAATTCTCAGTAAATTCTTCCGATCTGATTTGAAATATCTAATTAAGTTTAAGAGAGTTGACTCTGTGGAATGCGGTGCCAAATTGATCGTACTGGGGTTTAAAAGTCATGATAGCTGATTACGTCAGATTACTTAATATCAGTGTAGAATAGCGAATCGTTTTAATTAAGGAAACTCCATTTAATCCATTTTAATGGTTGACACGGAATTCTGGAGTCTCGCGGCGCAACACAGTCCTTTGAGTATCGTAGATCAGCAGCTACCATCTCTGGTTCTTGCACGGGCGCCATCTGGAATTTCATCCGGAATAATTCGGAAGCGCATCCCTCCCAATTCCTCTGATGCCTCGTACCGTCTGAATGTTAACTATCCGACGCTAATAAGTCAGAGGTGGAAGCACCTACGTACAGAAAACTCGAACCGATTTTATGGTTCGTGCAACAGGGGCTCTATTCACGAATCTGATTATTAAATTCCTGTTAGACATCACTAAGGCAACCTTTACATTTAAGTTATTGGGAAGTTGCAGGAGGGCATAATCACAGATTTCAGAATAAGTAGCAAAGCAAGATACTTGGTGTTAAGTTTTTGGGTAATTACCTAATAGATTTCAGTTAAAAGCTTAATAACTGAACGTTACTTGGTTACTAAATATGGCTAGGTATTCTGAATTTATAACTTAATTTAAGTACCTATCAAGTTCAACACGATAAAGCAAAGCAAGAACACGTCACCAATCATTTTATAAATTTCCAATAATTAATTGTAAAATTACAAGTGCCTTTTGCGCTCTTTATAGAATTTGTGTACTGACCATGCACTTTTCCTCAAACACTTTAAAAATTTGATAAAAAAAAATAAAAAAGTCAAAAATCATTAAAACAAATCGTCATCAAAATCGTGTTCTGACGTGTTTAACATTAAGTCATCCCCAGGTCAACAAATCAGATCGACTCTGTCCAAAATGTCACATCAATAAAGAAGCAAAGCAATAAATAGATTGAAACAGTTGTTAAAGCAGGATGAGAAACTCTGGAGTGTGCTACATAACAAGAAGTGTCTTAAAAATGGCACATTTCTAAACTTTTAACAGAAACAAAGGAAAATCAAATAATGCATTTACAGTACATCGCCTTATCTACGGATTTTAACATTGTTTCAGTACATTAATTCTCTTATTCAAATATTTACATGCGCTGGCTGCATGTATTGTGAAAACAGTAACGTATAACGTCTGGTACCTATGTAACCGCCATTTGAAAGCATTTTCACCCCAATATAAGCAGAGAATTCTCAATGAAATATGATGTTATTTATAGGATCGTATAGCGACATGGAATAAGAGAAAACTCCTCTCACCTGTTGTTGATTTTCCCTTTGTATTTTAAGCCTGGCTTCGATACATTGTCTGGTTTCGAGAAATGCTTTCCTCTGAGCTATTTCCCTGGGATAATGAGTACTAACTCCGGCGATATTTCCGCAGAGGAGGATAATACAGCAGCTGCTAACCTAAAATAGTAATAAACAATATTTTAGTATTAATTATTATTTAAATTTATATAATATTATTTATTCATTACAATATTACTTCTATTTATTAACAAAAAGACAATAAAAAGGTTTAAAAAATAATTTTTGAGAGCTCTGAAACCAATTTTGAGTTTTAGAGGAAACGTTCTTAGGAAGTTGCTCAAAGAATCATCCCCTGAGTTTTTTACGTTTCTTTCTTTTCCAGACATCTATGGAAGTTATTATACCTAAACAGCCAGTTATCGTTCTTTAACTTGAGAGATAGGAGGTCAGTTAAATGGAAGAAAAGGTTGCACAAAACACCTAATAAAAATCGGGGACTATTTCTGAAAAATTTAGCCATTACTGAAATATGCAGAAAAACTGAAAAATTGAGATTTCCTTAGCCATATCTTATTTATTATTGAAAATTAAAGCCGACTAGATCCCAGAGTTTTCATAGTAAATTTTTGATTTTCTTATTAAAAAAAGCAGTTCAACAAAAAATCTACAAAGTTAAAAGAAATCGGGTTCATTTAAAAAAAAAAAATAAAAAACCAAAATACAATTTTTCAAAAAGAGAAGAAAATATCTCCATAAAATAACGGCAAAAACCATTCACCGAGAAACCAAGGCAGGCAATATGACGTCATACTGAAGGCATTCTAAGACAAATATTACCTTTTTTTCGAAAAAAACAAAATTAAAAAAAAATTATTTTGTATTTATAAACTTTTTCTTAAGTTGATTTTTTTAATACCGAACGACATGAAAAACCAATATTGCGGCTGTTAGAAAAACAAAAATCAACTATGAATACTCTGAAAGATTTAGTCGGCTTTGATAATTTTTAAAAAGTCAAATGGATAATTTTTCAGTTTCAACGATTTTTCAGTTTCTTTTTGAATTTTCCAGCAACGACTGAAAATAATCAATTTTTTTCAGATTCTTAATAAGCATAAATTTGGGAAATTTTTCTCTAATTTAACCGACGTCTTATCTCTCACGCTTTCTGAGATCCCCATCATGTTATTTTGGATCACCTGTTATCTCGGACGCCCTGTATATTTCACTGTTTTGAACAATTCGAGATTCACGATGGGATTTCGAAAATTGTAGGAGACAAAAAGTTTCACTATTTTATGCTTATTAAGAATTTGAAACAGAAAAATCGATTTTTATTATTTTGACCATATTTTTTATTATTCCTAAAAATATATAAATATACCACCTACAACGGGGGGGGGGGGGGGATAAGTCAAATTTATTAACCGGCAACCTCCTTTTTATGACGTAAATCGATCAAGTTGACAAAAAATTAAATTTCTGGTTCAAACTTTTTTTTTCGAAAACGCAAACCTGTCGAGCGGCGGAGCTGTCAAATCTGCAATAATTTTTGAAATTCATGAATCTTTTGATTTTTTCTCATTTTTTTCAAAAGCGGGGTTTGCGAGATTTGACAGAGCTGTCAACTGTCAAACTGTGCAGTCGACAAAATTGTTGACAGTGAAAACAGTAACCTCATCGCCTCCATCCCATTTACCCAGCGCTAAAATAAGAAAAAATGAAAAAGATTAATTAATTTTAAAAATTAGAAATTTGATAGCTCAACCACTAGACGGGTTTGCGTTTTCGAAAAAAAGTTTGAAAGAAAAGCTTCATATTTTTGTCAACTTGATCGATTAACGTCATAGAAAATTGGGGTTGTCACTTAAGAAATTTAATTTACCGTCACCCCCACGGGTGTAGGGGAAGGGGAGGGGGTGATTGTGCTCCCAAAAGATGTCTCCCTGACAACCATACAATTTTTTTCTAAAAATTTTTTCCCAACAGCATCACCGTTCCGAAATATATGAGAGTTTATCTGATTTAATTTTTTATGGAGTGAACTTATCGAAAAACCGGTTGTTTTCTGAGTGTATACCAAAAATTTAAAAAAGATACAAAATTTTGTCAAAAGGTGCAAAAAAACAAAGTTCCGCGCCAAATTTTGCTTGCAATCTTCAAATTCGTGTTTAGCGGCCCAAAAAACATTGATAAAATCAAAACTTTAGCAAAACTTTCTTTTGAACCTCTATATTGGCCTAATGCGCCTAGTCTGAGAAAAATCTATTTTTGGAACAATTTATGTAAAGCGGAAAGTGATAAGTAAGGCGGTAATTTTTTTTTTCACTAATGAATATTGAAGTTGAACTTATCAGCATGTTAGCCATATTTATTTTATTTCAGTATTGAAAATTTAAGTTTGGTCAGGGGAAACTTCTTTTATCCAAAGGTACTGTTGATGACTATAAAAATACTTCTTCAATCATAAAATTACCTATCTAAACTAACTCATTTTTCTCCCCCTCACAGGTCATTGCATAGTCAAGTCTCTCTTATTCAGTTTCAATAAATAAACTAATCAAAATAGTCAGTGGCTTAGCAAAAGCCAGTGAGCAGCCGTAAAGATTTTGCAAGTTTGTAAGTAAAAAGTCAGGGAAATACGCGTTAACAAACAAATGCAAAGTGATTTATTATTAGATCTCGTTATAAGAGAGAATATTCTTCGACGTCAAATAATTTATATCTCGCCGGATGTTATAACCGGATTAAATTTCGTCCACGCTTTACAACTATGTACTATAATATAGGTCTAATGACTGTAAAGGAGCAGGAAAGTTGAGGAAATCAAAATGAGATTAAATAAGAGCCCGGCTTATAAAGTTGAAGTTTCAAAGTTAATTTAAAATCCACTTTGGAGACAACATACATACAAGCCAAAAATTACACGGCCACTAATTATTATGAAGTTGTGTCTATCTGGCATTATCAGATATTTTCAGTGAAATTTTCCTGAAATTTCATCCATTCAACGTAATAATAAGAAACGAACATACTCAAGTTAATATTTTTCGTATAAGTAGTTATACATACCTCAGATGGCACATCAACAAGTCCAACATGAATAAGAAGTATAATATGAGTCACAGCAAGAGTACTTCCAGCGAGTAAAGCGTCCTTCAGTCTAATTGGCATCAGTGCGTAAGTTAAATAAATAAATGCTAGAGCGAACGCCGTACCAATCAAAGGACGTTGGCTGCCGACGAAAAATGAAATGCATATCTGAAAAAATTTACAAAAATACAGAAATTTGCAATTTTCCCAGATTTATGTAGATAATTAACATTATTTCAGTTGTACACTTTGGTTTACCTACGTCCTACGTTATGTATAGCACATTTAAGCCTCAGGTGCTATCAATAATTAATTCATTAATGGCCTAAAATCATAATCCAAAGAGCAGGTCTAAGTAAATCAGATTTATTCTAAAGGGAACCCGGAATGTATTAATAATTTCCAGGTTATGTAGCTTCCTTCTTTATATCACCAAAACATCGTGAGAGGTTGTAAATATTTAACAAAGCTGTTAAAACCTCTCTGTTATATAGGTAGATTAGATTTTCGCCGAGAAAACTCTTTGTCACCCGAGTAGATTATGTAAATTTCAAGGTAAGTAAGCCGTAGGGAATTAATCAGATGTACAAATAAAATATTGTTTGTAAAATCAGTTAAAATGTATTTTTTAACTTACCTCTAATGTCAAGAACGTGATCAGGAGGAAATATGAAATAATAATCAGATAAACTTCATTCATAGCGGGTTTGGAGAGGACTGCCAGTAACACTGCAAATAAGAGAAAAAAACGAATTTTAAGAAGGAAAAAAATAAAATCTCGAGCATCATGGTTTTCTTTCTTTTATAGACCAAGTTTACTCTTGAAATATAAGCAAAAACTTTGCGTTAAACCTTAATATAGGATACAGAGTATGACATCAAAGTCGCGAAATTGTAGCAAAGAAATAAGATTCTCTTCTTGAAGCGGAAAAAGGTAGAGTCGAGGCATAGCTAAAACAGGGAAAATTGAAAGAACTTGTAAAAATGTATTCAAATTTCCTGAAGGAATTTGCTAGCGGAATACTCCCATATCTCTCTGAAGGAATATAACTACAGTCGAATCAAAAGCCTAGATATGAATAACTGTCGAGGTCTGAATAGTATCAGTATCAGTATCAGTGTCTCAAATCTTTTCACGTCATCCTATTTAAGAAATCTGAATTGTATGAACGATGCAAATCCTTCAGATATTTTCCGGAATTTCTTATTCCACAATGTTGGGAATTTTGAGGTAGTTAATTACCTCTAACCCTCAAGCGGGGAAGAGCTTTTTATGGATATATACCAGGCGTTCTTTAACGAGTTATTCAAACAGAATATATCCCTCTTAATAAAATTTATGTTTTCAAATTTTCAGCCCTTATTATTTCGTAGAATCTCAACATAGAAGCTATGGTAACCTAGCTTAGTCATAGATCTGAAAATATGCATGGTAGGTGTCTGAATTTGTATCCAATCGTATAACCCTTCGTCGGGGCTAAACTTCAATAAAAAATGGAGTAGGTACTCACGAGGTGCTTCGTACTTTCATACTTTTACAACTTTATAGACTTTAAGCGGAATTTTCGAGGCTGGTAAAATGCGTGTAGTTTGACGAAATCACGACAGTTCGTAGTTTTATATAAAACTGAACATTTCTAATTGGCAGCCTGATATACGAAAGTTTTGCATTTCTACACATCGACATACACTGCGTAGAAAATCATTATTTCGTCAAACTACAAACATTTTACGAGCCTTGTGAATTCCTTTAATTAAAGTCTACGAAGTGGTAAAAGTACGAAAGTGCAAAGTACCTCATGAAATCCCCTATTGTAGTAGTCTACAAAAAAATACCTTAACAGATTTTCTCAAATTTCATTTCTAGGAGCTTCCCAACTATTAAATCAATTCAAAATAATAGAACATGGTTATGCGGACCAAAACCTGTTTATGATCCTAGAAACTATCATGAGATCTCAAATTTTCAAAAATTCAAACAAAATTGTGATCACCATCGACGCCAGTCAATACGTCGTAGGCGCAGTCCTATCTCAAGGTCCACTCAATATTTAGATATGGCAAAAATTTAGAGTCAATCAAAAAATCAACTCAAAATCGAGAGGTAACAATTAAATAAAAAATAATTATTTTTGATTTTTTAGAAATATGAGGTCTGGGGGAATTAATTTTTTTATACATCTACTACCCGCTAAAAAAGTATAGTCACCTATTAAGCATACTCTCTCAGAAAGGACCAAACTTTCTGATCCAGAGGTTTTGCTTGATCCTCATGGGCAGTCTTGCACTGGGATAAATACCTATAAAGCCGGGACCCTAAACAGAGTAATTTATTCACCCAAACCTGGGAAAACTGCACAGGATGAAGAAAAATCTCTAAAGCCAATAAAACTGCATAAAAACAATGAAATAAAGCGTTTCGGCATTTATGCGATGTTCTTTGATACTTTGATTATCGCACTCTGTATAACACACCGCGACAAACTAACCTCCATAAATTGCGATGCAGCATCCAGAAGTGCACACGAGAATCAGCAGCTTGTCTAAACGAGCGGAATGAAGTTGCGTAAGCTCGGGAGCGGTTCTGTGGTGGTGGATGATGAGATCGGTTGCGGCGAGCAACAGCAGAACAATGGATAGCGCCAGCAGCAAGGAGATCAGGTTCGTCATGTTGCTTTGGTTCATCTTCAGGAAATAGCGCTGGTAAAGCATCTCCACCTGAAACAATTCCAACATCAATATTATTCAGTGATGTTACTTGAATCTATAAAGTTTTCTTATTTTTTCAATTTCTATTCTAATTCTTATAAAGTTTTATCGGAATATTTTCTTGAACGAGTATATTAGGAATCAATTCGTGGAGAAAATACTCTGATGGAATAATTAATTATGGAACGATAATTTTTTTTATCCACATGTGCATGTTTCCAGACATTAGACTAGTACTACCGAGTCCCAAATCCCCCGTCTTAATCAGAACCTTGCAATGGAAATGTAGATGGATAACAACATCTGGAAGCTAAAATATCCATTATGCACATTATAGTGTCGTCAGCAGGTGCTGTTCAGGAGATATCTTCAATTATTACACTAAGATGCACTTACTCGACTGACTGCAATAATTATCATTATGCAGAACGTAGCTATACCTTCTGCACAAATGTCATCTTCTCTCTCAGTGGAGACAACTAGATCTGTTTAAAACGATGTAAGTTACCGCGAGAGATGATTTTCTAGCCTAGTTGTTGATGTATTGAGGTTTGTATCATGATAAGAATAATATTGGGCAGACTTATTTAAAATACTATAATAACACCACGTAGAGTAAATTTAGATACGAGTCTGAGACACACCATTCACCCTTTATTTACCATTTTCTCTTGGGAAAACAATATCACGCGGTGTAACTTTAATTAAATCAAAATAAATATTATCTAATAATGCAAATTTAACACAAGCACAAACAGTAGAAACACGTGGCATCCACAAATAGGGTTCTCGGTGTGGTTAGTTCCTTCTGGATTGAATTCTGTGGAGTCATTTCTTTTAGAGAGATAACATTTTTGAGGGGTACAAGATCTTCAGCTTCCCAGGAGCCTTTGAGATTAATTCTTTATTTGGAATGCTTCTGTGTTACTATAAATTTTGTGTTGACTCGCTGTCATCAGCAAAACTGTGCATTGGGCTTGAAGTTATAGGGACCAAATGGTTATCCAGTTTCCATTAAGTGATCCATTAAGTTATGGACAAGTGCAATGTGGATAACGTCAAGAAGTCTAATTAAAGCAATCTTAAACCTCTTTTACACTGCAATATACTGACGTATAACACTGCAAAATTACCCTCCTGAATTAATTAAAAGGTTCTTCACTAATGCGTATTAAAAGCTTTTGTCCAAGATTTAGACCAACAAATATGCATATACAGCAGTTCCATGTCACGTGAAAAAAACAAGAGTTTCTCTAAAATGTTTGTTTAATTATCTAAAACAAAGAGGAGAGTGCCTCACTAAATCTCACTTTAATGTAACCGTGGAAGATTTACTGTTTATTTAAGTTATAACCACGAAGGACTGGAAAATATAGCTAATCCTTTTGCACTAAGTGGCTAATCCTTTATGCATCTGGTTATATTTTCTTTCATAAACCGGAATAATAAAGCCATGAATTTATTAAATGTAAGTACCATGAATGTAATAATTTTCACGTTAAGCATTAAAGCATTATCAGGAAGAAAGCACTTCGCCCCAGGATGTGAGTCCTTTCAGGAGATTTATATATTAATCCCCACCATAAAAAAATTGAACTGATAGTGAAAGTTTGATTAGAAACTAAATACATTAGACATCGTTTTGTCAACAACAAATTTTGATGGATTATTCGAGTTTCTACTTAATGCTCACAAATATTCACCACCCAATTTTTACAGGTAGTTTGCAAAGTTTGTTCCGAAGTTTTTATTGAATCCCTGAGGTGAAGTTGTGCGTAGTTTCCCAATTACTCCCTAAATCTTGATCGAAAGTTTGGGACTCATTAGGACCTGACGATTATAACTTAGTTGTACAAACCTTGACGAATCGCTGGGAGAAACAATCCGGCAGATAAGCGAACAATAAGGGTTGTTTTTAATAATTTATTTTTTCAGTGCTTAGCAAATACCTTTTTATTGTCAATTACTTTTTTGATATGAGCTTTTGACCAGCATAGCGAATAATACTCCACTGTGGAGGCGTTCACTAGTCGAAACTGCAAGGTCACTAGTCCAATCTATTAATACTTTTAATTACTTGTTTCGGAACAGTTTTGAGGTAGGTAAGAGATTTTCATAGCTGAAATATTGACCAATCTTACCTGTTCATTTTTAAACTGATGCGTGCTGCATAACTTCAGCAAGAGATTCCTCAGTTTCCCGAAAAAGCCGGTATGCTGCTTCTGGATGGCGCAGACGAGCAGCTCTTGCGCTTCGACGCCTTGACCTTCAACGTCGGGACTAGAGTTAGGAGCTGACCCGTTCTCGCGACCGGGAGGCGATCTAGACACGCTGCCGACCTGGAAAATACGAAAACAACACCGTCAAAATGATCAGTAGCGTACGTTGGAGCGTTTCTGGGGAACAATTGATTTGAATAAATATTTGTTTATTCTAAGAACGTATTGATTATAAATAATTCCATTATTGTTTCTTGATGAGTGCTAAGTTGGCAAAAAAAATCGCATTTTCGTACATAAAAATCGCACATTAGATTTTTTTTATTTCTTTTACGACACATGGCAACACAACAGGAGCACATTCCCGCACAACTTGCGTTTTTAGGAAAAGAAAAATTTCGGTGCTAACTTCGTGGACATGAATCAAAGATTGTACAATAGGCTCTGATTAAAGGTAACTCTGAAGCGAAATATCCTTCAAGAAGTTTTACAAATTGCCTAACAGATTTCTGTTCCCTCGAAAAAATTTTATAGTACCATTCACCAGAAGAAGAAGGTTGGAAGACCTAACACCACTCTTCTAGGAAAAATTATATCATTTGTGGAAGAAGCTACATATCTTGGTGTTATCCTTGATATAAAGCTGCAAACTCTCCTTATGGAGCTGCAAAAAAATCTGTGATGGAAGAACTTGGGGCACTGGTCCAAAGCAAATACACTGTCTTATATGTATAATGGTCATTAAACCAAAGGTCGCATATAGCTGTGTAGCTTGGTGGTCCAAAGGCTTACAAGCCTTGACCAAAATGAAGCTTTCAACTCTACAGAAACATCCATGTCTAGCGATTAGTGGAGCGATGAGCACCACCCATCGGCAGTTATTGAATTCCTTCTGGACGTACCTCCTCTCCACACATACTTAGAAAGAGAGAGGCCAGATGGATATCATACAGACTGTGGTACGAACCTCACCAATGGCTTGTGTCATGGAGCGGGCCAAACTATTGGACGGACATTCTAAGTCACAGTCTGCTGGCTATACCCGCAGACATAAGCAGACCTCCTCAACGCAGACCTCATATGGTACACCGACGATTCTAAGTCTTCAATGGAAGTTGGATTCGGAGCCTAATATGACGCCGGGCGGAGAAGAGAATTCTTATCAAGGATGGGCCATCATGTAACAGTATTTCAGACAGAAATACTGTTGCCACTGTAGTCAGCGCACAGATGCTTGACGAAATGAACTGTACGCGGAAACAATAATTAAAACCTTCTCAGACAGCCAAACGACTCTCAAAGCCCTTTGCTTTATCCGTTGTGACTCTAAAGTGGTATGTAACAGTCAAACAGCACTAAAAACAGCACTTGTCTCCGGTCTTCTGGTCACTCTGGTTTGAGAACGAAATCGCTGACTCTCCGCTCAGAATGAAAACTGAATCTAAATTTACACGATCAGAACCGTTTGTCGCCATATCTTCAAATTTCGTCAAAATGACAATAAACATCTGGGCAGATAATAAAGTATCTACGGGAGTATTGGAAAACTCTACCAGGACTAGATTATTCTAAGGACAATGAGCTAAAGACGGTTTGAATGTCAACTTTGCAGAACTTTACAGAATAATTTCTCTGAAAGAAACGCATTAACTTGAGAAACGCTGGAACAAGTGTGTATATAAGTTTTAATTTTAAATAAAGGCAGCAATTTGAATAAATTCAATTGTTTGCTTCCCTTAAATATTTTACTTCATTGCTTGGTCCAGTTAACGTAAAAATTCGTCCTCGTACTTCATATTTATGTGTTTATTTATTTATCCAACTAACAGTAAAATCTATAAATCGATACAGCTGCTCCCGACTGCAATGTTTTCCCAATATTTAAAGTAGCTATTTATTTTCCCCTATAAAACCTCGCACTACCGATTTTTCTTTTTGCTGTTACCGAACCTCCAGAGAGCTTAAACTCTATTTTGCGTCTTAAATCATTTTTATATTCCTTTTACCTCCAACAAAAAGATAATAAACCCTTTGCTTTCCATCAGAGATAGTATACGCTAGAAAGTACGCCCCTGTTGCGATGCGACTGCCTGGAGACTTGATGTCTGATGAGAGTCCCGAATGTTCTTGTTTTTCCATGCTCGGAACGGAAGTGATATACTGCAGAACTTGCAAATGGCGGTTCGGATTGGGTCCTCTCCAAAGGAAATCTTGTAACCTAAATACATTGTAAGAACTAATATCATCCGGTTTAGTTAAGCCACAAAGCTTTGAATAGCTTGTAACTTCATAGTCATTAGTGAGCCAAGGGATCTAGGTAGGTATCTCATAGATATTAGATATTTTAGTTGGAAGATTTTTATGTTAAAATTAAAATCTTGAATAAGCACGGTAATGAAATAGCGAGATTCTTATTGTGGTATAGCTACAGATATCATTATAGATTTTCTCTTTTTTCTTTTTAATGAATCCAATCTTTCGAGCTTTTCTTAAGCTCTTCGTCAGGGGTAAGAAATTGAGTAAAAATTGAAGATGTTACAATGTTAATCATTTTCATGGACAAGTAGAAGATAAAAACATACAAATATGAACCAATAAACCAAATAAAAATTAAATAAAAAAGGTTTAAAATAATTTAGAAGTTTTCACATTTTTTATGAATATTTTTTTTTTATTAAAAAATTACCCACAAAAAATGTAAAAACTTCTAAATTACTTTAAACCTTTTTTTGAATTAACTTACCTATGTTATTTAATTTTTATTTGGTTTATTATATTATATTATATTCATATTTGTATGTTTTTATCTACTACTTGTCCACGAAAATGATTAACATTGTAACATCTTCAATTTTTACTCAATTTCTTACCCCTGACGAAGAGCTAAAGAAAAGCTCGAAAGCTTGGGTTCATTAAAAAGCAAAAAGAGAAAATATGTGTGTAATTGGCTGCAATCCCAATATAATTTTCAATATTTCATATATTACCTACTACAGTCAAAACAAATGAAATATTTTTATATATTATTATATATACAAGTTCTACGGACTTTTTTTGAGGTATAATTTCTAGAAATGGAAATCATTCAAGAGCGTATTAAGAAAAAAAAACTTTTAAGTTTTAAGAACGATTTTATAAGAGATACGAAATCAAAATTCAGGAGAAGTGGCAACCCTGTACTCGAATGAGCCTCGCAAGGCAAGACTATCTTAAGCGGTCCGAATCCCCGTATCCAAACACGAAAGGTAGCTTATTGGTAACCGAACTTGTCACCAGCCGTGTAGGCGCGAGATTCATCACGGTTCGACACAACGGGCGACTCCGCTAGCCCTACAGGGCGATCCTCCCGGCTGTGCCATAGGTACGAGGTCTACACATAAATAATTGTAATCGGTGAAATAATACACGATAAATTCGTACGAGAAATTGCATAGGCAAACAAGACAGACATTCCCGCCATATCTCGGGTAGTCTGTAACCAACATGGTTGTATTCTTTAATTAATTCGAGCTGTTACTTGAAATGAAATCAAAGAAAATAGGAAAAGGAAATTAGGCAAAGAAAATCGTTGAGTAAGTAATCAGACAGACATTCCCGCAATATACCGGGTAGTCTGTAACCAGAACAAAAACAAGTGAAATCAGTGGCGGCTGGTGATACTTTTCACAGGCAGGTCATTTAAAAATCGCCGACCACCTAAGAAAGGAAAATAAACAACACCCTAAATGCGCAGAAGGCGAAATTTTTTGAGTGTTCAAGGTCACGCAATTTCCCAGTAGTTTAAAATAAAATTAAAGAGTTTTGAACTTGAGGTCTATTCTTCTGTCTTTGCAATTTGCAAAGTTTTCAATTACAAGTTCATTGAAGTTTTCAATAAAAAACCGAAAAATCAGAAACCGAGTAAACCGACACCATCAGCACCAGCACCACCACGTGTTCGTATTTCCGTCGAGTTGTGTCTCGTCTGCGTCTCTCTCTCTCGTCTACACCGAATCCCGATTTCCCGAACCACCAACCCACACATCACGCACACCCGCCCCCCCCCCCCCCCCAGTCGACACGACAGTAACGCGACCGACAGTGATTTTCCCGTGTTGCCGCGGTACGTTTTTTGATGAGAAATTAAAAATGTACCAATATATGGTACTTTTGCCAATTAACTATGTTTATTATTTAATTACTTAGCCTAAATGACATAATTTTAAATTCATAATGGTTCATTCGATCAATATTTAAAGCTACAAAATGTTCATTGCGAGACATAATATACAATTTAAATATGTGATTGCATACCTACATACAATAATAGGCAAGTTTAAATAATAAAATTGCAAAAATGAAAAATGTACCAGAATAGCATTGAACTTTAACTTTAAAATGTAGTACCAGCAAAAATAAAATGTACCAAATGTGATACAAATGTACCACCGCGGCAACACTGCACATCGAAATCTCTGGTCTGTGGTTAGAATCTTTGGTCCCGCCCCCACTGGGCGTTGACCTTCAAGTACAGAATGGGACCGTCTTAAATGCAGGCAAAGTTGCTATTATACCTATCTCGCTCCAGCACATAGGCAAAGGCATCTTACTCTTTAAACCACGGTGGTCAACTGCTTCGTTGACCCACGTCCCAGATCCTCGCCACTATCTTCCCGGGAATTACAAAATAACAACTACCTATATAAGTAAAGTTAATTACAGAAATTATTACATAGTTATAATATAATTATTATTAGTTTTAGTTTATGATACACTATAAAATTACTTGAGGTGGTTAATTTATTTGGGAGGTCATTGACCAAATGACCTAATGGAGAAACCGCCACTGAGTGAAATAATAAGAAAGCACAGGTGTGCAAAAGAGTGGAATCCGAAATGGATTGGAGTTTGAAAAATGTATGAAAGGGATTCATCATTCGCTTTCCATTGTTTTGTACTCTATGCAAAATACCAGTCCCTCTCGCCCTTCACCATTTTACGCCCTTGCCAACGAATCCTCTCGCTCATCATTCGCTTTTAGACATCTGATAGGACGTTCGCAGTTAACAACAAGTCTCAGTAAATTTCCCCGCTTTTCCGAAAGAAATCCCAATCAACCGAGATACCATGAGTCATAGTAGGTTCTTTTGCGCATCCGTTTCGGCCATAGTAATCCTGGCATACCTTAATCAAAGAGCAGGGGTGACTACGGTAATGACAACGGTAAACACAATGTGAGAAATCACAGCGGTCCTATTAGGGGAAACCCAGAGGTAAATAGACGATCACAGTGGCTTTTCGCGAAAGACGAACGGACCAGGGGTCGTATCGTTATACTATGAAAGATCGACCGCATCAACATTACTCCTGCTATTTTTACCATTCGGTGAGATTTTTTAAGGTCTCGGGCGTGTCACACTCGTACTAAAAGTGTCAAATTATAAATAAATATTACCAAAATACTTAATCTGAGAAAAAATAACCTGAAAAAGGAGTTTTCCATAAACTGCAATTCAAAAATCGCAATATTTTTCGAGATATTTTGCAAAAAGCCATTTCTGGACCATATTTCTCTATTTTTTTGGCTACTTAGCCGTACTTAAGAAGGACAAAAATATATTTATGGAAAGCTCGACGCCAAAACATAAAATAAATTTTACGTACTCTAGGTATGAGAAAATACAAATAAAACATGACTACATAAAGAAGGGATTTTAAACCAAGCTTCCTATAGAGCTTCCATTAAAAAAGCTTAAACCATATTCGTTTTTTGTAAAAATTAATTCTGTTAATGTTCTCCATTGGTTTGTGCTCCCGAAGGCTCTATATGTAAAATAAGTATGGAACTAATAATATTTTATGTACACATTTCTCTGAAATATTTGAACTAGTAATGCGACTCGAGAGAACTTCTAATGGAAAATTAAAATACCTATACAATGGATAAAAAAAAATAATTGAAAGTATGAAATGCGAGAACCTGTAACAGGCGGTTTTACTGTGGAACTAAAGATCAAACCACGTTTCTCTCTGATAGCAAACAAAATCCTACGCCCTAAAGGCAATGAAATTGGTTTGGGGTTGAAGTTTCTTTGACCGGTAAAGCAGGTGAAACGGGGTGAAGATTAAAAATAGGTTTAATTGCATCATTAAATCTTCTTAACACCTAAAACTGAAGTCTTGAATGTTTCATGGGTAATAAATATATATGAAGGCATTGTTAACAAGCTGAAGAGAGGAATTTAATTATTTCTTCCAGTCAGCTTAAAGAACTCCTGTATACCTATTAAGGTACCTACATAATAATAAATTAAAACTAGCAACGTTAAATATTGGTATTGTAAAAATAATTATTATTGTGGCTTTATCTTTTCATCAATTTTCATCATAAAGTTATAATAAACGAGGCTCAAGATAGTGACTTGATGTATTCCAATAAGGACTATAGGATTGTGATAAAATTGTCCCATAAGCTCTGAGACTCATAAAGCTCGCTAAAGGAAACAGTTAGAGGTGATAAACTTAGAATTCATATGGGCCATAAAGTATTATTTCAAAGGTTGATATAAAAATTTTCACTATAGCGGAAAATCTTTAAACTTAAAATTATTGCAACTTAGGGTTTTTATTTTCAGGAAAACGAGTCAGTCGAACTGTTACTGCGGCAGACAAATTCATGCTAATTTTGGTGTTAGAACTTTCAGGGAAACCTTCATAATATAGGCATCATAAAACGATTTTTCACAGCAAAAGGCACTGCATCCTTCCTGCTGAAATTCCAAGTAGGTATGAAAGCCTCTTTTCGTAATCAAAACTTTACAAAAGCACTTCGCTTTGTCAGGAGGTAACGCGGTTATAACTTTCTGGATGCTCAAAAGCTGAGACAATTTGCAACAATTCAATTTTCTGCCTTTTATTTTCCTCTCGGGCATGTTATTAATTCGTAATTATTATTTTAACGCCTCGTCTAATACCTTCTAATTATTTTTATATTAACTATTTCTCCCTGAAATTTGAAGAAATGAAAGTATAAGTTGAAAAAACAACTTTTTGATTATGTTCAAGATTTATCTACTGTTGATTTTTCAGCCGCTTTGTTAGCTTTACAGAAACTCTGTTACCGCCCAGCGCGATTTTTGATTCAAATAAATTGATGCAAAGGTAAAAGTTAATCAAATGCGATGATTGATTTAAACTTTGCGAATAAGAAAAAATACAAACACGGCGAAAGCAAGATAATCGAAAGACCGTTCGATTTGATATGCTCAAACAAAGCTATTCAGGAGATACTTTCCTTCAACTTCAATAAACTTTCAAACTCTTATTCACATTCACAACATTAACTGAGCCTCTCCAAGCAAATTCAGAAAATTTATCCTACCATGCAGTCATAGGTTTATTTAGGTATACCTATTTGAATCCAGTTAACCAGTTTCAAAGACTTTAACGTTTCCTTAATATATTTTATTTCTTTTTTCAAGGAAAGATGAAAATTAACTTTTGTTGAAGAAAAAGAGACATTTATCTACACATAGTCTTGGAAGAATATTCAATAAACTGAGTTGATTGGATTGTTCTGGAAGAAATCTAATTTTGCTATAAATTGATGTAAATTTCGCTTGAAAAGCTATTTATCTTCCCCAACGCCAAACACTCAGACAAACATGACACGACAAATCTAACTAAACCCTAAATTCTAATTTAACTCCAGCCGACACTCTCAACTAATTCCGGTCAGTTTGCTTAGAAAGTTACTCGCCCAACACATGTAAATATGTGTCACGTAAACTGGAAATAATATTTAATCAGAGCAATTGAGTTTCGAGAGTACAATTAGGGAACAATTTGAAACACTGACCGCAATGAGACTGGAAGAGAGGCTTCCCTTGTCTCGATTTCCGTAGTGCTCGATGACCTGCCAGTTGCTCTTCTTGCCGACGCCCGGCGCCGGGTCGTGCGGCGCCGGGCTGGCCGTGCTCGGCGTAGAGGGACCACTGCTGGCCAGTGGCTCGCTCCCGCTTGCCACGTGCTGCTTCAAGCTTGCCCAACGCCGCACGCATCCTTTACGTAGTCCGCTTGAAGTCTCCTGAAACAAAGATTAGTTGTTAGAATAAATAATTCCTTATCCCCCAAAATTATTTTAACATGCCCTTTTGGAGCTGTAAATCTTGCTGGAATCAAAAAAATTCGCGAAATCGGAATAATAACCGAGAACCAGCACGTTTCACCTCTATTCTCTAGGTATACGTCGCTGGATAATTGAGAAACGTCCAGAAATCTGAAATCGCGTTATAGAAGATTGATCTATTTCTCTAAACTTCATATTGTGCTTGGAACATAGAAAGCGATTAAAATATTTAATAACCCAGGGGTATTGGCGAAGGTTCGGGAGGGCTAGGAGGGGGAAATATGTGAGTAAGATACGATGAGAAAAATGAGAATAAGAATGAAAATGAGGATTGAGTCATGAGGAATGAGAATGAGCAAGAGGACGAAGATGAAGATGACAATAAGGGGTTGAGAAATGAGGATGGAGGCTTAAGGGTAGAATAAAGATTGAGCCATTAGGGATGAGTATCAGTGATTGGGAGATGAGGATCAAGAAATGAGGATTGAGTCATGAGCGAAGCATTTTTTTTTATTGAAAATGCACATGCACTGCAGGGAAATCCCTATGACGCTCTGGGAGCGGTGCATGAGCGGAGATGTCGATTCACGTTGGCCTTGAATCTCTGTAGGTTGTATACTTCGGGAAACACGCCTTTTGGAATGCTATTCCAAAGAGATGCGGTTCTATACATAAAAGAAGTCTGAAATAGGGTGGTACGAGATGTAACGAGCTGAACCTGATATGGATGAGCGTCTGCGGCTCGACGTGTATTTCTACCCGGTCTTGTTCTAGGCGGGATCAAACGGGCCACGTCTTTTGAACACTTTCCATAAAAATATCTGTAAAACAGACTCAGGGATATGGACGATGAAGATGAAAATGGGACAATCACATAAGTCCTGTTTCACTCTTGTGCAACTTTCATAGAAAATCCTGACATTCCGCTTGGATGATTCCTTTTCCTATAGTTACAAAATGTCGTTGGTGAAGATATACAGGTTTCCTGGCCTTTCTTCTTATTTTCAGCTGCTTAACAGTAGGTATATCTGTACCTATGCAATTTTTTTATCTTCAAAAGTCGTCTTTGATTGGAAATTAGTTAAGTAGAGCTTCTATAGTCGCTCGATCGCTTCTAATCTTTAACATACATCTTCCTAAACTTTCCTCTTCTTATGGTTGTAATGCGATTTCTCATTAATAATTTCCCCACAATATTTCAAACCATCATTCAATATTTGGTTTGTTTCTGGGTGAAAGTTCTTGCCTCAAAATTAATTGATTTTCGAAGCCAGTCTCTCTAATTTCTCCTCCCTATTATTATTATACCCGAGATTAATCAAGCATATTTATTAACATTGCAGAGCAAATTGGTCATACTAGAAGACATTTGTTGGATCTTGACTCACTTAATTTGAATAATTCCTGTTCCCCTGCCTCATTTCAAGTCACGAGTCACGCTAGCTTTGAATTTGAAAACTCAACACTGCGATTATCATTTCAAGGAGTTAATTTATTAGTCCTTCATTGTAATTTATGGCCTCGACTATGATTTAATAATCCTACAAATTAATATCTCAGAAAGGAAATCAAGGACTTTGTATCGTATTTAATGGATGGATGCGAAAAATGCAATAGATTAATTTGTCCGATTCGAAATAGAGCGATCAGGATAGACTTTATATACCTATATACTTACTTGCACGAGAATTTCCAGTTCTGTGATTCAAATAACCTTAACAATGCCTGCAGTTGTATGCACGATTAAAAATGCAGTCACGCGAATAGTCACCGCGAAAAGTTTCATTTTTAATTAAACCAGAAGAAGTCACTTTGATAAACATTTTCGACTCCGCTTACAACAAAGGGGGCTGAAAGTCTGTCAGCTTCTGAGTGGCCCTTCCATTTATGTAACGAGATACTTTTTAATTGGATGTACTCGAGCTTCTACACCAAGGAGTTCATTTCTCATTATAGAGCATTTTTAACACTTCTATTTTTAATAATTTTCACCTACTTCGGCAAAATACCTACGTAAATATGGATAACTATCATTGCATTATTAACTCTCTTGTAATTTTTAAACATGCTATTATGTATACCTGGTTGAAATATCTGCAGGTAAGGGAAATGCACTCCCTTATTAAGTAACCAGGAATCAACTTTGGTGGCCACTGCAACTGAAAATTCTAATTATTCCCCCGTCACTTTCAAGTTCCGTTATTCAATCTACGTTATGTTCGAAACAGCCGGGAAATATTCCTAAAAGCGGTATCAGATTTATACACATGCGTTCCAGTTTCAATTTTCTTTTTGGAGTGTTCAGTTTGATCCAAAAATGGAGATTAAAACTATTATTTAAACTTCACCGGACTGACTGACATCCGTTACAAAGACTTCGTTATCCTTGTCAGGATCAGGATTAATAAACAGTGGTTTGTAAAATCAGCAACGCCGAGTCCTTTCACATGACTGAATCCTTGCGGACTATAGATAAACACTTTATTCAATTGTACCTACAACAGATGTCTGTTTGAAATCCTGGATCTAATTTAATGTGTTATCTGAGCACTTTGTGTAAACCTGTTTGTTGGACTGAAGAAGGTAAAACGTTGTTCAATTCAATCCAATCAGTCACTTTGGCAGTGAGCTTTCATGTTTCGTTAGAATGTTTGAGGGATAGATGTGGATTATTTTGAACGATGCGGGATAGCCAGCCAGGGTCCTGTCAGGAATTCCGGGATAACCGATATTATAGCTGCCTGATATTATTGTAAAAGCAGTATTAGACACTTTTATCTACACGTAGTTAACTATTGATGTGTCATTTATCATTTCTCAGGAGTTGAGTTAGAAGAGGTTCATACATTCTAAAACTACAAAAATCAGTTCATCAGAGGAGCTGCTATATGTTCACTATACAAAAAACCCTTCTTTGATGACTTATTTCGCTTAAAAAATACTTATTTCGCTATTAACCGTTGAATAAGAGCTTGAAAAAAAGAAAAAAAGAGCTTGACTAATTTCGTAAAAAGCTATGTTGTAATAATTTTCAACTGGTATAAGTAATTATCCGAAAATTAAGCAAGCTAGGAAGTTTTCTTTCTAGCTTTTTAGAAAAGATTCCTAGTTGCCAGGACAAGAAAAAATGTTAAAGGAGATATAACATACTTCCATTTATTGGAGTTTTCACTGTTTTATTAATTTATTATTAGATAATATACAGGGTGGGCCATCGAAAAGGTAACAAGCCTAATAATTTGGAAAGTGAAGAGTTATGCGAAAAACGCCGAAACAGGTCGATTTTGTTATCGAGGGGGACATATTTTCGTGACAAATTCAACTACCCAAGTTCACCCCCTTGGCAGGGGTAGCTACCCCTTTGCTTATCATAGGGAACAGCTATCGAGTGATACATCATGTGAAAGCTACTTGAATTCTCTTTACAACGATATCCAACATTTTGGATTTCGCTTACATACAGGGTTGCCCAACGAAAACGTAACCAGCCCTAATAACTTGGAAACTGACCATGTACGCGAAAAACGCCGAGACAGGTCGATTTTGTTATCAAAGTAAGTAGGCATATATTTTCGTGACAAATTTAAATACACAAGTTCACCCCTTTGGCAGGGGTAGCTACCCCTTTGCTTATCATCATAGATAACAGCTATCGAGTGATACATCATTTGAAAGCTAGTTGAATTCTCTTTACAATGATATACAACATTTTGATTTTCGCTCACATACAGGGTGGCTTACATACAAATGAATAAGGCAAGTTACGTGTTCGTTGGGCCAGCCTGTATATGTAAGCGAAAGTGATACATCATTTGAAAGATACTTGAATTATCTTTACAACGATATCCAACATTTTGGGTTTCGCTTACATACAGGGTGCCCTACATACAAGTGATTAAGGCGAGTTACGTTTTCGTTGGGCCACCCTGTATGTGGGCGAAACCCAAAATGTTGGATATCGTTGTAAAGAGAATTCAAGTAGCTTTCAAATGATGTATCACTCGATATCTATTCCCTATGATGATAAGCAAAGGGGTAGCTACCCCTGCCAAGGGGGTGAACTTGGGTAATTGAATTTGTCACGAAAATATGTCCCCCTCGATAACAAAATCGACCTGTTTCGGCTTTTTCTGCATACATCTTCATTTTTCAAGTTATTAGGCTTGTTACCTTTTCGATGGCTCACCCTGTATACCGAATGTATAGTTTTATATAGAGAACCATCTTAGGCGCTTGTTGAGCACTATATTTTATCTACGACAACATGAGTAACGAAGCTGTGTTCGTTTTGAATAAAATTATGAAAAATTTTCTATGGAAGCCAATTATTTGTATAAGAAATATGATTCTTTTTAAGTACTTAAATATTTTAATCATATTACAAAAATAAATGAAATGTCATCCAGAAGCGGAGTCTTCAGAAGATACAGAAATGTAATTTTTTTAATATCCCATTCATTTTAGTATCGTGATTAGTAGCCGCCCCGTGACAAAAGCTCTTCCAAAATGTCCTTGATTTTCATATTTTTCAGGGAAACATACACAAGAGATAGATAATGTAACTGATATAAGATTATACACAGACACACTTCCTCAGCCTCAACACAACACAACACGGGCAAAACCCATCCTTCTTCACAGTTTGCTATTAGTACTACACAATAAGAATGTGACATTTCTGTTCCCTATGATGATAAGCAAAGGGGTAGCTACTCCTGTCAAGGGGGTGAACTTGGGTAGTTAAATTTGTCACGAACATATGTCCCCCTCGATAACAAAATCGACCTGTTTCGGCGTTTTTCGCGTACATCTTCACTTTCCAAGCTATTAGGCTTGTTACCTTTTCGATGGCCCAGCCTGTATAAAAACAATTATTATTGTAATTGTCAATTGATCGTTTGAGATTTTCCCTACTTTATACTAGGCGTATTAGAATTCTCGGAGGAAAGCTTTGCTATGGTTTTGATTTTCTATTTTCACCCTATATGTTTCTTGGGTGGCTGAACATGAATTTGAAAGTTGCTGGCAAAAATTTGTGCCGGATTTTTGTTTTTTGCATCTTTTTTCCTTATTTTTGCACTTTTTCTCATAAAGGCCGCTTTTTCCAAGACTAACCATTCCGCCTGTATAGCGCCAAAAAATTCCATTTCATTGAGTTTTGAAAAGTTTTGCTACACTTTTAATTTTCTCACCCTCTATGTTTTTTGGATATAGCTCAGATCCAAAATAGTAATCACTAACTGACATTACTAAAAAAACTATTTTGGATAAGCGGCAAGCAGAAAATTTTCTTCTAAACATCAGTTTCCTGTTGCCGCTTCTCTGGAATTGCTTTTTCAGTAATGTCAGTTAGTGACTATTATTTTGGATCTGAACTTTAGCTGAACACGAGTTTGACGTATGCTGACAAGAATTTGGCCCGAATCTTTATTTTCTTGCAATTTTTCTGTTATACTTTGTCACTTTTTCTCATAAATAACGTTTTTCCCCAAGACTAACCGTTCGCCGGTATAGCACGCCAAAAAAACATTCCTATATCGTGGTTTTTTGGGAAATTTCGTAATAATTTTGATTTTCACACCCAATATGCTTTTAGGATCGCTGAATACAAATTTGAAGTTTACTAGCGAAAATTTGGGCGGGAACTTTTTTTTTGTACTTTTTGTCCAAATTTTTGCACTTCTAAACTTCAGAAAGAAAGCGTTTTTTTTTTGTAAAAGACTTTGACAAGTCTATTTTGTAAAAATTAAAGTATGTAGACACAAAATTTTCTGCATATCTCATAAAAAACGGTTTTTTGTAAAACTAAACGTACTACCATACTAAACGTATGGAAGAGCGCATGAAGTTTTGGAAAGTTTTGATATAATTTTTTTGATTTTCTCACCATCTATGTTTTTTTTTCCTTGAGCACGAATTTGAAAATTGCTGATAAAAATGGCCTGAAATTTTTTTTGCACTTTCTGCTCAAATTTTTGCACTTTTATTAGTTTCTGTTCTAAATGTTAGAAAAGAACCGTTGTTTCGACAAGTCCATTCCATACAAAATTAAAGTAGACAAACTTTCCTACATTTCCCCAAAAAAACTTAGTTTTCATGTATCATAGCATAGGGTGATTTCCACCAAAACGGCGAATTTAACTGGATATGGGTATTTGTTTTTTGGCGCGGTCTACCGGCGGAACGGTTAGTCTTCCAAAAAATCGTTTTCCATCAGAAATGTACGAAATTTTGTCTACTTTAATTTTGTATACAACAGACTTGTCGAAAAACGCCTTTTTCTAATATTTAGAGAATTTAGACCAAAGATACTAAAAAAAGTGCAAAAATTTCAGAAATAAGTGTAAAAAAACAAAGTTCCGGGGCAAATTTTTGTCTGCAAACTTCAAACTCGTGTTTAGCGACCCAAAAAACATAGAGGGTGACAAAATCATAAGCAGAAAAACTTTCCACTGAACCCCCATTTAATTCCTAATATGCCTAACCTAAAGCTCATGAAAAATAATCAACTATAATAAAAGCTATAAAAATGTATTGTTATGAAGGTAGAACTTTGATGTTGTAAGGAAAAGTAGTTCGAGGTAATAAAAAATGTTTTCATTAAAAAAAAGTTACCAGTCTGTTGAAATTTATCAAATTTTTGCTAATTTTTTTTTGGTTAATATAAAAAATATAATATGTCTATTTAATTTAAAAAAAATTAAAACATAATTAGAAACAATAGAACAGTATTACATATATCAAATTTAATTTTTTTTCCAAATTTCTTGTCATTATTGAGTTATTTACATTTTAGCAAATATCAAAAATTTGCCAAAATTTTACATATTTATGTACAAATTTAATTTATGTTTTAAATTTTTTAAATTTCTTAAATTTAATTTAATTTATTTCTCAATTCTGCAACAATAGCAATTCTTCTATTCATCAATATTTTTCGATCCTTACTTGACTAAAATTTCGTACGTTGACATAGATTTATGGAACAAAAAAATCCCATATCAAAAAAAATTTTGAATAACAATTCCATAGGTGTAGAACTATTTTTTTTAATTATATTAAATTAATAATTTGACTTAGAATTTAGTCTTGACAATGGTTAAAAATTGAAGTTACCTCAACCTAAGACTAATTCGCCCTGAAACCACCTGTGTTTTAATTCTTCCAATTCTTTCTCCTGGGATTTCTCCGCTTTTATTAGGACTACTTTTTATCTTGAGGTGGCATTTATTCCGTTTCTAATTCAATATGTAGACATCTCGTCCATCAAATTAAGCCGTTTCATGTCCATTCGAATGAGTTCTTCCAGAGGTAACGGGCGATGGTCATCCCTATACGTTATAGCAGGCACTGTTGTATCTTATATTCCAAACAGCCAATAAAATAAATAATCTTTCAAGATAATCATTCATTTTACTAGTAATGAAATATTCAATTTAATGGTTAAAAAAATGGAAAAGAAATTAAAATGAAGAAATGCAGAACTCTTCACGAAGTTTGTTTAAATATAAATTTTGTAATTTGGGTATTACTTGAGTTAAGCTACTTTTAAGCTACAAGTGCAAAAAATGTTTTTCTATACTTATAGAGTAAATATTTAGTATCTAAGTAATTTTTTTAACGAAATCAGATTAAACAATGTCAAGTTTAGAGGGAGAACGGTTGCAATAATGAACATTTCAATTATTCAAGCGTTTGAAGTTACAAAAAAATTAACAAGAGTTAATCAGGAACGAAAAAAACATGAACGAAATCCCTTTCCTTAATTTTCTGAATTTCAATTCGCGATTCATATATCTCATAGAAAGTACCGATTTTAACTGCTTTCGTCATTTTCATAAAAACACTGCTAGACATCACGCATGTTTTAAATGGTAGCAGGATTTTACATTTTATTTGCCTCTATAACTACACGATTTAATCAGAATTTCTCCCCATATTCTCCCGTGTTCAAACCATATGTTACCTTTATAGAAAGCTACCTACCTATTCGTGTATATGTAATTTTATTGTTCAAATTCCTTACAGGAATTGAAGAAAAAAGCGTTTTTTCGCCTGTTATCCAGGGATCTATATTTTCTGTATGCGTATAGGATTTTTTCTTGCGTAGACAACCAGAATAATTGAATGAAGTGCGGAAGACGTGTACCTGTTCAACCAAACTTACATTTAAGATTTTCTGAAACAAACTAATCAAAATTTCATACTTTCCAGAGAGGAAAAAAAATTCTAGAAATTCTTAGAGAATTAAGAAAAATGCGCTGAGAAATTGATATAAGAGCTTAGATATAAGAGTAAAGGTATCACGAAATTAATTAAGATATAACAAAAATAAAATTTTAATTTACAAATCTTCAAAATCTCGTTGCTATAAATAAGGGAGTAGGTATAAAAAGAGTTTGGTGAGAAGAAGTATTAATTGCTTCTTGGAGAGTAACGAACGCCCGGTCTTTCCTATAGAGCTCAAATTACTTGAACAATTAAATCCAACGGTAAAGTTTCCCTAAAAAAACATCAAAGCGAGGCAAAAAATATGTAAATAAAGAAAATTTAATGCGAACTTTCCAAAATTAATATCCCGCTGCTGATGGTTCTTTTTCATTATCTCTATACAAAAGTCATAGGAACTAAAAATGTTTTACCTACAACACGAGCGTGTAACTTAAGCGACCTGCTCCTGAAGATCACCTTTCCAGCAAGGTAGATCAAAGGATTTGAAAGCGATTTCTTAAAGTTTTTCAAGTTTTCCCCATTACTTTCCTCCAGCCAAGGCGAATGTGTGCAAGATTGGAATAGAACGTGACGAGTAAAACGATATTTTACTCGTATACTTTCTTTCAGACATTATTTTAGTTTTCCTCCTGCCTTCCTTCGATTTTCACTTCAGCTAATGCAATTGTAATGATTATTTATTTATTTATCGGTATGACTGAACGGATAATAACTAGGTGCTTTTGGCTTTTCTTTAAATCAATTTTTACTCGAATAAAGTTTTCATAATGTTCGAGGAACTGTTAGGGAAACTAAATAAAACTTCTCAATGCTTCGACAGTTTCTTGTTAATTAGGCATCACTGTCCACTCCAGACAGTAAATCTGACGCAAAGAAAAGGGAAAATTCTCGTCTGACAATCGATTTGTGCCCTATGTAAAGCAAGTAAACCAGAAAAACCGAGACTCATGATTTTTTTAAATAGACAGAATTGATTGAAAGCACCACTTGCTAGATTAGCTCCAGACTGGTGTCAGGATTTCGCAATCGATAGAATCCTTTTATGCTTGTTGGATATTACGGTTCACAGAAGGCTTTCATCCTTAAATTTATGCAGCTGTGACCACATGATCAGAACTAGACGTCCAGCATAGAAGCAAAGTTCTATTCAAAATGTTTTCACTTCCACGTTTCTTAATGGAATGTCACATTCTTATTGTGTAGTACTAAGAGCAAACTGTGAAGAAGGATGGGTTTTGCCCGTGTTGTGTTGTGTTGAGAGGCTGAGGAAGTGTGTGTAATCTTATATCAGTTACATTATCTATCTCTTGTGTATGTTTCCCTGAAAAATATGAAAATAAAGGACATTTTGGAAGAGCTTTTGTCACGGGGCGGCTACTAATCACGATACTAAAATGAATGGGATATTACAAAAAAAACTCATTTCTGTATCTTCTGAAGACTCTCCGCTTCTGGATGACATTTCATTTATTTTTGTAATATGATTAAAATATTTAAGTACTTAAAAAGAATCATATTTCTTATACAAATAATTGGTTTCCATAGAAATTTTTTTATAATTTTATTCAAAAGGAACACAACTTCGTTACTCAAGTTGTCGTAGATAAAATATAGTGCTCAACAAGCGCCTAAGATGGTTCTCTATATAAAACTATACATTCGGTATATACTTCTTAGCATCATAAATAAAAACTTTAATATAAAGAACGACTTTAGATCAAATATGCAAAACAGATTTTTTATTTGTAAATGGTAACAGCTGCAGTTGAAATTAAACAGAGGCCCAACATCAAAGTTTATCTACAAAAGAAAGAGTGGTCTTTAAATAAAATAGAAGTTTTGCAGCGTGTTTTGTGGAGTGAAAAGACTGTGAAAAGACCAACTTGGTCAAAACTAATTGCGGATTTCAACAAAGCCCTCGGGATTTCGCACAGTGTAACAGACGTCATACGCATCAGCAAAACACAGGAAAAAAGAAACCGAGATTAATTTGTTCAACGGACACTCTATTTTAGCTCTGAGAGCTAACTGTTGCTTTCCTGAATCAAGTATCAACGCATTTACTGCACAACATTGTACCAGGTGTTTCGTCTATAAGCCTGTTAAGTGGTTGGAGGATTCACAATAATTATTTCAGGTGTTTATTTTTAGCTAACTAATCTCTTTATTTTAGTGTATTTTTTAACAAAAAAATACACTATTGAGGACGACATCACTTTCCAAAAATCACCCAAACTCATCAAATGTCCACCGATCATGACCCCCAGATTACGACAAAGTGGTTTTCCAAAATTCACCTGCCCACGATATATATATATATATTGATACGTGTTAAGCTGTGACTTCCGTTATGTTGAGAGGGCGACCTGACTTCCCTAGCAACCGATAATATATAAACAAAAATTTTTGCATATATGGAATGAGGGGAAGCTGAATAACAATAATATCAAAAGAGGGGTAACGATTTTTCAAAAAAAAAATTTCGTATATAAGCTGTTCACGCAAAATACGAACTGGCTTCCAGACAATTTTATAGCCTAGTTTGATGACAGATACGTAGTGGCGTCCAGAAGTGTTGCCAAATATCCGGAAGTCACATAGGCGAATGTATACCACTTTATATGAATAATTTAAAGTATAGCTGTGTATGTTATGTACCTACCTATCTTGTTTCGAATACACGACCTTAAATGATTCGAGATGGAGATTAGTAAATTCATACGGATTTGTCAATGGATAAATATTTTATGAACTGAATGTTTTTAGCAGTGCCGAACCGATCAATTTTTTTTTTCAGTAGAGTAAAGGCTTAAGTAAAAAAACATACATCGTTTCAGAATAATTAGCAAAAGAACGGGCCTTTGAAAAACTTTTGAAATCACTTTGATATCTTATAGAAAGCATTATACATATAAAAAGTAATTCAAAAGTTTAACTAAAAATTATATTAAAGTGTTTGTGAGATAGCTGATCAAAAATAAAATGTTATAAAAATAGAATTTCAGAATGACTGATCAAATATGGCCGGATCAAAAAACTGATTTATTAAAAACGGCTATAATAATAATAGAACAAATAAAAATCAATAGGTATCTCGATATAAAAGCTATAAATCCCGAGCCCCTGCTCAATATTCTCATAATTATGCTCTAGGTATCTCTCTCTAACTTTCAAACAAATTTTTTCTAATTCATGATTATAAGCTACATCATAGCTAAATTTTAGCTTGAGAATATAAATTAAAATAAAATCAAAAAAATACTCGTATATATTTTTCACTGAATGTACTGTTTTGAGGTCCTATTATAAAAATATATGAGTTAGACAAAGCAATTTTTTTTGTTGTTTTTGTTAAAGCTACCTATCTAAGTTAATTTAACAATGAATTTCACGTAATTCGGACTAAAAGAAATTTGATTTTTGTTTAAAAAAATAGAAAAATATATCTATTCAACTTTTTCAATAAAACTAAACAGATCATTTTAAAGTAAAAGTTTCAAGCTTATCAAACTGTACCTGTAAAGTTTCACCATCACATTTTTTTACTAAAATTATCGGTCTTTGTAAATGACCAACAAAATCAAATTTGTCACTTTTGTAAGTTTGAAATAATTTTGTGCTTTGTATTTTTCAAACTAAAACTTGAAGATTTTTTTTTATATCGCTCACATCTATTAATGTCATTTCAATAGTGAAGTGTGGAAGTTTCAGATATTTATTGTAAGAATTTAAAAAATGGCGTATGTTTAATTGATTTTGTTAAAAATTTTACTTTGTATACGTACATACTATTCTTGTAAATATTTTTTTCAAACTTGAAAACAAATTGTTAGGTGCAAGATCGTTCTCTCATTTAAATTTTTGCTACCTAGCTCAATTTGTAAGTATTTGTAACTGAAAATCGAAAATTTTCAACTTCAAAGCAGTGTAGAAATAGAACGGCTCAAGATATCTAAAAACCGTTTACGTGTCCCTATCTTAACTTTTCACATAGTATCCTATACTATGTTGTTTAAAATTTAATACAGGGTGATGAAAAAACGGATAATTTTCATCACCCTGTATTAAAATTTACTCCGCATAATGGGATATAACATGAAAAGCTAGGATAGAGACATGAACCATTTTTAGATGTCTTGAGTCGTTCTAGTTCTACACTGCTTTGAAGTTGAAAATTTTCGATTTTCACTTGTTTATAACTCATAAACCGCTCAATCTAAATTCCAATGGTGAAAACCACCTGTATTCGATTTCTTCAGACATTTGAAAAATTAAATATTTTACAGGGTGTTCCCGTTAAAATAACGGAGTATGTGTCAACTTGCGGTATTTCCGGAAGTGCGGCCATCTAAAATATTTTCATTGAATTTTTCGTGATCACTTATGTCTGGAAATTTTTTATTTTGAGGTTATAGGCCCATTAGTTTCCGAGATACGGTCGCTTACCTACCTTAATGAAACACCCTGTATACAGTGCATTTATTTTAATCGTTGCCATAGGGAATTTCATGTTAAAGTTACAATTCCACCCTATGTTAACTTATGTTGCCTGGCAGCTTAGAAATCGTTTTTATTTTTCAATAATAGTCCATGTCATCTACTTCACAATATAGCCTGTTAGAAAAACCGACTTTTGTTTAATATAATTATACAGGGTTTATAATTATTTTTATTGAACCACTTATTTGATTATATAATATATTTGATGAATTTTATTGGGATTTAGGTTCTAATTTAAATTTGCCACTAAAGATTCTTCCAAATTTCGTATAGCATGTGTGGTTTAGAGCTGACTGATATGATATGCTGATGAGTCCATAATAAGGACGAAACGGTACCGTCCATGTCTTCAGTCTTCTCCTCGCATGCTGTACGAAAGTTTTTCTAATTTGTTCTGTAAAGAATCTTTAGTGGCAAATTTAAATTAGACTTTTGTCTAATAATAACCTAATAACGACTTTTGTGAACCTACAAAAATATTCAGTTCATTTTCAACAGCAATAAATAAGAAATTTCGATATTTTAGTTTCGAAATAGTTATGACTCTATTAAATACCTAATGTATGAGTATACAGTGTGTCCAGTGGAAGCGGCAGTACATGGGGATCTTGGAAACGGCAAGAGATACAGGCTCTGTTAAATTAGAGAAAAGTTGCACAATTTGATGCTTAATAAGATTTTTTCGAATATTTTCAGTCATTGCTGAAATATCCTGAAAAAACTGAAAAATCAAAATTTCTTATTTTAGCCATATCTTTTTTATAATTGAGAAGTAATGAATTATTTTTTGTAGGCTTACATAAGCCGTCAAAAGCTATCCATTTGACATTACAAAAATTTTCAAAGCCGACTAGATCCCAAAGTTTTCATAGTCAACTTTTATTTTTCTTTTGGCCGCCATATTGATTTTGTATGTCGTTCGGTGTAAAATAAATCAAGGAAACCAAAAATTAATAACATGAAATAAAATTCAAAAATTTTATTATTCTTTTTTCAAAAAAAAAAAACATTTTTTCACCCAATTACATTAATATGAAGTCATATTACTTGCTTTATGTTTTTTTTTTACTTTTTATATGATATTCGGTATGAACATTTATTTTTTTTTGAAAAAAGAATAAAATTCTTGACATTTTTGTTATCGAATGTTATTAATTTTTAATGGTTTCCTCGATTTATTTATTTTATACCGAATGACATAAAAGATCAATATGGCGGCCATAAGAAAAACAAAAGCTGGCTACGAAAACTCTTGGGATCTAGTCGGCTTTGAAAATTTTTGTAACGTCATATGGATAGCTTTTGACGATATATAAGCCTGCAAAAAATTATTCATTATTAGTTTCCAATAATAAAAAAGATATGGCCAAAATAAGAAATTTAGATTTTTCATTTTTTTCAGGATATTTCAACAACGACTGAAAATATTCAAAAGAAAAAAAATCAGTTTCTTATTAAGCATCAAATTGTGCAACTTTTCTCTAATTTAACCGACCCTGTATCTCATGCCGTTTCCAAGATCCCCATGTACTGTGAAGTATAATTAAATTAAACAGAGTCCGATTGTTCTGACAGGTTTTATTGTGAAGTAGATAACACGCGCCTCGCTGATTGCACGATTATTGAAAGCTAAAAACGACTTCTAAGTTGCAAGATAACAGAAGTTAGCATGGGGTGTGATTTTTACATGCAAAGTAGGTGGTAATTACAAAATTAGCTAATTAAATCCTAATGGCGAAGGTAGGTTCAGGGGCCTGTTTCACAAAACACTATTAACTATTTATTATTAATAGTAGGTAATAGAGCTCATAATATAAGGGATTTTCAATAGTTTTTCTCAAAATAATGGTAATAGTCTATTAAGTAATAGCTTATTAATGAACTATTATTTACAGTTTATTTCAATTATATTAGTCGGTCAGTGTTTCACAAAAATTGATATGATAAAAATAGAGACTATTATTAATAACTCATATTTTTGTGAAACAGGCTCCTGGTCGGTAGGTAGGATATCAATATATTCACCAGGATAAAATATGTAATTGGCTTCCGAGTCCAAGTAAGAATCTTGGAACTTGTTTTCATGCAGACTTTACCAGTGAATGGAAAATGAATTTAACAACGAAACGAGGCCAAATTTATTGCTTTACGGTGTTGCCAAAATTGGATGTCACATCGTATGTCCTATTGTACATAAATGGTCATTTATATAGCATATATGATGGAAGTGAGAACGTTCAGGCCGTAACTGCAGTAAAACGCGATGCTAGCGTCAGCGGATTATTGTGGAACTAAAATGTTATCTTGAGGGTACCAGGGGGTCTAAATCACTTCCACAAAAATTTTTGCATACGGACTGCTAACGCCATCTTGAAGCTATATATGCACTCAATAAGGCGAAACGTTGTGACTTCCGAAATCGGAAGCCACAACGTCATATATGAAGTGACAACGAATTATGCGTATCTGATTTTGAAGTCACATAGTACCTTCTATCAATATATATATATATATATATATATATTTATATATATATATATTTATTTCTCCAAAATCACGATTTTTCGAGTTTCAAAACGCTCCTGTAGCTTTATCTTTCAAGATTAGTGAACGAAATTTTGGATTCTTGTAAAGCTGAGGAATGACTTTATATTTTCGTTGAAAAAATTTCCAAAAGTCACGTTACTTCTACAGGGTGTCGTTTCAAAGTTCCCCAAATCCGGACTTTGAGGCACGGTTTCTGGCCGCAGTTTTCAATCTAGGAGGCTGAAATTTTTGTGAGAGTAAGATGTCCACAAGGAGTGGTCTGGTATTGTACTTGAGCAAAATCTGCCGAGCCATTTCAAAATGGCGGTTATTTGAATTTGCTGAAAATTTACTATTTTTTGAATCCCTGTATGAGCAAGATGGCAAAAAAACTTTCACATCAAGTTCACAGGATTGAAAGAAAATTAATTGAAATTTGAGATAATGCAAAAAAATTTGAATTTTTTTCATTAATAAGCCAGTGGCGTGGGTAGGAAAAGAGTGAAAATGGCTTAATTTCTATAACAGTTTTTGAGCACATTTTTGAAGGAATTGAACTAAAATTTTTACAGTTGACAACTATACTAATACTCTTTAATCTTCAAAAATTTCAAGGATCAAATAAAAAAAATGGCGGAGATATTTAAATTTATTTTACATGATGTAAATATCTCTAAAATTTTAAAAATGCTCTAGTAGCTTCATCTTTCAAGATTAGTGGAAGAAATTTTTTACTCTTGTGAAACTTTGGGATGACGTTAAATTTTCGTTGAAAAATTTTTCAAAAGTCGCGTTACTTCTACAGGGTGTCCTTTAAAATTTCGAAACATCCGGTCCTGTGGCACGGTTTTCTGGTAGCAGTTTTCAATCTAGGAGGCTGAAATTTTTATGGGAGGAAGATATTATCCACAAGTAGTGGTCTGGTATTGCATTTTTGAGCAAAATCGATCGAGCCGTTTCAAAATGGCGGCTTTTTGAATTTTAGGGAAAAAGGCTATTTTTTAGTCCCTGTATAAGCAATATAGAAAGAAAACTTTTCACAACAAAATAATGAGGATGACAATTAAAGGCTTGTTTAATAACTTAACGATTGAATGTAATATTCAGACCCGGGACTGCTTGATTTAAAACCAGCACCAGCACCAGACCAGCGCACCGTTTTCATCGCGCTCGGCTCGGGCGGGACCACCCATGCAGATATGACTGCTCCTGCCAACCCCAATTGCAGAAAATAAAAACTCCTACAAACCTGTATTAACAAGATTGGATTAAAATGATTTGAAATTTGAATTAATGCAATAAAATTTTTATTATTTTCATTAGTAAGCTAGTGGCGTGGGTAAGAAAATGGTAAAAATGGCTAAATTTCTTTAATTGATTATGAGCACATTTTTGAGGGAATTTACCTGAAATTTTCGGAGTAGACAACTACACTAATAGCTTGTAACTCTCCAAAATTTAAAGAAGCAAATAAGAGAAATGGCGGAGTTTTTCGATTTTTTTTACATGATGTTTATTTCTCTAAAATTTCAAATGTTCGGTTTTCAGAACTCGCCTGTAACTTTTTAAAGTTAGTCAGTGGCGGGTATATAGGACAAGAGACGAAATTGTTAAATTTTGCCAATTTTTTTTTGGTTTATTATATGTAAAAATCTATTTTATGGCACGCTTTCAAACGAAATGAAATGAAATTTTCACAGTAAACCACTACGTAAATTCGACCTGACTATTGAAAAATTCAGAAAGCCAATTTAAAAGGCGGCAAAAATTTCATAGTTGAATCGCATAAAAATACACTGTTTCTGCGATTGATGCGCAAGAAGGTTTTTTTATATTTAAATTATTTTTTTCTGCGACGGGCTAAAAGTGTGCCCTTTTTTCCCCGTTAACAGGTAGAAAAATGCCTCATTATTATGAGCTGCATCATATCGGGGAAATAAATGAATTAGCAGGGAAATAAATTAGTACTTTTTTCCACGAAATGGCGGCTTAGGTATAGCTACTATTAACACTCAGATATCATTAAATTTATATCAAATATACGTAAAGGAAAGTTACCTTATTATCCAAATGGCAATTATTAAGGGAATTTTCATAACAATCACTATCCATATTATTAAATTCACTCATTGAGACCTTACAGGAATCTTTGCAGAACTATCTAAAATTTTAATTAAATTATGACGTTTATCGAATTAAATCGTTTCGTTACCAGGCAACGTCGATTACTACAAAAGTCTACCAGTTTGAAAATTTAAATATAACATAAATCATTTTTCCGACATAATTTTCAGTTATCTAACTACGTTTTTCGACATTCTAACACTGATATTTCTTCTCGCAGAAAAAAATTGTATATTACACACGAGAAAAAAGTGCGATTTTAGCTAAAATCTATCACTTTTTTCTCTTGTATAATAAATAACTATTTTTTAATCGAAATAATTTGAAAATATGAAACTTCCCATTACTTTCCATTAATGCAGTTTACATCCCTCTAATATCTGTTTTATACCTCGTCAAAAAATGCAGTTTATCCCCTGTCATAATAATCACTATAGTATACAGTGTGTGTCACAGGCATGGTACACCCCCTTTTTTTTTCTTTATTTTTGGAGATAATTTTTTTAAATTTGTTACGTCGCATATTCTCGATAGAGCGCACTTTTTAGCAGAAAATTTAATTTTATCCCACATCCGATTTTTCCGGAAATGTTACCAACTTTTTATTTTTAAATGGGACACCCTATATATTATTATATTTTTGGATTCTATACATTTGTAAGAATCCAACAATACCACATAAGTACCATTTTAAATGTCAAATTTGTTTTTATTGAATTTTTTATTTCTCAATTATAGTGTGCCATGATTATTTCGTTTTACTCCAATTTGATCATCTAATGCTATAAAAATCAATTTTTTGTTCAAAGTACTAAATTAAGTGATTTATGGACAAATAATGCGCACCGGAATGATTTTTTGAGCTGAATTCATTTTTTTCAAATGGTACCATATTGGTACCGAGGTACCATCAACTAGTACTTCCAATAAGGCACATATTTAATGAAAAAACATTTTCGTGGAACACTCCCACTGCACAAGGAGTTTAATAACCGGACAGCCAAAATCGAATGTCATGTATAAAATCCTATTTTAAGCATAAAAAAGAATGATTTTCTTCAAGACTAGACTTTATTTAGGAAATATCTCCCAAAATTGTAAAACTAAAAGGCTGCTAAAAAAAATATGTTTTTTTAGGAACTGGAGGCCTCGTTTAGAAAATATTTCCAAAAATGTAAAATAAGTTAGGCCGCAATAAAAATGTTATATTCAGTAACTAAGCAACATTTTTGGATATATTTCCTGAACGAAGCCTCATCTTGAAAATAGTTGTTCTTTGTTTAAGTCCAGTTACCAAACACCCTGTATAAATCAATGAGCAGCTACCTATTTCAATAGTGAAAACATTTCGAATTAATTTATTTTGAAACGTTTCAGAATATCTGAAAGCGATGAAAAAGGATTATCAGATCGGCTACCTTTATCGGAGTTAAATTACTACTTAAATAATAATTATTAATCAGTTCCCTGAAAAGACGTGCTGATGTTATTAGGATAAGTATTGGGATAAGAAGGATCAAACGATATGAAGAACCGTATTGAGCCTTTCAACCCGTCTCCCTCTCGAGATGAACTGAAAAATCTAACGAGTCAGCACTTTCGTTCGGGGGAGTATGATGGTGAAATGTGCCAATTGTGGTGACGTGTGGGCAAGATATTAGATCGATAATTCAACTGTGATCCGTACCGACATTGCTGATTTCTTTCGTTATCTTTACTGCTATTTCAATGAGCGGGATCGAGTATCGAGTTAAAATAAAGCCAAGATCTTAATTTAATAAGGTAATTATTTCAAACATTTATAATTAGAAATAAACAGATATCAAGGGTTGCAGAACTAGATACCGAAACTTATAGATAACTTACTATAACCTGAATATTATTTAAAAATTAATTTTTTTGAGAAAATGAGAGTTTTAACGACATATACCTAATAAAGCCTGAACCTAGAGCTCAAGAAACTTTTCAAAATATTATAATAAGTACTTAAGTGAAGCATTTTTAAGATTGCTGAAACTTGAAAAATACCAGTTTTTCTTGCAAATAAGTACCTACTTATACGAGAAAAAAATTACCAGCACACTAGGATTTTTTTAAACATGACTAATTTTTCTCTCGATTTAATTCATTCCAAAATACTTTCTAGAGTTTAGAAGAATAATTATTATTATTGTCAGGGTCAGGGTAGAGAAAATAGAGAAATGGGTAGCTTTTGAAGGTTGTTTTAGACCAAGATACGAAAAAGTTTTCTGAAAAAGGTCGAAGTCTTGACAGAAAAAGATTTATTGAGTCTCCGGGATCTTCTAAATATGACTCAATCTCCGCTTAACTAACCCATCCTTATACGCAAGGTTTATAGTTCTAAGAATAGAGACCATGATAAATTTATAACGGTTTCATAAAAATTCCTATTTTTATGGGAAAAATCAAGACTTACCAGAAATTTTTTTTCAGGGCTGTAAAGCAAAAAAATAAACTTCTAGGAAATTAAATTTCCTACAACTTTGTTTATTGAAGTTTTCCTCTACGATCGATATTCTTTTTATTAAACCAGAAAAAAAATCAGGAAAGTTATTTGACAACACCGGGAATATTGTTAAGGTGGCCACCGCATATCTTAAGCAATTTTGGTCAGCTCAGGTCAGGAGAAATTCAATGAAAATAATTTCAAAATCACCACGCTTCCGGAAATATTGGAAGGTGACACCTACTTCGCTATTTTAACGGAAACATCCTGTATATTAGTATATTCCTAAGTTTCCTAATCAAATAAAAAACGCAATTTTTCGATTTTCAAAGCAGTTCACACTGAAAACGGCTCAAGATATCGAAAAACGGCTTATGTGTCACTATCTTAACTTTTCATGTGGTATCCTATTATTATGTTGTTTAAAATGCAGAAAACCAATTATTTTTCATAATATTCAAAATGGCGGACTGATACGCACCTCGGATCTGGTCGTCATTTTGAATTTTTACTAGCGGGAAGCCCCCCCCCCCTAACGGGCAGAATAAGAAAAATTTACAAAGGAATTTTTATGGTACGTAAGTTGGAGATTTTGTACGCATGCGTAGCTAAGATTTTCACCTAGTGACGAGTCACGTGAACGGTTTCTGTTCGAGAGGACAGCTGAAAACACGGAGCCGCTTATACAAGGTGTCCAGGTATGAGTGTAAGAGCTACACGTGGCGACCTTCCTTGGACTATTTTGAGTAAAAAATCTTAATACAATAATGCTCTAAACGTCTTCACGGTGCCACAGGAGGTCATCAAAGTTAGAAATTCTGGGTCACAAATATGCATATTATTGAACTTCTATTTCCTTTTGCAGTTACGGTTAACATTTTCAAAGACTTTTGCAAAGTCTTATTTCATTTAATTTTCGTAACAGTGCAATTATTAACTTTTTTAACATTTCTAAAAAAAAAAATTAGGAAATGTTAAAAAAGTTAATAATTGCACTGTTACGAAAATTAAATGAAAAAAGACTTTGCAAAAGTTTTTAAAAATGTTAATCGTAACTGCAAAAGGAAACAGAAGTTCAATAATACGCATATTTGTGACCCAGAATTTCTAACTTTGATGACCTCGTGTGGCACCGTGAAGAGGTTTAGAGAATTATTGTATTAAGATTTTTTACTCAAAATAGTCCAAAGAAGGTCGCCACGTGTAGCTCTTACACTCATACCTGGACACCCTGTATTGTGCCTAAAAATTCTGAAAATGTCGGATATTGGGCAAAATAAGCATTTTTGTATTTTTTTTTAATTTTGCTTTCTACCGAAGAAAATTAAAAAGAGAACAAGAATTCTTCGAGAAAAGGAAGTGTTTTAGAGGGAAACTCCAAACACTTCTCTTTGTGCAAAGGACACATCTCACGTTTTTCAAATTTTTATTCGTAAAATTAATTTTAGTCAATAATTTCTCAGATTTTTTCTTTTCTTCATAAATTTCCGAAAATAAGTAGAAATATTCCATTTACACAAAAATGAACAACTTTGCATCGACTTTTTCAGAAAACCGCTTCTTGCTCTTGGAAAATATTTTATAAACTTTCCTTGATCCACGCGTTGACGAAGAAGGAAGCTTTCTATAAATAACACGTCTGATTTTTTCAGGATTTTTTGGCAATAACATAATATAAGCCCTTTGTTTCGGCTTCCTTCTTGAAGATGCAGCGGTCCAACCAAAGAACTAACCTCTGGGTGGAAATCGTCGCTACACATGCAAACAACATCTCCACCAAGCGACGGCGTCTGCAGTGCACGATGTCACTTTTGTCAGTGACTTCTCTTCCTTCAGGACCAACCCATCCCAAAATACAAAAGAAAAGTTTCTAGCGTTGAGGAAATATAGGAAAATAATTTTTATAAAAGATAGTTTCAAAATTCAACGGGGGCCCATTACTTGCGAAAAATATTTTTTAGGCTATAAACTTCTGAGCGTGAGAGATTATCATCTTGAAATCTTTAAAATCGTTATGGTTGTGAAAGTAGAGATTTTTGATACTTCGACAGTGTCAATCTTTGCAAAAAAAATGGAGGAATAAAGAGATAATTATTTTTCCTTTAGAAAAATCGCCATAGGTAGTCATGAAAATACGGATAGGTAGGTAAATTTGGATGCTGGTTTCAAACTAAGACGAAAGCTACTTTTGTTAGAAAAGATCAAAACTTAAAAAAAAGAAGAAAACTAGACCCATCAAGCGCGAAAATAGATATACCTATTTTTAATAAACTCCCTCTCTCTCTCTCTCTCTCTGATTTATTACATTCACAATCACAACTGGAGCAAATTATACTTGTACCTAGCTATATGTACATAATTTATCAAATTAATGGAAGAATAATAATTAGAGTAGAATAAACTTAACAAAAAAATAAGCAAATGTATTGTCATCATAAAAGTCTTTTCAAAGTGCCTTTATTACTAGTAAAGAGGAAAAATTCGATCAAAAACTTTAAGCTTCAATATTTTTGTGAAGGAAACTACTCTTTCGAAGACAAAGCGAGTTTTTTCTCGCCTCGTATCTTGAAAAAAATCTATTTATGAAACATTCTTTCAGGAGTTGATGAAAAAGGTAAATGTTGATGAGCTTTACGTACATAATTATTATACTTCGCATAGGTACAAGGAAGCACGTAGAAATTACCCCAGAAGATAATGTTCGAAACAACAAAGAGCAGCAAATCTTGATAGGTTCAAATTTAACGACTCGATAATCCCGGGTTAAGCAGCAAATTTCAGGACAGGCGTCCCGCGTTGAAAGTCGTTTCGTTATCAAGAAACTTTTCTAATTTGAAAACTGATCTGAGATGATCTCGAACTCATTTCAAGTCCATTGAGATGCACTGTCAAAATCCAGAATATACTTCCAAGGTTGTTAAATATTAATTTAATTCCCGTCAATTTACGACTTATCTTATAAATTAAAAATCCTGCTCTATATGCTCAAATCTGAGGTACCATAATTAGGCCCTCCGGCGAGATTTTTATCATTTAATTTGTTCTTTTAGATTAATTTTTGCATGACGATTGAAACAGATTAAGACTACGAGGATCTGTATGTCCTTTTTTAATAACAAAGGACAAGAAACATTATTTTTAGAGGAAAGAGAAATCTTCCCAACTTTTTAGTGCTATACATACTAGCTCAGAATTCAAATTCATATAGTTATGGATCGAAGGGCAAAGCTGCCTCCGTTGCCTCTAATTAGGAAGCTTCTATAAAACGAGTGGGTAAATGTTCAAAGGAATAAAAATTGAGTAAAATAATTTTCCAAGAAATAAAAAAATAGAATTACTTGATTACTTGATTCAAATAGGGGGTGATTAAATATCTCGAGCGTAATTTCTTGTAAGTAGGAATAATTTAAGATACCCGTAGCATGAAATAATTAAAAGAGGAAATCTTTCATTATAAAGACTTTAAAGTCTGTTCGCAAAAGATGGGAGTTTTATCCCTTTCCACCGAAATTCCAGATTTAGAGTTGTGTCAAAAACTAACTAATGAGGGTTAATTAATCAAATATATTATACTGTACCTACTTTCTCATTTTTTAACCATTTTAATCATTATTATTGTGGTTTATTATTATTATTTTGGTTCCAAAAAGAAGCTCACTTCACCATAAAATAATTTTTTAAAACTCTTAAACTAATCGTATTTCAGTGAGATAAAATTCTGAAATTTTATAACTGAGCTCATTAAAAGCATAAAAGCTTTGGAGATACTTAACCGACCCTATCAGTTAAACCATTTATGAAGTTAAGAAGTTAATAGTCGAGAAGAAATAGATAGTTATTTCTGAATTATCATACTACTTACGAACTTTCCGGGAAATTGAATTAAGTTCCGAAGTTAATTCTAACCCTAATCACCTGTTTCAACAGCTCAGGTTTAGTTTCATTATTATCGTGAATAATTCCTCAAACATTCTGCTAAACGACCTATGAGAATCTGGCATGATAGTCTAAAAGTTTCCCTCAAACTTTCATCAGATTAGAAATTTTCATTATACTCCTGCAATATATTTGAATAGGTATTAGGTGAAACTTTTATAAGTTCAAAAGGAGAAGTAGGTAGGTACCTAAGTATTTTAATTTTAAGTTTGAAATTTTAACAGTATTGACACATTTAAAATTTTTGAGTCGTTAGAGATCAACGTCAAACATAGTTTACATGAATGTTTAAGGTGAAACGTAAGGAATTATATTCTTTTCTCTTTTTCCTATTGTTTTGTATCCTTAAGGCGATAATTTGGGCCCACTTAGGTAAGGTAATCTTATCTTCTATATCATTTGAAATAATCAATACTTAGCGGCATCATTTTTTTGTCTTCCATCAGCCATATTAGTATTACGTAACAAAAAGCGTTACGTAAGCTAATTTTTGTCTTGAACATGTTTGTATGTGATGTGAGAAAAAAGTAATCACCGCCTTTATTTTATTTATAGCCATAATCGTGAAAACTGGATAATATGTAATTATTATTATAGACGGGTTGTATAAGAACTCTCAGAACTCTAGAACTTAGAACTATTCTAGTTCTACTCAGAACTCTGAAAAATTTAGTAGTTTCATATAATTTGGGCGCCAACTTCACGGTAATTTTTCGACCCCCGCAAAAGAACCGTTTAGCTTCCAAAGAGAATTGTAGAATTGTGAAGTTAGCCGGAATGGAAACTTAAAAAAAATCATATCTTTTTTTCTGGACATGGTCAAACGAAATTATTGGATGGTCAAACCTTGCCAAACGATGATCAAACGAATGAGCATTTAAACATCACTATTTACTCAAGTTGTATATTTTGTGACGTTAACCGGGAATGTTTCTTTTTGCAATTACACAAAAACAAAAGGTGGTCAAACGAAATTATTGGGAGGTCAATCGATGGTCAACCGAATGGTCTATAGCAGTCTGTTTTCCCGAGTTTTTCCGTCTCACTTCACGAAGCTTATTATGTTCAAATGTCTCAATCTATTTTTAATCAAAAACCGCAATAAAAATTAGTGTTTCATCAGCTGAACAGAAATTTTTTTTAATTTTTTGTTATAGCAAATTTTCCTTTCCCGGCTGATTTTTCTTAAAGTTGGTTCCACCGATTATTTCATGAAACCTATCGCTTACAAGACAACTAGAATTTATGAATTTTTCGTAGTCACTTCTGCTTTAAGATAAATTGGCCAGAAATGGAGCGAGTATCATAAAAAATGTGAAAAAATAGGACATAAGTGTTACTTCGTGTGCCTGGCTTCAATAATTCGACAAGCTGCGTCAAGACTGGGTTCTTTTCCACTCTTCTTCTTTACCTACTTCACTTTTATCCCGCTATTGTTGTAATAGGGGGTTGATTTCGTGTCTTTCAGTTCGAGATCATCGAAGAATGGTTTCCCTCCTTCCAAACCCTATCCAGTATGTTACTAATCAAGTTAACTCAAATAATTAATTTCCTCGGAAATTCTGATTTTTTCTGATTTTTATAGGTCGTTTATTAGTTCCTTATTATCATAATTGCCAAATTTGATGATAAATTTGAGTTTTGATAATTTAATTTTCTATTTGGGGTGCCATTAACTAGATGAATTTTCTTCGTCTGTTTTTTCAGTTTTTGCACACCAAAATATACATAATTCTGCAGTGGTATTTGCATTTATAGATAAAATAATAATAAGAATCTAAATATATTTTTTTTAATTAAAGAAAATCAGTGACTGACTACCCTGCAAACTGTGCCTCGGTAACATTAGGAGAACCTATTACAGGCAGCAATAATTCATTCAAAATGCCGGAAATATTCAGTAGCCCTAATAAGACTATTCACCCTTTGTTTTATTTAAGCTCATAAATTCAGGACAGTCAGGCAGTCTCTTTAATCAGGAAAGGTCATCCATCGCTATTGTTGAATAATATTGGAATCTGCGATAAATCATCCAACTCAGTGGCCTCAATATGCGATTTCTGTCGAAGCGAAGATCTGTCATTTGCATTTTAATATAACGAAATAATGGTTCTGGAAATGACAATACACTGCAAATTAATCATTTAGCAAACCGCTTTTCTCTTTCGTTTTCCCTTCTGTGAGGATTAAATGGCACCATAGGGCTGATTGGATTCATAGAAATTCCAACAATTGGATGAATATAGAAAAAACTTTTGATTTTGCTTGACATTTATTCAATTTTATTTCAATAAATATTATAATGTTCAAAAACACTCCTAGGTAATGGCGATAATGGTAATAATAATAACACTAAGCACATGAATGATTAGATAAGCGCTGTACTGATCGTTGAATATTATATGAAGCTTTATGCAAGAGCTCTTCATAATAATATAGTTGTAGTGTTAACATCCTTTGCTATAATGGAATATGTTTCCATAATCATTACGATTCTGAGAGAAAATGTATTCCAATCCAAGTTCTGTTTTATCCATAGAAACGAAAAACAGAACTAGAAAACTCACGCTTTGTTGGAAACGTGAGCTTATGTAGATAGGCTGTCCGAGAGTGGTATGCCGTTTCCGTCTAACACATGTAACCTTATGCCAGATCAGAGTGAATAGATAAAAATTACCAACTATATGAGTTTATTGCTCATAATAATGCGTTAGACGAACATACACTACCCTATCCAAGCATCGTGCTCTTTCTAACGAGACAACTTATGTAGAAGAGAACGCATACATTTCAATGGTTTTATCAAAAACATTAATGCAAGGTGGTGGGATTATGAAAATTATTATTTATTCAATTTTTTAAGACTATAAATATTTTTTGAGTTTATTATCCAAAAGAAAGAAACAAGACATACATAAATGTAATTACTGTAACTTGTTTGAATAAATAAATAAAAGTACCTACTTAAGTATTTCTTCTTTTAAAGTAAGTCGGATATGCAATATCAAACACCCAGTAGAAGTTCCGTATGATATGAATCCTTAATAATTTTTGACGGCAACAAGGTTCCATCATCCATGCCGAAACGTCCTAAAAGCTGCAATTACAGATAATAACATCCGGTAACCGGACTGTAGGCCTTCTGTCAGATTACATTCGTTTCCGACCTGGCTTCCGGGACATCCGGGAAAGCTCGGAACTCCAGATGAACCTCCGACGTCTGCTTTTCCATTCAGCTGGTCCCTTAATTGGCTCAAAATCAGCAGATCTGACTCATTCGGCCGTTCGTTCAGAGGTCACGGTGAAGTTCGTTAAAGAAAGTTAATTTACCTAAGCCAGATTCCATCTCTGTACCTACATTTACCTGCATACTTTTTTATTCAAAAATAAAAGTTAATAAGTTTGTGCTTCTTGAATATGCTATTTTATTCTGTTTACTGTTTCACTCTGTTTACATTATTAATTTACATCAATTAGTCACGAGATAAGTAGGTCGTTTCTGTTAATATTATTTTTATAGCGTATCTTTGGGGACTGACATGAAACAATTTTTTTTTAAACATGGAGGCGTATTAACTGGATTAATCAAGAGATGAAAATAAAATATAGCAGAAGCAACTATAGTAGCAAAAACAGTTACCACTTGTTGCCCATAGATAGTAGGATGAAAATAAAAATAAAAGAATTTAAGAGAAACGTGATAAAATAGAAAATCTATTAACTAAATGAGATTGTGATATAAGTGAATGAAACGGGCACGTAAATTGGGAAAATGTAAAAATAAACAGTAATTCTATATAAATTCAAGTTTTTTTAACTAAGAACTAAAAAAACCATATGACAATGGAAACATGGAGCTACAATAAAAAAATAAGTCTATAGGCAAAAAAAATAAAAAATGGAAGTTAGGAAAAAATATGAAAGATATAAAAACGACAATAAGAATAAAAATAACTACAGGAATAAAAAAGCTTAAAAACGTATATATACAGTTAAAAGATGTAATAAAACAAAAATATGATAGAAAAAATAATAATATAATTTTTATGAAATTGAAGAGGAAGACAAAGAAAATTCAGAAACCAAGAAAAAGAAGGATCTACAAAACCTTATTGAATGAAGAACATGCAAACTGAAAGAATGGTGATTAGTGAGGTGATAATTTCTATTTATCTTATAAGAAAGTAAGAAAAACAAAATTATTACTGAAAAAAATAAACTGGACTAAATCCAATACGTTTGAAGAAAGAAAATAAATAATTTTACTAAATTTGATCAAATAGGTAGCAAAACTGTATTAAAAAAAATGATAAACAAAATAGAAAATTAAATTTAACTCTTGTAAATTACTTCAGAAAATGAAGAAATCGGTATAAGATCTTTATGAAGCGAAATGAGAAAAATGCATTGAACTAAAAAACTTAAAAGTAAATAAAAAAGCCACCGTGCAAACTAAACAGTGGTTTGAGAACACACGCATACTACGATTAAATTGTTCAATAAAATGCCAGCTATACTGAAAACTATTATAGATACCAAAAATCGTCATAGTCTTTAAAAATTGGCACAATGGATCAAACCGAATAGATAAAAAAATTCATTGTTTAATGTTGTTATTTATTCTGTTTTTTTTTTTTTACTTTTTTTGTTTTCTTTTTTTGCATTTGTTATTCTTTGTTTCCCATATTTTCCTTTTCTTTCCTATTGTTACTTGCACCGCTCCCAGAGCATAATAGGGATTCCGTTGCATTGTATTGGTTTATTCAATAAAAAAACTTAGTTATTTACTATTCCTTTTTTTATAAATACAGGGTGTACCACCTCGATTTAGACAACGGTAAGGGCCGTGTAGGTCTCGTCAAGACGAAACGTTTTTTTATTTGAAGTTTTTGGATTTGGACCTTCGTTGCGGAAATATGGCCGACTTCCGGTTTTTAGTTTTTTGGCTCCAGTTTCGGCATTTTTAGGTTCTCGCCCAAACTGAAACTAGTTTTGGAAACTCCTTAGCTTCAGTTACAACTTTCATATTGAAGTCAAGGTTCTATCTCTGTTGGATTCAAAATGGCGACATGCCCAAGACTTTAAATTTTAAGTCTTTGAATCAATTCAAATTGCATCAAATTGAAAAATTAAGATTTTGAATCCAACAGAGATAGAACCTTGACTTCAATATGAAAGTTGTAACTGAAGCTAAGGAGTTTCCAAAACTAGTTTCAGTTTGGGCGAGAACCTAAAAATGCCGAAACTGGAGCCAAAAAACTAAAAACCGGAAGTCGGCCATATTTCCGCAACGAAGGTCCAAATCCAAAAACTTCAAATAAAAAAACGTTTCGTCTTGACGAGACCTACACGGCACTTCTTCTTAAAGTGCCATACCCGCATATCGGGCGTAGGCTACCTCTCGCATATGTCTGTGGTGCGCGAGCTATCAGTTTACACAGACATATGGGACTTCCCTTTTTATTGCCGGAGTCCGAACGGCACTGTTTGAAAGGTTTTACTAGGCAAGGGTACTTGCGGTGGTTTGCCATTGCCTTCCGCAAGGTGGATCCCGATCTTGACTTGAGAAACACAACAAATAATTGTCGGCTGCTGGTGAGTTTCGAACCAAGGTATATCGGCACGGCGGACCAACGCGCTATCCACTGCGCCACGGGACCCACACACGGCACTTACCGTTGTCTAAATCGAGCTGGTACACCCTGTATAAGCATAAGTATAAGCACAGCATACCTATAACTGCTGTGGTATAAGTATAAGCACTGTTTAAAGGTACTCAGGTCACTACTGCTTACAGGTATTATAATACCTCCTTGTAGTATTATTATGTATGGAGCTTGAAAATACATCATGTTTTAAGTAGCTAATAAATAAATAAATAAAAGGAACTAACTGATAATAGGAAAGCCATTAAAAAATCTACCAAAGCATATTATGAAATTATTAATTGAGGAATGCAATATGATAGATTTTAGGACGTAAAGTATAACAAGTATAACAATATAACAAAAGTAACAAAATAAGTAGTAAAACAATATTAAAAATTGAAAATAAACAAAAAATATAAGTAAGAAACTATAAAAATATTTAAAAATATTCAGAATAAATATAAGAAACAATTAAGTAAAAAGAACACATGGATATTGAAAACGAGAAAAAATAACAAACGTAAAAAACTGCAGAATAATCATAAGAAACCTGATAATAATATCTACATCCAAGGAAAACAAATACTTAGAAAATTTACAATCGTTGAAGATTCCTTCCTCAAACTCCCTAACAAGGTCCCTAAGTAGGCCTTTAGGGAAAACAATCTTTGCACTTAATAAATTCCACTAAAATTAGTTTTTTGAACCCTGCATGATTATTAGAAAATAAATAGGTTAGGATAATTAAATTGTGCTAAATGTCAGCTTTATAAATTGAATGCAAAAATTAGAAAGCAAAATGTTTTTTTTGTTTCAATAATGAATCTGGGCACGCCACTGAATTAATCACTAAAAATGAATAATTGAATTCCTAAAATTTTAATTAGACTAAAAAATCGTTAATACTTGACAGGCTTTGATCAAATTTACTATAGCATCGTTTTTAGAGATGCTGAATCCAATGGCGGGTACGTCATTGGATTAAAAAATTGCTAATATGAATTCTTGTATAACTTTAAATACTAAATATTAATCTTGTAGGTCTTAGATTTTGTGGGCCCAAAAATTTGGACGTAAAAAATAAAGTTTATCAAGCTCTACTTACCATTTAAAAAAATCTTGTTGAAATCGTATAAAGTTAATATTTTACAGGGTGGCTACAAAAAAAAATGGTTACGCTGTACCTATTTATTTTCTAGCTACATCGATTTTTCTTGATAGCGCTGCTGTTATCTAACATGAAACAAGATACTTTATCTAAATCGTTCTAGAAATTTACATTCACCTACAGGCGAGAATAGAAACAGGCGAGAATAGAAAAGCTCCATCTATGAAGCATAGGTATTATTTACATTTTTAAAGTTTCATAAATTTGTTCAATAATTTTGGGAGATTTACAGACGTATAGAAAGATAAACGCGATTTCTCTCGTAACAGTTTATTTTGAGTTTCATTTTCAGTTTATTTAGTCTAGCAGAAATGAGAAATGAGTTTTTCGCTTCTTGTAGTCTTGTAGGTAAGTTAATTAGTTCTTGCTCTAAATCAGTTAGATATTATTTCTCTGGAGAGTTAAGTTAATTTGATACCTACCCCTTTTCACGATTATAGCTACTCGTAGTAAAAAAACAAACAACTTTCTATTTTTTTATTGTTTTTAATTAAAACTTTTCAAAAGATATAAGTATTAACTGCTAATATAATAAAAATAACTATTATAGGTTTTGTTATTTCATTAATATTTATTTACGCTGTCTTAATATTAATATTAGTAAACTTAACATCTATACGCACTTAATGTAAAGCAGGTATAAACCTTGAATTGAGTTCTGTTTTTTTCAAAAGGTTAACTGATGAATAAAAATAAAAATAAATTATCAACCAGCATTGATTCATGCAGCTTCTCGTGAAGTAAGTAATTTAAATTAACAAAAACGTCAATACGGCTTCAGCCTATTCAACATCATGAATAAGTACAAGCCAACTTTCTTAATATTTTTTTATTCCTTAATTATTCACATTATTTTCTCCGCCGAGTCAACATTCATCCTTTTAGGATCGCTAGAAAAAAGGAATTCTTTTCCAGGCCTTCGCTATAATCTTTTAGCAAGGCATTAATGCCATCCTGTATAAAGCACACCAGTCGGCGCTCATAAAATATAGAGGAGATTCATCCCCTTATTGATGGTGAAGGGTAAGCAATAATTATACGCTTCATCGATGAAAAATCCTGTTCACATAGGAAATAATCACAGAGAAGCCCTCTATGCTGCTATATTATACCTAAATCCTATATCTGATTTTTTTTCATTTCCGTGTATCACGCAAAATTTCATCTTAAGTCCTCTATACAGACATTATAAAGGGTATGAGAACTTTTCATATCACCCATCATCTCCACCACCATCCCCATCATCATCACCATCAGTATAATGCCACTACCACGATCGATAACTGACGATTTTTCAATGAAGCCTCCTATAATGTGCTATTTTTACCCCTTTTTGCCACTGTTAACGTAAAATGCAATTTTTCATCTTTTCATACAATTGAGGATCTTCTTAAGTTACATAAAAGGTTTGAAAGAGAAATGGAATTTTGATTCTGAGCTTATAAGTTATGCTTGTAATGCTAAAGAGAAAAGCTTGCTCCATTTATCATGTGACATTTCTCTACTATTATGGTAAAAGGGTGATAGTGTGTATTGAGAGTCTCCTCAATGAAACTCAACAAGAATGAAATATACAGGGTTGCCTGCAAAAAAGACCTTTGTCTACTCAGTGCTAGAGCACCCTAATCTGAGTAAAAATCGTAATACTTTTTTTCTAAATAATTACCTTAAATTATTATATATTCACTTTATCAACTTCAATTTCTTCACATTATTTGTTATTTAAAAACAGTTCATGGAACTTCCTTCAAGATCAGGCAATAAAGGTAGGCACTTCTTGTCAAGGGGTGATTAAGGTGTTTATTTCACCTTTTTGCAAAATCACTTGCTAAGCCAAAACAGGTATATACATTTCCAAAATTCATTTTTTATAACTGGTTGGTTCTCTCTATCACTTCTGAAATTTGATCAAAATTCTTGAAGGTATTTCACATATTATTTCCTAACTTTTTGTTAGTCTCTATCACTCATTACTATTTGGAGTAATTCTTGGAGGAAACACGGCAGACATAAGATGATAAAAATAACTCCAAAAGTCTCTTAAAAGAAACGCACGACGTTAAATACTAATAATTGCATGAAGTTCAATATCGTTCTTTAATTTCTAGTAAACGGAAATGACACTTATGTATTCGGTATTCACGGACGATGATATAAGTGTTTTGAAAATATTTTCAGTAAATTGCTCTTGGTCACTTATGTCTGGAAAATTTTCATCTTAAGGCGCTAGGATCAATAGTTCATGAGATATGGTAGCCCCGTACCTTAACTGATCATGTATACAGGGTGCACCATGTATCCTTCTCTATATTGCTATCTCCTAACGCTAACAGATACAGGGTCGGTTAAACAAGTCCAAAGGAGCGCAATTTTGTGGCCATCTCGATTCCCTCGAAACATACAAGATATCTGTGACCGTTCCTGAAATATCCTGAAAAAACTGAAAAGTCGAGATTTCTTATTTTTGCCATATCTTTTTTATTATTGGAGATTAATGAATAATTTTTTTATTGGCTTACATAAGTCGTCAAGAGCTACCCATCTGACATTTCAAAAATTTTCAAAGACGACTAGATCCCAGAATTTTCATAGTCAACTTTCGTTTTTCTTATAGCCACCAAATTGTTTTTTTATGTTGTGCGATATAAAAAAAATCATAAAAACTAAAAATTGTTAAAATTCAAAAAAATAAATTTTAAAAATTTTTATTCTTCTTTTTTCTTTACAAAAAAGACACATTTTTAGACCGAATTTCATAGATAAATTAAAAAACCATAAGGCAAGCACTATTTCGGCGTATTTTACAAATGTTGACGTTTTTCGACGATGTTTTTTAGGTTTTTCTTTAAAAAAAAGAAGAATAAAAAATTTTTAAATTTATTTTTTTAAGTTTATTAATTTTTGGTTTCCATTATTTTTGTCATATCGAACGACATAAAAAAATAATATGGCGGCCATAAGAAAAACGAAAGTTGACTGGGAAAACTCTTGGATCTAGTAGGCCTTGAAAATTTTTGAAATGTCAGATGGATAGCTCTTAACGGCTTATGTAAGCCTACGAAAAATTATTTATTAATTTTCAAAAATAAGAAAGATATGACGAAAATAAGAAATCTCGATTTTTGAGTTTTTTCAGGATATTTCAGGAACGGTCACAGATATCTTGCATGTTTTGACGAGATCAAGACGGCCACAAAACTGCGCATCTTTTCTCTAATTTAACCGACCCTGTATCTGTTAGCGTTCAGGAGATAGCAATATAGAGAAGGATACATGGTGCACCCTGTAGTGTACCTATACAAATAGATAATCAGAATGTTGAAGATATTTAGATAGTTACTCAGGTCTAAATGCGGTTACTGCGGGAAACGACTTATTAGCTTCAAAACATGGAGTCAGACATGCTAAGAAAGTATTGGTATTAAATTATTCTAAAGCTTCTTTTAAAAAAGGTAGGCACATGCATAGATACTGAAATTACCTAATATTTAAAAATCCGACCGTGCCTGCTTCTTGCCCTTTTCGTTGCCCGCGCCCATCTGAAAACTCGCTACCGATTCTTCTTCACGCGTCTTCTCTTGTCTTCTCCTTCTAGCAAATGAAGAGACCAAACCATCGACATTACCTAGTAAGGAGTTCTTCTAACCTTACTGGCCTGTTAGGTGTAAATTCAGATTCATGTCACTTTGGGCCAATGCGCGAGATTGTCACGTGATCTCTCCGAGTTGTGATTTCGGAACCGTCACTTCATATTGAACAAGGATGTTGAAGTTATATAGGATGTTATAAAGGATTTTTTAATAAAAAGGTTATTGGGATTTATTTGTGCTTTTATCTTGAAAAAATTATTTCTCTTTCAATTTTTAATAATTTAAGGGATTTATGAAGAAACTTTAACGCACTATTACAAGGTTGTAAAAAATATTATTAGGTACTCTATTATTTTATGAAATTTATTATATTAAGTACTTCTTGGCATGTTGAAAGCACCATTTTAAACCATTTGCCGGCTGAAAGGCTGACGTAAACATTTTTCGGAAAAGCAGCATTTTATGATAAAAAATATTAAAAAGTATGAAGATAACGTGAAAAAAATGAGGAAAAATCCATTTTTGATGCTCGCATCTCGAAAAAGGTGATTTTTTTGGACCAAAATATTAGGGAAACTTTTTTATTAGAATAAGCTAAACCTCTATTAGAAACTTTATTAGAATAGGTCGAATACGGGAAATCTATGTTTGTCTAACATACAATAAACCCATATAATTGCTTTTTTATGTATTTACTCTGATCCGGCATAAGGCAACATGTGTTAGACTGAAACGACATGCCACTTTCTGACAGCCGATCTAAGCGTGCGTTCCCAACAAAGCGCGAGCTTTCAGTTCTGTTGCGAGCTTTCAGTTCTGTTGTTCATTTCTATGGTTTTTTCACAGCATTTTAGACCTAAACTGGATATTGTACGACAACGGCACGCAAGGTTCTAATACAATGACAGTACTGACCAAGCCCGACGTTGTTCAACTTCGGTGTGCTGATGGTCAATTAATTAATGTGATCAACAATAATAACCCTGTTCTTCTTATTCTTCTTACTTGTTAGAATTATTACAAAACTCTTAACTCTAGTTTTGAAAAGCTGCTCCTTTTGCAACCATGTTCATTAAAATTAGGAGGAAAACGTTGGGGTCTTTTGTTCTTGAAAGCGTGAAGTTTTTTTTTTAATAGTACGATGGCTCTCGAGTTACATAGTACATTACACGTTTGAAAGTGTTAAATTGCTACACCGAGAACATAATACAAGGAGATTTACCAGTTTATTAAAATGAGGCTTTAAAATAAGCCTCAGCGGCTTGCAACAGAACAGAATAGAACGACTGATGTGCCGGGAGATATCCCGACGAGCCGGGAGTCCAGCGACGACACGTCGGATGACAAGGGTCAACACCAGGACGACGGTCTGCAAATTCTGATTTCGGTTCGTATGAATTCGCAAACTCCCTCGCTTTCTAACTCTGATTCTAGTTGGCCACGCATTGGTTTTAATCCCTGGTATTCCACCAGTAATAAATATTGGTGACATTTTATATAAATAAATACTCACAAATAACTTGTTGTCAAAAAAGGTTAATAAAATAACGTCTCTTCCCTATGACGTCTAACCAAGGCGTTGTCAAGCAAATACCGCTTTGAGTCTGGATATAAATAAATATTTTATACACTCACCTGTAAAATTTACCTTACCTAAATTTTATCTTTTTATCTTTTCCCGTGCCTGTATCTTTTTAAAGAAAGAAGTACACCAGCTTCTAACCACTTTATCATAACGAAATCAGGGTTTTGAATCCAATAGCAACGAGCGTTCCGGTCCGTTTTAAGGAACTACGTTTCAAACTGCGCGGCCATTGTGATTCTTTTCAAGGGCACTGGAGAATTTTCTTCACATCTTGTTAAAATCAAAGCGTGTTGCACGTTTAAACAAGAGTGTTTCCGGAAAGTAGTAATTATCTTAAATTAACTTAGACTTTCCGGCAGTAACCGACCTCAACATCGAACATCGTATGGCGATTGCAATAATTTGCAAGACTCGCATAACACCGATCCAGCAACGTTATCTCCAAATATTCATTTCATCCTTAAATAAGTAATAGACCGCCACAACGTAGCGCCCAGTTATATAATTCTTATTTTTAATATTTAAACTCAATTTTCTTTACCGTAGAGACGCCACCAGTGTTCCGATTTTCCGTTTTTGTTAAGTACAGCGCAAAAAATATGCACAGGAAAATGTATTAATATTTAGAATTTCCGGCGAAATTTTTTTTGTGGAATATCCTATTTTTATTCGACCGAAGCCTCTAGAATTCAATTTACCTGTTTGCTGGGTACAATCAGATCTGCCCAACTGGTCTTATAATTTGATTTCATAACAAGGGAACGCGTGGAATATGTTTATAAAGCTACTTTACTTTGTAATTACGGTCCGACTGTTACCTACAATAAGTTTTTCAGACGGTAATCCTTATTACCTGTTTCGTAAAATTACCGTTTTAATAATCGTAAAATTCTAAATTATATCCCAACCAATTCAAGTCAGATGAGGCTGTAGTACCTGGGCATTTTGGGGAGTGAAATTAAACCCGCGAAGCCTGAAATATTTCAGACTGTAACACTCCGCAATAAACACCAACAAGAATTTCCCGATTAATAAAAGGTTTCGGAAATTTTCTAATTCAATGGAAATTATTAGCCACCTCTCTCTCTCTCTCTGAAATTCCTGGATCAAAATTTCATCACCTACCTGTGTCTTGCTTCTGGAAATAATCTAGCAAAAATTTTCCTCTGACTCTGAAGCGAATAAAATTAAGCCCGTAAACTAAGCCTGAAGCTTAGCAGGTATGATAAAGTTTTGTTCTAAAGCTCACGTCGCGTAGGACTTTGTAACGACGTGTCACTAAACGTGTCATAAAGCTAGCCTATCTAGTGACAGTTGTTATTTTCTCCGACACGTCTCTCAGAGCCACCTGAGAAATGTAATCAAACTGTCGATGGTAATTAGTAAATGGGATTGAAAATGGATCCTCTCAAATTGCTTTTGCTCACTAAATACGTCAAGTGCAAGAGAAGCCGCTGTACATTAAGTGCTCAATTATCAGAAAAGTCGTCACGAACTGGCCGGGATAAACTGGTACATAATATGTACATATTGTTGAAGTGTCCATTTTGTTACGAGATAGGATTAGTCAGTATAGTTTGGAATGTTAGAAGAGTCAGTTTAGTTGGAGAGCTAATCAAGTTCAGTTGAGTTAGTGTCAAGCGGCGGAATAATTAGAGAGAATAAGGCTATTAGAGAAGAGCTTGTAGTTTTTTTTAGGGATAAGTCTTCAGACAAAAAGAAAGTGACAAAGTGAAAGAATTGAGACAGAAAACGTATCTGTTGAAATACATTTACAAAAATTAAATTAACATATGGAGTAAAATTATTTAATTGAGAGAAAAATAAATTGAATCCTGATTAGGAGGATTGCGTCTTGCGATTGACAGTTTCTTCAGGGATCGATCCTTTCAAATCTTAAGGAGGAGGTGGTAAAATGCCAAAGGAGAGTCTTGAAAACCAAGGGGCGCAAGTTAAATAAATTAACCAAAAAAACTGCCTTTTTCCTTCTTAACTTAATCAGATAATTACAATAAAATTCAAAATAAATAACCCAAAATGTAGGATTACCAGTAATTCTAATAATCTAAAGCAATAAAAAATGGGGCGTATATTAACTATTAACTGCATATTATTATGCATAAATTTGCATGCATTGTTTACATTATGTACGTTCTTTGCGTCCTTTACATTATTCTTTACCTTGAAAAAAGTCCATGTAAAGAATTAATTTTTTTACCCGTAAAGAATCGCGTAAAAAATTCCAGGACCGTAAATGTTAAAAGATAAACAAAAATTACCCTGGAACAGTTAATTTTGAAATAAAAATACACTGTTACAAACATTTGTCATACAAAAGCTCGGAACAATGTTTTAACAATGCGGTAATTATTATTTAGTCCTTTATAAACCTTCTACATGAATAGAAATAAATGGGAATTGTTTCATTGCTATTTGGCGGTCGCTTTTGTTAACTGGCTTTGAAATAGAAAGCTCTAAATTTAATTTTGAAATGTGATTTTATAACAATAATTGATTTATAATACCTAGTAATAGATAAATTAATAAAAATCTACTAAATACACTTTAGCCTATATCCAAGAAATTTTAGCAAGAAAAAAATTTATTAATCCCTCATATATGAAATATACCACCGAGCAACTTTCAAACTTACAATAATAGTCTCATTAAAACTTTTAACAATGAAGGATGAATCAAACAGACCCTGAAAGAGTTTTTCCCCGAAATTCCAGCAGGATGGAGGTGAGAAATATCAAGGAAAGTAATTTGCATTTTTATAAGCTGATTAAATGGAGTAGCAGGAAGAAAACAGCCCTCAATTCCACACCCCCCCTGACCTAGTTACAATCGATCGCTGATTGATGGCTTTACTCTACGAAGCTGTTATTAGCAACGAAACAAAACCTCAAGGGCGGTCACAACTATTCTTTTCAGGTGAGCGCTTACGTAATTTATTTAACATCAAAGTGCCGGGGATAAATCTTTTAAAAATACCTACCCGTACCTACAATATGGATAAGCCGCGGAAATGACTGATGCTTGATGCTACTGGATTTCATGTAATGGTATTTTAAGCAGCGTTAGCATTTTATTAGGTTTGAATATGATTTAGGGGCTGGTTACATCTCGTAGTTGATGTTGCTATAAACCGATTTAAGATCGGAAATTAATTATTTTCCACTGATAAGAGTAACAGTAAAAAACTCTTAAAAGTGTCATTTAATCCCCAAGGCGACGGAATAATCACACTTGGGATTAAATAGCACCTTAGTCGTATATATATGTATACTGAAAACTCCCTGCGACATTCCGCAGTAAATCTATTCTTACGACATCCCAAAGTACACCTTATTCCAGTAAAAGTAGGCCTAAAGTAAGTCCATTCATATCAATTTATCAAACAGAAAACACGAAGTTTATTTAAATACGTTAACAAATTATTCAAGTGTTGGCGACTATGACAGTTTCAGTTGAAGTTTTGATTGGAAACTTCTTTCACTACGTAAAAAAATATTGTCGAAAATAAAATCCCGCTTAGAAACTCATGCACGCAGCTCTACTTCTTATTAGTTCATCTTCGTCAGGGGAATTTCGAAGTTAGACCCGATGAACACTTATTTCTGCCGTTACGTCGATTTATCGATGATTAGAGAATTACTAAATTACAAAACTTCCTACAAAGAACCCCCTTTGAAAGATCTAATTAAATTGCCGCCCTGCCGCCTTCATGATCCTTTTTATTCGACGTCTTTCACCTGAATAATAAATAAGCTCTCTCCATCGTAGAAAATACAGAATGTCCTCTATTGTCAAATACTTCAAGCTTCACAAGACTTTTAGATTCACGTAGAACTTCCCCGACCAAGCTTGTTAAAATTTATTAAGGATTCTCAGTCCCTCTGAAATATTCTGCCATCATTAAAAACAGTGGCAGAGGTTTCATGTTAATATGGCTGAATGAAGTTTGAATTATGTAGTTTGTTCATTAAGCAGCTCCGCGGTTTGAAGCTCTACATACCTGAAGTTGAGGGAAGTTAACCAGACCGGCCTAAAGTAAGATCAAGCTGGAGCAAAATCAAAGTTAGATAGCCTAACCTACTAGATGGCAATACATTTAGTGCGTTAAAGTTTCCCAACGAATATCTTACATTCTTACAATGCGAAAACAAGTTATTTTTTCGAGGTAAAAAGTCTCAACGACCTTTTTACCAAAAATATCGTGTGTAGATTCACGGACCTTAGTTTGCTCGAAGGGAGAATTTTCGAGCGCAGGATATATGTCGACGTGGAAGTAGTTCGTGGAGTTCAGAATTGAGCAATAGAATCCAGGCAAGATGACGTAAGCCTCCGCGGATTGGCGGGATGCCTAAAACGCTGCCCGGCTGTACAGCTTTAAAGATGCGCGAGAAGCCGGTGGACGGACGGGTAGAAGGAAACAGGCAAGTAAAGAAGCAGGAAGCACAACTCTCTAATATCTGGTTGTTACTCTCGGTAAAGCACGTCAAAATTTTTAAAGGGTGGACTTCCGAAGACTGAAAAAATGAGTGGAACTGGAAGTTTTGTAAGGTGTACCTCAGGGATCATTACTTTAACCTTTCTGCTTCAATATTAAGTATCTATCTGAAGCAACAATTTGGCAATAAACTTCAAAAATGTTAGATAAGTTTCGATTTTTATACTCGAAAATCTTCGCCCACTATTGGATGTTTATTGGATGCAAGGAAAGGGGCCACAATGGTGATATTTACGTAATCCAGCCTTTTATCTGGAATTTGAAATCTTGACTTTCTTTGGATCAAAGTAGCTGTGGAATTTTGGAGATAACGAGGAAGCATGTGTGGGTTCACTGGTAATAATACAGTAATTTTTATCTTAGGTGTATTGTGACGTAAATGTCACCATGGTTTCAAGCTTTATTCTGCACCCCGTATAATATGATTTTAATACCCTAAACGTATATTCGAATAGAGGACAAAACTTATAAAGGAGAATGAACCGTTAAGAGGATTCTCGAGCCCTGAAATAGGAGGTAAGGACGTGGGTAAAAGAATAGAAAAATGATCACTCAGGCATTCTAAAAATGACTACGTGTTTTGAAGAGGTTGCTTCTGAAGTATTGATAAAAGTGAGTGTGTTGATTACAATCATCGATTTTAAGAGCAATTTCAGGATTTATCGTCCTTATCGTTATTATGATTCTTCCAGAGGCCTATATCTTTGATTTCCTGTAATTACTGCCGGGCTGTTAAAGATTTATCACCGACCATCAAGCTTCATGTAACAATTATTATTTAACGTTTTGTTATTACGGTGTCGAGATATCTCAATAAAACTTGATTGGTATTGTGATGTGACATTTCTTCTATAACTCGAATAATTATTTTATTTTTATAAATTCCCCCCGAATTCATTAGATTAGATGGAAGTGATATCCTTCTCACGGCGTAACTGTTTTATTGGAGCCCTTCTCTCGTCCCTCGGTTCAGAATTTAGATTTACTTGTCCTCCAGAGCATAACAAGAAGTAAAGTCGATAAAGGAAATGTTACGAAAAAGGGGATTTAAATTCAATCGATTTCGACCCACCTTATAGAAGGAAAATGTACGTGTCAACAAATCCCTGGGTGCTCTGATCATTTACGTGTTTCTTCTTCTAAGGCTTCTTTATTCCCGGTTTAGAATAGAAATGATAGGATATGAGATTTCTGTATCAGAGGATAAGTTCAACGTCAACAGAGCTATCCAATTCCGCTCGTTAAAATTTATCTCACTTTTCACTCTTCGGGAGGGTCAATTTTTTATTTCTGTATATACAGGGGGTCCCAGCTCATTCGAGTCGGTCTCTGTGGGCCAAACGATGGATTAAAAAAAAATTTCAAAAATAAGTAAGTGCATGTCATAATTTAAAATTATTTTTAACTATACGGGGTGTCCCATATGAAAGTGGCATATCAAAGTTATGCATTTTTGGATGAAATGCGTTATATTGTCTGAGAAAAAAAAATTGGTTTCTACAGTTGGTGTTTAAATTGACAAGTTTGTGAGTTACAAACAAGTGAAAATCCCAATTTTCGAAGTTCAAAACCCTGCTGTACAACGAAGCCGGCTTAAGATAGAGGAAAACGTCTGACATGAGCCTATTTTAAATGTAGATGAAATGTTTATACAAGGTGATGCAAAATCTAAAATCTGAGAATTCTTAGCGCGTCGCTATAAATATAAAAAAAAAATAGTCCAAATAGTTCTGTACCATATATGGAATAGAGCATAAGAAGTTAAAATAGGGACATGTAAGCTGTTTTTCTATATATCTTGACCCGTTTCTATTGAACTTCGAAAATTGCAATTTTGACCGTTTTTATTTTTTATCTTTGGAAATTTTCTGGAAGAAACTTGCTCGACCATTTTCACCGAAACGGCGGTCGCTTCTAACGGGCAATCATTTTCATTCGATGGGGCAGACCACGATAACTGAAACGACAAATTGCGATCGCGACATTTTTAAAAATGGCCGCCACAGTCGCTTTTGAAAATTGAACAATTTTTTTTTTCAAAAAAACTTTGACAGCTTAGAAATGACAGACGATTGCGTCAATTGCGACCAAATGTTCCAATTTGTGAGAACCAATTTTCACCCACACTCTGGTACCTTTTGCGATCTTTTTATGACCACTGAGACCCAAGTTACAGTCAAAAATGTCCGAATCGAACATTTTCCATTCATAAACCTTCCTTGCAAAATACGAGAAAATCAGCTAAAATTCCGAATTTAGTTTTTTTTTTTTTTCTTTCAAATTTCCAGGTACGGAGACTCGGGGATCACTTGCGTGAAGTAGTCCAACAAATCTTTTGTCACAATTTTTCACGCGGAAATTTCAAAAATGGCGGCACTACAACGGATTTGAAAATAGCCGAATTTTCCTCGCGAATTTTCGACTTTAACGTTTGAAAAATCACAGTTTTGGTTTTTTTAATTATGAAAATTTATTAAATATAAAAATTTTCTGTCAGTTTTTGCTATGACCCGAAATCTACTGACCACAGGGTAGAAGCGATATAGAAAAATTGTAACATGGAAAAATACGAAAAATTTTAACTTTGACGGGGAATCTACTGAATTTGAAGTCCCGACGCCGCCAGCAGGCCAAGATCTCGGAAGAGATCTTGTTTATAACTACTAAACTTCTGGATTTAAGCTCCAATTATTGTAAAACTAATCTAATTTTTTTAAACTAAAAAATCAAAAAAAAAACATTCTGAATAGATCAAAATAATTCTTAAGCATTGTGACCCGGTAGGTACCTGAATTTGAAAAAAAAAAGTAAAAATCTATCGTTCGATCTAAATCTATCGTAAAAATCTACACACACTCAAGTTTATGAAATACTGTATAGAGGTCTTATTTCATAAGCGTAGCGCATTTTTTTTTTGAAAAATTTTTCACTATACTTGAATGAAACTTAATTCTACTTGACTTGTTTTCTCTTTTTTTTGTATTAAATTATTGACTAAAAGATTTTTGGTTTTCATATCCACGACTTTCATATCCTGTTTTGATGGAAGTCCAAATCCACTATAGGTCCTATTTCTAGCTGCACCAAGGTATGCATCTTAACATTTTTCGAAATTTGCTTTAGACCAGATTTGGCTGAAGAAAATATTGGAAGAAGCTATGAAAAGGAAAACACCAAGAAACTTAACGCAACACAAAAATTTTTTTTTTCTTTTTTACTCAATGGTTAATTTTAGGATTGAAAAATAGTGCATAAATAAGTAATCGGTGTAATGTTACCATAAAATAATTTATGAAAAATTTCTTATTATAAGTACAGAAATCTACGAATTTCTACTAAAACTCATCTCATTAAGCAAATTTTTTTTTAGTCATTATATTGATTAATATTAACATAGCCTGTATACCTATACCAGTGCATTTGCTTCAGTAATAATACTTAAAGGCAGCTTTATGAAAATTTCAATAAATTCCATTTAAAGCGAATATTTTTCATCGCTTCAAAGGGATGAAAGAGGTTTAAGACAGACTCTGAATGCTTCAGAATGTAATTGCCTCGGAGAGTCAGGACGATTTGAATCGCGATCGTATTGTTTTTATAAGCTTTGCCCTTACTTGCACGGAATTTATATTAAATTTTAGTTTAAAAATTCTTTGTCAGCTTACAAAATACGTGGAACATAATCGACTTACTCTTTCGGTATCTTATACTAGTTAATTAGAAATAATTCATTGAAATTTCTGATGAGTTCGGTATGCTAGAAATGGTTCAAACATTAATTTGCCGTTTCAGGATATCTCAGAAAATGTAGATAAGGTATTTTTTGTAATTGAGAGTCGATTTTTCGACTTTTTCGTTTTAGTAGGTACAAGTACCTCTGAATAAATGTATTTTTTCTTTTAATGTAAGTTTTTTCCTTTCAAGTGTTTAGTGGCAGATTATTTCTTGTGAAATCATGAGGTCCGGTTAGCTCTCACGGATCATGATGAATATTTTCCGTGATTTTTCTATCTGGAAGATTTTTTTTTCACTTCCTGCAGTATTTTCTTGTACCAATTTTCAAGAAGATTCACGTCAAGTCAGCTTTAAAATAATTGTTAGAGAAAGGAGAAAATATTCGTGTTTTCGTCAATCTTTTTCCGTTTAAAGTCATAATTCTTACTATTTTGAAGAGGAATTTCTCTCTCAATCGGTCAGCTCAGATAATGCTATTAGCACTCTTCCTCACTTTTAATTTTCCATTGTAAATTTTTGAACCTTGAATCAATTACGAGCCCTTTGAGACAATCATAAAAGAGAACCTTGAAAGATCAGCGCTCAGCTAACTATGCTGAGAATGAAAATGTTTAGAATTCTTTCATCAATTCTAATATTTTTTTGCGTTTAAAGCCTTTCCCTAAAATATAGCCGTTTACCCCTCTTTACTATTTTTAAGGGAAAGTTTTCGCTCAGTGTTAGGTCAGCACAGATAATGCCAACTCTCTTCCTCATATTTGATTTTTTGTTGTCAATTTTGAGCCCTAAACCCTTGTCAATTATGAACCCCTTGAGACAATTATAAAGGAACCTTGAAAGATCGACTCCCAGATAACTAGCTGATTGCTTAACCCAAAATGTTTTTCATCCAAAATGTGTTATTTTTTTTATTTTAATGAAAAAACATTTTAGAGTAAAATAACTAACTTTTTATTTACCAAAGTGATTACAAAAGCTACTACAACCAAGTACCCAGGGGGGGGTTATCCCCGAGTTCATAGGAGCTTACGTTTCGTTCAAAAGGATCAACAGGTTCGAACGAAATGGGAAGTTTTGTTCGATTTTGTATTCTTGAAATTCGTTTCAAATGATTAAAAAAGATAAACGAAACGGAGCTTTCGTCCGGAACTACACTTCATTCGGTCTCGAATCCGTACGAACTCGGGGATAACCCACCTCGTGTTATTTTTGTTGATAATGTAATTTGGAAAAATTCACCAGTAAATAATAAGTATTATATTCGACTATGTAAATTCAGAAAATAAAATCCTTTTTTCAGGGAAACTTAGAAACCCTGTATAATAAAATAATGAGCCCACATTTTTATCTTTCTTATTTACATAAATGTTTTACATAAAAATTCAAGTAGCGGCTGGGAATCATCATTTATTATTAGAGATATTCCGCTTGACTGAATTTACGGGCCTTTAAGAATAATCATTACCCTGAAGTGATTTATACTTTCAATTTAGAAAGTATTATTTGGGGTGAATTTATTGAAAGAAAAAAGCTTGTAAGTAATTAGATTCATTAAAAAGGGTTTTCTTTTCATTATTTTTTATGACTACCTAATCTAGTCATTACAATTTTCCCTAATTGTCCATAAGACTTAGCAAATTATTTACAAATACATACGCAATCTACGTAACATAGGGATTTCCTCCTGGCGAAATCTATGAAAAGAGAGAACATCGGTCTTAACTGTGGAGGTAACACTTTGGTAATTTGGCTTCGAGATCTAGCTCATATAGCCATAGACACATTTTCAAGATATAAATAGTTTTATAAGCGAACAAAAACAACCATGTACAGCTGGGATTTGAACCCAGACGTTGTCAGCGTCAACGTAGCGCCTAGTCCGCCGCGTTACCGCTTGTAACTATGCACATCAAATGTTTGACACTGGCAATTGTCAAATTAGTCAATCGGGGTATAATAGTATTGTATAATGGCGTTTTTACGATGTGGAATCACATCAACGTCAACCAATAATATTGTAATTTTAGGTGAAATCAGAATGTGCGTTCAGCAACAATATACAGATTAGGTCAGTTGTTGATCTTAAACATATTTACTTTCTTAAATGACAGATTAAAAAAAAAAATAATTATTGTCATAGCAACTGGCATTTATATTTATGAGCCTGTTTTTGATTAAAATATTGACTTATATTAAATGCTTGTAAGATCTTTAAACAAAAACAAACCAGGAAAATCCTGTATTGTATAAACGCTTTTGATAAAATTAAACTTTCATTAAAGCTTTTCTTAAAAAAATCAATACTCCATGCAACTCGCTGATAATGGATATTGATAAATACTCCTTTATTAACAACCTTTTTATCAGCTTGTTTGCTTGTTACCTATATTAGTATTCATAATCATGAAAAAATGGCATTAATCGACAGTTTCATCAAAAGTACCTTCCAAGTTTCGGAATGAGAAAAATATGCAACTTAGGAATTCAGGTCGACTATTCCTTATTCCTTTGTTACTACTAGAAGCTTGGAGTCTAGGGAATGTTTTCTCTCATAGCGTTGTTTTCATAAACTAGGAAAATATTTTTCAGAATTCAATTCACCTGAAGGATGTAAGTAGGTGTGTCTTGTTTTATGAAAACATGGGTTTTGTGTTGGAAAAATAAATTTTCCATGAGTAGTTTCATCAATATGATTTTACACGTTCTTAGGTAGGTATTATCCCTTTACTTTCGAGAGGGAAATTTTGTACTTTTTTGGTGAATATTTGTGACTTTGATACTATTATGCTAAAATAGTCATTGTGGAATGACTGCCCAAAACTAGGGGAACCCTTTTTTAAGATTCCCTCGCCGACAAGCCAGTCACTAGATTTTTTTATTTTACAAGAAGAAGCGGCAGGGATATTCTCGAAGTTCTCCAACTTCCAGGTTTGTGTATGTGTGCATAATGGAGTGACGTCACTTGGAATGAACCATGTACCAAAATCAACTTCCCACAATTTTAAGTTGAATTTTTAATTCAATCCTAGAAATCCTGAAAAAGCGTCAACAAGATGTTCAAAGATGGCTCAAGTTTGAGGAAAGTCGATTGTTTTACCACTGCTTTTTTGACCTTAAGATGCATGTTTTTTTTTTAATATTTTCACTGGCACATTCTTCACACACTCCATTTTTTGAACTCGAGCCTCCCTGTTATATCTCGTGAAACAATTTTTTACCTCCTTCTGCAAGAATGGTAAAAAATAAGTTTTTGGATAAAAATGGATTCGCCTACACTTGTAATGGTCTGAAATGATTTATTTACACAGTTAAAGACATAAAAAGACATTGCCATTGTAACCGAAAAGTCAATTTTTTGCAAATTTTTACAGTTCATTTCAGACCCATGTAAATTTCAAAATTTTTACAATTTTCTTTATCGCAAGTTTCTCAGGTGTCTTAAGTCAGAGGCACATTCCGGCTAATTAAAGGCATACATGTACCATCTTTGTAACGCTCAGTTTGTTTACCATCAAAACTTAACCGTGAAATGAACCAAATTCAAGCATCACGTATTTTGTTAACACCGACCCTACACACTTGGGAAACTGCTTCACATCACAACTCATAACAGAAGAAACAGCCTCGTAATCTAACCTGCTTTCATACAACACATGTTATGTGACCATTCTTGCAGGAGGAGGTAAAAAAAAACGGTGTAGGAGATCTAACAGGGGGGCCAGAACCCAACGAGTGAGTCAATAATGGGTGCCAGAAGCTCCAATTAACCTGAATGGTTCAGTCAATTTTTTTAAAATAACATCCAAAGGTCAAAGAAGAAGTGGTAAGAACAATCCCTCACCAGATGAAGAGGTTGCAAAGACTTTGGAGACGCTTTGAACAATTCACAATTTTTTGAGAAAAAGTGATTTGCCTCTAACTCGAGTCATCTTTGAACATCTTGTGAACGCTTTTGCAGGATTTCGAAGAATGATTTGTCATTTCACAATGAATGACGATCTCGGCAAAAATTTTGCATATACCTTTCGGCCGACACACCTTTCATTATGTCTGATATGGCCAACTGAGGAGCGTTAATGTAGGCGAAACACTGCTGTTTTTATCCTTAAACTCATGATTTGTGGTGCTCATAGTGCTTTTTTGAAATGTACATGAATGTATGCACCTACAGGATGATTATAAAATAAAATCTAAAATGCAGATTTTTTATTTCATCAAACCCAACTAAAAAAAAAGGAATATTTTAAAAGTTATTCTTCTTCTGGAACACGCAAGACCAATTTTATTAGACAAAAGATGAATGTCAGGGATGGGAATTATAGACACGTGTTTCGTCCTAATTAGGACTCTTCAGTACACTGTTTTTTATTAACCCACAGCACACCTACTATTCAACCTTAGAGGATAGCAAAAACTAACTTATTTTCGATTTTTTATTAAAAAAAAGTTTGTTTAAATAAGCAAAAACGAGTTGAAATAAAAACTTTTCATTGAAACCAACCATTCTGGAAACGAAAGGATATCAGTAGCGTTGCGCAAGAAATAATTCGGGTAAAAAAATACCATACAGAGAATTTTAAATGATAAATTTAAGTACTTACAGGATCTCGATCGCGATCTCTTCTTCGGTGATCTCTCAAACTAAGTCTTTGTTTCCAGTCGCGCTTTTGAGACGATTCCGTACTTAAGGATCTTATCATTGAAGATGAATGCATGTCCTGAAAAGATAAACAATTTTATTTTGTAAATACGAGTAAAGCTATTAATAAGTAATAAAAGTAAATGACGCATATCTAAGTTGTAAAATATTATCCACAAAATAATTGTAGGATCATATACACGGTGGCAAGAAAAAATTTAATACTTTCCCTTAAAATTTTTCCCTTTAAAACACCCTCAATTTGTGGCTCTAAGAACAAGTCCTGTGGACCAACAACTGAATGTCTTAAAACATTTAAAAAAATGGTAATAATTTTTTTGTGAACAATGGGTGAAAGAATTGTCATTGTTTCTGTAAATAAAAAATAAGGGAATTTCCTCTACTCATAATTAAATTATTATGACTTAGTTTTATGAGATTACACATGATAAATATCGAGCCCAAACAATCAAACTTTCGGAGATCTTAAATTTTAATTTCCTTCATCTATAGAGATAGCTCTAATTAAAAGCATTCTACGTTTATTTTAGATTTAGTCAGTGTAAACTTAGTGGGCAGATGATATTTGTTGAATTTGCTCAGCATGTTTACCAAAATGCTCAGTTGCGTTTCGTACAACGTATACTATGCATTCACAAAATTCAGATTTGTGTGTTTGTTTATAAACAGACCGAGCGAATGATAAAAGTGAAACTGGAAACTTTTCCCTGTTGTAATATTTTTATCGCAGATTTTGATAACAAGTTTATAATTAATTTTTTATTATTGTTAGCTAAAGGCACGTATCCATCAAAGCAACAAACGGGAACATTTCTTTCTATATGTTGCTTGTTGTTCCATATACTTTAGGAACTTAAAGAAACAAGTGTAATTCTTTGGCTCCACCAAATTTAAGTTTTGTTTCTAATTGCTTATGTTCCAAATTTATGGTAACATGCTCTATCCGCTAACACTATTAAAACAACATCATTTGTGTTGACGATGGTCATGGATGTGGATGAAGACCTTGCATTATAGCAGCAGCAGCAGCAGTTTATATAATTTGAGTGCTAATAAAAACCAAAAAGAAAAAGGGAAACAAAAAATTTCGGTGCGGACAAGCTTTTAAGAGAGAAAAGACCGTTGATGATTATAGCTTTTGGAGGCCCTTAAGAAAGACAACATACCGACGAGTAAACTGCTTTTCGAGGAATTATCGAGGAATTCAGGTACACATCTGGGGAAATCTGAGGAAATCTGGAGGTAATCTGAGAAAATATTAGTAATCCGGAGGTAATCTCAGAAAGTTTGCAGGTAAGTCTGAGTCCCCAGTCCGTCAATTACTCATCGAGATTGGTTCTTCTGCCAAAACCGGAATCACCGGGAGTAATGGACGGAGTTGGAGGGGGAAGGAACTTGAAACACATGGAATCGGACATATCTCCCACAGTTTTTTCCTAAGATATTTCCCCCACGCAGCAAAAAAACTAATTTTCTTGGGTTGATTGGCGGCCTTTCGATTAATTGATTTTTTTTTATATTTTATCATGAAGGGAGAGGGTGGGGAGATCTTTCACCAACCCAAAGGTTTTTTTCCATCCCTTGAAAATGAGGCCTTGTGTGTGTCTGTCCGTTGATTAGATGGGGAAGAAAATGGCTTTAAAAAACTGGATTTTTTCGATAAGACGGGAAGGGAGAGGGTTATCGACTTCTTGCCGGACTCATTTTCAAGGAAATCAAGCCAAATTTCAGTTATTTTGGTCCTTTTATTTATTCATTTTTTCATTTTTTGGTCCAGATTTTTTTCAGTTTGTGACTTCATTTTCATTATTGCCTCGACTTAAATAATAACATACAAAAATGACGTTAAATGACCGAAGTGACGTTACAATAATGAAGTGAAGAAAACGAAAATGGCATCACAAATTTATAACTTTTTCCTGTGTCCTCAAAAGAGATTTACACCGACCGTTAATAAATTTTGACGAAAAGAATCGCAGAGGGGACATGGGTGGAAAAACTAAGCGACATAGAAATCAATAACAAAATATAAAAGAATGTCGCTTTATTGTTGGCTTTCGTTTGATGTATAAAAAAAATACCGCTAGAGGTTTTTCGAATAATCAAAAATAAACATTGACCAGAATTCTCAATACGCTTAATAATTAAGGTCTCAATTTCTTTCGTCCCCATGGAACCCAGACAACAATAATAATAAATCTTTCTTATATTTTCAGTCACATCCGAAAGTGCTTCGTAAATAAGTTTACAGCGAACGCAGAAAAAAAATTAATAATCTCCTGCTGCATTTCGCTTATAGAGCCTCGCTTTATTGTCAAGAGCAAGCGAGGTTTTTCATTTTCGAAGTTGATTTCCCCGTGACCAGAAACATTGTGTACTTTTAATAAAGGTTTCATTCTCAGAACAAATTGAAAAACTTAATAATTCCATTTTCTAGCGGAGGTAGGCATACTCTAATCTCCTACGGGCTCGAATCCGTGTCTTGGTCCTTAGGGATGTTTATAGAAATTTAAACCGAGTGACTGAAACGATGACAAATATTTGAGGAGGTATTTGAATATAACGGCGAAGCCATTCGGGCATTATTTTTATTCGGTCCATTATACTTCCCTCTTAGCCATCAAATCCATATATCCTTTTCAGAGTTTTCATAGCATGAGTAACTTCAAGGTCTGTTTTTTTGGATGAGAAATAGGTAAGAGAAAAACTAAGTAGATACTTGTATAAAGTGATTTAAATATTTAAAAAAATAGATAAATAAAAAACACTGTAAGTAAAGTTTCCTTTTTGATTCTAGAAGAGCTTTTGATTGAAAAGGGTGTTCTTTCCTCTTAAGACACCACCAGTAAATTAATGGCAACGTCCAGAATCCAGTTCACAAAATTTGAATTTGTTTGTAACGGAGACGAATTAATGATAGTGACAAAGTGATTTCATATGTCATGTTTTATTAATTAAAATGCTTTTAACATTTTAAATTAATTCTGGAAAAATTGAAACATCCTTGTAATTACAGTTAAATTTAATTCATTTTGATTTTGAACGAGCTTATGCATTCTCTTGATGATGACAACCGTATCAACACATCAATAAGCGTATTATTGGGGTCTTGAAATTCAATATTATTGAAGTTGCACCAAGGCTAGATCGCTCTTAGTTAGACATCCTCCCCAATCCTCAAGTTTCTCTCTCACCCTTTACTTTTTACAGTCCCGACTACAGAAACACGTAGGACGTAGGTACCTATATATTCCACGCACAGAAATATTTATGTAAACTTTGTATATCATATACTTTTCAAGACAGAAACATATTATATGACAAATTTGATATCCTCAACTCACTCACAATTTACACATAATATGTACGGATGGAATAAAAAAACCTTCTTGCGCATCAATCGCAGAAACAGTGTATTTTTATGCGATTCAACTATGAAAATTTTTGCCGCCTTTTAAATTGGCTTTCTGAATTTTTCAATAGTCAGGTCGAATTTACATATAATAAACCAAAAAAAAATTGGCAAAATTTAACAATTACGTCTCTTGTCCTATATACCCGCCACTGACTAACTTTAAAAAGTTACAGGCGAGTTCTGAAAACCGAACATTTGAAATTTTAGAGAAATAAACATCATGTAAAAAAATTCGAAAAACTCCGCCATTTCTCTTATTTGCTTCTTTAAATTTTGGAGAGTTACAAGCTATTAGTGTAGTTGTCTACTCCGAAAATTTCAGGTAAATTCCCTCAAAAATGTGCTCATAATCAATTAAAGAAATTTAGCCATTTTTACCATTTTCTTACCCACGCCACTAGCTTACTAATGAAAATAATAAAAATTTTATTGCATTAATTCAAATTTCAAATTATTTTAATCCAATCTTGTTAATACAAGTTTGTAGGAGTTTTTATTTTCTGCAATTGGGGTTGGCAGGAGCAGTCATATCTGCATGGGTGGTCCCACCCGAGCCGAGCGCGATGAAAACGGTGCGCTGGTCTGGTGCTGGTGCTGGTTTTAAATCAAGCAGTCCCGGGTCTGAATATTACATTCAATCGTTAAGTTATTAAACAAGCCTTTAATTGTCATCCTCATTATTTTGTTGTGAAAAGTTTTCTTTCTATATTGCTTATACAGGGACTAAAAAATAGCCTTTTTCCCTAAAATTCAAAAAGCCGCCATTTTGAAACGGCTCGATCGATTTTGCTCAAAAATGCAATACCAGACCACTACTTGTGGATAATATCTTCCTCCCATAAAAATTTCAGCCTCCTAGATTGAAAACTGCTACCAGAAAACCGTGCCACAAGACCGGATGTTTCGAAATTTTAAAGGACACCCTGTAGAAGTAACGCGACTTTTGAAAAATTTTTCAACGAAAATTTAACGTCATCCCAAAGTTTCACAAGAGTAAAAAATTTCTTCCACTAATCTTGAAAGATGAAGCTACTAGAGCGTTTTTAAAATTTTAGAGATATTTACATCATGTAAAATAAATTTAAATATCTCCGCCATTTTTTTTATTTGATCCTTGAAATTTTTGAAGATTAAAGAGTATTAGTATAGTTGTCTACTGTAAAAATTTTAGTTCAATTCCTTCAAAAATGTGCTCAAAAACTGTTATAGAAATTAAGCCATTTTCACTCTTTTCCTACCCACGCCACTGGCTTATTAATGGAAAAAATTCAAATTTTTTTGCATTAACTCAAATTTCAATTAATTTTCTTTCAATCCTGTTAACTTGATGTGAAAGTTTTTTTGCCATCTTGCTCATACAGGGATTCAAAAAATAGTAAATTTTCAGCAAATTCAAATAGCCGCCATTTTGAAATAGCTCGGCCGATTTTGCTCAAGTGCAATACCAGACCACTCCTTGTGGACATCTTACTCTCACAAAAATTTCAGCCTCCTAGATTGAAAACTGCGGCCAGAAACCGTGCCTCAAAGTCCGGATTTGGGGAACTTTGAAAGGACACCCTGTAGAAGTAACGTGACTTTTGGAAATTTTTTCAACGAAAATCTAAAGTCATTCCTCAGCTTTACAAGAATCCAAAATTTCGTTCACTAATCTTGAAAGATAAAGCTACAGGAGCGTTTTGAAACTCGAAAAATCGTGATTTTGGAGAAATAAATATATATATATATATATATATATATATATATATATATATATCGTGGGCAGGTGAATTTTGGAAAACCACTTTTTCGTAATCTGGGGGTCATGATCGGTGGACATTTGATGAGTTTGGGTGATTTTTGGAAAGTGATGTCGTCCTCAATAGTGTATTTTTTTGTTAAAAAATACACTAATAAAACTGAAAGGGACGTTACTGAAGCCGTAGTGATATTTACATTCAAGAGCCGTCCAGCCTGGAGGTATGCAGCACATGTCGTTTTTATAAAAGGAATCTGTCACGACTGTACCCGCATATTTTCCATACGGAAATTCAAAGACTCGGACTAATGCGAGCTTTATTAGGCGAATAAAATGGCAGCTCAGCATGTGGTTCACGGAAATCCAATAAGAGTTGATTGAAAAAAAAAATAGAAATTATAACTCGACTCTGGAATGTAAAATTAAAGGGTAGGAAACTCTAGAAGCCTGCTGCGTATACAATTACACTGTGATATTATAAAAGACTATAGTCAAAGCTTTAACAACAACTTTTTGACAGTGTAATAACAACAAGCTTTGTTCGAATAAACGATTCGATTCTGAAACGTTCTGAACTCTTAACTATTGAAAATGTTTCCCAATCGAGAAGCCCAGTTGAAAAGAAAACTAAATTGAACGGATGTTCCTGTTAGCAAACTGAATAACAGTAGTTGAAACAATTGTATTAACATGGACATTTGGGGGATGTGAACCGTCAATGTCCGCGTAAAGATAAATCACTAAAATAGGATCCGGTAAAGAAAACTTTCCCAATTTTAACAGTATGCTGTGAATTTATTTCAATAAAACTGGTGGCTTCGAGATAAATCGGTTTTTATGCAAAAGACTTGTAACCGATTTGTGGCATTAAAGTTTATTTACGCGGTCCTTACATCGAAAATTATCTCCTATTTCCTACAAGTAAAATAGAAACAACCTATGCTGTCCAATCAACTACAGGCTCAGTCTCTTGGTCTTGATTTACTTAATTGAAACCTACTCCCAGTAACTCCAACTGTAAATAGAGTTTCCTTTGATTCCCGGAAAGCTTTTATAGTAGCAAAAGAGAAATCTATACTTACTGGAAACCCTGTATATGATTGTTTTCAGTATTACCGCAATTTGATAAGAATCATAATCCTCTTTGCGCTGAAGCTCTTCACGATTCTATTGCAAGACATGTCCTTAAGACTGCATTCAAACCATCAAAACAAAGAGTTTTATTCTCGTAACAGTCTCAGCAGACTGTAGACTGTAGACATAGGCTTCGAGCAAATGTTCCCGGATTTCAAAGCTCCTCTGAACGTTCCATTGTTGATATAAATAAAAACCAAGCTCAGGACAAAGCAAATAAATTTACAAATTGATCAAGGATATACCTAGATGTAGGCAGAGAAACAATACCCAAAGTAGAGTTATTATTGTTGAGTAGTAGAATTAGATTCGTAGAAAAATAGATAAATTCTTAAAACGTCTGCGTTCACTTTAAAAATAACAAACATTTGCGTTCATGTTACGAGATCCTCGCCCTCTTATGGAATTCTGTCTAGTCTTTCCGGAGACGAAATGATATTTTTGCGTTGTTGCATTGAAGCTTATCAGCATGAACAGTTTCTTAAACCCTCTAAATTCGATATATTATGTATCAGTACAAAAGCAAAGGAGACTTTTTTAGTTAAATTTTCGTAAGATACTTCAGCAGCAAATTATTTACACTGACGGCTTTAGTTGTGTAGTAAGATAATCCCAACAGATTAGTCTACAGACTTAAGTAAGTTCCATATTTTACACTTGGAATTCCTGGCATTGCGGTTGATTTGTTAATTTGTTGGAGTTAGTGGAAGGCTTATTAAGTAAGTCTCCCTAGTCTCTAAACAAGCGCGACAATTCGTAGTTCTATGGTATCTGATCTTGCATCGATTTTTTTTCGGTGTAGAGGGCGCGAGAAAAAAATTACTGGAGGCCCAAAATGTATGGGTCATGAGAAAAAGGAGATGGAGGTAGCAAATTTTGAAAACATAATTTCTCTCTCACACTTCAAGATACAGAGATCAAATTGGGGCCCAGATTACTCTACACCAATGTGAAACTCTCTCTTTACTTTAAAAGGAAAGGTAAAGGAAAGTTTTGGAATGCCAGTTGACTTTTTAATTTAATGAAATTTATGTAAGTAATGACCTGAGTTTTAAAAAGCAACAAAAATGCTTAGGCTTCTTTTAACTTGTTTCTATTCAAACTTTGAAAATTTTAAATAAGAGTTGTCCCTATCTTAAAAAACCTTAACTCAGCTTAACAACCTTTTCAGTAATTTAAATTATTTTAAAACATTTTAGCTAATAAAGTCTCTGTTACGGACAGCTTAAACTTGTAAACTGTTCCATGGTGTTCATAACGGGAAGTTAGTTTCACCCCTTTTTATCAAGGGCACTTCGGGGCTCAAAAGGGAGCTTTACTTATATTATAGTTGGTAGATGCTTCAATTCAAATGCTTTAGATACCTTCCTCAATTAAGCTGGCTAAATGAAGAGCCTGGAGTTGCGATAGCAACCTGCTGTTTCTGTTTCACGATCTAGAAAGTGAAGTGGTGCCTGGAGATAGTCATGCTAGAACGGATTGATTTCATGTCCGGTTAAATTCAAGTCGGCCCGCGACGTTTACGATTAAGATAGGTCTTTGCCGGAAAGTTTAGTGAGGTAATTGAAGATAATTGTATGTCGGCAACAGTTCCGTTTAACCGGGCAACACGCTTGGATTTCCTTCCCTGTCCGCCAAAGAATAAAATGGCCACGAAACTTCACCAAAACGAAACCAAAACTCGTTGACCTTTTGGTCCCGGGCTCAAATTTTGTTAAGATAAATTTTTAGAAGCGATTGAACTTCTACTATTTAGAAGGATAACAGGCACGGGATAGATAAAAAATAGATTTAGGTAAGTTGTCTGTCTTCCCTCCAGGTTTGGAGGGTCTGTCTTCCAGGTTCGCGTCCTAGGTCACGTCACTTCCCCGGATCAGTGAGAGAGGTTCAATTTCATGCAAAAACCACGTTTTTGCACTTCTTGCGCATCAATCGCAGAAATAGTGTATTTTTATGCGATTCAATTATGAATATTTTCACCGCGCTTTTTAAATTGGATTTCTGAAATTTTCCATTGTCAGGTCATATTAGCGTAGTGGTTTACTGAGAAAATTTCATTTCATTTAGTTTGAAAACGTGCCTTAGAATGGATTTTTAAATTTAACAAAATTAAAAAAACATGGCAAATTTTGAAAAAAATTTCCTTTTCCTGTGTCCGACACTGGCTACTTTACTTAAAAAATACTATTCTTTACAGTTTACACTACCTTTAATAAATTCGCAAAAAGTGAAAGGGGAACTTTGAAAACCGAAAATTTGAAATTTTAGAGGAATAATAAACATCATGTAAAAAAAACCTTCTTGCGCATCAATCGCAGAAATAGTGTATTTTTATGCGTTATTTAAAATTATGAATATTTTCACCGCTTTTTAAATTGGATTTCTGAAATTTTCCATAGTCAGGTCATATTCGCGTAGTGGTTTACTGAGAAAATTTCATTTCATTTAGTTTGAAAATTTCCCTTAGAATGGATTTTTAAATTTAACAAAATAAAAAAAAAATGGCAAATTTATTTTTTTTTCCTTTTTCTGTGTCCGCCACTGGCTAACTTTACTTAAAAAATACTATTATTTACACTACCTTTAATAAATTCGCAAAAAGTGAAAGGGGAATTTTGAAAACCGAAAATTTTAAATTTTAGACGAATAAACATCATGTATAAATATTCGAATATCTCCGCCATTTTTCTTATTTGCTTCTTGAAATTTTTCAGAGTTAGGGGTTATTCGTGTAGTTGTCTACTGGAAAAACTTCAGCTCAATTCCTTCAAAAAAGGCTCATAAACGGTTATAGAAATTTAGCCATTTTTACCCTTTTCCTACCCACGCCACTGGCTTATTAATGAAAAATATGCAAATTTTACTGCATTAACTCAAATTTAAAATAATTTTCTTCCAATCGTGTTAATTTGGTTTAAATTTGTTTTTCTAACTTGCTTATAGGTAGGTAGGTATAGGTATAGGTAGGGGTTCCAAATCTGGCAATTTTAATTTCCAAATTTATCCATTTTTCCAAATCTAAAATTGAAAAGGCCGCCATTTTGAAACGGTTCGATTTTACTCAAATACAGTACCAGACGACTTCTTGCGGCTATCTTACTCATAAAAAAATTCCAGCCCCCTAGATGAAAACTGCGACCAGAAACCAGAAACCAGAGCCTCAGACGGTTTTTGTTTTTAATTTGCAGGGACACCCTGTGGAATTAACGCAGCTTTAGGAAAATTTTTTTACGAAAATCAAATGTCATTTTGAAGTTTCACAAGGGTAAAAAATTTCGTTTACTAATCTTTAAATATGAAGCTACAGCACCGGTTTTAAAATTTTAGAGAAATAAACTTCATATGAAAAAAATATTAATATCTCCGCCATTTTTCTTATTTACTTCTTGAAACTTTTAAGGGTTAAAGTATATTAGTTTACTTGCCTACTGTGAAAATTTCAGTTCAATTTCTTTAAAAATGAACTCATAAACGGTTATAGAAATTTAGACATTTTTACCCTTTTCCTACCCACGCCACTGGCTTATTAATATAAATAATGCCAATTTTATTGCTTTAATTCAAATTTCAAATAGTTTTCTTCCAATCTTGTTAATTTTATTTTAAAGTTTCATTGCCATCTTGCTCATACAGGGACTCAAAAAATAGCAAATTTCCCAAAAATTCAAATGGCTGCCATTTTGAAACGGCTTGGCCGATTTTGCTCAAGTGCAATACCAGACCACTCCTTGTGAATATCTTACTTCCACAAAAATTTCAGCTTCCTATATTGAAAACTGCGACCTGAAATGATACCACAACAACCGGATTCCTGGAATTTTGAAGGGACACCCTGTAGAAGTGTCTCGACTTTTGAGAATTTTTTCAACGAAAATCTAACATCATTCCAATGTTTTATAAGGATCCAAAATTTCGTTCACTAATCGTCAAAGATAAAGCTACAGGAGCGTTTTTAAAATCGTAATTTCGCGTTTTTGATGAAATATATACACCCTGTAGAATTAACGCAGCTTTAGGAAAATTTTTTTACGAAAATCAAATGTCATTTTGAAGTTTCACAAGGGTAAAAAATTTCGTTCACTAATCCTTAAATATGAAGCTACAGCAGCGGTTTTAAAATTTTAGAGAAATAAACATCATATGAAAAAAATATTAATATCTCCGCCATTTTTCTTATTTACTTCTTGAAACTTTTAAGGGTTAAAGGATATTAGTGTACTTGTCAAATTTCAGTTCAATTTCTTTAAAAATGAACTCATAAACGGTTATAGAAATTTAGACATTTTTACCCTTTTCCTACCCACGCCACTGACTTATTAATATGAATAATGCCAATTTTATTGCTTTAATTCAAATTTCAAATAGTTTTCTTCCAACCTTGTTAATTTTATTTTAAAGTTTAATTGCCATCTTGGTCATACAGGGACTCAAAAAATAGCAAATTTTTCAAAAATTCAAATGGCTGCCATTTTGAAACGGTTAAGCCTATTTTGCTCAAGTGCAATAATACCAGACCACTCCTTGTGGATATCTTACTTCCACAAAAATTTCAGCCTCCTAGATTGAAAACTCCGACCTGAAATGATACCACAAGAACGGGATTTCTGGAATTTTGAAGGGACACCCTGTAGAAGTGACTCGACTTTTGAAAATTTTTTCAACTAAAATCTAACATCATTCCAAAGTTTCATATGGATCCAAATTTTAGTTCACTAATCTTCAAAGATAAAGCTACAGGAGCGTTTTGAAAATCGAAATTTCGCGTTTTTGGAGAAATATATAAATATATATAAATACAAAATAATTTTAACGGGCATATCGCTCTAACCTAGGGCTTCATATGCCCGTTAAAATTATTTTGAATTTTTAATTTTCTCCGCTCGATTAAATATATAAATATATAAATATAGTAAAAAGAAGACGTTTGTTTGGGTTCTAGGGCTCATTTTTTTACATTTGATGAGTTTGGTTGATTTTCGAAAAGTGATGTCGTCCTCAATAGTGTATTTTTTTATTAAAAAAATAAACTAATAAAGCTACCTCCTTGTCAGCCTTTGGGTTCCATTCCAACTCATCATATTTTATGCGTGCGCCGCAACGCACGTCAAAGGTCTATGAAGTTATTGGCGATATTTTTAAGAAAAAGGTCGCTAGTTATTTTAGCTTGAGAAAACAATTCTATTTTCGATGCGTTTCATCGGTGTAGTTAATTTTCCATTCTTCCATCCACGTGTGGTAGTCACATTCATCCAAAACATGTTTTGGAAATTTGTTCAATTTTTACTCCGTTATACTGTTACCAAGCTAAACTCTACAACTAAATCATTCTTGCTCCCCACATCTTTCCCAGATGCTGAGTGACGACAATATCGATGCTCTCTATGTTGTAGCTGCTCATAATTATTTAAACAATAATGACTCATCTATACTAATAAATAATTAAATCGTTAGGTGACTGACTCACGTATCAAGCTTTAGCTCAAACCGCTTGATATACAAAGTTGGATTTTAGGAAGAATTAGGAAGGATTAGAAAGGAATTTTCAAAATTAAAATTCCATATTCCTCAAAACAATAGATTCTTCAAAATTTAAATTACTTTTTTCCTCGAAAAACATTCGCTATTTTAAGAAAACCGGAAAAAAACGTTTCCTCTTTTTAGGTAGAAAATTTCTTTATACCTGAGAGAACAACTGGAAATTCACATGCATTTTCGTAAGTTAGGCTCATATCTCAAACAATCCACAATATACCTACCCGTAATGGCATGCAATAATTCGGGATTTATTGATTTCTTTATTGTCTATTAAATTTAACTAGAAAGATCTTTGCTCAAAGTCTAGGTCATTATAAAAATATGTCTAATTAGTAACAATTTGCCTACTAAAACGTATGAAAAAATAAATAAAAAGCAAATATTAGATTTAACAAAATTTAACCGGATGAAGGAAAAAATTAAATAACGAATTGCGCTGGGAGATTTTTGAGTTTTGAGATATAGCCCTGTGAGATAAAATATTCATGAAATAATACTGCAAGACTGGATTGTCCTTTCTTTCCACGGTTCAAGTCTAAAAATTATTCACGATTATCCCGCTTCAGAGCGAGTGTCGCAGGACACGTGTTACGAATGGGGACATGAAATATTGAAAAAGCAAAGGATATAAATTTCCAGTTAGTGGAGTTTGCACATGGTATATAAATAGAATTTGCCAGGTAAAAACAACCCATCAGCTTTGCTAACTGAGTCGTAAAGTTGATCATAATTTACTATAAGCCCTATATAAATGGAATTCTAAGGACTTAAATACATACAAGGTACAAGCAGGTCGGTAGGTAGGTACATACTTTGAAATAAATTGGGGAATTTCCTCTTTGAAGTCAGTAATAAGAGGACTAAGCTCTTACACCGCAATCACATCGACCTAACTTTTATAATGTAAATTAAATGTCCGAATTTAATCTTGAAATTTAATAAGGGACTTATTAATTTTGGAACTTTTATTTCACCAAGATTAATGTGGCAAATGAAAATTAATAAAATCTAATTTGGGAAGATATTTCCTTAGGTTTCATAATGAAGGATTTTTAATTACCTAATATACAGGGTGTCTCTGAAAGGTGCGGAAAAAAAGCTACCACAAATTCCTGAGGCCTAAATAAGCCGATCTAACCCAACTTATCTCCGTCCAAAAGTGGATGATTTCGGAGATACAGGGTGTCAAAAGTTCAATTTGGTTTCCGTTTTTCTTAAATAACTTTTTTAATAATTGGTATATTTTCACAATATTCGGCTGAAGGAGCTTTTGTGGGGTGAAAAATTAAAAACTGCAATCGTTTTTATTGTAAAATTTAGAGGGCGCCACCTGCGGTACCTTGAACACATTCAAAACGAACTATCTTTTTTGGGCCACTCTGTATTTAACTTTTAAATAAAAATTCTTATTCTCCAACGTCTTTTACCAAAAAAAAGCATACGTGGTAAGAGTTGATTTGAGCAGCCGTTTCTGAGATATCTGGATTTAAGAAAATCACTACGTGCATGGCCAGGCCTAAGTAAGTAGTTATTAGTAATTATTGTAAATTGTAATAATTAAACACAATTTGAAGCGAAGGCATTGAATTAAAATTATTTTACTTAAAGGCCATACCAGGTTTCAGGTGTGAGCTACCTCTCACATATGCCTGTGGTGCGCGTACTGTTGAAGTTCACTCTTTTGGGGCCACCCTTTTTATCGGAAGAGTCCGGAAGGCACTATTTGAGAAGTATTACGAGGCAGAGTACTATGCGGTGCTTTTCCATTGCCTTCCACAAGGTGCATCCCGATTTTGGCTCGAGTAGCACAACAAATACTTTTCGGCTGCTGGAGAGTTTCGAACCAAGGTTTACCGGCTGGTGGACGAACGCTCTATCCACTATACCACGGGACCCACTTAACGAATTTACATCAACGAGATCACTGTCACTGTAAAGCAAGTAAGTAATAATTGGTGTCAAATCGAATCTAAAAAAACAAATTTACTTTAGTAATGGCCGTACAGTATACTAATGAAGAAATGAACGATATGTTATTGGTTTTTGGATATTGCCAAGGAAATGGTTTAGAATCTTGCAGATTATCAGTGAACGATTTCCGAATCGTCGTTTACCAAACCATAAAACATTTAATGAAAAACGTCTTCGTGAAACAAGGTAGGTTTACGCCTGTTTCTATTAATTAAGGTCGTGCACGTACGATAAGAACTCCAGAGGTTGAGGAAGATATTTTAAATAGGATTGAAGAAAATCCTAAACTCAGCACCAGACGATTGCGCTTAGAGCTAGGTGTATGCAAAGATACTGTTAACAGGGTGACCAGAGAACAATTACTGCACCCATTTCATGTTGAACGGGTATAAGACCTTTTACCCCGTGATTATGAACCACGTCTAGCTTTCTGCCGGTTCATTTCCAAGAAGAATCAGGATAGGAACTTTACACAAGGAATTTTATTCACAGATGAAGCCTGTTTCACGCGGATTGGCATAACTAATTTGCACAATGTACATGTCTATGCTGGAGAAAATCCTCATGCGATTAAAGTAAGCCATTACTTATCAAAAGTAAGCCATTATCAGCATGAGTTTAAGATCAATGTGTGGGCAGGAATCATAGACACTTTCATAATTGGTCCTGTCATTTTACCACCTCGACTTAATGGCGAAAATTATTTGGAACATCTGCAAAACGAATTACCACACTTGTTTGATCCCCTGCCCTTGGAACTTCAAAGATGAATGTGGTTTATGCATGACGGTGCTCCTCCACATTTTTCGTTAAATGTACGTAATTATTTGAGCGAACAGTATCCAAATAGATGGATAGGTAGAGCCAATGATGCACCCACAAGTTGGCCAGCTCGATCGCCTGCTATGACACCGATGGATTACTTTTTATGGGGAACTTTGAAAACCCTTGTGTCTTCTAGGCCATAGTAAATACAGAAGGTTAATTAAGGAGACGTATTGAAACCGGAATGGACGTTTTAAAAATGATCACGAAATGCTCCAAAGAGTTCAATTTAATTTTTTAAAACGTATTGTATTGTATTGTATTGTATTTTTGAGGGTGAATTAGTTACTGCGACCTAAAAGATCTATTGTATCCCCTCTACTGTGCTTCGCCTGGTGTGGAATCCCTTTAGTGAAGCACCCTCTCCAAGTCCGTTTCCTTGAGAAACTTCAGGATTTTGAGAGGATCAAGGTCGGGTAAGTTCCCTGCCTCTAGCTGGTGATGGCCCAGTTTAAAACGTATAAATCTTTGTATACACGAAAATGGAAATCATTTTGAACATTTGATAGAAGCATTTTTTTTATTAAATTAAACTAAATTTTTGTTGTTGATAATCTCTTATTGACTGTTTTAACTAAAGTACCTATAAAGTTAAATCCACATTTATGTACCTAGTCGTTTTTTTGTAGCTTTCAGTGACAGTTATTTTAATTCAACGCCTTTGCTTCAAATTGTGTTCAATTATTACAATTACTAATAACTACTTACTTAGGCCTGGCCATGCACGTAGTGATTTTCTTAAATCCAGATATCTCAGAAACGGCTGCTCAAATCAACTCTTACCACGTATGCCTTTTTTTGGTAAAAGACGTTGGAGAATAAGAATTTTTATTTAAAAGTTAAATACAGAGTGGCCCAAAAAAGATAGTTCGTTTTGAATGTGTTCAAGGTACCGCAGGTGGCGCCCTCTAAATTTTACAATAAAAACGATTGCAGTTTTTAATTTTTCACCTCACAAAAGCTCCTTCAGGCGAATATTGTGAAAATATACCAATTATTAAAAAAGTTATTTAAGAAAAACGGAAACCAAATTGAACTTTTGACACCCTGTATCTCCGAAATCATCCACTTTTGGACGGAGATAAGTTGGGTTAGATCGGCTTATTTAGGCCTCAGGAATTTGTGGTAGCTTTTTTTCCGCACCTTTCAGAGACACCCTGTATACAAGAAAAAATAGGGAGGCAGTAAGAGTTGAAGGGTACTGGAGATTCCCCCGGTGAAAACCGTCGTGGTCTGTCTTCTTGGCGAAACCGTAAAGTTGACATTCTTAAATTAAATATTCTATAACTAGTCGTTCATTATAATGCGATGTTGTCACGATTACTATGAGCTATTAAAACTAAGAGGGCCCATTGTTTTGCTATCAACCTAACTCCTACTGACTATCTACGGGCTGAAGTTTATATAGATTTGGAGTCTTATGAAGAAATATCTCGATAATCTAACTACAAGAAATATATCTTCAATTATATTGGCTGTAGAAAATGATCACCATCACCCTGTATAAATACCAATTATGACTTATTCCCCGGCTTATAACAATGCTTCAATTTGATGCTAAGTTTAGCTCTAATTAATCCAGCGAACCTGTTTTCGTTTCGGCACCCCCTTTGTTTGTAAAGAACAAAACACCGCCGTATCTTATGTCTAATATTAATTAGGTGCTAAATGCTGCTACTGCTATTCCGTATATTTTTGTTTTTGTTTCTTTAAAACTATACGCTATTCGGAAAACATCAAATTCAGTTGAAAATGGAACTGCCTTTGAAAAGACAGTCTATGCAAACTAAATCTCAGAAGAAAAAGGGTGAGTTGCGCTTTAAAATGGAACTATAATGCAGTGACCTGGAACATTTCCCGTGTTCCAGACAAGTATTTATTTAGTGATGTGGTCGTGGATTGCATAATGAAAATGCATGAGAGAGGTAATGTAAATATTAAAATGTTGCAGGAATCAGGATCCAGCAGGATTCAGGATAATGGATATTCATTTTGTTCTCCTTCCAGCTTAAAAGATTTCTGTGACACGACAGTTAAGAGTACTTATTTACATACAAGCAGACATGATTGTTTCAGCAGACAATTTATTTTTCGTTCCTTTGAATTTAACTATACCTACATTTATCAGGATCTAACAAGAAGTATGGGATGAGCTGCAGGGCCGCATTAATTTTTCTGCTCTCTTTCGGTTTTGTAGCCTTTATGCATTTTCTTCAAAGTTTACTGCCATTTTCGAAAACTAAATGAAAAATGCTACAATTTCACAATAAACGTTTCGGCCCCGGCTCATGACGACGTATGTAAATATACAAAAAATTATTCATTTATTCTCAACAATACCTAAGAAAGATAGAATGAGAAATATGATTACTTTTCAGTTTTTTTCAGAATATTTCAGGAACCACTCAAGTTAATTAATAAATAAAATAATCTCTCTCCCATCAAGTTATCCCAAATTTTATTTCTGATTCTTAATCAGTATGAAATAGTGCACAATTTTTGTAATATAAACCGTGTACCTTTTACTTTTTCCGATATCCCTATAATATAGTGAGCCAGGAAATAGTCAAGACCCTGTATAATTTTAACTCAAACACTGACCGGTTTTTCTACCAGGTCGTATTGTGTAAGTGTTAAAGGGGGTGTAAATTTTAACATGCAATTCCCTATGGCAACACTTAAAAGAAATTCACTGTGTAGTTTTGCTCTAGAGATCCCACATCTCAACGGCTGAGTTTCGACTTATCTTGAGAATCTCATCCGCAGTCACAGGAACGGCCACTGTTATAAAACCGTGGACAGGGCGGAACTATTGATACCGACCAGGATACTAAAGTATACCTAATTTGAAATAGTTTTAGCCCTGGGAAATAATTATATTGACCCTTCTCGAGAAATGTCCACAGAATTCCGTCGTATAGCGAAGGTTATTATGGCTATGCATATTATATAATGTTATGGTTGTAAGTATTGTTTTGCGAGCTGAAACGAAAGGTATTGATTAATTCCGTCTAGGGAAAATTGAAACTGATAAACAAATGGCAGGAAAATCAGCTATAACATAATACATCAAATCTTGAACGGAATTAATAAATTGCTAAAAACATGGAAGAAAATTAGGTAGCTTATCTGACAATTATCACAGATTCGTGTTACGTTAAGCTCTAGAACAACACGAAACTCCAAAATAAAGTTACCTGGTTTATGTTTATGGATTATTTACGCACCAGTTCAGTTCCCACTTTATACCTATCTACACATCACGATAATTTGTGTAGTAGGTCTAGGTATACCTAACTATTACAATGAGTTCCCATTTTTTTTTTTACCAGTAACTCTCTCAATTAATATTTGCATCTCTTTATAAAATTAATTAGATTATGTAAATTGAAGTTAAATTCGTTTCATTGCCCTTCCAAGAGATTGGATTTTTCCTAACCATGATGGATTTTTAACAAACCATGATGAGTCCTGAATCTTGTCCTACATTAATTTTAAGCTTGATTTCAGTATGCCCCGAAAAGGGAAACTCAAGGGTAAATCGCTGTGGAATTATGGTTATACACCCGGTCAGAATTACTGGAATTATTGCAGAATTCCAAGAAATTATTTAATTTCTTCTAATTCTTAGGAATTATGCAGAATTATCCGGAATTATACGGAATTATCAGGAATTATGATGGAGTTTCAGAAGAATTATGAGAATTCTACTACTTAGAATGATTTGACTCATAGCACATCATCATAGAACCACAGCAATACATACTAGTATAAAGGACAATTAGGGTAATTTTTCCAAAATGCCTAAAATGTTCAAAATTTTACAGTTTCATACAATTGGTATCTTGTAAACGTTATAAGAGATACAGAATACAGAGTTGATTAAATTTGAGAAAAAGATACGCCGTTTTGTGGTCATCTCGAATCATTGAAGACATACAAGACATTTATGTGACCGTTTCTGAAATATCCTGAAAAAAACTGAAAAACTTCAATTTTTAATTTTCTCAACTTCATTATTTGAAGTTTCAGTTTCAAAATTGATGTACATATTGATATTGCCTTGACAGTCTACATTTATTGAAAAACTTATGAAATATCCTGAAAAAAACTGCATAACTTCAATTTTTAATTTTCTCAACTTCATTACTTGCAGTTTCAGTTTCAAAATTGATGTATTGATATTGCCTTGACAGTCTACATTTTTATTGAAAAACTTATGAAAAATACTGAAAAACTTCAATTTTTTATTTTATCAATAACACCCTTATCATTTGAAGTTTGAATTTGAAAGTTGATGTTGCTTTTGACATTGCTTTGATAGTCTGCATTTATTGAAAAACTTCGGAAAAATACTGGTAAACATCAATTTTTTATTTCCCCAATAGCTACCTAATTATTTGGAGTTTCAATTTGAATTTTGTTTTATTGGCATTGCTTTGATAGTTTGCATTTATGAAAAAGCTCTGAAAAATACTGAAAAACTTCAATTTTTCATTTTTTTAATAAAATTGTAATTATTATTTGAAGTTTCAATTTCAAAGTTGGTGTATTGTCGTTGTTCTGATAGTCTGCATTTATTGAAAAACTTCGGAAAAATACTGGTGGTAAATCTTGATATAGTGGACTGTATTTTAATACCTATCTGGTTCTATTCTTCAAACCATACGGTTTTATTTAATATTGAAATTAATGATAAATTCTTCAAAATATATCTATTTTGAAAGAACAGGTTCTTATTATAATAATTATTATTAACATTCGCTGTCAAAAAATTACAGTTTTTTGTCAAAGCCTTCTGGCAAGTACAGTAAAATATAAAATTAAAAATATGTAACTAACTATTATTCTCCAACTGGAAAATGTCAATTTTTAATTTTTCCAATAGCATTCTTCATCATTTGAAGTTTCAACTTGAAATTTAATGTATTGACATTGCTTTGATAGTCTGCATTTATTAAAAAACTTCTGAAAAATACTGGAAAATGTCATTTTTCATTTTTCCAATATGCTTCTTTATTATTTGAAGTTTTAGTTTGAAAGTTGCATGATGTATTGACATTGCTTTGACAGCTTGCATCTTTTAAAAAACTTCTGAAAAAACTGAAAGACTTCAATTTTTCATTTTTTTAACAGTTCTTTTTTTATTTCAAGCTTAAATTTCAAAGTTGATGTTTTTATTTATTTCAAAGTCTGCCTTTATTGAAAAACTTCTGAAAAAACTCGAAAAATTCAATTTTTCATTTTCTCAATAGCACCTTTATTATTTGAAGTTTCAAAGTGAAAGTTGATGTATTGACATTGCTGCATTTTTTATTGAAAAACACCTGAAAAAACTGAAAAACTTAAATTTTTTATTTCTTAACAGCTCCTTTTTTATTTGAAGCTTCAATTTCAAAGTTGATGTTTTTATTTATTTCAAAGTCTGCCTTTATTGAAAAACTTCTGAAAAAACTCGAAAAATTCAATTTTTCATTTTCTCAATAGCACCTTTATTATTTGAAGTTTCAAAGTGAAAGTTGATGTATTGACATTGCTGCATTTTTTATTGAAAAACAGCTGAAAAAACTGAAAAACTTAAATTTTTTATTTTCTTAACAGCTCCTTTTTTATTTGAAGCTTCAATTTCAAAGTTGATGTTTTTATTTATTTCAAAGTCTGCCTTTATTGAAAAACTTCTGAAAACACTGGAAAATGTAATTTTTCATTTTTCCAATAGGCTTCTTTATCATTTGAAGTTTTAGTTTGAAAGTTGCATGATGTATTGACATTGCTTTGACAGCTTACATCTTTTAAAAAACTTCTGAAAAAACTGAAAGACTTCAATTTTTCATTTTTTTAACAGTTCTTTTTTTATTTCAAGCTTAAATTTCAAAGTTGATGTTTTTATTTATTTCAAAGTCTGCCTTTATTGAAAAACTTCTGAAAAAACTCGAAAAATTCAATTTTTCATTTTCTCAATAGCACCTTTATTATTTGAAGTTTCAAAGTGAAAGTTGATGTATTGACATTGCTGCATTTTTTATTGAAAAACACCTGAAAAAACTGAAAAACTTAAATTTTTTATTTTCTTAACAGCTCCTTTTTTATTTGAAGCTTCAATTTCAAAGTTGATGTTTTTATTTATTTCAAAGTCTGCCTTTATTGAAAAACACCTGAAAAAACTCGAAAAATTCAATTTTTCATTTTCTCAATAGCACCTTTATTATTTGAAGTTTCAAAGTGAAAGTTGATGTATTGACATTGCTGCATTTTTTATTGAAAAACAGCTGAAAAAACTGAAAAACTTAAATTTTTTATTTCTTAACAGCTCCTTTTTTATTTGAAGCTTCAATTTCAAAGTTGATGTTTTTATTTATTTCAAAGTCTGCCTTTATTGAAAAACTTCTGAAAAAACTCGAAAAATTCAATTTTTCATTTTCTCAATAGCACCTTTATTATTTGAAGTTTCAAAGTGAAAGTTGATGTATTGACATTGCTGCATTTTTTATTGAAAAACAGCTGAAAAAACTGAAAAACTTAAATTTTTTATTTTCTTAACAGCTCCTTTTTTATTTGAAGCTTCAATTTCAAAGTTGATGTTTTTATTTATTTCAAAGTCTGCCTTTATTGAAAAACTTCTGAAAAAACTCGAAAAATTCAATTTTTCATTTTCTCAATAGCACCTTTATTATTTGAAGTTTCAAAGTGAAAGTTGATGTATTGACATTGCTGCATTTTTTATTGAAAAACACCTGAAAAAACTGAAAAACTTAAATTTTTTATTTTCTTAACAGCTCCTTTTTTATTTGAAGCTTCAATTTCAAAGTTGATGTTTTTATTTATTTCAAAGTCTGCCTTTATTGAAAAACACCTGAAAAAACTCGAAAAATTCAATTTTTCATTTTCTCAATAGCACCTTTATTATTTGAAGTTTCAAAGTGAAAGTTGATGTATTGACATTGCTGCATTTTTTATTGAAAAACAGCTGAAAAAACTGAAAAACTTAAATTTTTTATTTCTTAACAGCTCCTTTTTTATTTGAAGCTTCAATTTCAAAGTTGATGTTTTTATTTATTTCAAAGTCTGCCTTTATTGAAAAACTTCTGAAAAAACTCGAAAAATTCAATTTTTCATTTTCTCAATAGCACCTTTATTATTTGAAGTTTCAAAGTGAAAGTTGATGTATTGACATTGCTGCATTTTTTATTGAAAAACAGCTGAAAAAACTGAAAAACTTAAATTTTTTATTTTCTTAACAGCTCCTTTTTTATTTGAAGCTTCAATTTCAAAGTTGATGTTTTTATTTATTTCAAAGTCTGCCTTTATTGAAAAACACCTGAAAAAACTGAAAAACTTAAATTTTTTATTTTCTTAACAGCTCCTTTTTTATTTGAAGCTTCAATTTCAAAGTTGATGTTTTTATTTATTTCAAAGTCTGCATTTATTGAAAAACTTATGAAAAAACTCAAAAAATTCAATTTTTCATCTTCTCAATAGCTTCATTATTATTTGAAGTTTCAATTTCGAAGTTGATGCATTGACATTGCTTTGAAAGTCTGCATTTATAGGTGGCACTTGATTGTTTTAACATGTACTATTATAGCTTCGAAGATATGATAGTCAACTTTTGTTTTCCTTGTGGACGCTATATTGGATTTTTCTTTCAAACAGTACAGAAAATTATTCCGTGTACAACGAACGGTACACCTAATTATCGTTTTTTGTCAAATCATATTTTTAGCGGTAAACGTGACAAAAAATACGTGACCGACTCATTTTTTTCTATTTATTTTAAATCGTGTCATTGAAATGAAAACTGTAACTGTTTCTGACGTTTTGGCTGCCAAAAATGTTTAAAAACATCTGTAATATTATTTGACAAAAAAATTATGATTATCTGTGCCCTTGTACTGTGAATAATTTTCTGTATTTTTTCAAAAAAAATCCAATATGGCGTCCAAAAGGATAAGAAAAACTTGACCATCTTTGAATCTAGTAAGCTTAGAAACAATCAAATGACATCAATAAATGCAGACTATCAAAGCACTGTCAATACAGCAACTTTCAATTCGAAAATTCAAATAATAAAGGAGCTATTGAGGAAAAAGAAAAATTTGAATTTTTCAGTTTTTTTCAGGATATTTCAGAAACGGTCACAGATATGTCTTGCATGTCTTCATGGATTTCATCAGTTTTTTTGATTATTGATAAATAAACAGGAATTACATTATAATTATTTAGATTTATCAAAAATTATTCCCTTACATGGAATTATGGTGTACACTCAAAAGGTTAGTGATTTACCCCTCGAAAAAACTTTCACCTGCCGAACAGAACCATACTCTGTACAGTCAAGAGAATTACTGTACAAATACTGTACAGAGAATTTTTTAGGCAAAGCGAATAACACTCACTGAACCAAAAAAAAGGCAAAGCTTTTTGTAAAATGAGAAAATTATAGCAAGAGAGAAAAGCCAGGGGTGAATGAAATAAAGTGAATCCCAATCTATTAGATGGGTAGTAAACAAAACTGATATTACTTACTATACACCTATCTACTTCCCTTCATTCCTTCATGTAATCTTATTACATAAAAGCAAACACGTGACCTCGTATATTATATCATGCTAAACCAAATGAAAATATCTCTCGCATCTTTGAGTCTCTGACAAGACCCATGCATGTCTTATATAACGATGTGTGATGAGCGAATGGACTTTTACCCCTTTTGTATAGGTCTGAAGTAGTCAGATAACTTTTGTTATGTCCTGAAAGGTATAGGTAACGAAAAAGCTCTTATTGATCGATCGTTAGGCCTCAGGCTTCGAAACACCATCCCAACAACGGCAGAGTGATGAATGTGAAGGAACTACTTTAATTGAGTGCTGTACTGGGATATCCCAATCGACTTTGAATGGTGAAAAAGTTTTAGAAAAAGTCTAAATCTTTTTTTAGAGATATAGCACAAGAAGCGTGTTTGCAGTAGAACAACTTGAACTTATGCAACTTCGATGTGAGATACGATCGGACAGATTTCTTCTTGTTATACCATTCCAACAAACAACACGCCTGATGAGTTCTAGAAAAGATAAGACGGCTACTCTTCGTATATGATTGAAAAGATGTAACAGCTGCTGTTCAAAATAAAACTCTCCGAGTTTCTCTTCTCGTACATCAGGACTAGGTAAATATAAAATATAAACAAACTTTACATCTCGCAGTCAACATGTCTTTTTATTTAGTTCTCTTAGGAATTTTAAGCGATCCCTGTTGCTATATACATTGCATTCAACACATCAAAATTTCAACACTCACCTTTTCTATACCTTGGATTTATTCTGGAGTTAGATCCAGGTTACCGGCTTACAGGAAGTCTTCACATGGTGGAGCTGGTAATGGTAGTTCATCTGGAAGAAAATAACAGTCATTATAGCACCGAGAAAGAAAACGCAATCAAAAGGGGTACTTCGCGGCGTTATAATGTTATAACGTAATAAAAGATTCCATCGCTCTTTACGTTTCTTTACGACTGCCTTTCAATTTTGCTTGGTGCTTTAAATACACACAAAGGCTTTTCAGGGAGATTAGAAGCTTCCCGGGAAGTACAATGAATTTTTGTTTGAGGTTTTCACCGGCTTGGTAATATCGGTAATCAAATAAGCGGGAAGTGAATAAAACGATTAGGTAATTAGACTACACAGGATGCGTCTGGAAATTAAAAGTCACTACTTATTGTATGCTGAAAACACTATTGCAAAAAGCAGTATCAGTTTATTTAATTGTAATTATTTAAGTCATCTGATGGAAAGTATTTGCAGAAGAGTTGATAAAACTGCTTTTAGCCAATTTTTTTTAAACGCAATACAATAGCTGAAGTATTGCGATTTTTTTTTCTCCTTTTTTCAGTATTTTTAGGTACCCACTTCTCATTTTCTTACTATTCAGTAACTGTCCCATAGCTCAAGCCTAAAACCTCGAAATAACAGAAACCTATCCTTGAAATCTTTCGCAGTCATTCAGTAGATAAACGCCCGTATTCACAAACGATAATTTCCTAAATAATTACGTAATCAAATATCCCCATCTCATTCTATTGCAAAAAAACTGCATATCTACATCTCACTCATTTAAATAATTACGTAATTATTTAGGAAATTATCGTTTGTGAATACGGGCAATAGACTAAGTATGCGCATATATGGGAATTGTTTAATTAATATTTGACTGTTAAAGGAATAATGTTATACCTAATAGAGATAAGTAAGATATAAAACATCTTTTATACAGCCACTGCTAACATAAACCTTTTAGAAAATGTTTTTTTTTTATAGGTGTGAATTGATTCGTCAAACATATTTCCCAGTTTACAAATCCCTGGCAGACACTTTCAAAATTCAATAACAGCTTGAATTGGCCACACTCAGTCAATTCACCTTTTACAAGATACACGCTTTTACTCTGGTACTGAAAATGTCACATTCGTCACGAAAGCACTGGAAGTGGAAAATCCAAAAGCCCTTTCCGCAATGAACAGCTCTCGAACTATTTCTCTTTCATGGCGTATTATAATGCCCGGTCGTCTTGTTGTTTTGTTTTTGTTTTTTGTTTTTTGTTTGTCAGGGTGAAGCGTGAAATTTTAAAGGCACAACATCCAACCTGGGGCATATTTCCTACATATATTATTGCATTATTTTATCCCGCTTGGTGGAATAATAGCTAAGCGTAAAGCATTCATATTAACGTAGAATTTATTACGCGGAGATAAATCCTACTTATCTTGCTCATTTTCATCGGAATAAATTTTACATTATTGTACTTTCTGCTTTACTAAGAATGAGCTACGCATACATTTATCTAATGTTTAGGATTGCATATTGCATATTATTTATTCAACTCGATTAATCACAGCCCAAACCATCTTCTTCAAATAAATGAATAAATGAGAAGGTATGTGAGAAAATGGTAGTCACAAACCCCTCCAATTATTAGGTACCACTTTGACAAATACTCGTAATTAGTGCCTTTAGAATGAAATTTTTTTTATCCCGAATATCTCGAAAAGCATCTGACTAGGTGGAAAATTTTCACCAGTTTGTGGAGCACCAGTTTTTGCATAAGTACCTACTTCTTAGACCAGTAAAGATGAAATTTAGCAACTTTTTGACCTCCAACACTTCCTTCAATTTTCTCAGATTTTCTTGAAAATAGAGAATCAGTTGCATTTTTTTTTCTCCGAGGAACTAGGTGTTATATTATTTTCTTCATCATCTACATCTTGAACAGTCCTCTTTCCGACTGTGCCCCAAATCAACGTGTAGTTCATCGACTTTTGTCTAACTCTACTTTGCCTATTATTGCTGTTTCTAATGTTTTGCTTGAACAATGCAGGGTATACCTTTGGGAGATGATACCATTTGTATAGGCTAAACTGTCAGTCTGACAGTTCTAATTTTTTGCATATCTGTATTATAGAAAAAACACAACATTTTAAAAATATTTTCGGCGCAACACCACTTCCGGTTATACCGGAAGTAAACACCAACTTCGTTATTTTAAATGGCACGGTGCCGTTTTTTTTTATGGATTCATGTTTCTCATCAAAAAACAATGTGGCTTTAATAATACAACATACTATCGATCTTCAATTGTTTTTCAGTTATTTCGACTTTTATGAATTTTTTGACACTTGCAGAGTCTCACAAAAACCGTTATATCTACGAAACTGTATGACATAAATTAACGAAGTAAATTATAATTTACTAAAAAATTAACAAGTTAACACCTATAATTCGAAAAATAAAAAAAAAACGCGGATAAAGTAATTGAAAATAATTTTTTAATTTTCGAATTTTAAAATTAAAAAAAAATCATTTTTTCAAATAGCACCCTGTATATTTTTTTATTTCATTAGATTGGCAAAAAAAAAACTCAACAAAATCGATATGCATTATAAGGGTCAAAAATAAGAACGTGTTACGAAAACTCAAAAAAACTAGTAAAGGAAATAAATGGAATTATTTTTGTTCATGCGTTAGGTTTTAACGTTCATAAATTCATCAGGACGCACCTTTGCATCAAAAGAAACATAATTTCCAGTGATGCGTGTTTTGACATTTGTCAAGATAATTACACCATTTTGTGCTGTGTCAAATTGGTGTTACTTTGTGTTGATGAATTGTGATAGTTGAATTTGTTAAATTGTGATAAAATGGCTCGACTTGGCTTTTCAAATCAAGATTACTTAAATTTAATACTAATTCACGGAGAATGTAATAAAGTCGTGCTACGAACAGTACGAATTTTCATCGAACGCTACCCTGAGCGTCCTCGCCCTTCCGCAAATACAGTACAACGTCTGCTTAAAAATTTGGAATGTTTTGGAACATTTACCAACTCCTCACCCAGGAAGAAAACTGTTGTAATAATGAGGAAAATGAAATAACAACTTTGGCCTACTTTCGCGCAAATCCTTATAATTCCTTAGACGACGCCAGAACTGACATTGGCTTGGCACGAACCACTATCTGGCGGATTCTAAAAAAGCATAATTTTAGACCATATTGTTTACACTTGGTACAACATTTGAATGAAGCCGACTTTTTGAAACGTATCACTTTTTGCGAAACTGTTCTTCTGAAAATACAAGAAATCCCCAATTTTTTGGCCAATATTATTTGGACAGATGAATCTAAATTTACAAAGAACGGCATGTTTAATCGGCGAAACTTGCATTTTTGGGATGACGAAAATAGTAACCCTATTCGCGAATGTCATTTTCAAGAAACGTGGAATTTTAACGTGTTTTGTGCAGTTCGTGATAACGAAATTTTCGACATTCATATTTACGAGGAAAATTTGAGAGGTAAGGTATACATATTTTTTAATATTGTACCTAATATGTAGTTTGAAATTATTATCTAAATTTTAGGAGAAAATTATCTTGAAATTTTAAATAAAGAATAAACAAGAATTCAACCCCGATTGCATAATATGCATGATCGCAGGGAAAATATATGGTATCAACAAGATGGTGCACCCCCTCATAATACCAACGCTGTCTCCAGAAAACTTTATGATCTTTTTGAAGATCATTGGTTTGCAAATAATGGTCCCTTTTTATGGCCGCCTAGGTCACCTGATCTTACCCCAATGGATTTCTATCTTTGGGGTAGAATTAAAAATATTGTTTATGCAACTCCTTTAACAACTAAGGAAGATTGCATTGAAAGGGTGCGAAATGCATTTAACTCACTTCCTGCAGAAGAAATTCAAAGAGCTACAAATGGAGCTGTGACAAGACGTATTGAACAATGTCTTAGATCTAACGGGGAACATTTTGAGCATTTGTTGTAAATTTTTCATATTTTTTATTTTACGTAATTCTTGTTTTAATTTTTTTTTTCATTACACTAATGAAAACATTTTTGTTTCATGGAAAACATTTTCGATTAATTCTTTCGTTTTTTTGAGTTTTCGTAACACATTCTTATTTTTGACCCTTATAATGCATATCGATTTTGTTGAGTTTTTTTTTGTCAATCTAATGAAATAAAAAAATATACAGGGTGCTATTTGAAAAAATGATTTTTTTTTAATTTTAAAATTCGAAAATTAAAAAATTATTTTCAATTACTTTATCCGCGTTTTTTTTTATTTTTCGAATTTTAGGTGTTAACTTGTTAATTTTTTAGATTTTTTAGTAAATTATAATTTATTTCGTCAATTTATGTCATACACTTTCGTAGATATAACGGTTTTTGTGAGACTCTGCAAGTGTCAAAAAATTCATAAAAGTCGAAATAACTGAAAAACAATTGAAGATCGATAGTATGTTGTATTATTAAAGCCACATTGATTTTTGATGAGAAACATGAATCCATAAAAAAAACGGCACCGTGCCATTTAAAATAACGAAGTTGGTGTTTACTTCCGGTATAACCGGAAGTGGTGTTGTGCCGAAAATATTTTTAAAATGTTGTGTTTTTTCTATAATACAGATATGCAAAAAATTAGAACTGTCAGACTGACAGTTTAGCCTATACAAATGGTATCATCTCCCAAAGGTATACCCTGTATAGTTTAGAAATATTTTTGCAAATTACAGTGCAAAAAAACCTTTTTTCTGGAGCCACAAGTAGCGGAAAATGACAGAGGGTTGGAAGTCAAAAACTTGAGAAATTTTATAATTTCTTGCCACTTTGAAACCTCTAAAATTTCAGGGTTTAATTTTCTCATCCAGTGTTTTGTCCTGGTATGGTAAACTACCAGCTATGCAAATAAAAAATTAAAGAAAATAAAAATTTTCTTATAGTCTTAGAAATAATAGCAGAAATGAATGTAACCAGAAAAAAAAACAATTCTTTACTATTTGAAATATCCAATTTCAAGTACCCTAGAGTACAATAAGAAAGTACAATAGGAAAATGGAAACCTATTTTCATTTTCAAGGTGACAACTTGGACAACTTGGCAGTCGTGATATTGCAAGAGAATGTGTCTCTTGACTCTTGAGCCATAAACCCGTTTAATTCTACTTCTTACTTGGGGAAAGAGCCACAAAATGACTGAAGCAAATATTTACCCGTTGTTTCACTAACATTCCGTCGAGAATATCTCTGTAACTTTACGACGTATTCCTAAAATGACATTGGTTTGGGTTTAACACAATTCCTCTTCTCATCTCCTATTTTGCATATCCTGAATGTCTTGTTAATTTTTTTATTTGCCAGTTGATTGTTAATAATAGACTTCGATACTTATTAGCACTATATAGCTCCGGTCCGATTACTTTCTACCTACCGCTAGTTTGGAAACTCTTTTTTAAATTAGACACTCGTATAAGTATAAGGTACGAGGCAGTCTAAAATATATTTACTCGCTCGTGTGATATCGATATGACAAACAGATTTTATAATATTTTATGTAAATATTTGATAATTATAGCCTAAATATTGCCTGGTTAAACAACACAGAAGCAAAGCTCGATATTTGCAGTAAGTGTTATAAAACCACATGTGGAAATGGAAATTATGTTCCTACCTATTCCTATACCTACCTAAATAATGTGGAATACAGAGAGATAAACGAAGCAGAACTGTATTTCAATTGCATTTTCAATTGACCGATCGATAACCATTATTCAACAGTTACGCGGGAAATAGGATCACAACGTTAATTTATTTCGAATATTATAGCGATTCTAAGTTAATTAATTTTTTTTTTTTTTGAATGAATTATTACAGCAGCGAGGCAAGGGTTCCAAAACTGTGATCTCGAGATGCTATTCTCGTGATACAGACATACTCTGAAGAAGATTTCTTCCGCAATAGTTTTTTTTTATGATAATCTCAAAACAAACAGAACGAAAAAAGTGCATGAGAATTCTAAAATCCCTAAGAAGTTGGTGACTTTTTGTATCAGAATCAAGTTGGCAAAGGAACTGAAACTGAGATACCATCAGCAGAAAAATGCAAGGAATTGTTTTTTTTTAGTTTTCTTTTCAAAATTTGAATTGGACATGACCGGCAGCAAGGATCACAAAGGGTCGTTTAATAAGATAAAAAAAAATGTGCTATATAATTAGCAATTTTTCAAAAAGTATGTAAGGGCGGGGTGCGAGAAAGTAAGAATTTCGAGAGAAGCATTTATCGTTAAGGTATTTAAAGTAAAAGAGAGACGATAATATATCTCTGCAAGATAAAGGTACATAATTAAATTTTAAAAAGACACGTTTCTTATCTTTCTCATGCGCACCTACAACAAAATAGAGAGTTCAAATTAGGCGCCAAATTCCTGCACTAATGTGAAACTCCCTCCTACATAAAGAAGGATAATAATTTTAAAAAGAGAAAAACGTAATACAGGGTGTTATGTAATTGAATGTCAATATTTAAGGGGGTGATTTTTGGGTTCATTTTAAGAAGAAAACTTCATAAGAACGTGTATGTCCTAAGAGTCTTAACTTTTGAGATGCAGGATGGTAAAGTATTATTAAAATAAATCATTTTTTCGTAATATCTGTAATACCGCTCTGGATATTTCGATGAAATTTCATATACAGGTATTACGCATCAAAGGGCATTTTTTCATGTACCACGTTTCATTTTATTTCCGTTAGTGACGATGGTGCACGATCGTGCAGAATTTTACCGGCATATTTTAGGAGACATTGATAGTACGCCACTGATTTCTGTTCAAATAGAAATCATTTTTGGAATCCCCATTCATTTCCAAGCAAATTTGATTACTTATTTTTTTCAGGCCGATGCACGGTTTTTGCCTAAAAAAATAAAATCTGTTTCTCTACATGGTCACAAGATTGTCGTTAAATGACACTAATAAAAAATATAAAAATATGCAGGTGAAATTCTGCACGATCGTCACTAGTGGAAATAAAACGAAATGTGGTATATGAAAAAATGTCTCTTGATGAGTAATATATTATGAAAAAAAAATTATTTTAAAAACTTTACCACCCTGTATCTCAAAAGTTAAGACTTTTAGGACATACGTTCTTATGAAGTTTTCTTGTTAAAATGGACCCTAAAATCACCCCCTTAAATATTCACATTCAATTACAAAACACCCTCTACAGGGTGTCCCGTAATTAGCGTGCAATACTGAAACAGCAGATCCTATTTTCAAAAATATGCAAAAAAGTTCCTATAAAAATAGGTCGAGAAATGCTTCCTAAGGGGCTACAGTCTCCGAAAGGGGAGCCCATGAAGATGGTTTTTATTTAATATCTCCGAAACTGTTCAAAATAGAAAAGTGAAATTTTGGGAATTTATCAAACTTCTTACGGCCAATAAGATTCAATTACAACAATTTTAAAATTTCCATTAGGGGTTCTCAGATAGGTGAGGAGTGAAGTTAAAACCACCCTAACTTTTTTTGTACGTACCTCGTGCCAGGATTTGATATCAGATTATGAAATTTTGAAATTTCTTGAAACTTTTTACACAAAAAAGGTCGTCTTGTTGAATTTTGATAAAATGCACCGTTTTCGTTTAAAATCGATTTGAAAATTACCTAACATGGCATTAAAATTCATAATGACTCATAATGACAACTAGAGAAAAAGTTTCAGGTCAGTTTTTTATTTACTTGAGCAACTGCTCAAAATGATTTTCATTTTGGTCAACGCATAATCGGGCCAGACGACTCAGAGCTCGAAAAGCTCTCAAAACTTGGAATCGGTTCCTTTTAATTTCACAAGCAGCTACCTTTATTCTTTGCAGCAGCTCCTCGCGCGTGTTAACTTCAGTCGTACACCAAAAAATTTAGATGCCCCCAAAAATAAAAGTCTAGAGGTAGATAGGGCTGACCAAGCTACGGGCCCATTACGACCCATCCACCGATCGGGAAAGTTGTCATTCAGTCATTGTCTGGCATTTTGCGCATAATGAGCTGGCGCCCCATATCGTGCTGATACCACATCATGTTTCTCAAATTCAACGGAACATCTTCCGATAGTTCACCGAGATTGTTTTCGAGAAAGTTCACGTAACCATTTCCATTAAGGCGATTGGGGAGTTCTATTGGACCAATTAGTTGATCTCTTATTATTCCAGCCCATAAATTCACCGAAAATCTACGTTGGAAGCTTGCGTCCGTCGTACTAATCGCGCGGATTTAGTGGGTGTAATGCATATTAAATGCTCCATCTTTAGTGAACGTAGCTTCATCACTCCATAGGATGATAGGTAGAAAATTTTTATTATTTAAAACTCATTGACAGAACTATACCTTCGGCAAAAAGTCACATGACCCTAAATCTTGCACCCGTTGGTAATGATATGGGTAAATTCCCTGCATCCTGACCAAGACCATTCTTCCTATCTACAATAAATAATGTTTCATTACTTCTACATATTATTTCACAAGAAGTACCTCCTTAAATTTTTCATTACTGTTGATCCCGGTATTTGTGTTAATCTGGATACCGTTCTTATGCTTATTTGAGGGTCATTTTCGAAATGATTCGAAGCATTTTCAACTGCATGATTCCAATGATAAGGTCTCCCCTGACCACGAGCACGTCTAAAATTGCCATTTTAGCGGGTGAACATTTGACGTGAAGGAGCTCTTCGGTTTGGAAATCGTCGTTTTTCTTCTACCTAATTAGCGTGAAACACAATTTTCAAACAACCTGTCACTTATTACATCCGGTGATCAATGGCCTACGTTGAATATTTTTCTCTAGTTGTGTTTCAATATGAATTTTTATGCCATGTAAGGTAATTTTCAAATCGATTTTAACCGAAAACGGGGCATGTTATCGAAATTCAACAAGACGACCTCCTTTATTGTGTAAAAAACTTCAACATTTCATAATCTGATATCACGAAGTACGTACAAAAAAAGTTGGGGGGGGGGGGGGGTAACCTCACTCCTCACCTATCTGACCACCCCTAATAAAAGTCTTAAAATTGTTTTTCAACAATCGGATTGCTGTAATTGATATAATAATTTATTATTATTCAATTTGTTTCATAGTCTTAAAATTGTTGTAATTGTATCTTATTAGCCATAAAAAGTATGACAAATTCTCAAAATTTCACTTTTCTATCTTAAACGGTTTCGGAGATATTAAATAAAAGCCATCTTCATGGGCTCCCCTTGCTTTCGGGGGCTGTAGCCCCCTTAGGAAGCATTTCTCGACATATGTTTATAGGAAATTTTTTTCATATTTTTGAAAATAGAATCTGCTGTTTCAGTATTGCACGCTAATTACGGGACACCCTGTATAGTGGGATGCCAGATGCTTTATTTAATTTTGAATTTTAATCTTCCTGAATAAAATCTTAAGCTATAAAAAAGGATCATTCCTGTCAAGGTTATCCCTAGGTTGAAAAATTTGTTAAAACTATATTTACAGTTAAAGAACAACTAGATTTTCTGTCTCCTAAAATGTATTGGAATGTTTCTACTAAATATTTTAATATTTCATTTGACAGTTTAAATTACTAGACTCTAGCCGAGTTAACTCTGTTGTCATTTCACAGCCATATCTGACAATAAATAATATAACAAGACAATTTAATAATTGCGAGATAATATTTACATAGGTATTAATAGTTCATTAAGTTCACTTCTAAATGACTTGAAACAAGAATTTTGATGAAATAGGGAAATTCGCGAAATTAGAGGGAGAGCCGTTTCAAACGGGTTATTATATCATTAAAACAGCTTCCATTATTTATGAAAGCGAAATTTTCTTACACTAACTACTTTTTTGACGATGAGTCGTTACAGTAATAGGGAATTGACTGAAAATCATTTTTAAGAAATATATTTTTCCGCGAGCTTTGCCATTGTTGAGATGTCTCCAAGTTATTTCAAAAGGCGATATAATTTTTTTCGTTATCATTCCCTTACGACACTTATTATTAGTCTTATCAACTATCTAACAGCAAAATTGAAAATTTCAGGATTATTTATATTAGGGAATAACTCAGTTTTCTATAAAAAATCGCCAATAGGCTAAAAAATCGGTAACACATAACAGGTCTTGATAAAATTTAGCAAGTAGAGTGTCGTTTTGAGGGGTGGTGAATCCAGTGGCATTCCCAGATTTCTCCAAAAAAACAATATCCCTAAAATGAATGCCTAATTTTTTTTTATATAAAATCGTTAATAACTTGACAGGTTTCGTTAAAAATTGTAGGTATAGCAACGTTTTGAGTGATGATGAATCAAGTGATGTCCTCATGCAGATTTTTTTTTAAATGCTAGTAGGAATTTTTGAACTACTACTATTTTACTACTAAAACTGATCTAGTAGGCTTTCGATATTGTAGGACTGAGGTGCCTTTTGCTCTAAACTCCAAAAAACGGCGTAGAAAATAAAAAATTTACAGGTTTTTTTTAATTTAAAAATTTGAAGAAAAAATTAAAAAAAAAAGTTTTGGAGAACGTGTTGCAACTCTTTCTATCATAAAATAGCTATTATGCAACCAGACAGCTATACAAACGACTCTTCCTTTGACCTAACTGTGCTATTATTCTCACAAGAACTCCAAACAATATTACTCTAAGTGCAAAAGAAGATTTAGTTATTTTGCTGCACCCGCAATCCAATCATACTTGATTTGAAAGAAATATGGCGACTAGAACTTACAACTTCCACAATAATAAAGTCTGAATGAACCAACTTTCGCAACGAAGCGCCAAGTTGTATTTTAACTGCACAGACACAAGATGAAAAAACTTATCTTCCTAAAATAAGTAAATTTATTGCCACTTCTCCACGAAACTTCTCCTTATACCTCTGTAAATATGACAAAGACATTCACAAAAATTTATTACTCAAGATAAATGATGCGTAAAGAAAACGCGTACGCACAACGAGCTATAAGGGTTGGTCGTTTTACGACTATTTGTTCTTCGCTATAGCGAGAGATAACTTGGCATAATTCTCCAGCCTAGACAGAAAACATCAATAGTAATTATGCTCAAATGTCACACTGCAAGCTGGCTAGATTAACAATTAACATCAAGAAGTAAGAAACTGGAATAACGAATCGTCGATCTCGATACCAATCCCTGTTATTAACTGATCGATCGAATACTCATCCGAGTCACGTATCTAGTTAACAGTTCCGTCAACCCTAATTCGACAATTTGACGTATTTTGTCAGTCAACTGCACCGGAGAAGGGCTACGAATTCTCAATGAATTAAAGACGTACCTGCTACGTGGTACATGCGATTTGTGATTTCATATTACCAAAGGCCTCAATCTGCATGACTGAAGTCTATGACATCCATATTAATGACCGTCCGTGATTATGTGAACATGGCTTTGGCCTGTTTGGTGGATTTGCTTGATGTAGTCGCTCCAGTCACGAGAATAGGGACCTTGATTGCACAAGGGCACTTGAGCGTAAGCAATATGCGGTAGGAAACGAGCTGGTGCTGGTGCTGGTCTGGTAGATACTTGTTATGTATGTAAGCGTTGCCAGATTTAGTCGCCAAATTAGAAATTAAGTCAATTTAGTGTTGTAAATTCCACCTGCCGGTAATTTCTCAAGATGTCTCAGTGCGGGAAAAAAGCAATAGAAAGATTCAGGAACGACACCGTTCCTTTCAAGTTTTGACTTAATCATGCCAATTCTTCCATAATGCTTGATCTGTACTTAGGATGAAACAGCGTCTCCTAGTTTCACTTATGTTGTTACGATTTTCACTCTTTAAATGGGAACGTTCAGGAATATCCTCATAGGGATTTATTCAGGAATAAGTCTCTTCCCATCCAACCAGGACCGTTCCTTTTACTTCCACACCTAAAGTTGAACGAATTTATCTAAAAATGGCTAGAGAAAGAAGCGTCAGCATTTTTCCCTTCACATGTTAATAAGTTTTGGGGTTGTTGCTAGGTCACCAGAAATGAAAAAAGAAAACGGTAAAAAATTCTATGCGCATTTAGTTTGATATCGTAATGTCAATATTTATTCAATTTCTGAATGTGGCAACATAGGGAGCTTGCAATGGCGCTTTATAAGTACTATTTTGCACCAGTTCTCATACGTATATGTAAATAGGGAGAGAACCTTATTATAACTAAAATATAAATAATAATAATAATAATAATAATAATATCTTTATTTTCTTTCTGACAAACAATGTTTGTATAGAATTGGTCAAGTAGGTATAAGCGTTCTTAAAGCTAACAAACAAATAGCTAACAAAAAAAATTACAATGTTGGAACATGAATAAAACAAATAAAGCAAATACAGAAACTGACAATCACAAACTTAAAATACCACACCTAAATCACAGTTAAACCACATCAAGATGTCAAGAATTCCTCCACAGAATAAAAACAGTCTCTCAGTAAATAAGTTGTAAGTAGTGACTTAAAAGACTTTAGCGATTTAGACATTTTAATTTCTAAAGGCAACTTATTAAAAAGCCTCTGCCCCATTACAGCTGGTGAATTATATAGGGTGTTATGTTTTGAAAACGGGACATAAAGACTACTGCACTGTCTTGTGTTAATTCCGTGGACTTGACCACTTGTAGTGAAAGAGTTCAAATTATTATATATAAAGACACAAGTTTCAAAAATATACAAACTAGGCAATGTCAACAGTTCAAATCTCTTGAAATATTCTCTGCAACTAGTGCCACGGGCAACCCGAGCCATACATCTAACTATCTTTTTTTGTGAAATAAATACACTATTAACACTAGTTGACATCCCCCAGAAGCACAATCCGTATCTAAGACGCGATTCTGCCTGAGCATAATATAGCATAATCAGCTGTTTCTCCGTGAGCACCGTTCTTAAATTCCTAAACAAGAAATAAATCGAGTTCAGCTTAGATACAACCGCCTCGCAGTGTCCCCCCCAGTCGAGACATTCATCAATATGCAAGCCCAAAAACTTCACAGAGGAAGCAGAGCTCACATGTTGACCATTGATCCTCACATCGATTGCCTGTATAACTCTCTGTCTGTTATGAAAATGGAGCGACTGCGTCTTCTCTGCATTAAGATAAAGTGAATTTCTACAGAACCAATCATAGAGTCCAGATAAGAGATGATTGCAGCTATGTTCAAGCATATCAGATCTGTCACTCACAAGGAGAGACGTATCATCAGCATACAACGTAAAATGGACAGATGAACTAATCGATACAATGTCGTTGATGTAAAGTAGAAATAAAATTGGGCCCATAATTGATCCCTGGGGAACCCCAACATCAATATCCAGAAAATCCGACCTACATGGTCCCCCGGCAGCAGACAGACTGACGTACTGACGGCGCCCTTTCAAAAAGGATTTGACCCAGTTTCAAGAAATGACCAGAACGTGACTGTCATAGACAAAGAGGAAGGGCACTGTCCTTTTCAGAAAATTCGCATTGCCATTCTCTGAAAGGTCGCCAAACCTATTACAGGCTAGAGGGATTTTTATATACAGGTGTGAAAGGTGAAATAATTCACGGAAATAGATTTAAGTTAAAGTTTTATCAAAATAGATGGACTACTGGTGCAAACTTTGATGTGTGTGTGTAAGTTTTCTGTTATCTGTTGTAAGTTTTATGAAACAAACTCAAAAAACTAACAAAAACGTAAGTTTATTTCAAAACAACTTCTAGAAACTCCTGCTTTCATACAACTTACTTTTACTTGCGGAAAGTATATTATCTAATAAATTATTGAGCTTTTAGGAGTAAATTTCAAACAATATGAAAGTAACAGCACAAGACTTTGAAGTTATGAAACAACTTGTAGTTTCGCACTTGATAATGACCAAAGTATTTCATTCAAATTTTCCGAGATTATCGGATAACGTAATGAGTTTCTCGTGAAAAATTACGGCAAAACAATCAACTAAACCTCGTCCAAGGTGTAATATGCAACTAGCGTGACTACCAAGATTACTAAAAAGCTTGAAAATAATTGTTAACATACTGAACGATTTCAGAATATGTTAATTTGTAATAATAAATATGTTACACTCGCAAATCTAGACAGCAGTCCCATTTTTACTTCTGGAGGCGAGAAATTATGAATATCAGACTATCGAGTGTTCCTAATAGTTATTATTACTGCATTATGACCAATTTTCTTCAAAGTCGAAGGTTTTCTCGATATGAGAAACTGGCAATCGAGGTTACTCTTGTTGGTAAAATTTCTGGTCTTTTATATCTGTTATATCAATACTGGAATACATAGTCGTATGGTACATTCTTCACTGTTCTAGATGGTTTAAATGGCGAAACATCTATATTCTATTATTCTGACTCATTGTAAATGTTCCAGAATAACTATAGCATCTTCTTCTTTTTCCATTCGTGCTCTAGAATGAAATGCTCTCCATGATGAGCGAAATACTTGACGTTCCTGAATATCAGTCTAGTCTGAAACATCACTAAAGCCAGCAGCATTGGCATAGCAAGACCGCCAAGGTTCATGAGCCAGTCTTGTTTTGAATGTTATTGAAGTAAAATGAGAAGAAATTTATAAGTAGAAGAAGGCTAGTAAGTGAATAATGGGTTAATGGTCATTTTATTAAATTAAATAATAGTTGAAAATAATAAATTTTCATAAATTATTGTTTGCCCAGTAGAAATTAACAATAAAATCGCAAAGCTTGTTGTAGTTCTGGTTTTTTGGTATGTTGTATGCACCAGTTAGGATGGTGTGAATCCAAGTTTGCTACTTAGAAAAACTTGTGCTCACTGCGTACCACGCAGAAAACTTGAAAACTGACAAATTTTTGGACTTTTTTAACTTTTTTCTAGCTTCGACAAACACAATTCACTACTTTTTTAGAGCTAATTACATTTGCAACAATTTAAGCCTAACCGCAACTCTAAAAACTGTACAGGCAAGAGCTATTATCTCTTCAAAGATGGTCCATTTTAATGCCGATCACCCGAAAAAAGAACGCCTCATTCAACTCATAATTCTCTGCATTGAATGGATTGAAACAAAGACAGCGACAGAAGACGCAGACCGTGAAATCGGTCTAATGGCTTTGGAGAAAACCACGAGCTACGATCATGTGATTGTGGTTGGAGAGGCTTTCTTGTTCTCCTGTGTGTGTTCGGTTCTACCATCCACAACTTGTCCTTTCATGGACATGGAGAAGTGAGACAGGATGCATTCAGTATACCGCACTAGTGAGTTCAACTGAGAAGAAGTTGAAATTCCCAAAGGGTTTGAACTGTTTTTTCACCATTTTAGTGGATTTGACATCACATCTGCTCTTTTATTTATTTATTTATTTATTTATTTAGATTACATCCACTCAACAGCCAAAAGCCAATTATTGGTGGGAGAAATACATCATTACAATGGTTACATCACTAAAATTATAATTATGTACAACAATTATTGAAAGTTCACAACTAACGACTTGATTTCCGAAGTTGACGCAAAGAACAAGTCCAGAGTACTCTCATATAAGGAATAATTAGAGCACATCCTATAAATAGGCGACGACTCAAGCAAACGTGTACGAGGCGTTGGAAGGTAAAACGTTGTTGGGAATCTTGCACCCATCCTCGGAACTACAAAGTTCAATCTACTAAGGAGCTGCGGGCATGCGATAATATTATGCAGAAGCTTGTATAAAAAAACTATATTAAAACATAAAAACATCTTTTATGACAGGGATAAAATAAATTGTAGGGTTTATTTGATCAGAAGAGGCAGAATCTAGTAGACCTAGATGCCATATTCCTTCTAACAGATGCAACCCATGAGATGATCCTGAGAAAGCTGAGAAAGAACACGAACCTGAAAAACTTGACGAACGTAAGGAAGCTGGTGAAAAGTTTCTGGTAACGTATTACGGAGGTGTTCCAGTCACTCAGACCTACAGTTGTATGCTCTTCGTGAAGACAGAGGCAAATACAAAGGTCAACCTGGCACGTTTACCCCCCAACCACCGAGGCCGCCTCTTTCAATGCGTTCCGCACCTATCACCAAGTGCAAATAATGGGGTTGGGAAATGAGCTCCTTCTTCTTAAAATCATAGCCTGCAAATGTAAGAAGTAATGCAGGGGGGCGTGTACTTGCCTGAAATATGGGCTCGAATGCTCAGCTTTAGGCTTGAATTGCTCAGGAAAATCGACTTCGATAGAGGAATACAAGGACGTTCCTGAGGAAGATGAGGAAGAACATGAACCTGAAGAACTTGAACGAGCCTAAAGAAGTTTATTTTTAATGGCTTTTCCCATGGAACGAACAATTATTTTGACAATATTTTGCTTCAAACGGTAGCAAAACTTAAAATTGTCGTTTTCAGGAAAAAATTATCATCTTTGAATGGCCATAGCTTGTTCCCTATATGGTTTATAGAGCGGCGAACTTAAATTGTTACAAATTTCATAACCTTTCATAGGTAGTTTATGAATTTTGGAGAAAAAAGTTAAAAATTCCCAAAATTTCCGTTTTACGTTTTTTTTTCTTTAAAAGAAAAACGAAGCACATTTTCCAAAACTTTGTTTATTATTAATAGAACTCTTATACGTTCTTTTTCATAACTGTCGGATTGTACCTAATTGTTTTGAAATGCACATGAAAGGAACTGGACCGATCCTGGAACTGGAAAGATTATAATTTTTTTAACTTTTTCATAAATGACAAATGCCTCACTGAACTGCATAGGTGCTACTCGAAACTCTGCCGAAAAAATAAACATTGAAATGATGGTGCCTGATGTATGCTCTAGAACTCATTCAAACCTCTCTCAAATCACGATTAGAACTCCTTTTCGCAAAAAAGTGTACCGCGTGAAGTATTAGTTCTGACTGTATAACTCTGTATAATATTTCTAGAACTCTAAAAAAATTAACTGTGTTCGAACTTTCTGGTGCCAACCTCACGCAGTATTTCTTCTAACTCTTCCGGAAAAAAAACATTGAAATAGTTGTGCCTGTATGCTCTAGAACTCATTAAAACTTATAGAAAATCACGATTAGAACTCCTTTTTATAAAAACAAAATAGTGTGGCGTGAAGTATGCTTTCTGGCTGTTTAGAGCTCTGTAGTGTTTCCAGAACTCTAAAAAATAAACGATATTCGAACTTTCTGGTGCCAACCTCACGCACGAGTGGATTTGATGTATTATTATGCGCTATTTTTAATGATTTTTCAATTAAATCTAAAATTGAGCTGTTAAACTTTACTAGTATTTTTGCGGCTGCTATAAACTTTAACAACGGCACGATGTTATCAAGTTCAGTAAGTACTGAAATATTGAAACTTCTATCTATTTACAATAATAGATCTAATCGATCTATTTTGACTGAAATTCTTCAAATAAAACGATGATAAACTGAAGTCAATTTTCTCGATAAATAACATCATTAGCCTTATAAATGACCATAGATTACATAAATCGTTCTGTGCTATCCTATAAATATTCAGTTTTGAATTAACGACTTTGCATATTACAAGTGTATAAAAAACACCCACATCACAATTTGCAATTCAATGAAAACTCATGGAGAAACAAAACCTATTTGCGGGAATTATATAAATTTTACTCTGCTCGTGTCGAAATTCTCACGAGTTGTTGAAATTTCCCAGGAAGATTTTGAACCCATACAGATACAATATATAAGCAAGATTATTCGATTTATTCTCACGTGATTTAAATTTTTTACGCAAGGCTGTACCTTCTTATATTCTACCACGCGGGAATTAAATCACATAAAATTGCTGAGTACGAATAAGTGATTTGAGATCGCTCTTGAATATTTCAGTGTTTATTCATTCTAAGGATCCTTAGCGGTTTAATAAAACATCGTACACGTTCTTACTTAAATATTTCATGAATAATTGATATATAAAGGACTGGAAACTTGCAGATTCAAGGGTCACTTATCAAACATGCCTCAGGTGCAGAAACCTTAATGGTTTTAATAAGGTGAATTGTTAATGACCGACATACTACATAGCTATGTAACTATGTTCTTCTCTAACAGAAGGAATCCTTTACACTTGAAAGAGGTTTCTCAGTTTCTACTATTTCGTCGGAGCGACTATTATAAGCCTTAAGGACTCAGAGCATTAAGTACTAATCTAGAAAATTCCTTTGATACTTTGTTGAATATAAGATGGTATTAAAATTTTATATAAAATCGGACTAAGTACCTACTGAATTTGTTCTTTTATACTCTGAGATAGCATAGAGACAGCATAAGCCCATTTTTCCATAGAAAATAGAAAAATTATTAGATCCACTTTAGAGCGTTTGGATTGGAGAATATTTGGATTAAGTAATCGTTAGCCCATTCCCTTCCGTCTATTTGAGGAACTTTGCAAAGGGTAACTGCCTGCATTGAAAATCCAAAACAAAACCGACAAACGGACCAAAAACTTTCGAAATTTTTTGAGCTTTCACCCACTTTGTGCTTTTAAAGCCTTCACAAACGCATTTGTGATCCAAGCAGATGCAATAAAAATTAATATGCAACAAGGTGACAAATAACAAGAAGAAATACGAAAAAATAAAATTATTATTATGACCACTGATCACAGAAATCAAAAATAAAAGAACAAAAAGAAAACTAAAATCTAAATGAGGAAGACATCCGAAGAAATCAACTTAATCACTATCGTCGTTCTTCGAAAACTTTTCCGCAACTTTGGAAAAAGTAAAAGATTAAGCTCCTGAAAGCCTGGAAAAGCGAGAACAGACATCGGAAATTATATCAGGTCATAAACTTACAATCCCAGGCCTGGGAAAATGTCGAAAATAGTCCTTCTGAAAAGTACAGTTTTCTGAAAAAAATCCAAGCGGGTATCGAGAAACTCAACGTCATTCCCTACCACCATCAGTTTGGCTTCAGATGTCAACACTTTGCAATCACTATCCATATTTGGTTTCAAAAAGAAGACCAGAGTGCACGTGCTCATAGTTTCAATAGCCGTCCCTGGGCCTTGGCGAAGTCTTTTCTGATAATGAGTATGTTTATGTCATCAGCGTAACATGTTGTCTGCATTTTGAGCGTTATGAGGTCGTTTCCATATATTAGATACAGTAAGGGGTCCATCTTTGAGCCCTGGAGAACACCTTTATTTATCCTTATTTTTATTTATCCTTATTTATTCAATAACCACAAACTGATACCGATTCTCAAAGTAATAAGAAAGAAGACCAGGGACAGGCCTCGAAATCCTTATCTACAAATTTCGCCCTTCAACAATTTGTGATCAACGTGGGGAAAAGTCCTGGAGAAGGCCACAAACAAACCGTAACGTTCAAGTCCCTTATCAATAATTGAGCTGACTGAGGAGTAATATTGAAAAAGAGCGGTATCAACATTTCTCATAGGTGATAGAAACGACACCCGTTACAACCTGTGCAGCTCCAATCTGAAGTCATTAGTAATGACTGCAAAGTGCAATTAAAAATTACATAAAAGGGCAGTCAAAAGGACATGATTCGTGACCATAAGGAGCTAGAAGAACTAAAGGTAGCAATCGCGAAGTAGATCATGAAACTTTATAAAATGAAAACCACGATACCACAAAACATATACCGTGAAGAGTTGACGCTGACGGAAACGACATGAAAACGAACTGGCAACCAACAAAAACAAAAAACTCATACAACACGAAAATGAAATAACAAAAGTGAACTTCAAAGTGAGAACGATACTCAAAATGAAAGCCTCGAAGTGATGGACACTCAAAATGAAGTAAACTAAAACTAAAATCGAGACAGAACATACTCAAAACCTATATCTGGCATTCAGAAAGTAATGAAAGTAGTCCTGTCAAACTGTATCAGCAACATTTTCCTCAGTAGAAAATCGCATTAAATTAAAAATTCCAGTCTCGTTTTTCGCGTCTGTAAAAATCCATTCCTTGTATACTTTTTATAAGGAAAATCTTCATATTATTTCACCTTAAACCTTCGTCTGAATAGTAGGTACAATCCAACACGATTTCAGTCATTTCGGATTAGTCATAATAAGTCCCTTTCCTTATTCCCAAAAGACACAACAGGAATCCACTCTCTCAGTCTTTCAAAATTGCTCAGACAGGTTCGTCATCCCTCTCAATTCCAGGAGTAAATTACATTTTTCCTGTCATGCGTAAGTATAGAAATATTAATTTCTTTTCCATTTTAGCATCTTTAGCATAAACAACGCTATAAAGATAATTTAAACAAGACATTCCATTTGCATCACTTTTGACTGGCTTATATGCTTATACAGTTTAATCTCGTAAACAATCTCGTCGGCTGCCATTCCATTAAACGTATAGCATACCGACTTCCATTCCATATTGAGACAGAGAAGAGAGAAACTGTCTCGTAATGTCTGAAACTCTCGACTCCGTATACCACAGTAGCTCTTAAAGGTAATAGCGCTATTTAGAGTGTTCAGGCGTCAACCGACCTCTATTGCTCGAACTTGGGTACAATTAGAAGGCCGATTCGAAAGCCTCAAAACGTCGAACCTATTGTGTAAGCTTTCTGCTATTACGTTCTCGCTATATTTCTTATTCAAGATACCAAAAAAGGTGAAAGGGATTTATTTTAGGTTCAAATCGAGCGTGCGACACCAACAAGAGAAACTGGCCCTTATTAATTCTCCTTTGTGGAAGTAAATATTATCCCTCAGGGTGGACTATTATTAACTTGAAGTAGTTCAACTATGTTTCATGTCTCCGAACAAAGTCTTTTCAAAGAGTAATGAAGTGAATTTGCGCCTTCATTTTCCATTTAGATATTTTTTTCATAAAAGAGGAAACATTATTTGTCTTAACTATGTAGATAAGACATACACGCTCCACTCTGGTAATTTGGGATCGAGATCTAGCTCATTGAGCCAGACAGTCTCAACACCTTAGTAGTCTGGCAGATTATTAGTTAAAATCTATTTTCTCATATAAACTGAATTTTGCCGGCGTTATAGTTCCACCGTTAACCGTTAACTGTCAACCAGAAATTTCTTGCCTACAACTTGGCTCAGCGGAGGCGCCAATACTTCAGGGAGCGCCTAAAGACCACTTCGCCGAAAACGATACTTGTAGTGTTAACATCATCTGACCTCTTGCGTTTTCCTTTTTACCTCTGATCTACCTTGAGACACGGCTGCAAAAGCTATACTATATCTATAATATGTGAGTCAGGTAATTGGGAAACATTTTGCGAGAGCATTTTCCCTGGGGAGCAAACCAGAGAATTTCGTCAGGTTCTGGGTAAGTCCCAGTTGGTAGATTTCATAGCTAGTCAGAGATAATCACAAAAAAGCTTTGAATATTCGAACGTACATGATGACAATCACACTCGCAACCATTAAAAAAAAATGCGAATAGAGTAAGACTTTACCCTATTTTTCTAAAAACAAAAAATCGGACTTTCGCAAAAAAAAATTCTTGGAAATATCCTTCTTTTCGCTGCCATCACTGTAACGCATTTGTGGCTTTAAAGTTTATTTATGAGTATTTTAACATTAAAATAAAAATTGTTTTCTCGCGAGCTAAAATTCTTAACGACCTTTTCTAAAAACGCATCGTGTTTTAATTCACGGACCTTCAAGATCAGTTGCGATTTTGCGATTACGATATCACCTGATGCGTGTATCGCATGTACCAAAAACAATAATTTCGAAATAAAAGAAGAAGAGACGCATTAGATTTACGGATATCATAGGCCAGAAATGACATAAGGGTTCCTGATTGGACAAGAGAGCGAAGACTAGAAAAGGGTCACGTGTGGGTGGTTTGATCGGAAGGATGCAATTCGATAGGGCCAAATTGACATAGCCAAGGACGCGCCACTGGAGATAACAGGAAGCGTCAGGTTGAAGACAGACGAGGCTGGGCCGTGAATAAGAACGGGTGCGTGGACGGACGGCGGCAAGCCTCATCTGTATATTATCTGAAATTTTACCTATTACCTATATCTTATCATAGCTAGAAGTTAAATCGCTTCTACAAAATTATCTTAACCACATTCGAGTTCGAGAGCGAAAGGCCAACGAGTGCTTATCTCCTTCTAGAGAATTTAGGTCTATCACAATATTCGCAACTGGGTGCCATATTGTTTTCTTTGAAACGTAGTGACTAAATTTTCCTGATATTGAATAAATAAAAAGAGTTCTCGGTAATTAATTATTTTCGACTAAATCCATTTTCCTGGCCGCGATTAAATACAACATCGAAAGCTGTAAAACCATTGATTTTTGAGAGACTGAAATGGATCGCACCTAGGTAGGATGATAAGGAAATTATTGCCATCTCCCTCGTTAAATCAGCCCAAATCGAAAAAGCAAATAGTGCAAGAATAGGTACGTAAATACCTAAAGGTAATTAAAACGCAGCCACCCGCCGTTACATCAAGTAAACGATCCCCGTCAGCTCATTAAATATTCAGAAAAATAGAAATCGCTCTAGCACTAGCTGGTCACATTCCAGCACGGAACAGCAAGAGAGCGGCCACCGCAAGGGTAAATAAACATTGCCAGACCTCGCACCGATTGAAAGAACAGGATGACTTAGAAACAGACCGGGTGGAAAGATTTGTGAAATCAGAATCAAACAATAACCCCTTGCAAAGACAATAGTAAGTCGCTAGGTATTCCACCCACGAAAATGAAAATTACACCAATCGATAAAGCGAAAAAACAAATGAAGGTAGCCGGAAATACATCGCGATCCCGAAATAGCAAGCAGGTGGAAATGCGAAATAAAAGTAAAGCCGGTGTAATTATAATAGCTAGGTACAATGAAAAGACGACAACGCGTCGGCCGATTTTGAGGAAAATTTAGGTAAGTAGTTGAAGTTCAGGACAATTTAGTAAGGTAGCCGCGAGGTCAAAATGCCAAGTCTTACGAGAGGTGAGATATGATAAGAAACAAATCACGATATGAGGCAGTGCCAATAAGGTGCATTGTTGCGTGGTGTTTAGAAAGCGGACCACCGCTTCTATAAAAGCAGACGTCTTACCGCAGCTCCAGACAGATAGAGATCAGCTTCCGAGCAGGTCGAATCTGACTTCCTAACCCTTTATACGGTACCCAGAGATGGCCTAGCGGACTCCGGGATACCTAATCCTTATCTATACCCGAAAATTCGACCAGAGATGGCCTAGCGGACTCCGATCGAATTTCCCTTATCTACCTTGGAAAAACTCCAGTTGAAAACCCGAAAAGGGCAAAACAATCGTTTCACGCCAATTTCTAATCACAATTCTAATAAAACTCGACACAGACGATGAGGCCCGGGTCCTCTGCGTTACAAGACTCTAAATAATTTAATACAAATTAATGTTCCCGTGACGTCATGATTCCATAGAGAAACACCATCTACGACCAGTTTATTTATTTTTTATCGTAGAAGAGGAACGACTTGTTTGCTGTTTCAATCCACTACAAGTGTCATTCACTTGGTCAATTTATTTGAATTTCAACTCCACCTGTAAGTAGATCTACCTTTTTATCTCCAAAGAACCCTTCTAATAAAAGGAGTAAAGGTGTGAAGAATATCTGATTGCAATTGTTTTCTATTTGCAAGTTTCGAACTATGAGAAACCGAAGAAAATAAATGCTAGTAAAAAGTGTTTCCCATAACTCATGTTGTTTTTTTTTCATGCCATTTTCATCCCTCTAAATCAGAATATTGAGCATCAAAAATGTGCGAATTTCGTTTTTCCCATTCATAATCCTGTCTTGAAAGTGGTGACCCTGTATAATTCCTCACTTATGGCGCTGTATGATAACTTATAATAAATAAATTCTACTTATAGAAATAAGTTACACTTAAATTTTTGCTACACCAGTTGCATTGTAGTATTTTATATGCTTGAGGCTCCATGGCCAAGGTAATGAGGGTGTTCTAAAAATAACTTAGTAAAACAATACCATTATAAATAATTATAATCGTTGATGAGTTTACGACGTCCGCTGGGGGTCCCTAAAATTCCTAGGCTCAGGACCAATGCCTAAATAATGTAGTTCAGCTAAGGTGAATTTCGGCTTTGTAAATTTATCTAAACGTAGACAAAGATAATAAGATAATAAGGAAATCTCAAAATGACATTTTTGATTTTAAATAAATATAAATTGTAGTCAAGTTAGGGAATAAAAGATACTTTACACCCCAATTTTATTGATTTTTTTACATTTACATGTTTTATCAAAAATCTTAAATAAAGTGGATTCAGAAAAAAAGAGCCTGTTAATAATAAACAGCCATAGAGAGCCATTTTCCTGGTTTCATTATTGCATCTCTTCAATTTTTTTCATCAAGTTGGCCAATAGCGCATATCTACATCTTCTAAGTGACTGCTAGTAAAAAAAAATACAAAAAAATTACCATGCTAGATTAAATTAAATTTCATCCAAGTATTATTAAAGTTTTTCTACAGGATTCTTTGCACGTTCCAAAGAAACTAATCTTCATCTAGCTTGTACCGAGATAGTATTACTTGTAAGAAAAACACGAGAAATTTAAGAAATTTCAGGACCATACAGAGCAGAATATTAATCTTATTAAAAGCTTTACTTTGATTATAAAAATTTAATAAAAGAAAACCACTGCTGAACAGTCAGCTCTGCTCGAGTAGTTCTCTTCTTCAAAAAATCTAATACCGCATCGTAAGTATTTTAGGGATGATAGTTGTAGGAACAATAGACTTTTATTTGGGGTCAAGATAAAAAAGACTATAACCTTCAAAATGGCTTATAAGCCTGACAACAAAAGTTAATGCACTCGCTTACTGTTTTGATCTCTTTCATTATTTTTTTAGACCGCATTAGTTTCTTTATTAGTTGTTACAGTAATGTGTGCTTAGAAAAGATGAGTTTAATCAAATTGGAGATCTACAGGTTCTGAAAATAAGACGTCCTAGTTAATTCAACTATAGTGGGAGTAGTCTGTAAATCACTTTTGAGAAAATGTTCGAGGCCAACCCAACCTTTTCACACACACACACACACTTTTGAGAAAAAAGCTCGGACATTGAATTTTGAACCTTCATATTCCCACACCTTTTTGGGCATATTTTTTTTAATGGCAACCTACCATTTTTGTACTGGAAATTGGTAGTTCGGATTATTATATATACAGGGTGTCCCGTAATTAGCGTGCAATACTGAAACAGCAGATTCTATTTTCAAAAATATGAAAAAAAGTTGCTTTTAAAATAGGTCGAGAAATGCTTCCTAAGGGAGCTACAGCCCCCGAAAGGGGAGCCCATGAAGATGGTTTTTATTTAATATCTCCGAACCCGTTCAAGAAAGAAAAGTGAAATTTTGGGAATTTATCAAACTTTTTATGGCCAATAAGATGCAATTACAACAATTTTAAAATTTCCTTTAGGGGGGGTCAGATAGATGAAGAGTGAGGTTAAAACCGTCCTAACTTTTTTTGTACGTATCTCGTGCTAGGATTTGATATCAGATTATGAAAGGCTGAAGTTTTTTACACAAAAAAGGTCGTCTTGTGAATTTCGATAACATGCACCGTTTTCGCTTAACATCGATTTTAAAATTACCTTACATGGCATAAAAATTTTAAATGAAACACAACTAGAGAAAAAGTTTCTGGTCAGTTTTTTTTTTTAACTTTTTTTTTAACTTAAAATGCAAAATGATTTACATTTTGGTCAACGCATAATCGGGCCGACGACTCAGAGTTCTAGAAGGTCTCAAAATTTGGAATCGGTAACCTTTTAATTTCATTGGCTGCTACATTTTTGCTCGATTTTTAGATTCTCCCAAAAATAAAAGTCTAGAGGGTGTAAGTCGGGAGATCGAGCTGGCAAAGCTATGGACCCATCACGACCGATCCACTGATCGGGAAAGTTGTCATTCAGCCATTGTCTGGCATTTCGCGCATAATGAGGTGGGGCCCCATCATGCTGATACCATATCATGTTTCTCAAATTCAACGGAAAATCTTCCAATAGTTCACCGAGATTGTTTTCGAGAAAGTTCACGTAACCGCAACGTAACGAAAGTTCGCATTAAGGCGATTGGGGAGTTCTGTTGGACCAATTAGTTGATCTTCTATTATTCCAGCCCATAAATTCACTGAAAATTTACGTTAGAAGCTTTTCCGTCATACTAATCACGGATTTTCGTGGGCCCAAAAATTTTCAACTGCATGATTCCTATGATGAGGTCTCCCCTGACCGCGAGCACGTCTAAAATTGCCATTTTTCATTAAACGTTGACGTATGCGGTTGAACATTTGACGTGTAGGAGCTCTTCGGTTTGGAAATCGTCGTCGGTATTCATGCTCAGCCAACAGTACTCAATAAATTTTCTTTTTCTTCTATTTAATTAGTGTGAAACACAATTTTCAAACAACCTGTCACTTATTACATCCCGTGATTCATAGCCTACGTTGAATATTTTTCTCTAGTTGTATTTCATTATGAATTTTTATGCCATGTAAGGTAATTTTCAAATCGATGTTAAGCGAAAACAGTGCATGTTATCGAAATTCAACAAGACGACCTTTTTTGTGTAAAAAACTTCAACATTTCATAATCTGATATCAAATCCTGGCATGAAGTACGTACAAAAAAAGTTAGGGTGATTTTAACCTCACTCTTCATCTATCTGACCCCCCCTAATAGAAATATTAAAATTGTTGTAATTGAATTTTATTGGCCATAAAAAGTTTGATAAATTTCCAAAATTTCACTTTTCTATCTTGAACGAGTTCGGAGGCATTAAATAAAAACCATCTTCATGGGCTCCCCTTTTGGGGGCTGTAGCTCCCTTAGGAAGCAATTCTCGACCTATTTTTATAGGAACTTTTCTTCATATTTTTGAAAATAGAATCTGCTGTTTCAGTATTGCATGCTAATTACGGGACATCCTGTATATAAGGTGATTACCATTACTTTCTTATGGAATAAACTTCATAATTGGAGTTTGTTTTCGAATTATGGATTTTATTCCATAAGAGAGTAGAGTAATATTAATGACCCTGTACAATTTAAAGTTTTTGCTTTTCACTTTCTTTTCAGTTGCTCTTCACTTCCAAGGTGTCTTTATACTCAGAAAAATCCGGTTATCAATTTCCAACCCAAAAACGGTGTAGGCTGCCATTTAAAAAAACTATGACCAAATTGGTGAGAAGAGGAAGAGCGCAGTAGGGGCAAAAATTCAAATTGACCCTGGAAAGATGCAAAATAAGAAATATAAGTTATAATATGAGCTTTTTCTGAAACAAAACTTTTTTCGAATTATGAATTTTGTTCCATAAAAGAAAATAGTAGGTTTTATGGAATAAGTTTTACTTTAATATCAATTAATTATTAAATTTATCACTCAATAAAAGATTAAACATGTGAGCATGTAAAACAAATATGAGCTTTTTTCTAAAAAAAGTGTTTTTTTTTTTATTCTGAATTTTATTCCATAAAAGAGCAGAGTAATATGAATCAATCACCCGGTATAATGTAAAGTTATCAGCTTTCTTCTCACTTTCCAGGTGTCTTTATACTTTACTAAAAAAAACTAGGTATGTCCAAAATGGTAAGGGGAAGAACGGTAAGGGCAAAAATTCAAATTGAGCCTGGAAAGATGCAAATAAAAAATAGAAGCTGTGTGAGCTTTTTCTAAAAAAAAAAGTTTTTTTGAATTATGAATTTTATTCCATAAAAGAAAAGAGTAGGTTTTATGGAATAATTTAACTTTCAATTAATTAATCATCCTCCAAAATTGAAGTTGACGTGTCCTAGCTTTTTTCTCAAAAATATTTTTTCTCTGAATTATGAATTTTATTCCATAAATGGTTTACATTTGGACACTGTATGTACAGTGTCCAAATTATGAAACATGTCGATTTTTGTTTATGAATTGTCACTCTTTGAGGCAATCCCTTCCCCTAATACTTCAACCACCTCCGAAGGGGGTGGATGACTTCAACCCTCTGAAATTTTGAAAAGGGTCGTGTCATTTCAAATATAGGTGTTATGTGAAAATGCCGATCACCAGAAATCAGAAACGAGCAGTAGAGGCAGTCAGGTCGGGAGAAGGGCCGAGCGTAATGAAGGAGCAGTAGACACAGAGTGCGAGTCGATGCATGATAGACGTCAGTTGAAAAAGGGGAAGTTGATAATAATTAATTAAGAAGAGTATTAAGACGTTAAGAAGTTTGTTTTCATATCAATTCGTACATTTAATTATTTTTGTTTCATCATTAAATTATTTCTAAAGAAGTGTGATTTACTTTTACCCGGTCGACTAACATAGGTAATGAAATTTTCTAAACAGCAAACATGGACTTTTTGGATTTTGACCGTAATTTTTTTCCAGAAGTAGATATATTGAAAAATAAACATTTCCTTTATCATTATAGTTTTTAATGTAACTTTTGTAATTCAAATATCTGGAGAATATCTGGAGAAACTATTCCGTGACTCGAGAAGACAAAGCAACGGAGTAAGGGAAGACGATGGCCCAGGTATCATTAGGGAAGAAGTGGAAGTTGACATAAGCCAGATCAAAGAATGAAAGGCAGTGGGCCCGGATGCACTTCAGGGCGAATTTTTTAAGCTTCTTGGTGAGGAACAAACAAAATGGGTCACAGTGATTTTCAACTCCATTATACTCATCAGAAATTCCTGCCGAATTGCTCAAGTATGAATTCATTACAATATAAGCCAGAATCTGTGGTGACTACCGGACTATAAGCTTGATGAGCCACACGCTAAAGCTCTTTTTAAAATTCATCGCCTTTTTAAGGATGTAAGGAGATGTAAAATGTAACGTATTTGCATGCCCCATGGACTACCAAAAAGAGTTTCACCGGGTAAACCACGAAAGGATGATGGAAATTCTGATAAGGACTGGCATTAATGGAAGAGATCTGAGAATTATAAGAAACCTATCGTGGAATCAAACAACGGTCTTAAGAGTGGATGAGGAAACTATGGAGGAGGTGGGTATTAAAGCGCGAGGTTAGACAAGGCTGCTTTCTTTCGCCCGTGCTTTTCAGCCTCTACTCCCAACACTTATTCAGGGAAGCGTTGCAAGATTTAAATAAAGGAATTTTAATCAATGGTGTGTCTGACTCAATAATCTGCGGTATGCAGATGACAGATGACACGATTGTATTTGGAGACTGAATAGAAGGACTTCAGAAACTGGATAAGATCACAGAAACCAGTAATAAATACGGGCTTGACATCAATAGGTGTAGTAATAAAACCAAACTTACGATAATCTGCAGAAACAAAATAAATGGAGTAAACCTGTAAGTAAATAAACCAGAGGAAAATCGACCGAGTCTCGCAATACAACTACTTTGGGAACCATGGTAGTGGGAACCAAGGTCAACAGTCATGACCTTCTAGTCTGGATACCAAGGCGCGGCTTCTGAGATGCTATGTGTTTTTAGTTCTTCTGTATGGAGTGGAGACTTGGACCTTGATCAAAGAAACTACGGATAAACTCGCCGCCTTCAGACTCTGGCTGTACAAAAGAATCCTTAAGACATTATGGATGCATAGAATCGCCAATTAGGAGGTATTAAGACGAATGCGAAAGACACCGGAGCTGGTGTACATGGTCAAATATCAAAAGCTGCAGTACTTGGACCATATTATGAGGAATGAGCAGAGGTATCAATTGTTCCAGTGTTTATTGCAGAGAAAAATCGAAGGACGACAACCTCCTGGTAGAAGAAGATTGACTTGCTTGGCAAATCTTAGAACCAGGTTTGGCTAAAGTTCTGCAGAACTATTTCGTACAGCCGAAAACAAGATCGAGCCTGAATAATCGCTCACATCCGGAACGGATAGGCACGCAAAGAAAATGGTTGCCCATTTTTATTTACCTGGATTTACAGTAATGTTAAGAAATTTCAAAATTACTCTCAAAAAGATGAAAATTCTCCCCCCCCCCCTCCCGGTTGATCGAAAAAATTAATGTTTTTTCTAGTACAGTTTCGCCCAGAAACATTCAGTTTGTTGTTGTCGGCTCACTGAAACCGTGATCATCGATCCTTGCGTCCGCATACTTTCTCGATATTTATACTTCATCGTTCGTGCTTTGACCTTCTGGAAGCTTTGATTTTCGAATAATACTGCTACCAAGTAAATTTCGATTTGTAAAAGTAGATGTGTAATAATGAATGGTAACTTCTTTTATGGGATTTCTGTTTTGGTTCATGATGTAACTCTGGATGGAGGCTACTGTTTCATACGAAAACATTTGATCAGGAATAAAAATGAACACAATAAAAATCTTGGCGTCTATCTCTTATAGTTCCTTTAATCCTAGAATATCAGTTGTATAGAATACTGCATGACGTCTTTCGTAAATCCAAAATTTGAACAGTATCCAAGGGAAAGGACACCGCATAATATATAAACGCACAAAAACGGGACCTATTATTCTTTTGTATTTCAGCAGGCATGCCAGCAACAATGGTCTGTCAGACTATATACATTTTATCCATTATAGAAGATCAAAAAAAGTTCACCGATATGACTCCCATGATGGCCTCAATCTTCCAGGTACTTCAACAATGTAGATACAATATTTAATTATAAACTTTAATAAAAAGTTTCTAGTGTAACTTTTATTATTATTATTATACGTTTGATTGCTTCTAGATTGCAAAATTGATTAAATTTACATTACATTGCATTACATTAATATTTCAGGAGTGTGCAACAAACTCCGTTCAATTATTCCAGCGATTTACAGCACCGCTAAAGCAATCGTAAATTTACTCAGCTGCAAAGTTTTGGATTTACAGAAAATACACTTAAGACAACTTATGGTAATCCGTCTTCTACTTCATGCAAGTACTTTAAATTCAATTAACTCAAATTAATCTGGCATTGAATCAACTTGACGGAAGATTCGTGTCTGGAAAATCACCGCCAATTTCAGTGTTAACTCCGCGTCAAAGAGCAACACGAAATATTAACGACGCGATTCGATCCTGAAAGGGGCTAAATTAATGCGGCTCGATGCCGCGATGGTAATGACAAATCGCCACGGTGACAGGATCAAAATTTAGGGAAGGACCAGGCTATAATTGCCAATGATTGACAGGAACACAATTAATTAATAATTATCGAAATTACTGACCTTGTGTCTTGTCCGACTAAAGGGGCACTTGTTTTAATTTGCGAGATGTTGTAACTATTATTATTGTTCACTTGCTCCACTATGTAGGTACCCACGATTGTTCCACTACTTTATACCGCTTCCTTATTTCATTAAAGAACTAGGTATCCCGTTCCCGTAACACCAGCATCGACGAGTCTGGTACGAACGGCACTCTTGGTCGAGCTCTCTCCGCTCTCGATGTTAAACCTCGACTCTTCTCTCTATGTGTGGTCCTGTCCGGTCAGGTGTCCTTTTCCTTCGTCCCAATGTGTAAAGGGATAGGAAGGGGTAGGAAACGGTGGTGTCTTAGAGAATACGAATCGATTATTCACCAAGGACGTAACATACCGCCCACCAAAATTACCGGAGGAATTTTCCGCTATCAGAAAATTGAACTAAAAGCGAAACTAACGAAAACGAAACTAACGACAAAACGAAACTAACGAAAACGAAACTAACGACAAAAACGAAACGAAACGACGAGTCAGGGACGAAATTCCCTGAGTCCGTTACTGGTTAGGTAACGGGCAAAGTTTGACCAGAGGTCGTTTACAAAGACCTCTGGTCGTACGAACCGAGGCAACCCTGGCGACACCATCCGCATCAGGGTGCAAAGAAACAATTCTTCCTAGAGCTGCTAGGAAAGTCTCTGACGACAAATCAGAAGCGATTTCGAGATGAATCGCGCGAGTCGCGAAACATACGAACAAACATAAATAGGCTTTAGAAGTTTTGACACCCCTATACCTCGACAAGACAATAGGAAAGGGTCCCCCATAATCGACCCCGACACAACTAAAAGGCTTCAATTGGGAGACACGAGCGACAGGTAAATTCCCCATGGGAGGCTCCAACGAGAGGGGACGAGTGCGAAAGCAACGATTGCATTTCGACAAATAACTACGAATGACCCTACGAGCAGACAGGATCCAAAAATTTTGTTGAAGGAGATAATGAGCAGTGTTCACTCCTGGGTGCAAATTACCTCGATGTATCTGATCAATCAAAAGTTCAACCAACCTATGCCTTCCTGGCAACAATGCGGGATATTTAGCGTCGAATGCTAAACCCGAATGCAACAGTCGACCCCCGACTCGCAAAATACCGAAATCATCAATAAAGGGCGACAATGACTGCAAGTACTTGGCACATGGTTTACCAGAGCGAATTTTCTCCAATTCCGAAGAGAAGGCCGAAGATTGAACAATTCTAACAATGTGCATGAGAGCAGCATGCAACTCAGAGACACTCAATGCACCAGTGGTCCTATTGACAGCACGACAATTGTTAGTGAAACGAAAACAACGAGCGATAATACCCTGAATTTTCCTCAAAGAAGAAAATCTTTTCAACAAAACATCGACATCCGAAATCTCTATCGTAGCGAACAAAACAATATTCCTTTTCTCCAGTTCAACATCAGAAGTGGGAGCAATGGGAACGAGTGCTGGCCAAGATTCCAGCGGCAATCTGAGGAATTCAGGCCCCGCCCACCATGCGGAAGCCCCGACTAACTCCTCTGGTAACAAGCCCCGAGACGCGACGTCCGCTGGGTTGTCACCTGAACGTACATGATTCCAACAATCCGGAGGAATTCGATCCTGAATGTGGACGACACGATTCGAAACAAAAGTCTTCCACCGATGTGGAGACGACTTGATCCAGGATAGAGCGACCGAAGAGTCACTCCAAGCGAAAACCTTATCAACAACAATGGATTGAGGACCTTGTTCAAGGACGAACGAAACGAGATCTGATAGTAAGACTGCGGCACACAATTCCAGCCGTGGAACGGAGAGTGGTTTGAGCGGAGCAACACGAGACTTGGCAGTAACGAAACGAACCTGCACATTGCCATCGGCGTCCTCGAAACGATAATACACCACACCCGCATAACCTGCAGTCGACGCATCACAAAATGCGTGCAGTTGACACGACACGAAAGATCCTTCGGGAACCAAGCACCTAGGGATTGTCAACTTGGATAAAACATGAAGAGTGGACTTATATCGATTCCACTTTTCGACAACATCAGCTGGTGGATCTTCATCCCAATCCAGCCCGAGATACCACAAATGTTGAATGACTCGTTTTGCCATAAAGGTCAATGGGCACAAGAAACCCAACGGGTCATAGTTCTTAGCGACTTCTGAGAGAATGCTTCTCTTAGTATAAGGTGAATCTATAGACTTAACCGCGAACGAAAATGAATCAGTAGCCGAGTGCCACTGAAGACCGAGAATTTTCCCGGAAAAGTCCGATTCCGAATCAAAGTTGGATGACTGCTGTTGACGATGTTCAACAGGCAGATCCTGAAGCAATTGTGGATTATTAGCAGACCATTTCCGCAACTCAAATTGTCCCAATTGCAATAGCGAAATGAGCTGATTTCTCAACTCCAAGGTTTCCTCGATTTGATTTGCCCCAATGGCAAGATCATCGACATAAAGCCCGAGACGAATGGCTTTCGAAGTGAGAGGAAACTTCTTTGAATTTTCTTGACCTAGTTGTAACAAGAACCTAACGACACGAATTTTCGACGATACTGGGGCGAGTGAAGACACATCAGAAGACATCGAAACTCCAGGGTCTTTAAAAACGCAATGATGCGGAATGTAATAAGAGTTTGCAGATTCCGACTCCAATGGCACCAACGACATGTGCCCAGCCTCCAAATAATCTTTCATAAACTCTACATACATGTCTCTAATGTGAGGCAACCTCGACAATCGTCTCTCCAAAGCGAGCAAACGACGATCTGCGACATTCAACGAATCATTAAAGATAGGCAACTCTTTGCTATCCTTAAATGGCAACAATACCCCAAAACGACCTGATTCTTCTCGATAATGAGACTCAACGAACAACGACTCAGCCTCTTGTTCCTCATTAGAGCAAACCTCAACTGAAGGCACCTCCTCAACTCTCCAAAATGCCTTAAGAGTCTCTTCAAGGGTCGAATCTACCGACGCAAAACAAGCTTGAACCTCGCCCGCAACCTTCGACGAAATGGTTCCCAAAAGAACCCAACCAAACGTCGTGTTCATTGCGGCTGGACAGTTATCACTGCCCGACAAATAACCACCATGAACAATATTGGGAAAGATGTCAGCTCCTAGCAAAACATCGACAGAACCAGGCGTGTACCAATTAGGATCCGCTAACTTCAAATTATCAAGCGCCTTCGATGGCGAAATGTCAACACTGGGAAGTTTTCCACAAATATTGGGCAAGACCAAAGTACTTACTTTAAAAGTAGGTGATGGTACCCCAACGGGACGAATAATGCAATCAGATGATCCCTGGGCCGATCCCAAGGTCACGTGACCCAAACAAGAAATAGGTGTTGATGATCGATTCAAGTGCAAGCCCAAACGCTTGCGGCACCGATCAGTAATAAAAGACGACTGACTGCCAGAGTCAATTAAAGAACGAACCACTTGATAGTTGCCCCACTTGTCTTGAACTTCAATACATGCGGTTGCTAAAAGAACCGTAGTATTGCTACGAGAACGAGAACGAACATCCTGAAAGGATGGGAGAGAAGACATGGCAACCGTGGATGCGACTGGAGGCGGCTCAACTCGATGAGAAGCTGCTCCATCCGAATTACTAAGTTTAACGAAATGTAATAAAGAGTGGTGCCGACCTGCACACTCCTTACACGAATGAGAAGAGGGGCACTGCTTCACCAAGTGTGAAGGGCCAAAACAATTTAGGCACAAGCGCGCTGCTTTCACAGCCTCAAAACGCTTGCGCGGGTCCAACTTCAAAAAAGAACGACAATTCGAGATCGGGTGTTCTCCATTACAATGGAAGCACGACTGCTTCGATGAAGACGCACTCGACGTTGACAAAAATGCATGTGAATTCCTCGATTCCACTTTTCCACCAGACTTGACGCTACTCCGCTTACCAACGACTGCAGACGGAGATAGGTCATTCCCCAAAGATGATTCTAATGCACGACACTGTGACGACAAAAACTTGTGCAAATCCTGATATGATGGAAACTCTTCAGATGCAAATTGGAGTTCGAAACGCTTTCGAGTAGCGTTATCCAATTTCTGTAGCAACCAGTTGAACAAAGTGAAATCCCAGAGAGAGACGCCTGAGACCTGACCCAAAGCTGTAATATTTTCTGAAAAGGTATTCAACAATTCACGAAGCGATTGTGAGGAATCAGAATCCGTTATTTTGGGAGCATTACAAATCGCCTGCCAATAACACGTCGCAAGTACTCGCTCATTCTGATACCTTTGGACAAGAGTATCGAAAGCTATCGAATAATTGTCATCTGTCAGTGGTAAATGTTTGACAAGGGTAAGAGGTTCCTTTGACAAAGTCGAAACTAAATACTGGAACTTCTCAATTGGAGCTAACGAATCATTCGAATGAATCAAAGTCCTAAACAAATCATAATAAACCGACCACATCCTCAACGAACCATCAAAAGTAGGTATACCGATACGAGGCAATTTCACATGTGAACTTGCAGAGGGGGGTAGCGCGGGAGCACCAGACTGTCGACTATTTAACGATTCACTCGAACCATGACGTGATTTCACCACCGTATCCTGAGTCGATTCCAACGACAATTGAACCGCTCTAATCTGAAAATAAACCGAATCAACTTCGATAAGTAGTCCCGAGTATGATTTCCAAATCTCCGATGACACATCTACGACCAAAGCACTCTTATCTGCCGACTCAACCGTAATCAGGATATTTCTATCAACCTCCTGCACCTGATTGTACAAATCTGAAGCGCTGTCGCATGCAGCCAGGACAATAAAACGCGACTTTTCATCAATGGGTGCTGTAACTACTGTCAGAATCGAGTTCAAACGAGTCAAAAACTTCGAAACAGAAGCGTTTGCTCCGACCAAAGTGTTGGACATTTTGCTAAAGAGTATCAACAAAACACTAAAGCAATAAACGAATAAGGGTTATTTTTTACACCTGTAAAAAATACAACGACAACGAAATACGAACAATAACTAAAAATAAGTACCTAACCAAGTGAAGGTTACTTATTTAAAAACGAGTTGAAAATAAATTGACTTTGAAATTCACCAAAAAACAATACTTGAGATACCGAGTGTACCCAGTAGGTATACCGTGAATACAAAAATCAATATTTTCCCTGTAACAACGAAAAAGGGTTATTCGTTAAAAACCTGTAAAAATACAACAACAACGAACGATGAGCAATACCAAAAATAAGTACCTAACCAAGTGAAAGTTACTTATTTAATATCGAGTTGAAAATAAATTATTGAATTCGAATTCACCAAAAACAATACTTAAGATACCGAGTGTACCCAGTATACCGTGAATACAAAATCAATATTCTGCCCTGCGAATTCAGAGAGAAAATATTTCAACTATATTTACAGAAGTTTTTAAAACGAACACCTGCAACGAACGAAGAAGTGGAGTGAGGTAGAATGGAGTAAAATAGTGGAATGAGTAAAGACCGTTTGGCGTCCTTTTGGATCGACTATTTCGAATCCGTCTGACCTACAAACAGGCTACCTTAACACAGTGAGTGAGAAACTAATTTCAAACAAATGATGCAACCAATTAATGAACTATATTTCCACGAGCTTTCCTATCCGACTACGGAGGGACCAAAAAAATGTTAACTCCGCGTCAAAGAGCAACACGAAATATTAACGACGCGATTCGATCCTGAAAGGGGCTAAATTAATGCGGCTCGATGCCGCGATGGTAATGACAAATCGCCACGGTGACAGGATCAAAATTTAGGGAAGGACCAGGCTATAATTGCCAATGATTGACAGGAACACAATTAATTAATAATTATCGAAATTACTGACCTTGTGTCTTGTCCGACTAAAGGGGCACTTGTTTTAATTTGCGAGATGTTGTAACTATTATTATTGTTCACTTGCTCCACTATGTAGGTACCCACGATTGTTCCACTACTTTATACCGCTTCCTTATTTCATTAAAGAACTAGGTATCCCGTTCCCGTAACACCAGCATCGACGAGTCTGGTACGAACGGCACTCTTGGTCGAGCTCTCTCCGCTCTCGATGTTAAACCTCGACTCTTCTCTCTATGTGTGGTCCTGTCCGGTCAGGTGTCCTTTTCCTTCGTCCCAATGTGTAAAGGGATAGGAAGGGGTAGGAAACGGTGGTGTCTTAGAGAATACGAATCGATTATTCACCAAGGACGTAACATTCAGTATTGATATATTTACAAGTCAGCGTTTCAAAAATCTGCTAAAAGCTTTTTTTGCTTCAACGACTGAGAGATTTTCAGATCATTTAATAATAATGAAGGAATTTAAAAAGCTCCCAAAAAGACTAAACTGGTAATCGTTCGCTTCCTTTACTTCTGCCATATTCCCGAAGGAGTATTTCCATTATTTATACATCGCGAACACTCCACATTGCTCTGTTCCCTTGGAGTACTTTTCAAATGGTAGAAATAAAAGAAATGTGTAACGGATTACGATGAGCTAGCAACTTAGTTGAACTAGAGATTAGTTCTATTTTATTTCAGGCAGCTACGGTAAATAATATAATAATAGGCGCGGTTCGAGAAATATCCGCAAGAGATAAGGCGAAAATTATCTTTCCTGCAACCTGAAATATTATTTTCCTACGACCACTATACAAAACACTACTTTGCGCATCGTTTTTTGTGCGCAAACTAGCAGATTTCTCACGTATCCAAAACTGTGCGACAAAGTGACATAGCGCATAGCCAAAAATCGTTTCCGTACAGTTTTAATGTAAACAATAGTGATGGGCGGTAACTGAGAACTCAACTGTTACTTACTGTTAATGGAATAACTATTCATTTAAAGCTTCAAGGTAATAAAATAAACACAAATGGGATAACATAGAACCCGACAAGACTATAAAATATACTCATTATTCTCTTGTAGCAGTAATTATTAAAATTTACGAGTTGATCGCTAATAACAGCATTAGTAGCGTTCAAATCAAATTCACGAACGTGATCGTGAAAATAACTCGCACACCTCTACTAACTTCCATCGACGACGCACATCGCCTGCGTTGTGTAGAAGTTGCATATCAATGATATACTAACCTCTCTTAAATCTACCACGTCTCCACGCTCACGTCACTTATTTTTAGTTTATACGGAGTCTAATAATAAATAATAATAATATTGTCGCTAGAATTCAATGATTTAACAGTATATAATAGTAATATTAAAAAGTCATTGGTAGAATTGAAAATAATACCTACTTACCTAGGTAGTCTGACAAAATAATCTTTAGTTAGGTACCTATCATTATAATGGATTGTAATTCCTCTGAATCTGAAGCAGAAAATACACCACCTGAAGTCAGAAAACAAGCAGGTTTGTGTTCTTTGAATTTGCTACCTGTAGTTTCGAGAGAAAAATACGAATCTGCTTATAAACATTTCATAAATTGGAGAAAAGGTCATAAAAGCAGAGCATTGTCAGAAAAAATAATTTATGTGTTAAATTTGTTAAATAATTAATCTGTTAAATTGTGGTCGTAGGAAAAGTACTGTGTGTATCACGTGCGGAAAAGAAATTTCACACTCGTGTGAATTGTGACACGAGACGAAGTCGAGTGTTTTCTTTTAAAAATTTCACACTCGTGAGAAATTTTCTCTTTTCCGCACTTGTTTCACAATATACTATTTCTTCATTTTTACCTCTATCAGTCTAAGTCGCGTGTTTCTTTTTCAAAGAAACAGGCAAAAGTACATCCGAACTCAAAAAAAAAAGTTTGAAAATCTGCTAAACTTTATTTTCAATACAAATTGAACATGAAAGACGCTTGGAAGATTTTAGTCCAGATTTTTCAACAATAATCGGGAATTGAAACTGATCTCAAAAATGTATTATAACTGCGAATCGTTCGCTTCCTTTATATCTGCATGCATGCTCCCGGAGGATGAGTGTTTTCATTACTTATACATCATGAACATTTCACATTGATTTGTGCCCTTTAGGTCGAAGTTAAGTACTTTTAAATTTAATAAAATATACCTACGAGAGAAATATGTAACGGATTATGCGCATTGTTTGATGCGCTGAAGCATTTTTTAAGAAATTGCATTCCAGAACCGGACTTAGACGATCCTCGTTTTTCTTTAACTATAGTGTTTAAAATGATTTTTAGAGAAATGCATTATCTATTTTTGAAAATTTTCATGGTCACACTGTTTGAGTTTCCGTCATTTTGGATTTAGGAGATAGAGAAATTTGATTCGAATAGAAAAAGTTGTAACTGAAGAAAATTTTGGGTAAGTACTTACCCAAAAATAAATTCTGTTTTGTCTAAAACTAAAAAATGAGAAATAGAGTTAAAAAACGAAAATCCCCAAGTATACAGGGTGACCCAGCTTATTCGAAGCGGTCTCTGTAGGCCAAACGATTGATTTTTTCCAGAAAATTTTTGCAAATTCAAGTACAGGATCACAATGGTCATAATTTAAAATTATTTTGGAGTATACAGAGTGTCCCATATGACAGTGGCATATCAAAGTTATGTTTTTTTAAATGGAATGCTCCTATGTTATTGCATTTTTAGATTGTCTGAGAAGAGGAAATAGGATTGGCTTTTACAGTTGGTGTTTAAATTCAGAAGTTTTTGAGTTATAAACAAGTGAAAATCGTCATTTTTCAAGTTCAAGGCCCTGTACAATGAAAATGGTTCAAGATAGAGAAAAACGGCTTGTCATGCTACTGAATTCACCATCCCTCAAAGGAAATCAGGTGGAGGATTATTAACGGTTTAACAGTGAAATTAAATTTCAAAAATTCATTTCTGCGATGTTTTAGGAAAAATCTTAGTACGCCACTGGATTAATCGCCAAAAATTTTAATTTGTTTATAAAATTGTTAATACTTGACAGGTTTCCATGAAACGTAGTATAGAGCCGTTTTGAGCGGTGCTGAATCCAGTGGCGTGTCCAGATTTTTTCTAAAAAAATCTCCAAGATTCTTGAAATTTTAAATAGGCTATAAAATTGTTAATAATTCACAGGTTTACATGAAATTTAATATTTATCCTTTTGAGAAATAGTGAAATCAGTGGGGTGTTAAAAAAATTTCTGAAAAATAATGAAATCACATCATTTTCTTTTGCGGCTATAAATGGTTAATGTTTGACAGGTTTCGATAAAATTTAGTATGGCACCGTTTTGATAGAGGATGAATCCAGTGGCGTGTTCAGATCTTTTCCAAGAAAATCGCTAATATGAATTTTTTTAATTTCCTCACTTACTAGAGAATGATTGGAATTTTGAAGGAAGATGGCGCTTTTTGAAAAATCGCACAATATTACAGAATAATATTTTACAAAGTGACTCGAGAACAAATGGGTCACTGTGAATAAGGATCTCATAATCGTCATTTTATGTTTTTTTTTAGAATTACGTTTTTTTAAAGCAGAAATCTAAATTTATCTCGAATTGAATCGTAATAAATTGATTTTAAAATCGTCGCGTGTTTTCTACTCCAAGATAAATCGATGTAGGTATCTGGCTAAATTTATAACACAATAACGTTCTGCACACTTTCTGCATGCAACGAATATTTATTTATGCGGCGATAAATACATAGAACTCTGATACATTATTTACTTTACGAAGATCTCTTGATTAATGACTCCTGTAATATATTCAACAAAAAACGATAAATATTGTGATCACAGTTTTTCCGCGTTTACATTGAAACGCTCTCTCTGTCTTATCCAAGGAAATACTTCTTTGATGAAAGTTCTAAAACGAACTGATCTACATTATTTTATTTTTGAGCTTAGATAGACACTCATAGTAATTGATACTAATAGTAACATTCATGGACAACAAATTGCATAATGACGATAAATTAGGTACTACTGAAGAATTCATTGATTAGGTTCAAGGTTTCTTTTATTAAATTTAGAAGCAAGTGTGGCAGCGATGTATTTTATTGTAATAGCTAGCTGTAATACAATTTTATGGGTCATGTCCAAAGGTGGTCTTTTAAGTCATAAAACATCCCACAAGATTTACATATCAAGAATAATAAAGAAATGTTATAGATATAGCTGCACGTGGGTTACATATTACATACAATAATTTAGGAAACATGCTCTTAAACTAAAAATACAAAAGGCAATTTCTAATAACAGTATTTCTTTTGAAAAAAAATGTACTGAATAGAAAATTATTAAGAAAAACATTCCCTCATCTTTGGTGCATTCAATAAAATTATGTAATTTTCTCAGAGTGATGTTTTAACATTACATTTTGCTAGTTTTAGAGCTAGAAAATCAATCCTCTATTCTCGATTGTATAATTCTCTATTGTTTAAACATGTCATTACATCTTCGAGAATAAACGCTCTCGAAGTTAATTAAACGAAACCTCTTCTACCATGCAGGAAATTAATTATGCCTGGTTTCGGGAATTCGTACAATATTTATTTTCAGTTAGCAGGATTCGATTCAACAAACAGGGAAATATTCATTTATTATGGAAATGTTCCTGAAATAACGTTTATTAGGGAATATCTAAATATGGGTAGCTGCAGTTTCTGGCTTCTTGCTTCTCAAAGCCAAAGCTCTTTTAAATTGTTTGTATAAATAGGCACATTATCCTGAAAGATGTAATTTATAAAAAAAATCTGTTATGTAAATCTGCTGCCAACAGTCATATTTAGAGAGAAAAAATTCTTTAAATTTTTTATCTTAACAAGAAAATTCTCGTAAAAATGTTAAATGAATTGTCTGGATTTCGTCTCATTTTATTTTTTTCTTGACTTCAGGATAAATTTCAACTGAAATCATTAAAACAATTCCAGCTGGTGAAGGATGGCACCAGACTCAGTACCTACTTGAGTACCAGAAGATACTCCTTCCTGTTTGGCATTAAAATAATAAAGCTTTGATGCTCCTAAGATAATGAAGGTTACTCTCTTATATTTTGTATCAATTAATTTGTCACTCGTTTTGATACCGATACTTGTCACAATACCGATAACTAAATTGGAGTAATCGTCTCCCACAATTGAAAATTTCTAGACGATTTTCTAGAAATAGGTGACAGTCTATGACGCGCGAGATTCCTGAGAACGAGAATTGATTAAAACATGACGTAGAGTCTGGGTTTCACACCTTACTGAGCTGCATGGGTTTCATAAATTTTATCTGGCAATAGCACCGTTTAGTCTGTTGATGAGGGGTAGTGTTAATGACGGGACAAAAATAACGTAACTGTTATATTGGAACTATTCCGCTTGTGGAACAGTCTGTTCCGATTGTTGCGTTTCCACTTTAGCTTCTCCGGTTCCACTGCTCGTTATGTGGAATTCTGGTTATTTTTTTATAGGGCCATAAGTGAGCTTTCTATAGTTCCAAAAGCGAACCAAAAAATTATAGTGGTCGCTTTCGTTGCTGCATTGCTTCATGCATGTCACATGCAGAGTAAAATGCTTTCCTCCTACATTATCGTGTCTCGGGCTAAATTTTCTGAGTAGAATTATTCCAACAGAATCATTCCAAGCCAATATTCCCGAAATATTTCCAGGAACCATGCATGAAATGGAATCCTTAGTATCTCTGTATCTCTAGTTATTTCGGAACTGTTATTTGGTACCTATTCCTATTTCGGAACCGGAACAACAGGGACCAGTTATGTGAAAATAACCATCTCTGGTACACCACTAGGTAGTGCAGTCGATTTGAAGGGGCAATTTCTTATATCCGAAAATGTTGTATTTGCTGTGTAGGCAAGGTTTCAGAAATAAGGTTTGTGATACTTCCCAATGGAAAAATAGTATATTGTGAAACAAGTGCGGAAAAGAGAAAATTTCTCACGAGTGTGAAACAATTGTGACACGAGACGAAGTCGAGTGTCACAATTCACACGAGTGTGAAATTTCTTTTCCGCACGTGCTTCACACAGTACTTTTCCTACGACCGCAATTTAACAGATTAATTATTTAACAAATTTAACACATAAATTTTTTTTTTTTACAATGCTCTGCTTTTATGACCTTTTCTCCAATTTATGAAATGTTTATAAGCAGATTCGTATTTTTCTCTTGAAACTACAAGTAGAAAATTCAAAGAACACAAACCTGCTTGTTTGCTGACTTCAGGTGTTGTATTTTCTGCTTCAGATTCAGAGGAATTACAATCCATTATAATGATAATAATAATAATAATAATAATAATATTTATTTCCACGTTATGTAAATAATATGACATTTGTGGTCGTCAGTATAACACAATAATGATATTAATGTAGGCAGATATGCAAATATAAAATGAGAACGAGAAAAAAACAAAAAAAAACAAAAAACCCTTTTTTAAAGTTCTATAAACAAAACAACAATACTGTTCACAGATTGATCAGTGAGACCATAATTGTACTTTCTGTAAATATTCTTGAACAGTATAAAAGCTATTATCCAATAGATACTGCTTGACTTCTTTTTTAAAATTAGATAATGGTAAAGTTTTTATTCTATTTGGTAACACGTTAAAAAGGGCAACATTTGGGCTATTGCGCTTGGACGTCTCGAGCCTCACAGCCGGTATGACGATATCACACTTATTTCGTGTTTCATAATTATGTAACTCTGAATGAATTGAATATTTTTGTCTATTTTGATATATACCAATTACCGTTGACATGATGAATTCAGACGACAATGTAAGGATTCCAAGCTCATTAAATAAAGATCGGCACGAATGTAGGCTGTTCTTATTACAAATAATTCTCACCGCTTTCTTCTGCAGCCGAAAGATCTTCTCTGCAGAAGCAGAGTTTCCCCACAACTCCAAGCAGTATTTGAGATTCGAGTGAAATAAAGCATAGTATGATACGAGTACTATATCCCTACTAACGCACTTCTGTAATCTTCTCAAAGCAAAAAGCTGGTGAGATAATTTTTTTGACAACTGATCGACGTGTTCCTTCCAGCGAAGGGAGTTATCTAGGGTTAACCCCAGCAGTTTTACATTGCCTTCCAGTTGTAATCTTGGATTCAAAGTAAAAATAATTTTCTGTGTCTTGTCACAATTTACCTTCAATTTATTATTGGTGAACCATTCTGACACACTCTCCTCGACAGAATTTGCTCCCCTTTCAATTTCGTTAAGGTCTCTACCGGAAATCATGACTGCAGTGTCATCGGCATACATGATGGTTTTTCCCTGTTTTATATAATTCGGTAAGTCATTTATAAAAATTATAAAAAGAATCGGTCCGAGTACCGAACCTTGTGGAACGCCATGCTTTACCTCCAAGGTATCAGATACTTCCTGCCCTATACTTACATACTGATATCTATTCGCGAGATAGCTAGCTAGAAGTTTTAGAGGTAATCCTCTTACACCGTACCGATCTAGTTTGGAAAGTAGTAACTCATGCGAAACGCAGTCGAAGGCCTTCTGAAGATCGAAAAGTAGAGCTGAGGTAAAATGTCCCTGCTCAAACCCATCTACCACCCCCTGTACAAGCCCAGCCAATGCTTTACCAGTCGAGCAGGATGAGCGATATCCAAATTGTGCAGGACTAAACAAGTTTCTGTTTTCAAAATACTTACAGATTCTGGACTTTATGGCTGATTCAAAAATTCGCCCTAGAAGAGGTGTTATCGCTATCGGTCTGTAATTCTGTACTAAGTTCCTATCGCCCTTTTTAAAAATGGGCACTATTCGAGACACTTTCAACGCGTTGGGAAATATTCCTTCAACGATACATCTATTAAACATTACCGTTAATATAGGTGTTATAATGTCTGCTATATTTTTTAGGACTTTCACCGTTAACCCAAAGTGATCGGCTGAGCCACTCCCTTTTTGTCTCATTATAATCTGGAATAATTCAGGTTCCAAAATGGGATCAAAATACATGGAATCACTGTAGTTATTACAGTTGTGTGAAAATGATTTCATACAGTTTGCGCCCTCCCCCTGAAAACTATTCACTAGAGACTCTACTTGTGAAATGAAAGAAACGGCAAAATCAGTGGCTTTAATTGTGCATTTTTTTGTACAGTTGGTCCTATTACATTCCGTATTAATCAGCTTCCAAATAGCTTTTTGTTTGTTATTTGATTGTAATATATAGGAGTTCAGTGCCTCCTTCTTCTGTACGCTGATAATATGAAGATAATATTTTTTGAAATTTTTGAAAGCAATCTGGTCATTGAATTGTTTACTTGTCTCACTGATAGTCTGTAGTGCGGCTAGCACGTTCCTCATTCTATATAGTTCCGGTGTAAACCACCCAACTTTGTGATCACTTTCATTTGTTCTATACTTTTTTATAGGAAATGAGAAATCTAAATAATGAGTGAGTAATTCCAGAACAGAATCAAAAACTTCATTCACATCGTTACCTCTATTCAAATATTCTTCCCAATCAACCGAGACAAGACAACTTCTTAACCTATCAAGACCTTTTTTTGTAACAGGACGACAAGTTCTGAGCCGGTCTACATTCGATGTCATTTTGAAATCAATCTGAACAGTGATAGCCCTGTGATCAGAGAGACAAGGTACCTAACTAAAGATTATTTTGTCAGACTACCTAGGTAAAGTAGGTATTATTTTCAATTCTACCAATGACTTTTTAATATTACTATTATATACTGTTAAATCATTGAATTCTACCGACAATATTATTATTATTTATTATTAGACTCCGTCCTAAACTAAAAATAAGTGACGTGAGCGTGGAGACGTGGTAGATAATAACAATGATTTAAGAGAGGTTAGTATATCATTGATATGCAACTTCTACACAACGCAGGCGCTGTGCGTCGTCGATTGAAGTTAGTAGAGGCACGTAGAGGTGTGCGAGTTATTTTCACGATCACGTTCGTGAATTTGATTTGAACGCTACCAATGCTGTTATTAGCAATCAACTCGTAAATTTTAATAATTACTGCCACAAGAGAATAATGAGTATATTTTATAGTCTTGTCGGGTTCTATGTTATCCCATTTGTGTTTATTTTATTACCTTGAAGCTTTAAATGAATAGTTATTTCATTAACAATAAGTAACCGTTGAGTTGTCAGTTACCGCCCATCACTATTGTTTACATTAAAACTGTACGGAAACGATTTTTGGCTATGCGTTATGTCACTTTGTCGCACAGTTTTGGATACGTGAGAAATCTGCTAGTTTGCGCACAAAAAACGATGCGAAAAGTAGTGTTTTGTATAGTGGTCGTAGGAAAAGGATTTTTTGATCCTTGCCTGAATAGGTAGCGGGCTTGCTGATTGATCTTGGCTCCACGGCATCTTTAATAAAGATTCCCAACGCCAACGCGATGTGATGAATTCCTAAAATTGGCATATAAAAGCGTATCCTGATCACAAAAAGGCAAAAAAGGCTGTCCCCTTTTAGTCTTTAGATTTTTTTATTTTATTTTTTTTATTTAAATCTTTTAGATTTTTCTCCAGCTACATTTTTGATCGATCTCTCTTATTGTAGGTCGATCTGATTACTTCTGGTGTCTTTCAAGGCTCTAAACTGGATTCAGTCTTTTTTTTAATTGTTTATCAACAACATCGTTTTATTATGTCTGGAAGGGAAACTTTTTCTCTGCGGATTACCTGAAAATTTTTTTTATAATAATTGCTCTGTCGATCATTGGGTAAGACTCTAGCGGTCTATGATGTTCGATGGTATTGACAGGTGGTGCTCTAATAGTAATTTTTTAATGCTTCCAAGTAAGCACTTTTCACTCATTTAGTATCAAACCTAACGTCACCAATTTCCCGTATAAGATTGACGACTTCCCTATTATTGGAAGGGTATCTTCCACCTTAAAATAGGGTGTCCACATAGAATTTTTCTCCTGCCAACAGGCCCCAAAATAGTGTGATTTTACTTATATATTAATTATAGTGCAATAATTATAATTATATTTCAAACAGCGGAAAATTTTGCCTATGATAATGTGCAATTTTCAGCCTGATATCTGAAACGGCTTGCAAAATAGAGAGGTGTATCTATTTTTTGGTATGTGCTTGCAGTGACGTGCTGAGATCTTATGCCCTAATCATACCTAAGATCTAGGGAAATGATTGCGTTTCTACAAAAGTAACAAATTTTGATAATAGCAAAATTAGGACCAATAATACTACAAATCGGCGGCCATCCAGCAGGATCGGTGCTCTGTACAACCGTTCTGCTGGAAGCTCCTTCCGGCAGGACAATTGCATGGTCGTTCTATCATAAGTTGGCAATAGTTCTACATGGATCAAACTTTTTCATTTCCTAGTTCTGTCCGAGCTTGAATAGTTATGCTATCTGTCATCTTCTCAATCTTGAACGTGCACCACGGCGTTTTCTAAAATCACTATACATTTGAAGGACATTCTTAGTTATCTTATGTCCGTATTCATCAAACTTCAAAATATAACTCTGGGGTTATATTTTGTAACGTCGAGAACCCGGGTCTCATGGTCTGTGGCGAAAAGCCACCGTGTGATCGTCTATTTACCTCTGGGTTTCCCCTAATAGGACCGCTGTGATGTCTTACGTTGTGTTTACCGTTGTCATTACCGTAGTTTTTACCGTAGTCACCCCTGCTCTTTGATTGAGGTATGCCAGGATTAGTATGGCCGAAACGGATGCGCAAAAGAACCTACTTACTGTTTCGGGACCATGGTGGATTTTTGGCTATTGCAGTTTATTAATTCGCCCTATGGATTGATTAAAGTTTCATTACCGTAGGTGGAGTACCTAGTGACTTACTATTGTCTTTGCATGGAGTTATTGTTTGATTCATGATTCCACAAAATCACCCGGCGGTCTGTTTCTAGGTCAGCTCTTCTTTTCATCACGCGGGTCGAGAGTGTCTTTTACAATACCCTGCCTTACCATCTGGTCAACTTCTACCCTAGCTTCGCCGTCTCTTCGATGTTGTTAAAAGTGCTGGAACTCCACTAGCTAGAGCGCTTCTATTTCATGAATATTTAATGAGCTGACGGGGATCGTTTACTTGATGTAACGGCGGGTGGCTGCGTTTTAACTTTCTAACATTTTTACCTTCAGGTATTTACGTACCTATGTTCTCGCACTGTTTGCTTTTTCGATTTGGGCTGATTTAATGAGGACGAAGGAAATAATTTCCTTATCATCCTACCTAGGTGCGATCCATTTCAATTTTTAATTTTCTGACAGCTGATTGGTCTAATTCTGAAACCCTACGAGCGCTACGAATTTTGAACCAATCACATGTTCCAACCAATCATGTCATTGGTTGAAAATTCGTAGTGTTCGTAGGGTTTCAGAATTAGACCAATCAGCTGTCAGAAAATTCAAAATATAACCCCAGAGTTATATTTTGAAGTTTGATGAATACGGTGTTTTTATTTTGTCCCTTATAATCCTAATACTGTTCCCCTTTTCATTTGTGTACAACTACTTGGGTATATTTACGTACATTTGTGCATCTTGTGTATATTTGTGTACTCCGACTTGGTAAAATAAATATTTATGAGTAGATTTGTGATTGTACTTAATACGTGTTGATCTAGCTAGCACCTAGCTCTTGTAACAATTGTGTCTCTTTGTTTTATTCTGCGTGGCTTCCCAGCATAGGTTTCAGGAATATTTCCCAAAGAGAATAAACTGGATAAAGTTTACAAGAACAAAGTAAGTCTCTCGGTAATGTCAAGAATTTAACCTCGTTACTTACCTATAGGTATAGATACTGTTATAAGCGACTATTTTTCTCTCTACAGCGAGCTTGTCTGGTATATTATAACACGGTGAGGATTCTATTAAAGTTATAATTTTGCACATCATTTCAAATTTCAGGAGTTGGGTTATAAAATCAAATTACTTAGATAAGCTTGTACCTCTACTAGTCCATGATGTGAATGTTAGCTAGGTACATAAAAGTATCTTAACTAGCATCCGATAGAAGTTTCTTAAGCAACTCTTTAAACTCCATTTCAGTTTCAGCGACAATCTTAATATCGTTTAACCAAAGTGGGGAAATGTGGGAAGAGATAAAGTTTTAGTTCCGTTTACTCCAGGTCGCTATTAAAAGTTTTGCTCATATCTGACATCATGTACACGTCATCAAAGTGAATAATAATAACAGCACCTAGATAGGAATAATTAATGAAAGAGACTTTGTAAGGATGCAAGAACTTAACGATAGATTCCAAAATTCCCATTTTCTCGTTTTTATTATTGTCATAAAGCCATACCTATGAACTTTTACGAGACCATATCCTGTGTGTCATCGTGCGAATGCAATTTTGTTGCCTATTATATTCAACTTCGTATCAGGTGACTCAATGTAAAGTACTTCATGAAAAGCTATAGAATGGAACGTTGTTGGTATTTATCTTTATTATTAGATTTTCACTAGATAATTATTGTCATTGTCGCAGCTATACCGGGAGAATTTAAAAAAATACGGTTGAACTGTTTTACCAATTCCTTTAATCATCGTGAGACTGTGCGGTCTGCTATTATAGCTATTGAATAAATAAACCTAATCATCATTAATGGATTTGATAAAGTTTTCCAAAGAGAAATAACTTCTCGAGAAAAGTTTTATTATTTGATAGACGTCTTACTAGATAAATTTTCTGTATCATCAAAAACTTACTTTGAAATCTAATTTTGGTTTGGAATTACTCATTAATCATTACTTCCATAACTCAAGGTGAATCTTGGTTTTCTGAGAAAAATTTACCGCGCAAATTGCCTCTACATGCAGGGTGATCATTTTATCTGAAGACTGCTTAAGAAACTATACCCCCTTCACCCCCTCACCCTAGTAATGTAGGGAGGAGTAGTGGGAGGAATATGGGGGCAAATTTGAAATCTTGAATGAGAACCTAATTTTTTTGGTTGGGATTTTACGGCTGATACGACATAGGAGATTGCTCCCCCTTCCCCCATCATGTAGGTATGGGGCGGATTAATTTGAAATTTTAGTTAACTCTAATTTTTCATCGAAGATTGCGATTTTTCGATCAAAAATACGTAGGTATACATTTTATTCGATTTATCATAGATGGCGGTGTAATAGAAGAAATTCTTTTTTTTTATTTGTCCTACTACTGAAATTCAACGAAAAAGATCCAGGAATCAAGAATAAAGAGGGGAGAGGAGCAATTTCCCAAGAATTTTCCCTTTTAAAACCGAATGTGTAATAACAAATAAGGGTTCCTGTTTTAAGATCTTAAAGTATCCCCCCTAGTATAAAATGAACACTGTATACAGGGTGTATCTTAATAATTGCATAAAATTTTAAAGCAAGATTCTTTGTTCAAAAATAAACAAAGAATTTCCCATTAACGTTGTGTCCGAAAATGCACCGTTTTTGAGATATTTTTGAGATGCACTGTTATTGAGTAAACAGAAAAATTTCCAGTTTTTTGAAAATTTCTGGGGAAGTGTTTTATATACAGAACTCACCTTGTTTAAATGCCATTAATAAAAGTTACCTTTCCAATACCAGTTCATTTTCTTTCATGTGCCATTTGCGGATATCTTAGGATTGAACGGAGTTTTTTCGCCTTCATTTTCCGAACACATAGTTGCAAGTGAGGTTTCCATCGTAAATGGCCATTTTTTTCGAGAACGGCTCACGTTAGCAATTCTAACCAAGAATAATTTGAAATGTCAATTTTCCCAGTGTCGTAGATATTAGGGGCAAAAAGGGCAAAAAAAAACAAGCAACCCTAAACCGTCTCCATCACTGGAATATGAAAAATATCAAGTTATAATTAAAAAAATTAGCTAATATCAATGATAAGATCTGTACAAAGCTGAGCTCTCTATCTTATACGGCTCCCGAGATTTGTTCAAAAAACCGGATTTTTTTTGCACCCTGTATCTCAAAAACGGTGCATTTGCTTTTTAGTAAATTGGTAAATTTTTGTTTATTTTTGACCAAAGATCTCGCTTTAAAATTTTATGCAATATGAAAGATTAAGATGAAAGAGGCTAGACAAATTCTGTTATTGCATTCTTTTTTCAGCTCAGGTTTACCCTTCCTCTATGTCGTGTCTCTACTCTTGTGACAATGCTACAAATCGGACGAGGTTCCTCCGAAAAGAGAGGTATTTAGGTGTCGGAACTTTTCTTATTCAAGAGGTGGGGATATGGTTACAAGAAGAGGGGGTGGCAGCAATTTTTCAAGTGTTTTAAACCGTTAAATCCTAATTTTCAGATAAAATGAGCACCCTTTAAACTTTAAAAGTTTTTATCAGAGGGCTAGACAAATTCTATTATTGCATCCTTTCTTCAGCTAAGCTTCCCCTTCCTATGTGTCATCTTTCTACTCTTGAGACAATGCTGCCAATCGGGAACTTTTCTTATTGAGGAAGCTGTAGGATGAAATACCAATTTTTTTGTTTTTTTTTTTTAAAGGTACGTCAGGAAATCTAATTTTGATTTTCATGAGCTTTTTTTTAGCTTTCAATTTAGAAAAACTAGCTTTATGTCTGTTCGATATAACAAATCGGTTAATAAAAAAACTATATTCTTCTCTTTTGGTTTTCAATTAAAAGAATAATCTCTCTTTGCGCAGGCGGTAGCGCTACGGTTTAAGTATCTGACTGTTAAGCCTTTGACGCTATCGCCATCTCTGTTCGAATCCCAGCCCGCCATGGTTGTTTGTGCTCGTTAAATAAACTATTTATGCAATGAAATGATCTGTGGCTATAATTATGAGCTCGATGTTGAAGCCAAATTACCACAGTGGAGCGATTATACCTACATGGTTAAAACCGGCTCCCTCTTAAAAAAAAAAGTAATAATAATAAAAATCTCTGGCCCCGTTGATGTTTGAATTGGTATGGTTTCATACCAATTCGGGGTGATTTTCATTATTTCTTCTATCGGAATCATTCTTGTTTTGGACTTGTAGTGAACGCGATTTGTTCCTTTAACGTCCTGGTACCCAGGTCTAGTAATCAATTAAATTGACAGGTCAGGTCAGTTCGGCCAACACGGATAGATTAGATTTCCATTTTTTTTTTTCAAAATTAGTCCAAAAATTTCAATATCCCATTTCTAGGTGCATATTCTTTCAAAATTACCATAATCAGTGAAAATAATTGTTGAATAATATAACTTTCGATATTTTTATAAACGATGATGATTTAAAGCACTGTTTACTATGGTACACACGTGCCAATAATAATAAGCTAAAGGTATTACCAACGTACTCATTTTTAATAGGCTTAAACTATACCTTTAGTGTAATGCTTTTGAAATAAACAAACTCATAAAACTCGGTGCTTGCTAATGGTTTCCTATTTAAATAGCTTAAAATACACGAGCATTAGGTATATCCGGAGGCGGCAAATTTAAAAATAATTCCGAAATACTGCTGCTGATACAATTATTATTGTAGGTATAAAAATACATTTATCCTATAACTTTAATAAAACTGACAAAAAGCAATTGAATAAATTGAAAAAATAAAATAAAGATAGTAAAATCATGAATAAAATAAATATACAGGATGTTGAATGCGTTTAAAAAATGTTTGCCAACTCTCTAAAATGCCCTATAACCGCTCCGGCAATTTTCTTTTGAACATTTGACCCGTCAAAAGTGTGCGTAATATCATATCTTAAATATCTTTCCCTGGACCTGTAATTAAACTGCGTGAGTAATCATCTACTATTTACTTCCTACTACCTGAAATATACTCGAGAAAACTCTATTTTTTAACTTCTGGTGTCGTCTAAGACTTTAAATTGGGTCCATTCTTATTCAACAGGATATAATTAACGATCCTGAGGTCCTTCTCTTGTCATACGCTAAGGATTTGAAGATTATTTCCGTCGTAAACATATCTTAGCTCAATATTCTTACGTAATTGATTTGGCTTTCCTTCAAGCAACTTTCCTTAAAGCAAGCACATAGATGTAGCCTCAATATAGCTAGCTACTGTGCCATAAAGTCGTGAAACTTACACTTTTCTAAAGATACCATCAGGAAGAATGCTCGGATTGAATTGATCCAGTCAGATGAAACCTTTTATTATGCATACTACCCTGCTCTTAACCCATAGCCTGTACAAACCTTTCCGCCTTACACTTTATTAGATTCAGGTATTATTTACCCTCCTGCCTTTGCTCTGAAACTTATAACTATCAACCTAAACTCTACAGAAAAATAACCTTCTAGCTCACTCAACAAAAGCCAATACTCGTAGTCTTGTTAGTTTATTCAAAATGTAGCTGAGTTGAGAACAGTGGTACAGGTAACAGAAAAAAACAAGGCGTTATTTTAATTTTTTAGGAATTCTGTTTACATTGACACTGGTTGAGTAAATCGAAAATCGAATTATTCTCTGAATGAATAATGAACGTGTGTATATAAAAATTTGAGGTCAACATAAAGAGAATTATGTATAACAGAAAATAAACAAAACCATGAAGAGAATACCTCCATACCAAGCTGGTGCTGTGTTATTAATAAAAAGTATCACCACTGAGTAATTGCACATCTCTCTGATGTATCTACTTTGTATACCTAATTATTATTGTGGATTTTCAAACAGATTTTCATGGCGAGATAATTGATGTGATAATTAACCGCTGAATGCACCCTATAAAAATTTATTTCATGCACATTTAATTAAATTGATGAAGCTTTATGCATTTACGTTGGCCACGTTCGATTCTCTATGTTATCAAATTCCCTCAATTCTTTTCTTTCTATTTTTTCACAAAAAAATTATGTTCTGCTGTGTAGCTTGAAATTAATCATTTCTTATCCAGTCAAATAGTACTTTTAAATTGCGTTAAGTTACTCGAAATTTTAATGGTAATATTGTGTGACGTTAACCCCCCAGGCCTCTTCGTCTGTTGCCAAACGCAACTGTGATTTACCCCTAATAGGACCGCTGTGATTTATTTCGTTGTGTTTACCGTGGTTACCCCTCCTCGTTGATTGAGGTATGCCAGGATTAGTATCGCCGAGACGGATGTCGCGAAGAACCTACTGTGACTCATTGTATCTCGGTTGATTGGGATTTCTTTCAGAAAAGCGGGGAAATTAACTGAGACTTGTTGTTAACTGTCGGCTTCCTGTCAAATGTCTAAAAGCGAATGATGAGCGAGAGAATTCGTTTGCAAGAGCGTAAAATAGTGAAGGGCGAGAGGGGCTGTGATTTTGCATAGAGTATAAAACAATGGAAAGCGAATTATGGATCCCTTTCATACATCTTTCACACTCCAGTCCATTTCGGATTCCACTCTTATGTTTCTTTTATTTCATTTCAAACATCAGCTTAAATTAATTGAAGACAACAACCATTTTGGTTACAGATGACCCGGGATTAATGCGGGAATATCTGTGTGTTTACCTATTCAATGATTTTCTTTACCTAATTTCCTTTACCTATTTTCTTTGATTTCATTTCAAGCATCAGCTTGAATTAATTAAAGAAGACAACCGTTTTGGTTACAGACTACCCGGGATATGGCGAGAATGTCTGTCTGTTTACCTACTCAATAATAATTATTGAATTCTCATTTTGTATTTTAATGAGCTTTACTCGTTGACTCGGCTCTTCCTTTCGTTTGGGAATTTTTATGATCGTTTGTTGTGGGCTTTACCCTGATACACAGGCACTCCACTCTACATTTATGACTACTCGTTTGTTGGTCGAGTTTCTAGTTTGTCTCGGACGTCGAGAGCAGTGTTGCCATGTTTGTTTTGATTTCTACCTCCTCTTTGAACGTGATACGAATGTCTTTCCAATTGCTTTTTCGATTGTGAAAGCGTGGTTTCCTGAATTGACGTCATACTCATGATAGTTGTTTTAACTCATTTTGTTTATTTATTGTGTTGTCGTTTTACCTCATGGGCTACCTTTATTTGGCCCCTTTTGGACCGTCAATACCTATTTGCCCTGCGGGCTACCTTTTTGTTCTACCTGGCCTCGTAAGGCGATGAGTCTTATATATATAATATATCTTATCATTTCGAATACGACGTTCTCTGCAATTCTCAGTTTGTGGTTTTTGCTATTTTAAATGTGATGACCAACTGACCAAACTAGGCCGCTATTCTAAGATTATTCCTCAGGCTTGTCTGGGTAATAATTGAATGCTGGAATTTTTGTGGATACCTATTCTGGAGCCGGTTTGTTTATTCACAGGTTATTAATTCCTGACCTTGATTTGTTTTCCTACTTTCCTCCTAGCTCTATCTCCTGTACAGCGAATTTGTAATTTATTTGTTGTGTTTTTTTCTGCCTGACTTGAATTTTTCCTAATAATGTGCCGCTTTAATTATTCACAGGTTATTTATTCCTAACCTGGGTTTGTTTTTCCTCCTAACTCTATCTCGATTTCCTTTACAGGGAATTTATAATTATTTGTTGAATTATTCCTATTTCCTGCCTAACTTGAATTATTCCCAATAATGTGCCGCTTTAATTATTCACAGGTTATTTTATTCCTGACCTGGGTTTGATTTTCCTCCTAATTCTATCTCGATTTCCTTTACAGCGAATTTGTAATTACCTAATTTGTTGAGAGATATCTTTCCTGCCGCGGCCTTTCCTATTTATTGACGTGATTATTGCGTAAGTACCTACTAGTTTTCACGGGTGATGCCGCCTATTTCTTAGCTGATTCTTTTTCTTGATATAAAATGGGATTTGCGCTCGTGGATTTGGCGAATCTGTTTGATTATTTATTTACGTGGGTTTTGTTTTGAAGAGAGATTTGTGCCTGCTGATTATGTGACGGGTTTTAAGGAAAGAAAATCAGCTGGAGTTCGCACAGAGGTCGTCTCTGGCTCTGAATTATTGGTTAAGAATTGTGATTAGAAGTTTGTTCGGGTGCTATTTTACCCCAACTAAATTGGCAATGGAAATTCTCAGGTTGATGAAGGAAATTCAGCTGGAGTTCACACAGAGGTCGTCTCTGGCCGAATTAGGGGTTAAGAATTGTGATTAGAAGTTTTTTCGGGTGCTATTTTACCCTAACTAAATTGGCTATGGAAATTCTCAGGTTGATGAAGGAAATTCAGCTGGAGTTCACACAGAGGTCGCCTCTGGCCGAATTATTGGTTAAAGAAGGAGTCGTTATCTGGAGTTCACACAGAGGCCATCTCTGGACAACGACTAAAGGGTTAAGGAGTCAGATGCGACCTGCTTGGAAGCTAATCTTCATCTCCTTTTTGTGATCGAGAGTTGTGCTTTTATAGGCGCACTGGTCCGCTTTCTAAACACGTCAAGCAACAATGCATCTTATTGGCACTGCCTTATACCGTGATTTTATGTGTTTTATTTCTTATCATATCTCCCTTATCTTGAGACTTAGCACATTGACCTTACTGACTATTCCTGAACTTCAACCACCTGAAATTTCTTTAAAATCGGCCGACGCGTTTTGTACCTTTCATTGTACCTACCTATCTATAATTATACCGGCTTAAATTTCATTTCGTATTTTCACCTACTCGCTGTCTAGGGATCAAGATGAATTTTTGGCTACCGCCGTTTATTCCTTTGCTTTACTGATTGCCCTATTATCATTACCGTAGGTGGAATACCTGGCGCTTTACTACTGTCTTAGCATAGAGTCATTGTCTATTTCGTGCCGCGTAACTTTCCTGCCGCCTGCCTCTAGGTCGTTCTATTATTTCAATCGGTCCGAGAGCGCTTTTATAAAGACATTCCAACATCTGGTCTTTTTCGTCATCGCTTTGCTGTTTCGTTTCGATGTTGTTTTTAAGAGGCTGGAATACTACCAGCTAGAGTGTTTTTTATTTTATGAATATTTAATGTGCTGGCAGGAATCGTTTCTTTGCCGCAATAGCGCGTGGTTGCGTTTTAATTTCCTAACAATTTTACCTTTAGGTAATTACGTACCTATTCTTGCACTGTTTGCTTTTTCTGTTTGGGTTGGTTTAACGAGGGGGATGGAAATAAATTCCTTATCATCCTACCTAGGTGCGTTCCATTTCAATTGGGCGCCACTCAAACACTCCAGCCAAGTTTCCCTACTCGGATTCCGTAAGTGATGGCCGCCATCTTAAATTTATAGGATGAAATTATGTATCTTGGTGAAGAAAGTGTTGAGGAGGATTTATCTGACAACTTTTATTTGAAACGTTTTTTGAGACTTAAAAGTTAACATTTTTCAAAATTGACATATCATTTTTTCAGATATTACAACAAAACATTCAATCAGGAGGTAAAAGTAGGTTATGACAAAAGTTGTAGCTTTTGAGCTTTCCTACAAAAAAAACGTATCTTCAATTTTTTTGCATACTTGGAAAAACATAGAGGGCGCCACAAGTCGGCTAGCGCTAATATTTAGGAAAATGTTTGAATCTATGTATACAATATTCACATAACTAATTTTAATTCTAGCCATATTATGGCGTTTTCACTAATTAAATACATGATTTTGGAGTTTTAGGGGTCGCTGATTAATTATCTGATGTTCAAAAAACAAAATGGAGGCTCTAATGTGGCGGACGTCTTTCATAAATTCATCGCATTTTTACCAAACTCATCATTAGGGAATTTTCGAATTTTTCATGAATTTTGTAAAAACGGTATGACGCCCTCTGTATTCGTACCAAGCATGCCAAAATATATTTTTTTAAACAGACATATCATATAGAGAAACTCAAAAGCTACAACTTTTGTCCAGTCCATTTTTTTCACCCCCGATTGACCGTTTTGTTGTCAAATTTAAAAATCCGTTTCCACCCCCTGAAGTGTCATTTCCGAGAATTTATATCATTTGAACAATAAGAAATAAAAAAAAAGTTTTTAACAAAAGTTACTGGACTTATCCTCTCCAACAATTTTTGTAATCAAACTTTTTTAGGTACGACCGATATTTACCGAGATACAAATAATTTCATCCTTTATATTCAAAATGCGACAGCCCCTTACGTAAACCTATGGGGGGGAGGGACTTAGCTGGAGTGTTCTAGTGGAAGTTGAAAATTTCGTAAACCTATTTAGGTTGCAGGAGGAAGCAAGAAGAGATGTCATTTCATGATCCCAAAAGTGCCTACCTCATATAATTTTCCCTTCAACATATATGCACATTTTCTTAATCATGTTGGTAAATTGAAATTGCTTGCTTCATGAGTTGGATCATTCAATTCAGGCAAGTGATTATGATTCGGAAGTAGCGACGATATCTCATTGGAAGAGTTCCAAGATCCAGGAAATATCAACGCGTAGCCTGGTAACATTTCTAGCTAGATAATAAATTAAATTAGGAAAAAATAAAAAAAAAGAATACGATTTAACTCTCTAGACAATAGCTAAAAAAACATCAGAAATTTTGTTTAGTGGATTTCCGTTCTTTGAGGCACTATACACTGTGTCTAAGATAAGAATGAATAGAATGGAGATATCGGAAACCGTGGGAGATACGGGGTCGGTTAAATCGGGAAAAAGTTGAGCAACTAGAAGGTAGAAGGACAATGCAATGGCAAAAAGATATTTTAAAAATTATTTTTTATTTTTGAATTATTTTGAAAAAAAAACAAAACTTTCAATTTTAATATTTCTCATTTATTGACGCTATTATTGAAGATTCAGGAAAACTGAAACCATATTTTCATTGCAGTTATTAACCAGGCTTTAGTTTGGCGATGTCAGTTTTCTTATCAGCTTTGGATTTTTTATTGCAAAAATTGGAAGATATTTTAATTCTGAATTTAATAATATGCCATAAGTCTGAATTTAATGACTCTAGCTATTGACATTATCAGTTTAATTTCGCCTTAACACGGGCCTGTGCTCTTATTAAACTTTTTGGACCTGTCGGACTGTGATGACGATGAGTAATACTAGTCCAAGCAATTTAATAGGAGCACATATACTTTATTAAGGGAAAATTAAACTGATGATGTCAATAGCTATAGTTCGAAACACGTTTGAACCACTAGGATGTGGTGTATCATTAAATTCAGAAATAAAATATCATTCAATTTTTACAATAAAAAATCCAGGTCCCGATTTAAAAAATCGAAGTTCAGTCCGGTCCTGCATATATGATATAATATGTGCCATCAGATAACAAAACTGACATTGCAAAAATTCAGCTGGTCAATAATAATTGCAATGAAAATGTGGTTTCAGTTGTTCCAAATCTTCAATAATAAGGTCAATAAATGAGAAAAACAGAAATTGTATCTCCCACGGTTTCTGCACGAGATCCCCTTGCTGTTCATTCTTATCTTGGACACAGTGTACATAAGAGATCCTCCAAGTTAAGTCATAATTTTAAAATGATCAGATGACTTCAAGCTCGATTTATTTCTTTGGAAATACACCCACAGAATAACTGAGAAAAGACACAAGAGTTACAGAAGATCCGATAAGAAGATTATAGTTTAAATCAGCTGACATTTGATTATTATTATTATTATTATTATTATCTCTTTGGATTTTTCAGTTTTTTACGATAATTATCTCAAATATATCCTCAACAATCCTCTAAGCTTCTTATTAGGTTCCTTTATTTCTTAAGCTTCGTATTGTAGATTACCTACCTACTTTATCGAAATTTACAATACAATTAAATCTTGTTGCAATAATGGCACTATTCGGACTAAAAATTATAACATAAACAACATATTTCACAAAAAACATGATTTAGATCAATAGGCAGTTAGACACGTCTTGAAATAATATTTTTAATGTCAAACGTTTTTTAACAGTAGCGCATTTATACCTACATATTGGCTACTGGGTGAGTTTCATTATTATTATTATTTTATCTTGGATCTAGAAAATTTATGACTATAATCTGCTTCATATAAACCCGTAAGTAGCGAAATCATTTTCAGTATTTTCAGTACATATACTCAGTGTATTTGTTTGATATCTCTGAAAATTTATTTAGATAAGACCCACCTGATTTGATTAAGATAAACCTCAACAGGCGTGACTGACAAAATTGATTAGCTCACATTCCCGAGTACTCCGAATTTATGGACTTGCCAAACCAGAGAATATTCAATTTGGATTAGTCTAATCAGTGGGATATTTTCACAGAGATGTCCGTATAGATTCATATCCTAACTTAATTATACAGGGTGTTCCTTTTAATGAGATGCTAATATTTCATTATGTGATTCTTCAGGTCATTACGAACATATGTAGGAACGGCTTAACTTTTTTGCTACAGGATACAGGGTGCTAAATTTTTGATTTTTTAAGAGGTTATTGTCTCTGATGAAAGTTCCAAGGTAGTTCTAAGGATATTGGTTCAATGTTCAATAAAATCATTGATAGACATCTTATCAATGATATTATTTAGTAGTTTAATTTTTTTTTTCATAATTTACATTTTGACTTGCGAAAAATAAACTACCAATGTTTTCTATATTAAAAATGTGCTATTGGTCAAAAATTCTAACATATTTTCCAGAAAAACGGCAGTTTATGATGAAAAACAGAAAAATAATATATTGAAGTTTTTGAAACTTCACTCCAGTTACTTTGGACTTCAAGAACTTGCTCATATACACAGCTCCAAGTAAACCACATAAGATAGACGTCACAAACATCAAGAGCGAGACTGGGATTCGAGCCCAAATGGTTTAGTAGTCTGTAGGAGTGATAAACACCGCCGCCGGCTACATTTTGAGATCCCTGGTGGACAAAATAATAAAATTATTTGAACAAATGATAGATTGTTTCTTTGGCAAATAAGTGAAAATTATATTAGATAAATGGGTTAAAAATTAATGAAAATACAGGAACTCTTTACACCTACACAATTGAATATTATTATAAATTATTAAAACTCCTATCTAACATAAACACCCAGTATATGTGTTTATATTTAAAGATCCACTTTTCCGATCAATTCAAAGACAAGCGATTTTCATAGAAGCAACTTTGATCCGTTGTAGATATTCGATTTAGAGGCTGAAAGGTCTCGAGAAGATATAAATTTTATTTCAGCTTCCACCGCTTTTCTCTATTTATTTACATAATGTATTTTCTCTAAAACTCGCTTATACATTTTTCTCGGCGCAATGTAAATATAAACTTAAATATTATTCCGTTATTTGGAAAGGAACACTAATATAATAATCGTATTATACGTCGTAATTGAATTTGGAATTCATATCCCTCAAAGTATTCCCCTGCAGTTATGATGTTATGAAGAATGAAATCGAAGACTAACATTTTCCGGTATACAACTTAAACTGATTTTAATAATTCAGCAGGTACAAGCAATCAATAAGAGCCAGAGACACGAACAAAAAAAGGTATCTGTTACAGATAAATATTTTTAAATTGGAGCGCTTTTTCTTGTTGTAGTAGGTATACAGGGTGCACCATGTATCCTTCTCTATATTGCTATCTCCTAACGCTAACGGATACAGGGTCGGTTAAACAAGTCCAAAGGAGCGCAATTTTGTGGCCATGTCGAATCCGTCAAGACATGCACATCTGTGACTGCTCCTGAAATATCCTGAAAAAACTGAAAAATCGAGATTTCTTATTTTTGTCATATCTTTTTTATTATTGGAGATTAATGAATAATTTTTTGTGGGCTTACATAAGTCGGCAAGAGCTACCCATCTGACATTTCAAAAATTTTCAAAGCCGACTAGATCTCAGAATTTTCATAGTCAACTTTCGTTTTTCTTATAGCCACCATATTGTTTTTTTATGTTGTTCGATATAAAAAAAATCATAAAAACTAAAAAATTGTTACACTTAAAAAAAAAAATTAAAAAATTATTATTCTTCTTTTTTCTTTACAAAAAAGACACATTTTTAGACCGAATTTCATAGATAAATTGAAAAACCATAAGGCAAGCACTATTTCGGCGTATTTTACGAATTTTGACGTTTTTCTACGATTTTTTTTTTAGATTTTTCTTTGAAAAAAGAAGAATAAAAATTAAAAAAAATTTTTTTTGAAGTTTATTGATTTTTGGTTTCCATTATTTTTTTCATATCAAACGACATAAAAAAATAATATGGCGGCCATAAGAAAAACGAAAGTTGACTGTGAAAACTCTTGGATCTAGTAGGCCTTGAAAATTTTTGAAATGTCAGATGGATAGCTCTTAACGGCTTATGTAAGCCTATAAAAAATTATTTATTAATTTTCAATAATAAAAAAGATATGACGAAAATAAGAAATCTCGATTTTTCAGTTTTTTCAGGATATTTCAGGAACGGTCACAGATATTTTGCATGTTTTGACGAATTCGAGATGACCACAAAACTGCTGCGCATCTTTTCTCTAATTTAACCGACCCTGTATCTCTTAGCGTTCAGGAGATAGCAATATAGAGAAGGATACATGGTGCACCCTGTACATAGTGTCCAAAATTTTCTTTATATCAATCCGCGTTATTTCAAAACAAAAATAAACAAAATTTGTCAGATTTCATTCATATGCCTCCAAATCTTTGCGACTTCACCCTCAATATGGTACAATTTTACGCCTTTCAACTCCCAAATAATCATCCCCACTTTTTTTTCAAATCACATGCGATTTTTGAAAATCCAAGCAAATATATCTTGTCAAAAACAATACAGTGTGTCCGGTAAGTACCTCCTAATCTCTCGGGAGCATACAGGGGAGGTCAAAAAAAACCTAGTCTGTCATAAAAAAAATTTCCTTAAGTGTCCCCAAACGGAGATATGGAGCCCTAAAAGGGTGCCCCGCAATTTACTTTTTTGGCTCTAACTTTTGAACCGACCTGTATAATTGGATGCAATTTAAAGACTTTATAGAGGCCACAGAGAGCCATCAGGCCATATTAAAGTCGATGTTTGACGTCGTCAGGGAAGTCAGGAATGAACTTACCATCATACTCGTTGAGTCAAAATTTTGACAGGTGTCACTTTACATAGCTAAAAACTATTTTTTTGAATAGTCTAATACTTCAACTTTAAAAAAGATGCTCTTAATTTATTTCGGTAAAACTGACGGTTTTCGAGATAAATCGGTTTTTAGGTATGCGAAACACTCAAAAGTTACTAATGAGAAACACAAACAGGTAAAAATCAGGTTCTTGTTGATAAACCTACCTACTTACATAATGGATTGCTATTGACGGAACTTGGTCAAAATTCGCATAAAAGTTGATTTATCTTGAGAACCGCTAGTTTTATCGAAATAAATTAAAAGTACCTTTTGTGAAGATGAATGACCAGCGTATTTAAAAAATAAGTTTTCAGCTCTGTAAAATGACACCTGTCAAAACTTTGACACAATGAGTGTGGTGGTAAGTCCATTCCTGACTTCCTTTAGGACGTCAAACATCCACTCTGATATGGCTTAATGAGTCTTTATGGCCTCTATAAGAAAATTAAAATTTCATCAAATTATACAGGTCGGTTTGAAAGTTAGAGCCAAAAAAGTAAATCTTAGGGTACCATTTTGGGGCTCTGTATCTCCGTTTAGGGACACTTTAGGAATGTTTTTTTTTATGACAGACTAGGTTTATTTTGACCTCCCCTGTATGCTCCCGAGAGATTAGGAGGTACTTACCGGACACCCTGTATAATTACGCCTTACTACCCGCAAAAGTTCATCCCCACTTGTTTTTATTTTTTGAAATCATACAATGATATGCAATTTTTGAAAATTTAAGCATATTTAGCTTGTCAAAAACAAAAAACAATAAATTACGCGTTTCAACTACCAAATAATCATCCCTATTTGTTTTTTTTTCACATCACACAATGAAATGCGATTTTTGAAAGTCTAAGCATATTTAGCTTGTCAAAAACAATAAATGACGCCTTACAACGCCCAACGAGACTCGATTTTTGACATTAAGCCGTATGTACTAACATAAGGGCGAAAACAATATATATCCCATGTATATCGTACAAAATTTAATCTACAATCATGTGAAAAGAAAATATTTTTATCTTTATGCCATTTTTTTTTTTAATTAATTATTAAAGTGCGTCAACTGCTGAGGTTATTAGCACTTATTTCTGTGAGGGAAGAGGCCAGGTATTTTGGGTTAGAGCAGTGTTAAGCTATATTTCCCTAAAAAGGTTAGACGTGTGAAGAAAAGCGAAAAACTGTTCGAGGCCATTTTCTTCCAATGATATAAGATCATTTAGTGATTTTTCGTCGTGAAAACCGTAGAAGTAGAACCGTAGAAGAAAACCGTAGAGGTAGAGTTGTCTGTTGGCATGTTTTCATGGGCATTCGGTCACCAAGTGGCGGACTGTTAGGAGCGTTTGGCATGTATTGCATAGGGGGGATCCTCTTTTGTGAACAGGTGGTTGTGTTATGTTTGTGTGACCAGTTGATATCCGTGTGAGTTTAACTTCCTCTCTGAGTGATAGGTTGTTTTTCTTTTTTATTTCATAAGGGGGGGGGTGGAAGCTTATTCCTCCTATCGCATAGCCACTTTCCACTTTTTTTGCAGTTCTTGGCTGTATGTGCATTTGACATCGTAGTGTGTTGCAAGGTGATTGTTCAGTTGGGAGAGTTCAGCTGCTTCCTTTGAGAGTGCATCTACTTTTTCGTTTTCTGTGATGCCAGCATGTGACGGGCACTACATTATGGTGACCTTCTTGCCTCTTTGTTCAATTGCTTTTGATATAGCCTGTTGGGTCTGGATTGCAATGGGGTTACTGGAATACATTTTTTGTAGTGCTTGGATTGAGCTGAGTGAGTCAGTGCATATGAGGAAGCTCTTGTTTGGGTTTTCGAGGGCATATTTTGCTGCCTGGAGAATTCTGATGAGTTCGTCTGAGAAGATACTATAATACGTAGGTGGGAGAGAGATTTTAATGGGAGATGTTGGGATTGAAATAGCTACACCTACCCCGCTTGTCGACTTGGAAGCATCAGTATGAATCACCACTGCAGCACTGATTGTATCTATGACATCTTTGTAGTGTCTCGAGAATTCAGAGAAGGGGGGGTAGTACTTTTTGGAAATGCAGTTAGGGAGAGGTTATAATTTGGAGGGGCGATACTCCATGGGGGGACTTCGTGGCTTGGGTTCAGAGACTTTGATATTAGAGGGAGGTTTAGTGATGCCAGTATTTTTATGATTGTCCGGTGTAGTGGGCAGCTCGATCGGTGTTTGGACTCGTATATATTTGCATATATGGTGGAGAAAAGGGAGTGATATGCTGGGTTTTGTGGGTTTGCTGTGGTTTTCGCTGCATACGACAGGATCAAGTGTTTCCTTCGAATCCAGAAAGGCGGTTCTTCAGTTATTTTTAGTAGGGTTCTGACAGGACTGATGGTTCTATGAGCGCCGGTGGAAATTCTTATGGCGGTGTTATTGATGGTTTCTAGACTGTTGAGGGTGGATAAGAGAGCAGATGCGTAGACTATTGATCCGTAGTCTATCTTGGATCTTATAAGGTATTTGTATACGGCAATTAGGAGTTTCTCTTGTGGTGACCCAGAGTTTTAAGAAGGTTTAATCTCTAGATACAATCCGCTTTGAGTTGTTTAATGTGTGGTTTCCAGGTAAGCTTTTCGTCCCAGGTTAGCCCTAAGGATTGTATCTCTGCACACTGGGGAAGTCGGCACTCATTTAGTATAAGCGTTGGGAATGGGGTATGATTTTTCTTGGAGAATATTACAAATTTTGTTTTTGTGGTGGAGAATCTGAATCCTGTATTCTCGACCCACTCTGCCAGTGAGTTAATGGATTTTTGGAGGAGACCGTGCATCCGTTTATTGTCTGTTCCTCTGCAGTAGATAGCTAGGTCGTCGGTATCAGATGCCATTATTAACCACCAAAAACTTACAAGTACTCGAGACTTGAGTTGTCTATTTAGATAATACGTAGGTAGGTAGTTAGCGCATAACTAATGACGCGTTAGGTGACGACAAATTTTAATTAATTGGAAATGATGAAAAACAAAGTCATATTTTCGACTCAGATATTCCATCATATTATCTTGAAGCAGCCGCTATAAAAATTATTCATATATCTCGTCGGTCATCTCTTTTACTTGTTAAATCAAGAGAAACATTGGTACGAGTTGAGTTGACGTATGGCAGATACTACAAATGATGTGCCGAGGAAAAGGTAAAATATTGTTGCTAATGAAGAGGGTACTTTGAAAATTTGGCTAGTTGTTTCTTTAATTCTTACTCCACTAGTGCGTTAATAGATTTCTTAGTGTACTAGTGCGGAAATATGGAATACTTATTACCTAACTTAAATGCGGGTGAGATAAGTGCTCTTTATCTAATGATTGTAGATCAAAATTATTATTTGTTATATGAAAATATAAAGGACAGTGACAAAAAATGACAAAAACAAAAAATTTTGTACCTTTATCCTCAAACAATTGAAATTAGTCAAAAAAATTACTTAATTCAGCTTCCTTATTATACAATTTCACTTTTTATGACAACGCGTTATAATATTCCTTAAATTTGAACTAGTTGTGGATGTATTATCCTTTTACCGCTCGATAAATTATTAATATAGCCGATAGTCCTAGTTCCTGATCTCAAAAATCGACTTCATAATATTTTGTCTTATCTTCCTTTTATAATACTAATACTAATATTCCCATATATTGTCGATAAAGAAAATTACCTTAGAAGGGTTCAATGTTCGGGATATTGTTCCTTGGAATAATATCGGAATTTATATGGTTCTACCGTGTGTTACTGCCTTTATGGATGTCCCTAAAATAAATGATAAAAGCACGATTTCCTTTATAATATCTGACGACATATTATGTCTAGGTAGGTATATACGCAGTTTTTTCATTAATCTATGATCTATGTTAAGAAAGAGGATATAATCTCTAGGATAGGGATTTAAAAACCTAATACATTTTATCGTAAGATTCTTAACAATTTTTTTCTCAAGTTTATCAATTTTTACATTCCCTAAGTTACTTAATCTATTTTTAGGTCCAATATTAGATTAATGAACTGAAGGAAACCACAAAAAATGAAGCAGTCTATACGTACGTACATGCACATATTATATAAGTAGAGAAACTCTGTTACATAAACTCTCATTGTTGAGGGTTCGCTTAGAGAATCCTTTATTTGTAATCTGTTTAATTTTACATCGTAAACACCCCCGAACAAGCTCCTCTGCTTTTCTTTTTATATTATACTACCCAGAAGATTTAATAAATTAAACTTTGGTATATTATGTATAAAGGTATAATAACTATTTACAGTTACAAAACGATTTTTCCAAAAAATTTTCTTCCATCTTAGCAATTAATGTTAACCAAAGCTAATTATTAAAGTACTTAATTTTTCTCCGAATTTCCAATTACCATAATATTTCTTTGATATTACATACGTGTACCTGATTGAAGATGTTCTCCCCAGGGGCAACCTCAGTTGAAATGAAGCTCTCGTTAAAAAATTCACAAAGGACTCGACGCAAGCGAAATATTCGACGATTTGGACGGAAAAGCTTTTAAAAAGGAACCTATCATTGTTTATAAAAAGAAAAATCGGCAGGATATGATATTGCTTGTGTTTGAGAGCAAATATCCTTTGTGAGTTTTAGGCGATAGAACTGCCACGTAAGACAATATTAAGGGTCCCGGACACCCTTCTCAAATCCAGGGGATTTTAATGTTGGCCAGATCTCGTGTTTAATGTTTAGTTTGGTCATCCCTTGGATTTTCACTGTCCTGTATACTAACCATCTGTCAGGATTAGATCCCTGTGTAATAAAAAAAACCTTCTTGCGCATCAATCGCAGAAATAGTGTATTTTTATGCGATTCAATTATGAATATTTTCACCGCTTTTTAAATTATTGGCTTTCTGAAATTTTCCATAGTCATGTCATGTTAGCGTAGTGCTTTAATGTGAAAAATTTTCTGTGATAATTTCATTTCATTTCGTTTCAACACGTGCCTTAGAATGGATTTTTAAATTTAAAAATCAAAAAAATTGGCAAAATTTCACAATTTTGTCCCTTTTCCTATGCCCGCCACTGGCTAACTTTACTTGAAAAATACTATTTTTTACACTACCTTTAATAAATTCGGAAAAAACTGAAAGGAGAGTTTTGAAAACCGAAAGTTTGAAATTTTAGAGGAATAAACATCATTTAAAAATATTCGAATATATCTCCGCCATTTTTATATTTGCTTCTTGAAATTTTTGAAGGTTAAATAATGCTATTAGTATAGTTGTCTACTATCAAAATTTCCGTTCTATTCCTTCAAAAATAAGCTCATGAATGTTTATAGAAATGTAGACATTTTTACCCTTTTCCTACCCACGCCTCTGGCTTATTAATAGAAATGATGCAAATTGTATTGCATTAGCTCAAATTTCAAATAAGTTTATTCCAATCTTGTTAATTTTGTTTAAAAGTTTTTGATCTTGCCTATTTAGGGGTTCAAAATCTAGCCATTTTCCAAAAATTGAAAAGGCCGCCATTTTGGAATGTCTTTACCTATTTTACTCAAATACAGTACCAGACGACTACTTGAGGGTATCTTACTACCAAAAAAATTTCAGCGCTCTAGATTGAAAACTTCGACCAGAAACCGTGCCTCACGGACGGTTTTTTTTCTGAAATTCGGAGGAACATCCTGTAGAAGTAACACAACTCTAGGAAAATGTTTTTTACGGAAATCAAACGTCAGCCCTAAGGTTTATAAGAGTAAAAAATTTCGTTCATTAATCTTGAAAGATGAAGCTACAGGAGCGTTTTTAAAAATTTAGAGAAATTAATTTAAAAAAAACATCATGTAAAAAAAAATCGAATATCTCCGCCATTTTTCTTATTTACTTTTTGAAATTCTCAAGGGTTGAAGTCTATTAGTATAGTTGTCTACTGTAAAAATTTCAGTTTAATTACTTCAAAAATGTGCTCATAAATTGTTGGAGAAATTTAGCCATTTTTACCCTTTTCCTACCCACGCCACTGGCTTATTAATAAAAAAAATGCAAATTTTGTTACATGAAATTAAATTTCAAGTCATTTACTTCCAATATTGTGAATTTGATATAAAACTCTTTTTCTATCTAGCTTATACAGGGGTTCAAAAAATAGTCCTTTTTCCAAAAATTAAAATGGCCGCCATTTTGAAACGGCTCGATCGATTTTGCTCAAGTGCAATACCAGACCACTCCTTGTGGATATCTTACTTCCACAAAAATTTCAGTCTCCTAGATTCAAAACTGCGACCTGAAATGAGATGACAAAAACCGGATACCTGGAATTTTGAAGGGACACCCTGTAGAAGTGATGGGACTTTTGGAAAGTTTTTCAACGAAAATCCAACGTCATTCCCAAATTTTACAAGGACCCAAAATTTCGTTCACTAATCTTAAAAGATAAAGCCACAGGAGCGTTTTTAAAATCGAAATTTCGCGATTTTGGAGAAATATATATATATATATATATATATATAAATATATATATAAATATATATAAAATATTGATAATTATGTTGGGATAGCAGCCAATTAAAAACGCTGGTTTTCTCTTTTTTCTTTTTAATTAACCCAAGCTTTCGAGCTTTTCTTTAGCTCTTCTTCAGGGGTACTGAAAAGATTAACATAAATAATTGTAAGTATAAATGAAAAATTAGGAACTAAAAAATTACATAATACTTACAGAAATTGAGTAAAAATTGAAGATGTTAAAAAGTTAATCATTTTCATGGACAAGTGTAGTGGATAAAAACATACAAATATGAATTAATAAACTAATAACTAATAACAAGAACTAATAACATAGGAAAGTTAATTCCAAAAAAGGGTTTAAAATAATTTAGAAGTTTTTTTACATTTGAATTACATAATTATGAATAATTTTTATTTAAATTTTTTTGAAAGATGTCAATTTGATCATTTTTGATTTCATTGTAAGGAAATAAGCAGGTATTAATTTATTGTTTAAGAAAGTGAAGTTATTGTAACACAAAATACCTAGATATTTACTGAAAAATAATCGAAAAAATATTTAACAGAGTAAAAATAAAAATAATTTTTGAAAGACACTAAATATTTGGAAATTATTTATTCTTATTTTTATCTATTTCTAATAAAAGACTATAAATATTACTTAAGTTGTCTATGTCTTTCTTAGAATTTATCAAATTTGGTCTTTGTGAAATCCTAACCATTTCCAAAAATGTGCGTTTAAAAGTGTTAACTTCAGAATCTAAAACTATGGAGTTGTTATAGTCTGCTTCGTGACCAGTGGAAGTAATATGTTTTGTTAAAGCACAAGCGCCTGTATTTCTTTTTATATCACTTTTGTGAGATGTTATGCGGTCCTTAAGATTTCTTGAAGTTTGTCCTACATAATTTAGATCACAGTTTAGGCATGGTATAGAGTAAACAACATTTGATTGTTGTAGTGTAGGTGTTTTGTCTTTTAATTTTGAAAACAATTGTTTGACGGTTTTTTCAGTTTTAAAAGCAACTTTATCTCTTTCAGAGGTTTTAAGGATTGAAGCTAGTTGTATTGAAATAGGTTTGATGTATGGAAGAGAAATATATTTTGTTTGTTCAGTTTCTTGTCTATCGTTAGAATTATTCAAGTTTTGTACTAACTGTAATGAATTTGTAGTTGAGAAAATTAATTTATCTAATAGTTTTTTTGGATATGAATTTTGAATCATAATATTATAAAATTTATGTAGATTAATTTGTTTTAATGATTCATGTGTGACTTCTAAAATTTTATTTTTCATATTCATTATTAAATTTATTTTAGTTTTGTAAGGATGGTGTGAATAATAATTTATGTACCTGCCAGAGTATGTAGGTTTAGTGTACCATTCTGTTATCAGAGAGTTGTTATTTCTAATAATTTTAGTGTCTAGGAAAGGTACTGAATTATTATGCTCTTCTTCAACAGTGAATTGGATTTTATTGTGATAACTATTAAAAACGTCAATTGTTTCTTTTGTTTTTCCTATTGGTATGGAACAGATAATATCATCAACATACTTCTTACAAAATGGAATTTGAAAAGGTAATTTTGGTATACAGAATTCTAGTAAATCATCCATAACATATTGAGCTAGTATAGGTGAAATTATAGCTCCCATTGGTGTACCTGCGATTTGTTTATAAAATATATTATTGTAAGAAAAGTATGTAGAATCGAAAATGAAGTCAATTATTTTAAGAAAAGTTTGTTTTTTAATATTACAATTTTCTTTTATATTGTCCCATTTTAAGCAAATACTTTTCTTAACTAAATCAATTGGAATGTTTGTGAAAAGGGAAATTACATCTAAGCTTATTATTTTATAATTTTCAGGTAGTGTAATTTGAGTAATAAATTTAGAGAATTCTATAGAATTTTTAACATAGTAGCTATTATCGGAATTATAGGATGTACTTAGAATGTCTGTTAAGTGTTGTGATAATTTACTATTGGGACAATTAATTGAGGATATGATCGGTCGTAATTTTAATTGTGGTTTGTGTATTTTTGGTAAACCGTAATATTTGGGGGCAGTAGGGTTGTATATCATAAGTTTTTTAGCAGTTGGTTCATCTATTTGTTTAGTTTTCTTCAATTCAGAAAAATACAC